>CM051832.1:48570823-58570823 GCA_028451465.1 Erethizon dorsatum | reverse complement strand
TGTACGCATTAGTGAGATTGCTGGATCCCATGGTATTTCTATTTTAAGTTTTCTGAATACCCTTCATACTGTCTTCCATAACAGTTGTAGTAATTTCCATTCCTACCACTAGGAATATAGGAGAGTTTCCCTTCCTTTGCACCTTTGCCAGAACTTGTTATATTTTTTCATCTTTTGCATAATAGTCATTCTAATGGGGGTAGAAGAAATTTCATTGTGGTTTTGATTTGCATTTCCCTGATGATTGATGATGCTGAGCATTTTTTTAAAAACTTGTTGAGCATTTGTTTATTCTTTTTTTTTTTTTTTTTTGAAAACTATCTCTTCAGATCATTTGCATATTCTTAGTCAGGTTGTTTGCTTTAATTTTGCTGTTGGGCTAGGAATTTAGCTCAGTGGCACAGCACCTGCCTAGCAAATGTGAGGTCCTGAGTTAAATTTCTGGTACACCCCAAAAAAATAAAAATAAAAAAATAAATTTTGCTGTTGAGTTGTTTGAGTTCCTTATATGTTTTGAAAATTAATCTTTTGTCAGATGAACAGTTTGCAGTATTTTCTTCCATTCTATAGATTGTATAATCACTCTGTCAATTATTTTCTTTGCTGTAAAGAAACTTTTTGGTTGGATATAAGTCATTTGTCAATTTTTGCTTTTGTTGCTTATGTTTTTAAAGTCATATCCAAAAACAATGTTTGTCCAACCAGTATCCTAAATCTTTTTCCTGTATTTTCTTCTATAGTTTCATAATTCCTAGTTGTATGTTTAAGGCTTTGAACCATTTTGAATTGGTTTTTGTGTATGATGAAAGATGGTGGTCTAGTTTCTTTCTTCTGCATAAGAATAGTTTTCCCAGTACTATATTCTGAAGAGACTATCTTTTTTCCAGTTTATTTTCTTGATGCCTTTGTTGAAAATCAGTTATCTGTAAATACATATATTAATTTATGAGTTCTCTATTCTGCACCATTAGTAATGTGTCTGATTTTATGACAGCACCATGAAGTTTACGTTGCTGTAGCTTTGTAGTATGTTTTAAGGCCAGGTATTATAAGCCCTCAAGCTTTTTTCTTTTCCATATAATTGCTTTGATTATTTGGAGCCTTTTGAGATTTCATGCAGATTTTAAGTGCGTTTTATTATTTCTGTGAAGAATGTCATTTTTATTTTGGTAGGGACTGCACTGAATCTGCAGATCACTTTGGGTAATATAGACATTTTAACAATATTAATTCTCCAAATCCATAAACATGGATGTCATTACATTTTTTATGTGTCCTTTTAAATTTCTTTCATCAGTGTTTTGTAATTTTCACATAGAAGTAATTCTCTTTCTTGGTAAAATTTGTCCCTAGTTATTTTTTGTAGATATTGTAAGTTACATTGCTTTCCTGATTTTTTTTCTCAGCAATTTCATTATTATAATACTTAAAAGCTACTTATTTTCCATGTTAATTTTGTTTCCTGCAAACTTATTCAATTGTTTACCAATGAAAATAGATTTTTGGTGATGTTTTTAGGTTTTCTGTATATAAAATCATGTTGTCTGCAACCAAGGGTAACTTGACTTTTTTTTTTCAGTACTGAGAATTGAACCTAGGGCTTTGCAATGAATACATTCTCAGCCCTTCTTTTATTTTTTAATTTGAGACAGGATCTTGCTAAATCACTAAGTTGCTCAGGCTGGGCTCAGCTTGAGATCCTCCTGCCTCAGCCTCCCAGAGTGCTGGGGTTACAGGTACAGCTATGTGCCATCATGCCCAGCTACATTCTCCTTTTCTATTTGGATGATCTTTATGTCATTCTCAAGCTTTCTTTCTCTGGATAAGACTTCCAATCCTACTCTACATTAAATAAGAGAGGCAAAATGGATACCCAAGTCATCCCCCTGACCTTACAGGAAACAATTTCAGCTTTTCCATGTTCAGTGTGTTAGTAGTTGTGGGTTTGTCATATATAGACTTTATCGTGTTGAGGTACATTCTTTCTGTATATAATTTTTGAGCTTTTTATCATGAAGGGCTGTTAAATTTTACTAAGTGCTTTTTCCGTGTATATTAGGATGATCATGTGGCTTTTATCCTCCGTTCCTTCGATGTGATATATGACATTTATTAACTTGTGTATTGCAAAACATCTTCACATCTCAGGGGATAAATGCCACTTGATCGTTGATTGTTGTATAATCTTCTCTGTGTCTTATTGGATTCAACTTACTAACATTTTGCTGAGAACTTTGTGTTTATGTTCAGCAGAAATACTGGTCTATACTTTCTCTTTTATTAAGTCCTTCTCTGATTTTGATATCCGGTTAATGCTGGGCTCATAGAATAAGTTTGGGAAGGTTACCTTCCTTGAATTCTTTTAAATAGTTTGAAAATAATTGGCCTTAATTTTTCTCTAAAGAGAATTGGTGAAGAGAATTTAGTAAAACTCAACAGTGATACCGTCCAATCCTGGGCTTTTCTTTGCTGAGAGACTTTTTATTTCTAATTGAGTCTTATCACTTATTATTAATATGTTCATATTTTCTCTATACTCATGTTTTACTTTGGTAGGTTATGTGTGTCCAAAACTTTATCCATTACTTCTAGGTTTTCCAATATGTTGGCATATAGTTGTTCATAAACAGTCCCTAATGATCCTTTCTGTGGTATCAGTTGTCATGTCTCCTTTTTCATGTCTGGTTTTATTTACTTGCATTTATTCTTTACTTTCTTGGTTAGTCCAACTTAAAGTTCATCAATATTATCTAGCTTTTCAAAAAACTAATTCTGTTTCTTTGACTAGTTTTTAGTCTCTGTTTCATTTATTTCTCCTCTGATTTTTGTTGTCTTTCCTTATACTAATTTTGGGTTTTGTTTGTTCTTGCTTTTCTAGTTCCCTTAGTTGCATCATTACCTTGCTTATTTGAAATCTTCCTATTTCTTTAATATGGGTACTTATTGCTATAAAATTCCCTTTAAGACTGCTTTTTCTGTATACTGTAGGTTTAGGTCTATTGTGTTTTCTCATTTGTTTCAAGAAACTTAAATTTTCCTTTCAATTTCTTCATTAACTCATTGTTCAAAAAATGTTGTTTAATTTCATGTATTTGTACAATTTCTAACATTTCTCTTGTCAGTTTCTCATAGCGTTCCACTGTAATCAAAGAAGATACATGCTATTATTTCAATTTTTTTGATTTGTTGAAACTTGTTTTGAGGCCCCAAATATGGTCCTGTCCTAGAGAATACTCATTTTCTAATGACACAAGTGTATATCTGCAGCTGTTAGATGAAACGTTCTGTAACTATCTGTTGGATCTATTTGTTCTATTATAACTTAGTTATGATTTCCATTTGTTAATACTTTTGTCTGTATAATCTACTTATTAACAAAATGGGTTGTTGAGTCCCCAGCTATTACTGCATTACAGTTTCTCTCTCTCTCTCTGTCTCTTTTTTTTTTTTTAATATGCGGGTACTGGAAGTCGAACTCAGGACCTCATGCTTGCCAGGCAGGTACTTATGCCACTGAGCTATATCACCAGCCCTCTCTCTCTTTTTAGATCTAAATATATTTACTTGATATAAATTGAGTGCTCCAGTGTAGGGTTTATATTTACAATTAATTCCTCTTGTTGAATGATTCCTTTATCATTGTATAGTAACCTTCTTTGTCTCTTCTTGAGATTTTTGACTTAATGTCTATTTTATTTCCTATAAAGATAGCTACTTCTACTCAATTTTGGTTTCTCTCTGCATGGTATATCCCTTTCTAACCCTTCATTTTCAGTCTGTATGTCTTACTGGTACAGTGAGTTTCTTATAGACAGTATACATTCAGTCTTGATTTGTGTTTTTTAATCTATTCAGCCAGTCTATATCATTTACTTAAGGAATGTAACTTGTTTACACTCAAGGTTATTACTGATAAGTAAAAACATACTCCTATCATTTTTTAACTTTTTTTTGTCATTTCTCTCTTTTTTTATTCCTTTCATCCTCTCTTGTTGCTTTGTGGTTTGGTGATTTTCTGTATCAGTAAAGTTTGAGTCTCTTTTTTGTGTATCTCTTCTACTAGTGAGTTTTATATTTTCATGGGTTTTCATGATGGCAATTATCATACTTTCACTTCTAGTGCAAGACTCCCTGAAACATTTCTTGTATGTGAAGTTTGGTAATGATGTATTACTTCTGTTTTTTCTAGTGTTAAAAAAACTTCATTTCTCCTTCATTTTTTAAAGATAGCTTTGCTGGGTGTGCTAGTCTTGGTTGGCAGGTATTTTCTCTTAGGACTTTGACTATGTTATCCCACTCTTTCCTAGGTGAAAGGTTGCTGCTGAGAAGTCTGTTCTTGTTCTAATTGGAATGTCATTACATGTGACTAGATGCTTTCTTCTTCCTACTTTTAGAATTCTCTCTGCCTGGTACATTTGACAATTTGACTATAATATGCCTCAGAGACAATCTTTTTGAGGATCATTTTTAGATCCTTTGAACTTTCTGAAACTGAATATTCTTATCTTTTCCAAAATTTGGAAAGTTTTACCTATTTGTTATTGTTGAATAGGTTTCCATTTCTTTTCCCTTCTCTTCTTTTTCTGGAATACACATAATATATAATTTTTCTCAGTTAATGGTTTGCTCCCTTAATGTTATCCTATAAATCTTGTAGACTTTTGTCTATCAGGATTATTTTAGAAGACTTGTTATCCAACTCAGAAATCATTTCATCCAATCTATAGTTGAAGCTCTCAACTTTATTTTTAGTTTCATTTATTGAGTTCTTTAGCTCTAAAATTTTGGTTTATTTCTTTATATGATATTTCTCTTTTCTGAATTTCTCATTTACAACATGAATTGTCTTCATGATTTGTTGAATTGTTTGTATTCCCTTGTATCTCACTAAGTGTTCTTAAAAATTATTATTTGGAATTACTAGTCAGGAAGTTTATTGATTTCCTTTTTTTGGGGGAGTCCTTTGCCATAAAGCTATTATAATCCTTTGGGGGCATCCAGTTACCAATTTTCTCATGCTTCTTATGTGTACCTACATTGATATTTTTGTATCTGGCAGGTCAGTTGCCCCTACCAATTTTATAGAGTAGTTTTCATAGTAAAAGACTTTCACCTGGGTGTCAGTTAAATAGGCTATGTTGGTTCTCATTTAGTGTAGTGGCCATGTAGCTTCTTCAGCTGTTACCCATGTTTGTGATGTCTGTGGCAGTCTTAGTGGCTTAGGCCGCAGCATTTGTGAGACTCCACCACCACCTGGGATGCATCTTTCTCAGGTGGGGCAGGTTTCCTGGTGGTTCTGGGTGCAGTGTTTCCACCTGTGGGTGTGGAACACCTGTCACTTTCCATGGGTCACGTGGAGGCGGAGAAACTCTGGCAGGCCTACATAGGTATGGTATGGCTGGTGCAACAGAGACATGGCACCCATCAGTTTCCCTGGACCACGTGGGGATGAGGGCCACTGAAGTGGGTCAGGTAGGTGTGGCGCGGCAAGCTGACAGTCAGTGTCTGAGGACTACATCAGTACAATGGGCCCACATAGGGGATCCGGGGGTTCTAAGGGCTTCTAGGGTAACTGTGGGGCCCCCAGAGGTTCACTTGCTCAGGGTGGACTGCCTCATTGTGTCTCAGGACTGAGGATTGGTGGGCAGAGCTACCAATCTGCTTTCCAGGGCCTCAGTAGGCAGAGATTCTGGGAACCGGCTTCCTAGCTGCATCTTAGGGTCACAGAAGGATGAAAAGAGCCCTGTGACTGCTTTTGGCTGAGCCGCTCAGGATGAGCTGATCTGTTACTTCCCAGAACCATGTATGGGGCTGCCTGGTTGCTTTGTGGGGCTGCTGTGTGCCAAACCACTCGGCCGACTGCTGCCCAGGGCTAAGGATGGGTCAGCAAAACCACAAGGCTGGCTTATAAGGCTGGATCGACCAAGATGTCAGATTTGTTTTTAATATCAAATCTGCTTTGTTATATTATGCACATATTACTAAAATCTTTTACATTTTACTTTAGAGAATTTTTATTAAAACCTGCAAAGCAACATGCAGTTTTTATACCCCAAACCATCTACTTACTTTGCCATTTTCAGTAGAAATTTTGACATTAGAAAATTTGATTAGAGAATCATAGTATTCAATCTGAAATTATAGAATAATGTAGAGTTTATAAACAACTCCTATATTAAACTCATACTTTAAAAGAGGAGTAAGAAAACTACCTAAACAGTAAACAGAGTCAGATGACTAACGAAGCAAAATTGGTCATTTAAAAAGATATATATATATATACCTATATATATGATATATATAGGCATATTATATATATATATAGGCATATATATACGTATATATATGCCTCTAGGAAGATTTTGGATGACTCTGTTTACTGTTTCTTTTTTTTGATATATTTTCTAAAATTATTCCTATGCCACTGGGATGGGCAAGGCTTTGATGCAACAGTATCCAGGAGTGGTAGTGAACATGGCTGAGTGTAAATGTAGAAAAACAACTTCATTTCATCAAAATGGAGGATATAATTTGCAGGCTGATAGTTCTTACCCTTGCTTTACAGATGGGTTCAGTTTCTTAGGCACTGTTCTCTGCCCATTAACAACTTATTCCTCTAAAATTAAAAACCTCATTAAATTAGAAAAAATTTAGAAATTCATCAAAATGGACTCAAAAAGACTGATGAACTTAATAGTTCTATGACCACATAAAAATTAAATCAACAGTAAAGAATATTTAAATAGCAAGAAGAAAGAAAACAGACCTTTCTTCAAGTACAAACTAGTAAACATATAAGAAAGATAATTTTAATTTTACAAAAAAATTTCATAGAACAGGAAAATAGGAAATACTCTCAACATGTTATATTCATCTGGTGTAGATTTTGATATTAAACACAAGACTGAGGGCAAGAGCAGAAAAAAATACTCACTGAAATATGCTAAGATCCTAAATAAAATAAAATAAATTATTAGCAAATTATTCCACTTGTATACAGGAGACAGAAAACTATTATCAAATTAGATATACCTAAAATTGTAAGATTAATATGGAAAAAAGTAAAACATATCTATAGCAAGCATCATGATTAATGGTGAAGTGTTGAAAGTAGTCCCTTTGGAATCAGAAATAAGTAGTAATATACACAAATAGTTATATTAAATATCAGCAAGTAAGTTAGAAAAATAAATATATAAAATAAAATGAGGATTGGAAAGCAAGAAATAAATTTTTTCTTTTATGTGACATTATACTTTTTATTTTTTGTGGGTACCGGGGGTCAAACTCAGGACCTCACGTGCCAGCAGGTGCCCCTGCCACTGAGCGATATCAACAGCCCCTTTTTCGTATGTGGGTTCCGATAGTCGAACTTGGGCCCTCACACTTGCCAGGCAGGCGCTTACACCACTGAGCCATCTCACCGGCCTGTGACATTATACTTTAAAAATGAATCTAAAAGCATTTTTTTGAATTAGTAGGATAACATAAGGCTGGTAGACATAAAATCATGCAAAAAGTTGATTGCACTTTATCCGATTAGAAATTTGTAATTCTAAATTATATCTTTTAATATTACAGCATGAATACGACAAGACATAATAAAAGGTGTGTGGATGGTTGATTTTCAAATCAGAGGAAGTAAAATTTATTTTGTATGTCAACCATACTTGTACATGAATTACAGGTAGATTAAATACTTCATAATATAAATAAAACATTATGATTCTCATAAGAAAATTTGATACTGTCTTTATGACCTTGATGTAGCCAAAGATTATTTATACAAGTTACAAAAAGCCCTAACCATATAGAAAAATGATGATGGACTTGTCTACAGTAAAATTTAAGCTTCCATTCATCAAAGACACCATTTCCAAAGTGAAAAGCCAAGCAACAGTCAAAATATTTTTGAAGCATATGTAACCAACAAAGGACTAGTATTGAAAATATATAATTTTTTGTAAATGACTCCTAAAAATCAATATGAAAATTACAAATAATGCAATAGGATAATTACCCAAAGAGATATGTAGATATTTCGCAGACTAGGACACATGATGACATATTAATGGTCCATAGACACATGCAATATGTAAACAGAGAAATGCAAATGTAAGTCTCAGTGAGATGCCCACTTTAAAGGCTATTTTGTTGAAGGCTGACAATACAGAATGTTGTTAAGGGTGTAGAATAATGAGAACTCTTAAATGTTCCTGGTTGAAATATAAATTGATATCATTATGGTATAAAATCCAACATTAGTTATACATTTGAAAGTGAATAAACCCTGTGAGTATATTTCCCTCCTTGGATATATTCCAAAAATGTTTTCACATGTACCTTGGAAGACTTATACAACAGTCTTTAGGAATATGGTCTACAATAGCAAACAACAAGAAGAAACCTAAAAATGACTCTAATGGATAGATAATTTTGTGTATGTTTATATAGTGAAATGCTCTAAAGCACTAAATGCATGAATACCATATGCATTAACGTGCATAAAGTTCATAAATAAAATCTTGAACTCCAAAAATATTAAGTCACAAATAATACATACTTTATGATTTTTTCATATACAGTGCAAAACAATGCTGTGGTAGATATTACTTATTCAAAATATACACTATCCTTTATGCCTTTGCAAGGACGGCATCTCCTACATAAAGGCTGCCCTCTTCACCAGGCAGTCTGGAAGAGAACACTGGGAATAAAGCTTCAAGCAACTCACAACCAACTGTGTAACACAGCAGGAAATAATTTGTTTTTGTAAGCACTGACATTTAGAGATTTTGGTAGAAACTACCACAACAAAAGTTCTCAGGGCTGGTGAGATGGCTCAGCGGCGTAAGCGCCTGCCTGGCAAGCGCGAGGTCCTGAGTTAGACTCCCGGATCCCACATACGAAGAAAGGGCTGATGGTATCGCTCAGCGGCACGGACGCCTGCTGGCGCACGAGGTCCTGAGTTCAACCCCTGGTACCCACAAAAAAATAAAAATAAAAAAAGTTCTCAAAATTTCGCTACTGGCCTTGTGGAAAATTGCTGGGGAGCAAGGGAATTGCCGTCAGATACTGGAAAAATGGCAAGCCATTAAGCAGAGGTGAAGCGTTTAATGAAACTGCAGCTCCAGTAGCAGGAAAAGTGGATAATATGCTGAATAACCTTGTGACCTAGGCAGAGGGATTTAGGAGAAAGAATGTTACTACTATGTCTTGATTTATGTTGGCTGCATTTCACATGGTGGTACAAAGGACATGAGCACACAAAAGAACTGGCCAATCTGTAAGAAAAGATAAAATTAAAGAAAGAAATTTGGAGACTTAATATTGGAAGATGTAACTTATTCTCACATCCAAAAGTAAGCCTGAGAATATCTATAAGTGACAAAAGCTGATTAAAACTCAGCTTTGTGGAGGCATTGACCAAATCAAGGATGTTAGGGATACCTTTTGTTGGGATGACTGTGGTGACAACAGATAAGTCTTTTTAAGTGCACAAAATGGCTCAAAGGGCCTAATGATATAGCTCCCCAAGCGAAGTGTGGTAAGTTCAAAAATATCCATTTCAGTCAAGAGAAAGACAGGTGTATCTTGAAAAGAATTCTTGATGTCACTGCTGGCACAAAAACTAATGAAGTTGTTAAGAGAATTATAATGCCAAAGGAACCATTAACCTAGATTTAAAAAGTCTGTGTCTGGCTTAAGTCTAAGAACAGGAAGCAAGAAAAATCTTAGCTCTCATGTGGAATCAGTTTAGGCGCCCATCAGCAGATGAATGGATAAAGGAAATGAGGTACCTGTACACACAATGGAGTATTATTCAGTCATAAAGAATGAAACCTATCATTTGCAGCAAATGGATGGAACTGGAGGATATTATGTTAAATCAAAAAAAGCCAGATACAGAAAGACAAGTACTGCATGTTCATCATATGTGGAAGTTAAATAAAGTGAATCTGAAAATAGAATAATGATTAATAGAGATTAGAAAGGGTGAGGTGGTGGGAAAAAAGAGGTTAGATTTTATCATTGCACACTATATGCATGTATGGAATATTACACTGAACTCCATTAATATGTCAAATTAATACATGTTAATAAAGTAACAAAAATAGAAAAGAATAATTTTTTAAAACCTCAGTTCTCAAGAGACCATAGTTTTCTACACCATTTTTAGATGTAGCCCTTTGAAGGTAATGGAAAAGGAAGAACTGCCACAGTGTGGAGTCGAGTTAGTTATCTATCACCATGGACTGGGAGCTGGTCACAGAGAGGAGACTGGGCCCGATCGAGAGACATTTCCTCTGCCCACAGTAGAGGGCTCTCACGACAGTGTGAGTGGGATTTTAAAATGCTATGCTTAGCAGACAGGTTTTAGTTTTAGCTCTTTGGTCTCCTAGTCACGAGGAGCTATATCTACACCTGATGTTAAGGCTATCACAGAACCCTAGACCTGGAAGCCAAAGCTATGATTGGATGCAGTGTTTGAGCTACTGTTCTCCTTGAGGATAGGAGAGCGTATTAGTGCATGGAAGGGTGGAGAATTAATTTTTGTATCCGAAAGTGCAGAACAGGGTCAATTTTATTTTGTTCCCCAGTAACCACTGTTATTTCTTAGAATCATCACCATTTCCTACACATCACTGTTGTTTGGTATGTATCATCTGCGTCTCTCCATGTGATGCACCGTCTCCGTAGACAATTGCTTTGACCGATGAAACACGATGGACTGGACATGTGCCACTTCACAGCAGTTTTAAGAGCTATCACATTGTTTCTCCACTGCTCTTTTTCTTTTGCACTGAGACTGGAATGGGGCTACGTACTTCTCTACCCTGAATCCTGTAGTAAAGACGTTAAGCAGGGGCAAAACTGACCCATAAGGACAGAGCAACTGCACTTAATATGGAGCTGGAGAAAAAAACAACATGTCTTGCATAAGTTATGACTGTACTGTAAGTTAGCAAAAGTAGACTGATATAGAAATATACAAAAGTGAGAGAATTGAAAGGAAAAAACAGTTAATTTTAAACAAAAATTTAAAATAGCATTTACCTTTAGTAGGCAGGCAAGGAGGAACATATGGGTATTTCTTAAGTTCGGTGGTACACATGCATGTTCATTTTACCTTTCCTATACCTTAGATTATGTTATATGTGGTGTGTGTCTCCATGTGCATATGTATGCATACATACATATTCCATATATGAATATACTTTATATACTTTATATAGGCAAATATGTTCTATTGTTTGTATAAAATATTTCATAATTATAAAATGAGGGAAGTATACTAAACCTATGAAATAATAAAACAAATGCATACTTTGACCCATGCTTCTTCCAAAAACCACCCTAAACTGACAAAAGAACGACTAAAACTACATGAAGACAGGGAAAATGGAGGAAGAGAAATGCAAATTTTTTATTTAACAGACCAAAGAAAGTTGAAACCTAGACTGGCAGCTTGGGAAACAGCCTTTAGATGATTTAAATCATATTACTCCAGAAAAGATTAGGAATTATAGACACGATGTCCCTCTGAATATGGATAGTCAGGTAATGCTGAAAACGTGAGAGCTAAAATCCTAGAATTCGTAACTGTCCTCCACCCCCAATCCAGTCAGCTGAGTTACAATCTCAGCTCCAATCAGCTGAGTTCTGCTTCTTCTCTACCCTGCATAATACTGTAGGTTTAACACTAAGAGAAATTGAACTCCAGGACATCATGTAAAGCTGATCATAAGAATATCATTCTAAAACATAGGGAGATCAAATAAAAATCCACGATGAAAAATATTTCTCCAGTTTTTACTGTATTCAATACAAGAATTACTCTGAAAGAAAAAGCAGCAAATGCTACAAAGAGATGAAAGCAATCATTCTTCTCAGGCTGTCACAATTCCTAAAATGTGAATATGTGGGAAATCCTGAGTTCAGTCATTCAAAAAAAATATAACAAAACAAAACAAAAAATAACCTTCCTTGAGTGGCTGGTATGTGGCAAGAACTTCCCTATGCAGCAGAGATACAAGAAAGAAATTGTCCCTTGTTTTCTGAAAAAGTGGGTATTGGAGGGGATAGGGACACATTAAACAAATACACAAATAACTAATGATTATTGACGTACTCCACTGGTGAACGACCATTCTGATAAATATGTTATATGGGAAAAAAATTTAAAAACCACAATGGCATGGATATCAGCCAATCAGAATAGACACCAAATACGAATGACCCATACATTCCAGTGAGTGTCAGCTACACAGCATCACTGTGTATAGTAACAATCTCCCATTCAAGGTTTTGCTTATTTGAATTTAATTATTAACAATTTTAATAATTGTTGAAATAAAAAAGAAGACTCCTAGGAGGCATACTTGTCTAAGAAGCTGTACCTGTGATATTAAAAGCAGCTGAATTGTAATGTCGTTCTTGAGGTCACGTGACATGTCATGCATTTAAACCCAATTCATTCAACTGATTTTCCACACTTGTAGGGTGGGTGCAGATGAATGAGGAACAGCAGAAATAATCGTCGAACCCTGGATTATTAGTTGACTGAACAATACTACAATGCTCATTGTGTTTTAACATGATGTTAAAATTATTATTTTAAGGGGTAGGAGTAAGAGTCAGCAGTCAGCATAATGTCGAACGCAGCTTTTACAGATGGTAATATTAAGACCTGAAGCTAATATGGAAGTCCCCCTCCCTTTAAATGCAGGATCTGGGGTCTTAAATTTGGATTATAGAAGTGAGAAAGGGTAGGGGTCTTATAGAGGGTTTAAAGAAATCACCTACAGAGTGGAGGTTAAAAAAGAGTCCTCTGTGTGTTTTGAATTCTTCGAGAATATCTATCTTGTACAAAGCAGTCTTTTTTTCTTTCCTTACTCGGCTCGTTCTGCCTCCCTCATGCTTTCTTGCTCTATCCCCCATTTCAAACTTCAAGGTGACCTCGTCCTCGTGGTGGGTAAATGATGTATGGGAGGGACCACCCGGCTGGGCCTACCACACTGCAACTGCCACCCGGGTCTGGTAGGGTTCAGGAAGGCCCCCCCATTTAGAATGCTTTGTATATTTGTTACAATTGTTCTCCCAGCACTGGATGAAAAACATGGCATGAACAATAGAGCTGTGTGAGATTTAAAATATCTGAATACATAATAATTTCACCCAGCTTTCAGAAAGAAAAATTAAAAAGTAAATAACAAAAACCACTCCTCAGAATGTGTGAACCTAAATTTTCGGTCACTTTGGAAGCATTTTCTTCTTTTTCTGGTTTTTCATTATCTAGGCCACTTGGCAATAAAACAGCATTTAATTATATATAAACGTGAAAACTCTAGTGAGAGAATACAGGGCTGTGATGTAGTCAGATCTAGTCTGAGGCCAGAAATTGTTCATTCTCAATGCTGTCATTCTTATCTGCTTTTCCTCTATTTATTTTGTACCTTTTTTTCCCTTGCAGCTTCTTTTTTTCTCAACTTTTTTTTGGTAGATGATCTTCATTTTCTGTTCCCCTTCATTATTTTCTCTTGTTAAAGTCCTACCTTTACAAAGATCCAACCAGTTTCCTTGCAGGGGGAAAAAAAGGCAGAAAACTATTTTCTTCAGGAAATAATTATCAAAAATTGGAGGATTTTTTTTCAGCAATGTAAATTGTAGTCACATTAATGAGATCACATTTTATAGTGGAAGGGACTTTTAGAGAAGTATGATAGAACATGCTCCATTTAACCCCAAAGCATCTCCTGAAAATACATCGTGGGCTTCACTTGAATAAAATTTGTCCTGTGAATCTGTCACTCTTCACAGATTTTAAGAAAGTACCCTGTTCCTCCTGTCAGTGGCAGGCAGCATCTCTTTAATTTTTCCCCCTACTCCACTACTCCACTACTCATTTTAAAGATAGATAGATTTTTTTCCCCTCTCATAAAGAAGAACATTGTGGGGGAAAAAACGCTGGATGTGATTTCAAAAAATGTCAAAATATGTCAAACGCAGATACCACTCAAGGGTTTCATTAACTGAAGCTTTGGTGATAAGTGTCATCTTGTCAAAGACCCACCCATCTCTTCCAATACATTACCAAATGTACTAATTTCCTTGCCGAGCTTGATGTTTATTGTATAGCTGAAATTGAAAATGGTCGGTAATGGAGTGAGCTTCAATCCAAGACCAATTCTGAATCTAAATTACTTGCTTCTTTCAATAGCATCGACAGAGGAGAGCTTTATGCACCTTGTACCTAATCAACCCTTACTGTGACCCTAAATTCAGCAGTCTTCAGAGATTAATAATAAAATCCTCAGTTCAAACAATTATTTGCCCTGAACAAGTTGCCCATTTCTTATGCTGAGAATTAAAGAATGTGACATTATTTTTTAAAAGCTCTGCATGTTGTGGCCCACCATTTATTTTTGATCTCTGACCCCCCGATGCAGCCTGATTGCAAATCCTCCATGCTTACTTGAATATTTTTTGAGGGGGGAGAGTTGTGAGGAGATTTCTTTGTTAGCATTTTAACATGCTTGTTCTCATTCCATATTCCCTCATAGTTGTGGTTTTTATAAAGTAAGTGAGATACATTCTATCCATATATATTTCTCAGTTTTTAATATAGAGCTCTATTGGTCATATAAAACCTAATCTAATTCTGGCTTAGTACAAAACTACTCAGACAGTCTAGAAAACAAAACCAAACTCCTGGGAAAAGTCAACTGTATTTTTACTTTCTCAAATAAAACATCAAATTCAGAGAATATCTTTTTGAAACTCAAACCATAAATGACCTTTTAATGAAATGTTTTTTCTTACTGTATTCCATTTAGCAGCATAGCTTATACAACACTGATTGAACTGTCTGAACAATATAAAATTATCGTATTCATCTTTACAATAAAAATACTCATTTATATTCAATACCAGTGGCATTTTAAAAAATTTGATATCTTCAACTTTTTTGTGACCGATTAGTATTTATCATGTGGCTATGATGAGAGACAGGCTCAATCTCTCTGTTCTTCATTACATTAGGGATTTGGGGGGAAGCACTGAAATAAAACAGCAAATGAAATATTTGGATACCCTAAATAACTCCTTTGATTTACCAGCAAGGGTTAGTCTATGTCCAGAAGTCTGCCAGGGTAGGGAAGAGACACACGGTGAGGTGCTGCCCTAGAAATTCTGCCTGATATTGTCAACATTTCCTCCGGCTGTCTGCTTTTGGAGGGAAGGTCTCCCAAAGGACTGCCCTGGTTGACAGAATGAGAGTCTCCAGAAGATTCTTCTGCCTTTTGAATGCATTTCCCATGCCCAACAGCAATAATAGCCATCTCAGTATTGATTATATAATATGTCTGCTGAGGTGGCAAGTACATTATTGTTGCAAGAGGCTGAAAGCATGAGAAACTAGGTTATCTATGAACTCTCTCACCCATTGAGCATTTCTTCCAGCAAAGGTCAATACATAAGGCTATCTTTAGACCTTGTTGTACTTTATTCTGTGATTCCAATTGATGGTTAATACAATGAGATGACTAGCATGTTCCAAGTCCTTTGAAAACAGCTTCATGTTTACCATGGAGTGGGCATAATTAGTTCATCCCCATAAGGGGACAATAGTCTTATGGAGGTCTGGTATGTGAGGAAGGCTAGGAATTGCTCAAAGCATTGCCCTGTTAGACTGCCCAGATGCTAATTAGCACAGTGAATTGGTTAAGTAGACACTAAAAGGCAGTTAAGACATAATCTAACACTTTCTTTTATCCAAAAACTACAATAGATGGTATATAGTGAGTCTGCTGTGTATAGTGACAGCAATAAGGGTACTGAGCTTTTATTATAAACTGAATTACATTCCCTGTGTGGGGACACTAGACAGCCTATCGTGTATTAAGAATTGAGCTGAGATCACAAGCTTGCCTCACCTAAACCTTCTGTGAAGTGATGAGAATGACTTTTGGTTACAGTACATCAAAGAGGGCCTAGCAGGCTAAACAGCGATTGATCCATTCTCCTCTTTCAAGTCCTCTCTTCAAAAATAGCTTTAAAGCAATCATCTAATAAGTGTCAGAAGATAGAAAATGTTAGTACAACCGGTAGGCATATGTCTACACTAGCTAAATTTTCTTGCAAGATGTTCAATGACTGAACAAAGTTTTTAGAGTAAATGCTATCATCACATAAGAGGCCAGCAATGCCAAGCGGGCTGCCATTGACGTGGAAACACCACAGAGACTTAAAGCAATGTAAGACAAAATACTATGATTTTCTTGACTAGCAGAGAATTATCTTAGAAAAATTGTGGAATAATTTTATCTATACACAAAATCTGGCATAGAAATTAGCTTCTTGCCTATGCATACAGAATCAGTAGTATTTTCACAAGATTCATTCATAAAAATCCGCTTATTGGGCTGGTGAGATGGCTCAGCGGCATAAGCACCTGCCTGGCAAGTGTGAGGTCCTGAGTTCAACTCCCGGTACCCATATACAAAAAAAGGGCCGGTGATATCGCTCAGCGGCACGGGCGCCTGCTGGCACGTGAGGTCCTGAGGTTGACCCCCCGGTACCCACCAAAAAAAAAAAAAATCTGCTTATTAAGTTTCCTTAAAGATGAAACTTGAGTTAGGAGAGCCAACCATGTCAGTGACACAGTATGGTGTTCATTAGAGCTGTTGACAAAAATTCTGATTCTTTTTCTTCACGACTTCCTTTGAAGTCAGATTTGGTCATATGACCAGATTTGGTCATGACTTGCTTTGGACAATGAAATGTGAGAAATATGATTTGTGTCAGTTCTGGGTGGAAGGGTTAAGAGCTAGTGGAAAATTTGCCAAGTCTCTATTTCCCTGTCTTGTTGACTGTGGAAATATATATCAAGGTAGAACATCCTCAAGCATGAGCCTTTGTGTCGTTATTACGAGCAGACTTCCCTACTAACTGCACTGGACATGAAGTATAAGCAGGAAGTAATCCCGCATTGTGTTAAGCCCTTGAGATTTTACCATAACTTCATTCATTCAGGCAACAAATATTTATTAAGTACAAAGTATGTGCCAGGCAGAGTACACAGGGGTAACAAATAATTACTAATTGTGGTTTGATGTGTTGCCCTTTTTTACATCTTTGCTAAATCCCCGATAAATAGATGACTGATGAGGCTGTTTTAACCGGTCAAAATAAATTGATCTAAGATTAGTAATGTTTCAAAATTTATTGAATGAATGACATTGTTTGGAGGACAATTTATTGGACAAAGAAATAAAGTCATTTCAAAAACCTCTGAGATTGTTTTATATTGGCTAAAAATCTGTTATTAACTCCTAAAATTCAACTGTTCCCCAACTATCTCAGGCACTTCCTAGATGTGTTCTTGGCTCCGGTTCTGCCCTCCACTTTGGACACTCTTATCTCCATCTCATCCTTTGAAAACCAGTTCAAATCTCTTCCCTTCCAGGCAATTTTCCTTTCTCTGCCTCTCCACAGCATCAGGTTACATACCTCTACCTGGCATTTATTTCAGTCTGCTCTATATTATGATTGATATTTACATGTTATAACTTTCTACTGCAATATTGACCCTCCCCCCATAAAGGCTAAACGTGCATGATGAGTAAAGGAACCATATCATTCTATTTCATGTATGTCTAATCTGACTTCTCTCCCAATAGCTTAATACATGTTAATTGATAATTGAGTAGATTTGAGAGATTTGTTCGGGTGTGATCACAGATTTCTTAAAAACATGGAACTGCCCTGGCTTGAAATATTGAAGAAACAAAGAAACCTTTTCGGCTCTGAGAAGGAAGGTTGTGAAGGGGATACTTTTGGCTACTCAAATTAGTTCTCTATTGGCCAAGGACCAAAGCCTGCCTCCTGAACACCCTTCACACTCAGCTAATTTCCATCCTCCCCAGGGACCAAGACAGAAAAACAAAAGAGGAAGGAAGTAGGCATTTCAGAAGAGTAATCCACCCACAAAGAGCAAGTTGAAAGGGAGAAATAAGGAGGGGAGGACAGAGTTGGTGTTTAAAAAAAAAATCACCAAATGAATGGAGAATTTAAATCACATTTCATTACCCATCTTCCCTGCATCGTACCAACAACTCTCTTGACTCTCTCTCTCTCTCTCTCTCTCTCTCTCTCTCTCTCTCTCTCTCTCTCTCTCTCTCTCTCTCTCTCTCTCTCTCTCTCTCTCTCTCTCTCTCTCTCTCGCCAGGGCAAGTCCTGATGCTGAGAGCTTACTGCCACCAGAGCAGTGCTCAGAAACCCTCAGTGTTTGCACCAGAGACAGTGAGCTACAAATGTTCAGTCCTTTTTCTTCCCTTCCTATTTCCTCTTTCTCACTGCACACTCCAGCATCCGTGAGCCGGGCGTCTGTTCTCTCCTAAAAGTTTAACCTTATGACTAATAAACAAGAAAGAGGATCATGTGGCTTTTCTCTACTGGTTTGTTACCAGCCACACTGATCTATTCATGACTCAGTCCCTTCATTCTTCTATCTTATAGAGAACCAACTTTGTTTTAAAACAGATGGAGAAATAGATCCTAGCTCTCTCACAAACTTGCTGTACATACTCAGAATGTTCCTTGACTTTTTAGCTGCAGTTTCCTAATCTTGTAAAATTGAATTGAATACACCTGTATCAAACTATTGTTTTAAGTTTAGGCAAGATAGAATTGTCCGGATATACACATAATTGCTATTGCTATTATTCATAAATATTTCTCAAGTATAATCCCTCCTCTCATTATCTTCCTGTTATGATGATCTTGTGTCTTAATTATCTTGTATCTAATATCATGCAGGCCTTCCTTCCTAAGTGATCTTTCTAAAGCAAGACATCAAAATAGGGCGTCTTCACACAAATCTCTTATATATCTTCAAAATTATGAAATCTCTTCCATTCATTCTTAAGCATCTACAACAGAGAGTGTTCCCAATGTGGCACATACAAGGCTGCTGCCATCTAGCATCTTTATCTAATTTCCTTACCCATTGTTCTAATTGTACCTGTGAGATATCGTTTTTTCAACAGCTCCCAATGAATCACATCTAGGTTCCACATTCTTGGTAGTCCCTTCTCATGCTGAGGCTGGGCTTGACCATGTCACTTGCTTGGCCACTGGGACACAAACACCTAAGATACAAGCAGAGGCTTGAGATGTGCTTACACATTGGGGGTTGCCTCCTTGAAATTATGTTGGCATCATATGAAGAGATACAGCTTAGTCCATACTCTTAAAATGAAAAACCTCTTGAAGAGAGAAACCAGCCATCTGCAATGTCCCAGCTGAACCTAGCCCCAGCCAACTTTCAGATGGATACAGCTGTATGAGAACAGCTAGGCAAAGCCGGCAGAAAAACCATAGCCAACTCACACAAGAGTGAGAAAATATTAAAAATGTTAATGTTTGAAGCCACTGTGGTTCAGAGTAGTTTGTTACACAATGATGGGTAACTTATACAGTGCCTTTTATTTCCAAAATATGAACAATTATAATTCTATAAAAATATTGGGTTTTTTGCAAGCACATTCCTTTGCAAATACTGTTTCTTGTGCTTCTAATGCCTTCCCCCCTTATCTATTACTCTTTGTACTCCAGTGTGCACAACAGAAGCTGGCATATACTAAATGTTCAATAAAAGTTGAATGAATATGTTGAAAAATTCAAGGGATACCACGAAACTTCCGAAGATGTACACTAAATCCATCATTTTTCTGAGTGCAGGTTTAGGTTGAAATGCATGAATGTTGCTACACTTGTGGAGGAAAATAATGGTTTATATGCAATTATATACACATAGATAAAGCTACCAAAGAATGTCTTAGCTTTAAAAGAAATTTGAGTTTTAATAAAAATTAAACATACTCTTTTATTTACTAAATTAACAACTTAAAAATTCTGATATCCATTGGTAGCAAAGGTGCTGAAGAGTAGCACTCACACATTGCTAGTGCCAGCAAAAAGCAAAATGTAATTTGAGAGACAAATGCTGATACATGTACTAGGAGCCATAAAAAATAGTTTTGTGGCTGAGCTGTACCCCAGGGGTAGAGCACAAACTTAACATACATGAAGCCCTTAGTTCAATTCCCAGTATCCCCCCCTCAAAAAATACAGTTTTTCTTTGATCTAGTAAAATTCCATTTCTGTCAGACTAACCCATAAAAATAACCCAAAATTTAGGAAAATATTTATAAGAACATTAAGAAAGCCATTATTTATTTTGAAAAAGTGGAAATAATTTAATTCCCATTACAGGAACTTGGCTCAGTTTGTGTCAGGGCACCCATTTGTGTGGCCATTTTAACTAATAGGTGCGAAGACCATCATGGAAAATACAGAAGTGCCTAAGAGACAAAAATAAGTGTATATAATTGTATGCATCCAAAGACTACAATGATATAAAAATGTAAATATAAAAATTGCAAAGACATATGGGACATTTTCCTGTTTTACCTACAGATTTTATACAATCTGATATTATTTTTATATGTTTTAAAAAAAAGTTTTAGGAGGCAAAATTAATACATATAAGAAATATAGCATGATGGAAACAATTTTGACACTGGATTTCAATCTAATTCTCTACCTGAGACTGACCCCTTGTAGTAACTGCTGTTACATTACAATTTCTAGGAATCATGGTGCTCCACCATCTGGTCTGTGCCATCTTTTAATCAATATTTATGAATTTACTTTGCAGGGGGTTTATGCATTATTGGACCTTATAGAAGTTACTTACGTAGAAAGTAATTTTTCAACATTACTGATATTCATGCATGGGACTTTTGCATAGGGCAATACCTATATTGAGAACAATTCCTCATGATGCTGGTGCAGCTGTATTTCAGGATAGTTACAACATATTCCATTTAAAAAACTGCAGCCTAGAGAGGAATTCCATCTGAGTCCTAGATGTATACCCAGCCCTCAAAAATCACTGGAACAAGACTCATAGGATCCCCATGACTTCAACTCTTCCTGCAAGTTAGAAGACCTCCAAAATCTCTAACCTTTAGAACTTCCGCAAAGTCCAGTCACACTTCCAAACACATTTCTGCTGGTATAATTTGCTTTCATCACAAATTTAACATGCCTATAATGATCCAACTTACTTTTCTCTTGACTTATGTGTTCCTGACACCAGTACCAGGCTTCCGAATTTCTTAAACTCCAAAAGTCAGAAAACTAATGATTTTCTCTCCTTTCTCCATATATATATGGAAACAAGACTGTTTCTTGATAATGATTCCCAGATCAAAACCATCCTCTTTGCTTTTCTGTGTCTCCATGCTCATTCAGGTTTATCACTACTTCAAAAATCTCCAAATTGGTCTCTCTGCCTTTGTTCATCTTGCTGTCCAAACCCATTGTTATATGAATATGTCCAGGGTGCAGATTTGGCCATGCAACTCTCCAGGACACTAAAAATATGCTATATATTCCTCATTACAACTGGATGGAGTCAGCTGCAGCATTCAAAGCCCTCCATAATTTGAAGCCAACCTATTTTTCTAGCTTTGTTCTCTTAAGACTGCCACATTACACAGCTCCAGCTATTCACATTATGGAATACATCTCCAGAAGGCTGCAATTGTACGACACAGTATGAATGGTGCTCCCTGGAGTTGTGCAGCAAGGGGCTTAGTAATCCTATTTTGCCCCCATTCCTACTGGAAAAACCCACTCTTCCCTGAAAATGCCCTTCCGGCCTCTGAATATTTGGACCACCTTTGTGTAACAAGTCTTGCCCACTTATTAATACTCAACATCAACCCCTCTTTGAGGAGCCATTCATTGTTTCCCCAACTATTTCCTCTTTCTGGTATCACTGTAGTTACATTTGTTACGTTCAAGCATTGAGATATGTCAGAATCTGACAGAAGTATTATTTATTTATACTTCAGAATGAAATGATTTGTTTGTAGCTTAACAACATGCAAAACTAATCTATTGTGATTAAAATAAGAATACTTCTTGGTTTGGGTAGGAGAATTGATGGAGAGGAGGCAAAGGGGAACTTTTTTTTCCTCTAGCTTTATTAAGATGTACCTGGCAAATGAAAATGTATATTTAGAGTACAATATGTTTTGCTGAATACATACACTGATAAATGATTACCACAATCAAGCTATAACATAGCTATTAGTATGGTTATTTTTTTGTTATAGTAATGACGAAAACACTTAAGATCAACTTTCTTAGCAAATTTCAAGTATGCAATACAGTATTATTAATTTAGTCACCTTTTGTTCATTAGATCTCCAGAATTTGTTCATCATGCACTCTGACAGCCAGCATTCTATTCTCTGCTTTTATGAATTTGACTTTTGATTCCTTGTATAAGTGTGATCGGCAATATTTGTCTTTCTATACCTGCTTTATTGCATTTAGCATAACATCCTCTCAGTTCATTCATATCATACCAAACGACAGAATTTCCTTCTTTCTTAAGGCCAAATAATATCCTCTGGCTCTCATATATATATATAAAAATATATATATATATATATATATTATATATATTCCATCTCCATCCATTCATTCATCAATGGACATTTTTGTTTCAGTATCTTGACTATGTGAACAATGCTTCCATAAACACTGGCATGGAGACATCTCTTTGACATGCTGATTTCATTTCTATTGAATACATACTTAGCGGTAGAATTGCTGGGTCATATAGTTGTTCTATTTTTACTTTTTAAAGAAACTTTCATGCTGTTTTCCATAATGAATGTAACAATTTACATTTCCACCAACAGTGTGCAAGTGTTAAGTATTCTCTTTTTATTCATATTCTGGCCTGGCCAACATTTGTTACCTTTTGTCTTTTTTTATAATAACCAATCTCACAGATGTGAAGTGATACCTCAGTGTGGTTTTAATTTGCATTTCCCTGATGATTACTGATTTGAGCATATTTTTATATACTTGATAGCAATTTGTATGTCTTTTTTGAGAAATGTTTATGAGATTCTTTTGGCCATTTGAAAATTTTGTTAATTGGTTTTTGGCTGTTCTGTGCCTTATATATTTTGGATATTAGCCCTTTATGAAATATATTGTTTCAAATCATTTTCTCCTATTTTATAGGTTGTCTTTTCCTTCTATTGATTGTTTACTGTTCAAAACTTTTAAATTTGATGTAATTCCATCTGTGTATATTTTTGTAACTATTGCCTGTGCTTTTGAATTCATAATATTAAAAAAACCTCACTTCCCAAACAATTCAAAAAAGCCTTTTCCCTACATTTTCTTCTGTTATTTTTACAGTTTCAGGTCCAATGCTATTTTGTTTATTAGTAAGTATTTTATTTTATTTTTTTTTTGCTGTTGTGAATGGAATTGCTTTCATAATTTCGTTTTCAGAAATGAACAGATTTTTACTGAGTTCATTGAATACTTCGTATAGATTTTTGTGGAGTCTTTAGGTATTCTACATGTATGATCATGTCATCTACAAATGAAATTTTACTTCATCCTTTTTTATTCGGATAACTTTTATTTACTTTTCTTGTATAATTGCTCTGACTAGCTCTTCCAGTACTGTGGTAAATAGAAGTGAAAAGAGGAAGAATCCTTGCCTTTCACCAAATCTTAGAAAGCTTTCTGTTTTCCACCCTTGGTTGTAATGTCAGCTATGCAATTTTAATTTATGGGCTTACTGTGTTGAAGTAAGTTCCCTTGTACCTATTTTATTGAGATTTTAAATTATGAATAATGTTTAACTTTGTCAAATACTTTTACTGGACCTATTGAGATCATGTGTTGTTTTTTCTTTCATTTTGCTAACGTGGTGTATCATATTGATTTGCTAATTTTTTATCATTCTTGCACCCTAGGGATAAATCTGTGTGGTTAAGGAATATAGGTCTTTTAATGTACTGTCGAATTCAATTTAATAGCATTTTATTGAGGATTTTTGCATCTGTGTTCATTAGGGATGTTGCTATTTCTTGTAGTCTGGCTTTGGTTCCAAGTTGATGCTAAACTCATAAAATGAGTTTTGAAATATTCTTTCTTCTACTTTGCAAAGAATTTTTAAAGTATTGGTATTTATTCTTTGAGTTTCTGGAAAAATGCATCATGTAGGTATCTGGTGCTGGAGTTTCCTTTGTTGTGAGGTTTTAAATTCCTGATTAAATCTCATTTTTATTGGTCTGTTCAGGCTTTCTGCTATTAATAATTCAGTTTTGGTAGATTATATATTTCTAGGACTTCAGTCTGTGTACATTATTCAGTTTGTTGTCATGTAATTACTTATTATAATCCCTTATGATCCTTCTTATTTCTGAGCAACCATTCTAATGTCTCCTCTTTCATTTCTGATTTTGAGTCTCCTCTTTTTTTCTTGATCTAAGAATTTGTCAAAAAACCAACTATTAATTTTGTTGATTTTTTTCTATTTTTATTCTTTATCTGATTTATTTGGGCACCAATCTTTATTTTCTTTCTGCTAACTTTAAGTTTAGTTTATTCTTCCTTTTCTAGTTTGTTGAAGCCAAAGTTAGGTTGCTAAAGTTAAGTTCTTTTTCCTTTTTAAATGTAGGCATTTATTGTCACAAACTTTGCTTTTACTACTGCTTTTGCAACATCCTTTAAGTTTTGGTATGTTCTGATTATGTTTTAATTTGTCTTGAGATTTTTTTAACCTCTTTTGATTTCTTCCTTGACCCAATGGTAGTTCACAAGTATGGTTTTTATTTCCATATATTTGTAAATTTTTTGTTTTCATATAGTTATTGATTTATATTTTAATTTGATATGATTAGAATAATTACTTGGGATAATTTTTCCACTATACACTGACATTTTTGTGATAGTTTTTGACTTGAAGACTATTTTAGTTTATCTGATACAAATATAGACACCCTGCCCTCAATTGTTTGCCATTTCATGCGATATTTTTTCCATCACTTCATTTCATCTGTGTGTGTCCTTAAAGCTAAAGTGAAACTCTCATAGACAACATATTATTAAATCTCTTTTTTAATCAGTTCAGCTACTCTATATTTTGCTTGGTGAATTCAGTCCATTTACATTTAAAATAATTGATTGGTAAAGACTACTTTTGCCATTCATTCTTTTCCTTCTTTTCTTCCTCTTTTGATGTCTTTCTTTGTGAGTTGATGTGGAGTTTTTGTAGTGACTTGTTTTGATTCTTGTTGTGCATCTACTAAAGATTTTTTTCTTTCTCCTTACTATAGTTTCCCCAAAACATATTATAGTTATAACAATCTATTTTAAACTAATAATACCTTAACTTTAATTGCATACAATGCCACACTTTACTTCTCCCCATTTTTCATATTTATGTCATTTATGTCACAATTTACATCTTTTTTATATTATGTGTCCATTTAGAAACTATTTGTTTTTGTTTTCTTTTATGTGGGTACCGGAAGTCGAACTCAGGACCTTACACTTGCCAGGCAGGTACTTATGCCACTGAGTTACATCACCAGCCCACTATTTATTTTTTGAGAAAGAGTCTCACTATGTATTTCAGGCTGTCCTTGAACTTAGTATGTAGCTCAGGCTGGCCTTGAACTCACAGTGATCCTCCTGCCTCAGCCTTCCAAGTACTGGTATTACAGGCATGCACCACCATGCCAGGTTAGAAATTATTTTATCTAGTTGTTTTTAATATTCTCTCTTTTAACTTTTATAGTAGAGTTAAATGTGACTTGCACAGCGCCATGGAGGTATTAGAATATTCTGAACTTAACTATATACTTACCCTTACCTGTGAGTTTTATACTGTCGTACATTTTCTTATTACTGATTAGCATCTTTTGTTTCAACTTGAAGAGCTCTAGCATTTCTAGTAAGTTGGGTCTAATGGTGATAAATTTTTTTTTTTTTTGTGGGTACCGGGGGGTCGACCTCAGGACCTCGTGCGCCAGCAGGCGCCCGTGCCGCTGAGCGATATCACCGGCCCCTTTTTCGTATGTGAGTTCCAGGAGTCGAACTCGGGCCCTCGCGCTTGCCGGGCAGGCGCTTAAGCCACTGAGCCATCTCACCGGCCCAGTGATAAATTTTTTCAGCTTAGTTTGATTGAGAAAATTTTTATCTTACATTTCTTAAGAAAAGTTTTGCTAAGTGTGTATAGAATTGTTGCAGGGTAGTTTTTCTTTCAGCTCTTTAAAAATATTCTCTCTCTCTCTCTCTCTCTCTCTCTCTCTCTCTTTCTCTCTCCTTCTCCCCCCACCTTTCTCTGTCCCTCTTTCTTTCTGTCTCTCACCTCTCTGAAAAATTTTTTCCTGAGAAATTCACTGGTACCTTATGGCAATTCCCCTGAATGTGATGAATTCTTTTTCTCTTGCCAATTTCAAAATTCTCTTTATTCTCTGACTTTTGCTAATTTAATTATAACATGTGTTGTTATTATCTTCTTTAAGTTTATACTGCTGTAGACCTCTGAGGTTTGTGAATCCCTATCCCTCCCAATATTTGGAAAGTTTTCAGTCATTATTTCTTTAAGTAAGGTTGCTACCTTATTTCCTCTCTCTTCTCATTCTGGACCTCCCATAATGTATACATTGGTTTGTTTGATGCTGTCCCATAAATCCTTTAGATCTTCACTTTTCTTCATTCTTTTTTCTCTTTCTACTGGATAATTTCATATGATCTGTCTTTGAGTTCAAAGATTCTTTTTTCTGCTTGATCAAGTCTCCTTTTGAAACTCTCTTGTGCATTTTTTACTTCATTCATTATATTCATTAACTCCAGGTTTTCTGTTTGGTACTTCTTTGTGATTTCTATCTCTATTGACCTTCTAGTTTTATTATTTGCCTGATCTCATTTACCTGTCTGTGTTCTCTTATAGCTTGTTGATCTTCCTTGAGACAATTATTTTGAATTCCTTGTCAGGCAATTCATAGATTGACATTTCTTTGCAGTTGTTTTATAGAGCATACTTATTTTTCTTCGGTGGCGTCATGTTTGCCTGATTCTTTATGATCTATGTAGCTTTATACTAGTATTCATGAAATTGAATATGGAAGCACTTCCTCCTGATTTATAGATCTGTGGCATGAATAAACCTTTTCCTGCCAAGTTCATGGACTAATAAAACTGCCTCTAGGATTGTTGTAAAGAGGGCTGGATCTGAGTCAGCTGGATGCTCCTAGGTCTTCAGTAGGATTGGTGGGTGCTAGAACTGCTTTGGAGACACAAACAGACATATTTCTTCCCTCATCCTCAGGGGGATACAGCTGCTTCTGGGATTAAAATAAAGTATGATAGGAACCAAGACATGGGGCTGCCTCTGGTTCTTCAGACAAGTCCACAGATGACAGCCTTGATACCAAGTTCTTGGATGAACATACCTCCTATCAGGACCCTGAGAAGATCCTGGGTCCCTGAGTAGACAGGGCTGTCTCCAGACTAATAAAATGAGGCCAGAGCCAGGTCAAACGGCTACTTCAGAATCCACAGTTGAGTCCAATGTTTGTGGGACTGTTAACACAGGTGCCAACAAGTATGGCTCTTATCCAGTTCCTGGGTAGACAGAATTGCCTCCAGACTATAGCAGAGTCAGGTAGGAGCCATGTCACAAGGAAGATTAGAATCCGAAGTCAGGTCAAGTTGAGAAAACCTGTCACAGGCATTGCAGCTGGGCATGCCTTCTGCCAGGTCCCTATGCAGATGGGATTGCCACAGGATGGCAGAACAAGGCTGGAACCTTGAACCAAGTCACAAGACTGCTTCCACATTTGGGACTGAAGGCAGCAGACCTGCTACCAGGGGTGCAGACATTTGTCATAGAAGCCCTCAGAAGTCGGGACCAACACCAGACTATAGCAGAGCTGGAACACAGAGGAACTTTGGGATCCATGGTCAGGACAGAGGTTGTCAGGCCTGTTACTGGGAGTACAGTGTGTCTCCCTTTGGCTCCATAAGTGGGTCCTGACTTTAAGGCTGCACTATTAGTAGGGCAGGGCTGGAGCTAAGTCAATTAGCCACTGCAGTTTCCATATTTTGATCTAAGGTCAACAGGTCTATAATTGGGGACACAGACAGATGTGGTTCCTTTGAGGTCTATTGGCTGGAGGAAGACCTGTGGATAGGTAGGACTAAGCTAGGTTTCTATGGCGATAGAGTGGTTTCCAGTACAAAACTGGGATCATATTTGGTTGAGCCTGCAACTGATATGTGGGCTTGCCTTCTGAAAGTCACTCTTCTCAGTCATGCACTTCATTTGTGTTTTGCAACCACCTACCTGGGTCCAAAAGCTCTCTAAAGGGTTCTTTTTTCCTCATATCTGTCTGCCAGGTCATTGTTTGTATTAAGGAATATAAGTTGGGAACTTGTTCTGTCAGCTTGCTCACTTTTCCCAGCAGTGTTTTTAAATCTGTCTTCATCTCAGCACTATCTCCACAACTTTGGATAAATTACTTTACTTCTCTAAGCCCCATCTGCCTATAAAATAGAGAGAATGTTACTATATTCGTTAGTTTTATGTCACTGTGACAAAATACCTGAAAAAATGACTTTAAAGGGAAGAGATGTTTGTTTTTGTACATGGTTTCAGGTGGTTCAGTCTATGGTCACTTGGCCCCACTTCTTTGGGTCTGTGGTGCTTATTGAATCAGTAAGGAACATATGGCAGAAGAGGCCTGTGTACCTCATGGTGGCCAAGAAATGAAAAACAGACAGGAAGGTGCTAGGGTCCCAATATTCACTTCAATGGCATGGTTTCAATGACCTACTTTCCTTCCACTAGACCCCATCTCTTAGTGGTTCCACCATCTACCAATAGTGCCACAGGCTGTAGATCAAGGCTTCAACATATGTGCCTTTGAAGAACATTTAAGATCCAAATTACAGCAATTCCCTATCTCCTACAGAGATTGGGGAAGACTAAACAAGATTATAAATAAGAGATAATAAGATATGAATAAGATTGTAAATAAGATATAACACACTTATCATGATTCCTGACACATTATAAGTACTCCAACATGTTAGTCATAAAATCCTCTAATACAGAGATTATCAACCCATGGTTCTTGGGCTGAATTTAACCTAGACACCTATTTTGTTTGTACTCGCTATGTTGGCCTATTATTTAAAAAAAAAAAAAAGAAAGAAATAAAGTTACATTATATTGAATTCTTGTCCAACATATAAAAACTGAGAAATATATTATTTTGAAAGAATTTTTATGAAAACTTAGCAGTGACGGGCTTATATCACCATTCTCTTTGGATAGGGTGACCTCATAGGTGACTGTCCTATGAGCCACAGTAATTATCACTAACATAGATAATAGTTGCCATTTACCACGTATGCTCAAAGTTTTTAAAATCCTGACCCATGTCTTTTACTTACCTTACCTGTTTGGCATCATTAGTCTTTAGAATTTACAACTTTGGCCTTAGGCAGTAACACAATCCCTACCTACATGAAAGATGCAGGAAAGATCAACAGAGAGACATTCCAAGAAAGCATAATATCACTTACCGAGCTTTTGTAATGTCTTATGAGCTGTGCTGTTCTGCATACCCTGGTGATATGCCTTATGCATTGGGTACTATTCTTATTACCATTTTATAGCTGAGGAAACTGAGGCTTAGATGTGCAATTTGTCCAAGGTTGTAGTTCATGAGTATTCAAAATCCAGCTATTCCTGCCTTCAAAGCCTGCCATTGGAACCTCTACAGTGCCTTTGTACCCTTTCTTAACACATAAATGATGAAATCAGCACTATAATGTGCTTTTTTCATCTCTTAGAAAGAGCAAATAAATATTGATTAACTGCACTTAAGCAACTGTAAATTAGGCAGTCAGTTTAGAAGTGCTCCAAATCTTGCCTATTTGTGTTCACGTGGTGGTGGGTTGGCATTAATAATATGCCTGAGTAAATTTCTTCAGTATTTGGTAGTGTGAAACATCCAACATAAAGGTGGGAGGATGTGTATAGCAAAAAAGTAGCATGAAAATCTCTTTTCTTTTCAATTGAACTTATTGTGACATATAAGAAATGCATTCTGAAAGATGGTGGGTTTCTTAAATGGTGACTAATTCTGATGCATCTGCAAACACTTGACTCGGGTATCCAAGCTCCTTCTGCAATCTTGTGTACAGAAGGGGACATTATCACTGAATTAGAGGAATTAGAGGTGTCTAATACTCACTGTTTCAGGCACTATGGCCCTCTTGCAGCATGGGAAGGTTTCTTTGCGTTCCCTTTCCAGATAATAGTTCCTGTGTCTTAATCAAATACATCTTCCTGGTTCAATTCTTTTCCTGGTAGCATTTGATTTTTTTTCTTCTCGGTTGTGCCTCCTGAAAAACAAATTTAATAACTTATCTAAACCAAATCTCTACACCTACCTCCACCATTAGTATGCATCATTTATTATAGTAATAGACCTTTGTTGACTTCCACGTTGTGCTGAAGGCACACAAAACCATTTTCTACTTGTCAATATCAAGGGCTGCATGGAGAAAATAAAATTTATGTCGTACATGTTCAGTGTAGTAGAAAGTTGTTTCATCTAAGGCATAACCAAGATGATCAGAAAGATTGTTGCTTTGTTCTGTATGTGAATGCTTTTAAGAATACAGCTAAAATGAAAGAACATTTAGTAAACTTATTTATTGTGCATTTCATTGTTGCAAATCTTCTGAAGAGTCATAGCTCAAACTGCAGCTTGGCCAAAAGAGAACAAATGATCAATTAAATGTATTTGAAGACAATTTCATAGGTTTTAAAGAGTTTATCTCCTAGTGTGAAGAGTGTGTTCTGTAGTTAACATAGATGTTTGGATTCAATCAAAAATTGTATTCCTCAGAATATCCTGGGAATGCATTTTATGTCAGGATTTCAAAATGCCCATTAATGTATCCCTATGTGTCCACTTCACTGGTTTATGTCCTTTTCATTTGACATCTCCCACAAGAAACTCTTTCCTGAACCTTGCCTGTGGCAGCTGTCCAGTAATATGATTTGATGGGTGCTGAAACATCCACCAGGCCCTACCCAACTTTCAAAGCCACACTTCTGAACACATGAGGTTTTGGGAGGACTTTCTAGATCTAAACCATAACAATTATTTTTAAATCATTATTTATTTACTTGTATATTTACTATTTAACTATGATTAATAGTGTTAATTTTCCAATCACATATCTTCTCCCTCACTATTAGTCACTGATCAGGCAGTGGAAACCCCTATCCTAGGGAGAGGTGGCCCGTTCAGAGCTACTAAATCAGCCTCAGTAATTGTTACATTCAGATTTCTCTGAACTTGCCATGGATTTTCCTACCCAGTACCCAGTCAGAGGACATTCAGAATGTTCTTATATCTCTTTACCACTTGTCCAATTGCTTCTCAAAATCACAGGTCTGGCTCAAATGCTGTATTTCTCATTAAAAATCATCCCTGCCAAAAGCACTGCTTATCCTGTGAACATCTATGGAGCATATGTATATTTCACTAAATCAACATGAAATGGAGACCAGGAAGTTAGAAAATCATTGTAGGGAGATAAATGTGAATGACTGTCTGGGATCCTTATGTCCTCTAAGGCAGCTGTTCCCCAAGCGATAAACATCTGAAAAATGTATGTGCAATGATGTCTGATGGTGCATAGGTTGCTGTCTTAGTTACCTTCTCATCACTAGGACAAAATATACAGCACCCACAATTTAAAGGTGAAGAGGTTAATTTTGCCTCATGTTTTCAGTCTGTGTTAGACTAACTTCATACAGAAATAACATGATGGAAAGGCCTGGGTAGATGACAGCTGCTTATCCTACGGCAGCCAAGAAGTAGAGAGAGAAAGGAAGAACTGGGGAGGGAGATATATCCTCCTAGGCTCTACCTCTCAAAAGTTACACCCCATCTCAATAACACCAAGCCCTTAATACATGGCCTTTAGGGGAATATAAGATCCAAACTGCATCATCCACATAATATCTGATCATGTTTACATGTATACCTTATCTCCTCAGAAACCACATCAGGTAGCTCTTAGAGGAAAGGATTCTCTCTGCTTCAACCCTCCACACAGAGATGAATATGTGAACTAACTTGTCTTCCTAAAGCTAGGATCTAAGGATGTGTCTGGTAGATAAAATAGAAATGTACATATATTTCAGCCTTATCATCTTACCACTTCCAAGATTAACAACTTTAGTATCTTTTAATTAGCAACCAGAACTCTTTCTCATTTTTTAATAAAGTATACTCGTAAATAAGTCAATGTTCTTAGGAAATACCTTAATAAAAAAGATTTTGCATTGGAATAACCAAATATGGCCAAATAGGGGAGAAGGGATATTTTAAATCCTGAGAATTTATCATTTATAAATTCTGTAAAAGATTTTTAATAGCTGGTCTGGAGCCTGAAAAACTTCACAGCATCGTGTGGGGCACATACCCTCTGCTCTTTTCTTTCCCACTTCTTGTTCTTTATCGGCCCTCTGGAATCTTTCTAGAAGGCAGAGCACCTAGGCAAAACATAGGAGAAGCACCCAGGGTTGGGGTCATTTTGTCTTGAATTCTAACTTTGCCACTGGTAAACTGTGTGACCTTTTGCATATTACTTAACTTCGCTAAGTTTTTTGGTCAGTAAAATGAGACTCATCACCTTACCCTCTTGCTATGAGGATTTGAGATAAAAATGTAAAAATGTAAAACACTTAGAATATATAGTAGAGAAAATTTCTTGTCATTGTCAGGAAAAATGAATTTTCCCTGATAGCAATGTCACAAAAATAAGGGATTGAATCTCCATAATAGCCAAAGTTCAAAATGAGCTAGGCAATGAAATAGCAGTCAGAAGCTTGCACATTATTGGGGATGGCATCAGAAATGCAGAATCTCAAAAATTTAGCTATTATGAATTTTGCTGCTATAAACATAGATGTTATAATGTTAAGTGAAATAAATCAGACACAAGCACTTAAATATCACATTATTTCATATGAGAAACTCAAAATATAAATAAAGAGAAAACAAAAGATAGATAATAGGAAATAGATCTTTTACAAAAGAAAAGGGGACCAAGAGATGGGGGGGTGAGAGAGGAAGGGGGTGAAAAAAGAATAAAGATGTGTTATGTACACGTACCAACTCCCACAAGGAATATGATCATTATGTACTGTGAGCAGGAACTAATAAAAAAGTAAAAACTGGAAAAAAAGAAATAGAGAAGCATCTCAGGCCTCACTCCAGACCCACTGAATCCGAATCAGAAGCTGCATTTCACTGTGACCCTAATGTGATGTGTTCGCTCATTAGAATGGGAGAAGTATTGTTTGATTCTTCCTCTTCCTCTCTTCTTCTAATTCCTTCCCTTTCTTTTTTTTTTAACACCAGACAAGATATTGTCAGGCAAATACAATCACAAGCTTCTCTTGAAGCAGCTCAAAATGGTAACGAAAAAGATGTGACTAAGACGTGCTGTGCACTGTACTAAGCACTGGCTGTTCATGAACTCATTTAATCCCCACAGCACCATAATACTGTTGTCACCCTCATTTTACAGTTGAGAAAACTGAGAAACAAGAAAGTTAAATCACCAGGACTTATACAGCTAGGAAGTGCAGAACTGGACTAGAACCCAGCATTTTGGATCTAAAGGCCTTGACTTTGATAACCACAGACTCCAGCTTCTGTCTTCTATCTATGTAAATCGTGGGTGAACAAAAACCATTCTCTAATCATTGATGTACTTGCCTCTTCCCTCCAGGCAAATATTTTGTCCAAATGTTACCTTGAGATCTGAAAGTGGATCTAGAAGCATTCACAAGCCTCCCTAGACAAGGACAGTAGCTTCCTCAGCAGAATCCCAGCTTAAAATCATTCTCCTACTTCAGGCTGTTCTAACACTGAAGCCAGGGCACCCTTCTGAAGGGCAGCTCTGACGACCTCCTCCTCCCTGAGATTCTGGTCTCTCCCCAGGTTTTGCCTCAAGCCTGCCTTTCCAAAGCTTTCCCCAACATTCCTTTACCCCTGACAAATGTACCTTTGTGGAGTAACCTAGCTGCATGCTAACTTTTGGCTATCATAACTAAGTCTATTTAGGATGCCACCCCCCACATATTCTGTCCCCCTGAGCCTCACTCAGGCCCTACACAGATACCACATTCTCTAGAGAAGGTACAAAAGTCAAGGTTCATCTTTCTCCCTACTTTTTTCCTGTTGAACTCTGTGACTCTCTCCAAAGTCTTACCATGCCCTGTATTATATTAATATTGGACATGTGGCCTTTGTTAAGCTAGTTAAGTGTTCTCAAACAAAAATACTGATCATGGGTAATGAACTCTACTCAATCTATTTTCAAATTCAGTTTCCTGAGGCACAGGTAGCCAGCTCTCTCTCTGTGGAATGTCTGGACGCATATGTAATTACATGATAAAGCATGTTGGAGTTGGTGGTAGAAGTCCCCTTTTACCCTGCAGCAGACCACTCTGAGAAATTGTATCATTTTCAGCCGACATGAAAAGCAATGAATTTTGCATTAATAGCAATGAATAGCTTCCTAGCTATCCTATACTGTTGTTAATCTGTTATCCCTTGACATCTATGTTTATTTTATGCTGAAGTTTTTTTTAAAAAATCCATATTTTAAAAGTTGTTTGAGCTCTAATAATTGTCAAACAGAGCTCATTTTCTTAAAATGTGTGTATACTTTATGTGAGTTTTCGTCCAGAAATCCTAAGAAACTACCAGAAATCCATGCAATAGTTATGCTACAAGGATGTTCATTTCAGGGTGGTTTTTATGTCAGTAAAAATTTAAAAATGACCTAAATGTTCAAAGTAGTAGGGATTAAATAAATCATTGGATACCCAACCAGTGCCCTCTTTGTATTAGGTAAAGTTATACTGAAACTTTTGGTAAAAACAAGTAAATGTTTTTTTAAAAAAGAAACAAGTTAATGTAATATTTTTAACTGAATAAATAGTGTATAGTGAATAGAGAACCCAAAAATAGACCCACACAAATATGAAGGAGAAAAAAGCAATTCAGTGGAAAATTACAAAATTATTTCATAATGAATTATAGAGATATAAAACTAAAAAACATGTAGAAAAAACAAGAAATCTTTGTGGTGTATGACTGGGGAAAGAGTTTGTATATAGGATGATCCACAAGAGAAAAAAATGATAATTTGAGCTGTGTAAAAATTGCAAACTTTTACTCTATGAAAGATTTTGTAAACAGAGTTAAAACACAGTCTAGAGGCCAAGAAAAAGTATTTGCAAACCAAATACTTCACAAAGGACTTGAATCTAGAATGTATAAAGAATTCTCAAAGCTCAGCAGAAACAAAGAATTAAAAAAAATGAAAAATCTAATTAGAAAATGATCAAAAGGCATAAATAGATCAAAGAGAAAATGGAAATGCAAACACATGAAAATACGTTTAACATTATTAGCCATTAAGGTATGCAAATTAAAACCTCAATGATATACTATTCACCTATCAGTATAGCTAATATAAAAATTGGTGATAGTATCAACAGTTGCTAAGAACTTAGAAGAGCTGAATCACTCATACATTGCTGGTGGGAATATAAAATGGTACAGTTGCTCTGGAAAGCAGTTTGGCTGTTTCTTAATAATAAATCTCAAATATGCACTTAGCATACAACCCAGCAATCACATTGCTAAGCACTTCTCCAAGAAAGCTGAAAACGCACGTTCACCCAAAAACCTGCACATGATTTTCCATGGGATCTGTGATCAGAATAGTCAAAAATTGAAAGTCGAAATATCCTTCAACAGACAACTGGTTAAACAAACTGTAGTCTACCCATACCGTGGAATGAACTCGAGGTAATCTGAAAGAACGAAGTACTGGTGCACACCACAGCTTAGCTGGATCTCCAGGGAATTATGAAGAGTGGGAAACTCAATCTTAAAAGGTTACACATGCATGATTCCACTTACATAACATCCATAAAATTGCAAAATTATGGAATTAATTATACAGAAATGGAGGACAGATTAATGGTTGCCATGGGTTAGAAATGGAGTAGAAAGGAAGATGAGGGGCCGGTGAGATGGCTCAGCGGGGTAAGCGCCTGCCTGGCAAGTGCGAGGGCCCGAATTCAACTCCCAGAGCCCACATACGAAAAAAAAGGGGCCGGTGATATCGCTCAGTGGCACGGGCGCCTGCTGGTGCATGAGGTCCTGAGGTTGACCCCCGGTACCCACAAAAAATAAAAAATTAAAAATTAAAAAAAAAAAAAAAAAAGAAAGGAAGATGAGTATGATTGTAAAGGGGCAGCACAAGGGAATATTTGTTTGTATTGATTGTACACAAATGGTGTGGTGATTACACAAATTTGTACACAGTATCAAACTGCCTGGAAATACACACAGACACAAATACACACAGAGGTAAAATTCTGCAAATTCTGAACAAAACCTGTAATGTACTTATTACACTGTACAAATGTCAGTTTCCTGCTTTTAATACTGCATATATATACTACATTGTGTAACCAGTGGGGGAAACTGGGAAAAGGACACACTGAACCCTGTATTATCTTTGCAGTTTCCTGTAGTTCATAATTATTTCAAAATTTTAGAATTCTGTAAAATAGTATGTATTCTACAGCCATGTATATGTAATTTTAAATTGATATATACAACTTGAAATTTCAAGTCCTAATTATAGTGCTAATCAATACAATACTTAAGAGGAAATGCCAAGTTCATTCAGGATGAAAAAATATGTCCTGGGACAAAGTATCTTATAATTTAGATTTAGACTTGACTAAGATTAGATTTAACAAAGATTTAGATTTAAATTTTATTAAGATGTAAGATTCATGAAAATAATTTTAATACAAAATAAATTTAACCCATATGCTGTTTCTCTGTAAATCTGGAAATCATCTTTGAAATACTTAACCGTTTAAAATCATAATATTCAGTTAATTGGGGATATTAAAAATTTATTGGCCACTCAAGTACATCCAACAGACTACCTATATTTCTAATGTAAGAAATATTCTAATTTTATTGTTGAATTTTAATAAGATCATAAATATTACTGAATGCTCAAAAGGACATAAATTCATTATATTTAAAAGTTTAATGTAATGGAAGTAATGTAATTTAAAGTTACTTAAGTATTAGGAAAAATCCATTAAGCAATTGAAGAATTTAAAGATTAATTTGTATTTACCATATAATAAAAATGAATGTATTATTAAATTTAAGGAAATTTAGTTTGTTATTAAATAATTTTTTAAATGATGAAAGATGTATAAATAAAATAATACTTGAAGTCAAACTTAAAAGCATAAGAAAACACTAAGTTTATGAACATGTAACTTTAATAAATATTTAATAAACTTTAATATTAATATTTTTAAAGTAACCTCAGAATATTTATTTATTTATTACCAGGAATTAAATTGAGGGCTTTTATCACCACCTCTTTTTGGTTTTTATTTTGAGGCAGAGTTTCACTAAGTCACTAAGTTGCCTAGGCTAGGCTCAAACTTGTGATCCTCCTGCCTCATCTTCCCAGAGTACTGGGATTACAGGTATGTGTCACCATGCTTGGTCAAATATTCATATTCCCTTTGGTGTGTGTGTGTGTGTGTGTGTGTGTGTGTGTGTGTGTGTGTGTGTTTTAATGTGGGTACCGGGAGTCAAACTCAGGACCTCGTGCTTGCCAGGCAGGTGCTTATGCCACTGAGCTATCTCACCAGCCCCTTTTTGTGTGTTTTAAAAACACTCAAATCTCCTATTTATACTAGAGATCATACTCATTTCATTCATATATAGGCTTTACCCCCAAAAAATTATGGGACCATGGATTAACTCAGAAAAATAATGGTAAAAAAAGAAATATACAAAATTACAATATAGTTTACGGGCCGGTGATATCGCTCAGCGGCACGGGCGCCTGCTGGCGCGCGAGGTCCTGAGGTCGACTCCCCGGTACCCACACACACACACACACACACACACACACACACACAAAAAAAAAAATATATATATATATATATATGTAGTTTAAATATGAGATAGAAAAAAATTAATTAAAATCATATTTATTTGACCTACTTGAAATTTTATATTAATTTACAAATGCATCTACTGAATTTTCTAAGACTCCAGATATACTGGCTACCTTTTTTTAGTAAGAAGGATGTCAGCCTGGGAAACAATTTCCAGAAAGGTGTTTCTTCCCCTACCCTCTTCTTCAAATAACATGAACATGAATACTGGTGTCAGAACCAACTGAGTTTGAACCCCAACTATGACTTTTACCCTGAATGAAATCACTCAATGAATCAGAACTTATTTCCTTACCTGTAAAATGAAACTAATAACACCTGCCCAAATGACAATATTTACTACCTAGTAGGTACTTTACTAAGGACTCTTTCCTCTTTTTAACTTGGTCTTCACAGTAAGTGTGAGTGTTGTAACTGGTCATGCTTCCCCCTTCACTCATGGCCTAGGGTAGCATCTCTCTCTACTCTGCTAGAATGGGTTACGCTTTTCTGTGTGTGTATTTCACCCTTAGTATTACATCGCATATCGTGTCTCTCACGTTACATATATGTGCAAGGGCCTTCTTACATCCTTTGCAGAGGGTTTGGGGTGGGAGGTCCTGAGTAGATGTTAACTAGTTTTCTTTTCCTCCACCATGACTAGGCAACAAGAAGAGAGCCTGTTCTCCCTCCTCCCCCCTCTCTGCAACACATAGATCTTTCAGGGTTTGAAAGAACCCACCCTGACTTAAGCAGGCCCACAGAGTTCCATTTAGTAGTTCTAATAAAGAAGTGGCAGACAGAATCATCTAATATGTTCAGCATTTGATTACTCAAGTGACTATTAGCTGCTCTGTGTAAAGGCCACAGGGAATTCTTAATCTTCAACCAGCTTTCACCCATCATCCAGCTGTTTTCTGCTTAGAGAATTAAACTTGATGCTTGTAAGTAACTAAGCAAAATACAATTAGGAAAAAAATCTGTATTTTAAAAGAAGTATATGATACATTCCCAAAATAAGTATGTGTGCCAGATTGTAACCTGATTTTCTTGCTCAATCTTAGTGACTTGCTACAATTTATTATTATAATTATTGGTGAGATACTTCTCTTTTCCATTCAAAATACTATAGTTGAAAAGTGATAAAGCCAATATTCTCTAAACATTAATAGTGAAATAAGTTACAAGCAAATAAGAAAATATTTCCAGTGCCTTTTGAATGGGATCAAGGTATGTATGTCCAGTGTATATATTTAAAATCCTTCCACCTGGTCAAAATGCTTTCAAAAATGAAGAGAATGGCTGATGCTTCTTGTTCAGGCTGGAAAGTATTGTGATTACAATAAAAAGCATGGCCCCTCTTGAAGTTCAGTTCTTTACTTCCTTTCTTCAAGTATAAAGCAAAAAGGAGGTTTCCCTAAGAGTCCTAATAGAAGCTTTTGAATGATCTGCAGAGGTAGCACTGAGGTGCATGGAGTCCATCAAATTTGCCAGAAGTATGAAATAATTATCGAAAGGATTCCATTAGAGACGAAAGCTACCTAGACTAATAGAGACAGAAAAAGCTGACCCTTTTCAGACTCTTAACTTATTCTAATGGATGGCCTTAAGTTGAAATCAAGACTCAACTGGATCACTGATTCTTAAAGGAAAAACATTAAGCATAGAGGCATATAAGCAAAAGCTGGAAAAATAGGCAGATAGACTTATCTTTTAGTTAAAGTTTAGAAGAAGTATATTTCCTTACTTTTTGAGCTCATAAGAATAGAGGGCAAATTATGGGATATATTCTCATGAAGTAGAAATTAGTTTTAAAAAGAAATAAAGGCTGCTTCTAACATATACAACATGGTCATAAACTCAACAAAAAGGAAAGTGGCATTATATATACTTATTAGGTAAAGCAGAGATTTCTGCAGCCAAGCATTGGCTCATATGACAAAACCTGCGCTTTGTTCTGCAGGGATCATGGAAGTGCTGCCCCAACACATAGCTTTGGAGGTGTATTTTGCAATTCATGCTTCAATAGCCAACATACAAACCATATATTCACATACGTATGTGTGCATGTACATAAATGTGCACATGCACCTAGCTAGGGTAAAATGGGTCAAACCTCTCAAATTATCTAAAATTCCCCATGTAAGTAATAGTAGGTACCTTTTTTCCTGGTTGTTCCAAAGCACTTCACAGCAGGTGGGTAGAAGTGTTCTGGGTGTCAGGTTGATAATTAAGTGGCTCGTTATAGATGGAAATTGCTAATAAATAATGGCACTACCATTGTCTCAGTGCAGGGTCAGCTGAAGTCAAGAATGTTAAGCACAGAAGTGAAACTGTGGATGAGGCCCTTTAATTGGCATTTCAGTTAATATTAGGTTTCGCCTGATGAACACAAAATGGCTAGTAATATGAAGGTGGAAGCAAAGAACTTATTCTACAATCTCAAATGTGCCACTAGGATGAGTTTTAAAATTCTGTATCACTTAAATGTGCATGTTAGACTTAATATAATGGTTAAAGCTAATCATTAATAAATTGGGTGATTGCTCAAATATTCTGAGAGAATATTGGAAAACCTAGAGTATATTTAATGAATCTTCAGAGAATCATATATCATTGATGTAATTTTATATTAAAAATAATCCCATAAAAATGACTCAGCAGATTCTAGAGATGCATGTCTACCAAAAATTTCTAATTTTTCTTTTTTTCTTTTTTTTTTTGTGGATACCGGGGGTTGACCTCAGGATCTCGCGCACCAGCAAGCGCCCATGCCGCTGAGTGATATCACTGGCCCTGTTTTTTTGCATGTGGGTTCCGGAGTCAAACTCGGGCCCTCACGCTTGCCAGGCAGGCGCTTACGCCGCTGAGCCATCTCACCAGCCCTAATTTTTCTTCTTAAAAACTACAAAGTATTTTAACTTATTATCAAATAATATAATTCTAATCAACAGATAAATATTGGTTAAATAAATCTATACAAATCTCTAAAATATATATTATGTATTATATATTAATTTGGGTGAAGTCATGGATTGTTGGACTTTTATTAACAAAATGTTTTATGAAATATAAAATTATTTCTTTTAAATATAACAGGACATACCTAAATGTTACTCTAAATTCTTCAGAGTAACTTTTGCCTCACTATGTCTTTGTATTATAATATTTATATGGTTATATTTCCAAATAAATTTTCATAAATATTTTTAAAAATTCTTTCCCAGTAAGTCTATGAAGTTAATGGGACAAATGTTATCATCAGCTCCTTTTTACAGGTAAGAATACTGAGGCTCAGAAATTTCAGGTGAGTAATTTATCCAGTCACCCAACACAGAAATGGTAGTGTCCAGAGTGGAATCTACCTTCTGGCAACTCCAAAGAGTATGGGGTGTGTGTTCAGGTGTGGAGAGGGCAAGTGAGGATGATGATTGCTCTTCGTAGTTGAAGATGCTTATGCTGCTGGCTTTTGTGATACAGCAGTGTGCTCAGTGACAGAGGGAGGTGGGGAGAGGGAAAAAGAAAGAGAAATGGATGGTTCCAATGCCCACAGTAAAAGGAAAGCGATGCTCATTTGGTGCTTATTTGACTGTACTGCTTATAAGATGCTTTCCTGTTTGGGACTCATGTTTGGGCCTTCCAGATTCCATAACACTCTCGTTGAGGAAGCAGACACTGTATCACAGACAATGGAAATTTTCATCCAACCCAGTATTGACCAATGGAGGGTGAATTCTTTGCAGAGAATGTCATTATAAGCACGGCCTTGGAGACCAAGATATTGATTAAAACTAAGCTGAGATGAAGTTTACCAGCACTGGATACTATTAGATTTAGATTAAAGCTGTTGAAATAAAAGGTTTACTATTAGGTGTTTTTGTTTTTGTTTTTGTTTTGCTTAGAAACCCATTTCTTATATCTGTCTCTTGAACAGGAAATTTCTCCTATACTAGAAATTTCTCCTGTCTAGAAATGTCTGCCTAGATGTTTAAGTATGAAAACTCCAATTCTTTCTTGATTCTATGTAATAGGATTTTTAAAAGTCACAGATTTAATGTGTCTCAGTGGCTTGGAGTAATTTATAATCATTTCTCAGGAATGGCTTGAGAGGTAAATAAGTACAATGTAAAGCCCCTTCTACAAATTTAACCCTTGACATGAATAAGTGCTCTTACCTAACTGACTGGCAGATCTCTGGCATCAGAGGTCATGAATTGAGGGATTAGCAAATATTTTAAGATACACATATGGATAATAATGAAATAGCTAGTCAGTATCCCACATTATAATGAAAATTTGTTTAAAAGATTTCCCCTCACCCAAATATGTTAGCATCTATCACTTGTTTGGAAGACCAACTCTAGCAGAGTCTGAGTGTTTAAATGTCCCATATTGTGTGACAGAATTGATAAAGTCCAAATGACATTTTGGTTTTGTAGGCATTTCTGATGAATAATTTGAAAGGAGGATACTAAAGTATGAATGTTCTAAAAATACTGAAATGCTTCCAGTATTTATCAAAATATAGTCCTACTAAGTATGCATTTATATTACACTCTGGGCAAAAAGAGAGAAAGATTAATTCCTTTCTAGTATGTTTTTTCAGTTCCCAAGGAGCTAGCATATGCTAAGTTGAATAACCTAACTATTTAATAGTGAGTGGATCCAAAGTGATGAAAATGCCCAAGCCAGCAAGTACACCAATAAGCAGCTTTTTTAAATGAAGGGGTTTTAGATACCACCAGAAAAGTAAAAAATGGAAGAAAGAAAAGGATAATGTAATGGTTGATTCTGATAGTCCAAATGTCATGTCAATCACTCAGTAACACATTTATGTAATAAACTAAGACTAACTCACCTGATGAGTTAACTTTGGGGCACAATGTTTTGTGCGCGCGCACACACCCACCACCCCACACACCTATATCACATAGTTAAAAAGGAGACAAAACATTTGACTTTGGCCTTTGATGAAGTTCACATTGTCAGAGTATTTTTAGGACCGACTGTTAAAAAATGTTAACATGTTACTAGGTTCATTTGTCATTAAATAGAGCCAAGGATATTTAGAATATACAGAAAATGTCCAAATATGAAACCATTGAGAAAATCTTCTTACCCAATGAAGGGGAAGCAGAAAACAAGAAGAAAGTTCCTTTCTTTTTTTTTTTTTTTTTTTTTTTTGTGGGTATCGGGGGTCTAACTCAGGACCTCGCGCTTGCCAGGCAGGCGCTTATGCCACTGAGCTATCTCACCGGCCCTACTGGTGCTATCTTTAGCTTGAAAAGTTTTGAATTTGACTTGAAACAAATAAGTTTTTTTATTTCAACATACATTTCAGTCTGAAGCAGTGTGCAGAATTCACAAATATCAGCAGAACATTTTATTGTTTTAAGAACAGCATCTGTACTAGTAAATGAATTTCCCCATGTAGGAGAAAAATAGTACCAAGTTTTATTTAAAAGTTTATCTTTTTGTTGTACTCTAGGTCTTTAACTATTGTTTGTCCTCTTTCACATTGATCAAATAATTTTATTTCAATTCTGTATGTCAGTGCTTAACATCTGGCTGCCTCCAAAATCCATCCTGTCTGTTACGGAGCTTCTTTGTTGAAATTACATAAACTCAACTATCAGTTAAGTAAATGCATTTTTCGCACCTTAGGCTTTTTTTGAGCAAATGGAAAAGCAACCGACATTAATATTTTTCTTTTTTTCTTTTGAGGAAATCAGTCAAATAAAATGTGCTTAACTAGAAATTGGAAGAAAGGCCCTTATTTATAACTATTGTGCACTAGAATTTCTTCTCTTTGTGCCCACAAAGATATAGGTTACATAAATGTCAACATGAGAATAATCTGAAGTTTTATTTTTAAATGTTGATGTATGGAGATTGGGGCTGTCATTGTGCTGATAAGAAAATGAATGAAGGATTTCCCATGGTAGATGAAAATTTTGAGTAAGACATTGAATTTTCAATTTTTTCAATTATAACATCCAGTACATAGACGTTGGCTAGGCTACTCTCAAAAAATGGATACAGTCCTCCTTCTTCTCCAGTAAAATGTCCAATTAAAGATTATGTACTGTGTCTCAGGTGGAATCCAACAGTACTGTCCATTTGGGCTTTAGTGCAAAATGAAGCCAAGGAAAAAAGAGCTCCATACTTGCTTTCACGTTTTACCATTGTTTGAAACATTTAAACATTTTGTCACATATTTAAATTACAGATGGGCCATTGAGTCATTTTCTTTATAGCACATCACCCACTGTTTGTAAATTAACCCATGATTCACACTAACTAGGGGCAAACAGCCATATGTGTGTGGGGTTTGGAGGAGACAAGTTCTTGTCTTTCGTTGCAAAGACTGTTGCCTCCTGTCTTCATTCATTCGTTTTAACACTTTAAAAACAGACTGCTTTTCCTCTGTGTGATTTTCCTGACTGTTTTGCACATGTAACAAACAAATATTAATGTTGTAAATTAACATTTTATATTAGATCTGTGTGTGATTTTCCATAAAAAATAAAATGATTATGTTTTAAAATCACTCTTGAAGAAAGACAGCCAGAAGAGTAAGAACACTTTTTTAAACAAATACATTTTCAGGATGAAAATTTTCTTAAGTAAAATAGCACAGGCAAATTTGTTTACTGACATAGCATTAAAGAGTTACTATAGAATTATAAAATTTAAAGATGACTCATTTCAACATTCCCATTTATCAGTAAAAAAGCTAAAAACAGCTAGAGCTGAGGTCTTGTCTAAATTATAGTTCAAGTGACCAGGAGACTTACCTATTCATTTATTCCACTCTATGTCGGACACGGTGGAATATGGTAGAAGATCCAGAGTTTGAAAAGACCCAGAACATACTTGCTACTCATAAGAAACTTACAGGGTAGTGGAGTATAAAAGCATGCAGAAATAAATGGCCTATAAATAAATGTATATCATAAGGATGATACAGATAATAGGAATGGCAGGATTTGAGAGAGTGAGAAAAAATTAGAAGCCAGACATTCTTTCTTCCCAGTTTATCTCTACCACTACTAGGGGATAAGCACCATGAAACCCTGCTTGTTTGCTGTCATCTTCCCATGCCTGATGAAGTGCTTAGAACACAGTAAATGCTCAGTAAATGAGCAATAAATATTCTTTCCATAATATAAAGCTGTCTCTTAAAAGGAATAAGTGTGTATGTTCTTCTCAGCAAGGATGTATCCTCCTCACAAGACCAGAAGATCTATTCTTTCATTGACAATCCTGTGTTTAAAACCATCCCGGTGATGTGTCAGAGAATACTATTCCTATTTTACCATATTTAATCAATAAGATAATGCATTCTTGTGCTCACTTCAGCAGCACATATACTAAAAGATAAAGCACTCTGAAATTAATCTGTTAGGTTACATTTTGCAAATCATGTATTCTTAAGTTTAGAATCAAACAGTTTAGAGTTAAAAACATGGATAGAACCAATCTCATTGTTTCTAACATACTCCTAGCACACATAACACATACATTATGTAATTTGGAAGCCAAAAAAATTTTTAGAACACTTGAAAAAGGGAAATTTGGCCACTTTCCATTGTGAAGTGCTTGGCTTCTTGGATACAGGTTTCTATTTAATCTTCAAATATAATTGCTCTCACATTTAAAGGACTTGTGAAGATTTCTAACAAGAAAAGTGGACATTGTCATATGACTATGGAAGAAATCCGATGCCTTTAATTATGATCTGTCTGTTTCAAAGTGAAAAAAAAAGAGTAAAATGAAATGTCATCTATAGGTCATATACCTCCACGCAAAAGAACTGGGATGACTTCAAATGTATGAAAACTTATTCGAGTCTCCATAGGTAAAACAAAATGAAGAACAGAAAAAATAATCACATTAATTTCAGGCATAGGTTCTTGTTATAGCCATAATTACTCAAATAGTTTTCTTTGATTTTTTTTCTTTACTATTGTATAAACATAATCTACTTTTAAATTTGTTTAGAAATGTGTATATGAGCCATTCACTTAATATGTTATTCATATTGAAAAGTATGAAAAGTATTTTTCCAAGGAAAAAATAGATCAAATAAGACAATACTAAAAGCCAGGATTCTTGATAGTTTTATGTAGTATATTATTTATATAGAAAGGAAATACGTAGATAATACATTTTTTAAAATTTTGGGGCTGATGAGATAGCTCAGCAGTATAAGCACCTGCTGGCGCGCGAGGTCCCGAGTTCGACCCCCGGTACCCACAAAAAAATTTTTTTTGCTTGGCTTATATTCAATAAAAAGACTATGTTAAAGTTTGGGAGACAGTAGCTAAAGTCTAAAATGTGAAATACCATATAAAGTATTGTAATCTAATTAGAAATCTGGTATATCTAACATATGGATCATTCGATAGAAAATAAAAATAAGTTTTGTTGACTTTACTCAGAGAGTGGAGAGATCATTAATTTAAATTTAGAGAAGGTTTTAATTTGTATAATTACAGATATCATTGGTGTTCATACATTGTGGCTTACTTGAATAGCATGTGAATATGTGGGGTTAAGTATGGAAATTTCATACTCAACCATCCATAGAAAATCTAACAGAATGCACAGAAAAATTACACATTAAAACTGAAGGGACAATAAAGATGATACAGCTTTTTATTTTGAGGAATTCATTTAAAATTATTCAGAGTTGCTATTTTATGAAAGGTACTCCAGCTCTTTTAGGCACTTTCACTATTTAAGTAACTAGATTAATTTTAAAATATATAATTACACATGGCCATCAAAGCAGTAGTCCTGTGTCATAAATTGTACAAGGAGTTGGAGTCACTGTGTATTTTAGCATATCCTAATGAAAATCACAAGATTTTTTTGAAATAACATCAGACTTAGTTAATTAAAAATTATTGTTGCAAAATGAGAAGAAGTTATAAACTCCCAGTGCTGGCAAAAACTGCTTAAAAAAAAAAGAAAAAAAAAGAAAAAGAAACCCTAATCAATGTGATGCCAAAGTAAGTGTGCATACTTGTGAGGATAAACACTTTAAATTATGCTGATTTGATTTATTATGCTGGTTTGTGACTCACAATTCAGGCTATGCAGTCCAGGGACTATGAAATATGTAAAAATTATATGACAAAAATATAAAATTTCTAATGTAATTCTATACAAATAATTACTTAACATTTTATAGTTTTGAAAAGAACAGGCCACAAAATACATTTTCTGGTTACAAAACGAAAGTCTAGTAAATGTACCTTTGCATGCCTGACTTTGAAGTCCTTCCTCATAAATGGGCACTGCATTTTGCATTTTTTGGTCATTTTCCCCCAGTGCTTTTCAGTTGTAACAATCTGAGTTCAGTTTCCTAAGAAAGAAGCCCCTCTTTCTCATTCGGCACATCTAAGAGGTTAGAGAGTATGTTTAAACAGATATATTTTCTTTTCGTCTAACCTTGTCTGGAAGATATAGGAAAACTAATTTGCCTTATTTACATATGGCACAATCTATCCAGTATTCAAGGGTTTGTCAGAAACAGGAACCTTGTGCATTTCCATGGTAACCGATGGCATGCTGACAGTATCTGGCTTGTTGCAGCTTCGTCTAGGCAGGCCGGCAATTAATCAGCCATCTACATGCACAAAATTCTTTGTGAGTGAATGGCAGCGCGCCTCTGTAGTGCTGTCTGTGCTTTTACAGTTTTGTATTCCTGCCGGGCAAAGTACTTTTTTGTCTCTTCTATTCATTTTTCCATAGCTCCCCAAAATGTGCTAGAAAAGAGTATGGGGGGTGGGGCAAGAGGAAACACATCTACCTGTAATTTCAAAATGACATTATTTCTTCCCAGCATCAAATATGCCAGGGTGTGTTTCGTCCTTTTATTCTATGCCTCACAGTGGGTTTGCCTTTTATTTTTTTCTGGATTTTCTTGGTTTGTGCTCCACGGCCCCTTCATCTGTGTCCAAGGTCCTTTATTGTTGGTGCAAGTAGAACACACCTACCGAAGCAGGTCTGTGCATCCTTAATGGCCAGGCCTGTGTGGTGCAGCAGGGGTCCTTCTCCATCCCTTATCTCATCTGTCTTCTCAGCAGCACAGAATGGGTATTATTCCCATTTTGCAGACTAGGATGCAGAGAAATTAAATGTTGAGTTAGTTTTGCAGGGCTCATTTGGGCCAAGGCTCCAGGGTTCCTGCCACCGTGCCAACACAGATGCTGGCAACTCCTCTTCCTGCACAATGATGTTGTGAGGTGTGGGAATCCGTTACTTCACTTCAGTATCCTGGCCTTCCTCAAAGCAGAGTCCCATTTATTTATTCAGTTAGAATCTTAAACTGCCTAGCATTTGCCAAAAGCCCAAGATAGATTTGGGTCATAGGTGATTAGTAGAAAACTGGATGTTGCCAGCAACTCTGTGTCGTGCCTGAAGAAGCCACTTAGCCTCTGTCCCTGTGAAATGAGGGGAATGGATGTGAGAATCATGAAGGGTCCGCCCAGCACAAACTATGATTCTCTGTTTTCTAAAACATTACTCTGGATAGTTACAAATAATTTGGGTAGGTTTAAATTAATAGCCACAATTTGTTCAAAATTTGTCTTTGAAAGACGATAGAATAATTTGCATTGAACTGAATTGAATAACTTCTTTTCAAAAAGGAAAAAAAGATTTGGCACCTGGGTGGTTGACAGATCTCAGATGGTCAAAGCTCGCTGAAATCATATTTCAACATTAGCATTTCCACAGATTCCAGACGGTAAAAATTTGGTTCTCTTCAAACTTAAGTTCAAGCAAAATATCTAAAGAAAACTAAATATTTTGGGGCCTAGTATGTTAAGCTTAGGAAAAGTTTCATGTATTGTAAGAAAAGTTTATATGGGTGATTTTTGCAAACTAGCAACAAAGGTATTTATTTATAAAGTGGACAGATTAAAGACAAAAATACATGTAACTTTTGGTCATCTTTATAAATCTAAACATTTTATTAGTTTAGGAATATAAATGTACTTCTAAAATATATCTATCTTAATAAATTATCACTTTTTATTAAATTTATTTATTCAAAGAAAAATATTTGTCATGTACAGTATTTTCTCTTATAATTAAAATGCCTTTGTAAGAATAAGACCTCAGTTTAAAAATAAATCATTTCAATAATATAAAAATTGGGATGCTTTTTTATACAAATATTTGTCACTGTTCCGTTTCACTTGTTTTATGAATAATAAATTCTGTAGTATAAACGTTCTCTCCAATTTTGTCTTCCTGTTAAAAACAAAAGTTGAAGAGCAAGCACAGAACTCATGCTTATAACCAGGGACTGCCCACCCTTTCATAAGTACTGCAAAAACAAGAGCTTCATTTAGACTACCATACTGTTTCTCTCATTTGTTTGTGGGCTGACTCTAATACACCACTAAATGATGTCCCATCTAACACTTTAACCCATTTTAAAACATCCTATTTCCTCTAAGCTACCATTAAATTTGTCAATAGTACTTCTAAAATAAAATGTTGTTCTTAAAAAGTCCATCTTCTCTCACAATTTTTAAAAGATATTTTATGTTTATACAAGAACTATATCCATTTTTCAATATAGTGTAGTTCATAGTATGTAGTCGTTAATTTTTTACTAGTGTTAGAAAAATTAACAGAAGTTTTCTCTACACAGGTAGAAATTTTCTCTACACGTGTTCTCCTTCAAATTTCTTCTCAGACTTCATAGTGTCTTGGGTTTCTTTTATTTAAGGAAAGATTCCATCACTAATGTCAGTGAACAAGAATTTATTGACCTTTATTATTTAGGTGTTTGAGATTTACCTATATACCACCACCATAATCCAATTTATGGAAAATCTCTATGGTAGAAATTTTTCTCCTCAGTATTTAATTTTAACCTAACAAAGTTGAATACATGTAGTAATGGTTTACTTCCAGACGTGACTTTGTGTCTACCTAATTTTTTTTTATTTCTTAGACTATAAAATAAAAATAATAGTATTTTATTCAGAGTTTTGTTAGAATAAAATATATATTTTACATACTTAAAGGTGGTAAAAATGTGAGATGTCTAAAGTAGTAAAATTCATAGAAATGAGGCTAGAAGGGTCATTTCCAGGGGCTGGGAAGAATAAGGAGTATCTACTTAATGGATAGAGTTTTCTTTGGGGAATGATGCAAATGTTTTGGAACTAATAAAAGGTTGTACATTATGAATATACTGAAAACCAGTAAAATGTATATTTTAAATAGGTAAATGTATGGTGTATTAACTACATCTCAATAAAACTAATTTTTTTTATAAAATCCAATACTAAAACTTAGAAACTTTCATGCAGAATTCTAGAATGACTTCTCTTGAAAAAGGCCTATGATCTGATATCACCAGCCACACATTCCCCTCATGGGGCTCCTCGTTCGATGATGAGAACAATTTCAATTTTGCAAAATAAAAAGTTCTGGAAATCTGTTTCACAGCAATATGAGTATTCTTAACACTACTAAACTCTACACTTAAAAATGATTAAGATGGAAAATTTTATGTTATGTGGTTTTTACCCATCATAAAAATATATACAAACAATTTTTTTAAATGGTAAAAGTGCTTGTTGATAAGGTTGTTATGAATATTTTCATAATTATTATCATTGTCACTTCTTACTAGATGGTAGTCCTTCACTTATTGCTAAACTTTAAAGGCAGAAAACACTGGGTTAGTAGAAATTAATAATGACATACATTAGGTCAAATCATATGCAATCATGATATCCAGCTACTTTTGACCTACAGAAATGTCAATTTCCTGGCACTTATGAAAATATCCTAATATAACTGCAGTGTGACTTACTGACTAGCTTTTGGACACATCAGAATTCAATACAAAGCTTTCTTTTAGCTTCCTGCTATAGAAATATTTCTGTTTCACATGATTGCTGGCTCCTCCACTTATTGGCTATGTGATCCTCAGCCACAGTTTTCTTACCTGTGAATGAAGATGATAAATAGGATTGTGGTCAGGTTTATATGACATCAATTATTTGAAACAACCTAGAGCCTGGCACATAGTAGGAACCCCAAAAATGTACTTTGTTACCTTGGATAGTGATCCATGAGACAGTATGGTTAATGGGTGTCTGAACTTGGATTAGATGTGAATTCCAGCTGCGCACAGTAGGCAGGTTACTTCTCTTCATTAAGCTTCAGTTTCCTCATCTGATAACAGCTACCTCTGAGGATTATGAGGATTAAACATTATATCAAATATAGTACACCTTACCCAGTTCTAAAAACATAGTAGGTATTCAACAAATTACCCAAAGAGCAGATTTACTGTTTTTGAACAGTTTTCATAATCCTTTTTCCAGAGGTTGTTGATCTGGGCAGGGAGAGTGAGAAAAGGAGAATATTCTTAGGAACTGAAAATATGTCCATCTTCTATCCTCAGAATATTTCTCCCATTTTTATCTCTTTCTCTCTACATAGCCCCCTAATCCTAGTGTGTTTCCTAATCCTATATGGAACAGAATTCCCCTTACCCTACTTGGCTCTTTGTCATGCTCCTGAAGTCCAACAAGCAGAGTAATTAGAAGGAGCAGTGGGTGGCCCCAGTGAGCTGGGTACAAGTCCGAGTCCCAGCAGTCACTAATTTGTAACCTCAGTCAATCATTGTCCCTATAAAGAGTTTGAAGAAGATCACAGGTTTCTAATCTCCATTTTTGACTAGTCTAAAACAAAATGAGGAAAATAAAGACAATCCTTTATGTAGCTATAACATTTTTATTTAATTTACATCTATATGCATATGTACATCTATATTGCCATAAATCATAAGTGTGTCTTTACTTGGGAAAGGCTGACCTTTATACTATGATGATGCTTTTCCTCATCGTTAAAATGTCTTAATTTATGAAATCACAAGTAGATAGATGATAAGTTTTATGTGATATTTTCACTTGGCCACTTGGCAAAATAAAAAGCTGGCAATTCTCTCTCTGTCCCCATAAAAAAATTGTACTGCCTTGTAAAAGCCAAAAGTCTGTAACTTCTGCATTATTAATTCTGAGGATTTTTCTCAACCTCATATAATATTATTCTAGTTAGAATTCACCTAAACTCTAGATCCTTATGTGACCTGAGAATTAGAAGCAGCCCTGTCAGAGTCTGTGAAATCTTCAGATATTCAGATTTTTGTCCCCAGACATCTTTTCTTCACTACTTTGCAGCATGGAAAATTTATAAGGAAGATAAACTTTCTTTTTCCAAAGTAGGTTTCTTGCATATCCTACTAAGTATGAGAAACATTTATTAGGTTAAAGGGAGGAATGCATTGCCTAGACCTGTATAAACAGGAAAAAAAATTCATCATCACCATTCACATTTCTATTCTTCTCTACACAATGCATGTTGGCCGGGGTTTTTCTTTTGTGGCACTTACAATAACTGGAATTATACTTTTACTTTTTGTGTAGTTATGAGGTTACTATCTTCCTCCTTTCTAGATTTTAAGCTCCACGAGGGCAAGGATGAATCCAGTTCACTCACCATTGTGCAACTGGCACATAGTTGATGCTCTGAAAATGAGTAAAATAATATATGCCAGACAAGAGGGAAGGATCTCAAATTCTGAGCGAGATCAGAGGTAACCTTTCAGAAGAAATAGCAGGCAAGGTGTCCTCAAACGGTGGCCAATGTTTAAGCGTACAGATATGAAAGATTACCGGCTACTCACTGTAATTATTTGAGAACATTTTCTTGTATTCTAAATCTTTGAAAGTTGATATTTCTTTGTATATAAGGAAGCTTCCAAATAATGTTTTTAAAAATCAGAATTAATCAGATCTGCTTACCCCAGGAAAAGGAGAATTCTGCCCATGAGAAGGGCTGTGATGTTTTCACCACCCTAGGATCTAAAGAGTTAAAGATTATTGCGAGAGTGTTAGGTGGAGAGACCAGCAGGCAAAACCTCACTGTGATAAAGAGGCTGAACAAGAGATACAGAACTCTGTTTCCGTCTGCCTCCGAGGTAATTGATGAGGTAGCGAACTTCGAGACAAATTGTAGTTGCGAGGCAATGTGTAATAAGCCTTGTCATTAATAAATTTGGGACTTAACCTCAATATCTATCACTAACTAGCTGGCAGCTTAGGGCAAATTAGTTAAACTTACTAAATGTCTATATTTTTCTGCAGTGCACTGAAGATAATAATATTCCATAGGATTTTTGTAATAAAGTTAAATAGACTTTGTAAAAGGGACTAGCAGAGAATCTAAAGCATAATAGGTATTCAGAAAACACCAGTTTACCTGAGCCATTCCTTGTCTACTTTGTGTGTCTTAAGTTTTGCTCCTTGACAAGAAGATACCTAGTCCAGGCGCCACATAGGTTCTTGGTGTATCCCAAACTCTGGAAGCAAATATTTAAGTAGAATAATAACACAAGACATCTAACAGCAACACCAAATTAGTTCATTCTGCAGCATCAAGCCTTGAAAATTAAAGCTTGGTATCTCTACTTCTGTAAAATGCTTAAAATAATTTACCCACTTTTTCTGCCTCCTCTGTTCTTTCCCCAAATTGAAGGAGCATTAAAGGTAGGTTTTCATCCCAGATGCAGACTATTTGATATCAAATTCTCTCTTCAAGTAGATAATTCAGCCATGTCCTGGCAAGCTGGAGTAGGAGTCACTGTGGGAGAAGGCAGCTGGAAGTGCTACAGAAGTTAAATGGAGCAGAAGCTGAATTACTTACCACTAGGTGCAGAGAAGCAGCATGGTGCACCGTTCCAGCTATTGGGTTTTTAGTCAGAACTCTGCTTGAGCCCTGGGTTTGCTGCTTACTAACTGTTTACTAACTTGTTGATCCTGAGCAGAACCTGTTAAGTCTCTGAGCTCCCAAAAGAAACAGCTAGTCCCTTGAATAGTGCTGAGGTAAAATGTTTGTTGAATGAATAAATGCTATAGAAAGTGACCTCAGTAATTAATTTTCATATATTTGTCATATGGGTCCTCATAAGTATGGATGTAAGTTCGCAATCTCTATCAAGTCAAATGCAGTTAAGTTATTCCCCATCATTTAGCCAGGAATCTGTGTGTTCCTGTTATACATTGAAAGCAACTGACCTAAAAGACGGATGCATCACTTGTCATCTTTAATGTTCCCTCATCGTAAATTCCTCCATGGCTTCATATATCACCTGTCAGATAATCTGCTGGAGAAGCTTGACTTTAGCAATTTGTTCTGTGGTTCGGATGATGAATGAGATGGGTTGGATCATTCAATTCATTATATGGCACCTGAATGTTAAAGCTGAATGAAAAGAATGTCTGACAAATTGTTTGTTGTCATTAAGGTTTATTTCTCATGTGCTTTAGATGGTTCCCCCCACCATCTCATTCACTGTCCAACACACAATGCTAACTGTAATAAGGGAGACAATACTTAATGGATGCTAGACAAATGATAGTGGAAGCTGTCTGGTACATTACCAATAAGTGAGAACCAGATTATAATGTCATTAGATGAGATGCCTCAAGTTATTATGAAGCTGTGCTTTCCGGATGTTCTTCCTCCACCCTCAGCATGGTTTTTCTTGGCATCTTATTTTCACTCAGCAGCCTTGTTGTTTTCATAGCAGCTGAGATGAAGTTTTGAATCTTTTGTAATTCCAATTTTAAAATGCCCAACCAATACCAAAAGTGTATGTTCTAGATATTGGTGCCATATGAATATAAACTTTTATAAAATGACAAACTATATCTTTTACACATGTGAACTTTAAAAATTAATAAAAATAAAAATAAATCTCTTTGTACCTCAGAGGGAGGTTGAGTGTACATACCTATAAATCCCCACTTACATGATCTCTAGGGCCTCTTTTCTCCAACTACAAATTCTCTTTTTAGATTGTGAGTTATTATTTCCATTTTATATCCAGTGCTTGGAACATATTAGTCAGTTAATAATTGAGGAATGAAATGATGGATGAGTAAATAAGTAGAAGTACATTCAAATGTATCCGTAAAAGCATAATAAGTACATATTAGTGTAAAACATTTTGCTAATGACTTAACAGTCAGTTTTCCCTTGCTGTAATGAATAACTGTGATGAATCCACTTCAAAGACTCAAAGTTGACTTTGGCCCATGGTTTCAGAGAATGTGCTCCGTGATTGCTTGGCCCTGTTGCTTGAGGCCTGGGGCAGCACAGTGCATTACAGTGGAGCACATGGTAGAGAAGGGCTTTCCACCTCAGGTGGAGCAAGAGAGAAGGGGATGGCAGGGTCCCCGTGTCTTCTTCATGAGCATGGGCCAATGACCTAAGCTTCTTACATCAGGCCCCACCTCTTAGGGGTTCCACAATCTCCTAATACGGTAGCACCACAGGCTGGGAAACAAGCCTTCAATACGTGGGGCTTTGGGGGACAGTCAAGATCCAAACTAAAGCATTTGACTATAGAGAAAATGAATTCCTCTTGTACCACAGACAATTTAGGGTTCGTGGCAAATGACTTATTGTGATTACTATCTAAAATAGCTTCATGAGTTCACGTACATTTCTCAGATTTAAACAATACCTGACAAACAGAGCTGAGGTATTTGTGTATACGAACTATGTATAAAGAACAAATTTCATTCTCTTTTGGTATTAGAGTGTGCAGCAGGCGCCCTCATTCAGTGAAATTATGCACTAACGGCTGTTACACCGTCTCCTGGCCAAGAGCTCAGAGAAACTATCGATCCAAGTCTCTTGTACTAAGTAGCACTATTACATATAACCTCCCCATTCCATCGCTTATGAACATTCCTAAATCAGATATATCTGTATTCAAATCCTGGTTCTGCCAATTACAAACCCCTTCAACTCTATGCCTCAGTTTCTTCATCCTTAAAATGGGAATTAGAGTTGGTATGATAATTGCTTACCTATAAAGAATTTATAGCAGTGTCTGGTACTTAATAAGTATTCAGTAAATGCTAGCTACTATTGTGGAGTTGTTATTGACTTTAGACAGGCTATTTTCATAAATGATAAAGCAGAAAATGTCAAAGACTCTTGTCCCACTTGTACATCTTTATATAGGCCCAGCTTGGCTCTAAGACAGTACTGTCCAAAAGAAATTTAAGGAAAGCCACATATGTAATTTAAAATATTCCAGCAGTGTCATTTGAAAAGGTAAAAGAAGTACATACAATAAATTTGTATAATCTATTTTCTTCAATGCTATATTTCTAAAATATTATTATTTTAACATATGATCAACATAAAAGTAGAATGAGATATTTTACATTTTTTCTTGCAAAGGCTTCAAAATATGGTATGTATTTTATACTTACAGCACACACATCTCAATTGGAGAGTTAAATTTTTATTAGAAAAGCTGGTTTACATTACATAGAATTTCAAGTTGAATGAATAGATAGATATATCTAAGTTATTCCAAAGATATTTAAATGTTTTCTGTTGAGTCTAATTTTGAAATTTAAATTAAATCAGTTTAAGTTATATTAAATAAAAAACTGCACTTCTCTGTCCTGGTAGCCATATCTTAGGCTCTCAATAGCTCCATATGGCTAGAGCCTCCCAGATTTCAGCAATCTCAAGCAGAACACATAAAAAACCCTGCCACACCACCCATCAAAAAGCTGAGCTGTACTTTAAGCTCTATATTGGAATACATAAGGTTGAGCAGAGTGGGATCCAAAGAAGAGGCTGAGTCCACATGACATCCTGAATCTGCTATAAAAGAGAAGAAATAATTGTGCTATTTGTGGTACGGAGTTAAGTAACCCAAAGCACAGACATAGAAAGAGAAGCTTTCCCCTTGTATGGCCCTATACACTGTTGGTCCCCTCTGAGTCCTTCTCTGCACTGCTCCTTCTTACTGACAGAATGGAGCTATTGTGTGCTTAGGAATACTGGGCCGACGTCACGAACCACATCAGCATAGTTCTTTATTAGTGATGAATACACACAAATCTTCAGACTTCAGGGTTAATATTTCTCAGAATCAAGGCTCTCAGAATCCGAGGGTTCATTTGGTGTTTACTTTTATTGTATATTTTCCACTAAAAATATGATTTGACTTCATTATATAGAACTTTAAAAATAGTTTAGCCATCAAGTTCATTTATTCCTTCAATTTTATTTAGTAAGTACACAGTGAACGGTAATAGACAAACTTCTATCCTCATGTAGCATTATCTGGTGGGACTATAGCTCAGGAAATGGACAGCTGGATCTCAGGTGACGTCCTGATAATAAGGGCAATTTAGGGGCTGCAGGAGCACAAAGGGGAGGTGCTTGAGCCTGAGACAAGGCACTGAGAGAGGGGCTCAGGAAAGACTTCTAGGAGGAAGCACTCTCCAAATGGAAACAAGAAGAAAAATGAACAAATATTCAGGGAAGAAGCTTCAGGGAAAAAAGTAATTGAATGTGTGGAAGTGTAGGAAAATAACATAGAGAGGAGCATGCAAAGAAAATTAAGTGTGGTGAACCATTAAGATTGGGGTAAGTTGTAAATGTTAGGTGTGGAGTAAGGAGGAGCCAAATTATCCAGAACTTTGGAATTATGACAGTCAGTGAAGCTGGGAAGGCATGATCAGATCTGCAGGTAGGAACCACCACTATGGCGATAGTGTGCAAAATATAGTGGAAAATAGGTAGAAGGCTTAGTAGGGGACCAGGACCAAGAAGAGAGGGTGATCTTAATGGAAAGAAATAGATGCACTGGAGAGAGATTTTGAAAGAAAACTTTACAGGATTCAGTAAGATTGGGGTGGAAGAGCAGAGTCAAGACCAAGTTGTTTTTGGTCATATTTTCATTCTTTGGTTCAGGGGAGAATGGAAACTGAATGGGAGAAAGGTTCTATTTAAGCACATAGTATTGAGATATCTTTGGGATAAACTAGTAGCAATTTCCAATTTACAGGTATATGTGCTGGAATCAGGCTCAGATTAAAAATAACACTGTGATGAAATTCTTAGTTGACCCAGCTACTCCCCTTCTGGGCATCTTCCCAGAAGAATTAAAAACATCGTACCACAGCGATATATGTGCACCCATGTTTATAGCAGCACAATTTGTAATAGCCGGATCTTGGAAACAACCCAAATGCCCATCAACTGAGGAATGGATAAGAAAGATGTGGTATTTTTATACAATGGAGTACTATTCAGCCATAAAGAAGGATAAACTGGAGACTTTTATAGGTAAATGGATGCAACTCGAGAAAATACTCATAAGTGAAATAAACCAGAAGCACATGTGTAAGCATCGTATTGTCTCTCTAGTATGAGAAACTGAAAGAGTAAATAAGATCCAAAATGTACAATAGACATGATGAATCAAAAAGAAACTGGTCAAAAGGAAAGAGAGACTGGAATAGGGAAAAGAAAGAAGGGAAAGGGAAAAAAATTGTATATATATATAAGATGGTTAAGATAGATTACCAATTTTACTTAGTTCATTGAAGAGTAAGGTTTGTGCCAATAATGTTTGGACAATTGAATGCTAATGTCTGGTATCATGAATAACTAACTTAAAGATAGTAATACGTAATGTATTAACCATTGTTACCCTCCTATTATGTTGCTTTGAAAATTTGTTCTTCTTTTGATTTGTTTTGTTTTTTCTTCTCTTTAAAATAAAAAAAAAAAAAAAAGGAATTGTCACCATGAGGTAACTGAAGTATGGTGATATGTAAGGGCATCATGGGAACAAATCAAAGACTAAGACAACTCTCTACAGAATGCCAGGCTTTAGAAGACAGAGGAACCAAAGCATGCAAAGACAAGTAGCCAAAGAGGTATGTGAACAACCAGAAGCATAGTGTCAAGAAAGTAGAAGGACAAAAGTATTTCAAGAAGGAAAGATTGCTTAATAGTGTCAGAAACAAGATCATTGGTGACCTTGGTGAGTGCAGTTTCAGTGGGAGGGTCAGAAACCAGGATGCAGTCAGTGGAATGATAAAAAAGGAAAAGATAAGTTACATTCTTTGTCTTCTTGCCTAAATTTCCCATATTAATTTTCAATCAAAATGCAGTGTCAGAAAGAAGAGTATTGTTTCTTGAATTACCTATTTAAGGAACTTGTCATATCACACTTCTGCCTTAAGTCAAGTGCTACAGTCTAAAGCAGTTGTTAGTAATCTGTCTAAAGTAGGATGCTAAGCCTTTGTTTAGGAACTCTTTTGTCTATTAGAGGTGATAAGACTGGTAGTAATGTAGGTTCTTAGAAACCCCAGACTAGGAATAAAGAATAGAAATTCTCCAGTAATTCAGTCTTTCCCTGATGGGGTAGAAACTTCTCAGTAGGCAAATTTCCAGAACTTTCCCCTCTCCTACTATTTACTCCCTGCCACTTATTTTTTTCCGTTCTGGAGAGCAAACCCAGAGCCTCATGAATGTAAGGTAAGTATTGTACCACTGAGCTGAACCCCCAGTCCTCTTTTCTCTTTTTATACTTTTTAATTTTCTTTTGTAAAATTCCTTATTAAATATGTTCTTTGGGGCTAGTGATATGGCTCAGCAGCATACGTGCCTGCCTGGCAAGTGCTAGGTCCTGAGTTCGACTCCCGGTACCCACATAAAGGAAAAAAGAGCCGCTGATATCGCTCAGCGGCACAAGTGCCTGCGGGCAAGCACAAGGCCCTGAGTTTGACTGCTGGTACCCACATAAAAAAAGAAAATATGTTCTTTGAAAGTTCTGTGTAAGCATCTCAATTAAAAGTTCAGCATTGTTAAAGTGAATGTGAAGTAGAATCAAGACAGAGGGAGGACTTGGGGCAAGAGCATAGGCAGATGGCTATGAAACACGAGCTTGTTTTACCACACAAATTTGCTTTGTGTTGGCTGTCTATCATCAGCCTCACTGCTACACCAGTCATACTATTGAGAGTCACAGGAGAGCCACTTGTGTCACATACTCTATCAGGCCCAGTTGCTATACTTTGGAAAGCATAAGAAGAGAATGGTCACACTGCAAGGGGCATCCCTGAAAGACATTGTGTAGTGACAGCACATCTAGAAAAAAACTCGAATTATACTGATCATCTTTTTAAAACTAGAATTTAGCCAGAAGTTTACTTAATGCCTTGATAGATGGACGAATAGATGGTGGATGAGAAGGAAGGAACACGGAAAAGGAAGACCTCGGAAGAGGCCCTGCAGTTAGTATTGTCGTTGACCTTTTAAACATTAGAGCATATTATGTTCCAATTCTCTACATTGATGGTAGGAAAAGCAGAGGTTTAAGAATACGGTGACTATTACCTGCTAACTCGTGATGTTAGGAAATTCACTTTCATTTTCTGAGCCTCATTATCTCATCTGTCAAGTGGTATTATACTATGCACATTACAGGGATGTTATATGCATAAGAAATCTTTCATACAGAAGATCATGTATGTAAATTATGGTGCCCTATACATACATTAGTTATTGTTCTGCATTTCAGGACAATTTGTCTTCCTAGAAGGAGGATTGTCTGGATATAACCTATTGTGAACAAGGGTGAGAACTTTTAATACATTAATAGCCTTAGGCCTCAAATCCTGGAGAGCTTATTAGTGCTCATTAGTGCCCATGTAGTAAGTCCTTACTAACTCCTCTGAGCTCTTTGTACATTATAATACTCTTTTCATACTGTTTTCGGTTATTTTCCCCATACATTCCTGAAAAGTGCCCACATTTTCTCTTGTGAGCTCTTTCTCCATACGTAGCTCTTCCGTTTTACAAAATAAATAATCTTACCCACTCCCACCCACTGGCTCACTTTTAATCGCTGCTAATACATGAGTGTAGTTTTATGCTTCTACTTACTCTCCGGAACACTATGACAAACCTACCCCGAGTGCTAATTAGGACCAACTTGAGCATACGTCAGCAGCCCTTTAACTGCTCTCTTTGAAATGATTCCAGTTAGTCCTTTTAAATGAACTTCAGAAAAGAACTCAAATTAATTTGCTTCTCAATATCCTATGGTTCAGACATTGGATTTTTTTCCCCCTAGTGACTTCTGGTTAGCAATCAAAGTGCTGTTTTTCTACATTATGATTTTAACTCTACTTCCTGGGAGTGGAAAGATTCAATCATTTCTTCAAAATCCATAATTATTTTTCGTCCTTTACATTTCCAGCTTGCTTCCCCAAAATGCGTTCCCTTTTCAGGGGAGCCTCCTCCTGTTCCACTTAGGTTATCCCTTGAGGGTAATATTTCTTACAAAGAGTCACCAGAAAGTCTAGGACAGAAGCACTTCTGTGGGGATTAAATTGTTCATACAATCAGGACCAGCTACATAATCTGTGGACCGCAGCACAAAATGAAAATACAGGGATCTTTGTTTATAAAAAGTACTAAAAATTTCAAGACTGCAACAGTACAAATTTAAAGCAAACACAGGTCCTAGGGTACTATGTGGATCCCACATCATGAAGCTAGCTCCGTTTACAACCATCATACGTTGATACAAACTGACAGTCTTGTTGGCTTTGTCAATATGAACTTCATGTTTTCAATAAGTTTATGTCTTTGATAATCTCTCTAATAGGATCTATTAGGTATTTAAATTCATAATCTTTTTTAGCAACTTTTAGTCAGTTATATTATCATTACGTGGATCTGAAACCCTTTGTTTTAGGCCATGCCTACCTTTACTTTGGGTCCTAAAATAAATAGGAACTCACAAGGGAAATTGAATTCTTGTATAGTCATATTTTAATAATGGCATTGAACCAAAGCATGCTTTTATTGCCATTTCATTGGTTAACATGTATACATTTATAATGTTGAGAGCTTTTAAAGTCTAAAAACCCTGGAAAGACATAAACATGAGAGTAAGCAGTCCGTTAAAAACCACGGAAGTATTTCATGCATGTTTGGGGGCAGCCTGTGGTATCGCAATTGATTGTAAAATATATTTAATGCTAAATTCGATGGCATCATTACAGTGCCTTGTGTTCTTACATGCATATTTTCGGACCTTCTCCTCCTCCACCTGGGCTAGCCACCACTTAGCCCGGCAGGGAGCTGAGTTTCTATGCTTATCTGCTAGTCTGAGGGAGAGCAAGTGGTGCTGATTTGGCTGTATGTGGCCAATTATCTTGACCTTTATGATAGATCAAGCCGTGGAAGGACCAGGAAGCCAAGTCTCCCTCCCATTTACATCTCCTTCTCGGGAACATAGCACATTGCAGTCGTGTCAGTTTGTGGTCTTATATTTCACTCTCCAGCAATGCACATCTTGAGACACCGTGATTAGCATCCCTAATTCCTAAAAATTGGCTTGCCTTGTTAGAACTAGAGAGCTGTCGCCTAAAATACTTCACCTACCATTTGAAAGGGTATTATTTTAGTGCCTTGGGGATAGGAAAAGTTTTCAACCCACCAGTGCAGGGATTAGTTTTATTTTAAAGTATTTAAGTGTTTTAGGTAACTTAGCTACAAATGATCCAAGTTCACTGGCCTCTCAAGAATCTTTTAAGATGTACTCTCTTATCCGACAGTCTACTAAAAATGAATATACTCTGTGTATATTTGGACATCAAATGTACCTCCCTCTTATGTCAAGGAAATTAAGGGGCCTTCTGCATCAACCAAGTACAGAGTATGATTTCATTTGGACAAAGAGCTTTTTCTTTGAATAGGATTTTTGACTGAATCATCTGGACTTAATCATAACTCTATTGAATAGCATATACACTTATTTTTCATATCCCTGACCGCTAAGCAAATGAAGGCATTTCTCTTTTTATTAATTGAGTATTCATAATTGCCTATTATAATTTTAGAGAGATCATAATTTTGTGATTCACTTAGAGTCAGGTTAAGATTTCATCTCCAAAAGAATAAAAGAGCTTCATCTCTCCAAATGATTTCTATTCACGGGCTTCTTGACCATCTTAACCAGTCAGACCAGTTTATATGTTTAGATAAAGTCTGAATCACACAGCTAGTGTGAATAAATTTTTTTAAAAGCCATTGAATTAACGGTTCCATTTTTTTAACAGTTAACTAAAATAAATGGGCTTTTTGGTCCAATTTGGAGATAGTATACTTTTCATTTTCATTTATTCATGTGTAGAGTGGAGCCACATGTCCAGGACATATATTCCTATTTTCCTTCATTAATTCTTCACCTATACAGGGAAGTATGTCACCATGTTCCCTCAACAGCACTGGTGAGAGCTGGTGGCAGAGAGTTTCCATCCCCATTCATGACTGCAATTCACCTTCCCAAGCCCTGTTTTCAGGAGAAACTTAGACATAGGAAAAGCAAAACTATACTGACAAGTCCAACAGCTTAGTGATCACTCACAGAGCAGCTCCCTGGGTCTTCAACCTTAGCCAGCAAAGTTATTCTGCCAATTGTTGGTTGGCTTTCAGGCTACTGTCTCCCTATTGGACCACAGCTCACCACCACTTCCTGTGAAATAGAGATTTTAGGCCACACAATTGAAAAATCAGATGTCATAGGTAGGTTTAGCATGTTCAAGTCATAGTCTTCCATCGTAGACATGCGGTGGGTACATGTTAGAGAAGAGTGATAAATAGATAAGGCCAGGTACTAGAGAAGCAGTTACAGTGGCTGCATTACTTGTGGTTTGTCTACAAAAGAGAGCTCTTAATAAGACCCTGCACAGTTAACAAAGAACACAGCAATGAAGCCAGAGGCGATTATAGCTAACCACACAAAAGTAAGCAATAATTGTAAAAATAGTATAGAACAGAGTTTCTCAGTCTCGAGGCTGTTGACTTTCTAGATTGTACAACCCTTTGTTGTGAGGGGCTGCTCTGTACATTGTGGGAAATCGGCATGGCCATCACTCAGTAAATGGCTGTAGTCTGCCTTTTACCAGTTGTGACAACTAAAAACATCTCCAGACCTTGCCAAAAGTCTTCTCTGTGGCAGAGCACCTTCATTTGAGAATTACAGGTTTTCACTGTTAAAAGCACTTTGATCTTCTCAAGAAATCTGTTAGGAATTTTTCCAAAAATCCCTGTTTTACAAAGGAGAAAGCTGAGGCTTAGAAAAGTAAAGTGACTTGCCCAAGGTCTCGTAAGTACCGAATCATGGAGCTGAAATCCAAAGTCATGCAGGGCTCTCAAAACCATACCAGGTACTCTTTCCATTATATGCTCAAGATACAAAATGAGTCACTCCACATCCATTTCTTCCCTCTGCTTCTTCTGTTGTTACTTGAATTTCCTAGAGTTTTCATAAATGGAATTGGACCAATATAAATCTTGGCTTCCCACAGGCCACCTAATGTTCATTTTGGTACAACATCAATATTTCATTTAGTCTTTAGTCCTGATAGCTTTTACACTTGAAGTGTTGACAAGAGTTCATCAGGTTGCTGTTAAGAGCTGCAGCAGAATTTTTCTAATAAACCATCTTCGATTTCAGTAACATGAAAGAATATTTTTACTTTCGCAAGGTTGAGGGTCTAAATTTCTCTTCAATTTCAGCTTTCATAACATGTCAAGGCCATATAATTCACACTCAAAGGTTGGTTAATTAAAATGTGGATTCAGTTTTTTGATATCAAAATTTCTGAGAAATTCAGAAGAAAAACTTTCAAAAAGAATCCTCGGATACAAATTTTAAAAACACCTTTAAGAACTAATTTCAGATTGGTCTGTGTTGGCACAGCAATGCACATTCCATGATCACTGAGTACTAAGACTAATATTAAAATATTTATCCCTCTCTGAAATGAAATTTTTGTTACAGTACTAGAAATACAATGGAGCATCTCTTTTGGATATTCCATGAGACAAAATATGGTTAGAAATGAATGAATAAATGGGCAGTAGCCTCTAAGGTTTATTTAAGATGAACATTTAGGTTCTAAGATGCATTTGTAATAGAACTCATTTTTAGCCCTACATAGCAGTGAACCAACTTTATAATGATTTACAGGCTATATGTACTCATAAGTAGAATTGAGATCTAGTCAGCAAGTACCTCCATAGACAGGTAGAGGAGACTATTCTAAGGTTCATTTGTGATGTTTCTCTTTTAAAAAGGAAAATGGACAGTATGAACCTACTGATCTTGCTAAGAAAGAATATAGCTTCTGCTTTTAGGTGCTAGTCACATTATACAAAACTTCAAGAGTAATAATAGTTTTGAGGTTTCTTAAAAAACTAAATATAGAATTGCCACTGACCTAGCAATTGTTCTACTAGTTATGTACTTAAGGAAATCAAAAAACAAGAATTAGATTCTTGTTTGCAAATATTAATAACAGTAGTATTTACAGTTGTCAATGGTATGCAACCCAATGGTATGTATCCCAATCCATCAACTGATGACTGGGTAAATAAAATGTAGTATATACATACAATGGGATATTATTTAGCCATAAAAAGAGATGAAGATCTGATACATGCAAGAACATAGATGGATCTTGGAAGGGTTATACTCAGTAAAATAAGCCTACACAAAAAGAAAAATATAGTACAAATCAACTCATATGAAATATCTAGAATGGGCAAGTTAATTGAGATAGCAATTATCAGGGACTAGAGGAAGGAGGAGATCAGAAATTATCTGTGACTGAGGGAGGAGGATAGTAGGAACCTATTAGTAGGCTGAGTTTCTGTTTGGGATGACAAAAAATTTTGGAAATAGAGAGTGGTGATGATTGTAAAACATTCTACGTTCAATTAATGCCATTGAGTTGCACAATTAAAAATGGATACACAGTAATGCTAAGTTGGTGAGGTAATGGATATGTTAATTAGCTTGCTCAAATTTTCTACAACGTGTATATAAAACAAAATGTCACATTCTACTTCATAAACATATATAATTATCATTGTCAATTTAAAAACTAATAAAATAATTTTAAAATAGTGGATATGGCAAATTATATAGTATGTATATTTAATAGGAAAAAAACTAGGTGAAATATTTTAACATATATAATATGTAGAAGACTAAAATTCCCTAATACACAAACCAATTTAAGAATGATAAGGAAAAGCTCCATATCTCAGAAAATTTCAGACAAAGAGAACAAATAAAGCAATTTACAAAATAATTATGAATGGCCAATAAATAGATAAAATATAATAATATGATCACTCTTGTTTGTAATAAAATAAATATAAGGAAAAATAGATACCACTGTTTTCCCAAGGAAATAAAAGAGTAAAAAGGGTAAAAGGCACTGCACAAAGGGATAGACAAGGAGTTGGCCATCTTTTTTAATTGTGTACAAATGGTGACAATATCAAAATTCTTATTAACATTCCTGTCATTCGGAACAATTGTCCAACTGCTGGCAGTTAACCCGAGAGTCATCAGATACATGTACACAAAGTGTATGGCCCAAGATATTCATAAAACAGCATAAATTCCAACAATAGGAAAGGAGTTCTTTCTCATAGGACAACTCTAAGACAGAAAGATTACTGTACCACTATTAAAAGCTATATTAGGGAGAATATTAAATGCAAAATATTCGATGGAAAAAAATTTATACGATGTTTTAAAATGAGGAATCTTTGTATAGCTTATCTCGATTGGTTTACAACAAATCTAAATGGTGGTTAAAAAAATATTAAGTAGAAAGAGATACACCAATACACTAACGATTCCCTTAAAGTACTAAGATAATATAAGTAAATAATTTTTATTGTCTTTTATTCTTTTCATATTTTTTATGGTTTGTATAAGTATCCCCAAAGGTCCCTGTGTTAAGGCTTGGTACCTAGCCGGTGGTACTATTGGGAGGGGAGTGGAACTTTAAGAGGCGGAGCCTAGTGGAAGGTCTCCCAGTCATTGGGGGTGTGCCCTTGAAGGGCTCACTGGGACTTCTTCATTTTCTGTTTTGCTCTGGCTCTTTGATTTCTGGCCATGAGACAGGAAGCTGTTTGCTCATCCGTGTACTCCCTGCCTTTCGTGTGGCCTCATCACAAGCCCAAAAGCAACATGTCTGTCATGAACCAGAACTTCCAAAACCATGAGTCAAAGTGAACCTTCCAAAACTGAAAGCCAGAGTTACCTCAGCTATTGATTACTGTAACTGAAAGCTGATTAGCCCACATATATCCATCCGACTTTTCTACAATAAAACCAGAAAATCATCGAAGATGCTATATAAAAATAAATATTCACAACATAAAAAATTGATGTGCTGAGAAGAGCCCAAGATTTCTGAGGCCATGGTAGCTGAAGCCATATGTAGTCATGAGGAATATCAAACATGATGTGAAAGTCAGAATCAGAGCAGGCCCTGCATCCTCCCTCACTACCCATAGGGCTGGCTGGCCTCTCTCTGGACTGGGAGAGAAGCAGTGGCCACCAAAACATGCAGATAATAAAGAAGCTAGAAAGCCCAGCCCACATACAAGGGAGATCAGCCTTTAGACATACATCTGGTCTTGGGTCTAAAGCAACATAACACACACGCTACTGGTTCTGCTGGTCAGCATCTATAAAGCTTTGTACCCATCATTGTCCATTAGCCAAATTAGATGGGAGCATTTATCCTGTCTCTTGTAAACTTATATACTATAGTTTACCTTCCTGAGCTGTGTTATAAATCATGTATAGTTCAACTATACAGGACTCTGTACATAATCATTATATTTTAAATGAAAAATAAAGGACTTTTGTTTAAAAATCTATGGATTTATTTAAATAAAAAGCTTTGTGGAACTATGCAAAAGTTAAATCACATTTAGGTCTACATTTAATAAATATAGTTTTCACTCAGTTTCTATGGGCTATCGGTCCTAGAACACCCCCACTCTGTAGACACCAAAATTTGTGGGTGCTCAAGTCCCTTATAAAAAAGGGCATAATATTTGTGTATAACTTACACACATCCTCCCATATACTTTAAATTATCTTTAGATAACTCGTAAAACTCACAATATAAACAGTTGTTGTGCTGTATTGTTTAGGGAATAATGACAAGAACGAATAGTCTTTACCTGTTTGGCACAGATGTGACCATCGTATGCCTAACCACGCAGTACCTGAACAAGATTCAAGGTGAACAAAGCTCGAGGAGCTCAGGAGAGAGGCTGAGGGTCTGTGGAGTGGTGGGGGCCTACGGCAGGGTGCACCGACACGGCACTTCTTTCACATACACTTGACATAGTGCTCAGTGTGCCTCAAATTTAAATTTTGCATTTGGGAGTTTTCTGGAATTTATTACTTTAAATATTGTTGGTCTCAGGTTGATTGAATCCAAGAATGTAGAGCCACAGATATGGAGAAACAACGGTACCTTTAATTTCAGTTTGTGGCCTTCACTAAAACAATGCACAGCTATGATTATAAAAGTATAGTATTTTACCATATGTTATAGAGTTGCAAACTTCTTGAGATATGAGTGCATTTCTTGCCTTTATACATCTTATTTTCCTAATTAAAAAATAATATCCATCTACTTTAAACAACTTAGAAAATATAGAAAAACATAAGATAAAAAACACAGGGGCTGGTGAGATGGCTCAGTGGCAGAAGCGCCTGCCTGGCAAGCGTGAGGTCCTCAGTTCGACTCCTGGTACTCACATTAAAAGAAAAAAAAAAAAAAAAAACACACAAAAGTTTTTTATCCCTGCCTCCAGAGATAGTCCTATAAATATTGCAGAATAGAACCTTTCAGACTTTTCATATATATAGTTGCTCTACACTTTAAAAAAATAGTATTATGTTGCAGCTAATGGTCTTTAACCTGTATTTTTTAACTTAACACATTTAGAAAATTTTTACGTCTTTAAGTATGCTCTACATCATCTTTAGTGGAATGCGATTTTCTTCATTGTAATGTATTATGCCATGCAACACCAGTCTCCTTATTGTCAGACATTGCAGTTACTTCCGTTTCCCACTGTTATGCACAGGGTTGTCATAAACCTTCCTGCATCTTTGTGCATCTGTGATTTCTCCTCAGGATAATTTCTGGGAGTGGAATTACTATGTTAAAAGCATGAACTATTAAGCCTTTTAATTCATATTGCAAAATTGCTCTCAGGAAAGGAAAGGTACTACCAACTTCTGCTCCAACCAGAAAAGTACCAGGGAGCAATTCCTAGCACCCTTGCCATCACTGCCATCATTTTTAAAAACGAAGCCACAGTGATAGCGAATATTATCATGTTACTGGCTGAAAATGAACTTTGTTGATTACTACAGAAAACGAACTTTTTTCGTACAGTCATTGATCACTTAAAATTATCCTTTTAGAAATTTCCTATTGTTGCCCATTGTTCATTTTTGTTTTGTCATGTTAATGTTTATCTCATTGATTTATAAGAGCTTTGTTATATTAAGAATATTATATGAAAGCTTATTTCTAATACTTTGTATCTTTTACAAAATCTAGTAAAGAGATAAGCAAATGGCGATAATTCTTCATGGGAGAGCTTTACACTGTGCCTGCGAGGAAGATAATCATATGTATTCCTTCATTTAAAATAATGTGCTGTCTTTCTCTTGGAGCGCTGAATGTGATAATTTCAGTATTTCAGAGGGTAAAAATAGCCCAGGTCTCACAGGAGAAGTATTACTTACTGAAAATAAAGTAAAATAAGCTTTCAAAATTCTACAAGGTGGAGTCACTAATCTTTGTTGAGGTCAGATTGAAGAGAGAACTTAAATTTAACAAAAAAAATGTGACTTAGAAAAGGTTACTTTTGAAGAGTATAAAGGATTTAAGCACTGTGTTGTGTTCTTTCAGGTAATTATAATGAATCTTTTCTTAGAATTTTTAAAACAAGGGCAACTAGAAGGGAGAAGAGACTGGGTGCTTTATTTTTATGCTACCGGTGGCTGGCTATACCTGAGCTCCATGGAAAAACGAGGGAGGGCTATGGACCCCTGGCCCAGGCCTGAGGCTCACCCAGGGCCTCCATGGGCTGACATGTTCAGTCACGGAGATAACCTAACACATTAGAGGGAAGGTAGAGTGTACTGATACCATGCCATGCCACTTGGGGAGCACAGCAATTGTCAATTTGTAAATATATTGCTTTTATAAGAGTCAGGTAGCATTGTATTTTGTGTGCATATTTATAGGGGTAATGTATTAGGCATAATCATTTTAAATATAAAACAATTTTGGTAACTGTTTTAAAACTTTTTTTTTTTTTGTGGGTACCGGGGGGTCGACCTCAGGACCTCGCGCGCCAGCAGGCGCCCGTGCCGCTGAGCGATATCACCGGCCCCTTTTTCGTATGTGGGTTCCGGGAGTCGAACTCGGGCCCTCGCGCTTGCCGGGCAGGCGCTTAAGCCGCTGAGCCATCTCACCGGCCCTTAAAACATTTTTAACAAACCAGGAGACTCAAAATATAAAATGGCCTTTAGCTATGACCAACCTCTGACAGGCATTTATCATGGATTAACAAATTGGAAATGCTGAAAATCCCCTTATGGGGTTTGTTGAATTGCAGATTATTTACCTGGATATGTAATTGAGCAGTACTGTGTCTGGCCTGCTAGTTGTGATTATGGGAGGGGCCTCCCAGGGGATCATATTAATACCAAAGTTACTTAGCTTTTTATTAATCAGTTATGGGCTTCTTTATTTAGGGAACACAGGGAATTTGTAGCAGTGGAAATCCATAAGGGCTTTAAAATTTCTTATTAAATCTTCTGAAGGATTCTCCCTAAATGTGATTAATAATAGAGTTCTATGACATGATAAGGAAGCAAAGTATAACATTTGTAATTCTAAAAGAAAATTACAGGTAACTTAACTCCAAAGCAGTAATAATTAGAATAGGAAGAGGTATCAAGATAGAGTGAATCAAATCTTTTGAGTATCTTATGGTTATTTTGGAGAAAACGTTACATGCTTTAATCATTTGGATTGTATGTGCTGGGAATGCACTGGTGATTAAGGGTTTGATAAATGCATAATTTGACTCTGGATGTCAACAGGATCACAACTCTAGACAGTAAATATTGCCCGTTACTGATGATGCCTGCATAACTAACAAAGTGGAAAAATCTTACAACTTGTGACTTGGACCTCATCAATATATTTATGTTAATAAACTTCTTTGTGGGAGGGAATATCATTGATTTGCTTTTGGTAGTTTAATTTTCTCTCTGTTAGCTTTTTTCAATTAATTCTTTCCAATCTAAGTAGGCTGAGGTAGAGAACACTGAATCTATTTTTGTTTGCCTGCTTGTTTGCTTTGGAAAGCCTTGTCCTTTTGGTTGGTACTAGTATAACAGGGAAAGTGATGTGTTGATTGAAAGTTGGTTAATACAACTTTATTAAATTAATAGTTTAACTGCACATCAATCAGACCATATAAGACACATGAAGGTATAGAACCTGGTACTGGGGAAAAAGCAAGGGACAGTCTTATATAATAGATGTACTTACCAAATAAGTGCCAGACACATTATGGTACCAGATGTCCTGGGTGTGTTGGTTTATCTGTTACATGGCCAACAATGAACAGTTGCAAAGTTCAACTCTCAGTCTTCACTGCAAAACCACAAGTTCAGAGTTGGGTTTGAAGTTAAACTAAAATAAAGGGAGATCATATGAATGACCAAAAACAAGCTTTTTCTTATATTAATTTCCAAAACCTAAAATTCTCTCAGAAAACACTGTTAAATTATGAAAGATGTAACTACCTTAAAATGAGTCAATATTTTAAAATAGTTGCTACTTATTGTTCAAATGATGTAATTTGCAGTGGAAAATTACTTATATTTTAGCTCCTAGAAAATTGACCCAAGTAGAAAGATTATACAGTGAGTGGAGAAACTTAACTTTAGACATTTGAGGAAATAAATACTAGCAATGGAGGAACTGCACATAGTTATCTTTGGTTAAAAACTAAATGCATGTGAGGCAACAATATCAACATATATGTCAATAGATAAATGCATAGATAAATAGATAGATGATAGATAGGTAATAGAAGATAGATAGATAGATGGATCTGACCCATTATGTGCATGACTCAGCCTCACTCACCTCATGGTAGTCCAGGCTCTAAGTAGCATATTTCCAGCCCAATAACCTCTGACAACCATTTCTGTCCCCCTTCTCTGGCAAAGGACAGCTGAGGTGATTGGAGTCCCAGGAGCCTGAAATGGGATGAGGATTTACTGCCCATAGCTGCAGTATGTTGCCCAACCAACAAAATACTGGAAGCAGGGTCCTAAGAAAATGAGAGGTCGGAATCAGAGTAATCAGCCTGTATCCAGTTATTTTTCCAAATGGAACTAAAGGTGAAAAGGCAGGAAAACCATAAAGTTAAACAAAGACAAAAGTTGCTGCTGAATGAAGAGGTGGGGAAATGAGATTCCTAAGTCATCTATCGACATCGGCACTGTCTTCCCTATCCATGAGCTTCCCTTCCTACGAGCTCTGTGAGAGTTCCATATCTTTGAAAATGTTAGCCAGAGGCAAACTATTTATGGTTTGAGGCATTTCTAGTATACATGGCAAACCACATGTACTTTTCCCTATTATCACAACTCATGTACTACATTTAATTCAGTCCTGAGGCAATTCAGTCCCATCTGGTAGACCAGGAGTGGAAGAATTTTGAGGAGGATACTTGCTACTAAGTTGAGAATGGCCTCTTAGAAATGCCTTCCACTGGGCCAGTCAATTCCATGTCTGAGGTTCAAAAAGTCTGAGTGACTTACTCAAAAAAACTTCTAGAATGCTGAATGAGTCAAACCCATGAAAGCTGCTAGTAAGGGGCAGTTTGAAAGCTTAAAGAGTGACTAAAATTAGCAGCCTCCTGAGCAACCAAAAACTTTCTTCTATGTATTTTTAAAACCCACCTGACTCCAAAGTTGAGGCTTTTCCTATTGATCATGAAAATCAGGTGAAAACATAATCAAGGAATTCCACTCAGAAAAGTTTCTGCACACACATTTATCTCTGCCACCACCATCAGCATCACCACCAAATCCACAGGGGTACATTTTCCAAGGATAGTTTGTCCAATGAGCTAATCAATCTGAAAACAAAATCCCCTTCTGTAAATTCCCATTACTACAAAGTTTTCTGCTCTTAGTGATGAAAACAAAAATTTGATGTTCCGGATCCAAATCAGCCATGTTCTATTTCTACATAGGAGTCTGTGTCAAAGGTACAAATGAGAGCGGGGAAAGGGAAGAGATTTTATACAACCATTTGTTTAATTTCGTAGGAGACTGGTATTAATAGAGTATACTTTTAAAAGAAGTAAATTAACTTTATACAATGTTTAAGGAATATTGTATACGTAGGATCGAATGAAGGGAAAGGATAGTTTTGCCAAAGGCAACTGTTATCAAGGTTCTGAAATTAATTGGATGCTTTAATTGAGGTAGATTACTGGCTAATGCTTGCTTGAATACAGTAATTCTCCTATTAAATTATCTTTGAATAATTACCTGAAATTTCTCAGCTGCAGGGACTGATGGCTATTTAATTGCACAGTGATGTTGCTATATAATTACTTAACAAGGTGTCCTGTAATAGTTTAATTCCCCTTTTACTGAAAAAAGGTGGATGATAAAGTAACCACAAATACCTCTTTTATAAAGAATAAATTGCTATAGGTTTTTCCTTCAAAGATTATTTATTATTTGAAAGGAAATGAAATTATTTCTAAATTCTTGATTTATAATTCAAATATTGATGATTTTTCAAACAGAGTACAGCCTCTCCAACACATAATACATTAGATAACATTTCAAAGAATTGGAATCGTCATTTTTAATTTTTGCTTATCATGAACATTCTATGTCTCATTATTAGATATTCAAAAAACCACTTCTTTCTCTTCATTTTTACTGCATATTTTATCTAAGGTTTTCAAATTAAATATAAATTATTTAATTAATATTAATATAAATTAAATATATTGCCATTAAATCAATAATTAAATACTTTTAATATATGGGCATATGTCACATGAGAACAGTATGATGGAAAAGTAAATGAACTTTTTGGAATTATTTGGCGAACAATATACAAAGAAGGTGGTTTCTACCAAGATATCAATTTATCAGCATTTAAAATATTGTAACAGACGGTATTGGGATTTCAACAACAAATATCACTGGACTTTCGTTGGGTTAATCTAATTGACTCCTATAGTAAGCAGCATCTGATACTAAAGTCAAAACCAAAGGACACAAATTTTGACAAATTTTGTTTCTTGTGCACTTTAGGGATATGAAAACTGACACAATAATGAGGAAGGCACAGCTAATCGGGATGTGAAATAAATAAAAAATTAACATTAGTGCATTTCCTATCAATTCTCCTAGAATGATTTAACATTGTATACATTTCCTTAATGCCAGAATAACAGCTTGTTAAGCTGGATAATGCCAAAGACATGTTGGCAAAAATTAGAATCTAAAATTATTTCAATAAATTGACAGAATGGGTTGCATTAGCAGGACCAGGCTTGACAGTGTCAAAGCAATGACACTCATTTATGGCAGACAGAGTGTCCTATTTCCAGCATGGCAGGAACAGTCATGAGTCATTCTGGGAAACTAACTAAATATGAGACCTCACCTTAGGTCTATTTTTATGATTAAATCTAACACTGAAATACATTGATGGGAATGTGGAATATAGAAGTCTTACAGTCCTCATCAAGATTAAACTTTCAAAACTGTCTTCAAATGTCCAATTTTACTTTTAAATCACGTCTCACTGATATAATACATGCAGTGAAGGGCTAAAAACAATGAACCCTCCAAATCTGTATCAATTGTCCTGGCTTCAGAATAAACAGTTTCATCCTATACGTGATATAGTTTTGGAATGAGATAAAAATGTGGCACGGAATACCCCTTGTGATTATTGCACAAGGCACATCAGAAGCCCAGATGACCCATACTTTGATGAAATCATCCTCAGATGTTACAACTACAGTTGTATGAGTCTCCCGAAAAGCACACCAGACAGGGATGTATACAATTTGACTTGAGAAGATTTTCTTTGTGCTGGGAATCCAAAATACAACCTCACTCCATAGAAGTAGTTGGTATGAAACCATACATCAGATAACAATCTTTGAGATCTTTAAAATTAAAATGGAGTTTTGAATTTCTGTTGAATGATGAGGCAAAAGCTAGACATTTTTTATCATTTCAGCCTTTTGGGTCCATTAAAAAAAATTTCAAAGCCAAAGAGAAAGTGGTTGCGACAGATTCTGACAGAAATAGGGAATGAGGTGATGTAGGTGAGGAAAGGATGGTTTTTGGTGAAATGGTGGAAATAGAAGTGAGGGAGATGCAGGATGAAAGGATGCTTTTGATGATTCCCAAAAGCATGTGCACCCCAAGATGCAGTCCTTGGGCTGCTTACCAGTATTGCAATTATGGCCATTCTTTTGAGATCCAGGTCACTTATATACTCCCAGTGTTAAGAGGATGCAAAAGAAAGCATGATTCTGCTTCTAACCAGTGACAAAAGGGAAACTCAGCAAAGCTTGTCTGTGGCAGACACTTTTTTCACATTGCAGACTCATGGCCACGCCTGTGGCATGCATGCATGTAGGGCACATCCTGGCAAGTAACTGTCCCACTGAGATGTGGGACCATACCAATGAAGGTACAAGGCAACGCTCCTGAGATGGTGGGCCCCTTTACACTGCGTATTGTCTAGTAATTTATTTTTCTCTTAAATAGTACTGTGGGTAACAATGATAAAATAGCAACAGAATTCTTCTGTGGACTCTATAATTTCTTATTTCTCTGAGTAGCAATTGTGTATAAATGTCTGTGTTTTTAATTCAAGAAATACATCATGTGCTTCACCAAGAAATATAGTATCATTATCTTTTTTAAAAAGGTCTTAATTTTGTTTATTTAAAATTGGAGCTGTGTTCCAATAACATGACTTAATCAGTGGGTGTGGTAGTGTAATACCACTGTTGTGCTTGACTTCAGAATCAACAATGTTCATTTTTAAAAATAGAGATAGTCCTTGAAGAAATGAATAGGCTGCTTTATTAAGGATGGACTTCATTTTTTTGTGTGGCTTTTCCACAAATGGAAATCTGTATTTCTGTAGTAATTATACAGGAAATCTTCCCTCAACCCACATATCCGCTCACCCCTAAAATAAAATAAAATAAGATAAAAATTTTTCATGTAGTTCCAAAAGGAAGGAGACATCTACCCTGCCTCTTGCCTCAATAATGCATCTTCTGCCAAAGGACAAATGTCAAATTAAATGGACAAGACAAAATAGTAATGTCTTTAGAGGAGCAAGCTGCTTTGTCCTACAGGGTGTGGATGTTGTTTACAGTATTGTCACTCACTGTTCAGTGACTAAGATCAATTCTTCATTGGGATTCACGTTTGACCATCAATGAGAGACCACGATTAGGTTGAACTTTGATCAATCTTCCTGCCAACAGATTTGGAATCACATTTTAAGCCTGATCTGAGCTCATGTTCTTCTTTTATTCCAACACAAAAGCTTGGACCCACAGCCTCATTGAAGCATCCTTGAAATCATTTGTGTTTCACTAGTGATATGAGATGTGGCAATTCTTTCATTCCACAAACTAAATGGACCTTTTTTTCTACTTCCATCTAACGAAAATTACTTAACCTTTGATGGCCTCATTCTCTCATCAGCAAGCCTAGGGTTTAAGACTATAATGAGTAGTCCCAAACTTTACTGTGTTTACTAATAACCTAGAAGCTTATTAAAAATGCATTTCCCTAGGCTCTGTCACCTATGATACTGGTTCAGTTGCTCTGGGGTGAGGCTCAGGCATCTGCATTCTTCAAAAACTCTCAAGGTGATTCTGATAGACTACACTTTGGGGAACATGGCTTTGAAGTCCCTTCCAAATTCTAACCTCTGCAATCAATTCATGAATCTTAGCCTCAGAAGGCTTCCTAGAGATCAAATTGAATTATGTATAAATTGGTTAAGCAACACAGATGTGACAGTGCATAAGGTAACAATGATATTAAACAGCTAATGTTTATGGAGCATTTGTAAATTTGGACAGGGATTATTTTAATTCTTTTATAAACGTTAACTCATTGGGCCTCTAACACTATTAGGAGAAAAGCCATATTATGTCCATTTGATGAGAGTGGAGGCAAAGCCACATAGAAGGGATGCCATTTGCTCAAAAGTGAACAGGCCTTGAGGAACAGACAGGCACTTAGTATTCTGCAAAAGGCACTAAAGAGCAGAGAGCAGAAGGAGCAAAGCCCCAAACCAGTAAATGCTCGTGAATTATTCAAGAATAGCAAGTGCCTGGCTTATTTCACTGAAACACGATGTCCTCCAGGTTCACCCATATTGTAATAAATAATGGTCCCTCCTTTTAAAGGCTGCATAGTATTCTTTTGTGTATATACACAATTAATTACCATGTTTTCCATATCCATCCATCTGGCGCATTCTGGATGTGTCCTCTGAAGGATCTCTGTAGTGTCAGCCTCACAGAGGAAATAATAAAAATAGCAAACCCAGGTCATGCTTACTATGTGCTGAGTTAACTTCCTGTAATAGTCACAGTAATCCTTATGATGGAGGTAACTTTATTATTCTCATTTTGCCTATCAACAAACTAAGATATGGAGAGTTTGGAAACTTGTCCAAGGTCTTGGCATCACCATTACTGAGTGTCCCACCTATGCCAGGCACAAGTGCCTCAGATCACCATGCCAAAGTACTAATAAAGTGCACCTGACAGACTTTAACTTTAGGCCTTACAGTAAACCTGAGAAATATTAATATGTCTATTTTTCAGTTGGGGACTCATTTTAAGGGAACATAGATTATCTAAAGGGAGAATTGCCAGAGAGAAAAAAGCGATGTGCAAGTGGCCCCTGTAATTCCTGTGATATTGCTTTAACTTTAAGCAAGTTTCTTGATTTCTCAAGTCCTCATTTGTTCATCTGTAAAGTGAAGATTATAATGCTACTTACATATAGAGTTATGAGGGTGAAATGACAGCATAAAGCACTCAAAGTCTTGGCATACTGTAAATACTTGGTAAATAACAACAATAATAATAACAGGATGTTGGTTTTTAAAAGAATTCACCCCTATACCAGTATCAAACTGAATCATGTATCAAACCATGAATAAGTAGTTTGTTGAAATAATAATGGAGCTCTATAATAAAAAGGACAATAAAGTAAAATAAATGGAAAAAACTCTGGTTTAATTAACATTAAATAATTTTTAGTGTAGATCTCTTTTAGAAGAGATATAGGTCTTTAATAGCCAATATAGTTAAAGAAGCCATAAGAGGGCAATATAGAAAGCAAGTTTTAATAGCCCATTTGAACATTTATATTTTTCTGAAGGCTCCTTAAATCCTGAGAATTCTTTGGGAAGGTCTGCTAGACAAAATCCCAGATGTATCTTAAATTATTCAAAGAAATAGGTATTTCTTCTATTAGCAAACAATATGCTTCAGTATCAGGGAGTTGATAACAGAAGAGAAAATAGCATATTCTGTGGTTTTCAGATTCTCATAATATTCCATGTGCCAGAAAAACCTAGGACTTTAGAAAAAAATAGAGTGGATTCCAGTAATATTGGACATTAACTAAAATTGTACCACAACTAATAAAACTCACAGCTTATTAGAAGGCTTAAAGCCATCCTGAACCACTGACCTCTACTCAACCTAGGATGTTCTTTTTCTCTTGCCTTTCCCTCCCTCCCTCGTCTGGTTAACTCCTACACGTGCTTGAGGCCCACCATAGATAACCTCCTCCTTCTGAAAGCCTATGCTGCAAAGGTGCCCTGTAGACTCTGGTTTCAACCCATCACAGGACCACACCAGAATGTCGACTCCTTGATGGTAGAAACAATGCCCTGCTCACCATGGAGTCCCCAGGGGCTCACACAGCACCTGGCACTGAGTCAGTGCCAAACGTACCTTAGTGACCTGAGTCTCAGCACAGAGGGGAAAGTTTGGCTTGGGGAAAGCCAGAGAGTGAGGGAGGAGAAATCCACATCTATCTAGAACAGGAACAGGAGGGATCTGGAGTGGGAGCCTGCTGGACAGATGCCTAAAGGATGGCTCTAGACTGCAGAGGAATGTTTAAAAAAGGAGCAAATATCCTTGTGACCCTGGGGAATCTCCAAGGAGGGGAGTCCTGAGGATGCTAAGTTAAAGATCCCAATGTTGCTAGGCAGCGCTTTATTTATCCCCAGCTGTTTACACATAGCCAGTCGGTGTATGCAGGAATTTTTGTCCTATCCGAATACGCTTATTTGCAAGTCACTCGAAAGAATACCAGTGAAAGTCAATAGTGCTTTGCACGATTTGCAAATTTCTTTAGAACATATGGTCAGTGGTTGACTGAGTCCTAAAGGGAGCTCCCAGTGATTGCATGGCAGAAGTATGACTGCATGATCCTCACAGTGGAGTTGTATCTGACGGTTACTGGAGCCCGGGAGGATCTCTCAGAGTGCCCTTACCAGCTCACAGCATGTCCCTGAGGAGGTTAATGAACTCTCCACTAGATCTCTCACTTCTTTATCCTGGTTAGCCTTAACCTCATCCACTTGTCTAAGTTGGAAATCTCTGACTATTCCTGATTCCTCCTCTCCCAAAACATGTACCTGAAGAGTCACTGATCACAAATGACTTTAAGTTCATTGTAGTATTTCATTTTGTTGTTAAATTATTAAATAAATGTATCCTTGTAGAAAAATCAATAGGTAGGATAAAGAAGCAGCAGGACAGTCACTCTTAATCCCATTGTTAATATTTTATAGTATTTTTGCCTGAAATTTCTATCAAGTTCTGTATATAAGTTTGACTCCAGGGTTTTGTTTTTCAAATCTACTTTGATTCTCTGCTGTCCCTCATATGGCTTTATTTCAGAACTTTTACCATCAGAAATAAATCCTTTCCTGTCCCTAAGGACTCAGGGATGATCAAAACAAGCTTGAGTCTTGCTTTCATGAAGCCTACAGGCAATGTACATAAATCTTCTTTAGCACAAAGTTCTCAGACGGCTCATACTTTTCTCCCTCCTGAACACTATATATTGAGGATCATTTTATCAGTCCTTCATTCCTCCCTTTTTCTTTGCTTTTTCTTTTTTTCTTTTCTGTTTCTTTTTTTTTTTTCTTTTCTCTTTTTTCCCACTGAGGATTGAACCTCAATTCTTTTTCTGAGGCAGAGTATTGCTGAGTTGCTAAGTTACCCAAGCTATGCTTGAAATTTTGATCTTCCTGCCTCAGTCTCCCAGAGTGCTGGGATCACGGCTGTGCCCCACCACACCTGGCTCTCATTCCTTTTCATGTTGCATATTGTGTTCTCATATCCTCGCATCATAATAACCAACCCTGTTGACAGATGTTCAAGGTGCTTCCAATTTTTACTATGGCAGACAGCATTGCACTAGGCAACTTTGTGTATGCGTCATCATGCATGTTAGGTCAGAGCCACAGGATAAATTCCTGAGAGTAGGGTTTTAGTAGAAATTGCCAATTTGCCCTCTACAGAGGTTTACCAATAACATTCCATCAGTCACCTATCTCTTAGGCTGCTGTTTTCCCCATCGCCTTGAAACAGTCTTCATTCTTTTCCTCAAACCACTTGATATCTGAGGGAAACCCCATGGCTGATTGAACTGAGGAAGAAGAGAAGGAGAAGGATTCTTTCCCTCTCAGGCCACCAAAAACTTCTTCATGGAGGTCTGTGTATATTTTTAAGGTGTCTTTGTTTCTTAAAGAAAAAGAAAGAAAAAACTATAAATGCCACTATGTAGGAGCCACAAAGAGGAGCAGATTTCTTTCCTGCATTTCCAACTAAATCAACCACTTAAAAAGATACAGGGCCCCATTCAGAGTTGTTGGAGCAGTCGGGGAACACATAGCTGCTCTGCAATCAAATGGCCACTCGGGAGAGCAATCTGTGTGCTTTTACCCACAGAGCAGCCAGCTCCAGCTGGAATGTATGCAGGGCCCGTTTGTGACTTCTTTGTGTGGTGGTTCACTCCCTTCCTAGAGGCTGGGGCAGGTTAGGAGAGAGTGCCCATGTTGTACAACAGCACATCCGAGCTGCCCTTTATGCCTACCTATTTCTTTCCCTGCTTTCACCCCTTTGTGTGTTTTTAATGGGGATAAGTGTGAGATGTACTGGAGTGCAATCACATTGTGGTCTTAAAAGGATCTCTGATGATAGAAAATACGTCAATTTATTATTTCCCTCGGGGCAGAGAAAAAAGTACAAAGGTTCAATGGATGATGAAGATAATACTTGTGCACTGTATAGCATTTTCCAACAAAGGATTTTAAGGTGATTTTTCTTTAAAAAAATACTTTAGTCCCATTTTGTAGGTGGAGAGACAAGAAGATTTTGTAGTGACTAAAATGTCCTAGTGGTAGGACCCTGCGTAGAGTCAGCGTCTCTATGATCCTTTCTGGGCTTTTCCACTCCCTCTAGTGGAATTTGGTTCTCCACATCAGAGTTTTGTACAGCAGTAGCACTGTCCTACTGTGCCCAATCTTTTGGGTACCAGAAGCACGGTTTCATCAAATCTTCAACCTGATGGGTATATCCGTGATCAGAGCTATCTTATGTTCCTCCAGTTCCAGCTTCCTTACATAGCAATTAGCCCAGTGGGTGCTGGGCTGCTCTTGCATGCAGGAAGTACACTGGGGAAGAGCAGCAAGGGGGTGGCCACTTGTTATTTGTCACGCGGGGTCATTCATAATGAATCAACAAAGCATTGACAATAGTTTTCTTGTAAACTGAACAAACCTTATAAATGGTGTGTGGTCTCCCCTCCCCCATGAATTAGTTCCTTTGTCCTGAAATGTGTGGTTAGCCTAGATATTCATTCCGCTTTGCTGGGAGAGTGGCAGAGTCTAGGGAGGCACCCGGAATGTACAAGACAAATCGACATTTTACGTTTTGGTCTTCTGTATCAGAGCTGGAAATATCTCATTTGCGCCTTGCAAAGTCAGAGGAAAAACACATAGGTAGAAAGCAAAGGAAACTTTCTAGACTCTCTGAGTGATCAGTTTTAGGACATGAATGTGATAGCTACTTCCTCTCTTCCTGTGTGCAATGATAAAAGGAAATTAAGACTGTAGAAACAGTTTTTAAAATGCTTTGTAGGGCTGCTTGAAATTCATTGTATGATTGCCTGTTTTTTAAAAACCTAAATAAGGAGGGCTAAAGTACTTAGGAGGAAACTAATTGCTGTAAGCTTTTCCTCTTCAGGCTGTGCTGTTCTCTGCTGTTATCTAATCCTGGATATTGAGCAGCTGACTGAGAGAAACAGTGTCTTACGTGAAGGGACAAACATCATTTACTGCTGGCATCTTCCTAGGCTCCCAAGGTGGGAAGTGGGGGGAAGTATTTCACAGTGAACTTCACCGCAGCTTAGAGTTCATACAATCAGACTTATGATCAAAACACTGAAACAAAAATTCACAGAACTGAAAAGAGCGAATCTATGTGGAGGGAGGTTTTTGAAATCTTGAAATGTTCAAGTATTGCTACTTGTCTTTATAAAAAGGCAAATTATGAATGGCATAATTTTTGACATGTTACCAGACAGATTGCGCATTGGAATGTGTATTAGATCCAACTGATAGATTGTTACATGAACAGAACTGCAATATTCAAACTTGACTGTATGTATCACATTATTTACAGAAATATATCACATGAATACCATCTATTCCATTTCAGATAGAATTTTACTTAATGGCAAATTTTTCTTAAAGTATTACAATGTGTTTTTCTCCTCTAAGAACTGCCAAAATCTTGCTAACACATGAAAACAAGTCAATGATTAAGATCACATAAACCCATGTAATATGTATATTCAACCCAGAATTGTTTTAGGGCCCTTATAGCCATAGTGTTTTCAAATAAATTATTTGAATATAAAAGTAGATTATGTATTTCCCCTGTGGCTGGCCAAATGTCTTTTCAACAAAGGGTAAAATAAGAAGGCTATTTTTTGTGTAAAAGAGTGATCTTTTTAGTCATGCTTGGCTGAATTTTCAGGACTGTCTCCATTTATAATGAGATATTCTTGAACTCATTTGAACCAGAAAGTTTAGTAAATTTGTGGTACATTTTTACATAAAATACCATGATTTGTTTGAAAGATCAGAGCTAGAGTAAGGGAAGAATAGATTAATGATTGTTTTGATTTCTAAATTATAATTTTGAGCTGACACCTACGTTGGACAATACAGAATATTGAATATATATTTATTTACTTTATTGTTTCATACTTCTTGGCAGTTCTAATTTCAGTTTCCTGCCTGCTTTAAAATATACTTGCTATTTAAATCTCAGTTAAAGCTGTCATTAAAAGTTTGTAACAGTAGTTCTTACAGTCATATTTTTCGGAGCTCTTCACATTCAAAAATGGTGATGACCCTTTTGGAGAAATGAGGAAAAATGTTTCCTATAAATTTTATGGCTCTACTTGGAAGTAGATTTGACTTACATGCAAATTTGTAGGCATTAACTTTTTTCTTTTCTTATCAACATAGTAAAATAATTCCTGGGGGTGGAAATACAAGCACACTCTTGCGCACACACACACAGTGGTGAAAGAAATTTTTTGAAAACGGAAAATAAATTTTGACATTATCATTAACATATGAAAACATGTTGATGTTATTCTCTAGCATTTTAACATTTTCTACATTTCATTATTTTTCTAAAATACCGGGTCTTTTCTCAGAGCTCTTAGTTAAATATGTTTTGCAAGTACATGAAAAGAAATCAGTTAATAGATCTTAACTTGACATCAAAAATCAACTCCATATTGCACTCATTTCTAATTTTTTCCTCTAATTGTACTTTGAAATAGGCACATCACTTGTTTTACATTTGTATTTCCTTTCAACTCATTTTCTTTTTAGCTACAACACCAATTTTTTATTCTTTTGCCTTTCTCTAATTTTCACAGCAAATGATGTGTCATATTTCTCCTGACATTGACCATTCTTTTCAGAAAAGATTTTTTTTTTCTTGGCCTGTGATGCTATGCTGAAAAAGTCACTCAGCTAAAATGAGTTACTTCATTTCCAAATAAAAACAATAGTGTTTTCATGCTTGCACTTATTATTATTCTGAGAATGTACTAATTTGTTACATCCAAGATGACGGTTCGTTGGGTCTGTGAAAAGGGCAGTGTGCCAACTATAGCAGGGAAGTAAAAGGACTTCTTTCATGGCAAATAGTGGGACAGAGAGTAGCCCACAGTTCTGGGTATCAGGAGGCACGCTGCCAGGAGAGTCATCCCAGTATCAGGGTCTCCTGTGTTGGGTACTGAATCAAGCTAAAACTATGATTTTACTAAATGTCAGCCCGGGCAGCCAAATTTTCAAACCTGCTGTTGCTCTAAGGAGCAACTGATAAATGTTATGTCCCTGCAGGCACTGGCTGATGTGGCACAAGGATTTTGAATGTGCACAGTACATTATTACTTTTGGCATTAAGCTTAGATAATTGTCTACTTACCCTGAGCTGGTAATAGCAAAATACAAGTGATGAGAATGTTTTTACAAAGTAAAACTACAAAATAGACTTGTCTATGTTACTATGGATTTTTTTTATTATTCTTCTCCCTTATTAAATTTGAATGGTAATGAAGTTTGATTCTATACCTTTATTGGGCTCTAAACCAGGGTGGTCTCATAATTTTGTTTTACATGCATGACATTGCTTAAGGTCATTAGTTGTAAATCGTAGTATAAAAAGGCTGAAAATATATTCAGTACTTTGTAGTTTCCGAATACACATTTAAGAGCTGCTATGAAAAGTCGAGACCTACATGGCAGATTTTCTGGCACTGAATGGTCAATTTAGTGATGTAGATTAGTGAATCCAAACAGTAAGTGCAAAGAGACCATCATAATGCTTTGATATATCCCTCTGTTGAAGCGCATCCTGACTGATCCACTTTCTGTTATTGTAATATTTTTCTTTGCTCTATGGCAAAATGCTCTTTACTTTCTTATTTTTTAAGATTATAACCCAGAAAAAAGATCATTTTTTAAAGAATAATTTTCAACTGCTTTGGTACCATTTAAGAAATGGAAAACAGATTCAAAATGATGAATTGAATTTTATATTGTTGGAGTAAATCTTCCCTTTGAGAATATTTGCTTTTTGTTCAATATATGTCGAATTTTCTTCTAACCCATAGTTTTAATTCATGGTCCTTTTTAATTTAAAAAGGAATGGACTTTAAGCCACACTCAAGTGGCAACCATTTTAAAAATAATAACATTAATTTATCAAAATCTCGAAATAAGTCTTACTTAAAATGTGACTGACCTTACTTGCTGTTTTGAGTCATATTTCATTTCTGTAACTATTCATGTTCCTAGGGAGTGAAACCAAGTTCTGCCTTTTGATTTGTTCGTGAGCTACAAATTTGATTTTCTTAACAACTTACTTCAAAATTAAGGCAGTGTGTATTTTTTTTTAATTCCAAATAGAAGGAAACCAGTTGAATTCATGATGAAGACAACTGAAAGTTGGAATTGCTTAAAAATAAAAACAGAAGTACACCACTGTAACAGATTTTAAATGAAGTAGGTTATGAAGTGGACTGCTAATTTTTGCCTTTCCAAAATGTTGGATATTTAACCCTCAGAATAATTAAATATTTGTAATAAAGCAGTTAATTCAAGCAGTTTATTGCTGTAATTTGCAAAAGTACATTGAGCCGCTTTCTTTTCAGCTCATTGATGGAGGAACAAACATTTCTTTAATAAGACTACAGCACATTCTAATTTTGTTGCAAAAGCTTAGATAAGGATCAGGCCCCCTCTGAATCACTGCACTGACCTATGACATTGAAAGTGCTGAAGCTCTTTGGCAAAAGAAGAGTTAGACATTCATTATTATGCACAGGACTTTCCAGTTCTAAAGGGGCTCTGTGCTTTCTCTCAGATAGACTTTGTTTGTTGGAGATGAGAACTGTATTTTGGCAGCAAAGGACCAGAACTGAAGCTACTCTGCAGGCAGACTCATTATGACATAATCCTTCATTAATCCTCATTCTCTATTAATAGATCATGCAGAAGTTTTGCTTCAGCTGATCATCTTCATGAGAGAGCTATGGAAAAGAATTACTGGTGAAATGCCCACCTCTGGTTTTAAGGCAGCTGGTTTAGATTCATCTTATTAGTTGCAAAGATTAATGGTGAAAATAATCTCCTGGACTTTGGTATACAAATGACATGAGCACCTAAAAATCTGATGTAACTAGATCTTGGTGTTTTGGGGGTAAAACTCATGTGGGAAGAAAATATACCACTTAATATAAAAAAGAAAGGTTTATCAGGGTAAAATTTCTCTCCGGTGAGATGAAGGTGTTCTAGTTGTAGAAACGTGGGAATAGTAACTGAACTGTCTAAGTTCCCATATTGCTTCAGAAAAAAAGTTTTCACATAAAATATGCTTGTTGTTAACTGTTGCTTATCAGATTGGTGCTGTCTTGAGATGTTAACCTCATCAAGTGTAGGGTGGCATGGAGTATATCTCGTTTAGGAAGATACATTTGAAATTGTTTTCATCCAAATTATCTGACCAGATCAGAGATTGGAAATAAAACATTTTGATGTATTTAGAGAAAATAAATGTACTTTGCTGGAGTTTTGACATTTGTTTGTTTTTGTATGTTTTTTTTATAACACCCTTGAGGTCACAATAAGCCAAAATTGCCACAGAACATCTGGCTCATCGATTTATCCTGACCGCCTCCTGGAGCACCACAGTCTGTTGCTGTCCCTGACTCTGTCACTGTGTGCCAAACCTGATAAATATAAAATTTATTCTGAAGATGTAGTTTAGAGATATTAGGAGATTTTAATAATACTTCTTTTATCCTTATTCAACAGTGTTTAAATATTACAAAATAAAATACTATTCACGGGATGATTATTTGGTTAAGAAGCATGTACATTTTCTTAGAGGAATGTCCTGGGAAACGTTTTTCTAGTGTTTGTAGGTGATTGCTCTGGTAGGAACGTGCTCATAGAACTGAATCATGAATGGGTCTTGTGCTGCCGTTGGAACAGGCTGACAATCCCAGGCTAATCTCTCCTGGTACTTTAATAATATTTGTGATACTAGAAAATATCCATGCTACAAAAATTCTGTAGGAACATATTTTCTGTTATCTTGTGCTTTTTTTTCAGTAATGGAGGTCAAACTATGGGTACTCTACCACTGAGCTACTTCCCCTGACCTCTTCATGTTTTATTTTGAGGCAAGGTCTTGCTAAAATAAATTGCCCAGGCAGAACTCAAACTTGCAGTCCTCCTTCCCTTTGTACCTATTTTTGTAAACCAAGACACAGAATATCATATTAGTATATGTGCTGCCAAAGCGAGCACCAAAATATCATATTAAACTGAAATGCTTCTTTTTTTTGTACCAGGAATCGAACTCATGACCTCGTGCTTGTCAGGCAGGTGCTGTGCTGCTGAGCTATATCCCCAGCCCTTGTACCTATTTTTGAACTGAACAAAACTCAAGAAGTTAAATGAGTTGCCCATAAATACACAAATTATAATAGTATAATTTGGTTTCTAACCCAAGCTTTTCTGCCTTTTAATGCTTTTACTTACAATCTATAATCAAGAGAACTAAGGTTTATTGAACTGTTATAAATAGATCACCTCCCTAGGCATTTTATGTAAACTAATTTTATGGTTAATAGTCTAAGCTAACTGAAAGAAAGTCACCATGAAACTCTAAGGCAAAAGCTGTATTTACTAATGTTGAAACCCAGATTCCAACATAGTTTTGCAAATTTATCCAAGCTAAACCACCAGCGATGGTCAGGGAACAGCCCAGTCAAGCCCTTGGAGATCAAAATATCTCTGGTCCTTGTGATGTGTGCCTCTCTTTCTATTCATCAAAAGTGGATAGAAAAGCAACATAGATTGTATGTACAAAATGCTCATTTTCAAAAGATTATCTTCACATAGCAAATGTTCACACTCTTTGGAATTCACCAAATAAGAACTTCAAATTTACCTTGGCCAATGTAGGACATAAAAACATGAAAATCAATCAATCTCCCTGTGGTGGGCAGCTTTTCAGAAGTGTTTGGCTACATCCTCATTTTCTTACTATTATCAGAGATTTTGGTTTTGATTTTTTTTTGTTGTTTTTTGTTTTTTGGTGTGTGTGTGTGTGTGTGTGTGTGTGTGTGTGTGCATATGTGTGGTGCTAGAGATAACATGAGGTTCTGGTTGGCAGTGATAACATGTGACTGTCAGTTTGTTTTTAAGAAAACTCTACACAACAAAAATATTATTGCATGTGAAGAAAATAAGGATTAGAAACTGTAAGAGAAGTTGAGGTCTGGCTTAGTGGTATAGCATGTGTGGCTTAGCATGCACAAGGCGCCTGGGTTCAATCTCCAGCACATCAAGAAAAAAGAGCTTAAGGAATGGATTTAAATTTTAATAAGAATGTAGACCCAGCAACTTGGTCTTGCCTTTTCTCATCTTTTCTGGTGTTTGTTTTGTCGACATAAAGCTCCCAGCCAGACCATTTCAAATTGCTCCTGGACAGGACTTACCCTCCCCTATGTTATTTTCCCGTTGCTGCTGTAACGAACCACCACAGACTGTGGCATAAAAAACACAGATTTCTTTTTTTTTTTTTGGGTACCGAGGGTCGACCTCAGGACCTCGCGCGCCAGCAGGCCCCTTTTTCGTATGTGGGATCCGGGAGTCCAACTCGGGCCCTCGCGCTTGCCGGGCAGGCACTTACGCCGCTGAGCCATCTCACCGGCCCAAAAACACAGATTTCTTATGCTACAGCTCAGCGTTCTTTTTGGAAGCTCCAAGAAAGACCTGTTTCCTTTGAGTTTTGCTGCTTGCAGAAGTTACATGCATTCCTTGGCTACTGGTCTTTTTCTGTCTTCCAAGCCCGCAAACAACAGAGGATCTTCAAATGTTTTTCTCTGTTCCTCTGTCATTTCTCACCTTCCATCTCACTTTGACTTCACCAGCATCCCTTTCATAAGGACTCGTTTGATTACATCAGGCCAGCTGGATGATCCAAGATAAACTCCTGTCTCGAGTCCTTAACCTGATCACTTCTGTAAAGTCCCTCTGCCACCTAAGGTAACATTCCCAAGTTTTGAAAATGAAGTTATGGATACAATTGGGGAGGCTGTTACGCAAGTCTCACACACCTAAGGAAGAAGGGGGACTCCTTTCTGTCTCCTCGGGCATCAAGCAGTGCTGAAATAAGTGGTTCTCCACCTTGGCTGGGAAGCCTTTTAAAATCCGAACGCCCCAGACCAATTATATCAAATTTCTGGGGCTGTCACAGGCATTATTATTTTTTTTTTTTTACCTTTCGCAGATGATTCCAGTGTGCAACCAAGGCTGAGAACTACTCATTTAGATGCCTCCTTTTGGTAGAGGTCCTACTGCTATAGAGCCAGGAAACACTGTATGAAAATGCCTCATTTTCACCAAACTCACTTCAAATTTTGTTGAGAGATGCAAATGTCTAAGAGAATGTGTATTTTAGTGGCTTAAAATTTGGTAGTCTAGATTGGCTTTAGGGTACTATAATCCAAATGACAAGATAAAAACAACTCAGGGGCTGGTGAGATAGCTCAGCAGCATAAGTGCCTGCCTGGCAAGCGTGAGGTCCTGAGTTCGACTCCCAGTACCCACATAGGAAAAAAGAGCCAGTGATATCACTCAGCGGCACGGGCACCTGCTGGCTCGCGAAGTCCTGAGTTGGACTCCCGGTATCCACATACAGAAAAAGGGCCGGTGATATGGCTCAGTAGCACGGGCGCCTGCTGGCGCAGGAGGTCCTGAGTTCGATCCCCAGTATCCACAAAAAAAAAAAAAAAAAAAAAAAAAAGATAAAGACAACTCATTCCCTAAATATCAAGTTCACGCACTACTGATGTAAATTATTTAAGTCTGCCAATGATTTTCATATTTATTGAATGTATAAGTTAAAAGCACTTCTATTCTGAATTTTTAGTATAGTGGTATAAATTCTCAACATCTTACGTACGGTTTTAACTGTGACTCAGTGACAATGAATGTAACACCGTGTTCTGGAATTGTCTTAACAGGAATTAGAGAATGTGGAAAACGTTGCCTGTGTACTAAATTACTGGACTGTATAGGGCATTTTCATAGTTTAAGGCCAAGAAATAAAGTGTTTGAAATTAAAACTATGTCTACCAGGCTTGGTTCTAGGTTGTTAGATTCTTGGTACCAGTGTAAACAATGACAATATTTATTGATACTAAATGCCATTATAATAAATAAATAGCACATAATTATAACAAATTGCTCGGGCCGGTGATATCGCTCAGCGGCACGGGTGCCTGCTGGCGTGTGAGGTCCTGAGGTCGACCCTCGGTACCCACACAAAATAAAAAAAATTGCTCAACTCTGTTGTGTCTCAGGATTAAGAAACATATTCATTAGAATTCTTGGCAAACACTAAAATCACTTTTCAAAAATCCTATATACAGAATGTGGTAAATCAATGTATATATAACTAATGGCTACTACCTAGCATTTTAAATAAATTATCTCATTTAATTATTCCTCATGACTGCTTGATATAAATAAAATAATACTCCATTTTACAGATGAAAAAAACTGAATATGAGAAAACTTTGATAACCCTATGAAAATCAAACAGTTCATAATTGCCAGATCCAAGAAGCAAGTAAATGTGCTTCATAATTACCCTCAAACGCTTGGGTCCAAGCAAGTGGATGTTTAAACCACCTGTAAAGTGCTTTGGACTCAGAGTTATAAAAATTATAATCCCAGACTAAGAGAGAAGAACAAGCATAGGCCAAAGCTTTGCAGAATGAGAAATTTTGCTCCAAAGGAGATGTCTTCAAGAGGCTTGACTCTTCCCTTAGAATTATGTCATGCCCTTGTTTAAACCATTCCCAACATGGTACTGATTCCTGTTTGCATGTGTCCCAGCTTGAAAATCCTGATCACTTGGAATTAAGTTAATTTATTCAATTTCATTATTAGCCTATAGATAAAAGAATTAAATTTTATTTTCATGAGACAATGTTTCTCAAATTTATCCTTAAATTGCAAGAATTAGATTCTCTGCTTGTTAAAAACATGGCTTCTACATCCCATTTTATGTCATGGTGAATTTGATTTTTAGTTTTATTTTTTATTTTATTTTATTTTTTTGCTGTACTGGAGATTGACTCCAGGGCCTTCTCACTCAGCTACATCCCCACTCCTTTTTCACTTTTTTATTTTGAGACAGAATCTCACTAAGTCTCTAAACTTCCCGGGCTGGGCTCGAACTTGTGACCCTTCTGCCTCAGTCTCCAGAGTGGGAATCTGCCTTTTTAAACAATCATCAGGTTACTTGTGGTAAAAATGATTTCAAACTCAAGGCTCATTGTACTGTTTTTAGACAGACAGTAAAAGCTTCAGAGGGGTAGGAAAATGAGAATGATGTACTTCATTTCTATTCTTCTCTGTCTCCATTTGTTCATATGAATTTCTGTCTGCCTCTTTCTTCACTCATCAAACATTATCTTGTTTCACTGTGTAGTCACCGTGCTGACCTGGGCTATGTGACTATTGTCACATACTTGGGAGTCTCTGCCTACATCAGCCCCCTGCTCTTGCATATTAGAGAAGTCCTGCTGTAAAAAGATGTGTTAGATATTGTTAAACTCAGTGTTATCTAGATATATTTACCCATAGAATAAATATACACATATATATTTAATAGTATTGTCTAATAGTATGAATATATCAATATGTATTTCATATAATTATTTATAGTCTTTATATATAATATAATATGTAGTATATATGTATGTATCTTCAAATGCTAACCTGGAGAATACTTTTAGAAAAAGAGGCTATGATTATGACATTTTTTACATATTAAAATGAAATTCATGGTCGGTGGGATTTGCTGGCAGTGCATTCATTACCTTCTTCGAACTACCACAAAAACATATAAAGTGTACAGTGAAAGCCAAAAGGGACCTCCCTATTTCAACTGTCAGTCCTATTTCCAAGGAGTGTTTCTGCACTTTTCCATAGTTCTCCGTATTTTATATGCATGTAAATATATACAAACTATGTAGGGAAATAAATATGTATAGTATGCAATTTTGTTATATATAATATAAATGTATAATCTTACAAAGACAAAGTTATACGCTTCTAAAATTCACTTCTAGAACAGTGAATATTTTAAATATATTGCCACAGGTTTCTGAAATAACCTGGAAATAAGGCTTAAAGTTTTGTGATACACTTTTCATAATTTTTAACATATAATTGCCATAAACTATGTAACCAATTTTACTCAGCTTAGTCTTAAGAAAGAATTCAAATAAATGAACTGCTTGCCCAACCATCTTGGTACAGTTAGTTAACAATGTCTCAGCCTATTATTATATAAAGATTTATGAACATGTAATAGCTATAAGGCTGACACAATTTTCATTACTAGTTTCTCTATAAACACATTTTTGCAAATTAAACTCTCTTTAAGTATATTACAGGAAATTATGATTTAAAGGAAACCATGTGTAAATTATATTTTACATCCAAGAATCTTATGATAAATAATTGCCCTACTTCATGAATCTGAGTAATCCAAATTTTATAAATCAAATATGGGATTTGTAGAGACAAACAATGAAGAACAGGATAACAGAATCTTAGTCTTACATGATTTATACCTTTTTCATCATCAGTAAGAAAATTAAAGCTAAACCATTACACAAAGGAGAATCACTTCCTTCCCTTATATATCCCAAGATAAGTAAATGGAAAATATTTTTAGTTTATCTACACTGAACCATTATTTGGAAAAAAAATTGCACTTAAAACAAAATATTTATTTGACAGTTTTCACATTACATTTTTAAATTGTATTTACAGTGGGTAGAATGGTGGTGGGCAGTGGCTGATTGAGTGAAAAATGGGGAGATGTTGGTCAGACGGTACAAATATCCAGTTATAAGATGAACACGTGCTAGGGTCTAATGTAGAGCACGGCTGGTGATGAAGGTATTAATTTATCGTAGTAATCATCACATAATGTAATAAAATCATCACATATATGTGTATCAAATGTATATCAAATCATTGTGTTTTATACCTTCACTATATTCAATCTTTGCTAGTTAAATATGTTAAAATAAAAATATAAAATATTTTTATAGTATTTTGTAAAATAGAGTCATGCATTTGGTAAAAATGCCCAGACAATAAAGAAACTGCAAGTGAAATCTCCCTCTTCAGATCCACCCCTAACAAGTAGCGCTGCTCCTAGAGATAATAGTATCTTGTGTTTATCCTCTCTGAAAAAAGTCAATCATATATCAAATCTATGTATACATCTTATTATTTCCCAAATAGGATTGTGCCATGCACATTATTCTGAACTTTGTGTTTTGAATTGAATAATATATGTTAGAACATACTGGCATATTCAGACTTATTTCATTCTTTTTAACAGACACATTGGTGGTATTCTTTATGACTTCACCACGGTTTAACTTAGCCTCTGGGGACATTTAGGCTGTTTCTTGCTAATGTAAATAATTCTGCAATGAACATCCTTACACATTACTGTGACATAGTTTTGCAAGAATATCAATGGCGTAAATATATACCAGTGTCACTACTCACATGGAGGGGCCTCACAACAGTCCAGATTCAAACCCATGTCAAGAAGCAAGAACTCTCTAATACTGGTAGTGGAAGTGCAAATTGATGCAGACTTCTGGAAAGGGAATTTGATTGTGTCTTCACTAAATCTGAAATTCACATATAATTTTATCCAGAAATTTTGCCTTCAGAAATTGATCCTATCCATACAGAGGCTCATTTCTTACAGGTATAACCTCTTATATATGTATAGTATAAGATTATTAGAACAGAAAAAGAAAGTAGAAAATATCTATGTTTCAAATCCTGTGGTCTCAGGGGGTTAAGGTAGTGACAAGGTTTCCAACAGAGACATTCTACACTAGTTACTAGATATTTTAAAAGAGATGAACAATTAAGCACATCCTTTTCCTCTCAAGCCTCTACTTCACTGGTCATGGTCACCATCTTGGTGTCTCTTCTTTGCTGTGTCTGTCCTTGTTTTGTTAGGTTTTTATCGGAAGTGCAGCTCTGTAGGTTTCATGTCCCAGGAATACTTTCTCTGGAGGATGGCTCCATTCAGTATGGTTGAGGGCAGGACAGAAAAAGAGAGAACGAGGGAGCTAAGCCTTAGGAAAATGAGTCAGTGATGGGGCTCCGTCCTTTACAGGACAGTAAGTGAAAAACTTGTTGCTTTTTATACTGTCATGAAACCTCCTTACATCAAATGTGTGGGGTTTTCCTTGGCATTAAGCGATGCTCCAACTCTTTCAATAGTGTCAAGATGTCCCACAATTCAGTAGGACGCTAACCACTTAGAGTTAGCACAGATTCCATACCTTAAGGGCTCACTCTGCCCCTCCATTCCCATGCCAATCACAAGTCCCGGGTTATCACCTGTACGTCGGACCAGTCAAATACAAGGTGGCGATTCCCACAGCTCCCTCCTCAAGTTTGATAATTTAATCATTCACAAACTCTGGGTAGCATTTGCTTATATTTGTAGCTTATTATAAAAGATTTCACACAGATGTTGATGAATAGCTAAATCAAACATGAGATCTGAAGGGCACTGGGTGTAGAAGCTTCTGCACCCAGGGAGAGAGGGTGTGTGCGCACTCTCTCGCTCCTGGCACTTGAATGCGTTCCCCAATCTGGAAACTCTCTAAACCTCATCTCCTAGGCATTTTTATGAAGCCTTCTTCATATAGGCACGGCTGGTTATTAACTCATTTTCCAGCCCCTCTTCCCTCTGTAAGCTCCGGGGTGATAAGGCTTACACCTTTTTACTATGTCACAGATGGGAATTAGAAAAGATAGAGGTCATTGACCAAGACAGGCCCTGATGTTTAGTGGCTATAATCATAAAGCAAAGCCTCTACCATTCATAGGTTTGTAGACATGACGCTCTAATTAGAAACAAACACAATCACGACGCCTCATTTTTCTGTCCAAAAAGTTAGCAACGTATATTTTTCATAGTAATACTTAATGTTATTGAGATTTAATTAAAATGGGTGTTCATGGGGCCGGTGAGATAGCTCAGTGGCATAAGCACCTGCCTGGCAAGCGCGAGGTCCTGAGTTTGACTCCCGGAACCCACATACGAAAAAAGGGCCAGTGATATCGCTCAGTGGCATGGGCGCCTGCTGGCGCGCTAGGTCCTGAGATCGACCCCCGGTACCCACAAAAAAAATAATGGGTGTTCATTTGGTGGTATTTGGGGAGAGGAGACCTGCGAAAGCACAACTGACAGTCAACACTTAAAATTTGAAACATTTTGGCTCAATAAACCCACTTCTTAGAACTTAGCCTGACAACAGTGTTCAAAAGAAGGAAGTTGCTGTAATCAGTAGGATTTCCCAACAACTCTAACTAGAAATTGGAAGCAGCATAAAATAATGAATGACTGATAAAACTGTAGTAAGGTTAAATAGATGAAAAACTAAATAGATGATTTTCAAAGCTATGTAACTTAAGCAAGTAGTTTGATATATCTGGTAAAAGTAAATTGTGAAATTGTATACATAGATATATATATATATATATATAGTGATAAAGTTAATGCCTATAATGAATAAGTTCTAGAAAGGAAACACACGCACACACACAAGATGCAAAACAGACTTTACATTAGCACAAGAATATGCAGATTTTCCGCTTCATTTTCACAATTTTTGTAATATTTTCAACTAATAATAATATTAAACATTAAAAATTACAATAAGACCTATGTGTATTTTTACTTCTCATAAGATTTTCTCCTTTTGATTCTATATGCAGCCTTAGTTATTCTCACCTAGAATGTGGGTAATACATGCTTTGCTCAAAAAAATACATACATATATGTATATACATAAAATTTTAAGTAGATCTTTTCATAATTTAAACACGATTCCATTGTATTCTTTTAATTTGCTTTGGAATAAAAGGACCATAACAATGTAACAATAGAATCAACTCAAGTAAGACTTTAAAAATGGTTGCTTTTATAATTTTACATTTATTTGTTTATGCATTTATTTTTGTGGTACTGGGTATTGAATTCAGGCACTTTGCACTGAGCTACGTCCCCAGCCCTTAATTAATTTATTTATTTTTTTTTTTTGAGACAATGTCTCGGTAAGTTGCTAGGTTGCCCAGGCCGGGATTGAACTTGTGGTTCTCCAGCCTTGGCATCCCAGAAAGCTGGAATTACAGGCATGTGCCTCTATGCCTGACTGGTTTCATTTCTAAAATGTGGGAAGATATCCAGTAATTCAAGTTTCAACACTTCAGAAGAAAGGAAGCTCACTAGCTCACAAAGCAGTGTACTTAATTTGTAAATTGTCACTCATGCATTCTCTAAGTGTGGAGCTGAATCTCTGCTTAGGGCACACAATCTCTGATAGCAACAAGACTGAAAGTGGGGAGGCCAGTTAGGAGGTTTTCTCCTTAGGGCAGGTAGGAGGTGATGAGGGCCAACCTATGCCACCATCAAGAGAGGGGAAAAAAAAAAGAATTAGAACATACTTAGGAAACAGGTCAACTAGACTTAATGACTAGCTCCAGCCCATTTGCAAGAGGAAAGGACTTTAGCTCATCTATTAGTAAGAGTAAAAAAGAACTGCAGCTGTTTTTGATCTGTCACACTCTCTAAAAATTGTTTCAAAATCTCAGCTCATCAGAGAGTCTACATGTCTACTTTTCATTTTGAAACATTAACTTTTCCTCTTGCAATGAGACAGTTTTCTTAATTTTAAGGGTTTTTTTCTGTTTTTGATTCAGCCTTCTCTGTTAAAATCTGTGCCCACAGAATAATCTAGATTTTGTATCTTTTAAAAATCTAGGGCCGGTGAGATGGCTCAGCGGTTTAAGCGCCTGCCTTGCAAGCGCGAGGGCCCGAGTTCGACTCCCGGAACCCACATACAAAAAAGGGGCCGGTGACATCGCTCAGCGGCACGGGCGCCTGCTGGCGCGCGAGGTTCTGAGGTCGACCCCCCGGTACCCACAAAAAAAAAAAAAAAAAAAAAGAATCTATTTCCCTGAATTGTAAACTGTGCTTCTCAAAAGGTAGGGTGTACACAAACCACCGTGATCCTGTAAAAATGCAGATTTTGATTCTGTACATCTGGGTGGGGCCAGAGAGTCTACATCTCTCAGAAGCTCTCCCATCATGCAACACTCTTAGTTTAGTTCTCATGGCATAATTTTCTTTGTCAAAGTCTAGAATGTTCTATCTAAATTCAACTTTGCTCCATGACACCTCACCAATCAGTTCTTCCTTCCGGGGACAGAATGAAGTCCAGAATGGTATTGTTTTCTAAGCTTTTTCAAGGGATATAACTGGAAGTAAATCAAACCAATAATTTATCAAACACTTTGCTTTTAGTGAAATATACACACAGATAGCTAAGTTACTGATCCTAAATAATTCTTGGCATTTGCCTTGATTTATAGTCTGTAAAATACTTATGAAAATTGTATGGGGCTACAGGGCAATAGAATAAAGCAAGTATAATTATCTTCATTCCATAGCTGTAGAAACAGGTCCAGAGAATAGCTAAGTCACCACAGGTCAAACAGTGGGTGAATAAATGCTGCCTCCCTATCCTGGGTCGGCAGACCCTGAGCTACACAAAATTATAAGAAATAATGTCTGATGCACATTTGTATAACAAGCCTTCCTTACCTACTGGTCACAGGAACCAATGTCCCAAGCACAGTGCACACATAAAATTGGAGGGAATAAAACTCAAGTCAGGTTTGTGTGCATTTGAAAAAAGTAAAGCTGTCCATTTGGACATGAGAAAGAACACTCTGGATACATTTCTTGTCACTAGCCAACAAAGGAAGACATAGTCTCACTACCCCCACATTCCGCCAAACAGCTAGAATGACATGAGCAACTTCGAGTCTCCCCCTTCTTTCCCCTGTGCCCCAGGAACAGACTTACGTGTAACGATGGCATTGTCACTTGGAGGTTGTATTGAGAGCTCTTCTTCTTTGTTGAACACCAAGAATCAGGTCTGGGGGAAAATCTGCAAGTACTATAATTAACTTCAATTTTAATTTCTGGGTGTCTTTTTTCCTCCCTCCTGCTGCCAGGGCTCCCCTTCAGTCTCATCAGTTTGAAAGAGCAGTGTTTGCCAAGCTCAGGCCAGACGCCCTTCAGCAGTTTTTATGAGGTTTCAGGGCAAAGTGCTTAAGGTCTTCTGGGAAACTTGGATCCAAACTAAAATATAGTTTGATTGTTAAAAAAAGGTTTCCAGTTGCAAGAAGCAACTTAACATGGGGAAATTTGGGGGGAGTTGGATTTTTAATACTTCTTGCTTTTCAAGTTGTTTTGGAATTTTAGTTTATTTTCTTTAGAGTTTGTTTATGTTTTATTCCTCCCTCTTTTGCTGTCAATATTTTTTTTCCTTTACATGTGTTCACACATAATTGTATGTGTATTCATTCTATGTGACAAGGGAGGGCACTCTAAGACCCAGAAAACGTATCCTTCTAACCTAGCCCAATCCTGTTTATGTTAAAGTCTTTATTTCTTTCAATTTATTTTGCTTACAAGTCATGTTTCATAGTATCCATATAATGATTGTCCATATATTAATAGTGGACCAGCTGAAACAAATGGAATAAAAATATAATCTATTTGAGGCATCAGCATCAAGAATAAAAATGCCTACTGTGTGCGATTTGTTGTAGGGGAAAGAGAGGATAGGAGTCAGGCTGGCTGATGAAAGGCTGGCCAGTAGCCTGTTCTACCCTAATGTTTACCATGGAGGAGAATTGTGCATGGTGCATGGGGTGTCCTGTCATTTCTAGTACCTACAAGACTCTGGCTTGTCCTCAAGATACTCACAGCCTGCTGAAGGAGACAGAGAACATGAAAAGCAAATAGCAACGCTATGGAAATCACATAGAAAAGAATTGCTTTCAGTGGTTGTGGAGGAGATGACTGCATCTGAGCCAAAATTTAAGAGTACGGACAGGAATTTAACAGACAGGAAAGAATGATATGGACAATTTGAGAGAGAAAAAAAAATAGCTTATCTATTACCACCTGCAGGGATGGAAAAATGAAAAGCACGAATGAGGAATGTGTGATTAAATTGAAAGATTAATCTGTGGAACGGAAAGCTAGAACAGCAAACCACTTTTCAGTGAGTCTGCCAGTGCCATATGGCCAAGACCAATGCTTCTTACTTCTATTCCATGAGGCCTTTGATTGACTCTCTATGCAAACTTCTAGGTCTTAAAAGTTTGTGTTTTTTAGTAGGCTTAAGGAAGAAACTTATTTTTCTTCTCGAGCACCACAGTTGTGTCTCTAACATAGTTCACCATCACTAATTAGACATTCCTTTGATTTCTACATTCTTTTAAAAATGTAGCCTTCTACCCACTTAAAGACAAATTTGTGTGTTCTGAATAGGAAATGGATAATACTATTCAGTCAGGGCTTAATGAAAGCACAATGTAAGTCATTAGCCTACCTTTTCTTCTTTTCTTTATTCTGTTTACTTTCCATTTTATTCCATCTTGTAGGATACATCCATTTCTATGATGAGAGTTGAAAGATACTGATTGAAAGGATTCTCTTTGAATTAATGTGACTTGAACTTAGATTGCCATATTCTGACTTTTTCTTAGGCTCCAATGTTAATATCTCTTTTTTATTTTATAGACATTGCCAGGTTCAAATTGAGAATCACTATTTTCTCACTAATTCCAACTGACTACTACCATCTGATCGAAGGTGTATCCATTATTTGGGCTTCAGTTACTTTTATAGTAATTTAGACATCACAGATTTTTCAGAGTCTAAGTGTGTACAAAATTCCTTATTCTCAAATTTGGCCTATTATAATGTATTAATTAATTCGTTGACTTTTTTTTCTCCAGTTTGTGGGACTAGAGATTAAACTCAGGGCCTCGTAATCTAGGCAAGCAATCTATCACTGGGCTATATCCCCAGCCCTTTTTTAAATTTAAGATAGAGTCTCACCAAGTTGCCCAGGCTGGTCTCGAACTTGTGATCCTTCTGCCTGGGCCTCCCTGGTAGCTGGGATTATAGGCACGTGCCACTGCACTCAACCCATTAACATTTCTGACAGAAACTTTAAAGGGTATAGAAACTGGAGGTCACCCCCAGCATCTGGAAGCTCCTCCTTTACTTCCTCTCTTCAAGCTCCTAGTTTTGGCAGCAAGAAAAATTGGTTTTGCTGAAGGTCAGAAACAAAAAAAGAAGATTTTCTTGATTTTTGATAGCTTTCCCTAGGCTTCCATGTATTATCTTCAGAGCCGGAAGTTCTCATATTTAGGAAAATATATCACCATTACATTTGGACTCATAAAACTCTAATATGTGCCTGTATGACCTCACTTACAGGTAGAATCTAAAAGAGTGGATCTCACAGAAACAGAGACTAGAAAGGTGGTGAGCAGAGGCTGGGAGCAGGGAGCGTGAGGAATAAGGAAAAGATGTTGATCAGAGGCTACAGAATTTCGCTCAGACTGGAGGAATAAGTTTTAGTTGTCTATCGCATTGCATGCTGACAACAGTTAATAATTATATTTAGAAATTGCTAAAAGAATAGGTTGTTAACATGCTCACCACAAAAAAAAAAAATGTTAAGTTGGTGATGTGATGGATATGTTAATTAGCTTGATTGAATCTTTCTATAATGGATACATAGATCAAAATATCACATTGAGCCCATAAAAGTGCACAATTAGTATTTGTCAATTAAAAAATTTAAGAACTATAGCATTTCAAATTGCTGTATTGTTTAAAGTGACTATTCATGTGCAAATTGAACACAGAATAGGTTGCCATAATTTTTAATCCAAATATTTACTGATAACGGTAACTGGGTTCAGATTTCATCTTCACTTTATATTCTTTTTCAAGATGTGAAGGCAAGATATTTTTCTTTTGCCTACATCTGCTCCCCTCACCCCTCTTTTTTTCTTTTTTTTTCTTTTTCTTTCTTTTTTTTTTTTTTCCTCACAGCATGGAAACTACAGTTACAGCTTAGCCTGTTTTGCTTATGGAACTGTGCCAGAAGCAGTTTTGAAGGTGTTTTAAAAAATGAAGACATCTGGCAGCTGGCATAGTCACAATGCATTTGCCAAAGACAAGTTGTATGCTGCTGGAATTTTCATCTGAAGGTCACGCACCAGGTAAGAAGGCAGTCAGGTGGAGCTGGGACACAGGAAGTCACACACTGAAAAATTGTTGCCTCTGTGAAGTTGGGGTGGGCTTAATCAAGAAGCAGGCTTGTCTCCTGGTCTACCCTCCCCCAATCGCATGTCACGATACCCCCTTAGAAGGCATAAAAGAGAAGAAAAATGCAAGCTCAGAAAATTAACAGAATCACAAGGCTGTGACATGTAGTGGAAGTCCTGGCAATTAGGCAAGAGGGAAGGATGCCGAGGGAAAAGCATGAAAAACAAAGTAAGACATACTGTTGGGCAAGCATGTTCCTGTCAGTTCAGTGGTTCCATTTTCCAAAAAGAAATAGCTGCAGGGATTATGTTGTTATGGCTCACCCCATAAGTAAATTACTAATAATACATCCATGAGTGTTCTCTGACTGAAGACTGACTTGTTTGATAGTATAGAATTTTGTGTTTTCTGTTTTAAAATCTTTTCTTGTAATGGAGAATCACTAAATACAAATGCCACTAAATACTACTTTCCTGATCAATTGGTTTTTGTGATTTTACACTTGCACTAAGTGAGACTATGGTTATTTTCTCTTATTTGAGGTTTTGTTTTGTTTTATTTTGTTCTTGCTGTAAAAAAAAATGTAACGTTAAATATGGGAGTTTCATAATGAGATTAACAATCGACCTAGGGAGGAGGGGAGGGAAATTATATTGACAAATTATATTGACAACCTCTCTCTCTCTCCCTCTCTCTCTCTGTCTCTCTCTCTCTGGCAAATTTGGGCACTTTAAAGGTAATATGGGCCATGCTGACATAGAGCAATGAGACTTATGTTTATAAAGCAATACTTGTACTAGACCTTGCTCTATCTCCACCCAAGAAGGTTTTTTTTTTCTTCTGTCCAAGTTCAGACCAGTTGTCTCGAGTGTTCCTGTCTTCTGCTTAAAATAGTACCTATAGAGATTTGAGTCAAAGAAAGAATAGGCAACGTCGCACTTTACGAGTTCGTTGGAGATAGTTGGTCCTCGTGTAACCGTAGATGGAGACCGAATTGCTGGCCTTGCAGACTGCAAATGCTACGGCCTAAGTGCAGGATCTAGTTCCAAAAGTACGTGCATTTGGCCCAAAAACGACTGACCTGCAGTGTTTACATTTTTCAAGTAGTTTAACAAGATCGTTTACATTTTTTAAAAATCTCAATTTCCAGTTACTTGAAGCCCTGCCCCCACTCCCGGTGAGAACGGTCCGGTGGTGCCGGCGCCCTTCCCGATGGTGGGAGGAGGTGCGAGGTCTTGCGGATCCTGCCTCACCCATCGTCTCCCCAAGGCTGAGTGCAAACTGCCACTTCATTGCATTCTCACCGATGCTTTTGGAAGTCAAAGTGAAGAAAAAGTGAAATATTTCTTGTGTGTTTGACTCTGAAAGGAATGAGGAAATGAAAATAGGCCAGGAGGCAAATTTTTATCAGCGATGCTCTTTCCAGGCCCACTGTCCTTGGAGTTCATTTCCTCGCTGCCTCTCTCCGTGAGGCACCTCTTTTGCCACCTCAGATGCTGAGCTGAGACTCCAGGGGTTCAAGCTGCCTCCTGCCCAGCGAGGGCTCAATGAAACTCAGCCCGGGAACTGAGACAGTCGTGGGTGCAGCCTTCTTAGAGATGCCAGACATATCAGTTATTCCTGGCTTTCCAAAATTGGGCTGGAAGCAGTAAACGATTTCACTATCTCACACAAAAATGTTTTATTTTGTGAGATGTATCTATCATTAGAATGCTTCTTTCATTGAAATTTAGCAATTACAAAACCTGAGAACATTTTTCTTTTGTCTGTAAAGGAGAAAACGCCATAAACAAGTATGAGAAAAATGGTACCTGCTAGAACTGAGGGTGTCTGGAGATTTTAGTGACGTGAAATCAACGAGGCGGTAACTACTCTTCATTAGAGCCATCCATTTAGTGTAATTGCTCCCTGAGAAGAACTTTATAGTTCTTAAATGTGTAAACTATGGGAAGTACCAGCAAACTTCATGTAATTTAAACTGAAGACTCAAGAGATGATTTATAAATGTTTAGAACTGGGTTTAGGAAGAATATTAACGATTCGTCAATTCATCATCCTTTCCTTTAAATTTATTTGTTTCTCCTTTGCCAATCCAGTCCCTATCAAATGAGGCCAATCAGAAGAACTTGCTATGTTTTTCATCCTCACATAAAGCTCTCCATTCAGACCTTTAATATATGAAGCTAAACCCCGAGGAGTATTATTTAATGACAAAGCACAGTACCCTCCAAAATGACCTGGGGAAATAATTTCCACAGCAACATTACTTCTCATTCTCCTCTCGGAGGCTTTTAGGTCTTCTTTATTTAATCATTACTAGATTAAAAGGGAGCAAAGTATAGTTGATAGAAATCAAATATAATCTCTAGTAAGAAGCATTTTAAAAAGAGTTGAGAGGGCCGGTGAGATGGCTCAGCGGCGTAAGCACCTGCCTTGCAAGCACGAGGGCCCGAGTTCGACTCCCGGAACCCACATACGAAAAAGGGGCCGGTGATATCGCTCAGTGGCATGGGTGCCTGTTGGCGCGCGAGGTCCTGAGGTCGACCCCCCAGTACCCACAAAAAAAAAAAAATAAATAAATAAATAAATAAAAATAAAAAGAGTTGAGAGAGTAGGAAATGTAGATTATTAGAGAGAGATGCATTTTCAAGAAACAATTTGCAGGGCCGGTGAGATGGCTCAGCGGCATAAGCACCTACCTGCCTGGCAAGCTCGAGGGCCCGAGTTCGACTCCCGGAACCCACATACGAAAAAAGGGCCGGTGATATCGCTCAGCGGCACGGGCGCCTGCTGGCGTGTGAGATCCTGAGGTCGACCCCCGGTACCCACAAAAGAAAAAAAAAAAAAAAAAAAAAAAAAAAAGAAACAATTTGCAGTATGTGTGTCATTCATCCACTCCGCTAATATTCAGCACATAGTGTAAGCTAAATGCTGATAGGTGCTGGGCCCACAGTTGAAAATAAAATAGACATTCCAGGAACAGATTGGATATGCTACTGTTTTGCAGACATTTGCACTTGCTGCTGCCTTCGGTTAGACCGTTCTGTCCCCAGATATCCACATGGCAGCCGCCTTCACTGTCAAGTTTCTACTCAAAAGTCACCTCCTCATCTGAATGATGTACAATTCTAACCCTAGACAAGGAGCATTCAAATGAGAGGATAAAATGAAAACATTTTAAGAAATACATTCAGGGGCCGGTGAGATAGCTCAGCGGCATAAGCGCCTGCCTGGCAAGCGTGAGGTCCTGAGTTCGACTCCCGGTACCCACATACAAAAAAAGGGCCGGTGATATCGCTCAGCCGCACGGGCACCTGCTGGCGCGCAAGGTCCTGAGGTCGACCCCGGTGCTCAAAAAAAAAAAAAAAAAAGAAAGAAATACATTCAGAAAGAAGTATTCAAGGAAGTGCTTACAAAAATATATATTGGGAATATATATATACATGTACAGGAAAATATATATGTGTCAGAAAAAAAAATATATATATATTCAGGAGAAAGAAATACATTAAATACTAAAAATATGAGAAAAAGAACAGAAAAACTTATGGCCAAGTATAACTCCTTATGCTATACCATAAATTTATGCTTATGGCTAAGTATAAATCATGTAATTTTAAAAATTTTTTATTTTTATTAGGACATGTTTACAGTGCATAATAATTACATTCATGGTAGGGAGTTCGTACACGTACATAGCACATCTCAATTTTTTTAATATTAATTTTTTTTGAGCCAGGCATGGTGGTCTACACCTGTAATCCCAGCACTCTGGGAGGCTGAGGCAGGAGGATTGCAAGTTCGAGCCCACCCTAGGTAACCCCAACCCTAACCCTAACTCAGCAGACCTTGTCTCAAAAATAAAAAATAAAAAGAATTGGGGATGTGGCTCAATATAAAGACCATGGGTTCAAACCCTAGTACTGCTAAGAAAATAATAATAATAATAATAGTATTAATTTGGGACTAAACTCCAAATAAATTCAACATATGATTTGAAGATGAAGCCAGAGCTGATGAAGAAGAAACTGGTAGTATTCTGAGTCTTGCTATCTTTTATTATGGGGAGGCATACACATTCATTTAAACATGAGTTTAAAAATCCAAAGCCAACATACAGGAATATAAACAACATATAAGTTTTAAATCTCTGGGGAGGAGGAAAAAGTGGAAAAAATCTCACCTCCAAAAAATGTAGGAAAAAAAGTTACTTCTAAAAAGATAAGTGTTAAATACTCTAATAGTGGTAATATGTCAAAAAATATTGGCCAGGTGTGGTGGTACATGCCTGTAATCCCAATACTCAGGAGGCTAAGGCAGGAGGATCACCATGAGTTCGAGGCCAGCTTGGGCTACATAGTGAGTTCAAAACCAGCCTGAGGGCCGGTGAGATGGCTCAGTGGCATAAGCGCCTGCCTGGCAAGTGCAAGGTCCTGAGTTCGACTCCCGGTACCCACATAAAAAATAAAAAAAATTAAAAAAGACCAGCCTGAACTACACAGCAAGACTCTGTCTCAAAAAAAACAAAAAACAAAAATATTAATAATAACAATAAATATAAAAATAATTGTTATTAATTCTTATTAATAATAACAATAAATACAAAAATTCTCCTATTAATAGGCAAAGATTATCAGATTTTTTAAATTGAACTACTTACTCTTTTCAGGATACTTTCACAATAAAATGACACAACCACAGCATGATTAGAATAAAAAGATGGAGTTGAGGATGTAAGCTCAGTGATATAATGCTTGCTTAGCATGCAGGAGGCCCTGTGTTCAATCCCCAATACCACAGAAAAAATTTAAGGGGTAAAATAAAATAAGATAAAATAAAGAGGTGGATAGAGCTATACCAGGAATATGCTAGTTAACATATTCCTCTAACTAGTTAAAGAAATATTAATGTGACAAATTAGATTTGGGGAACAAAATAAGATGAAGATAAGATTTTAAATTATAACTAGTCTGTTAAAATACAAGAACTACAAATTTAGTGCAAGTAACCATGGAGCATTGACATATATAAAACAAAACCTTTTAGAAATGGACGTAGATGTTACTAAATCCATAAAATTATTGGAAAGCAGTATGCCTCTTTTATAATTTAATAAATAAAATAGCCAAAAATAATAATATGGATAGATTTAAATAACATATAACCATATACAGCATCTACATACACACATATCCAACAAATAAAAAGTAGACATTAACCACAAAAATACATTATTTTTAAAATTTACTACTATCATGTCTTAGGAAACAATCTCAATAGACTCTAGAAACTATATGAACATCCTCTGACTTCAGTAAAATGAGAAAGTAATAACAAACTCATATCTGGACTTAGAGAAAGTTTTGCATTTCTGTGAAATAAATCACGTATCTCTATGAAGAAGGTGGTAAAATACTGGTCCAGTCATGGATAGAACAACTTGGTACAGGAAAACTGACAATTCTCTACAAATTAATCTGTACTTCAATGCAAAGCTAAATAAAAACAAAAGTTAATTTATCAAATATATTATCAAATATATCTTGAGTTGAGGCTAGTTAAATGGGAGTGCAATATAGTCTAAAATATCAGAGCATATTTAGAAATTAAAAGCATGATGTTGGAGGTAGACAGATAAATTAAAAATAAAATAGAATACAAAATCCAGGAAAGTGGTATTTAAGATACCATGAAAATTTCGTTTTTAATCATTAAATATATGAAAATGAAAAACAATATTTAAAATTATGCATGATGCAATAAAAATTCATAAAATCAAATGACAAGCAATATATTAGCATAAATATATTGCAATATATATAAAAGATTATGTATAAGATATACTATATAAAGAACTCCAACTAATTCACAAAAGAAGTATAAATAACCTAATGGGAAAAAAATAGGCAAAGAAAAAGAACCAGATTATTTTAAAAAGAAGAAACATAAATGGTTAATTAAGAAACGTGTGTTTTACTTTAATAGTAGAGAAGAAAATTAAAACAACAGTGAGATATAACTTTGTCTAGTCATCGGATTGCGTTATTTGCTGAAGTCCGATGTTGACAAGGGCGTGAAGGATGAGGGTTCTCACGTGCCTACAGTCGGCACCTTCAACTGTAGATGTCTGCAGTGGGTACTTTGGCTGCCTGCCCAGAGTCTCCTCCTCCTAGAATCCTAATTTCTTCAGTGCGATCCCTCCCTTACCAAGCCCATTTGTCTGAGGAGAAGCTGACCCCTCTCATTTCTCCGGGTCGGTCTGATTAAACGGAAGTCACTGGAGAATGTAGAGGGGCAGGGTGGCCTTAGTTTCAGTTAAGCGATGTAATTCTGCTGGCTGGATTGGCTGGATTGTCCAGGGGCAAGGACAGAAGTAGGGAGTTAGAAGTTAAGAGTTTAATGCAATAACCCATGGAGAATCCATGGACAGGGGCTTGGACTAGGACAATGGCAGTGGAGATGGTGAAAAATAGTTGAATTCTGAGTATAATTTGAAGACAGATCCAACAAGATGTGCTGATGGATAATACGAGGGGCGTTAAAAAAAAGTCAAGCAAGACTCCAGTGTTTTGCTCCAAAGCAACTACTGAGAATAGTGTTGCCTTTAACTGAGAAGGGAGGCTGGTTTGGGGTAGAGACGGGGAGAGATCTGGGGTTCAGTTCAGTTTTGTTAAGTTTGAGATGCCCATGTCTCAAAGTGGAGCTATCAAGTAGGCACTGGACATTCAAACCTGGATTTCATAGAGAGATTGGTTTGAAGATTAAAAAAAAAAAAAAAAAAAAGCCCAGAGAGTTGTCGCATTCGTGTACTACTCAGAGCCATGAAATCTGTGGTGAGATCATCATGGGAGTGAATAGAAAGAGATTATAGGACTGGGATATTTCAGGGTAAAGAATTAGGAAGGCCAGCAGGAATAGCAAAGAGACTGACACAGAGCGGCCAGGGCAATAGGGAAAATCCAGGGAAGCGTGGTGTCCTGGCCACTTAGTGAGATCTTTCTTAAAAAATGAATGAATGAATGAATGAGAAAATAAAAAAGCCAAAATATACTTTTCTTTATTCAAATTTTATAGCTCTTTATATTTATTCTTTAAAACTTTATAACTAACTAGAATTGTAGAAATATTTTAGAATTGCCAGAGTTTATCAAATGAACTGAATTCATACAAGTCTCCAGTTAACTAATAAAGTGGGTTTTAGAATATTTACACAAAAATAGAGTCTGTTAAAATCAGCATAGTTGGATACCTGTAACATCCCTGTATATGGAAGATAAAAATCAGGTTTTTAATCATGTAAGAGTCCCTCTGACTAAGATACTGAAAAGCGTAACATTGTGAAATAAGGCAAGCAATTTGCTAAAGATTTTAGTCTTTAAAGATAACATGTAATGCATTAACTGTTGTTATTCTCCTATTATTTTGTTATGAAATTTTTTTCACCTTTTTTCCATAAAATAAAAAAAAATGGCCTCATCACTTGACCTTGTGATTTCTCTTCTGGAAGATTACTCCAGGGAAATAATCAAAAAGAAGAAGATGCTGTTTGTTAGAAGATGCTCATTGCAGTATTATTTATATAATCCTAGAATTGGGAGAAACATAGATGCCCAATAACATAGAGATATTAAATGTAATTATTAAACACGTGGTATAAAATACATGCTCTGTAAAAATGTATGTATAAATGTGTGTTTCATTAAATCGTTCAGTCTCAATTCAGCTATTGTCCTAAACATACATATGTAACTATAGAATGCTACCTGGGCCTAAGGGTGTGTGTTGAGGGGGGACAGATGAGTAGCAGCTTTTATAAAATATTCTCTTCAGAATGCTTAATTTTGTCTGGTTGAGCCACGTGACACACTGATAAAGACTTTTAGGTTACCAGGGTAATTACAGGTCATACTTAAGTAATCACCAGTTAGGCTTTCTCATTCATTGCAACTTGCTTTATAATGCAGAAAAATTTACTTTATTGATTCTGGATATTCTGCTAGCCTCTTCAAGTCATTTTGAAATCCTTTTCCAGGCAAAATAAAGTATCTCTGTATTTCAGTGCACATCTTTGCTATAGAAATATGATTTTCGGTTTTGCAGCCCAAGGATGTGTTCCATGTATGAATAGGAATATTTGCCACAAAAGTGAAGTCATCAGCTTCTATGTTATGAAGAAGAAATTTTTATCTTCTAATGTGCATATATGTAAGCAACCTCTTTAAAATCAGCCCCTTAAATGGCACTGAGTGTGCTTCTGTGTATGACACATCAATGTCCATTAATTGCGTGAAGAGAGAACCGAGATTCCAATGGCAAAATCTGTAAAAGTAGATATACAAAGAAAAGTGGAAGCATCTGTTTAATATATACGACATTAGAATTTAATTTTACCTCTATGATGCTTTTGTGTGGCTGCAGTGTTACAGCAGAGCACATAAGCATAGCCGTGCAGTGTCAGCAGGTGCATGCCACCAAATTACTGCTTTTAATTTGCATATTCATCTGCTAAGAAGCATGTCATTATCATATCAAAGGGATACTAAGCAACATCTAGCTTGGAGAGATGTGGCATAGTTTCAATAGGAGCAATTAATGCAAGATGAGGACTCTCTTTCTGTAATGTCTCCCAGGGCTAGCTGTAATCGGGCTGATTATTGGATACCAATAAGACCGAAGGCCCAGTTGGCACTGAATAAGAGAAGAACTGGAAAGGGAGCCTGCTAGCCCTCTCCACTGCACTCTTAATGGCAACATGATGATCTGGTTGCTTAAAAGAATCCTGTTCACATTATAGGTGCTGTCTATATCCACCCATCTGCGTCACTTGTTAAAAATGACCAGTTGTTACCCCAAAGTAGATATGTATAAAAAAGGAAGGAAGGAAGGAAGGAAGGAAGGAAGGAAGGAAGGAAGGAAGGAAGGAAGGAAGGAAGGAAGGAAGGAAGGGGAGGAAGAAGAAAGGGAGGGAGGGAGGGAAGAAAGGGGGAAGAAGGAAGGAAGAAAAGAGAGCAAGCAGGGAGGAAGGGAGGGAAAGAAAATAACCTTCACGCTAAGGGCATGTAAAGGAAATGGGAAAGAGGCATTAAAACTGCATTCCCAAATATGGGTTTTAGTACTTCGGTAAATTTTCTTTGAACAAACACATCTTCCTCCACTAAGCATTGGGCACCCACGTAAGTCAGACAGAGTCAGACCCTGAGACGCAGACGTGACTTCACCACGGTCCCTAATCTCAACCAACTTGCAGTTGAACAGAGAAGATGGTAAACCAGACAAAACTTGAATAACATTTACTTTTTTATATTTATAAACTTCAGAAAGGTCACAAACATGCAAAAAAATATCTTTTTGATATGGCAGTAAGGACAACTGGTATCATTGTTTTTAAGAAAGTCTTTAAGAATGGGACTTTAAATTTTAATTTAGTTTTGGTATATACATCATTTTTCCTCTCAATGGTGATAGCTGCAAATAATGAGCAAACTTGAATGCTTGGATGGTGGAAGTATAGACGATTTAAAAACTGTCCTATTGTTTTTTGGTCTTTCCTCTGATGCATTGGTAAAACTAGTGCTTTTTAAAAGCAAGAACTATTTATTAATAGCATGCCTCATACAATGTCTAGAAGGGCATGTTCCACACATAGACTTTCATTCATTTATTCAACAAATATTTTTGAACACTTGTGCCAGATGTTGCTATAAGCACTGATAAGCTGTGAACAAAATGAGCCACATGCCAGTCCCTGAGTTTACATTCATACATGCTTCATTGTGTGAATATTTGTACCAAACCAAACACACATATAATTGAAAGTTCACTGGTGTTCATTCAATAAGCATTTTGTAAGCCCTGTATGTATACTAAATGAGGGAATGAAAGGGATATAAAGTTCTCATTGGGCACTATCAACCAGCGTTAAATATGAAAGGAGGTAGTTTCCAAATGGCCACTAGAATTGGAACCAAATGACTTGTGTGAAACAAATCTTAAAAATAAGAATGTATTCTTTTAAGGGTGTCCAGCTTTCCAAGTAGTTTTGGATCTATCCGAAACCAGCAAACTCAATATAGCTCAGAAGGCTCAACTCCTTTACTTATCAATTGAAATTAAAATTTCAGGAATGAGACGTTAGACCTTCATGAGCTTCAGATCCAGATTCTTCACGTACATCATCTTATTTCACCCTCGGAGGAATCCTCTAAAATATGTGCTAACACACCCAGTTCGCAGATAAAGAAATCAAGGCTTAGAGAGTTTATTCTTTCCCAAGAGCACCCAGTTGGGAAGTAGCTGGATGGGATTGGACCTCAGAATTTTCTGATGCCAAATATGTGTTCTATTCACAGCACATTCATTATAACACAGCATTCAATATCCCAGTCTAATCTATTTTTTGGCAGTGAACATGAATATCAGAACTTTGATAATCATAATTAATCATTTTGAGAAAGAACAAAATTTCTTCAATGCCACTCTTTTGCCTCATTATGATGAGACTGAAGGGCTACAGGATGTATACTGTATCAAAACTACTGACTGAAAATTTAAACAAGTGAACAAAAATATCATTTCTTAACCTATATGTTATTACTCTGATTTTTTTTTCACCAAATGGAAAAGTTCTTTTTAATTTTAATAGTATTAATTACATTTTTAATTAAACATTCTAAGAATTACAGACTTATTGGGTTGTATTGTCTTATTAAGTTGGATGTTTAGTAGATTTGTTAAAACTGTTGACTTGGGGTCAGAAGACCTGGATTTAAATCTTGGCTGTTGCAGATATAGCCAGTAAAGGCCTCAGTCATTTTCTCTGTTAAATGAGGAATTTAATCTAGATAATGTCTCAGGTTGCTTCCAGCTTCCTATGATTCTGTGAAAATCAGCTGGTAGGGACCCTACTTTAAATACAGTACCTAAAGTACTTGTATAGTCCATGCTTCCTGTAAAGAAATAAAATTGTCATATGTTTTTAAATAATAACTTCAAGCAAAACTTCAGAGAATGGTAATTACTAATTGTTACTCTCTCACACAACTAATCACATTGTAACATTGAATGTTTACTTTTTTCTTTGTTACCAAGAAAGAAGAAGGGATAGAAGTAGGAAAAGGAAGAGCAGAAAGGAAGCAAGGAAGCTACACTTGCATACATACACAATAAGTAGTCATATTGCTAAGTTCTGTGAGTTTTATTATTTGATTTCACCCATGGAAGAACAAGGGAAATGTTGCCTTCCAACAAGCGTGAGTTCCCAGTGCCAGTCATCACACCTCTTTCTGAGTGAAATGGGGAGTTCTACAAATGGGGTGTTCTACAGGAAAGTTTGCTTAATTGTTTCTCATGTTCTGCCAGTGGGAGTCAATTTTATAAATCAATCATGAATCAATTTATTACCATTTATAATTGTTTATTTATCATTGCCAACTCAAATATCAATTATCATTTACCCTAGGCATCTGGATATTTTCTAATTGATGTGGTTAAGCCTGCATTCGTACAAGGAGGTCTTTGAGATCCATTTATCGTTTTCAGGTGACCTGACCTAGGGCTGGGGTTGTCAGTCAGTGGAAGAGTTCTAGCCTGCTTGAGGTCCTGGGTTTGATCCCCAGCAATGAAAACCAAAACCTTAACTAATCTCATCTACAACTCTGTTGGAGGAATATTCAAAAGAAGATGGCTTTCACAATCTCATCTTCCACTCTAAGTTCATTTGAGTCCCTCTTGTTGGTTTTTTGGGGTGAGTCCACAAACTTCTACAGAGATTGTAGGCCTCAGATAAATGTTAAATTTTTTAAAAGTTTGAACATTTTTTTTTTTTACCCCATAATCCATACAGGAAACTTGTTACTTCTATTTTCTTCACACCTTATAATGATAATAAGGATTCTTGGCAAGTGCATTTCAAACCCATGACCCCCATTCTTAGCTGCTGCAGTAGGAAATGAGAACTTTCAGTCTCTTATTGAAAGGATTCAACATAGTTCACATCTGCCTCGGGGAGTCAAAGGGATATGTGTCCGCAAAAATGAAGCTAAGTGCTGTTACTGGGCATAGCATAATAAGAAAACACAGTGTTGTTTTATAAGAAACTAAGCCTGGGCCAGTGAGATGGCTCAGCGGCGTAAGCGCCTGCCTTGCAAGCGCAAGGGCCCGAGTTCGACTCCCGGATCCCACATACGAAAAAGGGGCCGGTGATATCGCTCAGCGGCACGGGTGCCTGTTGGCGCGCGAGGCCCTGAGGTCGACCCCCCGATACCCACAAAAAAAAAAAAAAAAAGAAACTAAGCCTTATTGGTGCGATTCAAGTGAGAGGTAGCATTTGTTATGTCCAAAGAAAGAAAAAGAAAAATATTAAGTTATGGCTATAACAAACACTGGGGATTAACACTGAAGAAAGAATTCTAGAATCACAGGTCAGATATATTGTTGATAGGGGAGAGGAGATCTGGAAGATAAAATTGTGCCTTCGGTAACATGGGAAAAGGGCGTGATGGACAAGCTTTATTTTAACTGTATGAGAGCTGAAGAGTAATAGATTCCTTACACTCTTATGTTAGAATATATTCATTAACGGCTGGTCATAGCTAGAAATCCTTGATCTATGCAGGAAGTAACACTTGGCAGAGAAGCCAAATGAATCCTTACTTACTTAATTAAAACTAACCTAAAACAAGAACAAATCATGAAACCATCCACAACCACATACATGAGTATGCTTATAGGATAAAAGGGAATTGACACTTTTCCAAGTAGAAAATTGTTCATATACAGGTATGCTTTGTTTGGCTACTTTAACAATAAGGATATTTGATACTTGAAATATCTAGATTTTTTTTCTTTTCTTAAAAATCACAAGGTTTGGGAGTACTGACTCATAGTTCTACATGACTGGTAGGAACTAAGCAGTCGATGGCTCCTTTACATTGAGTCCCGTTTTGCCACATTCCCTACCAGCTCCTCTTGTCTTATACCCAGCTTTGGTACCTACCTGATCCCTTGTAGGCTTTTGAGTAATCAATCCCTGCTGAATTAAGTATTATTCTGGGTCACATTATTTATCTTGGTAATCCTTAAAAATATTCAAAGAGACATGCGTGTATAGCATTATTCACATTTTAAAGACAAGGAAATCAAAGCCTGGCAAATAAGGTAATTTGCTCAGTTGTTCAGGTAAAAGTAAACTATCATACCTGTCTGTAAATAATAGCTGAAGGGTTAGAAAAGTTTAGGTCAGTCACTCTCACATTTGGCTGCTTGTTAGAATCATCACAGAAGTTTAACAACGCTTGTGCGCCCCATCCCAGGCCACATAAATCAGAACCCCCGGAGGTGGATCAAGGCATGCGTACTTTTAAAAGTTTCTCAGTTGATTTTAATGTGCAGCTGAAAGATGCAAACCACTAGTTTAGGTATCAAAAGACAAGGTAATTTCCAGTTTGTGCTTAATTCTGCTTTTATTAGTTTTTTGTTTTTATTAGTACATGTTTGCAGCGTATCATGTTTACATTCCTTGTGTGGAGTTGGTACAGGTACATGACACATCTTAGTTCTTTTTTCATCCCCTTCCCCTCCCTTTCCTCCTCCCTCCATCTCTTGATCCCCTTCCCATTTGAGAAAGATCTATCTCCCTACTTCCTATTATCTGTCTTTTATTTTGCTCTTTATTTATAATTTGGGTTTCTCGTATAAGAGAACCATGAAATATTTAGGCTTGTGTAACTTATTTATTTTCATTTAACATTGCGCTCTCAAGGTGCAATTGTTTTCCTACAAACGACTCAAGTTTATCTTTACAGCAGAGTAATACTCCATTGAATGTAAATTCTACATTTTCTTGACCCATTCATCTGTGGATGGACATATAGGCTGCATCCAAAATTAGGTATTATGAAATGTGCTGCTGTAAACATGGAAACACACAAGTACAATCAGACATTTGGCATAATAAAAGAAAATGCACTTACTGAATGTTTTACTTCTGAAAGTGTATGTTGTGTAAGTGAAACACTAACAAACTTCCTAAACTTAGTTTGAACTAGATGGAGTTCAGTTCTAAATAGAGTTTCTCCAGCCCCATTTGTTAATGTACTTAAGGAAAATACTCAAATTCTGGTGCCTATTTACTATTGGTATCAGGTGTCTTTTTATGGCTAAATCTCAACTTCACACATCTAAGGTCCAACCAGGCTTCTGATTACATTCAGAAATTAAGGGTTAGCATGGTTCTTATGAGCAAAGCTTATATCTTTTCTGTTGCCTTAGGCCTGTTTTAGGTACTACACCCAAAGACCAGTTTGAACAATCAGTCAGAAATAATGAAATTAGAGTCAATTACTTTTTTAAAATAAGAATTCTTACTCAAATCATCACAGATTAACTGGTTTGCATGTGTAGCCCATCTATAATATTAATGCATTATTATATTTGATTAAATTGTTGGGGAAATTCAATGGAATTTTTTCAGTGGATCAGTTCACATATTGCTGGGTTTGGAGAGAAGGAGGATGAAAGTAGAAAATGTAATTATTTACTCATGGCAAAATGTGACATAATTTCTGCTTTAAAATAAACTCCATGCATTATAGATGAGTATTTGTTTTTAAAGGCCTCATTCAGTTAGAAAAAAAGTGCAAATTACTTCCCTCCTTGGGAATATGTCTTTACCAATAAGTGTAGTGGAAATGATGCTACATTAAAGTAGGCTTTGATGGAAAAAGCAGCACCATCTAAAATTAGAACATTTACTTCAGACATGACTTATTAGGAGGCATCATAAAATTGTGAAAATCCGGAAGCAAGGTTTAAGATTGCAATGTTCTCTATTTTTGTGAATATAGCACTGGGTAGTAAATTTCAGAATCTGTATATCATCCAAATTTAGAAGCTAAATAAGAACTGGAGTTTGCCATAATTAAGACTGTGGCAGTGAGGAGGCCTCAAAAAAGTGCTTTCAACAGGTACATTAAATAGTCACTTGTGTACATGTACCAACTCCACACAAGGACAAATTGATAAGATAGGTGATAAGTACACACAAACTACAGTATATATGCATGTATGTATAAATACATATATTCATATATATTAAATGTAGATATATAATACTAATAAATACAATAAAGATTTTGTATTAATGTCATAACATCAAATTCTGTATGATGACATAAATGTTAGAACCAAGTTGGATGTAAATAAGAAAAACCAATACCGACTAACCTGAACAATACATGGGATTTATTAGCTAGCATAACCATGGAGTCCAGGGCAGCAGACCTGGCTTTGTTCGATGCCAAATGTTATCATCAAGGCTCTGTCTTGACTTGTTTCTCAGGCTGTCTCCACTTGGCATCAACACGGTGCTGGCACCCACCCCCACAACAGCCCCATCATGACAGTTTATAACCTCCTCGAAAAGAATTGGACCTGGATTAGCCTGGCTTTGGTCACCTGCTCGCCTGTACCAATCACCATGACCTAGGGACATGGAGCCTCTGATTGCCCAGGCCTAAGTCACGTGTCTGTCTTGAGTCTGCATGGGGATGAGAGGGACAGAGTCATTCTGCCTCCCCCAGCCATATGAGAAGGGTTCTGTGCTGGGGAAGTTCCGTTTCCAAGCGTACACTAAGGGCAGCAACTACACAGAAAGTCACAAGTTCAACTTGAACGTAAAGCCCGTTCATATCTGGCCCCTGCCTACCAATGCAGCCTGATCAGCTCTCTTTCCCCATAAATACTTTAACTCCAGCCAGGCACAATAATTTACAATTATTCCAGTTTCCTGAATTTGATGTGTTTTTTGACTGAATTGATGAGCAAAATTATCAGTAAATGTTCTTCTATGTTGTAACTGAGTGTGTGGAAAACTCGGGGCCCACTTGGTTAACGAAAATTCCAGATAACTTAAAAATCATTGAGGCCGGTGAGATAGCTCAGCGGCATAAGCACCTGCCTGGCAAGCGCGAGGTCCTGAGTTTGACTCCTGGTACCCACATACGAAAAAAGGGCCAGTGATATTGCTCAGCGGCACGAGCGCCCGCTGGCATGAGAGGTCCTGGGTTCGACTCCTGGTACCCACAAAAAAAAAAAAAAAAACGATAATTGATGTTCCTAAGTGATCTTTACTACTCCATAGAATGTTGAATAAATATGAAAGGGAACTCTTTAATCATTACTTTATATAGTAAGAGTACTATTTAGCTGTCTAAATCTGTGTCTTCTCTCCCAAAATAAAGGTAGGAATCTCATTGTTTTAGCAGCTTCCAAAGTACCTATTATAATATTCTGTTCTTACTTTGTGTTTAGCAAGTTTCTGAACCAAAACAATTGGTGATTCTAGTTCTTAGGTAACCTTCCTCCTGCTTCCCCAGGATGGCTATTTTCTCTTAATTTAAGCAGCTATCAAATGCTATAATTTCCATGTGTATGTTTCATGAAGAGACTCTGCCCTATGTATAAACATTCTGACCTGACAGTGGTTGTCCAGAGCACCCTGCATAATAAAAATTGTGTTGCCTGCTTCAGAGATTGAAGTTAAATCCTAGAGTGTTTTAGAAATTAGAGTCCTAGGGCGATAAATCTCCTAGTTACAAAGATTTGCCTCTATTATTTGCAGACAGATTGGTTTAACCCATTTTTTAAAAAATTGTATGGGGATTTTTCAAAGGAAGTAAGAGTATGCACCAATCAAAATGTATTCTGTGAACTTCTTTTCTTTAAATGTGGGTCAAATCTGCCATATATGCTACTATTAATAAATCACATTAGTATAGTAGTTTGTAGTCTATAAATTACTTCAAATTTATACATTTTATAATACTTATAATTTATGTAAAGGAAAAACACTTGAGGTTTTAGTTGACAGCAAGTGTATGGCGAACTAAGGAGTGTTTAGTTGCCAAGAAACCTAATGCAATTTCAGACTAGGTTAGTAGAAGTAAGCATCTGGACAAAGGAGTTGCTAGCTTCTTAGCAGTCTATACCAGTTAGAAAACATCAGGGATACTGTGTCCAGGTCTAGGCTTCATCACGTTCTAAGAAGGACATTGATTATCACTTCTCGGCCTTTTGGCTACCATCAAGTGTAAAAAGACATTGATTGACACAACGGGAACTCGTCTGAAGAAGAGAAAGCCAGAGAGGATGAGATCCAAGGCTGAGTCACGTGAGGAAGAGCTGAGAGAGCTAAAGGTATTTGTTCCTTGAAAAGTTTAATTGAAACAGTAGCAACAGGCTTTTAAATATTAATAGGGCTATCATAAAGTAGTAAGACCTTTCCTCATCCAAGCCAAAAGCTACCTGTTTCCATTTGGTATTTTTTAAGGTCCTAACAAAAACACTATTTTCAAATGACAATGATTTACTTGTCACTTGAAGGGATAATTTAAGGTCTGTGTGATCATTTATTAGGATACCAGTTCCACCATCTATCAACTATGCAACTTTTGAAAAGCTAAATTACCTCTCTGAGCCTCAGTCCTCTGGTCTTCAAAATGGATTTTTAAAATTGTTTTAAGCATTAAATTAGACAATAATAAGTCAAGCCATCAGCATTGTGTCTGCTCACAGTATGTTGCTTAATGAAAAGAAGCATTATTATCTCAGTTGCTCAAGAAAAACTTATTAAATCATGTAAAAATAAGAGGAGAGCATGGTGGTACCAGGCTTTAATTCCATAAACCCTATTCCCTAAACCCTCTTCACTGCCAAAGGTTGACAGAGATTAGTGTGGAAAACTGTCTACAATCGTGTTGTACAGTGATTGATTTTAATTTAATAAGTCTTTTGTCTTGAATTTTAAGCCTTAAGTTTAAAATTACCATTTTTAAATAACAACAAATTCTTACTGAATATCCTCCTGAGTTCATGGAATGCCACAGAGTATTATTTTCAAGCACACGGGCAGTAGAATTACTCAGGAGGAGGAGGCACAGGGGGAAGAGGAGGATTGGTGAGCCAAGCAAAAGCCCAATTGTAGTTTATGATACACATTATGCAGGAAATAATGTAGGACACTTAAAATAAAATACACGGGACAGAAATGTAACGCACAGCCCAAAAGCGACATAGAATCGATAGAAACTTGGCTGCATTCAAATTACAAACATTTAGTAAGTACTGTGTAAGACTGAAGTATAGAAGCTGAATCAGAGAAAATGATTTCTGCCCTGAAGATTTCTGTATTTTTTGTACAGTGCAGTCTGAGATATGGAAATATGTGACATCGTTGTAAATCCAAACACTTTAAGCCAAATGCTGTGGGAAAATACAGTAGGAAGTAGCTGATGCAGGTTAGGGGAGTCAGGAGAGTTTTGCAGAAGTGGTATTGCTTGGTACCAGTCCTACCTTACTCTAAGTGGTAAAGGAAAGGCAAGCATCCAAGACTTTGGGACTGCTGGTAGACCAGGTAATGAGATGTGGAGGAGAGTCAGTCTTTCAGGGATGGCAACCGGTATGGAGTGGATTGAGCGTAGCAGATTGTGGAGATGGAAGAAGCAGGAGATGAGCCCTGAAGGGCAAGCGAGGAGAGGGGTCAGATGGTAAGAAGTGGGAAACCATGCAGGAACTGAATAAAGAAAGGATTACTGGGCAAGTTCTACCAAGACATAGTCCTTATTATTTATCAACCCGGAAATGTTGCTGAACTTATGTTGAGACAGTTGTTAGAAGTCTCAGACTGAGAAGATGATAGAAGCTACATAAATATGTAGAGAGTAATACTTCTTAAATAAAGGAGAAATAGTTAAAAGTTATCCTTTAATGCCAGTTAGTAGTTGAAGTTTAAAACAGTATATTTGTCAAACTCAACAGGTAGCTAAAACACTTCTTAAATTTCTTTAATTCTTTACAATTGTGAAATTGATTCCAACAGTGAATGAGGTATCATTTAGGATCCCAAAGAAGGAAAAGATGAATAGTTTAATTGTGGTTGAGAAATTATTCTATTTTCCTATAACTATGTAGTGAGAATAATTCTCTGGTCTTTTGGTGCCGTCAGGTGGTCTCAGCTTCACATTTGTTGGGTATGTATGTGTGACCCACGTGGAGCAAATATGAAAGACATCAGTGGTCAAAGAGTGAGAAAAGGAAGCTTTCTGTTGGGACAGTTGTCCTTTGAAAGCTAGTACAACTGTGACCTGAAGTGAAATACCCTCTAAGAAAGAATCAAGAAACTATCCGGGAGAAAAAGAAGAAGATAGAGGGAGCTCTGTTGTTAAAAGGCGAGCATTGTAACAGCATGTTTTCATGCTGGAAATGCAAAATGGCTCCCGAAGAGCTGGACTGAGGTTCTGAAATGACTGGAATGTGACTCCCAGAGTGCCAGGGGCAGTGTGATGAGCAGGTGGGGCATGGCCAGTGTGCGGTTGAGACTTCAGCAGAACCTAGACGGATCCTCCTCTCCATGTTCCATGACTCAGTCAGAAAGTTTGAGACCTATCTTGGAGTGGGGGGTGAGGGTGGGTTGGAGGCCTGGAAGATAAGAGAAGGAAGAGAAAGCCACATTTTTGTTGTTGTTGTTTTGTTGTTGTTGTTGTCTTTCTGTCCCTAGGGTATTCACACTGAGCTACATCCCCAGCCCTTTTTTTATCTTTTATTTTGAGACAAGGTCTTGCTAAGTTGCTAAATTGCCCAGGCTGGGTTCAAACTTGTGATCCTTTTCTGACTTAACCTACCAGAGTGCTGGGATTACAGGAACGTGCCAACACGTCCCACTGAGAAAGTCAAGTCTTGAGGAGGGTGTGTGTGTGTGTGTGTGTGTGTGTGTGTGTGTGTAGAAACAGCATATGAAAGAAGCACAGAACTATGTGGTTTGCTGAGGTGTGCTAATCAAGCAATAGCCTGTACTGAAAAAAACTTATAGTCTCTCCATCAGTCAACTCAAGGAAAGATAAAACAGTAGAGATGAGAGGTTAGAGAATAATAATAGCTACTTTTATGGAGAAATACTACGACCAGAGAAAGTAGAAGTCCTCTTGCACACCATGCCAGATTAAATGTCTCAATGCAGAACATTGGTCAGTTTACAACACTGGCTCCCCAGAAACCGCCCCCAACCCGTGCCACCTGAGACCTCTGGAAGGAAGCTCGGATTGCCTGCCCTGACATTCAGTGTGTTCCATGGTCTGCCTTCGATTTTCTCTGTAACTTTACTCTCAACGCCAGCTCTCACACCCTGCATGCTCCAGCCAAAATGATGATACGCTGGCCACATCCTACCTTTCCTCTTTCCCACTGTGCACAGACTATTTTCTCTACCTGGAAGTATCTGTTTCCTCATTATTGGATATCCACACTCAACTCTCGTTCAAAGCCCCATCTCAATTACAATGTAGTCTACAAAGCTCAACTTGATCTTTTTCTCTGCTGCAAATAATTTCACCCCATTCTTAACATCTTTGTACTCCTTTAATACTCTTTCAATTCAATAAAATCAGTATTGATTACATACAACTCATGAAATACTCTAGGAATACAATTACACACATATGCACATGCAAATACATTTCATATCTTCAAGAGCTAATTTTACACATGGGAAATAAGGTGAATAGTAATTCACTGTGAATCAGTTTGAAAAATTCAGGAAGAGAAGTATGTACTAAAAACACTAGCGTCCCAAAGGAAAGATCAATTCTCATCTCAGTATTGAACCACCAACCACCTAGTCGATCACCTTTTAGCCCTATTGTCCGTGAGCCCCTATATCCAGTCCATCAGCAAGCCTGTAACCTGCACTTCCTAAACACACCCCGAATCCATCTACTTTTCTCCATTTCCACCATCACCACCATCTCTTGCCCTACTGGTTTCTCTATTAGTCTCTCTGCTTCCACTATTGCATTCTGCAACTACCCTCCCCAGAGAAGTGAGGCATCTTTCTAAAATATTAATCAAATCATGTATCTACTGATTACAACTTCAATTGTTTCTAGCTGTATATAAAATCCAAATCTCTTTCCATAGTCTACAAAACTTACCCCCAAAAAACCCTATTATACAAAATCTTGCATAATCGAACATCTACTACCCTCACCAACCCCCCTTTTTATCTCTCTCACCCTCTCCATTCCTTTCCTCCCATACTGTTCTCATTTCTATTCTCAGACACATCAAACTTGTTCTAATCTTAGTATGTTTGCACTCTCTGCTCCTCTCATCTGGAGCATTCTTCCTTCCGACCTCCTCATCACTGTTTCTCATTATTCATTATTAACAATATTTATGCCCCCCTTTGATTGCTTAAATGTCCCTTCCCTGACCATTCTACTTAAAGCATACAATAGCCGCTTCCTACTACACCGTATTACATTTCCTGTATTTGTGTCTTTTATAGAAACTTTAAAATCTGAAATTATCATGTTTAGTTGTTCACTTAATTGTTTTTTCCCCCATTACAAGACATGAAACTGTTTATTTCACTCCTTCTTTGACAAAGTGTAGCATAGTCCTTGGCACCTTAAGGGTGTACAATAAACATTTTTGAATTGTGTTAATCACGGCTATTACTTATGTAATTCCAGCTGCATATCAGGCACTGTTCTAACATTTTAGACATACTAATTTATTTAATCTTTGCAATAATCCTCTAAGGTGGATACTATTATTTTCATTGCTCTTTTTTTATTAAGTTTATTGGTACAATTTAGATATATATATATTGATCACATTCATCATAGGGAATTTGTACCTATACCTGGTATATCTTGGTACCTCTTTTTTTCATTTCCCATCCCTCCCTTCAACCCCCTTCCCCGCCATTGCTCTTTTACAAATAAGAAAATAAAGGCACTAAGAGGCTAAGTAACCTGTTCAAAGTTAAACAACTTTACATGTCAGAACTAGGAGGCAAACCCAGAGTCTGACTGCAGAACCCTTGTTCTTAATTCCCATACAATATTATTTCTGGAAATGAGCTCAATATTGAGCTCTGCTTGTATGGAAATGATGGATAACCTCTCAGAGGAAAAAAGCTACAGTGAAATTTTGAAGGAAAACCAAAATTGCACTAGGGAATTAAAAGGCGAGAGGCATTCTCAGCTGAGGGAAGAGTGGATGCAAAAGCACAAATTCCCTCTTTTCTGCCTTTTTGTGATACTCATTTGTGGATATTTTTCTTTTCACATCTGCACATACCTTAAATTTAAATAACATGTATTATAAACCTGCACACCCTGACAGATGCACAGACATTAATTTTTAATAACTTTTTCTGGAAAATAGATGTTAAAAGAAAAAGATATTAAAAAGTAGTATATGTCTACCACTCAGGGCTTGCAGGTGCGCACACATGTGTGTGCTGAATGTGATATAATTTTCATCCACAGCCATCCACACATTTTACTTAAAATTGCATGTATGTATGTAGGTATGTACATGTTTTAACCTCCATTCAAGAACTTTGAATCTATGACTTTACTCTCTGAGAATAGGAATGATAAGCCTCCACCTCAGGATGCTGGGCATTCTCAAGATCATATATGTGAAAGACAAATACAGACCATAAAGTACAAAAGGAACATTAAAGTTCAGTGTAATTTAGCTTAATAATCCCTTTATTTCCCCCCAGCCCAGATCTTTCAATGCTGAATTTCCTCAGGTGACTTGGTGAAACTATTGACTCATGCAGTTCAGCTTTACTTTGATGAGACCAAATTCTTTACTAATCCTAATACTTCCCCCAATATATTGTTGAGATTTAGATTGGGAATTTCTAGTTGCTTTTAACTGGCATATAGAAGTACAATTGCTTTTTACATGTTGACCTTTTATCTAGCTTTTATTTTTTATTTTATTTTAAAAAGAAAAAACAGGGCCGGTGAGATGAGAGAAAAAACAATAAAAACAATGAAACAAAATTTCAAAACAAGATAATAGGAGAGTAACAATGGTTAACACATTGCATATTGGTATCTTCAAAGTAGTTGCTCAGAGTACAAGATATAGGCATGAAAAATTGACCAAACAATATGTACTTACTAATTTCAAAATTTGCCTGTAGATTACTTGATATTTTCTACACACACAATGTGTCATCTACATATACTGATTTTATTTCTTCCTTTCCAAATACTATACCTTTTATTTCTCTTGCCTTATGGCACTAAGATCCCTAATACAAAATTGAATAATAATGATAAAGGGAATCCATGTGTTAGTCAAAATTTCAGAGGTAAATCTTTCAAAATATCAAAATTAACAACGCTTGCTCTAGGTTTGTTGTAGATGCCCTTTATCAGTTCGGTCAATTCCCCCCATTTGAGTCTGCTCAGGCTGCTGTAACAAAATACCATAGACAAAGTAGTTTAAATAGCAAACACTCATTCTTTTTACAGTTCTAGAGGTTGGAAGTCCCAGATCTGGGTCTCAACATGGTCAGGTTCCAATAGGGCCCTCTTCTGCCATACGGACGGTCATCTTTTTGCCATGTCCTCATGTGGCCTTTCCACAAGCATGTGGAGAAAGAGAGAGCATGCTCTGTGTTATCTCTTTTTATAAGGGCACTAATTCCATCATGAAGGTCCTGCTTCATGACTTCATCTAACTCTTCTTACTTCCCAAAAGCCCCATCTTCAAATACCATCACATCAGGAATTAGGATTCCAACATATGAATTTAGAATTTAGAGAGAACATGGCATTCTACCCATAACACTCTTACTTCTTATTTGCTAAAAATTCTTGATATGGATGGGTGTTGAATTTTATCAACTGCTAATTTCTAGACTTATTAAAATGATCATATAATTTTTCTCCTAATTATTGCATTAAAGTGGTGACTTAAATGACTTTAAGAGGTTAAGCCAACTTTGCATTACCAAAGTAAACTCATCTTGGTCATTATATTTTATCCTTTTCAGAGTTTTCCTGGATTTGGTCTATTAATATTTTGTTTAGGATTTGTACGTCTATGCTCCTGAAAAAGAGGAGGAGAGAGGAATTTCTCTGTAGTGATAGTATTTAGGCTACACTGGTTTCACGAAATGGATTAGAATGGTTTTCTTCATTGTCTTTTCTTTGGAGAAATCTGTGTAATTTTCTTTTCTTCTTTAAAAGTGTGGGGCCGGTGAGATGGCTCAGCGGCTTAAGCGCCTGCCCGGCAAGCGTGAGGGCCCGAGTTCGACTCCCGGAACCCACATATGAAAAGGGGGCCGGTGATATCGCTCAGTGGCACGGGCGCCTGCTGGCGCGCGAGGTCCTGAGGTCGACCCCCCGGTACCCACAAAAAAAAAGAAAAAAAAAAAATAAAAGTGTGGTAGAATTTATCAGTGAAACGTCTGGATCTAGATTTTAAAACTATAGATAAAGTTTCACAAACAAATACACTATTTAGATTTTTTTATTTCTTAGTTATATTTTTCTAGGATTCTGTATACTTCATGTAAATTTGTATGTACTGTACTATTGTTTATAAAAATTGTTTAATTGTCATTTTTACATTTGTAACATCTGTAGAGTTGTCCCAATATTATTTGCTTTTTTTCCTTGATCAAATTTACTTTTTCTGGATTTAATTTTCTTTACCTTTTCTAGCTTTTTCAAGTAGATGTTTAGGTATTTTAATTTTAATCTTTATTCTCCTCTAATACATCTATTCTGGTTCTAAATTTTCCTCTTGCTACATTCTATAACTTTGTGACATTTCCATCATCATTCAGTTCAAATATTTTCTAGTTTCTGAGTGAATTTTTTTCTTTGACCTTGCATATTTAGAAGTTCATTTTTTTAACTCCTAAACTTTGCAAATTTTTAGCATTTGATTGTTGTCAGAGAAAATTCTCTGAATTATTTTAAACTTTTGGAATTTCTTGTGAGTTGCCTTATAGTATAATACAGACAAAATTGTGTAATTTTTCTATGTGAACTTACTTAAAAAGAGAGAAATTTGGAGATGAAATGTCCAGCTTGTTAATTGTGTTGTTCAAGTATTTTGTATTTGTATGGTTTTTACCTGCTTGTTCTATCAATTATTTAAAAAGGTGTGTTAAAATCTTTTATCATGACTGGGAATTTTTCTCTGTCTTCCTTCAATCTTGTCAAATTTTGCTTTATATATTTTGAATTGTGTCATTAGATGATTACAAAGTTTAAATATTTATCATTATGAAATGGGTGTATCTTGATGTCTTATTTTCTGGTTTTGTATTCCTGAGAATGGCTTCATTTCTAAGACATATTCAGAGTATAGAATTCTAGGTTGACAGTTAGATTCTTTCTTTGCCCTTGAAAACACAATTACTTTATGCTCTTGCTTTCATTGTTTTTATTTTGTTTTGTTGTGAGAAAACAGCTGTCTTGCTTTGCTTCCTTGAAAATAATGTTTCTTTTTCCTTTCTACCTGTAAGATTTTCTCCTTGACTTTAGTTTTTACTTTTTTCAACATTATGTACTTAGGAGTGGTGTGTAGGGTTTTTCATGGTTCTTTAAAATGTGGCTTGATATCTTTTAAGTTATCATTTGTTATCCCTTCAAATGTTTCCTCTTTCCTATTCCCTCTTTGTTCTCTTTTACAAATAAATCCAATATATCTTTTATGCCCTTTTCTATAATAGCCATTTTTTTGTCCCATATGCTTGTCTGATGTTTTTGCCTTAAACTGTCTTACACATAATGAGTTCTTTCTTAAACTATGTCTAATCTGCTATTAAACCAGTTACTATATTTTATTGTTAATTTATTTATTCATATGTGTCTATATTTGTATTTATTATTTATTTAGTCTATAATTTATTTCTATAATTTTGTATTCTTTCATTTGATTCTTTTTTACAGTTTTCAATTCTATGTTGAAATTCTGCATCCTGCCTTTATTTCCTTGGACATTTAAAATACAGTCACTTTAAAGTTTATATCTGATAAATTCATTATCCATATTACCTATGTGTTTATTTTTAGTATCTACTTTTTTCCTTTTTTATTTTGTTTTATCATATCTTATCATCTACCTCATTATTTTAAAAGTATTTTGCAGCTTTGGGTCATATTTCTCTGCTTTTGTTTCAGGGAGAAAACTAGACTAGGACAATTTCCAATCTCAGATTATCTTAATCCAGCTAGGAAATGAATTGATTCCAAGTTTGACTTTAATCCCTGCAAAGCTCAGTCTATTTCTAGATTAACTGTTCTCCCATAACATATATCTTCTAGTTCATGAACCAAAAGCTTAGGTGACTACTTAGGCCCTGCCTTTTGGGTGGGTTCTCTGAGTCCACAAGCTTTAAGCAGCTTCTCACTCCTTCACACTTCTTTTAAAATTGGCAAACACCTTAAGCGGGAAGCCACAAAAATGCTTTATCCAATTCTCTAGATTCTTCCTTTCTCTAGATATTGGACCCACAAATATTCACTTTCTGAAGGGCTTCTTAACTTTTTGTGTGTGATAGATTTTAAAAATACATTTTAGCCAGGCACAGTGGCACATGCCTGTAATCCCAGCACTCGGGAGGCTGAGGCAACAGGATCACTGAGAGTTCAAGGTCAGCCTGAACTACATAGCGAGACCCTGTCTCAAAAACAAAAGTAAATTAAAAAATAAATAAATAATATATTTTGTCCTGTTTAACTAGCTCTCAACAAAAAGATTGGTCCTAAACAGCCTAGATTGCCATTGTAAAAAGTGTAAATTCCCATTATCTCTTGCCAATTATATTACACTTTCCTCTTACCTGCATTTCCTGCTTCCATCCTGTCCCACTTCCATTATTCATAACTTATCATGCAAAGTGAGCCTTTTCCTGTATCACAGCACATCATTCTTTTGTTCCAAATCTTTTAGTGGTTTCCTATCTCGTTAAATAAAAATAAATAAATAAATGCTGAAAATTTTATTACTGCTTGAAGGATCATATAAAATGGGAAATTTTGACTGACTAGTTAATGCTGCATTCAAATGTTTCTTATATTATTCCTTATAATTTGGTCCCGATATATATTGGCACATTCTGCAGGACAAGGGAATAACTGTAAAATCTATTCAACCCAAAAATTTCCTAAACTTTTCTGGCCCAAGATTTTTTTCAATAGGTACGCACCGAAAGCTTATTGAACCCTTTTCCACATAACACAAATTAGTGAAGTGCTGTTTTGCTCAAATGAAACTTCTTATGAAACACATAATTCAATCAGTAAATTTATGAGAAGGAAAGAATTATGCTACTAAAAAATCATCCTTTTGTTCAAGCTGAATCTGTTTTCTCAGATGATAAACATAGTTATTTCAAGTCATACCTTATCAACTCATTTGTGATACCTTAGTTTAAGCCTTGATTTTCAGCTACAGAATCATTTGCAGAAGAAAATATTACAAAAGAAAAGTGGCGTGACCTATATGTCCATTCCAGTCCCACTAATTTTCCTGATTCTACACAAGCTCAATCAGTTGTAACACCCTTTAATTATCCACTAAAATAGTTGCTTTCCAGTTCAAAGCATTCAAAACCTATAAGAGCTTATGTTTGGGGCAATGATTGACAATAGTCTTTTGGAGGTGGGGGAACCAGAGAAATGTAGCTAATTAGTCGGCAGCTATTTCTTCTTATGGATGTCTTTGTAACTGAAAAACATGAATTTGGATTTTGTACATATCACTTGTCTGGATGGGATGTTTGATTGTTAAGTGAGTCAATGAATTCATAAAAGCAATCTAAATGAAAATATACCATCACACCACTGGCTGGCACCATTTGGTACAATTTTCTGACCTCAATACTTGTTAGTTTTCTACAAGCACATAAACTCCAGTGCAATCTTAATTTGTAAAATTGTAACCAAGCCTTACCATGGTGGCTTCTTCAAGAGTTAAAAATTGAACTACATTTAAGCATTGAAAAAAAATGATCTATTTTCCTTTAAAGTTCCTTCTTTCATATGTGATGTTGACTCTTTTCTGGTGTTACATACATATGCATTTGTTCATTCAGTGAGGTTGATTGGTTGGTTTTTTGAGGGTGTTTTGTTTTGTTTTGTTTTTTGTCGTTAATGTGCCAGATACTGAATAACTTTAATCCAATTTTGGCCAACTGAACTCTAATAAAAATGATCAATGAAGCCCTAAAAAATGTATGACCTTGAAATGGTATGTCCCATCATTCAATGATTATTGATTGAACACCTACTATGTACTACACCTTGTTCTTGGCACTGATGATTATAACAGGGATAAACAAGAAAAAAAGCCTTTAACCAATGATTAAGAGAAAAATGAAATAATTATGATCAAGTTCACTGAGTACAATAACAGTGGAAATAAAGACTGATCTTTCAGAATCTAATGGCCCTTTTTATTTAACAAGTATTTTTGTTACTTAAAATATGTTAGACATTGTTGTAGCACCAAGAAAAAACAACCAAAGTGTATGTTCTTGTAAAGATTTTATTCCTATGAAAGTCAAACTTGCAATACTGGTCTTTATCAACACCATGCACCAAACCAGTGTTTTCCAAAAAATGGTATTTATTATCACTAATTAGACATGAGATGTACTAACATACAGACTAATACAATAATGTGTAGACTAATACAACAGTAGTTACAAACTGGGCATGGAAGCCTGTATTCCCAGAACTCTGGGAGGCTGAGGAAGGATGATCGCAAGTTTGACCAGACTGGGCAACTTAGTGATTTAGCAAGACTTGATCTCAAAATTTTAAAAAATAATAATAAGGTCTGAAAGTGTAGCTCAGTGTGAAGACCCTGAAGTTATACATTTATATTATGATTTTTTATTCATAGCCTGTGATAGACTTTCCATTTGTAATAGTTAATGAGCCTTAATTTAATTTTTAAAAGGTGAGTTTAATCAAAGAAGAAAATACTTAATAAATATATATTGTATGTAGGCTTGGCAAAAAACGTAATGGCAATACATATATTGCATACAAAACAATGGAAAACACAGCTTCTACCCAAAGTAAGATATTGTTCAGATGTCAAAGGTATCGTTCCACCACTCAAATTCACAGAATAAAGTTTTTTGTTACTTGAAATTTTTTATAGCTATAGGACACACTCAATTCTGGGGTGTGGGTAGGGAGAGGGGTACAGAGTTTAAATATTCTTTACTCCTGCCTTCTGTTGACTGTTTGAAAGTAGAAAAGTCTGATTTTATTCATAGTTCTCAACATAGCTGCACTTAGTAGGTGGTAAGTGAATGTTGTATAAAGGAATGAAGGACACAATGAAAGAAATGAGAAATTCTCTATTGCACTGTTCAAACTACAGTGAATGCCCTAGCTTGACTGCGTGTAATTAGCAATAGGGCATGAAAACGAACAGTCTCTGTGAACCAATCACTCTACAAAAACAACTTCGGACTCTGCCCTGAAGATTCGGATCTGCCTTTCTAATAAAAGGAACATAAAAGAGATTAACCTTTATGCTACGTAACTGCAGACCATTTGGTATAGCTTGCTTTATATCACTACCATAGAGAATAGAGATAACAAAAAACCCTCACCATGTTGTATGTATTTTTTTAGAAGACTGATTAAATTAAAATCCCATTAAATAATCTTTTCCCACCACTGGGGTCTCAGTATTATGTGAACTATTCAGAGAGAATCCATAGCCACTGCAAACTACAAAGAAACTTTAAAAAGGGTAAGGGCCGGTGAGATGGCTCAGCGGCTGAAGCGCCTGCCTTGCAAGCGCGAGGGCCCGAGTTCGACTCCTGGAACCCACATACGAAAAAGGGGCCGGTGATATCGCTCAGCGGCACAGGTGCCTGTTGGTGTGCGAGGCCCTGAGGTCAACCCCCAAGTAGCCACAAAAAAAAAAAAAAGGGTAAGGGGAAACAACCTTTGAAAAATGGCATCCTAACACTTTTGTGTAGAAAAATTGTAACATGCTAAAAATATGATTACCTTCCATATTTTCTTCTGCTTTGGAATAAAATTTTATTTCTCATTTTTAAAGATGTTAATTCTTATCATCTTGAGCTACTGAGGAAATAATTTTATATTTTGAGCTTTTTTTTTTATGTGGGTACCGGGAGTCGAACTCAGGACCTCGCACTTGCCAGGCAGGCGCTTATGCCACTAAGCTATCTCACCGGCCCTATTTTGAGCTTTTGAAGAATAAAAAGATCATTAAAATTTTCTAGTAAATCATTTTAAGAAGTTATAATCAATAGTCCATCTTTTTAGAATAAAGAATATCTTACAACAACATCTAAGGAATTATTCTCTTTTGTGTTCCAAGCTGTGATTGTCTCGCAGTTACTAACACACAAACAAAGTTAAAATCCTGGTCCTGTCGATATCATTCATAGATTTTCTTGTCAAGAGTCATGAGAGGGGCCGGTGAGATGGCTCAGTGGCGTAAGTGCCTGCCTGGCAAGCGCGAGGGCCCGAGTTCAACTCCCGGATCCCACATACGAAAAGGGGGCCGGTGATATCGCTCAGTGGCACGGGCGCCTGCTGGCGCACGAGGTCCTAAGGTCGACCCCCGGTACCCACAAAAAACAAAAAAAAGAGTCATGAGAAATTTTGTCACCAGTGGTAGATGCCCGTTTCCAAGTCCTCTTGCCTCTTCAGACCAATTTCATAAGCCTTCCTGCGTCTATTTGGTAGAAATGGGATCCAGACATCCATGTCTGAAATTAAATTCTCCCTGCGGTTACACCTCCAACAGCGGTCACTGCTTTGCTTTCTCTTCTGCTGAGCTATCATCTGAGTCAAGCTGGACAGAATGATGATGGCCAGCTCAGTTTTTACCCTTGACATTCCCCAAGAATCACACACATGGTGTCCTCAATTTAAACAATTGCTGGGAACAGAATTCAGCCCCTAATGCTACCTAAATTCACTCTAACTTGATAAGGGGAATAAATGGCTTTCTTCCCCCTGTTAATACCTCTTGGATATGTGCTGTATCCATGTCCTCTGACAAGTAGTTGCTATGTCAGTCCTCTGACTTAGGGAATCAATCAAAGGATCTACCATTTCTCTGCAAGAAAAGAAAATGATTTCTTAGTGCCGACTGTTGCTTCCATGAGAAACGATCTTCTATGAGCACACGTTTTGTAAAGCAAAACTATGGTAAAGCATAGCAAGTGTGCTTTCCAATGACCAAATGAGCAAGGATTATTTATTCATTCGTTTATTTATTTACTTATTTACATTCACGTTTTTGTTTAGGGGCAGGTCAAGTAAGAGATTGGCAGGCAATTTTCACTCCAAAGCTCCAAGGAAATATGGCGTTATTCTGTGGAAGTTATTTGATTGTTCTCTCTTCCTCTGGATTGGCATTTAGAGAACTAACCACACAGGCCGTTTCCACCTTCTTGCACGATACCATTTCTTCCTGTTCTCCTTATCTGTAACTGCGATGATGCAAGGCTTTCTCTTTTTTCTTTCTTGTGGGTTTGTGCGGTTTCTTGATGTTTGTGACAGGCCACGATAGGGGAAGCTTTTATCACCGTGGGGTTTGGAGGCCTCAGTAAATTGAAAATTGCAAATGAAATCCACTGGGCTTGAATTCATCAGCTATTATGTCAGATGACCTTTGGCAGCTGCTGATAAAAATGAGAGAATGTTAGCTCTGATCCAATTTTCAGCACTAACCATTCCTTTTCAAATCCATTCACAGTCAGGCAGCAGACACATGGGAAGTGAAAATGATAGGGTTTCAAGAGAACAGCATTGTGTTGCAGATTAAGATTTTCTCCCCCTATTTCTAGAGGTCGGCCCCCAGGCCCCTGTCTGGTATCTACCTATTGTCCAATCAGTTTCAATATCTGCTTCAGAGGACATGTTAGCCATCCTTACAGATAAGTGCTTACAGGAGAGAATGTTGGACTTAATAGTTTTGCTTAGGAGGCATCAAGGGTCGCAGTGTAGCAATATTGACTGGCACATGTTAGTTTAATCTGACATTCTAAAGAATGTGACACTGGATTCTTTCAGAGTTGTTGATCTCTAGGTGATTTTTGTTACCAGCTCTGATTTTTTAAAATTTATTTTCACACAACTATTTATATTCATAAGTCAGATATGCTAAAATGTCTATCACGGCCAAGCACAAAGTCATCCTAAACTTGTCTAAATAACGTTGGATGCCAAAATTATGAAACGGGGGGTAAAAAAATGACTTCTGTTTGTCTGTTCTTGTAGTCCAGTTAAAGATATGTGTCATCAGTACTATTTCAGGAGCTCAGTTACCCCCAAATAAATGAAAGCCTATAGATTAATAGTTTCTCCAATACATATAATAGATTTCTGTCATGCAGAAGAAAAGAATTAGACTCATTACTTTCTGCTGAGGTAACATGAACCCGCAAAATAATAGTATGGATAGTTGAGTCATCAGTATCATTTCCTGTCTATGAAACGCAGGAGCCATTTGAAAATTTAAAAAAACTGAAATTAAACTTTCCCTCATTTGATTGTGCTCAGGAAGAAAACGAACTCCTTTCATCTTTTTAAAATGCTGAGTGAATTGTGGGACTAGTCCCAAACGAGTATTAAAATAAATAGCAAAAATTGAAAACCATGTATCAGTGTAAGTATTCTCCAAAAAATTAACAAACTGAAGAATATTAAATCTGTATTTTTCTGTCTTCCTGGTATGCAGATTTTTTTCTCAATTTTTTCCTTGACATTTAACATTACATGAAAGTAGTTGTTCATGTATCACTGGAGTTGCAAAAATACCTTTCATGGACTGATACATCAGTCCATAGCATGTAGACCCATAGAGGCTTAAACGGCTTACGTGTGTGTGTGGGGGGAGGGTATGGTTCTTTAAGCTTCCTTTATAAGAAAAACAAAATGTGCCTATATATACATATATATGATATATATGATGTAAATTATGTAATGCATCTGAATTTTAAAAAATAATTTAAATTAGTCTTTCATTATTTGCTTCACTTTTCCTGATACTCTCAAATTTTGTTGTTGTTGATATTTTGTGTTTTGTTCTTGTTTTTGAGACAGGGTCGCACTATACAGTTCAGGATGGCCTTAAACTCACTATGTACCCCAAACCAGCCTTGGACTCTCGGTGATCCTCTTGCCTCATCTTCCCAAGTGCTGGGATTATAAGCCTGTGCTACTATACCCAGCCTCTTAATTCTTTTAAGAGAAGACAATTCTCTGTCCTCTAATGGGGATATATAATAAAATGCCTAATAGCAGTGTCCCAGAAACCCCCAGTGCACATTAAAAGCCAATTTTTAATAGTATTTTATAAGATTCAACATTATAAGCAATGATTGGGTCTAAAATTTACAGTGGGACCACCCAATCAAAAGACAAAAGATTTCACATATCTCAGGCTGGCTTTGATTTTCTCAGATGATCTGATTTTTTCAGATGTGTGCCAATAAAAGTACACATTTTAGGATCTTGTTGATTTAGAAAGGCTTCTTACTTGGTCTCCTGGCCCTACACACCTTAGTCCATTTGGACCTTAAAGAAAGTAAAGCCTTCCGCTAGCTGGCCCTGTAAAAATGCCACAGCAGCTTAACTGGTTGAGCCAAACCATTCTCCAACAGAATAGGCAGAAGCTCTTCTCAAAATGATGAAGTCGGCACTTCCCAAGTTTATTAGTGACCGTGGTCACACATCACTCAGTTCATCCATATTCATGTAATAGGACTGGTTTCTCTGAGTTATAGATTCCTCAAATCTCTAACTGCCTTCTAGATTTTGTAGTGGATGCTGCCACTATTTCTAAAGAAACAAATGATTTGATAATGAGTATGCTCTTTGAGGTCTGCAACTCTGACAGCCCCAAGTCATTCGGCATGAACCAGTCGACTAACAGGTCCCTGCCAGAAGACCAGCAGAACCCACACTTGGCTGTGCCCTGGGGCCTGGCTTTCAGCCACTGTGATCTGCATGATCAGCTAGATGGAGCAATTAGATAGACCTGTTAAGTCTTATGTCTTCATTATTGATTTATAGTATGAACTCAGCATGATTATTGAACGAGAGCAGCCAGTGAAACAATCGAGGCATTGATCCTTTCATAGGCATGCATTTCCAATTTCGATTTGTGGAAGAAATGGATATATGGTTATAGTATTATTTCTGGCATTTTGTCCAAGGGCTCCAACAGAGATTTGGATAATTCATTGTTTCTACCTCCATACCTTTCTTCATTCCCATTCCTTCTATAGCATCACTGTTAAATAGAATTTTCTGTTATGATGGAAATGTTCTGTTGTCTAAATACCATAACCACTAGCCACATGGGACTACAAAGCATTTGGAATATGACTAGTGTAACTGAGGAACTAAATTTTATTCAATTTTAATTAACCTAAGTTTAAAATAGCCACATGTGAAATAATCACATGTGTAAATACCGCATAGTTTCTCTGGTGTGAGAAACCAAAAATGTAAATGAGAACCAAAATGTATAATAGATATTGGAAAATAGGAAGACAATGTTCAGATGGGAAGGGGAACTAGGGATGGGGGAGGAAGAAAGGAAGGAAGGGAAAAGAAGATGATGAGAAAAGGAGGAAAAATTGGAAACAAAGCTTTTGTAAATAAGAAAGGTAAAAGGGGTTGAAGGGAGGAGAGGAAATGGGGGGAAAAAAGAATCAAGTTGTGTTATGTACAGCTACAGATTCCCTATGATGAATGTGATCATTATGTATACCTAAAATGCACCAATAAACGTACTTCAAAATAAATAAGTAAAATAGCCGCACGTGGCTAGGAGCTACCTGTTGAACGAGGCAATAGCTCTATAATATACTCAACTTTAGTCCTCCCCACAATATCAGCAGCGCTCAAAGTTCTACATGCTGTCAAAATCTCTGTTTCACTGTCCGCTTATTCCTCCACTTCAACATTACCTCGTCCTGAGTACGTATCATTGGAATGCTTTTGCTCATTTTCCGCCTTGTGTTATACTGCTGTGCTCTACTATGCTACAAATTGCTTGAAGGGAAGGACTGCGTCCACCCAGTAAGGTACTGTGTCGAAAACAAATATTTGAAGAACTGAGCTGAGTTGTAGGTTTTGTAGGGGAGGAGATACTATTCTGTTGTGGTTTTGTTTTATACACACTAATTTCAGAAGTCCTAGCACTGTCATTAGTTCTTCACACCCTCTTTTAAAAATGCATTTAGGCAAAGTCCTTTTATCCCCCCCAATTTATTTGTTAGCACTAAAGTAGAGATATAAAACAAAATGATTGTATTTCTCCTTTTGAAGGTACAGACTGTGGAGACACTTATTTCTCATCTTCATAAAGAACAACACAATGTTATATGTATAGGAAGAACACAGTAAATACTACTTTAGTGAATAAATCAATAAAAAGTGAGAATTACTACCCAACTTTCAGTGTGTTTTAAAGTCCCTGAATCAAGACATGCTTATTACTATGTACTAAGAGTTAGAAAAATTTTTTCCAGAATATTCACATAAAATTCTACTCAAAAGGACTGTTCTGTGTCTTGGTCGTGGTTGTAGTTACAAAACTGTATCTGTTTGTCAAAATTCATAACAACACACTCAAGAGGATGAATTTTACTCTATTTCAATCTTTAAGAGTGAATAAAAATACTATATATTTTGTGTGCCTATGATATTTAAGTAGCTGTTTAGCATTTTAGCACTACATTAATGATATGAATATAATAATATATGCTATCTTTATTCTGTGGTACCATGTGACACCTAATTGACTTTTGAGGAATAGTGAGGTAATCAAAGACATCTATACAGTGATTAAAAGAACATTAGATTTGGAGTCAGAAGACTGCCTTCATACCAAATTCTTCTACTTACTAATTAGGACTAATTATTTTATCACATTGTATTATAATCTTATTATAATCTTATTAAATACATACTAAGCCCCAGGAACTCTTCTTAGGACTCTATAAATTACATCCTCAATAACCCTATAAAGTAAGTATTATTTTACTTACTTGCCATCTGAGAAAACTGCAGCACAAAAAGATTAGGCAACTTACCCAAGGTCACAGAGCAATTCGAATGACCCATGGCTGTATCAGCTTCTCCGTGCTTTTCAGGAGACCTGAATATTGGCATAGTGTAGACTCAGGTTTAAGTGGTACATACTGTTCTCTTCTCTTCCTACCAAGGAGATACTGTTTTCTTCCCGCCTTGCAGGAGAGACTGCTAAAAGTGTCAAATGAGATAGTAATATGGAAATACAATTACTTAACATTAGTTGTGCTCGGTACTTGTCCTTCGTGTCTGATTTGGGATTGATGTGCCCTTTTGTGAGTAGAAAGCTGAGGCCTCCGGACACACCCCATCTGCTGACAAGAGTCTTCCTCGCTCCTAGGTTCACAGTCAATTAGTCCTGACCACAAATACCATACATCCGGGAAAAGACAGCAACAGAGATTTTAGCCTCTTATTATCCAGTAAAGCCCTTTGGGTCTTTTTTACCTTCGTGAAAAAGATTTGGGAAAAGGAAAAATAGATGAAAAGGGAAACAAGCTAGCAAGTTGAAAGTAAAAGTGACTCACAGTGAAGAAACACAATTGCCTGGGCCAAGAAGAACCATTCCAGCCCTTGCTTTTTCCCCTTCCTTCACCTCAGCCAGGAACTATCAGATTCCCAAAATTCTGGCTACTGCATAGGTTCTTAGTGTAAAAGTTTTTTTTAAGTAATAAAATATTTCATATCAGAGCACTTTGAAATTATTTTTCATTCCCAGAAATATATACATGGAATATGAGGGGTTTTTTAAGAGGTTAAATTGTTCTACCTAATTCTACTTCAGGATTTTATACCTATTCATATGTCTGTGAATAAATTACAATACTTCAGCAGGATCACATGTCCATGCACTTAAGTTCTCGAGTCTATAAATAACCCAAATTATGTCCAAACAGATTCTTTATTATACATCAAACTTTACTAATCAGTACCTTCCAACAACATATTGTATTAGTCTCCTTTTAATAAAAGCAGTCATTTCATTAAATAAGAGCCAGTGGCTTTAAGAAGTGTAGGTTAGGTGGAGATCTTAAAGAAATGAAACTGATTGTAATAAAACATAGAATACTTTTTTGTGTGGGGGGGGGACCTGGGGTTGAACTCAGGACCTCATGCGCCAGCAGGCACCCGTGCCTCTGAGCAATATCACCGGCCCTTTTTTCATATATGGATACTGGGAGTTGAACTCAGGACCTCACACTTGCCAGGCAGGCGCTTATGCTGCTGAGCTATCTCACCGGCCCTAGAATACTTTATATTTCTTCATATTTCTCACAAATACAGCCTCTTAAGGATGTACAATGCTTTTTTAAAGTTGGGAAAGAAAGGAAGGTTTAAAAATTAAAAGGAGGGGCCGGTGAGATGGCCCAGCGGCGTAAGCGCCTGCCTGGCAAGTGCGAGGGCCGGAGTTCGACTTCTGGAACCCACATACAAAAAAGGGGCTGATGATATCGCTCAGTGGCCCAGGTGCCTGCTGGTGCATGAGGTCCTGAGGTCGACCCCCGGTACCTACAAAAAATAAAAAAAAAATTAAAAGGAAATCATTTTAATCCATCTGGCTAATGAATATTAATTATAATTCAAGACTAAAGCTGACATTAGCTGTCCTTTTTGATTGCCGAAATGAAGATGACGATGATGGTGACGATGATGATGGCAACAGCTTCTATTCTTTATGATTGCCATGTGCAGATGTGTTTCCAGGTAAATAACTCTAGCAGCTACAATGAGTAAATTCCTAAGTTCCAGTTGCTATAGCTCGTAGATATCACAGACAGTAATACAGGTGAGACGACTTTTCTTTGGATTTTCTTCCACGTGATAATTCAGGGAGGCACCATCTGGCCATACTGCGTCTGCTATCACAAAATTATTCACTTCTACCAGTGCAGACGGAAAAGACTCTTTCTTATCTCCTGCAGCCTGTAAGTGAGCCATCACTTCTGTCTACATTCTGTTGGTTAGATTGAGTTAGATGCCCTTTCTAGATTCTTGAGAAGCTTGAAATACAGTTTGACTTCATGCCGAAGGAAGTGAAATGGTCCATGAACACATACTGTGGTGTCCACCACACACGGGCACCGTGCTGCATATACAGTAACTCATTCACTGTCCACAAGAATCCTGGAAGGTGGATGCCGTTAACCTCTCTCACAAAGAAGAGAAACCATAGATACACAGTGTAAAGAAGCCACCCAACGGGATCAATTAGAGAACGGTAGGTCCAAGATTCAAACACACTCTCTCTTTACTGGATAAGGAAAACAGTTTTATAAATGAACATGCAAAAAAATCATATAAAGGAAAAAGGGCGTAAAAAATATGAAGTAACGATAAATTTTTTGGTGTTAAATTTAAAAATTTATTGTAGTGCAAGACATATTGCCATTAATCCCCAATAAAATACTTCCCTCACTTCAAGCATATTTATCCCATCATTCTTTTTTTTTTTTTTTGTACCAGGAATCAAACTCAGAACCTTGTGCTTGCCAGCAGGAGCTTGTATATCCCATCATTCTTGCCATTTTCTTTTCTTGTTTTGTTTTGTTTTGTTTTGTTTAGGTTTGATTTATGTTTTCCTTCTTTTCCTCCCTTTTTTTATTAGTGTGTGCTTGTGATGCACAGTAAATGCATTCACTGTGGGGAAAGTGAGATATATATATCATCTTCATTCTTTCTACTTCTTCCCTTCCTCCCCCTCCTCTCACCCCCTTTTCCAGATTCCCTTCCCATCCTTCCAAAGAACCAATTGTTTGAGTCATTGATGCTTTGTATTATTTTTTAGTCTCAATTTCATTAATCTGCTCTGATCTATATAATTTCTTTCCTTCTATTAGTTTCAAATTTGGATTGTTCTTGTTTTCCTGGGACCTTGCGATGCATCACGAGTTTATTTATTAAGGATCGCTCTATTCTTTTTATGTGGACATTCACAGTTATAAACTTCCCTCTCAGAACTGTTTTCATTGTGTCCTATAGACGCTTCCAATGTCATTTAATTCTAGGAACTTTTTTATTTCTTCCTTGATTTCTTCTGTGATCTATTGCTTATTCAATAATGTATTACTTTTCCTCAAGATTTGGACAGCATAAAAGAAGAGGCAGCCATGGAGAGCTTGCTATAGCGCTTTCCTCACGATGACCCATTCTGCTTCCTCCAGGGTATTCTTTTATCTTGCTTTTTCTTCTTTTACTCAGCCAAGCTTGCTCTGCAGAGCCAATTTCTCCTCCACTCTTCACTTTTACTTTCTCGAGTAAACTTGGCCACTGCTGAAAAAAAAAAAAATGTATTACTTAATCTTCATGTGTTTGTGTACTCTTTATAACTTTCTTGCTGTTGATTTCTAGCTTCATTTTGCTGTTATCCAATAGTAAGTATGGGAACTGTCTCAATTATTTGCATTTATTTATCCATGCTGTATGGCCTAATACATGGTCTATTGCAGAAAAAGTTCTGTGTGTTCCTGAGAAGAATGTGTTTTCTGTTGTTTTTGGATGAAAAACTCTGTACATATCTGTTATGTCCATTTGTCCAATGGTATGGTTTAACTCTGATGTTTCTTTGCTGATATTTTTGTCTGGTTGACCTGTCTAATCATGAAAGTGGGGTACTGAAGTCCCCATTATGATAGTATCAGGGTCTATCTGTTCTTTTAATTCCAGTATTTTTGTTTTATGAAGGTGGGTGCACTGACATTTGATGAATAGATATTTGCCATTATTATCGCTTCTTCTTGAATTGTTTCATATACTGGTATGTAGTGACCATCTTTGCCTCTTCTGATTAGTTTTCGCTTGAAGTCTGCTGTGTCAGAAAATAAGATAGCTACCCCTACTTGTTTGTGGCTCATCTCTGATGGAGTATCATTTTCCATCCTTTCACTTTCAGTCTATATACTTTCTTTTGGATAAGTTGTATTTCCAGTAGCCAGTGTGTGGTTGCATTTTGTTTTTTTTATCCAATCTGCCAGTATGTGTCTTTTGATTAGGGAATTGACACAATTGACATTGAGAGTTATTATTGTAAGGTGTTTATTAAATCCTGTCATTGCATTATTTTTCCAGTGCTGATTCCTTTAATATTTTTCTTTTGTATAACTACTCTCCCAGTTAAAATATATTTGGTGCTGGTGGTCTCCTCTCTGTCTAAGATTCCCTTGAGTATTTTCTACCATGCTGGTTTAATGGTCATGTATTTCTTTAGGATTTCTTTCTTGTGGAAAGTCTTTACTTCTCTCTTAGTATTAAAGGTTAATTTTGCAGGATGTAAAAGTCTGGGTCACAATTATCTTCTTTTAGGGCTTGCAAAACTTTACTCCAAGCTTTCTTGGCCTTAGAGGTTCAGGTTAAGAAATCTGCACTTAATCGGCTTGCAGATTTCTCTTGCTATTTTTCTCTGATGTCTTTTAGTGTTCTTTCCTTTTGTTGAACTGCTGGAATTTTGATTATGATGTGTCATTGGGAGGTTCTTTTCTGGTCATGGCTTTTTGGGATTCTGTATCCCTCTTGTACTTCAATATTGAATGCTTTCCCTAGATTTGAAAAACTTTCTGCAATGATTTCAATGTATAAAATTTTTATGCCTTTGAGTCACCTTCTGAGCTTTCCTTTATTCCTATAATTCTGAGGTTACTTTTTTTTTAATTATCTAGCAACTGTCATATCCAACTTGCATGGTGCTTTGTCTTTTCTAAGGTATCATTGAGTTTGTGTCTGTTATACCCACCTTGTCTTCTGTTTCTGATGCTGTACTCACACTGGTCAAGTTTGCTACCCACCCTCTCCATTGAATTTTTCATATCATGTTTTACTGCTCGCCTTTTTTCATACTTTCTAATTCTTACCAGAGGGGTCATTCATGTCTTGTATTGCCTTGATTAACTTAAAGAAGAGGTAAACAATAAGTTTGTTGATATTCATTGAATATTTTATCGGTAAAATCTTTATTTAATTAAATCCTCTTTGAACTTATTGAACATCTTATGAATTTGCTTATATGTTTCTTCTTTTATCTTGGCAAACATTTTGACCATTCGGTTTTTAAGTTCTTTGCCTATAATTTCCTCTACTTCACTGTCCATGAGGAGATCAGCTTTTGAGGAGTTAAGGGTTTTTGGAGGCATCTTGTTGCCTTGCTTTACCATGAATCTATTGTTTTTGTGCTGTGGGTTGAAGATCATAAGGGTAGAGAAATTCTATAATTACTGTGGAGATCTCTTTAGATTCTGCCTACCTATGATGATTCCTTGGGTTTTGGTTGTTTTGGTGTCTTTAAACATTTTTTAAATTTTTATTAGTGTATGTTTGTACTGTGTAATGATCACATTCCTTGTGGAAAGTTGGTGCATGTACATAACACATTTTAATTCTTCTTTCATCTCCTTCCCCTCCCCTTTCCTTCCCCTCCTTCCATATCTTGATCCCCTCCCCATTTGAGAAAGATCTATCTCCCTACTTCCTATTGTCTATCTTATTTCGCTCTTTATTTATATTTTGGTTTTCTCATATAAGAGAAACCAGGTGATATTTAAGCCTGTCTGTCTGATTTATTTCACTTAACATTATGGTCTCGAGAATGTTTCAAAGGGCTTGTGTTTCTGGTCATTTGAGGAAACTCATTTTTAGTTAAGCCAACTATTCAGAAATACTCTTTTGGCCAAAAAGAGAACACAGCCTCAGCACACCCAAGTAGGAACTCTGTGTTCCTTAAGTGATAATTCCCCATTTCTCTTTCTCTCCAGTCCCAGGTAAACTCTATTCTACTTTCTGTCTCTATGGATTTGCCCATTCTATTATTTCATATAAATGAAATCATATAATATTGTTCTATATCTTACTTATTACATTTAGCATGTTTTCAAGCTTCATCTGTATTTTAGCATACATAAGAACTTTACTTTTAAGGCTGAATAATATGCATATGTATATGTCATATTTTGCTTATTGGTTTGTCTATTGATGGATATTTGAATTGTATACTTTTTGCTATTTTGAATATTGCTGCTCTAAGCTTTCACATACAAGTTCTGTTTGAGTTTTCATTTTCAATTCTTTTGGATGTAAACTTAGGGACTAGGAGTGGAGTGCCGGATCAGATGGTAGTCCTGTGTTTAGCTCTTTGAGAAACCTTCAACCTTTAGACATTTCCATAGCAACTGTATCACTTTATATTACCACCAGAAATTTGCAAGCATTCTAATTTCTCCACATCTTTCCCAACACATTATTTTCTGGTGTATGTATGTTACAGGCATCCTACTAGGTACAAAGCAGTATCTCATTATGGTCTTTATTTTCCCTTTTCTAATGGCTAATGATGTTAAGTATCTTTTTATGGTCCTATTTATCATTCACATATCTTCTTTGGAGAATTGTCCATTTAAAATCTCTTGCCTAATTTTAACTGGGTCGTTTGTCTTTTTTGTTGTTGAGTGGTAAGTGTTCGTCATATGTTCTGCATATTAAAATGTTACCAGATATATTATTGGAAGATCTCCCATTCCATCAGTTATTTTTTTTCACTTTCTTGGTAATGTTCTTTTAGTCACAGAAGTGTTCAAGTTTGATGAAGTTCAATTTATCTATTCTCTCTCTCTCTCTTCCTCTCTCTCTGTCTCTCTCTTTCTCTGTCTCTCTGTCTGTCTGTCTCTCTGTCTCTCTGTGTGTCTCTCTCTCTCTTTGCTCATATGTTTTGTTTCATATTTAAGAATCCATTGCGAGTCTAAGGTCATGAGGGTTTATCCCTATGTTTCCTTTTAACAGTTTTAGAGTTTTAGTTTTTTATATTTAGGTTGTTGTTGATACATTTTTAGTTAAATTTTTCATATTGATTCAGGTAAGGGCCCAACTTCATTCTTTTGCATGTAAAAATCTGGTTTGCCCATTCCCATCTGTTGGGAAACTACTCTCTCTTCATTGAATGAACTTGATACCTATGTCAAAAAATAATTGGCCATAAATGTTTGGGTTTATTTCTGGATTCTCAGTATCTATCTTTATTCCAGTACACACTATATGGACTACCATCATTTTAAGTAACAATTTTAAATTTTAAAATAAGTTTTTCGACTGAAAACTGTGAGTACTCCAACTTTGTTCCTTTTTTGTGACTGTTAGGTGTACTCATGACTGTATGCAATTCCACATGAATTTGAGGACTGGTTTTCTTATTTCTTCAAAGAAGGTTATTAAATTTTTTGTTTGTTTGTGTGTTTGTTTGTTTGTTTGTTTGTTTGTTTTGAGACAGGGTCTTGCTATGCAGTTCAGGGTGAGCTTGAACTCACTATGTAGCCCAGGCTGGCCTCAAACTCACGGTGATCCTCCTGCCTCAGCATCATGAGTGCTGGGAGGGAGGTTATTAAATTTTTATAGGAATCGCAGTGGATCTGCAAACACTGTTAAGTAGTATCAACATTTTACCAGTCTTTTTCTGTCCATGGATATGGGATATCTTTCCATTTATTTAGGTCTTTTTACATTTCTCTCAGAAATATTTTCTATTCTTCAGTTTATAAGATTTTCACTTCTTGATTAAATTTATACATTGATCTTTTATTCTTTCAGGTGCCATTATAAATGGAATTGCTTTCTTGATATTTTTCCAGATTGTTCGTTGCACAGAAGCACAACTCGTTCTTGTGTGCTGATCTTATACTCTGCAACTTTGCTAAATTTATGTACTAGCTCTAATAGTTTTCTTGTATGTTCTTTGGAATTTTCTATACAATAGATCAATGTTATCTGAATAGTGATAGATTTATTTCCTTCTTTCCAATGTGGATGCATTGTACAAGTAAGTTGCCAAGTTGGCCAAGCTGAGCTTAAAGTTGCTATCCTCCTGCCTTAGCCTCCAAGTGTACTGGGATTATAGGCATGTACTACCATGCCCAGCTAGCTAAGGACTTTTCATACACATGTTATCATGTGTACAAAGTTGTTATCTTGTGTACACAGTTCCCTTCCATTCTTGGTTTCCTAGGGGATTTTGTCTCGAAAGAATGTTGGATATCATAATGTCTTCAGTAAAAAAAAAATAACTTTTTGCTTGGTCTCTGGGTCTCTTACAATACTGAAATCTCTGTGCCATTGGTCATCTAACAGAAACAAAAATTAAGCCCGGCCAGAGGAGAGAAACACTACTGATTCTGCCAAGTATTTTATATATAGTCTTTGCTGCTGGCCTAGACAACATTGCTTGCTTAGATGGTGATTTCTGCCACGTCTGCCCATGAATCCAGACTACACCAGCTGTGGCCCTGCACTTGAGATGGTCTTTTCACTCACCAAAGACGCTTTCATCTCTGATTGCAGCTCTGATTGCCTATGAGATTAATATTATCTTAAAGCCCCGGTTTCTACATTACATGACTCATTACTACCACCCGTACCTGTGCATGGTCCTCCGTGATCCACCAAGCCTTTGGTCGTCCTCTCCCCCTCTCCTGTCAGGTTCTCCTCCTCCAGTGTTCTGGGCATTCCTACTGACTTGGTCCTTAGAGTCACTTGGGCTTTGAGAGTCTGTCTCCCCAGTGTCCTCAGTATCATCTGCGCACCATTATTTCCTGCTCTCTTCTGGGCTGATCCAACAAAATGCCAGCCTTTTCTGAATTCCACCAAAAACTACTCATTGACTCATTTGTGCAGAACAGACTACACTAAAGGTTTGGGGAAACAGGTTGTGTTCATAACCCAGTAGGATATCAGGTAGCACTATTCTTAAAATTTTCCCTCAGCCATTTGTGCTCATTGAAGATCCACTCTCTCACCCTACTTCTGGCTGTCTCCCCTCTATCTTCGACATCACTGCTCATTTTATTCTGCGAAGAATTTCAGTTCTTTTAAATCTGTTTTAAAGTAGTATCTGGCATCCCATTGTATATCAACAGACCCATTCTTGCACTGTGTCTCACTCTTCTTTCTTTCCTCTTTCTTTCCTCTGGGTAGAGAAAAATAAAAGTATAGGTGTTCTAGCTGCTTTGTATACAATGGGCTACTTTTTGTCTGGTTTTGTTTCTTGAATTTTTAATTTTTACTAGTACACGTCTGCAGTAATAACGTTTACATTCCTTGCGGGGAGCAGGTGCATGTACATAACACATCTTCATTCTTTTTTCATCCCCTTTCCATCCCCTCCCTCTGCCCTCCCTCCATCTCTTGGTCCCCTTCCCTTTTGCAAAAGCTCTAGGTCCATATTTCCTATTATCTATGTTTCATTTTGTTCTTTATTTTTATTTTGGGTGTCTAGGCTACTTTCCTTCTTAGAAGAAAGAAAGTCTACAGTTAGCTTAAGTTTATAAATAACAGGTTCACTCTCTCCCCCTCCCCTTCTCCTTCTCCATTCCCCTCTCGACACAATTTGAATGGTTAAATCCTTTATGCTGAAATATAGACTATCATATATAATACCCTAACGCTGTGGTTCCCAAACCGTGTGTAGAGGTGCCCCAAGGCGCTGTAATGAATTCTGTGGGGTGCTGTGGGATATTTCATACTTTTGAGGGAAACACAAACACTATGTAAACTACTAGCTCTAGGTTACTCATAGTTTTAATGTTAAATCATAGCACATTGTTTTGGTTATTTCCTATTTTTTCAAAGCTGAGGTTTCTGTGAATACTTTGATAAAAAGTAAGTACCATACCTAGAATCCAACTGCAATAGCAAGTAAGGATAGCAGGAACTAATCTGATTCCAAGGACAGAGGTTTTGCAGTGGCCAACAGCAGCACATAGTCCACCGGTAAGTAATTTCAATTGTTTGAGAAATTTTCTTTCAACTTATATATACTTATATTCTACTATATATAATTATATAAGACAGATTATTTTCCAAAGGCTATTAAGTTATTCAGACATAAGTACTTATTAATGCCTTTGGCCCTTACTATTTAATAAATGAAACTACCATGTATTTCATTTGGCCTACCAGTATTATAAAAAAAATCAAGAAAGTTTGGAGCATTCCAGCTTTATACACACACACACACACACACACACACACACACACACACACACACTCCCACATAGGTTGATCAAAAAGATACAATGTATGTTTAAATGTAAAAATATTTATTAGAGTGAAAGATGCATTGCCATTAATCCTCCTCAAAATACTCTTTCTCCTTTCAAACATTTCTTTCTTGCCACTCTCTGAGGCAGTTCTGGAAATTCTCTTCTATGAGTGTATTTTTAAGGCATGATCGAAAATTCAGTGTATGCTGTTGCCAAGTGCCATCCAACTGAAAAGCAGGCTCATAAAAACATACAGTGTCTCCATATGCCTATTCACTGGATCTGGCACTTTCCCAAATTCAAAATGACCATGAAAGTAAAGGTTTCCAATTTACTCAGGACAGCAAGTCAGCCACAACAGCACAACTAAAGATAGTCACAAAAAAGGACTTCTAGAACTCCTTCAAAAAGTGGCAAGAACAATGGGATAAGTGTGTTTGAAGCAAGTGTAGGTACAAAAGGGCTATTAATGGCAATAGGTCTTTTAGTGTAATAAATTTTTTGATTTAAATATTTACTGTCTGGTTCAATCACACTGTGTATATACTTGAAAATATTTGAAGTGTATTATTGTAGTCATTTGTGTTGCTGTCACAAAATGCATGAAATGGGATAATTTATAAATAATGGAAATGTGTTGCTCACAGTTCTGGAGTCTGCGACACCAAAATCAAGACACCAGCATGCTGTGTCTGGTGCGAGCCTGGTCACTGTTTCCAAGACAGCACCCTGTTGATGCATCTTCCAGAAGGAAGGAACACTATGTCCCCACATGGTGGAAGGAGAAAGGGCAAATGGGCAAGAGAGGGCACACCTCGTTTATGAGGTGCTGGTCTCCTTCACGAGGGCTGTGCTGCCTTGGCTCATGCACCTCCTAATGGCCGCTCTTCTTGAAATGATCATATTGCCAATTAAGTCTCAACACATAAATTTTGGAAAAGATGCCAGCATTCAACCATTAGCACATGCCAACCAGGAAATTTGGGGGAGAAAGTCAAACCCCGATTAATAAAGCTGTTTAAGGAGGCAAGATATTCTTAGATAAGTCATTCTGTGAATGAAAAATTTTATTTTAATCCTTATTCTAAAACATGTTGGCCACTTGCCTGTCTTGCTTGATACAATTTACTAAGTATAATTTCATTTTCTTTTGGTAATTAAGTAACTCATGAAAGTTAAATCTTTTTCCCAAGGCTCCGGCCATAGTGGGTGTCAGAGTACTTGAAACTAGATGCTCCGGTCCAAGCACTTGTACGCTGAGTCCCTCTCATTAGCATCAGGCTCCTTGGTCTAATCAGCGGTTATTTTTGACCCACAGGTGTTAAATGATATTAAACGATGACTTGAATATTACCTGATTAAAGGAAATCCCCTGGAAATCAAGTTTTTTAGAGTACCAGTGGAATTTTGTGGAAAAAAAAAAGTAATTGGACTAGAAACCAGAAGCCTTAGGGTTGAGTTCCAGATCTACCACTTCCTGGCTTTGAAGCCTTTCTGATCTCATTACTTTCCTATAAAATGGATTATTGCTAGAAGCAAATGAGATAATGGATTAAAACGTTCTCTGCACACTGTGAATATTGAGCACTGACATCCTTTATTCTTCTTGTTTGGCTCTTTCTCCTAGAGGTGGAGTGTAGAAGGGAAAATGATAAATTGGAGATTCAAATTGCGTGATTCTCTCTGCACTCTATCATGGTTATTCACACATATTTCACCTGAGGTGTTTTCTGAGTCCTGGTCCCTTCACCCCTTGATCCATCATTACTTTCAGATATTTTCATTTGCTAAAGAATAATGACTCATTCAGCGGGCCGGTGAGATGGCTCAGCGGCTGAAGCGCCTGCCCGGCAAGCGCGAGGGCCTGAGTTCGACTCCCGGAACCCACATACGAAAAAGGGGCCGGTGATATCGCTCAGTGGCATGGGTGCCTGTTGGCGCGCGAGGTCCTGAGGTCGACCCCCCGGCACCCACAAAAAAAAAAAAAAGAATAATGACTCATTCAGAATTTTAAAAACGATCAGTAGAAGTATAATTGGGTTGACCCAACAATTATGCTCTTAAACATATATACCAAGCCAATCACTGCCAAAGTGTTACCTGAGCAATACTAATTACATGAGCGAGTCAATAAGTATCAATAACTTTAGGAAACATCACATATTTTATTCTACCTTGGCAAGTCAATGCTCATAGGCATATTAAAGGCTCTGAAAAAAATCACACAAGAAAAGTTTATATAACTTGATGTAACTCAGCATTTCCAAATTCACTGAATCTCAAATCCTTTTTCACCTAAATGTTACGTTGCATACACTGTTTTAAGAATATGGGCTCCGGGTTTAAATTGCCAGGTTCGAGTCATGCAAGTTCAACTACTTAACCATGTTACTTCGCTAGTCCTCATTTCCCTCATCCATAAAATAGAAATAATACTAACCAAACTTTAAAGACTTGTGGGTGTTGGAGAAAAAATTTCATGGAAAGCACATATTAAGTGCTCAACAAATTTAGCTAACGTTGTTAGTATTCCTCAAAATTAGTGCTTATAATATAATCAGACAAAAGCATAAAATGCATGCATAAGTAATTACTGACATTTCACTGAAAACACAAAACGTATCGTAATGCCTCCAGGTAGCACATGTCTATGAAAAGGGAGATTATTTACAATCTTGGCGATTTGGAGTTTTCATTCAGTTAGGAAGGACCAGACAGCTATTACGGGCTGTGTGGGGATTTGCGGATGTCTCTAGATGTTTGCAGGCACACAGATGAGCCATGGAAAGAGAAAGGGAAAGCTGGTGTCCACAGACAGATAAAGGAAGGGCAGAGGGAAAAGGAAATGTGGGTTGGTGCCACTCTTCTGCCTCCAATCGATGGAAGGGAGACCTCTGTCTTTCCATTAATTTAGCCTCTTTTTTCAGCTCACACAGAGGAAAGGTATTCTTAGAGTTACTGTTTCCCATAAAAAGATAAGTCATATTCTCCTTAAAAGAGAAAGTGGAGAATCATGGAGAAAAACATGATTAGGTGAGATCACAAAAGAGGACCATACATAGTAAATACAGTAGGCTTCATTTAGATTGGTGAGTTAGAAAATTCCTAAGGAGACATTAGACAACTAGTATTGCCGTTGTTTATATATTTGCTATACAGCAAAGTATTTTACATACTACAGAAGAACTTTAATTATGGAAACATCACTTCAATGTAATTAGTAACAATTTTGTCACATTTACACAATAAGACAATGGAAGATTTTATCAATATTAATGTACAACTGGAAAACAAATAGTCACACTTGACTGTAATGATCATATAGAGTATTGCATAAAAAGGAATGAAGTGCTAGATATTCTACAGTGTGCCTTTGCCACACGCTTCCTTACACTTAAGCTGTCTCTTCAATGTGTGAGTTACACAGTTTATACCTGGATAAGGTTGTATGGCTCATTAAGAAATCTTTAGGCAGCAGAGTTACACAACTAGGCTGCCTAATGTATTATTCCTCATTGTAAAAATGTTTGTCTTTCCTGATTGTGGTGAGGAGCATTTGATTCATTTGTTCATGTCTCACTGAGGATGATTTATCAATGTCAATGATTCTTGTATAGCTGAGAGCAATTAATGTTGTTTCAAGTTACATTAATGTGGCAGACCCAGTAAAGGTATCCAGAGAAACACTGCTTCTTCTGTGATTAAGACCTGGTACTTTATGACTGAATTGCTAAAAACTCAACCACAAAGAGTTTACGGTATTTTTGTGGGAAAATTGGAGAAACATTAAAGAGCACACAAAAACTTTCCTCCTGTTCAAATGTTACAATTATACAAAATTAGCTAGCAGAGCCAAGAAAAGCAGTGTATGCCTGCCCTCCTTGCTTTTTCTCTTCTCCTGAATGCAATAGCAGTTTAATGTTTTGTTTTACCATTACAGAAATCTAAATTAAAAATTACTATTTATTGTGCAAATTAAAGTATGTGATTTTAGCTAAGACGTCTTTCTGAATTAATCAGAATTATTCAATGTCGTGCCATCCTCTGATAATTTTCCCTTTCGTCAGATGTGTCTCAAAACTTTGCTCTTGAAAAGTAGAGTAGAAGCTAGCTCTTTCAGCTGACTCCTCTGCCTGCTCTGTCTCAGTAGTATGAGGGAAGGGACAAATAAGCAGGAAAAAAGCCTTTCCGGTGGGACAGGCTGGGGAGTAGAAAATGGCACGGTTGATAGGTACAAGATCACATAGGAAGAAATTGGATTTGATGATTACAAGGTGAGGAGACAGTGCTCATATTAATTTTTTTGGAAGTTATATGTAAACTGCCATAGGTGTATATTGATAACCTATTTGATTGGCACTTTTAAAAATGTGTTCTTATTGCAGTCTTCTGATCATCATGTATTTTTCCTAGGACTGAAGAGATAAACAATTTCTCTCAAAAAGACCAGTATATTGTATTTCCTAGTCTTCTTTTTCTTATCTATTCTGCTCTGCTCTGCTCTGCCCTGAACTGCTCTGCCCTTCCTTTTCCCTCCCCTCCCCTCCCTACTCATCTTCTCTCTCTCTCTCTCTCCCCCTCTCTCTTTCTTTCTCTCTCTCTTTCTATCTCCTCTCCATATGTGTTTTCAATTTCCTGTTCTTTAAAAACTTGCAAAGCATTTCTGGCTTGGGAAAAGTTGGCTCCATGCAGAGATCAAAATGTATCACTCTTAATTTCCAAGGCAATTGCATTTATCTGTGGACAAATACATAGAAGTCAGAGTTCTTTTAACTTAAGGAAAAAATAAAGAGATAAAATCATTCAAATACCATACAGGCTGGCTCTTGTGGCATTGTGTTCTCTGCTGTTGCAGCACATTCATACTGAACTACCCAGAGCCCTCATTTACTTGAGCAGCCCCTATAAAAATTCATGCCAGAGAGAGGAGAGAAGGTTGGCAGCCAGAGGACTGAATGCCAAATGGTTCCTCACTGGCAGTGACATCTGGATGGGAGGTTGGCCTGCCTCCGGGACTCCTGGCCAACAGCACTGTTGTCTGTACAGATGACTGTGTATCTGTTCAGCAGCCCAACAACTCTGTGTGTGTGTGTGTGTGTGTGTGTGTGTGTGTGTGTGTGTATTTTGGTAAGCTATTATTTCTGGGCCAAGATTTACATGGCATTTTTGCATCTGTTGGCATCAGTTTTACATTTGGCTTTCCCCATTCCCACCCACTGCTCTTTTTTAGTTTTCTGATCAAAAATATTGCATATAAATGGAAATGTATTAAAGGAGGAAAATATCCTTCTAAAGATTTTTTAATCCAACAGAGCTTATATAGGTGTGGCACTGACATTATTTTACATGACCATCTTCCTTTCCGTAGGCTATAAAGAATGTGAAAATTCTAATATCAGTACAAAAGTTTTCTTGATCCTTTAGTTGGAACTTAATTGTAGAACTATCAGAAGTTACTGTAATTATCAGAAATACAATGAAACATTAAGAAAGTCAAGTTACTCTTCAAAGGTGTTCAGAGAAACAAAATTATTTTATAACTTTATAGAACATATTTACTGAAATAGGACCACAGAAATTGCCACACGTCCAATCAACTGGATGGCCAAGTTCTACCTTATTGTGCAAGGCTATGTCCCCTTAACCTTTTACGGTTCTGCTATTTCAAAAGTCATTTGTTTGAGGGTATTCCCACACTACTTCAATTTTCAACTGACATCTACTGGATGGTTCCTTTATACAAAATGCTGGGGTCTACAAAGTGAATAAGATGTCTCCTTCAAAGAGTTTGGAATCTTCTTTTTTCTTTTTTCTGTTAAGGAAATTAAAAAGAGAATTGTAAACAAATAATGAGAATACCAAGAATAAAAAATAAAAGCCAAATAAATGTCCAAATTACCATATAGCACATGCCAGAAATATGCCAATGAAGAAATGAATGCCACTTTTGTGTATATCTTGTAGATACATTCCAATTGAGCTCAGTGTTAAAGGCAGAAAGGCCCATGGAGATTTTGGAGATGTAATCTAAAATCTCTCTTCAATGTTTAACTGATGAGAAAACAAACTTGTTTGTGGTCACACAGTAACTAGAACACAGGTCTAGTTCTCTTTCAGTGCTAGTCTTCATGAGTTTAGAGCTATGACATATTTAAAATGAAATGTGCAGAGAAATCTTTTTAAATGCCATGGAATAATTTTACATAATGTTAATGAACAGCAAATCAAGATTAGAGGCATTGTGTCATGCAAATGAGGAGTAGAATGAAGTTCCCACAGCTACAGAAAATTCTGTTTGGCTCGAGTGCTGTTTTGGCTGTGTCTAGATGTCCCCCCAAAGCCTCATGCAGTCATAGGAGGCTTTTTCAGAGGTGGCTGAATCTAGAGTGTGTGATTAATTCATGGTCAATGCTAATATTAAGGGTGCTAGGATTAAGGACAGGTGATTACTAAATCAGTCCACTAATTGGTTTGGCACCTCCCTAATGCCGGTAGCCTGGATACTATATAAGGGACAGAAAGAGGTTTGTCTTGTCCCTTGCTTGCTTTCTTGGCTACCTTCTGCCTGCCATGAACTGTTTCTCCTCTGTGATACCTGTCTGCCATGCCATCCTACCTTGGAGCCAGCTGATTATAGACTGAAACCTCTACAAACTATGAGCCAAATAAACCTTTCCCCCTTTAACTTTGGGTGATGGGTGTTTTGTCTCAGCAATGAGAAAAATAACTAGGACAGATTTTGGTACCAGGAGTGGTGTCATTGCTGTGACTGTACCTGACTATGTGGTTTAGAAGCCTTTGTAGCTGGCTTGTGGGAAAGGGGAATTGTTAGGAAAGATTTGGAGATGCCAACTGAAAAAGTAGAGCTGGACTTGATGGGAGATTCTGGTCAGAGCTCAGAAGACCAGAATGCTGATAGAAAAGTTGCCAGTAAATACCAGGATCAGGAAGTTTCTGTTGGGCAGAAGGACTGCATTGGTTGTTGGACTCCAGAAGATATGTGTTATGCCTTGGCAGAAAGTTTGTCTGCATTTTGCTCATGTCCAGAGACTTTGCCCAGCACTGAGATTAAGGGTGGCAGACTAATTAATCTTGCAGAAGAAATGTCAAGACAGTCTAATGTTGAGGCCATGGCATAACTACTTTTAGCCAGATTTATGTTGAGAGTCAAAAACAAATAGCCCAGCAGAATGATTCAAAATGTGAGTTTGGCCAGAAAGGAAGCTCCAGTAAAGTTGCAGCCTGGAAAGATGGAACAGAGGAGAAATTGGTTGCTGAAAAGACTAGCAAGAAAAAGCCAAGTATTTCAGAAGAAAACAACAAAAAAGATGGCCTGAGGACATCACAAGAAGCAGCAGGACTCTAACCTTTGCAGCCTCAGAGTTGCAAAGGTGAAAGATTTTGCTTTGAGAAGAGAGCCCCAGGGCACCATGTTCCAGAACAGCAGCGGCCTAGAGAATTTGTTCCTCTGGATTGGGTTCAGAGTACTCAGCAATCCAGGCATTCAATCCCTAAAGCCAAGAGAGAAGGAAGCCCAGCTACTGCTCCAGCTGGCAGCAGACCTTGGTGTCATCCATGTGGTGATGGTTTTAGGTGCCAGAAGAATGCAAGAGTTGTGGGGTCAGGAAGGCTTCCACCCAGATTTCAGAAGATTCAGAAGAAGGCTGGGGAGGCCAGGCAATGTGCCCTGAAAGGGCAGTGTACGAAGCTGTGAGTGTGAAGCTGAAGGTGCTGTGGAAACCCCAAATGTTAGAGAAGCCAGGAGTATGGATCATCTAAGGAAAGCTGCAAGGAGTGAGCAGAAACAGCCCAAGAGAGAAGCCATTGGAGCTACAACCAGTGACAGTGCTATAGGGGCAGAGCCACCCAAACCCTCTGGAGTTCACATCTTGCCACAGATTGCCTCAGATGCTGGACATGAAACTACAAACTACATGTTTGCCCTGCTGCATTTTGGACTTGCTTTGTTCCCATTCCTTTCTATCTCCCTATTTGTATCTTTTGAAATGGAAATGTCTATCTTGTGCCATTGAATGTTGGAAATGTTTAACTTTCTTTACATTTGTTCAGGAGCTTACAGCTAAGAGTTTGCCTTAAATCTCAGAGGAGACTTTGAACTTGGACTTTTAAGCAATGCTGAAACTGTTAGGACTTTGGCAACTCTTGGAGATGGACTAAACTCCTTTTGCATAAAGGGATGTGCATGAGTCTTTGGGAGGCCAGGGAAAGAATATTATGGCTGTGTCTAGATGTCCTCCCAAAGCCTCATGCAGTCATAGGAGGATTTTTCAGAGGTTGCTGAATCTAGAGTGTGTGATCAATTCAGGGTGCAATGCTAGGATTAAGGATGAGTGATTACTAAATCAGTCCACTGATTGGTTTGGCACTACCCTAATTCCAGTAGCTTAGATACAATATAAGGAACAAAAAAAGGCTTGTCTTATCCCTTGCTTGCTTTGCTACTTTCTGCCTGCCATGTACTGTTTCTCCTCTGTGTTGCCTGTCTGCCATGCCACCCTGCCTTGGAGCCAGCCAATTATGGACTGAAACCTCTACAAACTGTGAGCTAAATAAACCTTTCCCCCTTTAACTTTGGGTATTGGATATTTTGTCTCAGCAACGAGAAAAGTAACTAAGACAAGTGGCTAGGGCAGGACTCCCAGAAATGTTACTCAAAATCAGCCTATAGATGTTGCCACTGGTTGTGCAAAGAGCATTTGCCACTACTTTCCTCTCTCACTGTGGCCTGTAAAACATCTCCATGTCTCCAGAAGTTTATGTGACCACAGTGTCACCTCCATCCTCTGTGTGACCACTGTCATCAAAAGTGACTCCTGGGGCCAGTGAGATAGCTCAGTGGCATAAGTGCCTGCCTGGCAAGCACGAGGTCCTGAGTTCGACTCCCAGTACCCACATACGATAAAAGGACTGGTGATACCGCTCAGTGGCACGGGCGCCTGCTGGCATACAAGGTCCTGAGTTTGACCCACGGTACCCAAAAAAAAAAAAAAAAAAAGTGACTCCCTCTCAGATTTCCCACTGAAATGTCACCATCAGTAACTTGTGATCTGCTGGAAAGACTGAGTACTACACAGTCTGAAGTGAGGTATTATAAGTATTCAAATAGTCACACCAAGTTGATGTTGTAGATACTAAAGACAGTATTGTTTTATTGGGCACTATAGAGAAAAACCTCTTCAATTTGGTAGAGAATAAAGTAAGATTTGTTTTATAAATTAAGCTAGGTAATAAATATATGGTGGATAGGAGGCATGTTGAACTTGATAATCAGGACCTTAAATCAATTAAAAGAGCCCAAAGGAGCAAGACATTGTGGTGCACATCTGTAATCCCAGCACTCTGGGAGGCTGAAGCAGGAGTATCACAAGTTCAAGCCCAGCCTGGGCAAGTTAGCAAGATCTTGTCTCGAAATAAAAATAAGAAGGGCTGAGGATACAAAGACTCCCTAGACCAGGAAAACTTTTCTATAATTTAAACGAATTAACAAATCTAGTCTGTATGATAGTACATGCGAAGGTTGAGGTGGGAGGATGACTGGAGTAATGAGTTTGAGATCAGCCTGGAGACTCCCTCTCAAAGAAGTGGGGGGAGGAAGGAAAAGAAAGAAATAGGGAAGGAAGAAAATAGAAGGAGGAAGGGAAGGAGGAGGAGAAGAGGGAAGGGAAGGGGAAGAGGAGATGGGAAAGAGGAGAAGGAGGGGAGGAGCAGGGAAGGAGAAGAAGGGGAAGGGAGAGAAAGGAAAAAAGGAAAGCAGAAGGTAGGGAAGAAAGAAAGAATGGGGAATTACCAGATCTGAAGAAAAAACACAGAAAACTGGTAATCAAGGAGGTGTGCATGAGCAATGTCCATTCTATAATCATCCTCAGAAAGAGTGGCCTGGCCCCAAGGATTGACCTGCTTTTTTATTTTCTGTGTTTTCTGATGTTTTAACATCTGGGCCTTGCTGACGCTGGAGAGTCCTTTTCCCCCAACGAGGCTAATTCCTACAGATACCAAACAACTCACCTGCAAACCAACCAATTCAAAACCCACACCCCCCAACACATCTTTTATCTAGTCCTATTCTCCAGGCCATTTTTCACCTACCCTAATCACCCCAGGGCCCTGTACCAGACATCGAGAAGCAGCCCCTAAACCCCAGAGCCCACAGAAATTATTTGAAGTAGCCAATCTTATAGTGCTTACCCTCTCTCTCCCATTCTGTCCCATGGAAACCACAATAAAGTCTTTTTTGCCAAGCTTTTCACCTTGCTGTCTCCGCCTCCTGACCAGCGTTGGTGCTTTTCCATGCCTCCTCTGTCTACGGATCTGTAAATATAAGTTTTTCCTGCATGCCGCTCACTTCTGTGTTTGCATGTCCTTCCGCACCTGATTAAAATAAACCCAGGGCAAGTGTTTTATCTCATCTTTTCTCTTTTACTTGGTTTGTATTGATTTATTTTAACTGGCATATAATAATCGTACATATTTATGGGGTACAATGTTATGATTCAATATTTATGTACAATGTGTAATGACCAAATTAGAGTAATTAATGTTTCTCTTTCTTTAAACAGTTATCAATTTCTTTGTGTAGGGAAGCTTTAAACTCCTTTCTTCTAGCACTTTATCAAATATAAAATAAATTCTTGTGAGCAATGATCATCAGGGTACATTTTAAACCATCACCAATCTCGTGCTAGTGGCAGTGAGCTAGCACATTTCTAATTAGCCTGAGATCTTTCATCAAGCTAAACACACAATGATCTCTTGTTTCCTTTCCATTCTTAGAAAATAACCTGCTTTACTACCACATCCAGGTGCCATGTCTATAGGAACAGAATATTCCGGAACAGTCCTGTTGTATTTCTCAGTGACTAATTAATAAATTAGATTTCTAGATTTCTACATCAGTCTGGCGGGCTTGTTACTGTGAGTCCATTCTTGAAAGATCTTGTTCAGGTAGACGTCAAACTCCTGAGACTTAAGGTGACAGTCATGATATAGCATCCTAACTCCAAAATCTGGTCCTGAGGTCAGTAACGCCAGCATCACCAGTACCCTGTTAGAAATGCAGAACAGAACTATTGAATCAGACTTTATATTGTAACGAGATCCTAAGCGATTTGTAATTGCGTATTCCAGGTATTTCTAAACTTTGAAGCTTCAGTAGGGACAAGCAAAGTTTTTCTGGAAAGGACCAAATAGTAAATTCTATAGGTTTTGTGTGACATACGGCCTTTGATGCAACTATTCAACTTGGCCATTTTGGCACAAAAGCAGTCACGGGCAATATGGAAACAAATAAACATGACTATGTGCCAGTAAACTTTATGTATTGATACTGAAATTGAATTTCATAAAATTTTCAGGTGTCACAAAATATATTTTGCTCAACCACTTAAAAATGTAAAAACCATCTTATTTTGCAAGATCTTACAAAATTGCATGACAGGCCAGATTATAGCCTTCCCCCCCCCCCTTTGCTCTGGAGTTGAGACATGGAAAACTCAGGGTCAGGTCACCCTATGAAGCCAGGCATTCTTTGCTGACCCACCCCCAAGTCTCATACGCCAATTTAGAATTTTCCTCTTTACATTTTCAGAGATAGAGATTTTTCTTTGTTTCGAGCAAACATGGGCAAGGACATTTCAATCTTTTTAAATAATTAAAAACTTAAACTAAAGCACTATAGAAATTCTAGAACATAGATGTAGAAATTGACAGCGTGAACTGACTCCCTAATGGAACTGTAACACCATTCGCAACATCAGTGTTCCAGTCAAACAGGCAATTTCCAGTTTATTTCATGTGTTGCCTGGGTCATCTGGCCATGAGCAGCAGTGAAGAAATGGTAGACCCATGAACTCTACAGTGACAGTGCACCAAGGATGAGCAAAGCTTGTGGAACAAAATGCAGAAAGAGATGAGCATGGACTACCTATCACTTGCTTTGTGATCTCTTTCTATGTGCCAAAAGGCAGACATATCCAGGTCTCTTGACTTCCTGTTACCATTTATGCAACAGGCTATCCACTTGGAAAAAGGCCACAGTAACCCATCAGCCCTGCCACCATCTCATTCACCCATCAGCCACAGAAGTGTTCTGGCCACCAACACTGGGTTAAATTTTCCCAGTCAAATTAGGCAACCGACTCTGCATTATAATTAGAAATATGAGTTGAATTTAGAATATCATTCTTACCATTTGAATCGTTAGATTCTTTTTTCTCTCTAACTGGATTAACTAGTCCCCAAAAAAGTATTTCAACCATGGTACTTTAAGGAACAACTTTAGATAACTGTAAAGCTCTCATATGTAATGTGCTTACAAGTTTCTAGACATTCATTTCATATTAATAGTTCTATAACCTGAATAAATTTTTATTTTTTCACCACCATTACAATTTCTAATTTTATGTATTTATCTTTAGTTCTAAAGCCTAGAATCAAAATGCTTCATGGTAGGGTCTGATATCTATATTTTTCAAGTTTCCTTAAGTATTCCAATGTGTAGTGATTAAGAACCCCTGCTCTGGTGACTAGCACACAGAGGTGATATACTTTTCCATTAAACATTGCTACTTTTTCAAAAGTTTTATAAGATACACGGTTTTGTAAATTTTAAATTAAATTAGAAAACACGAAGACCAGAGGCTAATTTGTATCATTAACAATATAACACTGCATGTAATGCCTTTATAGGATTTGTCAATGATTAAAGCTATCCTCTCAAAAAAATAAATTAGAGGGCCAGTGAGATGGCTCAGCGGCATAAGCACGTGCCTGCCTGGCAAGTGCGAGGGCCCGAGTTTGACTCCCGGAATCCACATACGAAAAAAGGGCCGGTGATATCATTCAGGGGCACGGGCGCCTGCTGGCATGTGAGGTCCTGAGGTTGACCCCAGTACCCACAAAAAAATAAAAATAAATAAATAAATAAATAAATAAATTAGAAATACTACTGAAAGAATAATTTTTTTAAAAAAAATTGTGATTCTTCATGAAAATTTCTTGCAGAATATTTGTAGGAACAGTACAGATACAACTAAAGCTTTTAAACCTCCTTTGTTATTGTTTTTATCTAACTACTATACATTGGCTTTAGAAATTCATCTTTTAGAGTTAAATACGATCTAACAGCACAGTTTCATTACTCATTAATACTTTTTGAAAATTATGTTGCCAGGCCAGGCATGGTGGTGCACACCTATAAACCCAGCACTCAGGAGGCTGAGGCAGGAGGGCACTGGAAGTTCAAGGCCAGCCTAGGCTACATAGTGAACTCAAGCCCAGCCTGAACTACACAGTGAGAACTTGTCTCAAAAAAAGAAAGAAAGAAAGAAAGAAAGAAAGAAAGAAAGAAAGAAAGAAAGAAAGAAAGAAAGAAAGAAAATTATGTTGCCTGCATAGCCTTTCTCAGCATTTCCATCACTTTTGTTCTTTAAGTCATATGATTAATTCCAAAATGAATATACAACAAATTACCAAAATAAACTTGCTTTACTGTTGTTATTTTTGTTTTTATTGGTGATTATTGGTCATTAACTATTTCAACTCCACTCAAATTGGGAATTGTGCTAAATAAAATTACTCAGAGCATATCTCCATCATCATCCCTGAACTTTGCAAAGGCCTCTTATGGAAACCAGGAGGAGGCACAGGGGGTCCTCTAGCCTCTCCCCCACCCCAGTTCCAACCTTTGTGTTCTCAGGAGCACCAAAGTAAGGCAGAGCAGCACCTTGGGATATCTGCTACCTGGGCATCAATCCTCTTGGTTTTCACTCAGGGATAAGTGAGCATAAATGTTTCGTTTTAAAATTTTTGTCATTATTTTGTAGTCTGAGGAGGTAAAAAGATAATTAATTGGTTTTGAAGCAACTCACCAAGTTAAGAGAAGCTAAAGGCAATTTAGTAATAATAATAATTAAAAATGTCACTGAGTGCATATGCGAGGCACTGTGCTAGGATGTTTTCCATACATCATCTCATTCAACCTTCACTGTAACCCTCTAATGAAAGTTGATAAGTTGAGTTGGAAATGTCCACATTTACACTTGAGCAACCAAAACATGGGGCACATTAAATAACTCACCCAAACTCTCTGCTAGTTAGTAGGACCAAAGTTCTACTAACATTCATAGAACTTAGCCTACTAAAAGGTCTTTAGAATTCCAAAACCCTGCCAGGTGTGGTGGCACACCCCTATAATCCCAGCACTCAGGAGGCTGAGGCAGGAGGATCACTGTGTGTTCAAGGCCAGCATGGGCTACAAAGTGAGTTCAAGGCCAGCCTGAACTGCATAGTGAAAGCCTTTCTCAAAAAGACAAAAAAAAAAAAAAAAATCCAAAACCCACCACCTTACCCTTTCTAAACACAATCCAAAAACTCAAAACTACCACACTCAAGGCAAATGTCTTCTTTCAGTATAACCTGAATAAAAGGACAAAATGGGCTCCTTCTGTCACTCATGCTTTGCTTGCCTTCTGTACCACTTGACTGTTGGCTTAATAATCAGTCAGCTCAAACAGGTTAATCACCTCCTGACCAATCTGTTTGTAACTGGTCAATTCAGTAGAAGCAATCGAGCTGGCAGCAGCTTTGAATAGCTGCCTTGGGAGAATGGTCCCTTCAATCCTGGACTGTGACAGGAATGAAAGAACTCACACTGCCAATATTTTCAGGGAAAATATCCAACTCAGAGGGGAAAAATCAATTAAAAATTTAAAAACAAAGTGAAGATCACATTCTAAGTTTATGTCTGATTTTAGCATGAATATTCCTGTCACATGTTATTGTACACACATGAAAATGGACATAAATATATGCATATATATTTGTGTATATATGGAAGACGCACACACAGAGTACTAGCAGGTGAGCATAAATTAAGCCAAGTGTGAATCCTGTTATTTTTTAGTCTATTCTTCCACACCTGGTGGATTTAAACCCCTACAGGTCATCTTGTCAAAATACAATTTTAGTTCTGAGATAAAATAACAGAACAGAAACAAACACAATCCATTAAAACTCGTTGCCAGGGTTGCCAGATAACTACAAAAAACTAGAATGTTTCAGACAGAAATATCAATAACTTCAATGCGTGCGATTTGTTAACAGGGAAGAAAACAAGCAAACTTGCTCTCCGCTGACTGTCACTAATATTTATCCGTCCGGTGACTGTTAATCAAACCAAGTTTACAGTCCTGTACAGCACCTGCCACAGGTGCTGATCATTAATCAGCTACTACAGCAGTGTATTCTGCTGCTGACAACTCGCAATTTTCCACTGATTCAGCTAGTTTGTCAGGTGGGAATTATGGCATAGCGCATGTGACAAAACACATCACCCTCTTTTTTTTTTTTTTTTGCATTTTCAGGCTTCTCTCTCCTGCTTTCTCCCCCTTTTTAGACAAACAATATCTGGGAACTCAGAAGTAATAAGGCGGAATGCATAATTAATTACCCAGCTTGCTCTAATTAGGGATGAATAAGTTGTGTCCCTCTCATCATCACAAATGTGGTGATGGGTAATACCAGTTTATGCTGTATTAACTGCAAATATGCAATCCTTCTGAGAGCACTTTTGTTGATGAATTTGATGAATGTGACAATAATTAGCAGAGACAGATGAGAGCTAAATTACTACTGACAATGTAATGCTATCCTGCTTGAGGGCCTGGGAACGTGGCAGGATAACATGGCAGGGACCTGGGCCTCATTTCTAATTAATAGTCTTTTTTTTTTTTTTTTTCTTTCCTTTTTCTAGTTTCTCTTTTTTTTTTTTTTTTTTTTGCCAGTGGGGGGAAAAAGAGTAACGGTAATTGTTTTCGTCAAAGGCTGCAGGGAGTTATCAGGGTAATAAAGTTAATTAGCAGAACAAACATCCTTTCACTGCCTTACCAGTCTATGGAAAAGAGGGTAATTCAGACTGCAGAAAGATATGACTAGATGGGATGATAAGAAATTTTACACAGGAGACCCACAGAGAAGAATAATTTTCCTCCTTCATTTCTTTGCCTTGATGCATGGAAAGAAGACAGCATCTTTCAGTTCACGTAAAGAACTTTATTGTTGTGATTTTGAGTTTGAGAAATAAAGTTAGCTCAGCTCCAATTCTGCTGTTTACTTCTTTCTTGTAAGTAGTGGTGGGTTTTTCAACTTCATCATTATTCTACTAACATTTTCCAAATGTCTCAAGGACAGAAGTGAGCTCTAAACCGGGAGTGGTGGCGCACGTCTGTAATCCCAGCACTTGGGAGGCTGAGGCAGGAGGATTGCCATGAGTCTGAGGCCAGTGAGTCCAAGGCCAGCCTGGAATACACAGTGAGACCTTGTCTCAAAAGAAAGAAAAGAAAGGAAGTGAGCTGTAATATTTGCCAAGGAGAACATTTAGCTGCACCTTGTCCTCAGAAATCTGTTGTTTCATTCTCTAAATCTTTTGGGAAAAGTAAGAAATCGCCATGCAATTTCTACCAAGAAGATTTGTTTATTGTCATGTGTAAATTAAATAAAAATGAGATTTTAAAAATGTATGTCATTTTATTCTATTTTTGTAATCTCAAAAGTCATTTTTATCAAATTTTATCAATATTTTCATTTCTATTACAGAATTTTAGATATATGAGTAACCAATCAATAAGATAACTAGTTGAATAAATCTCAGTTTTACATTATAGATTTTATTCAGTTTGGTCACATTGCTTGACATAAGTACATACAGCATGAAAAGAAAATATTTGCCAGACATGCTAAAAATTTTATGTTTGTATTCTCGCCCTAAAGATCTTAAGTCGTTGTCCTTTTTCTACATCAAACACTTGAAACTGTTGTCTACTGTTAAGTAAATAATAATTGGATGGAAGTCTGAGATCTTCTAAACTAATACCCATAAGAAAGTGTCTACAGTTCAATGGCACAGTACCTGCCTGGCAAGCGCAAGGTCCTGAGTTCAATTCCTGGTACAAAAAAAAAAAAAGGGTCTATAAATTTTAGTCCCTTTAGGTACATTTCAAAAAATTCTTTTTATCCTATATAAATCATTAAGTATCTACAAGTTCTACATATCTACGATGCAAACAAGTGGTTAAGTGCTATTGTCTTTCCTTACGACTCTGTTTAATTCTAAGTTACGGACATAAGGAGGAAGTAAACAGTGAATTCCTTCTTTTGTAATTCACAGCATGGCACCAGGCTGAGTCCAGGATAGACGTCCCCCAAAAATGGGTCAAGCTTCTAGCAAGACAGCCTTAATTCTTAGCATCTACGTGACTTCAGTGTTAAGGGCGGTGTGAGAATGGAGAACGAAACGCTGAACCAAGAATTGAAAGAGCTGAGGTCTTTAGGGACTGCAAACACCTGTGTGATCACGACTATCTGGGATCCTTGATTCGTTTCATCCATGAAACTGAGTGTCTTACCTCGCCAGCTTCCTAAGATTGCTACTGACACACACACACACACACACACACACACACACACACAAATAGTTTTTCTGCTTTGGAAACTGTGACGTATTCTATACATATATCCTGTTAATATTGTTATGAATAGAAAAAAATCATGAGAAATAATCTTGAGAAATCCATTTTCTTTTTCATAGCCCTCCAATGTGTGACTAGTCAGAAGCCAGAGTTAAAAGACTGGACAAGAAGTTTTTATAATAAGAGAAACTGAAATTTAGTCTTACTTTGTGATTTTGCTGATTAATTTTCAGGAAAAAAAAAAGTATCATAATAAAGATACCCCCAAACTCATTTGCTCAAACCTACCTAGCTTTTTAAGATTTTCTTAATCTACCGTTAGAAGAGCCTGTTAAGGAATCAAAATTTGACGAGAACTAAACTAATCATTGATGTCACAAGACCTATTAGGCTTGTCCAGTGATCTCCATTTGAACTTCCTCTTGTTTCTCACAGACAGGCAGAAACACACACACACACACACACACACATCCCTATGGTTAGGTCTAATGTTGACCTTATGGGGAGAGAAATGAGTTCATGAACCGAGGTTCCACTGCATTGCTGTACTTTGCTTTACATCCTTAGCAACATTTTTAGGTTTTTGCTGTATAATCAAATTTTACATTCAAATAGGGAAATTGTAGGAGCACAAGAAGCACTGGATGGTACTTCCAAAGGCTTGTAACAGTTCTAATGGTACTACTATGTAAGCCAATAAATTTTAAAATAAGTTCACTTGTCAAGAAAGAGTATAAAAGAGGCAACAAAAAAATCCAAATGGGAAAGGTTTTCTTTTTCCTAAAAGGAACTGATTTTTATTGTAAGATGAGGAGTAACAACACATTTATCTGTTTTGTCTGGGACCTATGCCAAATTTATTGGACACTCTGATCATCTCCCCTCTAGCTACTATCTCCTTCATTGAACCACCAGGTATTTCTGTTTGAACAAGTGATGGAACCCAGTCAAGTTACCTTATTAATCTCCAAGGGCTATTGAAAAACTTTCTATGGAGTTCTTAAATGCCAGAAGCCACTAAAAGATTTGTTATTTATAACCTCGAGAGTTTCTCTTCTTCTTTGGACAGAGAGCCAAGTACTTACCTTCAAGTAAGTAATAATTTTCAACATGAACCTATTGGCAAAACTAAAAATACCTTAGTGAATAAAGTTGTTAGGAGTCAGGAATTCACCAGCGACTCTAGGCACTGGCTATAGGTACCATTGGTATTATTACGAATCTTTAGGAAATTTCTTTATTTTCCTTTTTTATTCCAAATTTCCAATCATTATTTTAGAGTATAATTTGACAAATTTCCAGTTTGTAAAGGCTCTGGGACATTTTTATTTCTTATATGAGTGCAGAGGAATGTTAGGTGGTTAACTAATCACAAAGTGCTAAAAATAAGCCATGGTTTATTTTTTCAGATTCTGAATTACAAAATTATTTAAATGCTGTCTGTAATCGAAGCGCTGCATTACTATGTAATGAAATTACAATACTGCTTAATGACATTAGGAAACTGCATGCAAAAAAATATTTGTACACAAGGTGGTGATGTTAGCAACTACTACAGTACTTTTATTCTGCTAAAAACCACAATAAACAACAACAGATTATTTTCCCTGAGTGATCTCCAAAGGGCACATTCAGTTGTTCGTATAATGATAGTATTTCAGGGCGTAGAGCCACATTTAAAAAAATAATGAACCTGTCAGTACATGTCATTAGAGCAGCAGAAAAAGATCAAACCAAAAAAAAAAAAAGAATAATGCATGAAGAGTAAATAAGAGTAAGATTATATTTACATATAGTAAGGATTCAAGAGCTCACCTTTTAATAATCTAAGTTTTTACTGACTCCTATTTGGATATATAAGTCCAAAGAATTAAATACTAAATGTAAGGTTGTCTCTACTAAAATATACCCATTTTCCAGATAGATTTCCTCTGGAAAACTTTTGTCCACATTTCTCCCCTTGCTTTATAAATAGCTTTCTTTTTTCCAATCCTGACTACAATCTTTGTCCCTTGAGGGCAAGATCCTTACCCCTGCTCATGTTCCATTCACATAGAAACTCATGTTTTTAGGTCTGTATTAGTGTAATTTAGAGCAATTTTAAAAATGAAGTTCTGGGGCCGGTGAGATGGCTCAGCGGCTTGAGCGCCTGCCCGGCAAGCGCGAGGGCCTGAGTTCGACTCCCGGAACCCACATACGAAAAAGGGCCGGTGATATCGCTCAGCGGCACGAGCGCCTGCTGGCACGTGAGGTCCTGAGGTCGACCCCCGGTACCCACAAAAGAAAAAAAAAAAATGAAGTTCTGAATATAAGTTACAAACCTTATTTCCTCATGAACTACTACTGGATTCATTAACTTTACCTTCAATATTAAAATGTAAATTGATATATGCCAACACTAAAACCAGTTCATGTGTCTTTTTAATCTGTATATTCATAATGACCTCTCATCATGAGTAACTAATTTTATCATACTTAAACACCAAAAATTTATTTGCTACTGTGAAAAATATTTATCAACACTTTATTTTTAAAAAGAAAAGGTAAGTGACTGCATCAAGAGGAAACAAAACTTGTTGGCTACAAGATAGAAAGCCTGTATGCCACGAATCAAAAAGATATTTCCAATTTTAAGATGCTTTTCCCAAGATGAAAAGAGCAGCAATTGTTATTTGCAATCTAAAAAGCAAACTATCTGTTCTGGAATTATCTCAGGATGAGTCAGAAACTTAAACCCAAAGAAAGTAATAAATAATAACAACAGATGTTTGTAAACCTGTACTCCCCTATTCAGTGTTTCCACGTGTTGTTTTTCCTTGATGCGCTGTCAGCCGCCTCTCACCTGGGAGCAGTGATATCTTATCAAAGCCCAAACAGTTCCCCTTCACAACAGACAGATAATAGTGCCTTTCAATTTATCATACTGGACTCTAAAAGAACCATGGGAACGACTGGTCAGGTGGCAGTTTGATGGACAGTTTGACAGTCCTTAAAGCATCATGGGAAATGGCTGTCACCTGATTTTCAGAGCAACCAGAGAGATAACCTTCAGAATGACGAGGAAAACAAAAATCTGAATATTTGTATATGATGCAGTTGGCAGCATCAATGTTCACTTAAGTAATAATAGGTATGAATTTAGATGATTCAGAATGGTGTTATCGAACCTGAGAGGTTCTCCAAATCCAGAAATGCCCTTCATCTCTTTTAGATGCCTTTTATGCTTTTACTCAAATGTCATTTAAAATATATACATAATACAGGGCTTCTGATTTTAAAGAGATACAATAACATATATTAAGTATTTAACTACATACTGAATATTCTAGCTGACCACTAATACTCTCCAGATTTCAAATCTGCTTTTCTTTTGACAAATTCCTTGTGCACCTTTTCCTGAACGCAGCTTGCGCACTGTAGTTCTATTTAGAAAGCCTATTGTAAAGAATGGCGTAGATCAAATTCAGACTCTGAGCTAACTCAGCCTTGTGAAGAACTTTGTCACCTTAGTGTGAGAAACAAAATAAGAGCAATTTGAAGATCTTTGGCACAAAAACATTTGAATCTACAGTTATTCATTCATTCATGAAGCAAAAAAAGAAAAAAAAAAAGAATCTGATTACTTACTGCACACAAGGGTTTCTGCTTAACATATAAAGACAAGAAAGATAAAAGCCCAGATTTCCACTTGTTCACAGTTTGAGTGAGGGTAGGCAGAGTTTTAAATGAGAGTGGAGGGAAAAGAGATGAGTCCAAACGCACTGCCTTCTAGTACATGCATCTCGCATCCTCCTGCTTACAACATTATCCACTGCATGTTTTCTCTAATGTACTGTGTATGCAGTTTACTATAGTTTTATGGTCTAAGCTGAGGAAATCCTGACTGAAAATTGGGATTCCAAAGGAAAAATAAGGACTCAGTTTTATACCTTTATCAAGTGTTCCTCCCATGTTTAAAGGGCGATTCCAGAAAAACAGTAAAGAGGTCAAAAAGAAATTTGAGGTGTAGTTCCAATAATTGAAGAGGACCCTAGACATCAAAAACCCTCAGTTCTTTAGATATTTGAGCTGCTTTCTTTTCAAAGCAGACACTCAAAAACTATGTTAAAATGATAGCTAGCCTACAAAAAACTCAAAAGAATCATACAAAGAACTCCTTTACACTCTTCACCCAAAATTTGATGATTGTTAACCTTTGCCATATTCATTATCCTCCCTATTCTCTGTCCTCCCCATTATCTATGCAATATTGTATTTTGCTAACTTTAATAGGGAGAAATAAAATTAGATTTGTTTCTAATTCATCTTTGTAATCCTTCATGCAGCCAAGCAACTGCCTTACGTATATGTGTGTGTATGTAAATTATACATATATATGGAAGTCATATATATAACATATATACTTATGAAACAAAAAATGATGACTACTTAACCTAAAAATGAAAAATACTTAACCTAAATGAAGACTTTTGTCTTTTAAGTTTGTGTTTATACACAAATATAATTTATACTATGTCATCTATCTAAAACATATGTAATATTTCATAAAATGTTTATCTTCCCAAAATTATATCTAATCAATAAATAATCTAATGAAATAAACTAATAATAAAGTAATGTATTTGCTGAAGATATGTCAAGTCAAATAAAAGATAAAAGCTTCTGCTGCTGGCTTTTTGTCTTGTCTAAGGAAAAATAGATCAACCATAGACGCTGAACAAAAAAGCAGAGATTTTAAAAAGACTGTCTTTCTGAAAAACACTCTAGTACCGTTGTTGAAATTGGTACCATTTGGCTGCTTGACATTTTTGGGATAATACTCTGCTTTTACAAATTTTGATGCTTTGGATTCACATTCCAATATGATTTTCCAAAGCCAGTTGTGCCAAAGCCAGACAACCCAGACAAATTATGAGCGCACCCTTAGTGTTTTCTGGGGAACTGGGAAAAGCCAGTAAATAATTTAAATAACTATTAACAACAAAATGTTCTACATGTAATTCTTCACAAGAAGACACATTATTTGGAAAAAATATGAATCTGAAGTTTGCAAATGCAAAGCAAAATGCTTTGGAGTAGCACATACAAATTTCAATACTTGGAGAGTGATAAAAACACATTGTACTTATTTCAAATTGGGAGAGCAAGATGTGGGAGGAAGATTTATAATAATTGATACATGGACAAAGTCCAAGATGCTACAGAACAACTGAATTCAGAATTATTTCTGAAACAGAGCTGTGGTTAAAATGCTTTTCCTTTCCTTGTTGAAATGAACTCAGGCAGAGTTCTGTCGAGTCATAACAGATCCCAGATGTAGTTCCTCGCTCACCTGATGTGAATTAAGTTTCAATGTTAACAACTAATGTAGTCATTTAAGCCAACTAAATAGGCTAAATCTAAAGCTGGTACCAAAAGTCTTATAACATGTTTCGTAGTAACACCAAAATCATGGTCTGGAAACACACTTTTCAGTCAGATTCCAATTTTCACAGAAAAAAAAAATTCAAGCTAAAAATTCCATATTTTTTAGATTTCCTAAGTCAAAACCATATAACTTAGAAAATACTACAGGAATTTTCTCATTGTAAATTTCAATCTATAAAGTCAGCTTGACTAATAAGCAGCATTCTGAAGACACAAAAATCATATTATTACCGAGGTTGTATGAATCATGAATTATTTAAGCACCATATTGACTTTCATGTATAAAATTAGTGATCTTTTGGCTCTAAGCATGTGAGTTCCACTGTAAGGATTCTCTCACTAAGGTGCAACACGGTGTGTCCCATGATCTTCTGTTTGGTGACCTAAGTTAGAGTATTATTTACTCTAACTTATTATTTATTTATTCATTAGTATTATTTATTTATTAGCTCTGTCAAGGTATGGACACTGTTCAAATGTGGGAAATTCGGGCATCATTTTCCCTTATTTTTTTCTATATCTTTCCAAACGTGGTAGGTCTTGATATTTGAAACACAAAAATATTTTCTTATTAAGTGTCTTATTTTATAGAAATCTTTATCATTTATTTTTAATGATTAAAGAGCATGTAGTTTGCACAGCCAGAAAATGCATTTTAAGATTTCAAAGTCTTCTGATTTCATCACGTTTGTTCTGTACCTTTCCAGCAAACTAGAGGCTTGTCAAAGAAATAAATCAATGAGTATCCTGTTGATTACTAAAGGATATTTAGAAAAGCTGTCTAATTTTCTTAATGCCAGAATGTAACCACATAAAGGAATCACACCTAAGGTTACCCTGATGCTATGACTTTTACAACTCTTTTACAGCTAAAAAAGGATTGATTTTTTTTCTTTTCCTTGTTCAATAAAAAATTAAAATGGAGAAAAGGGGGAATATGGAAGCATATCTCAACTATCTTAAACACTAGCTATTAAACCATTTAAACTGCTTATTTAAATTTGTATAGCCATGTTTCGAATGTGGAAAAGGGATTCTAGCTTTTTTCCAACTGCTTCTCAAAGTTCTGATTTATAATTATTCAGAGATTTGTGTTAAAATTTCTAAAGCTCACATAATATGTTGAATAATCATAGGATTATGAAATAACACCTTACATGGTTCGACATTCACTTCTACTTAATTCATCCACAAAAGTTATTCTTTTTGAAGGATGTGAGAGGCAAACAAATGAATTAGGCTTAAACTAATTCTTAGGATCCAAGTGGTGTTAGCACTTGCATTAGTACATTTTTCTAGGCTGTATCTATGTGGGAAAAGAACCCGAAGTGTAAGGTAAAATTAGCGTTCAACCGAGTGATTATTTTGTCTTTATTATAGCAAGCCAATGGTTTGACTTTTCCCACTGAATATGCTTAACTGGCCATTGTTTTGAAATTTTGTAGACTTAGTCATTGTGTTTTAACATTCAAGCAATACGTCCCATTACTTGTCCTATATGGCACTTTAAACTCATTATTTTCCTTCCAGCATGATAGTTAATGGAGAAAAAAAATCAACACTGGTACATTCCACCCTTGTAATGTTCCTTATTTGTCATATTTAAAAATTGCTCTCTCCTCCTCTTTTCTCAGCCAAAAAAGGTTTAGTTTGTGTTCTTTCCTCTCTTATAAATATTAAAATTTTCTGAGACTCACTTTCCCCATCCATAAAGTGGAAACAATTGTATCTCTCTCTTAGACTTGCTATGAAGATTAAAGATAACTACATCCCGTGACTGTCCTAGCAAGAGCTATCTCTCTCCTCTTTGATTAATATTGGAATACTTATTGATGGGCTTGTGTTAACAGACAGGTTACTCAAAGTCTTAACCTCTTTCCTTCAGTTACACTGAAGCATAAACCAATGTGTAAATAGGCACTAATCTTTCTGCTACATTGGTTTATTGAAGAAGAACCAGGGGAATCTATTATTATACAAGAGGAAGTGAATAAAACAAAGGAGGGTGTAAGAAGGGTCCTGGGGGTGGTTATGATCAAAATATGTTATATGCATGGATAAAAATACAACATTGAAATTCAATAATAGGCACGAATAAAATATATTTTAAAAAGAAATAAAAAGACTCAGCATAAAAATAATTCTAAGTCATAAGACCGTATGTACATTGCCAATGTTCAGAAACACATTCCTCCCCCAAAGACAAGAAAAGAAGTTTTTGCTTACCTTTCTTTAAAAAAAAAAAAAGCAATATGAACTTTCACTTAAAATGTTTTCTCTACAATTCCATTAAGCAATAATGAAAAAATATGTGGATTATGCTTATATATAGATAACTGAAAGCTTCAAAAGATATACAAGGTATTAGTCACATTTTGTTACTATGAAATCAAGGAGAGAATGATGCTCACAACATGCTCACAACAGTGACAAAACGCACAAAAAAAAAACTACGCAGTGCCAGATGCTTGAGCATTTAATGTGGATTATCTCATTTAATCCTCACAGCCTTATCGAGGTAGGTATTGTAGTTATTATTTTATTCTCATTTTACAGATGAAAAACTTAGTCATGGATAGGGCAAGTAGGTTGGTCAAAGTTACATCCTCTGTGAGTGTTGGGGCTGTAATTCCAAATGATCTACACAAAAACAATGATGCCTATTTAGATATAACTTAAAAATATAGGGCCAGTGAGATAGCTCAGCGGCATAAGCATGAGGTCCTGAGTTCAACTCCCGGTACCCACATAAAAAAAAAAAAAAAAAAGAATGATATGTAACATTTCAGTTCAACAGAGGAGTAAACTCAAGATTTATTGTACAAAATGGTAACTACTGTTAATAACAGTGTACCATGTATGTGAAAATTGCTGAGAATACATTTTTTTGGGCTCACTATGTAGCTCAAGCTGGCCTTGAAATTGGAGCGATATTCCTGCCTCAGCCTCAGCAGTAAACCTGCTGGGATTACAGGTGTGTACCATCACACCCAGTAGCTAGAATACAGTTTAAATGTTCTTTCTCACTACAAGATAAAAAAGATAGGAATGTATGTATTAGCTCCATTTAGCTATTTGACGAGGTATACATATATGAAGACATCAAGTTGTATGTTATATGTAGAATTTTGTCAGTTAAAAAAATCAAATCAAATTTTAAACATTTAAAGCACTTTTTAGATTAGTAGTTCTTAATTTTTTTTTTTGGCCTCAGAAACCTTCTACATTCTTTAAAATTATTAAAGTTTGCAAAGAGCTTTTGTCTATATGGGTTAGATCTACCAATAGTGACTGTATTTGAAATTAAAACTGAGCACCAAGAGCAGTGGCATATATCTTCAGTCTCAGCTACTCAGTAGGCTGAAGCAGAAGGCTAGAAAGCTCAAGGCCAGACAGGGCTACTTAGTGAGACCCTGTCTCAAAAATAAAAAGGGCTGCAGATATCGTTCAGTGGCAGAGAGCTTGCCTAGCATGTATGAGGTTCTGAGTTCAATCCTCGGTGGGGGCAGTGGGGGAGCAGGGGTGTGGGAGGCAGGGGAGAATGGGGGAGGGGAGGAGGAGAGGTTTCAAATGCATGTAGTAACTTATCTTAAAATGACAATAAAATCCCATCTGTTAATAACGAGATTATTAACTAATTAATATTATTACTAGTAAAATGTTACATCTCATGAGAAAAGCAGCAGTATTTTGGTTTTTTTTTCCAATTTCTGTAATATGTGTACTAATAGAAGACAGCTGAATGCCCGTAACTGCTTCTCAATCCGTCTGTTGTGATGGTATTTTGAAGTATATCAAGAAAATATGGCCTCATGAAAAATGTGTAGGAGTATCTTATAGCCTTTTTAGATAACTGTGGATATTATTCTTGATACTATGCCCAAATTTGATGAATACAGTTTTTTTTAAAGGTTAGTTTCAATATAGAATCTGAAAAATATCATTGGACTTCTTATATGCTGTTACATTAAATTCCATTGGTTGGCTTGGCACTTTGAATGGATCTGTTATATACACATCATGATTTTGAAGTATCACATTTGTCACAAGGACAATGTCCTTTCAATTCAAATCTTCCAAATATTGATACATCTCATTTTAAAAATCAATCACATGGGCCGGTGAGATGGCTCAGCGGCATAAGCGCCTGCCTGGCAAGTGCGAGGGCCTGAGTTCGACTCCCGATGCCCACATACGAAGAAAAGGGCCAGTGATATTGCTCAGTGGCACCGGTGCCTGCTGGCGCGCAAGGTCCTGAGGTCAACCCCCAGTACCCACACACACAAAAAAAATCAAATCACATGAACGGATCCCACCGCTGGTCTCATCACAAAGTCCTTCTTGCAGCTGGAATCCTGCACCAGAGCTCTCCTCAGGAAGCTATCTGACTTCCACATTGAAAAGTACTTTCTGGGTATTTCCTGTTTTTCATGGAGAAACTTAAAAAAGACGTGTGCTCAAGGGTTAATTAAATTAATGAATTTTATCATTTCATCAAGGGCATTATTAAACCAAGCTGGCTGATTATTTATTTGGCATAAGGGCGTTGAAGTGTGTGTGAAGAAAGCAATGATTACTAGAATAGTCCTGGTGCTACCACCTTAACAATTTTCACTGCTAGTTTTAGCCACCATTGCTCTTGCACCATCAGTGCAACATTCTAACACAGTTATAGAACAAATAATATCTTACTAATGTCATAAAAATAAATTTGGCTCTACAGACGCCCCTGAAAGGGTGTCATGTACCTCGACAATCTGCAGAACGCACTTTCAGAAACATTGATTTAAAATTATACTTTCAGAGGGGCATGGTGCATGACTGTTATCCCAGCACTCAGGAGGCTGAGGCAGAAGGATTGCTGTGAGTTCAAGGCCAGCCTGAACTATATATTGAAACCCTGTCTCAAAATAAATAATTAGTAAATTAAATAAATAAATAAAACTGTCATTCTGCCAATCAAAATATTCCCTAGGTAATTCTAGGAAGAGTTAAAATAAGATAGAAGAATTGCAGGTTCAAAAAATGATTTTGCTGTCTTATAAAAGTTAAACAACATTTGCATTTTTCACATGGCATAAAACTGTGAAATTGTTTTTTTTTGCTTATCTTGATTATTATGGTCCTGTGTTTATGCTTACAAATTATTTTACTGGTTTGAAAGGTTTTCTGAGCAATATATTAGGAGAAAGAGAGAATATATAACTAATAAGATTTTCACAGCCTGTAAATTAGTTACTGTGTGTAAACTGCTCAGCAGGTAAGTCATTCAGGTCACTAGGATATCTTTCACTAATCAACCTCTACATTAATTTATTAATTTCTCTGTGCCTCCCAAAGTGAGAATCTATTCAGATGCATTATTTGTATTTTCTAGTTTGAATAGATTATGCATACATTGCGGTGTAATTAAATATACACATATCTTTTCCATAACTAATTTAAAAATGAAATAATAGATGTTGTTTTGAAGTCAACTGTCATGAATAAATGACAGCAGCTGACTCTAACTGAACCTGAGGTGAATCCCTTTAGTTTGGGCCATTGTAAACTATTTAATTCTGAAAATGCCTCCTTAAAATAAATTTCAAATTTTACCCCAACTAATCCTTTCTGAATGCAGGTTAAGGACTTAATCCTACAATTTTATGAATCCATAGTGTCTAACAAATTGTCTTCCTCTATTATCTAAATCAGAGCATAAAATTTCTTAAGCAAGAAGGCTAGGTACTTAAACATAAGACACCTTGTGATCCGTGAACACTTTACTTCAGAGTCATTCTGGATTTTTCATACGTCACTGGTCTTCTTCCTTTTATAAGTGTAATCTAATATAAGAAACACTAAAGGACTTCTACCAAATATTATTACTCCATATCATTTTAAGTAACTGTTATTTTGAGTTAAAATAGAACTGTAATATTTATTACAAGAGTGCAATGGGTGGGAGAGAGAAGAGGTATGTTCTCATTGAGATTTTAAATATCACCTGCCATTTCTCTACTAAGCCCATGCTAGACAAGGGCCCACCTGGGTTTTCGGGCTTTGCTTTTTCCAGATATGCCAGTTGTCTTAGTTACTTTTCTCATTGTTGAGACAAATTCCCAATGCCAAAGTTAAAGGAGGAAAGGTTCATTTTGGCTCATAGTTTGTAGAGGTTTCAGTCCATAATTAGCTGGCTCCAAGGCAGGGTGGCATGGCAGAGGGACATCACAGAGGAGAAACAGTTAATGGCAGGCAGAAGGTAGCAAAACCAGCAAGCAGCAAGCGACAACAGCAGCCCCCTTTCCCTTATATTCTATCCAAACCACATGCCCTTAGGGTGGGTAGCACTCACACCATGGGGGAAGGGCACCCTTAATCCTAGCATTGCACCATTATTCCCATCATCACACTCCCTAGATCCAGCCACCTCTGACCGATGACTGCATGAGGCTTTGGGGGAACATCTAGATGCCCATAACTCCAATATTCCTCAACGCCTTTGTCTTCCTCTTTAACTGCTACTCATTCTTCAAGGACCTCCTCAGCGAAGCCTGGTGGTGTCAGGTTCCATGCCTCTGCCTCTTGAGCATATACACTTTAGAGGCATTTCTTTGTTTTCCTTCAGCATTTTCTCTCATTACCATAGAGCTCAGTTCTTAGTAGGCACCCAAGGAAAATTTTTATGATCAAACATAAATTGTCAGAAAAAAATAAAATTAGTTCCTTAGAAGAATGATTTCATATGAGTTGCCATGTATTATGAGTTTGGGAAAACTTAAAATGCAGAAAACATTTCCCTAAGGAAGTTATAAATTGTTTGCTTGGAAGTTATAAATCGTGTTACCCTCTAAGTGGGGGATAGTTTTTAGTAATTGGCGTCTGGTCTTTTGTTTGTTTGCAAAAGAAAGAGTAAAATGTTAACTAAAAGACTGGCTATCGGAAAGAAGAAAGTCAAGAGAAAGAAGAAACGAAACCGTGCTGTCGCTTTGCTTTCTCAAAGACCATGCATTTAGAAGAACAAAGCAAGTCAACAGATATGGAGAAGAAAGTAAATTACAGCTCAGTTCACTCCAGTTCTATATGCTTGAGATTCAAAAAGAGGTGTGTACTCATATCTGTAACAAGAATTAAAAACCTCTATTTCTGTTAAAATGTGGATCTCAGTAAGGCTGCTGTAGTAATTTCACTTTCTCAATTATGTAATTAGAATTTAAACAGAAATAATAATTCTAGGGCTAGGTGCTTGACTCAGTGGTAGAATGCTTGCCTAATATGCAGGAGGCCCTGGGTTCAATTCTCAGCACTGAAAAAAAGAGTTAAAAATTTAAAAATTAAGAACTGGAAAGAAATTCCATTTCTGCAGATGTTAGGACTAGAAGCTTACAAAGACTAGCAAAATGAAAATTCAGTATACCTCCAGTATAGAACATCAATAGCACACCTATATGCTAGTGGCGGTAAGTTGTAAAACAGAAGTTTTAAAGAAGTTCCAATTGAAAAGGAAACAAAAAATACTGTACTATTAAATTTCTGAATAGTGTATGAAAACCTTCACAAAAAATACATAACTTGCTGGGCACGGTCATGCATACCTATAACCTCAACACCCAGGAGGCTGAGGCAGAAGACTGCTACAAGTTCAAGGCCAGCCTGGAATACATGGTGAGTTCAAGGCCAGCCTGAACTACATAGCAAGATCCTGACTAAAAAAAAAAAAAAAAAAAAGTACATAACTTACATGAAGAAAACTAAAAAATATTATTCAGAGATACATTTTAAAACTTTAGAAAATATGCTAATATCAGAATTCATGATTAGGGGGGCCGGTGAGATGGCTCAGCGGCGTAAGCACCTGCCTTGCAAGCGCGAGGGCCCGAGTTCGACTCCCGGATCCCACATACGAAAAAGGGGCCGGTGATATCGCTCAGCGGCACGGGCACCTGTTGGTGCGCGAGGTCCTGAGGTCGACCCCCCAGTACCCACAAAAAAAAAAAAAAAAAAAAAAAAAAAGAATTCATGATTAGGAAAACTAAACACTCTGAAGACATTAATTTTTGCAAAATAATTTATATATTCAATGTTATTACATAAACTATCTAAAACAATTCCAAGGGGTAGGATCCTAAAATGCATTGGGAGCTAAGCAAGGGAAAATGCAAAGAAACTTGAAAAAGAAATGTATTAAAGGTAAGTAACCATACCAGTTTTTAAAATACACTTAGGCTATAATAATTAAAAAGGTAGCACCAGAATAATAATCAATAGCAATATAGCAATATAAACTGATATATATACAGCAATAGCAATATAGCAATAGCAATATAAACTGATATGTATATGTGTGTGTGTATGTTATATTTAATGTATGAGAAATTATGTAAAACATGACTACTCAGTGAAGAAGAGGATTATTCAGCAAAAAAAATGGAAAATAGAGATCTGGAAAAAATATTAATTAAGAAATGAGTACATGTCCAAATAAAATGTGCATGATGTGAGAAGAGCTAAAAGGAAAAAAACTACTATGTGAACTCTGAAATTTTGCAAAAAGAAAATTCTAAGTATTATTCATTCATCCAGAGTAATCCCTTAGATTTTTTGGTCCATGCTTCAGGTTGAACCCAGAGCACTGCACATCCTAGGCAAGTGCTCTACCACTGAGCTACATCCCCAGCCCTGCTCCATTACATTTTAATTCCCAGTGGGTTTTGCAATGTATGTATCTTCCTTTCCTTCACAAGTAGCACTGAGTTTTTCACACAGTAAGTGTACAATGCAATGTAAATGCTGGAATTACAGGCATGTACCACCACGCCCAGCTCTTACATTTGTTTTTTAAAGATATACTTTTGTCCTCTAAAAAGAATATATTTTGATCTATCTTTATATCTGTAACACACATAGTTTTGGGGGCCATATTTTCCTGTAAAAATAAAAACAACAGTTCGAAACCAAAAATTAACTTGTGCCTTTAGCTTTTGGATCATATTTTGATTTCTATGCATGGAGCAGTTCAATAAAACAGGATTTAAAACAATGGAAACCTGAAGATCAGAGCTTTTCTATGACTTGCTTCATGATATGACTCAGACATGCTAGTCTGAACTTCATTTTCCCAGTATAATTTTGGCCATGGATAACTTGTAACTGAGGACTCCATGCTAGAATTGGTCTCCTTTCAGGAGAAGAATAAGATTTATTTGAGAACAGCAAGATGATGGTCAAAATAATCTTTCAGAAGTCAGGAGATGACCTTATCTCAAGAGAAAAATACTGTCCAGTGGCCACGCATTCGGAAATAAGGGTCTTGCTCCTAATCTTACATTTCTATCAAGGAAACTGTAAAAATATGATAAAATAGAAGCTATTACTCTAGTTCATGGAAAATTGATGGTCTTTTATTTAAATGTTGCTCTTTCCTCCCTGTCTGATATTTGTTGTTGATTTTTTTACATGATCTAATTTCATGGCATTTTGACAGAATTTTGTACCTAAAGCAAATCTTACTATAATTTATATTACTGACCTGAAAGTTCAGTGGCAACATTAGCAAATAGTAAGCAATATCTGAATGAAATTTTATTATTTATGAAAAAGGTATCCTATCACTTCTGGCCAGGTTAGTCAATTTTGCTAAAAGTATTCTCTCTAGTGCTCTATAGATTGTGTTTATTTTTCATATCTGTTTCCTGTTCTTTTAGAAAATGTAGGTCCATACAGTATAACCATGATTTTTTCCATTTAAGTAAAGAATCCATTCCTTTTTTCCCCTTCTGAATGATTGTATAATATTTCTTCCAGTGCCGTGAACCCATGATTGTTTAATAAAGCTAAATCTAATGTAATTCTCTAATTTGTGGGGAAAAAAAAAACTGACCGTATGTATTATTAATCCTGTAGGGGGTACTTGTTCCTCATGTAGTCATTTTGTGGAACATTTAGGACCTATAGTGTTCTATTAAAAGTTGGTAGTTTGGGGGTGGGGTGGCCGTGAAAGATATGAATAGGTGGATGGATGGTCAGGTAGGTGGCCATATATATGTATATGCAGTTTGATTGTTTCCTGATTGGACCAAAGCCTTCAGTTATCTTCCTCCCAAGGCGTCTGTGTGACAGACATCATCTGTCTTGCTCACTTCTTCCTATGAAGCCTGTCCAACATATATTTTTGAATGGCCTGCTGGGGTTCTCTGGAATCACGCTGGAGTTTCAGCCAATTTAAAACATCACTCATGAAGAGCCCTCTAGACTTTATTTGCATGGATGCTGATTCTTATATTTCTTCCTTCTAAGAGCTGTGGCAGACTGACCAAATAACATGGCTTAATTCTTTGTTATTGGTTATGCTTTAGGTTTGGGGCAGTTTTTTGTTTGGTTTGGTTTGGGTTGGTTTTGGTTTTGGTTTTGGTTTTGGTTTTTTCTGTTTTTTGTAATAAGTTAAAGTACCTCTTCCCATCTTGTATTTTGAAAATTAGAGAAAGAATAAGTAAGATTTTTAGAATTAAATCTATTTTTTAACTAATATATTATAAACATCAAAATTGTGGGCCAGTGAGATGGCTCAGTGGCGTAAGCACCTGCCTGGCAAGCGTGAGGTCCTGAGTTCGACTCCCAGAACCCACATACGAAAAAGGGGCCAGTGATATCGCTCAGCAGCAGGGGCGCCTGCTGGCTCGCAAGTTCCTGTGATTGACCCCTGGTACCCCAAAAAAATAAATAAATAAATAAAAATTGTACATATAATGGGGTACCATGTAATGATTTGATACATAGATGTATCATGTAATGTTTAAATCCAATTAAGCATATTTATGTCCTCAAGAACTTACCATGTCTTTACGTTTAAAAACTTTCAAAATCCTTTCTTCTATCTTTTTAAAATGTACAGCACATTATTTAAGTTTGTTGGTACAATTTAGATATACATAATCATCACATTCATCACAGGGAATCTGTACCTGCACATGATATACCTTATTCCTCTTTTTTTCATCCCCCTCCCATCTCTTCAACCCCTCTTCCCCTCCTTATTCACAAAGCTTTGTTTCCATTTTATCCTTTTTTTTCTCATTTTTTTCTTTTCCCTTCCATCCCCTCCTCAATTCCCCTTTCCCTTTGAACAACTACTTCCTATTTCACAATATCTATTATACATTTTGGTTCTTACTTACACTTTCAGTTTCTCATACCAGAGAGACAATGTGATATTTACACGTGTGTCCGATTTATTTCACTTAAAAGTATGGTCACAAAGTCTATCTATTTAGGTATAAATGTCTCAAGTTTGTCCTTTTTTATGGTTGAGTAGTACTCCATTGTATATAAAAAGCCACATCTTTTTTATTCATTCATGGGTTGATTGGCATTTGGGCTGTTTCCAAGATTTAGCTATTATAAACTGTGCTGTTATAAACGTGGGTGCACATATATCACTATGGTATGATGTTTTTAATTCTTTTGGGAAGACACCAAGAAGGGGAATAGCTAGGTCAAATGGAACCTCTAATCCTAATTTTTTTGAGGAGTCTCCACACTGATTTCCACAGTGTTGCACCAGTCTACACTCCCACCAACAGTGGAGGAGGGTTCCTTCTTCGCAACAGTCCCGCCTGCATTCATTATTGGTTGATTTGTTGATAATAGCCATTCTTTCTGGAATGAGATGGAATCTTAGCATTGTTTTAATTTACATCTCTCGGATGATCACTGATGTTGAACATTTTTTCATGTATTTATTTGCCATTTGTACTTCCTCATTTGAGAAGTGTGTATTCATTTCAGATGCCCATTTTTGGATTGGGACTTTATATTTAGGAGGGGTCTGATTTTTTTCAATTCTTTATATGTTCTAGATATAAGTCCTTTGTCTGAGGGACTGTTGGCTAAAATTTCTTTTCACTCTGTTGGTGATTTCTTTTGATGTGCAAAAGCTTTTTAACGAGATGAGATCCCAGTTGTTGATTCTTTGGAGTATTTCCTGTGCAGTTTGTTCACGAAGTCTCTGCCTACACCTATGTCTTCAAGATTTCTACCTACTTTCTCTTCCAGTAGATTCAGTGTTTCTGTATTAGTATTTAGCTCTTTGATCCATTTTGACTTTAGTTTAGCGCATGGTGATAGACATGGGTCTAGTTTTAGCCTTCGGCATGTGGAAAGCCAGTTTTCCAGCACCAATTATTGAAGAGGCTGTTTTTCTTCCAGTGCACATGTTTGGCCCCTTTGTCAAAGATAAGATGGCTGAGTGTGTTTGGAGTTGTTTCTGCATCTTCTAATCTGTTCCACAGATCCTTGGGTCTGTTTTTTTGCCAGTTATTTTTTTATAGTTTTTTTTTTTAATGCTACTGTGCAGTAGCATACTAGAACCTCTTGCTTCTATTTAACTATAACTTAATACCCGCAGATCCCCCCACCCACACTCACACTCTCGCCTGTGGTAACCACTATTCTACTCTTACCTTCCATGAGATCAGCATTTTTTGATTTTACATATGAGTGTGGTCATGTGGTAATTGTCTTTTGGTTCCTGGCTTATTTCACTTGACATACTAATCTCCAGTTCCATCCAAGTTGCTTCAAATGACCAGATTTCATTCTTTCTATGACTGAACAAGTATTCCATTACATATGCCTTATTTTCTTTATTCATTCATCAGTTAATGGACGCTTACATTTTTTCCATTTCTTGCAGTTAAGAGTAGTGTTCTAATGAACAAGGGGCATCTCCTCAACATACTGATTTAATTTCCTTTGGATCTGTTGTGGCTTTGATCTAAAATGTCCCCCAAAAGTCTTGTGTTTGAAAGGTGATTGGATCATGGGGTGCTATATCATCAGTGGCTTCATCCAGTACCTGAATGTGCTGTTAGGAGCTGGGGCCTAGTCAAAGAGGGCGTCACAGGGGTCATAACTTTGAAGGTTATATCTTCCGGCACATTCATTCTCTCTGTCTCTGTCTGTCTGTCTGCCTGCCTACCTACATCTCTCTCTCTCTCTCTCTCTCTCTCTTTCTCTTCCCTCTCTTTCCTTCCTGGCTGCCATTGGATAAACACCTTTCCTCTGCCATATGTCTGCCATGCTGTTTCTGCCTTGGAGCCAGCTTACCATGGACTGAATCCACAAAAACCTGTGAGCCAAAATAAATCTCCCCTCTTTTAAATTACACATGTAAGATATTTTGTGCCAGCAACAGGAAAGTTATACTTGCTACAGCATACGGTACTTATAGTTTAATTTTTTGAAGAACCCCCAGGTTTTCTATAATGGCTGTACTAATTTACATCCCCACCAACAGTGTGCAAGTGTTCCCTTTCATCCACAGCCTCGCCAGCACTTCTTATCTTTAGTCTCTTTTACAATAACCATTCTTACTGAGGTGAGGTGATATCTCACTGTAGTGTTGATTTGCATTTCCCTGATAATTACCGGTAGTAATGTTGTTTTTTTCTGGACCTATTGGCTATTTGTATGCTTTCTTTTGAGATGTTTCTATTTAGATTGATTGCCATTTATTAATTTGGTTATTTGCTGTGTGCTTTGGAGTTTTTGGAATTCCTTACGTATTCCAGATATCAGCCCCTTGTCAGATATATGGTGTGTAAATATTTTCATTATGTAGGTTGTCTCTCATATTAGTCAGGTTTCCTATTGCTAGGCACAATACCTGACACCAACAGCATGAAGGAGGAGGGATTTGACTTGGTCGTGATTTCAGTCCATGGTCAGCGGCTCCAAGGCAGAAACATCACGGCAGAGGGACGTGGCAGAAGCAAACTGCTTAGTTCATGGTAGCTGGGAAGCAGAGCAGAAGAGTACTTCCCTATGTTTTCTTCTAGTTGCTTCATAGTCTCAGGTTTTACATTTACATCTTTAGTCCCTTTTGAGTTGATTTTTGTATCTGATGAAAGATAAGATTCTAGCTCATTTGTCTGCATGTATACATCCCATTTTCCCAGCACCATTCATTATAAAGATTTTCCTTTTTGCAAAACATGACCTTTGTCAAAAATCAGTTGGCTGTATATGTGCGGATTTACCTCTAAGCTCTCTATTTTATTCCACTGGTCTATGTGTCTGTTTTTATGATAATACCACACTGTTTCAATTACTACAGCTTTAAAGTATATTTTGAAGTCAGGGGGCACAATGCCTCATGCATTGCCCTTTTTGTTCAAATGCCTTGGCTATTCAGGGTTTTCTTTTTATAGTTCATATAAATTGTATGATTATTTTTCTACTTCTATCAAGACTGTCTTTGGTATTTTGATAGGGATTGCATTGACTTTGTAACACTTTGGTAGTACAAATAGTTTAACAATATTGATTCTTCCAATCAGTGAACAGGGGATATCTTTTCACTTTTTTGTATCCTCTCCCATTTCAATAATTTTTAATAATTTTCACTGTAGAGATATTTGCTCTCCTTAGCTAAATTTATTCCTAGTTATTTTATTTCTTGTAGCTTTTGTAAATGGGATTCAATTCTTGATTTCTATTTCAGATAGTTCATGATTGGCAGAAAGCATCACTACTGATTTTTGTGTGCTGATTTTTTATCCTGCAATTTGCTGAGTTCATTTATTAGTTCTATTTTCTCAATGGAGTTTGGGGTTTTCTATATAAAATCATATCATCTGCAAACAGTAACAATTTGATTTCCTCTTTTCCAAATTGGATGCCCTTTATTTCTTTGTCTTGCCTGTTTGCTCAAGCTAGGATTTCCAGAGCTATGATGAATAATTTACATTAAGGGAATTTATATTGTATAATCAAAATATTTGAATATGGGAATGGTTTATAGAAATGAATTTATTTTACTGTGCAAAAAACTTCATACTCACTCAATTCTTTTTAACAGAAAATCTAGAATCAAATGGTAACACTATAAATCACTAATATTCCTCTGATACACATTTCCCTACCAGGTTAGAACAAAGCATTTTGCCTCTTGTTTCTCTCTGCAAAATATTCCTAGCTGCTTGACCTTAATATTTCTCAAAGTTGACATTAATGACCATTCTAAAGAATTGCCAGAATCAGGCAAGATGTACAGGCTACTACATGCATCGACTTACATAAATTATAGTTTCTTCCTTTGAGAAATAGAACATCAAATAATTGTAGACCTAGGGTATGTTGCACGGCATTAGACAATAAACACAGGGCCATATTCACAATATTAGAGGTTCTGTGTTTAAAAATTATCTCTAAATTCCGACCATCCATATGAGCAAAGTCTTTTGTTTAAAAGTCTTCATGGTATGGTTTTCTCAGTGTAAAATACACACAAAATACATTCATCTAATGATGACTTTAGAAGATACAGAATGTTGTATAAGAATAAAAACCATAATCAGAATAGTTTGTTAAGAGACTGAGAGACCAAAGCCTATTTTATTGCAAGATAATTCATAATACCTTTGCCATGCAAAAACAACCTTTCCTGAGAATACTGTGGAAGCAACAAATTAGAGAACTATGTTGATATTCATTGTACCCACCCAGAAATAGCAGGATCCCATGAATACAAGGCAAAAATTGGTTAGCTCAATTTAATAAAGTTGTTAGATGTGAATCTTTGGAGTTATCTGGCATGACCTAAAGCAATGAGAAGGAATGAACCTAACATTTGATAAGCAGCTACACTCAGTAAGCACTACAAAAAATACTTTTGAAAATGTGAATTCATTGCATGTTCAAAATATTCCTTGCAAAATATATTATATATTTCTATTTCACAGATAAGAAACTGAGTCCCAGAGAGGCTAAGAGACTTTTGTAAGCTGATGTAGCCAGGATGTGTACAAGATTTGTTCTTCTGGTTATGTTTTATATGTTCTAGAAGCTGTAAGGAAATACAGAAATGGATGAAACATTTTCCCTTTCATCAAATAATTTTCAAGTTGATGAGGTTAAATCAAACAAGTGGTTACTCTTTTCCAAGGAAAGAGAGAGGAATATGACAGAGAAAGAGAATTCTGTGTCCCAAGTAGAGTGGAAGATACATGATTCTTGTTTTATTGTTTTTTATATTATACATTTATATATAAATACATAGATTATACATATAAAAATACATGTTCTGCATATTATAAAATAAAGGAGTTCATATTTTTTAAAATATGATTAGAAATAGGCAAACTGTACATGCTTTATAGGTATTGCACCTACTAGTAGAAAAATTCAAAATATAGTTTGCATATCAGTCAGATATGAGATAATTTGGAGGAAAACGATTCTTGTATCTGTATATAACTGAGGAGATCAATGTCAGAATAAGTCATATGATAAATGGTGAATTAACCAATGCTTACTGGCAATCAAACACTTTATTCTCCAACTAGTTTATATTTGAGGTAGTATATATTTGTGGCAGGAAATGCCACAGGATAAGATTATAAAATAATGGGTAATGCAGTAATATAACATCCTTTGGGCCGGTGATATAGCTCAACAGCATAAGCACCTACCTGGCAAGCGCAAAGTCCTGAGTTCGACTCCCGGTACCCGCATATAAAAAAATAATAATAATATCATCCTTCTTCGTAACTCAAGATATTTACCAGCCACCCTGTAAAACCACATTCTCTTTAACACATATCACAGGGCCTTAAACATAGTAGACATGTGGGTTTAATTCAAAACAACTGCCACTAACTGACTACTTAACATGGTCTATATCATTTTCATACATTAATTTTTAACCTCACATTTACCCTGGGAGATAGATGAACTTTCCCCAGTTTTCAAGTACAGAAATTACAGTTCAGAGAAATGTAATACCCTGCCCAAGGTCACAAGACATGACGAACATAGGATTTGAGCCCAGATATGTTCCATCCAAAGTATGCTTTCTTTCAACCCCACGACCAACTAATGGCAGATAGCACTCGTCCCCACCTATTGACGTAGGTTCTATTGTCATCCTCAATTTACAGAGAAGAAAACTGAGGCACAAAGAGATTGTCACTTGTCTATAGTCACACACTTGACTATAAGTGGGAACATTTTGGGGTCCTCAGATCTGAGTTGGTGGCAACCACTCTAGCAGAAGGGGACACCATCTCATATAGAAACTTTTCCAGGATAAAACAGGCAAGAAGCCTTGCTAAAATGCACACCTTATTCTCTGGAGTGGCCTGAGTCTCGCAAGAATGCTCCTTAGCATTTAGCCCCTTGAGATCTCTTAAGAATGAAAAGAATCTTCCCACGTGGCCTGGAACACCAAAATCCACAATCATATACATTTAACAGTTGAGGAGTTCAGTGTCCCATTAAAGTGTGTTAAGATAAGGAACCCCCAAAGCTCTTTCCATCCTTCCTTTGTCTTATAACAGGCTTCTGACACCGGAGTTTTTTGTTAAAATCATCCTTAATAGAAATATTACTGTATATATTTTCACCAGAAGGAAGAATGTCAGGGAAATTTGTCATGATAGGTATTTACCATAAGTTTGACATGCATTATTGTTAGATCATTCTACTCTCCCTCCATAATTTTTCTATGTAATTTATTTATGTGCATATTTAAATGGTGTGCCACTTAATTGAAATTGTAGTGTGCTTGAGCCAGATTTGACACTGACTGGCAGTTGTTGTTAAGGAATAGTTGGAACCTATGAACGGGTCATTTTCCAAATGGTACATATGCAGATATATTCATCCAGGAGAATATTTCAGGAAATCAAATAGCTCATGGTGCCAAGACAAGCACCTCATTCATTTCAAGCAGGATTATGTCTCATTCACCCCTATAGACCACGTCAGAACCACATACGACATAACAGATAGTCTACCATTAGCTTCCTTATCTTCTCACATGAAGGTTCTGCCCACAAATACAAGGGTCTTGGAAATAACTTTTAGAAAGCTACTCAGTCCTCAGAAGACTTTTTACATGTAGGTGTATAGAGCTGAGTGTGGCGATGCAGGCCTGTAATCCCAGCATTCTGGGAGGCAGAGGCAGGAGGATTGCAAGTTTGAGCCCAGCCTGGGCAACTTAGTGATAAGATGCAGACCCCATTTTGAAATGAGAGAGAGAGAGAGAACTGGGGATGTAGCTTACTTTACTGCAAAGGCCATAGGTTCAATCTTCAGTACCGCAATAATGGTGACGATGATGGTGGTGGCGGTAACAAAGTATTTGTGTATTAAAAATAGGGCAAGGGCTCAGTAGTAGAGCACTTGCCTAGTGTGCGTGAGGCCCTGGATTCAATTTTCAGCACCTCAAAAAAATAAATAAATACACCACCCAGTGTTCAATTCTGTCCTGTTTATTTTTCATCCAAACACTTACTAGTAGAAGAGCCAAAGTATTAGAGAGATCATTCTTGATAGGACAACAGCCCAAGAAACTTCAAGGAAACAACGAAATACCAAATTGCCTCAGATTTTATTTTTTAATGAAGACTAAAATTGTATAAAGGACAACATACAATTTATCTTCCTTTGCTTCTATTCGTGTCTCCTACTCTGCATATGTACTCTAGATCTGGGGCATAACAACTTCTCTGTGCCTCAGTTTCCTTATCTGTAAAATGCAGTAATAGTAATACGCCTCTGTTTGATTGTTGGGCGGATTCAATGAGGTAAAATACTGAAAATGGACACAGCAGATACCTGGCATGTAATAATCTCCATGCTTTAGTTAACATTGTTATTCTGTAAGTTATATCTCATGCGAGTAAGTTATACATCATAAGTTACCTTATAGTAGCTTTTAAGATATACATTGCTATAACATTTTGGATACCTCTATGAATATTAAAAATTATAAACATAATGAAATGAGAATTGATGTATACCTAAAGGTTACTTTGGTGGCAATATTCATGAGAATTATAAAATAGAGCCCCATTGAAACATTCTTTATTTTTACTACAAACTAGATTACATGGTCCTATGTTGTGCAAAGAAAATTCAACCCTAAATTAAATGCACTACAACACAAAATGCTTTGCTACAAGAACTTTCTGAATACTTTGCTCTCTTTACAGTATTTTCCCCGTTAGCTTTTGCTTGATTAGAAAGCTAGTAAATAGGTAAAAATCACCATATTGAGACTGCTGGGATGCAGAAGAAGAGCTAACATTTGCTGAATACTTTCTAAGTGCCAGAGAGTTTGCTGCTGCTGTATGTGCGGTCATTATTTCACTTCATTTTTACAGCTGCCTTCCTGTTTTTCCGAAGTTTCTTTATTTGATAGGATGTGAATCAGAATCGAGAACCGGAGTCAATCTGTCTCTCGGGCCTTTTCCCTGTACACTGTGTTTGAGTAACTACATCTGCCAGAGTATTCTTACATAGTACTTGAGCATGTATTTCCCCAAATTATCTGAGAATCATCTTTAAGATATGACATCACCACTTTATGACAAATGCTAATGACATCTTCTTACTTGATGGCCTTAATTAGAAGGATATTTCTGTGTAATTCCAGGGAATCCTGGCAACACTTCTTTGGAGGAGGGGCTCTTAGGTAACAGCTGTAGAAAAATCTCCAGAAACATTTCATTTGATATGCTCATGTTTTACATTAATGCAACTGTTTGGCATACCCCAGGGATATGAAATGTGCTATAAGAAATGCAGTGAGCTGCCAATCACTGCCCTGTAGGGGGATTTATGAAATGGAGTCCTGCAAATGTTGTTTGTTTCTTTTCATCCCCAACTGTATGAATTACTTCAACTGAATGGCAGGGCTGGGAGAGTTGGGATGTGGGTAACTAATATAGAGCGCTGCACCCCCATTCATGCTGAATAAGTAGCCGGAGTGACAGCTGCTTATTGCTAAAGTCAGACTTTTTGTTTTGAGATATTGGTTTTATGTGGCTCCTGCTTTTTTTTATTATTATTATTATTCCAAGCCTTATCATCATCCCTCTTAAGTGAAAGCCAAACTAAACCCTTTGAATTCTTCTCCCTATTTCTAGGCAAGAGGCTACCTGTGAGGTGCAAGGTGCTTTCTTCTGCTTGGGTTTTCCTTCCAACACAAAGAACAAGAGGCATTCTGGGGAGGTGGAAGGAGCCCAGCCGATTAGGGAAGCATCCTGATTTCATAGGGAAAGCTGGGTCTTTTTAAAGGCCTGGGTTTTGCTGGCACTGCTCCTGCTTTCTAGCTGTGTGACTTGGGCAAGATTACTTTAGTTCTGAGACTCGATTTGCTCATCTCTGGTATGGGGGAAATCGTGTTGTGAAGCGTAAACGAGATGGTATTTCTAGAATACCTTGTACGTAGTAAAAACAGCAGCCTCTAAAACGAGCTATGGTTGTTTCACCTTGGTGAGGTAATATGCCAAGACAGCGTGCTATCCTAACACGTGCTCTACGATGTCCGAGACACTTCCATCATTAGTTGCCGCTTACACAATGACCATTGTTTTGCTCTAGATATCCGGACCAACCCAGTCGTGTTGCTTTTGCGCCCAGTGGCTGCATGTAGCACTCGAACGGTGCTGCTCGGTCTCCTCTGCCCCTCCCCGGCGGCCTTGTTCTCCAGGAGGCCCTGTGGTCACTGCAGGTGACCTCGCGAATCATTGCATCCTCCTTGTAAATGTGAGATCCTAGGACTCACCTATGTTGAGGTATGAAGAGTAACACACTGTGTGAATACAGGGTTAAAAGAATTTATCTTCAGCAGACGTTTTATCGTCAAGGTCTAGGGATCTGGCTGGACCCTGAGACTATTACTGCTGTTCTCAACAGAGCTCTCAGGCTGCGGCTCGGTGGGCCGCCCTCGCCTCTGCTGCAGGCCCTGAGTTTGGTCCTGAGTTCCATCATCAGCGAACACAAGACAAAACCAAAAAGCCGCACTACCTAAAATCAGTGTTGAAGCTTTTTTTTTTTAAATAGGCAATATAGAATACTCCTTGTGATACTCCTGCAATTCTAGTTCATTTTTTTGATTTGGTGGAAGATGTTTTAATCTGCAATGAATAAATTTTATCTTCAGTGGGAGCATGTGCACATTTAGAATTCTAGGCAAAGTGAACTTTTCCACTTATTTTTTGCTTTCATAAAAATGTATATTGGGGGCCGGTGAGATGGCTCAGCGGCATAAGCGCCTGCCTGGCAAGCGCGAGGGCCCGAGTTCGACTCCCGGATCCCACATACGAAAAAGGTGCCGGTGATATCGCTCAGCGGCACGGGCGCCTGCGGGCGCGCGAGGTCCTGAGGTCGACCCCCCGGTACCCACAAAAAAAAAAAAAAAAAATGTATATTGGTCCACTGAGATAGCTCAGTGGCATAAGCGCCTGCCTGGCAAGCGCAAGGTCCTGAGTTTGACTCACAGTACCTGCATAAAAAAAAAAAAAAAAAAAAAGTATATTGTTTGGGGTAGGGTTTACCAAACCAGTTAAAATTCGGATTCCATCGTCATCCATTAAAACACTAAATGATATAACAGAAGTTGGCATGAACTTTTCAGTAGCATCTATGATGTCGTAACACACAGAAAAAAAGATGTATCAAATATAAAAACTCAAAACTTCTGTCAGTCATCTCAACTTTTTAGTTTAGGGAGCTCTAAACTTCTATATATTCAGCTCTAACTAGATCACTGTTTTCCAGAGTAATAAATGAGATTATGTTAGTGGTATGCAAGGAAAAAGTAATTTCAATACTTGAGTATATTTTCAGAATATTTAGTTAGAAAGTGAAATTATGATCCAAAGTTTTCTCTTTAAATAAAATTATGTCTATATTGGGAATAATTGAGGAATTAAGAAAACAATAGGAATTAAAGTGGGAAGATCAATAAGTATTAAATGATACTATATTCAAGTGATTAAAATTCAGGAAATACTGGTCTAAATGGCTGACTGAAATATATTGCCACATGTTAACATTGTTTGATGAAAGAGTAATTTGTTGGATGATCTCACAATGTTTTGAGCATTCAGGGCCCACTGCTTCAAGAACCCAGGTGGCATTGTTCGCCGATGATAGAGTTGTCGCACAAAAATAGCAGGAGAGTCTGGGGGTACTTTTCCCGCTACTGTCCATACTGCAAAATAAATCTCAGATGGAGCAAAGATCAAAGGGGGAAAAGTAAGTTGTAAAATTCCTTGAAAACACCCCTGGAGACTTACCTTCATTCGCTTGCTTTGCAATCTTAGAGTAGGGAAGGTCTTTCAAAACCTGACATAAATTTCAGAAGACCTACAGAAACCATCCGTTTAACCAGAGAAAAATTTAAAATTGGTGCATAGCAAAAATCCGTAAGTAAAGCTTGAGATGTAGCTCAGTGGTAGAGGGCTTGTGTAGCATGCACAAGGCTGTGGGTTCAAGCCCCAGCCCCACAAAAATGTAAAATTAAAGGGAGAAATAAGAAGTAACATTTAAAAGCGGAAATTATTTGCAGCACATGTAACACAAAAGCCACTATCTTCTATAACATATCAAAGTCCCTCAACATAGACAAAGAAAATTCAACTAAAGAATAGTTAAATAACAAAGGTAATGAGCATATGTCAGAGATTAAGAAATAAATGTCTAGGAACATATAAAAATGTGCTTAAACTCTCTCATAGTAAAAAAAAAAAAAAAAAAGAGTTAAAATCACAAAGATATTCCTTTCTTGTGTGTGTGTGTGGTACTGGAGTTGGAACCCAGGACCTTGTGCATGCTAGGCGAGCTCTCTACCACTGAGAGAGCTATATCCCCAGCAGAGGCAGTCCCTTTTCAACCTGCTTAGCAAATATCAAAAGTTCATAAATACGTTGTGTGTTGATGAGCACATGAACAAAGGGGAAGATACAAAGAAAGCAGTGTGTTGCTCTTTATAAATTTTAGCCTTTTGTAACCAGATGTGGTAACACATGCCTGTAATCCCAGCACTCTTGGAGGCTGAGGCAGGAAGATTGCAAATTCAAGTCTAGCAGGGGCAATTTAGTGACTTAGAAAGAACCTGTCTCAAAATAAATAAATAAATAAATAATGGCTGGGGATGTGGCTCAGTACAAAGGTTCTACATTCAACCCGCAGTACCATAAAAAATTTTAAAATTCGCCCTTTTAAATTCAAAAATAAAATCTGAGCTTATTTGATGTCTCTTCGTTGTTTGAAGTTTTCAGGCTGTTGTTCTACTGAGAATCTTCTTCCTTAGTCTGGAATTGCATCCTGTTGCCGCAGGCTGTGCTTTTCTATTAACAAATATTTGAGGGGAGGAGAGGTTGAAAGGAGAGCAGAGGAATGGGGGAAAAAGAAATCTTTGAGGCTGGGTGCGGTGGCACACGCCTGTAATCCCTGCACATCCCTGTAATCCCTGAGGCAGGAGGATCACTGCAAATTCATGGCCAGACTGGGCTACAAAGTGAGTTCAAGGCCAGCCTGAACTGCATAGTGAAACCATGTCTCAAAAAGACAAAAAAAAAAAAAAAAACTCGAAAAACAAACAAACCAAAAAAAACACTTTTTTTTTTAGTAAAAATACAGAAAACAAAATCAAATGGTGGAATATTTTATGTACATAACATAAATACCTTTTTTTTAAAGAATTCAGTGAATTGGATAAATTTCTAGAGATTGTTTCCAAGACCTTTGAATGTGTAGGCAGACCTTTTGTCTGAGTGGATGAGGTTGATCAACAATACCATCCGTTTGCGCAAGTGTGTGTTAAACTTGAGCCCTGACGCATGTGCCAATGCCCGTGTGGCTAAAACAAGGGACCCAGAGCAAGACTGGTAGGAATTAAGTTCTGACACATAACCAGAAGCCAGGTCTTTTAAGTCTTACAGTCCAGGCAAAATAATTTGAAATTTAAATGTGACTTGAAGAAGCCACTAGAGGCTTATTTATTTATTTACTTATTTCATTTTTGGTGGTACTGGTGCTTGAACCCAGGTCCTCCACCCTGAGCTACATCCCCAGACCTTTTTATTTTATTTTGAGACAGGGTCTTTCTAAGTCACTGAGCTGACCAAGCGAGACTTGAATTTGCGATCCTCCTGCCTCAGTGTCTCAGGGTGCTGGGATGACAGGCATGTGCCACAATACAGGGTTTAGGTTTATAGTTTTCAACGTGTCTTTTTGACATGAGCCAATCTCTGAGTCCATGCAGGCTACCACAACAAAATACAATCAGCTGGGCAGCTCATAAATATCAGAAACTATTTCTTACAGCTCTGAGGGTTGGAAGTTCAAGACCGGTTTGTTAGCAGACTCCATTTCTTGGCCCATGGGTGGCACCTTCTTGTTTTGTCCTCCCATGATGTAAAAGGGCAAGGCAGCTTCCTGAGGGCCTCTTTGATCAGGGCACCAATCCTGGTCACACAGGTAGAACTCTACTCACCTCCCTTAGCCCTGCCTATAATACCATCATGCTGAAGTCCTGTGCTGACTTCTGCGTGTGAATTCAGCAGAGAAAAAACCCCGCAGCCCGTAGCACCCGATACACACAGTTTAGGAGAGAAGTCTACCGGAGCCACTTTCTCTCCATCCATGGTGTTTCCTAGCCTTTATAACAAAGGGTATTTCATTTTTATAACACTTATTTTTCTAATTTTATATTATAAAAGTAATTTATGCTTTTATTATTGAAGACAATTTAGAAAATTTAGAAAAAATTTATTCTAAAAAATACGCCAATAAATATAACCCAAGGGTTGGCATATTATAGCCAGCAGGTTTACCATCTGTTGTTCTGTAAAGAAAAAGGTCTAATCCATTTGCTTACTGTTCTCTCTGGCTGTTTTCCACCAGGGCAGAGGTGAGTGGTGCAGCACAGACTAACTACATGGTTCACAAGGCCTAAAGTATTAATTGCCTGACCCTTTACAGGGAAAGTTTGTTAGCCCCTCTTCTAACCTTTTGAAATCACCAGTTAATTTATTTATATACTTTTAGAAAGGTATGTTCTAGATATATTTTAAATAGTCAAGGTCATACTATAGCTAGTCACCTATTCTGCCAATTTCACTTGCCATAAACCATCAGCATTTTTCATATAATTCACATGCGTTATGAAAGATAGCCAAAGACCAACATTTGTAACTGTATTATAATATTCCATCTTATAAAAGTATTATTGTCCATTTAAATAATTCTCTACTTTTAGCTTATTTTCTAACGTTTAAATTTTCCAAATTTTTATTATAAATAGTATAATGGTAAATACCTTTGTGTATGATTGTTTGCATTTTAATCATTCACTTATCCTAGATTCATTAAAGTGAAATTACTAGAATTAAAAGATATCAGGGCCAGTGAGATAGCTCAGCGGCATAAGCGCCTGCCTGGCAAGCGCAAAGTCCTGAGTTCTACTCCCGGTAACCGCATACGAAAAAATAGGGTGGGTGATATCACTCAGCAGCACGGACGCCTGCTGGCATGTGAGGTCCTGAGGTCGACCCCCCAGTACCCACCAAAAAAAAAAAAAAAAGATATCAATATTTTTAAGGCTCCTGATAAACATACTGCAGTTCTAAAACACTGTTTCACCAGAATTCTGGGCTTCTACATGTTGCATAACATCATTTAGGTAAACAGTGGCGATTGCTTCAGGCTGTCTTGAGAAAATTACTATTTTTTCATATTTTAAATGCAAATGAGGATCAATATGAAAATAACTAACCTTTATTTTGGATAGGATATTGTTCTAAGTGATTTACATATATTAACTCACTTAATCCTCGTGACAGTCCTTCGGGATAGTTCCTGTTATCCCTATTTTAGCAGTGAGAAAGGATTAAAATCTAGACAGTCTGACTCCAGAGTTCTCTCGTTTCACCCCGGGGCAAGACTGCTGAGGATCCCCATGTGGGGCTCCTTTCATATTCACTCTGTGATTCCACTGCTCTCAAGGATTATGTCTTGTGTTAAGGTTCTAGCAAATATGTTTTGACTCTAAAGGCTTTGTGACTTCACATTTTAAAAATCCTTTTATTTCAAGGATGGCGCCCTGTTAGCAGTAGAGTGGTTCAATTCACAGTAGATATTTCTCCCCCATGATCTTGGGCTTTCTCGGTGCTTGTTTCCCCCACTGCTCATCTTACTCAGTGATCTGTCTTGTTGTCATCCATCTGCAAAGCTTAAAGCTGTACCTATCACGCTGTCAGTGACCAACGCGTTCTCATGCTCTTCCTCGTCGTTGCTACTGCCATGAACACAGAGGCAGGCAGGAGCAGCTTCCAGAAGCTCAAGGAAAATTTTATCTCCTATTTTAAAAAGGATAAATGCAAAAATGACTTGAGTTTGATATTATAATTGCTTCTTTGGGGTTTCTAGCTAATTTTAAAACAGATTTACAGCATTTTATGGTAGTGTGAAACCTCGAGGATAATGTTCACAAGGAATCCTCCAATTATTTTTGCACTGAGAAAGCTCCACTTTTTAATTGTTTTAATTAGCAAACTTATGAAAATCAATTAAAATTGTCATCAGGCTTCCAAAATTACATATCACTGACTACTAAACATAAAATCTTAATCAAAATATTGAAAAAAGCTAAAATCCAACTTGTTTTAATTGTCTAATACTCTTGCTCAAGGGGGGAAATAATGAAAACAATAAGGAAAGTAAAAAGAATAGGGCTTTTCGAGAAGTCTGTGGGATCTTTTAAATGGACGTTTTAGGGCCTGAGGAGTAGCCCTATGTTTTAACACTTGTTTAGAATGCATTAGGTCCTAGGTTCCATCCTCAACTCCACTAAATAAATAGTCTTTCAAAAGAATAATGATGAAGCCAATTTCTTTCCCATCATACTGAGGAGAGGAGTTTGTTTTTGTAGAAGTGTCTACCTTGATAAGCTGAAAGCAATTCAGGTGCAGTGAGTCCCTGGGAGTTTTGCATGGAGACTGAACATGGGCACTGCCAAAGGAGGAATTCAGGCAGAGAAAGGAAGAGAAGCAGAAAGTTTGGCTGATAGCAAGAAGCTGGCTTTCCTGCTAAGTGACAGGCACTGGGTCAGGAGCCTTCACATAGTCTATCTTATCTTTTTTTTAAAATAACCACGTAGATGTGAACTATTACCAACCTCACTGTATAGAAGATAGCATCAGATTTAAAGGGATTAACTGAACTGGCCAAGCTCTCTCGCGCTTTCCTGCCCATGCTATGGTATATATTCTAGGTCATCTCTCCCTGTCAAGGTCCAACCCACATTCCACCCTGCTATGGTCAGTTCAAGGAGGGAGGTGGTTATCTGCACTGCATCTTGAAATAGGAGCAGATATTAATAACAATAATTAACTGAACAGTAGAATTTATTTTACACCAAACTTATTTTAGTTCCATTCTCATTTTACCCCAGACAACAGAAAGAGGCAGCTACTATTATTACTCTCTTCTATATATAAGAAAATGAAATCATTCAGGGTTTAATCTTGGAGTGATGCAATTAGGAAGTGGTGGCGTTTTTATTCAGATCAGAACTCAGTACTTTTAATCACTACCCATTCACACACAGATGTGCATACATGTGGTCATGCGAGTACACACTATGAGTATGGTCACAAAGGTAGGTAAGGATGTAGAAGTCTACAGCTTCTAGAGTAAAAAGAAAGACTAGAAGACAGGGTGAAGAAAGGGAAATGAGACTACTATGGTCTAATAGGACCAGAGTCTCAGTATTGTTATCGTTCCTGTCTAGCATTTCATCTGCCAATGTAAACTTTACTAAATTAAGCTTTTTCAGCTGGTGAAAATTTATCTGAGAGATATGGAAGCTGGAATAATATCCAGATGAGAAAGGTTGAGCTAAGTGTGGCCACTGCTTATTTGGAATATTCATATCAACACCCTTGCTGGGAAAGGGTCAAGACATTTCAGCTACAAAATATATATTATATTAGCCAGTATATTAGCACATAGAAGGCAATGGGTAAATGTTTAGAAACTAAATGTGTGAGAAATTACTGAACAGTCTTTTATTTAAATACTATACCTTAATGCAAATATAGACGTGCATAAAGCACATGAAACCCATTTTGAAAAGAAAGTGTTTTCTTAAGATCAATATTTGTATATGTAAATTAGATGATTCCCCAAACATATTTTCAGAAATAACTTCTGTAAAAGTCACTCTTCCTATTATTTTTCGTATCATTGCTTTTATCTTTGTTTTGTGTGTGTGTGTGTGTATGGGTGTGTGTTTGTGTGTTGTTTGTGGTGCCGAAGATCAAACCCAGGGCCTTAAACATATGAGGCAAACGCTCTATCACTGATCTCCATTGCCAACCCTCTTTCACTGTTTTCATGCCAGGAATGCAAATACATCTTTCCACATTCTCCCTACCTGATTTAACACCTCAAAGCAATCTAAGCACTTTCCGTTGTCATATATGTGTGCTATGTATTTTATTTGTAACACATCTTCTTTGTTTCATGCAAAATAGAGGAACTTACAATATTTATACTTTGGTCCAGTTGGTTTGGAAGATTTTCATAGTGTGTCAGCCTTACGCTTATTCTTTAAACATCACGGAGGCATATTTTTGGATTTTTCTCTGGATCAGTTAATAGTGTCTACTATCATATTCCCTCTGTTTATCTTGTGATTCGTCTACTTCTCTCTTGTGGAACATGTATCACTATTAAGTCTAATGCAATAATAGACTTTGATCAATGATATATGAGTGTGATCAAAATACACAGTAAGCTGGGTGTGGTGGCACATACCTGTAATCCCAGCACTTGTGAGGCTGAGGCAGGAGGATTGCTGTGAGTTTGAGGACAGTCTGGGCTACATAATGAGTTCGAGGCTAGTCTGAACTACATAGTGAGACCCTGTCTCAAAAAACAAACCAACAAACAAACAAAAATACATGGTAAATGTTTTAGTTTTTTAAAATTATTATAATGAAAGATACATTGCCATGAATCAACCTCAAAATATTCCCCTTTACTTTAAGCAAACATTCCATCATTCTTGCCACTTTCTGAAGCAATTCTAGAAAACCTCTTTCATGAACGTGCTGATGCGGTGTAATCAAATATACAGTGAATCCTGCTACTGAGCGCCAGTGGGAAGGCAGGTTCATAAAAACATACAATGTGTCCTCATTTACCTTATTCACCAGCTCCGGCACCATGCAGCTTCTGTTTCTTCCCTAAAGCCAAAGACCTTGAAAGGTAAACATTTTCAATTGATTCAGGAAATCGAGACAGCAAGAACGATGCAATCAAAGACAGTCATGAAAAAGGATTTTCAGAACTGCTTCAGAAAGTAGCAAGAAGGATGGGATAAGTGTTCATGAAGTGAGTGGGGAGCATTTTGAGAGGAATTAATGGCAATGAGTATTTTATTGTAATAATTATTTTGATTTAAACATCCACCATATTTTTTATCTTGCCTCGTAAGTGTATTTTCATGATCAGATTTATAATTTAATTTTGGCCAAGCATGATAGTGCACACCTATAATCCCAGCACTCAGGAGGCTGAGGCAGGAGGATTGCTGAGAGTTCGAGGCCAGCCTTGGGTATACTGTGAGTTCAAGTCCAGCCTGAACTACACAGCAAGACCCTATCTCAAAAAAACAAACAATATAATTTAATTTTGGAGTCCTTAAAACACCTCTAGAGTACCATGCATTCCTCAGCACACTGTATGAGAATCATAGCTATAGGACATTGATAGTCATGAAACATAATCAAACCTATGTTTTGGAATTACCTCTCCTGTCATGAGATGGAGCAGAGTTACAGAGGGGAAAATTAGAAGTTGAGAGATTGGCTAGGAAGTTATTATGAGAGACAATGGCAAATTAAATTAGAACATAAATTAGAAAAGAAAATGCAGCAGTTGAGAAGTTAAATTGATTTTTAAAATGAACAGTTGTTCGTTACCAGCCTTGATGAATAAGAAGAGATCGTTAATGGCTTCTCATTTGGGAGACCAGAGTACTAACGGTGAAGCTGCTGAGCGCAGACGAGCACACTGAAGACATGGGAGCAGGTCTGGGCTGGGTTGCCGTGCAGCAGATGAAGAGTTTGATTTCATTCATGGGGAAGCTGAGGTGCTTGATATCCAGAGGGCAGTTAAACTCATATCCAGAACTTAAGAGAAAGACCAGGGCTGGTTTTGAATTTGAATTCCAAATTGATAAAGCCATAGGAATGGCTTCCAAGGAGAAAGTGGAGAAGAAAAGAAAAGAAGCTAAAGACAAACCCTGGAGACCAGGACCTACTATGGGGCATGAAGAATAGAGCCACCAAAAAAAGTTAAGGAAGCTGAGTCAAGAAGGAGAGAGTTAACAGGACAGAAATGTCCAAAAGAGAGACTTGGAAGGAAGAAGAAATAAGCAGCACTAGGAAACAAAGAAATGCACATTTTTTCATTCTAGGTGTTTTCTCTTGTTAATTCCTGTGCCCATTTACATTCTACCATCCCCTATCCAAAATGCATTTTAATACATAGTAAATGATTTTGTTCCTAGTTCACAAAGAAGTTTAATGCTGTCAGCTGTGACCTAGTTCACACCCCATCATCCTTCCCTTCACAAACCATTCACCTCCATGAATGAATCCTTCCAGCGTTCCCTTCCTTTCCACACCTCAGGGGGTCCTGAGACCTCGCACTTCCTCTGTGCTCCTGACTTTGATTTCATGGCAGCTCCTCTTTCTCCTTCTTTAACGAACGCCGAACCCCGTGTCTGGAAGCCTTCTTCCCTTAGTTCTTAACAAATGCGGTTTCCCCCCCCTTCACTGCTCTCCCTTCTGCTTTCCCAGCCGAATCTTCCGAAGACTCTGTTTATACCTGCTAACTCTCAGCCCTCTCCTCCATTCTCTTTGGGATCCCTCAGTCCGGCCTCCCCTCCACCCCTTGGTTAAATTCCTCCATCAAAGTTTATTAATGACTTCCATCTGGCCAACGCTTTTTCCATGTCTCAAGTCAACGCAATAAGCTTCAGGCCTCATCTAAAGCTGCAGGCTGAGCCACCTCTCCTCAGGTCTCTGGGCCACTGCATCCTCCAGATGCTCTCCTGTCTCTCTGCAGCTGTCTCTCTCCATTTTCTGGTGTCTCTGCCTCCCCTTGATCCAACTGTAGGATCCTTCGTTGTTGACCTTAGGCTTATTTTCTCGCTGTGCGTGCCACAAACCTTCGGAGAATTCACCCACTTTGCCCTTCCCTTGCCAATGTCTCTCTGATTCCTACCTCCTGTCTTCACAGAATGATTACCCCTCCCTTCCTATCCCCCTCAAGCTACTTATGAATTCAAACAACAGCTCATTCACAAGGAATCACTTCTGTCCTTGAGAACAAATCAGGGATGAGGCCAATGCCACTGCGTATTACTCAGAGTTCTGTGGGTCTCTAACAGCTTAGAACAGCAGCCCTCAAATCTTAGCATGGATCAGAATTTATGAGGGGAACAGGTAAAGCACGAGTTACCTGAGTTCACCCCCAGAGGTTTCTGACTTGGTAAGTCTAGAGTGGACCCCAGAATTTGTATTTCTAACAAGTTTATAAGTAATGCCATTGCTGCTGGTTCAGGGACCATGTCTTGAGTTTTACTGACATAGAAGACAGGTCTTAAATTTAACTGTCCATCAGAATCACTAGGATAGTTTTTTATTTTTAATTACTACTACTTAATACCCACTACAGGCCTATTAAGTCAGAATATTTTGTGGTTAGCTTTAACATACAATCATATTTAAAATCCATATGTTTAGAGGTAGAAGAAGGAAATATCCCTCCTCCCAAAAAGCAGGAACTCTGGACAGGAATTTACCTATGTTTTCCTCAAAGGTCCATGAATTCCATAAAGTAATATGCAGAAAAGTCCTGTGTAACTGAGAGAACGCCCATAGCTTCCAACATACCCTCCAAAGGATTCATGGATGCCCTTCCCAAATTAAAAATCTCTGAAGAAGCTGATGATCAAGCAGAATGGCTTGTCCACACAATTTCTTCCTCACACAGACCACCATCATCTATGTTTCAAAATCCCTTTGTTGACAATTGAGGCATCAGTGGAAAATATCTGCTTTACCTTGTATAACTTCAAGGTCTAAAACTTTTCCTTGCATATTTACTCATTAGTAAGCATTTTTTTTTCAAAATGTAAATGCAGAAGGAGGATCTAACATCTATCTGTCATTCACATGTTTGTAAGAATTATTTCAACTGGTTGCTGGGCATGGTGGCACACGCCTGTGACTCCAGCACTCAAGGAGGTTGAAGCAGGAGGATTTGCAGGACTTCAAGGCCAGCCTGGGCTACATAGTGAGTTCAAGCCCAGCCTAAACTACATAGCAAGACTCTGTCTCAAAAACACAAAACAAACAAAAAAGAATTATTTCAACTAGGTTGATTTTATTCTCCTACATATCCTAAAATAACAACTATTGTGAATGGGCAGAAAGGGGAGTATGAAGAACTTTGGTGTAACTGGAGCTCAACAGAGAACTTTAAAAAATAAACTGGGACACTAGAAACCTAGAAGATTGAGGAGGGCATCTGATTTAAAAGGATATGTGCTAAGAAAGAGAAATCAGAATACGAAATAATAATTTTTAACTCTGGTACCCTAGAGTGGCTGTGTAATGCAAAAACAGAAAACTTGCTTCCTTTTTTTCCTTCCGTATGTTTATGATATACAAACTCCCTGGAACCATTAGCTGAGGCTTTATCTGTTCTGTACTATTTGGGTCAGTTCTGAGTAAGGAATAGGAGTGTCAGAGCCTGACAGAATGGGTTCCAGCCCCAGCCCTGCCATTTGCTGGCCATGTGACCTTTCTTTATTCAGCAACTCAGTTAACTTACAGAAGTCCAGGCTTCCTATCTGTAAAACAGCAGTGATAATACCTTCATGAGGTTATCTTGAGAATTAAAGGAAATGGTGCATACAAAGTATTTATAACAATCCTTCTAACTACCAAGAATTCAAGAAATGACTGTGTTAGTTACAAATCAAGCAGGCATTTTCTGGACTGACCTAAAAAGGCAACCATGTTTCTATGAGAAATTTCCGTGTTCCAAGTGATTGGCTTTGAGGTAGTCTTCATTATACAAACATATAAATATTTGCTTTCAAAATTCAACTTACTTTTTAAAGGAACTGCTGATCTTTCCAACTGCCTATACTTTTAATTTAGCTATTTGGCTGCCACCTTAAATATAAATGCCTCCCTGAAATAAGAATTCCTTAGGAGCAGGAACTATATCTTTATTGAGTAACTATTTATTGAGCATCTATACGCCCACAACTGCACATAGAAGGTACATGCAATATAGTTCCTCCCTTCATAGGATTTAACTTTCTTCTGTGGAAAATGATACGCAAGTACAATCCAAGATAACTTCTATGATTAAAAAAAGATAGGTGCCAAGAACTGTGGAGTATAGTGGAGAAAGAGATTCATTTTGCCTCAATTGATTAACTCTTAGTAAAGGAGGTGACAATTAAGCTGAACCAAATCTGCATCTACGTCAATAGTAGATGAAAAAGATATTAAGAGAGATCTGCTTGTTCAACTATTGCAGAGAAAGATTCATAAGAAGACTATGGTTTATTTGGATCCTAAATATGAAAGATGAGAATAAAAAGTGGATGTCATGGTGGGCATCTGGCATGTATGTAATACACTTGCAACAAATAAGAGAGAGGTACTAGTGTGGAATTATATTTTGCAGAGCCCTGGGAACTAAACAGGGAAGTATAGACTTTATTCGGTAAGAAAAAAAAATGTTGGGCCGGTGAGATAGCTCAGCGGGATAAGCGCCTGCCTGGCAAGCGCGAGGTCCTGAGTTCGACTCCCGGTACCCACATAAAGGAAAAGAAGTATTATAGGTTCTAGAACCAAGGTCTCGGTAACATGTTGGAAGAGTGGAAGGAAGGTTATTCCCGCAGCATGCCATAGTAAAGATGGCAGCAGACAAGAGCACCTTGAAACAATTTAACATGTGTGACCCATTGTAGGTTTAGAGCAGCACTTATTTTGTTTCGTAATGTTTTGTTTTGTTTTGTTTCGTATTGTTTTGTTTTGTTTTGTTGAGACAGGGTCTTGCTTTGTAGTTCAGTCTGTCCTTGAACTCACTTGTAGCCCAGGCTGGCTTCAAACTCTCACCAATCCTCCTGCCTCAGCCTTCCAAGTGCTGGGATTACAGGCTTGCACCACCACACCTAGCTACAGAGTAGCACATCTTTAGAGGTGAACTGTAGCACTATAGGTGTGATGTTCCATGAATGTCATCTGGGATATTTGAATAATGCGTATATTCGGAATATATTCACCAGTGCCAAGATAATCTGAACAATAAAACTATAGCTCAGTTTATTCTCTGATATTCAGTAGGACTAATTGGAGAGATCTAAGACATCCAGGGATATAGTAAGTAATGTTTCCTGTCTACTTAGGTTTGAGTGTGTTTTCACTTTTAAAATGTGACCTTAAAAGGGAAGTGGGAAGATAAAAGTGTAAATTGGTCCACTTTTTCATACCAGCATATTTACTTTACCAGAAAAAAATGATTTCAATTGCACAGGGATAGAAAAAAAAATGTTCATGTACCCTTCCTTGACAAGATTTAAGATTTTCATGTGAGCATAAGATACACATTTACAGTAAGTTTAGATTTGGGGATAGAATTTACAGCTCTCGTCCATCAACATAGCATAATGGCTGAATGTGACACTTGCATGATAGCATTTGTTTGAGCACATTTAGAAAGTGCAGGGAAATCTTTGCAGTGCTCAGAAAATTTTTAAATCTAAGGATGTTTTTTATTTCAAAATGAGAAATAACACCTAATCAAAATAAGTTGGAAACTCTACGTTCAGATTCGGTGTTGTTCCTGTAATGTGTAGGAATGGTTAAGGAAAGGAAGGGACTCTCAAGGTCACCAGGAATAGTCTTTAGAGCGCTCTTACAGGGCTTATCTGTGCTCACGCGCCTAATTTTTTTTCCAAGTGCAAAGAATGGCCACTTGCTTGAGACAGGCCCAGTGCCATCCTTTATTCAACTTCCTTTATACTGCTTTTTTTAAAGAAGCTGTCAAGTTCTTTTTTTGCAGCTGACAGGAAAGGCCAAATCTGCGGTACAGGAAAGGAGGCGCAAAAAGAAACTTTTTTGTGTTGATGTTTTACTAAGTAAGCTAAGGAGAATTTTAGAATCATGTAATTTACTCTGGAGGCATTTACTGTACATAGCTATAGTGATGGTAATTTCTTTCATTGTTGAAGTGAAAAGATAACCATCAATCAGTTGTCAATTGGTCAATTGCAGAAGTGATGAAAAGAAACTGGTAGGAACAATCACTTCTGGGGCTACCTAGACCCTTTGGGGGCTTAAGAAAAGTATGGGAACTGGATTGCATTTTTAAAAGGGATTGGACCAGATTTTTCAAAAAGGTTCATCCTCTTAACTTCCTAGTAAAGAATGGCTTTGTAGTTATGAATAATCAGGAGATGTATTTTTAAAATGAAAAAGAAAACATGGGATTAAAAATTAAAAATTGTTTATTAAGCTAGATAATAGTTAAATAAGCCCCCCAAATTTGATGTTCATCGTGTTCTTAATAGAGGAATAAATACAGTTTCCTAATAACTCAACACATGCCTTTTAGAGTAAATTAATAAAAATTATTTTGCACTCAAGCCTTCCTTCCAATTTTGGGCACTTTGAAATAGAAAACTTTCCAAGTATTTATTATAAGGAACAGAAAATCTAAGTTAATTTTGACCATTTTTTTCAGCAAATATCTACAAATAATTTAATTTTGTAAAGCCCATGAAACCTCACATAAAAGTTAAGAATAATTTTAAAAATCATTAACTTGCATAAAAAGCAAATGGTACTTTGGGACAGTGCTGTAAGCAAGTTTTCATTTTAATTTATCCTATTTTTCTAAGAATGCCAATGTTGTGGATTTATTCAGAGAAGCCTCCCCCACACACAGTGATTTTTTTTTTTTTTACTGTGGTAGGTAATAAAAAGGATTACAGGCCCCCAGAAGGAAGCGATATCATCAGTTTGTAATCCAGCCCATGGTTTCCTAGATACCGTATTGTCTATTCTGCTCCGCTATGTGAAAAATGTTGAATATCAACAGTGGGTTTCAGTGCTGTATTGTTGAGTTTTGTATGAACTAATCTAGCTTCTCAAAAAAAGAAAAGAAAAAGAGAGAGAAAAGAAAAAAAGAAGAAAAAGAGAAAAGAAAAAAAAAGAACCACAGCTTTGGACAAAAGTCTATAGCCGGTGCATTTGAAACTCGCTCCGCACAAGGGCTGAGTGTAGCTGGGGAAGACATTTTACTCATCTGCGCTCTCCCGTCCCACAGTCAGCTGGTCCCTCTTCTCAGGTGTAGATCACCTATTAGAATTCCACCTAATTTCAATAGTCGGCTGAGGAAAGTCCCATGACTTAGCAGCTGGGATAGGCCTCACTCAAAGACAGCTCTGTCCCGTCTTGGAAAGGTAAGCTATTTGCACAACTTCTCTGCTCTAGTGTGCTGGCCTAACTCGAAAACTTTGCAGCATATCACTTATTTTTAACTTTCACTTTTCTCTCTCTCTCTCTCTCTCTCTCTTCTTCTTCTTCTTCTTCTTTTGGAGAAAGAGAGCCTGACAGGTTTCTCCAGAAAAGTGGCCATCCATGGAATGAATGAAATGTTCTCTTTCTGTTCCAGTAAGTAATTGACTTGTAACTAAAAATTGAACTGGCTGCTGTGTCACCTGCAGCTGAGCGGCTGCTGGCACACAGGTGTCACTTACTCGCTTACTCTTTAGCCTGGAAAGAAAAGGGGCTTAACCTGTGATTAAATTTCAAGTCAATTGACCTCAACATGATAGTACATAATTCTCACTTGCCTACCAAATGGTCCGAGGTCTCGGTTTGACCCTGACTCTGGCACCTGCGTTTTTAATGTTTGGTGTTGGGAAAGCTAGGGTTGCTCTTTTGGTTTAGAAATAAAGTGGGTGGAGAACAGTTCAAAGTAAATAACAAATGGTGGTCAGCCAGCTAAGTCTTTGGTACAGTGCTCTGTGTGTGTGTGTGTGTGTGTGTGTGTGTGTGTGTGTGTGTGTGTTTTAATGCATTAACTCAGTTCATGTAAATTATTACTCATGTACGTTTTTGAAAGTATGGATTTATTGAACAACAGTTTTATTAACTGCTAGGGATAGAGTCTGAATCAGTGAGTTACAAACATGTAAATGGTGTGAGAATTTTGATGTTAAGTGCTTGCAAATGTTTAACTTTGATCATGCAAATCTCATAATTTGAATACACCTTGCACTTTAGTGATTTTTGAGTTCTAGATTGAAATAGCAACTCTTAGTCCTGTGAATACAACAAAAGTCTATTTAATTTTACCAAGATGCCCCTTTGGACTTTTGGAGACAATCTTCTATCTCCTTCCCAAAAGCAAAATAAAAATCAGTGACACCTAAAATGACCATTTATACTTTTATGTTTTGCATTTATGTAAAACGACTGCAAGGTAAGAATCAGTCTGTAAGATGAAAGCAGCTATGAACTGCTTTTTCTTCCTAACTTTTTTTAAAACCTGGAATTAGAAGAACATGCTGATGATGCTTGCTTAACCCTGCTTTTAGTGCCAGGCTGTGACGAGCTCTTTGTAAAACCATTTCTGACCCTCTGCTTGCAGTGGTGAGCCTGAATTTTTCCCCTTCCATGCCCATCACTGTCAGTCAATTATAAGATTGAACTGAACCAGAAAATCTGGTACAGTCTGGTAATTAGTACAAAGGGTTTCCAGTCTAGTGTAAAGAGAGAGATGCAGGAGCCCCAGCAGTCACAGAAATCGTTTTGATTGGCCATGGACACTACCTTTTAGTGCTGCTTGGTGACTTCCTAAAGATATTGCCTCCTACCCTACAGATCTCCTTCAAGTACATTATGGGCCTTTAAAAAAATAAAAAATAAAAAATAAACCATTTGTGTGTGTGTGTGTGTGTGTGTGTTTCTTTTTTTAGATCCAACTTCTTCCATTTTTAGTCTGTCATTTTTGCCTATCAAACAGACACATTTTGACTTGCCAAACAAAGAACCAAGTTATCAACACTCACAGAAACTGACATTTTTAATTCAGGCTTCATTATGTCTTTGAATTATGACAGTGAAGTACAAAGACATTTTAAGGGTTTTTTCATTATTTTTTTAATCCAGCATTGGGATGTTTATCTTTCTTTAGTATTCATATTTCCATTTCTACCTTCATTCTCAGTAATATATAATTAGCATTATCAAAACCATCAGCTATTATCCTTTCTGACTTTTGCCCCCTTTTTTTTAGTATGTCTTAAGCTAGCATTCCCTAAAATAAAGAAAAAAACCTCTGTAAGAGATTTTAATGAAATATTTTAGGGTTATTAAAACAATGAAACATTTTAAGATGTTAATGCCTTTTAAATGTCAAGATGAACAGGCAAATAATAAGTCCTATAATAAAGCAAAAGAAACAAAGTTAATTTCATAAAAAACTATTTTGTAAATCAAAGTGACATTTGCTGGTAAGTGCAATTTTACAATGTATATTTCATCATATATTTTCACCTACTACTTTGGAATTGTTTGGCTTATTATCAATGCTATTTTTTGATAAATTACTACTTTTTTGTTTTTTTTGCAAAAACAAACATCTCCTTTTATTATAGATTACAACAACCCAGTTCTATATCAGATAGAGTGAAAGGGCTTAGTAACTTGTCACTGTTAACAAATGCCTACCCCCAAAAGATAGACATATGTATATGTAAGGGCAAACTGAATTTCTAGCATTCTGCACAAAATTACAAAAGCAGCAGTGTCCACACTAAGAGAAGCAATAGAAAGCATCAGGTTCTTCATTTTCAAGAATTCTATCTCTAGAACAATCTGCAATGCTATTTAGTTGGAAGGCACATGTGTAATCTTCTAAAGAACCCTTTATTTATCCACATCTAAGTATCTGTTTCACTCTATGCACAATCTTAAAAAATAGTTATGCTACCATGTCTGGTACTGATTTTTACATGTCTGACTTTGCTATTAAATTTCAAGAAGGTTAATATTGCTTCTGTAACCCTGTCATGAGTAATATATTTTCCCAGGAAACATGTCATAATTTTAAAGGCTGTTCAAGGAGAAGTATTTATGTTGAAATAGTTTTGTATTCATTTCTCTATTGTTTATTAACCATAACATAGTATAATGCTTTGAAAAGAATACACATATTTATGTAATTAACACTTTTTGTTTTTAGTAAAACCTTGCCCATTAAAAACTAAGAGGATCTTAGAAAACTATATAAATAGACAACTTTTCAGGGATAATATTTGCATTTAATTTTAACTTGCCATCAAGTCAATGTGTTGCAGTGTATCCATAATGTGACTAAGGGAAGAGTACATTCTGATAATATTTTCCTTATTTTATTTTTTAATCTAAAATATATGTTGACATTCAAAAGGTGCTTGCCACATGTAGCATGGCAGTGTTCTGTATGCTTTAATTGCTAAAGGCTATGTGGGTCTGTATAAAATTACAGAAGTTCACAGGACACAAATATGGACACAAATGTTCTTTTCTATTTCAGTCTTGCCCCTAGAAGCAGGAGTAAAACCTAGAAAGAACCCTAAAGATTACCAAGTCTTGTGGTTTTCAAACTCAGGTTTGTTGGGACACTCGGAGTGGAGAGGCCAAGTGGCTTCCTGCCCTCTTGAGACCAGATCTCTGCATTAACTGCTGTGTTCCACATAAGCTTTACTCATAAGAATCCCATGCTGGAGGGAAAAACTTGAAAAACTACTGACCGAGTCCATCGTCTAGGTAAGGAAAGCAGAGTTTACCAACAGTTACACACTGAGTCTCGCAGAAATGTTGATTTTGTTTCTTGGTGCCAGGCAGGAAAAGATCTGCACCTTTCTAGGTGATAAATGCCATTGAGTAACACTGTGTGCCAAAAGCAGACCCCTTATATTGGCACTACCACTATTTCTGAGTGTGTTGTTATGATCATTAAAATAAAATATAGATTCACCTTATTTCTTAGTAAAGTTATATTTTGGAGGTGTTTTAAATTTTTTTAATTGTGGTTTTTAAAAAAGTCACCTAACATAAAATGTACCTGCTAAACCATGTTTAAGTGTATATATAGTTCACTAGGGTTAATATGGGACTATTACCCCATTTGGGGGAGGTGGAATATGGGGGGAAATTTTAATTGTGAACTAAATCTAAAAGTAAGAAAACTGAAAAAGATTAAGCTGAATTAAGAGTCTACATTTCCCAAAATACATTTTATGGAATACTTTCCCCACAGGATACACCTGGCAAAAGGGTAACAAAGTCAAATAATTTTGTTAAATGTAGCATATTATGTCTTTCACTAGAAAATTCATATTAAAATTTTATTGTTGAAAAACACTAGGAAATTGTAAAGATCTCTTTATTAGCATCTCAAATTATTTCTCCGTACATTCCCCCAACTGTTTTTGCAAAAAAACGTTTTATTCCTCAGGGCTAATATTTTGTTCAATGTATTTTAGGAAATTCTCCTCAAATTGAACTTTTGGAGAAAGAAGGAAGAGAGGGAGGGAGGGGAGAAAGAAAGGAAGAAGGAAAGGAAGGAAGGAAGGAAGGAACGAAGGAACGAAGGAAGGAACGAAGGAAGGGGGAAAAAGCGAAAGAGAAAAGGAAGCCTGTAGTCTTTAGGTTTTCATGTTAACTGGCTCTGTGTTTACCAATCCTTCATCTTCGTCTTGTGGATAATAAAGGCCGCTAATTAAATCACTCAACAAATATTTAGGCACGGTGCTTAGTCCTAGGAATACAGTAATGAGGAAGTTGGTCAGAGCCTGACCTTGCAGAGCTCACAGTCCTGGAAAGATGTCACTGAAACCTCTGGGAGAGAGAAGGAGGAAGAGCAAGGGAGGCAGAGATAGAAGACAGAAGATGGGGAGGAGGAAGGAGAGGGGGAGGAGGGAAGGAAGACAGCGCGAGCAATATTAACTGTTTCTGTTATTCAGAGCTTTATCTGTCTGTGTTTGTTTTGGTTGTTCCTAATTCTAAAATAAGATAAATAAAAAGAGAGAGAAAAAAGGTGACCACTAATTCAGAAGTTTATAATCTGGTCTTTGAATAGGAGACAGCCCATTTTTTTTCTGTGAGATCTATTTATGTGCCAGTAATTAGATCTGTGATAATTCTTTGATAATACAAAGATGGGCTTGTGTTGTTTAGAAGGGAGGGAGCTAGGAAAGAAAGAAGAAGGGAAGGAGAAAAGAAAGAAGGAAAAGAAAAAACACATGCTTCCTTGTCCCCTCTTCTACTGTCACTCCTTAGCTCTTGATGTTACCTTCCGGTAAGAAGATTCAAGAGTTGGCAGAAAACTTACTTGGACAAAAGCCTTCATCTCATCACTGTCTTTCTCATAAGTCAAAGAACATCTCTCAATCAGAGTCAACTCGCAGTGGTACCCTGAGCCCTGTCCTTGATAGCAAACATCTCCTTGGAGTAGCTGTCCCACTTCTCAGGCTCTGTCCTTCACGCTGGGGGATCCGTGGCTTCATGTGAGTGAAATGTGTCTCCCAAGTAGAGGAAAAGCCAGGCTGTGGACATAGCTAGTACACGGTTCCCCAGCGCTTTTGCATTCCAGAACGCCTACACAAGAGCGTAAGGCATGGTTCTCCCGAAAGAAACTCTGCTTGCTGAGAAATTCTTGGATGAGCCACACTCTTGGGTGGAAAGGAGCAGCCGAAGTGCTCACTTCCGTATGTATTGCTTACATAGAAATATTGTAGATGACTGGCCCTTGGTCAGAGATCTGAGAAGCAAAAAGGATTGCAAATTAAAAGGGGGTGGCAGAGGCTTATAACTAAGAAAGAAGGAGGCTCTTATGTCAACTGCAGTTTCTCAGCTACATGAGCTGTCACAGCTGGGTCACAGAGGCAGTGCTATAAATCTGTCCCCACTCCTTCGGGATACTGCAACATGGCTTTGCTCTTCCCCCCTTGCCCTCCCCAGCATTTCCCCCCATGGGAACAACATGAGATACGAGCTTGTCAGATAATATGAAGAGAGGACTTAGAAAAGAATTTGGGGTTTTTCAAGTTAAAATTAAGATCCGTGTTATTCTCTTTCCTAGCTATTAGCTGGGGATCCATTTTCTAATTCGTGTTCCTTTCTGTCATCTCCCTGTTGATATATGCTAGGCCATGAAGTACTTGTCTCTTTATTCCTTTTAATTAACTTAAAAATTAATTATGATTACTTGTATGGATTGCTATTCTCTTGCCTCATCAAATTTGTTTGGCTTTTTTTTTTTTATTTACACACAACTACCTACTGCTGTGAATTAACAATAACAAAAAATCTGCACTCTCCCCTTCCACCTCTTGAACTGGAGAAACTATTAGCTAATAAGAGGCTAAATGAGCCTTAGAGTATAGGGAAGCTGGAATCCTTAAATTATTTAAATTGAAAAATGGCTGGGTTTACAATCGGAAAAACTCAAGTGGACCGTAAGCCCCTACTTGATTGTTCCCCCTTATCTGGATGATCTTGTAATGACAGCTGGAGTTATCTGCCATCGGCATCACTGTCCACAAAGGCAAAGCTTCTACTCTCTCTGCTCAACTCTTCAGCAGCCCTGGGGAGCTGGAGCTGCTTCAGGAGAGAGGGCCCTGGAGGACTGGAAACTTTATTAAAATGGAAAGCTGTCTCTGGTGACATAAAAGCTCTGTGACAAGTAATGGATCTAAAATCACAGCCAGAAATCATCTGCAGAATAAAAATCTGAGATCTCGTATACTGTAGGCTAAGGTCAATGTAAAATAAAATGCAGTATAACATGAACAGCAACATAAAATAAAGAGTAAGAGATGGAGGGGGGAGAAAAAGCTATTTTCAACACCAGTACTGCAGACTTCTCTTATAGAATTCTATCTCAGGAAGTGACCGAGTGGGGTGTATTAGGACGTTAGAATAATTGTCTGCTTTGAAAAGTTGGGAAGTATCCTCAAAACATCCCTGATTTTTTTCAATAAGCAATTCATTCTTGGGCTATCAGCCATGAATTTTCTGAAACTCATTGTTATTAATAGTGTTCTTAGTAACAGTAATAGGAAACCCTCACACTTTGACTTCAAGTCCGAATATAACCTTTCACGTCACACAACGATGACGTCATACAACGATGAGGAAAATCAGCAAAATATATATTTTAGTGTGTTTGCCCAATTCAATCTATTGTACTATAAAATGGCAAAATAGGATCTTACCTCATTTAATTCAAAGGACTCCACATAAGTTGAAATATTGGAATTAAAACTGAGCCACTGAAGTATAGAATAATTAATCTGTTTTACATAAGGAAAATCGGTAACGGAATTAAGAACAGATTGATCCAGGTGATTTCAATTTGAATATACTAAGTTCTTCAAAAATCTCTCATCCTTTAATTTACACTCGTTTCTTAAGAGGAAAAAAATGCCTCTAAGAACAAATTGTCATGTTATATTCAAAATAGTTCAGTGCTCTCAGAAAGCAAAGCAGTAGGCTCCCTCCTGCGCACCCGCGCTTTGAAAACATTTCTCAGGGAATTTTATCAACATCATCATCACTGCCATGACAACAGCTACCTACAACAACCATTCTTCCTTCTCCAAGCTTCAAATTCAAGCCTCATTCTTCCTTTAGATCAGTAATTAAAAAAAAAAAATTAGGGCCTGTGAGATGGCTCAGCGGCATAAGGGCCTGCCTGGCAAGCGCGAGGGCCCGAGTTCGACTCCCCGATCCCACATACGAAAAAGGGGCCGGTGATATCGCTCAGCGGCACCGGCGCCTGCTGGCGCGCGAGGTCCTGAGGTCGACCCCCGGCACCCACAAAAAAAAAAAAAATTAGTATTGGGCTAGACTACTTAACTAGTATTTCTCTCTTCGTGCAACTAGCAAATGAACAAGCTAAATGAAGAACTCATTTCTTCATCTTCTTTGGTAGAAGACATTAACACAACCACCCCAAGTATCAGGAGAAACTCCACTAGGTATCTATTGTCTATCTATCATACTTTGGGCCTTATTTCTCTAAAACTTTTGTATGTACACTTGACATACATATATGAAATGAACTTTAGTGATGAGAAAATACTGATGGAATTATTTAAGACTTCCCCCCACCCCCACTTTGAGTTCGGAGATAGCTTCAGGTATGACTTTGGAAATAAGCTTCTTTCTATGATGTGAGAAAACAAAGTCCTTTCTGTCCCCCAAAAAGAGACTGAGTAGCAGAACACAGAGAGGTCCCTTTGTCACACTCTCCCCGCCACCCCCATTAGTATGCACTGCTGCAAACTTGAAGCCCAGTGAGGAACTTCTTTGACTTGGGAGGTTGGTTTTTGCAAAATTCCGAGCTTTGTCGCTCAGAGACATTCATGTCAAATGGCAGTCCCCTAGAGTAATTGTAATGCCACCACTTTGTCCCATTCAAAACAGTGTACTGGGGTGTTAGGACAAGCAATGCTATTATAAGGGTAGCATTGAATTTACTGGAATTGATTCTTAAATATGTTTTCTGAACACCTGGAACTTTATTATTATTTCACATTTCTTGCAGTGTAACTCAGTCACTGCCTATGATGAAATCGCAGTCGAAAAATATATACATAATGAAATTTGCAACCAAACTCCTATAGCTACTAAAGCATAAGAGTTCCTTATGTCACTGGCACTAACAGGAGCCCCTGGAGAGGCAGCTGAGTGGCCTCTGGCTGTTCTCCCACTTCCGCAAATGGAATCACACCCTACTGCCCTGCCCCTCCCAGCCCAAAGGCTCCAGGAAGCCTCACGCTTAGGGGCAGAGCAGGACAGAGTGTGCTTGCATTCAGCTAGGAGTTAAATAGTCATAAGATACCAAATATTGTCAAGAGCATGAAATTAATTTATGTGAAATGAAAAAGTTTGTGTTGTTACCAATTGTATTATTAGCCTGTGTTAACTTGGACTTGACTTTACAAATTATTTTGGAAGTCTTCAATGTTTAAAATGCAATAATTTTCTCAAGAGCTTTTAAAAAGTCCAGTACTGAGAAAAGACCCCAGACAAGAATTCTGAGCATAGAAGCTAGGCATCAATATGTTTCAAACTCCACAAGCGACTCCAGAGTGCAGCCAAGGTTGAGAACCACTGGTCTAAGGAAAGGAAAATGGTGGGTGAGGGGAGAATAAGTATAGGGAAAAATTAGGAAATTGTAGTCATGCGATTAAAAGTGGTGCTATTTGGGCCGGTGAGATGGCTCAGCGGCGTAAGCGCCTGCCTGGCAAGCGCGAGGGCCCGAGTTCGACTCCCGGAACCCACATACGAAAAAAGGGCCGGTGATATCGCTCAGTGGCATGGGTGCCTGCTGGCGTGCGAGATCCTGAGGTCGACCCCCGGTACCCACAAAAAAATAAAAAAAGTGGTGCTATTTTGATTTGTCAACCTAACATTATGAGCGCTTCCAACTACCACTAGACCTGAGCCTAAGGCGATCGCAGACAGTAACCACTCCCTGTTCTCTGCATCATCCTTAGGGACGTAAACCCATGAACCAAGGATAAAAAGGTGCTGTGACTTCACAACTGCAGGATTCTCAACTCCCTGAAAAAAAAAAAAAGCCAGGACAAACTCAGTCCCACAAAGCTAACGGGGTGGGCTCAAAAATTACTCAGGAAAACAGTTTCTCTGAACAGGTGGGCAGAAATAGTGTCCTAGACCCACTATAAACTCCCAAAAATAAACAGATTCTCTAAGAGGTGCCCATGGTGAGCAGGGTGCTAATTTGATCCTTACTACAGCCCTGCTAGACAGGTATTAGATGTGGCCCATTTTTTTTTTTTTTTGTGGGTACCGGGGGTGACCTCAGGACCTCGCGTGCCAGCAGGCGCCCGTGCTGCTGAGTGATATCACCGGCCCTTTTTTTCATATGTGGGTTCTGGGAGTCAAACTCGGGCCCTCGCGCTTGCCGGGCAGGCGCTTAAGCCGCTGAGCCATCTCACCGGCCCCAGATGTGGCCCATTTTACAGATGAAGATACTGAGAAACAGTAATATCAGAAAGCTGCCCAAGGTCACAGAGCTAATGGGTGCCTAAGTCTGGACTTTTTACTCTAAGACAGATGGAAAACTGACCAAGGGTCATCCTAGCTATTCATGGACAGCTGTCTGTGGCAATAGAATCTTCCATTCTTTAGATAGAGAATCAAATTAGTATGCTAATTGTGTTCTTTGCTAGTACGTGTAAGCAAGCATTATACTCACAGACACAGAAAAGAACCTTAGTATTCAGGCATCACTATGGCATTTGTCCCCTTTTGAAACATCACTACTAGTTCTCATGACCACTTTAAGTCTACTGGAGTTTTTCTGATTTGAAAAGAAAGCTGGAATAGCTAAGAGGACCCAGCATATGCATCCGAGCTCAAGCATACATGGAACTTTTGAAAACAGGGTATAACTCCTTCTTTAACATTTCTCAAAACTATAGTCTGCTTGCATTAGTGCTGTAGGAAAAGGAAAAAAAAATTTATATGCTCTCTGTCAAAAGCCCTAAAGTATGATAGTGGAATTGGGATTTGACATCTATCCTAAACAGCTGCACCCATCTACCTCATATATGTTGCAAACTTTTTCTCAACCAGAAATTGCTAGTTACCTATGGAAGCAGCCTAAGGTAGGACCAACTCACATCCAATTTGAAGAGAGCATTGTATCCTTTGTTTACTCACCAAGCATGGCTTTGTAGCCATCATGTGCTAGGCACTGTGCTCCCAGCTCTTTCATTTTCACCCCTTTCCCAATTTGCCTGCATTCCTTGTCCCTCTTCCTTTCATACCCCCCCACAACCTTATTCCCCATCCCTCTCCCCTCTGGGTTATGCCCTGCTCTCAGACACACCATTCCTATGAAGGTAAAAGTGATTGATAACAGCTTTTTTTAAAAGTTATGATTTCCAGGGTGATCTGTATCGTAACAGCGGCCAAATCCTTGAAGCTGAAAGGTGATGCTCTCGTGGTGTAATTACCAGCCGCGGTTGCTGGAAAAGGATGAAGCCTTCTCCAATCCTCCCACTTACGTGGCAGCCTGCGCCCACCTGCGGCCGGGTCCACGCCTTTTCATGCTTTTATCCCAAGTGCTTGGCATATTGGCCAGCACAGTGGGAACTCAGTAATGAAGGGAACTCTGGCCTGAAGAAAACAAGCTGCAGTATTAAAGATGCCCAGCACAGATGAATAGAATGAGGTTGGACTTGTTTTGAGTGAGACTGCCATTGCAGAGGTCAGGTAGAAGCATTAAGAGAGGATAACTGAGTCCCATCATTTGAATTCTCCTCAAAGGCAGTGTCAGTTTTGAGAGAATTCTGGCTGCTACAGATCTGCTTTTGCTTAGTAGCCCTGGTCCATTTCAATTTGTTGCGTTTGAGTTTCACTGAAATCAGGATAAGAAGCAAAGGAATCATTGGAAAAATACTTACTGGGCATCTACTCTGTATCAGGAATGCCACCCAGCTTTGTGGGTATAGCAGTGTAATAGCCAGTTCCTGCCTGCATGAAATTAACATTCTCCTTGAAAGGACAGATATGAAGCCATTAACTGTATAATTCAGTATTTAATTGGAATCATATTAAGTGCTACAAATGAAAACTACAGAGTACTAAAGCACATATACCAGAAGGTCATGATCTAACCTAGAAGATCAGGCAAAGCTTCGCAGGAAAAAAAATTGAACTGATACCAGAAAAATGGGTGGTAGTCAGCTAGGCAGAGAAGTTATAAAAGGAGTGGATATTTCTAATAAACACCTTTAACATGAGCTAATTCTCAGATCAATCTTCTTGCTGAGAATTATCTTGGTTCCTTATCTTGACGTTGTTAATGTGGGAAACATTTTGAGATCTTTGTGACAAGCTGCCTATTCAATGCTCTAAATTCAGATAAAAGAAAACATTGACATAGGAAAGAAATCATTTCCATAAGTGTCAACATCTTCATGAGACACACACAAGTATATCACGATCTCATCCATTACTACTCTGCGCTCTCACTTTGGTCGTGAGCACGAACACCCAGTTGGCATGAAAGCCCGTGTGACACACCCCACCGGCACACCTCAGGCCAACAGCTTCAAGTTTGCAAATGTGTGTGCACAGCTATAGACTTCCTACTTGACTCCGTCCAGAAACCTTGCGGGGAAAGAGGGGGTTAGGGAAAAGGAAATGAGTTAAGGAACTGTAATACATACCAGACAGAGCCTTCTCTGTTCATGGCTTACTTTAACCACCCCTACTCCACCCCTCTTTCATATTGAGCCAGCACTTTGTAAGTTTGCAATAAGTCATTCCTCATCTCATGCTGCTATTTTATGCATCGCTTCCCTCACTTAGCCTTCTTCTTCAGCTAATTAAACTCTTGTTCCTAAAAACTCAGTTCTGGCATTTTACCCTCACCCCACTGTCCCAAACTAATTTAGATACACCCCCCCTTTGTGCTCTCATAGTCGGCTACACTCCTATATCTTATCACAGATATAGAATAATAATTGATTTACTTATCTGACTTGTCTACTTCTGGAGGGAGGAAGTTCCTTAAGGGCAAGACTCATGTTTTAATCATTTTTGTATCCCTAGTGCCTAGCAAAGTACTTAAAAAAGAGTCCATTGAATGAATTAATGTTCATGCATGACAGTAACTTTTCTTGTCTTAGCCTTTGGAGACACATGGAAACTTAGATTTTGTATATTCAGTAAACAAGCCTGGTTTTGTGTGTTGGAAACTTTTGACCCGTGACAGTCTGAAATTCTTCTCCATTTATAGATAAGCCTGTTGTAGTTACCTTAACTAGGCTGTTGTTCTCTAGTCTTCCTTTGAAAGCCTCTTGAGAACTAAATAGACCAGTCTCCAAGCCCCACTGGCCAATACATGAGTGGAGAACAAAATTGCTCACATCCGATCTTTTACTCTGTGCCTTTCAAGTGATCTCCATGTTTGGGTTATTAATGGCATAATTTCCAAACCGGAAACAAAGAGGGAATCAAATACACCTTGCAGAATACTTGTCAATTAAGTACTTTAAAATATTTAACTTTGTACTCAATAAGAAAAATAAAAATGAGTATATGAATAAGAGATACATGAATAAAAATAATATAACACAGAATCATCAAGCCTGTAGGTTAGAACGGGGAGTTATCATTGGTAAACATGGCAAAGCCACCAAACATAAAAAATAAAAGTTATAGGAAGACCTCTTTTCCAACCAAATATTACCCAGAGAGCACAAGAATGTTTTTAAAAATACTAACCTGGAGAAGGCAGAAATCTGAGCTATGAGGAAAGTGCGTTATGAATTCCAGAGAAATCCTCTTCCCACTGGATCTGCCCTCTCGCACCCCTCCTCCCACACGTACTCAGTCACCATTGTGACATGCATGAGTCATGGCTGCATTGTCTACTTTCTACAGGAAGACAGAGGTGATCTTAGAGTACGAGAACGTTCCCTCCGGTTGAAATACCTACTTCCCATCTCCACTTGTCATTCTTTAAGATAGGAAGAAATGCTACCTCCTCCTGGAAATGCGTTGGAGCCACTGTTAGCCCCCTGCCAATTGCCCTCTTCTCCTGCAATGCCACTATGGCTTACCTCTTCCCCTCTTGTGCACTTATTTCATTATCTCTTATCGTGGTTTTCTTATAGTTTCAGTATCTCTTATTATAGTTGCCTACATTGGTCCTTCCTTAGAACAGGAGCCTTGTGCAAGAAGTATCATGTGTGTCTCATTTTATCGTGTGTGTGTGTGTGTGTGTGTGTGTGTGTATGGTCCTGGGGACTGAACCCAGGACTTAGCCTTGAGCTACATCCCAACATCACCAGCCCTTTTTTAAATGAAAGACAGGGTTTCACACTAAGTTGCTATGCTTCCCAGGCTGGTTAGAACTTGTGATTCTCATGCCTCAGCCTCCCAGAGTGCTGGTATTACAAAAGTGTGCCACTATGCCTGGCTCTCATTTATCTTTAGATTCCACTCTCCCTTCCTTCCTCCTGCTTCCATAACCTTGTGCCTGGCAAAAGTTGCAATTCAGGAAAAGTTTTTAGGGTGGGAGGAAAAGAAGCAAAATGTGGAAGGAAGTGTATTTTTTTAAAAAAGACCATCATTTGTCTTCTTTCTTCCAAATATTTTTTCCTCCTAAAATCAGGGGCAGCCTTTTTTTCCTCCCCCGTGTATTAGGGTGCACGCCCTTGGACACCCTACCTTGACAAAAAGCCCACATTTTATTTCCAACCAGCTGAGTCATTTTCAATCGCTTTGAGGTTCATTCATGCTTTTCCCCTTATTGACACATTAACGTTTCACGGTGAGCTGGCAGCCCTCTCCCACACCTCTAAGCTGGCCTCACTCACTAGTTCCCCATTGCCTGCCTCCAGGGCAGCCTGGTCCTCATCGGGAGCCGCAGAGGAGCAGCGGGTTTGCCATTGCTCTGCCGGAGTTCCGATGATCAAGACATGAAGCAAACTCAGAGAGTGAGTGAGCTCTGTTAGACGCTTTCTTCGCTTCTGGAAAGCACTCAGTTTATTTTTAAGAAAAAGTGGGGAATGCAGGCAGTGAAAGAATGGAACAGATCTAAAATGTGCTTCATTTAGTACCTTCTCAAAATCCTTCCTGTTTCAACTTTCTCCTGTACCTGTGCCTACCTGTGCGTATTCGTCTGCAACAGTGACGGCTGCGGTTCCTGGTTTGATCTTGTTTTGTAGGTCATCGTTTTGTACCTTTACCTCCTAAACGGTAATAATCCATGAGCAAATACAGTAATTAAAAAATCTAGCCTCTCTAAGGCATGACATGTAAAGGTTGCTATTTATTGGTTTCCAAAAGGAAATCACACACACACACACACACACACATTTGTTCCGATGTTAGCATTTCAAGATTTCCTTCAGCGCCTTAGGCCCTTAGTAGGTACTCAGTCACTTCCTGCTGATAGACTGATTAGTTTTAGTAACTCCCTGTTATTTCCAAAAAGACAGCATTTTCCAGACTTTTCTGATCCACAATGAAAGGTAGGTTTTCTTAAAGCTGTGGAAATAGAATAATTCATATTGCGAGGTTATTTATTACCAGCCAGACCCTCATCTTGCTCTACGGGGCTCTGATAATCACCTATTGCAGAAGCCATTAGCCTTCGCGGCGCGGTAAAGCGCTCTTCATGGCAGCGCCCCACGCCTTTGTATTCCGAGGGGAGGAACGGTGTGTGCTGAGGTAACCGAGCTCTGTTGACCAAGTAAGAAAGTCTTTGATGCACAAATAGTACATTAAACTGCTTTTATTTGATAGTGTTGAAATTAAACAGCGTGTGGAATCCCTGCCCAGGTATGAGAACACATAAAACCTTTGAGAATATGTACATTAATTCAAATGCTTCATAACGACTGAAACACAGACGTGTCAGAAAAATACACATTGAAAGAACGTAATAATCAAGGCCTAGGCATTTACAGGAGGACAGCAGGAGCTGGATTTAACTTATTGATTTTTGAACCAAGGTTTAAAAAAAAGAAGAGGTGAAATATGGCTTTTACTGTTTTCAGATAATAATGACTATTGTTGCAAATTATAAAATTTAATTAGTTATATAAATGCCAGAGGAACAAATAGTGTGCTATTGTCTTGATATCTTTCCAGAAATTGGTCTTTTAAAATAAATTTGCCATATTAATCATCTAAAAATATTTTTGATCACTGAATTAATAGTTTGCAGGCTGTTTTCAGGTACTCATTGCCATAGGTGATTGCTTCTTAATTACTACACGGGCTCTTTCTATTCACTCATATTAATTCGTGTTTCTTGGCACACTCCCAAAAGGCAGCCTTGCCCTATATCTTCTAATTACTTCTATAATTGAATTTGCCCACTTTTTCTAACCTATTTTTTAAACTGACTGTGTTTGTTCATGGTTTATTGTGTCTTTTTTGTGTCAGTTCTCCGCAAGCAGAATGTACATTGATTCTTTCCTCGTTTCTCATTAATTTTCAAGAGCTTTGCTGCATGTCTGTTTTTTCAGTCTGTCAGACCTATTGCTAGACCAAAAAAATAAATAAATAAATAAAACCACTCTTATTATTAAAGGTTAGGTAAAATAAACTGAAGTTAATTAATTCATTAGTAACTCTGAGCCAATTACTGAAGGCTTCTCTTATTTATAAACTTGTTAACAAGACAGAAATGAGAAAGGCCAATTACAGGCACATGCCCTTCAGAAGTTCAGCAAACCCAGAGTTTATGCATTTATTGACACCCCCTCCAAAAAACTCAGTTTATATATCAGATGTGAAATTGCTTTTTAAAAAATTGTTGGCTAACACTCTACTCCACTCTATCTGTTAGTAAATTGTAAAGATTTTCCCCCATTTAGAAATTTTTAATGTCTAATATAAAATTTTCCTAAAGTCTTCCCAAAGTGTGTTGCTTAGCCTTAGAGCAATTATAAAACTAAAGGAAATTCAATGTATTTTCTGATTTTCATTATTCTTTTCTTGTGCAAGCTATTAAGCTTTTAATTCTTGAAATGGGATAATTGATTTGTAGATCTCATACTCTATAGCCCTTTAAAATACATTCTACTTGATTTTTGTTGATATACTGAAGCTTTACCACATGTGAACGGCAGGTTTTTTTGACATTTTTCCAAGTGATTGATAAAAATTAACTGTTTTATCCATACAAACTAATTGTGCAATACCTGCTGTATCTATTACTTCTTATTTCCTGCCTTACAAATATTTTGTTAATTTCACAAGGGTTAGGAGAAAAGCAGATGAATGATTGGTCAGTTTTCTTTTTATCTATTCTCTTTATATATTTGTATCACCAGGAAATCAACATAAAGTCAATTGACACTAATGTTTCTATGAATTGACTAGTTCTTGGAATCAAGACAAATTTGAGGGCTTTTTTCACTTTTAAAATGTCATAGAGACATGAGTTGTCACAGTTAAGTGTTGCCAAAATAATGGCACAATTATTAAAAACTAACTTTTTAGTTTTTCGTAACTCCCAAGAATATTAAAATTTAATCAATGATTTTAGGTTATAATGATAACAATCAAAGCATTATAAAAGTAAGAAAGAAATCAATGGATGATATAGCCCAGGTCCTTAATTCTTGGAAGATGAAAGGAAAAAAGTTTAAGAATATATAATCTACTTAATCCAAGAAGCTTTTCTGAATACCTCTTACACTGGAAGTGAAAACTTTCTTGCCTTCGAATTTCTGTACTCTAATTTTTAACTATGGGACTTTTCACTTTCTACCCTGCATTGTAGTAACTTGTGTCCTTTTGTCTGCTGAATTATTAGCTAATTGAGGATAGTAATTGCGTTTTATGCACTTTGTAAGCACAGAACCTTAGCACAGTGCCTGACAAATAAATTCTCAATAAGTATATAAATATATGTCAAAAGAACTAGGGATGCGGGGTCCTAATCTCTTCTTATTCAGTCTTTAATATCCCTCATTGTCTTGGCCAAATGAAGACTCTCTTGCTCCTGTAGCAACTGCAATAAATTGGTAACAAATGTTCCCTTATTAACTCATTATGTAGTCTTCTCTGCTCCAAGATTAAAAATCTATAGTAATTTTTCATCAAATGAACTGTTTTTCATTTTTAAAATTACTATATGACTTTTAAAAAAAATTTTTATGTCTTCACCAACTTCAGATCTGTTGCTTGGGGCCAAGACCACACAGGCCCTCGCTACCCTTCCCACTTCCATGTGGAGTGCACTCTGTATTTTCAAAAACACCTACATGAGTCAGAAATTGGCTTTCCCAGAATCCTTTATTCCTTGGGGGCTTTTGTTCATTAATTCCTTATGCCCCTGCTTCAATGAGGGTGGTTTTCCTTCAGCTACCTTTTGTATATTGTCCCTGTCTTTCTTACATTTTTTTTCTTTCCTCTTTTTTTTTCCCCATCCTTTCTTCCTTCCTTTCCCTTTATTTTTTTGAAATTAAAGTATTTTATGGCCATGTCTCCTAATAGCAATGCTTTGGTATATTTAGAATGAGTATATTAAAATTAAATCAATGATTTTATGTTATAATGGTAACAAATAATATGATAAATATCATAATAATATAATCATAATGATAAATATCATTATAATATAATTATAATGATAAAGCTGTGTACAAGCTTCATTCACAGATACAGTCTTATTAGATTCTGAAAGACCAACTGTGCAGATGAGGAAACCACAATTCAGAGAGGTTAAATGACTTGCTCAAAGAAACACAGCTAGGTTAAAATCTTGGTTTTCAAATTTTTAACTTGTTTGCTGTAAGAGTAAAATCCAGAAGGGCTTCTTTTCCAAATTAAGTCTTACCTTTTGTGGGAGAAAGCTACTTCATGTACTCCCAAAGAGCTGGATTTGTAGCCAGCTGAATAATTTTCTGGTGATTCTGTCATTAAGAAGGAGAACGCGTACCCTGATATAGTGCTTGTCAAACTTCAACGTGCATCTAGGACCCATGGAAATGCAGGTTCTGACTGAGCGCGTCTGTTGTCCCCGTGAGCCCCCCGGTGACCTGGACGTGGGTCCCCTCTGTCCATCCATCAACCTCACTTGGAGTAGTTAGACCTAATCAGAGAGGAGCTTTAGAGCTGGAGGTACTATACTACATTCACACTAGTTCTTGCTCTTCTGTTATTATCACCTTGCTCAAGCTGCTTAGCCCCCTGAGCCTTCATTTCCTTGTCCTTAACGTGACGATAACAACACATAACTTAATCACTGAAAACACGAGCACATGGAGGGAACTGACCTAGGTGAGTCAGCCTGCTTCTGGCCCACACTCATCTTTCTAAAGCTTGCCTCCACTCAGAACTTCCCAGTGAGCCCCACGCCCTGGCGAATTGCATACTAATTCTTCCCTTTGATTCTCAAACTTCGATGTGATACCCACAAGCCATCTCTGCAGCGTGGTCTCTCTCGCCTCCTATTACGTATCACTTACATACCAACTTTCCTCTCTCCTCTTTATGATTCATCTTTGTCCCACCCAATCCTTTATGCTATCTGTAGGAGTCCCACCCTTCCGTGAAGTCCCTTCTGCCTTCCAGGCTCTGACTGGAGGCATTCTTCCTGCGAGCCTCCCTCTCGCACCCCAAATTTTCTCACACATCTCATGCGTATCTAGACAGGTCTCGCTGGTATTCTGATTCCCTGTTTATTCCTCTGAGTGGCTTCTTTTCATTCTCTCTTATGTTCTATCTACTTCTATAATTGTGTCATGTCCTACCAGAGTCTATAAGTTCCATGAGGATGGGAGTCCTGGTGTCATTCAGATGGGCACAGCATAAGAACCAGCTTTGGTGGCCAGGGATGTAGCTCAGCGGCACAGCACCTGCCTGGCAAACTCGAGGCCCTGAGTTCAACTCCTGGTACCAAAAAAAGAACCAACTTTGGAGGCCACAGGCCTGAACACACAGCTCAGCTCTACCGCATGGCAGCACGGTTGCTGTGGACAAATCTCTTCAACCATCTGAGCAGAGTTTTCTTATCTTTAAAGTGGGAGCCAATAATACCTAATTTGCAGTTACGGGGAAAGAAATTTCATATAAAAAATAGTTCACACAGTATCCAGCACACAGAGGGGCTCATTTCAGTGAAATTGAATGGATTAGAACTGACTGTTTAATCCCAGCACAACTCAGACATTCATTCTAGTTGTGTGAACTACTGAACCCAAGCCCAGACTTGCAATTTGTGTGAGCATTTCAACATTTTCTTTTCTGGTTATGTGTATGTCACTGTTAAGCCTTATCTGAATAGTCCATATTCAGCCCTCTTGAAATCAAAGCACATTGTTTTTTACCTAGTTTCAGTTTTCATTGTTTAAAGAGATAATGAAAAACTAACATGGTATTTTTTTAAAAGCTTTAGATTATATTTAACAACTGAAACCAAATTGCCTCTCTGGTGGTTCCCTTAACCGATCCAAACTATGGTAATCTCAGAAATTGGATTTGGGGAGACTCTTACTTCTTTGTATTTTTAAAAAATAAGTAGAAAAAATATAAAATGGAAAAATAGTTATAGAAACAGATAAGCATATTATTTCTGTAGCCCAAAAGTATCAAGGGTGAGAGGAATAATTCTAAATGTCCCAGATATCCCTAGTTTTATAAGTTGAATTTACATATAAAATTCAAAATTTAACTGTTTTATTTCAATAATTGGTAAGAGATATACATTTAGTCTTATCAATTAATTTTAAACCAGCTAGTAGGTGGGGGTGTAGTTTGTGGGATACCATGTGTGCAGCATGTATAAGGTCCTGGGTTCAAACCGCAGCCCCCAAAAGAAAAAAAGAAGACAGCTATATTCAATAAACTACATTAACATTTAGTTTAACTTTTTGGAAAACAAAAAACCAAATTTTTTTTAAAACCAAAATTAACACTGGGCCTGGACACAGTACAAGAGATGGACCCAAGGTACATCTAAGCCAAAGTCCCAGCTATTATCAGTACATTGTCTCACTAATGTGGGTAAAGAAGGTTTTTAAAAGAAAAATAGAAAATGGGGCAAAGCTTGTTTTAATCAGGAAGTACATGGAAAGAAAATTAAGTGCCTATATTAAAACCTATTCTTTTAGACTACCAATGACCTTTCTCCTTAGCCTCAAGAGACCATCACAAAACAATGGCTCTCAGTGCTCTCAGCTCAGGAACCAAAGCTGTGCACTGTACACGCATAACCCTGTGCGAGAGGAAGGCGAGGTTTAAAGCTGCTTTTGCCTCCTGGGAAAGAAAAAAACTGAGCCGAGTATGTATGCATTTTCTGTTTTTCTGTCTGTGGGTCTTTATTGCTGAAAATGTTTTTATGAACTCGTCTGTGCTACTTTAAGCTTCGTGTGGTCTCGTCTGCTCATTCTCAAATCTGAAACCATGACATGGTTATGAAACATCTTGAGTTATTAAAAGTAGAAGACATTGTATTTTATTTGGGAACTAAACAGCAGGCCAAGCAAAGTCTTTGGAGACAAAGATCTCATTTTGTGTGAAAAAAAATGTTCTTTTTCATTATAAGCTAGAATGGACAATTCCAGCACAAAGAAACAGAAATGGTCACTTGGAAGCTGTATGTTGAAGCTGTCTACGTAGCTGAAAATAAAGTAGAGAAAGGTCTCCTTTTCTCACCCTGTTTGGCCAGTGTAAGCCATCTTACTGAACGATCAGATCTTGAAGAGGCACCTTGGGGTATAAATTAGCATCCTAAAGTTTACTTGGCAACACTTTTTGTTTCCTTACTAGTACATTAATTATGCAATTTACAGCCTATGACATTTGAATTTCAATTAAGTAATTTACAGATACCTTATAGAATTTTTTGAGATACAAAGAATGATGTAAAACCTTATATTCACAGAAGAATCTCAGTAAATAATACCCACTAATGGGTAGTGTATTGTGATTTCTCCACAATTTCCATTTTCCTCTATGTCAGTTATAATATGTTTGCGAACAAGTTAAAATTTCATTTTTTTACAAAATCTTTCTGTTGGAACAGCCTGCCTGGTAAGTTGCTCATTAAATTTCTTCTAATTTCTGTAGCAGCAAGACTATAACCATAACGGCTTACACACAAAACATCAGCAATATACAGGTTTTGTGAAAGTTCACACTGATTTGTCCACAGAGTTGTCTGTAGATAAAATGAAGAATAAATAGTAAGCATATTTCAACAGTGACCCACTGTAAGGGCAATAGAAATAATGTTGAGAGGCAGTAGCATGCGAAGAGTAGTTAAAGGATATAGGTTCTAAACCAAACCAGCTGGGTTCAAATCTTAGCTTTTCCTCTTACAGGCTGTGTAACCTTGGACAAATTACTTAACCTCTCTGTGGCCTCCATTTTTTCAAAAGATTGTTCTGAGAATTAAACCAGCTGATACACTTAAAGTGTGTGTACATAAAAGATGCCACCCTATGAGTTTGCCTTATTAGATAAAAGTACATTCTTGTGTTTAAGTTCCTTAAAAAGGTCTGAATTTTGATACCAGGAAATTTCCTTCTGATAAAGGGAATAATTCCAATATTTCAAGCAGGCAATTATAGTGCTCACTGTAAGAGTCTTACATAACCTACAAACAATGTTCTTGAGATCTTTGTGATCATGTGACATAGATGATAAAACTGGTCTATCCAGTAGTAATCACATGACCGAAAATAAAATAATAGATAAGTCTGAGGTTGCTTCCAACCACCTCTGCAGTGTCTGTATAAAATTGTCTTGTTATAGCTTAAAATTTAGTATAACATAGGTCAGACTGAATCCAAGAAAGGGTCATCATGACTAGAAATTTTAGAAGGGCTGCTTCTAACATTTGCTCCCTCATGACCTATATTGTTCTAAATTTTTAAGATCGTATTAGCTACTTTTCATCACCCAATACGTACCTTTTGTATATTGTCCCTGGCTTTCTTACATTTTTTCCTTCCTTCCTTTCTTATTCCTATCTTTCCTTTCTCTTTACTTTTTGAAATTAAAGTATTTTATAGCCATGTCTCCTAATAGCAGTGCTTTGCTATACCCAATACTCACAATTTAAAGGAAAAAAACTTATTTGGGCTCACAGTGTCAGTGGGTTCAGTCAGTGGTTAGCAGGCTCCAAGGCAGAAATGGCATGGCAGAACAACATAGCACATGAAAGTTGCTCACATCACAGGAAGTAGAGAGAGATGGGAGGAGGCAGGTAAGAGAACACATCCTTCCAAATCATGCCCCCATTGACCACCCCTTCTGACCAGGCCCCACTCCCAAACATAGGACTTTTGAGTAACCTTTTAGATCTAAACCATAACAATTGCAAACATAACTAATTGTTAGAATACCTATGGCCATCAAATACATGTCTTTAAATTCTAACACTGGGAGTGGCTTTTAGCTTATTGATCACACCTATTACATGTCAAGTCAACTTTAAAATAAAATCAAGCATACCTATAATTAATCATTATTTTTCTCAAGGTATAATTATGCAATAATTCACCTGAAAATTGTAACCAGTATTTTTCATAGCCAAAACACAGTTTTCCTTTTCTCTCTTAGTGTTTTATTTCCTTTCCTATATCGATCATCAGTATCAGAATAAAGACTGTGTGTGTTGAAACATTGATGCCCAACCAACTTGGCTCTAAACAATTCTGTCACTCAACTAACCCCCAAATATTCAGCAAGATTATGCCATAAAGACTGGGTGGCCCATCTTTAACCTGTATCTCTGCCATATAATACATGTCTTCCAGGGTCACCCCAGTGAGAAAAGCCAAAACTGAAGGGACTCTTCTAACAGCCACTCCTGAAAATGACTTAAGAATTTTCCATCCAGTTCCATTGGCTAACACCCAATCCTAAGGCCCCACACAAATTACAGAGGAGGCTGGGAAGTATCATCTTCCCAAATACCTAGGAAGAGAAATATGTTGCAGTGAATAGCATTTTCTCTGCCTTAGCTACTTACTAGCTATATAATTTGAGGAAAGTTACTTTAGATCCCTGAGCTTCAGTTTTCTCATTTGCAAAGTACAGACACTAACACCTATCTTGCAAAGCTGATATGAAGATTAAGTGAGGAAAGTAACTAAAATGCTGTAAGTATTTCATAAAATTGTTGTGTTACTAATAATCAGTAGTTCTCACTAAAACACACATACGCAGGATCGTAGTCATTAGCACTTGGGTTCTCTGGTCCCCACCAGTCCACCTTCTGCTGATCTGTTAGCTCCTGCCCAGCCTTTCTAAGGCACAGGATATAAAGCTGGCAAGACTCTTGGCTGAGCTATAGCCTCATACAATAGGAGATAGGTTAGGGAAACCAAGACCAGGATAGGACTCTGAGAATAGACTCTAGATATTCCAGGAATCTTGGAGGAGAAAATTTCAAGGATATGCATTAAAATGGTGGAGTACAGAGGGCAGAATCACCAGTTCTATGAATTTATGCTGAAAAGAGATCACAAAAGATGACCATGGTGACACATGCCTGTAATCCCAGCACTCAACAGGCTAAGGCAGAAGGATTGCCATGAGTTTGAGGCCAGCCTGGACTACAGAGTGAGTTCAAGACCAGCCTGAACTACACAGAAAGACCCTGTCTCAAAAAAACAAAAATAAAGAAAAATAAAGAAAAGGGCTGGGAATGTAGCTCAGTGCAAAGGCTCTGAGTTCAGTCCACAGTACCACAAAAGAAAAACTGAGGGTAGAGACCCCAAATCCCAAGAAAGCAACTTGTAGGAAAGGGAAAAAATGAACACATCTTGAGATTTTGAATATAGCAGGCCTCAAACTGAGATTTTGCAAAGCAGCCACATTTAATTCTCACAAGTAAGACTCATTAATCCTGGTTTCCAGTATGGTTAAAGTAACTTACTTGTTACAGCTTGGATTTTAAATGTTCCCCAGAACTTCTGTGATAAAGAATTGGTTGCCAGCTGATAGTCTATTGGGAAATGGTTGGATCAAAAGGACTCCGACTTTATCAGTGGATTAATCAAGTGATGAGATTGTAATTTGATGGCATTGTTGGGAGGTGATGGAAACAGGAAGTAGGACCTAATTAAAAAGCATGGATCATGGAGGTGGACCTTGAGGACTGTACCTAGTCCCACCCTTTCCTCTCCAGCTCTTTTCCTCGCTCTCCACTTCCTTGCTCCCATTTGCTCCACCATTCCACTGTGGTGGAGCAAATGGCAGCCACTGTGAGTTCCACTGTGATGTTTTACCTCACTTCAGGCTCACAGCAATGGAATCATACAGCCATAGACTAAAATATCAGAAACCATGAGTCAAAATAAACTTTTGCTCCTTTACGTAGTTATGCTTAGATATTTTGTTACTATAATTACAAGCCAATTTTCACACTTGCCCAAGCCCAGGTACTGAGAAAAAACAGAGTTGCATTTGGGTGTTCAGTATCCAAGTGCAGTGTTCTGCGTTCTATGGCAGCATTTCACATCTCGTAGAGACTCTGAATTGTGCTAGGGACCAGCAGATCTCAGGGAATAGACAGGAAGTTTATCTTACGGAGGAATGAGAAGTAGATCCATTTTAACCTCCTCAAGTAATTCCCCTTCCCCTACTTCCCACCTGACCAAAAACTTACCTCAGGGTCAGCCTAGGATACGAAGTATTTTTAGTGAACCTCTCCCAAACACATACAAATAAACCCTTATCTGTTTGCTAAGGTTTGAAATTCATTTCTCTGAGAGAGGTCATGAATATGTGGATGGATTTCCATCAACCTGCACGTAATATCATACATCTCATCTGAGACACGTGGAGGATTGAATGATTTTACTGAGTAAAGCAAGGATTTGGGTGGAGAAAGCTGATTAAACCAGGGCCCAACTCCCTGATTTCACAGTCTGACAGCTGCCTTCTCCTCTGTCCTGGAAAACTGTCCAGATGAAGTCTTGAGTCCTCTGTAGCTGTTCAGGCTTGGGATACGGTGGGAACCGATCCCATGGCACCATCCCATGAAATGAACTCTGGGTACCATGCCATAAAGTGCCATCAGGGTATCTAACTACATCCAAACAAATGACGGGATTTGGAGCTTAGCATTTTACAGGAACAGTGTTAAAACAGAACTCTGTCTGCAGCAACAGAACTGAAATGAATATAAGATTAGGTTTTTCCAATCTGTCAAAATACATTTACTTAGAATTGTGAGCAGTTTAAAGTCTAGTTTAAGTTCCATTCTCTGTCTCTATTGCTAAGGGATATTAGAATTCTAGCTAATGATTTGGGGAGGTATAAAAAATAGTTCATAACCCAAAATGCCTCTCCTACTTTCAAAATATTTGGGACTGCTTGTTAGTTCTATGAAATGATGTCTTCCTTACCACTGATTTTCATAGAGTCTACTAAGAATGGGATTTTCATAATCCACATGAGAGAGAAAGTCAGTAGCATGAGAAGTTAGTAGTTAGGAACTAGTGTACTTCCGTCTGAATCCAGGCTTCATCATGTACAAACTGCCTCACTTAGGTCAAATTATTCCTGTATACCTCAGTTTCCCCATTGTCAAACTGGGAGGTTAACAATGCTAATTCATAAATTTGTTTCAAGGATTAAGTAATTTAATATGTGTAAAGCACTTCAAAATGTGACTGACACATGGTAAGAGCTCTGTTCTCTACCAAAGACCTCAAGAATGAGGAAAAAGGGCAAGAAGAAGAGCCAAGCTTACAGCCTCAGTTACCATGCAATGAGAAGAACTAGCAAAAATCGGCTAAAGTTTGTCTCAGTAGTCCCTGCCTCAGCAGTTGACCAGTGCTCAAAGACTAGTGCTTCTCAAATTTTAACGTGTTTGTGAATCATCTAAACATGTTGCTAAAGATGCAGACTTTTATCCTGTAGGTCCAAGAGGCAGCTTGATGTGTTGTATTTCTAAAGGGCTCTCGGGTTATGTCGATGCAGCTGCCCTGAAGACCACACTTGGAGGAGTTAGAGTTTAGGGAAACCTAGTTCCTATGCCATTTGGGCTCTTTCTCAAAGTTGAGAAAACTCTCCAGGGATCTTTCCACTTACCTTACCTGTTTCATCATTTGATCATGGGTCATGGGTCAAGAAAATGTTTCAAGAAATTGGCCTCTCCTTGCTGATTATTAATTACAAAATAAAGGATTGAGATGTTTTCTGAGGTGGACAAAAATGTCTCCATCTTCTTCATAAATAGAATCAGCAAAATCAAGCATCTTCTTGCCAGATGATGACCTTCCCTCAGCAGCCAGCCCTTTAATTCTAACCTCATGCACATTTCAAGAAAAACATAAATCAGATGTTTGTGCTCCACTGACACACAAATCATTGAAATTGCTCATAAAAAGATTTTTGATTGTTAATGAGCTTCTAACTACCAGAGAGTGTTTTGCTAGGGCCTAAGTCGGGCCTTAGCAAACAGCTCAGTTTAACAGCATTCAGATTTGGAAAGTCTAAATTCAGTCAAATGATAGTTTTGACCTTGTGATTTTACAAATTCAGGCCAAAGTAATTTGTAAGCTGTTAGGTGTTTTCTTCACTCACTTCCACTTATACTTCCTGTTTTGTTTTGCGATGTTGGAGGTCAAAGCCAGAGCCTCATATGTTCTGGGTGAGCCCTCTGTCATCGAGCTACAGCCCTGGTCCATACAGACATGTCTTCACAGAAGCTCGGAATATCCAGAGACCTGCACTCTGTGTCTATGTATTTTAAAATACGCCTAGGAGCAAGATCAGCATAATTTTTACTCTTCTCTGAAAGCGGCCAAGAGATCTTAGGAAACATGATCTGAATCCACCATCAAGTTTTTGTGACTAATTCTTAGTTTGAATTTCACAAGATCGCAAAAAAAAGCTTTGCAATAGGAGGTGGCCATTTTTTCTGTGAATGACCAGGTAGTGAATATTATAGACTTTGTGGATTATATGGTATGTTAGTTGTGAGGACAGTGGCAGCAAAGTTCTACAAATTGGTGGCTTCACCAACAGAAGTCCATCGTCTCTCAGTTCTGGGGACTAGGCGCCTGAGATCCAGGTATCAGCTGGGTTTGTTCCTTCTGAAATCTGCAAGAGTCTGTCCCACCCCTCTCTCCTAGCATCTGGTGGTGAGCTGGCTGTCTTTGGCTGCCTTCCTCTAACCTCTGCCTTCATCTTCCATAACATTCTCCCTGCGGGGATAACTGTGTCCAAATTTGCTGTTTACAGAAGACCAGTCATGTTGGATGGAGGCCCACCTTGCTTCGTGTGACTTGTCCTAACTTACATCTGCAATTATATTATTTCCATATAAAACCACATTCGGAGTTACTGGGACTTTAATATATGAATTTGGGTGTGGAGGGACACATTCAATCTATAATAGTATCTGCCCCAGCGACTCAACTCTACCCATGCAGTGCAAAATCACCCACAAAAACCGCATGCACAAACAGGCATGGCGGGGTTACAGTGACCTGCAAAGAGAAGCACTAGGCCTATGGGCAGTAGTTTGGGAACCTGCCTTATAGTACAGCATCTTCTGAGCCTTCGTGGATAGGAAAGAAAACATGAGGAGATTTGGCGTTTGGCATAGAAGAAGAGAGAAAAAATCTTCACAAGATTTAGGAATGCTATTTTATATTTTGTGTAGTTATAGCACGTTCTTCTTATTTTTACATTCAGATATAACCTGAGTTAGCATACACAATTTCAGTGAAGCAAGCCTATGTCAGTTTTATAATGGTAACTACAGCAATCATCACATACTTTGTATTTGGGCTACTACTGCGTTTCAGAGGCACAGAGAAATAAACTTTTCAATTTAACATTATGCTTCATGTCTAATATTTAGTATGAATGTGTACAAAACATCAGCAGTTATTTTTATTATTTTAGTATATGTGCTGCCGAAGTGATCACAGCAATTATTTTTATTTAATTCTTTCAGGAATGTATGTGTATTCATCCTCATGAAAATGCATATATATTCCTTTCCATATAATTTATATATCTGGAGCACCTATGGCAATGGATTATGTGCATATATTAGTTGCATATATCAGTCCTGATTAAGACCCAAATATTATCTCCAGGGACTTCTTCTCTCCTAGAAGATATACGTGTAAAGAAAATAGAGAGCATATACATATACTCAAGCACAATCCAAAAAATCTACTTATAAGTTTTCACAAAAATATACAGTTAATGTTTAAAAAATATTACAGTAAAACACACATTACCTTGAATCCCCCTCAAAATACATCCCTTCACTTGGAACACACTCATTCCATTGTTCTTGCCATTTTCTGAAGCAGTTATAGAAAATGATAAAAAAAATAATATATGGTATGTTGAATGTTACTTATGTGTGGCATCTGACGGAAATGCAGGCTCATGAAAACATTATGGTGCACCTCATCCACCTTGTTCACCGGTTTATTCACTGTGTGACTTCTGGCTCTTCCCTAAAGTCAAAAGAGCTATGATACGAAAGCATTGTGAACCAGTTCAGGAAGCCAAGGCAGCCATTACAACTCAACTAAAGACACTCACAAAAAAAGACTTCCAGAACTGCTACAGAAAGTGGCAAGAATGATGGGATAAGTACATGTGAAAAGAGGTGGAGTATTTTGGAGGGGATTAATGGCCATGTGTCTTTAACTGTAATAAATTTTTAATGTAAACATTCAAGTGTATTTTTCATCCTACCCTGTACACACCTGTCACGTGGGGAAAGTTCTTTTGTTCTCTTTAAGTCTGTACACAAGCATATATGTGAACCTTGCATCTTCATTTATCTTACCTTAAATGGAATCAAATTGGAGAGCTCTGCGTAGGATTGTAGGTGTAAGAGCACTTTAGAAAGCTTTCAAAGAAAGCTTGAAGGTTGACTGTCCCAAAAGAGAAAGGTATCAGTGGAGCACATTCTACATATGTTTTGCCATAGTAGCCGAGGTCATGCTCCCATTTCACATCAACAGGACCTACTAATGTCCTCATCAACAACCTAAAACTGTAGGCCTCTGGAACCTGGAGTTCTTCCTCCATGTGGTTATAAGGTATCCAGAATCCACAGGCAGCATCTGCTTTAAATTTTAAGGGAGCAGATGTTCAAGTAGTAACGAGTACTTTAGTGAGAAGAAAGTAAATCCATGCAGGAGTGTCAGAGTTGGATGTCGGAGACTCACTCAGCTTCACAGAGGGGCCCTGTGGGGTCACATATTTGGAATGCCCCATGATTGGTCTTGTATTTAGAATATGAAAATAAATACTCACTGAACTATACCATTTAAAAAGTAGGTCACGTTTGTGACCCAAAAAGGTAAATCATGTGCTTTTAATTAGGTTTTTTACATTAAAGGTTTTTAAAACAAAAAATGTTTTCAGAATAAGTATCAGCTGTGCTGATATACAAGGTGTGATCAGCGTATGAGGTAAATATTTAAATTTTTAAATATTTGTTACAGTGAAAGACACATTACCATTAATCTCCCTCAAAATACTCCCCCTCCCTTCAAACACTCTTATCCCATGATTCTTGCCATTTTTTGAAGCAGTTCTGGAAGTCCTCTTTCATGAGTGTTTTTAGTTGAATGGTTGTAACTACCTCAGTGTCCTGAATCAATTCAAAATGTTTAGCTTTCATGGTCATTTTGATCTTGGAGAAGAGCCACAAGTTGTACAGTGCCAGGTCCAGTGAATAAGATAAACAAGGACATACTGTAATGTTTTTATGAGCCTGGCTTTCCATTAGATGGCATTCAATAACAGTATTCACCATATTTTTTATTACGCTTCATAAAGACACAAAAGAGGACTTCCAGAACTACTTCAGAAAGTGGCAAGAATGATAGGATAAGTGTATTTGAAGCAGGGGGAGTATTTTGAGGGGGATAAATAGCAATGTGTCTTCTACTATAATAATTTTTTATTTAAACATTCACAGTGTATTTTGATCACCTTTGTACATGAAATGCTATCTGACCTGAAATCTCAAATGTATGTGGCTTTAATAATTTTAACCAGTTTTAGGTCCTAAGAATCATAAATAAAATGTGATTGCTTCTTTCATAATTATAGAAACACTACTACATTTTCTGATTAATATAGAAATGACCTTCAATAAAACAAGCCAGAATCTGCCTTTACCTATATGGCTGAGTCCACAACTATTTAGAGTTATTTTTATATTGCCTGAAATAAGATTTAACTGCAGGTAATAAAACTAGAACTTTTCCACAAATAAAATAATAAAACACTACTAAGTTGCTTTTAATCTGAAAACTCTTTTAATCTCTTAGTTTCCCTGGCCTAACATTTAGAAATCACATGTCGTATTCCCGGCACCTTTGTGTAGAGACGGAGTAATTTCTTTCTGTGTTTACTTACATAAAGGGATGAGTCTTCTCTCTTCCTACAGAACTGAAAAAGGAGAGAGAACTAAATGGCCTTTTTCTTCTTGACACTTAGCAAACTTTAGGAAATGAAGCACTCCACCGTGTCAGTAAAGAATAATGATAATATTAATAATGACGGTGATGGTGATGATGATGATGAATTAGACAGCATAATTCTCTTCTTATTCTAAGTGTGAAAACTGAAGCAAAATGATGAAGTGCTTTTCCCAAGATCAATGGCTCCACAATTAGAACTTGGGCTTTTCCTCCTTCCATACCTCTTCTTCAGAGAAGAACAAATATCACTAATGTTCCTCCTCGCCAGGAGAAAGCCACACTGGCCCATTCAATGGCCAATTATAATAAATTGTAAATTAGAACAAATATGATAGGTAATACAAAAATCAAAAGCTCTCCAAAGAAAAGGAACAAAAAACCTGAATAAATAAGCTTAACGGTCCATTGTTTGTAAGTAAAATGATGAAATTATCATCAAAATATTCTATGAATTGAGAATGAAGATAAATTTTTATGTAGAAAGATTTTACAAAAAAAATCTGCCAAGAAAAGTAAGACTCTTCTAAGACAGGTATTGGTTTCTTGTAAAAGAGGTATCAGTCTCTTTCTGATAAAAGATAAAAATATGCTTTACATGGATCTTAGTAAACTAGTCACTTTGGATTTTCATACGTACCCATATTAAAAGGAGGGCTGAGGATTTGGACATTAAGACCATGTGTGCCAAGGAAAGTATTCTAGTGATCAGAGTTATCGCCACAGAAATGGAAATATTCAGGTGAAAGCATCCTTTTTCTTTAAGAGCAATTTTAGAAACACTAGCTAACGATAAGTTCTACAACATGTATTTTGGCCTGCAAAGAACAAACCCAGTCTAAATATCAATCTGCAGAATCCAAACCTGTGTTTAAATAACGTGTCAATCTGCTTCCCCTGTCAAAACTCTGGGTGAGATGCTGTTTCCACATCCAGCGACATTAGTCCAGCAATGCAAGAAAGAAAAAATCTTCATCTGGACAGTGCATCTTTCAGACCTTCTCTTCTTGTATTGATCTGTTTTCTCCTGTCCCTTTTCTCCTTCTTTTGTTTCCTTATCATTGCTTCAGGTTATTATGTGTGAAGTATTGATGGGAATGGATGGTTTTGGTCGATGGAGAGCTAATGCATCCCTAATCCCACTATTGTTACAGAGTTGTGCTTTACTCTGGTCTCTGATGGGGGAAAAGGTGCAAAGCTGTTGATCCTAGTTTCGTTTGTCACAAACCCATCCATCAATCAAGCGCAGGCGTGTCTGAATGCTGAATGGCATGTGGGTCTCAGCTGAAAAAATTCGATAACACCGTATTGTCAGGCCTCTCTCTTTTTTTTGATAAGAAATACATTTGACTGAAATAGATAAGCGTGCAACTACTGAAGACCTGAAGAGAGAGAGAGTGACATATTGGCACCAAAGGTTATATATCTTTGGTATTAATGATACTTAAGAGTAAATAAAACAGGAGGAGGCAACTACTTCTGGGGACACACAACATCCCTAAGGCTTGGTTATTTTTAAGGATCTCCACTCTACCATTATTTGGATTTTCAAATATTAATCTGACCATATTTCACAGTCGGCTACCCTGGTTAAAATGCAAACCATTCTATAGTTGGCGAAGGGGATGAGATGCAGAGAATCCAATATCACTTGCTTACACTGATCCGAACAATGTGGACTGATCCCTTTTGTCATGCGCGGAAGGTAAATCCCATGGAATATTTTTGTGTATGCATGAACTCATAAGTTCACAACTCTCTCATCTAGTAAGTGAAAGCATTAAGGGGGGAAAAAGCTTTAATTATTTTAAACTAGAAATATATATGCATGTCATTTTAATAGTGACTTACCTTATAATTACAGTCTCAAGATGGTTTCTGTATGTCCCTTTTATTCTGGTTACTAAATTAGGTACTTTAATACAATATGAAAGCCTGTCTTTTCAGTTATATACGATTTTCTATTCATAGTTATTTTAAGATAATTGCATTTGGGACTAGTTAAAACATTAAAAACAGCACTAGTATAATATAATTTTAGCCACAAAATTAATCAACAATCAGAGTATTTTTAAAACCGTTTTATTTTCTTGTCATAACATTTTCAAGAAGACAAGTATTTTTTAAATGACCTAAAAAAGCCCATCAAGAAAAGCAACAAAAAGACAGTCCTGAATTAGAAGGCACCAAGATGAACATTTTGTAGCCTTAAGTATCCCATGCTTTGAAAGTAAGCCATTTTTTCTCTGTTCAGTGACTAGAGGCTAAAAAACTGCAAAAAAATCAATGTGAGAGTGCTTTAGATTTGTTGGGTAAATTACATGTGCTTGGCTGCCCTATTGTATCTGCCCTATATTCTATACAAGATACTTCGGATGGAACTGTCACCTAAAACATATACTTCATAGTGATTTTCATAGATTTAACAGACCTTGAATTGAACCCCATAATAAAGGAGAGCAAGAATATCTCTTTCAAATCCCTAATACCTGGATTATTCTCAAAATTAAGTGTTAGCTCCCAATTTTGAAATCATGGTGAGAGGCATAAAGGAAAAAAGCAAGTTTGATGCCTAATTCTCCTCAATTTCTTTTTTTGCTTATCTTACTTACACTCTATCTTCCCAAACTCTTTAAAAAGATGTTAATTCTAAGACTTCCTAGGAGGGCTTGTGCACCAGCAAGTGAGAGCCACCTGAACCTTTGAGAGTTGCTAGAATTCTAAACAGTGACCCTTCCACTGACTCTCCTTTTGGGTTTTCAACTTGCTTTAATTTTGCCTCATTTATTTTGCTTCATACAGTCATTTTTAGGCTGCTGCAAATTCTGGTCCCATTTAAATAAAGTGTCTGAAGTTGCGTTATCCCAGTACTGGGGAGGCTGAGGCAGGAGGATCACTGTGAGTTCAAGACCAGCCTGGGCCAAATAGTGAGTTCAAGACCAAAATGCATTGAAGGTGGCATCTGAAGCCACCATAAGGGTTTGGGCAAGAGCTCAAGGAGTCCATGATTCTTAACCCCAGGACAGGGACTCCCTGCGTGATCTACCTACCAAACGGTCTTATTGGAGAGAGAAATGATTTGGTCCCTACTCAGAAAAATACTATAAAGTTGTTCCAATTAATTCTGTATCCAAGTCTTGGGGGCAAATCTGAGGAATACTGGGAGGAAGAAAAGTCTTTGCATCTTGAGCTATTGCTTGTCCATTTTCTGGGCTCTGGGCAGAATGACAACCCAGTCTTCACAGACTTTTGGAATAAAGATTTATTGAGTCTGGAATGGCAGTTCCAGACAGGGTCCCCAGGAAATTATGGACTTTGTAATTTTTTTACCCAGGATGATGAGAAAGTGAAACAACATCAAGAAAATGAGAACAGCTAGGTGTGGTGGTGCACACCTGTAGTCCCAGCATTCGGGAGGCTGAGGCAGAAGGATCACTGCAAATTTAAGGCCAGCTTGGACTACATAGTGAGACCCTATCTCAGAAAACAAACAAACAATAAAAGAATATAAGAGCAACACTGGGGGACTCCTCTCATCCAGAAACGCCTTAGAGAGAAAGACGAAATACTGAATGGGATAAAATGATTCGTACTCTGGTGGCATTTTGAAACTATTTTTGAAATAGTTTACAAATATAGGATATTATAAAGAATATGAAATAATTCATAGTGTTATCACCCACAGTGGCACTTGCTGCTTTTCTACGATCTACAACATGTAGTACATTGTAATACTGAAAAAGTGATTAATCAATCGGTCTCATGGGACTATTTCTAATCTGGCTAATTCCACATTAATAATCCTATTCTAAATCTCCCCTGATTAAAGAAGAATCATTGAGCTTGTTTATTATTTAGAAGGGACTGAGCACCAAATTTCCATATAAATAAATTCAAAGATGTTAAATAATATCTGTTCCAATGGGACAGAGAATTTTGAAGTATCTAGAAATAGTTTTCTCCCAATGATGGGAAGTTCTGACCACTTCTATAGAGTTTCTTAGTACAACTCTGCTGTACTCTGTTGTCTGTGTGTGTGTGTGTGTGCGCGCGCATGTGTAAAACCATTTGATTTTGGCAATATTTATTAAATAAATATTTTCAATGAAATCATTTTTTTAAATGAGAAAGCAAACATGAATGAATTCAACTCTAGAGGTCTATTAAAGAACACATGAGATTTGAAAAATGAAAAATACTATTTTTCTGACTGAGATGACAACACGATAAACATTAATTCTTTCCAAGTAAATATGTAGATATAAACAAAATAAAAGTCCTAATACCATTTTTTATCTTTATAAACTAATTCTAAAGTATATTTAAAGTAATAAATGTGTGATAATACCTTATCGAAAAGTTGTATTTTGTTTTTTGTTTTAATTTAAAAATTTTTTGGCCGGTGAGATAGCTCAGCAGCATAAGTGCCTGCCTGGCAAACACAAGGTGCTGAGTTCGACTCCCAGTACCCAAATACGAAAAAAAGGGCCGATGATATCGCTCAGCGGCACGGGCGCCTGCTGGCGCGCGAGGTCCTGAGTTCGACCCCCGGTACCCACCAAAAAAAAAAAAAATTTTTTTTTTTGTCTTTTTGAGACAGGGTCTCATTATGTAAGTCAGGCTGGCCTTGAACCCACTATGTAGCCCAGGCTGGCCTCGAACTCCAGCAGTCCTCCTGCCTTAGCCTCCCAAGTGCTGGGATTACAGGAGTGCGCCACTACAAAAAGGTTTAAAAAGAAGAAAAATGAGAAAGGACTTGTTCTATCAGACACCAAAATATGACAGGAATTAAACAGTTTGTGTCCCAGGAAGTTCTAGCCCTTTGCTTTCCAGTTTGGATGATGTTCACCTCTGAACTGTAGTGTCCTTTAGTCTAACGCACTTTCCAAGCCCCAAGGGAAAGAAAATGGGGAGGCAATGACATCAGGATGAGAGGACTTTTCTTCCTCCCAGTACTCCTCAGATTTGCCCCCAGTGGAAGACCAAGGGGGAGATGACAGCCACTGTGGGAAGCACAAAGCACAGGGACATCTGCTTGACGCTCTTTGTATTGTCCCACCACACAGAACTGGTAGAATTCATTTCTGAAGGGCAGATGGAGAATGTTTCACTGTCTCCAGTTCTCGTCTGTGTTGTGTTCGTTATAGTAACTGTCCCTTTAAAGAATGTTCAAATGTTCCCCCAAATAATTAAAACCGTAACACCTCTGTAAAAAAAAAAAAAAAAAAAAGAGAGAGCTGACTTATGCACAAAGCTCACTGGAGCATTTTTGAAACAAACTCTAGAAAAAGAATTGCTTTATAGGAGTTGAAAAAGTTGATTTAAAGAAAAAACAAACAGGGTCTCGCTATGGAGTTCAGGCTGACCTTGACCTCACTGTGCAACCCAGGCTGGCCTCAAACTCGTGACGATCCTCCTGCCTGAGGGCCCTAAGTGCTGGCCTTACAGGCACTCACCACCGCACCCGGCAGAAGTTGGTATTATTACAGGACGTTTTGCTGGCCCTGGCTCATAGGTTTCCCAGTTCTACCTAAATACCTAAAAGTGAGGTGTTAGTACAGACACAAAGCAGGACAGGAGAAGAGAGTCTGGGAACTCAGTATTGGTGAAAGGAGATCGTTCTCATGTGCGAACTCCTGCTTTAAGTGTGCAATCAGATAAGATGAGAAGCTCTGGTGTGCCACATACACGAGGGTGACTATAGATAACAATAATGTACTGCACATTTTAAAAAGCTAGAAGAAAGGACTTTGAAAGTTTTTAACCATGAAGAAATATTAAATTTTGAAAAAGTAGCTATGTTTTATATGTATTAAACATTACACAATGTCTACATGTTTTAAAACATATGTTGCCCCATTAGTATGTACACTCTTTGTATTTTTATGGATTAGTTAAAATAAATTAAATGGTGTTTTTTTTTTTTTTTGACACAGGGTCTCACTATGTAGTTCAGGCCCAGTCTGGCCTTGAACTCAGAGTGATCCTCCTGCCTCAGCCTCCCAAGTGCTGGGATTACAGGCATGTACCACCTTGCCAGGCTAATAAATATAATTTTTTTGTGTGTGTGTGGGTACCGGGGGGTCGACCTCAGGACCTCGCGCACCAACAGGCACCTGTGCCGCTGAGCGATATCACCGGCCCCTTTTTCGTATGTGGGATCCGGGAGTCGAACTCGGGCCCTCGCGCTTGCAAGGCAAGCGCTTACGCTGCTGAGCTATCTCACCGGCCCTTTTTTTTTTTTTTTTTAAATATAATTTTTAAAAGCAAATAATATAAAACTGGTAAACTAACTCAGAAGCTGGCTTTGCAGTGTCACGGGGTGTGACTCAGTGGTAGTGTTCTTACCTACCACGGCAAGGCCCAGGGTTCAATCCCTAGCATTGCAAAAAAAATTTTTTTTTAAATTACAGTGTCTATTAAAATAAAAAAGACATTCATAGCCATTGACCCAATTCTACTTCTCCATGTGTCTCTGAGAAACATTAGCGCATGGTATAACAGGATAGGTACAAGAATATAGCCATGGCACCTGCCTGTAATCACAGCTCTCAGGAGGCTGAGGCAGGAGGATTGCCACAAGTTAAAGGCCAGCCTGGATTACATAGTGAGACCTTATCTCAAAAAACAAAACAAAAAAATAGCAGTGGTTATAGTAGTGAAAAATTGGAAACTCTACATGACCATCAACAGGGAACTGACTAAAATAGTCAAGAACCACTACATTCATGTAAGCAAGCTTCAGAATATCACTATATATGTCATTGTATGCTTAAACGTGCATACCCCATGCAGACACAAGTCATACCTATACCATGAAAAAAGATCACATAGATTTTTATTAATCTTCACTTTGAATCATATGCAAAAATTTATTTCTAATGGATTAACAATTTAAATGTAACGTTTTTAGATTTAGTAAAAGGAAATGTAAGGCATGCATGATTACACATTCCTGTAATCCCAGCATTCTAAGAGGCTGAGGCAGGAGGATCTCAAATTCTAGTTTGGCCTAGGCAATTTAGTAACTTAGTGAGACTCTGTCTCAGAAAAAAAAAAAAAAAAAAAAGTGAGTCCCTCAGCTCAATCTCCATACCACAAAAAAACAAAAAGGAAAGGCACAAAAATATTTGTTTGCATGACACAAAGGCCAAAAGCCATAAAAAGAATTTATGGCAGCTTTAACATTATGACAAAATAACAGCAAAAAACTTATGAATAGCAAATAATACTGTAACAAAAACTACAAGAAAATTTATCGAAGGGGGTTTGCAATGGCTACAGCATCTCTTAAAGAGATTACCTTTAAAATATATATTCCCTGTTCCCCAGAAATTCCACTTACAAGAGTTTAGACGAGGAAGTTATTGTCCATGTTACCAATCACATGTGCAAAGAATGTTTAGCACAGCATTTTGCCTTTATAATTGCACATAAAGGGGGGGGCTAAATGTACACTAAAATGATTAAACATGTGATGGTGCTTCCAGTAGATATCAGGTAGATATGACCAGAATTCTCATTTTAAAAGATATAGTAGGGCTAAGCGGGTGTGGTGGTGCACACCTGTAATCCCAGCACTTGGGAGGCTGAGGCAGGAGGATCACTGTGATTTCGAGGCCAGCCTGAACTACATAGTGAGACCCTGTCTCAAAAAGACAAAAATAAATAAATAAGTAAATAAATAAAAGATAGTAGGGCTGAGACTTAAAGAAGTGACCCCAAAACATACAAGTACCTCCCTCCAAAGCTGAAACTCCAGGGTCTGTATATACTGATACACACACACGAAAAAAAAAAAATGTCAGTAAAACCCTGATATTAAGAAAAGAAAATTAAATATCGGTGTGCATAATGTCATCATATTTTATGTAAATAAATGGAAAAGTCTGGTGGACAGAGAGAAATGGTAATGTTAATATGGTTGCCTCTACATCAATAAACTTATGGGTGTTTTCTACCTTCTTTTTGCTTACTTGTATTTGCTGAGTTTTTCATCAAGGAACATGTATTGCCCTTTTAAAAATAAGCAGTTCTAGGACAAAACCAATAATGCTGAAGCATAGAGTAATAAATATTTTTATTATCATAGCAAAGGTAGGTATTTAAATTCAGAATTTTGAAACTTTCTATAGTTTTGCTTAAAGAATACATTTCTAATAGCAAATGCTATATAGATTAGAATATGAAAAGGCAATTGGCCTTTTTTCATGATCAAAAACAAGAATAGCAGTTGGACATAGTGGTGCATGCCTGTAAGCTCACCTACTTGGGAGACTGAGGCAGGAGGATCATAAATTCACGGTTAGCCTGAGCTACATACACTCTGTCTCAAAATTTAAAAAAAGAAAGAAAAAGGTCTGCGAATGTTGTTCTGTGGTAGAGCACCCCTGGTTCGATCCCCAGTACTTAAAATATAGTCTATCAATTAATATGCAAAAATGATCTCTTACTTTCTAATTATCTAGAAGTTCAATTATTGGCTTGTTTTTGTCTTGTGGTACTGGGCATTGAACCCAAAACCTTCACACTGTGCTACACTCCCAGCCCCTTTTTTTTTTTTTTTTTTAGATAGGATCTTGCTAAATTACCTGGGCTGGACTTGAAGTCACAATCCTCCTGCCTCAGCCTCCCAGAATGCTCAGATTACAACTGTGTGCCACCGCACCTGGTTCAGGTACTTTTCTAAAGGGTTTGGAAACACGGTTTGTGAGCAGGCTAACATGAATTGTGGGTTTCTTGACAAAAAGAATAAGCAAATCGAATTACCTTAAACCACTCTCTCCATTTTACTAACACCATCCTCGGCATGAGACCGTTTTCCCAGGCAATGTGCTAATCTGGGGAGCCCTAGTCCAGTGGGCTGAGCCTGCCAGACCTATACAAACACATCTGCACTTGTCATTTTCCGGGGCGTGGTTCCCAAGACAAAATGCCATCAAACACCAACACCCAACCAAATTGAGAGCCCATGCAACACCCTACCACTGTTTGTTTTCTTTTCTTTTTTAAGTGAGTTCAAGTTAAAAGTGTATCAGGAAAGCTTGAAGGCACAGTCGCGAAGTCATGTGCTCCCACCGTCAGATGACAGAAGTGTTCAGTGGTACCCAAAGTATCAAACGATGCTCTTAATCTTCCACTTGGAATCAGGTCTTTTGATTCCTCCTGACATCTGTGCTACTGAACGACATTCAGTAGCATTCACTCCGAGGGGGCTGTGCGTATAATAACACAGAGGCTTTGTCCTGGGGTAGTGACGAGGAGAAGAGAGGGCAGGTCAGAGGGACGGGGATGTGGGCTTTCTTTTCCCTTAACCACAGCTCCCTACGAATGATGAGCAATAGTTCCAACACTGTACATGCCAAGATGCCCACCCTAAGGAAGGCTCGTATACATTTGTGAAAAGCCAAGGACTGAGAAAGAAACAGCACTCGTTTTCTCACTCCCTCTCATCTACAGTTGGACTGAAAAGATAGCTAAGAGCATACTGAGGCATACATAGCCATCTACAGATAGGATTTGAGGAAAACAGACCTCTCACCTCTATAGTGTGCCCTTAATGACTTGCCGCCAGGCTTGATATGCCCACATGAAGGAATTATTCCTTTAGAACAAAGAATTATCTATATATTCAGTATTGAAGAAATTGTTATTAAGAACTCACATGCCAAACACCATTCTTGGAACCTCCTCCCAAAAAACTGAGGATGAATAATGAACAGGATCTATCCTCAGGGTACTTAAAATTTAGACAGGAATTAGACAAAAAACAAAACAACTCTTAAATAAAATGCAATGAATGTCAGCATAGGGTACGGATTTTTGTTACAGAAGAGAGGGAACGTGAGATGTGTCAGGTAGTGGGCATAGGTATGGTGGATTCCGGAAACTGGGGGAAAAGAGATGAAGCCAAAGAGATGGGCCATGAAGGGCCCTGGTATCCTGAGGAAAAGGAAGGAGGAGGAAGAGGAGGGAGAGGAGGAAGAAGAGGAGGGAGAGGTAGAAGAGAGGAGGAGGAGGAGCACTGAAAGGGGTTACGCTGCTGTGGGAAGGTGGGGCAGGTTGGGCTGGAGAGGCAGGTGATAGAGGAATGCATCTCACTTATTTTTATAATAGAGGGAAAATGCATCACCTTATTAATAAATATTAATCTACATGAAGAGTTGGTTCCACAAAACAATTGTCAAGGAGCAGCATTCAGGAATTTACCTCAAAAAAAGGGAAGAAAAAGAAAGAAAAAAAAGGAATTTGTCTCAGAATTGTATTCTTATTCTAAAACCATGGAGACAGTGGAGTACTACTCTGCTCCAAAGAAGGACAAATTTGAGTTGTCTGTAGGAAAATGGATGCAGCTTGAAAATGTAATGTTAAGGGTAGTAAATTGGACATGCAAGCTTAGATACCATATGGTTTCTCTCATATGAGAAATCCAAAGTATAAAGTGTAAAATATAAGTTAAAGGAAACAGGGAGATAGATCTTTTGCAAATGGGAAGGAGACCAAGAGATGGAAGACGGAAGTAAAGAGGGAGGGGGAGGGACCCCAAAAAAGAATTAAGCTGTGTCATGTACATGTACCAAATACCCACAGTGAAAGAGGCCATTATATGTCACAAACATGTACTAATAGAAAAATCTCAGGTGGTCCAAAACTAGATAAATAGATGATAATATGATAGATAGATAGAACTGTGGGGGAACCCAGAGCTATAAAATCTTGTCAGAATTTGCAATCTATTTGAGAAGTCAACCCCCTTAAACACACACACACAAAATAGAGTACGGATGTTAATTTGTGGAGTAGAGATTTCAATGATGCGGCAGTGGTAGAAGGAAGAGACTGCGCAGCGTGCAGAGGCCTCGCCGAGGGAAGGACAGAAGGTTTTCTGAGGACAGTGCTGCAGCAAGGGCCTGCTCAGGGTGTGAAAGGGTGAGAAGTGGCAGCCAGGAATCAGCAAAAGCGAGTGACAGTCATTCGTGAAACATGAACCGAGCCCTGGGCAGGTGCTCTTGATGTGTAGAGGAAACGTAGGTAGGAACACCTGCGCCTTTGGTTTAGTTCTCTTGTGGAAAAAGAGAAGCCACTGTTGTGCCTGGGACAGATCTGTTGAAAGGGAGGGTCAGAGTGGAGAAATCTGTGTGTGTGTGTGTGTGTGTGTGTGTGTGTGTGTGTGCGTGTGTTCAAGACTGGGGGAAAGGGGACCTACATGGCCATGGTATGACTTGAGGGCTCATGGGGAGTTCAGTAAATAGAGAACTCTAGGCAATCGCCACTATTTCTCAGTACAGTGTGTATCCTGCCGATTCAAACACACACCCCTGCACACACACACCTGCACTTGTGCACACTGTGTGCCTACTGATTGCTGTGGACCCCAAAAGTATACACCGATAGCCCTTAGGTGAAAGATTCTGCTATGGATGCTTAATTATAATGGATTTGTATTTTAGCTAGAGCTGCCTTTCAAAGAATTGATTGCAAAGAACCAGTTAAAATGAGAGCCCTCCTTTGGTGTGAACAAAAAGCTTGGAGAAAGATGCACTTAGTTCCTGTGTCATCCAGGTGAAGGTTGTTTTTATGTAAGGAGTAGATGCGAAGGTCATAGCAAGCATCCTGGACCTTGGTTTTAAGAGTCTGTTTTCAGGCCGGTGAGATAGCTCAGTGGCATAAGTGCCTACCTGGCAAGCGCAAGGTCCTGAGTTTGACTCCCGGTACCCACATAAAGGAAAAAAAGGGCTGGTGATATCGCTCAGCGGCACAAGCACTTGGTGACAAGCATGAGGTCCTGAGGTCGACTCCCGGTACCCACGTTAAAAAAAAAAAAAAGAGTCCGCTTTCTACTTAGAAAATCATTACCTATCTGTTATATTAAATTTATAATGTATAGAAAAATATGAAGGAAAAAATTCACTGTTGACCATGGCTAATTATTACATGTAGTTTCTTCTCATTGTATTTGAACCAGTTGTTGCATTAAAACTAACCTTGCTGTCTGACAGTGGATAGCTAATGTTTCCCTCTGGCCACAAAGCACAGAAGACTCTGTGCGATGACCCAGATTTTTCTTTTTTTGGGTACTTTGTGCATTCATTTTCCTTAGGAACTGGGCCTTATTCTAGCTCCATACTGATAAGTAAATTACTAGATCTGCTTGATAGTTTGTGTAAATGGTAAGGCAGTCAAAATATTGGTTCAAAATAGTGGCTGTCTAGTATCTATCTCGTAGTCCTTAAACAATCTTCAAAATCTATAAGGGGGACGTGAAAACTTCTTTTAAATGTTAAAGATCTGAAAAATAGTATTGTACACATACATGCTCTCTCTCTTTCTCTCTCTGTCTTTCTCTTTCTGGAGGAAAAAAGCAAATGAAAGAAAATAGTGTCCCATAGTCCCACAGATTCTAAGAAACAAAAAAAAAAAAAAAAAGAAAAAAAATCTTAGTAATTACTCTTGAACACCAAGGTTTAAAGTTCAAAATGTCCGATTTTCCAATGGGTATACCTATGCAGAAGACCCACAAAATCAGCATCATCATACAGTTAAGCTTATCATTACACCTCATCATTATAACTCTTTTAAAAATGAAAGAAGTGGTACAGTATTAGCCACACACAATGATGTGTTGATTAATCTAGCTACTCAGGAGGCTGAGACAAGAAGATCAATTTAGCCCAGGAATTCAAGACCAGCTGAACAACATAGCAACAGTCCATCTCAATAAATAAATCAATAGTTATTAATAGTTATCATAATTATAATGGATGGTCCTAAGAAACAGGGATGTGTAACTCTCCCGCCCATAACAACATGAAAGGATAGGAAAAAGATTTGAACCAGTGGTAATGGTAGGTAAGGAAATGTGGACAAATACTTTTCTATAGTTAACAATGTTTGATGTGATAAGTGTATTTGTCAAATATGTTGGGCTACAGCTAGATGGGACTTAGTAAATTTCTTAAAAACTTAATTCATCTTATTTATTAAGCAATCTCAGTTCCATGGAATGTAGCTTAGAACAAAGTCTAAGAGCTAAAGCACTCAGTTAACATTCACATGCCTGAAATACACAAGAGATGCCCCTTAGCCGGGTGTGGTGGTGCACCCCTGTAATCCCAGCACTCAGGAGGCTGAGGCAGGAGGATCGCCACAAGTTTGAGGCCACCCTGGGCTACATAAGAGAGTTCAAGGTCAGCCTGCACTACGTAGTGAGACCCTGTCTCAAAAAAAAAAGAGACCTCCTCAAACCTTCCCTGTAATCTCCCTGAACCCTCCTTGAAATGCAGCTTATTAGTTAACACATTTTGTTAAGAAATTCCAGCCTGGAGTCCTGGAAATGAGAAGTCGCATATCAGGAAATAAAATGAGCCTGGCGCACTCAAAAGCACAGAGGGACATCTGGTCACCTCATTATAAGAAGACAGACAGACAGGAGAACCCAAAGAGCAATCTCTGCAGTCTCTGTTCTCCACTCAGCAGCCATCTGAATTCCATAGTTATGATCTTGAGTTGTCAAGAAGTTATAACTCCAGTAGAGCAGCAGTGAGGTAATGTTGAAAGGACGTTGGCAATGGAATTAGATTCACCAGCTTTGTGGCCAGGAGTGAACTACTTAGCCCTTCATTTACAGGAATTTAGCCCCTCTCTGGCATTAACATCATCCACAGAAATGGGAAAAATACCTACATAGGGTTAATAATAAGGATGAAATATGATCGTGTTTTTAAAGGACTAAGTCCTGTGCCCAGCATAATGTGAACTGCTCAATCAATGGGAATTATAATTTGTAATAATAAAAAGTTCTGTATGTTCTCTTTAGGAACAAGGTTATTTCCTTTTGGTATCTCAAAAGTTGTGGGTGCTATTGTATCTTTTTTGTTTTTCTGAGACAGGGTCTTGCTATGTAGTTCACGCTGGCCTTGAACTCACTATGTAGCCCAGGCTGGCCTTGAACTCAGCCATCCTCCTGCCTCAGCCTCCCAAGTGCTGGGATTACAGGCATGTGCCACCGTGCCCAGATTGCTATTTTATCTTTTTAAAGCCAAATTTCTTTTTTCTTTAAATTTTTATTTGTATTAGTACATGTTTGCAGTACATAATGATTACATTCATTGTGAGGAGTTGGTCTTAGTGGCAAGAGACAGTCCACCATTCCTGGGGGTTTCTTCTGTGAAGCGCTAACTGGGCTGCTTTTGGTAGTAGGTGTTATGGCTTGCTTGAAGTGGTAGGCAAGAACATCAAGTCACCATGCTTGGTCACGGAAGCAGGAAGAGTATGAACATCAGACCCTGATGTTCCCACTGACAGGAAAGTGGCAGAGGGCAAGGTAGAGTGTGACATCCCAGGGGCTGAGGTCAGGCAGGAAGAGACACTCAGGGGCCAGGTCCTCTTCCAGAGCTGGAAGCCAGGTTGCCGTGGCAGACATCTGACCAGCACACAGAAAATTTTAAAAAAAGTTAAATGTTACTTTTGTAAAATATTAGTCTCTGGAAGTTCTCAGAGTAAAAATTCTGTAAATGGGTTGCATTACTTTCCCTTGAGAAAGTGGTGAATTTTCCATCAACAGCAGGGTATTTAATACAACTTCCAAACCTCTTCTGATGGGTGTTGTGGAGGGGAAGGCTGAAGCAAGTCGCTTTGTGATGCTCCTTTCCAAAGTTTAAACAATACTTCGCTTACACAGGATCATTAGAACGGATTCATTAAAATGTAAGTAAGTGAGATGAGATTGTAAATAGTCTATTTTTCTGAATATAAAATGAGTGTAAGTCACAGACAAAAAAGACTCTGTCTTCCAAAAAAGAAACAAACAGGTAATAACACAAAACTTTCTTATAACATTTTGACCATTCTTTTAAGATTATGGTACACAGGGCCGGTGAGATGGCTCAGCGGCGTAAGCGCCTACCTGGCAAGCGTGAGGTCCTGAGTTCGACTCCCAGTACCCACATAAAAAAAAAAAAGATTATGGTACACAGTGTATTAACTATTACTCTCTAATTAATTTGTTATGAAATTTTGCTTTTATAGAAGACTGCTTTTTAATATGTTCTTTATTAATATCTACTTGCATTACATTAAAGTTTTAAAAAATAAAGGTATCAGTGTTTCAAAAAATGAGTATAATTGAAGAAATTAGTAAGGTATCAAACATACATACAATGAGAAAATAAATAACCATGATTCTACCTTTCTAGAGGCAACTATCATAAATGTTTTCTTTCAATATTTTTTCTGTAGATTTTTCCAAAGTTGAGACTATATTGTACACACAATTTTTATCTTGGAATTTGTGGATAACCACCTAATAATAATCACTTTATATCATTAAAATGTTTTAGGCATCATTTTAAGGGTTGCAAATATTACATTATCTCAGTACATCAAATTTAGGCTCCACTGACACTGTAACTGCTCAATAAAGGCAGTCATCATTATTGCCAGTTAAAAAAATAAAAAACTCCAAAGCCATAAATCTCAGTAGGAATCCTACTCTACCACTTGCTAACTGTGTGAATTTGAGTAATTTACTAACACTTCTGTGCTTGTTTCTTCATCTATAAAATGTAAATGGTAGTACTGCTGCATCATAGTTTTAGTGTGAGAACGAAATGAGTAAAATAAGTAAAAGAGTGTCTGGCACCTAGGAGATGTTCAATAAATCTTAATTATTCTTATTGCCTCTATTTCTCCGACACAAGCCATTTAGATTGGTTTTGATTTCTTGCTACTATAAACAATTTTATGATAAACATCTTTGTAGTAAATGGTTTTTAAAGATATTCTTTACAATCCAAACTCTAGCCATTTATTTATTTTTATTTGTTTAAATTGCTTGTTTTTATTTATAAAGCAGTGGCTAAACAAATACTACTTGTCTGAAACAGCTTTGTCGATCTTTTTTTAAGGAAGACTAATATATATTTCTATTGTTTTCTTTCTTTTTTAAATTGGGATAACATACACATAAAACTTTACCAGTGGGGCTGGAGATTATAGCTCAGCAGCATGGCACCTGCCTGGCAAGTGCAAGGTCCTGAGTTCGATTCCCAGTTCCCCAAAAAAAACTTAGTACCAGTGACATTTAATGCCTTCACGTTGGTGTGCAGTTTGCCCATCTGTTTTCAGGCCACTGATCCCAAAGATCATCAGGCGTAATGCATAGAATGGAAGAAAGGGGAAGTAAACTTCACTGGACCCAAAAGGCCACGTATTAAAAAGAAAAGAATATGCTTTCTTGTTCTCAAATTTTATTAGAAAACCACTGTGGCCAGTCACCAAGTCATGGCTGCCTCAGATCCTTACTAGAACATCGGTGCTCACTAAAACGTCAAGTGCCCATTTCCGCTGGGTTTGGAAGAGAGGGGAGAAAGGACGAGAATTTAAGGAGTCTGTAAGAAGTGCAGATGTCGTGTCCAGTTTTTGCACCTTTTCCTAATGAATGGCACAGTTCTAAAATTCCACCTTCCTGGGCCAGTGAGATGGCTCAGTGGCGTAAGCGCCTGCCTGGCAAGCGCGAGGGCTCGAGTTCGACTCCAGGAACCCACATACAAAAAAAGGGGCCGGTGATATCGCTCAGCGGCACAGGCGCCTGCTGGCGCGCGAGGTCCTGAGGTTGACCCCCGGTACCCCCCCCAAAAAATAAATAAATAAAATAAAATAAAATAAAATTTCACCTTCCTCCCTCTCTGCCTGGCTATCTTAACCTCCCTGAAATGATCACTCTCAACGAGTTAGGCATTAATGCTCTTGGTTCCGTGGCAAAATACACACTGGTTTGTTGTCCCAATAAGAAATGTTTTGCGATGCTACTTTAACAGAAACCAAAATCACAGGTCTCAGAAAGCTGTCTCTCGTCTAGGCCAGGTTTTGCTGGTGCGCACCTGTAATCCCAGCTAGTCTGGAGGTTGAGGCAGGAGGATCACAAATCTAAGGCCAACCTGGGGAACTTACAAGACTCTATCTTCTTCTATCACTATTAGTTTTTGCATATTTGATAACAAATATCTTATCAAAAAAAGAGGCGGAAAAATATTTTTAGAGGAAGGGTCACTGGAATTCAGCGATAGAAATAGGCAGTGGAAAAATGAGTCTTGTGTTCATCATCATATTCTGTCCAAAGCCTTGTTTAGTTTTGATGTGTTTTATTTGCTCAGTACTATGAGCTTTCTATGATGGTCAACTTTTTATTTGCAACTCAAGACAAATTAAAACTTATGGCTCTGGGCGTATAAAATCATGTTTGTTGAGCCCTTTGGTGTAAAGTGTTAGAAAGTGCGCATGGCAGGTAGGGAGCGCCAAACTGGGCACTGAGCACAGTGAAAGCAAATGTGAGCACTGTGTAGGAGCTGGCTTCCCTCATGCAACCAGCCCAGCCTGGGCTGCTCTACTGAGATTGCTTGGCTCATCTTCCCCGGCACCTAACGCATCTGGGCTGCAGGAGAATCCCAGGAACACGGATGTTAGAAGCCACGACAGCGTAGTGCGTTGCGCGCTAAGGAGGTGCATTTTCCTTCCAGCCTACCTCTCCGATCCTGTTCTGCTTCACACTGAAACCTACTTGCCTGGCACCGCCTCCTCCTTCCCATTCCACCCATAGCTCCACCCTCTGAGGCAGCGTATCGTTTTCCTGAGATGTTATTAATCTTGTGCAAGAAAAAAGAAAAACAGCTGGCAAATACTATAAATCTTACAGGAAAAAAGATCCTTTCTAGAAGACCACAAGTGACCACTTAGTCTAAGCAGAAAGGAAGGATGTTAAGCCAACCTGCAACCTGTGAGTGGGACCACAGTGCCCCATCCCGTATCTAGTTCAGTGCTTTTTGGGGGTCGGTGTGCATCCATACAGAACAGTACATTTTTTTAGAGTGAAATTCATCTCTAAAAAATTAGACAAAATTAACTCTGTCAGCAGGAACAAATTCACCAAACAATGGCTGTGCAGATAGGCAAGGAAATCTCCATTAAAATCTAGAATCTTCCCAGGGCTTTATACAAACAACAAAACTATGAAGAGTTAAGTTGCTTTTTCCTTTTCCCTTCCACATTCCCTCCCTATAACAAAATCAATATTCTGTGCATCTTGGATATTCCACAGCTTAAATAGTACAAGGGCCATGGGATGTTACTCTTTCAATAAATAAGAAAAAAGAAAGTGTTGGAGAGCATCTTACAGTTTTCAAGAAAGGAATGATAGTAAACAACTACTACAGCCAAAACATAAGGTTATCACGCAGGAATTCCCTAAGAATTGCCCCCAGTGACACTAATGAGCTGGTGATTGCAAGGAGTCTAGACTACTAGGACACTTATCGCTTATTAAATCATGACCAAAATGGTTACTTACTATGGACTGCAAGATTCGATTTTCCATGGCGTGACTACACAATATAAGCAATTAACTTACAGATTAGTTTGACTCAAGCAAATTATTAAGAAAGATTAATTGGAGCCTGGTATGGTGGTGCACGCCTATAATCCCAGCACTCAGAAGGCTGAGGCAGGAGGATCATTGCAAGATCCAGGCCAGCCTGGGGTGTATAATGAGTTCAAGACCAGCCTGAACTACAGAGTAAGACCCTGTTTAAAAAAAAAAAAAAAATTTGGAATCTATCTAGGCAATTTGGAAAATATCTATCAAAATTATAAATGCATATACCTTTAATATGGCAATTCTACATGTAGGAATTTATTCCAGTGAAACATTCAGATGTATATAGAGGGACATGTATACAAAATTATTTGTAGAATTAGGTTTTTAATAGTAAAATATTAGAAATAACTTAAATGTCAATTAATAAAAAAGTATTTAATAAAGTATGGTAGACTTGTGGCCCAAAATATGAAGGCATAAAAGACAAAGGAAGCTCCATATACATTGATATAGAAAGATATACAAAATGTTTTGTTAAATTTAAAAAGTACAGGGCCAGTGAGATGGCTCAGTGGCCTACGCGCCTGCCTGGCAAGCCCGAGGGCCCGAGTTCGACTCCCGGATCCCACATACGGAAAAAGGGGCTGGTGATATCGCTCAGCGGCACGGGCGCCGGCTGGCGCGCCAGGCTCTGAGGTCGACCCCCGGTACCCACCAAAAAAAAAAAAAAAAAAAAAAAAAAAAATTTAAAAAGTACATATCTGTGTGTAGTGGTATACTCCTGTAAACCCAGCACTTGGGAAGCTGAGGCAGGAGGATTGCCATGAGTTCAAAGACAACCTGGGCTACATAGTGAATCCAAGACCAACCTGAACTACATAGTGAGACCCTGTCACCAAATACCAAAAACAAAACATTTTTTAAGCACAAATTAGGGCTGGGGATGTAGCTCCATGGTAGAGTGCTTGGCTATCATATGCAACACCATACTTTCAATCCCCAGTACTGCAAAAAAAAAAAAATTAAAAATTATCTCCTGAAAACTACATAAAAAACTAATAACATTACCTCTGAGGAAGGGAACTAAGTGGCAGGATGGAGTCAAAGAGAGAAGAGAAAACTTTCTAGAACTTTTGGATTTTGAACTATAGGAAAGAGTCTGGTCAGTGAGATCAAAACAGGTAGTGTAAATGAGGTTTCAAAAAGTAACACATATGTTAAAACAGAAACACTTAATCCACAGGAAGATAAAATAGGTAAAACTCTTGAAGACATAGGCATAGGCAAGGACTTCCTAAACAGAACCCCAATTACACAACAAATAACATCAAGAATCAACAAATGGGATCATATCAAATTAAAAAGCTTCCACACAGCAAAGGAAACAACCAACAGAGTGAAGAGACAACCTATAGAATGGGAAAAAACATTGCCAGCTATTCCTCAGACAGAGGACAATACCTAGAATGTATAAAGAACTAAAACAAATTAGATGCCCCCAAATAAAAGACCCATCAAAAACGGGCAACTGGAGTTAACAGAAATTTCTCAGAAGAAGTACAAATGGCCAATAAATACATGAAAAAATGTTCAACATCTCTGGCCATTAGAGAAATGCAAATTAAAACAACACTGAGATACCATCTCACTCCAAAAAGAATGACTATCATCAAAGAAATCAAATAATAATAAATACTGGCGAGGCTGTGGGGAGAGAGGAGGACTTCTCTACTGTAGATGAGAGTGTAAACTGGTACAACCACTATGGAAATCAGTATGAAGATTCCTCAAAAAACGAAAAATAAAAAATCCATTTGACCCAACCATTCCCCTCCTAGGTATCTTCCCAAAAAAGTTAAAGACATCATATTACTGTGATACACGCAAGCCCATGTATGTAGCAGCACAATCCATGATAGCTAAATGTTGGAAGCAGCTTATATGTCCATCAGCAAATGAATGGATAAAGAAAATGCAGCATTTATACACAATGGAGTGCCACTCAACCATAAAGGATAAACGAGTCATTTGTAGGAAAATGGATGTACCTTGAGACCATAATGTTAAGAAAAATAAATCAGGCACAGCTTAAATAATGCATGGTTTATCTTAGAAACTCTAAATGTAAATAAAAAGCAAAATAAAAGATAGTACCAGGCATGCTGGCACTCACCTGTAATTCCAGCACTCTAGAGGCTGAGGCAGGAGGCTTGCCACAAGTTCAAGGCCAAAATGGGCTACATAGTGAGTTCAAGCCCAGCCTTAATTACAGAGGGAGACCCTGTCTCAAAAAAAGAAAAAAAAAAAAAAAAAGATAGATAGATAATAGGAAATAGAATACGGAGATTCCCTTTTTCAAATGGGAAGAAGACCAAGAGATGGAAGGAAGATGGAGGGAGGAGAGGGCAAAGGATGAAAAAAGAATTGAGGTTGGACATGGTGGCGCACACCTGTAATCCCAGCACTCAGGAGGCTGAGGCAGGAGGTTCACTGTGAGTTCGAGGCCAGCCTGGGCTGTAAATGAGTCCAAGGCCAGCCTGAACTGCATAGTGAAACCCTGTCTCAAAAAGACCGATAAATAAAAAATAAAAAAAATTGAGGTATGCATATTCAGGTACTGACTGCCCAGAAGAAATGTAGTCATTACATATTGCAAACATGGACTAATAAAAATTGAAAAAAAAATGCAAAAAGGTAACATTTTATTTATTTATTTTATGTGGGTATCAGGAGTCGAACTCAGGACCTCGCGCTTGCCAGGCAGGCACTTATGCTGCTGAACTATCTCACCAGCCCAAAAAAGTAACATTTTATAATCATGCATTTTTCAAACTACGTTGCAACAGAAAAACTACCATAAATATTACTTGTAAATACTTTCAGACACCAAGATAACAAATTTAGTTTTTAAAAAAAAGCTAATCGGCAAGAGACTTTAATAAATTATATAATTTATACACACAATACAATTTAATTTTATGCCTTTTGCATAATTACAATCATCTCTTATAGGAACTACTATTTATTTGCTCATTTAGAAGAACAATGACCATTCTTTATTCTCGTGACTAGTTTTTTAGGCATCTACAAGTGACCAACTGGGTCAGGCTCTGGAAATGTATCACTGAATAAGACAGACGTGGTCTCTGACCCGGATATGTTCTGCTAGTTAAGCTTTTATGGACCAAAAAAAAATGCTCCTGTTTTAGAAAGATACACGCAACACTCAATAGCTTCTTTCCCAGCTCAGTAAAATAGTAAACATTCAAATGTGAAATGAAAACAGCTGGAGCAGCTGGATACAATTTAACCTTACATGAAGAAGTCCTCGGGCGTGGATTACTTATACTCTCCTTACACACAAGTCCCTTGCTCTTCGGAGTCGACGCTGGGGTATCAGGGTGGACCAGAGCTCGGCTCTGCCTCCAGCTCCATCCTCCTGCTCCCTGCGCCGCTTCCCTCAGCCGGAGGAGGCGGGCAGGAGCCGAGCTCTCCGCGAGGTTCGGCGCGGTCCGCCGTTGGCGCGGGTGGGCCCGACTGCCCGGGCTAAGCTGCGTGCGGTGCGCGCCGTTTTTAGGGAGTTTCGAAGTAGTTGCTAACCCTCGTGGGACAATGATTGCGCAGTCCGCACTAGGATCTCAGCAGCCCTGCCCACTCGTGAGAGCGCAGCCCTGCACCTGTCGTTCTCCCCCAGCTCGCGTGGTTCGGGTAAAGCAGCGCGAGCGAGGGGAGCCTGGGCCAGGTGAGGAGAGCGACTCCCTGTGCCCGCAAGCGACCTCGTGTTTAGCAACGGAGATGCTCTTCCGCGCTGGGCGGCCCGCAGGACGCGGGAGCCGGAGCCCACGCAGGTCTGCGGTTTGCTGAGCCCCGGACGGACGGAGACGTCGCTGAAGCCCCCTCCCCGGGGACCCCCGGCTGCTGCGGCGGAGCGCAGGGAAGCCACAGATGTGACCTCGAGAAGGCGTTGAACCGGGAGACTACGCTCATCACCGACTGTGGTGAAGTCGATCTCCATCTCGGCTTGCGTGACTTTGTAATCACCGCCGTTGGACAGTCACACTTATGAAGGTACGCGCAAGTTTCACCACCTTCAGAAGAGCAATATGGTTTGAAAATCCAAGTTCATCTCTTGAACCAAAGAGAGCATTTTTATGTGTTTCCGAGAAGTGTTCACTATACACAGAAAAAGAAGTAGCCACTTTTTCCACTATGCATCACATTTCTTTTGGCTAACAGAACAGTGGATGTGATTTAAAACAACCATATTCCACTGACTTTATGCTGTAAAGAATTCTAATCTGACCACAGTTTGCTAGGCCACACACTTGGGACCGTCTGGCGTGCACAATGGAAATAACCAGCGAGCCTGTACGTCATGCATCAGGAGACAACGGGAAAGGAACATAAATGTGTTAACATGAAATCCACGAGGGACAGCAAATTTACTGTGGAAAATTGCAAAATTCCACATAAGTAGTCCAATATTGTCCGTTTATCACATATTTATTGTGGACTAAAACTTCTTGTTTATTAGAATCATGTGGACTTTTGTACACTTCAAAATTAAACTATCAAGATGCCAATGCAATTGTCTTATGCCAATAGCCCAGAAAGGGTTATGGTTTGATATATGAGGAAATTAAATCCTGCAAACTGAAGAAAATTAAAAGCTAGAACTTATATTGAATCAGTCCTCAAAAGGCTAATCTGGCAAACTGGCTTTTTATAAATCTTCCTTACTAAATTTTGACTGACAAAATAACATCAAAGAAACAGTAACAAGCAGTTTGTTTTTGATGAATATAAGCAATCAAGGTACAAGGCTGATGCAACATAACCCAGTGTGTCTTTGAAAATTAGTGCTTGTAGGACCAGGCATGGTGGCACATGCCTGTAATCCCAGCACTTGGGAGGCTGAGGCAGGAGGATTGCCATGAGTCCGAGGCCCGCTTGGGCTACAAAGTGAGGCCAGGCTGAACTACATAGTGAGACAGAAAAGCAAGAAAGCAAGAAAGCAAGGAAGCAAGGAAGCAAGGAAGCAAGGAAGGAAGGAAGGAAGGAAGGAAGGAAGGAAGGAAGGAAGGAAGGGAAAGAAAAGGAAGACAAGCAAGGGATTATCCTTGGAATCACTTTTCAACTTTATGATTGGTAATTTTAGGGAGTTGATAATGATTTTAGGTCAAGTGTAACTATAGGTGAAATGCTTTGCATGAAGAAAATTACTAAAGTTTTAGAACTTCTATGGGATTTAGGACTACCTTAAAGCACAAAATCTAGTCTTCTGGTTGTAATATAAATTACGGTAGTGGTTGCTCATGAGGAATCTAAAACCTTTTGAAATGAATGATTTAGAGTATCACATTCATATAATAAGTAGTGAAGCAAAAGATAACAAGAATATGTTGCCCAGATTTAAAAAACCTTCAAAAAAGACTTTGAATTCACTAGTCATTCTTACAATTCACCTTTTTTATGCACTGCTGCTTTTGCATCAGCTACCTCTTCTCTTGTCCCTCGTGTCCTTCACTTACCAAATGTTTATGGAGACCTGGTGGCCAGTAGGATGACAGCAAGCGAATGAGACAAAAACTCTGGAACTGAGGTTTTATTACTTCTGGGCTTTCATTAATCACCAAGTGTTTGACCTATTCTTAATCCACCAACACTGCAAGGTGACAGTTCTCCCCTCTTTAATCCTAGATTTATTTGACTAAATGTACAATCCCTTTTTCTTTCTCTTTATTTATTTATTTATTTATTTATTTATTTATTTATTTATATTTTAGGAGACAGGGTCTCACTCTATAATTTAAGCTGGCCTTGAACTCACTATGTGGGCCAGGCTGGCCTTGAATTTGTGTCAATCCTCCTGCCTCAGCCTTCTGAGTGCTGGGATGACAGGCATGTACCACCATGCCCAGCTCTAAAATCCCATTTTTTTTTAAAGCCAAGCCCACGACATAATTTCAGAGTCCTGGCAAGTGTGATCTACAGTCTGTTAACTTCCTTGGCCATCCACCCTGGCCAGGGTCACTTTTCATGCATTTTTAAAATTGCCCTTCTGAGTTCACCTTAATGTGTATGATGACCATTTTGAACAAATTTCTCCATTAAGGTTTGTATATAATAGACAATATTTAACTATTTGTTTAAAGCAAATATCTCACTGTCTTGATTAAAAATGAAATATTAGAGCCGGTGAGATGGCTCAGCGGCATAAGCGCCTGCCTGGCAAGCACGAGGTCCTGAGTTCGACTCCCGGAACCCACATACGATAAAAGGGCCGGTGATATTGCTCAGCGGCACAAGCACTTGCTGGCAAGCACGAGGTCCTGAGGTCAACTCCCGGTACCCACATTAAAAAAAAAAAAAAAAAGAAGAAATATTAGGCAAATTCACTCATTTCTGACTTTTCCATTTTTAAGTAGATGTTTTAATGTCATATGAAATATAGTTCCCATATTTGTAGACTTCAAAACCAATAAAACTTCCCAAAAATCTAGAGAGATCTGCAGAAAGCTTCTACTAAAAAAATGTTTAAAACAAACTATTACCAATAGCCATGGTAGTAGAAGAACAAACATTATAAACACAGAAAATGACATGATCATAGGTAAAAGATAGTCCTAAATTTTTTTTTTTTTTTTTTTTTTTTTTTTTTTGGAGGGGGACCCTGGGAACTGAGCCCAGGGCCTTCACACTGAGCTACATCCATGGACCTTTTTTGTTTTTTATTTTGAGACAAGATCTCACTAAGTTACCCAGGCTGCCTCAAACCAACAGTCCCCCTGCTCAGCCTCCCCGAGCACTGCGATGACCAGTTCCTGCCACATGCCTAGCTAAGCATAGTCCTCATTTGAACCAGATCCACTTACTGAGAAAGTCACCATGTTTTCCAAATGTTCCTGTATCACCACAGCTGGGTAAAAACTCAGTCATCAGTCACCGCTGAGGGGCAACTGGTATACACAGGCAGTGCCGAGTCTATATACCCACCTATTTTAGGAATTGCACTTGAAGGATACTCATGAAAGTGTTGCTGCTTCTGTCTTAAATTTACAGAAAATAGATTAGAACTAGGTTTTGCTGACTACAATAAATCTAATTTAAGATTTTTAAAGAATCACACCTCTGCTTCTAGGTGAGGTTTTAATAAAGCTATTTTGGAAATTAGGAAATTTACCCTACTTAATAACAAGAACAACAAAAAAGCAACTTGCCAGGCATGGTGGTGCATGCCTGTAATCCCAGCAGTCAGGAAGCTGAGGCAGGAGGATCGCTATGAGTTCAAGACCAGCCTGAGCTACACAGGGAGACCCTGACTCAATCAATCAAGCGAGCAAGCAATGTATAAGAGTTTCCACAAATTCTCAAGATAAAGCATTTTGGAGTTTTCAGCTGAGTAGAAGAACTTTGGAGATCCGATGCGGTAAGGCCTGGAGCTGGCTCGGTAGGGCAGTGGGATGTCTGCCGCCTATCCCACAGCTTGATGCGTGTGCACTCTCTGAAATGAATTCCAGATGAAGAAGTCACAAGTTTCCCATAAATATTCTCAGGCAGACAGACAATATAGCTTTTCTATTAATAATGAAAAAAACCTTTGACCGACCACTCGGTGGCCGCGTGCCCGCTCCTCCCATGTTTGTAGGGAGGCAGGCACGGGAAGGAATCTTCATTCCAGCCATATGTGAGAAGAAAGCCGCCACGCCTCCGAGTTTGAACCGATGCCATTGTCACACATTTCTGTGCCCCATGGAAAAGATAAAAAATGACTTTTGCACCCATTTGAATTATTTCTGATTTCCCCTTTCGATAGAAAGGCTACCCTCTTGCCTGTCCAAACACAAAGTTTAATTTGAAATAAATATGAAGCACTTTAATCTCATCATTCAGGTAAATTTAGGAGAATGTTGATCTTGATTTTATAAAAGTTAAGCATCCTCACAATAAAAAATTTTACTTGGAAAGTAAAGAATAATTTAATAGTGAGGTGCTGTTTCAAAAACAAATACTGTGGGCTGGTGAGATGGCTCAGCGGCATAAGCGCCTGCCTGGCAAGCGCGAGGGCCCGAGTTCGACTCCTGGTACCCACATATGAAAAAAGGGCTGGTGATATTGCTCAGCGGCACGGGCGCCTGTTGGCACGAGAGGTCCTGAGGTCGACCCCCGGTACCCACCAAAAAAAAAAAATACTGTAACTAGAGTTATGTTTTTTTATAATTATGCATTTTTATCAAGATCCCTTTTTCATCAGTGATAGTTTTTTGGAAGTGGTAAATTGCCAAGCGTGGTGGTGCATACCTATAGTAATCCCAGCACTCTGGGAGGCCAAGACAGGAGGAGCACAAATTCATGCCCAGCCTAGGCAAGTTAGGAAGACCATGTTTCAACAATAAAATTTTATAAAGAGAGTGGGGGGTGCTCAGGATGTAGCTCAGGGTGAAGGCCCTGGGTTCAATCCCCCAGTACTGCAAAAATAAATAAATAAATAAATAAATAAATAAATAAATAAACAAACCAAGAGGCTGAGGCAGGAGGACTGCCACAAGTTAGAGACCAGCTTGTGCTATGTACTGAATCCAAGGCCAGCCTGAACTACACAGGGAGACTCTGTCTCACAAATAAATAAATAATAATTTGTATTTGCATGAAAGCTCATGAAATTTTAAGAAAATAATTCTGTTGTTACTCATATACATTAAACATATACTTTAGATTACATTACACTGAATATATTTTTTTGTGGGTGGTTTGAGACAGCATCTCACTGTGCAGGCTGGCCTTGAACTCACTATATAACCCAGACTAGCCTCGAACTCACAGCAATCCTCCCGCCTCAGCCTCCCAAGTGCTGGAATTACAGGTGTGCACCACCACGTCCAGCTGAACGTATTTTTTGATTTACTGAATTCTTTGGTTTTATATGATGTTTTCTATCTGACAAAGCAATTAACTGCTATGGAAAAGGTACATCTATTCAGGAATCAAAGGATCCATTCTAAAACCTCAGACTCACAGCTCAGCAATCCAGCTCCTGTTTCCATGTGCACGAGAAGTTTTCCCTGAAATATTCCACATTCCTTGTAACTGGGGTAATGAAGATGCTGCGTTTCGGTGGGTAAGGAACAATGGGTGTGGTTTCGCCCCTAGAACCTCACCTGGGCACTGTCCTTTCGCACGCAACTTTCTCACTCCAAATGTGTCTGAATTAGGTCTGAGTGGTGGAGCATGGCCAAAGTTCATGTTGATGGAAGAAAAAGAGGAGGGAGGCAGAGTGGGAGAGAAGGAACCATAAAGTCCCGAGGAGGAGCGACACTGGGACTAACGGTGGGCTGCCTCTTTCCTGTGTGCCACTGTCACAAAAGCTGCCTTACAGCAAGCCAATGTCAGTGTTCACTTGTTTCATTCATTCTGCCCGTGTATTAAATTGGCAAATATTTTCATTTCACTTCCTAAAACAGATGAATTCTTTGTATCTCATTTGCTTCGTAATCATAAAGAAGATATTGAGTACTTACCAGGAGTATATGAAATTTTTTATAATCTCGGAAATGTAGAGGCTAATGGATTCAAAACTTTTAAAAGTTTTTATGTCTCATGCGTCCTGGCTCCTTCAACGTGTAACCACTGTGATGAGTCCCTTACTGATAGGCAGTTAGTTGTGTCTAAGCTTTTGCAAAAATAACCAGTACATGAAGAGCAATAATAATAACTTTGTTTAAATGCCATTTCACGTATATTCACATGCAAGTCCATCTATAGGGAGAATTCCTGGAAGCAGAATTGCTAGGGCAAATGTTAATTTTTAAATTTGAAGATATTTCTGAGTTGTCATCCACAGGAGATACACCAGCTTACACTCCTACATGCAGCCTACAATGTTGTATTTTTCCCTATAGTGTTGCCAATGTGTTGCCAAGTTTAAGGATTTTTGTCAATTTGATAAGTAAGAGATGATATTTCATCATAAGTGTAATTTGCACTTACAAAAGAGTGGGGTTGACAGCCAAGTATAGTGACACATACCTACAATCCCAGCACCCTGGAGGCAGAGGCAGGAGAATCTCAAGTTCCAGGCCAGACTGGGCTACAAAGTGGGACCATAAAATAGAGTAAGTTTGAGTTTCTTTTCATATTTTAAGGAGCCATTCATATTTCCTTTTCTGCAAAATATGTTTTATGTTTGATCCATTATTGTCTTAACCTAGGAATTCTTTACATATTAAAGACTTCAGTCCTTTAAATCACAAACATTTGTCTCTTTGTGGAGTGTTTTTTGTAACACAGAAGTGCTTTTAAAAAGTGCAAAGTATTTTTTCTGTATAATTTCTGTGTGGGTATGTGGTGCTGGGAATTCAACCAGGGCACTCTGCCACAGAGCTACATCCCAAGCACATTTCATTTTATTTTGTTTGTTCTGAGACAGGGTCTTGCTAAATTATCCAGACTGGCCTTGACTTTGAATCCTTCTGTCTCAACCTCATGAGTAGCTGGAATTATGGGTGTGCACAACCACACCTGGCTTCTTCTTGTGTAATTTTTAAAGTCATTATTAGAAATACTTTCCCTCTCTTAGCACTTAATACTTTCTCTTAACACTTCAACACCTCAGCTGCATTTGCGTGTTTAAGTTTGGATATAGAAATTTCTAAAGCTGTAGTACAATCTTACTAGAGAATATAATCCAAAACAAATTCCTCTCTCTCTCTCTCTCTCTCTCTCTCTCTCTCTACTATTTCTTTTTTATTTTCTTATTTCACCCTCTCCTTCTTGGAGAATTCTGTGGACTCCTCCTACCTACTGTTTTGAGTCCCTTTGAAGAGGAGTTAAGCTGTCCTAATTCATGAACCCTTCTTCAACATTAGGAAATGAAAAGAGATAGGAGCCAAGTAAGAGTTAAGAAACCCAGTGACAGTTCTCAAAACAGATGACACCCTGGTACTTATCAAGACAGCGACAGACGCAAAACCAGTCTACTATTGTCAGTTACCACTGTATAAGAAGGAAAGCAGTTATATCTAAGAATGTCCTCAATGATTCTGTAGAAATTTTTTAATTCGTTAGACCTCAAATATTGAGTACAAATCTTTTTAAATGTTGTTTTACAAAATGGGAAGTGTGCCTGGGCATGGTGGCATATGCCTGTATTACCAGCACTATGGGAGGCTGAGGCAGGAGAATTGCTGTGAATTCAAGGCCAGCCTGGGCTACATAGTGAGACCCTGTCTCAAAAATAAACAAATGAATTTTAAAAAATAAAAATGGCTGGGGATATAGTTCAGTGTGAATGTCCTGTGTTCAATCCCCAGTACTGAAAAAAAAAAAAAAAAAAAAAAAAAGAGGGTAGGGGTGGTGAATAAACCACTTCCAGGACCTAATGAACAAAAGACCACTAATATCTCATCATACTTTCAGTTGCAACTGTGTTGCAAGCTGAAACAATAAAGCATTTTTCACAGGGTACCATTTTTGTTTGAAAAAACAATTGGCAAACACTCTATGGTTATTCAGACTTTTTTATTTCCTCATAAATAATGAAGTGAGTCTGTAATTTTAAGGGAGGGAAATGATAATATTGTTGCCAATGATAAAATGTGAGCTTTGAAATGAAAATTAAAATTTTAGAAAACATATATATCCACTGCTGAGAGTATGACAGCTTCCCAGCCCTTCAGCACACTTTTCTGATGAGGTCAGAGTTATTATTACCAAATATGATTTTTAAATGCTGTACATGAAATTTAAATATTGGTTCAACTCAGTGAGCCAATATTTTCCAAATGAACAATGCATGAAATTACAAAGTCGTGCACGGGCAAGAGAGTTACCAAAATACAAGACATGCCCCTGGCTCGTAATATAACAAACTTCAAAAACTCCACTGATCATAGTTTTAGATTCCACATGGCAAATAACCTTTAAGATGCCACCGCTTATCCAGCTTTGGTGCAATATCAAAGAGAAACATCCACAGTTATGGGAAAAGGCTGTTGAAATCCTCCTCGCTTTCCCAACTACATGTCTGTATGAAGCTGGATTTTCTAGATCTACTTCAATCAAAATATTTCATAAGAGACCCAGTGCAGAAGAATAAATGAGAATCCAGCTGTCTTCCATTCCTCTAGACATTAAAGAAATTGCCCACGTGTAAAGTGATGCTACTTTTTTCACAAAGTGTATGCATTGTAAAACAATTATTTTTATTTTAAAATGTTATGTTAATACTTCATAGTATTGATTATTTTTAGATTATTAAGTATTTATTTTGATCTTGATTTCCAATGTGGTAAATAACAAAATCTCGCTGGAATCTTCACTATTTCAGCACCATTTGAAAGCTGCTGCAATAGAATTCATCTGTCAGATCTCTGAAACTTCAGATCAGGGTTGGGGGCCATGTAAACACCCTGTGTATTTGCAAGACACATTATTATAATTTACTTCCAGCTAGGATGCCTTAAGTCTCTTTTATGAAAAATTACAACCAGGAGAGATATCCCCAGAAGTACAAAGTACAAGAAAAATGTTTCCTTCAAAGATATAGACAGACAGACATTGTAGCACAATTTGAAACAGCAAAAGACCGAAAATGACCTAGGTGTTGCTTGGGTTGTTGTTGTTGTTGTCATTGTTGTCATTGTTGTTAGATCTTGAAGCCCAGATGCAGGGAATCAACAGGTTGGCTTAATTGTTACTTTAATTTCTCACTATTATCGTCATCATTGGCCTATCTGAAATTCCTTTCTTTAGCTTTATTTTGCTCTCTTTTCAATATCCACTCTTATTTTCCTTATCTAAATATTCAGCCACTTTAAAGAGGTGAGCATGTATTTTTAAATGTATGCGGCATTATATAAAAGTATGATTACTTTATAAGGAATGGTGTGTTTTCTGTTTGAGTAAACAGTATTGGTGCTAGAACTCTAGAACTCTAGAACTGCTAGATCACAGTTCCTATATTTTCATTCATGATCATGTTTAAGATTTCTGTATGACCATTTAATTCACTACTTACTGCTTCATAGCCCCCCCCCATACGCTTCCACTGAAGTTTACTTATTTCCTCAACTACTGATGGGTACATTAGATGAACCTCACTCCTTACTTCCACTAGTGGTAATATATAACATCCATAAATGTGTCCCCACTCAGACTTATGTTAATTCTCTGAGAAACATATCCATGAGTGGCATTGCTATGCATGTTTATATACATATTTCCAGCTTACTTTCAGAGCGATTATACAATATATAATACTACTGGCAATGCAGAAATCTCCACTGCTCCATTCAGCTTCAATACTTATTATTATCCACTTTTCTAATCACTGCCATTCAAATACATATAAAGTGATACCTCATTGTTGCTTTAATTTGCCTTTTGTCTCTTTATAATGAGCTTTAACAGTTCTTCATGTATTTGTTATTCTCTCAGATTTCCTCTTTTGAACTACCTACTTAATTGCTTAGGAATTTTTCTATTGGGTTTCTCATATTTTTGTTATTTATTTAAAGAGTTCTTATATATTTTGAAAATTATCCCTTGCAAGTTTTTTAATGTTTTGCTTTTATCAGTACATGTTTACAGTACATGATAATCACATTCATCATAGGGAGTTGGTACACACAAACAATACCCTGGCAGGCTTGAAACATTAAAAATATCCTTCCCTAATTTAACATCTGTTAATATCACCTAGATTATACTACACTGAACAAAAATCCTTCATTTTGATGTAGGCAAATCCAACCACACTTTTTAACTTATACTTTGTTTTTAAAATTTTGTTTACAACCACTATGAAAATCAGTATGGTGATTCCTAAAAAAAACTAAAAATAGAATTCCATTTGACCCAGCTATACCACTCCTGGGTATATTTTTGTAAGAATTAAAGACATCATACTATAGTGATCCACACATACTCATGTTTATAGCAGCACAATTCACAGTAGCTAAACTCTGGGAACAAACTAGATGCCTGTCAAAAGGCAAACAAATAAAGAAAATGTGGTATATCTACACAATGGAATATTATTCAGCCATAAAGAATAAAATCATATCATTTTGAGGAAAATGGATAGAACATGAGACCATAATGCTAACTAAAATAAGGTTAAATATTGTATAGTTTCCCCTATGTGAGAAATCAAAAACATAAACAAAAAAATTAATCAATTAATTAAAGGTGAGATGGTAGGAAGTGATAAAGCAGGCTTCTTGGAGATGGAGAGGGGATTGAAGAAGAGGAGTGGTAAGGAAAAGGAACAAAAATTATCAAGATACGTTACACACATGTACCAAGTTCCCCAAAATCAACATCACTGTTATGTATTACAAACATACACTGATAAAAAGAAAATCCTTTCTGTGTACTCCTTGGTTACAAAAACTTTATTTAACATTTTCTTCTACTGTCTTGACAATTGATCTCTTATATTCAGGTCTTTAATCTGTCCAGAGCCTTTGTAAAACTTAGATATCTATGTTCTTCTCCATGTAAAGACACAGGTATCCTAATATCATCTACTGCAAAGCTGTCCTCTTTCAACTGCTTTTGATATGAACATTTCTCGTATAGCAAGTCTTCACATACACACTGTTCTATTTCGGAGCTCTCAGTTCTGTTTCATTGGTCTGTTGCTGAAACAACAAAATTATCATTATTTATGATGTCAATATCTGATAAGCGATACCATCTATTTGCCACATCTCCTCCTATACTTTTCATAAGACATTTTGAGCCTTCAGTCTTCCATATAAATTTTAGAATTTGCTGTGTTCCTCAAATATCCAGCTAGAATTTTTACTGGAATTTCATTTACATTGCATGTGTACTTGAAGAGAATTGATGAAGCTAAACCATAATAATCATAGACATGATATTCCTCTCCATTTATTCAAATCTTATTTATATCCTTTCTATTTTGTACTAAAAGGAAAGAAAAGAATGAAGACATCTTTTTCTTTTATAATTTTAACATACATTTTTATTTAAATTGAACACTTTTTATTTATTTATTTGTTGTTCTGCTGGGGATTGAACCCAGGACCTCACACATGCTAGGCAAGTGTTCTACCACTGAGCTGTACCTCCAAACCATACATTTTTATTAGAAAAAGCTTCTAGTTAGGTGTGTTGGTGCAAGTCTGTAGTCCGAGCTACTCAGGAGGCTGAGTCAGAAGGGTCACTTGAGTCTAGGAGTTCAAGTCCAGCCTATGCAACATAACAAGAGCAATAAAAAAATAAAATAAAATAAAGCTGGATGTGGTGACACATGCCTGCAATCCCAGTTCTCTGAGAGGCTGAGACAGGAAGGTTGTAGTTCAAGCCCAGCCTCAGCAAGTTAGTGAATTAGCAAGACCCTATCTCAAAAAAAAAAAAAAAAAAAAAAGGAAAGAAAGAAAGAAACAGAGGTGAGGAGGTCACTGGGGATGTAGCTCAGTGCAAAGGCCCTGAGTTTGGGGCTGGTGAGATAGCTCAGCAGCATAAGCACCTGCCTGGCAAGCATGAGGTCCTGAGTTCGACTCCCAGTACCCACATACAAAGGAAAAAAAGGGCCAGTGAGATAGCTCAGTGGCAAAAGCGCCTGCTCACAAGTGCGAGGTCCTGAGTTTGACCCCCAGTACCCACAAAAAAAAAAAAAAAGGCCTTGAGTTCAATCTCCAGTACAGTCAATAAATCAGTCAATCAATGATTCAGCAGATAACAAACCTGGTTGCATCAATTTCAAACACCTGTAAGCAGTGCTCTTTCCCCACTAAAATTCACAACATAGTCCCTAATAGGGATTATTTCATGAAAGCACTCAGTAAGGCCCTTAAGAAAAGATGAAAATTTAGCCATTCCATTATTAAACTATTTGGAAGGAGCTGATGTAACAGGAGAGGAGGAACATCAGCAAAATCAGTTCTGCTGTTATAGTTTACTTTTAGTTTTGTCTTCTGAGTGCCTGTGCTTTATATGAATAAGTAAAGATGTCTCCCAATAGAAGCCACACAGAGAATACCAAAATCAGCTGGTAAACCTGTAGAGACAGTATCTGTTAATGTATAAAGAAAGAAATGTCAAATGATTGACCTGAAAGGTAGTTAACAGTTTTGTCTTGTTTTGTCTTGTTTTTTTAATTTGTACATGTTAGGGCTGGGGATATGGCTCAGCAGCGCAGTGCCTGCCTGGCAAGCGTGAGGCCGAGTTTGATTCCTGGTACCCCCCCCAAAAAAATTTTTTTTGTACTGTTAAGAATATTCAACATTGGGCCAGTGAGATGGCTCAGTGGCATAAGCGCCTGCTTGGCAAGCGCGAGGGCCCGAGTTCGACTCCCGGAACCCACATACGATAAAAGGGCCGGTGATATCACTCAGCAGCATGGGCGCCTGCTGGCGTGCGAGGTCCTGAGGTCGACCCCCAGTATCCACAAAAAAAAAAAAAAAAAAAAAGAATATTCAACATAGCCAGGCAGGATGGCACATGCTTCTAATCCCAGCACTTGGGAGGCTAAAGCAGGAGGATTGCTGTGAGTTTGAGGCCAGCCTGGGCTACACATAGTGAGTCCAAGGCCAACCTGACTACATAATGAGACCCTCTCTCAAAAACCAAAACAAAACAAAAATAATATTCAACATAAAACCTATCTTTTAATAGATGTTTAAGTATGTAATATGTTATTGTTGACCATAGATACAATGCCGTACAGTAGATCTCTAGAGCCTATACGTCTTGCTTGACTGAAGCTTTCTGCCCATTGATTAGTAACTTCTCCCCTACCTCCTAGAAACTACCATTCCACTCCTTGATGCTATGGTTTAACATTTTAGGTAATTCACAATGAGGAAATCATACAGTATTTGTCTTTCTGTACCTGGCTTATTTCACTTGACAGCATAATGCTCTCAAGGTTCATCCATGTGGTTACATACTGTAGAATTTTCTCTTTTTTAAGGTGAATGGTGTTTCATTATGTATATGCAGTGTATCAAATTGTCTCTATCCATTCATCTGTTGATGGACCAGGTTATTTTCACATCTTAGTTCTTATGAATACTAGTGCAATGATCATATGAGTGTGTTATGGTTGAGTCTAGACATCCCCCAAATCCTCCTGCAGTCACAGGTAGGGCTTTTTCAGAGGTGGGTGGATCTAGAGTGTGTGATGCTGGGATTGATTCATGATGCAGTGCCAGGATCAAGGGCACTAGAATTAAGGGACAGAGAGAACTGTGGTTTCCTTGCTTGCTTTGCTACCTTCTGCCCACCATGAACTGTTTCTCTTCTGCAATGCCTGTCTGCCATGCCACCCTGCCTTGGAGCCAGCTGATTATGAACTGGAACCTCTACAAACTATGAGCTAGATGAACCTTTCCTCCCTTAATTTGTGGGTGTTCCTTATTTTGTCTCACAAATGAGAAAAGTAACTAAAGCAGAATTTAGTACCAGAGAAGTAGGGTCATTGCTGTGACTGTCCTTGACCATATGGATCAGGAGGCTTTGGAAATGGCTTGTGGAAAGAGTTTGGAAAGGTTTGGAGATATTGGGTGAAAAAGCAGCCCTGCAAAGCCTTAGGCTGTTCTTGATGGGAGATTCTGGTCAGAACTCAGGAGGTTTCTGCTGGGAAGAAGGACTGTATTGGTTGTTGGACTCCAGATGATATGTGTAATCCCTTGGCAGAAAGTTTGTCTGCATTTTGCTCATGTTCAGAGATTGCCTGAGACTGAGATTAAGGGTGGCCTACTAATTAATCTTGCAGAGGAAATTTCAAGGCAGTCTAATGTTGAGGCTGTGGCATGGCTACTGATTGGGGTTTTTAGCCAGATTTATGTTGAGAATCAAGAACAAAGAGCCCAGCAGAATGATTTAAATTGTGTGAGTTTGGCCAGAAAGGAAGATCCAGTAAAGTTGCAGCCTACAAAGATGGAACAGAGGAGAAATTGGTTTCTGAAAAGACTAGCAAGGAAAAGCCAAGTATTTCAGAAGAAGACAATAGAAAAGATAGCCTGAGGACATCACAAGAACCAGCAGGACTTTTTGTAGCCTCAAAATTGCAAAAGTGAAAGACTTTGCTTTGAGAAGAGAGCCCTAGAGCACATGTTCCAGAATGCTGGCAGCATAGAGAAGTTGTTCCTTGGGATTGGGTTCTTAGGCACTCAACCCCTACAGCCAAGAGAGAAGGAAACCTGGCTACTGCTCCAGCTGGCAGAAGACCTTGTCATCATCCATGTGGTGCTGGTTTTAGTTGCATGCAGAATGCAAGAGTTGTGGGGTCAGGAAGGCTTCCACCCAGATTTCAGAAGGCTTGGGAGGCCAGTCAATGTACCCTGAGAGGGCAGTGTGTAAAGCTGTGAATGTGAAGCTGAAGGTGCAGTACAGCCCACAGAAGTTTGGAGAAGTCAGGAATGTGGGTCATCTGAGGAAAACTGCAAGGAGGGAGGAGAGCCAGCCCAAGAGAGAAGCTGTGGGAGCTACAGCCACTGGCAGTGCCATATGGGCAGAGCCACCCAAGCCCTTTGGAGTTCACATCTTGCTACAGATTACTAGGAATGCTGGACATGGAACTATAGGACTTAATGTTTGCCCTGCTGGATTTTGGACTTGCTTTGGTCCCATTCCTTTGTATCCTCCTAGCTATACCTTTTGGAATGGTAACGTTTATCTTGCACCACTGAATGTTGGAAGTGTTTAACTTTCTTTTCATTTGTACAGGGGCTCACAGCTAAAGGTTTGCTTTAAATCTCAGAAGAAACTTTGGAATTGGACTTGGACTTTTCTGCAGTGCTGAAACTGTTAGCACTTGGGCCACTCTTAGAGATAGACTAGATACCTTTTGCATAAAGGGATATGTATGAGGCTTTGAAGGGCCAGGGGCAGAATGTCATGGCCTGTATGCAGATGTCCCCCAGAGCCTCATGCAGTCATAGGTGGGGCTTTTTCAGAGGTGGCTGGATCTAGAGTGTGTGATGCTGGGATTGATTCATGGCGCAGTGCCAGGATCAAGGGCACTAGATTAAGGGACAGAAAGAGCTGTGGTTTCCTTGCTTGCTTTGCTATCTTCTGCCCACCATGAACTGTTTCTCCTCTGCAATGCCTGTCTGCCATGCCACCCTGCCTTGGAGCCAGCCAATTACGGACTGAAACCTCTACAAACTGTGAGCTAAATAAACCTTTCCTCCCTTAACTTGTGGGTGTTTGGTATTTTGTCTTAGCAATGAGAAAAGTAACTAAAACAGAGTGCTTTGAGACTCTGATTTCAATTCCTTTGGATGAATTCCCAGAAATGGAATTGCTAGATTGTGTGATAGCAGCTGCACAATTCTGCCTTCTTACCAAAAGTGTACAGGGGTTCCAGTTTCCCCACATCCCCACCAGCACTTCCTGTCTTTTGTTTTCTTGTTAGTAGCAGTCTAACAGGTGTGAGATGATACCACATTGTGATTTTAATTTATGTTTCCCTCATGATTTGTGAAGTTAGGCATTTTTACATATACTGATTGGCCATCTGTATATTTTCTTTGGAGAGATGTCTATTCAAGTCTTTTGCTCATCTTTAAGTGGAGTTATTAGGGTTTTTTACACTGAGTTCTTTATATAATTTACAGATCAACTCTTTATCAGATATATGGTTCACAAATATTTTCTTCCATTCCATAGGTTGTGCTTTCATTCTGTTGATTGCTTCCTTTGCTCTATAGAAGCTTTATAACAGTGTAGTCCCATTGGTTTTGTTTGTTTGTTTTGTTTTGTTTTGTCAGTTGGTTAGTTGGTTGCAGTTGTGGTTGTTGTTGCTATGCAACCATAAAATCATTGCTAAAACCAATGTCATGAAATTTTCCTCTGTGTTTTCTTCTAGGAGTTTTACAATTTTTCTTCTAGGTGTCTGTCTTACATTTAAATCTTTTCTCCAATTGCAGTTGGTTTTCATGGATAAGGGTCCAATTTCATACTTTTGCATGCAGATATCCAGTTTTCCCAGATCCATCTATTGAGGAGATTTTCCTTTCCCAGCTGTTTTCTTGGCCCACCCTTGTCAAGACCAGTTGATTATACAAGCATGCAACTATTTCTGTACTATTTCTTCTGTTCCATTTCTCTGTCTTTATGTCAGTACCTTACTGTTTTGATTACTGTGGCATTAGAATATATTTTGAAGTCAAAAAGTGCAATTCCTACAGCTTCATTCTTTTTTCTCAAAATTGATTTAGCTATTCATAGGATTTTTGATCCTGTATGAATTCTAGAATTGTTTTTTTCTGTTTCTGCAAAAATTACCTTTGAAATTTCAATAGAGATTCCACTGCGTCTAAGATACATGTGCTTTGAGAATGGCTTTATGTATCTTAAAATAATCTTACTTCTATGATATTAGTAAATTGACTACTGCAAAAAGGAATGTTTTTTGAGTGAGTTGTATATTTCTATCAAGCTTGAGCTGTTTTTACCCTTCATAGTATGTTGATTCTATTGGATTTTTAATATAAATAGTTGTATCATATGCCAGTAACAACCTTTATCTCTTTTTATCCAGTCCCAACATGATTTATGCCTTTATCTTGCCTTAAAAGACAGGGAGGGCCTCCAATATTATGTTTAGATTTTAGTGGAAATTGCAAACATTCTTTTCTTCTATTTCAATTGAAATGCTTCTAAATTTATTGCAGTGAGCTGGTTTTCTCAAAAATTTTTTGTAAATAATCCAGATATGTCTTTGCTACTCTTAATATTCTGTAAGTTTTAGTGTAAATAAATACCTTACTCAGCATATTTTATCATAAATAAGGTACCTTATTCTGTGTTTCATGAAATCATCATATGCTATTTCTTCTTTGGTTTAGTAATAAAATGAAATACATTCATGCATTTTCCTGATGTTTATCCTTTCACTCTTGGGATAAATACTACTTGATCAACATGAAAACAATTGAATTTGGATAACTGATATTTTATTTAGGGCTATTACACTTAACATCCATAAGTTACATGGATTTATACTTTTTTATCTCATATCTTCCTCATCTAACTTGAGATTCAAATTATACAAGCTTCATAAAATTGGCTGGTCAACTGGGTAAAAACTTTTGTTCTTTTGGTTGTTTTTTCTTTCTGGAGCAATTTATATAAAATAAGTACCATTCCACAAAAAACTATATTTGGTAATGCATGTGTTATCTTAGTTTAGCCATTCCATACTGTATATATATATTTCAAAAAACTTGTTCATGATAAATCTATACAATTTTTATTTGCCAATTAAAAATTTTAAAAAGAAAAAATAGAATGGGTATTACATAGTCTTTGAAACTTTTATAAAATCCCACTGGAAAACTTTCTAAGCAGGGAATTTTTGTTTTCTCTTGGTAAGTTATACCTCCTTTTCCTAAATCATTATTTTATACACTGTCTTATGCAAATGCCTAAACTATGCAGAAAATCATGCACACACTCCTTCCAAAAACCTGAGAAGCAGCCAGATGTGGTGGGACATACCTATACTCCCACCACTTGGGAGGCTGAGGCAGGAAGACTGTGAGTTCAAACCACCCTGGGCTACATAGCGAGACCTAGCCCCAAGGGGGGGTGCGTGTTACAGAGCTGTTATTAGATTTGTGCAACCCAGATTGTGTGAAATATCTTCCATTTGCCAGTCTAGACCCTTCGCACACTGCTGTGCCTCAGGAGGCTGCCCTGTGTCTATGTGTTCCCCTGAGTTCTAGCTTCTGACTGGGTCAGGGCAATCTTCAACAAGAAACCGGGGAGGAAAGGGACAGCGGTCAGGGCCGGTCTCCCTACTTTCCTTCCTGGAGGTCCCTTGAGGCTTGTTTCCTTCACCAAAGTCACAAAGGAGCACCAGGTGCTTCTCTCTCTCTCTCTCTCTCTCTCTCTCTCCCTCTCTCTCTCTCTCTTTGAGTTCCAGCAGTTCCTGGCTCTGCTCATCCTCTTCCACCCAGGGATGAGACCCTGATGTGGCCAGGGCCAGGTCTCTGCATCGTCCTCTGTGACCTCTCATCCACACGTCTGTAAACAGCTCCTTTACTAAATCCATGAATGACCCTGATGTGAATGTGCCACCTCTTCCTGCCAGCACTGCAACCTGATCCACTTTACATCTGCGCAGATTCGACCTGCTGCTGCCACCCCGCCCGTACAGACACGGCCCTCCAGAGCCACAGAGTGCTAATGGTGTCCCGTGTATCCTTCCAAACACAGAACAGATTTCGAACACTACAACCCAAAAAACTATGTGCTGGTTTTGAAACCTAGACCATGTTTCTAAAACGAGAACTTTTTTTACACCAAAAATTTCTAAAGCAGGCACAGTGGTGTGTTCCTGTAGTCCCAGAGCTCCAGAAATGGAAGTAGCAGGATCATTTGAGCTCAGGAGTTTGAGACCAGCTTGGGCAACACAGCGAGACCTCTTTTCCAAAAAGCAAAAAATATATATTTTTTAATAAAAATAAAAATTTCTGGTTGCTACTAACCATGCCTCCTTTTTCAAACGCTTTCCTCTCTTTGTCTCCATAAACCTTCGTAATTCGGGTACTCCTTTCTTAATCTTTTTGATGACTTTCTGTCTCTTTTTAGCTTCTTAAAGGTATGTTTCCAGGTTCTGAGCATTGCTCTCTTCTCCCACCACCTCGCTCTCTTTGAGATCATATTTTGTGGCAGAACTTCAGTTTTCATTACTGTGCAAAATGAGTCCAAAATCTCTGTCCCACCCCTGGCCACTCTGCCGAGTTCCTCCACTTTCATGCTTTTTTGATGTCTATCCCCACCCTGAATGCACCAACAGTAATGCAAACACAACAGGATGGAAACCAAACTCCTATCTTTTTTTACCAAGTTAGTTCCTCCTCCTGACTTTCTTCTTCCTATTCCTGACACCACCAAGCCTCATGTTCCCCTGGATTTCACTCCTTTTCTGTTGCTTCCCATCACTCCTACTTAGCGGGGCCACACTCTGGCAACTCCTATAGGTACCATGTTTATCCAGGATTCATCTTCTCCTTTCAGTCACCATAAACAGAATCCGATGTGACAGCCACATCTTGCCACCTTCCAACTCGCCCTCCCCAGCAGCTTCTCCTCCCTGGCCTCTGGCCCCTCCAACAGATCAACAGCTTAATTGTCCCTTGAAACACAATATTTCTATTATCTGGTTGGAAAAATAACTGCCCAGTGTAGTGTTGCCTGAATTTAAGTTGAAACTCGATGGTTTGTAGCCAAGGCTGGCTACTACCTGACCTCAGCCTGCACAAATCCTCGTCCCACTATTTCCACCCTGCTCCTATCATAGAGCTGGCCCGTGCTGTTCTCTCCACTTATCACGCTTCTCTGCTCTCTTCAACCCTTCCAAGTCCATCTCAAATCTTACCTCCCTATTGAGCCTTTCTTGAGACTTTAATTGTATTCTGTTTTACAATATATTATCTGCATACTATCATTTTATTCACATTCAAAGTTCCCTGAGAGCAGGGACTATTTCCTATTCATATTTGTGTCTCTCTCTCTCAGTGATTCAGTACTCTTTCACTAAACTAGTAGTCAGTTAATATGCATTAAATAAATTAAAGAAATAACCAGGTGTGCATGGTGGTGCACGCCTGTAATCCCAGCACTCCAGATTCTGAGGCAGGAGGATCACTGAGAGTGCGAGGCCAGCCTGGGCTACACAGTGAGACCCTGACTCAAAAAAAAAAAAAAAAAATTGAAAATTATTTTCTTTTGTTTCAAATAGCTTTCTTTTCTTTTTAGATGCATACATAGCTCTATTCTACAGCAACTGTTCATTTTAGATTTGTAAAGGGTTGCGGACCCTGGGGAGGTAGCTCAGTGGTAAAGTGCTTGCCTCCCTTAAGGGACCTGGGTTCCATGCCCAGAACTGCAGAAAGAAAACAGGCAAAAGATCCTTTAAAGTTGTGCACCCAACACAAGGTATGAGACTGATCACAACGTGACCAATAATTGTTGCATCATCTCTAATAACATTGTCATAAGCCAAACTTTAAAAGAAAGTGAAAATCGAATAAAAATTCATTGCGCCTTTTACTGAAACACTCCTTAGGGTTACTTCCTCTTTAGAGATACTACTATCAAAATCTGTTTTGATGGAGTTGTCATTATTGTACTTTTAAAGATAAATATACAAGTAAAAAATAAATATGATACTTTTGCTTGTCAAAAATTGAATCACTGAGTGACCAGCTAATATTAGATGTTAAACTTTGATTATGTATAAAATCAAAGAGAAACTAGTGTAAAGCTGGAGTGACACAGGTGGCTGAATAGAGCTATTTATTGGTACTTGAGTGTGAAGAAAAGATTAGCCGTGTTTTTTCATTCATGTATTAATTCATTCAGAAACCCATACATGGGCCAGTGAGATGGCTCAGCGGCGTAAGCGCCTGCCTGGCAAGCGTAAGGTCCTGAGTTCGACTCCTGGAACCCACATACGAAAAAGAGGCTGGTGATATCGCTCAGCGGCACGGGCGCCTACTGGCGCACGAGGTCCTGAGGTCGACCCCCGGTACCCACAAAAAAAAAAGAAAAAGAAATCCATACAGTGCACCAAGCACCATGTTAGGCACTGGAGATATTAAGGACAAAGATGTGATCCCTTCTTTAAAGGAGAGGCAGAACTATAAACAAGTGAGAGAAAATAATTTAAATATAATGTATGCACCAGGCATAGCAGTATTGCAGAGGCAGGGAAAGATGAGTGTTACAGTCTCATCCTTGAAAGCCTTTGCTAATCTGGTTTTCTGTAACTTACTGTAAAATATCACCCACTGGAGAAAATCATAAATAAAAAATATATCAGCCAGATGTGGTGGTGCCTGCCTATAATCCTAGCACTTGGGAGGCTGAGGCAGGAGGATCGCTGTGAGTTCAAAGCCAGCCTGGACTACATAGTGAGCTCAAGGCCAGCTTGAACTGCATAGTGAGATCCTGTTTCAAAAAGACAAAAAAAAAAAAAAAAAAAAGAAAGAAAGAAAAAGAATATATCCTAAGAGCTGAAGTATTGGAATAATTTGTAATGATTTTACTGCTTGGAAAACTTCAATTCATTTTAGCAACATGATGACATCACTGGTCTCACAGTGGAAGAAAAACATAGCATTGTAGGGCTAAGAAAGGGCATACAGAGCCGGGTGTGGTGGCACACTCCTGTAATCCCAACACTTGGGAAGCTGAGGCAGGAGGATCGCCAAGAGTTTGAGGCCAGCCTGGGCTACATAGTGAGTTCAAGCCAGCCTGAACCACAAAGCAAGATCTAAAAAAAAAAAAAAAAAATATATATATATATATATATATATATATATATATATATATACAAAGACATCCAATTGTAATAATTTAAAAGTGAGTTTTTGGAGGCTGGAGGTGTAACTCAGTGGTACAGCATTTGCCTACCATGAGCAAAGCCTTGGGTTTGATCCTTAGTGAGAGAAAAAGAGAGAGAGAGCAAGCTAGCCATTATTATTTTCCATGGTCAGGAAGGAAATGCTTTTTTACTTCAGATTTTTTTTTTCTTTTTTTTTTTTTTTTTGGTATCAGGAATCAAACTCAGGACCTTGTGCTTGCCAGACAGGTGCTTGCACCACTGAGCTATATCCCCAGCCCTGTTTACTTCACATTTTAACAGCACACTTACCTACCTTGGATTCTTTTCTCTGAGCTAAACAAGCCATTTTTATTTCAAGCACAAACCAGGCATGGTGGCTCATACCTGTAATCCCAGCACTCGGGAGGCTGAGGCAGGAGGATCGTTGTGAGTTCAAGGCCAGCCTGGGCTACATAATGAGTTCAAGGCCAGCCTGAACTGCATAGCGAGACCCTGTCTCAAAAAAAAAAAAAAAAAAAAAAAAAAAAAAATTCAAGCACAGCTACAAAGTATTATTTCTCAAAACATGTATTTAATTAATTTAGTTAGTTGCTTATTTCTCCTTGCTATACTGGAAACTTAATGAGGGACAGAAACGGTTTCTTATTCATTTTTACATCTAATGGCTGGAGCACAATTCCTGGCACACCGCAGACAATAGATATAGAAAAAAATGTTAATACGGACACTTCAGTCCTTACTAACAACATTTAAGTTTTCTAATGTCCATCACTTGCACATTTTTCTTGCCTTCATTCTCTTGATAAGAACAAATGGAAGAGAAAGGTTTCCAAACAGCCTAATCCATAGTTTTCAGTTCCAACAATTTGAAGCCCCAGGATTTACCAGGGAACTTGAATTCTCAGAAAAAGAAAAGAAACCTGTTTGCATGCACACTCCCATTGGACAAGTTTTGAAAGTGTCCCCGTGTTGGATGTCTGTGAGGTACCTTAGCAAATAGAACCTGGCACACATGGCCTTAAAATCCACCTCAAATGACTGCATTTATTATTTTGACCCTCCCTTTGTCTGTAGTTGCTATAAAAGCTTGGAACATGCAAAATATGCTAAACGAGAAACCCAGCCTGTACCTGAAGAGTTAGCAGTTGAAATGCATAAAGCAGCACAATGGATTTAAAATCCTCTTGAGAAACAGCCTTTTGCTGCATGGATGCCAGGCATGACAGTATGTGGCAGGAAAAGAGGTGGGGAAACTGCTTTAAAAACCTATTAACTGGGGATGTGAAAAAGCAGGGAACAATTGGGAAAGGAAGGAGATGCTGGCTGTTTCAAAGGCTTTTAAATGTGACCATATTTTTGTTGGCTTTTTGCCCGCAACATAAAATGAGGACGGTGCCCTGAATGGCTGGCAAGCGGCGGAAGGCGGGATGAGTGCAGGTGGAGTGAGGAAGTCAAGGCTGAATCCGGAGATGGCCCGATCTGGACTACGCGCAGCTGTGGAGACGACTCTGAGCGAAGCTTCGTGAAGTAAACACGAAGTTCTGGGCGCCAGCTCGATCGCCCTCCCATTCTGGTGTTTTTCACCAGCCCATAAATATATGCCTGTGCTGCCTTCACCGCAGATAATAAAGGGTTAATAAACGAGCCAGCCAACAGGCAGGAGCGGAGAGGAGCGCAGAACTCGAACAGCTGACAGCAGATTCTGCAGGTGCGAGGAGGCAGCCAGCTCTGCGTGTTCTGTGCAGCACGGTTTTCCCTGTCGGGCCTGTGGCCTGATTTCCTGGCCCATGGAAGAAGAATCGAATGACGTGGCCGAGAACTCCAGGGGTCTTGTTGTACAATTCTGTGAACTGTCACCTTTCAGGAGGAAGCAGTCTCCTGCATAGACTGAGCGTATGACATATTAGTAGTGGCCGTGGAAGATTTTGCTTTCATGTTAGGAAAGAAAAATGTTCCAGATATTTAAATAAGAAATGGTGCGTGAAACTTCACAGCGCAGTACCTCGACCTCCTGCAGATGGGTGTCAAGGGGTATGTGTGCATGTGTGTGTGTGTGTGTGTGTGTGTGTGTGTGTGTGTGTGTGTGTGAGTAAAAGGGGACCACAGCTTGTACTGAATGTGTAACATGTAAGTACCATGGCAAATAATAAGCCCATAACAGTAGGGAAATGAGAGAAATGGGTTGCATTCGAGTGCATATTTCTAATAAACTAGTTTATCATATTCTTCTAATCATTCCATTTTTGAAGCCATACTGTACATTGTGGCAGATCTTCCAAATCTTTCTGGCTCTCCAATAATAAAAATGTTAATTATATAATACTACAAATGCTATGATCCCTTAAGAAAACATTCCAGCGGGCATGGTGGCACACACCTGTCATCCCAGAACTTGGGAGGCAAAGGCAGGAGGGTCACTGGGAGTTCAAGTCCAGCCGGGGCTACAGAGTGAATTCTAGGCCAGCCTGAACTGCATACTGAAATCTTGTCTCAAAAAAACTGAAAAAGAAAGAAAGAAAGAAAGAAAGAAAGAAAGAAAGAAAGAAAGAAAGAAGGAAGGAAAGAAAAAAGACTCCAGCATTTCTTCTGTAAAGAGCTTTAGGTTGCCTGAGAGTGTGAGAGTGAGAGTGGCTGACTGGATTGCTAGTAGGAAAATTAATTTGATTTATTATACACTGGTGAACATGGCCTACACATCCAAACCCTTTTAACCAAACTCTATCTTGGGGTATGTATTTGTAATTAGATAGAAAAACTAAGAAAGTTGAGATTATTTGCTCCACATAGACTCCAGGAAAGACAGACACATACCTTCAGTTAGCAACAGGTAAAATGGGAACTCGTACCTACTATTAAATCCCATTTGGGGTCCCCTTTTACTCTTAGAACTACTGTAGGTCCTCGAATTCTAGTCTAATTTCCCCTCCTAAAACTGCAGAGCCTATGTTTTGATCATAAAAGATTAGCTACTTTCAGAGACACTGTCTTTACACTAACTTGATTTACAAAGACCCGGAAAAGTCTCCCAACCTGAAAAATGTCTTTTTCAGTCATTTCTGTAGACACCTAAAATCCCATCACCAGAAATTTTAATATTTAGAGTAGTTCTTTGTTCTCTAATGACAAATCCCAGTTCAAAATATGGTAAAATTAAATAAACAGAAAAATACAAAAATATAGTTATAATATAAATATGATTTTCAACTATTTATAGGCCAAAGATCAGAAGGGAACACAAAGAATTTAAGTTATCTATGGTTTAAGATGTTAGTATGACAGATTGTGTTTTCCTTTTCAAATTCCCCTTTAACATGCTTGTAATAACAGTTGATAGGGAAGCCCGGAGTGATGGTGCACACCTGTAACTCCAGTTTTCTGGGAGGCTGAGGCAGGAGGATCACAAGTTCAAGCCCAGTATGGGCAACTTAGTGACTTAGTGAGACCCAGTCTCAAACTTTAAAAATAATAATAACAGGGCCAGCAATGTAGCTCAGTCGCACAGTGCCTACCTGGCAAGTGTAAGGTCCTGAGTTCGATTCCCGTACCAATAATAATAATAATAATAATAAGGGCTAGAGATGTAACTCAGTGAGCAGACCCTGGGTTTAATCCCTAGTACCATGAAATTTTTTCTTTAAAAAGGAGAGAAAGAACACCAGTGTGGTGGTGCACACTTGTAATCCCAGCACTTGGGAGGCTGAGGCAGGAGGATCACCTTGCATTTGTGGCTAGCGTAATCTACATAGCGAGACCCTGTCTTAAAGAAACAACAAAAAGAAGAAAAAGAAAAGAAAAAGGAAAGAAATCAGTGGGGGGAATATTAATATCATTTTAAAGATTCTAATTCTAAGCCGGGCGTGGTGGCGCAAGCCTGTAATCCCAGCACTGAGGAGGCTGAGGCAGGAGGATCACTGCAAGTTCAAGACCAGCCTGGGCTACAAAGTGAGCTCAAGTCCAGCCTGAACTGCATAGCGAGACCCTGTCTCAAAAGGACAAAAAAAAAAAAAAAAGATTCTAATTCTACCTAAGCATTGGATCTCGCTAGCTAGTGGGACCTAAAATAAATAAACAAATTTTAAAATAAAGGAAGACTCCCAAAAATGTGTAGCCAGATTTAGGGCAAAAAACATAAAACTCAGCAACTATTCATCCACCAGATAATAAGTACAACCGGGAAGACATTCTGTTAGGGGAAACAGGAAACAAAAACGACCAAACTCTGCGCCCCTTCTTCAAAGAGCTGAAGGCACCGAACTCTGAACTCTGAGGCAAGAGCGCCTTGTTATTATCAGGCGTGCGGACTTTCGGTGAATGCATCTATTAGCCGTTTGTTTCAGATTTTGAAAAGCAGGCAGATGGAGCAAGCCCGTGCACTACCCACGAAGATCAGCCTGGATCAAGACACTTAATGAAGGATGATGAGGACGGTGGGCACACGCGGGGACAGGCAAGAGCACAAAAGAGGGAGGAGGAGGAGAGACAGCAAACTGTGTGTGCATCACGCCTTGATCAGAGCCAGCTCTGACTTCTAGCAAGTGATTTTCAAAACACAAAGTAAACCCTAACAAAGTATTTCTCTCATAAGCCAAGGAAAGGTCTTTACAGGTGTAGACAAAGGTGCCCTCATATTCACAATAGAAACCCTCAACAGGGATGTGTTTCCCTATAAGCCCCCTCTTGAGTAAAGATTATTTTAGTCCAATCATCTTTGAAGTTCATGCTAATGAATCTGCTACAGATATTCTTACTCCAGTATTCTTTAAAACCTGATGGAAAAAGTAATGCTTTTGAGAAGTCAAACTCATCATTAAAATGTTTTCCAAGGGGTTTGAAAACTGGTTTGCAGTTTCTTTTTTCCCTTTTACAGACCTCAAAATACAGTGATGTTTTTCCTCACCAGTAAAGAAATATGAACTGGGAGTTGTGGCGTATACCTGTAATCCCAGCACTCAGGAGACTGAGGCAGGAGGTTCACATATTCAAGGCCAGCCTGGACTACATAGGGAATTTGAGGCCAGCCTGGAATACATAGTGAGACCCTACCTTAAAAATAAGTAATGAAATACAGTAAGACAAAAATGACATTGAGAAATATCAAATGAACCCACTTCAACAGGTCTCAAAACCATACCACTAGCCTATTATTTTAAAATATTTCTCTTCCCAAGATTCATTTCTTACAACTGATTATTCTCTTTAGAAAGCACCAGCACACAGGCCCTAATTTTTAATTCAACTCGCAGTATTCCTCTTCTGCTCCTCCCCGCCTTCTCTGACAATAGCTACTACTGTTTTCCCTTCGGTCACCTTCACCATGCCCAAAGCTTCCTTTTGGACTACACTGTCTTTTATATCCACATTTACTTCCTCCTCCTCTTTCTCATTTGACCCTTTCTGGACCTCCAGTTATGAGTGTCCAACTTTGTGATTCATTATTTTTGTCTTAGGGCCCCCCCATTAATAATACATTTCTCCTCTACTAGATGGTCCTAAGAAAACATCATGTTAGACATCTACAGCTATTGCCCAGTTAGACATTTGTTTCAACTTCATATGTGTTAAACCACATTCAAGAACACAATTTCCTTCTCCTAGTCTTATTCCATATTCTCTGCGACTCTGCTGTGTTCTACCTTTCAGTGGCGACACGGAGACTTTAGCTATCTGCGGTCCTGGCTGAACTGCGCATGGACGGTGATAGCAACCTTCCGACCTTACAGCTCTTCCTGGCTGCGGGTAGAATTGATAGCACTTTTTTCAATTTCTCTCTTGTCTTTGCTTGAACATACTGGAATTACAACCTCTGACAAAGGTAACATCCCTTTTGTAGTGGAAACAAAAGGAGTGTGTAATGAATTGGTTAAGATTACACTGCATGTTTAGATGATGAAATCCAACTGCAGCTCAATTCCTTTATTTTCTCTGGCTGGACCTGGTCTCTCAATACGACAGTATTGACTGGCGACATCCCCGGAACAGGTACTTTGGAATATAGTCTTGCTGCTTTGAGTTTTTTAGGGTGAAAAACAACTCCAGTACAGGTCAAGAGAATCTGATATGAGACAATATGTCCAGGATCTTAGATGAACACTTTAGATGATCCATATGCAGATGGCACCAAAGGAATGAAGAGTGCTTAGGTTTACATGAGGTGCTCACCCTTTTCAAATTAACTTTAGTTACTAAGGTAGCAGGGTATGCATTATAGTTTTTTTTTGTTGTTGTTGTTGTTTTTTTGTGGGTACCGGGGGGACGACCTCAGGACCTCACGCGCCAACAGGCACCTGTGCCGCTGAGCGATATCACCGGCCCCTTTTTCGTATGTGGGTTCCGGGAGTCGAACTCGGGCCTTCGCGCTTGCAAGGCAGGCGCTTAAGCCGCTGAGCCGTCTCACCGGCCCTGCATTATAGTTTTATTTGCCATATCTCTGCAAAATTCTAGGGCTGGGAGGAGAGAAGAGAGAGGCAATTTTTAATAATTCACCACCACAGATTGTGCTTCAGTGGCATTGTAAAGTGAGTTTTTAACTTTGATGAAGAAAAAAGTGAATAAATGCCACACTTGTGTGGTGGTAGCAAATGCTATCTTTTTTGAATCACAAATAGTATCACCTTTGGTTGTTATGAATGGCAAATTATTGCCTCCTTCCTTTCCCCTTATGTTGCTTCTGTATGTGGTTTGTCTTTACTTCTCAAAAACATTATTTATAATTTTCACTTTAAAAAATGATATATACCCAAATTGGCTGCAGAAAATCTTAAAAATGTGTGCTTTTCAAAGAACGATCAGATCATTTATTCATGTTTTAGATAAAAATGATTACATTCATCTCAATTATTTTTGCCAAGGATTGTAACACTAATTTTACTCTTTCTAAAAATTAAAATAGCAAACAGTTTATATAAGGTGTAGATAATTACCTATATTATTGTACCGCTGTGACAGATGTTGGCAAAAAAGCCTAAAATGCCTACAGCTGTGCACTCCATGACATCTAGTTTATACTGAGACAGAAGGCTAACAGATGTTCTGAACTGTCACTTTGCCTAAATGTTTTTAAAGTCTAAGGACCTGCTTTATAATTCACCAGGGTCTGGTTTGGTTTCACAGAGGTCCTCAGAATTCCCATCTGTGACAATTAATGTTGAAGGCATTGATAAATCAACGCTTGTGTTTTCCCTCTTCTTTAACAAATAGACATCAGTTTATATATAGATTGTGGATTATGAAAGCTGTTTATATACATCCCATTTGTACAATTCTTTCCTTACACATGATAGATTTGGGTTATGCAGTATACATAGAAATTTGTTTGAGCCAAGGAAAGGGACAAGAAATCACCCATTCTTTTCGCTAAATTTTATGCTCCTTGGACATAAAATGTTAACAATTTCCGGTGATGATTTCCAAAAGTTGTATTTTTTTCTAATGCATAAAAGTGTTTTGTTATTGTTGTTTAGCATTAAACAACTCAGCTCGTAACAATGACTTACTTGTGCAAGCCACTATAGTAAGGGAAGAAGAAAATAAATGACATTCAGAAATTGTACAGCACATCTCCCCCAGCCTCACACCACAGTACTTCCTCTTTCCAAACATACCTTCAGATCCTTCATACAGAATTACTGCCCCATGCGGAAGCCATCGATACCTTATTTGCTGCTGCTCTTAATTTTAACAAGCTGGATTCCTGTAGTACACTTGCTTAATAGTTTAAACATTCTGTTAACAATCAGGTGTTTGGCCTATCCTGTTTCTCCTCCATTCTGTACAGAAATATAACTCCAAATAGTACATCTTTCTGGGTTTGTTTCTAAATTAGTCCCCACACTTAATTATGAGGATGAGAGGGATGCCTTATTCCTCTTTGTTATAGGCTAAGCTCTCCGTAATCCCAAACAAAAGAGCCAGTTCTGGAAGATATAGGATTTGCTAGCAGGATTATGGTCTCATAGATAATGATGTGCAGTCAGCAGAAGCGAAGCTTTATTTTAATTCAAATAAGCTAGTAAACAAACCACTGACAAGTCTGCTAGTGAGAGTAACTGGCTGCTGCCGCCACATTGGCAGCTAAATTATAGAAAATCTATTATACCCTGTTCACCATATGTTTAATTTAATACAAGATACAAATTAAACTATCCATAGTGCCTATTAAAATAACAATGCTTTTTTATATCTGAATGTCTTAAAATAATTTCTACTGACCTTTTAAAGGGCAGTTTTGATATAGGTGATTATCGGGGGGGAAAGGTAGTTAACAGAAAGCAAAAAAACTTAATTGCCTTTCTGAGAAAATAAAAATGTAAATGTTCACTGGTTTGCAGTTGTTAATAAGGTTAATTAGCAGTCATGTGTTCTGTTATTGCTATATTTCCCTCCCACCCTTTTGGTTTCTGAGGCTGAGGATTTAAGACTAATAGTTGTTTTGACCTATGTTAGTCTAAACTCATGAAATCATGACCTGGCTCAGCCCAGCCAACAGGTATCCTTAGACTTGATGCAAAGTGAGGTCTATATTCAGAAAACTGAGTGAAAACTCTAGGCCCAACTTTGGTATGGAAAAAGACATGGACTATTATATCCCTGCCTCCAGTCGATCCCTCCACAGTCAAAAGAGCCCAAGGAGAGCCAGAATTAAGGCTGTCTTCCAGAAGAGAAAAAGACAAGCCCTTTTACACTTTTCACAACCAGTTCCCTCTGGTACCCACAGCGGTCAGCAACCAATGCTGCTGAGTCAAGTTACATTCGAAGCCCAGATCTAACATCTCACAGCTGTGAAACTACCCACATGTAAGCCAGCTGGATCTCCCTTCACTCTGCTGAAAAAAAATAGGGGGAACGAGGTGTGATAATTCCAATTTTACAGGATTATTGTGAGAAATCTTTTAAAAAGTAAGAGAAAATAACTGGTACCTAAAAGATACCCACTAAAGGTTAGTTCCTTTCTCATTCACCCTCAGGCAAGTAGGATGTTGCTCTTCCTTCAAGGGTGAAGGGAAAGTGTTAGGAAGAGAACCAGAAGTGGGGATATAAATAGAAATCCTCCCTGGAATCAGTTTCCCTGGGTGATTAACTCCTTCCAAACAAATCCCAAAATGACATGCTACTTTCCGCTCACAATTTGCTGCAATACTTGCTCTCTAAGAATTTATCAGTAAGCCACTCGAACCAACTGCCTGCCCTTGAGCCTATGCAATAGAGAAATAAAAAATAATCACCAGCCTTTGGGAGGCCTTTTCAAACTTTTATGTACAGATATTATACTGGGCCTGCAATCGTGTTCATGGGATTACACTGTGTGAATTTTGGTTCAGAGTTATGAGCCTAAGAGATCCAACTATGTCCTGATAACTACTATAGTGTGAAAGGACACATTTGGAAATTATCTTCAGTTTAGATTACTCTTGAAGTCCAACAGATGATGTTATTTACACACACACAAAGTTAATTTATCTTAGAGTGATTCAAGAAGCAATTCCCAAAGCTTGGTATTGCTGAGGCTATAACAGAGGGACAGAAAACAAAGATCCCACCTTCTCTTCCCCTCTCTCCACTGACCCATTAGGCAGAGGTTAAGAGGCTGGAGACATTTCCACTTCCAGAAACACTGAGTGTACTGATAAACTAAGAAACTGAAAAAACAGGACCACAAAGTTTGTGGCATATCTTAAATACTTAATACTTTAAAATCAATACTTTCAACACATAAAGATAAAACGTACGGTTGTATGTATAACCTGGATTTCTATATAACAGGAAAATTTAAAGGAGCCCATTGATGAGTGCTCCCCAGATCCTCCGAATTCTTTCTTGGTCATAAAGTACACCTTCGTGTAAGCCCTTCTCGTCGATCTGAACCTGGGAGGCGGGACACAGAGAGTTCCAGAAGTAGGAGATGAGCGGAGGGAAGACCATGCTGGCTATATGGCCACTAGGGCAGGCCTCTTCCTGCCCACCCTTCACCTTTGCCGCCCCCTCCAGCTTTCTAGATCCCAGGCTCGCTGACCTAGGAGCACCTTTATGTCTGAATGTTCTCCTGATCCCCTGCTGGCAAGACCTATGTTCCTGACTTTCCATCCCAGATCCCCCCATCCCAGGCACCCATGATCCAGCCGCCCCTGGAGGATCTCCCGGGTCGCAAGAACAAGCCCAACTGGCCATACTGTGCGCTTCCAAAGTCACTTCGGAAGCCTAGAGTCAGGGAGAGCCGGGAGCCTGCGAAGCGCGTGGGAAGGGTGACCCGGAAAGCCTTCGTGCGTCCCTGGGTGTTCGGGCGTCCCTGGGGGTGCCTGGAGAGCTGGGCCGCGCGGGGCGGCTGGCTGGGGGCGCAGCGAGTCTGGGGGCCCCAGGGAACCCCGCCTGGCCCGGGCCACACTTTCCAACTCCCGCGAAACTGGGTAAGGCCCGGCATCCCGCAGGGCCCAGAAAACCTAGAAGGCCGGCCCGATCTGAACAGATGGCGTTCAGCCTCGGCCCTCTTTGCCCTCGAGTTTCCAGACCACGGAAAGACGGGGAGACCAAACCGCTGGGACCCGACGTGCATTCTAGAGGGTGTGGCACCCGAGCTCCTCAGCTCCGCGCGCGCGCGCGCGATCTCGGGTTCCACTTCAGAATCCGCAATTTGGATTTCACCACGTCCTCCCCTGGGCTCGTCTGGCTCCGTGGTCCTTTCGAAGCGTGCGTCAGTGAGGGTGGTGTGCGGTTGGGTTGGGTCTTGTTGGGCCAGGCGCACGTTTCCTAATCCCGTGGCGGGCTCAGGCGCCGCGGCCCCCGCGCCGCGCGGACGGCGGGAAGCGCTCGCCCCCCGGAGCCGCCCGCGCCCTGCGCAGCCCGCGCCGCCCGGGCAGGGCGCGTCGGAGCGGCCGAGTCCCCCTTCCCTCCTCGCGGCCGGGGCGGGAGGGGGCCCGTGAGTGGGCGATGGGCTGCGCAAGGGGAGAGCGGCTGCGGCGTGCCACCCGTGCAACCCTGACGTGTGTGGTCGTTGGCTCGCTGGGTCCTCCAGACCCCGATCGTGCGTACCGCGTTTCCTTAGAAGCGTCCTCGCCGATTTAGAGCCAAGTCCCCGGTGTCCCTCTTGCTAATTCCCTCTGCCAGCGGTCTGCTGACATGGTGTTTTTAAAAGTCCCTCTCTACCTTTCTTTCCCCCTTTCCTTCCTCCCTCCTTCCCTCCCTCCCTTTCTTCCTCCTTCCTTCCCCCGTCTGGGTGGCTCGTGCTGAACGCCCTTCACTCCGCCGGCGCCCCATTCTGAGGGCGCGGGGAACCCCCATCCCCCACCTCGCCTCAGGAAAGCTCGCGTTTAGCAGCACTGAGGGGTTCGGCCGTGGCCCTAAAGCGCCCTTGAACGGTGACGTCTCCAGTTCAGAGCCGCCTCTTAAAAGTCCATACGTCGGTTTCCATGCACTTCCCAGCCTGGGCAGCGAGCCCTTTCGGAAACCTCACAGCGTTGGGTGCAGTGAATTTCCTCCGGCCAAGTTTCTCCTCCCTGGATACAGAAAGTTGTGTTGTTTTAAGTAGTTTTCCAGTTGTAGACAACTGGCTCCTGATTCTCTACCTAGGCAGTTTGTCACTATGGCCCTTCACCTGATATGACACCTACGTTTTTCAGTTCGGCGCTGAAGTCTTCTCCCTTGGTGGGTGGAACGTCATTCCAGCACAGCTTTTGGGACAATGCTGTTAACATACCTTTTAAATAAGGAAAAAATGGGGGGACCCTTCTTGATCCCTCACAGGAGACCGTGGCCCACAGATCTGAGACTTCCCTGTGACTGGATGGGACAGGCTCAGTTAGTAAGTCATGTGTCTTCCCTCACCTTGGGTCACCTCAGGCCTCTCACCAAGGACTTTCCAGCTCGCAGTCTGAGGCCACCCAAACCCCTCCGTGGAGGGAGGACAGCAGTCCAGCTTCTTCTTTCAGTGAATTGTGAAAAGGAGAATAGCTTTTATCCAGTTGGGGCATCTTTTATAAGTCTTGATATTCAAAAACATAATATGACAAGGGAGCCAGGCAGGAATCATTCCGTTATTTCAGTGGTTACTTTTTTATGAAAACACTGGTGAACACATACGGGTATTATCTTCAACCTTTTCCCTCCCACCTTTTAGTTGCAAGAAATATTTCTACTACTGACTTTTGATTTTGCATAATACCCCACCCTCTTTTATAAGCCATAAGTTACAAATACACACTCCTTACCCTGCTCTTTTAAAGGTCACTGTTGATTTACACCCCATTTCCCTCGCACTCCCCACACACACTTACACAGACATGTTTTGCTTGTTCCAGTGCATTGAGAAGTGCACAACTTTTTTTTTTCATATTCCCCTGACTCATGTGTTTCAAACTGACATTCAGCTGCTTATCTTGAAATATAAAATGAATTATTGAGAAAGAGGCTTCTGAGAAACTGTGTAGTTTTCTACTTTGTTTTTCAAGTTTCTCAGCAAGGGCTTTATTTAGCGTGTATGTTATCACTCCCCCGTCCTTTTTTAGATGACCAGTTGTAAAACAGTAACATAATCGTTGCCAAAGGAGAAAGCAGTTGAGATCAGTTTTGTAAAGGGACTCATGTTAGGTTTATCTTTCTTTTATTTTGAACAGTCTGTGGGAAGAGAGGGAAGAATCATTTGGGCAGTGGGGCAGGGGAGCAAATGTAGAGAACCCACCGAAAATTTGTTTTTAAGATGAAAGGCATTTTTTCCGGAGTATTGTCTTGCCACCAATAACAACACACAGAGCAGAAGTCCTGAAGGTGGATTACTGTCACCCTGGGCTTTTGGACGCCTGGAGAGCGCTGGCATGAATTCCAATAGAAAGGTAGAGGAACAACTTCCCCTGCAGCGCCTCCTGTGCCTGTGTCTGGGGCTCCCCATTGCCTGAGTGTTGGGCACTCACCGGAAGTTGATCCCGACCTAGCTGGGCCTAGGTTATAGGGCTTCCCCTGCCCCCCAGAGGAAGCACTGCCTGGGGTGAACCTCAGAGGAGTAAGCTGGGTGGCTGCAGGGGTGGCCTGAGTTGACTTGGGCCAGCGCCCACTCTCACCCCCTGCATGGTCACAGCCAATGAGTCGGAGTGAATTGGGGGCGAATGAAAGGGGCCCAAGGTAGGGCCTGGTGGGTGCTAGAGACAAACCTTTAGCTTGGTCCACTGGCCTTGAGCTCCCACCCTAGGTTTCCCAGGATTGGAGACCTTGGCAAAGGGAAGCTGGACTAGCGGGAGCTTGCAGAGAGGAGACCAGAGATGAAACAAGTCCTCAGTGCTCTGCGTGTCTGGCTCATCCAGTTGTGCATGGCCAACCAGGGAGCCAGGAAGAAGAAAGCTTCGTTTTCTTCAATCGCTCTAGCTGGGGTTGCTTGTCTCCTCTTCCCCCAACCCTGTGTCTCGCCACATCAGGACCAAACAGAACTAAAATTCCATTGCCTTTGCTTGCACTGAGCCTAAATCTCAAGATTTGATAAGGTTACTGTACCACTGATACAATTGCAGATTTTTAAAGCTTCCTCCAAGAGACAGATGTTTGGGCTGATTAAGAATTAAGGAGGAAATCTGCAGCTGCACCAAGGAATAATCTATTGGACAAATATTTTAATAAAAAATATGACGAGATCAGCCCGACCTTGCAAGGTCTTCTGCTTTAAAAAATCTTTATCAAACCCCTATTCTATGGCTTCAATAAACAGAACCCATTACCTCACGGCATCTTTTGTTGGCCCCATACAAGAGAGAACAAAATGGTTATTCAGGGGAACGCTTTCGATTTTTATTGTGGGTAGCCTGCACAAAGAGCAGTGTTATTGTATTTAAAAGAACCATCTGTAGCAGAAACAATGGCATCAAATTATCTTTGAATACCCACTGAAAAAACATAAAGCTTTTTTTTTTATTCTTCTTCTGTACGGTGGGGGGACAGAGCAGTGTTAGGATAACTGACTTTTTTGTTGTTCTCTGGGTGCATTCTTCTCGCTCCCCCTCTCTCTCCCCCTCACCCTCTCTCCTCTCTCTCTCTCCCTCTCCCTCTCTTTTAAAAAATCAGCCATTTGGGGTTTTAAGCCATAAACGATTTTTCTTGTTGCAGGGGATCGCAGTGGCAAAGCTAGGCTAGGTCTTGGAGGCTGCAATAAGGCGACGCGGGTGAAGGCAGGCGGCCGATGGGGAGACGAAAAGCTGAAATGGATTCACGGTGCCTTGGATGGAGGCTGAGGGGAACTGCAGGCTCCTCCAACTCGTTCTGTCCGGTGAGAAGTGATCGAGCTTGGGCTGACAAGCGGCTCGGGAAGCCCTCACGGTCTGTGCTTTTTTACCTGCCAATCAAACTGCTACAAGACAACACCCTGATCTGGCATGGACATGTAAGTAGCTCGCAACCCAACTTTGACATTCCCTGTAGCTCACTCCTCCCGCCCCCTACACACACACACACTTTCTTCTCCCTCTCATTCTGGGAATTTTTTTTTTTTTTTTGACCTTTAATAGATCTGGAAATACATCCTGCGTGGCAGTCATTTAACACAGGCAGGTTTAAGCCTGAAAGTGTTAACTTCTGGAATTAAATGCTAATTGAAATTTTAAAAACAAAAAACCAAATGCAGAGTTGAAAAGACGTGATTTTATTCCCCCTGTACAGTTTTAGTCCTGAATATAATCAGTTGCCTTGCAAGGATGAATGGGTTTCTTTTTTCTATGAAAATGAAAAAATGGATTCGTGAGCCCACAGAAATAACCCCAATCGTGAAAAAATTCAGGCTTCCATCTTTAAAAAAGAAAATATATATATTAAACTCTGGTATTTCGCTCCTACAAAAAGAGCCTTCTGCAGAGCAGGGTTACGTGGACTGGAAAGAGATCTGATCTGACCGAGAGTCACCAAGGGCCGGGGCTTCCTTAACCTGCGTCTTCCTGAGTCGGCGGCGTCTGGAGGTGGGAGGGAGCTTGCGAAAAGAGGGGAAGGGGCCATGGCGAAGTCTCGTTCTTTATGAGAGACTGACAGTCAGGGAGATGGAAACGCAAGGGGGCAGGGTACGCAGGAAATACTGCCCAGGAGAAGGCATTACGGAGCGCGGGAAGCTGGGAGCTGGGAGGGCTTGGGTGGGAATTGAGCGAGGGGCGATGGGGGCTTGCTCTCTGGCGCCCTCTAATGGCAACTCGAGCAACGTTTTACTTTCGCAGTTCAGTCCTGGGGAAGGGCGGTTGGGTTTTTGTTGTTGCTGCTGAATTTTTTTTTTTTTTGCCTTCTCAGGTTAAAAAAAAAAAAAAAAAAAAAAAAACCTAGAGACTATTAGCAAATTGGCTGCTTTCAGCCCAGAAACTTATGCATATGCCTTCAAACCCTCCATATTTTTCTCCTCGAACATCCCTTCCTCTCCCAAAATCTTGTTGGACTAGTGGAGGAGAGGCTCAGGGCAAATTGATTTATGGAGGGTGGCCCACGCCCAATTAGGAACTCCGGGCCAGGGCTTCGTTTCCTACCTGAACAGCGTGCAGACTCTTGGAATACCCTGGAGAGGTGCGAGGGGGTGGAGTGGGAAGAGACGATTTGGAAATTGCAGATTCTGACACATTCTCATTAGAATACAATGTAAAGGGGGCTCTCGGGAATCTCAGTTACTGCGACATGTGGTGGTCAGGGGACTTTCCTTCCCGCCTCCTTTTTCTTTTTTCTTTCTCTTCTTTCTTTTCCTTTTTTTTTCCTCCCTCTTTTTAGAAATTTGGTAGATAAAGGTTAATCTTGGGATGAATGATGGAGCTCTGATTGACAGGAGAAAAGGTGTGGAGGGCAGGTCGCGCTGTCTTATTTACAGCCCACTGCTTGCTTAGAGTCTTTGTTAGGACTGGAAAGCTAATTTAGTGCTGATCAAAAGCACCACAGAGTTAAAGGACTGGTAATGACTGCTAATTTCATTTCAGCCTCATGCAACCCCAACTGCTGTAATTAAAGACACGCTATTTAAATACAGGTGAAGGGTGTTTTTTTAGGTTGGGGTGGGGGTGGATGGATTACAATTTTATCTAGATTTCTTGTATTTGGGTGTTATGTACTGCGAAAGCAGATTTTTTTATTATTATTTACAGCTGTTTCTTGTCATTTATACCTGGCTTGGCAGAATCAGCACTATGAAATGCGCCAGTCACACACACACACACACACACACACACACACAAAGACCGTCTAAAGAAAGTGGGGGGAAGGATGCAGAGGAGAAACCATGTAGGGGTATTTAAATATTTGGGTCTTTTTCCCCCTTGGATTTAATAGAAGGGCCTTCAATATAGCTAAAAGTATTTGAAACTTAGGGCAGGGTGAACAGGCCAGAGGGATCAGTGTCAGCTTTTAAAGTACTTCTAAAAAGATCATGTGAACCGATGGAAAAATATATTTTTAATTAAATAATTTCCCCCACACTAGAGCGTGCAGTATTGGCTCAGAAACCACGTAATTTCTCAACCGATAGGAGTTTCTTTATGAGAACATCAAACGATAAAAAGCTCTACATTTTCGTAGTTGGTTAAAATTGATCACCACCACCTCTCCACACACACACACACACACACACGCCACACATACACGCACGCGCGCGCACACACAACCCCAAAAAAGAATTTAGCCTTTAATCTCTTTTTATCCACAAAGACTAAAGCTCTGTACTCGACCCGTGAGCGGCTCTCGCCTTCCGGGGCTGGAACCCGGCTCAGATGTGAAGCGGCGCTGAGCCGCCGCGCAGGTTCGTGCGCAGCGCCCCCTGTTGGACACAGTAGGCGCTGCGCAGCGCCAGTCCTGGAAATCGCTAGAACCTGGCTCTGGGGTTAGAGAAAACTCTTTATTACCCTCCAAAAAGGAAGTGGGGTGCGGAAACAAGTTTTTATATCCTTAAAAGATATTTTAATTCAAAAAAATCTAAAAAAAAGGAGATAATACACTTTTAATTCAATAAAAAATAAATAAAAGACTCGTTCCTCCTGCTCAGCTCCCAGCCATGCCCCACCCCTCGGCTTGGTTTTGGGATTCCCTGCAAAGGTTCTGCGACCTTAAACAGGTAGAGAGACGCAATGAGAAACAAAACAGCGAAAAACCTCTCCTGTGGCCGCGAAGAACCGAACAAAAGCTACTTTTCCCCTTTTGCCCACATTTCCAAAAAAAAAAAAGAAAAGAAAAGAGAAAAGGAGAAGGTGCGCCGCTTGCTATTTTGACATTTGTCAGCAGCCTTTTGTGCGCCCTCGGGGGTCCTGAAGTGTGGTAAAGGAGCCTCTGAGTAAACCAAGTAACTTGTTTCTATTTAGGTATTTACTTCCGGAGTGCGGCTGTAAGTCCGGCCTTTTCTTTAAATGTTTCCCATCCTCCAAACCAGTCTTGACCTAACTTTTCCTTTCCTGTCAAGAGGCAAAATCCCAGATACTGTCCACCTAACAGGTGCCTGACATGTTGGCTTTTATCTCAGCCCTGGGGTTTCAGGGAAGGTAGGCCAGGGGCCAGAGTATTTTCTTTGAAATTCAGCATCTCACTGACAGGAATCCAAACTATCTTAGGGAAAGAGTAGTATTTTTTACACTTCCAAAAGTTACCTGTCTACATAAGAAAGAGCTTTAACTTTCTTTGGGCAGCGAGGGAAAGCAAAGGATCCTCTGAATTATTTCAGAAGGGAACAATTTTTTTTTTTAATGGAACATCCTCTAAAACTGTGGAAATTTGGGTTTGTTTAGTTGTTTAAAATCACAGTTTTTGTGATACATGAACAAAGTGGTGAGTTCCATCTTCAGGGATGTGCTTACGATTTTAACTTTTAACCTTGAGTTTAGGGCTTTTTTTTTTTTTTCCTACACTTATTGATGGAAACTAGCTTAGTTTTTCATAACAGAATGGCCTTTTAAAAACCAGTCAGCACTGTGGCTGTGAAAGCTGCCTGTCCTCCTTGTGTGTGTACTCCTCCACCTCCCCTAATCAGCGGACCCGAGGTCGTCTTTTTAGGGGAATTGCTGTCTGAGGGACGACACTTCTGCTCTCTGATTCCAGAATCGGATCTCGGCTTGGGTTTTAACTAAGTAGGTTCAGATGCAATGTTAAGGAAAGAATCAAGCTTCTGATAAATCTCTGCCCGGAATTCTATCGAAATGACGGGCAGGCAGGATTCCCTGCCACAGCTGCCCTCCCTCTGCCCTGCGACAACGCCAGTCCCCCTAGGAAGCAGCGAGTCGGGGTTGGGGAGCCCGAGGGGGCCGAGGGCTTAGGAAAGCGGACTGGACAGTGGAAGTCTTAAGGCTTCCGCGGGGCGAGGTGGCCAAAGCCAGCAAATCCCGGAGGCGGCGCGGGAAAGAGGGTCTGTGCCTGCTGTCAGAGGCGATGGAGGATCTGCAGTAGCAGAGCCCCTGCGATTGCAATCCGGATCCCTTCTCCAACTCCTGGGGAGAAGACTTGGGCGAAGGCCGGAGGGAGGAGTCGCTTCTGGCTGCAGTCCACAACTTCCGAAGGCCCTTACAGAAAGCACAGTCCCCGGTTGAGGAGAGAGGACTGGACAAGTGGGTGGCCCAGGCCACCCAGGGCCCCTGGTGCAGTTATTTCAGGGGTCTCAAGCCATCCGGCCCCTGCCCAAATCTCACACACCAAGGCGGCCATCAGGAAGGAAGCCCCTCCGTCCCTGGGGGCTGGGGCAGGGGACAGCGATGCAGACTCCTAAGGAGCGGGCGAAGCTGCGGCGCTGGCCGCCGGCGCCCTGGGTTGAGGGGCGGGGCAGGTGTTTGGGGTCTCCCGTCCCGCGTCCAGGCCTGAGCCCGCGGGCTTGGCCGGGCGCTCTGCTTTGTAAGTAGCCAGGCTTGCCCGCTTCCGTGGCGGATGGGCAGCCCAGCTCAGGCCCCTGGGTCGGTGCCAAGTCCTCAGCCCCTTCTTCCCTCCATCCCTCACACTTCCCTCATGACCCCAAGCAGCAATCTGCGTCCCAAGCACCAGCAGGAGTGGTTTGGAGCTTGGTGCGGCCGTTTGGAGGCTGATAAAAATGACTCATGATTAATTCCAAGATTCAAGGAGACGAGTCCTCGTGTATTAAATCTACTCTTTCAGTTTGCTTTTAAACTCTGGGAAACCTTTTATTCTGGTGAGCCAACCCTAAGACAAAGGCGCCAGGGAGAAGGCCCGGCCCGTCTTGGAGGAGCTGAGGGGTACACAGAGCTCCCCTCATTGCTCAGCCCATCGCTGCCAGGCCCAGGAGCCGAATCCAAGGTCCAGCAGCTACGTGGGTCGCTGGAGGGTGGTGAACCCACAAGTAGAACTTGACACCATTGAGCCACAGCGCTTGTTAATAATCCGTAAATTTGGTGTTGAGATTGTCAGCGCAGATCAGAACAGTTGCCGAAGGACTCATTACAGTCTATCGTGTCAATGATCTCCAAATTAAGGAGGGGGGTGTGGGGTGAGAGGGAGAAGGAGTGGGAGAGCCAACAAAAAGTCCCGAAGGCTGGGGAGGAAGATAAAAGTCAGAACCCCAGCTCAAAAGGAGCCTTTAAAGATTATCAGGCCAGCGATCTGATAGCTCCTTTGGGCTGGGCTTAGGAAGCCCAGCTCCACCTGAGCCACCCCAGAAGCCAGAAGCGGGGCGCTAGGGGGCAGGCAGAAGTGGTTCTCAGACCTTTCTTTTAAGGCCGGAAGAGCTTTTGGAAGAGGGCTCCAGATGTCAATGGGAGGCCCCAAGGATGCCAGCCCGCCCAGAGTGGGTGTACACTTGGATTTGGAGCACATTCAGGGCCAGCCACAGCTGTAGAGCTTTGAGGAAAAGTGGTCACGGTTTCGTTTAGGGCCGATGGTGATTGTAATGTGATTTCTTTTGCCAGTGGTTTTTTAAGTTCTGTTCACGCCACAGGTGAAGGCTTTTCTTCCTGTTCCTTTGATAGTACTCCTGCCCTTCCCATGTTAGCCAGATCTCGTTTCTTTCCCCAACTTGTGTTTTGGGGATGCCAAATACCTCAGCCCTCTGAGATGTTGTCGCTTTTGTGGTTTTAATTCCAATTGTACTTTTGAAAAGGGAGCTTTGTGCAACACAGGAACAGCATGTTCCATGAGATGCGCAAAAGAAAGAGGACTGAACTCCAGGTGTACACCTTGGAATGGTCCAGACCAAGGCAAAGAGGTCCTGTCTGTTTGTAGATGGCTGTCATGGCACATGTGTCACCCAGCCCACACTGCGGTGTCACTTAATAGGGCCCTGAGAAACCTTAAGGAAGACTTACGTTTGTTTTCCCCAAAAGTTATACTCACAGCTACATGAAATAATCAGTAGCCTTTCCCCTGAAATTAGGGTAACAACCCTAACCATTGGAAAATTTGGATTCTCAGGAAGCCCTATTGCTGTGATATGGTTAATTGCAGAAGATGGTGTGATCAATCAGAGAGATATAGTCAGACCAAGCAGAGATTTAGAGGTGCAAAAAGACCCCGGGGGCATGGGGGGCCACCTGGAGTTCTTGGTGACCTGTTTGCCTTTTTTTTTTAAATTGTCTGCTCCTAATTTTTAAAATCAAAATCATATGTTCATAGTACAACTGAAGACCAGTGGCAGAAGCTCTTTTAGTTTGTCTTTTTAAAGGGGAATTTCTGTTTTAAAATAATTTGATCACTTAATGGGCAAATTGCATTTTCCCCTGGACAACAGCTGCAGTGCAGAAACACAATCTTATGTTAAAATTGCTTGATAATTCCGAAATGAAATTGTCAAGTATGAATTCCTTTTTCCAGGAAAACAGTTGAGCTGGAATATATGAAGGATACACAAATACATGTGATCCTGTGAGTAATATGATGGTGATGATATACAGCCCAGAAGCCATATGCAAGTGGTTATATATGGTACTTTTGTTGCTATCCTTTGAAGGGGAATAGATTTAGTTTTATAACTGTTGAGTTCTTTTAAAAATGTATTTATTTCATCAGTGAGAGTCAGATGAAAGAGAATGAGTGAAAAAAAGGAGCTGAATGCAAAGCAGCTCTGCGTTCCTTAGGTTTCAAGGGTCCTTACAGCTCTTGAGTGAAATTATTTGGTGAAATTGGGTCCAGACTGAAACAGCGTTTGTTATCCCCTTGTTCATTTGTTATGTGTAATACCACTTCTGGAAATTAAAGGCAAGGTGCTGAAGAGACCTACAAGAAGAAAAAATATGATTAAGCAATTTTAAATTGCTGATCTACCATGCATCCATATGCATATCTGTGTCTCAGTAAATAGAAAGGGAGGAAGTATATGTTTGCTCTGTCATCTAGAAACATTTATTATACTTCCTATCAATAATCATTCACACTTCCAAAACCTGACAAATTTAGCCTAGGAAGAAAATAGGAGGAAACATATAGATGAAAGAATTTGTTATTTAAAAAATTGTGTCATAAAAATTAAGGTGTTTCCTGTAGGATTTCTAGTGAGAGACCCTTCCCAGTCTGAAGGAAATGATGTTTGACAATGGTATAATTCATTGTCTAATTTTTTCTTCTTATTTTCCATATCCTAACTTTTTCCAGTTTATTCCTTGTTGGTTATTTTTGGAAAGTATGTGATGCTTTTTTAGGAGAAAGAAACCCTCTAATGCCTTCATTTCATCTTCACCTTCATTTATCTGTGTTTATTTCTTCAGTCCTGAAGGACCGAGCTCTGGAAATCTTGTGGCATGTGCCAGCTTGGAGTGACTGAGGATTTTTGTGACTTGGGGAAGGCAATATTTTAAAAATTGGCTTCTGTCCTGACCTTGTAATGCTCAGTTTTCTTGTTTTAGAGGATAGAAATAGTGAAAATTTCACCTCACTAAATTACGCCACCTTTGTTCTAAACATCTGAATTTCCCTTTGGCTTTGGCTTTTCAAATCAAGAACTTGTCCGTAGTTGTCATATTTGCTTTTTTAGATTTTTTTGCCTTTAATATACCAGACTACTGTATCATTTCTTTCACTCCAGTATGGTCACTGCTATCTGTGATCATTTTCAGATGGCTAAAGGGTCAGAATCAGGAGAAAACAGCAAAAAAGGAAGCAAAGAAAACCCTTCATTTGGCCAAATGTGGCTCCTAATATATTTAACCAGTTCCCAAATTAGAAAGCCTTTCTGTACATTTTCTTCTATTTTTCTCACTTTTTTCCTTATGTAATGAAATTAAAACTTTTGGAGCCCACAGTTGACATTTTTCAGAAAATTGAGTTATCAAGGCAGTAATTATTTCACAGGGAGATAAAACTCTCATAGCCCTAACTGTCAAATAGGGCCCTTTTCAGATTTTAATTACAAAATAAAATTAGTCTGCTCTTCCTCAGGATGGTTTGTGAGTGGTTAAACAGAGCTTCCCCCGTACTGGTGGTCGTCAAACTCAGCTAATTAGCAATGCTGAGAAATTCCAGTTAACAAGGACATTCTCGAAGACTCCGCAGGTTCCCTGCCGTTTGCCTTCATTTCCATAAGAAGATTAAGAGAGGAGGGGCACGCACTCAAATGCAGATACAGAAAAGAAGAGTTTTTTAACAAGCATCATAATAGTAAGATGCTTGGCTAGTTCTCACCTAATTACTGCAAGTTAAACCTCTATTTGCCACTAAGAAGAAAAAATAAGTCTACCGTCCCCTATCTCCACAAAATTGTTAGTTGGCTGCTGATATAATACTTGAGGGATAGGGAGAGCAAAATTAATGTAAAAGAGTTTTTAATAAAATTGAGTTATACTTAGCAGTTAAGGCTTTTTGGCTAGGGCCAGCAGAAGAGCAAAATCAAATCAGAATATAGCAAGAGTTATGATTTATTTCTCATTACCAATATTGTTCTAAAAGTGCGTTGCTTTTTGCTGTTCAAGGAAGGAAACGTTACATTCTCTTTAGCTTAAGCACTTTCAATTTTCACAAATTGTACCCACGGCAACATTTTTAAATTCCCTGAGGATGAAGCACCCTGTTCCAAGTCTTTTTTTAATTTTTATCGTTAGTCAGTGGTGTCTTGGTGCTAGTGCTGTAGCCATCTATTATAAACCTAAAATAGGCTTGCTTCTGTCACCTATGGGGATTGGTACAGTTATTATTATTATATTTAGGTAGACTGATGGTGCTGTATTGAAATTGAGTGGCCAGTGATCTGATTTTTAAAAAATGCATATGTTCTTTAAAAATCTAATGAGAAAATTGTTCCCGCTATCACCATCTTCTTTAATCTTATTTTCATAGCACATTATTATGCATAAATGCCAGCTACAGTTAGTTTATTGCTTCGATAAGTACAGCAGGCTTAATTAAAATAAAGCTGTAAATAAATGCAACCAATGATAACACAATTGTAATGTATTTCCATAGCTTATTTATATGATAAAAGCAATTAACAAAAGACCTCGCCAGCCCCTTTAACCTCTTAAACGCGTTATTATAGAGCTCAGGCACAGGCAACAAGCACCTGAGAGTCCGTAAATGCTTTTACAGATCATCCCAAGGAAAAATTTGTCTCTTACTCCTGCCCCTTGACAGAAAGAAAAATAAAAAGGTTTCCTTCTAAACCATCTATTATTAATATTTATTTTAATAAATAGACACTACCATTATTTACACCAACTGCCCCCCCTTTCTTCAAACTTAATTATCCAAAAGCTTCCTTTTTAAATTTTGGAATAATGTTATTAAGCGCAGACCAATGCAAACCCAATCATAAAGTGAATGCTTGGTTTGCCCTTCGTGGCGCCTGGACAATCATAATTCATTCATATGTTGAATCTCATAATTTGTACCTATTTTCCCCGTGGTTTAACCTCCCACTTATCTCGATGTTGTATGTACATTTTTAAGTTAAGCAAATTAAATATGATTCTTATGATTTAGTTCCACAGCTTATACGATACGTTAACTTTTCTTTTGTTTAGATTATGTGTAATTAGTTTGTACTTCCATCCCCCTCTTTTCTTTTTACTTTATTTCCAAACACCTTTTTTTAAAGGTAAAATCGTTAATCTTGGAAAAGCAAATCTACCAGCAGGGGGCGCACCAGCCACATCCGTGAAACCAGCCGCGCTGAAAAGTCGGTGGCCGCCTTCTCTTCACAGCCTTTCAACCTTTTCTCTTTCCTAATCTCCAGAGATCCATGTTTAGCTTAATATAACACCCCGATGAAACAGGAAACAGTGCTTTATTTCGAAAAGTATTGAATATTTGCATGTTTCGAGACCATGAGTCTTACCCTCCCCGGGTTCCCAAAATCTAAAGCAAACCATTACCTAAGAGCAAAGGGAGAACCTGCGAGGGGAAGGGAAGGTTGCGTGGAAATAATTTACTATTAAGAAAAGTCTGCAGGATTCTTTTTCACAACTTTTCCAGGTCCCCATTGAGCATCTTCAGGTTGAATGTGACAATAAAGGGCAAGCCTGGGAAGGCAGGCATTGGAGAAGTTGGGGTGAGGGGGGCGTGATTGTGGGAAGAAGGTTAGGAACGGGCGACACAATGCAGTTTGTAAAGATAATAAATGGAACGTGGCCGGTGGACACCATTCAGTCCATTTTCTTAGGGTAAGGGGAGACCAGAGGAGGGGGCGGAGAGAGTGTTACAGAAGAAAGAAAATAAGTAACCCTGATGGTTTAAGCCCTTTATAAAAAAAGAAATGGCATCAGGTTTTTTTTTTCTTCTCACCCCCCCCCCCCTCTTTGTAGTCAAGTGCATTTTAGCCACAAAGATCCCAACAAGAGAGTGGAAGGAAACTTAGACGGGGCTTTGTTTGACTCCGTGTAGCGACAACAAGAGAAACAAAACTACCTATTTGTAACGGACGTGGTGCCATTGCTCTCTGCTTTGAGCGCCCACCTATTGAAATTTTTACGTCGGGACAATGGGACAGCGGCTAAAATTACCCTCTCGGTCCCGGCGGGCGGGCTCCCCGCGCCCCTCCCCGCGCCCTGGCCCGGGCTCCCCGCGCGCCCAGCCCGGCGCCGCGCTGCACCTGTCCCGGTCGCGGTCGGGACTCGGGGTGACCCGGGCTCTGCCGCCACCTCGGTCCACGTCGGCGGCGGGGGAAGCGCCGGGGCTGGCCGGGCTCGGGTCCCGGGAACGCTGCGTGGGAGGGAGTTTGCGAGCGCGGCCGGGAACCACCTCCGAGCCGCGCCTGGGTGCCGGGGTTGAGCGGCCCCCCGGGGCTGCACCGCGCGGCGTCCTCCGGCTCGGTCCCTCCTCGCAGCGCCTCGGAACCTGGCGCCGCGGAGACCCTCGCGGGGGGAGGGCGAGGGGAAGAGGTGGCAGGCGCTGCCCTCGCTCGGAGGCAGGGACGGGGACTGGTGGCCTGGGGCACACAGCTGCGGGCGTCCTGAGGCCCTGCCTGCCCTGGTCCAGCTGCGAGCCGCGAGGACGCGAGGAGGGCGCCGACGCTGGGGCCTTGGTCTCCCAACTTCTGGTCGGGACAGAGGAGAGGGACGAGGGAGCGGGGAGGAGCCTGGCGGGGGCGCCCTGCCGCGGAGCCGGGCGCTGGAGAGCGGGGCGCGGATGAGCGGGAGAACAATGACCCCGCGTCCCGCGCCGCCCGCCGCCCGAAAGACGAGTTGGACCGTCGCCCCGAACCACCCACTTTGCTCTGCCCCACCCCCGAGCCCCTTCCTCATTTCGGCACCCTGCACCAAAAAAGTAAATCCATATTAAGTTTAAAGAGGGGAGGGGAAACGGAGTCTTAGCGCTGTTTACCCACTTCCTTCGAAAAGGCGTGTGGTGTGACCTGTTGCTGCGAGAGGGGATACAAAGGTTTCTCAGTGGCTGGCAGCCGGGCTGCGGGAGCCCCCCCCTCCTCTTCCCCTCCCCCGCGCCTTCCCCCTCCCTCCTCCCCCTCCCCTCTCCCTCCTCCCCCTCCCCCTCCCCAGCGCGGCCCGGAGGCGCGGCGGGCCCCGCCCCCTTTCATGCAAAACCCGGCGGCTAGGCTGGGCTGGAGTGGAGGAGCCGGCGTGCGCTGATTGGTCGCGAGAAACCCATTTATTCCCTGACAACCCCCATCACATGGATGGTTGTCTATTAACTTGTTCAAAAAAGTATCAGGAGTTGTCAAGGCAGAGAAGAGAGTGTTTGCAAAAGGGGGAAAGTAGTTTGCTGCCTCTTTAAGACTAGGACTGAGAAAGAAGAGGAGAGAGAAAGAAAAAGGGAGAGAAGTTTGAGCCCCAGGCTTAAGCCTTTCCAAAAAATCATAATAACAATCATCGGCTGCGGCAGGATCGGCCGGAGGAGGAGGGAAGCGCCTGGTTGTGGGTTTTTTTTTTTTTTTTTTTTTTAATCCTGATTCCAGTTTGCTTCTCTCGCTCTCTCTCGCTTCTCTTCTCCCCCAAATCGCTCCTCGTCTGCTCCTCTCGCGGAGCCCTGCGCTCCCGGCGCCCCCGCCCGCCTCCCCTCCTCCTCGCCCCTCCCTGCCCGCGGGGCCCCCAAGTCCCGGGGCCCCCAAGTCCCGGCCGGGCCGAGGGTCTGCGGCCGCCGGGGGCTGCGCGCAGCGCCCCATGTACAACATGATGGAGACGGAGCTCAAGCCGCCGGGCCCGCAGCAGACTTCGGGGGGCGGCGGCGGCGGCAACCCCACCGCGGCGGCCGCGGGCGGCAACCAGAAGAACAGCCCGGACCGCGTGAAGCGGCCCATGAACGCCTTCATGGTGTGGTCCCGCGGGCAGCGGCGCAAGATGGCCCAGGAGAACCCCAAGATGCACAACTCGGAGATCAGCAAGCGCCTGGGCGCCGAGTGGAAACTTTTGTCCGAGACGGAGAAGCGGCCGTTCATCGACGAGGCCAAGCGGCTGCGAGCGCTACACATGAAGGAGCACCCGGATTATAAATACCGGCCCCGGCGGAAAACCAAGACGCTCATGAAGAAGGATAAGTACACGCTGCCCGGAGGGCTGCTGGCCCCCGGCGGCAACAGCATGGCGAGCGGGGTCGGGGTGGGCGCCGGCCTGGGCGCGGGCGTGAACCAGCGCATGGACAGCTACGCGCACATGAACGGCTGGAGCAACGGCAGCTACAGCATGATGCAGGACCAGCTGGGCTACCCGCAGCACCCGGGCCTCAACGCGCACGGCGCCGCGCAGATGCAGCCCATGCACCGCTACGACGTGAGCGCGCTGCAGTACAACTCCATGACCAGCTCGCAGACCTACATGAACGGCTCGCCCACCTACAGCATGTCCTACTCGCAGCAGGGCACCCCCGGCATGGCGCTCGGCTCCATGGGCTCGGTGGTCAAGTCCGAGGCCAGCTCCAGCCCCCCCGTGGTTACCTCTTCCTCCCATTCCAGGGCGCCCTGCCAGGCCGGGGACCTCCGGGACATGATCAGCATGTACCTCCCCGGCGCCGAGGTGCCGGAGCCTGCCGCGCCCAGCAGACTGCACATGTCCCAGCACTACCAGAGCGGCCCGGTGCCGGGCACGGCCATCAACGGCACACTGCCCCTCTCGCACATGTGAGGCGGGCTGGACAGCGAACTGCAGGGGGAGATTTTCAAAGGAAAAACGAGGGAAATGGGAGGGGTGCGAAAGAGGGGAGGCAGAAACGGCATGGAGAAAAAACCTGGCGCGCTCCGAAGAAAAAGAAAAAGCAATCTCAGCACCACGGCAGACGACGGCTGCGGAGAGAGGGCGCCGACCCCATCCCAACTCGCGCCGAACCCGCGATGCCGACGAGAAAACTTTTATGAGAGATCCGGGACTTCTTTTGGGGGGACTATTTTTGTACAGAGAAAACCCGGGGGTGGGTGGGGGGCGGGGGATTGGACCTTGTATAGATCTGGAGGAGAGAGAACTACGCAAAACTTTTTAAAAGTTCTAGTGGTATGGTAGGAGCTTTGCAGGAAGTTTGCAAAAGTCTTTACCAATAAATATTTAGAGCTAGTCTCCAAGCGACGAAAAAAAATGTTTTAATATTTGCAAGCAGCTTTTGTACAGTATTTATCGAGATAAACCTGGCAATCAAAATGTCCATTGTTTATAAACTGAGAATTTGCCAATATTTTTCAAGGAGCGGCTTCTTGCTGAATTTTGATTCTGCAGCTGAAATTTAGGACAGTTGCAAACGTGGAAGGAAGGAAATTATTCAGATTTGGACATTTTAATTGTTTAAAAATTGTACAAAAGGAAAGAAATTAGGATAAGTACTGGCAAAACCATCTCCGTGGTCTTGTTTAAAAGGGCAAAAGTTTTAGATTGTACTAAAATTTTTAACTTACTGTTAAAAGCAAAAAAAAAAAAAAAAAGGCCATGCAGGTTGACATCATTGGTAATTTATAATAGCTTTTGTTCGATCCCACCTTTCCATTTTGTTCAGATAAAAAAAGCAACATGAAATTACTGTGTTTGAAATATTTTCTTATGGTTTGTAATATTTCTGTAAATTTATTGTGATATTTTAAGGTTTCCCCCCTTTATTTTCCGTAGTTGTATTTTAAAAGGTTCGGCTCTGTATTACTTGAATCAGTCTGCCGAGAACCCATGTATATATTTGAACTAATACCATCCTTATAACAGGTACATTTTCAACTTAAGTTTTTACTCCATTATGCACAGTTTGAGATAAATAAATTTTTGAAATATGGACACTGAAATTATGCTTGAGTCTTTCATTTATTTAGATAACACTGTGATTCTACATAACTTCTGGGAATTATAATATTGTGTTCAGCGATGAAAGCAAAATACAAAAAACCTTAGTATTACCAGTCCAGCAACATGTGCTAATGTTAACTACAAAAAGAAAAGTGAGAGAGATGGCTGGATGATTAATCAGTACTCTGGAAAAACTGAAATGCTTATGTCATTTCTAAAATAGAAACTAGAGACATATATTGTAAATCCACCCCCTCCTTTTCTAAGCAGCATGAATAAGCATGATGGGGACTTGTGCTAAAACTGATTTGTGCCACTTGTTGCCAGAAAGGAGTCAATTCTGAAATTTTTCATGTAGTTTAGCAGATCGGGGATTAAGCCAAATCAAAACCAGGTTGGCTGGTTTTGTTTTCATTTTCCTCGCTGCACAACGGCCCTTTGAAACCTGGTCATAGGGGAAAATGGTGCTTCTGGTATCGGAATAATTGTAAACTAGACGTGCGAAGTGTTATCTGCTGGGTGGGTGTTTGGATTACTCTGGCCCTGCCATTATTGTCTGAGAGGAAACAAGTGGTTTGCTTTCTTTGTTCCTTGACTTCGTAAACTTTCTCCTCTACGTTTTCCTGTTTAGGGGCAAGGGAAAGCAAAGAACGTCTTGCAGAATTCCCTGACTTATCACGGATATAGTTTTTTTTATTATTTATTTTCTTTTTTTTTTTTTTTCCCTCCCGAATCCCATTTCTTAAATTGGCAGCGCGGGTCCAAGCCTGTCGCCCCAAATCGGATAATCTCTGCAGCTGATAACAAGCAAAAGAGAAGCCAGGCAACAGCCATATTACAGAAGAAAACAATCAACTCTGAGGTAGATACTTTACTTTGTCCAGTCTAATCACATTTGGAGATGATTATGCTTTTGATCTGTTAACTGTTTTACAGTAGTAGAGAGGTGGGGGAGGGGCGGGGGTGGGGAAACAAGATTGGATTTGTTGTTTTCTTTTGCCCTAGGAAAGGTAAAGAAAGGCTTTAGTTGTCCTCGGTGGGAGTGGAAAAGTTGGGGAAATCGCCATGGTCTTTGAATTAGCGATGCCTCTGCATCACTACCAACCCGCGCTTTGACGCAGCCTGAGAAACTGTGACCAAGTCGGGGACTTTTCGCTCTTTTTTTTTTTTTTTTTTTTTTTTTTCCTTCTTCTTCTTCTTCCAACTTGTTTCCCTCATCCTCCTCCACCCAAGGGGATCAGGAAGCATAGTAGGGCATTCTTAAGTGCACGATTGCTTCCCACGCTTTCAAGAGTTTGTCGTGTCAACTTGCTACAACTTTGGCGAAGTTGGAAGCCGGCAGCGCTTTTCCACCCTTGAGTAAAGTACCCGCCGCAGCCACTAAGTTAGCTCATGCCGTTGGTTTACATCCTCTCGACCCCAGGAAAGTCTTTCTCGAAGTTGCTAGTGTTGGCTCTGTGATGAACTAGTGAAGATCTCATTATCTGTATTTTTATTTATTATAGATTGCTTCATTTTCAGCGTGTATTGGTTTTTATTTACTTCATCATTTTTTAGGGTACTGTTGTACTGGGAAGGGAAAGGGATTCCAGTTCCCAATTCCTAGCAAGGCATTTTCCCCCCTAATTAATGCAGGGACTCTAAAAGAATTTCCCCCAGCTCGGCCAGCCATTGTAATGCACATACGGATTATTCACGTGGTAATGAGCACATTCGCCAGTTCTTGCTCACACATACGAATAAAAGAAACTTTGAATGAAGATCCAAACGACCATGCTGGGGGAGTAGGGAGGATATTCCCAGAATTTGAGCCAATCAATGACATAGGATGTATGTATTTGAAAAATAAATATACAGTATATTAGAAATATACATAAGGGCTTAGAATAAATGCACTATATTAATCTTCCATTAAAAAAAGTCCACAGGATCAGACTAAAAAGCAATGTTTTGGCAAAATGTTCAGTTTCAAATATTTTGCAAGAGAAAAAAAAGCACAATATTTTGGGACATTGGACTGGCTTTAAGTGATTGTCACTGTCTAGAGCTCCCATTCCTCTTCCCATCTCTCCATATCTCCAAACCAAGTAGTTGAAAAATAGAGCCAAAATTTTTTTGTTTGTTTGCAAGTATAAATGCTTTGGATAAACTGCGTCTGAAGAAAATGATACACATCCCATTGTATCATTCAATGGAATTAAATGGTTCTCCATGTATAATTTTGTGGCTAGATTAATATTAAGCATATAATATTTTGATAATGTTTTTTGCAAGTAAGGCTGCGAACCCATAAACTTGCCCAGAGATGTCATTTTTTGGTGCTGAGGATAGCTGTTGTTTCTTTCCTCAGGATATTATTCTGCTCAATGAAAACACTTAATTTTCAGTCAAAAGGGGTGAATTTAAATGTTTCATTAACCTTATACACAGAATAGAAATGTGCAAAAGGATGAGGTTATATATAGTCTATTCTCTTTACAATTTTTTTTCTCTCCTCAACCCTGCTTCCCCTGTACTTTAAATAAAGAGAGTTAAAATATTTTGCTGAGCTGTAGTAGATTAGCAAGGTTTCTTTGCCAAGGCTGGGAAGCTGGTATTACAGACAGTCCCAGGGGAAAATGGCTCACATTAACCACTAAATGAATATTTGACAAGGGCTCATTCGGAGGTATTATTACTATAAACGTGTCCCTACTGGACTTTTCAAGGGTCAAAGAGCAACGCTTCAATTAATTATTTAGACTGCTAGTAGATTTGGTTGTAATAGCTATACTTATTTCTAGAAACAGACACATTTTTACAGTAGGAAAATCTCAGGAGAATCTTCTCCATCAGCAATGCCTTAGATTGAAAAGCACACCAAGCTCCGGCATTCTAAAGCTGACTTTTCCATAACACCTTTTCGTGGGCTGGGGGAGGGAATTATAGTCTCTTTTTCTATTCCATGGTCACTTTTGAGTTTAAAAGAGAAAAAATCAAGAACATAATAATTTACCTCAATTTTCACATCGTGTCTGGCAAGGTCTTTTAGGTATTTGCAATATGGGGAGAAGGAGAAGGGTGTTTATTTATAATCTTTTGCCTTTTCTAAGTAGCAACGTCACAAGATTTCAGAGACCCGGGCAGGCCCTGAACTTAGGCAAGATACACATTACTGTTTGCCAATCAAATCCAAGATTTAAAATATAAGGCTCCATAGGCTAAGTGTGCTGAGTTCTAGTTGTGCCAGAATAACTAGGGGTGCAAGGTATCCTTCCCCCCACCCGCCTATTGCTCTGAACACTGTGGGGTGCAAGGGGGTGAAAGGGAGCATAGCATTTATGCCATGTCCTAACTTCTTCCAAGGCCCTAGGTAAAATGGTAAAGGAATGATTTTGAGAGTAAGATTCCTTGACAATAATATAAATTGAATGAATAAGAGATAAGCTGGAGGGGGGTGGCAGCAGTAATTACAAACCTAATTCATTCAGCTTTTCAGAACTTTTGTTGTGGGAGCTCCATTGACTGGTTTTGAGCTGCCAGTTTTCTCACATTAAAAGGAACTGATCAGCGCCTCAGGGGGACAAGGAATACCGCTTAACTGCATAGTGATGGGGTCTTCATTTAAAACCATTACAGGAAGAAAATTAAACAGTGCTTTTGTGTGCACAAGGTTTACTTTTCAACTGCTAACAGTTTATAGCTAACTGCTCCGAGATTGAAATTTGACTGTGGTTTGATCGCCTGCTAGTTGGCACTGCTTATTTATTTATTTATTTATCTGTTGCAATTGAAAGAGGTTTCTTTCTATCCACCACCGCCACCCCATCTTTTATTTTTTTTTTTTTTTTCTGTTCTTGGAGAATTTTGAAAAACAGGTCCTCATATTTTTCTTTGTGGAAGAGGAGTGTCCCTTTGCTATGAGCTCATTTAGCAAAGACTTAAATTCACATTCCAAAACCGCCCCCCACCCATTATTGCTTTAAAATAATTTGCTTCTCTGGTTTTTTTGTTTTGTTTTGTTTTTTTCCTTGTGCTGCATTTCCTTGCTCTCTGAGTTGAGGTTTCTTTTCAGACTGCAACTTGGGTTGTGCATGGGGACCGACTTCATATCTTTTGCTTTATTTTTTGACCTAAGTTGGCTGGATCTCCCTAGGGACCTTGTCTATGAGGTGGATCCCTTAAAGAGGGGAGAAGAGGGAGAAACTGTGACCTTTACCGTGAAAATCTGGATGGAGTCCAAAGGGACAGAGGTTCTGAAAGTCTAGAGTATGAAGCTGTGGAAGCAGCTTCCAAAGATAGGGAAATCGCTCTAACCAGAGAATGTGTTTAGTGTCTTTCACAGTTATTTTCTATTAAAAAACTTCCCTGGTAACCTCACGTGACGCTACCACAGGAAACTCAAACCCTCCCCTCTCCCTCCTAATGATGCTGTCCAGTTTTACAATTCTTGTTTTCAGTTTGTGTATTTTGCTTCTGTGGCCTCTAGGAAATAATGAGCTTGACTCTTGTTTTAACTCGGGGCTTCTCGTAGGAAGGGTGGAATGTTAAGATAAGTCTTAAGATTTCTGTCGCAGAGAGCTCTCTTTCTGTGTGCAGGTCCAGCTGGATTTTGTTTTATATTTTAGTATAACGGTGATGTTTTTGATTCCCTGAGCGCCGGGCTGTTTCTCTCCCAAAGCAAATAAAACGTCCTTTTCGTTTTGGAATGCAAAGATATCTGCTGCTCCTAGGCATTTGGACTACAGATGCTTGTTCTACTTTGCAAAGCAATGTCAGGTGATTTAAAAGCTCAGAGGAGTCATTCGTCTCATTACCCTCGTCTGCCTGCATGACAAAGTGAAGTGCGCAGTGTTTTATAAAGATTTCGGCGCTTTGAGCTATCACACGCGCCCTTCTCCGGGAGTCGGTGCAGGCTCAGGCGCTGGGCTGGGAACCGGCCGGTGACCTGACGTCACCGCGGCTCTGGCCGCAGCCCCCATGGAGCTCCCCAGGAAGGTGCCGTGCGGGTCTTGAGTTCCCTCTGCCCGGGCTATCTATCCCCAGCCGGCTAGCTCTCTCCACATAGCCTGCCCGGCCTCACCATGGCAAGTCTGGAAAGTTGTGGGGACTCGAAGCCCCTTGCCTCCTGCGACCTCCTGACCCCGGAGATGGCTCTAGGCTCCAAATTTTCCAGATCAAGTCTTGCTTCTTGCCTCTCACCCTCTGCCTTTTCTTTTAAAGGGTTGTTTGTCCCTGTTTGTGGCCAACTCTCAACAGTCAGTAGTGGCGCTTAGTTCGTCGCGGTCAGGAGCCGCGGACTGGCGAGGCTGTGGGAAGCAGGCGAGCGTCTCCCGGGACACTAAGCGCCTTTCGGATCAGAGCAGGTAGGAATGGGAAGAAGCAGACGCTACACATGTGTGTAAAATAGCTGTGCTATATATTTATCTCGCAGAATATGAATCCAAAGCGCCTGGCACAAAATAGGCTTCATTCGAAGCTCTGACTCTTTCTTGCTGTCCTGCAAAATTAGGTGACAGGGAAGGGGGCAGTTCTCACGTTAGGCTCCAGAGACCGACACAGAAATTCTGATCCTGAGCAACGGAATTGGCCTTATGAGACCAGACTTCCTTTTCCAGCGCTCTCTCTGGCTTAGGGTTGGCCTGGGAAGTTGTCTTGTAAACTTGCCAAGGCTACTAGGTGTCTTCCTGAAGGGAGGGATACTGGCATTTCGGGCAGGGGCCGCCCCCACCAGCCCCCACCAGCAGAAAGCAGAAAAATAATTACAGTATTAAAAGGAGCGGTGAATTCTTCCCTAGGGCTCTTATCGCTGGCCGCCAGGCCAGCAGCGGGACTGCTCCCCCACCCCCACCCTGTGACGTCAGGGCTGCGGGGCCGGGGATGAAATGATTCGCCTGAGCCTGGCGGAAAGGGCGCTCCGAGGGCTCGCAGGCCGTCAGCGCAGGCGGCCGCGCCACCACTGCCCAACCCCGCTCTGGGGACTCCTCGCTCCCCAGAGTGTAACCCAATACTCAAGCAGCCAGGGCCTTCAGCGGGCTTACAGTCACAGGCCGCACAAGGCTGGCGCGTGCTTCTGGGAGTGCCCTTTCCATATATATGTATTTTTTTCAAAGTTATATCATCTGTTAGCTAGAATTTGTGGCGAGATCTAAATGAGTAGGCTTTGTTGTGCTTACATTGGTTTGTTTTCAGACGCTGGAAAAATTACACCAAAAGCCTTTACAGCAGAGTACAGCATAGCTTTGTGTTGACTCCACCTAAGTGGAGTGATTTAAGATTTGGACTTGGAAGAGTTTTCCGGTTTGATATCACCTTGTTTAGAACAGTTGCTTCTGGCTTACCACTGCTATGCCATTTCCATTTTCTCTTTCCTTTCCACTCTTAATAATCTGTATAGCTTTTAATAACCCATTTAGAATCAAGTACTACTGAAAGAACTTCTTTCAACTGTTACTTACATTATAGATAAGAAGACATTTGGTGGTTAGAATGTTTATAAGGTGGACAAAATTATTTGTTGGTAGAAAGCACCCAGCATTTCTTGAAAGATGAACTTCTCAAGTTTTCTTTCCAACCCCCAAATCAGCTTAATTCGTTGAATGCACTTCCAGTAGGACCCCGGAAACTAGGCCTTCTGTTCTGATATTGGTCCAAGATCTCACAGAATAATGATTTAGCAAGAATTAGCCAATGTTTTGCCTGCAGTCAGTTAGTATCAATTCATATCCAGGTCGATTTGGCTATCATACTTAACAGCACATATCTGGGTTATTGCATAAGATTACAGTTCAGTCATCCTGAAATGCTAAGTGATAAACCTGTCTTCTCCTTCTCTTCCCTTTCTGTTGCTCCTGCCTCCAAGGAAAATATCTTGTGAGAGTTCCCTGTGAGAGTGTGTTTACCCCAACTTGTGTGAAAGCAGGCTGACATTCTCTCATCAGCTTTCCAAACACTCTCTCCTCAGCTTTGTGGAATAGGGCAAAACATCTTGGAATCCAAGATGGCAAAATAAACCTGAGCATCTGGGGGAAGATTTCGTTGTGAGGAAACTGATTTAAATGTTTAGCTCACACTTCAGCCTCAAAGCTTCCCTCACTCCCTTCTCTTTCCTCACTCACAGGCTGCCCTGGTTCTTGGGTACCTTCCCTCTATTAACAAGCTGGCTCCCCAGCATAAATTATGAATGCATATCAAGTAGGCCCTTCCGATAAGATAAATCAGGGCCTATTCTCTTTTGCAGGTTTATGTGTTTATTCCCACAGAAACTTCTCTCTGCCCCGTGAACAGTGTCTTTCTACAAACTTACTCTCCCCCTCTAAAGAGTTATGTTCTCAATAGGAAAAATCAGGTAATTTTTTTTTTCTCCAAGAAGCCTTACAAGTTCAGGACACAAAATATTTCATGGTTAGTTGTATGAGCTTCCAAATTAGCTGCATATAAAGTATTTTAAGATTTTTTTTTTTTTGGGCTGTCACTGGCTGGCAATACTCATTTTGTGTGTGTGTGTTGGTTTGAAAAGCAGGAAGAAATGTAATGAATTGAGTGCTGTCAGAGATGTCTTCTGTTTGAACAATCTTCGATGGGCTGAATGGCAGGGACTCCCTCATCCAGTGCAGGTGCAGTAGAGCCGCGGAAAGGGGGAGGGGCTCCCTCTGTTCAGTCAGAAAGCGCCATTCTCCACGATAGACCACACACTGACAGCCAGCGTGACATCAACTCACACTGTCGTACTTTTTCCCCTATCCATAGTTCTGAGTTCACAAAGTGGCCATACAGTAGCCTTACTTAGGTTCCTTTAATGAACATTTTGTGGCTCCTATGCCCAACATTGAAATCTGCAGAGCGCTGGGAGGAACAAATAGATTTTTAATCATGAGTCCCAAACCAATACGTATAGCTGTAGATATTAAAAATAAGCTGGTCTCCTCCACTCTGTCTGGACACCAACGCTCACAACAGCCCCACAGAAGCTAGTATCTCAAAACTCAGAGTTTACAAAGTTTTCCTGAGACTGGCTACTTAGGTTCCAGGAACCTGTCTTCCTGGTCCTGAGAGATCAAGCAGGAAAGGAGAGAAGGCATGAATTTCATGTATTTGTTTACATTTAAGAGGACCTCTAGTATTTTATTATGCTGCGTGAGAGCGTTAATCCTGCAAATGAACGGACATTAATCTTGTAGAGTGCGGTCCCATCCCCTTTTGAATCGGTTTTACTGGGAGAGGGGTGGGAAGGAAGAGAAGCGGGTTAGGAAAGGCGGCAACTGTTTTAAAACTCTGGACAAAGATGCGACCACCCTTTGGCTGCCCGATCTCTACCTTGGAAGATTTGGTTTTCCAGTCTTACACGGAATTATTCAAGAAGGGAACGCAACTCGGGAAAGTGCTGCCCGAAACCCTTCTTCCGGCCACCCCGCCCGGTGTGCGCTCCTCTCCGCCCCACCGCTTCGCCCCTTCGGAGCCTGGGGTCCCAGCGCTTTCGCGGGATGGGGAGCGGAGAGGGAAGGTCCCGCGCGTGGGCGAGGACAGTTCCCTCGGCACCTCTGCCGGCCGCGATCCCCGCGTCCTGGCCACTGGCTGATTTCTCCCTGTGCGGTGACTTGCTGAAGCATTGCGCTCAAGAAAATTGCCTCCTGCTACTCACACACACACACAGAATCAGCCATATACATCTTTCACATGGCAACAAAAACATCAACTCTCCAAGATCCCAGCCCCCAGCAAAACGTGCTCATCTTTGCCCCGCACGTCCTTCGGCGGGTGGGGGCAGGAAATAGACTGCGGTCACAAGACCCCTCCGTCCACCCCTCTGCGTGAGGGGCCAGCAGGGTGGGGCGAGGGCCAGGGGATTTGATATGCAGGGCGAATAAAGGCCACATTCTTTAAAACCTCAAAAGCACTAGAAGAGATGGCTGAGAGTGCTGCGGAGCCCCGTGCTTGTGACTAGCACCAGTCGCCGGGTGGCCCGCGGCCGTATGCCTAAGGCGCCTACTAAAGTCTAGGCCCAGGGCAAGAGGCAGCGTCTGCCCTTCGACCCGCAGCCCGCTGCTACTTGAGAGTTAACGCGTCTTCCGGCCGGTACACACCCACAATTAATCTTTCTTATTAAAGCCTCCATGCAGTACCCAAGGGGCAACTCAAACCTATTTAGATTTCCTTGGTTGGCTGCACAAATTTAAGTGGGCAAAGAGTTATAAACCTAATAACACAGGGTGCGCGAGAGAGTGATTTGAGTAGAGAAGACGCAAGATTCGCTAGGGGTGTAAGGATGTGGTGGGCCTAGCGCACCCCGGCATCTACCTAGGGGTGCACCGCGGGCTTTAGGAAAGGCGGCGAACCCACACCCCCACGCACGACATCCGTGCGCGCACCCACGCCCCTACCCGCTCGCTCCCAGGGACGCCTGCTTCCAGATGCCTCGCCCTGATTTCTTAGAAACCCCTCCCCGAAAGGCGGAATTTTCTGAGTATCCCGAATCAGGGAACGTGCAGGGAAGGTTTGCACTGTTTGGGATTAATTGATAATAATTAACACCGAGACCGTTAATCACCACTTTGCTGCGCTCTCCCTCCTTCCGGGTCTGCGGCGTCTGCCTCGTTCGCTCGCGCAGCCGACGCGGGTGGGTTTTGCTGGTGAAAGTGAAGACGTCGCGGTAACTGTCACCCAGTTCGGCTGTACTTTTTTTAAACGCTCGCATATTGTTTGATTACTAATTCGAGTTAATATGATCTTTATGGCAACATAACAGTGGTTAATTGGCCTTTTTTTCTGAACAACAATGTAAATCACAATCGCTTTATTATTTAACAACGTCAAACGCTTCGTTGGATTGGCCCCGACGGCGAAGACCTTTTCTTTCTAGACAGTGTTGGGGAGGAAGAACAATGAAGATCTAATTGTGGAGATTTCATAAGTTGGCTCCCGCAAATGAACAGCTTAGATATGGAAGTTCCAGCACATGTGGACACCATTCGCTGTAGCAACTCTACCCCCACCCCCTATATCCTCAGTCCAAACATTCTATTGGAGGGCTTTTTTTTTTTTTTTTTTTTTTTTTGTGGTGATGGTGGTCCTGAGATCCTAGCAACCACCTAAAGTTTCCAGTAGTAATTAGAGCTTTTATCGGGTTTGCTCTTCAGCCCTTTGTATTGCTGATTTAGCATTGAGTCTACACACCAAATTAGCGCGATTCCCAAATAGCCACAACGGCTTCTGCAACCGTTCAGTCACTTCGGTTGTTGAACACCGATAGCAGAGGACTGGGTTATAGCTTAGTCTGGATTTGGGGGGGGGTGTCTTGTTTTGTTTTGATTTATCTTTAAAAAGCTATCACTTTTGGCAGCGGCTGAGAATATACTTGTTTCAGGCAGAGTTTTTGCAAGGGGCCCGAGCCATTATTCTGCAAATGCTTGGTAGAAACCCAGAGACCCCCTCAAATGCAAACGACCGGGTATGGAAGGAAGGAGTCCTCGATGCTTGAATGAAGGATTAGTCACATTTGTTCCAGAGCCCTAATTCTAATGGTACCCAACGCGGCTGTGACCACCACTGCAGGACCGCTGTCTCAGGGATCTTCAGACTTGGAGTCCTAACAAATAAGAAGCCCCCGCCATTTGGAATTTGGGTCAAGGACAGAATCTCGAGCCTCCAGCAGTTTTTTGTTTTTGCGTGTGCCCGCCTCCCCATTTTATTCAACTTCTGCTGTCGCAAAGCAGAGCAATCCGCTCCCCACCCAGCCCCCTCTGCCACCGCTTCTAAAATAAACAGGAGGTGCGAAACGCTTCGCCTACACACGCGCCCTGGGGCTCCCCTTCTCTTCATCCCTCTCCCCACCGGCTGTGCCGCTGTCCCCGAACCAGATCTGGGTGGAAATATGGCCCTTCTCTCGTCCCACACGCATTTTAAGCCCATCGCATTGAGCATTCTACAGCCATCTTCCCATTTTCGGTCCTCCGGGAATTGCTTCCCAGTCCGCTCCCTTTCCGAGAACCTAAAAAAGTGAAACGCTGAGAAAATGGCAGAAGGTGGTGGATTTTCAAAGTAGTCTTTTACCACAAGGGCTACATTTGGGAAACTTTCCCCAACAGGAGTTAGGCAGTGTTATTCTTCTGCAAGGGTCCGCTGGCATCCCCGCCCCCGCTGGACAATACTGCCTTTGAGGCTGGAGGCCTGCAGGCCGCGGGGGCCGGGGACCGGGCAGCCTCGTCCAAGGGGCCCGCGGCTGGGGGCGCAGGCAGTGGGCAGGGGGCAGGCGGACCACGCAGGAAGGAAAACCATAAAAGTACCATTTCCTCAGGCCCTACACAAGGGCTGGCTGTGAGGACCTAGAGGCTGTACTGCTGGGGGTGGGAGTGGGGCATTAGAGATGAGAGGGTTTGTGTTGCCCCCCTCCATTTTATTTTGGCACAGAATTACACACTTTGCGTTTTCCAACCCTCTTGCCCTCACTCTTAAGAGCCTGGTCTTTGGTTAATAATATTTCAACCCGGGCTTCAGCGCTCTAACAGACACCCGCCAGATGCCAGCCTTTGTCTTCTCCACTTCCTCTGCCACCCCCATATCCAGAACTCGGGGTGCGGCGCCACAGGAAAAGCCCCCTGGCCAGAGGCTCTGGGACATTCCTTTCACGTGGGTGTCGTTTCCTCTGGAGGACTTCAGCACCTTCCCCGTCTAGCAGAGGCCCTCTGAGGTCACCTCGGGGGTGACCCTCGCGGTGGGCGCGTTGGTCTGAGGTTTTAGAGCGTACCCCGAATCGGGCGTCAGGGCCACGTGCTGTGCCTTCGAGCAGCCATCGGCGGCCCGGGCTCTGCGCGCTGCGGCTGCGGGGCCGCGCGGAGGGGGCGCTGGAAGCCACCGCGGGCGACAGGGGCGGGCGACAGGCCCGGCGCAGCGCCGTGGGTCTGGCCGCAACGCTGAGCGAAGCGAATTATCTGGAGCGTGTTAGATCTGGGGCTGCGTAGTCAGCTTCTGCTTTATTTGTTTGTTTGTAATCTCATATTTAGCAAGCCAGGCCGGTGGCAGAGAGGGAGAAAGGACGGGATGGAGGAGGGGGCTTCGCAGTAACCACACCCCTTCCTAATGAGTTAATTTCCATATTGGCGTCTCCCGCTTCGAGCGCCCTCTTTTTTTTTTTTTTTTTTTTTTTTCCCAGACGCTACGGTGCTGCTGCGTCTTGCGCAGCGCAGACACCTCCACTTTGCATTGAAACAAACAAACAAACAGGCCGCGGTGAGGGCAGAACAGTGCTCTTTGGACACACTGGCCTCCCCTACAGCCCGCGCATCCCCACCCCCCACAGGGGTGGCACCGGTGGCAGAGGGTCGCAGACGCTCAGGCAGACAGCGGGACAGAAACTGACGTCGCCCCCGCCCTCCCCGCCTCCCCGCCTCCAGCTGTCCGGCCCTCAAGTCCCTTTCTTTTTTACCCAACGCCCAATTTTTCCCCCCTCCTCAAGGTGAAGGCAGGGAGGGCAGGGTAAACCCGGAAAGGGGGGACATAATCTCCAGCGAAGGAATCAAAAGTGAAAGTTTCAAAGTCTACGGTACCGGCCCTGGTGGAGAAAAATGTAGCCTTGCCCTGGAGGGAGGGTGCTGGTCTGGGGTGCTGGTGCTGGCTCTAGGGAGGGGCCGTGCGACAGCCAAGCAGGGAAACTGAGTCAGTGAGGTTGCGTCTGTAGTGGTCTGGCTGAGTTAAAAGTTGTGGCAAAGACAGCAAAGAAATTTCGAAAGAGCCTTCCGTGGGAAACTCCGGGCGGGTTTGAGCTGCTCCTGACCCGGCTTCCCGCACACTGTGTGGTGGTTCTGCTCGGGAAAGTGGCGAAGGACGCAGACCTGCACCGTTGCTGCTGCCCCTGCCCTCGCCACCCGGGTCACCACGCGGCGCGCACCGGGGTCCGAGCTCCAGCTGGAGCTGCCAAATAGCTTGCTGGTCCATCGCGAGCTGTGACAATATCAAAATGAACTGTCCCAAGTAACTCTGGTCTAGAAGCTGGGAAGAAGCTTAAGCAGCTCTCTTTAATGGTGATTTGTAGCTCGGCGAGGGGCACGGACAGCAAACACCCCGCAGGTGTGTGCCGTAACACCGCCATCCGGACTTGAATGTAGATTACTCTGGCGCTCGTTTGATCGGCCCTTTGAAACCCTTTACAATTGCCTGTGACGAACGGCCACTCTTAGTTTTTCTCTGAATAATGCCTTGAGGGTAAGTCCTCCGGCCTTTTAAAGAGCTCCACTATTTTTTTTTTAAAGAAAAAGAAAATCATTCGATTTTCGTTTAGCCCTCAACCTCAACTTTTAGTCGCTAACAGGCGTCACTCAAACTAGTCAAAACTTAATGACTGTTACCTTTACCTTTTCTGTGTTCTCAAAAGCCATATGTGGGTGTTAATAACTTTGTTCTCCTTTTTAATAATGCACTTGAGATATGTATATACACATGCATACATTGTATTAATGGAAAGAACAATGTTATTAATTTTTTTCTTTAGTCTCAAACTGCACCGCTTGTTTATAGATATTTGTGTGGGTGTTGAGTATAAACAAGTATTATTATTAATAATACTATTGTTAAGCTCATCTTAATACCCGCTCTGTTCTCTCTAAATTACATCTCTTCTGTGAGAGTTTAACTTATTAAAGTTTTCCCCTGTCAAACCCAGGAGTTTACGCCCCCAACTCCATCACCAAAATAAAGAAGGCAGTGCTGCTCAACCTTGAATATTGACTTAGAGTATTTACATAAGGGGAGGAAAATGAACTTTTGTCTGAAACGTACAACAAGCGGCACTTTGATTTCATAAAATAAATGTCAACAACTGCAAGAGCTTATCAGACTAGGAAGGGAGTGCGAGGGTGGGAACGCCCATGAATGAAAGGCCCATTCCTGCCGCTTCAGACTACAAAGGGTTACACAGAAATAAGGGCCGCATTTGCCTATTGCAAAAGTTTTCTCTGTGCTTTCTAAGTCACACCAGGGGAGGGGGAAGCTCTCGATTGTTATCCAGCTCTGGGCAGGAGCAGACCCCTGTACCGAGGGGCTCTGAGCTTGGGCCAGCAGAAGAGTGGGGGCCTTTCAACAGCAGCCCCCTTTGTTCTCCTGATCTCTTTCCCAATTTCAAGCTTCACTTGCACATCCCAAGTTTGTGTGTTAATGACGCTATTACCATCTGGCTTGCCCTACTTTCCAAAAGATATAAATCTCCCAGCTCCTTTGCCCGCATTAGCATTTAAGTGCCACCATAGCCAGAAGAAAAAGATGCTTTCAGGGCTCCAGATTCTCTTGCACTGTCTACCCCTGGCCTGGCTCTTCCACTGTATTTATAGCGTATATATTGGGGGCGGGAGCACCCCTGAGAGACCTGATTCCCCAAGATCTGTCCCTCCAAGCCAAAGAAGACTCACTCCTCAGGTGCAAGAAAGGCTTCAAATGAGTTTCCCCTGAAAACATTTTTGTTTTCTTTGCAGCAGGCAGAGTATTTGTACCAACGTACTTTTACATGCCTTTGCCTCCCTCTGTGTCTGTGCACATCCCAGACGCTGAAGATGTCCCACTCAACAGCCCTGTTTTCAGCGGGAGAATGGACTTGTCTCTCTTTGGGGATGGGGGCAGGGGTGAAGGGAGATAAAAGGAGCTCTGTGAAGCAACTTTTGGGAGCTGGGCATCTCTTGGAAACTCTCACTTTTAATAGTGCCTGCATAGGCATCCTGTGATTTACGCACTTCTCGCTGTAGATCGAGATCCACCTTTCTCATTCGATTCTTTCTTGGGGAAAGTAATCAGTGATTTGCGTGTTTTGAGCACAAAAGCTGAGAAAAAATACAACAAAAGGAGTGGGGCTGGCTTGAGCATGGCTCCACAATGACTCCATTTATGTGGCCAGGTCCCAGTGAATACAGCGGAGCAGAGTCTGTCTCTCAACGCGTGGGCTGTTGGTCAGGCCCCTTGCTGATTTAAGCAGCTAATTCCCCCTCACAAGCTCCCAAACTGTTTGTGCTGCTGGACCATCACTTCTAGGTACATCTTTCTCCTAGTGACTCGCTCTCTTCTCCCACTGTTATCTTCCTGGAAGTGAGTTTGGTTGAGATAAGCCAACCCAACAGGTCGAAAGAATTGGAAGTGTAAACTTCCCAGCTTCCTAAGAACTCTCCAAATCAGCAGTTGTTTGAGCAGCCCCCTACTTTAAAAAGTTCTGTTGGACACAGAAAGCATCCTTAAGGAAAAATAAATTCTTTCTGAGGAATGAAAAATAACTTGTTATATATTCCTACTACTTTGTTGAACTGAGCACAGACAGGGCTTAAAATGGTGATTAGCTGATATCACACAGTTGTAGCCATTTGCATGCAAAAGCTACCTTTCTCTTTCCAGTTCACTTTCCTGCTTTTCTCCTCCAAACTTGAGAGAGATCTTGTTGAGAAACGTGTACCCCTACTTTTTCCTCTTGAGAACATTGAGTTGATATGAACAAATTGCAGGGGATACACCATTTAAGTAAGATGCACTTTTAATCACTGATCATTAAAATGGTTATGTTAAATATACTCAATTACATGCATGACTTAACTCTAACAGCGCTTTCCATTCTCCCAGCTGCTCACGTATTTCTTAACGATAGTCCGCGGCAGAAACTTGATTATGCTGAATCCATACATTTCGATGGATTTCATCATCCTAATTAATGCCTCAGTGTGGTCCTGGGGTCTGAATGAACCTTTTGCTGTTGTTTGAGGTTAAAGGCAGTGTCGGAATGTAGGGGTTTTTTTCCTATGCTAGTTCCTCACAGGGCATTCAGGGGTCCCACTAAGCAAGGTGGACAGCGGTCATTAAATGGAAAGACTGTGAAACGAGACCTTTCCAAGTGGCAGGGAAAGGAGACTAGTTCTCCATCCTTACTTCCACATCAATTTTTGGAATGCCAGCAACAATCTGCAGATATTTAGTCAAGTGGAAATGACATTCCTCTGTGACATCTTAAAACCGCACTGAAAGGGAGAAGTTGAAAATGCATTTACAACCAGTGTTTAGCTCTTTTTTTTTTTAATTTTTTTACTCATCAAAGCTGTCTCTGCTCCCTCCCTTCTTCCTGCTCTCATTACTTTTAGACTGAGGTCCCCTCATTGCAACTTTCATCTTTTAGGAGGAGGCCCGAATTCATGAGGAACTCAAGTCCACCCCCCAAGTGGGTGACTACATTCTGTCTTTTCAGGTGTAAATTAACATCTGAATAGATCTCAACTCACTGACCCGGACCACCTCCACCACCCCTGCCTCCGAGGAGTGGCAGCTGATCTGCACCTCCAACGACTGGCCCCGCAGGCTGAGGTCGAGTTCCCAGCTTCCTTACTTCCTAGCAAGACGGACAAGGGCTTGCTGCACCTGTGAGAGAAGTCCTGATATATATCCACGTCTAATGAGACACCTGAGCAAGAACATCCTCTAAGACATCCTTTCTTGGTGGTCAAGGAAAGAAGAGGAAGAAGTATCTTGATTCTTTAAGAAATGTCCTGCCGGACTTGGTGGGCGCATGCCTGTAATTCAAGCACTCAGGAGGCTGAGGCAGGAGGATTGCCATGAGTTAGGGGCCAGCCTGGGCTACATTTTGAGACCCCATCTCACCCCCCCCGCTTCAAAAGCCAAAAGAGAAAAAAAAAAGATATGTTCTAACTTGGGCAAATGAGACTTGAAAATCTCCCTTCATTTTGTGCGCTCTTCACCCCGGAAGTCCCTTATTGTAGGGGACCCATTGACCCAGATCTTGGTTGAGGAAGGGTAGAGTCGGAACCGACCCGATCTGATGGAGCCAGAAGGGTTTCCTATCTATAACCACACCAGCACTTTGGAACTTTGTGCTTGTTATGCTAATGCGATGGCTTCTGTAGTAAGAGTATGTTTCAGCTTTTGAAATTAGCTTTTTATAGTGCCTTGTGTAATGACAGACATTACAGAAGAGAAAAATGTACCAGCATTGGCACAATACTTCTGGCAAACATTCTGGGCCATTTAATCAGATGAATGGAGACCCAGATATGTTTGTAAAATGAAGCTTCGTGTGAACTCAGGGAGCGGATGAGGCAGATGCTGGCGGCCAGAGCCTTCGAGGGTTAAGATGCGCTCACACCTCCCTCCCCGGCTTTTCTCTCAGACTGAGATGGGATTCAGTCATTTCCCATAATTGTAAACAAGGTGAATTCACACACTGATCAAATGTCCAAGAAGAGGACTTCTTTCATCAGTTATCTGTCTTGATGGACATCAGAGCTCAGTCACACCCAGCCTGGTCACTGTGTGCCCGTCCTTCCTTCCCCTCCCACCTCCACAAATGACAGCTGCTTCTGCACTAAGTGACTTGATTCCTGCATTGGCCTGGGCCTCTTCTGCGTGACACGGGTTCCAAATGTCAACTTGCAGCTTTGGAGAAGCCTGCGAACTATGATATGAATAAACTCTCCTGTATTAACAGTCCCGCGTGGGGCTAAAAGCAAATTCACCAAGAAATAGCCTCAATGGGTTGGCAGTTTCTGAGATCTCGGGCAACGAGGCTGATTTGAAATGTTGTTGGCTTTTTATAACGGCCCAAACTGTCCCATTTTCTTCCAGAGGTGAATAGGAGCAAAATACCTGGCTTGATACAATGGCTCACTAATGCCAGTTGAACCAACTAGAAGTGATGTTTCTTCATTTAGACCAGAGATCTTAGTGGAGCGCAGGCTCCAACAGCCTTAGTTTTAGAAAAGATAAATTTCCTATTTCCACACTTTGAAGTTATAAGCTTCATGCAGCTTATCATTTGATTCCTCCTCTAGCATTTTTCTTTGCATCTTTGGGTCCATGCGGGCACAGAATAACTATAATATTTAATACACAAACTCTCCAACACAGCAAATCTATGCATTAGAGAATATTTTCTTTGGTATGTGAATGATTTGTAGTATGCCAAGGTCATGGACTTGCTTAGCAAAGTTCTTCTGAGAAAAATCAACATTGTTGTTGTTGATGTTATTATTGTTGTCGTGGTTCCTTTTTTGCTTTTCGTTCTGAGACAGCGTCTCATTATGTAGTTCAGGCTGGTCTTGAGCTCACAGTGTAGCCCAGGCTCACAGCAATCCTCCTGCCTCAGACTCCGAAGTCTGGGATTACAGGTGTGTGCCACCACGCCCTGCTTAAAAATTAACATGTTTATCATTTATCACATCATCTAATCTATCCAATAGGGTAGATTCTGATACCAGAGTTAAGTCCATCTAGTAACATCTTTTTTTTTTTTTAATTGGATATTGAACCCAAGGCAGTCATACTGAATGACATCCTCAGCTTTGTTATTTTTTATTTTGAGGCAGAGTCTTGGTAAGTCACTAAGTAGCCCAGGTGGGCTCAGACTTGCAACCCTCCTGCCTCAGCCTCCCACGGTAACACTTTGTAAAATGCCATCTGTAGAGCAAGTCACTGAGATGAGTGGAGAGTAGTATACCCCAGTAAATGTGGAGCCAATGCAGATGGGGGTCCATCTCCTTGCCCCTGTATGACACGGCAGCATTGCTGAGTGGAGATGACAGTGACAAAAGGCAGTGACTTGGAGCAGAGATTGGACCACTTGCTGTGGTTCTATGGCTTTGTGTTATTTATGATCCGACGCGTTCAGTTATTTTGGAGCTGAAGGATTTATAGACTGATGTTGATGGAGATGAACTAGAGCTTCTGAGGACAGGCTTTGAAATCCTTGGGTGTTTAGTTTCAGATTTCAACTTTGAAATCTAAACTCACATTGCTCATTGGTCTGTGGCAGAGAACACCTCATTTGAAATTCTGTTCTAAACTCCGTGACAGCAGCCAAACTTAGATGAGCGTAGAAATAGCTTCGACTCTCAGATCCCAGGATGTTAGCTCTTCTACTTGTTTATGAAAGGAGCAAGAAAACACCTGGCTTCTGACCAGGAGAAAAGCCAGCTCTGGTGTCCCTGTGTCTCGGTCATTCTCCCAGGGCCATGCTCAGCCCCCGTAGAGACCGGGAACTTAGCTGTCTGCGGAGTCCTGGCTCGTGGCATCCACACAGCTCATTTTCAGACTCAGAAATGCCAGGTCGTGTTATTTCCGTGGCCAGGGTTTGCTTAGGATCTGTGACAGCTGAGTTTTTCCTATCGATTATGTGACAGTGTGGTTCATTTAGTGGGTTTAGAGAAATGAGAAAGGCCTCCATTTCAGAGGGGGAGAACCTTCATTGAAGGGCAGAGTTGTATTTAAATGGAGAAATCAAAATTCAAGCTGAGGAAAGTGGAAGAGTAAGTTAAATTTTGAACCCAAAATTTGGTAGTTAAATCAACCTCCTAGAGGACTCTGGCCAGTTATTTAATTTGAAACCTTATGAGTGGGAACTGAGAGTGAAGCTTCATGCAAAGTTACAAGAAATCATATATTCTATAGGAAATATGCATTTAAATCAATGTACAGGTCTACAGTTACATCTAAGTTAAGAGTGAGAGAGAAGCCAAAGGCACTGCTGTGAGTGTGTGTGTGTGTGTGTGTGTGTGTGTGTGTTGGAGGAGGTTGTGTATAGAAACACTAAATAGCTTGAAGATCTTTTTCAAACCCATCTTACATTCTTAAATAATTTAATATGCACTCATCATTCTAATGCATCCATAGGTAAAAATGATCTTTTTTGTTTGTTTTGTTTTTTGAGGCAGGGTCTCCCTCTGGAGTTCAGGCTGGCCTTGAACTCACCGTTTAGCCCAGGCTGGCCTCAAACTCACAGTAATCCTCCTGCCTCAGTCTCCCGAGTGCTGGGAGTACAAGCATGGGCCACCAAATATCATTTTTATCTCAGATGTCCATTCCTGATAATTTTCTCTATCACAGGATACAGGGAGGCGTATAGAAGTATCTAGAAGACCAACATATTTCAAAGAGCCAGGATTTCAAAGAAAAGCGAACTTGTATACTCCAACTGTAAATCAGGATGTTTGAGGCTCGGGAGCTGTGTGCCCTGAAGGGCTCCCTGGAGGGGCAGGAGTGAGCTGCTGCGCAGATGGTGCCAGGTCAGGGAGAGAGTGGGGAGAGCAAGAGTGAAGGCAGGCCAGGCCCTGCGGTCCCCATGTCAGAGGGGTGTGGGGCCCCTGAAAACTGCAACCTGTGCTGTGGCCTGCACCCTGCCCACCGAGCTGGCTGTGTGGCTGCATTTGCTTAACTGTCGCCTGCCAGCCGTTCTGCACGTGAGAGGCACAGATAGCAATAATTTGTCAGCCTGAATTTGTTGCAGGCAGTAACTTTGCATGAAGCTTCACTCTCAGGCTTTTGAGTTTTGGGATTAAGAATTTTTTTGGGGGGGAGCACAGTTTAGGCTAGGCGCAGGAGAGCACTCATTTACCACATCAGTGGGATTAAGAAATTGATGGTGATCCAAGTGTGGTGACCCATGACTGTAATCCCAGTTTGAAGGAGGCTGAGGCAGGAGGATTGCCAGTTCAAGCCCAGCTTGGGCTATATAGTGAGACCTTGTCTCAAAAAAACAAAAACCAAGCCAAGTTTATGTGCATCAGACTGAGACCATGAAGTCATCAAGTGTTGTGTTTTGCTTACTTTCTATTTGCTGTCTGTGGATGTGACATGGACCAGGGCCTCAGAGCTGACACCTTCGCCTTTCTGTTCCTCTCTTCCCGTCTTCTGGTGGCCGTGGGGCAGGCCTGTCCCTTGGATAGGGAAGCTGGGGCAGCTGGTCCAGGGCAGCAGCTGTGCCTCATCCTTCTGACAATCACTGAGATTCACCATCAACATCTCTGTCTTTCGAAATGTGCTAAGGGCCTAAACAGCGCACAGCAACTGGGCTTCTTTGCCAGGGGCTGTGTTCTGCAGCAGACAGGCCCTGCTCGAGCTAGCCCAGGCCAGGCCCAGCTAACAGTGGTCCTGGGACAGTGTGGGAATTGGAGTTCTGTGCCCACAGGCAGCTCTGAGGGGCCAGGAAGTGGGCAAGGCCACCAGCTCTGTCTTCCTCAAAGCACAGCCGAACTGGTCCCCAGGCAGGCCTGAAGAGAAGGTACTCACGCAGTAACCTCACAGTTCCTTACTCTCCTCTCAGCTCAGCGCAGTGGCCTCTCCTCTTTCGTTCTAAAAAGAAAAATAGCATACAGAAGGCTGAGGCAGGAGAATCACTGAGTTCAAGGCCAGCTTGGGCAACATAGCAAGACCCTGTCTCAAAAAACTAAAAATAAATAAATAAAGAGAGAGAGAGAAAAGAAAAAAATTTTGTGTATCTGACTGAGAGTTCCGTTCTAGCAGGAAGCTTCCCTTCCTTTCCCTTCTCTCAGCTGGCGCCTGGGCCGGGGAGAGACTATCACAGTGTTTTAGAAACGCGTGTGGCAGCAAGGCAGTGGAGCCCAGCTCAGGGTTGCAGAGCAATCATTCTTCACACTCAACCTCACAGTTTTTTTGTTGCCTGTTTAAAAAAAAAAAAAAAACAAGGGCTGGTGAGATAGCTCAGCAGCATAAGTGCCTGCCTGGCAAGCGCAAGGTCCTGAGTTCAACGCCCAGTACCCACAAAAAAAAGAAAAAAGAAAAAAAAAACAGACAAAACATTTTTTTCAGTACTGAGGATTGAACCCAGGGCCTTTGCACTGAGCTATATCTTCCTGCCCTTTTTTTTTTCTTTTTTGATATTTTGAAACAGGATTTTTCTACGGAGCCCAGGCTGGCCTTGAACTCACCATGTAGCCCAGGCTGACCTCAAACTCACAGTGATCATCCTGCCTCAGCCTCCAGAGTGCTGAGGGTACAAGCGTGCGCTGCCACGCCACATGCCCCACCTTTTTAAAATTTAATATGTGATGCTGCGCCCAGTGGCTCACACCTGTAATCCCAGCACCGAGGAAGCCCAAGGCAGGAGGATCACAAGTTCCAGCACCACCTCAGCAACATAGCTTGACCCTGTCTCCAAAAAAAAAAAAAATTCCCTAAAGGAGCTGGGGATGAAGATAAGTAGCGGAGTGCCTTGGGTTCTATCCCCAGCACTGAAAACACAGAAATGTGATTGACCCAAGATGTCTCCTTTCACTAATGCCCCTGCAAGTAGTGGAAAGGGTACAGAATTTCTCGGAACTTCAGGTGAGAGCTAAGGACTACTGACCACTGCCTCTCCTCTATTGCATATACCTCTCTTTCCCACCACTCCCGCCTCCCTAGAGGCTGCCAACTCCCCAGCAGATCCCCTGGGGTTTTTCTCCTCCTCTTACATCCTTATCCCTCACCTGTTTCTGCTCTGGTGGCCCAAGGCAATTTTTCAGAATATCATAATCTTTTCCTGAATACCATGACAAACGAGAAAGGAAACTTCAGGATAACACCAAATATGAACTATACAGACAGTAAATGCGGCGGTCAGGGTATCAGCAATTCATTGCACATTTTTCTTTTTTTCATTTTTTGGTTTTTTGAGACATGGTCTCACTATGTAGTTCAGGCTGGCCTTGAACTCACTATGTATGTAGTTTAGGTTGGGATTGAGTTTACAGTGATCCTCCTGCCTCAGCCTCCCCAGTGCTAGGATTACAAGTGTGGGCCACCACCCCCAGTTTTATTTTATTTATTATTATTATTATGTTTTTTTGAGACAGGGTCTCACTGTGATCCTCCTGCCTCAGCCTCCTGAGGGCTGGGATTACAGGCATACACCACCATGCCTGGCTCACTTAAATGAGTTTTACCATGAATTTGTGTGATGGTCCCAGAATGACTGTGTCAAGTCTTTGAATGTGTCCACTGGGGCAGGCTTTCCATATTCTCTACCCCACTGAGGAGGCCTTGTAGGCTAGAAATGCCTGCAGGATCTAAGTTCCAGCTGAGGTTTCTAAGAATTTGGTTCTCAATAGTTTCTACTTCCAAACTTCAGTCTCTGTCAGGTAAAATAAAGTTTAGGACTAGATATTCTTTCAGGTCCGGCCCAGTGACCTGTCACCGTGAAGAGAGATCCAGGGTTCATGAGTTACCTATTTATTTCCTTCTTTTTACTAAAAGCTGGCGGGGACATCTGACACAGGTCCTCTGGGTCTTCAGTGCAGGGAGGGCATCTGCGGTGTGACTGGAGGGACCCAGCGAAGACACCTGGCCTCTTGCACACTCTGAGCCCCCCTTCCTCCTTTGCCTTTGCCTCCCTTTTCAGATCCAGTAGAAACAGTGTTTTCTGAGGATGTGGCTCGTGGTCAGGAGACACTGGCCTGGCCAGCTCCCTCCTGAGACTTCATCGTCAGCTGTCAGAAGCCACGGAGGCCACGTTTCCTGCTCACCGGCTCCGCTGTGCCAGCCCTCAGGCCTGGAGGGAGCTGCCCGAGGGGGACTGAGAACACTAAGTCCTGCAGAGGAGGATGGACGCAGCCATGGCCACTCTGAAGAGGCAGGCGCCACACTGGTAAGTGTAGGGACCGCGCTTTACAGCTGGGTGGCTGATGGCAAGGCGGGTCCATCTCAGCCTGCCCTCCTGCCTCTCTTCCAGTGGCTGTTTCGAGCACAGACAAGGAAAGAAATGATTCCTGAATTGTACTTATTTATTTTACTTTATTTCATTTTATTTGAGATAGGATTTTACTGTGTAGCTCAGGCTGCCCTTGATCTCGAAGTGATCCTCCTGCCTCAGCCTCTGGACTGCTGGGATCTCAGGCCTGCACCACTATGCTGGGCTCTGGATTATATTCTTTAAAATTAATATTAATTAATAAACAGTTTTGGGCCGGTGAGATGGCTCAGTGGCGTAAGCGCCTGCCTTGCAAGCGCGAGGGCCCGAGTTCGACTCCCGGAACCCACATACGAAAAAGGGCCCGGTGATATCGCTCAGCGGCACAGGTGCCTGTTGGCGCGCGAGGTCCTGAGGTCGACCCCCGGTACCCACCAAAAAAAATAAATAAATAAAAAATAAATAATTAAACAGTTTTATGTCCATTCCATTATGGGAACTCAGTGGCAGTTACAAAACAGTAAAAACAGGTCGCAGAAAAATATATGATCAAGATTAGGTTAAAACATCCCTCTGAAATTTCTGCATCCATTGTTGGAGGGACAGTTCCTATATTTCTGTGATTCATCTTTTTTAGAGGAGGGGCTTAGAACCAAAATGAGAAATGATATTTAGACCAAAGACATTGTTTTCTTATATATTCGTTATTTAAAAAAAATTTTTTTATTTTATTAGTACATGATGTTTATATTCCTTGTGGAGAATGGGTACATGTACATAACACATCTTCCTTCCTTTTTTCTACTTTTTGTTTTTAGTTTTTTGTTTGTTTGTTTCGAGGCAGGGTCTCGCTATGTAGTTCAGGCTGGTCCTGAACTCACTGTGTAGCCCAGGCTGGCCTTGAACTCGCAGCAATCCTCTTGCCTCAGCCTCCCGCGTGCTGGGATTACCAGCGTGCACCACCATGCCTGGCCCTTTTTCTACTTTTTAAAATGCAAATCACCCCTTCCCTCACAGTGCTTCATCACATCCGTGTGTGTGCACGTATGCCCAGTGCCTAGATGGGGGAGGACTGGAATCTGCATCTTGTTAGACGTAGATGAGACAATTAAGAGAGGTCTGGAGTAATAACAACAATAAAGGTCAGTGATTTCATTTCGCAGACCCCCTGCCAGGGCCTGGTGGCACATGCTTGCAGTCCCAGCAGAAGAGGCTGAAGCAGGAGGATTGATGTGAGTTTGAGGTCAACCCAAACTACTTAGTGAGACCATGTCCCACAAAAAACAAACAACAAAAAAGAAACCAAAAACTAAAAAACAAAAAAACAAAAACCCTCACTGTACAGTAGTCTGATATTTTTAAATGTATTATTCTGATTGAAGAGTATTATACTTTTAAATTACTATGATTCTTATATAATTTAAAGCTATACATAGGAACCAGTTTAATGAATTCTTTTTTTCTTTTCTTTTTTTTTGGTTGTTTTTTGAGACAGGGTCTCACTATGTAGTCCAGGCTGGCCTTGAACTCATTATGTAGCCCATGGTGGCCTCAAACTCACAGTGTTCCTTCTGCCTCAGCCTCCTGAGTTCTGGGATTACAGGGGTGCACCACTGCATGCAGCCTTAAAGAATTTTATATAAAATCTGTCACCAAAAATCACCTAGTAGAGTTTTATAATGTATATACACTCACTTTGTGAAGAATTAAGTTATTTTATTTTTTTAATTTTTTTGAGACAGGGTCTCACTATGTAGTCCAGGCTGGCCTCAAACTCACAGTGATTCTCCTGCCTCAGCCTCCTGAATGCTGGCAGAGGAATTAAGTTTTTTTTTTTTTTAATGTGGGTACCAGGAATCGACCTCAGGATCTTGCGTTTGCCAGCAGGCGCTTGTGCTGCTGAGCAATATCACCGGCCCCTTTTTTTCCTTTATGTGGGTACCGGGAGTGGAACTCAGGACCTTCCGCTTGCCAGGCAGGTGCTTATGCTGCTGAGCTATCTCACCAGCCCAAGAAATTAAGTTTTAATTCATAATTTTTTCTGTTGCTGTGGGACATTAGGATAAGACAGCATTTGCTATTCACATGGAAGACTAACCTATAGCTTTTTTTAAACTTTAATGTTCATTGCTCTAAAATAAAATGCACATTGTATTTTTCCTGAGTGTTCTTTTATTATATGTACTGTAATTTTACAATGTTGTTTTTAATGTATACAGTGTTTTATGAAATTATTTTGTACAAAATAAAATATATAATAGTAAAACAATTCCTTGCTTTTCTTCTAATTTTATTATGTCAAGTAAAGCAAAATGGACACATCTCTCAAGAAAAAAGAATCTTGAGCATGTTTTTGAATCAAAAATTATTATTTACAGTATTTTTCCCCAATAGACTAGCACTTATTATGGATCTTATTTCAAAGCTGATTATTCTCAAAGAAAAGGAGGGATATTAGAATTCCCAAATAAAATGCATTGTTTAAAAGTACATTATTGCATTATTCTTTTTTTTGGGTACCAGGAATCAAACTCACGGCATCACACTTGCCAGGCAGGTGCTGCACCGCTGAACTATATCCCCAGCCCGCATTATTCATATTGTTGTCAGCAGTTGGCTAAAACATACAAAAAGAGAAAAAGAAAAAAGAAAAAAAAAAGTAGTATCTTCTAAAATATCACATTTTGGGATTTGAAAGAACTTACAGATCCCATTTTGGGGGATAATAGTGGAAATTTATATCAAAGCCATAAACAATTTAAGTCGACCTCCCACCCTTAAAAAACTTGAACCACGATAGGCATCTCTGCAAGGTAGGTTTTAACATATTTTTTCCTAATTTTTTTCCCCTCCATTCAGTAAGAAAGATAAGCTTTTCGAGTGCCCAGTCGCCGTGGTAACTGCCAAAAAAATCCTCCTGAAGTTTGAAGGGGTCAGCAAGCGGGGTCAGCAGCCCTGCCCTCCCGCGCGCTGCCCCGGCCTGCGCTGGGGGCATCGGGCTGATCCAACCCCGGGAGGGGGACCCTTCCGCCTCTGATATAAATTTTTTGAGTCAGTTCGTGGCCTGGACTCTCCAGGTGGCCTCCAAAATCGATTTTGACCCCCTGACCCTGTCTCAGGGAGGAATAGCATGTACCCTAAGTGAGGGCTTAGCCAGGAATGACAGCTTTCTGCTGAGTGTTATTGGGGACAGGATAAACAGTTTGGGAAGCCGGGAAGGTGTGAGTGCTGGGCATTATTACAAACACATTAGGAAGCAATTAAGAAATCTCTGCTTAAATTATTATTATTTTTTTAATGTTTTTCTGTGACAGTATTCCTCCCTCATCTATGGGGTCTTTCCATGGAAGTTTGTATTATGAGCCACACACCACACACCACTACCCTTCCATCTACTTTGTTACGAACAGGCAAATAGGAGAGGCAGATTTGCAACAAAATAGGTGTAGCATGGAAGTAGTAAAATGTGCAGGGAAGAGAAGCAGATTATTGCAAACATCACTAGGTAAAGAGTTTCCAGCATTTTTCAAAACTAAAGTTCTGCGTGTGTGTCTTGAAGTGCTTAAAATGCGAAAATAAGGGACTTCGACGCCCTCCCTGCAAAAAGGAAAGAAAAAGTCAAGGATGAGGACAAACTTGCTGCGCTCCAAGTCCTTTGCAAATTTGTACAACAAACATCAATACTTCATTTGGATGCCAACAACAGAAAAAAAAAAAAAAACCAATAAATGTGGAAAGCGACATCAGAGGGGACCAAAGAGGTAAAAGTAAGCATCTCAGAATAACTTCCTGTGCTTTCAACAGTTTTAAGGCATCAAAAGCTTGCAAAATAAAACTATGATGTACACATTCTCAGTGATGCTTCCTCCTCCTTTTTTCCAGGAGGCCCTGCAGGTTTGATTTTCCCCGAGGAGAGCTGAGCTGTCTGTGGGTTCCGCCTAGGAATTGGGGTCCAAATGGTTTCACCCCTGAAACGCTCAGCACCCCTTCTCCCAGCTCTGATGGAGCAACCTGCAGTGGCAGAACCGTGTCCTCTGAATCCTTTTGAAAATCCGATGTTTATTCGGGGTGCATCTCCCGTCAGGAGCGGGGATGGAGGGTGACGGAGGACGGGAGGGGACCTAGCAGCTGAGACCCACATAGGGGCTTTGTGTCAGAGGCCTCCGTCCTGGCTTCTCACTCCGTTAAATCCCTATTATAAAACTTATCTTCCCAAAGCCTATTATAGTATTCTCAGAACAAATTGGACCATGAATAACTTAGTTGGAAGTGTAGAGTATTTTCTACTCAAGGAAAGTTAGAGATGACAACAGCTTAACTGGAAGAATAGTGATTCATCTTAAATAGATGGATTTCAAAGTTTTCTCTCAGTGAAAGCACCTTTGAGAGTCCCCCCCTAGACTCACATCTCCACTTTCTTTGTATTAAGGATTGGCCAAGCTATTATACTGTGCCCCGCACGGCACGGCGCTAACTGTTGATTAATTTCTTCTATGTTGTCAGTCTGTCAGGCGGGCGCCCCCTCTACTTCCTGTAGATTAAATCCATGGTTCCAAAGGGATCCCTACGCTTAGACTCGAACCAACATGATAGGAATGATATTGTGCATAAATTTTCATTTCCCTGTTAGATATGATGTGAAAATATTTAATTTAACATCCTATGGCTTACAGAGTACATAATTCATAGCTTTATGAGATCCCTGAAATATTGCTATGAAGGAATATATATCAAGCCCATCTTGGCGGGGGTTGCACTGTGATCAAGCTAATAAATGCAAGACTGGGATACTGAATCAGATTGTATAGCTCCTGTTTCAAGTGATTAACCCACAGAAATAGGTCTTTATTTTTTGTGTTCTGATAATTCTGGAACATCAACATTTTATATTAAAGAGCAATGTTTTCTTATCTTATAGATTGATTGATTGGTGGGTGGATCGATTGATTTTGAGACAAGGTCTCACTGTGTAGCCTAGGCTGGCCATGAACTCAGGGCGTTCTTCCTGCCTCAGCCTCCTGAGTATTGGGATTATAGGCATGTGCCAATATACCCAGCTCATATTTCATAGATTTAAAAAGTTAGAAGAAAAGACAGAAGTTGAGTATATAGCTCAGTGGCACATAATATGTTTAGCATTCATGAAGCTCTGAGTTTTAAAAAAAGAGAAAGAAAAGAAAAAGAAAACAACTTGAAGAACATATGGTTGGAAAAAATTATATTTCATAAAAGTAAGTTTTGCTAATTTTTCTTCTCTTGTATATATTTTTAAATGGTCTTTCAGAGATGAAGATCAAGTTTTCAGAAGTTGCCAGCATGGTGGCACATGCCTATAATCCTAGCACTCAGGAGGCTGAGGCAGGAGCATCGCTGTGTGTTCAAGACCAGCCTTGGCTACATAGTGAATTTAAGGCCAGGCTGAACTACATAGCGATACTGTCTTGAAAAAAATAAAAGGAGAGGTGGGAATTTCCAGAAGTCAAATATGGGCTACCCTGTGTAAATTAATTAAATAACTACCCAGAAATACTTTGTGGTACTGGGGATCAAACCTGGAGACTTTCACACATTAGGCAAGTGCTCCAGCACTGATCCTTTGATTTTTATGGACAGCTGCTTTTAACATCTTAGGAAGTGTGGCTAAACAAAGCTGTATAAGACTACCTCAACTTCTCTTGAGCTTTTCCTCCTTGTATTCAAAAATGTTTGCAGAATACTATAAGAACAATAAGTAAAAGCCTTTGTTTACTTGTATTAATGTTACCTTTCTAAACATATAGAAATCACCACATGTGGTGGCACACACCTGCAGCTCTCGGGAAGCTGAGGCAGGAGGATTGCTGTGAGTTTGAAGCCAGCCTGGGCTACATAGTGAGCTCAAGCCCAGCCTGGACTACAGAGCGAGACCCTGTCTAAGCAAAACAAAACAAAACAAAACAGAAAAATTAGAAAGGGCTGGGGAGTAGCTCAGTGAGAAGGCTCTGGGTCTGAACTCCAGTACTGCCAAGCAAACAAACCAAAACCAAAAACTAACAAGAACTTCTCTCATAACCAAAATCCAATTCTGAGGAATCAACTTTCAATGTCACATATTCTGGCAATTTCTTGATATCTTTATAGTCTTTCTAAATCATCTGAACTATCAACTATTGCTTAGTTTTGTGTTAGCTTCTCATGTTGTTAAAAAAAAAAAAAAGCATTTATAAGAATCTACTCCAAGACAGGTATGGTGGTGAACGCCTGTGATCCTAGCACTCGGGAGGCTGAGGCAGGAGGATAGCTGTGAGTTCAAGGCCAGCCTGAGTTACATAACAAGATCCTGTCTCAAAAAGGAGGAGTAGGAAGAGGAGGAGGAGGGACCAATATTCAGTATGTTGTGTATATTAAATGCATTTTCAGTTTATGGTATTTTCAGTTTAAGAGTTGCGCTGCTTGTGTCAAGCATTGTTAGTGATCTACTTTCTTTTCTTTTCTTTCTTTTTTTGTTTGTTTTGTGTTTGTATGAGACAGTCTCACTATGTAGCCTAGGCTGGCCTCAAACTCACAGCAATCCTCCTGCCTCAGCCTCCCAAATATTGGGTGTGCCACCACGCCTGGCTAGTGATCTACTTTTCATTACATAAGGGCAATCATCCCCTTCTATGACACGTGCCAGACACTCTTCTAGGTCATTCAAAGCTGGTGGACCAAGTGCTGGCCCCACAGGAACTAAGTGATGTTCTATGGGAAAGGAGGGACTGGAATTTAAAAACACCCAGACAAGCCCTCAGCATTGGGTCCCAGTGCTCCCAAGAAGAACAACTGGCATGTATACAAGCGTCTTTTCAGAGTAAGCCAGAGAAAAGCTATGACTGAGCAGCTATGGAGCAGCCTGGAAAGGGTGAGCGAAGAGAGCGGTGCTTGCAGAATGGGTTAGACTGTGGCAGACAGAGGGCCATGATCCAGGCTGACAGGCAGGAGGTGAGATCTCAGGGTGTTCATGGAAAAATATGGGTTTCCTTTGTTTGTTTTTTGTTTGTTTTTGAGACAGGGTCTCGCTATGTAGTTCAGGCTGGCCTTGAATGCACTATGTAGCCCAGGTTGGCCTCAAACTCACGGCGATCCTCCTGCCTCAGCCTCCGGAGTGCCGGGATTACAGGCATGCGCCACCACGCCCAACTGGACACCAAACTGTTGCACGCTCACGGGGCAAGTTTTGATGTGGGGCCCAGTGAGAGGAAAGGTCCTGCGATAGAGAGGAAAAGCTGTCGTAGCTCACGCCGCGGAGATCAGAGCAACACGAATACGGAACATGAGCCTCCGCCCAAAGCACATTACTTACTCGGCCCTCGGTACCGCAGGACGCCTGCTCGCGACGCTTTGCCACCGCACACGCCCAGCGCCGTGGTCCGCGCTCCACAGCGGCGCCCACACCACGCAGACGCGTGGAAGCGGGATGGCGGTGCCTGCTGCAGTCCTCACGGGGAAGACGCGGCCCCTGCAGCGCGGGAAGGGCACGTGTGGGTGTATGGGTACAGGGCGAGAGGGGGGCAGACAGCTGGAGAGATGGACAGGGAGAGAGACGGAGAGAGAGAGGATGGAGAGATGAGAGACGGCTGACAGATGATAAATAGAGGTGATACATAGATGATGGCTAGATGATAGATGATAGATAGAGATCGATAACGAAGAGCATAGGTTCTGGGTCTAGACAGCTTGAGTTCCAGCTCTACTACTTCTACATGTACGACCTTTTATAATTTCTAAAAGTGGGAGCCAGGTGTGTTGGCCCACGCCTGTAATCCCAGCACTCTGGAGGCTGAGGCACGAGGATCACTGTGAGTTGAGGCTGGCCTGGACTACATAATGGGTTCAAGGCCAGCCTGGGCTACACAGTGAGACTGTCTCAAAAAAAAATCTGAAAGTTGGGGTGATTATTGTCAGAATCAAGTAAGTTTGTGCATGAACATCTTATAGCAGAGCTAGGAGCAAAGTAAAAATTGTGTAAGGGTTAACATTATTATTACTATTGTTGTTATTATTTTGTTTTTCCCTTTTGAGTCAGGGTCTCACCATGTAGTTCAGGCTGCCTCCAGACTTGCAGGGATCCTCTTGCCTCAGCCTCCTGAATGCTAGGATTACAGGTGTGTGCCACCACACCCAGCAACATTATTATTATGAAAACACATAGGTGATTTTTAAATTTTTAATTTGCGGGGGAGGCTTTTTAAGAAAAGTTCTCCCTATGTAGTTCAGGCTGGCCTTGAACTCACTATGTAGCCCAGTCTGGCCTCAAACTCATGGCCATCCTCCTGCCTCAGCTCCCAAGTGCTGGGATGACACGTGTGCACTGCACAGCTGGGAACATTATTATTGTGAATACACACAGGTGATTTTTTTTAGACAAATGAGATTCTGCTATATGTACTTCACAGTACAGGGAGAACATCCTGGTAAACACATTAGCTTATCCTTTGCAGCTGCTGTGCAACTTCTCCCAGCAGGGTTAGATAGCGTTCACTTAACTGTTCTCCTACTGATGGGCACTTAGGCTAGCTCCAGAGTTTCCAGCTCAAAGCAACTGCTAACATCTTAGCCTTGACTGTAAAACAAGAGCTGTGGAAGGGGCAGGTGCATAACATAGCTCATTTTATAAATGATCCAGCCAGGCGTGATGGTACAGGCCTATAATTCCAGCACTTGGGAGGCTGAGGCAGGAAGATTGCCATGAGTTCAAGGCCAGCCTGGGCTACATAGTGAGTTCAAGGCCAGACATCAAGATTCTGTCTCAGAAAAAAAAAGAAAGTAAGAAAGATGTATCTCAGATTTCACTGTCAATGTATTTATTAGTCTCGTTTACTTCCAGCTTTTGAGTTATGATGCTAAGAAGTTTACAAAGATACTTAGGATCAGTGGGATGCAGTATAGCAGTGTAACTCCGCATGTCCCTATCTCAAGTGACAGCCTAATAAATTGTTGGAACTGGGTTTCAGCTGCAGACCCTGCTTTGCCACCCGAAGGGCTGCACCTGCCACCCCCACCCCATCCCCATCCTGGCCGTGTCCTCAAGTCTGCACCTCGTCAGGCCGAAGCCATGGCAGCTGCGATGGTATCGCAGCCCCGGCCAACTCCAACAAATCCCTGTGCACCTGCTGTGTCTAGAAGGACAGCGGCAGTGCCCTGCTGCCGATCGGTCACCTCCGCGGTGCCCTAGATGCAGCCTGGAAGCAGCGCCCGGGGACAGCGCCCCTGAGCCTAACTCTGTCCAGCGCTCCTGGGCAGCCTGAGCAGGCTCGTTCACCCTCCTTCGGTACTGTGTCTGTGTAACCACAGAATGCTCTTTTTACCTTTTTTTTTTTTTTTTTTTTTGGTGCTTTTGTGACAGGGTCTCGCTATGTAATTCAGGCTGGCCTTGAACTCATTCTGTAGCCCAGGCTTTGAACTCGTGGTGATCCTCCTGCCTCAGCCTCCCAAGGGCTGGAACTATGGACATGTGCCACCACGCCCAGGAAGAACAGTGCATTTATGGAAGAGATGAAAAATACTACCGGATAACTGACCCAGAAATACTACCGAGCAACCAAAATTGCCAGATTAAAAGGATATTTTTCCTCTACCAATTGGTTTTATTTATTTATTTACTTTTGGTACTGGGGATCGAACACAGGAGCTTTGACATAGGGCTACATCCTCACCTATTTTTGGGGGTGGGGGCCAGGGTCTCGCTGTGTAGTTCAGGCTGGCCCTAAAATCACTATGTAACCCAGGCTGGCCTCAAACTTGCAGTAATCCTCCTGCCTCAGCCTCTGAAGTGCTGGGATCACAGGCGTGTGCCACCACGCCCGGCATCCCCAGTGCTTTAAAAGTTTTTTTTTTTAATTTTGAAACGGGGTCTCACTAAACTGCTAAATTGCCCAGACTGGGCTTGAATCTTAAATCCTTCTGCCTCAACCTCCCCGAATACAGCATTACAAGTGTGGGCCACCACATCCCGTTCTAATGGATAACCTTAAACATTTCTTATATTAGCCCTCGTTTTACAGTATTGGTGTTATAGAGGTGATGCTTCAGATGGCACCAGCTGAAATGCACACAGTGGGAATATTTCTCAGGAATGAACCATGTCTCTGCTTTAAAATTAAAACGTCTAGGCTGGGGATACAGCTCAGTGGTGCAGTGCCTGCTTGGTAAGCGCAAGGTCCTGAGTTCGATTCCTTAAAAGAAAGAATAAAATTAAAACGTCTAAACTGGATATGGTATGTGTGCATGACTGTAATCCAAGCACTCAGGAAGCTGAGGCAGGATTGCCATGAGTTCAAGGCCAGCCTGGGCTACATAGTGAGACCCTGTATCAAAAAAAAAAAAAAAAAAAAAAAGTCTAAACTAAATGCTATTTTTTGGTATTAAGTATCTAGAAAACAGTACTTTGCAACAGTGCTCAAAATTCCCCAACAGCCTAAACCAAAACGTGGGCAGCGATTTAAAGGGAGACAATGTTCCTGCAGGAGGGGGCGGGACAGAGGGCTCTGAAAAGGCCCTTTTCCTGCAGGAGGGGTCCCCTTGCTCACGAGGGGAACCGCAGTCCTGGCCGCACTCTCCTGGCCCCGCAGCAGGGCGCGCCCCGGTCAGCAGCGCTGCGGGGACGGAGCCCACGGTCCACGCGGGCCTGGCTGCACGTCCTGGGCTTTCTTCCTCTGCCACTGCGAGCCCAGGGTCAGGAGGCGGCTAGGGCAGCGGGGAAGGCGCGCCAGTTGTTTTGGAATTCTTGCAGGTGTTTGAAAAGCAAAGGATTCTTTTCAGAGCCTCATCTGCATTTGTCACTTGCCATTCTGCTGAAGCCTGCGGTGTTTTTGTTTGCGGTTTGACAGATGGACACGGAGTAGCCAGGCCGCCAAGTCCTCCAGAAATCAGCTGGCCTCCGCCATCGCGATCTCCCTTTGCCGTCAGAGGGAAGCTCCTGCGCTTTTCTGGCCTTTCTCTTTGCTTTTCCGATTTTTAAAAAAAGTTACCTTGTTTTAACCTCTAAGCTAGGATGAAATAAAAACCTTAATGAGATAACAACATCAAAAACCAGTTTTCGAAACCAGCCAGTCCTTAAAACTTATTTAGAAATAGATTCAGGAGATTTGTGGCATTTCAATAAATATTGGGATCTTTAAAATGTTAACATCTGTGTCGGTGATGAATAAGAGAGCTTGGTAGAGAGAAAAATCACAGCTTATAAACTTTTTAACATTAGAGAAACTAAAAATTTCTATTTTGAAAACTTTCCTCTTGGTTGTCAATAATACTCCTAAATTTATATGTAAGTGTGTGTATCAGCAGCCGTGTTACCACAAGGCTGAGTAAATAAGTGTGAAAGCAAACTGTAGTATGGTGTTTTATTGATCAAGTTCAATCAGAAGCTCTTGTGAGTGTTCTGCATAGAGGCAGTGTCTTGTGGAATTAAGAATTCAAGGCTCCTGCTTTAAGTATTAACTTTAGTATGATGTAACTTCCTGAATTTTGTTATGCTTTAATCTCTCCATTTCTTCTGCCTCCTCTTTCTCTTCCTTCTCCTCCTTCTTTCTTCCACTTCTGTTTTTGGTTTTCTGAGACAGGGCTTCACTATGTAGCCCAGGCTGGCCTCAAACTTGCTGAGATCCTCCTGCCTCAGCCTCCCAAGTACTGGGATTACAGGTGTGTGCCACAGCATGGACTTCTATTTGTTCTTAATATCGAATTCCTCACCCCGTCACCCAATCTGAAAACAAAATAACAAAGGAAAACCAAGTGCTAAGCAAGTACAAAATGTTATATTCATAAGTCCACCTTTTTTTTCCTGCATGCCACTTCTTTGGGGTTTTTTTTGTTTGTTTTCTTTTGGTTTTGGTTTCTTTTTTTTTTTTTTTGTGGGTACCGGGGGGGTTGACCTCAGGACCTCGCGTGCCAGCAGGCGCCCGTGCTGCTGAGTGATATCACTGGCCCCTTTTTCGTATGTGGGTTCTGGGAGTCGAACTTGGGCCCTCGCGCTTGCTGGGCAGGCGCTTAAGCTGCTGAGCCATCTCACCGGCCCCAGTGGTTTTGGTTTCTTGAGACGGGATGTTGTTATATAGTTCAGGTTGGGCTTGAACTCACTATGTAGCCCAGGCTGGCCTCAAACTCACAGAGATACCCCTGCCTCAGCCTCCCCTAATGCTGGGATTACAGGTGTGTGCCACCATGCCCAGCTGTTTTTTATTTTGAAACAGAGCCTCACTAAATTGTTAAATTACCCAGACTGGGTTTGAACTTTCTATCCTCCTGCCTCGGCTCCCCAGGGTGCTGGCCTTCCAGGCATGTGCCCCCACGCCTGGCTCATAATTCCACCCAGGTGCTTCCTGGCCATTCTCGCTGCTCCACCTATGCAGCACCGTTTGCTGAGAAGCCCTTTCCTGTGGATGAAGCATCTCAACGTGGGGCCTTACGAGCACCACAGGCCTATCTGTGAAATCAAATTTCCATGGAGCCCGTGCTGGAGAAAGGAAAAACAAAACAAGGCTCATTTCAGAGTCAGAATTGGCCAAATGAACCTAAAAGTGGCACATTGCTGGGGTTTGGGGAGAGTCTTTTTTTTTAATTAATTATGTTTAATGATACATTTTAGGTATATGTAATGATTGCATTCATCATAGGGAATTTATACCTGTACATGATACAACTTTATTCTTTGTGTTTTTTTTCCTTTTCTTTTTTCTTCTTTTTTTACCTTCCCCTACCCTTCCTTCAACCCCGCTTCTGGGGAGAGATTATAAAAAAGCAAAAGCCACTGTTGGAATTGCCAAATGGAAAAATGGAAATTGTTTCCACCTCTTATACTAAAGAATGATGCTCTGTATATGTGAAAATGTCTATTATTAACTTCATTTATTATTTTTTAGAATCATCTGCAGGAAGCACATCTTTCCTGTGACCTCAGTAAAGACTTGAATTCAAGGTAGATGGTAAAGTGCACTTGGGCTTTCCAGCCTGAGGTTAGGTCGCCGGGTCTTACAAACAGAAACTTGGCCGGCTGTTGACATCTGAATTTCAGATAAACAGCATGTACTTTTTAGCATGCTAGTGCATGGGACACACGTGTACTGAAAGAATATCTGTAACCGCCAGGCGTGGTGGCGCACGCCTGTGATCGCAGCATTCGGGAGGCTGAGGCAGGAGGACTGCTGAGTTTGAGACCAGCCTGGGCTATGTAGTGAATTCGAGGCCAGCCTGAACTACATAGCAAGACCCTGTGGAAAGAAAGGAAGAAAGAAGAGAAGGAAGGAAAAGAAACCTAGACTATCGTCGTTCCCTAGCTAAATTGCCCAAGTCGAGAGAGATAGCTCCTTCTCGACTGTCTGACCTCCCTTGCCTCGCACAGGTCAGGCCACACAGGACTGAATTCTGGCTCTTCTCTCTCTGGGCGCTTCCACCCGGTTTACCTTGGCCTGCCGAGCTTGTGTGATGTAAATGCTATTATATAACCACACTCCTCCCCCGCTCCTCTCCTCCACCCTTTGATATGAATGACTGAGAAGGTGATTACATAGCTTCATTTATTTCTCTGAATGCATAGGTTTCATGGTCATTAAAATAATCACAGACTCATCAGCTCTCCCCAGACTTAAGTAAGATCAATGCAAACCCGAACCGGAGGCCTCTCCACTCCTCCAGTCGCCAAGATTTCCCTCTCCCTCTTTCTTTCCTTCTGTCTCCGGAATCCCTTCCCTTCTTCCCACCCTCTGAGCCGTGTAGCACTGCATCCCACCATGCTTCAAGAGTTCTTTCAGGAGGGAGGCACAACATTTATACGGCTGTCACCAAGCCGCCGCGCACACAGTTCCGGGCGGTGCCAGAGTCGGGGACGGAGCAGGTCCGCAGCCCCGCAGGACCAGCGGCTGCGCCAGGAAACGGTTGATACGATGGGTAAAGGCTGTTTTCAAGTCTGGCTCCCCTCTCTGCTACACTCTTGAAAATGCAGCCCGTTCTGAAGAAGCCCTAAATTGCAGTGCCCTGCGCCCCGCCGCAGCTCCGCGGGGGCCCTAAGTCAGCCCCAGCGTGGGCAGGATTGGGGGCGAGCGGCCGAGCAGGGGCGCGGGCCCTGGGCCATTGTCCCCAAGGGGTAGACACTGCCATCCAGCCGAGCAAGAGCACAGCGGCCCTGGAGGCCCCGAGAAATAGACCCAGACAAAAGCCCTGTTACATGGTTGCAAATCACCCCACCGCTGTTATTTTATTTAGTGTGGTCGGCAGGAGGATTGTTTTCTCTTTGCAAAAATTTTAAGCTTCATGGGCTTTTCTCCTCCACAACCTCAGTCATTTATACCACAGTGCCACATAGAGACAGGCTTCACCTTCAGCTTTCTTAAGGAAAAGGGGAAAAATCCTGCCTTGTCAGAATGCAAAAGCTAGAGAACAAATCGATGGTGTTTCGGTTTCCAGTCTTTCTTTTCCAAAGATACAAGGTTGAAAAACTGTATTTTTCTATTTTATTTTATTTAGACAGGGTCTTGGTGTGTAGTTCAGGCTGGCCTTGAACTCACTATGTATTCCCCCTGGCTGCCCTCCAACTCACTGGGATCCTTCTGCCTCAGCCTCCTGAGTGCAGGTTTACAGGCGTACACCACAAAGCGTGGTACAACTGTGTATTGTTTGTTTGTTTGACACAGTCTTACTATGTAGTCCAGACTGGACTTGAATTTACTATGTATCCCAGGCTAGACTCAAACTCACAGTGATCCTCCTGCCTCAGCCTCCCAAGTGGTTGGATTATAGGCATGTGCCACCACACCCAGCAAACTGTGTAATTTAAAGACGATTTATATTAGTTTTTTTTTTTTCCAGTACTGAATATTGAACTCAGGACTTTCACAATGCACTATATCCCAGCCCTTTTAATTTTTTATTTTGAGAGAGGGTCTCACTAAATCATTAAATTGCCCAGGTGGGCGTCAAACTTGGAACCCTCCTGCCGCAGCCTCCCAGAGTGCTGGGATTACAGGCGTGTGCCACTGTGCCTGGTTTGTTCTATCTGTGTGCTTTTTTTGTTCTATGTTTTCCTGGCGTTACTTATTTTTCTTAAAGATGACCCCTGCACTCATCCTTTCAAACTTAAATTTATTTAGATATGTGAAGGAAACAAAAGACAACATAACTTGTATATGAATCAATTTTGGATATATACATGCATAAATATTCCCCAATAAAATACAAGGTATCATTGTGTCACTGTGGGAAGACATGAGTTTGAGGGTTTCCTTTTTAGAGAGTTAGAAGAAAGGCTCACAAACGCAGTTATTTTAAGATCTAAATGGAAAGAAATATCTGTGAGGCCAAGTCCTCAAGTCCTCTTTCATACAAGTTTCTCAGGGTGTTCCTAAAAGGGCTTCTTGCTTGCCTTGGACAGAGAGAGAGAGGGAGGGAGGGAGGGAGGGAGGGAGGGAGGGAGAGAGATCTGAGAAAGAAAGCAGCCTCTTTCTCCTTTTCTTAAGAGACTGTGACCCTGGGGACTGTCACCGCAGCCACCTGGGGGGCAGTGAGCGCTTCCTTTCCATCCACTTTTAGCGTCCTTGGCTGGAAAGTTGCAGGGGTGACTTGGAATAAGTGTGCTTAATTTAAGCAACATTAAAAAATGAAAGTTTCCCATGCCACATGCATGGAGCTCTTGGGTAGATGTTGGAGCGGTGACCAGCACCCAAACCAGGTTCCAGGAACCAGCTCTGGTCCCTGGCTGGAGAAGACACAGTGAGCTGGGGGCCTGACTGGCAATGGGTGGCCTCACCGGGACAACAGGCCCCGCAGAACGGGGAAAGGGCTCACAAACGCAAACCTGAGGAGCTCGGCTCTTTCCCGGGAGCTGATTCTGTCCCCTTCCCCTGTGACCCTGTGCCTCGTTCCACCTCTCCGCCTCTTCTTCCAGCGCCTCCGTAAAACACAGGCACCCTACAACTGCTCCAGGCCAGTAGAGCTTAGCCCTTAAAGAAAAGACTTCTGGGTTATTTCAGGCTGAGACACTTCTTTTTGGATACTGGGGACTGAACTGAGGGCCTGGGACTGAGCTCCACCTCCAGCCCTTCCTTTATATTTTATTTTGTGACAAGGTCTCACTAAGAAGGCCAGGCTGGGCTTGAATCTGTGATCCTCCTGCCTCAGCCTCTTTGAGTCCTAGGATTCCAGGTGTGTGTGTCACCACACCTGGCTGAGGCTGAAACTTATGAGGCTGCAAGTTAGCTGACTTTCTAAGGCTTTATTGTGGAGTCTTCTTGTTGGAGCTGTTTTTGATTTTGTTTTGGCTTGTTTAGATTTTTGATTTTATGAAGATTAGGTCTCACTATGTAGCCCAGGCTGGCCTTGAACTCATGGCAATCCTCCTGCCTCAGCCTAATGCTGGGATTACAGGTGTGCACCACCACACCCGGCTGCACTCAAATCCAAGGTGTGAGGAGCGGCCAGCCCAGGCCTGCGGGCAGGTGTGCAGGACAAGGCAGGGACCTAGGGAAATGTCCTCTGTCCCCACACTTTCCCTGCAACAGGGCAGGATGGCTCCTCAGCCCAGGACTCTTCAGAGGGCACAGGTGGCTGGGAGACTGAGGGACCATGAAGAAGGCAGCTGGGTGCCACGGCCACACCACGTTTCCATCTCCTCCCTGTCCTCTCTCCCTCCCTCCCTTCTTTCTTTTTCCAGCCCTGGGGGTAGAACCTAGGGTCTTCGCAGTCACCACATTCCCCAGCCCTTCTTTTACTTTCTATTTATTTATTTATTTTTGACACAGGGTCTCACTATGTAGTTCAGGCTGGCCTTGAACTATGTATCCCAGGCTGGCCTCTAACTCTTGGTAATATTCCTTCCTCAGCCTCCCCAAATACTGGGATTATAGGTGTGCACCACCACGCCTCACTATTTTTTATTTCAAGGCAAGATTTTTGCTAAATTGATAAATTGAGCAGGCCAAGCTCAAACTTGCAATCCTCCTGCCCCTGCCCACCAACCCCAGCTATCCTCATGTTCTTTTATTGGTGCCTTTAGGGTCTCACTGTGCAGCCCAGGCTGGCCTCCAACTCACAGCAACCCTCCTGCCTCAGCCTCCGGAGTGCTGGGATTACAGCACCACTGACCCCAGTTCTCCCTGCTGTTCTTGACTTTGGAATACTATTCTTTCTACATGAGATATGCCAACTGTAGAAAATAGTTTATTTTCCTATGATTTCTTTGACGATTATTGTGTAGCTCTAATCCTCATAAGAATTCCAACACAGTGCTAAAAATACACTCAGCAATTATAGGCCGACATAGAGGCAGCACCCAAGGGACCCACAGTGCTAACAGCTGGCCCTAGAATAGCATCATCTTATTACAGAGCACACGCGCATGCGTGCATTCATTCTTATGTATGAATCTCTTGATGACACTGCCTAATGGAATCTTCTACGTGCTGGGGATACAGTGAATAAGACGCATTAAGTCCCTGTCTTCATGGAGCTTCAATTTAGTGGAAAAGACAGACAAGCTGGGTGTGGTGGTGGAAGCCTATAATCTGAGCACTTAGGAGCCTGAGGCAGGAGGATCTCCATGAGTTCAAGGCCAGCCTGGGTTACGTAGCGAGACCCTGTCTCAAAAAAAGATTTCATTTTTTTCCTAAGTAAGTTTTCCCTAAGCAAATAATGAATGGAGAGTGATGTGGGACATACAAAAAAAAAAAAAAAAAGATTTCATTTTTTAAAATCACTATTTTTCAATGCCTCAGAGCTAGAAGTCCCGTTAAATAAGGTACGCCAGGGTTCGTGTGCCCTCCCTCACAGTCAGCTCTACATGACCTTGGCATGACCTTTAATCTCTGAGTCAACTTTCCTCCTTACCTTTAACAAAATAGGTGTGATCATTTGGGCCTAGGCACATACTTGTGAAAGTGCTTTGGGAAGGGAAATGATACACAGGAGGCCCTCGTTTCGGTCCCAGCACTGCAAAAATAAAAATGTAAAACGATATAGACATGAAAGCAATTGCTTAGTTCTCGGAACTTTACTGTAAATGTGTACAGCCAGTAACAGGGCGCCCTGGCTAACGAGTTTCTGATTTTTTTTCCAGTACCGGGATTGAAGCCAGGGTTTCACCTGTGAGCTATATCCCCAGCCCTTTAAAAAATGTACTTTATTTTATTTTGGGGCAGAGTCTTGCTAAATTGCCCAGGCTGGGCACAAACATGTGATCCTCCTGCCCCAGCCTTTCAGGTAGCTGGAATGACAGACATGTATCGTGGCATCTGGCTAGGCTTGGAATATTAAAACACATGCAGGAGCTGGCTGTGGTAGCACACGCCTGTAAGCCCAGCACTCGGGAGGCTGAGGCAGGAGGAGCACCAGGAGTTCAAGGCTAGCCTGGGCTACATAGTGAGACCCCGTCTCAAAAACAAACAAACAAGTAAACAAACAAAACAGCTGTAAACTTCTTTCTGCTACCTAGGCAGGAGATTTTCGGCCTTCAATCTTTTCTATCCTTGAGCTTTCAAGACTATCAAGAGAGAATAAAGCACTCCTTAGGCTCCTGCCAAGCGAGAGGAACTGTGGGTGGCTTCTTTTTAGTCTCTAGAAAAAGAACAATTATTTCTCGAAATTGAAAAGGGGAGAGAAACCCAGCATGGTGGTGCATGGCTGTAATCCGAGCACTCGGGAGGCTGAGGCAGGAGGATCGTTTTGAGTTCGAGGCCAGCCTGGGCTACATCATAAGGTCAAGGCCAGCCTGCACTATATAGTGAGACCCTGTCTCAAGAAAAAGGGAGGGGGAGGGAAGAGAAAAGGAGAAGAAGAAACTTAAGAAAAATTACTATTTATATATGGCCATTTGGCCTTCTCTGGAGTGACTTACTTTTATTTATTTTATTTTTTGTTTTTTTTGAGACAGAGTCTCACTGTGCAGTTATGCAGGCCTTGAACTCATTATATGGCCCAAGCTGGCCTCAGACTCAAAGTGATCCTCCTGCCTCAGCCTCCTGAGTTCTGCGATTACAGCCACGTGCCACTACATCTGGCACAGTGACTTAATTTTGCTCAGGTTGTTTGGGCCCACTGTGGGCTCACTCTGCTACAGTGAGTAGTAGGTGCTGAATGGAAGAACTCAACTGGATTTTGAATGACAGCATCCCTGGCAAGATATTTTTTTTGGGGGGGTGAGGTGGTTTTAGATAGAATATCACTGTGTAGTTGAGGCTGGCCTCAAACTCACAACGATCCTCCTGCCTCAGCCTTCCGAGTGCTGGGATCACAGGTGTGCACCACCACTGCCGGCTCTGGCAGAAGATTTTTAAGGTAGTGGGTGCCTCCTCGACTCCTTCCAATGGCATGAAGCTGTCTTTTTAGGTCTGCCAGCACCTAGGCTCTGGGTTGGTCTTTGATGTGCGGTGATAATTTTCCCTGCGGTGGGATGGGAGGGGTGCAGGCTGAGGAAAGCCCACCTAGGGAGAGCTGGTGGTTGGGAAGGCTGGGAAACAGAATTGGCCTAAAAAGTCAGGTCCCCTGCAGCAGCTGGAGCCTTCAAGCCAGGGTGGCACGGTGCAACGTCCTCCCCTAACCTCACTCCAGGGTCCTAGCTGAGCATGTGCTTTCCTCTCTAGAACATCACGGGCATTATGGGAAGAAAGGGAAAGTGAAGCCGAGTCATAAGAAACACCCCCGTCAACAGCGATGGTTCAGAGCTGAAGAAGGAAGGTTTTCCTAGGAGGCTTTCAGTGGAAAGGCAGGAGCTCGCCATGTAATAGTACTATTCCAAAGACTGAGAGAGAAATTAGCATTGTGACCTCCTCCTCCACCACCTCCTCTTTCTTTGCTACTGGGGATTGAACTCATGGCCTTTGCACTGAGCCACATTCCTAGCCCTTTTATTTATTTAGTTAGTTTTATGTTGAGACAGGGTCTTGCTAATTTGCCGGGCTTGAACAATTTGCTAATTTGCCAGGCTTGCAGGATCTGAGATCACCTGGCCCGGCCTCGCTTCCATCCCTGCCACTCCTAGCTCCGGGCCTGTCGGGCCTCAGTATCACCATCTAGGACCTGAGGATCCCAGTGCCGGTTAATCGGGTTGTTATGCGATTCCCATGGAGACGATGATGTAAAATTGCTGTGATCTCACGTGCAGTGAGTTAATAACTGTTCCCTCCTCTCTCTCTTCCTTCACCCCTTATTTACTACAGCCCCACATGTTCTTGCTCCAATTCTCCTAAATAGAAACCTATAGGAAGGTTTTGTTTTTGCTCTTCTTTTTTTTGTGTGTGGGTACCAGGGGTCGACCTTAGGACCTCGCGCACCAGCAGGCGCCTGTGCCACTGAGCGATATCACCGGCCCTTTTTTCGTACGTGGGTTCCGGGAGTCGAACTCGGGCCTCGCGCTTGCCAGGCAGGCGCTTACGCTGCCGAGCCATCTCACCGGCCTGCTCTTGTTTTTTTGAGACATGGTCTGGCTGTGTAGTCCAGGTTGGCCTTGAACTCTCGGCAATCCTCTTGCCTCAGCCTCCTGAATGCTGGGATTATGGGTATGTGCCACCATGCTGGGCTGCACACCTGAGGCAGGAGGAGCACCAGGAGTTCAAGGCTAGCCTGGGCTACATAGTGAGACCCGTCTCAAAAACAAACAAACAAGCAAACAAATAAAACAGCTGTAAACTTCTCTCTGCTACCTAGGCAGGATATTTTCAGCCTTCAATCTTTTCCATCCTTGAGCTTTCAAGACTATCAAGAGAGAATAAATTTAATTTGAGGTTTTCATAGCTAAATCTTGAGGCCTCTCAAATTTCATGCTCAAAGGCTAAAGGTAGAAATTTCAGAATGATCATTTGGAAATATTTTTTTCTTGTATTTATATAAAGCTATGCATTTTGCCAACAACTGGTTTTAAGAGACACACGGTATTTATTCTTTCACTTAGTTCTCATACAGCCTGAAGTGAAGGGTCTCCACTCCCATTTTATTTTTTTCAGTTTTTTTGAGACAGGGTCTGGCTACCTAGTCCACGCTGGCTTTGAACTCACTATGTAACCCAGGTTGGCCTTGAACTTGCAGCAATCCTCCTGCCTCAGCCTCCCAAACGCTGGGATGTGTGCCACCACATCTGGCTCCCATTCCCATTTCAGAGGGAAGAAAACGAAGGCTTAAGCTCTTAAACACAGCCCAGCCTCCTGGGAACCTGATGCACAGTATTTTACTTTACTACTGTCTGATGGCTGCATGAATAAACCGGTCTGCTACATCTGAAAATCACTTCCAGTCAATGCGTGCCTTTCACGCACTGGCTCTCGTCTGACCCTCTTCGGACAGGCTCATCCTTCTTTCCTCCTTCGCTTCTAAACCGGGAGGGGCCTTCTAACCTCATCAGACAGAACTCTGTCTTCCAAGTTTGGGGACAGGGCAGTGTCCCTGCAGGCGCAGCCTTGCTGAGGGAGGAGGCCGGGCTGGGCTGGTCCCCAACAGCCCAGCGCCGCTCGCTAGGCCATGGCCCTTTGGAGGAGCGAGAAGCCAAATGAGAAGACAAAAGATAAAAGTCTGTTTTGATGTTAAAGTCAGCCTTGGTGCGCTCTTAATCTTGCTACTTGATCATCTATATTAACGTCCTAGAACGACCTTGGCGGCGAATGCATCTTATAAATAGGTTAATCACCCTGGAGGCAAACTGTAGAAATTAAGCACATTTTTACAAATGCTCAGCTCAAAGGGTTTTTATTTTTTCCTTCTTCTCTTCCTCTCCTTCTTCCTCTCCTGTGTCTCTTCCTGAAGGTAGGCAGCTGGCGATCCAGGCCCCCAGATTTCTCTCTCCAGAGTGTACTTTACCTTTTGGATGGGACTTTAAAGACTTTGAACAGCTTGACACTGAGTTGCTACAGGCGCGCGGAGCACATTCCCGTTTCTACTTTTTGAACCCGGAGCTGGGAGTAGAAGAGCCCCGCGCAGGAAGTCGCAGGTGGTGGGAGAGGGGAAACAAGGTCATTTTCCACCATGTACATTGAGGTTGTACCTTTAAAGTCAATTCTAAATTTAATTGAAAGCCGAGGGCAGAGAAGCCAAGATCGGAGCAATGTGGTGATTTATTCTGAAGCCTGTAAGAAGTCATGCGGCTGAACGCGGGACGAGTGCGGCTTTAATAAAGATGGCACCAGGGAAGCCAGCGGCGCCAGGTGCAAGAATGGAACGGGGTTAGATGAAGGATCTCCAGCCTGCGAGGGAGCGACCGGAGAGCAGTGTTTGCCCAAACTCTGTTTTTTTTTTACCATGATGGATGCACATAAGTCCTCCACATCAAAGGGAAAAACCCAGATCACACAGGAGCCACCAAGACTCTGTAGCTGGAGTGTTTTTGCATGAAATCATTAAGGCGTCCAAATTGCAGGAAGGCTCCGGCACGCACGGAAATGAAAACTAGACTGATATTCTGTCGAGCTGAAATGCAGCTGAAGAAAAATGACACGTTGCTTTATTAAAGCGCTACAGGACTTGACAGCCGGGCTCCCACTCGGCTCTATGGGTGTTGTTCTCCGTTCAATTATAGCGGGCCGCTTCCACAGAAAATCCATAACGTGTTCTCAGAATCGAGTCTTTTTTTGTTGACAAATGGTGTAGGAATGATCTTTCCCAAGTTAAAAAAAAAAAGTAAAGAATAAAGAAAAAAACCAGGAAGCAGAAGGCTTTCAGCAGATGTTATATTAGAGAATTGGGCTGAAACATGTACCTTCTAGGTTCTGGGCTCTCTGACCGGCTGTCCTTCCCTTCTGGTAGCAAGGACTACTCCATCTGTCCCTGCGTTATAATGATTAATGTTTTTAGACTCTTTCTTCTTCTTCTGTTTTGGTTTTTTTGAGACAGGGTCTCACTATGTAGTTCAGGTTGCCTTGAACTCACTATGTAGCCCAAGGTATCCTTGAACTCGGGGTGATCCTCCTGCCTCAGCCTCCTGAGTGCTGGGATCACAGGTGTACACCATCACACCTGGCTTCAATAACATAATGAACTTCAAAAATCCAATCTTTCTCTTTTCTCTCAGCTCCTGTCATACATGTTATATAAAATACAAGGAAGCCAGGCAAGCTGATGAGGACCTGTAGTCCCAGCCGTCTGGGAGGCTGAAGCAGGAAGATCACTCGAGGCCAGGGATTTGAGGCCAGTCTGTGCAACAAAGCAAATCCCTCTCTCTCAAAAAATTTTTTTAAGAAAGTACTAGGACACGTTGCCTTGAAGTGCTCACCACGCTGTTCTAGTCCTTGGGAAATGTTCTAACTTAGTACTCTAGGAGCAAGGCCAGAACCATCATCTGTGGAGATTCTGTTTGCCGAGGACTGTTTTGAAAAGGCACTTGACAAACACAGCCAAGATAAAGTTTTATTTTACCAGCAAAGTGGGATTTAGCCACAAACTCTCAGCCTGCAGATAGCTCTCCAGAGAAGAAAGAGCATTTGCCAAGCATGCTAGAGGAAATATGCCTGCGGTCACAGGCTTCTGTCAGGGTGACGCGCTGGAGCTTGCTTGTCCGAAATACACCCTGGCACTCCTTCTGCGGTGCCCAGGCTGGGTGCGGGGACAAGAAGCTTCAAGGCAGTGCTCCCAGCGGTCGTCTCAGGTCCTGGCTTTGGAGGGACACAGGTTTCCACGCTAGCAGCGCTGCTTCCTGGCCCTGTGGAGCTCTCAGAAGTTTCTCTCTCTATTTCATTTTGTTTTTTGAGACAGGCTCTCACTATGTAGCCCAGACTGGCCTTGAACTCACAGCATTCCTCCTGCCTCAGCCTCTTGAGTGCTGGGATGACAGGAGAGTGCCACCACCCTCTCTCCTCACAGCTTCCAAAAGACAGAGTGGTGCGGCTGGGATGTAGCCCGGTGCAGGTCACTTGCCGAGCATGTGTGAGGTCCTGGGTTCAATCCCCCCACACTGCAAAATGAATAAAACCCCAGAGAGGGGGTCAGTGTGCTTTACCAGAATGAGTGCCCGTGCCACTGCCCAAGCCTGCCCACGTCGGGACCAGTGTCCCCAGAAGGCTCCTGACGGATACATAACACTAACAAGAACAGCAATGTGACTGGGCGGAGGAGACCACATCACCACCACGAAGGACAAGATCTGTCCCTCCTTGTGGGCCTTGGCCTGGCACCGGCGGAGACAGGAACAGTTTCGACACAGATCACCGGGACATAGTGATGAGCATCGCCATGAAGCGCCGTCTCCATCTCTACGGCGAGCCGAGCGCCTGACCTCCAGGAGGGAACTCTGGGGGACAGTGCCAGATTTGCATAAATACCATCTCTCACACATAATATATGGATTGGAAACTGTCGGGAAACCCAAGCCTGCCCCTCCGCCCACCACATCTTTCTGGTTTATTTTTACCCACCGTACCTTATGAGACTCAAGCCTACTTTATTCTTTTTTTTTTTTTTTTTTTGAGACAGGGTCTCGCTATGTAGTCCAGGCAAGCCTTGAACTCACAGTGATCCTCCTGCCTCAGCCTCCCAAGTGCTGGGGTTATAGGCATGGGCCACCACTGCTGGCTTCATGTTGTAAATCATGACATTTCTTTTTCTTTCCTACAAAACTTGTTTTCCCTGATAATTGTCTTGAGTTTTTGATGTGCCTTGTCTTCTCTATGTGTTTTGTTTTGTTCTCTTTTAGTCATCAGTTCAATCTATTCTCCTTGGTGTTTGTCTTATGTTGAGACACTCAGACACATATCCTATGTTCCTAATTGTATCCCTTATTTCTCCGGGGTGCTATAATTCATAGCGACCTTTGCCATCATCCCAGAATCTCCCTTCACCACTTCCTGTGTATAATTCTACTTCCTGTATCATGGCCACTTCTTCCTCACTCCTGACCATATTTGAAGGAGAGGGAACTGTTTTGAAGACTTGTAATTCTGTAAATGCTCTCCCACCATGATACAGGATGAAGCTTAGGTATAAATTCCCCAACAACAATGATTTTCCTTCAGAACTTTGAAGATTAGTTCCATCGCTCTCAGCTTCCAATGTTGTTACTAGGAAGTCTGAGAATCTTTTACTGTGACCTTTTTCCTTTCTCTGGAGGTTTGCAAGGTCTTTGCGTGTCAATCACAGTACATATTTATTTTTCTGTGCAGATCTTAGTGGGGTTTATTTTATTTTTTTGCTGGATACTCACTTAAGTCCTTTCTATGTTTGAGAAAAAAATATAAATTATTTTGGTGTATGTTCCTACCTCTTATTTTTATTCATTCTTTCTGGAGTTCATATTCTTTGGATATTATATCACCAGGACTGTCTTCTAATTTTATCTTTTCTATTGTCTCTCTCTCTTTGTCTTTTTGCTTTACTTTCTAAAATTGTTTTATCTTCCAACCTTCTATTGCATTTTTAATATTTAAAAAGTTCAAATAATTCCTTTTTTTTTTTTTTTTTTTTTTTTGAGACAAGGCCTCACTATGTAGCCCAGGCTGGCCTGGAACTCATGGCGATACTCCTGCCTCAGCCTCTCATGTGCTGGGATTACAGGCATGCGCCATCACACCCGGCTTTGAACATTTTTCTAAACTGGGGCCCCCAGGTGTCTGCCTGTCCTCTGCCTCCCTTCAGTACCCACAGCTCTCTGGGACTCTGACACCTCCCCCAGAGCACAGAGGAGCAGGCAGCGCTGCAGACAACTGCTGGTTGCTGGCCCCTGCCCCGCTTCTCCCTGAGGGTGGTGACAATGAAATAATCAGGGCGCGGCGATGCTTCCAGCTGACACAGTGTGGTTGAATGTGGATGAGTCGTGCAGATGTGACAGACGGTGTCCAGGCTAAAGATATCTTGATTAAAAAAAAGAAAAGAAGGAAAAAGAGGGGGACAGAAGAAGGCAGGGAGGGAAGGAGGCAGGTGGGTAGGTAAGCAGCCAGCTCCCTCACTGTTCCCTTAAGTGTGTGCATGCATGTGTGCATGTTACCTCGGACTGAATCAGGGCTTCCCACTGAGCTATAGCCCCATCCCACCCCTTATAAACTTTCTTTTTTTGGTTTTTTGAGACAGGGTCTCGCTCTGTAGTTTAGGCTGGCCTTGAACTCATGGCAATCCTCCTGCCTCAGCCTCCCAAGTGCTGGGATTACGGGTGTGCACCACCACATCAGGCTCAACTTTTTCAGTTTTGAAACAGGGTCTCATTAAATTGTCCAGACTGGCCTCAGACTTGTGATCCTCCTGCCTCAGTCTCCAGAGTAGCTCAGATCACAGGCGCAGGCTAGCAGGACCAACAAATTCTCCCTGGCAGCCATGGTCTGTTTTTGTTTTTGGTATCAGGGATAGAACCCATGGCCTTGTGTGCCGTAGCTGAGTACTCCCCACTGAGCTACATCCCCAGCTCTAATATTTTATTTTATTTATTTATTTTTTGAGACAGGGTCTCGCTATTTAGTCCAGGCTAGACTTGAGCTCACTATGTAGCCCAGGTTGGCCTCGAACTTCTGGGGATCCTCCTGCCTCAGCCTCCTGAGTGTTGGGGTCACGTTGTGTGCCACAATGCCTGGCTAAACTCTAATATTTTCATCAGGTATCTTCCATTGGAATAGCGACTTAGTGAATATTGGCATGTTCTCAGATATCTGGATTCTTTTGTATGATCAATTAATATAAAACTTTCAGTTAGTTGTGATCAATAATCATTTGCAGAAGCTGGGTGTGGTGGTGCACACCTATAATCCCAGCACTCAGAAGGCTGAGGCAGGAGGATCCCCAGAAGTTCGAGGCCAGCCTGGGCTACATAATGATACCCTGTCTCAAAAAACCAAAAAGCAAACACTTGTTGTAGCATAAACTAAACTAATTTTTCATAGAAGTATGTCTTTGAAAAAGAATTGCTGAAAGTCCCCCAACTATACTTTCTAAACTCAATTTCTACTTTTAACCAAAGACAATCTCTGTGAGGAGATGCAGGGAAGTTACATTCTGTCCGCGTATAGCGATTCACTGTGGCGAGGCTCCTGGCTGTCACAAACAGATCATTGATTACGATGGAGAACAGTGCAGGCTTCCTGAACTTTTTTTTCTCTTTTAAACACTTCCTGTCTTGGAGCCAAAGTTTCTGTGAGATTTAAAACTAAAAATATATGACTCACAAATTTAGTAGCTGGAATTTCTCCACTGCTGAGACATAATGATAGGCTGCTGTCCCTTTTATTTATTTATCTTTTGTTGTTGTTGTTGTTGTTGTTTTGAGACAGGGTCTTGCTATGCAGTCCAGGCTGGCCTCGAACTCACAGCAATCCTCCTGCCTCAGTCTCCCGACTGCTGGGATTAGTCTTGCTCTTCCACGCCCAGCTGCAGTTCTTATTTCTGGGCCAGGTCACACACTTGTTCTCATTGAAGGAACTTGGGCAGCAGCTGCTTGACTGCAGAACTTCGGGAGCTAACCAGAGCGTTGAGTTGTCTTTAGCTTTAGAAAATGATTTGTTTTACATATGTGAGCTGAAGTGCAAAATAATACAGCAGGAGCTTTGCATCTATCAGGCTGACTGACAGATTGAAACTCGAAAAACAGATTATTTTCCCTCAAAGAGAGTAAAGTTTTGGTTTTCAAAGTCAATCAGAAGACTAACAATTTGGACAGGGAAGGAATCGGCTTCTCTTTCCGAGACAGTGTATTTCTAATCATTTTTATGGAGACTATAATAAGGATCAGGAAACAAAGGCTTGACGTGGACATGTTTTTAGCTTGCAGACTGAAAAGAAATAATGGCGTGAAATAAAGTAGTTTTTTTAGACTGACAAAGTTCTCATTTCTTTCATATTGTCTGAAATAAAATTGATAAATGAAAAGAGGCTGTAACACTTCACTTCCCTAATACTATCTACACTTTTTTGTGGTTAGAATTTCATCCAGCTGGGCGTGGTGGCACATGCCTGTAATCCCAGCACTCAGGAGGCTGAGGCAGGAGGATCGCTGCAGGTTCAAGGCCATCCTGTACTACATAGTGAGTTTAAGCCCAGACTGAACTACAGTGTGAGACCCTGTCCCAAAAAAACAAAACAATCAAAACAACAACAGAAACAAACCAACAAACAAAAAACTTTGTCTTAGATTATGTTCATACTTATTTTTTTATGATATCTGCAGTAGGACCCAGGGCCATATATACTTTTATATTTATGAGAGAAGTACAAGATATATATTGGGTTTCTTTGAGACAGGCTCTCTCTGTGTAGTTCAGGATGGCCTTGAACTCAGTATGAAGCCCAAACTGACCTCGAATTCCTGGTGATCCTCCTGCCTCAGCCTCCCCAGTGCTGGGTTTATGGACCTGAGCCATCAGCACGCCCAGCAAGAAAACACAAGATTTTTAAAACAATTTTCCAGGGCCGGTGAGATGGCTCAGTGGCATAAGCACCTGCCTGGCAAGTGCGAGGGCCTGAGTTTGACTTCCGGAACCCACATATGAAAGAAGGGCCAGTGATATCGCTCAGCAACACAGGCGCCTGCTGGCACGTGAGGTCCTGAGGTCGAACCCCAGTACCCACAAAAAAAAAAAATAAGTAAAAAATAAAAATAAAAACAATTTTCCAAATACTCACTATTTGGGATATATGTATGTATATTGCTTGAATTAAATTGTAGTGATAAGGAGATTTTCTCATCACAGTTTATCTTGTTGACACTGTGTTCTCATCACAGTTTATCTTAAGTCTGCAGAACAAATTACTTAAGAAGTCACCTTGGGCTGGAGGTGAGATTCACGGTAGAGTGTGCGCGTGGTAGGGTGAGGTCCCGGGTTCAGCCTCCAGCACCTGCCCCTCCCCAAGAAGTCCTTAAAATATCAGATTGATGGATGGACAGTTGACAGAGAGATTAACGTTCTTGATAAGGAAAGGGAAAGCTCCTTTACATAACTGTTTGACTCAGCAGGGCGTGGTGGTGCACACCTGTCATCCCAACACTTGGAAGGCTGAGGCAGGAGGAGTCCCGAGAGTTCAAGGCCAGCCTGAGCTACATAATGAGTTCAAGGTCAGCCTGAACTACATACCCTGTCAAAAAAAGAAAAAAAAAGGGCTGGCATGTAGCTCAGTGAGATGGCCCTGGGTTCAATCCCCAAGCCCACAAAACTTAAAAAAAAAATCTGGGACAACAGAGGTGTAGTAGACACTTGCAGCGACCACATAGCCGCTCAGTAGCAGCGGGAAAGGACTCCGCCCTCTCCATCTCCGGTCAGTGTCGTCCTTCCTGCTCCTCCATCCTGCTGTCAGCAGAGTCAGGGGGACACCGGCCTGAGCTACGCCTGTGGCCCAGGGAGTCAGGAGCGTGGGCTCCGAGGACCACACTGCCTGCGCTGTCCCCAGAGTGGGCCATGGGCCGCGGTGCCGTCAGGGACGCCCAGGGGACAGGTGGGGGGTTGCGCTCACTGCACAGGGCCCAGACCTAGTGATGTGGGCGTCAGAGAGGCCACACACCCTTGCTCCCTCCGAGTGCCCTTTCTCTGTCCTCACCAGCTCTGCCTGGAGGAGCTGTCTGTACCCAGGGGCGCAGGACAGCTCAGCTGGCAGGGACAGGACCTCCCTTCTGCTCAGCCCTCCATGAATGGCTCTTTCACAGACCACTGCAGTTTTTCTTTCTTTTTTTTTTTTTTTTTTTTTTTTTTGGTTTTTTGAGATAGGGTCTCACTATGTAGCCCAGGCTGGCCTTGAACTCACAGCGATCCTTCTGCCTCAGCTTCCTGAGTGCTGGAATGACAAGTGTGTGCCACCACGCCAGGCAAAATTTCCACCTTATTATTTCCTGTTTATACAAGTTATATATGACTACATAGAAAAAAATTAGAAAAGTATTAAAGAAAAGAAAAAGGCACAGCAAAGGGGGGACCCTGAAGGCTACCCCCCAGGGACACCCGAACACCTCTCTCAGCCTGGCCTAGTTCCTTGGAGAATTCTTTCAAGCCTATTTTTAAAAACTTTGCTTGCCCTGCTTAGGAAATGCTTTTTTCCTTTTTTCTTCCTCCAATAATTTCACCAGCAGAAGAGAATCCTTGTGACCCCCTCTGAGTGTCATCGAGGGTCAGACCCAGGGGGTTGTAGGGACAGCTGGTTTCCTACACGTGCCTGCCAGTCTCCTGGGCTCCAGCGCTCTCCTTCCTGCCCGCTGGGTGCTGTCCACCAGCTAGGTCAAGGCCACCATGTGACATTCAGTGCACTGCGGTGAGGCCGACCAGGGTGGTAATGTCAGCACCACAGCTGCTCAGCCCTGGGGAGGAAGAAACTAAACCAGCCACACGTGGTCATGCCAGCACTTGGGAGGCTGAGGCAGGAGGATGGCCATGAGTTCAAGGCCAGCCTGAGCTACACAGTGAGTTCAAGGCCAGCCTGGACTACATAATGAGACCCTGTCTCTGAATAAATAAATAAATAAAATGTCACGTGGCACATTCCTGTACAGTTATCATGGAAACCTCTTAGCCTTGTGAGTCAGTAATCACTCCAAAATCTAAAGTTAAGAAAGGGGCCAGGTGTGGTGGCACACTCCTGTAATCCCTGCATACGGCAGGCTGAGGCAGGAGTATCACTGCAAGTTTGAGGCCAGCCTGGGCTACAAAGCAAGACCCTGTCTCAGGAAAAAAAAAAAAAAGAAGAAGAAGAAAAAGAAGGAGGGGCCGGTGAGATGGCTCAGCGGCGTAAGCGCCTGCCTTGCAAGCGCGAGGGCCCGAGTTCGACTCCCGGATCCCACATACGAAAAAGGGGCCGGTGATATCGCTCAGCAGCACGGGTGCCTGTTGGCGCGTGAGGTCCTGAGGTCTACCCCCTGGTACCCCCAAAAAAAAAAAATAAGAAGGAGAAGAATTGAGATGTTTTATGTACACATACCAACTTCCCATGAGTGTGATCATTGTACTAATAAGAATAAAAATCACAAAAAAAGTTAAAAGACAACAGAGGGCCGGTGAGATGGCTCAGCGGCTTAAGCGCCTGCCCGGCAAGCGCAAGGGCCCGAGTTCGACTCCCGGATCCCACATACGAAAAAGGGGCCGGTGATATCGCTCAGTGGCACGGGCGCCTGCTGGCGTGCGAGGTCCTGAGGTCGACCCCCCGGTACCCACAAAAAAAAAAAAAAAAAAAAAAGACAACAGAAAACTTGTAGCCTTAAACTTCAGTATTTACACATATCCCAGGTCACTTCAGAATACTATGCAGTATTTTATATTGTCAGCATTCCAGGTCCAATAGACCTTTCTGTCACAGCCCAGCTCAGTGGCACCTGGCACAGTGGTGCAGGACAATCATTCCAGCCACTGGGGAGGCTGAGGCAGGAGGATCCCAAGTTTGAGGGCCATCTGAGCAATTTAGTAAGACCTTGTCTCAAAAAAGTGGTGTTTTTTGTTTTGTTTTGTTTTGTTTTTTGAGGCAGGATCTCGCTATGTAGCCAGACTGGCCTTGAATTCACGGCACTCCTCCTGCCTCAGCCTCCTGAGTGCTGGGATCACAGGCATGGCCACCATGCCCTCTGAGTTCATAGCAGCACCAACTTTGAACTGAGGGTCCCAATCACAACACACAGAGGCCCGCAAGTGTTGCTGAGGAAGGGAGGGTGGTGTAGTCACAGTGGGGATGAGTGTGTCGGGACATGAGCATCCCCCCTACAGCTGCACTTGGGGGGTCCAAGAGGCTGCCCTGTTCTTCAGAAACATTTTGCCAGGAAAGTGCTGAAGGCTCTTGGGTGCCCATAGGAGGTCAGTCTTTGGCTGGATCTGTGAGAGAGAGAGAGCTCACTTAACAACTTGATGAGAACTATACCCGCTTCCATCTCACCAATAAGAAAATGGACCTCAGCAGGAAGCGTAGTAGTGCACGCCTGTGATCCCAGTGCCTAGGAGGCTGAGGCAGGAGGATCACCGTGAGTTCAAGGCCAGCCCTGGCTACACAGGAGACCAGAAGAGACAAGAAGAGGTTCCCTGGCAAATGAGAATCGTTGAGCAATGAGGAATTTGCAGGCTGGCACAGCCTGGCTTTCTGGGACTAAATTCTTTTTTTTCTTTTTTGGTTTTTTGAGACAAAGTTTCAGTATGTAGTCCAAGCTGTTCTTCAACTCACTATGTAGTCCAGGCTGGCCTCAAACTGGTAGTGAACCTTCTGCTGCAGCCTCCCGAGTGCTGGGATCACAGCCCTGCACCATCCCCCCAGCTTACTCTGGATACTTTGTGTAAATGGAATTGTTATGGAATGTATGGGCTTTTGCACCTGATTTCTTTCCGGTTAGCATAATGTCAAAGTTCACCAGTGTAGCACAAGACAGTGCCTCTTATTACCACGCAACAACACCCTACCCGCGGATGCTGCACGTTTTGTTTGTGCCAGTGGCCGACAGCCGAGCTGGTCCTACCTTCCAGCTGTTACAGATCAAGCTGCTAGGAGCATGTGTACCCGTTTTGCTGTTAGCTCGTTTGGATAAATACTTAGAAGTGGATTTTTGGATCCTACGGTCAGCTGTGTTCGTTTTGTTAAGGAGCCACCAAGCTTGCTTCCCACGGTAGCCACACCACTTTGCGCCCTGTGGGCAACGCATAATGTTCCAGTCCCTTCACACCTCTGTCAACACCGTATTTTCTGTGCGTGTTGTTTCGGAGCTAGAGACTGTACGGGGCTCCGTGGGTGCCAGGCAAGATCCCTCACCAGGCTCAGCCTGGCCCCTCAGTTGTTCCCACTTACAGTTCCCTATGAGTAATGAGGGGAGAATCTTTTCTCTCTTTTTGTCTTTCTTTTCTCCTCCCTTCCCCCTTCCTTTGTTGTTGTTGTTTTTTATTTTCTATTTTTGTTTTGTTTTGTTTTGTTTTAGACAGCATCTTGCTATGTAGTTCATACTGGTCTTGAACTCACTATGTAGCCCAGACTGGCCCGGAACTCGTGGGATAGCCCTGCCTCAGCCTCTGTGAGAATCTTTTTTATATACTCAGTGGTTGTTTGTATCTCCTCTTTGGAGAAATATCTATAAAATCCTTTGTGCATTTTAAAAATTGGGTTGTCTTTTGTTCTTGAGTTGTAAGTGTTCTTTTTATATTCAGGATACTGGATCATTATAAAACATACAATTTACAAATATTTTCTCCAATTATACGGGTTGTCTTTTACTCTCTTGAGAGTGTCCATTGATGCACAGATGTCTTTCTTTCCTTTCTTTTTTTTTTTTTTTTTTTTTTTTGAGACAAGGTCTTGCTGTGTAGTCCTGGCTGGCCTTGAATTTGTGGTGATCCTCCTGCCTCAGGAGGCTGGCTTCATTTTGATTATTTCTGTAGTGCGACATTGACGGTTTCTTTGAATTCTGTGGCACTAAACCCCATTTCCCCATAAGCCTTGTGGTGTTTATTGTACAATTTTTCATGGTGCAGTGTCTTTTAAGGACCCGCATGTGTCACTAAAGTAGAACTGGACGAGACCCAGTTGTGAGAAATGCAGGTCCCCCGAGTGGCTGAGAGTCGCTCCGCAGACTGGGGCCGAGTCCTCTCAGAGCCAGGGGGACAGCTGAGGCCCGGGGCTCTTCCTGTGGGCCAGACGGTGCTGGAAGCCCCTGCCGCATGCAGTCTCAGCAAACCCTCCTGACCAGGTGCTATTTGAAAATCTGTCACAGCTCCACTGGGTGAGGTGGCACACGCCTGTGATCCCAGCTCTTGCGAGGCTGAGGCAGGAGGATCACGAATTGTCAGCCTGGGCAATTTAGAGACTTCATGAGACCCTATCTCAAAGTAAGAAATTAGAATGGGGTTAGGCACGCATGCGACGCCGTGCCAGCCTTCGGTTTACAGTGGTTTTATTGGGACAGAAACGAGCTGTACCCAGAGGAGCGCCTGTCTGTGTGTTAAAATTGCAGCCGGGCCCCTGCGGCTCCCTGATTCAAAACCCTTCGCGGTCTTCTACTGCTCAGGGCAACATCTACACCCTAACTGTGGCCCTAGACGCCCAGTGCGCGGACCTGCTCTCTTGTGTGTTTATCACACCCCGGGCTCCTCCTCGCCCCACGCCCCTCATCTGACAGCTCTCTCGTTTGTGTATTTGCCTGTTTTTGTTTTCACTTCTTTGGTTTGTTTTCCGTTTCCTGCACTGCAACCTGCACTCCTGGGGTTGGGGGCGCCTCAGTCAGCACTGAACGGAAGGCTCAGGGCTCAACACACCTGCTTCCCTGGGAGAGGAGGCAGGGAGTGAAAGTGGCTCAGCTCGGAATAGTGACGGGACACCCCAGTGTCACCCACAGCCAGGAAGCATGCCAGTTCTGAGCTCATCCGGGTTAACAAGTGTCCTTGGTTTGAAGGCAAAAGGAAGGCTCACATGTGCAATGCCCTGCCTTCCACACCCAGCACTGAGGAAAACAAACTGCAGTTGCGCGTGGTAGTGCACACCTGTAATCCCAGCACTCGGGAGGCTGAGGCAGGAGGGTCACTGTGAATTTGAGGCCGGCCTGGACAACATAAGCAAGCTCAAGGCCAGTCTGGACTACATAGGAAGACCCTGTCTCAAAATAAATAAATAAATAAATAAATAAATAAATAAATAAGTAAATAAAATAAAGCAAAAAAAAAGAACTGTTAGAATATAGGACACACTAGGGTGATTCTAGTGGACAACAACGAGTTATACCTTTCATAAAGAGCTACAGGGGAAGAGGGCCTAGATTCCCAGCATGGACCAATGAGAAATATTTAAGGACACAGAGCTGCTAATTACCCTGATTTAATCATTGCACATTGTATACATGTATAGAATTATTATGCTCTACCCCACAAATACATATATAATTATTCTATGTCAATATTTTTTAATTTTTTAATTATGTATTCTTTTTGGTTTTTTGAGCTAGGGTCTTGCTATGCAGTTCAGAGTGGCCTTGAACTCACTATGTAGCCCAGGCTGGCCTCAAACTCACAGAGATCTTCCTGCCTCAGCCTCTCGAGTGCTGGGATGAAAGGCTTGTGCTACCAGCAATTTTAATCTTAGGTGCACGTCTTCTTTGCTCTGCTCACTGGGGCATGTGGGCTGTCTCACTGCCATAACTGCTCAGAAAGCAGCCCCTCAGGGATCTTCACAAAGAAATCATTTCTAAGAATCCCTGCAGAACGGGTTTCCATGCAGGGACGCGGCTTGGCAGCTCCTCTGCTCCACACGCTGCCTGCCAAGGGAAGGAGGTCCCAACTTCTGAAGGAGGAAGGAGAAACAGATGTCAACCAGGGCTGGCTGTGTCAGCACCAGAGGGACGCAGCCAACATGGCCTTGCACAATCACGGTCACACTTGCACAATCCCTAGGAGGAAGCGGCACGGTGACATTTGCAACTAATCCTTCCAGGGGCCTGTGACTAAGACTGCAAACAGGAGGAGGACAGCACCCAGTGTTTGGGACACGGGGACAAATGAAATTACTCTGCAGGCAAGGGACAGCTACAGTAAAAGAGACAAAAATTTAATTCATTGATTGATTTATTATTATTATTTTTGACACAGGGTCTTGCTATGCAGCCCAGGCTGGCCTTGAACTTGTAGTGATCTTCCTGCCTCAGCCTCCCGAGTGCTGGGATGACAGATGGTGCCACCACATGCAGAAAAAAACTGTTTTAAAGGGACTTTTACCTGTGTAATCCTCAAATGGAGCCAGAGGAAATAACCCAGATGGTGACAGAGCTGGGACATGAGGACGGGGTCCCAGGCCTTAGGGTGCTGCGGCGGGTGGACACGCGTGGTCACAGGACGGAGCCCATGTCACAGAGCCCTCCATGATCTGGCTAGCAGGGCTGTGGCTGCTTCACAGGGACAGAGGCTCCTCTCTGGCTTCCGGGTGCAGCATGCATGTGTGTGTGTGTGTGTGTGTGCGTGTGGCGTTTCCTTGTTCCCCGACTCTGATGGGCAGGAGAGGCAGCGGCTGTGGGAACAGCAGATGTGAAATCAGGACGCAGCAACTACCTACACTGCCTGTTCCACCTTTGTTTATTTGTTTGTTAGTTTGTTTTTGAAACAGGGTCTCCCTAGGTAGCCCAGTCTGACCTTGAACTCATGGTAATACTCCTGACTCAGCCTCCCAAGTGTGTCACCACACCCACCCTTCTTTCAGTTCTGTTTCCAATGTTTTCCAGCTTGTTGTTTGATGCATACATATTTAGGCTCACTATTTTGCCTTGGTCGTTTGGCCCCTTTATCATTTTATTTATTTATTTATTGAGACAGGGTGTCGCTATTTAGCCCAGGCTGGCCTCAAACTCACAGTGATCCTCCTGCCTCAGCCTCCTGAGTGCTGGGATTATAGGCATGCACCACTATGCCTGGCGGGCCCATTTATCATGATATAAGGTACCTCTTTGTGTAGGAATGCTCTTTGCTCTGAAATCTACTTTATCTGATAATAATATAGCTACTCCTGCTTGTTTTGATTAATGTTTGCTTCATTCATCTTTTCTATCCTTTTACTTTTGAGTTACCTATTATCATTATATTTGAAGTATTTTTTGTGCACAGAATAGATTTTTTCCTCTCATCTCTCTTCCTCCTTTTCTTTTCTTTCTTTTTTTGTGTATGTCTTTCACACTGGACTACATCCTCATTTTGTGCTTGCCTTGTATTTTTTTATTTTATGCATGCCTTGTGTTTCTTTCTCTTATACAGGCAACTGGCTTATTTGGACTTTTGCAGTAACGCTGCCTTCTCGCCCCAGCCAGTTTGGATTTTATATTTCTTCTCTCTCTCTCTTTCTTTCTTTCTTCTTTCCTCTTTCTCTTCTTTCTTTTTTTGTGGCACTGAAGATCAACATGAGGCCTTGACCAAAAAATAAACAAGGGCTGGTGAGATGGCTCAGCCGCATAAGCGCCTGCCTGGCAAGCACGAGGGCCCGAGTTCGACCCCCGGATCCCACATACGAAAAAATGGCCGGTGATATCGCTCAGCGGCACGGGTGCTTGCTGGAGCACGAGGTCCTGAGGTCGACCCCCGCTACCCACAAAAAAAAGTAAAAAAATTAGCAAATAAATAAAAAGAGACCCCTTTTTGAGTTTCCTTTAACATCTCATCTGATACCTATCTAATGAGTTATCATCTCGGCGTTGGCATCTGCTGTCTTTTTCCTTCATCGGAGATCGGGTGTGAGTGCTTTGTTTTTACTGAAAATGGGACATTTTCATATTGTTTTGAGGTGCTGCATCTCATTTTCATACCCCGCTGGAGCTGACTTTCTCTAAGGTCTCCCCGCAGGGGCGGAGGAGTCGCTCCAGCGCTGCCAGGTCAGACAGAGCCTGGGTCATGCCAGCTGCTGTTGACCCCTGAGCTGGGGGCGTCGCGTCACAACAGGCAGGGGCTCTGCCTGCCCTCGCGCCCCATGGACACTGCAGGGCGGGGCTTGCCTTATGTTGTAGATGTAAAATGTCTCCCCAGATCTCCTGTGTTCAGAAGTGGGGCTTTTGGAAGGTGATTGGCTTGTGGGGAGGCTGTACTCTTCGGTGGACTCCCCCATGAAGAGTTCCTGGTGAACGTGCAGTTAGGAGGCGGGGCCTCGTTGGAGGAGGCGGGGCCTGGCTGGTGGAGGCGGGGTCTGGTTGGAGGAGGCGGGGTCTGGCTGGTGGAGGGAGGGGTCTGGCTGGTGGGGGCGGGTCATTGGGGGGCAAGGCCTGGACGGGCGGTTTCTCTTCCCCAGCTCCTTCTCTCTCTGTTTCCTGGCTGCTAAGGGCTGAGCACCTTTCCTCTGCCATGCCCTTCTGCCATGCAGTTTCTCTCTTGGAGCCAACCAACCAGAAACTGAACCTCTGAGATCATGAGCCACAGTAAACCGCTCCTCCTTTAAGTTGCAGATGTGGGGTGTTTTGTCCCAAGCACGAGAAAGTGCCTAACACATGTTGTTACCCCAGGCTGTGGGCAGATCCCAACTGCATGAGCCCTCCCTGGCCCTCCCGAAAGTGGAGGGAGGAAGGATGCTTTGTCACTGCCAGGCAGCCTCCAAGCCCAGAGCTCCCAGGTGTCTGCTCTGACCCACGTGGTCATAGTAGAACCGGTTACCAGCCACCTGGCACAAAAGCCAGACCCCTCTGACCTCCTCTGACCCACCGCAGGGAGCACGGTGTCACCTCCTCTTAGGCTCACTGGGCGGAATCCCAGCCTGTGCTGGCCTCAGTGGACCCATAGCTTCCTCTGAGGCTTTGACTACAGCAAAGCAGCTGCAGTCTGAAAGCCCTGGCTGGCTGGTGCCCCAGCCGGCTCCTCGGCAGGAGAGGGCAGGTGTCCTGGGCCACGTAGTCTGCACCCATGGGCATTTCTGGGTTGCCAACTCCCTCAGCTCCAGCTCTGAGATAGTGAGACCAAAGGAAAACCTAGGAAATTCATACCGTGTCGCCTTTGGGTCCTGCCCTCCCTAGGTAGTGTGACTTCTCCCTCCATCTTTCTGAGTATTCTTTTACATATAACATCAAGGGCTTTGTTAGCATCAAGTTTTTATGGGGGGGGCAGGGTCTATGTAATCCAAGCTGGCCTTGAACTGGCAGCTGTACTTTTTTTTTTTTTTTTTTGAGAAAGGGTCTCACTATATAGTCCAGTCTGGCCTTGAACTCACTACATAGCCTAGGCTGGCCTTGAACTTGAAGTGATCCTCCTGCCTCAGCCTCCCGAGTGCTGGGATCACAGGCGTGCACCACCACACCCAGATCCTCCCACAGACATTCAGTTTCCTTGAGAAACTTGATTCTCCACAAAGGCCTTCGTGGAAGCCAGCAACTCCCTGCATCTGCAGTCAGGCCAGTGCTGGTGGGCATGGCCTGGAGTGGCTCCCACCTCCGTGCGGGTACTGGATGATCTGTGCCCCGAAGTCTGCACCCACACTCATTCCCTGGGCCTGACCCCTCCATCCCAGCTGGCTTGGAAGGGAGCCATGAGAGGGGTGGGGGAGGGCATTTATTTGCATTTGCCATTTTATTTGCCCTTGGGATCCTAGCCCGCGGGCCTCCTTGAGCAGGAATTGTTTGTCAAAGTCTAGCACTGGCTTTGGGGACCGGTCCCGCCGAGTTATTCCAGCCAGAGTGGGAGGCGGGGCCTGCAGCCGTTGCCAGGCCGGCGGCCGTGCCTCTACCTGTACAGGTAAACAGAGCCCCGGGAGAGCCGGGCAGCGTGGTCAGAGCCCGCCGAGCCCCACAGGTGTGCTTGCCCAGCGCCTCTCCATCAGCGCCCTGTCAGCCCGCACATGTTTATCCAATTTGTCAAGATAATCTCTGCTCAAATAAGTTCGGGCCGACCCCTCGGGAAGGCCTGCATTTTGCTGGGCTAATGTAACTCGAGTTTTTCAGCCCTTTTCCTTTCATCACTGTGTCAACTGTTCCCTGGCTTTAAGCAAACTGAAAGTAATTATATCATCCTGAAGTGAGTCATCTTGGGCCAGCGCTGGCCCCTTGGCGAGCTGCTCTCAGGTTCTTCTAACCTTCGAGGCCCTTTCGCAAACACATTTTCTCAGGTGCTCAGGGGAGCGAGGCCTCGGCAATGACCCACAGGTGTTTATTCTGGGGCTGTGTCAGGCGATCAGGGCATCAGCGAAGGGGCCCAGGGTGGACACAAGCCAGGGAGGTGGCGTCACCCACCGATGTCAGGTGCCCGGGGATGCTGCCCAGAGGGCATTTGGGCAGCGTTTTGAATCCTGGGGTACGGTGAAAGGCTGGGACTTCAAAGCATTGGCTTCTTCCACTTCCTTAGGTGGTTTCCTTGCTGTTTGACACCTCGCGTGATGCCGTTTTGCTTGCAAAACAGAAACACGAAAGGTTACCACGTTTTTCTCCCTTCTACTCATTGATGTTCTTCCACGGAACTTAAGATATGCTCAAAATTAGAGAACTTAGGGGCTGGTGAGATGGCTCAGCGGCATAAGCACCTGCCTGGCAAGCGCAAGGTCCTGAATTCAACCCCCGGTACCCACAAAAAAAAAAAATTAGGAAGCTTGACCCTCTGGCTATTCGATGGCTTCTATTTTTGTGTCTTTCTGCATTCCCAAAGTCTGTGGAGGCTGAGAGTGCCATGTTTTTCCCAGTGTATAACTGTGTATACACACACACTTGCTCGTTTCCACTCAGCCATTAGCAATTCATTCCTCTACCCCGTTTTTTCTTTCCTTTTCTTTCTCTTTCTTCTTTCTTTCTTTCTTTATTTTTTTTTGAGACAGGGTCTCACTCTGTAATTCAGGCTGGCCTTGAACTTACTATATAGCTAGCCCAGGCTGGCCCCGAACTCATGGTGATCCTCCTGCCTCAGCCTCCCAAGTGCTGGGACTACAACTGTGGGCCACCACACCTGGCTCTGTCCATTTTCATAAAACTAGATATGAACTACTAGAGATGATTTTTGTGGAGCTCACCAATGCACATTTAAATTATATTAATTATAATTTTGATTATAGGATCATATGTACAAAATTAAAGTACATTGCTGTGGCTTGCTAGTTGAAGAAAAAATTTCCTGAAATGCCAGCTGTCAATGACCTTAGAACATTACTGCATGCACGAACGAGCTGGTTGAAAAGGCAGATATCAAGCTGGGTATGATGGTGCACACCTGTAATCCCAGAACTCAGAGGCTGAGGCAGGAGAATCACTTGAGTTCAAATCCTGGGCTACATAGTGAGTTCAAGGCCAGCCTGAACTACATATCGAGACCCTGTCTCACAAAACTAAAAAAAACAAACAAAAAACCCCCGAAACAAGAAAAAAACCCCAAAATAAATAAATAAATAAATGATATTAAACAAGCAATAAAAAGTAAAACAAGCTGTGTCTCACTACAGAGACACAGTCTTAGAAAGCAAACAAACAAAATATGGAACCAGTGTGGTGGCACACACTTGCAATGTCATCACTCTGAAAGACTGGGGCAAGAGAATCTCAGTTTAAGCCCAGCCTGGGCAAGACCCTCTTTCAAAATAAAAAAATAAAAAAGGTTGGGATATTGCCCAATGTGAAGGTATTGGGTTTAATCCCCAGTACTGAAAAGAAAAGGAAAAAAAAAAAAGGTCCAGTGTGGTGGCACACACCTGTAATCCTAGCATTTGGGAGGCTCAGGCAGGAGGATCACTGAGTTCGAGGCCAGCCTGGGCTACACAGCAAGACCATGTCTCAAGAAACTCCAAAGCCCCCCCTCCCCAAAAAGGAACAAAAAATCTGGGCTTTGCAGGATGAGTGAGCTTGGCAAAGGTGGAATGTGTGTGCACGTGCATGTGTGTGTGCATGTGTGCACAAAACAGACAGAGTGGACCATTTTTGTGGGTTTTCTGTTGAGTTGGCTTCTAGGAGCAGAGACGGCTGGTAAGGGAAAGCACCGAAGGTTGGGCTGAGCGGGCTGGGGCTGCGAGGCTGTGGAAGGCTCTGGGCAGAGCAGCCAGCCTGGCTTTGGAGAGTGGAATTAGGGCTGTGTGTGAGCCTGCTTCTGAGACGCATGGAGTGCAGAAGGCGGGAGTCGCGGTTCCCAGGACGGGTGGGGCAGCGGCCCCCAAAGGGAGCACGTTGCAACTGGGCGTGGTGGCGCATGCCTGTAACCCCTGCACTCAGGAGGCTGAGGCAGGAATATCCCCATGAGTTCAAGGCCAGCCTGGGCTACACAGCGAGACTCTTTCTCAGAAAACCAAACCAAAACAAACCCTGTTTAGAGACAAGGGCTAATCCTCTTCAGTCTGCAAAGGGAGAAGGTGTCCCCGGCTTCGGGCAGGGAGGGTTGAGGAGCTGTTCCCAAGGTCCAGTGCTGGGCCCGCAGCGCCCCAGGGTGCAACAGCACGGGGCGCCAGGGCAGCCTAGTGTGGGCCTCAGAGCCCAGCCTCCTGTCCTCAGCGGCCGCGCAGACACCCACTGTCGCCACGGCACACAGGGCTGGGAGCCGGCCTCTTCCCGCGGGGAGAACGGCGTCCACGCCAGCTCCCCTTTCATCTGGGCAGGGTTCGGGAGCGTTGGGTCTGCACTCGCTTTTTTTTTGCCTGAAAATGGCCAGTGGGAATAAATCCTGACCCTGGGGCCACAGAGCTCACTAGGGTTCCCGCTTCTCTTCCGGTGAAGGATGTGGCCCCAGCCCGGCGTGGGCCTGCCTGCTCCGGTGGCCGCCGGGACGCTCCCGAGTGACGCCCTTCAGTGTTCGCGCGTCTAGACCTCCTCCGAGTCTGCTTGCACGAACTAGGGACGCGGGTGACATCCAAGTCATAAGGACAGTGCCGTTGAGGCTGCAGGGAGAGAGGAGCCCTCCTGCACTGCTGGCGGGAAGCAACTCATCCAAACACGGTGGGAGTCAGCGTGGACCCCTCAGAAAACCAAAACAGAGATTCCACTCCACCCAGCTATTCCCCTTCTAGGTATCTTCCAGAAAGAGTGCAGGGGCCGTCATGTGACAGTGATCCATGCACAGCCATGTTTATAGCAGCACAACTTATACCAGATACATCTCAGAGGAGGCCCGTATGTTATAAGCAGATGAATGGATAAAGAAAATGTGGCATTTACACACGATGGAGTACTACTCAGTCATAAAGAAGGATAAATTTGAGTCATTCGTAGGAAAATAGATGCACCTTGAGACTGTAATGCTAAGTGAAAGCAGACACACAAGCTTAAGTATCACATGGTTTCTCTTATATGAAAAACCCAAAGTATAAATAAATTAAACAGCAAAATAAAATATAGATATTAGGAAGGAGGGAGATAGACCTTTTACAAAAGGGAAGGGGACCCAGGCAGGGTGTGGTGATACACTCGGGAGGCTGAGACAGAAGGATTGCCCAAAGTTCGAGGCCAGCCTGGGCTGCATAGCAAGACCCTGCCTGAAAAAACGAAACAAAACAAAAAGATGTATTATGTACATGTACCAGCTCCACACCAGGAATGTAATCATTAAGTACTGCAAACATATACCAAAAAAGAAAAAAGAAAAAAGAAAAAAGAGCTGGGTGTGGTGGCCCATGATGCAATCACAGCACTGGAGAGGCTGAGGCAGGAGGATCATCATAAATTCAAAGCCAGCCTGGGCTACATAGTGAGTTCAAGGCCAGCCTGAACTGCATAGCAAGACCCTGTCTCAAAAAGAAAAAAAAAAAGCAAAAGCAGCACACAAGCCACATCCTACTCTCCTGGTGCCCTCTCTGGGGCTGAGCAGTTGCCCAGCAATGTCCCTTATGACCTGCAGTTTCTTCCACAGAGGTCTCAGGCAGCAGAGCCCAGGGTGGGTGACGCCTCCCTTTTGGGGCTGGGGACCAACGGGAACCTGGGGTTCAAGGAGGTGACGTGGCCCAAGTCTCCCGAAGTCCTAAGTGAAACGGACAGACCTGGTGCTGTACCCGAGCCAGAGCACCTGTCCTACTTGTTCTCCGGCCCGCCCAGAGATGATGGCAGTGCAGCCAGCCAGCGAGGAGAAAACCAGCCAGTGAGCCAGTGGACATTTGACCTTTTTGGGATCTCGCAGTTTTCGCTGATTTCCAAATCATCTAACACGGAGCATGTTGAGCAATGGGGAAAATCACGCGCAAACAGAGCCTAAGTACAGGTAAGAATTCCGAGGGTAAACATGAATTCCTACGGGGGCTGCATCACTAGGGTAAGACCCAGTCTAAACACACACCCTTGCTTAAAGAAGGTTTCATTAGCTCAGGTTACAGTGGCTCGGGACCATTTTTCCTTTGTGCATGTCATGTGAAATTAATGACACATCATCCAGCCATCATTCCTGCAGTCCCGGGAATCTCCAGGAATCCCAGGTTGGCCTCTGGCCCACCCTCCCCTCCCCCATGCCAGCTGGGGGTGGGGGACTCATATTTTGGGGCCCATAGCTAAGAGTGCCCTGGCTTTTCCAGACAGCCACAACTATGGTTTTTGCTGATAACTTGTAAATGTTTCCCTCTTCAAAGTTTGACATTTGGTGTGTGCTTCAAGTGACGGACAAATATTTGACATTGTAGAGTGTATCTCAGCCTTCACCATGAATACGATTCTTCCCAGTTTCTGATACTAAATTTGTTTTCATAGAATAAGTAATGCAAATAATTCAAGGAAAATTACATTTCAAGATAGCAAAAATAATTTAAAAATGCAGCCCTTATCCTCATCCCTCCATTTTATCATTGTTAGAATTTTAGCACGTTTCTTTCTAGGGATTTTTCTTTTCTATTTTTTTACCCCCTTTATTATAAAAGCAATGTCCCAGAACTCAGGAGACTGAGGCAAGAGGATTGCCACAAGTTCAAGGCCAGCCTGGGCTACATAGCAAGACCCTGTCTCAAAAAAATTTTTTTTAATTTGAAAAAATTTTCCCTTCCTCTCCCAACATCCTCCCTCCATCTCTTGCTCCCCTTCTTTTCTTTTCTTTTCTTCCCTTTCCTTTTATGTCTTTCAGTTTTTTGAGACAGGGTCTCTTTTATTTTTCTTCTTAGTTTATTTGTTCTTTGGGTCTCTGGGCTCCTTCTTAGCCTGCTGCACCCAAAGTCTGCGAGGCTGGAACTTCCGGTTTCCTATAGGGTGTCCGGGTTCAGAGCTGAAGAACCATTTAGCAGTCACCCTGCACCCCTTTGCTTATCACACTGGGCAAAGATGGAGACCCATGAAGGGGGCTGCAGGGCCGGGCCTTGGGTCCCAGCTGTCTCCCCAGCACGTGGGTGTGATAGGATGGCCCAACGCCAACCCGCCACCTGCTGTCAGGGCCTCAGGCCAGGCTGTCCCCGTGGCCACCAGCGCTGTGGACAGCAAGCAGCTTCCGGGGCCAGGCTGACCTTGGGCTCCTGCACGACCTCGCCCAAACCCAGAGGCCTCGGCGCTGCCACCGTGCAGCCTCTCTAAACGGGGAGCCACATTTCCCACAGAATCCACTTTTCTGGGGGCTGGGGGTGACCAGGGTGGAGCCCTTGCCTAGTGCGGGAAGTGCCAGGGGGCTGACCGGTAGACAAGGGGCTGGGGATGGGGAGTGACTTCCGATGGGCACAAGGGCTTTTTCTGGCGTTGCAGAATGTCCTCAGATTGGACTGTGAGCTGGGCCTGGTGGTGCACTCCTGTCATCCTAGTGCCTGGGAGGCTGGGGTAGGAGGATTGCGGTGAGTTTGGAGCCAGCCTGGGCTACATATCGAGACCCTGACTCAGAAAACCAAAAATAAATAAATAATAAATAGACAAATAGAGTATATCCCAAAAAAGTGGTTAAAAAGAAAACCCCAAACAGACAAAAAACATTTTCTCTATCTATCCAAGTCTTCTACTCCTTCAGTCTCCCGTCTAAAACTAAAGACCTAGCTGGGTGTGGCGGCAGACACCTGTAATCCCAGCACTCTGGGAGGCTGAGGCAGGAGGATTGCAAGTTTGAGCCCAGTCTGGGCAACTTAGTGGTTTAGCAAGATTTCCCCCAAATAAAAATTTTTAAAATGACTGGGCGGGGGGTGTGGCTCAGGGCAAAGGCCGTAGGTTCAATTCCCAGTATTGAAAAGAAAAAAAAAAATAGAATAAATAAATTCATAAATAAATAAACAATTGAAAGAAGACAATTCTATTGATGTGGTATTTGATTTTTAAAATAGGGTGTCAGGCTTTGGATGAAACTGAGTTGTAGATGCTTGCTTAGCATATAGGAGGCCCTGGGTTCTGTCCTCAGCCTGGGTTGGGATAGGAGGGGGAAAAAAAGAAAAAAGAAAGAAAAGGAAAGGAGTCTGTATATACCAGAATACTATATGATATCAAAAAGGAAGGCTATAGAACTCAGTGAGAAAAAGATGCAGACCATCATGTATGCATGTGTTTACGTGTGTGGCAGAATGTTATCTATCTCTCTTATCTTTTTTTTTAAATCTCTCTTATCTTGCAGTGTGAAAAGGCCAGGTGTGGTGGCTCACGCCTATAATCCTGATGTTCAAGACGCTGAGGGGGGAGGAGGCCAGCTTGGACTACCCAGTGAGTTCAAGGCCAACCTGAACTACATAGAGACCCTGTCTCAAAAAAAAAAAAAAAAGTGATATATATTTCAAGCTTTTTAAAGCATATTAATCCTGTTTAGGTCTTACACTGGTTTGGGGAATATACATTACAGATAATAAAAATATGTGACATGCATGTAGACGCACGTGCGTGTGCTAGGGATTAAACCCCGGTCTTCTGGAAGCTGAAAGTAGCACCTGCACCTCCACCCGCGTGGAGGACACGTTGTGAAGCAGAGATTTCAGGAGCCTTGGGAAAGTTAAAGTGAAAGAGAATGAAAATTTACAGCGAGGAGGCGCAAAAGGCCTTTAAGGGACAGGGGAGGGGCCGCAGGCCAAGCAGGGCGCTGCAGCCTGCCCCCTCTCACTCCCCAGCGCCACTTTGGAGCGCACCTCACGAGGCCATAGGTCCCCAAAGGCAGGAGCCTCGTTTCGGTGAATGCAAGCAGTATGCTGCCTCGAAGCCGGGGAGCAAACACCTTTTCAGACAGGTGTCCAAGCCTTACTTGCCTGTGTCACTTGCCAGCTCAAAGCCCTGTTAAGTTTCCATTTCTTAACAGTTTATGGAATCTGGTTACAGTTAACTTCCCAGTTGTGTGTTTACTTATTTATTTAGAGACAGGGTCTCACTATGTAGTCCAAAATAGCCTTAAACTCACAGAGACCCTCCTGCCTCAGCCTCCTGAGTGCTGGGATCACAGGTGTGCGTCACCACGCCCTGCTAACCTCCCAGTTTTACTTTGCACTGGGTCCTGTGCTCCTGAGAGTGTGTCTGCTGAACTAGTCTGCAAGTCAGCCAGGGTCCTCTTTCCTCCAAAACAGAGCCCATCGTTGCTTTCGGAAAATTATCCCAGCTGTGGGAAGTTATCGAAGTCCTGCAGCGATAGAGAGGGAACAGGTAGATGACTCTCCCGGCCTTCAGAACAGGTTCAAGTCCTGCTCCCCTCAGAAGGGAGACCTAGGGTAAATCAAGTTCCCAGAAAGAGGAATAAGAACGGCACCTCCCTCGGGGCATATTCCTTCGTAAGCTGCCCCGTGCACTTCCAGGGCCTGGGCTGGGTGCGGGCTGGGTGCTGGGTGTCCTCACTGACGCTCTGACAGCCTGTGCTGAGGATCCATCTCCAGCGAAGTCCTCCAAGTTCCTGACTCTCAAGTGGGACCGAAAGTGTGGGGAAAAGGCAAGCGGGCTCTGCTGCATTCAACAAACGAAGCTTGAACTCTTTGCAAGTTAAATTAGAATCAAAGAAAGACTTTAAAAAGCTCATTAGAGGGGGCCAGTGAGATAGCTCAGCAGCATAAGCACCTGCCTGGCAAGTGTGAAGTCCTAAGTTCGACTCCCGGTACCCACACACGAAAATAAGGGCCGGTGATATTGCTCAGCAGCAAGGGTGCCTGCTGGCACACGAGGTCCTGAGTTCAATCCCCGGTACACACACACACACAAAAAAAAAGCTTGCTAGAGCTTTTTAAGTTTATGGTACAAACAATGAACTTTTTATTTTTGGTTTTGTGAGACAGGGTCTCACTATGTAGCCCAGGCTGGCCTTGAATTCATGACCATCCTCCTGCCTCAGCCTCCCAAGTGCCAGGATTCCAGACATGCCCCACCACGACCCGCTGATATATTTTAAATACGATAATTTAGGTACATAATTGGCCAACTTCTTCAGCCTAATAGGTATTATTCTTCCAATTTCCCCAATGCCTAATGAGGATAATGACTTCCTGTTAATAATAGTTACCATTTACTAAACACATATTTTGTGCTGTCCGCTGTATGAAGTGCTTTACATTTTCACTCACTAACTTGTTCATTCACTAAGCTTTTTCCTTTCTTTTCTTTTTTTACAGTGTTGAGGACTGAAGCAGGGGCACGCCAGGTGAGCGCTCTCCTCAGAGTCGCGTGGCCGGTCCTCAGCTGACCACAGATGAGAAACCAGGTGGAGGCCTTGGATGGTGGCCCACCCCTGGCATCCCAGCACTTGAGAGGCTGAGGCAGGAGGATAATGAGCTCAAGGTCAGTCTTGGCTAGATAGGGAGTTCAAGGACAGTTAGGAATACATAATTAGACCATGTCTCAAAACAAAGAACGAAACCCTGCACAAACAAAAAAAAGTTATTTGTGTTCTGAAGTGCAGTTGTCTCTCAGTCCATTATTAATTCCTTCTGGGTGGACTTTGTGTATTCGTCTGGGCCTACCAGGGCTGACTCCTGAGGCAGAATCAGTCGCCAGCCCAGAGGACGGAAACATTTCAACATTCCTTTTAGGTGTCAGCCATTTCTTCTTGTAGGTTTTAGTGAGGGGCTTACAAATTCTCTAGTGTGGTTAGTTTGTCAACTTGGCCCTTAGCAGAACTGTTTTGGTTTTGGATTTTTGAGACAGGACCTCGCTATGTAGTGCAGGCTGGCCTTGAATTCACCATGTAGCCCAGGCTGGCCTTGAATTTGAGGTGATCCTCCTGCTTCAGCCTCCCAAGTGCTGGGATTACAGGCCTGTACCACCGTGTCCAGTTTAGCATGCTCCTCTTTGAATAGTCCCTAAGGGACTCAGTTTCTTCACCTGTTAATGGGAAAAGAGAAGAATTGAACTCAAGCACATCCATCCCTAAAGGTACCAAATGAATAATTTTTTGAAGTTTTTTAAAAAAAAAGTCAGGTAGAATGATACCTGATTCTTTGAGAAGCTGACAGAAAGCCTGCTAGATGGTTTTTCTTTCTGGATGTCTTCCTTCTCTGGTGCTGTCTTTTCTTGCCATTATCTTCAGCAAACGCGTGGCTGACAGTCTTCATCTTCGAAGTATCTCCCACTGTTTACTTAGTGTCCCCGCCTGCTCAGAAGAGAAGGACTGGAAGAAGGGGCTGTTTGCCTGGTTTTCAAACTCTGATGCCTACTCAGCTCCAGGCTTCCAGGGAGCCCACATTCACTCGGCTTTATTTTGCCAGTGTGAAGTTAGATTAGCACTTGCAAGCTTTTATTTCTCTTCTGAAATCCAAGGGGAATCTGGTGCCCAGACTGCTTGGTATGTACACCTGACTTCGTGGGGTTCACTGCCCAGGTACGAGTACCTCGATGGGAAATCTATAGGTGGTTGCAAAGTTGTCAGTGAGAACGATGTTTTTGTTTGTTTGTTTGTTTTGTTTTGTTTTGTTTTTTGAGACAAGGTCTCACTGTGTAGTTCAGGCTGAGCTTGAACTTGCAGTGATCCTCTTGCCTCAGCCTCCCAAGTGCTGGGATTACAGGCATGTGCCACCGCGCCTGGCTGAGAATGACATTTTAGTGTCAAGCTTTGAAAATAGCTTTCATTTGCTCCCCCCTCTTGCCATCAGGTACAATTTCAAAGAATTGGGGGCAGAGTTTTTATTTGGGGGAGGGACAATGTCTCACTGTGTAGTTTAGGCTGGTTTTGAACTCACTATGTAGCCCAGGCTGGCCTCAAACTCACAGGGATCCTCCTGCCTCAGCCTCCCAAGTGCTGTGATTACTGGGTGTGTCACCACACCTGACTCACTAATTTAAAAAATTTAATACTTCACTTCTGCATAATCTGAGAATTGCTCCCTGAGAGATGTTTCTGTTGCATCTTCCCCTTTGGCACAGGCCCTCTGAACTCTGTGGGGCCTGCAACTTTTCCGATCTTCAGTGAACCAACATGTCTGAGTGTGAAGCGGAACACAGAGTCTGACAGTAGCCAGGTGCTGAGGTCAGAAGTCCCACTGATACTGACAGTGGTCGGATGCCCTCACCCCATGTGCTAGAGCCGAAATTAGGGTTCATTTTTCTGATAATTCATATGAAGGAGGCAGCTGAAATGAAAACCAGTTGGAAGTAGACCTAGAGAGGTGGGATCTATGGCTTCCCCAGAAGGCTGTGAGGTTTTGAACTGGGAGAAAGGAAGCTCTAGAGGGCAAGGCTAATCCAGCTTAGACTTCCGGAGGAGGCTTGGAGTGAGGAAGAAGAGGAGGAGTGTGGAGCTCCCGTGGAGGAGCTCACTCTCTAAAGTAGGAGTTTCCAGGGGCATGTCTATAATCCCAGCACTTGGGAGGCTGAGGCAGGAGGATCGCCATGAGTTCAAGGTCAGCCTGAACTACATAGTGAGACCCTGTTTCACAAAAACCAAAAAGGAATCTTGACATATATTCCCATGAAGAAGTTAGTAACAATGTGTTTCATTTTCAGGAAGGAGGCTTTGGTGTAGAGCGAGTGGGAAAAGCCTTCAGGCATTTATCATCTAATGGACTGGGAGTGAGAGGGAGACAGTTTCTCAGAAAGGGGTGGACTGTGCATGATGGGAAACAGAGGCCTTCATTATCTACCAACCAGCTCATGCAAACACTGCCTATTATTCTTACTTAATTTTTTCTTAGCTTCTCTCTCCCTTTTTGTTGTTTTTTTCTTTTCTTTCTTTCTTTCTTTTTTTCAAGACTGGATCTCAAAGTCCAAAAATTCTATTCTTTTGAAATACATGTGAAATAGCATGTATTTGTCCAGCATGTGTCAGATGCTGGACAAATCAGCAAGTCTAGACACATTTAAAAGGATTGAAATAATGCAGAGTATATTCTCTGACTGAGAGGGAATGAAATTAAATGCAAATAACAGAAAGATATCTGGACTATCCCCCAATATTTGATAACTGAACAATTATTCCTAATAAAGTTGTGGGTCAAGGAAAATATCAGAATTTGTGAACTGATCTGAAGTAAAGCCTGGAGGGAAACTGTGCTTTTATATTAGGAAAAGAAAAATATCTAAATCAATAATCCAATATTTCATGACAAAAATCTAGTATAAACTGGGTATGGCGGTGCACACCTATAATCCCAGCACTCAGGAGGCTGAGACAGGAGGGTGGCCACAAGTTTGAGGCCAGCCTAGGCTGCATAGTGAGTTCAAGGCCAGCCTGAACTACACAGCAAAACCCTGTCACAAAATAAAACACAAACAAACAAAAACAAAAACACCCCTCTTTCCTTCAAGGTAAATACCCTCCCCACAAGAGTCACTTTGGATTAAAATCATCTCATTCAAATTTTCTTTTTAATTCAGTCCTCCAACCATCACCCCCAAATGTAGCCACAGGTTCCTTACCAGAAGGTTTCATTACTGTGTTTTCGTTACAGTGTCTCTTAGCTACACTGGTGATTGTCCTCATCATATTTCAAGATGGCTTATTCTATTATAAGTAATCGATGGGTTGACTTCTGCTCATATTTTGGCCTGCACTTTACTTATTTATTTATTTATCATTCTTCTTGTTCTTCTTCTTCTTATTATTATTATTGTTTTTTTCTGAGACAGGCTCTCGCTATGTAGTTCAGGCTGGCCTTGGCCTTGAACTCACTACATAGCATTGGCTGGCCTTGAACTCATGGTAATCCTCCTGCCTCAGCCTTCCAAGTGCTGGAATTACAGGCATGCACCACCATCCCCTGGCACTACAGAGTAATTTTACCTCTTTTGGAGTCTTATATAAGTGGAACCACTCAGTCTGCACATTTGTGTCTGGCTTCTTACTGTCAAAACTGTGTTAATGTCATCGATTCAGTATTCTGTTGAGTGTGTATTTATTACCTAAATATATTACAATTTAGGTTTTCTGTTGTTTGGACCCTAATTGTGTAGCTAGTTGGATACACTTTAGAATGCTAAGTGCAATTCCCGTGTCCATCCATGGGCAGTTTTGGTGACTGACCATCGTTTGCACACTGGCCAGGTGAGGGCATGGGCAGGGCGCACAGCGGCCCCTCCCTGGTGGAATGGGTGGATCCCTGCCTCTTCCCTGCAGGTTGCTATGAGCAGGTTTGGTTGAGCAGATACACAGATAGGATGCATTTTGGTGTCACTCCTCTGACATTGTTCAGCATGGCATAAAGAGATTTTTCTGTTATTTACTTGTTTTGCATTACTGGGGATTGAACCGAGGGCCTTCACACTGAGCTACATCCCCAGCCCTTTTATTTATTTTTTTATTTTGTGACAGGGTCTTGCTAGGTTCTCCAGGCTAGGCTTGAATTTAGGATCCTCCTGCTTCAGCCTCCCACAGTGCTGGGATTATAGATTTGTGCCACCATGTCCAGGTTTTTGTGTTTTAAATATCATAAAGTTGGTCTGATTGAGAATGGGAGCTTCTAAGTTGGGGCCCCTCAGACAGAAAGTTCTTTAGACAACGTGAGTTGTTACCTTCCATCTTGTACATCATTGTCTAGGGCTGGAGTGGAGCCCAGTGGTCCAGCATTTGCCTAACATGCATGAGGCTTGGATTCAATCCCCAGCCTTAAAAAACAATGGGCTTGGTGGCACACACCTATAATCCCAGCACTTGGGAGGCTGAGGCAAGAATATCCTGAGTATGAGGGCAGCCTGGGCTACACAGTGACATGGTGAGACTCTTTTTTTTCTTTTTTTTTGTGGGTACCGGGGGTCGAACTCAGGACCTCGCGCACCAGCAGGCACCCATGCCACTGAATGATATCACCAGCCCTTTTTTCGTATGTGGGTACCGGGAGTCAAACTCAGGACCTCGCACTTGCCAGGCAGGCGCTTATGCCGCTGAGCTATCTCACCGGCCCCAAGACTCTTTTTTAAAAAAAGGAAGGGATAATAATTTTGAATACTTTGGTAATAATTATCAAATATTATTTTTTAAAAACCACATGCTTTTAGCTCAGTAAATCCCCCCATTAGAGACAGTGGTGCAGACCTGGTTCAAATTCACGGTCTCTCACTTCCTAGCTGTGACCTTAAGTGAGCTGCTTACTTTTCTCCACTGTATTTCATCATTCACACCTACCTTAGATTATCTTGATGATTAATTAAAATATTAAGACTAAAGTTATTAAATATAGGAAATACAAAGATGTGTGTTCAGAAATACAAGTCTCTAAGGTTTTTATGATAGTAAAATTTTGAGATCAATCTGATTATTCAATCCTGAAAAATAAGAAAATAGCTGAAAGTATATGAGCTATACAATAAATTATATAATAATTCAAAATCAAGTTTCTAAAGAATCTATAAAGCCATAGGGAAATTATGCACATGTGATGTCAAGTATAAAAGCAGCCTATAAGATTGCATGCAACTTGCTGGGTGTGGTGCTGCATGCCTGTAATCCTGGCATGCAGGAGGCTGAGGCAGGAGGATTGCTGCACGTTTGAGGCCAGCCTGGGCTACACAGTGAGACCTGTCTCAACCAAAAAAAGAAAGAAAGGTTGCATACAACTTGATCTTAATTATCTGAAAAATATACATTCATCACAAAACAATCTGGGGTACATAATACATAAAACTGTTATCTCTGGATGATGAGATTCTGTCAAGGGCTTAGTTTTCTTCTATGTTATTATCGTTTTGTATTTTCCAGAGTTAACTTTTCCGAGCAGTCCCTTTGCAAATTGGAAGATAATACACACACAGATAAAATCAGCAGTAAATATTATTTCAGGGAAAACAGAACTGGCTCTTGTCCTCCTTAATGAGCGCACCCGCAAACGTCTGGCAAGCTCTGGAGTTTTAATCATTCCACTTCCTTCTTCTTTAAATGAGAAGGCAGTGAGTACCGGATATATGGGCCACCTCAGCCCTCGGGGCTCTGGGCCTGGGGCAGCGCCCCCGCCTTGGGCCTGGTAATCTCCGAGGGCAGCGACCAGCCGGTATGGACCGTGTGGACGCGGACAGCACTCTCCATTAGTTCCCGAGTTTCTGAGTTCGATGGGCCTTGGCACTGCGAGCTCGTCTCCCCCGCACCCCATGGACCGGAGACGGCTCTGCTGTCCTCACTCTGGCTTCAGCTGGCTTTGTGGACAGAAGCAACTGCATGGCAGCAAAGTAACAGTTTTCTGTAGCTGATACTGAGTAACCGATGGAAGGCCAGAAATGGAACCATCAGTGTTTTCTTTGCTTAAAAGTGGCATCAATTGTTCCTTTTTCCGTTTCTTTTTTCCTTCTTCCTCTTGCTCCTCCTCCTCCTCCTCCTCACCTAGCTGCTGCGATTGACCCAGGGCTCCGTGCACTGAGACAGCCTCTGCGTCCCTGCCCTGCGCCCCAGACCCCATCCCATTCTCATGAGGTTATTGCTCAGGGACTGTACGCGGAATTTGGGGCTGGCTCTCTTGGCGTCCAGCAGAATGGACTCTGTTAGGGCGCGTACAGGTTTGCTTTTCCCCCCAGCGAGGAAAGCCGATGTTAGATCCGAGGCCCGCGCAGCTGCTGGTGCGGAGTGGGGCTCGCCGGGCCCGGTCTGCTCGGACGTGAGCGTCCGCCCCTCCGCTCCCCAGCTCCGGCTTTGGAATTTCTCGCACTGAAGCCACCTGATGCCAATGCGACCAGTTGAAAAGGGAAACATCCGTGTAATTACTAGGTGTTTCATCTACACAATGGGAACCGAGAAGTTGGCGTGATTTTGTTCTTCACCTGGTCGACGGTTTCGTTTGTTTTGTTGGACTTCTCTGGCCTGCGATGATTTGTTGACTGGTATTGTGTGAACCAAGCCAGTTCCACAAATGCTTCCATGACTGTCAGGAAGAAAAACAACACAGGAAGGCTGAAAAGGATAATTAGATTGCGAGCTAGGAGCCTGGGGGACTTTGTTCAGCTTTGTCTCGGGGCGGGTACGTGACCTTGGGCAAGTCCTTTCAGCACCGCCCTCCTCGATGGGAGAAGGCGGAAGACTCGGCAGCTGCCCTGGGAAAGAGCCTCCCACTTGCGGGAGAGGAGAACTCAGTGTGATCCCCAGAAAGCGGGTGGGGACTGGTGTTTCTGTTATTTCAAGGCCTCACTACGCAGCCCAGGCTGGCCACAAATTCATGGCGATTCTCCTGTCTCAGCCTCCCTAGTGCTGGGATTACAGGCGTCCACCACCACGCCTAGCTTTTTTTGGAAACAGCTCAGTTTATGGCAGGATTTTTTTTTTTTTTTTTTTAATTTGAGACAGGGTCTTGTTATGTAGTCCAGGCTGGCCTCAAACTCACAGTGATCCTCCTGCCTCAGCCTCCTGAGTGCTGGATTTACAGGTGTGCACCACCACAATTGGCTCAAATTTTTGTGTATCTATCTATCTATGAGACAAGGTACTAGGTAATTCAGACTGCCCTTGAACTTGTGGCAATCCTCCTGCCTCAGTTTTCTGAGTGCTGTGATTACAGGTGTTTACCACCACACCTGGCCATATTTCCATATTTATAAATACTTAAGTCTAGTTAGTTCTGGTACAACTCTTGTTTTGAAAACATGAATTTCTTCAACATAATATTATTGTGAAGCAAGTTGAGCATAATGCAAATTTTACTTCGCTTCTGCACAATTTCATCCATGAGGAATAGTAGGTGAACTGCATCCAATGTAATTGAGTCTTAGAAATACACAAGCTTTAATACACACACACACACACACACACACACTTGAGCCGCCGGTCAACACCTGCTCTTCCCACTCCCTGTGCATTTCAGGAACCCCTCTACCTTTCCCAGCGACCGCAAACTGCAGCCCTGCCCTGGCAGTGCCCTCCACTCTCTAACTGCCCTCTCTTCCCTGAGCATGTGTCCTACTCTTCTGTGTTTCCTGCTCTTGTTTTATTTTCTTCAGTCCATATTTGCGGCGCACAGTGGCTACCTTCGGCGTTGTAAGTTGGTCCCTGAACTGAGCTCAGCCGGGCTCTTTGACTTCCCCTCCCACCTGCGTCCTTTACTGTTTCCTGTGCTTTTCCTTCTCTGAATCTCTGATCCTGAACCTTCACTCTTCGCCTGCGGTCTGTTGTTTTCTCCTGCCCTGCACAGGGCGATGGGGGTGTGAATCCCGCAGGCAGCCGGGCAGGCAAAGTCGGTCTGACAAGCAAACCACACATCCTTTTCAGGCAAAGTGCACATTTATAAAACGCACTTTTCACTCTCATCAATCTGTCCTGTTGTTTTTATTAAGTTCCTTTCTTCTTTCTTTCTTTTTTTGGGGGGAGGGGTTTGAGACAGGGTCTTACTATGTAGCTCAGGCTGGCCTTGAACTTGAAGGGATCCTCCTGCCTCAGCCCCCTGAGTGCTGAGATGACAGGTGTGTGCCACCATGCCTGGCCTATTAAGTTCTTTTCTTTTATTTCATTTTTAAAAAATGTACTGTGGGTTGAACCCACGGAGCACTGAGCTACATCCCCAATCCTGTATTTTTTTTTTTTTTTTTTTTTTTTTTTGTGGGTACCGGGGGGTCAACCTCAGGACCTCGTGCGCCAGCAGGCGCCCGTGCCACTGAGTGATATCACCGGCCCCTTTTTTTTTGTATGTTGGTTCCGGGAGTCGAACTCGGGCCCTCGCGCTTGCAAGGCAGGCGCTTAAACCGCTGAGCCATCTCACCGGCCCCCAATCCTGTATTTTTAAATTTTATTTTGAGACAGAGTCTTGCTAAATTGCCAGGGCTGGCCTTGGACTTGGGATCCTCCTGCCTCTGCTTCTTGAACAGCTGGGATTACAGGCATGTACCATTACACCTAGGTAAGTTCTTTTTCTTAATATGTCACTTCCAAAGTTTCTGTCTACTATGCCCAAATCCATTTTCCTGTAAGTTTTGTAGATTTATTGTCAAATTTTGCATAGTACAATAACTAATTCTTATCCATTGTATAGTAGTGAATAATTAAATAATAACTGGTTAATAAAAGGACAATGAAAATGCATTAAGGAATCACGTAGCTAATCACAGCTAGTATAAACGATGGGTGTTCTTGGATCTGAGAGCTTGGGTCCATATCTTGCTAGTACACTGAGCGACAGAACAGGAAGTACAAGCCTTCTGGTGTGCAGTGAAGTGACAAGGAAAGACCCTCCAGAAATGACTAGGATTCCCATTTCTCAGTTTACATTTCTTTTCTTTTCCTTTCTTGCTGTGTTAGGCATTGAACTCAAGGCTTTTCCCATGCTAAGCAAGTGCTCTACCACTGAGCTGCAGCCGGCCCAGTTTACATTTCTACAGTAATAGAGCTGGCCAGGCGAGGGGGCGCACGCCTCTAACCCCAGCATTTGGGAGGCTGAGGCAGGAGGATCACTGTGAATTCAAGGCCAGCCTGGGCTACACAATGAGTTCAAAGCCAGACTCAACCACATGGCTAGATCCTGTCTCATAAAAACAAAACAAAACAAAACGTATTTCTAATATAGCAATTATTAATCAGCATGACCTACATGGATAAAAGCCTTGTGGTGGATTTAAGAATGTTTAAGAGTGTCGAGGGGTCCTGAGACCTAAAGACTTGATGACATCCAGACATGCGGTTTCCTGTTGTTGGAACACTGACATTTTCATCCTTGCAGCTGTAATCTGTAGTATAACGTTTCCTTAACAGATTCCCTGAAATGCAACTTCTTCTTCTTTTTTGGGGGGGGATGGGGTGGGGGGGTTGAGGCAGAATTTCACTATGTAGCCCAAGCTGGCCTTGAACTCTCAGCGATCCTCCTGCCTTGGCCCCCGAGTGCTGGGGTTACAGGCACATGCCACCATGCCCAACTTTCTTACAGGTTTAGATTTTGTTCACAATTCTGGGATTTTTCCCCCTGTTAATGAGTAGCACAACCATGCTTGCTGCCTGGGCAGCTCTCCCTTTCCCTCCTGGGTTGGGCCCTCCTGAGCCCCACACTCCACAGCTGTCCAGCTGCTGCTGGAACTGGCACTCTGTACCAGCAGGAGAGGGGAGAGGCAGCTGCCTCCAAAGTTTGCTGAAATTCCAGTGCTGTGGAACAGTTCAACAGCACAGCCAACGTAAGTTAATTTATTCTGCTCGTAGTTTGGTTTTCTGCTTCTGAGAACTCTGGGCACATGGCATTCCCCGAAGACAGAAAGGAGGAAGCCACCCTGGGCGATAATAAGCATTCACACCTGTCAGTGTGTTTGTCCTGCATCTCGGCTGGAGATGAGTTTCTAAGTCCTAACCCCAGTGGCTTCCCAGCTGTGACCAGGTTAGAGGACACTTTCCCATGACTGCTGCCATGGTTGCAGTAATGTCAGGACTCTGAGCCCTGGCTTTGTGGTGATAAGAATCATCTGGAAGCCAGCTGTGGTGGCACATGCCTTCGAGGCCCGTGCTTGGGAGGCTAAGGCAGGACGATTGTTGGGAGTTCAAGGCCAGCCTGGGCTACACCACAGTGAGTTCAAGGCCAGCCTGGACTACATAGTGAGACCCTGTCTCAAAAAAAAAAAAAAAAAAAGCTTTCTCCATACCTGGGACATCATCATCCATCAGACCTGTAAGAGAACTGTAATTAATGGTCTTCATTTGGCTTTGGATATTATATGTCTGTTGTTCCTTCACTGAAGTTTCTATTTTAACTGCAGAGCTTAGAAATTTGTGGAGCCATTTGTACCACATTTGAGATTGTTATGGACAGAGGCACCAGGTAGGTGACAGCCACATCATTCAGTTACTCTTAAAATGTCCCAGTTTTCCACAGCACATTTCCTCAGACGCATAGAAGCCTCGAAGGGACAGACTAGGTCACAAGTAGTGTGCATGTGTGGCATCCCTAGAAGCATGACAGAATGCCCCAGCTGTAAAAATATTCCCACCCCCATAAGGAAAAATCCCCAATTAGAAGGTTCTATTTTGTACGGTTTAGAGGAGATGTTCCAGTTGGTCTCTCCTATTCTCATACAGAAGAGGTTAAAAGGTAAATGAATGAGTTGCCTTGTAGTAGTAGCTTTTTATTTTTTCTTCTGTTTTTCTTCTTATTTTAGTTTCTTTTCTTTTCTTTTCTTTTTTTATGTGGGTACCTGGAGTCAAACTCAGGACCTCGCGCTTGCCAGCAAGGGCTTGTGCTGCTGAGCAATATCACTGGCCCTTTTTTTCCTTTATGTGGGTAGGGGGAGTAGAACTCAGGACTTCATGCTTGCCAGGCAGGCGCTTATGACACTGAGCTATCTCACTGGTCCTTGTTTTAGTTTCTTGAGACAGGGTCTTTCTGTGTAGTTCAGGCTGGCCTTGAACTCACTATGTAGCCCAGGCTAGTCGCAAACTCTCAGTGATCCTCCTGCCTCATCCTCCCCAGTGCTGGAATTACAGGCATGCACCACCATGCCCAGCTTTATTTTCATTTCTTTAAAAAAAAAACAGGGCCGGTGAGATGGCTCAGCGGCTTAAGCGCCTGCCCGGCAAGCGCGAGGGCCCGAGTTCGACTCCCGGAACCCACATACGAAAAAGGGGCCGGTGATATCGCTCAGCGGCACGGGGCGCCTCTTGGCGCGCGAGGTCCTGAGGTCGACCCCCCGGTACCCACAAAAAAAAAAAAAAAAAAAACTTTTTTTCTTCCAGTCCTAGAAAGAAGGAAGGAAGGAAAGGAAGGAGGGAGGGAGGGAGGGAGGGAGGGGGAGAAGCCAGGAAGGTGGGAAGGAGTTCAGTCCAAAAGCAGGGTGGGTACAGGTTTTATGGGATCTCAGTATCGCCTTCTTTAAGAAGAAGAATATAGAAAATATCTTACTTCTGCAGACTGCACACCACCCTGCAACCACGAGCCCCCCCCCGGCCCCCCAGGATCTGGGAAGAAGTCCGAGTCCTCAGCTCTCATGAGCAGCCCTTGCCTAGGAACCAACCTTCTCTGATCTTCTGTTTTGAACACTGCCGGGAACTCTGAGTCCGGCCCCAGGAAACGGTGCCTCGTTCAGCGACCGGGCGGAAGGGTTCCCATACCCAGAGAGAGCGGATTTGGAGCATCACGTAAATACATTCTCAGGCAAGCCCCCGCAGGTGTGAGTCGTCCTCGCCATCTTCCAGGACCTGCCCTTGGGCGTGTCTCCTCCAGGACCCAGTGAGACAGAGCAAGCCCAGGGCCCGGGTCAGCAGGGCCAGGGTGCAGCTCCAGCCTCGTGGCTACCGAGATCAGAGCAGAAGAAGCTCCAAGAGTTCTTCTGATTGACTCAGATGGGAATCGTGAATTGGCCAAGTGCAGCTCTGCTGGCATTCCTGGTGACACCAAGTGACACGGACAGCTGCTGGTCACTGCCGCTGCCAGCCGACACTGTCCAATGCCAGCTTGTGTGGGACATCATAGGAGGTCCAATCGGCCAGGTGCAAAGTCACTGCTGCTGGTCTTTACTTCTTTTCTTTGAGACAGGATTTCACTAGGTAGCACAGGATGTCCTGGAACTCACAGCAGTCCTCCTGCCTCAGCCTTCCTCAGTCATATGAGCTACATCTCCAGCCCTTACTTTATTTTGAGACAGGCCCTCATGGAGCTGGCCAGCCTGGCTTCAATCTTGCAGTCTTCCTGCCTCGGTTTCCTGAGAGGCTGGGATTACAGGTGTGCACCACGTCCAGTTTACCTTCTCTCTTTAAACACGAGATTCTCTTCCTGGGAGCCATCACTGATAAAACACAGTTCCTTTTGCTTTCCTGCCTGCTTCTAGGAAGCCCTAGAAGGTGCACCATGAGCACTTTCACCTAGCTTCTCACTGTCATAAACCCTCTCACTTGGCCCTCCTGTTCCCCAGCTTTGTTTCTGTTTTTGTTTTGAGACAGGGTCTCACTACAGAGCCCAGGCTGGCCTCAAAATCATGACGATCCTCCTGCCTCAGGCTCCACAGTGCTGAGATGACAGGCAGTGCCACCACCTCTGGCTGGTCCCCTGAGAAGTGGACACAATTCCTCCGTTTGTTGAGGGGGGAATCATGGCTTTACCATGGTTCTGGAGGTAGTTGGTGATGAGATCTCGATTCCGACTCAACTTATCTGAGTCAAAGTCTGATATTCCTTTCTGCACCTCAGAACTGCCTGTAGGACAAGTGTGAGGCCCGGACCAAGGCCTTTGAGACACACGGGAGGGGAAGCAGGAGGGGGAGCTCTGCTACTAGCTGAGGGCAGGAGAAGGGCACTGCGGAGGCTGAGGCAGGGCAAAGTCCGAGGCCAAGATGAGGACTCTGTGTGTGTCAGAGGTGGGGTCCTGGCTGAGGGCAGTGTGAAACTGTTGCTTCTCTCATTTACCACTGTGAGGGAAAACAACGGTCTTTGTCACCAGCTTCTCATGCCCATTCTTTACATATGAAGGTACTAAAGCTGGACGTGGTGGCACACACCTATAATTGCAGTGCTGGGGAGGCTGAGGCAGGAGGATCACCATGAGTTTGAGGCCAGAAGACTTCCAGGAAGATTGCAGAGTGGTGAGTGGTGGAGAAACAGACCCTAAGAGATTTGGTGTCCAAATGCTGGAGCATGGCAACACAAGGAAGAGAAAAAGGAGGGAAGGGGTCCCCAGGACCCAGTGGGGATCTGGAGCAAGAGTTAAAGCCCATGGGGAGACCAAAGAGAGACCTCAACACAGAAGAAGGAGGTGGCAAATGGTGCTTTCTCCCTGATCCCTCCCTTGCTTTGTGGGAGTGGCAGCTTGAACCTGCAGACCCAGTGGTCTCCACAGAGAAACGCACCAGTGGTACAGAGCAGTGGACACAGCAGACCGCAGTGGCTGGTGAGTTGTTCAGGTTCAGATGTCCACCGGGAGAGAGCAATTGGCTGGTAGCCATCTTGGAGAGAGGCCAGCTGAGCTTGGAACTCAGAGAAGATGTGGGTTGGCTCCATCTAGTGGATTCCTGTGTCAGGGTGAGGTGAAACCAAGTTAAATTTGGCAGGAGGTCAAGGAGCCAAGTTCAAGCTGGCAGGAGGCACACGGAGTGCTGCTGGTTGAACAAATCAGGTTCCAGCCTCACAGCCAGAAATCAGGCTGAACTTCAGTGGAACTAAAGGTGCAGGCTTGCTGGGATTATCCACTGCCCCGCTGTAAAGCCAGGGCTGGCCTGCTGGGATTAATCATCACGGATCTGGGCTCTGTCTGCCCACACTGTCTAAGAGTAACAGCAGAGACACGTCCTGAAGTGGACACTTTTTTTTCTTGTTTCTTTTTTTTCTTATTCTTTTGTTTCTGTTTTCTTTTCTTTTTTCTTGATTATTCTTGTTCTTATATGAATGTGAACACTGTTTCTAGTTTTTCTGTTGTTGCTCTGTTCTGTTCTTATTTTTATTACTTCCTTCTCTCTTTCCATCCTGTCTTCTTCACCAGTTTCCCAAAGTTCTCATAATCTTCCTTTTTCCTCCAGCCTTGTTTCTAATATTTTCCTCTTCTTCTTCTTCTTTTTTTTCTCTCCCAATTCCTTTTAAATTTTCTCCCCTGAGGGTAAAATCACCATATTTACTGTATACTGTATACAATACATATTTACTGTATACAATTCTCTGACTTGTTTTAAATTTTGTTATATAACTACATATATAGTTTAGATGGTTAAAGGTGGCAAATTAATTTTCACCACAGTTTGTCATTTTCTAGTCTGTGTTCAGTGCTATTGTTATTGCTGATTGTACTACTTTAGCCAAGGTGACATAATTGTTCTAGTCAGTTCTTCCTGGTATACCAAGACTGAGATTGCCTAAGGGTCATAAATAATACTATAGGCCAGTGCCAAAGAACCAGGGGCTAGGCCAAATAGGCAGCTACTTCTCATCCCTAATACATTGAAGAGGTAAGATCTTGCAACAGACTCAAAACCCAAAAGCCAGCTGTGCTGGGAAGACACCTCTGAGAAGTAGTCATCTCCTAAAGGCTCTAAATACTAGCAATAAAATTATCTGCTATAAGCAATTTACAAGCATCAACCAAGGAATTAAACTAAAAAAATATATATAGAAAATGAGAAGACACTTAAGCAAGATGCAACCATAGACTTCCACCTCACCAAAGGCAAAGCCAGGGGCAGTGAGGTGGAACAGCTTGAAAGCCACCCACCTGGACTCTTTAAAGTGGTAATAGCAGAAGTAATAAAGCAGATGAATGAGGCTCTAGAAAAAAATCACATCAGAAATAATTTCTCAGTTAACTACAGAGATGGTGACCATAATGAAAGACATAGTGACAAAGAGGAGCTTAGGAAAATGAAACCATGAACAGTCAACATAGGAAAGAAATGGAATCCATGAAACAGAGTCAAACAGATACCCAGAAGATTAAAAATTCCATTGAAAGTACATGCAGCAGAATGAGCCAATATGAGGACAGAATATCAGATATACAAGACAGGACTTTGATTAGTGATCATGAAAAGGAAGATTTCTTAAAAACAGCAAGGGACCACAAAAAAATCCAATAGTTGCTAGATGATGCAAAGAAGAATAACATAAGATTGATGGGAGTCATTGAAAAAGCAGGAGACAGTGCAAAAGACATAAAACACCTGTTCACTAAAGTAATGGCAGAAAACTTCCCAAGCAGGGAAAAAGAATTTGACATATAGATAAGTGAGGCATGTAGAACTCCAGTTAGCCATGATTAAAAAAAAAAATCTATACCAAGGCATATAATAGTCAAGATTCCAGAAATTCAACACAAGAACAGAATATTAAAAGCTGTTAGAGAAAAGACACAAATCACCTATAAAGGAAAGCTCATCAGAATCACAGCAGACTTCTCAACACAAACCCACAAGTCAAGGAGAGCTTGGAGTGAAGTATTTCAAGCCCTAAAAGAAAACAGCATCCAACCCAGATTGATGTACCCTGCAAAACTATCTTACAAAATTGATGGAGAAATAAGATACTTCTGTGACAAAGAGCACCTGAAAAAGTTCATGACCACCAAACCAGTACTCCAAAATATTCTGAAGGACATTCTATAGAGATAAGGAGGACTACAACTCCATGAACCCCAACAGAATGAATCCACCAGACAAGGCAAACAATTAAACAGAGAGGGAAAAAAGGAACCAACAACAGGAAAATAACATGACAAGGATAAATCCATACATATCAGTTATAACCAGCAATGTAAATAGTCTCAATTCAATCAAAAGAAACAGACTGGCAGAATGGATCAAGAAGCAAGACCCAACAATATACTGCCTACAAGAAATACATTTAATTTAAAAAAGAAATTCATAGACTGAAAGTCAACAGATGGGAAACAATACTCCATGTGACGGATCTTGGAAAAAAACAGGGGTAGCTATTCTATTTGCAGACAAAGTGGATTTCAAGCCAAGACCGATTAAGAGAGACAAAGAAAGTCACTGCATCCTTGCAAAGGAAACAATCCAAGATGAAGAGATACCAATCATGAATATATATGCAATAAATACCAGTGCACCCAATTATATAAAACAAACATTAACAGACATGAAAAATCAAATAAGCACTAATATAATTATAATTGGGGCCCTCAATATCCCACAGTCACAAATAGATCAACTAGACAAAAAAATCAACAAAGAAATATCAGAACTGAACCAAACCTTTGAACAAATGGACTTAGTAGATGTCTACAGAGTATTCCACCCCACAACATCAGAATATATGTTCTTTTCTGCTGCATATGGGATATTCTCCAAAATAGACCACATACTAGATCATAAAACATGCTTAAGTAAATGCCAAGGCATTAAAATTTTCCCATGTATATTATCAGACCACAGTGCAATGCAATTGGAAATCAATTACAAAAGAAACCACAAAAACATAAACACATGGAAATTAAATAATACCCTCCTGAACAACCAATGGATCACAGATGAAATTAAAGAAGAAATCAGAGAGTTTCTACAATTAAAGGATCATGGCAATACAAATACCAGAACTTATGGAACACAGTGAAAGCAGTCTTATGAGGGAAGTCTGATATGAATCCTCATATCAGAAAAACAGAGCAAGCTCAAATAAAAAACCTAATGTTGAACCTCAAGCTTCTAGAAAAAGAAGAGCAAGTCAAGCCCAAAGCTCATATGAAGGAAGGAAATGATAAAGATTAGAGCAGAAATTAATGCAGTGGAGACTAAGAAAACAATACAAAGAATCAATGAGTTGAAGAATTGGTTCCTTAAAGGATTAAATAAAATTGACAAACCCTTAACCAACCTTATTTTAAAAAGGGAATAAAAGACTCAAATCCATGCAATTAGGAATGAAACGGGTGAAATCACAATGGATCCTGCAGAAATCCAGAAGATCATGTATACCTACTTTGAGAACTTGTATTCTAATAAGATGGAAAATGCAGAAGAAATGGACAGATTCCTAGATGCATATGAATTACCAAAGCTGAATCAAGAAGATATAAAAATCCTAAATAAACCAATATCAATTAATTAAATTAAAGGTGTAATTAAAAACCTACCAACAAAGAAAAGCCCAGGCCCTGATGGATTCATTGCTGAATTCTATGAGAAATTTATAGAAGACCTAATACCAATCCTTCTCAAACTCTTTAATGAAATTGAAAGGGAAGCAATACTCCCAAATTCATTCCTGGAAGCAAGCATTACTCTGATACTGAATCCAGAGAAGACTCCAACCAAAAAAGAGAACTACAGGTCATTCTCCCTAATGAACATAGATGAAAAAATCCTCAGTAAGGTACAGGCAGATAGAATGCAGCAAATCATCTAGAAGATGATACACCATGACCAAGCAGGATTCATCCAAGGGATGCAGGAATGGTTCAACATACATAAATCAATAAATGTAATACATCATATTAACAGAGCCAAGGATGAGAGCCATATGATCATCTCAATAGATGGAGAAAAAGCTTTTGAGAAAGTCCAATACCCGTTCATGATAAAAAAAAAAAAAAAAAAAAAAAAAAACCCTACAGAAAACTGGAGTAGATGGTCTTTATCTCAATCTGGTAAAAGCTATCTATGACAAACCAACAGCCAACATCATACTAAATGGACAAAAACTGAAAGCTTCCACTCTAAAATCAGGAACAAGACAAGGATGTCCACTATCACCACTCCTATTCAATATAGTTCTGGAAATATTAGCCACAGCAATTAGACAAGAGAAAGAAATAAAAGGAAGAAGGATAAGAAAGCAAGAAGTTGAATTATCATTATTCACAGATGACATAATACTCTACATAGAAGACCCCAAAATTCCACCAAAAGACTTCTAGATTTAATAACCAAATTCAGTAGTATAGCTACATATAATGTCAACATTAAAAAAATCAACAGCCTTCCTGTACATGAATAACAAACTCACTGAGAGAGAAATTAGGGAAACAACACCTTTCACAATAGCATCCAGAAAAATGAAATACCTAGGAATCAATCTAATAAAGGAAGTAAAATATCTTTCCAATGAAAACTATAGTAATCTGGAAAGGGAGATTGAAGAAGATATCAGAAAATGGAAAGATATCCCTTGTTCTTGGGAAGAATCAATATAGTGAAAATGGCCATACTTCCCAAACTGTTGCAAAGACTTAAAGAATCTTGATCAAATACCAATACCATATCTCACAGAATTAGAGAAAGAAATCCTAAAATTCATTTGAAATCAGAAGAGACCTAGAAGAGCAAAAGCGATTCTGAGGAACAAAGGCAAGGCAGGGGGCATCACAATGCCTGACTTTAAATCATATTACAAAACTACTGTGATAAAAACAGCATGATACTGGCAAAGGAACAGACCTGAGGATCAATGGAACAGAGTAGAAGATGCAGAAACAACTCCAGACATACTTAGCTACCTTATCTTTGACAAAGGTGCCAAACACGTTCACTGGAAGAAAGCCTCTTAAATAAATGGTTCTGGAAAAACTGGCTTTCCACATGCCAAAGATTAAAACTAGACCCATATCTTTCACTATGCACTAAACTAAAATCAAAATGGATCAAAGATCTAAATATTAAAACAGAAGCATTAAATTTGCTGAAGATAGAATAGGTAAAACTCTTAAAGACATTGGTAAAGCCCAAGACTTTATGAACAAAACCCCAGTGGCACAGGAACCATCGCAAAGAATCAACAACTGGGCTCTTTAATAAGATAAAAGATCTTTAATAACATAAAAAGCTTTCAAACAGCAAAAGAAACCATGAACAGACTGAAGAGACAACCCACAGTGTGAGAAAAACTTTTAGCCAACTGTTCCTCAGACAAAGTACTAATATCTAGAATATATGGAGAACTCAAAAAAATCAGACGCCCCAAATTTAAAGACCGAATCCAAAAATGGACATGTGAAATGAATAGACACTTCTTAGATGAAGAAGTACAAACAGCAAATAAATAGATGAAAAAACGTTCAATTTCACTGGTTGTGCTGGGTGTGGTGGCATATGCCTGTAATCCCAGAGCTCAGGTGGCTGAGGCAGGAGGATCACCATAGTTCAAGGCCAGCCTGGGCTCCATAGTGGGTTCTGGCCAGCCTGAAGTGCATAACTCAAGACTCTGTCTCTAAATAAATAAATAAATAAATATCACTGGTCATTCGAGAGATGCAAATTAAAACAATGCTGAGATTCCATCTCACTCCAGAAAGAATGGCTGTTATCAAGAAATCAACCAGTAAGAAATGCTGGCAGGGCTGTGGGGAAAAAGGACCCTTCTCCACTGTTGGTGGATGTGTAGACTGGTGTAATTGGTGTAGAAATCAGTGTGGAGATTCCTCAAAAATCTAAGTTTCCATTCAACCCAGCTATTCCCCTTTTAGGTATCTTCTCGAAAGAATTAAAAGCATCATACCATGGCGATATATGTATACCCATGTTTATAGCGGCACAGTTTGTAACAGCCAAATCTTGGAAATAGCCCAAATGCCTATCAGTGGATGAATGGATAAAGATGTGTTTTTTTTTTTTTTGTTTTGTTTTTTTTTTTTATGCTATGTACTCTGCCATAAAGAAGGATAAAATTGAGACATTTCTAGCTAAATAGATACACCTTGAGACCATGCTCTTAAATGAAATAAAGTGGACACACATGTTTAAATACTGCATTGTTTCTCTGGTGTGAGAAACCGAAAGTGTAAATAAGGACCAAAATGTATAATAGATACTGGGAAATGGGAAGAAAATGTTCAAATGAGAAGGGGAATGGGGGGGGAGCAAGGAAGGGACAGGGAAAAAAGCGAATAGAATAAAAAAATGTAAGCGAGGGCCGGTGAGATGGCTCAGTGGCGTAAGCGCCTGCCTTGCAAGCGCGAGGGCCTGAGTTCGACTCCCGGATCCCACATACGGAAAAGGGGCCGGTGATATCGCTCAGTGGCACGGGCGCCTGTTGGCGTGCGAGGTCCTGAGGTCGACCCCCCGGTACCCACAAAACAAAAACAAAAACAAAAACAAAAACAAAAAAAACAAAAAACAAAAAAAAAAATGTAAGCGAAGCTTTTGTAAATAAGGAGGGGAAGAGGGGTTGAAGGGAGGGGAGGGGATAGGAGAAAAAAAGAGTTTGAGGTCAGCCTGGGCTACATAGCAACACCCTCTCTCCAAAAACAAAAAACAAAAAAAATACAAAACAAAACAAAAATTACCTTTCTGTACCCCTATGTTTGCACTCTTGCGTATTTTCTAAAGTGTGTGCCCTAAGAGCTGTTGTACTGTGCATCTTTAAATGTCAAATCGCACGTGCAGCGGCTGCTCCCGGCGCACTTTAAGAGCTCTGTTCCTAGGCAAGAGCTGTCTCCTCATTGTCGCCTGTCTCCTCCGATGAACCTGGAGGCCTGCGCCGGGCCTTGGGCCTCGGGCCTCGGGAGGGTTTCAGAGTGATAAGGAGACAGCGTTTCTCCAACTCGTGCCTGATTTCAGTTCTCGGTGTACTTGCTTTCCAATCTCTACTCGGTTTCACGGGTTTCTTTTTCTTGTGTTGGTCCTTCCTGAGGGACCGGCTCATTTGCGGTGCTGAACACCTCGCGGTGCCAGCCCAGCTCCTGCCGGGTCACAGCAGGCGCTCGACGCGCAAAGCTGCGGGTGAGGGCTGCAGACCGGCCTTGCCCGGAGCATCAGACAGGCAGAGAGGAACGAAGGAACTCTGCCACCCTAGGCCACACAGGCGCCGCGTCCCTGCGGGACTGCACCCTCCCCACGTGTTTATGACGGGAGCTTTCTTCCTAGGGCCAGAACGTGACTGTGCGCTTTCCCAGGACACTTTTTTTTTTTTGTATGTTTTTTGTGACAGGGTCTCCCAGTGTAACCCAGGCTGGCCTGGAACTCTTGGCGATCCTCCTGCCTCAGCCTCCCGAGTGATGGGATTACAGACCTGCCCCACCACACCCGACTCATATCCCTGGACACTTTTTTGGTGATCTGGGTGTTAATCAGAAGGTACTTGGTGAATGCAGAATCAGAGCCATAGCTGCTGGGGGAGAACTGTGCAGTTTTTCCTCTAGATTTTGGGGAGGCTCAGCAAAGCTGTCCTTGCCCCCAGCAGGAAGTCCAGTTGTCTAGGGACAGGCACATGGTCACCCGCCATGTCCCCACCAACGTAGCTGGCTTTGTTCTTGGATCCCAGGAGACACTGGCTGGCAGTGTGGTGGTGACAGCTTCTGACGTACCTCCCGAGACTCTAACTCGTTCTCTCTGGGTTAATCCTATCTCCTTTTGGGCTGTTGGGAGTTATCTAATTATGTGAATGTGACTAGGTGTAATACAGAAAGTGTAGTGAGCACCATCTTTTGTTTGTTTGTTTTGAGACAGGATCTTGCTGTGCAGCCCAGGCTGGCCTCAAACTTCTAGTGACTTTCCTGCCTCAGTCTCCCAAGTGTTGTGATTACAGGTGTGGGCTACCATGACTGGCCCCTAACTGATACTATATTTAAATTTTGAGTGAAGCACAGTGGCACAGGTCTGTAACCCCAGCACGTTGGAGGCTGAGGCAGGAGGATGCCTAGACTTGGAGGACAGCCTGGGGTACACAGTGAGTTCAAGGCCAGCCTATACTACATAGTGAGACCCTATCTCATAACAACAACAAAAAAGAAATTAGGGGTTTTCGGGTTAGTGAGGAGGTAAGAGGGAAGTAAGGTATAACATTTAGGGATAAGAAGAGAGGTTTGGGGCCAGTGATATAGCTCAGTGGCACAGGCACATGCCTGGCAAGCACAAGGTCCTGAGTTCAATTCCTGGTACCAAAAAAAAAAAAAAAAAGGGAGGTTTGTAACTTGATGGTACAGATCACGGGTGGCTCTGACGAGCATGATCTCATTGGAGGAGGTGAGAATACAGAGGACTCCAGCAGGGTAGGGACATGGGTGTCCGAGTTCTGCCTCCAAGACTGAGAAAAGAGCCAAATGGGGTCCAAAATTGGATAGAATATGGGACATTAGTGCTCTTACTGTCTAACCAAGCAGCCAGCTTTAAATAAGAAAAGGTTTCTAGTTTTCACCATGGCAGCTTTCAGCAGGTTAAGCATGAAGCTAACGAGCGATACAGCACATGGGAACTTTACCATCCAGGTTTCAGAAATGAATTTCTGTGCTGCGCTAGGGCAACGCAGCTTCCTTCATCCAATATCTGATGAAGGGCCAAGGCGAGAGGAATTAATTTCCACGCACTAATTAAACAGGGGTGGGCACCGTCTATGCAGTGAAAGTCTCTCAAATGAATATTTGATAAACAATATCTGGTAAATTAAAAACCTGAAATGTTAAATTAAATGCAAATTAAAAATCTGGAATGTTAAATTAATTAAAGACACAAAACTGCTTCAAATAACATTACAGGTCTCAGTTAAAGCAGGGAAGGATGAAAAAAAAGCCAAGTTACTCAACATGGCATCCTGCACGCGTGCATGCGTGCCTCACCTGTTGGGAGTCCCCGCGGGCCCAGAGCTGCAGAGTTATTTGGGAATAAATTATGCACATCATATAACCATTTCTGAGTGCTTTTTCCTGTGCAACGATATGGAGGAATAGAACAGACTGTTTCCTATCATAGCAAATATGTCAAACTTACTCAAAATCACTGACTCCTCTTTCTGTTTTTTGAGATAGGGTCTCATTATGTAGCCCAGCCTGGCCTCGAATGAGCCTTGGCAATCCTCTTGCCTCAGCCTCCTGAGTTCTGGGATTATTGGCATGCACCACCATGCCTGGCACTGACTTCTCCTCTAGCTGGAGATAAGGATGGGTGAATTCTACACCTGGGGTTCCACCAAGGCAGAGCAGCTCCCACTGCCTGCTGGCTGACGTCTCTGATTTGCAGACAAAGAGCAGCTGGTAGAGTTAGGCCCCAAGTGCTACCAGACAGCTGCCTGTGGCCCTGGCATCACTGAGGGAAAGACCAAAATGTCCCAGTTGTCTAGTAGGCATGAGCACAGGTCTTCTGGATGGAACTGAGCCACGGCTCCTCTGGCTTCTCGAAGACAGGAGATGCCTAGAGCCATAACCTACTTCATCTGACTCTTGACTGGAACCCAGAACCAAGCCCAGATTTTTTGTTTGTTTTTGTTTTTGCTCTGGGCATTGAACCAGGGCTTTCACACTGAAAGCCCCAGACCCTTTTATTTTGAGGCAGAGTCTTGCTAAGTCACTGAGTTTCCCAGGCTAGGGTTGAACTTGAGTTCCCCATGCCTCAGCCTCTCAGCATTTGGCATTTCAGGCATGTACCACGATGCCCAGTGGTCCTTTTTGTTTAAAAATCTAATGTGCTCTAGAGGATAGATATTAGGAAGTAGGAAGAACTTGTTCAGACGAGAAAGAACTTCTTTTGTTTGTTTGTTTTTTGTTTGTTTTGAGACAGGCTAGTGCTTTGTAGTGCAAGCTGGCTTTGCTGGCCTTGAACTCACTGTGTAGCCCAGGCTGGCCTTGAACTCCCAGTAGTCCTCCTGCCTCAGCCTCCTGAGTGCTGGGATTTCAGGCATGCACCGCCACACCCAATTTTGGAAACAGAGTTTTTGTAAATGAGGAGGGGAAGAAGGGTTAAAAGTGGGGGAAGGGAAAAAAAAAGAATGAAGGTATGTACAGGTACAAATTCCTCCTGATGAATGTGATCATTATGTGTGGCAAACATGTACTAACAAAAAACAAATAAATTTGCTTTAAAATTTTATTTTATTAGTACATGTTTGTTCATGCATTTACAATCATCTTGGGGAGTGGGTACAGGTACAAGCACAGCTGGTTTCTTTGTTTTTAATCCCCTTTCCCTCCCCCTCCCCCCTCGTCCTCTAATTCCCCTATCCTGTGTTTCATCCCTGTTGATATTATTGATCTTAGCTCATGTTATGGAGCATAATGTTTACATTAATCAGGGTGATTAGAGTCCTGTACACGGCATATCTTTATTCTACTTATTTTTCCTTCCTCTCCTCCTCAGCCCTCACACTTTTCCCCTTGGACCCCTTCCCAATTGCAAGAGATCCACCCCCTTGACCCCTTCTATCCATCCTTTAGTATTCTCTCAAATAAGAGATACCATATGGTATTTAAGCTTGTGTGTCTGATTTATTTCACTCAGTATTATATTTCCCAGGTGCATCTATTTTCCTACAAATGCCTCAAATCTGTCATTCTTTATAGCTGAGAAGTATTCTGTTACACACAGATACCACATTTTGTTTATCCAGTCAAATGAGCATATCCAGCTGATACAGGCTGCTTCCAGGATTTAGCTATTATGATTTAAATGTGTTGCTATAATCATTTGTACGGATGTATCTCTGTAGTATGATGACTTCAGCTCTTTGGGGAAGAAACCTAGCGGGGATAGCTGGGTTGTATGGAGTTTCTAATTTCAGTTCCCTGAGGAATCTCCACAATGATTTCCATACTGGTTGTACCAGTTTCCATGCCCACCAACAATGCAGGAGGGTTCCTCTTCACCACAGCCCTGCCAGCATTTGTTATTGTTTGATTTCCTAATGATTGCCATTCTTTCTGGAGTGAGATGGAATCTCAGCGTTGTTTTAATTTGCATTTCTCTAATGGCCAGAGATGTGGAGCACTTTTTCATGTATTTGTTGACCATTTGCCTTTGTTCTTCTGTAAAGTGTCTGTCCATTTCCCTTGCCCATTTCTTGACTGGATCTTTAATTTGAGGTGGATTAATTTTTTTTTTTTTAGTTCTTTGTGTATTCTAGATATTAGTCCTCTGCTGAGGCATAGCTGGCAAAAATTTTTTCCCATTCTGTAGGTTGTATTTTCACTCTACTGACTGACTCTTTTGCTGTACAGAAGCTTTTCAGTCAGATATAACCCCATTTGTTAATTCTTGCTGGTATTTCTTGTGCAGTCAAAGTTCTGTTTAGAAAATCCTACACCTAGGTCTTCAATTGTTTTACCTATTTTATCTTCTAGTAGCTTTCATATTTCTTTTTTTGTTCATATATATATATATTTTTTTCTTTTTTTATGTGGGTTCCAGGAGTCGAACTCAGGACCTCGCGCTTGCCAGCAAGCGCTTGTGCCACTGAATGATATCACCGGCCCTTTTTTCCTTTATGTGGGTACTGGGAGTCAAACTCAGGACCTCGTGCTTGCCGGGCAGGCGCTTATGCCACTGAGCCATACCACCACCTCTTATCTTATATTTTAATTAAATATATTTTAAAATAAAAAGTGTAAGTAAGCATATCTATATCTCACAATATACAAGTTTCCCTTGATATAGAATAGAGATTGTTCAGGCAGCTTTCATATTTCTGTTTCTGTTTCTATTTTATTTTATTTTATTTTAACTTTTGAGACAGAGTCTTGCTGTGTAGTCCAGGCTGGCCCTGAGCTCACTACGTGTCCCAGTCTGACCTTGAACTCCCGGCAATCCTCCTGCCTCAGCCTCCCAAGTTCTGGGATTACAGGCATGAGCCACCACACCTGGCTTCATGTTTCTGTTTTAATGTTTATTTATTTATTTATTTTTTTTTTGTGTGTGTGGGTACTGGGGGTCAACCTCAGGATCTCGCATGCCAGCAGGCGCCCGTGCCGCTGAGCAATATCGTCGGCCCTTTCTTTCCTTTATGTGGGTTCCGGGAGTCGAACTCGGGCCCTCGCACTTGCCGGGCAGGCGTTTATACTGCTGAGCTATCTCACCGGCCCTGTTTTAATGTTTAGATCTTTGATCCATTTTGATTTTAATTTAGTATGTGGTGAGAGAAAAGGGTCCAGTTTATGCACTCAGATATCCAGTTTTCCTAGCACACTTGTTGAATAGGCTTCTTTCCTCCACATGTACTTTTGGCCCCTTTGTCAAAGATCAAATAGCTGAATATAGCAAGGCGTGGTGCACACCTGTAGTCCCAGCACTCAAGAGGCTGAGGCAGGCGGGTTGCTGTGAGTTCAAGGCCAGCCTAAGCCACATAGCAAGACCGTATCTCAAAAAAAAAAAGCTGAATGTGTCAGTGGTAGTTTCCGTATCCTCAGTTCCGTTGCATTGATCCACGTGTCTCTTTCTGTTCCAGTACCATGCTGTTTTAATCACTATTGCTTTGTAGTATAAATTGAAGTCAGGTACTGGTATGCCTCCTGCTTTGCTCTTGTTGCCGAAAATTACCTTTGCTATTCTGGGTCTCTCCTGGCTCCTTATGAATTTTAGGATTGTTTTGTCTAGATTTGTGAAGAATGCTGTTGGTATTTTGATTGGGACTGCATTGACTCTGTATAACAGTTTTGAGAGTACGGCCAATACCTTGACAATACTGGTTCTGCCTATCCAAGGGCAAAGGACATCTTTCCCTTTTCTTTTCTTTTCTTGTCTTTTCTCTTTTCTTTCCTCTTTCCTTTCCTTTCCTTTTCTTTTTGGTTTTTGGAGATAGGGTCTCACTATATAGTTCAGGCTGGCCTTGAACTCACTAGGAAGCCCAGGCTGGCCTCGAACTCAAGGTGATCCTCCTGCCTCAGCCTCCAGAGTGCTGGGATTACAGGTGTGCACCACCATGCCTGTCTATGAATCCACTTTTGAAAGCAGTCAGAAACCACCAAAGTGGGTTTTCTTGAGTTGTTCTAATCTCTGGGTATCTGCGTTAGGAATTTGAGATCCATAATTTTTTTTTTTTTTTTTTTTAATGTGGGTACTGGGTGTCGACCTCAGGACCTCACGCTTGCCAGATATCACCGGCCCTTTTTTTTGTTTATGTGCATTCCGGGAGTCGAACTCAGGACCTCACGCTTGCCAGGCAGGCACTTATGCCACTGAGCCATCTCACCGGCCCTGAGATCTATAATTTATTTCTTAGAAAAAAAGAATGAAGGTCTATGGAAAGGATGGAGAGCTTTATAGATTATTTGACCTTTGTTTGGGCCACCTAGAACCTTGTATAGATCCCTAAGTTTGCAGTTATTCTGTGTTGCAATTGCTTTAAAAGATGTGAAAATTTAAATATTTATTTAAATTCACATTAGTAATATATTAAAGCATTTTCTCTAAAATACTACAGGGTTGGGGATGTAACTCCATGCTACAGTGCTTGCTTAGCAGGCGCAAGGTACTGGGCTCAGTCCCCAGAGTTGCAAATATATGCATAAATAAATTTGCATAAAATATTCAAATAATGCAAGAAAGAGAGAGCTTTTCATTTTTTCTTTCTTTCTTTTTTCTTTTTTTGCAGTACTGGGGATTGAACCCAGGGCCTTTGCACCCAGGGCCTGAGCTACTTCTCCAAACCTTTTTATTTTTAAATTTTGAGACAAGGTCTTGCTAAATAGCTCAAATTTTCAGGCTGGGCTCAGATTTGTGGTATTTCTGCCTCAGCCTAGCAGAGTGCTAGAATCACAGGTGTGCACCATCATGCCCAAATTTGTTTCCAATTTTGAGCTAACATAAAATTGCACTCCTTGTCCTAACCACGTGTCCAGTGTTTCTCTAGAAACATAACAATGACAAAAATTGTCCAATCTAAAATGGGCGTGGTAGCACAGCACTTGGGAAGCTGAGGCAGGAGGATCACCTCAGAGTTCAAGGCCAGCCTCAGCCTGGGCTACAGAGGGAGTTCAAGGCTAGCCTGAGCTACAAAGACAGACCCTGTCTCAGGAAAACAAAAAACAAAACAATCACAAAAAAAGTGGAGTCAAGAGTGGGCACGTTGGACAATGTAACATACGCTGCTGCTCTGCCTTGGAAAGTAGGTGAATGGAGTTGTGTTCTAGTAACACAGGAGAACACTCATTTCCCCACAGCCTCAAAACTGAGTTGTGCCTGTTCCTTACCTATGGAAATCTGGTGGCAGAGAAGTAAATGGTGTCAGGGGCATCCCCAGAACATGTGTCAGATCAAGCAACTTCTATACATTGATTGGCCATTGGGTTTCATGATTCGCCTGTTTATACCCTGACCTACTTCAAATTTTCATTCATTAATTCATTAATTCGTCCATTCATTGACTTGCAGTGCTGAGGCCCCGCCCAGGGCCCTGTGCCTGGGAGGCAAGCACATCCGTAGCCCCGGTTTTACTTTTTAAATTGTGCTGGCTTTTTTTCCTGTTGAATTTTAGTCCTTTATACAGTCTTCGTATCGATCTTGTGTTACAAAGATTTTTTTCCCAGTTGACTTGTATTTTTCCTGTATTGCCTTTAAACAGATACGCTCATTTTAATGACACTAATATTTCTCGTTTTTATTTAAAGTATTTAGATTTTGTGCATCGCCATTGTTTGTCCCCATGGCTTCCCCACAGCCTGCACTATGCTTGCATCTATAGTGTTATCTTGACTGGTACATGTTGTGTGTTTAATAAATATGTATGAATAAACGAATGATTGAGTGAATAAACAAAGTAATTCAACAAGCATTTCATATGTGCAAAAGTCTACCATAATATGATTTTTGACATATATAGAGAAGTTAGGCCAATAATGGTACTGTTAGGTACATTAATGCTACTGAAATAAAAGACTATTGTGCCAAAGTTTCTTTCTTTCTTTCTTTCTTTCTTTCTTTCTTTCTTTCTTTCTTTCTTTCTTTCTTTCTTTCTTTCTTTCTTTTTTTTGAGACAGGGTCTTGCTATGTAGCTCAGGCTGGTGTTGAACTCACTGTGTAGCCCAGGGTGGCCTTGAACTTATGGCGATCCTCCTGCCTCAGCCTCCTGATAGCTGAGATTACAGGCATGCGCCACCACGCCCGCTCGGAGTCTCAGATTTATGGAATGTTTTGAAAAGTCCACGAAGAGTACATGAAGTGCAGCCAGGGAGAAAATCTGGCTAAGAAGAAGTACCAATGTTTAAACTGGAAATTTCCTTTAGGCTAGGAAGTTACAAATCACACCAGACCAAGCCCTTAAGCTAACGCAGTTGGTAAGGCTGTGAAATCACATTGAGAATCCTTCTGACGGGATAACATTGGGCCATTCCTGAGAGAAGAGGGGCAGCTGGGTTGGTATGCATTGCATTTACAGGTTTTTTTTTTTTTTTTAAGTAGTCAGTTTATCCCAGGCAGTAAGCAGCATTAGCCTATTTTTAAATTAATATATCACATGAGTCTAATGTTTAAATTGGGAAGAACAAGTTAATAATTAAACTGGCTCACTCCTGCAATGGAAGGTGATCACACCCATGTCCTTGGCTAAACAATAATATTTTATCACGCACACATGATCTTATGTGTTACCTACCCACATATGTGTGTAAGTGCATATCTACGTGATACACATATAAAAATAATATTCTAAGGCACAGGAAATAGAAAAGTAAACTTGATACAAAGAAGCAAAACCTCCAAAGCATAGTAATGCTCACTGAAAGCCCAAACTAATGTGATTTAAAGGACAACCGCAAGAGCACCCTCCATTTGGTAAGCGACCTTGTGTAAGGAAATAAAACAGAAAGATTTTGGGATTAAAGACACAATCCCCTCAGAGCGTTCGCACGTTCGCGCATGCACATTCACAACTAAAGAATCACCAGATTATTATTAATCCTTTAGCTTCCTTTTCTTTTTAGTACGAACTCAATTCTATCTTGAAGTTTTTGTTCAGGAAGAATAAATATCTCCATGTTTACGCACCCCTCACCCCCGAGCATGTGCAGGATCCGGGCAGGGAAATAAAGTAGCAAGTCTGGATTCTGTAGCAATTAGAAGAGAGGCTGCCCCTCAGCCGCAGCCCTTCCCCGTGGGGCTAGTCAATTTCCCCAGCAATAGAAGATATAATTATACTGATGTAAATCACAGGGAGATGCCTGGGAGGGACTGGCCCTTCACCTCCTCTAGTTCATTGACAGATCTTATCTTTTTGACAGGTACCATCAGGCAGTAGCTGAGTTGTTGAGAGGCAGGCTATTTTTTGGTAATTAATTTGCTTGGAGGGAACAAAAAGGCATATATTGCAAACACGCAAAAGAACTAAGATAATCCAGCTCTGGCAGAGAGTTGGCCAAGTTTTTTCACCCCCAGCCTTAGTAGTTGTCCTTGTGGCTAGGCATGGTGGTGCGCGCCTGTGTAATGCCAGCACTCGGGAGGCTGAAGCAGGAGGATCGCCACTGGATGTCTAGGATCAAGTTTGAGTCCCCACAGGTCTCAGGTGCTGGGAGGCGGTGCTGAGAACCCAAGGCTGAAGGGTGTCGCATGGCCCAGCGATGAGATACTGCAAATGAGCAGCTGTCTGTCCCAAGGTGGCGTCTGCCCCCTCACCCCAACCCCAATCCTCTTTTTGTAGCAAACCTGGATGCAAAGCTGCAGCTGAGGTGCTTTTCGTTCCAACTCAGGCTGCCAAATATGACATTGCTTGACCCTCGGGACACTGCTCCCATGGGATCCCCAGGAACAAAGGTGCTGGGCAGCGGCTGCACAGGCGCGGGCTCAGGGCGCATGAAGGCCTGGGTCAGAGGGTTTGAGCTGTAGATCTGGGCTGCCTTGGTTATGCTCAGCATATTTGGATAACACGCTTAGGTCTGGAAGTACTAAGGCAGAAGTTTCTACAAACTCTTGCTAATTTTTTATTTTTTATTTTAGGAATCAGATTTTGTTCAGTAAAAATTGGAAGCCTCCAGAGTGTTGGCTCCCTCCTGCAGTGCCAGTTACTCAAGAGGCTGAGGCAGGAGGCTCAGTTATAAAATTCATTTATCTAAGACTACCAAATTTCTCAATGATTTCTTTCTTTAACTCTATCTTGGTTCTCACTTTCCCTCTTAGCTTTACTGCTGGTATTGCTAACCTTCTTGGGAGCCGTGGTTACGATATTTTGTGCAAATGAAGCACAAGGACTGTTGTAAGGCGCTGACACAAGCGCTGTGTGCTCTCTGGGCGAGAGAGGCCCTTAGAGCGCAGTGTCGCCCTTTGTGTCCCCGGCGAGACCGACTCGTGATGCACTCTCAGCCCGTATAGGTTTTTGCAAGTTGGATTGTCACTTAACTGTCGAACAAAATTATGAACACTGAGCAGACCTTTTTTTTGAATTTTGCTGTTTGAGTAGTGGAAAGTTCAAATTTAGAGTCTTTTGACAACTGATGTACTGTATCACTGTAATGGAAAAGTCGCATGATACTTTTTTTTGTTTTTTATTTTGGTTTGTTTGTTTGTTTGTTTGTTTGGTCTTTTTGAGACAGGGTCTCCCTGTGTAGTTCAGGGTGGCCTTGAACTCACCATGTAGCCCAGACTGGCTTTGAACTCACAATAATCCTCCTGCCTCAGCCTCCTGAGTGCCAGGATTACAGGCGTGCACTACCACACCCAGCTCATAGTACACTATTATGTAGGAAAGAAACACTATAAAACCAAGGTACCATATTATGCTACATTAGGGGGGAAAGGGGAAAGTAAAAAAGAACAGAAGAGAGATAACAATGGTCAGAGTGGAAATGTACTCAAGAGTCTTAAGTGCTAGCGTTAGTCATCCACAGCTAGTGGGATGGTAAGGAGTTTAGTTTTCTTCTTTGGATTTATCTGAACCTTAAAATGTAGAGAATGTGTGTCACTTTTGATTGTTGTGGTAGTAATGAACAAATGACAGGGAGCACCCAGAAACTTCCTCAGAAGGCCACCACCCTCAGCAGCTAGGGCTCTGTGCTTTTAACTAAGGTCCCCATGGCAAAGCCTTTTTGCTTATTGAGACTTTTTTTTTTTTTTAAAGAAACTTTATTGAGGAAGATTTTAAGTGCCAGTCAAGGTGGTGCATGCCTGTAATCCCAGCACACAGGAGGCTGAGGCAGGAGGGTCGCTAGGAGTTTGAGGCAGCTTGGGCTACATAGTAAGACCCTGTCTCAAAAAACAGAAACAAAAAACAAACAAACAAACAACAAAGAATTTTATGCAAATGCAATAGGTTAGGGTGATGAATCCCCAGTTCTTCATCAATACATAGCTTCAATCGCAAGTCCTTTCATTTCATGAATTTCCTCATTCTCTCTCCCCATGGTGTTTGAAGCAAACCCCAGGCATCACTGTCATTTTCTACAATATATGGGCAGGACAGCATGACGACACTCTGTGCAGGGAGCTGGTGTATGCCCGTCGCACATCTCTACTTTCTCCTTCCCCGCCTCTCCCTCTCTTTCCTCTCCTTTCACTTCTTGGTCCTCTTCCTATTTGCAAAAGATCTGTCACTGTGTTTCCTATTATCATTTTTTATTTTGCTTTTTAATTTATTTATACTTTGGTTTCTCATAAAAGAGAAGCCATGTAAGCCTGTGTGTCTGATTTATTTCTCTTAACATTATGGTCTCAAACTGCACCCATTTTCTTACAACTGACTTGAATTTATTCTTTTTTTTTTTTTTATGTGGGTATTGGGAGTCGACCTCGGGACCTCACGCTTGCCAAGCATGAGCTTATGCCGCTGAGCTATCTCACCGGCCCCTATTCTTTTTTTATTTTATTTATTTATTTATTTTTGTGGGTACCGGGGGGTCGACCTCAGGACCTCGCACGCCAGCAGGCGCCCGTGCCACTGAGCGATATCACCGGTCCCTTTTTCGTATGTGGGTTCCGGGAGTCGAACTTGGGCCCTCGCGCTTGCCGGGCAGGCGCTTAAGCCACTGAGCCATCTCACCGGCCCTATTCTTTTTTTATTAATGGCAGAGTAGTACTCCATTGTGTATCGGTGCTATATTTTCTTTATCCATTCATCTGTTCATGGATATCTAGGTCACTTCCAAGATTTAGCTATTATGAATTGTGCTGCTGTAAACATGGGTATGTATCAATCACTGTATTTTGCTTTTTTTTTTTTTTTTTTTTTTTTTTTTGTGGGTACCGGGGGGTCGACCTCAGGACCTCACGTGCCAACAGGCACCCGTGCCGCTGAGCGATGTCACCGGCCCCTTTTTCGTATGTGGGATCCGGGAGTCGAACTCGGGCCCTCGCGCTTGCAAGGCAGGCGCTTACGCCGCTGAGCCATCTCACCGGCCCTTGTTTTTGTTTCTTGAGAGAGGGTCTTGCTATATAATCCAGGCTAGCCTTGAAATCACTGTGTAGCCCAGGCTGGCCTTAAACTTGTGGCAATCTTCCTGCCTCAGCCTCCCAAGTGCTGAGATTATAGATGAGCACCACCATGCCTAGTTCTGTTGGATCACTGTAATACGATGTCTTTAACTCTTTGGGAAGATATCTAGAAGGAAATAGCTGCGTTGAATGGACTTTTAATTTCAGTTTTTTTGAGGAATCTCCATACTGACTTCCCTAGTGGGTGCACTAGTTTACATTTCCACCAGCAATGTAGAAGCATTTCTTTTTCCCAGCAGCCTTGCCAGCACTTGTTATTATTTGATTTCTTGATGATAGCCTTTCTTTCTGGAGTTAGATGGAATCTCAGGGTTGTTTTAATTTGCATTTCTCAAATGGCCAGCGATGATGAACCTTTTTTCATGTATTTATTAGCCATTCATACTTCTTCTGATATGTGTTTATTCATTTCAGTTGCCTATTTTTGTTTGGATTTTTTATTTTGGGTGGTTCTAATTTTTTGGGTTCTTTATATATTCTAGATAATAGTCTTCTGTCTGAGGAGTAGCTGGGAAAAGTCTTTTTCCCATTCTGTAGGTTGTCTCTTCATTCTGTTGGTTGTTTCCTTTGCTGTGCAGAAGTATTTTAATTTGATATGATCCCATTTGTTGACTCTTGATGTTATTTTTTTGTGTAATTGGGGTTCTATTCAGAAAGTCCTTGCCTACCAGGCATCATATTACTTTATCCATAAATAATTAAGTTTCTTTCTCTTAAAAGCAGGAAAGTGTCTTCAAAAACACTCATGACACCATTCTCATATCTATAAATATTGACAATAATTCTAAAATACCAAATACAGTGGTACCTCGGTTCACGAACACTTTTGTTTGCAAACAACTTGGCTCACAAACACAAGCGTTTGGTAAAATTTTGTTTTTGTTTGCAAATTCTGCATCAGGTGACAAACACAACCACGGCCATCTTTCCCACATGAACACAAATATGGCCATCTTTTCCAAAATCAAAGAACAAATTAAGTTTGTGAATCGAGGTATCACTATACCTCGTCAGCGTTTAAATTTTCAATTGTTTCACAAATAGTTTTTATAGTTTATTTGAATGACTGTTCCAATGAGGTTCACACATTGTGATTTTTTTGGTAGATCTTTTAAGCCTCTACTGGTCTATTGGTCTCTTCCACTTTCCTTGCCATTCTCTGTCTGTCTCTCCAAACAATGTGATTTATGTGTTGAACACATTATTCAGCTTTGGGGGTTTCCATAGTCTAGGATTTGTGTGTGTGTGTGTGTGTGTGTGTGTGTGTGTGTGTGGAGCGGTGCTTGGGGATTGAACCCAGAGGACTTTGCACTGAGCTATACCCCCAACTATTTTAGTTTGAGATAGAATCTTGCTAAGTCACTAACTTGCCCAGGCCAGGCTCAAACTTGGGGCCCTCTTGCCTCAGCCTCCCTAAGTGCTGAGGTTACAGGTATGTACCATCATGCCTGGTCATAGTTTTTTTGTCTTGTTTTGTTCTGTTTTACTTTCATTTATGAGTACATGTTTGTGGCACATAAAGATTACATTCATTGTGGGGAATTGGTACATGTACATAACACATCTTTATTCTTTTTGTGTCCCCTTTCATTCTCCCCCTGCCTGACTCTATCTCTTGGTCCACTTCCCTTTTGCAAAAAAGTTTGGGTTTCATAGATCACATCCTTGTAGTGTACTTAGCATGTTCCTGTCTCTGCCTTCTGTTTTTTCCTATCAATTGGTATTTGGATTTAAGAGTTCAAAAAGACTCACATTTGATTTTTCCTTCTGCATGATTATTCGAGGTGGCTTTGATTCTTCCAGCAAGGGCCATGGATTGATCATCTCTCTTTTTGTGACTTTAGCTGTTTCTGACAGTCTTTGCCTGGGCCCATCCATTCATTAGTGGCCACAACATGGTGATATTCTGAGTCTTATCTTCCCATCTTCATCATTATGCTGTTACTGTATACAATGTGTACATGTATCAGCCGGAATACTTCTCTAAAGAGGAACTTTCATCTACTATCTGTTAAACTGCTATGACTTACTGCATGTTTTATATATGCAGAAGTCAGAGTGCTAATAATCTGTCAGCCATTGTCTCATAAAATTAACTCTGACATTTTTCGTTTGGTGGAGAGAGTTCTGCTCTTCCCGTCCTCCTCTCGCTCCCCCTTTGTTGCTCTTTCTTTCAGTTCTCTCATTTCCCCCTTCAGGGTGGTTGCTTTCACAGCCTCAGTCCCATCGATGATCGTTTGGAGGCCAGAGGAGAGCGGGAAGCTTGGAACACACAGAAATTAGATTTGAGCAGTGTTTTCTCTTTGGTTATTAAAAAAAAAATGTGGTTTCCCAGCAGCACCTGCCACTTGCAGCTGGATTTCCTGGCGATGGCCTGAGCAGGTCAGGTTTTACGGGAATCCCTGCGAGTGGAGGGTGAAGCTCTTTCTGGAATTTGAGTGTTTAATTTTACCTTTCGGGGTGACTCACTGTAGCTTTCAGTCCATTTGTGAAGTTTGTGAGGGTACTGCAGAGCTGGTTGAAGTCTACATTTTAACCATACAGGATGCTCCACTCCAAATCGAAGGACCCTGCAGCTTTCCAATAAAGCTGCTCTTGGTGCTGCAATCTAGGGGTTCTGGAAAGATCTAAGGGTTCAGGTCAGAGGCTCAGTCTTTGCTGAAATGGTCACACCTGGAGGTCAGCAGGAGGGGCCTTTCCGACAAATAAGCGCAGGAAGGATAGCAGCCTGGAAGGCCAGGATCAGGGCGGGGTGCTGGACTCTGTCCCCCAGAGGGAGGACCCTGGAATTAGGGGCAGCAGGCAGACACCAGTGTGGCCCCTCTGGAGAGGGCTGTTACATAAAGGCTGAATCTGTGAGCCTCACCAGGATTGTTGCGACAGTCAACCAAGAGGGTGTCTTTTTTTTTTGACTTTTTGAGACAGGGTCTTGCTATGTAGCCCAGGCTGACCTCAAACTCACAGATCCTCCTACCTCAGCCTCTCAAGTGATGGGATTAAATACATGTGCTACCATGCCAGGCTATGCCCATATTTTGAAAGCCTGAAAGCCTATTCAAATGGTGTGTTTCTTCTGTTTAAAAAAAAAAAAAAAAAAAAAGGAGAGAAAAGAACAGCATAGTAGAACCAGGCTCGGTCCCAGCTACTCCACAGGCTGAGGAAAGAGAATCATCTGGGTGATAGAGGTGAAATCTAGTTTCGAAAAAAAAATCATACTGAGAAAAAATTTTTAAATTATATGTTCATCTTCTTCACATCTTATTTTTAATTTATTCATTTATGATTAGGTTGTCTTGTTTTGTCTTTTGTTTTTTTGAGACAGGGTCTTGCTATGTAGCCCAGGCTGGCCTTGAACTCATCATATGGCCTAGGCTGGCCTCAAACTAACAGCGATCCTCCTGCCTCAGCCTCCCAAATGCTGGGATTACAAGTACAGATCACCACATCTGGCTTTATGTTCAGTTTTCAGACAGGTTCTCACTATGTAGTCCAGGCTGGCCTTGAGCTCACTGTGTAGGCCAGGTTGGCTTCGAACTCATGATCCTTCTGCCTCAGCCTCCGAATGCTGTGATTACCACAGTGTGCCACCACGCCCAGGAATTGTTTTTATTTTTGCATTTTATTTCTGGTTATTACTCACATACTAAATTTTTAGAGACTTGAACTTGTGTTAGAATACCATTTCCAATGTTGCCTCTATAGCTTAATATTTTATTACTATGGTTCTGGGTTGCTGTATTATCTTTATCATTATTATTTTTATCTTATAACTGTGGTTGAACATTAAGGCAAGTTCACTTTTGTATACAGAACAGCCGGGAACATCTTTGTATGTAAATTATTTCCTCTGATCTATTCCCAGGGGTGCGACAACTGCGTGAAAATATACGGGCATTTTTATGGCTCCTCATAGATTTTGCTATATTGCTTTCCAGAAGCTGTGACAATGAACCTGACACCAGCAATAACTGCGTGGCACTTGAAGGGATGATTTGTAATCAATTATTCACCAGCCGTATGTGAAGGTCTGGGCCAGGCCATGTCTGGCAAGCCCTAGCATTTCTGACGCATTCATTCATGAGAAATGAGACCGGATGCTGCGCATACGGGCTGCGCGGTGAGCTCCGCCAGGAGTCTAAGACACACGCAGGTTTGGTTGAACAGGATGCTTGCTTCCCGGGGTGGGTTTTTAGCCCCAGTGGTAGATTTGCCGATTCTCTGGAACGCACAAAAGACCAATAAATGCATCCTTATCTGGACTCTTTCATGAAAGCATATATATAAGAAATACGATTTTTTTCCTCATGCTAGTTTTCAGAAACTTTCAAATTTTAAATTTAATTTTTCACAAAACATGTTAAAATAGCATTAATAATAATAACGAACATTTAAATAGCATATTCTTTCTTTTTTTAGTGTCAAAAAATGTTTGTCTTTTTCAAATAATAATAAAACAATTTTTTTTCAGTGCTGGAGGCTGAACCCAGGGGAGCTCTTACCACTGAGCCACATCTCCTGCCCCTTTTACTTTTTTTGTTGTGAGACAGGATCCTGCTAAGTTACCCAGACTATCCTCGACTTTTTGTTCCTCCTGCTTCAGCGTCTTGTAGCTGGGAGTACAAGCTTTTGCCACCAAGATGCCTTGCCCGTTTGACAAACGTGGGTATAACGTGCTTGTCTCTCATCCACCCTCCCTCTAACCCTCTGTTTCCCTTTCCCTCCTCCTAGCGTCTTTCTTGTTCCCTACTAGTCCCTCTTCTACTTTCATGCCATCTTTTTTGTTGTTGTTTTTGTTTGTTAGTTTTCTGAGACAGGGTCTCGCTATGTAGTTCCAGCTGGTCTTGAACTCTCGGCAATCCTGCGTCAGCCTCCTGAGTACTGGGTTTACAGGCGTAAGCCATCATGCCCAGCTTTGCCATTTTATTTCTTTAGGTGGATTCCACATATGAGAGAAAACATATGCTACTTGTTTCTCCTTCTCGCTCTCCCCCTCCCCCTTCTCCTTCCTTGTTTGTTTTTTGTTTTGTTTCCCTTTTGTTTATTTGTGTTTTGAGAAAGGCTCTTGCTATGCAGTTCAGGATGGCCTTGAACTCACTATATAGCCCAGGCTGGCCTCCAATTTGAGGTGATCCTCCTGTCTCAGCCTCCCAAGTGCTGAGATCATAGCTGTGCACCACTATACCTGGGTATTTGTTTTTTTCTTGAGATAAGGTCTCACTATGTAGTTCACGCTGTCCTTGAACTCACTAGGTAGCCCAGGCTGGTCTCAAACTTTAGGTGATCCTCCTGCCTCAGCCTCCAGAGTGCTGGAATTGCAGGCATGCACCACCACACCTAGCTTAGTGATACCTGAGTCTGGCTTATGTCACCTCACATGATGATCTCCAATTCCACATATTTTCCTGCAAATTCCATGTTTTGTTCTTTTTTGATGGCTGAATAATATATATATTATATATATATGATTTTCTTTATCTGTTCATCCTTTGAGAAGCATCTAGGCCAATCCCATAACTTGGCTGTTATAAGCAGCACTGAAATATATATGGCTACATAAGCACCACCACAGTATGTTGGCTTTGATTCTTTGGGTGCTACGAGGAGGGATGGATAGCTAGATCATATGGTAGTTCTAGATGTTTCAGGAACCTCCCCATTTTCGATACTGGCTGTCCTAATTTACATTCCAGTGGTGTAGAAGGGTTCCTTTCCCTACACCCTAGTAAGAATTTGTCAGGGTTTTTTTTTGATGATATTTATGTTGACTAGAGTGAGATGGAATCTCAATATAGTTTTGATTTGCATTTTCCTAATGTGTAAAGATGTTGAACATTTTCCATTTTTTAAAAATTAAGTTTATTGGTACATTTTAGGTATACATAATGATCACATTCATCATAGAGAATTTGTACCTGTACATGATATAACTTGATTCTTTTTTTTTCCCATCCCTCTTCTCCTCCTGCATTTTCCATTTCTTTCTTTCTTTTTTTTTTTTTTTTTTGTGGGTACCGGGGGGTCGACCTCAGGACCTCGCGCACCAACAGGCACCCGTGCCGCTGAGCGATATCACCGGCCCCTTTTTCGTATGTGGGATCTGGGAGTCGAACTCGGGCCCTCATGCTTGCAAGGCAGGTGCTTACGCCACTGAGCCATCTCACCGGCCCTCCATTTATTTCTTGACCGTTTGTACTTCTTTTGAGAAGTGTCTGTCCAGCTCATTTGCCCATTTTTGTTTTGTTTTGTTTTGTTTTTGTTTGTTTGTTTGTTTTTTGAGACAGGGTCTTACTATGTAGTTCTGGCTGGCCTTGGACTCACTGTGTAGCCTGGGCTGGCCTTGAACTTACAACAATCCTCCTGCATCAACCTCCTGAATGCTGGGATTACAGGCATGTGGCACCATGCCCGGCTATTCGCCCATTTTTTCATTGGATGACTTGTTCTTTTGTGCTAAAATTTTTTAGTTCTTTACATATTCTAGGTAATATAGTCAAATGAACAGTTGGTGAAGGTTCCCTCCCCTTCTGTAGGAAGTCTCTTCACTCTGCTGATTGTCTCCTTTGCCAAACAGAAGCTTTTTATTTTTTAGTTTGTTTTTTGGAGGCAGGGTCTCACTATGTAGCCCAAGCTGGCCTCTAACTCATGGCAATCCTCCTGCCTCAGCCTCCCGAGTGCTGGGATTATAGGTGTGCACCACCACACCTGGCCCACCCTTCCTTCGTCCCTTCCTTTCTTTCTCTTTTTAATTATTTATGTATTTTGATTGTTGCTGTAGCCTTCTCAGGTTTTGGTAACAGGGTAATAGTGACTTTATGGACTGAGTTTGGAAGAGTTCCTTCCCTCTCTACTTTACATAATGTTTTGAGGAGCGTTGGGGTTAGCTCTTCTTTAAAAGTCTGATGAATTTCAGTGATGAATCTGTCCGGTTCTGGGCTTTTTTCTGTTGGCAGACTTTATTATTGTTTCAATCTCATTATTTGTTATTGGTCTATTTATTTTGGTAGGTCATATATATCTAGATATTTGTCCATGTATTCTACTTTTTCTAATTTATTGGAATATAAGTTTCAAAATATTTCTTAATGATCCTCTGGTATCTGTTGTAATATCCCCTTTCAACTCTAATTTTATTTAGTTGGGTCCTCTCTCTCATTCTTTTTTTTTTTTTTGTGGGTACCGGGGGGTCGACCTCAGGACCTTGCGCACCAGCAGGCGCCCGTGCCGCTGAGCGATATCACCGGCCCCTTTTCGTATGTGGGTTCCGGGAGTCGAACTCGGGTCCTCGCGCTTGCCGGGCAGGCGCTTACGCCGCTGAGCCATCTCACCGGCCCCTCTCTCTCATTCTTTTGCTTAGTTTGACTCAGGATTTGTAAATTTTCTCTCTTTAAAAGCTGATTCTTTGTTTTATTGATCCATCCTATTGTTCATTTAGTCTTTAGTCCGCTTGTTTCTTCTCTGATTTTTTTTCTTTTAAGTCAGAGTCTTACTATGTACTCCATGTTGGACTTGAACTTTTGAACTCACTCTGTACCCCAAGCTGGCTTCAAACTTGTATTCTTCTTGCCTCAGCCTCCTGAGTGCTGGAGCTACACCCCTAGTCCTACTGCACTTCTTAATTAGCATTTAAAAATATTTGTGCAGAATTAGCTTATCTTTTAAGAAGGAATTCTTGCAGTTTGGGGGCTCTCTTTGCAACAGTCATGGGAGGAAGAGATTCTTTAGTTACTGCGATTGGCGAGAGGCACCATCTTCTCCGTGGCTGGGATGCTGGGTACTTCTCACAGCTGTGTCCCTGTCACAGCTCTGTGCAGTGGGAGCCGATGTCATGCACCAGATGAAGCAGAAGAAACTGCAGCTCAGAAAAGTGAAGAACTTTTTCAACTTGTCAGGGCTAATAAGTGGCAGAGCCAGAACTTGAACCCAAATCCATCTCTAGTTGAAGCAAATATTCTTTGGTCTGTACCAAGCTTGCCCTGAGAATCACTTTTCAAATAGTTACTACAATACAAACTAACTTTTTTTCTCATTATAAAAGAATCATATCTTCACCAAAGAGCATTCAGAAAAATAGAGAATTATATTTAAACAATGTCAGACTGCATCTTTTCACACAGAGCACCTAATCTAAGATATTGTAGACTATGTTTAATTAGCTGTCTGTCTTCCCAAAGATAAAAGCATGGAATTTAAGCCTTGAGTCAGCACTTTGTTTTTTTTTTTTTTCTCCCTCATCAAGAGTCTAGCATTCTGTAAAGCATAAAGGTTTAACTCATTAAATCCCACCTACCTGGTGGGATGTGCTAATTTCCGGTCTCATTTGTTCACTTGGGAAGAAAGCAAATACAACAAAAAGAAATCAAGCCCCAACTCTGTCCAGTAGCTCACAGAGCATCTTAAATCAACACAGCCACTGTAACCAGCACTGATTCAACTAATATTTTTTGTCTGTGGCGTTCTGCATTGTCTCTCCTACCCTAACTTGCTGCTCCTTAGACCTGGAACAATGCCTGGCCCACATGTTTATTGGGGCAGCGCTCATCCTCGGCTAATGAAAAGAAGATGCCTTTTCCAGTCAGTTCTCCACGGCCACACCCTTTCTGTGGACTCCCTAAAAGTGGTAGCAGAAAGCATTCATTCCTCGAGACACAGTGGAGCGACGCAGCAGCCGCCCTGGAGTTGGAGTTGGTATTAAGCTACCTTTTTCATACCATACCGGTTTACAGGGAAGTTGGGACAGGGTCAGGGAGAGTGCGTCATTGTTACCAGCTTTGCTCAGGCCACACCTGAACGAAAAGTTTGGTGTAGAAACAAGATCAAACTTGAGTGCTATTTGGAAATGAAAACAGCAAACGTCACTGCACAAATGAGAGTGCCCCGTGGAGCTGTGTGAGAGGGGAGCCGAGCCGGGCAGTTTATGCCTCTGTGGCCAGCAGTCCCCCCGGCTGGCTCTGGGCCGCGTTCCGTGCAGCGCCCTCCACGCTGGCCCCGGAGCCCAGAGCAGCCTCGGCCGAGCCTCCCGGCAGCCAGCAGCGCGGCCCAGCTGCCCGCCCTCCCCGCATGCATACCCGTGATCGCCCCGAGTCAGATCTACGAGAGCTTCGCCCCTGCTCCCAGACACAGGCTGGAGAGGGCATGCGTACGCTACCTCCGGACGGCCTCCGACCCGCGGCGTTGGTGAAGCCGATCCTGCTCAGCGTCGTGCTTCCACTCTAGCTGCTGGCAAGCGGACTGTTTTAATGAAATTCATATCGGCTCTCAGGCGTTGTCAGTAAATGAAAATTATGACCAAGTCTGCAGGCAACTCTCAGATGAATTTGGGAGCCTCGAGAATTAATTATGTTCAGAGACGCTACAAGCTATATTGGTCAATTCGTTTCTTCTCATTTCAATTGAATTTACCAAACATTCATTGCATTCCTACTGTGTACCAAGCACTGTGGTTATAAAAATGAGCGGGATGCGGTTTGAGCCCTAAGGAATTGTGTGTGTGTGTGTGTGTGTGTGTGTGTATGTGTAGATTGAACCCGAACCCTTTGCACGGAGCTACATCCCCAGCCCTTTAAAAAAAATCTATTTTGAGGTGGGATCTTGCTAAGTTGCCAAGGCTGGCCTTGAACTTAACCATGTTCCTGACTCATCCTCCCAGAGTGTTAGAATTACAGGGGAGTCCACCACACCCAGGAGCTCACCTAGTGAGTTTAGGTGCCCTCATTCCCCCCTTGTCGCCCACACCCAGCAGGGGTCCTGTTTCTTCTTGCACTCCATGGGGGGGGTCTCCCTGTTGCTATGGATACAGGCCGCCCCGCCCATTCCCATCTTCCCCGTAGTCTTCCCGACTCCTGACTCTCCAGCGATAGAAGCTGTGGATGGCAGCCTTGTTCATCTGGATTTGAAGACGAGGCCGGTTGTCATTATCACATAAGTGGGGCCAAACACTTGACGAGACAGGAATTTGTCAGGTGAAGAAATAATTATGTTGCATTTTCTGAGTTATGGGAATAAAAGTGGTTGAGATTTTTAATTCTGCTAAAAGCATTTGAAGGAGAGGAAGAAATGCTTGAAGATTCCAGTCTTTCATGCCCACCTCTTGCTTTTACGAGTCCCCAGTCATCACGGACCATTCGTCAGGCTGAGGATGGCTGTGTAGAAGTTTTAATGGAAAATTTGGCTTGGATTTTCCAGTTTGGACCTACAGATGAGAATCTGCTTTGGGAGGCACAATTGAAAATGAGCAATTTGCCTTGAAAATAGGCATATTTTTCAGTTTCCTATGACTAATGGCACATGAAGGGAGTCTAGTAATCACGTAATTAGTTTGCCATTACTAAGAAATCATTTTCAGAATCCATGAGATGTGGTTAGCAATAATTTCAGTGGTTCTGCACCAACAACCTAGACTTTAGAGGCCCACATCTGACGACAAAGACCCAATTTTCATTGATAGAGCTATGGGGAATTCCTCTAACTGGAGGACAAAGCATGGTTTAACTGATTTTCTTTGTGTGTTGTTTAGAATCCAATCCTTGGACCACGTTCAGGAAAAAACATCCTAGAGGATTTGTAAACGTTTTATAGATCTCAGGCTCTACTCCATTCGTAGGCTCAGCCTTAATTCTGTGCTGAGTGTGGGAGTTTGATGGATTATTTAGACTTTGTACATTTTTTTTGCAACTTCTATTACTATCAAACATGAACCCAGAAAGACTAGGCTACTTTTCGTTTGTTTGCTTGTTTTTAATGAGCTAAATGGAAGTAAAATTGAGTAGTGCTTATACATTTCCTGGGATTTTAATAAGAGAAATCTAAGTGATCCTACATTATAGGCAAACTGAAGAGGGAAAGAGTAACCTTTATTTTTCTCATCTAGAGTTAATGTCTACATTAACTACAAGTTAAACATTGTGGAAGCTGCATGATGGGTACTTGGGTTTTAAAGTTCTAATTTTTATATGTTTGAAGTTTTATATAATAAAACAAAACCTCAATAAAGTTAGACATAAAACATCAAAGAAGGAAAAGACTAATAATATAAAAAATTAGAGGAAGAAAAAGGAGGAAGAAGGGAGAGAGGGGAGAAAGGGAGAGAGAAAATATGCAGAAGGCTCCAGTCTCTTATTCTGGAAAGAGATGGTGTAGTGGGGAATTCACTGCCTTTTTTTTCAATTATTAGTGAAAAGCCACAGAACAACCATGTCTGGAGCCACTGAACTATAATAGTTCATAATTATAGCCCCTTAATTAATACTAAGTATGAATTAGGACTTAAGGGACATTATTACATTTAACCTTCACAGCCACCCTGTGACAGAAAAAATGTCAAGATCTGTATTTTTAAAAATATAAGCACTGGAGTTTTGAGAATTCTGGTGACTTTCTCTGGATCATAGGTCAGTAAGTGGCGACAAGAGCCCGTGCTCCACAGCACAAGGCTGTTTTATAATTGCCTTCCAAGGAATGAAGACGCTCGGGTGGGAAAGACGTCTTCCTTCAGAGTTGTGACACAAGACTTAGAGCCACCCCAAGCTCCCTGCGACCCACTCTGTAGATGACAGCGGTGTGATCTTGGGCTAGGGCAGTTGTCATGGGTTCTAATTCCCTCCAGTATAAAACAGAGCAGAGTAGGCTCAGGAGCACACAGTAGGCACTCAGTAGCACATAAGCTGGAATTTTCCTCTTGCTTGCTCTTTTTGTCTGTTCCAGTGTGTGTCCACGCCCTTTTGGTTGCTCATGACACAACAGACCACACTGAGGGACTTCAGAATAGCTTTTGGCAATGAGAAGAGGCTTAAAAAGTGACCTTCCCTTATACTGACAGAATATGGAGTCTAGGCCTACTTAAAATGTCCTTCAAGTCAGCCATTGTTTTAAAAATGCAAGAACACACAGGGGTGTTTTTATAACCGTTAGTGAGATAGGGGTGAATCATCTTATTACCACTGAGTCATCCCCGCAGCGCTGGGAGGAAGACAAGCAAGGGCTCCTCAGCACTGATCCCAGCTTTCCTCAGAAGGCTGGACGTTCTTCCGGTGGACTGGATTTTTTTCCCGTTCTTCCTGTGATCCAGGGACACCCTCGAGGACATGGGGGCACCGTTGGTTGCTTACCAAGATGCTACCAAGTACCTAAGTTTATGATCCCAAGACAGGGCGTGGACGTGGAGGAGATTGATCGTCAGTGAAAAGCGAGGTTAGTTATGTAAAGTGTTGGAAAGCGATAACTAATGTACTAAAAACAATAACCCCGTAACCTTACGAACCAGACCAAGGAACGCCAAGTTAGCTTGAAGATCTTACATGTGTTCAGAGTCGACGCTACGAAAATAAGGAGCCTAGATAAACAGAGGATGAGAATATTTAAATTCAACACACAGGTATCCCTACAACAGACGGCTCTTTCTGAACTTGTCTTCCTGTGTCATCCACCCTACCCCACCCCAATTAGGATGGTGTGTACAGGCCTCTCAATTCTTAAATATCTTACTACGCAAGAGTTTTCCTTAAACTCCTCCAAAGAGACCTTGAAGAACTTATTGTTATGAAATAACCGTTTTCATACACTTTGGTGGGCAGCCTGTCTTTCTTTCCATGTGAAGAATAGCAGTATTTATTTCCAAGTGCCACAGTTCATTTCAGCTGAAGAAGTTGGCTTGCTGTAAAGTGGACATGGCCTATGGTAATAGATTAAGTGCTACTTAATTCAGGTTTGAGTCATTTTAAGCAAATAGGCTGGTGAAAAATAACTCTCCATTTAAAACAGGCAATTTTTTTTCTCCAAGAACGCTTTCATATTGCAAGTCATTTCTCTTACAAAGTGGCTTCTTATTTACAGCTCCATTGTTTTTTTTTTTTTTTTTTTTTGTGGGTACCGGGGGGTCGACCTCAGGACCTCGCGCGCCAGCAGGCGCCCGTGCCACTGAGCGATATCACCGGCCCCTTTTTCGTATGTGGGTTCCGGGAGTCGAACTCGGGTCCTCGCGCTTGCCGGGCAGGCGCTTAAGCCGCTGAGCCATCTCACCAGCCCCTACAGCTCCATTGTTAAAGTCTGGCAGGGTAGTAGAAGGAAGCCAAATAAAACATCAAGTAAAAGCATATGGTGCCTCTTGAATTTTATTTAGTAGTTTTAAAAGTTTAATCTTTCTGAGAGGAAATCCTTTTGGCTCCTGCAGAAAGCAGTCTGATCTGTAAACTAACTATATATTTCATGTTTGCAGCTTAATTTAGTAGCTTGATCAAATTTCTTTTAACATCAATGGGAGTTACATCTAAATAATTACTTCAGAACTGGGCCCAACACAGATTTCTGGAATGGCTGAATATTCAAAAGTGGATGAAAACGTTTGGTATTTGCATGTCGGGTGGAGGAAAATGAAATGAAGCTTCGAAGTTTCAGAAACTAACAGACACGTTATTTCTGTCTTCCATCCGACAAGCCTTACAAATAAGAACAAGGGAACTACCGTGTGGCGGCCACACCATGTTGTATGGAAAAGTGACACTTTGACATGTGCAAAATCCTGAGAATTATCCTGAAAATCTGTTTTCAGAATAAACAGCCCTCAGTCAGCTGCCAATCCAATACAGGTGGCCTTCTGGGCAGCCTTTTTTTTCTGTGTGAACAAATGAAAAAGTGGAGGAATCTGACTGTTCCATTAGTGAATAAGCTGCTTTGGGGGAAAAAATGCAAACTGGATTAAGGCTGGATTTTCTAAGAAAGAGGATAGGATCTAAGACCTGGAGATTGGTATTTGATTTTTTGTGAACACAATACACTTTTAGCAACTGGTCAGACACTTAGTGGTAGATCTGGAAAGGAATTCTACCCAACCCTTGTCCATGTGGGAGAGGACCCGAAACTGGGGCCATGGACCCGAGGAGGGCTTGAGGAGGAAGATTTTGAGCAGGGCTGGCCCAGGGCAGGATGGAAGCAGGGGGGTCCCCATTTCCAGATGCACCTGGCTCCAACCCCAACCCAGGCATTCAGTGATTTCTAGTCCTTCTTCCCTGTGACAGGTTTGCTTGGTTGGGATCCATATTGAAAAAGAAAATGTAGCACGAAAAAACAAAACCCAGTAGTGTACGTATTCTAAATTAACTATCAAACTCTAATTCTGAATGTTTCATTCCTCTTTTCTTTGTTGTTTATTTTTTGAAACAGGTTCTTTCTTAAACCCACTGTGTAGTCCAGACTGGCCTCGAACTCACAGCGATCCTCCTGCCTCAGCCTCCTGAGTGCTGGGATTACAGGCGTGCACCACCACGCCTGGCCCATGGTAGATATGTTTCTTAATAGTCTACAAGTTATTCCACCGTTGACAACAGGATTTGTTTTCTGTGTTCTGTTTATAGCCACAGTAGGCACTTTAGAGAAGATACAACAAAGAAGAATATAAATGTTGGGGTTTGATGCATACTAAGCACTGCTGAGCTACGCCCTGGCCCAGGCAGAAAGATGCTTGTTCTTAAAAATTATTGGACTATTCCTCTGGCTTGATCAGCTGTCTTATTGTCAGATGCATTTAGGGTTGTTTGTATGACTACATTTTAATTTCTGGATTCTCGCAGTGGTATGCGATAGAACTCTGTTGCTTTTGTTAGTTTAATAAACTTTCATATATGGAGTTAATCATCCATCCCGTTACACAGCCCAGCCCAGTTGAGAGCCAGAGATTAGCAGCTGCATTAGCTTTTCCTACGAGCTATCATAACATAACTACTCACCACCTTTTGTTTTTAATAAGGGGCAAATATTCGTGTCCTTTTAATGAGTTGGAGCTGTCCACAGAGTTCAGTTCAGCTGTCATTAGAGAACTAAGAGTTTAATTTGTTTTAATTCTAGTAACATATATCCTTTGAATATGTACATAGAAATAACTTTTTGAGGGGTAATGGTATTCAGCCAAATGCTAAACTCTCAGTAAGTGTCAATAGAACTGAACTTCTTAGAAATAAAAAGTCCTGCATAAACTGCTTTTTTTTGAGACAGGGTCTTGCTCTGCAGTTCAGGCTGGCCTTGAATTCACTTATGTAGCCCAGGTTGGCCTCAAACTTGCGGCGATCCTCCTGCCTCAGTTTTCCGAGTGCTGAGATTACAGGAGTGCACCATCGTGCCCAGCCATAAATTGCTCTCATTAAACTTCAGTGCAAGTATTTGAATGAAATTTACAGTACCCATAGAACTGGATTACTAGGAGCATGAATCTACACTGTGTACCTCATATATGAGCAGTATTTTTATCAATGGGTGCAAAAATAGGCTTCAGGTAGACCTGAGACCTGGGCCTTACGGTATCCAGTCACGACCACTCTGGAATGTATGGGGTTGTTATTCATCAGTTGCTTGTTTGTTTAACTCTATTATGGAAAACTCTCAACATAAAAAAAGACAGTACCATGACCCCTTGTATACCTACCATTCAGTTTGTCCCTTCCCACATTATTTTAAAGCCCTTTCTCTCAGTTTTTCTCAAACTTTGAAGGAAATCTTGACCTATTACTTTTAAAAGGGAAGAGGCTAGGCATCTTTCCAAACTTTCGAGAACATTCCTTAGCTCAAGGTTGAGCTCAGGAGTGAGCCTCCCTTAGCGTGGCAGAAGCCCAAGCTGGCGGCTTCATTTCAGTCAGGCTGTGACCCCTTCCTATATTGGTAGCTGTCTGTAGGTGCATGTGCACGCACACACATGTACATACATGAACACGTATATCCACTCAGATCTGTGTTCTTTGTATTACAGAAACTAACTTTTAACTGTATCCAGTGTCAGTTTTTCCATCAGTCAGTTACGTGTCTCATCCTCGTGCTCAAGCACTGGGTTGGGTGATTAGCAGATGTTTCTCTTGCGTTTCTACTCTTTCCACATCACTTTTTTAAAAAATTGAAGTTAATCTTAACACCTTCACTGATTCATTGAATTAATTGTCCTTCCCATTTTCCTTGACAACTAAATTCACTGATGTTAACCATGTGCTAAAAAATACAGTGTCAGTGACACATAAAAATAGAAGCCTAAGCCAGGTGTGGTGGCGCACGCCTGTAATCCCAGCACTTGTGAGGCTGAGGCAGGAGGATCGCCATGAGTTTGAGGCCAGCCTGGGTTACATAAGTGAGTTCAAGGCCAGCCTGCATTACATAGTGAGACTGTGTCTCAAAAAACAAAAACAAAAACAAAACAGAAGTCTAATAAAATGATGGCACAGTTGTGTGCCTGTTAAAAGATTTAACAAAATTAAATACAATATCTAAAATTCTCCCCCAAAAGATATTAAAACACAAAAAAGGATAAGAAATACACACGCACACATACATGCAAATGTATCGCAACAAATATGGTGTTTTCTCTTGAAAAGAGTTGTTTAATTTTGAAAGCAAGTATTAGAAGTGTTACGTCCTGTGAATTATTAGGAAGTGGTAGAAGGGTTATCAGAAATCAATAAAAAGTTGTAACATCAGACATGGATGGGTGTAGCTTATAGTCCTCAGTTTAGTATTGGCACCAGACATCACAGTTCAAAGGTCTTCCACAGCTTTAAGTTTGGGGTCATGTTTTTCTGTCTTGGAGGTGTAGATCCTTCCAGCCATTTGCTTATAATAAGTATCTGTTTCATCAAAATTTAAAATTTGATCCAAAGAATAATCTTCCTCTTGACTGGATATTCTTTTGTAGATTTCTCCTCTGCATCCAGCTTCACTGGGCAGCTGAAAGCTGTAGAATGGTAGGTGTGCTTCCAACAGTTCAAGCAGCTACCTTGACCACGAGAAGGAGCTACGGAACTTTGGTAATTTCTGTTCAAGGTCTTTGCATATAGATAGTGTTTTCCTTTAAGCACTGCTTAGCATTTTGAATCAGGGTACTTAGACAAGTTTGGGATATTGAATGAATGTTCGTTTAAGTGGCAAAGTTCGTGAGTTGAAAGAATGGCAAAACACAACCTCGCAAGGTGATGCGTCACAAACTGGGGGCAGGTGGGTGTGAGGAGTGACACACGTGCGTGTGTTCAGTGTGTTCCCACCCATCTTGGCTGGATGCGGTTTTCTCAGTTCACCTAACATTTCTTGCAGACAAAATTGGATGTGAGCAAATGTGAAATTTGAGTTATATTCAGTTGTTCCCTGGTATGTCAACTATGTTGGAATAATTTGTGTTTTCAAATAAGAGTTATAGCAGGACTGACTGCAGTCTGATAAACACATTTATTGTACAGAATGGCCAGGCGGTAGAGATCTGTAATGGTTTATCTGCAATTCTGAAATCTATAAAGCTCTGAAAATTGAAATTTTGTTTTGTTTTGTTTTTTGGAGGCCAGGTTGGCTTTGAACTCATGGCAATCTCCTGCCTCCGCCTCCCGAGTGCTGGGATTACAGGCATGTGCCACCACACCCAGCAAGATGTTTTTCTTTTTCTTGTTTTTTGGTAATGTAGCTTAGATAAAACTTGATTCAGTTGAAGTTCATTTGTCACCAAGTTGGCTTCAACTGATATGAGGTTCTTTATTTACATCACTAAGTGGGACTATATATTTTGCTGCAGATATGGTTTTGAATTTGACAGTTAAATTCTGTTCCAGACAGTGACAGGTTTAAATGATAGGTGACAGTGACAGGTGTATGGAGGTTTAAATGATATACAGTCTAAGCAGCTTTCTAACATGCCCAAGATTCTAAATTCTGAAGCACATATGGGCCCGATAGTTTTGGATAAATGATTGGGTCCGTAATGGTAAAAAATATATGGCACATTTCAGTTAACACAACGTATTTATATTTTAACAAAGTTCTTCAGCACTTTTTAACATTTAAAGTTGACTGTGAGAGCAAGTCTGGTGGGGACAGTGGCCTGGCTGACCAATTCTTCCTTTGGGAAAACCATCTCCTTCGACTCCAAAGCCCCGTGTTCTGGTCTTCCTGCCTGACTCTGTTCTTAGGTGTCATTAAGCATTTCTTTTTCCCTGATAACATCAATGTTTATAAAAGTGTGGTCTACACCACATCTGCACCAGAATCATCCAGGGACCTTACTCAAAATGCAAACTCCTGGGTATCAGGCCAAACTTTATCACTTAGAAACTCAGAGGGCAGGGCTCAGAATATGTATTTTTTAACAATTTACCACGTGACTCAGATTCACGTCGAAGTTCGGGGTTTACTACTGTAATAATGATATTCTTCTACATCCTTTACTGCATTCCCTTCTGAGTCTCTTGATCTCACCGTGTCAGTGGCCACACTGACAGCTCCACCCTTGATCTCCGCCCTTGAGCTTTAGAATCTTGTGTGCACCTGTTAATTGGACATTGGTGACTTGAACGTCACACAGACATTTAATCAACTACTAAATCAACATATTCAAAACTAGACTCATTTTCCCCTTCCATTTCAGAAAATGGAACTGCAGCAATCCCAGTGTCCCAAGCTCAGAACCTCAGCTCGTCTTTGATTTTTCTTTCATTCTCCACTTCCACACTCTATCTCTACTTTCAAAATATATCTCCACACTGGACATAGTAGTGCATGCCTGCAATCCCAGCACTCGGGGAGGCTGAGGCAGAAGGGTCAGAAATTTGAGTCCTGCCTGGGCAGTTCAGCAACATAATGAGAACCTGTCTCAAAATAAAAAAATAAAAATAAAAAAGGGCTGGGATGTAGCTCAGTAAGAAGGCCCTGGGTTCGATTCACAGCACGGATCTATCTTTCCGCTTTTCTCTTTCCTTAACCTAGGCCATACTCACCCCCCGCCTGGGCTGCTCCCTCCACACGATCGTCCCATTCTACCCTATCCTTCTGCAGTTCACTGTCCACAATGGAACCTGATGGGTCTTTCTAAAAACCAAATCAGAATACAGCACTGTCCTGCTTTAGAACCTATAAAAGCTTCCATGGCACTTGCTAATGCCCCAGATCCTTATCAGGTCTTGCAGGGCTTGGCTTGGCTCTCTGTCCCCTCAGTATGGGTCTCTACCCTGTGATCCCCAACCTTGCTCCCCTCGTTTTATGAATGTGCTCCTGCTGCACCTTCCCTATCGGGGCTCCCATCACAATGGATGGAATTATTTGTTTAATTATCCATCTTTGTCATCATCAGACCCTAAACTCCACGATAGCTGATAGTCGGGCCTTGCCTGTCTTGTTTGTTGCGGAACATTTCTGTGGAAAGCGCTCAATTAATATCTGCCGGACACAGGAGCAGATGACTGACGCTGGCCTGTGTGGATGTGACATCAGCAGCAGGGACTCTCCTGCTTCCTGAGCAAAGCCACTGAGGGTGACTGGCCGCTTTGATTTAGTTCAAGGCAGCACAGTGAGGCAAGCAGTTATTATTATGCATTTATTATGCTCTTTTGGGCACGTCACAAAGTTGGAGAGGACAGCTGCCCTAACCTGATCTGTCACTGGCTGGCCTTACGCTTTCCGGGGCAGATGGCTCCAAAGCACAGTGCCACCGATGCCTGCCCTCAGGATAGGCCGGAGGCCTCTCCTTCCCACATGTTCCACTGCCCCACTTCAAGGATTTGCCCAAATTATGCCCGAATTTGCCACACTCATTAGGATGAGAAAGGAAACTGTGGCAACCGGACTCTTAACAGGACATCGCAGGCCCCCACTCCTACATGCCCTTGGCCATTGAGCAAACCATTGTCACGTAAGATCACAGTGGTGAGAGAAGGGACAGCTGGAGGAGGAATTAGGCAGATGTTTAATAATCAATTGATCTGGGGTAAGTTTTGATTTTCACATATCTAACTAGAGATCATAAAGCCGCATGATAGCTTTTTGAATTGATGCTATTAACAAAACATAATAACAGCTAAGATTTATAAGGTACTTCCTTTATTTGCATTGTGAACTTTTATTACGGTAAAGTGAGTTGTTTGCCAGCCTGTGATTTCTGTAAGGAAGTGTTTTAAAAAATATATTTAAAATTGTTATTGATGCATAATTATATATACTTATGGAGTACAGTGTGATATTTCAATACATGTATGCAAGGTGTAATGATCAGATCAGGGTAATTGGTATATCTACTGCCTTAAATATTGATCATTTCTCTGTGTTGAGAACATCCAAAGTCCTCTGTACTAGCTATTCTGAAATATAATTAATTGTTGCCAACTGTAGTTACCTACTGTGCTGTAGAACATTAGAAGTTATTCCTCCGATCCACCTGCACCCTGGACCCATCAACCATTCTCTCTCCATTCCGTCTGCCCCTCCCTTCCCCAGCTAACAATTTCACTACTCTTCACTTCTATGTGATCAATGTTTTAGCCTCCACATGCAAGCGAGACCATGAGGTATTTGTGTTTATGGATCTTACTTCACTTAATATAACATGCTCCTGGCTCATTCATTCATGTTGCCACGAATGATAGGATTTCTTTCTTTTTATGGCTAAATAATATTCTATTGTACATATAAACCATATTTTTCTTATCCATTCATCCATGGATAAACACCTATGTTGATTCCATATTGTGGCTAATATGAATAGTGCTTCAATAAACACACACGCACAGGTATCTCCTTGACGTACTGATTTCTTTTTCTTGAGCAGGATAACCCAGAGTGGATTTGCTGTCACATGGTTGTTCTATTTCTAGTTTTTTGAGAACCCTCATATTGTGGAGAGTCCTTCATTCCTTACTTAGTAAAGGAGCTGGCCAGTTTAGCAGTCAAGGTAATCCTTAAGCTTAAAGGCTGTCTTCGATCCAAATTTTTGCTCTATATAATCTATTATTATCTTTACATGGTATAACTGAAGTAATTTTACATGCAGATAAGAGTTTTTAAATAAGTGCTTGCAGGCAAACAGTGACTCTAAAGAAACATTATAGTTTATTGTGTGGTCAAAAGGGAATCATGCTAGTTTTTTTTTTTTTTTAAGCACTTCATTCATTCACAGATTTGTACGCTAGCTACTCTGTGCTAAGGATTTCTAGGTTCTAGGAACTTTGGACAGGAGAGGGTAGAGTTAGTGACTGATGGTGACTAACATCCATCATTCAAGTTGTTTCTGTGGCCTTACTTCCATGGGTCCTGAGTTTTCTTTAGGGTTCTTTAGAGAACTTTAGGGTTCTGCTATGATGAGACACAGGTCAGAAGTCCAGTCTTCGGCACGTAGTTGACTTCGTTGAGGTCAAATACACAAATCTTCTTGGTATTCTTCTGAAGAGCAATCGAATATAGTGGCAAAGAGTATGAACAAGTGTCTTAGTTACTTCTCTCGTCGCGGAGACACAATACCTGACACCCACAACTCTAAGGAGGAAAGGTTTATTTGTGTGTGGGGGTCACTGTTTGTAGAGGTTTCAGTCTATAGAAGGCTGGGTCCAAGGCAGGGTGATCTGGTAGAGGGACCTGGCAGAGGAGAAACTTCATGCACGGCAGTGGGAAACAGAGAGAGAGAGAGAGAGAGAGGGAGAGAGAGAGAATATGTGAATGCACATAAACATTAAATAAGTAAGGTAATAAATTCAGGGAGGTTAAGCATGACATGTTAGATGAGTGACATTAGAGGAATACAGGCAGCCTGTAGCACCAAAGATGGAGGGAAAATGTCTCCCAGGTGATGTTATGGGATGAATTCTGTTTCCTGAAAATTCACATGTTGAGGTACAAATACCAGCGCTGCAGAATGGCGTTGTGTTTGGAGATAGGCTTTTAAAGAGGTAATTAAATTGAAATGAGGCTATTAAGGGAGACCTTAATCCAGTATGACTGAAATCCTTACAAGAAGAGGGGTTCAAAGCAGGGTGCAGTGGCACACACCTGTAATCCCAGCACTCAGGAGGCTGAGGCAGGAGGATTGCCATGAGTTCGAGGCCAGCCTCTACATAGTGAGACCCTGTCTCAAAAAAAAAAAATTTTTAAAAAAGGAGAGAGGTTCAGGACACAGACACACACAGAAAGAAGACCATGCAAAACATGGGAGAAGAGGCCACCTAGAAACCAAGAGGGGGGCCTTGGGGTTCACACTGTGATCGAAAGCATCTAGTTTCAAGAATTGTGACAGTAAAACTCTCTTTTTAAGGCCACCCAACCCACGGCACTTTGTCATGGCAGTTCTAGCAGTGAACACTCATGGTGTTACTGCTCCCACGCTTTGATCCTCCTGCCTGTTCGTGAAGAGGAAATGTTGTTTCAGCTTCTGCTCGACTCAGCTTTGAGTAAGATGTGACTCTCAGAATCACTGACGAGTTGCGGGAGCCTCGTGTCTGCATCAAGGTGTTAGCTGAGTCAAGCTAGAAGCTGGAAGACCTTGTATACACCTCCATATTCACTCATGAGTAGGAACAAAGGATGGTGTTTATTATATTTGTAGATGAAAGAAACTAAGGGCACATACTCTGCCCAAATCCTTCTGGTTGGCTTTACAAGGAGCTGAACTGAAGTGGAGGAAAATCCAAAAGAAATAAGTGCGAGTTCTTAAATCTGAATTCAAAAAAGTCAAAGGGCCAAGTGGGAGAGAAGTCATTAAATAGCAGCGTGGTGATGCTTACCTGTCATCCAGCACTCCGGGAGGCTGAGGCAGGAGGATCACAAATTTGAGCTCAGCCTGGGTAAATTAGTAACTTAGCAAGACCCTGTGTCAAAATAAAAAATAAAATAAGGCTAGGGATGCAGCACAGTGTAAGGGCCCTGTGTTCAAGCCCCAGTACTGAAAAAAAAAAATAACCAAAATAAAAAACCAAAACAACAACAAAAGCAGCAGTATATATTGAAAACAGTTTGAGCCAATGGAATGGTGAGAATGCCTCCAAATTCCCCCAAATACTATTATTTATAGTATTCTTGCTTCCAGGGTTGCCTGGTAAGAAAATAAGCAATTTTAGGCTGGTAGGTAGTGAGTTTCCCATTGCTGGAGGTATTCAAGTAGTGATTGGCCAACCACTTCTCAGGAATGTGGCAGAGGAAAACTTAAACACATACCAAGGGTGGAAGTTAAAGTCACATTAACTTTTGTCTGAGGGATTGCAGATAATCTGCCCCTGCATAATTTTGAGTTTTTGCTTACTATTCTCTTTTAAATATTAGTAATTAGGAAAAGTGGGAGAAAGAACTAGAGACAGTCTCCAAAGGCAATGATATCAACATTAATTTGTTTTTATCTCAATTTATTTGTCTTTTCTTCTGAAGAAATTTCTTTGCCAAAAAAATTCTTTTCTTTCTTGTATAGGGAATGGAACTCAGGACCTTATGCTTACCAGGCAGGTGCTGCACCGCTGAGCTATATCTCCGGCCTGAGAAATCAGCCATCTTTGGCTGTCTTGAGAGAGGCTAGCCTGGCAACTCCAGATAGTGACTGAATTTAATTTCTTCTGAAGTTATTGTCTTAAATGATGCTATGTTGGTCTCAGTTTCACCTCCCACCTTGGTTGCTTTTAAGATAACCAGAAAGAGACTGATCCATAGAACGTGTGTTTACCTGTGTAGACCTGTGAAATCGTATTCTGGGAAAAATCCCCATTTTAATAAGCTTTAAACAAAAAATACTACCTCAGGTGCTAATTACAATCTGAATTCAGGTGTTAACCTTCTGACTGCAAGTGCAGGAAGGGGCCAGTTCCAGGCACGGCAGTAATTACTGAATTAGTAGAAAAGTTCAAGTAGGGCTTCAGATTTCAGATCACTGCTGAGCTTTCTGAGGAACAGCTAATCCTGGAGCGCCTGGGCTTCTCACACCTGTGTGCGTGCTTGTTCGTGCGTGTGTGAGCCGAGTGAGTGTGAAGGCAGCACCGCTTAAGTTTCCAAGAAACAGCCTCGGAAGGTTATAGCCAGCACGGAATTATAGACTAATATTTCCTGTTGTTTAAAAATAGTTTCAAGACCTCTGGATTGACTTTGGATGCCTTGCCCCTCTTTACTTCCGAAAGAAAGAAGAAAGAAAAAGAAGAAAGAAAGAAAGAAAGAAAGAAAGAAAGAAAGAAAGAAAGAAAGAAAGAAAGAAAGAAAGAAAGAAAGAAAGGAAGGAAGTTAGTTTTATCTGACGAAGTGGTTTCACTCTTAAAATGTAGTCTTCAGCATTGGCTGCTCCTCTAATGTCCTGGGAGCTGCGTAGAAGAGGCGCTTCCGACACACATTCTACACCCGGGACCTCGTGGAATTTGGTTGCTACAAGTGAAAAAAGTCCTTAAGCTTACTGTGGTGACACTGCGCGAGGACACTGAGGAGGAAACGTGGCATGTCCAAGCTGCTGGCGTTGGTGGCACACGGTGGACTGTTGGGCCATGACGCTGTCCTCCCACTTTAAAGTCTAATGATCCCAGACAGAAGCCAGAGCCACAGAGACGAAATCCATTCAGACCTTCCCGGGATAGTTTTTGGGGCACTGTGGTGACACTGAAGTTTCTTTGATTGTGAGCATATCCGTAAGAATTAGCTCTGATTTACAGAGTGCTAAGTGGTCTGTAGTCTTGTAGAGTTTCTTGCTGACGCTTGCAGCGATGATGAATTATTAGCATCCATTCACTAACCTCAAAAGAACAACTGTGGAAATTTCCAGGACTGAAACTGGATATGCAGGTTTTTCAAGGAGACTCTGAATTGGAGGGCAAAGCGGATACCATCGATGAAGTGTGGATTCCTTTCTAGAGCCCACAGCGTGTGACATAGAGAACCTGCAGTGGGCTTCATGCCCTGATAAAGAAGTCACTGTCAAATAAGTTACAGACACATGTGAAGTTATGTAGCAATACCAAATAGCCAAGGGAGCGGAAAACTGGAATAAACTGAAATATTCATCAAGGTAGAATTAGGCGAATAAATTGGGAATAGCCAGATAACAGGATACTTTGCACCCATTAAGGAAAATGAGGTAGTTCTTTATTAAAGCACTGGTACATAATAAGCGTCAAGGTTTATTTTAAACATAAGAAGAACGTATAGAATAAGAGCTTAGAATTTTCTCACTTGTATAATTTTCAAAAAATAAATGGATATCGATAAATATATGTGTATACTTAGATAAGCATAAATGTTTTTTAAAAAGTGTTTATAAGAAGTATAATACCAGTTATTTCTGGGAAGATGGGGTAATTCTTTGTTGTCATTGTTTGTTTTTTGAGACAGAGTCTCACTATATAGTTCAGGCTGGCCTTGAACTCACTTCATAGTCCAGGCTGGCCTCAAACTCATGGTGGTCCTCCTGCCTCAGCCTCCCAAGTGCTGGGACTATAGGCATGCACCACCACTTCCGATGACAGGATAATTATGAAAGCTTAGGAATGTACAAGTAGAAAGAATTACTGTTACAGTATTTATACCTTTTAGTATTTTTGGTTTATTTTTATGTTATGCATATATTGACTCTGTTTTCTTTTTCAGTACTAGGGATCAAACACAGGTCTTGACGCATGATAGGCAAGCATTCTGCCATTGAATTATCCTCCAGCCCTGAAGACACTGATTCTGTTTTTGAGGTATAGGTAGAATTTAAATAGGTGTATAAGTAGTAGACTGGTATAAAAAAGTAAGGTGTCATGGTATTCATTATTGAATAAATATTAGAGGCAGTGGATATTACTAGATGTTAAATGGAGAGAGAGGCTGCTAAATGAGATTTTGAATCCTTATTATAATAATTCCATTATGACAATGAAGCATTGAAACAATTTTTGATATATTTCCCTTCATTGCATTTATTATCTTTATCAATATTTAAATTATTTCTTTTGTCATTGGAAGCCTCTTCATGTTGGTTCCTGAGTCCTTTGGATACAAACTCAGTCATATTCGATAGCTTCCTTTTTTTCTGGAATGATAAGGTTTTCCAGAATCATCTTGTACCTTTCTTATTCAAGACTGGAAATGGTCATTTTTCCAAAGAATCCTTTTCAACAGTTTTGCTGGGAAATGGCATTTTTCTCATATACATATGAAATAAAACATATGAGTTCACACTGGTACTGTCAGTTCAAATTCAGGATTATAGAACTTTTCTTACCCTTCTTTAACTTACATATATAATTTTTTTTTGTACTAAAAATTCCAGTTTTCAAAGACCCCAACATAATTATATAACCATCTCAGAGTAACAATATCAACGCTGCTATTAATGTAATTTCTGAAAATAGTTATAATTACTGAAACCAGTTTTCTTTAGAATATATTCCACTAAGGACATACAGGCAAAATAACTGTGTTGCTAAAATTATTTGGGGCCAGGTGTGATGGCGCATGGCTGTAATCCCAGCACTTGGGAGGCTGAGGCAGGAGGATTGCCATGAGTTTGAGGCCAAGCTGGACTACATAGTGAGATCCTGTCTCGGTGAGATGGCTCAGCGGCTTAAGCGCCTGCTTGGCAAGCGCGAGGGCCCGAGTTCGACTCCCGGAACCCACATACGAAAAAGGGGCCGGTGATATCGCTCAGCGGCATGGGCGCCTGCTGGCGCATGAGGTCCTGAGGTCGACACCCCGGTACCCACACACACACAAAAAAAACCAAAACAAACAAATAAATAAATAAATAAGTAATTTTTAAAAAGTAGAAAAAAAGTCATTTGGAACAGTTCCTGTTGGTGAGGTTATGCCATAGATTGGCTACACATTGAGGTTCTTGTTTAATTTTTTTTTTTTAGTGTGGATTCTGGGAGTTGAACTCAGGACCTCGCTCTTGCCAGCAGGCACTTGTGCCGCTGAGCGATATCACTGGCCCTTTTTTCCTTTATGTAGGTACCAGGAGTTGAACTCAGGACCTCACGCTCACCAGGTAGGCACTTATGCCACTGAGCCATATCACTGGCCCTCTTTGCTTAATTAAATTTTTGATTTTCACAAATTGCATTTTAAAGCTTAATTTCATTTAGTAATTATGTAAACTGTTAAGCTGGTCACAAAGTAAAATCTATAAAATAATATATACTCAAAAATACATACCTATTAACTCCCTTGGTAATCTTTTAAAATTTTGTGTTATGAACTATGTTTTCCTTGTTTTATTTTTAGTACTAGTTAAATCCTATTCTTAGAGAAATAAAATCACTTAACATAGCAATATATCCTAGAGATCTTACCACAATTATAGGTAATAATATCCTTTTTTTTTTTTTAATGTGGGTATCGGGAGTCGAACTCAGGACCTCACGCTTGCCAGGCAGGTGCTTATGCCACTGAGCTATCTCACTGGCCCAGTTTGGCTTTTTTTAAAGATACCTACCATCAGTTTATCTTTCCCCGGTTCCCAGTTGTCTCAGTCTTTTCTTACTATGAACACTCAGGGGCCCTGCCTATTCATCTCGGATTTATCCTCTCAGAGCCTGCCGCGCTGTACTCCAGGTGGGAATCTTCCCCGGCTGCGGTGGACTCTGCCCTCTCTTTACAACCCCCCTCTGGTCATCCCGGGGCTTTCCTCCTTTTCACGTGTGCCCCGCTGTCATCTTTGTCGCTTTACTTCCTCATTTTCATGAAGCCCAGCCAGTTCCTCTAGCGTGACACTGTGACGAGGTTCGTGGCTCTCATTCTTACCGCTGCATGTACCGTCACTCAAGAATGCAGCGATCGCAGCATCGTCCCCGTGCTGTGCCACTACCCATGTGTCCCATGATGTGCTTTCAGACGGTCTTTAGGCAGGTAATACACAAGTGTTTCACAACCTGGTTTGGATTCTACTCTCACTGGACTGAGCCTTACCTTAGGGTGTCCTCCATGACGATTCATGAGTGAATCACCTGCTCTGGGATGATAGACACATGGCCTGGAAACAGGAGAAAAAGACTGGAAAGTCATTTTGCGTGTGTGTGTGTGTGTGCATGCGTGTGTATGTGTGTATGTGTGTGCAAGGTAGAAGTCTAAAATGCACCCTAAACAAAGCTAAGAAAGTGCCGAAAGATCTCAGAGCATGATTGTTACCGTTAGATCATCAGTGTGTCGTGAGGCCAATAAGACTATGACAGGTATGATACCTCAGCGCCAATAAAGCATGATTTTCACATGTACAGAAAATAAAATCCCCAGAATAGGTTTAAAAAGATGCTTCAACTCCTTGTGTTTAAAGCAAACAAGGAAACCCACGATACCATTATCTAGCAAAACCACTTTTAAATGAAAAATGTGTGATGCATGCAAGAATGGATTCTGCAGAAAAAAGAGAAAAAGTTTGCTAACTCACTGACAGGCTGTTGGTTATGTATTTGAGCAATGTACAGGGTTTGTGGTTTATAACTTCATCAGAGTTGTACAAAAGCGTTATATCCCCGAGAGTTGTGCAGTTATCTCTCCCTTTCTCTTTCTTTTCTTTGCGTACAATGGGGGATCTAAGTCTGGATCCATGCCTTACCTGGGACATTTCCTCTTTGTGCCCCGTGAGCCTTTACCAATGCTAAGATTTACTGCTTTGGGGATGGGTTCAGAACAAATGTTTCAAGCAGCCGTCTGCCTCGGGCAAGGTAATTTTGGACAAATTCAACAAGACTTCAAAGGAAGCTCCCTACTACAATGCCAAAGGAGGATAAAGACCTGATTTAAATGAATGTATTGCAATTAGTGGGTATTTACTTTATATGTTGCCAAGTTCTGATAGCTTTCTCTAACCCTCGGGGAAATAATATATAGGTCTACTTCCGGTGAGCTGTAGAAATGGGAAATGTGCTTCCCGGAGAGACAGGTGTTGTGAACATACACAGATCTAAAAGAGAGAAAAGATAAAAAGTCCACAAAGGTGGAGACAAAAGGTAAATACATTTGTTTTGAAGTTTTAGAAAAGAAGGTGCGCAAGAAGACTTGTTTTCTCTTCCCTGAGGAAAAAGACCCTCTGTTGTAAAATCTGTTCTCTTTTAAAATAGTTTGTATTAACTCAAGAAGGTAAAGGTGAGGGGACATTTAATATTGATAAATGTAAGAAAGTCACTCATCAATGGCGAGAGTCTGGGGCCACCAAGCTGACTTGGGTACGTTGTGAAATGCTGTGTGTTTAATCCAATCATCCGGCACGACGCGTTCCAGCAGGAGAGGAAATGAAGGATTAGACAGTGGTGGGAAGAAATGAGAAAGCGAGAGAGGTTGGATGCGTAGTCAGAGAGGACTTTAATCAAATCAAGCCAGAAGCAGACCGACGTGGAAATCGAATAGCTCAGTGTTTTCGTGTTCATTCCAGACCTTACAAATGAGGCTTAGTGTGAGAATGGTGCGGGGAAAGGCTGGCTTGTTCTGCTTTCTCAAAGAAGGAATGTGGAGCAAGTGAGCCGAGATTGAATCAACAAGCACTGCACAGGGTTCCCCTTTTCTAATTTGTAATTTATTCTTAATTGACACAAAGTAATTGTATATAGTTATGAGGTACAGTGTGATATTTCTTTTTTTGTTGTTTGTTTTGCTTTGAGCTACATCCCTGGCCCCTAGATATTTTGATACATTTATACAATGTGTAATAATCAAATCGGGGTAATTAGTATATCCATCTGGAACATTTTTCATCTCCTTGTGGTGAGAAAATTTTGAAATATACAATAAGTTATTGTTAATTATAGGCACCCTTCTGTGCTAGAGGGTTCTAGAACATATTCTTTCTATCTGTCTGTAATATTTTACCCACTAATTAACCTCTGCAAAGAGACTTCTACTTGGGGCAGGAGAGAAATCTGATTTCTTGTTTCTCTGAAAAGATTCCAATGAGACAAAGCGAAATACAGTTTAATCTGTGCTCCTGCTTACTCCAGACAGTACACAATCAAGCAAATAAACTCTCACTGAAAAAGCCAATCCAAGACACAGATTTGAAAGTAGGCTCCGAAGGGGTAGAAGTCTGTTCATCAAAAGCCTGCGCTACTCAGACTTTAAAATTTGGTTATCTAGATCATTGTCAGCATCTCTGCCTTCGGAGACGCAGCCCCGTGTGCCTTCACCGTGTATACTACGAACTCTTTCCTGAATTTTGAACTCAAAATTGTATTTGGATATTTAGAACTTATCTAATGGATGAAAACACTTTCTAAAAGTAGCCCTCAAGAATTTTTAAAATATCCTCTTGCTAATGTTGCTAGGTGAATCTTTATTATGTGATATTTTATAAATTAGTGTTTTATGGTGATATATTTTTTTCCTTGATATCCTGCAGTATTCCTAGTCTAGAAATTGTTCCACTGCCTCTGTACTTCTGAGATTTCTGAGACTGCTGCTAGCTGATGACAGGTATTTTTGAAGAAGTGGAAAAAAAGGGAGAAAGCCTCATTTAGGGGTGGGGAGTGAGGCTTCTGATGGCCTGAGACTATTTGTTTTAATCAATCTTAAACCACTTTGACATGTGCTAATGGTTGAAATGTAGGTATCTTGTAGGTGTGTGGCCTGGCAATCGTCTCCCACTGTTTACTCTAGTGGCTTGTCTGTCTGAAAGCTAGGATACCACAAAGCCCCTTCAGGGTCTCTGAGCGTGATGCAGCCTGCAGAAAGCAGCCCTGGGGCCAGCCCTGTAAGCTGCTTCAGTAGGATGCGAGGTGCGAGGTGCAGGCAGGTAAGCCTTGCTAGAGTGATGGGGAGGGGAGCAGGGGACTCAGCCTGCCTTCACCTGGATGCCCTGAAACAATTAGAAAACTTCTGTCCTGAAAGGCTCTCCCTTGGAAAGATAAAGGCAAATCTGTTAAGTGACTCTTGTCACGTTCTGAATTACCATGTAATGCTGATTTTTCATTTCCTGGACCTGACATTCCGCCCAAACCAGATTTTGCTCAGCACACTGGTTAACAAGGCAGATCCAGTTGATTCGTGGCTTTTAAGTAAGGAAGCTTTCTAATTTTTAAAAACACATTAGCAAAAGAATTTATTCTTAGATAAGGACTAGTGAAGTGGCAGTGTAAACATAATGACCTAGGGAAAGCATCCTTTAAGCCGCTGGCGGACACACACACACACACACACACACACACACACACACACAGAGGTAAATAAAAGATTCGAAACAATCAATTCCTTCCATCTGGTGCTCACATTTTAGTAAATATGTTTTTGCCTTTGTTTTCTAGAACAATTACCTCTAACGAAATTTAAATCGTTTCTTCCCTCTTTGATAATCTTTCTTTTTCATGTAAGTCATGTATAAATATGGTGTTCTTGCAAAAGACTCAAATAAGACTTCCATCACCAGTTTGCCGTGTAGCTTTTGAGTTCACTTTTTCCATGTTACATACAAATGCCTGTGCTTTGGAGGTTGTAAACAAAATAAATAGAAATATATCTAGGGTTTTTTTTTTTTTTTTTTGCAATTTCCTTTAAAATTTTTTCCTACTACTTTTTTATGAGTACCTGTTGGCAGTATGCAATAATTGCATTCCTTGTATGGAGTTGATACATGTACATAACACGTCTTCTTTTTACTTCCTTTTCTCCTCCTTTCTCTCCCTCCTCCCTTCATCTCTTAGCTTCCTTCCCACTTGCAAAAGATCTATGTCCCTTCAAAATATGTCTCAGCATTTTCTGTCAGTAGATATTTTACTCTTTGCAATTCTTCCCCCTGCAGTCCTGGGTATTAAACCCAGGGCCTCGCTTGCGCTAGTGGAGCGCTGTGCTACCGAGCTGCATCCCCAGCTCCTTTTCTATTTTATTTTGAGATGGGGTCTCACTAAGTTGTGAGGCTGGCCTTGAACTTTCGATCCTCCTGCCTTAGGCTCTGAGAAGCTGGGGTGACAGGTGTGTGCTACCTTTCCAGCTCTCTGTATTTTTCAAATGGCTGAATCTTATTTTTGAGGTGGAATTGGCAGAATTCTTTACTCATTCCTCACGAACATTGACATTATCTCTCCTCTTTTTACAGCTAAACTTGGAACATTGTTTCTCCTACACAGGTCTGAACTTAGTTTTTGCAGAAACTGGTTAACAAGCAGAACTATTGGGTAACGATGATAATCATGCTACCCTTTTTTCACTAAAACCCATCTTTTAATTGATAAATCAATCACAGGTTTATAATGAATATTTACTACGTGCACGGTGCTATAAGCAAGATATTGACACATGCGTCTTAGCAGGGAATATGGCTGATTCCCATCTGGGTCCTGGGCCTTTTCAGATAAAAACAACTTTTTTTTTTTTTTTTTTGGTGGGTACCGAGGGTCGACCTCAGGACCTCACACGTCAGCAGGCGCCCGTGCCGCTAAGCGATATCACCGGCCCTTTTTTGTATGTGGGTTCCGGGAGTCAAACTCGGGCCCTCAGCCTTGCCAGGCAGGCGCTTACGCTGCTGAGCCATCTCACCGGCCCAAGAACAACTTTTTAACTAGTCTTGTTTTCTTTGGTCACAAGATTGTCCTTTAGAGTAATTAGAGGCTTCAGGCTTTGCTATAAAGCTGCCTGAGGCTGCTTTATTATTATTTTTGTTTTGTTTTGTTTTGTTTTTGAGACTATGTAGCCCAGGCTGGTCTTGAACTCCTGGTGAACCTCCTGCCTCAGCCTCCCGAGTGCTGGGATTACAGGCATGTGCCAGAGGCTGCTTTATTATTATTCAAGTTTTCTATTTAGGACCTTATGTTGTCACTGAACATTTGTTACTGGCTTTTGACAAAGTGATTTATTTATTTAGTTTATTTATTTATTTATTTTTTTAATATGGGGGTACCGGCGTTGAACTCAGGACCTCACGCTTGCCAGGCAGGTGCTTAATGCCGCTGAGCTATATTACCGGCCCTATTTATTTATTTTTTAAGACAGGGTCTTGCTGTGTAGTCCAGGCTGGCCTCAAACTCGTGGTGATCTTCCTGCCTCAGCCTCGAGAGTGCTGAGATTACAGGTGTGGGCCACCACTGCTGGTCTGACAAAGTGATTTAAAAGGACTGGTGATAGTTTTGCTTGGGGATTCCCAGCCATGAACGTACCCATCCCCCATAGTCCAGACAGCCCAATGCCTAGAGTACCTGGTAACCTGCGTCCCGGTTAGGGCTGGGCTCTGGAAGCCCAGCCGCAGTGCCCCATGGGCTCTGGGACAGCAGAGGGCAGCAGGTATGAGCTCCATGAGACTCTCCAGGGGCGCTGGGGCACAGGGACACGAGCATTACAGCGCTGGGTCATCCTGCAGTTATGTGTGCGAGTGGGCTCGGATGGCTGGGATCTGAATGGCTTAGGTTCAGGTTATGAGAAGGAGGAAAAAGGAAGATGAAAAGCAACTCAGAAAGGGAAAAGCGAAAAGTAAAATCTTTTATAACAAGGACAGCCACATGAGAGCAGCAAATTGACTTTCCTAATCACTCCTGTGCGCTGACATTCGCTAAGTTCTCTTTTAAATTGTTTGACCCTTAATAAATTCCAATAAGATAACACTATTCCCCGCTTACCTCTGCGGAAATGAGACCTGAAGACACAAGCACAGCCAGCAAGGACAGCAGCCTGGGCGGAGGGTGGTGGAGGAGCGCGGGCTGGCCGGGCGTGGGGGTCTCCGAGGCGACTCGACCACACCGGTGCGCACCGGAGTGATGCGAGAGTGTGGCTCTGATGCAGCCTTTACGTTTTTATTTTTAAGCTGTCCCGGCTTTCTGATGAGGGGTGGGGACCCCATGTCTCCCCAGATGTACAGCTGTGTATGTGAAGAAAGAGCTGGCCAGAAGAAAGCCTGACCCCTGGCCCTTCTCCATCTCCCTGCTTTGGGGACCCCAGGCTGAGACCTCAAGTGGCCTCCTGTATTACGACACCTAGTTATGAGCGGCCATGAGCCCTGAAATCAGAAGGACCCGTGTTCAAATCCTGACTCTGCTACTCTCGAGCTTCCAACACTTGGCGAGAGCCCGGCGGGAAGTGACGCTCCATCTCTGCGGACTCATCACCCATAACCCTGTAGTCTGACCTCCCCGAAACCAAGGGCTCAGGAGTAATCTGGACCCGCACTGCCGAGAGCTGCGTCTCTCCTGCTGCCCCGGTATCCCGCTTGCCTGCGAGTTTCGTGATTAAAGTGGGTGTGAGAGCAGGTGATCCTCATTTGTTCTTTTAGACAATAATTCTTTTTTTTTTTTTTTTGTGGGTACCGGGGGGTTGACCTCAGGACCTCGCGCGCCAGCAGGCGCCCGTGCCGCTGAGCGATATCACCGGCCCCTTTTTCGTATGTGGGTTCCGGGAGTCGAACTCGGGCCCTCGCGCTTGCCGGGCAGGCGCTTAAGCCGCTGAGCCATCTCACCGGCCCTAATTCTTTTTTTTTAAAGAGAAAAAAATAACAATAAAACAGAGTTACAAAACAGGTTACTAGGAGAGTTACAATAATTAATACACTGCGTATTGTTGTCTTCATAGTAGTTATAGGTATGATATCTTGTTCAAACAATATTAGCACAAGCTTTTTTTTTTTTTGTACCGGGGGGTCGAACTTAGGACCTCGGGCGTCAGCAGGAGCTTATGCCACCCAGCCATCTCACCTGCCCAAACCTTTCTTTTCAACAAACGAAGAGAAACTAGCTGTATAACTATCTTAACTACCTTGTGTATATTTTTTTTCTTTTTTCCTTCCTTTCCCCTTTCCCCTATTACAGTTTGTCTTTTCTTTTGAACAGTTTCTTCCCAATTCACAATATCTATTGTACATTTTGGACCCCATTCACTGTTCAGTTTCTCACACTAGTGAGACAATACAACGTTTACACATATGGGTCTGATTTGTTTCACTTATGAGTATGGTCTCGAGTTGCATCCATTTACCTATAACAGTCTCCAGTTTATCCTTCTTTATGGCTGAGTAGTATTCCATTACATAAAAAAATCTTTTTTATCCATTCCTCAGTTGATGGCATTTGGGTTGTTTCCAAGATTTAGCTATTGCAAACTGTGCTGCTATAAACATGGGTGCACATATATCACTGTGGTACGGTGTTTTTAATTCTTCTGGGAACATACCTAGAAGGGAATAGTTGGGTTGAATGGGACCTCTAATCCCAGTTTTTTAAGGAATCTCCACGCTGATTTCCACAGTGGTTGCACCATTCTACACTCCCACCAACAGTGGAGAAGGGTTCCTTTTTCCCCACAGCCCCTCCAGCATTTGTTATTTGTTGATTTCTTGATGATAGCCATTCTTTCTGGAGTGAGATGGAATCTCAGTGTTGTTTTAATTTGCATTTCTTGAATGACCAGTGATGTTGAACATTTTTTCATATATTTATTTGCCATTTGTATTTCTTATCTGAGAATTGTGTATTCATCTCAGATGCCCAGTTTTGGATTGGGTCTTTGAATTTGGGGGGGGGTGTCTGATTATTTTCAATTCTTTATATGCTCTAGATAGAAGTCCTTTGTCTGTGAGACAACTGGCTATAATTTTTTCCCACTCTGTGGTTTGTCTTTTCACTCTGTTGGTGATTTCTTCTGTTGTGCAAAAGCTTTCTAATGAGGTGAGATCCCATTTGTTGATTCTTTGTGATGTTTCCCTTACAGTCGGGGTTTTATTCATGAAGTCTCGGCCAACACCTATGTCTTCAAGATTTCTACCTATTTTCTTAGAAAGTAATTCTATTTCCTGTTAAAGTAATATATGTTCATCATATATAGAATCTGGACAATTCAGAGAAGTTTAAAAATAGATTACTATAAAATACACTGTAATAGATATGAGTACTTAGGTTTTGGTCAATTTTCTTTCAGGGTTTTTTTTTCTTGAACATTTATAATTTATGCAATAAAATTGTGATTATACCGACTATAAAACTTTCTCATTTACTTTATTTACTTATTTTTGAGATAGGATCTTGTTCTGTCTTACAAGCTGTCCTTTTTAATCCACTACGTAGCCCAAGGCTGGCCTCGAATTCCTAGCGATCCTCCTGCCTCAGCTTCCAGAGCACTGGGATTACAGACGTGCACCACCAGGCCCACCTCTAGCCTAGCTTACTTTTTGGAAGTGTCATTTTACCATGAGAATTCCCCCAGACCTTCGGTAAATTTGCAAATAGGATTGTCTACATGTAATCCCGTTATATAGACTTCCTCTGCTGTGTTAAAAACTTTTCTTATTATTGTACGCACACTTGGTTTGCCATTTTTAGTGTTATAAACGACATAGCAAGGAACCACCTGCCTAGTGGTGCCCCGAGGTTGGTTCCCTTGAAACCAAAGATTTCTGCTTCCTACCAGGCTATCCCTACCAGAAGGCTTCAGGGGAGGGAGGAGGCTTTTAAGAAAAAGAATGAGACATTGCAGGTGATCATTGTAGACCAGGCACCACTGATTTTGAGTTTTCTGAGGACCAGCCCCAATCTCAGCTGGAACCTTCCTGCTCACAGTGCCTGACACACAGTAGCTGCTCATTAAATACTTGCTTAGTGAGTTGGTAAATCTTATATTTTCCATTTTACTCTTGGTTCCTATTTCCCTAGTACAGACTCTTGAAGGGAAATTGCTGAGTTAAAATTTTAATTTAAAAAGTTGTGATGGGGGCCGGTGAGATGGCTCAGCGGCTTAAGCGCCTGCCCGGCAAGCGCGAGGGCCCGAGTTCGACTCCCGGAACCCACATACGAAAAAAGGGCCGGTGATATCGCTCAGCGGCCCGGGAGCCTCCTGGCGCACGAGGTCCTGAGGTCGACCCCCCGGTACCCACAAAAAAAAAAAAGAAAAAAAAAGTTGTGATGGTACTTTTTATACTATTTTAAAAACATCTGTATAGGGGCCAGTGAGATGGCTCAGCGGCGTAAGCACCTGCTTGGCAAGCACAAGGCCCTGAGTTTGACTCCCGGAACCCACATAAAGGAAAAAAAGGGGCCGATGATATTGCTCAGTGGCACAAGCGCCTGCTGGCAAGTGCGAGGTCCTGAGTTTGACTCCCAGTACAAACAAAAAACAAAATACATATATATATATATATATATATATATATATATATATATATATATCTTCCTCTTAAAATTTTTAAATTGTAAGGAAATATAAGTTCATAAAACAAAACTTTAAAAATGCAGGTAAGTGGAATATAGAGTACAAGTTTTCAAATGCTCTGTATTTATTTATTTATTGTTTTCTTGAGACTGGGTTTTGCTATGCAGTTCAGGATGGCCTTGAACTCACTGTGTAACTCAGGCTGGCCTTGAACTCATAGTGATCCTCCTGCCTCAGCCTGCTGAGTGCTGGTATTATAGACATGCACCACCACACCTGGCTTTCCTTTCATCATTCAAGTTTCCCAAAGATCCTCTTTAAATTGGTGTCTACTCTTTGAGCAAAAGATTCAGGAAACAAAGTTAGGAACAGGCACTTTTTCTGCTGTTCAGACTTGATTTGCAAGCTCTATCTGGCCTGGAGCAAGGTTTTTAGCACATGTTCTCTTTAGAGCAACTCAGACTGTAAAGAAAGCATGAGCACAGGATGGCTGTTGCACAGGTCAGGCTGAAACTGCAAATCTGGTTCCTGTTGCTCGCACACTTATTGCCTCATTGCTGTTTTGTTTGCATTTCCTCTGCCTCAGTCTCCATTCTCTATCTGGTGAACTCCTCTTCTTCCTGTAAAGCCCCGCTCAAATGCCCCTTCCTCTATGGAACCTTTTCTCCCACCCCTTTGGTTTCTCCAAATTGCGCTAAAGTGGTCATTCTCATATTTGTGTTCCATGATGCTTTCTTCACACCTCTGTTCTATTACCTGTCTGCTTTCAGGTAAGTGTGGGTCGATATTTGCTGCAAGGTGGAGCTTCCTGTGGGCGGGGAGGGTTATGCTCCTTGGTGTCTGGTATGATAGACACATAACCTAGGGTAGGGGCTCAAGAACTTTGGTATTTTTAGGGCCCTTTTATTCAGCAGCAGCATCAGCTGTAAACACACTTGAGTCCTTTTGTTCTCAGTGCCTGCGAAGCTGAACTGGTTATGATTTCCTTTGTGAATGGGCTCTGTGGACGGGGAGGGTTCCCAGACATCTTCGCCCCATTGTTAAACCTCAGGAGAAGGCACTGTGGGAGGGCAGGGCTGGGACTCCCCAGGCAGACACTGTCCCCAACCTCTCTGACATCTGCCACTGAGGACAGTGGCTTGCATCCATCTCACCACTGGTCTACCAGACCCAAATGTGTTTAATCACCTACAAGTACCACTCATTAAATGGCCCTAAAAACAATAATTAGGTACTACATTTGAAAGGGAAGTGATCTATGTTTCCATTGTTTCCCCTGCATAGAGAGGCTCCCACTGCTGGTATTGTAAATACCAGCTAAATAAAAAGGCCAGGAATATGTGCGTTTCTGTGTTTTGTTTTGTATTTTTTTTTTTTGCCTTGAGGAAACAAAGACTCCCCTGACATAATGAGATACTAGGCCTCTCAAAAAAGCTGAACAAAATACATATATATATATATCACCAAGAAGGAATTATTCAGTAATAAAATACAGGAGAACTGGTTATCGTTAGAACTTTCAGCCCGTCTCTTGGGGGAAAAGCAAGCTGTCCAAGGCAGCCTGTGAGGAGTGGATGGTCAGAAGTGCACAGAAACCTTTGGGGTTGACACCGTCTCCCAAAGGCAGATGTTAACAAGCCGTGCCAATGCTATTAAGAACCTCCCCTTGCACTGTTTCAACAGAGTGCTTTAGTACCAAACCTAATTTTTAAAAAGAGACAAATGTCTTTATTTAAAAAGCGTTCTGCCAAGTGTTGCCCTATATAACAAGACTTTCAGCCCCCCCCCCCCCCACTGAAAAGCTAGCTACCTTCATTTCCCAGGAATGTCTTCGTTGCTTGGTCAGAGGTGTCCAATTTTAAGTCATTGGCTTGAGGAGTCAGCCCTCCCCCTCAAAGGATCTTCCCTGCTTTCGAGGTGGAAAATCTCTCTCTTGACTGCATGTAACACTCAGGATGTTGAACGGCCATGTCACCACCTGACTGCCAGCTGCCCAGGAGTACTCTGGGAAAGAATGCGAACACTCTTGGCAGCTGGGATTTAGATCTTGACTGTTGTAATGGATGGATGAGGCTTAGGATACTGCTGATGAAAGTCCAATACCTGAGAGAAAAATGACCCAAAGTAAGGGGTTGGGCACGGTAGACTAGACTTAGCGGCAGGAACAGGCACTAGGAAGATGTGGTGCTTCCGAGGTCAGGCACTCAGACCCATGGAGACCTTGTCTTCTGAGAGGGCCTTGGGCCATGTGAATGACAGAGTTATGAGGTAAAACAAACAAATAAGCCCCAAGTATCATTTGAGGCCTTAGTCATTTGAGAGTTGTGCACTAGAAATGGTTCCCTGTTGGAGGGAAAGAGTTGTTAGGACTGGAGATGAGAAAGAACACACAGGCAGGAGGAAAACAGATAGAGCAGGGCCGCTGGAGGTCAAGAGGGGGCCTCTGAGTTTGCCTCGAACATCGCATTATAAGGCACTGCTCTGAGGGCTGGGTGCTTTCAGACTCAAAAAGTTCTAATTTTTAAAAAAGGACTAACCCATGCGGAAAAATAGGGCATACTGACCAACAATACAGGGCAGTAGCAATTTAAAATAGTACCTACAATAAAAGCACTGGTAATTTAGAAGAGAAAGAGATTTCTGGGAAAGAGATTAGAAGGGGCTCTAAGGAGCTTTTAAATGAAGAACCTTCAGGAGGCAAAATCTGAGTACGTGGTTGGAGGGAGAAATGCTAGGAGAAGTATATAGTTGGAAGGAGAAATTTTCTTGAGAGTTGAGCTGTACCTTGGTCTCCTCAACACTACCAGGCAACTTTGGTATCTGATCTATCCTAACCATGGTGTTTACTTTGCGGGTTTTTCTAGGATTTGTTCTGAGGAACTCTGACTACCTGGGGGACTCATACAGAGAGGCCTGTTCCCCTCAGCTCTACCTCATTACCACGCTCCTCTAAGTTCTCCACTCCGAGGAGAAAGAAACATCCCCGGGCCTCACAGAAGACCAAAGCCTACCAGCAACAAATTGAAATGGAAAGGCAAATCTCTGGATCTGAAGTCAGAGTTGTATCTAGTGTGAAGTTTTTCTTTGAAAGGATTGAAATTTCTGAGGTAGCAAGGCACTAGTTAGTGAATTTTACCAGTGGGGTATTTGTGGAATGTGTGCACATTTTACCACCTAATGTGAATATACTCACTTTGGTTCCCTTTGGGCTCTAACTTTTGGATTTCAGATTTCTTTAAAATGTTGACATATTTGCGTAAACATACTGAGGTAGCTTGGGGATGGGACTTAAGGCTATCTACGAAGTCTGTTTCGCTTCAGGTACACCTCCTAGCCTGAAGGTAATTGTGCACAGTAGTTTTAGGGCACCTGTATTTTGCCATTGAAACTTTGCTGGAGGAGAGGTGTGGAATTTTCCACTTGTAGTTTCATGTTTGCACTCAAACAGTTCCCTATTTGGAAATATTTGAGATTTGGGGTTTTTGATTAGGATTCTCAACCTGCATAAAGAGCTGCTATAAAATTGAAGATGGCAAATGGCCCAGTTCATAGACATTTTTGGTAGATATTCATCCCTACACGGGTTCTCCTAGAAAATGAGGACCGATACAATGTGCATCAAAAATCAGTAGATGGCTCAGCTGCTTAAGCGCCTGCCCCGCAAGCGCGAGGGCCCGAGTTCGACTCCCGGATCCCACATACGAAAAAGGGGCCGGTGATATCGCTCAGCGGCACGGGCGCCTGCTGGCGCGCGAGGTCCTGAGGTCGACCCCCCGGTACCCACCAAAAAAAAAAAAAAAAAAAAAAAATCAGTATTCTAGGGGAGCGACTTCCATTTTTCTGTTCAACCCAGGAGATAGGAGTTTGCCAGGCAAGAGAATAATTTTCTGCCAGTGCTGTGCTTGTTTTTTGGCGAGGTACAACAAGCACCAAGTGAAGGGGTAAGAAGTGGTAAGGTACATAGCTCCAAAGGTACTCTGTTCCGAGGCAGACTCGGGCTGCCCTGGAAGACTGTTCCCCCGAATCACCCATGGTGACTCCAGTGCAACACAAATTTACCAGTCCTCTGCCAAAATAGTGGGTGGATATTAGTTTGCTTCCTGTGGCCGACCTCTCCAACTGCACTCCTGGCTTGGCTTTGCTTTCGCGTCTGAAGTTTTAGCAACTAAACATCAGAGAGGTTGTTAAGTGAGTATTTTGGGGGTTTGGCTTCCTGTTTCATCCGATACATCATATTTTGAAAGAATAAATAATTCTATTATAATTTTTTAAAGACAAAAATGGCACTGTTGCCATCCCAACTTTGTCAGTATCCACTAAAGATCACTCCCAAGTGGGCTTCTGGGGTTTTTAGGCAACTGATTTATCAAAGATAATGCCAATTTTAAACTTCAAGTTATTTTGATTAATTTTCTACTCTTCTTTTAAATTTTTAAAATATACTCACAGGAGCCTCTCTGTTGTATTCTCCTGGACAGTGTCCTGTGATCACCCAGCCTGAGGTGATGGATCCTTTGGGGTCAGTAACTCACAGGTAAGTGTGGCCTGTCCCCTGGATTTCCTGGTCCTGCCCCATTTTAGGCAGGCCACCCCAGGAACTGCAGGTATTGGGAGGATATTGCTTTTCTACTGTAGCTGCTCCACGGATATAATCTCCCGCCTCTACTTTCCATTTTCAGCCCATTTACATCCACAGCCTGATGGGCAGAAGGAGAAACAGGAGTCAGAGAGGAATTAAAATCCTTTTGTCCCAGAGCAATCATCAAAAGAACTGTGCCCCAGAAATAACCTCGGACTCTCTGAACATCATGGGGCTCAAAGAATTTAAAAGGAGTGACTACTGATGTCTCTGAAATGCCTTCCCCCTTCTGGCTTCCAGGGGATGGGTTGAGCAAAGCGTGTGGTTTTGTCTGCATCTGCATGGAGTCTAGAGCCACAAGCTTCAACCTCTTAGAGAGCCAGCGGGCTGGGGGGTTGGTTGTTGTTAAAATGCTCAGCAAAACAGGCAGTTTAATATGCAGTAAGGAGTGTCACCTACATCGAAAGGAATAGGTATCAATAAAAGATCTAAAGGCAGTAAAATAATCAGCTGAATGGTGAGATTATGGTTGATGGCTTTCTTGTACCTACAAAGAGCACGTGTTATTTTTATCAGTAGAGTTTTCTGAAAAAACCTTTAAGAAGAAATAATGTAGGGGTAGGAGCTGTGCCTCTTTTATTTCACTGTTGTGATTAATGACTTCTCGAGTGGACACCTGGCCTTGCACCTGGGATGTGATTTGCCAACATGGTAACCCCAGGTGTGTTTTAGCGCTCCTTGGACACAAGAAACAGAGAAAATAGGCCCCAGAGTAAGTCCCTTGAAGGAGTTCCTAACCTATGGGATCCTGTGGGCTTGCCTTCGTAAATCAAGTTACATTGCTGGCTTGATAACTTCAATAATAGAATCATAAAGTTCTAGACCTAAAGGGTCTTGAGGAATCATTCATCTCATTCATTTTCTCATTTTTCAGTGTAATGAAGGAGAGAGCTTGATAATAACAGTATCCATCTTTTAGTAAGTATCCACTACATGGCAGGAATGGTACTACTTTACATAGGTTATATTTTAATTATACTATCAAAGTAGTGGGGTATCAAGGTATTCCTACCTTGATTTTATAGATGAACTTAAGGCTTGGAGGCTAAGTAACTTACACCAAATCACACATCCAGTAAGAGTCCATGTTGTTTTGAAGCCCTGTCTGTCTCATTTAAAACCGGCTCTCACTAGGCACGATTCTGCCTTTCGATTTCCAAGCATGGACTACCTGATACCCAATCTTACAGCTTTATTACTTGTCTCCAAATTGAACACTCAGGTCTGTGTTTACTGTGTTGCTGAGCGAATCCACCCCAAGATTCACCTCTATTGCTGGGTTAGTTTGCCAATATCATTAAAAGACCCATTTCCAAGCGCGAAGGCCCACGTTTGCTCTTCTTCAAAGCAATATGGCTGCAGGCCTTCAGCCTGAGCATAGACTTGCCTTCACTCACTCACCTATTTCCTTTTCAGTGTGAGTGTTTCCCCTCACAGGCTGTGGGAAGGTCTGGCCAGAGAGAGGGCCTGGTGACCAAGAGGCTGGTACTGGTGTTCCAGCAGTAATGGGGCAAGGAGGGGCACACGGCCTGGCATGCTCAGGCCTCTGCTGCTGGTGGCTCAGGAAACCTCCTCAGGGCCCTTCTGCCTCAGACTGTGGGAGAGCTGGGGTCGCCTGGTCTGGGGCGGGGGAGGGGACTGCGAGCTTTCTGAGGTGAAGGCTGAGGGGAGGCAGGGCAGTCAAACATCTTCTCTTTGACTCTTAAGTCGAGGAAGGGATCAACTTCTAGTAAGTACCTCACATTGAAGCCTGGCCAGAGACCTCTGGTTAATCAGATATTCTTAACAAGGGTAGTAATGTGAGCTTACATGGCTGAACTCTCTGCCAGGGATTGTAACCAAGTATGGATAAAATTCAAACTAAATATAATTAAATCTTTTTTTGATGATTTATAAGACTTTCAGGTCCTGTGGTGCCTCAGGATCATCATTATGTTTATCACCTTTGATGAGGCAGGAGCTGAATAAATACCGGATTTAAAATGATAGGCCTCACCCCCGCCCTACCTACCTGGGTGGCCTTTGGCAGGTGATGATCTCTCAAGTTCAGAGCCCCTCCAGAATAGGGGTGGCAACGTTACCTCACAGCAGTGTCCTAGTAGAAAACTCTGTGTATCACGGATATTGTTATCAGTATTGTCATTTCTATTTGCTACAAGGACATCAAACTGCTGGCTGGTAGAGAATTCTATTATATGTCTTCCAGCATGTTTCGAAGTAATTTATTCTAGCATGGAAAACATGGCTTCCTTAGCAGCAGGGATTGCTGAGAGGTGATATTTAGTTAAGGACTAGAAAGAGTGCTTAAACATTGTATTTAACCTGCAAGAGTAGTACCTGCTTATTGTGAAACACTCTAATACTAAAGAATATATTAAAAAGTAAAAAATCTCCTTCTGCACTCATTGTCTCAGTCTTCCCCAGAGGTAAGTAAGCCTTTTGTAGTTCAGTGTACGTGTGAGATTTAAATTATACTGTTCATTATTGTTCTATGATTTTGCTTTTTTTTCCACTTGAAAACATATCTTGGGGATCTTTTTGTTCTTTTTTTCACAGCTGCATCTGCACAGTCTTTCATGATATGAATGAGTGTCACCTGTGTAACCACTGTCCTGTGGACGAACATTAGGCTATTTCCAGTTTGCGTGGCAGATCATGCTGCAATGAGCACAGAATAGTATTCATCTAAGCCAGTTATAGCCAATCAGTATTTTTTTTTAACCTCAGGTTGCTTCAACTCACACTCCCTAACCCAACTTCTCCTCCTTCTCCTTTTCCTTCTCCTTCTTCTTTTTGGTGTGGAGATTGAACCTAGGGCCTTGTGCATGCTAAGCACATGCTCTACCACAGAGCCATACCTGTAGCCCAAACACATGATTCTTGATTTATATTCTTGCCGGAAGAGATAATATCAAATTTGAACAAAACAGGTGATTTTTGCTAGAGAATAAAACTGAATGATACAGGGCATGCTTAGCATGCATCAGGCCCTGGGTTCAATCCCTAGCATCACTAAAAATAACAACAAAACCCAAAACAAAATCAACCGAGGTTTAAAGAAATAATTTGGTGATCTCTAATACATTTACCTACTTGTCAACTGTCACAACAACCCAATTTTCAAGCATTTCTGTTACTCCAAAAAGTTCCCCGACCTATTTACAATCAGCCCCTATACTTGTCTTGGCTCCAGGCAAGTATCATTATAATTTCTGTCTTCATAGATCTGCTGTATCTAGACAATTCACATAAATGGAATAAAAATACATAGTGTTGGGCCTGGCTTCTTTTACTTAACAAAACTTTTTTTTTGAAGTTCAACCATGTTGTTGGGGGTGTCAATTGTTGATGAGCTATGGACCACATTTTCTTTACTCATTTCGATTGTTTTCAGTTTGGGGTTATCTTCAATGTTGCATATTATGAAATTTCAGTTTATGCATGTTATGCTATGAACATTTATTACACATTTTGGTATGGACTTTTAAAAAATTTCACTTGGGTAAATAACTAGGAGTGGAATTACTGATAAGTGTATGTTAACTGTTTTTAAAAAGCTGCAACTGTGCTCTAAAGTGCTTGTTTCATTTTACATTCCCATCAGTGAAGTATGTCCAGTTTTATTTGGCCATTTGCTTTATTAATGTGACAATTCTTCATAGATTCTGAATACAAATTGTATATATGTATGAATATATGAAATACATTTACACATACACAGTATTATAGATAGCTAGATAACTTAAAAATATTTTCTCCAAATCTATGGCTTTTGTTTACTTTGTGATGAATTTGAAGAACAAAAATATTTAATTTTGGGGAGGCCTAAATTTGTCAATTTTCTCTTGGATGGATCATACTTTGGGTATCACATCTAAGAAGCTTCTTTTCCTTAACTCACATGGATTCATCTTACTTTTTTCTGGAAATTTTATAAAGCCAAAGTGATTTTAGAAATGATTTTTACAGACCAGAAGAAGTTAATGCTCTCTGGAGTCCCCTTCTGAGCTGGAATCCACAGGACCATGGCTCAAATCTACATTGCTGGTCGCTTCTACCTCTTCAGGGTAGCTTTCAGGACGTGGGCAGGGTGCCTGCGAAGTCAGCGGCAGTGGTGTTTATTATTGCACCTCAGAAATTTGCTTAAGGAACGATGTAAGATCATGTTCATTTAGAAGGATTAGGAAACGTTTCATTTAAGGAAATCATGTATTTTCTACCACGAATAGAATGTTCTCTGGATATTATTTCACTGAACAAGTGGAGAGCAATTTCTGCCAATTAAGCAGTTAAAAAAAATGCATTTCCCATTTACTAATGGCTTTGACATGGGCATAGTTCCATTTTCTTGCTATTCCTAGTAGCTCACTTTATTTATCTAAGTAACGAAATCTCTCTCTCTGTCTCTCTGTCTCTCTCTCTCTCGCGCGCGTGCATGTGCTGTAACAGGTTCCTCTATATGGCTGTCAGCCTTTTAAAAATATATTTTTATTTTTAATTGACACATCATAATTGTACCTATTTAAGGGGTACAGGGTGACATTTCAGTACGTGCATAGGGTGTGTAATGATCAGAGCAGGGTAATTGGCATATCCATCACCTCAAATATTTATCATTTCTTCATGTTGGGAGTATTCAAAATCCTTTCCTTATGCTATTTTGAGATATTCAATTAATTGCTGTCAACCATAGTTATGCTATGGAACCCTAGAAGTTATTCATTGTGTTCACCTGCATCCCTGTACTGCTCACTGTCCTCTCTCCATACCTCACTCCCCTACTCCCTACTGGGCTCTGGTAACCATATTCTACTCTCTACTTCTTTTAGGTCAACCATTAGCTTCCACATATAAATGAGAACTTGTGGTATTTGACAAGACTATTATTTGTCAGCCCTTACTAGAGTTCTTTGACTCTGTGTGTGTGTGCGTGTGTGTGTGCATGTGTGTGTGTGTGTGCACGTGTGTGTGCATCTGTATGTGTGCTCAAGAGCCACTCTGCTCCTGACCATTGGAGGAATGTGAGTAATTTCCTTTGACACCTTCACTGATCATAGAAAATATAAGCATCCATAAGTCCTCACTCACTATTTCAAACTCTTAGAGCCAAATGTATTATAAAATTCATGTCTCCTCCTCCTCTTCCTCCTCCTCTTTCTTCTTCTTTTTAAAGAAAGGCAAGACAGTAAATATTCTGATTCTAATATCCCCATGAAGTCAAAGTTGACTAATATTTCATAATGTGGACATTTTTATCTCTTTAGGCATGTGGAATATTCACAAAATAGAAAACAAATAGTTTCATATAGCTTGGATTTTTTTTTTTGTAATTGTTCCTTTTGTTTGTTTGTTTGTTTGTTTGTTTTAAGATGTGGTCTTGCTTTGCTGCCCAAGCTGGTCTTGAACTGTTGGGCACAAGCGATTCTCCTGCCTCATCCTCCCATGCAGCTGAAATTACAGGCATGCTTTTTTTTTTTTTTTTCCTGCTTAACTAGGAGAAATTGCCCTCCATTTGTTCAATGAAACAATATTCTGAATAATATCCAGAGTTTTTTTTTAATACTTGAATTCAGGGCAGGCCAGTTTGGGGCAAGTGAGTCACAAAACCCTTTCAATTAAGGACCTGTCTGGACCTCCCAGGTGAGAGCGGCCAGTGGATTTGATGCCTTTCCCGACATGCCACCATGCTGCACTCTGTCCCGAGCTGGTTCTGCAGCCTCAGGTGACCACTCAGGATCCCCATTTGGAGCCACTTTGAGCCGATGTCACGTTCCAGAATCAAGGGGAGCAGAGGCTTTGGGGAGCTTTGGCGAGGCTTTCAGCCTGAGAGAGTTTTCTGAATGAACATTTTGAAGAGAGAATTTCTACTGTATACAGTGCTATGCTGTATATTGTTCTTTTCTACAGGGAAGATATGCTGCAATTCAAAATCAATATATGCTTTTAAAAGATAACTTCCTCATCTCCCACTCCTTCTAGTGCAACCAGGGCTGCATGGTGCAGGCTCTCAGACGCAGGTGCCTAATAAAGAGCCTTTACCTAGGGGGCCCGAATGCCTGGCTCTGGGTGAAATTATATCCTATAAAATGGAATGGAGTCAAGCTGCGCTGTATTCAAGTCCTGTCGAGGGCTGGATTATATGCTCGATGGCAGCTCAGAAGCGCATTTTGATCACCAAGTGCTCGGGGCTGACCTGCTGGCACTGGTTCACATCATCTGTCCCTGCCCCCAGAGGGAACCAGTGCTTCCTCAGGACGCATCATTTCTTTCCTTTCAGTAAGAAGAGTCTAATGACCCTGCAAGAAAATATGACAGAAACAAGAATACGCACTACAAATACTTCTGAGAGGAAATTGTGTACCAAAGTTTACATTAGTATTCAGAGGAACATGTAAAAGCCCTTTGATGCCACTTGCCCACGCCACCCCTGCTACCCTCTTCAGAGGTCACTCCCGAGAGTAACTTAGTGTGCGTCCCTCTGGGCCTTTTTCTTTTAACCACGCGTGTGCGCACCCACACACATCTGTGCACAGCCACACTCACAGGCAAATATGGGTCAAATATGCACGCAGCTTGCACTCTTCCAATGATTTTGGTACCTGCTTTGCTTAACAATCTCTCAGAAACATCTTTCCTTGACGCTATTAGACTTTCGATGCTGCGGAGCAATTCCAAGAATGTATTCAATTTGTTCCCTAGGGGAAAACTTGTAGGTCATCTTTTGGGAATTGCACACTACATGTCAATGACTTTCTTTATTCATATACTTAACATGAGCTTTTATGCATACATGTAGAATAGACAATAACATTTTCATGGTTTTTTTTTGTTTTTGTTTTTTTGATTTATCACCAAGAACTTACTGCCAATGGTTGTTTTTAATAATTCTAAATTTCAGCATTTCTTCCTATATCCTTCTCTTACATAGAAAACAAGTTGGGGCACTGGTCCCCCCTTATTTGCAATGGCTGGGGTTGGAACCCAGGGCCTCAGGCATGCTTGGCAAGCGCTCTACCTCTGACCTGCACATGCAGCCCATGCATGGGTGTCTCTTAGGGTGAGAACAGCAACATAGAAAGAGATTGTGGTTGTGTATATTTACAACTTTTGTATCTCTTTGGTTTTGCCTGCTAGCTATGAACTTAATGTCATCTCCTTTTATTTCCTCCCAGGTACAGATCAGATCAAATAAGAGCTTGCTTTTAGCTGTGTAAATTGTTAGAACATTTTTGGAGGGCCCTTGACAATAGCGACTAAAATTTTAAATGTTCTTACCTTTTGACCCTGTAACTCTTGCTGTATGGCATTATGGAGATAACTGAGACCTGAAGCAAGCAGCATTTAGGAACCTGTTTATTTAAATCACCCCTTTCGTGCAAATGCTGTGAATCTTTAAAAGACTCAACTTTTTAAGTTTACAGAATCATAAATTTTCAGAGTTCTAGAGTTTAAAGCTGTAAAGATCTTCTGTAAGATGAGAGGACCAGGTAGGATGCTCTCAGATTTTCCTTTTAACTCTTTAATATTTTGTGGGCGTTTGGTTCCAAGGACCAAGGATGAATAATAGAGGCAGGATGATGATTGTAATCAGTGTATGGTAGTGGGTCAATCTTTACATTTAGGAGGGGCCACTTACTGCTTATTGCTTTCATTCCTAAAGCAGAAGGATATTGTCACTTCATTGTTTGCAGTTCATTCATTTTTTGCGTATGCAAATATTCCCAGAATTCTTTGGCTTGGATTTATTTTCATACTTTTTACTAATAAAAGTCAATTACTAGAGATGTAACTGAATTAAGAAACAGGTTACCCCTTTGAATGTGAAAAATGGTGATTTGTCTTAAAAAATGGTTTTCTGAGAGTTGGGCAGTGGGCAGGAGCAGAGCGCGGAGGAGCCCTGCATCCCCAAGAGCGAGGAGCTGAATCCTCTTAGAACCCGGGGAGCCCTGCGGTCACTGCAGAGACAGAAAGCTCAGGCGGAGGAGAGGGTGACTTGGGGGTGACTAGGAGAGCCGGGAACTACACTAGGCAGCCTATTAATGCCTTCTAACCCTCTCGCTCTCACCTCCTTACCTCACCGGCACTTCTCGGAGTGCTGCGCCCCACAGCCGCCTTTGTCCCTCGTGGTCCACACATGGCGAGAGAGCTCCTTCCCTGCCGCGCTCTCTGCACCTCTCCCCTCTTCTCCCCTCCTCTCCCCACGCCTCACGCTCTCCTGCTCCCGCTCCCTCCTTATTCAATTTCACTTTTCGGTCTTTGTGAGACTTCTTGACCACTATGTTCCCCTTAAGGTTTTCACCCTTGGCGGCGCTGGCGTCGAACGCAGGGTCTTTGCACACGGCTTCGTCCCCAGCTCTTTTTATTTTGTGTTTCGAGGCCGGCTCTTGCTAAGTCGCTAAGTCCCCAGGCTGGACTCGAGCTTGGGATCCTCCTGCTCAGCCTTTTGGAGGCTGGGATGCCAGGTGCGTGCCACCACACCTGCTCACCTTGAGTATTTTTTGAATAGATGATTCATTTATGGTTCAAATAGGGAAACTATAGAAAAGAGTGGACACTCGTTTTCTTACCCTCGTCCCTCTTTTTCCATGCGCAGCTATCGTTCTTAGTTTCTTTCTTACCCCTCTCCCAGAGATTCTTTATGCATGTAGTGGAAGTGCAAGTTTATTTGTATTTAATAACAAGTAAGGATATAGGCTCTTATTTTCTCACTTTCTTTTTTTTTTAATTTTCTCACTTTCTAGCACAAATAGAATACTATGCACACTGCTTGGCTTTATTTATGTTTTCATTCTGCAGATGAAGATAGACATGTATAGACCCCGGGCTTCTCATGGATGGCTAACACTCACTGTGCTCTGAATCAAAATACCCATTACGATTGCATTAAAATAATCACTGTTTTCCAAAGCTGCTTCTCCTCTTCCATTTTCATTCCATCCGTGGTGGTGGAGGGGAAGGTTAAGGCCATTTATCCAGTTCCTTAAGCCAGAAACCTGGTAGTCATCTTTGACCAGTCCTCTCAAATCATCCAGAATATCTGCAGGCCTCATCTCTTCTTAATTCCTGCCAACGCTGACTGAATCCAGGACCTCAGTAATCCTTTGCTGAAGGGCTCCTCTTGATTTGCTCAGCTGCCTTTCTTTCCCACAATATCAGGTGTATACTCCCAGCATTGAACTTGCCATCATGACTTGATTGTTCTGTTTCTCTCACTAGGAACGGGGTCTTAATGTATCTGGATTATTTTCTCACTTAGGGACATAATGAATGCAGAATGAATAAATGAGCAGGACACGCTCAGGAGAAAGTTTACTTGGGACAAATGGTAGCCTTGGAGACTGCGTGTATTGGCGCAATGAGGGAGGCTGCAGGATCACAAAGGCTCTACCTATAATTCTCCAAGATTAGAATTCTCCAAGAAGCCTGGGATGAGCATCATTTAGTGGGGTGCAGGGGAGTAGAAAAGTAAAGGAAAAGTGACAGTAGCACTGTCCTGAGGTCCAAAGGAGGAAAGGGCTTCAGTAGATGGTGCAGTGGTCAACAGTGCGAGCAGCTGTTGAATGTTCAGCAAGGTGAGGCCAGAGGGTCATTCTCTGGGTCTGAGGACTCTGAGGTCTTGGGAGACCCTGTCAGCGCCAACTTGAGCACAGTGGTGTCTTCAGAGGTGGCTCTGAGTGTAAGTGGAGGCCAGGGACACAGAGAACCCTCAAGAAAGAGGCCGGGTGGCAAAGAGAAGAGGCACAATGGTGACTGGGGTGTGCAGAGTCCAGGCAGGGGTTTATTTCTCAATTTTCTTTTGAATTATAGGTAGAGTAAATGTTTATTGTAGAAAATCAGGCCATTATAAGAAAGTATTAAAAAGCCACAAAGATCATCTGCAATCCTGCCATCCTAATCTAGACGTCGCTTTTTTTTTTTTTTTTAATTCATTCTAGTCTTTTCTGTGCAGTTGAAGCCAAAAGAGTGATTGTAGGCTCTGCTTTTGCATGTAGAGGACTTGGCCGTAGCATCTGTCCCCAAATTAATTGCTATGGTCTATTTGGCTGATCTAATTGGCTGGGCCCCGTCTTTCTCATGCTCCCTGGGTATTTCTCCATATGGAGTTATTTAATTAGACAGAAATAAAACTCCACATTCACTCATTCAGCAAAGATTTATTAGTCGTCCACTATGCACGCCAAGTCAGTTGCTGAGGGGTGAGGCAGTGCCGAGACAGAAACACTTCTCACCTCGCCAGGTTGGCGCAGCGCTGTTTGCAGAGGGGCCCTGTGTCAGCCTGCTGTGGTACCCAGGCGTCGTCCCCACGTTAGACACCGTGGATAACCTCCAAGGTGGATTTGTAGAACTTTCTCACATTATGCCATTTCCCTCAACATTAAAAACTCTTCAGAAATATTTCTCTGACTTGCTCTTCAGTGTTTCATTTTTCTTTTCATTATTTCCCCAACTTGACACCACCGCCCCCATCTTTAAAATTAAAACTTGCTTCATAGCATACACTATTTCCCCAAGACTGATTCTTAGAAGAAGAATTTATTGAGTCAAGAGATTTGAACTCTTCAAAAGCACTGTGATACCTGTTGTCAGATTGCTTTCCAGAAAGTTACTAACGTACACTCTTAACAGTGGGGTGGGAATTTGCCCTTTTAAGCTGAGATAGAGAGTGTTTGTTTCTGAGCTGACCAAGTCCTGGTACAAAAGGAAATTTGAAGATAAGGAAAAGATGGAACAAGGTACCCAAGAAGCAGTACTGATGGGATCTGGAAAAGGTGCTAGGAGTTAGTTTTGTAAAAGAAGACAGAAATTTTTCTTGTCAAGGTAAGAGTGAAGGCAGATGGACCTACTGTTTGTGTGTGTGTGTGTGTGTGTTTGTGCACACGCAAGGAGGAGCTGCTTGGGGAGTTCAGAGCCGTGCCTCTGTTTCTTTCCTTAGCTGGGAGGCAGCGTCGTCCTGGAGGAGAGGGTGGGGTGAGGGAAATAGACTCCCGGCGTGGGGAGAAGGACGGCAGAGTGTGAGGAACCCAGGAAATGGGCACCTCCAGAAAAGTGCAGGCACCCATGTCACGCAATGTCACATTTTGTTTACAGTTTTAAATGAAAACTTGATCTGTGTTACTGGGACTCTATTTACAGGGTATAGTGAAATTGAGAATTGGCAATTATTTGATTAATTTGATGAATGCTCCAAATTAGGAACACCAGGTCAGGCTATGTTTCTGAACTGAATTATACAGTGCAGTTGTCCACAGTGATCAAATTAACCAGCTGATTGCCAAATCTCTAGTTGTCTCTGTCCCCTGTGGACATAGCTTAAAGAACTAATAACTGAACTGGACTCTGCCCCAATCTATTTTGGGATAATTGATGTCTTTGTACTTGTGTCCCTGTAACTTGGTATTAAACACTGCAGCTTTGTGTAGAATATGTCAGTAGGCGATTTACTACCTCAAAAGGCAGTTCTTTCTCTTTATAAAGACTTATCAATCAGAACTTTGGAGGGAATTTTCCAAACTCCTTAGAGAAAATATATTTCACTGCTATGGAAAAATATTTGATTCTGTGCATTTTGCTTCATAAAATGAATTTGCTTCAGGTTCTGAATACTTATGATTTTTGTTTCTGTCTTCATGAATTACTTTAAAGCAATTTCAGTTTTACATTTCAATGGCTTCAGTTCTTAAAAATATTTATGTTCACTGAAGTTGACTTTTTTTTCCCCTAAATAAAAAGTATTGGTGATTTTAACTTCATAAAGAATAAGGAAAATCAATTATGGTGAAACTATGGCAAAGAAACATTTCATTCCTCACTGTTTAAATATTTCCTTCCTAAATTGATTGTTGATGTGATGGTAGGCTGTGAGATGAATGGAGGAAGTTAGTGAAATCTATTTTGTGAAATAGTAATGTAATTTGAATATGTTAGGAACTGACCTCAATGCACTGAGTTTCCTTTGTACATCTTTTAAACTACATCTAATCCTGTCATTTACCTATTTGTTAAAGAGCAGGTAACACGTTTTGTTTGTTTATTTGTTTTTTTTTTTTTGAGACAGGGTCTCACTATGCAATCCAGACTGGTCTTGAACTCACTGGGTAGCCATGGCTGGCCTTGAACTCATGGTGATCCTCCTGCCTCAGCCTCCAAGAGTTAGATTCACAGGTGTGTGCCATCACACCCAGAAGTAACAAGTTGTTTTACTTACACTTTGACTCTTCAGAGATTCAGCCCAAAGCCCAGACTCACCGGTGCTCATGGGCCCGGTGTGGGCTGAGGCTGTCTCAGGGCCTGGCAGAGATATTCCTCCTCTCAGTGAACCCACAAGCCGTTGAGGTTTGCTGGCAGACCAGACGATGAGAACACTACTTCAGCTCAAGTATCGATCACATGAAGAGCGGTAGGTGCTAAGAACAGCTGCTGTCATAAGAGATTTGTCCTGTGCTCCTACCAACTGAGAAATGGACAGATGAGTAGACATTCAAAATGGCAAATTCTACCCCTCTGCGTGTGGATTTTATTCTGTTTCTGGTGTACACCTCAGGATTGGAAAGAAGGACACATTGGGTTGCCCTGGTTACTTCCACAGGAGGATTTGTGCAGGACGGAGGGTGCCCAGGGAGCCCACGCTTCCTGCTTGCAGTCTCCCACCGAGGAGGAGGAGGTATCTAGGGAGAGGAGGCCAGATCCCAGTTGTTGTTAATTTTATTATTCATTTTTTAAGAGACTAGAAGTCTTGATTTTTTTTTTAAACTGGAAATCCATGATCTCCAGAGCCACAGCCTCACTTCCTGCAGGACATGGACTACTGCTGTCCGACGTGGCGTGGTGGCCTGGGGTGTCCGACCAGCATCGGCCTGCAGCTGCCCACCCTGACCCCGGACAGCAGGCTCTGAAATCGGGGGAGGGCAGCCTTCTCTGCTCTCTCAGGGTCAGTGCGGTGTCACAGACTGGGCGACAAGTTTCTTTCATAACTTAATCTCTCAGTGTGCTTTTTAAGTTTCCAAAAAATAAGAAGAAACTTGTATTTGAAATATAGGAACGCAGGACTAAAATTAGACTTTTATACTGTGAAAATTCCTCAAGAGTTTCTAGTTCCATTTTGTTTTGTTTTGTTTTTTCTCCCTGGCTAGATTATACCTTAAAACGACTTCCTGCATATTCTGTGCCGTTTCCTCTCCAGTGAAATATATTGTGTTATTTATTTGCTAATTTTGAAAGTTAGTGTTGCCTAAGATTTTAGTTGAAAAAGAAAGGAAATAGCTTATTTTGAATAGTATCTATCTAAGCAGCAGATAAATAATAGTGAAATGTTGCAAGGTGAGGTCTTCATTTATTGTGTAAGGTGTGACATTTGCTGTAGGAGGGAAAAGCTCTTTGATTTAGCCATGAATAAAATGATTTTAACAGCAGGGAGGAATCGTGCTGGAATGGAGCTTTGTGCGAATGGCTTCTCTGAGCCAATTCAGTTCTAGAACTGATGTATGTATTTGCTTCAGGTGGTAAATGCCTTATCTTGTTTGTTCTTCTGCCCACGTAGTAATATTAACCAATTGTGATGCATACGGTAAACTTCCATTGACATTAAAACAGTGCAGGAATTGATGTGTTGGTGAGTGAAATCTGCTTTACTGACCTTCGCTCATGTGTGAAATAAACACTTATTGGGATCCTGTTGTGATATTGAGATGCAAAGCTAAAATCAATGAAATAGTTGATAGTTGTTCAATTTATAGCATGTAGTAACAACTGAGGGAGCATTTTCTTTCCCCTCTCCTTGCTGATAGCAAACAATATCTTCCGCGTTACTGTTTGGGAGTGAGACTCTCGCGCTCAAGAGAGGAGGGCGTGTGAGTTACGGATGTGGGCTTTGCCAGTGAGTAATTCTTTCCTTTCTGAACCTGACTAGGACTGGAAAGAGAGCCTTATACTGTCTGGTGGTGGGAGGCTGGTGACATGGTGGCAAGGTGTCCCCAGAAAGTCTTAAGAAGGGTTTGGGTAGAGCCGTTCCTTTGAGCTGTCAAACGAATTCATTCTAGGTACAGATATTTGCCTAACAGTGAACTAATGAGTAAATTCTCATCATTAAGGTTAGAAAATCTAAGCTAGTGTCTTGTTTATTAAATTTTGAGTATTTTCCTAGAGTACTATGCTTTTTTTTTCCAGTTAGCGATTCAATAATGCTATGGTTTGAAGATGCCCCCAAAGGCTCAATCCTTTGGAGGAAACAGTCCCCCAGTTCACATGCTGATGGTGCTGGGTGTCGGGGTGAGGCCTTGGGCGGTATTGAGGGAGAGAGAAGGTCATGGGGTGGGGCCTCACACTGGGAATCTGGGAACTGTGCTCTTATGGGAAGAGATCAGAGAGGTTGTTCTCTCTGTCTCTCTGTTTGGTCTCCCAGTCTCCAGAACTGTGAGACGCTGACTTCTTTTCTTTATAAATGACCCAGTTGGTGCTATCTGTTATAGTAGTGGAAAATGGATTAAAACCTGTGCAGACAGAGAAGACAACATTAGCACAGATCAAGCAACATGGAAATTAAAAGGAGAAACCAGAAGAGAAAACTCAGACCTTGGCAAAAGCCGTGTTATTCAAAAAACACTCTTCCCCTCCTCCTCCCTCCCCCTCCCCATTCTCTCCCCCCATTCCCTCCCCTCCCCTTCCCTTTGTGGACTGGTATTGAACCCAGTACATGCTAAGCAAGCATTCTACCACTAAGCCACATCCCCAGCCCTAATAAATCTCATTTTCAACATAGGTTAAAGGCCTCCTTCAACTGTCATTAAAAAAAGAAACCTCAGTCTTCAGCTTCCAATAGACATTTGGCTACTAAACCAGTACCCAGATGGAGTTCACCAAGTAAGCACCCTTCCGGACCAAATCGCCAGACTTCTCCCACATCCGTTACCACCACAGCTGTCCGCGAATTCTTAAACATTTGCAGCCTCGTAAAGCACACTCATGTCCTGCGATGTCTTAGGATTGTTGTGTCAGTTTTCTCATACTATAACAAACACCTGATGTAAATCACCGTCAGAGGAGAAAGGTTTAGCCCAACTCACAGTTTGGAAGGCGTTAGCCGCAGTTGGCTGACTTGCTGAGTGTGGTGGGACGTGTCGGGGAGGAAGCCCTCACCTCACGGCCAGAAGCAAAAGGGAGGACGAGACCGATGTCCCACAGCCCCTCTCAGAGGTGCACCCCAAATAACCTGAGAGCTCTTACTAGGCCCCAACTCTTCAAGCTTCTACCACCTCCCAGTGGAGCAAGGGCTGGGGACCAAGACTTAGCACACGGGCCATAGGGGGACATTCCAGATCCAATCTAGCAGTCACCAACATAAGCAAGAATGATCACAATGCTGTGCCATTAAAAATCATCACTAGGGCCGGTGAGATGGCTCAGCTTGTAAGCGCCTGCCTGGCAAGCACAAGGTCCTGAGTTCGACTCCTGGTACCCACATACGAAAAAAGGGCTGGTGATATCGCTCAGCAGCACGGGCGCCTGCTGGCGCGCGAGGTCCTGAGTTCGACCCCCCGGTACCCACAAAAAAAAAAAATCATCACTTATGCCAGGGGTAGTGCATGCCTGTAACCCCAGCACTCTGGGAGGCTGAGACAGGATGGTCATAAGATTGAGCCCAGCCTGGGAAATTTAGAAAATAAGCAAGACTCTCTTAAAATATAAAATAAAAAGCACTGGGGTGTAGCTCATTGCAAAGGCCCTCGGCTCAATTCCCAGTACTAAAATGTCATTGATGAGTTTTTAGAGACTTGGTACTGAAGAACAGGCTTATTGTGGAGCCTGAGACTGACCTGCCATCCTCCATTACCCGGTTATGCAGGCCACGTGTGTTTCTGGATGTGTGTGTGTATGTTAGTGTGTGTGCTCGCATGTACACTCCTGTGCACATGGTTACAAGGCATCGGTGGCTTTACCAAAGACACAAGATGAGCAAATTGTTGTGTGTTCTTCTTATAATCATTCAAAATTTGCTGTTGGCTGGGAGACAACATTGAAAAGAAAGTTCTAGAATTTCTTGTGGAGAGAGAGAAAGAGAGAAGGAGAAGAGGAAGAAGGATAAGTGGCAGAGATAGAGGAGGAAAGGAAGGGGATGAAGATAAAGGAGAAGAAGGAGGAGGAAATCAAGGGAAAAGAAAAGTACAGGACACTGTGACACCAAGAAAAGTGTGTGGCACTCAGCATGTAACGTCAGTGGCAGGGGACTGGCAAAGGGCTAAAGAGTGGAGGCGCGAGGTCAGCAGGAGGACGAGCAGGGCGAAGGTGGACAGAGCCTCCCGGGAGTCAGACCCATTTGTGTCCCTGTCCATTCGTCCCCAGCCTTGTCAGGGCCTGACTGGTCAGACCCGGGCCCGGTTCATTTGAAAAACTCCTGTTTGCATTTGGAAATCAAGCGTCCTCAGGCCAAAGCTCCATAATCATAGGACGTGGACGTTCACCGCTGTCTGCGGAGGACTTTGACACACATTTGGATGTGCTCTGAAGAACTGTTTCCTCTTCCTCTTTACCGTCACTTGTAGACTGCCCCAAAAACAAAGAGCTTGGGCCGGTGAGATGGCTCAGCGGCTTAAGCGCCTGCCCGGCAAGCGCGAGGGCCCGAGTTCGACTCCCGGATCCCACATATGAAAAAGGGGCCGGTGATATTGCTCAGCGGCACGGGCGCCTGCTGGTGCACGAGGTCCTGAGGTCGACCCCCCGGTACCCACAAAAAAAAAAAACAAAGAGCTTTAAATAAATTATCCCGGGTGCCAGAGCCTTAGCGCTTTGGACGGAAACCCAAGTGTGCAAGGGAAGTTCACACGTTCACTTGTTAGTTGCATACATTTCTTGTCACCTTTTATGCCAGGTCCAGGGGAACATGGCCACCGCTGAGTGAAAGGCCACTTTCCTGGGGTTTGTCACCTGGAGGGAGGGACTGCCTTTCTGTTTTCTACTCCTTTGCAGGTCAGATCAAGCACACTATTGTTGCTGTTTTGTTTTGTTTTTTTTGAGACTATGTAGTTCAGGCTGGCCTCAAACTTGCAGTAGCGATCCTCCTGCCTCAGCCTCTGAGTGCTGGGATTATAGGTGTGTGCCACCACACCAGGCCAAGCACACTATTAATCAACGTCGTATGTTTTAGATTCAGTCATCCATTGTCTGAAGTTCTGAAATTCAGTCAGAAGTGGTAACCTGAGAGTCTGAACCTGTCTGTGGCTGCGATCATAGAATCCCAAGTGCAGTGTTTTTTGACATTGGTTTGAGCTTTCAGGGCGCCATGTCAGTGTTGATGAGTAGTAGTGTAGTCCAGGCTGACCTTGAACTCAGCGATCCTCCTGCCTCAGCCTCCCGAGTACTGGGTATTTAAACATTTTTAATACCAATTTATCTGCTTTTAGTTTACCTCTTGCATCAGATTTCTTCAGCCTGTGTTGACTTCTTTTTTTAGTGATTCCCTCAGATTCCTTTAGCATTTCTTCTGTAATGTTTTGTATTATGATCCTTATTGTCTTTCATTCTTTTTTTTTTTATGTGGGTACCGGGTGTCAAACTCAGGACCTTGCACTTGCCAGCAGGCACTTGTGCCGCTGAGCGATATCACCGGCCCTTTTTTTTCCTTTATGTGGGTTCCAGGAGTCGAACTCAGGCCCTTGCGCTTGCCAGGCAGGCACTTATGCTGCTGAGCCATCTCACCGGCCCCTTGTCTTTCATTCTTGAGTGATAGTTTAATTGCTTATAGAATTCCAGATTGACAATTATTTTCCCTGAATACTTTGAAGATAATATTTGATGGTTTCTATTCTTTTTTTTTTTTTTTTTTTTTCCTGCTAGTAGGAAGTCCACATATTACTTTCAGGTGAAATGTCTATTTTCCCTGTCACTTGTGATATTTGATGTTTTTCTTCAATAAACTGCAGTTTCATTCTGAACTGTTTGGGGGTATAAATTTGACTATGTATTTATATTTTCAATAAAATAGTTATGCTATAATAACAGTTTTGACATCTTCCTCTTGTCAAAAAAGTCAATATGGAATATCTTCCATGTCAATAGATATTCATCTACTGTTTATGACTGCATTTCTCTTTGGTCAGAGATTGAATGTTTGATCCTGTTCTTTATGTGAGTACAATTATAGGCACACACATGCAAGAAAAGGCCATAACCTGTGTGTAGATACTGAGCACACTGATGTCCTAAGCCGTTTGGCGATGTGCTGAGCAGCCCCAGTCTCGGGGAGAGCTGGCCACATGCATCTCTTCCCAGATCCACATTCAGTGACACCATGCTAGCAGCAGTGACAATATGTACACTATGAAAATAAGTATATGCTACAAATTAGGGATTTTTTTCTGATAGGGTGGACTGTAAGCATTTACCACCAAATCACTGGTTACCTTTCTTCCCATAGATACCTGTTACACCCTGCTAACATCCTTGACAGCCACCATCGATAGGCTTAGCCTCACCAAGGGCCAGAATCACCCCTGACTTCAGCAGAATGTCTGTTGGTAGCATCAGGTCCCCTACCTCTTGGGCCAGGGATTAATGGATTCATTCATTCATTTATTCATTCATTCATCTCTTTGTTAGTATCTCTTTGTTTTACAAATACTTATGAAGACCTGACTCGGGCCATGTAGCATGCTGGGCAGCAAGAACACTCAGCACATCTGCCAAGCCTAGGTCAGGCCTGGCTATCAGTCTGTTCGTCCCCTTCTCGGCATGATGGTCATCAGCTGGCTATGTGCCTGAGTCCTGCCATGCCCCGACCTAGGTCTTCCCGAGTTCTGACATCTGCAGCAATGGAATGGGAAGGATGCAGCCTGAAGCAGGCAGGGGCTGTTCGCTTTGATTTGTAGACACTCATTTCCCTTGCAAACGTGGCTTTAGCTTTCCAGAGCAGAGTAGCCAAGCCCATAGTTTGTTAGCCCTTCATCTCAGTAAGCTTCTCTGAATTTGAAACAAATTTCAGATGTTTGGGAGCTGATTATACTTACTGGAATCTTAAGAAAATGACTATAAAATTTAAATTCTGAGAACATCAAGTACTCTTTCAGTGTTATATTTCAATAAATTCAGGATACATTTATTTTAAAAAGGTGAATTGAATTCTTCTTAAAGAGTTCACCTGGGTTGAAAATTAAAGCTAAATAACATTTTTTTTTGGCCAAGCCCTCAAATTTTTAGAGTTTAAAAATTTGTTCAGCTAAAAATGTGGCTAAGACAACTAATATGCTATTTAACCAGTATATTGTCTGGTAAAATAGTATAAAATTTTTAGTTAAATGGATTATCCTATGTTAATATGATGAAGTTAAGATCCTAAATTTACTAATTAAAAGCAATTGCAAAGAATTATATATCAATTATAGTTAAATATAATTAACTCCTATTTCACCCATTAACAGTATAAAAATAAGAACCAAATTCAAATACTGGCATCCTGTAAACACTCCTAAAATATTCAGCTTTTATGTAAAGTATTGCACAAATCAAGAAAATAAGTAGATTTCAAAATATATATTATAATATTTCTCCAAATATTCATAAACCTGTAAGACAAATGAGCTTTTCTATTCAAAGTGGTTTGAGAGAAAAACCCAAGGGCAAAATCTTGCCCCAGAATATTTCAGAAGTAGTAAAAAATATTAGAGGAAATATCTATAGAGAGAGATGTGATTGCACAGGGAGTTCTTCAAAGGTCCCAATTTTTTCTTTTTTTCAGTACTGGGTATTGAACCCTGAACCTTCACGCTGAGGTGTGGTCTCCAGCTTCACTAAATTGCTAAGTTGCCCAGGTTGGGCTCAAACTTGCCATCCTTCTGCCTCAGTGGCCCAGAGTGCTGGGGGTATGTGCATCACGACCTTGGCTAAGAGAGACTAAATTTTAAGGGTCCTTGGAGTAATGAGGAGAGCATGGCCTTGGAAATGAGGATTCGTGCCAAAGAATGGCATGATCTTGGTTAGAAATTGAAATGAAGGTTAATTTAAAATGTAGGCCTCATAAAACACCACAGATTACAAAAAGAACATTCAGGGAAAGAAGAAAAAGATGTACAACTTGGGAAGCAGTGTAATTAACAGAGGGTGGAAAGAAGGCAGAGAAATCCAACTTCTCTTTTGAAAAGCATGATCTCCAGATTCTGAATGTCAGGCACACATTTCAGAGAGAGTGCATTTGATTAGGACCAAATGAGATCTTTCTGACCATGTGAACTCGTGCAGCCCAATGGGTTCCTGCCTCCACGGCGATGTGCTCTGAGGGGTGTGGGCTGAGGGCAGATGCTATCACCAGCGCAGTGCCAGTAAAACCGCAGCAGATGATGCAGACAACACGAGAGGGGCCCACAGACAGGAAATGAGCTCATGCTTCTGATGTCCTTGAAAGGAGCAAAAGTCAGAGCACTAAATTCAAATGCAGATCATGGGCACCTAGAAGAAAAGCAGACATTCATTGTTTTTTATTTGGTTGTTTATTCTCAGCAAGATAACAGCCCCGTTCACGCAAACCTTGGGGGTATCCAGTGGGAGCCGAATGATGGGTGAGTTGGATGGACTGCCAGCATACTAGGAGATGGATAGATCTACTCTATTTTTGTTTTGTTTTGAACTTGGGTTAAAACCCAGGGCCTTCTCACTGAGCCACCCCACCCCACCCCTCCCCATCTCATCTTTAATAAAATCTGAGACGGAGTCTTGCTAAGTCACTAAGTTGCCCAGGCTGGCCTTGAACTTGCGACCCTCCTGCCTCAGCTTCCAGAGTGCTAGGATAACAGGTGTGCACGCCATGCCCGGCTCTGATCTACTCTTGGTCCTGTTCTATTCAGTGTCTTTACTGATGATTTAATTTAAGACACATATGATGTTCTTCAGCTTTACATGGAAGTCCATTTTGTAGTTGTGTGGCTATGTTTTCGGCAGTGGTAGCGGTGAAATCCAGAGCACTGTTCATGCCGGGCAAGAGCTCTAGCCCCAAGCTCTACTCTGGCCCTTGAAGGACAGTAAATAGAACAGATAGGAAATATTAAAACATTACAAGTGTCCATAATTATGGGTCTAAAGGAACACAATGACAATTTCACACAGATTACTATGAAGTTCTGCACTTAGGTTAGGCCTCTGTGTTTTTAAAGAACCATAGCTTTTCAGAGGCTCAGTTTTCTTGGCTGAAAAATGGCCATAACAATACCAATTTTGAAGCTTTGCCATGAGGATTATAAATGTGGAAGAGACTCAACCTAGGCCCCGACACGTCGTATGTGCTTGGGAAATGGTAGCTTTTAGTATGATAATTTTCTTCTTACCGGTTCTTAGAAACAGAGAGGCAAGACAGATGGGGGAGCTTCAGGGCTCACTGGTCCCAACGAGCAGGCTGCTCAAAGACAGATGTTCTTTAGTACGCATGCGTGAGTGAAGATGACTCCAAGCTGCAGTGTTTCAGGCTGTGAACGCTGAAGACTGACTTAAGGCTCCCTGCAAACACCAACAGAGATCTAACTGCCGGCATTTTTTCTGATGGCTAATGTTTTTATGAATGCTCTATTGCAGAACTTCACCGATCTTGAGTAGTCTTCCCAACCTTATTTTCCCCACAAACTATTAATTTCCATGTGCGGTGTTGCAAGCATCAAGGTTTTTCTCTAGTCACGTAGATCTCGTGTTATAATAGAAATGTCTGAGGATGGAATTTAGGAATGTAAATGACACCCGTTTACTTGAAACCTCACTCTTAAGATAATTTCGGAAACAACGTGTAGCTAGGAACAAATATGGACAGATAGGTGCAGTGGAAGAGTCTTGTATTAGGTCTTGGCATTATTGGTTCCAGTCCTGACACTTCACCTTCTGCTATGTGTCCCAGTTCCTAAAAGGCCACAGGGGGCTGGTGAGATGGCTCAGCGGTGTAAGCGCCTGCCTGGCAAGCGCGAGGGCCTGAGTTCGACTCCCGGAACCCACGTACGAAAAAAGGGCCAGTGATATCGCTCAGCGGCACGGGCGCCTGCTGGCGCGCGAGGTCCTGAGCTCGACCCCCGGTACCCACACACACACAAAAAAAGTGAATAACCTAAAAGGCCACAATTTCTGTCATGCCCTGGGCTTGGGGACCCCTGGCTTAAGCCCCTCAGCCTTGGGCACTTTTGGTGGTAGCTTGGCAAACAAAATGCACTGGATAGACCTGGGTATTTAACCTCTTGAATTTGTTTTCTTACCTGTGAAATGGAGACTATGATATAAAAATGAATGCTATTTTAAAATTAATAAAATAACCTATCTTAAGTTAGGGAAGAAGATGACAAAGAGAGAATGATATCTCATTAGCTTTCTAATTTTTATTGATTTTTTTTAAGCCTGAGAGAAAATATAGGTACATGCAGTTTTGAAAAGACCTAAAGCTCTCCATGGTAATTAACTAAATAAATGGACTAAATAAATGATAATTATTTACAAAGAAAATTCCCAGTAACATAATAGCATCACTTAGAGACTGCTCCAAGGGAACTTCAAATACGACTCGATGCCCCCCAATTCAATTTGCTTCAGCTTTCTGGAAACATACTTACTGCACAAACTAGGTCCACTGCACTTGTTAAACAGTTAAGTTTGATTTAATACGAGATTTCTGGATGTGGAAAGTGGCCTAGCCCCGCCGCTGTCACTGTCATGCATGCATAGACTATGGTTAATAATCAGAACTGTGTTGGGCATTCCACTTTGCACTTCCTAGGTCACCAATTTTCAGAAACTGTTAGAACCCAATAGAAAAATCTCACCTAAGATTCATCTGTGAGCTAAATTACAGGGGAAGCCATTATCATTCATTTTACATGCACTGGTGCTGCAGGTTATCAGCAGAGTAACTCTGGATCATGGGGAAGGATTTTGCCTGCTCTGAGAATCCTGGGAATTGAAGTGATCATCCAAGGCATTTCATTATCCTTCTGATCAAGAATACTTCATCACCAAGCCGAAAGGACATTTTGAGCCCCCATGCAATGCCTTGGCCTCTCTTGAGCCCTGTGACGGGGTGGGGATAGACCAGTAGGATTTAAAATCTGGTTGAAATGTTAGAAATCAATTAAATGTTAAGCTGCATGGAATTAAGTGAAAAGGGATTTTAGTGAAGGGCAAAGTCAGTGTGATCTTGAGGAAGTTGATGGTGGAGGTGACACTTGACCACGGATGGAGAAGTGGGAAGCTGAAAGAAGACATGGGGCAGGTTGTTTTGGGGTGTGTGCAGGTGTGCGTGCATATGTGGTGCACACACACATGTGTCTTTCATGCATATGCTTGGCCACCATTTTCTGGGGTGGGGTTGTTGATAGGAGAGGTAGCATGAACAGAGATATGTAAGTGGAAGAAGCTAGATACTATCCATGACGCACACAGAGAAACCTACCTGTTACAGTGTAAATCTACATGTCCCCTCAGAGCCTGGTGTACACGTAGGCGGGGCTTTTGGGAGGTGATTGGATCATGGCAGTGTGATAGTCATCGTGGATTAGTCCACTGATGTGTTTATATGTGATTTGGGAGGTGAAGCCTGGTCGGAGGAGGTGGGACACTGGGGACGTGACCTGGGTCTATCTCTTTCCTGCTCCTCCCTTGACCTCTCCCTGCTTCCTGCCTGCCATGCCATGGACTGTTTCTCCTCTGCCATGCCCCTGTGCCACGCCACCCTGCCTTGGAGCCAGCCCACTGTGGACTGAAACCTCTACAAACTGTGAGCCAAAATAAATGATTCCTTCTTTAAACTGTGGGTGCTGGGTACTGTGTCTCAGCAATGAAGAAAGAAACTAAGACATTGGCTCATGGGAGAAAAAAGTGTGTCCATTTACCATCAGGATCAGGAATGTGTTATTTCTAAATCTTTATAATGACCTATGATGTAAGCCCTGTTACTGCCTCTTTGGAGATGAAGGGACTGAGATTTAGAGAAACTATAACTTCCACCTCCCCCCCTCCTCAGGACGCTGTGTCCTGCATCCCTCATGCCCCTTCCCAAATGTTGCTGTCCCAGGACCACTGACCCAATAAGTCACTTGGAAAAGAATCCCCAGAAGCCCTGCCTCTGAGGAGCCGTATCTGAGACAGCACCATTTCCCGGGTACGGGTCCTCATCATGATCGTTGTGTAGTAGAACTGCCAGGCTGTGTCCATGTCGTGCACATTAAGCGTCTTACCTGGCTCTTCTTTCCTAAAGCTTATGACTAACAGTCTAAATTAGGGTCGTGGATTATGAGCCTATTTACAGATGAGGAAACTAAGGTTTGGGAAAGAATATATCATTGCCTATGGCCACACAGGTTAAAAGTGACAATGTCAGGATTCCAACACATGTCCACTGAAACATCACAGCTTCAATGACTAGTTTGTGTTAACTGGAATATATAACTCACTAGTCCTATAACTTAAAGGATATTTAATGACCAGGGCTCAACGTAGTCAGGGCAGTAAATAGTGCTACTCAGGTTGCATGATAATGGCGTATCAACTTTACTTCCCTTAAATGAACACACAGTGATTTGAGAATTACGGAGCATGAGAGAGAATGCTAAGGTGGGCAGAGGACGTGGTGACAACGTGAGCAACCAAATGGGACACTATTGGGAATAACAGGAGATGCCATAGTCATTACACAAAGACAGGACTCATGAGCCGGGCTACCTGAGCAACACAGGGTGTAGGATTGCCACGGTGACAGGCGACAGGGAGCTGGGCAGATTCTCAAGCAGGAGAATGAAACAGTTCTTCTGTCAGTGGTGTGCAGTAGAGCTTTTTGGGGGCTGAGAGAGCCGGAGACAGAGATATTGCTGTGGTCTGTCCGAGTTTCTGTCCTGACCCTAGTTTTTCTCTGGTTCACTTCTCATTGGAGTTCTGTTCAGAAAGTCCTTGGCTATGCCGATGTCTTTAAGAGTTTTACCTATTTTATCTTCCAGTAGATTAAGTGTTTCTATTTTAACATTTAGATCTTTGATCCCTGTTGATTTTCGTTCAGTGCATGGTGCACATATAGATTTAGACTCAATCTCCTGCATGTGCATAGCCAGTTTTCTGAGCACCATTTGCAGAAGAGGTTCTCTATCCTCCAGTGTATGTTTTCAGCCCCTTGTCAAAGATCAGATGGCTGAATGTGCCTGTGGTTTTTTCAGTATTCTCTATTCCGTACCATCGATCCATATGTCTATTGTTTTGCTAATAGAACACTGTTTTTATCACTTTTATCACTATAATTTAACTTGAAAACCAGGATTGTGATACCTCCTGCTTTGCTTTTATTGCCCAGGATTGTTTTTGGTATTCTGGATCTCTTTGGGTTCCATATGAACTTTAGGATCATTTTCTCTAGTTCTGTGAGGGACGTTGTTGGTATTTTGATTGGGATTACATGAAATCTATGCATCAGTTTTGGCAGTATGGTCACTTTGACAATATTGGTTCTGCTTATCCAGGAAGAGCAGATAAACTTTTCATTTTCTAATGTCCTCTTTGATCTTCTTTTTCAGAGTACTGTAGTTTTTGCTGTGGTGGTTTTTCATTTCCTTGGTTAGGTTAATTCCTAAGTATTTAATTTTTCTTGATGCTATTGTGAGTGGCATTGTTTTCCTAATTTCTTTTTTTTTTTTTTTTGTGGGTACCGGGGGGTCGACCTCAGGACCTCGCACGCCAGCAGGCGCCCATGCCACTGAGCGATATCACCGGCCCCTTTTTTGTATGTGGGATCCAGGAGTCGAACTCGGGCCCTTGCGCTTGCCGGGCAGGCGCTTAAGCCGCTGAGCCATCTCACCGGCCCCCCTAATTTCTTTTTGGCGAGTTCATTACTGGTATGCCAGAACACTATTGATTTTTCTGTGTTGATTGATTTTGTGTATCTTGCTACATTGCTGAACTTGGTTATTGATTCTCGCAGTTCTTTGGTGGAATTTTTTGATTCTTCTATAGAGGATCATGTCATTTGAAAATAATGATAACTTGACTCCTTTCTTTCCTATACGTATCCCTTTTATTTCTTTTTTTGCCTGATTGTTCTGGCTAATGTTTCAAGTACTATATTGAACAGGAGTGGTGACAGTGGACATCCTTGTCTTGTTCCTGATTTTATTTTTATTTTATTTTATTTTTTTTTGTGGGTACCAGGGGGTCGACCTCAGGACCTCGTGCGCCAGCAGGCGCCCGTGCTGCTGAGTGATATCACCGGCCCCTTTTTCGTATGTGGGTTCCGGGAGTTGAACTCAGGCCCACGTGCTTGCCAGGCAGGCGCTTAAGCCGCTGAGCCATCTCACCGGCCCTTGTTCCTGATTTTAGAGGGAAAGCTTCCAGTTTTTCCCTGTTTAATAGATGTTGGCAGTAGATTCGTCATAAATGGCCCTTATCAGAGTGAGATAAGGTCCTTCTAAGTCTATTTTCTTCAGAGTTTTTTTAAAATTATGAACAGATGTTGAATTTTGTCAAAGGCTTTTTCTGTGTCTATTGAGATGATTATATGATTTTTGCCCTTGTTTCTGTTTATGTGATGTATTACATTTATTCATTTGCATATGTTGAAGTGTCCTTGCATCTCCTGCTTGAAGCCTACTTTATATCATACTTTCTTTATCCATTCATTTGTTGATGGGCACCTAGGCCTATCTCGTAGCTTGGCTATTGTGCATAGTCTTGCAGCAAAGGTGAGTATGTAAGAATCTCTTATGATGATGACATCATTTCCTTTAGATGCATACCCAAAAGTGGGATAACTGGATCATATGGTAGTTCTAATTTCACTTTTTGAGGACCCTCCGTGCTGATTTCCATGTGTTAATTCACATTCTCACCAACAGTGTATCGTGCTCCTTCTCTTCCTCATACAAGCCAGCATTTATTGTTTTTTTGTTTGTTTTTTGTATTCTTCAGGAAAGGCATTCTGACTGGGGTGAGATGGAATCTCACAGTGGTTTTTGTTTGTGTTTTTCTGATAATTAAAGATAATGAACATTGTTTTCTTCATCTTTTAAAAATGACGAGTCTATCTAAAATTATAACCACATGTATATTTTTTTTAAAAGATAAATGTTTCTAATTCTGTTTTCTCATCATTAAAATGGAGAAGATAGCAGCACCCCCTTCCTGGGTTGCTGCAAGGGTAAAATGACTTCCGTGGGGGCTTCGCCTGGGGCCTGGAACAGAGCAGGTGCTTTGCAAACTCTTACAATGATTATGTCCAGCTTCCTGTGAATATGCTTTAACAGGGACACAGTTCTGGAGATAATTTTTTTGTTTTGTTTTATTTTGCTGTGCTTTTTGAGACAGGGTCTCACTATGTAGTCCAGGCAGGCCTTGAACTCACAACGATCCTCCTTGCCTCAGCCTCCCAGTGCTGGGATTAGGCCGTGTGCCACCATGCCCAGCCTGTAATTTATGTCCTTTAAAAAAATTTTGATTTAAAATCTAGTACATACTGTTGAAAATTTAGAAAATATAGACTCTTTGACTTAATAATTAGCTTCTTTCTAAGGCTTCTGAGGAGGACATTTGCAGTGAGTGACACTCTTTGGGGAATGCAAGGGGGAAGGTGGGACCAGGACTGGGATCCTCAAACTGATCAGCAGACACAGAAGTCTGCAGGCCTGGCCCTGGAAAGGCTCCCCTGATGGGCTCTGGAATTGGGTCGGAGAACATTAGCAGCTATAGGTAGGCTGCGTAGCATCTTCTGTTCCAGTCTGTGTTTCCAAAGCTGGCCTTAAGGGAGCAAGTGTACTGTGTTCTCACATCAGGTGTGAGCCCAGGAACTACCACCCCTCGAGTCTCTATCTAGCTTCAGGGTGCCTTGGCCGCTGGTCCAACCTCCTGGCCCTCACCCCCTAGTTTTTGTGAAAATTTTCTCTAGTTGGTTTCTATAACCCTGTTGGATCAGTAAGGTGCATCGCATAGTTGTCTCATCTACTACTTTAAATACCTTTTCTCATTTTACATCCCCAAACACATGAGGACCAAGCCCTGTCTCTTGCTCACCAAACTGACCCCTGGGTGGTGGACAGAGTGCCTGTGTCCAGCTAGGCCACATCAGCTGCTGGTGGCAATGCGCACTCATTGTCTTCTCATTCTTTCCCTGAGTCAGGCCATTGCCACAGGCACACTGACAAATTTATTCTCTTGATTCAACCTCAGAAAGAACTTCCAAATTGGTTCCTCCTTTCCATCCTCTTTGTCTCAGTCTTCTCGAGATCCTACCACGCTTAGGCCACCCTGTAGGCACTTCACCCTGGCCCTGACCCAGACTTCCAGTCTCATGTTCTGGAATAAGACGTGGCCAATATCCTGCAGCACCAGACTATTTTTTTTGACCCAGGAGTCAATCACACACTTCTCTGATGTTTCTTTCTTTGCCTAGAATATTCTCTCTCTTGGAAAAGCCCTGTTCATCCATTTTTGCCTGGTCTGAATGTCACTATAGTGAAGTTTTGTTGGTTCTGAAAAATAGTTATCCATTCCTTTCAGTTGCTCCCAGAGCCCTCTGTTTCCACCCTTATGGTGTGCTGTAATTATCTATCAACACATCTGCCTCCTCCCATTGGACTGCAACGTAGCAGGAGGAGCGAGAGCTCACAGTCACTGGCACATGCCCAGAGCAAGCACATAGTAGGCGTGCAGTGTTGGTTAGAGTAGCAACTAGTGACTAGAGAAAGGTTTTTTCGCTCGTGTAAAATGGCTTTCAGGCTACCGTGATTTTGGGGTTTAGTAAGAAATGATAAAGCTTAAAGAGGAAAAACTTTCCTAATGTGTGATATACAGCAAAAGACTTCCCTGCTTATTTCTGTTTTTATCAGCCATATGGCTTTCCATTCATAAACTGCTCTACTGAGAATTACTTTTGCAGGTAATTTTCTAACGATTGTCTTGGGATAAACAAATTTATCAGACTTGTTTGGCTAATGTATTCAAGGAGGGTCACAGGGGAAAAGATTAATCATCTAAGAAGCAAGCCGGTGTCTGTCATTAGGCGGAAGGTTCCAAAGATGATCGGCGCAGCGCGGCTGGTTGCTATGACTGCAGATACTTGTCTCTGCCTTTGTGAGGTCAACAGCAGCTCCCAAGCTCATTGGCTAAAATGAGATTATCGTGCTGGCCAACCGTGGGGAGTTAATTTCATCAGAAAGAGTGAAATGCTGGGAAATCCTGCCGTGATACTACAAAGGAATTTTCTTTAGAAACCCGCAGGGTCCAAGTTTGCTTTCATTATAATTAATATGTTCCTCCTAATAAAATAATTTAAGGCAAGCAGACAATGGCATTAGTCTGTTATTTTATATATCCATATAAGCTTCAGTCTGGTTTTGTGCTAAAACCAGCTCTCAGAGTTAAAGTAACCTTCATTTTCCTGTAATACTTCCATAACCAAAGACTGTCATCATGAGGGTGTTTATATAATTGGAGATAGGCTAATTGTGAAAAATCCAAAAAGAGCTGGCACAATTAAAGATATCTGCTTGTGGGCCTCCTGCCCTAGGGAAACAATGGTCGCGAAAACTTTAAGCAGAACAATTTACCTTTGGATTTGGAATATCATTCTAATTGAATTTGAATGGAATCCCGTTTTCCAAAGGGTTCTTTTCCTTGATGTCTTCTTCCATTCACCCTCTGGCTTTCCACGTGGCTTATCCTTGTTCTAGGAATTAATCACCACTGACCTCACTTATTCCATTTATTTCCATACAGGGAAAATACAGAATTAGCTCATCTTGAAAGCAAAGAGGGTGTCTATCCGTAGACTCTGCTGAGTTGTAAAACTAAGTGGATGTAACCTACCACCTGGGGAAAACCAACCCAGAATTTTTTGCTTTAGCTCTTACCTGATGATGGAAATAAAATATGATTAAGAAACAGAAAGGTATCGATTGAATTGTAGACACTCTACATGCTCCTATCTGTATGATTGCCAAATTAATACGAGCCCAGCCTGGGCAATTTAGTGACTCAGTGAGACCCTGTCTCAAAAGAGTTAACTAATTAACAATGAAATCAACCTGTTGAGGTGAATTTGGTTTTGCACTAAGGGCCCATGAAGAAGCTAGGATCACCCTTCCCCGAGGGCCATTGGTGGGGGTGGGGATCTGCATGGATGCGTGTATAAAGGGTGGCAGTGAGCTCCAGGCAGCACAAAAACATTGCCAAGCAATCCCTGGAAGAAGAACTCACTACGGGGATTCCTAGGAGGCAAGAGAAAGAGCACCATATGTTGAATGATCTACATCTGGGGGAGAAAGATGAAGAGACGGCCACCACTATATGTGCAATGTTAGCCTATCACCAAGAATTCAGATAGCAAAGGCGAAACACATTTGCTCCTGCACCCTCAGTACGGTCCCTGTACTCCTCAGACTCCTAGGACGCCTACCTATTTCAGCCATAGCACTCCTTTCCCTCCTTGTCTGTAATCTGCCTATGAAATGAGCTACTTTCATTGTTATCATCATTATTGTTGTGGCGTAACTAATGTAAAAAGTTGAGTCACATTGTCTAGAAATGGGAACCCTCTCCACATTTCCCGAACACATCCCTGCAGGTTTTACCTAGGAGTTATCACAATGCTCAAACTTTTTTTGCTTCTTTGTTTCACATGTTATGTTACTATATAAACTGAATAATACTTTTAATAGCTATATATTTCATTTACTTAATAATTCTTTATTGCTGAACTTTAATGCTTTCAAATTTTAGAAGTGTTTCTGTAAGATTTTCTTTTTTTTTCTTTTTTTTTTTGCATCTATTTTGGCTTTTTTTTTTTTTTTTTTTTTTTTTTCCCAGTACTGAGGATTGAATCCAGGGTCTTCACTCTGAGCTACACCTCCAGCTCTTATTTTATTTTATTTTTTATTTTGAGACAGGATCTTGGTAAGTCACTAAATTGTCCAGGCTAGCCTCTAACTTGAAATCCTCACACCCCAGCCTCCTAGAGTCTTCAGATTACAAGCGTGTACCACAATACCCAGCCATATAGTGTTAATTCCTAAAAGCGAAAGAACCCTTTGAAAAACTGTATCGTCAAGGATATGAAGAGGATGCTCAGATTTTACTACATTTCCGTCAGCACTGGGAAAAGCCATTTTTTAAAAAGTCACACAAAAAAACCCACACACACAAAATGTTGCTTGATAAGCAAAAATAAGCTTCATGATTTAAGGTTTTCTATTTCCTTTCTGTAGTTTTTGCGGTGCTGGGGATTGAATGCAGAGCCTCACACATGCTAAGTGTATGCTTTGCCCCTGACGTACACCCAGGTCTGTTCTATACTTCTCTTGAGCACTCATTAATTCACCCATTCATGAAGAATTTGTTTATTGAACACTCCTTGGTCTTACCATATATCAGTGGGCAAAATAGATAAGTGAGGAATCTGCTTTACTCACATATTTCTGTTAAAATGCCACTATGACAGTCTGAGGAAGAAGACTGATCAGTGGGGAGAAAAATTTCAGGAAGGGAGACCAGGCAAGGGTGCTCCTGGAGTAGGATGCCCAGATAAATCATTTTATTTTATTTATTTTTATTTATTTATTTATTTTTTTTTTTGTGGATACCGGGGGGTCGACCTCAGGACCTCGTGCGCCAGCAGGCGCCTGTGCCGCTGAGCGATATCACCGGCCCCTTTTTCGTATGTGGGATCCAGGAGTCGAACTCGGGCCCTCGTGCTTGCCGGGCAGGCGCTTAAGCCGCTGAGCCATCTCACCGGCCCTGATAAATCATTTTAAAGGGTGACCACAAGGTGCAGAGAACAGGGACAATCAGAAGCCGTGGGAGTTATGTGGCTCTTGTAGAGGAATTTCCATATAAATATTATCAAAAGTCCCCATCCCAGACTGTTGAATTTGATTAGAACCAATTTGTTGAATCTGTAGGTAGAAGTAAGTTTTTTGGAGGCCACTTTCTTTCACATGTATTCATTTCTAACTTCCACTGTGGTTCCTGGCTGATGGTGTTGATTAGCTTCACGTTTAGCTCAAGTTTTTAAGCAGGAGTGATGTCGTTGCAGGAGAAATGTTAAGGTTTGACTTTTGGTGGCATAAGAATAAAGTGGTGACAGCTTTGTCTGGTGTTTGCCTGGGGAGGGAGGGGAGAGACCGGTAGTTTGTTGTGGAGCATGGCTCTCACGCTGTCGCGGGCTATGTGGTCGCACAGGTGATTACTGGCATCATAGAGATGAGGCTGTAGTGAAACCAACCACAGTCTATGTTCCTACAGACCATTATTTGAGAGAAAAATGACTTGTACAACAGAATATTTGTTTCTTCTGCTTGCTAGGTGCTCAGCCTAGGGCCTGGCATAGAAGTACCACTTTTGTCATTTGCATTACTATTTTATTCTTAAATTCGGTGAAGTGTGATCTCCCCCTTCATGTTCTGGAAGGAAAAAGGAGAAGGCATAGCATCACAGATGAAAGATAAGGCAGGATCAAGGGGGAGGTATTTTTAGGACTGGGCTGCTGCTCTTAAATGCAGAGGAAGAAGCCAGAATAAAGAGGCTGATGATGAGGGCAGAGGGGAGACCAGCGGTTAACCACGTGGAGTTGTGGGGCAGGTGGAAGGTGCAGGACAGGAAGAACAGTTTAGTGGGAAAACTAAGAAATGTTTGCAAGCCAAGCTCTGAAATCTTGAAGCATGTGGCCTGCCTCAGCCTGAGCCCCCTTCCGCTTCCAGCCGCGGGACATAGACAGCCAAGCTCACTGTCTGCTATATGCTGGAGTGTATGGGGTTTGCAGATGAGTATTGCCCTTCTGTATTCCTAGGGAGAAACCAAGCCTGGAGCGAGCTTGGAGATGATGTATCAATAGGCCATTATTTTGTTTCCCTGAAACCATGATTAATAACTAATTGTTGAGATTTCAATTTGTTAACTACACAGAGGGGGCCACGCAGTTGGTTATGGACAAGAACCAAACAGAAACGTCCAAGATTTGGACCCTGGTCTGATGAGGTGGCAGGAATCAAATGCACTCAATTCCTGCCAACACTTTCCAGAAGGGAGAGGATGCTTTCCCTGTGTTCCTCTAAATTTACTGAATTTTTTCTCAGCTGAGGAGGGAGGGGTGATACATACAAGGTATGATAAAAAATACGGTGCGTGTTTAAATAAAAATAATCGTAATCAAAGACATATTGCCATGAATCCCACCCAAAATGCTCCCCCTCACTCCAAACACACTTATCCCATCTTTCTCGCCATTCTCCGAGGCAGTTCTGGAAGTCCTCTTTCGTGAGAGTCTTTAGTTACGTTGTTATGGCTGTTCCTGTGTCCTGAACAGAGTCAAAACATTTACCTTTCATGGTCATTTTGACTTTAGAGAAGAGGCAGAAGTTGTAAGGTGGCGGACCTGGTGCAGAAGGTGGATGAGGACACACTGTAATGATTTTATGAGCCTGCCTTTCTATTGGATGGCACTGGGCAGTAGTATTAACTGTATTTTTAATCACACCTTGTAAAGACGCTTAGGAGAAACGACTTCCAGAACTGCCTCAGAAAGTGGCAAGAATGATGGGCCAAGTATGTTTGAAGCAAGGGGGAGTATTTTGAGGGGATTAATGGCAATGCGTCTTACTGGGTTAGATTTTTTAATTTAGACATTCACTATATATTTTGATCGCCTCTTGTAAGTTGTTCAGGGCCCACAAAGAGGGCTGGTGACTGGGGTCCCCATAGACCATACTGTGCTGCAGCCAGTCCAGAGCACTTCTGGGGTCCCAGGCAGCTGGGAGAACCAGCAGCTGCCAGGAGAAGGGACAGCGCAGTGAGGTCCGGGCTGTCAGTCACCCATGTCCTTGGCTCAGAGCAGAGTGTTTGCCTTGCTGGGCTGCAGCTTCTATATCTGTGGGGTACGGACATTGGTCCAAGTCCCCAATGCTAAGAATCATCATCTAAACACCCCTGCAGTCATGGGCCATCAGAATTGTCCATTGGACAGAAGTGTTGGCTGAAATTCCAGTAGTATTTTCTGTGTTTTAGCCCATCAGAGATTTATAGCTATCTCTTCCCTGTTGCAGAATGATTGTTCATTTGTCTTGGCAGTGAGCTATTTGAGGCTAGGACATGATTTTTTTTTTAATTTACTTAGTTTTGAATAAGTAATATGTTCATATGATTAAAAAGGTACAAAAAGGAATCTTAGTAAAGTTGGCTTCTCTCAGCTATCCATTTCCCTTTTCACTGGCAGTCAAATGTGTTCACTTGCAGAGTTGTTTTATGTGTGCACAAATAAAAACACACTGCATTCTCTCTCCCCCTGTAAAAGGGATGCAATATTTGCACTGTTCTGCGTTTTCTATTTTCCACTGACTATTATACATGAAGATCTTTTTTACACAGTACATAATGAGTTTTCTCAGTCTTTTTTTTCCGGTTACATGGTATTCTATTTTATGCACAAGTCATAATTTTCTCAGTCCCAAATTGATAAATATTTATGTTGTTTTCAATTATGTATTATAAATAATTGCCCTAATAAGCAGTGTTCTATAGAAATGATTTTACAGGTGTGTGTGTATATGTGTGTGTGTGTGTGTGTGTGTTAAAACTCCCCATGATGGAATTTTCGGATTGGATGTATGTGTACTTGCAATTTGGATAGCTATTACCAAATTGCCTTCTATAGAATTTGTGTGAGTTGACACTCTCACCAGGAAAATCAAGAGCTCTTCTTTTCCTACACTTTCACCAACATAATTGTATACCTCGCTGGGAGGAGTCTCGACTTTTGCAAGGGCGATGTTCTTTGGAAAGATCAACCCAGTGTATCCATCTGTGATCAGTATGTGCTCCTTACGGTTGCTCTCGGGCAGCTTATCTGCCTCCTGTCTCCTACTTAAGGCAGTGGAGTGAGTGTGTGTGTGTGTGTTTATGTGTGATTTTGTGCTAATAAGAGAAGTAGCAGATACATTCCTAAATGCATAATTTGGGAAATGCCAATGGGGTCTCTCCCACCAGATACTTATCTCACCAATTTAATTTGATTCTTCCAAATTCTACATTTGAATTCATTCCTTCGCCTAAGATTTTGTCTCTTATCAAAACATAGCTGATTAAGTCTTATCAGTCATTTGCACTGTATTATGAATTATTTCCTTCTTAAGAAGTTTTACTGTACAAGAAATCAGAGAGAAAGACGGAAAGGAAAAGACTGAAAAGAGAGACTGGAGGGAATATTAAATGTCAACTATTTAGCGGTTTTAGCTACTTCTACTCTGTTGTCAGAGAGATCTCGCTAAAGCTGAACCTAGTCGAGTCTTCCTCCTGCTGCACATATTTCTGTGGACTTTACCACTGGCAGGGTCAGACATTTAGCCTGGTATGCAAAGCCTTTCACAACCTGGTCCCTGTGGGCCTTCAGAGTTTCCTCTGTCCCAGCCAGGGCCTTTTGGGCCAGAGCCACAGCTGGCTTCCTGTGGTGTTGGGTGGGTGATGCTTTCTGTCTGCCAGGCACTTGCATTCTTTCTCCATCGCCCTGAGCCTGGTAACTCTGTCATTCAGCCATGGACTACCCTGGATTTCTTTTGCCACCTTGCCTAGCTTGAACTCTTAGGATCATCCTGTGGCCTCCTATTTGTGCTTGCTTCCATCCAAGCAGATGTACTTAGTGTTGTGTACTTGTCCTTAAAAGATAGTTGTTGCTACTATTTTAATTCCTATTTCTCTCTCTCTCTCTCTCTCTTTCTCTCTCTCAATCTTTTTCTTGCCTTGTACTGGGGACTGAACCCAGGGTCTTTGCACTAAGCTACCCCCCAGCCCTTTTCTTTTTACTTTCTTTTTTTTCTTTTTAAACTTTGAAACAGGTTTTTGCTAAGTCACTAATTTGCACAGGTTGAGCTCAAACTTGCAATAGATCCTCTTGCTTCTGCTTCCCAGAGAACTGGGATTACAGACTATAAGATACTTGTAGATCTCTGACTCTGTCTCTCTCTCTCTCTCTCTCTCTCTCTCTCTCCCTTTTGGTCTTTTTATTTCTAGTGGACAATAGGGGCTCAGGAAATGTTTTTGAAATAATTGATGAATGAATTACTCTTTAGCTCAAGGGATGAATTACAGGTCAACAGATTAAAAAGAAATATTGGATGGAAGGCATTAAAAATAAATGAGTCACAGTCTAGATTATTAGACCCTGAATATCCAAAATATAACTGTACCTTTAAAAGTAGACATTGACTGAATCCCTTAAAAGTCCAGTGATTGGGCTTTTGGTTTACCTGTCTCTGCAATAATTGCTTGGTTAGCCATGGGGACTGACTTTGGCTTTCAAAACCTGTCAGCCACAGTGGTCCCAGGTGGAGGCTCCATGAAGAAGCCTCCTTTGGCTTCAGCAGTGCTGACAAAGATGGGGACACAGCGTGAGCCCTGTGGTCATCAAGAGAATAAGAAGGGAGCTGAGGGACAGCCTGAGCCTGCCCCATCCCACCTGGCACTCAGACGCTGCCGGACAAACCACTTGGTCTCTGTTCCAGGATATGTGGCTTTGAGATGGAGTTCGGACCCAGCAAGTTTGTTTTGATAGAGCAAGGCCATGGAGATAAAATGCACAAGCAAGTGTCCCAGAGTTTACCACACACATGTGCTGAGGAATGGGATGAATTTCTGACTCTTAGTTGAAAGCGGTACAAGTTTAATAACAGCACTGCTTCCAAGAAGGGCAGTGTGTCCAGTCCATGCACTGACTTTCTTAACTATCTCCTCCCAGGTACCCTTGCCGCCATGCTTTGGAAATGGATGGGTACTTCCCCACACTTAGGTGTAATTTACCTACTTTCCCACACTTAGGTGTAATTTACCTACTTGTTGAATATAGGTGACATATGGCCTGATATCTTCAATGAGTAATATCATGGTTTATATAAACCTCACAAGGCCGCATGCTATTTGGTACTAAAATAATATGTTTTCTTCAATGCTGTATAATATTAGTGAAGTTTCCTGTATTACAGTTTGTGTGTTGCACATGTGTGTGCACACGCACATGATGTATGGGATCTGAGTTGCTGTGTGTATTGCAGTTTTCCTGTATTGCACATGTGTGTGCACATGCGTGTGATTTACGGATCTGAGCTGCTGCGAGGATGTTGCAGAAGCCTGTGGCAGTGTCAGGGCAGGGCTGAGCTGACCTGTGGTCCAGACCTCCTGATTTTGACTCCTGGCTTCATACTAGACTTATGTATGACCTTTGTCATAGTATCTCACATTCCTGTCACTTGTGTTTGTCACCTGTAAAGTGGGCTGGTGACAATAGTAATATCTTCATGAGATCTTCTGAGGATGAAATGAATTCATATATGTAAAGTACTTTGACCAGTACTTGGCACATAGTAAGTGCTCAGTACACGTAGGTGGTGATGAACAAACCACGGCATGTGGTATGGGACATGCCCAGCAGATGAGAAAAGCGGCGCTTATGAATCCTGAGTTGGGTGTGATGTTGAAGGTGTGTGTCACCCTGGTGAGGAAATGGCTAGATCAGGTATTTTTAGTACCCTTCGCAGAGGAGCAGGCCTTGGGGGAGGCACCCGACTGTGGAAGGAAGCCTGGCCAGGCTAAGTAGGGCCCAGATGCTGCAGGTGCAGGTGGATCCCCACAAACTGGCTGGGCCCTGGTGTTGGTGCCACCATGGTGGGGCTGAGGTTCTCAGGGACAGTGACAAAAGAGGAAGATTCTTGGGTCTGCAATTTACAACTCGCAACTCAAAGGGCAAATTCTTTTCCCTGTAAAGAACTATAGGGCCAGTGAGATAGCTCAGCGGCATAAGCGCCTGCCTGGCAAGCGCAAGGTCCTGAGTTAGACTCTACCCACAAAAAAAAAAGAAAGAAAGAAAAAAAAAAAGAACTATACAAGCCAATTAAATAAACTCAAAACCCTATAACAAGTAAACCAAGGATATACACACTTTGCAGGATAAGAAATAGACACGAGTGGTCCTTAAACTCAGGAAAAACTACTCAGCCCCTACTCAGCAAATTAGAAGTATAGTGGGACTCCATTTTTTATCTATCAGATTGGCAAACACAGAAGAGTTGGCTAATGCTGAGAAATGGCTCCCTGCCAACCGGTACAACTTTACAACTTGTAGAGAGAAATATTTGTTAGTATCTATCCAAATTAAAGATGCACACACCTTTTGATCTAGTAGTTCCACTTGTACCAATATATCTCACATATATAGTCTCAAATGAGTGAAATAACCCATGAGAATTATTCACTGAGGCACACTTTGTAATGGTGAAGTTTTCAGAATATCCTGATAATCCACCCACTGGACCGATTAAATAAAAGAGGATGCATTGATGTAATGAAATACTAAGCAGCTATGAATGGAATGAAGAAGGACTTTTTGTATAGACAAGAACTCCAAGATTTCTTTTAATTAAAAAATGCTAAGTACTGAAAGACATATCTAGTGGGCTAATATTTACGTCTAAAAGGGAGAAAAAAGACTACATGTGTACTTACTGTCTTGTGTCTACATATGCACCAAGAGTTAATATATCGCTTGCCCACAGGGAGAATTCTGGCTTGAGAGATAAGTGAGAGAGAAACTGTCCACTTTATACCATTTTGTCTTGTTTGAATTTTGAATCTTATTAATTTACTACTCATTCATAATACAACTATATATTGCATCCTACTAGTATAGCCATTGAATTTCATGTAAGAACATGTTTTGAAATACTGAGCTATGCAATTACTTAATCCCATCCCACCCTACTTTTGTTCCTTTTGACACTGACAAATATTTGATGCCCCAAATAATTGGATGCCCCAGGAAGATACAATGGGCCTAACCCATAGCTCCCCACCTCTGTGGTGTCCAGAATCAAGATTCCCTGAAGGCATACATGTGTGAGATGGTAAGGCTTTGGAGGAGACAGAGCTGAGTTTGAATCCTGTCTACCTTATTTATTGGCTACATCAACTTGGCTGAATCCCGAATCTCTCTCAACCTCCATTTCTTGATCTATAAAATGGAAATAACAGTTACTATTGCATCGTGAAGTTCTCCTTGGCTACCCTGACAAGCCATGGGGTTTCTAACTCAGGAATCAGATAGCTTTGTGGCCAAACTCACTTCGACCGCTGGTCCCCCTAAGTTCCTCAGGAATGACCCTGGCCTACTGTGTCCTGCTGTCTCCCTGGTGCTGATCTCCATCATTTTTGGGCAGCCAGTTTTCCTCTAAAGGACACTCATCTTAGCCCTACAGAGGAGCCTCTTACCTTCTTTTGTTCCAAAGCTTCTGGAGGCTCTTTAGATTGCTATCTCCTTGTGGTTGAGAGAAAAGCAGTTGATCCTTTAATACTTAACGATTTGGGGCCAGCCAAGGTGTCTAGATCACCAGGGACCTAGTGACAATCACTCCTGCCTGGGGAGAATGCGTGTGAGGTACACGGACACAGGTGACTCTCTTCGGTCTTCCCTCCGTCCTACTCCTCCTGTGTACTTGGGGCGAATTCCAGCCCCCTAGGCTAACTGTTCATCAGAGTTTGGCTTGGTGTGATTTACAGTCAGGTGTACATAAAATGCATCTGTGTCTCGCAAACTATTTACTTAGGCAACTATTAGGACCTGTCACTGAGGGACATCAAAGGTTCTGGGTTGGCTGGTTTCTAGTCACTCTAAGAAATGACAGAAGATTTAAGTTTATGTCTGTTTGTATACTTTAATGGGAGAAAAATTCATAGAGAGTTAATAGCTTAGTTGCTATGGCAAGGTAGAATGCTTTTTGAAAAAGTTACTCTTTAAAGTCAAAGATTAATCACTTTCAAGGTGGAGGGAAAGCAGAAGGGGGAAAAAACCCAGACTGTGGCAGGCTAGATTTCCCCCAGATATTATTGTCGCTTCTGTCTCTACAGCAGAGCATAACAGCTGGTGAGTAGAGAGAAACTGGAGAAAGAGCCCTTGTGCCTTTAATCCAGTGTGCCGTTTTCCTGTGCGCGTTTTACTGTAATTCTTGGCGGCCATGGGACAAAAGGTGTTGACTGATGCATGCAATTACCTCCTCTAATATTGCTCTTGACTGTCGGCCCTGACTGACAAAAGTGGATGAGGGTTAGTTAAGGCCTGGGAAAACACTCTCTTAATAAAAGCCCTTCCCATCTCTATGATCACCCCCTCCTCAGACCTTTTCATCTGTTTTCTGGGAAGATAAGGTCTGGTGATGGAAAAGTTAAAAAGTGGTGCTGAACTTGGACATCAGCGACGCCACCACTTACCTCACAAAACTTCTCCACAGCGCATGTGCTTGCAATTTGCATTTCAAATAAAGAAAATCAGTTTAGGTCGCTGGGCAGGGATTTCTCAGACAGAATAAGAGGCTATTTTTAGAAAGTTAAACCAGATCTTTATTGGTTTCAGCCCTCCACTGAGTTTCTGTTGGTGAAAGAAGGCCCTGAGGAGGTTTTCCCTCAGGGTCCTCCCCTGGATTGCTGGACTCTGACTCTCTCTCCTCATGCCGGGTGTGTTCAGCCAAAGTGTGTGTAGCGATCTGCAGTCCGAATCTGGGGCTTCCCTGAGGAGGGGCTGCCTGTAGCCACTGCACTCAGCGGGGTAGAGGCAGAAGCTGAGGGCTGGGCCCTTGGGCAACCCTGCGGTGGGGTGTGGGCAGGGTACCTAGTGAGACTGTCACCACAGTGACCACCCCTGCCCACTCTTTAGTCAAGAAGAATTCGTGGTTTACACTGAAGGGGAGAACAAGGTGACCTAAGCGAGGCAGGCCGCCCTGTTTTAAAAGTGTGGTTTGGACGCCCAAAGTGGAAACTATGGGAAAACGTCCCTGTGAAACAGAACACTGTGCGGATGGGATTGTGTCCCTGTCTTTTGAGAGGCCTGCTGGTCATTCTGAATGCAAACTGCCAGGCACGGTGCAGATGGAAACCAGTTCTTTAGGAAGGCTGGCAGCACCTGGCAGCACGTCCTCACTGCCTGCTTTGATTTGTATGCTGAGCGGGAGAAGAGTCAGGCTGAGGAAGCTGTCGTCGGTTCACAGGCCCGAAGGAAGCCTAGTGAGGTCAGAGGGAAGTCTCTTCCTTATCAACAGTTAGGTAGTTCCTTCCTATCAGCTTTCCCTGTGGTTAGCAGCCAATTTTCATAACACAACATGCAATGTGATAAGGCCACCACATTACTAATAGCAGCAATAGCGTGGCAAGGTTATTCCTACACAATCGTAAAAAACAAAGGGCCAAGCTACTGACGAAAGTGAAATTGTCTAGGAATTTAGAGCCAGGGCACAACAAATTCTTCTCTTTCAAGTGTCTGCAGACCCTTTAGTAAGAGTGTCTTCTCTTAGAGATAAGCCCGCCTGCCACCTCCACCCCACGTGCATTGGTGTGGAGACTGTGCATGAAGTTAACACCTGTTTGCTTTCCACAGGGGCCTTGGAGAGTGTCAGCTGGGGTCAGATGGGAACAAGAGTCTGACTCAAAAGATATTCATTGCTCTCCTGCTCTTGCCAAGAAATGCCCTGGAGGTGGGAATGTGTAAAACACACAGCGGAGGAAGACTCATGGCCCAAGAGCCACCCTGTCTAGGAAGAGATGAAATTTTAGCATAAGGTGGTGAAATCCTAGGACACGATGAATTCCATGAAGGGGAGGGGTTCCAGCCTGAACAGGCTGGGGGAAGCTTTCTAGAAGAAGCAATTACCTTAGCAGGAATTTCAGGCATACACATGAAATGAAATATCTATATTTTTCAATTTAGAAAATGGAATAAGTAGCCACTGATTAATTCTAGAAGGGGAGAAGTGTAAAAGTGTGTGTGTGTGTGTGTGTGTGTGTGTATTCAGGATTTCAAAAGAGATAATAAAGAACAAAAGTTTAGCTCTGTATATGATTTTAAAGCAATAGTTGAGATCCGGCTGGCCCCAGAGAGAGACCGAGGCAAGGTAGTGCTATTGCAGCTTGGAAAAGATGGCAGCTGCAGTGGACTCCGGTGTCTCCAGCCCAGGAATCCCACGCTTACCTCTGTGTTGCTGGCTTTCCTCCTGTGGCTTGGCACTTCCCGTGAGGCAGGCTGGGCCTTTGAACCAAGAGGCTCCTCACATGACATGCTTTGTGTCACAAATGTCACTGTGCTGTGTGCAAGGACCAGCTGTGCCCTCCTTGGGGAACTAGTGCCCCGGTAATGCAGACTCATCCACAGATAGTGGCAATATGGTGTCACTCAACAGGAAGAAGGTGGTGGCCTGGATCAGACTTCACTTGACGTCAGAGTGCTTACGCTTGCTCCTCCTAGGCCAGGCTCATGTGGTGCTAAGTACCGTGGACACAGTGCCACACTGAATCTGCACACAACTCTATGATTCTCAGTGAGGGAATGGAGGCAGAGAGACTCCATCAGAGTCACACGGAGCCAGGACTGGGCCTGGACTGCTCGGCTCCCCTCCCGTTCTCCTCACGGTGAGTTGCCCATCCTTCAGCGGGGAGCTGTTCTGGCCTCTGCTTGGGGAAAGCCTGCTGTTGGTGCTTAGGATCTGATCTAGCTTTTGGGGAGAAAGCAAAGGAAACTTCTATGGAGGCCATGCTGGGAGGAGGAAGTGTTTTTTTCTTTTTGCTACAGAATCTTGCCCCTGTGTCCCACCCTGCCACACATACTCATATGTGAGCCCACACCTACAAATGATAACACACACACACACACACCTTTCCCCCCTACTCCCATAGGTCCCAGTTTTACCTTTGGGTCAAAACCAACCCAAGCTTTAAACAAAGTACAGATGCTGAGGCCTCTTCCCACATACACTAAGTAATAATCTCTAGGAGCAGGACTTGGGTACCTGAATTTTTCTATTAAAAAGGACATGCATGCCTGAAGCAAAATTTTGGATGGTCCATAAGAGAACGTCTCCATGTTCCTCCCACCTAACCCTGAGTCCTTCCTCCTAAGGCAAACTGTTTTATCAGCCCTGTAAGCACAAGGTCACTGGAAGTGTGCAGCGGCACTAGAAACCCTTGGAATTTCCTTTAAGAACCGAAGCAGCACCTCATTAGCTGGAGTTCTGAATAATTCCTAAGTGTTTGGCCTCTGGATTCTGGAAGGAGAACCAAAGTGATTAGTCACAGACAAAAGTTGGAAACCTCTAAGGTTTTGTCAACTTTGGCAAATACTTGTTTACAGTTCTCTTGTCTGTTTCTAGAGTCTCCACGACAGCACAGGAAAACAAGCAATAATCTGCAAACCTCCATTTGATAGTCCTTTCCTTTCAAAATTCAGGTTAAATTGGAATTAGAAATTAAATACTCACTTCAGTTTTCCTGCTTTGGAGACTTACAATTGCATATCTACCTTCCTAATAATAATGTTTACATTTTCTGAAGAAAAATCTATATCTGAAAAGGATCTTTATATACTCAAATCAGTTCATCAAAAATGTGTCAGAAAGAAACATTCATGTCATAGCCCAGACTAGCCCAGGTTGGGTTCCAATTTTTTTTTTTTTTTTTCCTGAATGGCCATTTCTAAAGTAGGAACGCCTATGAAAATATTTTAGCTGCAACCACTTTTCGTTCCTGCTGTGTGGCTGGTGTGGTTGTTGGCACTGTCTTCGCAGGTCCACTGCAGGGAGAGGTCTGAGCTTGCTGCTATTTTAAAGATGAAGCTGAATGGAGGCACCAGCTCAGTCAGTATCTTTTTTTTTTTTGGTGGGTACCGGGGGGTCAACCTCAGGACCTCGCGCGCCAACAGGCACCCGTGCTGCTGAGCGATATCACCGGCCCCTTTTTCATATGTGGGTTCCAGGAGTCGAACTCGGGCCCTCGCGCTTGCAAGGCAGGCGCTTACACCGCTGAGCCATCTCACCAGCCCATCAGTCAGTATCTTACCTAAGGTCACGTTCTAGGTGGTCGAGCTGTTGTCTGTACTTGGGTGGCTCAACATGAAGGTCAAGCTTCTGATTTTACAGATGAGCCAACCGATGTACCAAGGTCACTCACCTTGTTGGTTCCAAATCTTGGAGGCCAGAGCTTCAGAATTTGTGACCAGTATGCTTTGGAAAACTTGTGGGTGGACCTTGAGGAGCTGCCTCCGTTTTAGTGTTTTTCCTTCCCAATGCATCTTGCATACAATTGCCCTACACCCTTCCTCAAACACACACACACACACACACACACACACACACACACACACACAGGGTTATAGTGTACCAAGAACTACACCTGATTGTCTCAGACTCTGTCTGTCCTGATCCCTAACATGTCTTTGGTGCAGACCCCACAATCCAGCCACTTCTGGTGCAGTGGGTGGGGATGTGTACCTGCATCCCCATACAAACAGGGTGTGTGCTTTTCTCTCTCTGGCATTATTTACCATCTCTCACTGGCTGGCATGCCTGTTTCCTGCCAGATCCATAGGTCCAAATATGACTTGCCTTTCAGATCTATCACAGATACCACCTTATGGAGTGTGTGCAGTCTAGAGTTGTGTGAGGCTTGTCCAGGTGGGGAAGGAAAGGGAAGAGAGAAAATGGTGAAACTCGGGCCAGCAGATATGAAGCTGGACGATAAGGCAAGGAAGTGCTACTGCAGCTTGGAAAATGATGGATTTTCCAAGTGATGGATGATCCCAAGTCTAAACAATAGCCATGGCAACTATGGCCTAGTGAGTCCCTCCTATGTCAGTATGGTCATCTCTTTCCATCCTTGTAGCAAGTAAACGGGGCTCTGCAGCTTAAGCCAAAGCTTGTGCTGTCCCTACCTGTTGTGTTGTCTCCTCAGATAGATGGTCGTGGGGTAGGAAAAAAATTGGACCATCCTCTAAATGGAGGATTAAAGGGCTGAACCAAAACTGGTGTCACGGGTTAAGACAATACAAAGAGGGACACCGGAATTTGGAAGAGATGAGCAGTGTGGCCAGAGTGGAGTCTCTTAAGGGCCTTGGTCCCTGAAGCCTTTATTCCCTTGTGAGACAACTCAAGACTTCCTGTGTTCACCTGGGGACCAGGGAACTTGCTGTCTTGGTGTTTCTTTCACAACTTGTGCATCTTGCTTCGTGTCACAGCGCTTCGGATTTACAAGCTCCCTGAAGGAGCTGCTCCCAAAGGCAGGACAGTGTCCACCATGACCAAGTGGCCACAGGAGAGGAGCAGAGAAGGAAGCACCTCAGTCTGCCCAGGGGTGTGGGGAGGCTTCACAGAGACTGGAGGGGTCCAGGGTGAAGGACACTTGAGGATGAGGACACGTGTTCAGAGAGGATGCTATGGATGTGCCCAGAGCCCAAGTCAAGAGAAAATAGTTGAGGGAGATAAGGCTGAAGGGACAGCTTGAGCTGGGCTGAGAGGTGAAAGCCCATCTCCTAGGCCCCATATGACTTCAGCCAGGCCCGCAACCCACCTACCTCAGACTACTCTCCACTTCTACCTTTGGGTGATTTCCTTGTTTCTAAGCTTCTGTGAGCTTAGAATACTCTTCCTTCCCAGTGGGTTCTACTCATCTTCGAGGGCGTTTTACACAGAGGCCCTGGGAGGCCTGCCTTGGCACTCTTCGGAGGGAACCCACTGTCTCCTCAGAAGTGACTGTTCTCCTTCTCCATTCCAGCCTCGGGCATGCTGTTTTGTGTGTCTCCCTGCTATCTGAGACCTCCATCTGAGGGGGAAGAATTTTACTTTCTCTTTGCATCCCCAGGCTAACACATACTGGGCACTCGGTACATTTTGATGGTGGAATGATTTCAGTCTAGCATTCACAAGGTTTCAGGCAGATGAGCAGTCAGCAGGACCCATGCATGACTCCAGGAAGAGTAGAGGGTAATTTCCCCACTCGTTTTCGAAGGTTGATCAGGGCCACTTATTTTACAGCAAGCCAGCATCCTGCTCCCTGACCCCTTCTAGCTTTTGGTACCTGCCTATCCAGACAATGTAATTTCTCTGCATTTTTCCCCCTTTGTCAGTTTTTTTTTTTTTTTTTTTCCTGTAAGGAGTATAGCAACCCCTCAGGAGTTTGATTATATTGCAAGATGAATAGGATATTTGAATAATACTATTTAAATGAGTCATCTCAACCCTAGTGTAATTGTTCACCCTCTGTCACATTAAACGTGATCACCATTTCCAAAAGAGCACCTCTGGCCTGCATGGGGAATTGCAGAACTCACTGGGCTCCAGTTCTCAGCAGCTGATCATTTGTATCACAGGGTGTATCTTTTGTTTCACATCTGGGCAGATGTGACCTCTTAAATTGTCACTCACCAAAGCTACCAGGACAAGCTGCATGTATTTGCAGACAGAAGTTGAACTGATTGTCTGGATGTGTGTGTGTGTGTGTGTATTTGGAGGATGCAGAGAGGAAGAGCAGAGAAAGTGCATGGTACAAGAAGTAACACTGGACGCAGGCTACGCAGTGTCAGATCATGTAGGAAAGCTGGCACTGAACTGATTCAGAATCTGGATCTGTGCGTAGAAACCTTGTTTCATATTTCCTTTCTGAGCATTTTAGTCTCTGTTAAAACCAAGCCTGCACCGATGCCCTTAGATGGATCAGCCAGCTGGCCTTACAGTTTCTGCATCTTGGAGCTGAGCCATAGGACAAGGTTCTTACACTGCTCCAGTACAGTGAGCACCTTTCCCTTCCTCGCTCATTTCTTTTCATGTTGGGAAAATGAGTGTCAGACTGTCAGATATAACTAACTGTGAAACCTGTCAGAGTGCATGACGGGCTCAGTGAGAAAGAGCTGGTTCTGCGGTCAAAGAGATGCCCACTATTCAGACTGTGAACCCACTAGCAAGACCCACACAGAGACAAAAAGTAATTAAATTTTTCAAATTCGGGGTGAGCAGCATTCCCAAAGCGATAGATAAAGTTGGGTGTTGCCTCCATTCAGCAGATGCTGTTAATCAAACAGATGCACAGGGGCTGTAACACAAAGGAAACTGGCACTAGGAGCCTCTGGCCTCAAAAAGTTCATAGTCTAGTGTGGTAGACAGGTGTGCAAATGGGCTGCTGTGGGAAATGGCGGGAGAGTCAGACAAGTGTTAGAGTAGAGGCGCTGGAGTTGGAACTCAAAGCATGCGTAGTGGTGTTTACCAGGGTGGGGAGGGACAAAACGGAGTGGCTGGAGCCTCATCTGTGGTGACAGAGTTGCGGTACTCAGGGCATAAGGGCCTCGTGTGCCAGACAAAATGCATTTGCTGTATGCTATAAGTGTATTAGCACGCATTCAGCTGCAAGGAACACACAATGCCACTGGCCTCAACGTTAAGGGAAATGTATTAGAAAATATAAGTACGTAATATTCTCAGAATCAGGACAGTGCCAAAATGACTGAACTCAGTGCCTCAGGTCTGTCCTCAAGGACCTGTGTTCTTTCCATGTATTTGCTCTTCCATCCTTGATGTAATGGTTTATTTTCAGACTTGCTCTTCTCCTGATCCTCAAATGACCAAAGAGGAAGACAGACTTGTTTTTCTTTACTTGCATCTTTTTAATCAGTGGAGAAAATCTCCCTTAAACCCTGTCAGACTCTTCCTTGGGTGTCAGTGGCCAGAAGTGCATCGTATGCCCAGCATAAACCATTCAGTGGCAAGGGGGACGCAAGCGTGGGACAGGTCAGCGCAGCCTCGCTTCCACCCTGGAGGTACAAGCCTACTCCTTCCGAGGTGATGTCCGGGAAGAGGGCCCTGGAAGATCATCCGGCTTCTGATGGCAGCTGTGGGAAAGGGAGCAGTTGGTTGCCGACTGAGCAGCCAGCAGTGCTGGCTGCAGTAGGTGACAGAAACTATTGTAGATACTGAGCAGGAGCTGCCATGATCAGCCTTTCATGTTTAAAAAAATAAATCACTTTGTCATAAGGATGCAGTTGAGTTTTGTGGATAGAAAAACTAAGAACAAATGGAGTAGTCTCATGAGAAGTCAAGTGATTGATCCACATGTGTATGAAACTGGAGCTAACATTTCCTGGAGCCGTGCTTCTCCCGTTCCTGAGCGTTTGTGGGTTGATAGGGCGCAGTGAGGGGTGGGGAGGGCACAACTGCAGATGATGATGCAGTCTCTCAAGGTGCACAGCCTTGGCTGTTGTAATCACAGAATCTTAGCGTGCTGGAGCTGGTGACCTTCAAGTGACCTTGATGTCATCTAGTTCAAGATCTTTATTTTACAAATGAGAAAATTGGGACCCAGGCAACCAAGGTGATTTGTTCAGTTCTCTTAAGCTCTCTGGTTTGTGCCTGCGCTTGGAAGGATGCCCGTAGATTTTCTCACTCTACGCCCGGTCTCTCTGTGACTGGTTCCCAGGGCCGTCTCTTCTAGGGGTTTAATGTGTGTATTTAGCAGTGCTGGAAATGCTCTGCAGCCTCTCCCTACGCTTCTCTTCTCTTCAACAATTCTATTGTTGGAATTTCTTCGTTGTTGTTCTAAGGCTTTAGTTTGTATAAAAACACAAATAATACTGGTAAATATAATGTTTTAAACCGTTATCCTCCCTGTGGATCTTAGTGTGATTGCGCTTTTCCTGGGTTTTCTCTTCTAAGCTATTTTCAGTGGGAAAAAGAAATCAGGGCACTGGGAGCATGAGAGAGGAAAGGAGGTCTTAAGAAGAAAGCCCAAGATAGGAAGCGGGACTTTGAAGGCTCATTTTGTGGAGGGCTTTTCCTGTGACATCAAACCAAGTAAGAGTCACGAAGGCTGAGACGCGAATGAGTCACAATTGCTGTGCTGTTGTGAGGTGGAACCCTTGGCCCATTTTTCTTGACAATCTAAACTTGCATTCGCGGAGACCCATCACTCTTCGATGCCACTCTCCCCTCGGCCTTCTGTGTACTGCGCCTGCCTCCTCCAGAACACATGCGTGCTTTAGCTGAAACTGCTTCCCAGAAGCCTTTGAAAACAGAGCAGTGCTTCGAAACAGCAGACACTGAAAAGAAAAAAAGAAAAATGACTTGTAAAGTGCTATGTGCAAATCATCTAGTTTAACTGCAAACTGCCCTGGAAAATCCATGTATTTTAACTTTGCTTTTGAAAATATTCCTAAAGTGTGTTAGTTTACTTTTCTGGTGATATAACAACTATTTTGGAACTGTTAGTTTTAGGTGTATGAGATGGATAAAGTTTGAGCTAAATCTGGGTATCCTTGGGTATCGTGTAAAGATGATCCTGTTTCTGTAAAACTAACAATAAAGAACATACTCTGTGTGTGTGTGTGTGTGTGTGTGTATGTGTGTGTGTGAGAGAGAAAGAGTGTTCCAGCCTGGAGAAGGACATGGAAGAATATACATAAGCTACTAATATGGGTGATTTTGCTGGGCATTGCTGATGTGGATGGAAGGACACGATGTAAAAGCCACACAAATATGAGAAAAAGAAGGGACTGAAAAGGCATGTATATGATGATATTTATGTAAATTTATCTCTTGTGTTATATGTACAAATGATTGAATAAAATAGTAGTAGTAAGTGGCCTGGGAAAGGCAAAAACAAAAGTGAGTCCAATCCTCCTGTGCACTTTTTTTTTTTTTGAGACAGGGTTTCACTATGCAGTTTAGGCTGACCTTGAACTCGCAGTGATCCTCCTGCCTCAGCCTCCTAAGTGCTGGGATTACAGGCGTGTGCCACCACGCCCAGCCCTTCTGTGCACCTTCGATGCTTGGTTAGATTGGATCATCAAGAAGCTTCGAAGATGGGTGGGCACGCATCACTGTACAACAAGGCCTTTAACCCTTTAAGAAGATACTTAGAAGGGGAATAGCTTGGTGGGATGTAGTTTCTATTTTTAGTTTTCTGACAGAACTCCACACTGATTTCCATAGTGATTGTGCTAGTTTACATTCCCGACAGCAATGGAGAAGGGTTCCTGTTTCCCCGGAGCCTCGCCAGCATTTGTTATGATTTGATTTCTTGATGATGGCCATTCTTTCTGGGGTGAGATGGAATCTCAGTGTTGCTTTAATTTACATTTCTCTAAATCCATGCACACCCATGTTTATAGCAGCACAGTTCATAATAGCTAAATCTTGGGAGCAGCCTATCTGTCCATCAACGGATGAATGGACACAGAAAATGCAATCATACATGAGGGAGGGCTGCCCTGCTGTAGAGAATGATGCGTTCGAGCCACTTGTAGGAAAATGTGTGTGCCTGGAGATCTTAATGCTAAGAGAAATAAACGGGCACAGAAGCTTATTATCTCATGGTTTCTCTCCTATGAGAAACCCAAATATAAACAAATTAAAAAGCAAAATAGGGCCGGCAAGATGGCTCAGCGGCACAAGCACCTGTGGGCAAGCACGAGGTCCTGAGTTCGACTCCCAGTACCCACATAAAAAGAAAAAGCAAAATAAAAGATACATAATAGGAAATAGAGAGATATTTGCAAATGGGAAGGGGGTTGAGAGAAGGAGGGAGAGGGCCAGGGAACTTAGAAGGATGAAGCTGGGTTATGTACGTGTACCAACTCCCCGTAAGGAATGTAAAACATGTACTGTAAACAGGTTTTATAAGAATAAAAATTTAAAAATAGAAGTGTCAGAGAGGTTCTATAGTTCTTTAAATTAAACATGCTAAAATGTGGCTGGGGATGCTGTTCTACTTTTGTCTACTTGTTGCATGTGGTTTCCATCTCATGCATTATTTTGCCATTTTTATGTCAGTAATAGCTGAATTATAATTGAAAAATATATATTACTTATATAATTAGATACACAATTATAGCTAAATTTATCTCAAAATTATGTACAGTTTGTTCTAAAGTGTGAATTTGATCCACCTCAAAAAATTCTCTACTAGTTTTAAGTTGTCCTGATTTAAAGGAACCTCTGAGAATCCTAAACGGGCTGGTGTCAGCTGGCATTTTAAATCAAGATCTTATAAACCTCTCTCAAAAACTGTACTCAACACAATGTAGCTACTTCTGAGGTCACCCAGTAAATTCATTTGGTACTTTTAATTATGAAAGCTAAACACATTGATTTATTCCTCCTCCTTTTTCCTCCAAGACACCTCCCAGTACACACGGGAGGGTTCATAATGTTTATTAAGTACTTATCATGTATCACATACTTTTTATCACAAAAATTAGCAAGGGAAAATGTCTTGTGCCCATTTAGTAGATCAGGAAACTGAGGCTCAGAGGAGTTGAGTACTTTACTCAGGGGTGAATAAACTGAGACAGGTTTTAAATCCTGGGTGCTTTGATTCCATAGAGCAGTTGGTTGTTGTTTGGGTTTTTTTGTTGTTGTTGTTTGTTTTTTGTTTTGTCTTTTTCAGACAGGGTCTCACTATGCAGTTCAGGCTGGTCTTGAACTCATTTTGTAGCCCAGGCTGGCCTTGAACTCACAATGATCCTCCTGCCTCAGCCTCCCAAGTGCTGGGATTACAGGCATGAGCCACCATGCCTGGCTGGTTGTTGTTTTTTGCTTTTATTTCTCTTGTGCTGTACAATCTAAGCCACATAAAAAAGGAAACTTGAAGAATTTTCTTATTCTGAAGACTCTCTTCTCATCCTTTCTCCAGGCACTGCTTTTAGGATGAGGAAGAGGAGGTTAAAAAAAAAAGAACAGGATGGGAAGGACAGAGATGGTCTCTATATCGCACTCAAATGCTAGGTTTTATTTTATTTTTTCAGCTTTTTAATTTTTTGGTGTTGAGAAACGAACCCAGGGCTCAAATGCTAGGCTTTAGCAGGAGAAATGAGTGTTCCGTAATACTTCCAATTTGGGCCAACCTCCTAAAAAGCTCATCCACTCCCTCGGGAAACCAAGGTCTAACATCACTTCCCTGGCTTTCAGAATATTCTGACCCTAAAGCCTATCACTTCTACCATACTTGGCCAGAAAGGAGTTAGAGCTTGGAAGTATTCAAAAGCACAAAAATGTTAAAAAAAAAAAAAAAAGGTTCATATATATGAACACACTAATCTTGTTTCCCAAATCTTGCCTTCCCAAGGGTAAAATTCATTTTGTTTAGTAGCAAGAATTGAACAGAATTTCAGGTAAAAGGACTACTCACCATAATCTCCTAAGACTACAATAAAATGAACACAAGGCAACGTAATTTTCTTTTCTTTTCTCTTTACTGTTTGACCTTCTACCAATACTGAGATTTAACTGTGGCCAACATGTTTGTTGTGTTTATTCTTCTCTGATACATACACAGTAAAAGTAAACTCCATCTTGAATTGTTTAAGAGAGATAAATCCAGGATGCCTCTTTGACATTTTAAGTCATTAATTGTTGCATAAATTTCATCAATTGTTTTAGCAGACTTTGCCTCCCACTTTTATTTTATTTTATTTTATTTTTTAACTTTCAAATAGGACAAAATAGAGGAGGACAAATTTTTCCTTTGTGTTGGCTCAGGCAGAAAACCCAAGGTAGACTGATTCCTTCATGTGTAATTGGTATCACTAAGTACACCTAGCCAGGTATTCTGAGATGAAGCAGGTAACAGTTGGACAGAACAGCATATGTGTTTATGTCATTGATGTTACTAGTTCCACGAGGATAGGGAATGTGCGTTAAGTTTTACCACATACTGAGTAGCTTGTATGTACCGAGACTTGACTGTGGTGAGGTACTTACTGGGCACTTACCTCATGCCAGGCATGGTAGCTATGTAGCTATGGATGTGAGCTCTAACTCGGAATTAGCTAATCCTCACTATACCCTTAGAAATTTCACTACTATAATCCTTTAGGCCACAAATTTAAGGTGCAGGATTTTGCAGCTGGTAAGCAGAAGGCGCATATGAACCCAAGGTTGGACAGCCTTTCTCACCCACAGCTTCCCCGCGGTGGGCTCCATCATAATATTCACACGAATATCCACCACACTAATTCAGGGCCTCCAATGTAAAAAAAAAAAAAAAAAATATATATATATATATATATATATATATATATATATATATAAACTATGAAACTTAAATGAAACTTGTGTCTAGATTTTACCGAAAAAAATCTTCCAAAAAGCTTATAATTTTGAATGGTATAATGGAAAACATTTTGTTGTGTATGTGAAAAGGCATGCACAGGACATATAATGCATGTTCCAAGGGAAATACTTCATTCTCGGAGTACCAGGGAACTTCTTACTTCAGTCTCTCGTTCTTTCCTCGCCCACATCCCGGAGGCCCTCCCCGAGCCTCCCCCACCGTCAGTACCCAGGAACAGGTCTCCACATCTCTTCAGGTCTCTGCTGCTGCTGTCACGCCCGCGGAGTCACGCTGTCTTGCTTCACCCATCATCACACCGTTACCTCCCCAGGTCTATCCCAATTCACAGCTTTACCTGCACTCCTGTGCTTCTGACTTCCCTGCGGGAAGAAATTAACTGAAGTTGTTAGATGGGGAAGAACTGTAAATTGTAGCAGAAGAAATAGGCTGTGGAATCAAAGGAGAAGGAAGATGTTCTAATTTTGGGCACTGCAAATACATTAAACCACACATTGAAGTTTTCTTGGTGCCTTAATATTACACGGCCTCATGGCCTTCGCTCCAGGTGCCTGAGATTAATAAGCTTTGAAGGAGGGTAGATCGTCAAACAACAAACAGGAAATAGGACATCCCAAATCAGGGGCCAGGCGCTGTGAGACTAGAATGCAGCAGGCGGTACCTCTGAATTTTGTAAGGTCACGGAATAGATGTTTCTATTCAGGAATTCTTCGGTAATGAAAGAAAGAAGGCTGTGCATGCCAAGTGGAGGAGGAAGGTAAAGTGCATAGAATTCCTTGCTTACATTAATTGGTAAGGCGCACAGACTCTTGGAGTAGACAGATCTACAGTAGCTCTCAGAGGGGGACAATTATCTCTCTAAAGTTAGGGCCTGGGGAAGAGGTCCTTAGACAGTTTTGACTTAGTTATTGGTGACTAACTGGCGGTTAACTGTGGCCTTTCTTACATCAGGATGGTTGTTTTATTTTTATTTTTATTTTTATTTTTTGGGATGGTTGTTTTAAAGAGTGAATTTTATTTATGTTTAGTTATTGTTCACTGCTAAGCACTTCTGGCTGTCCCTGGAATATTACAGGAAGAGCCTTAATTCATCATCTGTAGGTATTTCACTTTTTGGATGCTGATAACGTGATACCATTAGAATGAAGGTCCTCTGACCTCAGCCCTCAGATGAATTAGCAAAGGACATATTTTCAGTAACTCTGGCTTCTGGGAAGATAGTCACACACCTCCAACCTGGGGAAAAGATTCTGCCAGATTTGCCTCTAAGGCTTGTTGTGGGTCAGGAACCCTAGCAATCTGGGAGCCTGTGGTCCACTTAGCTCCTAGGGGAGTGTACCTTCAGTTCGGCTCCGTATACATCAAGCTTCTTTGGGATAGTGGCACTCGTTGAGCCCATCAGTGGGACCTCTCCACTGCTGGCTCCTGTATAAATCCCAAGTGCAGAGGGTCTAACATGGCGGTGGCCAGTCTGGTGCGCACTGTATTGGACTGGCTTCTTTATAAGGATCTTTGAGCTTTTATAGTTTCTTTTTATCCATTCCAACTCTCCTGACAGAGGATTAAACCCAATTCTCAGATCATGACCTGATTCAGAAAAACTTACTCTTTAAAATTTGGTCCATTTGGCCACTGAGGCAGCAGAAAGAAGTCAGTGGGAGAAAAAAGGCAATATGATCAGTCTTGCTCTGTGTGCAGGGACCTTTCCTGGTACCATGGCGGCATAGTGGATTGCCGTCCTTGGCACATGCAGGACATCTTTTGGTAGTATCAGGGAAGATCATATCTATGTGTGCAAGGAAAGGTAAAGTGGTGAATTGGAGAGACTATGACCCATGAAGAAATGGGGACGGTAAAGGCAACTTGGACCCAGAAGATAAAATGGGTGTGTTCTAGTCTTTATATTTCATTATGAAACTTTCACCAAGTTCTGGCTGTTCAAAGAATTGTATGATTCTTTCATAAGCTTCAGTCGCTAAGTCGTTCTCCAGAGTCCCCTGAATGTTGGCATCGGGATCCAGGGAGAGGAGAGAGCTACAACTGCTAAACAGCCGTAAATATAGAGAATCCAGCTCCTACTATCTGTTTAGCCAACAAAGAATGGTGGTGTCAAGAAAATACCGAGTGTGTGTGTTAGTGGGAGAGTTGTTTCCAATGAAAGAGGAGACAGAATAGTGCTTCAAGCATCAGCTTTTTTTCTCACATTATAATCATCTTAGGGTCCATAGCACAAAACTGGACCCAACTGCTGTTTCTATTGTCCAATACATCTCTTTCCTCTTGTAAGCAGCCTGTTTGGTCCAAGCCCTCTGACTTCAGGACAGAGATGGGAGATGTGCATCAAGTGAGCCCACCTGTCAACAGTGCCTGAAAGTGTTCCCGAGTTTGGCGAGGACTTCGCCTCCACTTCCACACCTGACACCTGTCCTAGACCTAGCAAAGCTCATAGGAAGACCTCGGCTGATTTGTAAGATTGCAATCTTGTGTCCTCATCTATTGAGAGGAGGGAGGAGTAATTATATACCAATTACCTCTATTTTTAATTTTAATTACACATTTTAAAAGCCTGAGTAGAGACATCACCAATCAAAATAATACATTTTTCTCTGATCACAGCACAATTTCCATCCTCTCTCTCTCACCACTGCTAGGATCTTCCTGCTATAGGAAAGCCCTGGATTTGGGAAAAGGGAACAGAAGATTCTTATAGCAGAGTAAAAACAGGGCTTACTGGGCAAATGGGGAAGGAGGATATCTTCCCCAGTAATATGTGATCAAAAACAGGAAGGAAGGTCCTGTTGGAACAGGATTTATAGTATATGTAGTAGAAAGAACAGGGGTCCTTGTTTCAGAGTGGATCTGAGTCTCATTCCTAAGAGCTATGTAACTGTGGAGCAGTCGATTTCCACAACTCTCACACTTCAGCATGCATGAGGACCCCCTGGAGGGCCCCAGCACACAGATTTAGGGGCCCTGCCCTTCCAGAGCTTCTGATTCAGTGGGTCTTGGGTGGGCTGAAGAGTTTGTATTTCTAACTAGTTTACAGGGACCAGATTTTCAGAACTCCGGTTAACCCACGTCTTGATCTTTCCACCTATGGAATGATGCTAACGTTACCACCCTTACAGGGTTATTGTGACAATAACACCCAATTTGCATTGAGCAGTTAGCATGTGCTGACCAGGCATTTTACCAAGCGTGTTACAAGATTCGTATCATTTAATTCACACAGAAACCTCATGAGAAAGGATTTGCCATGAAGAGTTTGCTGAGTCGAACAGCTGAGAACAGTCGCGGCAACTCTGGAATGAGGTGGTCTTGGGAGCAGAGCCCGTCCTCTTCCCCAGGCTCGGATACCATCTTCTGAAACAGAGACGAGTGAAGTATCCGTTATGGCGTCTGCCATGTGATGCTTAGCCTGCAAGAGACTGGCGGTGATTTCGAGTTGTTCTTTTTTGAAATGATCCAGAAAAAGGCACATATAAGAGGAACACCATGGGAGGTGACACGTGTGGGCTCCCAGCAGCTCCTTCCGTCCTGTATTTCCAGACTGGTGGTTTGGCTCTGTTGTAGTCAGGGTTTGCAAGGAAAACAATTTAATACAGGACACATAATTTATAGGATTATTTTACAACAGTCACCCAAAGAGTCAAATGCAAAAAGAGTGCAGGAACTCTGTCCACAGCTAAAGACCCAAAGAATCCAGCTGCGGGCCTGGATCCCACAGCAATTCCTGCATGAGTCCAGCTGAAGACCTAGAGCCCATGGCAATGCCCTTACGAGTCCAACTGGAGGCCCAGAGCCCACCACAATGTCTCATGCAAGTCTGTTTCATGGATCTGCACTGGGAGGGCCCAAAGGTCTGTGGTGGAAGCTAGAAAGTCTGCACCAGTGGGATGAAGGATCTGTACCAGTAGGCTGAGGGATCTGCACTGGAGCCAGGAAAGGACGCTCAAAGTAAGGAGCAGAGCTCCCCACAAAAGTACCGCAGCCATCCTCAGCGACAAGGTCCTGAGCTCCTCCGACAATGAGAACAGCCAAGTTCATATCAGGAAAGCCAGTGTGACAAGCGCCTCTAGGAGAACTAACAGCACCACCTCGCCAGTTCTCCTTTTTATGTTTTTGGTAATGATCCTCAGGTGGGCCCTCCACACCCAGCGCCACGCTGATTCAGTTCAGCTGGGTGTTACAAGTTGATCACCAGTTGTCAATCCACCACAGCCTCCCCGAGCCCCTTCCCTCCCACTGCTTAATAGAAATGTACATTAGAGAAAAGGGGTCGTCACAGGAGGTGCAGCCTTCGGGGTGATAAGAGCAATTTGTCGTGGGTAAAGCCCCTAGGTTTTACTTTCTCAAGCTGAGATGAACTCTCAACTCCAGAGGAGGAGAAGTAGTCACGCATCATCCAGAGCAGCTCAGGCTTGGCCAGAAGGCAGTATTATGTAGAACCAGGCTTTCCTCACTAAAACTTGAAACCACTGAGGTTCAAGTATAATCCCATGAGCCAGCTTTGATGATCTGACTAATGTAATGATAATACTTTAAAAAATATCTCAAGGTAGGACACAGAACTGCTCTGAAGAGAAAATTGGAAAAAACACGAGAAGATCCTGGTTATCTGTGGTATTATGGTGCCTTCAGTGATGATCTGTGGAATGATTTTGGAGAGTGTGGACATCACTTCCACAAAGGCTGCCTCAAATTATCTCTAACTTTTCTTCAGAAGGAATTAGAGCCCTTCGGTTCGTAGACGTATCACCCTCAACAAGCCTCAAACCAACCTTGAATTAAAAAAATAAGACCTTCTGGTTCAACATTTTAGTGAAGTATCATTATAAGAAAAATGACAACTTATAGAAGACATTGTGACTGTATTTGGCTGTATGTGGAAAATAATGCCTTAAATTCAAGCAAGCTTTTAACTTTGCCTTTTTGATAATTTTCCTTACACCTTGAGAAACATTAGTCAGACAGCTCAAATGAACTTGATGAAACTTAAATTACAAAAATCCAACACAAAGAAAAGTTAGAGAGATTTTTTTTTCCTGGAGAAGGAAATACACTCCAATCCAATTATTTATGGTTCTAACTGGAACTATTCCAGTTACTCAGAACTTACTAACTGTTCCCTTGAGAAGACAATATGGATCGCCAAGGACAAGGGTAACATGTGGAATGGGGCAGGACTTTTACTTCTGTGCCTATGGTCATTAAACAAAAACATACACAACATGCATCTATACATCATACATCTCTCTATAAATTATTACACACTGAAAACTAAGACTCAAAAAATTCAGAATAAAAAACATAATTGAAAAATTTGGACCTTTTTATCCAAAAGAATGGTGCATTTTTCTGGCCTTGCCACAGATGTTCTGAGCAAGTTGTATTAGCTCTTTGTGGACTGTGTTTTTCTATCCAAATTGCTTATTTCCAGAAGATATTGTGAGGATTACTAGGACAGTGTCCACAAATATATCTAGAGCTCACTAGTAGAAGGTGGTACTAGAAATCAAAGCATGATTATGTTTGGTAATTTTTGTAATCTAAAGTCTATCTGATGTCTTTGACTAAAGCTTCCTACAGAGAGAAAACACAGGTAGCAGATCCTGGTGCCTATGAAAATTTCATTGCCAGTCCTTGCTCTGTACTCATTAGCTGGAGACCTTTGATGTTTTTCATCCACATAGTTTATACTCTTTCTGAGAAATAATTGAAGCACTCATTCTTTTACAGTTTACATTTAGTGCTTTAATTGTGTAATTCCACCTTCCCCATCCCCCTTCCTCCCTTCCCACTTTACAGAACTCACAGGTGTCTGGTCAGACCAGTCAGGTGGGTCTCTGTTTGCCTGTCATTTGGGAAGCTGATGGTCTTACCCGGGCATGGCTGATTGCACAAAGCAGAACAGGGGTTAGTTTGAATTGCAGGTGTGAGCAATCAGTGTAGATCAGCACTAATCCATTGGCTATTAGAACCACCAAACTGTGCAGACACAGCAGAGAAAGCCAAATGCTGAGTGCGACAACGTGTTAGTATGAGTAGTAAAAGATTTTCAGTGCTGAGGGATTTGTGTTTGCAAATTTTATTCTTGGCAGCTCTTACAGTGACTTCTTTATTGAGGACCCCTTCTGTTCATGGCTGTACAAGAAATCTCGCTGATAGAAGACAAATAAACTGATCACAATTTCAGGCAGCTTATAACCCACAGAAGACCTAGGCATGAAAAGCACCATGGTTAAGTGTGCCAACTGGAATTCTGGGTTTGGATACCCATGCCGTCATTCATTCTCTGTTGGATCTTGGATAAGTTTCTTGTTTTCACTTAGCTTTGTTTCCTCATCTAAAAAATAGAGGTAACACCTACTTCGAAGAGCTATCTCTGGCACAAAGTAAGAGCTACATGCATGTTGGTTGTTGTTATTTTCATTATAATTATTATTGCTAGAACATGGCACATGGCATTATAGAGTAAGAACAGGGTCACATGCCTCTCAGTCTGAAAGGCCAAGTAAGCTTTCAAGAGAGGTGGATTGTAAAGAACTTGAGGCTTTGACACTGACAGGATCAGAAGAAAATGCCATAATCAAAGGCTGTTCTGGGACCACTAAAACTTTATTCTAATAAATAAATCAGTAGATTCATATATACCAATAGCAAGCTCACTGAGAAAGTAATCAGGAAAACTATTCTAACCAAGGAGGTGAAAGGCCCCTACAATGAAAATTTCAGAATATTGAAGAAAGAAACTGAAGAAGACACTAGACAATGGAAAGACTTCCCATGGTCACGGATTGGCAGAATTAATATTGTTGAACGGCCATATTACAAAAAGTGATCTAGGGCCAGTGATACAGCTCAGCGGCATAAGAGCCTGCCTGGCAAGCGTGAGGTCCTGAGTTTGACTCCCGGTACCCGCATTAAAAAAAAAAAATGTGATCTACAGATTCAATGCAATTCCCATCAAAATACCAATGACATTCTTCACAGAACTAGAAAAAACAATCCCCAGTTTCATATGGAAACACAAAAAAACCAGCATAACCAATGCAATCATAAGCAAAAAGAGTAAAGCTAGAGACACCATAATACCCAATTTTAAATTATACTACAAAGTCATAGTAACAAAAGCAGCATGGTAATGGCATAAAAATAGACACATAGACCAATAAAATAGAACAGAGGACACAGAAACAAACCCAAACAACTACAACCATCTGATTTTGAACAAAGGAGCCAAAAATATACATTGGAGAAAAGACAGCCTCTTTAGCAAATGGTGCTAGGAAAACAGGATATTCACTTGTAGAAGATTGAAACTACATCCATATCACTCACCCTGCACAAAAGTAAATTCAAAATGGATCAAAGACCTATGTATAAAATCCAAAACTTCTAAACTGCTAAAAGAACACATAGGGGAAATGCTTGAAGCTATGGATATAGGCAAAAACTTCCTGAACAGAACTCCAACAGCACAGGGAATAATAGCAAGAATCAGTGAAAGGGACTACATAAAATTAAAAAGCTTCTGCACAGCAAATGAAATAACTAACAGAGTGAAGAGACAGCCTACAGAATGGGGGAAAATCTTTGACAGCTACTTTTCTGACAGAGAACAGAGAACTCAAAAAATAACACCAAAAAAAAAAAAAAGCCCAAGGAATAAATGGACACATGAATTGAATAGACACTTCTCAGAAGAAGTACAAGCCAATAAGTATAAAAAATACTCAGCATCTTTACCTATTATGGAGATGCAAGTCAAACTACATTGAAATTCTCTCTCACCCCAGGCAGAAAGATTATCATCAAGAATACAAAAAATAATAAATGCTGGTGAACATGCAAGGAAAAAAGACTCCTTCTACACTGCTGGTAGGAATATAAATTAGTACGGCCACTGTGAAAATTGTTATGGGGTTTCCTCAGAAAATTAAAACTAGAGTTACCACTTGATTAGCTATACCTCTTATTGGCACAGCAATTAAAGTCATAATATAATGATACCTAAATAGCCATGTTTATTGCAACACAATTCACAATAGCCAAGATGTGGCACCAGCTCATGTACCCATCAAGTGATAGATAAAGAAAAGGTGGTGTATGGAGAGATTAAAATGGCAGAGTGAAGACCAGCAGCTAAATACAGCTTTTCTGGGGCCTGGAATTGGGGCACTTGGAAAATAATGTGGTGAAGAAAAAAGAAGTAGATCTCCAGGAATCTGGAGGGAGCTGACAGAAAAACTAGAAGCTAGAGAGAAGCTGGAAAAACTGAGCACAAAGCAGAGAAATGAATGAAGCAGTCTGGAATGCTAACCCAGCTCCCAGGGGTTAAGCATTAACACAAGGGAAGCCTGGAGAGAGTCAGCAGCTCCAGTGAGAAACAATGGGCTGGGCTATCAGCACTAGCCCCAAGAAAAGCCCATGGTTATTGTAAGCTGCAAATACAGCATGGAGTTTTACTCTGAAAGTAACTCCTTCCACATGGCAGGCTAATGATGGAGAAGAAATCCAGTGCAGTCCCTGCCAAATTTGAAAGTGTTTAATCAGAAGCCACTTTGGGAAGGGATTAAGTTCTTAAGACTGAGCTACAGAACAGCTACAGAAAACCTACACTTCAGGATTTCTGGGTGGGAGATGGCCAAAAATCATGGAGAGGGTGCAGACTGCCCATAGATCCCTGAGAAATTTAAGGTCAGGCAAGGGAAGTCATGGGAGTGCTACCCTCCATGGTGAGAAGCCTGGCCAGCTGTGTGTGTTTTTCAGAGGCAGCTGGGCTTGAAAGTGCTTGCATTAAGTCCATCAGACTGCTTACCCCTTCTCCTGTCCCACTGCCTACTCCCAGCACAGAACACAGTGATCTGTGTGATTTCCCCATCTGCCAATATGATCTGGGGTATGCCTTGGCTTGGACAGGTGCCACTGCCTGGGGTATATGGACAGAGGGGCTTCTGGAGCAATGGGGGCACCTCATAAACCCACAGGCCTTAAAGCTAGGCTGAGAAAGCAGTGACTTGGGGCAAACAGGAGGGCACAAAAACTGAGAGTGGCTGGTGTAAATATAGCCCTAGGGCCGATTCCATGGAAACCACACCCATCAGGAAAGGCAGGGCAAGACTCAGCATTCACACACAAAAATGTGAGTATGGCAACAAAATAGCACTTAGTAGTGACTCACTAGGCCTCCCCCACGTCTGGTGGATTCCAATACTGCAGATCTTGGAAAGAAACCACTAATTCAAAAACATAGAGGAATTTTTCTGTTTTTTTCTTTCCCTCATTTCTATTTTTCTTCATTGTTTGTTGGATTGGGAGATTTCCTTTATTTCCTCCTTGTTCTCTTTCTTTTGTTCTCTGCTTTTTTCTTTGTTTCTTCTTTTTCTTGTCTGTTCTTTTCTGTTACTTTTATCTAATTCTATTAATTTTCTTTTATTTCTAAATAGGATGCTTTATGTCATTTTTCTCTCTTTATTCTCATCTTTTTTCTTTTTTCTAATTTTATTTCTTTCATTTCCCCTTCCCAAACCCCTACATTTTTATTAGCATGCTAGTAGGCTTTATTAATTTTTAGATATTTCATTGACTCTATGCTATCATTTTTGAATTTTTTTGTTAATCATGGCATAGTTGTTGCATTTAGTAGATATTTACTGTATATCAATGTTTGGTTTGTCTTTGTGTCTATATCATCATTGCAGATCTCTTTTCTACTGTTAAAGTTGGTACAATGGTAGTTTTTATTGGTTCTTATGGTATGTCAATATCTAATTTGTCTTTGAATCTATGATTGTTGCTGATTTAGTTGCTATGGCCAGGGTGGCATAGTTGTTGTCATTAACTGGTCTTTTGCTATATGCCAATATCTAGTTTGTCATTGTGTCATAAAAAATGTTATGGTCCATTTCCAGAGAACTGGGTGCTGGGCCAATTACACTGTACTCTCCCTTCCCCAAATTAACAGAGGTGGTTGGATCTTAGGACAGAGGCAAAAACCTATAGTTAGCCATGCCCAGAGTGCATCACTAGAAAGCAAACACTAACTAAAAAGATCTCTATACTAGCAACAAAATCTTTCCACTACAATCAATCCACCACTCTCAACACATACACACACACACACACACACACACCAAAACCAATATAAACATGAAAAAAACAAGGCAAGAAAATACTTCCAAAAACTCCAAACTCCCCCAAAGTTGATCGATGGGGAGAAAATCAAAAGTAAAGAGTTGAATTATACAATGTGATGAAAGAAGAGACAAAAACAAACAAACAGATCAATAAAATGTTTGGTGAGTTCAAAGTTGATAGAACTAAACAGATAATGGACTTAATAAAAAATGGCCAGTGAGCTTAGAGAAGACACTAATAAAAAGCTAGCTGAGCTAAACAAAACCATACAAAACATCAATGATCAGTTTAGCAAAGAATTAGAGTACATAAAATGCTACCAAACAGAAATCCAGAAGGTGAAACATTCTATTGAAAGCATGGACTAAACATTCATTGATCAGAAGTGAGCAGTGTGAGAAGAGTGTCAGAACCAAACAATATAGCTGATGAAGGTGACCCTTTAATCAGAGATATCTTAAAAACAGCAAGAAAATATGAAAAATGGATCCAACAGCTACTAGATGAAGTAAGAAGACTTAGATTATTGGAATTAGTGAAAACTCAGAAGATAGCATGAATAGTGCGTGCACACACACACATACCCACACACACAATTGTTTACAGAAATAACAGCAGAAATCCTCCCAAGTCTGGAGAATTTAACATGCCAATAATAAGGCATACAGAACCCCAAACAGCCATGATCAGAAAAGATATCCTCTACATTACATCATAGTCAAAATTCCAGAAGTTCAACACAAAGACAGACTCTTAAGAGCTATTAGAGAAAAAGCAATAAATCACTTATAAAGGTAAACGCATTACAGCAAATTTCTCAACACAAATCTTAAAGGCCAAGATAGATTGGAGTGAAGTGTCTGGAGGAACAACTTCTAACCCAGACTGATATATCCTACAAAACTATCTTTCAAAATTGATGGAGAAATAAGGTCTTTCCATGACAAAACCACCTTAAGAAATTCATGACCACCAAACCAGCCCTCCAAAAATTTCTGAAGAATAGCTTAGAAAGAGATAATGAAGCTAATGATGCCAAATATCTGCTGGAATCAATATATCAAGCAGGGTGAGCAATTCAACAGCAGAAGAAAACAATTAAATCAGCAACAGGAAAAAAATGCAATCACAAACAAGCCAACACTTTCCAGTAATAATTCTCAATGTAAATGGACTCAACTCCCCAGTCAAAAAGACATAGATTAGTAGGTTGGATCAAAAAACAAAACCCAACAGTATGCTATACCCATGAAACACATTTAATTAAAAAGGAAATTCATACTGCTGGTGTAATCCCAGCAATCAGGAGGCTGAGGCAGAAGAATCACTGAGAGTTTGAGGCCAGCCTTGGCTACATAATGAGTTCAAGGCCAGCCTGAACTACTGAGCAAGACACTGTCTCAAAAGACCAAATAAATAAATAAAGAAGAAGACGAAGAGGAGGAAGAGGAGGAGAAGAAGAAGAAGGAGAAGAAGGAGAAGAAAAGGAAGAAGAAGAAATGTATAGACTATAAAAATCAAAGGACTGAAGATAATTTTCCACAAAAAGAGCCCCAGGACAAGCAGGAGTAACTATCTTATTTTCAGACAAAGTGAACTTCAACACAAAACTGATCAGAAGAGGCAAAGAAGGTCACTACATATTGGCTAAGGGAACAATTCAGCAGGAAGAGATAGTAATTATAAATATATGCACTGAACACCAGTGCACCAATTTCATAAAACAAATACTATTGGACATAAAAGATCAGATAAACATTAGCACAATTATAGTTGGGGGCCTCAATGCCCCACTATAAAAAATAGATCAACTGGACAAAAAAATCAATAAAGAAATATCAGAGTTGAACCACACCATTGAACAAATGGACTTAATAGACATCTACAGAGTGTTCCATCCAAAAACAGCAGAATAAACATTTTTCTCAGCAGCACATAGAACTTTCTTCAAGATAGGTCACATACTAGCCAATAAGGCATGCTTAAATAAATATAAAATAATCAAAACTACCCCATGCATATTATCAGATCATAGTGCAATAAAACTAAAAATCGATGGCAAAAGAAATCACAGAAATTATACAAGCACATGGAGATTAAACAATACTCTCTTGAATAAGAAGAAATCAAGGAAGAAATTAGATAGTTCCTAGAATCAAATGATAATACCAGAATCTATGAGACATAATGAAAGCAGTCGTAAGAGGAAAGTCTATCTCTGTGAATACCCACAACAGAAAAACAGAGCAAATCCAAGTAAATAACCTAAGAATGCACCTCAAGATCCTAGAAAACAAGAATAATCCAAATCCAAAGCTAGTGTAAAGAAGGAAATCATAAAGGTCAGAGCAGAAGTTAATGACATTTACACTAAAGAAATACAGAGAATCAATGAATTGAAGAAATGTTTCTTCAAAAGAATGAACAAAATAGACAAACTCTTCGCCAATCTTACCAAAAATGAGGAAAGAAAAGACCTATACCAATGCAATTAAAAATGAAATAGATGGAATTATGACAGACACTGCCAAAATCCAAAAGATCATTGGTAGCTACTTGGAAACTTCTACTCAAATAAATTGGAGAATCCAGAAGAAGTGGATAAATTCCTAGATATCTATGAATTACCAAAACTCAACCAAGAAAATGTAAAAGCCCTGAATAATCCAATTACAGCCAATAAAATTGAGAAGGTAATAAAAAATCTACCAATGAGGAAAAATCTAGGAACCAACAGATTCACCACAGAATTCTATATGAACTTCAGGAGAGATCTAATGCCGATACTCCTCAAACTCTAATGAAATTGAAGAAAAAGGAGGACTGCCAAACTCATTCCTGGAAGCTAGCATTGCCTTGATTCTGAAACCAGAAAAGGACTCAACCCAGAAGAAAACTGCTACAGGGCAATCTCTTTAATGAATATAGAGGCAAAGACCCTCAATCAGATACTGCCAAACAGAATGCAACAAATTATTGAAAAGGTCATACATCATGATCAAATAAGTTTCATCCCAGGGCTGCAAAGATGGTTCAACATATTCAAATCAATAAAAGTAATATATCACATAAATAGAAGCAAAGACAAAAATCACATGAACATTTCAATAGTCACAGAAAAAAGCCTTTGACAAAATTCAATATCCATTCATGATAAAAAACCTGAGTAAACTAGGTAGAGGATTTCTCAATGTGATAAAATCCATTTATGGCAAACCAATGAACAATACCATATTAAATGGGGAAAAGCAGAAAACTTCCCTTCTAAAATAAGGAACAAGACAAGAACATCCACTATCACTATTCCTATCCAATATAGTAGGTAAAACATTAGCCAGAGCTAATCATGCAAGAGAAAGAAATTAAAGGAATACATACAGGAAAGGAAGAAGTCATATTATCATTATTTGCAAATGATATGATCCTCTATAGAAGAACTAAAAAATTTCACCTAAGAACTCCTCGAATTAACCAAATCCAGCAATGTAGCAGGACACAAAATCAACACACAAAAATCAATAGTGTTCTGGCACACCAATAATGAACTCACCAAGAAAAAAATCAGAGAAACAATACCATTCACAGTAGCATAAAAAAATTAAAATTTTAGGAATTAACTTAAGCAAGGAAGTGAAAGACCTCTACAATGAAAACCAACATACTCTGAAAGATGAGATCAAAGAAGTCATCAGAAAATGGAAGGATATCCTCTCTTCCTGGATAGTCAGAACTAATATTGTGAAAATGACCATACTGCCAACACTGATGTATAGATTTAATGCAATCACAATCAAAATACTAACAACATTTCTCACAGAACTAGAGAAAACAATCCTAAAATTGATATGGAACCAGAAGGGAACCAGAATAGCAAAAGCAGTTCTGGGCAATAACAGCAAAGCAGGAGGTATCACAATCCTGGATTTCAAGTTATATTAGAAAGTTGCAGTGAAAACAACAGCATGGTACTGGCTGTGGAACAAACATGTGCATCAATAGAACAGAATAGAGGATACAGAAACAAATGGCACATTCAGCCATCTGATCTTTGATGAAGGGTCAAAAGGTACACTGGAGGGAAGACAGCCTCTTTAGCAAATGGTGCTGGGAAAACTGGCTATCCACATGCAGAAGACTGAAGCTAGACCCATATGCCTCACCATGAACTAAACTAAAATCAAAATGGATCAAAGATCTAAATGTTAAAATAGAAACAATCTGATGGAAGATAAAAATAGGTAAAACTCTTGAAGACATAGGCATAGCCAAGGACTTTCTGAACAGAACACAAATTGCGCAAGAAATAATAGCAAGAATCAACAAATGGGATGATATCAAATTCAAAACCTTCTGCACAGCAAAGGAAACAGGATGAAGAGACAACTTAAAGAGTGGGAAAAATTTTTTGCCAGCTATATCCCGGACAGAGGACTAATATCTAGAATATATAAAGAACTCAAAAAAATTAGATTCCCCCAAATAAAGGCTCAATCAAAATATGGGCAACAGAAATGAACAGACACTTTTTGGAAGGAATACAAATGGCCAATAAATACATGAAAATATATTCAATACCACTGGCCATTAGAGAAATGCAAATTACATTATAGCAAAAAATGCCCTCCCCGCCAGTATACTTCAGTTGCCCAGGTGACAGTTCCTGTTGCAGTTCTGGCTGCTTCTGTTTCTTAGAAACAGCTGGTCACTGTGATGCATAGCTGGTCACTATGATGCATTTTGTAAGAATTAAAGAGAGCCAAGTACTCTACCTCTGCACCTCCCCTTCAGACTCCATAAAAACTTCCCTCCCTGGGCCTTCAGGGCCTGACATTTTTATAAGGATTGATTCCTTGTCAGTGCTCATACAACGTTAAATAAATCTGTCTTCAAATCCTGGGTGTCATTTTAGTGTTCCTGTTTACCCTTGCAACTGGTGCGTTGGCCAGGAAGGCTGACCATGCTGACTTCTTTGGTCGCTGGTTGTGGCCCTTGAGGACAGAGCAGGGATGTCTCCAGGTCCTGATGGGAAGGTGCATCCTCTATATTTCTCGAGTCCCCTCAGAGGTCTGGAGGAGGATTCTTGGCTCCCCACTGAGCAGCTCACATCAGACTCACAAGGGAGGAAGATGCAGTATGATCTGGTCATTGGACAAGGTAAGACCCCTGGGGGCACCCCAGTTAGTCTGCCTGCCAGTCCTGCTCAGCTGAAGCAGGAGAGATTGATCAACTCTCATTAGTCAGGACCACCCTCAAAGGAAGGGAGTTGGAACGTTTAACTTCTGAGTGCCTGTTGAATAAATGTGTGAGTGAGTGGAACAGACAGCATAAGCAATAGGCTGCTCCATCTGTGCACCAAGACTGGGAAGCACTGGTCACAGTGGCTGATTGTACCCTCACCTGTGGATCTGTGGCGATCAATATATGGCATAATGGAGGTCTCATACCCTCCTTAGCTAAGTTGAGCCTAAGTCCCCACAAGGGGCATGGCCAGGCAGGCATCTGAATGGTCTCTGTCTGAGGGGCACCCACCCTTTGTCTGTTGCATCATCATTCAAGGGTATACAACATACATGTAGGAAGTCAGAGATGGCAACTAATTAGTCAAAACCCACAGTCCCTGACTGCAGGAAAAAGGGCTTCTCTGAGATTACGGAGCTAAAAATGAAACTGAACCACTCAAAATTAAAAAAAAAAAAAAAAAAAAAAAAAGGAAAAAAGAGGCCCATTCTTCCAGAGAATTCTGCCTTGGCACCTTCATCAGCTGCTGTAGTTGCTGCCAACACCTATAGCTTCACTCTGCACTCCCAAAAGGTCTACTTCCAGCCAACCAAACCAGTTCCAGCTAGCCATTGCCTGTATTCAGTCACAGAGGCCCTCCCTCTAGAGCCTTCTGCTTCCTATCCTGGTCAGATGGCATCATCTAATGCCTACCCGAGATGACTGTCAGCAATTCCTTTTGAGACCCACATTTTGACTGAGGAAAAATTGCACTGTCAGCCCTGATGCATGAGTTTCCATGGCCTTTCCCAACGGTCACCCCACCTAGAAACCTAAAATCAGTCAAGTGCTTCTCAAAGACATCAAAGAGGGGGAACAAAAATCCCAATATGTCAGAAATTACCACTGTTACCCGGAAGACTGATATAAGGACTATGGACACTAAAAAATAAATGCCCCTTCAAATTAAAAGATAAGCAGGGGGGAGCACCAAGATGGCAGAGTGGTAAGCATCAGAGAAAGAGCCTTTCTGAGAGTTGCAGTCCAGATGCTGGAATATAGCAATGTGAGGGACACAAGAAGGAGGGAAGTGGGTCCCTTGGACCCAGGAAGGATCTGAAGCATGAATTGAAGCTCATGGAGAGAGAGAAGAGAGAAACCCCAATGAAGAAGAAGGAGGTAGCCGGCAGCGCCTTCACCCTGAGCAGGACTCATTGCACAAGAGGAGTGATTCAAACCTGCAGACACTTGGTGGCTGCTGGCGACCCCAGAGGCCTCCACAGACAGATGGAACAGTGGAGGGGAGCAGTGGTTGTGAAGGACTGCACTAGCTGGTGGTGAGTGTGGAAGGCTCAGTCATCCTGTAGGAGAGAGTAATTGGCCAGGAGCCATCTTGGAGAAGGGCTGGCTAAGCTCAGAACTCAGAGTGGCTGCTGCTCCATTTAGCAGCACCCAGCTGGGCTCAGGCCCACTGAAGGAGTGCTGATGGCTGCAGGCTGAGTGAGTCTGGCCAAGAAGTTCAGGCTCACTGAGATTAACTATTACCCCACTAAAAATGACTGCTGGCTTGCTGGGATAAATCAGCATGGACTGGGACTCTGTCTCCACATGTTGTCTACCAGTGACAGAAGAGAAAAACCTGGAGGTGGACTTTTAAAAAATTTTCTCTCTCTTTTTTTTTTTTTTTTTTTGTTGTTCTTGTTGTTTTGGTTTTCTTTTTGCTTTTTTTTCTCCATTGTTTGATCTTGTTTTTATATGAGTGTGAATGTGGTTTCTAGCCTCTTTGTTGTTGTTTTGTTCTATTCTTCTCTTTATTTCTTTCTTCTCTCTTTCCTTCCTGTCTTCTGCACCAGTTTCTAAAAGTTAGCATGATCCCCCTTTGCCCTCCAACCTTACTTCTAATCTCCTCCTCCTCTTCTACTTCTCTATTTTCTCCCTAACCCCTTTTAAATTTTAACCACTGAGGGTAAAATTGACATATTAAGGACTTATATACTGCATATAATTTTCTGGTTTGTTTTAGATTTTGTTATATAACCACAAATCTAGTTCATATGGTTAAAGGTGGCAAATTAATGGTTACCTCAGTTTGTCATTTTCTAGGCTGTGTTTGATGCTATTGTTATTGCTGGTGGTAACACTTTAGCCAAAAGTGACATAATTGTTCTAAACAGCTATTCTTCCTGGTATTCCAAGACTGAGATTGACTAAGGATCTTAGAAAATACTGTGGCAAAGTGCCAAAGAACCAGTGGCTGGGCCAAGTAGGCAGCAACTTTTAATCCCCAACAAATTAAAGAGGTAGGATCTTGCAATAGACTCAAAACCCAAAAACCAGCTACACCTAGAAGATACCTGGGAGAAGTAGTCATTTCCTAAGGGTTCTAAATATTAGCTATAAAGCAACCCACCATAGGCAATTTACAAGCATCACCCCAGGAATTAAACTAAAAAAAAAGAAAGAAAAAAAGAAAAAAGAAAATGAGAAGACACTTAAACAAGATGCAATCCCAGACATCCAGTTCACCAAAGGCAGACCCAGGGGGCAGTGAGGTGGGACAATATGAAAGCCACCCACCTGGCCTCCCTGAAGTGGCAACAACAAAGCAATTGAATGAGGCACTAGAAAAAAATCAAATCAGAAATAATATCTCAGATAACTGCAGAGATGGTGTCCACAACAAAAACCATGCTTAGGGACTCTAGAGCAGATACAGATAAAAAAAAAATAGTGGAGCCTAAGAAAATTATGGAAGCTATGAATGCTCAGCATACAAAAGAAATGGAATCCATAAAGACAGATTCAAGCAGTTATCCAGGAGAATAAAAATTGCATTGAAAGTATCCACAGCAGATTAAACCAATGTGAGGATGGGATATCTCAGATATACAAGACAGGCTTGTGATTAGTGATCATGAAAAGAAAAATTTCTTAAAAACAGCAAGGGGCCATGAGAAATCAATCCAGCAGCTGCTAGATGAGCCAACGAAGAATAACTTAAGATTGATTGGAGTCAATGAAATAGCAGGAGATAGCACAAATGATATAAAAAAATTGTTCATAGATGTCATAGCAGAAAATTTCCCTGGTATGGAAAAAGAATTTCACATACAGAGAAGTGAGGCATATAGAACTCCAATTAGCCATGATCAAGAAAAATCTACAGTCAGGCATATTATAGTCAAGATTCCAGAAATTCAACACAAGAATGGAATCTTAAAACTATTAGGGAAAAGAAACAAATCACCTATAAAGGAAAGCCCATCAGAATCACAACTGACTTCTCAACACAAACCCTTAAGTGAAGGAGAGCTTGGAGTGAAGTATTTCAAGCTCTAAAAGAAAACAACCTTCAACCCAGATTGATGTACCCCACAAAACTATCTTTCAAAACTGATGGAGAAATAAGATACTTCCATGACAATGAACATCTGAGGAAATTCATTACCACCAAAGCAGCACCCCACACTGTTTTGAAGGACATTCTAGAAAGAGACAATAAGGACTACAGCTCCATGAACCCCAACAGAAGGAATCAACCACACAGGCACACAATTAAACAGAGGGGGACAAAAAAGGGGGGAGCCAACAAGAGGAAAATAATATGACAAGGATAAGTCAATACATATCAGTTTTAACATCAATGTTAATGGTCTCAATTCACCAATCAAAATACACAGACTGGCAGAATGGATCAAGAAGCAAGATCCAACAATATGCTGCATACAAGAAACACATTTAATTCAAAAAGTAATTCATAGACTGAAAGTCAGTGGATGGAAAAACAATATTCCATGTGACAGGAACCCAGAAAAATGCAAGAGTAGCTATTCTATTTGTAGACAAAGTGAATTTCAAGCCAAGGCTAATTAAGAGAGACAAAGAAGGTCACTACATCCTTGTAAGGGGAACAATACAACAGGAAGAGATAATAATCATAAATATATATGCAACAAATACTAGTGCATGCAACTATATAAAACAAATACAAACAGACATGAAAAATCAAATAAGCACTAATACAATTGTGTTGGGGGATCTCAATACCCCACTGTCACAAAAAGATCAACTAAACAAAAATATTAACAAATATTAGAAATGAACCAAATTTTTGTACAAATGGATTTAGTAGATGTCTACAGAGTGTCCCACCCCACATCAGAATACATATTCTTCTCTGCTGCACATAGGGTGTTCTCCAAAATAGACCACATATTAGCTCATAGAACATGCTTAAGTAAATGCAAAGGAATCAAAATTATCCCATGCATATTATCAAACCATAGTTCAATGAAATTGGAAATCAGTGGCAAAAGAAACTGCAAGAACTCCCTAAACACATGGAAATTAAATAGCACCTTCCTGAGCAACCAATGGGTCACAGATGAAATTAAAGAAGAAATTAGTTTCTACAATTAAATGATAATGACAATACAACATACTGGAATTTATGAGACACAGTGAAAGCAGTCCTATGAGGGAAATTCATAGCAGTGAATATTTATATCAAGAAAACAGAGCAAGCACAAATAAACAACTTAATGGTGGACCTCAAACTTCTAGAAAAGGAAGACCAGGCTAAGGCAAAAGGTCATATGAGAGAGGAACTCATAAAGATCAGAGCACAAATTAGAGCATTGGAGACTAAGAAAACAATACAAAGAATTAATGAATCAAACAGATGTTTCTTTAAAAGATTAAATAAAATCTACAAACCCTTAGCCAACCTTATAAAAAAAAAAAGGAAAGAAAACACTCAAATCCATGCAATTAGGAATAAAAAGGATAAAATCACAATGGACCCTGCAGAAATCCAGAAGATCATCTAAACATACATTGAGAGCTTGTATTCTAATAAGATGGAAATGCAAAAGAAATGGACAGATTCCTAGATGCATATGAATTACCAAAGCTGAATCAAGAAGTTATAAAAATCCTAAATAAACCAATATTAATCAATGAAATCATAGATGTAATTAAAAACCTACCAACAAAGAAAAGCCCAGGCCCTGATGGATTCAATGCTGAATTCTACAAGAAATTTAGAGAAGACCCAATACCACTCCTTCTCAAACTCTTTAATGAAATTGAAAGGGAAGCAATACTCCCAAATTCATTCCTGGAAGCAAGCATTATCCTGATACAAAAACCAGAGAAGGACCCAACTAAGAAAAAGAACTACTGGCCAATCTCTCTAATAAACATAGATGCAAAAATCCTCAGTAAGACACTGGCAAACAGAATGCAGCAAATCATCAAGAAGATTATACACCATGACTGAGTTGGATTCATCCCAGGGATACAGGGTTGGTTCAACATATGTAAATCAATAAATGTAATATACCGTATTAACAGAGCCAAAGGTGAAAACCATATGATCATCTCAATAGATGCAGAAAAAGCTTAAAATAAAAGTCTAACACCTATTTATGATAAAAAAAAACCCTATAGAAAATTGGAATAGATGATCTTTATCTCAATCTGATAAAAGCCATCTATGACAAACCAACAGCCAACATCATACTCAGTGGATAAAAACTGAAAGCTTTCACTCTAAAATCAGGAACAAGACAAGGATGTCCACTGTCTCCACTCTTATTCAACATAGTCCTGGAAACTTCAGCCAGAGCAATTAGACAAGAGAAAGAAATGAAAGGAATACCAATAGGGAAGGAAGAAGTTAAATTATCATTATTTATGGATGACATGATACTCTACATAGAAGACCCCCAAAATTCCACTGAAAAACCTGCTAGATTTAATAAGCAAATTCAGTAGCATAGATGGATATGAAGTCAACACTTAAAAATCAATAGCCTTCCTGTACATGAATAACAAACTCACTGAAAGAGAAATTAGGGAAATAGTACCTTTCACAATAGCATCCAAAAAAATGAAATACCTAGAAATCAATCTAACAAAGGATATAAAAGACTTCTACATTGAAAACTACAGTACTCTGAAAAAGGGGATCAAAGAGAATATCAGAAAATGGAAAGATATCCCTTGTTCTTGTGTAGGAAGAACCAATATAGTGAAAATGGCCATACTTCCAAAACTGTTATACAGATTTAATGCAATTCCAATCAAAATTCCAACAGCATATCCCACAGAATTAGAGAAAACAATCCTAAAATTCATTTGGAACCAAAAGAGACCTAGAAGAGCAAAGACAATTCTGGGCAACAAAGGAAAGGCAGGGAGCATCACAATCCCTGACTTGAAATTATACTTTGAAGCTACTGTGATAAAAATAGCATGGTACTGGTAAAAAAAAAAAAAAAAAAAAAAAAAGACCCAAAGGTCAATGGAACAAATGAGAAGATGCAGAAACAACTCCAGACATACTCAGCCACCTTGACTTTGACAAAGGTGCCACATTCATTGGAAGAAAGATACCCTGTTTAATAAATGGTGCTGGAAAAACTGGCTATGCATATGCTGAAGATTAAAATTAGACCCGTATCTTTCACCATGCACTAAACTAAATTTGAAACAGATCAAAGATCTAAGTATTAAAACAGAAACATTAAATCTGCTGGAAGACAGACTAGGTAAAACTCTTGAAGACATTGTTATAGGCAAAGACTTTATGATTAAAACCCCAATCACACAGGAACTATCACAAAGAATCAACAACTGGGATATCATCTTATTAAAAAGCCTTCACACAGCGAGAGAAACCACCAACAGAATGAAGACACAACCCACAAGGTGGGAAAAAATGTCAGCTGTTCCTCAGACAAAGGATTATTACTGAAAACATATAAAAAACTCAAAAAAATCAGACCTCCCAAATTTAAAGACCCAATCCAAAAATGGGCATTTGAGATGAATACACTTCTCAGATGAAGAAATACAAACAACAAATAAATATATGAAAAAATGTTCAATATCACTGGTCATTCAAGAGATGCAAATTAAAACAAGACTGAGATTCCATCTCACCCCAGAAAGAATGGCTATCATCAAGAAATCAACCAATAACAAATGCTGGAGGGGCTGTGGGGAAAAAGGAACCCTTCTCTACTGTTGGTGGGAGCGCAGACTGGTGCAACCACTGTGGAAATCAGTGTAGAGATTCCTTTAAAAACTAGGATTGAAGGTCCCATTTGACCCAGCTATTCCCCTTCTATGTATCTTCCCAGAAGAATTAAAAACATGGTACCACAGCAATATATGTGCACCCATGTTTATAGGAACACAATTTGTAAAAGCTAGATCTTGGAAACCCTAATGCCTATCAACTGAGGAATGGATAAAAAAGATGTGTTTTTTTTTTTTTTTTTTTTTTTTTTTGTGGGTACCGGGGGGTCGACCTCATGACCTCGCGCGCCAGCAGGCGCCCGTGCCGCTGAGTGATATCACCAGCCCCTTTTGCGTATGTGGGTTCCAGGAGTCGAACTCAGGCCCTCGCGCTTGCTGGGCAGGCGCTTAAGCCTCTGAGCCATCTCACCGGCCCAAGATGTGGTTTTTTTGTTGTTGTTGTTTTGGTTTTTTTTGGGTACTAGGGGTCGACCTCAGGACTTCGCACGCCAGCAGGCGCCCGTGCTGCTCAGCGATATCACCAGCCCCTTTTTTCGTATGTGGGTTCCGGGAGTCGAACTCGGGCTGTCGCACTTGCCAGGCAGGTGCTTATGCCACTGAGCCATCTCACCATCCCAGATGTGTTCTTTTTATACAATGGAGTACTACTCAGTCATAAAGAAGGATAAACTATAGACTTTTATAGGTAAATGGATGCAACTTGAGACCATACTTATATGTGAAATGAACCAGACTCACATGTGTAAACATCATATTGTCTTCTTAGTGTGAGAAGCTGAAAGAGTAGATAAGATCCAAAATGTGCAATAGATGTGAAATGGGAAGAAACTGTTCAATAGGAAGGAGAAACTGGGATGGATGAAAGGGGAAAGGAAGGAAGGGAAAAGCAAAAGCAAAACTACAAGATAGTTATACTACTAATTTCTCTTAGTTCATTGAAAAGAAAGTTTTGTGCTAATATTGTTTAGACAACTAAATGCCTATATCTTGTACTCTGCACAACTAATTTAAAGATACAATATGCAATGTGTTAACCATTATTATTCTCCTATTATCTTGCTTTGAATTTTTTGTCTCTTAAAAAAAAAAAGATAAGGACTCTCAAAATCTTCCATGTCCATACTGGAGGCCAATCTATGACTTCCTGGTAGACAATAGAACAGAACTCTCTGCCTTCAAAAGTCCCCTCTGTCGAAAAGTTACCATCACCAGGGGAACTGGGACTCTTGCTTCTTTCCTCTTCTGCCAGGCACAAACCTGCAGCCTGGGAGGACATCTCACCAAACATGAATTCCTGTGTCAGCCGGTCCCCATACTGTTTCTGGGAAGACATCCTCTTCAAGTTAGAAGTGACTGTCTCCTTTGCACCAGTCAGCCTCCCTCTCATTTAACCCTGCACTTTCAACTCTGACTGTTTCTGAGAGAAAGATGATGCCTGTATCAGATAACCACAATCCTGAAATTCTGAAAACTTTCCTCCCAGAGGTATGGGCCAAAGACTCACCTATGGGCCTGGTCATTAACCATGCTGCCTCACCATGACCCCCACTGCTGTCAGACAATGTCCTATGTCACGGGAAGCACACAGGCATCCAGCCACACCTCAGCCACCTAAAGTAGTTTGAGATCCTGAAGGACTGTTAATCACCTTGCACTCTGCAGTTCCCAAATCATACACCCTATTTGGACTATTACCTCCAGGTCCCACCTGGTTTACACATCTAGATTTAAAAGATGTCTTCTTCTGCTCATGAACTGCTGCCATAAGCCGCTTCAACTTGGAAAATCCTGAAACAAGATGCAACTCACTTGGACTCAATTGCCACAAGGGACTAAGAACTCTCCCACTATTTTGGGGGAGGTTCTAACAACAGCTTTGGCCATGCCACCAGCACATTTTCTCTGAGACAGCCTGTTTCTCTGTCCCCTCCTGCTTGCCATCATGGTCCCCTGAAAAAAAAAATAATAGACTGTCAAACTTCTAAAATACACCTCTCCTGCCTGTAAAGCCAGTTTAAGATCTCCAAGCTGCCAATGTCATCACAATTGCCCTCCATATACATGGCCTCAGTCTTCTGCCACCCACAGCCTGCTGGTAAACCTGACTGGACCTAAAGAATGCCTTCTTCTGCCTTTGATTGGCTCCTGTCAGCCAGTCCCTCTTCGCCTTTAAATAAAAAGACCCCAGTTCTGAACTCAAAGGTTAACTGACCTGGACTCAACTTCCCAGAGGCTCAAAAACTTGTTCATCCTCTTTTAAAAAGCCCTCACAGCTGACTTTGCTAGTTTTCCAGCACAAAATATCAGTGCACTTCTGATTAATGACACCAAAGCTGCCTGCTGGAAAGGCACAAAAACTCTGCTGCAATATCTGGCAGAAACTGGTTACAAAAAAGAAACTGCAAATTTCTTGGAGCTGCTGGCTTCTATAAAATCTGGATCCTTGGGCCGGTGAGATGGCTCAGCGGCGTAAACGCCTGCCTTGCAAGCGCGAGGGCCCGAGATCGACTCCCGGATCCCACATACGAAAAAGGGGCCGGTGATATCGCTCAGCGGCATGGGTGCCTGTTGGCACGCGAGGTCCTGAGGTCGACCCCCTGGTACCCACAAAAAAAAAAAAAAAAATCTGGATCCTTGAGTTTATAAAAACAATGCCTGTGTAAATACTTGGATCTAGTTGCTAAGGGCTGCCTCCCATGTTTGCCTCCATGCTCTAAAAGCCACTGTCCTTCTGATCAAAAAGCTGACAAGCTCACCTTAGGCCAAGACCTAACTGTCCAGGTGCTGTACTGGACCTATTGCCTGGCACTGACTGATGAAATGTTCTTGAGCAGACCAGACTTAAAAAATGGATCCCCTGACAGATGCTGAGTATGCCCTGTTTACGGATGGAAGTAGCTGTGCTAGGAATAGAGTCCAACAGGCTAGATATGCTGTGGTCACCTTGGACAAAGTTATTTTGGCCAAAGCTCTCCTGCTCCTGCTTCCTGCTGCTGTTTGGAAACCTGCCACCAATGATGCCAAACCTGTACTCAAAATAATCCAGTCCAGAGGCCTAAGCCCCCTCCAGGGATCCAACTGACTGAAACATCAACCCCAGCCAGAAGAACTTTGCCCTGTACTCCTAGAAGATTCATTTTAATCAGAGCCAGACCTGCCCCAACTGTATGTTCTGCAAGCTCAAGCAGCAGCGCTAGTACCTGTACCCTTGCAGCCAGGTCAGGTTTCAGCGTCTGTGTCACCGACCCTGACCTTCACCCAACATACATATAGATTTCACCAAAGTAAAGCCTTATAAGGGCTAACAGGTATCCGTTGGTGCTTATATATTCCTACTCAGGCTGGCCCAAGGCATTGCCTACCCAAGCTGAGAGGACAACAAAAGTTTGTAGGGTCCTGTTATGAAAAATCTTCCCTAGATATGGCCTAACCTTGACCATTGGCAGCGACAATGGGCCTGCATTTGTAAGAGATAACTCAAAACTGGCAGAACCATACAATATATAGGACACAAAGCTCTAAAAAAGTTAAAAAAAAGAGTAACATAACCCTACAGGAACAGCTTGTAACCAGTTCCATAAAATCGAGCTAAAAGACCAGCCCTTCTTGTAGACACCCCTTCACACACATATAACCCAAGTGCATATTAACTACCTCTACAAGTTTTAGAAATCCAGCTTTAGATCCACCAATCCAGAGTTAAAAGAGCCCATCCAGATGATTGACAGCTCCTCTAAAGCTCACTCTAAAGAGATGATGCCCTCAAAGCCCTGCTCTGGTCACCCCAGATGCTGACCAGTCCACACACGGCTGAAGCCTGAGGACACTGTTCACAGGATCGCTCTATAACTCAATGCATTATTCCCCTTTATTTTTGTGCCTTTCCAGGTTGCTTACCCCAGTCCTTGCTTTCATTTCAGCTTGCATATGTATTTGCTTGCTCCTTCCTCTCTTGTTAGCTGTGGTTTAGAATAAAAAACAACCAGTAAGGCCCTTCTCCTTATCCTACAATTGACCAAACAAACTCCCTTGCCAGAGTAGTGTTACAGAACAAATGGGCCTAAAACATGTCTCTTCATAAGAGCAACTTAGGAAGAGATCCTATAATAGAGGAAAACTTTCTAATCTTGGGGACTTTGGCTAGGACCAGTGACAGCCCTAATGTTACTGCTTCTAGTGGGACCTTGTCTCAGAAAATCACATGTAACATGCTAGAAAAGATTTGCCGGAGAAACTAAAAGAAGGGAGAAATGTAGCAGAAAATGGCCCACCCCCAACCAGTGTACTTTAGTTGCCCAGGTAACAGTTCTTGTTGCAATTCCAGTTGCTTCTGTTTCTTAGAAACAGCTGGTCACTGTGATGTATAGCTGGTCACTATGATGCATATTGTAAGAACCAATCAAAGACCGCCAAGTACTCTACCTCTGTACTTCCCCTTTACAACTCCATAAAAACCTCCCTCCCTGAGTCTTCAGGGCCTGACATTTTTATAAGGATTGATTCCTTGTCAGTGCCTATACAATGTTAAATAAATCTGCCTCCAAATCCTGGGTGTCGTTTTGGTGTTTCTGTTTGTCATTGCAAAATGAGCACAGATTTTATCTTACTCGAGAAAGAATGGCTATCATTGAGAAATCAAGTAATAACAAATGTCAGTGAGGCTGCAGGAAAAGGGAACCCTTCTACTTTATTTTCAGGATATAAACAAATACAAACACTATGGAAATCAGGATAGAGAGTGCTCTAAAAACAAAAAATAGAAATTCCATTGACCCAGCTATCCCATTCTAGGTATCTTCTCGAAAGAATTAAAGATATCGTATTACAATGATTCATGCATACCCATGTTTATAGCAACACAACTCGATAGCTTAATCTTGGAAACCTCCTATATGTCCATCAGCAGATGACTGGATAAAGAAAATGTGGTGTTTACTTACAATGGAGTATTACTTTGCCATACCAAAGGATAAATTTGAGTCATTTGTAGGAAAATGAATACACTTTGAGACAACAATGTTAAATGAAGTAAATGACACACAAGCTTAAATATCACATGGTTTCTCTTATTTTAGAAACCCAATGTATAAGTAAATTAAAGAGAAAAGCAAAATATAGGTAATAGAAAATGGGGAGATAATTTGCAAATGAGAAGGGGACCAGGAGACACAGGGATGTCAGAAAGAGGGGAGGGAAGGGGATTAAAAACCATTAACATGTGTTTTTGTATATGTTTTAACTCACTCTGATGCAGGTAATCATTATGTACTGCAAGCATGTACTAAATTAAAAAAAACAAAAAATAAAATAGAAAAGAAAATGTATATGTACAGTGGAGTATATACACATATATAGTATTGTATATATAGTATATATACTATGGAGAACTATTCAGTCATAAAGAGGAACAAAATCCTGTCATTTGTGGGAAAATGGATGAATCTAAAGATCATCATGTTATACAAAATAACAGACTCAGGAAGACAGATATTATCTGCCCTCCCTAATACGTGAAGTTTAAAAAAGGTGACAAGAAAGTAGAGAGAAGACTATTATTAGACAAGAAGAATGGAATAAGGGAGAGTGGGAGGAGGTGTGAGGGCATACAATGGAGAGGGATGGATATGATCAAAATATATGCATCGAGTCCCTCAAAAACTGAGGCTGGGGGGGAAGGTGGCACAAAGGGGCATGGGAGTGGGGATTAAAATGATCGAAGTGTGTTATATGTGTGTATGAACCTCTCACAATGAAGTGCATCATTCTGTATAACCAATACACACTTATTAGAAAAGATGTACAATAAACAAACAAAATATGTGACTTTTATTTTTGTGAGATTTTGCTTTTGATTACTTTTAATTAGGGAGAAACCTCCAAAGTTTGGAGAGGTTGCCCTTGAGATCCTTTAGTGCCTTTCTGTGTTTTATGAAAATATGGGTCTTAACCCTCATCTCAGCTGCCACCATGCCATCCAGACTGAGGAAGATCTGGAAACTTCAAAGCCACATCAGCCATGGTCACAGCCATGCCAACAAGCGCCAGAAGCACCTGGGAAAGTGGGGTAGTGCTGGTGGCCAGCATTTCTACAGGATCAAATTTGACAAATGTCACCAAAGATTACTCTGGGGACATCACCACATTACCGCTTAACGGGGAACCAGAGCTTCTGCTCAACTGCCAGCCTTGATAAATGGTGGACGTTGGACACTGAGGAGACCCGGGTAAATGTGACCCAAATCCAGACCGGAGCTGCTCCCATCGCTGATGTGGTCCAATCCAGTTCTGAGGAGGGGAGTTCCCGAAGCAGCCCGTCATCATAGAGGCCAAAGTCTTCAGCGGAAGAGCTGAGGGCATGAAGGGGGAGGGGGCACTCTGAGTCCTGTTGGCTTAAAGCCACACAGAAAGAAGTTCATTAAATAATACCAAATGTGCATATAGAGGCTGGAGGTTGCTTAAGACTGAGATACATGGAAAGATGATGTATGAGCAGAACCGATTGGTCACAGCAGAAAGATTAATCACGGAGTCAGGAAACCTCTGTCATTTACTGGTGAGAACACTATGGGGTAGATCATCTCTCCTTCCTGGGTTCTAGTTGCCACATTTATAAAATTAGGATGTCACACTGATCATCAGTGAAAATCAGTTTTTATTCTGTTTTATTTTTTTTCCTTGAGCAGTAAAAGTCCTTTAAGCCAATTAATCTAATGCAGAATCCCAAGATATAAATGAGATAACAAAAGCAGTCCAGCACTGACTGGTATGTGCAGGGCCCTCCCCAGAGTGTGGCAGAAAGAGAACCCAGGCATCCGGGAGGCTGGGCCCAAGCCGCTGGCTGGCAGGACTGCTTTCGTAGTGCCTGCTTCCGACATGCTGTCGTCCTGTAACAGCTTAAACTAACCTGGCAGCAGAAGGCTTGGAGTTTTTCAGCTTTCCATTGACTTGACCAGAAACCTTTAGGAAATAAAATCATCTCTCCAGGCCTCTCTTTTAGCAGACTGCATAATAACTACTTATAGGATGCATTTTACTCACAAGCTGTATTTCATTTTAATACGCCAGAGCTCTAACACCAAGAGTCCATTATATGTTGGAGATACTCTTACTCAACTAGGAAGCTACCTTTGTTAGAAGTGGTACTGAAGAGCTTGCAGTAAAATCCTTGCGTGGCACTGGGACAGAGGTGAGGAAACTTAAAGGAGATTTCCTCAGCAGCAACGAAGCTTTCCTTTGGAGCCGGCTGACGCTAGCTTGTCGATCATCTGCCAAGTGAGAGTAACTGTGTCCTACAGAAGGACGCTTCTCCATCCCTGAGAAGTTTAAGGAAATAGGAGAGTGGCTAGAAGATGCTGACATCCTAACCCTTCAAAAGCATCCCAGTCAATTCCCACCAAGTTAGAGCAGCTGATACCAAGCTAGAGAAGATAATGCTTCCTGAGTCTCCTAGCACAGTTACTTTCCCACAACCACCCTTCAGGGGAGAAGAAAGTAAAGGCCTTGACTGTCTTAACACCACAAAAGACTTGGACCACAGTCTAAGCAGGATGATTACGCACATACCACAGAGTTAATGCATCCTGGACTTAGAAATCATACCTGTATCCCCTCACCTCTGCTGTTTGGATTACCTGTGGCCGGCTGGCACACTCCAACACAGAGGGTTGCTGTTCGATTGAGAGGACTCCCGTGACCACTCTGGGCCACTCGAGCAGCACTTCCGAGGCTGGGAAGCCTCTGTACCCAGCAAGGGGTGGTGTTATCTTCTGTGCTTCAACTGCTGACACATATTTAATAAGTAGGTTTCATCCTGGAAGATTTATCTTCAGAAAGACCCAGGTTCATCAGTAATTCCATGAGAATGTCACTTGAAAATTCATGCTAATTTAAATTCTATACTAATATTGAATTACTATGCTAAAAGCTTCACACATCCACATGCACATTACTATTCACTTTTTTTTTTTTTTTTTTTTGAGATAGGGTCTTGCTATGTAGTTGAGGCTGGCCTTGAACTCACTATGTAGCCCAGGCTGGCCTTGAACTCACAGCAATCCTCCTGCCTCAGCCTCCTAGTGCTGGGATTATAGGCATGCGCCACCACACCCAGCACTATTCAGATTTTAAAAGCAAAACAAAGAAACAGGTCCTGATAAACAGAAAAGTCAAAAGCAAGCTAAATTCTACTTGGTGGTTCTACCAGAAGGGCTGCTGTTTTACTTTGGCTATGTAGGGATATTCTAATTTAAACCCTAATTCTTCAGAAAGTCCTTCAACCTCTCCAATCCTCAATTTCTTCTGTACAATCAGTTTAATTAAACTTGTAGAATGGTTGTGAGAAGTAGATGACACATATATTTTTTATCTTCTTAGCATAGCTCCTGACCCATATGAAGTAATAAATTATGACTTTATTCTTGTCATTTAAATCTCTATTTGCTAATTGATTGATCTTGTTAATGATCAATTGTGTCTGAACCATGAAGTCATTAGACTCAGACTACTTATCTGAACCTCTCTGAAAGACTTATCCAGGCCAGGACTGGAGGTTTGTCCAACTATGTCGATACTTAGGGCACACACGAGCCATCATGTCCCATGATCAAGCATCTACCCAATGACTCTGTAAAGGGGAAGTAAGAATTCATTATACATCTTAAATACTAAATAAGTTGCTCTAATAAATACTTTAAGATGCTACTGGGGAGTTATTTAGTTTTTCTGGAGGCAATTCCAATATAGTTTTGTCCAGTCCAATTTTTAAAATACATGAGATGAGTATTAAACACACTCATCAGTGAAGTGAGATTGGTGAGGCCACTCTGCAGCCTCACTAGCTTTGAACTAACAGGAACAAAACTTGGACAGCTCATGCTACCTCGAGAGGGAGGTTTGAAGAGCATCACCTCTCTGTTCTTCTGAACCCTTTGCTGCTATAATGCTTTTCTTAGCTAGTACAAAAAATACTCAGAAAAAGATTGCTGGGCATTTCTTTCCTTGGGTGTATTTTTTTTTTTTTCAGCCAAACTATAAGGCCTTACTTAGATGACTAGTAATTAAGGAATTTTTGTGGTTTATTTCCTGATCTAACTGCTTACTTCTGAAGAAAGCAATGCTGACAAGCTTGAGTGAACGTGGATCTTACCAAAACTGGAAAGCCAAAAACATTTTTGAAAGATTTAGATAGAAAAGTCAGGCTGGAATCTTAACCAAATGCACCTTAAGTTTGCTTTTCCTGGATCACATGAACCATTTTCCCCCTTGGATGCTGCTTTGGAGAAAATAAACCTTTTTTCTGTGTAATCACTTTATATTTTAATGTCGAGACCTGTAGCTGAACTAGAAGTAAGGCAAGTAACCAAATCAATGATCGGAATTCTATTTACAATACACAGGACTTTGAATTAATAAAACTTTATTTATGAAGATCTCATCACTGTTTAACAAATTTGACTTCATTGCTCTGTGTTAGTTGAATATGAATTTAAATTTTGATTCTTTTTCAAGCATCATTTTAAGGAAGGAAATAACTTTTGTTTTTGTTTTTTTGAGCCAGGATCTCGTTTTGTAGTTCAGGCTGAACTTGAACTCACTATGTAGCCTAGGCTGGGCTTGAACTCTGGGAGATCCTTCTGCCTCAGTCTCCCAAGCGCTGGAATTACAGGCATGCGGTACCACACCAGGAAAAAATAACTTTTTATAATCCCTATTCTGAGAGAAGCAACAAAGAGTTGTTCCACTCAGTGTCAAGACGCTGAAACATGTCCTCCTGCCTGTTGGTAAACGCTGAGTAGTGAGCGCTAGTACCAAGTGAGGCATGAATCAGCGGTCAAGCATGCCGCCAACATGGTATCTTCAAGGTTCTGTTTGCGGTGTAGTTCATGGACTTCATTGGAGGAGGCTTTACTTACTGTCGCAAGCTGATTGCTGGCACCTCCTAGGGCTGTTTGTTGCCTGGCTGGCCCGGGGACGAGCGTGGCCATCTTTGCCCCAGTTTTCTCGGCAGAGGCCGGGCTTCCCTCTGTCCTGGCTGAGTCATGGGTCAGGGCCAGCTGTGGCCTGTGCCTCCCGGCCTGGAGAATGCAGCCTGCTCGTCGGCCTAGGTCCACCCGCAAGCTCCAGATGCGGGGTCCTGAGCAGAGTCGGCTTCACCCCGAGCACGTAGCCCAAGATTAGGGGAAAAGGAATTGCTCTGGAGTACCCGCTGAGCGGAAAAACCCAGCTGAAACGTGGAAATCTCTGGGACCTTGGTCACTGATCCGCAGAGTGAGGGTGGGAGTGGAGGAGAGCTGGGTGGGCGGGTGATGGGGAGTGGCAGTCCCGGGGCTTTTGAGCAGGAATGCGATGGCCAGATGGCCAATGAGCCATCTCATAATAATCACAGTGATGCGAATATCTTGTGTAAACAGCGCTTTGTATTTTTCACGGCACGTTCTCTTTATGGAGACTCCGGTGAGAAAAGAGGAACAGAATATATAACTATCTTGCAGATGAAAAGGGGTCCAGAAAAATCGTTTAGAGCTAATAACAAAGCCAGGGTGATGATCCAGGTCTCTTTATCTCCGTATACTTCTCTTTACAATGTCTTCTCATTTATAATGTGAATTATTATAGTAACTATACCAAAGAAGATTTCTCCGTTTTTGAAGGTTACCTTAATTTGTTCACAGAATATTTATTGAATGCCTGCTATATGTTAGGCATTATGCTAGGTGTTAAGGCTCAAGGGAAGTAATACCACATAAGCCAATTTATGAGTCAGCAGCTGAAGAAAAGCATGGAATGGGACAACATTAATCTCTTCTTGAGGGAGGTGGAGGGGTAGTTAATTAAGGCTTGTGGAGTACAGAGTGTCTCAGTTAAAAGCTTAAAGACAAGTGGGGTAAGCCAGATGAAAGAATAGAGGGGCAAGGGTGGGGAGGGAGGAAAGCTCTCTGACAGGAGAAGCAGCCTGTGCAAAGGTCCTGGGGTGATAAAAGTGTGGTAGGAATAAAAACTGCACCAAGTTGAATATGGCCAGAGTGCTAAGCGCCAGAGGTTAAGCCACAGGTGTAAAGGAGCCTGGAGAGACTGGCCGTGGCTGTACCACAGACTCTTGAGTGCTTTGGCTTTATCCTGAGGGGATGGAGAAACACAGAAAAGTTTTGGAAGAGCCATTCAGCTTCTGCAATGGAAGATGGGGAAGGGTAAGTGCAAGAGGAAGAAAAGGGACAAGAAGGCAACTGTGACCTTCAATTAGAGTCAGGCGGCTCTGGCTTGAACTGAGACAGGGTCAGAATAAGGGAAGTAAGTTTTTAAAGTTCTGAAATATTACAATTGAAAGTTTACAAAACAGTGTTTTACCCCCAAAGAAATAACAAATGTGTCTATTTGGAATATTTAGTTTTATCTCTCCATTTAAGTTTCACTTGATTTCCCCCACACACACACTGGCTTTGCTTTGTTCAGCAAGCATTTACTGAGCTCCTAACACAAGTCAAATATCCACATCCTATCCCGGTGTGGGCGTTCTTGTCAGTTTACATTGTTTAAAACACATCTGCATCTTTTAGACATATAAAGTTGTTCAGCATCAGCCTTATTACTTCATTCACAATTGTTCTGAATTCATATGGAGTAAAAGAATCACAGGATAACACATTTTTTGGAACGTTTTCCTAAGCTAAAACATCTTGCTGATTTTTCTCATGAGAACTGAGAGGAAGCCCCCAGTCACCTTAGCACTTGATATAACTGTGTAAACTCATTACAGAAGTCACTCCCAATGTATTTTGTAGGACTTGCTCAAAATTCAAAATGAGGACAATGCTATGTCCAACAGATGGAAATAAGGAAAGGTACTCAGCTCCTGCAGGGAATAAAAGGATTTTGGCAAACACACAGTATGTGTTTATTAATTAATTCAGCTAAATTTTTGATGAAGCCTGATGCTTAGAGACACCACATTTGTTTACAGAATTAAAAGTCTGTACACTGCTTCGTTATCAGCAGGCCAGGCATAGCCTTCACCCAGGTATCTCCAGGCTGTTGCGGCACTTTACAACGTTGGCTGATAAAGGCAATTCTAATTTAGTGCTCATGCTAATTATCAGCAATATTAAATGAATATATTGGAGCTATTTACATGTGTCATTCATAGTTGCTGTATGCTACAGAAAATGATTATAATTGTTCTTATTAGTTATCATATTTCATGCTTCTGCATTGAAATTCATTCTCTCTCTCATTTTGTTTTAGGAATATCTTAATGAGGAAAAGGGGCTTACGATATTTTGAAATGTTTGCAAGGCACTAAATATCACTTTCTAATTCATTAGTTACATTTTATTCAAAAATTCCTTTGTATTATTTTGTTTCTGAGCATGTGTAAACCAGATTAAAAAGTAAAAATGAGGCAGCCAGCCAATCTTCTTTAACTGATAACTGGCAAAAGAAATTATAATAGAGAATAAAAAACAGAATGCCTGGGAAATTTGAAAAAGTTTAGATTTCTCTGTATTTTTGCTTGTAGTTCTGGTAGGAATTAAAAATGCAGACATGAAGTATATCTTCCGTTGTCTGACTCTTACACTACTGGTGTCCAACTCAGAGTAAACCTGTAGACCAACTTCTTTTCATAGCACTTTGTGTTAAGCTGAAACTATTTTACTCTACCTGATGTTGAATAAAAACTTAATTTCTAATTCGGGGATTACCTGCTTGGTATAGATAGATACCTGATTAATTTAAAAAATTGATTCTATTTTCTAAACTTTGCTATGACTATAAAAGCTGCCAGATGTGCACTTGAATTAATTTGTATAGAAAGATGTCTCAGTCATTTAGTGCAATTGGGAAAATGAGATGTTTCAAAAAATGCATTGTTTCCAAATAGCTAAAGTTCAAATCTTCAAGTCATTTTTCTCCCTCAGCCCTATTTATCATCCAAGACTCAAGTCAACATCGCCTTCTCTGGAAATCCCTCCTTAGTCTCACAGCCAGCCTGGTCAGAGCCCACGCCCTTTTGCACGAAGCATCCGTTTCTCTCTCCCTCCCAGTTGGGCCCCACCCCCAGCCCTGGAGCCGGTCCCTGAGCCTCTGAGCCCTGGGACTCCTCCTCACCCCCACCCATTGCTTCGCCTTCCCCATGCCCAGCGGCGTCACACAGAGCAGGGAGATTTTCACTGCCTACTGCAAGCCATTGGAAAATACACCATATATTTCTCTTTAAACAAAGTTTATCTTTAAAAAGAAACATCTGATCACTCAGATTTAGCATTTTAAGGCACCGGCTGTGAACCCTCCAGATGTACGTCTGTCCTTCTCGCCTAGGGTTTATGCTCCTTTTAACAGATTCCTGGGGTGAGCACTCTCTTGGAGGAGGATTTGTAGAGCTGTGACAGAGCCCTTTGGGGTCCTCTGAGCTGACTTCTAACGTCTGGGTGTCTGTTTACTTCTCCGTATTTTAATAGACCTTTGTCTCTCTCTCTCTCTCTCTCTCTCTCTCTGAGACAGGGTCTCCATATGTAGTTCAGGCTGGCCTTCAACTCACACACTATGTAGCCCATGCTGGCCTTAAACTCACTTTATAGCCCAGGCTGGCCTCAAATTTGTAGCAATCCTCCTGCCTCAGCCTCCCGGGTGCTAGGATTATAGGCTGTGCCACCCGGCCGGCTCCTTTTTTTCTTTAGTTGCAACTGTTGCCTCTTTTGGGCTACTTTCATTACTATTTGTTTCTCAAATGTTCATTTACTTGTTTACTTTTTCTTTTCTTTTTGTTTTTTTGTGTTTTTTTTTCTTTACTGACAAAGAGGACTCAATTTCTTTCTGAATTCTTAAACTGAGTAATGTTTCCAGAAAGCTGCTTTCTAGTAGATAGAGGTGTTACCATAATTGATGCCTGCTTCAAATGATCCCTTAAAATTTGTGTCCAAAGGAAAAATCAGAAATAGAATTTAACTTTGCAAATGAAACATAGATCACTGTACATGTAATTTCCACAATTCTATAACATTTTTACTTTAAATTATCTTAGGACGAGATTCTTTTTTTTTTTTTCTTTAATTCTTCCAAAACTCTCAATAGTCTTTAGTAAATCTCACCAGCTCTTACTTTAGGATATGCTTTTGATAATTAATCTAAACACCTCATAAGTGATTTTTTCTGCTTTGTGGCACAATTTCCAGTAAAAAACAATGCTTCACTTACTGCCAAACACAGTCTATCCTTTCAAAAACTCAGTGACTAGGCTGCACATGGTAGCACATGCCTGTAATCCCAGCACTCAGGAGGCTGAGGCAGGAGGATCGCTGCAAGTTCAAGGCCAACCTGGGCTACAAAGTGAGTTTAAGGCCAGCGTGAACTGCATAGTGAAACCCTGTCTCAAAAAGAAAAAAACAAAAAACAAAAAACCAAACACCTCAGTGACTCTTCTTGTCTATTATTCTTTGAGCCAAAAGAAAACTATTAATTTTTAAACCTCTATTTTTAGGACTTATACTGAAATCTGCTAAAGTTTTCCCTTAATTGTTGTTCCCTTCCCAGATGGACATAAGGACACCATTTCCCAAAATATAATCTGTGGATCACCCTCATCAGATTCAGACTCATGTACTATTCAATGGAAAGAAAAAGTGTCTCAAAATTACATTCTGTATGTTCACTTATAGAGTGTCTGAATTAGTACTAAAATAAGAGTAACAAAATAAGGTACTTAGCAAGTTTAGATTAGGGTCCAGTTTGAACAGCCAGCCTGTTTCATTACGTGCGATGTTATAGGCCCTGCAGAGGTCAAACAAACCTTTCTCAGGTGCTTTCCCAGAATTCCCCTGCTTTTACAACCCCACTTCCACGTTCCATCTAGATAAGTCGGCCCAGTCGCATGGCTTTAAGTGCCATCTGTAAGCCGATGGCTTCTCAGTTTGTAATTCTGGCCGGAGCTTGGACCCAGACCGTACATCCATTTGCTGACGCGCTCTCTGTCTGAACCCCTGATGGCATCCACACTCTATTGCCTGTGAAGCTCACCACAGTTGAAATGTAATTCTTGATTTCCATCTCAGCATCCCAAACCCACACTTCAAAACTTTCCCATTCAAGGCCCAGTATTACATTCATTTTCTCAGGCCAGAGAACTAGGAGTCGTTTCAGATGCCTCTTTTTCTCTCATCCCTTGCATTTAGCCCATTAGCAAGTCTTTTCGGTGCAAAATCCAATACATGTTTGAGTCCAACCATGCTCCACTCTCCTCACGCCTGCTGTGCTGGTCCATGCCATGATTGTCCCTCGACAAGTTCCTGCCGTAGCCCCGTAACTGTCCTCAGGGCTTTCGCTCCTCTCCTCCACCTAGCAGCAGAGACCCCCTGGGGAGCATTCGGCTGCATCACTCGCCCCACAGAGCCCTCGAGGGGGCTGCTGTCCACCTCTGCCACCACCCTGTCTTCATTCCCTTCGCTCACACTCACACCTCACGCACTCACTCTTTCTTCTGTGTGGGACGCCACTCCTCACACGTCCGCTTGACTTTTTCCCTCACTTCTTGTCTCCGGTCACAGCATACATTTGAGAAGGCTTTCCTACCTCAACAGCCGCTCTTCCGTATCTCTTCATTTCCTGACCCTGCTGGACTTTCCTTTAAACCGTGGATATTATGTGGGGTTGTATTATGTACTTATTCTTATCTTTCTTTTCTGGATTAGTCCTGCCTGGGTCATTCTTCCAGAAATAGCACTACTCATTCATTACTGTCTCTGCAGTACAAAGTATCTCCTGAATTGCATCCATATCACTTCTTTATGCAACGCTTTAGTCAAACTGTGGCTGAGCATTTGGGAGAAACCATTTTGAAAATTTTCCATGGCCTAAAGTGACAATGATGTGATTCAGCTTTGGACAGTCACGAAAATAGTCTATTTGTCATGCCTTTATTGTTTGAAAGTGCTTCTGTAAGTCTCACCGTTTATTCTCTCCTATTGGGACCACATCTTCATACTAGCTGAGTGTCCTGAGGTCACCTGGCTAAGGCCTCCACCCAAGCATGCCCCAGATCTAAATTATAACACCACTGAACTTGTTTTCAATATGCGGCATCACTGCGAATCTGTGGATGCAAGTTACCCACAAAATTTCCTCTAAGGCATTTCTTGATGTTATTTTCTGATTGATAAAAGTTCAATATAACATGGACATGTTCAGTCATGCTTTTTACTCCCAGAGTGGCAAGAGAAATGTGCAAATCTGGATATCGGGGATATTAAAAACGCATTTTTCTTAGCTTGACATCATCAGCTATGCATATGTAGGTAGTGGAATGTATTATGCCAGAATTTAGTACATGCATTAAAAATGAGAGAGTTCGCTTGCGAATGTAAAAATAGAACAAAATGCAACACTTTGCTCACAGATTGGAGGTGAGGTGATTGGTATGTTAATTAAAGGTGACCCCAGCACTCTTAATATTAACCTCCTGATTTTCTCCAGTGTTTCAGGTAGAAAAAATTATTCTTCAATATTCGTGAGGATGAGATTGGATAAAAGACACAAATGAAGTCCAGACCAAGTACAAAAACACGGGCTCCTTCTTCTGGCTGCTCAACGAATGCAGACTTAGCCCGAGGCTGAGATAACTATCTCCACAGCCATTCCCTCGCCCAGACTTCAAATTACAGTAATTATGACAATTTGTGCCAATAGCCACGAGGTGGGATTTTTGATGTGGTTAAAAATAACATCTGTAAAACCCAATAAAAATTACATTTTGCTAATTTTCTGATAAGATACTGTTTTAACTACACTGTGTCTTCCACCGCTGCAGGGTTTTCAATTAGAGCATTCCTTTAAAAAAAATTTTTTAACCCATTTTGCCCCCTGGATCCAATTCCATCCTTAGCAATGCGTTTGTTTTAATGCTTTTAATTAATTGCTTTGTGAGAGTTTTTGCCTTGCGAACTGATACTAATCTTTGAGACTTTATTAATGTGTTGACTGCTGAATGTTGATACAAAAGGACCAATAGTGTGACTCAGCTTGTTTTTTCAGGTTTAGAAAACAGAGTTCCCAAAATGGCCAGCTCAGCCAAGGCAGTGGGAAAAGGACAATGATGTATCTGGTAATGGGGCCACCAGAATGGGTTGGGTCTGCATTTCTCTCCAGGCTGGAAATTTCGAGCTCACCCTAGAGCGGTTCCCAAAGGCCCTTCAAGTGCCCTGTCGTGGTGCCTCATGTGTCTTTCTATGATGTGTGTTCTTTAACTTCTCTCCTCTCAGTTATTTTTTTATTTTAAAAAACTACCTATTTTCCATCTTTTTATTTCAAAGATGATAAAAGTGGGATCCGGAGAGCAAATCTGGCTCAGCCCATCGGTGGGTGAGCACCAAAGGCAGGCCTAGCGCGAGGGCCTCTTCCTTCTCCTTGCATCAGTCTGTCAGTCAAAGCCTGTGGCCTCCGAGCCAGTGTGGTTATGTGGCCCATCTTTGGCTCCTCAGAAACACTCTCTTCTTTATCTTTGCCCTTCTGTCTGCTCCTTCTTCCCTCTAAACACACACATAAAACTCACCTTCACCACGTGTCCTCCTCCAGCTTCTACCTCACCTCTTTCCTTTCCTGGTCTTCACCTCTGTATTTTCTAGAACAGGCTACTCTGGCTGACACATTTTCACAGGTAGCCAACATCGTACCTCCACTAAACAAATTCGTTGGCGACAATGTTTCTGAAACCCACTTCTCTGTTCCCACCTTCTCTGCTTCATTTCTGGCCCTCACCCTCTACCCATGACCAACAGCTATTGGCAGAAACATAAAATCGTAATTTCTTCATTTAGCCATTCACTGATGGCTCAGGATGTGACCTCTGGCAAGGCAGACACAATGTGGGTCCTCACCGAGCTTTCTGGACCCCTCGGTCTGCTCTGAAGTGAATAATTAACCTCGTTCTCATCACCTCCTCTAGTTTCCCCTGTTTTTTACCTCAAGTATAGTACATAGTTGTCTCACTCAGAAAGAAAATTTTAACTCATTGTAAAGATCATGGATCAGTAATTATATCCATCCATATATATATATATATGCACACACACACACACACACACATACACATATATTAACTCCTAAAGCTGGTACTTATGAAGACTTTTTCATACTTTGTCATTCTTACTTGAAAACACTCAAGGATTTATTTATTTATTGTTTTAGGGTCTGTGAAAAACTAACATTCAGAGATTTATCTCTTCATTTTCTCCCACTTGGAATAGACTTTTGCTGACTGGACAAAACACTGACTTACTGTATTCATTATCATCCAATTCTTTAGTGATATTTTTCTATTTTCTAATCTATTCCCTCTGTAATTTAAAATTTTCTCAAAGTAGACTAGACATTTATAGCTTATTTAAGTTAAAAAATACATTCTTTTTAGAGTGACCTAAATTGTTTTATTGTTTTATTTGCTCTTTTGCTTACTCTTAAGAGTTTGAAGACTTAGTCATGCTAAGAAATTAGCCCTTCTTGAATGTTTAAATGACTTGTTAGGCTCTGTCCATGCCTGGGGTACTAATAAATATAGCATAAAGAGTCCTGCTAATTTTTGAAATCACCAGAAATCAAAAGGATCAACTGCATATCAGTCATAAAGGTAGCTGGAAAGAAATACTCATCTCCAGATAGTATCTTGCTGACAGGAGGAACGATGAACGAGGTCCATGTTTTTTAACCTCATTTAAGCCTTAGCTCACCTCAAATCCTGCAGGGGCAGAGTTGAGCAGCAAGAAGGGGACAATGAAAGACAGTGGGAAGGGAGGGCTTAGCCATTCCCTGTTCCCCTAAATCCACCTAGGAGTCCAGACTGCCTGGAGCTGGGCCCTAGACAGGGGCCAGATCTGCTATAAGGATCCTTTCACCCCACGAAAGCTCATCAGGGAGAGTGGGTTCAGGTGGATGTTTTTGCTCCCATTGCAAAGGGCTGTAAAGTAAATGGGAAGTGAAAAGGTGAAGACAAATGTGGTCTTTTCTTTCAAGAAGTTTGGTTGAGTGGGGAAGAAAAACGAACGACGGTTGGAAGAACCACGGAATCAGAAGTTGTTTTGGTTTTGGGCAGGGAGTGTTGGAAGCATCTTAAATATGTTTATGACAGTAGTAAAGTGGTAGAGGAGAGGTCAAAGATGAGAGGACACTGACAGATGGACCTCCAGGATCCAGTGCAGGAGCCCACACACTCTTCTACACACCGGAACAGTCGCACGTCTCTTCTCAGTGTGGAATAAGGACATCAGACTTTTGAATCTTTTGATCCGCACTGGAAAGTCTTTAACTTCTCAACACTTTCTGGCATGAAATGCTTTGTTCTGAAAAAATGAAGACAGAGGAAAAGAGAATTCACCAAAACATCAAAAACAACTATCTATCTATATCTATCTATCTATCTATCTATCTATCTATCTATCTATCTATCTATCTATATGTGAAATTGTTTATATAGCATACAAATATATATATAAGTATATTGTATGTATGAATTATATACATAAATATATCTGCAGATATGAATCTCTATAGACCAAGATACATACTGAAATATGACATGATGTCTGTATTTTATTTAATTATCTAGTCTGGAAAATACAGCAATGGGTATGAGTAAAATATGATGGACTGTAAGAATTCCCTACTTTGTATATATTTGAAAATTTATGTAATAAACAAATGTATAAAGCACTCAATAGTTGCTAACTCAAATGTTCATTATTTACTCACCCCTTAGTTTTATTTTTATTTATTGTTTGGTTTCTGTTTGTTTTGTTTTGTTTTGTTTTGTTTTGTTTGAGACAGGGTCTTGCTATGTAGCCCAAGCTGTCCTTCAACTTCCCAAGTGCTGGGATTATAGGTGTGCGCCACCACAACTGGCAGTTTTATTTTTAAAATATCTATATCTCCTGGGAAAAGTGAAATGCATTAGTTTGTACAATGATAGTTAATTGAGTGCTTTAATTTCTTTAGTGAAAATTTGCACTAGAAAATTTTTTAAAGCCCTCAGTCTTTTTAATTCTGTGATATGACAGCAACAAGTAAGTTACCCAATTGTTTTGTTTGAGTAATTGCCATCGTTACATTGAACGTCTTTCAAATGTGTATTGGCACTGTTTCTCTCTCTGTGATTAACTTTTAAAATTTTATTTGCCAACTGTATAAGTTGCCAGTGGCTGCTGCGACAAATCACCAAAAATCGAGTGGCTTAAAACAGGTTTCCTCTCCCAGTTTTGGAGGCCAGAATTGGTCAAGAATCTATGTGTCAGCAAAGCCACGTTTCCTGGGGACACCCATGCAGGGTCTTGGCTGGGGTCACTCGAATCTTCAAGGTAGCCTTTCAAGTAGCCTTGCTCCCTCTTCATGTCAGCTCCTCTGCCGCTCCGTGTGCAAAATCCCTCTCACTCCTCTTAGGGGGACAGATGGGATTTCATTAGGGCCAGCTCAGACAAACATCTCCCCATCTCCCTGGGTTCCCCTAAAACCCACCCAGGAGACTTGTGGGCAACTGCACTGCAGAGCCTGGGGGAGGGGCCGGGCCTGTTCCACTTATTAGCACCATTCCTTCAGGGGACTGACTTAGTCACCTTCTTAGCCTTCCTCCCCACCCCCCAGTAAAGTAATACCCACAGGTTCCAAGGTTTAGGGTGTAAGTATCTTTGGGAGAGATGTTTTTTAGTCTACTATACTTACTTTTACATTGTCTTTAGAAAAATAAATGTCTTCTGTTGGAATAATTATTTTTGAATCTCAGAAACTTTGCAAAGATGGTACAAAATATTTCCATTTACCTTTCACCTAGCTTCTCTAGGATGATTGTTTTTGGTTTTTTTTTTTTTTTTTGTGTGTGTGTGTGTGAGACAGGGTCTTGTTATGCAGTTCAGGTCAGCCTTGAACTCACTTTGTAGCCCAGGCTGGCCTCGAACTTGCAGCAATCTTCCTGCGTCAGCCTCCCTAATGCTGGGATTACAGGCATGCACCACCAAGCCCAGCTAGGATGATTTTTTAAAGATGTTGCATTTCTTAAAAATTTTGTTTCTATATTTTAGGTGCTAAAGAAGTGGGGCGTACTGTTTATTTATGCAACAAAATATGTTCAGAAAACTCTATGTTGGGCTGGTGATATAACGCAGTGGCATAAGTGCCTGCCTGGCAAGCGCGAGGTCCTGAGTCCGACTACCGGTACCCGCATATAAAAAAAAAAAAGAAAAGTCTATGTTGTCCTTTTTTACTTAAAATGAGATTCACTGTCCATCTCCTACTTTTCCAAAGTAAGGAAGGGCAAGAGAACTATGATGCTAGCTAAAAACTGAATCAAACTCAGCCCCACGTAGGGGTTCACAAACCTCCAATAGGAACAACCTTTGGAAAGAGCCATGAGTGTCAAACATGGGGAAGAAATTCTAGGAACTGTGGTACAATAATACTCTAAGTTTATTTCCTAACTTGTCAATAAATTTCTACAGAGATATTATTTTACACATACTTAAGAGCAGCTTGGAATATTTTAAGATTTTCTTTTCAGAAGGGGAGAATGGATGGTAACAGGTTTTAATTTAGTATGTCAATGTACAAGAAGAAAAAATACAACTTAGGTGTCCCATTGACTAATCCCACTCTGTGTCATTAAATTATACATCAAATACATTGAATTAATTGGACTGTTTATTAAAACTATGCAGAGTAATTTGATCTAAACTCTAAACAATGTCAACATATCTAGAGGGCTCAGGTAGGCCAGTGTATGCTCTATTCAGTTCCAAGCATTTGGTGGGATGGGGCAAACTGACTTGATGAGATCGTGTAAACACAAGGTAAAATTTTATCGGAAGACCAAGGTCTGGGGATGATGATATCAAGTTCTTTAGGGTCATTTATGTCAGTACCACAGGACATAAAGCTGATGCTCTTGGTAAAGGTAGCAGAATAATCTCCTGTTTTCCCCAGGGCAATGTGGAGAACACTACTGGTTGAATGGTATTGTATATGATGTACCAGAGACGAATGAGAAAGGCAAGCATTTTATTAAAATTTGAGATCACAGAGCTCCTTGGGCTACCGCCACTTTCTCAGTGGCTTTGGGCCAATTACTTAGCCTCTTTACCTCGGCTTTTCAATTGGTAAAATGGGAACTGTTATAGTGTGATTAATTCGTCTCCTAAGGGGGTTGTTTATATTAATTAACGACTGTTAAGAGCTTTGAAGATGAAAAGTGCTAACTACTTATGTCATGATTACCCCTGGAATAGTGGAATATGATAACTGCTTCGCTTGATAAATGACTAAACCTGATACACACAAACTGTGAAATCTGTGGGAGGGGTGAAGACCCAGGGCAGGAGAGAGCTGAGGACCCTCACCCAGGCATACATTAGTTCCGCTTGAGCATGATTGGAGCCATTTCAACCACCTTCTGAACTATACGTTTAAATTTTCACAACTCTGGCAAGATGTTTTGCTTTGGCAGTGTCCATAATGACATTTCTTTCCTGGACATATTTTCCCCACAAACTGGACTAACTCCATGTTGACTAATAGTCTAAAAAAGTATTGATTATTTGCGATTTCTCCTTTTACATGTGTGCCACACAGATTACATACAAATTGGTGTTATCAATAGGGTGGAACCATCTGCTTTCTATTTGTATTGTTCAAAGCAAACCAAACACTTTAATGGAACATAAATGGCTCCTGCTTGGAGCCAATGAATATTTAAGGATATTAATTTACTTCCTCTAATAGCCTTTAAGAAAGTCAAAAAATAAACATATGAAACAAAGGAATAAAATGTCAAACATTAAGCTTGATCTCTCGCTGACGACTGTGTTTTGCCATTGACCGTATCACTACCTACCTAGTTATGAGGTCATATTTCTGCACTGTTGATTAGAATTTAGCTTTAATTTTATAGGAAACCATAATTGCAAAGCAAACATGTTTTGCGCAACATTTACTGCAGTGGTATATTTATTTCAAGGACATATTAAAGAAAACCCAAGAGACCGAGTCTCTCCAGTTTGTAGGGCTCTTGGTAATACTTTAAAATCTTTCATCCAGGGTATCATTTTGAGAATTTCCTGTAGCATTCTAATGATTCATAGATAGTATGTAATCCTGTTTTGTTTTGAGACAACTTACACATTTTTCTTATGAAGTTTTTCAATGTTTATTTCTTTGCATATTTCTTCATATGTCAATTGTTTTAAAAAAGGATTTATGGTAGCCTCCTTCATTAGAAAACACCTCTATATTGCAATTTAATCTTCAAAGCTAATGAATATACCTGGAGTAGGATTATGAGAAAGGGCAAATTTAAATTAATTCTCATTTCAAGAGCAACCGTGGAATACTTAATATTCATACCTAAGAGATACCATTGTGCAGTGAAAAACATTAAGTTTTGAGTAAAAAAAAAAACACACCTGATTTTGTATACTCGCCATGGCACTTACATGGTGGTGTGATTTTGGCAAATTTATGACTGCAGTATTGCTACCTATAAAATGGGAATAATAATGTCCTTGTCACAGACTTATTATGAAGATTAAATGACCAAAGTGTATGAGAGTGGCCTGGCATCTGATGGGCACCATGTACATCTTATTTATCCTTTTTGGCCAGTAGAATTCGGTAGGATCCCTGCTAACAGGCTAGTTGAGGTTTTAATCTAAAAGCCTGTGCTTGTGTTAGCTCTGTATTTCTAGGAATAGTTCATTCTTGGATAATTTTCCAAACTATCATGTGCCTGTAGCTTTCTCATGCTATGAAGCCTAACATTCCTATTAGGCGACCACTTCCTCGTAAATAATTTAATCTTAAAAGGAATAAAGGTTTATCTCCACTGACTTTTTGAGAAATCAATGATGTCATCGGAATATTTGACGATTGTACTCTATGACTTGGGATCGTGTCACGATTTAAACTTTTACAACCTTGAATGTTCCTGTGCCAACATTCACTGCTCTCAGGATCCAGCACCATCCCAGTGAATAAAGCATCTGCCCCACAGGTAAATGAGAAGGAAATCTTCATATAACCCTAAAAAGACAGAGAAAGGAATGGGGAAGTGTCTAAACCTAACAGAGGAATAAGCCTTTTCGGAATCCAAGTCCAGATAAATATTTGAACAGGAATGGTACCTTCATGTGCTTGCTGGAAAACAGGTCCGCTTCTGGCTGCACATCTTGGCAAGCGGGCGCGTTGACTTTTATCACCTGGGGCTCACTGGGGTTCAGACGCCTTCCTGTGGGCTTCACCCCGCGCATGCGCACAGCCCCAGCCCTGGGTGCCCAAGGCCAGGCTGCAGGCCCAGGCCTGTGAGCCTCTCCCAGGAGCCTCCCTCAGCCAAGCCTTCCCGTGCCCAAACTCCTCTCCCGCACCCCTGCCTCCAACGCCCCTGCTTTAATGTGCAGTCGCTCTCCATTTTGATTCCACCTACTGGAAGTGAGAGTTTTCTGCACAACAGTAGAACACACAGTCCGTCTATTCCCAAATGAGTTCTGCTTTCCTCACTTTCCTTTACGGCAGAACTTCACGTGTAGGTTAATTGGGAGGAAGGGCAAAAGGATAATTAAAAATGTTTCCAATTTTCAATTGTAGACTGCACCAAAAAGAAACGTGGAGCATAGTTGCAGTTTGAATAGGCATCTTCAAGGTGTTTGGCCTGTTCTTCAGTGCAGTGGGCAGGTTAAAAGGCCATTTTGGAGGCACCCTAAACATCATAAAGCTGATACTGTCCAGGTTGCCTTCTTTTTTGGTTGACTCCTAAGAAAGAGATGAATTGGAGAGGCCATTTCTGATCCAAAAAGGATTTGGCTTGGCACCCAGTACTCAAGAGTCATACCATCATCGGGCCCATGTCCATGACCTGATTTGACCAATGCCCCCAAATTTGTTTGAAAAATGTCATTGCTTCTTCATATGACATAAAGCAATAATCTATTGCTTAAATGGGTGCCATCTATTTCCTGTATTTTTTTTTTTTTTTTTTTTTTGTGGGTACCGGGGGGACGACCTCAGGACCTCGCGCGCCAACAGGCACCCGTGCCGCTGAGCGATATCACCGGCCCCTTTTTGGTATGTGGGATCCGGGAGTCGAACTCGGGCCTTCGCGCTTGCAAGGCAGGCGCTTACGCCGCTGAGCCATTTCACCGGCCCTATTTCCTGTATTTTTAAAGTATTTGTACATTTTTTAAAGTATTGTATATTTTTTAGAAAATAAATAGCTTTGCAACGATTTTGAAAGTCACTCCATGATGAAAATAGTTGTGGCGGATTGACAACTGGTGGTCAACTTGTAACACCCAGCTGAACCGAATCAGCGTGGTGCCTGGTGTAGAGCGCCCACCTGAGGACTGTTGCCAACAACATAAAAAGGAGAACTGGAGAGGAAGAGTTGGTGCTGTCAGTTCTCCTTGAGGAGCTTGTCACGCTGGCTTTCCTGATAGGAACTTGGCTGTTCTCATCGTCGGAGGAGCTCGGGACCTCATTGTCGCTGAGGATGGCTTTGGTTCTTTTCAGGGGAGCTCTGGTCCTTACCTTGAGTGTCGCTTCCTGGCTCCAGTGCAGATTCCTCAGCCTGCTGGCACAGATCCTTCATCCCGCTGGTGCAGACTTTCTAGCTTCCACCACTGACCTTTGGGCCTTCCCAGTGCAGATCCGTGCAATATCCTTGCATGAGACATTGTGGTGGGCTCTGGGCCTCTAGTTGGACTCGTGGAGGCATTGCCATGGGCTCTAGGTCTTCAGCTGGACTTATGCAGGACATTGCTGTGGAATCCAGGCCCTCAGCTGGATTCTTTGGGTCTTTAGTGTGTGGACAGATTTCCTGCACTCTTTTTGTATATGACTCTTTGGGTGACTATTACAAAATAATCCTAAAAATTATGTGTCCTGTATTGTATTGTTTCCCTTGCAAACCCTGACTACAACAATAGTTATGTCATGTACTTCTTAGCTCACTTTCGGCTTTAACTTTAGAGATAAACAATTTAATTATTATTTTAAGTAAAATAATAAATGATGCGTGTATATCAGTTACAGTCAAATCAGCTTGCCTTGTTGAACTGGATCCCTCCAGCCATATACTTTGTTTTTCTGGACTGACTTTGGAGATTTGAAAAGGTTCAGAATTTGACAACCAGCCATCAAGGAATTTGATATGATAGTCAAGTCAGTACGAAGCTTAATATTTAGAACAGAGGTTGAAATAAATAACCTGTTTTATTATTATTAGTTTTTTTTTTTTTTTATGCGGGTACCAGGAGTTGAACTCAGGACCTCAAGCTTGCCAGGCAGGCGCTTATGCCGCTGAGCTATATCACCGGCCCTGTTTTATTATTTTTATTTTATTTTATTTTATTTTTTTGAGACAGGGTCTTGCTATGCAGTTCAGGCTAACCTTGAGCTCACTATGTAGCTCAGGCTGGCCTCAAACTCATGGCGGTCCTCCTGCCTCCGCCTCCCAAGTGCTGGGATTACAGGCATGTGCCACCATGCCCGGCATTAAATAACCAATTTTAAAATAAGAAAAATGGTTTGATTCTTCCAAAGCATTCACTCAAATTTAGAGAGGTAGAGTCTAATGAACCTGCCTATGATTTCATGGACAAATTACAAGTAAAGATTGATAGAATTCAATGAGATAATGTTTAAAAAGTGCTGGTCTTAGAGTCTGGTGCACAAGGAAGCACTGAATAAATTAAAATAGTTGTAATACTGTTACAACAAGCTCCAGAGGTCACTCAGCCCAAAGTGAGGGTGAAACAGGAGACCGTTGCTCATGGAGGTCTGCTCCACTGTGTGCTACAGAACGCATTCCGGAACTTCTTGTGTCACTGTGGAAAGATGTCCTTCCTTCACGCTCAGATTTGGTCTGGAGAGAGAATCCACGGCGCTTCTCCAAGGGCACTGCCCAGCCCTACTCTGACAGTCTGCCAGGAAGAACAGCCTGAGTTTTATCAACAGGAGGGTGGAGTTCTGGGGCCTTGTCATCATTTGGATCCCCAAAACTTCAACGTCAGCTCTGGTTGGCGACTTCCCTCCAGGGTGAAGGATGCATTCTGGGTTTCCTAGGATACTGTCATCAGTTCACAGTTCACTTCAATGCTCTACCTCTATTCTTGACCAGCCTGCTATGTAAGAACCATGGCTTCTGATGGTTGCCCAAGACATGGCTGGTGGGCTGAACTCAGAAACGGTGTTTTAGCAGAGAGCAAATGTGGTGCCTCTGCTTGGATCTGTGTGTAGCGGCTTCATTAAGCAGGCAGGTTGCTCAAAGCTACATGGGTGTGGGTGAGAGAAGGTGGGACAGTGCAGCCCCATCTGAAACTGTTCCAAGTCCCAGACCACTACTAACTTTCCAAAAATAAACCCCAATTCAATGACCAACAACCCCAAGCTGACCTGTAGGATTTGTCACCATGATCAATGCCCCAAGACCCCAGCACGGCTCCTGAAACATCTTCAGACACATTTGGCTTGCAAACTCAGTGAGCAGCCCATCCCACTTTTTGGCCTTCTTGATTTGTGGAGAAAGCATGACTAAAATTTCTGGATGGGTATGCCAAGGTCTTAGTCTAATCTGAGAAAGCCAGATACTCCCAGCAGCCTCCTTCCAGAGAACAGTAGCAGAGAGTCATTTACTGTTGTTTGTTTCCTTGTTTTTCTGTCTTCATGGGTGTTTGGGAGCAGTCAGTGAATGTGTATGGATGGGGTGAGGAAAACAGAGATTAGGCAGGAAAAACATAGGCTCAGGTAGATTTTGTGAGCCAATACGAACAAGTAGGGCAGTGCCGCTGACCTAAGGGAGGTTGAATTCCCAGACTTCCCAGCACAGTTTAGCATCAGTATGACTGAGGACTGTTGAGGGCATGTTGGCAGCAGTGGGGGGTGGGTTGGGGACATGGGGTGGGGTGGAGTGCAATTGAAGGGGGCTGTCTCCCTTTTCCTGAACTTTAATCCCTTTCTCTCCTGTCTCACTTCTTTCCTTCCCACAATTCTCTGTGCATTTTGTTTGTGGTTTTTTAGACCCCAGAATGTCTGCATCGGGCTGTTAATATTGGTTAATCTTGGGGCGGGGGGAGGATATCATTCACTTTTAAATTTTTATATATTTTTGATACTATTGCTTGTTGCCTTGTGTTTTTGTTACTTCTGAAATTAAAATTGATTAAGTGTGTTTTCCTTCCTTTACTGCTCCCATTTCCAAGCATTCTGGCTCAAAAGTCGTTCTTTCTTCTATGCCAGCCTGATAAAAATTTCTGTTTCCTGAATATTCTCAGCTAGATAGTGCTCAAGCTATTTAGTTAGAGTAGTTCTTCTGATATGTGTATAAGAAGTTTAGGTGATGTTGACAATGACGATTATCCAGGGGGTGGCTGGGGGCCATCTGAGGTACACTGGCCTGGTAATCCCACTACCACTGTTACCTTCGTTCAAGTGTTGAGGATGTCACTTCAAATGCCTGTGTCTCTGGCCTACTTTTTACTCTAACATCCAAAACTGAAATCAATCGATCAATCAATCTACCATTCTTGCTAACCCTATGGGGCTCTGAAAGTTTTGAAAAGGGCATTTTTTCTCATCTGTATTCATTCACTTCACTTTCTTCTAAATCCGGTAGTAATGTTGGTGGTGGGATGAGGGAGATGAAGGGTGGAAGGGAGCTCCGCCTTTCTTTTCAAAGATAAAAGATAGTTCCCCACTGCCCTGGATGTCTTATGAATTTTTTTTCTCAAAGGAACACACAGTCATAAGATATAACTTTCAGTTGGTGATTACTAAACCTAAAATACAAACTACTTTGTTTTGTATTCTTTTTAGGTTGGCACAACTCGGCAATGACTCTCTGTCACTCCATTTTCCATGGAGCACCATGATAGAGAATGGCCTCCTCAAGGACACACTACATTTATCACACCAAACACACACCTTGTTCTTAGACCGTGTTCTTGTACTGCACACAAAACAAAATTTCTTAAAATAAAAGTTAATTGTTCACTTAAGAAGTGGAATGAGGCTAAAATTGCAATCCTAAGTAAGGCCTATATGATTTGGAAAAAAAAATAGTGAATAAAATAAAAGAAATTAAATCATAACCTTTTCCTGAACCAGCTCCTCCTCTTTTTTAAAATATGTTATTCCTAGAGTAGGAGAATAATTCACCCGGCCTGACTACGGTTGTTACCACATAGCTGGTATGGTTGCCTCACACAAGCACCAAGAAGATATGAAGCTAAACCAACAGACCTTGATTTGTTGGCTCTACCAGGTATAAACTAGCCACTGAGAAATCAGGCTGAAAACATAGGACAAATACATGACAGAGACAAGCCACAGCTTGTAGGAAAGAAAACGTGTGCAGGAAACTCCAGCACTGCAGGTTTATCTAAGGTGTGGTCTGGGGTTAGCCGTGGTAATTACCCAGGATTCCACAGCGAGTGGCTGAAAAATGAATTGCTTCACAGGCTTAACCCTTTCACCCTGCACTTAGAAAATTTGCTAGAGGGGATCACACTATGGCCATGTTTAGGTTGAGTTAGAATTGTTTTTACTGTAATTGACGTTGTTTTGACTACCAGGATACCTGTTAACTGTAGCCTTAGCTGTTTTCTCTGTAATTTAGGTTTACGAATGAATAGGACTTCATTTCATGATGCATCATAATTGAAGATGTAGGGATTTTGTGGTTTAGGGGTGAAATGATTTCACAAGAAAAAGGAACTAAATGTTTCTTTCTGTTCTTATCTCTGACCTGAGGTAAATTTCTTCACAACTTATATCTCATTCCTCAACCTAAATGTGGGGTGGCACCTGATGGCCCCCACAGGGGAAACCTCTTCACTACCGTGCTAGTCTTATTAGTGTGACATCAGGAAGGAGCTCTTTCTTATCATAGTCACAAAAGTTATGTCTAAATTATAGCATCCGGATGCAGAAAAGCCATAGTATTTCAAAGTCACTTCATTTTTATTAAGTAGTGAGAAATTTAAAAAGCAATTGTTCTGGTTTGAATTGGACCCAAGACAAAAAATTATCTACTCTGTTTCCCTTGAAAATGACCTTATTTGTCATAGTATGTGTTTTGGATTTCTATATCATATTGACTTCTCTATTTCCCTTGAATATATTCTGATGCTTTCTCATCAAAGAATTGTAGCTTTGCATTACATTTAGGGTTTCAGGTAGAAGGTGACTGTGCCTACATCTGTGTTCCTTATCAAAGCTATCATTTCAGTTTATTTCCTTATACACAACAGCTAGAGCTAGTGGGCCATCAAATCCTGTAGCTGGAAAAAAAATGTAGGCATAATCCCATCCATTACCGTTTTGCTGGTAATAGTATTAAAATAATTAATAGCTATCCTTCTTTGGGTATTGAGTGTAAAGCCAGATATTATGCTGGGCATATTGTATTCATTGTCTCTTTCATTTATTGAAACAGCTTTGTAAAGTAGGAGTTATTATCTCCATTTTGCATATTAGGAAACCTGAGCAAGGAGAGTTTTAGTACCTGGCCTCTAGAGTCTTTTGATTTCTAACCCCTCGAGTACACAAGGAGATTGAGGGCAAGATATTTAACGCAGCCCAAAGTGGTAGAATTTTGCAAACGGCATTTCCTTTGCAGGCAACCTCCCCACCTCCCACCCTCATTCTGCAAGCTCCCGTCCCTCCTTCAGATCCAAAGCCTTTCTCTGCGCAGCTGTCCCTCCTCACATGTGAAGTCAGCTCTGCCACAGTTTTCTTCATTCACAGTCCTTGTGCTTTGCTTCCTCGATGCTTGCATATCATTAGCCAGAGCTTGCAGTTAAAAAAACAAAAACAACAACAACAAAAAAACCCGTGACTATTTCATTAGAGTGAACTGTGAAAGGACAAATATAGTGCCTGACATTTATTTTTTATTGGTAAATTTCAAAGAATAGCTGTAGATTTACAGGAGAGTTATAAAGGCAGTTCAAGCAGCTTCTGTTTATTTTGTATCTAGTTTTTGTGAACATTGTGCATTAATTCCTATAGCACTGCAGGCTATAGTACATTTGCCACAACTGAAGAACCAAAACTCACTAATTACTATTAAGTAAACTCCTTACTTTCTTAGGATTTTCTTGGTTTTATTTGATGTCCTTTTTCCATTCCAGGTTCCCATCTAGGACACACAGTACATACAGATATGACGGCACCTTAGGTGCCTGAGTTTTGTGATGATTTCTCAGTCTTTCCATGGTTTTTGAAGACCTTGATAGTTTTGAGGAAGATTGGGCTGGTATTTTGTAGAAAATCAATCACTTTAGGGGGCCGGTGAGATGGCTCAGCAGCATAAGCACCTGCCCGGCAAGCGCAAGGTCCTGAGTTCGACTCCCGGAACCCACATATGAAAAAAGGTCTGGTGATATTGCTCAGCAGCACGGATGCCTGCTGGCAAGTGCGAGGGCCTGAGTTTGACTCCCGGTACCCACAAAAAAAAAAAAAAAAAGAAAATACATCACTTTGGGTTTGTCCGATGTCTTCTCATGGTTATGCTGAAGTTAATGTATTTTGAGGAGGACGACCTCAAAGGTAAGGTGCTTTTCTCATACATCATGTGAAAGATGCATGATATCGATATGACGCATCATGGACAGTATTAATCTGTCAGAAGCTTGTCCTGCCCACTTACACGTTCCACTCTTCACAAGTAAGTTACTAAGTGCAGCTCATCCTAAGACACTTGTGGTGTCTCTGCGGGCAAATAAACTCTACCTCTTTGAGGAAGGAGATCTACATAAGTTATTTGGGATTTTTTTGTATAAGAAATAAATCTTTTCCCTCCCATTCATTTATTTATTCAATTGTTTGTATCAGTATGGATCCATTGATGTTTATTGTACTTTGGGCTGTAATCCAACATTATCATATATATTTTGTTGTCGAAATAGTTCCAGCTTTGGCCAGTGAGAGCTCTTTAGGTTGGGTTCTAGGTATCATGGGTATGGTCCCATCTCTTTGTCTTTTAACCCCTTTCTTACTTTTTATCATTAAAAAATACTGCAGGTTCATCTTATAGATTTCCCACCCAAGACTTAGATTCATTCCTCCAAGGAGCCCTTGGTTCCTTTTATTGAACAGTGACATCCGATGCCAAGTTCCGGACATGGGAGCGCTACTGAGTGTCCCTGCTTCCGGGTCCTTCCAGTGACAGAACCAGGAAATACACGCATCTGTCATAACCCGTGGAGTGTACATACCTGTCATTTTCCTCTACCCATCTGGATCTGTATGCAATGAACATGAGTTCACGCTGATGTCTCTGCATCTAATCCAGTCCCACATGGCTCATTCTAGCCTTCTAGCCCTGCTTATCTGTAAATTCCTACTTACACTGTGAGAAGTTATGTTCCCACCATGCACCCTCCTTTTACTTATTTGTTCAATCTGAGTATGTATGTACAGAAATTTCATAAACTGCGAACCTCTACGCCTGTGAGGAAATTTGACAGCTAGAGTAAACACAGTGTAACTTTGTTTATCTTTAGTCTTAACAGTTTCCAGTCAAAGCATCACTGATTTTTTTCTGGGGAAATGGAGTTCAGACAGGGTCTCACTATGTAGTTCAGGATGGCCCTGACCTCACTATGTAGCCCAGGCTGGCCTCAAGCTGGACAATCCTCCTGCATCAGCCTCTCAAGTGCTGGGATTACAGGCATGTGCCACCATGCCTGGCTAAAACATTGCTTTTTGCAGTAACCAAGGTTAGCATCTCCCACTCCTGTCTTATTCACTTTTATTCTTCCCAGAACACAGAACACTGCTTGGCATACAGAAAGCTTTTAGTAAGTATTTGAATGAATGAGTGAATGACGGGCAAATTAAGAAGGGCCCCAAGTGTTTTCACCTGTAAGCTGGATGAAAACTGAGGTTCCAAGGAATTAAACACTGTGCTTCAGATCGCACAGTTTATCAGCGGGAGAGTTGGCTCCTTCTCTTGGCACTATTTCCCCCTTGAGCATGGGCTAGTGAAAACTGGGATGGAATGGCACTGACACAACAACCAGGGACCTGAAATATTCTGCCTGCCCAAACACCTCACCACCACCGCCACTACCAGCCGCACTCACCTGGGAGAATCCCTGCTTCTAGGATACAACAAGGATGACATCAGAAAGAATAGGCCTCGCGTCTTCAGTAAAATTCATCTCCCATCAATGGCAAGTGCGGCTGTGATAAGGAGAGAAACAGGTGGAAAAAATTCCATGGCTCTTGTCAATTACTCTTGGGGAAATTCTAGCGCCAGTGGCCAAAGCACACACAGCTGGCCAGCTGCTCTGCTAGGCAAACAGGGCGGTACAAGCTGGGCCTGCATGACCACTTAGCCAACAGGAGGAAACTGATGCAGCAAGGAGTGGGAAGGGTGGAGGGAAGACCAAGGGACCTCACGGGGTTTATTTTGCGCACTGTTACATGAGCTGCTGTCCCTGTGGGTGGGATGATTTGACTGGCTGTGTGTATTCAAATCCATGGAATGATAGATCAGCTTGCCTCTTATAAGTCAAGTTTACATTTGGTGTTATAAAGAGAACTCATGAATAAATGTGACTTTGTTCAGATTTTCATTCTGTAAATACTCAAATGGTATTTGTGTCAGATCCAATGGAATATGTTGTCCGTAAAAGCCCAAAGTGCAAATTAAAATCGTGTCTCTCAAGCTTCCAATGCACCCCTTGACCGCTTACCACAATGTCTTCAAGTAGGCTTATGATTCTGTTATATTAAACTCTTTGACATAGAATTTAACAGAAAAGCTTCCCCAGGACACATAAACTTAGCCTCGTAGCTACTATGGTTTTACAAAGATTTGGCAGCTGACTTCGACCTAGCGAAGCTGCCTCGTCTCTTGAGTAGCTCCTGGTCAGGCTTCATCTCTTCCGGTTGAGGTGAATGGCTATGACTGATCTCGTAGAGGGGATATCAGCAGACAGAAAACTGGAGCTGCACTGAGCACATCTTACATGTTGTATTTGGGTTTACATTTCCTGCACACGTACCCCTGAGTATCTTTGGCAGGAGGCGGCGAGTAGGATAGGTGGTGAAGAAGAGGAAAGGTGGGAGAGAAGATTAAGAATTGGCATTCCTCTTGGGGAGCTGGAGTATTAGCTAGCTATTGTTGCATAACACAGTGCTCCCAAACCTAGAGGCTTAAAACAGTGACCATTTGTTATCTGAGTTTCAAGTCGGACGTTCAAGAGCAGCTCAGCTGAGGGGTGCTGGCTCAGGTTCTCTCATGAGGTTGTAACCAAGACGTTGGCCGAGGCCATAGCTATCTGAAAGCAGGACCAGGTTCATTTCCCCAGCTTATATGTTGGTATGGGGTGCTGGCAGGCAGCCTCAGCTCCTCCCAAGCAGACCCCTCCAGAGGGTTGCTTTCATGTCTTCACGATATGGCAGTTGACTTTCCCAGTATCCAAGACAGTGAGGCAAAAGGTTCCATGTCTTTTATGATGTAGCCTTGGAATCACACCAGTCATGGTTGCACTGGCCTGTCATATGTGTCAGTGCCATCGAATATGGGAGGAGACACACAGAGGTCTGAATACTAGGGGCCTGGTCTCCCCGCTTGGTTTCAGTATCATAAACTTCAGATGATATTTGCCCAGTCTCTTCACGCTATTGTGAGACTTAGATGATACAGTAAATGTAAATCTAGAGATGAAAGAGCACATGACTATAATGTATCATAATGAATGCTAGTTTTAATTTATTATGGAAAAAATATTTACTAAGCACCTGCCATATACCAGGTCCTGTTAAACAGTGATGAAGAAGACAGATGTGGCCCTGCTTTTATGGGTCTTACTTACTCGTAGAAAAGAGAGACCAGAAACGAGTAAAAGAATCAACAATAATTATGAAATCACGTTGGGTTTATATGTAAGAAAATCCAACATCATCTGAAGGAAAGAACCCAGGGACTGAAGTTAGCTAGAGGGACCACAAAAGGCCACAATCAGGATTTGACTTCTCAGCTGAGATCTAGAGAATAAGATGGAGACAGCCACATGCCAAGAGCTCAGATACCACTGGAACTGGGATCACTATGAAACAAATACACACAGCTCCTAGGCTGAGTCCCACAAAACATTAAACTGTGTGTTATAAAAGACCAAAGGAGCATGGTTTGCCTGTGCTGCAAGGTATTAGTCATCATCTTAAACAATAGAATTAATATGCATATTATATGTGGTCTATATCACATATTTGTAGCGTTCTACTACCGGGCTATATTCCCAGTCCTGTGAACACTAGAATTATAAAGTGGGCCCCTTCTTCTTCCCTTTCAGGAAAAACTACCTATTAACCTGTCACCCGGTGGCACCTAAAAGAAGTAACTCAAAAGATATTATTTACTTGACTGTGTAAGCAACATCTCAGAATCAGGCACCAGCACCCCCCCTGCCCCTGCCCCTGTCACCCCTGCCCCAGCACCGTGTTGCCAGTGTTCGAGTTTGCCAAAACATGAAGTCCTGGGAGAATTTCATGGCCATTTGAGCGTTGGGTGAGGGAAACTGGAAGATGGGAAATGGAAATGAAGCTCCGTCACAGGATTTCCTGCCAATTTATTCAAAGTCAAACCTCTTACCCATGTTTTTATATAGCTTAGTATTTTAAAAATCCCTCAAAACTGAAGGGATCATTAGGTACTGGGTAAGTTTCTAATAGTAATACTGAATTCTGTATTATTTTCTAGTTAACTTTAAAAACTGTGTTCTTGTCTTAATTATTTCATTATTTTGGGGTCAGAGCAATAGAGATAATTCTTCCAGTTCTCAGCTTCACTAAGTAAACATTAACCTGAGTGCAAAGAGATAGGCTACTCTTGGTTTTGGAGAAAACGAAAGGTAAAGAATGTCCATCAAGTCCTGGCTCTGAATCCTTTCATCTAAAGTCCAGCAGAAGTGTTTCTTGTATGAAACGGTTTTACAAATAGATCACTGACAGCGGAAGACATTTCCAAGTCTCTTGTGAATATGTACTTCTTCCCTGTCACCTCACTTTCTTCAGACCAAGCCTGATGGTAACATAACACAACATCCCAGCGGTTGGCAAGAAGTAGGATTGGGGAACATAGAGGCTTTATCAAGAAACCTAAAAGCCTGTAAACTCCTCCAGACAACTTTGTTTTAAATATGTTTTTCATGTTAATCTCAGTCACAATAGAGGAGCCAAATCAAAGAACACAGTATGGAAAATCACAGAAAACCTGATAGGACCAGGTGTGTCTTGGCCAAGCAACACGCCTGACGAATTATTTCAGGATCATGCCGGATGAAACACCATTATGGTTATTAGCTATCTGACTTGGGGCCATGTAACACCTTGGGTCTAGCCAGCACTGTTGATATTTGCAAACAGAAGCCCCCCTTACAGCCACACAGAGCCCACGCTCACCCAGTTAGAAGGCTGGCAGGCTGGCACTGTGGTTGTGGGCATGGGCATTGGTGTTAAACAGACTGAACCTCTGCTGTGCTGCTTTCTATCACTGGAGTATTGGGCAAATCATAGCTCTCCAAGACCCACTTTCCAGTGAGAATAAGGATAGTATGTATTTCCTAGACATGTTGAGGATTCAGTTACACAATCTTGACCAAACCCCTTTCATAGTAAATGCTTCATATATATTAGCTGCTTCTGTTATGATATCTTTCTACTCACTTTCCTACATTTCAAAGGGTCGGTTATGGCCTATGTGCAGTAACATTCTATATCTGTTATCAGTTGAATCTCTACTATTCCTTTTCTATATGGGTTGCTTTGTTTTCACAACCTGTACTCTGTAGACCATAGTTTTAGAATTACACTGCTTTTGTGTATTTGGACCACCACAATAATACTGTTAACGAATGAATATAGATCAGGGCTGAAGTTGAGTTTTAAGAGTCCTAATTAAGTGGAATGTCTTAGAGGCAACCAGGGCACAATTTTGGGAAATCACTTTAGCCATGTGGCGATCTTCCTATGAACCACTGTATTAGTCTAGGCATCATAGACATTAGCTAAAGAATTTGTATTATTTAAAATTCACCTTAGAAGACTTGGGAATCATGAAGCTGATTAGAAAAGGCAGTGGGCACTTTAAGTTCAGTGTAAATTATCAATGTGGTTTAGACAAATTAAAGACCTCTTTAAGTCCCAGTACTTGATGTGAAAAGCATCCAGACTAACACAATAGGTCACACTTAAATGATTCTCCCCTGAAGAATTAAACTGTCTTTGCACCATGCATTGGTGGCAAAAGATAATAAGATGCAGCTCCTCTAACTGGATCTTTCTTAAAGGAACTGACCAGGTAAAAGAATGGAGTTACCATGCATGAAAAAAGAAAAATACAAAAATAATTTGACCGGCTAAAAGAATCAATTTTTCTGTGTACTGGAGCAAGACGCTAACAAGCCTGACAGTGAGCTCTTCTGCGACTGAGAGAGTCTGTGAAGGCCGTGCTTCTGCACGGAAGCCTTCCACGGACTGGATTCAGCTGCGGGCGGCTCAGCTGCCTGACCTGAAGCCATAAAGGGTTGGAGAGAGGATATGTGTGGAGCTACTGGGCGCTGGGATTAGTTACAAGATTGTACTGGGGAGAGGGATTATTAGGATAAGGAGGATTTAACCCCCCTAGAGAAAATTACTTCTGAGATTGCCAACCACCCCTGCGTACTTACCTCCCCATGGCTCAACTCGCCTCATTTTAAAAAAGAGGACATTTTAGTGATCATTAATATAGAAAGGGCAGAAGGCGAAATGGGGTTGAAACATTTCACTGCTTCTGGAGAAGGTGAGACTGCACCTGGAGAAGGCAGCAGTGACGGGGGCAAAGCTGGGAAGTGACTCCGTCTCTGCAGTGAAGATTGCACACCGCCACCTGGAAAGCGCCATCATAGTCCCTGATGCACAGATAGGCCTGTGAGGTTCTGCATAAATCTGAAATTATTTCATTGCATCAAAATAATGATCTCCCTCAGAGTGCCCTGGCTATGTGTGAGCCACTGCTCTTCACAGCTGTTTTTCTATTTAATGCCCACAACAACCCCATAAGGCAAGGGTAGATATTCCCAACTAACAGATTGGCAAACTAAGGTCAGACAATAAGAAGGCCGCATTCACACAATGCCACGTGGTAAAGTAGGGGTTTGAATCCAGGACACTCCAATTCTAAGCTGCTCGTATGATGGTCCTAACCACTGCGTGATCATTTTGGTTTTATCTCATCTTTCTTGTCCCACGATGAGGTGCAGATTCCTGGGGATTGGAAACCGTGCCCGCTGTACTTTCTCAGGGAGAGGACTACCCTGTCATGATATGGTACTCTTCAATTCAAGTAGTTAGCGTGTCTCTATTTGCTGTTTATTTTGGAATATTATTAAAAAAAATAAACTTAGATAGTAAGGTTAAAAAAGCATAAACACAGGATAAAATATTTTATTTGTTTGTTTTTGAGACAGGGTCTTGCTATGTAGTTCAGGCTGGCCTCGAACTCTCAGCGATCTCCCTGCCTCACCCTCTCGAGTGCTGGGATTACAGGTGTGTGCCACCATGCCCGGTGTGGATAAAATATTTTAAATAAAACTGTCATGACACCTGATGCTTGGTCACCATAATTACATAATGATTTTGCGGTCTCTCAAAACTGACACTGCAGGCCAGATGGGAGAGGGGATTGAGGAAGCACCACATATTTACATCAACGTCTTTTCTATTGCGTGGAATAAGTATGTAAGGGCTATTTAAACTTCAAGATGGAAACTGGAGTGACTGATCTTTAGCCAGTCCTGTCTGCCCTCTAAGATCATTTCACCAGTCCTCCAAATTTTTTCTTTTTTCTTTCTTTCTTTCTTTCTTTCTTTCTTTCTTTCTTTCTTTCTTTCTTTCTTTCTTTCTTTCTTTCTCTCTCTCTCTCTCTCTCTCTCTCTCTCTTTCTTTCTTTCTTTCTTTCTTTCTTTTTCTTTCTTTCCTTTTTTCTTTCTTTTTCTTTCTTTCCAGTACTGGGATTGAACTCAGGGATCCGTACAAGTGTTCTACTATTGAGCCCCTTTTATTTTTTGAAACAGGGTTTCACTAAGTTGCCCAAGCTGCCTTGAACTTGCAACTCTACTACCTCAGCCTCCTGTATAGCTGGATTGCAGACATGAGCCACCGTGCATGACTACCTCAGCTTCTTGATCAGTGTTAAGACAGGCTTGAATGGCAGTATAAGTAAAACCAGAAAATGTAGAAATACTAACAAAATAAACAATGTGAACAAAACTGAGAGAAAATGCCAGAGCCACAAAATGACTGAGGCTACTGGAAAAGCTGCAGGGCTTGGCCTCCTGTGTCCAGCCTCTCTGCATTGCTGCCCCTGACCATCGGCTCTCTGTGCAAAATGCTCCTCCATCTCCCATTCCTGAATGAAACATTCAGAAACGGGACTTCATCCCATTCTCCTCAATAGTTAGTAAGGCTCCATCTGAAAAAATTTGTCTTCCTACCAAGGATATTTTGAGTCCAGTAGATTCAAAGGGACACAAACTCACCTTGCAAATTAAAAAAAAAAAGAGTATAAAATGCACATTTATTTAAAATCTTTCACATAAAGCCTTAGTGTCAGAAAGGACCAAAGTGAGTACTACTGAGGCTTAGTACTTTAAGCTAACATTTGTTCTGAAAAGGGCAGACTTATTATGACAAAAGTCTTTGCAGTGATAATGACTCTTTATCAAGTGTTAAAAAAAAAGGAGGGGAGGGCTGAGAAGAGAAAAAGGAAGGAGAAAGGAAGAGTTGTAGGGAAGAAAGAAAATGAAAAAGAAAAAATTGACAAAGCAATGGCTGGCATGATTCAAGAGCTTTCAGCCATATTTATACAAAATATGCACATGGTTAAACCCAGGTTGGCCAGCAAAGATGTATCATAATATGCTGGAATGTCTTCAGCATTTGTGAGCCTCATGCCAGAATTTTGGAGGGAGGAGGACATGAACCAAAGTTGTTGTCATCTGTAATAAGTCAGATGATAGAGATCTGCTCAAATCTGTGAAAACAGACTGGATTTGCTTAAAAGCAAATGGTTTTCGCCAGGGGGTTTATTTTTCTTATGTCAAAAATATGAAATTACACCATAAAAGGAAGTGGTAAAATCTATATCACTCAAAACCTTGGGGATATAGCCACGAGTTTCCACATGTTCAACAGTTATTGAAAGTGTGATTCTCATTTTACCTGCTAATCCAATACTTGGAAGTATTCAACAGGGAGCTTAGCCTTCGCCTTAGTTTTGATTTCCGAGGAATTTCAGAGACACATTCTACTGCAAAATAAACTCAAATGTTCATAAGTCAGACCTCATTTTATGACCAGCATTGTTTTATGTGGTTCATCTGCTGTGAGAATAAAACAACACTTTCCAATTAATATACATCACCTGATTCATAGTTTTTCTGAGGGGAATTTAGAAAATACCTAATGAATTTGTATAGTTCATCTTTATACATTTTTAAAAAGGCTCTGTGATGTACAATAATGAAGCAGGCTTTTCTAGATGAAATAATGGGAAAAGTTCTGCGAATTGGGAAAAAAGCAAATTTGACCTGAGCTTTTCCAGATAATTTGTTTAAATTTCTCATTCTCTTGCTCTAATTTCACAGTTTTAAATCTGGACTATTGAAAACAAAGTGGGAAGGAGCATCATACAAATTTTTATTTTAACATAAATGATCTCAAAGCAGAAGTAGATCCTTAAATTTTCATGGTACTCTTTAAAAAGTTTTAAGTATAATAAAAATTTTTAAATATTTCAATATATAAAACATGATATTAATTATGAGACATTAAGCCAGCTTTTATTAAGCCACTTTTAGTATTGTATATTTTATGTTTATATACATAAATATATTTTATGTTACAGTGGTGCCTCGGTTCATGAACTTGATTCTTTCCATGATTCCGGTTACAAACCAAATTGGACAAGAACCGAATCAAATTTCCCCATAAGGTCAACATTGAACCTATGGAGTACATTGAATATACATTGCATATATATGTGAATTATATATAATGTATTAGCATTTTTTACATATACACACATGTATTCCCATTTTTAAGGCAGTATTTGGGAGCAGTTTTACCATCAAAACTTATCCCCTTCAAGGTCATAGTTGTCCCTTAACTATTAATTACCTGGTTTTTGTTGACTGCAAAGGTCTTTGGGCCTGGGTTGCTGATTTCCTAGCTTCATAGGGCCAAGTGAAGCAATGATTCTTTTACCTGGGAGAGATGGAGGCACCAGTTAAGACAGGGCTAATCTGGCTTTCTCCTTGTTCTCCTACTGACTTGAAAGAGCATTTCAAGGTCTGTTGAGGGACATCAGTGGTATTAGTAGCAAAAGGCATCAGTTATGCTTTACCTGGCTGTAGCTCTCAGAATTTCTATGGGCTTGCGATTGGGTAATCTAATTTCTGAATTCAAGTGGCAATACTGTGTCTTCAACAGCTGAAAAAGCTGAAAGACTAAAATTAAAAGAAAAAATAACCCACTCATTTTCTTGGACCAAACAACTGTCCAAACAGTGAATTTCCATTTTCTTCTGATACTGGGAAGCACCAGTGAGTGGATCACGCTCTTTGCATATCATTTCCTTAAGATAGACAATACAGATGGTCATTTCTGCTTATGTGGGACGTCATCATGGAAATATGCCATCAAGATAGGCCACGAGCACTCCAGACCTACCTCCCCAGATGGAGGTACAGAGCACACGGGTGGTTCGGCTGAAGCATTCACTCAGCTTAGTGATTATCTAGCATTATCTCAGTGGATAATTATTTTAATACTTCATAACACTCATTATGGCATTAGTGGTTTCATATTAATAAAATATTAGTTTTTGTTATTCAGGGAATCTAATATATCCGAGTAAAAGAAAAAAAACAACTTTAAAACCTTTGTTACCCAACAAGGTTTTTGTATACCAAAAAGGCCTTTCCTTATTGAAACCATTACTTGAGTATTCCACAATTCTATCTCTCTATTCCTAGTGGCTTTTTATTCTGTTCAACGGTTTGACCCTTGTGAATATCGTACTTTGGCTATAGTCAACCCAGGAAAAAATGTTGTGTTATCTTATTTTAACTTTTCACTTAGTCTTTCTATGCTGCAAGTGACCTGCTCTTAATGCTTATCTTTCATTCTAAGCAGATTAATTATAAAACATATTGTACATCAAAAAGTAAAATTCCAGGGATAATGTCACTATATTTGGGACCCAGGGGCTTTCAAGGTTGTGAATGAACAGACAGTCCTTTAATGTAACGCCACTCATTTTGTTCTCATGATGAAGCATGAAAATTGACAGAGGAGAGTACCATGTCAAGGTTTATTAGAGGTCTGGTGATGTGGGCGAGGACTTTTAATGTAAAGACCAAGAAAAATTGCCCGAGGAAAAGTCTTTCTTTAAAACTAGGTATTTTCTCAAGGATTTTAGAATTTTGAATTTAAATCAAGAAAATATGAAATCTGCATAAGATCTTGGAGGATAAAAATATGTAGCTCAATAGGATAAATCTAATAATTTGATTATGATATTTAGTAAACAATTATAATTAAAATATGATGGATTATTGATTCAACAACTAACTACTGAGGACCTGTTACATGTCTGGCAGTAGGCTAGAAGTTAAGGGTAGGGGTACAATTAGGAATAAAACAATTAGGAATAAAAGCTGCCCCAAGAAGCTGTTTATCGATATAGTTTCTTATCAGATCTCTCACATGTATGCCTCAGTTTTCAGTATAAAGAGTAATAGCATATTGTAAGTCTTCCTCACTGAAAGAGGATAAGATAAACCAACATTTTACAATGACCACAAAATAAAGTATTTGGATGGCAGGAAATCTGACACAGAAAGTGGTACTGTTAATAACACTTTCAAATTAGTAAGGCTTATGAGGATATAGCATATCTATTCTTTCTCATAAAATTGAGATATGAAGAACTGGTGTTTCTGGCAAAATATTTGGAAATCCATTCTTTATGGTTTTTTTTTTTTTTTTTTTTTTTTTTTTTGTGGGTACCAGGGGGACGACCTCAGGACCTCGTGCGCCAACAGGCACCCGTGCCACTGAGCGATATCACCGGCCCCTTTTTCGTATGTGGGTTCCGGGAGTCGAACTCGGGCCCTCGCGCTTGCAAGGCAGGCGCTTACGCCGCTGAGCCATCTCACCGGCCCCCATTCTTTATGGTTTAATAAAATGAATTTTAGTTATTTTAAAAATTTCCATCGATTTCTTATTTAACCCATTTCTTCCAACAACAATGGAAAAATACCCTCTCAGGGAAATTTGATTCTGCTTCAAGTGACTCAGACAGAGCCTAAGGGAACTTAAAAGGGGATTTATTTTTTCAGTGCATTTTTTGGCAACTGAACCAAAAGCTTTGAAAATGCAGAGTGAGCAATACTTCAAGACCGTAAGAGTAGAAGAGAATCTACCAACTCAGAAATTATGCTTTTCAATTATTTGCATTTGGAGAAGCACTAACTTTTAAGAGAATTTAATGTTTGTAAATGAGAAAGCCATTGTTGATGGTAGTGTTGGGACTTTTTTGGAAAGCAATGACTTACAATTTAAATTTAGGGTCTATGGAAGTGAGTAGTGGTCTCAGAACAATCTGGACAGATGAACCCATGTCATGAAAGCTTGAAAAGGGAAATGAGGGCTGGGTGTGGTAGTGCATACCTGTAATCCTGGCACACTGGGAGGCTAAGGCAGGAGGCTTGCAACTTTGCGCCCAATGGGGGCAACTTAGTGACTTTGTGAGACTCTGTCCCAAAATAAAAATTAAAAAAGGGCTGGGGATATAGCTCAGTGCAGAGGCCCTTGGTTCAATCATGCCTAGTACCAGAAAGAAGAAAAGAAGAAAAGAGAGACAGAAGAAAGAAAGAAAGAAAGAAAGAAAGAAAGAAAGAAAGAAAGAAGGAAGGAAGGAAGGAAGGAAGGAAGGAAGGAAGGAAGAAAGAAAGAAAGAAAGAAAGAAAGAAAGAAAGAAAGAAAGAAAGAAAGAAAGAAAGAAAAAGAAAGAAAGAAAGCAAAGACTCTAAAATATAACTGGTGACTCTTGATAGTATTTTAAATATGCCTTAGAGATTATATTGTAGCACACTAAAGTACAAGGTAAAGTATTAAATATTTTCTGTGGCATTTTTGCTGTTTTTTTTTTCAGTTAGTCACTGAAGACATTATAAAAGTCATACTGATTCATGAAGGTATCAGAGCATTTATGTACCCCAAGGTGGCCCCAGAATGAATACAATACACTTCTTTTGCAAGTTTAAAGTTACCTGTATCAGACGTTGACTTCTGGACCTTTTGCTACTAGACACAAGTGATCTTTGAGATGAACTGATGCTACCCAGTACTTCAAAGAATGCCAGCCAGTTCCTCAGAATCTTCAAACAGAGCCAGCCTTGCAACACCAACAAAAGTGCACCATGTCCTCCGGTGGATAGGGGTGCAGACAACAAGATTTGACAGCTCTGCGTGAGTCGTGCAGGTCATAACTCAGCCTCATTTATAACTGCAACTTAGCCTCTATTTAAGTGTATTTACCCCCATATTTTAATGTGACCCTACCGGCAAGCAAGAGATGCATGTATTTCAGTGATAATGATACTTTTAGTGATCTCAGAACTTTCACACACACACACACATGCGTGCGCACACACACACACAAACACACACGTGCTCCACATCTGGAAGCCTCTCAAAAGTGTCTCTTTCAGCATCAAAGGAGATACCCAGGTTGAAGAGTAGTACCCTTTTACTACAAACTTGACAAACTCCACCTGCTAGGTTGTGGATGTTGTTTGTTGTATATTGGGAGCTTGGACCTTGGTGAGGCAATATTGGGATACAGGATGTTTAAGAGGTGGCGTCTCCTGGGGGCTTCTTAGCTCAGTGGGAACCTGCCCTCCAAGGCATTGTGGGACCCCAGTAGCTCTCTGGCTTCCTTTTTGGAAATGTGATTTCTTACCAGCAGCCACAGGAACTTCATAAAGCCAGCCCTATGCTGTTTGGACTTTGTTATCCTTGGGTCTAGATGCTCCCCCAAAGCCTCATGCAGGGCTTCTTCAGAGGTGGCTCGGTCTAGAGTGTGTGATGCTGGGATGGATTCATGGTGCAGTGCTAGGATCAAGGGCACTAAGATTAAGGGTGTGAGTGCTACCTGCACTAAGTAGCCTGGATAAGATATAAGGGATAGAAAGAGCTGTGGTCATCCTTTGCTTGCTCTTGGCTGCCTGATTGCCCTGGACTATTTCTCCTCTGCCGTGCCTCTCTGCCATGCCACCCTGTCTTGGAGCCAGTCAACTATAAGCTGAAACTTCTACAAACGATGAGCTAAATAAATCTTTCCTCCTTTAATTTTGGATGTCGGGTATTTTGTCTCTGCAGCAAGAAAAGTAACTAAGACAGACTTTCAGCTTCCAACACTGTGAGCTACATCCATCTCTTCATTTTAGAAAGTTAGCTTGCTGTAGCTGTTGTGTTATGGTAACAGAAAAAGGAGTACTGCACCATCTTTGCAAATATTCTAGCACGCTCTCCTTTAAGGTACTAATACAAGACTTTTCTGTGTATCATAGAATCACGCACTGTCAAAATCACCCCTTTCCCTAAATTATCACACCAAAGACTTAGAATTAAATATGTGAAGATTCATATAGTTTTTCATTTTTAGAAGACACAAAAACATCCTCAAGAGTGATTTGGGTGATACATGCATGAAGAAATAGTCTCTTGTTTCCTTGCCGTTCCTTTGAAAATAAGTCTTTCATATTAGATGTAATAAACATATGTAAGTGAGCTCTGAGATCTAAAAATTAGGTTGCCCTTTGCTATTGGAAATCAGTGATGAGAATGTGGGAATTATGCTGCAGGAAGGTATCGTTCCAGTGAGCAACCCTGGCTGTCGAATTTTGATCTAGTTGCAACCTGAATTCAATAGCTTGGAAAATAGCAAACCAGTAATTGTGTGAATCCAATCAGGGAACAAAATCACAGAATATTTCAGCAAGTAAGAAAATGGAGTTGTAAATATCAGCCTTGTTTACTTCCCATTACCACAGCAGGAAGCAAGAAAAGAACATGGTTTAGTGTAATACAGTTGGGTAGGAATTATCACACACAATGAGGCTGAAAATTCTAGAAAAATATTAGGGGGAAAAAAAGCCCAGCACCTTCAAGAAACATTTGGGTGTGGCTCCCCTGTCCCATTTGCCCCATTTGGAAATAACATCTGTGTGGTTAAAGACAAAATTACTTTGAAGTTTATAACAGTAGCAAACCTGCCCTTTTTGCCCAAGAATAAATTATCTGGATATCTTTGTGAGCCAATGTTATTTTTTATAGAAGGGTATATTTTTCACACTATATAATTTGATGATAATTTTTGCACAACACGCTAATGGCTGGGTCGTTATTAACAAACGACGATAGTGGAGGCTCGGAGTAGTACTTTTATGTCACTTGGTATGCATTTTGGGACTGAATCTGTGTAACAACCCATAGCCTGTGCACCATTTGCAAACGCTGACCTGAGGTCCCTGCATCCACCGGTGCTGGCAACTGGACCATTAAGGACATCAGACATTTCTTATGAAAGAAAGCTCAACTTCTATCTTTCTATAAATAATAACAGTAAAAAATAAATAAAACAGAAAAATAAGAACAATTAGAAGATAGTTCCTAAGGTTCTTTAAAATTTTAATCAATCACCTGGCACCAGTGTTAATCATTTAAAATAAAGCAATAAAGATAACAATCAAATAATAGGCTTATGCTGGATGTGGTGCTGCACACCTATAATCCCAGCACTTGAGAGGCTGAGGCAGGAGCATCTCCATGAGTTTGAGGCCAGCCTGGGCTACATAGTGAATTCAAGGCCAGCTGAACTACATGTAGCAAGACCTTGTCTCAAAAACAATTAAAAAAAAAAAAAAAAAAGGATAATAAGCTTATGGAAAGATAAGAGAGAGAAATATTCTAAATTCCTTTTGTAAAATCACAGCAAAAATATCCTGGAAAATTACTTCATTTATACTAGGGCTATAGGCATCATCTATTCATTGTAGTAAAGATCAGACACTAGAGAAAAGAGCGATTGTGTCCAAGAGCTAGTTTTTTTTATAATGGTTTGATTATAGGCCTCATATTTCAAAGGATATAAATTGGCTTGCAGAACTATGTAGACTACAGTAAGTTCAATTTAATGTACATGGAAAGGAGTGGGATACACAAAGGTATGGACACATTAATAACATGAAACTGAAACAAGGCCAGGAGTCTTAGTCCATTCAGGCTGCTATAACAAAGCAGCAGAAATTTACTCCTCACCGTTCTGGAGGCTGAGACATTCAATGTTGGTGCACCGGCAGGTCGGGTTCTGGGGAGCCCTTTCTTCAGCCTGATGAATATTGATTCATATTGCATTTTCAAAAAGAGGAAAGAGTGAGCTCTCTGTGGCCCCTTTTGTAAGAGCACCAATCCCATTCACGACTTGCTGAGCTAATTACCCTCCCGTGCCCCACTTCCTAATACCATCGTGTTCAGGGATAGGATTTCAACATAGGAAGTTTAGGAACCTTCCATCCCAACCTCCCTAAAACCATAGCCCTCTCACAGGCCAGACTTTCAGCGCTTCACTTAGAGCTCTCCTCTGCTAAACACCCAAGTTTCTCACTCATAAATTCTATCTTCTGCAAAACTCCCGGAGCCAACTCAGCCACGGTCTTCGCCACTTTTCACAAGCATTGTTGTCTCTCCAGTGTCCATGACATGTTCCCCATTTCTGTCTGAAACCTCAACAGAATCACCTTTAATGCTGATATTTCTACCACGAATCTCTTCAAGGCAGTCGAGATTTCTTTCTGTAATCACCTCAAAACTCTCCCAGGCTCACTCACTGCACTGTTCCAAAGCCACTTCCGATTCTCACAGAACAACACACACTTCTTGCTACCAAAGCTGGCACTGGTTGGCCAGGGCTGCCATGACAGAATGCTATTAATCAGGTGGCTACAACAGTGGAAATGGATTTTCTCACAGTGCTGAGGACTGAAATCCAAGGAACAGTGTCACAAGGTTGGCATCTTCTGAGGACTCCCTCCGTGGCCTTCTTGTGGTCTCTCCTCATGGCCTTTTCTCTGTGTGCTCACCTCCCGACTATCTCCTCCTATGTCCTAATCTCCTCTTCACGTGAGGACTCCAGCCAGATGGGATAGGGTCCGTGCTTATGTCTCGTTTTAACTTAATTACCTGTTTAAAGGCCTAGCTCTAAATGCAGTCCCATCCTGGGATTCTTCAGCACACAATTGGAGGGGAACACAGTTCAGCCCATGACATAGAGCTTGGGGCAAAATCTTGGTCTAATTTTCTTGCCACTGAAATGAATAGGAAAGCTGATCAACTGCACAATTCATATGTTGGTGAATCAAAACCAGACCGATTTCTGAGAAGAGCATAACACTTACTGATTTGAGGACTTCGCAGGGCTTTGTTTTGCGAACCAGCGCTCAAAGGGCCACCTCCCTGGACTGAGGTGGGAGCACGCTCGGGTGGGGTCACTAAGGGATTTGTTTGCAGCAAACACTCAGAAAACTCGCTGTCGTGTCTGGGTGTGTTCGGAGAAACTTGAAGCCTAGAAAAATGGAATTTTAATTAGATGCAGATGTGTTAATGTTTAGCTAATTCCTCTAAGAAGAAGTAATGGGCTAGAGACCTGGGAAGGAAAAAGATTTCAGCAAGGAGAGAGAGGGACCTCCCCAGGGGACCAGGTCTCTGTGCCACCCAGGTGACCCTCTGGGAGAGGCATTGGGAGAGACCAGAAATTGGGCTCAGAGGGCTTTGTGAGGAGCTCACACAGGGTGATTCTGCCTGTGGAGTCTGGGGCCACAGTTCGAGATAGTGGTGCAGGAAACCAGAAGGAAAGAAGCATGGCCAGAAGGAAAAGTCCTGCAGGGAAATCAGGAAAAGCCATTCTTAGCTCTAAGGAAATGGTGTGTGTGTATGTGTGCTGTGTATGAGAAAGAGAGAGAGAGGGAAAGGGGGAGGGGAGAGGAGAGGGAGAGAGAGAAACTGAGGACTGGGGGTGTGGCTTAGTGGTAGACCACCATGCCTAGCATATGCGAGGTCTTGGGTTCAATCCCCAGCACTGAGAGAACAAGGGAGCCCAGGCTGACAGGTGATAGATTGATTTGATTAACACTCTGGTTTGGAATTCCTAAATAACACCACAGAAATAGTGATAACAGTACATTGTGTTTAGCAATGTCAAGCACATAGAATGCATGTTAATTAATTTGAGTCTCAGCAAAGTTTTGTTTTTGTTTTTTTATGGCCTTCACCCTGAGCTACAGCTTCAGTCTTTCTTTCTTTCTTTCTTTCTTTCTTTCTTTCTTTCTTTCTTTCTTTCTTTTTTTCTTTCTTTCTTTCTTTCTTTCTTCTTTCGACAGGGTCTTGCTAAATTGCCCAAGCTGGGCTCAAACTTGTGATCCTCCTGCCTCAGCCTCCCAGAGTGCTAGGATTACAGATATGCACCATTCCGCCCAGCTCATCACAGTTTTCTGAAGCCTGCTGGGCAGAGCTGTGTTCTCTTCAATTCCCATTTGAGGAAACTCAGACTCAGAGGAGCTACATAACCTGTGGCAGACCTTAAAGCAGCTGGTAGGATGAGGTCGTGCGCATGCGCACTCAGTGCTGGCTCTTCTGCGCCCGGCTGTGTGCTCCTCGAGCCCATATTGTGATTGCATTACAGCAAGGAGTTGGGGTGGGCATGGGTGAGGCTTTGGAAGAGAACCAGCTCCCTACTGTCTTCCCCTCCAGCCACTCCACCTTCTACCCACTGTTTCTTATTCTACTCAGTAGCAGCAGAACATGAAGGGGATAGGTGGAAAACAGCTGGGAGGTAGCTGTCTGAGGAGGACCTTGTTTTATCACAACACACACACTTGAAAATAAATGAGACACCCAGTTGTGGTGGTGCACACCTGTAATCCCAGCAGTGGGGAGGCTGAGGCAGGAGGATTGTCATGAGTTCGAGTCCATAATGAGACTGTTTCAAAAAGAAGAAAAGAAAAGAAAAGAAACTAATCAAACTATTGGTTTTTCTTGAGGAAAGATGAAAGTGAGGAGAAGCAGATTCAACTAACAATTAAGCAGAAACAAGTAACATTAGGAATCCTTTAATTTGATGTTCTGTTTCTAAATGGAGCTCTTTTCTCAGAGCCCAAGGCCCAGCCATCGTGATCCAAGTCCAGTGTCAAGCACTAAGAGGGCAGTACCAAAAGTGCAGGGTTTTACAAAACATATTATTATCAGAACTTGTTTATTAAAGCACATCATGATAATTATCTTGTGCTCTTGGAGAAGAAAAAAAGGGCAGATTTGAGCTATTACTTAATTTGGTCAAGACTCAGATAAAATTATTCGCATTTAAAAGATACACAGAGATAAGAAGTTAAAGCATCCAGAGTGCCAGACACTGATCGCACACGCAGATGAGATTAACATCCTGGAATCAGCCCCACGTTCTGCTATTCCTCTCACAGGGCTGTTCTGTGTTCATGCAATAAAGATTTAGCAAACCAGGAATGAAATAAAATGTCTGCATAAAATAAAATATCTTGCTCACAAGAGTGAAAATGACTACAGTGATTATAAACAGAATTCTAATGGTGCTTAAGAAAAACATTGGACAATATTTCATGCCTATATCTTGTACTCTGAGTAACTACTCTGAAGATAACAATACACAATGTATTAATTATCATTACTCTCTTATCACCTTGTTTTGAAATTGTTTTATTTTTTCCTTTGTAAAATAAAAAAAAAAAGAAGAGAAAAGAAAAAGAAAAACATTGGGAACTTGTACACAGCATCTCTAACATGGTCACATTTCCCTTCATGTTCTGCTACAAAATGATGGTCAGTAAGGACATTAGGGAGCTTGAGACTCTGTCTAACCTGTCACTCTCCAGGTTTCGCTGCCAGGCTTATCACTGAAATTCCCAAAGGAAACAGATGCTTATTGAACAGGGTGATTAAGGTGAGTCTGCTGAAGGGCGAATTCACAGAGGTGTGGCCAGGGGCAGGGACACCAAGGCGTAGTGAGGAGTCCTGGCAGCATCCAGCCTGGGCAATTTAGCAACTTAGCAAGACAGTCTCAAAATTATGAAAAGGGCTGGGGATGTAGCTCAGTGTGAAGACCCTGGCCTCAATCCCAGTATTGCAAATAAATAAATTTATTAATTAAGTAGAAAAGAAATATTCAGGTTAAATGTGAAATAGTCAAATAACAGATTATACTTAAGTGTTGTGAGGGTCTTCACTCTCAGAGAGCTAAAAATTCTGCTATGTGAGCATTGAGTCCTACCTCAGGAAGTGAGTGTGACTACTTCCAGGGGTAACATTGCCTGCTATGTGAGCACTGAGATTCCACAAGAGATTCCACTGAGATGCCCAAACGTTAGTGTTGTAACTTCCAGCACTTCACAAGTACTGTAGTTTTAATTTTGTTCATTTCTTTCACATTTGAGTCTTTTTTTTTTTTTTGCACAGGGAATCGAACTCAGGACCTTGTGCTTGCCAGGCAGGCACTGTGCCACTGAGCTATGCCCCCGGCTCACATTTGAGTCTTAATTCCAACTGAGGCCAAAGATCCCCTCGTTGGCATGCTTAACAATTTCTGCTTTTTGCACTTATAAGATCTATACATCTTGTCACTAGCATGAGCTTTTCTAGTCTCAGATATCGGCATGAAATTGTAAGTGCAAAATATAATAAAAATATTCAAATAACTGGGTAAGTCTGGCTATCCAAAGCTGTCAGTGCTTGTGGAATCTCAGTGCTCTAATAGCAGGCAATGTTACCCCCCGGAAGTAGTCACATTCACTTCCTGAGGTAGTACTCAATGCTCACATCGCAGGCAATGTTACCACCTGGAAGTAGTCACATTCACTTCCTGAGGTACGAGAGTCCAGGTGAAGCTTATGGCTAATGTACATCAATGGAAGGCAACAATTATACAAATAAATGTGACAAAATGTATGGATAATTATTATTTATTTCTCAAGTTTACATGGATTACAAGTACAAAGTCATAGCTGGCAACCACACATCAAGGGCTGAAAGAGAAAAACTACAAAAATCAAACATGGAGAAGGCAAATATACTATCAGTTTGGGATCATTTTATAGCAACAAATTCCTTTACAGACCTGAGCTATCCCCCAAGGCAGCTTCAATAATCAGTTTATAAAAATAAACCTGTAATTTGTGTGTAAATACCACATTTTCTTTCAAATATTGTCATTATTTGCTTAGCATGACATAGTATGTTGAAGAAATTTGGGTTCAGTATCCACCATTTAAAAATGCAGAAAAATGCATGGTGTATTTTAGTAAGATATCTGCCAAAAAATTAACCAGATCGGTTGCTTAAAAAGTAAAGTTCACCTATTTAAAAAAATTCACGTAGGCAGGAGAACGGTAAGATGAGTAATTTCTAGAAAGTCAGTCAGACCATCTGCATAGAGCATAGATGCTTCTCTCTCACAACTGGCTCTCCACCCTCAAATGTCTCAAAGACACAGGAAGTCTAGCAAGAAAGCATCAGCCTGGGGTCACTCATGGAAGAGTGAGAGCTGGATGCTGAAACAGCTATGGTGTAGCATTTACCCCACAGAACCAGCAAGTGCTATGTATGCATCAAGTCTTCCCTCTCACCTGAGAACCAGTTAAAAGTGTTTTTAAAAAAATAATTTAATACTTCCTTCTTCCCTTTATTATTAGTAAAGGTTTGTGACACATGATAAATATATGCATTGTAGGGAACTGGTACATATACATACTGCATCTTGATCCTCTTTACGTCCCCTTCTCCTGCCCTCTTTCCCATTTCTCCCATTCCCAGATTCCCCTTCCCATCTCCACAAAGTCTATCTCTCTGTTTCTCATCATCTGTCTTTGATTTGCTCTTTAACTTATTATTTTGGGTTTCTCATGTAAGAGAAACCATGCCATATTTAACCTTCTGTGTCTAATTTATTTCACTTAGCATTATGTTCTCAATGATTTCCTGCAAATGACTCAAATACATCTTTCTTTATGGCTAAGTACTATTCCACTGTGTGTAAATATCACATTTTCTTTATCCATTCATCTGTTGATGGACACAAAGGCTGTTTCCAAGATCTTGCTATTACGAGTTATACTTTGTGTAGGTTTAATCCTTTCAAGAAGATACTGAGAAGAGGTATAGCTGGATCAACTAGTACCTCTATTTTGATAGTTAAAAATTTACCAGCACATCTCAAACTGAGGCTTCTGTGTATATTTTTCTGATTTTAGCTCACTGATGACATTTTTAAAAATAAATTTTTGATTATGGAAAATTTGTATATATATGCAACTTTTGTATATATATGTAAAAGATATGTGTATATATAAAATTTGTATATGTAGAAATACAAAAGTAGGCAGACCAATATAGCAAACTCCCATGTATCCACCTTCTAATTTTAATAATTATTAATTTATAAATAATATTATTTCATTTTAACTTCACTGACTTCTCCTTCCCCCAGATCATTTCAAAATATACCCCATATCACTTCATCTGTAAATGTCTCTAAAAGGTAAAGACTTTAAAAGCCCAATGGCAAGTCACTATTGCTCTAAAAAGGTGACAATTTTTAATATGATTGAATATCCATTCAGCATTCAAATTCCCAAATGTGCCCAAAATGTCATAATTTTAAGTAGTAGTTTCGTATTTTCTCAAGAATTAAAAATAATGTCCATACATTAGGACTGGTTGATTGGTTGATACCTCCTTTCAATATCTCTTTTAATAAATTCCTCCTGTCCCCACCCGCTTCAGCCAGCCCCCACCCCCTTCACCCAGCCTTCCTTCGCTGAGGAAACGAATTTGATCGGACTGTGGTTTGCTCACACTGACTGTTCCCTGGAGTTCTTCTGTTTTCTGTGTTTGCTATAAACCCTACTTAGGAGACTGAGGCAAGAAAATCGCAAGTTCAAGGCCAGCCTGGGCAACTTAGTGAGATCCTGCTCCAAAATAAAAAGAAAAGAGGCTGAGTGATAGAGTGCCCCTGGATTCAATCCCCAGCACTACCAGAAAATAAAAAGAAAACAAAAAAAGAAAAAGAATTGTTGTTCCTTCAGTAAATACCTCAAAGTTAAATTGCTTATCTTAAACTTCCAAGAATCATTTGGTCGTTGAAGAGGATCCAGGTATCTCCTGAGAACACAGAGGAAACGTTCTGAATAGATTTGACCTGTTTGTGGTCATCGCTAACTTTGGCAGCAAATTCTAAGTCTAACAATACACTAATGCTCCAACTTAGATATCTTAAAAAGTTATTGGTAGGAATATGTAAATAAAATACACTATTGGCAGAAAACCTGAAGGCATTTTTGTTTGAATGACATTGCCGTTTCTAGTTGGGCTTCCTGAACAACTTATCTTTTCTTCCAAGGGGCTATTGTTCCTGCTCCAGCTCCTTCTGTGCTGACCCCATGCCCGTGCTGACCGGCTTGACCACTTGAGTCCTTTGTTCTGAATGTTGATTCTCTTCATACCCATGGCCAGGAAATTGCATCCTTGAATTTGAAATTCATGGATAGATTAAATATCGACTTCACTTGCAAAGCTTGATAATATTCCTCTTATATAAGAAAAGTATATAATTTATGGTATGGGTTATTCAATCAATATCATAAATATCCAGCAAATAGTAAAAAGTTTATTTTTGCTCGTGGTAATATCACAATGTATTTTATTGGTGCTTCTGTATGTTTACATGTGCTTCTTTAAAAAAAATGTGTTTTGTCCTTAATATCATGAATCTGCTTATTTTTCAGAACTGAACTATTGTCAGATCTTTTTTAAGTTTCCTGAGACCAGATATCTTTTATACAACCCTTTTTTTTTTTTTTTTTTTTTGTGGGTACCGGGGGGTCGACCTCAGGACCTCGCGCACCAGCAGGTGCCCGTGCCGCTGAGCGATATCACCGGCCCCTTTTTCGTATGTGGGTTCCGGGAGTCGAACTCGGGCCCTCGCGCTTGCCAGGCAGGCGCTTATGCCACTGAGCTGTCTCACCGGCCTCCTATACAACCCTTTTAAAGAGCCACAGAACTTAGATGAATAAGTCTTAGGTGCTAAAAGGAAAGATATTTGAGCTTTAAGTCATTTTTGGCACAGAATAAATGTTGAAGAAATATTGATTGATTGAAAACAATTCAGAATCTTATCAATTTCTTTATATAACATTTGGAATGATTGTAGCTGTAGAAATGTCATAATAGACATTCAGTTTTCAAGCAAACAATTCCTTCTGTCTCTTTCTGTCTCCAACTCCTGCCCTCCCTCCCCGCTCCCCCATTCTGCCAACCTCCATTTTATCTTCCTTCCTTAATAAAAGATACACACTTAGGAAGAAGCAAAAAACCTGGTGACTAAATGTGATTGGAGTTCTTTCATACCCCTGTTGCCAGCTTGGTATTTTGTTAAATGTTACTACTTTTCACTTTCAGAAAGGTTTAGCCAACAGTATTCAATCTACTTTCCTTTAGGTAAAAACTTGCCCACCCCCTAACCTTTAGGTCATTCCAATCATGTTATTTCTTTCATAATGCTAGAAGTAATGGAGTAGGCAGGAAGTGAAAGTAGAAGTTATATAGCTCTGCTAGCCTGGCTTTTGTTTGCTTGTCTCTAACTACCTTAAAGTACTTCCTTCTTATCTTTATAACAATAGGACAAAATGGTTCTTTCTAAGTGGTCCCAAAGCCAGCCAGACTTCTGTAACCTATTATTATGACCTTTCTCTCATCAGTAATTGTTCTGCAATTTGTGTCTAAAGAAGCCTTATGGCCTACAATGCCCACATAAGACATGGTGAGACTAGCTTGGAGGGGGCACTGGCAATTATCACATACCGGGATCTTATAGGTCACCCAAATGCAAGAGGCTTAAAATACTCTAAAATATTTGAATAGCGGAGTGATGAACACATTGTTAGAATGATCCTTTAATTTCATTTTAATGGAGACCCATTCATGTCCTCCTGGTCTCAGCCTTGTGTCTCTATTCTGAAGGTGTCTTTTTGAGGAGAAAGCCAAGTAAGATGTTTTATGTATGTTTAGCAGAATATGAGAAACAGCCATTCAAAAAATAAACAAAAGAAGAAGAAGAAAAGGAGTGAAAAAAAGCGTAGGAGAAGGTGGAGGAGGGAACACCAACAAGGGACACATATTAGTGTCCATCTTTCCATCGTAAATTTGCCCATGTGTGGTGACAATGGGAAACATGCACCAGCAAGCCACAGATACAGTAGTTACAAAGGAGACACTGATGGGAAAACGATTTCTTCTTTACGTTCTCCGAATGCCTCTTTTATATTGGTCTCTTCTCGTGCATCCCTTATTGCCATTGCCTCCCCTCATCACCAGAATTTTAATAATCATTGTGCCTGGAGTAGCTTTATGAACCCAGTGAGCATTCAAGAAATACTAATTAATAATTATGAAGTATTATGGACTGTTGTATGTTTCTTGGATCACAACCCATTAATGATAGGAGTCAAAAAAAAAAAAAAAAAGAAAGAAAGAAAACACTTATAGAAAAACACGTCAGCAACAACAGGCCAACGAAGAATTGCTTTTGGTTACATGATGTTGAACAATTTGGAAAATTCCCATATTGTAGGAAAAATACTTGGACAGCATTTGGTGAGTGAGGGTGGGGGTAATTAGGAAGCAGACGTTGGATTAGCGTGGAGATTCCCTAAGGTCTGTTACTTCTAGGGAAATTTTGAGTTATTCTTTGGTTTGCCATCATGTATTCTGTCACCATTCTTCATTCCTCAATGTTCTTTGCAAGATCCTCTTAATTCATTTCACTTATGTTGTTGTGGATGATATTTACCCACCCAGTCAGTGAAAAAAGCAAAGAAGGCAGAAAATTCTGAGTCTCCAGAGCTCAACCCTCCAGGAGCTACTAATGTGGGCTCTGGGGACCGCATGGCCAGGGATGTTCATAGTGATCAAGTAGTGACCTTCCCATTTATAGTTTATTTTAACTCTGTTCTTTACATCTACTTTCCATATATAGTTTCTACTGTATGTAATGCATTAGTTAGTGTTGCATCAAGTAATCAATCAGCAGACAAAGAGGTTTGAAGCCATAAGAACAAGACAACATAATGTGATGATGGAGAGAGGATAGGTAGCAATGGTGATGTGATTTGGTAGATAATAAGATAAATTTGCTAGGCCCAAAATAAAAAATCCTTGGAACCCAGCAGTAATTTGTGTTATACTAATTATTACTGAAGAAGGGGAAGGGAGGCAGCTGGCAAGGACAATCTTTTTGGCCCTAATTCTGGCTTGCATCCCTTACAGAGACTTCAAAGTGTAGGGAATACCTAACCTTCACAACCAAAACTCCATCTCCAATAACTAGATTTGACTATAAAGGGTACATTAGATCCATAAATGCAGTTTTTTCATAGTTTCTCAGAGATTTCTGGATACGGATATGCTTTACCTAAGAATTTCCAACCTACATTCACAGATGAAGCCAAGCCACACTCCAGATGTATGGATTCCAACTCTGATGGCATCAGTGGTCCTGTGACATAGGGCATGTAGTCTATGACTGACAACATCTGTGCTTAGCTTTGAAATGTTTTGCCAGAATTATTTACCTCATTATCTCCAACTCTATGCAAGAGCAATGAGATTGTGGAAAGTGAACAAAAAGTTTTGCAAATAAAATAAACGTAGTTGAACAATTAAAAGTGGGGAAGAAGTGGTGATTGTTGCATATGGACATAGAATAAATCTTGATGCAAATGAATCCTTCTAAAGAGCAAATCACCCAAACCACAGTACCAGTATGAGCCGCATTAATCAGAGAGAAAGTAATTAGGTGCGTCTGTGTGGAGGGGTCTTTAGAGAAAGTGTCTAAACAGTAGGTTTCAAATCTTTCTAAACTATTAGCAATTGTTAACTGTATCCCCGGTACATTTATATTTATTTACTGTACATAATGTACATATACAACTATCATTACCTAATCTCTCAGGGCAAAATATATATATGGTGCAAGTTTATCCATTAATACAAGTGAATGTAAGTCCATACTTCAATAAAATGTCTTTTAATTTATTTTCATACAAGCATAAAACATACTTTGACCTCCCCCCACCCCCATCCTCCCTTACTCTCCTCAGCCTTCTCCCTCGATCCCTTTCCTCTTCTTTAACAGTCTCAAAGAGACTTCTTGATAATTACTTTTGGAGGAAGTGAACAATGTCCTGTCAGATAGGATAAGATCATTAATCTTTTTCTTTGTAACGTGCTCAACAAAGAGCTTATATTAGATAAAAGATTGTCACTGCCATTTTCTTGTTGTTTACATGGGCTCGCACAATTAATATTCTCTATTATTCACAGCATCTGTGCAAAAAAAAAAATTTAGAAGTCACATGTGGATTTTGAGAGAACAAGCTTCTAGAAAATTCCTGGAAATGCTTGAACTAGACATCTGCATCACAGGAAGTCAGGGTGGGCTGAGGGAGACAGAGAGGGGCCACTGTCGATCCACCACACTGTGTGCAAGTGTTAATTCCTGTATTAAATACTTGTAGATGTTATTCCTTTTGATTTCTAAGATAAAATACTTGTCAATGAAATTTCTAATCGTCTCTTCCTATGCCCCAGTGGGTCATCTTCTGTACTCATTTTGGAAACCCTTGGCCTAGAAGATTAACATTAATGTCAGATATCTATTAGGTTGATATTAATTCTAAAGAAGCCTAAATTAAAAATTAAAGAATAGGGCTGGTGAGATGACTCAGCGGCATAAGCGCCTGCCTTGCAAGTGCGAGGGTCCAAGTTCGACTCCCAGATCCCACATATGAAAAAAGGGGCCGGTGATATCGCTCAACGGCACCGGTGCCTGTTGGCGCGCGAGGTCCCGAGGTCGACCCCCCGGTACCCACAAAAAAAAAAAAAAAAATTAAAGAATAAAGTGGTGATAGAAACCTCTCATAAGCCTTTATTATTCCAAAGTTTCAAAGCTTATTTGAATTTGGGTTACATTGAAGTGTTCCGATACCAACTAATAAAGCCTCTACGGTACTCCCTATAACACAGATTGGGAAGAGGTGGCCACCACGACCTGCCTTCATATATTTAGATTTTAAAATTTAAACAGCAAATATCAAGGAAGAAAAGCAATGACTAGTTTTATTTATTTATTTACTTGTTTTTTATAATGTTAGAGATGAATTCCAGTGCCTTACACGATAGGTCAATGCTCTACCACTGAGTTACGACCCCAGCCCACACGATTGGTTTTAAAATGCTGAAGGACAGATTTAACCTCCTGGTTGGTGGAGTAGCAGTGTGGCCAGCTAGAGACCTGCTTGACACTCCTACTAAACTACAAGAACAAAACAAACGAACAAAACCCAACCCTGATACGTGCTGCTTAAAATATGCAAAGAGCCTTTCTAAAGGAGCTGATGAAATGGTGAAACCCTAAGAATTCAAATACTAAGTGAAAGCAGGAGCCCAGAGAGTCGAGCCAAAGACACAGAAAAAGTGTCCTCCCCTTACCTGAACGCGGCTGAGCCGCTGTCTTTGAGTTTCAGTGTTCACACGGTGATAGGAGTTAAAACAGGACTTCCTCAGTGGCGGGGGTTAATTAGAGACTACTGGCATACAGCTAAAACCCCGGACCCCAACGGGTTACAACCTCCAAGTAAGGGCAACATAGAAAAACCTGACCACGGGGGAAGCAAGAAAAATATTCTTTCAAAACTTGGTAAAGGGAAGAGGATAAAAAAATGTTTCTTGAGTATTCTCAGTCACCAGTGACTCCTCCCCTGGGTTTCAGCCCCAAAACATGCCGTCTGGGTGGGCCAAACACCTAAAGCCAATGATGAGGCTTATGGAGATACCAGGGGATCCACTGCTACGGGTCTAAAACAAGTAAACCCAAACCTCTGGAGAAACACACTTAACCCAGACCCAAATAATCCATAGAGAGTGAGCTCCCAGGAACATCTTTGGCTTACTATCTAGATGAAAAAAGGAAATGATATAAGAAAAATTAGAGAAACCTGAAATGAAAGAGTAACACAGATACTATACGCAGTTTTGGTATTTAAAAAGGAAATTCATAGTATTAATCTGTCTTTATGGGAGAAAGGTAAATATTAAGAGGTAACCAGTCAATTTAGGAAGCTAGAGGAAAATTGACAAAATAACAGAGTGCAATCCAAGAAAGTAAACAAATAAATAATGGGGGTAAGACAGAAATTAATAGAATTGAAAACAAATACAAAGTAGACAGGATCAATAAAAACTACCTTAGGGAAAACTGATCAACATTTTAACAAAATGTTAAAAATAAAAACAATATAGAGAATGAATAGAGGAATAAAATCACAATTTCTCCAGATTTAAGCAATAAGAGGCCATTATGAAAAAGTTCTACTAATTAATTTGAAAATTACTTGAAATGGAAAACATTTTAGGGAAATATAATTTCCATGACTCAGAAGAAAAGAATAATGTAAGTAATATGACAACAATCAAATAAATGGAATCAGTAATTAAAACCTTTCCACAAAGAAAATACAGGTCCAGATAGTTTTACTCGAGAGTTCTATTGAAGATTATAAGAAACATATAAATTCAATCGTATGCAAATTACTTTGGAGTACGAAAAAGCAGGAACATTCATCAACTCATTTTATAAAACTAACATAAACTAAGACCTGAAAAGGAAAACGGTAAACCTCACTTTGAAACACAGAGGAAAAAATCCTAAATAAACAATAAATCCAGCAATATAAAAGGATAATACCTTATAATCAAGTTTATTTTATCTTAGAAAATTAAGATTGACTTGACATTATGATCATTACTACAGTTCACCACATTAACAAATTAAAGAAAAAAATTACTATTTTAATAGAGGCAGAAAAATAATTTATAAAGCTTTGCTATAAAACTTCTTACTAACTAGACAAAGACAAGCATTTTCTTAATCTTAACAATGGTATCTACACTAGCTATCTCACTAGTGTGAGAAGCTGAACGAGTAAATAAGATCAAAAATGTACAATAGATATTGTGAATTGGGAAGAAACTGTTTAAATGAGAAGAGAAACTAATGGGGAAAGGGGAAAGGAGGGAAGAGAAAAGGGAAAACATATATATACGCAAGATAGTTAAGATAGTTATACAGCTAGTTTCTCTTATTCATTGAAAAGAAAGGTCTGTGCTAATATTGTTTGGACAATATTTCATGCCTTTGTCTTGTACTCTGAGTAACTACTATGAAGATAACAATGCACAATGTATTAATTATTGTTACTCTCCTATTAGCCTGATTTTAAACTCTGTTTTATTTTATTTTTATTTTTCTTCTTCTCTTAAAAAAAAAGAGAGAAACTGTGATGGGAGAAATGGGAAAGGAAGGAAGGGAAAAGGAAAAAAAAATATATATATATATATTTACACAAATATATTTTTACACACAAAAATATATATATATTTACACAAATATATTTTTACACACAAAAAATATATATATTTACACAAATATATATATATATATATATATATATATATACACACACAAGATAGTTAAGATAGTTATACAGCTAGTTTCTCTTACTTCATTGAAAAGAAAGCTCTGTGCTAATATTGTTTGGACAATATTTCATGCCTATATCTTGTACTCTGAATAACTACTACATAGACAATAATATGCAATGTATTAATTATTGTTACTGTCCTACTAGTCTGTTTTGAAACTCTGCTTTAGTGTTGTTTTTACTTTTTTTCTCAAAAAAATGTTCTATAAAGTTCCTCAGAGCCTGTCACACTTAATGCAGAACTAAAAGCTTTCCCTTTAAGATCAAGAGTAACGTGGAGGGCTCTAAATGTTATTGAAGGCTATCACCTATATGACAAGATAAATAACATATAAAAAAGGAAAAGTTGTAACAAAACTCTTCTTATTTGCAAATGGTAGGACTGTCTTGTAGAAAACCCAGTAGAATCTACAGATAACCAGATACTCTAGACATGATTTTCAATAAAACCATACATTTCTATAAGCAGACAGCAAATGGTTAAAAGATAACTTTAAAATATTTATGATAACAGCAAAAACCCCAAATAAACTAATAGCATATAATATGCCAAATGCTTATGAACATAAGACTAAATTTTGATTCAGATGTGGAGAAATGTACTACAGGGTATGTGTAGGAGACTCAAAGCTTCGAAGATGGCATTTCTCTCTAAAGTGACTTTTAAATTCTGATTTGTAGAAATTCTGACTAAAATTTCAGCTTTTTTCCGGTAGAATTTACCAAACTGATTTTTAAATTACATAGTAGAGCATGGATATAGAATACCCAAGATGCTCCTAAAGGAGAAAAATAAAATAAAATAAAATAAAATAAGGCAAGATTAGCCCAACCAGAGTTCTACAATTTTAAAAAATTTACTACAATTCAGAAAGAATGGTCTCAGCACAGTGTTACACAAATACACCGAAGTACAGAATAGAAATCCCAGAAAAAAAGAAAAACACATATATACAAACTTGAATTGTGGTAAAAGTTATATAAAAACTCAGTGGATAAACGATGGACTTTTTAATATATGCTGCTATGAAAATTCACATGGAAGAAAATTAAATGGACCTTATATCATACATACATAGAAATAAATTACAAATACACTTAAATATGAAGAAAATCATTTAGCAGAAGATACAGTAGAATACGTATTTTTCTGCCCTAAGAATAGGGAAATATGTGTTACTTTTTAATTAGATGAAAACCAGTAGCCAAAATAAAGAGATTCAAATATGTGAAAATTAAGATACTCTTTATCCAAAAGCACAACAACTAAAGTGAAATAATAATCCACAAAGAGAAAATATGTTAGTAACATATATGATTGATAAAGGATTAATAATCCAAGAACAGAAAGCTGGTACTTAATAAGAAAGGTAGAAACATGAACATAGGCAAAAGAGTTGAAGAGGTACTGCATAAGAGTGGAAATAGAAATGCCCCTACAAACATTTGAAAAGATGCTCAAACCTTTCATGATAAGAAAACTCAAATTAAAATCACAAGAATCCATGTGCTACTTAATCAGATTTCCAGAATGTAAAACATCTGACAATGTCAAGGGTTAGCAAGGGTCTGGAGGCCAGGAACTGGGAACCTGCTGGTGGAAGCTCAAACAGGTACAAACATTTTGGAAAACCATTTTGCATCATCTAATAAAATTAAAGATATGCATACTCTGAAACACTCTCCCTCTGATACCCACATGCTCTGGGTCTCATCTCCTTCAAATCTGTTCACATGTCAGCTGACCAGTGTTTTGCTCTTCCTGGCCACCCAATTTGAAGTTGGAAACTGTCCCAACACTTCCTCTTGCCCCTTCCTGCTTCATTTTTCTCCATAATGCTTAGCATCTTCCAACAGATAGAATTTACAATTTATTTGACTTATGGTCTGTCCCCCAGCATCACTAGAATGTAAGCACGTGAAGGTCGAGACTTTTGCTTGTTGTGTTTTTCATGGATGTGTGCTTGAGTCTAATTTACTGCTTAATACAGAGGAAAACTTATCCCATTCAATGTCTTATATTCCAGCAATCCAGTTCAAGGCTTACACCCTACAGTAACTCAGAATAGGAAACCTGTACAAGGATGCCTGTAGCAATATAATGTGTAATGGTATAAAACTGAAACACAAGACAGCAAAACACTAAAATAAAAGCAAAGCTTTAGGGTGGGTGAGACAGCTCAGCAGCATAAGCACCTGCCTGGCAAAAGCAAGGTGCTCAGTTCGAGTCCCGGAACCCACATAAAGGAAAAAAAGTGCCAGTGATATCGCTCAGCGGCACAAGCGCTTGCTGGCAAGCGCGAGATCCTGAGGTCGACTCCCGGTACCCACATAAAAAAAAAAAAAAAAAAAAGGCAAAGCTTTAGCTTCACATCAATAGAAGATCGCATAATACTTTGTGAGATATTCACATTAAAGAATATTAGATAGCATTGAAAACAGAGGATCTATAACACGAACTTCAAAACCTGATGTCAAGCCCCAAGTCTCACAAAAACACAGACAGTATGAATTGATTTATTTAAATTATAAAAGCTTGCAAAATGAACCAACATTTTATTTATGGGTACAGAAAAGGGTTTGGAATGGAAAGGAAGGCAGGCACACAGATCTTCTTTCCAAATGACACCTTTTTACCTTGTAAATGTGTGCAACTAAGAGAGAAGTACATCAGAGCCTGTGAGTACTGAGCAGCCTTGGGTAGGCTCTTTTAAACAGTGGGTTTCACCCAGGGGTCTTATAATTGGATGGAAAGAGCCCTGCTTCCGAACAATGTCAATATTCCTCGTTGAATGGACCAGCCTTAGGAGGTAGCGTGGTTATAGGGTTACTTCTTTGGGGTTCCTGCAATCTCTAGATCCCTAGACTCCCAGGAAATGCTGTACTTTGGCTTTTGAGAAATCGAATAATTGAATTCTCAGCTTCGATAACAACCAGTTACTGCCAAATTGGTTTGGAGGCACAAAAAATGTATCTAGCAAATCTCATTATAGATCCTACCATGAGATAGTCCTATTGTGCCCATTTCACAGAAAAAGAAACCAAGACGCAAAAGCAAGTGAGAATCTTGCTCGGTTTCCAAAGCTGGAAAGTTGTAGAACTGAGACTCCCTCCTTCCCAGTTCTGTCAAGCTTCAGATACGCTTTTTTTTCTCTCTCTCTCTCTTTTCTTTTCTTTTATCATTCTTCTCTTAGCCTCAGACCCTTTCAGCTACAGTCTTCCCTCTGTACCTTTCCATAACTTTCCACATAGAAAGAGTTTTTAAATACATTCACCCAGAAGAAGGACGTGGAAGAGAGGAAATACGCTGCATCTGTCGTTTACTGCGGCTGCCAGTGCTGAACAGTTCCCTGCAAGCAGATCCTGCCTTCAGCATTTTCTGCTTTGGAGGATGTTTCTGGTCCTGCCGTGCACCATCCACCCACTCCTGCCCGGTTTCTCTTTTGCTGGCCCCTTTCCCATAGCAGTGAATGTTTGTCCTGAGAGCGCCAGCGCGCGTCGGGCCTTTCTTCCCGGAGTGAGAGGCCATTTGCATAACATGAAGCAGCCCAGCTGCCGGAGCCCCAGTTAGGGCAAATAACGGTCGCAGTGTTTGGACTGATTCCTCCTGGGGCCTTCTGGAACCTGCTTGCTGCACACCCCCGGGTAGAAAACCTTTTAGCTGGGACCTTCACTTAGATGGTGTGACATCAGACATGAACACTTGTGCTAAAAATGCACGGGGAACCCTGTCCGTGTAAATCCATGCTCTCCAGCCCGTGCCTGAGGGACTTGCAGATGGAGAGCAGTGCTCACCAGTGGTTTTATTTCCTTACTCTTTAAATTTTGAATGTCTTCTAAGTATACATTCACTTCTTTCAAAAGATTTAACAAAAAAATTAATACTTAACATAGTTCCACAAGCATCTAAATATTGTTTTCAAAGAGAATCGATTCTACTCTAGAAATGTAATACATTAATTTTACATCATCTTAACTGAATAAAGAACTGATCAGTAAACTTACACTGACACAGAACACAGTTTTCAATACCATGAATTTATTTTTTCTTTACTTTCTCTATTATTATTAATTAATTTTTTCCCTTGTTTCTTTCCAGGAATATAGTTTACACACCTCATCTGCAGTCAGGATGGTCCTTTACTGGACCAGCCAAGGCTGCAGGTTATCTAGGGAGACACGCCCCCCTTTTGTAGCTAGACTTTGTCTATTAAATTAGAACTGTTTGATTTATTGACTCTGAACTAATCAATTAGTTTTTGATTTTTTGTAACCTCAATCAGTACTCCCCAAGTGAGGTTTGCTTTGAATCTCTGATTTTTGTAACCTAGGCTGATATGTTTATTTTACAATTTTTGCATTCATCAATTAAGATCTACGGTTTCTTAATATTCACATATTTATGGATGCATGAATATTTTCTATACTATTTCTAGTCACATGCGCTTTTAAGTTAAAGATATAACTATATATATATATATATATATATATATATATATATATATAATTAAAATTAACACATTTATGAAAATCCAGTCATTAGTCATTTAGGATCAGCCTAGATGAAGCTCTGAGAAAAAAATAATCAAGGTCAGATGGTAGCAGCTGCTAAATCCCTGGAGAGAGATGAGATAGATATTCAATTATTTTACATTTTAATGTTCTGGTTTATACAAATACTATTGCACTTGAATAATTTTACCAGCTATGATTTTGAATTCTGAGACTTCAAACTTAGGGATTTGGGGTAGGAATTTATTTCTGGTATAAGATTTATTTCAGCTGTTCAGTTCTCTGTGCTTACTGTGAGCCTGTGCTGGGCATGGGAAGGACCCGACGGCAAGGTGGATCGCTGCTTATGCTGCAGCGGAAGCCAAGCTAATACCTCGGAGAAGCATGAAAATGCACACACGTCAGCTAACAAACCCACATACGCAGGAAAAGTACTGGGGTTGTTTGCTTTTGTTTTGCTTTAGACCTTAGTTTTTTACTTTATTGTTGGTCTGCTCTTCTTGGTCATCTTTTCCATCTAAACTCGTGCTTGAGCTAAACTTATCAAATCTAATGACTTTACACACTGTCCGTACGACGATGGCTCCCAAGTGTATCCCTTCGGCCCTGACTATTCCCTTGATTTCAGATCTGTGTGTGCAACTGCAGGACTGAAATCTCCACTCGAGTGGCTAACAGTGCCGCACGCAGCTGGGCTCCTGCACGTCCCTCCCACACGTCCTCCTGCGGGCTTCTTGTCAGCTAGGGGCTCCCCATCCTCCCAGTTTAGGAGAAAGCCCTGTGTCCTCCATGGCTCCTCTTTCTCTCCCACCCCACATCTGATCTGTCAGCAAACTCTCTTGGTTCAGTCTTCAAAGTAAATCCAACATTTGTGTGCTGTCACCACCGGCCTGTACGGATCCCTATCCTCTCTCACCTGCTTATATCACGAATAAACCTCTCCCTAGCCTCTGTGCCTCTGCCATCCGCTTTGCCTCCTGCCCTTCCTGCCACGGCCCATTCTTGCTGTATCAAAAAATACCAGAGACTCGGGCCGGTGAGATGGCTCAGCGGCGTAAGTGCCTGCCTTGCAAGCGCGAGGGCCCGAGTTCGACTCCCGGATCCCACATACAGAAAAGGGGCCGGTGATATCGCTCAGCGGCACGGGCGCCTGTTGGCGCGCGAGGTCCTGAGGTCGACCCCCCGGTACCCACAAAAAAAAAAAAAAAAAAAAAAAAAAATACCAGAGACTCGGTGATTTATAAACAACAGAAATTTAGTTCTTTCAGCTCTGGAGAGCGACAAATCCAAAATGAAGGCGCTAAGCGATTCAGTGTCTGTAAGTGCTCGTTCTCTGCTCTGAAGAGGCCTCTGCACATGGCAGAGGGCGCAGCGCGCTCCCTCAGGCTGTGTTATAAGGGCGCAGATCCCATTCACCAGGGCAGAGTCCTTAACGCCTAAGCACCTCCCAGCGGCCCCACCCCGAATACTTCCAACGTGGGTTACAAGTTCTCCAGGAGGAATGTTTGGGAAGACAGCGGCGCTGTCCTTCCTCCCCTCCCCGAGCCCTCCCGTCCGTCCTCAAAGCAGAGTGTAACTGCCACAGTGCAGGCCACATCATGTTTCCACTTAAACTCTTGCAAATCCTCCAGTGGTTCTGGTTCTGGTCAGCGTAAAACCCTACATCTCTTTCTGATGGCCTAGGAAGCTGCCCCCACCTCTCCCATCACATCTCCCTCCTCCACCCCAGCCTCCTGACAACCTTTGCACGCCCTGCCACGATCCTGCCCCAGGGCCTTTGCTCCTACTCTGACCGCATCTGTAGGGCTCTTCCCTGATACCCAGGTTGCCAGGACCTTCGCATCCTTCACTGGCTCACAAGCCACTTTCTCAGTGGAATTTCCCCCAGAAACCCTAACTAAAACTTCCATCTCCACTTTTCATCTTCTTTCCCACATACTTTTGTATTCTCTTTAGCAGTGATTACTGATATCCTAAATATCTTATTCATTTATCTTCCTTATCATCCACCTGCTACACTAGAAAGTAGTCTCCGAAAGGCAGTGATTTATCCCATTGCTCTGTTAGTGTCTGAAACACAGTGGTACTTAATAAATATTTGTCCAAGGGAAGTATGAACAGGGAGTGAGCAGTTGTTCTCATTGTTATGGTGACACCGGTGAGGGCTGACTGAAGCTACTTAAAAGGAGATTGTCCTCAGGCAGGTTACACCCAAACCCATTCTCATTTACCCTCACTCTATTTTACTAAGCCTCCTGGCCCTGGGTGACACCTCATCTAGACCTTCCCATGATTGTTTGTGGAATCCCATCTCCAGCAATTGCCAAAATGACAGGGAGGGCCAAGCCTCCAGCATGGCCAGTGCAGTGCGGATCCAACCATGTGGAATGCCCGTCCAAAGAAGAGAGAAGGGAGGGAGCTCGCGTAGCTCGGTGGACAGCGACTCGACTCCCGTAACCCTGCTGTTGCTCTGAAGGCGAGACCGATACTCCTGGCCAATGGTTTGGCAGAAATACCTGAATTTCATCTTTCTCAATCATATGTCTTAGGCTTAGCATTGAGAGGATGGCTTTTCACACTTCAGTTGTGTGGATTATTGCCATTAATTTGTCCCAAATTCACTGCAACACGTATTTTAAAAAGAGGGAGGAGCTCTTTTGAAAAACAGTTGCTTTAAAGCATCCTGGCTAACTTCTAGGGATCTAGCCCAAAGCCGTAAGGACAGAGACCTAATGAGTGAAGGTATTCATCACAACTATGTTTGTCATGGTGAAAAAGAAAGAGCAAATTGATTACAACAGGGAAATATTAAATGGAATCTTCATAGTAAACCAGTTATGTTGAAATTTCTGCACAAATTTTGATGGCAGAGTATTTAGAAAATATCTTGAAATTTGGCTTATATTGCTGGAAATGAGGAGGAAAGGATGGCATATCTTCACCTGTTTATGAGCTACAAGTACTTTAAAAAAGACAAAGCGACGGTCTTTAACCAATCAGGAAGAGCTCACTGTGGAGATGGATTTTTTCCTGGATTTATTAAATATTATTCTTTAAAAGATAGCAATTGATTCATTAATAAGATCTTCACTTGGAAGAAAAAAAAGTCTTAGACACAAAGGAGGCAATAAATGAGTCCCATTTCTGCTATATGAATCAGGGAAGAAGGGAGAGGTATCTAATTTTTTTAAATTAATGCTATTGGTACACTTTAGATTTACATAATGATCATATTCATCATAGGAGATTTGGACTTGTACATAATACATCTTCATGCCTCTTTTTTCCCCAATCCCCTTCCCTCCCTTCAACCCCTCTTCCCCTTCTTATTTACAAAATCTTTGTTTCCACTTTTTCCTTCTAGTCTCTTCTTTCCCCTTCTTTCCTTTCCCCTCCCCCACTTCCTTGTTCCCCTTCCCATTTGAATATTTTCTTCCTATTTCCCAATATCTATTATACATTTTGATCCTTATTTACACTTTTGGTCTCTCACACCAGAGAAACAATGTGATATTTAAACATGTGTGTCTGATTTATTTCACTTAAAAGTTGCATCCATTTACCTAGAAATATCTCAAATTTATTCTTCTTTATGGCAACATAGTATTCCATTGTATAAAAAAACACATCTTCTTTACCCATTCATCCATTGATGGGCATTGGGCTGTTTCCAAGATTTAGCCATTATAAAACGTGCTCCTATAAACATAGGTGTGCATGTAATGCTGTTTTAATTCTTTCAGAAAGATACCAAGAAGGGGAATAACTGGGTTGAATGCAATGTGTAGTCTTAGTTTTCTGAGGAATCTCCACACTGATTTCCACAGTGGTTGCACCAGTCTACACTCCCACCAACAGTGGAGAAGCATTCCTTTTTCTTGACGGCCCCACCAGCATTTGTTATTGGTTGATTTCTTGATGATAGCCATTCTTTCTATGATGAGATGGAATCTCAGCGTTGTTTTAATTCGCATCTCTCGAATGACCAGGGATGTTGAACATTTTTTCATATATTTAATTGCTGTTTCTACTTCTTCATCTGAGAAGTATCTATTCCTTTCAGATGCCCATTTTTGGACTGGGTCTTTAAATTTGTGAGGTCTGATTTTTTTGAGTTCTTTATATACTCTAGATAGTACTCTTCTGTCCGAGGAACAGGTGGCAACAATTTTTTCCCACACTGTGGGTTGTCTCTTCACTCTGTTGGTGGTTTTGTTTGCTGTGCAAAAGCTTTTTAATAAGATGCAATCCCAGTTGTTGATTCTTTGTAATATTTCCTGTGTGATTGGGGTTTTGTTCATAAAGTCTTTGCTCCACCAATGTCTTCAAGAGTTCTACCTATTCTATCTAGTGTTTAGTGTTTATTAGATTTAGATTTAGTGTTTTTGTTTTAATACTTAGGTCTTTGATCCACTTCAGTTTTAGTTTAGTACATGGTGAAAGACATGGGTCTAGGTTTAATCTTTGGGCTGTGGAAAATCAGTTTTTTCAGCACCACTTATCAAAGAGGCTATCTTTCTTCCAGTGAAGGTGTTTGGCTCCTTTGTCAAAGATAAGGTGGCTAAGTGTATTTGGAGATGTTTCTGCATCTTCAAATCTGTTCCATTAATCCTCAGATCTGCTTTTTTGCTGGAACCATCCTGATTTTATTTTTGTAACTTTGTAGTATAATTTCAAGTCAGGGATTGTGATGCCCCCTGCCTTGCCTTTGTTGCCCAAAATCCTTTTGCTATTCTAGGTCTCTTCTGGTACCAAATGAATTTTAGGATTGTTTCTCTTATTCTGTGAGATATGCTGTTGGAATTTTGATCAGGATTCATTGAATCTGTGTAACAGTTTTGGAAGTATGGCCATTTTCACTATATTGGTTCTTCCTATCCATGAGCAAGGGATGTCTTTCCATTTTCTGATATCTTTTTCGATCTCCTTTTTCAGAGTACTGTAGCTTTCAATGTAGAGGTCTTTTACTTCTTCATTAGATTAATTCATAGGTATTTCATTTTTTTATGCTATTGTAAGTGGTGTGGTTTCCCTAATTTCTCTCTATGTGAGTTTGTTATTCATGTACAGTAAGGCTATTGATTTTTGAGTGTTGACTTTGTATCCAACTATGCTACTGAATTTAGTTATTAAATTTAGGAGTCTTTTGGTGGAATTTCTTGGGTCTTCTATATCATGTCATCTGCAAATAATGACAATTTAACTTCTTCCTTTCCTATCCATATTCCTTTTATTTCTTTCTCTTGTCTAATTGTTCTGGCTGGCTAATGTTTCCAGAACTATATTGAATAGGAGTGGTGATAGTGGACATCTTTGTCTTGTTCCTGATTTTGGAATGAAAGCTTTCAATTTTTGACCATTTAGTATGATGTTGGCTGTTGGTTTGTCACAGATGACTTTTATCAGATTGAGATAAAGACCACCTATTCCAATTTTCTGTAGGTTTTTTTTTTTTTTATCATGAATAAGTGTTGGACTTTGTCAAATGCTTTTTTTTTCTCAAATGCTTTTTCTGCATCTATTGAGATGATCATGTGGTTTTTGTCCTTTGTTCTGTTAATATGGTGTATTACATTTATTGATCTGCATATGTTGTACCATCCCTGCATCCCTGGGATGAATCCTACTTGGTCATGGTATATAATCTTTTTGATGATACATTGCATTCTGTTTGCCAGTATCTTCTTCAGGATTTTTGTGGCTATGTTCATGAGGGAGATTGGCTTATAGTTCTCTTTTTTGATTGGGTCCTTCTCTGGTTTTGGTATCAGGGTAATGCTTGTTTCCAGGAATGATTTTGGGAGTATTGCTTCCTTTTCAATTTTGTTACAGAGTTGGAGGAGTATTGGCATTAATATTCTCTAAATTTCTTGTAGAATTCAGCACTGAATCCATCAAGACCTAGGCTTTTCTTTATTGGTAGTTTTAAAATTACACCTTCAATTTCATTGACTGATATTGGGTTACTCAGAATTTTTATATCTTCTGGATCCAGCTTTGGTAATTCATATGTATCTAGGAATTTGTCCATTTCTTCTGTGTTTTCCATCTTATTAGAATACAGTTTCTTGAAGTAGGCATTGGTGACCTTCTGGATTTCTGCAGGATCTGTTGTAATTTCATCCTTTTTATTCCTAACTGCATGGATTTGAGTCTTTTCTTTCCCTTTTTTGATAAGGTTGACTGAGGGTTTTTCAATTTTATTTAATCTTACAAAGAACCAACTCTTCGAGTCATCGATTCTTTGTATTGTCTTCTTAGTCTCAACTGCATTAATTTCTGCTCTCATCTTTGTCATTTCCTCACTCCTACAAGCTTTGAGCTTGACTTGCTCTTTTCTAGAAGCTTCAGGTTCAACATTAGGTTGTTTATTTGAGCTTACTCTGTTTTTCTGATGTGGGAATTCACTACTATAAATCTCCCTCATAGGACCACTTTCATTGTGTCCCATAAGTTCCAGTATGTCATATTGGCAATATCTTTTAACTGTAGAAACTGTTTAATTTCTTCTTTGATTTCAACTGTGTTTATGCAGGGTTTTTTTTTAGTTTTTTGCCATTGAGTTACAGTTTCACTGTAGTATAGTTTGATACTATTCATGGGATAATTTCATGGGATAATTTCAATTCTTTTGCATTTACTTAAGCATGTTCTGTTATGTAGTATGTAGTCTATTTTGGAGAATGTCTTATGTGCAGCTGAGAAGAATGTGTATTTTGATATTGTGGGGTGGGACATACTGTAGACGTGTACTAAATCTATCTGTTCAAATATTTAATTCAGTTCTGATATTTCTTTGTCAATTTTTTTTATCTACTTGATCTGTCTATTTGTGATAGAGGAGTATTGAAGTCTGTTACTACAATTGTATTAATGCTTACTTGATTTTTCATGTCTATTAATATTTATTTTATATAGTTGCGGAGATCACCAGTGATCCTTCTCTCCATCCAGAGGGCCAGGGCAGGCCTGCAAGATCCCCGGTGACACAGTAGTGCCCCAGCTGGGGCACACACAATGGACAGGTGGGACTAGCAGCCTGGAAAAGTCTGAAGTGGCAGTAACAATACGAGCCAACAGTTGGTTCACATCAATACTCTTAGGCTAGTCAGCCCAGGAAGAATCCAGGACTCACCAACTGGCCCTGCAGGAAGAATTCAGGTGACTGGCCCCTCCCCTGCACCATGGGACATGGTGACCGGGGGAATGCCAGCCACACAGTAGGACCCTGACTAAGGCTTACATGATGGACAGGTGAGACTAGCAAGATTGAAAAGACCAAAATACGAACAAACAGGTGGTAAATTAGACCAACCAGTGTTGTGCTTAGGGACAAAGACACACAGAATAGAGGAAGGTGGGTGGGGCAGCCCTCTTTTTTTGTTGTTCTTTCTTTTTTTCTATTTTTTAATTTATTTTATTTTATCTTGATTTATTTTTGTTTTTACCTTACTTTCCTTTCCTTTTCCTTTTTTCTTTTTTCTCAATTTTTTCTTTTTCTTTATTTTTCTTTTCTCTTTTTTTCTGTTTTTCTTCTTTTTTCTCCTTTCTTTTGTTTTCTTTTTCTCTCTTTTCTAAATAGCTGGGGAGAACTCCAGCCACATAAAACTAATCCCATCCCCCAAACCCAAAGACCAAGTTCTGATAATCCCTCGAATACTCCTTCATGTTTTCTTTTCTACCCCCTTCTCTAGTTTCCCAAATCTTGCATGATTATCCTTTGTCCTCCAGCCTTGCTTCTACCTCCTTTCCAGTTATCTTTGTTTTTTACTCTATCCTCCCTAAATCCTCCCACCACAGGGTAAAACCACTCTACCAAGGGGAAATACTTTGCATACAAACTCCTAATTCATGATTGGTTCTGTTATATAACTATAGAATTTCCTCCTATGGTCTAAAATACAAAATCAATAGCTACCAAAGTTTGTCAGTTTCTAAATTGTGCTTGATGCTATTGTTATTGCTAATTGTACTATTTTAGCTAGGGTGTCATATCTGTTGTAATCAGTTGTTCTCCTACTGGGAAGCTCTGGGGTGATAACCCCACCACAGCCCAACACCAAGGATCTGGGGATGGAGCCAAACAGATACCAATATCCCACTCTCAATTAACTGGGAAGGTAGGATCCTAGGACAGACGCAAACTAAGAACCTCCTACACACAGAAGACATCGCTGAAGAACAGACTTTTCCTAGAGAGGCCTTGATACTAGTGATATAGCTACCTACTACAAAAACTCACAAGGATCATCACAGAAAACAAAATTTTTTAAAAAAATTTTTGAAATAGAAAATGACAAGACAAAAAGGTGAAATGCAATCTCAGACCTCCAGCCTCCCAGAACAAATACAGGAGATATCAACATAGATGAAATAAGAAGACATGTACCTGAAATCTCTGAAAAGATAGCAAGTGAAGTAGAGAAATAAATCCATGAGGCTATAGAGGAAATCAGATCAGAAATAATCTCTCAGGTAAAAAAAGAAAAGATAACCATAATGAAGGGATTGCTCAGCATAGCTAGATAAGACATAGATAAAAAAAAAATAGAGGAAAATGATGGAAACCTTGAATGAATAATATAGTAAAGAAATAGAATACATGAAACAGATTTAGAGAGATATCCAGGAAATTAAAAATTCCATTGAAAGCTGGCAAAACCACTTGAATGAAACTGAAGATAGACTTTCAGACCTTGAAGACAGGATCATGATTAGTGATCACAAAAGGAAAGTGCTCTTAAAAATAACAAGGGACCACAAAATAACAATTCAACAGCTCCAAGATGGTGCAAAGAAAGAAAATATATGTCAGATAGGTGTCAATGAAGAAGCAGGGCTCAACACAAATGACATAAAAAACTATTTGTAGAAGTAATAGCAGAAAATTTCCCAAGCATGGGAACAGAATCTGACATACAGATAAGTGAGGCATATAGAACTCCAAACAGCCATAGCCAAATAAATCTATACCCAGACATAATAATCAAGATCCCAGAAATTCAGCACAAAAACAGAATATTAAAAGCTGTAGAGAAAAGAAACAGATCACCTATAAAGGAAAGCCCATTAGAATCACTGCCAACTTCTCAACACAAACCCTCGAGTCAAGAAGAGCTTGGAGTGAAGTATTTCAAGTCCTGAAAGAAAACAACCTCCAACCCAGACTGATGTACCCTGCAAAACTATCTTTCAAAATTAATGGAGAAATAAGATACTTGCATGACAAAGAACAACTGAAGAAATTCATGACCACCAAACAGACACTACAAAGGGTACTGAAAGATATTCTAGACAGAGACAAAAATTACCACAATTCCAAAAACAACAACAGAAAGAAACCACCAAGCGGGGCAAGCAATTAAGCAGAGGGGAAAATTAGAGAACCAGCAGCAGGAAAATAACATGACAAAGACAAGCCAATACATATCAGTAATAACCATCAATGTAAATGGCCTCAATTCACCAGTCAAAAGAAACAGACTGGCAGAATTGCTCAAGAAACAAGATTCACCAACACACTAGAAACACATTTAACAAGAAACACATTTAACTCAAAAAGAAACTCATAGACTGAAAGTCAAAGGATGGAAAGCAATACTCCATGTAACAGGAACCCAGAAAAAAGCAGGAGTAGCTATTCTGTTTGCACACAATGTGAACTTCAAACCAAGAATGATCAAAAGAGTTAAAGAAGGTCACTACATACTTGTTATGGGAAAAATCAAGAGGAAGAGATAGCAATCATAAACGTATATGCACCAAATATGGGAGCACCCAAGTATATAAGACAAATATTTATAGATATGAAAAATCAAATAAGCAATAATCCAATTGTAATGGGGGACCTTAATACCCCATTGTCACAAAGAGATAGATCAACTAGACAAAAAATCAGCAAAGAAATGACAGAACAGAATCAAACTTCTGAACAAATGGACTTAGTAGATGTTTACAGAGTGTTCCACCAAACAACATCAGAATATACATTCTTCTCAGCTGTACATGGGACGTTCTCTAACATAGACCATATACCAGCCCATAGAACGCGCTTAAGTAAATGCAAAGGAAATGAAATTATCCCATGCATATTATCTGACCATAGTGCAATGAAATAGGAAATTAATGGCAAAAGAAACCACAAAAACTCCATAAACACATGGAAATTAAATAACACCCTCCTGAACAGCCAATGGGTCACAGATGAAATTCAAGAAGAAATTAAACAATATCTACAATCAAATGAAACTGCAAATACAATATACCAGAACCTATGGGATGCAATGAAAGCAGTCCTAAGAGGGAAATTTATAGCAGTGAATTCTCACATCAGGAAAACAGAATGAGCACAAATAAACAACCTAATGCTGCACCTCAAGCTTTTAGAAAAACAAGAGCAAGTGAAGCCCAAAGCCCATGGAAGGCAGGAAATTATAAAATCAGAGCAGAAATTAATGCAATTGAGACTAAGAAAAGAATGCAAAGAATTAATGAATCAAAGAGTTTGTTCTTTGAAAGAATAAACAAAATTGATAAACCCCTAGCCAACCTTATCAATAAAAGGAAAGAAAAAACTCAAATTCATACACTGAGGAATGAAAAGGGTGAAATCACTACAGATTCTGTGGAAATTCAGAACATCATAATTACCTACTTTGAAAATCTTTACTCACATAGGATGGAAAATACAAAAGAAATGGACAGATTGCTAGAAACATATGAATTACCTAAGCTGAATTAAAAAGATGTAAAAATTCCAAATAACCCAATGTCAGTTAATGAAATAAAAAACATAATTAAAAACTTACCAACAAAGAAAGCCCAGGTCCTGATGGATTCACAGCTGAATACTACAAGAAATTTAGGGAAGACCTAATACCACTCCTTCTCAAACTCTTTAATGAAATTGAAAAGGAAGCAATTCTCCCTAACTCATTCCTGGAGGCAAGTATTACCTTGATACCAAAACCAGAGAAAGATCAAGCCAAAAAAGAGAACTACAGGTCGATCTCCCTAATGAACATAGATGCAAAAATCCTCAATAAAATACTAGCAAACAGGATGCAGCAAACCATCAAGAAGATTATACACCATGACCAAGTGGGATTCATCCCAGGAATGCAGGGATGGTTCAACATATGTAAATCAATAAATATAGTACACCATATCAGTAGAGACAAAGACAAAAATCACATGATCATTTCTTTTTTTTTTTTTTTTTTGTGGATACCGGGGTCGACCTCAGGACCTCATGCGCCAGCAGGCGCCCGTGCCGCTGAACGATATCACCGGCCTTTTTTCGTATGTGAGTTCCAGGAGTCAAACTCGGGCCACTGAGCCATCTCACCAGCCCCACACATGATCATTTCCATAGATGCAGAAAAAGCTTTTGGTAAAGTCCAACACTCATTCATGATAAAAATCCTACAGAAAATTGGAATAGATTGTTGGTACCTCAATCTGATAAAAGCCATCTATGACAAACCAACAGCCAACATCATACTAAATGGACAAAAACTGAAAGCTTTCACTCTAAAATCAGGAAAAAGACAAGGATTTCCACTGTCACCACTATATTCAATATGGTTATGAAAACATTAGCCAGAGCAATCAGACAAGAAAGAGAAATAAAAGTAATAAGTGTAGGAAAGGAAGAACTTAAATTATCATTATTCACAGATGACATGATACGCTACATAGAAGACCCCAAAAACTCCACCAAAAGACTACTAGATTTACTAAGCAAATACAAAGTCAACACTCAGAAATCAATAGCATTCCTATATATGAACCACAAACTCACTGAAAGAGAAATGAGGGAAACAATACCTTTCACAATAGCATCCAAAAAAATGAAATACTTAAGAATTAATCTATAAAAAGGAAGTAAAAGATCTATATTTTGAAAATTACAGTACTCTGAAAAAGGAGTTCAGGTAGGATATCAGAAAATGTAAAGATAGCCCTTGCTCATGGATAGGAAGAACCAACATTGTGAAAATGGCCATACTCCCAAAACTGTTATACAGATTTAATGCAATCCTGATCAAAATACCATTAGCATACCTTACAGATCTAGAGAAAACATTCCTAAAATTCACTTGGAACCAGAAGAGACCTAGAATAGCAAAGGCAATCCCGGGCAACAAAGGCAAGGCTGGAGGCATCACAATCCCTGACTTGAAATTGTACTACATAGCTACTGTGATAAGATCAGCATGGTACTGGCAAAAAAACAAACCTGAGGATCAGTGGAACAGATTAGAAGATGCAGACACAAACAAACACACTCAGCCACCTTATGTTTGACAAAGGGGCCAAACATATTCACTGGAAGAAAGACAGCCTCTTTAATAAATGGTGCTGGGAAAACTGGCTTTCCACATGCCGAAGACTAAAACTAGACCCATTTCTATCACCTTGCACTAAACTAAAGTCAGAATGGATCAAAGATCTAAATATTAAAACAGAAACACCAAATCTACTGGAAGAGAAAGTAGGTAGAAATCTTGAAGACATGGGGTAGGCAGAGAGTTCATGAACAAAACAGAAACTTCATGAGACGTACTTCAAAGAATCAACAACTAGGATATCATCTTATTAAAAAGTTTTGCATATCAAAAGAAATCACCAACAGAGTGAAAAGACAACCCACAGAATGGGAAGAAATTTTAGCCAACTGTCCCTCAGATAAAGGACTTCTATTTAGAACATATAAAGAACTGAAAACAATCAGAACCCCCAAATTCAAAGACCCAATCCAAAAATTGGCATCTGAGATGAATGTGCACTTCTCAGATGAAGAAATACAAATGGGAAATAAATATATGAAAAAATGCTCAACATCACTGGCCATTCAAGAGATGCAAATTAAAACAACACTGAGATTCCATCTCACCCCAGAAAGAATGGCTATCATCAAGAAATCAACCAATAGGGCCGGTGAGATGGCTCAGTGGCTTAAGCGCCTGCCCGGCAAGCGCGACGGCCCGAGTTCAACTCCCGGAACCCACATATGAAAAAGGGGCTGGTGATATTGCTCAGCGGCACGGGCGCCTGCTGGCACACGAGGTCCTGAGGTCGACCCACCAGTACCCAAAAAAAAAAAAAAAAAAAAAAGAAATCAACCAATAACAAATGCTGGAGGGGCTGTGGGGATAAATGAACCCTTCTCCGTTGTTGGTGGGAGTGTAGACTGGTACAACCACTTTGGAAATCAGTATGGAGATTCCTCAAAAATCTAGGATTAGAGGTCCCATTCAACTCAGCTATTCCCCTTCTGGATATTTTTCCAGAATTGAAAGCATCATCCCACAGCAATATATGTGCACCGATGTTTATAGCAGCACAGTTTGTAATAGCTAGATCTTGGAAACAACCCAAATGCCCATCAACTGAGGAATGGATAAAAAAGATGCTGTCTTTTTACACAATGGAGTATTACTCGGCTATAAAGAAGGATAAATTCAAGGCTTTTATAGGTAAATGGATGTGACTAGAGACCATACTCATAAGTGAAATAAATCAGACTCGCATGTGTAAACATCGTATTTTCTCCTTACTGTAAAAAACTGAAAGAGTAATTAAGATCGAAATTGTACAATAGATATTGCAAAAGTGAAAGGGGAAGAAACTGCTCAAAAGGAAAGAACTGGGATGGGGGAAAGAAGAAAAGAAAGAAGGGAAAAAATATATATGTATGATAGATAAGATAATTATACTACTAATCTCTATTAGTTCATCAAAAAGAACAGTTTGTGCTTCCATTGTTTGATCAAGTTTTCACGCCTATATCTTGTAATCTGAGCTACTACTTTGAAGGTAACAATACACAATACATTAACCATTGTTAATCTCCTATTATCTTGTTTTGAAATTCTGTATCATTGTTTTTATTGTTTTTTCTTTTTAAAATAAAAAGATATATAGTTATGTGTGCTGGTATTTGGCACATATATATTTATGGTTTTTTTCTTTCCTTCAAAAGTGACCTACTTTGTCTCTCTTGATCAGTCTTATCTCGAAATCCATTTTGTCTGAAAATCGAATAGCTAGTCTTAGGTTTTTCTGGGTTCCTGTTGCATGGAGTATTGTTTTCCATCCTTTGACTTTGAGTCTATGAATTTCTTTTTGAGTTAAATGTGTTTCTTCTATGCAGCATATTGTTCAGTCTTGTTTCTTGATCCATTTTGCAGTCTGTTTCTTTTGATTGGTGAATTAAGACCATTAACATTGATGGTTGTAACTGATATGTATTAATCTGTCCTTGTCATATAATTTTCCTGTTGTTGCTTCCCTATCTTTCCCTTCTGTTTAATTGCTTGCCTTTCCAGGTGGATTCATTCTATTGGAGTTCATGGAATCATAGTTTTCTTTACCTCTTTCTAGAATGTCCTTCAGAACAATTTGGAGTGCTGGGTTGGTGGTCATGAATTTCCTCAGGTGTTCCTTGTCATGGAAGTATCTTATTTCTCCATCAATCTTGAAAGATAATTTTGGAGGGCGCATCAGTCTGGGTTGGAGGTTGTTTTCTTCTAGGACTTGAAATACTTCAGTCCAAGCTCCCCTTGACTGGAGGGTTTGTGTTAAGGAGTCTGCTGTGATTCAGATGGGTTTTCCTTTATAGGTTAGTAAATTCTCTTCTCTCACACATTTTAGCATTCTGTCCTTTTGGTGAATTTCTGGAACCTTGGCTATTATATGCCTTGGTGAAATCTGCTTATGGCTAATTGGAGTTCTACATGCTTCACTTATCTGTAGGTGAAATTCTTTTGACATGTGTGGGAAGTATTCTGCCATTACTTCTGCAAACAGGTTTTTTATGTTATTTGTGCTATCTCCTGCTTTTTCATTGACTCTAGTCAATCTTATATTATTCTTTGCATCATCTAGCAGCTATTGGATTGAGTTTTCATGGTCTCTTGCTATTTTTAAGAAATCTTTCTTTTCATGATTGCTAACCACAAACCTGTCCTCTATATCTGATATTCTGTACTCACATTGATTGATTCTGCTGCATATACTTTCAATAGAATTTTTAATCTCTTGGATACATGTTTGAATCTGCTTCATGGATTCCATTTCTTTCAAATGTTGGTTGTTCATGGTTTCCATCATTTTCCTAAGCTCCTCTTTTTTAAAATTTTATCTACTCTAGATTCACTATGTCCTTTATTATGTTCATCACCTCTTTAGTTATCTGAGGAATTGCTTCTAATTGAATTTTTTCTACAGCCTCATTCATCTGCTTTGTTACTTCCACTGTTAACATTTCAGAGAGTTCAGGTGAGTGGTTTTGGAGTTCTTCCCCTCACTGCCTCCTGGGGTTGCCTTGGGTGAGCTGGAAGTCTGGGGTTGCCTTTTGTTTCTATATCTTCTCATTTTTCTGTTTCTTTGTTTTTTTCTTTTAGTTTAGTTTCTGTGTTGATGCTTGTAAATTGCTCATGATAGATAGCTTTATTGCTAGATCAAGAACTCCTTAGGAAACAACTACTTTTTAGAGATGTTGTATTAGTGTTTTACTAGAGAAACAGATGTAACAAAAGATATACAAAAGTATAAGAAATCACAAGATTTCCTTACAATGGTCAGCTACAGAGTTGGATGAGGAAGTGTGCAGAGGGTGTCTGCACACTAGAGATTGAGATCCAAGGTCTGGAGTTCACTGCAGTATCCCATGCAAGTCCATATTAGGAGGCCAATGGGTCTGTGATGGAAGGTTGAAGAGTCTACACCAGTAAGGCTGAAGGATCCAAGGTGGAAGCGAAAGAGTCTGTGCTTGAAGCCAGAAGATGATGTCTAAACTGAAGGTGAAGACTGGAATTCTTCCAAAGAGCAGAAGAAGATCCATCCTTCCTCATTTCCCCTGTACGCCCTCTAGTTGATGAGCCACCCTAGGGCAGGTTCTCTACACCCTAGGGTGTAGAATTGCTGAGCTACTTTAGTTAAGCTTCTAAACTTCTTGAGTTGACACAATCAATCAACCATTACAGATGCTTTCTAGGTGTAGCTGGCTTTTGGCTTTAGAGCCTGTCGTAAGATCCTATCTCTTTGATTAATTAGGGATGAGAAGTTGCTGCCTATTTGGCCTAGCCTCTGGTTCTTTGGTACTGGTCTGGAGTATCACTTATGACCCTCAGGCAATCTTAGTTTTGGCTTAAAAGGAAGAACAAGTGATTAGGACAACTATGTTACCTTAGCTACAGTAGTGCAGTCAGTAATAACAATAGCATCAAGCACAGCCTAGAAAATGACAAACTGTGGTAATAATTTGCCACTTTTAACCATATGAACAAGATTTATAGTTATATAACAAAATTTAAAGCAAACCCAAAAATTCTATACCATAAATATCCTCTCAATAGAGTGACTTTACCCTCATGGGAGAAAATTTAAAAGGGATAAGAGGAAAAAATGAGAAATAGAAAAAGAGAAAGAGATTGGAAGCAAGGATGAAGGACTAAGGAAGATTATGCAAGTTTGGGAAACTGGTGAATAAAACAGGAGGGAAAGAAGGAAGAAACAGAAGGAAGAAACAGGAGGGAAAGAAGGAAGAAACAGAAGGAAGAAACAGAAACAAGAACAGAACAAAGCAGCAACAACAAAAACTAGAAACAATGTTTACACTCACATAAAAACACAAACAATGAAGAAAAAGAAAAAGAAAGGAAGAAAGAGAAAAAAATGTTCACTTCAGAGCATGTCTCTGCTGTCACTGGTAGACAAAGGGGACAGAAAGAGCCCAGATCTGTGTTGGTTGATCCCAGCAATCCTGTGGTAGAATTACTCAGGGTGGTGGATTATCCCAGCAAGCTGGCATGTTCCACTGCAGTGAAGTTCAGACTGATCTTAGTTTCTGGCTGTGAGGCTGGGACCTGATTTGTTCAGCCCAAAACACTCTGGGTGCCTCTTGCTGTCTTGAACTTGGTTCCCTGACCCTGGGTGTCTCCCACCACTGTGCCTTACCCTGACACTGGGGGCCCTGAGATGGAGCCAACCCACTGCTGCTCTGAGTTCCAGGTTCAGTTGGCCCCTTGCCAAAATGGTGATCAGCCAGTCATCTTCTCCTGGGGATGTTTGAATCTGAATAACTCACCAGCCACTGCAGCCTGCAGTGTCCAGTGCTCTGTTCCACTGGTGCATTTCTCCATGGAGGCCTCTAGAGTCTCCCGTAGTCACTGTGCCTCTGCAGGTTTGAGCTGCCTCTCTCATGCCACAAGCTGGGATTTAGGGAGAAAGCACCTTTTGCCACCTCCCTCTTCTGCATTGAGGTCCCTCTCTTTGCTCTCCCCACGGGCTCCAATTCTTGGTTAGGATTCTTGCTGGGTCCCAGGGACCCATTTCCCTCCTTCTTCTCTTCCCCACATTGCTATATTCCAGTCTCTGGACTCCAAATCTCAGCGAGGCTGATTTACTGCTGCTCACCACTCTACCATGTCTCCGTAAGTCTAGGCACTTCTGAAAGGCAAAGAAGGCATTATTAATGATACCCACCAGAACAACCAGATTTATATGAGGATAAAAATAAGAAAATAAGTTTAAAGTTAAAAGTGCACTATAATGCAAAGTATTATCATAATTCTAGCTATAATTCATGGAATGCTTAATATATTTCAGGCATTGTATGGAGTAACCTAAATACATAATCTTGAATCTTCAAAATATCTTGTTGAGGAAAGAGGAATTAACCCTTAGGGACAAGGAAAGAGGGTCAGAGAGGTTAAGAGACTTACCCAAGGTCACAGAGCCTGGTAAATGTCCAAATAAGTGCTCATACCAAGGCCTGTTTGACCCCAAGCCTCTGCCAACTGTTTTTTGATGTATTTTCTTGCTTTTATTCATTACTAAAGCCTCTCCTTAGACACAGAACATTAATAATAAATAAATAAATATTGACTGCTTACTGTATGATGGGCCAGGCACTGTTCTAAGCTCATCACATGTACTAACCCATTTACTCTTCATCATCATATACAACAGGTGCTATTATTACATCTATTTTATAGATGGTGAAATTGAGGCACAGAGGGGTTAACCAACTTCTATGAACAAGAAAGTGGCTGAGCTCAAATTCAAACCAAAGTAATGAAGTGATTAAATTATTTAGAAGATAAATAAATTACCTGAAAGCACCCAGAAACTTTCTGGATTTTTCATTAATATAATGCATAATGTACCATTTTCTCAGCAGGTACAGTTTACAGAGATTAATGAACAATATGCCTTTATGTTCCAAAGCCTTGTCAAAACTGTTTCTATTTTGACAATATTTCATCTATCATGAAGTTCAAGAATAAGCTACATTTATGAGCAGATGTATACATTTAACTGGATAAAAATTACTTTCTTCAAGATCAGTATAAATCCATAGTCACAGAAATGTTAAAATTGACGAAATATCTTCTTTTTATTCTGACCCTAAGTTACAAAGCTATACAAATAAAGGTTTTTTTCTTACTAATTTTCCAGAAGAGTTTAAGACTTGGTGGCTTGTTGAAACAAATCTTTTTTGCAAGATTAATTTTAAAGTTAGACATTATGAGTATCAAATTAAGCTGTCAGGTGGTGAAGCGATACAGAGAAAGATGTGTTACAGCACCCCGTTCTCCCCCACCTCTGTGAGATCGGTAAGTGAACGGGAGCACCAGAGGCCAAGAATCACATTGAGTAATTCCTTTCTAGTTATGTCAGATTTCTAGCATGCTATTAGCAATACATGTGTCAGCCCTACCATCAACCAACGTATCACTGCTGTTTCAAACTGTTAGGAGAGCTGTTGACACAGAGTACTGCGTCTGTCGACAGCTCCAATTAGCTGGCGTGTCTGACTGGTGACAACACGGTCTACTTTTGTTTATGGGGATGGTGGGAGCTGTATCTTCGTCTCCCAACCTCCAGCGGTAGACAGATGGATAGAGCTATATAATCATCAACGGAAGCGTGTGATATTCTGTCTTCACAAACCATCATGTGGAGCAGAACCAACAGCCTTTTGTCTGCTTTAAGAAATGACTGCAAGACCCCTCCCATCTGTCAAGTTATGAGGGTGAATATGTATAAAAATGCATCATATAGATATACATGCAGGACACCCTACACCGGGATATGCTGAGGAAATAAAAGAAATGTTTTAAAAAGCCAATGCGAGGGCCGGTGAGATGGCTCAGCAGCATATGTGCCTGCCCGGCAAGCATGAGGTCCTGAGTTCAACTCCCGGAACCCACATAAGGGAAAAATGGGCCAGTGATATCACTCAGCGGCACAAGCGCTTGCTGGCAAGCACGAGGTCCTGAGGTCGACTCCTGGTACACCCCCGCAAAAAAAGCCAATGCGATAATTTGTATTATGGCAGCATTAAAGATATTTTGGCCTCAGTGCTGTTTATAGAAATCTTTTACCCAAAATTTCTAAAAATCAGCCAATCAATATTTTGCTATTGTTTACATAATAGTAGTAAAATTGTTAAAGTACATTTTGTAGCATTTGATGTTCTCTACTGTGTCTGGCTTGTATTTTGACACATGATGGAGTTGTGGCTTGGAATTACCTATGATACATCATTTCTCTACTAATTCTCATCCTTTTATTATTAGATACATATGTGAGAGATGATGGTCACAGGAAAGAAAAACACCTTAATGGTTTTAGCCCAAGATGTGTGTAGTTCAAAGCACATGGCTCATAATTCCATTTTTCCAATAGAAGGAGATGAAATACAATGATTGAGAATGATGAAAGTTTAGGACTACTCTAGAGTTATATTGTTAAACTTTTTTAGTTTTATTATGAAATGACTCAAAACGAAGCACTACCTGTCTAGAAACCACTGACTGGGTTCACCAATTTACTGCAACTCTCAAGTTTCAGCTCAAATGCTACTTTCCTGGAAAAACCCTCCCCAACCCTTTTAATACTCATAATATTATTATTTTCCTTTCCAACCTTTATTGCAGTTTGCAGTGTCTGTTTGTGTAATTATTCCTCATTGAGTACCATGAGAGAAAAGCATAGGCCAGTGTGGCTCACCATCGGCTCTCTGGTGCCCAGTACAGTGCCTGGCATACAGCTGTGTTGGATAAACACTGTACAGGTGGACTCCCCTCTGAATTTTTCAGGTAAGAACCACCACTCTTCCCGTTTTCTGAGACTAGAACTTCTCACAAGGAGGTGCTTCCTTGTGTCTAACTTATACCTTTCAGCTTAGCCCAGAGCTAGATTCAGGTAGGGGGTGCTACAGTGATGGCAGTGGGGACCAAGAGTATGTTCCGGGCAGAGGGAGTAGCACCCACGAGTCTACTGTGTGAGTTTCCAAGGGCCCAGTTTTGCACACAGCAGGATTAGGGGAGTGGCCTGAGAAGGCTAAGATGGAGAAAGAAGTCCTCAAACAGTGAACCACATACGGCTTTTGGGTGTCAGCCTGAAACTCTGACTGGGGAGGCCTGAGGGAGATTTCCTCTTACCTTCTCTTCAAGGATGTTAAGTATATTCATATCAATTGGACCCATGCTGTGTTCTCACCAACACGGGATTGAGACTAACCCTCCTGAGACCAGTCGGATAATGATATCCCACATGTCAAGTGGATAGATGGCGCAAAGGAAAATTAGACATTCATTATTTCATGTGACTGGAATTTTTTAGTTATTTGTTATGGCAGTATAATCTAACCACTCATGACTAATGAAGAAATCTTTACATTATACTGGGTTATCTATGTGTTTCTCTATATTGGATTATATGATGAATAAAACACATGTTTTTATTTTCACTGCTCCACATCCAACAAGTTGGCCCCTCATTAGGAGGCATATGAAACTCTTTTTCTTAATATGTGTTTGGAATTTGAAAATCAGTATTTACTGGATTGAAAGCTCACTGAAGGCAGAGGTCAGGTTGCTTATATATTTATCTCTCCCATCAAGCCCTATATAGCTAACAAGTAGCATTAACCAAGTGTTTGTTGAATGAACAGCTCACCTCATAAACATCTCCATTCCTGGCTGAAGCCTGTCTGTCCGTTCTGGTTTTTTCTGCACTGATTCCCCCTCCCAACGCTTGAATCCCCTTCTCCAAGTTCCCCTTATGCTTTTTCAATTGCAAGTCTCATTAAAGTTCATGGGAGAGAACACCTACAACTCCATTTCTGCGGTTATGAGCTAAGTCTGGCTTGATCTGATGCCTGGAACCAGTTTTGTGGCCTCTACTTAGCCAGATGGTTCCTGTCTTATTATTTGTACAGTTGCTTCTCAAATACTTTAGACCTTGGGAGAATCATTTAAACTTTCTGTTTACTTAGCTTCACTTTGCAAAATATTTTCACATTTTTTTTTCATTTGGTCTTCTCTAGAAACCCTAGGAAAAATGGATAAGATAGATATTTACCTACTCTATAGGTAGGGAAAATAAGATTCAGAGTTCACCCATAAGTATTTACCATGCACCATGGAGTTGTTGGAAGGAAATTTTATTGTGCTAAAACCAGAAAATTAGATAAAGACTTACCTTGCTGTGCTTCACTGATGATTTTATCATCCAAAAAGCAGAAGCTACTGCTGCTCTGGACTTAATTCCCATTAGCAAAGTGATGCTTGCGGAGGTGAGGAAGATGATGGGGAAAATGACTAAATATTTTAGAGTTGAAAATAGTTGAAAGACAGAAGACTGAACAGAGTTGAATATGTTCTCCAGGCTTTTAGAATGCATTTTTTCCCCAAATCAAAGAGATGTCTCCCAATAAATGGCATCATTTTATGGACAGAGACTTTAAAAGGGAACGTAGCTCAAAGGAGACAGGGGAGTCTGAAAAGTGTAATTCTGATCATATATTCATGAATAATCCCCATGTGAATAAAGGTAGGCACATCTGAAGAAGCTTTTGTGACTGCCAAGGGGGCTCTCTGATAAGCTCATATTCAAAAGGACTCAGAGGAGGGCTGGTGGAGGGAAGGCAGAATGACGGACAGCACCGGCCAGGCAGTGCCACCATGAGCCCCAGAAAGAAGAGGCAGAGACCCATATGCCGCTTGGCTGCGAGTGGCATCATGTGAGCCCCTCCCTGCTCTCAAGGGCCTTGGAGTGGACATTTTCTACCCCAGTCTCTCGCTTTAAGATTCATGAACACTAAATATGCCAAAGAGAGATGCTGAGCAGGAAGGTATTCTGATGGGACCAGTCCATAATGAGATGTATCAGGTAAAAACGCTACCAGGATATAAAGCTGCTTTCAAGCAAAAGAAACCAGAAAGAGGACTGTGAGGACGAAAGTGGATGGCACAAGTAAACACACCCTACAACACGTGGGGAGATGCGCCACGTGAGGTCCTGGCTCTGAGCAATGGCAGGAGCCCTTGCCTGGGGAGTCTTTAGCTCTATTCCTAGCAGTCCTTTCTATTTGCCTGTGACCTGGTAGAGTTAGAATAATCATATTCAGAACAAGAGGGCAGAACAAGTGATACAAATAAAGAACAGAGCCCAGAGAGTTGAAGAGAGATTATCAAGTGTTCATAACAGGCAAACTTCTGTGTTTAGAGCTGCAGCCAAGAACAATGAAACACCTTAAAGATGAGATTAAAAGGCCCTGTCCTGCTGCTTTTAAGGAAGCAGAGACTAGGGGAGGGACTTCTAGGCTGATGGGCAAACAGCATCTGAGTCTTCAAGAGAGATAGAAAGGTGAAGCATTAATTTAATTCATGAACATAATGGTGGTCTCTAGCAAAAATATAGAGTAGCTTTTTAAACTGAGGAGTTTGTGAATACATTGTGAAGGAAGCAAATACTACGGCTCAATGCGAATTTTTAAAGAACATCCAGACATTTAAAACACGACAAATGGGATTGGTAGATCTGTGGCAGAATGATGGCTCTGAAAGCTGTCCTTATCCTCATCTCGTTGAAACTGTGACTTTGTTAGCTTATGTGGCAAAAAGGAATGAGGGTTATATATGGGCTTAAACTTTGTAATCCGTTGAATGTGGGATGGGGAGGCTATCTTGGGTTACCTGGCTGTGCCTGGTCAAATCAAAGTCTCCTCGGATGTGGAAGAGGGGACTGAAGAGCCGGTGTTGGAGTGATGTAGTGTGCAAAGAATCCACTGGCCACAGCTGGCTTCAGGGATGGAAGGTGCCAGAAGCCAAGCAATGCTGGCTGCCTGAGAGCAGGGAAAGGGAAGGAAAAAGATTCTCCAATAGAGCTGCAAAGGAACACAGCCCAGACAACACCTTGATTTTTATCACATTTAGACCTTTGAGGTCTAGAACTATAAGATATTTGTGTCATCTTTAGCCACTAAATTTATGGTAATTTGTCACAGAAACAATAGGAAATTGACAGTAGGCAAGGGAGTGTCTTGACTTTACAAGGTCTTTGGGGTTTTCTTACAAACTCAATGGGGAAAATTAATTAGTAATATAAATCTCCTGTTGCCACTGGAGATCATCCCATGCCACTCCAAGGGAATTTACCCTTTGTTCTGCCCCAGAACTCTGCTCTTGATCCATTCATTCACTCAACAAACATTTATTGAACATCTTTCATGTCCCAGGTAGTACGGTAGACACTGAAACTTCAACAGAGTGCAAGACCGCAAGGTACCCACACTCCAAATCTTATATCCCAATGGGGCAAACAGACAAAAACAAATTTTCAACCACTGACATGTGCTTTGAAGGGAAATCAAGCAGATTAAAGTAACAAAGAATGCAGAAGAGGGCTTTTTGGATAGAACAATTAATTAGTGGATGTGTCTTTGAGGTGATACCTGAACAAACACTGAAAGCCATCCAAAGGTCTAAATAAAGAACCTTCCAGGAGAGAGGATTAGACAGTGACAATACCTAGGTATGAGAAAGAGCTTGTCATGTGCCAAACAGCAAGAAGCCCAGGGGGTCCAACATTGAATGATTAAGGGTAAGAGTGACAAAAGACAAGGTAGGGGAGGAAGCAGATTCAAGAGTGTTGGAGCGAGAACTGGGAGATTATTGGTAAGCCATTTTTGGTGTTCATCTCTCTTTCTCAACCTCAGATTATTAGAAAAACAGAAGAAGAAAACCATGTTCTTCAACCATAGTCTCTTTAACTATGATCACCGGTGCTGTAGCTTGGTAATTCTCATCCTTATATTGCTCACTCTTCTCTCCCTGACTGGAAGGGTGGAGGACAGAGAATCATTACTCTCTTGCAGTACAATTGTAGTTAAGGATCACTTGCCTATATGACTTTTAAGGCCCTTTTAATTGCTATATAATTAGATAATTAGTACTCTCACAGGCTCACATTGCTATTGGGTCTCAACATTTCACAAATGAGAGAAACAACTACTTTTCCTTTCTCAAAAGGTTACTTCAGGGCCGGTGAGATAGCTCAGCAGCATAAGTGCCTGCCTGGCAAGCACGAGGTCCTGGGTTTGACTCCCAGTACCCACATACAAAAAAAGGGCCGGTGATATTGCTCAGTGGCACGGGTGCCTGCTGGCTCATGAGGTCCTGAGTTTGAACCCTGGTACCCACAAAAAATAAAAAATAAATAAAAAATTTAAAAAAAGCTTACTTCAGAGTTCTTAAAGTATACTGCAAAGATTAGAGCTGTACGAACAAGAGTTGGTATTGTTAAATTAGATATATGAGTAAATGATAATTTTTCCTATTACTCTATCAATCATGATTACTTTGAATTTAAGTAGAAGTTTGAATAGTCAAAGAAAGTATATAGGACAACAAATGATTCCAGGGAAATTCCTGCTGAACATCACATATTGTTTCTTTGTAGATTGTGAGACCATTGACATCTCCCACCCCACCTTTAAATAATACATTAGTCAGTTTTCCTCTTGCTGGGCACAATGGGAAAGGTTTAATTTGGCTCACATTTTAAGGTAATTCAGTCCATGGTAGGCTGGCTCCAAGGCAGAAACATTATGGCAGAAGTTGCAGAGCAAAACTGCCTAGTTCATGGTGGCTGGGTAGCAGAGCAGGGGACCAGTACAAGAGAAAAAGGGTCAAGGGACCAGACACAGACTCTAAGGCCACACCTCCAAGACCCACCAAGACCCACCCAGAAGTGTGCTCCACCAACCCTCGGGGCAGATCCCAAAGCAGATCAAGTTAACACCCCAACTTAACTGTCACAGATAGTTTGCTATGGGTATAAGAGTACAGTGGTTAAGAGTGAAGACTCTGAGGTAAGAGCCTAGTCCTTTCACTTAATTGGCATATAACCTTGAGCAAGTAACTAACTACTTTGTGCCTCAGCTTTTTTGTCTATGAAATGGTAGTATTTTTTCTTTATTTACTTTCATACATGCATATAACACAGTATTTTGATCATATCTAGCCCCCTTATTCCTTCTTTTATACCTCCCTTACCCCTTCCTCTTGCTCTTTTCTTGTCTAACAATAGTATCCCTCCTATTTTCTTATCATCGTGTCACTTTTATTTTATTTTTTATATTTCACATATGAGGGAAAACATGTGATACTTGTCTTTCTGAGTCTGACTCATTTGCTTAACATGATGATCTACAGTTCCATACATTTTCCTGCAAATGACATCATTTCATTTTTCTTTAGGGTCAAATAATACTCATTGTGTATATATGCCACTTTTTAAATCTATACTGCAAAGATTAGAGCTGTCGATGGCCACCTAGGCTAGTTCCATGTCTTAGCTAAAAATAGCGTTAAGACAATAAACCTGGGTGTGCTGTTATCCCTACAGTGCACTGACTCTGGTTCTTTTGGGTATATGACAAGCAGTGGTATAGCTGTTCTATTTTTAGTTCTCTCTATTTCTGTGAAGAATGCCACTGGCATTTTCTTGGAAATGTATTGAATCTGTAGGTGGCTTTTAGTAGTATGACCATTTCAGCAATGTTTATTCTGCTGATTCATGAACACGGGAGGTCTTTTCATATTGTATTATCTTCTTCAAATGCTTCAGTGTTCTGTAATTTCCATTGTAGAAATCTTTCATTTCTTTGGTTAGGCTGACTCCTAGTTATTTTATTTGGACACTATAGTAAATGGAATTGTTTTCCTAATTTCTTACTCAGCTAGTTCATTATTGGTATGTAGAAAAGCTATTGATTTATTAATATTGTTTTTATGCTAGGAGGAAATATTAATAAATAAGTTCATTAGTGTAAAATACTTAAAATAGTACCTAGCACCAAGAAAATGTTCAATTAATGTAAGCCATTATTACCTCTGTTAGTTGTGTGTCACCACGTAACAGCTGTGGTAGTTAATTTTATTGAATTGACTGGGCTGAGGGATGTCCAGCTAGCTGGAGAAACGTTATTTCCATGTGTCTGGGAAGGTGATTTGGGAAGCTATTAGCATTTGAATTGGTAAAGTGAGTAAAGTAGATCCACTCATATCAGTGTGGACAGGGACCGTTCAGACCACTGCAAACCTGAAGAGAGCAAGGTGGTAGAGCAACAACAAATCCCTCTCTTCTTTAGCCTGAGCACCCATCATATCCTCCCCTCAGCCTTCAGCACTGCTGATTCTTGGGCCTTTGGACTGTGGGATTTATATTGGCCACACTAAACTATCCTTATTCCCAGTTCTCAGGCTTTCGGACTCAACTGGGACTTGCACCATTAGCTCCACTGGCTCTCAGGTCTCCAACTTTGGACTCCAACTGAATGGATTCTTCAGCTTCCAGGTGTGAGATTTCTCAATGTGTATGAACACAAGAGCCATTTTCTATAACAAAGTCCTGACTAATACAACATTTCCACAAGCCTAGCACTTAGAATAGCACATCTATGACTTCACAGTTCTTTCAGATCAGATCTTTTGCTTCAGGGTAGCACAGGTTGCCATCAACAAGTTGGCCATGGCTGCAGTCTCAGTGGAGGTTTGTCTTGGGAGGCATCTGCCTCCAAATTTCCCTTGTTGTTAGGAACATTCAGTTCCTTGCAGGTTGCTGGAGGACGACAGCTTTCAGTTTCTTTTTGACGGCTGGCCCAGATCTATTCTCAGCTCTTTGCTGACTGGTGTCCTCTATCTAAAAGCTCATACAATAGCAGCTTGCTTCTTCAAAAACAGCAAAGGAGAGAGTCATGTACAAGTGATCACACACATCCTGTCACCTCTGCTGTATTCTATTAACCAGAAGAGGATCACAGGTCCAGCCAACACTGAAGGGCAGAGAGCCACGCATGGACATGAACAGTGGGATCACGGGGGCCACAATAATCTATCTATCATATTAATCTGCTCTCAAGGCACTACTGATTTGGGCTGACCCATAATATGCACAACCGTTCCTCTAAAATGCGATGAGAACTTGATCCAACTGTGTCATTGGAACTGTGGTTGTCAAAGATGCTAAAACACTCACTAAAAGTTTGTCCCATCAGATCACAAGACCCTCCAGGGAAGCAAACCTTTAGTTGATACAAACATTGTTGAAATATTAATCACGAATTTCTTGTTGTCATATCAGAGTCCACCGAAAAGCTGAATACACACTTCAGGAAAAGAAAAAATTGTATAAATACTTTCAGTAATATATAAATTATAATATATAAATATATTTAGTATTTTCTGTGATATACAACATCCTCTAGGGTCCCCCGTATGAGGGTAACACTATTTATTGAAAAAACATCATACTATTTTTCTTTTTCTGAAGTGTGCATACATTTTCTTGGCAGACCCTATATACAATGTGAACTCATGACAAGACAATTTTAAATACTTTCACTCACCCAAGAGTTCATAATTCTGTTGTTATTTTACAAGGGAGTGGGATTCGAACAAATTCATCCAATTATATAAATTTGCTATTTAATATAGACTATCTATAAAAGCAGGTAGGCAAATGAAGAGACATAGACTCATACGCAGAGGGGATTTCACCCTTCTTTTAAGAAAAGAAGATTCGTGGACACAGAGCCTTTGATGATATATTTTTTAAGAACATGAGCTGACTCCTGGTTCTTGCTTTTCCTTCCAGATACTTACAAACTATCTGCGTTGTGACTTACTGCTGCCTGCCTCTTTAACATCGTCTCATTCTACAGTGCCCCAATCTCCTGAAGCACCAGCCACGGTCACTTTCTTTGGGTCTCCCCAACTCACCAGCAATCTTCACTGCAAGGTATTGCAGGGCTGTTCTCTCTTCATGGAAAAATGCTTCCCATGACGTCGCATGTAGAGCACTTTCCTGAGTTCTCAATCTCGTGTCCTCTTTTGTACTGCCACAAACCCATCTACCCCAGGAGTTCTTAAGCTTTACTGTGTATCAAAATGCCCAGAGAACTTATTAAAAATTGCAGGAAGTTGCATTACTAACAAGTTCCCAGGAGCTGGTTCAAGGACCACACTTTGAGAACCACTGGTCTGTTGCATTATCCTATTTTGTCTTCCTTATTGCACACATCACTGATCTACTTGCTTATTTCTTTATTAGATATTGTCACATGTTCATGCAGCAGTGCCCAGCAGACTGGCATATAGTTTTATTAGATGAATGAACACATAACGAATGAGTTGAAATGTGAAAGGAAATTCTGGAATGCATATCTGCTTTTGGAGCTAAATTGGAAGATCCCTTTTTATGTGCACTTTTGCAAATAGATGCTAATGATTTCCCAGAAAATATATACTTTAAACTTTAAGTTTCAGTAATTAAAAATATAACTTTATGACTCTACCCACAAATAACACTGGGTTTGCATAATGCTTACGTGAGGGCTCAGGACAAGTATTATATTAAATAGGTTAATTTTATAAGTAGCATGCAGTGGTGAATTCATTCCAATGAAAATCTTATGTGTATTTTAAACTAAAGAGGACCAATTTTAATTCTACCTGGAAAGTATATTTTTCTCTTATTTTGCACCTTTTCTCTTTCCTTGTCTCACGGGAGTACCAAGAATTATGTTTTTGTCCCAGTTGTAGATTGACTGCACATCCATCTTTACATCCCTGGAGTGTTTCTGTCATTTTCTTTCATTATATTATAACTGTGACACTTTTGTTAACATACATTCATCACCAATTACCAGCAACACCTGTGGATACCACATGCAGAATGGGAATCTTTTCAAATGAGCAGTCTGATTAAATAGACTTGGTATATGCTAATTATAAGGTACATGCCTTCCACAAAGGAGAAAATTCACAATACCAAACATGTATATATATGTCCCAAATCTTGAAATTGACTTTCACCAATGGGTGTGAAGGACAGTTATGTAGGTTGTACATACATATCATCAAATGAAGTGGAATTTGGGATTTATTTCCCCAGTTTCAAGTCTGACTACCCAGATATAACTCACATCAGTGACCCCAGTTGGCTTTGGTGATCAGATAAACCTGCCATCTTGCAGGCCTCACCTCCATCTTGGGTTAAAGAAGTATTGCCTTTGGGCAAAATGCTAATATTTATGCTTTGATCAAGGCAATTTCAGCATGCAGCCAATGCTGGTAGCTTTCTTAGTTTCAGAATGAATAGCTGTTGATTGACTAAATTTTAAGTGGAGTCACAAAATCACAGGTGTTATGGTTAGAAATGATCCTACAGATTATTATTTTTAAATCCTCTCCTTTATGAGATAAGGATATTGACATATAGATAAGAATAGTTATTCTCGCAAGGTCATATAAGACGTCAGTAGCAGAAATAAGCTCATAACTCCTGTAGCCAAGGTGTTCTTTGCCTCTGATCCATTTTTCTCCCATCGTTCCACACTTCATTTATTCTAAAATGATGTAGAGAAAACCTTGAAATTAGCTGCCACCAAGTTTAAATAGGATGAGAAATATATAATATTGGAAATATGTAATATTTCCAAGATTACATATTTCAATTAAAACTACGTTAGAGCTTGTTATGGACTGAACTGTGTCCTTCTAAAATTCGTAAGCTGTTAAAAATGTAATTAAGGTTAAATGAGATCACACAAGGACTCCTACTTTAATAGGACTGTGCCCTTACTTACAAGAAGACGTAAAGACATAGGGATACACAGAGTGAGAAAAGCAGTCATCTGAAGGTCGAGGAGAGAGTTCTCAGGAGGACCAAACCAGCCAACAGCTTGATCTTGGATTTCTGGCCTCCAGACTATGAGAAAATAAGTTTCTGTTGGTTAAGCCACCAAATTGGTGGCAGCCCAGCAGATTAATATAGGACTAACTCAAGATCCAGTACTATACCTACTGAAAGCTTTAGAAAGGAGTCAAGTTTTTCCTTGTTTTTCTCACTAATACTAGAAATAAAGCTAGCACATTTTGCCCATAGTAGCACTATCCCCTTAGAACTCCCAAATACTGTTTTTGAATAAGAAATAATACTGTTTGGTTAGACTCACACATTACAAATGGGTTGCTGCCACCATGCTGGAATGGTGAGACTCAACAGTTCATCTTTTGGATCAATTCCTTCTTCTTTAACCTTTTTTTTTTTTTGCCTAGTCTCCATACTGAATTTGTTGTTAAAGTCCCAGTTTTATTTTGGGAGGAAAAAAAGATAGAGGCAGGTAAACACTCAATGGTAGAGTTTTGCCGAAGAGAAGTTGCAGTCATGGGTAAAAATGAGCATGTCGAATTCTATCCCAAGTCTGGTTTGGAAGATGATCATTCATTTTAGCAACCTGGAGTGCAGAATATTGGATTTGTAACATTACCCCTCTTATACCCTCATCATCACGAGCACAGCTCATACCTTAATTCCATGAGTGATTCACCAGAATGAGTGTGGTGGGAGAAAGTTGTGAGATGGGGCACCAGCTGGCTGTAACCTTCCTTCTTGGCAGGGAGGAAAAAGAAACACCACAAGGCCTGAGGCTGCTTTGAGTTAAGAGTCTCCATGTGATGCTGGCTCCATGTTTCCCACCAGTGATGTCTAGTTCTTTGCTTTGGCTTTTGATGCTCCTCTGCTTGTCTGTCCCGCCCAACTCACTCAGCCTCGTGGCACAGGCCTTCTCGGCACCAGTTCCACTCACCCTGGCTGGTCCCCTTCTCAGAAACACCCTCCCTTCTTTTTTTTTGGTGGGTACCGGGGGTCAAACTCAGGACCTTGCGCACCAGCAGGCACCCGTGCCGCTGAGCGATATCACTGGCCCTTTTTTCATATGTGAGTACCAGGAGTCGAACTCAGGACCTCGCGCTTGCCAGGCAGGCACTTATGCTGCTGAGCTATCTCACCGGCCCCCTCCCTTCTTATCTAACTTTTTTTTTTTTTTTTGGAGTAGGAAAATTTATTGGGGAAAAGGAATGGGAAACAGGAATAGCTCCTGAGAGACAGGAGGGGTCCCAAACGGGTTGCCAATGAGCCCACTTCTCAAAGGAAGTTTTATAGGGCAAAATCATGAGGCAGGTACAACATGGATCAAATTATGATTAACCAATAAGATTGCAAATATAGTCACTTAGATAATATTGAATGGTAGCAAGGGCATATGGGTGACATCATTAATCTTGGTTGATAATCTATAGTCTTAGTCTTATCTTTAGTCTTAGTTTTAGTGGTCTTAGTCTTAGTGGGTGGAAGAGGATGACTCACTGCTAATGATATAATGGGAGATCTCAAAAAGGTGATACCAATAATCTCAGACTTCTGTTTATCCCTTTCTTCCTATCTAACTTCTTAAATACCTCCTATTCTGGGAACACATGAAGATAATCATCTTGATCTCTGTTTTTCCCAAACTGCTTTTGCAATTTGTCATCACCACATAATTAGGATCTTATTATGTACTCTTTGACCCACAAATTTTCTGTTTCCTTACCTCTGTGATGCTGGAGATTATGTAGAGGCAGTCCTCACAGTGTTTGAATGTAGACAGATCTGGCTCGAAATCCTAAATGTGCCATTTTTGAGCTAAGTGACCAGGGAGAGTTACTTAACCTTCCATAATCTTAATGGCTTTGTCTGTAAACAAGCATAACAGGAACTACTGTCTGGAGTCCTCCGATAATTTAATGAGATAATATAGAGGGTACACTCCTTTCATGTCTATTCATTTTTTCTACAATTTAAATAATATGAACAGTTATATAGAATTTTTCAATTTAGAAAATAGTTTTCTTATATATTCTATAATTTATAAGCTCTTCTTTGTGGGATGACGCTAAGACTCTCTGAGAATAGGAATGTTACTGTGCTTTTCATGCTAGAATAGCCCAAGGCACACAAGAAACTCCGTCCTAACCCTGGCAGGTTCATATACCAGGCGAAAGAGAGAAGATAGAATCAGGAGAGTTAATGGGCTCTAAGTCCGGCTCTTCCTGGGGCCCACATTTGTCCAAACACATCGTGTACAAAGTCACCATTTGGTCAAGAGCCCATCTTCCAGCAGATCTGATCTTGTGGGTAGAAATCAGAAATGAGACAGTTAAGGATTGTGACATTCAGAGTCATGTGGGTGACAACACACCCCCCAGGAACGAGCCCCCTCTAAACAAGATGTCAGGAAGAGGAAAATCAAGTATCAGAGTCCCCAGAAGGAAGCCCCAGAAGATTTAGGAAGAGAATCATGTGGGCTCCAGGCAGGGGCTCTGTGACTCAGGACAGAGTCCCATTTTCAAGAAAATAGAAGCAGCAGTTCAGGCCAAGGTGATAAAGACCAGAAAAGGCTGGACTTGAGGGGCCAGATGTGTGCCCAGGCTCTGGGAGGCAAACCAGACAGTAGGTCCATGGTAACAAGACTAATTTCAGCTCCCACCAGCTGGTCACCCGGGCCCTGTTCTTTTCTTTCTGCCTATGTCCCTTTGAAAGCAGTAGACCACCTGGTAACCTTGGCCTGAGGTACCTGCCAAGGTAATAGGCAATAGCTGCTGACTCAGAAACGGACCAGATTTCCTTCTCCCTTACCTTTTGTTCTGTTTCTGCATGTGAGATAGCTCTAGCTCTGCGTATCTATTTCTCCTCATTTACGGATCACTTATTCCAACTGTCTTTTAAAGCTTAGCCCCTCACACGCATGCCCATTCACACATGATCCCTGACCCTGCAGGTGTGAGCTTCCCTCAAAGCAGTGTCTACCACTTGCAGAAAAGGGGCCTGAAACATTTGATTCCAGCCCGGGCCAAAGTGCCTCGGCCTCTCCATGAGAGCCAGCCCTCGGGGCAGGCCAGGGCTCATCCTGCTCTCGGTTGGCCCAGAGACTGGACAGGAGGTGGTCATATTAGTGACTCCAGCTGGGAGAGCCAGTCACAAGTGACAGACGCATAAAAAGCCTTCTTGATTCATTTGCTGGGAGATAACCATGAACTGAAAAACATTCTGCCCTTGAGAATGGGGGGATGTAATTTCCAACTTCAAGCTCTTGCCTTGGCTGGCTTCCTTAGTAACTAACGTAAGCCATCTGCTGGACTTCCTATGCCCGCCTGCTTGCTGCAGAAAGCGTTTGTCTGCTCCTCTGTCTGGCCCAGTCTCACAGAGGATGGGACTAAAGATGCCCACGGTCTTTCCCAACATCTCCTGGAAGGATTGAAAGAGTCCACTATCTGGAAATACATTTCCTGTCTTATTCCTTAGTCACTTCTGGAAAAATTTTCAACATTTTAATTGGCCTAGTTTTCTACTCCAGTAAAATGGAGATGAACTCCTTAACATCTCACTATAATAAAAAAATGCTCTTAAAGGGACCTTGAGCCTAAAGTGGGCCGGATACAAGGAGACCCAATAAAAATGCGGGATATATGCCCCCAAAGAGCAAAAGAACTTCAAAGTAATATCTCCATACTGGAACATTAAAAGTACTGCTTCCCTACAGCTTTGTACTGCAAATAGCTATTTGTGCCTCCCAGAATGCTGGTTACATTACCACTTCATAGAGACAATGTCATGGGCATTTGAATTGGCCCTGCATCTTTACTTCCACTGCTAAATAAAGTCCAGGAATTTAAAACAGTCTACCTGGAGCAGGACAACAAAAAGGGAGGTGACTTTTTAGCACAAAATTCTTCACTGGTTCCCCATTATACAAAGCATCCAATCAGAATGTCTGCACCAAGCACACCATACCCTTCTCAGTTTCCCCCGAGGTGACGGTCAGGCCTTATCTCCTTCCACTCCCCTCTTAGTGATTCTGTATCAGCATCTATTTACTGAACTTCGCAAAATATGCCACATCCTCCCCTAATGAAATCAATAAAGTTATCTTTGAAACCTGGAACTGCTTAAGAAAGAAGCAATTCTCTGGCACAGGGAACATTCTAAGATGTTCTGCATTGAGGAAATGTCTTGCCCTGGGGCAGACAGGTGATATGAAATCCTATAAAAACACTTTTAGTTTTCATGGAGGCATCTCTAGGAACATCTCTTTCCAGAATTCTCATAAAGCTACTCCTTCTAGCACCAACCTCCTCTCTTGCCTTCTTCCCACTCCAAGCTCCAGCTTAAATTAAACCAAAACTCTTGACTTTTTATGGCCCATACAATATGTGCTTCCAGGAGTCTGATTCCCTTTTTCTCAGGGTTCAGCCATGAGTGTATGCGAGTGTGTGTGTGCGTGTGTGCGTGCGTGTGTGTGTGTGTGAGTGACTAGTGGGTATGTTTTCATGCATTTGGCCAGACACTTCTGACCTGTATGTGCCATACTGCCTGCTGTTACTAATCCTAGGACCTACCCTAATTCTTGGAGTTCTTACCCCATTTTTCATTGTAGGATAACAAGTATCTTGACTGTAATCTATTAAATGAATAATTGAATAAACTTGTTTTCCTCCAGCGCGAGCATATTGTTTGCACACAGTGTCATCCTGGGCCCTCCAGCTATGGAAGGCCTGCCAGATATGTTTATTAAACCCCCTGTGCTTGGAAAGAACACAGAAAACTGTCATCCACAGCAATACAAAAGTGCCTATCTCAGCTGGAGATCTCACTGTCACGAATAAAGGAAGAGTTTGCGGTACAGTTTTGAGATGTAAAGTGAAAAAGCTTCCCCACTGTGCAAATGTGTTGTAACCCTCAGGCGAGAAAAAAATATTGAATTGTTGCTGGCAGTACAATGTAATTATTGAGTTAGTGGCGGCTATGTTTCTAAGCTTCTTAAGGTAAAAATCACATTAATTTGGCCTTCTCCAAAGGACATTCCAGGTTGTTAAATGGAACCGGTGAAACCTTTTTTGTTAATGAACCTGGCCAGTGGACAGCTACTTGCCCATAAATCAAACCTTGGACACGCTGGCAGTGAAGGAGGAGATGTGCTACCGTGGAGGCTGCTTTGTTTGCTTGCGGCCACTCTGCCTTGGGACGTGTTTTCCAAACTCCTGAGGCGCAGGCATTTGCCCTAGGTGGTAACTGAGTGGGAGGCTGGATGGAAACCACAATGCTCTCCTCAGAAAATCAAGTGAGTCAGACTTGGCTCCTCCTTTAGGGCAGAGCCAGTCATGATGTTCACCCTGGGATGAAGGACAGGAGGCTGTGCGTTTGCCAAGACTGGGCTCCTGAAAAAATGGTGACTTCTGTCCCTGCTTTCCGATTCCTCAGGGCTTACATCATTTCTCAGAGTCATTGCAGGCCCTGCTTCTTAATAGCATCGCGGCTGCCAGCGGGGGAAGAAAGCCAACGGCTCTGCCAACAAAGCGCAGATTTTGGGTCAGCCTGTGGTGATCAGATATCACTGTATCTTATGCTAGAAACTTAATTCCTTCAGGGAGTCCTCCTTGAAATGTCCACGGGGGGAAATATCTGTGTTTTGCTAATGCCAGACCCAGCTACCGGAATCTGGTGGGTTTGTTTTGTGTGTTTTGTCTCTTGGGTACTGAGACGATGACTTTCAAAGGTCGAAGTCCTTTGCTGACTTGTTTTCCTTACTCTACGGGGTGGGATGTACTGGGTGGGATTAGAATAAGAAAGCAAGACTGAGGCTCCCTTGAGCCATCATGCTGCCACATCAACAAAGCAACACGGGAAGGACTGAGAGAAGGAGGCAGTATTGTGCGGTAGGAAGAGCAGACACTGAGGTGACACTGACCAGATGAACGTCCCTTAGACTTGTGGGCACAGGCAAGTCACCACCTCTTTGAGTCTCAACTTAAACATTTTATAAACTGAGATTTTTGGAAGCCTGATTTGTAAGATTTATACATACTATCGGTAAAAAGATTAGCATCATCTGGAAAACAGTGGAACCAATAAATTTACCTCTTGGGGTTTTTTTTAAGGTTAATTTTAAAAAACCTGAATGATCCAAAAGACTAAACTAGTTTGCGAGAGTATTTAATTTGTAAGGGGGTTCACAGGCACGTGTTTTGGGAAATACGGAGGTTCTCCCTCAGTTCAGAGTAATTAGGATCCTGTTTTTAAAGTTCCTCTGGTGCTTTTCTTATACTTAACCTAAGCCTCCATCTGCAGAAGGACTATTGAAGAACCTTGAACCTCAAAGCCAAGTGTGACTGTCATGCTATGTACCAGAGCCTTCTGTGGCCTTTGGTGCAAGTTTGCCCATGTGTTCTCATGTATAATTTTATAAGTGAAAAGAAAAAAGAGTTTACCAAAAACGTTTTTAAAAGTTCATTCAAGTTACAAAGTCGTTAACACCATTATTGGACTAGCTGGTTAGTGAGTTTGTTGGAGAGGTGTCCCATATATTCAGGACTTTTTTCTGGGCAGGAGAAAGGAGCTATCTAGAGTTCTAAGAGATTGTGGGGGAAAGAGTAAGAATGGCAGAGGAATAGGTTTTCATTTGTGAAACCAATTTCTCCAGAACTCCAGAGAATTAAATTTCTTCTTAAAAGGGATAAAGAAGCTCTCCAGGACTTTATTTGTGACTTCGGAGTTTCAGTACTATTTGATATGTTTTTAGAAGGCAGTGTCTTAAGTAACATTAGCTGATTGTCCACCACGTGGCAGACCATCTGGAGATGTCGCCTAGTTCTTGAACTTACTAGCCCTGCAGGGAGGTGGAGGAGCATCCCCTTCTACGTTACAGACAATTGGACTTTCAGAAAGGTGATAGCTCTTGGTGCCTGATTCCAAATTATTGTCTGATCCCTATACCATATCTCCTCTACTAGAGCACAGAGGAGAGTATTTTTCCCCCTTATCTCTTGCTCTGAGCTTCCCAACATGCTTTGCAGCATAGAATGTAACAATAGTCCACCCTCAAGGGAACAAAAGCTGGGATAATCGTGTTATGTACCATGGTATTATTTGCATAGCCAAATAAAGCTATCTTGCTACAGATGTAACCTTCGATAATTTATTGATGTAAAAGTGGCCTCAGGTACCAGGTTTTTGGCAGCTGTTACACTGTCAGAGTACACTGTAGAACATGACATCCATGAATATTTTATGTGGAGAAGAAATGGAAAAATAAACCTTTCAATATATCAGTTCCCAGCCCTGATCTTCATTACTGAAATAAGAATCGAACCCCATCTTTGAATTTGATCAACCAAAACTGTGCAAACTGAGAGCTCCCTAAATTGGATTTCAGTGGTGAATTGATTTGAGCTCAATTTTTGTTGAACACATCAGCGGCTTATATCAGGCCATACTGTAGGGGTGGGTTAGTGACCTCAGTGATATATTGGAAGCTACAGACTTAACTGTCAGTAGGATTGGCTTGGCCCTTTATCCTTCAGAGGCGAAAAATAGAGCCCCATTCAGGAGGTTCATTGTGTAGGGATTTGTTGGAGTTTTATTTATGCAGATTTAGAAGCAGTTGGAGATCATCAACATCCAATACGCCCTCTGTCAAATATTTCTCTTCCATTGTTGGGTTATTAAAATATGAGTTGGGGGTTGGGGGAGTCTGTCTTTTTAGTAGCAAATACTTAAAAAAAATAATCAAAAGGGCATTTTAAAATTTTGTATTTTTTGGTATCCAGCATACTTCTGAGTAGTAGATTTTTGATCTGGAGCCCATCCTCAGCACTGACAACCAGCCCTCCACTTCTACAGGGCTTACCTTTTCATCACTTGAAGACCAGTGCTCGCGTGATTTGGACCCACTGAGGACCATAGAATGGTATCAGTTCAAAAGTACTGGATACCTGTGGAGCGCTTTGCAAGATATTGCAGGATTTTGGGGGCTTTCTATAGAACCACATAGAAGTATTGCTGAGTACTTTGCAATGTGAATTCCTGCAATTTGCAGGAATTTACCATGATTTTCAGGTGATCATACTAGGTAAGTGTTTCATTTTTATCTCAATTGGTTTGATTTTGTGCTTTCACTATATTTTTGCATTGAGGTTTTCAGGTTTACTCAGGGGGTTTACGTTTTTAACCTATCTTTAATCCCATCTCCTCTGATGAGCACCTGACTCGGCCTATCTATACCTTTAATTGATGCTCTCTTCAACTCCATATGCCAAATTGCAATTCCACGATCTATCTAAGACATAGACAATTTAATCAAGGTACTAGTTACTCTACTTATTTTAAATAAATGCCATTCGGGCTTAGTAAACACCATTAAGGGGAACACGGGTGATTTAAAATAAGGTAAGTGACTCATATTTTTTCAAATGAGCACTTAAACACAGCTAAATAATGAAATACTCATATGACCCTTAGAAAACTTATTTTTAGGTAAAGCATGTTTTTATTTTCAGAACCATGTAATTGAGCAAGATTCCTTGAAAAACACTGATTGAAAGGTATATTCTTGTTGGTAGCTGTTAAATCTTCCGGTAATACTGAAAGGTTCTAAATTTAGGATGCTTGAGATAGCCTCCCTCTTATAATATGTACTATACTTTAAATGTATTTATTAAAGGTTTCATTAATAGTATATTTAACATTTGGGAACTAGAGCTCAATAGTTTTTATTTTTAAAAAACATGTAAGTGTAAAAGTGTGCCAAACAATTATTGAATTTTATGGATAAACCTAAGAACTTCAGTTTAAAACCTAAGAATTTTAGTTAAACTTCCATAGCTACTTAACTTGTAGCCCATACATGAATGTAGATGCTTAGAGAAATGGTTTCATCATACTTTCATTTCTAAGTTATTTAAGCCCTGGGGATGCCCCCTGCTCCATCCCAAGGAAAAAGTGATAAATTTCTGTTTTACTCTTTTTGTGTCTTATAGCTAGCCAGGACTGGGTCAGAATTAAAACTCAAATCTTCTAAGTTTTAGCCCAGAGCTCTTTCCATTACTGTGCCTCTTTTGAATGTTCTGCTTCAGTACTGGTATCTAATTGAATAAATCAAACACAAATATCTGGTTTACTCAGTTTTAGAAGAAAACAAAAACATACCTTCTCTCCTACGAATTGATGAACTGAGTTTATAGCACAGACTTCTGCAGCATTTGGTAGATCAGGAAAAAGAAAGCCTCAAGTTTTAACAAAAGATCATGAACACAGATATGGAAGCCACATGAATTGGATTTTTTTCTGGGGGATCCCAATTTCAAATATTCTTTTATCTTTTTCCCATAAACTTGCTAATACTGATCAGATATGGGTCCCAAATTTTTTGGCCCAGAAATGTGATTATTTAGCTATATGATCTACTTAAATGCAAGAGTCCTTGATGAACTTAAACTGTTGTTTGATTCGGAAAATAATCAATACTCAAACATGGCAATCTCCAGTAGTCTCCAACCCCTGCCATTATTCAAAATTTGAGTGAAGGCACTGAGAAACTGTCCTTTAAGTGTCAATATAATCATAATATTAATTACCATTTACTGAATGCCTAGGCAGGGGCTGACAGGTGCTTTACATACATTACATTCTAATCCCCTAGCTGGTCATTCAAAAATCTACATTATTATCCTTATTCTAAAGATAAGGATAAGCAACTTGCTCAAGGCCACACAGCTAGTAAGTCCTAGGGCTGTGTGTTTCCGAAGTCTTTTCATTTCTCCCTGTAAGATAAAGTAATGAATGCATGAAAATACACTGAGCAATGACACTGAGTCCACATTACTAATAAAACACATGATGGCTTTGAAATAATGGCTCCAAGGAAGCTTCCACAAGAAAGACACTTGTGATAGAGTCTAAAGACTTGATTTCCTATATGGTTTTGCCATGAATCCCATGGCTTTGCCTTTTCCCACTCCGCATTCTATACCCTTTGGCTTGCCAGGACAGAACTGCCTTATTTTGGTTATTCAATCAGTTTGTTCCCTCTTATTCCAGTGTAGGGTTTGATGTAGAGGCAAAGTCTGAGAATTCCACCAGCATCTGGTGACAAAGAAGGAACAGCCAATCACCACCTGCCAGGCAGTCGTAGCTAGAAGAATGACTGCAGCTGGCCCCAGCTGGCCATGTGTCAGCACACCTCCTTCTCAGACTGCGCTGCCCGGGGGTGCCCTGGACTCCAGGCTCCTGTGCAGTGATTCAGTCCAGAGCACAGGGCTTCTCACCAATGCTGAGTCAGATTTCACTCGCATGGCCAGAGTCCTCCTGTGCCTCTACACCTCACCCCAGCAGGGATGAGGTCATCTGCGTTTCCACCATCCTTCTTCCACACCGGGGCACACACTTTTGCTTCCTAACTTGCCCTTCCCCTCAGTCTACTCCATTAATGCCTGCACACGCTTTAGCATGTGGCTTAGATAGTGTCTCCTCTGGCCCTCAAGACTGGGTTTAATGGCTTCTCATGTATCCCTTTAGTAACCCAGTGCCAGCTCTCTTGCCATGGTTATCACTAAATGTCAAATGTCTGAAATGACATTTGAATTTTTCTTCATCTCCAAGAAGACTGAGATCACTGAAGACAGGAATGTAGAGGTAATGTTGTATCTATTTGAGAACAAGGACTCTGGAGTCAGACAAAACTAGTTCTCTATTTTGGCTTCAGGATTTACTTAGTTACCTTGGGGAAGGTTAACCTTGGAGCCACTCCGAGCTTCAGTTTCCTCCTCATCAAGAATGGGATGATAAAGAAAACCATCTTGTTGAGCAGTTCTGAAGATTAACTGCAACAATGAACATAAAATACTTCAGACAGTGCTTGTTATATAATAAATGAGCAATAAAATTTATAAATATTCTATTCACTTGTCATACCACATTTCCTACGATAGTGTCCCTTTAATAAATATATTATATTAGAGAGGTTGAAAAGAACAGAGCAATTGACCACATTTGATATATAGTTCCACATCCATGTCTTATGGCGTCCTCATGTCATTTTTTTCTGTGCTACTATATATACTTAATAATTCCTGTTTAGTGTTACAGTCCTAAAAGTAACTTCAATAGCTCCCCACTTTTTTTTTTTTTTTTTTTTTTTTTTGCTATAAATTAGCGGAAGAAAGAAGAGCAAAATATAGAGAAGTCACAATTGGACATCAGACCCAAAGTCTGCCCAAGGCACAAAGGACATATAAGTGAGCTCTCCTCCTCACACACGTGAGCCAGATTGCCAGCACCAAGATGCTGGGAACTACAAATATGTGTGTGTGTGTGTGTGTGTGTGTGTGTGTGTGTCATGGCTAGTATGTTGTAGAGGTCTAGCAAATAGTCCACACTCAATAGATATTTGCTGAATGAAGTAGTAAACACATCTGAAGGTTTTGATAAGCCCAGTTTCATTAGGAACCTGTTAGCCTTAATAACTCACCCGTTTGGTCTTATATGGGTAACACCAGAAGTGATGCAGAAAGGCTATCTTCTTGCAGAGTTTATATTTATTTTACTTAACTTCTAAAAGAAGCCCTCTTGTTATAATATTTTCAAGATTTAGTGAACATGTTTACGTTGACCATGCTACTTGTGATTTACAGGTTTTCATGTGCCTCCCTGTTCTGCCCTTTTTGAGATGAAATGACTAAGACATCCGGGCCTGAGCATCCACAGCATTTCAGTTGCATTAATTCCCTCCTCTGCTTGCGGGGCACCTGCTCTGCCTCTGATGCCAGGCACCGTGCGATGCGCTGGGAGCACAGCAGCCGTCCTCTGGTCCAGTCATAGTCTTCCTTGGGACCAGACAAGGATTCAAACGTCCCTCCAGACACAGCACATTGTAGGATTAGGTCACAGTCTGCCTTGTGTTTGTTTCCAATCACTGTTCTGGAGTGGCTGGATTGGTACCGGCGTCTCGATGCTTCTCCGTTGCATTCTTGCCTTGTCACTTCTCCCCACAGGCCCGATCCAGTCCACTGCTCAAAGCTGTAACTTTCTGCTCCCAAACCCCTACAAGGGGAGGTTGCCTGATCCCAAGAGCCTCTCCATAGCACAATACCAACCTGAATGGTTGTGCAGCCCCTGGTTTACTCTTTCCTAGCAGCCAGGGGTCGAATTCCTGCTCTATTTCTTCCTGATGCTATGGATAGCACTGCATTTGGAGTCAAAGACTTGGGCTCCAGACTTAATCCTACTGCATTCTAGCTGCATCACCTTCAGCAGTGCATTCAAACTCAATGTGTTTTTCTTTTTTAACCTGAAAAATGAGGTTAAAATCTATATCATGTGTTTTCTGTGAGGGTTAAAGAACACTACATATGAGAACACCTTACAAACACCCATGTACCCAAAATTTAAATTTAATTATTAACAGTAAAGTACCAAAAAATGTAAGTTAAATTATTCATTATCATCTACAATGACATTTAGAGGATTTATGTGTATACATTGACCTAGTACAATCTTCTAGAAATTCAAATGCTTGTGTCACCAGAGTTTAAACTTCTCAGTCTCACAGAGAGACCTTGGCTTAATGATGTGCACTTGTTTAAAGATAAATACAGCAGTCTACGAAAAAGCAATGTCATGTTCTTGAAGGCAACAAACTGATTTTTTCATGGGCTTACATTTGGCAATGAAAAAAATATTAAAGAAACAAAGAAAGAGACCTTAATCAACAGTTTTATTGGCTTTCTCTGGTTGTGATGTAGCTGAATTGGGAAAAAATAACGTTCTCTTTCAACAATTCATTCTGTAAATGGCAATGCTTTTCAGCCAACATTCCATTCAACAAATACTTACTAAATGTTTGCTTCGTGGGTACTGTGCTGTTTATCTAGCTGTAGCTTTCCAGTTATCAAATTAAGACTTTTGTATTTATTAATTCAAAAATATTAAATTGTCAGTCTATAAAGCCAAAATACAAAATTAAAACACAACCTCAGACATGGAAGAGTAACTAAGACATTACTCCTGTCTTCAAGGCATGTATCATTTAGGTGGGGAGAGAGACAGGTAAACAACTCACCATAATAGACGCCAAATAAAATAAAAGATAAGTATAACCTCAAAGCCGCACATTATGTTGCACAGCAAAGGGTGATTGTAATTAGAGCATTTGGGAGATGGGAAGGGAGGGTTAGGAGGCACTGAAGAACAGCCTATTCTATGAGAACATTAAACAGAGATTCCCATTTTAATCCTCTGTGCCGGGATAGTGATTTTTTCTTATTTTTAAGGAAGGATAGGATTCTGTCTTAGAACAGGTGAGAAGAAGAGTTCCTGGCCTGGAGAGGTCTTGGCCGATCTGGGTTTATACAAAGGATGTGCACAGTGAAGGACTGGAGAGAAGGTTTGGGAGCGGTGAGAAGTGGTATTCGTTTTTTTTTTTTTTTTTTTTTTGTATTAACAAACTCAAGCATTAGAGAATGTACAAATACCTTTTGGAGAAAAATATTACTCAGTATAAGATTTTTTTTCTTTTCCATATTCATTTATTTTTATTTTATCCATCAGTTTTGAAAGATTACAATCATTTAAAACAGATATTATTTACATTTTTGAGGATCTTAACTTATTTTAATTAATTTTTTTTAAGACAACAAGTAAACATTCTTATGTATTAACAAACTCAAGCATTAGAGAATGTACAAATATCTTTTGGAGAAAAATATTACCCAGTATAAGATTAAGCCATGTAAGAGCTAGGTAAAAATAGAAGACTAAAGAATGGAATAGTCACAGTGAAATTGCATTTTCATACTAGGGAGACAATACGATGTTTACAAATGTGCATCCGGTTTATTTCGCTTGTGAGTATTCTCTCGAGTTGCATCCATTTACCTATAAAAGTTTCCAGTTTATCTTTCTTTATGGCTGAGTAGTACTCCATTGTATAGAAATAAGTGGTATTAGTTTGAGGCTAATTTCTTCCCATGACATTCAAAGGAGGGGTGGACTTTATTTCATGAGTGATGAGGCCCCAAAGAGGGTTGGAGGGAGAACTGTGACACAATGCAGCTGGATCTAAGATTTTTTTTTTTAAGTCAGTGTTATGAAATCATGAGTGACAGTGGATATCACATCTGAAGAACCTGATTAGAGATTGCCCAGGCAAGAAGAGTGGTGGGCACAGTTTGTGGTCCCCAGATTGATGAACCTGATTGGGAGACCAGATTGGCAACCACTGTGTTGGCATTTGATTCCTGTGCTTCAATTTGAATCAGCTCAGACTACATTATGTTTCATAAAGATGCATAAAAAAACATAAACTATACATTCAATGGCTTCATATTTAAATTAAATAATATTTTGGTCAGATAATTGATAGTATAGTCATAATAGAAAATAATCGTATAGATATTAATAATAGCAATAATAGTATAGTATAATTTTATCTACAGGTTTTCACCTATAAGATCATGAATGCGTTTTATTCTCTATCAACTGTATTTTCTATCCTCTGAATTCAAATTCAAGCCCCGCTGGTTCATGATTGCCAAAACATGGAACCTCTCTGTCCTCTGGGCTTCTAGAGCAAAGCTCTGGGCTTTAACTTCAGCTGGAGCCACATCTGTTCTTAGGCAGAGAGCGGGAGTCTTGTGAGTTTACAATTAGTGCACTGCTGCAACAAAGCTGTGGGTCAATGCTCAGATGCAAGAACATCACCTGTGCGATCAGACCGTCCACAAGATGGTCAGGGAGGGCCGGTGAGATGGCTCAGTGGCGTAAGCGCCTGCCTGGCAAGCACGAGGGCCCGAGTTCGATTCCCAGAACCCACATACGAAAAAAGGGCTGGTGATATCGCTCAGTGGCACGGGCGCCTGCTGGCGCGTGAGGTCCTGAGGTCGACCCCCGGTACCCACAAAAACAAAAAAAAAAAAAGAAGGCCAGGGATTGCGCCAGCATCAAGGCTGGGTGGCCCCTGATGGGGGCTTGACAGGTGCGCTGTATGGGTGAGAAGATACTGCGGCACCTTGTTTATTTAGGACAAGAGAAGATTGTAGATGGTGTTAATAAATGTTATTTTAAAATGCTTTGATCTCATTCAGTGTGACTTAGCAATAGTTGTTACAACGGTGCAAAGGAACAGAAGAAAAGCATGCTAGTTCTGCTGGCTGCTAATTTTGTGATCTTGAGAAAATCCCCTTAACCTCAGTTTTCCCATCCTGTGAAATGGAAATGATGATGTCTGTCTCATAAAGTTGTAAGGAATCCAGTGGAATAGCCCATGCATAGCATTAAGGATGGGCCGGCTATATAATACATTTCAAATCATTTGTTAAATATTGGTTATAGAAGAGTGTTGGAAAATAGTACAAAGCTGTGCAAATCCAACCATCACTATTCGTAAATGTGACAACAATTTAGTATAAATATTAGTAACTCATATTTAGGAAACATAGCTAGAGATAAAATTATTAATCTGCTTATGACTCTGACAGTGGTCTTACTGGATGTGTTTCTTTGCACTAGCAACAGTCAATTTCAAATCTTTAATTCCTCTTTTTTTATTAAGGATGTCATAGGTCTTAACTACTCTAAGAATTATGGAGTTTGTGTGTGTGAGGACTCTTGCCTGTAGTCCCAGCACTCAGGCGGCTGCAACAGGGCGACAGTGAGCTCCAGGCCAGCCTGGGGTATACAGCAAGACCCGACTCAGAACACAAACAAACAAAAACATAACATTCACAAATAGTGGCTTTTAATGGTACCCTTTGAAAGGAATATTCTCTCCAAAATGTAGGATAGTTCTTTTTTAAATCCCAAATGACAAGGTGTTCTCTTCACTGATCTTTTACTCAATGCTTAGTCTTTAGGATGCGGTGTCCGGGGGTCATCAGGTTGGGGATCTGCAGCCCCGAGCCACAAGCACCCACGATTGTCACACCCCTTGGCACTTCCTCTCCTGCAGCCATGCGTCTCCTTCAGTCTCATCCCGTGGGCCTCACTCTCCCGGTTTTGTCAACCTGCTGTGGCCTCCAGGCCAGGTAGGCTGGGCTCCCTTTCAGGTTTTGTCTATTGCTCCATCCGAAAAATGGAAATGGAGAAGGAGGCGGGTACAGTGGGACCTGGGGAGGGCGAGGAGGGCAGACAAGAAGCATCAGCCACATAATTGTGCTAAAACACGCACTGTCTGCTAAATGGCCGTAAGGAAAGACTTCAGGGAAAGTTGAACGGGGGGCTCTGGGGTGCTTCCTGGCCACAGGGAGACAGGGAGAAGAGACTCACTAGCTCTGTTACCACTTCACAAAATCGACTTCTCTAACATCTCCAGGGTTCTTCCTCTGAAGGTGTATGGTTTTGAGTACATTGAGAGCTCTGGGGTATGGAGGAGAAGAAGGATTAATTCTGACAGATATTTAAACCCTCTACCTGTCAGGAGTTGAAGGAAATAGATGCCTTTACGTAGCTAGCCCATGCACACTGAGACAGAAAAATATTCTGTAAATAATCTGAACTCATAATAAATTCAGTTAAGCATTTTTCCCCTCTGCATCTGACCCCAAAAAAAGGAGACAAAGGAAAGAAATACATTTCATTTACAAAAATCTCTTTTTTTTTTTCTTTTTGCTCAGAGATCACGGTATCTGTCAAAGGCAATTGTGATTTGTTCTCCATTCAAGTTAAGTCTAGGATGGGGGCTTCAGGTTTAAAACAAGAGAAAATTACCCAATCTTAACAAATTTCTTACTCTGAGAAGGACCAAGGAAAGAAATATTGGAGAAGGTGAGGGGTTTCCGGACCGACAGTGGGTTCGGTGTGTACTCAGCCCCTCTGTGTGATCTTGTGCTCTAGACCTCAGTGATTTTGCCTTTCAGATGCGGATGATTGTACTGAAGCCCTAGGGACTAGTTAACCCAAACCCTGAGCTCTGTGTCTGGTCTTTCCCATGGCACACATCTCATAAATCATCCTTGCTTTAGGTGGCAAGAGTGAAGCTGGCATGAATTCAGTTGGAATAAATAGGTCACCATCTCAGAACTTCAAACATCATGCAGGTAATTTTTAAAATAGGAAAACTCATGCTACAATCCATTTAGGAGAACTCCCAATACAGAGATCATGATGTTTTTATTGGCTAGCTTTTTTTTTTCTTTATGTGGGTACCAGGAACCGAACTCAGGACCTTGCTCTTGCCAGGCAAGCACTTATGCCACTGAGCTATATCACCGGCCCTGGCCAGCTTTTAAAATTGGATTTAGTTGGTAATTATTTGAATTTGTATGATGAAAAGGATGCATTTGGTCAAGTTGGGCAATTTGGGAAGCATAGTCCTTTGTTTCAGCTCCCCATTTGGGATCCCTGAAGAGATCGCCCCAGTCAGAAACTTCTGACAGCGGCACAAAGCCAGCTCTGATGCTAGAGAAACCTTGCAGTTGGCCTCTTTCGCCTGCACAAAAATGTTTCAAGGGTAACTAGAGAGTGCATGACAGCATTCAGACGTTGTATGACATACATTTTCAATTCTTCCATTTCCAAATGAAAGCACCATAATATGCAGAAGTTAAGCGCATCAAAAAGATCAGGGTTCTTTGAGGCAGGCATTGGCAGAGCTAGGTAAGTATTACCCAAAAAATCACCCTCAAAGAAGTAAATGAGGGACCTTGAGGCCGAGGCTCCATATTTGCAAATGAGACTGCAATAAGAAGCTGACCTGCTCAGGCAATTTTACCAAGTTCTAAGTTGTGAGTAGACCACCCAGTAACCCAAGCCTCTTGCTAAAAGCCTGTGAAAGCACGCTCACCTCTTGTGCGGTGGCGCCAACATTGGGAAGTCGAGGGACTACTTTCTGTCCGCCTGAGCTGCAAATGGAGAATCAGAGCTTCCTGCAGGCCTAATAGAGCATTCTGCAGAAAAAGCCGTCAGACACAGCTCCTTCAGCCCACTCAGGAAGTAAAATGCCATGAAGACTGCAGTGGAATCAGCAGAAGCCACACTGCTGAGCACAAGTCAAAGAAAGACAATAATAATAACAGTGCCTTATTCCAGGGGAACCCACCAGAGGCCTCTCACACCTGAGCTTGTATTTGCTTTTGTCTTTACCACCACTCTGGGAGGAAACATCTATTATCATTCCCCTTTAAAGACATGGAAACCAAGGCTTGGTTGCCCAGTGTCGTAGCTAGTCACAGGAGAAGCCACAGTTTGAGCTCAAATGTGCCTGGCTGCAAAGCCTCTGCTCATTACACACACGTGAGACTATGTTAACAAAATGAAATGTATGGCCACAGGTTTTCCCTCTGACGCCCATGGGTCTTCATTGCATTTTAGGGTTCAGCTGGCCCATGAAGTGATCCCTAACTTTAAAGAGATCCCTAAATGCACTTTGCTATGTTTTCCTAATTTTTCTGACAACCCGCTCCATTTCTGTGGGACATACTTCAAATGCAGTATAACCTGTTATCCTTTACCTTTCTCCTTAAGTGCTAATTTTAAAAATATTTTATACTTTTTTATCTCCTAAAACATTTTTTTTGTTTGTTTTTGTGGTGCTGGGGATTGAACCCAGGGCCTTTCATACGCTAGGCAAGTGAGTTACACCCTCTGACCTCCTAGAACTTTTTTTTTTTGAGTCCAGAACTAAGGATGTATTGGATTTTAGGTTAAATTGTTGTACTAACTTGTCTGTGATAAATGATGACATAAGTAAGACAGGAGTCTATCTCTCTCTGGTTCCTGCATCCAGAGGATTGTGGTTCATGCGTGGTGGGCAGTTCTGGCATCCTCAATACCTGTTCCTAAAGTTGTTCCAGGTGTCACCACTTCCCAGGCAGCAGGAAGGATGATAAAGTGCACAGCAAGTGGGTTTGTCCTTAAGGGCACAGTGGCACTATGGCATCAGCTCTCATCCTACAGGCTCCCATGCTGCCTCAAGGGCAAGCCTAGTTTCAAGAGGGTCTGGAAAATGTAAACTCTGAACACTCGACTGCTTGCCTAAAAAACAGTATTTTATAATTAAACAGAAAAGCAGGAGTGGACACTAAGCACAAGTAGCAACTCTGCCACAGTCTGGTTCTGACTATTAGCCAAGACAATGGCAGTATTAAATACTAAGTCATAAATGTGCTACTTCTAAGCAGTGAGCTCAATGCCAAGAATCTTTAAATAACAAACAAATTAAATTAAAACAATCACCAAATCAATTTTGTCTTGTGGGCTCCTGGGACACTTAGAACATTTTATTGGCAAAATTTTTACCTCGAGCTAGTTGGCTAGATTGCCAATTAGTAAAAATAAAGCTATTAAGGCAAGTTGTTTATAAAGAGCTGAAAGATATTACAGTTGTCACCTAACCTGGATGAATACTATATTAATATCAATATACATGCCATGAATGCATCCAATCCCATATTTTAACAAACGGGGAGACTGAAGTTCAGAATAGTTAAAGAACTTCTCCAAAGTGGCAGAGCAAATTCATAGGAAAGTATATTGCAAAAGGGTTATATTTGCAATAGTGCTTAGTCAGTGCAAATTGAGTGAATGGATGAATGTTTGCATACTGAATAAACATGACAGGTAGAATAAGAAGCCACAGAGAAGACTGTAAGGAAAGAAGAAATTGTCACTGATGGGTAAACAGATAAAGGTAAGATTTCAGAATCACGTGACAGTCATTAAATTTTCGGAGATCTATCTTTTAAGTGGGCCTTCCTGCAATGGGGCACTTCTATGTCATTATTGTTTGGACGTCACCTATAAACACATCAGGATGAGAGCATGCAGTTTCCCTCAGCTGAAGCTCGGCTTATTCCAGAATCCAATCAGGTCAGGTCACATACCTTGAAAACCATGAGCAGAATCTTCAAAAGAAGCCTAGCACAACTCTTAGAAAATGTATTTTTCCTATTATTAAGACAGGGCACTGTCTTGCTGAGCTGTTTTTCCCTCTACCTCGATAAGTGTTTCATGAGTCACCTGTGCTCAGACTGACAGCAGAGCAGTTCAGAAGGTCACAGCCTTCTTCCTGGCTTGAAAAACCTGCAATTCCTGGAACGAGGGGTATTGTTTCATTAGCTAATTAGGCTAAGGGGTGCATTAATGAGCTCTGTGGTCCTCTATGCACAATAAATAAGGAACATGAGAAAGGGTAACAAGGAGAAAGAAGTCAAAACACATAATGAAAGCCTTAGAAAGTCGAGTTTCCACACATAAAACTACCTGAAGAAAACCAGACAGAAAAATTAATTTGCTTCTTCAGTCCTTAGAGCACTGATTCCCAACCTTGGTTTTGTGACACTCCAGGATGTCCCCAATTATCGCAATGAATGTCATGAAATGTTCCAAAGAATTCTCAAGATGAAATTAGTTTCACTTCATTTAAAAATAGATGGCTAGTGGCTCTTTCCGGGGAAAAGGATCAAATGACAAGCAACTGGCTGCCACCAGCTCACAAAGGTGGTGGAGTACTGGGTTAGGGCTGAGGAAAGCTACATTGCCATTTTGAAATCAAAATCTTAAATGCCTATCTAGACATTTTTATCCCCCCAATCCCTTGACATTTCTTTTTAAAAAATAAAGTAATAATGATGGTGACATTTTTGAGATCCCTATTTCACAAACTGACCAAACAGAGGGCAGTGGAATGAATTGGAAAGCACAAGAGGCTGGGAATCAGATGGTCCTGCCATGGAAACTGGCTTGTAGAAGGATCTTAGTGGCTTCCTGCACTCAGTGAAAGTAATGGTACCTATAAGTTCCTGCCGATGTTGTGCCTATAAAACATGTAACACCGTGGCTGCCTCATGGTATCTGCTGTGATGGGCACACTTTGTTAAAACCTGCTCACCTTTGACGTGGAAGCGCGGTGGTGATGGTGGCCCTGTGTGATGGTGCCAGTCCCAAGCATGGAGGATGGGCCTGTCAGCCAACCTGGAAGACCTACAGAAATCCCATCTTGCCTTTTCAACAACAGAGCCTGGCCGGGGGAGGCGTGAGCCTGGCTGAGCTGTTACCTGCTCACTTCCTGTTTGTGTATATGGGCTGGCAGCCTGCCCATGCCTCACATATATTTCTACCACACTTTGCAAAAGACACAGAAAAGCGTATGAAGCTGGCAAGCTCTGGTCCTGCTCTGAGATTGAGACAGCAACAGAGGATGGATGAGTTGTGATTTTTCTCAGCCCAGAGAATTTCAGAGCCTAAGTGCATCAGGAAGAACCTTAGAGGTCAAACTGATTCCACTCCTTGCCTTAAGGGATGTGGAAACTGAAGCTGGGAGAGATGAGTTGGCTTATGAACCCCCTCCCCCGAAAAGCAGGTCAGGGACCACATTTTCCCAGTCAGCCACCTTGTTCTCCTCTGCCCTGTAGAATGTGCAAGATTCAACATTAGGGGCAGAATTGGATTTTACCAACCTTAACAGGTTTCCCTGCTTGAATTTTCACTGAAACAGATCTCAAATCTCATCCCATTTTTCAAATGGAGAAATTGAGTTCTTGGGGAGTGAAGTCTACTAACCAGCAGCAAAAACCTTTAAGGAAATGGATTTTGTTTTCAAGTAAGTCTTGAAGTCATAGTAGTGGAGAGTTATAATGAAACATGAGCATAAAGATAAATGTAAATAGAAGCCCAGAATTAAACGATGACTGAGCAAATAAATAGATCTGAAGCTCCAGTCAGCCTTTACCTGAAATCTGACCACGCCAAGAAGAGTCCACGGGAGCCCTTTAGAACGACATGGCAACCCAAGTCCACAGCAGAAGCTGTCTGGGGTGATGAGTAACACTGCTAATAAATTATTTGTTTAGAACAAATTTTGTGGTTCTATCTCATGTTACTTTATTGTCCAATATGTTTTAGCGTTATATTAGTACATAAATATTTGCTCCTCTACCCCTCCGGTAGAATCATGAACTCTCAGGACTACAAAGGGTCATTTAGTTCAACCCATTTGGTACAAAATTCCCTTCCCTAGCACATTCCAGCCGGAGAGCCTCCGCCTGACCACACTGAATATACAGCCACTGCTAATAAGAAAGGAAGCACAGAAACAGGGTCGGGTAAAAGAGCAGGCATGTGCACCTTAGAGATGTGTTTTGCTAAATCAAGGTCTGATGGATAATAATAACAGTGACACTCTCACTTCACATCTGCACCCCAGGTCACACTCCTGAGGCTTTTCTTCCCAGATGCTGTTTACACGGCACACAAGAGGCCACAGTCACGGCGGAGTTTTAGCTGTGTTCAGCACAAATACAGCAGTGTGGGCAAAATAAACAACAGAATAACAGAGGAGAGTGCAAACAAGCAGCAGACCTGCACATTTCTGAGTAAAATGCCCCAGGTATGGAAATGCCTGAGAGGTTAAAAGGTCACATGTCAGCCATCTTTGTCCCCTCCCTTTACAAGGGGAATTGCAACAGGTGTTGGCACAAATTTACTTTTCAAGGAAGAAGCTGTAGCCTTCAAGATGTAGCCAAGGGGCCGGTGAGATGGCTCAGCGGCGTAAGCGCCTGCCTGGCAAGCGCGAGGGCCCGAGTTCGACTCCCGGAACCCACATACGAAAAAGGGGCCGGTGATATCGCTCAGCGGCACGGGCACCTGCTGGCGCGCGAGGTCCTGAGGTCGACCCTGGTACCCACAAAAAAAAAAAAAAAAAAAAAGATGTAGCCAAACCACCCAAATTGCTAAAATGGAAGATTTGCTTGAATCCGATAGCTTATTAATCATCAGTCCCAAATGTGACCCAATAATACGGCTCCAAGGTGTCACTGAGTGGCCTGCTGAGGACCTAGAGTTTGATGTTTTACAGTGCATGGCTGAAGGGGACAGTAAGATTTGATAATAAAGGGGGTGCTCTGGTCTGTTCTGTGAACCTCTTGAACACTGGGAGTTAAACAATATTTAATTTATTCCTCAGCATTCTAGTTATGTTTGAATTTTTAGCAATATCATTGGGAGTAGCATAGCAGTGCTTCTGAATTATATTTACTGCCAGCTGAGAATTCATGACATGGCTATTATGAGAATCAGTGATTTCAACATTTTTCTCTTTCTTATGTACCAGGTAGTCACATATAAATAGAAGTAAAAAATTATTTCTGCTTTCAGAGACCATGGATAAAAATCACATACTCAAAATGAGACTATATTTCCTAACGATCCATGTTCCTTCAGATACACTATATAGTTTTATGTTTTACATTGTTTCCATTTATATTTATGAAAGAAAGTAGGTATGGGTTTAAAGAGTAGTTTCGACATTTACTGTGACTCTGAACAAAATGTTTAATGTCTTTGAATCTGTAAAATGGAGTTAAGAACGCCAAGCCCAGCAGCTAACGAGGTCTGAATCGTGTGAGCCCCTGCAGAACACAGGTATGGATGTTCAATAAGTGGTAACTACTATTGATGCCTCATTTTAGGCTTTAATGGCTCTGAGACTTGTCCAGTATTAACTATTTAGACAATATTTCAGATAACTTCAGATTATAAAAATATGTCCACAGAGAATTTTTCTAATGTTTTTTTTATTACCACTTTGCATTTTTAATCATGTGACATAGATAACCTATATATGGTAAAAAGAAAAAAAAAATTGGGAAGCAACAATCCACGTTAGAGAATTCAGAACCACCAATAACATTCTTTTTTGAGAGGTTTTAATATTAAGAAAATTGTCAATACTTACTATTGAATCTTCCTTATTTTGTTGCTCCACTTAGGATAACGGACTAAGATGCTAAGGCAGTGTCTGTGCTTACGCTACAAGTGTCATGAAGGGTGGAGGACCTAGGCAGGGTGACATCAAAGCTATTGCTCTCCACCACCTATGGATTCCACTGTGCCCGGATGTCATTTACGGGGAGTTGAGGTTGAATCCCATTGTCTCTTTGGGAGCCATTTTTGTTCTGTGGTTTAATATATTTTAATAAAATTGCATTTTATTAGCACTTTGTAAATTTAAGTATAGCAGAGAAAATTGCCTTATTTAGTGTTACTGAGTTATCTGGAAAACAGAATGTTAGAAACTAATATTTTACAGAAGACTGACATTAATAGTTGGTTGTACTTCCCTTAAGAGCTTAATAATGTTGATGAATAAAAAATGGAGAGGACATTAAAAAAACATTTTAGAAACCAAACAACGTTTGACAGAGGACTCCTTTCCTTGTCTAGTAACCTAAGAGGGCCATCATAAATCACCAATAAATGTCCACACGAGTATCTGTCAGAGAAGAGCATTCCAGGTAATAATGTTGACTTGCTGTGTTCCAGGAAAACAGAATTTCCTGGCAACAGAATACCATGAAAATTTCTCTTATAAAGTTGACAAATGCCAAAGTAAATATATAATGTTAAAAAAATTACTGAAGCTAAAAATGTGAATGCTGGAAATGAGGCTTATATCTATCTAATTCTAATGTTAAAAATGCAGAGAAATGGCAATTTTGAGTGTAACACAGTATGTGCATTAAAAACTAATACACACCAATATTTAATGCTACAGCTAGGTTTTTGTGTTTGCTTTGTGGTTACATTTTGTGACTGCTAATTACAATGTTGTATTTGTATGTACTTTTGGCTCCTTCAATGCCTTCCTGAAAAAGGATGAATTTTTTTTAAGATCCCAACACCCTTAGAGATAATCATAATTTACATAATTTATCTTTGATGATACTTAAGCCACAAGCCTTGATATGATAAAAATTACATAAATGATAAACAGCGCTATGCCTGAGCAGCAGTAACAATCAGGGATTCCGGTTGTGGGTTTAGGAAGGTTGTAATGAAAAGAAATCCCCCGTGGAAATCAGTGGGCTCTGAAAGGGTGAGGGGCTGGGCACTGTGGGCACTATTTTCTTTTTATAATAAGTATGAGTCATTTTATTGTTTCATAAGAAGATAAAGCTATAGCTTGAGATGGTGCTAAATAAAGTCCTCGGCAATGGAGAGAGGAACATTTTCACTTTTAGTTTTCCTTAGAGAGCATGTCATATATTGTTCTTCCAGCCCTTGTGCATGTGTACGCACACACACACTGAACTGTGTCCTTGTCCTCAGTCCTGCTGGTGCTGCCTGTAAGCTTCACACACAGTCTGACACTGTAAAGGACGTATGACACTGAAGACAACTTTTTACTGGGAGTTTACAGCCATAACAAAGTAAACCGTAGGCCCTCCAGGTGTCCTTGACAGCTAGGAACAGAGGGCTGTGGGGAAGCAGCAAGATCCCCAGAGCAGCCTCTGAGCCCCTACTCTAAGCTCATGGGCGAGATGAACTTGGGCGACGACTTTCTCTCTCGGTGTCTGTTGTGTATGCATCACCTGGGGCATCAGGCTAGATGATCTCTCAAAGTCCTTGTCCATATCTAAAAGTCTATGATCCCAGTACTTGCTTTATCCTTCGTATTTTATTGGTTATTTCCCATAATTTGATAAAAAACAATGTCTTAAATATCTAGAAACCAAAGATTGGGATTATATTTCAGATTTACAACTGCTTTGGGTGATTTTTTTCCTCTCATTTTTATTAATTAAAGGTTCAAAAGGCTTGGGATGTAGCTCAGTGGTAGAGTGCTTATCTAGAATGAGTAAAATCCTGGATTTGATTCCCAGCACCAGGAAAAAATAATAGTTAAAGGTTATCTTCAAAAATAAAAGAAGACAAAAGATGCTTTTAGATTTCCCTTTTTTAAGAAACGAAAAATTGGTAGTGTTATTTAGGCTCCATTTTACTTATTTGCTTATTACTCTAAAATCTAATTAATTTTTTTTCAAATTTCATGAGGAGTCATCATATGCCATAGAGACTTTTTTACACAAATGATTGTAATTGTAATTTTTTGTAGTACGCATTGTGGTTTAGAAACCATGCTTCTATGAAGGGTCACACTCCCTCAACTCCCGCTGTTCTGCTTTGTTGGAGGGAGAGGTGGGCCTCCTGGTGCCCTCTGACCAGCGGGAAAACTGAAGCTCAGAGGGGCTGGGAGTTGGCTAAGGCTGCAGCAACTGGACTTGAACTCATACATTCAACTAGCGCTAGGTCTCATGCAAATGTTAGTGTGATTAAACTAAACTCATGTCAAAGCTGGTACCCTGCACCAAGTGATATTTCATCGATGTTAAGTCAAGAAGTTTATTTCACTTCTAAATTAAGCTTAGTTTTCTTGAACTTAAAACATGGCTCAAGAACTAGCCACTGTCCAAGTTGAAAGTATGGGATACTAATTTAGAGGGTGGGAATGCCTTTTGATGAATAATATAGAACATGGGAAATAATTCCTAGAAGAAAGGAGAAGCCAGGTGTGGTGGTGTGAGCCTGTAGTCCCGGCTACTTGGGAGACTGAGGCAGGACAATTACACATTTGAGGACAGCCTGGGCAATGGGCAATTTAGGAAGATCCTATTTCAAAATAAAATTAAAAAGGATGGAGGTAGCCTAGCAGAAGAGCACTTGTCTAGTGTGTATGAGGTCCTGGGTCTAATTTCCAACACAGAGTGTGGGGCGGCGTGAGGGAGAGAGTGAGAGAGGAAGGAATAAAACAATTGTCTTTCAAATTTCAGAACCATCGCCTCTTGACTGAAGAGTTTGGGCCCACACCTGAGAAGGAATGAACCTGAACTCTGGAGCTATGCCAGCCCGAGTCAGAACCCTGGTTTTGCTTCTTCCTGGCTCTTACATATGTGTAATACACCCCGTAGGCCCGTTTTATTATGTACTAAAATGGAGTTAATATGAATATTAACGTCCATGGTGCTTGTGAGCATTAGAAATAGTTATATAAAGCAGCCCTCATGCAGTGCTTGACAGAGGGAGCGATTCATAAGCAGTGGCTGTTGCTCATAGGATTCACTCTCCTTCAAACTGTTATTAGGCCTATTGTGGGATACATGGTAATATTTAATGTATGAAAGCTAGTACAAAGGCGTGGAGAGACCTATCCGTGGGAGGACTGATGGATTTTTTTTTTTTTTTGTGGGCACCAGGGGTCGAACTCGGGGCCTTGCGCACCAGCAGGTGCCCATGCTACTGAGCGATATCACTGGCCCTTTTATCGTATGTGGGTACTGGGAGTCGAACTCAGGACCTCGCGCTTGCCAGGCAGCCGTTTATGCCACTGAGCCATCTCACCGGCCCAGACTGATGGATTTAAGTAATTTATGAAATCTCTTGCAACTCTGAGTCCCTATTATTAATTTACATTTTTAAATTTGCTCCACCTGCTAGAGAGCCCGTTTATGGTAGTAAAATCAATACTATCGACTTCCTTCACGTGATTTGTGACCTGAATACGTGTGTGCAGCAATAACTTTTTTTTTTATGTGGGTACTGGGAGTCGAACTCAGGACCTCACCCTTTTTTTCCTTTATGTGGGTATCGGGAGTCAAACTCAGGACCTCATGCTTGCCAGGCAGGCGCTTATGCCGCTGAGCTATCTCACGGGCCCAGCAATAACTTTTAAAAGAGAACTTGTACACATACATAAAGGAAAATGCTGGTCTTTTTTGTAAATAGTGCTCGAAGGGGGGGCCACACCAAAAACAACTGCCACAATAGCAATAATAGCAGCAATCATTTTTAAAACATCTACTCTATTTCAGGTATCATAGGCAAAGATCTGGAAAGTTGACTGTACCTTGTCATGACGCCAGCGATAGGTGAGACTCTATAATATGCCTGTGCAGCAGAAGGGGCCCCAAAAGACGGCAAAGCTTTGATAAGCAGCAGGCATAGCATGGAAAATACCGTGTGATTTGCGTAAGAGGACTACATCTTTCATTAGTCTTAACTGACTTTGGACAAGTCACTATCTTTATGAGCCTCAATTTCCTCAACTATAAAAAAATAAGCTGAAAAAAGTCTCCTTCCATTGTCAGCATACTGTGCCCCTGATGTGGTATCCAGCTCTTTGAATAATTCGCCCAAATCAGTTGCCTTGTTAGAAGTGTATACAATCCTGTAGGTACATACAATTCATTTAATTCATTTTTGTTTCCTGGAAATATCATTAATATCTATTGTTTAGCCAAGAATAAGTTGGAACATCACAAATTTGCATGGGTATTGGAATTGACTTATAAAGGTTTCCTAATTAAGTTTTAATGATTAAAGCTTAGTTGTAGAATCAACCCCAGCAGTGTCCTCCCGATGTATATACAGGGTTAGAAGAGCAAAGCTGGACGGTATGGAGCAACTCTGCACTAATTTCCTATCAACCACCATTGTCATTTTCACAAATTTCAGAGTGATCGACTCACAGGGATAAAGTATCGGGCATCGGAGATCAAATTACTATATAGTTAAAAGGTCTAGATGAGGTTTTTGAGCCCTCCACTCAATCCCTTTCCTTCTTCTGAAATGGTTCCTAGGGAGAGTAGCATATCAAGGAAAAATGAAGATATTAGATCGATATAAGAAGTCGGGGGACAGCACCAGGCGACAGGGGTAAAAATGTCTTTCTGAATGTGACAGACATGAAAGAAAGTGAAGAAAAGTTAAAAATTACCATAGGGCAGGCAGGACACCTGCTAAAGAACCTTCTGCTGCCACTCACAGCTGGAAAGAAAAATGAAAGAGATGCAAACAACTGTCCTGGAAGCATGAAATCATTCTTTTGTCTTTTTTTTCTTATGAACAATTACAGTATGCAAAAATTAGGGGGGATCTCAAAGTATTAGGATGAAAATTTCAGCAGGCTCTGCATATAAATAGCAGAGGCATGGAAGTGTGCCTCTCTGAAAAGAAGATGTGTTTGGGAGCCCCCATGCATTGAAGAAAGTGGTAATTAATGCACAGTGAATGACTTTGAATGAAGGATGAATAGGGGGCATAACAATGGGTAGGTTTTTTTTCCTTTCTTTTCTTTTTCTTTCTTTTCTTTTTTTTTCTTTTTCTTTTTCTTTTTTTTCTTCTTTTTTAGGTTAAAGCATTGAAGAAAGAAAGCTGTTAAAAGATGGCTACTGGGAGGCTGTAACTTCAATGTCTGTCTTGTGTGGCTTTCCTTTCGGGGGCTGTGGCTGGAGTTTGTTTTGTATTGCTCTCCAATCACAATGGAGTTAATTTGCACCAATTTCATTTTTGTGCAATATTTTCCCTTTCTGCTGGATTTTTTTTTAAATATTATTTTGGCAGGGCCTGGTCCTTTGATGATCCTTTTGAGCAAATGGTTTGCCCAAAGTTCAGATGAAGCTAGCTCAGTCTTCTTTTTCATTTACAACATCAAGAGGATTACAGAGAATAACTTTGTTGCCCAACATCAATGATATATCTTCAGGCTACTAGAAAGGTAGTTCTCAGAAAGTGTGTCTTCTAATAGTTTAGAACCTCCACAGGCTTCAGATAAAACAAGTATTAAATACAGAAAGCTCACAAGGATACCAAGGAAGGTTAAACTCACGCAACCTCCTTTATCTCTAACACCTGAAATATATCTTTTTTTTTTTAACTGTCGAAGTGTGATGAGGGTGAAGACAGCAGTAAGATCTTATATAACAGAAGACAGAAAGAGACAGAGACGGAGTCACGTGGAGAGACACACACATATTAGTGCGAGAATACAAAAACAACCTTGCCAAGAGACCAGTACATTTTAATGGGCCCAAAGCTACATATGTGTGTAAATTCAGAACTGTAGTATAGACAAAATGCTCACAGTGTGATTTTTTTCACTTATTGAAGCCATCTAACACAATCTCAAATTTGGTTCTAAGGAATTTCTAGGAATTCTCACAATCCTAACAGCTATGAATGTTCAGATAAATTCCCACACAGCCAGGCAAGGGGAATGTTTCTCCTGGGTTCCTGTCACCGTTGCAGATCTGGCTGGACTTTCGAGTATAGACAACCTGCTAGCTCCTTCCAAACCTGTCATTCCCTCTGCCTCTTCCCCTTGAACTAACTCCTCCCATCTTCTGTTCACAAATTCTGTGAACAGTCCCAAGGGTCCTTAAGGAGGCACTGGGATCCAACTGTGGGAATTTGGCTAAAACCTGTGTCATGTAATTGTATTTTTTGTTTTGTTTTGTTTTTTTGAGACAGAGTCTCACTATGTAGTTCAGGCTGGCGTTGAACTCACTATGTAGCCCAGCCTGGTCTTGAACTCAATGGCAATCCTCCTGCCTCAGCCTCCTGAGTGCTGGGATCATAGGTGTGCACAACCACGCCCAGCTGTAATTGTGTTCTTTTCCATAGTCAGTTTTATTGACTGCACAACTAAATATAATTCCTACTTTACATCTTTCTATGGCTTCTAGTACAAATAAAGGCAAACCCAGAACAATTTCTTGGTGCAGTTATGAGCAGAGAAGTGTTCTCAGCTGGCTTTAAAAGGAATTACATATTTCAAACACCACTAAAATCCTCTATCTAAAGGTGTTCTTCCTACCTTGTCCTATCATCTAAAATTCAACTATGGAAAATAAATTCCTTTTTTGTTTTGGCCCTCAAAGCCCCCACGTTAAAGCCGCAGTCTCTGAGTTGGGGATTTTTGTCAACTAGGGATGCAGAAGTGTCTGAGAGAGGGAGAGCTAGCTGCCAGGAAACAAGGTACAAAGGCCCAAAGACACCCTGGAATATTCCTCAGTGTCTTGTCCCCATTTCGTCCTTCCTTCCCCAATCTCCTTGTGGTCTCTTTAAAACAGTCATGGGCTGGTGAGATGGCTCAGTGGCTTAAGCGCCTGCCCAGCAAGCGCGAGGGCCCGAGTTTGACTCCCGGAACCCACATACGAAAAAGGGGCCGGTGATATCGCTCAGTGGCACGGGCACCTGCTGGCGCGCGAGGTCCTGAGGTCGACCCCCCGGTACCCACAAAAAAAAAGAAAAAAAAAACAGTCATCATCCCTGTCTTCTACTGCCTGGGCAGGTTCCCAAAATTCTCACTCAGCATGAGGGTGACCATCCCTGTTCATCCTCGCACTGTCACAAAGTAATCAGCAACATGGCTCCGTTCAGGTGACTACTCCTCCACAATCTTTGGGTTTGCTTCTGTCTTCCAAAGATCTGTAACTCTCTAGCAGGGCATTAGGGGACCTCTGCAATTTGCAATCTGCCTTTTCGACCTCAGCTTATGCTGCTTTCCCTCCACACTCCCTATACTTCGACTTCACTGTAGTTCTCAATTTCCTGCACATGACCATGCATACTACTTCCAGAGTGCCTTCTCCTCTACTCTCCCCTCCTAGCCACTAAATGCACCCATACCAAATATCCTTCTAATTTAAACATTATTCAGAAGGATGTGGCCCTGTTTTGATGAGTTGCAGGTAAACGAGGCAGCTTTTTGGCCCCAGGGGTAAGGGGAGATGGCCACAGACCTTCCCTGCCAGAGCCTGGTCATTTCCAGCAAAAGCTTGAAAATGTTATAGGCTGTGTGACACAATTACATTTCGAGTACATTTTCCCTAAAGATGTGGAAAGCACATTTGGCAAGAAGGATATTCATCATAGCATTGTATACAGTGGCAACAAACTCACAGCAACCCAAAGGGAGGCTTAGTTAAATAAATGATAATCCAAAAATGGAATAATCTGTAGTCATTACAAGTAATTTTACAGACTGGTGTTTAATAATACGAGTTTTTCGATAAGTTATTGAATAACAGAAAAGATTTCCAAATAGTGTAGGTGGCATGGTAATCTGTTGTATCTCTCTATCATCTAAGAAAAAACCAGAAAGAAATGCATCACATCATTTTTAGAGTCTAAGAGATTTTGGAAGATAGCTGTTTTCTATCTGTGGAAAACTGAGCTTGACTATCAAAGCATGAAAAGGCACAGAGGGACCTTGAAAGGCATATTATTAACTGAAAGAAACCAGTATGATTCCAACTATATGACCTCCCGGCAAAGGCAAAACGATGGAGACTGAAAAAAAATCAGTTGTTGCCAGAAGTTCAGGGAAAGGGAGGGAGGGATGAATAGCAGAGCGCGGGGGGTTTTAGCGCGTTGAAGCTATTGTGTACGGTACTAGGATGATGACGTTATGTGTTTATTAAAAGTCATTGAACTGTACAACACAAAGGCCTTTCATGTAGACTATCGACTTTGGTTAATAATAATGGATCGATCCTGGCTCATCAATTGTAACAAATGTACACACTAATGTGAAATGCTAATAACAGGAGAAACTAAGGTAAGAGTAGAAGAGAACTTTAGGAGAACTCTCTACTTTTTGCTCAATTTTCTATAAAATGGAAAATGTTCTTAAAAAGTAAAGTGTGCTAAGTACTAATTTGGTGAAAAATAAACATGGTATACTTTATAAGAAGGCAAGCATTCTAGAAAGAATTCCCAACACTCCTTCGGATCTCAGTTGAAGGATGCACTCCTCTATTCACTTTCCCTCCTGCATCACCCAAACCCCAGACCATGCGCCCTCTCTGCAGGTGATGCTGATGCTCCTGTAGGACATGGACAATCCCCTGCTCAGTGTCAGGAACAGCGCTGTCCAGAGGGCAGCAGCTGTGCCACGTTCTTGTCCCTGACAGTCAGCACAATGCCTGCTGTGGTAGACACTAGGGAGATGCCGAGGCACGGGTGTGCACACGTGAACACACACAGAGAAAGGCGAAAATGAAAACATGCATATAACAAATGTTACCTCTGCTCACTTAAGTTTTGAAAATATTAATTTAGCCTTGGAAAGCATCTATTTCTGCAGGTTTCATGATCATTTGGGCCATTTAAGGAAAAAAATGGTACCCCTATGTTTGATCTTTCTCACAATATTTCTGTAGGTGGCATCAACTGCAATGTTAGTGCCTCAAAGTTTGGGTAATCAACAAGATCTTACCAGATACATGTTTTTTTTTTAATTAGCGTGATCTTGTTATAACTGTCATAAGCAGTTTTTTCTCATTTTTTTCTAGATATATAATGTAGTACATTCAACATACAGGAAAGTAATAAAATAATTTAAACATTTTAGAATTATTTGAAATGTTTCAATTTAAGCGATTGAAAAGTCACCTGCTTAAGTGAAACACACTTGATACAGAGGGTTAAATATCCCATGGTTTCTCATATCAGAAATTTAAAATATTAATAAATTGAAGTGCAAAATAAGAGGGAGCTGACAGGAAATAGAGAGGTAGATTTTGTGGATATAGAAGGGGAATCTGGGCTAGGGAGTTAGAGGGCGATGGGGGGAAGGGGAAATGAAAATGATTATGATACAATATGTGTATGTACCAGCTCCCCAAGATGATTGCAATTATTATTACAGCAAACATATACCAATAAAAAATAAAAAGCTGAAAAATGTAAGTAAAGGCATTTTATTCCTGTGTTTAAAAAAGATCACACACACACACAAAATAATAACATCTTTAGTCTTCTGTTAGTTTTTGGGTTCCAGTGGTGTTGTGTAAATACTGTATGGCCCACTCATATCACTTGTAGAAGTTATATATACAAAGAATCTGAGCTTTTCAGGAAGGAGTAGCAATGGAAATTACAACAAAAGAAACAACTTTCTGTTGTGGTTTGTAAAAAGGAATATGTACTATACACCTTGGTCCTTAACTCACTCCCTTTCAAGAAGAAAAGACATTTTATTGAATGCATTCTTTCTTTGGTCCCTTCCATCACAATTAATGCCCATGCTCTTAAACATAAGGTAGATAGCATTGGCTGCAAGGATGGTCCAGTATTTGGGGCTCTTTTGATTATTTTGCTTCTAGTAGCACTTGAAGTCTCTGGTGTCTTACCTCTACTGAGACCTGGCATTTCTTTGTGTTGGAGAGGCAATTTAATCCATTTTTACTGTCTGCAAACAGACTTTCAAACAAAACCTCAAACTCTTTGAATGTGCCCCAAGGATTCCACCAAACCTGTAATCCTCCACTCTCTTCTGGGGCTGTGGAGGGTGGTAACAGGAACAGAGCTGGCACTAACTAGGGAGCCTCATTAGTGTTTGTGATTTTGAGTTTTGTTACCAATCTGTTCTGTGGCTATTTCAAAGTTGGAGAAATAACTATCCTCACATCTCAGCGCACCCCTCCCCCTAACTCCATGAATCTGAGCCACCTGGGGTGATCTGGAGAACCCTCTCCGCACATGGAGGAAGCCACCACACACACTTTCTCTCACAGAGTCGAAGGGCCTAATCTCAAACAAGTGAGTGCTCCGCAAGCCAGCCCCACCACGGATCTCATCCAAAGATGCACAGGTAGGTTCCTCTCATCCGAATCCGGAATGATGGTGAAGGAATTCTCTGTGCTTACATCTCCTAATCTTTAAGTAGTGGGCAGCAGTAAGCCAGCCTTACCATAGATATCATCGAAAGTTCCAGATGGTGTAACCACCTTTGAGCACAGAATGGTGAGACCAGTGTGCAAGGCTGACAGGAAAAGCATGTGCAAAGGTGGACGGGAAGAAGAGATAAAGGAAAGATAATTATCCTGGTGTCTTTTCTCTAAGGGAAATTTCATCTAATGATTGGGAAAATGGTAGATTCAAAACATCATCTTTTGAAAATGAGATTGATAGAGCCCAAGAACCATGAATAACAGGTAATGCATGATAACCACGTCCCTGGAAAATGGTCTCATCCAACCCTCAGAATCTTCCACTGTTATTGCATTTAGAGACACAGTGGGCTTCAGAAAGATTAAGTAGTGTCAACAGTTTTGCTCCAACCAGGCCTGTCTGATTCCAAAATATTTGCTCTTAATTTGGCACAGGCTGACTTCTCTTAGGAGCTTGCAAGGGTTTGTTCTGAGGAAATCTGAGATCTTGTACACCTTCCTTTTTTCTGTTGAATTTGTGATTACCTGTAAGTTTCAAATGTAAGTGAAGTATTAAAAGTGTCTAAGATGTAAATATTTAACATCTTTGGGTGGAATTTAGTCCTTCGAGTTCATGGGAATAGTATTAAAAGATATATTTGAATTTGTATACCTTGGGACAAACATGTCTCCATTTATGAAAAAAAAAGTATAACAAAAGCATTGCCCAAATAAATCCTTTCAGCCCAAATGATTTTTTTGGAAGAAGCATCAGACTCTGATTTATTAATGCTCAGGCTTAGTTGACTGATAGTGACATTTTTACCATTGCCACCTTTAGCATGTGGGTGTTCCCAGAAATCCAGAATAGTGGAAGTCACCAGAAGAAAAAGACTCATACTATCATGGGGAGAGCAGGGATTGCATACAACCAGCACGGTGACACCTGGTGATCCCACTGCAGAGTATATAAACAGTAACTTATCTCTCTCTACCCGGTTGCACTCAGGTATAGAGCAATGCAAGAATAAAATGGCATCTTTTGCCTGCGTTTTTTATTTATTGTATTTATCTATTAGTGGGAAGGTCATTGGGGTGAATCCATTGACTGACCCAAAAACATGTTTTTCATAATCAAGAGAGGGACATTTGGGACTCTGAGTGGGTGTGGTAATGTTGGTGTGAACTATGCTTTACTTTTTCTGCGTCAACTTCTGAATATATAAAATAAGAGCTGGGTAGGTTGCAAGGATACTGAACCTTTGAATCGTTCATGATTCAAAGCAGAGGAATGCATCCGTGCATCCTTGAAAGTTCAGGTAGGTAGAAGTAACTCACGCCAGTTTCTAGTCTAGTCAGTCATTCACCCAATATGTATGTACAAAGCATTCAGATTAACAAATTCCAATTCCTTTCCTTAGGTTTTAAGCTTCTCCACATTTCATATCAGCTTCTTCCAGGAGACTTCAGTTCATGTAAATTGTTTCCATATATTATAAGTGTACATTCAAGATTTCTTCGGAGCAGGTATTGCAATTTTGGGGACTCTTTCTCGTATATGTGAATAGTAATCCCAATATTTAGTGAGTATCGCAAGCATGGTCTTAACCACTTGGTGTGAACTATCTCAAGGAATTCTCAGTCCCATTTTACAGAGGAGGCAGCTGAAACACGGGTGGCTAAGGAACACATTTTGGCTTTGCTACCTAAGCTCATAAGATGACAAAGTAGCAGAGCTGAGATCTGAACCCAAGAAGTTGAAATCCACATCTTTATATTTAGCCGCTTCATAGTATAACCTTCCCAGAAAATTCAGTTGAAAAAAAAAATCAAGGCAAATAAATCAATTAATAGATGTGTTAATATGGATCGAGGATAAAGACTCTGTTCCTTAACTCCTCCTTTTTCCTTTTTGTCTTAAAAATATTTTAAATGCATTTTTAAATTTTGCTTTTTTTTTGAAGAGGTACTTCCCTTCATAGGGAGGCAAGAAAGTGATAGGACAACCAGATGTCAAGCTCAGGAATTCAGCAGAAGCATCTGTTGCCCACCAATACTGAAAGCAGACTGTGTCCCAAAATGGGAAATTCCAGACCCACTCCTCTCTCTGCTTCAGCAGCATGATCAATTTTCCAGAGAATGAACCAGAGGCTGGGGAAAGGCCCCACGGTGGCAAATGGAGCTACTTCTTCGGTGATATTGTTTACTTTATTTGAAGTCCTGAGCAGCATAATTATCTTTACATTAACAAACCTTTTATTTCTTTTGGGTAGAGAATATTTTACTAATTTTAATAAGAATTTCTCAAAAAGCTTTTGTTCCCAAAGAGTCCCACAAGAGAGGCAACTTGTGGAATCTCTGTTGCCTTGAATCTTCCTACCCCACGCCTTGTTTCTTTCCATGCCAGGATCTTAAATTTTCCATTGTAATTTTTCCTTAAGATTAAAGGACAAAAAATGGAATTATGCTTGTCTCATTATTGCAAAAGAACCAAAAAATATTGGTCGTCCATGCTTTTTACACATTCTTAAAAATATAGGTGACAACACATCATGTTTCTCTACTAAATTATTTTGGAATATTTAGCCCATTCAATAAGAAAAGTTAGGCCATTTCAGAGCAGGTTCCAAGTGGAAAGACCATCGGGGTGGCTTTCACTGGCAATATACTTTAATAAGATGGCATTGAGAGAAGATGGCGAAAGGAACAAAGTCAGGTTTGTTGAAAAGCCTTCAGTAACCCTAGAAGCCACACCGCTCGGGGGCAGAGGCTGTGGAAAGGGTAATTGCAGGGAGTCCCCTCAGCACACACGCTAGGCAGAAACAACTGGCCATTGACAGGCCCCACCATGGCAGGGAGGGCGCACAGCGAGGACTCCTCACTGCTTTTCGGTTGCAATGGATGTGTTCTGTGTCCAAGGGGGGAAAAAAAAATAAGAAAGGAAATGGTGGGGAGAGCAAGGGAAATCCAGGAAGGGAGGTTTCATAAGCCAGAGTTGTGAAACAAAAAGGAAAAGAGGTGAGTCCTCTTCCAACTCCCATGACTTAATACAAGCCACAGAAAGTCTAGATTTGGTTTAAATGTCTCTGCTAGAGTATTTGAAGGTTTGTGAGTTTAGGGAAATGGCTCATCACACAGAATGATGGGGTGAAAAGATACCCTTGGGTGTGGTTGAGGAATGCCTGGGGTGAGGGGTGGATCACAAATCTGCTCAAATGTCGGTAGTGCAAATCTACCACTTAAGCCACTACCTACAAGGTCACAAGAATTACAAACTCTGCTGCCATTGTCTCGCTTCTCACTTCTTTCCAGCGACCCTGGGAAGGACTGCAGTAAAACTCAAAGGTCAGACTGCGTTATGAGACAGATTAAGATGAAACACTGGGAGTCTAGGAGCTAAAAGATGGACAAGCAGTCTGAAGTGACCGTCTTTCAGGTAGATGCCATTAGCATGCTTGATTCAAAGGAAGGGAGAGTAGAGGGAGAAACTGAAGAGACGCTTTCATCAGCACTGGGCCTGTCTTTAAGTGGCAACTGATCCTGAAGAAAGCTTCTTTCTATACTGAGCCTCGGAGCAGGAAATGTTGGAAGTTGTTCCAGTGGCAAGACCACTCCAGAAATAGGACAAAGTTCCAATATTTATTAGGGTTTAAACAGAAATAATCAGGAACGATTTTGATGAGCACAATTGGACATGGTCGATTTTTTTAAAAAAACAAAATCCTCTGATCTCGATTACACTGTTGGTACATATACCATCTTCCCTTTATAGGAAGCTCAACCCCTCTGAATAAATTCAGTTTATGTTTCAAATTAAGTTATAATGTCAGGTTGAGTTAAAAATAAGCATGAAATAACAAACATGTGATGTTGGTACTCAGGGACTGTAATATATATTTTATTGTTATTTCTCCAGTGTGCTTGGTATAGTGTCTTTTGCCCAGCAGGTGATAAGTAAATACATTGATTTACCCAAATGAATCAGAAGTTGTGATTTTCTTTTTACTACCGCAGTGTTGAAGCCATGAATTCACAGTTAACCTGGTTTGTAGTGACCTTTTTGCTAGCCACACCCTGTGGGTATTGTACATCTCTTGATTTAATTAATTTCACACCAAATTTTGTGCTTTACCCCTTCTTCCTTGCTCTCATGGTGACTGTTTCTTGTGGGGAGCGGCTGAATCTAGAGATCGATCACACATGCAGGGCTGGAGCAAGGCCAGTCCTGAGAACAAAGAGCGCCCGAGATGAGCCACATGAACAAGCTGCTCCAACCCAGAGAACACCAGGTGCCCGAGGCAAGCCAAGCAAACAGGTTGCTAGGCAGAGGGGTGTCAGATGACATCAACCTGCTGAGTGTATAAATAAATGTGCTGTGGTCATTGAGCAGTTCCTTTCCTCCCATCTGGATAGAGGGCTCCATCTGACCTCAGTTTTCTGTTTTCTGACTCTTGTCTTTATTTCTTCATCCTCCACTGCCCTTTACCATGAGAATTTTGAGAGCTGCACTGGACACAGCAGTCTCTTGATTCTCTTTGTATCTCACTGAAGGCCCTCCTTCTTGTTTCCTTTGAAGTCCTTCCTCTTTCTCTTCCTAAACCTTTAAATGCTTCTCTTCTTTGGTGGCCCATATACTCTCATGAAGTCCAAATCTGTACCTTTAGCACAGAGTGGATTTTTTTTTTTTTTTTTGGTTGTTGTTGTTTTTGTGTTCAAGATGCTTGTACCCAGCAAGCAGCCTACTAGAAATCTGTGACTGAGTGGCACAGGATAATTTAAACTCATTTACCCATCTTTCCCACGAAACATCTTATATTTCCTGTTGTGATGAAAGGCCCAAATTTTACCCAGTTAACCAAGGCTGGAACTTAGCAGGCATCTTAGACGAACGCCTCCCTGTATCCCGATGTCCACTGTCCTCCTAAATTTCCTCTCTATACAGCAACCTCTTCCCCTCAGCACAATGGCACTGGTGCCTTTTTGTTCAGCTCAGCCTTGAATGTTCTGTCTCTAATCCAGACTGAATTCTCCCTCCACAGTGATTTCTCTGTAACAAAATCAGAGGTTTGAACAACAGAAAGAGCACAACTGCTTTGCAAAGAGGGCACTCCCAGGGTATCATGTGAGCTTCAAATCAAGTTTGTGTGCAATTTTTTGTTCCATAAATGAGGGCATGCCTGGTCCCCACTTTTTTCCCCTGCATAAGACAGTTTGAATTTTTTTGTCTCCCCTCACTCACAATTCCACTCTTTCTTTAAGGTTTCTCCACTAGTCCTTCTTTGACTATGGCTGAAACAGGCGTTATTAAGATGCCCAGTGCTCAGAACCACTTTGGAAAGAATCTGGTCAATCGACAGTGCCCTCCACAGAATGAACTGCTGAGTACCTTCAAAGGCATCTGAGTGAAAGGCAAGGCCAGAATGAATTCAGGAGAAACTCTCCTGTTGTTGGGAGACTCATCAAGCTCTTCAGACCTCAGTACTACCTTCCAAGAGAGGAAAGAAAGAAATAGTGTTTTGAAGTAATAAGACCCCTTTTCTCTGACGTCAGAGAAAAAGAATTCTCAGTGTCTTGATGACAGAGGAACCATGAAAGGGTGAATGGGGGAAGAGGTTATAGCTCAGAAAGTCCAACAAACCAGTGGCTTCATAGAGTATTACCATAAAATAAATGTATACACAAAACTCACTGCTAAATTTCCCTAAGCAATTAGCGATTCCTTGTCATTTCCCGCTTCCTCTAAATAATTAGTTATAGTCACTTATTTGATACCAACTGGTACTTTTAATAAGAGGTCATTTCAGAATGCAGCATAAAAACATCTTTTCTATACCAAAATCATGTTCCGTGATTTTCTCCTGGATTCATGTTTGCCATCTTCCTTACAAGGGAAGGCAGGCACTTGGACTAAGCACTTACCCAGTTAACCAGATCCTTTGCATGGATTATTTTGTTTTTTTATTTACCTACTTACTTATTTTTGAGGTGTGGTCTTACCATATTGTCCAGACTGGCCTTGAATTCCTGGGCTCAAGTGATCCTCCTGCCTCAGCCTCCTGTACCTCTGCACCCAGCTAAAAGCATCAGCTCCCATCAAGTTTCTTCTCCTCAGGGAAAAGGCAAGCACCATTTAACCCCATAGATTTTATTTGTTTGTTTGTTTGTTTGCTTGTGGTGCTAGGGATTGAATGCAGAACCTTGTACATGCTAGACAAGTAAGTACTCTACCACTGAGCTATACTCTCTATACTTAATTTAATCCTATCAATATTATTATTATAGCATGAGTGGTTTTGGTAGAGGGTAACCTGTTGTCTTGTCCAGAATGGACCCTGACAGGTCAGGTCTTACTGAGTTTTCACAACACGAAGAGGCACAGGAGGTAGTAGTTCAGAACTTCATCCAAGAGTGGAATGATGGGTTTAACCCAATTCTACCCTTGACCAGCTGTGGACTGGGGGCAGGTCACTTAAGCACTCTGCATCTCAGTTTCATCATCTGTAAGATGAGGGTATTTATAGTACCCACGTGACAGAGCTATCCTGATGATTAACTGAGTTTATATTTGAAATGTGCTTAGAAGAGACCATGGCACTTGGCAAAAGTTACAATATTTTCTAGCAAAATAAAGAAAATATTTCCCAAAAATCATCTCTCATCTTTGCAATGAAATAGTAAGGCAAGCCCCACCCTTAGGTTCAACCAGCATTTAAGTCCAAGATTTCCAGGTCAGTCTTTTTTTTTTTTTTTTTTTTTTTTTTTTGGGTACCGGGGGGACGACCTCAGGACCTCGCGCGCCAACAGGCACCCGTGCCACTGAGCGATATCACCGGCCCCTTTTTCGTATGTGGGATCCGGGAGTCGAACTCGGGCCCTCGCGCTTGCAAGGCAGGCGCTTAAGCCGCTGAGCCGTCTCACCGGCCCTCCAGGTCAGTCTTATAAAAATATTGTCAAACTCATTTAAAGCCTCTGAGTGCTGCCTCTCTGCAGATCGCACCAGGGTAACCAGGGCAAATCCAAGTCATTAGGGAGAATTTCTAAGAGCAGCAGTCCTTTTATTGTCCAGAAGTGTGAAATTTTGATATTGTGCCATCTACACCACCACAGATGTACACCAAGGAAGTTGTATCAAGGATGCTGTAGCCACTTCAAGACTCTTAGGAAAGAGTTCGGCATTCCACTAGTGATGTCGTCAAGGGCACCAGGGGGCGGTGGCAGGAAACACGCCTCTCCCAGACCTGCATCCTCCTGCTGTAGAGAAGGAAAGAGAGACTTGGAGAGATGCAGTGCCTGGATCAATCTTACACATCAGAATCCATCAAGGATGTGAACCAGGGCCAGGGTCAGAATATGTGTGTGCACATGCACATGTGTGTGTCAGGTAGTGAATGGGAGTTGACATGGAGATCACATGTAAATTTGTCAATTATTTTCCAGACTTTCATGTAGGTCAGGCTTTATGAAAAGACAACTATAGTTCACATTTTGAGTTAAGGCTAAAATATCCAGGGATCTGCAAATTTAAAAAACCAACAACATAATTAAAAGTAGACTCACCCAGTAGGAGTGTCTGGGGTGACAGAAAAGCATATCCAGAGTTTCACCTCAGAAAGCCTTGGTGACAAGTACGGCAATGACTCACCCAAAATGGAAAGGCAAATATGCAGAAGGACAAGCAAGTAATGCTGGCCCAACTCTTGGCAATGAGCAAAGCCATGCCTAACTGCACACTTGTTATGCAGCCTCAGAAAATGACCTGGCCCTGTAGGTCCCAGGACCTGGACATTTACAAAGGTCCTCCATGCACCAAGAAGCTGGATCAAGACATGGGCACAAATTCATTTCCCCCAGCGGATCTCAACGGATGTCAGACACAAGCACATAGGTTTATACCAGTATTTAAACATTAACAGTGCCGCTATCTGATAATTATGTGTCGCTTTGTCTGGAAGAATTAGAGAAGACTTTCTGCTTCAGTTGCTGAAGTGCCGCCACTTTTCAGAGGATATCAATTATAAATAAGTTCTGTTACAAGATGCAGGCTTTGTTCAGCTACAAAGAAGCACAATGACATTCTCAGTTAACTCAGAGTTTGTCGAAGAGGACAAAACAGATATATAGTATTATCTCCAAGTTATCGTTAACCAGTTTTCTGTTGTTTCTTTTTAATGGGCTATCCATAACAATTGAGTGATTTTGTTTTTCGGAATTCTATGAGGCTGTATAGGTAAAGACATGCATAGCACCATTAGGGACACAAAGTATGTGTTTTGTAAAAATTACTGAATCATGGCCAGTGAGATAGCTCAGCGGCATAAGTGCCTGCCCGGCAAGCGCGAGGTCCTGAGTTTGACTCCCAGAACCCACGTAAAGGAAAAAAGGGCCGGTGATATCGCTCAGCGGTGCAAGCGCTTGCTGGCAAGTGAGAGGTCCTGAGGTCGACTCCCAGTACCCACATTAAAAAAAAAAAAAAATTACTGAATCTAAAGATGTTTTATTTTTATTTTGAACTTGGTACCTTCAAACAAGTACTTATGTTGTCCTACCGTCATGTGCCTTTTGGTTCATAAGTTATCTGCAATCAAACTAATAAGTCAGTCTTACTTGGCAGAAGTGTTAGTTCTGTAATATTAATGGTCACTCCAAATTTAATTGTTGTACAAATTCAGATATTGATATAGATATCAGATAATCTAAAAGAAGACATTTTGTTTGCACACAATTATCTAAAGGGTTAAGATTATTTTATGGTTAGAAAATGTTAATGAGAGACTAAATTATTCTGTTACCAGCATAGAAAATGTTTCAAATATCTAATCCCAGGTCCCTTAAGACTGAATACACATTTTTCTTTATTATATTTTTTAGATAACTTTTTTTTTTTTTTGTGGGTACCGGGGGTTGACCTCAGGACCTTGCACGACAGCAGGTGCCCGTGCCGCTGAGCGATATCACTGGCCCTTTTTTCGTATGTGGGTTCCGGGAGTCAAGCTCGGGCCCTCGCACTTGCTTGGCAGGCGCTTACACTGCTGAGCCATCTCACCAGCCCCTAGATAACTATTTTTGTTGAATAGATAATTTTTTAAAAAATTAAAATAATGCACCAGTACAGTTAAGGAAAATAAAAGGCTCCTATTTATTCTCTATTCCCAATCCCATTCATTAAATGTAAACCTTGTTGGATGTGTTCATCATTCCAAAATATTTTTCTGTTTGTGCACAAACAAGAGAATTAGATAGATACATCATAATACCATATGAAATTATACTGGGCATACTGTCTTTCAACTTACTTTTCTTTCTATACAGAGGACGTTTCTATGCATCTCTCCCTCTTCACAGTGACTATGGAGAAGTCACTAGAAATATCTAGAAGAGATGCCCAGTTGTATCCAACTTCCATTATGATATATATAATAAGCTCTTAAGGATTTTAAAAATAGAGCCACCCATCTAAGGTAGTGGGGGGATGAACATAAAGCTAGTCAGATGGAAATAGATTGGGCTGACAGCTAGGCTTTCTGGGCTGGGTCTAACTAAAAAAGGGAAATCTAAGCCCTCTCAACCCATGTGTAAATAAGCAGTGTTTACAAACAAAAGAAGGGGAAAGAAGAAGGGTTAATTGTTTCTTAACTAGCTACCATATATGAATTCTGATCACATAGTATGGTGAATGTTTAAATAATTTTTTTAAAAATTACTACATTAAAAGACACATTGCCATTAATTCCCCTCAAAATGCTCCCCCTTGCTTTGAAAACACTCCTCCCATCATTACTGCCACCTTCTGAAGTAGTTCTGGAAGTCCTCTTTCGTGAGTGTCTTTTCGTGGCTGCCATGATATCATCAATTGATTTGAAATGCTTATAGCAATTTTTGTCAAATTAAAACATCGTGTGTACTCATCCACTTATTCACCAGATCTGACACCATGGGATTTCTGGTGACCATGAAAGGTAAACTTTTTGAATCAATTCAGGACATTGAGGCAGCCACACCAGCACAATTAAAGACCCTCATATGAGAGGACTTTCAGAACTGCTTCAGAAAGTTGCAAGAATGATGGGATGAGTTGTTCAAAGTGAAGCAAAGTATTTTGAGGGGGATTAATGGCAATGCGCCTTTATAAAAAATTTTAAAATTTAAATATTCACCATATTATATGATCACACCTTGTACCAGACACAGGCCTGGGTCCAAGTGTAGTTCTCACCCCAATTCTAAGAGGCAGGTACTAGTACCCTCAATTTGCAAGTAAATTTGGGGATTAAATATGATACCTAATAAAAGGCTTAGCTGGGATATGTACCCTCCTGTAGAAATAGAGTGGGATTAAGATGAACAACACATACAAAGCACTTATTTTAATACCTAACAAGTAAGAGTGGCTCAGGGAATATTTCCTCTCTTCCCAATATATAAATCTATTCTGAAGTATTCGTGCATCTGACACACATTGCAGGAAGTAAGTTTTTCCTTCATACTTACTATCAAATATGATACTATACTATAACCATAGTGCTCCAATCTATCTTAGCAAAGATGGAGGGCCAAATTTGGTATTATGTACTATACGAAATGCTTGAATTTTTAAAAAAAGAGGTCTATTGTGATTCTATTGATTGATTGATTGGGAGAATGTGAGGGTCTTTACCCTTTCAACTCACAGCTATGACAGAAGAATCTTGGATATTTAGTCTTCCTGTCATAACAGCTTAATACATAATTAAACTTCCAGTGAGTCAGAAAGATGTGAAATTCCCCTGAAATCTACAGCGAGAAAAACACTTCTGTCAGCTCCTGCTAAGCTTGCACTAAGCACTCTGCTGATCGTAAAGCAATGGGGAAGTTTGCTCACTGACGTGTTGTACAGGTTGGTCAGGTTCTTTTGCACTGATCTGCAGAGCTCTTGACCCACAGCTGTGACAGAGTGATCCACAGTGACACTCACAAACTGGCTCAGTTTTCTTCATGGTTTTCACAGCCCAGAACTGCAGAGGGAGCCTGAGATCCAGGAGGCTCTCCAGAAACATTGGATGAGTGAATGGATGAATGAGTGAGCAAATTCAAAACCAATATGGAGACTTGAGTGCCGGTCTCACACCTGCCATGCCATGTGTCAACGGGCCAGTGCTCAGCCCATCTGGCTTTTGTTTTGTCACCTGCGGCATAAGAACTTCAGGCATGGTGCTTCTTTCAGCACTTAGGCTACTTGCTCTTCTTTCTCTTAACCCACACTTGAAAGGCTGTGCTCCCCAACGGTCTCCATCCCTACCCTCCACACCAACCCAGCAACATTTCCTCCAGAAGACTCTTGAATCTGAGTTTCTCTCCTTGAATTCTCTGTTTTAAAAGCTATTTGTAAAGAGTATGTCAATGGTTATTATGGCTCTACAAACCTGAATGAAAACCCTTTACCACTGATTAACCAAGCACTGTTAGCTCTAATGCAAGGATAAGCTTTTGGAGGGGATTCTAGCTCTAGCCTAATTCTGCCTGGAATTCTGCTAGTAGAAACAATAAATTGTATTCTGTAAGAACCATTAATAAATACAAATACCTCAGTGAAGACAAGTGTTGAAAATTCATTCAAAAATGTAGTTGATAGCAACTTTATTTGGGTAAGTATTTTATGAGATAGTAGGAAAGAAGGAGGTGCAGTACAAGAGGAAGGGAAATTCAAGGATACTTGAGTTAGGAAAAGGATGAAAGGGTGACTTAGAGACAAGGTAGAAGATAAATGTGACCCTCCCTCCAGGGGTCTGTCCTTTGTCCATGCTTCCTTAAAGAAAATTTTATTGATGAGCAGAATTCTTTAGGAAAGTGGGAAAAATGTTTTTGAAATCTTTGGTTACTTTTTCCTTATTTCCTTGTTGAATTTTTTTCTTTGAAATTTTTAGTAAATCAACTCTCTACAGTTGCAGTTCTGCTTAATAAAAACTACATCTTGACAGATATAACCCAAACTTTTTCTCATAGCATATACAAATGGCTAAGCTGCTAATTGAATAGTCCTTGATAGAAGAGTCTTGTTTTTCTACTGAGCACACGTAAGTCTTAATTGTAAATAGTAAATTCTTGATTACAATATTATTCTGTCAATATTGTAAAGTTATTTTCTTCATCATATTTAAATGCTCTTAGAGAGAAAACTGATTTGGAGACCATAGATTCCATTCTTTTCCACTTCTAAAATATTGTGATGTTAAGTTTTTTTAAAAAGTTTTATGATTAAGAGAAACAACCAAAGCTTTTTATGATTAGGTTATGAACAGATATAACAGAAAGAAATTTAAATAAAACTCAGGGAAGTATCCCATATTTTATGATTGGGCACAGACTCATCCACGGTCCTTGGTAATATGATGGGTGATAGTAGGTTTTAATGGCAAATCAAAATCCATTTATAAGAGACATGAAAGAAGTCAGAGATCAATTTAATACTCCCACTACTCCTCCTGATTTAAGGCTTCTGTAACTGTCAGCTCAACTTGGCTTCTGAGTGGATACAAAAACCTGTCTGGCTCTATTTGTGCTGATGGAGAAGATTATAATCTGAACTATCTGACGCTTAGTCCTAGAACATCATAGGATCTCAAGAAATGGTTTCGCAGCTGGGTGCACAATCTTATCCAAAATATTTTTATTAATGTGAATGTGAGCGGCAGTGAGGTGTCTGTATCACAGATTCAAAAATATCATATTCAAAAGCATCTTTACAAAGTATATTATCAGTCAGAATTTATTTAATTTCATTTATTAGGAATAAAGGTAAGGTCTAATACTCAAATTAAAAAAAAAAAACCTGTAACAATATAACTTGAGGCAGGGTGTCCAAAAATTGGAGAATTTGTATAAGATTAACTGCAGTGTCCCTGTTAGGTGGGCAGCTATAGTGCTGAATGGTTTTGAATCTTGTTGTTTCAGTGGAACTGAAATAAACCAGAAACATCTAGTGAAGACCAAGTTTTGCGCTTCCATTCGAAGGGAGGAGTAATGTGGCTATGTCAACGGAAACATTAGGCATAAACTTTATTCTGCAGATCTTAGACAATCTCTGGATTGTAGTGCCTGGCTCTGGATGCAATTTTTTTTAATTAACTGTTTTTCTTATTATAGGGATAATATATTTTCACAGTAAAAAGGAGTCAAATATAGAAAGGGAATAGCTGGGTCAAATGGAATTTCTATTTTTAGTTTTTTGTAGAATCTCTGCACTAATTCCTATGATAGTTGTACCAGTTTACATTTCCACCAACAATGGAAGAAGCCTCCTTTTTCACCACAGCCTCACCAGCATTTGTTATTATCTGATTTCTTTATGTTTCCCATTCTTTCTGGAGTGAGATGAAATCTCAGTATTGTTTTAATTTGCATTTCTCTAATGGCCAGGCACATTGAATATTTTTTCATGTATTTATGGGCTGTTTGCATTTCTTCCTCTGTGAAGTGTCTGTTTCTTCAGTTGCCTATCTTTCTAATCCCATTCATCAATAGTAACTTGAACTATGGTTCATTTCATTAAGCATCTCAGTTTACCTTAGTATCACTCACTCCACCTCACTCCCAAAAGCAGCCATCCTTGGCTCTAATTCCCACTGTTCTTTGACCCCATTTTACCTTCCCAGGAAAAATCCTGAGTTGTCCCCACCTTCCCTCATTCCATCCTCTCCTTGGCCTCCCATTAGATCATTTCCTCCACCACTCCTGGAAGAAACTTCTAGAGGAAATCTTCTTCTATTTATGGAGGTAGCAATAGAAGGGGTCCAAGGATCCTGTTAACCCTAAGGGACTATCATTCGTATTCCCGCTGCAAGTCTCTACCAGTTTGATAATTCCAAGAAATTAAACAGCCCAAACTCCCCCCAGCTAATGACATTTGTGAGTTCTGAAACTGAGTGACTGCAGGTAACGTCTAGACTCCATTTATGCACTTCCAGCTCTGCCCCGTGAATTATATCTTCTTTCACTAAATAAATCTTTCAGACTGGCTTCTCCTGGGACTTAACTTTTCTGAAATATTTTATTTTATGGAGGCACCATAAAATAGAGGGTGTTAAAATCCAAAACTACTGAGTATTTTTCTTAAGAAATCAGGTGACAAAGCAGAGCAGCCAACAGGTTTGCAAGACGTTACTTGTCTCTGCAAGTTATTGCTTTCAAAGAGGTGATATCAAATAGTGTGAGGCTCTATTGAAGAAGTTTTGTCCAAAGTTGTTACTACAGACCTGCAAACCTGGATTTCTTTCTTTCTTTCTTCCTTTTTTTTTTTTTTTTTACTGCCTCCAAAACCTTGAAACATTCATGGAGGAAAATAAAAGAGAAAGAGAGAGACAAAGGGAAAGAAATAACGATAGTAACCCTTGCTTGCTATTATCTTCATTTGAAAGAAACGATATTGTTTGCGAAAGGTCCAAGGCTGTGGAGCTAAACCACAATTCTAGATAGCTCAGCAAGTCTTACCAGAAAGCAGAACATGCACTTCTTTGTTCCAGGGTTTTATGGAAGGGAATCATTTCACAGCTTGTATGGATTCTGCAAATGCCTCAAGCTAGGAAGTGTAAGGTGACCTGTGGGAAATGTACAGGGGTCACTCAGATGCTATGAGATGTCTCTTCAGGCTGGTGGATTACACTTATGAGCTCTTGCAGCATGGCTGCCACTCTGACCTTCTTGTAGCTCGTCCTTGAGCTGGGAAAGAGAGGCTGAAGTCCCGCTCCTGTGGCAGGCACTATGTCGTGCATTCATCAAACCCAAATTCAAGGAAGAAAAAAAGACCACCCAATCCTCAAAAATGTTGTTACACATTTGAGTGTATGAAAGCCATATTTTATACAACATGATCTTCTCTTAGGAAGTGCACGGCGATTTAGTCACTGTCCATCAGCCTGGAAAATCCATCAAGCTGGCTTCATAGAATTTCTGGAAGCTCATTCAGAGCTTTGGGATGATATTGCCTTCGGTGTACACCACAAGCTATGGTTTTTAGGCACAGTTGGGATTATAAAAAAAATCCTCTTCAAAAGTCCTTTAAGCAGAGGCCACATGCTTGACATGGCGAGAGACACAAAGTCACTCGAAACCTGGGAAGCTGGCCTTTCAGATTTGCTTGGTGATTTTTCATTTCCGGAAAAGCCAGTCTAACTCGGACATAAGCTAAAGGTCTCCTCCAAAAGAAACCCAGTTTGTTGCTTCTCTGGCTTCAGCACAAGATCTTTCTGGGCACTCGTCTCCTTTCTGTTTTAAGTTTTACCTCCCAACTTGAGTTGTGTAGTTCATAACAGAGGGATAACATTACTGTCCTTGGTACTTAAAAGGGTAATGAGAAGAGTGGATTAAAATAATTTATGTGAGAGTACTTTAAAGAATTTTAAAGCACCATGCAAATATTATCACCTACAATTTGGATTTAAATCTAAAAGTTTCATTTTTAACTTGCATTTGCTAAAGATGAGACAAAGGGAAGAGGTATGGGGACAAACGACTCAGTAAATTCTAGCCTTCCTTAAAATATGATTTTTGTGTGGAAAGGAGAATGTGGTGTATGAAAGGCAAAGAGACTTTGGAGTATGGCTTTGGAAATTACTCTTACTGCTTTTTAGGCATACACAGGTGCACTGACTACGTACATAAAATTAGTAAACTTCTCAGAATCTAATTATAAAGACTGTAAAATGCATGGGGTGGCACTAAGTATTTCCTAAGAGATGCTTTCAAGTTTAAAAAAAGAATCCCCAAATACCATAGGGAAAAAGTACTGCTTGAATCCTTACCACTCCTCCTAACATTGCTGTATGTTTCAAATGTGCTGGCAAAAAAGACAAGTTACTTAGTGGAGAAACCCTCAATACATTATCACCAGATGAAATGATTTGCTGATTAACCACTTTCACTTGATATTCAGAGTATTTTTTATCCTGGTTATTGAGTACAAATTATAGTTACAGAATTAAAAAAATTCAGGCCCAGAAGGACTTTCAGAAATAATCTAGTCTATCTTCTTGTTTTACAGAATAAAACGTGAAGACTCAGAGAGGTTAAGCAGTTTGATCCCAGACACACAGCGAGGCGTGTGGGAGAGAAATGAAGACTCATCTCTTCGGCTGGCAGCCCATGGCTGGATCCACCCCATGCTACCTTAGCCCAGGGTGAGAAATATTTAATCAAGGGCTAATGACGAAAGACAATGCAGACATATTGTATTTCCTCTTCAGATTTCTTCATATATCACTGCAGCACCTAGGAACTCAGATAATTATACCGTAAGGAGACAAGTGACGGGAGAGCAAAACACCCCCTCTAATTCCTAGCCCTCCATCAAGTGCAGAGGATGTGGCAAATTGGTACCTGTAGGCTTCTGGAGGCAGGCGGGAGAGGTGCACTGCACCTGCACAGAGCCTTCTTGGCAGCTGCCTTTGTAGGATGTAAATCTAAGATCGGGGTTGGCTCTGGGGATGGCAGTTTGGAGAGGGAGGGACCTTAGCCTCATGTCTTAGTCTCAAAATATTCTTTCCCTGATTCCTATCAAATTCACTTGAGCCACAAACAACTCCCCCAGCCAGGGGCAGAGCCGGATGGGGAATAGTGAGGTTGATCCTCTGTTACTTAAACTCTTCAGGTTTTCTATTATCTAATTCAGCTTCTCTCTCCATAATGAAGATCAAATTATATCCAGGATTCTGGTTTGCTGAGAAGAGAGAGAGCGAGAGATCATAGGGACGTATCATTTTACAGAAGACAATACCGGCAATTTCTGAATGAATCTGGCAGTAAGCCAGGTAATTATTTGGATCAGCAATCAGGGGTTCTTTGGGGATGGACCCTGCTATTGGGGCTGTGGAAAGAAAGGGCAAAGCTGTGGTAATATCCAGCCTCCAGGTAGTAACGATCATGGCTTCTTGTTGCTCTCTCTAGTACATTCTATTCAGCCACAATATTTTCCTAAAGTCCTAACATGCTATTAGGAAAAGAAAAAGAAAGAAAATCCCACCATATTCAGAAATATGTTAATTTTCATTACAACCATTAGAAGGAAATCTGCCTTCCCCCAAATAAGAAACAATTGAAGCATTTTCTGTGTTTAAAAGTTTGGAATTTTTTGTTTATAAGGTGAAAAGTGTGATTTTTTTTTAAAATCATATATAAATTTGGAGCCAAGCAGGAGATAAAGATCTGTGAAGTAACTACTTCAAACCAGATGCCTGGAGAAATTGAGTTCACTGTTCTTCTCTGAACAGAGTTTCAGCAGAATAAGTACTGGGTTGCCTTCTGCAGCGTGGCCAGTGGATAGAAAATAAAAGTGGGTTCTGGTTCCATGTTAGGAAGAATTTCTTTTTTCTTTGTGTTTTGTTTTGAGACAGGGTCTTGCTATGTAGTGCAGGCTGGCCTCGAACTCACAGTGATCCTTCTGCTTCAGCCTCCCGAGTGCTGGGATTACAGGCGTGAGCCACCATGCCAGGTAGAAAGAATTTCTTAATTGTTCACACTGTCCAAAGTCATGACAGGCTGCATTGAAGATCCTCCCAGCTTCAAGGTCTGTAAAGAGAAGAAGCAGAAGCTGAGATGGCCCAATGTGCTACATGACCCAGCAATGCCATTGTAGAATTTTCAGAAATCCTTTGCTTTATCACTAGGAAACATTTCTCTATATCTGTGGCTTTTGTAATTTAAAAATCATGGATTCTTAGAAATGCACATTCAACATCTATCCAAATACAATAAAGGAAAAAAAAAATGAATCCAAAAACAGGGGCTTTAGAAAACGACGTCTGTCTTTCAAAAAGTCTCAAACACATCCATTCTTTCAAGGGAACATTTTAAAATGATTCGAAGTTATGAATAACTACTGAGCAGTCAGCCGTGATCACCGGCTCTGGTCGGTGACGGCCTTGACGTGGGGGTGCCACCCTTCGCCTGAAAGCCATCGTAATCACGTTTTCCTGAAATGGAAATAGTTGATGTAGGCAACCAACCCTTTTGCCATGTTTCCGCAAAGCAGTGTAAATGTTACTAGGTCACAAAGGAGCAGACAAAGAGAATTTGACAAGCAATCTGTTTATTCTTCAGATTATAAAACTGCTTTCAGGGCCACATTAAAGTATATGCACTTGGTCAAGAGAAAGGAGCCATCACTTGGTAGCAGACAGAATAGGGGCTTTCAGACAATTGGGGGAAGGATGGAGAGTTGCCCCCTCTGCCCCACAGGTGGTGACAGAAAGTAGAAGTTCTGTTTCAAAGGCCACCACTGCAAATACAAAACACAAAAGTGGTGTAGAGAGAAAAAAAAATTAATATGGGCCAAAGATGGGGAAGTGGCCTTCAACATGTTTATGTCACATAATGGATAATCGGGAGCAAAACGAAGCAAAAGGAAACTTTCCCATTATTGCAATGCCGTAGACTATTGTAAAGATGTCCTATTAAATTGTATCTATCCAAAGAAACTTTTAAAGTATCCAAAATACACCCTTGTCCTTGAACTTAGAGGTTTAGCTGGCACTTAACTTTTTGTGAAATATTAGCAATAACTGCCATGTCAGGTATGCTTTGTCTGTCTGTTTGCCTGCCTTTGTCTTTCTCTTTCCCATATCTCACACCAAATGCTGGTCTTTCTGCCTGGAAAACTGTCTTCTTTTGATCTATCAATGTGAATTCCATTTTATCCTTCATGTTGGAGCTCGAATGTCACTTTTCCTTTAGAGAGGCTTCCTTTTCTTTTCGTATTAGTACCTATTAGTAATGCAGAGTAGTGATATTCATTTTGGGGAAGTGATGCATGCATCTAATACATCTCGGCCATTTTCAATTCCTTTAACCCCTCCTTCTCCCTCCCCTCCTCTGGTGCCCTCCTTCATCTGCAAGAGTCTACTTTCTAGTTCCCTATCGTCTCTCCTTTATTTTATTCATCCATTTATTTGTATCTTGGGGTTATTTGGGGACCAATGTGCTCTTTCCCTCAGTCTCAGTCTCTTTTTTTCATGGGACTTGCCACATTTTTCAGATACTTCCCCCCATGTGTTAGCTTACTGCCCCACCCCAATATGCTCCTCAGAACCAGAGCCCTCCTCCTTCGTGTTTCCGTCGTGGTCTCTGGTGTTCAGCATGGTACCTGAAGAAATGTACTTCAATAAATAAGCAGGTGTCAGAGTGAGATCAAATCAACAATAAGCACCTTGTTCTTTTAGAAGAAGCATCTTGAATGGGGGAATTTTGACAGTCAGAAACTGGTCCTGGGTGACTCTTCCCAGCATTTAGCAAGATTGAAATTTTACATTTATGGTTTATAACTACTGCATCTGTTTAATAGCTGTCTCTTCCAACTAAACCATAAGCTACCTGAAGGCAGCGGTGTTCATTATCTGCTTCTGTTACTGCCGTATCCCTAGCCCCACACCCGGTAGAGACTCAGTGAACTAATGAATGAGACTTGGTCTCCCCCTAGGATTAATTTTATCACCAACTGGCTGTATAACTTCAAATAAGCCACGTTATTTCCTGGCATTCATTCTCACATTTGAGAAAATGGGGCTACCATTGTGACTCCCTTCTTAGTATAGTTTCAAGGATAAAATGACATCAGTATTCTGAAAAAAATAAGATTCTACAGCAAAGTAAGTGACTGTCCAGGAAGTATTCTTGTCATCAGGACTGCAGATGTAAGCAATGGGACAAGAAGCAGACCTGAGGTCAGGTGTGACCTGAAAACAAGTTAAGGCCAGGACAGGGAAGGGATTGAGCCTAAATGCTGACCTCAAAAACTCGGATTACCAGAATCATCCCCAAAGAGCTCTGTTTGTGGAGGGACTCCCTGTGTCAACCAGTAAAGACAGGGAAGGAAAGGCGGACATTTCAGGTAACCCCCATGTTCACACTCCTAGTAGAGAAAGACCAGCCCGGCCTTTTCAGGGAAAGGCAGGGAGGCTATCACAAAGCAAGACAAGTCTAAGGAGCTTGGTTGGATCCTTCCACTTGGCATTAGCAGGAGACTGTAGTGAAAGATGTCCCTAATACCAGCTAACCTTGGTAACAAACTAATTGAAGTTTCTTTAATCAAGTGAACAATTAAATTCAAAGAGTAAGGTTACATTTGGGGGAAGTTATATCTTAAAGTTATGATTATTCAATAATAATAATAGGATACTTTTTATTGTCTAGTATGTATTAGTAGCGTCACATGTGTTATCGTTAACAGTAGCACCATATATGTATTTTAGATGAGGGAACTGAGATCTAGTCAGGCCAGGCAACTTGCCCAGGATCACACAGGTAGGGGACGGATCTGGAATTTAAATATGGAGCTGCCTGGCTTTAAGTATCGTGCTCTTTCTTCTGTGTTTCCACACAAACCTCCAGCTACAGACTAAACCGTCAGGACCAGCTATGTAACTTTCAGGTCCCAGTGTAAAACGAAAATGTACAGTGCCTTGTTCAAAATGTATGAAGAGGGCCGGTGAGATAGCTCAGTGGCCTAAGCGCCTGCCTGGTAAGCATGAGGTCCTGAGTTAGACACCCGGTACCCACACACACACAAAAAAAGTATGAAGAATCTTAAGACAACAACAGTATAGCACTAAGCAAAGCACGAGGCCTTTCTAAGTATAAGACTGTTGCCCAAGACACAGCCCCATGCAGCTGGTCCTGCAAGGCGTGGAAGGTTAGCTTCAACGTACAGAATGATGAAGGGATCTCACCTCCTGAAGGTTGGAGCTTTGGCCAATGGTGATAAGGCAGGGCACAGGACAGTGGCATGGACAGACACAGGGGCAAGGGACACAGAAGTGAAGCAGATCATCAACCACATTTCCAGGAGCTTGAACCACCTGGGAATGGCATCGATGGGAAGGAGTCGAACACCCTGCGAGCAGTCCGGCCGATGCAGGAGTCTCAGACCATGCCCATCCACGCCCTCATTTATCCCTAAGACAGGTGTCCTGGAGAAACACAAGAGGTAACTATGACATAAATATACAAATATTTAAACAGAATGAAGGGAGAAAATTCCCATGAGAAACCAAATAAGAAACATTCACTGGTAAAAACTCAAGTTACATGTAGGCAGAACCAATGAAACAGGGCTTTTAGTCTGGTTTTAACCACTCTCATAGCCAAGACAGTAGGACAATCTAAAGGGAAGAAGTTGTCTCAGGAATAAATGCAAATAACTGATGAGACTCGTACTGACTGACAAAATTTGTGGCCCATTTTGCAATTTGGGGGGAGAGACCTTGGAGAACAAAATCACAGTATAAAAAAAATCACTAATAATTCTATGATTTAGTGATAACCATTGCTAAGTTAACCTTTTGGTACCTGCACTTTCAGATTATTATTACACACCAGCACACACATGTAAATAATTTTTTTTTTTATATGGGTACCGGGAGTCCAACTCAGGACCTCGCACTTGGCAGCAAGCGCTTGTGCTGCTGAGTGGTATCACCGGCCCTTTCTTTCCTTTATGCGGGTACCAGGAGTCAAACTCAGGACCTCATGCTTGCCAGGCAGGTGCTTATGCTGCTGAGCTATCTCACCGGCCCTAAATAATTATTTTTAAGTATGATTTTTTTAAAGCATGATTTTTAACCATAGCAATATGTTATGATTTTTTCTCCTTGTCGAATATTATTCTATGTGATATTTTAATAGTTGCATAGTAGCTCATTAAAAGTCTTCTACAAGTTTCTCATTTTTTTGTATTTATAATAAACACTAGTATGAACATCATTTGCAAAAACATACACTTTCCCCAACATATTATGTATATTTGCTGTTTCTCAGAAAACATTTATCTGCTGTGACATTCTCTCAGTTTTGGCTCTTAGGAAAAGCCAAGGAAAGTGCTACAAGAGTGACATACAGAACACCTGGACTGATGAAGTCCTTCGTGTTTCTAACACTCCCGTAGTGCTTTACCTGTGCATCTTGTATGGAACTTAACATCTTCTACTTTCTTCTTATTTATTCTGTAACTGGATATTCCTTGAGGGAGAGGGCACGTGGGACTCCTCCCCATATACCTCAGGGCCTCATTTGCATGAGGCTCTCCATAAATGTTTAGGCCAAAGGAGTTCCTCCAGTCCCGAAGCCCCAGTGCCCTGCCAACTTTCTTCCATAATTGATGGGACATTTCCTTCACAGCTTAGGGATTGAAGTTTGGTGATGCATCCTCAGGGGGTCAGTTAGTTGCTTTGATGTATCTACCATCAGATGATCAGAGGTGGGTGTTTTGAGAAATTTAGCAGGAAAAATGGTTTAGGATTTCCTAGGTAGGTAGAGAAGAATGAAGAAATCAAGGTTTATACTGAATCTGCACTGTGCAGAAATGACTTAATGCTTTCCACTCAAAATTAATTATGATTTTTATATTCAGGAAAGCATTGCTGTCACAGAAGTGTTCCTAGACTTACTTCTCCAGCCTGATTAATGTCAGGTAAAAGTGGAGAAAACTATCTCAAGTGCAAATGGCATACTGCCTCTTCGTAATATGGTGAAGCTCTAGCTGTAAACATTTGCTTGGCTTATTCTACTCCTCTCAGAAGATTGCCTCGGAGCTGGGTGTTGTGGAACAAGCCTATAATCCCAGCACTCGGGAGGCTGAGGCAGGAGGATCGCCATGAGTTTGAGGCCAGCCTAGGCTATATAAGCAAGTTCAAGGCCAGCCGGCACTACATAGCGAGACCCTGTCTCAAAAAATTAAAAAATTTTTAAAAAGATTCCCTTGGGTTTCTTCCTACTTCAGCCTTGAAATATTCTCATTTGCTTTTGGCTGTTAAAAGTGTTAAATTGGGCCGGTGAGACGGCTCAGCGGCGTAAGCGCCTGCCTGGCAAGCGCGAGGGCCTGAGTTTGACTCCCGGAATCCACATATGAAAAAGGAGCCAGTGATATTGCTCAGCGGCACGGGTGCCTGCTGGCGCACAAGGTCCTGAGGTCGACCCCTGGTACCCACAAAATAAATAAATAAATAAATAAATAAATAAATGTGTTAAATCACATTCTATCTTTTTTTTTTTTGGTACCGGGAATTGAACTCACGACCTCATGCTTGCCAGTCAGGCGCTGTGCCGCTGAGCTATATCCCTGGCCCCACATTCTATCTTTTAGGACTAATAATTTCTTTTGATAACTTTATGAGGATTCTGTACTGGTCAATTCAATATAATCTCCTTCCCCTATATTGCCTCCCACTAGGTGCTACACAATGTTTATCCTACCGTGTGCCAAACTTATGTCAGGAGCCGGGGTGCAAATGTGAAAGAACCAAAACTGTTGCTTCACACATGAAACTTAGGAAGGGATGGGAGAGACAGTCAGCGGGCCAGTTCCAGGTGGGACAGTCTCTGTCCTGCCTGATCATACTAACCTACTTCAGCTCCTTCGAGGTGACTGAGAGGGCTTACTCACTCAGCCTTTTGTAAACCATGTTTTAAAGCTAGGCAAGTTTGCATCATTTGCTGAAAAGAAAATATATATATATATAGAGAGAGATGATAGATAGATAGATAGATACCTGTCAGTACAATAAAGGCAATTGGGTAAACAAGTCAGAGGTCTGCACATCCATACTTCTCCATTTAATGGATCTCAGGAAAATGCAGAGCAAGCTACAACTCCTACCCATGCACGGCAAACCCAAACCTGCAGACTATACCAACCCTTCCTTCCCAACAAGGAAAATGATGGCTCAGCACCAGGGCCAAAGGCTTTTAGAGCTCCCAAGTGGTAGACGGTCAAATGATTCCAACCTACACCCCTGGTCGCCAGCACTTCGCTTTCCTTAACCCTGAACTCCCCTTTCTCCCCACACCTGCACAATGAAGAGGCATCAAAGGGTAAGGAGAAGAGCGAGGGAAGGTCTAGCTTTGAGTTTTGGCTCAACCAATTTATTAGTGTCGGGCTTCTGATAAGTCACTTCACCTCTGCGCATTCACAAGTAGGGGAGAGCCTGACCCCCAGTATGAAGTAATAGGAGCAACATGATTGCAGCATGCGTGCTTCAGAGCGAGTGGTCTGTGCCCAGACGGCCTGCGGGCTAATCTCTTTTGCCTTTACAGCTCTGTGACCTTGGGCAGGTCATTTCAGTTCTCTGGGCTTCACTTCTATCCGCTGTAAGAAGAGGAATAAAAATAGTACTGATCTTGCAGAGTTGTTAAGGTTAGACACCTTAGTACATAGAAAGTGCTAGGATAATGTTAACTCTTGTTACGATGATTAAATAGTTGCTGCTAGTGTAGTCGTAATAGTGCTGGTGGGGATGATAGTTGTAAGTCTCTGCCCAATCACAGCCCCAGATCCCTCCTGCTTATATTTAATAACCTCTGGCTAATCTATTAGGATTTGAAGAACAGAAATCCCTCGCATCTTTCCCAACTTAGTAATGATAGCAACATTTATGGAGCGCTCACCGTGTGTCAGACGCAATTCTAAAAATATGTAAAAGCACTGGCTTTCTTAATTCTCACAATAATGAGAATAGGACGAGGAGGCAGGTCCTATTATTAGCTCCACTTTACAGGGAGGGCAACAGAGTTGCAGGATAGCTATGTTCAAGAGTACACAGCTAACAAGAGGACTGGCTTCAGGCCCACATATTAACTCTCAGCTGATAACACCAACTCACCCACGTTTGGTGCAGAATTCTGCTGGGTCTGACTTCCTTTTGTGAATAGCCAACACCTACTGCATATTATTTGAGCGTGCGAATACCAGCTGTACCGTGCAACTGCAAGGTGCTATTTCAAAAACCACTCACAAAAATGACCAGAGGTTTTGCCACTGAAGATCATGGTATTTTGAGAATTTAGCTGAGCTTTTCTCTCTGGCCCTATGTTGGGATAAGAGGGCGTGCTCCTGTTTGCATTAGCCAAAGACAGATTGTGAACTATTATCTTACCTTGTTATCTGAGCTGCTGGTGCACAAGGAAGTTTCCTTTGCTAATGGCTGAACTGCTCTTCAGATAAGAGCCTCCCCTGGATCTCCACAGCACTAATTAATCAGCTGTTAAAACAGTGGTTGATAAAGACAGGCTTACTTAAAGTTCGAATTGCCTGCAATCAGAGATAACCAGCTAGTCCCTTTTGGCAGTGAGATATGAAAACAAGAGAATGATCAGTTATCAAAGTGAACATGGCACTCAAATGAAAATCGTGGTTCAAAAAATAGAGCAACATTCAAATTGGAAAAAAAATAAACATACAATTATTTCTCTGAACCTGTGTTGGCAAAGTGAAAATGGCAAAGCACACACACAGATGCACATGCACGTGCACATGCGAGGCGCATAAAGATTAAGACGCGATCCATGCTGACGCTGCGGTGTGATTTGGGGAGCAGGACCGAGCGGGTTTATGAATGTGGTCACATAAGAGGGTGTAACCGCCACTTCCCTTTGATGGCTCTTTGCTTGACCAACATTGATAAATATATATATTATATATTATATATATATATAATGTATATTTATATGTATGTATATATGTATATATATACATATATATATATATATATATATATATATATATATTTCTTTTTTTAAGGTGATGCTGGGAATCAAGCCCAGCATCTCATGCACAGTAGGCAAGTCCTCCACCACTGAGCTACAACCCCCAGTCCAACACTATTTTTAAAAATTAAATTGAAAGGTTGATTTTCTCAAAGGCAAAGGATATGATTTTTTAAAAAGTATTTTGAAAAGAAATCAACTGAAAAACTGAGCATCTGATAAGTGACTGGGAATAGACTTCCCTCAGGAAAATGACATGAAGAAAATAAAGCATGTAAGTTGGCTTGGGACTTAGTAATAGCTCCCCAGTGGACTTAGGAGTGAAGGGTGTAATTGGCACAGGTGTGGGGGTTCGGGCCATTCTCCCCATGCATGGGGTTCAGGGAGGCGCAGGCAGGTAGAGTTATGGAGTATGATGTTGTCTCCCACGCCCTGCTCCCACCAAAATGCAAACAAAACCAAAACCATTGTCTCTCAAATCTAGGTTCCAGGGTATGAGGAAATAACAATGTTTTCATATGGACCCAAACCTGAGCTACAAACAAAAAAATATATAAAACATGGAAAAGAAATGAGGGAAGGGACCAAGCAATGGAAGAAAGAGAGAGGGAGAGGAGGAAAGGAGGTAAAAGAATTGAGATGTGTTATGCACCTGTAACAACTCTCCACAATGTAAACATTATGTACTACAAATATGTACTGCTAAAATAATAATAATAAAGAAATCCGACTGAAAAAGAAAAAAAATGTAGTTACCAATTTCCTAAAGGGATTATTAAAAATATGAGACATTGGAATTTTGAAATAAAGAAATGATAACATGTACATAAACTTACCTAAGTGAAATTATTTTTAATAGCATTCCACACGTTGTCATTCAGAATTTGCTTGGCTTCATAAATTTAGGATTTGGAATCTGTGATCCTAATTATGCAGTAATAATTTTATAAAAGCTAATGATCAATGTAAACTTCAGTAAATAATCTATCTGAGCGTTAGTTTCCTCATCTGGAAAATGGGTGAGCAGACTGGGGAGGTTACCAAACTGTATTACCTCGAACATCTCTTTGAAGACTAACATCCTATAATTCTAGATTTTGCCATATATCATTTGTATCCAAATGCTATATTTTTATTGTTAATTCCAAGCCACATACCCAGGAGCACCCTGAAAGTGCATAAATGCTTAGGTTCAAAGAAACAATATTAGGAAAAAAAAAAAAAAGAAGAAGAACTACAAACGTGCAAGGATTACACAAACCCTCTTGACAATGTTGATCTTTAAAACCCGGTGGTAATTTGTAATAATTAAGAACATTTTGAAAAAGTTCTACCTACTCACATATTTACATAATGCTGGTGCAGTGGGAATTAGATATCACTGAATTTCCATGTCAGTGACCCCATTTTGCATGCTTGAAATTGCCTTCTGCCTTCTGGACGCTTTTATCCTCTTTCACTTGATATGTATGTAACAGTATCGCTGCAACACCCAAGTGCTCTACAGAGCAGGATTGGAATCAGTCATTATTATTGTTGCTTTAGAATGTGACAGTTCAGGAAGTGGTTTCATGAATGTGTGGTTTCAACTGTGGGCAGCTGATGAGGTGGGTTTGTGTCCAGGGTCTGAAAATCAGAGCACACCAAAGTCCTGGGCAAGCTTGGGCATCCCATTCTGCATGTTCTCCGTGAGTCACACACCTCCTCACGTGAAACGCGGGTAATAATAACCCCGCCTCCGTCACTGTGCTGCCAGCTGTGGTTCAGACGGGGTTCACCTGAGCTAAAAAGCCAAAGGGGCTCAGAAAACTGGTGCATAAATTCAGGGGAACTGTTATTATTCTACCCGATGATTTCTCTGCAACCTAAGAAAAAGATAATCCAGCAAGGAGGAATGAAGAAAGAAATAGCCCTTAATGAGTTACCAAGAAAGTAGCTTTTGAGAAAAATTTGAAATTAATTCTTCAAGACTGTTTATAACAAAAGTTAAGACACAATGAGCCTTTACCATGGGCCAGGCATTGTGCTACAAGTTTATGCACAATGCTTCCTCTATTTTTCACAAAAATCCTACTTAGGAGGAGGCATTGTCCCTATTTTATAGATGAGGAAATGGGGCAAAGAGGGTAGGTCGCCCAAGGTCACATAGCTAAGAAGCTGCAGCCTGGATTTAAACATAGGTGGGCTGGCTCCAGAGCCCGGCCTTTGAACAACCACTCTAAAAATAAAATAGAATGCAATAATTTGTCCCAAATCCCATGGCCTGTAAGTGGCAGGTTGAGCAGTTGAAAAGCAGATCTTTCTTGGCCAGAGATCCTCAGGTTACTGGCATTCCTACCTCAGCATCATTTACTGTCCTCAATTTATGTTATCCGGATGGGCAGGTGAAGGGAGGCCAATAAGACTTACGCCCTCTCCATGAGCCTGAGGAGGACGTGGCGATCTCACTCCCAAAGAAGAGTGAGAGAAAGGAAGAGAAAAGGTAAGTCAGGGGACAGAAGTGTGGGCCGTGAAGCTCTGTTCTGTCCAAAGTTCCCATCGTCTCTACTTTGATCCCCTTCCTTCATCACTTCCCAGCCAGTGCCTGCCTGGCACACAGTAGGTGCTTCATAACTGTTAGTTCCCCTCCCTTCTCTTGCTTTCTCTCTTCCCCATTTCCCTTTTTCTTCCCCTCTTTTCTCACTGCTATGGGCACAAGGGCTGAATTTCCACAAGTAGACGTTTCCAGACTCTTATATGATCACCAGTGTGATAGAAGGGCATCTCCTACCAGGAAATTTACATCCTAAAGCTAAATAACAGCTCCTCCTTTTATTCTTGCTGAACATCTATTAGATCGACATTCCCCTCCAAGGGCTTGGAATGACCATATCTTCCCAGTCCAAGTTTAATTCCCACTCGTATTTGCTAATAGATCACCTTGTCTATGTGCTGAACTCAGTTTTGGGTGCATTGTGGTGCGTGGTGTGTTCAAGAAACGTCACCAAGGCTGCTGTGATTGCTGGGAAGCTCTGCACAGAGCCCTTGGCTCTCTTTCCTAGACTGCACAAGATGGGCAGACACGAAAAAAAGAAATGTTTTCTTCTTAAATTCAATGCATGGATTCCATCCATTCACTAATTAAATATCAGAGAAATCTGCCCTTATAAAACTACAGACACACAAGTCATACTTGCCAGGATTAGTTTCTGGGCCCAGATCTCTTCGAAGGATTTTCTCCGCATTATTTGTTACATTTTTCCTGCCGGTGCTCAACAACAAGCGATGAGTGAAGCCAAATCTTCACATGATGCCCCCAGTAGGGCTGATGTTGCCAAATCTTCACATGATGCCCCCAGTCGGGCTGATGTTTCCTTGTTCACGAACACCTGCTTAAACAAAAGACACGGGCTCCCTGGCCTCCAGCACGGTTGCGGCAATGTGCTTTTCTAATGGGTTTGGGGTTGTGTGGGTATGCACATGTGTAGCTGCTGGTGTCCAGCAAAATGTTTACTTGTTTTTTTTTTCTTCTTCTATCTAAACGCTTAACTCATAAAGGAAAGATAAACAAAGTACCTGTTTTATGTTAGGGTAGAGAGGGGAAAGGGACTTAGAAAGGACCTACTGAGAACAAAAGGCTTTTGTTATCAAGGTGTCTTAATATTAGCATAATGACTTCAGAGGAGGAGATAAGTAAGGAAAGGTAAGATGGGCTGAGATAAGATAAGGCGAGGTGGCAACACTAGTATGCAGCCCAATGTTAGAGCATAAAAGGTGAACACACTAAAAATGTTTGAATCTGAAGAGAAACTGTAAATTTATCCTGGTTTTGAATGGGTCCAATGTTATTCTAGTCTATGCTACAGAAACTCAAGAACTGACTCCACAATCCCCAGAAAGACTTGTCCTTCAGAACACGGCTTGAGGAAGCATAGATTTGGAATTTCTCACTTTGCTTACGTTGTTCTTGTTGGCAAACAGTGCACCAACTCCCACTTTCAGGCAACACGCTCGTGCTTCCAAAGGCTATGTACCTGAGTAGGTCCCTCTTCTGACTTGGGTCTAAAGGATCTGTGATGCACTGTAAAAGTGAAATCAGCCATGTTCCCAGTTGAAGGAAGCATGTCCCAGAATTCTACTAGTGCTTTCTCCCCCTGCCTGGCGAAGAAGTGCAAATTGCAGGATAAAATGTCTTTTTGAAGCATACTGATACAAAGACTTCTTTACCTACTACAATGCTCATCTTGGACACAGTCGTTTAGGCCTGGGTATCTGCCCCAGCTCAGGGAGTGTGCTGGACTCTGCCTAGCCTAGAAACCATAAAGCTACAGTAAGATGAGGCATTAGGGATCTTGGTGTGTTTAGGTTGCTATAACAAAGTATCATACACTGGGTAATTTATAACCAATAGAAATGTATTGCTCTCAGTTTGGGAGGCTGAGAAGTCCAAGATCTAAGTGTCAGCAGATGTGACATCTGGCGCCCGTTCCTCCTAGAGGACCCTTTCTCACTGCATCCTCCACGGAGTGTGCGATGGTGAGAGTGGAGTTTTAACTTGACTGACTTCGCCATCTGCCCCATGGATTGGCAGAGGAGACTTCTAGGTGCGTCTGGGTGGGCATGGAGCTGTGGCCTTGGGGTTTATGGTCCCTCCTCCCTTCCTCTCCGGCATTCTTCCCCTGCTCTGCGTCCCAGCAGCCAGACACTGAGCAGCCTTGTTCCGTCAGGCTCTTCTGCCGTGGTGTCTCTGCACCAGAGCCAGCTGATCATGGACTGAAACCGTGAGTAACTTGATCCTTTGGTTCTTTCGGTTGTGAGTCTTAGGGACTGTGTCTCAGCGATGGAAAAGCTGACTAACACGGAGGGTGAGCGTGTTTCCTTCTGCCTCCCTCTTCAGGGCACTGATTCATGACCTGATCACCTCCCAAAGGCTCACACTGGAGATGAGCTTTCAACACACGAACTTTGGAGGCAACACAAGGATTCAGAGCATAGCGGTAGGACTTCTCCCCTTTGTTTTCCATCTCGCAGGGATCACTGTCCTTCATTAATAAAGCCAGTGTCTCAAAAACTGTTTCTACGTATGTTCCCATGTATCTGAAATTTTTTGGTTCTTTCAGGTGAGAGGTAACTTTGATCCCTGTTCCACCATCTTACCTGGAAGCAGAAGTGCAAAGGAACTTTCTAAGAATTATCCCCTCTCTAGACAGATGCTAGATACGGATAAACCACGACTCCCTTTTCTCTCCTTTCCTCTCTTTGTACAATAAGGAAATAAAAGAAATAACTCCATCATCATAGCAGGCTGGCGCCTGTTGACATTCTTTTTATCATACATCATGTACACTGGAGACTAGCTGTATTAGCTCAGTAATAGAATATGTTCAATATTTTGTGCCATTTATCTCCTAAATCTTTGAAACTGTCCTCCACAGCAAATATGTGCATCATTATACCTACTTTTCAAATGATAAATCAGAAGCGTAGGAAAGATAGATTAGCTTCCCTGAGTTCACACAACTCCCAAGGGGTGAAGATTCAAAGGCAGAACCGAGTGCAAACAGCGTGGACCACGTTCTATCCCCCAAACACGCATCCTGTGAGGGGTGTTACTATCTTTGTCTTATAGATTTAAATACCAAGACTCAGACTGCTGAAGGGTTTGGATCCAGGTAGGCCAGCTGTATTGGCACCCAGGCCTGAGCCACTGTCCTGGCTCTTTTGATTTTGTTCTATGGCCTCAAAGGTTCTGAGGATGCAGAGGTCACCTGCTCTTGGCTTGACACTGTCCAGCCTTCAGGTCCTTTTTTTTTTTTTGTAGGTACCGGGGGTCGACATCAGGACCTCGCGCTTCCCAGGCAGGCACTTATGACGCTGAGCTGTCTCACCAGCCCCCAGCCTTTGGGTCTTATTTAAGGCAATTTTTAAAGATAGTCTTTGTTGTTAAAGTTGGAAGGTACATTATGAAGAATGGTGAAAAATACATACTGGTGAATCTAAGAGCAGGAATCTATTATTCTTTTTTTATTTGACAAGATTATTGCAATTAGCTTTGATCTTGATTTCACAAATTGAAACATATAAAGAAAAAGACTGCCCTCAGGCAAACTTGATGCATATCCATTTGCAATCTGTTTTAATTATTTCTAGAGTATTCATATTTATATATGAAATATACAGTAAAATTATGAAAAAATTTTTCTAGCTTTACTCATGGATTTTTTTTTCCTGAAAATAAATATAACAGTAAATTCCTGTTTCTTTTTGAAATGAATTTTTGCAAAGGTTAAAAACTTCATTATTACGGTGTATTTTGTAAGCTAGTTTTAAAACTACTGTATAATAATGCGTACTGGACCATAAAAATTCAATAGAACGGAAGAATATAAAGTGAAAAAGTGAAATGTCTTTTTCTCCTTCAATCTTATTCTCCAGTTGTAACAACTGCTTACAGTTTCTTCTGTGTCCTTCAAGAAGCTTTTAGTGTATAAACATGCTTATAGAAATAAATATAAATATATTCCCTAGCTGTGCAAAATGGGGCTCTTTAAAAATGTATGTCAGGATGTTTTATCTGTCTACTTTCTACCCAGTGATTTGGCTTTTTTTTATTGACTTCATAAAGGTTATGCCATAGACCAACTGTTCACATCTCCTCAAAATTCATGTTGAAACTTAACTCTCCATGTTATAGTGTGTGGAGGTGATGCATTTGGGAGATGATTTAGTCATGAAGTTGGGGCCTTCATGAATGGAATTTGAGCTCCTATACAAAAAGATCCCAGAGAGCTACTTTTGTCCCTTCTGCCATGTGAGGTTACAGTTAAGATAGCTGTCTGTGAACCAGGAAATGGGACTCACTGGATGCTGAATCATCCCACACCTTGACTCAGGTTTTCAGCCTCCAGAACTGTGAGAAATAAATTTCTGTCATTTGTAGACCGCCTAGTTTATGATATTTTGCTACAGCATCCCAAACTGACTAGGACAGCTTATTTGTGTGTTTATTAAATTGACCCCATTTTCTGGCATATATATCATACTGACTTTTTCTTAATATGCTGTTAATACATTAACTTTCAATTTTGTCCATATAAGAAATTATTATTTTTATGTGTCAGAGTTACTAGTCTTTTCCTGTATAATTTCTAGATGTCTGATGTCATATTTATACTTTACATGTAGACTTTTTGTGAAGATATATTTCTAAAGTGTTTCTTCTTATCATTGCTAAGATCATTAAAATAATATACTATGTTAACTATGTGGTCAAATTAAGTAAGAATGACTTTTTTAAGTATTTCATTTTATTTCATGAGTACTTGTTTTCAGGAAATGAAGTTTACCTTCATCTTAGGGAGTAGGTGCATGTACATAACACAGCTTGGTTCTTTTTTAATCCCCTTCCCCTTCACACACACCTCCCTCCCTCCATCTCCAAATCCCTTTTCCCCATTTTCATTCTTCTTATTTTTATTCATAAACACTAACTAAAAAAAATGGCTTTTGTTTAATATATTTTCTTTTATCTGAAAGATTGAGGCCATTCCAGAGAAGTGGTGCTATTATCCTATCAGGAGGGAAATTTAATACAGTGAGTTGAAAAATAACTCCATCAAGGTGAGAGAAAGAGGGAGTTGGATGGGTGACCAACCCCCAGACTCAACGGCTGAAGGCATGAAAGTAAATATGAAAGCATAAAATGTGTGTGAAGAGCAAAAAACTAGAGGAATAACTAAAGGATGGAAGGGGCTAGTCCAGTGAGGAAGGAGGCATGGTGTGTGTGTTTGTGTGTGTGTGTGATGGAGGTTGAAAAATAAAGGCTTCAAAGACTGAGGAAGGTATTCAGTGAGGTTTGAAAAGGAGGGTGGAAAGGAAGGAGGAAAGGTGACAGGAAGCCCAAGCCAACACCTCCCTCCATCTTGTTTCCAGAAGCCCTTCCTCCCTCTGTCTACTGCTCTAAAGAGCCTGACAAGGAATTACCCGCCACCATTTCTAGATAAACAGCTCCATTATTTATATCTTTATTTTAATAAGAGGAACAAAGTCCTTTAACCCATAGGTTACCCCGTGTAGCCATCTCCAAAAAGATAACACCCATGTTTAATATTTATTCTGCTAATTCCTATTTTTCTGAGTAAGAAAATTTGGAGTACAGAAAAGTGAATGATTTGACAAGGGCTATTTGAAATCAGAAGAAAAATTTTAGTCCTTCCTCCACATTCTTCTGGACCTCACTGGGCTCAGTCTTAATTTGTAAGAAGAATCACTGTAAATCAGCATTTTCACATAAACACTTTTATAAAGGATTCTCAGAATAGCCTCTGATAAAGAAAAATGAGGGCCAAAATATCAACCATATGACTTGCTCCATTGTTTAGAGGTTATAATTAATTTAATGTTTTATCACTTCGAGGAGGGTTTTGCATTCCCCAAAATTATCCAATTGTATATTTAAAGCAAAGAAATCTCACTACGTTTGAGTTTCAAAATGACCCTACATATTTGAGGACTGACTACACTTGGCATTAGTTTTGTTACAACAGCATAAGATCGCTCTCTTTAAAAATGGAAATATATTCTATTCCTCCAAATCTCCCATCCTCTCCCTGTCTTCTCCTTCCCTGCCTATTTTTTAACTGTGGGTTTTAGACACAATAAATATATTGATTTCTCCATTTCTCTGAGGTTTAGGATTTATGCAGCCAAGCCTTTCAACTTTACATGATTTTGAGATTCTGTTCTACTCTTGTCCTCTCTGCCCATCCAAGTATGTCTATTTCTTAGCTAGTGATACCTACAGATTATGACTAGTTCCAGAACTATTTCCACCTTCTTTGTTCTGTCTCGTGCTTCCACTGTGGCACTAATTACTAGCGATATGATTCATGCACTACTTACTGGTGGCTTTGTTCCCTTTGTTTTTCAATAACGCTAATTAGTCCAATTTTGAAAAAAAATACTTTCATTTCCGCTCACACATGTCAGGTTGCAGGTTCTTTTCCTCCCTTTGGTGTAAATTAAAGAGAAAAATAAGAGTAGGCCAATTAGTGATGCGGCTGAGAAAATCTCTTACCAAAGTTGCTCATCTGGGAATATCTGGGGCCTGCAATGTCAGAAATGGGTCTGAAGTAAGAAAGTTTCAATTGCTTAAAAAGTTCTTTTGCCTTCTACTGGTTTCTTAATTATAGCATGCGTGTGGGGAACTACGCAAGCATCTTGGGAGATGGTAGCCTAGGATGTGGATGCTGATCACCCTTAAACCAGAATCCATTTGGCCCTCTCTGGTCTGAATATCCCGATCTTCCCACAGCTCTGTTGTAGCAAGTGCTGGTTAGATTTATAGTTGGGAGATTCAGTTGTAAATCTGTAGCTGTTACTTGCTGTGCAGTTCATTTACGTTCACAGCACTTATTTTCTTTGACACATCAGTAAAACCCAACAGACTTCCACCGTTCAACTTTTGTCAGTACTTTTTAAGGGCTTTGCTAAGTCATTCTAATATATACTAAGTAATATATCCTAAGTAATATATCCTAATATATACTAAGTCATATATACTAAGTAATATATATTAAATAATATATACTAAGTAATATATACTAAGTATATATTAGAATGTAAGTGACACCCAGCTGTCCCAAATACCAACGATAGAGTAGTTTTTGCCCTACGCCATGATATTTTTAAGAATCCATTTCATTTCTCCTCTTAAGAAGATAAACTTCTTAGAGGGTTAATTTTGTATTCATTTCTGTTACAGGTTAGGATTTGTTTTAAAAACTTCCCAGAATTTTAGAGTCATTGCATAAATAGCTACATTATTATTGATGCTCTTTGATTCAATGTATAGCATTGTCTGTTCAGTATATAATTTCAAAAATTGTTAATAGAAGTTTTGTCTGTTTATGCCCAATCTAGAATATGAAGAATGACTGCTGATTTCCTCTTAGATTAATCGTTTACCATATTATATCTCTTTTGGATCATGTGTACTCTACTCTGTAATTTGTGACCTACAGAAAGCCAAGGCAGTTTTTCTGAATGGCTCTAAGAAGGGCAGCAGGATCGGCCGTCACCTTGCCCACCACTGCTTCATTTGTTTCCTTCTTTCTGCCCTAAATAAAGTGGCAGCAAAGCCTGTGCAAACTTCTCATTCGCTCATCAGAGGCGGTTAGAAAATACACACTACAAATACTTAAATGTATCCATTGAGATTCAAGGTTGTGCCTTTAATTTTAAAATTAATTTTGAAATTGAATTCATTTCAACAAAAGGCAAGAGCCTTGAAGTCCCCACCTTCTATAAAAAGGGAGTAAAGTGCTAATTGTTTTATTTGAAATATCACTTTCAACTAATTACTTCATTTTGCTCTTGGCTGAATTGATTGGAAACCCCAAAAGATTTTTAGGGAAAGAAAGAACTGTGTGCTTCGACCTTCCCTTACCTGCAATCACATCTTTATTTACTATATTAAATCACGAAGCTCTGCCATAAAACAAAAGGTGAGGAAAATTATATCAGTTGAGGGAATAGTTTCCCCTTATGAAAAGCAGACTAATAGATTTTCTTTTTCAATAATAGGAAATTTTTATTTTGGGATGATGTGTCTAAAGACACAGTACTCACTATAATCTTGACTTCATTATCAAGCACTGGTTCTCGCTCCTCTCATTTTCCAATCTTTCTTGGCTCACATTTTGGTGAACTCTGTTAACAGAAGCCATGTCACCAGATAAATTTGGCTGATCATGATATAAGAATTCAGAGTTGTACAGTGGAAGTTATTTTTTTACAGTAAAGTAGAAAGATAGTTGAAATGCCTCTATATTCTCATTAGATTTTCTTTTCTTATCATGCCTGTTAGTTCTGGTGTAAGACTATTCTAATACCTGCTATTTGCATCAGGCTCTTTTAAATGACTAAAAAAGTTAAATATAATAAATGCTACACTTATTTTTCTAAAGGGCATAAGTGAAATGCTGTTGGCTAAGAGAAATGCCTTTCAAAGCATATTAAAAACCTCAGATGCTGTCACTGAGGTGTTTTGTCAATGTGTGACCCTCATTCCCATAACTTCTTTTAGTTTGCATAACTTTTTATCAGGTCTTTGATACTTAACATGTAAGACGTGCTTCATACGATTTCAAATTTTCAGAATGTATTTCTTATAAGTTGTAGTACTTCCAGGCATAATTGCTAGCCTTCCTGTTTGTACAATTTATGTATGATGGCCAACATCAATAATAGCGCCCATGAATCAAATGACACTACATTTTCCATGAGTTTCTCTGTGGTTTTTCGGTTACCTACAGCAAAGTAACTGAGCCCTTGGGCAATCACTAAATGTAGTAGAGTTACTGCTGTCTAAACCACACGAACAAGGAAATAATATATCCAATAACTATTGTTTATTGAGCATTTACTGTGTGCCATCACTCTTCCAAGGGCTGTACACTTGAGTCTCCATTACCTGTTGACTCCTATCCTCCAAGGGGCATATTATTAGCATTGCTTTTCTGCAAACAGGGATGCTGAGGCTCAGTGAAGCCCATCCAAGCTTACACATTGTATACGTTTTTCAGAAACCAAAGTTCTTGAGCAGTGATTCTTCTCTAATTCTGGCTGCTATCCTTTCTGAGATTTAAAAGTAATTTGGCTTAGGAAATGATTGTTTTATTATCAATTCAGTGAGAAGTGCTCAAAAGGCTTGTCTTGAATCTCTGTCAAGTATGCTTTCAGAAATTTCCAGAAGACATGAGGTGAAGAATTTAGAATATATGTAGTTTTACTACAAGACCTTGGAACACTTTAGACATTTGTGAGACTCAGTTAAGAACAGAAGGAAGGAAAGAGGGGGTAGGGAGAGGGCAAAAGGAAAGATAGGAGAGAAGAAGGAAGGAAATTCATCAAACCAGGGCCAGGTTGGTCAAATTTTTCATTTGTCTCAACTGCTTGAAGTAGCACTAGAGAGATAACAGCCTAAAATGGCTTAACCACTATAGCAACTGCACAGAATATTAGATCTTAAAATGTTCTGATGTTAAAAGACAGAGGACTGGTTTTATGTAAAATCAGAACTTTTTGAAACCTTTTTTTCTCCTGGAAAATTAAAACAAATGCAAGTGGAACTATGCAAACAATTTTGTCTAAATGGAACCATATATACAACTGACTAAATTTTTTAGAGCTTTTAAAAAGATCTTCACTTTTATATAGTTAATTGGTTTTGTTCATGTATATAAGATGTAGAAAATAGATATTTTGGTGTGTATTTGTACCCTCATTCATTCATTTTATATATGTATATCTGTATATATGTATATACAAAATGCTTAATAATCATTTTCAGGAATTGGTTCATAAGTCTTTTTTCCCATGTCCTACTCAATAACTGATATATATAAAATTGTGTGGAAACAGTTCTTAAATTTTGTTGGATTCCAAATAGTTATGACCTCACCTTTATTGAAAGTAGGACATATGAGAAAGCAGCAGAGAATTCTGCAATATTCCTTCTGTAGTTGATTACTACTCCTGTTTTCTTACATAGTTGTTTTCAACAAAACGACTTGTATTCAATGATAGTTCCATAAATGCTTTCTGAGCTTCTTCTTTCACTATGTGTAGTACTTTTCATTTCGGGGAATAGAAGTTTTCATGTAAAAACTAACCTTCATTTTTTAAAATTATCTTCATAGGTACAGAAATGTATTTATAAAATTTTGGCCAAACTTTCATACCAGAAATTAACACTAACAGTCTTATTAGAAGCAATAAGAATCCACAACTTACAATGATTTATTAAAATAAGATACACACAATTAACTTTCATTGACCTTTTACTTTGATGCCAAATATAGTACAAAGTATAGAAAATATTTATGAATTAGCTCTATTTTTAATTGGTTTTCCTGTGCCAGTTACTGCATTCTTGGGTCACTCTCCCTTTCTCATATAAAGATGAGTATTTAAGAAGTACAAAGTATCTTTCATCCAGTCTAAGTAAAATTCAGAAGACAAATTACTCACTCAAAGAAAGAAATTTATTCTCAAGGAAAATCCATTTGATTTTTCAGCTATTCAGTCTGTTCACATTTTCCATTAGCATTGGAATCAGGAGCTAGCCATATTGAGTATATAATTCTACTTTTGTTTTCCACATCTCAAGGATTTTGGAATATGTAAAAGTAGGCTACCATTTACCTGAAAGATTATTATGCATCCATAGAAACTTATGCTTAGAAAGCATTCATAACAAGAATTTATAAACAAGGATGTTTATTGTATTTACCTTAAGGCAAAATACATAGGATAAAAATTATATATGCAACATAATTACAACTATGAAAAAGAAAAACAAAAAAATTAGAAAGTAATACACCCAATTGTTAACAGTGATCCTTTCGGGTGACAAAATTATGAGTAATTTTTTCTCTTGTTTCTATATTCTTCAGATTATAATAACAAGTGTATATTTTTCATAATATAAAAAGCTTCATTTAAAATGAATAGTATGAGTTCGAGTCATATTTTCAAGTGATGGGGATAGCGCTCTTCCACTTCGCTGGAGTTATTTTGAGTTCATGCCAATAAGAAGGGCTGGTTGAGCCCTCGTTGGTAGATGTGCTGGTGAGGGGATCTTGATGGAAAGAGACCAAAAGAGGGGGAATGGTTAAAACAATCAGCTAATTTGATTGAGGGAACATTATTTTATTTAATACAAGGATATGATTGACTGATTCTAATTCAGGCCTCTAAGATCCCTATCGTAGAGTTTTTATAATCATTTTCAATAATTGGCTCACAAGCCTTTTCGCCACACCCTACAAGTGAAAGTGTGTTTTCCACCTCTAACAACAGTACACCAGTCTGACTAAACAACTTCACTATGCCTTTATTTTATTTTTCCAACAGTAGTTAGGAGAAAACACAGGCTGAAGAAAGGAGTTACTGATTGTGGCCCTCAAAAACTTAGCTTAATTTTCTTCATCATTCAGATGAAGATAACAATATGTATTTTTTTTTTTTGTGGGTACCGGGGGGTCAACCGCAGGACCTCGCGCGCCAGCAGGCGCCCGTGCCGCTGAGCGATATCACCGGCCCTTTTTTCGTATGTGGGTTCCGGGAGCCGAACTCGGGCCCTCGCGCTTGCAGGGCAGGCGCTTAAGCCGCTGAGCCATCTCACCAGCCCCCGATAACAATATGTATTTTCTGAGGTAACCTAGTAAAGTGGCTTCTATAAGCCAGGCACGCCCACCCTCACGGGTTTAAAGAAGAAAATATTGCTAAATAAACATACGTGTGTGTGTTTGTATTTACATCACACATTATAATTTTGTACACACACGTATTGACATATGCATAAGAAAATACTCTGTCACCTTCAATGCTCTGTGCGTGAATTCACCCTGGGACCATTGCTAGTTGCATGTGTCAGAAGATGATATGTGTCACGTGGCACAGGAAGATACTGAGGGATGAGATAGACCACATCACATGGGGTTGACCAGGTCCGACCAGGCCACTTTCCACATATCGTAAGGCATCATGGTTTTCACACACTGAGCTAATGGGAACTGTGCATTCCACTATCTAATTTTAACTAAAGTAAAACTCACAAAATGAAGAAACAGCTTAGGAGGATCCCTATAATGAAACTACACATCTAAATTAATAACATGATACCAGTAAACAAGGAAATGGCAAAGCTGACACTTCTTTTCCCCTAGGAATGGCCTATTCATAGCCACACAGGCCTAAGGAAAATGACTGTTTAAGCTTTGGTACCATAATAACAAGCATGAAAATAAAGTGAACTTAGAGCCAGACTTTATCATAAACTGATGTTTAGGATTTTCATAAAACACAAAGCAAATTCAATTACATTGTTCTCATTTAAATATCGTTACTTATATCGTTCAGAGCAAAATATTATTATAAATGATTATAAGTAATTATTTAAATTAATACTATTTTATATTCATAGCATTCTTTTAAAAATCCCTATTTTGTGTACATTTCGTAATGCATACAATATAGTGGAGTGAAAAATACAAATATAATGAATCCATATGCATATTTTGAGGATATGTGTTCCAGGTTATGACACCAATGGGGTGTATCATCAGAAAGACTGGCAACCCCCGGATTCAAGGACTGGATATGCAAGTTTGGATGACATCCCAGGAATGCACTTGTCACCATTAGTCATCAATTAAACACACCAAGGGGATGCTACTGATACTGAGGCAACTGTCAGTGGGAGCTAAGATATATGTTAAAATTCACTTTAGTGCTTGCTAAGTCTCCATGGACAACCCCATTCTTGGCAGGATGTTTCTGCTACATCAGAGGAGTCATCCCATGATCCTCTATGGGTAGCCCCACTTTCTCCCATAGAAGTTCATAGAAGGAGCTGCAGCAACTGGATGGGCTTGAGGCTGCCCAGTTTCTCACTTCTGCTCACCTTCATTTATGCAGAGAAGTATGACGATCTCATTTTCAGTATCTGAAGTGATGGATACCGTAAAATAAAAATATAACACAACCATGCTTAGGCCAATTAGGTGTCTAAGATCAAATTTGGATTTCAGAAATTAAAACATTTCAGTACATATGACAATCTGAGAAAAATGTGTTCCCTCAGGATGAAATAAAAATTGTAGTTGCCAATCCTGTATTTTCTCGGTTTGACTAAGAACATATTTTAAAGACAGGCAATAGCAATTTTGTCCTCCAGTGTTAGATGCTTGGTTTCAATACGGGAATATATAATTCGCAATCTACATTTGACAAAAGGTTTTCCCTTGCCTTATCCCAAGGCCCTTTCATCGTAAGTACTTTTACATTGAAGGAAAGGTCACAGCTAGAGGATCACAGGAGCTACACAGGAACTCAGTTCCTGAAATGTTATCTCATTTGAATATTTTTGTATTTGATAGGCATTCAAATTTGTAACCTGTTAAGAAAATCGGCAAGCCTGTTCTTTCCTATCGCTTCCCTATTTTCCCCAACACTGTGTACATTGAACAAGACATTTATAAGCAAGCAAACAAACAGGAAAACACTAACTTGGGAAATAATTTTGACCTTTGCTTTTATTCTTGAGGAATCAAGTTATAGACAGGAGTGAGGGGGAAACTGGGTGAATGTTCCCTTCGTCTTTTCTTGTTTTCGGTCTTCCCTGGAGCTGCTCTCTGTCTCCTGGAATGCTAAAGAGAGAAAGTTCTTTGGCCTATACATAGTTGGCTCATTCACATTCCATACGCATTCAGCTGCGAGCCAGAAGAGGCCCTCTGTTTCCTTGGAGCTTTGGGGAAGCCAACACAATTTGATCAGCAAAATTATCGAAGATGATATTTAAAACAAACGGAGACCTGAAGGGTTGGGACCTAGAACAAAGCAGCAGTGCAACTGAAGAGATTTCTTCTTGCAGGTTTTTGAGGGGTGTGTATTCAAAATCATAATTCACCGGTCACTGCTACACCCGGTGTGGTGACAGCAGCCCATGCAAATGCCCCGAGACTGAATGTGGCCCCGGAGGCTACTTTTCCACTTCTGCTTTCCTAGCCCTGTGAGAACATCCAGCCATTTACGGGAGTTGTCACTCAAGCTTATCCTTTTAATAGGAGCCCTTAGAAGAAATGCCAGTTTGTTTTGGGAGACAGTTAATCTGACGGAAGTAAATTCAAGTTTTGGCAAAGATCTGTGGTAAGATAGAGTGAAAAGCTGCCAAATGGTATTATTAGAAGAAGAAGAAAAAAAAAGGCACGACCTCCCCAAGTCAAATGCCAAGCACACCTACATCAGTTTCAATCAAGCCATAGAAAAATAAGATATTTTTAGATGTATTCAGCTTTAGTGCTTCTTTGCCCCAAGGGCTGTTTTTATTACCACAAAAAGAGCTTGTGATCACTTTTCCATGAGGTTCTTATAATTTAATATGAAATGAGCTTTTAGAAAAGCTATATTTCCAAACAAACTCGAATGGTTATTCTCCCACCCCACCCCCATCGCAGATGCTACTTTGTCTCTCTGCTGGCTCTCGAGGCCGCATCCAGACAGACACGGCCCGGTCCTGCACCCCTCTGACCACAGATGCACCTCCTGGTTTGCGTCCTCTAAGTCCATTGTTCCCAGCGGGTTATTGTTATACTGCCGATGCCTCAACTAAGATTCAGAGTGAACTCATGACTTCCTCATGGCAAAGCCGAGGAGCAAACCAGTCTCCATCACTGCCCGCGATGAGACCTCAGCGATGCTTCAATGTGGCCCTCTTAGAAAGGAGGGGGCTGAGGTCCAGGGTGGTGCAGTCATACAAGTAGAGCATGGGTTATAGCCCGGATCTAGTCCACACATCTTTACCATTCACCACTCTGGGCTTTTTTTGCTTATAGCAGAAAAATAGGAGTGCTAGACTGAGGAACAAGCCTCTCTCACCTCCTCCTTCTCCCTCTTCATCCCCTGATGGGTGCCAGGAGGCTCTCACGCAGTCCTATGATTTGGAATCTGTCACCCCCAGAGAGAATGCTGCCCTATGCCTCCCTCTACAGAATTTACTCCGATTCCAGCTGGGGAGGGGAGGAAGCTGTAATAACACTTCCTTCCTCAAAGGAGAAAGAGTGGGGGCCACTCTTTAAATCCCATGCGACAACTGAATCCACCGAATGGAGCTGGCATGCTCAAAATAGCACTTCCTGTTTACCAGGAACTGTAGTTTGAACCACATGAAACTACTTCTAGTCAGCCATTTTTGACCTACAAGCACAGCAGTCCCATATAGTTCCACCTACAATTCGTGGAGCAGCCGCCATGTGCTGGGATCTCTGTCAAGTGCCAGCTGGGAAGTCGTCCCTCAAATAGCCTGTGAGCTCAAGGTTCCAGCTCCTGCCACATGGAGGAGGCAGTGGGGGCTCAGAAGGGTGATATGATTTACAGGACAATAGGGTGACAGTGGGAAAGGTGCAGGATGGAGCCCATGACCCTTCTCTCCACAAGCCTGCAGCAGCTGTCAAACTGTCACTGCAAGCACCCTGCCTCTGCTGCAACCCTCTCCAGTGCTTACCTTTTCAGGCCTTTGATCCTAGTTCTAGGACAATGAGCATTTCCCTGCTCCCAGAGAGTCGCCCTGCTAGGCTCTAAATGCTACTCTTCTCCCCATCCCTGACCCGTAATCAAGACAGCACTGGGCTCAGGTCAGAGTTAGACCTCAAGGACTTGCCAGTCAGAGCTCTGCCCTCGGAAAACAGTGTAATCAGACCCGGGAGTCCTTAAACCTAGGGTTACTAACATGAATCTGAGAATTCAGGTGGCTTATGAAGTTGAATAGGAACAATAAAATTCTACTTTTCATTGAAATTTTTTATTTTCTTCCACCTTGAATGGAACAAAAACAGTTGTATTCACAATATCTATGACTTTGTAACTGATAGAAACTACAATATTTTCATAGCCCATTACGGTTGTTGCCAACATATCACAATATTGTTTCCATTCACCACAACTTTCAAATCATAGCCTGCAACCAACTTTTACCATTTAATCTAGAAACAAAGAAACTATTTTTATTATGTAAGAATCTTGCTTTCTAATATTTTAGTAATTAATTTTTGACGTAGTTGGGTTTGTGTGTGTGTGTGTGTGTGTGTGTGTGAACCTATATATTTTATTTTATACTATTAAGAGCATTTTCCTAAGGAAAGGTCCAGGGACTTTGCTAGATGGCTGAAGAATATTAGGGCACACAAACATAGCAGTTAAGAATCCCTGGCCCAGTGGCCAAGAAGACAGAGAGTTAAGCCATTGGTTTTGCCTAATTTCCACAGGGGCCATTGCTATATGCCAAGAAAGACTTTCTTCCGGGAACTTGGGGTGAGCTACAGTTCTCCCAGCAGCCACATCCTGCCCTAGTTCAGTGACTATTTGGGGTGAGTCTCTTTCCCACACCCCTAGAGTCTGTTCTGTCCTCCATGACTGGCTGTAGCGCAGAATAAACAGAGTATGAGGTCTTCTGAAAAGTGGGAAGTGGGCTGTAAATGTTGGCCACACTCCTTCCCCTCTCTCCTCCATAACTTTGCATGTTTTCTCCTGTGTTCGCTGTGCTTAGAATGAATAACCAACTTCAGCAGGATTCAAAAATCAGCACACAAAAATCAATAGGATTTGAGTACACCAATAATGAATTCAATGAGAAGGAAATTATGAGAACAATACCATTTATGGTAGCATCAAGAAAAATTAAGTATCTAGGAAGTAATCTCTTTATAGCTTCTTAAATATTCTCTCTCTTGCCAAGGAAGCATTCTGTCTAAAGTTATTTTGGCCTGGTGTGGTGGCACACTCCTGTAATCCCAGCACGCAGGAGGCTGAGGCAGAAGGATTGTCATGAGTTTGAGGCCAGCCTAGGCCACATAGTGAGTTCAAGGCCAGGCTGAACTACATAGTAAGACCCTGTCTCAACAAACAAACAAACAAACAATAAAACAAAGTTATTTTGAATAAATAAAGCCTGTTGTATCAAAAGTTCTTGCCTAAATTTACTAAAGATTAATTTTTAAAATTTCAAATGAGTGTTTAGTATATTTAGGCAGGGACTTTTGATACAGCAGGCTTTATTTACACAGAATAACTATCTTTCTTTCTTTCTTTCTTTCTTTTTTTGTTCAGTGGTAGAATACTTGCCTTGCATGTTTAAAGCTCTGGGTTTGATCCCCAGCACTAGAAAGAAGAAAGGAAGAAGGAAAGAAAGAAAGAAAAAAAGAAAGAGAGAGAGAAAGAGAGAGAGAGTGAGAGAGAGAGGAGGAAGAAGGAAGGAAAAGAGAGAAAGAGAAAAGAAAAAATTTCAAGATGTTGAAGACAAGTCCTGCCTAGAGGAAACTTAATATATAGAAATGTGCGATAGGTCAGGTGCAAAAGCATTAGCCAAACGCTACTCTGAGCTTCAACGAAAGATCCACCAGTGGACTCCTCAGTCTGGGGTAGGGATGTGATGTGAAAGCTCTGTTGCTGGAAGGAGTGGGTACAGTATCGCCAAGGGAAGGTAAATGCTGGAGCAATTAGTTGAATAGAGCAGGAGGGATAGGTGAAGTGCTAAGCATGGAGACTGACACAAAGAGAAAACCAGGAGAGAGAGTCCATCCCTTTATCCCTCCAGTTCTTCTTTCCATCAGCAAACCTTTAGTGAAGGCCCGTTCTGTGCTGGGCAGAGAGGAAAGCACTAGATAAACACAGATGTCGGAGAACAAGAGATGGACCATGATAATTTCTAGTGAGACAGTAAGGTGGAACTGCATCCCTAACCCTTTCCTGTATCACTGATACAGGAACTCCGGCTTCTTGGAACCTGGTAAATGTCATTTCCAGAGCAACAGTCTTCCTGAGCTAACTGTGTTTCTGGTGGTCACAGCAGCACTGCCCACCTTCCATTCCTGTGACTTACAGGACAAGGGGAGGCTGTGGAGTTTCATGGATTTGCAGCCAACCTTGAGCACAGTTTCTATGGCAGGCAGTTTTAGGTTTCTCAGGAAAAAAAGGCGGTTTTAAAAATAAACCTGTGTTTTTGTTCACGATTTTCTGCTGTTATAACTAAATGTTTTCATGTTCCAACTACACACCAGATATTTTCTGTTAATCATTTCACTTAAGGTGCACAGTGATCCTATAGGAAATGGATCTTCATTCCCAAATTTCATCACGAAAGAATGAAGAGAGAGATGTTAAATAGTTTGGTTGTTTAAAAAAAAAAAAAAAAAAAAAACTAAAAACAAAACAAAACACTGATTTGGGGTTTTTTCCTTTTTTCTTTTTCAAACCACTTCGTTTTCTATCCTTACTTTTTCGAGTCACATTCCTTTTGCTGAACTTCCTGAGCCTATAGTGTTGGGCTGGAGACACACTGTGCGTGGATGTCCTCGTCATCCCTGGAGAAAGTGTTGCGCGACTGAAGAGGAAAATTGCTGATCGAGTCTGTCCTGAGAAACATGAGATGAACCTAATGTTTTAGAATGGATCCTTCAGAATTCGAAAGGACTAATAATAAATATGGTGTGACCATTATTTTCGGTGAGCAATTTAGAACAGCATTATCTTGACATAATTGAATTTCCATTCGTGGAAATAGGGAGAGTTCTTCAGAATTTGGCACATCTTTATTTTCACGTTTGAAGTAGGCACTGGGAAAAATGTTCTAAAAACTTCAAAAGCCCACTTATTGCTGGGAGCTTGTTCATGGATATGAGCTACGGTTGGCACTTTTTCTCAGAAGGCTTTAATATCCAATTTCAGAGGCTCTCTAGCACAATCACTCCAATGCAGCATCTGTTAGCTTACACATTTAAAAACTGATTTAAAGTTGTGCAAAGAATCATCAAAACCCATGGGACTTGCGTGGCTCGCTGAATCGCGCACATCCCGACACTGCTTCTCGCAAGGCTTTGAGCCTAGATGTGTGTGTGCAGAAGGGTTCCACAGATACAAGTCTGTGCACATGTATACATGCGTATACATACTTTTGCACATGTGCCATGGGTACACATGCCATGGAATTGCATTCTAGCAGTTCAATGGTTCATTTACTAAATGAATATTACCTGCCCAGGAGTCAAATAATCTTCCAATAAAGTCAGCTAAGGGGAAAGAAGCCAGAGAAATGTGAAACGCTAAACAGCTAACAAAGAAGTGCTACTAGTTAATCTATGGCAAATGAATAGCCAAAGTCCCAGGAATACAGACGATAACTGTGATGCCCTCATATAGGAAGAGGCCATGTCTTCTCCTGCCAGTAATGACCACCCTCCTTTAAACTCATCATGTCCTGGCCACTTCATAGACATCATGGCTGCCATGCACCCTTCTTTTGGAGAGGAGAAAACAGACCTTAGAGGAATCACTCACGGAAACACAGAGGCTGAGGGCAGAGGCATAATCCAAACCCAGTTCTGCGGCTGCGAAGTTCTTCCACTTCTACCCTGCTGCTCCTTTTCACTTGTTTACTTCTTTTTGCTTCTCAGAGGAAAGTCAAAAATCTTCCCTGGAATGGAGCAAGTCCATTTTCATAGCTAGTGCTCCACTTTCCCTTTCTGTGGTCTTCATTATCCAATGTGAGATGTGGCCCAGGAACATGGTGCTGAGGGAGGGACAGGGTGGCCAGTTTGGGAGGATGTGAATGAGCAGGCAGAAACATCAGTCTGGAAATAGCTGAGTTAGGAGGAGCCTGGCAGGCCTCGGCAGAGCCCCCCATCCGTCTGTGTCGGGAGCTTTGCTGTGTCCGGGTGGCCACCAGGCACACCCTCAGCCCTGGGCCCTCTGCATACCTGCTTTCCCAGAGCCAGAGAGATTCAGGCTCAGTACAAAGTGAAATAAAAATGTCAGGCCCTTCCGAGGACTCTGGGGCTATGATAGTGGGCCAGATGCCTGCCTGTACAGTACTGAGCAGCTCTCCTTATATACCAAATTCACAATGCCAAATATAGTATATGATTCATTTCATATATATATATGCAAATATATACCTCTCCGCCTTCTCTGGGTGGTTAGCATCTTTAGAACTTTAGAAGATAGCTGATTTTTCTGTCATACCTTTTTCTTATGTATTTTTTAACTTTTACTAAACATTGGGTTTCATTGTAGTATGTTCATACACACAAGATAACTTATTTATAAAACAACATTTTCAACAGTCTTCTGGTAATTTTTCAGTGTTAAGATTAAGAACTGGCTTTGAGGTAGAATTTATTATTTCTGTTATTAAAATCAGTTGTAATGTTATTTTTTTTTCACTGCTACAATATTTCCTTAGGTGTCTTTATTTTTAGCAGGTATATGTCATTTCTTTTGGCTTTTTTAAAAAAAGAGACAGAGTTCATTTTTAAAAAGAGGTACACTGATGTCCTTCATAGTACATGATTATTGTTTAGTGCCCCGAGGCCTCAGGAAATTCAAAGCTCAGTAATCCAATTTAACACCTCACATCCTAAGGTGAGAAGGTTTAGCCAGTTTGCTTATGGTGTCCAGTCGAGAAATGGCAGGACCTTCTGCCCCCCAAAACGCTGTCTGGGAGTTGTGGCGGAGCACTAAGGAAGTATTAGGAAATAGAGTCTCTTCCTCCTCCTCAGTCTCACTCTTCCCAAAAAGCAAACCACTAACCATTTTTTAAATAAAATTTTAATTTTAGATTAGTTTAGGTTTTCAGAAAACTTGTGACAATCCTATCAAGAGTTGCATACATTCCATGCCCTGTGTCCCCCAATATCGATGTCTTACATTTATGCAGGACAGTCGTCACAGTGACTGAGCCAGAATTTTAACTGAAGACCACACTGCATTCAGATTTCCATAGTTTTTACCAAATGTCTTTTTGCTTCTCCAGGATCATTACATTTAATGATCATGTTTCCGTAGGTTCTTCTTGGCCATGACAGTTTCTTAGGATTCCTTATTTTTAAAGACTTTAAAAATCTTGAGGAATACTGCACAGATCTTTAGTGGAATGCTCCTCAATGGAGACCCAATTTGCCTGATGTTTTTTCTCATAATTAGAATGTAGTTATGGGTTTGGGGTGTAAAACCACAGAGATAAAGTGACATTCTCTTCACATAATTTCTCTCTCTCTTTCTCTCTTTCTAACCTGAGGAAAACGCCTGGCACATAGCAGCTACTCAATAAATGCCAGGCTCTTCCTCTCCTGCCTGCCTCAGGCTAGTTCAGTAACAGAAAATCCTTTGTCTCTGAAGTGTCATTACGATGCTTCTATTCCTCTCTTTTAGGAAAGGTACGGACCAAATGGAAAGCAGGTTTGATAGCAAGGTAGAAATTCAGATTTTGCTAGTGATGGGGCTATAGAAATGGTCCCTGTGCTGGAGATTTGCCTTTCCAGGACTTTTCTTACCCTACTATGTCCTCTTTAAAGGCAATCACTAAGGCCTGTGATAACAGACAGTCTCTTTGAGTCCGTGTTCTTGTTGGATTTGGGCGATAGGGGCAGCAGAGTCCAGAGGGCATCGGGGCAGTGAGGGGTATTTGCTCCGAGCTGGTTCTTCTCTGCTTGCTGCCACTTGGCTGACTGTCTCCCTGATGAAGGCCCGTACAAGGGAGCTCTCTCCCTAGCAGTGACCTTCCCCGGGCTCAGGTACTTGCTCCTGTGCTCACCCTCCAGGGAAAGGGTGTGACAGGGGCTCTGCTGTTCACCCAGGGACTTGCACTTGCTACTGTTGGTTTCCATAAATCCCGCACATAACCTTGTAAATCATCCATTTTTGGATGCTCATTTTGAGTCAGTCTTTCTCACCAGGACCTTGTCTGATATATCCTCTGTTTAAATTTAGATATAGAGAAGAGTCAAAGGGGCTTCCAGCAGGGCAGGTAGCCAAATGGCACCTGCTGAATTGTGACTAATAGCAAGATTCATCTGTTGAAAGAAACACTATATCAGACGCATCCGTCTATTGCTCTGTCTACCTAATGCTCTTGACAATGACCTTGGCAGACTTTTACATTTATTTTAATGATGCCATGACACAAAAATAATTCTGGAAGTTTGGAATCTCTGTTTGAAATTGATCTTTAGAGACAGTTTAATATATAACAATTTTTCCAAACTTGATTCCTCCTCCCTTCTTCAGCCTGAGTTCTAAATGACATTTGATTGTTTCAAAAAAATCACATCTGACTTCAAAGAGTAAGGCCGTTATGGGTGATATTTTTAACGTAAGTCTATAAGCCATAGCTTCCAAAGAAAAGATTTTTGAAATGAAAAAAAGAGTGAATTCTAGAAGTGTTGCGCCACAGCAGCATTTGGAATAAGCACAAAATGTACATAGGTGACAATTTTAGAAGGGGAAAGATTTATTCTGAGATACAGATTCTGCTGTGATTATTTAAAAATTTGTCAGGGGTGGGGGTGTAGCTTAGTGGTAGAGCACCTGCCTAACACATACAAAACCTTGGGTTTGATCACAAAAATAAATAAAAAATCAAATATTTGGTATTAGACCATAAGATAAAGTGTTTTATAATGCAGGCTTGGGGGTCTAACTAGTTGGGCTTAAATTCTAGCTTTATTATATATTTTCCATTTATTATCTGTGTGTGGCCTTAGATAAGTTGCTTAACCTTTCTCTGCAAAGAGTTTCTCATCTGTAAAGTGGAGACAACTATAGTACCAATGCTATTAGGTAGTCTGATAACTAAATAAATTAGTATATGCAAAGCATTTGAAATTGTGCTGGAAGGTAAGAAGGAATGAAATGTTGGCTATTGCCTTGCATAATATATTGCATCATAGATCTTGATTAATGACCATCAATTTTTAGCAAATTTGCACTGTGGCTTTTTAATATAATTAAACCTTATTTTTTTTTATCAGCTGATGGCTCTTTATTAGATACCAACATAAAAGCAAGATTTGTTTGGAGATTAAGAAAGGTAAGAAATTATTTATATCTACATTGTTGTTGTTTCCAACAGCCAAAACTCTAGTGTCCCTTAAAAAGAAAAAGTACTCAATGTGCTAAAGTTTCCAAAGACATCAAATAAGTAAGGCTGGGAAAGGAATTAAGAGTCTACTAAATCACAAATTGTTAGGGACCCGGGTCTCCCACAGATACTCAACCAATGAGGGAAAAAAAGGAGAAATCTTTTGCAGTAAATGACATACGAAGAAATGACTTACTTTCCAGTGAATTCAAATCAACCCAACATTTTCTAATTGCTCAGTGATGGCGTGATTTTTCAGTTTCTAAGCCACAGTGTACTCCTGAGCTATAAATCAATAAGTAAAGACACATACACACATATATAATTTTTAACTACTGTACAGTCGAATTACATTGGCTGCCACTGCTGAGTAACCCCATGAACTAATGAAGTAAACATCTGCCCCTGCTGGGACGTGGATGGCGTCCAGGTCTCCCGAGCTTACACCTGCAGAAACCGTGACTCACCTCTGAGTCACTGTGCAAACGTTGGCCGGAAAAGCCAGCCGGGATCCAGAGGATGCGCTTGCCTGCTGCTTCTCTCCTGCTCTCCTAGGATAATGACAGTAATGACACTTCCAAACAGCTCACCCAGTCACAAAGTGGGAGATTACAAAATCCGTGTGGCAGCTGACTTCCTAATAGGGTGCATTAAACAGGACATTGCATGTTTTATGGGCTGGGGTTGATTAAGACTATAAGACTTAAAATATGTAGCTAAAGTGGTTGAAAAATAGGCCTTGGAAGTTCAGATCAAAGCATTACAGGGGGGTGATTAGATAAATAAAAAGTTTAAGCCTAACTGAGCAAATAATTGCACATCCCCTGAAAAGCTGAGTTCACAGGGATTGATCAAATGTGAGTCACCCCAGGCACAGATGTCTTTCTAAGAATATTCCTTTTAATTTTTAAATATACATCAAAAGGAAAAATCTGGGTACTGACCAGCAAATACTCTTGTTTATATAAGAAAAACCTCTTTAAGATATTGAATATATATACATATGTATGTATATTTATATCTTTTATTGTTGAAAGACGCCATTTTTCCTTTCTCTTTTCTTTAGTAAAAGGTTTTTGCTTCTTTAACACATACTAATACAGCTCACCTAGGAAAATTCTAAAATATTTCTGAAGTCTTATCTTGTCCATTATAATAAAGAAGTCATATGCTGGTTTGTGTTAAAAGCATGTACTGTTATTATTCTAAAGAAAACTATGTCATTGGGGGAGAAGATTCATTTTTGTCTGTAGCTAGTTAAAAAACAAAAATGCATTTGCAAAGCCTGCGGGTGCCTTGGTATGTGCCAGACACTAGTTATTTTATTTAATCCTCATGACAATGCTCTCAGGCAGGTTTTCATACTCCTATTTTATATTTGAGGAAATCAAAGGGCACTTATAGATTAAATAACATGTCCAAAGTTGCCAGGCTAGGAAATGGCAGAGGGGAGCACGGGCCAGGTCTAACGCTGGGCTTCTGCTGCCCGAGAGCTCTCTGACAGTCACTCTTTAGTACCCTCACAGCCAACCGCACCTAGATTTCAATCATTTCTATGAGCTGATCTTGGCTATTTCCTTGAGGTGGGATCCCAGTATTATTTCTCATTTTGAAAATAAGCAAACCAAGATAGAGATAATGGCTTTCCAGAAGCCACTTAAAACAAGGGAGATGGGCAGGTGGATAGATACACGCTCCAGGCCACTAAGGTTCAAGTCTGTCATTTAGTCATTCGTCAGCCAGGATGACTAAGGAAAAACATTTTGGTAGCTAGAGTTCTTTGGGAGCCCTTATCCACATTTCAGAATCAACGGTTTCTTTGGGAGCACATTTATCCCAAAATACATGCAGGAAAATGGGGATCAGAATCAGAGAGGGGGAATGGAAAGTTGGTAGCATGAATGCAGGTATGAATTAACACAAGTTTTAGTTTTTCCTGGCTGTCCATGAGCTATGTTTCACAGCATCTTTGATGACGTTTTTATACCTTCATTTATGCCCCCACTTTAATACTTTTTGACCTTTGTTTACTCAAGTATTTCTACAACAGAGTGTGGCGTTACATTTCAGTTCCTCTTCAGACAGCAAGTGGTAGGCAAACAGGTTAACTCAGAGGAACAGCCATTCCCCCAGGGAGTCAGAATAACCTAATCTAAACGTCAGTTGTGTGACTTTGCAAAACTTGTCGAGCACTCTGGGCTGCTGTAACAAAATACCACAGACTGACTGGCTTAACAACACATATCTATTTCTCACAGTTCCGAGGCTGGACATCCAAGATCAAGGTGCTCCCACGGGTCCCTGTCCTCACAGGTCTCTTCTTCCTGGCTTCCAGACAGCCACGTTCTTACTGTCCACACAGTGAGGACAGAGAGAAACCAAGGCCTCTGGTCTCTTCATATAAGGGCAATAATTTTATCACAAGGACCCAACCCTCATGACCTCATCTAACCCTAATTACCTTGCAAAGATCCCACCTCCTAATTCCATCACATAGGGAGTTAGGGCTTTGACATGGGAATTTTGGAGAGACACATTTAGTTTATAACCAGTACTATCTGTGAAGAAATTGGCAAAGAACTCATAAAGGTTAGCTATCACTATTATTAATCAGATCCTAAAACGAAGGAAACAGTGGATGTTACATTAAAGTTTTGTGTACTCACTTTGACCTCTATAGAGGGGCAAATATTTATTGTGCCAGACGCTGGGCTACTTCCACATAAAAGACACAAATAGAAATAAGACGAAGTTGCTTCCCTTCAGGAGCTCTTGGTCTCCTGTGGCCTTTGGAGACTGTTCTGCAGGAGGCCCCATCCTCCTGGAGCTTCACTCTCTGTTTGGCAGGGAAGGGGATAAGCTATAGGGAAACATTCACACCAGGCCTGGATCATATCTGTTGCACAATGGGCAAGATTTGGTTTAGACCTTCACGTCTCAGCTGTTAGAGTTACAAGATATGACTTTGGACATGTTACTTACCCTCATTTAACACAACTTTCTCCTCTGTGGAGTAGGAAAAATACTAATTTATTTATGTACTTATTATTTATTTACTTTCAAAATATCAGCTGTACTTATTATCATTGCATCAAAGAAATGCTCCTTACCTTGTATCTTTGAGTGGGACCCAAGGAGGAGAGAGTTGTACACAGCATCTGGTCTACAGAGTCCTTGGAGTGAATGAGGTAGCATTATTAGCATCACACTAAGCATTATATATCATATATCATGTACCATATACCATATATGTAGTACTCAACAACTATAGCCTTGGTTGGTAGAATTACTGTGAAATTTTGTGCCAGTTAATTTTAATTGTCAACTTGACTGGATTAAGAGTCTCCCAGAGAGGTTATTAGATCTCAGGGAACTATACTCATGAGTGTATTAATCCACTGACGTTCATAGCTGAATATTCCATGAGGAAGTGGGGCCCAGTTGGAGGTGGGTCACTGGGGGTGTACCTTTGGAGGGTATTTCTTGCTCTAGCTCTTCCCCCATACTCTGCTTCCCAGCTACCAGGAAATGAACAGCTTTGCTCCACCACACCCTTCTGCCATGTTGTTCCTGTCTTGGAGCCAACCTACCATGGACTGAAACCTCTGAAACTGTGAGCCAAACAAAAACTTCCGGGCCGGTGAGATAGCTCAGCGGAATAAGCGGAATAAGGCAAGTGCGAGGTCCTGAGGTCAACTCCCGGTACCCACATTAAAAAAAAAAAAAAATTCCTCCTTTAAGTTGTGTATATCAGGCATTTGTCCCCACAGTGGGAAAGCTAACTAATACAGAACCATTCCTAAGTGAAACCTGTAAAATCAACTAACTGTAGTTACTACATGCAAATGCTCAGTAAATGTTCTTTGAACAAACAAACCCAGACCAAGCACAGTCTCACCTTGTCAGGAGTGTGTGTGAGAACAAAGGCTTATAGTATCAATACATGTAACTGTAGTGAAGGCCAGAGCCTCACTAAATAGCTATAATACACTGGGGATGTAGCTACATGAAGTAAAAACTAACAACCAAACAGAGGAACTGAGTGGGGCAAATTCTTAGAAATTGTCCTTAGGAATTCACTGGCTGAGAGTCCTTGCAAGTTCCAGTGTTAACGTCTAATGTACTCTGGCACCAAAGATGAAGCAGACAATAATGAGAATAGTTTTTCCACAGTGCTTCTTGGGTTTTCACTGATGAGTTTAGAAACTATAAACATATTCAAAACAAAACAAAACACAAGTCTAAAACAGTGTTGGTTGCTTCTCCCCTAAAGCAGTTTTCCACATTCTCTTTGTCTCCTGGAAATGCAGATTCAAAAGGAACTTTTAAGAGTGATAGATGCTCATTTTTTTTCTAAATTTAGAGTTAAACCTCAATGAATATTAATGGAGAAAGTGAGTCGATGTAGAACAGTATTTTTCAAAGACTAGTAGTCAGAGTACCCCTCTCAGAATTAATTGAGGTCCTTGTTAAAAATGTGGATTCCAGACCAGTTATCTCAACCCTCTGGATTCCTGCTTTTAACAGGCTTCCCAGAGGAATAAAGGGAAACTGCTGACAAATGAGGATACAGTTCTCTGCATTTATTTTGCCTTCATACAACACCCGCCAATTTGAAAAGCAAACCAAACAATAAAAGGCTGATTTAAAATGGACAGATGAGAGGGTGGGGTACCTACAAACATTTCTGATTTATGTTGTAGCAAATCCAGATATTAAATACACTAAACACCAGGCATGGCGGTGCACGCCTGTAATCCCAGCACTCAGGAGGCTGAGGCAGGAAGATCAGTGTGAGTTTGAAGGCAGCCTGGGCTACATAGTGAGTTCAAGACTAGCCTGCAACACAAAGTGAGACCTTGTCTCAAAAAAACAACCATTTTACCAAGTTTACTAAGTTTCTAGGGCTATTCTATGCTTACCAGAGCACAAGGAACCATCCAAAAACTTTAAAAGAGAAAATGTGTGTGTGTGTGTGTGTGTGTGTGTGTGTGTGTTATAGCTAGATAGACCAAGATGCTAAATAACCACAACAAAGTAGCGTCACAGAATCACCAATTACATCGCTTTGACACATTAAAAAGTTCCAGAAAATTTACTTATCTTTCATATTCAGGTCAGCCCCCTGTGCTGGTCACCACCCTGGCCCCGGATGTACAGAGACCCATCAAACACAGCCTTTTGCCAAGCTCGCTGGTCATCGATCCCCAAACAGCACAGATGCCCAGGGCCCTTTGATATCCGCTGCAGTTCAGCTTTTGTGCCTGAACGAGGCACCTGCGCGCACACTGGAGTTTGAGTATCGTTTCGGTGGACTGGTGGAGACCTCACTCAGGGTTCCCACAGCGGGAACAGACGCAGAGTGAGAATTCTGGAAACGTGGTGATTCAAGATATGTGATTCAAGGTACAAATTAAATGTTTTAAAGAAGTAGAAGAATTGAAATTGCTTCTTTCTAGGTCTTTTAATTGCTCATTTCTGTCCTGTTTTTTATTATTCACCTTGATGTTTTAGTAGTTTGGTGTGTGTTTCACGCCTCTGCTTTTCCAGAGCCCTAAGTGTGTATTTAAATTCCACGCAGATAATTCGGCGCTAATTTAGTGGGAGGCATGGCTCCCACATACTTACTACTGTCTAGGTCGCTGTGGGCTCTGAGAAGGATCTAAGGGTACAGTTGGGAAGAAAGTGTTGTCTCAACACGGTCAGATAAAATGCAAGCTCCGACCTCAGGCGGAGTTCCGAGCGCAGGCAGAATGCTCCGGGAGTGCTGCGAAGGGGAGGAAATAGCTCGGCGAGCAAGCAGTGCCCTCAGCAGCCCTTCCAACTTGCCAGGTGGAAAGGGCGTCTGTGAGACTGGCTCGGAGAGCACAAAGGGCAGGCGTTTGGGTAACACCGGATGCTTCTGTTTCCAACAGACGATCCTGTTGAACACCTACGAATGGTGAGAGTCAGGAGCAGAATCATGTGAGAGCCAACAGGCAGCTGGGGGCAGGTAGAGGAAAGGTAAAAGACCATTCAAGTGAAAGAGAATCGCATCACATGATAAAGGAACCGAAAGGGAATCAGATAAGGGAAGGACAGAGAAAGTAGCTAAGCCAGGTGACCTTGCTGTGCAGCTTACCCTAATTACTATTATTATCATTATTATTATTTGCAGTTCTAGGAATTGAACCCAGGGCCTTCCCCCTGAATTACATCTCCAGCACTTTGTATTTTTTTATTGTGAGACAGCATCTCCCTGAATCACCCGGCTAGGTCTAGAACTTGCAATCCTCCTGCCTCAGCCTCATTCCATACTGTGATTGCAGATGTGCACAACCACATGTTGATAACAGAACAAAGAGGGTCCCTGTCCAAGGAGCTTTCCATTCCGAGTATTCAAGTTATTTCCCTCATGAGGCGTTTGTTTTTAACTCTCTCACACACATTGACCCATGTCTTCTCACTCGCCACCTGCTTTCACCCAAACATCCAGAGAAGAGTTCACTGTTTATTTATTTATGCCCTGCCTGTTTCCAAAATGGATTTAAGGCGGTGGAGCACAAGAGGCAAGTCAAATTTCAATGTTAAAAATTCATCACGGTAAGAATTTTCCATATCTCTAGCCAGACAATACTTGATCATTAGAATGTTAGGCCCATGCTGCCAATGCTGTTTAGAGTCCGGTGATGTTTTCTGCTTACGTCATAGAGAAAAAGATCTCCTGGCCTCAGCCCTGTGCTGGTTGCTTTTAAATATTTCAGGGCAGGTATCAGGAACCATGTTTTCAGATGGAGAAGCATCCCACAATGACCAACCGCCATGTCAAGTGCATGTTACATGCAACCACACAGAATCTCCACAACCCTTTTATTTTATTTATCCCACCTTCAAAAGATGAAGGAAGTGAGGACCAAAAAGGGTTATTCTTCTAATTGCTTGAAGTCGCATTGCTAGTAGGTGACAGGTTTCAAACACAGGCCTCTTGCTTCCTAGAAACAGGGAGGACCTGGCTGAAGGGGGAGGCTCGGAAGGAGCCTCGGCTCTGGGAGAAAACCTGACACCGGTGGTCCGCGTGCCGAGCTGGGTGATGCCTGGCACAGGGCATTTCTCCTCAATTCTGAAGCACACCTTTGCTATCAACATGTCCCAAGGGTTTTATTCACTTTTTCCACCTAAATGAACAGGGCTTGTGTCACTTGCGCAATGTAAACATCATCTTTCCCTCGGGGAAGCTTTTACCTGCTTGAGACTCTCTGTGGGCATATTTCGTGCGTATTTTGTGCATGTTTTGCCTTGTAGATCATCGCCAGGAGCAATTTAACTGTCTGTTTAGGAGAAAGGTAAACACATTGTTTTCAAACATCAGTGTTTTCAAATACCACTGCAGAAGTCAGATTATGTAATTAAGACCCTCGACTACAATTTTTGTCTTTCATACAGTAGTTTGAAATTTTTAAGGGGTAGAGGAAAACGCCAGTTGTGATTTAAAGGGAAATGGGGATTTAACCAGATCCAATCAGGAGCTAATTAGTCATTTATGTGTCTGACAGCCTATGAGTATTTCTCTACTAATCCCTGCTTCTGGGACTTGTATCTAGAGGAATACTGAGGCCAGGGTAAAAGTCAGATGCCACCACAATTCTGGGAGAGGTACTTAGAACTTTTGTGGAATAATGCTCCTCTGTGTTCAGATGAATTGATACGGCTTTATATTTCATCAGCGGTTCTTTTGTAAGTTAGTGACTGAGCAATAGTTCTCAAACTGTTTTCAAAAACTGAAAGAGGGATTTCCACCCCACTCCCTGAAGCCTGATATGAATCTTTTGCTCATTATCTCTGTAAGGTCATCTTCATGTCAATAAAAATAGTGGTGCTTGCAACAAAAGATTTATTTTTGTTCCCAACCATAACCAACACCAACTCAAAGTCCACTCCCTATGGCTGTGGGCCTGCATCAAAGATGATCTTTTCAAAAACAGATCCCCAAAGCCTCTAACACATAGGTGGAAAATGCCGGAAATGCAGAGACAGCCGGAGGGCACATGGAGACAGGCACTCAGTAAATGCTTTTGATATTTAAGACTAATTGAGCAGTACTGATTGTGATTTTCTTATGCCCCTTTTCATTTATTTGGGGAAGAACAGTACCAAAATCAATAAACGTTTCTTGAATGAAATTTAGAAAGCACAGATGAGAAGAAATATACACAAGCCATGTCTAATCCTACAATTTAAAAATCACCACCATTAATATTTTGGTATATAAGCTTCTAGTGTTTTAAGAAATGTACAATATATATTTTATATAAAAATAAATCATGTGACAAGGGACTTCATTTTTGTCCCAGGATTTTTTACTTCACAAAATATGGGCATTTTTTATGCCATTAAAAGTTCTATCACAACCTCATTTTTTACTTTATTGTATTCTGCTGTGCATATTTATTTTCAAGTAAAATAGCTTTTAAAACCCTAATTTTAAAGGTAACACATGCTCATCATTAAAAAGGAAAATCAGTCACACAAAATTAAAAAGATATGTATATTTTAAGCTTACTTATATGTCAGTAAGTTATCCACAGCTATATCAATTTATATCCCTAACAAGAATTTCTGAAAGCATGTATTTTTTTTTTTTTTTTTTTTTTTTTTTTTTGTGGATACCAGGGGTCGACTTCAGGACCTCGCGCGCCAGCAGGCGCCTGTGCCACTGAGCGATATCACCGGCCCCTTTTTCGTATGTGGGTTTCGGGAGTCGAACTCGGGCCCTCGCGCTTGCCAGGCAGGCGCTTACGCCGCTGAGCCATCTCACCGGCCCTGAAAGCATGTATTTTTATAACCTCAGAGTACTATCATTTTTAGATCATTACTAATTAGATTGGAAAAAGAGAGACATGAATTTGTTTTATGCCTTTGATTCTTAGTGTTTGATTATCTCTATTTGTATTTCTCTCTACAATTCTCACATTTGTATTTCCCTCTATAAATTGCTTATTTTCTATGTCCATTTTTCAATGGGTTTGTAAAATGCTTCTGTATTGAAGCTATCGATCATTTTTTCGGCTACCTGTATTTCCTCAATTTGGTTCTCTGTCTTTGAGTTGTGGTTATTTTGTTTATTTTTAACTTTTTATTTTTTTTTTTGTCACAAATCTGAATCTTTATTGTTAAAAACATAACTTGAAACAAAAATGTCAATATTCAGTCTCAGAAGAGGTGTGGTTCAATGCCCATCACATGTAACAAGAAAACTTCCTTTAAAAAAAAGGAAAAAAAAAAGTACTATAAGTCTTTCATATGAATGAAAATGCACCCTTTGGATTATTTTTCCCCTCAACTCATTAGCTTATACACATATGGGAATCAAAAAGTTTGCATTTTCTTCACAACAGTTCTTGCTATGATGTTTGACGGATTTTTTGCCACTCAACAAATTCATCAAGAAGAACAGGCCAAGCACCATCTTCATCGTAGTTACTAAGATCTGCATGGACTGTTCTGCTGAATTCTAATACATTGTACCACTGATCTTTGTTCATAACACGATACTTTGATTGCTCTAGGTACTGGTAAAATACTGAAAACAGCGGCCATGTCCTCCCAAGCAGAAGAGCTAACATAGATTTAGCAGTATCAATGTCAAGGCTTCTCTGATCTTTATCCCTTGCAAAATCAAAGGCATATCTGTATATATTCTTAAACGACGAAATATCATTCAGCTGTGAGCGCAAAAAGTCGAATTTATTCTGTAACTTTTCTGTGCAGTCACACTGTAATGAAGTCATTCCCTTTAACCATTCTTCCTTGGTAAAAAATCCCATGCTTTCAGCCTCCAATTTCCACGCTAACACTAACATAATAATATTTTCAGGTTCAACACCAATGTCTTCACAAAATTTTTCCATTCCTTCTGGCCCTACAACTTCATCAGGACCTGCATACTCATAAAACCAAGCCAGGCACTTCTTGCTTGAAAAATGTTCCTCTCCACTTATTAGTCTAGCAGGGGATTGGGATCTGCAATAGCTGGAGATTTTACACTTTTTGAGGCCTCCGTCTTCCGCTACTGCCGCTGCCACCCCGGAGGATTTTCTCTTCTTCTTCACTGGCATCTTCCGCCCTCCCCGGCAGGGTGGGCAGGGGAGCCAGGGAAGGGGGTTGCCGTCCGCTGGGGGCCCCTCAGCGCTGGCACCCAGTTCCCAGAGACAGCAGCAAGCGAAGGAGCAGAGAAGCCAGCCCTCGCCGGCGCGGCCCAGCTGTTGCCCGTTCCCAGGTCTCGTCTTTTTTTGCCTGGGACAGAAGTAGTTCCTTGCCTCTGCACACTACGGCTCGATCTCACTATGAGAAGATAACGTGGACAGCGCGGCACCTCCACTACTCCCGCAGAGCAGGAGGCTCTATTTGACCCGTAACTTTTTATTTTTAAATAGCTTTAGATTTACGGAATAGTTACAAAGGTAGTATAGCGAATCCCTATATACCTTTCATCTAGTTTTCCATTACCTTCTATTAATATGAGCGCAACACCATTAACTCACAGATTTTATTTAGAGTTCACCAGTTTTTTCACTAATATTATCTTTCTGTTTGAGTCCAATACATTATACCACATTGCATTTAATTGTCATATTGCTTTAGTCTCCTTCAATTTGTGACAGTTTTAGTCTCTCCTTAATTTTCATGACCTTGACACTTCTGAAGATTACTTGTCAAGTATTTTGTAGAATGTTACTCAATTTGCATTTCTCAGCTCTGAAGTTACCATTTTTCTCTTTCTAGGCTCAACTATTAGAATGAAGTCCCTAATCCAACACACACCTGAAGAAGGGGGGACTAGCTTCTACCTCCCCCAGGGAGGAACATTAAGGAATTGTGGCAATGTTGAAATTATTGCATTAATTAATAAGTATTTGGAAGCCAAGATGAGTTGAGGCTATGTGAATATCTCATATCTCATTAAAATTTCATCCATTAACTTTATTTTATTTTATTTTTGTGGGTACCAGGGGGTCGACCTCAGGACCTCGCGCGCCAGGAGGCACCCGTGCTGCTGAGCGATATCACCGGCCCTTTTTTTGTATGTGGGTTCCGGGAGTCGAACTCGGGCCCTTGTGTTTGCCAGGCAGGCGCTTAAGCCGCTGAGCCATCTCACCGGCCCCATCCATTAACTTTAGCACTCACCACTGGACTTTCCTTGCATTACCCTACCTTTTTTAACTTCTAGAGGCCTCAGTATTCTTTGGCTTATGATCTTCTTCCTCCATTTCCAAAGTCAGCGATGCCTGGCCAAGACCATCTTGTGCTGCAATTTATTACTTCTTTCTCTTTTTGCACCCTTCTCTCCCCTATAATCCCCTTGTGATTCCTTAGGGCCCACATGAATAATCCAGAAAACCTGCTCCATCACAAGATGAGTTGATTAGCAAACTTAATTGACCTGCAAACTTAATTCCCTTTTGCCACATGATACAAGATATTCACAGTTTCAGGAGTTAAGATGCACAGGATGTGGTCATCTTTGGGTGCTTACTACACAGAGCTATAGGCTAAGAGTATAAAGAGAAAGAATATGAAAGAGAGGAGAGAGAGAGAGGAGAGAGACAGAGAAATAGAGAACACAAGTCTATCAGCCTCAACAGGTACGACAGCAGACTTGGTTTACACATGGGCCTCAGATACATAGCGCTAGGCTCGTTTTATTTGAGGGACCAAATGTGTGTAATCTTGAGAAATCATTGAGAATGATCAAGCATTCAGGGCCAGGACGCTTCAGGTACAAATAACCTTGAGCCAAAATTTAGATGACTGTAAGGTCATCAATCTTTATATTTAGGACCTATGGATTTCAATTACTTTAAGGACCGAAGAAATAAAGTGTCATTCCAAACTGACCATTAAAAATAGATTTTTTTTTTTTTTGTGGATACCGGGGGGTCGACCTCAGGACCTCGCGCACCAGCAGGCGCCTGTGCCGCTGAGCGATATCACCGGCCCCTTTTTCGTATGTGGGTTCCGGGAGTCGAACTCAGGCCCTCACGCTTGCCGGGCAGGCGCTTAAGCCGCTGAGCCATCTCACCGGCCCCTAAAAATAGATTTTTGAAGGGAGAGTTTCTAAATTCACATACTATTTCTTGATTAAATATAAGCCACTCCAAAGATCTTTTGAACCTGTACAGTTTCAGAAACGTGCTTCCTCTTACATAAAGCCCACTACTCTTGGTTCATGTTCTTACTACGTAAATACTGTAAATCCCCCTCCGGTAAGAGCTTCATCTCCAAGCACCCCCACACTGCTCCACGCAGAATTCAAGGGAGATGTCCTATTATCCGCAACGACAACACAAAACAACTGGTCCCGCCTTCTCTACTGCCTGTAGCCCCCTCCAGTGGCGTGACACTCAGTATTTGGAAAGAACAGATCTTTGGAACCATCTAGACCTGATTTCAAACTCCATTTTTGGTTTTCAACAACTATATGCTTTTTGAAAAATGAAATCCTTTGGAGTTCCAGCTTTTGACTTACTCATGGGTTAGAGTGGCCATTGACTTTGCCATGAAGGTTAGTTATACTCAAGAGTTTGGGTCATGTTTTTGCTCTGATTCCCTCATTGAGCACTTAGTATGTGCTATGTACTTGCTGTATTTGGTATAAAGAATGCAGAGGTGAACACAATCATCATGGTACTGGCCCTCCTTTTGCTTCCAGTCTAGAGGGAAAACATATTAAATAGCAAAGGAAGATGTAGTAAGTGTAATGTATCAGTGAGTTAAGAGCGATAGGAGTGTAGGAAAGCAACTGAATATTTTTGTACCTCTACTAGAATTTCATTGCAGGTATAATTGCACATGTTTGCCAATCCTGGGTGACAGGCTTTTTGAGAACAAATATCTCAGCCTTGTAAAGCCAGAGCTTTATACAAATGTGTTAGGCTCAAATCTTTATAGTTGGCATTTTAAATGGTATTGCTAAATGAAATAGATTCAGTTGACCCCCATAAAAGGATTAGATCATGGACTGTCCTATGGCAGCCATTGCCTCCCTGTCAATCTTGGTACCTTTAGTATCTTGTCTAGAGTCAGTTACACAGCAGCTATGCAAAGCATCATTTCTCAAATAAATGAATGAACACACCTGTAATCTAAAAGTACCTCTGTTAATCACCAAAACTCTCATTTAAAGAACAGAAAAGAAACATACTTCTTGAACGTTAGTATTACCCAAACACTTAAAACTCTTCATAAGTGAGTAAAATCTTCCCCTAGTCTGTCTTAAATGTGCCATGAGTGAATAAGGTGTGAGTTTTATGATCTCATTTACTCTATCTATGTAAAAGCTTTTTATTTGGCTTCAAAGTCTCCAACTTCACAGCAAAATTTCATTATGTCCCAGTTGAGTTCTGTTTAATGGAATTAAATTTCACCCTTTCTAATTATCTTTTGGAACAGACAATCTTTACAGAATAATTAGTAATAGAAGAACATAATGGATCATTGTCTTTATTACTGCAAAGAAATTCTAGATGCTAATATAAACCTTAAAAAAAGATCTCATGAAATATAAAATGTATTGAATCCTTCCTCTTAAATTATGTAACATTTAAACTTTGTCAACATAGCTTAAAGATGATGGGAGATAATTATTTTCTTGCTTCACTTTAAATTATTTTATGAAACTACTTAATGATCCCATTTAAATTAATGATGCTTACATTTCATTTTCAAGATTTTTATTGGTAGAACATTTTATTATTAGACACGAGTTAAATGCATAATTTTCTCACTCATCCTGAGCTCTAGATTGCTTCCCTGAACTTTTTTTTTTTTTTTCTGGACCCTAACCTACATTCATTAAATTACACATCTAGAATATAATAGAGGGCTAAAAATATAGCTCCTACAATATACAAGTGAATAAAATCTAATAAAAACAATTCCACTTACCCATCTGAAAAATCATGATGCCATTGGAAAAATTTTATAACAAAACACAGCTCAATGAAAAAGAAATATCCAAAAATAGCTGCTTTTTTAAAGCACTGATAAACAAAAAAAATTATTTTTTCTTCCTAACTAAATATTCAGGCAATTAAGACACCTTTATAAATGGAAGATGGAAAAGGTAGTTGAAAAAGGAGTAGGGTCCTCCTTGGACCTCTAGTCTTTATAGTTTAATTTGTTGAGAATTTAAAATTACAGTAATTGCCCTTAAATAACTGACATTATTTGACACTGCAACAACAGAGGAGTGGAAATGACTGACAAACATACAAAAGACTTTTGTTATCTTTGTTTGTCTGCCTGAATAAATCTCAACAAGTATTTCAAAGATTTAAATTTATAGCATACTTAATCGCCATTAGATGGCCAATCCTATTGGCGTTTAGCTAAGTTTCACTGACACTCAACATTTTTGGTATCAACTTCTTTAGCACATCTAGTTTGTCTCAACAGCTATCTTTAAACTAAATTATTACCTCTACATTAAACATTTTGATAAAATATATAGAATTAAACAGAATTAACTTGAGTTAAGTAGAGCCCCCTTTTTTTCTCTATCTACACTGACAACTGGGTTGCTGGGGGGAGGGGCACTAGGATGGTGATTTTAAACAATATAACCAACTGTCTACTCTCCATATATGATGGCAAGTTGGTTGATATTTGATTTAATGATTTCTTTTTTAGCAAAACAAGTTCATTTAAGGAGTTGATACCCAAAACCATTTATTTTGACTTGGATGTCAAATGGAGGTCATTCAAAGAAAATCTGGTTTGCCATATAATCTAGAATTCCTGCAAAGAATTTAGAATCCAAATGACATCAATGAAAGGCAGTTTTTTTTTCCTCTACTGTTCTTATGTAAGTATTTAGTCCTTATCTTCTTCACTTCAAAATAAAACATTGTTAACTAAAGAGCATGAAGTGAGAGTCTCTTTTTGAAGGTCCCATTTTATATCCTAGTGAAAATAAACAAAACAATTGAATTGCAATAATCCCTTAATTGGCAACACATTTTATGTTTTGCAAAACATTTCCCCCTACATTCACTTAACATTTACTTGGATTGTAAAATCTCAGCTTCTTTTTCTGCTGTAATTTTGATATCAGGTTCCCTCCATACTGAAACAAGAGACAAAACTCATTCTCATTCATTACATTACAATATAGGAACTTTCTGATTGGTAGTAAAATAAGGAAATATTGCATATGATATAAATAAGAGTCTTTGGGGCTATGAGTAGTAGTAAAACAGCAAATATATTTGGTTTCTAGGGGGTTAGAGGGTTAGATCATGAGGACGAATGGGGTATAGGAGGCTTTAAACTCGGTAAGAGATGGTCCACTAGAGAAGATTCTGGTGGGTTTTTTTTTTTTTTTCATTGTTATTACAGACTACTCTTTGCCCTTTATTACAGTCCATTACCTTAATGGAATTAAAATAACTAGTTTATTTATCAGAAAACAAAGTTATTGTTTTTACTGCTACAGAGACTAAATTTTCCTTTAGTCGTCTTCTAGAACTTTCATGAAGTCAATGAAAGCTCACCTCACTTACATAGGTGCTAAGAATTTTCCCTCAGAGCTGTCCGTGCCATACTAGCAATTTATAGTAACTGCCTCATTAACCAGCAGAAACTCCGATTCATTCCTCTAGCCAAGTAAGGGAATTTCCTTTTCTTGTTCTCTCTTGGTGCAGGTGAAATAGTCCCATAGCTTTAGATCTGATATTATCCTTACAACGCTACTCCTTCCCTTCTTCTCTTTCCAAATGATAAAACCTGGGGACGTATTTTCTGGGTAGCAAATGAAGACTTCACCCAATCTCACTGGAAACAAGTCTCTTTTCAGATCTGAAGTCTTTCAATGACTTCTAAGGATTTTGAAATCCTTCCACTGTTGCTGATTGGACTTTTGCAACCCTATCCTTAAAATGAAAATCTTCTGAAAATCTTCATTACACATGCTGAATGGGAAGTTAAAAGATGGATTTCCTCTCAGAAACCAAAAAATTTCACTTTGACCCATAGTACTCTAATATTTGAGTCAGCATTTAAAGAGGTGATTGCACATTGGCACAAGGTAGAATTTTTTTTTTTTTTTTTTTTTTTTTTTTTTTTTTGGCAACATGAGGATAAAATTCCATTTGACCTATCAGTTCCCAATATCCAGTTATTTAATCTCACTAATACACGAATGACAAACAGTCAGTCTGATGTCTTCACTCAGCTTTCAGAAGGGAAACATTGATCCTGGGCACTAGGCCTTCTTGTGAATGTAACTACTCCTAAGCTGATAGGATCAACAAACTTCCTAAAGCCTGCAGGGGGATTGATGTTTTTCAAAGAGTTGTTTGGGAAAACAAGAGAGACAAATGTTCCTAGTCTTTGGGGGCATAAGGGAAGGGTAGGGGGAATTAAAATTGATTCTATTCTGACAGGAAAGTAAAACATTCTTACATTTTCTCTTTAAAGATTTATTTGAGGTAAACCTGTGTACAAAATGGGGCTTAACAAAAGGGGAGATACTGTATTGGTTATGTGAGTGGCAAACAGACACATCACTTGAGGAGTTAGAAATTAATCAGTTGCATACAAAGCTAACCTAACATTTGATTTTGAATTCACTGGGTATACTTACAACAATCTTAATTTTAATATTAGTGTTTGAAAATGTGCAGCTGTGTACAGATTTACCACTTCCATTCAGGTAGTTTCTAGTGACAATATTAATTTGGAACGATGTGCAAATCAATAGCTTTATTACATTTTTTATTTATAAAATCTCTAATCATGTATCATCTATCCAATGCTGGTTACATGGTTTGGATCCCTTTATTAGTGACAACTTGACTCTAGATTGAGATTTTTTAAGAGATAACTTTTTACCAACCTGTATCAGCTATTAATGAATTTATTTTGTCCTCAGACTTACAAAAATAGAGTTACTTCTATAGCTACTGGTCAAAAGATTGATCATAATCACTAATTATCATCATGTTATTGTAAATTCTTATAGTAGAAATAGAAACATTTCTTCACAGTTTGCTTGCTGTAAGAGTTTAAGTAGCTTCATTATTCCTTGCTAGTTTAAAACATTTTGTAGCCACGTAAAGAAGGCAAAAAGCAATTAGTCCTTTTTTTTTTTTTTTTCATTATGCAATGCTAGGTGAATGGTACATCAGGCTTCATTAAAAATATAAAGGTATTCACTTTTAATAATTTTAGTTTAAAGCCTATTTAACAATAAAATATTTTATTTGAAGAAATTTTAATTTTTTCCAAATCTCCTGTCCACAGTTGTCCCCACTGCTACCAAATAAATTATGTTGTTGGAGCAATATATTAAGAAACACAACATACCTTTTGTCTATGAAAACATTTAAAATATTCAAGTTGAATTTCCTGAGATATTTTATGATAAAAGTTGGATAAAAAAGAAGCACACACAAATGAAATTTAAATGTAATTAATATTCTGTTGTTGCTTACAGGGGGAATAAACACTCTCCTATTTCTTTGCTCTTGTTCACTTTACCTAGTAACTGTGCGGCTTTCCCTTCCTCACTTCTATCTGGTCTCTTTTAGTAATTAATTAATACTTTTACCTAGGTAGAGGACCACACAAACATGTGAACATTTTGCAAAGTTGCACTCAGCAGTGTTAGAGGGAAATAGTAATTGATCTGCAGCTCCTGGATATCCGGCTGTTGATCTCAGTCATACACAGAGATTCTCAGTCATGCCCAGGAAACAAAAGGTCCAGAACAGTAGGGCTTTCTTTTGAAAATAGCTGTATGCCAGCTATTAAATGGTAAGGCTGGTGCTATGCAAGAAAATAGGTTTATTTGCTTCTCCAAGAAAACCCCTTGTGTTTACAGCACTCCTACACTGAGAAAAGCATTCTGGTGCTTTCTGAGCTAATCGTATGATTCTCAGAATTTTGTTATGATTTCCCATTAAGCCAAATTATACAAATGTTCATGCGGATGGTTCAGAACTGATCAACTTTACACAATAGTGTCTAAGGCCTTATTAATGCCCTGCGGTAATAACAAGACTGGGAAATACCACTTACAGAAGACCTGCTCTGTGACAGTCACTGCATATATTGCAGCCACTGCAAATCCATTACAAACATTGTCGTACAACAATCTCATGAGCCAGATATCATTATTATGCTTCCCATTTTGCAGATGAAGAAACCAAGGCTCGGACGCAGCAACTTGCCTAATTTTTTAGAATGAAGACATTACCTCAATCTGATTAACTTGCCAATTGATAGCTAAAAACGCAAGCTTTGGTTCCGTAGAATAGCTCTGAAAAGCATTTTTGCTCAGGACAGTTCAGCAAACTACTGCAACCAGAGAATTTTCCAGTTTGAATAAGTCAAACAATGGGTTTAAAACATGGGGTGATTCCTAACTTTGCTCACAGCTTCTATCGAGTGGCTGCCCTGTGTTCCGACTGCAACACCAGATGATGGAAGTCGACTCACCACTTACCATGTGTGTCCATCTATTTCTCCCCTGGTGTGAAGTTTTTATTTTGATGCTTTTCTACAAAGTGTATTTCAGAGTGTAAGTAGGATAAAAATATAAAAATACAAGGATACAATAGTATTTTAAGAAACACCCTATTTATTGAAATGTCAAGCGTTTTCTTTCACGGGTACAAATACATACAGCATGTTTCGTTAAGCCTTAAGAAACATGCAGTTGCTAAATTACATATACATTGAGACTGGTGTTATACAGGCATCTATTTCTTATTTCATTCACTAACCAGTAAAGAAAAACCTTTCTTTCTCACACAGACAAAAGTCTTCTGGGATACAATTCAGGACGATCATTACTCTCTTCAGACTTTGTTTTTTGCCTCCCATTAAACCGAAGTACAAACAGGGTTGGAGGGAGTCAATGTTATAGTTTAAAAAAAAAATGCATAATATAATTTATCCATACAAACTACTTTTAGAATGGCACTATAAAAAATTAAGAATCCTGGAGGCAGATAAAACATCAGACTGGGTTTAAACAGACTGCTCATAATCTTTTTGTCACAATTTTAATAATTTTACATTCTTTTTCAATGCTTACGAGACTTTCCTATACCCTAAAGGGTCTTTATTAGTAGCAGTAGTATTTAATCTAATTGACACAGATTATTTCTTGAAAAAAACGAGATGGACAAGTTGGTCTGTTTTGGAAAAATAATTATTAAGTCATTTAAAGCTGACAGACTGGAAAATAATCTGCAGGACATTTAAGTGACAAATGTCTTTAATTTGAGGATACTGTGAATAGCAGATGTTTGGGAGTTGAGTTCACAGGAACGACCACTAATGATACTGAATCCAAATGCAATGGCAATAATTCCCTAAACACTTCTTATAATGATAGTAGCTCACATTTACTGATGTCTTAATGTGTATGAAGCACTGGTCTATGCATGTATTATCTCATTTAATCTTCACAACAATGCCTATGAGAAGGTACTATTATTGACCCAATTTTACCAATGGTAAAACTGAGGTTTAGAGAGGGCAGATCACTTGGTCAGTGCTACAGGGTAAGTTATTAAACTGATACTTAAACATGAGTCTGACCCCCGAAATGGTGGGTCTAACCTGTAATACAACATTGCCTCTTACACTTAGAATCCTAAAAGTTTCAAGCTAAAAGCAATATTGTAGATTGAAGTCCAGTTCTTTTCTTTAACAGATGAGGAAACTGAAGTTTGAAAAGCAACCCTGTCTTGCCCATCATCCTAACAACAAATGAGTAACCGAGCAGCCCTAGAGCGCAGGTCTCCTGGCTGCAATTCCAGAGAACACCATTCTGTCATTAATGAAATTTGCACAACCTGGGAGACCAAAAGCCTAGCTTTGAGGTTTAACATCAGATAAAATACCAAAGAGCTAAATTCAGGCTGCTTCTGTGTTTTCTAACTCACAGCTGCTTCATGGCAGGATCATACAACACATGATGCGACAGGGACTTAAAGCCACACATAAAACATATTAAATGTAGTCAGCAGTGATGAGATTTGGTATTAAATAAGAAGCTTTAATTAATTTTAAATGGTGCTTTTCATAGTGTCAAAAGCTCAGTCCACTGAAGTGGAAAAGGGGGTTGGAATGGCCAGATCCTAGCAACCCGGCTAATCTGGGCCTTTCTGAGCAAGCTCATTTGGAATTCTTACCTCAGTGCATCGGCACGCTGAGGTGGGGCTCGTGGGGACAAACAAAATAGCAACCCCAACTCCGGCACTACTCAGAATCTCGCATCCCGGGGAGGCCTGAGAGCTCAGCTGTATTAAGGGGCCGTTGGAGTTTCCCTGTTATTTGTCTACTTTTTGAGGATTAGAACTTCCGCTGGGCTGTGTTCATCTGTGCTGGGAATTTAAACTCAGTGCATGCAACAACAGGAACAGTGAGATCTGCTAGAAATGTTCAGAGAGAAGCCTGTTTTGACTTTTAAAAGCTTTTAGATGCACAAAGAGCAGTAAGTTGAGGGGTTTCCAGTTTCTTCTGGGAGTCCACATTGGGTAGTGATTTTTTTTTCTATTTCTTTCTCTGCCATGAGCCTTTGTTTTTAAAGCTGTGATCATACAGATATTCACTGCGTAGATTCGAGTAGCATCATGTTAGAAAGGCTGAGGTGGTTCTTACACACACACACACACACACACACACACACACACACACACGCGTGCCTGCACACAGTCCCCATAACATACAGATAGGAGCCATTATGTTCTTTCCTCCTTTAGCTCTCAGTAACACACAGTAAGAATCAGATAGTAAGGAGCGCTTAAGATTTTCTACAGGACCCAATTCCCTGACTTTACAACTAAGGAAACTGAGGCTCAAGGTCCCATGACAAGGATGGAGAGATTTAAGTCCATATTTCTCCATTTCCCTGTTCCTTCCTTTATTACACAGCTCATTGTTTATAGGAATTGTTTGTAAGAACAGCATATAAATAAGAGCCAGGTACCACTTGGGCTGGCGACATATTTACTATTTTTAATGTAGGAAATACATTATGAGTATATATGAATGATAACAAGAATAAACATCATGATTAGTTCTTAACTAATGAAGTACACTTTGTGGTCAACCATGATGGGTCAGAGATATTTTACTTCTTCCTATTTATCTTGCATAATGCACACTTTGTCACCATAAGTATAACTAACACAAAATAATCCAAAATTTCAGATGGCTTTCCATTCATTAGTGAAATCAATAAGCCTTTAGTTTTCCAAACTCCCACTCCTTCTCTTTTGTTCTCCACAGAAAGGAGTAAAACATTCACTCCTTACCCTCGTTCTTTGTCCCACTTGTAACAGACAAGGGGCTACACTCAGAACTGCCCTGCAGTCTATATGATTTGCTATTAGTGGGAGAATGTGCACCAAATAGTGCAGGCAAGCTTCCAAAAGTATCTACCCAGTGGTCAACATACTGGAAAGGAACTGCACCTACACATGTTCGGGTTTCCATCACAAGGTTTTTAGCAACTCGATATGGGCAAGACTGAAAATATTGTAAGGAAATCTTTCTTAAGGTGTTCCTTTTTTTTTTTTTTTTAATTTCTAGTCCAGCTCAAGTTAGACTGAGGAATCAAAAAAAAGGGAAGAGAATACAGAATAACAATTATATTCTGCACCAAATTGAGGAAAGACCATTATGTCGATTCACTAACTTCTAACATTTTATTAAAGAAAAGTCACAAAAACATAGATCAACTCTTTATTGGTGATTTCAACTTTGGGGGGAGTTGGTTTAGGATATTTGAGACGTCCTATGCAGTTGTTTAAGTCATTCTATGAACTCTACATTGAGAACCCAGATGCCCCTCCCCGTGTGCACAAGAAATTGAATTTTCTTTTGCTCTTGTCCCTCTGTCTTCTAAAACATAGGCCAGATATGGAATGTTGGCATTACTGTGGTTACACTTAATTTTTAACAGTAGCTTCTTGATATCATCTTGTGATCACTGCGTTCAGAAGAAAAATATAAAACCGAGGGGTACCTGCTTGGTAGCCCTTACCATAGAAATATGTCATACAATATTCATTGAATATCTAGTGGGCTATCTGTGCCTATGTCTATAACCATATATGGAATTTTTTTTTTTTTTTGGTGGGTACCGGGGTGTCGACCTCAGGACCTCGCGTGCCAACAGGCACCCGTGCTGCTGAGCGATATCACCGGCCCCTTTTTCATATGTGGGATCCGGGAGTCGAACTCGGGCCCTCACGCTTGCAAGGCAGGCACTTATGCCGCTGAGCCATCTCACCGGCCCCCATATATGGAATTTTTGAAAACCAGAATGTTCTTTGTACGCATGAAGTATAAAACTACCAAGTATTAGAATAACCGAATCAATAGAATTTATAAATAGGTATCTACTTTGCCCCTCTGAGTGGTTAAAATGCAAATAATGTATTAAATAAAACTTCAAGCAAAAGGAAAAAATGAAGTTTAAATGCTAATCTGGAAACATTCATTGTTTGCATGTAGAAACGTACAGTATGAAACTGACTCCTCGACCACTTACTAACTCAGGGGTAACGTAGTGAGTCACAGGTGCTATAAGTAGAAAATGGAAGGAGGTGGAGAGTGTGTCTACAGAAATCCAAGCAGGGTTAGTAGAAAAGCAGTAACTTTGTACACGCTTTTAATCATTGCTGAGAAAGGGTAAAGAACTTTTGTTAGCCTTATATAAGTTCAACAACAAGAGAGTAAAGGTTAAGAATCCTACTTGCAGTTCTAGTGTGGAATTAGAAGTCCATGCTATCAATACACAGAGGATTTGCACATGAGAATGGAAGCTACACGAGCAAATCCTTCAGGGACCTGTGAGAAAATAAACTCTAACAAGGATATTTGAACTACAATTTATAATAGGCAGGTTATCACAGAGGATATGAATATGGAGATTTTAATATTTCAAGGACAATTTGCAAATACATGTATTTATATACATGTACAGATGCGCAATTATATACATCTATACAACACATATGTATATACTTGAAATCTGTACGTATCAATGTGATTATGCTCTAACTCTAGTCATTAAGATAGGTAGTTAAGTATCTCAGTTTGTATGTGTGTGTGCGTGCGTGTGTGTGTTTGCTATTTTGAGGACGTGATTATAGCGCATAAAATTTAATCTAAACAATTGAAATAATACTATAGAAAAATTCAAATACACTTCCTTGTAAATCTTTCTTTTGCTTCCTTCTTTTGTATTTTGTAGTAGCGTCAACCATAAAACACAAAAATATGTTCATTACATTTTTTCTCAGTTGAGCCTTTTCAACAATAGATAAATCATCTCTATTTTTTTTTTAAAAGGGACTAACAGAGGCAAATTTTCCATGCCCCTTTCCCAGTAACACTGTAGATTTTTTACATGCAGATTTTGGCCTTAAACATTTCCTCATTGTGGGAAGAAAAAACACTGCATTCTAGGAAAAATAAAATAAATAATTCATATGCTAACATATGTTATAATATTAAAAGCCATGAAAATATGAGAGCCAGCCTAGTGTTTATTAGATTATTTCAGTTCTTCATAATCTGTTTGCCTTCTTATAGCAACTTGTTGATAATAGGAAGTCTTTTTGTGAGAAATGGCACAAAAAACAATGAAAAGCATCAGATTTAATAAAGTATCTAAGCAAAGTCTTAAAATGACACCCACACTATGAAGGGAAAGCCAAATTTGCTTTTTCTGAGGGGAATTTGTGTTGGTCAGGAAGGGTTCCCGGAGGCTTTGTTTTGAGGCCTTGATGTGTGACCAGCGCGCTATAGGCCGCCCTTCACCCTTGCCCTCCTTCCACCACTGCGCTGCCCACCCATACCGACACCGCAGGGGGAAGGGTTTCAGAGTAGAAAGAATCAAAAGCTGAGGGACAGGGAAAAAAGTGCTTTTCAGGGTCTGATGTGTGGGAATCAAATGAGAGGCCTAGCTCAAATCCGGTCGCCAGGCAACCAAAGTGATATGCTGAGGGAATATCATTAAAGTTGGAAAGTAAGCAGTCTCTCTGAATTAGTAAACCAACCACGGGATCGACGCTGCGCCCCAACTCTACCAGGGCGGCAGTGCCGTTTCTCCAAGGAGGACAAGTGGGGGGCTTTGCTAAGCTAAAGGAGGAGAGGAGATGGAGAGGGAGAGAGAGAGAGAAGGCAGCTGATTTGTAGAGTTTTTTCATTAAGGAAAAAAAAAAAAGACAATGGCTGTCCAGACATGGAGTTGGTGGTGAAATATGGTAACTGCCACGGCTGCAGCTGGCTCTCTGACACAAGATTAATAAGTTGCCGTTTCCTAGCCGACCAGAACCTAGTGGGAACCATCCAGCATTTTATCTTGAATTGTGGGTAACAGCCTTACTGCAAGCTGGCCTAGTTTACTGCTCTGCTTTTTCCACATCTTCCAAAGTGCAGCAAACATCTGTGACTCTAATGAGGTCATCATTGAGGGTGTCCAGAGAACTGGGCCCTGAGAACTGGCCTCACCTCTGCCTGAACACAGAGGACGAGTGCTGTGGGGGAGCAGGACAAATGGAATGGGGGAGCTGGCACTTGGCTGGAAGTTAAGCCTTAGGAAACTTTTTGCTGTGATTAAAAAAGAGAGAGTGTGAGAGAGAGGGTGAGAGAGAGTGTGTATGTGTGAGAGAGAAAGGAGATTGAGGTTCAGAAATGACAGTACAACAAAGCAGGGGCAAGCCTACAGAATTAGATTTAGGCCTCACTGATGAATATTATCGCTGACATGAACAAGCAAAGCTTATCTGGGCCTTCCTTCTTGAAAGGCTGAAGAAAATTGAATTGCCAACTTCTGCGTTTTACCACATTTTGGTGGAAATGGCTCAGAGACCCACATGATTTAAAATGAAGCCTGGGTGAATTCAGCCACAAAGTGTGTGTGTGTATGTGTGTATGTGTGTGTGTGTGTGTGTGTGTGTTTCTGACAGCAAAATTTAAAATTTCCAACATCATGCAACATGTCCTATCACTTATAAGTAATCTGATTACAGGCAACAGAAAATGAATTCAATCTCTCCAGATAGTTCTTTTTATTCCCACTTATTCTAACAGACTCACAGTTTTTATAAACGACGCCACTAAATAAACACACAAACACAACTCAAGACTGGCATTCAAATCAGTGAACTATAATAATTGTGTTTAGTCATCTAACTAAATAGCATTGAAGAGAAGACTCTACTTACTGCTTCCTTAAAACACTTCATCCCAATGGGATGAGAAATATAAACTTTCAAAAGAAGGAAAATTTTTAAGTTTGGAGGAAAAAAAGAGCATATTTCTGAAAACTATCCCTATCATTTAATCTATAAGTTTGTTAGTTTATAAGCCACATGTGTCCATTTTGACTATACTTGCCCACAGTTAGAATCAAGACAGTGGTATCATCTTTGAGGCCTAAGGAAATAGAGGGAGAAAAAAAAAAAGACAGAAGCCATTTTCAAAACTCACATAGACCCCTTAATTAGTATGTATTAACTTCATCCACATGCAGATACGTTTTTCCCTTAGGGAAAATTGCTGAAGCCTAGAATACCGTGTGGTGGTACTTACAGAATGAGTTTGATTTCTGAAAAGTAGGCATCTTATGAAGGGCAAAATTTGCCAAGTTTCTATTGTCTTATTCTCATATCATTATCATTTTTTAGATCAGGTCTCATGCAAGAGAGACAGAGGACTAGTGAGAAGAGAAGCAATCACTTCTCAAAAGCCAGTAAGCACAACACTGAACTCCGACTTGACACACGAAATTTGTGGTGTAGGAGGCCTGGGAGTGAGGGGCTGGCCAGGAGAAAGTGCCGGCCATTTCCGATATGAAGCTTTCTCCTGTGATATCAAGAGGGAACTCGAGGAGCTGTCCTAGGCATAATTAATAACTGACGGACATGGATTGAGGATGATTCTGAGCGCGTGCTGTAGACCTGTAAGATTAAAGGCCTAACCTAAACGGTAGTGCAGCGAGGTGCCAGTGTTACTTGAAGTCTCTCAATAAAGACATTTCCACCCTAGAAGAAGAAAGGACGCAGCTCATCATTCAAGGCCTTGAGCTAGATTTTAACGGACAGAGAATTTTACAAAACAAAATACATGAGGAGAGGAGCAGCGGTGGAGCAGAGAGCTATCCCATTGCGTTCTTTCTCAGTTTTCAGGAAGGGCTTGCCTAACGCTTATTTCAAGGCCGAGTTTATTTTTTAAATGCAGATGAAGGAAGTGTCGCGTTCAGCTTTGCAAACAGTTTTCAGAAATCCTTTTGGCCTACATTTAGCTGGGAAGCAGCACCCAGTACCAAGTGTAGGGGCTCAAACAATCAAGTAGTTGTTTGCCTCACTCACATTCCTGAGGCGATCTGGTTCCAGCTGAACTCCTTGGGAACAGTGTGGACTGTGTACCCCTGGCGAATCTGCTCCAATTAGTACTGACCCTTGGGGGCCTCCTCGCTGGCCCTAGGTCACCCACCCTCCCCAACTCTGGGTAAACTGGATTGTTTCAGGTGCCTCCAAGCTTTCTTTAGCTCCAAGATGAGCTTGGCATCCAGACTGATCCATAGTGGTTCAGTCACCCTGGAGAGCGCAGGCCAGCATGGCCTCTTCCAGATTCTCTTACCCAGAGGGGAGATGCCAGGTAGGACCTTGGCTGCGACTGAGGAACAATAGGGAAGGAAGCTCAGAGAGTGCTAAACTCTGCGTAGTGTGTGCAAAGGGTACAGGCTGTAGAGCTTTGCTGAACTGTGTTTGGCTCTTGGTTCTCTAACCAGCCGGCTGACCTTGGCAAGTCACCAAACCCTACCTAACTTCAATGTCCTCATACACAGAATGGAGACAAGATGTCCAGCCTGCGTTGTTTCCATGAAAATCAAATGGGCTAATGTATGTAACATGTTCAGTAAAGTTCCTAGCGCCTAGAAGGTCCTCAGTAATTGGGAGTTTATAACAGAAACCCAAACTCATTATGTTCAAGCAGTACAGTAACACTACTGAGAAAATCAGGGGCCATGTCTTTCTTCAAATCCCTCTGTTTTGCTGTGGTTAATGATCAGTTTGTTAGGATCTAAGAAAACAAATAACCTATGTCAACTTTCCTTTATTGTCCCTCTCCACATAGCACTTCTAGGCACTGTGCCAGTAACAGAAGGGATATAGGACATGGGCTGCAGCCTTGAGTGTCTTACTATGAGAGCAGCACTGACCGAGCAAAGACCAACTGAAGAACAGTTTAGCATCAAGCTGCACAGTGCTGACTGTGTGCAAGGGGAAGGAGGAGGAATCAGCATAGGCTCTGTGGTCAAGCAAAGCTCCAGGGAGGTGTTGGGCTTGGTTAATATTTACTGAGCCTGGTACTGAGACTGAGCCAAATAAGAGGCCATGTTTGCTCTAAGTATCTTAGAAGCCAGTGGAGAAAGACACATTAACATACAGTGGTGCCGTGCTAGGAATGGGTTTGGAGAAAGGGAGTATTATAAGCCCATGAAAGAAAAAGGGCTTAAATTGGTTTTGAATGATGAATTGGGTCTAAGTAAATCCTAGGCAGGTGGATCAGCATGAACAAAGCCCTCACAATGGGCAACAAAGAAGGTACATCTGGTTTTCTCTGAGAAAGACAGAGAGAAGGAGAGAGAAAGAGAGAGGAGAACGATGAGTAGGGGAATAGGGCATATAACTAGAAGAAAAACTAGATCTAAAATTATATCCAAGGTCTAAAGAGAAAGCTATTCTAAATTATTATCTTTTTTCTTTTTATAGATGTGGCAGATGATCGTGCTAACAATGATGCTGGCATGGTCCATGATTGGTGGGTTATGAAGGCCAGGGATTCTTAGGTGTGGCTTCAGGGAGTGACCTGATAAGAAAGAGGTCAGTTATGAGTTTATTCACATTTGAATCCACTCATATTTCCCGAGAAAAACATCATAGGTTGGTGGACTCAACAAGAGTGGGGCTGGAACCAGGGGTGGTTGTGAGTTGGTTTTCTGATGAAGGCTTTCTCTTGGAAAGTACTCAGGAGAGCACAGATCCAGGCCCAAGGCCTCCCAGGAGAAATCAACTGGCCAGGCACCGGGCTGGGTAAGGAGTGAAGGGACTGTGGGAATTGAAATGCAGACAGTATTCCTGGAGTTGGCTCACAGAGAAACTAATACTAGACACTGCTTTGAGACTCTCTGAAAATCCTTGAATCCAGGCCAGTTCTCAGCAAGTCCTCTCTGCTTTGTTGACTTGAGTCACACATTGTTTTGGCCAATCCCTCCTGTGTGGCCATCCTCACATGTCCTGCTGGGGCCCAAACAGGGCAGGTGTTGAGGCTCTGGGTCACTCTTGACTGGGTCATTTAGGACTCTCTCTCAAGGAATTATCTGTGGTAATTTATTGATCATACTCCCTGAGCCATGAAAACCCAGAAGGTCTTCACTACTAGAACAAATGCTTCTTTGAAGAGAAAAAGCACAAATAATGATGATCTCCTTCCATTAGTGGCAAGAGACCTGGGGACATCTGCTTGCTCCCACCTGGGCACTGGACATCTCCAAACAGCAGTTCTGCATTGTGAATATTTAAAGGGTACTGGAAAGAGTGAGCTGTTGGAATATAACCTTCCCATATAGTCTGAGAATCATTTGGGGGGTTTTCTTTCACTCTTCCATTCCACAAACATTTATTAAACACTTATTATTAGCTAGACACTCCGATAGGCAAGTTTCTGTCCTTAGAAGCACACGAGTAAGCGGAGGAGACTTACAGAGTGGGACGTGCTGGTGGAACTAAGCATGGGACGCTGAGCCAGCCTTGGGATCAGAAAGGGCTTCCCGGTGGAGGAGACAGAAGAGGACATGGAGTAGTCAGTATGGTCCTATGAGGGGCATATGGGACAGAGTGTGAAGGATGGGAGGGCAGGTGTCAGGCCATGAAGGGACTTTCACAGCAAGCCAACGAAATAGGGTTTCATCTTGAAGGTGACAGGGCAGCACTGATGGTCTTAGGCGAGGAAATAGCGCAATCAGCATCGTGCCACAAAGCAGTCTTTTGGTAGCCAAGAAGTAGAACACCTTAAGAGGTAGAGATGGGGCAGAAAGCTGCTTCGAGTCTGTGAAGCAGATAATTAGAGTTGCATTAGTTACCACTGTAGATGATAGAACTGAGATTCTGGTTAGTTTACTTGATCACATTGCCATGGCTCCCCATGAGTTTCTTGAGGACGGGGATTCGTGTTTCTTATTTTGGTGTGTTCTCCTTTGTCTCTAGACAATCATCTGGTCCACAGGAGGCACTTGCAAAACATCAGCTGAACCTGATCTAGAACTTTTTCTGCAACCACACAGTGGTGCCCTGAAGGAGTTTGATTTTGCAAATGACTGAAGGCTGGGGCAGTTCTGTGTCATATGTCCTGGCACCACCAGACCCCTTACTGCTAATGTGGGCAGAGGGCAGCTCTGAGAAAATGAAAGAGGGCGTGTTCCCTTCAGTCTCCAGGGGGTTGTGAGAGTGCAAAGGACTTTGTCGGGAGATGCAGCTATTAAGTAGCTGAAGAGGGGACTCTGGGCAATCCGAAAGGCAGAGCACAAGCTCTTGGAATGGGTGAGGCAGGGAGAGAGACAGACATTTCCGGGAGGTAGGAGGAGACTCAGGAAGGAGATGGGAGGAGCCACTCTTGGACATTTTGTTGCTGGTCTGTCCTAACCCTCCACCTTGAAGACAAAGAGGAGCTTTTGACCTGTGGATCTTTGGTCAGTTCAGTTTCCCACTGGGCACCTGTCAGATTCTACCCACCTCCCCCGAAGAGTAGAAGGAAAATGAGAATACAGGGGCAGGCTGCACAGCACACTGGCTTCACGGGTTCTGGGATCTGAGCTTAGCTAGGATCCTTTGGCCTCAGTTTCCTCATCTGTAAAATAGAAATAATAGTAGTACCATCTTCGTAAGTTTGTTCTGAGGATTTATAGGTGATATTTGTAAAGAGTTTAGCACAGTTGTCTGACACAAAGCAGCACTGTAAAAAGTATTCCTATCAATAATTTTCAGGAGCTGAGAAGGTAGGAAGAACATGGAACCCACAACTGGTGGTCCTAAAGATGCATTTGACCATTTTGTAATTGTCCACCAATGGCTGTGGAGAAGCCCCCTTTGTGTCCTTATCTCTTCCTCCTGAGTCAAGGGATCTGGCTGCCTGTGACCAGCGGAAGCAGAGGCCCAGGCTCCTCTGGGAAACTTGGGGTAGCTACGCACAAAACGAGGAACGTCAGCTTGAGAGAAAGACTTCTGGACTTTTCTGTACAATCAATTTTTGAAACATACCAATCTAACCAAAATTGGGAGGAAAAGGAAATACGGTCACATCCACAAGTTCAGCCTATCCAGAGCACCAGCCCTAACTGTAACTCGGGATGAGCTGAAGAGCTGAAATACAAAAGGGGCTGTATTTCTTCTGGATATCCTACTAGCCACATGTAAAAATGTAAATATAAAGAAGGCATTAGAAAAGTATTAGAAAAAACACATAAACTCATAAGAACCCAGAGCATCTCTATTCAAAAGAAAAAAAAATTGCTGCATTTGATTTCTCCAGAAAAATTTCGGATTGAAATATTTACTATGAGCATTTTCACTGATACGTTTTCCCAATTATTATAACAACCTTGGTATTTCTCATAGATACTAAGTTAGCAGGGAGCTCAAAAGAGAACATATACAATTAAGTAGGAAATACTATTTAATCATACCTAAAAAGAATGAAAACAGCACTAACAATTTGTATACTCTTCAAAAATTAAAAAGTCATTTTTGCTTTTAGAAATCTGGCTAGCCTAAGCCAATTGACATAAATTAATCCAATTAATTATGTACAAAGACATATTACTGGGTTATTATAATGGCAATAATTGAAAATAAACTTCATGTCCAACAACAGGGGACCTGTTAAAGCAATAAAATATAATACTATGCCCTTATTATAAATGATCTATGTTAGTGATTTTAAAGACATGAGAAAATGCTCAAGATGTAATAGTAAATAAAAGAAGATACAGAAGTGTAAATGTTATGCAATAACAAATACAGATAGTAAGCCTGGGTGGAAGTTACTAGAATGTTTAGCAGTGGCTCTCTCTGGGTGGTAAGATTATGGATGATTTTTATATTTCTTCTCTATAGTAAATATCTCAACTTCAGAAAATATGTGGATGTAATACTTTTATAATTGGTTTAAAAAACAATAAAAGTATCCTACACAGTTACAGTAGTCATAGTCCTTATAAAAGGAATTATTTCCACCCATAACACATTCTTTCATTCTATTATGAGAAGATTTAAAACATGTTTTTAAATGCTTTAAATGCTTTCCTCTTTGGCTCCTAGATGTCCTCATCCCCAAGTTATTCCCCTCCCCTCTTCCTTTTTCCAATCCATCCACTGGTGAATTTCTGTCTCAAACCCACCTTATTCTTTCTTAAATTAATGAGGAGGAGATGGAAATAATAAATGGTTGTCCTGAGGGAGAAGGTACACGTGTGCCTTCCTTTGGGTAAAAATGGTATATGAAAGCAAACGTAGGAAGCTATCGCTTTCTAAGTAATTCGCGTTAAGAAGTTCACCTTCAGGATCTACTCTAAAGTCTTTGAAATTCAATTTGATTGTTGAAGATGTGAGTTTCCCTGACTTCTCCCGATCCACTGGCGTCTCCATATCCTTTTAGTCTCTAGGTTCTTCTTAGACTGACTGACCCCACGCAGAGAAGCCCAGTCAAGAGGATGTCCTTGGGGTCAGGATCAGCACTATTTTTTGGTTCAGAAAATGCAATAGTTTTAAAAACCAAAATTAATGCCCCCCAAATAAGTCCGGGATAACCAAGCATCCAACTTTTGAATAAGACTGTTACCATCTAAAGCTATAATGGAGTCAAAGGTAAAAAGAAATAATGTATGTTTCTATAAACAAGTTTTTGTGTATTCTTAATGATTATATTTTCCTGAATTATGAAAACAGTTTAAAAAATGTTGAAGCATTAGGGCTGGTGAGATGGCTCAGTGGCATAAGCGCCTGCTTGGCAAGTGCAAGGGCCCGAGTTCGACTCCCGGAACCCACATATGAAAAAAGGGCCGGTGATATCGCTCAGCGGCACAGGCGCCTGCTGGTGCGCGAGGTCCTGAGGTTGACCCCCGGTACCCACAAAAAAAAAAAAAAAATGTTGACGCATTGAAATCTCCAAAGGAGTGAAACTGTATGAGATTCTCATCAAACTTGATCATGTCCTTGAATTAGCCATGATGAAAGGGGCCAGAGCTCTAGGGCAAACATTTAACAAATATGGCATCTCAGGTTCACTTAGTTGTGAGTTAAAATTCGTCTCCCAGGATAAGAACTAAGGGCTTAGATTCTTGGAAATGAATCTGCTGAGCTCACAAGTGTTCGCTGCATACGCTCTGCCTGCTACACCACTGCAGAAGGCAAGCAAGAGCCTGATGTGGCTCTCACATTTTGCTGAGCCCTTCATCACCTGGTTTGCTTTACCTGTTTGCTTTAAACTCATATTTATTTCTCACCAAACTTTTCTTCTTTTAATTTTTATTTTTCTTAGTACATGTTTGTAGTACATAGCAATTATATTCATCATTGTGAGTTGGCACATGTATGTAACACATCTTAATTCTTTCTATGTCCTCTTCCCCTCCCTCCAGTTCAAACTTTTCTTTTTTGAGCTGCTATATATTTACTCGCTACTCATCTATATTGCTCTTTGGCTTCACTGAAGGATGCTGTGTTGCTCTAACTCCTGCATTTCATGCTGTATCTCTGTGTTTCCGGTGATGGGTCTTCTTCATACTTCTTTGCTTTCCTAATTCCTTTTTTGCAGAACCCAGTGCTTCATTGTTCATCAAATGTTTGAAAGTCAATGAATCGTTACATGAATGAATGAGTGAATCAACAAAAGAAGAAACAATTTGTTGAATATACCTACACCCTGGAGAGGTGGAGAAAGGGAGGGAGGCAGTGTTCACCACCGGCTATCTAGTTACTTTTGTATATTCAGTGCCCGAATATGTGATTGTGTGTGCATCATTTGTGTATGTTCAATAGTTGAGGTGCATTCATAGGTGTGTTTAGAAAGGACCTGGGCCTGGGGGGATCTCTCGTACACTAGGTGACTGTTGTAGTCAGGGGAAAAGATATAATACAAGACACACAATTTATAGGATTATTTTATAGTAGTCACCCAAAGAGTCCAATGCAAAAAGAGTGCAGGAAATCTGTCCAAACACTAAAGACCCAAAGAATCCAGCTGATGGCCTGGATTCCACAGCAATGTCCTGCATGAGTCCAGCTGAAGACCTAGAGCCCATGGCAATGCCCTTACGAGTCCAACTGGAGGCCTAGAGTCCACGACAATGTCTCATGCAAGTCTGTATCAAGGATCTGCACTGGGAAGGCCCAAAGGTCAGTGGTGGAAGCTAGAAAGTCTGCACCAGTGGGATGAGGGATCTGTGCCAGCAGGCTGCAGCGACAATGAGGTCCCGAGCTTCTCCGACGATAACAGCCAAGTTCATATCAGGAAAGCCAGCATGACAAGCTCCTCAAAGAGAACCAACAGCACCACCTCTTCCTCTCCAGTTCTCCTTTTTATGTTGTTGGCAACAGTCCTCAGGTGGGCCCTCCACACCAGCGCCACGCTGATTCAGTTCAGCTGGGTGTTACAAGTTGACCACCAGTTGTCAATCCACCACAGTGACCCTCAGCTCTCCATTGAAAGGCTCTCTGTTTCCTCACCTGTAGGGTAGAGAAGCTGAATGGTACACTCGAAAGTACCCTCAGCTTCTCCATAGGCTGAATTCACTACATCTAAAGCGCTAGAATCACTCAGTTTAGGTGCCAGTGAGCACTGCTTTCGATTTTTTTGTGCTTTTGGTTTTCTTATCACCACAGGTTTCTTGTAGGACATATTTATTATAATTTACTTAAAGAATTTCTGCATTCATGTGTGAGGTGAGGATGGGGAGCATTATTTTCCTTTTAATGTAACCCTTGGGCAAATCGGCAAATCAAATGCAGCCTCTTAAAACTAGTACAGAAAGTAACATTTGTAGAGTGTTACAGATCACAAAGAAGTCTTCACATTCATATTTCTATTTAGTCCTCAAAGTGGGAATTTCTCGTTATATTTCCCTTTTTACATGGAAGGAAATGAGCTGACCCTGTGATGCCAACCCTCAGCTCTTGCAAATGTAGATTTTAGAAGTCTCTCTCCAAGGGGAAGGAGCTCAGAGGGAACCGTCACCCTATCTCAGGAGAACTTGTGTTATCCTATCTCAGAGGCTGAGGAAAAGCTTCCTGCTTCTGAGGACAGACTGGAATAAATCAGTAGTCTCCCTAAAACTGCTTTCTCTCTGGACCTATGGACCAGAGTGTCCACAAAGGGACTTAAACTTGCCTTGAAAAAAACTAAGAATTTCAAAATTTTTTCTATTGAAATATTTCTCATATAAAAATTTACTATTTATTCAGTGACCATTATATATCTGTTTATTTTTATTTTTATTTCTCCAGTTTACGAAAGAAAGTGTTACAACCTCATATTTATTTCTACCGATTTTTTTTTTTTTTTAATATGGGTACCAGGAGTCGACCTTAGGACCTCGCGCTTGCCAGCAAGCGCTTGTGCCACTGAGCAATATCACCGGCCCTTTTTTTCCTTTATGTGGGTTTCGGGAGTTGAACTCAGGACCTCGTGCTTGCCAGGCAGGCACTTATGCCACTGAGCCGTCTCACCAGCCCTCTACCGAATTTTTAGACAATGATGTCTGCCCATCATCTTTATCATATTTTTTGCCTGCACAGAAATCTCCAGTAGTCCTTCATTATCACCAGATTAAGTGCTTACTCCTAAATCTAACTTGATTACAAATTGTCTGTTTGATCTCAACTGCTCAGAGTCTTTAATTTTAAGCTGTAAAATGAAGTTGTTTGACTACATTGTCTCTTAAACAGTTATTAGCTCTTAAATTCCATGGATTTATAAGTGTAATCGATATGAGACCCATGGCATTCAAAGATAATACACGAAGCATCCGTGGCGAAGGCTCACTCTGGAGCACGAGGGAGACCGGCTCATGTCACCAGCTCCGCTGAGTATGCATTGGTGTCCACCTTGGGAGCAGAAATCCCACTCACTTCTGATGAAGGCGTTCTTCTAATTAACTGAATTCCTATGCACATTTATCAAAACATCATAATTAAGTAGAATACAGTGAAATAAAAGGTAAAAACAAATCATTCATTGTGAACCATTCCAATAATTTAATGTTAACTTTTCTAGTACATCACATCTAAGCCTTTCAAGATTTTTGTTGTATTTAGTATTACAGACCTGTTTCTCTTTTTGTCAGAACTAATTCCTCTTTTGTTTTCTCTTTTCTTCTTTCCCGTCTTCTTTCTTCTCTTCCTTTCTTTTCTTTCTTTTTCCATTGGTACTTGAAAGAAACACAAACATCTCTGTGATTTGTTTTAATCTATTCCATCACACTCCTGGAAAGGAGTAAATCAGAACAATGATTGTGTTTTGTGAAAATGGATAATGAAGTGGTGATAGATGACTATTATTGTGGTTGTTGCTATATTGTCAAATTAAATTCACATACAATATGTCCATTCGGAAATCCAGCAATACACAAAAACTACTTTTTTTAAAGCTTTGTTTTAAAAAGACACCTTCCTGTCACTGGCACTTATAAGTGAATAAAATGAAATTGATGCCTTGCAGGGGGAAAAAGGAAAATACTTCTTTACTTTGTATTAAGAATACGTGACATCTTTGCTGTCAGCGATAGTGAAGTGAAATACATACCAAATATGTCTTGACATAACTTGACAGAAATGTATGTCTTCTTTTCTCTCATTTATTTTTGTGATAAGAATATGTGATTTTGCTGCCAAAGAAGCTTGTAATGTTGTAGAGAAATGGAAATGAAATTGTGTTGGGTCTGTCCAATTTCCCCTGACAGAGTGGCATGAGCCGCTGCGCACAAGCAGCCTCGGAAGTTAACAACAGGCCTCAGCCAGCAAGACCCAGGCGTTGACATTTGTCAAAACAACTTTCTTCAACACATCAAAATGTTCCTTTCTCTTTTGTGTTATTCAGATGTGTTCAGATAACTACATCTTAGAAAATGGTGACTGTCAGAGAATCATTGCCATCCACGTGGGAACGATATCGAGAGGAAAATCTTCTCTTTCCTCTTCAAGTAGAAGCCTATTCCATGTTGGGTGTTAGTAATCTGTGAGGGGCATTTAAAACACATCCCAAACCCAATGGAACTAAAAGAATTCTCTTTGTGTTGTGTGCGCTTCTCCCCCAGAGAAAAGTAAGTGACCCAGTTAGGTTCTTCACCTTTTCAAAGCATTACACAGATGGACGATGTTTCTTGGTGTGAGTTTGGTCTATTCTTGGGTTCTTTGCTTTTTATAATCATTGTTTTTCTTATAAAAACTCAAATCATTTGGGTGCCACCAGTCCTTAAGAAAGCGTTCTATTCTTAATCTCTTACATTATTGCTATGGAGCAATGGATTTTAGGTGAAGTGGATATGGAGCGCAACAAAATGGCATTTTATGTGAACCCCCAATTCTGTCTTTTTAGGACTCCTTTAAGGGTGCACACACAATTTCTAGAACCCTAACAATAATTTCTACAATAAATGGTGTTTGAAGCAAGAATCCCTTACCTAGGGCAGACAGAAAGAAAGTCCGCCCAGCAGTGTGATCATTGCTCTGCTGTTGGAAGGAATACTGAGCTCAGATGCCTCCAGAAAGCCCACCAGGCCCAGAGGCACTGGACAATAAAAAGGGAAAAATAATAGAAACCAGTGCTTTAGTAAGTATATTTTTTTCTCACTTAGGTGCCCATTCCCTGGTCAGACAATTAGTTGAGGTTCTTTCCAGAGAAAGTGTTACCCACCAAGAAAAACTCTTTTAACCTTTCAAAATAACAAATATCTTTAATGACTTTTATCCTTTTTCCACTGACATCACAGATACAATGTGGTCTGTCTTGAAGTGAAGCCCAAATTGAAATGACTGCTGGCAGGGACAGGAAAAATAGAACATTTGACAATAAGAGAGACAGATGAAGCATTGGAAAGAGAGAATAGCTGAAGCTATGACCTGGGACAGAAAGACTGCACCTTTGCAGAATACCTGCTCAATCCATAAGCTAATCAGCAGGTACATTTGCCCATGTACCTGCCATGGGCTAAATCCAACACTTGATAGAAGTTGGTATTATTTTCCATGTACGCATTTAAAGGGAATGCTGGACATGCTTTCTAGCAAGAACCTTTTGATTACAAGCCAAGTGTTTATCACTGTAGTCCCTAGGGAAAACATTTTTATTGGGTTGTACATAAGGAACATTTATTAGAAATACTTCTGAAGGTGAGACTTCCTACATATGCCTAATCTTGCTACAAATAATTACTTAACACACATATATAAATAAATTAATATATATATATAATATTCCAAAGATAAAAGCATCTTCTTATAATATTCCTTAACTAGTCTTCAGGAGAGAGAAACATTATATTTCAGGGCTTATACAATTCATTAGCTGCATCCCAACTTTCATTTTATTATTACTTTTTAAAAATTATGCTTCATTTCTAAATGATGACTTGAATTATTGGGAAAAACTCAGTGGGATCTATCAATTTCTAATGATTTCTGTTATTGATTCCTAATTGCCTGTGATTGCCTTGAAGCTCACCTTAGATTCCCTTACAACATGCTTTGTTTAAGGCTATTCACCTTTGGTCGGTTTGGTGATTTGTAATAAGGTTGTTCTAGTATCCAGCACTTGCAATGAGAATTTTCCCCACATGATGGCCACTCCAGGTCCTTCGCATTAGGTATATTTTACTTCTGGAGCTGTCAGAGAAGAGTTTAATTCCAAGAATTAATTGTTGGACTTAAGTTTTGGAAGGTATATTCAGTTTGGAATATTTTAGAGGTCTTGCTTTCCATTCAAACAATAGGACATCTTTTAGGTCACATGAGTAAGTTTTGCATCAATGAGAAATATACACACAAGCCTGTATTTCCACTGAAATTTGCAAGTCCCTGGTTGAGGAGCAAATGTGTGCTTTCCTCAGTGGATAATAATGGCAGAAAGCAATGTTTATTCTGTCTTTGACACAAATTTAAGTCAAACAAGGATGATTCCAGTTGACAGAGGGGAAATCTAGTCTCTTCTGTGGGTCCATCAGCATCTTAATCCATTTTCCAGTGTTCGAGGCTCCATAAAGCCTGAAACGTATTTTAGCATGCCCCTCTTCCCTTATTTTATAAACCAATGTAATTTTGAAGAAAAACTTCATCCGTATGTTTGTGATTAATCTTTACTAAACTCATCAAAATGGTGTTTTGTAAGAGTGATTTGGTGTCCAAGAACACTTTTGAGTCTCTCTGTAACAGGCCCTCTTAATGCCATTTCTCTTTGAAGCAGGAACTTGTGTTTTGCCAACAGCAAAGAAATTCAAACCCCCAAAGAGTTGAGATCAGTTTGAAACTTTAGGCCTGAGGGCTTTGTGGGGTTCTACACTTCACAAACAGTCTCCTTAACCTTCTAGCTTCGAAATACCTTATTTTCCTCCTGCAGAAGTACTCTACTATCTTGCTAAAATATGTGTTTAAAACTATCTTCAGATTCTTTGGTACATAAAACTTGTGGTATGTGAACTAAAAAAGCAGGGCCCAATGTGTGATTTATTCTTAAGTAATTTCATTCGTCCATTTGGACTTTTCTTTACCCAGTTTCCTGACTCTACACATCTCTGTGATTTGGGTCTACCCCAAGATTTACCAAAAAGTGGTCATGAAGATCCTCCAAGCTGGAAATAAGTGCTAAGCAGTCCCTGGCTTTCCTTTCAAAAAAGACATAGTTCTTGAAAAACTAAACAAACAGCTCACACTGTATTTTATACTCTTACTTATGTTGACAACTACAAATTCAATGTAGGAGACTTCAAATAATGTGCTCCTTGTCACAAGGCGAACCATAACCATAATTCACCTTTCTAGATGTTTGCTAGTTTTTCAATTGTAGTTCATTTCTCTTTGTATATTTAAAGGAATACCTGTATAATTTCACTTTGTTTCTTTTTATGCGATGGGTGAGAAAAAGGAGGAGAAAGAATGAGAAAGAGAAAACAAAACAGTACGTACAGCAAGTTAAGCATCTGGAGCGCTATGGTCCTTTGTCCTTGCAGCCTCCTGGCCATGAAGTGGGAGCGCCCTCTAGTGAGACTTTACAATCATTGGAAGACACTGGGAGTAACGTGATTGACGTTTCTTCCTAAATTCCTGCTTCAAAACTCTGTAGGCACTAACACTTTGAGTAAATTTTAAACGACAGTTAGAGAAAAATCACAAAATACCGTCAACTAAAACTATTTCTTTAGGAAACAAATAGAAATGGGAATATTGCCATGCATACCAAAAAGTATGTGCTTCTGTATTTGTATTTGTCATCCCTCTATCTCTCTATCGAGACATCCCAAGGACACACAAGTAATATATAATCTCCACTAGGGCTATGGTTATCTACATGAAAATTATGTAAAAATAGCTACATACCTCTCAAGAAGACGGTAAATAAATCACTTTGAAATGTGAAACTAAAGAAGCAGTAGCGATTCACACAATAAATAATCATCTTTATTACTCCAAATCTGGCTGTGGAAAGCAGCTCATTGTAATAAAATTTGATGTGTTTGGGGAAAAGTACACGACCAGGAGCCAGAGTTCTTGGCCTGGGTTTCACTTGGAAGATGTGTGAACTTTGCAAAACAGTTCATCTCTCTGAGCCTCGGGGCTGCCATCTGCAAAATGGGCTTTCAGAACCCTTGCCCACCTCACAAGGTAGTGCCGGAGGACGTAGTGCTGAGAGAGGGCTTTGGAGTATTACCCGCATCCAGTACTAAACTGAGAAGGTATTCTTTTTCTGACTTTTCTGTCTTCCTACTGGGAGATTTCAAGCAAAGTCCCCTTTCAGGATGAAGAAGGAGAGAAGACCCTCCGGAGCCAGGAATCATTGACAAAACAGCTTTCTTTCCAGTCGCCAAGAGTCACAGAGAAGAAACAGGTGGCTCCCGAGGAAGGATGCGGGGTGAGCCCTGGCCCCGGCGCAGCCGGCTCTCCGGGGCGTGGAGAGGGCCCGCGGCCAGCCGGGCGCCGGGAGGCCTGGGCTGGAGGCGGCTGCGCAGCAGCTGGTGCGAGAGTCGGAACCGCTCTCCCTGCGTTTCCAGCAGCAAGAGCTCAGGGAGGCTAATCTGCGCTTAGCACGACCCAGGAGCCCAGGGGCACGTATGCTCCGCGTTCTGCTACTAATCCCTCCTCTCCGTTACCCTCCACACCAGCAGTTCCCAGTTCCTGTTGTCTTCTGTAAACTGAAAATATTTTAGCTTGCTATTAGCAGTAATATACTCTTCACGGAATTAAGCAACCTGGGTTTTCCTTTTAATAGCAGTTGTTTTAGGTTGGTGCTGTTAAAATTCTTTGCTTTTCTCCAGGTAGAGCCTGTTTTGAGTAGAACCTGATTTCTCAGTAGTTGTGTTTGCTTTGAAGGGTGCTTTATGTACTTATTTTGAAAATCAACTTGCATAGGGACTTAAACCTATGTATTTCAAATTCCAGATTTTTCCAGATTTTTCTTTGGGGAAAAAAAAAAGCTAAAAACAAAAAATTGAAAAACAATCCAGGTATCTTCTAGGTACTTCTTGCCTGAATTTTCACCATTTATCTTCTGGGTGTATTTCTTCTTTCTTTTGTCCAGACTGAGAAACCGTTCCTAGTTTCTTTACTCAGAGGTACTTCACATCATCAGACATGCATAATCAATCTTGTACTTAAACCTTTGTGAGGAAACACAACAGATGGATAATGGGAACATGGTCACCATTTGGGCTCTGGTCGATTCATGAGCTGCTTCCACAGCCATGCCTCTGGTGGTAAAAGTGAAAAACCATAGTTAATCTCGAAGGCTCTCTGATGGGTTCCATGCCTGCTGTTCATGTCTTCCCTCCCCATTTGATCTACACAGTTGAGGTGGGAGGGGTGAGGATGGACGAAGGTTCACTTGTTCCTCAGAATAAAATTAAACAAGACACTGGATGGGTCTTCAGCTGCTCAGGATTTATCCAAAATAAGTGACCAATTTCAGCTGAATGACTGGGGCTTCCATGTCATAAAATTGCTCTTGGTGCAACCCAGAGTTCACTTTGTCTAAGCTGCGTACTCGTGTGTTAGTAGAACACCATGGCTCCTCATTGAAACTTTGGGTTCCTTCTGTATTAGAACCTTCCCCGACCTTTACTGAACACCACAAAGAAACTAAATGCTAACCTCTGTTTGTCTCAAATTTTCCCCTATTAATGCTTGGTCCAAGTCTACATTTCCAGCCAGTCTTTCATTTAAAAACACAATCTCATTCAAAACCTGCTTGGTAACTTTATCACTGGGGTAACTGTTACCTATGATGCAGGGCTGACCTGGGTCCTTGTAGCACTTGACATCATCTTTTGGATGGGTTACAGAGCCTTTTGAGGGAGTTGTTAGAAGCAGGCTCACCCTGCAATGCAGAACCGGTCACAGAAGAAAATTAGTGCATTTATCTGTCAGCATTAGACTAGATTTTCAATCCAGTTCACTAGTCACAGGGTCTGGTTTTCTCTTCCTCTGGGAGATGAAACTGATATGCTGGTGGGTAGTAAAGGTGTCAGTTATAAATTGGACCATTGGAGCACACACACACACAGAAAAATAGACGAGAAGACTTTAAGGCCATAAATTTAGTTCAAGGCAAAGAATTTCCCTAAAAATAGTCCGGCTTGTTAAAACACTATAGGAAGAATGTGTGTCAGGTAACCGTTGGTGATATCAGAACCAGTTCACATTTCTTTTATGAGACCCAGTGTTGGCAGGTCTCTCTCCAATGTACTGTTCATGTTAACTGCTTCAGGGCCAAAGGGATCTTGCGGACGCCAGTGCTAAGTAAATATCTTGATTGGATCCCACTCCCCTGCTCCATATGTGGGAGAGGTTGAGCAAATCTGATTCGCAAACAGCAGGGGCAAGTCTAACAGATACCGTCAGGCTTCTTCCTGTGTTCCACGCACTGTATACCCACCATTTAACTAAATGGAGCTCCAATACCAACTTTAAGGAAGATCTGGCCTTCTCTCAACTCAGCGAGTTTTTCTGTCCTAAATTGCTTGTTTCCTATCCTCAAACCTATAAAATGATCCAGGTGGAAACCCTGAGGACCAGCCTGATGTTAATGACCCATTACCTAAATGCAGAACACACTGGAGGTCAAAGTAAAAACGTTCAGCGTCCAGGGATTCCCACAGTTCCTGTCAGGAAGGCCCATGTACAATTTGGTTCAATAAATATTGCGTGTCTATTGACCCTGATGTGCAGCACTGAATTGTATTAGTTTATAGATCTGATCTGTTGATTCAGATAGCTAATAAGATAGATCAAGAGATGATATTCAACAGCCCAACATAGAAGAAGCCAGATTCAAATAAGAATGTGATGGGAGCAAGCTACGGTAGCCTATCACAGGAAGCACAAAAGAAGAAGTATACTCTAAAGATAGGAGTTTAATTCATTTGTCACTTAAACCTGTATATATGTCCCCTACTATACTCATATGTCAAGTATATTGATGATTTTTTAAAGTCTTGCTTTCATGGAGCTGTATTTTCTCTAAGGTGACAGAAATAAATAACTATAATCCATCTTTACAACCGCTCTCTGGCAAGATGGTCTCATCTTATTCATCTTTTTGTCCTTAGAAGAGCAGCTGGCACACAGCAGGTGCTCAATACATGTATTTTAAAGGAAGGAAGGAAGGAAGGAAGGTTAAAATGTGATATATGTGGTAGTGTTTCTGAAGGCTTCATTTTACCTGGATGATGGGAAAGGAATTTGGGAAATGGAGATGTGGAAAATGACTCCTAAGTTTTTAATTGGGCACATGGTGGATGGCGACTCTGTATACAGAGACAGAGAACACAGGGGAGAACTCATCCAGAGAAAGAGCAAGGTGAAGGTGTCCAGGTGGTGGTGGAACAGGTTGCCCGGGAGATACCAGCTGCAGGGCATTCAGCTGGAAATAAAGAACTGGCTGAGAGCTCAAAAGACAACTGGGAGTTAATTCATCTGTATGTTGAGAACATGTGATTACGAATTTTAGGGACTGATATACTCTGAATGTTCTCCCCTGCAAAAAAAAAAAAAAAAAAAAAAAAATTCGTATGTAGAAATCCTAACCCCAAACGTGACAGTATTAGGATGTGGGGTTTGGGGGTAGGTGATCATAATGACAGATCTGTTAAGTGGAATTTCTACCCTTATAAAGGCACAAGGGACCTCGTTCAAGCTTCCATCACATGAGACACAGCAAAAGGCCCCATCAGTGAGCGAGGAAATGGGGTTTGATCTGCTGGCACTTTTATTTTGGACTTCTGACCTTCCAGAACTATGAGAAATACATCTCCAGGTTTTTTAAATAAACCACCCAGTTTATTAGCAGCTGGAACAATCTAAGATTATGACTAAATTCAACTAAATAAAAATGTGCTGAGCCCTAGTCTACACTACAGTGCTTATGCATTTGACTAAGGAAATGATCCTTAGCTGGAGGATATTTAGCACCAGTAGGAGGCATGGATCTATGAACACCTAACTTTTTTTTTTTTAAATATGGAACACTTCATGAATTTACGCGTCATCCTTGCGCAGGGACCATGCTAATCTTCTCTGTATCGTTCCAGTTTTAGTATATGTGCTGCTGAAGTGAGCACCACCTGACTTTTTGCTGAAGATGCGTGGGTAGTGGCTGGGTAGAGAATGAAAGGCCGGCGTGAAGCAGTCACAGCACACAGCAGCTAAGCGTGGCGACTCTGGGCTCAGACTGGGATTCATTCCGGAATTGTCACTGTGATCTGTGTGGCCTTGGGTGAATTATTCAGTTTCTTTGGATTAATCATTAAGAGCAAAGTAATAGTGTCTCTTCTTAGGATTCCTATGAGCATTAAATAAAATAACCTGAAAAGTAGTCACTTAGCAGAGATGAAGGGCCCAAAATATTAGCTACTGGGGGAAGCAACGCTGGTAGCTGGTGAGTAAATTTTCAGCCTTTCAGCCTCACATCCCCTCAGCTAAGATTAAGAGTTACTTTACACATTATTCAGAGAAATAAAGGGCTAGTGATGTCACGAACTGAAGAAATAAGAAACGCCAGACATGTCAGATAAATTTATATCGTCTTTATTTCTCTAAGTTGATTCTGATTCCTGATTAAAAATTTGGGGAACAAAAACAACCATCGTAATTCAAAAGTTGGCAGGCCTGCCCAGGATCCCTAAACCATTACTAATTGAAAAGAGAAGACAAAAAATAGCACAAGTTATCTTCATAGCTATAATATTCACACACATTCTCACACACACACACACTCACACACACATATACACACACACAGCCCCACAAACACCAGAAAGTCATATACACATTAAAACTGTAGTCTTATGAGGATGATAGGTGTTCACATGACCCCATAACCTTTGTTTTCACACGAATCTTTGCCTTAAACTGTGGTTGTTTACCTCGTCTAAATACCATTCTCCTATTATGAGCAAATTCAATGTTTATTAAACAAACCAAAAAGAGAAATGAAGGCAATGGCCAGTTTTTCTTGGAGACAATTTCCCCTTCTTGGAGACATTTTCCCCTTCTTGGAGTAGACCTGAGAGGTCCTTGGCACGTGTCCACAAGGACAGGTATGACTCAGTGCACGCTGATGTGCAAAATGGGGAACTTAACCAAATCATCCTAAACTCAGTGGAGGAAAAGGGAAAGGATGAATGCTTGTTAGCAACCACATTCTCCCTTGTTACAGAAAGCTTTTAAGATCTAACAAAAGAATATCTTGTCTGCTCAGTCTTTCTGGGAATTCCAGTTCTACCCAGCTGATGCTTCGACAATCCTGCCTCTCACCAGAAGCCACCAAGATCTCCTTGTTGTGCCATTTCACTAAATAATGGAAATAGCCCTGATCAAAAAGGAAATTTGATTGCATTTTAGGATAATTTTTTAAGAATCTATATTCCCTTTTTCCGCATGAGTACCAGGGATAGTCTTCCTTTTTCTCCCCGCAATTCCAAGTTTAAGGTGTGTGGCCAGCTTTCCGCGGAGCCTCCCTTAGGGTTATGTACTAGTCAAGCTCTTTTGTTTGACATACTCTCCTCTGCCATAAAGCCATTCAGGATATTTTAGAAATTTTCCTTCCACCAATATAGCTCCAGCTAATTGTGTACCTATCCTTTAATCTCATCTACTTATCCAGTTTCATTTACCTGCCATCTACCAGGTGCTTATTCCATGAAAACTCTATGGCAAGGGCTTGCAGTACAAAACAGGGGAAAAGTCCAGACAGGCCCTCAAGAAACCGAAAAAAAAAAAAAAAAAAAGTGGTCTCTACACTATGTGCTTCTTTTTCTTCCCAAGTCAGAAAGTCATTTAGACTCAAACTTGGCGTGAAAAATAAAGTACCTAGCAGAGTTATAGAGGCTCTTAATTAGGTGGTATAACTTTCGTGGTGTTGACCCACTTGCCTTAGTATTATTTCCTTTGTATATATATTTACTTTTGTGGAATTATATTAGATCATTAGCTTACAGACACAAAAACGAATTCTAGGAGGTTTTCAGTATCCGTTCGAACAGATATTTTCAAACATGTCCTTATATCCTTATATACAACTTGTTTCTTAATGAATAACTCATGATGATGATGAATGCAGGTGGGAGGCTGTCCCTGGGGAGACCATGGTATGATACACGTGCTTATATGTTTTTGGCAGAATTTGAGAGCGAAATTGCTCTGTGAGGAATAAATCCTATTGCAAAACGAGGAACATAATTTTCCAAATCATTTCCAATTAAACATCTACAGGTCCAAGATCACTTGTTTTATGAGGGCGCCAGAAGGATACTGTTTCACTTCTGATAATGAACTGCACCAGATTTCCTACATTTTTTCTACATCTTTTGTTCAGAAAAAATCCTATTTTTTTTCCATTTTGCATTTCCTCTACAAATATAAAAGACATTGTATTTGTAGAAAGAAAACTCTGGATTAGGTTTCTGTCACATTACGTGCTAGCTATATGCTCTTAGGAAGCTACTTAGCATTCTGAGACTCAGTTTTGCACCTTGTGGAATAAGGACAATGTTCCGTTGCTGTCTATTTCCCACTGTTTCTGCAAGTAAGCTGTAAGCTGCCATATATATATATATATATATATATAATAGTGGCTCATTAGGCTCATTAGTATTAAGAGCTCATTATTTTAAGGCTCATGATTATTATTATTATTATTATTATTTTATATGCGGGTACCAGGAGTCGAACACAGGACCTCGCGCTTGCCAGGCAGGCGCTTATGCCACTGAGCTATATCACCGGCCCCTCATTATTATTATTTTAAGATCTAAAATTTTAAGATTATTTTTAAAAGAACACATTACATAAAGAAGCAGACAATGCACAGAATGAAAAAAATAGTATATTCAAGATATTATCTTTGCTTCTTCATATAAAACATCCGCAACATTGCTTGGAGTTGCAGAAGTAATGAGGATAATATCTATCTTTTTTATATTATAAGGGACACAAAGGTCTAAGCTCTTTGCATGGATTACCTCCCTTGGGTGTTAGCCCAGCACCCGTTTCGCAGCACTGTAGTCTCTATTTTACAGGGGTGGAAAGCGCGACTGGGAAAGGTTGAATAATTTGTCCCTGGGCCTGTGCTTCCTCTCCGCCCTGACAGTCTGCACCAGAGTCCATAACCCTGACCACATTTTTAGGTGATGAGGAGGTAGAGAGGCAAATTCTACCCTGCATCCAAAGTCAAGTTTCCAAACTGTTGCTTAAATGGATGGCATGGAGAACCCAAGGAGAAAGCCAGACTTCCCATTTTCAGGCTCATTTATTTGTCAGCACACGAGAGCACGTGAAAGGCCACACAGACAAGTGGTGCCCAGACAGGCATGCACAGCAGACAGAACATGTGACTGTGTCCGGCAGTGGAAACGACCTGTCAGCTGAGTCCTGGTGTCTGACCGACAACCACGTGCCAACATTATGAAGAGAAAAATCCATAATAAGCACATCGTGGTACCTAAAATGGTCAAGAGCAAATCAAGCAGGCCACTCTTGATTAATTTAAACAGTTAATTAAATTAAAGGTAGAGAAAAACCCATAACCGCTCAGGACCTTCAGCAAGAATCTTTATTGCCCCCAGAAAGTCCATATGCGGAACGTGTTATGAAAAGGACAATTAGTCCTTCAAGTCACTTGTGGCAGAAAGAGGGCTCATTGCTCCTCCCAGGATTAGATCATTGACCAGGATAGGCTCCCACCCTGGTACCCCAGTGGGTGCCCCGAAGTCTCCCGTCAGACTGGGGATTCTGTCCCTTTCTCTCTTTCCTGAATTGAATACAACAAAATTGAGGTTTGGATATGAGCATATGTCCAGCCCCAGAGCAAGATTCAAGGGGAACTTTGGCCTCCTTCGAACCACTCTCCATGCAGCCAGGCCCTCCCTTTCCTTCAGCATTCAGGACTCCTCTGAGGCTCCTCACTTCTGCGTAGGATTACGACTCAGCCCTGAGTTCAGACTGCCACTAACGAGCCCACAAACATCCTCAGAGCAGAAGGGAGGAAGGCACAGGTGAAACAAATCAAACAGAACAATCAGGGGTGAATTTTCAGTGTGGCCCGGCATGGAGATTTCCTGGCGGGATTTCCATTAACGCGAATGGGAGTTGTACCACTAAATCCCTACACACTGTGCGGAAAATGTGCCTCTAAGTGCTCGGCAGCATTATGCCTGATGGAACAAAAACACAAACTACCCAAACCCTGAGACGAGCTCCTGGGGCTGAGGTTCCAAGATTCCCTGCAGAAGGTGTCTCAAGTCATAACTGTCCTGGGTGAGGCAAAATGGGACCCCCACTCGGCCTGGCACCCTGCACTGCAAATCCGAGGGCTCTCCACACCTTCCTGGGGATGCCTCTCCTCTCCTTGACACAGACATTGATTGTGGGTTGATCTGGTGTCCCACACAAATGGCCTGTGTTTGCTAAAATGATTTTCCCTCCTGCCCTGATTACCTGAAATCTCAGTAAACCTTAGCATTGCATCAGGCCCACTGGAACCAGAAACTCAGAGGATGATAGCGCATGATTTGTTTTGATGTGGTTTTATGGCCTCCGCAAAGTAAATGTAGCAAAGGACTCTTACCCTAGGATCAAAGAAAATAGTCAAGAAATCACTTAGCCTGCCTGCTTTCACAGAGCAATTTGCCTTCCCTAGCATCTATGGGGCGGTTCTGAGACACAAGTCTGATCACGCTGCTCGCCTCCTCAAAAATCTTCACTGACTCCTTTCTTTCCCTAAACAAAGTTTAAGGCTCCCCATAAATTATTTTATCTCATCTTCTACTACATCTCTCCATGTATTCTTTGCTTCTCGTGTATTTTTTTTAATTTGTCATTCCTCTAAACAAAGTCACCTCAGGTTGACCTTACTTGTACTGTTCTTGCGACTAGAATGGCTCCTCCTTCTCAGTGATTTCTGCCCTCTGCCTACTTCTCCTTCAAAGTCAAGGTCATATATATCATTTTCTCCATTAAAACTTCTCATATTGATTCATCCAGCTACTCCGCCATGTCATCTCTGAACGTGCAGTATAGAATTCTTTGAATTCTTCTCCAAGGCACCTCAATTTCTTCTATAGTTTGTTCTTTACCTTTCTGTTTCCTCAACTGCATTTTAAGTCCCACAAGAGTTTTCCAAATCTTCATATTCCTCATAATGCCTTGTACATAATAGTTCCTTAATTTGCTAAGTGAGGGATTAAGTCTCACTGCTCTTTCCTGCTTCAAGATCAAGTTCTCCATCTCCTCTAGGCCATGGCGATGAAGATGAAGTCATCATCAACAATCCTGTAACTGTCCATTCGGGCATCCAACAGACATCCATCATAAGCATCAGAGCACTGTGCTGGTGGCACAGATCTGAGCAGGACACGCTCTTGGTCCCGGAGCGGCTCATAGTCCAGATGGCAATGGAATGGTGACAAAGTGTTAAGGAGCATCACTCTGGGTGACAAAGTTTGTTAAATTGTGTCTACATAGAAAGGCTCTGGTCAGGGGAATGGAACATTCAGGGCCTTTCTCTTGAGCAAACAGGTACCCGTGAAGTTGAATTGCAGCCTCAGGCCATAGTGCGCTCACCCAGAAGTAAAAACCTGTTAGGGGACAGATTATGGCTGAGGCAAAGTGTGCCTCCCCCTCTTCTCATTTCCGTAGCTCCCTAAAGCCCACCACCTGTCTCTCTTTCTGCCATTTGTTTTCTTCTTAATTTGAGAGACAAGTTATTGGTCTGCTAATCTTTGAGAAGTTGATCAACTAAAGATGACTTGGTTAAGTTTCATCTGGAAGCACTAAAGGAGAAGAGCCTGTCTCCATAGAAAGAACACAGTCTGGAGAACCTGACCTCTCCCAGTCTGGGACTTCAACACTTCTTATCTGTGTGACCTGGAAATTTTTATTTTAACTTTCTGAGCTACATTTTCCTCCCTGGGCCATCTCCTTGAACTCTACAGTCCTTAGTTCAATCTATAATATTAAGGGATTGACTCTTACCTAGCAGGGCTATTTTAAGTATCAGAAACATCATATATAAAGTGCTTCGACCATACAGTGAAGACAAAGCGTGAAGGTTATTAATAGATTCTTTAAAAGGGGTTCTTGCAGGGATACAATAACTTTTTCAAACATTTCTCTTGCTAGCGGTGGAAATTCAAGATATGGTAACAAGCCAAAATGGAAATGTTTGAGTGTTTGAGGGCTGAGAGGCGTGAGCTTTGAGTGTCCCCAAAGTGCCCAAGAGGTTGCTAGCTACCCATACAAACCACAGGTCATGGGATAAATGGGGCGTTGTGAGTTCCCAGCTCTGCCAATGTATTAGCATGGGAATCTGGGCAATTGTTAATCTTCTTGCCTCAATTTCCTCCTGTTTAATATGTATCTTGAGATCGCCTCCCCTGACAGAGAGATTTTAATTAGTGTACAGTCAAGCTTTGAGCTTCTTGGCTACAGTGAAGCCATAAAAGCCATAGGTATGACTATTCATTTCAAGGCTCCTGTATCTACCGGGAGACTCAAAACAGTGGAGTCCCCCCGCCCCGGCCTGATATATTTAGTTTCTCTGAGTTGCTTCATCAGAAGAAATACTGAGCTCTCCATTTCCTTGGTTCACTTTCCCACTGACGAGGGGGATGTTAACATCGACTCCTGAATCATGGCTAGATCAATATAAAAACAGCTGCGAGAGAAGGGCGCTAGCCCTAGAACACAAACACACTTTCTTTTCCAAGAAAGGCTGTCTTCTCCTCAGTGTTAACTTTCCCTTGTTCTCCTCCACGCCTCCCCCAGCCTCCCCGCCCCTCCTGCCACCAGCACGACCCAGATCACATTAGAGTCCCAGAGCACAGGGAACAGTTCTCATCTGTCCGTCACCAAGGAGGCAGACGGGACCGGGGGAACAACAAGTCATTTGTACCTGATGAGGAGGACACTCCTGGGAAACAAACAGATGAGCCACCCCATGAATCTGAGCCATTCTCCACAGTAAACAGAACTGCATGAGAAACCACTGCCTATCTCGGGCATCACCCTTCCCTCTCGCAATGCCCTTCTGGCAGCTGGGTGGGGGACATGAAACTGTAGCTTGGACCACTATCTGATTCTGAGAAAGTTAACCCTCGCAAAGGTGGTTTTTCTCCTCCCTCAGTCTCCTGGAGCTGAATAACCATCTAGTTCTCTTGCCTTTTTGAACATTATGTCCTTTGTGAGTTGTATGTTTCCACGGCAAACTGAGGACACTAACTTTGACAGTTGGACCTGGTGTCTGGTTAGAGAGTATCAACTTTTTTTTTTTTTTTTTTTTTTTTTTTTTTTTTTTTTTTTTTTTTTTTTGTGGGTACCGGGGGGACGACCTCAGGACCTCACGCGCCAACAGGCACCCGTGCCGCTGAGCGATATCACCGGCCCCTTTTTCGTATGTGGGTTCCGGGAGTCGAACTCGGGCCTTCGCGCTTGCAAGGCAGGCGCTTAAGCCGCTGAGCCGTCTCACCGGCCCGAGAGTATCAACTTTTAAATGACCGAATTAGTGCACAGTAAAGAAGTATTTTGAAACATTTTAGAGTGCTTTCCTTAGAACCCACATGTAACAAAATAAAAATTCAAAAAGAAAAAGCAGCAGCCTTCATGGATCTCTTACAAGGCATTTGGACTTTTTTTTTTTTTTTTTTTTGGAGAGAGGGTCTTGCTAGTGAGTTCAGGCTGGCCTTGAACTCACTTATGTAGCCCAGGCTGGCCTCGAACTCATGGCGATCCTCCTGCCTCAGTCTCCCAAGTGCTGGGATTACGGGCATGCAGCACCACACATAGCTGGCATTTGGAATATTGACCAAATCCAGGAAAGCATTCCAGGACACCCAGTGGGAAGCTGGAGTGTATTCCACAAGTCACTGTAGTTTGTTGTCAATATGATTATGATTCCCTGATTCTATGGACTGAAATTCTGAGTATTAATAGTGATGATGGCTGAAGAGTTGGGTTTGCAGATTAGACAGCCTTCCCTGGTAGACAAAAACACAATCCTATGTCACTTTATAGAAACATGATATCTACTACCAGTATAATAAAAGGATCAAGGTGTGCAATGTACACGCACCTACCCCATAAGATGAATGTATACTTCATGTACTGCCAACATGTACTGACAAAATTAAAAAACTATAAAGCACTCCTGAGAAAAAAAAATTTTTAAAGTCAGAAAGTCAGAGAAATGGGAGGTGAGGAATCATAGCAAACTTTCAGGAAAGGCAAGTTTGGCACCCAAAGTCAAGCCAACCCCAATTTCTATTCTTATGAAAGAAATAGAAAATTCACACTTAGATTTCACAGAGTTTGAGCAACATAAGAAAACTCAAAGGATTATTTTTCTACTCCAGTTATTTTACTAGTGCTCATCCAAGACATGCATGTGATTTTTATATGCAATATGCACCCAAATTACTGGCCTAAAAATTATTCCTTTAGACCAAGAGATAATGAGAATCATCCCCTTGATGTCCACTCCCCAACAGACGACCTCTTCTTTTTTGGGAGTCCGCTCTCCTCTGTCCCATGAAGGAAGGTGACAAAGGTGAGGTTAGGATGTATGAATCCAAGGACCACAAACCAGACCAAAGCCCTTGGAACAGCCATGGGGAGACATCAGAGGAGCCGTCACCTGGCCATGTCATAGAGCACAACGAGCTGCTCCTGTGTTCTAAAAACTCATTAACAATTACATGGGGCCTCTCATCACCTGACCAGCAAGTCTGAAACAGCGAGAGAATGAACTAAGAGTTATTAGGCATCTATCTTATGTGAGGCACTGGTTTTTATCACAGGGGTTTGATTAATTTGCATAACATTTCTTTAAGGGAGGCATTATTTTAGGCAAGGAAACTGAAGCATAGGAAAGTTAAGTAACTTGCCTTCCTGGTTTTATATATGCTTAAAATGTGGGGGAAACGTGGAAAGCTGGAAATCCTAAAATACATCATTTAGGTTTTTATATTCCGTGATAATCCTTATAACTAATGATTTAAATGCATACTACAGTTTTTCCGAGAAAAGAATGCAACTCTTTCTAAAAGTGTTCAAAAGGCGAGTATCTAAAGAGTATTCACTGCTTGGTGCATTTTCAATTTATGCAGAACAGGATTCTACGAAAGCGTGAATCACCCACAATGGAACCTACTCATTCATCTTCTAGATGGATTCACTATCAGTGGAAGAAAGATTCAGTAGTGAACATAATCACTGTATAAGCTTCCACCCATGGAGAACTACAGAAAAGGATGACAGGAAAATTGCCATGGAAGAAATTAAAACTGTCAGAGGCCAAAGAAGAATAAAATCCTCAAATCTGGAGTCAGGAAAATTGGATTCAAGTCCACTTCTTCCATTAACTTGCTGTGTGATCTCAGGAAAATCACTGTACTTCCCTGAGCCTCAGTTTCCATAGCTATGTAAAAGGGCATTGGGCCCCCTAGGAGGTCATTGCCAAGTGCCCTCCCAGTTCCAACACACTGTAACACCCAAGGCGAGAGCCAAGGTAATAGCCATGCCCCGCTTCAACTCTTTATGCCACAGCGCCTTATAGCAGTGGTTCTCAGACTTCAGGGTGCATTAGAATCACCAAGGGACATGCTGACACTCAGATCATGGGGCCTCAGTCCCAGAGTCTCTAAAACTAAGCACAGGTAGGACCCCAGGATTTATATTTCCAATAAGTTCTTAGATGATATTGATGCTACAGGTCCAGGGACCACGTTTTGAAAGCCACTGGTTTGGGGCTTAAGGGCTTTTCAGTGGGCTAAGGATAACATAAACACCTATCAAGTCAGTCCATCTTAGCAGGCTATTGATCGAAATATTCTAAAATATATCAGATTGGATGACACAGCTCAGGGTGACTCTTCTGATTGGGAACGGACATATTTCCCACACTCCAGAAAGGTATCTTACATAAGACAGGTCACTATCTTTCCTTTGTGTGTATCTTTCTGAGCCTTTTCTACCAGACATTTTTGAGACTGTTGAAAAATGGGCATAGTCACAATAGTTAAGAAATGGAAACAGCTGAAGTGTCCCTCAGCTGATGAATGGACAAAGAACATGTGGTAATAGGTACAATGGGATACTATTCAGCCATAAGAAGGACAAAGTCCTGTCATTTGTGACAACATGGATGGAACTCGAGAGCATTACATTAAGTGGAATTAGCCAGGCACAGAAAGGCAAGTACCGCATGATCTCACCCATATGAGGAATTTTAAAAGTTGATCTCATAGAAGTTGGAGTAAAATGGGGGTTTCCAGAGGCTGGGGAGAGTAGGTGTGGGAGAGGGAAGGTACTGAGTTATAGTTAGCTAAGTGCAAGAAGTTCTGGGATGCTGGTGGTTGGTAGTGTGACTATAGATAACAGTAATGTACTGCATATTTTTCAAAAGCTAAAAGGATCTTGAAATTTTTCATCATAAAGAAATTATTAACGTTTGAGAAGATAGATGAGTCTATCACGATTTAAACATTACACAATGCACACAATGTACTGAAACACCACATACTACCCCATAAATATATACAAATATCATCTTCATGCTTCTATATATCAGTTAAGAAATTAATTTTGGGCTGGTGAGATGGCTCAGCAGCATAAGTGCCTGCCTGGCAAGTGCGAGGTCCTGAGTTCAACTCCCGGAACCCACATACAAAAAAGGGGGCCAGTGATATCGCTCAGCGGCACAGGCGCCTGCTGGCGTGCAAAGTCCTGAGGTCAACCCCTGGTACCCACACACAAAAAAAAAAGAGATTAATTTTAAACTTGGGCAAAACTACATTGACACAGAAGTAGAATTGGTGTAATCAGGCACTGGTTCCGGTCAGCTCTTGAGGCTGAGGAGACCAAAACGCGCCCCTGCTGTCTAGAATCTGACCTAAACCACAGCCCTACCAGGGACACATTCCAGAGGTGGGTTCCACACAGTGAGGTCGTACTGCCTCAGCTTCATTCCTCAACACCTCACAGCACCCAACCTTTAGACTTCCACACTTCTCCATCTACTTCATCTGCAAAAAGGAGAATGTTAGCCTGGTGAGGCAGATAATGCACATCAAATGCGTAGGATGTCTAGCACATGTTGAGTGTTCAATAAAAGATATTATTTTACTTCTTGTCAGAGAATGTAACACTGACTCTCTACTCTCCATCTTTTCTTTCTTTCTTTTCTTGTCTTTCATTTCTATTTTCTTTTTCTGTTTCTTTTCTTTTTTTTTTTTTTTTTTTGTAGTTCTGACTGGGGATTGAACCCAGGGTCTTTCTCTTTGCCCTCACCTACATTCCCAGTCCCACTCCTCCTTTTTTGGGACAGGGTCCTGCTAAGGTTCTAAGTTGCCCAAGGTGAGCTTGAAATTGTGATCTTCCTATCAGCCTCTCAGAGTGACAGAATCACAGGCATGTGCCACCAAACCTTGCTCTACTCTCTATCTCTTAACAAATACACAAGTGTAAAATACGTGAGGAGAACAGCTTGGACGAGGTGTTGTTCGTGGAGGACTCTAGGAGGAGAGGAGGTCTTGTTCGTGGAGGTCTGTAGCCATCATCATTGAGGCTACATGCTGAGACTGTGCTTTGTTTTGGAGTCTGGATTTATATGTATGATTGCTTTTACCAAATTTAACTTGGCCTTAGCCACATCCTGAGTAGTTAAATTAAACTCACTATTTGAGGTAGCAAGAGAAAATGTCTGTTTCATTGCACCTATCCTCTTTATGAAGATTCACTAGATAAATTTCTCCTGCGCAACGTTTTGTTGTTGTTCCGGTTTTTTTGTTTTTGTTTTAATGTGGATACCAGGGATCGAACTCAGAACCTTGCACTTGCCAGCAGGCGCTTATGCCACTGACCAATATCACTGGCCCTTTTTTCCTTTTTATGTGGGTACCGGCAGTTGAACTCAGGACCTCGCATTTGCCAGCAGGCGCTTGTGCCACTGAGCAATATCACTGGCCCTTTCTTCCTTTTTATGTGGGTACCAGGAGTCAAACTCAGGACCTTGCGCTTGCCAGGCAGGTGCTTATGCTGCTGAGCTATCTCACTGGCTCTGTTGTTCCATTTTGATTATATTCACATACCATATATCTGTTTTTAGTCATCTGCAAGCTCAGAGCTAAAACTGTGCTGTGCAGGTATAGGATAATGTGGCATGAGTTTGCTTTTGCTGTGGTTTTACTTTCATATCTATATCTCCCTCATTCCGCATTTGCCCATCTCTTTACTTTTTCCTCCCAACTTGTATGTAGTTTTTTTCAAACTTTTCAACATATTTTGGATAGAGTCTGAGTATAAATGAGTAAATTGATTAAATGATTCAAATTATATGAAACCACAGAGCATTATCATATTTTAATAATTTAGTTTGCAGTGAGATGATATTGTTTTAATTTGATTTATAGTTTAACCTTAGGGGAGATCGAGTTTTTAGTCAATAAATGTTTTGATAATCATTCTTCCTTATCTTTCCATAAGGAGAGCTTTTGGAAGATTGTAGCTTTTAGGCACTGAATACATCATGGAAAGGAGACTTCATACAATGGTGCATATCTCAGAATATAACATGCAGTGTGAACACCCCTTGGTGACAGAGGCTGCATTCTCATTGACTGGGAGGGATGAAAGTCTCCTCCATCTGGTGACTTTCTAGGAGGGGGTGATAAAGAAATTTCTGGTAAACCATTTTTATGAAGGAAAGCAAGTCTTTGGCATTGTAAATGTGAACTTTCCCTCCCACCTTGGTATGCCAGCTGTGAAAACAGGTTTGAAAGTCTACGATGCTGTACCTCCAAAGCAAGGCCCACCATTATGAGTGAATCCAAGTCAGAAACCACACCCACAAAAGAAAATGCAGGCATCATTTTCATTCTACGGGATGATTACTTGGCTGTCAGCGAAGCAGTAAGTTCTCTGGAAATCATGAAGACAAAGCCCATTAGCGAGCTTCCAGACCCTCACATCCAACAGAGAGTCACACTGGCCCTTATCGTGAGGGGCGCTGAGTGCCGTCCAGCCACTAGGACTCGCCAGGCCTACCCCTTCTTCACCACCCTTCCTCTAGTTCAATTTCCCACCCACAAGTCAGGGTGCCACATGTCACACCTGTGGTCGTGCCCCAAGTGGGAAGCTGCAAAAGGGCCTGCACTGCAAAAATGCCTGCTGGGCCCAGCAGAGAGGCAAATCCTGCCACAGCAGATTCCCATCACCTAGGGAAACCTCACTCTTCCCTTCTCAACAGCGTGCGCTTTACTATGGCTTTGTAATCTTGTGGGTGGAAGGGTCCTCCCAACTTTTCTTTCTTCCTTTCCTGAGTTTCTCATGCTTTCAGATCAGCATCACTTTACTTAGTGCTATTTCATGGGATTTTCTTTCCAGTTCATTCATTCCCAACATATTGCCCATCTTCTCACAAAAAAGAAAGATAACCTTGCATTTTCAGAGGTCTTTGTTTAATTTTGAACCAAAAAATACTACACTGTTTTTAAAAGGTGCCTATGATCATGGAATTCTCACCATGCTCTATCTCAGCTTTTTCTTAAAATTAAAAGATTTTTCATGTTTTTCCGGTAGTCGATCTTGTTCTTACAAATGTTAGTGGGATTATCTGATGTCACATGCTTCCTGAGGAAAGCAATACAAAGTATATAGATTCACCTATTTTCCTTTTATCAAGGTATTACTGGCATACAATAACAAAGTAGTTCAATGAGTTTTTAAAAATCTGTTCATCCATATTACCATTCCTAAATCAAGATATAAAACTTTTCTACCATCCCAGAAACTTCCCTCATCTCCCTCTCTAGTCAGTGCCCAAATTCACGTGTTCTGAATTCTAACAGCACAGATTGATTTCCGGATTCTTAAACCTCAAATAAATGGAGTCGTATAGTAGGTACTGTACATTTCTAGGAATGGCTTCTTTCTCTCTCTATGATGTCGTTAAAGATTTATCCATACTGATGTGTCCATCACTAGTTAACTCTTTTTAATGCTAAGTAGCATTCCATTGTGTGACTATTTTACATTTTCTTTATCCTCTGTTATGGCTTGTGCCTCCAAAGCCTCATGCAGTCCTAGGTGGGGTTTTTTCAGAGGTGGCTGGGTCTAGAGTGAGTGATGCTGGGATTGATTCATGGCGCAGTGCTCGGATCAAGGGCACTAAGATTAAGGGTAAGAATGCTACCTGCTCTAAGGAGCCTGGATAAGATATAAGGGTTAGAAAGAGCTGTAGTAGTCCCTGGTTTCTTTGTTACCTTCTGCCTGCCACGAACTGTTTGCTTCTCCTCTGCGATGCCCCTCTGCCACACCACCCTGCCCTGGAGCCAGCCGATTATGGACTGAAACCTCTAAAAACTGTGAGCTAAAGAAACCTTTTCCCCTTTAACTTTGAGTGTCAGGTATTTTGTCTCAGCAATGAGGGAAAAGTAACTAATATGTCTACTCTCCTGTTGACAGATATTGGGTCGTTTCCAGTTTGGAGTGACTGTAAATTTGCAGTAGCATAAGTAAAGCTAATCTGAGATTCTTACAACAGGACTTTTCATGACCATGTGCTCTCTTTTTTCTTAGGTATAGACTATACTTGGAATTTTTAAGTCTTCTCTGAAATATTCCCAAAATAGTCATTAATTTGAGTCTAATATAGCCTACAGGCTTCACTTCCAGTCACAGGAATCACAAGAAAGATATGAGAAAGATAAGCCACCACCAGAAAACAGTATGACATTTTTCAGGAAAACTCGCCTGTTCTCTTTAACAAGCCACGTGAAGAAAAGATGTGGCAGACAAGGGGATTTGGTGGTGTTGGTTTGGATTGCAAGAAATTAAAGGGTTGTAACAGCCAGATGTAATGTGTGACCTTAATTGGATCTTGGTTTAAATAAACCCAGCTATAAAATATATATTGGATAATTTGATTATGAATTGGGTTTCAGGCAATATTAGGAAATAACTCTTTATTGTATTAGTTGTGATACTGAAATTGTTACATAGAAAATATTCTTATCAAACTCTTCTTAAGTGTATTTAGAGATGAAATGTCATGATGTCTGTAATTTATGAAAACTTGGATAGATACAGTAAATATATTTCATGTAGCGAACACTGAAAAACTTTAGCAAAACTTTATGGAGCTAATATAGGAAATTTTAAAAATTATTAAATCTGAGATGTGGATACAGGGGTATACCTTATACAAATGTCCTATTTCATTATATATTCAAATTCTTCACATCAAATTATTTTTGATGAGCTAGAGTAATTTAATTTTTAATTTTTATCATATTTTACTCCATAGAAAATAGGCCCCTTTATTTGTTCGCTATATTTCTCCAAATTTCACTCAGTAGATGGTAAAACAGAGTCAGTGGGGCAGGAGTGACATTTTAAAATAAGTTAACATTTAATGAATGCCCATTTACAATATTATCAGCCTAGCTGGCAATTTCTAGATGAAATCATTATCCAGTGAGCTATACAGCACATTGTGAAACAAGGACAAGATGATAGATTTAGATTTCAATTCGTAAAGTTGTTTACAAAAGCTGCAAGAATTTAAACCATTAAGAATTTTCAAATCATCTCTACCTGTCTCGCTAACATGTTGTAACACTGCAGAAAGTTTATTTTACACAAGCAATTTCTGTTCACAATTTTCCAATTATGAGTATCAAACAGAGTTTCACCTTCCACCACCCCAGTGATTCATAGCGTTCCTGTCTGCTAAGTTAAACTCTGTTTTGTCTGGTGAAAATGATTTGGTATTTTCGCACTCGCGAATCACGAGTCTTTCCTTGCCATTCATGAAGGGGGCCTCTCTTGCTGCCCTTCAGTGGCATCGGTGCAGGTCAGCCCTCTGCTCCCTTTCCTGGCTAGTTTGCCCTCTTTCCTCAAATGTATTAGCACAATATCACTATATTCTGCTATTTTCAATTAAGAAATACAGTGTTACTCTTTTCCATCTAGTGCCTTCCTAGCACTTGTGGAGGAAAGATACTTGTGAGTGATTAAAACAATAGGGACATGGGGGAAGGACATGGCTTGAGATAAGCATTTGTTCGGGATATTCGTTAGGCTCAGGCCTTGTGGATAGGGCTCTGAAGGGGATGGCAGGATATGGAGCAGAGTGCGGTAGAAAGGATGGTGTACATTCAGAGGGCACAAATTCACGTACAGGCTTTTTCATTAGCTGCTTTATAACCTTGAACATTTCAGAAACCTCATTTCTGAGCCTCGTTTTCCTCAAAAGCTCAGTGACAAGGTCAGAGCAAATGATTTCCAAGATTACCTAAGTTCTAATATTTAACAACTCAAACCCTAAGCCATGTAACAGCTGCATGAAGGACTCTTACAGTTCTGTAGATAAGAAGACATTAACGTGTAAGTACCATATGAATGACTTAAATATCAGGAGAAAAAAGATCCCACTGTTATGAACATATTTGATTTTTCCAAAAAGTTTGGAGAAAACCAATTTTTTTCCAGTGATATAACATAGCCAATAAAAAGTCCACAGCTTTTGTCTTTTACTAACAGAACATGAGAAAAGAGCCCTGATAAAAGATAACAAGCAGGTCTGTTGGCTTTCCTTGAACAGCAAAAGCACCCTCAACAATTCGGGGGATTTCATCATTGAGCAAGACCATATCGAGTCCAATGCATTTTGCTGAAGCTTAGGTGATAAAAATGAGATTGGCCAAATGCACGTTTAAGGTGTATCCTTGTAGCTGTGGTTGCTTTCCCTCCACGGGCTGCTTTCATCTCTCACCTATTTGTATTCACTAATACTCTTCCATTGTCCTTAATTTCCCCCCAGTTATTTTTTTTATATAAAACAGACACAACAGATTAAGGATGTAGCGTTGAATAGCCCAGCGTATTAGTCAAAGCAGACTTTTGAAACGGTTCACAATAGTCCCCCAAGGTGGTTTGTTTTATCCCCTTTCAGAGCTGGGCTGCTCCCTCACTCCACCTTTCCTGTCCCCGGATTCGTCCCAACCAACTCCCCTCGGTCTGGCCCGGGGAAGGTCAGCTGGAGGTGCAGCCCACGGGAGGTGATGGGACTGAGTTCAGTCAGCGCGGGGCGGGACTCCTGCGGTATCGCCGCAAGGTCACAGCTCTCACCCCAGCACAGTTTTCATAGGTTCCTTCATTAAAAATTAAGATTCCACTACATTACAAAACAGATTGGCAGGCGGCTAGAAATTCCTATAAATAATTTATCAGCCCATCCATTCTGATTTCTTCCAAATACTATCTTTGTTATTTTTAGCACAAAAGAAATCATATCTAACTATTGAGCTCAGAGGAGATGGAAGGAAAATGCCACCAAGTACACCACTTAACCAAATTAAGGGAAATCATGTTAATTATCTTCATATCTTGTTGTATCAATGAATGATAGACAATACACGTTTGAATTTGGTGGTGTAAACCGGGTACATTATAGGAAAATGTCATTTGAATTAAGAGAAAGCAGGCAATTGACATTCAAGTCTGTATTGGTTAAAATAGGTTATCCCTAAATTATATGACTTAATGCAACCCCTCTTGCGAAGTGTAAGTAAGTTAGTTGAGTTCTTCTCTATGTGCATTTCTCAGTCCAGCGGATATTACAGAATAAGCAGGCTGGCTGACACGCAAAGTGCATAGTCCCATGAGAATGATACAAGCTATATGACAAAGATGAGATCACAACGGAACCACTCAGCGTGCAGTGCAGCTCGTGCAGGATCCTCACAGTTGTCTGGAAGCTGCACACCGTGAATAGCCTTGTTTCCATGAGAAAGGGACTTGGTTTCCACTCAAGACAGAAGGACACTTCCTCTAGTTTTCCTTCTGCTTCTTTTCCTGCCCCAAGCAGTGAAGATGGAAGAACAGTAGTAAAAGCTGGAATCAAAGAGGAAGGAGAAAAGTTGAGGTGTCTCTGGGGTGAGCATGCATTCATAGGGATCCTGGAAGCAAAAGGGAGTGGTGGGGGTAAGATTGGGTCATAAAGAACAGGCATTTGTGAGGTTGATTAGGGAAAATAACCCGTGTTTCTCCAATCCTTGGTCTGGAAGAGGAGTTTGAGAGGGTTACCTTAATGGGAAGCCAATAGTGTTTGTCCAGCAGGGTCCCTACCCACAGAGTAGTGGCAACTCGACTCTTCCCCAAATTCAGGGTATCTTGACGGTTGGTCCTCCTTCTGATCTAAACTGCAGAACCCACAGTCGGACTTGTCTCAGCCTGGTCTCAGCAAAGGGAGCATCATCCCAGGGTACTAGGTGAACTCCTCTGCCACTACAGTACTCTTCTGCCTCTTACACCGACCACATAGGTGCCAGGTCCCACCAGGGAGGTCATCAGCTCCTGTGGCTGAGTAGCAAAATCTCCACTCCTTGCTTTAATTTGGCTTCTACTTGTTTCTTTCTGAGCCATGCAAGGAAAGATACCAAGCCGCCTCCACACCCCTCCACTACCTTCTGTTAGTGGATTTACAAAGCAGCTCTCATTTGCATTTCCTAGCAATTGTCTGCAGTAATTCAGCTGCGTTGTTACTGCACTGTGAAAGTGGAGTATGAAGCCTGAGCCGGAGAACTGAATACATCACAGAATGGTGTCCCATTGCCACCGGGCACTGCCTGTGCACACATTCCCTCCACTTATGGGTTGTCTCCCATGAGGCTTCTTGGTTTCTCCTCCCGAGAGCCCTCCAGTGGCCTGCCCTGCCCTCTAGACCACCTGCTAAAATCAGACTGGTCACGAGCTGGTGCTTTGAAGTCAGAGACTTCCTTCATATACATATTTACAGAAGAATAACAACGCTCAAAATACACATTGAATTGAAATGTTTTGACTATCAACAGAAACTCACATTCTAAACTCTACATAGCACAGCTTTCTGAAGATGTTCCAGTTTTCTGTTCTTCCAGCTAAGTCTTTCTGGAAAGGATAGAATGGGTGATTTGGGGGGCTGCTGGGAAGGCTGGAAAGAGATAGAGTACTTCTAGAATATGATAAACTGTGACAAAGTTTTAGCTAGAAAGGGGTGTCAAACCAAGGCAGCCTTAGAATTATACGACCTACAACCTTCTGGTACCAAGAGCGTCTCCAGAGGTTGTGTGAATAACTGCTTTACACCAATCTTAATAATGACTATCACCGGCAAAGTGCTGACAGTTAACAAAATACTAGCATATTCATTACCTGTTTTAATTTTCACAAGAACCCAGGGAAGTGACTTATTATTCTCTGTTGATGGATGAAAAGTTGGGGCTTAGAAAGACTAAATGATTTGTCTCATATTTTCCCGAGTAGCAAGGAAAGCAAAGATTCAAACCCAGAGTTCAAATCCCATTTTCTTCTCCCCATCCCCTTGTACTGCTTTGATGTCTACACATGGACCCTCACTCTCAGTCCCTCATTAGGGCCCAGCACATAGTGACAGTCACTGTTCCCCTCTTAGGGAAAAGATGTATAAAAACAAGGACCCGTGGGGTCTTTCTTTAATGTTTTTTTCTTTTTTCTTTTTTTTTTTTTTTTGAGGGAAAGTGGGAAGGATTTTTTTTTTTTTTTCCCATGGGTACCAGGAGTCAACCTCAGGACCTCGTGCTTGCCAGCAAGCACTTATGCCACTGAGCGATATCACCGGCCCTTTTTTTCCTTTATGTGGGTACCGGGAGTTGAACTCAGGACCTTGCACTTGCCAGGCAGGCGCTTATGCCACTGAGCTATCTCACCGGCCCAGGATTGCTTTTTTAAAATTGACTTTTTATTTTAAAATAATAGTAGATTCATAGGAATTTGGAAAAAAGGAAATGTGTGATCTAAATGGGAAAATAATGCTTCTCTAAGGTGTCTATAATGCACACAGAACATGTTTTTGTGCTGTTAATTGAGAAGCTCTGGGAGGTTTGGAAAGGAGTGATCACATTCGGGTAACTGGGCAAGCCTTCCTGTAAGAAGAAGCATGCGGACTGACCTGCAGATGATGACAGTGGTTTCTACAAGTAAACATAGAGTGGGAAGAGGGAGAAAAAAGAATATTTTTAATAAGCTCAAAATCCAAGCTTTTCCCTACCCTGGGTTCTGTTTAAAGATCAACATGAAGCGAGAGAGATGGATTTAGCCACCTTTCTTGAGCATCCACAGGGATGGGCTCAGAACTCTTAAGGCTAAGAAAGCCATAGCTTTGTATTTTTCTGGTACAAAAACCCAAGGGGACTTTTATTTCTCGAGTGAAGAAGTATTCTCAAAATTTCTCTTAAAAAAGTAATACAGTGAGGGTGAACAGATACTTAATAAACTAAGTAAAAATGGGTCTCCAGAAGGCTGTTTCTCCATTTTCTAATTCTGATTGGTATATTTTCTATCTCTCCAGGAGTCCCTACTCTGACCTTCCTGCAAAATAGATTTAATGTCCTTACAATAACACACAAAAAATTCTGCAAGATAGCTTCAACTTAAAGAGACCAAGACATTGACGTTTACCAAAAGGATGCTATGCAGAAATTGTTCATTCCATTACTCACATTCTTTACTAAAAGCAGCTGTGGGAGACGTAGCCTCTTGTCTCATTAACTATATTTTTATTCTTTGTTTGAGAAGTTGGTTTGCTTTTTGTGTTCATGTATACACTGGATCTTGAAACTGGCTGTTTCACTCTTTTCATTGCTAGAAACAGCAGAGCCAAATTTGTGCCTCACGTTTTGGAAAGACATAAAAGATTTCATGACAAATTTTGTGCATCAGCCTCACATCCAGCTCTATAGCTGTGAAAAAATATTTTGGCCTCTGATCAATCTAAAGTTAAAAAATACAGAAATGAGTCTAACTTACTTTTAAAGATTTTTCTTTAAGAAAATTTGCAGAAGTGTTTTCAAGCAGGACAAATATAATTTCACTAGGAAAATAGAATTTGGATACTTCTACTATGAAAGTTATAGATAAGTCAGAAAATGAAAAATTAATTGTGTTCCTTTTAAAAAGAATCAATCTTTTTGAATATTCCAGAACAATTTCCCACCCACACCTCCATCCCACCTCAAATAGTCTTCAAAGGAGCATTTAGGAAACATGGTAATAAAACCAGTCTTTTTCAGCAACCTGACAGCACCACTGTCAGGTTGAGTCTCTTTAATAAAATAGATTTAAAATATATATCAGGTAGCATCACTTCCATGGAGGACCAAATCACAATGCCTTGCTCAGAGTAAGCACTCAATAAATATTTCTCAATTATATTTAATATACATGTGTCCATTTACACATATGTCTCCAAGGAAAGGGTTTCGTACCACAAACAAATTACAACTATTCATTTATACTCAAAGTCATCCTTATGTCTAATATGACTAAAGTTGAACCCAGTTGCATGGCAAGCAGAAGTTTTCTTTTAACACAATAAGCATTATATCTCTAAGTTTTAAGTCCATCCTTCCTGCTACTTTGTTTTGCTAGCCACTGCCCTGTTCTATGGGCTTTGATGATCAAGTATTTGTGGGTCTTCCATGGGAAGCAAGCCACAGACACAAGATTTTCTGATTGCTCCACCACCCTCCTTGTTTCAGGGTGTGGAGGCGAGGGAACTGGAACTCACAAAAGGCTCCAGCTCTGGCTACCTCCCTTCACCTGTTCAGCAGGTGGGCCCCAGGTGAGCGCCAGACTCCTGGGTTCACAGAATCACTCAGCCTCTTTGTTTGATCACCCGTTGCTTTCTCTGCTTGTTTGTTTTTCTGGTTCGGTTTCCTGTCCTGTTCATTAGTCATTTAGTTCTTCCTTGTTTGTTCTGTCTCCTGTGAGTTTCTGCAGGTAACCTCGCTCCTCAGCCCCGGAAGGCTAATGTCCTTTGTTCCTCCTAATCTGCTTTACGGCGGTGGCAGGGAGTTGTTAGACACATGTGTACATGTTTGGTGTACAAGGGAGAAGGTTAAAGAGTTGATGGGTTTGTGAGAATAGCCAAATCCTTGGCAAAGGAGCAATTCGCATCATTCTCCTGGACCTCTGAGTAGTCCAAAGAATTTCTAAAGAGAAATCATGGGAGTGGAAACGCTAACTTGGTTATGCTCTGCTTTGTTTTGTTTTTTGTTAATGAAATTTTCTTCTCACCATGTAAATATACACATACCTGCAGTGTTTAGAAACACACAGCAACAAAGTGGGATACAAAAGTGCTCTTTGAAAAGCTGTTCCTATAATCAGCTACAAAACAGTGAGGGAGAGTTTTGTCTCAGTTGACACATACAGCATCATTTGTCACTGGTGAAGACCACTGTTCAATGTGTGATCACTTACAAAGGGATGGGACAGAAGAGTAGGATGAGATGCTCTTTAACTGTCTGCTTTTGAGCTTGTGCTTAAATAAAAGTTGAACAGGTCGAGGCTGCTCCAATCAGAAAATTTGGTTCAGGAGAGAATCTTGACCATTATGGACTCCCACTAATTTGGAATTTTTCTGTCTTTGGTATCAATTTGATGGACTAAGTTGGAATGTACTTTGCATCATCTGAGGGAAAAAGAAAAGTCATAATCTTGAAAACAAAATGTGGCTAACAAAGTGCTTAGGAAAAAAACTGGTTTTAGTCCTATGAATACTATCCCAAGCTCCCAAGTCATCGGAGGATCACTTGAGAAATGTGGCAACTCCAGCTCCTGGAGATGCTGATGCACACGGTCTGAGGTGGGCACATATGAGCCAAATTTTTAGCAAATGCCAATCAGATGAGTCTCACTTATCAAACAAGTTTTAGAAACCCCTCTTTAGAAGCATCCACCAAAAAAGGTATGTAAAATTATAAACCCTCTACTGAGAAAACCAGTTTCTCTTTGTCCCAACTTTTACTAGTTCAGAAATACCAAGAGCCTTATAATTGTTATTGATTACAGCTGAAAGTAACAATTCTATTCCTTTCGCAAGCATTTCTTCAACACATCAGTGTGTAAAAGATTGCCCTAGGCACTGAGGATTAATAAACAAGCCAGATGTAGTTCTTGCTCTTGAGGAACTACTAACCTAATGATAAGACCAGCAAATAAATTTTTACTGACTTCCCTATTTGTTAAATCAATACATAAAGGACTTCTACTCAGCGCCAGCCAATAGGCCAGCCACTGGCCAAGTGTGGGAGAATGAGTACAAAACATACGCTTTCACATCTCCAGAGCTCAAATCGTTTACTGCGTCTGTGAATGATGGGGACACTAAGAGTAAATCTTTTTCCCCCAGTCACCAATAACATTACAAAATTACATCTCTGCACCTGCTTATTACTTTTTTCTAAACAAAGTTCTTTTTTATAGTTAACAATTCCTATGTTAACCTTTTAAAACTTTTTTATCAGTACATGTTTGCAATACATAAGGTTTACATTCCTCATGGAGATCTGGTGCATCCACAAAACACATCCGAATTCCTTTTTCCTCCCCTTTCCCTCCCCTGCTGCGCCCCTCCCCCATCTCTTGGTCCTCTTCCCATCTGAGAAAGATCTATCTCCCTGCTTCCTATTATCTTTTTTTTTTATTTTGCTCTTTATTTATATTTTGGATTTCTCATATAAGAGAAACCATGCGATATTGAAGCCTTTGTTAACCTTTTTTTTTTTTAATAATAAAATCAATATTTACTTTAACTTCACCTGTGTCTACACTTTTCAATTTTTCTCCTTTAAATCATTTATGGTTTTAGTTAGAACAAAAGCAAATAAATAAATGTTCAAGTTGGAAAGGGCTCTAATACAATTTTAATCCATCCCAAAAATTGTGGGAAAAAATCCATTTTTATTGTAATTATTTTACAGTGTGGCAACACTTTTGAGGTAATATAATTTCCTTAATGCTGTGACAAAAGTGCTTATGAAGCAAATTTCCTCACATATAAAGGGTTTGAAATTTTAAATTTGTGATTATTACGTGTAATTTATAGCAATAAAATACATCTAAGGCTATCTGCCTAGAGTTGCCTTGCTCTTGTTAACAGCACATAATAGACCATAAATCACCCTTCAGAAATTAGAGTCAGAGAGTCTCGTCTCTCCCAGAATTCTGCCTTGGGGAAGCTGGTAGGAGAATGACTTACTTCTATTTCAATGTCAGTTTCAACGTTTCTGTTGCAAATAACATCATGTTACTTCCTTTGCACAAATCAAACAGAAGTCCTGCCACATATTGCAGTGCATTTCTAACAAGCACTAATCATACTACATCACTTTGGTTTTTCTTTTCAATCATGGAATCAATCAAAAATTTATTGAAATACTGTGCCCAAGAAACAAGCTCAATGAATACACACTGGGACTAGTAACTGTGCAGACTGTCCGTAGCTTCAAGAATCTTACCATTCAGTGCCTACTTCGCACTATGACTGATGCGCTGGAAAGTTTAGAAGACATGAAAACTATAACCCTATTTTTAAAATGTAAGTAATTGGTGGGAAGATCAAGACAGCGGGTATGATGAAACTACAGTATTAAAGAAAATGAGCTGGGCACTGTGTGGCTTTGGGACACTCTGAACGATTGTGGTTGGTGAGTTATAAAACCTAAGGCTAGACACATGGGGTATGGAGCTGGATTACAGAACTTGAAAGTTAAAAAGAAGTGCCTATTAGCAGGAGAGAGCAACACAGTAAAATTGCATTTTAAGGAGATTTTTAGGTTATTATTTCCTCCACCATTCACTGATTCGGGAGCTAAGTCATAGTGTAAGTTATATATCTCAAAAGTTGTTGCCTGATGTAACTAATGGAATATGAAATGTAACACATAGTCCTTTACTCCATGATTTCAAGTCCTGCAGGATTTTATCTCATAGGCTTATTTACAGATGGTGAAACCAATAGCTCTTGGGAATAAGTCTAAATAAAATAGGCCTGAGGTGATTTTAAACCTCAGATAAGGGCCGGTGAGATGGCTCAGAGGCGTAAGTGCCTGCCTGGCAAGCGCGAGGGCCCGAGTTTGACTCCCGGAACCCACATACGAAGAAAGGGCCGGTGATATCGCTCAGCGGCACGGGAGCCTGCTGGCGTGCGAGGTCCTGAGGTTGACCCCTGGTACTCACAAAAAAAAATAAAATAAAATAAAAAATAAAAAAAATAAACCTCAGATAAATTTCAGTCTACTGAAGATGTCTCCAATTAGCAATAGTAGCTCAGAACAAGAAACTTGCTGTTTCTATGATCGACCTGTTCTTTCAAAAAGGTTGGTGTGTATGAAATGTGTGCCGATCCTCCCTAATGCCCAACCATGGCAGGCATGGCTCACTGAGCAGAGTTCTTTCTTGCTTCTTTCTTGCTGTGTTCTGACTGGCATCCAATCCTTCTCAAAATCTCCACTCAAATTTGCTACCAATTGGTTGGCACTAGCAGGTAACTACACTTAAAACAATTTAAATAATTTCACCCAATTAGCTGTGCCTTCTTACTACAATTTTTTTTTAAACGACAATAGCTTCGTGTCCCTTAGTTTATCATTTAGCGCTGGAAGAAAGACTTGAGTGGTTCTCAAAATTTTCTCATGCTTAGATGCAGTGTAATATATCGAAAAAGTGATTTGTGATACTTGTGCAGTTCACATTTCAAATAAACAGACACAAGAAATCTGAGAGCGCCTCACTGGAGAACTCTCTAGAATGTAGTCTGAGTGACAAGGGGACCACAGCAAGGACCCATCTTCTACCCTTTCAGGGCCTGCTGAGCGGCAATTAGAGAAGCACAAAATGCTCCCATAGCAATAGAATATTCCGCGCTGAAGACGATGACAGCAGTCAAGAGTGACTGAGTGTTTAGTATGCACTCCTCACCCAAAAGACTTCCCAATGTCATCTCGTCTAACCTTCCCCACTTGTGCTGTGTTTTGCTGTTTTGAAAACTAAGAAGTGGAGGTACAGAGAAATTAAGCTACTTTCCTAAGTTCATACAACTACTAAGTGGTGGAACCACGACTCGAAACTAAGTTTGTTGGACCAGTGCTGTCCAATAGAATCTTCTATGATGATGAAAATACCCTGTATCTATGCTGCCTGATACACCAGCTACTAGCCACAAGTGGCTGCCAAGCACCTGCAATGTGGCTAATGGAACCACGTGATTGAACTTTAATTTTGTTAAATATAAATAGCCATGGATGACTAGTGGTTATTGCATTAGACAGCATAGCACTAAACAGTGAACTCCACAAGGGCACATTCCATGGGCATTTTGCTGATGATGTGCTTTCAAAATTCAGAAGTCTGGTATATATGTGTACATATACGTATATATGACACACAATAGTATTTTTGAATGAATAAATAAAATCTATGCATAAAATTCATGCAGAACTCATGCCTTAAAACACCACCTCTTGGGAAAACTCACTCAGGTTCTTCATGCTTTGAGAGCCACCATCACCCCCAGGATAATGTACAATATTAGTAAAGGTAAGGATACTTATCTACCTAACTATATGAAAAAAATTTATCAAAATAAAACCAGCTTTGTGAAGGAAATTTTACTTCTGAATCATTGGTCAGCCACAAAACAGTAACTAATTTTTTTTCACTTTTATCAGCAGATGAAAATGAATTTTTACTTGATATTAAAAAAGCCAAGTGAATTAGAAGTTATTTGCCCCTTTTCCAAGTAGAATGGGGAATCATTTCCTCTCAGGAAATGTTTCTAAGTATGGTGATACCCATCACTGGGACCTAAAGGAAATTAAATTCTACTTTAAGTATATGTGGATAATTCCCAAACATCTTTTAAAAAAGGAAAATTGCAGCACATGAATTTTTTACTTGCTTTGATGCCAAAAGCTATAGTCATTCCTCCTCCATGTAAATTATAATTTATATAGTTTTAATAAAATACTTTTACATATTAGTAATTTCAAACAGGGTCCTAACTAATGTGAAATGTTTTGAGGGTGGTGACAATTGATAGCTATCTTTTTCAAGACAGTTGCAAAAGTACTGTAAGAAACTTTCTCAAATCTTCCTAAATTGAAATGACGGTGTCCTGAATTCTTTACCTTTAGGCAAGTTTCCATGAATTCAATGATCTCCCAACTTTAATACTATAAAAGCCACCCAGGGAGCCTGCTAAAACTCCCAGATGCCACTCCCAGAGATTCTGATACACAGGGTCTTCAGAGGGGCCCAGGAATTTGCATCCAGGCAACCCTCATAACTTTGGTCTGTGAACTACACTTTGAGAAATACTGTTAAGTTCTCCCAGGATAACTGTTAAGGGAACAGGGAAGAGATTTAGTAGATGGAAGCTCTCCTTTCTCAGGAGCCAGGCAGCACCGACTGCTCAGGTCAGGCACACACTGCACAATGACTTACGCCTCCATTTTCCAAGTTCCAGTCATTGATTCCTTATCCTAATTCCAGAAGTGAGCACTGAATTGCTAATCAGATCAAGGCCATACCCACCACCAATTTAAACTAAACTGGTCCTGTCAAAGTGAAATCCAGAGGTTTTGTTTGGTTTGAGAAAGATTCTCTCTCTCTCTTTCTGTTCAAATATAAGAAAGAATGAAGTGCCAGGAGCAGTTGGGTGCCATCTTGCAACCATATGGAAAATCAAGCTTGGAATAAAATTTACACCAAGAACAAAAGACAGAGCAAAGAGACAGATGGGTTTTTGTGAGACATCGTTGAGCTAGATCAAACCAATCCTGAAGCTTACTTTAAACTCTTATCTTTATAGTTAATTAAGTCAATACATTCTTCCACACTTTTCTGTTGTTTGGAACACAAAAAGACCTAACCAATACAGGTAGCTATCTCAGATTTTATGCAGCCATCTTTTCCTTCTTAGCTTTGATCTCTTTGTCTCCAGAATGTTCTATCTTTCTTTTTCATTGTACCTTTAGATTTTCTGTAGGGGCATAGATAAATGTCTAAGATCCCTCTACCAATCCACCTCCACTATACAATTGCTACCAAAGTCCTACCTGTTTTCTTCTTCACCTACTACTTTCTCTTCTCACTAGGACTGAACATCAGATATACAAGTAGTTCTACCTCCCGACAAAAGAGTGCTATTAAAGACCCTGAGACTGATTTAATGAAGTCCACATTTTTATGTGACACTGCCTTTCCAAAGGTTTGACAAATGAAGTAGCTCTCTCTCTGAACCCTCTTTGCAATTTTATTCTTGCTGCTTTAGGATTTTTAGGTGCATTTCAAAAGCATTCTTCACCATTTGGTTCTTTCATGCAATATCTCTTCATATTTTGTCTCATCCCAGTATAAAAAGATGTAGATGCAAAAAAACAAAAAAAACCCACAGTAGATGTCTAACAGAAGCCAGACAGCCCTTTTTAGGGGTCTTGGGGCAGTTGAATAGATGAACCCACCAAAAAAAAACCTGGGCTGCCAACCCATCTGCACAAGAAGTAGCAATTGTGGCATTCTGTGTCCTGAAGACAGAAAGTAGAAAAATTTTACCCTTTTTTTCCCCATTTACTTATGGAGATGAGAGCAAATGAAAACTAAAAATCAGTAGTAGAAACTGAATCCAGGAAGTTCACATGGCAGAAAGGAAAAAAAAAAAAAGGCCAAATAGAATTTCAAACAATTTTTTTTCACAGTCTCAAGACTACAGATGGGAGAACTTTTCCTGAAAACCTCCTTCTAATTATTTCATAGGCCGAAGTGGGATTGATACAACGAAAGCCCATGGTATATTTTCATTTATCTCTCATTTTCAAAGGAAAGACTGGAAATCATGTTCATCTAGAGAAATGTTATCACCAAACTTATTTGTTTGTCTATTTATTTAGTTGTTGCTGTCTGCTTTATCACTTATATAATGTTAACATTCTTTCAAAATGGGCAGATGGACCTCATTCAAGTTCTGACAGTAACTCTTTGTTATTGGTACAAATGGCTTCAGAGGTATTTAATTACCATTAGTAGTCATTCGTTTGCTCCTAGCTGGTGACATTTGGAATAGTAAGCAGGCAGCATTCTTTGTGTCCAGTGAGTTCATAGAAAGTTAAACCTACTTTTGACAACAGACTCGAGCTTAGATACCATTAACCCCTCTTCAGTTACTGGATGATGTGTTTGAACAGAATGAATGATTAATGAAGGCTAAATAGTCCAGTTTCTATCTTAAAACCTTTTTGTTAACTGCTGAGAGCTGAGGGACTGGCAAGGTGAGTAGAGCTCAGGCAAGTATTCATGCAATCTGTTACTTTTACTCTGAAAAACAATTAATTCATCAACTATTTATCTTCAAAAGATGTAATAAATTAGAAACTCGCATTCTGATGTCTTTTCCCTTTCACAGACCAATACCAACGACCGTGATTTTTCCAGCTTGGCATCAGAAAGTGAACTTGGCTTGCATATCTAAACTGAGTGCATGACTGCTTTCTCTCAAGGAAACCAAGACAAAACGTTGTCAACTGGTAGCCTCTCATTACAAGCTGCTACAAGTTGCCTGTGAATTTTCCTGCGGCAGATTCTAGAATCCTTCCTAGGGAACAGCGAACATATCATCTATTACGTTAAGAAAAACACCCACGTCTGGCAACTGGTTAGAGGCGGATAGATATGTAAAGATGCTCAGAGCATTTACTGGTGGATCAGGAAGTGGCATCCCCAGAGTTAAGTCCTCTGGAGACATCCTTTGTAGAAGAGATTAAGGACGATGAAGGGGGCAGAAATTAAAATTCATGCAGTGTACCAAAAAGGTGACCATCATAGCTAACTGCGAGAAAGGGAAGCATACTAGAGAAAGAAGGACTTGAAGAACACAATCCGGTCCCAACGCCCCATTATATACACATTTGAAAGCAAACTTTTTTTTTCCTTTATGTGGGTACCAGGAGTCGAACTCAGGACCTCGCGCTTGCCAGGCAGGTGCTTATGCTGCTGAGCTATCTCACCAGGCCCCTGAAAGCAAACTTTATATGTGCTTGCAGAAATTTCTTTGGCTATGCTTCAAATTTCCTCTTCACTTGTATAATTTTATAGCATTTAAGCATCATTTATGATATCTTTTACCACCCAAATAGCCCAGAACCTGAGATCCATAGCAAGTGATACAAATACACCCATCCAATGGCCTTCGTAAACAAGTAAATCAATAAAAATTTGTTGTTTCTTGTTTGGTGGTCAAAACATATGCCCTTTTAAGGGTTTCCAAATAAAATGCCCCAGAGTATGTTTTAATTAACCAATTTCATACTAATTTCATAATATACTTCTTCCATCGTTTTTATCAGTTGTGTATTATTATAGCCAAGTCACCCCCTTTTCCCAAGAGAAGAAAGCGAAGAGAACCGGTGTTTTCCAAAGAGAACGCACAGGCCAACCACACCCACCCGGTGACTCAGCACACATTTATTGTGCACTTACGTGCAGGACAGTGTGCTGGGGTACAGAGAAGTTCAGTAACCGGCCCTTGGCCACAAGGACCTCACTGCCTGTTTGGAAAGAAGTAAGGAAAATTGCAAGGGCGTGTAGACATTAACGGCTTGACACAACTCAGGGCATGCAGACAGCATCCGGGAACAAGACATTGTAAATATGTGGTCGGTTAGAAAGAAGATTTTCAGAGCCAGCAAATCATCGAAATTCTGATGAGGGCATGATTAGCTTTCAGTCATGGGGACCCTCGTCCCAGACAGGAGCTACAGCTGAGTGCGGCAGCTCCTAAGTCCAACTCCAGGCAAGGAATTTCCTCGGTCACTCCTCTTAAGCCCGGCCCCACACACAGCTGAAAGCGAAGCTAGCTAGGTACTACCCAGACCTCATCTTGATCTCGACAGGTCATTCCCAGCCAAGAAATCCTACCGAGTTCACAGTGTGACCAAGGAACGAGTAGCCGAGCTCATGTAGCTGGCAGCACTGAGCATTTCTGTGCTTCCCACCGAGGTGCTAAGCGAAGACGAGCAGCTTGTCCTACTTGTGGCTTCTCCCAGGACCATTCAGTGCAGATGACCAGCTACATGGCTTGCCAGGCCCACTTCATCAATTTTGGGGGTACTAGTGGTTGAGGAGTGGTAGCAAATGGCTCCAGGCTTTTTCCCCGGCAGCCCCTGGCTGCAGAGGTAGGCAGCTGCAGGGAAAGGACAAGACTAGCTGAGCCTGTGAAGTGGTAGGGAGGGTGTGTGGGCCACCCAGGGAGCGAAAAGGCATGCCCATGCTAGTACACAGCTGACCTCTAATTGGACAATTTCTGTTTTGCTGCAAGCCTTTTTCTCAATGGCTCCTTCCATTACAGGCTTCAACATAAGCTCTTTGGTTTATCTTTTTCTTTTTCTTTTTCTTTTTTTTCTTGAGATGGGGAGGTTTCATTATGTTGCTCAGGCTAGCCTCTAACTCCTGATCTCAAGGGATCTTCCTGCTTCAGCCTCCTGAATAGCTGGTCAACAGGCACACATTACTGCACCTGGCAATATGAGCTCTTAAAATAACTGATAATCTTACCAGCAGAAGCAACCCCCTTAAAACCAAAGAAGGTTTGAGTTTGGATGCAAACATTTACCCGATGCTAACCATTTTAGTTTGGGGCTTGATTGTGAAGAGAAAAAGTTTCTTATGGGAACAAATGGGCTGTGATGGAATAGCTCAGTCCTCTGAAATCAGACAGGTGAGGCAGGAAGTGAGGCTCAGGAAAGAAGAGACCCCCATGAGAGGTTGCAAAGAGAGGACACTGAGCTTGGCAGGGGACATTCTGCGTGACTGACTGCAGTGTCTAAACTGGAGTGCCAACCTTGTTCAACTCCTGTTTCCATCTCATCACAGCTGTGTGACTTTCAGAAATCATTTGTCCTTTCCTGGGCCTCAGTTTCCACATCTACAACATGAGGGAAAGAAGAAACTGTTTACCTCCTAGGGCTGTGGGAATTAGCTGAGATAATCCATGTTCTCGTGTTAGGATATCACTTGGGGTAAGCGTTCAGAAACGAGACATTGAGATCACCAAATCTCAGGACGCTCCTGTGGTATCAGTACCGTTCTCTCAGTGTTTAACAGATGAGAACATTAAAAATGAAAACTTTCTAGATAAATTACCAAGTCACAGAGCGACAGGGTGGTGAGTCAGTGTTCGCACCCCCATCTAAATGGCTAGATAGTCCAGGCCGGGCCACACTGATTTTTTTTAGTCAGTTCTCTTGCTTTGTTTACATAGAAATGTGCTTATATTTGCATACAGTCTTATTTCTCAGAAATCTTCTGGACAACTCTAATATCTCTAACTTATTTTATTGCACCTGCCCAGAGTGTTTCCACAGCGGTGCCTGAGAATAGTCATCTTCCTAAAATGAAATGCAGTAATCTGGCCCAGTCTTGTGGATTATCATAGACCCATAAGGCTGGTTTTCAAAGAGCCAATTCTCAATAATGGTAATTTTGTTTACTCTCTGACCTGGGTAATGTACTTAGGCCATGGGATGTGCAGGTAGGAGGGGACAGCGGCGAGACGTAGTTCCTGCTTGACCATCTTTTACTCCATTCTGCAAGGTTGGATTCGTTCCAGAAGGCTGCTACCCTCTGTGAGAATGAATGGGCCGAAGAGAACGTTCATCAGAGCCTATGCAAAACAAACGGCTCCCTTGGCCCTCAGCGCTTTCAGAGGAAAGGTGTCAACTTAGGTGCCCCACGCCACGAGTGCTAAGCCTTTGGCCCAACACAGTCGTGGCAAACACACTCATTGCTTTCCTGCTCCGTTGCTCTTTAAGATACTTGTTTCATAACATTCTTTGGACAAGGTAAGTTTGCCTATAAACTCTCTCAGGCAGCAATGTTTTATATTCAGTTTTGTCAAAAAAAACCTGAAATCTGTATCTGGGTACCTATTTGGGGCCGCAGATTTAAGAGTAGTGTAAGCAAAAAAGAAAATGCATGATTTCTCATTACAAGGAGGTTGGAGCTAGAGAAGTCTTAGGCCAGTGATTTCGGCAATTCAATGGCACGTCACAGATCTAGTACAGTACTTTCCATCTTTTCTATCTTTTTGTTTTTGTTGTCGTTTGTGTGTGTGCGCTGATAGGAAGTGCAGGCTCACCAGAACATAGAGCAGTCGTGGATATCGGGTAGGAAACCAACAACATCCACCATGATATTTGAAACCATACTGACTGATCCAACTTTGAATCCTGTTCAGCATTATAAACTTAGACAATGTCACCTCTTGAAATTTTAGTATAATCACATGTAAAGCAGGGTTAAAATATATACCGCTGGGTGTGTTGGAGCACACCTGTATCCCAGCTCTCTGGGAAGCTGAGGCAGGTAGATCACTAGACAATTTAGTGACCTTGTGCCAAAATGAAAGATTAAAAAAAGGGGCTGGGAATGTAGCTCAGTGCAAAGGCCCTGGGTTCAATACACAGTATCACAAAAAGAAAAGTCCACTACAAAGATGGTTGGTGGGTAAGCATTAAACAAGGCAATGTTTGTGAAAGGTACAGCACAGAGCATGGCACGTAACAGTTACTTACTGTCAGCTGGCTTTCCCTTCTGCTTCCTTTCAGAAAGCCTCAGAGTACACACACCCATTAGAACTAGGGACTCTCCAGCTCCTTCGTGTCTACGCGGCCCGTCTCTCACTCTCCTGCCTTTTCTTGTGATTTCCAGTTTCACCACACAGTAACTAATGCTTTTCATAAGTTGGTTATTACTTGTTATTCATCCTACTATTGGAATAATTGATAAATGTGTAGCCTAACATGATATGCACCCAAAGTTCATATCTGTTTGTTGTATTTGACCCTGATAATGTGGTCAACTGGGGATGCTCCAATTAAAGGTAATGAACCGATTTATTTCCTTGTAATTTGTGATGTTTAATAAGTAAGGGCCTTGCCTGCACTCTGTCCAGTGAACATTGCCACACATTAATCTTGATCGGTTGCCAGCAAGCATTTAATGAGTGCCTTTGTCGGTATGGTTTCAGGGGCTCCTGTGCTCTGTTTACCATTTGTGGAGAGATGTTGTAAGAAAGGAAAATTCATATATGTCGTCGCTAGATGAGCCTCCTGCTGCCCCGAGCCAGAGACAAGTATTCTGTTTGCATAACTGAACACAAAAAGGGCTAATGAGGATGCATAGGTTCAGATTATCATTAAAAGACACATATACTTTTAAAAATTGAAGACTATCTCTAACATGTATAAGTTGTAATGGTTCCTAGGTAAATGCTAGAGAAAATATTTATTCTGCATCAGAGCAGAGCTCATGGTCTCTTTTTAATGTTACTTACTGTTTCTGAACAAGCTTTGGATATCTGAAGAGAAATGTGTTCATTTTTAATTAGTCATTCATTTACTGAGCACCAGACAACAGTGTGCTAGTGAAGTAGGGGACACAGAAGTCAAGCAAGGCTTGACTTGAGGGGGACAATGACATCAGAGACAGAATACATATGTATCAGCTTGTGCAGCACAGGGCAATGTGGAATGGACAGAGAGCCAGAATGATTTCCAGCACTACCTATCTTCTATGGGCCTCATGGAAAAAGAAGTGGTTTGAGGTAGAGAATGTAAAAAGGTGGTCATATCCTAAAATCCTATGATTCTCAAAGTATCCCAAAATCATGAAAAGCAGGAATAGTCAGTAAAGGTTGGTCAGGATGAGAAAGCCCTGAGGTGGGGTTTGAAGGGTGGAGACAGTGGGACAGCGGGATTTGAAAGAGAGGAAGACACTTTCAGAGCAGCAAGATTTAAAACTACCAAGTAAGATCTTCAGCTCATGAGTGTAAGCCCGGCCAGAGCGATACACCCATGCCCACACCCATGTCCCTGTGGGAACTCCTGCCGTAAGAAATTCAGCTGGACAATAATCATGGAGCGCAATAGGAGGCTCATGAATTAAGGCCAACATGCTGGCCCTGATGTTGTTGTTGTACATAGGCTGTTTCTATTTTTTTTTTCCTTTTGAACTGTGATTCATTTTCTTCTCCTCTTCTTTCTCTTCTACCACTTCCTCTTTTTTATTGTATTAGTCCCTTTCCCATTACTGAGCACCAGATAACAGTGACTGGTGCAAGTGGACACTGCAATACCTGCAACTTAAAGGAGGAGAGATTTAATTTGGCTCACAGTTTTAGAGGATTCAGTCCATGGTCAGCTAGCTCCAATCCAGGAACAGCATGGCAGAGAAAAGCTGCTCACCCCATTGCAGCAAGGAAGCAGAGCATGGGGAGAAGCTGGAGACACAAATGTTCCCTTCTAGTGAGGTCCCCAGTGACTTATCTCCTACCAGGTCTGATCTCCTAATAATACATCCACCCATGAACTTATCAACGGGTTAATCCACTAAGGGTACAACACCTCCATGATCCACTCACCTTCCAAAAGCCCCACCTCAGAATATCTGAGACTTTTGGAGGACGTTTTAGATCTAAACCATAATATTTATCCTCTTGTTTCCCTCCCACTTTTCTTACCTTCCTCATGTTCTTTTCCTTCTCACTACTATTACTAATAATGTTTCTGGTGGAAGTATTGTTACCTACAGGATACTTTTTAATGAGAAAATAATGCACACCTTCCATATACTTCTCAAAATTCATACTCTGCAGCTAGACAAACTGAGTTTGGGTGCCTGGTTATGATGCTTACCAGCTGTCTGACTTTAGGAAAGTGCTTTAACTATCTACATTCACATCCCCAATATGGTTTAAATCTAATATATTCCCCAAAAGTCTGGAAGGTGATTAGATGATGAGACACTATACTCATCAGTGGTCTATTGATTAGTTCATAACTAAATGTACTATGTACTCAGGACTTGTGGCCTGGTTGGAAGACACAGGTCACTGAGGGTGTGATCTGGAAAGGTGTATTCTTACTTCTGGATGCTCCCTTCTTTCTCTGTTTCCAGGTTCTCGTGGATTGAGCAGCTTTTCTCTGCTACACCCTTCCACCATGCTGTTTCTGCCTTGGGGCCAGCTGACCATGGACTGAATCCTCTAAAACTATGAGCCAAAATAAACCTCTCATTTAAGTTGTGGGTGTCAGATATTTTGTTCCAGTGACAAGAAAGTGATTAACATAGTCCCCTTGTATGAATGAGGATAATAATAATGCCCACCTCCTGGAGTGGCTGCAGAATTAAATGGATACCTAAATCCCTTAGAACTGTGCAATGCACATGATAGGTCCTACGTGTGTTAACTATCATTTGGAAATGACTTATCAGGTCATTTTCTGTCTTGCTTGTACTGTTGTCACAGGCAGGTTCTTCTATGGTTTTGCACTAACCATCCATCTTACATGACTTATGAATAGCTTTTACTTAAGAGATTTGGATCTCCATCTGAGTTAGTCATTTAAATGTGCTAACTAAAATTTTGACAGCATTGTAAAGCCTTCTAAACAAGACCATGGCCTGAAGTTGCAGCCATTTTAATTAATTTCTCCTTCTCTGCCCAATGATCTAGAAATCTCTAATTGCGCTGTGGCCGCCTCCTGCTCCCTGTCACAGATCTGACTTTTCTTGACACTATTTAAATTTTATGAATCATGCTCCCTCTGTTTGAACTCCTGAAACCTCTGAAACTATACAAATAATTACCAAGATGCAATTGGCACAGTTTATAAAAGATACTGTAAAAGGTTTTTTTTTTTTTCTATGAACCTCTTTTTTGTATTTTTATTTTTTCTCTTGGTTGTGTCTATTTTTCAGCCATTAGCATGAGGAAAATATCAGCTATTCCTCCCATGAAGACAGAAGAAGTTTCTTGGAATCAGGAAGGCTGGCATCCGGTAAGCAAACACTCCCTTTTTCCAGGCAGTGGGAGTGCACCATGGCAACCTTTCTGGGTGCAATCTCAGAGGCTGTGCTTAATGGTCTCCCCCATACGTTGACTTCAGTGGGTGCACCGGGCATGAATGTCAGTGAGAAAACAGTTAAGTGCAGGAAGCCCCCAGTCACACAGCCAGCCTGTTCCTCAACGGAAAGGGGACTCCTTAGTCATGACTCTTTCTTGGATTATTGCTTTGTTTTTAAAGATGTGCATTTGAATTCATGCCCATGTTTTGGAGTATCTTATATAAAAGTGTCACAATGGAAAGGATTCCTGAATTTTCTCTGCCTTATCAGAAATTAAGGAGCTTCGGGAATTTCACCAGGGCTCTTCATCCCTCTGTGGTTTGACTTGTTTTCAGATGTGGCGTGTTACTGAAAACATCTGAAATCAGAGAATGCTTCTTCTTTCTCTCTTCTTTCTCTTTCTCTTGGCAATTTAAAAATCTCATCTCCAAATGCATTTTTTTCAACCAGATTCCTCCATTCCCCCATACCACATAGTTGGTAGCCCTTTTATTTCCCTTCTGTTTTTCTATTTTTACCTGAATAGGGCAAGATCTATTTGCCAGAACTTTTTTTTTTTTAAGACCAAGATTCTTGCCATTGTAATCCAAGGTGCCTTTGGATCAAAATGGAACTGAAAGTTACTCAGTCAACCTCATCAGCAGTGGCCAGAAAGGTTTTTCTCTGAAATCAGGGCTTTCATTAAGACCACAGAGCACAAATGAATCCTGAATCTATATTTGCAACATCTATGACCTGTAAATGAGCCCCAGGTAGGCAGGAACAACTGATCCCCTTTCATTCCTCCAAAACCTCCTGATTGATGTGCCCTAAGCTCCCGTGACTCTTCTTGATAATAGATTACATGTGCTGTCCCTGAAATGTTTATGTATAAGTTGTTTCTTGCAAATTAGTCCGTAAGTTACATTAGGGCAAGAACCATTCTGTGTATTTGTGTCATGTACAGTGTTAGGATTGGATCATCAAGGGGAAGATACTTACTGAATGCAGTTGGGTCTTTTCACATCCATTCATTTATGTCAGCCACAAAACACAGACTAAGAGCAAAAGCACCAGGGAATTTAGCCTGTTGATTTTCATTATGCTAGAACTTTTGAACATACATGACATGGTTTGAGATTAGCAGGTACGCTGGACAGTTCTTGGAGTCCTGCCATATTATTGGTATGTTTTTACTTTAAGATTTTAAACCTCTCGCTATTAACAGAGTTTGGGTGGTGACCTAAAATTATTGGAAAGATACCCCTTTGGAACAATGAATAAATGACAACCAATCACCCTTGCAATGTCTCTGGATAATTTTTATCTGCCCTGTCTAATTATTCCCGTGAAAGGCGAGTTGTCTTAAACTTCTGCAGTGTGTCCCAAGGTATCGCAAGTAACAGTAGTTACCCACTGGCTCGTCAACTGTGCAGATATAAGAAACACATTTGGTATATTTCAGTGAGGCCATAAAAGGCACTATTTCTTTTCAAACTTTTTATCGTATCTTATCAGTCCATTTCTCAAGAAAATATTAATCTGAGTCTTCAGTTTAGACTTCCTAACTTGGTCCATTTTATATTAAATTGCACAATTTTAATATATAAGCTTTCAAAATAATTAGAATTCATATGTGGATTTTTTTATAACCAGAAATTTTTAAATTAGACTGTATAATTATAATGTACCATGAGAAACTGTCGAGTGGATAACCTTGTTGCACTGAAATGTTTTTGCTGTAAACAAGTCTATCCTTTAATGGAATATTTGTCAGTGCATGTATCCAAAGAAGCACTCTCAAGGCATGTGCTCAGAAGTTAGGAAATAATTATATTTCCAAACATAATCTTTTCTAATCATCCCATTTTGTTTTACTTAAAAATAACTTGGGGGTTGCTAAGACAGGCACAATTATCTTTGATCTCAGCTCTAGGTAGCATCCTTCCAGAAAATGATTTGGGGGGAACAAATAAATTCATAGGTTGGGTTTTCTTTTTCTTTTCTGAAAATCCTCACTCTAATTACAAATAAATACACTAGCAAGGAACAGCCTAAATTTAGCCTCTGCCTTTTTAAAGCAAGATAAGCTGGAAAGCCCTGAATTTATAGTTAATATTTAACAACTCATCCATGCAGTCTTAATACACAGTAACGTGCCGTATGGAGACAAAGTTCAGGCCAATTCCGCAAGCTTGTATTGAGTGCCTGACATACGTAAGGACTTTGTTAGTTCTGGGGTAGCCACGTGATGATGATAAAGTTTCTGACTTACAGAGCTGACTGTAGGGGTGGGGGGGGAATGAAAGGTAAAGAAGGACCCTGATTCAGTGAACTAAGCTCTGTCCAAACAGCCCTGGGAACACAGAAGGGGGTGGTGCTGCTCTTGGGAGAGGCGCTGCCACGCACAGTGCCTGGCTGAGTCTAGCAGAAGTCAACCCTTTGTAGGTGGGAAAGGTGACAGAAGCAAAGAGAACAACAGACACAGTCAAGCTGGTGGCTTGGGGAAATAGCCAGGTGTTTCTGCAATGAAATCACTTAGATTAGGGTGGGGTAGGGAACAAGAGCAGTGTGCATCAAGCCCCGAGGGATCTGTGCGCCACTATACAATAGGAATTTTGCTTTGCTTCAAATAAAAGCCAGTCTCTGCCAGACCCTAGTCTTCCTGGAAGGGGCAGCCCCTGGGCCCATCCCCGCGTACACCACTCTGTTCCTTGAGATCCCCCTTCGTCACTCCTCCTCTAGCACTTAGAATCCTGTTCCCTCCAGTAGTGAAAATCTTCAGACTGTGATGAAACTTGGGACCATCCTTGTCCCTGTCCTCTTAAGCACAGAATCTCAAACACCTGCCCTGCCGCAGTTACTACAGACAACAGAAACAATCTGACCCCGGCCTCAAGGAAGCCACAGTCGAGTACTTATCCTCAGGGCATCTCCTTGGGACTCTGAGGGCGCTCCAAGGCGGCCAGTTGCCAGGATGACAAGCAAAGCCATGCTGTGCCGAGGGAGCAGGCTATCTTCGCCCACCTCCTTCCCCTCCGAGGAATACATACACATTGCGTCAGTGGCCTTCTCAAAGACAATGCACCTGTCTTTAATCCAAAGAAACACAACTTTTGAAGTATTTATAAAGGTTTTCTTATTGGCTTCTTTCTTTAGGAGCTTTCAGAGTGGTTTTATTTATTTATTTTTTTTTTTTTTTTTTTTTTTTGAGACAGGGTCTCAGTATGTAGTCCAGGCTGGCTTTGAACTCATAGCGATCCTCCTGCCTCAGCCTCCCAAGTGCTGGGATTCCAGGTGTGTTTCAGAGTGTTTTTTGAAACTTTTTTTTTTTTAATTAACATTGGTGATTTCATACTAAGGTATGAGGAGAATGAAAGATGAAGAAAATATGTAAGGTTTTTGCAAAAGGAAGTATGCTGCTCCCTGGGACATTGTATACCAGCCAGAAGGGGGAAATGACATTGGCATGGGGTGGGGGGCACAGCTGGCTCATAGGAACTGGCACCATCAATAGACAATTAGTGAGCATCTTCTAGGTGCAAGGTGCTGGGGAGCAACAGCATCTGCCCTCTGGGGGGCCTCGCCATCTCCCCAAGGAGGGGGGTGAGCCTGGCAGGAGCATGGGGAGCTGAGAAGAGAGCCAAAGGTGCAGACCTGGGGGTGATGTCAGGAGGCTTTAATGGCAAGAGGGCTTTGTATCTACAAGAGTAGAGCAGCAATGGGAGGCATGGGTGATGTAGGGGGGATTAGTAGGATGTATGTCACCCAGGGAATAGGCTCCACCTACGCTGTTGGTGACAGTAGAGAACACTAGACCTTTCAGGAACCTGCATGGCCAACAAAGTGCTAGCTTTCAAAATTCTGGCTCCTCAGGGAAAGGCCAAGGCCCAGAGCACGTCTGCCAAGGCTGACTATTAAGCCTCTTACTTTAGCAAGTAGAGACTTCTCACAATGTAACTCAGATCCTCAGCCTGCTATTAGCCAGGCTCAGGGTGGCCATATTATTTATTGCCCAAACTTAGAAAACTCTAAAAGAGAAAGAGGGCTCCATCCATAACTGGGCATGGACAACAGATTTAAACGGGGCCTTTCCTGGTCTGGGACATAGAGTCGCCCCAGCCGTCAACCATGAATACCTCTTAATATATGGTTGTGTACAATGCTTGCTGTTGTTTCAGTACATTTTTACCAAACACACTTTAATAATTAGAAGAATCAGGGAATGACCAGTTACCCTGAGATAGGGAAGCTGAGTTTTCGAACTCTAGAGAACTCGGAGTGTTTTTGTAGAATCGCTGACCATCCTTAACTAATTCCAGGTATAATTTATCTTAGAGTACAAAGCACCTGTTGTCCAGATGCAAAATTAGTTCAACTAAAAATCATGTTTGCATGTGGCATGCTCTCTTGCTACTTCTAGCTTGGGGCTTCTAAAAGACACCAGCTCTGTTTTCTTCGTCCTCTAGAGTCCTCTGTCCTCAGTCTGCTAACTGGATGCTGCAGTTTCCATTAACCTGGATAATCTCTGTCTATGTCTTCTTGGGATGCTCTAAAGTAAAATTTATATATACCATTAGCCTGCGAATCAAGTCAGATAATCGCAAACACTTTCTTCAAATATGATGAAAATCTTCCCTACAGTTTTCATTTGATGTGATAATCAACAAATAGATTGAAATTTGATATAATTTATAAAGATTATTGGGAAGTAGAAAACAAGACTCTTTTCCTGAGATCACTAACTTTTAAAGAAAATATTTGCTGTGGAGGGCAGAGTTTAAGTATTAAAAAATTCAAACTTTCCATAGGAGTCAGACATGGAAGTCCCTTTATTTGAGAGACGACCTAAGGTGAGAGAGAAACCCAAATTTCTGAGGCTGACTTGAGTGAGTGTGACCTAGCTATATAACCTTGAAAATGATTCTAAACTTCTCTAAGCTTCTAGTTCCTCATCTACAAATATAATAATCCTCACCTTTTCAGAGTTGTCACAAATCTCGGAAATAACGCACACAAAGAGTTTGGCACATTGTAAGTTCTCGATACACTGTAGCTATTTTATTTATTAAAGAGACCAAAAAGATCTGGGGGAAGATGGGTGTATGAGTCAGATTTCCTGTCACTGAGACACAATACCCAATATCCACAACTTAAAGGAGGCGACGTTTAATTTGGCTCACAGTTTCAAAGGTTTTCAACCCAGGAACATCTTGGCGGAAGGATGTGGCAGAGCAAAGCTGCTTTCTTCATGGCTGCTGGGAAGCAGAGCAGGGAGCAGCAACAGAGAGGAAGGGGTCCGGGGCTGTATGGGGTACAAAGGTGACACATCCTGCACCACCCAGCCACATCCAGAAGGGTGCTCCACCAACGCTCTGGGCGCCTCCTAAACCGACCAAGTCCACACAGTCAAGTTTAACCATCATAAGAAGCAACATTCTTTACCTATTTATTTTCTGACTCTCCCCCCCAAATTCTTCTAGATAATCCAACTTGAAGGCACACGATTTAATTTTATGGCATTGTTACAATTACGAAAGTTCATTCAGATGAGCAAATCAGAGGATGATTGCGCCATCCTCCCTGTGATGTGTGTCATCACAACCTTCCTCTTATTCTGAAGTTGGACACTTGAAGTTAACCCAACAGAACAAAAACAAGGAATATTCTCAAACTCATTGTGCCATGTCACTTCCTGCATGGTGGAGCCCACTTATGGACCAGGAAGATACAATGGAGGTTGTCAGAGAACCAGAAGAATGAAAGGCACACATTGTTTGCTGCGAGTACTCGGGAGCCTATGAATAAAGGTGTTTTCTTCTGGGGAAGAACAGGTTTGCTGTCAGAGCATTTCTCTGTACTGTTTTCCTTGGATCCAGGACGTGTCAGTGAGGACACAGTAAACCCAGTGATAGACTCAATCTGCAATAATTCAACACTTTGGGGGTGCGTTCAAAGGCCATTAGGAAGCTGTTTGTAATCTGATCCTCTAAAGTCACTTAGGCAAGTTCACCAAGTCTGAGGAAAAGAAGAGCATCTCCTGTCCTAACTGGTTACGTAATGGTGTGGAAGGCCCCAGAGTGGAGCAATCCATTCATGTTCCCCGGCTTGGTAAAAAGGATCCCAAAGACAGAGTTTATAGCAGTAGTGTTCAGTGCCTACACATGCCAAGTGATTTCAGAACAACTTTCTACGCTTCCGAAACCCCTCCCCAATAGTCGAGTTCTCCCAAACTCCTAAAACGGTCAAGGCCTTGCCCTTGAAAATTAATGATAAACATTATACCCCCATATCCTGACTTATTATCATTTACATTATACCAGCTATTCTATAAGTATTTAAAGTTAGCATAAGCTTTTCACCAGGAGCATTTGTTCTTTACAACACAATAACCCTAAGAAGTGAGAGGTAGAAAAACAATACTGTTATTATAATTATATCAACATTTTATTGTATATGATTTAGGTGAGATCTTTTGACAGGGGAGTAGAGATTCAGAGATGGAACTGGAGCTGGTGGGGACATGTTGAAAGGAATCAAAGTTAGAGATAGATATGCCCTTCAGTTCAGCAACTGGACTTCTGGAAGTAAATCCTACGTGAGTGCTTCTCCAGATGGATAAGGATGTGTATATAATACATTCACTGCTTCAGTGTTTGGGATAACAAAAAAGAAAAAAACCTGGAAGGCCAACAGTCAATTAAAAATAAATTTACAGCATACTTAGAGCAGCTCAAAAAAATAAGAAACTGGACCATAGGCTATTGTGTAAATATGTTAAATATAAACTACACATTAGCATGTGCAGCATGGCCTTGTTTGTGATTATGGGGATACTTAGATATATTGCCAGAAATTTTCAGAAAGATGTTTTATGGTTATCTATGGAATATCCCTAGAAGTTTCAAGCTAGAGTTGGAAAGTGGAGTCATATTTTTCATCAGGGACATACCAACACACATTTTTGAAATTTTTACATATTATAAAAACTTTATCTTAAATATAAAAAGAAGTTAACTTTTGAGGGTATGTAAAATTTATATGGAAGAAAAAAAAAGGGAGGGAAAAATATTCACGGAGTGCTTACTATGTGCCAGACACATAATGTGTGTTACATTGCCAAATCATTATGACAACTCCATGAGGAAGGACTTACTTTCATTTTGCAAATGAGAAGTGGAACCACAAAAAGCTGATTTGTTACCTCCATGAGCTATGGAGTCATCCCAATTTTCTCAGATATCAAAATCCCTATGTATATATTTCCATAGGCCACACTGGTATATATTACTGTGCATAAACATGATGAGAAAAACACCAAACAAAAGCAAAACTATTTTAACCTCTGGAATTGGAATCTGAAACATAAGATTTGTCCCACAGGGTCAGCCCCGTCACTGTGTTAGGCCACTCCTGATTTCTAAAGCTAACAAATAATGAGTGTGGGATAGTACATTTGTCCTCATTAATAACTGTACAAATATGCTCAGAGGGTCATTGCATGAAAAAAAAATAATAAAGGCAAACAGAATGGAGCAGACCCAAAGAGCAAAGTGAGGAAGAAGGATTAAAGAGGCCGCAGTGAGCACCAGCTCTGCCACATTTCAAAAATCAGTTGTTCCACTCAGGACTCTATAATGAAAGCAAAAATTTTTTTTTCTTTCAAGGCTAAATGGTAAAATGGAAAAACTAATTTGATGCTGCCTTTGTATTACCTTCAAACTAAAATTAAAGTTATCCTTTTACAGAAATGTTTTGCCTTTCCAAGGTTAAGAAATAATCGAACAAAATCCTATGAAATTATTCATTTCTCTGTGATTTCTTGCTCCTTTGTTCTTCTGCAGTTAGAAAGATTATTGACTTGTAAGTGACTCTTCATGCTAATATGCCCAATATTTATACATCTATAAGTAATACCGCTTGCCCAGTGCCATTCCACACAGAAAAAATAGAATTTTATGTATCATTAAGCAGTTTCTAAGGCATCAGCAATTTCATGCAAGGCATCAGTGTAATGACTAGTACAACTACTTGCTAAATAGCAGAGTGTTTGGAAATTTTTAAACCACTGCATTGGATACTTGGATACACCTGGGCTCCCCAATCTAGCTAAACCCTTCCTCTCCTGTCCACATGAGTCACATGAGTTCACTCTACAAGCAGCCCCCCAACAATGGTTTCTCTCGTGGAGCAGAGGGGGGTAAAGTCTGTAGCAGTCCCAGTTGCTCCCAACAGAGAGATCCAGTGCCAGGGACCAGCTACATAGTGCAGTATAAAATGAAAATATGGAGCCCCTCACTTAAAAAAACAAGAAAAAATGTACCCCAAAAGTATTAAGGCAAAGTTTTTCTCTTTTTCCTGCGGTCTCTTTCTTGACCTGCAATGGTGTTTTGTTCTTCTTGTTGTTTTGCTTTGGTGTTTAACTTGTTATTACAAGTCTAAGTACAGAACAAAATTAAAAATTTAATTATTACTGTTCACCCACGTATTGTGCAAATTCAGTTATATCAAAGATCATGGAACTCACAGTTATCATTGGAATTACATAATTTGTTTTTTATAGCTTATACATGCATATGTATTTTGTTCTCACCAGAACAGTGGAAATGCTGTGTAAAACTAAATCGTTTTTCTCGCTTCTTCATACATGCACCGGCTACTTATTCCTTTGGCCAACTGATGAGTAAGGAAGAACTGGAAAGAAAAAGGAGCCACTGGTCACCCTGCCTTTCCCTTTCCTTACAGGTCATCTCTTTCAGCCTGAGTGGGTGGCTGATACCGGGAAGTAACACAGGAAAGGGTTTGGTGGTTCTCTTGGTCACTGTTTCTACCTTAGAAGCAAGTTCAGAACTTGCTTTGAAGCTCCCCAAACCCTCGCCTCATGGGTGCCCCTGGAATTCAGTGTTCACGGGGCATCACAAATGCTTTGTGCACATGAGGAGGCAGCAAATGCACACAGGCTCATGCTCCTGTGCCTCATCGCACTTAAATTACAGAGCACGAGTTCAAAGATAAAATTAGTAAAATTTAAAGCCAGCCTGAGGACCTTCTGAGTGGGGGCCCTGTGACAGCACAGGTCATGTGCCATGGATGTGGCTCTGCACCTGAATCACCAAAGACAAGACAGTATCCCCCCCAGAGCAGAGCAGAGCAGTGTCCAGGGGTGACAGCTTCACAGAGGGAGGGGCAAGGCAGCGACAGAAGGCAAAAGCCACCCATCCAGGAAGAACTGGACAAGGATACAACAAAAACAACAACAACAACAAATTTATTCTAGTTCATTCACAGCCTGGTCAAATTAAGGTGGCCGAAATGACCGGTACTTTGCCAGAGCATTCAAAATGCTTTAGAGTCCTTCACAAAATTATAGTTTATTGTCAGTGCTGTTTGCAGCCAATATATATTTAAATATGTTTGTCAAGCACAGCAAAATGTTCAAATGTACTATAATATAGTGAGTGGCAACAATCCTCATCTACCCTTGTGATGACAATTACACTGTGACAAAATGCCTAATGTGTATACGGATGAGAGAGCCTCAAAATTTATGAAGGATACCCCCAAGTCCCTAAAAACTCTCCACATAGAGTAAATAGAACTTTTTTAATGATTCTGGATGTCCCATGAATTATTTTCTGTGCATTTCTTCACACCACAAATTTATCGCCTTTTCTATTTTCAATAAAAGTCTATTCTTCACTCATTGAGTATTTTTGCACAAATAAACAGTGTATTTTAATGATTTCTTAAGGGTTACTATGTTAAATAATGAGTTAAAAAAAACAAGTGATTAATTTCTATAGCTCAGATACACAGATCTTGGGACCAGATTTTGCACCTTAGAAAAATTGCAAAATTCTACAGACCTTAGACTGACTAATTGAAATGGTGAATATTAGATTTTCAGACCCCCAGGACTTGATGTTTATATTTCTATATCCATCAGACCTAAATATTCACCAACCCTTCTCTTTTTTTTTTTCACCAACTTTTCTTAAGGAGCCACAAAAGTAAAGAATATTTGCTATGGATGGGAGAAACACAGTGATGACGAACATACTTAACTGAGATCTTTGACACTGATGCCATTTGCTTTCTTTTTACCTTTTATTTTAGTACTGTGAACTTTTAACTAAAATAGAGAAAAGCCCTACAATAGAATCACCAGCAAAGTTATGAACGCTGTAAATGTCATAGAGACTCTTTGTTCACGTGTTACTTAATTGAGCAGCTATTTTCCTGGCATGGTGATAGACGTAAAGGATGTGACAATGGGGAAGAAGTTTGTGACACCTGTTCAAGGAGCTTAAGGACTGATGGGGAAGACAAGAATTCAAGAGTGCATAGCGGGCAGGAGTGACTGTGTACACACATGTGTGTCTGTCAGCATGTGCATTAGGCAGGTGAGGGATGGGAGGTGAAATTAAGGCATGGTGACAGGGAGGACCTGGAGAACAAGGAGGCGCAAAGAGAAAGTATGGAATGGGAAATGGAGATTTTTCCAGCTCAAGGTAGCAACATGTAGGAAGCCCCAAGGTAGTGTAAGCAAGGGTAGGTGGGGAATATTGGAGTGGCCTTCAGAAGTCTCAGCAGAAGTGCTAGGCAGAAAGCCTAGAAACCCATGCAAAATGCTCGCTTTGCCCCAGAGAGAGGGATTTCAGAGAGGCACCTCAGAGGAAGTGGTGCCGGGGACACAGCAGGTCTTGCTGGATGAGAACATAATGTATTGCAACTCGATATAATGAACAGATCACAAACCAGGAATCTGTCCTAGGAAGATCTTCCTCAGCCTCTGCCCCTTGGCGAACTGGTTTCTCTCTGTACAAAACAGAGCTGGTATGTGTTCCTTCTTGAGAGAGCACTTTGCTTGCCACACACAAGTTTCTTTGCCTGAGAGTTAGAAAATGAAGAAAAAACTTAGAACACTTTACTAATATATTACAAAAGATTATAAGGTACAGATGTAAATTGCAATTTAGCTCAGTTAATATACTCCAAATAATATATATACATTAAAAAATTAACTGAATGAAGGCCAAACACTGGGCCAAAATCCATAGATCTTATTTCTTCATAGAAGAACTATAATGGGAGTAAGGTCCATCTCTGGCACTGAATGCTATGTCTTTTAAAATAAGCACATCCGCCTCTTGACTCCAGAGTATAAAATTCTCTTTCATAGGGGCTCCTGAGTTCTTTCAGCACGCGGTTTATTTTTAGTGCACCTATTGCTAACTTGCCACTCTCAACCAGATTCTGATGGACGCTAATGGAAGAAAGGTAGGCATAGTCAATGCCTCCCCGTTTAGTACCTGATTAGTCTCCCTCTACTCTGTTTGCACTGCTTTTGACTTCAAAACCAGATCAGAGTCCTAACTGCTGTAGGCCTGGATATGTCATTATACCCAGAAGGATGCTCACGGCTTAATTTCAAGAATTAAGAATTACTACAGCTTCTTAACAGCATGGTCTGCTTGCTGCAAGTCCCTCATCACCTGATCTCAGAAGGCCAGCAAAGCTGGGTCCAGCTGACTATTTCCCCAGGTGAAATTGTGAAAAATACACAGCTCTAGCGACAAATGTAAATCTGTAGAATTCACATCTAGCAGCAAACTTCAGTACAGATTTCTGCATTCCAAGAAGGCTGTGGCGGTCATTGTTTTGAACTATATTTCCTAGGTGGAAAAGATGATGATTGGTAAGTAAATCTGTTTTTTATATTTCCATCAAGCTGCTTCACAATAAATTCCAATATAAAGCTGTGGAGTGAGTGAATTTTGTACTCCACTGTAGAATGGTAAGATCAGTCAGCGTTTTGCTAAGATTAGGCAGAAAGGATGGTTAAATACTGTCTTCCTGATGATTTGTTTGAAAAAAAACAGTTCAAGCCTTTGTAGTTGTTCCTCCTTGGATAGGCTTTGGTTTTTATTTATGAAAGAAGAAACGCCCTCCTGCTTTATTATCTACTGTGATTTCCATTGAAATCTTCAGCAAATGCTGTGTTTTCATAACCATAGTCTCAGGAGATGCTCTCTGAAATATGAAAGAGTTCTGTGGTCAGAGAAGTTAGGGAAAGACTACAAATTATCATCACTCGTGGGTTATTTGCAATAGCAATTATCATAGTAAAACTACCAAGATGAAACCTATGTAATTTCATTTCACCCAAGGACTTCGCAAGCTGCTTCATAGCAAAATCTTGCTATGTGAATAGCATCTCCTCACATCCCATGGAACAGCGGCCCAAGATGTGTCCTTTAGAAAGGACACATCAGAGCCAGGAGACAGCCAACAGAGCCAAAAGACTTTCCAGCCCTCAACTTTATAAAACACATGTCTATTATCAAATAGGAAGAAAATGCTTAAATGCGAAGGGGACCTAGGGAGGGGGAAAGGAAGGAAGGGAAAAGAAAAACAAGATGAGAAAAGAAGGAAAAAATGGAAACAAAGCTTTTGTAAATAAGGAGGAAAAGAGGGGTTGAAGAGGGTAGGGGGATGGGGGAGAAAAGAATTAAGATATATTATGCACAGGTACAAATTCCCTATGATGAACGTGATCATTATGTATATTTAAAATGTATCAATAAACTTAATTAATAAAAAATATTCACATTCTACTTCCACTTCATCCATTCAGATACCTAAATATTAACTCATTGTAAACATATATATTATAGACAGGTAAGCTAGGTAAAAATATTACAGGCAATCAGACAGGGCTAGGTCCTGGAGGAGTCAACACAGAGGATAAAAACACATTGTAACTGTGGCTGGAGGTGCATCTGTTGGAGGCCAGGCCTCAACATAAAGACAAAATGACCAGGCTTACATGCCTCCCGGGGGGATGAACAATGGACTGAAAACTGTGCTCACCTAGTAGACCTTGGTCCCCCTGGGTGGGTGGCCAGAACACCCTGCTTTGTCTCTCCCTAAAAAGGTCCTTGTTCTTTCCCTGTGCACTTGCTCCACAACCTGCTTCCTCTTTGGATCAATATTACCTAAGCAGCTAACCTTGTAATCTTATTGGTTGATCACAGTTTTGTCCCACGTTGTACCCACCTTGTGATTTTGTTCCCACCTCATGATTTTATAAAACTTACTCTGTAAAATGGGGCCTGCAGCAACCCATTTTTGGGGTCCCCTCCTGTCTCTCAGGAGCTCTTTCTTTCAATCAATATTTCCCGCTTTTAACTTCCATTGTCCCTTAGAATTCATTCTTCAGTTTTGGGGAACGTGAACTTGGCGTATCTGACATCTAGCAGGTTGGGAGTTACATTTATTTCCCTTGTATAGTATACATATTTAACGTTCATGATGTTAAAGTCATTGGTGACAAGAGCTATATCAATACAGTATCTGCCCTGCAGGAGCAGCCAGTATTCTTGGAAAGAAAAGACATCTCTCCTTAAAGGGAAGTTGCACAGAAAGGCCACATGTGATTATGTAAAAATTAGTGGGGCAGAAACAAGCACTATGAGAGCTGAAAGCGGGAGGGCAATTGAATGCACGTTATCCACTTTTGGAGACAATGGCAAAACACATACATACCCTTTGTTCCCTTCCGCCTGTCATTTCTCCTTCCTTTCCCAGAGACACCCAGAATACAAAACGTGCTATTTGTTCTGTGCCCACAGCTTTGGCAGGTCGGGGTCCCTACGTTGTTAAGCCCAAAGGCATTCAATATTAGAGTTTATTGTCAGGAAGTCATAGATCTTAGAGCCAGGGTTAGAAGAAAACTCTCACCCTCGTCTAAGCCACCTCATCCCTCGCCTGGCCCCATGCTCTCCTTGCTTTGGCCCTGGCCCCCCTTCTCGCAGTTCCCCAGGCAGCGGCCAGAGAGATGCTTTTCAGATGTAAATGTGACCAGGTCTTTTTCCAGTGGCTTCCCATCACAATTAAAATAAAATTCTTTACCATAAGTTACAACACCCTGTGGTGTCCTAGGCCCTAGTTACCTCTGCCACTTCCCTCCTGTCACTGTCCTTCCTCCCAGGACTCCACCCCTGTGCACCTTGGCATCTTCCCTGTGGGGGAGGCCTGTGTCCCCTCAGCTGCTCTCTCCCCTGTGCCATTTCTCCTCACCGCCTCAGGTCCCTGCCCAAACACCATCTCCTCAGAAAGCCTTCTCTGGAGCCCTCATCTATGCCTCATAGACATTTTCCCCCTTACTTCCACTTCTCCCCCTACTGCCCTCATTCTCCTTCTTTTTCTTCAAAAGTCTTGTTGCATTTTTTTTTATATTAATATATTTACTTGTTACCTCAGCGAGGGTGGGGGCATCACTCTGCTCTGCCCAGTGCTTCAGTCTGCAGGAGCTGGCGCCTAGTGTCCATAAATATTTGCTGGCTAAACAAGGCAATCAGTGAGTGAGTGATAAATTACAGAATAGACAAGCAGAGCAAAACAGGCTATGTGTCAAAGAATATCCAAAGGAACTAGAAATACATACCTTCTTGTAAAGGCCCAGTAGGTGAATAACGGTGGTGAAGGCACAGAACTTTCAAAACTTGTTCTGGAGAAAGTCACAGCTGTGGGGTCTTTATAAGTTATCCAATGTCTATGTGCCTCGGTTGTCCTAACTATAAAATGGGAACAATAACAACTACCTCATAGGATTATTGTGAGGATTAAATAAAATAACATATATGAAACAAATTGGCTAAATACCTTCCACAATGGTTGGTAATTATTAATTCCCCAAAGCCTTTTATAGAATTTCCTTAAATAGGAAAGTAAGTGAAGTTTCTTTGAATACATAAGAAAGATAATCAGCTACTTATGAAACACATGGAAAGTACCAAGCCAAGCCATTTTTTTTACATTATTGTTTTGAACTATCTGGACACACACACACACACACACACACACAGTCACCAGTATGCAGAGGATGTGGATACCCGATACGTTACTTTTTCACTTCTGGTTTTGAATTCTTGGGGACTTCTTAGCTTACCAGGAAAAAGCTACATGCAGAGTTAAAAAACACTTTGATTTTGAAATAATTGAAGACTCTGAAGTTATAAAAGTTATATAGTTTCTCTATAACCTTCACTCAGTTTCCACCAGTGATATCATACATAAGCACAGCATAGGTGTCAGAACCAGAAATTAACACCGCTGTGTTCCTATTAACTCGGTTGCAAAGCTTATTTAAATTTACATGAAGGTTTTCTTTTTTTTTAATCTTAGAGTTAGGAGCTAATTGGGATCATATCTTGGCTCCATTAATCAGGCAAATGGGACACCTGTATTAGCATATAAAAACTATAACTTATACAACTCTGTATATTTTTCAAAGAATTTTAAAATTTAAAAAGTTACTAGCCCTAACCTACTGAGAAGTCTGGTCTTCCCATTCTGAGAAAGCGAAACACGAAGCCCTTCACAGTTTCAAAGGGATGCAGGCAAGAAGACCCCTGATTTTAATCTCTAAGGTCAAAGCTCTTCTCTCCCTGAAAACCTAATTCCTCCTTTCCCTGTCCATTCTGGATCTTGCTGTGCCTTCCCATCGGGAGGGGAAATAAAGCTGAGGGCTGACCCAGAATTCAAGGAGCATTTCAACTCCAGCTAGATGAGCATTAGGGCAGAGAGGTCTGGGAGAATCGGTTATGGGCAGCGGGAAGATGCCCTCGCGCCCAGGCAGGGCCTGCGGGTCCTCCCCTACGCTCCCTCAGCCCCTGCAGGTGCAAGCGCCACCTGCAGCCATCTGGTCACACACAAGGGAACACATGCCAGCTGTCCCTCACCCAAACCACAGCCTCCTTGCCCCTCAGTCTCCCTCCCCCACTTTTCCCTGCTTGAGTGTGACAAATTAGCATCCAGTGAAATTAGTTAATTTAATGGAACAGGAAAAAGGTGCAAAAATATTCTTTAAAGAAAAACAAACTAAAATTACCAACACAATATGAGCTACAGGTGAGGCACTGACTTCATTTTTGGTGGTGTTCTGTGTTGTATGAAATGTGTGCTGCTTTCCTCATTTCAAAAATCTCACCCGCAGGGTGGGCCGCCTGGAATAAGGAGAGATGGTCTTAAATGTACCTGGCTGGAGATGACTCACACTTGTATGTAATCAGAGTGTCTTGAAACTGAGAATGTGGCTTCTGGTTTGGGGGCTCTCCTGGTTTAAATTTTGGTCTCTTAGAAGACTAAGCATGGGAAAAGTAATGTCAAGCCACCTGCTTTCCTTGCTGTGAGTTGTCATGAAAAGCACAGAATTTAGACCCAGAGACAGGGGTTTGCATCCTCGCCCCACAATTTACCAAATGTTTAAACTCGGGCGAATGTTTAAACTTACCTCAGCATCCTCATCTACATGACAGGTAATATGATAATATTACGAACTACAGGGTTCGCTTAGCGACTCTGACGAGATCATAAACGTGAAAGTCCTTCACCAAAAGCAAGGAGCTTCACATGTGTGTTATCACTTGTGAGAAAAACGTGGTCAAAAGCCCCAGTTAAATCTATTAGAACACTTTAACACAGAACTCTGAATGCCATCCTAATGAAATTATGTAATAGGCAGGCTTTTCTTTCCCTTTCTTTCTTTTCTTTTTAACTGAGGAGTAAAAAGTATGTATAGAGAAGGGATGGAAGCAATTCCTCTTCATAAAGAAATTTTCTTCATAAAGTTTTTCTTCTGAAGTTTATGAAATCTGTAGTGTTAGTTTTTTTCTCTCTCTCCTCCTGAATATCCTCCTCAGAGCTTTGCGCAGAGTCTTGCCATTCATTGTGGGGACTCTGGAGGGAAAACCTACCCTTAGTCTGCGGGAGAGTTTTCGTAAGTCTTCATGCTAATGAGAAAAATAACCACAACTTGGTGAGCTAAATTAATTAAATTTACATGACTGTCATTTATCCTGGGATGATGTCCTTCCTACATTATTTAGTGTAAAAATCGCCTTCCTTCTCTGGTGTGACAGTGATGGTAGATGGCAACTGTTTTGTTTGTTTTCAATGTCCTTCCTCTGCAAAATAAGAAGTTGGCTACCCTATGTCAGGACCCAATTATTTTTTGAAATTGGACTGGCCCAAGATATGCCAGTCTCTGGGAGCCCTGGGCCTGACAGGTTAATTGGAGATGGCAGGGATGGCGGTGGGGAAGCTCGTTCAGCTGCCTGTGTTTTGCTCTCCTCCCCGGAGCCCGCGGGGCCCACTGCCCCACATCCGGGCTGTCGCCAGTCCCTGGCTGTGTATCTGCGCCCCAGCCCCGCTGGCTCCTCATCCCTGTCCGCTCCACTCTCCCAGCCTCCCCTGGCTGGCGTCACCCCTCTAGACACAGCTCCCTAAGTTTGCCATGTGCAGTGACCCTGCATTGACCCCGAGCCATGATACAAACTATGGGATTGTAATGAACCTCTAATTACCCACAGTACCTCAATGAGTCTCAGCCCTGCTGCTCTGCTGTATTCCTCACCAATTTGGTCATCACCACGCATGCAGACAGCAGCCAAACTCTGTGCCTGGAAGTCCAGAGCCCCCACAGTCTTAGCCAAATGAGGCTGGCTCTGCAGGCTTCTGGGAAAGACAGGATGATTTCCTCCTGGTTATGAATCAGGGAGGGTGTTTTGCACACGAATCATTCTGCTCTGTGTGGGGACCTTGTTCTGACTTTTATTTATCCCGGTAGGTAGGGCTGAGTGGATGCCCAAGACCTGGGGGGCAATGTCCTTGGATGGGGTGAGGAGAGCGGAGGTTAAAGCATTTTAGTTTCATGATGATTCTAAAACCCCACAGTTAATCCTGAAACCAAAAAGGGACATAGCAGCTGGCCTAGATTTAATAAAGGGACAAGCAACAGGTCTTGATTTTGCAGCAGAAAATGTCTGCTCTTACCAGTGGGGAAAACAGCTTTATAATTTGACCTTAATCATTGCTCCCCCATGTGCTAGAAATTGTGCCACATTGTGCATAAACTTCATTGTCTGATCTTGAGTAAAATAAAGGTACAACCAAATGATGGCAACAAAGACATTTTTCGGGCAAGAAAATCAAGGCTTGGAGTGGTTAAGTAACCTGTCCAGCTCAGCCAAGGTGGAAAGCAAGAGTCAGCCTTGCTCCAAAGCAAGGAACGTAACAGCAGGAGCTGGGCGGGAGGCTGGTCTCAATGTGTAAATGGGCTTCTAATTCACTACTAGATCCCAAGTGAAGTTTAGTTTTCAAAATAAACTCGTGGAATTTTATTTTTCAGATCCAGTGAGATAATCAACATGAAAATACTGCCTTGAGAAAAGTTAGTAAGTCACTTGAAAAAATGCTTAACAAACTCCAGAAAAATTTCAAATCAAATATCTCCGGCATGCTCGTTAAACGTTCTCTTTACTTTTCAAATATGCCCTTGCATGTGGCAGGTACTAAAGGAATAATGATGAATAAGGCAGCTCCTGGCCCCTTCAAGAAGCTCACAGAGCATAATTGCCACTGTGCTTATTTCCCATTTCCCATGCAGTATTTAAAATTATATTTCTAAAGTACCAGATTTAAACTTTTTATAGTAGACTACTATTTCTTTTCAAGTCCAAGCTTTGTCATAGCATGAATGGTGTCATACTGTCCAACTTGTGTGGGTGGGGAATGCTTATTGCTGCTTCATACCCAGGTTATCCCCAAGCAATGTGGAAAAAGTTATCAAGGAATAAATGTTTGTATTTAGTGTGTTTTAAAACAGAAATGAATGAACCATAGATGATGGACAAACAAAGTTCCTGAAGCTAGTTCATTGGTTTTTTTGTTTGTTTGTCCATTTGTTTTTTTTTTTAGGTTTTTGGGGATTTTTTTAGCTTCAGGAGCTGTTTCAGTACTGAGCCTTCTTGCAGTACAATTCATTCCTTGATTTACAAGTCATTTGTACTTTCTGTTGATTAACAAAGCTTCATGGTTAATAGTAATGTTCTGTTCTTGAAAATTACAGCCTCCTACCACCTAGAACAGATACTAGAGAGTAACTTGTTTCTTTGACAGTAGTTTTGCTACTAAAATCCATAATTCTGAATCCCAGAGTCTCTGAGTTATGTCATCCCTCACTTCTTCAGTAAAGTAATAGGAATTTTTAGCCAGAAAACAGTGGGTAGATTAGCGAACACCCTCCTTTCACAGAGGAAGAACTCATGACCAAAGAAGTGGAGACGTCAAAGACACATTAAAGATCTGGCACACAGGAGCCTGGCGGAATATGAGTGCAGCCTCTCTGGGATGAGAAGTTTGTGTTTCCTTAGTTTTGGGGGGTTCTCCTGCTATGCTATTTCTTATACGTATGTCCCTACCAAGTTGATGACAGTCTCATTATGTGTCTGAGAGAGAGCTACTGCCCAAAAAGTCTGTTAACATTCTCATAACATGTGTTCCGGCAGAAAGATAATTTAAGATACACCTACATCAATTGAATATAAAGCACTGTTCCTCAGACCTTTTTTAAGCATTATAGTTCGGCATAATAACTACCACTTACTGAGTGCTGTATAGTGTATTACTCATGTTCACAACAAGGCAGAAAGTGTTATGAAACGCACTTTGCAAATTAAAAAGTAATATGCTGAGAGTTACACAGATCGTGAACGAGATCAGATTCCATCTCCAGTCGTGTGCCACTTAATGATGTGCTGCGTTCTGAGAAATGTGTCAGTAGCCACTTTTGTAGTTGTGTAAACGTAATCATCTTGATACTCTTGAGAGGCCACCATTGTATTTGTGGTCCACCATTGACCAAAATGTCGTTGTACAACGCATGACTGTACCCGTAAAACTCGAGCTGTCTCCCTGTATGACAATCTAAGTGCCACGATGGGGAGGGGGAGAGTGAAGAGTAGTCTCACTCCATCTTCAAAACATAATACGATGAATTTAAGGTTGGAAAGTTTACCTCAAACATCCTTAATTAAGTCTATGCACCCAGCCTGGATTATTGTGCCCTCTGTCTCACCACAGCCACCATGTCCACAGTGGTAACCTCGCAAGACTCAAGAAGAAAGATGACAGGCGTTACCCCTGTCCAACGCCCACTTCCAATCAGCCTTAGAAGAATAAGGCAGGGTTTCTCTAGGCAAGACTTTTTTTTAGTAATAGTCCCTTGCCAATTATTACTATATTTCTAAATGTAGGTTGGTGCTGAACTCAGAAAATACCAATAGAAATTTATACTTGCAGCATGGAAAGTTAAAGACACTGTGGTCCCATTGTTTACCTAGAACTGGTGGAGACAATGTGCCTTTCTACAACTCTACCAGAAACAAAAGAACACAACTTCATAGGCAAAGAAGTCAGGTAACAGTGTAGAACAAGGCAGTGGACAGAAACCAGCCAATAGAATTGACGCAGGCAATTTTTAAGGCTCTGACAGATGTTCCCTGTGTAGCCCAGCACCTTGCACTCACCTTTAGCAGAAATTGATGCCTCCATATGTAAGGAAGGTCTATTTGTGAAAATAAAAATAGTAACAAGAACCAAAACTTGTGTGATATTTGCACGGTTAAGAGATTTCCTGGACAATATAGTGCACGATTAAGTTTCCAGCTCTAGTGCCACATAGCCTTGGCTTTAATCTCAGCTGTCACTTGCAACCATGTCGCCATGCATATATTCCTGGTATTCTTGAGCTTGGTCTTGGCTTCTTCTGTAAAACTGGGAGGATGGTAACGCCTAATTCCTGCAGTTTTGGGGAGGACTAAGTGAATACACATAAAACACTTTGAAAGGTGCATGTTACATAGTAAGTGCACAATAAATGCTCTTTCTGATGATTTCTGTGTTTCATTTTAAACATTTTTTCAACATAACCAGTATATAGTGGAGCAAAGACTTTGAACAAGAGGAAAAAGGATATTTTACACTGGTTGTTTATTTTTTTTATTTTATTTTATTTTTTGCTGTCTCTGTTTCCTGTTAGTCTTGGGTGTGAAGGTGGAGTCTCTCCATGTAGCTGAAAACCTTTACTGCATTGGTAATGTTCTCATCAACTCCAGTGTTCAGGAGCCAGCTGAGAACACCTCAGTGGAGGCTAATTCACAAAATTAGAGGGAATTACTTCTGGCCTTTTTCCTGCCTTTTGATATTTGTGTAGTATTTTGTAATCACCTGGTTACCTTTTACCAGCCTGCTGGCACCTAGATAGATGAGATTTCCTTCCACTTTACAAATTTTTCTAAATGAAAGGGGTAACACTAAGTTAGTGAGAAAAATAGAACTCTAAAGCTTTTTAGTCTTTCTCCTAAAATCTATCCCTGTAATTAAAAAATTGTAATAACTTATTTAATCTTTGAAAAGACTGACAGAAATAAGGAACAATAATGATTGCAATACACCAGACCCTGTTCTAAGATTTTATGTCCACTGATAACAATACTAAGATGTGAATACTCTTATTCCTTCTGTTTTACTGTTGAGGAAACCAAGGCATAGAGAGATTAAATATTTTGTCCAAGCTGCGTGGCTACTGAGTGCCAGAGGACTCAAACCCAGCCCATTTCGCTCTGGAGCCTGCGTTCTTCGCTCCAGTGCTCTCAGGGAGACCTGCCTGAGCCCAGGAGCTCATGAAGTCATCCAGCCCTGCCCGCACCATCTTGGTATGAGAAGATAAGTGGTGATGTTTTAAATGAAAACACATACTGACAGGAAATGATGCAGAGGGGCCACCAGCACAAAGGGGCTTTCAGAGAAGCTCTCTGTTTGGGGTCAGGTCAGAAACTCAAATTTTCCAGAACGCTAAAAAAGATACCATTCCTCAAGGTTTAACTCACGTAAACCAGCTGCCAAAATACTAAGCTACTCTAACAAACGTGTTGAATGCCGAGTTACTGGTGATGCAATAGTAATTCTAAGAGTTTCAAATAAAATTGCCATTCTCATGAACCTTAAATTCCAAATGAGGAATAAAGGTGGTAAACAAGTATCCTAGACATACACTGTATATCATGCAAGGTCAGTTACTATTAAACACAATGAAGGAGAAATAAATCAGGAAAGGAAATGAAGGGCGCAGTGATGCTACCTTTGATTGGGTACAAAACGAAGTACTTTCTGAGGGGCTGATATTTGAATAAAGATCTGAATGAATTAAAGAAGCAAAACCAAGTGGATACGAGATCAGTGTTGAGACAGAGGAAGGGGCAGGAACACAGAGGAGACCTACGTGATGGGCTGTGCGTGGGTGGGAGAGGAGATGAGACACAGCTGATGGGGAGAGAGGGCGTTGATGGCCAGATCACCAGGATCTCAGAAGGCCATGAGGCCACATAAAGAATTTGAAACTGTATTCTAATGTAACAGAAGTTATGGGAGGGCTTTGACAGGGAGTGACAACGCTCAGATTTACATCTTAAAAGATCACTCCAGCTGTAAAGTAAATCTCTATGGGGGGAAAAAATGCATCTTGATTTCCACTATGCAAGATAATAATAGTGCTGGTAATGATAATAGTAACTCAAAATGGGTCATAAATTTGAATGTAAAAGTCAAAATTATAAACCTGATAGAAGAACCTATGGGAGGACACCCTGACAACCTTGAAAGAGGCAAAGTTTTCATAGGAGACATAAAACACTAACTCAAGAAATCTGATAAACTATACACCACCAAAAAACAAAAAACCTATACACTTCAAAAGACATAATGAAGCAAAGAGAAAGACAAGTCACAAATTAGAAGAATATATTTGACATTTGTATTGTTAACAGAGGGCCTGCATATGTAAAATATTAAGAACTATAAATCACTGGAAAAAGAGAACCAAATTTTAAAATGGGCAAAAGATTAACAGGTACTTCATAAACAAAGAAATTTAAATGATAAATATGCACATGAAAAATGCTTAAAGTCATTAATCATTAGGGAGATAAAGGTTATGATGACTATGAGAAATCACTCCATTCATACTTAAATGGATAAAATTGAAACATATACTGGCAAAAAAGGCATTACACCAGAACGTCCATACATTGCTGATGGAATGTAAAATAATAAAATTGCTTTGGAAAATTGTATGGCCATTTTTTTTTTTTTTTTTTTTTTTTTTTGGTACTGGGGATTTAGCCCAGGGCCTTCACAGCAAGTTACATCACCAGCCCTTTTGCCCTTTTTATTTTTTATTTTGAAAAAGGAGTTGTCCAGATGAGACTCAAGCTTGTGATCCTGCCTCAGTCTCCCAGACTGGGAGCACAGTATGTCCCTTAAAAAATCAAAATCAACATTTACCTATTCATTACCCCTACAATTCCACTCTTAGCTGTTTATTCAACAAAACAATAGCATAGTCTACAAAGAAACTTGTGCAAAAATCTTCATGGCAGGTGTGTTGGTAATAACCAATGAAAATTAAAATGGAAATGTCAGTTAACAGGAAAAAGAATAAGAATTATAGAATATTCATTCATACAATGGAATACTAAGAGAAAAAGGAACTACTGATGCATGCAGCAATATGGAGGAATCTCAAAAAGTGTTTGAGAGAGAATCCACATTCAAAAGAGTGCATATTGTATAATTCTGTTATATTGAATTCAAGAACAGCAAGGTTAATCTCTGGTAATAGAAATTAGAACAAAATTCTTCACAGATAAGGGGCAGGATTTCCCTAGAAAGCAGCACGGAAGAACTTTCCATCGTGATGAAATATTCTCTACTGTTACAAATTTTCATCACATAGGAGCATATACTTCTTAGAATTCCTCAAAATATCTGTACATTTACTACTTATAAATCATACCAAACTAGAAAAATTACAAATTCCTAGAAAAGAAACAAATGATCAAAACTGACTCAACAATTATTGAAAATCTGAGTTATAAAAAAAAAGGAGGGAAAAATCAACCATTTAAACTTTCCAAAAACTATCACCAGCTTATTTCCCAATAGAGAAAAACTAGGTTTTTAGTTGGGAGAGATCTTATAAGAGCAGATAGGATGAGGACAATAAGAAAGAGTTAAACTGTAGCTGAGCTTACTTCAAGCTTCAGTGTAAAAACCCTACATGAAATGTCATCAAACCAAATCTGGCAATTTTTAAAAAGATACTGTTTCATGATGCATTGAATACAATATGAGCTAACATAGGAAAATCTCTTATTGTAATTCACTGTATGAACTGGTTAAAGAAAAATCCAAATTTCAAAAGGAGCAGATAAAAAGCATCCTATCACTGGTAATCATGGAGATATAAATTAAAACCACAAGATATCATTTTACAAATATCAGCCAAAAACTTTAAAATACCTCAATTGTCTAGAATGTGAAGCAGAAGGAACATCCACACTGCTGATAGAGTATATATAAATTGAAGCATTCATTTTGGAAAATAATTTGGCATTACTTATAGAAATGGGAGTGCTGGGGCCAGTGAGGTGGCTCAGCGGCATAAGCGCTTGCCTAGCAAGCGTGAGGTCCTGAGTTCAACTCCCAGTACCCACATACGATAAAAAGGGCCGGTGATATCGCTCAGTGGCACGGGCGCCTGCTGGCGCACGAGGTCCTGAGGTCAACGCCCGGTACCCACCACAAAAAAGAAAAAAAAAGAAAGAAAAAAAGAAAGAAATGGGAGTGCTATTTGACTCAGCAATTCTGTTCCAAAGTATACAATGAGAAATGAAAGAACTACCCGGATAATCAGAGAGAGGGATACGTATTGAAATGACTGGGAAGAGGGAAATTTCAGCCACGGGGTAAAAAGAAACCCGAAGAGACAGTCATTGGTGATGTCTACCTATGCTGTCACTGAAAGAGGACATGCTCAGCTGTAGGATTTAGGAGTATCTGGTCTTTGGTTTGGTTAGCGAGGTTACTATTTATATTAGAAAGATATCTCAAGTTGGTTTTGCCTGATTTGTTTAAACATCCATTAATAGTCATTTCCTTGTTCTGACTCTTCATCAAGCAATCTATTTTCCACGTGGTTCTGTTAGAAAGGGAATATACAAATTATCTAGGTTTTGACTATTTCTTTTAAAAAATTTAAAAAAGTAATTGACACGTGGTATTTGTACATCTTCATGAGGTACAGTGTGATGTCTCAATATATGAATATGATGTGTAATGATCAGATCAGGGATGTAAAAGGATAAATTCCTTTGAAAGCTTACTTTGAGAAGAGCGCCCCAGGGCATCTTGTTCATTTATAGACACCTAGGGAAGTATTTCCCTGTGTTCAGCCATTCAGGTACTCAGAAGCTACTACAACTGTGGTCCATGGGGGCCAGGCTACTGCTCAAGCTGGCAGGAGACCTTGGCATCAATGCTGGTTTTGAGGCACACAGAACACAAGAGTTATGGGATTGTAGAGGCTTCCATCCAAATTTCAGAAGGCCTGGGAGACCAGAAAAAAATTTATGATAGGGTCACAGTCCCTGCCTCAAACCCCTGAGAGAGCAATGCTTAAACCTATTAGAGTGAAATTGAAGAATGGATATCCTCCAAAAATTAGAGATGCCATAAATGTGGAATGTCAGCTGAGGAAAGCTGCAGGCCATGAGCAGAGCCAGTCCAAGACAGAGGCCATGTGGGTGCAACCAGCAAAGCCATAAAGATGAAGCTGCCCAAGCCCTTTGGAGTTTACATTTTACCACAACCTGCCCTGGATGCTGGACATGGAGCCATAGGACTTTCATGTTTACCCTGCTGATTTTAGATCTTCTTCAGTCTAATTCTTTTCTGTTCCCTCATTACTCCCTTCTGTATTGGGATGTGTAATCTATTGTTGTATGTTGGAAGTACTTTGTTTTTGTTTTTGTTTTATTTTTACAGGGGTGCACAGCTAAGAGTTTGCCTTGAGTATGAGGAGACTTTGGACTTGGACCTTTCAGACATACGAGAACTGTTATGGGTTTGGCCACTCTAGAGATGGACTAAATACATTTTACATAATGAGATGGACATGAGCCTTTTGTGGAGAAAGAAGATAATGTCATGGTTTAGATCTAAAGTGTCCCTGCAGAAGTCTCCTGTGTTTGGAGGGGAGTTTTCAGAAAGTGATTGGATCATGGGGGCATTATACCTGTCAGTGGGTTAATCTACTGATGAGTTCATAGCTGGCCGTGCTATTGGAAGGTAAGGGCTGCTCGGAAGAGGTGGGTCACTAGGGGTGTCACCTGGAAAGGTGTATTCTTGTCCCCAGCTCCTTCCTTCCCTGTCTGATTCCTGATGACTGGTTGAACAGCTGTCCTCTGCCATGCCTTTCCATTGTGCTGTCTCTGTCTTGGAGCCATCTGACTGTGTACTACACCCTGAGCCCAAATGAACCTCTTCCTTTAAGTTGAGAGTGTTAGACATTTTTGTCCCAGTGACTGGAAAGTGATAATACAATATCTAAGAGATCTTCACCCAGACCAATGTGCTAAAGTATTTCCACTATGTTTTCTTCAAGTAATTTTATGGTTTCAGATTTTACATCTATGTCTTTACAGAAGAATTAAACTGAACCCCTATCTCTTATTGCATACAAAGGTCAACTCAAAATGAATCAAAGACTTACATGTTTTGAGTATTTTTGATTCATGAGGATAATTTCTAGATCAATTGAAAAACTGGCCTTTGATTATGTTTTGGCTTCTTGTATACTTTGACTATAGGAAGATAATTTTATGTCAACTTAAATTTTTCCAGCAATATTTGTCATCGAATTCCCAAAATAAGCATTCTTCTTTATACAACTTGTATGACCTTAAGCTAGTGTGAGTTCCTCAGAAGGCGATCATTCCCAGCACTGATTAACAACCATAATTTCTCAGTCTTCAAAAGTATCCTAGGGCCGGTGATATGGCTTAGCTACATAAACGCCTGCCTGGCAAGCGCGAGGTCCTGAGTTCAACTCCTGGTACCTGCATATAAAAAAAAAAAGTATCCAGATCGAGCTCTACTTGCTTTGGTTGACATCTCCGTCTCACCTTCATATCCCAACCCTTGCTGTTGATTCCGGCACTGATTACATCAGTGTTCAACTAACACTAAAAATTAAAGATTATAAGTTAGAGCTAAAATGTATGAGGTCACTTTGGAAAGTGCACAAATTTTGAAAAAAAACCAATTGGTTCTTTTTTTGTTTGTTTTTTGAGACAGTCTTGCTATGTGGTTCAGGCTGGTCCTGAACTCACTATGTAGCCCAGGCTGGCCTTGAACTCCCAGCAATCCTCCTGCCTCAGCCTCCCGAATGCTGGGATTATAGGCATGCACTGCCATACCCGGCCAAAAACTCAACTGGCTCTATCTAGAAGCATACTATAAAATTAATATCAAAAATTGCCAAACACAAACATATGCAAATGTGTACACATAAGTGATGGTGCGTGATTTTTTTTAGGAAGTTTAAAATCTAGAAAAGATAGATATATCGTGACCGAGTACTGCAGAAATGATTTGATTAGAAGATGGCAAACAATAATGTAAATAGACATTCGAAACCAGCTGAACACGTTAGGGCTTGAACGTAATCAGGTTTCTCTATGGTCATAACTTACTCTCCTTGGCTGACCTTTTTTTTTTTGTAATTTGACTTTCTTTTTAACCTGTCAACAAATAATGTCTACTCATTGCTGCCTCTGGTCCATTAATTCTGCTTGGCTGTGTTTGAATTTTGGACAACATGCTTCTCAGGTGATTGCAATATGAGTCAGGTAGAAAAAGAGGCTGTCAACAGTCCCAGTGAGGTTCCCAGGTTTGGCAATGGCTTCTCGTGGAGCCTGGTGCTGTCACCCCATCAATCAGCCTGGGAACACACTGTTATTACCACAACCGGTCAGTCCACACTGCAGTCGCAATGGGAGAGAGGAAAGCCTTCTCTTCACAACGGACTGCAAGCAACTTGGTCTTCATGACCTTGAGAGGCGCTAGAACGTCACAGGTAGGAGTTTCCTTGTGGCACATCTACATATCCTTTCCCGCCACCGCATGGATCCCTCCTTTGCCCAAATCTGCATCCTTCTCAAACCAGATCACCATGAATGAGACTGTGCGAGCACAAGGGTTTGGCTACAAGCCAAGAGGACAAACTAAAAGTCCCCGGAAGTGAAGGAATGGAGTCACAGCGCAGTGCTGGGCAAAGGAAGGCAAAATCCAGAGGCAGAAGCCTCAGTCTCGGGAGCAGCTCTCAGGCCTTAGTGACATGAGACTGAGCCCTGGCTTCAACTCTTGGCTTTGCAGGGTCTATTACTGAACAAAGTAGTGAAGAAAATAAAAGTTGGTCATCTTTTTTTTTTTTTTTGTCGCTTGCATTTCCTTCCTTTCTTCCTTGTCTTGCACAAGGACTTTTTCTCTCAGTCTTCCAGCATCTACCTTTGCTGGTTATCAAACTGGATGATCAAGAATCAGCCAACATTGTAATTCGAGTGTTCAAGGTACTGCTATGGTTTACTGTGATGCTTTTTCTGGAGGATTTGGATTTGACAATATTTCAATTCAGAGAAACACAGCTTGATTGGTAAACCTTGATTCTGATTCAGTGACTGCTGAGTCCGTCTAGAACATCATGTTCTCATGTGTTGTACGGCTAGCATGAGAACTAGGCTCGTTTAAAGCTAATAACAACCACAGCTGCTAGTTAAGAGCCCAACTCCACTTACCAGATACATATACGAGTTATTCCATTCACTCGTCACAAAAACAACATTAAATAGTTGCTATTATTTCCACTTTAGTGATAAGAAAATTGACATAAGTAACCCTAAGCAAATGAACATTAAAGCCAGTGAAGGGCAGAGCTGGACTTTGAAAGCCCTTGATCTCTCCAGTACGTAACATCTCAAGAAGCAAAACTGCAGTTCAACTCTAAAACTAAAATATTTATACTGGATTTCCATTGTGCAATAAAATCCCATTCTGGTACCTAAAGAGACAATCAGAGCACACCTTCTTATTCTACTCCCTGCTTTAAAGGAAGGCTGTGATGCCTACTGAGCGTCCCTGAAAACCTTTCTAAGACCAACCTATTGGAATTAATCTGCTTCATTCTGTTAAAAAAAATTTCTAGACCTGAAATTCAATGCATTCCTAAAAGAAGTAAAGCAGCAACATTCTGTAAGACTCGGTGAAGCTATAATTAACAAAATAAAAAACAAAAAGTACCTTTCTCCTAGAAATTAAAACATATGTTGTCAAACAACACTTGGGTCTGGCGCTCGCCTGTAATCCCAGCACTGGGAAGGCTGAGGCAGGAGGATCATTGCAAGTTCGAGGCCAGCCTGGGCTACAAAGTGAGATCAAGTCCAGCCTGAACTACACAGCAAGACCTTGTCTCAAAAACAAAAACAAAAAACACTTGGATCAAGAATGTTATATTGAACAGAAGTCAGACACTACAATACAACACTGTGACTTTATTCATATAACATTAATGACAAAACTAATCCAAGATCAAAAAGATTAGACAAGTAGTAACCTCTGCCTATTAACCAGAAATAGGCACAAAGAATTTTTCTGGTGGATGAAGATAGTCTAAATTTTTATCTAAATTGTAGTTACCCAGGTGTATACCCATGCAAAAATTCATCAATTGGTACACTTAATATTTGTGCATGTTCATTTGTATATTTCAATTTAAACAAAAGAAATCAATAAATGTAATTCATCACATTAAAAATTGGGATAAAAGATCATATTATATTTTCATAATTACAGAAAAAGAATTTGACAAAATTTATCATCTGTCCATTCATTAACTTAAAAACTGCTTGAAAACTAGAAATCGTAAAAACGTCCTAAATCTGTTACAAGATGTCAAGACAAAAACTCTCCTATAAACCTAATACTTAACGATGACATACTAACGTATTCCTCGGAGACCTGGAACGAGACAAAGATGCTTGTTATACAACTTGTGTTCAATCTAGTACTGAAGGTGCTTGCGAGACAATAAAGCACTACCCTTATTTGCAAATGAATGATCGTGCATGAAAAAAAAAACAATATAATTTAGAAAGCACTTACATTTTGTAAGTGAGTTTAGCAAGGTATCAATACAAGGTCAATTTATAAAAATTGTATTTTATATGTAAGTATAAATATTAGAAAACTAAATTTTAAAATGACATTTAAAATAGCATCAAAATTTTTTAAACTTAATAATAAATTTTATAAAATATATACAAAGCTTCAGCCCAGAGAAATTTAAAGCATTATTGAAAGAGATTGTAAAATTCCTAAATAAATGATGAGAGATACTTTTTCAGAGTGGAAGACAAAGTGTTGCAAATGCAATCAGTTTTCCCGCAAATCAATTAAAAGATTTTAGCAAGTCTTTTGGAGGAGCAGAGGATTGACAAGTGTTTAAAATTTATGTTTTAAAAATGCACAGAGGGCCGGTGAGATGGCTCAGTGGTGTAAGCGCCTGCCTGGCAAGCGGGAGGGCCCGAGTTCGACTCCCGGAACCCACATACGAAAAAGGAGCCGGTGATATCGTTCAGCGGCACGGGAGCCTACTGGTGTGCGAGGTCCTGAGGCTGACCCCCAATACCCACAAAAAATAAATAAATAAATAAATAAATAAATAAATAAAAATTAAAATTCACAGAGCCAAGAATAGACAAGGTAGTTTGAAGAATACATTTGGAGGCTCTACACCACTGGATATCAAACTGCATTAGTTAAGACAGTGACACGAACACAAGCTTAGGTGAACAGAAAGTGAAATCTAAGAGGAAATACAGATAGACTGTGACGGGGACATCTCATTTATGACAGAGGTGGCACTGCGGCATCATGAATGAGAAAAACTGTCCATACATACTGGTGGATCAATCGGCTACTCATGCAGGAAAAATTAATCTTGACTCCCACATTACACTATAGAAAAATTCAATTCTAGATGGCTTGCAAATCTAAAAAATAAAACAATTAAACTTTTAGATGTGACATAGGAAAATACCTCCATAATCTTGTCATAAGCAAATATTTTCCAAATAAAGTATAAAGCACTAACTATAAAGGGGAAAATGATACACTGCACTACATAAAAATTAAGAACATCTGACCATATTTTATTCTCCTCTGATCATTTTTTTAATCAAGATACAATATGTATATATACTAACCCCCAAGATGAATGTAATTGTTACGTGTCACAAACATATACTAATAAAAATAAATAAGAATAAACATAGTTTTGGCGATTTGTTTGTTTCTGTTTTTGAGTGTTTTCTATAGTAATAATTACAGAAAAAATTAAATGATGTTTACTAAGCTAAGTATTTTCTGAATTGTAACTGCTACAGTGCTCTTCCATTTTCTCTTTTGACTTCTCTTGGGAGTTAGAAAAGGCCAATTTACTTACTATTGTTTTATTTTTTGGACTAATATATTTATACTCTCTAACCTCTTAATAAATACTCTTTTCTACTTTCATTTGCATTCAATTTTATCTTATTTTACGTAGTGGAGAGAAAAATCTGGCACTACACGTGCTTCGAGCTTGAACAAAAGAAGTAAGATAAAAGTTTGTTTTAGAAAAAAGACTAAAGTAGAAATTTGGATAATATTGTTTTGACATGGTGCCCCTTCCCAATTATTTCAGGTGATCTCAAAGTGAGCAGTAACTTGCAAACTATCACGCTTGTCACATCGTGGAAGTATTGGGCTTCCCGTCCTGCTGGAGTTCAGCTTAGCTCACAATCTGTTTGAGGCAACTCTTACATACATGTTTTCCTTTTTCCTGCCCTTTTTCCCTCAGTAATCAGTGCCAAACCTCCTATTCTCCATTAATGTTTGCTTTGGGTTAAGAAGACATGCAGGTTTGATCAGGAAATGCTATAAAATATTCTCATAAACATAGTGCTTTATACACAAAGAACTGTCAAAGAAGGCTGATTGATGACTTTTGCTGTGTTTCAAATTTTATTATTAATTATGAATAAAGTACAAATTTTGTACAAAAACAAACCTCCAATCATCCAAATTTAAAATGTAAGATACAGTACAGAAGTCCATATTTACAAGACTTACATCTGACAAAGATCCAGAATATATAAAGAACCTCTTTAAATCAATAATAAAAAGAGAGAAAATACAAAGGAAACATGGGCAAACTTGAACGAGCTTTTCATAAAAGACCATATCCACATATTTAATAAAATATAAGAAAAGATGCTCTTTAGTCACCAGTAAAATATGAATCTAAAACCACAGTAGTTAAATTTAAGAAGGTTGATAATATCGAGTTTAATAAGACTGTGGAGCAATAGGGAATCTTAGACCTGTGGTGGGAAGTATCAATTGGAAAAACCACTTTGAACGACTGGAATACTGAGCAAGGCTGAACACACAGCGTAATACATGGCCCAGCAATTCACTTCATAAGTATGTGTCACACAGAAATGCTTACATGTGTATCAGAAATCAGGGGTAAGAATGTTCATAGTAGCATTATTATTAATTGATGCCAACTGGAAACAATCCATATACAAAGAGACAATGGAAGAATTATTAAATCATAGTATGTTTATTCAGCAATTAAAATGGATGAACTTATTACATGGAGTAAGATAGAAAAATCTTACAGATAAACATTGAAAGAAGCTAGACCCAAAATAGGCAATCATGTGAAATGAATCTGGATCTTTAGAAGTCAAATACCTCTTTGGAATAAAGAAGCTATAGTGACCAGAAGGGGTTTTGAATGTCGTATTTTCAGGAACATTCAATTTCTTGATATGTATAGGAGCTACCCAGACGTATTTACTTTGAAAAGAAGAATAAGTAAGAAAGCTTTATTAGTTAATGACAGAATTTTGCCAAGTAGCAGTTTACAAAATTATTGTGCAAAAATTAATGGCTTTCATCTGAACAAATGCACCAGTTAGAATATGTAAGCAAAGACTCCTTATATGAGAGCCAAAAAAAGGAAAAGAAAAATCTAAGCATAAACTTGACTGAAAATGTCCACAATCCATATAAGAAAAATTACAAAACACACCAAAAGAAAAAAAAAAAGACTTTGAAGAAATGGAAAGATATACTTGTTTTGGGGTTGCAAAGCTCAATATTCTAAAGATGTCAATTCTCTGTACATATGATACTGAAATGCAATGTGATTTTAATAAAAATACCATCAGGCTTTTTCTAGAAACTTATTTGGAGAACAATAGCCAAGGAAACTCTGAAAAAGATGAGCAATGGGGCTGTGGGAGGGGAGTAGGGACAGCCATCTAGCCTCACTGGATATTAAAATGCAGCTGAAGATTTCCTAAGTAAACCACTACAGCATCAATAGACTGACCAATGCAGCAGAGTAGAAAATAGAGATAGAACCATTTGGAAATGTACATGAAAAAGGCAGCACTTCAGATCAATGAGGAAAAGATGCACTTTCTAAAAAAGGCATTGATAAATAGTCTCAAGGGAGAAGAGAATATTAGACTTATTCTTCATACCACAATATAAGTAAATTTCAGATGTATTGGAAATAAATATTAAAGTCTAATGAAACCATGCAAGTCCTAGAAATAAGACTTAGAAACGAGAAGTTCTGTTCAGTCTGGGAAGGGGGCTACTCTCCATACGATGACTTATAATCCAGAAGAAAAGGGAGAGAAAGTGATGCATTTAATAGTACACAATTTTTAAGAATTGAATAGCAAAATAAACACTATAAACAAAGTAAGAAAATGAATAAAATAGTCATGTTTTATATCAAAAGATGAACCCAGTATATAAAATGCTTACAAAAATTGACGAGCCAAAGGCACAAAATTCTGTACAAAAATGGGCTAAAGATGACAGCAAGCACTTCTATCAGAAAGAAATACAGCTGAACTTAGTGATACAAAAAATAAGAGAAATGCCAGTTAAATCTACTCTGAGACACTGCACAACATAATCTTTAGTTGAAGCTGCAGTAAGGCATTTTCATAATTTACTCATGGGTATAAAAAATGGTGCAAACTCTAGGCAAAGGAGTTTGGCAATAAAAATTCTAGTGCACTTAGTCTTTGATACAAAAATTCTAAAATCTATCACCAATATACACTAGAAAGATACAAAGACCTTCAAGCAATCAAATGCACAAAACTATTAATTAAGCTGGTTTGTAAAAAGCATTTGTAAATGCAAACTACTGCAAACAACTAAGATCAACAAGAAAGAGATAAGTAAATTTTGACATATCCACACAACAGAGCATTAAAGAGGAATGTGAAGTATTTCTGTGCAGTACTATGGAATCAAGTTGAGTGTGTAATGTTAGGCAAAAAAGAAGGCAAGGTGGAAAAAGAAAGTGGGATCTATAATTGTGTGTGTGTGTGTGTGTGTGTGTGTGCGTGCGTGTTAGTTATACCAGCTGTATATCTAATTTGGCAGCATAACTACACAGAGAGAAATATCCCAAGTAAATTTCAAATGAAGTACTTTGAATATTCATCTCTAGTAGAAAACAGTCTAAGGACCAAAGAACTGCAAATTTGAAACTATTTCAGTAATCATATTGTCAGTGATAGTTTTGGTATTATTCTGATTCAGTTATATATATATTGTAGGACAAAGCAAATAAGTTATTATATTAGTGCTACTCAGAATCAGGAACTTTTGTGTGGAAAAAAAGAAATCAAATGAAGAAGAGTATGAGAAAACAAAACAATAATCTTGATATTAAACCTAAGGTAGTGTCTGCATAAGTGCCTGCCTGGCAAGCACAAGGTCCTGAGTTCGACTCCTGGTACCCACATTAAAAAAAAAACAAACCTAAGGTAGTGTGAAATATATGTATATGCCTTAGCTTTGTCCACTGAAAAGCAATGACCAACCAGAAATAATAGACACCCTTACCATCTAGATGGTCATCTAAAATACTTGGGCTAATGACAGAATAATCTGAGTGACAGTATAATATCTAAAATGAATTAAAACTTATCAGAATGTGTAAACTCATGATTTGGTAATCACGCTTTAAAAAATTCATCTGTTCCTCTTGAAAAATGTTAGAGGGGCCGGTGAGATGGCTTAGCGGCGTAAGTGCCTGCCTGGCAAGCACGAGGGCCCGAGTTCGACTCCCGGTACCCACATACGAAAAAAGGGCCGGTGATATCATTCAGTGGCACGGGTGCCTGTTGGCGCGTGAGGTCCTGAGGTCGACCCCCGGTACCCACAAAAAAAAGAAAAAGAAAAATATTAGAGACCTACCTCACTATTCTGAAAACTGGTTAATACAGGGAAAGAGTTAAGCATTTATTCTTCCTTAATTATATGAACTATACCTCAAGGTAAATAAACACTTGAAAAAGACTGTTTCTTTAGAGAAGTATTCAAGCTAGTAAATGAAGAAGGAATAATAGAATAGTATTTCTGACGCTTTTAATGAATTAATGAGTCTAGGCAATGATCATTAATAGCTGTTAACATCTCAAAAAGAGAGACAACTAGACATTATTATTATGCCTCCTAATGGATGCACACAGCACCACTTATGGAATATTCTTTCTGGAAAAAAGAGTCAAACCTGTGTCTCATCCAACCTCTGTGTCAAACCACCAATTTACAGGGGAAAGGAAGGGACAAGAAAACATCTTAAGCAATTCCAAGGAGATAGAAAAAGTAAAATTCACAGATGAAAACCTCTACAGGAAAAACCTTAACAAATAAACTGAAAAGAAAGAAGATGGAGAACATAGAGATTCATTGTACCTTAAGAAATATATGAATTAGTTCAGTTTATGGACCTTATTTGGATTATGTTTTAGACCAACAATGTATATGCAAAACAGCCATGAAATTTTTAACTAGATAACAAGGATATTATTAATTTTGGTGTGATGTTATGGTTACATTTAAAAGAAGAGCCTATATATATACATATATTATAATATTTACAGGTAAGGTAGTAGGATATCTGAATTTGCTTTAAAAGAATCAATCAAGGAGTTGGAATAAGTGGAGCTAAAACAAGATTAGTCATAAATTGGTAACAGTTTAAGTAATGGGCACAAGGGAATTCATTGTATTACTTTCTCAACTTGTTTATATTTGAAATTCTTCACTATGAGTTTTAAGAATTTAAAATGTTATTATTCATGTTCATTTATTCACTTATTCATTCAAAATACACTGAGTGACTACCAAGAATTTGAAAAGGAAAAGAAATTTTTAATTTACATAAATCTGAGGGAAAAGCAGAGTGTAATAAAATAGAAAAAATAAGGGTAGAATCCTTCCAATAAAGATGCTTTCTTCTTCATTCAACTCACGATACAAATATTATATATTATCAGAGGGAGATAAACCCTTGGGGATTATCATTTATCATCTCCTCAAACGAAAAAAAATGAACAAACTACCTCATACATGAGACTCTAGGAGGTGAACCTTACTCCATCTGTAGGAGAATTAATGAAGCAAATGAGTTTGTTTTTATTGGCCTCAAACACACCAATCAGGGCCTTTGCTTTACCCTGCAGCAGTCGTCCTCTGGCCTCCCATAGCCCTCCCTCCCCCCCTGGGTAAACTTGCCTGCTGGTGGAATGTGTGACCTTTGTGGAACTATTTGATTAAGGCTTTCAGTGCACTCCATAAATGCTGTGTTAAGTAGTCAATATATGTATTTTGAAATACACATAGGTATGTGACTTTTAGGCAGAATATCAAATTACTGTGGCTTAAAATTCTCTCTGGAACATTGGGTATAATCATAAAGACCCTAACCAGCATTTCAATTAATCATATTTATGATTTATTTTTCATAATATATTCTAAAAGAATAAGTTACTTCCTTCTAAAGAATTCAGCTTTAATTAATCATTTATGCATCATCTCATTTTATATTATTTTTTTTTAGCAAAAACATGAGCTCAGGAAAACAAAGTATATATTGAAGAAGACTTAGATTTAAAATGGTCTTTTTAGACTAAGAAGAGAAACAATGTAACAATTTTATAGAGAAAAGGACAAGACGGTTTTTTTAAGAATTCAAGACATAAGTTACATACTTCAAACACAAGATCAATTATGTAAGGTAGCTCTGGTCCACTTTACATGACAGAAAAAGGTCTATAATAAAATACTGTATACCTTGCATGAGTATGTGAAGTGCAAATTTGGTTAATTTAAAAGAAAGGCATTATGTATATTGTATATACATAAATGCATCAATACATAAGTAGATATGTATATGTATTTATATGTATAAAAACATGTAAGTAGAACATGGAGACTATGCTGTAGTAATTGCTCTGATCATCTAGCACAGGTGATTGGAGAGGTACCTGACACCTGCAAATTGAATCAGGAGAGGTTCATTTGACTCACAGTTTTAGAAGGTTCCGTCCATGGTTGGCTGGCTCCAAAGAAAAAATTACACGGCAGAAAGGCAGGGTAGAAGGAAGCTTCTCAACCGAGGGCACGAGCAGAGAGAGGGAAGGGAAGGAGTTGAGGATAGGAAGAGACCCTTCCAGGTTGAAGAGATCTGGAGGGATATAGGGGAAAAAAAGAAGAATCAAGATATATTATGTACAGATACAAATTCCCTATGATGAATGTGATCATTATGTATACCAATACTGTACCGATTAAATTAATTTTAATGAAAGAATATACTCTTCCAGGTCATGCCCTCGGAGACTCACCTGTTCCAACCTGGCCCCACCTCCTAATAGCACATTCAGTTATGAACTCAGCGATGGATTAGTCCACTGATTATAACACCTCAAGATCCAATTATCTTCCAAAAGCCCCAACTATAAACACATGAGACTTCTGAGAGACATTTTAAATCTAAACCATAATGGTGGGCATATTGTCAAAACCACTGGATGGTCACTTTGGCTGGTACAAGCAAGTATGACGGTGTCCTCCAGCTGCAATACGTGTAACAGGGCAGCATGCAGAAAGAGGAAGGAAGGGCTTGTAGCGCAGATGTTTCAGATGTGTGTGTGAGAGTTTTATGGTAAATTATGAAATGTCTACTGCAGTTGATCCCAGACTTTTGAATCTCAGAGATATAAAAGAAAATGTTTGAAACAATAGCACTGGCATGTGGTTACCAAGTTTCTTTTTTCCCAAGTAGATGCATTTTAAATTTCATCTGCTATCTTTGTCATCCTATTCAAATTGATATTTTAATGAAAAAAGTAGGAAAGACAATTTCAAAAAGAAAAAAGAAAACAGTCCTTCTCAAATCACACAGACAGTATAATAATGGGTATTGATCTGGATACTATTTTAGCAGGGCTGGTTTTCCTTCTATTAAGCTCTCTCAAAACTCAAATTTTATAAATAACTTACATGCACAATACAAAAAACCTGAAAAAAATCACTACAAAAAAGTAGTTCCAATCTCTCATCTAAAGATAACCACTACTTATTATGCACTACTTATGCACTTCGTATTTTAAATAGGTAATTGATAATTTTTATTAACCAAAAAGCCATTATTCTATACTTACTATTCTTGTTTTTTAATTTAGTGCTATAACATGAATACTTTTCAAGAATCTATCTTTCCACAATGCAATTAAGCCACATAATATTATATTTGTATGGGCATAGAATAATTTTCTTAACATAGCCCCTAAGTGATGACTGCTTGATTTTTGTTTTGGGTTATTTCCCCCCATTTTTTCTAATGTGAGAAATGGCTGGATTTTCTCAGGCCTCTTTAGCCTGTGAGTACAGACAGGAGCTACCTAAAAGCAGTAAAGTCCTTTCCACTGTCTCTTGTCCCTACCCGCATTCACATGCAGGCTCAGCCCACATTTATAGGAATCATCGGCATTAGAGATTTTTTTTGTTTTCTGTTTTTTGTTTTTCCCATGAGTTCACTAACAAGTTGGCTCCTCTCGGGGTGATGGATCTTCTTGCCAGTATTCTGAGTCCATGGTGGCCTGTAGAATCCCCAGTAAGTGGTCCACGATCTGTTTCCTATTTAAGGAAAGTCCAAGCCCCATTTTCTTGTTTTGTCCCATTCTAGAAGGAAGCAGACACACACTGTTGCTGAGCCCCAAAGATCCCCATGAGAGCATCTCTTCAGCTTCTGCCTACGGCCCCTGTACAGAGTGCAGAGGCAGACAGAGTGTGGTCCCGCGGACTGCTTTCTCAGGCTCACCCGGAGAAAGGCTGAGAGCCTTACAGGCACAAAGAGACTCCTGTTATGAGAGTCACTTTGGACACACCTCTCTCTGGAAAAAAATTCCTTATAATGACCACCATTTTAAGGGTTTTAAAGTTATTATAGGCCAAATTGTGCCCACTCTACACCATTAAAATCCTGAAGCTCCGCCTCCCAGTTCTTGAGAATGTGACTGCATGTGGAGGTAGTTTTTTTTTTTTTTTTTTTTTTTTTAACAGGGGCAATTAAATTAAAATGAGGCTGATAAGATGAACCCTAATCCAACCTGCCTGGTGTCCTCATAAGAGGAGGAAATTTGGACACATGAAGGGACACACCAGGGACGCATGCACATGAGAAAAGACCCTGAGAGGATGTGGTGAGGAGGTTGTCTACAAGCCAAGGAGAGAGGCCAGAGAGAAACCAGTAGTGCTGCGCCCTCATCTTGGGCTTCCAGCTTCCAAAGCTGTGAGAACGTAAATTTCTGCTGTTAAAGCCACCAGGTCAGTTAGAGAGCACTAGAAAACTAATACAAATCTATACTCCCGAATTGGCCAAACCACCTTTCACTTCTATTATTTTCTTTCACTGGTGTCAGGCTGTCACAGAATGACAAATTCAGAAGGCAGTGGAGATCCAGGAGCACTGATAACAAGCAGTTGTCACTGGAATCGCTAGTAAAGCTTTTTAAGATAAAAGTGCTGAAGCCCCACCTGGACTGACTCAACAGGTCTTGAGCGATGAGGCCCAAATTTATATATTTACAAAACCATTCCCCAGGATTTACTGAACCTCCAATTAAAAAGACCACTCACACTGAAAAAGAAAAAAAAAAAAAAAAACAGATTGGAGGGAAAAAGTCTCTTCCCTAATTAGTGGCTCAGCAGTCAGTAAAACACAGGCCTGTGACACCTCTGCACCGCCACCTCCTTCTCTGGTAACGGGGAGAGAGGCAGAGAGGAGAGCACCGGTCCCAGGCCAGGGGCAGGGATTTCTCCTCAATTCTCCCCAGGACCTTCCTTGCCCTGAGGGGACTACAATGGTAATAATAGGGGCCACCCTATATGGAGCACCTTTGTGCTAAGCACTCTGAAACAGCCATAATATAAGCATAAATTAACTCATTTCATCCTTTCAACAACCCTGAGAGATTGGAATTCCCATTTTTTTCAGATGAGTATATGAAGGCTCAAAATTAGTTTCACAGTATCAGAAACAAAATATAATAAACCTTGACTTGGAATGCCAAGCTCTAGCTATTTGGGGCAAACCACAACTGTTTTCAAATAATTCGAAAAGAAAGTCTTGAACTTCCCAGGGGTTCTGGAGAGACAAAGGGCATTACAAAGCCTAGGGTCTCTGTTTGGAAGGAGCCCACTGCAGGGGGCCAGGTAGATTTAGACCCACCCACTGGGGGAGCCGTGTGCCAGGGCGGATCTGAGAGGCAGGCCCCCGCGGGTCCTCAGAGTGCTCGAAGGTGCATGTCAGAGAGGAGCGTCCTTGTGAGCTCCAGGGTGTGGTCCACCAGGGCCTCCCTAGGCGCAGAGAGGAGTGATATTTGAAAGTCTGTTATCTCCAGTATGACTTGGGTAAAGACGTCTGGGAACAGAAAAAGGTAAGGAGATGTGGAGAGCAGGATTTGAATTTCTGTTCTATCCTTTTTAGCCCATTGATTAAATAACCCTGGCACTGGGACTGAGAGCATCATCGTTGGAATCCAAGTGTGCATCCTTATTGAACCTGCCTGAGCCTGGGTTTCCTGCTCTCCACATCTAGGCTTTCGTTTCTCATCCACTGTTTTATAGTTTCATGCTTACGTGCCTTTTCTACTCTGAATACGTGTTTTAAAATCTGAATTCTGCGAAGTTTTACTTTAGGCTTTCCTCAAAATACGTACTTTTTTCTTCCTAAGAATACTCATGGTTATATTGCCATAATTTCACTTTTGAAAGTTTCTAAGTAGCAAAAGAGTACGTAAGACATGATGGGAACTCAAGAAAGAACTGCTGAAATGGATCAATTAATGGGTAGATGAATGCAATATCAAAAGTCTCCATGTCTGTATCTTGGGTTTGGAGGGAGGGTTCTTACCTGTGCTTTTCTTTGATAATTTTGAATTCTAGGTCCCTAAAATCTAGAATTTATTTGGCGTGCTGAACTAGTGAGAATATGCTGTCCATTCCTCCCACATTCTGCTGACTTTCTTCATTGACACTTTCCCTCTTGTCGTTTAAATTAAGAAATGGTTGGCCTAGAGACAGTTTGGAATGAATTCCATTGACATCTAAAGAAGAAGCCATTTTATGGATTTTAAAGCTATATTAGAGAAATATTATTACTATTATTATTATTATTATTAAATGACGGTGTTGTCTGTTTCTAGCATCAAGCCCAGGGAAATTCCCAGTTTGAAAATACAGAAGAAACGGTCACAGAAAAGGTTCTTGGCAGTTCATAGTCCATCCACAGCACTGTGAAAACAGTATCCCGACTTCCTCATAATCTCTCTCCAATGACTTTCTTGTCATCATAGGTGGTCTTTTATGCAATCTATGTTTCTGTATGTCACACACGAGAGTGAAACAAAGGCCAGCTAAACGCCGTAAGCCACCCAGAAGTCTTTTTGCTCCTTTAAGGAGACCAACAAATCTGTTCTTATAGGTGTTCCTGTTAAACCCTTATAAATACTGGTTGGTCCTCCATGGCCATTTAAGAGACTTTTATATGGTTTTTGAAATGCTCTCCAGCCATATTGCTTTTATCTTTTTTCCCCCTTTATTGATTTTTCTCCTTAAGACTTTAATTCACTCTTCTGCAGTTGCTACAGTCAAGAGAGAAATTCTGCAGATCACATAGAGATAACATTCTAACCCAGCCTGGGCCACACATCGCACGTAAGATACCAGCTTCCTGCAGATAACCGGTCCTTTCCTGCTTTTCAAGCCCTTTCAGTCTCTCTTTTCATTTTTTTCCTCTCCCTTAGTATTTGAGACTTAATTTTTCTTCAGTCTTATTCTTCATGCTGAGCTCATCTGAAATATACCAATAATTGCTACCAGCTAAATCTGGTTTCATCATTCTGAAAATTCCTCATTGAAACCAGCCCTGTGGAATAGCAATCTGATCATTTCTGCAGGTTAAAGTGACATTTGGGGTGTAGCTTTGCCAATACAATATAATACACAGATAGATGATTCTCGGGTAAATTCGATTATATTTCTAAGAGATATGGGCATATAACATTAACTAAATGCTTCAACAAAACACTCAGTTTGATTAAAACATCCTCTAATTAGAAACATTTTAAAAAGCCGTATGATGAATAAACCTTTATAGAGTTTAATATTCTCCTGTAATAAAGTATTTTTAGTTTTGATTCCTAGGTAGACTGAGTCCTGGATGCATTAGGAGAATAACTTAATATACTTTATCTTCCAGATATATAACTAGTAAATTCAACAAACATTTTCTCAGTTCTTACCAAGTGATTGTCACTGTATGATGTGTTGAATATAGACACAAAAGTGTCCAAAGTCACAGTAAATATGTGTGTGTTACAAACAGGTAAACAAATGACATTGTGAGACATAAATATTTGAAGTACTTACTTCAACTGACTGAATCCAAGGAGTTAGAGAAGAGTTCCTGAGGAAAGTGACATTTGATATTTTAGATTAAAATATCTTGAAGGGCCGGTGAGATGGCTCAGGGGCGTAAGCACCTGCCTGGCAAGCGCAAGGGCCCGAGTTCGACTCCCGGATCCCACATACGAGAAAAGGGCCGGTGATATCGCTCAGCGGCACGGGCGCCTGCTGGCACGTGAGGTCCTGAGGTTGACCCCCGGTACCCACAAAAAAAAAAAAATCTTGAAGGGAGACCATACTTTTTTCCTTTCCAAGTTCTGGCTTTATCCCTTATGCTGAGGTCATCGTGAATATTTATGTTACATTAAACAGCTTATAGTCCTATTATTTACAAGATACTGGCCACCTTTCACAACTTATTTCAGTTGTCTTCCCAATATCACTGAATATTGGAGATAAGAGAGACATAAGTCATGCCTACAAAGAAAACAGCTGATTTTAGGGCTTCCTTTCCTTCCTTTGGTACCCTACTTCTTCCCTCAGCCCACAGGCAGCAATCCTGTATCTGAATTCAGCTATGCCCTGTGAAAATGCTAATTGTTAAGTAAAGCCTTCACCTCTACCCTTCCACATGCTGGCATTTCAACTGCGCATTCAGAAGACCTATTTGCCAGGGAAATACAAAACAGTAAAGTGGTGATGATGAAACGATTGGCAGTGGGGTTGACATTAGGAGGGCTGAGACCCATCTTGGGCTACTTCTAAAGACCGGGTAATGTAGAAAACCATGGCACAATATATTATACAATTAGATATTGGTATAAATATCTACATGCCACTTTAAAGGCTACCCTGAGTTTTCCCAAGGTCGCAGGACAACAAAAAATGGAGCTGTCAAAATCTGTCTCTTCTTTCTTTTGCGCTCTATCAGACCATCCTACATTACCGCTTAGTTTTTATTATTAATTCTTCTTATTAATGAACATTGTTCAATTAATAACAATATATATGTGTGTAGTGATTTATAATTTACACCCCCGATTTCATGTGATAGCCTATAATCCCACAAAACAACAAAATGAGAGAACTGAGGCACTGAGGTGTTAAAAGATGTGCCCAAGATCACGCAGCTGGTGGCAGAGCTGGTAGTGGCCTGACAGGTGAGGCCCAGGGTCTGTGCCACTTGTCACCCCTCTCTGTTCTCGTCAGTTTGGGCTCAGCAGAGTCCTGCTTCTGTCTTCTGCGTGCTCAGTTGGAGAAGCCACGCTCCCGGAGCAAACACAGTCCTCTGTGGTCGAGCACATCAAAAGAGCTGTTTTCCAAGGCCAGACCTTTTCCCTAATCATCTCAGAGCCACTCAGAGAAGAACATAGCATTTCTGGAGCCTAGGCATTTTGACTTTTTGTATTTGTGTGTAGAACTACAACAGAACACAGTGTGCGTATTTATGACCCCAGACTAGGAAGGGTGCCCGCTCTAACACGAAGTCCCCAGAACCTCTGCACCCAACAAACGCTCACCCCACCATTCCTTCTGGAGTGGCACTGGTGGACTTCCTGTGTGACCCGGGGGCAGAGTCAGCTGATGGCCTAAGAACTGGCATCCAGCTCCCCTCCATTGATGGCGTTCATTTAGGAAGCCAGAGCATTGGCTTCCTGAGATGGGAGAAGAGGGGGGAGGAGGGCTCGAAGCAAGGAAGAGGAGAGGAGCCCTCGGCAGAATTCCAAGTTCCGTGGCACTGGCCCCACAGAACTTTGGAAACAAGATTCAGGCTTGAGCTGCACAAGTTCCAAGTCCCAGGGCTTCCATGGCTGGCGAGCGTCGAGCCGGAAATTCAGCTGAATAGAGCCCTAAATGTTTTTTTGTTTGACATTCATGCTTAACAGAAAATGATGAATCCATTAGCAACTCCTTCCGTTGCCAAAAGAAACAGACTTGCACTTGTAGATTGCTTTCATTCTGCGCTATCAAGCCACCGCATGCGCTGCTTTCACAAAGCTGACAGTCATCGATCATTTTTAAATGGGTTTAGAGGTACAGTCGTCTTTGTCTGAAGTGTGTGGATGTGTCAGCGTGAATGCGACTCATTAAAACAGACTGACCCAAACAGTTTAAATGGGATTCACAGTAGGGGGAAAATGTTTTATCTGAGGTTTGTTTGGAATTATTTTGAAGTTTGTCACTAATTTTGAAAAACAATGGGCTCATTTTCCTAACTTCTCTTTCTTCCCTGAGATGTGTTCGAGAGAACAAATAGCTGTATTATACACTGTCTCAAAAACATGTTCTTTTGGAAATGAAAAAAGATTCTATGATTATGAAATTTCAAGAGTTCCCTCGTGCTCTAGAACGCCTCACATACTTAAGTGACTTCATGAAACTCCCTCAAGCATCTCTCTCTTCCTCTCTCCCTCTCTCTCTCTCTCTCTCTCTCTCTCTCTCTCTCCTCAGCCCCTTACCCTCAACCCATAAATGACATGTTGGAGCATACTCTTTAGACCCGTTTTTCATCAGCTCGGGTAGCCTCTCAAGGAATGCTTTTTGAAGTCAATGATTTAACATATGGATTAAATCCTCTATAAAATGGGTTTAAATATTAAGAGGAAAGCACCTGGCTGTATGCATCTGGGTTCCACAGGACATTGTTTTATTTTAAATGCTTCAAGATGTCCCATAAAATTGAATATGGCCAAACACATCCCATTGCAGGCCTGTGGGCCTTCAAATTTGATTCCCAAGCTCTTCCTCTCCCGCTCCATTGGTATTAAGTTTCTAAACCAATAACAGAAATGCAAGAAATGCAAATAGCGAAAATTAGGATCCAAGAATACCTACACTTATCAATGAAATCAATGAAGGACAAAAATAATTTGTCAAGAGTTTCAGTGCAATTAATACAGTTGATCTTCTGAGTTTTGTATGTACATGCCTAGGGTGATATTCAAAATATTTGACACCAATATGTCACGGACACAACAGAGCAGAACAGAAACCAGGGCGCTGGAAGTCCTTTGCTAGAGTGAATATTAATCTTTGGGTTGCTAGATACAGGAGACTGAGGAGCCTTCAAAGAGGCTGTGTGTGCATGTGTGTGTGTGTAGGGAGGAAGTTAGTGGGGACCAAGAGTAAAGGCTATTTTTTGAGCAGTACACAAGTACTTTAATATTTTAATACACAGCTGTACCATCATGTATGGGCTGAATTCCAGCCCTGTTTTTATTGTCTCTTTCTTGTCTTTCACTGCATAGATTCCAAGGACTTGAGACAACAAAAGCTGGAATACCCCTTTCTGTTTTGTCAGTCCTCTACAGTCTGCCAGTTCTTTCTGTGTAACCCAAAGCAACCTCACGTCTGCTAATGCACCAGGCACTGTACAAGCCATTCCCACTGTAAAAAAAAAATGGTTATTAAAAGTAAGGGATGAGGATTAAACCATAAGAAAAGGATAAAAATAATTTTATTGGATTATTTAAACTTTTTAAAGAGAATAGTATCTTAGTCTTCACCTCATTCTACCCAAAAGTCTTCTAAATTTTTAGCACCGGAAGGTACATTTGTAGCATAAAATATGTAGAATACGTATTTAATTTATGTCACTTTTTTTTTCTTTAAGGAGCTAAAATGAGTTGTCATAATGATTTGACTGAATTAACCAATTTCGTCATTCCTTGCTGCTTCCACTTCTCACCAAAAAGTAATGTGAGGCAAATATTATGATACCCGTTTGCACTTGAAATGAAAATGAAAATTAAAGCAATTTTTAAGACTCTATGGCTTTAAACAACCAAAGGCCAATTCACATCAATTCTCTTGCCTCCAGGACTCCTTTGATCAAGTTGCCAAGTTGTCTGACAAGTAATATTCATGTAGGAAGAGGAAGGAGGAGTGTAAAAATCCCCAGACGTCATTCTTCATGGAAGCGTAATGCACATCCCCTGTGTAACTTCCGGACACTTCAGAGCTTGAAGTAAATACACATCAGGTGTAAGAGATGGGGAGAGGAATGTATCACTTTTACAAGAAAAGTACTGACTAAAATGTTTATATTTAAATACATACAAAAATCGTTGTAAATATTTGATAAAGACAGCATGGAACTGTCACAAGAGAAAGATGGAAATCTGTATTTTTTCTAAAGTTGCAGCAGCTCACATCCAATTTTCCCAGGCAGTTACACCAGGAGATTGCATTTCTGATCCAAACCTCTATATTCAAGTTTAAAATATTTTATTTAAACTATCAATGTATATGCCACTTAAAATTATATCCCCAGTGTTCAGGTAAACATATATACATTTTACAGGGACTTTTGTACAGTTACTCAAATTCTAACTCATGTGTTTCATTTATTATCGGAAGATAAATCACAGGCATTGGAGTTGGCTTAGGCGGGTTTGTATTCTAGCACTGTTACTATAGCCTCATGGCTATGTAACCTTGGGCCAGTTACCAAGTCTGCTCCCAGCTTATAAAATGGACATATTAATAGCACACAGTGAGGTGATGGCTTGTAATGTTCCAGCAGAACGGTGGAGGGTAGACACACAGGTGCCTCCCTCTCACTGACAAACCTTCCTCTTTCTCGGCGAACACATCCCTGCAGCAATGAAAGACATTAGTGATAGAATCCTGTGTCTCTCTGCTGTGAGGTTGGACTTTCCTCAAAAACAGTGCAAAATCAGCTTCTGGGGTACAGGGTACCTCCTCCTGTTCTGAGACACTCAGAATTTGTCTCCATCCTGTGCAATGTCTGGTTTCCAAAATTGTGTTTTCCAGTGGTCCCAGAACTTGGGCTGCTGATCCCTGGCACACCGCTGCCACATTTTTGACCACCTGGTTTCTCTTTCAGATAGAAGAAATGTACGTAAGCCCTCTGTAGAAGCCAATGCAAGCTACCAAAATCTCCCTTCATTCACCTCCTCAGAAAGGTCAACCCATCTTTGAGCTTGCAGTAAGTAACTACGAGGAAAGACAAGAAAAAACTATCCGAGAAGGAAAATTTTCATACATTATTTATAAAATTCTGTTCATTAAGAATCACTTCTACATTTGATGGAATTCCACGTGGAACTAAAATCTTTCTTGGTTCTCACATTGTACTTTTTCTTTATTAGTTTCTTTAGTAGACTCTCATCACCTCTGACTCTATACGACAAATATTTACTAATACCTTCTGTGTGCTGGGTGCGGAGTAATTTAGATACATTTCCTGAATTTGATATACTTCAAGTCTAGTCTTCTGGCCTCATGCGCAGGGGGCGGCAGCCTGCAGCCTGTAACAGAATCAGCGGGCCCATCTGTAGGCATCTGCATGTTGGGCTCCTCCCCATGGTTCTGATTCTGGAGGTTTGAGTAGGGGCTGCCAATCTGCATTTTCAGTCTGTGGATGACGGTCTAGGAAATGCTCTGAGACCACTGCTCCAGGCTCTAATCTATGGGTCATCACATGCGCTCATTTCCTAAAATAAAATTAATCATGCTACTGAATAAAAATTATTTGGTTCTCCTCTCCAAAGAACGCCACCTCTCAAAACCTTAAGATCTGCCACACTTTTCCAGCCTCCCATTTTGGTGACGACTAGGCACAATGAAGTATTTCCCACTGTATTATGACTGCCTTAGTTAAGTTGAACTCTGTGCCTACCAGACATTGTATTGGTCCTTCGGAATCATTAGCTTCTTGGAAAGCTAAAAGTCCTGATCTAGTCACCTGTTTATTAAAAAGGAAAGAAAAGTAGTCCACTGTAGCTTGTAAGTATGTTTTTGGCTCATTGGGTATACAAAGCAGGTCTTTAGGAGTAGAAGAAAGCGAGGATTTCTAGAAATGACACCCTGCCGGAGAGGCACAAAATGTTGAAAAAGTGGGTTAAAATATACAAGCTTGGATTGCAGAAGTAACTGATAACACCATTCACCTTAAAGTGCTCACCAATAGATTGTTTTCATACTAGGAGAAGAAACATCATTGTGTAAGCATGAATATCGCACACAACTACATCACAGAGAAGCAGGGAATACCAGCTTTCGTTTCCATTCAGTGAGATTAACCTAAAATAACTTACTGTAGTTTTGTTTGAATTTTCTGGGCAAAGTTTCAGTATGTGGTAATTCTTAGGGAGCAACATTAAAAATATTTTAGCCCTTTTTACAGGTCATAATCTTCCTGAGTAGATATACTATACAAGAAATGTTGTTTGTATTAGAAATAAGCATGAGGGCCGGTGATACAGCTCAGCGGCATAAGCGCCTGCCTGGCAAGCGTGAGGTCCTGAGTTCGACTCCCCGTACCTGCATATAAAAAATAAAAAAAAAAAAGAAAGAAAGAAGCATGAAATGTAGGTATTCAGGTATCACAAAGAGATAGTTATGCTATCAGATTATTAAAATCATCTGATCTGAAGAATTGAAAGGAAAAAGAGAGAAAGAGAGGGAACTGGAGAAAGAATATAGACAGATAAATCTATGAATAATAAATGCCATTTTTCTTCTTTTCTGTGAAAACTGTCCTGTTCACAGTATTCTTTTTAAAACATCTTGCCTGTGGATGAGCTTCCAGTAAACCCATAATGTGATGGAAGAAATATTTTAGTAATGAAGACAAAATTAATCAAAACATCTTGGTGCGTGCGTGTGTGTGTGTGTGTGTGTGTGTAGAAGGCTGGGAGCGGGGGAGAGGCAAACTTGAGCTTCTGCTATTCCAGATGTGATACCTGTTTTGGTTTTGTGAATTATTAATTATTTATTTGCTTTTTTTTTTTTTTTTTTTTTTTTTGTGGGTACCGGGGGGTCGACCTCAGGACCTCGCGCGCCAGCAGGCGCCTTATTTGCTTTTTTAAAACACACATTTTTAAAAAAACAGTCATAGGGCCCCACAAGTTTGCTCCTCGGTCTGTAATAAAAACTCCATTAGTCACACTTAGCCAGTCCAATACTGCTGAACTCAGCACTGGTTCTGCAAAGCCAGGGAGTCTGACGGGACTTGTAGCCACTATAATCTAACAGCACATTTGTAGCATTAGTGAGCGGATCCCACTGAATGATATCCGAAGGCCACCATGTCTTCAAATCACTGGACAGACAGCTTGAAAAGAAAAGCTTTTCATGATGACCCATATTGAAATACACATGCAAAACAACAGTAACCAAAGGTCTTTTCATAGCACCCTAGTGTGTAAAAGAACACGGGCTTTGAAGTCAGGCACTTTTGGGGATGAATCCCATCCTCAGCATTATGACTATAGTCTTGTTTTCTGCTTGTGCTAATTATAAAATGAAAATAGGGTTGTGCTGTGATAAAGTGTACTAACATATTTAAAAGTACTTGGAATAGCGCCTGGCACACAGTCAGAATGCAGTAATTAACAGCAGTAGCAGTGGAACAAGAAAGGACTTGAACTTTTATATAAGAACTACCCTTGGGATAGGGCAAGAGTGGGCTAAAACTGGACTAAACCTCCAATCCACAAAACTTCAATAAAGGGATGAAAGAATGAGACCAAAAAATCCTACTCTCCTGAGGTGATAAGGTTGACAAAATTAAACATCCCTCAATGGCTCCGCTATCAAACACATTAATGAATATTCTTAAACACCTACTAGGCGCTAGGCACTGTTCTTAGAACAGAGAAGGAAGAATAAGAATGATCCGAGCCTTCTAAAGGCAGTGGCTTAACCTTCTCAATGTGGTTTCAGGCACAATCACTACCAAGATTTCAAACATCTTGATGCCCAGGCTATACCTCATACCAATCAAATCCAAATTTCTTGGAGTAGGATCCAGGCAGCAGGATGTTTTATCTCCCATTTGAGTTTGATTTTACAGCTATCTGGACAATCCTAACAGCCCAAGTTTTTAGACTTCTCTTTAAATTTTAAATTCAAAACACATAAATTATTCAACAACTCTTACATATTTTTATTTTATATCTTAACAAAGCACCTGAGGTGACTTACAGTTTTATAGCATTATAAGATAGCAATTATTTTGAGGCAGAACAGAGATCACTTTGAAAAAAAAAAGACATCATTATGTCAGGAAGCTAAAAAGATACTGTTTCTGATGTTGAATGCTAAATATAGCCCTGAGATTCCTGGCAGTCAGTGCAACAAGGGAAATGTGAACTTTTATTGTCTGATAAAGATAAGTATGAAGTTTATTTCAAAAGGCAAATACTGTCTTACTGCTAAAGTCTGGGAGGAATCATTCCACATGGGAAGCACATCGTACAGCTTAATAAAAAATGCCTCTAACTCACTTGTTCATCTACAATTTTGTCTTTGACCCCTTAGAGAACATTGCTGATTTCAATTCACTCTGGAACTAAGGTCTCTCTACCCATTTTTAATTCACCTCTGTTTGCTAAGATTAATCAGACCAAAGCAATCTGCCCATTCTACTTAGAAAAACGCGTGCTCGCTCCAATTGCTCAACATGGAAGAAAATACCAGCACTGATCTTCCCGCCTTCTGGCTTTGTCGATGTATTAGCATACACAATCTATAAACCTTGTATTTTAATTCCTCTTTGGTGCCAAGCATAATGCTTAAGAATCATTGCCCGCCTATATTGTTCCGAATGCATCACGTTCTTAAGAGAAAACATGTGTAGTAAAACCCTCTTGAAATTGAAAGCATTTGAAGGAGTTATATTCTTATGGCATTAAGTCACTATATTAAGGTGTATAAGCAAATTCTTCTAAGCTTTCACATGCCCAATTTGGCAAGGGATCATCCTTATGAATAGTCCTTTGTTTTCACTCCCAAGATGTGTACAGGTTTTTGCAGAACTCAGATTGATTCTAGCAATTATTTCAAATTCCTCAGAAATACCTTAAATCTCATATCTTCATTTCTGACTAGGGACAATGCCAAAATGCCAACAGCTGAGTAATTTAGATTAAAGGCAACATCCCTTTTGACAGCCTCTCACACAGACATAGGCAAACATCGATTCATAGAAACCGTACACATCCAGTGTCTCCCTTTCTGTCCCTCAATGGAGGAATCCTGCGCTTGACTAACAGAAGATGTGAGCCTGAGTCATAATTTCTTAAGACTGATTTAAAGCTGGCCCTCAAAACCATGCTACACCCAACAGGTCATGTTTTAAATGAAGCAATTCATTCCCTTGCAAGATCACACATCAGCTCCTTTGTCCCTTTTAATTACAGCTACAACAGCAAACTGTCTTATACCAATCTAAATGTCCACATTTTTAAAGCATTACCTTTTACTTGAGAGATGCTGATCACAAATATACCAAGTTATTTTCTAAGAATGTAGCTTACAGTGCACTGTACTCTCTTGTTTTTCTTCAGACCAACAGCCTGGGATATAGAATAATTGGGTGGGATCAAGATTTAGTCAGCAAATATGAACAGAACTGTGGAAACGAAGGTAAGAATCAACTACTCATTGAATTTTCTAGGACAGAAATTACAAATAGTCACGTGCCCAACACTCAATTACAGGGAAGTGGATGTGAGCTAATTGATCGTGTATGTTTCTCCCAAAAAGCCTGGACATGGCCTCAGAATTCTTCAACCAAATTATGTGGACATCATTAATCGATCAAGGCAACACTTTGCTGAAAATTATTTTCCACCCTTCCACTAGGTCCTCATATTGGCACACAGCTGCAAGACAACGTCACACAGCCTAACACCTGAAGAGAACACCCAACGCTCTCCCTGACATCTCCAGCAAATGACCGGTCGGGTTCTTCTTGAAAGGTTTCAGCAACAGCCTGAGTGAACTGTCCACCTGCAAAAAGACCTGCAAACTCACGTGCAAAAGGACTTGATGATTCACTGATTTTTAAATAAGTAAGAACAGCTAGAGAATCCATGAACTGTCTTTCAGGTAGCCTTCCAAACGCCATGGTTTACTATTCACTCTTATCATAGCTCTTTGAAAATGAAGGGGTAGGGGGCTGCTTTTGTGCTTTATTTCCTAAGAAGAGCATTTAAAACCAAGGAGTGAACTCTCAACTTCCTGACATACCTGTATTCCAACTAAGAGCTCTCTAAGAATAGGGCAGTCAGAAAATTCTCACAATAAAAGGAATGAGGGCTGAGCTGGGAAGGGGGCAGGGTAGAAGGGCCTGAGGAAGGGACAGGAGGCCAACCCCTTCTAGCCCACATCTCACCATTATTCTTGTCCATTCAGTCCCCATACCTAGTTTCTACACTATCAAAGCCTCCCCTTCCTTTCCTCTCTATTCAAGGTATTCAGTTAAGAGCTAAAAAAATTTATTCCAAAACATAAGTGACAGCAAGCTTTTTTAGAAAATATTCGAATCCAAAAAAATACTTGTTAACGCATGGATCTTCTATTTTTTTTTTTTTTTTTTGTGGGTACCGGGGGGTCGACCTCAGGACCTTGCACGCCAGCAGGCGCCCATGCCGCTGAGCGATATCACCGGCCCCTTTTTCGTATGTGGGTTCCGGGAGTTGAACTCGGGCCCTCGCGCTTGCCGGGCAGGCGCTTAAGCCGCTGAGCCATCTCACCGGCCCTGGATCTTCTATTTTTAAAGCTACTTATCTTACATATATTACCACTTATTTCCCCCACTCAAATTAGTGTCCCAGGAAATAAAACTCATGGTATTTGTTATCATTTCATAAACTGCACCTAAATGCTGGACTTTTCTCAAATTTAAAAGTTACTATATCTTTCAGCGTTCCAGTGTCCATGAATCCTCAAAAGCCTCTGAAATGAAATCTTCCACCCGACAAGTTACAAATTCCAACACATCATCTGTGCTTGGGGAAAAAATGTTAAATAGCAACTTGCTATTCTTCAGTCACCACACATCTTAAGCGAAGGTAATATTTTTTTCATTTCAACAGGCACACACTCAAAAGCAAGGATACTAATCACAGAAAGAAATAATCCTCACACTCTCAAGATCTAAATGACACCGTAGAGATGATTCTTATGGTAAGGTCAACCAAAAAAGGCTAGTGTCCTGTGAGAAGTTTATTGGCTGAATCACATGTTTTTGTATTCAAAGAATATTTATATCAGTGAAGATACACCAAAGGTTTGCTTTAATATAGCATATGTACGATCTCATCTGGTAGCTGTTCCAAATATTTATAGAGGATCCCTTTCTTCAAATGACTTGGTGAGGCACCATCATTGATGTGCTTTAAGACTAACATAAAGCAGGCAAAATGAAACAAAAGTTAACTCATATGCCCAATATTAAATCTGGAGTTGATCTGTTTTATGTCATTGATTTCATTCAGCCCCTTGGATGGGTAATAATAATTAATGGTATGTCTCAAAGGAGTATGAAAACAGCGTTTCTACATCTCAAATAAGCCCAGTTGTAGAGGAACACAAGGTATGAGCAGGTAATTCTCATCACGAAAATGTTCATATTTTTCTTTGCACAAATGTAAAATGACCACATTTCATGTTGAGTTGATTGGAACATCCCAGTCTCTAATCAGCTGGTCCATTACCAGCAAACTCTGGAGAACTTGTTCATTGAACAAGTTTGTGTGCATGATATAATTTATAACTTTATTTTCCCCCTGAACCCTGGAACAAAATGTCACCTTTGAAGCTAATTCAAAAGTAAGAGGTAGGTAGTGGTCCCCATGGTGACAGAGTTTCCTTTTACCCAAGGTCCATTTCCAACCTGTTACTAAATTACTAAGCACTGGAGCGATAGATCAGGAGGGCACAGAGAGATGCTGTTAACCAAAGGAAACCCAACACCATCCACTGAAAACAGCTTGGAAATAAGGACGAATAAACCCCTCACTTCCTCCTCCCTCCCCCTTAGCTGACCACCTAGCAACTGTTACATTTTCTAAGTTACAAAACCAAGACTTCAGTCTACACAACACAAATTAATTTCAGAGATAGAACTGACTCTCTAGAGCTCTTATGGTTTGGGCATAGGAATTTCTTTATTTTGCCCAAAAATATATATACTGAGTTTTTCACATCTTCATTGTTCTGCAGTCAGGATCAACAGTTGGACATTTTCTTTGGAAGCAGTTTTTAAGTGTCTATTAGCTACAAAAAAGCAATTACATTTCCTCAGAGCATCCAAGAGTCCAGGAGGCCAAGAACAAGATTTTTCTCTCAGTCAAGGTTTTCAAAGTGTCGGCCAAGAGAATTGGGACAGGCTGCATTCCTTACTAATAGTGCACCACGGACACTCTTTAATACCCTGCCGAGAAGAATCTTTCACTTTGAAATTTAAAGTCTCATCTGACAGAACCCATGCCTGCAGGAGCCTCAATTTATCTGCTGTAGAGGAAGAACTCGAAATCCAATCTGAGAGAATCTAAACCTTTGTTTCCATGGTGAGGTTTCCAAAGAGCCACTGCACATTGAATTCTGTCCACTATAGTTATAGGGTGTGGGTATATTTAAGAATCTATCTTAAGATAACACAAAGGCACACAAAGCATCAGTCATTTCTACAACTAGGAGTGAGGTCATTGTGGGATGACATTGTAGATATTTACCTTGAAAGGTATTGGGATTGTGTGCACCTGTTAAGTTAACTTGTCTGAAAAATGAAGGGGTTGAACCAGATGATCTCTAGGGTCCATTTTAGGTCTCCACTTTAACTTAGAGATTGACTAAGTCTGCGACCTTGACCAAGTCACTTGGCCTCACTAATGCATACGTTTCCGTCTAGTGCTAAAACAAATTCATGAATCTCTGTATAAGTTCAAGGAGCATTTTCCCCTTAAAATTAACAGATAATTTTAGAAAGATTTGTGCTCTCTACTCCATCTGGGATTGAGAGGAGTGGTGAACATGAGGAAGTAAATTTTTGCCTTTAGTCGTCAATTTTACAGGGTAATTGGAAAGACAAATAAATAATCATATTTCAGAGTAAGCAAGAAGTGCTAATGAATACAAAATTATGGCAATGAAAGTAAAGAATAATAATTGTAAAAAGGATTATTTTCCACTGAAACCCACCGACCTTTACCTATTTGCCTATTTAATGTCAAAATTCTCTTCCTAATCAATCTAAAGTTTTCTGTCAAATATGAGACTTTTTCAAGAGCCATTCCTTGAAATGGCTTCTCCACCAAGTTTAGGTAGACCTGGACTCAGTGTGAGATTTCTTTATAGTCTTAGAGATACACTAAGGAATCCAGGGTCCATACAACAAAATAAAATTATTGAAGACAAGGCAGTATGATAGAGCAAAAAAGAGGTGGAATTTGGATTTAGAAGACCCATCCAACACGAATTGTGTATCCCACCCCTGCCTTGCAGACACTGGACAATGCTTTTAATATCCCTGTGCTTTGGTTCCATTGTCTAAGAAATGGTGATACTGTTACTTTCCCCAAATGGTTGTTGGAAGGATTAAAATGACATAATGGGGAGAAAGTGGTAGGATTTCAATAATACTTAAGTTACTTATTGGGTTTATTCAATTTCAACTCACCGGTCATTTACTAATGGCCTACTATGTGTCAGCCATTGTATATGGTGCTACAGATTAAGTGCTGGAGAGAAACCCATGCTTGTCCTGTGGACATACTCTGAACAGGGGCACTCCAGTATGGCTATTGGCACCCGAGAACTACTCTATCGTGAGGGTAGAAATTAGAAGCTGTGCTGCACACTTTCCCTAGCCAAATCCTCCAGGGGAAGTTGTTTTCAAACTGCTGAATCATACCCTTCTTTTTTTTAGAAGCATTATGGTCTTACTTACTCATGATCAATTGTTGTATGTGGAACACAAAGGCCTTCGCTATAGTTTTTGTTTTTAAGATGTGTACAGTCCCATAAAGGACATAAGCCTATAGCAAATTAAGTATCAAAAAAAGATGTAATTAAATAAATTCAACAAATGCTCACCGTATCCTCAGTATTCTGATAGGACCTCTGGAGAACAAAGAAGCAGGATATAGATGATTTCCATCTTGAAGGTATGCATAGTCCATTAAGGAGAAAACTAAGGGATATATATTGTCAGTACAAAATAGTACTCTTCTTTTTTTGGCCAACTGAATCAACTGAGATGTCCAGGCACATGAGCTGTTGTAACTCTAGGAACTGTGGTCTGCTATCCCCAAGGAATAGTCTAAAAGGAAGGTGCAGTGTTGCTGAATTTTTAAAGGGTAAGATTTAGATAGATGGATGTGAGAGAAAAGAAGGTCAAAATTATGGGAACCTACGTTAAAAAGTCCTACTGTCAAAAGAAAAATGAACATAGCATATGCAGGAGTCTAGGGGGAGTATGAGATCAGGATGGACAGATGGGACATCTTTCAGTAGTAAATGTTCCAATAAAAAATTCCAATAGTAAAGATTCCTATTCAATAGGCATCTACTGTTCTATGGTTTAATGTAATCTACGGGTAATTTTCCCTTGGTCCAAAGGCAGGTATGCAGGAGACCCATTATTACTTTTTGTCTCTGTCAATTGTACACTTAGACCATGACTGACCAGTTTTATCAAAAATCGCCAAATATTTTAGTACAAAAATCACAGCCAAAGTCACAACTACTCAGTCTATTCGAGAAGCGCTACCATAGGGTGCAATTATTACTTAACAGCAAATAAGGCAGGGATACAGTCAGATGAGGCCCAGAATAGAAATTGGGTAGAAGGGAAGGGATCTGGCTCCCAAAACTGAGTTGTTACTGGATTAGTAGTTCCTATTTCAAAGGAAGAAATAGTGGGGTGGTGTAAGAGCCAGGTGTGTTAGTCAACTTTCTGTCACAGCGGATACATAAGATCGCCTTAGAAAGAGAAATGGCATATTTTGGCCCAAGTTTTTAGAGGTTCTAGTGCCCATTGATTTTGGGTCAGTGGCAAGGCAGCACATCATGGGGGGAGCATGTAATGGAACAAAACCACTTGCCTTGTGGGCAGGGAGCAAAAGAAGAGGCCAGGGTCCCACAATCCCCTTTGAAGTTACACCCCCCCAATGACCCAAAGACCTACTACTAGGTCCAAACTCATGAAGTTTCCACCACCTCTCTAGAGCTGGGGACCAAGCTGGGGACCAAGTCTTTACCATGTGGGCCTTCAGGATGCATTTAAGATCTAAACTATAGCCCAGACATAAGGAAAGAGCAAGAATGGCCTGGAGAATGTGGGTGCTTTTTCAGAACACTCCTGCTTGCTCTAATGTCCCACACCTTTAAAAGCCACATCTGTGTAGATAGTCTTCCTCCTAATGTATGCATGTGCAAGCTACTTCTAAGTATACATTAACTGATAAGTGTAATCTTTGCAGAAAATAATCAGTGATGCTTGTATGGATGAATGAATGCACTTTGGGTCACAGACACATGCATGTATTTAGCACTTGTTGAGCCTCACTGAGGACCTTGATGTTCTCCTGGAGTAGTGGCAACTGCCCAAGGCTCTTCTATTGAGCAGCCCATCTCAATCATCTGTAAGTACCAGAGACAGAGAAACAGAGAAAATATAGATTAAAAAATGGAATGAAAATAACGCAACTCTTTCCCTTCTCTTTTAGGGTCTAATTTAAGAACTTTAACCTTATTTATATGTAATATGCTGTGACTTGGACTCAATTTGACTTACAAAATAAATCCTAATAAATCTGTCTATTATAAAGCCCTTAAGATAATTACTGGGCTGGTGCGATAGCTCAGCGGCATAAGCGCCTGCCTGGCAAGCATGAGGTCCTGAGTTTGACTCCCGGTAGCCACATACGAAGAAAGGGCCGGTGATATCGTTCAGCAGCATGGGCACCTGCTGGCACGTGAGGTCTTGAGTTCAATCCTCGGTACCCACACACACACAAAAAAAGATAATTACTGAGGTCATATATATGTATATATATGCACATATATATATCAAAACTTCATGTTTCATTGTCAGTTGAGAAAATGTTATTGTAATTTGAAAAGTCCTCTGGGTCTCTTTCTTCAATTCAGCTGTCTGAAAGTACCAGGGGGGTTGACTAAAGAAAATTCATTTTATTTAATTAATATACAATATTAGTTACCTCCCTATAATTAAGTCCAAACTCAGTTTTAGATGTATACTTTTCCCTCAACCCTGCTCTCAAACTCATTTTATTGTTGTGATTAACAATTACAAACCACAGACTTACCCATCATTAACAAGCGAATCAATAGATCATGTCCTAGTCATACAACTGATGAGGTAAAATGAATTAACTAGATCTATATGAATCAATATAGGGAAAAACTCACAAATACAACTTATAGCAAAGAAATAACACTTGCAAAATGTATTCTATGTATGTATTACCATGTACACAAACTTTAAAATCATACCCAATAATATCATCTAGTGATTACTAGTACAAACATATGTAATTAAAACAACACATCACTACAGTGTAGTGAATACAAAAGTAGAGGGGTATGTAATAGATTTCACCTATATCTGTATTTCTTTAAAAATTTTAAAGTTAATGTAGAAAAATGTTTAGAAGATTAAACAGAGGGTCCTTTCATATTAATATTGTATTTTCTATAAGGTTTTAATGTTTCATTTTAAAAGAAAATCAAGCAACAACAAATGCTTACCACCTCCACTGGTATTTTTCTTAAATTTGAGAAATTTTATATGCTACATTTCTTTCTTTTCTTTTCTTTACTTTTTTTTCTGTTTAGGTTTTGACTTCTCCATGAAGATATGCAGGAGCTTGAGAAAAAGATTTCATAACAGTTCTTCAAAGGAATTGTTAAGCACTGATGTACAAACAGGAGAATCTTTCACAGTTCTGGCCAATTATTTTCTATGAACTGAATTTTTTAAATGAGAGGTGACTAATCAAAAATGTTGGAGCTGGAGGGCCGGTGAGATGGCTCAGCGGCATAAGCGCCTGCCTTGCAAGCGCGAGGGCCCGAGTTCGACTCCCAGATCCCACATACAAAAAAGGGGCCGGTGATATCGCTCAGCGGCACGGGCGCCTGTTGGCGCGCGAGGTCCTGAGGTCGACCCCCCGGTACCCACAAAAAAAAAAAAAAAAAATGTTGGAGCTGGAGACTGTGAAGTCTTCCCCAAAGATCAGAGACCGAAACCTCTAATACTGTTCTGAGCATTTGAGAGGGGCTGTCTGTTTTTTCCTCAATCGTCCCTATGGGCTTTAACTTCTTGAACTTGGCTAATTTCATTCCAGTATTACATTTCCCGTGGATGTCACTGTGGAACAACATAACATTCTCTTTGGGCACAACTACACTGTTCTTTTTTTATTTGTACCCACTTTCAAGATCTTTCAATAATTGTCCTTGAGACTACATGGCAAAGTTTGCCATTTTCGTGGCCATATGAATGGAAACTTACATCTTTTTACCTGGAAGGTAAACTGAATCCAACTAAACAATTTATAAATGGTTGGTCTGACCCTATGACATTTCCATTTAAAGGTGAAGGTTTTCTAGCTGATCAATATAAATTTTGAAAACAATCGAAAAAAGCCATCCAGTTAGGTATTTCTTTTATTTAAGAGATATTTCTCCATGGGGACATTCCTCTGTTCTTTTATGTTTATTTCTGTGGTGCTCTGGGTCATATAATCTTTAATAGAACAGAAAACTCTCCAACCAGCAATAATCCAGGAAGACATCAAAAACGCCCAGACAGAAAAAGGCTAATATTTCCTCACCAGGTGTCTAGCCTCTTAATCTAGTGATAATATCACATTCCAAAGGAAAGCACTGAGACCCTCCCAGCTAACACGCTAAGCACTTACTTCTCCACCTAGGATTACCAGCTTGCTGAGCAGCAAACATTCTCACCTGCACCGAGGTGGGGGCTGCTCTCCTGTTGCTGAGAACAGCAGCATCTGAGGAGAAAATAAGAGCCCAGGCAAGACTTTTCTTCAGAAACCAAACCCAGCAGCGAGCTTGCTAGTTTCAAGCACAGGTGCTAAATTATCTGGGGTTTCAGTTACGTTTCCTGAGTGTGTGGTCCTTTCTTTGGAATTTAGAAAAGGTTGTCTTCTCCGAAAGGCGTATCTTCAGGAGGCTGCATCGTCTAGGTTTGCTTCAGATTTGCTTAAAGGGAGGACATGGCACATCTTCCTTGTCAAAGGATCGAGCCAGAAGCCCCTAGATGGGTTATTGGACCTCAGAGTCCAAGAAAGACAAGGGTCTCATGTGAAGAATGCTTGGTGGACAGAAGACGTACAGGGACAGAGATAATGCAAAGGAAATTTTTTACATCTTATTTATTGTCCTCACTATAGACAATTCCATCTCCCCTCTGAAGAATGAAACGCAGGAATTGGAATATCCTTCGCAAAGGTTGTTCAGTGGTCGCTGGAAGATTTGTGGGAGGAAAGGCTGCTGGGCTAGAGAAAGAATCTAACACAATGCAGCCACTGAATTTCTGTCTACAGCATACCAATCCGTGCCCCAGAAGGGACCGTCCCAAGGCAGGAAGTCTCAGCCCTGGCTTGTACCCTTCGGAATTACTCGGGCAGTGAAAAAGCAGCAGCAACACCCTGCCTGGCCCTCCCTAGACCAACAGAATCACTTGCTTAAAGTTCACAAGATGACTTTAATGTGTAGCCACATTGAGAACAAGGGCAGTGTTTCTCATACTTGCCCGGATAAGCAAGTCATCCGGGCACTTATAGAATGCGGATTTTGACTTGGTAAGCCAGGGTGAGACATTTCTAACAAGCTCACAGTAATGTGGTGCCACTGGTCCATGAAATCACACTCCGAGGAGCAAGAAACTAGATGATTTCCAAGGGCCCTTTCAGCACTACGATCCTGGAGTGTGCATCAACTTTCACTTTTACTAGAATTTCCAGATGACAGGCTACAGTTGGATAATTGAGAAATCTCTTAGGTAGAGTGACCCATCTCTACCTTCCCCGCCACTGCCACACACACCCTTCCCACTGGAGATGGCCCATATCAGAGAAATCCCTTTTCTAACACCGTGCACCATGCTGGGCTCGGTGACATCATTTGACGTTCTTTAGAATTTAAGAGACACTTAAAAATCTTAGGGTGCCTGGTGTAAACATCATAAACATTAATGATCACTGAATGATGGAATGGGTAGAAAAGTGCAGGACATTTGTAGAGGATTCACCCAAATAGCGGCAGCCATGATGTGGAGATTTGAGCCCTCTGGAGGGATATGTGCGGGGGCGTCTCACCAGGAGGGGCTTGTATAGGCCCTGGCACAGTGGGCAGGTTGGAGGGTGGAGCGGTTTGGGAGAAGCATCCTGGAGAAAGTCACTTCCAAGCTAAGACCTAAAGATGAGTACACTTGAAGGTGCCGACCGAAGAAACTTGTAGTGCGGATGCTGATATACGTGAAAGAAAGGCTGAGGAGTTCAGAAGTAACTCCGTTTGTCTGAAGCATGAAAACAAACAAAAACCATGAAAAATCCATCTGAAGCATAAGCTAAGGCCAGAGAAAGGACTCGACAAGTCACATCAAGGACCCAGGTTGTTATCCCGCAGCAAGAGAAAGCTGTCCGGTAGTTTTAAGCAGATGACTGATTTGCATTTCAGAAATAAACATCTATGTATCGTGTGGGCAGTGGAGGATGGAGGAAGGCAGCCTCGTGAGGGGCCGATGCCTCACCGTGTTGGTAATAGTTGAGGCCAGCTACACCACTTCTAAGAAATTCTTCTGTATGTGCATCCAGAGGTTTAGGCACTATTGTTTGTCATAACAATAATTTAGAAACAGAAAATTTCTATCAAGAGGGAATTAGTTGCATAGATTTTGATATAAATATATTCTGAAACAGTGTGTGACCATTACAAAGGACACAATAATCTGCATGTATTAACGTATAAAAAGTCCCAAGACACCTACAGAGTGAAAAAGCAAATCATAAATATAATTTATATAATATGGCCCCATTCTATAAAAATTTAAAAATATACTTCCTAGCCTGTGTGAGGTAGTGCATACTGCAAGAAATAAGAACCTCCATTAATTAATTAAAATAATATTCTATATATTTGAGTTATATATGTGTACATGGAAATTAATAGTAAAAGGACTGGAAGGGTATATCTGAAAGAATAATGGCTTCCTTTAAGAAAAGGAATGGAAGCCAAAGCAACCTTTTCACTCTATATGTTTTGTTTAACATATTTACAAAGAGAAAGTATTCATGTGTCACTTGTGCAGTAGAATAAAAAAGAAAAAGGAAGGAATGAACTGCTACATAGCACCCCTTTTTGTATTCATCAATAGCATGAGTTTTGCCTTCATCTCATCGAATGATTGCCATAATTTTAAATTCTAAATTTCTAACAAAAATTAAATAAAAGCTATCTTTAGAATTTAAAATTCTAAAAGTTGCTTTTTTCTCCCTTCCAAGGTTATGCCCCAAAGTCTCCCTCTCTTTTCCCTCAATAATCTCCCTATACTTTAATCTCTACTCTAGTTTTCATTGTGCTCAACCTAAGAGAATTCAGGACGAATCTACACTTCCGGCAGTTGAAAATAATTAAAATGATTAAGTAAAAATAGAAATCAACGGGGATTGAAAAAAAAAAAAGAAGTTTTTCTCTTTACCCTTCTGAGCACTATTTCAGTGCTGCCATAATTTTCTAGAAAGATCTTCTGATGACCCCTGAAAACAATCCAGGACCCCCCACAGCTGCTCTTGGATCCCAGTATAACCAATTCAGCCGTGCACTGAAGAGAAAGTTATAAATTGCTTAGAGGCGGAGGTTACAAAAGAGAGCGACCAGCCTGGCTTTTGTTGGGGTAAATCTGGGCTCCCCAACCTGTTAAGATGCTTTGAAAGAGGTAACAAAATGATCTATAAAGGCAAACCAGTGGGTGTCATTTCTTTAGATAATCAAAAACCTTTTGATTGGAGAATACACAAAAGGCTGAGGAAGGTTAGTAACCCTGGGATAAAAGAAAAATTTCCTTCATCAATTAAAAAACAGTTATGGAAAAATGGGAACTAGAACTTCTGTTTCCCAAATGGGGAAAGATGAAAAATGCTGGCATCATTTAACATTTATTATAGTCAACGTGCAATTGAATGGCAATCTCCTGTGAGAAATCGATGATCTAAAGTGGATTTAAAATATTACTCTAAAAAAAGGAAATGTAGAAACAAGCATCTATTTTATAATTAGTAAAAGTAACAGTGACGATTTTTATTTCTATTCTAGGACATGCACTTTGGCGTGGTACCTTCACTAGCATAGATACAATGCTCCATTTCAACACTCTCCCTCTTCTTTCCAAGCCTTAATTTTTCACTTAACTTTTATTTTAACACTGTGGAGACTGATACTCAACCTGTGTTGCTTTTGCTGTTTAATTTAATTCAAAGTTGAGAGGTATCAGTCCTATCTAAAACACTAAGCATCTTGACAAAAATATTTTCAGCTTGTTTTTTATAGAGAAACTAAAACCAGTTTAAAATACATGTCATTTACTAATCATGAAATATGATTTGCCAAAATAGTATACATATTGGGAAATGAATAACAAAGTGTGTATCATACCTACTTAATCCTATAGTCTCTAGGGAACCTCCAAATTCGTGAAGCATCAAGCCATAGAAGAATTATATTTGCAAGGGGAGCTTGGAATTATTTGGCTGGCAGAGGGAAGCAGAGCAAGAAGATGCCAACTGTATACAAAGCAGAGTTGACATAGTGACAGCCAATGCAGCGTGTCGATCCCATCAGCCTGCTCCAAAATACAAAAGCAGTGCACGGGGGCCAGCACCTTGAAGGCCGAGGACTCTTCCTAAAGGGGATTCGAAGCTCACTGAATGCTTTCCATCCGTGCAGAGCAACCATGACAGAAATAACAACAAACAGCCATTCATCTCCGAGGTTGAATGATAAATAATCCAAGAACAAGCCTGCCCCAGATCTGGTATGATAAAGTGTTCACGCAGTGAAGGATGTTACACCAATCAGGACAACAGCGACAGGGGCTGGCGCTTCTGCGTGGTGCCATAAGCACTTGGACAGCAGTCCAGAAATCCAAGCCTCGTCATACTTGGGCAGCTGACTTCACCTGCACTGAGTTCCTCCTGCATGCTTCCCATACCACCCCAGCCCAGTGGGACTGGCTGGGTCCCTTTTTTCGACACTCCCTAGTAAAATCTGAAAAATATGGATGATGAAGTGAGGTTCTTTTTTATAAAAATAATAAAATTACTTTCTTTTTCAAATTTTTAAATTTTTAAAATGCTCTTATTTTTATGAAACGATGGTTATAAGAGATAGTGATAGAAGTAAGCAGCAATATTTGTTGTTAATGCTTAAATAAAATGTGAGCAATCCTATGTTTTTCCATTAAAAATTATTAGTTTGCTACATCTAAAATCTGGCAGACTGAGGACATAGCTCGGTGATAGTACGTGCTTAGCATGCACAAGGGCCTGGGTTCAATTTCTAGTACTATACTACTACTACTAGTGAACACCATAAAAGTCCAGGGACTTTTGATATAATAGATAGAAATTGTGACGGAAGTCATCGTGCTAGCATACGTGCCTGCAGTCCCAGCTACTCGAAAGGCTAAGACAGAAGCATCTCCTGAGTGTAAAAGTTTGAAGCCAGCATAGGCAACACAGTGAGACTACCTAACTCAAAAAAGAAAAAAAGAAAACTCGCCGAAGTCAAGTAAATTTGTTTTAAGTCCCAGCTTTGTCATTTACTAACTGTGTGACCTTTAAGACTCTGATTCCTCACTTGTAGAATGCAAGTAACCACAGCACCTACCTCATACATTCGTCACCAACGTTACTGAGATAACGCAGAAGATGCCTAGCGTAGAGCAGAGTACATGGTAATACTCAAGTGTTCATTGCAAAAAAAAGAGTCCGAAGAAAGGCCACCTGTCACCTGTGCTCCTCAGGTTGCTCATCTCTCAGATGAAGCATTTGTCCTACTATTTACCCTTTAATTGTGACAATTCTACATTCTACCCCCATGGCTTGTGATGGTGTAAATGTCCCCTCCAAAATTCAAATTGAAATTTAATTGTCACTGCAACAGTATGAAGAGGTGGGACATTTAAGAAGTAATTAAGTCATGGGGGTTTATTGCAGGAGCGGGTTAGTTATTGCAAGAGTGGCTTTGGTATAAAAACCAGCTCTGTTTGTCCCGCACACCATCACTGTGTGATGCCCTCTATCGCGTTATGATGCAAAAAGAAAGCATTTTCCAGATGCCACCACCTTGATTCTGTACTGCAGAGCCTCCACAACTGTAAGAAATAAATTTCTGTATAAATTACTAAGTCTGCAATATTCTGGTATAGCAGCAGAAAATGGGCAAAGACATGGTTCTAATCTTACTCCAAGGCTATTCAAATCCACAACTGGTCACAGGTCCAAGTTAAATAATGAAGCACCATACAGCTGTGGAATGACATCCTATATTATTGAGTGGGAAAAACATGGTCACAAGCCATTTATTAACAGCATGATTCAATTCTTGTAAAATGAACTACATACAAATGGTAATTTCTAACTCATCCTTGAAAACATTCCCCAATTAATCTAGGTCAATGCTGCTCAATAAAAATATAATGTGTTCTACAATGTGAGCCATATGTAGGATGTTAAATATTCTGGTAGTCACATTAAAAGAAACAGATGAAATTTATTTTTAAATATATTTTATTTAATCTAATATAAACAAAATATTCTCATTTCCATATGCAATCATTACAAAAATTATTAATGAGATATTTTATATTTATTTTCTCATACAAGACTTTGAAATCTAGTGTGTACCTTTCACTTCCAGTACATCCTAAAATAAACTAGCTGCATCTCAAGTGCTCAAGAGCCACATGTGATGAATGGCTACTATACTGGAGAGAGAAAATGTAGGCAATTGGCCCCTCTCCCCACACTGAATTAGAATTATTAGACTGAAAGGAGACTTTGTCTTTTTTAATCTCAAGTGTTTATTGCCTAAAATTGTTCCTGGCACCCCTATTGGGTACTTAATGAAGGTTAATTTGAATGAATACATTCAACTCAAAATATTCTCAGGGTAGGGATGACTTTACATTTTTAAGTACCACATTAATTAAAAAATAAAAGGGCATCACACCATGCCCTAAGAAAAAGCATTGAAATTTTAGAAAGTGCTTTCCCAAAATCATACCTCACAAATCACCTCCTGCTTCATCCAGGAGTAAAGTCAGCCTTACATAAATGAAAGATACCCACCATGAGCTAACTACAAAATATTAATGGAACTGAATCTAATGCCAAAATATATATTATAGAAAAATGAATATGAAAAGATAATCAAGCTAAGATAAATGAATAATAAAAGCTTTATTAAATGCCTACAATTCTGTAGGTAATTTACATATATTGCTTGTAATCTTCACTATAACTCTGTAAGGTAAACTGGAGAAATAATGACAGTTGGCAAAAATATTTTGGCCGTGAAATTATTAAAAGAAACAAACCTTTGGATTTGAGTCCTATCTCTGCCAATTTCTAGCTCTGTGACCTAAGGTAATTTTCTTAATCTCTCTGATCTTATTTTACTTGTCTGAAAAATGGGCATTAAAATACCTACCCTTGATTATGATAAAGATTCAATTATTGATGCGTGACAAACTCTCAATACTTGGCAGCTAGCATCAATACAGTTTTTAATTACTAAAACAGAAGCAATCACCATTATCCTAGGTTCAAGGTACTCAAAGAGCCTAAATGCCATATAGCAAATAAATAGATGGTCCTGCATTCAAGCCCAGATCTAACTTACTGAGCCCATGCATTTTGCAGCACCATCTCTTGCCTGGGAAGCTCTCGTGGCAAAGATCATGGCATTTGGATGCAGCAAGGTACTCTGCAAGACGCAGAACGAATGCAGTTTGGCAACTTGGCATTTGACCTAACTGGATCAGAGCAGGGACCTCAAAGAGCTGAGTCAAGACATGGACCTTGGCTTAAAGAGGGCTTCAAGCCAGTGGGAGAAGTTGAGACTTGTGTACCACCAAAATGCAGACATAAATTGGAGAAACAATTGACTGATCTCCACAATTATCCTCTATCCTTTTGCTAGATTCTCTGTTTCTTTTCGTATGTATGATAAATCATAGATACCAATGAATAACTTTAAAAAAGAGTAGTTTTTAGAAAAGCAATACAATAAGAATTTTTGTAAATAACCTTTCCCAAATTTTTTTGTGTTTGTTTTGTTTTGTTTTAACTTGATTCTTTTGGCTGATAGGAACATTCCTTCATCCAAGTAAAGGCTGAACATATGCTTTTCTATGCTATTCAAATCCTACCCTAAATTTCTCTTAAACCTTTGAGTCTATATGAGGAGTGGTGTTCATGTTCCCATGTATTACCTGAGTTGTGAAAGAAAAACCAACCAAATCTTATCTGTGGTTAGAACATTGCAACAACCTCGCTCAAGTTTGATCCTTTTGCAGGCCATTAAACCAACACAGCTGCTTGCCATTAGTTACCCTTCTCGCTTGGCTGCACGCCGGGGCCACCTCATCAATGCGGCAGGAGCCGCCACACCTGGCTGGCATGCTCATGTTTGAACCTAGCATTTCAAAAATTATGCTTGATAATGTTCTTCCCATGAGTAGATACCTTATCAAATTTATTTTTTAAAAATTGAATAGCGTATGTACACATATGTAGACTCTGCATGTAAACACGCACGTGCCTATGTACAGATGATAAAAATGGTGCTCAAGAAACACATGTAACAAGGGATTCTCTTCAATCAAAAATGGTAAAGTTTATTTATAAAAATTCTCCTTATTATACTGCTTTTCTAAAAACTACTCTTTTTTAAAGTTATTCATTGGTATTTATGATTTATCATATACACAAAAAGAAACAAAACCTGGCAAAAGGATAGAGGATAACATTTCAGGGTAATTGTTATTAACAGTGAATGAATAGCTATCTCCTAGGATAAATACATAGGTAATTATTTTCTACACATTTTGAAAATGGAAAAAATATATACTTATCAATTTGAAAGAGACTGAACAAAAGATTAAAATTGACACCTAGAAAATCTTTTAAAAGTTTGCAGTCTTCTCAATAAAAAAAAAATAGACGTTACACATAAAGTGAACATCAATTGAAAAGTGAAAAGTATTGTAATTACTCAAGACCTTTTCGCCTGTTAGAGTCCTGGTGGTTTCATTATATGACACTTTTCAGCACTTTTAGCTGGTTTATGGCACAATCCCCCCAAAAGAAATATGAAGAGTAATTTTCAAAAGGAACTTTTATTTTTAATATGGATTGATTTTTTAAAGGCAGCTCCAAGCAGCCCAGTATATCAAACAGGAACCATCACACCAATCCCAACACATCAAGGGGCAGTTTTAACACGTGAGGTTTGTTGTTTCTAGTAGGTATCCATGTAGCGAGAGAGGTCACCACTCAGCGAGGTGCTTTCTTTCTGGTGTATAAGAAAAGAAATCACCAGGAATAAGGGGGGAAATGGGCCTGGGAAACAGGAGGGGACCTTGTCAATCTCCAAGATGCTAGAAAATGATCACGAAAGTCTTTTGTTAGGGAATCCTATAATGGTATTGCTGCTCATCCCTTGTGGACACGAACAGCAACTAGCCTAAGATGGTAAGGGCGACAGAGGATTAGACAAATTGTGAAAAGGCCCAGGAAAGGACATTATTGGTGTTTGGAATCATAAAGGCCAAAATTGTGTCATTATTTACCTTCAACAGCAGTGTCCCTATGACCAGGATTTCTTGAGGGGAAAAATCCAAAGGCACATATAAAATGTTTATTAGGGAGGTATCCATGTAAGTGATTTTATAAACAGAGAAAGCAAAAAAAGGCCCCTATAGAACTACTCAGATGTATTCTTAAGGATCATACAGTTTTGTTATTTTAAGAATTTATGCTACTTTTAGGAGAAAGATGTTAAGCTTGCTCCCAATCCTTTTTATTTTAAACACAAGGATCCCTGAGAAGGTTGGCATTGTACTGGAAATAATTTTGTTGCATATAACAAAACTATAAAAATGAAGAGCAACCAGAAGAGATGGCTAGACTTGTAAGTTTCAGGAGAGTTAGTGGTTGTAAGAACACATGATGAGATCCTTTGCATTACCCACATGCCGCATAACAGAATATGCCCACATCTTGGGTTTCAGAAAAATACACAGCAAAGAGCTTAAGTTTGCAGACTGACCTAAGTCAGTTCCAGTGCATATCTCTGAAAATCCTCCTATGAACACATTCTCGAAAAGGAAAACCTCTTATCAGTACTTCCTTAGGAGTTAGAGGCCAAGTTGTTGCGTCCAATAAAAGTAAGTACACTTTTTAGTAAGATTAAACAGTATCTCACTAATCATATCCCATTTTCCCTGAATATTTTCCGTAAAATGGTTATTTGGGGGGCAATTTAGAATTCATGACAAAAGCAGTGATGGTTTGCATTATTCTTACAATAATAACCATGAGTGCTCATCTAATAATGTAGATAGTGACCAAAGATATGCCAGGCCAGAGCCAGGAAATGGGTAAAGGGAACAGACAGGAAGCAGTCCCTGTGTTCACAGATTCTAGACTACTCGAAGAGATGACAAAGACGTAAGTCATTACAATACAGCCATATAAGTAGATGCAGAGTTTGTTGTAAAGGCCACAGTGACCTGAATTCTGCTTGGTAAGTACTTATTGAAGAATGGAGTAGCAGCCTTCTGCCTAACAAACCCACAGTGTGTGCACTATTCTGTCATTGTCTTTCTTGTTTGGACTCCACCTATGGCCTATTGACCTGTGGTCCTTCCCAGATTCTTGGCCAGTTTCCCAGACCCAACCCATTCTAGCCACCAATACCTGATACCCTGTTGTATCAAAGTGTCCAGAATTACTTCTCCTAAAAAGGGTCAAAGCAAAGCTATCAGTAACAACTGAACACTTTGGAAAGCACGTTAACTCTTTCCCATGCATTTGGAAGTAGAGCATCTTATTATGGGCCAATAAGAGCAGTGGATTTGGATAAGGAGACTAACCCGTGGCGTGTCTATGGACAAAGGGGATTTCTATCACTGCTGTACTCACTGTGGGTTTGTGAGGCTCTTCCTTTCCATGCATTTATTTTGCATTTGAGATAAGAAACCACAAGGGGTGACTCCTGGACCTTTGTTACAGCCTCATGGTCTGCACAGCTAGGCTTGTGCAGGTTTACTACAGAAAGAAATATAGATTTTTTTTCTTCAGAATGCAGAACTTTTATTAAACCAGTGAAGCTGTACAAATAATAAAAATGTAAATCTTTTTCTGCAAAGGGTGCATAACATCCTCAAAGCAACACATGAAGGACAAAAAAAAATCTCATGGATTTTTATGGCTGAGAAGTTTGTTTTTCTAATTTGAGGTTTAGAATTATGGCCCAAAGTGGCTAAGTGGCTTTGCCACAGCTGCATTGTCAACACGGGGAAGACCTGGGTGTGGAAGACCTCCTCTACTCCTAATCTACAGTCTTCTACTGAACCAGAGCTCCCTTACCTCATTAAAACTCTTCACAACCCAGCAAGATGTCTTTTTACACTCAAGTAAGATAGTAAAATGCTTCCTTAAATTCACCTTGAATCTTTTCATTCAGAGTCCGCACTCAACTTTAGGACTTTTCAGGACACTCAAAGCCCATATGGATAAAGCCGTAGGTAATAACACCTTACAAGACAGCCATAAGCACCCTGCTCATGAATCCTTAAGAAATGCCAACTGCTGCCCACATCTACCCCCTATTCTTAGTCCTTATTTCTTATACAGTGGTGAAGTCAAAAGAGAACATAAAAAGATATGTACTATAATATTTGTTCAAACAATTGTAATCATCTCAAGCAACAGGAAAGTTTTAATGCTTTTCCACCTAGAGTAATTCTCCCCAACTCTTTTAATAGATTTCCTCTTTAATATTTTCAAATAAGAATATATTGCTTATGTTTACTTTCTAAGCATTTATTCCTAGAAGAGAAACGCATCAACCACCCCAAATGTGCCAAGCAGGGATGCTGGGTGCAGGAATACAGGAAACTCACACCCATCTGTGCCATGGAGCTGAAGCCCAGGGCACAGGGGCTCCGTGAATAAACAGCCACACCCATTAACAGGTGCATCTACGTTGTCCTAAATGCGTACAGGAAAACAGCAAAGGGGTAGTGAGAATTAATATCATGGGGAACCAATTTAGATTGAAGTGGGAAAAACATCACAACCCTTAAACTATGATTTTGTAAGTTGTTTTTGGACAAAGATTACCTTTTTAAAGATACAATATGTACTTTCTGGGACAAAACTTGCAGCAAAAGAAACAAAATCATTTTTCCATGATGGCTTAACTTTCTCTTTATAAAACAGAGGATCATAATGATCCTCACCCGTTCACATCCTGGAGGAACTTTGTGCATAAAATAGGACCCTAACTGAGAGGTTGTCTCCAACATTCTACATATCACTTAAACAGCATTAATAGAGTTTATACTTAAGCATATATTTTTAAAAGGTAAGAATAACAACAATACATTTGGAAACATCTTGACAACCTGAAAATTAAACATCACTTCACACCACAGGTTTTGATGGCAATAAAAGATGCCCATGTTCTAAAAATGCAACAAAACTTAGGGTTTCCAAGAGAGCCAGCAAATATGCCCCTGTGCCAGTATTACAGAATCTGCCTTTAATTTTGCTTAACAGTAATAACAGCTTCTCGTGCAGCCAAATCCCTCCAGCAATGAACGCAAAGGTTCTGCATGTGGTGGCCTGCTGCCTTTCGACTTCCCCGTTAAACACCTGTTCTGGGCTTGGGCCATGCCTCTGGTTTCTCACTCAGGTGGAGAGTCTTGCTTAAGGGGACAGGCGGGTATTTTTGCTGTCACCAAAGACAGCTAATTTGGGAAGCCTAATCTTGCAAAGGGGCCAAGTTTCAGTTCTCAGAGTGTTGGGTTTAGGGTAGAGGGGACTCCGCCCAGAAAGGCAACCTGAATACTTCCCCCTCTGCCCCTCTCTTGTCTTTGCTGAGAATCCCCCAAGTAACTGACATGTTTTATAGATTTCAGGGGACTGGTCTATGGTGCATGGCTCGTATTCTTTCCTGTCACCTGACTAATTTAATACCTTCCTTCTCAGATAGATAGAGCATTCCTGACAAGCAGTTGCCTTGTGGTTGATTTCAGTTAATTCAAACACAATAATAAGTTGAGAAATTAGTTATGGGGATTGAAGGAAGGAGGAATTTTACAGGTGTTAATTCTTAGCCATTTCGGGACCAAATATTTCCAAAGGAATTGCATGCTCAGCAAATACTATCTTCCACCTTTCGAGGCCTTTGCATCTCTGCGTGGAAAAAAAATTTTATTTTACAGGCCATAATTTTGCAATTTCTTTTAACCATAAGGATTAATCTTTGCTTGTCCTCCTTTCAAAAGCACCACACCAGAGTAAAAGCCAAGTTCAGTCCATAGTTTTTCACATAATAAGAGCTGGCAATATGGCCAATGATTTCATTTCAAAACCGTGACTTATGTGTAGTGGTGCTGGTGGCTGCTGGTCATCTTAGTGCAGGTCAGAAATGAAAGCTACTCCTCTCTGTCTCCCAGCACCTCCATTTAAGAATGAAGAGTTCTGTGCATCGAACATTAGTTTGGAGGATTTTTCCCTGAAGGTTCTGGACAAAGAGCAGGGAACATCCCAAGCACTTGCTTGCCTGATTATTACTATTTCATCAAATGAATGAGAAGATAAAGTATCTAAAGGTTACCTGAGATCTTTACAGCCCCAAGATATTCTGCTGGGGAATTAGTTTTGAGAACAATTAAAATTAGTGACATCATTGAACTGTGGATATTCATTTATTCAACCAATATTTATTGAGCACCTTCTATATTCCAGGAACTCTGGATCATCAATGAACAAAACAAAGATCCCTGCCTCCATAAAGCCCTTCGTTCCACGGGTTTTCAAGAATAGTATTTTTGAGTAAGTGTGGCTCAAATAAGTATTTCATTATGTGCTTCTGGAATATAAAACCCACGTACCTGAAATTGAAAGAAAACATTTACAAAGCACTTAAGTACCCATGAGTGTGTTTATAAGAATTGGAGTAAAATTGAAGTGAGGGGACACTCATAGGATCAATTGGGAAAAGCCACTAGGATGGCAAGGCTGGAGCCTCTTTTTTAAGGAAGTGATGGCTATCAAGTCAGGAGGGAAAGAGAAAAAATGTGCCAGGTGTGGAACACAAGAAGAAGGACACACAGATTAGAAAAAGAACATGAATCGAACAAAAAGAATTGTTTATGGATAAGGCCAGAATTCAAAACAACTTGTAAAACTTTCTTACTTACCCAACGCCTTTTCTTTATGGAAGAATTAATAGAAACTTTACACAATATATAGACATATTATTAGATGGCATGTGCAGGCTGACTTTTATATATTGATCTATTACAGGACAACTTTCCAAGAAAGAAGTATATTTTTCAAAAAAATAACCATGGCTAAAACCATAGGGTAAGCTCCGATCTCAACAGGTCAAAGGTTTGTTGGGAAATTAACGAATCTTTGAAAAGGGTGCTACCTTGTCTGGCCATCATCCGGTCAATACACAAAGATGTTTTGGTAAAATGTTTGGGATAATGTGACCAGCTGGCTAACTGGAGGACGCTTCATAAAGGATGATCTGTAAAAGGCATCTCCAGAGTCCCCCGGCCCTAGTGATCGATCAAGCAAGCAAGTACTTGAGAAATGACAGGTGATTCCCAGTATTTTCAGTAGGTAAACTCTTCCACATACTGAGGTAAGTACCCCCAAATAGTAGTTAATTTCATCACTATCCATGCACACAGTACTTGCTGCTTGCCCACCTTTTGACAGAGGCCTCTCATTCATCCACCTTTCTGGTTATCACAATAGTCACGCGATGACGTGCCTCGCTAACTCTTCTGCGTTTATTCTGCTTATTAGTAAAGCTTGAGGTACTCAAAGTAAAGGTTCATTGACTTATAGAACTTGACGTCCCTACACTCAATTACATGAACATCTGTTGAATGAAATATGAAGGTATTTATTCCTGACCCAGATTTTGCCTGTAAAGATAATGTTAAACAGGAACCCAGACCGATAGCTCATTCATTCTAAAAATATATGTGAAGGTCATTTGCGTTTCCTGTACATACGTATTTCTGATAGGTTTCACAAGATTCTCTAGGCTGCAGACACATTAAAATCTTCACGAAATCTTCAGAAAGGCTTCAGTGCTACGCACCTGGACTGTCAATTGATATTTCCAAGCGCTTTCTGGAGGGACACACAGCCTGTGGATTGTCTATTAGTGGGTAAAGAACTTATATATTTCTTTTTTTTTGTTTTGTGGGTACCGGGGGGTCGACCTCAGGACCTCGAGCGCCAGCAGGCACCCGTGCAGCTGAGCGATATCACTGGCCCCTTTTTCGTATGTGGGTTCCAGGAGTCGAACTCGGGCCCTCACACTTGCCGGGCAGGTGCTTAAGCCGCTGAGCCATCTCACCGGCCCAAGAACTTATATATTTCTGACCTTACCACCCCCATCATGACAAAACCCCTATCAGTCCCCCTCTAATCTGCTGCACGTGGTGTGTTCTCTTCGTTACAGAAGGCAGCACCCAAAGCTGAGGAAAGTGAAGGTGAATACTCTGGTCCGATTCCCAGGGCTCGCTCTACTATTCACTGTTTACAGTCACAAGTCTCTGCCTCCCTCTCTTCCTCTTTCCTTCCTCCTCTCCTCCTCCTCCTTCTTCTCCTTCCCCTTCTCTTCCTTCTTCCCTTTCCTCCTCTTCTCCTTCTCAAATGACACCCTAACAAATTGAATTTGGAGCTCTTTCCATCTTCTGCACCAGCCTCAGTGTATCTCCTCTTCTAAAGCTGAAGATTTCTCCCTTTGGCCACAACATCCCTGACTTTGTGTCAACTAGGTAGGTGGGGACAGGAATCTGCCTGCCGAACTAACCCCCACAATACCTCCCTTACTGATTAGAAAATGGAAAGTCTTGTAGAAAAAGAAGAAATAAACAATACAAGCATTCCCCAAGTTTCATTCTCAGTGCAAGTTCAGGGCAATTGATAGTCCAGGTACGTGGCATACATTGGTTGAATCCCCAAATTACTAATGTATTTTTAACTTTACAGTTGTTGTGGATAAGTAGCTGTGTGCACACCACGGAGGACTTCCCCACCCATCTTGTCTTAGCTTCTAGGATCATGAGGGCACAAGGGGGAGAATGAACAGCCCAACTGGGCCACTTGCAATGGGAAACTTTCCTTGTCTCCCCACAACCATCCCTATGTCACCACTCCCATCATAACCAAACCATATCTGCTCCCTGAAGAGAAAAGGACTACCAAGCAGCACCCCAGGCCAAGCACAGGGATGTTAAAAATGTCTCTAAAATCCAAGTGAAGAAGACTAAGAGAACACATCTCTGTAAGAGGGGAGAACTGACCACAGCCCCGTCACTGACTCATTTTGGCTAAGTGTTTGGAAGCTGCCACACTCAAGGGAAAGCTATGAGTTTAAGAAAATGCCCAGCCAAGTTCTAATTTTTATGTTAAATTCAACTACAAACATTTTTAAATAGCTTTGCTTGCCCCACTCTCTTTTACATTGGCAAAGAAAACTCACCATGACCTAGTAGGTATCTGTGGTGCCATTCAGATAGCTTTCTAGAAAGATCTGGTAATCATACTTAATTAATCTCCTCTTCTCCATATATTTAATAATATCTTAATTTTTACCAAACTATCTCCCCAAATTTTTCTTCCTGTCTTAGAACATCCTAGAAATAAGTAACTATACCTCAGAGCAGGCACCTTGGCAATGCATTAACCTGGGAACCAGCACTACACTTCTTTCAAGTTGTAAAGAACTAGGTTTGCTCCTTGGGCCCCTGGATGGACCTCATACTCACTTAGTGACCTGGGGACTGTCCCTTACCCTGCGACAGAACACCAGGCCACAGTAGACAGCTATGGTGACTGCCACAAGGTTTATCCCACTAAACAGACTGAAGAAAGTGTTGGTCACCAAGGCCTCACAGGGAGTTTCCACACAGTGTAATAGAGAACCACAGGCCATGGGACAGGAAGGGAGGTGGGAGAAAAGATAAATCATCTTCCCCACTTTGGAACCCCAGCCAGAACACCCAGGACTGCTCGCTCCGTTCTCCGCCCAGAGTCTCTGGTGGGTGAGTTTCTTAGGTTGCCTTAATCAAGACTTCCTACTTCTAAGGAAAAAATGTGGAAGAAAAATACCAAAGACTTCTTGGACACTTTAGACTCTTACAAAATGACTGTTTTATGGTTAAGTGTAAATTAAATACTGTAGCATACGGGTTAAATTTTTCTTTAAATACAAAAGGATTTTACAGTGAAGTGGAAAACTCTCCAGCAAAATGCATTTTGAATTTGACTTTTTGCCATGGTTCAAATATTTGACACTGAAACCTCAAAACCGAGTTGAAAACATTCAAGAAACTCAAATCAGGGCTTGATTCTGGCATGTCGGTGTTAATAATTCTGCTGCCACTCTTTAGGTCATGGTGCTGAAGAGTCCTGCTGTAATTCCTGTATAATTTAATTATTCATGCATCCATTTAACAAACCTCACCAATCACCTACTGGAGATCAGCACTCTGTCAGCATCTTTACCTCTAGATTTATGAAGTGGCATTGCACCCTAACTGAACTTTGGTTGTGGAATTAGCTCTCAAAAGGATGCATCTAAAAGATATGCATTAAATATTGGCTTAAATTCCAGAGATGTAAGGATTGGGTTATTTTGAGAAATCCACAACATATATTGTAAAAATCTACCACCTTTATAAAAAAATTATTAGGTTAGAGGCAAGGAAATAACTAACATGCATTTTCTTGTGTCTTGACTGTAATTGCCCATGTGAGGTCTGACACATGAAGAGGTTATGTCCTGTGGTCAATGTGACGAAGAGCCTCTCAGAGCCCCTTTGAGGGGAATGGTTGGAAGGAACCTGGTATATGGACACTTTCTAGTATAGGCTTCTTCAGAACCAGCCTTGGTGCTGGAGCCAAAGTCACACCTTATTCTGGGCTCTTGGCCAATGACTGCACAAGGCTGTGATCCAAGGGTCTGAACCAATGAGACAAGGGCTAAGATAGGACCACCAATGGGCCACTTTTGCTTCAGACCTCTCCATTGGATGGACCAAGATGTTGTCAGGTCTACAGCTTTGCCTTTCCCTTTCCTTCTCCAGGTTGCTACCTGGAGACCCCAACTTACAACACTTCTGACAACAATGCTATTGACAGTCAAGACCAAACTCCTAATAAGGCTGTTTTCGTTAAAGAAAATGTCATTCCCTGTACCACGAGTACCACGTCTCTATGTTGGAAAGTGAATAATAGATATCTAAGCATTTTTATGGGTTTCTTCTTTCTTTTCCATTTCTCTGACATGGAAACTTCAGGACAAGCATTCCAAAAATTCACCACTAATATAAGGTGACAATGACCACACTGCATCTTACTAGAGCATAAGAATAAAATAAACCCTTCTACTATTTGTCTATCTAGCAAGGTTTATAGAACAGAGAGGGAAAGAGAAAGGATTAGGTGAAGAGAGACAGAAAGGAAGAGAGAAAGAGGAGAGAGAGAAAACAGAGGAGCCCACAGTGGCCAATAATACAAATAACTTGCAGCTTTCTGCTGACTTCAGTAGTAGCTCAGGCCTATTATCTTCTTTTGTCATGATTTCTTAGAAGTGAAAAAATCTGTACCCTAGTTATAAAAAATGCAGTAAGGGGGGCTGGTGAAATGGCTCAGCAGTGTCAGCGCCTGCCTGGCAAGCGCGAGGGCCTGAGTTCAACTCCCGGAACCCACATACGAAAAAAGGGCCGGTGATATCGCTCAGCGGCACAGGCGCCTGCTGGCGCACGAGGTCCTGAGGTCGACCCCCGGTACCCACCAAAAAAAAAAATGCAGTAAGGTATTTAAACTTTTTGACCTCCCTTGGACAGATGTTCTATATATGTAAGACATTTTATTTAAACATTAAACATGAAATTAGGCCTTTTAATTTACTCTTTAAAAAATAATAAAGATGTGTTATATAGATGTACTAACTCACCACAAGAAATGTAGTCATCGTATACTGCAAACATGTATTAATAAAAAAAGAAACTTGAAAAAAATTGCTCTTTAATACCTCTTCAGATTCACAGGACATGTACTGATCACACATTATAAAGTATGCTCACGTCACTTGAATTCTTCAAGGGTAGTAGGAGTTTGTGAAACACTGCTTGATAGCATCACACACCATGTTGTTTTATCCATGTGCAGTAGCAAAGACGATGAGCAACTGGCACCCTCTTTATCTGTTTTGCACTTTCCCTTACATCAATGATCCTTCTCAGCCTTTGCACATTAGAATCCCCTGTGGTAGCAAGCAGGTGTCTTGAAAAAGCTATTGTAGATGGGTGACTTGAGAGGAGTTGAATAAACATTCCTCCAGAAAAATATACAGATGGCCAACAAGCACATGCAAAGATACTCAACCTTATTAGGGAAATGCAAAATCAAAACCGTAATGAACTACCTCTTCACATCCACTAGGATGTCTATTTTTAAAGGAAAATCAAGTTTTACAAGGACATAGAAAAATCGGAACTCTTGTACATTGCTGGTGGGAATGTGAAATGGTTTGGCTCTGGGGAAAACACTCTGGCAGTTCCTCAAAAAGTTAAACATAGAATTACCATATGATCCACAAATTCTGGTCCTAGCTATGTACTCAAGAGAATTAAAACAATTATACCAATTTATGTACACACACGTCCATAGAAGCACTATTTATGATAGCCATAATATGGGAATAACCCAAATGTCCATCAAGAGATGAATGGGTAAATTATGGTGAATCCATAGAATGGAATATTATTCAACCATAAAAAGAATGAAATAATGATACATAATGAACCTCAAAAACATTATGTTAAATTAAAGAAACCAGACACAAAAGACTATATACTATGACTCCATTTATATGATATATCTAGTATAGGTAAAATGTACAGAGATGGAACATATTTTGGTGGTAGTTAGGGCTAGGAAGTGGAGCGGGAAAGCGAGCTCCTGCTTAATCGGCACAGGGTATTCCTTTGGGTGATGAAGTGTTTCAGAACTTGGTAGAGGTGTTTGTACAACATTGTGGATAAGCAAAATGCCACTGTCTTATTTGCTTCAGAATTGTGTTAATCTTAATGTTATGTGACTTTCACTTTAATAAAAGAAAGGGGGAAGTAATAAAGAAAATATATATGGATTCTTGCTTTCCCTGGATGGAATAAACAAAAACCTTTTAGAAGCCAATATTCGGTCATTTTAAAAGTTTTCCTGGTGATTTTATTGTGCAGCAAGAGTTGAGCTGGACCTAGCCTTGCACCTTTACTCAGATAACTAGGTAGATATTTTATTTATTTATTTATTTTCTGTGGGTACCGGGGGTCGACCTCAGGACCTCGCGCACCAGCAGGCGCCCATGCCACTGAGCGATATCACCGGCCCTTTTTTCGTATGTGGGTACCGGGAGTCAAACTCAGGACCTCGCGCTTGCCAGGCAGGCGCTTACGCCGCTGAGCTATCTCACCAGCCCGGTAGATGTTTTAAATCTCAATAATTTATGCTTTTGTGAGTCCATTTATTCAAAAAATTAATAGCATCTACGATTACATTGTATTACCTGGTGTTCGAGACAGATTTTTAGAAGAAAGACAAAGAGAAAGCTACTTTTTGTTTAGGCTCCTGGATAAGCACATGAGTATTATCAACTGTCTCAATGATTTCTGCAGTAGCTCCAGGAAATAGATTAGATTCCCTTCACTGATCAGGAAGAGGAGATTCAAAGAAATTGTGTGGTTTTACTAGGGTCAACCATCTGTTGGAGGACAAAGCAGGGATCGTACTTAGTCTCAAATGTCGCTGGCATCCTGAGGCTCCTGCCACGAAGGGAGACACCCACGACGAGTCCACATGTACTGTGGGTGAAAGAGGAAGATTTGCAGCAAGAAGGACCTGGATTAACACCCCAGATCTGCCACTTATTCATCAGCCATTCCAGGGAGGTTAAGCGAGTAACCCAGCTTCCTCATCTGACAGTGGGATAAGTAACTCCCACTGCTTAGTTATTGTAAGGATTACATGAGATAATGCCCGCGAAACACATGGCATGGTGAACTCCCCATTTAAGCACTAAATAAGTAGTACATCTCTTTCTTTCTTTCTTTCTTTCCTTTCCTTTCCTTTCTTCTTTTTCTTTCTTTCCTTCTCTCTTCCTTAACTAATACTACTACTAGCGCTATTCAGGGAAGGATGAACTCTGAGTCACGAACTGTCCCTTTTCATACTGAGCAGTAAATGTCACCAGGACTGGACTCCTAACCATCCCATTTATTTTCTTTGAGGCAGCCTAATACTATTGTTCTTTCCCATTGTTCTATCCAAATGCTAATTTCTGAGAGACTCTTAAAAATTTAAATAGCAAAATTTACAGGCACATGTTGATCATAATTCAACAGACATAGGCAATAAAGGAATGCATATATTTTAGGGGTAAACAAGCTAATTCTAGTCTAATTTTGTCCATTATTATAAGCACACTTTTTCAATAATGTGAACAGATGAATTTTCCTGTAGGACTCAAATTTTGTTTTCTTATTGGAGTTGTTTTTTTTTCTTTTTGAGATGTGCTAAAGGACACATCCCAAGAAACAAGAGTGTAATTATAGATTTAGCATCTCCTGTATGGCCTGACAAAAGTCTACCATCACTTAGGAAGCCAGTACAGCATGTACTTAATGTCAGCTTGATAGAAAAAAACACTTCATGGGTTCTCTTTGATTGACACATTTGAAATGACATCAGTTTCCAGCTTTAAAACCTACTGTTATTAGGTCTCTGTTGCTATTTATGTTAGAAATATGTGCACGTGTGTCAAAACAATATATCAACTTTGCTGATTGGCTGCATCTAGATTCTGTTGCCAAGGGTAACAGAACAATTGCTTTTAATCTTTCCTAAATTGCTTCTTGTTTTTTTGTTTTTTTATTTTTAATACTTGGGGTTTTCAGGGATTTTTTTTTCACCTGAGAGCAAAAATAAAGAAATCTTACCTAGAGAGAAAACAAATACATATTGTCTGTGTGTGTTAAATGGAAAATTAAATGCAGAAGGTGTAGTTGGTATGTGTGTAAATTTATATAACCACCTATCATAAATAGTGTGATAATCCTAATTCTTAAGGCTGTGTTGATTAGGAAAAGGCCAGATTCACTTCCAAATGCTGCAGCACACAGCCAATTGTCCTTCAGGTTCAAGGGCTTCTCTCTTTTGGCAGAAGGCCAACTTCTTGGGAGAATAGGAGTATATGTGAAAGAAAATAATGTGTGCCTTCAAAGCTTTCTACCATCTTTCTGCTTCATTGACTAGAGTGTCATCAGCCAGTTCTTAGTATCATTCCCAACTCCAGCCTGTGGATTTTGGAAAGTTTGAGAAAATTGATCTACATGATCACATATGTCCTGGTATGCCTATCAGTGACCCAGATTCCCCAGCACAATCCATCTAATTTCATCGCGTGAATGCTCTGAAACTTCACTGGGGTGTTTGTCAGAAAAGTCCCAGATTCACTCACAGAGATTTGGGGTCTTTGGGTGTGCACTGGGACCCAGGAATTTGCATTTTAACCAATGATTCTTCAGCAATAGCCCAGGGTTTCCACATTAAGAAGTAAATACGTCTTTGCTTTGTGTTTTTCCAAATACCACATTCTTTTCTAAAACAAACGAGCAAATGTTACTACCACAAACAACCCTGTATGTAGGTGAAATAGGAAAATACCCACACAGATTCTCCTGGAAGGTACCATGTCCCCTAACTCTTACACCTGCAAAATGAATGATTAATCAACTAATTTTTTTTTTAAAACAAAACAAGATTTGCTTTGCTTTATGGCCTTTTCCATTAGTTTTGCCAATATTTAATACTTTAAGACAATGCAAGTATTTTTGGCAAGCTATGACTTATCATCCTCCCTTGAGTGTCTTAGAAAAAATTTTTATAAGGAGAAAAGAAGTGGGAAAAAAGAAAACTGGATATCTAACATAATGGGTTGGATTTTATCCCACTCCCAAATTCATAAACTGAAGCTAAGTATGACACCTTATGTGGAAATAAGATCATTGCAGATATAATTAGTTAAGGTGACATCATTAGGGTGAGCTCTAATCCAATTTAACTGGTGCTTTCAGAAAAAGGAGAAATTTGGCCAGAGATAGGTCCATGTGCAGACACAGGGAGAATGCCACTTACAACCCAGTGAGAGAGGCTTGAAGCAGATCCTTCCCTCACAGCCCTCAAAAGAACCACTCAGCCAGCACCTTGATTTTGGATGTGTAGCCTTCATAATTGTGAGACAATAAATTTCTATTGTTTAAAGCCTCACAGTTTGTACTTCGACTGTGTTAGAGCAGCCCTAGGAAACTTACACACCTGAGATAAAGTGTTAGCAAAGGAAGAATGTGAGCAAAGCTTAGGGTCGCTAAAACCAGATTCTTCCTATTTCTGTGTATGTCTCTGTCTGCGGTTGTCTTGCTTAACAAAGTGAGACAAAACCAGTAGCCCCAGTCAAATGTGCTTCCATAATCCTAGAAATGGGGAGATCCCTTGTTATCCAGATCCAATCCAAGAATCACCACTTTTATAAGTTATATCTTTTCTACAGGATGATAATGGCCCAAAATAGCACCCAAGGCAGCATTCTGAGATGTTGGTAGCTAGATTCATGCACAAACAGAACATAAAGTAAGTTGTGTAAAATTGGGTGATGGGATGTACTTTGTAAAAGAGAAACAATGGCAAACACTGGCTGGAAGAACCAGATTCTCACGGCACACATTTCATCTCAACAAACAGTGAAAGGAATAGTTTGGAGCTTTCCAGACTAGCTCCACAGGAATCAAATTTCTCTGAAATTGTTGTTTGCATTGCCAAGTCTGTCTTTAATGTTGTCTCACCGCTGCTTCTGCCCCCTTTCCCAAAGATGTCTGCTCTGGTACAACACTTGGCCCAGAGCTGATAGAATCCCAGTCTCCCCGAGCAGACAGCTGTCTGTCTGCACGAAGCTGTGCACAGAGGGCTTCGGCAGAAAGAAAATCAAGAGAGTAGGGGATGGAGTTCTGGGCTTAAGAACAACAGAGCGTATAAGGTATGCTCAGAAATTTCACCAGGGAAGTAACCAGTGTGAAAAGCTGGAGGAAAAGCTATTTACCTCTGACAAAATAGGGCAAAAGAACTACTGTCGCAGACTTTCAGTTACCTAATAAAAAGAAGAAAGCAATATAATCAGATCAACATGTAAAGAGTGACAATTAAACGTAATAACAACGTGTTCTTTAATTATAAGGTAAGGAGTTGAATAGAATAGGGGAACAGTTATGCACTCAATAGAGTTGTAAAAAATGTCAAGCTTGGGGGAAAAAAGAGAATTTGTCTCATAAAAAGAAGGAAGTGATGAGGGCTGAGAAATATATTGAAACATCTGTCCTGTTTCACAACCGTATAGCAGTTCCCAGCCTTTTTATTATACCTCCAGATGTGACTTTGTTGTGTGGACCTTGGGAGGCAAAGGTTCAACACATTCACGCCAGCAACCTTCCGAGCGGCCTGGAGCCCATGCCAGCCAGAAAGTGGCAAGGCATCACATGCAATTTTTACGTCCACTACTGAAATATGGAGAAGTAAAAAGAAGTTACTTAACCCTTTCCTACCACAGAATTAATCCCAACCAATTGAATAGGAACCCCCCCTTCAGCAATTATGTTAAAAAACGGAAACAAAAACATAACTACAAAAAAAAAAAAAAACCTAACACCTGGAGACTCTTCCTTTTACAATCAATTTGATTTTGTTGCTCATTATGGCTTATTGTAGAACAAGATCTAAATTGCATTCTGTTGAAATAAGAAGCCAGCTCCATTTTTTTTCCAATTCTGTGACTTTATTCTTTTTTCCTGCCTGTCAGTCACTTTCTCTTCCTCTCTCTCTCTCTCTCTCTCTCTCTCTCTCTCTCTCTCTCTCTCTCTGTGTGTGTGTGTCTCTCTCCTTCGTGTGTTCACTAGTTTGCTTCCAGATTTCAAAATTCCCCAAGAATTCAAATCATGAAGGATGTTTTATGCGGTCTCTCATCTGGTTGCTGAGGGGTGCCACCGACAGGACAATGTGGCACAGGGTTACCATGGGATCAAAATAAATATGAGATAGGGCCTGCAGGACAAAGCACCGACAGCCGTAAGCAAGAACTGACATGATTGCTTCCAGCCCGGCTCTCTGTAATATCTTCCTTCCAATCCTCATACACACATTTCACCGTGACCGCCTGCGGTGTGAGGGTGGGGGTGGCCCAGCGGAGACGCAGGAAGTGAAGGTGGGAACAAGCTATTAAAATGTAAACCACAAGGCAGCACCAGGAACAGGTGCAGATGTGCAAGTTCGGCACTGACAGAAGGACCTGCTGGTCAGGAACAGACCACAGAGGGTCCGATGGGCTGTGACATGGTCACTCCCTGGAGATGGAGAAGGCAAAAGAAGAGATCAGGGGCTTAGTTTTGTTTTGTTTTGTTTTGTTGTTTTGGTTTGCATTACTGGGCACTGGATTCAGGGCCTTTGCACAGCCTTCTTTTAATTTCTTATTTTGGGATACGGTCTTGTTAATTGCCCAGGCTGGGCTTGAATTTGCAATGCTCCTGCCTCAGCCTCCCACATTGCTGGAATTACAGGCCAGTACCACAATATCCAGTTTACAAGCCTCAATTTTAAGGTAAAATCAGAAGCAATTTTTAAAATGAGAGTCATGTCAAAATAGATTTGCTTCTAATGGTACCTTCGGCCGGGCATGGCGGTGCATGCCTGTAATCCCAGCACCCAGGAGGCTGAGGCAGAAGGATTGTCATGAGTTCGAGGCCAGCCTAGGCTACATAGTGAGTTCAAGGCCAGTCTGAACTTCATAGTGACACCCTATCTTAAAGAAAAAAAAAAAAAATGGTACCTTTGAAAAAGGTAACTCAGGGCTTCCCGGGGCCACCCTTGAGTAGAGACCTCTCTGCTCACCTTCACTACCTGTTGGACATCTGCCTCTATGGTTCAAAGGGCTCAATCACTGCTCAGTCTGGTGTTCTTCAACTCTGCACCCCGAAACACACTACTTCTTCAGGGTGACGCAGATGTTCTGCTGAAAGCAGACGACAGTGAGTGTCCCAAGTCCACGTGCCTGGCCCACACCCGCGTCCAGTAGGGCTTGAACCAGAACCACCTTCTTCCTTGGATGCTAGGTGTCTGCTAAGACCTGACTCACCATGGGTGCTCAGTAAATGCAGTGTGACTGAGCGATCGCCTGAGCATGCATGAGGTCCATCGTAATAACCCCTTCTCTGTCCTCTTCCTCCCCTCTTCTTACAAAGATCTCTACAAGCCCTACAAGCTCTAAGTGTCAACTTAAGGCAGGATGAGCTGTCTTTCCAGGTCTCCTTCCAGGTCCCTGAGAGGAAAGTGGTGTGGATGGATGGCATAAGCTGATGTTTTGGTTCAGATCCTGATTCCATTGTCGGAACTCTCCACACTTTGCACTTCTTCAATGACAAAATGGAAATAACAACTTCCAAGATATCATTTGAGGGTGAAAAGGGATATGTTTAAATTCCTACCACCGTGCCAAGAAAACACAGTAAATATTATTTAGTAAATATAACTCTCCACCCCTTCATATGTTCAAACAGTTAAGCCTTTCACCATCTCTCCAATGTTAAAGATTACTCTGATTTTTACACAAAAGAAAATGCAAAGAAAAATATCCTACATTTATTTATCACACTTAATAGCCCCCCACTTAATAATCCCACTCCGACACGACTCTATCACCAACTGTGAGAGTCTTATCATAGTCTTATCATTTATTAAGCAGTAACCAGTGGAAAGGTATGGAGAGGAAGGACCTCACTCGTGTAGGTGGGGCTTGTGTAGAGGAACATGAAGGGCCCAGGACTGAGCCCCAAGGAGGAAAATGTATCAAAGGAGCCGGGGAGGTGGTGCAGAAAGTGCGAGGGCTTTCGCTTCTGAGAAAGTCAGGTATGATCTTTGCCTTAATGGGACATTGCTCCACCCCCAATTGTGGGTGAGCTAAGCCCCCCACAGGGTGGCTGAGTGCTGCAAACTACAGGACCACCCACCACTCCTGGAATAGCCTCTGCCCCTCCTGGGCCAAGATTTCCACCAGCACTGGGATTGTAAGAGTAAAGTTATGGAATAGCAAACTTATAGAAATTTCATAGCAGAAATTAGAAATCAGTTAGTAGCCTCTGCCTAAGCTCAGTGCTGCCTGTCACATAGTTAGACTCAGTGAGCCTGGACTGTCTGCGTCCAGCTGCTTCTCCAAGATAACACACTAGGTCAACCTGACTGCGTCCAACTGTAATGTCTGTGTTTTCCTACCTGGAAGGATATATTTGTAGTTTTCCAGCTTGCTTGAAGGACTTTGGGCCCAGAACAGACTGGCCCAGTCAAGGACACATTTAACTCTACCTGCTCTGCTCAAACTCCCTCCCCTCTTTCCCAGAATGTTCCTGCTTTATAATAAAAAATTCCTTATAAGTAAGCGTGCTTAGAATAAGCCTGCCTGGTAACATATGATTTAATCCATGTAACCAATCGTGTACTAACCTGCAATCAGCTTTGTACTTCCTGCTTGCAAAAATGCATTTAAGTTGAACTCTAAGCTGACTCAACGCTGATGATTTGGACCTGGTTCCCATCAGCCCGCTAGCGTTAATAAACAAGTTGCCTTCCAAACTCCTCGGTGCAGAGCGTTTTCCTTTTGGTTCTGGTTGGAATTTTCCACAACAGGATAAGCATCGGAGATACTGAAAGAGGAGTAAGGCTCAAGGATTTCGCACATTAACTAGAGTGGGATGTGACACTAAATTGCCACAAATCAAGGTAGAAATAATTTTTGGAACTACAATAACCCAGTATTTTGAACCCTACAAGATATTATGAAACCATATTAGAGTCCATGTTGTCTATTTTTCTTAGTATTCCTCTATCTTATTTTTGCTAGTGTTTCACTTTTTAAATTCCTTCTCAATCTCTCTCTCCTACATATTCCTCAGCCTTTTGCATCTTCCTTAAGATTGCTAACTTGCTGATTTTGCAATTCCATCAAACTACTAGGGCAGTGTATATTTGTTCATCCAACATAATCACTATGATTCTTTCACATACAAAAGGAAGGAAGGGAGAGAAGGAAGAAAAAGAGAGAGAAAGTAAGAAGAGGAGAGGGAGAGGAGAGAAAAAGAGAGAGAAAGGGAGGAGAAAGGGAAGGAAGGAAGGAAGGGAGGGAGGGCACAGTATCATAACACACCAAGGTTACCAACATGCAAGCTCAAGGCCACACTGTGGAAGAGGAAGATGCACCCAAAAGTGACCAGGGAGCCAGGGAGAGGAGCCAGCTGGCCTCCCACTGCACGCCCCTGCAGCCAGGCCTAGTGCAAAGCTGGAACTCAGAGGTGGGGAGAGCCTGGGGTAGTGAGCACCTGGTCACAGGCACCACAGGCCAGTGCTCCCCTCTTGTGGCAAAAGAGAAGGAGAATCGGGTGCTGACAGCTTGTGGTTTTCATGTTGCCAAGGGCCCCATTAGTACTCTTCGTCTTGGCTTCGTGGACACCGTATCACCAAACGCTTCCCACACAATCCTTCCTTCTCTGTGTTCATCTCTGGATCCCACTTGGATTCCAGCAGTACCGTGCAAGGGGATTCTCCTCCCAACCACACTGTGACTTCCTGACTTTGGCTCTCAGCTCACACTTTCCCATAGTTGCTGGAATCCCTAAGCTTTCTTCATTGCCTGCCTCACCTTCCATTCCATCTTCACTGGACCAGGTTCCTATCTCCAAGAGCCCTCTACCTTCTCTTTGTATCAAATTCTCCCCCCTTTCAATTTACCCTCCCATAGACTGTGAGCAACTTAGAGCTTATCCTCCATTTCTAATGCCCAGCACAGTACCTAGAAATCATCCCACCATCTCCTTCCAGCCGTGTTAACACATGTAACATAGCATCGGGCTCGATGTCCACACTTTGGAGCTCTCCTGCCTTGGTTTGAATCCTGACTCAGCCATTTCCCAGTCATTTCCTCTGAACTCAGGGCTGTAATTAACATTACTTCTCTTAGTTTCCTTGGGTGTGAAATGAGAATAATAATATTTACCTCATAGGGTCATTGTGGGATCTGAGTAAGTAAATAGGAGATGATAGATATAGATAGATAGATATAGATAGATAGTAGATGATAGATAGATAAGTAGATAAATAGATAAGTTTCAAGTGATATCTAACATAAATTAAATGCTGGGTGTTAACTGTCACCACGGTCATATCATCATCCTCAATGTCAGATTTGTTGTCCTGACCACAGGTTCTTGGTTCCCCGCAATCCCTTCCTCAGGGTTACTATAACACTTATGTACATCTGTCTGACTTCCAGGTTATTCAGATTAAATGTCAATTTCTGACCCTTTGTGTTCCAACCTGCTGACACAAACCCTAATCCAATGGGCTCTGGTGAGTTAATTAAACAACTGTTCAGTTATATCCTGGACAAAACCACAAACTCTTCTCTCAATAAATATTTATTATTAAGGAAAAATTAGCTACTTGTACATGGAAAAAACATACCGGAAATAAAGACAAAAAAAAAAAAAAAAGAAGGGAAAAAGAAATTTGTGTTATTATTGGTAATGACCTTGGAAAGATAAGAAAAGTGTCTTAAAAGGAGAATTAATGAGACTGTTAATTCTAGGAGATTGTGTTCAAAACACTGAGTTTGTTTAGAAAGATGCAGTTGTTGAGAAGAAAAGTACTAAGGAGAGGAAAAAGAAAATTTAAAAAGGAAAAAAAAAAAAAAAAACCTAGCCAGGAAACTGCAAGAAACTCAAGCCAATATGTAGCTTGCATCTGCTGGCAATACCCTCGTCAAAGAAGGAAATAAGATACAAAACTGAAATTGCTATTCAAAGAAACTTGATAAACAAAATAATCCTTTCAATATAACAGATGTCTGTACAATAGTGTGTGCCATGACTAAAATATCTGACCCACCCACCTACCCACTGGCAATGCTACCAAACACAGCAATTTAAACAGGCAACCTGAATGTGAGAAATAAAACTGGGTACAACAAAGTGTCAGCAAAATCCACTCCTGCTGAAAAGAATGTATACATTCAAAAGGGCTCATCTAAAAAAGTACTTCTAAATGCTATATTCTCTCTTTACACATTCTGTCCGTGTGACACTTTTACCTTTAATTCATCAGTTCTGTAGTTCTAACAAGTTGGAATCTCTATTCACTTCAAGAGATATGTGTTACATGTGCCCATATTCCAGGCCCTGTGGCAGGGGCTGAGACACATACAAGATCTTGAAGAGTTTACACTCCAGTGCTGTTTAGACCTGCCTCACAGTGGACTGAAGCATCACTTAGGACTTGAGTCTCTGAAAATCTAAAACCACTAGGTAATGTTGGAAAATTATAGTTAGAATTATAGTTAGAATTTTCTGGACCACCATACTTGCATTAAGTACCTGCAAGCCATGTAGCTTAAAGTCACCGCTAAAAACTTTGGTTTATAGCACGAAAAACTTTATCACCTTGCAACTCAAATCCAATCAATGGAAAAGTCATTTATCATTGTTAATGCTCTCATGTACAAAACTGATGAAACAATGGCTTTTTATGCTCACTGTGCCTTTCATGGATCCTGTGGCTATTACCAGGGTGAAGCAGTGTTGTACTTCAGGGAATAAAAAGATAAAACCCAATCCACACATGAAAACTGTCAAAAAAAAGAAAAATCATCACATTTCCCTGTTGCCTAAATTCCTAATTAACTTCTGATGAGCCTCTGAGACAATGTATTAAAATGCTCCAACAAAAAAAGAGACCTAAAAAGGAGGTGAATTTTCATCACACACTATTTCTGATAGCTTGCTCCTGAGCAAAGCAACTGGCGTCCCTGGGGACTCATTCAACATTCATTTGAATCATGGAGAAAGAGACCCAGTTTGGGAGATATTTTTCTGGAGTACAGAGGGGACTTTGATCCTAGCTCAGATAACAGCTGCTCTCCCTGAGAGGATTTTCTGGTCGCCCCGTCCCTCAGGCCAGGAAGTCTCAGGGGAGGTGTCTAGTTGACCTCAAAGCTCAGCTAAGCAACTGATACCTGAGGGAGGGTCTTTGAGTGGGCAAGGGAGACTGGCACTGAGTGTTATCCTTCTGTCAGTCTCGCCCCTGGCTGGAGACAGCACACAGGAAAGGGACTCCAAGAGGGAGTCAGGTCTCACCTTGATTTTCCTCACTGTAAAAGTAAAGGAAGGCAAGAAGCCAAAATACCATGATAGATTTTATTGTCCACCATTTTGTTTTCTCACTATTGTGAAATTGTGGTGAAGTGTTTATCTCTGAAATTCCTGACCCCCAGCTTTTAAATATAGAAGCAAAGGCATGTTAATCTTTGGAGAAAATAAAATGTGCCATATAGTTAAGAAAGTAGGTGTGGAAGAAGTTAAGATTACACCACTTCATAGGAAACTATTTTTCTTTCAGAATTAGGTGGGCTTGTGAAACAATTGCAGTACTCCCTTAAAATGTAAGAGATTAATCTAAATATTGACGAGCTGAGGAAATATTATGTCTTTATGTTGTTATTTGTACAAGAAGCATCAAGGGAATCTTTGAAGTTACAAAGACATACAGAATCACTTTAATGATAATTTGTTTAAAAATTATGGCTGGAGAGCCATTCATAACTTTAAGCCTTTACCTTTGATTCATATACTCATGTAATAAGTATTTATTAAGCATTTATTACATGCAAGAAAACAAAGGCAGGAAACCAAGGCATCTATGACAGTCTCTAAACCTAATGTGGGAACTAAAACTGTACATTTCAGGAACAATAATGCCAGAGAAATGGCATAAACTAGAGGACTTAATAAATCTCCCTGTGAACTCCAGTCCTATAAGCAGTTTTGAGTTCAATTATTAATTCGATGAAGACCTAATGTCAGTATATCCAGATATTTAGCCAATCTCCTCCTTTTTCCCAAAACGGAAATGATTGTCACCTAGAGCAAGAGCCCAGCACCCCTCTGCAGATTCATGAAGACAAGTGAGGCATTCGCCCCTATTTTTCCCCTCCCCTCTCTCCTTCCAGCTTTCATCCTCAGGGCAGCACTGGCTGCATTAACCAAGCTGAGACAAGAGGAAGGAAGTGCTTCCGTGGCCTTCTTCCGGCCATCTTGCATTCTTAGGCAAACCTGGCTGGCGTACCTAAGAGTGTGCCACCCATCCGAAAAGAAGTCTGGAGGTACCCAGGCCATGTTCAGGTGAGGCTCCTTAACAGGAGGCAGAGCCTTATTTTGTCTCAAGGAAGTCACCTTTCTTTGCAATCTTCTGAGGCTGGATATGTTGTCCTTAGAACATTTGGCAGGCATTCAGCATGACAGGAATGTGTGTACAATACACAGTGTATAGAAAGCACAAAATCTACATGTAATGGGTCTTGCGTTTAATTCAAGAAGTCATTATACATGTTGCAATTGCGCTGAGCACCTATGCTATTCTGAGTACCTAATTCTGTCTTCTTTAGAGACAGGAGATTTTTATCACTTAAAATAATGAGACCATTGAAAGAGACCCACATTCTTACTATAGCATTTATACCTATTAAACTGGATATATCAATTCTTTCTCCTTTTCCTTTCCTCTTTTTTCTTTCTTTCCTCTTTTTAATACCTCATAAGATTTAATTGAGAATTTTTATGTTTAGACTTTTTCATCCCTGTGACTTAACTTGGATTTTCAATTTTTTTTTCTTTTATTCTGATTCTACATTTTTCCTTTCTATTATTATCCTTCTTCTAGAGAGCTGCAGTGTGTCTTTTAAAATCACCCCCTCCATCATAGTACGTTTTCATATATGTCAATGTATCTGTATCTGTGTCTGTATATACATAAAATCATATATATAGCTATACCCATATTATATATCTAACTCACTGTCTATCATATATTAGTGTTGCATATAGCATTACCCTGATTTTTTTTTTTTTTGTGGGTACCGGGGGTCGACCTCAGGACCTCGCGCACCAGCAGGCGCCCGTGCCGCTGAGCGATATCACCGGCCCCTTTCTTCGTATGTGGGTTCTGGGAGTCGAACTCGGGCCCTCGCGCTTGCCGGGCAGGCGCTTAAGCCGCTGAGCCATCTCACCGGCCCCATTACCCTGAATTTTATGTAGATTCCTTTTGTTATACAACCAAACATTTGTTTTCAACACATACCCTTGTCTCTTGATTTCCTACTTTGCCTCTAAATTTTGCCTTTAAATTTCTTTCTTTTCCTTCTTCATTATTACCGTTGTCAAGGTTAGCTGGCAGGACCAGCGAGGCTCCTTCTCTGTCCTGCCCCAGGAATAAATCAGCTCTCCACATAGCCTCGCGTCATAATTCACTTCACAACAATGTTGATTGCCTTTGCCTTCCACAAAAAAGTCACACCGGTCCATTAAATTGACAACATTCTGATGACCAGACCCAGGCAGCTGAAGAACAACTACTCTAGACTTATTGGTAAGAAATTTACATGTTAGAGAGTATGAAATAAATCAAACTAAAAATTCAGAGGCCTCTGCCTCAGTGAAATCTCTGGAGGACTAGTGGTGTGGGGCATGTTGAAATAGCCCTTCTAACATGAAGAATACGATGTTGTATTCATCCTCTCCCACATCCAAGGAAACGGCACAATGCCTAGTGAGTTTATTTTTATTACAGAGGAAACATATTCCTCACTTGGGTGTATTACCCACTTATCAAGTGACACAAAAAAATTCTGATTTTTCATGGAGCCTAGAAAAAGCAAGGCTGTGCAACAGGTCCAAGCATCTGTGCAAACTGTCACTTGGCATCTCTGCCACTTGGGCCATATGAGTCATCAGAGCCAAGGTTTTGGAAGTCTTGATGGCACCTAAGGGTGCTGTTGAGAGGTGTTGGCAGTCCCAATGGGTGAATCACAGTGCAGGCCTTTAGAATTTTAGAAGACCTTATCATCATCTGCAGGTAATTAGTCTCTTTTAGAAATACAGCTCTCGGTCTGCTACCAGGCCTTAGTAGAAACTGAACATTAGACCATGGGCCATCAAATTACCACGTAACCTGAGCTGCCCATCGTGAACTGGGCGATGTCTAACTTACCAAGCCGTTAAGCTGCTTGTGCACAGACAGCAACACTCCCTCAGCACATAAAAGTGGTATCTGTGTGATCAGAACTCAGCAGGGCTGGAAGGTATTAGTAAGTTACATGGAGAAGCAGACCAAATTCTCGGGGTCCCCACTCCTGCCACAGTGCCTTCTTCTTCCAGCCTGCACCTGCAGCCTCATAAGGAGCTCCCTACCCTCAGCTGACAGATGAAAAGAAAACTAGGGCTGCTTCATAGACGGTTCTGTATAATATGAAGGCACACTGTGACTCGCTGCAGCACTAAACCGCCATTTGAGGCACCCCTGAAGCACAGAGGTGAAAGAAAATCCTCCCAGTGTGTAGAACCTCAAGCAACACACTTGGTCATTTACTTTGTGTGGAGGGAAGGTGGCCAGAAATATCATTATATGTGAATCATGCTGTGGCCAATGGCTTGGTTGTATGGTCAGGGACTTAGAAGAAACATGACTAGAAAGTTGATGACAAAGATATTTGGGGAAGAGATATGTGGGTACACCTCTCTGAATGGTAAAAAATGTGAAGATATTTGTGTCCCATATGAATGCTTACCAGACAGTGACCTCAACAGAGAGGATTTTAACAGTCAAGGGGATAGGATGATTCATTCAGTGCATACCGGTCACCCTTTTACCCGAGCCACTATTCCATTGCCAAATGGGATTGTGAATAAATTGGCTATAGTGCCAGGGATGGAGAGTATGCATGAGCCCAGCTACACAGACTTTCACTTACCAGGGCCAATTTGTCTACATTCACCCTCAACTGCCCAACCTGACAGCAACAGAGACCAAGCTTCAGCCCTCAATTTGGAACTATTCTCCAGGGTGACAGCCAGCTACCTGGGGGCAGGTTGACTACATTGGCCCACTTTTTTTTTTTTTTTTTTTTTAATGTGGGTACCAAGAGTCGACCTCAGGACCTCACACTTGCCAGCAAGCACTTGTGCCGCTGAGCGGTATCACCAGCCCTTTTTTCGAATGTGGGTACAAGGAATCGAACTGAGGACCTCACGCTTGCCGGGCAGGCGCTTATGCCACTGAGCTGTCTCACCGGCCCACATTGGCCCACTTTTCTCATGGAGGGGCAGTATTTTGTCCTCACTGCAAAGGACACTTTGGGTACAGATTTGCCAGAATGCTTCTGCCAAAACTACCACCCATGACTTCTAGCATGCCTTACCCAATATCAGATATTCCACACAGCATTGCTTCTGATCAAAGAACACACTTCATAGGCAAAGAAATACAGAAATGGATCCGTGCTCCTGGAATTCACTGATCTTACCATGTTCCCCATCACCCCAAAGTAGGCTGGCTTGAGAGACTTGCAGAACAGCTTTTAGCAGACTGCTATGACCTAGACAGCAGTACCTTGCTGGACTGGGCCGAGGGCCTCCAGAAGTCTGGATATGCTGCGACTCAGCATCTATTACTGTTTCCATAATAACCAGGATTCACAGCTCCAGGAATCAAGGGGTGGAGATAGGAGTGGAATCACTCCCTATTACCCCTGATGACCCACCAGCACGTTTTGCTTCCTGTTCCCATGCGTTTACGCTTGGTCGGCCGAGTGGTCTTAATTCCACAGAGAGAAATGCTTCTACCAGGAAATTAAAAAATGATTCCACTGAACTGGAAGTTAATACTGCCATCCAGACACTTTGGGTTCCTTAATCTTCTCGCGAACAGGAAAAGAAGGAAGTTATGGTGATGGCCGCAGTGAATGTCTGGACTACTCAGGGGAAATTGGGCTGCTATTCCACAATGGAGGTGAGGAACAGTATGTATGGAAAACAGATCTCTTCCTGCCCTGTGATTAAGGTCAAAGGAAAACTATAACAACCAACCCAGGCAGGACTAATTACCTAGACCCCTCAGGAATAAAGTATGGGTCATCCCACCTAGTAAAGAACCATGACAGCTGAGTCACTTGCTGAAGGCAGAGGGAACACAGACTGAGTTGTGGTAGAAGGCCACAAACACAAGCTATGTCCGCTGGATCGATTTCAGATATGAGAACTAAAATTGTCATTATTTCTTCCTTACTTTATTTTGAAGACATCTGTGTATATGTACACATATATTGAGGAAATACATTTTATTCCCTTATCATGTAATATAAAATGTATTTACTGTATGTAAGTATTTAAGTATTATAAATTTTACACAAAAATATTTCATTTATGAGATATCAAGGGAAGAGTTAACACCATCCAAAACCTTATCTCCTCCCATTCTGAGGAAAGGATGATATTTTTGGTGGTGTGCAGGGTAGTTGTATGAAGCTGGGCAAAATGATGACCTCATTGTTGTCTCTTATTTGGAGGTGAAGTATGGCTTAAGGGAATGTACCAGTGCCAAACTGACAAAAAGCAGACTTTTAATGTTAATTTTGCGTGTCGACTTGACTGGGCTAAGGGATGGTTATGTAGCTGGTAAAACATTATTTCTGGGTGCTGCTCTGAAGATGCTTCTGAAAAAGGGGAGCGTTTGAGTCAGTAGACTGAATGCAGTGTGGCCGGGCACCACCCAGTCCACTGAGGGCCCAAACAGAACAAAGAAGTGGGAGAAGAATAAACTCATACTCTATTTGAACAAGAAATCATCTGGAATTTTTCTACAAAGCACCCCACCTTCTTTCCCCTCTCCTATTTCAAACTTTATTCCCAGCCACTGTCTCTAGCATATATAATTTGCTATTAATACTAACCAGATGAATCTATGCATTTTAGCAGTGACTGTCCATAGGATAATATGCATGTATTGATCTAATTAGTACAGTAGCTGAGTGGTGCACCAGGGATCCAGTTAGGATACATGTGCCTCCAACTTAACATGTCTCAAACTAAATTTGTTATTCCCTATAATTGGTTCTCCTTCCTATTTCTCAACACAGCGAATAGCACTGGCCACTACGAGCCACCCGGCCATGAACTTGGCAGTTGTCCTTAACTCTTCACACCCCTGAGATTCTCTCACAAGTGTCACCCCTATTTACCCTCTGAAATCCAATCAGTCATCAAGTCCTTGTTGATTCCTACCTCCTAAATACCTCTCAAGTCTCCGCCCCATCCCTTTATTCCCGCTTCCTGAGTTCAGGATTCATGATGACTTTCTTGAGCCATTGCAGAGCTCTGTTACCTGTCACCGGGCTTCCACTCTTCCTTTCCACCCACCACACTCAGAATCATCTTTGGAAAAAACAGATTCGATCACATTAGTTTCCTGTTTAAAGACTTTCCATGATTCCCCTGCTTCAAAACTCAGAGTTCCAGGCACATTACTTCAGTTCCTTCATGATAGATCTACCTTCACAGTCTCATCTCTCTACCTTGCATCCTATTCCAATCATAAGATTACCTAGAGTTCTCTTTGCTACCTGAACAATGGTGCAAGCCACCACTTCAGCATTTAGATTCGCCACATCAGTCTCTAAATACCATGAATAGCCTAAACTTGCTCCAAGACAGCAACGTATTGCTTAAGGTCCATCTCATTTTCTCTTGGGCCCTGTCCCCACATCTGTGCTCCCCTTTATCTGTCCCCAGAATGCAGAGTGCTCCTAATTGTATTCTGAGCATGCATATAGGTATGATAGTTTCCATTACACTTTACTGTGTTTGTTTATGTCTCTAACATCTTTCCCCCAATCCTGCCATTACCAGGTTGACCTTTTCCTAGATATGCTTCATCTTTCATTCCTTTGGTATTTACATTATATCATATCATTATATCATATATTGGCGTATAGTAGGAATTCCATAATGAAGATGAATACTCTGAGTACAAGTGAGTAACTTAAGCACAATTATTTCTGACAAAATTTAAAACTTTACCAAGAATAATTTAAGCTTGCTTTCTTGGCTTGTAGTTTTGTTAGCTTTATTCCTGTTGTTTGAACTATAAGGGCTTAATTTTTGGATAAATGAGAATTTACTGTGCCACTTTCCCAGTTGATATAATAACCATGTCTTTATCTAATAAGTATTTTAGGGCTCTTATAGAGTGGATTTGTAAGCCAACACAGTTATGTTTCAAGGTTGCAGAAACCAGCTATCTGGCACAAATCAAGAGCCACTGGCCAATGAATAAGAAAATATCTCAAAGTTCTTGCACTAAAACATATATAGAGGAAAACTCATGTCTTAGAATTTTATGTTCTAAACCTACACCAGATTAAAAGCAGAAAGGTTGGGGCCGGTGAGATGGCTCAGTGGCTTAAGTGCCTGCCCGGCAAGCGCGAGGGCCCGAGTTCGACTCCTGGATCCCACATACGAAAAAGGGGCCGGTGATATCGCTCAGTGACACGGGCGCCTGCTGGCGTGCGAGGTCCTGAGGTCGTCCCCCCGGTACCCACAAAAAAAAAAAAAAAAAAAGCAGAAAGGTAAAATGAGAGAGCGGAACACTACAGAAGAACCTGTTACTACAGCAAGAAATGATAGCTGCGAGCTAAAGAGAAGTTAGAAAATTAAGAAAACCAGGTCTTGGATTTCAAAAAGAATGATTATCCAGGGCCAGTGGGAGTAGCCTCTACGTTAATCAGCTGGAGGACGTTGCTGAATTATCCCACATGGGAGTGTGTTGCAAGAGGTGTGCAGCTATCGTGCACATGGAAGACCACCGATGACGTTAGAACTGTACTTTTTCATTTAAAGTTATGTTCAGAGCACTGCATGTAAAGGGAAGAGGAGTAGTAGGAAATAATTTTAGAATTTTTTCAAATTTATGAATTTTAGAAAACTAAACTTGATTTAGCAAAATAATCCAGAATTAACTAGTGTTGTGTTTATTTCATGTGAATAAATACTAAACAAAGATGTTATCAATACCTAAGTGCTATACATGCTGCCCATTACACTAGCAGCGATGGCAAACCTATGGCAAGTGTGCCGCAGCAGGCTATTTGTTATCATTGAAAGCTCTAAAAGGTTCGCCATCACTGCCGAGAGCCTATAGGGTAAGTACAATTATCCTCATTTTACAGATGAGGAGACCGAAGCTCAGAAAGATGAAGTAAATCATCCAAGGTCACACAGCTAGTGACCTGAATAGAGATTTGATATAAGATGCTTTTCACTTTTGTCATCACTGAAATGTGAATGACTGAGTTCAAAAGATTATTTATTAATAATTTGCTCTACAGAAGTTCAACTTGAATGTTTACCTTCAGTTCACAAATCTGTACCACAGCTGAGTTTCCTTTCACAGTGGGAAATATTTAAGATAATTTCTTCAGCAAGATAACCTCATTCCGGTGAACTGCTTATTAGAGAATATCACGCCTATTTGACAATAGGGATATAAGCATTAACTGAAGTAAACTGTTATTTAAAAAATTTGTGGAGATATTGCCATTTCTCATAGACAATGAAAACCTGAGCCAACTTTTAAGTTAGGTTCTAAAATGTCATAATTATCAAGACAGGTGTGGTGGCACATGCCTGTAATCCCAGCACTTGAGAAGCTGAGGCAGAAGGATCACCACGAGTTTGAGGCCAGCCTGGGTTACATAGTGAATCCAAGACCAGCCTGAACTACATAGCAAGACCCTGTCTCAAAAAAAAAAAAAAAAAGTCATAATTGCTTACAAACAATGTTTCTTCTAAATGAAGTGCACAAAACATACTAGCAAGAAAGTCAAAAGCAGAAATAGCTGCTAGAACCAGAGATCTCAAGAAAAAAAAAATTGGGGTGGAGAGCAATGTTAGTTAAAAACATAGATTGATTATTAACCTTTTAAGATTGTTAGTGTAATAGTTTAAAAACTAGAAATGTCCCCAAGAGTTATTTATTTAAGAGCTTTGTTCTTGAAAGTCATTATATTATTTCAATAAAGATGAAAGAGGTTATTTTCTCTAAATTATTCAGGTGTAAGAGTTAGCCTTCAGACAGGTGTTCTATTTATGCAGATGGCAAAATAAATTATTCAGAAATAGAGACAGGTAAAACAGATGGAAAAGCAGGGTAAACCAAGAAAGCCATGGGCAGCTGCTTAACAGACCCCCAATAGGGGACCCAGTTCCACATCATGGTCCAAGTTGCCTTGTTAGGAAGAGTTCTAGATACGTACAATGTCGTTCCCCTTTCAAAAACACCTTTAGGACCTTGCACCCACTTCAGTGATATTGTATTTAAAAGATGTCATCTAAAATTCTTTATGGGAACAATTTGTAAGTGTCTTCACTGAACTGCAAAATACACCAGAGAGCACATTTCTTAGTGCATCAAAGAGTGAACTGCATTTCCAAATCACTTGAAGCTCTTTTTTAAAAGTGATTCTTATATTCTATTCAACAAGAACTATAATACCTTCCTTCTAGCACCTTCCACAAAAACAGCCAACTACACATACCACAATATGGTAATAGAAATCAAAAGAGGAAGGTTATAGTATAAGCTAAATATTCAGTCTTCTACATGGTTTCTATGATTTGGTGCCAAGAAAGTTGATTTTTCAAATAATTGGCTGAATTTTTCACCTTTCACTGAAACTCTTTGATAGTACATAGATATTTCATAAAAAGCTGGTTTTGGACCAGTTTTCAAAATGCATGTCTAAATGCTCGCTAACAAATTTCAAAGGTTGGGCATTGAAGATGCTGTCTGATTAATTCTACCATTTTGTCTGAACACTCTCCTAGCAATTAACATTAACCTAAGTCCTTATCCAGGCAATATCCAAACTGAATTTGTCTGACTTCAGTAACCCAAGAAATATTTTCCTTTCACTACATGGTCAGTATTGTGAAAGGACCAATACTTCCCAGAAGAAGTCATGATCTAATAGGGCAGACAAATATGTAAGCACATATTTACAATGCAGTGAGATGGGTTAGGATTATCGTGCTGTTTTCTCAGTGTTGGCCTTGGCTCCATTTCACCCACCCTGTCCTTTACTTATGATCCTTTCTAGAAATGAACTTGCCGTTATAACCTAATATGTTTATTTTATATTTGATGTCATTTTGATATATGTAAAGTCTGTAACTTTACCAATAATAGGCAATCACTCATAAAAGTTAATTATATAGAGGTAAAGGTATTTGTTAGTGAAACGCCCCAAACTCTGCGTATCACCAGTGGAACGCGTAGTAGGGTGGGGAGCCTCACTGGTCATGCTGTGGATCCTGAGCTTTCTCTTCAAGAATTCACCCTTTTTCTCATTTAGAGAACATTTACTAAGCAGCTATTATGCGCTAGGAACTACGGTAACAGTAACCTACTTTAGGGCTTTAAATAGTATAATGACAGAAACTGTTTTACATTTAGAAAGTTTGATTTCTAATTTGGTAGGAAGCTGAGACTAAGCGATTAGAGGTCAGTAGTCTACTCCAAGTCCAGATAAAATAAAGACCCGAGTGATGGCAGTAGCAGTTGCTACAGAGACGGTGATGATTGCTTCGACATGTGTGCCGGAGGCAGAGTTGGAAGGACCTGGGGATCCTTTGGTTGCAGGCAGAAAGGGAAAGAAAGGTGTCGAGACCATCACAGGCTTCTGGCCTGTGTGACCGAGTGCATATGGCTTCAGCTTCTTGATTCTGGTACCTGCTGTGTTTAAGGGATCACTGAAGGTCCTTATCTCTGCCTTAGAGATTTACTGATAAGATATTAAGGTATTAGTTTCACTATGCACTATTCTATGGGTAAGCTTACCAAAATAACTATATAAATATTAGCGGGTTGAGGCAGTGAGATAAACTGAATCAATTGCCTTAAGACACAAAGTAGATTCTAAACTACAAAAACGTCTTCCTAAAAATTGAATTCACTCAGTAACGGTGTACAGAGGCAGCCTAAGACAGATATAGGCTCAAGGCTGAGGTCACTTGACTGACTATAAGATAATAAAACTCTGAAGAAATAAAATGATCCTTGACTTGCTCATTCTCCTTTTATTTCTTTATTTTTAATTTTTAAAAATTTTATTAGTACATGTTTGCAGTACATAATGATTACTTTTATGGTGGGGGCGTTGGTACCTGTATATAACATATCTTAATTCTTTTTACTTTCCTTGCCCTCCCCTCCCTCCTCCCTCCCTCCATTTCCTGGTCCCTCCATCTACTCCCCATCTGCAAAAGTTCTAACTCCCTGTTTCTTTTATCAATTTTTTGCTTTTCTCTTTAAATTACCTATACCCTGAGTTTCTCGTATAAGAGAAACCATGTGGTATTTAACCTCGCCTGTCTGATTCATCTCCCCTAACATTATGGTCTCAAGGTGCACCCAAGTTCCTACAAGGCTTGTTGTCCTTTTAAGGAAAAAAATAAGAAATGCTGTAAATGATGAGTATCAGAGAGCAAAGTTGTTGGTGCTTCAGATAAGGTCCGGATGGAAGCATGTGCCAATGTTTCAGATTTGGCCCCATTTCTGCTGCCTCCATCAACAATGGCCGTCCCTGCTGAAGCCAGGACAGGAATATAAATTTCTAAGTGTTACTCAGCACAGAGGTGTCAGTCAGCACAGCAAAGACAGGCACGCTGACCTTCTGTCAACAGGAAGAGGGTCCTGTTACAGTCACGCTTTGCCGCATGATCTAACGGGTTATTATCTAGACATTCTTCAGAGTAAAAGCAAACAAGCCAAATCAATAGTCACTTGCAGTAAATTGACATATAAATTATGGGACACCCTATGCATACTCTTAAGGTAATTACTTTCATCATTATCAAGCCATCATTTACTCTTCTAGGTAGGGCATGGAGAAAGTTGGAGATTTATTGGTAGAGCGGAGTGGAGAGTAAGAAACCTGAAAACACTAATTGTTTAAATGTTTACATGCAGTCTTGATATTATAAAAATGCTTTTTCTGTAAAGATGAGATTCAGAGAGGACAATGACAGACATAACGAGAAAGTGGTAAGAGTTGGCGGGAAGACCCAGACATGCTGATTTCTAATTCACTGCACACCAGCGAGAAGCAGTGTTCCGGAATGTCTCCTAGGCATGCATCCAGCTCTTACCAAGTCAAACATATATCTACTTTTCAGGAAGACCAGAGCCTATGTGCATAGCCCCAGGCAGTCATCTCCCACATGTGCCTCCATAGCATTGTTGGGAAAACAGTCGGGCAGGACCCAAATCCTCACCCTCATACAGGACACACAACACATTGAACTTTTCTAAAGCATCTATTAATTCTACCGGGAGTTCTCAGAACTTCACTGTAACAAAATCAACACTTCATTATTAATAAAATGCCTTTCGATTGCACAAGTTTTAAATTATAATTATCAATCCATAATAATTGTACAGATGAGTAGGTTTTGCTGTGACATTGCCATACATGTGTGCATCAAGCTTGGATCCTGCCCACCCTCCCTTCTACTCTCTCTTGCCCTACACTAAAGAAGGACTTTAAAACAAATCTTCCATCCAGGAAAACCATTTCGGTTCCATGGAAAATCTAGTGGGCTACACATTTGCAAAAATGTGCCTAACATTTAAACGCTTCTTCACAAAATCTCACTCAAGAAAGGGGAGCTGATAACAGCTGATCAGAAATTTGTTTCCTCCTGGAATTGCCTGCTTAATAAAACCAAACCCGGATCCCACCAACTTTTACAGCTGACATAACTCAGAAGCTTTTCTCTGCCAGGGACTTGGAAGTCTCTCTGCACACTGCCTGGGGCTAAGTAGCGACACTGGGAATGAAGTATTATTTAGGTATCTCTAGGAGCAAGAGAAACACTGTAAGGCACTCAGCTGAATATCGTTAAGCCTTGAAAAAAAGTATGGGATATATATAGCTATAGACATAAAATGTAAGTTGTATGATATATATATAACATAAAAATATATGCTGTAAATGTATATATATATATATATATATATAGCACAACCAAATCAAATTTAATATCACAGTCCTCATTACATTCCTTAATTTAGACAATTACACAAGCTGCAATGTGTCAGTTTGTTTTGCTTAATGAAAGTATGACAGTGAACTAGGTGCCAAGCCTGGCACTTAGAGAAAGACAGAGAAACAAATAAACATGAGAGCCAGCTCCCAAAGAATTTACCATGCGATGGAAAAGACAGACATAAAAACAGAACAGGAAGAGGTGCAGTATTTGAAAGTATTTGCACGCTGCCCTGGAACGGCTTTCCTGAGTCCCATCTTGACCTGTGGTATAAGAGGTATTTGGAAATCCTGTTTTGTTCAATCATCTAATCATTTATTTTACGAATATTTATTAAGGATCAACTGCACGAACAAAGTCCCTGACCCGACAAAGCTTCATTTGGTAAAAGGAGATAGATAATAAGGGAAACAAACAAACAAAATCAAATGAATATGTGGGTGGGTTTTGTTTTTTTCACTTGGTAATGGTAGTATGGCAAGAAATTAAAAGGGTGACGGAGTACGCAATGGTGTCACACAGACCCTCTGGGAGACCTTATCTGAAAGGGAGCCAGCCGTGGAACACCCAGGAAGAGCACTCAGGACAGCGAGTGCAGAGGCCCGGAGACACACCAGAAAGTCCTGAGTGGCTGGAGCCAAAGGAGCAGAAAGCAGAGAGGTGGAAGATGACATTAGAAAAGTAACATGGAAGTAGGTGCAGTTGGAAACCTCTTACTATCGAAAGCCATTAACTTGATTATCAGACCATAGTTCTATGAATCTCAGGAGAAAATAGTAAGTAGATAAAAATCACAGAGGGAGTGGCTATAAGGTTTCAAAGGAAAAGTACATTCAAATTAACATTTTAGTCCCTGACAATCCAGTTGCACCATGGAGGGGTTGGCTAAAGGACAATAATTAATAACAATCAGGAGAAAAAGAAAAAGGTTAATGAAATATGGTACCAACTTTCAGGAACTCACAGTTCTGTAGATTTCTGTAATTCTCACAATAATTTAATGATGTAGTGTTATCCTCCTTATATTGCTAAGGGAACTGATTTAGTAACATGCTCTAAATGGCATACATGAGGGACAAGTCAGAATTGAATCCCAAATCTTTTATCTCTATTCTTGTGCATTTTTACTCTAAATTGCCACCCACTTTAAACTGTCACCTGTTACCGTGGCCCTGCCTGTGTAGAAATTGAGCTCAGCCAGTTCACTTTGGATGTGTTGTGTGCTTTTTTTTTAGAGTGAGAATTAAAGGTAGAATGTTTTTCACTATGTCTATGAAATCTTAATTATTTACTTTGAAATTGTACAATAGTATATTTTAAAGTACCTAAAATACGTTGCAGAAATATGCATTTTGATTTGTGATAATAATAAGCAAAAAAGGTGGAACCTCTTGGTGTCTAGCAATTTTCATTGGTGGAGAAATTTACACAGAACAAATCCTTTTTCCAAAGCTTAAAAACAAAACTAGCAGAGGTTCATGTTCCCATTAGCTTTAAAAACTAATCCCTAAGATTTTTTTTTAATGTAAAGAAAACAATGTTGAATGATTCTTCTCTAATACTCTGTGCTGTCCCACAGGGGAGGTGGTTAGAAGGCTTCAGAGGGAAGTTAGTATGCTAGTTAATAGTGGTGGTAGACAGTAATCAGGTTCCTGTCATCAATACCACCTCAATATGAGACACATGTAAGGTTAAAATTCACCTTCTATGTGCATCTCCTTCTTGCATTCTGATGGGGCTGGAGTGCTTCAGGGAGAATGTAGTGAAATTCTTTTTTTAAAAAAGAACAAATAACACTCATGTTGGTCCATTCACAACTGCAAAAGTGACTGCTCCTCCCTTGGGGAGCTGAAATTTCCCCTGCAGTTAAAAGATGTTCATCTTCTTTATCATACTTTGTAATCAGATAAGGAAGAGAGATCACAAGTGTCAGGTCCCAGCCCTGAGGCTCTCTCAGAGTGAGCCAAAAAGCTGCTTTCTTTGCTCTGGCTTGCCATATGTATTTTCCCATCCCGAGCTTCTCTACTGCTTGCAAAATTAACACAGATGAATCCCTTTAATTGGCCCTGACTGGTTGAACTCGGGAAAGGTGCCAATTATACCATCTTCCTGATTTCCAGGGTTTACAGAGTACACATTGTCTGAGAGACAGTCACATTTTATTTTCTGATTGACTTTTTAAAGCTGTGTACCTCTAAGCAATAAAACTTCTCAGAGTATTTTTATTAAGGGATCCTTGACTCGTTAAGTGTTTGTAGTTCTGAATAGAAACATTTAAAGGACAGATTAAGCAGGAAGAAAAAAGGCAGGAGAAATTCTGGCTGGGAAAGGGCGGACCCAAATTCCAGTTGTCTCGCTGTATCATGGCCATGGCCATAGTGCCAATGAATAACTGTGACCCGCATGACACCCCACTAGAGACACTGGTCATTGGGACCTCTCCTGCCCCAAGGTCCAGGTAACCCGAACAGAGCAGTCGTGAAGCAATGCCAAGGTGCTTTCTGAATCCCTCGTGGGGCATTTCTGGAAAGATTTCCAGTTATGTGGCAGTGCCATTTACCAGGGAGAAGATAGCAAGTAGCTGTAACCTACTTAGAGGCATTTGTTTCCTCCAAATTATGTCCTAAAATGGGCATATGCTTCACCCTAACTTTGCAGAGAGGAGAATATATAATAAAATAAGACTTCTGTTTTAATGCTTAACTCCTCCAAATGTTAACAGACATGTCTGTATCTCTGTAACCTTTTTCTAAACCATTCTTACTATTTCACCGATTTAATTTCTTCATGTCTTTGGCTGCAAATGTTCTAGATATGGCAAAGTCTCCAATGCCCTGTCCCCTAACATTTCCCAAAAATTAGCTTTATCAGACTCAAAGTGTGTAGCCACAAGAAAGGCTTCAACCTGGATGTTCTCCCTGAACCCACAGCTACCTTGAGCAGAGTTTTTATTTTTTATTTTTTGTACATGTTTGCAGTACATAATGATTACATTTATTGTGGGAAGTTGGTACATGTACATAACACATCTTAATTATTTTTATTTGTCCCCTCCCCCTCCCAACAGATTAATGAATAAAGAAAATGTGGTATTTATACACAGTGGAGTACTACTCTGCCATAAAGAAGGATAAACAAGGGCCGGTGAGATGGCTCAGCGGCATAAGCGCCTGCCTTGCAAGCGCGAGGGCCCGAGTTCGACTCCCAGATCCCACATACGAAAAAGGGGCCAGTGATATTGCTCAGCGGCACGGGTGCCTGTTGGCGCGCGAGGTCCTGAGGTCGACCCCCCGGTACCCACAAAAAAAAAAAAAAAAGAAGGATAAACAAGGCATTTGTAAAATGGATGCACCTTGAGACCATAATATTAAGTGAAATAAATGAGACACACAAGGTTACATATCGCATGGTTTCTCCTATATGGGAAACCCACAAACAAATAAAGAGCAAAATAAAAATTGGTAATAGGAAGAAGGGAGATCTTTCTTAAATGGGAAGGGCAAAAAGAGATGGAGGGAGGTGGCAGGGAGTGGAGGGAAACAGGATGGGGAAAAAAAAAGAAAATAATTTAAGAAAAAAATGGAAATAGGGTTTTTGTAAATGAGAAGGGGACCAAGAATCTAACAGAGCTTTTTACCCTGCCTTTACTATACAATGTGCTACTGCAATGAAGTCAGTCCTGCTATCCCAGGGAAGCATCAGATTTATCCCATTTTCTTTTAATTAATTTTGAAGAATAGTTTATATTTTAATGGATGAATGATTTCTCTTTTTCTATTCTTTTTTTTTTTTTTTTTCAATGCAGGTACTGGGAGTCAAACTCAGGATCTCGCACTTGCCAGGCAGGCACTTATGCGGCTGAGCCATCTCACCAGTCCATCTTTTTCTATTCTTATTAGCTTCTAATTTTATTGCTGTGTGATCAGAGAATGTGGTCTGTGTGATTTCTGCTTTCAGCAATTAGTTGAGATCGTCTTTGAAGACTAATAGTAAGTGGTTAATTTTCTATGCTATGTATGTGTGACAAGACAGAGTTGTTTTAGATACAAGCAAATACTAAACATATTAATAGTGTTATTTAAAACCCTAGATCCTTTCTCATTTTTTTCTAATTGTTCTGGCATTTTCTATTCAGCTGTCTCCCACTGTGATTAAAAATTTACTATTTTCTCTTGTACTTTTCATTGTTTTTTATTTACACACCTTAATTTTTTTTTTTTTTTTTTAAGCAGGGTCTTGCTATGTAGTTCAGGCTGACCTTGAACTGGGATTATAGGCTTGCACCACCACACCTGGCTGATTTGCTATTCTGGTAGATCTATAGTGCTCCTGACTGTTAAATATTCTTATAGATTTTTCCTCCTGTCAAGGAGAAATACTCCACTTTGTACAATTTGATGCATTTTTTCCCCCTTGGATTCTGTTTTGTCTTAGGTTAATTTAACAATACTTAAACTTTATTTTTATAACATTAATGTGATACATATTTCTTGATTTTTAAATTTTTGTAAGTGGTTTATTTTGGATAGATCTTATAAATAGAATATAATCAGAGTTTTGTTTTGCTTTGGTTTCTTTATGCAAACTGAGAGTTGTTAGTAGTAGGAGCACATTTACAGTGATTACTTAAAAGATTGGACTCCTTCCAGTCATTCCAATTTAAATTTTCTACTATCTTCCTTTGTTATGAATTGTATTTTGCTGTATTGACTTAGGCTGAAGTAGAATTATTGCATTAATTAGAGAGTGGAAAGATTGATTCTACTGGCCTTCCTACATGACTTCAAAGTTACACATGGTTTCAATTTTCCCCAGTTTACTCTAATATTTCTTACATATACCATGTATTTTTTACCAGTGGGGAGATTTAATCAGAAATCAGATTCCCGGGCCGGTGATATAGCTCAGCAACATAGGCACCTGCCTGGCAAGCGCGAGGTCCTGAGTTTGCTTCCTGGTACCCCCACAAAGAAAAAAAAAAAGAAAGAAATTAGATTCCCTAAGTTACTTTCATGATGCTCTTCAACTCATCTACTGAGTTTTTTGTGATATCAGTTTTGAAAACTTGTTTGATTTTTTGAATTGGTAAAACATACACATAGGAAGAAACTCCAAAGGTACAAAGAGGGATGCAGTGAGGTGCATCTCTCACCTCTGTGCCCTGGCCTTCTGTTCAGGTGCCTGGAGGCAACTGTGGGTGATTTCCTGTCTGTTTTCCCAGAGACAGTTTATGCATATGCAGGCTGAGAGTTGGGCTTTTAAAAAAGAAGAAAGGAAAAAAGATACCTGTTATACGTATTACGCTGATTTAGTGTTTTGTTTATTTTTCTTTTGTTTTTACTGAGCAAAAAGTTTTGGACATTTTTAACGTAAGTACATAGACAGCCCAGCCACTTCATTTTGTTTTTCTTTTGGCTCTGATTTTTGTTGCTTTTCTTTTCTTTCCTTTTCTTTTTTTTTTTTTTTTTTTTCCTTTGTGGGTACCGGGGGTCGACCTCAGGACCTCGCGCGCCACCAGGTGCCTGCGCTGCTGAGTGATATCACCGGCCCTTTCTTCGTACCTTTAGTTTGTGACTAGAATCATGGAAAGAATTAAGTTCATGACCAAAGTACCACTGTGTAAAAACAAGTAAAGAGAAGGATTAAATATCTTATAATCAAACCACTCAGTGAAGGACATTGTTAACGTTGGCCTATCTATTTCTGTTTCCAGTGGTGGCGAACCTATGGCACGTGTTGCACAGCCAGCTATTTGTTATCATTGAAGGCTCTAAAAGGTTTGCCATCACTGTTTTAGTCCATTAATACATGATGAACGTAGAATTAAAATAGAATGATATGGTAGATAGTATTTTCAACCTTATTTTTCTTTTACTTAAATATATCATAGAACCAGTGAACATCATTAAGCATTTTTCTACAATACCCACTATAATGGTTGTGTTATCATTTGTTTAATTAAGCTCCTGGTTTTAGTCATTTGAATTGCTTACTTTTTTCTTGTTATATACAATGTTATAGTGAACAGCCTTTTAATACATGTTTGGCAGTTTCTTAGAATAAATTTCTAGAAGTAGAGTCAATGTGTCAAGAATATGCATATTTTTATTTTATATACTTGGAAACATGGCATACGGTATGAGAAAATAATCTTTAATTTTACCAATGTGAACAGTTACATATTCACTTGATTTCTCGAATGTGTCATTTTTCTAAAATTTCAGCATTACAACTTACCCCTTTTTTCTCAAAATGCTGATTGTCAATTTAAAAAGCTCTATTTTATGTACTGTGCCATAATTTACTTATCCATTCCCTGCTTATTGGACATTTTGGGTTGTTTTCAACTTGTTACTGTTACTAAAACATATTCATGTACATAGAGCTCTGAAAAAAAAGAACATGCATATTTTAAGGTTCCTAATATCTGTTGCCAAATTGCTCTTCGGAAATGTTGTGCCAGCACCTATATTAGTTTTATTTGACACCTTTGAATTATGTCATTTCTTTGCCAATCTGATAGTTTTAAAATGGCACCTCATTTTTTACAATTTTTATTTCGTGGATTAGTAGCATGTTTGACTATTTTTCATATTTCTCTTGAACTATAAATTTTGCTTTTTAAAAATGCCTATTAGAGTAATGCATTTTTATTGAATCAAAAGCTGCTCACTTCTCTCAAATATTTGTTTATATACTGGAAGTGCTGGCTTGTAGAAGAGAAATTATTTCAGAGCTAACAAGGTCTTATATATTTGTAAATATAAATTTAATTTTATTGGGTAAATTCTGTTGCTCCAAACGCTCTCCACTATGTTTTATCTCTATGAAAATCTGAATTTCAAAGAAACAGAAAATTGAACACATAAGACTACTTTAAATGAAATTGTGTAAATTATAAGATGCTATTTGAGAGTAATTAAATTTACTTTTTAATACTTAAATATATACAAAAGTGAGTAGTATGATTTGGTTTTGGTTGCAACTCATTTCCCAAACCTATCGCGATAATGTCCAAGCCAGAAAAAGTTCTCAGGAATAGTAACTAATGAGGAAAGGACCAAGCCTAGCTGGCACAGGAAAGAGAGAGGCGTCTAAGGATAGAAACAACGGTTCCATAGGATAGGGCAGGATGAGATAGGGAGGATAAAGCCACCTAGGACCCGCAGACTGCTTCTGGCTGTGGATGGGTCAGTCCAAAGTCAAAGCTGACTTCTGCTTCATAGTTCGAATCTTCATACCTTCTTCTCTCACCCCGTGCATGGCCCCTTCCCATCCACTCTCTGAGGCCAAAGTAAGCAAGACAGGACCCTTGGAGAAAAAGGTGGGAAAAGCTGAGTTGAGGAACAGCCCTTGGATCTGCAGATTGGGGTTCCAATGGGAAGAGAAACTCACACCAATTTGCACAAGCTCACACAACAGGACAAACAATCTCCAAAGAGCCAGGCTGGTCCCCCACACCGAGTCAACAACAGCAACTCTTCAGATCCTCCCTGTCCTTGTCAAGAAAAGCTGACGAGATGGGTTAGACCAAGGCTGTAGCTGAAAGGAGCTGGGGAAGTAACAGGCAGACTGAACACCAGCCACTTCTAACTCTAATCTCATCCTGGCCCTGAAGCTCCAGGCAGAAGCCTGCACACAGTGGAGCTCACAGGTATTTGCAGAATGGAAAAAAAAAAAAAAAAGATGAAATGAAAATGTGACATTTGCAAAGCCCATGAAACGAAGCAACAAATGATCAGTATCCTTAAGAATTCTGAACTCTTCAAAACAAAAAAATTTAACCTAAAAATAATGGGAGAAATAATGCTTTACCCCCCTCAAATGTCAATGGTCACTGCATCTATTTAAAGTTTCCTATAGGGAATCCTAATAAATATTTAAGCCATTCCAATCTATCTTGCCAGTTAGTAGTTAGGGGGAATTAAGCAGTGGATTACAAGAATGGTTTCTCCAGAAGCTTTGAAGTCTACTGTTTTAGGCTATATGATCACAGGAATGTCTCACCCACTTCCCTTTCTCCTTTCTTTTTTAATCTTTTGTGGGGAAAAGAAGCTATCAACACACCAACTTATGTTGCTATAATGATTTTCTTAGTGAATACTGTAGTCATCACGCAGACTTTCATTGTAATCCCCCATCTTCACCAGCTCCCAAGTTTTTTGACACATTCCCTTCAGCCTAAAACTTGCCAGGCTTTGTTCCCTGTTCACATAAACTTTCAATTCAGTCTGCCCAGCTGCTTCGGAGAAGAGGGGAAATAAGAGGCGTCATGTTTGCCCATGCGCATTGGAAAGAATAACTAACAGAAGTCAACGTAATCATAATGGCCACTCATCATTTGCGGAAAAAGTCACCATCTAGGGAATTACCAAGGAAATAAAAGAATGGGAGAGAATAATTAGGTGATGTCTGCCCAACCAATTTGGCTTTTTGACTGAATCTACTCAGTGTGACAATATCAAAATGTCTGGAAAGCAGCCTATTGATAGCAGAGCATCCCATTACCAGAATTTTCTCCTCCAAGGATGAATATCATTAACTATGAGAGATTTTCTTTTTTAATGCCCTTGAAAGTGGTTTTTGTGCAAAGATAATATTACTCAGTGGTTTACTTTGGTTTCAAAATTAATATTCACTTTATTGTAGTTACAAAATCAAAATTTCCTTAAGATTTTAAATTTACCACATAAGACTTAAAAACCTAACACATTTTAGCAAATATTTTTACCAAACATTTTTAGCAAACATTTTAAGAACCTTAGATGAATTATAGATCTAGTTACTTAAATACCTTAAAATATTTTTAACTGTATTTTTTATCAATTCATTGTTTTCAAATTCTCCTTAAGTATAGTCTGTTGGCCCTCCAAAGTGCTGATGTAAATTATATAAATGTGATAAATTAAACTTTTAGCCTAAAAATTTCAAATCTAAACTAATTACTGAGTTACACCCTTATAATTGAAATCATTAGTCTGACATGTTCTCTAAAAAGACAAAATTTTTTAAACTACAAATGTACAAAGGACTAACCATGCACGCATGTTTGAATTTTAGAAACACTATGTATGTAACTTTGTATTGGGGGATAAAAGTCATTTATCTGCTAGTAAGTAATTATGTGAAACAAATCTGGGGGCTTCTGAGGCTGTCAAGACCCCGCACTCTTCTATCAGGCTAACGATTCTTTCCCGAGTCATTTTCCTCCATCTCTTTCTTCTTTTCTGAGTTCTTGTGCCTGCCTGCTGCTACTAGAAAATCCAGAATTATTGTTAACTTCCTAATGCAGAGCAATTTAGCCAAGGTAGCTAAACTTTTCCTAATTTGTCCTTGCCTAAGAAGGACTTACCCCTCTCATCCAGAAGTCCTAATGAGCTCCAAAGAAATCCAGTAACCTCTGACATATCTGATGCCTTAATCAATGTTCCTCCTCTAGAATGCAGAAGCAGAAGGGGATAATTCTTTTTCTAAACAGCATTTATCTCCCTTTTGGTTAATGAGGTGCTAAGCTTTCTCAAGACCAAGATCATAATTTTTATTTCCTTTTGAACTCCATATTCACAATGGTCTTACAACAATGTTTCTGTTTCTTTATGAGGCCTCGATAATCCTGCTGGTCTTCTACACGGTATTATCTTTTGAGAGCAAGTGCAGCCAATTAAAGATAGGTACAAATCTTTTGCTATTCATCTCATCGAGTGGAGGAGTCTGTATCCCCTTCCCCTGAATTGGAACTGACTTTAGTCACTCACTGACCAATGGATTATGATATAGAGAAAGCTGGGCTGGTTCCACAGCCAGACTGAGAAGATGTGTAGCTTCTGCCTTGCTCTCTTGGAGCTCTGAGCCTCTGTGGCCCTGTGATATAATACAAAATATGTATTTGGTTTTTGACACCAAGTCCTGGCACAGAGCTCCTAAAACCCTTTTAATTTCATGGGTGAAAAGAGTATTTTTATCTTAATGAGGCACCATTGCTGGGTTCCTGGCTGTAAACTGATCACCGGAAACGCCAAGCCATGATTAGAAGCTTGGAAATTTCAGTCTCATCACCGGGAAGGGCAGAGGAGCTGCAGACTGAGTCGATCAGACCTGCAAAATGATGCCTCCTTAACAATCCCTGAACTGTGGGGCTTGAGGAGCTTCTGGGGTGCTGCCCACATGGTGACCCTGGGAGAGTGGTAAACTCAGAGACGGTTTAGGAACTCTGCACCCGTTCCTGCGCACCTTGCCTTAGGAACAGCCCTCCATCCGGCTGTTCATATGCAGCCTTAGTAATATTTGTTCTAGTAAACCAATAAGCATAATCAAAGTGCTTTTCTGAGTCCCGTGAGCCAAGCTGTCAAAAGGTCACCCAACAAGGGGCCTGTGGGAACCTCCAAATTGCAACCAGTTCAGAGAGAAGTTGTAGGTGACGTGGGGACTCATTACTACAGTGGGAGGGGGGAGCATTTTTTGTGGAACTGAGCCATAACCTGTGGGTTCCAATGCCATCTCCAGGTAGACAGTGTCCGAAATGATTTGAATTGCAGGATACCTACTTAATGTCATTACTATTGGATGCTGACGTGGGAGGAGAAACACATTTGGATGACTGTAAGTATTCTGTGTCTAGAGGATAATAGGAAAAATCAGTTGGGTTTTACCCATCATATGTAACCAGCAACAAAGAAATCTGGCATCCCCAAGACTGCTCTAAAGTGAGGAATCTGAAGGCACGTGAAGAGGTCACAGAGGTTGGAGCTCTGGCCAACATTCACCATCACTACCGACACTTGAATGGATCATCTTATGACTCCAAATGACTCCAGCTGGTCTCTGCAACTACATGAAAGACCCCAGGCAAGACTTGCCCAGCTGAGCACAGTCCAATCACAGAAACATGAGAGAGAATAATACATTGATTTTGTAAGCCTGCATAATAGACCGTAGGCCTAGTCGGAACCACTAGATAATCAGCACTGTAGATAATTGTACTGTGGTTTTAAAACTGAGATTTTGCTTCAGTTGGCCAAAACCAGTACTGAGGTTTTGAAATACGGTGCAGCCTCATGGCACACTCAGAGGAACTTTTACATGTCTAGCCTTCTTGAGCCACTTCTTCCAGCATAAAAAGTGAAAAATCAAAGTTTACTGCTCTCAGCTCTGTCTCTTTGGGAGGACTCCCTCTCACAACTAACCTTTAGGCTGCACTGTTCACTTTCCCGTCACTGGGACAAAATGTCTGAGATCCACAACTCAAGAGGAGAGGTTTATTTGGCCCAAAGAGACAGGAATGCAGGCCATGCATGGACAGACCCAACAGTATAACCACTCACTCATCAGGGCTCCACCGTACATCCAGCTCTGCCAAGGCATTACCCACCTCTGAGGAAGCTCTTATAAAGCGACAAAGCTTGGGATCAACCAGACATTTGGTGGCAGGTTGATTACATGAGATTCTTTCCACCCTGGAGGGACAGTGATTCACCCTTACCAGAACTGGCAGATTCTCACATGGCTTGGATTTTCCTGTCTCCCACGTCTCTTCCAGCACCACTGTTCAAGAGCATATAGAATTCCTAATTAATTATCAGGCGATTCCAACCCAATATCACTTCAAATCAAGAGATCTGATTTAAAGGAAAGATGCATGACAATCAATGCATGAACATGCAGATCATCCCCTGAAAGCAATCAGCTTACCAGAAGGATCGGGCTGCTTTTTAAAAGTAAATATACTAAGGTGCCATGTGGGGCACAAAGATGAAGTATACAAATTAAACAATTAGCTATGCTTTGTTCTCCAGTAACTAGAGTAAGCAGGTCTGTATCCATCTAACCCTCTTCACATCATGTCCAATGAATTCCCAGGAGTCTATTTAGAGAATGTGTGCTTACAGGGCCTGCATCTTTATGTTTCATAGGATTACAGGCCCTGCTACCCAGAGGAGTACCGCTTTCTCTGAGGCAAATAGCAAGAGCTTCACTGAGGTGGGAGCTACAATTAGTACCTGATACTTTGGGCTCTTCATGCCAGTGACCCAGCATGTAAAGGAAGCTACATTGAGGGGAGGGGGCGAGTGAATGTGACTATCCTGAGGAATAGGATTGCTTGCTGTACAGTAGGAGCAGAAGGAATATGTCCTTAATGCAGGGGACTTAGGGGGGGTGAGGTCTGTGTACTTCTGTGCAAGGTGATATTGGCAAATAACCAATTATAGCGATCACAGCCCAGCGAAAAGGAGGAAACTAAGAGCTCAGATTCTTCAAGCCTGGAGATGTTGGCACACCACCAAGCAAACAGTATGGAGGAACTGAAATGCTGGGCAAGGATGAGTGAAATCAAAATAGGAGTTGAAGAAGCCAGGTGATGAATACCTTCTGTGATTGCAGCCCATCTGAAGCAGTAAGGATTGCGGCTTGTTACACTGGTCCTTTGTATTAAGCTCCGCTCTGGAGTGATTGCAGCTGCCAACACTTTGAAGACCCCGGTGAGAAAATTGGCCTTTGTACATGGTACAAGAGAAAGGACTGAATCTGATGCTTCTGGTACTCTGCCTCACTTCCACTCAGTCTCACTTCGGAGGCGGTTAGGAGGCGGTTATGACTGTGAGGAATTATTACACAGTAAAGGAGGAAAGAGTTCCAATACTGACCACATCTTGCTTCATGCATGTCTTTGGCTCACCATGGTATTTTCCTGTTGCTGAAGGAGCAGGAGACCCATAGGAGTTCACCGGTCACGAGTGTATCCATGTCCCAGGCAAGGAGAGATCACACCACCTGAGACGACTCTTGACCCATGGGAAATGTCAAAGGACAAAGGACAAAGGACAAGTTCTTCCACCTGTCATTCCTCAAGTCACTTCCCAAATGAGCTCTCAGAGTGCAAATGATCCCAAAGGAGCTCCTCCACTTTCCAGGCTAAGAAAGAAGCCAATGAAAGTCAACATAGTCTTTGCAAATAAGATAAAATGCTGTAGAACAACACAATACAAGCTTTCATTCTATAAACCCACCAGCTTTGAGAGTAACAAAGAACAGAGTTTTTAATTCATTCTAGCAACTTTCTCCTACCATAAGACAAAAGTTAGGATACATATTGTGTTAGTTACTTTTCTCGTCGCTGAGCTGAGACAAAATACCTGACACCCAAAGTTAAAGGAGGAAAGGTTTATTTAGCTTACAGTTTGTAGGGATGTCAATTCATAATCGGCTGGATCAAAGGCAGGGTGGCGTGGCAGACGAGAAACAGTCCATGGCGGACAAGCAGAGGGCAGCCAGCAGCAAGTCTCCCTTCCTCTTTTATTCCATTCAGGCTACAAACCTATTAAATAGTGTTACCCACATCCAGGGTGGGCTTTCCCAATATCCACACCTAGAACTATGCTAAACCACTCAGTGGATAATCTATTTCTCACACATCCTTAATCCATATGCATACTCCCTAGATTAAGCCATCTCCAAAAAAGCCCCAATGAGCACATTAACTTTGGAGGGACATCTAAATACAAGCCATAACACATATATTCCTTTATATATTCTTCCTCCAAAAAAAACTACTAATAAAGAGTAATTGTTCTGGGAAGGAGTACATTTTGTACCTGTTTTCTGTTGCTACTGCAACAAATTACTACAGATATAAGTTTATTATCTGTTAGCTCAATGGGTTAGAAGTTCGACACAGGTCTCACTGGGCAAAAATCAAGGTGTCAGCAGGGCTGAATTTTCTTCATAGGCTTTAATGAAGGATATGTTTCCTTGTGTTTTCCAGTTTTTAAAGACTTCCAACATTCTTTAGTTCACAATCTCCTTTTTCCATCTTCAAAGCCAACAATGTCAAGTCCTTTTCATATCACATCATCCTGACCTCCTCTTCAGACCCTTTCTTCTACTTTTAAAGACCCTCGTAGTTACATCAGGCTAACACAGATAATCAAGCATGATCTTTTTATCATAAAATCACCAGATTGGCAACTTAATTCTAATTGTAACCTTAATTCTCCTCTGCCATGTAAGAATATCCTCATAGGTTCCCAGGATTACAATGTGGACATCTTTGGGGGTCGGAGAGAAAACATTATTCTGACTAACACAATATCATAATGTAGAAGAAAAAGTTTATAAATTTTCTTTTAAATCTACTCATATTTATTTTAGAACCATAATCTCATTTAATTTTACCCAGCTTCATCTCTTTCTTATACTTATATTGAGATAGAACATTTGATCACCTTAGGCCAGTGACTCCATTTTCATCTTATTAGTGAACTGGATATAAAAAGTAAAATCCAGAAGAGGGAACACAAGGAGGGGACAAGAGAGAGGGAAGGAGGAAAGATGGTGGGGAGTGAAGGAAGGAAGGAAAGTGGCAAAGAAGGGAGGGTAAGGGAAAGGAGGAGGGAAGGAGGCAATAGACAAAAAGAGTGAGAGACCTTGATTTTATTTTCACATGGAGAAAGAATGCTTATCTACACAATCTTGAGGTCTCAGGAGGAAGCACCTATCTGCTCGAAGTTAATAATTTCTCTTTCAAACTCTTAAAATTCTGATGAAAAATTTTGATCATCACAACTAGCCAAAACTCTGGACAAGTATGAACTTCCATTAACAGAGCTTATTAAAAATTATAATGTAAATTTTTTGTATATTGCAAGATTTTTCCACCTTGAATTGTCTTTAAACAACTCACATTCTTCTTGCTCCTAGTAATGAACAGTACATGAGAAACCATAACATCCTTTAGAAAAAGAAAAGGGCATTAAGTGATGAAATTTATCCCACAGGCACTTCAGTAATTACCATTCATTGTTCTCATGTGAATTGCTCATATTTTATAACCTTCCAATATGATCTGGGAGATTAAATGTGATGAAGTGTTTCAGTAGACAACATGTAATATTTTATTTTACTATTGATCTCAATCCATGTGATTAAGAGTAATTCTGTAAGACATATTTCTTTTGAACTAGCAAATCCAACAATAGTGATAAAGAAATGTCAGGGAGGTGACATCCTGAATATGCATTTGGCACTTCAAGACAAATGGATTGTTAAAAACTTATTTGAGGGCCGGTGAGATGGCTCAGCGGCGTAAGTGCCTGCCTGGCAAGCGCGAAGGCCCGAGTTCGACTCCTGGAACCCACATACGAGAAAAGGGCCGGTGATATCGCTCAGTGGCACAGGCGCCTGCTGGCACGCGAGATCCTGAGGTCGACCCCCCGGTACCCACAAAAAATAAAAAAAAAAAGTTATTTGAGATTGGTTGAGCATGGGTATTTATTGCTCTCTTCTTGGCCAGAAAATTGTTAGAGAAATAAAGCTAATGGTAGAATATTTCCTCATGTAAAGCTTAATTATCTTCTTTGGAGAAAACTGGCTCTAAAATAGCCTAGTGCTTTTAGGAAGTGTATCTTTTTGGTTATGCCAAATGACGGTTCACTTTGGAAGCCAGTAATACAAACCACAATGTATTTAGTACAGGGGATGACGAACGAGAAAACTGGGAACAGGAAGATGCTTCGGGAAGGGAAGTCTGTGTCTGTGTCTTTTTTCAACCATGCCAACTCCTCACCTAATTAAATGATTTGAATTTTTCGGGTTGGTTGGTTGGTTGGTCTCGCTATGTTTTCCAGGTTGGCCTTGAACTACTGCGCAGCCCAGGTTGGCCTCAAACTCACAGCAATCCTCTGCCTCAGCCTCCTAAATGAAGCTATTACAGGCATGTGCCACCATGCCTGGCAAGTCTTAAATTTTTTTTTTTTTTTTAATTTTGTGGTCCTGGGACTTGAACCTAGGGCCTCACACATGCTATACAGCATTCTACCCACTGAGCTACATCCCCAGCCCTGACTTGAGTTTTTTTTGCATGTATAAATTTCCACTCCAGAAAACATCTATCTCTAGAGAAGCTTTCTCCCTGTCTCATTCTCAAATTATTTACGTTTTTTGGTTGTCCTGGTCTCTTATTAACAACAGTATCTATTAATATTCACACGTATTAAGGCAAAAGAATTAGGAGTCAGATTCACAATGGGTCACACTTATAGGTGGGAATTGAGAGACAAAAAATATTTACTTAAAGCTAGTAATTTGTGGTTTTTATAATCTGAGAGGCAGGAAGATCACTATTGGGGAGCCATATGAATGCTTTGTCCACATGCTTTTGGAGCATATATTTACTATTATTCCATTCTTAATGGACAGTCTATCCTTAAGGTTATTATTAAATAAATTGTAAAAGCAAGAGATCCACCCCTTATTTAGCTAACAGTTAAGTTCTCAAAAAGTAGTAATTAGGTCATAAATAATTCTCTCAGAAGGAACGAAGTTAAAACAGGTTATTTGGATAATACATTCAAAGAAATGAGGTTAAAACAGGTAATATATTTCACTATGTTAAGAACAGTGCTAATTGTTCCTATTTCCCATGTCTCCTTAATACAAGCAGTAATTGAAAGATTTGGGAGGAAGCAAAACAAACACATGAAAAATTCATCATAAATTACATATTAAAAATCACTCCCAATCTCTAGTCAATCTACAAAGTAACCTGCTCATCTTTGACTTTTAGCATATCCAGTAAAGATATTCTCACACATGATGTCTTTGACGTATATTTGTTCACCAAATTCTAGTAAGTGTCCCAAGGCACAACAATTAGGACACTACAACAAGGCAGTTATTTACCCAAAAAAGGCAATTTAAGTAAATTTCTTACATCTGTGTACTGCTCTGTCAATAGAATCCTTTGATAGCCACCTCTACAAACTTGGTGTCGGGCCGGCGAGATGGCTCAGTGGCATAAGCGCCTACCCGGCAAGCACAAGGGCCCGAGTTCGACTCCCGGAACCCACATACTAAAAAAGGGCCGGTGATATCGCTCAGCGGCACGGGCGCCTGCTGGCCCGTGAGGTCCTGAGGTCGACCCCCGGTACCCACAAAAAAAAAAAAAGAAAAGAAACTTGGTGTCAGCTAGGAAGCCCCTCCAAATCTTAGTTACTCGCCAAGCAAATGCATATTTGAGCATAAAAATCTGGGTTTTACTCTTTAGATAATTGCTCAGAGAACTCATTATCTAAAAACATGGCAGGAATTAAAAACATGAATACACCTAAAAAGGCCTACACAATATACATATAGCAAGACTTTAAGGGGTTATAATTTGTTATTGTATATGTAGCCTCTGCAGTCCCCCTTTCAGAGAAAAATAATTTTCTTTATGAAATGCTATTCCTGCTCTGTAGCTTAACCTGGCAAGTCACTATGTTTGCTGCACTATATCTACCATAAGTTCGGACAGGAGAGTTCTTTAAACATAAGTGATATATACACATTATTTTGGTGATGAATAAGAAAATTACACTACGGATATTCTTGGTCTACTTACTTGAATTAATCATAGCTTATTACTAATGCAAACATGAATCAAACCTTACTACCTTGCTGATGTCTATCATAACATCTGTGTTATATATAGGGGCTTGTCTGTATGTAGAGATTTAATATAACGATCTTCATATATTTCCATTTCTATTAGAATTATCAGATTAAGAGGTTGGTTGATTTCCATTTTCAAATATCTCCATGTTAAAAATATTTGTACATTATGATTGGTGCCCTTCATTTTGTTGTGAGAATTTTCAATTCAGAATAATATCACTTAATTCCAGTCAGGCAAAACTTTTTTAAATGGGCACTGCTCTCTAGGATTAATAATAATAAATTACATCTAATAAACACCTGTAATATACCAGGTACATACATTAGTCAGTTTACTTCACTTAATTTTCATGTTCCTGAACAAATGCTATAAATTAGTATGGGGTATTATTTTCCATTTTACAGATGAGAAATACAAGACTTAGAAAATGCATGAATCTTGTCCAAAGAATATAAATCTAATAAATGGTAGAGTTGGCATTTGACCAGGGTTGGGTAACTCTATTTGTGGGCTATTATTTTAAATGACAAAATATTATCATTCCAACAATTATCACAGATGCTTTAATGAGAGTTTTATTTATCATGATATTAAAGTGTGTTACCAAAGTCTGTTTTCTTGATATTTTGCATAAATGACAACTTCCAAGCCTTGTGTTCAAAAGTGTGTAACAAGAGGAAAGAAATATTTTGGCACACGTCTACTAACTATATATTGGCACGTTACATTAAACTGTATCTTGCTGTAGTGAATCACACATATATTAAATAGGATTATCAGTAGAAAAGACAACCAACTCTTTATGGTAGACCAGTCAATTGCCTGAAACTGTACAGTGATTTACTCTATGCAAGATCAAAGAGGACAAGTGCACAGAACCATCAAACTAAATTTCAGAATTAAAATAATCTCAAAGCACACATTTGGAGAAGACAGCAAAGGAACGTAGTGTAGCAGAATGAGCAACCAGAAGTCTTACCGTCATCCAAAGACTTTGCATAGATTTTAAATGAATAAAGAAATTAGCAAAAAGCTTTTGACTCACAGGCCATGAACTGTAGGCCCAGTGTTGGGGCTGGCGGGTGTCCCTGTGACGGGACTAGGAGGTGCAACTGCCCCACCCTCAGCCGGCCCCTCTCCCATCCTTTCCTCCTGTGGGATATGAGTGATCCTCTCCTGAGCCTCCTTGAGAAGGAGCTGCAGTAGCTCCAGCCGTGTGCTGAGCTCCCAGCTGGGAGGACCGAACAGTGGCCTGGTTTTACTAGGAGACGCCAGAGTCAATGCTGATCCCAAAACCCACCTGAAAGGGGTCGGGGGAAAGACTGGGACAGATGACCTGGCTTCAAATATTGTTTCTGTCTTCAGCAGTGTGCTTCTTTGGAGAAATTACCCGACCTCTGGGAGTATGTCTGCTACACTACAAAACTGAGATTGAATCATAAAAATATTAACAGCATTGTGAAGATTAGCTGACATAATGCCCAAAACCCTGATACAGTGTCTTCTCAATAGTTTTTCTTCCTCCCTCCATCTTTCTTTCGTGAACTTCTGCAAGTGCACCCTGGGCTCTCCTCCTGTGTCTGGGTGGTAGGACCCAAAGCTTTGGAGCAAGCACTTCTCTGTCATTTAAAGCTCACCCTCCTCAACCTCCTCATTTGGCTCCAGGTCCACACTTGCGCTTTGCTTTAAGAAGGGGCTCCACACAGGGAAGTGACAGCTGTAACCCTCCCTCTCAGTCCCTTTTGTGAAGCCTCAGGGTCATCATGAGCAGGCCTGGGGAGGCTTTTTACACTAATTGTGAACTAAATGATACATTAAATTGGGTGAGGGCTGCCTTCAGGTGAAGATGAAAAGGGCCCTGGCAGCTCTGGAAGAGACTCTTTCCTCCAGGGTGTTTTAAGCTATACTTTTCCCTTCCTCTTTAAAAAGCACAGGTGATGAGGACGGTCTGTGCATAACCTCCTGAACCAGCCCAGCAGCCCGGGTCACTTGCTGTTGCAGGAAAAGAAGGAAGGGAGGTTTGTGCAAGAAGAAATGCAGCAGCTTTCAATTTTTTTTGCTTCCTCACTCCCCCTTTGGAAGGGAAGAAAATACAAGCACAAAGAAGGTACCACTTATTTTACCAAAACTAGAAAAGACACCAAATCCAGGTCTCCAGGTAAGTTTCTGAAGCATTCCATCAACTTTTAATTATAGTGCCAATTAGGATAAGTTTTACTTGAATGAGTTAGGTATTTTTCCATGTCTGCCATGGTCATATAATAGAGGCAATCGGTCATTTACTGTACACATCATCGGAGGACCAAGGGAAGACTTTTAGAAGACACAGGACTCAGTCTCTCCAAAGGGTTAAAGGGCAGATAATGTCACAAAAAAGGGGCAGAGAGATTTGGACCTCAAGCTTATGGGAGAAAACCTGCTGTCTGCTCAGAGTGCAAACTGCTCTAGAGTTTGGATGTCAACCCCTGCAGAATAAGCAGACCATTATATTTTACTGTCTGCTGCTTGCATACACTAAACTAGAGCAGTCATGTACTTTCAACCACTTTCTTTATACTTTGTGCTATTAAAAATGAATATAGTACATATGTAGTTTGGTCCTGCAAGCTTCAAATACAAAGAATACTGATAGAATTTTTTTTTAATATTTTTTAAAAAATCTTTCCAAGCTATGTAAGAGATAAAACATTTTTTGGAACTATATAAACAGATAATACGTGAGTTAGCCATACATATGAATACTGCCTGCTTACAAGCTTAAATATTTCTACAAATAAGTGGCTGAGCAGGGTTGAAATGCAGGTCTCACCAACTTCCTACCTTGTACAGCCGCCGTGAAAATTCAATGTAACAAATGGAAAACTACCTCAGAGCAGTGCCTGGCACGCAGTGAGCATTCGATACAGGGCACACACGTGCGCAGACACACTTTTCACTTTCATGTCTGTGCGTGGCTCCCTACTCGCTCCACTCTGCACACTGCCCAGACTTTAAACATGGCCAGCTGAGTGACACAGGAGCTGGCAGCTCATTCGCCACCAGCAAATAGAAGTGACAGAAGAGCAGGGGATGGAGAAGCTCTAGAGAAGGGCAGAAATCATTTTCAATGTGTTCTACTTTGGGTGGGGGAGAAGAGGGTTTGCAATATCCTAGACAAAGAAGGGCAAACGCGCTAAGGGATGGAAGTGGCGCTGTCTTAGGGTGAGGTGGGGAGAGAGGACGTAGTGTGCAGCATCTCTGAGTCCCTTTTTCTGCACATGGAGGTCACAGGTGAAAAGAAGCTACATCAGAACCCCAAGGGGGAGTATGACAGGAATAGAAATGAGGTCTCCTCCTTGTTTGCCCTGGAATGTCACCATGCTCCCTGCCTGGCTTACAGACTATGTCGTTTGCCTATTTTTTCCTTCAGAAATGACTCACAAATGCTATATCATTTTGCCTTACACAAACTGCTTTCCATCAACCCAGAAAAGAAAAAAAAGTTCTTGAAGACATATGATAAACATGGCACATCTGTTTTTAATAAGTGACAAAGTATAATAAAACCTTTACTTCGGAAGAATATCCAGAGTTTTACCCTGAAGAGAAATTGTATCCATCTGGTCCCAAGAGAGCTGGTTTTTGCATTAAGGGATATTTGTTGGTTGGGTGATTGGAGAGTGGGAGTGGGGAAAAGGGGGAAGTTGTTAGATCCAACACTTATCGTTAAGTGGAGTTAGTTTCTAAAAATGTAGCATCCAGAAACTGGTGAGTAATCCTTCTTCGTAGTGCAATATTATGTCACCAGATCTGCTGAGCCAATGCACAATAAAATTAATCCTCCATTCTGCAAATGCTGGTGATATGGCAATCACAGATGTGCTGAAACAGAAGTGTTCATGCCAGGCAGAGTTCACGAGCCACAGACCCAGGCTGTTGATGAATTTCCGGTCCACACATCACTCTAAGCCTACACTATCCGAAGAGAGGAGGAGGTGGCAGAGCAGTCGGCAAATTGCCTTGCAATTCCATTTCTTCCCTTTCCCCAGAGTCATTACTGCACATTTTTGTACATTATTTTAAAATTTCTAACAAATCTGGCAACATATTTATCACAAAGACAGCATGGGCTGTCAGCATGAAGTCAGAGTTGCGCGTCGTTTCAGACTTGAGGCAGCTGTTGAGGGGCACACAACCAGCAGGTGATAAACTTTATTTGGGACCCAAATCTGTGTAACTCTCGAGCTCTTTCCATTATGTTGTGCTGATCCAAACATCATATATCTATGCTTAAATTCTTCTTTTTGATGATCCCTCTCTCTCTCTCTCTCTCTCTCTCTCTCTCTCTCTTACTTTTTTTCTAGAAAGGTAGGCACCAGGTGAAAGGATTCGTGGTCAGCATAGTTCAATAACTCAGCTCTATTAATGGCAAACTAAAACAAGAGTTATCCTTAATTCACAAGTCTAGTTCATTATGGCTCTCTATGATTATTATGTGACATCCATGGCTACCTTTTTTTTTTTCTTTCTCAGAATCCAGTCACATGTCCATGAGATCAAGACCTAGTCCCTCAAAACTCCAATATTTTGATTTGTTGAGCTTGGTTACAAGCCCACATCCTGGCTAGGGAAAGGCAGGATCTCTCAACCTATATAAAACCATATGCCAAGGAAAATTGGGTTGCTATTACAAAAAAGTGGAATAAAAGATATCCACTGGGATGGCACAGAAACCTGCCATTACCTTGTCCATTGTTAAAATATTTTAGTATCTGTCCCTCTCCAACAAGAATGTAAACCCCACGAAAAGAGGTATGTTATTGTTTCCCTCCTCCCTATAGACCAAAAAGATAGCACAGAGCCTGATACATAGTAGGTGCTCAATCAGTGTCTGTTACATAAATGAAAGGCAAGACCCACACGTTGCCTAGAAGTTCTATCATGAGAACCTGAATGAATAGAGCTCGGTGCTAACTTAAAACAAAGGATTCTGAGAACCCCTATTAAGAGTTATTCTTCCATTAGATAAATGTCAAATCGAGCATGAACTCTAGTAGACTCATCAACAGCAAAGAGAAAACTGCCCAATGGTAGCATTAACCCTTTCAGAGATAACACCCACTCTGTGTTTGGACAGTCAGCCCAATCAGTTGAGTTTCAGCAATTCTCCTTTCACTGAAAATCACAAAACGGTCTTTATTTTTTACAAATGTCTTTTTGTGTTTCTTCCCCTTGCTCTTTGAAGCTCTCTGAGTTCAGGGAGATGTCTGTCCTATTTCCTGTTATGTACATAACACCCCGTGCATGACCCAACACACAGATGGTACTGGTAAACGGTTCTTATACTAGTGAATATATGCATCAACGTGCTTTTCTTTAAATCATTTCAACTAAATGCAACTAATTGTTGAATGCTACCCTTGAGCCAGGCAGAGCACTGTTGGGAACCTAGAGGGAATGTCAGATTAATGTTCTTGTTAACCCATCTAGCTCTTTTGTGTTATTTTTTTCTTCTGAAAGACTTACTGTCACTAAGATCTACAGTGAGAAAACAATAGCAAGGAAAATGTGGGTGTCTCGTGAAGTCATTTAACTTGGTTAGCCACCCCCTCCTAGTGCCAGGTGGTAAGTAGCCCTTTTGGGCAGGCCCACATGATAGCTCTCATGGGCTCAGGCATTTTGTCATCATTCCATCCTCCAAAAAATAATCAACTACTATACTTTGCAACTGCTGAATATAACCTGGGCTGGATGCAGTAACATACATTTGATATTATTAAATTCACTTTTATTGTTGTAAATGTTATTAAAGTTAAAACATTAAAAGCAGTGTGGGTCTCATAGACACTGTGTCTGTGATGCCTGATGGAGAAGTCAGCCCCACTTTGGGGGCTACTTGCATGGGGCCCTTTCCCTACCAGGGCTAGTTCTCCCTTACCCTCCTTTCCTGAAGGGATGGAGTTTCAGAGCCAGGAGCTGATCCAGGCTTTGTAGCTGGAATCTCACTCAGAAGACCTCTCCTTTTCTAGTTTGACACGGAACAAACATGCTGAGACCTAAGGGGGGAAATCCCCACCGGCATTCACCCTCCCCCAGTTCCAAATCAGGCTCTCCCCTCTGCTGTTGCTAAGCTGTGGGACAATGATGCCTCCCCGACGCTACAGAGCCCTCCTCTTGTTTATGTAAAGACCCCAGTAAAGCCAGAAATAGAACTTAGCACTGCAAACATCGTTTAAAAAAGATTAAGACATTCAGGCCAGTGCTTCTGTTCATTATTCTCTGCTGAAACCCAATATTAGTAACAGCATGTACTGAAGACCTGGACCATGAATTAATAATGAAACACTTGTACTGGAAAATATGTGAGCACCTAGTTACTTTATTTGGTGGACACCCGTGGGGACAGGAGTTTGCTCTATCTTACACAGCACTTTCCATGATGGTTTTGCAGAATAAAACCAGAAATCAGTTGTTTCCAAAGGATTTCCTGCAGGGGAAAAGATAACTGAGCAATTCTACCACCTACTCTTCACTGCCATAGAGTAGACACAGGTTCCTAGGAAATTTTCTGGCCCAAACCATTTCTTCCCTGAAAGTTTGACTCTCCACAAGCACTTAGTCCTGCAGATTTTTTAACATGTATAATTTCATGTATTTCTCCACCCGCTTCATGCTACCGCAAGATTAAAAACTCCTTAAGAACAAAGAAAAGAATTGAATCTCTACACAGTCTCTAGACAATGTGGTTGAACTGCTGAAAACAGAGGTTCCAGATCAAATCAGCTAGCAGTTGTAATCCTATCTCGGTGGCCCACCACTTAACAGTTCCATGATCTTGAGCAAACCTTTTAACTCCTCTGATCCTCAGTTTATCCATCTGTAAAAGGGGTAACAACCACCTTTCTAGATTCATGAGGAAGAATGCTGTGGAGCACCTAGTCAGTGTACAATAAGCATTAGATAAATGCCAGCTGGTATCACTATCATCACCTCACCACTATCCCCAGTACATACTATAATAATTACTAAATAATATTAGTTATCTAAATCATGGGATGCATTTTACATGTAACCCTTTCATCCATGAACAAGGGCCAATTTTTTGGTGTGGCTTACAAAATTAATTTTCACCTAGGTGTACTCCTTCTTTAGTACATAACCTCAGCTTTCTGAAGGCTTCGTTGAACACCTGATAGCAACTCATCAAGGCTGTTTTCCAATAGATTTGCCACTTAGGGCAGATTTTATTCTCAAGAGAACTCAGAACAAATGTTTGGTCATAATGATCACAACACCTCTTGTAACAGTCAAGGGAAAGGTAAACCTGGACATGAAAATAGGTTTGTGTACAGAGGTGTCAAACTTGGGGCTCTGTGTGACTGCAACTTTAAGGATTATTTGGTTTATGTCTTGCATTGCAACTCACTCACCTGTCCCCTAAGACCAGGTTTTTTGTTGCTTCCTGCACATGTAAAAAAATGCCTTTCTACATCTGCAGAAAACAAGCAGTTGTTGTCATCACCATCCCTGCCCTGTGAAACCCTAGTGAGGCGATAGAGTTACACATTCCGTTCCTTTAAGAGGAGTGCAGCATTTCTCTTCATCTTGGGGAGTTGCATCCAGAAGCCCTGACAAACTGGGCTTTGGAGTTTTGTGGATTTAGACATTAAATTACATTTTTTAATAAAGTAAAATCCAAAACACTTTTCAAAAACAACCCCTCCTGCCCCCCCAAAAAAAGATAAAAAGGGAAAGGAACAGGTTAGAATCTCTCTGCTGATAAAACCCAATTTATAAGAAAGACCTAGTTTTCATTTTTTTTTTTTATATTTTTGTTTTGTGTTGTTTTGTTTTTTAGCTGTTATGTAACTGGGTGCAGTATGTGGTACAGGAAATAATTTTGCCCATGCACCTGCACAGAAAAACCCACATCAACCAGTTTGCTTTGGCCATCAATCTGTGGGACCAAAAGCTGAGCCTGAAAGCAAAGGTGAAATAAAATACGAAAATTGCACAGCAGCCATGGAGGAGTCAGCTATCCAGAGGCCCCCGCTGAAACCCCATCTTTAGGGTAAAGTTTCAGACACATTTTGATGTTTTGGTCACCTGACCCAAGCTCTGGTGCTCCATTGGCCCCCAAATTTACAGGCTAAGTAATGATGTAACCAGAGTGTGTGGGAACCAGAAGGATGAGACAGATACAATTTTTCCCAGTCGTTTATTAGACTTGGCTACTAATTCTGCTTGTTCCCCAGTTTGACTGCTGGTTATCAGGTAATTTGAACTACTTAAAGGACATAATGAGTTTATCTGTACCTGGGGCAGAATTTAGCCCCATTCATGTAAAATTAAACCACAATGACAGAATATATTAATTGGACAAATTTAGTTATAGGTATTTGAATTTAAAGCAGAATGTTTTAATTTTGTCTTTCTTTACTTCTTTTTATTAAAAGTCATTTACATTATCACTGACAATATCATTCTTATGTTGCCTAAAGATATCATTGAAATGAATGTGTTGGTTCAGCCATCATTTTTCTAATCCTTTTCTTAATCTTAGAGAGTTTTCATCTAAATAGAATAAGTGTTTATACTCATGTGATTTGTCACTATGGGAACTTTTGGCCTCTAAAATGCTGACGCTGTGTCAGAGACAACCAAGAAGAAATTACCCGGGCTTGACAAGAATAAGCAGAACCAGTTTGGCAAACTTAGAGTACAACCCAACACAGCAGGGCTAGGATGCCTAAGGACAGAAAGCATTCGTTGTTCTCCCCATATGATTTTGTGTCAAGAAAATGAGAACATATTCAGGTTTCTTGGTAAAAACAGGAGATCTAATGCTGATAGCAGAACTTGAAAGGAATTTTCTCTCTAAATGTCATATACCCCCCCCACCACCAAAGAAATCATCTAATTAATTTCTAACACACACATTACTATCTTTCTAATGTGTTGGCACGAGTTTACAAAAAGTTTTCTGACTCATAATTCTAAATCTCTTGAGGATATGCTTACAGTTGTACCTCACAAGACCTTATTACCAAATTCACAACAGACAGAAAATGTCATAGCTCTCCAAACTGAACAGTGCGACTGGACTTTACGATAAACTCTCTACATGATTTTTTTTTTAATTAATCGATGTTTTGTTTTGGTGGCTTTCACACTCATAGAAAGTATTTCACATTCTCAAAACACTGAGTTTAGTTAGCAAACATGTCTTCAGAAAGGAAATCCCTAAAAACTCTTCTTTATCATTCTTCTCATTTAAATGGATATCATGCCCCACATGTATACAAGAGATATGATGTCTGACATCTACATCGACCTGTTGGGGACCATATCAAACATTAATGGGGATTAGTGTGAGAATGGGTGTAAACATAGCAAACAATCTGCTGAAAGTACGGACTCACATTTCCATATGTTATGCAGTAAGCAGAGTCATTTAAGAAGCGAGCTGCTCAGGGAGCTGGTGTTTGAGTAGTGAGTAACACGCCCTGGATATATTTATTTCATAATGCCAACGTGTACACACCTACCCAACTGTACTCTTCAGCTTCTCCTCAAGAGACAAGTCAAGTTCAAGAGATGCAATTTCACTCTGAAAAGTTTCAAAAACATAGATAAAAATGATTTAGTACTTCCAGGTGCACTGTAATTCTTGGCAGAAAAAGTTCATTCCAGGTGTGTAATCTCCTAAAGAAATCTGTTGTCAAAGCTGGATAAAACCATCACATTAGAAAAAGAGAAGTTCACCTATGAACAAAGTACAAGGTATGGCTAGGAAAACTCTCCTCTCCATGCAGAAATTACAGCATAAAAGTGAAACTCCCTTTTACTTATGTAAACATTGCTAAGTTTTGGGCATCATTTCAAAAGAGGTAGAGCTGAACATGCACGAGCACATAGAAATATGACATATTCTTGGTGGGAGGTTTGGGGTGGGGTTCTAGTGCCAAGCCACACTCTAACACGCAGACAAAGGAAGAAAGAAGATGTATTTTATAGCTTACAGATTTTTTCTTTCTCTTTTTTTTTTAAGCTGCTGGACCAACCAAATAACTCAATCAACAACAACAAAACGGAGATGTGCCACACAGTGGAAAATGTTGTAACAGCTTGAATAACGAGGGGCCCCTGGCAGGAGTGGGAATTCGGGTGGAGGGGCCAGAGAAAGAGATCCCATATTATGGGATATTTAAACTTTGTAATTCAATGCACATTTATTAATTGGTTTCTTTTAAAGAGGCACTTATTTATGACAGGTTTATGAACAATATAGCATGTACAGAGCACTGCAGTTCTCCCATGGCTTGTTTTGATTTCCATATGTTCAGATGAAATGAGCATCACATTTAATAGTACTTCTAGCTGCTCTTGAAGTGTTTGCCAATGCTACGTCCCTTGGGAGTTGTTACCACCAGATTAATATCCTGTGGGTCACTTAATTTAAAAAACCACATTATAGAGGCATTATGTGATTAGATGCACTTCTTTTATAAGCCAGTTGGGGTGTGTACTTCGCATCTGGTTTAGAAAGGTTCAAACTTACAGAGACCTCCAACCTGGAGTCTCTGAGTGGCCAGTGACCAAACAGACACATAGCTAAGCAAAGAAAAATATGTCCTGTGTCCACCATCAGAAATTGCCTTGAAACAGGATCTAAAGGGAAAACTTGCTTAGTCAGAAACAGACCCGAACCACCAGAAGGAACTGGCTCCTGCAGAATGAAGGGAGGTGTCATCACATCCGCCATCAGGCCCGCTGGTCACCAAATACTCACAGTCAATAGAGAACCACGCTAGCTCCACACTGAGCTATCAAAGCCAAGTTCTACACTTCAGAGAGTATTTTAGTTGTGAATTTAAAATATGTTCTTTATTCTCCTTGTTAAACGTTTCTGGGTATTGGACATATCCTCCACTACAACAGGAAGCATGCTTGCTGAGTAGAGAAGAGGAATTGGCTATTGGTTCCAAGAACCCTTTGGAATGGGACACCCAACATTTCCTGTGGGAGTATGAGATGTTATCCAGTGTGGCAACTCCCGCCCGGCAACCTGGAAGCATCAGTCATCATTTATGGCCCACTACTGATTATCTGTAAGGAGATAATTCACTTAGGCTTCCTCCAGGCCAGGCTCCGAGAGGCTTCATACTACCGTCAGGAGGACAAGAAAGCCTAAAAGGCAACCAGGTGGGAAATTGTGAGCTGGAGAATCTATGTTTGATGAAGACGGTGGGTATCTGTGATTACATTCACAGTCGAATAAAGACCATGTTTTCCTTCACTAGGAAATCTGCAACAGTCACTTGCTTTTTAACTGCGTCAGACCTTCATAAACACTGGAGGCTGAAGTGCTTGTTCTAAAAGCAGAGTCCTTCAAAATGCCAATGGGTATGTTCTTGAAGTTTTGCCACCAATATAAATTGCACTGAATAACTTTGTCAACTGCATTTCACTCAGTAGAGGAAAAAGAAATTTTTAGGAGTTGAAACTGGAAGAGACGAGTTGGGCAGCAGAAATGTCTACCTCTGAGTTTGCAAAAGCAGAAAAATTCCCAACGTGGATTCAAAGCACCATCAAGTGCTTACTCCCAGGAGGAAGATGAACGCTTAGAGAAGAGAGGCAGTGCTGGGGGTTGCAGTCGGAGCCCTGCTTCTCTGTTTAAGCAGTGAGGGTTACCCATCCTTCTGTTCAACCACAACCACCTGGGTTGGCCCATTCCTTTACTTTTTTAGCCTGACACAATGTGGAGGTAAGAAAGGGGGTGGTAAAAAGATGAATCACATTCTTTGTATCCTGTTCTGCCACTTGTCACATTTCTAAAATACCAAGACTCCCAGAGCCCACTCTCAAGAGGATGTGTGGATCTTCAGCTTTATTCATTTTTTGACAAAGTACTAACAATTCCTAAGAGCTGGGTAATTACTGAAACAAATTCTAGTTTCTCGCACTTGCATCTTTAAAGCAATAACAGGTAGAGACCAGTTCTGATTCGTACTGACCTAGACACTGGGATACTGTTCCAAACTGCCACCTTGAGCTGGTCACAGAGCTTCTTTATGTCCATTTCTTTATCTGCAAAGCCATGAAGATGTGTTAGGGACATGCACCACCTCCCCATGATGAATATAATTGTTACACACTGCAAACACGTACTAATAAAAATAAAATTTGTAATACTTGCAAAAAGCCCCTATGATATTATCTAGCCTTTGTAATCCACAAAGTTGTTGAGAAGAATTGAATTAATGAATGTAAAAATGCCTACAGAACTATGAAGGACTATGGTAACTCAGGGAATGGTGGTGATGATGAGGATGAGGGTGATGGGAGAGCGTACAGGTGGTGGGAATTCTGTACATTTATGAAATTTTGGCATAGTAGTCATCATTTGGGAATTTTCAGTTTTGCACATCCAGTGCGTAATGGCAATCCTCAAACAAAAACCACTTTAAACACATAATGTACACTTTCCAAAGAAGATTTATGATATACACACTCTAATGTTTACTAGCCCTATTAAAAGGTAATGAAGACGTCAGATGGCGACCACTGTGTACTTCATTACATTCTCTTTCCCTCTTTTCCTAGTGAGTCGCCTCCCTTGAATGAAGGGAGTTTAGGAAGGTCTGGCCCTGTCCTCTTTGGCCTTTAGTCTTTCTGAGATAATGCCCTGCCCTATCCAGGTGCTGTAGTTTCTACCAAAGGATGAAATAAACATTTCCTCAGTATCATTGCCCAAGAGATTTTACTTTTGATCTTCTGTGTTTACCTTAAGTGGCTACTAGTTGATGAAAGAAAGGGAAAGAGGAAGATGAAAAACCTATACTGAACACTAAAAGTATCCCCTGAAAGAAACTATAATTTTCTAGGATGATAAGGATTTAACGTTCCAATAGCAACTAGTGCTCTAGCATGCAAGCCACCACTACTATAAAAACCTTACCTTTATGGAAAGTTGGACATATCTCTGTTCACAGTACCCTCCCACCACCTCTAAGTCCCCCACCAATCTCTGAGTCAAAGGCAAAACATACTGATTCTTTCTTCCAACTCCCATGCTTGGCTTTTTTATGGGGCAACTAGAAATTCACTACTCAGGTTGGAATGTATGCCCTGCCTTGGTAGCTGAACTGGTCAGCAGACCTTTAATTAGTATGAGATCCTAAGACAAAAGAACACAGCCAAAACCGACGCAGGGCATCTCCTTGGGCTGCCATGAAAGGAATGCAATCATTTATACCCTACCTTACTACTTGGACACACAAAACCAAGTGAGGTCAGGACAAGCAGTGCCATCCACTGAGATACAAGGATTATAACATTCTGGCCGGATCATTTTTTGCTATGCCTGTTTTCAGATAAGTAAACCAAGCCAGAGTGCCTGGAATTCTCTGCAAATGGACACAGAAAGCCTGTGCCCTATTTTCTTGTCCACCTTCAATAACTGTGCTAGCATTTCAAGAACACTTGAAGTCCTCTTCATTTCACCCATTATATTCCTTAACCACTGTGGGCATTTTCAATTCTGCCAACAGTGGCTATGAATCTACACTGTAAATGTCAGGACCTCACCAAGAAGGTTTGCTAATTATCCTAACTCCCCCTGCTGGTGGGTTTTACTACAACCCAAACTCATAACTCACTTGAACACAGTAGTAACTGTTAAGAATATTTTTCAAATTAATTCACATGATAAAAGAGAACAGAAGAAGGAAGAAAACTCTAAAAGAAAAAAGGCAAATTTTACTTGAGAATGGAACTCACTACAACGTAAACAAGATGGAGGTTTGATATTATTTTTAAAACTAGTCTTTGGGATTAGATTCTGAAATATCAAATAGGTTGGTCTAATTTCCCTCTTATTCTTTTCATTCCCACACTCCTCATTTTTGTGGCTTGCAATATTTCCCTTTGTCTCTAAGCTCTAGACTTCTACTTAATAAGTACCAATAAAGATTGTATGTTATCCTTAAACAGTGGTAGCATTCCCCACCTGCTAATTGCTTTATTTGTACTTACTGTTTCCGCCCTCTCATCAACAGGGGCTTTAGTATAAAGGGCAATGAAGTAGAACGTGATGCGGCGAACAGGAGCCAGCCGAGTGAATGCTTCTATAATTACACAGTAGCCTGGAGTAGCTCTTCTCAAATCAAATTATGAGCCTGGATTACCTAAAACTCTCAGGACACAGCCCAGGTTTTCATTTGTCTGTAGGTTACTGTCGGCAAGCAGCCTTCTTTCCTCTTGCCATTATTCTTTGCAGAAATTATCAAAGCCTCAGTTTGCCTGCAATATTCCCCAAAGCAATGAGAGGCCATGGAGGATGCTATTTTCTTAAATGGTTTGCCCGACTCCATGTGTTATTATCACTTATCTAAAAAAATTTTCAAAGAAACAAAAGGAAAGAAACTTTTTTTGTGTTTATAACCATCTCTGTCATTTGTATATCAAAGTTTATTCCCAGCTGAGCTTATTCATGATTCTTTGGCAAATATTTATGCCTTGTCAATGTCCCAACCACCCATAAGGCAACTGGAACAAGAGTCAATAGGCCTCGACAATGTTTGTATCCTTGTTTGAACACCTGACTCCCACCACACCCCCAGAAATGTACACTGCACTAGAAATAACACAGAAATAGGAAGATCAGACTCAAGGTCAAGCCATCTGGAATTGGGGATCACATCTGATGCTGACTAGCTGTGTAGCCCTATAACACTCATTCAACTCCTCATTTTCTCCACCTGACAGCCAAGGAGATCGAGCTAGATAATCTCTAAGGCCCCTTCTACATCTGTGGTTTTGTGTGTTCATAGTACTCCATGGATAACACACACAGTGCCTATTTGACTATAGACTTAGTGCCTATTTGATTGCAGTAGCGAACAAAGCAAGATGGCAGTCTATTCTCAAATGGTTTAAGTGTTTATTAAATCAAGATTTGGTGCATCCAAGATCAAGTCAAAAAATAAACCAAAGGCTTGGATGATTGACGGCTCCTGGAGAGAGAGAACTGGTTTTAAGTCCCAACTATTACAGGTTCTGGGTAAGCCTGGTCAGCCCACCAAAGCTTTCGGATCTCTAAAGTTGTTTCCAACCTGAAATTACTGCTCAAATAGGAAAAAAAAAGAAAAAGAAAAAAACAAAAAAACATAGCACCACATTCAGTATTATTCAGTGCATCCTTCTCTATCTTCTTGGTAGAAAATGGATATTGGTATGAATAATTATAAAACAAATATTCTCTGCTCTATATTACTCTGCAGTAAACAGTTTTCGCATCATGTTATAAATATTTAAAGTGGACGTAGTAATGGGAAAAATAGGTAAGATTATAACACTACAAAGTTAAGATAATTTTTCAGATACAGTCATTGTAGTGATGAGTTATATATCACATGCAAATCTGTTAAGGTAACTCTTCATTTCCTCCAAATGACCATGAGGTATTTATTTTCATGGCTAATAGCTTAATTTAGATAATCATACCAAATTAAATGTAAAATACTAATTGTATTTCCATTTTTTTTTAAAGTCCTAAGTTTCTCATATGAAGCCTTTTTTTTTGTGGGTACTGGGGGGGTCAAACTCAGGACCTCGCGTGCCAGCAGGCATCCGTGCCGCTGAGCGTTATCACCGGCCCTTTCTTCGTGTGTGGGTTCCGGAAGTTGAACTCGGGCCCTCGCGCTTGCCAGGCAGGCGCTTACGCCGCGGAGCCATCTCACTGGCCCGTGAAGCCTTTTTTAATCATTCATTAGCTAAAATGTTACAAAATAAACTGAATTTTAAATGACTTCCACTTGGGAACTAAAGAACTTTGTTAATGATGTAAATTTAATTTAGTGTTCCATATTATTTTCCTTAATTTAAAAATTATAAACATAAGAGCTAGCACCTTTGAAGTACTTCTGTATTTACTTAAAATACAAGCTCTATCCACAAGACAACACCGCCCAGCCAGGAGGAAATCAATAAGGCCACTCACGTGACACCACACTGACCCTAGGAGGACCCGGTTCTCGTTTTGGGCCCCTCTTGTTATTTGTGTGGTTAACTGAGATGGATGGGCAAAAGAACACCATTTGGGAATGCATTAGATAAGCAGATTACAAAAGAATTTTTACTTCCAAGTGCATAAGTTATAGAGAGATAGAGTAACAGGAATTTGACGTCTGATCTTTCAAATTACGTAAACCTGAAGTCCTTGTCCCAGAATAACATTTGCAGAAATTTTAAATCTAGTTCACAACTTGAAAAGTTACAGAAGCATTAACGTTAGCCCATTTGGGGTATGCCTTTAACTGATGTTTCTCTCCTTCACTTGTGGTTGAAGAAAGCAGGGGAATTTTACCAGGATCGATTATATAGTGGGCATCCTTTTCCAGTTATAAGATCCTCTCCTTTCTAGCTCATTTATTTGCCATTAGTAACACTACATCTGACTTGGTCTCATAAATGGATAGATACATGTGTTTGTAAATATATATGTACATAAATTATGTGTGGATTTGTGGATAGATAATATCGATTTTACAGGTACAGAATTATATTTTTTAAAAGTATATTGCTTTTTATAACTCCATTTCTAATCACCAACTCACTCTCAAAATTTTCTCCTAAGTAAACCTATAAGATGTACTTGCTTGGAATACCAGTTATGCACCCTATATCTGAACCCAAGATGAGTGCAACATGATTCACTTTTCCTTATCTGGATAACCTTACAAACTTAATTTCGGGGCCGGTGAGACAGCTCAGGGGCACAAGAGCCTGCCTGGCAAGCACAAAGTCCTGAGTTCAACTCCCAGAACCCACATAAAGGAAAAAAATGGCCGGTGATATCGCTCAGCGGCACAAGCGCTTGCTGGCAAGCGCGAGGTCCTGAGGTCGACTCCTGGTACCCACATTAAAAAAAAAAAAGTTAATTTCACTAAGCCTCAGTTTGCTCATCCATAACATGGGATAAAAATGGCATCTACTTCAAAGAATTGAAGTGAGGACCAAATGACTTTAAATGTGCAACAAGTTTAGAAAAGTACCCACCAATTAAGAAGCAATAGATAATTACAGAGTATTACTATATTAACTGGTTTAGTTAATACTACAGACATATTTGCAATTAAACTAGTTTATTTGTTGAAAATCTTCCACATACACGAAATCTTCAAAACATGAAATCTCACATTCCATCTTTCCCTTTACTCTCATCAATCTCCACTAAAGTAGAAAAAGGTTTACTATTATTTTCCACAAATACTTATTATAAGGAAAAATGATCAATTTGGTTATAGAGAGGTTCTGTCCAATAGAACTTTTTTTTTTTTGTGGGTACCAGGGGTCAACCTCAGGACCTCATGCGCCAGCAGGCACCCGTGCCGCTGAGCGATATCACCGGCCCTTTTATCGTATGTGGGTTCCGGGAGTCGAACTCAGGACCTCATGCTTGCCAGGCAGGCGCTTATACCACTGAGCTATCTCACCGGCCCAATAGAACATTTTTTGATGGTGAAAATATTCTATATCTCTAGTGTCCCTTATAGTTACCAGCCACGTGCAGTTAATGAGCACTTTAAATGTGGCTAATTCGATTAAGGAGTTGAATTTTCAATTATATTTTAATCTGAATTAAAAGAGCTGTAATGGCTAATGGTTACCACATTGACCAGCACCATTAATGACAGGTACTGCAATCTTACCTAGACTACAGTGTGTGACTGTGCCAATTAGCACCTCTGTGACACTTAATCCCTCAGAGCCTCAGGTTCTTCACATATAAAGCAAAACAGTAATATCTATCATGTACAAAATGTACAATATTTGTAGAGTACCTGGTGTAGTGCAATGTATAACTCTCCGGCCTCTCTCCCTTAGTCTAAATTAGTATTACTTGGTGGAATGACTCTTAGAAGGACCAGACACAAAGCAGAGAAAACCTTTTAGCTCTTTTTGACTTCAAAACTGAAAACACTGTTCCTGCAATGTTCTAATTTGTTCCACGGTAACTTTTAGAATTGAATGAAAATGCACTTTTGGTTTGGTTTAGTTTGGTTTGGTTTGGTTTGGTTTGGTTTGGTTTGGTTTGGTTTGGTTTGGTTTGGACAGAGATCCCTCTCTCAAATAGCACAAAACTCAGAGGATCCTCAAAATACACACATGGCGCTGCACATGGGTCCCTGGCAGGCTGTGGTCATTATGAGTCCATCTGTACACTCCCCAGGGCGTTCGCCACAATCCACCCTCTTGTTACCTCCTTGTCAAAACACAGAGAGCCAATGTTCCAATAATCTTGCCATTTTGCATCTGTATCTCCATCGAAAAATAGTTGGGGGCTCCTAGGAGAATCTCCTTATATTGCACAACTACATTTCTAAAAGGTAGTGAAAGACATTTTTATGTGTCATGGAAATAAAAATGCAAGCTCTTCTAATATCTTCAGGGACACGGTCATAGGGCCTGGGAAGCACAAATCTGAGCAGGTGATCAAAATTCCAGGCTTACTGTGGAGAGCCTGGGAGTACGAATTGAACTGTTAGCACTCCTAAGCCTGGGGCTTGATTTCAGAAGGGCGGGATGGAGTCCAAGACACTTTGTCAGCAGCCTCAGCCCTTTTCTGGGGTTAGCCACTGGTGAGAAAAACCTCATACAGTCAAACCTTCTCCCTCATGCTTTAAGGATTTTAGCCAAGCAGGCTGTTTACCAGGTCCTGAGCTTAAAGACTTCCTGGACATTCAACAGCTCTATCAAATACTGCATCAAGGTTGTGATCCAAAATAGGAAGGACCATACATTCACTCAACTATTATAGTCTGTATACTAGATAAATTGGGGAAGGGAGAGTGCATGGATGACAAATTTTGATTTCACCCAATTTGGGCTAATATATAACTAAAGGGAAAAGAATAAAAGAAAAGAAAGATGCCCAAATTAGGTGAGAAAATAAGGTGCCATGAGAAAGCAGTGGCTTGGTGACATAAGACTCACATTCTTAGCAATTATATTTAGGATTTGAGTCCATTTATTTAACTTTTAACCCTCAGTGTCTGTAGTATGTGAACAAAACTACTTTATTTTGAAGACGATAAGGACTGATTAAATAATGTGTAGCGTTTAGCACAATAGCTACCATAGGATAAGGACTGATTAAATAATGTGTAACGTTTAGCACAATAGCTACCATAGGATAAGGACTGATTAAATAATGTGTAACGTTTAGCACAACAGCTACCATAGGATTGATAGCCAACAAAGATTTTTCTCTTTACTCATTTTTAAATGACATTATCACTATTGCAGTTAGCTTCCACAGTTAGTCCATCTATCTAAAATCCATCCTTCATCCAGATTCATAAAATGGATTGATCACTACATGAAGCCAGGAAATCGATGTCAGCAAACTTTAAGAGTTGGGGTTTAGAACTTCTAGACATCATATAAAGTTCAGGTAATAAGGGTTTCATTTTTCCCAGATGCATAAATTAGAGGAATAAGACATTCATAATTTGGCCTTAGGTATCATTTGCCTGAATCAGTACAATTTTTTCTTCACTGAACTCTGAACCTTTAATTGCTGTCACCAAAGACATCTACACTATGGGTTTTGACTACCTCAACCCTCTTCTCTTCTAGAACCTTCTTATTGAACCACAAATCAGAAACAAGACCCTTTTGAATAGCTTTGTCACCATTACACCCAATGTGACTTCATTTCCTGTGTTTCCTTCTGCAGGCCTTGACTGGCTTTTCTCATGCCAACTTGACCATCTTCTTACTTTCCACCAACCTCCAAGTCCACCTCTAAGTTTCAGATGAAATTATAACAGAATGGAAAGAACTGAAAAAATTATTCCAACTCTGTAGTGCAGTCACGTTAAAGTTATAAAATCTAACTTACCAAGCCATCTATGTTCTCCCTTTCATCATAGCCATCCTGTTTCCAACAAATCCCAGTGGGAACACGCTACCCCCTCACCCCTGGACATTCGCCTCCACAAAGCCTTCCCCTTGCTCAACGGAAAATTAATGTGAGCTTCTCAAATTAAGATGATGATTTATAGAAATTCTTCCTGATCTTTAGCTATTTCACTTGTAGAGTGACCCAACCTGGGGCTGAGTGTGTAATTAGCACTCCATCAGTACCTGTTAATTGATTGACAATGTTAATATTATTCGCTCTTTTCTTTCCACATACTTGCTCGGTGTTTTATTTGTTGTCTATTTGTCCTTTGTGCCTATCTCCATTGTTGTTTTCTCTTAAACTACAAGCTGCAAAGTATAGAAGCCACGTTACTTGGACTCAATGTGGATAATGGGCTGTAGAGAGATGCTTAAGCAGGCTTCTCAAATGATTGATTAATACAGCGACTGATGGATGGATGGATGGAGGAGAGGGTGAATGCATTTCAGCATTCTTCGTTCGCTATTACAACAGGCTAAATTTACCAAAGGGGTCTCACTCTGCCTCTGCCCCCTGAACAAAGCGCCAGGGGTAGGTGAGTGAGGGGGGTCAAGGGACAGCCATCCACGCCCCACACAATACAGCATCCTGCTGCTCCGTCTTTGGCTAATTGCTGCAAAACAGCCTTTGAGGCAAAGTGGTTATTTTAATTCTTGGACATTTTGGGGGTAATTTTTACTTTCTAAGTTAAAAAAAGAAAAACAACAAGCCCTACCATTTTTTAAACCCCATACTTGCTGACTTTTAGCCTCAGTACAGCTCATTTCCCTGTCATCGCTAACTTACTTATTCATTTCCTAGGCCAGTACACATTCAGTCTACAGATGGACTTTGATTCCTAAACCTAAAAGAGGAAAAAAAGACATAAACAAAATCTTTAAATCTTTAAATTGCCAGATTTAATTTTAGAACACATGTTAATTTCAAGTCCTAATTAAGAATTGTGGGACTCAAAAAGTTAAAAAAAAAAAAAAAGATTTTTTTCTTTTGACAAAATAGAGAAGCAGGCAGAAGTGGACACATGGAAGAAAGTGGAAGGTCTCAAGGTTTTCATGAATTCTGGGTAGAAATGTAAAGCCTTGTCTTTGTGCTGGTTTATTACTACTCCAAGGCCACAGCAACCTGAAGGAGGATGCATTCCCTCAGGAGATATGCACCATGAGCACTTCCAGGCACCAACTAAAAGTCCCTTACTCTCTGGCACTCAAAAAAATGTAAACTAGGATGCAGTCAAATTTATTTTTTAGTTGTTCATTTGTTTATCAGAAAATATTTATCGAATATTTACTACATGCCCAGGATGGTTCTAGACACGGCAGACACACAGGTGTGAAGATATACAAATTCTCGGTTCTCATGAAGCTTAGATTCCCATAGTTTAACCCTTTCTTTGCTACTAATTAATGAATTGAACAGAGTGCACCTTTGATACATTTATTTCTTCTCTTTGGCTCCCTACCACTGTTCTGCAGGCTCTGGAGAGAAGTCACAGAGCAAGATCTAAACTAATCTTCAACCAAGCCTCACAGTCCACTGTGTAAGAGACTAGCGAGGCTGGGCCACCATGGTAAAATTGTTCTGTTATCACCATAGGCATTGCCCTTAATCCATTCATCGCTAACAGAGAATTGTAGCTCTTAGTAGGGGTATTCTACAGCAGAATATGCTGCTGTAGAAGAATATTTCACAACAAATTAAACTTAGATTGTTAATATTAAAAAGCAGTTTCTAAAACATGTGCAGTAGAATGCAATTTCAGTTCAATGAAAAAGTATCTGTGTGCAAAAATAGGTGGCTGGCATATATAGCAACTTGTTGGCCATGGATAGCATGGTTAGGACTGTGAATTCTGTGCATATGTGAGCATATATGAACATGGGTGCACATGCTTTCCAGTGTTTTCTAAATATTCTGCAATGAAAGTGTACTAAATTTTCAAATCATAGGGAGAAAAATTATCTTTTCCCCTTAAAATAACACCAAATATTACCACAATGGTAGGTGGACTCCAACGAAGGAGAAGCCAGACTCCTATCTGGATGGACTCCTTTTTTTAAGTTAGGAGGTAGTATTGTTTGGCCTTGTCCACACTTGAAAGTAAAGTTCTGACATTTTTCATGTCACTTGGACTTATTAGCCAGCCACAAACTATTGGCCATAATTTTTAAAACCCTACTATTAGGTGCACTGTATAGGTAGTATTTCATCACCTGCAAATACTTGGTATTTTCACAACAGCACTTATTCTCCTGCATACATTACACGGTCTTTTAAAATGTCATTAAAAGAAGGTTATCACAATACTATCAAACATAAGACCTTTCAATCATATCTGGCCATCTATCTACAGTCGGGCAAGATGGTAACATAACCTGAAACTTATATATTAAAAAGAGCACGCTAAAAGCAAAAACAATGACATGCTATATTTTCTTTCATTTTAGTCTGTTTCTTCTAAACTAAATCCCCCCTCCTTCCCCTTGGAGAAAGTACAAAGCCATTCTGCAGTGGAAGGAAAATAAATGATTGTGTAAACCCTTGGGCAGAATCAGCTTGTCACCAATTGGCAAATACAGTTAAAGGTTAATTATCTGCAAAGACTTCAGTCTTGTCACTTTTCAATTTTCTAGTCAGCATTCAAGAAAAGGTACCAACTCTAATTAGTAAAACAATTTTTCAGGTCTTTATATAGCTGATTCTGTGTAAAGCTCTTGGGAAAGCCTGTTTTTGTTTTGTCATTTTGTTTTAAAAGTTAATATAATTCCCTCACTCTAATATGGGCGCTAAAATAACTTCTACTCTTAACCCACCTTCTAATCAAGAATAATGTTTTCAAGGATCACTATTATTTTTTAAACACAGCTCTAGGTGCCTGGAGTTTGTAATCTGTACTGAATGGCAAAAAAGAGAACTTAAACCTCTCAGATAAAAAATTGTCTTTGAGACTGAATGTGAGATTCGCTTCACCCGTGTGAATTATCGTGAGATAATAAAAGAACCTGACTGAGAAGATACGTAGAGTTAATCTGTAGTCAAAACTGCAGACTTAACATGTAGCCGGTTAAAATTAACTACTGGTTCTGTTTAGGAAAAAAGAAATCTCCTCCAGACAAAAGAGGGTTTGAGTACATCGCCTCACTTCTTTACCTTTGAGCTTTTGGGGGACAGAAATGCTAACTTTAATTAATGGAAGACCCACTAGACCCCAGGCAAGGGTTTGGGTCCCAGGCCCGGGTCCCCTCCTGTGCCCCTCCCAGGAGTAACGAGCGAGGGAGCTTCATTACCGGCAGCTGAGGGGAAGGGTCACTGGGAATGGATTTGCAGGGCCCTCATTGAGAGATCGCTCCATGCTGAGCGAAGCTGGCCGTACTCTCGGACACCTGGTCATTAACATTGCTAATTAGCAGCCATTAATCAGGGTGCTCGCTTTTTTTTGTTGTTGTTGCATGTCACCGGCTCAGAGGAACCAAGTGAATAAGAAGATTGTTTCATTACCTCCACAAGAGGTGGAATGAAAGCAGTTCCCATCAGCTCAAGATGAGATGGATTAAGGGAAAGGTTAGACAACAGTTTGAGATGAGCTGAGGGTGGAGGGGAGGGTGGTCGGACCTGCAGACCTGAGTGTCTGCTCAGGGAAAATCAGTCACCTATAATTAATGAAATCTTTTGCAAACTAAATCTAATCACCGTGTGAGCGAAACCCCAGTGACCAAATTTTTGTATTTTAAGAGCTTTTTTTTTTTTTCCCTGTCAGTGCAAGGAATTATCTTGAAGTTATATTCATTCTGTTTGATACTCACTGGGCTGTAAGTTGGATATTTCCTGCCTTCTCCTCTCAATTCATTTTTTTTTCCTTCCAGAAGATTATGAAATCAAGATGTGAAGTAGTTATAACTAAAACATTTTTAGAACATCTTCACTATGTTACCCAAATGGTCACATTCCAGCCAACAGCCAAAGGGTAATTTTTTTCTTTTTTTTGTGGGGGGTAATTTTTAAAAAGAATAATTTTACAGTTTTTCGAATGGGAGCGCCTCATCCCGCTTTTTGCTCTGTTTCTGCTCTGAGTGGTTTGCAGTGGTACTAAGTGACTAGGAAGCCAAGATTGCCTAAGTATTAGTGTTGCGGACTCATTTGGACATGTGTAATAAATATACATTTGCTCATCTAATCTGTACCCCTGAACTTTCAAAGCAAAATTATTCATTTAATATGCCCTATATTTCAAAACAATAAAAGACTAAACCCATTTTTTATGTACTCATTTGCTCTGTTTACGAAGAACTATGAAGTCGTTGGGGGAAGGAAGCAAGTATGTAAAACTAATCTGTGGTGTATTTCAATTTGGAAATCCATAATATGATTTCTAGGACTTCATGGGAAAGTTGAATGCTGAAGGGGAAATTACACAAAGAACAGCTGAGAAAAAGTTGCATTCTGGCACAGAATCATGCAAATGGGGCACATTCTTCAGTTTTCTCCTGACGGATTGCCTCTGAAAGCGCCGAGCCAGAGCGGCAGCGATGCTAATGAGGGAGCTGCATCAATGAACAGCGTCATCCCGGGGGCTTCTGAAGGGGACAGGGAGGAGTGAGGGGACCAGGAGTTGGAGGAGGAGGGAAGAAAGGAAGGAGGGAGTGAGGGAGGAAGGGAGGGAGGGAGGGACACAGAGAGAGAGAGAGAGAATTGAATTTTTAATTATTAAGGCTAGACCATTAAAAAACAAAACCACCTCAGCAGGTAGGCATGGAAGATGCAAAATGAACAGAAATATCATTTGCCATTCGGAAGAGTCTAAGACGCAAAATAGGAGGCAATAAAGAAAACTTTTTAAACTGTCTGCCTGTTGAGCTAAAAATGAAATTAAAGTTGGGAGCTAAAATACTTCTACCCAGAGAATAGCTGTGGCTTCTTAGGAAAGACTCCAGACTGTAGTGGAAAAGACCGGGGGGGGGGGGTGGAATCAATGCCAGAAAGAAAAAAAGTAGCATTTTTTCACCCGAAACTTTTTTTGTGGTTGCAGATTGCTCATTTAATATTTTTAAAAGTCTGTAAGCACATACATTTGTAACTCATCTACCAGAAATGGGAGACAGTTTGCCTGCCATTCCAGTTGTGTATGGGAAGGTTCTTTTTATATTTAAATGCATACACACAAAGATTGGTTTATTAAAAAGAATATGTCTCTTTAGATTAATAAATGATTGTTTTCATAGAGATCTACAAGCAGGTTTCTCTATCTCAAGTTGGCCAAATCATGCATATCACCAATTTCTATCATCACCTAATAAATGTAAAATTGTTAATTTACCTTTCATTTTCCTTTTTCTCTGGACTGCCAATGCAGTGTGCTTCTTGAGAAAATCACAATAGATCCTTATTGAGTGCTTGTTATATTTAAGGCACTTAAAAGTATTTTTGTAATTGTAAAGAAACTTTTAAAAAATATGTATCACTTAAGTTTTAGACTTTTAAGATGGCATTGTTTCCAAACATTAGGAATTAATTCCTTTTATCTTAACACTACAGTCAATTTGGTATTGAGGTGAATCATGTAGTTTTCTTCCAAATTGTCCCAACAAAACTAATTCAGCGCTGGGTTAATCAAAGTATAGTTAAAATGCATTATTATTTTCCTTTCGGTATCTTATTTTACAAGCATCTGGTTTTAAAAATGTAAACAGCCAACCATGTCTCCTGCTTGCTAGCATTGGCATTTTAGCTTCTTTGGCGAGGTAAGAAAACAACTTAAGTAGAAAAGGCCAGACTGTTGTACATCTAGATTCTTTTATTAATAAGGAGCATAGAAGAGACTCTGCTGTAACAACACATCAATATCGGTTGGTACTGAGGCCCTTTTCATTGTTTTCCTCAATTTCAACCAATAGGAGTTGCAAGATTCAGAATTAAAACTGAAAAAAAAAAAGATTCCTAACTCACTCTATTGTGTATTACAGTTCATATGGTATAGTTTCCAAGACCACCCACAGCTCTGAGACTGCCTAATGGAATATTGTATCAGCTGCTGCACCTAATGACAACTAGATGAGTTAAGAATGAAGTGTTAGCATTTATAGTACTTGTGGGCATAAAACAGATTACTCACGTCATTTCAGAGATAACCCTGGTGGCAAAATGCATTCATTCATGTAGCACACTTTTAATCAGGAACATTATCTACTGAAATGAGCTTAAAATTTAAATTTTGCAGATGAAAAATTAAAATCTCTTGTTTTAAAGGATCTGTGAACATGTATTTCGACAATTTTAAATTGTATATTAATGGAAATTGAAAAGCATGTTTCTGCCCTCTCTTGATGTCATTTAACAGCATAATTATGGCCGATGTTATTAATTGTAGTTACTATTATCCATCACAGCGAGCCCAGAGTGTCTCAAAAAACTTTCTCTCTGGAAAATCTCTAATGGAGAGGGGGCACTTTTGAACCACAAGACATTTGCAGTGAAGGCTAAACCAGTGCTTCTGCTTGCTGTCCTCCTTTTTTCCAAGGAAGGGCAATTTTTGAAGTTTCCTCTTTTGTTTATTGAATCTCTATGATTTATTCCACAATACGACCATGTTTGTTTTAACGTTTTTTTAAAAGGATTTAAATTACTAACTACCGTTTCAATTTTGTGTTTAAATCTTAGAGTAAAACTGGTACAGGAAGACGCAGATGTAACTGCCACTGGGAATAATGCAGTCTGCCCTTAATCACAGGGGCTATGTCCCACGACCCCCAGAAGATGGCTAAACTTTTGGAGAGTACCCACTCTCTATGTACAATGTTTTCTCCTATACCTATCTACCTATGGTAAAGGCACAGGAAGGGATTAGCAAAAATAATAATGAAATAGAAAAGATATATATACTGTAATAAAATTTACCTAAAACTTACAAATTATTTATGCCTAGAATTTTGCATTTCATGTTTTCATAACTTGGTTGACCACTGGTAACTGAAACCATGGTTAAGAGAGGGGAGACCCCTGCAATGCTAACAAGCAAAACAAGGGGGAGAAGGGGTGGTAATCAATAAGCTCCCCTTGTCAGAGGGACGCTGGTCTTAAGCCCTAGGTGGCATTAGACAAGTTAGTCCCTTAGCTGCTTTGGTCCTTGGCTTCATATGTAAAATGAGGGTGTTAGATTAGGTGTTTGACCTGTAAACTTTTTTCATTATTAGCATGTTGCAATAATTCTGGTGATACCTTTATTTTCTCCACAGAGAGGAATAGCTAATAAAGAGTAGCATAGATCAACTCTGTAAATCTTTTACAATATAAGGATTATGACAGCAAGTGGCCTCCAAATGTGAAATACAAAAATAAAAGCTGACTTACTCTTGGAAAATTTGATCCTTCCAAAATTTCAATATCAATCCCTAGAAAACAAATGTTCTGCTTGTATTTCCTTTTGTTTTTGCAAGTTCAGTAAAGCTAAATTTAATCTGTTTTTTTGTGTGTTTGTTTGTGGGCATTTTATTTTTTAATTTAAATTAATTTATTAGTACATTTTAGACATAAATAATGATCACATTCATCGTAGGGCATTTGTACATGATATATCTTAATTCTTCTTTTTTCCCCAATCCCTTCCCTTCCCTTCAACTCCTTTTCCCCTCCTTATTTACAAAAACTTTGTTTTCATTTTTTCCTTCTATTCTTTTTTTCTTTTCCCTGCCTTCCTTCCTTTCTCCCTTCCCCCTCCCTTGTTCCCCTTCCTATTTGAACATTTTCTTATTTCCCAATATCTATTTACATTTTGGTCTTTCTTTACCCTTTCAGTTTCTCACAGTAGAGAAACAATGCGATATTTACATGTGTCCAATTTATTTCACTTAAGAGTATGGTCTCTGGGCTGGTGAGATGGCTCAGCAGTGTAAGCGCCTGCCTAGCAAGCTCGAGGGCCCGACTTGGACTCCTGGAACCCACGTATGAAAAAAGGGCCAGTGATATCGCTCAGCGACACGGGTGCCTGCTGGCGTGTGAGGTCCCGAGGTCGACCCCTGGTACCCACAAAAAAAAAAAAAAAAAAAAAGAGTATGGTCTCAAGGTGCATCCATTTACCTAGAAATGTCTCAAGTTTACCCTTGTTTATGGCAGAGTAGTACTCCAGTGCACTAAATTTAATTTGAAACAAATAGTCATGACTCTTTACGCAACAAAACTTTTCTTGGAGCATAATTCTGAGTGAAAGATGCAGAAAAAAACCAAAAAGCCTTTCAATAAGTTTGACTTGTTAGTTTCTTTCATTTAAAAATGTAAATGTTGTATGCAATTAATTACTAGACTCAGTGTCCCAGGCATTCTACCTCCTTAACCATGGCAGTTTGGTTTCAATCTCAGGCTCTGGAATCAACCTTGGGTTGAAATCCTATCTCTATCATTTAGTCATTCTTCTCTCCAAGCCTCAGCATTCTCATTTGTAAAATACAAATCATCATCGTCATATCATCATCATCATGGCACTTCCCGGAGTTTGAGGGAGGATTAAATGAGGTAATACATGTCGAGTACTCAGCACAGTGCTGGGCCCAACGAAGGTGTCTCATTAATGTTATGTCTTATTAATACTATCATTACCAGGTGGTGGGAACTGATGTTCCCCTTAACATTAAAGGCTCATTGTCAAAGTTAAGATGGAGGCACAAATAGTATTGAACATACTACAATATAGAAGTGACTAAGCACACTCAACCAAATGTTGTCCAAGTGATTTTTTTAAATGGTGTCTTTGATTAAAAAATAAAAATGCTTCCATACCTCCTAGCCACTCCTCTGCATGCCCTCACCCTCAAGTCACTGTCACAGTGTGTGGCCTCTGTTGAGAGTCCTCTCTGTGGGGACAGTGACTATGTGCACACTCAGTTTCCCCAGATGACCTCCTGTCCTAGTTAGTCACATGTCGCCCACCCACATGCTCCCTCAGACCCAGTCACACTTCACCTTCACCTCTGCACCATTACATCTACATCTGCCCTAGGGCCATCTGTCTTCTCAGACTCCAGTGTGGCTCTTTAAGCTCCTGTTTCACTCAGTATCGAGCCTAAACTCCTTCATGTGGCTTCAGAATCCATCTTTACATCATCAGCCTCAACCTCTGCCGCTGCCCTCTGCCTCCCGCCCAACCCCTGGTCACGCTGAGCCACGTACATTTCTCCAAACTCCATCCTACCTCCACCTCCAAATCTTCCAGGCTTCTTATTTTCCTCTCTGTCTCTCTCTCCAAGAACTTCCCCTTCAGGCTTCCCCGAACTAATTCCTATTTGGTCTTATGTTCTCAACTGCTATGGAAGCCTTTGGGGATTGATCATGTGTTCTATGAGGTTCTAGTCTTTTCCCTTATTTTAGTTTTTTATCAAGTGTCATTGTAGTGCACATGTGCTTGTGCTTTTAGCCCCTGCACAGAGCCTTTCATATATCAATTCCTCAGTAAATATTTGTTAAATAGATTTCTCTTATGTTACTAGAGTACTTAACACAGTGGTCACATCATCTGCAGTGGCCAACATGAAACAGACACATTGCTTGTAAATGTCATTTTTAATAAACTCCATCAACGTTGGAAACTGCCAATAAACAAGCCAACCACAGAACAGGTGGAGACCTGATGAACCACGTAACGCTCAGCATCCTGCTGTACTGTCCTGGAGAATAAAGTCACGGAGGTTGCAAAGAGACCGCCTGCAAAGCTCCTACACACATTTCCACGGAGCGAGCATTTGTGAGCTTCTTTATGCATCTTCAAGGCTGTCGCTCCCACAGTGAAGGCTGAAGAACACAGTGGGGAGAGTGTTATGGGGACATTAAGACCATATAACCATTAGGAATAGCTGGAAAGAGTTAGCTCATGAAGCGTTATTGGCTGTGGGCAAGAATTTTGAGCAAAAATCTTTTAAAATGTTTTGTTTGTTTTTAAGAAAATGTGTGAGACTCATTGATCCCTTTATCTCTATACTGTGGTGTGAGGGTGTGGGACTGGGTGTGTGGAGGTGAGCTGGAAAGTTTTCGCCACGGTGTTTTCTGACTCATGGTATTTAGTGGAGAAGGGAGATGACGCAGATATAGATTCAGAGATATGGATGCCTCTACTCTGAGTTTACCCAGTTTTACCCAGCCTTCTGTGTATCACATCCCGGCATAGGAAAACCTCAAATATCTCAGCTCTGATCACAAACATTGTTCTCCAGAATACACATTTCACTTCTTCCTTTTTTTTTTTTTTTTTTAACCTTATCGTACTTTCTCCAATTTTTTTTATCTTCTTTGGCTCATAGTTTTGGTTCCTGTTATTGTCATTTGGGTATTGGAACTTTTTTTTCTTAAGTTTCCCCTTGATGAACTGTTAGAACTTGGTTCCCTACACTCAATGTTTGATTGATTCCACTATTGGGCCATGGAATATACCAAGTCTCCAAACCTAAAGACCAGTTCTTTTGTTTCTCTCACCAGAAGAATACATTCTGTATACATTATGAGGCAACTTAAAAAGCAGCCACTCCAATATCAAATATCCATGGCAGGCCTTGGACCACCTGAGTGATGGGCAGCATGATGCTAGTGTTTCCCAAAGCCCACATGTGGACGTGGCATGGAGAAGGAGGAGTGGCATGCGGAGGGACACTGCATGGCAGTGAGTACCATGATCCAGGTAAGTGGGAAGCTAGTCTCTCTTGAATCCTTCTTATTATAGTAAGATCGACAGCTCTGTGCTCATCTCAAACATCTTTCCACTGCTTTCTAACAGCTCTGATGCAAAAATTTAATAGCAGTTTTTTCCTGTTTCCTTTTTAGAATTACTTTCTCTTTAAGGAAAATCACATTTGTTTACCACGTATAGTAGTGATATTTTTGTAGTCTTAGTTTCTTTTGCAAATAAATTATATTTAAAAGCTAAATCTTGGGCCAGTGAGGTAGCTCAGTGGCATAAGTGCCTGCCTGGCAAGCGCGAGGTCCTGAGTTCAACTCCCAGAACCCACATAAAGGAAAAAAAGGGCCGGTGATGTCGCTCAGTGGCACAAGCGCTTGCTGGCAAGTGCAAGGTCCTGAGGTCGACTCCCAGTACCCACATTAAAAAAAAAAAAAAAGGCTAAATCTACATAAAGAATATACTATCAAAACAATTGCATAGGTGCAGGTAGTATGTGGCTATGATAAAAACCATGCCAGCGGTCATGAACAGTTGGATTTTGGTAAACAAAAAAAAGTAAACCGAAGTTACAGAAAATTACAAACTAAACACAGGTATCAGTAATAGTTTAGACTTTTTTTTAACCTTCAAAATATGAGGTTTTAAGTCAGCAATAAAATATTTAGGCATTCTTAATGCATTCTTTTAAAAAAAAAAAAAAAGCCAGAATCCCCCCCGTTAATTTTCAACTATTCTTCCTCAAAACCGTAAAGTGATTGTTCCATAGACTACAACACTCATGAGTAAACCAAAAAAAAAAATTTTGAAACAGATTCTTTTACCCCACAGTTACTAAAGGAATACACAGAGCCTTGAGAAAGCAAGCTGGGGCGCAGGAGAGTAAGTTTCATTGCTAGCACCTTATCGCCAGCCCCTTCCTTAAGAAGAGGAAGAGGCCCGCGGGATAACAAAAGGGCCTACAGAGCCACATAGCAGTTCTACATGTGCCACCCCCTAAGTGGCCTTCAAGGGGTAAAGGCTGGAGGGGGCAAGGGACAGGGCTCAGAGCAAGACAAAAAAGAATCCTGCTTCTGGAGGCACAGCCCACCTGACACAAAAACCAGTTCACAGGAGGATCCTGGGTTCAGAGGATCTTGTTATCAATGAAAAACAACAACCCAAATAATAGTAATAATAATAATAATAATAACAAGTCGAGCCCTAGCAGTTGGGCTTTCTGCAATTACCGTGTGAATTGCAGGAGAGGATTACATGGAGTGCTCTTGGCTTGGAGGGGCAAGTCAGTCGCTTCAGCTTGCAAGTCGCAAGCAGCTGCTTGGGGGCCGTGCACCTGCCGGTTCCAAGGCTGTTTTCACCTCGAGAGGGAAACAGGCCCCTTCTCTTTCCCTTTCACAACCTCCTATCCGAAAAGCACCGCTAAGGCGGGGCGGGGGCTGGGGCGAGGGGGGGATGGGGAGAGAAACGCGAAGGAGAGAAAGGCAGGGAAAAAAATTAAAAATGTTTCAAAAGTTGGCCCATAGCAAGCAAAAGAGGCTCCCCCACTTAGGAAGAAAACCGTAAGGCTAAGGGAGGATGGGAGTGGAGGAGGGGGACGAGTGGGAGGGAATGACTTCATTTTAATGCAGCAACAGACAGAGTGCGATCTGATATTGGCAAAGTTTCAACGAAAATGGGGGGCGAGGGGGCGGGAGGAGAAGAAAGAACTCTTTTACTGTTTCATGCTTCTAAGTCTTCCCGAGGAGGGGCATAAGCTGCACTCGACATTCTGGGAATAGCAATGAGGCGCACACAACAATCAAAACACACCAAATCTGTTTGATGATTCAAACCCATCATGCATCTGCACCCACAAAATAGGACTTCAATTAAATAACCTTGCAGATTTGAACAGGAAAAGAAGGGAGAGCATGCGGATTTTTAATTAGGAACTCCCAATACAAGCAGTTAAAAAAAAAAAAATTAGGTGTTTGCGCTACACTTTATTCTCAAGTGAGTTGTGAGCGTATGCTGTTTGAGAGCACGGGCAGTTTCTCCCCAACATTTGCTTGAAATTGTGTTTTTCTTTCATACTGAGAAGACTATAGGAAGTTGCTTCAAGCAGGCCTTTACCAAAGAGGTGAGAAGAGCAAAAGTGAGGCTTTTTTATCTGCATTGGCACATAGATATTTTCCGATATTAGACTAAAACTCTGTATGGTTTCAGGAAACAAAACAAAATGCGCACACACACACACACACTAAAGAGAAGGAGAATAAAAGCCTCATGTCGCAAATCAGGTCATATAAAAGCCACAATTTCTGTTCCCAAGAATTTTTCCTTCAGCGATTCCTATTTCTGCGATGGGGATACATTGTTTCACTACTTACACATTCTGTGGTCTTTGACCACAAGCACTGTCGCATGGGTTTGCACCCACCCTGGAGAACAACACACGGTCCACTGTGAGTGACCTGCTTCAGTGCCCCAGAAAAGACCTTTCTCGTCGTTGTTGTCAGAGAGATCCAGATTCACCTATTTTCAGACTGACCTCCCCATAAGCTAGGCCTGGTCTCTGCTTGCTTTGAAAAAATCAAAAGGACATAATTCATATTGAAAAGTGGGAAAGTGTTTGTAAGGCTTTCTCCTTGGACTCTTAGAAACACTTCCCTTTTTATTGAAAATGTACCCTACTTAGCCACCTGAACAGAAATTTGGAGGCATAAGAAAAAGAGTTTGAAAGTCCCTAGATTCAACCCCTCCCAACCAAGGCTCCAAACATTAACAGTTATCTGAAAAAATATAAATAAAATCTACTTGAAATGCAAGCATTTTTCTCAACCTGGATCTCTGGAATCAACACAAAGACTATTTAGCAAAACAATAAGTCAAATTTGTAAGACAAGAAAATTAAATCACTAAAAATATAAATGAATCACAGAAAGGGAGGCAAGAGTTCAAGAGTGGGAGCATGAAGCAAATATGCCTCACCCCATTCCTATTTTCAAGCAACTATTTGACAACTGGAGAGTTTGAACCACAATGGAGGCTACACTTTTTAGAAAGTATACAAATTTGGGTCAAATAGTTCAAAGAATCCATGCTACAGACAGTAGATATATCCAAGAGTCCAAGTAAAAACATGCCCATTTTAAAAGCCTGCAAGCCTTTGGTAAAATATGAAATAAAAGATGGCCGATTTTGTAATCATAGAAGTGGAATTACTGTACTCAGTGTAAGTCAGGGAAGTAGAAAAGTGCAGAGGCAACCTCTCTCCATCAGTTCACCTCTGTGAATGTAAAGCTTTTCTCCCACTGAGGCATGAGGCCAGCTTCCAGGCCAGTTCTCCACTCATGGAGACCCCACGACCCATTCCTAACTCAGCGTGGCCTTGAGGGAATCATTTGTTCTCTCTGGGTGTCAGAGTGCTCCGCAAGGAAACCAACTCAGATCGTTACTAAAAAGATGGCAAACCATGGCTCTTCCTTACCTCCCACCAAGCCAGACAGAATCTGTCCTTCAAACTTCCGTTTCCCATCAAGAAGATTTTGCAGACCTTTCCACATTCATCTTTCCCCTCTTCAAATTGGTACCATATAAAGTCTAGCAGCCATCTGGCATTAATTATGTGTTGTGACATCTCATATTTTTATGCAACTTTTAAAGCAGCATTTCCACAAGCATGATATTGTTCAGTGTTCCTTAGCATAACTCTGCCATTGGAATCTAATACAGCTGAATTGCACCAAGCTGAACAAATTTTACAGCAAACTATCAGAGTAATTTATTAAGAAGCTCCTCACTGTGACACTACAAATGCTATACATAACACTTGGTCTTCCCAAGGTTATTTTTAAAAAGAAGGGAAAAACATTTATCAGCAAAGAGTGTTGAATCTATGTCACAGAGTTTCACTAAAGAATGAAGATTCAAAATTTCACTTATTCATCTGATCGTGAATGCCTCAACGAGTTACAGAGCACCTGCTTTGCATTGTGCACAGCTATGCCGGACATGGAGCTATCAGATAGATAGGTAATTCCTGGGACCATAGTCCAGTGGGACAGACACAATCACAGCTAATCACAATACAGTGTGGTATTGCATCTGGTGAGAACAATGTGCTTGAAATAAGTGAATGGCAATGGGGAAGTGCCCACCTGAGCCAAATAGAATGAGTAGGAAGTTAGGAAAAGTTTCCTCCATGCAGTGATACAGGTAAAGATGAGATGGCGCTATCAAATTCCTGGCAAACATAATGATTCACAGTTCATAGTTTTCTCATATTATTACAATCCTTTCTGTATCCCCTTGAGCACATGAGATATATTAGGTATTTGAATATATTTATGATTTTGGTTATTGTTTTACATTTTTATCAGTATACATTGGTTATACAGGTTAATGGGTTTCATTTGGACAGATTTATACAAATACACACCATACATCTTATTTGTGCTTTAATTTGCCTAAGAGAGTTCAATTCCTTTGGAACTTTCCTATATATATATATATATATATATATATATATATATATATATTTTTTTTTTTTTTTTTTTTTTTTTTTTTATTCTATCTGTGAAATGCTCAGTCCCAACCTTAGGTCATTGTGAAAGACCATTTAAGTTTGGGCCTCCCATATATTTCTTTTTTTTCACATATTCCTTAGGGCAAAAACCATTAAGCAATATCTATTAAATTCTCAGGAAAACAACAGGGTCATATGCTTTTCAAAATAGTGAGATTTAAACATTGGAAGCCTTGTGAGAATTCAAATCACATGAAGGAACTTTTTGTTTGTGGTGAAGGTTGGACTTGGAATTCCTCAGCAGAGACTGAAGGAGAGACCTTGGGCCCCAGAACGAGGCTAGTTTGACAAGAACAAGGCAGCTTTGTCTACTGGAAACCCTTAGTGACACTGCCACTGGAGGTGGGACCACAGCTCACCTCGTTAACTCGTGGGTATTGCTAACCTTTCAACCTACATGGCAAGATCATTTACAGTACACGTTTCCACCACAGATCATCCAAATCCACTTGATGATAATCTATCTTTTATTGATTAGCATTCTGTGCTATTTATGCCATTTTCAATTCTTATAATGAGTCATCTACGAGGAGCACACCTTTGATTGCTCCTTTAAAATGGAAATTTAAGATCATCTACCTTTCTACAGTAGCATGGTGGATTCATGACACAGCCTACTTTCTTCCTTCTATGAGAATAATGTATGAGTGGAATATAAGGTAGTTCTTTGCCTTCCTTGACAGACACATTCTGACCTAGCTGTGTGGTGACATTTTTGTTGGATTCTTAAATCAAATACAGGAAGCTTAGCAGGAGGAGGATGCAGCAGTTGTGTGTGGCAACGTGGCAATAGCTTCGATGTCTGTGTGACTTTCCATTCATTCTGCAGGGAAGATGGCATTAAACTAGACGTGAACCAGCCCACGTCCTGATCTAGCCCTACCTCACACTAACTATGTGACTTTCCTGCTCTAAAACTTCCTTTTTTGTCATCAAATGAAATAATGATGCCCTGCCAGTGTCATCCCGAGCAAGCCTAAGAAGCTCAGATGGGTCAGAGTAGGTGAGAGCACCCTGACTGCGTAACACTGGGGCCGGGGCTTGGGCCAGACCCAGACCCGTCTGAGTCAGAGCCCTAGCGCTGCTCCATGCCAGCTGTGCGACCCTGGGCAAATTTCACTCACCAAGCTGCCTGTCCTTCATCTATGAAGTGGAGAACACGCACCCTCAAAGGGTTGTGAGGATTTAATGAGATCATGAACACAGCACCTGGCAGTGTCCAGACTACGGTTTCTCAGTGAGCCCTGGCTCCCATCATTCATGTGGATCTGCAGTGGTACGGATCTGGCCATCCTACTGCAAAGTGCAGGAGAACGACACCCATTAGCATGCCTGGCAACCTCCTGGCAGACAAAGTTCGCATGCTGTTTCCTCCCTGGGGGCCCTTCTCAGTCCCCAGGACCCTCCCCCACTTGCTTAACTCTGTCTCACGCCACCTCTGTTTCAATATTGCATTGTGCTTACTAGGCACTGTTTTGTAATTTATTCACTTACATGTGTCCTATACTAGATTAGAAGAAACTTGGTGGTGCCTGTTATCCCAGTACTCTGGGAGGATGAGGCAGGAGGATCACAAGTTCAAGCTCAGCCTGGGCAACTTCGAAAGACTCTGTTTCAAAGAAAACCAGAGAGACGATATAGATAGATAGATAGATAGATAGATAGATAGATAGATAGATAGATAGATAGATGATAGATAAGATGATTATTTATATATATATATATATATATATATATATATATATACAGAGAGAGAGAGATAGAGATAGAAATAGAGATAGAGCTAGAGATAGATGATAGAGATATATTTAAAAGGCTGAGGATGTAGGTCAGTACAAAGGCTCTGGGTTCAATCTCGAGTACTAAAAAGAAAGAAAAAGCAGGCCTGGGTTCAATCTCCAGTGTAAAATAGAAAGGAAAAGAAAGGAGAGAAGGAAAGAAGGGAGAGAAGAAGGAAGAGATGGAGGGAGGAAGGGAAACTTGATGCCAGGATTCTGTCCTATCATTTCAGAACTGCTCGTGCCCAAGATAGGGCCCGCTTCACAGTAGATGCCTCCTAAGTGCTCATGGAATTGGGTCTGTAAGTATATAATGTTCTGCTGTATACAACTGATGGAGTGATGGAGACATACGTACAGAGATGACGTGACACAGGGACACGAGCAACCCTCGGGGGCTGGGCTCACCCGAACATGGACGTTCTCCCTGACTCCTGGGTCGTGTGCACCTACGCAGACCTGGTGCCTCTGCTATGCAGATGAAGCAGATTCCTCAGTTCTTCTACTGGTTCTGTAAGGCCTATAAAAATGAAGCAAAACAGTGCTGGGAATAAATTTTTAAAACTCACTTAACTCTATTCCTTCTTCAGATTTTGTATCCCTAAAATAATATCACAAAATCTTGAATTCCAAACTGAAGAGAACAAACATAAACTGTCTTAGAATCAGGGAGATGGAAGCAGCAGGAGCTGCTCCTTCCAGCAGAAGGAATGGAAGGCCTTCTGCACAGAGCGCCTTCCAGAGAGACGCATAAAACCCTGCCCTCTCACTACCTGTTTCCCATAAATCTTTCCCTCCCTTGCTAATAGGCTGAAATTCAGGCCGCCACGTGTCTGCATATGTGTGTGTGTGTTCTTTCGTGCATTAGCATCATCCAAGGGAATGTGCCATATAAGTCATAAAAATTTATCATTAACACAGAATAACTGATCAGATCAGGTTTTCAGTCCCACAGAAGACAGCTCGGCCTGCAATTACAAAGGACAAATGGGCTTTCACTATGGGCTTTGGCCTGCTGTGGGATTGGAGCCAAGTGTAGGCTGGAGAAGGTGGACCAGGGAGAGGTGACAGAATTGGAGTCCAGGCAGCTGGGGCACAGAGTCATGATGGAAATCAGTGTCCAGATCCAGTCCTGTTGTCCTTTGAGTCTCCGCATTATTTTCGTTGTCATACTTGTGGTCGTTCGTGTCTTCATTGTTGTTTTCAAGTAAGGCTTACTGAATATTAAGCATGTGCTAGCACTGGGCTGGGCCTTGGTACACAGCAGTGTGAATGTCCTTCTTTTATGAAATTGATCCTACCACTACTTAAACCAGAGTGACCTTCTCAAGGCTTTCTCCCAACTCCCAACTTCAGCTGGTGCATTTGGGAAAGGGTACGAGACCCATCTGCGCCAATCTACAGCCTACACCATGATTCTCTAACTGGACCTCAGGGAGAGGGCCCCTCTCTCGTGGTGAAGCTGGAGGATGTAAACCTGAAAGTGGCAGAAGGCCGTGTTTCAATCAAAATAGAAATTAGGCTCGGAAAATAAAGCTGGGGATCTGGGAAATGGGCAGAGAAGAAAGATGAAGCGTGGACAAGAGCCTGTTCCCTGGAGTCCTGTTTCATCCATGAGTCTGAGCTGCTTTTGCTGCTGCGTGAAAGAATATGTCCTTTCGGGCCGGTGAGATAGCTCAGCGGCATAAGCACCTGCCTGACAAGCGCAAGGTCCTGAGTTCGACTCCCGGTACCCAAAAAAAAAAAAAAAAGAATACGTCCTTTCCTGTTTAAGTGACTTCAACTATTATGTCTGCTGCTTGATACCAAATACTCCAAACTATGTTACATTTAAATGCCTCTTGTGGGTCTTTAATTAAGTATAAGTCACTCTGCTGGATTCAGGATTGCTAATGAAGAAAGGGACAAAAACTAATACATACTGGATGCTTAGTACATTTCAAGTATTATATATATCAATTACAATATTCTCCTTTGTAGCGACTAGAGGCAGTAGGCATTTCCTTTAGAAAATTGTGATGGGAGTACAGAGATAGGAAATAGGAAGAAATAGGAAGTCTTTTACAAAAGAGAAGGGGATCGGGGCCGGTGAGATGGCTCAGCGGCTTAAGCGCCTGCCCGGCAAGCGCGAGGGCCCGCGTTCGACTCCCAGAACCCACATACGAAAAAAGGGCCGGTGATATCGCTCAGTGGCACGGGCGCCTGCTGGCGTGCGAGGTCCTGAGGTCGACCCCCCCGGTACCCACAAAAAAAAAAAAAAAGAGAGAAGGGGATCAAGAGATGGAGGGAGGGAAGGGGAGGGGATAAAAAGAAAGAATCCTGAAGTGTTAAGTACATGAACTAACACCCCACCAGAAATATAATCATTATTTACTGCAAACATGTAGCAAAAATTAAAAAAAAAAAAGAAAAGAAAAATTGAACTTAATCTGGCTAGTAATTGTCTCAGTGCTCACAGGAAGCAGAGATAAAATTTGATATTCATACACTATTCTTATTTTTCTGCTATATATTACCCTTTATAAGGTCTTATAGTACAATTCAGAAGAGGGGTAGTTACACAAATAATATAATGAGATATGAAACAATACAAATAGAGAGGAAGTTTGAGTAAGGAGAGACCCAAAGGACCACCCAAATTCTAGGTGCTGAATTGGAAACTAGAAGCCCTATTACTGCTTTTAAACTCTGTCCTTACCATGAACCTAAAAATGTCATTGTTTCTAGATAAGAGCTTTAGTCAGTGCTCTTCACTTAAATATGCACAGATCTGTAATTTGGAGGTGGAAAATAAAATCTTCAAAGACAAGCAATTTTGTTGGGAAAAGAGTAATGTTTAACCAAGTGTATAATAAAATGTGGAAGGATTGGCAAAATACAGCCACCCAACGACAGGGCAAGGAAAATGGGTCTAAACCACAGCAGAAATTACTCAAGTCCTTTATATGGGAAAACCATTGTTTTGTGAGGCTGTTAAACAATGAAATGGGTTACCAGGGCAAGCTATGGAATCCCCTGGACTAGAGGCCTTTAAAATAGTAAAATTTGCTTGGTTTGAATGGTTTTCCGTGTGGTCTTCCTTGAGGCAGGGTGGGGTCAGAGAGCTACAGAGGAAGGGATGACCCCTTCAAATCCCGTCCGAAGCCTGGGAGTCTGCCCACCTGACTGCCGTCACCTGGAGGAAGGGGGTCTCTGCCACTTGTCAGCTGCCCCCTTTCCTAGTTCTTGCCTACCTTAGTAATGCTCTAATTCACAACTGCTGCCAGAATGATTGAAATATTTAGACATAAAGGAGAAAGTTTAATAGGGTCCAGTGGGAACCCCAGGTGTTTAGATCAGCTTAAAAATAATAACCACCTCCCCTGCCAGGGGGCTTTCTATTCACAATCAGCTCTGCTTTTATTCTTAACCATAAAGGCTACCTCAGACAGGAAATTATTCACGTGATTGGTCTTTACAAGTGCTGTTGGGTTTAAACTGAGGGCTGTAGAGGTCATTAGTGGGCAGCCATGTGATTAACCTTTGCTAGCCTGTTGCTTTTCACACTTTGTTAACGGCTTCCATTATTGCCCCTCGGAGTCTTGAGGAAGCTGTTTATTGACAGTATTAAAAATACATCGCTACAAATTCTTAAGAGCCTTGTGTTAAAGGAAAAAGAAAAACTCCCAACATCCTATAGCCAGCCCACTGGGGAAACGGGAACCTCTAATTTGCTATAAAGGTTTATCAAGAACTGCGTTAAGTAACACTGCATTTAACTCAACGGTGGTGCCTGATGTCGTTCCTTTCCTTTCATATTTATATGTCATGGTGACACCAGAGAATCTGAGAAGGAAGTGCACTCCTGAGGAAATTAAATTGTGTATAAGTTTAGGGAGGAGAGAGGGGAAAAGGTTGATAAGAAAAATGTTCCTCTGAGGGAAAAATGAAGCTGTTGAGGGGCAGAAAATGATTTCGGGAAAGATTTTGTATGTACCTCAGCACTATATCCAATGGAAATAAATGATGGTTGTACTCTCCACTCCACCCCATCCCCATCCTAGCCTGTAGAAGGTCTTAGCAGACATTTCCCAGAATTTTTTTGTACTAGAAAGAGTATCTTGTTGTTTCCCTACCAGTGATGTGCCTAAAACCTATTTAAAGGATAGCGTTCTTCAAATGGTCCTTGGTCCATGACCCCTCCCACTGCCCCTGTGACCTTCCTAGGAGAATTAAATGGCCTTTCCGTGACCCCCCCCACCTCAGCATAAAATTTTTTCCCAAGTACTTTCCTTTTACCCTCTGAATTCCAGTGGAGAATTTAACTCCCTGCTTTAGAAGTGTGTAAAGCCTTTCCTTCTACATCAGCATCCATATTCAACTCTGAGGCACAGAAGTGAGCTGAAGATGTTCCTTTTAGAGATTTGTCCCCTGAGTTACCTACATAGACACGCACATAGGTGCATGTATAGCAAGCACATATAATGAATGAGTGGGAAAGGAAACCATCAGGATCCATGTGAAATTCTTGTGCTCAAAAGAATGAAAGAAAGGGACAGTATACAAGAAGAGAGACGACTGATCATCCTTCAACTGCCTTGACTTTTGGTTTGTTTTCGATTTTGATGTTCTTGCTCTCACTTCTAATGCTGCTTAAAATGTTCAGCTTTAGGCTAAATTATTTGTCTGTGTGTAATCACAGGACAAGTATTATTCCTCACAAAGAAAAATATGAATTAATTAATGTTCTTTTTAAAAGAACAAAAGCATAAGAAATGGGGCTACTAGCTTCCACCAGAACTGTCCGTTGTACGTTATATTGACTTCTGAAGCTTGTGTGAATTGGTCTATAGCCAGACTTTAGTTCCCACATACATACTTTGGTCAATAAATCCAAACAAACAAGCAGAAAGAGGTTCAATTCCACTTCAAAAATACCTTCATAACTTTTACAACTAACAAGGCACATATTCCTACATTTCATGATGGAAAGGTGGAAGGAAAATTGTTGCCAGGATAAGACTTTTTATTTTCTGTCAAATTTTATCTGGAAGCTCATTTTAAAAGAGAAATTATAACCCGCCCACCCCCCAAAATCAGGGATTTGAGATGAAAATGCCAAAATAACTTTAATTATAGGTTTGTTGGGGGTGTGACATTAAAATATCAGTCAGTGGAAAACTTCACATTGTTAATGTGTCACTCAAAAAATTTGAAATTTGTGTTATACCATTACTATTTATTTGTACATTCTGGTTTCCAATGTACATCCCTGCTAGATAAGAGCTCAAGTCACTACAATAAGTGGTCCAACATTTTCAAATTTATTTCAGAATCAGAGTTAAATATGCATGGCTACATCTTTGCTAATGTAAAGCCTCAGTTACACTTATTCCAGATTTTCAAAATTGGGCTGAGTCATATATAATTTTTTAACATAAAAGATAACAAATTTTATTTTGACCTACACCTTTTTGTTTTGTTTTTTTGTTTGGCTGGTTTTTTTGTTTTGTTTTGTTTTGTTTTTTTACAAAATTCATAATAACATTGTGGTGCTAGGAGAAAAATATATAGTAGCCTTTAACATCAAGCTACTATTTCTACCTAGACTTATTGTGGACAATAATTGGTTTTCCCTGCTCCCTCTCCCAAGCTGCATAAGAAAGGAAACCATGGAAACTGGGCCACCATAAAGCAATGCTTTCTAACTTCAGCTGAGCTCTCACTGATCCTCAGAAATGGTTTTACACATCCCTTGTTGACTAATTATTACAGGGGGCCTCAGTGGTGGTTTTCAACATTCTTCATGCTGAAGGCCCCACCCTTGACTTCCTTCAACTTAACCTCACTCACAGGAGATGACCTGAGGGCCCTCTTCCCACTGGTGCTTGATCAAACTAGGTCTTGGGCTGCCCAGCTGGGTCCTACCCGAGAGCTGACTCGGGTTCCCCAGCTTCTCGGGTTTCCCAGCTTCACAGCTCACCTTTCTCTAAGGTTTCTGTGTTGCTGCTGCTTGGTTCCAGCTCCCCTTGTTCCTAATCCATCATAATGTTTAACAGCATTTTCTATCTCTTCTGTCAATGGTCATGTCTTGGTCTACTTTGTCCTGTTATAACAGAATATTCAAGACTGACTAATAATAAAAACAGAGATGTATTTCTTACAGTTCTGGAAGCTGGGAAGTCCAAGACCAAAGAGCCCACCATACCTGGCAAGAGAATACATGTGCATCGGAGACAAAGACAGAGAGATACAGAGACAGAGAGGGAGGGACACAAACTCATCCTTTCATCAGGAACCCACTAAGAGATCATGAACCTTTTGCCAGGCTTTGGCCTGCTGGAGTCTCCTTCTAGAGGTCATCTCTAGGTTCTTTCCATCTCAAACAAAGAATTGAATGAAACAAGCAAAAATAGTGGAATATATCACATTTATTTGAGGTAGGAAAAATAAAAAATGAAGGGTGAGGGAGAAACTGGCTTTGTAGAGTGAGTTCGGGCCAAGTAAAAATGAAAAATAAAAGAAATAGGAAAAATAAAAGTACACCCCAGAGAATATAGGGCAGGTCATCACAAGGAAAGCCACAATACCGAACGCTTAATAGCGATTGTCTCTTTTTGTTCATTCCATACATCGTGGGTTCTCTCGAGAAGTCCACATACTGGGCTTTGGGAACGGTTCTGCACCTGTGTCTTGGGATCTGGTCATGCCTCCTTCCCAGCCAGTCTAACCCTGCCCTATCCAAACCCCCTCTTGTGATGATGTCATTAATCAATTCACGAAAGCAGTAGCCTAGCAGCCCAAACACCTCTTAAAGTTCACACCTCTCCACGTCATTGCATTGGGGATTGAGTTTCCAGTAAACAAACTTTGGGGACACACTCAAACCATAGCAGGCCCCATGCTTCTGTTCGAGAGCATGGCCAGCTCTCCCTTACACTTACAGATCTCTTGTGAGGCCTTTCTGTTTACCTCTTTTCTGCTTCTCCAAGGCTTTGTCTTTGCACTTCTTCCTCCTTTACAATCATTGCCTTTGCCGGCGTCCTTGGCGATCTCACCAAATCCAAGGCTTTCACTCTGATCTTTAAGCAACTAATTCCTCAGTCCCTAACCCCATATTTTTGACTTTTGGAGTTGCCAACTATTTCCCCAAACTAAAATCCTCTTTCCCCATCAAACTAGCACTTCTCAACTTCCTCATCCCAATAGATACCTCATTAATGTTTCATTAATAGGTGTTTCTTCTTTCCCCATGGCCAATAAATTACTCTCACACTTGGAATGAAATCCAAGCTCCCTTCCTTCGTCTCTGACCATATATGCCTCTACCTTTTCCCAGTTCCCAGTGATACAGTCACACTGGCCTTGTTTCTGCTTCTTAAATACACCAAACTAATTATTTCCCTGGGATTTGTGTGCTTTATCTTTTTTCTTCCTGAAACTCTCTATCCCTGGATCATTCCTGGGTTACTCCCTGTCATCTGGCCAACACGTTACCTCATCAGAGAGATGGTCCAGAAACTCTGTCACATCACACTGTTTATAATTTCCCCATAAAACTTTGATGATAAAGATTAACTTCTTACATTTTAAACCCACTCATTGTGTATCTCTCTTCTCTACAACTGAAGCTCCTTGAAAAAGGGAAGCTGTGTGTTTTGCTCATGAATGTAATTTTGTTGACAAGATAGCATCCTACAGAATCTTAACTATCTAACTCTGTGTATGAATAAGTAAATGAGGTCGGAGGGATTCAACCATCCCTATATCTCTCAAATCCAAATCCTCCATTCATCTTCTTACCATTAGCACCATAAATCAAGCCCTCATTAGGCCATACCTTGGCACTGCCTGAGGTCTTTCATGTCCCATCCACATTTTACACTGCTGCTAGATTAATCCACATGCACATCAGTTCCAATCCTTTTACTCTCTTGTTCAAAATGTTTAGAAAACTAAAGACTTCTCAGCCCAAAGTAAGGATTAACTCTTTGCTGCAGTTTTAATATCCAACCAGTTATTCAATAACTATTGGGGGTTAATTATACATAATTAGGACTTCATGTTGAAAGTTGCAGGGCCGGTGAGATGGCTCAGCAACGTAAGCGCCTGCCTGCCTTGCAAGCGTGAGGGCCCGAGTTCGACTCCCAGATCCCACATACAAAAAAGGGGCCGGTGATATCGCTCAGCGGCACGGGTGCCTGTTGGTGCGTGAGGTCCTGAGGTCGACCCCCCGGTACCCACAAAAAAAAAAAAGAAAGTTGCAAACATGAAGATTAAATATACCACATTAGAGAGTCCTCGTACAGATGTATACCTGAGAGTCAAAGATGAAAAGAAAAGAAAATCCAAACTTAGCCTGTAGAAAGTGGTCCTTCTGCTGAATGTTGGAGAATAAATGAGAATTGACCAGCCACACGTGTGTATGTATGTATGAGAAGCGAGTAGCTACTGTCCAGGAAGAAAGAATAGGGTGTGTAAAAATAAAAGGAGTGTGACGTGAGCTACTGCTGATTATGCCATGGCCATACCTGTCTGGCAGGGTAATGGGGGAGGGTGGATAGGCAGGAAATGAAGCAGGATGGTGAGTACAGACCAAATCAGTGAGGGCCTTGAGTTCTGTACTGACAACTAGAAAGAGGGAATAGAGTAGCAGTTAAAAGCGTACAATGTGAACTCAGACTCTCTGGGTTTGGCTCCTGCCCCAACTGGACAACTTACTTACCCATTCTATTCTGTTTCCCCATCTGTAAAATGAAAATGAAAATAAAACAATAGCTGCCTATCTCACAGGGTTACTATGAGAGTTAAATGAGCTAATATGTGCAAAGCAATTAGAACAGTATCTGGCACATAGCATAATCATGTTTCCAATTGTTATCCTATAGGTCAGTGATGGTGAACCTTCTAGCGCTTTCAATGATATGAACAGCCTGTAGCCTGCGCATGAGTCCATAGGTTCACCACCAACTGCTATAGATAATGGGGACTTATTCAAGAATTATGCAGAGGAAACTAATCTAACTCTAATGTTTCTTAGAGATAATTTTTATACTAGTATATAAAATGAGTCATAAAGAGAAAGAAACTGAAAGTCAAAATATCAGTTAGAATTAAAAAATAATGAGCAGGCATGGTGGCACATGCTTGTAATCCCAGCACTCCGGAAGCCTGAGGCGGGAGGGTCCCAAGGTCAAGCACAGCTTGAGCAACTTAGTGAGAACCTGTAGCAAAATAAAAGGGGCCCAAGCAGTTGGGGATGCAGCTCGTTATAAAGGCCCTGGGCCCAATCCGCACATAGAGAGAGAGAGACTACCGCAGGGAAGATGGGAGGCAAGGGAAAAGGCAGGCTTGAAATCACTAAGACGCAAAACCAAGAGAATTTGGTCACAACTGTGTGAGTAGAAAGGATGCGAGACTATGGAGGATAACATAGGGGATTTGGTATGTGGCAGAACTGTTAAGCAGGATCAGAAATATAACAGAGAGGCCTGATTTTAGAGGAAAGACAATGAATTCAGTATATCAAATGATATGTTGAACTTGTGGTATCTAGAGTGCAGATATGAAAGGTTTCCATGAAACAATCGGAAATGTGGGTCCAAAGCATAGAATAAAGCATCTGAAACTATGAGTAGAAGACACAGGAGATGAAGAGGAGCCCAGGCACTACTGGAAAACACCAACAGGAAAGGAAGAGACTCATCAAGTAGGAGGAGAGCAAGTGAAAAGGTCTGTAGAAACCAAGGAGCTTTAAGAATAAGAGGGAGATCGACAATCAAACCTTAGAAACATTGCCTAAAGCAAGAACTTTAACATGCTCGCTGGATTTGCAACTGTGCCAGGACTGGACTCAGTGAGAGAAGTTTGGAGGCGACTGGAGGCAGAAGTCAGGCCATAAGAGGTCAGAGCCAGAAGCCAAGGTGAAGGGAAGAAAGAGACTTCAGAGACTCTCAAGAAGCTGTGTTACGATGGGAGAAAGAGAAAAAGGCAACAGTAACCAGGGACATGGGAAGGCAATGAGTTCTTTCTTTTTGAAGTTTAGAGTCTCAGTTGTGCTGATATATTAAGGGGGAAAAATAGTGGATGGAGAGAGAAAGAGACGTTCAAGGTCTCCTTCAGTGACTGTCCTGATACCTCCAGCCTTTTCTCTCACATCTCTACGTCATCCCAAAAGTTCCTAAACTGGAGCTGTGACATTGGAGCAAGACCCAGGAAGGCGAAGAAGTGGGCAAGAAACTGAGGGCCCTTTACCTCTCATTATGCCTCCAGCTAGTTCCAAATAAATACCTGAACTACAACGCATGGATGATTCAGCTATTTCTCCAGATGTGGCGTCACATTTGCCCACACAGACTGAATTTTGTTGGGAATTCAGAGAGTGCGTAAGGAAATGTAAGCATGTCTTGGGAGAATGCATGCTTCATGTTTTAAACCTAAAATGATAAATCCTTATTCCTTCCTCCCCAAGAGACCTCCCTGTGTTAAACAAACATTTATGTACACATTGAAGATTCTTAGTGTACTGTAAATAGAATTAAAACTTTCAGCTACAAGGGCCGGTGATATCACTCAGCGGCACAGGCGCCTGCTGGCGCGCGAGGTCCTGAGTTTGACCCCTGGTACCCACAAAAAAAAAAAAAAAAAAAAAAAAACTTTCAGCTACAAAATCATTTAATGCACATTTATAGCATTCCCAATTAAGGCAGAAAAAAGGAAATAAGAAAGAAAAACTAGCATTTGCAAAAGATTCAACATTCTTTTTGTTCTCATTATACCTAGGCTTCTCATAAAAGCATTGCATCTTTCTTATAACCCTTGAGGCTTCCTGGTCAGCCTGCTTAATTAGCTCTCAGGTAATAATGACCCACATGTCACCTGAAGCAGATCCACTGCCTAAGTGACTTTGAGTGAGTCGTTTTACACCACAGAGCATAACTTCTCTACCCAATCTGCTTTCAGTTCAGTTACATCATGAGGGAACAAAACTCATATTATATCTTTACTGGCTCCTCTACTTCAGGTCGGATATACTGCAAACCTCCTGGAAAAATCTTTTGGGATATTAGGAGAATTCCCACTGTAGTCCCAAAGTCACAGCAGAAAGTTGAAACCCGGAGCTTTGGGAGAGCTTACGAGGTCATTCTAAGTAACGGAAAGATCAAATAATGTTACTGCTAGCTGCTATTGTAATTCATTCTTCCATAAAGATTACTCTTGCTGTACTAGCAAGTTCAGCAAGACCTTGGGTTATCAGCCAAATAAATGCCACTTCAGTAAGTTATTGCTGCCTGGGGCCAGCTTAAACTTGCATTGTCAACTTTTTTTCTGTCTGAAGTTCTACTGTAAGTTTTTCACTCTTAAACCATGTTTCCCCTTGGCTTTATTGCTTGCCCTTGTGACTTTTCCCCTCCTCTCAATTGCTAAAGAGAGCCCTATTGTGGGCAGTAACACCCAAGAGTTCACCCAGTGATGTAAAAGACTCATTCGTATTGTTTTTGGGACAGGAGAAAATGAGAAAGCCCATTGGACATTTCTTTCCTTTGGGAACATTGTTACCTGCATCTTTGCAGGGGAATTCAATTCCAAAGAGATGAAATTAAAAATATATGCCTTCGCCTCCCATGGATGACCATGAAACAATAAAGGAATAGCAAACTGTGTGCACAAGTTTGGAAATTTGTGGTTCTATGCAAAATTTCACCAACTTTCCATCATTTGAACTGAATTCAAAATAGACTCAGAAAATATGATGCTTGCCTAAATGAAAATCAATGTTATTTCAACAGTCTTTTCCCCCTTTAAGTTGATGGGTAAGTGTACAACAAAAGAAGAAGACAACAAACAGCATACACGTACTTGTCTGGAAGGGCCAAAAAAATACCACCCACACACACAGAATACCACACACAGGCACTTTATAAAGAGAAGTCAGATGCCATATAGGGTAACCATTGAATACTGATGACATTTTTTCAGCCCCAGACAAATTACTCCTGCTAAAGTAAATCTAGCTTCTTTTTGTCAGAGTTTCCCTTCATTATGCTGTCAAGCGTAGGCTCAGGGCACATCCTAGGTGCATTCTTCCTGAGAACATTGCTACTTAAACATGGCCTCACATGTATAGCCCTGCGTTGCTGGCCTCTGATAGGCAGTAAAATGTCTTTTAAAAAAAGATAGGGCTGGTGAGATAGCTCAGTGTCATAAGCGCCTGCCTGGCAAGCACGAGGTCCTGAGTTCATTTCCCGGTACGCACACAAAGAAAAAAACAAAAAAAAAAACATGGCCTCACATGTATATCCCTGCATCACTGGCCTTTGATAGGCAGTAAAATGTCTTTTAAAAAAAGATAAATACATAAAATAAGCCTCTTCTAGGAACACTTCACAGGTGTGAGTATGCAATAGAGGTTGAAAGTACAAAGCCCAGAAACTTAATGCAAATTCTCTTTAAGGACATAACATTCTCTTGTGACATAAAAATGACTGTCATTACCCTAATATGGCCCCATGCATCTTAATTACTCTAGAGCAACTTTGGCTTAGCTGGAGGTAACTAATGCCTTTAGAAGCAGTATCCTAGTCCTTCATGTTAATAAAGGGAACTGGTGAAATCCGGGTATAGTGGTTCATGTCTGTAATCCCAGCACTCAGGAGACTGAGGCAGGAGGATTGCCATGAGTTTGAGGTCAGACATAGGTGGATCCTGTCTCAAAAACATAGAAAGAGAGAGAGAGAGGAGAGAGGACAGAGGAGAGAGAAAGAGAGAGAGACTGATCAATCCCATAATGCAGATTATACTGCTTTTAGGAGAATATCAAATGATATACGCATAATGTTTAAGAACTCACAATTCAGCAGAGTTCTCAGCAAAGAAATAAAAGACAATGTAAAATTCTGAGTTCTCCACTTGGTCTTCTTTGCTTAATTCATTTTCTCTTTCCAACTCCACTCTAAATACTCATACATTACTTCAGCAAATATTTATTGAGCACCTAGGATGTATCAGGTACTGTTCTACTCACTGGGAATGTATTAATAGGCAAAACAGACAAAAATTCCTGATTCCATTCTTCATCTCTCAGAGACAAAGCTGAAGGAGAGCTGTCTTCTCCCTCCCAGAATCTTGCTGCTCTGCACTCTCACTGATGAGGGAGGTCAACTGTCTAAAACAGAAAGCATTCTTTTTCTTTCTTTTCTTTTTTTCTGTTTTCTTTCTTTTTAATTTTAAAGAGAAAAAACAATAAAAACAATGCTACAAAATTTCAAAACAAGATAGTAAGAGAGTAACGATGGTCAATACATTACGTATTGTTATCTTCAAAGTAGTTGCTCAGATTACAAGATATAGGCATGAAAAATTGATCAAACAATATAAGCACAAACCTTTCTTTTCAATGAACTGATAGAAATTAGTAGCATGGGGCTGGTGAGATGGCTCAGCAGCATAAGCGCCTGCCTGGCAAGGGTGAGGTCCTGAGTTCGACTCCTGGAACCCACATAAAGGAAAAAGAGGGCCAGTGATATCGCTCAGCGGCACTGGCGCTTGCTGGCAAGCGCGAGGTCCTGAGGTCGACTCCCGGTGCCCATACTAAAAAAAAAGAAAAGAAAAGAAAAAGAAATTAGTAGTATGACTATCTTAACTATCTTGTATATATGTGTGTGTGTGTGTGTGTGTGTGTGTGTGTGTGTATTTATTTATTTATTTTTCCTTTTCCCTTCCTTCTTTTCTCCTTTCCCCCATCCCAGTGTCTTTCCTTTTGGACAGTTTCTTCCCATTTTACAATATCTGTCATACATTTTGGATCTTATTTACTCTTTCAGCTTCTTACGCTAGGGAGACAATATGATATTTACACATGCGAGTCTGATTTATTTCATTATGAGTATTCTTGTTTACAAGAGTAAACAAAGGTCTCCACCACTCATTCCCTTGTTCACCCAACAATTACTCATAAGCAACTTCTCAACACCAGGACCCAAGCTGCAGACCGAGGACAGCAAGATGAAAGACACTCTGCTCTTCACGTGACAGGGATTATTTATTTTTGTAATGTCTTTCATAAGAACAAATTAACAATTGATAGCTTTAAAATTGAATTTGCATCTTTGAAATGTGCTGATAGCTCAGTTAGTCATTTTTCCCTTTTCCCAAGCCAATTATTTCTCCTGATACACTTCGGTATGGACTCTAGGGACAATGGCCATTTTCTAAAAACACACTCCTGCCCAACTTGAAAAGGGTAAGCTAGACTTGGACGTGCATCCAAATGTTCTCATTCCATTTTCCATAGTCACAGCTCTTACTATGTTTTCAATTAGCTACAGTAACTGAAATTAATATTTTATTACACTTTTGATCGTGCTTTAATTTAACCAACAATAATGATCAGGGAATAAAATAGCCCAAGTCTTTTGTCCAAGGTTCGATGAGTAGAACCATATGCCTGACCTCAACTCTTTGGGGAATGGACATTCAGAAAGTATTTTCATGGCCCTTCAACTTTTGTTTGTTATTTTTCTGTTGCTTTTTTGGTCTATGTGGTTTTGTTTACTCTCCTCACTATATGTGGGAGGTGAGGCTGGAGTTAGGGTTTTGCTTTACTTCTAGAATTATGGCATTTGAGAATGTTGGCCCCATTTGTCATCTATTATGCCTCTTTTCTATTAAGTATTTACTCCAGAATGCTTTGGTCAAAGTGTACACAGAAATTAATGGATTTTTCTTTTCTTGTTTTACTGATGATGATGGGCTGCGTGTGTGTTTATGGATCTGTGTGTGTGTGTGTGTGTGTCCATGTGTGTGAATTAACAGATATGCAAATGCACTTTAACATGTCGATATCTAAACTTCCCACCTACAGTGGGTGGTTGGCAATCTGAATCCACAGAGCACATCAGAGGCATGCAGGGCCCTGTTGGTGGATCTCCATCATTCCTCACCAGGTGACATGCTGTGGCTTTGAGCCAGACACTCCTGAGAGCAAATCTTGGCTTTCTGTCTTAGCAGTGTCTGCCGAGGCAAGTTACTTATTAACCTCTGAGCTTCGGTCTGCTCATCCGCACAACAAGAATAGTAAGATTAAGAGATGATACACGTGCTGAACACAAGAGAGTCTCTATGACAGACATTCGATCGCTGGCAGGCATCATGAATATTATCATTTTTTAACCCTTCTCCTCCGTTGGTGTCATCACCTGACCTCTCCCATTTATTTTCCTTTTTAAATTTCCTTCTGGCTTTCTCTACTATTCTCTGCTTTCTTCCTGCCAGTGCCTCAGCTCTGTGAATGTTGTTCAAAGACAGCGCTCACACCCCCACAACACTCAGAGGCAAAGGCGCTGTGGGTCCTTGTTCTCCCTGACCAGCCGAAGGAAGAACAACCAGAGAGAAAGCCATCTGGGAAATATTGTCTTGTGTAGAAAGACTCCTACATATCCCATCAAAGCAGTGTAGCTGGCATTACCCTATTAGCCCAAAATGCTAAATTTCTTTTCTATGGCTATATCAATTCCCAGAAATTTAGCATGCCATCATTCATTTATTTATTCATTTATGACATGTATTAAAGATATATAACATACAGGGCTCTCTTCTCAAGTTGCTGCTGTGAAAGGTTTGTTTCTTAGTTATCTTTATATCAACTCACTCAACCAGAAAATTGTTGGATAAGTAGCAAGTGGATGATGAAGAAACCAAAGTTTTTCATTTTGAAGACATCAAAGGGAGAAAACTTATTCATGAATGTCAGTCATGTATATATACTACAGCTTATTTTTCAATTAAAATAATTCAGCACTCTCTGTATGTCATGTTCTGAATTGGATGCTAAGATACAAAGATAAACAGACAAAACATGGTCTCATTCATTCATTCATTCACTCACTAATAGCACTTTGTACCAGAATTAGCCTAGGGCTGTAGACAGAGCCCTGACCAAGATAGGCTGGACTCAGATGTGATTAACTTATTTCCTAGTATGGAAAATATAAAGGAAAACAAATCAAAATGAGAGAGAGAGAGAGAACTACAATTATGATAACAAGCTAACAATGGGCCAAGATGGAAAAGACATCTCTCAACAGTTTAGTTTGAGACAGATGAAGAACCTGCTCATTACAATTAAATATTTGTTTATCTGCCTGGCAACCAATAGGTCAGTTATTCTTTCTCACATTCTTTTTTTTTACTTTTTTAGAAGCAACAAAATACTAGAAAAGTAGCAAAGGAACCCACATTGCAATATGAACATGAACAAGCAAATCCATGGCGTCTCAATATTAAAACAGCAATAAGGGTGAGCAGGCAATACATTTCATAGAAGGCCAAAGAGACCATGGAAAAGGGGAAAGTAACACGTGGAGGACTGGTGGGAGCCCCTCTGTCTAGCCCGGCCTGTGGAGAGTGGCAGCAGCCTTTATTCAATTATGTAGCCAAAGCATCGCAGGCCACCAAGACCTCGGATCTGCACGTATGCATCCTTAATACCATCACGAGGGCTGTAGGGGCTTTTGCAGTGTGGCCCCTGAATTGCTACTTGTCCTGTTGCCAAAGGGCACCTGCCTTGGCATTAAAGGGCATAGAAATTTTAAAAAGCTAACAGTCTGATGCCGTGCTAGGACAAGACATGCTCACCCAGCCCACCATGTAGTTAGACCCTTAGACTCAGCCTTGACTGGCCACGCCAGCTGCACCTCAGAGACAGGCTGACCTGGCTCTGTCTGACCACATCCAGCTGCGCTGCCTGCACTCCCAAGCCCATAAACATGTCCTGTTTTACTGTTCCAAGGACTGTCTACCCGAGATAGACTGGCCTAGTCAAGGACAGGTATGATTTCACCCACCTCCTCGGCCCCAACTCCCCCCTGGACTCTCCCGCCTTATGATAAACAACCCCTCTGACTAAACCTGCCCAGAACCAATCTGCCTGACAACACATGACCTAGCCTATGTCACCAATTATAAACTGATTCACTACCAGCTTTTGTACTTCCTGCTTGCAAATCATATAGAAGTTTCTGCTTTACCCTAAGCCAGGGCTGGTGATATGGACCTGGTTCTCATCAGCCTGCCGGCATTATAAAGCTGTTGCCTTCTAATTTTCTCGGTGCAACATGTCTTCCTCCCAGTTCAGTTTTCCTTCCGCAACAAGAGCACAACTACAACAGCAAAACCCATTTGAAATAGTGAAAATAAAAAGAACTTTATCACTGAGAGGAACAACTTCCAAATCACTGGTAAGGCTAAGTGGCTAGTTCCTATGCTACATCTCCAAGACCAATTTCCAGCTACTAGAACCACTTACCTCCGACAACTTCCTTGCGAGCAAGATAGATGTCTCGGGCCCGTGATATCGCTCAGCAGCACAGGCGCCTGCTGGCGGACAAGGTCCTGAGGTCGACCCTCGGTACCCACAAAAAAAAAAAAAAAAAAGATAAATGTCTCATGCCTAATCTCTCTCTAGCATTTAACTCCATTATTAATCCAAGTCTCGAAAGAGTACAAGGGATAAAACTGAAACTGCATCCAAAACAATAGCTGCAAAATTATGTGGAAAATGTCATTTTGAGTTGCGCTCCCTCTGCAGACCAAGAAGACACACGAAGGGGCTGGGAAGGGGCGGAGTAAGCTAAACCATACAATTTCCACCAGGACAACAACGCATTCCTAACGGTACTGTTACAAGGATTGGTGTTTGTGAAGATGTTTCCACTTAGTAAAGTGGCTTGACTTGATGCCACCGGCCAGCATTCCAAGGCCCTAACAATGCATGCCAAAGGTATTATGTCCAATCGGGGAGCCCAGACCTGAAGCCCTGAGGCCCTGAGCACCTGCCAATGCCCTGAAGCTGGGCCTTGCTTCCAGCTTCCCATCCCTTCCATCTGATGGAACTTACTGCCTTATCCTCTGGAGCTCCTCGCTCCCAGAAAAAAAGAGGTCCCTGCCGCCCAGCAGCTCAAGGCTACTAAGTAGAGTGATGAGTACTTGATTCATAGCTTCAGATTCATAGCTCTGGGTTTAAAACCCAGAGAGGGTAACTAGTTCTGCCTGGGAGTGTGAGATAAGGCTTCACGTCTTTTCATCCCCGATAATACTCAATGCAGTAGGAAAAAAAGAATATCACTCAATTTGGCTTCTTTTTTTAGCAATCAAGAAAAATCTCATCCAAGTGTCAGTGCTAAAAGCTGCTTGTATGACATAGTAACTTTGTTATATGCCTATCTAGCTGTTTGAGAATCTGGTCTCAAAATACTAAGCCTAACCAGAAAGAAGAATCTTTCTTGACTCAGTCATTTTTTAAATCAAAATTTGTCAGTGTAAGTTTCCTAATTATGGAAGTATTAAACTTATTAAAGATAAGTTGGAAAACGCTGAAAAAGATAAAGAAAATAAAAATTACCTTTCCTCCCATCACCCAGTATTAAAGACTGTTAACAATGTGGAAGGTATTTCCTTCTGAGCAAATATGAACCAAAGAAAGCTGGTGAAGCAATACTAATATACGAAATAGACATTAAGGTAAAGAGCATTACTAGAAACAAGAGTGGCCACTACATAATAATCAAAGCTTCAGTTCACAAGGAGCATGTGACAATTTTCAACTTTTAAGCGTGTGTTATGCCTTCAAAATGCATGAATACAAAACTGCGATATCATTAAGTGAAATGTATATGTTCATACACTTGATAGACCAAGCAAAGAACAGCAAGTACATAGGTTTGAACAATACAAATAACAAGCCTGATCTAAAGGACATATTAGGGAACACTGCTCCAGCTACTTGTCAAGCCCACAAGGTCTATTCACAAAAATTAACCATGTATTAAGCTATAAAGCAAGTGTAATGAATTGCAAAGATTCCATAGGTCACGTTCTCAGCCTACAATGTAATAAAGATAATGTAATGGTTAAACTTGATTGTGTCAATGTGATTGACTTGGGAGAAGCCCAGGGGATTAGTGGAACACGCTTCTGTGTGAGTCGTGGAGGCTTGACCTTGGGTACTACATATCTGGAACCTCACCCCTTCTTGTCTGGCACTATTCCCCTGTTCTGTTTCCTGGCCACCATGAACTAAGCAGCTTTGCTCCACCAAGTTCTTCTGCCATGATGTTTCTGCCTGGGAGCCAGCAACCATGTACTGAATCTCCCAAAACTGTGAGCTAACTTAAACTTCTCCTCCTTTAAATTGTGGCTGTTTGGTACTGTGTCCCAGCAACAGTAAAGTTAACACAGAGAAGTTTGCAAAAAGAACTAAATAAAAATCTGCTTTATTGGAAATTTCAAAACATATTTTAAATAATTTATAGCAAAGAAGGAACTAATAATGGGAATTAGAGTATTATGTAATAGTTTAAATGAATTACATATGAAAAATAAATATGTCAAAATGAAGGAGGAAGTGAAAGAATTTCTTAGAGGGAAATTTATAGCTTTAAGTACATACAGTTGGAAAAAAGAAAGATTCAAAATTAATGAGTTACACTTAATACTTAAAATTTTTTAAATATTTATTAGTACATGTTTGCAGTATATGGCTACATTCATCTTGGGGAGTTGATACATATACATTTTGCTCTGTTCATTACAAAATATCTATTGAAGTGCTACTTCTTGTAGTATATATTAAAAATCAAACTTGAAAAAAAATTAATGAGTTAAACATATATATCAAGAATTTTTAAAATAATTGAAGTCCAAGTGGGATCATTGGAGAGACTAATAAACATGAAAACTTTCTTAAATGATAGTCAAGAAAAAAAAAGAGGGCCAGTGAGATGGCTCAGCAGCGTAAGCACCTGCCTGGCAAGTGTGAGGGCCCGAGTTTGACTCCCGGAACCCACATACGAAGAAAGGGCCGGTGAGAGCGCTCAGCAGCACGGGCGCCTGCTGGCACGCGAGGTCCTGAGGTCGACCCCAGGTACCCACACACAAAAAAAAGAGAGACAGAATAAATAGTAGTAAGAATGAAGAGGCCTACTATAGGTTCTATATAAATTTAAAATAAGAAATTAATGTATTAAAACTCTATACTAATACATTAAAAAATTTAAGTGAAACAAATATATTTCTACAAACATACAATTTAAGAATGAAGAAAGAGAGGAAGGAAGGAAGGAAGGAAGGAAGAAAGAAAGAAAGAAAGGGAAAAAGAAAGATCTGAATAGGTCTATGAAAATACATTTTATCCTCAAAATGCAAGACTGGCTTAAATTAGGAAATATTATATAACAAACTTTGTAGGTCTCCACATCAATAAATAAAAGGAGAAAAAAATCTCCATAGGCAAAAATATCATTCGAAGAGATACAGAAAAAACTTCTGAAATAAATGTAACATTTGTTCATGATTATAAAAATTTAATTTGTTTTATTAATTTTTTTCTTTTTTTTAAATTTAATTTAATTTTATTAGTACATGTTTGTAATTCACACAATTTACAGTCATCTTGGGGAGTTGTTACATGTACATATTACAGCTTGTTTTTTTTCCTAATCCCCTTCTCTTCCCCTCCCCCACCTCTCCTTCTCTGGCTCCCCATCACCTTCTACATACTTGTTGATCTTATTTATCTTAACTCACGTTTACATGGATTGAAGTTACTAGGATCCTGTACATGGCACATCTTTATTCCTCTCATTTCCCCTTCCTTCCTCCTCAGCCCTCATCCTTCTTCCTTGGACCACTTCCTTATTGTACCCATGTCTCCGTCTATCCATCCTTTATCATTTTCTTTGTGCTTTGCCTCACTCAAATGAGAGATACTGTATGGTATTTAAGCTTATGTGTCTGATTTATTTCACTCAGTATTATTTTTTCCAGGTATATCGATTTTCCTACAAATTCCTCAAATTTGTCATTATTTATAGCAGAGTAGCATTCCATTATACATAGATACCCCATTTTGTCTATCTATGTGGGCATACAGGCTGCTTCCAGGATTTAGCTATTATGAATTGTGCTGCTATAAACACTGGTATGCATGTATCGCTGTAGTATGATGACTTTAGCTCTTTGGAAAGATACCTAGCAGAGGAATAGCTGGGTCATATGAATTTCTAGTTTTAATTCTTTCAGAAATCTCCATACTGATTTTCATAATGGTTGTACCAGTTTACATGCCCACTAACAATACAGGAGGGTTCCTTTTCAACACAGCCCTGCCAGCATTCGTTATTGTTTGATTTCTTAATGATTGCCATTCTTTCTGGAGTAAGATGGAATCTTAGCATTGTTTTAATTTGCACTTCTCTAATGGCCAGAGATGTGGAGCATTTTTTCATGTATTTGCTGACCGTTTGCATTTCTTCCTCTGTGAAGTGTCTGTTTATTTCTCTTGCCCATATCTTGACTGGGTCTTTAATTTTAGGTGGTTTAATCTTTTTGACTTCTTTGTATATTCTAAATATTAGTCCTCTGTCTGGGGTGTAGCTGGCAAAAGTTTTTCCCATTCTGTAGGTTGTCTCTTCACTCTGCTGATTGACTTGTGTGCTTTTCAGTCTGATATAGCCCCATTCATTGATTCTTGCTGCTATTTCTTGTGCAACAGAGGTTCTGTTTAGAAAATCCTTTCCTACACCTATGTGTTCAAGTGTTTTTACCTATTTTATCTTCCAGAAGGTTTAATTTAAATTAAATTTTTAAAACTCTTAGAAAACCAGAAATAAAAGGACATTTCTTACTCTAAATGGGGATAAGCAAAATCACCTATTTCAAATGTCATATTTAATGGTGAAATGTTGAAAATATTCCTTTGAAATATCTTCACACCTCTGTTACAGCACATATGAATTGCAGTGATCTATGTACATGTTGGTTCTCCGGGGTGCCCGGATCCCCGCACCTGCCCACAGCTTAGTACAGTTCCGGACACCCTTCACGTTTGTTGGCAGAGCTCCTTAGTGCTAAAATGGGGGTTACATCAAGGTTACCGGGTAAGTTTGGATTCCCCAACTGTATCCATTTAGCACACACATGCAATTTGAGTATTGCAAATGGGTTGCTCGGTGATGTTTAAGAAATTGCAGATTGCTCTTGTATCTCCCCAACTTCATGGTGTATTATCATTTAGATCTATAATGTCCCTGAAAGCCTCCTGTGTTTAAAAGGTGACTGGATCATGGTATATTCAGAGCTGAGATGTGGCCCGGCTAGAGGAGGGTCACCGGGGGCTTGGCCTAGAAGGTTACATCTCCCTCCACTGCTTCTCCCACCTACCTCTGCTTAATGCTGCCAGGGGCGAGCAGCTGTCCTCTGACCAGGGTGCACCACCATGCCCTTTCTGCCTTGGACCCAGCCAACGATGGACTGAGTCCTCTAACAACTGCGAGCCGAAATACAAACCTCTCCTCCTTTAAGTTGTGGGTGTTGAGGATTTTGTCCCAGTGAGGGAAAGTGGCTAAGACACTGTGCAAACATCATATCTCCAACTTGTTTTTACTTAACCTCTCTGAGAATCAGTTCTTTCCCTTATAAATGGGAATAATTAATAATAATAATAATATGCTTGACTCACAGTGTTGTTGTGAGAACTAAATAAATGCCTATGAAGCAGTTAGCACCGTGCTGGTTATGGGTTGTACTTATTAGTACCCTTAGGCCTATTTCAGATCTCCATGTTCTCTAATGTCTTTTATATAAAATCAACTTCTCAAAAATAAGTTTGCTAAAAGGATGAATAACGGATCTACAATGCTGAAATACACTGGTGGTTTAACCGAGCTCCGTTCATTCATTCATTCACTCATCATTCAGCAACCACGAATTTCATGCCTGCTTTGTGTCACTCACTTTACCAAATATTGGGAAAACAGAGATGACTAATGACCAAGACATGATTCTAGCTTCTGAGGACCTCACAGCACACTTGAAATCACTGGGCAGCATGGCTATATTTTTATTTGAAAAAAAATCTACATTGGCAACTCTATTTTTATGCCTCTCTCACAAAAGCAAGATACACTGACCCTTTTCAAGACAGAACCAGTACAGGAAAAAGAAATTAAACTGCATCAGAGACCTTTCCAGAAGGACTTTAGCCCAGTACTCGGGTAATTTCACCTGGCCGTAGTAGTTGCTCTTAAAGGACAGAGAGTGAATCAAAGGCATGGTATTCAAAGGGAGTCACACGCTGAGGAATAGCCTAGGAAGTTATTGGCAACAGAAGAACCCATTTTGAGTGTGGGCCCTGGCCACCAGGGAGGTAGGATTCCAATTGGAAACTACCAACTGAACACATATCCCATGCATCCAAGTTCCCACCAATGGGACCTCAGTGCTACTGAGATCTGGGAGAATGAATTTAGGAATGAGGGACAAAAAAGGGGAGGTAATAAAGAGCAAGGCACGTCGCTAGGAAAGAAAGATGTCAGGGATGAGAGCCTCAAACTTTAGAAAAATGTTTTACATCCTACTATGTTACCAGAAAGCCTGAGAAATTTGGTATATTCAAAGCATATTGTTTTGTACTGGTTATAGGATGTAACAGAGTCTATCACATTATCTATCTGGCACTGTTGGAGAATCCTTGTAATGTTCGGAAAACTTTTTGCCTTGTAAGTCTTCACTACTCGGGGAAGAAGACAAAAAACCAGGACTCTCAACTCCCTAGCTGCTAAGATGTATGCATGAGACCCGGGATCCACCAATCCAATGCAGCTGTGTGAGACTGCATTCAAAAATAAACAATGGGGGCCGGTGAGATGGCTCAGCGGCGCAAGCGCCTGCCTTGCAAGCGCGACGGCCCGAGTTCAACTCCCGGAGCCCACATACAAAAAAGGGGCCGGTGATATCGCTCAGCAGCACGGGTGCCTGTTGGCGCACGAGGTCCTGAGGTCAACCCCCCGGTACCCACAAAAAAATAAATAAATAAATAAATAAAATAAAATAAACAATGGGCCTGGCACGTGGTGGTGCATACCTGTAATCCCAGTATTCTGGGAGGCTGAGGTAGGAGGGTCACAAGTTCAAGAACAGCCTGGGCAACTTCGCTACTTAGTGAGACCCTGTCTCAAAATTAAAACTTTTTTTTTTTTTAAGGGATATAGCTCAGTTTGAAGGTCCTGGATTCAATCCCCAGTACTGAAAAATACATAAATAAATACATAAATAAATAAGACAAAGGCTTGTAAAATTCACCTTCAAGAGAACGTTTAGAAAATGTATCCAAGTCTTAGGGAAGCAGCAGGGTTGAAGGCTCTGGTGTCTGGTACTGTATGTTAGCAGTTATAAGTGCCCAGTGTTGGCTGAGCTATGGAGTTGTGGCATGGGGTATCATGAGTGGCATTCTTGCCAGCAAAGGCATTTGTGGCCTGGCTGGTCTTTTTTTTGAAATAGTGTCTCACTACGTAGTTCAGGTTGGCCCTGAACTCACGGCGCTCCTACTGCCTCAGCCACCCAAGTGCTGGGATTACAGGCATGCACCACCATGCCCGGCTGGCTGCTCATTTTTATGGTAGTGTAACCCTCAATCCAGAGCCTCTGACTCACCAAAAGATTGAGGGGCTTTTCTGTTTAAACCAGTATTAGGGCTGGGTATATAGCTCAGGGGCACAAGCACCTGCCTGGCAAGTGCAAAGTCCTGAGTTCAATTACAGGCACAAAAAAAAAAAAAAAAAAAAAAGTATTACCGGGTTCTTGCAATCAACAATCATGACACATACACTGGGTTACACTAAGTCCAAAAAGGCTCAGCTCTGAGTCGGAACAGAGGGTGCTGTGATTTGAGACAAATACAGATGCCCAGGAGCTCCCCTAGGTCACTAAAAGCCATCTCAGTAAAGGTAAATGAGACGTGGCAGGTGGTTTCACTAGCAACTGGGCTTTGATCACCAAATCTGTTTGAGTGAAATATGACCTAACCCAGAGGTCTACGTATTATGTCGCTTTGTCTTCTCCGGAAGGTTCTGGAGCTACGCCCAGCCTGCAGTCCACCAGACGGATGATGCAGGGAAAGAAGAAAATGAGAACCTGGAGAAATGAAGCCAAGCAAGCTTCTGCTCCACCTTTCAGAGCCACTTCCCCATCTGAACTCTATGCTAACACCCTAAGAGCTCTCCTGTGACCCTGCGTTTCCAAGAAAAACTGACAACACAAAGAAGGGAAAGGGGATGCGGAATTCTCACTTACTCCCGGAGAACCGCCCTGTCCGCTTTGAGACAGTGAATGCTTCACTCTCTGCTTATTCCTGCAGCTGCTAGGAGCTATCAAGATTCATTTGACATGAGAGACATCACTTCATTTTCATTTCTTCCCCAATATTAAAAAGCTGAACATCAGAAGCCCAAATGCTTATGCTTCTGTGGAAGGAAGGTGAAAAGCTTCCCTTCTTGGGGAAATCCCTGAGCTAGACTCTGGGGTAGAAAGATGAGGAAGGCCCAGCTCTGCCTTCCAGGAGCGGAGCAAGGTTGAGTGAGAAATGGACGCAACTCCCGCAAGGGGATGAATGCTACCAGACACAGAAGCAAAGTATTCTGGAAGCGATGCTCGCCTTCTCCACAGGTGGGAGGGGAAGACTTTCAAGCACTTTCCAGGAAAAATAAAGTAATATTTTAGCCTCTATGCATAAATAGAACTTTCATAAGAAAATGAAGATGCCTCAGGAAGAGGAAGCAACGTAAACATAGACAAAGAAGTGTAAAATTGCAAGTTGTTTTCAGGAAACATTGGACACCTGCTGGGTTAGAAAACAGTTTGTATGTGATAGGGAAAAGGAGTAGTGCAGTGGACCAACTGCTGTCTTTGCTTTTAAATTAGAAAGGATCCAGAGACTATACCTGTTGATTGAGAGATTATGCCGTAGAGTCACTACAAAGTTGAAATAGAGTAAAAGAAAAAAAAAAAAAAAAAAGAAAGAAAACCTACAAAACTCTAGAACGTTCTACCCAATACCCTATCCACTGAACTCTTCAAAAATCTCTGATAGAGCTCTAAACATTGCTTGACAAAATCCAATTTTTTTAAAAAAGGGAATTCTTTAAGACTTAATGAAAGTATTTTATTTCAGTTAAATTCACATGATGATGGTGAGGAACCTAAGACAGACTGAAACGCTACCGAACTGTGAAGGGAAGGAGGTCTTGAAAGGGAAATATTCAAGCTAGAAACACTGGGTTTATGGTCTGGACCATCAAAATGGCTAAATGTTCAGGATACTCCAATTTCCTCTTGACTGGTTCACACACTTCTAGTTCCTTCCCTAGCCTCACCTAAGCCCTCTTTGCCTCCCAGAAAGTGGGAAATGTCCCTCTTAAAGAGATCAAATGAAACAGGGAGAGAAATGATATATTTTAGTCTGAATTCCCCATCTTTCAGAAAGGAGGCAGCATTGACCTAACTCAGCACTATATACCGTACCTTTCAGCTGGTACCTTTGTGTACCCTCGACCCATGCCAGCAACCCAGCCCCGTGTCACCCACTCTCCCAGGCTTCTTAGAACTCAGATTCCCAAGACAAAGGACAATTGAGGCCCAGTTAGTGCTCAAGTTTACTGAGAATTAAACCATAGGCAGATACCATCAAAACACATCTCACTTGTGACCTTTCACAGCCAACGAATTGGAAGGATTTTCCTTTGCGGGGGATTGAATTTAAAACGACTTCCCAGGAGCGAAAGGTCAGCCCATGGAATCATGATATCCAGTTAAACACAGCTAAATAGAACATTTTAGCATGACAATAAATGGAGTTATATTTAGCTGATTTGGGAAACTATCTGGTGGGGGAAAAGTGCAGAGATTCCTCATCCCCCACCCACCAAGCTGGGAAAAGTAATGGAGCAGCGCATAGAAGCACAGAGGTGACGTTTTTTACCAAATCTGTCCGGTGAGACCATTTTTGCTTTCCCAACATCTAGCATGTTCTGAGTAGGACGTGTTGGTTGAATTGCATAAAGGTTATATTGTTTTCTTGACGTACACATGAAATTCCAGTCGTTAGCATGGCTGGAGCAAGATGGGCTCCAGAGGGAGAGAACATACCCTCGAATAACTCTCTAGGCAGCTTTGATTTCTAGATATGTATGAGGCGAAAGCACATTAGCCAAACTGGCTTTGATAACAAATGCATTCTTCTTTAACAAGGAAAGACTGAAAGAAAAGAAAAAAAAAAAAAAAAAAAAGAGTTGGCACCCTTTCCCCCTTAACTTGAAATGCCCCCATGCCATTTTGAAATAGCCTCATATTTTGCTGTTGTTGACTAACAGATGGTTTTGTTAGCCAGTGACTGTGTCTCTAAATAACTCCCAACAATAAAAAGCTGTGACACATGAGAGCAAAATGGGGACCATAAGTGGTAGCCTTTTACCTCCAGAATCTTACCTTGTCGTACATTCTGAAACTTGATGTGTGTAACTGCAGCCACTGGGAAGATGTGGAGAGCTATAGCATCACAGATCTGCCAATAGTTAGAAGACGTTACAGGTGTCTGTTGTTTTCTTAGAAGGGAAAAATATATTTAATTGAAACCGATTTAGGAGCCAGGATCCCTGTGAGTTTAGAGTGAGAACATTTTCAAGCAAATGCTGTTTCATCCTGGCTCTGAAAGACCCACTCCCAGGCTTAGTGTGCCATTTGGTAGGGAGTCACTGTCTCCACTTGTCCCCGTAGACCTTGTCTACTACACAATGAACTGGTACTCTGGGTAAATATAGCCCCACAGTGGCTTAGCAAAAGCCAGCAGCCTCCCCTGTGGGTCCATCTGACATTCGCTTTCGTTTCTGGGGGCCACACTCTCTGCTAATAAGGTCTTTCTCATATGAAGTGGCCTTCTTACATTTTATCTTTGTCTTAAATCTCACTTAATTTAGCTACTTCTAACTCTGTTACTTATTTTTTATTCTGCCTTGGGACAGTCCAAAATGGAATGACCCAACCTATCCGGGCACAGCACTGAACACTTTTGAATCTCTAGATAAGAAAAAGGTATGGCCAAAGAGCATTACTAATCTCACAGAACCGATGCGCAGGCTTCACGGCCTTCGCTCCTAAATGTCAATCTTGGCCCAACTTACTCTGACTCAACTCTCAGCCTTGGAGGGCCTGATACCATATAAATAAGAATGTAGCCTTTACACAAGTCATCAAACACGACCTTCTTCAAACATGGGGATGCTGACAAAGCAACCATCTTACTCTTCCAGCTTTATCTTGCTCTTTTCACCTCATATACTACTAAGCTGCCATAGTTTTTTCAATATCTTCATCTGGTCTCTACAGTTTGATGCACTGATCTATTGTGCCTGCAGTCCAAAGCCAGCTCCATTTTCTGCTTCATGATTTAATCTGTCACCTTTGGATCTAAGTATTCCATAACATTAGCCTGGCACTGAAACGCCCACTGCACTCTGTACTCCACCTTGATAGATGGTCTCTCATCCATCCATCATCATTTAACCCTATTCTGCCCATAACCTTCTAAAACTATAAATCATCTCCAAAGCCCACAGATAACATAGGATACTTTCTTTTAGATACAGCTGGAATACTGTTGCAGTGACCCCATTGGTGAGGTGAGGTGATAATGATTAACTGAACTATAGTAATACCAAGAGGAAAGATGGTAAATAGTCACATTCAGATAATATTTTTGACAAGACTTGACTAATTGGTAAAAGGAAATCAAAAGAGAGAGAAATAAAGGTGTACTTTCGCATTTCTAGCTTTAAAAAGATATTGGATTCTGGACATGATAAAAAAATAAGAGAGAAAGAGTTTGGAATTTGAAAATAACTGGGACAAAGGCTAAGTAGCACATGTCTTGCTTTTATGAATTATTTATGCAGGCTTTTATTTGGCCTGCCAGGTAGAGTCCTCTACTGAAAAGAGCTTGTGGTCATTCACCTACACAAATAACAAAGTGCTCATTTAAATCATGTTCTGATAGTAATCAATAGGACATAAGTTTAGTTGAGTTTTTCCCTCATGCTTGGCAAGGCTGGCCAAGGTTTAGTGGTGAAAAGAATTCTAGATTAAGGAAGATAACTCATGTTTTAGGATTAAACTACTACTTACAAGCTGTAAGACATAGGCATTAAGTACACTGAGAGGGTTCAAGAAAATGATACTCCAATATTTTATGACTATAATGAAGTACAAGAAGATTAAATTGAATTTGTCATGGATGTGTGTATCTGATTCTTGGGAGTATAATTCCCTTCATTTTGTATTATCTCTCCTATATAACTCAAATATTGAAAAGAAAAATATTCAGGAGACAATATTTTGGAAAAAATTTGTGGGAGACTCCACAATAGTGGAGTTGGAAGTTGCATGCAACAGAAAAGCAAAAGCAAATGAGTTACTCTAAGAATACAATTCACACCCATTCCGCTTCTTTCTGAGCTATCAGCAAGCACTCAGGTACTAGAAAAACACAGACATTATTTGAAAACTTTGCACAAATATGTGGGACTAGGACATTTCATTTGCATAAATTATCAAAATGTATGGTAGGGAAACCTTTATTATATCTCTGGCTTTTGAATTTCATTTCCCTGTTTATAAATAGTAATAACCAAAGCTACCCAAGTTTTTGGTGAAAATAGAGCACATTTTTTACAAAGCATTTAGTTTAATGCCTAGCAAGTTATGCTCAATAAATGGAAACGACTACTGCAGTTATGGCTGGGAATCATTTCCTATACATGATCTAAAGATTAAGTCAGGCAATTTGATACCAAAACTTGAGCTACCAATGGTGCACTGAAAAACATAGAGGGCACCCAGCCATGCCAGTTAATCTTAATTGTCAATTTGGCAGGATTAGGAGACCCCTAGAGAGGTGATTGGGTCATGGGGAAGCTATTTAATCCTAGTAGCTAGCCAAATGTGCAGTTAGGAGGTGGGGTGCAGCTGGGGAAGGTGGATCACTAGGGTCATGACTTTGGAGGGTTTATCTCTTGCCAGTGCTCTTCTCCTTTGCTCTGCTTCCTGGCTGCTTTGAAGTGAGCAGCTTTGGTTCCCCAGGCCTTTCAGCCATGATGTTCCTGCCACAGAGCCAGCTGACCAGGTACTGAACTCTCTGAAACTATGAGCCAAATAAACCATCTCCTCCCTTAAATTGTGTAGGTCAAGCATTTTCTTTCCCCCAACAATGAGAAAGTTTACCAGTACACCAACCTAGATTGTGATCTCATGGACTCACTACTATTATTTGCGGTTTACCTAGCATATTAGCCCAACAAAATTCAAACTTAGTCATTATTATTTACTGAACACAGGGGATGAACGTAGCACTTCGCAGCACCACCACCCCCTAGTAAAGTGGGTGTCATATTAGCTGTACTCAAACAAGTTCAAACATTTAATGGCCTAAAGCCATTGTCTGTGAACAAATCAGCATCATAGAACATCAAAGAAAACAACCCAACTGCACCTCTGGCCTTCTCCCTTATGAAAACAGGGGCTTGGAAATCGTATTGTCACAAGATATGTAACCTCGGATAAGCCTGGGGCAAGGGGAAGACCTTTCCCTCAATGATGGCCTTATGCTCTCTCTTTCAGAAAAATGACAAATATGAGCAATCTGCCATTTTCACACAAAAATAAATACTTCTGAGAGTGATTGTACATATAAATACACAGGACAAATAGAAAAACAAGATGTGCCTCAAAAAAAAAAGACAACCTATGTTTTGAATAAAAAACGACCCACGATTTTCCCACACCCCTTGTCACTGACTAAAATCTTTAAATGAAGATCATGTCATCCTGCAAAAAACTTTCAGACTCATCTGCCATGGTTACAGTATAAAGCTACTGACAGCCCACATACCCACCCACAGAAATGATGAGGAAAGTAATAATAATAATAATCATGAGCAATAATAAAGTAAATTATAAAACCCAAAGAAAAAGTGAATAATCACTTCTCGTGAAGGATAGGATTAGAGATATTCTACAAAGTTAGGAAGTAGATATTATAAGACTATCTCTTCAGGGGACGTCCTTTGGAAAGACCTGTTTCAGTGCTTAGTATTAAAGTCCACTCACTAGAGATTTAAAATGCCGGGAAGGTAGGGAGGGCCTTCCTCAGACATGTGTCTGAGGTGAGTGGGGTAATGCAGATAAGCATCACACCAGAACAGCAAGAAAGGAGAGCAGAGAAGCCACCAAAGACACATGCCAGGGCTAATAACAAAGAAAGGGGAAGGGCTGCTGGGTGAACCAAAACCACAGATTCTACCATATCCCATCTCAGAGAGTACTGGAATGGGACAGAAACAAGCCCTCATCTGCAAAACCCATTTATGTAATAATTTGATTCATGTTGTCAATGCAGCATGAAAATACATCACTAAAACATTTTAATTTGGAAAAAATACCTTATATAAACACACAGTCTAAAGAAAAGTCTCTCCCAGGCCTGCTACCAAGAGCATTCTACCTGCAACAGCAGCAGTAGCAGCAGCAGCACTTGTATGCACACCTTGTCACCACGAAGCCCAGATGATGGCTTCAAAACACACTCAAAGGCACACGTTCGGAAGGTACCTGCCCTCATGTCTTAGGGCAGGAAGAATAGGAGGGCGATGGCAGATCCTGTAGTGAGCTTCAGAATCCTTTCTAGGATGTCAGGGGGTGTGTTAAAAAGACAATAGTTCCAACTAAAAGATCTGCCACTCACTAAACTGGGATATTTCAAATATGCAAAGCAAACAAAAACATAATAATGATTACAGTTCATTAGAATAGTTGAATCCATGAAAGGCAGAATTCCTTATGGCACTGAAAAGACAGACGTTGATCCAAAGATGTGCAAAAGTAATTGTAATACAATAATGGTCTTTAATAAATAGCGAAATATGGCTGTGTCTGTTGCTCTTATTTCTATAAGCATACGTGTGCTTTTAAAGCACAGCTGCGTACTCGTTTCTATCTGTGTGTACAGAAAAGGACAAACAGGAAGCCATGAATAAGCAAATGGTTCCAGAAAAGGTAGTTACAGTACCAACAAGGACTGGTTAACACCAGTAGTCACAGATAATAGCCAAGTAGGATAAAAGAATCTATCAGTTGATCAGTCCCAGAGGCAATATACAAAAACGAATTAGAAGGAAAAGCTGACAGTGTGTTATCCAATGAATAATTAAAATCCCAAAAAGGAGAATTAACTGAGCAAACTTGATCCTTCATTTTCTGTGCAGAAAACCTCTGGGTGACTACTAGTTAGATTCCAGTAATGCTAAAACTAAATCAATATATCACAACGGCAGAACAATATCTAATTGTAGGCAGGGAAGATTCTAGATGCCAAAAAATGTAAGAAGTCAAAGATTATTAAATTCTCACTATTAACCAGTAAGTATGAGACTTAATCATAAAAGGGCTTCATCCTAACGATCACAGATTTGGGTTTCATTCAAGGTGGGCTGAACAACCGTTGTCTCCTTTTCAAGGATCAATTTGAATTCTGCATCTCCAGCTAGATTTCATTTTTTTTTTCCATGTCTGATTCTGCAACTCAGAAGATTATTGCAACACCAGAAACAGTATCATCTTAATTACAGCAACCAGGAAGGCAATCTTGAGAAAGGTATAAAATTAAAATTAAGAGGAAGATTATAAATAGAGATAATGAGGAAACAAACACGAATCTATAGTATTAGAACTTTTGTGAACAGTTTCAGTGTAACTGTTTTTCCATGTGTTTTGTGATCACTATGGTATTTTGTAATCATTGTGATATTTCTCATCTTATTTGGGGGGAATGTTTAAAACACTGAAGAGAAGAAAACATTAAATATGTAAGTTTAATTAAAAGTCAGAAAGTGTGATTAAATATGTAATCTATGGTTATGTTTGGGATATTTGTTTTGATAAAGTTACATATTTTTTTCTTGTTAGCTAGGTCAGCAAGTGAAAATATTTAGACCAGAAGTCAGCAAGATTTTTTTTGTAAAAGATCAAATAATAATCATGTTAGATTTGCAGGCCAAACTCTCCCTAGTTCAATTAGTTGGCTTTATTGTCATAGACAGAGGAAACCACCAATCAAACCAAATCAAAATGGTGTGATATGTTCCAATAACATTTTATGGACAAAAAATAAGCAGCAGGATTTGATCCATGGATGCACCATAGTTTTCCAACTCCTAAATTAGAGAATTATTATCGTTTTATATTTTAAAGACATAGTTTAGATAAATGCAAAAAGTGAACAAACTCGTCATTAAAAAAATAGAAATGATGTTGAATATTTTTTCCACATGTAAAATTCCCAGAGGTATGAAAAAACCCAGCCCCTTTGGCCTCCGGTCCAACCTCCTGCCAACCATAGATTTTTTTTTTTTTTTTTTTTTTTTTTTTTTTGTGGGTACTGGGGTTTGACCTCAGGACCTCGCGCGCCAGCAGGCGCCCGTGCCGCTGAGCGATATCACCGGCCCTTTTTTCGTATGTGGGTACCGGGAGTCGAACTCAGGACTTCGCGCTTGCTAGGCAGGTGCTTACGCTGCTGAGCCATCTCACCAGCCCAACCATAGATTTTTTTAAAGCCCTGAATTTCCCTTTTCATTTTTCCTATCCAGTGCTGATAACAAATCGGTATTCGTAACACCTTTCCAAGTTAGGAAATGTTTCTTGCATTCATCACTTCATGGGGTAGAGGGTCACCAAATCTACTCCCGTCAATAAGTTTTCCTTCATTATAAACATACTTTATTAATTACTCTGACAGAAGGTAGGAAAGGTAGAGAGAAGGAAGCCCCAAAGGACATACAGAAGCATTCTGAGACATCAGTTTCCTGAGAATTAGGAAATATTTAGTGTGACACAACCATCTGAGATACTAAATAAAATGAAAAAGAAAAATCACTTAATTAATGCCCTTATAAATACAATTCTATGTAAAACAAGAATCTTATCTGTTTTAGTTATTCCTGTAGCACTAATACCTAGGGGAAAAAAAAGATTAGAAAATAAGCAGTACTCAAAAATATTTGCAAAATAAATCAAATAAATGAAAGAATTCATGCGTGTGGGTGTGAGGGTCCAGTTTTGCCCTGATGGTTGGTCAAGGGATCCCCAGGCTGAAGCTGTGTCAGGCCTGGCATTCCTGGAAGCAGACACAAAGATGAAATAAGAAGTATGAAAGACATGTACATTTCTGAGAGGGGTGAAAAGAGCAAGAGGGTGGAAAAGCCTTCATACCACGATGATGTTCTGATGACCTGAAGGGAGAGGCGGAAGGAAGGATGACTGGGTAGCAAGTGCCTCAGACTGCAGCGTGGCTCAGGGAAGTCCCAGCAGGACGAGGGGAGTCCCAGGGCAAAGACCGTCCCTTAGGGGAGTCTCGCACTGGGCGGAAGTGACCGGCCTCTGCAGCCCCTGGTTTCACAGCCCCACTGTGACTGGCTAGGCGCAGCACTAGAAGAGCCTGGGTATGAAGTTGCAGGGCCTGAGTCCTGAAGTTGCAGCACCAGAAACCTATGCTGACTACGCTCTCGAGCAGGCGTCCAAGCATCACACCGCACGGCCAGAGAAACCCGCGAGCCCTGTCTTTAATAATGATGATTAGGTCAGACTCGATTCCAATCGTGAATTTTCTCTCCTCTTTCCTATCGTGAATTCTGTGAATTTTGTATCTGTGAATGCAGGAGGACATTCTTTTCTTCCCATTCAAATGTGGGCATGGATTTGAAGCCTTTCACTTCTATAAATGTTTCTTTCAGCAAGAAAGTTGACAGGTGTCAACTTCTAAAATTATACACAGAAAGGGTATCTCTACATGCCAGTGCCATCAAAGACCACAAAGCCATTCCATCAATTTTCAAATATCCTCCACTTACGTGCTAAGCTTTCTGTAAATATCCATATCTAGCTTGTAATCTAAAGCTGGCATTTCTTTGTTTCCATACCTAATTCTGACACACTTTTCCCTTCTCTTAGTCCAAAGAAAGGGACAAAGTACATATAAAAATAACTAAATACATTTTTTCCCTTTATGTGGGTACCGGGAACTGAACTCAGGACCTCGTGCTTGCCAGGCAGGCGCTTATGCCACTGAGCTATAACACTGGCCCAACTACATATTTTATAGAGATATAATTTTTAAAATTATTCAAAATATAGTGACCACACAATACTATGGCACAGGTAGTGAGAAGCACTAATGAAGTGCAAATAAATGTGATGGAAATTCAAAGAAATGAGAGATTATTTCCTATGGGAAGCCAGGGGGAGAATTTTATAGAGAAGATGGCATGGAATGTGGGTCTTGAAAGATGAGTAAGATTTGTACCCATGGAGATGAGATGAATGCTACTGACAGAAGAAATCACAGGCACAAAAGCATGGAGCCAGGAAAGCTTAACTTTGCTAAAAACAAAACAAAACAAAAACCAAGTCAGGGCATAACAGTTTTTATGGCAGCAGACCTGATTAACTGACAAACATCCGTTAGTTCTTTGGTTCCTAAGATTTAAATCTAAGACATTGCCACATGCTAATCACCGCTAGATACACTATTATTGTTTGTTGGTAACTTTAACATCAGAAAATTTTGTACGAGCACAGACCTGAAGATAGTCCCTTGGCCATGAGGGCCATTCTCCCTTGAGGATAAACGTCATTGGTGTGTACGACTCGTGTTAAAACCGAACTGAAGACACCCGTAAACTGTAGCTGCTGCGTGACAGACAGAGTGTTTAAAAATCAGTTTAAGAGGTGTCATTAGTTCAAGTTGCGGCTGACTCCGAAGAGCTGCTCTTTGATCTCCAAATGAACACATTCTCCCCGTACAGGGTTCCATTAGTGATCTTAATTGCATGCTAAGCTTTATAATTTGTTGCTGTCATTTAGGTTTGTGTTCTGTACTAATATTTATTCTGCATATTATATAACACCTTATTAAGTTTATTGCCCGCTTTCTATAAACTTTTTCATCTGACTTGCATGTGAAGCGCTAACTTACATATCTATTAAAGGCAGCGCTTAAACATAGGTCCTCTTAATATGATCAACAGTTTTTCAACTGTTTAAATCTTTACAAGGGACAAGGAAACGATTTACTTCCTAAGCAGAAAAACAGACTGTAAATACATCATAATGTGGAAAATGTATGCCTTGAGGACCACCAATGATAGAAATGGTAATTACGTGTCCTCCATGGAGCTGCCTCTCACAAATGGGATTAGAACTTCAACTCACATTCAAGAACTGGATGGTGCTTTGCTGAAGTGCCTGGCACAGTGTCTCAGATAAAGTAGATCACAGTTCATGAAAGAAATAAGGGTGCATATAGCAATGTTTTCTTTCTAATCCCTGCATCATATCATATCATACGGTGAATCCACATGAAATTACAATGGTGGTAGAGACACAAATCCAGAATGTAACTAGAGAGCAACAACAAATGCTTCATTATCTCACCACACATCCTTCACTCTCCTATCAGCTTCCTTTAATCCTTTCTCTACTCCTTTCTAAACCTGACTCTTTGATGCACAACCCCTGCTGAATATTTGCAACGCGAATATTAAGCAGAATATATGAGCACTCAAGAACACTTCGTGGGGCTTGTCTCTCTTGTTCTCTTGCGTTTCCCAATTTCTTCCCAGAAAAAAAAAAAAAAACTCCAAAACTTGAAAATGCAAACCCACAGGGACTACTCTCCCCCACCAAACCAAAACCATAGGAGAAATTTTTTTATTCATTAAAGACCAGATATAATTACCAGGCGATGAAAATTCCTTAGGCAATAGATGCCCTTTTTTCTTAAAAATATAACTTAAATTATATTAAAAGTCTTTGAATACTAAACTTTGCATATTTATGCTCTAGAGATACGTGATGCGATGGTTGGCTGGTAAAGTGGTCCCTTTTACATCATTGATCTGACCCATCCAAATTACTGTTCCAACCTTCGTGGACTTGTTTGGAAAGATCGAGGTCCAATAACAGGAAGTGGAAATGGTCTGACACGTGAATCCCCACAGATAAAAATAAAGTGTGTCATGGCCTTCTTGCTAATAAACAGTCACAATAGAATGAGCATGGGCTTGAGAGCCAAGGATGCCCAGGTTTGAATCTCAGCTCTTCTGTGCAGTATTTTATTCAATCTCTGTGCTTCTGATTCTTGAGCTGTGAAATAAGGTATTAATACCTACTTTATAAGATTACTGCTAGGGTTGAATGAAAACAAAGTATATAAAGTGTTTGGCACAGAGCAAGTACTCAGTAAGTGGTTGTTTTTATTCCTAAGTTATTTCAGTTCTTATTCTTATTTTCACTCAATACCCTTTAAAATTGCCCTAGAATAATCTGTTACACACACGTGCAGCAACAGCATTCCTGGAAAGCTCTCGTCTTTTCTCTTCACCACTGGTCCGTGCAACACCCCTTAGTCAGGGAAGGGACGGCCGATGAGAACAGGTGTGGGCTCTCACAGAATACAGCTGAGGGAGGCGGCATGTCTGTCACAAAATGTGCATTTCAGAAGGTGGGTCTCACATTTTACAATAATAACCCAGAATCTAAATGATGAATAAATTACTGCTACTTTAAAATTTTTTTCTTGTTTAAGTCTGGCTTTCTTATCACTTCCTAAAAATAAAAACTCTAGGCAAGTTGAAAGGTGACAGGGAAAAAATGGAATTGATGGCATTAATATATGTTTCATCCATTTCATCTGGTATTGGAAAGTAAATTCCACTGAGAAGGGGCAAGGAAATGCCAAAAGGAAAAGAATGAGAAGTGCATTTGACAATGTTTTGCATCAAGATATCAGGATATACAGCTCATTTTTACAACTCATTGAAAATATACATCATTAGAAGATAAGCACATCCCTTCTTATTGAGGAGGTTGTAATGAATAAATAAATATTTTGATCAATGCAAATATAAAGATGTGTTCAGTGGAGAAGCCCAGGCTAATTTCCTACCTCAGATGAAAACTACTGTGTGGGACCCAGAGAATATTTCAAATCTGGATACATTGTCAGTTACAAACCTAGACTCTTCTGAATATGTCACGTACTCCAGTGTCATTTACCCAAAGGGCAATTCATTTCGTGTCCTTTTAAATCGCTGCAGAGAGAAACGAACTCTTAGTCTAGTCAAGTTGGTGTAAGCTGGTTAACTGTGCTACTTTGTCTCTTCAAAGTACAGAAAAGGTAATTAGATGATTCTGGAAAAGTTAGACTACAGCTACTAAAATCTTCCAACTGAGTTCTGTTTAATGTTTGGTTTTTGTTGTGGTTATTTTTTATACCACTGTTGTTTAAAAAGAAATCTATTTTTTGAAAGATGTCCAGGATGATCTGAGAATAAGTTTAATCGAGCCAATTAAGACCTCATCACAATGCAACATGATGGTCTTCAAAGAAAAACCACCTGGCACACCTAACCAAACATTCGGGAATCATCGTCCTGCGGGGCAGAACTGCATGCAATGGTAAAGGGAAACCTATATTCCCAAGGTCAGTGAACCTGAGGTGCAGCTCTAGTTAATGATGTGTTTTTACAAGTTCCTGTTTTCGCTTTTATCCCTACTGAGACCATGGTCATTTTGACATTTCCATATTTGATGCTAACCTAACAGCTAATGTGTGTTTTCAAATGGAATAGCTAAGAATTTTAGAATAGAAGTTCTGCCACAATGCAGCTTTTAAATACACTTTCAACTACTGTTTGATCTTTTTCGCAAAGAAAACTTCTTATGAACTCTAAAGTACTCTTTCATCTATTGCACCTTAGGTGACCTATTCATTTTATTTCTACCTTCGTCATGCATATCTATCACCTAAAAATATGTGTGCTTTATTTGTTTTATCAAGTCACAGCATTTCATTTTCAATTGGAGTTTATATTCTCCCCGATTGTACACGATGTCAAAACAAAGGTGTATTTGCGTGTCTCACCTGACTTGCAATTAGGGTTATTAGCAACATTATATCCAAGAAAGATTTTGCATAAAATAGGTTCTGAGGTCCTGGGTAAGAAAAAAGAAATCCAGGACATTTCCTTCACAACAATCTCTCTCCATCTTATAGTCTTTTGTTGGGTCTTTTCATGTTAGATTTTCTTCCCCAGAAAATAAGTAGATACAACTGCTGGCATCCCTACAGCCTTTTGTTAATAGTGGAATGACAGGAGTAGACATTCAAAGGTATGTTGAAGTATGCAATTTCCAGCTCCTCTGAGCAGTTCAATACCCACCCTTTGCTTTTCATTCAGACTAAACACAATCAAAAGTGTACCTCCAGAAATTATAGATCTAGCGCTTTTCAACTCCAGCATTTCTCATTTATGTTGCACTGTAAATCAGGAGGTTATCAATATTACACCAAGGAAAATGTACAGATGAGGGGGTTTCCTTTCTTTAAAAAAAAAAAAATCGAAGAACTCTATTTCATTCACGGTAATTTTTCTTTATGCCATTTTACTATGACTCCAAACCATCATGATCCTACTTCATTATAATAAAGTACCTAACATATTTGGTACAGTCATAAGGAGACACGCTTTGGCCTTGCTGCCAGAGCCATTTTGTTCTCCAGAATATACTTGGGGCAAAAAGTAGAGACCGATGGGTTTAGCTGCATATTTCCAAATACTTCAAAACGTTAAGATTTAATTCTGGAAATTAGCCTGAAAAACATTTTATTAATCATGATTAGAAAAAATTTCTAATAAATGAACATATGTTTCCTTTTTTAAACCTCTTATTAGATTTGATTTGATTTTGAGTGAACCAGTTTATTCTCATGCTGAAAAAGAAGTAAGGATCCCTGGGATCCTTAAAAGGTCCGTTCAAAATACTGTATTCCCCTCTGTACTGATGTCTAACATTTACTTGTTAAAAGATCAAATCCCTCACCACTCAGTGGCAACAGTTTATACAACTAATAGTCTTTTAAAAGTGAATGTGTTCTAGAGGATTTTAGAGGAGATACGGCAAAGAAAGGGGGAATAAAATATGAATGCTTTGAGAAATTCAGGAGTCTGGGACATTGATGGTGTTGACGTAGGAGTCCCTAACATTTTCATTTTACCGTCAGTGATACGTGTTAATATATACAATGCATAGTATAAATATGTAAGTTTCCTACCAATGACACAAGAATCTCTACAATGGGGCCGGTGAGATGGCTCAGCGGCTTAAGCGCCTGCCCGGCAAGCGCGAGGGCCCAAGTTCGACTCCCGGAACCCACGTACGAAAAAGGGGCCGGTGATATCGCTCAGCGGCACGGGCGCCTGCTGGCGCGCGAGGTCCTGAGGTCAACCCCCCGGTACCCACAAAAAAAAAAAAAAAAAAAGAATCTCTGCAATGTAAGGAATGGCTAATCTTATCTCCTATTTTATAGTGTGTGTGTGTGTGTGTGTGTGTGCGCGTGTGCGTGTGTGTGTGCATGTGTGTGTGTGTGGTGCTGGAGGTCACTGAACCCAGGGCCTTGCACATACTAGGCAAGCTTTTTGCTACTGAGTAACATCCCTAGCCCCTGACCTCCTGTTTTAATGTTTAATAAAGCGTGCCTTTAGGAAAATTACCAACCTGGTGAATTTGGCATTAAGATATGAGGGATGCCAGGCGTGGTGGCACACACCTGTAATCCCAGCACTCGGGAGGCTGAGGCAGGAGGATCACCATGAGTTCAAGGCCAGCCTGGGCTACGTAAGCAAGTTCAAGTATTTCAAAATTATTTATTCAGTTCCTATTAGTCACAAGATTTTTTTAAAATCTCAAGCCTACCTATAATTATATATCTTCCTTTGTCCTAGGTATTGCTTTAATTTGTACCTTTATATTTTAGTTTTCTTTTTAAAATTCACACATAATAATTGTACACATTTATGGGATAAAATACAATGTTTTGATACATGTATCTATCGTGTAATGATTAAAGTAGTCAACATACCCAAAACCTCAAACATTTATCATTTATTTGTTAGAAGAACATTTAAAATCCTTTTCTCTAGCTAATTTAAAATACTCAGGGCATTATTGTTAACCATAGTCATCATACTGTGCAATACAACACCAGAACTCATTCTTCCCAACTACTTGTAAATTTGTAACTGTCGACCCATCTCTCCCCATTCCACCATACAACGTTGCCCCACTCTCCCCAGGCTCTGGAAACCACTGTTCTACGCTATGCTATGAGATCAAGGTTTAGGTTCCACACGAATGAGATCAGGTCATGTTTGTCTTCCTGAGTCTGGTTTATTTCACTTAACATAGTGTCCTTTAGGTTCATCCATGTTGCTGCATACAACAGGTTTTCATTCATTTTTATGGCTGCATAGTATTCCATGGGATATATATATATATATATATATATATATATATGTTTATATAATTATATATAATTTTCTTTTTCTATTCATCCATTTTTAGTTTTCTTGATCCATTTTTTCTAGATTAGCCTATATTTAATGTACTCATAAAATGTTTTAAAGATTTCCCATCTAGTAGGTTATACATATAAAAGCACAAAAGAAAGAGAAAAATAGATCTAATGTATGGAATGCTTGAAAATTCATGTATTCTTTGTCAGGTACAGGGATTTATTGTTACATATTAGATTAAACGCTAATTTTGTTCAAAAATATGTTTGGGCCTGCTTGACGGATAAGATTTTATAGAGATATGCTAATCTCCCACCCTGAATGACATTACTACATAAAAGTTCATACAAATATTTTACTAGATTATTCTGTTTATTGTTTGCAAGTCCTTCCTTGTTTCAGTTAATGCCTTTTCCTTAAATTTTTTTCTTCCACTATTCATGCCACCAAACTGATTCTCTCTCTCAAATATTTATATATATTAACTTTCAACCTGTTTGTGAGACTTTGTTTCTGCTGTATCCCTCGAAGAACATGCAGCTAGATCTTTTTCTCTATTCTCTATATTCTAATGTTTGAATTTAACCCATTAACTTTTATTGTATGTAATATTATTTGATATTTGGCCGGATTTTCATGATTTCATTTTGTGTTTTCTATTTACCATTCTTTTCTTTTGCTTGTTTTTCACTTCATCCCTACTTGCTATTAAACTGCTATTCTTTTTTTTCCTTCTACTAATTTAAACATTGTGTTCCCATTGATTTAATACTCAGCTCTAATTTTTCAACATACATTTTTAACTATAAAATTTTCCAGCAATTACTAAATGTATTCAACATGCTTTCACTTTTCCCAGTCACTGTTCTTTAGGGTACTGATTATAGAACACCGCATTTGTTAACCTTGTCTTCTCTAGTGTTTTAGTTTTACGTATTTGGTTGGTTTTTGTTTGTTTCCTCTTGCTTTTTTACTTGCTATAACTATTAAATTTGTGATCATATTTTAATCAATATATAATGTCCACCCTTCTCTCTTGTATCCCAAATCTTCTTGCCTTCTCACTGGATTCCCTTCCCTTTTATTTATTCTTTCTGTTGTGTATCTGTCTGTCTTTTATTTCTGTTATTTATTTTATTTATTTATTTTTTTTTGAGACAAGGTCTTGCTAAGCGGCCCAGGCTGGCCTTGAACTTAAGATTCTCCTGCCTCAGCCTCCCCAGCATCTGGGATTACAAGGTATATCCCCATACTCAGATAAATTCCTTTTTCTTTTTATGGAAGAACATACTTTACTAGAGATGTTAATAAGTTTGTATGGATGGTAAATTTTCTTGGACTTTCTATGTATGAAAATTTTCTAATCTTGCTCTCTTGAATTTTGATTGAAAATAAAATTATAATTTGACAATTATTTTCCTTTGTCACTTTGAAATATTATTTCATGGTTTTTATCATAAATTGTTTTTCATGTGAAGTCTGTTACTGGTCTATTATAAATGTTGACCTTTCGTAGACAACCTATCCTTCCTTTTGCTTTTAAGGTATTTCTCTTTAATCTTTAGTAGTCTGAAGTTTTATTATAATTTGTCCAGGTATACATTTACTTCAATTATCTTTCTTGATTCTCAGAGGAGAGTTTTAACCTAAAAACTCATATCCCTATTCAATTTGGGGAAAACTTCATGGCTTACTCTTTAAGCACCTCTCTTCTGTTTTTCCTACCATTCTCTTCCTCTGAAACTCCTACTGTACCTATGTTCAAGCTTTTTAATCTCTCCTCTTTCTTTCTTTCTCTTTCTTTCTTTCTTTCTTTCTTTCTTCCCTCCCTCTTACTTCCATCCATTCTTCCTTTTTTATCTTCCTGTCTTTATGTGCTTTTCATTGGACAAATTACTTATCAGCAATTTTACAGACTTCCGACTGTCCCATTTTTATTCCGATGGTAAGTACTGCCCGCTTTTTAAGTTTAGTCATTCTTGTAGGTGTACGTGATCCTTCACTGTGGTATGGATCTGCGTTTTCCAGTGACCAGTGATGTCCATATCTTCATGTCCTTACTGGTCTCTGCATATTATTTGCTTCTTCTTTCCTCAGTCCTCATGCATTCTCTGGGCAGAGGCTAACAATACAGAATAAACATAATTTAAAAGTTAAGGGCCGGTGAGACGGCTCAGCGGCTTAAGCGCCTGCCTTGCAAGCGCGAGGGCCCGAGTTCGACTCCCGGAACCCACATACGAAAAAGGGGCCGGTGATATCGCTCAGCGGCACGGGTGCCTGTTGGCGCGTGAGGTCCTGAGGTCGTCCCCCCGGTACCCACAAAAAAAAAAAAAAAAAAAAAAAAAAAAAAGTTAAATAAATCAAAACTGACAAATGGAAATAATCACCCCCAAGTCTTCCTTACTTCATAAAGTGAGTGTGAGTGTTCCATGAAATGAAAAGAACAAGTGTAAAACTCTAAAATTCTGGACAAACAAATAGGATTCTCTCCGTTTTTGGAAATGTCCAGTGATTGAATCCCTCTGTGATTGGGAGATTTCCTCAACAGAGGGTGGCTGATGTGTGTCACTGCTCCTCTTCCAGCTTCAGTGTCTCCACAGGCAAGTTTGTGGGGCGAGCAGAAGGTGGGGACGCTTGTCCCGCCCCACGCCTGCTCCCCACCCACCCGGCGACCCCGCAGAAGGCTCCCTCCTCAGCAGATTCCCGTAGTTTCAAGGAGTTGGGTGGGGCCAGAAAGTCTCCCTCTCCTCTGGTTCATCCATCAGCAACAACAATGCCATCTGGCTCCCGGGGACCAGTGAGGCATAAAATGCCTAGAAAAGCAGCTGTCTTCCCGTTTACCTGTGTCAGAATTACTAATTAAGTGACAAATTTGCCTTTAGCTATAAATGAAATTTAATGCTCCTGAAACTATTACAGCTCTCACCCTTTATTATCTACACTTTTTGTAATATCAACTCTTCTCTTAAAAGCAATTTGTACTTCCACTAAGCAAGGGTAAAAATTCCCATTGGCCATCTATTATTTTGTAGGATGATGTGTACAATATTTGAATAAACCTTTATCACCTTCTCTTTCACTTTTTACCATGAGGTAAAACCTAGTTACCTGTTTATGATCAGTTCCCTTTCCCTGACAGAGGTTTCCAAGTCTGCACTTGACAGAATTTTCATTTTCTTTTTTTTTTCCACCACCAATTCAAATTCAAATTCAACACGTACTGTATCACCTGTACTTGGAGATAAGGGTGATGTAACCGAGACTAATGATGGTACCCTTCACAAACTGTGTAAAACTTTCTATAAGTAGGTGGCTTTATACTCCCAAAATGTCAACGCTTCATCTGTATAATCTATTGGGTAAACTGGAAATTATAAAATTGGAATTGGATTTGATTTTTTTTTTTTTTTGTGGGTACCGGGGGTCGAACTCAGGACCTCACATGCCAGCAGGCACCAGTGCCGCTAAGCGATATCACCAGACCTTTTTTCTTATATGGGTACCGGGAGTTGAACTCAGGCCCTCGCGCTTGCCAGGCAGGCGCTTATGCCACTGAGCTATCTCACCAGCCCCCAGATTTGATTTTAGATATTTTCTGCAATCAACAATTCTGAACATATATTGGGCAATGTATATGCAAAGAAGTATAATTGTCAATGTCCAACACAAGTGACATTATTTTCCAAATGACAGTCTTCTCCATGTACTGCAAACCCTTTTCCCCTCATGCTCCTGGGTTGCAACTCTGGTTTTTCTTATACTTTAACAGAAACATGAGTAGATTCATGAAAACAATTAAAATATGTCTCCTCCATTTTAAGGGATTCTTCAAGATTGCTTTGGGTGGACATCTAACTCTTAGGTAACTAAAATCAAAAGAATGCCCCGCAATTATGAAAGTATAATTGGCTTGGGGATTTAGTCTGGTAGGTTCACTGCAGACAGGATGGATTTGCACCACACTGAACCTTTTGTGATGTAACCCAAAAGCCTAGTCACCAAGGCACTGTCCCCTCAATGCCTTGTGTGGTTCATTAGCAAGCTCCATTTTCCGTTGTGAGTGTACTATATCTACTGGGAAATGTTACCAAATCCATTCAATTCCACCATCAATCATTGAGCTCCCATTATGATTAAAGCCCTGGGCTAGGAATGTGATGGGATAAATAAATGAGTACTTTGCCTACCTCAAAGAAGTTAGTTGTCCAGCGGGAAAGCTGTCATATGTAAAAATAACTACACTACGAGGCAAAATGTGGAATTTCCCTAAGGGAGAGAAGATGTACAGCATAGAGAAAGTGATAAACTACTGGATCATGTGGAACCATGGGGCTGTCCTGTGTGTGAACAGCAGTTAATACTCTGCTCTGGTCTCTCTCATTTCTATGGCTCAGCCAGTAAATTCACGTCAGCACTGTTGAGAGGAGGTAGTGGGTAATGGTGTTTTAGAGGAAATGTCAATGGGAAGATCCATTTCCTCTAGCAGTCCCAACAGGAAGCAAATCATTGAGTGAAAAGATTTATAATTTCCTCAAGCTCCTGTGCATATGAGTCACCTGGGTAACTTGTTAGAAGGAAGGCTGTAATCCAGCCGTTCTGGGTGGAGCCTGAGAGTCTATAGCTCCACAAACTCCAGGGGATGATGATTTTGCTCCGCAGCCCACACACTTCAAGCAGCAAAGATTTAGAATATTGCTCCCACAGCTTCCGACAAGGCTGATAGTGGCAAAGAAGACTGTCAGGACTTCAGACTAGAGAGATGGAAGTTGGCAGAACCACCCAATCACTCTTGATAACAAATGAAGCAAACCACTAACATTTCACAGAGCATAGTGAGGAGAAGCAGCACCCTTTACACCAATCAACTGAGATGGACTCAGTACTTAACAGCCACTTTTTGTTCAAAGACATAGGCAAAAATCTCCAGAGCAATTCCCTCATTGGCAATATGGGCTGTGAAACAGGATGTTGGCATAGTAGGCAATAATAGATAGATGGGACACGTGGAAGAGAATCTAAATGGAATCACTGTTTCTCCATCACAAGTTACCAAGTCCTACAAGTTCCTCCGTGAACAAGAGGTGAAGCCTGATAGAATTCTTGTTAAAGGGTGAGATGTCATCACACCCAACGAATTCTATTCCTGTCTTCATGAAGCGCTGAGCTACAGAAACTCCTGTTAGCAGTATGGAGATCCGAACCCAGGAGCCCCTATCTGAATACTACACAGCAAGACCTTGGTGTCTTGGTTGTTGGCTTCACACACTTACCTCCACATATGGCTGTTTACTAGAGGAACAGAAAATGAAATAAGAAATTTTTGGATCTGATCCTTTTGTTCACAAGTACATGAAAAGCAAAAAGATCTTGTTGTAAGAGTCTTGTACCTCTAAGGAAAAAGATTCATGGCAAGGACCTGCAAGTGGAGACTATAACCAAGTTCCAGAGTAGCCTATTTTCTTAATGGCGACAGCTATTATTCCTGGCTGCTAACTGAGTAGAAGGCAGAGCCAGACAAAGCAGATTTCCTCTTCTTCTGAAAAGGGAATTTTTATCAATATTATTTTCAGGGATGTAATCTTCTGTTGAATTCTGAACTTATTACCCACTAGACTTAAGGTTTCTCCTATGATCCAAAGGTCCAGAATATTTTATCTAATGTGGAAAGATAAAGGATAGTTACATCAATCCCCAATTGCTTTATTTAAGACAACTACTTTAAAAGTTCAATTTAAAAAGTTTCAATGAGAACTAGCCCATCATCAAATTCTGTTGAATCCTTCTGACCTCCGGATTCACAATGGGCATTATGGTTTATTCTTTAATGTACATTAATTTGGTTCAAGCAAGATCCAGACTGCACATCTCAGCGTTCTACTTGAATAAAGAAGAAAGCATTCAATTCCCCTCCATAGCAAATTCAGCCTTCCATAAGTCAGTTCTGCCAGGCCCTGATGGCTGCATTGCTAAAAGTGCTTTGCGAATGTTTTGCTGGGTTTTGTTGCTAGGTGATGACTGGGGGAACTTTGCAATTCCTGCTGAGAGGTTTAAAAAAAAAAAAAAAATGTGCCTGTAACCACTTTCATATTAAAGAGGAGGAGAAAAATAGGGCAGCCTGCACCTTAATTCTTCAAGGGTTACTCCCTGCCCTATACTCCCCCTTAGCTTCCACGCAGAGAAGCTGTGACACATCCATGAAGACACGTCCACACACAACACTAGGGGGAAAACAGGAAACAATATTCAATCTATTGCCAACCAAACCAGAGGTCATAAACCAGAACTGGCCCAATGTCCTCCTTTAACTTTGAACTAGAACTTAGATCACGGGATGAGGGAGACAGAAGAATTGAGAGACAGGGGCAACACCAGCCCATCCTCCCTACATTCTTTCCCATTCTGCATCTTAGTGAAGACCGTTTGCTTTTAAAAATCGGCCTGAAGCAAGAGTCAGCTTGTACCTGAGCTGTGCCTCTGAAACCGTTGGCCTGGGCCCGACTTTCCAGGCAAGCAGCAGGGATTCCTGGGAAAGCCCTGAGGCCTGTCTGGGGCCTGGTCCCATGTCAATGATTGATGAGGACAAGTGCAGGAGGTGACACACTGTGAAATCAGACTGAGGCACAAAGAGTTAATCCTTGGGCTTTTTCCAAACTTGGTCCTTTGAGGGAAAAATAATATTTATTCCTTCCTTTGTTAATTTCGCAGCTAAAAAAGCACTCTTGATATCTTATTCACTAGGTGAGATGCCAGCCTGCGACCTCCATAAAACTTCAGGAGATAAATACCGCACTAGTGGCAGTAATTATTTGTCCTTGCATTATCATCATCAAATTATTTTAAACTGCTGATCTCATAAGTCCTGTATTGTAACCAATATAGAGAGAAGCACATTGAGTCTCTGCATACAAATTTTTTTCACAAATTAAAGGACCTACCTATAAATCACAGGGAAAAGAAAAAAACTGAAAAATTACAACTCTACCACCTTGGGCTTCTCTATTCTCAGAAACTTGGAAACAGCTTGGCAGTATGAGTTCCCTTTCTCTCCTTCATGAACTCATTCACTCCTCCTCACCCCCGACTGGGTCCTCTCCTGGGAGGACAGGGAAGGCCATGTGTGTTTTGGACTCGGCTACCCAGGCGAGTTTCTTGTACTTTCACACCCTCCATAGCAGATGCACAAACTTTAGCAGAGTCCTTTTAACACTTCATTAATTATTGAGCTGTGCCAGGAGTAATTATTGGGCTATGCAAGGAGTCCTTTTCTCCCACATCAGTAAATAGTAATTTAGAGAAGGGGGGTTATAACCCTAGGGTGAGCAACATTTTCCCCCCACAGCTGTGTGGTGAGCCCGACAATAATGCATATGTTTCAGCAAATGAGGAGGGCCACAGCCCAGCCTCTGTTGCATGCAGGAAATATTACGGGCCAGCTACAAACCCCACCAGGCTAATTGTGTGACACACAATTTGGAACATCTCATTTGCCAACATATCCAAGATATCTGTTCTGACTTTGTGCTTTTGCCCAAATTTAATAACAATATCTAATAACAGCAAAGGAATTGACTTCCAGGTTATCCTTGATATGTTGTCGTGGAAGCATGCTAATGCTAACACTTTCTCTCAGTTGCTAAAGATTTCTCTTAGCATTATTCAGTAAATTTTTAATTCTTTATGTTGTCTTCAATTAATAGATGTTTCATGTTACTTGACAACCCTAACCCATTCTGGGACTCAGTAAAATAGAAATGATTTTTTCCTATATTTTCAGTTACATCAAACATAGACGGGGCCGGTGAGATATCTCAGCGGCGTGAGAGCCTGCCTGGCAAGCACGAGGTCCTGAGTTCGACTCCCGGTACTCACATAAAAAAATAGAAAAGGTTTGTTTGAAGTAGTGTTCCTCTAGCTATTTGGGGCAGCAGGGAGGGTAGCTACTTGCTGTTCACAATGATAGAAACTGGAGGTTAGAATATAACTTAGTGCAAAATTTTCCCATGCCATATATTTGAATTATTTCCAAATCATCCCTCCCAAAAGTTATCCATGCTCTGCTTCAGTGGAAGAGAACTAATTTCAAGCCTTCTCATTTTTTAAATATACTTTTTTTTTTTATGCGGATACCGGGAGTCGAACTCAGGACCTCATGCTTGCCAGGCAGGTGCTTATGCCGCTGAGCTATATCACTGGCCCCTCACTTTTTATATGGCCAGGATTTAAGTGTTCAATCTCTTTCACAATAGAAACCTGTCTACTCTTAGCCTCTGCTCATTCATCCCTCAATGGACTTGCAGGACCATCTGTAAATATTTCATGATAGCTGGCAATGCCTAAGTCAATGGGTTTCAAACTTTGCGGTGAATAAGAAACTCCTGTTGCTAAGAATGCATATTCCAGGGCCCCATGTCCCTAGAGGTTTGATTTTAGAAGGTATTCAGGTACTCCACAATGACACTTTGAGAAAAACTGTAGATATCTTCAGACTCTCTCAGTTAATTCTGCTGAGGAACAAGATCACCAAGGTGGTCCTCATCGCCAAGCCCAATTGTCAGTTCTCTGTTCTCTTCCCACTCGTATTGGCTGCTCTAGTCTTCTTGAAAAGCCTTTTTCACTTCACCTCTCAAACGGCCAGTCCTGCTTTCCCTCCTGCATCATTGTCTGCTAACATAGCTTCCCCAGATATCTTCTAGGACACCTGAAAACAACTGCCACTGCAAGGTTTTACAGTACTTTCTTCTTCCTTGGCACAGAAGTCTGTTCCACTTGTGATGATGCCCCCCTTAGTGACTTCAGGTCTCTGATCAAAGAACAGCTCTGCAGAGATGCCTTCCCGGACCAGATCAGCTGGATTACACCCACCCCGCTCACTTTCCCCTTACACTGCCTTCTTTTCCTTAAGCATTTATCACTATCGACATTATAATGTACGCTTTGTTTATGCATTTATTTTTTGCCTCACCAGTAAAAATGTAAGCTACAAGGGCTCTGTTTTGTATACCACCACTTCCTTAGCGCCTAATGCAATGCCTGCATATCACAGGCGCTCAAAATATACTTGTTAAAAGAATAAAAAAGCAACGGTACCGATCTCACAAATCAGGTGACGCCTGCATACGCCCCTACAAGGGCGTGCTGCCCAGAACACCTCACAGATCCCACCGGAGACCTGACTACAATAATCTATTCCCTTGCCTGGGATACTAGATTTGTGCAAATGTGGCATCCGTTTTCATTCACTTTAAGGGCAGCGATGTCATACAATTGAGTCACAGTGAGCATCTGCAGCTGCTCAGTGGCATGGCCCTGTGCAGCTGCATATTTGGAATCAAGCTCAGGATTTCCATGCATCCCTAATAAATGTTCTCTGATTAAATTTGCCCCAGCCTGTTAAAATTATTTTGGATACTAATTCTGTCATTAAGTACATTCCCATGTCAGTAGCTCTTCCACATTCATTTATATGCCTGTCGACTCCCTTTCTTGTTCTAATCATTAACGAAAAAATTAGACAGTGAAGAGGAGTCAAAAAGCAAGGTTTGCACCTGGGCACTGACACATACTAGCTCTGTGACCAACCTTAGTCAAAACAATTAAACTCTCTGACTTCTTTTCCTCTCCATAAAATGAGATACTAATTTGCACCTTATAGAGCTATTGCAAGCACTAAATAAGATTATAAAGTGTTTAGTGACGTACATAGCATGTAGAAGCCAATTATTCTAATATTCTGCACAATATCTGACACTCAACAATTTGTGTTGGTTTTTGACCAGGACATGGGCACATACCATCTATGTGGTAGGACTTTACTTATCAACATTGTCAACTATTCATTAATTGTGCTTCATTGCAGTTCAATTAATTCCTTGACTGGCTATGAGTACATCTCCTTGTACAAAGGTCCTATTTGCCATTCTCCATTTTATTTTATTTTAAAGTCCAAAAAAGACAGCCAAATGCACTCTTGAAGGATGCAATCTTGAAGTACCTTTGTTTAAAAAAAAAATTATTTGGCCTGACTTAGTGAATCCATTGCTTTCTTTTCTGTGTACATTCATAAATCATTATTTCCTCTGTGACTGATGCCAGGATTACCAGTTTGTCTCTAAGTCATATGTCCCTTTGCTAGTCCTTCTTCCATGCTCCACGGTTCCCCTAAGACAGTAGTGGCGAACCTATGGCACAGTTGTTTGTTATCACTGAAAGCTCTGAAATGTTTGCCATCACTGCCTTAAGACTAAGCTCATTTACAGTTGTCCTTAGTGCCCTGGATGGGTAGCTCAAAACAGGAAACCACTAAGATGCTTACTTACAAATTCTTGTGCACTCCAAGTTGTAAGAGACTCTTACTAAAACTATTCCTACACTTCATAGTTATTCCTATCCATTTCCAAGAAAAGTATGTTTCTACACGGGGACTTTGCAAATACATCCCAGAGAAGTGGATATGATCTAAGCTTCTCTCTTTTTTTCTACTGACATATTTTTAGTTTATTAGTACATGTGTGTAGTACATAATGCTTACATTCTTGTGGGAAGTTGGTGCATGAACTTAACACACCTTAAATCCTTCTTTCATCCCCTTCCGCTTTGCTCCCTCCCCCTCCCCCAATCCCTTAGTTTACATTCCTTGTAGGGAGTTGGCACGTATATATAACACATCCCAATTCCATTTTTATCCCTTCCCTCTTCTCCCTTCCCCCCTTTGAGAACAATCTATCTCCCTACTTCCTATTATCTATCTTTTATTTTGCTCTTTATTTTTACTCTGGGTTTCTCATATAAGAAAAACAAAGTAGGGCCAGTGAGATGGCTCAGCGGCATAAGCGCCTGACTGGCAAGTGTGAGGTCCTGAGTTCGACTCCCGGTACCCACATACAAAGGAAAAAAGGGCCGGTGATATCGCTCAGTGGCACAAGTGCCTGCTCACAGGCACGAGGTCCTGAGTTTGACCCCCAGTTCCCACAAAAAAGAAAGAAAGAAAGAAAGAAAGAAAGAAAGAAAGAAAGAAAGAAAGAAAGAAAGAAAAAGTGATATTTAAGCTTCTGCATCTGATTTATTTTGTTTAAAATTATGGTCTTAAGGGGCATCCATTTTTCTACAGACGACTCAAGTTTATCTTTCTTTATAGTAGAGTAGTACTATATGGTGTGTAAATACCACATTTTCTTTAGCCATTCATCTGTTGTTGGACAGATGGGCCACTTCCAAGATTTAGCTAATATGAACTGGGCTGCTATAAACATGGGTATGTATCTATCACTGTAATATGATATTTTTGACTCCTTTGGGAAATACCTAGAAAGGGAATAGCTGAGTCAAATGGAATTTCTAGTTTTAATTTTTTGAGGAATCTCCATACTGATTCCCATAGTGGTTGTACTAGTTTACATTTCCACCAACAGTGTAGAAGTGTTCCCTTTTTTCCCTGAAGCCTCTCCAGTATTTGTTATTATTTTATTTCTTGATGGCCATTCTTCCTGGGGTAAGATGGAATCTATTGTTTTATTGGCATTTCTCTAGTTGCCAGTGATGTTGAGCATTTCTTCATATATTTATTGTTCATTTGTACTTCTTCTCTGAAATGTCTATTCATTTTACTTGTCCATTTTTTATTGGATCTTTTATTGGGGAGTCTTCAATCACAATTTGTTATGATTTATGTCAAGATGCCCCCTCCAAGAGCATTAAGTGTTCATCAGTAGGGTTTTTGGAAGGTGATTGGATTGTGTGGGGCTTAGAGTTGACTTGCTCTTAGGAGGGAGGATCTGGTTGAAAAAGGCAGGTCACAGTGACCCGGAAGGGTTTACAGTACTGTATTACCCTTCCTGACTCCTCCCTTCATTCTCTCTGCTTCCTGGCAGTCATGAGATGAGCCACTTTTCCTCTGCTATGCCCTCTTCCATGCTATTTCTTGTTTGGAGCCAGCCAACTATGGACTCAAACCTCTACCACCTGAGAGCTAAAATAGACCTCTCCTCTTTTAAATAGCAGTTGCTGGGAATTTTGTCCCAGCAATGAAAAAGTGACTAAGAGACATTTCAAAACTAGAAAGCCAGAGACCTCATTTCTGAATAAGTATTCAGGAGAATTCCTTGTTCTATTAACTAAGAGCTAGAGCTAAGAGCTAAGAGCATAGAGTTTCAGAAGGGCGGGGAAATCCCATCAGCTTTGAGGGTAATCTTTCTAAAGGAAGGCCTTCCAGGACTGGTCACTTAGTAGGAATTCTACACATATTGGTGCCCATTATTAAGATCAACCTCCAATCTCACATCGCTCTCTTCTGAGTCTTCATAATATTTTCTCCACACCTCATTGGGGAGCTTAGTCTGATATTCCTTCCACAGGGAAAGAGCCTCAAGTAGTGAGACTGCAGTTTATTCATCTTCACACTGAACACAAATTAATCCATTAATTAATTAATCTAAAATGATGAGTATGATGTTACTAATATCTTTATTGTTTGTACTACCTATATGCTTCTAGATTATCTTGAAGAAGTCCTTCCTAAAGTCCTTAAACAGCTCATCTTCACCTTCTTGTTGAATCTCTTCTGTATGCAGAACACGAAAGTAAATTTTATTTCAGGATTGCCTGAATCGTGGTAACTGTTGCAGAACAGTGGGTTACCACTGGCCATATTTTATTTATTTATGTGACTTTTTAAATAAAAAGCCTTGGGGATCACCACCAAAGAATGAAAATTCTTCAGCACTTTGAAAATTAATTAAATAAAGTAGAAGATTTGAAAAATGTTTTCCATGACCATAAGGTAGCTTTTTTTCTCATTAATTGATTTTAATTTTGATAGAAAATTGGCTGACCATTTCATGGCACATCCCCAGAGCAACTCAGAGCCACTTTACAGGAAATATTTTTATTATTGAGCCATCAACAGCTGTGTAACTGCTCAAAACCCATATTTCTAGGCAAGAGAAACAATCTGCACAGATGTGAACACCTAGGCTCACCTCGAAGACCCAGCGCAGTCCTAAATGGTATTTCTGTCACTGTGCATTGGTTTGCAGTTTGGCTACTGTTACTCCAAAGGCAGGGAGATTTCCACAAAGTCCCATTTGTACTCTCAAAGAATATGATGTGGCCTCTGCCCACCATAAGCTTCACTTATCTAAAACAACATCAAGAAAATCTAAGGCACATCAATCAGTGAAATACAATGGAAAGCACAGAAGTAAACCCACCAATATATAGTCATTTTATTTTTGACAGAGATTCCAAGACACAATGAGAAAAAGTTAGACAAAAGGAGTAACTGAGATCTATTGATTCAAACACTTAGTGTCTATTGATCTCAGTTGAGATCTGTTGAGGAACATGATGATTATAGTTAATAATAATATAGCACGTATTTCAAAATAGCGAAGAGCAGACTTTTAATGTTTGCATCACAAAAAATAAGCATGTGAGGTGATGAATATGCTAATTAGCCTCATTTAATTATTCTATAAATACATTGGGTATAGTTCATTTTCCATTGCTATAACAAAATTCCCAATGAGTAATTTATAAAGAGTAGAAGCTTATTTGGCTCATGATTCTGGAGGCCAGGAAGTCCAAGACCATGGCACTGGCATCTACCCAGCATCTGGTGAGTACCTTCTTGTTATATCTTATGATGGTGGAGGGCATCTCATGGAGAGACAGAGCAAGGTACTCGAGAGAGCTTTTATGATAAAGCCACCGTCTGGATGACCTATCAATCCATTAGTCCATTAACCTGTGAATGCATCAATCCACTCAGGAGGGCAGAGCTGCTCGTGACCCAGTCGTCTCCCAAAGATGCTACTTCCAAATACCATTAACATGAATTTGGAGATTTAGTTTCTAGCCCACGAAATTTGAGGGAAACATACAAAAACATGGTAACATTATTTGTCAGTTAAAAAGAAAATATTTTAAAATAAATCTGTTTAGTGACAATTATCTAATTTGTGAGGAAAAATAATCTGACCAATTAAGCCAAATCCAATTTAATCAAGAAGCATGTATGTGGTGGTATGTTGGCATTTGATATCTTTTAAGATAGGATATTTTTAGTAGGAGAAATGACTGTGTCTTTACTGCTTTCCTTAGAGTTATAATTACAGTTTAGGTGAATTTTTGCATGAATGTATCAGTATGAATAAAAACCTTTATAAAACCTTACTGGAGAACGCTAGAAAAGATGACCAAATGAATCAGAATCACAGAATCTCCTTCTCTCAATTCCTAATAGCTTCAAAGAAAAAAAAAGTTTAAAAGAAGTTATGAAACAAACAACAACAGCTACCAAACTCACAAAAGAATTCATCTTTATGAACTAAATTTAGAAATTTAGCCAGGAAAGGAAAGATTCTGTTTCAGCGGAACTCAACTTCTAAACTGTATCAACAACTTCTAACCTTGTAAAAGCAGAATGGAAGAAACAAAATGTTTTAATACAATCTTGAGAATTTTGAACAGTTCTTTTGGAGCAAAGGAGACAAAATTAAGTAGACTCCCCTAAGAAATGCTGAGGAAGAACTCTCACAAGTAAAAATTCCTTTATGATACCTCTACCAAGCACAAATAGCAGCCTGAACTAGCCACATGCTAGGAATCCTTGCTGGGCTAGGGGAGTAAATTGAAGCTTGTAGAATTATCATGCACCTTTGGCAAGATGGAGTGGATTCTGGAACACAGTATTCAGTGGGTTCTCAAAAAAGCAAATCCCTGGGCCCCCAGGAAAGGCTGTGCTGAACACCAAGGGAGCTCAGCCCCCTCCATCCACCAGACTCTAAGTACACAAAAAGCAGCATACCAAAAATGGACAGGAATGGTGTCAAGGAAAAGTCAAAGTACAATTTCAACTGAGCTTCCCACATTAAGCCTGAGTAATTTGAAAAGAAATGGTATGGTGCTATGGTCTGTGGATATGGTTCCCCCCAGAATTCATGTGGTGAAATCTAACACCCCAGGGAATGACATTAAGAGACAGGGCCTTGGGGAGGTGGTTAGGGATATATATCCTTCTAACAGAGGCTGGGGGGACCACCCTGGTTCTCACACCACGAGACGGCTCAGCTAGAAGGCACAATCTAGGATGCAGCAAACCCTTATGGGACATCAAGTTGGCTGACACCTTGATATTATACTTCCCTGTGTCTAGAATTATAAGAAATAGATTACTGTTGTTTATAAGTTACCCAGTCTAGGGTATTTTGCTATAACAACCTGAACAAAGACATAGGGCAACTTCATAATCAGATTGAAAAAAAACAAAGAATGAATCAATATCTTAGGAGGCAAAAGCCTGATGAACAACTCAAAAAACATTATCTAAGAGTAGCAGATACTCATGATTGCTTTATTTATCCTTGAAAGAAAATTATTTAAAAATGCAATGGTTGGGCCGGTGAGATGGCTCAGCAGCATAAGCGCCTGCCTGGCAAGCGCGAGGGCCGAGTTCGACTCCCGGAGCCCACATATGAAAAAAGGGCCGGTGATATCGTTCAGCGGCACGGGCACCTGCTGGCGCGCGAGGTCCTGAGGTCGACTCCCGGTACCCACAAAAATAAATAAATAAATAAATAAATAAATAAATATGCAATAGTAAAATTTCACAATTAAATACCAGGAAGATAGGAGATCTGCAATCAAACTGAAAATCAAAATAGCATTACAATAACAATGTAATGAATTAGTAAAGAATTTATTTAATAAAGTATACAGAAATAAAGTGTATGTATATTAACATAAAACTAAAAGACAAATCATTAAAGCAATTATAGAGAAACTGTTAGATGTAAGAAGAGATGAAAATATTTACAACATAGTGATAATTGATCACCCCATATCAAAATGTCCAATGAATATATTGGAAATAAAATATTCAGAGATACATAGGAATACTAACATGCAGAAGAAATCTAAAAGTCAAAAGGGCATATTATATACCAAAGAAAACTGACATCAAATCATCTACATGAAGTTATATCATGACTAAGTTATTGAACTTTAATAATAAAAAGTTTTATAGCTATCGGCAGAAAAAAGTAATTCACCAATAAAAAGGAAATATATCAGCCTGGCTTTTGACATCCATGAAACATTGTTCAATGACTGATCAATGGGGCAAAATCTACAAAGTTGAAGAGAAAAAAACACCTCTGACTAAGGATAGTGTATCTGGTGATGTCAGTATTTAAGTAGGAAGGTAACTGGCCACATACATATAAATGGGAGAGAAATTAGGGAATAGCATACTCATACTATGGTATGTCACCTAAATAAATAAGTCATTTTTAAGTAAGATATAGGAAAAGAAGTGATATTGTTATTTCAGTCTACTTAAACATATAACAAAGACTATTCTAGGGAAATTTGGATGCAGATTATATTATTACTCTGACAGAGTAAAAATTAATACTTAGATTCTGTTTACAGTAATCATAGAATATCTTGTATTAAACGAACTTCACACAGATAAAATTATAAACCCTAGACAAAATATTTTAAAGGAAGTTTAATATGTTGAAGAGCGGCCAAAGGTTGGCATGAATCGGAGAGGAGGTGACTTTTGATCGAACAGAGAATTTTCTAAGGCGGCACTTCCGTTTGAACCGCTTTTCACTTACATTCCTAACGCCTTCCACAGGTCACATCGCAACTATCCATTAGCAAGAAGCTACAGTCCTCTCGGCTTGAGAAGTCGGAGAACCGACTCCGGAGCTGCCAAAGCGGCTAGAAAGTGAAGAGAGGTCCGGGACACAGATAAGCGGTATAGCGCCTGCCTGGAAAGCTCAAGGTCCTGAGTTCGATTCCCAGTACCAAAAAAATTTAAATAAATAAAATAAAAAATAGAAAGTGAAGAAATAAAGGAAGGGAAGGCCCAGAAACTGGAGAATCACACATAAATGACCTGAAATTCTGCCTGGAAACTCCACTCACGGCATTAATCCCTGAACTGCATTTAAACAAAACCTCAAGCACAAAATTAAAATGTTCCACCAGGAGCATGATAGGAGGTGGCAATTGGAAGGCTGAGGGAACTGAGTAGAGGCTGAGCCTGGAATCCACCACGTAGAGAGGTGAGGAGGGGAAGAGTAGAAGAGGGGGATGAGGGAAAGGGAAGGGGGAGGGGAAGGGAAGGGGGAAGGGAGAGGAGGAGGCTGAGGAGAGAGATGATAATAAGTCCTATGAGAAGGATAACAATAAAGTATACAGAGAGAGAGAGAGAGAGAGAGAGAGAGAGAGAGAGAGAGAGAGAGAGAGAAACAATAAGCATCAGAAAAATGGAATGGCTATATTAATATCAGACAAAATTGACTTTTAAAACTTAAAGGATTATGACCAATGACCAGAGATAAAAAGATTTATTTCATAATGCTGAAAGGGTCAATTCATCAAGGCAATTTAACAATCACATATGTGTACACACCTGAGTATATACATGCAAAATGCATAAAGCAAAAACTGACTAGTGGAGATTTTAACAACCTTCCCTCAATTATTGACAAAAAAAATCACTCAGAATCAGTAAAAATAGAAAGGATCTAAATAACAATATCAGCCACCTTGACCTAAATGACATTAATGAACATCTAAAATTTACTTTTTTTCCAAGTGCACTTGGAATATGGATCAAGATAGATCCTAGAAGGGAACCCTAAAATATCTCAATAACTTTCAAAGATTGGACTATTATAGGGTATATTATCTAATTATAAGCAAATTAAATTACAAGTCAAAAGTAATAGATATCAAGAAAAGCCATAGATATTTGGAAATTAAACAATACACTTCTAAATAATTCATGAGCTAAAGAAAACATATAAATTATAAAATGTTTTAATAGACTCAAAAGGAAATTACAAAATAAAAATGATGGGATGTAGCTAAAGCAGTGCTTAGATGAAATCGTATAGCTTTAAAACCCTATATTGAGTAAAAGGAAATGATTACCATCAATAAATTCCTACCTTAAAAAGATAAAAACAAACAAAAGAACAAATTAATACCAAATTAAGCACAACAATGGAAAAAAATAAAGAACAGAAATCAGTGAAATAGAAACAAATGCTTGTGAATTTTTTACTGTCAGATAATTATGTATCTTCGTGGGGTAGTGTGAGGTTTTGTATGTTTATAGGTTGTGTATTAATCAACTGAAGATATATAGGTTATCAATTATCTCAAACACTTATCATTTTCTTGTGATGGGAACATTCAACACTCCCATCTTCCAGCGATTTTGAATTCTATAATACAATGTTGGATCATATTAATCATAATTGCAGTAATCATCCTCGGTCTATGTACTAGAGCACCAGCATGGACCGTGTTCTCTGTACTAGCTGTACTAGAACACCAACTTGTGTTCTCGTGACTTTGTACCCAGCAAGTAGTTTCTCCCCTTTCTCCTCTCCCTCCTCAGTCCCTGCTAACCACTATTCTGCACTCTACAACTATAGGTGCAGCTATTTTAGATCCCACATATAAGTGAAATCATGTGGAACTTTATGGTATATTTGCCTGGCTGATTTCACTTACCATTATGATCCACAGGTCCATCCACGCTGCCACAAATAATAGGATTTTGTTCTTTTTAATGCTGGATGGTGTTCTATTGCTCCACTGATGGATAACTCAGTTGATTCCATTATCTTTGCCATTGTGAATCATGCCACAGTCAACATGGGCATATGTTGATATACTGATTTCATTTCCTTTGGATGGATATATACTCAGTAATAGGATTGTCAGATCATATGGTACTTCTATGTTTAATTTTTTAGGAACTTCCATGTTGTTTCCCATATGGCTATACTAATTTTCATTCCCACCGACACAATGGAAGAGTTCCCCTTCCCCACATCCTTGCTAGCGTGTGTGGTTTTTTGTCTTTTTTATTGTAATAGTCATTCTAACTGGGGTGGAGTGGTATCTCATTGTGGTTTTGATTTGCATTGCTATGGTGATTAGTGCAATTGAATATTTCATATTTGCCAGTTGTATATCTTCTTTTGAGAAATATCTATTCAGATCATTTGCTCATTTTAAATTCCATTTATTTACTGAGTGTTTTGTTTTGTTTTTTGCTTGCTTGTATATTCTGGATTTTTATCCCTTGTCAGTTGGCGAATAGTTTCTCCCATTCTGGAGATTGTCTTTTCACTCTATTGACTATTTGCTGCAGAGAATCTCTCTAGTTTAACAATCTCATTTGTCTACTTTTTCTTCTGTTATCTGTGCTTTTACATTCTTGTCCAAAACAATCTTTGATAAGATTAAATGTCACAGTATTTTCCACTTGCCTCTACTAGTTTTATACTTTGAGGTATTATACTTCAATTCTTAATGCATTTTAAGCTGATATTTTCTATGATAACACTGGCATATCAATAAGGGCTGCATTAAATCTGTAGATAATTTTGGGTAATATGGATATTTTAATAATATTAATTTTTTTTATGTGGGTACTGGGGGTCGAACTCAGGACCTCACTCTTGCCAGCAGGTGCTTGTACCACTGGGCGATATCACCGGCCATTTTTTCCTTTTTATGTGGGTACCAGGAGTTGAACTCAGGACCTCGCGCCTGCCAGGCAGGCGCTTATGCCACTGAGCTATCTCACCGGCCCAATATTAATTCTTATAGTCCATGAACGTGGAATGTCATTTCATTTTTGTGACTTCTTCAGTTTCTTTAATCAATATTTTACAGTTTTTATTGTAGAGATCTTATAACTCTTTGGTTAAATTTATTCCTAGGTTTTTATTTTGTTTTATTGTTTTGGTTTTTATTTTTGTTTTTGCTTTGTAGCTACTGTAAATGTGACCGCTTTCTAAATTTATTTTTCAGGTAGTTCACTATTGGGCTATAGAAATACTATGATCTTTGAATGTTTACTTCTTGAGCACTTTCTTCATTTCTAGCACAGGGAGATGTGTCCGCTTACCTTGTAGTTTCCCTGTCCTGCGCCCCGGCTGTACAGCTAGAAGACATCTCTTTCACTTTCCTCTCTGTCTCTTTCATAAATCTTTGAACCATCTATTGATCAATTGATTCATCAATCAATCTAATATCTATAAGGAGATAATATTGATAAAGTTATTTTCAACTCGATTGAGAGTACATTTTCATCTCCTGCTTTTCATTCTTATAACTCCCTTTAATTACAAGGAAAAAGCTGGCTCTCATTGCGATCAATATATTTACTCATTTGCTGAAGTCTAATATATATTTACTCATCTGCCTAAACTCACACAAATTTATTTTAGAATTGCCAATCCATTACCACTGAGAAAAGCACGTCTACCAATCAGAGTTAAATATTTGTTTACAATTCTTCACTTTTTTTAAAGGTAAAATTTAAATACAGTGAAACATACACATCTGAAGTATACAATTTAATGAGTGTTAAGAAAGGCATACACTTACATAATCCACATCTCTATCAATATGTGAAACCTTTCTATCAATCCAGAAAGTTTTCTTATGCCCACCAAAATCAATTTCCTCCCTTATGGCAATATGGTTTCTGTTGGTTTGTCCGTGTTTACTTTGTATCCTGCAACTTCACTGTATTTGTGAGTTAATTCTAACAGCTTTTTGATGGCTTTAGGATGTTTTGATGGCTTTAGGATTTTTCTATAGACACAGTCATGTCATCTACAGTGACAGTTTGACCTCTTCCTTTCCAGTTCGTGTGCATTTTATTTCTTTCTCTGGCCTGATTGCTCTGGCTAGGACTTCTGGTACTATGTTAAACAAAAATAATGAAAATGGGCATCCTTATCTCATTGCCAATCTTAGAGGGAAAAATCTTAAGCAAAATGTTACCTGTGAGATTGTCCTATTGGCCTTTTGAGGCACTTTCCTCCTATTCCTAATTGTTGAGGCCCTGTATTCAATGATTAGTGTTAAAAAAAGAAATTAAATCGTACACTTCAGATTCTAGTAATTTAGAATAAAATTAAATGTGTTTTTAATATCTGGTAAAACAGTACCTTGTTGTTATACAAATACTTGTATGTACCTACCTACCAATTCATCCACAAACCTCTGTATATGCATGTAAGATTGACTGACATAATAGTCACCAAATGCTGCATATATTAGATTATTTCTAATAAATTTTTCTTTCTTGTTTTATATATTCCTTATAGTTCTGATAAGTATATGTACTTTCATTTCAAAAATAAAGTGTGTACCTTTATATATACAATGGCACTTACATTACATTTACATTTTGATTCTCAAAACATAATGATATTCATTTTAATTTGATAAAATATTAACATGCTAAAGTCATTTCCAGTTCTATAAACAAACTAAAAACCCAACACAAAGTATCTGCACCACATTTCAAGTAATGAGTTCAATCACGTTAAGGTTATAATTTTGTTAGTCTGTTAATTTTTTTCCTCTCAATGCAACTAGAAATTAATTCTTTGTCAGTCTTAACAATTAGTGTTCTTATCTTTTTTCCTGAAATAAAGATGACATTAGATCAGAATCTTTTCATTTTTCTTCCTTTAAAAAACTCATGGTAATAGCCTAGTCGTGACAAGCATTTGATAATATCATCTGCTTAGAAAAATAAAATTCAGTGATTTCACTACCATTCCTACCAGCTACCATGTTGGGTGTATGTCTAAATTAAAAGTCCTATCTCACATTTATACTGAAGCTTCCTTTATTTGAATTTTCCCCCATCCACCGAGTTGCTTTTACAATATCCTCTTTGTTCTATATCCTATTCCTTGTTCTCCAGAAACATTTTAAAATCCCAAGATTTTCCTGTATGATGCAGAATCTTACACTTGAGCAAATAAAGTGCAGAGAAGTGATGTAGACTGTATCATAGTTCATCAGTATTCACCACCTGAATTTATGCATCAGCCATCTGTAAAACAAGTATTGCATGCAGCCAGGGACTAAGTTCCACTAGGTAAATAATAAAGATATGAGGGTTTCCTTTTTTATTGGTCATATTCATTCTTCTTAATAACCAAGTACTGCTTTTGTGTTCAATCCAAGCAATAACTAATTGTCAAACCGGGCTCTATGTACGATACTAGAGATACAGAGGTAACTAAGAAACCTTTCCCAGAAGGACTGTGGGTGCTGCCGGGTGAAACAGAGTAGTAAAATTTGAGCGGCGATGCCCAGGTTGCACTCTTGAATGGCTCCCTTGCTGCCCAAAGAGGCTGCAGCCACTGTTTAATAAATAGCTGTATTTACTCTCTGTAGTTGAGAAAATCTGGGGAATGAGGTGAGACCTAACAAAGCCTTTCCCTCAAGAGGGTCACCTGGGGTGTGTGTGAATCCAACACATTCTTCGCAGTCTCCTAGTAGTCGCTCTATCCTATCAACGGCCATGATCTTTCCATTGTCTTGCTTCAGTCCTTCTCACCATCATTCTCCTTTGCCACAGACCCCATGCTATCACAACTTCACAACCTTGTATGTCCCTCACTTCAGCCCTTCCATGGCCATCGAATGCTCCTGTTTGGATTCACCTCCTTAATCTTATTGTTAGAGAAGGTCCGTGCCTGATTTGCCTCCCTATCCCTGACAAAGCCTTTTCCGGACCCTTGTGTGCTCGGGCATTCCACGAACTCTTCTTGAATGAAATCTCACATAATATATTCATCTTTAACAATCAGTATTGACTATGAAATTGATCAAGAGGAATGGTTTTGTCCATCAGGAGTCACCTGTAATCTTACAATGATCTCGAAGATGAGAGCTACTGCTTGTACTACTGGGTCGTAAAATTCAGCAAGCAAAAGTCACCCAAGTTGCCTCCTGACTCAAAGCTCACTCAGTTCACTGGCAGGCTTGCACCATTCTCTTTTCCAGTCCTTTATTCTTATTTCATCCCTGTGTATCAGATTGTTGGTTTCCTTATGCAATAGCTCCTTGTGTCTCCGTTGCTACTCATTATGACCCCACTCACCCAGCGCTGTGACACCTTGCCCAAAGCACGGTGCTGGAAATAACACTCGATGCCTTCACCATGCCCCCATAGTTTACTCATTCCATATTCTGAGTCTGGTTTGCACTTCTTAACAAGAATTGCCTAGAGCCTGTGATATAGCTCAGCGGCATAAGTGCCTGCCTGGCAAGCATGAGGTCCTGAGTTTGGTTCCCGGTACCCACATAAAGGAAAAAAAAAAAATGAATTGCTTGGTCTTCAGTTTTAATTGTTTAAATATTGATTATTGTACATTAAAATCTCCTGAGCAAATATAGTGCTGAGCAGTATAAAACATACAATCTTCAAATTAAAATTAAAGATCTTGGATCAGAGTTGAGACAACAATTATTTTCTTCACTGATACATACTTATATTTTTATATAATTTCAGGAATACATAGAGTAATAGTGAATATCTATTTTCACTTCCCCACCATTCAGTCCTGTTCCTTGAGATGGTAAGAAACAGAGACAGACACTTTAGAGATGGGAATAGGGATCAGGTGAAAGGGGGAGAGGGGTAGGAAGGGTATAGGGTAGGAAGAGGACATGAGGATGGAAAATTATCAAAATATGATACACATATGTGCCAATTCCCCAAAACAAATATAAATATTATGTATCATGAACATATACCAATTAAAAAGGAAAAAAATAAAATATTTTTATTTCTTAAAAAAATAAAAACAAATAATCTCATTCCTTCCCCCAGAGGAAAACACAGATTGCAATTTAATATATTTTCCACTTAACATTGTTCTATGCCTTTAAATATGTAAATTAATACACAAAGCTATACCTGCAATCTCTTTCCCAGAGCTATACAGCTGTTTTACATAAATGTGGTTTTATCATAGTTTGCTGATCCACTCATTCCACAAGTTATATGGACCCCCTACTGTCTGCCATGTACTGTTGCAGGCACTGAAATCCCACAGTGAGCAAAAGAATCCCCCAGCCTCAAGAAGCTTGCGTTCTGTTCAGTGAACTCACATCTGAAGTACACTTTCACGCTTAACTTATCTTTTACATACGTGCTCTTAGTTACTTTTCTCTCGTTGCTGAGACAAAATACCCGGCACTCAAAATTAAGGGAGGAAAAATTTACTTAGCTCACAGTTTGTGGAGGTTTCAGTCCGTAGTCAGCTGGCTCCATGGCAGGGTGGCACGGCAGGGGGCAACAGTTCAAGGCAGCAGAAGACAGCAAAAGCAGCAAGAGCAAAAAGGGGGGAAAGCAAGCCTCTTTTCCTCCCTTATATTGTATGCAGGCTATCCGCCCACACAATCTTCCTGCCCTCCTCTTTCACAGCTCAGGAAGTTTACAAAATGAGGACCCTGGCCCTCTGCTGAGTCACTTAGCTAAGCTTCTAAACTTCTCAATTCTCAAGTTGACACAATGTATCAACCATTACAATCCACCCCTTGTCAAATTGGCAACAGATACATTTCTTTAAACCAGTTTCCAGATACAAAGACATGCTTATTCTTATTTCACAACTTGAACATTGTAACACAGGTGTAACAATCCTTAAGAACCAGTATTAAGTCTATCAACATTATATTACATTAGAACCATAACATTTTGCCCCCCCAAAAGGCTCATGCACATCCCTTTATGCAAAGGCATTTAGTCCATCTCTGAGAGTTGCCCAAGTCCTAACAGTTTCAGCACTGCTGAAAAGTCCAAGTCCCAAATCTCCTCTGAGATGTAAGGCAAACTCTTAGCTGCAAGCCCCTGTACAAATGAAAAGTTAAACACTTCCAATATTCAATGGCACAAGATAAACATTTTCATTCCATTCCAAAAGTTACAAACAGTAGGATACAAAGGAATGGGACCAAAGCAAGTCCAAACTCCAGCAGGGCAAACATTAAGTCCTGTAGTTCCATGTCCACCATCTGAAGCAATCTGTGGCACATTGTGAGCTCCAAAGAGCTTGGATGGGTCCACCATCCACTAGGGCAATTCCAATGATTGTAGCTCCCATGGCTTCTCCCTTAGGCCTGCTTTGCTCCCTCCTTGCAGCTTTCCTTAGATGATCCACGTTCCTGGCTTTTCCAAACTTCTGGGGTCTCCACTGCACCTTTGGCTTCACCCTCACAACTTCACACACTGCCCTCTCAGGGGTACACTGCCTGGCCTCCCAGGCCTTCTGAAATCTGGGTGGAAGCCTTCTTAACCCCACAACTCTTGCATTCTGCATGTACCTAACACCAGCACCACATGGATGATGCCAAGATCTGCTGCCAGCTGGAGCAGTAGCCAGGCTTTCCACTCTCTTGGCTGTAGGGGTCAAGTGCCTGGATTGCTGGGCATTCTGAATCCAACTCTGAGGAACAAATTTTCTTTTTTTTTTTTTTTTTTTTTTAATTTTTTTTTTTTTTTTTTTGTGGGTACCAGGGTCGACCTCAGGACCTCGCGCACCAGCAGGCGCCCGTGCCGCTGAGCGATATCACCGGCCCCTTTTTCGTATGTGGGTTCTGGGAGTCGAACTCGGGCCCTCGCGCTTGACGGGCAGGTGCTTAAGCCGCTGAGCCATCTCACCGGCCCGGAACAAATTTTCTATGCTGCTGCCATTCTGGAATATGGTGCTCTGCGGCTTTCTCCTCAAAACAAAGTCTTTCACTTTTGCAGTTTTGAGACTGCAAAGGGTGGAGACTTGCTGCTTCTTGCAATGACCTCAGGCCATCTTTTGTATTCTCCTGTTCCTTCTCAGCAATCGAGATCGCCTCAGCTCTGTCTTTGTAATCTACAGCTTTACTGGAGCTTCCTTTCTGGCCAAACTCGCAACATTTTAAATTATTCTGCTGGGCTCTTTGCTCTTGATTCTCAACATAGATCTGGCTAAAAGCCCCCAACAGTAGCCATGACACTACTTCACACTGCCTTGAAATTTCTTCTGCCAGATTAATTAGTCTGCTGCCCTTAATTTCAGTCTTAGGCAAAGTCTTTGGACATGAACAAAATGCAGACAAACTTTTTGCCAAGCCATAACACACATCGTCTGGAGTCCAACAGCCAATTCAGTCCTTCTTCCGGGCAGAAACCTCCCGCACCTGGTCTTTACCAGCAGCATTTCTATCAGCCTTCTGGTCTTCTGAGCTCTGACCAGAATCTCCCATACAGAACAGCCTAAGGCATTCCAGCTCTATTCTTTCAGGTGACATCTCCGAACCTTTCCAAACTCTTCCCATAAGACACAATTTTGATATAACATGTTTTTGTTAACACCCAAAGTTAAAGGAGGAAATGTTTATTTGATTCATAGTTTGTAGAGATTTCAGTCCATAATTGCCTGGCTCTAAGGTAGGATGGCATGGCAGATAGGCATCGCAGAGGAGAAAGAGTTTATGGCAGGCAGAAGGTAGCCAAGAAAGCAAGCAAGGGGCAAGACAAGCCTCTTTCTGTCCCTTATGTTGTATCCAGGCCACTGGTATTAGGGAGGTGCCAAACCAATCAGTGGGCTGATTTAGTAATCACCTGTCCTTAATCCTAACACCCTTAATCCTAGCATTGCACCATAAATCAATCACACACTCTAGATTCAGCCACCTCTGAAAAAGCCCCACCTATGACTACATGAGGCTTTGGGGGGACATCTAGACACAGCCATAACAGCACTCGAGCCAAACAGAGTTTTCTATAGCTGTGGGAACTTCATTCTACTCCTCATTTGCATGACACAATGACTCTAATCTTGATTTGCTATTCATTAACATTATGTAAAATTATTTGGCATTTAAAAAGATTTCTCTGCACATTTCATTTTAAATACATCATAGCTCTAAACTCATGAAGATTAGCACTGAAAGAGAACTAGACCTGTATTCTAGCTACTGTGTGACCATGAACAAATTTGTTTTCTCATCAATTAAATATTGAAAAGAGATTAACAAAAACATGTTATATCAAAATTTATGATATGCTACTAACACAGTACTTAGAAGAAAATGTACAGTACTAAGCATCTATATTTAAAAAGAAGAAATGTCACAAAGAAGGATTTAAGATCCCATGTTATAAAACAAGGAAAAGAAGAGCAAATTAAACCTAATGTGACCAAATATTTAAGCAGATGGAAATATTGACCACCCTGATTTTATCATTACCTACTGTAAACATTAATGAATTATCACATTGTACCCCTAAAATGTGTACAATTAAAATAATAATTATTTTTAATCTCAAAGTGGGCATAAAAAATAAACAACAAGATAACAGAAATAAGTTAATTTAGAAATAGGAAAAAATGAAATAAAAGGTGGTTATTTTTAGAAAATCAATAAAATTGATAACACCTAGCCAGACTGATCAGGAAACTAAGACACAAATTGCCAATAACAAAAATGTAAACATGACATCACAATAGATAATATACATAATAAAAGAGATAAAGGGACTGGTATAAATAATTTCATGTCAACGAATTCAATCACTTAGATCAAACAAGCAAACTCCTTAGAAAACATAAACTGTCAAACTCACCCAAGAAGAAACAGATAACCCAAGAAGTCTTACTCAAAGAAATTAAATTCATGATCTAAAACCTTCTCCACAGAAAAACCCAGACACAGAAGGCTACACTGGTGGATTCTAGTGAGGAATAATATCAATTCCATACAAACTCTTTCAGAAAACCAAAGTGGAAGTGATATTTTCTCACTTACTCCATGAGGTCAGCGTTGCCTGGCTATTGAAACCTGACAGACTCATTTTAAGAAATTAAATGACAGTCCAATATCTCCCATTAACATAAGTGAAATAATTATGTATAAACTTTTAGGGCCGGTGATATAGCTCAGCAGCACAAGCGCCTCCTGGCAAGCGCAAAGTCCTGAGTTCAATCCCCAGTACCCACACTAAAAAAAAAAAAAAAGTTTTAGCAAAGTGAATCCAAAATAAACAGGAGGAATGGCATATATGGTCAAGTGAGGTGGGTTTATTCCAGGAAGGTAAGGTGGTTTGCTATTCAAAGCCATTCAGTGTAACTCACCATATTAACAAATGAAAAAAAAGGACTATATATGATTTCAATCAATGCAAAAGCAATTTGACAAAATCTGACATCTGTTTCTGATATGAAATAACCCATTATAAAACTAAAAATAGTAACTTCTCAAATTGATAAAAAGCATTAGTGAAAAGCATGCAGCTAACATCATATATAATGGTGAAACTGAATGCTTTCCCTTAAAGATCAGAAACAAAATAGCAATGCTCACTCCTACTTCTTGTAGACATTGTACTAGAGGTTCTAGACCGCAGGAGCAGGCAATGAAAGGAAATAAAGTACATCAAGTTTGGAAAGGAATCTAGAGAAAACTCCTAGAACCAACAAGTTTAGCACGATTGTCAGATATAGATCAATACACAAAAAAATTTTTATTTCTACTAACTAGTAAAGAAAATCAGAAACTAAAGAAAAGAAAAACTATACCATATTTTCTATTGCCATTGTAATAAATTACCACAAATTTTATGGCTTATAACAATTCAAATTTATTCCTTTAAATTTCTGTGGGCTAGAAATGTGGCACAAATCACTCTAGGATGAGATCGAGCTGTTGGCAGGGCTGCTTTCCTTTCTGGGAAGTGTGAGAGAGAAATCAAGTTTCCCAGCTTTTCCACTTTCTAGAGCTTTCTAATTCTTTGGGTGCTGCTCCTCTTTCTCTGCCTTCAAAAGCACCAACTGACCTTCCGTTTGGCTAAGATTTCTTGAATACAACATAAAACACAAACTGTAAGAGAAAATAATCAATAAAGTGGGTTTCATCAAATTTAAAAATACCTGCCCCTCAAAAGGCACCATTACACAAGAAGAAAAAGAGGAGAAAGAACAGCAGATTGGAAGAGAATACTTGCAGAACGTACATCCAGCAGAGAGTTAGTGTCTGGACTATGGAAAGAATTGCTATGACTCAGTAAGAAGAAGACGAGAAACTAAATAAAACAACAGGCGAAAGATTCAAATAGATAAATCACCAAAGAAGATACACCTGCGGCAAAGAAGCACCTGAAAATATGCTAAATGTCACCAGTCATGAAAGAAATAGAATTAAAATGACAGTGAAGTAACCCATGTGTTAGAATAAGCACAAGTTATGAGCATTAGAGACGATGTGCATCCTTCAATGTCAAATGTCACAGCTATTTCAGAAACCATCTGAAATTTTCTTTAAAAGCTGAATATAGCCTACCTTGAGGCACAGTCCTTTCACTCCTGGAAACCCAAGAGAAATATAAATATATGGACACACAATTCTAATAGCCAGAACATTTGCAAACAGCCCTGATGTCGGTGGGTAGGTGCATGGAAGCTAAATTGTGGTATATTACACGATGCAATAAAAAGGCGAATTAATACACACAACACGGACAAACAACTATGCTGAAGGGAAGACTGGCAAAAGAAAATATGGTGCTAAATTCCATTTAAAGAAAAGATTAGGAAGTAGAATAATGATCAAAGGCAGATCGGTGGTTGCCTGAGGACAGTCTGGGGAGAGGCGAGAGGAGGTCGTAAGAAATTACAGAAGGCACAAGGAAATCTTTAGCGGTAACAGCAATGTTCAGTAACTCGGTCATGGTGATGACTTCACGCACATACATCCAGAACACACCTTAAATTACAAGTCAAGTTCATTGCATGGCATCTATACTTCAATACAACTGCAAAAATAAATTAAAATAAATCCTAGGATATCGTGTTCACTCACCAAATGAGCAACAGTAGAAGACAGAAGAGCGAGTGTAAAGGTAGGAATATTTTCACACAGTTTTTGTTGGAGCTTAAATCTCACAGTGTCTGTCAGTTAAAATACGCAATCCCTTTAAAACAGCAATTTGCTTTAAGAGTTGACTCTTAAAGAAATATTTCCACATAGATAAAAATATAAACATTTTATGATCACATAATAGATCTCTCTTAAATGTCTATCAATAACAGAAGGATTAAATAAATTATAAATTATTCAGGTTATGGAATATAATTTTTAATGTTTTATTGTACCTTACTATATAAATACCTCTTTCAATTATTTTAATTTTTACAGCTACTATATAACTAAACCGGTTTTTTCTACAAGCTGGATTTTGTTCAATAGGTTTTGTGTGTGTGTGTGTGTGTGTGTGTGTGCGTGTATGATCTAATTTTATTTATCTGACAGATCTGAGTTACTCAGTAGAGTTCATTTTGATTTATTGGATACATAATAATATACCTTTCAAAAGAAAAACATGTGCATATGTATTTGCTTGACAGATTGAAATGCTGCAGAACTAACACTTTGTTCTTTCAGGGATATATATATATTGAACGTGGTCCTGGCCTAATCATCCAAGTAAAAAGTAAGTCCAAATGAGTTATTCTAGTATCTTGAATAAATGTTACTCATTTTATAACTTTTCATTAAGGTAAAATATAAATATCATTATACCTTACATGCATCATCTATAAACCTGTAATTGGAGTAGAGATATATGCAAATTATTTACACTTACATACTTACACCTACTATCAAAAAGCCAAACAATAGCTAGGACGCAAGAGTAGCATTTCCTTTTTAATTCCAAGGCTTCCATTATACTCCTTTTCCATGAGTTTTTCTGCTCTGCATCTCAAACTGGGAATCTTGTAAATTTTGCTTTCCTTGGTTTGCAGCTTACTGGGCCTTTGTATTGTTAGTTACATTACTGCTCTTCCTAACAAGAGTCCTGATTCCCCAAGCCTCAGGGATGCGGCAGTAAACACCCAGGAGACACAACTGCAAAGAAGACTGCACTGGAGATGAAAAGTGAACCCGCCTTCTCCAGCTCCTGTTGGAGTTTAACATTGCTTCCCAGTGCCCCTTTAATCTCATTGTCTAGCCCTCGGTAATCTAGAGCAAAGATAGGGGTTTAGGCCAGCATCAGGAAGAGAGGGCAACCTTGATAGACCAAACTCAAGCCAGAGATGAGAAGCAATGATGGGAGCAGGGGTCCAGAGCCTCAGAAGCTTGGAGCACAGATGAAAACAGAAGAGAGGAATGACAAACAGGAAGGCAAAGCTATTGTAATTCAGCCCTGTGACTCAGGGTCAGGCCTCATAGTTCTCTTAGCCACACAAAGCAAGACAGAGTGCTATGAAATGGGCCTGGGAAAAACAGCTGCAAAGGTAATGGGAGATGAAGAGCGGAAGTCAGGTAGGACGCAAGGGCAGAATCTTGATGGAACTGCAGGGCAGAGACAAAGGCGATGAAATGAATGGAATAGGTGTGAGTTGTCCAGGCTGGCCTTGCATTTGTGATCCTCCTGCCTCAGCCGCCCAGGGTGCTGGGATGACTGTCATGTGCCACCATGCCTGGCTTCAACAAATATATTTAAGCATCTCTTATGTGTCAGGCTTTGTTCCAGGGACAGAAGAAAGAGTTGTGAGCAAAACAAAAGCTGTGCTCCTTTGTTGTGGAGCTTACTTTCTTCTAGAGAAAGATAATAAAGAAGAAAACAAACCCCAGAATTGTTGTCAAGTCAGATAATGGTTCATACTAGTGAGGAAATCACACAGGGTTCTTTCATTGAAGTTAACTCCAGATAGGAGCTGGGCAAGGCCTTTCTGAGGTGCCATTTAAGCTGCAGCCTTAACTATGAAGCACATGTTGTCGTGCAAAGATATGGAGGAGAGCATTCTAGGTGAAAAGTGCTATAAATGCAAGGAATTTACTGTGGAAGAACTCTGGATGCTTCAAAGAGGAAAAAGAGTATGAAATGTTATATCAGAAAGTGAGACTATGGTGGGGCCAGTGGGCCATGAGAAGGAGTTAGGATGCTATTCTAAGTACCATGGAAAGCGGAAGGGAATTTTAAACTTGGAAATGATGTGATCCCAAATTGGTCTTCTTTTTTTCTTTTTTCTGTAAGTGCTGGGATTCTAACCAAGGATCTCCTGCATGTTAGGCAAGTACTCTACCACCGAGCTATATCCCTAATCCCTGCTGATTTTTGTCTTTAAAAAGCACTCTGTATGTTCTGTGGAAAGTTGGGAGGGGTGGGGAGAGTCAGGGAAGGTTAATTAGAAGGCTATTATCATAGTGTAGTGGAGGGATAAGTGTGGCTTGGTACTGGAGAAAAGTTAACACCTTGGAAATACATTGGCTGGTTGGTTGGTTGGTTGATTGGTTGGTTCGTTGGTTGGTTGGTTGTTTGGTTGGTTGATTGGCTTGTTGGTTGGTTGATTGGTTGGTTGGTTGGTTGGTTGGTTGGTTGGTTGATTGGTTGATTGGTTTTTGTGCTGCTGGGGATTAAAATCAAGGTCTCATGAATGCTAGGCAAACACTCCACCACTGAGCTATAGTCCCAATAACTGAAATATGTTTTAAATAGAAAACTACCAGGATTCACAGATGGATTGGATGTGGGGATAAGAAAAAGAGAATGATCAAGGGATGAATTCAAGTTTTTAGCCTTAGGAATGGGATGCAGCTATTCAGTTAGAAAGGGCAGAAATGAGCAGAACAGTTTTCAGGAAAGAAAGCCCAATTTCTTTATAAGCTCTGCTAAGATTAAGATGTTTATTGTACCGGATTGCAAATTCAAGTCCAGCCTGGACAACTTGGCAACTTAGGAAGAATCTGCCTCAAAATAAAAAATAACAAAGGGCCAGAGATTTTTTTTTTAAATGCCTATTAGAGCCTAAGATGCTGATTAGGCATTTGGCTTGTGTGAGTCTGAAGCTCAGGAGAAAGGTCAAGAGTAGAGATGGTGCAGGGGGAGAAACCAGTGAGTGCAGATGGGATTTGAACCCATGGAGCCAAAAGAAAGCACTGGCAGGGAGAGGATAGGATACAGGAGGGAAAAAGGACAAGGGACTGGCCTGCAGCTACTCCCTGTTCTCCCCAACAGTGAGAAGCTGGGGGGGGGCGGGGGTGGAGGACCAGCAAGATAGGAGGAAAAATAAGACAATTATGGTGTCAAGACAGGAAATAGCAATGGCAGCCAATCCAGAATCCAGACAGGTCAGCTGGGCAGACTCAACCCTGTCTCCAGGACACTGCCGGCGGGTGGAAGGGAGTGTGTGACTGAGGAGACGGATAGACACATGGAGCCCAGGGCTTGTCCTGAGAGAAGCAGTTCCAAGATCTGTTTGGCAGCCAAGCAAAGAGTGAAAACAGAAACGCAGGAATTGTAACATGGTGTTCAGTAGCTTAGTTCTGACAGGCAGCTTTAATAATCACTGCGGGAGAAAGCATCCTGTCTTTGTGGGCGTCAGGTTAGGAACGGGGGTGTGTTTGAACCCGTACTAGTCGTGGGGTTTGGGGGTGGAAGTATCAACAATAGCTTATCCGTGTGCCAAATTTGAGGGAAAACAGCAGCAGCAGAATTGAGACAGGATTGACAAAAGGGATCCAGAAGGTCCCAGCCTTGGCCAAGAGAAATCAGGAGATTAGCAGGATGTGAAGAGAGTGGAAGAGGTAGGTACGCATACTGACCGACGTGCAGGGGCCAGGCGGTGCTCCAGAAGAAGGGGCAGTCATACTGGTAATCACCCAGGTGTCATAACCCTGAGCACCGGAAGCAGCCCAAGAAGTGACAGGAAACCTGCAATTAGAGTTGGCAGAGAAGGGACCACAGGGGCAGGCATACAACGTAGAATACAGCGTCAGGCACACAGTAGGGCTTCCATTCATGACAGTTAGCTTCATTAACCATTATTATTGTTGTTGTTGTTGTTGTTTTAGACAGAACAAGACTCCCCTGTACACAGGTTATCATAGATCTTCCAACTGACCAGTTTCCAATTTAAAAGACTACGAAACAATGGCTTGCCCTGGGTTTTGACCCCCCGAATTACTTTCTTTACTGAATTAACTTTGAAATAGAATTGTGTACTGAGAATACAACTGAAATATGTCCATGTGCTCTTCAAACTCAGGATTCCCTTCTTCTCAGTATACTTTCCGCTCTGAGTCTGGCACCTAACAGTGTTGCTAGGGAAGGAGATTAAATCGAAAGGCTCTTGTGAGCCCTGGGGATTATCTATGGATTTCATTCATGCAGGCTCGATTTCCTCCCATTAATATTGGCAACTGAGAGATGCCTGCTCAATATGCTGTGTGCACATCATACGAGCCTTCTAATGTTCTAATGGGCCAAGGGAACAAACCCAGAATGTAGCTGTGGTGGAATTTATTTTATTTTATTTTATTTTATTTTATTTTATTTTATTTTATTTTATTTTTATGTGTGTACTGGGGGTTGAACTCAGGACTTCGCGCTTGCCAGCAGGCGCTTGTGCCACTGAGCAATATCACCGGCCCTTTTTTCCTTTTTATGTGGGTACTGGGAGTCGAACTCAGGACCTTGCGCTTGCCAGGCAGGCGCTTATACATCTGAGCCATCTCACCGGCCCAGTGGTGGAATTTAATACAATCTTTAATTCCACTAACGTGCACCCACGTGAATCCAGAAAGACTACCTAACCAGCATGAGACACTGAGTTTTCCTTTGCCCAGACTCCAAAGGCCACCCCTCTCCTCACACCAACCCACCTTCTCCATTTCATGTGCTTTCTCTACCAACAGATGATGAAAATGTTTACTTTCAAACAGCAGATTTCCAAGGTTCCCCTCAGGACAAGCAAAACTTAGTGCACGTTGAAAATCTGTACCAGAAAATAAGGTTCATCATTGCAAGACTCTCAGCTTGTCGTGTCCCCCAGATTTACATGTTGTCATGTGCACAAAGCCTGAGCCTGCTGCAGAACTGTCAAACTGCAAGGTGTTGTTTAGTGCAGTGTATTCATCTATTGGCCAAGCAGAGCTGAGCTAGCCAATGGCAAAGTCGAGATGAGCTGCATGGTAGGAGGCAGGTGCTGATGGTGTCAAAGACCTTACAGCTGAATGACTGTATTTGTCCAGCAAAATCTATGTGGATGCCTTACTCCCCAGATAGCAAAAGTACAAAGGACTGGAAATCGCCAAGGGGGGTGTGCTATGGATAGCTGTGCCGCACCAACCTAGAAAATTCGCATTATCTTTATAAGGTGGCAAATTCAGAAAGGTTTGAAGTCAGCGTTCAGCCTTTTTTCTAAATCCTGCTGATGGTGAGCAGGGTAGCAGGAAATCCTAAAACAGCCACTGTTTTCTTTACATTGGCATTAACAGGCAACATGAAGGGTTTAAGAAAACTTAGTTGGAAATTTTCCACTTTGAACAGCAAGGGATTAGGTGTCTATTCCGATTTCTTTCTCACTCCCTCCCTTTCAGAGAGGGGAGTTCACTCTTAAGTTGAAAAGCAAACAGCCACAAAAGCGTTTCCAGGTACAAAGCCACTGGGTCTGTTCCGGCCTTTTGGTAGCGTCTCTCAGGTCTCTAACCACAGCTGGTTTTATGTTCTGTGCGATTGTTACCGTACACCTGTATGTCATTCGGAGGTTCACCCAGCTCAAGAAAATTATATTTTAAAACTGCACTGATCAAAAAAAAAAAAAAAGTTCAGGAGAAGGGATTTCCTAGCTCTCAAATAAAAATGTGCAGTGGAGCGCTTACTAAGTAAACAGAAAACATGGGCAGCTGAGAAATCAATTTAGCTGAACAAACAATGTTCCATGTAATGAACTACTAATTATCCTTTTATGCCATGTCAGTCTGAGTGATTACAGAGCTGTGCAGTTTAATTTGACGTTTGAGCATTGCCTTGCTCCATTAGCTTCATATAAAGCTACAACACATTGGGAGGGGCTCTGTATTTATCTGGAACTAAGTAAGCACCTGTATTAATAATAAGAGGAGCACCTCAGAATCTTTTCTAAATTATACTTTTCATATGAGGATACATAAAGCATGGGGAACCTGAGGGAGACTGGAGATCAAATCAGGTGCCCTTTGGTCAGCGGAGGAGACACCTGACAGTGTTTCGAGTCTCATGTGACGTGCCGTAGTCTCATCGCAGTAAGCTACCAGAAATGCCACCACCTCCCGAGATCACTAACCTGGCTCTCCAGTCCCAGGCTTCCTTCAGCTGCCAGCCTGGGCCCTGGACAGGCAAGAGGACTTTCTTTTTCAATCTAGACACCCTAAACTGCACAAATCATAAAATCCTATTCCCTGTGTTATAATGAGAATATTTTGCAAGGGAAATGTGGGTTAGAACCCTTGACTTTACCTGTTTTTCACATATTTTCAAGTTATAAGTAAAATAGCTGGGGGTAGAAATGTGACAATCTGGGTTTTTTAGTTTTTAATTTTGTAATTGTTTTTATTTTTAATTCCATCCAATTCAACACGTAGATGTGCCTGCCATAGGCCCAGCCCGGGCTAACTTGTGGTGGATAGAGAGAGAAAAAAGGTACAGTGCAAATGCTTCAAGGGATCAGGCTTCAATATTTGTTCACTTTCTCATTCGCCACCTTGCTAAACAAGAAATACTGGCCCTCTTAAGGCAGTGCTTCCTTGGCTATACATTGAAACCACCTGAGGACCTTAAGAAAAAAAAAAAAAGACACTTGGAATTCAATCCCAGAGAATCTCATTTGATTGGTCTGAGAAAGTCTCTTTTTTATTATTTTGTTTTGTTGACACTATTTTGAATTGAATTAAATTGAATTATTTTAATTAAATCATAATTGTATATCTTTATGGGGTATGATGTCGTATTTTGATATATGTATACAATGTAGAATGATTTTTCTTTTTTTTTTTTTTTTTTTTGTTCCTGAGGCAGTCTCACTATGTAGTCTAGGCTGGCCTGAACTCACTGTGTAGCCCAGGCTGGCCTCGAACTAATAGCAATCCTCCTGCCTCAGCTTCCTGAATGCTGGGATTACAGGTGTGCGCCACCACTCCCGGCCAATGTAAAATGATTAAACCAAGCTAATGAACATCCATCACTTAACATCACTTTTTGTGGCAAGACATTGAAAATTTGCTCAGTTATTTTAAAATACACATTTTTTTTGTGTGTGTGTGGGTACCAGGGGTCGACCTCAGGACCTTGCACGCCAGCAGGCGCCCGTGCCGCTGAGCGATATCACCGGCCCTTTTTTGGTATGTGGGTTCACGGGAGTCGAACTCGGGCCCTTGCCAGGCAGGCGCTTACGCCGTTGAGCCATCTCACCGGCCCCTAAAATGCACATTTTTAATCTGTAGTTATCCTGTAGTACAACAGACCTCAAAATTTATTCCTCCTAACTGAAATGTTGTATCTTTTAACCAACAACTCCCCATTTCCTCCCTTTTCCTCTTCACCCTAAACTCTGGTAATCATCACTCTATCTCTACCTCTATGAGTTTGATTTTTTTTACATCCCAAATATGAGTGATATCATATGATATTTGTCTTCCTGCGCCTGTATTATTCCACTTAGCATAATTTCCTTCCTCCTGTTTGATTCACAATGTCACAAATGACAAGATTTCTTTGAGCATCATTTTTAAGTTTCCTTGGGTAAATCTAAGGAAAAGCCACCATTGTGATCTACTGTTACATTGACTAAGGTTTTATCTTCCAATTATGCCATCTATTCAATCTGCAAATATTTATTGAGTACTTGAGAGGAGCTTACATCATATGAGAAAGATACGCAGTGGTAATACAATGGTCCTCAACCAAGAGATGAAGGAATCACCCATCTTCTCAGAGAACATTACAGCTCAAATTGTACAGCGCTCAGAAAGAATGATCTTAACTAGTGACCACGATGACCCTGAGTGTTGGTAACCCGTTCTTTATTTAACAGACAGGGAAATGAGGCTGACAAGGCTCACTCAAGGTCAAAACACTTAGTATGACAAACTAGAAGGCCAGGTGAAAGAATTCACACACTTTATTTTTCTGGTGAATGCCCCTGGTTTCCAAGGAGGTAAGTGATTTGACCAGCCATTGGCCAAACAGCATGTAAAAGTCTAAAACTAAAACTGCTCCCCAATTTCTAATTCAGTGGTTTTTATACCTCCACAATCAACTCTAGTCACCAGAGAGCTGAAATTAAGATATTTTAGTGAGTAACAGGATCCATAATTCACCTACCCTGAATCAGATTGATAACTAAGGAAAAATATCCACCGCTAAGCACTCAGTTTTCAAGGCAGTTAAGAAAATAAAGTAAATGGAATAATACTGACTGTTAAATCACTGACACAGAGACTTTTCTAAGATTCCAATTCCAAATCTCAAATCCTTGACCAATTGCACTGGAGCCTACTCCTTTACCATGACTATACGTATCTAAGACACTTACTCAACGATGGTCTTTACTAGCAGCTTGCTCTGCTGTTCTCAGTTCTGGCTGCACACTGGATGTGTGCTACTAAAACATATCCATGCCTGGGGCACATCCAAGAAATTCTGATGTAATTGTTCTGGGGTGGGTTCTGAGCATCAGTATTTCTCAGCGCTCATTAAGAGATTCTAATGCATACTGGGTTTGAACTGTTGACTCCAAGAATTGATTGCCTTCATATACATTGGATCACCTTCGATTTTCATTTATTCTTTTTTTTTTTTTTTTTTTTTTTGTGGGTACCAGGGGGACGACCTCAGGACCTCGCGCGCCAACAGGCACCCGTGCCACTGAGCGATATCACCGGCCCCTTTTTCATATGTGGGTTCCGGGAGTCGAACTCGGGCCCTCACGCTTGCAAGGCAGGCGCTTACGCCGCTGAGCCATCTCACCGGCCCTCATTTATTCTTCTTTCCTGAACAGAGAGACAGAGCAAGAGAAGACTCTAGTCTCCTCATCCCTGCCTTCTCTTGCCCAGATCTGCCTCGATTCCTCACTGACTTTCCGAAACAGGCAGTGACTTTTCTTAAGCAAGAAATTACCAGGACTCACAGTAAAATACAGCAATTTCTTTTTGGCATTCTACAAAATATCTAAGCAATACTCCTCAAAACTGTCAAAGTCCTGAAAAGCAAGGAAAAACTGAGAAACTATCAGAGACAAGAGGGAACTAAAGAAATAAGACAGATAAATGGAATAGGGTTTCTGTATTATATCCTGAAACAACAGCAGTAACAACGAAAGACATTATTGGAAAAACTAGTATGATCTTAGTGACAAGTTTGTCTGGATGGGTCATGGAGGCATGACCTTGGGGTTATGTGTGGTTCCTGGTTATTTCCTCTCTTGTTCTTTCCCCGTCTCTCTTCTTTCTGGATGCCATGATGTGAGCAGCTTTCCTCCACCACACCATTTGTCTTGGTTACTTTTCTCTCGTCACTGAGACAAAATACCCAACACCCAAAATTAAGTAAGGAAAGGTTTATTTAGCTTACAATTTGTGGAGGTTTTAGTCCATAATCAGCTGGCTCCAAGGCAGCGTGGCATGGCACAGTGGCAACAGTTCACGGTGGTGGAAAACAGCAAAAGCAGCAAGAGCAAAAAGGGAGGAGCAAGCACGAGAGAGAGCAAGCCTCTTTCCCTCCCTTATGTTACATGCAGGCTACCCGCCCCAGGGTGGGTGTAGCACTCACGCCCATAATCCCAGCATTAGACAACGAATTAATCACAAACTCTAGAAGCCTGCCCCCTTGACTGCATGAGGCTTTGGGGGGACATCTAGACACAAACCATAACACCCTTCCACAATGACCTTTGTGCCTTGGAGCCAGCCAGCCATGGACTGAAACCTCTGAAGCCATAAGCCAAAATAAACCTTTTCTCTTTTAAGTTGTATATGTTAAATATTTTGTCCCAGCAATGGAAAGTGACTAACACAACTAGTCACTAATGCAGTCTAGAATTAACAGTAATGTACCAATATTAGTCTCTTATTTGTGACAAATGTACCATGTAACTCTGGGAAAGCTAAAACAAGTTGAGAAGTAAGAGAACTATCTATCTTGGTGATTCTTCTGTAAATTTAAAACTATTTCAAAACAATAGGCTTATTTTAAAAAACAGATCAACCATGTCTGCCTGGCAAACATAAAGTCCTGAGTTCGATTCCTGGTACAAAAAAAAAAAAAAAAACATAGATCAATCTTTTCAGGTGCCCTGCATGCAAGTTTGAGACTGCTTACCTCACCCAGTTTTATTCGTGTATAGTTTATGCTCCCTCTGGGGGCTTTACTCCTTGCTAGCATGGTTAATTGCATGTACCTGAGGGCTTATGTTTGACCTTAAACTATTCCAAAGCTCCAGGAGAGAGGCCTGAGTTCTCCCCAGAGGATAGACAGTATCACAAACGATTCTATCAATTCTATCAGTGTGTGAATTAATCGTAGGGGGGAAACAGAGGATTTTAGCATAGAACACACAGAATCCCATCTCACAAGAGGGCCTGGCCCCAACACTCAGACCTGAAGCCACATGGCCCAGACAGTATAATAAAGCATTTCCATTGTGTTGGCAGCACCGTCTTTACTGTCATGTTCTTACCACTCACACGCATTTTTTATGATCTTACTGGATGCAATGTGTTCTCTACATATTACATATGTAGTCTAAGCACATTAAAAACAGCTGCTGCCTGGACCCCTGTCCTTTTTCCCAGGCACGTCTTCCAAGACTCTTCCACTAAGGAAGAAAATGAATGAATGACCAAAGGGTATTTTGTTACCAGATCTCCAGAATGATCTTCATGACAGCTCAGTGAAGCTGAAAGGAGGCTAACTTCTACAATTCAATCCAAACAGAAACCAGCTCATGGTCATTGCGGTAGTTTTGTTGCCAAAAATACAAGCCTTACTTGGTTCTGATCTGAAGCCCAGTGGAATCCTATGGCGTTCAACCCACAAGCAGAGGATGCTCTAGGAGCCTCCTGGACAGTGTCTTTGGAAGATGAATCCAAAATAGGAAGTTAGGAAGAATGAATGTGCAGTGTGGCTTTAGAGAGAAGCCCTTTTATCTAGTTGAGTCTGTTCTCTTCCTAGACAAGAAGGGTGCTTCAGCTTTGACCACCTGGCTGGAATCATGTTTTAAATCAGTCCCTCCATCAGGCCTGCTTTTGGCTTTCCCTGTGGCCAGGACAGGATTTTCATTACACTATGTTCCAATTTGTAACCTAGAGGCTGGGTGGTTCTATATTTGGCCCACAATCAAACTTGCCCTTCCAGTCGGCCTCCCACATGCTTGTGCTGCTTCTGTGCCTATCTATCTACCTTCTCTGCTGGATCCTAAACCCCATGCAGGGGAGAACCATGGTGTATTCATGCTGGTGTCCCTCACTATGCCTACCACAGTGCCTGTCAAGCAGCAAATGTTGGACATATGTGTGTGAAATCTGTTTTGTGGTTTTCAAGTGGTAAGGCTTCCTAAGGAGCTGACTTATGTTTGCAATTGGGGTCCCTGTGGTCACATCATTAGGGGAGGTCGGGGCAGCACTCAGTCGGAACTTAGCTGGAGGACCCTATTTCTCCTGCCCATGCTGAAAAGAGTGTGGCTTGATTCGCCGGAGGCCGAAGGGAGCGAAAGGCATCTCACAATCATGCACCAAGGACACGAATGTTCCCTCATCTTTAAGCCAAAGGGAAGTTACAGTCGTACGTTTACTTCAGGTTCCGTCTGAAATGTAATGGTGCAAGTACATCTCAGCAAGGAGGCACACAGGTAAAGCTGTACTGAAGGAAAGGGACAAGCCAAGCGAAATGTGAGGGTGGCATAGCCCGTGACCAATGACTGTCAATACAGCACCCCCCGAAAAACAGGAAGAAATGCTCTTCTACTGTGGAGCTGGAGTGATATCATCGAACCCAAATCTATAACAGGTGAAGATAAAGAAAGCCCTCTCTGCCCCACCCCACCTGTCCCCAGACCCCTTCCACCAGCACCATGCTTTTGTTCTATACTCTTAAGATTTTCTCAAAAAGCTTCCTCTTCGTGGTCTTCTCCCATAGAGCTGCCCACTCACTCAATCTCTCTTCCACAATGTTCTCCCTGTTAAAGTACTTTGATTCCTCCCACCAGGGCTCTAGCTTGGACTAAGACCCAAATATTCTTGTCAGTCATTAGATATGCATTTATGCTGCTGGACTCTGAAGAGGGAACACTAAAAAGAATAAATCCTAATAATTAGCTGGCCTCCTGACCGGTATCTATTAATCATACATATCGTGTTGCCATGGTTAACCTCTTGCTAGCATGTTTCCCATATCGGTTAGCTTTAAAAAGTATTGCATCCCTTCTTTCCCTAAAAGCTTGTCTCTTTCTTGATTACAAGTATTCCATTTGCATTTCCTATGCACAGATCTATTTTGCCTACTAAAAAGTCCTCTAATGGAGGGAATGCATCTCTAACGTTTAGAGTTTGTACCTGCTGGGTCCTGTGAAAGGAAGAAATGGTGGGGAAAGAAGGGAAAATACCTGAGCCATTCTAGGCTTTCTGCCAAGTTCTAGTCCTCAACTTTATGGATGTCTTATAAATTTTACATAAGATGGCTGTAAAATAATTTTGGCCATTTTGTCAGCCAAAATCCAACAAAATCTGTCACTTTCCTCATTATTTTCATGTCTTCAGCCAAAACTCTTCTCTGTACGCAAATGCAGCCTTGCATGCATGCTCCTCAAACTTAGCCATAACTTTCTCTCTTGGTCTGTCCTTCCTAGCCTTGTATTAAGCAGATTTTTCTGAGATTATGATGCCTAACAAGCAACCCCCAGAATCGTAAAGATTCATAACAACGGACACTGATTTTACACTCCCAGACCTGCACATCTGCTGTCCAATGGCTGAACTCAACTGGACCAGGATGCACTCAAGACAAGTCACTTTCAGGTCTACCAGGTCCTTGTGTGACTTCATTCTAGGTCCCAGGTGGAGGGAGCAGCAGCCATGGGGGACAGGCTGTGCTGGTGGGGAAGAAACTTCCAGAGGTCCGGCAGAAATGGGCCACACTTCTGTTAAGGCCCAGACTCACAAGTACCATGAGATTATTTCCTCCCATTTTCCATTGGTTGAAGGAAGTCACAAGGCCAAGCCCAAAGTCACTAGGGGGAAGGAAGTGTGCCTCACCCCAGACACAGTTGAAACAAATATCTCTTGTTTGATGACCTAAACTACCACAAGCATCTACGGCTTTATTTTTACTATTCCACTTGGATAAAATGACATTACCATCCACAGACCTACCTAATTCTGTTCAAATGTGTCATTTCCCATCAAACTCTCTCTGGTTACTCTGGGCAGACATAAGCTTTGTTTTCTAAACATTCGTGCTATCCCAGTAGAACTTCATTACATTCCTTTGTCTAGGTGTGATACCCTCCATAAGATCTGAATGAAAGGGTCTAAGCAATTCATGTGTTTAACAACACCGCCCAGTGCCTTTAGGATGGTAGACAGTATAAATGGCATTAAGAAATGGGTATAGCCAAGCATGGTGGTGCATGCCTATAATCCCAGCACTTGGGAGGCTGAGGCAGGAGTATCACTGTGAGTTCAAGGCCAGCCTGGGCTACATAGTTAGTTCAAGGCCAGTCTGAAATACATAGCAAGACCAACTCAAAAAAAACAAAAAAACAAAAAAAAAAAAGAAAAAGCAATGAGTGTATACCCATGCATGTGTACCTATGTCTGGAGGGGGGAAAGTCTGCAAGAAAGAGAAAATATAACATGATAACCAAGGATTTCAAACTCTGACATCACACAGACCTTAGTTCAAATCCCATCTTTCCTCTCCTTGCCTCAGTGTCCTCTCAGAAGGTGCTTAATCTATCCCTACCTCAGTTTCCTCAGCTATAAAATGGAGATTACAATACTCCATGTAAAAGAGGAGTCAGAGCCAAGCACTCAGGAAGTCCTGCTATTGTATTGTTACTATGCACATTATGATAAAATGTTATTTCTCTCATTATATACAGTGTGATGAAAATATTTTTTAAATAAATACATAATGACAGGGACTAAAAGGGAACATGTGTTAAGGCAGTGGGATGGTAAGTAAAACATCCTCTTCTTTATTTCCTCCATGGACAATATGGTTTTGTTTATGCAATTAAAAAAATTAAACATTTATTTTCCTTGGTGTTCAGCCAACTCTGGGGTGGTGACGCCCACACAGACCTACCCTGCTTCATAAAAGTGACGGTTGGAACAGATGCTGTGTACCAGGCTCTCTGCTAATATTTCTCTCCAATTCTCACCACCCACAAGGTAAGGACTATGTGCCCATTTTATAGATTAGCCAGGAGAGAATCTGAGAGGTTAAGCTGTTTGTCCAGAGCCTTGTAGTATGCAAGCAAAACATAAGAGAAACAGATCTTAGGCTGCCTCTGAAGTTCAGACTTCCTTCTCCACCCCATATTTCTATTCCATCACTAATTTATAGGCAATTTACAGTGGAAAAAACAAACCAGAGTCCTCTAGACAGATCTTGGTTTCTAACACCATTCTCCAATAAAAGAAACCAGAGTTCCTTGGAGAAATGGCTCATTCTAGGATTTAAGCACGAAATATACAATTTGAGCCTGGACTATCTGCCAAAAAGTAAGGAAGTACCCAAAATTAAAAAAAAAAAAAAATACACACAAAATAATGTGTCTATGTCTAACAGGCACAGATCCAACTGGAAGAGCTTCCAGTGGCCAAAGTTGGAACAATTGAAACAGGAAAATAAAGTCATATTAGATTACAACCCCAATTATAAAGTAAATATCCATGGGTCCCTACTGATATAAATGATTGAATAATGAAATAAATAAGGAAGAATAGACAAATGTACCATGCAGCAGACTGAAAAATAAATAATATGGATATTCCACCCTCAAGGAGGTAGAGCACAGCTCAAGACAGGCTTGCATGGTAACATCCCTCCAAAGAGTACTGTACAGAAAGGGAGAGGGGACAACTTTATAGGGGAGAAAACTGACAACCACTGCCTCTGTCAGGTGATGAAAGTCAACATCGACAGGAGTGAGTCAGGTAGATAGTATGTGCCCTCGATAAGATGACATGAAAATACTTTGCCTCTGTTGTCTTTCTTACAAAAATCCATAATCCCAGTTTAATCATGAGGAAAACAGCAGATAAATTGAATTCTATTTGTGGGGCCTTCAACAACATGCTTTCCAAGTACCTCTCAAAACCATCAGAAACAAGGAAAATTTGAGGATTTGCCATATTCAAGGAGCCTAAGAGGGCATAGTGAATAAATGTAATATGATATACTGGATGGGACCCTTAGTTTGACAGGAGAAAACTAAGGAAATCTGAATAAAAATATGAACCTTAGTTAATAGTAATGTATATTGGTTTATTAATTGTGACAAATGTACCATACCACTGTAAAATGTTAACAATAGAGAAAAACTGAGTGTGGAGCAGATGGAAACTCTCAGTACTATCTTCACAATGTTTTGATGAATATAAAAGTGTCCTAAAATTTAAAATTTATTTTTTAAAGTACAGAGCAAATAAAAATACAGAGGCTGGTTTCAGCTCTGGGGAGAACTTAGAATATAGGCTAAAAAGGGATTGAGAAACCTTAGCTAGACAAGAAAAAAGAGAGTAGACTCAAATAAATAAAATCAAAGACTAAAAAAGAGACATCACAAGTGACAGCACAGAAATACAAAGGATGACTAAGAGATTATTAGGAACAATTATAAGCCAATTGAGAAGAAATGAACAAATTCCTGGACACAAAGACCTTACCAAGATCGAACCATTAAGAAATAGAAAATATGAACAGATCAATGACAAGTAATGAGATTGAATCTGTAATAAAAAGTCTCCCAACAAAGAAAAATCTAGGACCAGATAGTATCACTGCTGAATTCTACCAAAAAATTTAAATAAGAACTATTATCAATTTTCCTCAAGTTATTTCAAAAAATTCAAGAGGAGGAAATTCTTCCAAACACATCTGACAAGGCCAACATTTCCCTGATACTAAAATCAGACACGAACACAACAAAACACTAAAGCTACAGTCCAGCAGGGCATGATGGTGCACACCAATAATCCCAGCACTTGGGTGGCTGAGACAGGAGGATTGCCATGAGTTTGAGGCTGGCTTGGCCTACAGAGTGAGTCCAAGAACAGCCTGAACCACATAGTGAGACCTCGTCTCAAGAAAAACAACAACAATAAAGCTATAGTCCAGTATACCTGATGAACATAGATGCAGAGGTCCCTAACAGAATATCAAACTGAATCCAACAGCACATTAGAAAGATTATTCACTATGATCAAATAACATTTATCCCAGGGATACTAGGATGGTTCAATATATGCAAATCAATAAATGTGATGCTCCACATCAACAAAAAGGACAAAAACCATATGATCATCTCTATAGACACAGAAAAAACATTTGATAGAATTCAAAACCCCTTCATGATAAAAAAAAAAAAAACCTCTAAATCTTAGGTATAGAAAGAAAGTGCTTCATTATAATAAAGGCCATTTATAACAAGTCCACCACTACCTTTATAGTAAATGGGGAAAAGCTGAACCAGCTTGTGTTCTATTGCACGGTTAGATAACTATGAATAATGATAATGTACTGTACATTCATAAAAAGCTAGATGAAATATTTTTGAATGTTTTTATCACAAAGAAATGATTAATGTTTAGGAAGGCAGATGGCATGATTTGAATATTTCACAATGTGTACATGTATCGAAACATCTCATAGCAGCACATAACTATGTATAATTCTTGTGTATTGATATAAAAGAGATTTTCTTGTTTCCTTGGTGGTACTTAAGAAAGTACTTAAAGGGCTGGTGAGGTAGCTCAGCGGCATAAGCTCCTGCCTGGCAAGCGTGAGGTCCTGAGTTCAACTCCCGGAACCCGCATATGAAAAAAGGGCCGGTGATATCGCTTAGCGGCACAGGTGCCTGCTGGCGCGCGAGGTCCTGAGTTTGACTCCCAGTACCCACAAAAAAAAAAAAAAAAAAAAAAAAAGAAAGTACTTAAGAAAGTACCACCTAACAAAATCCTTGCACGTAAATCCAGGAGTAGTGGTACACACCTGTAATCCCAGTGCACTCAGGAGGCTGAGGCAGGAGGATTGCTGCAAGTTCAAGGCCAGCCTGGGCTACATAGTTAATTCAAGGCCAGCCTGAACTACATACCAAGTCCCTATCTCAAAAAACTAAAAAAAAAAAAAAAAAACTTGTTGCACACCAACATATTTAAGGCAGATTCACCCAGCTAAGTAGCTATATGGTAATCCTAACTGAAGGATCAATTTGCTAAATCATAAAGCAATTCATCCCATGGTTATCTGATGACATCTGTCAAAGTCCTCCCTGCTATTGTATTTCCCACAGCACACACTGTTCTTTTTCTTTATAGCACTTACGCCTTGCAAATAATCTTTTCAACAATTATATTCTCGGTATCTGTCTTCCCCAGTACACTGGGATCCCCAAGAAGGGGGACCCTGTACTGTAGTCCCAGAACACAGCATAGTGACAGCTGTTACTTGCTCAAACTACTTGCTGAAACCGTGAACGCATGTGCAGGAGCAAGGACCGGCCCTGCCAGCCAGGGTCCGCGATGAGTGACTGCCAGGCTTTCTGCAGATCTCGTGATGCCCCTGGCACGCTTGGGGCTTCTGGGTCATTCCAGCTCCTCAGCTCATTGCCCAAGCCCTCAAAGGCCATTATTTCTAAACTTTCAGATAAGACCTGAGAGAGGAATTTTACCTGTTGTGATCAAATCTAGTCCTAGAAAACACTAAAGTTGCCTAAAATCCATGGAAATGATAAGATCCACATATTTTCTTTTGTGTGACTCATCCGTTAGCCTAAGAACCAAGTCTGGTCCAGGCATCCCAAGAAAACCTAGACTCCTAAAAACCACAGGAAACATGTGGCCAAAGGCACCCTGGGGAAAAACCAAAAGCGTCAAACAGGTTTCATCGGGAGCACTTGGTCTCGAGTCTCGCTGGCACATCCATCTCCGTTATTGTTATTTTATTCTATCAGTGCATCCCAGGTCACAGCAAGTTAGTAATTTTGCCATATCTTTCACTGCTTGGCTTTATGTAAGTGCTGCTAAGAATAAAATTAAGCAGTGGGAGAAAAACATCAGTTTGGTGTCTAAATTTAGAAAACTTGATGAATAAATCTATTAAATCTATTGTGGGGAGAGAGAAGAGCAAATCATTTTTCATTGGAAAGGTAAAATAAATAGAAAATAAAAGGTGACTGTCTTCATATTTTAGAACAACAAATTTAATGTAAAGCATCCCCCGCTCTCTTTTTATTTACAAATGAGTATATTGGTTGATAGTGTATTTTCACTCACATAACGCTCAACTTAGATTTTCAGAAAGATACCATCGGAGGCCAGTAACCACGCAGAAAATCAGCACTGGAGCCCTCGGTCCCATATTGATGGGGAAAGGAGAGGTCCCTCGTGAGATCCTACGGATGCGACACAATCCATCTTCTGGCAATCACGGGAAGCAGGTGCCCAACAGGCTGCACTGCAGACATCTGGCAGGCTTTCATCCCCACACCCACGCTCTTGCTCAACATCTGGCAGCCCCTTCATCCCTGCGCCCCACCCCCACCTCCAGCTGCCTCCCAACATCTGCCACACACTTCTCTTAACCTCAGAGGCAAATCCCCTCAAAAGCTCAAAAGCACAGTGTTCCAGGGGTGGTGACCTGGAGCCTCATGCTGGGTGGGAGTGAGGCCGGGTTTGTTTTTATTTCTTTTCCTAAATTTTAAATGAATACAAAATTCCCTCGGAAGTATACTTTCATGTCTAACTTGTTCTCAGTGAGAAGAGTGTTTGAAATTGAAATCCATAGTTCTATAAAAGCTTCAAGTCACCTGAGAGTTGGAGGCCCCAGTCAAAAATGTATAAGGAGTAAAGAGGACAATCTTATGCTGAGGACATGCATCTTAGGAATAAAGAGAATTAATTGTGATGGGGGAAAAATGGAGAAAATGCTAAGGTCTTGCCTGTAAAGTACAAATCACTTAGAGGAAGCGTCTTAATCCTAACCTAAAAATGTCTTGAAACCCATTTAATGACATGAGCACTATTTAAATTCCACATTCATTTAGAATTTCTTCTTACTGGTTTATAGGGCCGTCTCCCACGCGGCCTCCCTGGTCCTGAACAGAAGGTAGCTTCTTCGCGAGGCTGTCCCTGACACACCGGCCTCACCTGAGTGACTTCCCTGGCTCAAGCGTTCCCACTGAGCAGCTTGCATTCCCGCTACACCACCGGGACTGCCGCTCACCATTCCATGGTATTTACCTCAGGATTTCACCTGAACGAGTTAACTCCCTAACCACTTCCTTCTGCATGGCCACCTACCAGTAAATATACAGTTCCCCATTCCCTCCCCTCCTCCTACCACTCCATGGTCCTTTCCCCCAGATAAAGAGGTGCTCTTTCTTTTTTAAGAGGAGTATGGATAACACCAGGTAACCCCGAGCATTCTGGATACCGGTGACTTCCTGAGGTGGCCCTGGCTTCTGATGAAATCCATGTTCCAAATTCAGAGCCACTCTGGCCAGCTGCCAAGATGCTGGATATATCAGAGACTCCTCAGGCCAGAGCCCTATCAAAGCATTTTATCATTTTATTACACACTTAAATTTTTAGTAATTATTTCGGGATATTATTTAGATTCTGTCGTAATACGCGATTTCTTTCTTAAAAGTTTAGCTCTGACTTGTGACTGTTCATTCGTTGAATGTCCTTATGCACATATTTGTCTGTTTTTGCTTTTTTTTTCTCCACTGATTCTTTATCTTAGTCCGTAAGAATTCAATAGAACAAAGAGGTATCTCAACATTGTTTTCTGTTTAGGTAGTTACCTGGAGTAGGGAAATCTTTGTGCGTATTAAAATCACAGAGGAAAGTAAACCAACTTTGATTGGAATAGACTAGAATCATAAATGGCCTTCGCGTGCCAAAGTGGTCATCAGCAGGCTGACGGTGACGTGAACAGTCTACAGAGAAAGCACGACAAGCTGGACTAGCACATGGTACATGAAAAGAAAAAAAACACCTGCATGGGTGACAGGTCCTGACTTCCTGTCCAAACCCTCCATTATTGGTTCTGTGATGCTAGGCATGACTCCTTGCCTCTCTGGGCCTTGGTTTTTCTCATCTAGAATGACTAAGTTTATCTAGGCACATTTTTTTCATACTTTCTGCTATGAAAAAAAATTCATTTACAAAAGTAAAGAAAATAGAATAATTAACCTAGCTTTAATAATTATCAGTGTATCATTTCTCCCACCTTAATTTCCCTCCCTCCTTTCCTGCTGGTATTTTAAACCAAGTCATATACATCATAACATTTCATTAGTAAATGCTTGAATATTTCTAAGAAATAAGACTTTTACCTTAGCCAATTGTGGTGGTGCATGCCTGTAATCCCAGCATTCAGGAGGCTGAGGAAGAAGGATCGCCATGAGTTTGAGGCCAGCTCAGGCTACATAGTGAGTTCAAGGGCAGCCTGAATTAGAGTGAAACCCTGTCTCCAAAAAAAAAAAAAAAAAAAAAAAAATACTTTTGCCTTAGCCATGTTATCACCAGAACAAACAAACAGACAAATCTAAAATCTAAAGAACAAAACCACTTAGCCATAAGTCCTTCAATTCCTTTCAAATCAAAAGTTTCAAGACCCAAAACCTCCCACAGACTATAGACTGGAGCCAAATACAATCACATCCCTCTAAAACTGAGCTTCTCACTTGGCTCTATAATTACGAAAGCACTTCAGAATTTTTGCCTGATAGACTCTCTTGGTCTCCAATTCTAGACTTCAAACCAAAGAGGAACATGAAAAGCTTAGAGAGGATTAGGTAAAGAGCTAACCAAAAGGGGTAGGTGCTCTGAAAGAAGGCATACTCGTAAGGAATCGGAATTACTCTTACTAAAAAGGAGACACATTAATAGAGTAAATTAAAAGCAAGAATCACTCATTCATCCAAGAACTCTTTCATTCACTCATTCAAAAAAACATTAATTGAGCCAGGCGTGGTGGCACACGTCTATAATCCCAGCACTAGGGAGACTGAGGCAGGAGGATCACTGCGAGTTCAAGGCCAGCCGGGCCATATAGCAAGTTCAAGGCCAACCTGAACTACAAAGCGAGACCCTCTCTAAAAAAAAAAAAAAAAAAAAAAAGGTATTAATTGAATACTTGCCCTCTGCCAAAGAGGAAGATACAAATAGGACACAGAGGGTCACCCACATAAAGTGTGGCAATAAGCTGGTCTTCATTTTCCATTAGAGAATAATTAATGCCAATAGGGCTGACCACAGTATACAAATAAAAGATCAAAGCAGGATTTTGAAGGAAACTGGTAATCTCCTTTCAGAGATAGGAAAACTTCAGTTTTTTTTACGATGGTCTAAATATGTATGAAAGGTAGAAAATATTTTTAGCTTACCTTTAAATGTGAAAATTTCATAAACCTTGATTTGATCCTTTGGTAAGAAAATTATAAAACACAGAATAGATACCACGATGATTACTATTACCTATTACAACACTGGGAGTTATCATATATATAAAGGCAAAAATCACCCTAATAATTTGGATTTGCTTCTCTCTGAAACTGTAAAATATAACTAACTGCACCCCTCCAAATGGAAGTCGCAGGTGTAGAGAACACCGCAGGAAAATAAAGAGGTCCATCAAAACTCACTTAAATCGCCGTGCCTCTTGATGTTCCTGGGCCTGGGATACCAGGCTGTTATCTGATAACTATAAGATCTACACATTGCTGGATCACAATACTTTTAATAATAACAGTTTAAAATCCAGTGACTGAGGGAGACCACATAAGGTAACTCAGACCCCTGCCAAAGGACAACCTGGGCTGCATGTGACCTGAGAAATGGCTGCCCTTCCGCTCTCCCTCTACCCTAGCCCTCACTCTCGCCTCAGCTGGCTGCTCAGCTGCACCCTGAGAGACGGCTCAGGTTCCTGACTTTTCGTTCATTTCCTGTCTCCTACATACCTCCACCAAAAAGTGTCCCTGCCCATGTCCCATTCACTCATTCTTTATCGTTAAACTGCTAAGAAAAAAAAAGAAAGAAAGAAAGAAAGAAAGAGAAAAAGAAAGAAAGAAAAAAAATATATATATATCATGTGAACCTAAAAACAACAGAATTTGTTTGCTTTCCTAGAAAGAAAATGTGTATTTTCACTTTTACATCAAGAGGTCACTAAGAAAGAACCGTCTGTGGCAGCACTGTGTTCACGGAGCCCTTCTGCTGCATCGTCCAGATTAGCACAGTCTCCATAGCAGACGAACACTCTGAGGTCCACACAGACTAAGTTGCTTTCCATAATCACCTGGCACTAAGAGGCAGAGTCCTGTCTCAACATCTGGAATCTGAGTGCTTAAATCTGCCTATGGAGCAGGTGCACAGCTGTCTCCTGCCTGATAGGGAAGGAGGCAATCCTCACCCCAGCACCTGACCCTCTGCTGCCAATCCTCTAAATGTTCATGCTGTTGCTGCTGCTGTTCATTGATTTTATTTTGTTTCCACCATCCCCGCATCCTTAGCTAAGGAAATGCTGAGGCCCCGAGATCCCTCTCGCCGTAGCTGTCTTGGATGAGTGAGGAGAGAAGGAGCCTCCAAATGGTGTCACACAGGGAACCACACACTCAGTGACACCCAGGCCAGCTCCTCACTTCCGCACGTTCTGAAAGAGGGCAGCAGCAGCCACAGAAGAGACTCCGTCCACCTCCAGTGCATGAATGGCCAAGATCAGTTGGTTTGGTGAGAGATTCAGAAAGATCAAAGTAGATGAATCATGAAGATGTCAGATCAAAATAAATCAACTGGATTAGCCAACAGGTGAAAAGATGGGGAGGCAGAAACCTTTCTAAAGCAGAGGGTACTAACACAGTGCTAGGATCAGCTGACTTCATCGTGCATGAGAAACTGTATTTAAGGGAAACTGGCTAGATTGTATATATCCAAATCCGTATGATAATCCATCACCTAAAGGAGCCTCCTAGACTGAGAAGTCTCATCCCAGATCTCAGTCTCTCTGTGATCAAGAATAAGTTGCTTAACTTCTCTGAGCCTCAGTTGCTTTATCTGTAAAAAGAATGGTTTGGGCCAAATTAGGACTTCCACTTCTCCCACTGCCCAAGAAACACTGCACTAGATCATCTTCTGGAAGGATGAAACTTTACTCAAAGTGGCAGTACAGTATTTCCACTGGAGTTAGCCAGCCTGGGTTCAAACCCCAGTTCTGTGGCTAACTAGCTGTTTGTCTCTGAGCAGGTTATTTAAATTTTCTAAGATTCAATTTTATTATTTAGAAGTGAAAACAACCATTATTGGGAGACCAAATGAATAAATACATGTAAACTGACAAGCAGAGTGCAGTAAACATGTTAGTTCATACATACAGTAAACATGTTAGTTCATATTACATTTAAACATGTTTCCCACCCTTCACCGTCAACAGCCCATAGACCCACGTGCATCAAGAATGGAAATGTTTTTATTGTACCTTCTTCGCTTTTCTGTGTCTGTGGAAATGTGAGAAAAATAATTGTTCTCTAACTCATAAGTTCCAAAACAAGTTTGATTAAAAACTCTCTTGACCTCATCAGGGACCCTCATTTGTTGCAATATTATATTCGACCAGCTCTGAGCTGGCCGCCTGAGCACCGCTATGTATGAAACACATCTGAAAGAATGCAAATGCTTGAAAAGATCATTGAAGCAAAACTGATCTAAAGAAATATACTTCTAATTACTTTATTTTTGACACTGTTAGTTTACCTTTTCAGCTCTGAGATACAAGATTGAAATTAGGCCAGCCAGAAGGGTGTGTATGCTTTATGTCACTCACTTATTGAAAAGGTTTTACTGGCCACATGTTCGGTACATGATGCCGTGCCAGTCTAGGCTGTTGCAGACTATACTCCCCACCTCCTGGGAGCCGGCGCTCTTGCAGGAAAGATGTCACGTGCAGAAGTCCCTACCAGCCAAAGCAGGGCTCATGTGCCATAGAAGAGGTTCAGAGCAAAGGAAAATAAAAAATTACTTCTGGATGGAGACAGAGAAGAAACAGAACTTCTTGAAGACAGTGGCATTTAAACTGGGCCTTTAGTGGTGAACAAGGCTCCAATGGTAGGAAGTAGGTTTCGGGAAGGAAGGGGGGATCTTTCAGGGGGAATAAAGGAAGTGGGAATAACAGGTCTCAGCAGAGACCGGAAAAGCCAAGGCCATGCCCAGGAAACATGGCAGCGTTCCCTCCGGTGGTTGCGTGAGGTAGAGGAGTGGGGAGCACAAAGACTGGGGAGGGCACCCAGGCAGGAGGCTGCGCCTCCACTGAGCTTGGACATCATTTAGGAAGCGGGCAGAGCACCAAAGATTCAAAGAGCGAAGGATGCTTTAGGGAGATCCACCTGGCATCAAAATGAGAAACTTATTTTTCTTCTAAAAGCTGTGACAGGGTCATCCAGGGCCTACGGTTCTCAACGCAGCACACCAAGTCCAATCTTCCCCTTGGAGGCTGCTCTGCTACATTTTCACCAAAAGACAGCACACGGACACCTGCCTAGAGTTTGGGAAAGATCCACAGGGGTTTTCTATTTTCTCAACACACCCATGACACATGATCGATTTCCCCTTTTCCCTCAGAAAAGCCCTATGGCCCGTGTTCCTCAAAACGATTTGCTTATCCTCAGTGTCTCCAAAAATGCCATCACCACCCCTCATAGCATCTTAACCATTTAAATGAAAACACTACAGGGCCTGCAGCCTTGGGGTCAAGGCAGCGCGGAAGGCGTGAGACGTGCATCCTAACGCTAAAGGAACTCACTGTTTATCCCCTCTGGAGTCCCGGCTTTAAACTCAGGTGGCGTCATGAATGAAATGGGTTTGGTGGCTTCTGTCTATCCCCTGGGACTATTTGTTTGATTTACAAAAACATGACACCGTTTGACACCTCAGTATAATTAGTATCCACTACTTGGGAGAATGGCTCAGACAGCTAGAAATCAAATGTACCGAAGCCAGACCTGAGATTCCCTCCATCCCCCTGCCTCCCCTCCTCTCCTTTCTGCTCTTCGTTCCTTCCTCAGAGGACCAGGCAGGATAGAGATCCCCCTGAACAAATCCCACATGTCACGGGTGCTCAGACACCGACCCCAGCAACAGAAGGCGTGCTTCAGCCACTGCTGCTCAGTGTGTCCCGAGAGAAGGCTGCTGTCATCTGGCCTGCTCCCCAAACCTCCTCACACGACTCAGTTACGCAGCGTTAGTGTCACAGAAAGAGCTTTCTGGAAGAGGCCCCGTTTCAGAGAAGGGCGCTGAGTATTTAACAGTGCTTCTGTTAACAATCATTAAAGTTATTACCGTTACCTAAACAAAGCAGAGCATAAATACATGAAAGAGACCACCGCTCACAACATAGGAAAAATGTCCTCTCTTCCCAAATACAGAAGAGTTTGCCTGTGCATTTTCGATCCGTTTAATTCCTATTTTAGGGGCCTTGTGACAGTCTTCTAAAAGTTAGCTGCCAAAACTGTGACTATATTTAGCTGTTTATTGCACACTAACTCAAGGTGGTGCGTGCTGGTAGACACAGGAAAGCAAAGAAAATTGGAGCTCATTAGCCAAGGAGGCCAGGAAAGCTTTAGGAATATTTTGAACTGGGAAATATTTGTTAGATAATTCTAGTCGTGTCATTTCTGAGGACAAGGAAAAAAAACAGCTTATAAACAGGACAGGATAAATAAGTTAATTTTAAAGTTAGAATGGAAAATGAAGAAGGGATGAGAAGCAGAAAAGATAGACACCAAGGTCTAAGACAAATGAATGAAATCTTCGATCTCCGAGTCCTCCGGTTTGATATGGTTGAGATATTTCCCGTGGCTCGCAGCCTGCAGATGCAAGGGGAGAAAATGAAATGGCTCTCTCTAACCAAGAGTTACATGTGTCATTTTGGAATCATCACGCATTTCAGCTGGACGATGTCCAGATAAACACAGCTTCCGGTGAGTATGTGGCAATGAAGCAATGCGGAGATGGAGCCAGAACTGACCCGGAAAACAAGGAGAACCTCTCCAAATGCCACATTCAAACAGAGGCACTGTGCCAGGTTTCTCCTCAGCAATGACTTAGGATTCGATTGGAGCCCAATAGAAGCTGAGCCTAGGAGCTGCTTCAACTGTTTCTTAGCGGTCCGGCGCCTTCATTAACGGATCCTGAAGAGTGAGGGAGAAATGAGACACTCGAGAGCATCTACGCAACTCTACACTCCAAGCCACAACAATTTATTTTATCTTTTGGTTTGGTGAGTGTTGGTGAGAAGGAGCAGTTCAAGTTTTCCCTCATTTCTTGGAACAGAAGTAGAGACTAACTGCATGTTGCTCTTGAAAGCAGGTTAAAGAATAGTTGTGACACCAGCCCATAAGTCACATATAACTATAGCTGACAACTGGCCCCTAATTGTACCTCAAGATTGGTCACCAACAATTCATTTGTATTTTTTCCCCAACACACATCCCCCATCCCCTTGCCAACACCCCAAGCTAAGCACACTACTTTTGAATTAAGGTTTGTCTGGAGGCCTGAGCAGAGTGACATAGCTGAGTAAACAGTGTCACCTAGTGGGCTGAGTGATGCTAGAAAATGAAGTAAACTAATGAATCTGCACAAATGGAAATACCCGACCAAAGGTCAGCTTTGGGCTACATTTTTTCCTCATTCTCACTCTCTATTCTCAACCTCAAGCAAACAAGAATGTTTCCTCAAGGAGATAACCAAAAACCAACCACAAACAAACCAAAACCCCCACAGCTTTTCTTCTCTAGTTCGCTGGATTCCAAATAAAAATAACAGCTAGCATTTATTAATCATTTACCATGAGCCAATATTTTGCAGAGAGCTTTACCTGGATGGCCTCACTTAACCACCCAAGCAGTTCAGTTATTCGTTAGCAGGTTTGGGTATCTTTTCTAAGGTCACAGAGCCAGCTTTTGATAACTTATGTGGTAACGTCCACTGTGTACTACACCCTGCACACAGCCCAAGGGCAAACTATGAAATAAGATCGTAGAGGGATGAATCTATGTAATAACACAATAATTACATACATATTAAGCACATACTATGCTCCAGATTAGTTAGAGGGTACAAAAATGAACTGACATGGATCCTGTCCTCCAAGAACTTGTCTTCTAAAAGATAATTTAAATTTGTAGAGTGCTTTAGAGTTATTACCATTTCAACCTATCTTCACAGCCTGATAAGGTAATTACAATCCTGATTTCAGAATTGAGGTTTTATGATTCATCCAAGGTCACACAGATAAGAAGTGACAGCGCTTCATATTTAAAAGAATTCATCACTCTACCTTCTGCTGCCTCTTTCCTGAAGGCCGCTGATAGAGACCCCTGGTTTTATGATGAGAGGTGTAGGCTGAAGGCGACAGAAAGCTGACTCGAGGATTTGTCACCATAAGATTCAAGAGTGGAATGTCCTTCTTCCCCTCAACCACTTCCAAGTTGGGGAAGAATGACCATGAGCCAGATCTCTCAATAGATCAAATTAAAACGAACCTGTTACATTCTATAAGTCTCGGAAAATGAGAACTGCAAGGGAATTTCCTTAATCTAAAAAAAGGTAAAAAAAAAAACCTATAGCAAATGTACTTGGTGGTGAGAGACGTAATGCTTTTCCCCTAAAGTTTGTAAGAAGACAAAAATATCCTTTCTCATCACTCCTATTCAAAGCCCTAGCTAGAGCAATAAGACAAGAAAAGAAATTAAAAGTATATGGATTACAAAAGGAAGAAATAAAACTCTCTTTATTTGCAGAAGACATGATTATTAAAGTAGAAAACACCAAAGAATCATTTTTAAAAATTCCTGGAACAAATAAGTGAGTATAGCAAGGTGGTAAGGATATAAAGTCAAAATACAAAAGTCATTGCTTTGTTACATAACAGCAATGAACACCCAGAATTCAAGATTAAGAAGCAATGCTTTTTTCAATATCTCCAAGAAGAACAAAAACAATGGCTTAAATCTTTTAAAAATGCGCACAGGGGGGCCGGTGAGATGGCTCAGCGGCGTAAGCGCCTGCCTTGCAAGCGTGAAGGCCCGAGTTCGACTCCCGGAACCCACATACGAAAAAGGGGCCGGTGATATCGCTCAGCGGCACGGGTGCCTGTTGGTGCGCGAGGTCCTGAGGTCGTCCCCCCGGTACCCACAAAAAAATAAATAAATAAATAAATAAATAAAAATGCGCACAGGATCTGCATAAGAAAAATTATCTTCAGTGGGGAGAAAGTAAAATCCCTCTAATATATAAAAATAAATTTTAAAAAATTTTAAGAAAATCAGGAATAAAGTTTTTTTTTTTTCTCCATGTGAAGACTGGACACAGCACCTGCCTGGCAAGTGTGAGGTCATAAGTTTGATTCCCTGTACCAAAAAAAAGACTGGAGTATTCTGCTAGAGGCGAGACTCAAGATTTCAAAAACCTGGGATTAGCAACCCAGCAGAGGCTGCCCTTTCCTTGTTCTTCCAGAAGAAAAGATCCAGGACGTGGCATACTCAGAGCACTCCTACTCACTCAGGAAAGCTAAGGAGAGAACAAAGGAGGAAAAAGTAAGGTTTTTTCATTAAAAGGCATTAATACTGGCAGATAGCAAAAAAAAAAAAGCATGGACAGCCTTTCTCCTGCTTCCAATGCCATGATGTTCTGCCTTTCTTCTAGCAAAGAAGGGCCTAAATCTAAAATCCTTTGAGAATCATTCTTAAAGAGATCATGACAGCTTATTGAATGGAGCTAAGAGATGCACCTAAATTTCCTATTTGCTTTCCGCTGTATCAGCACCATAAGGAAAATTCATCTGCGTAACCCATGCATCCTAAGAACAGCATGGACCGTGCTTGCCTTGCATGACACTTACTGTAAGTTACTGTGCCAGGCCCTTCGACCCATGTATTACCTCATTTAATCCCCTCCACAACTCTAAGAAGGTGCTCTTTTTTCCCCATTTTAATAGCTAAATTAAATGAGCGAATTTTTCAACATGCAGTTTCTTTAAAGTTTCCCTTTCAGTCTCTTTAGATGGCCAATAACTTATAACATATGTCAATTATTCTACCTTATAATAATTCCATTCTATTTCCATTTCAAGAAGGTATTATTTTGGAAATCAAGGTGTATTGCTACTGTGGGGCCCTGGCATGGGGATAGAGAGGTAGGAAGGGTGACTCAGGTCCAGGGCAGATCTCTGTAAACCCAGTGGCGTCTAACAACTAGCTCTCCATTTAAGTAACAAGCAAGGGAAGAGGAAAAAAACACCTCAGTTGGTGGTGTTGGCCCATTTCCGTGTGTAAACACCTTCACTGTGGCTGATTGTGAAGCCCTCCAGATTCCCGAAAACTCAGCACTGGGCTTTCAACCAGCCAATTGGAGCTGACGCTGGCCACTGTGAAGTCCCCCAAGGACAGGGTCCTTGGATGTTTTATTGAACCTCAAAACCCATTTAGTACCTAGCACCTAGTAGACATTCAATAAATATTTGTTGAATGACTAAGTGAGTGAATTAATACGATGCAATCAAGTAAATGAGACTGAAGTAAGTCTATCATCTCCCTTCGGCTATAGCATAATCGGCAGCTTGCAACTGCAGTGACATCACAGTCTTGGTTTATCATGATGGTTGTGATTTGTGCTACAATTCTGTGGGGAAAGAAGTGTGTTATCACAACATTGTGCTTTGTTAACCATAGTGGGAGTGCGAAAGGAGATAAGACTCGAGTGTATGTTTTTCACAAAGCAGAAAAAAGACATTAGATATATTTTGTCCAATTCAAACAAACAGAACACACCAACAATTTTTAAATGTCATGATTTAAACCCCTGTAGAGAATAAATAGTTTTGTTATATAAGTCTAGAATTCTAGCCTCTAACCTTTAAGGGCAATAACTGAGATAATTATTTTGATAACCAAATATCCTTAAGGATTCAATTGTTTCATTAGAACAGCACAGGTGGGGACTGCTGTCCACTGTCACCAGGCACTTATTCCTTCTCATGGAAGTCATTTTTTGTAGCACACACTGGACAGTGTCACCGAAGGGAGCTAGTCACCATTCATTTGTAAATAAATGAATTTATTTCAAGAAATTTTTTATGGCAGAGGAGCAAGAATGGCAGGTCCCGGACAGAGGTTACACTGAGACTCAAACCAAACCAAGGTGTCCTAGCAGAAGGACCAGGTGCTCCCAACCCTGGGTTGTCAGGTAAGATACAAGATGCCCAGTTAAATTCGAACTTTAAATAAGCAATGAAAAATTATTTACTATAACTATGCTCCAAGTAAATGCTCAACATTGGCTGGGATGTATTTGTTCTTAAAAACTGTATTTGTTGTTTATCTGAAATAAATATCTGTGTCTTTATTTACTATATCTATTAACCCTACTCCAAGGACATATTTGCCTGAAATGTTTTTAAAGAGTTTGACATTTCAAATAGATTCAATATTTAAGTGTAAGACAAAGAAAATTTTAAGAGAATTCTTTTATGACCTTGAGTATTGAAAGCCCTTCCAGCTGATACAAAATTCAGAAACCATGAAAAATAAAAGATTTATAAAATCTATAAGAATCAAAAACCTTTTCCTGGGGGAAAAAAATAAGCCAAGCGAAAAACAAATGACAACTAGGCAACTTGAAATACAAACTGCTGAACTCCCACCTGTATAAAAACACCTACAGGGCCGGTGAGATAGCTCAGCGGCATAAGCGCCTGCCTGGCAAGCGCGAGGTCATGAGTTCGATTCCCGGTACCCACATACGAAAAAAGGGCCAGTGATATCGCTCAGTGGCACGGGCGCCTGCTGGTGCGCAAGGTCCTGAATTCGACCCCCGGTACCCACAAAAAAAAAAAAAAAAAATCTACAAATCCTAAGAGTAAAAGAAAGGTCATTCGTCCAATTAAAAAATTCACAAAGACATGAATGAGCATTCATGAAAGATAAAATTCATGTGGTTCTTAATAGGTAGAAAAAATAGATGCCCAATTTCAGAAAAGTTTTTTTTTTTTTTTACCAAAACTATAAGGTTGGGAAAATTCCAGAAATGTAATAATGAACACTGTTAGCAAGACTGCATAAGAATTGCATTTTATATGCTGCAGATGAGAGTGTGCATTGGTAAAACTAATGTTCCCAGTGTTGTTTTCACTCTGGGGAGGAGAGGTATAGAGATAGCACAGTTCCAAGACTTGACTCGACTCGGGCTGTAACTGTTAGAAACCCCAAAATTCCTCCTCAAGCCTTAGCCTATGTTCCCAGCAACAGCTAAAGTACCTACTGTGCACCGCCTATAAATAATGCCTTTGCTAGCGTCTCTAGTTCAGAAAACCTAACAGCCCTTGCACTGTGTATGAATTAAAAGGGTAAATATGCCATGAAAGTCTAGACAAGAACACTGGAATCTAGAAAAAAAAAATGTAATCACCATATCTTATGTAAGAGAAAAGCTCTAATCTGAGCCTGAAAAGGTGAAACTTCAGAGCAAGAACAGGAATCCAGAGGTGTTTCAAGCAAGGGAACATGATGAGGAAGGACACAGAATGAGGAAAATCCATACCATATTCAGACGATGAACAAACTGTCTTCTGCACGTGATGTATAAAGGGGAGAGAGGGTCACGGAAAAAAAAAATGGGTTAAAAACCTGTGGCAAAGACTACTGGTTGTCTGCCCAAAAATGCATTCCTCTTCCTTTTTGAGGACAGAATACTGATTTATGGATAGGCACATTAGTGTTTGGAATAAAAGACCACATTTTTCTTAGCTTCTCTTGCAGCTAGATGTACTCAAGTGACTACATTGCCAATGAAATATGAAAGAAAATGTTCTATGAGAAGCTGTATTGTCTCTTTAAAGGGAGGAGGAATGCCTTAAGTTACCACACACAAACAGAAGCAAAGCTCTGGAAGGAGGAGTTTCAGTAGCGGTACCTACCCCAAGATATGACAAGATGAGCAGGCTCTTTGCCCACCACCCAGGCCAATTGCCAGCCATGAGCACTATTGAAAGAGGGCTTCAATTAGAAGACAGTTTCCTCCTTTCATGAGGACTTGGTGAAATCCCAAGGCACAGATAGGGCAATATATTGGGAAAGAGGAGCTTTCTCCTAAATGGGGTCAAGCTATGTGGTTCTAGTAGAATAAAAGATAAATATGATGCTATTTTGGCATGTTGCAGGTTTGTGGCCATGGAATATACCAGTAAAGAGTAAACATTCTCATGAAGACTGCCAGAGAACATGGAAACACCCCTCCATGGCTTCGCAAACTTGCTTTGATGGCACACCAACCAAAAATGGGGCTCCAGAGCAGGACAACTGGGTAGAACTGGTAATACCAGAGCAGCAACTAAGTAATACCAGAAGTAACTGAGGGAGGCTTTGCTCGGGCAAAAGGACTAAAGACCTGTGTTATGCAGAAAAGCATAAAATCAGTCATTGAAATGTGACTTACACTACGAATGTCAATTTATTTTCTCAAAGGCTAATGGGCTACCATAACAGCCTACTGCATAAGTGTCAGTGATCCTAAGATGAGGGCCCCCACAAAAGTTAAAAAAAAAAAAAAAGAAAGAAAGGAAGAAAGAGAAGCCAGAAGAACCAAGGCCATCTCTATGGTGTCGAGATCTCCCTCATGAGGATGAAAGGGTGGTTGGTTACTAATGGTGACTAGGAAAGGACCCAAAACAAAAGGCAGCTCTGTCATAGGAAGAAAGCACTGGATGTCCTTAGAAAACTCAAAGCCCTGGGAAAGGACAAGGTCTCAGGACCCTGCCAAGAGCTGCGACATGACTTTAATCATGAGAAGGACCTTAAACCCTCCACACATTGATGTAACATTCTCCATAGTCTCTAGAACAGGAGTAACTTGAGATTTACAGAGTAGCGCCCGAACAGCTCACAAGGCTGAGTCACATTTTTCCTGTAACCTCCAGTGCAAGAGGACCACAGAGTTTGTCTTCCCCTACTAATCAGTCATAGCATCTGATGAAATCACGAGGGCTCCTGAATGCCCGGAGAACCTCAGGGAGACACTACTACTTGGTTTCAGAGGACTTAGAGTTGCTTCTTATTTGCTATTCATTTTTATTTGCTTGGTTGTCTTAGTCTGTTTTGTGCCACTATGACAGAATACCTGACTCTGGGTACTTTATAAAGAAGAGAAATTTATTTCCCTACAGTTCTGGAGACCAGGAAGTCCAAGATTAAGGCATGGCACCTGGCCTATGCCTGCGTGCTGTGCCCTCACGTGGCAGAAGGCAGAAGAGCAGGAGAGAGTGAGCCCACCTTGAAAGCCCTGGTCATAGGTGCATTAACCCATTCCTGGGGGCAGAGGTCTCATGACCTCAACAACACCCAAAGGCCCCACCTCACAGCACTGTTGCTTTGAGGCTTACATTTCCAAAACATGAGTTTTAAGAGACACACTCAGACCATAGCTTCGGTGTACCAGTTGTGGTGACCATCTTAAATTCAAGGTTTTTGATTGTGGTTAAAAATGAAACCTAGGAAGGTAGGATAGGTAAAACCCTTGGAGACATTGGTGTAGGCAAAGACTTTATGAATAAAAACTCAACCGCACGGGAACTATCCCAAAGAATCAATAACTGGGATCTCATCTTATTAAAAAGCTTTTGCACAGCAAGAGAAACCACCAACAGAGTGAAGAGACAACCCACAATGTGGGAAAAAATGTTTGCCAGCTGTTCCTCAGACAAAGGATTACTATCGAGAACATATAAAGAACTCAAAAAAATCAGACCTCCCAAATTTAAAGACCCACTCCAAAAATGGGCATCTGAGATGAATACACATTTCTCAGATGAAGAAATACTAATGGCAAATAAATATACAAAAAAATGTGCAACATCACTAGTCATTCGAGAGATGCAAATTAAAACACTGAGATACCATCTCACCCCAGAAAGAATGGCTACTATTAAGAAATCAACTAATAACAAATGCTGGAGGGGCTGTGGGGAAAAAGGAACCCTTCTTCACTGTTGGTGGGAGTGTCGACTGGTACAGCCACTGTGGAAGTCAGTGTGGAGATTCCTCAGAAAACTAGGGTTGGAGGTCCCATTTGACCCAGCTATTCCCCTTCTGGGCATCTTCCCAGAAGAATTAAAAACATCGTACCACAGCGATATATGTGCACCCATGTTTATAGCAGCACAATTTGTAATAGCCAGATCTTGGAAACAACCCAAATGCCCATCAACTGAGGAATGGATAAGAAAGATGTGGTATTTTTATACAATGGAGTACTATTCAGCCATAAAGAAGGATAAACTGGAGACTTTTATAGGTAAATGGATGCAACTCGAGAAAATACTCATAAGTGAAATAAACCAGAAGCACATGTGTAAGCATCGTATTATCTCTCTGGTATGAGAAACTGAAAGAGTAAATAAGATCCAAAATGTACAATAGACATGGTGAATCAAAAAGAAACTGGTCAAAAGGAAAGAGAGACTGGAATAGGGAAAAGAAAGAAGGGAAAGGGAAAAAAATTGTATATATATATATATATAAGATGGTTAAGATAGATACACTACCATTTTTACTTAGTTCATTGAAGAGTAAGGTTTGTGCCAATAATGTTTGGACAATTGAATGCTAATGTCTGGTGTCCTGAATAACTAACTTAAAGATAGTAATACGTAATGTATTAACCATTGTTACCCTCCTATTATGTTTGTTTGAAAATTTGTTCTTCTTTTGATTTGTTTTGTTTTTTCTTCTCTTTAAAATAAATTAAAAAAAAAAAAAAAAAAATGAAACCTAACCAGGCATGGTAGCACACGCTTGTAATCCCAGCACTTGGGAGGCTGAGGCAGGAGGATCGCCATGAGTTCAAGGCCAGCCTGGGCTACATAGTGAGTTCGAGGCCAGCCTGAACTGCATAGCTAGACCCTGTCTCAAAAAAAAAAAAAAAGAAACCTACCATTAAGAAGGGCCTGGTCATTCTAAATTCAACTTTTAATGGTGCTTTTTATAAAGTCCAGTGTTATAAACTTATCTGCCATTCAAGGGAAAGAGGAATAGGAACAGGAAAACAAAGCAGAGGAAGGAAGAAGAAAAAAAAAAATAGTGGGAAGACCATGTGTAATTATACCTGAAAGCTATAGAGATGTTTATCTCAGTGTACCACAGACAGCGTTATACGCTATAGTGTAAGTTTTGACATTTTGCATACAAGTGTAAATATGCTGCTTAAGTCATATTCTTATATCTGAATATTCTTATATTTTACGAGGGCTGTATGTCAAGCTAAAACTATTTTATATTTCAAAAAGACCCTTCTCGCATCTGTTCAATTTAACTAAAATACTCAGTTGACCACTTTGAACTTCCTCAAAAAGAATTCTATATGCAAAAACAGAATATTTGATTTTCCATTATTAACATTTGCTTTAACTCTGCATACCACTAAGGCAGGAAGGGAAGGAAGCAAGATTTCTATCGCTGGCTCCTTATAAGGTTCTGAGAATGAACTAGAACAATTTAAGCATGAAATTTCTTTCAACCATTGTCACCTTAACACTGTCCATATTCATACAAAACCTCTAGCTAACCAAAGAAATCTATATATTGCTCGTGCTTCTATAGCATGTAGGGACATGTAAAACCAATTATTAGTGATTCTCAAAGAATCTTTTAGGCCACATTTAGAAATCTAAGCAACTAGAGTTGTTTCAATAACCCATGTGGATAAACCACTTCATCCTAGTCATCGGCCTAGCCTGGAAGTCGCATGCTGTATTTACAAAAGCAACTTTCACCAAACCATTTTCTACAAAGACCTATATTTTTTCCAGGACAATTTGTAGTTTTATTATAACTATATGGACAGCTTGAAAATTTTAAAACAAGCTAACTGCCTGATATGGATTCTACCAGAAATGCAGCACGAGTAGCAAAATTAGAAGGCTGGGGCTGAAGGCTGAAGTAGGCCCCTGAAAGATAGGCAAAAACCATGGGATCCACAAACAGGAGCAAGATCAGAAGCTATTATTCTGATGGCAGCCATCAGGCAGGGCCAGCAAGGTGAAACCTGGCCCATAGAGGGAAGGGCAAGTGAGGTGAGCGAATCCTCACACCAGCTATCATTACTCTGTCAATAAATATTTATTGAGCATCTACTTTGTGCCAGACATAACACTAAGCTCGAGAAAGGCAAAAATAAGTAAATGTGCTTCCTTAAACTTAGAGTTGTTCACAATCTAGTGAGAAACATTCTGCCTTGTTTTCTGAAACTTCTAAAATCTCCCTAGTTCCAAGCTTTGGTTTGTGCTCCAAATCCACCCCCAGCTTCCTCTCTTCTCTCCACAGTTCATAGCACCTTACTGTGCAACAGCGGCATGAGAAGTCCCGGCCAGAACTGGAAGGAATGGGTGGTAAAATCTAAAATGCTTTTTAGTCCATCCAAGTCTCTAGCCAGCACCATGGGAAATCACCAGCCTTTGTCTCTTCTCCAGCCATGATTCAGTCTTACCAGTATTGTTGGTTCATTTAACGTGTTGAACATCTTAAATGCTTTCTGCTACCCTGAGTGGATTAGGACAGCCAATTTGGAATTACCCTTCACACAGAAGTTTGAAGAACTGAAGAGAGGGTGAGCTCTGTTTGTATCCATGGAAATAGCGTTTGCAGCTAGAGGGATGAGTTCGACCGTGGTGTATAACAAGTTACCTAAGGCGGTGTCTGAGGCAGACCTCACAAGGTGACACTTGGGGCCTGTCACAACACCTCCCTAAACCATCACATGGATAATTTACAAAGAGGGAATGCGGTCTTTTCTTAGATCGTTACACTGAACTTGCAGGGTAACTAAGTCATGCATTCAAAGCCACCTCCGTATTCCAAGAGTAATCTCAGTCTATGCTCCAGGGAAGAGATCTGGGTAGGCGAGGACCTCAGCGCTACAGATACTCGAGAGATGAGGCTGAGGAGAGTGATGGCAGAGGAAGGCAGGGATCAAGCCCACCAGCTGGAGAGTGTTGGTCAGCAAACGACTCGATTTTGTGAGCGTGAGCACATTACCTCTCAACGTGAAACCTCATCTCAGTAACTGTTCCAAGTGCAGCTTCAACCTTGGAAACCAAAGGGAAAGCCAAATACAGTGCATCCCGTTTGTGAGTCCAAGAGCACTAATCTGAGGAGAGAATAGTTGCTAAAGAGGTCACAAGGACAAGAATCTGTGCCCACAGATTGGCAAAAAAAAAAAAAAAAAAAAAAAAACAACTATGAAATCTTCAAGTGGGAGAATCCCAAGGCCACACAGGTTGCTTTGTTTTCATACCAAAGAGCTTCGGTCCCCAGGGAGTGGCAAGATGAAAAACAACAGCACACTCTTGCTAGAGCCAAGCTGGGTGTGTTTCAGTTTCTGCGAATGCCAACCTCGCAGGGAAGTGGAGCTGTTGGCCTTGGGGGACAGCAGCAGTGGCCCTCCTTTCTGGACGGCTCACTGTAGGGGCATCTGCTGTCTTTTTTCTTTCCTTCTTTAACTGAACAAGCTAAACTCTTCCTGCCTCAGTCCTATGATTTCCACAGTAGACCCTCAAAACAGCAAATAAAACCTTGAGGCCTCCTCAGCTAAGAATTTTGGAACTGGCTTGCTTTTCTAGAACGAGTGGAGGAGTGGCCAGGGCCTGGGGGAGACTGGGTTGCCAACCCTAGCTACTGTTCCCTGGAATAAAATTATTACATAATAGGGCTTTCTGCAAGATCGGAGATCAGCTCCAAATCAAAGCACTTTATTTGTCAGTCACTAAAATAGTTGTTTAAAGCATACACACACACACACTCACTCACGCTCACGCACGCACACACACTGTTTTTAAAGCGTGATATTTTCTGCCTGAGCCTTTTCTTCTCACTTGGCAACCCTGTTGTGTACACGATCTCTACAGGAATGCAGAAAAACCACCTGAGGGAGAAAATTACTAATCACTAAAAATTACTAATCACTCTCTCACACTAAACAAATCCACGAGGAGGTTTTTAGTTACATGCCAGGATATGGGTTCTTTTTTTTTTTCCTCCCTTCGGGTTAATGATACAAAGGGACACAAAATAAAAAAAAGAAAAAGGAAGCCTGTCACATCTTAATATGCATTAGCAGGAATATTTTTACATGATAGCATCTAGGTCTCAGTCCAAAATAAAGGCAAGTAGACCGAGAGTCTCTAAGGCCCACCAGTGGGTCTCTCCGAAAGCAAAGAGGTGGGAGAGAATCGTACTTCCCACAGCATTGAACCCAGTGCCTATCGCCCCCCAGGGGCGCCCCTATCACTTACACTAACACTCAGCGACCTCATTTTCACATGATATTCAACTCACACAAAGCCTGTCATCTATTCTTTCATTAACTAGATTAGTGTGTTATGTACGGCGGTCCCCGCCAATTTGTATCATATCGTCATACTGTTTATCTCAGCCTTGTTTATCTTTTACTGTTTCTTTGGTCTGCTGTAAATAGCACCGGCCCATGTACCTACTCAGCCCATCAGAGTTGAGTGTATCCAATTCAATGGTCATATTACAAACGAGAGAAATTGGTAGAAGCAGTGGAATTATAAGTTTCATTTGAATGCTCCTTGGATTCTTCTTTCTTCATTATTGTTGTTTTGACCGATTATAAAACATGATACCACTATTATTTTTTAAACGTTTAAGCTAATCCATAGTTTATCAACTGCAAAGTAAATGATCTTCTATAATAACCTCTTCAAGAGGCCATTATATATAAATACATATTTATACATATATAGACATAGATATAAATATGCCATCTAAGTGGAATCCTAACATATAGTTCTATAATTTTCTTTTCACTTAACAATACATTATAGATGTCTTTCCATATCAATAAATAAAAAGCTGCATACACATTTTGAATAGCCTCTGAGTACTTATTACATTTGAAGGTTATCAAAATTAACTTAACAAGCTTCTTACTAGTGAACGTGTATATCGTTCTCCATTTACACTCTTATTAATAAAGCTTAGATGAACAAACTTAGAAACATATCTTTGAATGTCTTTTTAATTTTTCTCTTGAGAATAAATTTCTAGAAAAGAGATCACTTCCTCAAAAAACATGGACATTTTAAATTATGAAATGTATCGACTACATATCTTGCAGAAAAATTAATCCAACACCTACATTCTCACAAACACTACCCATAATTAATATTTTTTATCTTTGACAATCTGATAGTGGTCAAGTATAGGCGGAATGATCAAAACATATGGTAAATGTTTAAATTTTTTTAAATTTGTTAGTGTAAACGACACACTACCACTAATACCCCTCAAAATAATCCCTCTAGCTTCAAACACACTTGTCCCATCATTTCTGCCACTTTCTGAGGCACTTCTAGAAGTGCTCTTTCATGAGTGTCTAGTTGTACTGTCATGGCTGCCTTGACGTCCTCAACCAATTCCATACATTTACCTTCATGATCATTTTGACTTTGAGGTAGAGCCAAAAGTCACACAGTGACAGATCCAGTGAGTAAGGTGCATGAGGACACATAGTAATGTTTGTATTTGACAAAAATTACCATAAATTCTTTGACTTGCTTGAGGATATCGAGGCAGCCATGACAGTGCAGCTAAAGACATGAAAGAAGACCTCAAGAATGTCACAGGAACTACAGAATAAGTGTACTCAAAGCAAGGAGGATTATTTGGAGCAGGATTAATAGTAATGTGTCTTTCATTGTAATTTTTAATTTAAATATCATTTTTTATCACATATAGTGTCATTATTCTTTCAGGTGCATCACTCAGATTAACAAAACAATGTTTTCAGATGATTATTAACAGTGTAATTAAATTTAACTTTTCATGGTTAAAATTCTTCACATGTTATTCTATAGATTGAAATCACTCTTTGTTTTTACTGGCTTCTCTCTGTCACAATATTAAGGAATCATTCTCATTTTATTGGTGAAGAAGCTAAGTTGAAAATCTTTTAGTATATGGTTTAAAGAGAGTAGCTACTTGACTAGTTGACAAGCATCCTAACTTTTATCCATTTTTAAAAAAAAATATTTAAAAAGCAATGGGTGGAGTATATCTGTGTTCTAGACAGAACATGGAAAAGCAGAAATAAATTCATATTGAACTCATTCTAATCCAAGCCAATTAGAGTTCAACTGCAATTGCATATGTAACAAAAAAAGACTTGAAGCAACTGATAGAGTTCAGTTTGTGCCCTCAAACCCCAAAACTAAAGCCCCTTGGTTTTTTTGCTGCAATAATATCTAGGCTGCCAATCATAACAATAGCTTATGTTGTTCTTCCTTAGGGCAGGCAGTGTAAATATTGAGACAGATTAGAAAAAAAGAAATGATTACCCCCAATGAAAAATTAGCTACATCTGGGGCAGGCTACCTCTGACCCAGGGCTCCAGCAGAATCTCTCAACCTTTATTTTCTGTTGTTAGGTCAAGAAAGAAGAACTGCCTGGGAAAGAACATGCAAGAAGGGGTAGGTACACTCCAGAGATAGAGAAAGTTTATGTGTGTATCTGTGTGTGTGTGTGTGTCTGTGTGTGTGTGTGTGTCTGTGTGTATACCTTGTGTGCATGCATACATGTTAAAATGTCCCTGAGATGGTTGGCTTTCTAGGTACATTTTGAGATTCAGAGTAATTAAGCAACATTGCTAACAGCCCTGTCAAAGATGTCTGTCTCCCCATCACCACCAGCCCCACCTCCACCTCCACCAGCTTTGTTTTTCCCTCCACCTGTATGTGGTTGGTTGGGAGCCTGCGGAGGCCTCCCTGTCACCACCTGTGTGGCAAAACCAGCCTTCCCCGAGATCAGCTGCTCTGCAGCAGTGCACAGGTGTGTCCTGGAGAAACCTCAGCATTCTTGTTCTCCACTTAGGCAGAAAGAAAACAAAAAGGGAGAAGATTAAGTTATACACAGGCACAGACAGATGAGAGCGGGAACCCAGAAGGCGTGTAAACTTCAACTATATTTCTTTTTTTCTTTTTTTTCTTTTTTTTTTTTTTGTGGGTACTGGGGGTCGACCTCAGGACCTCGTGCGCCAGCAGGCGCCCGTGCTGCTGAGCGTTATCACCAGCCCTTTTTTCGTATGTGGATTCCAGGAGTTGAACTCGGGGCCTCGCGCTTGCCAGGCAGGTGCATACGCCGCTGAGTCATCTCACTGGCCCCAACTATATTTCCGTAAATGCTACCAGAAGGTTTATTGTGATACAGTCGGGACCAAAATAAATTTAAGACTAAACAACTATACAGACACAGAAATCTGACTTTCATGTGACAGCACCAGCTGTTATAGTTATGGTAGTGCTATAGTAAATATGATTCTAATACTGGAGGGAAAGAATTGGTGTATATTATGTACACCTACTATGTGCCATGCGGTATTTATGCTAAGAGTTTAGGTGTTTTTTCTTGGAAGGTTGGACTTTGTACATGAATCTACAAAAATAAGGCTCTCTGGTGTCTCCTCTCAGCCTCACTAGTTCTCCAACTCACAGCTGCTATCTTTCAATGTAAAAACATTTTCCTAACCTCTCTATCTCCCTCCCTCTCTCTCTCTCCTTCTCTCTCTCTCTCATATAATACATTGTGATAATAATTATAAAAATGCCACACTCTTAGGAAGGTACCACACAAACCAAGGATCACTGTGCCCTGTTGATATTACACATACATCCAAAGACAGTGCCTACAGTATTATACCTGTCATATTGAAGGAAGGCAAATTAAAACCTGAAAGAGAAAGATTTTGTCAGGAAAGGACAGGAAGCTGACTTGTTTATTCATTTACTCATGGGGGGCCGACTCTTGTGTTGCAATAAGAGTTCCACAACCTCAAGCAATTGGAATACCTACCCTTAGCTGCAGAGTGATACTCATGCTGTGGGTCAAGTTTTCTCAGGCATTGGCATGCCAGGACATCAGAGAATAGTGGAGAAAAACCCAGAGCAATTCCTTTTTCTTATGTCTACAAGAGAAAATATCTTAAGCAAACAACCTCACCCCACATGAATAATTAATTATAATGTTTTAGAAAGGCATACCTGTGAAGGAAAACTCATGCTTGGTTTTGTTTCTGCCTTTTAATTCCTGAATGTAGACATGGCCATACCAAAAGTGACATAAACCTGTTTCTGGCAGAAATTTGCTCATGCCACCTGAATGCTTTCAAGCTGCTTCAAACAAGCTGGTAGGGTGTAGGTGGTCTTAGCTCCGAGTAAGAAAATGAGGAGCATAAACACACAGGTCCTCTGGGAAGCTGCAGCACATTAATGTCAAAGAGCCTGAACCCGTCCTCCCCAGTCCTTGGAGCTGCTGCAGAGTTTGACAGACCAAAGACCAACAGAACTGGGGGTGGGGGTACCCAGCACACAGGCATTCAGACGACTTGGGTTCAACCCCATCCAGCTCAGCTACTTGCTTATTTGCAGCATGTTAGCTTTCAGTCACTGTGACAAAACACCTGAGATAATCAACATATAGGAGAACAATTTATTTTGGCTCACAGTTTCAGAGGTTTTAGCCCATACTCACTTGGCCCCATTGCTTTGAGTCTGTGGTGACATGGTACATTGTTGGAGACCAGATAATGAGAATCAAGACCTAACTGACCTTCTCTGCAAGCACAAAGGAGAAAAAACAGCAAGCTTTGCTCCTTTGGCAACAGGCAGGCATGCAGGCACATTGCAAGTTCCAAGGAAGAGTCCACACAGCTGAGATCAGTTGTTTACCTGGGCATATACTATAGATAACAGGAGGCAGATGAATCTTCTATTACCCTAATTACTTGCTCCCATGTCTAAATAAAAGCAAGGTGAGCCAATTGCTCAGGGCTCTTTGTCCACTACAGGCAAGAGCTCAAAATTATCTCTCAAAATTATCTCTGTGTCTTGTCTTTAATCTCCGTTTGCCCCCTCTGGTTAGGCATTCCTAGTAGGCTGGTTTCCTACAGTACAACATGGCAGGGATATGAGGCAGTGGCCTTTTCACCCCGTGGAGGCCAGGAAGCAAAGAGAGGGAGGAAGGAGTCAGGTCCCAATATCCCCTTCAAGGACATATCACCAATGCCCAACTTCCTCCCATGAGCTCCCACCTCCAGAAGGTTTCAGCACACCCCAGCAGTGCTCCAGGCTGAAGACCAAGCCTTTAGTGTCTGGGCCTTGGAGGGACACTCGCAAACCACAGCAGCAAATTATTTCATCTCTCCAAGTGACTATCTCTCCATTCACTTGTAAAATGAACATGGTTATAGGACTTTCTCCCATGTGTGCTGCTGTAACAGGGTAGGCAATGCCTGGGATATTCTTAGCCACACACATCTTAGTCAGCACTTGATAGATGTCAAGAGATGACATTTCAATCCAGCGTTCTCCTCTCAGAAGGGACATAGGACTCACTCAAGGTCTCCCAGCTAGGAAGCTAGGACTAGGATTCACATAAGCCCATTTTCACCATTGCCATTGGTAGGTGGCACCTCCTCTGCCTACCAATGATTAAGGGAAACAAGTCAGTCTCCATTGCACCCAGCCCGACCCAGTTCCACTCAATGCAACTTCACCCCTGTCCTGCCCCGCCCTTCTCCAGCCTCCACGGTTGCCCTGGGTAAGTCTCAGTAGGAGGCTCTGCACCAGCTGGGCCTGAGCACCAGCCTAACTGGATAGGGAAGTCAAGGTCCCAAACCAAGACCTCAACCCACAAACCCAGGTTGAAAACTGTTACCATTGCAAGCAAAGGCATGGGCTTCCAAACCAGGAGAAGGGAAAGTCGAGGCAAACAAGTGGAGCTCCAACTGGCTCTTGCCAAGCAGCTAAGGGGATTGTCAGGGTTTTGTCAACACTAATAAGCCAAACAAACTTCCACGTGAGAGTGAAAGAGAGGAAAGGAAATGCCAAGGGTTCAGACTACCAGCCCTAGTGTTCTTGACAAACTGGGACAGTGGTTAAGAAGGTGGAAAGGGACACAGGAAGCCTGGCGAGCACCATCTGGGCAGGGCAGGGTCTTTTTTTGTGTGTGTATGGGTACCGGGGGTCAAACTCAGGACCTCGTGCTTGCCAGGCAGGCGCTTATGCCGCTGAGCTATCTCACCGGCCCCAGGGCAGGGTCTCGACCGTGTCACACTCACACCTGTTCTGCCCTTTCAGGCGCACACAGAGTTCTGTGCTCCAGGCCACGCATCTACAAGAGAAGAGAGATGCAGGAAAGCAGGCTAATGTGAGCATGAGCAGCATCAGAGGAAGAACAGCCAAAAGGTTTCAAGGTGTTTATCCTGGCAAGGAGATGTCTCGGTGTGAGTGTCATACGGCGGCTCTCTCTGGATGGCCAACGTTTTCCCGGGGGACCCACTGTCTATGCAGGTCCAAAGGGCAAAGCTAGGCTTAGTGTATGGAGTTGGCTGGCAGGCAAGTGGCAGCGTACGCATCTAAGGGACTCCGGTGGGGAGCAGAGCCCTCCTGGCAGCTGCAAAAAGGTGGTAGAAGCAGTACTGGCAGGGCTTCTGCATTGGGTAGGGGTTTGGAAGAGATGGCTCTGACTTTGGGGGCCCTTAATTCCCTCATGCTGCGATTGGGCAGGTCAGTGAGCTCACCCAGGGCCACCTCTCTGCGGAATGCACCCCCGTTCATGCTCTTCACCCATCACTTGGGTTTTTCCTAAATAAGTGAAATATAATTCTGACCTTTCTAAACCTCATTTTCAATAACATAAATTGATCTTCAACTCTCTGAAATGCTAGATTATAACTCTCTCACTCTAGTTGGAAACAAGAAAAAATGAGAAGTGATAAACACATTTTTAAAAGGTCAAGATTGAAAACTTCAACTACATACTTGTATGATTTCTGTATGGCCACATAAACATAAAACCAAAAGACGAATTTACTGGAAAATACTAATGTTTGAAATAGATGAGACTGAAGAATAATGTCTTAATATATGAGTATTTCATATAAATCAACACAGAGATGATTAACAATAGAAAAGAATGCAAAGGGCATGAATAGAAAATATTCAAATGAGTTATATAACTAACTGATAAATACATGAAAAAGTATTCAGAGTAATTAAAGAAATGTCAATTTAACCAAAAATGTGATGTTACATTGCACCTACCATCCTGGTTTCTATTTTTTTTTTTTTCCTGGTTTCTATTTTTATTGCCAAACATTCAAACAGGTCTGGATCCCCATTGTTTTTGCAGGACAGACACGGTGGGGTTTTACTCACGGGGTGATTACTTCAGAAGGGGAAAACATTCTGACCTTTCTCTAGATAGAATGACTGGAAGCGTGGAGAAGTTCAGCCCCAGTTCTATGACTTCTCTCGGGTGCACTTGGTGGGCAGACTCTACCAGTTTCCATTCATACATGTAGAAAAGCAGCTGCTACAATATTTGCACAGAGATTTCTTGTGAGGACTTCATAAGCATTATGTGTTTCATTTGCTAAAATGTAAATGTGTCCTTCTGAGGATGTCGCCAATAGATCTCAGTGAAAGGTACTAGAAAATAGTGGGTAAGAGACACCATTTGCTGGATCCAGCTCTTCCCAAGAGACAAACATCACTACATGCATGGTGGAGGAGCCCTATACGTCTACAGCAGGAAATTTGATCAAAAGTCTCTAAAGCACACTTTCAAATGGCTGATTCATCTTCTGTATTGCTTGCAGTATAGGTAGAAATTTTTCTTAATTACTAAAATTCTAGTTTGACTCCTATAAAGACTTTGTGAAAAATTTGGTTTAGGAAAGTTCCTAAGGACTAAGAAAGAAGTCCTAGATTTAATAAAATTACAATGTTGTGTGATTTTCTTGTTCCCATCAGTGAAAAAAATTCAGGGGTAACCAAGTAGGACTCTGGGAAGAAATAATTGTGGTGAGGAAGGAATGGAAAAAGGGTGGAAAATCATCCCTGCAGGAGGCACAACTGGCCTAGAGTGACTGAGACAATGGTCAGAGGGCAGATCTGAGTGAAGGGAGAAGGAAGGAAAGGCGGAGAGAAGGAAGGAGGGAAGAGAAGGGAGGGGAGGGAAAGTGAAGAGAAGAGAGGAGAGGGGAGGAAGGAAAGGAGAAAAGGAAAAAGAAAGAGGGAGAGGAAGGGAGAAAGGAAGGATGGAAGAAGGGAGAGAGGAGGGAGGAAAGGGAGACAGGAAGAAAGAAATGGAAGGAGAAAGGAAGGGAGGAAGGAACAAGGAGGAGAGAAAGAGAAAGAAAAGGACATTGAAGTTCTCCTTGTTTTTCTTTTTAAACTTTTAACAAATTTTTATTATTGTATATTAATTATAGAAAAATTGGAGAGTACCAAAGCAATAAAAAGAACAAGGTAAAAAATCATTTTTACCCCCTCTCGCACGTAACACTATAAGGCTGAAATATAAATAATCCCGACTTTTTTTTTCAGCGTTTTATTTATGAAATGAGAGCTGACACTGGTAGGCAGCATCTAATTGTAGTACAGTACCATTTCCAATACACTTTTTAAAAGGAAGAGTGAAAGCCATTTGACATTTTCTAGATTTCTCAATGGTGTAAGACTTTCAATTCACTGTTTCTTTAAAAAAAAAATAATAAAGCAAAAGTTGTAATCCCAGCACTTGGGAGGCTGAGACAGAAGTATTGCCATGAGTTCGAGGCCAGCCTGAACTACCGAGTGAGACCCTGTCTCAAAAAAAAAAAAAAAAGAAAAGAAAAGAAAAGAAAGAAAAAAAAAAGAAACTGGGTAAACTACTTTGAGTAAGTAAAGAATATGATTTATATGCTATTTTCAGTTACTATATGCAATAACATATAATTTATGTAAAACGAATATACAATTAGGTAACAAGAATATTATTGTCTTCAGCATAGCAGCTTTCATTTAAATAATTCTTAGAGTCTATACTGCATCTTAACACCTTCTCCCAAACCATCGAAGTCATCAGACAAACCTCCCCAAGGAAGCACCTCTAAGCTGAGACCCCAGCGATGTGTAAGCGAGGCGACAGAGGGGCTTGGGGCTATGGAAGCAAAGACAGAGGGTTCCGAAGTAGAGTGATGGGACGCTCAGGAAGGAAGCATGTCCCTTCCCAGCATCTCAGAGGTTCCTGGTGTGGATGGGAGTTCCAGGATGACACAGTGTAAGATGAGTCTGGAGACAAAAACTAAGCAGAGGGGGTCCTCCCAGCTCCCCACCAGGCCTGGCACTAGACATTGCTCCAGCCAGGAAACATTAGCCATTGAAGCTGATTCTTTGTGAGCAGTAACGAATATTCTCTGTAGAGAAAAGTTTTCCACTGTGGCCCTCGACCATGGGGTTCACCATCGCCCCAGCTGTGCCCCAGCAGAGCCTCTCAAGGCTGCTGAGTAGCAGCTAGTAGCCATCGGCATTTTTATAGCAATCGCTGCATTCCAGGCCTGGCGCTAAGAGCTGTGCAGGAATCAATTCACCTAACCTTCACCATACTCTTACGAGATAGATGCTGTTCTTATCCCCACTCCACTGATTAGAAAACTGAGGAACAGAGAGGTTTAGTGATGTGTCAAGGGTTACAGAGCTCGTGGGAGGTAGAGGCGGGCGATATGGCGCTGGTGGCCTTAGGGGCTACCCCACACACCATGTTCATTTGCATCAAGTGCCTGTCCAGCGGCGGTGTGGGGACACAAGCCAGTGTGCGAGTGTCCCGCCCTGCTGCCACCCTTGCTCAGTATGCAGATACGGGACACAACACTGCTCAGCAGACCCTAAGCTGAATATCTCAGTAATTCCTCAACAGATGCGCCTCCCTTTGGGGCTGGGGAGTGGTAATAATTCCCTCTGTATTTGTATAGTGTTGTCATTTACCAAGTACTTCCTCACGTCACCTGTGAGGGAAAAGTGACTGCCAGGGACACTAGCAGGGAAGCCCAGACTCAACCTTGAGGTCCTGATTCAAATCCCAGGTCCAGGAAGACTCACAGCGTCTGACCTGGACTTGGGTCTTGGCCTGGTCGATTAGAAGCTACTCGTTAATTATGTGACTTCTCTGCCTCAGTTTCCTTACCTCAAGCATTGAACAAACAAGACAAGGCATACAGTGTGTGACAACTTGATAAGCTAACAGTGAACAAAGGCCACTCGACAAATTCTGCGTTTCCTGTCTCCTCCCAGCCACGCGTACCCGCCCCAGGAGAAGGCATACGGCACACTGAGTTTGTAGACGAACTCACAGTTTAGATGTTGCACACTAGAGGAACAAACGCAGTGTGCAGGATGGACACTCAACGTCCCCCCCAACTTTCCCCACTCCCACTTTCACAAATCTTAATTTTCCTCTTTGGCATTTTCTTAAAGTAGTGTAGCTCACTGAAAGCTCCAGAAAAGTGTGCACGTGGGAGATGGAGGCACAGTCACCCCACCACCTTTCTGATGGCAACAGTGTGCTGGTGGCTGGCTCCAAGTTCCACTCTTATGGCCAGAAACGGCAGGAGACCAGGTCCCTCCTGGAGGCAGCACCAGCCCCTGGCCTTCCTGGAAGCCCAGCCCGGCCACAGCCTGTTGGATCACACTCTGTTTGTCCCCAGGCCCCAGGGACTCCATTGTCCCCAGAAGCATAAAAGCCTACACATCGGGGTAAGATGCTCCACCAGAGCACTTAAACCCCTGAGGACGGGCATCCCATCCATCTGCCGCCGGCCCTCGGGGCCTTGTCCTGGCAGCCACAGGCTGTGAAAGCATGTTCTGTGTCCCCTGCAGAAGGAACGAGCAGAGCCTCCTGGGAATTTGGGGGGACTCGCTGTCACCTTAAAAAAAAAATACATCAGGGAAAAAGAAACGCATGTCATCCTTTTTTATGTGAAATAAATTCAGAAGCTAAAATGTCTGCGGGAGAAAATGAGGCTTTGAATAGAAGCCTTCCACAGGGAGAGAATGGAGGGAAAAGGCTGAATTTTGAAAATAACTACGTTTCCTTTCTTTTCTTTAAACACTGCCTGTTCAAGTGAGAATAAGCAGTCTCTAACAAGTGTCCTCCCCTGGGCTCTTCCCAGGGCCGCTGAAGCCAGGGAGGGGGAAATAGTGCCGTTTGCTCTGCATCTTTCCGCTGTATTTCTGTGGCACTTGATTGCCCCGTGGCGTTTACTTCACAAATGCTGCCTAGTTCAGGCCAGGGGGAGGCAACTGCGGTGAAAAGAACTCGGCGGGCTGGGAGGCGGAGGGGCTGCACCGCACGGGAGGTCTTTTCAGGAGCAATCAGTAAGAAGTCGTGGCGGCTTTGGCTGCAGCAGATTGGGGCTCCTTGGGAGCGGTTAGAGCAGGCTGTGGAGGATGGTTAGAGCCAGCCTTTGGCTCCCAACAGGGACTCCATTGTCTTACAGGGGAGACCCAGAAATAGATGGCCTCCCCCGGCCCTGCCCCGGCTGGAGCTCAGCTCACCCTACTTTGAAAGAGCACAGTGGGAGGAGAACACTGCTTAAAGAAAGGCTTCTGGTGGGCGATCACACTCTTGTCCACCCCCCGACCTCCATAACCAGGGTGCAGCTGTGTACTTGAAACCCCGTTTTCTCCAGGAAGTCTTTGCAGATTTCCCGGGACAGAGTTCGAGGAGCCTTCTGGATCTCCCCAAGCAAGCTCTTCCACTCTTATGTGGCACTGCACTATGCTGGATTGTAAATACCCTCTCACTTGTGGCTTGCCTCTCCCTGACTCTAACTTTTCTAAGAGTAAGATCAATATTAGGAAGAAGGAGGCGAAGTCCAGACTTCTGTGAGCTTAAAGATGAACTAATGTAATCACCAAAGGAATTGAGTTGATGTAGCCATAGCTAGACTAGGTATTTTTGTTTTTTGTTTTTTGTTTTTTTGTGGGTACCGGGCATCGACCTCAGGACCTCCCGCGCCAGCAGGCGCCCGTGCCCCTGAGCGATATCACCGGCCCTTTTTTCGTATGTGGGTTCCGGGAGTCAAACTCAGGACCTCACGCTTGCCAGGCAGGCGTTTATGCCGCTGAGCTATCTCACCAACCCGTAGACTAGGTTTTTATACCAGAAAAAAGGAGGGTTTGAGGTAAATTTTAAGTCCACTTATAGAAAAAATTTTAAAGCTATGTTCTTGCTTTTTTGTGGGCCTTGAAACACATGCAACAAATACGAAGTGCCTAAATGGGGACTAGTACATAGGAAGTTCTGAAGATACTCGCTCCCCTAGGCTAAGTTATCTTAATATTTTTATGCTAATACTTCTCTTTCTTAAAATCTGAGGCATTTATAGCTGGGCTCAAGGAACCAGTTGGGTATCCCTAGAGAATGGAAACAAATCAGCAATTTTTTAATGTCTCACAACCAGAGAAAGAGTATTATTCTTTCAGGAAATGATGTCATAATTAGTAAAAGAAGGTAATGTCTGTCATTACCAAAGGCCATTACATATGAAATCTGTAGGCTATCTCCCCTAAGCAGCCACAAGTTGCAAGCACTCTTTGTCATTTTCACATCCTTTTCCCCCGTCCGAGCCACCATTTCACACTGGATGTTGCTTGGTTTCTGCTTCCATTCCTGCCCCAATGGTCAGCCCTCTACAGAGTGACTCTTCTAAAGCATATTAGGATTGTACATTACTCCATTGCTTTAAACACCCCAAGAAAGCTTATCTCCCCCTGATGGTAAGCTAAATTCCAAAAGCTGAAGTAGGAAAACAGAAATTCTGTGGTGGAGAAATCTGCCAAACTTACTGTTACAGCTTGTATCTGGATATCTCCCCAAAGCCTCATGTGCTCATAGGTGGGGCTTTTCAGAACTGGCTGGATCCAGGGCATGTGATACTGGGATTAAGGGTGTGTGGTACTAAATTAGTCCACTGATTGGAACTAGCATAGTTCTGGGTGTGGATAATGGAAGCTCCACCCTGGGTATGGGCGGCACCAACAAATAGGCTTATAGCCCAGATGGAATAAAAAGGGCGAGAGGGAAGGCGGGCTTGCTGCTGGTTGTTGCTCACTGCTTCCAGCTTCCCCATGGACTGTTTCTCTTCTGCGATGCCCCTCTGCCACACCACCCTGCCTTGGAGCCAGCTGACTATGGACTGAAATCGCTATGAACTGTGAGCTGCAATAAACCTTTCTTCCTTTAACTTATGGGTGTCAGGTATTTTGTCTCAGCAACAAGAAAAGTAAGACACTTACCTTAACCAAATGGTGATGTGACTGTCACCAGGGATGTCCTATGGGTATCAAGTATGATGTCCATACCTTGGCATGATGTGATGAGCGCTGCTCTTCACCTCTGTGGTATTCTTTCCAAAGACTCACAAGCCTAGTCTGATCATGAGAAAGACAAAAGACAAACCCAGATTGGGAACATTCCACAGGATACCTGACTGGTAACCCTCAAGGAAGTGAAGTTCATGAAAAACAAGGGAAGACTGTCCTGGCCCAGAGAAGTGTGGGGAGACATGACAACAAATGCAGTGTGGTACCATAGACTGGATCCTGGAATAGAAGGAGATTAATGGGAACCTTGAAATCCAAATCAAACTTGAAATTTAGTTAATAGTAATGTCAATTTCCTAGTTTTGACAAATGAACCATGATAATGTAAGATACTAACAATAGGGGAAACTGGGTAATGAATATCCAGTAACTTTCTGGACTATCTGCAACTTTCCTATAAATCTAAATTATTCCAAAATAAAATGTTTCTTTTAAAAACTGATGCAAAAATGCAGTCTTTGAAGGGATAAATTTGAGTCACTTATAGGAAAATGGATGCACCTTGGGGCCATAATATTAAGTGAAATAAATCAGACACATAAGCTTAAATATCACATGGTTTCTCTTAAATGAGAAACCCAAAGTATAAATAAATTAAAGAGCAAAATAAAGCTAGATAATAGAGAACAGAGAGATAGATATTTTACACATGGGAAGGAGACCATGAGATGGAGAGAGGTGGAAGGGAGGAGAGGGAAAGAGCAGGGTGAAAAGAAAATGTGTCACGTGCATGTGCCAGCTCCCCACGATGAATGTAATCGTTATGCACTGTACATATGTACTAATAAAAATAAAATTTTTTAAAAACTAAAAATAAATGTAGTCTTTGAAACCTCATTTCTGTAAATGATCAAAACTTTTTTATCACTTTATTTTTTAACACTTCGAAATAACCAACGTAGTTCGAGAATAACACTTATTCACCTTGGGCTTTACAAAAAGGACCCTAGGATTCTACATTTTTCTCACGATGTCAGTTCCAAAGTCCTTCCTGTGGCCTAGAGTGTCCTGTGGGATCTGACGATCTGACCTGCTTTCTTCTCCGTAGTCTTTGCCTTGCCCTCAGTCATTTCCCAACACTTTGGTGTTTGTGGAAAACTTCAAGCACATCCGCCTGTCAGGGCCTTTGTATTTACTGTTCCCAGAACCCTCTGCGGTTGCTCAGGACCTGTTCCCATGTGACCTTTTCAAACAGGCTTTCCGAGGCCACACTGCAGGGACGCTCTGACCCTCCTCCTCCCCTCTCCTTCATCCTTTAACTTGCTTTAGTTTTCTTCACACTTCGCATTACCTGGCACCATGTAATGGATTCATTTGAATGGGGAGGGGTGAGTTTTGGTTTGGATTTCGGGTGGGGTTTTTTTTTTTTTTTTTTTTTTGGTTTTTTTTGTTGTTGTTGTTTTTGTCACATTTCTCCATGAGGAGAATTTTTGTCTGTTTTGATCACTGCTGTAGTCCCAGTACTCTGCAATCCTTGGCACATGGTAAACTTTTAACCTGGTAAATGAATGAATGAATGAATGAATGAATGAATGAATGAATGAAAATAATATATATGCAGTTCTTGCTTTAGTCTGTGTCTCCTCAGGTGGCATTGGTCTCTTACAACAGGAAAACTGAGATCGCCTTCTGGGTCCAAAAGATACCTAATGATGGACATGTTTGATGTAAATGAAGTAAAACCTCCTGCCTTGAACTAACTATAAGAAGCTATTTATAATTAGCTTGCTGTTAAATGAATCGGCAAGCTTTGCTACCTCATGAGTAAAGTTTAATTTCCCAAGTGATTTTGGCACTATTGATAAGCCCATGGACAATGGACAATATTTAACTGCCAGTGAACATTAAAGAAAATTACTTGTTTGGTTTAGATGCTGGTAAACTGTATTAATGTGGTCTTCCAATGTTTGTGTATTTGTTGTGTTGTGTTTTGTTTTGTCTTGTTTTTGGTAATGGGGATTGAACCTAGGGCAATTTACTATATCACAGGCCCTTTTTAGTTTCTATTTTGAGAAAGGGGCTCACTAATTTGTCTGGGCTGGCCTCAAACTTCCAACCCTTCTGCCTCAGCCTCCAAAGTAGCTGGGATTCCACATATGCATCACCACACTCATCTTTTTAATTTATTAGCATGAATAAGCCACATTTACGACTGAATGACTTTTATAATCAAATATAAGTTGTGTACTTCAAATAATGACCTCTAACCAAGGGAACTTTCTGGAATGATGGAAATGTTCTAATCTCCATTGAGGTGGTGGTTACATAGGTAAATATCTTTATCAAAATTCACAGACTATTACACTAAAGACCCATGCATTTGACTGTGTAAATTCTACCTCGGTTGTTTAAAGTATAGCCTTAAATTGGCAATAATCCCATTGTACGCAGTTCATGTTAAGAAAAGCCCTTCTGTATATGTAAAGTTATACAAAATCCATTTCATAAATGTATATGTTTACATATTATCAGTTATGCACAGGTGAATACCATAGGGACCAACTTTTGAACCATGCTTTTTGTTGGAAGCATCTAATTAAACGTACTGTGGTAATTGTGCCTTATTCTTATCAACATCATCATCATTTTATCAGTAGTGTCATAGCTCAAACACAAATCATCTTGAAAATGTTTAATCCTGTCATGCAAAAAAAAAAAAAATACAGAACAACAGGTAACAAAATCTATTCCACCAAATCCAAATATGTATTAGTCTCAAATAGAGGCAAAACTGACTGGAATGTTGCCAGTTAAAGGGAGAATTTACATAGAAAACACGTAAAGATCTAAATTGGAATTAAACCAGTCTGAAAAGAGGGGAAACAAAGACACCTTCAGGTAATTAGCACGGTCATTAATACCACGGGGAACACAGGTAATAAGCCACGACTGCCAGCATAATGTTGGGAGTGATGTTGTGAATAACATTCCAAGAGTAAATTTTTAGCTTCTAAAATCACTCCAGAACAATGACTCTAAAATATATATTTCTGTCTCTAAGTTGCTAGGAACTAATGTCACATTTTCTTGTCAGAAACTAACATCAAATTTCTCCAAGAGGTGTACATACATAAAAATAGAATAAATATTTGCAGCTCTTCTACCTTCAATTTCCCAAAGATGACTTAATTCACTGCCAATTGCAACATAAAAATGTTTTTCATTATGTGTTTTTTAATTTTAATTTTTATTTTTATTAGTACATGTTTGTGGTACACAATGATTATATTCACCATGGGGAGTAGGTACACATATGTAACACACCTAATTTTTTTATGTCTCCTTCCCCTCTCCTCACTCCCCCTTCCCTCCATCTCTTGGTCCCCTTCCCATTTGTGAAAGATCCATCTTGTTTCCTATTATCTCTCTTTCATTTTGCTCTTTAATTTGTTTATACTTTGATTTTCTCATATAAGATAAACCATGTGATATTTAAGCTTATGTGACCAATTTATTTTCTTAATATGATATCAAAGTGCATCCATTTTCCTACAAATGACTCAAGTTTATCCTTCTTTATGGCAGAGTAGTGCTCCATTGTGTGTAAATACCTTTTCTTTATCCATTCATCTGTTGATGGACGTGTAGACTGTGTCTAAGATTTAGCTACTATGAGTGGTGCTGCTATAAACATGGACTTGTGTGTACCACTGTAACAGGATGTCTTTAACTCTCTCAGGAAGATACCTAGAAGGGGAACAGTTGGGTTGAACTGTATTTTTATTAAAAATGTCCTCTTCGGGGTATGTGAGGCTGACCTTCCTTCCCTCAAAAGTATTCACTTTGACCATCAACTTTCTAAAATTATTTATGTGCTTCACAGCACTTATCACCATCTGAGATCACACTTATGTTTGTTGATTGACTTATTTATGGACAGTCTCCATTGCCATGTGAACTCTATGAGAGCCAGACTCAGGTTCTCCTTGCTGCAAGGTGTCCCAGACTGAGAACAGAGGCCAGGGACATCCTAAGCACTGAGGTCACCCTATTCAGCCTAAGGGTGGGCACATGCCCTGGCAGAAATGTGGTGACAACAAAAGAGCCACGGGGCCCCAAGCAAGCGTGTCTGTCACACAGGTGGGTGGACACGCCAATGAGCAGTGGACCAGAGAAGGTAGTGTGGTGGTAATAGGGGGTGAGGGACAAGGGGACAGTAGGAAAGCACATGGGGCAGTGGTGATAATGACACAAGGGACAGTGTGAGATGCCATGAGCTACTTCACAGGCAAAGGCAAAGGACCTGCAGGTTACGCATGGAATTGAAAAATCATGAAGAAAAAATGCATGGCCTGAAATCCACAGCTAGGGGGCTATTTCCACCCCAGACCTGTTTCCCAGTCCACAAACTACACAGCCTACTGCGTCCTAGCGGGCAGCTGTGTCCCGTTGGCTCGAGTGTGACTAACACGCGTGTTCCCCCGACGTGCGCTCAGCGTCCCACCAGTGTCTGCCTGAAATGTCCCGCCTTTTCCCAACTCCTCACGGCTGCATTCCCCCTTCTTGGCAAAGGCCAGTCCAGGGACTGGACCATCACAAGTTAAACAACTTCTTCGAGCACACGGATCAACTGTACAGGCAGGGAGGAGTGGGGGAGTTCTAGGCTTTGGAGTCAGAGAAACTGGGTTCAAACCAGCGGTGCTCACACTTTCTGCAGTATCAGGTGTGCTGCCCGTTCAGGTTCCCTCCTGCCCTTACCCCATGGACCAAAGGGCTAATCGAGTTTAACTGGTGATCAGTTTAAAGTCTTCAAAGATGGGAGGTGGACGTCAGCGATGGCAACTTTGGGTTTCCCTCTTACAATGAGCGAGACAAGAAGCTGATGCTGGTGTCACTGTAAGGCCAACATTTTCCGTACAGCACACCCACGCCCTGTGCAAATCACTGGGACAAGTCACCAGGGCGTAGGTGGAAATCTGGTCTTGCTGGATAAAACACTGCTCCATTTGAAAGGAACAAAAGAGGGGGACAACTTCTGGTGGCCACTATTTACTTGAAAGGGCCTCAAGTTGTCGCCTCGATGACTTGGTGTATAAACACTGGGAGGAGAAGTCGGGCACCCTCTCGTTCTTGGACGGTGTCTGACAGCCCCAGGGCTAGCGCTCATTCCTCACATCCTGTCTCTGCAGGCCACAGCCCATCCTGCAGTTCTTTAAAATGCATTAGATACCGGCTCATTGCAGGGCCTCCGTGGCACAGTAGGCACAGGGTAAAAGTGTCCAGAGGCAGCCAAAATAAATGGCATAACTGCTCCAAACTCAGATGATCTGACGGGAATTCAGCTGCTATTTTGTACGTAGTCCTTCCTCTGTGACAAGATAAGCATATATAGGTATATTAACACCTCTCGGAAGTTTACTTGACTGTCACTGCAGCTTGCAAAAAGTGGACAGATTTCAAGGAGCTGGACCAATGGATCTGGGTGATCTGTGAGAGCTGTCATAGTGATAATGGTGACAACAATGGCTAATATTTTTTAGGCTTCCATGTGCCAAGCCCTGTTTTGTCCCGTAGAATACAAATGCTATTCTCTACCCGCTATCTGCTTTCATTATTGCCATTTTACAGATACAGAAAGAAACAGCGACTTGCGTCCAAGCAAGTCTAGTGGGGGTGAGACTTGCATCCACACATCTGAATCCAGGATGTGCCCTCTGAGCTTGGCTGGTGCAAGGCCTGGGCAGTGCAAGGTGATGGGCGCCACCTTGGTGAGAACATCTCCACCTCACAGCATCAGCACTCAGGGTGAGAGAGGTCGGTCAGAGGCTAGGTTAAAATGAGAGGGGGTGGAACTCTTCCCAGTGCATCCAAAATCAGCCCCTCGGCCCTTCCCAAAACTAAGTCCTGAGACTTGATCATTCCATTCTGAAACTGCGTGGTGCAGCTAGCCAAATCCCCCGGCTTATGGCTCATGTCTTGATGCCCCCCCCAAAGCCTAATGCAGTCATAGGTGGGGCTTTTTCAGAGGTGGCTGAATCCAGAGTGTGTGATTGATTCATGGTGCAATGCTAGGATCAAGAGTGCTAGGATTAAGGGTGGGCAATTACTACACCAGTCCACTGATTGGTTTGGCACTGCCCTAATCCTGGTAGCCTGGATACAATATAAGGGACAGAAAGAGGCTTGTCTTTTCCCTTGCTTGCTCGCTTTTGCTGTTTTCTGCTTACCATGAACTGGTTCTCTCTGAGCCCCCTCTGCCATGCCACCCCGCCTTGGAGCCAGCTGCTTATGGACTGACACCTCTACAAACTGTGAGTTAAATAAGCCTTTCCCCCTTTAACTTTGGGTGTCAGGTATTTTGTCTCAGCAATGAGAGAAAAGTAACTAAGATGCCCCATCTTCAGGCAAGGTTGTCATCAAGCTAAGGCCAATTCACATGGAACTCAGCCCCAAATCTGTACCCCACTAATGGTGTTTTCAGAAGGCTCAGGTAGTCCTCTAACAGAGGTTTGCCAATTGGAAAGAAGGGTCCTACTTAATTTTATGCCAAATACAGGGCACACTGTGTTATCCCTCGAGACCTGGAGGTCCATATGTCCTCATGTAATTGCACCTGCAGGACAAAGCCCAGCAATGCTTTTGAGCTGCAGGTGAATTCCTCCCAGAGCAGCTGTTGCAGGATTAGGGGAGCAGGAATGCCAGCGGAACCAGGTGTCCTGGATTATGTGCTCCCACGGGAGCTCCCTCAGCTGCAGCATGGGAGGAGGCCACAGGGATCATGCCAGCCTGGCACACCCTTCTTTGGCCTCTGGAGGGTTCTGAGGGCTGGTCTTGAAAACACAGGCACTGATACCCATGTACATCTTTTTTGTTTGTTTGTTTTTGTTTTTGTTTTTGTTTTTGCTTTTTTGAGACAGAGTCTCATTATGTAGTCAAAGCTGGCCTTGAACTTGCTTATGTAGCCCTGGCCGGCCTCAAACTCACGGCGATCCTCCTGCCTCAGTCCCCCCAGTGCTGGGATTACGGGTGTGTGCGTCACCACACCTAGCTCCCTGTACACTTTTTCAAGGGCTCTATGTTCCCCAAAAATCTACTGATGGAGAACTGGGTGGGTCCATGGGGGCAGATGGCCAAAGAAGTGACAGAAGGAGCCCCCTGGAAACCCTAGGATCTCCAGGAATCCCTGCCTGAACTGCATCAGGGTTAGCACCCCAGGGAAAGATGGATCTGGGAGCCAGGCAGTTATGAAGAACCAGTCCAGGTGAGCAGATAGAAAACAGAACAAAATCCACAGTGCAGAATTAATAATAAATAACAGGCAGCACCAGGGAAAGTTTCCAAAGGTGAAGCCCCAGTGAACCTCCAAAGTTGACATGGACAACCAAAGTTCTCGGCGGGGTGACTGCAGCCCAGTTAAGAGCAGAGTCTATTCAGACAAGCAGCTGTAAATCCCAAGTCATCTTCACACTATTTCCAACTAAGATAGTATTGTCTTCCCCATAAAAGGTAGATAAAGTGATTTACATGTGCCTACTCATCAACAGATTGAATAGAGTTGCACTCATATTCCCATCCCCTATATCTTATATACGTGAAATAGCCAACTATATTTATAGATAATGAACTCGCTAAATCTAGGAGATACACACATACCCATCTGAAGGAATAAGTATTTAGTTGATAAATACATAAGGTGAGAGACGTAGAAACAGAGAGAAAGACATTGAGACCAACAAAGAGACAGTGAGCAAGAGAGAGACTGGAAGAAAGAGAGAAAATACAAGAGAGACAGAAATAGAGTTCTCCATACAGAAAAAGCTCAAGTCTTTGTTTCGCGGAGGAGGGCGCGCTTTGGATTCAGAGCGCTGCATCAGGAGAACAGCGTCCGCGTGTCTGGATTACGTCTGGGTTATCTGCACCCTCAGATCTTAGTGCAACAGGATCTGCCAGCGGACCATGTCCACGGGAACAAAGACGCAAAAAGGGTGCACATTCCTTCACACACACTGGCCACAGCGACCTCCAGGGTCCAAGGGCCACTTCTGTCTGTGGCACGTCCACCTCCTGTCAGTAAGCCTCCATGCCTCAACCATGAAGAGCTGACGAACAGGCAGAAGGAAAAGGGGCTCACACCTCTGGCAATTTAATAAAAACTGCTTTACAGCTATGTTTTCTTTAGTATCGCGATTTTTCAACTTTATTACCCAAGGCTACTCTTTACTGCAGGTAAGGTGGGAGCCCACCTTGGCTGTGGATGTTATGCTTCAGAATGTCGTTGTTTGTTGATGTGTTTGGGGTGCTGGTCACCCCCTTCCTTTGCCGGATACAATGCATTTGAGCGTCCTAACTGCTAGTTGATACCCCACTGAGTGTCAGAATACTAAGGTATGCATGCTATTCTCCAGTGTGGGTCACTTCAACTGATAAATGCTAGAGGATGTTAGATTAGATTTTCCTGAAATTTGAGCTCTCATTTGTATAAATAAATGTCATCTAATGCTTAGCAGATGCATTCAACTGAAATGGATAAGAATCTTGGGCTTCACACAGGAATGACCAATGGAGAGATCTGTGTCAGCCGATAAGGGTTGTTAAGAACTCTTTCGTTTTTAGGAAGCCTAAGTCTTGTCAGAAAGTTCCTGCATGCGGAGGTGAAAATGGTGAAGAAGAAGGGGAGATGCACTACAGGGAAACTGAATTTTCATGTTAGTAATTTTAGAGAAATTAACTCATAAGGAGACAAATGTGATGATTTCCATGAGCTGTCCAAAATCACAACCCATCACTTTATAAAGAATAAAGTCTAAAAGAAATCTGATGAGAAGCATCTGCCCTTCATACCGACACACATTCCTCTCTGCCCATTTTCCCCTCCAATTTATCTTTTCTAGCTCCCCCAGGTATATAATTATTCACATACAAAGAGAATGTGTGTCCCCAAATTGTTTGCTAAGCAATACGCAGTGTATTGATTATTGTAACTGCCCTACTAACCTGTTTTAAAACTCTGTTTCATTGTTATTTTTATATTTTTTCTCTTTAATATAAATAAATAATAAAATATTCATCAGCTATTCCCTGTTCTTAGAAAAGGTGAAATAAAAATTGAGACTAAAAAAAAAAAAGAAAGAAAGAAAGAAAGAAAGGAAGAAATCCCACAGGAATATGTAATGGCATCAAATTTCTTTACTTATTAAAACTATCTATATAAACCATAATTAGTCTATTTGTTCTTTTATTCATGCAGAAGATATTTATTAGCTAGAATATAAACAGGTTCCCTGCCTTCATGAAATCTATAGTATCCTAGGAAAGGAGTCACTAATCACACACACACACACACACAACCTAGAAAAGAGGATTTCGAATGTTTCACCGCAAAGAAACAATACATTTTTGAGGTAATGGATGTGCCAATTTTATCATTAAATAATGTCTATCCCATAAAATGTACAATGATTATATGACAGGTACAAACAAAAGTTTTTAAAGATAAATTGTGATTGTGGTAAGTGTTATGAGTGAGAATCACAAGGTCCTGTGAGAACTTACAGTCTACGGATTTGACCTAAGATAGCAGAGAATGCCTCTGTTATAGGCAGCTAAGTTAGATAAGAACATTGTAGGCAATCAGATAGGGCTGAGCCCTCGAAGGAGCCAGTGCAGAACAGGAGATACCCTGCAACTGTGGGGGAGACAGGCACCTCGCCTGTGGGCCAGACCTCAAGACAAAAGATAAAACAAATGCACCCACATACTTCCCCTAAGGATAAACATCAGGGATTGATATTCTAAATAGGTATCGATCACCTTGAGGAAGCCAGGAAGAGCCACTAACCCAACCCCCTCCAGGAAAATCGCCTGTTCTGTATTCATGCCCGCATGCTACATGACTCACTTCCCCATTAAATCCCAATTTAATCAATTTTACCTGAGCAATTATACTCGTAATCTTATTGGTTGACCATAGTTTTGTCCCACCTCATGCCCACCTTGCGATTTCCCATTTTTCCCCACCTTGGACCTGCCTCACGTCGTGCATTTGATCTATAAAAATCTCTAGAAAAGGCAGGGTCCTTGACAACCCACCTGGGACCCCTTCTTTCTCTCTCAGACGGAAGCTTTCTTTCCCCCAATAAATATATTCTGCTCTTAACCTCCATTGTTCCTAAAATTCATTCTTCGATTTTAGAGAGCACAAACTCGTACTGGACATCTAGCAAGTTGGGAGTTTCTTTCCCCTATATCACTTCCTTAGGGAAATGACAACTTCTATCTGTATAAAAAGAGCAAAAGGAAGAATTGAGTTGTAAACAAAGTGATTGGGAAGAGGAACTACACATGCAAAGATGCTGTAGCAAGAGAGAATATGCTGCGTTTCAGAAATTAAAACTAAGCCAGGAACTGCATCAGTCACTAGGAAAATGTAAATCAAAACCACAATGAGCTATCACTTTGCAACTATCAATGTGGCTATGAACAAAAACAAGTGTTGGCAAAGATGTGAAGAAACTGAAACCCTCATTCATTGCTGATGGGAATGTAAACTGGTACAGGTGCTTTGGAAAACAGAATTTAAACATTCAGCATACAACCATATGACCAAGCAACCCTGCCCCTAGGAATACATTCCATAAAATATGTTCACACACACGTTTGTCCCTTGAGGTTCATAGCAGCATTATTCGTAACAGTCAACGTCTAGCAAGTGAGGAATGGACAAAAAATGTGAACAAGTTTCATCCCTGTTGTAGCATGTATCTGCATTTTATTCCTTTTTATGGCCAAGTAATATTCTATGGGAACAAATGCTTGGACAAAATAGGGAAGTAGAGATAGAGATGGAAATAAAATTATTAGAAAGTAAAATCTCTACTATTTATTGAAAAGTGATGGAAAGTCCTCTCAGGGATGACACTCAGGTTTCTGATTTGCATGACAGAGTGAAGTGTAGTATTTTGCTGAGAAAAGGAACAGACAAGCAGACTAGGCAAACCCAGGAAAACCAAGATCTTGATTTTACACTGAGTTGGAGGTGCCTCTGAGCTGTCCAAGTAGAATGTCGAGCGTGACGGCAGATACACGGGCTGAAGCTCCAAGAAGAGGTCTAAACTGGAGCCACATCTGTGAGACATCAGCATGAGGTCATCACAGAAGCCACGGGCATGGTGAGAAGAAAATACGGAATGAAAACAGAGGTGTAGGGCCAAGCCTTGAGGGAATCCAATGTCCAGTGACAGAGCAGAAGACAATGGGCAAAGGAGACAGGAGTTGCCCAGAGAGTTAAGAGGAAACTAGTACTGCAGTGTCACAGAAGGAGAGAAGAAATTCTCTCAAGAAAGAAGACAAGCTGGGTGTGGTGGAGCACCCTGTAATCCCACCACTTGGGAGGCTGAGGCAGGAGGACCACCACAAATTTGTGACCAGCCCAGGCTACACAGTGAGACCCTGTCCCCCCAACACAAAAAAAAGTGAAAAAGAAAGAAGATGTGCTAGTGTCCCCCATATGTCAATCTTGTTTCATGTGAAATACGCCCTAGGAGAAAGATGGCCAAATTCAGTGGGAAATATTTTAAGCCAAGTTAAATAGTTTTCTTTACCGTGGACTCCTCTGATTTTTTAGCCTGTTGATATATACTGTGACTCTGATGCAACATAACCTATCCCAAACTGACTTGAGCACACATAGTACTCTTTCCTGCGATGGACACTGAGGGAGGCAACAGCAGTGAAGCTCGGTTGTTAGCCCGTTCCCCATAATCCTCTGTAACAAACAGATGTGGGGGCAGAGAGGAGTCGGGTGTCCTTCGGTTGCAGCTTTCTTTGTCCCCCACGACGCTGTCATGCAAGTCTGTTCAGATCCATCAAACTCGAATGAACAGCCAAGGTGACCAGAAGAGGTGTCATGGGCAGAGGGAACATGGACAAACAAAATTATATGAGATTTTTTTCATGTCCAAAGCTAGAGCTTGTTTTAGTCCACTGGTCTGCTATCATAAAATACCTCAGACTGGGTAGCTTAGACACATCAAAAATTGATTTCCTTACAGTTCTGGAGGCTGAGAAACCCACGATCAAGGCACCAGCAGATTCTGTGCCCAGAGGAGACTGCGCCCTGATTCGTGGATGGCGTGATGTTGCTGTCCTCGAGTGGTGGAAAGGACAGAAAGGGGAAACCACCTCCCTCCCTTGGGGAGGCCTCTTTTCTGAGGGCATTAACCCCATCCACGAGGACAGAGTCCTCATGACCAAGTAATTTCCTAAAGGCCGCACCTCTTGATAACACCACAGTGGAGATTAGGTTCCAGCATGAACTATGGAAGATGTAGACACTCAGGCCACAGTAAGCATCCAAGAAAATACTTCATGGTAGGAAAAGGCATCCTAGCCCCTAACCTTGTTCCTCCACACTTACAACTGTGTCTCTCCAATGGAGTGTCTCCCCCCAGCCTCAGCAATTGTTTGTTTGTTTGTTTGTTTGTTTGTTTGTTTGTTTGTTGAGTGTTTCATTGTTTAACCCAGGCTGGCCTTGAACTCACTATGTAGCACAGGTTGGTTTTGAATTTGCAGTCCTCCTGCCTCAGCCTCCCTATGCTGGGATTAAATGCATGCGCCACCACATCAGACCATACTAGGCAATTTTACTACCTTCTAGAGAGGGGCTCAACTCCAGCATCTTTCCTCTTTCCCCTAGTAAGCATAACAGATTCTCTGTTTAGCTAGGTTTTTTTTTTTTCTTTTTTTTTTTGCTCTTTGCATCTTAGACTATTTTAAATTGTGCTCCTTTGTGTCTACCAACAACAAAAAATAGTCCCTTTCTTGAGCCAGAAATATTTTGATAATTACCAAAACATTCAGCTTACAAGGAGTCCCACGAAAATTTTCTTAGAGTGGGAGAGTTTGCCAGATTCTGATAAGTAAATATAGTTTGGTTCTTCGTATTCTTAGAAAAACATGTGTACCAAAGATGTACACAACTCTTAAATGCATCAAACACACCTATATTCACAAATATACCTGCTATGCATCATTGAGTTTCCTCACAAAAGATTCATGAAACTCTAGAACTTCCTTAAGGTAGCAATGGGTTCCGTGTGCCATTTTCAAGATTTTTAAATGTCTAAAGAAAATCATACACATGGTCACCTTAAAGGAGTCTCGGTTACCCATAGAAACTTCTTTGGTTTGGGTAGGAATTATATACATTCCCTGGTAAATATATATGGTTGCACTTTCATCATAATGGCTAATGAGTAGCAATAATTGTGTTGGCTTATTAAAATGCAGAAATAATTATAATATATACAATTTGACAAGAAGAGATCTTTCAAAACTTGTACATCATGGAGCAAGTAGACTTTTTGTATTAATGGTGTTGGAAACCACTACTTCTGTGTCCCCTGAGACAACATTAAATGAAGCAGCTGCTTTCTGGCTTAGTAGTCACATAAGCAGGCAGTGTTGGGCTGACAAATTTTTGTTTTGTTTTCTGTATTTGTGTTTACAGTTGAAAACATTTCTTCCTTTGCATCTATGGGGTTTTAATTATTAGGTGTTCCAATTAAAGCCATGTAAGGGCTCATCTATTATTGCAATGGTTTTGAAAACATGCTATCTTTTTTGATGACTATATTATTAATCAGCTAATTATCATCATTGGAAAATATGTGTCCAAGTAGTTTTTAAAACACCTTCTCAAAACAAAGTAATATAAACTCTTAAAATGTGTGGGTTATTTGCAGACAAAATGCATTTTTGAGTGTAATTGTCTGGCTCTAAACAATGGCAAAAAGAAGTATAGGACCCCATGGGAATTGTGTGTCACCTTGTGGGCTTGTGATGCTTTTGTGACATTCCCTCCAAGCTCAGCACAAGGTATTTGTCTGTCAGCAATGGTCAGCTAAATGATTAGCTGACCCATCGCTTCACTCCATGGGTCACTGGCAGAACAGACAGGTTCAAATGTACAAGATGTTGGCTCAAGCTCTTTCTGAATGCCTTTCCTACTTCATTAAGCTTTAAGCATAGCTGTTGATGTAGGAAAATAACTCGCATTGGCACTCAAAAATAGAAACCCACTGCTTAAATGTAATATATAAGTCTATGTAGGAAGAATCTAACAACCTGATTCCCAGGGAAGGTATTTTTTATAAGGCTGAGACGAGAAGAGACTTCACTACATTTTGTTTTGAAGAATATTTGTCCATACAACCATATAATAATGACAAGACAGCCAGACCCCAGTGTGCTCACAGTGATCTGTTCTCCCTCCCTAAATCACACTCGAGAACGCAGAAGGTATCTGCCGTAATTCATCAAAACAAATACTCACCAATAAAATTTCGTTTGCATTTTCTCCAAATTTGTCATCTCATAAGACTCGTGTTTGACTTTGTGCCAGGGTACTGTATTTCCCTAGCAATGGTTGAGGAAGACCAGCAAGTAGGAAAAAAGTAGGAAAAGTACAACTTGGAATAAGATAGGGACGATCGTATCTTATTTTATAGGATTGTATCTTATAGCTTATATTAAAACTAATATTTAACTAAAATCCTCATTAAATGCAATTGTCAATCTTCCTTCCACAGAAAGACTACTAGGTTCGAGATCACTGCCTCAGTCCTAGGAGACTGAAGACCACATCTCCCTGCCTCATCACTTTATCTCAAGTGCGTAGTCCTTAGTAGGTGCTCATAAAATTTGTTGATGAATGAGAGGAGTTTGAAAGAAAATCTCTCAGTAGAACACTTTGTTTGACAGACACACAGAGGAAGTTGAGTGAAATGATTTCCCAAAGTCCCAAGTATCTGGCAGTCTAACCATGGTGCTTCCAGGGTAGCTGCCAGTATTTCTTGGAAGAGGATTTGATCTTCCACTCTCAGAGGCAGCTCCTGTCCTTTCATTCCAGGATTCTATTTCCTGCGGAAGGACAGAGTCAAAAGTGACCACCCCTAATCTAAGATGTGTTTGAATCTTATTCCACACCACTGTGAGCACCTGAATAATCCTCAAGGAGACTCATTTACACTCAGATTGCCCCCCAACTTTATTTCTCTTGAAGTGATATTAATTGCCATTGAAAAACAAAAGATGGCTGGTCATGGTGGTGCATGCCTGTAATCCCAGCACTTGGGAGGCTGAGACAGGAGGATGGTCTTGAGTTCGAGGCCTGCCTGGGCTACAAAATGAGTTCAAGGCCAGCCTGAACTGCATAAAAAAACACTGTCTCAAAAAGACAAAAAAGGGTCGGTGAGATGGCTCAGCGGTATAAGCGCCTTCCTGGCAAGCGTGAGGTCCTGAGTTCGACTCCCGGTACCCACATATGAAAAAGGGCCGGTGATATTGCTCAGTGGCATGGGTGCCTGCTGGTGCGCGAGGTCCTGAGTTCAACCCCTGGTACCCACAAAAAAAAAAAAAAAAAGAAAGAAAGAAAGGAAGGAAGGAAGGAAAAGAAAAGAAAACCAAGAGATGGGCTCAAGGTGACCCTGACAGCCCCAAATAAAGGGAACAATGTAAAGATAGAGGAATTTTTAAAGCCACTTTAGTAAGATAAAAAGTATAATTGAAAACTAAGGATATTTTTAGACAGGAAAGATACTATCCTGGTGCCTAGTTTCCATGGTTTTGCAATATAAGCTAAAATCTTTACTGTATAAAAGGAGATATTTCCTTTCTCGTTTTTAATATGCTTGAGGAGCAATGGCATTAGAAGATTTTGTCAATGGACAAAACAGAAGAATATTATCCTTTATACATGGTTTGGTGGTGGACAGATGCTACTCAACAAACCCAAAATTGGATGTTAAGGCATGGACCAATGTGTAAATTTTAAGGATGGGATTTAACAACGTGCTGTCCACAGATATATATGTTCAAAATGTGTGTCCACAAATATCAGAGTCTGGACAATACATCAAGCCCAAGGTCAGAATTTTTGTCCCTGCCCCCAAATTGTAACGAAGCACCCAGTAACACGTGGGCCTAGATGACCACAAAAAACACACATTCTGAACTCCAGGCCCCTGATCATCACTACACCACTACACCTTGTGCAGAGAGACAATTTGACACACACGCACCAAAGAAATGAATACCTGAATCCTCACTAATTCTAATCGTGCACACAGCCTGAGTCTGTTTCATAGGAAAGCGGTGGAAGGAAAGAGAAATGCCACCAGCTTTATTTGAGCCTGAAGAACATGTGACCTGCTGAATCTTCAGCATGATGTCATGAGAGTAACGGGCATTCCGGAAGATGTGACAGACAGCAGGCAGAGTTGATGACTGAGTGAGGTGAGGGTATGGTAAACAGGAAGCAGCCGGGGAGAGTGCTCCCCGGTGAGGCTGAGATGAGCTGACAGGTTACTAGACAGATCGGCTTCAGAGGCCCGAGGGCCTGAGGCCGGAGGGAAGCAGAGGAAGATGGGAAAGGAGCAGAGCCAGCTATTCTCAGCCAGGACTGCAGCCCCTGGTGGGAAGAGGTGGATCCCAGCCCTGCGGAGAACGTCTCCTGGACTCCTACTTTGCCTGCAGAAATATTTGAGAATTCAAGAGTCCTTGGTTATAAGCACCATGGAGGAAAGATCAATAATCTCGTGTTCCGATTGCATTTGTGTGTATGGGGGAAGCAGTGCTCAGACCCATGCCAGACTGCCTGGGGACTGAGGAAAATCAAACCTTCAGGTTCGAGGGAGTCACAGAGTCGGAAGTGGAAGTGCACTCAAGACCCGAGGGAGCCGCACAGGTGAGGTTATTTGTCATCCACGGGAGTTCCTGGTCCCTCACCATCTACTTGCCCCAATAACGTTGACAAAACACCCTCCACAGGATACTACCAGCCCAGAAGTGGGCAATACGCTTGTTAACGTGGCTCCATGAATGCTGATTCTGCTAGGGGGGCTCTGGGGTCACCCCCGTGTGTGCCCTGCCCGCTGTTACACAGAGGAGGGTACACGTGTCTCCCTCCCAACACCCTCTTCCATCACCATGGCTCTAGATTCCATGACACCACTGCATATGGCCTGGGGTCCCACCAGTGACAACCTCGATGACTTCATTAAAGCTCATGTCTACAAATACATAAGTTGAGTTTGTTCCTTAAGTGTGACAATATGCCATGGCACATAAGAAAACTAAATTTTGATTTAAAAGATTTCAATACTAAATTACCTTTTCTTCTGCTGAATTTACTAATAATGAAAAATGCATTTCCATGAAAAGCTACCTGGAGAGCTAATGCATATTCTACTAAAAAAAAAAAAAAAAAAGAAAAGAAAAGAAAAAGTAAAGAAAAGAAAAAGAAAATAAAAGAAAAGAAGGGCCGGTGATATGGCTCAGCGGCATAAGCGCCTGCCTGGCAAGCGCGAGGCCCTGAGTTTGACTCCCGGAACCCACATAAAGGTGAAAAGGGCCGGTGATATCGCTCAGCGGCACAAGTGCTTGCTGGCAAGCGTGAGGTCCTGAGGTTGACTCCCAGTACCCACAAAAAGAAAAAAAAAGAAAAGAATAGAAAAAAAAAAAAGAATGAGTTCAGGAACTAACAAAAGTTGACTTTTAAAAATCAATTCAGAGCTAAAACAAGTAATTATCAAAATTACTTTTCCAGCCCCAAATTTATTTTTTCTAGAAAGAGGCTTAGATGTTACCACAGGAAGTCCTTGCTCTCTGTCTTCACCTCCTGGGGACGAGTTATACCCAGCACTCTGCACACTGGTACACAGGTAGCAAGTGAGGAGCAGAGTTTAAGGACAAACAAGAGAGCTTTGCTACTCCTGTTTTAGGAATTCCGGTCAGTAGAAATAGGAACAAAATAATTTGACTAACCTATTACATTTAGAAAATCACAGTAATTGTTTCTATGCAAGAAGTTTGGATGGGAATAATTTACCACAAATCCACATGCCACTTAGATGATTTACTCACAAGTCTTGCTTTGACCCTCCCATTTGGCTTAAAATATAAATTAATTTTCAATTTCAAGAAAAGCAAACTAATACAAAGCTTAGCCTGAGTACTGGTAATGCTCTAAGTAAATTAAAATACAAATCTATAGGCCAGGTGTGGTGGCGCACACCTGTAATCCCAGCCCTCAGGAGGCTGAGGCAGGAGGAATGCTGTGAGTTCAAGGCCAGCCTGGGCTACACAGTGAGTTCAAGACCAGCCTGAACTGCATAGTGAGACCCTGTCTCAAAAAAAGACAAAAAAAAAAAAAAAATAAATAAAAAAAATAAAACCCAAATCTATAAATATAATACAATAATACCACCCCTTATCCATGGTTTTACTTTCTGCCGTTTCAGTTACCCAAAGTCAACCTTGGCCTGAAAACATTAAGTGGAAAATTCTAAACTTAAACAATAAGTTTTAAGTTGCACACCATTCTGAATGTATGATGAAAGCTTGCTCTGTCCCGCTGCATCCCACCTGGGACATAAAGCATCCCTCTGCTCAGCAAACCCACACTGTACTTGCTATCTGCCCATTAGCCATTTAGTGGCCATCTTGGTTATCAGATCAGCCATCATGATATCCCGGTGTTTGTGTTCAAGGAACTCTTCACCTAATGAGGGCCCCAAGCACAAAAGTAGTGATGCTGGAAATTCCAATGTGCCAAAAAGAAGCCACGTTTCCTTTAAGTAAAAAGGTGAAAGTTTATCATTGGTATATAAGGAAAATACACAGTGTATGTAGGGCTTGGTACTACCTGAAGTTTCAGGCATCCATAGGGGACCTTGCAACATATTCCCATGGATCGGGGGACTATTTAACTACATGCTGAATAGTTGATTGCCTTTTTTGAAATCTGATTGCCCTGCTCTTAATTTCATCATAGTTACCCAATTGTCAAAGAGAATATTCCTATCTTCTTAATGAAACTGAACATCAAAAATCTCTTGAATTGGGCCGGTGAGATGGCTCAGTGGCTTAAGCGCCTGCCCGGCAAGTGCGAGGGCCCGAGTTCGACTCCCGGAACCCACATACGAAAAAGGGGCCGGTGATATCGCTCAGCGGCACGGGCGCCTGCTGGCGCACGAGGTACTGAGGTCGACCGCCCGGTACCCACAAAAAAAAAAAAAAAAATCTCTTGAATTAAAGCAGTGGTTCCCAGAATCACATAGAAACCCCCCCCACCAGGTTTCTAGTTTAAGGAGTCTGGGGAAAGACCCAAGAATTTGCATTTCTGACAAGTTCCTGGCTGCTGCCCACACTAATGGTACAAGGATCCCACTTTGAGTGCTATCAGATTAGAGAATATACTGTTGTTGACTGATTAGCTTTAACGGATATGAGAAACTTCACCTCTCAGAACTACCAAGATCTATGTTTTTCCAATGAATATTTCAATAATGTTATTTCTAAGATTTTATTAGCGTGAATAAAGGCAGCTTCTCCAGGTGTTGTAAATGGCTATGGTGTGACACTGGAAGAAGACAGAAAAATCTCAATATCCAAAAGTACCCATAATATATCACCTGGGGAACTTTTCAAAAACACCAATATCCAGGCCACAGTTCAGGCCTAAAGTATAATCCCTCATGGGGGAGCTTGGATATTAATAATTTTCAAAATCTCCCAAGTGATTCTGATCCATAGCAAATTGAAAAGCACTGGGACAGAATAACAATCTTACTATTCTTAGAAATTAGGGTAGTGTGATGGGCCAAAGTAGAAGAATCAAAGCAAAGGAAAAATGAAAACAGGCCAAAACATACCAATAAATAAACAAAAATGTAAGTGGATTCAGCTTACCAGCTTAAAGACAAATATTACAAAGATCCAGATGTGTTTACAACAGACACATACACACACACACATACACAAAGACCTTTAAAAGTTAAAAATAAGAAGAGGGAAAAGTATATTTCTGGAAAATACAACCAAAAGAAAAGCTACTGAACCAAAAGCTATTAAAAGAAATAATATGTTTCAACAGGGAGGATACAAAATAGCGTCATAAGTGTTTCTATGTTGTTCTTAGTATGCATAAGAAGATACAAAGTATCAAGAATGTATACAGGACAGGGTAGATAGCTCAGAGGCACAGCTGACAGTGCCTGCCTGGCAAGCTCAAGGTCCTGAGTTCGATTTGGGTACCAAAAACAAAAACAATGTATACAAAATGTATTGCCCATGAACTCTTTTGTTAAATAACTTGTACCTTTAGTTTTACTTTCATTTATCTGTTCAGTTTATGTTCAAAGTTAAATTTGTTAGCCGGGGATATAGTTCAGCGGCACAGCACCTGCCTGGCAACCTCGAGGTCCTCAGTTTGATTCCTGGTACCAAAAGACAAACAAAAAAAAAAAAAATTTAAATCTGTCAACTTGCCTCCAAAACCAGTTCTTACTTGGAATTTCTATCTCATTGCCCAGTCTTCAAGTTCAAAAACAGAGGGACTATAATGTTATGTGAAAGAAATCGGACATACAAGCTTGAATATTTCATGTTTTCTCTTACATGAGAAACCCAAATTATAAGGAGTAAATAAAAGATAGATAACAGGAAGTAGAGAGACAGATCTTTCTCAAATGAGAAGGGGATCAGGAAATAAGAAGGGGGAGAAAGGGGAGGGGAGGTAAGGGGGGATTTGAAAAGGAATTCAGATGTGTTATGTACATGCACCAACACTACACAGGGAATGGAAACATTATGTATTGCAAACATTTTAATTAATTAATTAAAAACACAGGGGCCATTTTTTAATTTGTCCTAGTTTTGCATCTGGGTATATGAGGGAGTGTGGGTAATGTCATGAATACTGTTACAGATTCACTGAAAATGCTTCTTTAACCTAAAAATCTATCTATAACATTTATTCAGTAATTCCTTTCTGCTAAAAGCAATGACAGAAATAAAGATAATATGGATACAAAGATATTTATAGCAGTATTATATATAACAGTAAAAAAACAAGTCAGACAAAATCAGTCTCATTTATTTATCAATGGGAAGTGGATAAATTTTTATATCCATGAAAGGAAATGCTTTCATTTTTTACGAAGAATACTTAACATGTGAAAATACTTGTAAAATATATTGATATATTGAAAAAGATGGAAAAGGTATGTGATAAAATCTTAGCTCTTTTACATTTCTATAACAAATTTTCTGCAAATTTTCTGGCTTTTAGTGAAGTAGGAAAGCAGTTTATTAAAAAAGAGGGGGAGGAATGCAGAAGGATGGGGTGGAGGGAGGGTTTCTCAGATGTCGTCTTTCTTCTCCGTTAGCAGTGCCATCGCTGAGGTCCGCACACGGCCGTGGCACCTGGAGACACTATTTGGCACTGATGTGTCTTCCTCCCACCCCTCCCACCCTGCTGCCAGACAATGCTTCCTGTGATCAAGAATTCCACTGAGTCCTAATTTTTCTGCCAAGAGTAGAATGAAAATACATGCTCTCGTTTCTGCTAGTGGAAATACAAATTGGCACATTTCAGTAAGGCAATTTAGCAGAATAGATTAATAACCTTAAAAAATATTAAAATAAAGGGAAAGAAACTGCTCAAAAGGAAAGAATAACTGGGATGGGGGAAAGGAGAAAAGAAGGAAGGGAAAAGAAAAATATACATATATATAATAGCTAAAATAAGTATACTACTAACTTCTTTTAGTTCATTGAAAAGAACGGTTTGTGCTTATATTGTTTGATCAATTTTGCATGCCTATGTCTTGTAATCTGAGCAACTACTTTGAAGATAACAATACGCAATATATTAACCATTGTTAATTTCCTACTATCTTGTTTTGAAATTCTGTATCATTATTTTTATTGTTTTTTTCTCTCTAAAATAAAAATTATATATATTCATATATTTTGGGCCAAGCTGTCATTCTAGTAATTCCTCCCATGGAGGAAAAAAAAAAAACAGATTTTTAAAAAATCATTCTAGGGGCCAGTGAGATGGCTCAGCGGCATAAGCCCCTGCCTGGCAAGCACAAGGTCCTGAGTTTGACTCCCGGAACCCACATACGAAGAAAGGGCTGGTGATGTCACTCAGCAGCATGGGTGCCTGCTGGCGCACGAGGTCCTGAGGTCGACCCCTGGTACCCACAAAAAAAAAAAAAAGAATCGTTCTTTTTCTCCTTTGTTTATGTCTATTTTCTACTATGAAGGGGGTATATCTAAGGGTCAGTCTCATCCCTTATGACCTCACTGTCAGTCAGATGGTCCCCTCTGCACCTCCACACATTTCCTTATACAGCCCTCCTACCCACACCTCTCATCTTCTTCTCCAAGAGCAGGTTTCAACCTCTCCACCTCTATAAAAACCCACCCCGGCCAGGCGTGGTGGCACACACCTGTAATCCTAGCACTTGGGAGGCTGAGGCAGGAGGATTACCATGAGTTCAAGGCCAGCCTGAACTGCATAGCAAGACCCTGTCTCAAAAAAAAAAAAAAAGAAAAGAAAACACCCTGGCTATGTTGATCTTCAACCACTACTGCTTTCTCTGAGCCTATTTTCTTCTGTTAGTGGCATTATATATGTTTAAGGGTATGAATTATCTCCTTTAACCGTCCACCATCCACAGGAGACTTAGGTTAGTACATCCACTTCACTGGGGAAGACACCATGTGAATCAAATGGGTCAGGTAACTTGTACAAGAGCAGTTTCATTGCTTTTTAATGAGTTCGTGTTTTTACATGCTTTATCTCTCCACTAAGATTATATGCACCTTGTCTCCAAGGATCATATTTCATGCAATGGTACTTTACTTATATGATACCCAAAAATTAATTTTTGCCATACTGTATTTTCCAAACAATTGTTTGCTTTAATTATTTAGTTACTTTCTCATACCTGGGACAAAATGCCAGACACCCACCCATTAAAGGAGGAGAGGTTTGTTTTGGGTTTATTTTAGCTCACAGGTTGTAGAAGTTTCAACCCATAGTCAGCTGGTTCCAAGGCAGGGTGGCATAGCAGAGGGGCATCACAGAGCAGAAACGGTTCATCACGGGGGGAGCAGATAGATACAGATATAGATATAGATATAGACATATCTTTAGATTTGTTTTTAGATATATATCTTTATATATCTATAATCTATCTTTCAAAATCTTTCAGTGGACTAGTTCAGTGTCACACACCCATCATGCATTCACCTCCCCAAAGCCCCACCTATGCCTTCACAAGGCTTTGGGGGACATCCAGACGTAAGTCATAGCAATGATCAAACAGTATTTTATGTTAACCATTTTTAACCATTTTAACAATTGCCTGCCTTCTCAAACTGAGTATTGTAAACTCAGTTAACTTTTTCTCCAACATGTATAGTCAATACAAACAGCAGCGATGGTACCAGGCTGTAACAGAGTGATGCTCTCAGAGAAAACTGGGGGAAAGGGTAATTTTGCCTTACACCAAATGTGAGACACAGGCTTCTAGTGTGTCTTAAATAAGAAATGCCTGTGAGACTCCTGTAACTAATTCCTTTCCTTTCCTCCCCCTGTTAAGATGAACAGATGAGCTCATTTTAACAAGTACAGTATCGTGTCTATGCATTTCCAGCTGCATCTGTCTGTTGCTAAAAGGAACTTAGTATTGAAGCCCAACTGAACTAACTGTAATTGAAACTGTAATGGAAAACGAGCAATTTAAAGAATGGATGAGACGAAATCTGTTCTATTTTGAGAATCCTTACATAGGATTTATATTGAAATTTTCCTGCTAAATTCCAGTTAGGTAGGTAGATAGATAGATAGATAGATAGATAGATAGATAGATAGATAGATGATAGATGATAAATAGATATTAGATGATAGATAGATGATAGACGATAGTACATGATAGAATGTATTACATAGATATATTATATTACATGTGTGGAGAGTCAGACACACGAACACACTGCTACTATTGTTACTAGAAAGTCTATTCAGATTCATTCAAGACTCACAAATTTTCCACACTTGCCTTACGATAGGAAATACAAAAAGCCTTTGGAAATATCCAATTTATTAGTTTGAAATATTCAAATTCCAGAACTTTCTCCTGGACATTCTGATTCCGTCCATTCAGGTTGCGGTCTGAGATTCTGTTCTTTCACAAGCCTTTTAGGTGATTCCATGGTCTTCTCAAGAATTTAACTACTTGACGTTTGTGGGCAGATCCACTTCGCAGTCCCTGCATATCCACACCCATCTTTTTCCCCTACCTGACAGGAAAGCCTGTTCGCTGGGTACAGGACCCCTTCCTTCCTTGGAGAAATGATGAGCACTCAGTAAGGGCTGGTTCGAGGTGGGACCGTAGAACCCTCAGCAAGCAAGTCCTCTCACAGGATGGTACTTATATTCTAGGGCAGAAAAGACACAATAAACAAGAACACCGGCCTGGGACTGTAGCTCAGTGGTAGGGCATTTGCCCAGCGTCCTGAAACTCCAGGCTGCTCTCCAGCACCCCCGGGGTTGGGGGAACACAGTAAAGCAGAGAACAAGCGCTAAGTAGGAAATAAGCAGAATAAGGAAGCTAGGGAAGGATCGGGGGGTGGGAGCGTGGGTTAGAGAAGGCCTCTTCGATAACAACTGAACAAAGACCTGAGGAAGGGAGGGAGCTGCTGTGGCTGGACCAGGTTCATTGGAAGCTGTGGCAAGGTGGCCTTCGTGCTGGCCGGGTGTAAGCAAAGAGAAAGGGGCAGAGGAGGAGACGGGAACTGCTCAGGGGTTCTGAGCTCAGAAGAGACAAGACCCGACCACAGCTCTCGGAAAGGTCACCATGCTGCTGCGTGAGAACAGACTCCAGTCAGGAGGCTCCTGCCGTCGTCCAGGTGAGATTGCGGCAGTTTGCATCAGTTGTTTGGGACAAAAGTTCATGGGTTTGTGGCGTTTTTTTTCTCTCTCTCTCTTTCCCATGTGAATCAGATTATAATAATTTATCTCAGTCCCCTGTAGATGCTGTATTCCATTGTCCTCTGGCTTTCACATTTCAAAGGAAAAGAACAAGGCCACTCGAACTCTTTCTACTTCATTATGTAACTTGTTCTTTCCATTTGGAAACTTGTAGCACTTTCCTGTTTATCCTTGAACTAAGGTTTCCAATGAAGTAGACAAAGGCAGTAGTAAGTAGGGTTATAGTGGATAGAGTTGGGTTATCAAATCTAGGTCAGAAAAACACAAAAGTAGGGACAAGAAAACTATTGGAAGCCCTGGGGCTTGAGCACATAGGCCAAAATGGGTTAAGGGCAGAAAGTCAGCTTTCAAAAAATGTTCCTGGGGCCTTCTTTACCTGGCTGTAAGGCAGCTGCCTTTCCCCCATCCGGCTCAGCTCACACCAGTTAAACTGAGATCCCAGCCCCCAAGCTGTGCCTTCAACACCCTATGCCCTATGCTTTTACTATTACTCTCCTTCGCCAAAAGAAAAAAAGCAAAAAAACAAAAACAGAGTTATACTTGGGGATAATTTCATTGGCCGCATATGTTGCAACATTTAAATTCTATATGGCTACTTTCATCTCTATTCATAAGCATCTGTTCTAGATCCTTACTTAGTATTTAGATAGATCTAAGTAGCTATTCACACATATCATGGCCCTGAAAGAACTTGGATATATTTACTCAAATGTATAAGTAGAAATTCTGCTTTATTTAGATGCATTTCTTGATTTTTTTATTTCATATTTGGCTAAAAGCTGAGTTCATTCATGTCTATAAAAAGTCGGTCTCATTTGGGGTGTAGGCAGGGAAGAGCCTGGCAGAAAGCATTTCTGTCTTTTGCTGTTTGGCGGGGGCGGGGGGACTGAGCAGGAAAGCCGGGCCAGCAAAGGGTAGGAGACAAATGAGGCAGAGCCTCTCCACTTCCCATGGAGGCAGAGCTGCCGCTCAGCCCTAGGAACTGTGTCAAGAAATGAGTGGCCTCTGATGGAAGATTGCTGCAGGAAAGCAAATTATTCTAATATATTTGATAATGATCTACAAAATGATGAAAGTGTGATACCAAAAAAACAAAAAAAAACAAAATCACTTCTTATTTTATTTGCTGTGTCTTTCCTTTCTCTGTCTCCTTTAGGCTTTAAGGTTCTGCCATGCTCTGTCTCCCTGCTGGTCACCCACAGTCACTGTATTTTCTTTCATCCCTTCAGTGAACACCTTCTTCCTCTATTTTTGCATTTTCAGATGAAGAAACACTAGCATGCAGCCTAGAAGATGCACATGCGATTGTGGATGAAGCTAATGGACCAGGAGGAACACGAGGACCTAGAGAACTAAGCAGGCAAGATGCCCAGGCAGTGAACAGAAGACAGAGATGAACAAAATCCAAAAAGCCACCTGGGGAACAGATGGGGATCGGGGACCAGACTGCTGTTCCCAAGTCAAATGCAAAACACAAAGGCTGTCCAAAGATGTGAGGAGCCAGAAGGACAAGCAATGAAGAAGGAATCGTGACCCAGGAGCTGGCTTCGTAGAGAACGCATGGAAAGCAGGTCTGGGCAGAATGGAGAGTGGGAGAGAGGGATTCCCTTTGAACATGTACAATGTGCCCTGCCGGTTCTAGAGGGAAATCTCAAAGGATGCCACCATTTTCAATGCTAGAATGCCCTTCTCCTTCCATGGCTGTAATTTGTTTTTTCAGAACCTAAGTACGATAAAGCATTCTTTACGGTGAGTTTTCATGGGCATCCTCAGGGATATCTCTTAGTGTTGTACTGTCACCTTATGTGGAATTTTTTCCTATTCATTTCATTCTTCACTAGGTTGAACTTGGGATAAAAGAGCAGAATGGGTCAGAAGGTCCTGTCCCAAGTAATTAGAGAGGTTTTTTTCTTTTATCTAAATGTACCTTGATAAAGTATATCAGTGTCAGCCAGGTTAATTGGAACTTTAATACATAATTGATGTTAATTTATGGCCCTTTTTGTTCCAGGATGCTACTGCAGACCTTAAAGTCAGGATACAGTTTTCTTGTTATTAATTATATACAGAAAGCCAATATCCCCTTTGAGAAGAGACCCATGTCATCTGTAGCTTATTAGAGATACAGTGTGTCAGCCATAGGTCACTTTTCCTGTGCTAAGTCCTCCCAAAATGCTATACTATTCCATAATAACATAATACATTAATTACAGTAAGCAAAAATTAGAATTATGAGCTGAGGCCCATGCATACTGTATATTAAAATGTTTAACATGCAGTATTAAAATATATTTCTATGGATTCATTGTATTTCACAGGGCTAGAGAAGCTAGTAACATTTTGAAAATCAGTATAACATTTTGGAACCAAAATTGTCTCCACAAATATAAAGGCAATAATTCTCCCATTAGGAGAGCTATCCTGAATACAGAAAGCCAAATAAAGATGACAAAACTTAGGTTTTCTTGCACTGTTGCCACTGCAGTTCTAATTCTTGCTAATAGCTCTTTCAGAGATAGAGGGAGAAAAAATGGTGTGTCCCAAATCCAATTAAGGTTCCATGTTCTAATTTCCTTCCACTGTGAGAACTAATGCTGACTTAAGAACTCCCCACGAAAGTGCGGGATCATGAAGGACTTGTAAACCACACAGCGTCTTGTGTTGTCCAGAGTGGCTTAACCCAAACTGCAAACTAGAAATTGAGGGCAGGGCTGAGTTCAGGAGCATGAACTCGTTTCATCAATAGCAGTCCTAGATTCACAGATGGCCAAAAGATGCTAAATTTGCCTAGTGAGTATTCCATTTTGAAAGAGTGAAGAATGGATGAGTTTATACAAATCTAATATGCTGGATTTTCTTCTAATTTGTCACTATGCTTTGTTCAACTTTACATTGTCACAGTGTGACCAGATATGACACAATATAATAAACCGCAGCAGTGTCTCACGCTGGAACATGACACACAGCATGGTGTGTTGAGTTTCTCTTGAACCTTTCATGGGATCCAGTATCAGCCAAAAGGAGGTCATTTTAATTATCAGATGATTAATTAATTAGATAGTGACTTGTCAGAGGTCAATGAATCCAAAGACAATGAGGCTCTGTACATGCATGTTTGTACACAGAGGAAAACGTGACTTTTTAAAATGTATCTAGTAAATGAAAACAAGCTACAGTTTAAGGGCTTGAATTATTCTTTATTCAATTCGCATTCACGAACAGCTACCATGTGTACGTCAGGTGTTGCACGAAGCATGTTAGAAGTAGAGACTCTTTCCTGCCCTCAGAGGGCTGATGTTCGAGTTGAAAACGTGAAGCCTTCCCAGAAACCATCCAGACGTTTAGAGAAAGCTTCGTAAGTATATTTGTATCAGTCAGTGCTTACTGGAGAAGACAGATTTAATACAAGATATACAAATATATAAGAATTTACAAAATTGGCTTACAAGGGCCACCCACAGAGTTGGGTGTGGAGGAGTGCAAAAGGGCTGCCTGTGTACCGGGAGTCGGAGGATCCAGTCGAAGGCCGGAGCTCAGCGCAGTGTCCCTAGAGTCCATGTCAAGCCGGAAGGCTGAAGGGTTGGTGCTGAAGGCCGAAGAATCCCCACCGGAAGCCAGGAGGCGACGTCCAAGGTGAAAGTGAAGACCAGAGCTCCTCTGAAGAAAACAGAAGCCAGCCTTCCTTCTTCAATTCCCTTTTACAGCATTCTGGTGACAATCCTCCTTGGGGTGAGTCACACCCAGAACTATGCTGAGCCAATTTCGTTGGGCATTACTTACTCAAACTGACACAATCAATCAACCATCACAATATTTTTTAAATTAACAACTAAGGAACAATTCAAAGGCAATGAATAAAAAATAGGAATTATTTCTAGGACTTTGCCACTGTTCATTTTTTAGAGGAAGTTGTCATATTTCAAGAACAAGGGTAACCAAACTAGCAAACTCTTTTTTAAATGTAGTAATGAAACCCCAGTGTCCAATACTTTTATGAGTTAGATGTAAATGAAAAATTAAGATCCTCCGTAAAATTTAATAAATCAGTGATTTAAAGGGATTGCTGCTGGGCATGGTGGCACATGCCTGTAATCCCAGTACTCGAGAGGCTGAGGCAGGAGGATTGCTGAGTTCAAGACCAGCCCTGGGCTACAAAGCAAGTTCAAGGCCAGCATGAACTGCATAGCAAAACCCTGTCTCAGAAAGACAAAAAAATAAAAAGTAAAAATAAATTTAAAATAAATAAAGGGATTGTCTTTTCTTTTTTTTTTTTTTACTAAAAGCAGAGATGTCAGACACAGCAAATACCCACTTTTCTAGGAACAGCTAGACTCTAAAGGCTGCCAAGATTGTAAGTTCCTTTATACATATTTAGAAGGATTTTTTTACAATCAATGGCAATTAATGTATCATGCAGAATCATTGTCAAATGCATCTCTTAAGTATCTATTTGCATAAAATTCTGTCCTAGGCATTATAAAACAAAATAAACACATAGTTAATGCTTTTCAATCTAAGATGTGAAGTACATTTCATTATTTAAACTAAGGAAGCAGGGTTTGACACACGGTCCCCTCCCCCAACACGTGTAATGAGCACCATTGACTTTCAGGGGCTCTTCATCCGCAAAATGAGGATATACTATGCACTCACAGGGCCCAGTGATTGTCAGCAACAGCTGCTCAAAATTATTTGTGCTATTTTTAACCATGCTATGTTAAAATCAAAACTCATCAGAGTATTAGGATTTTTAGAGAAGAAAAGAGCTCTAGTGAACCTTAGTTGTTTGAGCCAAAATAATAAAAACTCCCAGGTCTTCCTCTCGAGACAGCTCACTCATTTGCAACCGCCTCGCTAAGATGCTCTGCAAAGCAGTATCTTCCTGCATCCCTCCCTTCCCCTCTTCCCCGCCGCCAGTCCCTCGGCAAGTTCTGCACATCCTACCTCCAGAGCGTACCTGGAATCTGTGCGTCCTCACCGTGTCCAGCCACACCTCCTTGTACTGGTCCTCAGCATCTCCCTCCAGCACAACTGCGATGGTCTCTTCACATCACCTACCTGGCCTGTCCCCCGCACTGTCACTGAGCAATGTGTTTTCAGTGTACCTCAGTAGGTTTCTCCAAGCCCCCTCATTCTTAATTAATGATCTTCCCTTCTTATTTCACTGAAAACCTGGAAGCAAACTAAAGAGCACTTCCACAAAGTCCCGCCACCCCACACACCACCTACTTGTGTCCACGGCAACCCATTCTGCCTTCCTTCCTGTGGCCGTGGATGAACCGCTTGCATCCCTCCTAAGGCAACCCTTGTGTGCTGGACCCCATCCCGCTTACCTAATTGGCAGCATCGCAGCAGTGACTCGCCCTTCCCCAGTATCACCAATGTTTTTCTTCTCTGCTGGATCATTCCCATCAACAAACTATAATCTATCTCATCGTAAAAAAGAAAATCTCCCTAAACCTCACCCACCCGATGCCCAAACAATACTCCTTCCAGACGGCACCTCTTCCCCGCCCCTCAGATTCCCATACCCCACCCCCATGTAACTCTTCTGCATGGAGGTCTAAAGGCCTCTCGAGGCAGCAGTTTCATGCTGAGCTCCCAGTCTTCCCCTAAGACTGATCTTCATGCGGATTTCCTCACCACGGTGTGTGGCAAGCATCCTTCCAAGATGATTGAGTCAAAATCCTTGACTTCTCTCTTGTTCTCAGCGGAAGCCCTGTCATTTCTCTGCACCACGGTTGGACCACTTTTGATTACTGTACTGTTCCCACTCTGGCCTTGCCCACTAATTCCCTATCTTCTAAATTACAGTATGTGCCAAAGGACTTTTGTGTCAGTCCACAAAAAGCCACATAGGCAAAGGTGGTCCCATAAGACTGTATTACCTGCTGACCTTGTAGCTGACTTAGTTTGGACAAGTATACACTATGACGGTCTCTCAACGACCAAATCACCTAACATTACTCAGTGTGTCACAGTAGCCTTCTAACCAGCCTCCCTACTACTTCCACCCTTGTCTCCCATCAAACTATTCTCAACGCAGCATCCAGAATGGTCCTCTCCCTCGCAAATCAGATGATGCCTCTCCTCTGCTCGCAATCCTCAATGGTTCCTCATCTCAAGCACAGTGAAAGTTTGAGCCCCTATCATGAGTAAAATTCCCAGTGTGATCTGCGTCCCAGTCACCTCCTGACCTCCGTGCCTTATGTTTTCCTCCTTATGCATTTTGCTCCATCTCTTCTGCTTCAGGACATTTGCACTTGCTCTTCTTTGTGGAAATCTCACCCCTCGAGGTCCTTGGGCAAAGTTTTCACACCTCCTCCAAGTCTTTGTCCAAATTCACCTGCTCAGTGAGGCCGTTCATGATGCCCCCTGTGAAACTGCACCTTCCTCCACCCCACGAATCAGACTCTCTCTCTTCCTGCCCGGCTTTATTTTCCTGCATAATGACTGCCTCACCTACCACACTCTGCACTGGTTTCGATGAAAGCAGGGAGGTTTTGTCTGCTTTGTTCACTGTATTTTCACACCTAGAATAGTGCTGGTCTACAGCAGGCAAATGCATTAGTCAGTGTCTTTACCATAGCTGGTAACTGAGATCATTAACATTTAAAAAGAAAGGGTTATTTTGGCTCCCCACTCTGGAGGTTCCACTCCAAGATGGGGTGGGGAGCGTACAACTCGGGGCCTCTGACAAGGCAGCACATCAGAGCAGGGGCACAGATTGAAGGGAACCACAAGGCCCATGGCCAGGAAGTAAAGAGCGAGACCAGAAGGCACCAGGGTCCCACAGTTCTGCTCAAGGGCCATGACCTTAATGACCACAGACCCTGCCACCAGGTCCACTACTACTAGAGAAGTCTGTACTCTAAGCTATGCTAGAAATAGGGTAGATAAGAGGAGAAAGGTTCACTTTTCTTATGATCCAAAGCAGATCAATCTCAAAGCCAAAGTTCCTAAAGGTGCACAGCAGCTCTTAGTAGCTACCTCAAGGACCAAGCCTTCTGCACATAGACCTTTGGGGGGCGCCCCTCGCCAACGCCATAGCAGCGCACAGCAAGGAGCAGGTGCACGAGCGGACATCTGCATCAAAAGCCAATGCCTGGTGTGGGTGAGGGTGCAGAGGAACAGGTACTCTTTTTTTTTTTTTGTACCAGGAATTGAACCCAGGACCTTGTGCTTGCCAAGCAGGCACCATGCCACTGAGCTATATACCTGACCACAACAGGTACTTTTGCATTCTGTTGATGAAAGGAGAAATTTTAACATCCTTCTCATGGCTCATTGGGTGGGAAAGATCCAAAACCCTAAAAGCACAGATATTTTATTCAACCCAGCAGCACTCCGTTTCTATAATTGAGTCTAAGGAAATTGTCATGGATATGTGCAAAAAAAAAAAAAAGTTTTCATAAGGATGTTTATTGCAACACCCGGCAATAATGAAAATTGGAAACGATCCTAAATGTGAAACAAAAGGGATTTGGCAGGTACACTATGGTACAGTGCATCTGTACAATGGAACTCTATTCAGATAGTCACGGCGGTATTATAGATGATTATATAATGATGTACAATGTTAATAATAGATACTATATAATAAAATCAAATTTCATAAGATAACGTATACAGAGAAAATGATTGGGAATAGATTACCTCTGTCTTTGGATGATAGGACTATGCATAATTTTATTTCCTTTTATTTGTCTAGTTATTTCCTTTTGCTTGTTCAAACACAGATGAGCAAAAGGGAATACAATTATTATAAAGAAAAGGTATCACCACTGTAATAAGAGCGTGTCGCTAATAACAATAGTGAACATTTACTGAGCACTTAACATATGCCAAATACTTCACATGTACCATCTCATTTAATTCTCAAAGAGGTGTTCTGAGGAATGTACTATGATTATCCCCGTATTTCAGCTTTGGAAATTGAGGCTTCATGAGCTTAAGCATTTGTCCAAGGGCACACAGTAAAGAGTAAAGTCTGTACTCTTAGCTCTGATAGAGATAGAATAAATAAGAGGAGAAAGGCTCGGGGTTTTTTATGATCCAAAGCAGCCAACCTCAAAGCCAACAAGGACAGGGACCGCCAGTGCCTGATTCTGAAACTCCATGTGACGGCTGCGCTTCGACTCCGTCAGCAACTCCTCAGCCCCTAACCAGCCTTGCCTCCCCTTCCCCCTGCAGCGGCTGCTTCCCTCCCCTCTGGCCTTCCTGACAAGCTGGGTGACCATCGTGGGTGACCACTGCGAACATCTCAGCACCTGCGCAGGCACCTCTGTGATTAGGGTTTATAAACCAGGAGACTCCAGAATTGCAACCACGTAGATTGAATGTGCAAAAACGAAGGATATTTATAGCATGTGGACTAAAGAAAGACTGTTTTCCTTATTGAGATCTCTGACATCACCAAGTAAGAACTTAGCAAAAAATGGGTAATTGGTCTGAGGTCAGGGGTGAATCATTCCTACTGAAGAATGAAGAAAAATTCACAAGATGAAATGACTAATCTGTTTCCATATAACTACAAAAGGCCTCCAACCTTCCAATTACTACATTAAATATGCAACAATGACTAGTTTCAAGAAGGGGAAAATAGTCATTGTAGTGAACACATGTTAAGAAAACACCACCTCTTCATTATGCAATTACCTTCTTCCAAGGAGCAGAAATCACTACAAGAATTTCATTCCACGCATGCAAGGCAAATGGCAAATATTCCAGGCCAATTCTATACCCAAAAAGTTAGGAAAATAATTTGCAGAGCATCTTCCAACTCAGCGCAAGTTTTAATTGAGCTCACTTCATTCCTAATACTGTTGAGGGCCTCTAGGAGTTCTGAGAAAACAGAAAAGAAGCAAGAAGACAGAGAGGAAGCAACAAATAGAACAGCAACAAGTCTCTGTTCTAAAGAGGCGTGTGACTTCCTACAGAGGGCCTAGCAGAGCTTCTGTTTGAAAATGGTCAAATGCCAAAGTCGAAGTTCGTCTCTCTGCCTCTGCTCCTCACCGTCGTGTCCACAAAGCAACCTGAGTTACTGCGTAAGAACACACACTGGAGCCAGGTGTGGTGGTGCACGCCTGTAATCCCAGCACTTGGTAGGCTGAGGCAGGAGGATGGCTGGGAGTTCAAGGACAGCCTGGGCTACACAGTGACATAGTGAGTTCAAGGCCTGGTTGAGACCCCGCCTGAAAAAAAAAAAAAAAAATACACTGGAATTTGTCCTGGGTCACTGTGGAGTTTTGAAAATCTCCTCATGGCTTCCTAGTTCCCTTATGTGGGGGAAATGTACTCCTCACCAAAGTACCCCAAACACTTAGAGGTGCCGGCCCTGCTGATCTCTTCTCCCATGCATGGCCACCAGTGTCACACCCTGCCCTCCCTCCTCTTCTGTCTCCCAAGCTCACCCCCACCCGGGCAGATACAGCAGACGTGTGTCGGCACTAAGACCTCAGCCTCGGTGTCCCCAGGGAGAAAGGCCTTCTCTCGCCATCCCGTGTCAGCCAGCCTCTTATCCCAGCCCGACCCTTGCGAGCATTTCATGCAGTTTTTTTCTTCACGGCACTCTTCTCCATCTCAAATTGTCAGATGTACTTGGGTCCCGATTTATTGTCTGTTCCTCCTAGAAAGTGAACTCCATGAAAGCACAAACCATGACCAGCTTGTCCACTACACACACTTGGCTTCATAAATACGTGTGTGATGAGCAAATGACCAAGAGGCAGGCAGACTGAGGAACGTCGTGGTGACCAGGGATCTATGGAGACTCCAGCCGCTCAAGGAGGCTTCGGAACCTGATGGCGACAACCCTTTCACTTTTTCCTCACTGCCTCCTTCAGCATCTTCAAAAGTCAAAGGAATGACTCAAAAAGCAATTACTAGGTGCTTTTTCAATAACTTTCTTTTAAACAATTCCAAGTGGCTTCTACCACTTCTGAGTAGAAGTAAGAGCCAGCTCTGGGCTCACCAGGGTTATGTTGTCTTGTCTTGTCTTGTCTTGTCTTGTCTTGTCTTGTCTGGTGTGGTTTGGTTTGGTTTGGTTGGTGCTGGCCTCAAGCCTAACCTAAGAAAAAGCACACAGAATGAACTCGTCTACTTTTGAGATGTAAGTGTTGTGGCATTACCGTAGACAGTTTTTCACCTCTGTACCATGCTTTTATTTCAGGTAATATTTACACAAAGAAACAGAAGGCTTAACCTCTCCATGCATTACCTGGTATCGGCTGAATTGCGTCCCTCCAAGATTCACAGGCTGAACACCATTGGATCTGGAAGCGAGGCTTTTAAAGAATTAAGTTATAATGAAGTTTTTATGGTAGGTTGTGGTCCAGTCTGACTGCTGTCCCTTGTGAGAAGAAGAAATTAGGACACGAACACGCATATGAGAGGATTAAAGACCATCTGAGTGCACCGCCAGGGAGACACGCGTGGACCCCGGAAAGAGGTCTCAGCCAAAACCGGACCTGCAGAAGCCTTGGGCTCACACTCCCAGTCCCCGGCACTGTGAGAAAGCAAGTGTCAGCTGTGGAAGCCAGTGGGTCTGTGGTATTTCATTATGAAAGCCCAGCAAAACTAGTTCTAAGTTTTGAAGTCTGAATTTGTTACAGCATCGAATTCAGAAGTCCTGGATGTGGTTCAGTGCAGAGCACCTGCCTAACACACGAGAAGCCCGGGGTTCGGTTCCTGGCACTGCGAACAAAAGGAAAAACAGAAGGAAAGGAGGAAGGAAAGAAGAGATTTCTATTCAAGTCTTTAATAATAAGCAAAGACAAGTGGGTAATTGTTTGCGAAATAAGGAGTTGACTGATCTTTCCCTGGTATGAGCCAACGTTTGTCAGACTAGGGATAAAAACAGAAGTATCTTTTGATTTTCTGCCTCAAGAAAAAAATTTCAAGGACTGGGGATGTGACTCAGCCATGCTCTTGCCTTGCATGCACAAGGCCCTGAGTTCAAGCCCCAGCACCACCAAAAAAAAAAAAAAAAAAAAAAGAAAACATTACCAATGACAGGTGCTCAATAAATATTTTAGAAAAGAAAAAAAAATTCAAGCCCAAGGAAAGCTTTGGTAAATAAGAGAAGAAAAATGCTCTGTACAAAATTTCTAAAAATGCCTCTAATCTTAGATTGCAGAATATTACCTATCACAAATTAATCTATATGCAAATGCTGCCTTAAGTTTTGTTTTGTTTTGTTTAACTTCTAGAAATCAAAACAGACCCAAACATGCATGCACTTCTTATTTTGGAGAGGGGAGGGAATAAAGTCTGTGACAAACAAAAATTCCTTTTTTTTTTTGAGCACGCATGCACGTGTGTGTCTGTGTGTGTGTGTCTGTGTGTGTGTGTGTCTGTGTTTCTGTGTGTGTGTGTGTGATATTGAAATCAAATCCAGGGCTCTGCACATGCTAGGCAAGCACTGTAAAACTGAGCTACATCCCTAGCCTAAAAAGTTAAATTCTTATTATATAAAACAGTTTAGGACCGGTGAGATGGCTCAGCGGCATAGGCGCCTGCCTGGCAAGCTCGAGAGCCCGAGTTCAACTCCCGGATCCCACACACGAAAAAAGGGCCGGTGATATCGCTCAGCGGCGCTGGCGCCTGAGGTCCACCCCCAGTACCCGCAACAACAACAACAACAACAAAAAGAGTTTATCAATTATAAGAAAGAGAAACAACACAATAATAAGTAAATGAACAATATAAAAATCAATTCACAAAACATGAAATTCAAATGTCTTACTAATAATTTTTTATTCTTGTGTTCATCCAATCAATATTTATTGGGCAATATTTAATGCGCTCAGCATTCTACAGAATACCAGGTATCCGCCAACGAAAACGGCCCTGCTTTGAAAGAATTTACAATATTCAACCCAATTCGCCATCAAAGAAATTCAAATTAAAAAGGTGTAAGGGACTAGGCAGAGAGCCTCAAGCAGATGTGTGCGCGAGGATGTAATCGTGCTGTTTATAATGGTGGAAGCGGGCACCCCCCTGTTAAGTCGTTGGCGATTGGTAAACAGGTGCCGACACTAAATGTTTCATGAAAAAATTTGGTGTCATTGAAAAATGCTTACAACAAAATACGACTGAAAAAAAAGCATAACACAAAACTGGAGATAGCGATAGTCTGGTATCAATGTGTGGATCTATGTCTACATTTTCTAAAGTAAAAGTATTATTCTAACACTAATGAAGGGTAAGGCTTTTAAAATAGCCAAAATGAATGCTTTCGACAAAGATGCCATCTTATATCTTAACTGCCAGATAAACCGTCTAAATATGCTCTTTTGCTTCTTTTGAATTGATAGAAATTCTATATATGTTTATGCCATTATTTTTTGAAATTGCATAAATATGCTCTTTTGGATGATCGCAAATTGGGTACATTTCGGAGCACAGTAGGGCTAAGAAAATCTTCATGTGGGCAGCATCGCAGCAGCCCTCTTCACGGAGCACTGAAATGCCCCTTTATTGTTCAAATTATGTTTGAGGGAAAGGTTACAGTTCAGCTTGTCTGTCTTTGTAAGAGAAACATAGGCGCTCAAATAATTTAAAACCCCAGAAAGGCCGGGGTGTCGCCGGCTCTCCGCGTCCCCGCGGGCTGAGCTTCCTACTTTGCAAACGCTGATTTCGCGCGCGCGCTCGGAGCACGCGGAGCGCCCTCGGCCGCGTCCCCGCACTGCTTCAAAGGCGGCGGGACCGAGCCGACTCGCCAGCACCCCCCGCCGGCCGCCCCTTCCCCGCCGCCCCGGGGCCCCCCGGCGCCCGCGGCTCGGCCCGCGGCCCCATCCGGGCGGCGGCTCCCTCGGCTTCCGCTCGCGCTCGCGGCTCAGTCGCGCTCCGCGGCGCCCTTCCCGGGCCGACCACCTGCGCGCCCAGCCCCGCGGCCTTGCAAGGATTTCGGTAGTGCACAAGAAGGGCAAAGGTCGCCCCTTTGATGGGTCCAGTATGCAAGGTAAAAACCTAAAATTAAAATTAAAAAATGGAACAGGCCGCCCTGTAGACCTGTAATCCCATCCTTCAAGTAGCGCTGTCCAGACTTCCTCCGCTACTGCTTTGGGAATGGGACAGGGCCCGTGTATATGTTGAAAGATTTTCTTCCCAGAAACAGAGAAAAAGAGATTGAAAATGTGCTGAGACATATTTACCTAAAATTCGGTTTGCCCAGGATGTAATTTGAATTGTGTTGCCCATTGAAGCAAGCTATGATTTTCTAACAACTCATCTTTTAGCTTTAAATGAGAACTATACTGTCTCGAAATTATTCCACCCTCTATAATGGACACCCAAACAGATCCTAGGTAAAGTTTGTTTGCTCATTTACCATGTTGCTACGTTTGTAAATGTAATTTAGAATAGGTTTTGCTAGCCCCGTGGGAATTGATACCAAAATGGCATTGCTTCATTTCTACAGAGCCATGCAAACACACTTTTAATTCTACCCACTTCAAAATCCCTACTAGGAATGGAGATTGGAAGCTCTTGTTCTATGACCAATAACTTAAAAACGAGTGGAAGGTTTCAGAGATGAGCTTGGAGCGCCCCTCAGTGGAAAAATCCGGCACTACAATTCTTTCTCAGGGTGACTTGGTTGGGGTTGCGTGCAGCTCCTTACCTCTGTCCACCTTAGGTCGCGTGTTAATTTTCTCTTAACATCCGTGGCTTGAATCGCCTTTTCTTCCATGAAAATTTAAACATTTGTTGAAAACAAGGAGTGAATTCTTTGGTGTTCTCCTCCCCAAACTTCCCAGCTGATGATAAAAAGTGAAAAAATTTTCTTGGAAAACCCGTAGCTGTGTCGTCCCCTCTGTGAGGTTTTGGAGCAGATGAATAAAGCATCAGGGAGAATAGTAAATGTTCACTCGTGTGCCGGTTTTCAGTATGAACAGTGGCTGCCAGGGGCTGCTGAGACTGAGTGTGGCTCAGAGGAAAAGCTGTGATGTAGAAAGCGACTCTATTACTCTGCTTCTGAGGAGCTGAAACCTGTGCTACTGATCTCCAATGGCATTGGCCATTGGCTCATTGTCACTGGGTTTATTTATTTCAGTCCTTGTCTTAATTTCAAAAGTCAAGAAAGTATTCATCACAGCCCCTGAGCACTGCCGAACAACGTATCCTAGTTTTATTTATGTAGTTCATGGCAACAAAAAGCACGGCCTATGTAATTATTGCAGGGTCTTCTGTCCTGGCTTTCCGGATGTTGGCCCATTCCATCCTTCACGCAGAGTGTAAGCAGGGATGGTAGAGGGTATTATTAATAATAAGGACAACAGAAACTAGAACTATGGCGGGAAAGTAGGGACATAAGATCACCCTTCTTCCAAACCCTAAAGCTCAAGGGAGTGGCTGACGTGATGAGCAACAGGGTAACCACGCACCTGCTACCATTCTCGTGAGTTTGCCCTGGTAAATGTTCTTCACACGCAGCATGCTTGCTGCCTGGTCATTTGTTCTCATTTGCTTGATAGCGTGTATGTCTAACCATGAATCCCAAACTCTGCAAGCTTCAGACTAACTTCTGCAAACCCTATAGCTGTGCTAGTCCCCACTGCTCTCTGTAGTCTTTTTGCACTACACAGTGCAGGCTGGCCTTGAACTCACTTTGGAGCCCAGGCTGGCCTCAAACTCTCAGCAATCCACCTGCCTCAGCCTCCCAAGTGCTGGGATTACAGGCGTGCACCACCACACCAAGCCCTGTTCTAGCTATTTAGAAGGCTGAGGCAGGAGAATGGCAAGTTTGAGGCCAGCCTGGGCCATTTAGTGAGACCTTGTTTCAAAATAAGATATAGCCAGACGTGGTGGTGCACACCTGTAATCCCAGCACTGGGGAGGCTGAGGCAGGAGGATCACTGATTTCAAGGCCAGCCTGGACTATATAGTAAGTTCACATAGCAAGACCCTGTCGCAAAAAAACAAAAAGTGAATTCCTTTTAAAACACAAATATTTTACTGTTTTATAAATCTAGACTTTCGTAGACTGTTTCCCTAGAGAAAGTGTGGCTTAGAAGTTCATTTTCTATCAGAGATTATCTATCTTTATCTGAGTCATGTTTTCAAGTTATACTCAAATAGGAGATGTTTTCCTTAAGATACTTTTAACCCCGTGTAACCAAACCCCAAATTCACCTTATAGAATCTAAGTAATGCATGGGCTCATATAACTGCAAATGCAGCTCAAGGTTCAATCGAGAGTTGATCCAGAGGCCCCAACAGTGTCACCAAAGTGGTCATTTCTTTCCATTTTTCTGCTTTGTCTTCCCAGGTATTGGCTTCCTCCTAACAGTGGATTAGTAGACACATCAACTCAATCAGGGCTACTTGAAGGAGGTAATTCGGTGCTAAGGATGAAAATGGCTGAGTCATTTGAAAGGCGGTGTTTTTTCCAAAAAGTAAATAATCTATATATTAAACAGTGTTTAAGAGACAAAACTTGGCTTTGAACATGTTGAGGTGCCTGGTGATGGAACTTGTCCTCTTTTTGCCACAGTACAAGTGTCTAGTACACCGTAAAGGGGGCCGAGGTAAACACCAGCATCTGCCCTGGTTTCACACGTCACACCAAACTCCTAGGCAAGGAGAAACTTAGCAAACACATGGTCTCGCCTCTTCAGCGTCTAGGGAAGTAACTGAGACCCCGAGAAGGGAACTGAACATAAATTTTACTTTAGGAGAATTTAAGAGTCTCCGTAAATGTGAGCAGGATCAAGGTTGTACACACACAAGCTTGTTTATTTGTCAAGAAAGAGCAAGCGTAACTCAGAGTCTTACCCACACTTTCCACCTCGCCAGACTTCCTTCTGTTACCCACACCCGCTGCTTGGTGGGTTATAGTGTTTCCTGGGTTGAGAGACACGTGTGGCAAAGATGCTATATATTATGCAAAATATAAGTGGAGCATTAAGCTCATGATTTCACAGAGATTTTTCAGGATGAGTCTATAGCGTATGTACCAGTGATTCCACCCTATACAATCACCTTACGCAAGCTCTTTAACTCTTGTAGGATTCAGAAGCCACGAACCTTCCACAGAACCAGCCTGGCGTATTGAAAGCAAATTGCACATGCTGCTGTATCCCCAGAAAAGCTTTATATACCCTGGATATTTGAAGGTTTAAGAGAATTTTTTATAAAGCTTTAAAGACTGTCAAGCTCATTCGCGTCGCGTCATTTATTTTTATGCTATTTTTTAACTTTTTAAAGAGATGGACCTTACTGGCTTCCGTTCAGCAGTGTTCTTACTCCTCTATTTGTTTTGCAAGGAACATCAAGTCTCTTCTGTATGTAATCTTCAATCTGCCAAATTGTATGCATGACTCGTGTTGGTGTTAAGAGATAATTGCTCATTTGAACATTCTAAATCTAGCCTTCCATGGCAAGTTTACATTCCTCATGCAAGATAAAGTGAATGGGGAGATCACAAAACTGGAGCTATGAGGAACACTGCTGGATCGCAGTGACTAAGACATGTTTTATTACCCAAATTACCTTGTTTGAATTCATCGAAAGACCTAATCGTAAATATTTTAAACTTTGTCGTAGAGAAACTTAAAGGCTTCGGATTTCTGTTTCTGGCAGTAAGAGAAACCAAATATTCTAAAAGGTTCTTCCAACCCCCAAAAACAAGTAGAACCTGAACAAACTATCCTTTATTGCATTTCTGAAGGGAAATCTTCAGAATATGTCCACCAAAAATAGATTTAAAAAATGCAGGATGATGAGCAGTAATAAAAAGGAAGAAGTAGATTGACTTAATAACTAAAAAAGCCGATAACAGACCTGGACTACATCTTGAATTACAACAAGGAGCTGAACTGGAAGGTTCCACATTAAGCTGAGGATCACAAAGGATGCTAAAATATTCGCCCTCAGTAGTTCCCTGATTTCCTAGCAAAAGCAAACATAAATGTTTTAGGGAGAAAACCATCTCCAGTGTTTTCCTGCAGGATTCCCGTACATCAAAAGCAAACAAAAATGAACTCAAAACTAAAATCAGCAAATATATATAAAAAGAAGGGGCTACTGTTGCAGGTTATCACTAACAACAGATTTAAATCCTCAAGGAATTCATATGTGGAATTGTCAGACCCAGAATATAAAATGGCTATCTATAAACTGTTTAAATAATTAAAGATAGGTATCTTTGAATCCTAAAGATTTTTAAACAGTTGTAAATGATTTATTATCAAGCAGCTGTTCAAAAATACCCTGCAATTTTAAATAATAAAAACAAAAATAATTTCTGGAAATAAGTATAATTGTTGAAAAACAAACTTAACAGATGGCTTAAATTACAGATTTGATGTGGATAAAGAGAGAATTAATGAACTGGAATAAATACATGAAAGAAATATCCAGGATCTGGTATAGAGAAAAAAAGAAGTATACATTAGAAAAAAAGATCAAAAGATGTAGGACCAGTGAGATAGCTCAGCAGCATAAGCGCCTGCCTGGCAAGCGCGAGGTCCTGAGTTCGACTCCTGATACCCACATAAAGGAAAAAAAGGGCCGGTGATATCACTCAGCGGCACAAGCGCTTGCTGGCAAGCGCAAGGTCCTGAGGTCGACTCCTGGTACCCACATAAAAAAAAAAAAAAGATGTAGAGGACATGATAAAAGACTTTAATATACATCCAGTGAGAGTCCTAGAGAAGGAAATAAAGGAGCTGCAATATTTATAGAGATGAGATGCATAATTCCCCACTCTCAATGGCTCTGTAAACAGGACTTCTTCCCAAAAGTCCAAAATAGAAAGAAAGGAAGGAGGGCTGGGGTGTAGATCAGCAGTGGAGTGCTTGCTTAGTGTGCGCAAGATTTGATGCCCAGCACCAGCAAAAAACAAATCCTTTCAAAAGAGGGGAAAGAAAGTAAAAGAAGAGTGTTTTTATAGTGGAAAAACTTAATAAGCACTACCTCAACCAGGTGACCAAGGCCAACTTTAATAGTCATAAATAATGTTGATAGTACTTGGTCTTGATATTATGTGATAACAAATGGCTCTTTTCCTCTATGATCTTCTTCCCCAAAACCCATAACATCAGTCTAATCATGAAAACATTCAGCAAATTGCAGTAGAAGGACATTCTATGATATATCTAACCAGTCTGCCTTAAATTTGCCTGGCTCATTAAGAACAAGGAAAATCAAAAGGAATAAGGAGAAATGACAACATGTAATGTAGTATCTTGGATAGGAACATAAAAATTACATTAGATTAAAACTAATGTTGAGCACTGCGGTGCATGCCTATAATCCCAGCACTCTGGAGACTGAGGTAGGAGGATCACCTCGAGTTTGAGGCCAGCCTGAGCTACATAATGAGTTCAAGTTCAGCCTGAACTACATAGCAAGACCCTGTTAAAAAAAAAAAAAAAAAAAAAAAAACTAGCTGGGCGTGCTAGTGCATGCATGTAATCCCAGCACTCAGGAGGCTGAGGCAGGAGGATTGCTTCAAGTTCGAGGCCAGCCTGGGCTACATAGTGAGTCCAAGGCCAGCCGAACTACATAGCAAGACATTGTCTCCAAAAGAAAAACTTTGAACAGATGAGAAAAATGGCAAGTCATACAGTAAGATAGTATACATAAATCCAATTATATCAATAATTATATATAAGAAAATACTTATAGTTTAAAAGCAAAGATTGTCACACTGAATTTGCAAAAACAAGTATGTGTTGTTAATAAAAGACAACTTTAATAAAAGATACAAAAATGTTGAAAATGAAAGAATGGGAAAAGATATGCTATGTTAATACTAACCAAAAGAAAGTTGGTATATCTTTTCCAATACTTTTACCTTCAGTCATTCCATGTCTTTATGTATAAGATTGATATATTTGGGACATACTATATCAGATAAAGTTGAAAGGAATGTTTCACAATAAGGAAAATGTCAATTGCCAGGAAAATACAGTCAATTAAAATCTGTTCTTAATTTTGGAGTTTCAGTATTTTTAAAAATAAAAATTGACAGCATTTGGAAGAAAAATAAATCCACAATCAGTGAGTGTCTTTAAAAATATATTTGCCTTGGTATTGAAAGGACAGTCAGGGCTGGTGAGATGGCTCAGCGGCTTAAGCACCTGCCTGGCAAGTGCGAGGGCCCGAGTTCGACTCCCGGAACCCACATACGGAAAAGGGGCCGGTGATATCGCTCAGCGGCACAGGCGCCTGCTGGCGCGCGAGGTCCTGAGGTTGACCCCCCAGTACCCAAAAAAAAAAAAAAAAAAAAAAGAAAGGACAGTCAGAGGGGTTGAAGGGAGGGAAGGAGAATGGGGAAAAAAAGGAGAACCAAGATATATCATGTACAGGTACAAATTCCCTATGATGAATGTGATCAGGATGCATATCTAAAAGGTACCAATAAAATTAATTTTCATAGAGAAAGGCAAGGCAATAAAAAAATCAGTAAGGATATAGTCTACCTTTAAGTACATGATTAACAAGCTCAAGTTAGTAAATATAAATAGAAAAGTGCCTCCATAAATGCAGTACACAAATTCTACACACAGAATGCTATAAACAACATCAAAAACAACAAAAATCATTGACTACCTATTCTGCCGTAATGCAAAGCTTAACAAACTTTTAAATTACAGTATGTACTGTGACTACAGAGGCATAAAGATAAAAATAAATAACAAAAACAATTAGTAGGAAAAGTCTATATGATTAGAAATTAAACAACACAGTTCTAAATACCCATGGATTGATGACTAAAACTAGACCTATGTCTATCACCATGCACTAAACTAAAATCAAACTGTATCAAAGATCTAAATATTAAATCCAAAACATTAAATTCTAAGAGAAAATAGGTAGAACTCTTGAAGATATAGGTGGAGGCAAAGACTTTATGAACAAAACCCCAATCGCATGGGAAATATTACGAAGAGTCAGCAACTGGGATCTCATCTTATTAAAAAGCTTTTGCACAGCAAACAAAGCCACTAACAGAGTGAAGAGACAAGAGTGGGAAACAAGTTTAGTCAACTGTTCCTCAGACAAAGGACAAATATCTAGACTTTATAAAGAATTGGAAAAAATCAGACCCCCCAAATTTAAAGACCCAATCCAAAAATAGGCATCTGAGATAGACACTTCTCAGAAGTACAAATAGCAAATAAATATAGGAAAAAATGTTCAACATCATTGGTCATTCACGAGATGCAAATTAAAACACTGAGATTCCGGGCCGGTGATATCGCTCAGCGGCACGGGTGCCTGTTGGTGCACGAGGTCCTGAGGTCGACCCCCCGGTACCCACAAAAAAAAAAAAAAAAAAAACACTGAGATTCCATCTCACCCCAGAAAAAATGGCTATTGTCAAGAAATCAACCACAAACAAATCCTGGCAGGGTTATGGGGAGAAAAGGAACCCTTCTCCACTGTTGGTGGGAGTGCAGACTGGTGCAACCACTGTGGAAGTAAGTGTGGAGATTCCTCAAAAAACTAGGACTAGAGGTTGCATTCAACCCAGCTATTCCCCTTCTTGGTATCTTCCCAAAAGAATTAAAAGCATCAACCACAGCAATATATGCACCCATGTTTAAAGCAGCATAGTTTGTAGTAGCTGAATCTTGGAAACAACCCAAATGCCCATCAACTGATGAATGGATAAAAAAGATGTGGGTTTTTTTTTAATACAGTGGAGTACTACTCAGCCATGAAGAAGGATAAACTTGAGACATTTCTAGCTATACAGATATGGACCTTGAGACCATACTCTTAAATGAAATAAATCAGACACACATGTGTAAATATTGCCTTGTCTCTCTGGTGTGAGAAACTGAAAGTGTAAATAAGGACAAAAATGTATAATAGAAATTGTGAAATAGGAAGAAATTTTTCAAAAGGAAATGGGAACTAGGAAGGGGGGAGGGGAAAAGAAGGGAAAAGGAAAAAAATGAGAAAAGAAGGGAAAAATGGAAACAAGGGTTTTGTAAATAAGGAGGGAAAGAGAGTTTGAAGGGATGGTAGAGGAATAGAGGGAAAAAAGAATTAAGATATATTATGTACAGGTACATATTTCCTATGATGAATGTGATCATTATGTATATCTAAAATGTACCAATAAACTTAATTTAAAAATCTAGAAAAATCAAATAAATACCCATGGATCAAAGCAGAAATCACAAGGGAAATTAGAAAAATATTTTCAATTAAGCAATTAAAAAACTAACATTTCCGAACATGTAGGTTGATACAAAGCCAGGTTTATAAGGAAAATGTGTATCTTCAAATCCTTACATTAACAAAGAGATTGAAAAACCAGTTATCATTCTTTCTTAAGGAGCTAGGGAAAGGACAGCAAACTAACTCAAACTATCAAAAGAAGGAAATAAACATAAAAACAAAAATTATACAGAAAACTGACATACAATATAAAAGCATACAAATTATAAATATCTAGGGATGAAAAAGGAACTATCACTACAAATACTAGCAACAGTTAAACATTAAAAGATACAACAAATAACTTATGCCAATAAATTTGACAATTTAGGCCACATGGACAAATTCCTTCCAGTTCCTTGGAAAACATAGCTTAACAAAAGTAACACAAGAACAAATGAGAGAGATTCCATCTAAGGTTTTTACTACATATTCAATTCCTTTACCAGGTATAGGTCTATTTGAGTTATTTCTCCTTTCATGAGCTCTGAACCTTTGTATCCTCAAGAAATTTGCCTATCTTGTCAAATTCATGTCCCCAAAGTTGCATATCCCAAGTGTGGTGCACACACCTGTATTCCCAGCACTTGGGAGGCTGAGGCAGGGGGATTGCAGCCTGGACAATTTAGTGACTTAGAAAGATCCTGTCTAAAAAAAATATAGATAGATAGATAGATAGATAGATAGATAGATAGATAGATAGATTTATTTATTTATTTATTTATATATACTGGGTATGTAGGTAAGTGCAAAAGCCCTGGGTTCAATCCCTAATACCATAAGAAAAAAAAAAAAAAGAAAAAGTAGTGTGAGATATTCCATTTATTAGCCTTTTAATATCTGTAGGTTGGCAGTAATGGCCTCTTTTTCATACCTGATGTTACTCATTTGTGTCTTTTTTCTCCCTCAATTACTCTGGCTGGACACTGGTCAGTATTATAGATCTCCTCATGTAACCAGCTCTGATTTCATTGATTTTTCTCTATTGTTTTCCTTGCTTCCTATGTCTCTGGTTTCTGCTCTTTTGTGTGTGTGTGTGTGTGTGTGTGTGTGTGTGTGTGTGTGTGTGAGTGAGTACTGGGGGGTCGACCTCAGGACCTCGCAGGCCAGCAGGCGCCCATGCCACTGAGTGGTATCACCGGCCCCTTTTTCGTATGTGGGTTCCGGGAGTCGAACTCGGGCCCTCGCGCTTGCCAGGCAGGTGCTTATGCTGCTGAGCCATCTCACTGGCCCTCTGGTTTCTGCTCTTATCTTTATTTTTCCTTTTACTGTTCTTACTTTAGGCTTCATTTGCTTTGTTTGTTTGTTTGTTTTTTGAGACAGGGTCTCACTATGTATTCCAGACTGGTCCTGAACTCACTATGTAGCCCAGTCCAGCCTCAAACTTGTGGTGATCCTCCTGTCTCAACCTTCTCCACATCACAGTGCTGGGATTACAGGCGTATGCCACCCTTTGCTCTTCTTTTTCTAGTTTCTTAAGGTAGAAGCTGAAAAAATACTTCTACCAAAAAAACTTACAATTAATATCAGAATTAATGGTAGAGGACCAAATGCTTTCCACCTAAGATTAGAAACAACGCAAAGATATCCATTGTCTCTGATGTTGTCACATATCAAATGGAGATCCAGTAGAATAAAGCAAGAAAAAGAAATAAAAAGCATACATATTAGAAATAAAGGCCAGATGTGGTGGCACACGCCTGTAATCCCAGCAATCGGGAGGCTGAGGCTGGAGGATCACTGCTAGTTCGAGGCCAGCCTGGGCTACATAGTGAGTTCAAGGCCGGCCTGAACTGCATAGTGAAACCCTGTCTCAAGAACACACACACAAAAAAAATAAATTAAATAAATAAGCCTTTTTTTAATTTACAGATGCCATAATTTTCCATGTAGAAAATTGAAGCTACCAAGGAAAAAAGAAAGACTAGAAATCATGAGTTTAGCAAGGTTACAGGATAAAGATCAATATTTAAAATGTCAGTTGTGATTCCATATGCTAGCAGTGAAGACTTGGAAATTGAAATTTAAAATCAGAATTATTTACAATATCATCCAATATTTGGGGATATAGCTAACAAAATAGTACAAAGGCTGAATACTGTAAAGTATAAGGCATTGTTAAGAAAAATTAAGAAACTAAATGTACTGAGTTCCCAGACTGGCACCAATACTGCTCACGTCAATTCTTTCCAACTAGATCTGCAGATCAATTCATTCCTAATCAGTTTCCCAGGGAGGCTTTTCTGTAGAGATAGACAAGCTGATTCCACATTTTTATGGAAAGAAAAAGTCCTACCATAACCTATTTTCTCACCAGTCTCTGTACCCAAGTTTCACACTATCTTTATGATTTAGAGTTTTCCTCTAACTGAATCTTTTTGCCTTTTGATCATTTTTTAATATATTGCACACTGAGTGACTGTACATTCTTTAAGCTATAAACAATCACATTTTATTAAGAGCAATGGTTGATATATATATTCAGTTACAATAACCCTCCCTTCTTGGTTGGCTTGTTGGGAAGAATCAAGAAGTTCCTATATCAAAAATAAATTAATTAATTAAAAAAAAAGAAGTTCCTATATTAATGTGTGAATTTACCATATAACCTTTTTTCCTGGAAAATAAGAATGTGAATCTGTATTCCCTCCCTTGTGGGCAATAGAATATTGTATTCTTTCCGTATTTTCACAGCAGCTTGTGTCACTAATGTCTGCCACTTGTTTATGTTGGTATGAAGATTTATGCCAGTTCTTGTGGGTGCTATCAAAAAGGAAAATAGGTAGAGCACATGTAAACCAAAACTTTAAAATATAAATAGAAAGAAGGACCTTGTTTTTAAAGCACTACCTGTGTTGTATTCCCTCTAACATTTGCCTCTAGTTTTAGCTTTGCCTATCTCTGTGGATGATTCTTTAAAATAATTAATGAAAATTAATGTCACTTTGCCTCTGCATCCCTCACCTTCTGCCAACACATGCTTGGCATCCTGTGTGTGGCGTGTCTCAAAACCTCCTAGGAATTCAGGGTGGATCTCTGCACGCCAGTTTGATTAGCTCGTTTTGCAAGTTTCTGGGTCGATGCAGACCATCACAAAGCCTTCTTGGCCAAGGGATAGAAATCAATAAGGAGGGAGACCATGGGAACAACAGGGGTCAGGTTCAGAACCCTCGCCACACAGGGCGCTGGCTTTGTTGAACCTCATGGCAGAGGCCCATGTTCTGTCAACTTTTCATCTTGGACCAAATTGCATTTCACAGCAAAGCTAAAAGGGTGGGTTACTCATGCTGCATGTGGGAGGTATGAGCACAAATCCTGTTATCAGATAAAGGGATTACCATGCATGCCTCCTGAATGTGCTTTGAAAGTTTCCTCATAAATCTACATATATAGCCACAGGCAAGCCATTTGATGGCACAACAAATAAAATTGCTGCCAAATCAGTTTTAAAGCCACTATTATTGTCCTTGTTATTTCCCTCATCACTTGAGTTGAGCTGCAGCAACAGCCGTATCAAGGCAAGGGCCATATTCTTCCTATTCTTCCCTCCCTCCTCCACACTGTCACACCCATATCCATTCCAAGTAACCCCAAATTGCTTCTTAGTATTTATTCTGAGGCCCAAAGAAAATTATAGACCTTGAGAAAGTCTAGGAAAAAATCAATAAGGAAAAAAGACCAAGTATGTTAGCAACATTGATGAGATGTCTTCTACACAATTTATAACAAAAAGCTATTGAAACAGCAATTTATGAAACAGCAATTTAAAAAAAATATGGGTAATGTTTAAATTCTTAAAATTTTATTATGGTAAGAGCACACTGCCATTAAACTCCCTCAAAATACTCCTCCGCGCTTCAAACACACTTATCCCATCGTTCTTGCCACTTTCTGAAGCAGTTCTGAAAGTCCTCTTTTATGAGTGTCTTTAGTAGCATTGTTGTGGCTGCCTCAAGGTACTGAATCGATTCAAAACTTTTATCTTCATGGTCACTGACTTTGGGGAAGAGCCAGAGGTCAAGTAGTGCCAGATCTGGTGAATAAAGTGGATGAGGACACTGTTTCTACAAACCTCCCTTTCCATTGTGTGGTTTTCGGTGGTGGCATTCACCGTATTTTTAATCACACCTTGAAAAGACACTCAGTTCAAGTGATATATAAAATTTGGAACCAAAATTTAAAACATCTGAATTAAACAATTACCTCCTATGCAAGATGAGTCTGAGGAGAAGCTGCCAAAGACATCTTTTATTTGCGCCAGCACCACGGACCCTGTTTTGTGTGGAATGTGATCCTTCAGCTGGACAGAGCCTCTTCTTTAGCTGCCCTCTGCGGTCCCCAGTGGGATCCTGGATGCGCCAGATCACTTCCAGTCTTCCTTCTTTTCCTACCCATTCTGAATCTCATTCCACCAGGGTTTTACTTCATGCCACCGTTACAGTTAAAGAGAATTCCCTCCCATCACCCCTGGAGATTCTCCACTCTTGTATTCATCAGCGTAGCTATGGAGTAAAATAAATTTGTAGCAAATCTCTAGGCTGCCCTGACCCACTTACCTGTGCCCAGGCAGCCCTTCTGGATTTTACAGTGCAGGAGACTCACCCACCTCACACAGGATTTTACTTCCCACTGCTTCCTTTCCCTGCAGTCAGACACCTGTGGTCCAAAACTATTAAATGGAAAATTCCAACTATAAACAAGTGTGAGCCATTCCGAGTAGAATGACGGAGTCTCACACTGTCCCACCGGAGAGGCAAACCATCCTTTTGCCCAGTGCATCCACAATGAGTTCACTAACTGCCCACTGGCCAGGTAGGGGCCAGCTCAGTTGGCAGAGGGATGGTCATGGTATTGGTGCTGGAAAACCAAGAAAACCTTCCCTAGTGGCCTAATCACTGCATCACGAGGCCCGCTTGCCCCATCACACGTGCACTTCAGTCCTTCTCATCACATGCAGACAAGTACAGATATTTTGAGAAAGACCACATTCATGTTATGTTTTATTTATTTATTTTTTTTTTTGTGGGTACCGGGGGGTCGACCTCAGGACCTCGAGCGCCAGCAGGCGCCCGTGCCGCTGAGCGATATCACCGGCCCCTTTTTCCTATGTGGGTTCCGGGAGTCGAACTCGGGCCCTCGCGCTTGCCAGGCAGGCGCTTAAGCCGCTGAGCCATCTCACCGGCCCTCATGTTATGTTTTATTATAGCATATTATTACAACTGTTCTACTTTACTAGTAGTAATTGTTAGTGATCTCTCACTATGCCTAATTTACAAATTAGACTTTATCATATGTAGATATGTATAAGAAGAGACAGTACCTACAGGGTCCGGTACTGTCCGAGGCTTCAGGCATTTACTGGGAAGGTTCTCAGGATGTTTTCCCCACAAATAAGGCAGGAGAGCTACAGTAATTTCCTTGCTTTATTTTATAGTTTAACTACCCATGTATGAATTCTCAACCTATATAATTTAATTTTGACTATTTTTCTTTTTTTTTTCTATTTTTAAAATGTATTTAAATTGAGTATTTCTGAGTGTGTTTTTGTTTTTGTTTTTTTTGTGGGTACCGGGGGTCGACCTCAGGACCTCGCGTGCCAGCGGGTGCCCATGCCACTGAGCAATATCACCGGCCCTTTTATCGTGTGTGGGTTCCGGGAGTCGAACTCGGGCCCTCGCACTTGCCAGGCAGGCGCATACGCCGCTGAGCCATCTCACTGGCCCCCCTGAGTGTGTGCTTTTACATCTAGAATTTTTTTTTTTTTTTGAGACCATGTCTCACCATGTAGTTCAGCCTGGCCTTGAACTCACTATGTAGCCCAGGCTGGCCTCAAACTCACAGAAATTCTCCTGCCTCAGCCTCTCAAATGCTAGGATAACAGGTGCATGCCCATCTACATCTAGATTCTTTCACTCAAAATTAGGTACATAAAATCAATTTGTGTATGGTTATTGCTACTTTACTTTTTTCTTGGTATATAGTACTTCATTTATGTATATACCATAATTTAGTTATCCCTCCTACTATTAATGGGTATTTGGGTTGCTTCCAATTTGGAGCTATTTAAGTTAATACTGCTATGAACATTCTAACCCCTGTCTTCCTGGTGAACACACCACACATTTTGATAGCATATATTATTAGAAGAGCAATTTCTGAGTCGTATAACATACAAATTTACAATGTTCCTGGATAATGCCAAACATATTTCTGAAATGGTTGAATCTGTTTATCATCTCCCACCTGCACCTGTATATGAAGTTTGCGGCTGCTGCATATTGTGGCCAGCTCTTCTTATAGTTAGAATTGTAACTTTACGCAATCTGATGGGTCTGCAGTCATTCCCCGCTGTAGCTTTCATTTCCATGATCTTGATTACCAACGGGTCTAAATGACTTTACATATATTTATTGGTCATTTGGCTATTTGCCCTTATGTATTATCTGTTCTTATCATTGCCATTTCCTATTAGGTTGCTTCTCTTTTGCCCCCTATTGAATTAGAGAATTTCTTTTTATATTTGGGCTAGGAGCCCTTCACCTATTGGATGTGTTGCAAAGGTGTTCTCCCTCTCTGTGATTTTCATTTCCCTTCTCTTACTGTGACTTAATGTGTCTTCTGACACATGAGGCACATTTAACAATCTTTCTTTTCCCCGTGCTTTATTGAAAAATACCTTTTGCTGTCTCGTGGTCATAAAGATATTCTCCTAGGTTGTCTTCAGAAGAGCCTTATTAACAAGAACAAAAAAAAAAAAGCCTCATTTGCCATTGAGATCTCTTTTCCACCTAGAATTGACTTTTGTCATGGTGTAAATTATGAATCTAATTTCTTTCTATTTTTTTCTTCCCCCACCCCCTTCTCCTCCTCTTTCATTTTAGGCTCATTTGTCCTTATGCCTTTTATTTAAAAGATAATCTTTTCCTACTGTTCTGCCTTACCTTTCTGGTAATCAATCAATATGCATGTGTCTTAAACCCTTTGTTATGTTCATTTGTCTGCCTATCCTTGAACCAAAATTATCCCTCATAATTATAATACTTTTAAGTCTTAGTATCAAATAGAGCAAGCCCTCTCACATTGGTCATCTTTATTAAGAGTATCTTGAGGATCCCCGGCTTTATGTATTTCCACATACTTTTGGAAGTTAGCATGTTAAGCTTTATATACACACCGAAAAAGTGTCGCTATTTTGCCAAGAATTACAGTGAATCTTTACATTCATTTGGAGAGGACATTTTTAAATATTGGATCATCAACTCTAGAAACTTGGTACATTTACTTAAGTTACTTTTACTTTCTTTCAAGTTTTATCATTTTCTTCACAAATCTTGCCACTTTTTTAGATTTATACCTAAATATGTGGCTTACACTATTTGGAATGGCATATTTTACTTTGTTTTCTAAATATCGATCACTAACATATAGAAATGTGATTTTTATATTGACTTTGGTATCCATTGCTACATTTGATTATAAATTATAATGATGTATTCACAGGCTCTTTTGGCTCTTCTCTTGTAATTATTAAATAGTGAGAGTTTTGTTTCTTTCTTGCCAATCCTTACATGGTTGGCCCTCAATACCTGTGTGTTCCACTTCTATGGACTCAACAAGCTACAGATCAAAACTATTCATAAAAAAATCTTCATCTATATTGAATATGAAGAGACTTTTTTCTTGTTGTTTTCTCCTCAGTGATACAATATATAACATCTGTATACATAACATTTATATTGTATCAGGTATTACAAGTAATCTAAGAAGATTTAGAGTAAGGGGAGAAAAAAGAGTTAAAGGAGGATGTGCGTAGATTATATGAAAATACTACGCTATTTTATGTAAGACACTTAAGCATCTGTAGAGCTTGATATCTGTAGGGCATTCGGGAACCTTTTCCCTCCATATACTAATAGACTATGACACATTTCTCTTACTGCTCTGAGGCTCGACTAAAATAATGATTGGAAAGAAGAGACTGGACTTCTTTGTATTTTTCCTAATTATTTCACTTGTATCCATGGGATTTGAATCTATGGAGGGAACAACATGAGGGGCTGGTGCCATTGAAAGAAGAATGCATTCCCGAGAGAAGGGGACACAGCATGCCACACAGGGCCACCTGGGGAGCGCCAGGTCTGGCCAGGAGACAGAAGCAGGAACAAGAGAAAAGCTTACCCCGAGCCTATATTGGAGTATCCTCAGGAAAGGCAAGTCAGAGGAGGGGGGACACTTAGGGCGGGGTAGATGAGGGTGTGGCTCTCACACTTAGCATGCGTGAAGCCCTGGGTTCAGTCCTTAGCACAAGTGCACACACACACACACACACACAATAACTCCTTTGAATAATACTGAATGGCAGGCCAGGCTTTGCCCCGTTAGAGGCTCTCTGGTTGTCTGGTACCCGGCCCTGGGACTCTTGAGGGCAGGGGAAATATGCGTGGTGTGTGAGAGGTAGGTTGGGGTGTTGCTATAGTTTGGATCTTGCGTGCTCCCCAAAGGGCACGTATGTTGAGGGCTTCGTCTCCAGGCTGTAGTGCGATTGGGAGGTGATGGAGTTTGGAGGAAGTGGGGTCTAGTGGGAGCAATTTGGTCACTAGCTACCTGCCCTTGGAGGGGATATTGGACCCAACTCCTTTCTCTTTCTCTTTCTCTTTGCTTCCTGCTACCATGAGGTAAATGTGTTGCTCCATCCACCACCTGCTCCCACCATGATGTGCTGCCCACCACGGGGCCCAAAGGGCCAATCAACAACCATGGACTGGAATCTCCAAAACTGTGAGCCAAAACAAATGGTTTCTCTTTATAAATTAATTATCTCAGGTATTTTGTTATAGTAACAGAAGCTGACTAACTCAGCGTGCCTCTTCTATACTAAGAGACCATAAAAACATAGGCTTCTTCCAGGTGTGGTGATATACACCTGTAATCTCAGCACTCAGGAGGTTGAGGCAGGTTTGAGGCTGGCCTGGGCTACACAGTGAGTTCAAGACCAGCCTGAACTCCAGAGTGAGACCCTGTCTCAAAACAAAAACATATACAAAAACAAAACATAGGCTTTTTTTTTTTTTTCCTTGTTTGGTAGATCTCTCCAGTTAAGCCAACCAGGTTTAAAATCTTCTTTGTAGGAAGAAATTTAATTCAGGGATTTCATTTCTTTAATTATGGTACAATTATTTGGATTTCTTTCTTCCTTTCTTTCTTTGGTCAGTTTTGGTATGTTTGTAAGTTTGTTTTGGTTTGGTTTGGAAAATGTGTGAATTTTTTCTAGAAATCAGAATATTTCAACTCAGTTTTCAATATTTTTTAACATAAGGTTGTTTATATTATCCTCTTATAGTCATTTCAATGTTTGTATGATTGGCAGTTTTTCACTTCCAATATTGGTTATTTGTTCCTTCTCTTTTTCTTGATAAACTCTATCCAAAGTTAATCAATTTTATTAGATTTCAAACAACTATGTTTTTGGCTTTGTCAATCCTTTCTACTGAATGTTTGTTTTCTATAACATTAATTTATGTCCTCACCTATTTTATTTCCTCCCTTATAATTTTTGTTTTTTTAGACAGGGTCTCACTCTGTAACTCAGGCTGGCCTTGAACTTGTGGCAATCCTCCTGCCTCAGCCTCCCAAGTGCTGGGATTACAGGTGTGCACCACCAGGCCAAGCTCCCTTATAATTTCTATAGATTTGCTTTTCTGTTCTTTCCTAACTTGTGAGATCAAAGGATGGCTAAATAAATTTCAGCCATTTTTTTCTTAATATACACACTCAAGACAAAATTTCTGCAAAGTATTAATCCAGCCCAATGTTAATGAATCTAATTTGTAACATTTTCCTTGTTTTTCAGGTAAAAATATTTTCTAATTTCACTTGTGACTTCTTAGACCATGAGTTAGACAGAGGTATACTGATTAAATTCTAAGTAAATGGAGATTTTCCAAGTTTATCTTTTATTATTGATTTCTAGCATAAATATATTATATGAGAGAATATATTCTCTATATATATGATGTCAGCTCTCTTAAATTTGTTAAAACTTTAGCTACAGCTTCAGTATATTGTTGATTTTTGTAAATGTTCTCCATGACTTTGAAAATAATATGCACTGTGCAGTAGTCGATGTGCTTATTCTAGATATGTTTATTTGGTCAAATGTGTTAGTTATTCAAATCATTTTCATATTTCCTTTTTTGTCATCTTGCTTATCAGTGAGTGAAAAGCATGTATTGAAATCTTCCCTGTGATGGTGAATTTGTTTCTCCTGTATTTCTACCTGGTTTTGCCCTCTACACTGACATCATTAAATTAAGAGAAAGCAAATGTAAGATTGCCGTATCTTCCTGATGCATTTAAACTTCTATCATTATGAAATAAAGTCCTTTCACTCTACCAGTGCTTTCTTCCTAAATTCTATTTTATCTCCTATTAGTGTAGCTTCTTTAGTTTTAAAATGATTAGTATTTTACTTTCTTTCTATATTTTATATCATCTTTACTATATTGTTTGAAAAAATTACACACACACACACATACAGTCATATTTATAGTTTTCTAACTATATAGCCTTTTGTCCATTTATAGTTAATATAACTCTACCTGTTATTGTCTTTGGGACTATATTTACCATCTTACTCTATACTAATTGTCTGCTGGCTGTATAGTCCTTTTTCTTACTCTCTTCTCTTGCCTTCTTATAAAGCAATTGCTTGGTTTCGTTTTGTCTTCTTTTTTTTTTTTTTCTTTTGTACTGGGGACAAAACGCTGGAGCACTCTACTACTGAACTACATCCCCATCCCTTTTTTAATTTTACTTTGGGACAGGATCTTGCTAAACTTCCCAGACTGGCCTCGAATTTGCCATCCTCCTGCCTCCGCCTCTCACGTAGCTGTGATGATAGGCATGTGCCACAAACCTGCCCTTGTTTTGTCTTGTTTTTGTCCTATTTTCCTTATTTGTTAGAGAAATACACACTCTTAGATTTTTTAGTGAATCCTTAACCTATAAAACTTAATGTGAGTTATGGAATTATTGATAGGAATAAATTAAGGACAGTGGTAGCATTATTATCTTCCAGATGTTATTTCCATTTGTTTCCTTTGAGAAATCTGGAGTTACCAGCAGTCAGCTCACCTTGGGATTTTCCAGATGTTCAGATGGTCAGAAAGGTATAGACCAGACAAGAACTAGTTTATTTCTGTTCATCTTTATGCTATGTTCCCAGTCCGAGAAGTAGGGGCAGGGTGTTATTTATGGGGACACACATCCTTTGCCTGCTCTGGATTCAAATATGTCACCCCTACCTCAGCCTCACAGCTGCTGCTCCTAAATCAGCAACAAAAGCAATCAAGTGGTGTATTCACATCTGAGCTCCGACCTCCTGCTAGATCTCAGTCCAGCCATCGTTCACGATGTTGTTTACTCTTTGACGCTTTTCAAAAAAGAAAAATTTAATATATCCCATTGGGCAGTGCGGCAGAGTGATTGCCCTCAGTGCTGCCACTGAAGTTCCTGAAGCTACCTGTCACCTAGTTATCCTTGCAGGCACAGGAGAGCCTGGAGATGCAGCACTCGAGCGCGACCCTAAGGGAGTTGATATTCTATCGGGTGAAACATGACAAACCAGTAAACATATCCATACAGACTGAGGGGGTGGACGACACCCACTCCCGGCAAAGAGCTTCCCAAGGCAGGGGGATGCTCAGTGCTTAGAGCCATCATGGGGCAGCAGAAGAGGATGGCAGAGATGATGTCAGCATGGGCAGGGCCACCATCAGTGAACAGAGTGTGGAGAGCTTTAAAACGACTTGTATTTATGTTACAATACTCTGGAAGCATGGTGGAAAACAGCCTGTAGATATTTTCTCTGACTATGATTTCACATACTCCAATAAATTCCTTTTTCCTCCCAAATTAGCAATAGCCATAGACACAACAAGGGCAGCAACAACAGAAAAGTTAACCAACAAAGCTAGAGAGGAGACTGTAGAAAAACATGTGGTGTTCCTTTATGTTTGGTGACAGACCATGAGGGCTCTTTGTATTCTGGGCTACGAAACCAGCAGCTGTGACTGTGGCCCTGCTCTCCCAGGGCTCCCTCCCGAGGGGCTCCTGCTTTGTGACCAGCTGCACCCACACAAGAGACCTGAGCCTTGCGCCACCAGTCTAGCCCCGGCTGCCCTGGAACCAGCCTGTCCCTGAAACAATCCAACTCCTGTCTGCACCGAGATCGCCAATCCTGATCACCCCTTCCCTCATCCCCAGTGGGGGCTTGGGTGTCCTCTGCCACTCAAAGAGTCTGTTGAAGTCTCCTCTGTCACCCGAGATGTTCTCAGAATGGAAGGAGGTCAGGCTGTGGCCCCAGGGATGAAAGTTACAAATGGCACAAGATAGGCAACCACGATTGAACACACGACCGATCCCACGGCTGCTGCCGAGAACACACTAATAGACTCATGCAAGACTTCAGAGTGTAGTTTTTAAAAACTTTTATGAGTGGATGTTTGTGATCTATAATAATTGTATTCATCTTGGGAAATCTGTATGTATATGTATCGTGTCTTCATCCTTTTTACTCCCCACCCTACCCCTCTCCCTTCTCCCTCCTCCCTCCTTCCCTCCATCCCCTTTCCATCTGCACGGCTACCTTCCTGTGTCCTACCACTTCTCTTTCATTTCAGAGCACAGCTTTTACCGCTCTTGAAAAATGAAGTGGGAGGAAGTGATTATAACATAAATAGAAGGCAAATGTTCATGTTAAAAACTCTAAAGAAAATGGTTTTCCAATTCCTAGATTAAGTATATGAACAGATGTTAAACATTATATATCCCAAAATGGGTCAGGAAGTCAAAATAGCCATTTTATTCCCATGCTGGGTAACACTTCATTTCTTCAGAATCCTGCTGTCCAGCTATTTCAGCTATCCAGAACACAGATAAGATAGGCAGTGTACAAAAAAGAATCTAAGGCGTTAAACACAGTTTGTTTACTCGGCCTCCTATCTTTTTTGGAAGGGGGTAACTGAGGATGGAATCAGAGCCTTGATCATGCTAGGCATATGCTGTACCACTGAGCTGCGTTCCAGCTCTGTCTCTTATATTTAAGACAGGGTCTCACTAAGTTGTCTAGGGTGGCCTCGAATGTGCAATCCTCCTGCCAACATAATATTGGGAAAGGAAAGACCTGTGTGCATTTTTTAAAAAATGTCTCTTTTCTCAAAAGTCATTCCCATTGCACTCCATTCTCTTTTGTCTTCATTTTTTTCTCTTAGTTATATACATTATATTGACGTTAGAGATCAGAGATGGGTTAGCAGAGGAAATACACAAGAAGCAACCAGAAACAGCAGTCTGATGGCTGGAGGCCAGAAAGAACATTTGAAAATGCAGATACAACACATCAGTAATGTGGAAGCTTGGATCTACTTTGGCTATGAGCAATTGGTACCACAATTTTCAGTTAGGGCTTTATAGTATTGTATAATAGAAGAAGTACATAGTTATTTCCTATAAAAATCAAGAAGAAAATTATATCGTTTTTCTTGAAATGGGCAAGAAATAATGTACTACTTTATAGGAAAAGCCCCACTAAAACACAGGCAAGATTCATGTTGAAAAGTGAGGACAGGTAGAGGTATAACTCACCTATTCCACTGTTTTACTATTCCCAAATCCAAAAATCCAAAATTCAAAATGCTCAAAAAAAAAACCCAAAATGCTCCAAAATCTGAAATTTTTCGAACACCAACATGATGCCACAAGTGCAAATTTCATAAATGATGGTTAACAGTCAAAACGCAGGTGCATTAAAAATATATAAAATTACCTCAGGCTAGATGTATGAAGCATATATAAAACACAAATTAATTTCATGTTTAGACTTACATCTCTTCCCCAAAACAACTCATTCTGTACATACAAAAATCCAAAATCTGGGGAAGAAATCCAAAATCTGGAAAAAATTCCAAAATCTGAAACCTTTCTAGTCCAAAGCATTTCAGATAAGAAACAGCAATAACTTTTTCTTTTCATCATGTGGTGATTAGGTAACACTTTATGAGACCACATGATTGTATGGTTAAGAACCGGAATTCTGAAATCAGATCTAGATTTCTATTTAACAGCAGTGTGATGTTGGACAAGTTACTTAACTTCCTTAAGACCAGGTCCTGATTTCGGAAACAATCACTATGTCCCTCACAGAGTTAGGGCAGGAAGTGGATAAGATAACCGTGTGAGGCACTTAGGCCACACAGCAATGGCTCAATACATGGAAGCTATTACTTCCACTCTCCTTTTTTCTCTGAGACAGTGAGTCATTACATAGCTCAGGCTGGCCTTGAACTCTCTGTGTAGCCCAGGCTGGCCTCAAACTTGAGATTATCATGCCTCAGCCACTCGAGTACAGAGATATTTCTACTATCTTACTGCTAGAGACAGTAACACCCAATTATTATTACTATAGACTCTGCGGCCAAATGCAATCATTCAGAATTCAAAGTTCAGATCTTGGCTTGGCTGCTTACCTAACCATCTGACCTTCAGCAAGTTACTGAAGTTTTCTGTGCCTCCCTTTCCTGGTCTGTAAAGCGGAGATGGTGGTGAAACTCACCTAACAGACTGTGGGGAGGATTAAGTGAGTTCCTGCGTGAATGCTGAGCTCAGGGCCTCGCTCGTGGGAAGAGCCTTCTGGGCGCTGACAGCTGTTGCTGTTAATGACTGACCATATCATTACGCTGAAGTCCTCCTCCTCCTCTGATTTAGCCAGGACTTCCTGGCTCTGGCCTCCCCTGGCAATCATATCATATAAAGTGCCTTCGTGTGCATCATCTCAAACTAGTCTTACAACCTCCTGTGATACGGACAGAAGGAGAACCTGACATGAATGTGTGGAAATTTTACACGAATATTTCTTCAAGCAAACATTTAGCTGAATCCTAGTATCAAGCAATGCAAGTATCATGTCACATTATAATAAATTTTTTAAAAAATGAAAGACATTGATGCTGTATCATTGCAGAAAATGCTTTGTTGCATTAATTATAGAGACTAGAGACCAGTACAGTGGTGTTTAAATAGATGAAATTCAACCCCTTTACATAAGGTGGCGCCAAAAGATGTCTTAATCTGTACTTTTGTGCATTGGACAGTGTTTAGCCACCTAGAAGTCTAGGAATTCAAGCAAGACTTCTAAAATAAATCTAAATTAAGTCTATACTGGTGGACAGCCATAAGGAGCCTTCACCATCCTCAGCTTCTTTGAATCTTTTGAGCTTCTGAGATTGCATTATGTTGGGTAAGACCAGGAAAGTTCCCTCATGGAAGTGTCTGGGAATAAACGGCCACTGTGCAGATTCTCTGACTGCAGCATGAGTGTTTAACTACGGATGGGAAGCTGTGCCATTTTCTGTTGAGCGAAAGCAAAACAGAACAGAACACAATCTGCAAAAACAAGCAAACAAAAGCAAGAGAGAAATTCTCCAAAGACATGATAGCTTTGTGGCACATTGCAATGGGAATATGTGTGCCATAGTAAACTGTGAGTGTGTTCAAAGAGGTTGAAACAAGAAGTTTTTAAAGATGAAAATGAATAAATGAGATATTTTGAAACATAAGCCTCAATGATTAATAACAAGAGTGGTACCAACAGAGGAAGGTGTCCTTGTAGAATTATGTCCCACTCCCTAGTGCTAGAGATCAAACCCACGGCCTCACCATGCTGTGCAACTGCCCCACCACTGAGCTCCACAGCAGAGCATAGAAATACTTTCTGTCAGCTGGGTGTAGTGGTGCACGCTGAGGCAGGAGGATTGCCACAGGTTCCAGGCCAGTCTGAGCTACAGAACAAGACTCTGTTTCAAAAACAAACAAGGCCGGGCATGGTGGTGCATACTTGTAATCCCAGCACTCAGGAGGCTGAGGCAGGAGGATTGCCTGGAGTTTGAGGCCAGCCTGGGCTACATAAACAATTTCAAGGCCAGCCTGTACTACATGGTGAGACCCTGTTAAAAGAAAAAACCAAAACAAACAAAAACTTATATTGCTTGAAAATGTTCCACTGTTGAAGTTCTGTGTCACTTAGCACTGTCGAACTATGCATTTTGAAATGGTTAATTTGGTAAATTTTATGTTATGTATTACCACAATTAATTTTTTTTCAAAGAGATAAAGAAAGCAAATCTAAGAAGTGCCTTGCTGTTCACGTTTTGATGCCTTTAGCTCAGATTAATTAAAACAGAGAAGCAGTGGGAAATGGGCCAGGAAGCAAGCTCATGATGAGATAAGAAAATAAATAAAATAACCTCGGGGCTCAGACTGGCTGGAAGAACACTGGAGCCTGGCGCTGAGTACCTGGAGGGCGAGGGAAGCGTAAAGGTTGAGAGCAGACATTCAAGGGCAACTTCTACAATGGCTCAGTCACGAAGCCCGGGTGACCCTGAGACCTTCTTTGAAGGTCATGTGAAGAACAAGTGCAGGAAGAGCTCTGGGTTGGTCTCAGGCAAGCACCAGGTGTGCAGGTGTCTACCTGTGCACGTCTCTTCTTCTTCCTCCACCCACCGTCTCTGTGAGCGGCAGCCACCGTGGCGACAGTAGTGCTTATCTCACGGAAGAGTGTGGCACTTGGCACACAGAAAGCACGCAGTTACTCTTAGGAATTAGTAGTCTGTGGGGCATTGAAAAGCAGTCTGGAAAATGAGGGTGGCGAGCTGCTGGGCGACATGGGTAGGGGCTGACACTGAAGGCACAGTGGAAGATCAATGCGATGACACAGTAGACTTAGGGGATGGGGCAAACGGAGACTCAGGAAATTGGGCTGGAAGTATCAAGGTTTGGGCTGAGATGGTGGCCTAGGGAGCGATGTATGTGAGAAATCAGGTGGTTATCATGCAAAGCAAAGGCAGAGAATTTAGAAGTAGAAAGAGCAGCCTGCTATGAGCAGGGTGACTTGGGCCTGCCTGTGGCCCCTCTATGGTGGGTATCGAATCCCATGTCCAGTTATTCCTCTGTCAACCTGAGGAACATCTTTACTGCCTCCCTCACAGGTTGCTGGGAGAAGGTAGAGGGATAGGATGCATGAAAATTCTTTCGAAACTGTAAAGTTCTGGTTCGGCACATTGAAGCATCTCTATAGTCCCAGTTATTCAGGAGGCTGAGGCAGGAGAATCCCTTGAGCCTAGGAATTTGAACTAACCTGGGCAACATAGCAAGACTCTATCCCAAAAGCAAACACACTAAACTAAACTAATAAAGTTCTAGATGGATGTTATTATTCCTTTGTTAGAAAAAACTAAAATGCCTCAAAGATGAATTCAGCCAACTGAAAAATACTGACAAAACTTTTTTTTTTTTTGGTGGGTACCGGGGTTCGACCTCAGGACCTCGCGCACCAGCAGGCGCCTATGCCGCTAAGCGATATCACTGGCCCTTTCTTCGTATGTGGGTTCCGGGAGTCAAACTCAGGCCCTCGCACTTGCCAGGCAGGCGCATATGCCACTGAGCCATCTCACCAGCCCTGACAAAACTTTCTAACAAAATAAGCAATTGGGGAGGCTGAAATTTCAGGACACTCTTACAGGCGATTAAATCAAATTTGGAATGTGAAATAGAAATGTTTAGAAGAGCTACCACAAGGTACAAGAAGGTCCTGAGGAGAAGCAAAACAATCTGACTTCTGAACCCCTGAGAAGCTTAAGATTTAGAAGCACCAAAGGCCACAGGAGGTGGGAGACACTGCGGAGGTATAAAGCGTAGAATTGGTTGAAAATCTTTACATAAAAATCTCACAAGCAGTGGGCCTCCACTCCCTGTATGATTGTGCCTGGCCAGAAGCCTCTGTGTCTAAAATTATGTTTTCATATTGTTCATTAGAACCCTCAGAGATGCCAGACGTGATGGCACATGCCTGTGATCCCAGCACTCTGGTAGGCTGAAGCAGGAGGATTGCAAGTTTGAGCCCAGCCTGGACAACTTGGCAGCTTAGCAGGACCCTGTCTCAAAATAAAAAATAAAAGGGCTTAGGATGTAGCTCAGTGTGAAAGGGCTTAGGATGCAGTTCTGGGTTAAATCCCCAGAACCACCAAAAACAAAAACAGAAACCTGCCTGGAGGTGGGGGTAGAGGAGTAGCTCAGTGGTGAAGCACACATGAGGCCTGCATTGATCCTCAGCACCAGAACAAACACATCGTGCACTGAAGGATTGATCATGTCTCCCCAAGGAGAGGAGAAAGGTGACACAAAGGGACAACCACAGGGACAAAAGAAATCCTGGGCCCCTAACCTTTTACTCACTAAAAGCATGATTTGTGTTTTCTTTTGAGGCAGTCAGAGACTTAAAAGCAGAAACAAAAAAACAAAAACAAAAAAAGTGTTTAAAAACAAAAAAAGTGACTCTTCATTCAGACCCTCAGATGCCTAATAAACAGGTAACTAGAAGCGGGAGAAAGCTTGACTTTCATTTGTATCTGTCTCCTTTTTAAAAAAAAGTTTTTCTTTTTGTTGCTCTTGTTGTTTTTTGCTGCTGTTATTGTTGTTGTTTTTTGAGACAAGGTCTCACAATGTATTCCAGGGTAACCTCAAATTTGTGATCCTCCTGCCTCAGCCTCCCAAGTGCTGGGATTACAGGAGTGTGTTACCACACTTGGCGCTCTTCCTCCTAACTGTAGGTAACATCCCCTTCTTAGCTCTGCATATAGGCGTGTTAATAATTTAGGGAGTGTCTGTCTAAAAGTTAGCAAAACAATGTTGATTAAACCTGAATTTATATAACCTATGTCACCAAGACTGAGGACACCAAGATAAGGGGTTTATAGAGTCATCCAACTACACCTAGAAGCCTCAGTCATTCCCCTTAAAGCCACGGTCATGGTCACGGTCATAGTCACGTTGGGTTCCAGCAGAGCCTCACAAGACTGAGCCTGCCCCAAGCAGAAACAGTGATTGCGCAGAGACCGAGCTCCCCCAGAGCCATCTTGCAAACACAAACAGAGATAAATGATCAACCTGACTCTAGCCCACCCCAGCAAATCCATAAACCCTCGCCTGGTTCTTTTGTCAGTAGGTCAATCTGATCCTCTTCATCAGGCCTGTGCCCCTTTGTTCCTCAAGTCTCTTCCCATTATTGTGGACAGCTAAGTCAGGTAGAAGTATTATAGGCAGCCAGACAGGGTTAGGCCCTCGAGGGCATCAGAGCAGAAGATGAGAACCCATCGCAACTGTGGCTGGAAGTGCATCTGAAGAAGATGAAAGTCACAATAGCCAGGTAGATTTACATACTTCCCTAAGGGATAAGGAAGTTTGAGTACCACCCTTTTGAGATTTCCTGTATAAATAAACCATTATCTCATTGGGGTGGTGTAGGCCATCCCCCACCCACTGAGACTAAAACTAAGACTATGAAAAGGAAGACTAAAAACAAGACTAAGACTACAGATTACTGATCAAGATTAATGATGTCATCCATGCACACCTGCTATGTGACCTGCTTCCCCATTGGATCAATATTACCTAAACATCTATACTTGTAATCTTTTTGGTTGATCCATAATTTTGACCCACGTTGTAATCACCTCATGATTTTGCTCTATATGACTTTCTTTGAGAAGTGGACTCATTGGCAACCCATTTGGGACTCCTTCTGTCTCTCAGGAACTATCCTATTCCCATTCCTATTCCCTGTTTCTTTTGCCCAATAAATTTTCCTATTCTTAACCTCTGTTGTTCCTTAGAATTCATTCTTCAACTTCAGGGAACACAAATTTGGCGGATCAGACATCTAGGGAGGGAGAGATTGGGAGTTTCATTTATTTCCTCTATACCATTTGGAAGTCCTATATCACTATTTTCTCTTACTTCCTTTAAGGAGCCAGTCTGATCTTTGTCACATATGTGCCCCCTAAGCTTCTTCAGCTCCTCAAGCTAAACTCCCTTACCACTTCCTTTTATTTTCCAATTACAGTTTTTGCCTGTAAAATTCATGCCGATTGCCTGCTTTGATTTCCATTATCACTGAAGCAAGGACCCATGCTAGCCAGTGACAAAGGGGACCCAGTGACAAAGGGGACAAGTCCCTTCTCTGAAGTAGTATCTTGAGTGGGAGAATAAATTGCATTACATATAAGGCTTTGCATTGGTTTCTTATAGCAGCTTTGGTGCTAGAACAAGCTCACTTATTGTCATGTTTCTGGAGGTCAGAAATCCAAAATCAGTTTCACTGGGTTGAAATAAGGTTGGTCTGGGACATGCAGCTGTTACAGAAACCAATACTGAACCAAAAGGAAGACACTCCACACCAAGGGTAGGAAAGTAACATTTTATTAATGCCAGCAGGCCGGCAGGAATCCAGTTCCAAATCACCAGCCCAGAGTTAGCTTCGAGTACAGTTTGTATAGGTTTGTGACCAGGGAGAACAAAAGCTTGATGACATGGTGAGTTTCAATTTGTTACATTAATTATAGCATGTGGCTCTGTTGCTGGGTGGAAAGTCCTTGAAATATGTTAGAAAAACAGGGTATAGGTGGCAAAGGGAAGGGAGGAGGTCAAGCTGACCTAAGTCAGTCTATTCTAAAAAAAGCAGCTGTGTATGATATGTGGCAGGCTGGGGCTCAAGGCTGTCTGGGTTTTGTGGTCTAACTACGTGGTGGGCTGCATAAGCACATTTTGTCCTAATATAGTATCAGGTTGATAGTTAATTCAAAAGTGTCAGTCAGCTTTAAAATTCTGTCACATTGCCCCCTATTTCTTTTTAGGGAAGATTCTTCTTCCCCTGTTTCCTTAGTTGTAAGGAGTTGATATGAGGGAGTGGTTCTTAAGAGAAGCTGACAGTCTATGGCCTCAAAGTGTTTAGAGAGAAATCGGATCAAGAAACAAATTATACAGGGGCCTAGTGGGAGAACTGTCAGGAGACCCAGTAAGGGTCCAAGCAAAGTTCCTGTCCATGAAGGGAAGAAATCAAAAGATCCCCACCAGGAAGAGTCACCCAGTATGCTTTTAGTTCTTTGTTTGAGGCGCTTCTTTAGCTGACAGGAGTTTTCCCTCACTATCCCTGACTCGTTGGCATAGTAACAGCATTCTCCTTCTAGTAAAAGGCAGGTACCTCCATGCTGGGCAATCAGGAGGTCTAAAGCCCTGCGATTTTGAAGGACAACTGTGGCCAGGGAATCTATTTGGTCCTGTAGAGTATCTATTGAGCTTTGTATGTTGGCAAAATCCCCTGCTATCTGGGTACTCAACTGGTTGTGACTTATGCCCATGGCTGTAGTACTGAGAGTTAAACTGCCTGTTATTGCTATCCCAGCCAAGATTGGTAGTATTGCAGGGTCACGTTTTTGATGTGACTGATGGGCATGTACAGTACCTTGCTGGCCTGAGTAAACAGAGAGGCCAGGTACCAGGTAAACAAGTGCACAAAGGCTCATCTTAGCACCAGTAAACACTTGGTGAATCCCGTCAGAAAAAATAAAAAAAAGTTCCATGGGGAGCCACTAGAGAACCTAAACTGACAGTTAAAACATCTATACAGTCAGCAGAGACCTTTTGGCCCATAGAGGAACCCAGGAAACAAGAGGCATTTCCCCATAACATTGTGGGGTAGGGCTAAAGTAGGCAATCAGGAGCACTAGTGGAATTGAGATTAGAATTATTTTAAGTGAGACCCAAAGGCAGTAGAAAAGAACTGTAAGGGGAACACAGAGCCAACAGTCATTACCCAAGTCTGGGTTTACAGCCTGAAGGACCCAATGGGTGCTGTTAACCAGGCATAAGAAGTCGGGAGTTGAGGGTCCTGTGTGGTTTGCAGTAGGCATGGGAGCCAATGGGAACAATGGTGGTCTTGGGTAAGGGATTTTAATGTGGGATGGGGGTGATGGAGGTACCCAGACCTTTATGATCTTTAAAACAAGCCATGGGTTTGTTCCTCATCCATCTACCTGGACTCTTATCTGGCGACCTGATGACCAATCTCAATGGGAAGGATCTGGAATGGTGTATTGCAAGGGATTACAAGTTCCCAGTAAGCAGGTCAGGCTAGAGGAAAGCTGAGTTAAGAGGCTATTTTTAGTTCCACCCCAATCTATAATGCAGTCCCATCTAGGACAGAATGTGGATGAGAAAGGGGGTTTACAATGTTTCTTGGTTTGTCACCAATCCAGATGGACATAATATTATTGGAGTGATACTCTCATTCCTAATTTAATCCTCCACTCCCTGAGGAATATTGATGATTTTCCCAATTTGGAGTAGTGGCTTGAACTAGGCATGCATCAAAATAAAGGAACACTTTAGGTTGTGTTGGGTCCCTTTTAGTCTGTTAAGAATTATTATAGGGCTTATGCTATAAATTTGAATTTGGAATTCCCAGTGTCCTGAATTTCCATATATTCCTAGGATGTTTAAACATGTTATCCATAGGAATACCATGTTTAATCTCAAGCCAAGCAGCTAAGAGTAAGTAGCCCAAGAAGTATATTATTGTAGCAGAGAGCAAATGTAGCCCTCTTGAGTGAGTTCCAATCTTTTGGAGCTGTGACCCAAAGAGTGAAAGTACACAGCAGGAGAAGAAGAACTAAGAATTGGTCAGGGTAACAGTACATTAAGACCAGCAGCAACTTAATGGGTGTCAGACTAGGCAATTGGTGGGTATGTACACAGAAAGAAAATATTGACCAATTTAAAAGTTGGAAAGGCAAGTTAGGGTACAAGTTCAATGATTACATTAATATAGAAGAGGACAAAGGCAGCTTTATGGGGAACTTCCCAGTCCTCTGGGGATACATCCCAGAATCCTGTAGCAAGCACTAAAATTAGCAAGAGAGGGGGAATTAAAACCAAACTGGGTAGCAGAACATCAGTCAGCTAGGACAGGTACTCCAGTGTACAATGTCTGTTCAGCGTTCCGCTGTGCGTGGACCCACCAGCTTCTGGAGTGGCGGGAGCAAGGCTTTGAGTGCATTGTCTCTTCAAGGTAGTCCTTAGGGGGTTTGACTCATCAGGACAGGCCTTCCAACAATTGTCAGGATAAGCTCGCTTAATACAGGAGTGATGAATCCAGGGACAGATCTCTGCTACTTTTACTGCAGTAAAAGTGGGAGTGGTCAAAATAATTAAATAGGGGCCTTTCCAAATTGGGGACAAGGGATCCTTTTTCCAATCTTTAACCCAGACCATATCACCCAGACTGTGGGTATAAGCAAGTGTATCAGCAGGAATGGGCACCCTCTCTGCTATATGTTTATGTATCTGCGAGAAAGTCTTCCCTAATTGTATGAGTTGTTCCTGTAAGGTGATATTTCCCAATTGATGTAGGTCCCCTTGGAGACTCTTTATTAGGGGTGGGGTCTCCCAAATGGGACTTTAAATGGGTTGCATCCCGTGGGTTCTGGTGATATTCTGACCTTTAGGGGGGCCATGGGCAGCAAGTCCACCCATAGGGTCTGAATTTCTTGATAGTACTTGATCAGTATTGACTTCAGGGTTCATTTCATCCATTCAACTTTCTCTGAACTCTGGGCCTATAGGCAGTGTGGAGATTCCATTTAATCTGCAGTTCCTTGGCTAGTTTTTGAGTCATTTCTGCTACAAATGACAGTCCATAGTTGCTACCTATTGTTAGAGGCAGTCCATATCAAGGGATGATTTCTCTCAATAACAGCCAGCATACTTCAGAAGCCTTTTCAGTCTTAGTGAGGAATGCCTCTGGCCATCCATAATAAGCACAAACAATTACCAATGAATATTTGTAGCCCTGGAATGGCTTAACTTCCATAAAATCAACTTGAAGGTCTTCAAAGGGAGAGAGTCCCAAGTTTTGGATTCCGGGTGGTGGCCGGGGCATGCTGAGGCTTCAGTCTTTGTACAAGTTTGACATCTTTGGCTGACGGTTATGCAAACTGATGTCAATTTTGGGATACAGTAATAGTGACCCAGGAGCTGGGCCATGGCAGTCTTTCCTCCATGGGTGATGTCATGGTGATGTTTTACCCAGGTATAAGCCAATTCTTTTGGAATGATTACTCGATCATCCGGTAGGGCCCAGACACTGTTTGGGTCCTTATTGGCTCCTTGTTGTGCCCATTTTATTTCCTCTCAAGTATAGTGGAGAGGCCCTTGTTGGAGACTAAGAACAGTCTTTGGAGGTATTTCATGTAGTGATTCTAAGATTTTTTGTTTTTGTTTTTGTTTTTGTTTTTTTATGTGGGTACTGGCAGTCGAATTCTAGACCTCATGCTTGCCAGGCAGGCACTTATGCTGCTGAGCTATCTCACTGGCCTGATTCTCAGTTTTGAACTAAGTTATTTTCTCCCGAAGTTGAGGCTTCAGTGGCCAGTTTAGTGGCCTCATCTGCTTTATGATTGCCAAGAGTAAAAGCGTCTTTTACTTTCTGGTGTCCCTTACAATGTATAATGGCAACCTTTTTAGGCTTCCAAATTGCAGTCAGAAGTTGAAAGATTTCATCCTTGTTTTTGATATGCTTCCCTTCATCTGTCAAAAGGCCATGTTCTTTGTGTAACATCTCGTGGACATGCACCATAGCAAAGGCATACCTGGAATCTTTGTAGATGTTTACCTTTTGTCTTTTGCCCACTTGAAGGCCTGTATGAGTGCCCAGAGGTTGGCCTGTTGAGTTGGCCAATTTGGGGGAAGAGGTCCAGCTAGGAGCACCTCTTCAGTGGTTACAACAGCATAGCCGGCCCTACATTGTCCATTTTTAACAGAGCTACTTCCATCCATGAACAGGGTATACTCAGCATCTGTTAAAGGCTCCATCTGGAGGTCAGGTTGGCTAGCAAAGCGTTCATCAGTCAGTGCAAGTCAACCATTGTCAGGCTGTCCAAGCTCTGTGGGCAGGTAGGTGGCTGGATTCATAGCTTTAACTGGCTGGAAGATGAGTCAGTGATTTCCGACAAGCAGTCCTTGATACTGGGCAATGCAGCTGTTCGAGAGCTAATGGTGTCCCCAACTGTTGAGGAGCTCAAGAACAGCATGTGTCACCTGAACAGTCAGGTCTTGACCCAGAGTCAATTTGTCTGCCTCCTTGATTAGGAGGGCTGTAGCAGTGAGGGCCCACAAACAGAGAGGCCATCCTTTTGATACTGAGTCCAATGTTTTAGACAGGTAGGTGACTGACCTCTCCCAGGGTCCTATTATTTTAGTTAAGACCCCCAAGGCAACATGATGCTTCTCATCAACAAACAGATGGAAATGACGGGTCACATCTGGAATTCCCAGGGCTGAAGCAGAAGCCAGAGCTCTTTTAATTAGTTTGAATGCCTCAGTTTCCTCCAAAGCCCACCTGATTACATCTCTCTCAGTCGTCAGCTTTTTCAACACGTCATAAAGCAGCTGGGCCTTTTCAGTGTACCCAGGTATCCAGATTCTGTGAAATTCAGCTGCCCCAGAAAATTCTCTAAGTTCTCTTTTACAATTGGGCCTTGGAATGGAACAGATGACTTCCTTTCTGGGCCTAGACTTTAGCGTCCTTTTTCTAAATCAAACCCTAGGTTTCTGACCTTCTGTGTGCAGATTTGAGGCTTTTTCCAAGAGACTTTGTACCCGGTATCACACAGGTGGTGGAGAAGGGCCTGAGTTCCCTCCCAACAGTCCTGCTTTGTGGCGTGGCCAAGGAGTGTATCATCTACATATTTCAGGAGCATGCAGTTGAATCTTCCAGGGGGGAACTTGGCTAGATTGGCAGCCAAAGCTTCCCCAAACAGTGTGGGAGAATTCTTGAAGCCTTGAGGGAGGTGAGTCCATGTAAGTTGTCCCTTTCACCTTGTGTCAGGGTCCTCTCGTTCAAAGGTGAAAAGAAGCTGGCTGGCAGGAGCTATTCACAGGCAAAAGAAAGCATCTTTTAAATCTAGGCAGGTGAACCAGGCAGCATCAGGTGGGAGCAAGCCCAGGAGGGTATATGGGTTTGGGACTGTTGTATGTAAGGTTATGGTGGCTGCATTGATGGCATGGAGATCTTGCACTGGCTGATAGTCCCCATTGGGCTTTTTTGACTGGAAGCAATGGAGTGTTCCATGGGGACTGGCAGTCTACTAAAATTCTGGTTTGTTTCAGCCTGGAAATGTGAGGTTGGATCCCAAGGTGGGCTTCACGGGACATGGAATACTGTTTGATGGCCACAGGAGTGGCTCCCAGGTTGAATTACCAAGGGGGCATGGTTAACGGCTAGCCCCAGAGGCGAGTTTTCTGCCAAAACCTCAGGGAACATCACCTTTAGGACTTCTAGAATTGTGGGCAGAAGGCTGTTCTGATTGGTGGAGATGCCATTCATCCTCATGGGGGATTGTCAGGGTCAGGATCAGGTCCAGAAGGGGGTTGAGTGATAGGCTGATTTCTTTGGAGTAAAGGATATGGTGGCTCCTAGCTTTGAAAGGGGGTCTAGGTCCAGCAAGGGGACAGGGCTTTCAGGCATGTATAAAAATTCATGTTTGGTGAGATGACCTCTGAGCTCACAGGATCTGCTCTGGCAAAACCTCTTTTCAGTGGGAATGCCAGTAGCCCCCATCACTTGGATTTGTTGTCAAAGAGGCAACAGGTTGGGTGACAACAGAATATTCAGCTCTGCTGTCTACCATAAAAGTCATTGGTTTTCCCCCAATTTTCATTGTGACCATGGGCTCCCAGAGGCCCAATCTTATAGATCCCGGTCTGTCCTATTCATTGTCATCAAAGAGTGAGAGCAGGGGTTCGGGCAATGGCAGGTTTAGTTCCTCAGAAGCCTTCTGGTCCTTTAGGTGGAGAGGGCATTTGTCTTTCCAGTGTCCAAATTGCTTGCATCAGGTGCACTGGTTTGGGGCCAGAGCATAGGGACAACCGCTCCTTTTGAACTGAGGTACCTGTGAGGCCTTATTGTTGACTTGTTTCCGGTAATGTTGTTGACTTATTTGGAATCCCTCAGGGTGTGGTTTTCCCATGATTGCAGCCAAGAGGACAGTCTGATGACGTTTACATTCTTTCTTTTCTTCTCTTCCCCAGTTTATAAAAACCTTTTGAGTTATCTGAAGCAGCTGAGGTGTTCATACCAGCAAATCCCTTGATCTTTTGAATCTTCCTCTGAGTGTCAGAGGCACACTGTGACACAAAAACTGAATTTATCATCTGCTGATTTTCAGGGGCCTCAGGATCAAATGGGGAATAAGTTCAGTAGGCTTCACGTAGTCTCATAGAACTTTGCAGGGCTTTCATTGGGCTCTTGGGTAATTTCAGTAAATTTGGACATATTTATGGGTTTCTTTCCTCCTGCTTTCATCCCTGCCAGGGGGGCCTGATGATATTCTATTAAAGCATCACGGCCTTGTGCAGTGTTAAAGTCCCAATTTGGCCAGGTACTAGGAAAGACAGTGTTTACCCAGGCACCAGGATCAGCAACATCATCTGGAACTCTAGTTCTCAGCCAAGTTCGCCCTCCCTCAAAAATACAGGCATTCTTTTTGGTGCTAAAGAGGGTCAGGAGGATTCGTTGACAGTCATCCCAAGTTGGCTGATGTGTCTGGAAGATCAAGGTCAAGAGATCGATCATGGCTTGGGGCTATTCTGAATAAGAAGGAGTATGATGTTTCCAGTTGAGATCTGTGGAACTAAAAGGCTGATAGTATAAGGCAGATGGCTGATTTGGTGCCCCCATGCCAGGATATCCCCTAAGAGGCACCTGGAGGTGTGATGAGTGAAGTCGGTGGCCAATGGGGCTTGGTGCAGGTGGCCCCTGGGGGTTAGGTGGCAGTGGTGCAGTTGGCGGGGATGGAGCAGTAGAATCTGGCAGTGCAGCTGACAGCTGATCAGGAGCTTCAGCTGCCTCTGGAGGTGGCAGTGATAGTTCTGGCAGGTCTGGATGGCCACCCATATATAGAGGAGGGAAATCTTTGTCAGGATCATCAGGCAGGATGGGGAAAATCTTTTTAGTTTTGGCCTTTTAGGCCTTTCCCATAGGGGGGTCTGTGATCTGGCTGATAGGCTTTGATCACCAGGAGAGTTCCCTTTTCTTGACATGCACAGGCCCGGAGCCATGGCAGGGGATTTTGACATAGTCCCAGCCACAAATCGATATAGGGAAATTGATCAGGGTGGTTGTTAGGTGTAGGGTCAGTCACTTTGTCCCAGACTCAGCAGACAATTTCCACATCTAGGGTTCCCTCTGGTGGCCAAGCAGGACATAAATGCAGCCAGTCAATCTCACAGAAGGTACGGAGCCGCTGAGGTTTAATCTTCACTCTGTAGTCATCTGAGAAGCCTTTCTTGAATTCTTTATCATGCAGTCTAATAGTGGGCTTACTCTGGCTTCCACACATACTGACTCCCTATGGCGTGTGTGCTGTGCCCTCGAATGGTGTCGTGACAGACAAAGGGTGGGTGCCCCTCCCAAAGGAGAGACCAAACAGGTGCCCACCTGGCCACTCACCTCTCAGCAATGTTGGGACCATCCAGACTAGAGAAGTGTCAGTAGGTTCTCTGTTTTGTCCTCTCAAGCCTCTGAAGAGAACTTGCCAGGAGTGCCTGGTCAGACGCATCTGCGAAACTTCAGGTTAGGGCCCAGTCAGGCTCCATAGCTCTGAGTTCCGATGGGGGACTTTCACTGTGAAGCACAGAAAGAATGGTCTATTGCTTGCACTGTCCATTCACTATCAGTCCACACATTCACACATAAGACATACAGAGGTTAATATATTCCAACCCCCAATCCCAGGGGCAAAGTCTAACTGAAACGGAAACTGACTGGCCTGACTAACACAGGCAAGTACTGATCAGGCCCTTCTTCGTCCCATGCATGGGATGGAAACTGACAATACTGACTGAGGACATCCCAAGGCAATCCTACCCTATCCAAGGGCCCGAACCAGTTGTGTTCCATCTCCTTCTGTTGGTCCAGTGAGGTCTCTGCCATTGTGTAGGGCCTCCCGATCCTGGACCACCAAGGAGACTCCAAGAAACAGGACCGGAGGGCGCCTTCCCATCAGCCAGTCAGAGGGCGAGCCCCTGCTGCGGCCAGCAGGCCTCCACCATTGACCCAAATGGTCAGCACGGTGTCTTCCTGGTGAGCGGAACCAAAAATGTTACAGAAACCAATACCAAACCAAAAGGAAGATGCTCTGCACCAAAGATAGGAAAGCAATGTTTTATTAATGCCAGTGAGCTGGCAGGAATCCAGTTCCAAATCACCAGCCCAGAGTTAGCTTCGAGTACAGTTTGTATAGGTTTGTGACCAGGGAGAACAAAAGCTTGACAGCATGGTGAGTTTCAATTTGTTACATTAATTATAGCATGTGGCTCTGTTGCAGGGTGGAAGGTCCTTGAAATATGTTTGAAAAACACGATATAGGTAGCAAAGGGAAGGGAGGAGGTCAAGTTGACCTAAGTCAGTCTATTCTAAGAGAAGCAGCTGTGTATATGTGGCAGGCTGGGGCTCAAGGCTGTCTGGGTTTTGTGGTCTAGCTACATGGTGGGCTGCATGAGCACATTTTGTCCTAATACAGTATCAGTTTGCTTGTTAACTCAAAAATGTCAGTCAGCTTTAAAATTCTGTCACACAGCCTCCCAAGACTATAAGGTGAATCCATTTAGTAGCTTTTTCCAGAGTGGCCTTCCTCATTGTATTCCTGCTTTGCTGGCCACCTCTTCCATCCTCAAAACCAGCAGTGCAGCATGTGGCTTCAGGGCCACCTTGCCTTCTGTTCAGATCTCTCTACCTCTTTCTTAAAAGGACAGTTGTGATTGCATTCAGGGCTCATCTGGATAATCAGGGATAATCTTCCCACCCTGAGATCTTTTAACTAAGTCACAGCTACAAAAACCCTTTTTGTCACATGAGATAACATTCCCAGGTTCTGGAATTAGTACCTGGACATCTCTGGGGCCATTATACAGCCTGTCACAGGTTTTATCTACAAAGTAAGCTTTGGGAGAGAATCCAGTAACCTTTCTAAAACTCTTCAGGTCTACTGAAGATAAACTGCCACTGCCAACCTGACTCTTCCCTATCCTACCTCACCCTCGGAATGAGAAAATAGCCCTGTCCTGGCTACAAGCCAGAAAAGAAGGGTTACAAGTCACTCGGCTGCAGCCGTTATCTTCACAGATCCTGGCAAGGAGGTCACTGCTGGCCTGGCCGAGTCACCACCATTGTCACTCTGTCACCAGCTCCCTGCCAACCCAGCTGGGGCTATTGGCAAATGCCAGAGTGTGCAGGCAGGTGGCAGGACTCCAACCGAGAGAGGCACTGGTCTTCTGACCTCTGGAGCACCCACCTGCAGGCCAGCCACACGCTTTCCTCTCCCCGGGTGTGGGAGGGAGAATCAAGCCCCATGTATAGTCAAGAGCTTCTTTTTAGAAAGTACCATCTGGCATGGCTCCCTTTCATTATTAATTACCCTGTTTTTGTTTTTCATTTGGCAAGGCTTCTGACCATGTGATTCTTCAGCATGAGTTCTCCTAGCCGTGGCTCACAGCTGCCATGATGCTCTCAGTGGGCATGAGGAGGCCCACAAGTGAAAGGTCGCAGAAGGAAGGGAAACACCATTTACTGAGTGCCTACCGTGTGCTAGGTTGTACTTTTATACTATGTAGGTACTTTATGCTATTCCATTTTTGTTCTTAGAAAAGACTGCATCATGCAAGTGAGGAAATCGAAGCTCAGCTGGGCTAAAGTTACTTTCTCAAAATCTTAAAGTTAAAAAGAGGCAGAATTTGGAGTCCTGCTGGGGTATGTGTGACTGCTAAGCCAGTGTGTTCCCTCCACCTCAGGGAAGGGGACAGCAGCGGACAAGCCACGAAAAAGAAGTTTGCTTCCAAATTCCTTCATTACCAGCAGCAGAATATTCCTTTGTCACAGTCTTGCACTCCTAGCCCCCAACCCAATGGGTGTATCATGACAAGCAAACAGCACACAACTGAGAAATTGCTCAGCAAACAACCTGGTTTATTCTCCTTTGTACACCTGATTGCCTTATGAGCCAGTGGTTCTTTGCTTAGGAATCCTATTCAGTAAAAAATTGTTGCAACACACCCTCAATGAACATGAATTTTTAAAAATATATTATACGAAGGCACTATTACTTGAAAAAACTACAGTAAACATTTATAACACACCACGTTGGCAGTCAGAAGTTGCCCACGATCTTCTTCCTGCGTTTGAGTGGGCTGACTTGAGCTCATCGCTGCGTGAACGCCCTTGAAGACCATTGTCCTGTGTCATCATATTCGGATACATATCCACTGCTGCATAGGCACAGTCGTCAACATCTAAGAAAAGCCCAGCAACGTTAGAAATGCCTGCATGGAAGTCACTGCTTCTGTAGCCAAGGAGCTCAGGCGACTCTGCGGCGCTGTCCACATTCCGGCTCAGAATCCTCCCAGACCCTTTCGTGCCCAAGTGGCGCTCTTGTCCCTGAATGGAGGGCACACTTGCCTCACTCCTCCCTCAATGTTCCGACTGCCGTGGGTGATGTGCTCAAAACCGGGCCTGAGCTGAAGAACACACCACAGAAACTCAGACTGTCGTTTAAACTTTGACCTTAAAGAACTCGCCTGGAAGTAGGGGTGGAGCATGGGTCGACGCTTCATTTCTACATTGTAGAAAGGTCTTTAGTCACAAAAGAACATCCGTCCTCCACCCCACTGGAGTCTAATTAATGTTTCTTGTCAGGAAGAGGTACCCCTCTGTCTGTCCCTGGGGATGTTGAAAGCCCTATTCTCCTAGCAAAGAGGCCATCTGTGATATCTTTTCAAGTTATCTCTTCTCCATGGCTTGAGCTGAGCACAGAAGCTGCCTGAGCCGGAAGGCCCGCGGACGGAGAACCTGCCTCCTGAGCCACTGGGAGTCGGGGAGAGTGGCGCGCACGGGGCAAGGCTTCTTGTGGTACGAGCGTGTGTGCGCGCACGCGCCTTGATGAGAGGATGGATGACTGTCTAGAGAGGGCTGTTCAAGGCCATAATCACACAGGAGGCTCTGCAGCAAATATCGCAAGTCAGAGTTCAAATCCAAGAGCTTAAAGAACCTGGGAAGTCCAGCAGAGCCCAAATTGGTAGGGGCATCTGTGCAAATATTTAAGAGGAAGACTTCCCTTTAGCTGGCTTCTTGGTGCTCACCAAAATATGGGGAGAAAAAACCTCCAAGGGCAAATGCCCTGCTGTCAAACTTTAGGGGGCCTGAATCAACTGGGGACCTTGTTAAAAATGAAATTGTAATTCAGTAGACTTTAAAGGTGGGACAGGGAACAGAGACTGTGAGCCTGGATTTTTAACAGCACCCCATGGGATTCCGATGTACATGTTCCATAGATCACATTTTTGAAACACTGAAATAAGTTATAGTAAATGCTCAGGTTACTAGGCTACCATCAGAAAAGAATTTCCCTGAGGTTTAAATTGCCTATATGAGCATTTAAACTACCATATTGGTTAATGTCTACTACGTATTTTTCTCACTGAAAGAGGTATCCGAAAAGCATGCCATGCCAAATTAAGTATTACCAATAAATATCCAACGCCAAGAGGCAAGGATATGTGAATGCCAGGCAATAGCAATCATGATACCCTTTGTGTGTGTGTGTGTGTGTGTGTGTGTGTGTGTGTGTGTGATGCTGGGGATCAAATCCAGGGCCTTGTGCATGCAAAGCAAGAGCTCTACCACTGAGCCACATCCACAGCCCAATACCCTTCTAAAGGTGGGGTGCAGCAACATAAAACGCTGCTTAGAGGTTACTTATACCAATTGTGTCATAAGTCACAAAGTTAATCAAGGTAGAGTTTATGTTACTCCACTGGTTTCTATTTCACTTTATAGTGTGGGGGTTTTTGTAGTTACTGCTTGTTTTTGCAAAATTCATGGCTGAGGCCGGTGAGATGGCTCAGCGGCTTAGGCACCTGCCTGGCAAGCGCGAGGGCCCGAGTTCGACTCCCGGAACCCACATACGAAAAAGGGGCCGGTGATATCGCTCAGTGGCACGGGCGCCTGCTGGTGCGCGAGGTCCTGAGGTCGACCCCCGCTACCCACAAAAAAAAAAAAAAAAAAAATTCATGACTGAAAAGCAATACAAAGAGATGGAGGCACAGCAAGTTTAGAGCATTTACCTAGCATAAGCAAGGCCCTGGGTTTGATTAAGAGAGAGAGAGAGGGAGAGAGAGAAAGGAAGAAGAAGAGAAGGGGGAAGGGGGGAGAAGGGGGAGAATGGGGAGAAAAAGGAAACAGAAAGAAAAGGGAGAGGAGGAAAGGAGGGGAGGAGGGGGAGGGAAGGAGGGAAAAGTGAGGAAGGAAGGAAGGAAGGAAGGAGAAAGGAGGAAGTAAATAATATAAGCATTCTTCTAACACTGGAGTGGATTCAATTTTAAGGATCTGAGAGAAAAGTTGCCAAGGGTATTTAGGATCTTGCAACAACCAAGAAACGACAAAGAAACAATGAGATACACAGTGACTTGATAGACACACTGTTGTGAAACGAAAGATAGTGGTGAAATCAGTCTCCTAAACGTGGGGTTATTGTTTTTAAGGAATGTCGGCTCCATCTCTAGTGTGTGACACCAGTGATGAAGAGACGGGGATTGAGCAGTGACAAAGGTTTGGGCTTGGCCTTTGCAGGAGTTCAAGGAAAACCTTCTCTAGGTTCTGAGGACAAGGACTGAAGTCTCCGTGGTGACTTTTTCTTCTTGCTTCCGTTCAGTGTTTCGGGGATTCGGCATTCATCATAATGCAATTTACTGCCGGAATTCAATTTGTTTCCTTGTTGCTTTCTGTGTATGAATATTCTGTGAACTATTTAATTCACCTGTTTCCATGACTATGATATCGGCTTTCCTTCAAATGCAATTATTTGCTCCTGTACTTTTTGCAGGTTTTACTGAAATATTTGTTTGGCTACCTGTGTTGTCACTACCTGTAGAGAAATTCGCTCAAATTTATTGTATGTTGCTGCTTGCTTTGTGCTCATTTTATTGATATATTTACTCTGTCTATATAGACTATGGGAAATTTATTCTAATGTGTCTTTTTTTGTTTTGTGCTAGGATTAAACTCAGGGATGAGCAAACTAAGGATGCACTCTGCTACTGAGCTACACTCCCAGATCCTGTGACTTCCTTTTTAGTACTAGTACTTATTTAATAAAATATGGTCCTTACCATATTTTAATAAAATAACTCCTATTGTCTGCTTTTACAGTGTCGTGTGTGAAAGAGGACTTAACTTACCAGTCAATTTGTGATGTTTCATTTCTCTGCTGGTAATCAATATAATTTTTAGAGGGCCGGTGAGATGGCTCAGCGGCGTAAGCGCCTGCCTGGCAAGCGCGAGGTCCTGAGTTTGACTCCTGGAACCCACATATGAAAAAAGGGCCGGTGATATTGCTCAGCAGCACGGGCACCTGCTGGCACGCGAGGTCCTGAGGTCGACCCCCGGTACCCACCAAAAAAAAAAATTTTTTTTAGAGCTGTGTATTTTGTATTTTTTCAAGATTAGTGAACTATTACTACTTATAATACACTATATTATATGAACAAAACTACAGATTCCCTTACAAAATCCACATTAAAATCACTTTTTGGGCTGGGGGTATAGTTTGGTGGTAGAGACTTCGCCTAGCAGGTAGTGAGGCCCTGGGTTCGATCCCAGCACTGAAGAAGAAAGAAAAAAAAAAGAAAAGAAAAATCATTTTTAATACAGATTTAAAGACAGGTCTATATTGAGTATTTGCTATGCTGCAAGAGATTTTGTATGGATTCTTCAATTCTTGCAGCAACCCTAAGAAGTAGATATTATATTATCCTGGTTCTCTTTCAGTGTATGGAGGAACTAGGGTTCAGTGACAGGAAGTGACTGGCCCAAGTCTCAAAGCTCTAAATGGGCTTTGGGAGGACACCAGGACCACACCAGGCCCTGCCCTATCCTTGTAATTCTCTCTGCTCCCTGGGGGACCCTCTGGTTTCTGGTGTGTAAACTGGGTCAGAAAAGGATCAGGGGAAAGTAGGAGATTCCCGTGCTTTATGAGATGAGCAGTGAGCAGAAAACCAAAACAAAACAAAACAAAAGGAATATAATGGCTTGGATCTTAACTATAGCCCCAAAGAGGCTGTCATAGTCATATGACCTAACTCAATGATGTCATCCCTTGAGATGGTTCCCAAAATTTATTTGCAAGAAATAGTTATGTGGGCCGGTGAGATGGCTCAGCGGCATAAGCGCCTGCCTTGCAAGCGCGAAGGCCCGAGTTCGACTCCCGGATCCCACATACGAAAAAGGGGCCGGTGATATCGCTCAGCGGCACGGGTGCCTGTTGGCGCGCGAGGTCCTGAGGTCGTCCCCCCGGTACCCACAAAAAAAAAAAAAAAAAAAAAAAGAAATAGTTATGTTTTCACATACTCTTTTGCCCTTACAAGCATCAGCTTGGGCTTTTTGGAGTTCCCTTGGGCTTACATTTCTTTGAAGTAACTGTCTTTAAGTAAGAAGGTCTTAATAAGGGAGTCCGCCTTGCTTCCCTCACTAGGCTGCCGGGTTCTGCTGCCACATTTTTGTTTCCTTCTCTGGGTACGGGTGGAAAAAGGGGTGTATCCAGGAGCACAGAGAGCACCAGGAAGGGACAGGGTAGTCCCTTCCAAATGATTGTACTGAAAAGCATTACCCCACCACCACCCCCTTGGTAGGGGTCACCTTTCCAGGACAAAGAGCACTGTCTTGCTGAACAATTTGACAGAGAGATTGGAGGTAGCAACCTTTATTGGACAAGGCTCCAAGAAGTCTCGTTCCTTCCCAGCAGGTTTCACCAGTTCTTCTGCCTTCCAGTAGTTAGATCTGATAGCAAGAACCAAGAACGGACTTACTCCTGGCTCTGCCTTCCATTCATAACAAGTCTTTCTCGTTGGGATAAATGTGTTATTCACCAAAGTAAACCACGGCTGCCAAACTTGATAATTGGCTTCTCTGGGATCCTCCCAGAGAAAGGAGTGCTATGAAATTTATGTTACCTTCAGTGAAGTCTGCACTTTTACTCTCCAGGTGATGACAAATCGTATCGTATGCATCATGTCATGATGAGACTGCATTATCTACTCCTTGCCATGACGACATGAACAATTGCCCCATTTTCATTGATGGTTATAAAGCTAAAGTGTGCAGCAGACTGTGCCCTTTTAATTTTTTTTTTTCTAGCTCAAACATCAGTTTACAGTAACATAATCTTCATGGGGCCTCATGGGGAGAAAAGCAATTTGGACATCCCCACTGCAACCTGACTCCCCGAGTCTGTGGAATGCCTCAGACACCTATCTTCGCTAAAAACACGTTAGAGGGGCCTCATGTCCTCTCCATTCTCCCTCCATGTGTCTCTCTTTACGCCCTTTCTTTCACCCTCCCCACCAGGCTCAGACAGAGGAGGTACTGCCACCTTTGCCACCTGCTCCCACCACCAGCCTTGCCCCCTTGCGTATATCATTGAGTCCTCCCTGTCTCTGTCTCCATCTCTCTCTACCATCCCAACCTTCCCCTCCCTCTTTCTGATTCACTGATCCTTCTCATCTGAAGCAAGCCTCCTCTGTTCCAGAAATAAAGCAAACACAAAGCCCTCTAGGCTAAGTTACTCCATTACTTCACTACCCTGCTCCTGTCCTCTCTTTCTCTGCCAAACTTCTAGTCCCCTTCCACTGCTTCCACTTTCATGTCACCCTTCCCCTTTAGATGGAATCTAGCCCACTTGCACAATTCCAGTGGATCTGCATTCTCCAGTGCCGTGCCGTGCCGTTCACCTGGTCTCTCTGCTGTGGGCTGCACTTGACAATCCTCTATTGGAAAGGTTCTCTGTCTTTTAACTCCAAGAGTTTCTTAATCAACCTTCCCTTATCTGTTTCCTTTTCTCATCGGCCCTTTCTTCTCTACAGCCTCTCCCCTAGAAATGGTGCCACATTCAAGTCTTCCAAATGCTCAATTCCAGCCTTGCAGCGTCCTTTTAAGCAGATGTGGCTGCCCAAGCAGCATGTCCCCACACTGGAATGAATCCAGCCTTTCCCCCCACCAGACATCCAGTCTCCACCAACTACAGTTGAGGACACCAAGAGGTGGGGGGAACATAGTGTCATTTCTGACCCACAAATTTCTATCAATAGTACTATTATTCACTTACTGAGCTATTATCAAAATTCCAGTCTTTTCCTCTTCCCTGCTTTTTCTTCGTTTGTTTTTGATGTTTGTTCATTTGTTCATTTGTTTGTTTTGAGGCAGGGTCTTACTATGTTGCCCAGGTTGGTCTTGAACTCCTGGGCTCAGGGAACCCTCTTGCCTCAGCCTATGGAATAGCAGGACTACAGGTGGGTGCCACTGCTCCCAGCTATGAAGCCCTTTTAATTCTTCCTTGGTACTTCTCGTTTCTTTCTATTTCCACTGCCACCATCTTGCTTTCTATCCACCATCTACCACTAGATTAATCTTCCTAAAACCAAACTCACAAACATGTATTGCCTACATCAATTGGAAGTTTTCAGTTACAATCAGAATAAAACCCACTTCAAATAAAAATAAACCCATTTCAAGTAAAAAAAAATCACTTCAAAATGAAGACTTTTAAAAAGATTTATTAGGGTGATATAGCTCAGCTGCATAAGCGCCTGCCTGGCAAGCGCGAGGTCCTAAGTTCAACTCCCAGTATCCGCATATAAATAAATAAATAAATAAGATTTATTGGCACACACCTAATGCAAAAGCCAAGGATAAACCTTCAAGTGTGGTTGGATCTAAGTACTGAGGCAATGTCCTTAGGAATCTCTCCTTCCATCCTTCGGCCATAGGTTGTCTTCTCTCATAGGCAGTCTTCCTCAGCCACCACCTGCAGACTTATGTTGCAGAAGTGCAGCATCATTAGCAGAAAATAGTACTCTTTCTCAGTTGTTTAGCAGAAATCCTAACACTAATTCTAACTTGCAAGACCTGAATCCTGGGATCATTCCCCAGCCAGGAAAATGATGTCACCCTTCTCAAACTACATGGACTGGGAGTGGGGAAAGATGGTTCCCATAGAACATAAGGATGCTATTTTCAGAACAGAGCATGTGCTTCGGGTGGGCAAAGGCAACAGATGTTCAATACACTCGCCTATGACTGTATGATGAAATTACATTCCCTTAGTCTGATATTCAAGATCCTTGTACCTGACTGTGGCCCAAAACTTCCTTTCCTAGTCTTTCATCCCTTACTCAACACAAATTTCCCACTGGACCCAATTCACCTATGAGTTCTCTTCCATGGTCTTTGAACCTTGGCTAATGGCATTGTCCTTACCACCTGTTCAAATTCCATCCATCCTCCAAACCCGAGGTTAGTCCAGCCTCTTTTTGGTCCACTTAATATTCCCACATTACAATGCTTTTATTCACTTAATCAACATTTATTGACTCTAAACTGCAGAGTCAGAAAGATGTGGGAGACAGTGTCGGCTGTCGGATTATGGACGCTTAACTGAAAATCTAGAAAAAGTTAGTATTAACATAAATATTTATTTAGAAGGAGAAAATAAATCATAATTATAAATTTTGGGAAGGTGACATATGCCACAAATATCACACAATCCAAAGAGCAGCCCTAATCATACAAAATCATATTTTCTATGATTAGATGCCTGGCATCCCTCTGTAATACAGTACTTGTCTGCTACATTTTTGTAGATATTCTTTAATCAGTTCTTCATTGGAAGGATATTCTGTAATATTTTCCATATGGAAATTAGCAAAACAATTCTGCATTTTAGGTTTTTGTTTTCTATTACTGATATCTTTCAAAACTTATTTGAGTTCGACGGCACATATTTAATAATGTCATATAAATATTTAGGGTGTTGTCAAATTTCAGGAAAGCTCTACCATCAAATTTTTTAAATTTATGATATATAGGGCCGGTGAGATGGCTCAGCGGCATAAGCTCCTGCCTTGCAAGCGCGAGGGCCCGAGTTCGACTCCCGGATCCCACATACGAAAAAGGGGCCGGTGATATCGCTCAGCGGCACGGGCGCCTGCTGGCACGCGAGGTCCTGAGGTCGACCCCCTGGTACCCACAAAAAAAAAAAAATTTATGATATATAGTGTTTGGAAAATTTTTCAACTGACTAGTTTCTGCCTTCTAATATGTTAAACCATGTTGCTTCTCCACAATCTACTGCCTCTGGTGCTAGGAGCTATGGGATACTTGCAGATAATGATAAGAATCTGGCCCTGCTCTCTTTGGGTGAAGAATGACACGTGAATTGGCACATGAATTGGTAGAAGATTTATTTCTGGAAGCCATCCCATTTCCTGCACTGTAATGGCCAGCGTTTACTTTATCCAAGGGAGAAACAGTGAATTATGTCAATACATCTTACTACAATCTCCACTAAATATATTCCAGCTCAACTATCCCTTAGCTGGATCCCAAAACATTCATGACCATTCCAAGGCCATAAAGAAAAGTGTTATGAAGAGGAAGTCAGAAAATTAAGTTATCCTATAATGAATATGATCATTATGTATACTTAAATTGTTCCAATAAACTTAACTAAATTTTTTAAAATACCAAAAGTAAATAAATAAATATAAATAAATAAATAAATAAATAAAATAAAGTTATGGCTAAATCAACCATTTGTGGATAAAACATATGACTGTTATAACTTCACAAAAACATGAGCGTGTAGACAAGAAAAAATGTGAACAACTTTAAAATGAACAACAACAAAAAAAGGTACTGAGTATCTAATCTAGCATCCCCTACTTGGTTGATTATGCAGGAGTCTGTGCCTTTCATTGCCTCTGAGCTGTTTTACAAATCTGGAACTTATAGAAAAATGTATGGCAAGTTAAATGGTTACTATTCATAGAAATGAAAAGATATCATTGTATAAAATACAACTAATTGTTGCTATGTGGATTCTTGACTACTTTGGATCTATATGCAAGAGTATCTTAGCAATCACACACACACATATACGTAGTATGAATATATTTTATATATAGTTTTTTTTTGAAGTGGATCAAAAGTTTTCTTTATTGAACATCTGCTTACATGTCTACTGCTTCTGGGTACAGATAAACCTGAAATATTGAGTTAGTTTCCATAATATTTCCATCAACTGAATTGTAGCAATGAATTACCTATATGTTCCCCTAGGTGTATTTTCCAGAAACTAGAGCATTAACCTTCCCAATTTGTATATGTACTAGAGCACATAGTAAACATTTAAAAAAAAAAATTTAAACACTCAAAAGCAAATCCAACAGCATACTGTAAATAAACAATTTTTTTTTTTTTTTTTTTTTGGTGGGTACCGGGTGAACGACCTCAGGACCTCGCGCGCCAGCAGGCGCCCGTGCCGCTGAGCGATATCACCGGCCCCTTTTTCGTATGTGGGTTCCGGGAGTCGAACTCGGGCCCTCGCGCTTGCCGGGCAGGCGCTTAAGCCGCTGAGCCATCTCACCGGCCCTAAATAAACAATTTTTACATTTATACATATAATCCAGTTTCATACAACTTCTGATTAGACAATATTACAGAGGTAATTATAAACCAACAATCTTCCAATATAGTTTGAATATATATTATATACTTATAGTTTGAATATATATTACATATAGTTTGAATTCGCTTTTGAACTGCTTATAATCTTTTTTGGTTCTTTCATTAACGAATAATTAAATAAAATATTTGATATGTGTTCATTTTATTTGTATGACAGTCATAATTTTACCTTTTAAAAAAATGTGGGGGGCCGGTGATATGGCTCAGTGGCATAAGCGCCTGCCTGGCAAGCACAAGGTCCTGAGTTTGACTCCCGGTACCCACATTAAAAAAAAAAAAAAATGTATCACTTGGCCAGGGGGGTGCACAACGCCTTGGGTTCCATCCCCAGCACTAAAATAAATAGTAAAGTATCTTTTATCCTTTAACAATATGAATACATTGCTCAGGGCTTCTCAGGACCTGGAAAGGGGCCATGCACTAGAGATTTAATAATTAAATTCCCTTAGCTCCAGGAAAACAAGTCTCTGTTTTTGACCCTGACATCTTGTGACACAGCTGATAACCAGGGGTGACTTTGTACGCTGAGGAAAGCTATTTAACTCTATGTGAAATTCAAGTTATAAGGAGGGCACCAAAGATTAAAAACAGAAAAGGAGCTGAGGAATTGACACCATCATATTCAGAACAAAAACAGCTCCCAACACTGCTTGGGATTGGGCGTATCTCTCTGGAATCGAATTCCAGATCTCATTCCAGCAGGCTTCTTGCCATATTCCCTAAATCTGACCGAGAATTCTTCATTCCAGAGCACCTTTCTTCCTGAAAGGAACATCCTGGAGCACAGCATATCTAACTACCTACACCAGCTCCGTGAATCCTTCCCAGGTCAAAGACGTATGAGCCCAAGGGAACTGGTCCAAATGTCAAAGTTAATACTTATGGGGCAGAAAAGCAATGCTGAGTTAAAATACATATCCTAAATGACCAACTAGAAAGCTCAAATTCCTGTTTACCAAAGTGTATTCCCCTAACAGTATATGCCTTTATATGCGAGTTTTCAGGCCAATGGCACCACACCCGAGCCAGGGCATTGACTCTTTCTCTTTCCCTTTAATAGAGATGAGAAAAGTCGCAGTGTTTACAAGATAAATTGTGTGTGTGTGTGTGTGTGTGTGTGTGTGTGTGTGTGTGTGTGTGACAGGGTCTCACCCTGTAGTTCAGGCTGGCCTCAAACTCACTATGTAGCCTGAGCTGGCCTCGAACTCACAGTGATCCTCCTGCCTCAGCCTCTGAATGGTAGAATTACAGTTATGCACCACCATGTCCAGCTCAAGATAAATTTTAATATGTGAAACTCAAAGCAGAGCTGTATTTTTTATAGTTTTCCTTTAGAACTGACACTCAGCTTTCGGGTATGATTCTTCTTATTCAGCACAGTGTTTCTTCCATGGAAGAAATAGACCTCAAAATCTGCAAAGAAAGCCTGCCCCAGATTAACCCGAAGCTTTTGAAAACTACAGACCTCCATCCTTGATCTTTGCACATTCTTTTAAATGGTTTTAAGGACCAAAATATGTGATTAATATAGTGTTGAGAGAAATAGTTCATCAGGAGCCAAAAGGTTTCCTGGGGTTAATTCTATCAAGGTGAAATGCAAGGAGAAAAAGAAAATGAGTAAGTACTGAACATTGTAGTTGACTCAAAGGTCCTCCAAATCTTTACAGAAGTATAGAACAATTAACATTGATTGAATGCTGCTATTAGTCAACCATTATTGTAAGTCTTTTACCTGTGTTTATCATATCCTAGATGAGTTGTTTATACACTCATGTGCCGCTATCATTAACTCACCTGGCAGAGTTGTAATGATTCAAAATGGTATATACAAAGGGCCTGGCACATAGTAGACATTCAGTAAACGTTAGCTACTGTTGGACTACGCAGACTAAAGAGCGCTTGGGTCTGGAACTGAGCAAGTGCTCAGTAGCAGTGCACTTGCCCCAGTGCTCCTGGCCTTGGGTTTATTCCCACCAACAATAAACAAATAAACAAACTTGAAGGAATGTATATCTTTTTTTTTTTTTTTTTGTGCTCGACCTCAGGACCTCGCGCGCCAGCAGGTGCCCATGCTGCTGAGCGATATCACCGGCCCTTTTTTCGTATGTGGGTTCTGGGAGTCGAACTCGGGCCCTTGCGCTTGCCAGGCAGGCGTGTACGACGCTGAGCCATCTCACCAGCCCCTGTATATCTTTTTTTTTTTTTTTTTTTTTTTTTTTTTGTGGGTACCGGGGGGACGACCTCAGGACCTCGCGCACCAACAGGCACCCATGCCGCTGAGCGATATCACCGGCCCCTTTTTCGTATGTGGGTTCCGGGAGTCGAACTCGGGCCTTCGCGCTTGCAAGGCAGGCACTTAAGCCACTGAGCCGTCTCACCGGCCCTCCCCTGTATATCTTTAATATAGAGTGATTCTTTTATCTTAGTTAAACAGATGTGGATACAGATAATACTAATTGTCTCTAGTTAATTGGAGAGAATGGATTTGTTTTGTATAGCCCTGTAGGAAAGATTTAAAAAATAGGAGCTGATAGGAAGAAAAGAAGAGCAAGAGAAGAAAGGAGAAAAAGGGATGAACTAAAGGAAGCTGGGGCTCTCCCAGAAAGTGATAAGCTCCCAAGTGTCTGTGGAGTGATCCTAGAAGGCAGGGGATAGATCTTAGACAAGGATGCTGTCTTAGTTACTTTCTCATTGCTGAGACACAATACCTGACCCTCACAACCTAAACGAGGAGAGGTTCATTTTGGCTCAGGGTAGAGGTTTCAATCCATAGTTGGCTGGCGCCAAGGCGGAGGAGAAGCTTCTCATGGCATGGCGGACAGGAAGCAGAGTCAAGGGAGGAGCCAGGAAGGGACATAAACTCCTCCAGGACACGTTCCCAGTGACTCTCCTCTTCCAACCAGATCCCATCTCCTAACAGCCAGTCAGCTCTAGCCCCCACCATCCAGTCACTTTCCAAAAGCCCCAGCTATGAGCACATGAGGCTCTTGCGAAACATCTAGATAGGGACCATAGCAAATCCTGATAAGGGGAATTCCACATAAAATAAACTTGCAGACAGGGGAAGATCTTACCACTAGCCTAACCCCAAGGCCCATCTCAAATCTACCCAGATGGCTTGAGGTCTGAAAGTGAACAAGATGGGGACTTTTCCGGGGCCTCCAGTTTCACAGGGTGAACAGCTGGCAACAAATGAGTTCTGATCAATAAAACAAAACATAAGGGATTCCTGTAAAAACCAATAATTTCTACACCATCCACTTTCCTTTTGTTCACCTTTAACTTTCAAAAGCTCCTTAGAATTAACAAGAAAGTAAACCTTCTCCTCTGAGCCCAGTGTTCCTGAGGCCCATGACTCAATGACATTTTCTCCCCATCGTGTTGCCAGAGAACAGGATAAAGCTGTAGGAAGTTTGTTAAACTAAAGCGAAAATGAAACCTTAGAAAATGCTGGATTTCACCAAGCGTGGTGGCACACACCTGTAATCCCAGCACTCGGGAGGCTGAGGCAGAAGGATCGCTGAGAGTTCGAGGCTAGCCTGGATTACATAGCGAGACCCTGTCTCAAAAAAAAAAAAAATTAAAAAAAGAAAGAGAGAAAGAAAATACTGGATCTCTTTTTGCAACATAAAGTATTGTCCTTTCAGCAATAGGGAATTCAACACCTATAAACATTTAAAAAATAAGATACTAGCCAAACATGACACTTTTATTATTTTCACAGTCTGATTCAACATATTTATAGAACCACTTCTTCTTTTTAAAAGAAAATAGCTTAATGCTTAAAAAACAAAATCTATATTAATTAAATAAGGTACATTTCTATATAAAATACTTCGCAAAAAATTAGAAAAGTCCATTGTAATATAGCCATATTTCTGTTTTTCACTTGATTTTAAATTCAAGCCAAGATAAAGGCAAACCCTAGTGAGACATTTTGTGGAATATTTAACTCACTAATGGAGATCTTAGTGGATAGCGGTGGTGGCGAACCTCTGGCACACGTGCCTCAGCAAGCAGATTTTATCACTGAAAGCTCTAAAAGGTTTGCCATTACTGGTATTATGGTATGGCGTGGTGATAAAAAGAGCTGTTGCTAAAGCCAGACTGTCTGGTTCAAATACTGGCTCCACAATTTATGAAGTGTGAACCTTAGGCGAGTTACTCAAATGTTTGTGCTTCACCCCCAAAATTGAAATAATAAGTAATTACCCTGTAGGGTTGTTGAAGTTAATCCAAGGCAAGGGGCAGCGCAAGTCAGTGAATGCTACGTTCCATTGTTATTAGGATTAATATTAAATAAGAAGGAAAATATATCACATTTCGGAAAGTTTAACTGATACTAAGTTAAAATACAGAACCCAGGGGCACTGAACCCAGGTGCAACCTAAACCCCCTATCACTTCCTTCCAGCTGCAGGAAGCACCTGGCACGGGCACCAGAACTATACCTTTACCTGTAGTGTAATTTACAGCAAAGTACATAGAGATTTCATTTCAGGTGCCTTATTGTCTTTATAAAACCCCACATTGAAAAATCTGTTTAAGGGATTGGTACAGAGCTACATCAGGAAGGTTTTTAAAATTCGATTAACCTAATTCTCCCATTTTATTTTCCTCCAATCTCAATCAGGAAGGAAAGTCCTTCTTAATTCTTGTCCTGTGCATTTTTTAGAGCCCAAAACATACATATGAGGTCAGAGGCTCTTCTAGGTTTCTGCAGAACTTAAGTGCATAGAAAACATAGACCCGAGTGTCTTGGAGCAAAACAGGAGAAAGGATGTGTTGTGTTGTGTTGTGTTGTGAAACGGTCTCATACATAGTCCAGGCTGGTCTCGAACTCACAGCACTCCTCCTCCCTCAAGCTCCCGAATGCTGGGATTACAGGTGTGCGCCACCTCATATGGCTGAGAGGATGTGTTTTTTTTTTTGTGTGTGTGTGGGTACCGGGGGTTGACCTCAGGACCTCGCGCGCCAGCAGGTGCCCGTGCCACTGAGCGATATCACCGGCCCCTTTTTCGTATGTGGGTTCCGGGAGTCGAACTCGGGCCCTCGCACTTGCTGGGCGGGCGCTTAAGCCGCTGAGCCATCTCACCGGCCCCAGAGGATGTGTTTTTAAAGCAGAAAAGAGAACAGAAATTCTAGGGGGGTTGGATGGGGAGCCAAGACTGTGGGTTCTGAGGAGTATCAGGGAGATGTGCACAGCTCCACAGCAGGGCCCAGACATTTCAAATATGGATCTGTATTTACAGTACATATCATGGGCACTTCAGGATATTTATTTTCAAATGTTATAAGGGTAAAAGAGTTGCCTCTAAGAAAGAGCCTTACATAAGATTAAAAATTAGCTCATGATTGCAGCATACCTCTTATTGCTTAATAATATTATAGAAGAGTGAAAGGTATGTTTTACATGAATCACCAGATTTTATGTATTTTGCTGCTATGGAATCATTGCTAATTAAGAAAACTCACACTGGAAACAAACATTTCAGTTAATTTTAATTTTTATTTATTTAATTATTTTTTATTTTGGTGCTGGAGATTGAATCCAGGCCCTCGAGCATGCTAAGCATGACCTCCCCCAGACAGCTATGCCTCCAGTCCTTCAACTGAATTAATTTTTAAAGGTTCATTAAAAGCTCTCAAGTCATTGTTTTATTAATGAAGTTTCCAAATCTGTGTTCATGTCTTTTTATTTCAAAAGTCATAGTGAGGGAGGTTCTTCTGTTGGTGGTGATGATGGATTTGAGTGTGAGTGTGTGTGTGTGTGTGTGTGTGTGTTGCTAGGGCTCGAACCCAGGGCCTCTGACATGCTAGGCAAATGCTCTACCACTGAGCTATACTCCCGGCCTACGTTTATTCTTAATATAACAAAAAATTTAAGACATCGAGATTAGTGCAGAAGAAAAATATGATATTGACTATTGCTCGATGAAATTGATCACCATAGATTCCTTGCCCAAACCAGGAGAAACATTGATAAAATGCAACCTGTTGATTGCAAGTAAACTGAAAGGTTTTTTTGGTTTTTTTTTTTTGCGGTTACTGGCGGTCGACCTCAGGACCTCACACGCCAGCAGGCGCCCGTGCCACTGAGCAATATCACCGGCCCTTCTTTCGAATGTGGGTTCCGGGAGTCGAACTTGGGCCCTTGCACTTGCCAGGCAGGCGCTTACACTGCTGAGCCATCTCACCGGCCCAACTGAAAGTATTAAATCAGCTGAAAAGAAATTTAATTTCACACTCCAGAAATACAAGTATTAGTGGGTTTTTTCCCCCTTGCCCTTACAAAATTGTATGGAAGAAAGAACAGAGAGAGAAGAAAAAAGGGAGAAAAGAGAGCTGTTTTCTCTTAATCTTACAATGTAATTGAGAGTAAAAATACACCTGAAAAAACTCATAAACAAAGCAAAATACTCACACTCTGGATTCAATGCCACAATCAATTGACACATTTCAGCAATAAACAGGCTGAAGATTAAGCCACCACTTTGGTTATATAGAATATATTACTATCATTTATTAGGTATCAAAATGCATGTCAATATCAAATAAAGGGCAAGAAGCCTGAGAAAGAAAGAATTGGGGACAGCTGGAATCAGCCATCAAGGTTGTGGGTCTCTACTGATTCCACTAAAGTCTAAGGTCACCTTTAATGTTTAATTTTCTTGTTTTCTTTGTTTCTCTCTCCATTTCTATCTTCTTCCACAGCTATAAAAGCCAGTAGGCTCAGGTGGTTGTGGAGTAGGGCAAAGTGTTCATCAGGGCAAAAAGACCTGAGTTTGAATCTCACTTGTACAATTCCCACTTGATCTTGGACTAATAAGATGACCTAGCTCAGGTGAAGGCGAGATAACCCTGGGAAGCTCACAGAGCAAGGAGGGAAGGTAGCCAGGAAAGCAGCACCGCACACAGTAGACATGGAGTGGTGGCAACCACCGTCCTCTCCCCTTGTGAAGGGAGATGAAAGCAAGGAAGTCCTCGCTCTACAGCGGGCTTCTTGAGCTTTAATGTATATGAAACACCGAGGATGTTGTTCAGAGCAGATTCTGATTCAGTAGCTCTGGGTGGGGTCTGAGCTTCAGCATTTCCGTGTTGCTGGGCCAGGCACCACACTTTGAGCACTAAGGTTTTAGAGGTAAAAAAACAAAGCCGGGTATAGTTGCACTCCTCTGTAATCCCTGCACTCGGAAGGCTGAGGCAGCAGGAATGCTGTGAGTTTGAGGCCAGCCTGGACTATATAGCGAGACCCTGTCTCAAAGAAACAAAAACCAAACCAAACCAAACAAAACACGGAAATGGTCAGGGGAGAAAGATTAATACAGAGAGGAATAAACCAACATGTATAGAATTCCTACTATATGCCTAGAAATGTATATATAAATATATTTTAAAATTTTATTCTCAAAATAACTCTGAGAAGTAGGTTTTCTTTCCATGATACAAAGCAGGAAGTTGACAATCAGTTGCTCCAATTCTGAGAGTGTTGTAATCCCAAAGCTTGCACTCCAAGCACACTTTCAGAAAGGACACAGCCAATCCAACAGAAGTAGGTAAGGACCACTGAGTCTAAGTGGGAGAGAATGACCACATGGGGTGGGCATCAGGGATGTAACGAGGAAAAAGTGAAGGGGCTCAGAAGGGCACAGATAAGGGTGCAAGGGCAATAAGCCCTCCTTTTCCCATTCTCCTGCGAAATCCAGAACAGTTGCTGTTCAAGGTTCAACCTTTCATCTTTTGAATCAGATCATCATTGACGAGGTATTGATTCAACTGTTGCCTTGCTGGATCTGGTCCAGCTTCCCCTTCCAAGGTGTTTCCATGGTTACCAAGATAAGAAATGCAAAACGGGGTCAAAAGGAGAACAATCAAACACTGCCATTGGAAAGGGACTTTTTCAACCACTGAGTTTAGCAGTGAGTTCACATCTAATCTAAGTTTAACGGTGAACTGGCAAACAAGAGCAGCAGCCAAAGGTATGAGGACATGGATATAACGAGAGCTAACAAGTGACAGTCACATGAAAAGAGAAAAATGCTGCCAGAAACGTCTTGCTATAAAATAGCAAGGTTAGACTGGTTAGATTCCATACACTGTGAACTGCATTTAGGGCAGACACCCCAAAATAATGTTTTTTAGTAAACTATAACCTTAATTTTGTTTTATAGATGACATACTTAACTGTCTTAAGGTATCATTCAGGAGTATACAGTATCAACTTGGACCCAAATTAGTAAGTTTCTTCAAAAGTTATCATGAGGGGCCAGTGAGATGGCTCAGCGGTGTAAGCGCCTGCCTTGCAAGTGCGAGGGCCCGAGTTCGACTCCCGGATCTCACATACGAAAAAGGGGCCGGTGATATAGCTCAGCGGCACAGGTGCCTGTTGGCGCGCGAGGTCCTGAGGTCATCCCCCCGGTACCCACAAAAAAAAAAGTTATCATGAACTTATAGTTGTTAAATGGCAAGAATTCATATAATTTTTTATATTATCAACTCTCTTCTTTGGAGATACAGGACCCGAGGCGAACTGAATTGAACGGGCTCCCGTTCTTGTCTACGGGGGTAAGATCTGGTGAGAATGATGCCCTAGGGTCATATAGATCAATGAATACAAAGAATAAAAATAACACCAGGAAATGGCGATGAAAATGATCAAGAAAAAAAGCAGAAGCAGCTTTGTACAAGGGAAACCAACATGTACCTAGTATGACATACATGCATCCATATTATTTAATCGTCCCAAACCTGTGGGCTCGTCAGTGATGTGCCTGCTTTACAGATGCTAGCACTGTAATTAACTTATAAATTAATTAACTTTCTCACTACTCAAAGGGCCAATTAGGTTTAAGGGGTGGGGCAATGCTCTTACGCAGGACATGTGGAAGATTGTGGTAGAAAATGCCCCCCGATGTAAAGTCTCCTTTTCTTTTTTTTTTTTTTTTGTGGGTACCGGGGGTCGAACTCAGGACCTTGCGCGCCAGCAGGCGCCCGTGCCACTGAGCGATATCACCAGCCCTTTATTTCGTATGTGGGTTCCAGGAGTCAAACTCCGGCCCTTGTGCTTGCCAGGCAGGTGCTTACACCGCTAAGCCATCTCACCGGCCCCCTCCTTTTCTTTTTAACATGATCTCCATTTTTATCTGACAAAACTGTCACTCGGATAAAAGACTACATTTTCCAGCCTTTCCTGCTGTTTATGGCTGTGCACTTAAATTCTGGCAATGAAATTATCAGTGGAAATGTTACATGGGTGTGGTGAATTGACAACTGGTGGTCAACTTGTAACACCCAGCTGAACTGAATCAGCGTGGTGCTGGGTGTGGAGAGCCCACCTGAAGACTGTTGCCAACAACATAAAAAGGAGAACTGGAGGGGCCAGTAAGATAGCTCAGTGGCACAAGCGCCTGCCTGGCAAGTGCAAGGTCCTGAGTTCGACTCCTGGTACCCACATAAAGAAAAAAAGGGCCGGTGATATTGCTCAGTGGCACAAGCGCCTCCTTGTAAGCGCGAGGTCCTGAGTTCAACTCCCACTACCCACATAAAAAAAAAAAAAGGGAGAACTGGAGAGGAAGAGGTGATGCTGTTGGTTCTCCTGGAGGAGCTTGTCACACTAGCTTTCCTGATAGGAACTTGGCTTTCCTCATCATCGGAGGAGCTCGGGACCTTGTTGTCGCTGAGGAGGGCTGTGGTACTTTTTGGGGGAGCTCTGGTCCTTATTTTGAGTGTCGCTTCCTGGCTCCAGTGCAGATCCCTCAGCCCACTGGCACAGATCCTTCATCCCTCTGGAGCAGATTTTCTAGCTTCCACCACTGACCTTTGGGCCCTCCCAGTGCAGATCCATGAAACAGACTTGCATGAGACATTGTGGTGGGCTCTGGGCCTCCAGTTGGACTCCAGTGCAGGGCATTGCCATGGGCTCTAGGTCTTCAGCTGGACTTGTGCAGGGCATTGCTGAGGAATCCAGGCCCTCAGCTGGATTCTTTGGGTCTTTAGTTGTGGACAGAGTTCCTGCACTCTTTTGTACTTGACTCTGGGTAACTACTATAAAATAATCCTATAAATTTTGTGTCCTGTATTAAATTGTTTTCCTTGCAAACCCTGACTACAACAATGGGACTTTGAAAAGTACTGATAGCATGTCTCTTGTGCACAGTCCATTTACATCACTTTGGGGTCCAAGGTTCGTAGTTCTCAGGCCACTCCCAACGAAGATCGTACTCCAACCATGAGCTCCATTGCAGCTGGCCGGAACCTTTAACCTTCCCCAGGCCAAGCTTAATTCCTACCTGCCTCTCCTCTAGAAGGAGGCTCATCTGCTCACCCAAGCGCCCCACGATGAAAAGCAAGCCTAGATACCCCCTTGAGCACCAAGGAACAATTATTTCTACCTATCATCACTTAAACTAACTAGGTTCACAGCTGGTCTTTGGTGCCTGATCATGCTCTGTGCTGAATCTTTTGAGATTGGGTTTAGCAAGTCGGCTGAGGTCCTCACCATCTTCTGACTACTGCTGGCCTCATTTCCAGGACTGGTCTGTGGTACAACTCACCTCATCACACACACGTACATCTCTTTGGTTTACAGTGTAGTCCCACAATGCTCAGAATTAGGTGTTCCCTGCTCTACGCCTTCAACTCAGATCCCCTTTGGCCACCAACCACTGCATGAAACAAAACTGTATTCTGTCACGCCACCCCTCAACCCCAACAAGACATTTCCAAGTTGTTAGGCCTTCCAAACAGCAAGATGCTACATGTGCAGGCTTGTCAGTGTACCGTAATTTACAAAGTTATTTTGGCTCAAAATCTTTCTTTCTGGCTGGGTGTGGAGGCACAGGCCTGTAACCCCAGCACTTGGGAGGCTGAGGCAGGATGATCACTGTGAGTTCAAGGCCAGTCTGGACTACAAAGTGAGTTCAAGGTCATCCTGAACTGCCTAGCAAAACCCTGTCTCAAAAAGACAAAACAAACAAACAAAAAAAACCCTTTCTTTCTTAGTGCTGTCATACAGAATGTCATTTTGTGAGGGAAGAAGGGAGAGCAGAACCTTTTTTTTTTTTAATGTGGGTACCAGGAGTCGAACTCAGGACCTCGCGCTGGCTGGCAGGTGCTTGTGCCACTGAGCGATATCACCGGCCCTTTTTTTCCTTTATGTGGGTACTGGGAATCGAACTCAGGACCTTGCTCTTGCCAGGCAGGCACTAATGTCGCTGAGCTATCTCACAGGAACATTTTTATAATAATGAAATTTACTTAATCTAACCTCTCTTGACTTACATGTGTTATATACACATATAAACTTAGGCCAATTTTAAATCATAGAACTATGCCTAAAAATCTTACCATAATGAAATTTGCCTAATCTAAACCCTCTTGACTTAAATTATATATGTGTGCATATGTGTGTATACCTATGTTTATGTTACACACACATATGAAATTAAGCCTATTTTAAATCATAGAACTACACCTAAAAACCTGACCACTATTTTCTATTCTGTCATCAATAAATGTGATAATGCATAATGAGATCAAGAAAGTTGCTAGGAGATAGAAGTTGGTAAGGAGTTCAATTTGTGAGCACTAAGTTCTTGCATGCCTGAAACAATCAAATTTGTTTTTTGAGCAAATAGGTATAAAAAGGAAGCTTAATGGCACTTAATCTCATTAATGTCAATGAAGAGAGCAAGCTCTTACATATGACTTTCCAGGGATGGATCATGAGGAAAACTAATCCAGGGAAGTGGGGAGAGTGGGAGAGCTTGTTATTTTAAACAATTTCAAAGTCCCTAACTGCATCTAACTGTAGAAAACCAGTGGAGAAACAAATCATTCTTTATCTGTAGGTCTGCTACTGGAGTCAGAGGCTGACATTATTGATCTGGAGTTTATGAGAAAAAGTCATGAGACTGCCTTTTAGTAATGTATAATTTTATTCAGCAAAATGCTGCTTTGAGGGCCGGTGAGATGGCTCAGCGGCTTAAGCGCCTGCCTGGCAAGCGCGAGGGCCCGAGTTCGACTCCCGGATCCCACATAAGAAAAAGGGACCGGTGATATCGCTCAGAGGCACGGGCGCCTGCTGGCACACGAGGTCCTGAGGTCGACCCCCCGGTACCCACAAAAAAAAAAAAAAAAAAAAAAAAAAAAAAAAAAAAATGCTGCTTTGAAATCCACTCACTGTTCCACAACTCAGTCAGGACAGGAAGAGAAAAAATGAAATTGCCTAGGAAAAAGTGAGTTCCTCATGGGGATTAAGGCAGAATCCTCATTAACTCTGGAACTAAGAAGAGAAGCCAAATAGCAAGAAAAAGAAGTAGGATAAGAATTCCTTTTGCATCACAACATACAGCCTGTCTTAAAAGAATCTTGGAAAGGGAAGTAAGTCTGTGGTAACCTACTGAAATCCACTTTTTATGTAAAAACTCTTATTTCTGGAGGTCTTCCTGACTGGACTACAGATTTAGACCTCTCTTCTTTGTACCCATGACACAAGGGACAGGCCTCCAGTATAGCAGCTATCATATTATACTGTAATGGTTTAGCTTGTTTGGTTCCCAACTAAGACACTTGGGGCCAGGGACTGATTGCAGCACTTAGTATGAGTCCTGCCATTGTGTATTGAATTAATAAATAATTTTATTCCATAAAATGCTAGTGCAAACAAATAAAAGGCCAACATTCTTACCAATGGAATGATATGGGGAAAAAATTGTTGATGGCAAAACTAAAGCCTGTTTCCTTTAGTCTTTTCTCTAGAACAAAATCAAATATAGCAGATAGGATCATCTGTTCATGATTTTTAGAAACACATTATTTTAGGACTATGATTCATGGGCAGCAAAGACCACTTTTACATAAAATTCCTGTATGAGTATTCAAAATGTAGTGGTAATTTAAATACTGCTTCTTTCTATTTGGGTTTCTGGAAATATGTTTGTATTAGGGTTCTCCAGGGAAAAAGAACCAATAGGATAGACCTGTCTAGCTATCTAAAGAAATGTATGGGACCGGTGAGATAGTTCAGCAGCATAAGCGCCTGCCTGGCAAGCGTGAGGTCCTCAGTTCGACTCCCGGTACCCACATACGAAAAAAGGGCCGGTGATATCGCTCAGAAGCACGGGCGCCTGCTGGTGCGCGAGGTCCTGAGTTCGACCCCCGGTACCCACACACACAAAAAAAGAAATGTATTATACACATTGGCTTACACGATGATGGAGACTAGCAAGCCCACATATGCAATGCAAACTAACAGGTAGACACCCAGGAAGAGAGCTGATGGTACAAAGTCCAAAGGTAGTCCCCTGGAGAATTCCCTCTTCTTGGGGGAGAGTACTGTATTTTAGGAAAGACAGTAGCAGTATTTGTTCATGGAGCTCTGAGAATTAATTGCACATAAAGCACTTAGCTCAGGACTAGTACATACAGTAGTAAGAAGCCAATAAATATTAATTGTTACAGCTGTTTCCACATGATTTTTTCCCCTGATTATGGTTAATTGCTCAAGACAGAATTTTTTTTGAACCACTTCCAATCACACTTCTTGCTTAATCCATTGTGTACATTTGATAAAAACCCATGGGCTTAACTGGCCTCAGATTTTATGATTTTGCCTTTAAGATAAGGATGCCAGGGTCAAGGGTATACTTTAATAGCAGAATTGTGTGTGTGTGTGTGTGTGTGTGTGTGTGTGTTTATTTTAAGAAACAAATGTGGGAAATACTTCATATGCAATTGAAGCATTGGAAAAGTCTACAAAATCAATGAAACGGAAATGAGCTCTAAATAGACTCTGATAAAGAAAGATAAGGAATCCTGCAAAGACTTCAAAGATGGAAAGGTCTGGAGCACATAAGCAACATTCTAGAGCAGTGATGGCTTTGAAACTTTCACAGACGAGCGCCCAAACTGCAACCCAGAACCCACTCATTTATCGCAAGGTGCCAACACTGCAATTAAACCTGAATACTGAGATTTTAGTTTAGAAAAAACAACTCATACATTAACATCTTTTGTCTTAAAAGAAAAACAAATAAATGCATGTGCCATAGGTTCACCATCATTTTAGAGACTTCAGTGAAAATTGATGGGCGCGTCTTGTTGTTTTGTGGTGCTAGGGACGGAACCCAGGGCCTCACACGTACTAGAAAAGTGTTCCCCAATGAATCCCCCCAACCCAGATATGAGTTCTAGTCAAAGAAACTCCAGATTATTTTGAAGCAAATCTAAGATATTTCCTCTATATATATTTCAATGTGCATGTGTTTTGGGGGGTTTTTTTTGTTTGTTTGTTTTTGTTTTTGTCAGTTTTGTTTTGGTTTTTGGTGGTACTGGGAGTTTGATCCAAGGCCTTCACTCTGAACTACAATCCCCAACCCTTTTTATTTATTTTTTACTTTGAAACAAGGTCTCACCAGGCATGGTGGTGCACACCTGTAATCCCAACACTCGAAAGGCTGAGGCAGGAGGATCACTGCGAGTTCGAGGCCAGCCTGGGCTACACAGTGAGTTCAAGCCCAGCCTGAACTGCATAGTGAAACCCTCTCTCAAAAAGACCAAAGGAAAAAAAAGAAAGAAAGAAAGAAAGAAAGAAAGAAAGAAAGAAAGAAAGAAAGAAAGAAAGAAAGAAAGAAAGAAAGAGAAAGAAAAGAAAAAAAACAGGGTCTCACTAAGTCACTGAGTTGCTCGGGTTGGGCTCAAACTTGCAATCCTCCATCCTCAGCATCCCAGAGTGCCAGGATTACACGCCTGTGTCACTAGGCCTGGCTATGCCAGTGTATTTTCTATAAGTTAAAATCTGAGGCTTCATTATGTTTACATATATATGTATGTATGTATGTATGTATGTATGTATGTATTTTTGGTGAGGACAAGACTGCCTTAGAGGTGTTATATGCTTCCACCAGAAGCTAGGTAATATTTGGCTGTCTCTCTATTGGTGGTAGCAGCCATTACTGAGTAATATCTACATAGTGATATTCTAATTCCATTATCCCATTATTCCATTAGTTGGCTGTATTACTATCAAAGAGAAACCTTCCCTCATCAACTGTTATGTTACTCTGAGGCATAGGTCATATTATAATCAATAACTATTGAAATGATACATTTATTAAAATATTAGTAATTATATTTTATATATTTGACATTATACTACAGAATCAAACATTACTTATCACTGTCAGCTGTGGATTTTCATCTGTAGCCTCTGTACTACACATCTATATTGTGAAATAGATGCTCATTTTCAATTAAGGTTGATAAAGGAGTTTGATACATAGTTTCAAAGATAATTAACCAAAATTTTAGTCTGTGTCCTATTATTTATATTTAGTTTATACCATTGTTCAATTACTGTGGATAAAGAGGTAAAGAATATATTTATGTACCTATCTTTTTATTTATTTTGAATTATTTTCTTGGGATTAATTCTTCAAAGTAGAATTAATAGATCAAATGTTTGACTGTATTTATGGCGATTGCTGCTTATTGCCGTATTCCTTTTTGAACAGATTTGATCAATTTATAGTGTCATCAAGAGTGAACACAGGGGCCGGTGAGATGGCTCAGCGGCTTAAGCGCCTGCCCGGCAAGCGCGAGAGCCCGAGTTCGACTCCCGGAACCCACATACGAAAAAGGGGCCGGTGATATCGCTCAGCGGCACGGGCGCCTCCTGGCGCGCGAGGTCCTGAGGTCGACCCCCCGGTACCCACCAAAAAAAAAAAAAAAAGAGTGAACACATACAGCTACTGTGAAAACAGTATGGAGGTGCCTCAGAAAAATAAAGATAAGCTAGGCCCGGTGGCACATACCTGTAACCCCAGCACTCTGGGAAGCTAAGGCAGGAAGACTGCAAATTCAGGCCCAGCTTGGGCAACTTAGTGAGTTAGAAAGACCTTGTCTCAAAATAAGAAAGGGCTGGGGATGTAGCTCAGTGCAAACGCCCTACATTTGATGGTTCAATCCCCAGTACTAACGCACACACATGTGCACACACACACTCTTAAAGATAAAGCTACCAGGGGCCGGGGATATAGCTCAGCGGCACAGCACCTGCCTGGGAAGTGCAAGGTTGTGAGTTTGATTCCCGGTACCAAAAAATAAAAAATAAAAATAAAGCTACCTTATGATCCACCTATCCCACTATTAGCTATATATCCAAAGGACAAGAAATCAGGACATCATACACAGTACTATTCATGATAAACAAGATATGAAATCAATGAAAGTGTCCACCAATGGATGAATGGATAAAGAAAATGTGGCATATAAACACAATAGAATATTATTCAGCCATAAAAAAGAATGAAATTTACACATTGAATGCTCCCAACTTATGGATATGTACAATTGTTGTGTCAATTAAAAAAGAGAGAATGAGCACATCATTTCACGTCAACCCTGACAATAGTTATAATAAAAACCTACACATTTTTTGCTCTTTCAGTAGAAATAAAATGCTATTTTAAAGTTCTTTTCACTTGCATTTCTTTGATTTCTATTAAGGATAAACATTTTTCCTATCTGTTTGTCTACTAACCATATTCCCTCTTGGGTAAAAGAGGCATTTTTCTTGAACTATTAAAGGGCATGTCTGAACAAGATAACTACATAACAGGAGCCTGGAATTTCAGAATCTGGTGAATTCTCAATTTTTATGAATTATCTTACTAGGAGTGGGCATGTGCATTTCTGGATTTAATTTCCTTTTCTGTAAAGTCAGGCTGGTTATACTTCAACTACAATAGAAGGTTAATTAGAAAATCCCATGAATTTACATACCTTAAATTCCTATGAAAAAGGCATATCCAATAATTATTTTTACAAGTATAATTTTGTAATCTGAATTTAACATTATTGCCACCTTCCCCCCCCCCCCCGCCAAAAAAGTTGATCTAAGATTATCCCTGAACCTATGAACGTTTGATTATATCCCTGAATTTTGTGTCTGTTTGTTCAGGCTGCTATTGTTGCAGAAATCTGATACCGAACGAACGGGATGGAAGACCCCCTGCACCGAGATTGGAAGGCAACTTTAACACCAGTGGGCTGATGGGAACTTTAGGTTCCAAAAACATCAGCCCTGGGTCAGAGTAAAACAAAGACTTATACACAAAGTACAAGAGCTGATAACAGCTTATTTTATAATTGGCTGCCTACGTTCAGTCATTTGTTGTTAGGCAGTTTTGTCCCGGGCAGGTTTAGGGAGGGAGCTGAGCTGAGCTGAGTGGGTGAGTAAAATCAAGCATGTCCTTGAAACAGGATACATTCACAGGCTGGGTAGCGCAGCTGAGCTAAGTTATCTCTAAGTTGTAAGAACAACATGGTGTTTTATGGCTGACTGAGTCTGACAGTTTAACCCTGAGATGGGCTGAGCCTGCACAGCCCGTCTTAACACAGTGTCAGGCTGTTAACCCTAAAACTTCGGTCACACTATAACAAAATAACACTACTCTGGGTGGCTTATAAACAACTGAAACTTATTTCTTACAGTTTTTGAGGCTGCAAAACCAGAGCTCAAGGTGCCAGCACATTCAGTGTTGGGAGGGCTCGCTCTCTGCTTCATAGATGCTGCCTTTTCTCCGCATCTTTACTTGGCAGAAGGGACAGACGAGCGCCTTCGGGCCTCATGTGTTGGGCAGTAACCCCATTTACCAAGGGTCTTCCCTCAGGACTTAATCACCACCCCAAGAGCCTCATCTCTTATCTCCACCACCCTAGTGCTTAGATTTTGATGTAGGACTTTTAGGGAGACACAAACATTCACACCGCAGCACTTGTGATTGGCAGTTTCCTCCAAATAACAAAACGATGAGCCACTGCACATTCCTATTTTGGGAGAGAAGAATGGAGTATGTAGATATAAATTTAAATTTTAAAAAAGTTCTGAAAAATCTATTTAGCAAGTATTAACTCATTGGATTTCTTGAATATAGGAACAGGGGTTTGGGAAAGGAAGCTTCTCTTTAGGGCTGGATATCTGATGACTTTCCTCCCTTTGTTTCCCCCCCAGTGAACTCACTGGCTGTAACAGCCAATCCTGCTGGGCGTGGTGGCGCATGCCTGTAGTCCCAGCACTCTGGAGGCTGAGGCAGGATTATTGCTGCAAATTCAAGCCCAGCCTGGGCTACATAGTGAGTTTAGGACCAGCTTGAACTACACAGCGAGACCCTGTCTCAAAACATTAAAAAAAAAAAAAAAAAAAAAAAAAAATGCTGATCCTGTAGTTATCCAGAGTTCAACAGAGCAGGCTTGCTCCCCCGGGAAGGTGACTTCTTCCCTGGCTCTGGCAGAATCCAGAGTGGCAAGCAAGGGGAAGAGGTGGCCCTAGAGAAAACATTCACAGAGTGGAGTGGCTGGCAACACCTGGCCACAGAGTAGATCTAATCAGTTCTCACTGGCAAGCAGCCAAATCGACATTAGTTAATCTAACACTAACAGGGAGTTCGCTTATCCTTTCTGAACAATGTGCTGGCCTTAGCAATTTTCTTGACCCACAGAGACATAATCACAGGGACAGAATGCCAGGTGATGGTGATTGTTTTTCACAGTCATGAGGACTGAACCCAGGGCTTTCCCTCTGAGCTCCATCCCCAGTCCTTTTTATTTTTTATTGTGAGGCAGTGTCTCGTTAAGTCACCAGTTGCACAAGCTGGACTCAAACCTGTGATCCTCTTGCCTCAGGCTCCCAGAGTGCTGCACTACCTCGCCTGACAGCGATTTTACAGCACATTTTTTTAATCTCCCATGGATTTTACTTCTAGGAAATATAATCAATTATTTTTCCTAGTATGTAATGGTCTTTTTTTCTTTTAATTGGCACCTTAGTGACCAATTAAGTCATAAGCATACTAATTGCATAGCAACAATAATATAGAGCTAACTTTGGAAAACCGGCGACTTATTCAAAGGGTTAGGTGTTAGGAAACCCTAACTGTAAGCTTATCCTGTTACTGAGGCACTGTATGTCCATGCTATTTCTTCCATTTTTGAAACTGACATAAAATTAGAAATGATACCAAAATATTAATCACTTATAAATAGTATATGAGAAGCAAAATAGTATGCAGGATAGATACCCTCGATGAATGTGAAATAAGATTGTCCTCTGGGTATTAAGCAAACAACCAACACCTTAAAGACATAAATGGCATGTCACCTGATTGATATGTCAAAGGTAAAAATGGTCAAAAGAATCTGTTCAGCCACAAAAACATAGGAAAAGGAAAGTCAAAGCCTAGTCAATTTATATCTGTTTTATGTATCATTTTATTAGGAGGCTTGCTAAATTGAGCATCCCAAGTCTGATCAACTTCAAAACATTCGTGAGCCAGATTTTCTAACCCTGTGACTGGAGCAGCCTAACTATGAAACAGTGATTTCTCCATCTCCCCCCGGGAATCTCCTCTGCATTGTTGAATGCCGAGCAAAACTTTTTCATTCCAAAATGTACATACCCTTACTAGTGAGCAGAGTGCACTTGAGGTCACACTGCAGCGACAGAATGTAATCACAGTGGGGGCCACACAGGGATGCTACCCGGAAGTAACAGTGTCCTCCCTTGCCCCTTCTCCTTTGGACTATGTCACAGCGAAGACAGCTCCTAGCACATAGTAGTGCTCAACGTGTAGAAATGATTGTTGCACCTGTATAAATATGATGGTTGCACCTGTACAAATATGATGGTTTCCCATGAGAGAGATGGAGGCCACTTGCCATCCTGACAGTAACCTTCCTGACCACTACTAAGCAAATGGACCCCTCCATCTCAAGAGTGTGGCCCTAAGAACAGAACTTCCCACAACTTGGGCAACGTTTTTTTTTTTTTTTGTTTTTTTGTTTTGTTTTTTTTTGAGACACTTCCCAGGTTCCTAGGGGGAAAAAAGCACTGGGCACCATCCTCACCAGCTCAGGCCTCTCCAGGGTACTTGCTTGAGCATCAACCCTCCTGTCTTCGTCCCATCTTCCATCAGAACCCCAAGGAAACCCACACTGCTAGCTTCAGTCCTCAACAGCAACAACAGCTACTGCCTTCACGTCTCCCCGCAATTCCAGATGTCCTTGGGTGATGAGGGAAAAGACCATCTTCAGTTTTTGTTCCTACAACTCTCTGAGTTCAAAGTCCCCAAGCCCCACCCCCAGCCACCTGGAACCTGTGGGAAGGTGATACCCATCCGGCTGCAGCCCTTCCTGAATGCCACTGCCAGACTCAGGATTAAATCCCACCAGAGAGCTGTGCAGCCACAACCTCAGGGCCTTGCCTATCTCCCGAGGCTCAGGAGAGACAGCAGGTATCTTATCCCTGCTGCTGCTCTGGGGTGAGGTTGCTTGTGCCGCTGCAGACTGACCCCTGTGCTGGTCCCTAAGGCCTCAAGCACATACAAATGTGAATGGTCCAGCAATGGAACACTATGGGAAAACACAAACCCAGATTCTCTTACTGTACTCTCACATGCAGGACACCTCTGTGACCCTAGGTGTATGCGTTTTCCTTCCACTTTCTCTACCACACACACCAAGAAATTCTGCAGTAGACTCTCCAGCAGACACCAGCAGTGTGTCCTTCGGTTCAGCTCAGGGTTGAATTCAGTCCCACAAGACTGGCCAGTACCTCAGCCCACATGCAAATGCAGCACAGATCGTGGCGTGTGCTGACCAACCGGCTGTATGTCAGCGTTCTCGTGTCACCCCCTCAGTGTTCAATCAGTTTGCTAGAGTGGCTCACAGGTCCATGGGAAACACTTGCTTCCATTTGCTCACACTATCCATGTACAACCCAAAATGAAGTGGCTTTTTAAAAATCATCTGCTTATTTTTTTAAGTAAACATTCAAAGGAGGAAAATTTAATGGATTTCAGGTTTGTGGGATTTGAGCCTCAATTGCTTCTTGGCACTCAATATTAAATAAATTAATTACCAAATTGCTATGCCATGTTATCATGACCTGAAAGTCTTGAGGGAACATTTAGTGGTCTAGTGGTTTAGAAAACATGGCTGAGATGAAGTGAAGCTCTACTGAATTTACTGCCAACTAAAGTTAACAGTATTTTCTTTTCAGGGGCTTTTTGTAGGTATAATAGCAGAGGTCAACAGATTTTTTTGTTATTCCATAAGGCAACAATCTCCACCATTGTTAGAAGGGAGGTGTGTCTGAGGCTATCAAACACCTAAGTTGGCACAAAGCCAGAACTAAGGGTCTTACTTTCTGATTCAAATATATTTTCCCATATTTTGAGCATAAGTGCAAAGCTCAGATTAATCAATATCGTACCACAGGTCCTGTTATAGCTTCAAAGGGAGTTTTTCCACTCTAATAAGGCTTAGAGAACAGAGTTGGCATATAAACTGTTTGAATAGATTTTTTTAAAAAAATTGTACTTACACCAATCAGACTGCACACTGTTATTAAACATACAGTGTACATATATAATTTTCTGGCTTCTGTTGATTCATCAGCTTTCTAAATGCTCATTCTGTCTAAATGATGAAATAAAGACAATTGCTTGCAAGGGAGGAAGGGCAAAACCAATTGGGGATACAGAGAGGAAAGACAGGTAAGGGCAAGGTGCTGCAGCTCTACAATCTCCAGACTACGTACTCACAAAAGATGTCTTTTATTCCACAATTATTTTCTCTGAGATCTCATTTATTAATAACTACATTTGTTATGAAGAAAACCTCTGTATTGTTGCAAGGTTGTATAGTGTTTAATAGTGTGATCACTGCAGCACAGCTAAACCGCAGCTTTCTATAAGTAGCCTAATTTGATGAAGCAGACTTTTATTCTAACATTTATACAATATAAATTTGAGCCAGATGAGAAAAGAGGCATTAAAGAACAGACTATACTGTATTTGCTCACCTCAGATATAGAGGAGGGTGTCAAAAATTAATTATTAATAATAGTCATGGTACAATAGGTGATCAAGCGCCACGTATGCTCCACTGTAAAGAATGCAAGTACTTCCTGTCATTTTCCCAGACTAAATACTGTGGTGCATCTCCTTGGACTCCGACCCAAGGGGCAGGGAGAGGTTGGGAACTCGGTATCCAGGAAAGGGCAAGAGGAGGAAGGGAAATCCAGAAAGAGGAGACTTCCAGGTTTCAACCAGAGACAAATTCCAGCCAATACATGTTCTAGAAAAAAAGCCCCAGTGGGAGCTCTTAACATTCTGAGACTCCACTGTGGAAGTTCTTTCCAGCAATAGACGAGCACATTCACTGGGATGCTGAGGGGCACGGAGCATCCTTAGGGCTTAGAAATGAAGTTTTCATTTTAGGGAAACTGGGATGAACAATACTGAAGCTCCAAACTAAGCACTGAATCAGAGTTTAAACAGCAACTTGATAAAAACACAACAGTGAAACTAAAAAATATGAATGATGGAGAAAACTAAAAACTGGCATCTCTCCCAGTGTACTATTCAGCTGATCAGCACAGGCCTTTTCTTGTCTGACATAGCAAATAACTCACCAGAGTAAAAACAAGTCATTTAGAATTCTTAGGTAACCTCACACTCAATAAATTTGTCATTAATTACTCAGTGAAAGTAAAGTCTATTCAGACTGGTGAGATAGCTCAGCGGCTTAAGTGCCTGCCTGGCAAGCATGAGGTCCTGAGTTCGACCCCCGGCACCCACAAAGAAAAAAAAAAAAGAAGAAAAAGTAAAGTCTATTCATTATCCATAATATATCATTTATTCAAGGCTAAATGATAGTTACATCTTTTTGCACAGGTATATGGGATATATATATCAAAGAAAAATATGTACATATGTTAATTTGAAAAAGCTGCTTAACTTCCTAGTACAATTGAGGGTCTTTCACCCTTTCCACGGTGATGGTAGGAAGTCGCAGTCCTCTCTGACTTACTTAGTGATAATACTTATCCACCGTTGTGTGACTGAGTTGACTTTCTGGTCATGCTGGAAGTGATTCCACTGAGTTACCCGCTCTCTCTTGCTGCATTTCACCGCTGTAAGTACAATCTGTGGTCACAGGACAGAGATTTTCCTGTGTAAAACTAACAATCACCTCTGGGGGTTGAACCTACAATTTAACCCTTATTCATAACGGGATAAAAATCAAGCGAGCTAAGCGATCAAACACACACACACATAACTTCTTCATATCTTCTTGGGGACGAGCATAACATACCCCTGCGCATGCGCATGCACACGCGCACGCATGAGCCCATCACTCGGGTCTGTGCAGACAGAGTGCAGCCTCCTTTTGCGCACATGTTTCTTCCTGCAGGTCACTGGCTGTGTCCGCGCCCACCTTCAGGAAGCACTGCCTCAGCCCAGGAACCACGGCTTTCGCTGGATAACTGAGAACCTGGTTGGGAACAGCTAGGTCTTCCATTGGCTGGGACCGAACTAAAAATTTCTAGACTTTATCTTCTTATAAACCTTCTTTATTCTATGTATCTGTAATTTCCTCCATAGATATGGTTAGTATTGTCCTGAACATTTCCATCTGTAACATTTTCATTTATCCAAGATGGCACACGTAAAATTGTGTTACTGTTATTAATCTAATTTTGAGGCCTACCTCAGACCTTGAGTTATAAACTTTTTATTATTTAATGGATACATAAAAATAAAACATACATATTAATGGGGTAATGTTTTAATATATACATGTAATATTTACATCGGGTTAAACATATCTATCTTCTCAAACATCATTTCTTTATGGTGAAAGCTCTCAAAAGCCCTCCCTTTGCCTTTTTGAAATTTACATGACATTATTATTATCTATAGTCATAGTGCTGAGCCATAGCATATCAGAACTTCTTGTCCCTGTCATTTAGTGCCAATTAATCCTGAAATATGAACTTTCTGAGGGCATGGCCTATGAGGATATTTATGTGGGTACCTAGCACAATGGGAATTATTTGCAAAACGCCCAGCAAATATTTGTTGCCTAATTAAATACTGACAGAGGTGATGGTGAGAGCCAGAGTGTAATATTCTGAACACCAGGAAAGTGCTGTTTTTTTGTTTGTTTTTGTTTTTATTTTTTAGTAATACACGAAGGGGGGCTGGGAGGTCAGTGCCTCGGGATGGGCAGAGACAAAGACACTCCGAGCCAGCCGCTATTTATTGGGTGAATACAGTGAGAGGAGGGGATGGGGGAGATTCAAGGTGGGCAGAAGACTCAGAGGTCGATGACTCAGCGCAAGGGATAATCTTGATGACTCAAGAGGACGGAGGTGATCTTATGCTAGAAGGATCTTGCCCTGGAGTTTTTTGTTTTGTTTTTTTGGTACCGGGAATCAAACCCATGGCTTTGCGCTTGCCAGGCAGGTACTGTGCCACTGAGCTGCAGTGTGCTGAGCCCACAATGGTAGCTCCATTCATCTCTTTCCTCTCCTCCACAGGGAATCATTTCCAAAAGCAGACTCATCCAGCGCGAGGAAAAGCTGTGCTGCTGTGACAGCCATGTCAGGACATAACCCACAGGCATGTAAGCATCACAGCAGTGTAGATACAGATGTTAGTTCGGTCCAGCTAAAGTTATACAACCAAGTTTTGAACACACACTAAGCACCAGGACCTAGTTAAGTGCTGGGCGTACCCAACGGTTTCTACTGCTCTGGATGCCCAGGCCTGTTGCCAGATCTCTGCTCTCTCCTGACTTCCTGAGAGGTGTGGTTTCTCCTCCTGGCTGTGTTTTCTTTCTCCTCCACATTTTATCTCCTCTAATCCTAAACCATCTCACCGGCTCCCCTCAGTGCATCTCAAATCCCTTGCAACCCTCCCTGAGCGCTAAGGAAACAATGTGTTTTCTGTTTGCCATCCAGCGTCACCCAGGACTCTGCTCCACTAGAACTTACCTGCTCTTTGCCATCTCTTTGTAGCTATTACCTTGATGCTTACCAGCCATCAACAAAATCAGACATTCAGCCCAACCCCTGAAAGAAGCAGCCACATCCTTGCTGCCTTCCAGGCAGAAGTTTCTTTGAATTAGTATTTCTCAATTCCCAATTTATAACCCATTCTTCTTGCAGCCTTCCAGAACGCCCGGTCCTTTATTTCCTTCTCTTTCACTCAGCATGTTTCCTGGCTTGCATGTTTTTCTTCCTTTCACATCCTGTCTTACATGGCATCATTGTCTTTTTCTAGTGAACCTCTTACTCATACAAATTTATATTCATTTATAGACATTGTAAAGTAAGGAAAAAATACATGTAATTGTGGTGGAGGTAAAGGGAATCACATAATCTTCAGATTAGGTTATCTGGGGCTATTTCTTATCTAATCACAAAACTAATCTTTATAATTTGTAATCATGAATGATTATGTCTTATATCTTCTTCCTTCTGTTCAAAAAGATTGAAGGTTACTTATAAAATATATGCAGTATAACACGATATAAAGGAAGTGGAAGAACAAGCCAAAGGGAAACTAAGAGTAGGCAAAATAATAAACTGGGGGTAAAAGTAATTCACAAAACGTATCTCCCACAATTGAGCACTTGCTGTAAGTAAGCGTCTGAGCTTTTAAACTACGAACACGATGACAGGAAGCACATTCAATTACATAACTCGGGATGCCCACAAGATTATAAAACAAGCTAGTTGCTCAAGAGTAGTTATTTCTGGTACTAAAGTTTTGCAAGTGCTTGGTATGAGAACAGTGTAATGAGTGAATGTTTTCCACCGTAAAAATGTTATCTCACAGTAAAAATGCTTGTGGGGGTCCTGATGCTGATTCTCCAATGGTCCCTAAACGCAGGCTGTTTGTGTGGTCCAGCACTGTAGTTCAGTACAAATAATAACAGGACAGCAGTGTGACTCCAAAGGTTTGCCACTGAACACTATGACTGTTTTAGCCTAGAAAATCTATGGGGCCGGTGAGATGGCTCAGCAGCGTAAGCGCCTGCCTGGCAAGCGCAAGGTCCTGAGTTCGACTCCCGGTACCCACATACCAAAAAAGGGCCGGTGATATCGCTCAGCAGCACTAGCGTCTGCTGGCAAGTGCGAGGTCCTGAGGTCGACCCCGGTACCCACAAAAAAAAAAAAAAAAAGAAAATCTATGAATTAATAGTTAGGGAACACTTAATCTAATGCAGTTATTTTCATAAGAAAAGCCCTCGAAATATCTAACCACAAGCATTGAAAGTTCATGACGTTATCAGATATAGTATTACAAAACTAATGCCTTTAGATAGCTAACTAATGTGCTCTACTGTGTAGCACAAGGAACCAAAAGTTGGTTAAGTGTTAGATGCTGCCTTAATGATAATAGTTATAACAATCTTACAACTAAGTTCATTTTGTTGTCTTTATTTTTCGGTCTGTTTTTCCCAAGAGAAGTGACAGAACGCCATAGAATGCCATATCTGGTTCATATAAAGGTAATATTGAGTTATTAAAGGGCAATTTTTAAAAAATCAAGAAGGAAGATGAAGAACATATTTATGTTGTACGTAATTTCTCACCTTTCAAGAAAAAGGTTTTTGGGCCGGTGAGATGGCTCAGTGGCATAAGCGCCTGCCTTGCAAGCGCAAGGGCCCGAGTTCGACTCCCGGATCCCACATACGAAAAAGGGGCCGGTGATATCGCTCAGTGGCACGGGTGACTGTTGGCGCACGAGGTCCTGAGGTCGACCCCCCGGTACCCACAAAAAAAAAAAAAAAAAAGAAAAAGGTTTTTATGGATTCCAATTCTCTCAATAGTTGTGAGTTTCAGTTCTGGATAGGTAAAAATAGCCAAAAAACAATAAAAAACAAAACACATACAACCTTAGTTTGTATAACTTAGCCTACAATTGATATCTTTTTAAGGAATTTTTTTTTTTTTTTTTTTTTTTTTTGTGGGTACCGGGGGTCGACCTCAGGACCTCGCGTGCCAGCAGGCGCCCGTGCCGCTGAGTGATATCACCGGCCCTTTTTTCATATGTGGGTTCCGGGAGTCAAAACTCAGGCCCTCACGCTTGCCAGGCAGGCGCTTACGCCGCTGAGCCATCTCACTGGCCCATGTTTAAGGAATTTTTAAGGAAAGATGTAAATATGGTAATATGATGCTGTCCTAATGAAATTCTTCACAAGATGATAAAATATATAATCCTGTTCAGTTTTAGAAAAGCTTGCCTAAAGTTTGTTTTTCTTTGCCTATAAGGTCTGATCTGAAAATTTTGGAATGATAATCAGAAGGAAACTGCTTTCCAAGTGGAATAGTTTATAATCTACTAGATTTTGAGAAAGTGGAAAGTTGCCTTTTTATTTTTTATTTTATTTTTTTGTGTGTGTGTGTGGGTACTGGGGGTCGACCTCAGGACCTCGCACGCCAGCAGGCACCCGTGCCGCTGAGCGATATCACTGGTCCTTTTTTCGTATGTGGGTACCGGGAGTCGAACTCGGGCCCTCGCGCTTGCCAGGCAGGCGCTTACGCCACTGAGCCATCTCACTGGCCCAAAGTTGCCTTTTTTTTTTTTTTTTTTTTTTTTTTTTTTTTTTTGTGGGTACCAGGGGGACGACCTCAGGACCTCGCGCGCCAACAGGCACCCGTGCCACTGAGCGATATCACCGGCCCCTTTTTCGTATGTGGGTTCCGGGAGTCGAACTCGGGCCCTCGCGCTTGCAAGGCAGGCGCTTACGCCGCTGAGCCATCTCACCGGCCCCCAAAGTTGCCTTTTTAAAAAAACAGATAAACCAGGTGTGGTGGCGCACACCTATAATCCCAGTACTCAGGAGGCTGAGGCAGGAGGATCGCTGTGAGTTCAAGGCCAGCCTGGGCTACATAAGTGAGTTCAAGTCCAGCCTGCACTATATACTGAGACCCTGTCTCAAAACAAACAAACAAACAAACAAAACAACAACAAAAACAAGAAAAAGCAGATTCTGGGTGACCATCTCATAGCTTCATTGTTCTATAAACAATTAAGGCAACATCTCAGCAAGGCTCAGTTAGAGTGACCCTTGAAGAGTTCTCGGAGACATACAACAGAGAATGCCCTTGACCTACAGGGTGGATATCACTGGTCTCACTGAGTTTGGGATCTACTACAATCATTCAGTATGCTTTTCTCTATATCACCTTGATATTCTAAACCTAGATATTCTTCCCTAGCTACTCAGTCATTGGCCTTTAACTTTATTAATTCATTTAACAAACACATACTGAGTATTTTTTAGACATTCACTTACAAGTACCAAAACCAATGAGCAAAAAATCTTTACCACAACGAGCTCACAATCTGTGCTTTCAATTGATGGTCCAAGATATTCTGATCAAGAAAGATGTCTTTGTTTTGTCTGTTATATCAGAAATGTTTATCACACCAAGCTAGGTTTTTTTTTTTTTCCCTGAGAACAACACATCTCACAAGTACAACTAGCACAGAATTATATTAACAACTTTACAAAAAGAACCATATTTACCATCCAGTGGCTGTTACATGATGTTGGGAAACTTACTGTCTGGGAGTGTCTGTCACCTCACCTGGAATGACAGGTTTCCTTGATACCTGACACAGCTTCCTACAGCATGCTTCACTTCTGAGCCTTTGTGAATCTAGCACTTTTCACTTCACGCTCCATTCTAGTAATAGTTTCCTATCTGACCTTTCTTTCTTCTCCTACCTATTCCATGCAGTTTCTGTGGGTTAACACTGATGAATATCCTACTATTTCCTTGTTTAGAAAACTCCAGCAATTTCTCATTTCCTATAAACTCTTGTGACTAACTGAAACTCTCCCCATACTATGCTTCTCCTTATTTATCCAGCCCCACCTTTTATGACTCCAAGTTAGTTATAGCACCTCACACATCTGGAGCTTGACTCCAGTATCTGCTCCTGCGGTGCTTCTGGTAGGAAAGGTTTTTCCTTTTGTAGCCTATTTCAACTATGATCAGCTGTGAGGCTGAGGCTGCAGCTCAATGCTTGCCCAGAATGTGAGCAGCCCTGGGTTCAATCCACAGCATCACAAAAATAAAAAATAAATAAATTAATTAATTAATTAATTAATTCAGCTCCTTTTTACTGAAGACTTCCACAACTGCTATTCCCCACAGAAATTTTCTGAAATTGGAGACCATTAGCAGCATACTTCTTTAGGACTTAATCCTGTATGGTCTTGGGGTGCCACTTAACTGATTCCCCTCTGCGACTTCTTTTCCAACTAGATGATGAAGTCTACCCAGAGCAAAGGGCCCCAGTTTAAAGTTGCCTTTATGTCTCCTCCTACTTTTACACAATTGTTATGCATACATTTGACGCTTAAAACATTTAAGAAACAGTTATGGAATGAATATTACCACTGACTCCAAACACATTTTGTCCCCCTTTCTTTCACAGCTGTTGCCTGCCTTCTTAAGTTCTGTTTTTCCCATCTCAGTATTTTTCAAACCTTTCCACCACAAACAACAGAAGAAAACTTTTTCATCTGATGTATCTTTTTATGTGTGTGTATGCATACCCATAAACACAAAAATGAAAACAAAATTTCACAAAACAGTACATAGTACTTACACTATGCAATATATTCTGATGTTTTCTATTAATTAATTTATTTATTTATTTATGCAGTACTGGGGATTGAACCCAGGGCCTTCGTACTAAGCTACTTCCCCAGCTCTTTTTAAAAACTTTTAGACAGCATCTTGACAAGTTCCCCAGGCAGGATTCAACTTTGCCATCCTCCTGCCTCAACCTCCCACACAGGGATTACAGGGGTGTGCCATCATGCCTCGGTTCTATTGTTTTTTTTAAAAAACCTGATCATGATACACTGAAGGGTTATAATAATATTCTCCTAAATCCCAGCTAATTAGGAGGCTGACCCAGGAGGCAGGAGGATGAATTCAAGGTCAGCATGAGCAACATAGCAAGACCCCATCTCAAACCAACCTACCCATCTCTTGTCTTACAGTCCAGGTATCAATAGGATGTGTGCAATACTTCTCTTGAAAAATGCTTAGGACAAAAAAAAAAAAATGCTTGGGACAAAATAGTGCCTGGCTGCTCACTATGTTCCTGACAGTTGTACCTTCAAGTATGATACAGTAGTTATTTTGACATCATTTTCTACCACGTTTACCCTAGCACTTAGAATCACTGTCCCCCCAACACCTTTCAAAATTTGGGACACAGTTAAATAATGATGAAGTGTCCGCTTTTAGTGGCATATAAATAAACATTTCCAGGCCTAATTTGTAACCAAACCACTTACAAATGAATAAAAGTAGTTATGGTCATGTGTATTTCTTGACACAGGTTAGAAGCATGCGCTGTATGGCCTGACAATACAGAATCTGAATCCCAGCTTTGCCAAATTACTTATCCTGGGTCTCCACTTCCGTATTCATATGATTGGAGTAGTACTTACTTCCAAGGATTGATGGGGGTTAAATTAGAGCATGTAGTCCAGCAAGGTGGCACATGCCTGTTAAGTCCAGCTACTTGTGAGGCCAAGGCAAGAGGATTGCAAATTTGAGGCTGGCCTAGGATTTAGTGAGACCCTATCTCAAGATAAAAAGAGCTTGGGGATGTAGCTCAGTGGTAGAGCACTTGCCTAGCATGTCTAAGGCCCGCGTTCAATCTCTAGTACAGAGGGAAAAATGTTGAAGTATGCAAGTGGAATTTAATACAGGTCCTTGGACACAATGCTCCACTAAATGGTACTAGTGTTTTGTCACTATAACAAATAAATAAATGTATCTGGAATTTTATTCTAGTGTCATAAAGAACAAAAGTAAAGGTTATTTTTTAAATATCTAGCTTTTTTTTTTTTTTGGTACCAGGAGTTGAACTCAGGACCTCGCGCTAGTCAGGCAGGCGCTGTGCCACTGAGCTATATCCCCGACCCCTCCAGCTATTTTTTTTTTTTTTTTTTTTTTTTTTTTGTGGGTACCGGGGGACGACCTCAGGACCTCGCGCGCCAACAGGCGCCCGTGCCGCTGAGCGATATCACCGGCCCCTTTTTCGTATGTGGGATCCGGGAGTCGAACTCAGGACCTCGCGCTTGCTGGGCAGGTGCTTATGCCGCTGAGCCGTCTCACCAGCCCCTCCCCTCCAGCTATTTTTGAAACTGGATGATTTATAATATAAAATTCCACTGCTGGTTTTATAGATCCCAAATATCCTGAAAGGTTCTATTTCTGGTGCTGGATAACCATTATATAAGGAATGCCTACCAAAACGAAAAGTCTGATTATACATATGCAATGACTTGCCTAGTCATACTAATCTACATTTAGATTTGTTTTTGCTTACTTTTTTTTAACCACAAAAATCTGCTTAAGTGTGCTTTAATGCACCAAAAATACTGCACACAATATAGACACATAATACAAGATGTAAATGGGGCTGCTTTTGAGTAAAGCGAAGCCTTGCTCCCGCTTGTATATTCCTTCTTACCTTGTCATACGTACACTTAGGTTACCTCGGTCAAGCTACTTCTAGGGTGTTTCTGATTGCCGGAGTTTCGCAGTTAAAAGCAAACTACCCTTCCATAGAAAGTATTTTTCCTCTTGCCTATCCAGTTTAGCGCAGCAACACTAAATATCTCGCCCATTTTTCGGAAACACCGCTGCAGGCTGGACCAGGCACAGGGCACCTTCCCGACCTCCACCTGTCATTAGCTAAGGAACAGGTCTGTGTTAAGACGAAGCCTTTCACAACGTCATCGAACCCAAACGTGGACCTCCGGGGACCAACCTTCAGTCACTGACACTCCAGACTATGCGTGTGCGTGTTGGGTGCGTGCACCAAGGAAGGCAGAGAGCCAGAAACAGAGCTGCAACAGGAGGTAGCGACACGGCGTGGGCCACCAGCCGCAGACTCCCCCGGGCAGGCGGAGGGCGGCAGAGGCCCAAAGCCGCGTCCAGAGCCGGGCTCGTCCCCGCTCGCATCTGCGCCTGCCGCACCGCGGGCGCCCGCTCTGAGCTCCAGCGGGGCGCGCCCGGCCCCCTCGCTCCGCGCACCCCTTTTCGTCACGTCCGGGGGGCGGGCCGGGTCGCCGGGGGCGGGCCCGGGTGGGGCCGGGGGCCGGCCCGGGCGGGGGTGGGGTGGCAGGGGTGCTTCGGTGACAACGGTCAATTATGAAGGCGGCTGCGGCGCGGCGACAGGCTCAGCTGCGCCGGGCGGGGACGGCGCCGGGGCCGCGCCTGTAGGACCTCGGGGCCCACGCGGCGGGATGGGGACCCGGCGCGGGGAGTGAGGCGGCGCCGGCGGAGAGCGGAACTTCAGCGCGAGGGGCTGCGCCTGCTGCCCCCTCCGGCTCCTCGGCCTCCACCCGCAGCCCCTCGGCGCCCGCACCCCGCGGGGCCGCGACGGCGACGGCCGGGGCATGTGGCGCTGGGTCCGCCAGCAGCTGGTAAGTGCCCCCGTTCTTCGACCCCCGCGCGTCCGCCCGAGCGGCTTCGGGGCCCCGGGGGGCTGGGAAGGGCCGGTGGCGCGAGGCCGGGGCGCGGGCCGGGTAGGCCGCGGCGGTGGCGGCGGGCGCGGAGCGGAGCCGAGGAGCCCGCGCGGGCGCTTCCTGCCGCCGCTTCCTCCCTGCTGCGCGCGCGGCCCGGCCCGGAGCGGGGTCGCGAGCAAGGTGGGTCTCCCCCGAGGAAGCGGCCGCGGCTGCGGCGCGGAAGTGGGCCTCGGGGAGACCGGAGAGGCAGTGTCGCCTGCCCGCGGCAGTTGGGAACGGTTCTTGTGGAGGGAGAAGGACTTGTCTTCAGCCCCGCGTGGCCGCTGGCTCGCGGCGAGGGTCGCGACGTGGGCTGGCGCTGACGCGCGCGGACGGGGCGCCGCTCGGCGGAGGGAGGGGTTCGGCCCCCAGGTGTGGAGGCGGCGGGGGAAGAGGAGGCGACTCCTCGCCTTTCCGGGAAGAGACGCGTAGTTAGCGAGGACTGTGGTTTCCGACCTACCCTGTCCTCTCCCCACCCCAAGCGAAACTTTTATGTGAAACATACTTTTTAAAAACGTCTTCCTGTTTTCAGAGAAGTTTGAGCCAGACAGGTTTAGAAGCATCAGGTTAACTTTTCAGTATTATTGGAGCATCATCAAAGAAAAAAAAAAGAGAAAGGAAAAGTGTGGAAAAAGAAAGGGAAAGGAGTCTTAGGAAGGGATGATTTAAGGCATATAAAAAGCTCCACCTTTCCCAGAATTAATTCAGAGAGAAAAATCTTTCCAGCCTCCTGGCAACTGCAGCCCAGAAAATACAGCACTAAGGCAACGGGAACAATTAGGGCAGAAATTACTTCTGGCTGAAAAATCCTTACCTTATCTGTGTGATGATAAGGTTCGCTGTTTAATTTCAAAATCTCATTAACTGCTTCTACAGTTCAGTGTTTTTATTTGCTAGTTCTAAAGGCAGTGGTAAATCTGAAGCAGAAACTATTTTTGTGGGACTGAAACATTGATACCTGTTTTTCTCTGTTGTAGAACAGCATAATATTAAGACTAAGAAGTATGGTGTTTCTGTCAGCCTTCTGTTAACTCCGTTTTTTGCAGTGAACATCATTCGAGGAAAAAAAAAAAAAAACTTATAAAGAGAACTAGGTCTGCCTGCCCCTGCTTCATTCAAATGTTGAGACTTTATTTTTAGCTATCTGTTAAGTTTGCTTTATTAGGAAACCAAGCTAATGATGTCATTATAATACCATATTGTTGTAATCCTTCGGCTTTGTTGCAGTAAGCCTTAGCACAGTAATTTGACTCTGGAAGTTAATTATTACAGATCTGATATGATGCTTTTGATTTGCCAAATCTTTGGGTACAGAAGCTTGATTTAATATCATTTACCTGATCATGTTTTTGTATCACTCTAAGTGGTTTTCATAAAGCTTCTTCTACATAATAAAGATACCATTTCTCATTGTTAATTGTTTTTGTTAGCGTGAATAAAATCCTGAGTGTATGAACACTCATCTTTAACACAGAAAATCTGAACACAACGGAAAGGAAGGACCGGAAGTTGTGTGGTTAATTTATAAGGTAGCTGTCTCATCAGGATGGTTAACAAGTTAAACAAGTTGCTGTGCATAATAAATGCTACTCTGACATTCAGTTGCTCACCTCAATAGTTTTACTTTTAGGTCATCAGATCGTCTTAGTATGTGATCTGACCTGTGCCAATGTAGGACCTTGTATCTCTGATTAAGTTTGTGTAGTCACTTAAATTATACATGATGGACAGTGGATGCACCAAGTGATCAAAGTATATTGTACTCTCCCAGTCATAAACAGCTATGCGGGTTACTACACCAGGAATTATTCAATTCAAAGTCAGACTTAGCCTCTACTAAAAGGGGATTTGCTGAACGGATTGAGTCACCATGTGTTTTAGCAGTGGCTTTGACGTTCAGGTAAATGGGACAGGTTTGGGGAAATTGGTAAATGTCAAGGGCAAGTTTGGAGTTACAAGCACACTTCATTCATTGTATGAATCCTGATTTTCAGATGATAAGTTTTCTCACAAAAAAGTTTATTCTCATTTTGCTATAGAAACAACCCCAATGCTCTGCTTTTTTTTCTAATTAAAAAAATGTTTGACTCCTTATTTCTACAAAGTATTTTTACTATTTCACATGATGGGAAAAATCAGAGAAAATTGACAGAAAATTGATGTTTTCCCTTGGGGAAGTAGAGTGGATAAAAAAGACTGGAATATCCTTTCTTTCTTCTTTTCCTTTATTTTTCTCTTCTTTTTTGGCTCGCAGTCTTCAAGTTTTTTTATTTTATTTTATTTATTTATTTTTTTTTTGGTGGGTACCGGGGGGTCGACCTTAGGACCTCGCGCGCCAGCAGGCGCCCGTGCCGCTGAGCGATATCACCGGCCCCTTTTTCGTATGTGGGTTCCGGGAGTCGAACTCGGGCCCTCGCGCTTGCCGGGCAGGCGCTTAAGCCGCTGAGCCATCTCACCGGCCCATTTTATGTGAAAAAATTTAGAGTGCATTTCTGGTACAGTTTGCATTAGTCATAGCACAATTGCTTTTAGCAGCATATTGTGTGTATTAGCTCATTAGACATGACAGCACCTTGATTATAACAGTGGCAACGCCATTAGCTTCCTTCTGTGTTCTAATATTTCGACCCATTTGGTAGATATTAAACTACATATGGCCATTAAAATTAAAATTTGGTTCATGTGGCTACCATATTGGACATTTCAGAGCAGAATATTTTACTATCAGAAAATTTTATTGGACAGCACTGATTTAGACTTTTAAGTGAAGGTCTTTGTGTGTGTATATTTTAGTTAACATGTAATGTTTCTTTACAGGACAATTAATTTGTTTTCAGAGCACTTACTATGTTTAGAGAGTATAATATGCTACACACATGAAAGTGAGAACCTTACTCATCTCTGTGTTCATTACCTCCCATTTGGCAAAGTAGTCATTGAGTACTTGTTTGCCGAATGAATAATAAGGAAAAGAAGAATGGATTTATAGTATTATTTCTGTGTTTAGAGGTAAAGTGACAAAATTTCAAGATTGACCACCCCAGAAGCAAATTAGAAAATGACTGCACTTATACAAAAGCACAACTTAATATGCCGTATTAAATGGTTCCATAAATGTGGTTCCTTGGAATTTATATTGTCAATTGTGGAGGCTGATAAGATTGTCTTCTGATTCACTGAGAAAAATAGGAAGCTCTTAACCATATAACTCCTCCACTTTCTATTCTCTTAGCCCTCACACTTAGCACACTTATTTCTATGTATATTTAATCCTTCCCCTCTTTGAACCCTGTTCTTTTTTCAAGCTGACCAATACATTTGTTCTTTTGATCCTGTTCTTTCTTCCCACGTTTCCTATCGATTATCATTACAATGCTAGCCTTTTCTCTTTTCCTTTAACCTATAAACATGTTCAAGCCTTCCTTCTGCTGTCTTTGCCCTGTACGTGTAACTGCCAAATTATTTTCAATTTTCTAAAAAGGTAGATCTATCCTATATTAGAGGGCCATCTGATACACTTAAAATGTGGCTAGTTCAATTTGAAATAGTCTTAAGTGTAAAATATGCGTTGGATTTTAAAAACAGTATGGAAGATTAAAAGATCTCAGTTACAATTCGTGTTTCTTTTTGCTTTTTTTTTTTTTTTAATTTGGCAGTGCTGGGGATGGAACCCAGGGCCGCGTGTATGGTAGGCGAGTGCGCTACCACTGAGCCACAACCCAGCCCCCTTTTTGCTTTTTTTAAAAAGTGTGGTTGCTAGAAAATTATGCAGCTTGCATCTGTGGCTCATGTTATTATTAGTCCTGCTATATGATGTTAAGAGTGAGTTGTGTTCCTGGATAGCATATTATCTAAGTCTAGATATCTTATTTACTAGACTGTAAATATCTTAGGGCAAGAACCATGCTTTACTTATCTGTATATCCTTTGTGTTTATAGCAGCTAGCCCATTGTAGGTACTCAGTCCCCAAGTGCTGGTTGGATAAATGAATATCAGATTTAATTGGCATCAGTTTGGAATTACCTGTTTTCCTTGTCTCTCCCAAGGAATGAAAAGAAATAGGAAAAAGAAGCGTTGGCCTGTCGTGATACTGTTTTTGTGTGGCTGTGTAAGTTTTAACCTCAAAGAAGAAATGTTTAATAATTTAGATGTATTTTCAATTTTTATTTTTTATGAGTACATGTTTGCACATGATTACATTCTTCATGGGGAGTTGGTACATGTACAGAACACATCTTAATTCTATTTTCATCCCTTTCCCCTTCCCTCTATCTCTTGGTCCCCTTCCCATTTGCAAACCCTGTCTCCCTATTTCCTGTTATCTACCTTTTATTTTCCCCTTTATTTATGCAGTACTTTGGGTTTTTCATATAAGAGAAACCATGCACTATTTAAGCTTGGGTGTCTGATTTATTTCACTTAATATTATGGTCACAAGGTCCTATAAATGATTCAAGTTTATCCTTCTTTATGTAGGAAGAGTACTCCATTACTATTTTTTAATGTGGCACTGAGGATTGAACCCAGGGCCTTTGCACTGAGCTGAATCTCCAGACCCCACCCCACCCCCTTTTTTTTTTTTCTTTTTTTTTTAAAACAAGGTCTCACTAATTTGCCCAGACTGGTCTTGAACTTGTGATTCTCCTGCCTCAGCCTCCCAGAGAGTGCTGGGATTACAGGCATGTGTCACCACATTTTTTTTTTTCCAGTAGTGGGGATCAAACGCAGAGACATTGTATCATTGAGCTACATCCTTAGCCCTTCTTGCTTGTTATTTTCAGGTTCAGTTGCCCAGTTTGGCCTCAAGTTTGTCATCCTCTGGCCTCAGCCTTCCAGGGTTAAAACTGTGCCACCATAGCTGGCCAAAATTGTGTTTGTTTTCTGAGATGAGATCACGCTAAGCAGTTCAGGCTGGCCTTCAACTATCCCAGGCTGGCCTCAAACATACAACATTCTTTCTGCCTCAGCCTCCCAAGTGCTGGGATTACAGGCATGTGCTATCATGCCCAGCTAGAATATTTTCTTAAATACCCAATTATTTCATTTGTTTATGGAGGTAAAGCATTAGAGTAATCCCAGGTATTCTAGCAGCAGTGAAACAGGGACCTTGTTCCAGATCCTCTAAAGAGCCTTATGATTACCATTAAATATTGTTTAGACCCGTGCTATCTGATATAGTATCCACATGTGACTCCTGAAGACTTGAAATGTGCACTCTGAATTGAAATATGTTGGGAAGTGAAAGACTTAGTTTGGAGGAAAAGAGGATATATACCATCTCATTAATTTTGTGATTATATGTTGAAATTATATTGTTATAAAAATGTGTAAATACGTTGGGTTAAATGAAGTATATTACAATATTAATGTTACTTGTTTGCTTTTACTGTTTTTTAATGTGGAAACTAAGGAGATTACATATTTGGTCAGCAGTGTTTTACATTATAGTAATAATACATAATAAGGACTTTCGGATTTCACCGTGCTTTTTTTTTTCAATAAGTTTCCCATTTTCAGTGCTGGGCCAGTTACGCCCAAAAGACTCCAGGCTGCCTCATCTGCTCTTCAGTGTATGTGGAGGGTCTGCTCCATTGGAAATTTCTCAGTTGGCTTTTGGTTCTGTATAACATCTGGCTATGTTGTTTGTTCTTTAGTTTGTTTCTGAAGTTGTCTGAGTGCTGATCCTTCTAAATAAGATACTATTCATGATTCGCCTAATTTTTACCAGAAATATATATTTCTTTCAGAATGTCTTTTTTTTTTTTTTGCGGATACCGGGGGTCAACCTCAGGACCTCGTGTGCCAGCAGGCGCCCGTGCCGCTGAGCAATATCACCGGCCCTTTTTTCATATGTGAGTTCCAGGAGTCGAACTCGGGCCCTCGCACTTGCCAGGCAGGCGCTTACGCCGCTGAGCCATTTCACCGGCCCTCTTTCAGAATGTCAAAACAAAACTCTCCTAATATTTTTCACAGACATCGTAGATTTTATTCTCAGGGATTCTTTACTTTGCTTTTTTTCCCTGTAGTTTCTCTATTATGAAATTCCCTATAAGAAATGAATAATTTCAATGTCTCTATGGGAAATACTAAGAGACTTATTTTTATGCCAGTATTTCAGGTTAGAAATACATATTTGCCTTTAATTCTTCTGTGTATGTGGTTATAATGGAATCAGTAATCTTTCTCCAGTGTTGTCAGTGAGGCTTGAATTGAATTTCTCTTGCCTCTTAGCACTTGAAAATGGCTGTGAAGGAACTGTCTGACTCTTAGGAGGCAGTTAGCATGCTGAATTTTAATACTGATTGGCTCACTTAGAATGATCTCTATAGTTTAATTTTTAAATTTTTTTCCCATATCCTGTACATGGTATAGTCATCCCTTGATATCTGTGAGAGGTTGGTTCCAAGACAAACTCCCCATTCCAGGATGTCAAAATCTGCCAATGTCAAGTTATATAAAATGACATAGTATTTGCATATAGCCTATGCGTCTAGATTACATAAAATAGCTAATATAATGAAAATGCTCTATGGGCTGGGTGTGGTGGTGCATGCCTGTAATCCTGCCTGTAATCCTAACACTCGGGAGGCTGAGGCAGTAGGATCACCAAGAATTCAAGGCCAGCCTGAACTACGTAGTGAGACCCTGTCACAAAACACCGAAAAAGAAAATACTCTATAAATAGTACTATACTATATTGTTTAAGGACTGATGACAAGAAAAAATGTACACATTTAGTTCTGGTACCATTTATTTTCAGATATTTTCGATTTGTAGTTGGTTGAATCTGCAGCCAACTATATTGCCAAATGCTTTTCAAATCTGTAACATATAGTCTATCCTAGTTAACATTAAGAGTTAGCTTATGCAGGAAATCATACTTGTTTCTTTTTAAAACTACTAGATTACCCAAGCTTTAGTTCAAATGTAAATTAATTAAGGATATTAATTAAGCCCTGTTTACTCAACTCATATCTCTGCCTTTTAACTGGAAGTGGAATACCTCCAGCAAAGGTAGGGTAATATGCACAGGTATCAGCCATTCAGTCATTACCCTGTATTTTCCAAAAGTTAAAAGCAAAAGCAGATGTCCATGTATAGCTAATTCTTATGTAAAGTCAGTGTACCTGGTACAGGTTATTTTTATTCCTTCTTTGAACCTTAGATTGTGGAAAAATTCGAGCACATACAAAAGTAGAGAAAATAATATTTTGAGCCTGATTTATCCTTTACCCATCTGCAATAATTATCACTTCATGGCCAATCTTATCTGTTCCCCCACCTACTATTCTTAGTCCCTTGAGTGATTTTGAAGCAAATCCCAGACATTATATAATTTCACCCATAAATATTCCTGTATTTATCTCTAAAAGATACAAACTCCTTTTGTTTCAAGGGCATAACTATAATTCCTGGTACAGCTCATGTATTCCCTTTCTCCTTTTCTTCTTCCTATTCTCAAATTCTAAGCAATAAAGTTCTGTAAAAGCCTACTACTTTTTCTTATATCTGTGGGGAGCAGTCATAGAAAGGGCACATGAATCAAAAAAATGGTTTGCTTCAAAACATCATGTTGTAAACCGTGTGTGTGTGTGTGTGTGTACATACACACACACACTTGGTCAAAGCAATAAAATTTTGCTTATAACATAAAAGAATGAATGAGTACAGTTTTAATTTTTAGAGGAACAAATCGTGTCTCCCTCTTCGTTGCTAAAAATGTTAAATCTGAAACCCTTTCCCCATCTTCTGGCACCACCCTAGACTAACCCACTCTTCCCTCTTCCCTAGGTTATTGTAAAACGTCCTCATTTGCCTCATTGTTCCCCCATTCAGTCCCTGAAGTCTGTTTTCAGTGCATTAGCCAGAATAATCTTATTAATAACACTTTTTAGATCCTGGAATTCCTCTGCCTAAAACCTTCTGAGAGCGCACCCTGCCTTCCTGTTCTGCTTGGACTGTATTCTCTCCTCTTCTCCCAGACCACTTCTCGTCCTCCACCCCTCTCTGCAGGCTGTCCGCACTGGCCTCCTTCCAATTCCATGTCTCAGGCAAGTCTTTATTCACACAGTACCCTATCAGCGAGGCCTTTTGTGGCCCTGCAATATGAAATTATAACCCCCTCCACCGTGTTCCCTGTCCTCCTCCCCTGCTTCATTTCTCTTACCACTTACCACAGCTGTATTTAACATACTGTGTAGTTTACTTACTGTCTCATTTCATGAAGCCAGGGATTTTTATCTGTTTTAGTTCTCTAATAAAAGCTGTTTCTCAGTTTTCCATCCTCTTTTACATAACACCATTTTTATCATTTGTTAAACTCAAACATTTTCAGAATATCTACTCTGTGATAGTAGGTTGTTTCTAGAATTTGGAACTACCAAAATGAAGCAATCCCTGCCTCAGCCAGCCTTCTGGAAGGCTCTTTTTTCCTAAAGGATATTTGGATTGCTGTTGTTTTTTCTTCTATTACAAAAAAAATGTTTTGGTGAGCATTCTTGTTTCTGTTTTTATTTTGAAATAGGATGCCTAGAGATGGAATTGCTGGCTTGTGGGTATGTACATTATGACTGTTACTAGATGTTTCCAAATTGTTTTCCAAAGTGTGAGGGTTTCCTTTTTCCCTACTCAATATTTTGTACTGTCAAACTTGAAAAACTTTACCAGTCTGAGGGGTATGAAACAGAATCTTTTTTTTCTAATTTGTGTTTTCCTAATTGCTAGTGAGATTCAGGTATCCTCTGTTTCATTCATATGAATAAATTTCTCGCTTATCTGTTGGATAGTTTGTCTTTCCTTTCTCCTTCTGTAGTCTGGATGTTTATTTTTTGTATATGTTTTAAATATCTTCTTCCCATGTATCCTATATATTTAATTTTGTTCATGGTATTTAAGAATTTTCTTTACTAGGATCATAGCTGTATTTTTCTAGTGATTTCAGTTTTAAAATTTAGTTTTTCAACATTTAGGCCTTTATTTACCTGGAATTGACCTTTGTATATAGGACAGAGGAGGAAATTTTTTTCTCCCCTATAGAAAGTTGCATGCTCCAGTGCTGTTTGTGAGTCTTGGTATTTGGCAAAGCAGAACCCCCGCCTCTTTTTTCTTTTCTTTTTTTTTTTTCAGAATTGTATTGGATTTTTACTCCTCCATATATGACATATAATCAGTTTGTCTAATTCTGTGGGAACTCTTTCTAGGATTTAGATTGGCTTTGCATTAGTTTCTTCTATTCCTGTAAAGATGAGAAGCTAGGGATTGTATTTTTATTTATTTTTCTAGCTATTCCTATTATTGTTGAGTATCTTTATACACCTACAAACAACATAGGAATATAGGAATTTTACATAGATGTATGTTTTCATTTAGGTATATACTTAGAGTGGATCGTGTGATAATTATTCGTGAGGCGTTGCCAACCTGTTTTCCAAACCACCTGCACTGTTGTACTTTCCCACCAGTAGTACATGAGGGTTCCCGGTGTCGTCATACCCTTGGCATCACTTGTTTCTGTCTTTTTAACTATAGTTGTTCTAGTGGATGTGAATGGGGTGTGTGTGTGTGTGTGTGTGTGTGTTACCCGAGATTGAATCCAGGACCTTTGCACTGAGCTACAACCCCAGCCCTTTTTTATTTTTTATTTTGAGACATGGTCTGGATGAGATGCTAAGTTGCCCAGGTGGGGTTAGAACTTGAGATCCTTCTTCCTCATCCTCCCAGAGTGCTGGGATTACTGGTGCACACTGTGTCCCACCTCACATTGCTTTTAAAGTTATCTTTGTCCTTGATGTTTTGTATTTTTACTGTGTTATATCCATCAGATTTTTTTCATATTATTCTTTCCTGCTTTGTGTTTCTTTTCTTTCTCTCTTTCTCTTTTTTTTTTTTTTTTTTTTTTTTTTTTGGTGAGACAGGGTCTTGCTATGTAGCCCAGGCTGGCCTTGAATTCTTGGCATTCCTCCTGCCTCAGCCTCACGAGTGCTGGGATTACAGGTGTGCGCCACCACACCCAGCTCCTGGTCTGTATTTCTACCCAAAGACTTTTTTTTTTTTTTGGTGGATACCAGGGTCGACCTCAGGACCTTGCACTTGCCAGCAGGTGCTTGTGCCGCTGAGCGATATCACCAGCCCCCTTTTTTTTTTTTTTTCCCTTTGTATGGGTACGAGGAGTCAAACTCAGGACTTCGCGCTTGCCAGGCAGGCGCATAAGCTGCTGAGCCATCTCACTGGCCCAAGACATTTATTTTTACAGTGCAAAAAATTTTTCAGGCACTTTTTTCTTTAGATAGTGCTTCTCAGCCTTTAATTTTCTCATTCTAGAACTCTTGCTTGACATGTTAAAGCCTCTTAATGTATCCTTGATGGTTCTTAATTCTCGTCATATTTTCATCTTATTTTCTCTCTGTTGCTTTCAGTTGGAATTCCTTAGTTCCAGCTTCCAGTTCACTAGTTCTCTCACTTATGTCCATGCTAGAGTTTATCCTGTCTTGTGAATTTTTAATTTAAATGAGTATTTCTCACTTTCATGGTTTATTATTGGCTCTTTTTCATATCCATCTGTTCTTCATGTGTACCTGCCTGATTTGTTTCATAATTTTTTGTTCCTTTTTTTTTTTTTAAAGAGGTATTATTCCGTTGTCTCTCTAGAGATTTAAAACATACTTGTTTTAAAGATATGCAGCATTTTCCAGCCTCCTTTCAAAGGTAGGAGCAAGCCTGGATCCAGCACTATTCATTGAAGCTGATCCTTGGGCCTTAGTGCAGAGGAACTGCTGTTAACCCTAATCCCACCAAAGGAGTCACTCAGGCTGCCTGGTTCCAGGTCCAGAGTTCCACAGGCTCAGCCTTTGAGACAGAAACCTTTTTCTTTTCCTCTACTGGGAATTGAACCCAGGGCCTTCACACTGAGCTATGTCTTCAGCCCTTTTTATTTTTTGAGACAGGATCTCAAACAGTTATTTTAAATCCTGGCAAAATCCTCTTAGTTGGAAAAAAAAATTTAAAAGAGAGAAAGAAAGCCTATGTCTGTCTTTACTGTTGTGAAGTAGAGGGAAAATTTTGAAGTATGGACTTTCTCAAGGTCAGTAGCTGTTTAATGTCAGAGTTAGGACTCAAATCCAGAGAGTTTTTCCAGGAATGTGGCCTTGTGGAACAGGACTAGTAGTGGGAAAAAGGAAATATCATCGGTAACTTTCCTTATCACCTCCTCTTTCCCAATCCTGCCATTTTAAACCCGCTGAGAGTGAGGTGAGATGAGTGAATGGATTAGAGGAAGGAAGATGACAGGTTGATGAGGAAAAGGAAAGAAGTGGTCAGGTTTCTGTGGTACTCAGCCATGGCTGTTCTCCATCTGAAATAAATCTTCGTGGTCAGGCCTGGCTCATACCTCGGTGTGTAGCCCTCTTACAAGCGTTAGATACCATAAATGCTGTTTAAATTGATTTCAAACAGCATGGCAAGGTTTTTTACATTTTGAACATTGGGAGCCCAAAACTTACTTTGAAGTTTGAGAAGTTTATGATACTGAAATAGAGATGAAGTACTTTTATTAGGAACTTTTATTACACTTGCAATAAAATTATACCATGGTTTTAACTCTTTATTCAGAAGAATATGTTCGATAATTTTCCGTAGGAAAAAGTCATCTAATGACCTAATGCTATTTCATTAAAGAATTTTTTTTTCTTTTTTTTTTTAATGTGGGTACCAGAGTCAAACTCAGGACGTCGCGCTTGCCAGCAGGGGCTTGTGCCACTGAGTGATATCACCGGCCCTCATTAAAGTTTTTATTTGTGTTACTTGATACTTTGTTGTACTTTTTGTGTTCATTTAAAAGGCCTTTTTTTAAAAATGAAGTTTCATATAAGCAGGGGTGTGGTCTTACTTTGATATTTCCACAGTTCCAAGCTAATTACCTGACAGTCAATATTCATTGTATTTATAAAATGAATTTTTAAAAATTATAGGGTAATTTGATAACATCCTAAGTGCTTTAATGTTTCCAAATGATCAAATATTTTTACTTAAATTTAACATACTGCCTTGCATAGTAGCAAACACATTTTTATCAGTAAATACGCAGGCATATAGGTATCCTAAGATTTTGCTTTGAGGAGTCCTTTGGAATTAGTACAATTGGCAGATAAAGCTTGAGCAATATAGTTTGTTCAGATCTTAATCACATTACCTAGGAAATTGTTTCATTTTTGCATTTCCTGAACTATAAAGAAGATATAGATAGATATTCTTGTCTTAGTTTTCTATTACGCTCTTTAAAATAGTTCAGGGCCGGTGAGATGGCTCAGCGGCGTAAGCCCCTGCCAGGCAAGCGCGAGGGCCTGAGTTCGACTCCCAGAACCCACATACGAAAAAGGGGCCGGTCGACCCCCGGTACCCACAAAAAATAAAAATAAAATAGTTCAGACTGCTCTGTGGATGAGAATAGACATGATGCTTTTCTGTTAAGAGCCAGTACGGTTCTCTAATCTTGTCCTTCTCTTGCAAGTTAAATGTTGTGAAGGAGCCGGCTTCTGACTTGGACATGCAGGAGAAGCTCACACTTCGTGAGTCCAGCTCTACGCAGAGGAAGTCAGTGCACTGTTAAGGAGAATTGATGTGTACTTACTGCTAACGTTAATCACTGTTTTTCTAGCATATATTTTCAAAATTCAAGAAAGAAAAGAAAAGGACCATGTTAAGACAGTATGAGAAAGTAAAAGTCAAAATTCTTAAATAGGGCTGAGGGGTATAGCTCAGTGCTAGCCAGAGGCCTTGGATTCAGTCCCCAGCACTGCCACCAAGCTATAAATAATCAGATATGCTTTTAGCATTCTTTTTAGTTCACAGTCTGCTAGACCATGGCTGTCTAAGCCTTTTGGCTTGCCTGAGTCACACTGAGTGAAGAGGAATTGTATTGGGCCACATATGAAATATATAATGTACTTAATTTACATAAAGTAACAAACTTCTTATTATAACATTAAAAAAGAGACAAGATAAACATAAAACTAGTGGGATATTTGACCTTCTTTTTGTGAAGTGAATACAGTGATGTCTGGTTGGATGGAAATGCTTCCAATTCTTAGTTCGCAAGGTGCTTGTTCAAATTTTTGAATTAATTTTACTGTTTGTGTGCACTTCATCCTTGGAAATAGTTGTTCACAAATATATGTACTGCCAAAAAGCAATGACATGAATAAGATATGATTGCGAAGTGAGAGACTTTTTTCTCTGGGAAGTTAGAGCTTATAAAAGTCTGGTGAAGGGCCGGGGATATAGCTCACTGGCACAGCGCCTGCCTGGCAAGCACGAGGTCATGAGTTCAATTCCTAGTACCAAAAAAAAATGTCTGGTCAGGAGAATGATCACATTTTTCTTTGAGTTGAATGTCTGATTGCAACTCTGTACATTCCAAAAATTAGTTAATAAGCAACCATTTATTTTTTCTGTATTGGCAATATTGTATATGTAATTATAATGATATCATGAGCAAAAATTATTTGATAGTTTTTTTGGTACTTCCTATATCAACCCCACTAAGAAAGTATTTTATTGAATTATTTTCCAAAGCAACACAAGCCCAATTTTAATAACTAAATAAGAAAACTTATACAGCTGCTTAATAATAATAATAAATGCCTGTCTTCACTTGCACACGCATGTCTTGCTTGGTTCTTGGATCCTATCGTGAGGAGGTCACAGAAAGAAACTGAGAGTCAGATGTTGCAGGTTCAGCAAGTCAGTTACTGCAAAAAAAGTATAATTTTTAGTAAGCACTTTATTAAGGACAGTATACATCTCAAGAAGGGAGAACGGGTAGTGCCAGAGGTGGCAGCTGTCTGCTATAGACATAGTACAGCTGGGGAAGACCCAAGTAGGCAATTTGGTGAAGGGTGGAGTGTGTGGAGAGAGTTGGGGTAGTTTATTGGAGAGAACAGAACACTTGGAGGGGTTCCAAGCAGGCAGAGCCAGAGGTAGCAGCTGCAGTGAGGCCCAGTGTTGGTTTTTCCTAGAATTTAGAGGAATGGTCGAGGGTTGTTACTAATGGAGTTCTGTGGTTTTTGGTTTTTTTGGTTGTTTTTCAGTCAGCAGGGAGACTCCACCTTTAAGTCAGGAGGGACAGTTCTAGGACTGTGGTCTTGTCCAGAATAAAGCCCATCAAGGGGACCAAAACCACAATGTAAATATATGTAAAGGAGGCCCAATTGGATCAGATAAGAGTCTAGTAGGATCGACATGGGGCTTAAGGCCTAGATGCACAGGCATTGACCCCAGACTCATGCAACTGTAGGTATGAGAGATTTGGGGTACCTTGCAGGGGAAATTGTGAGACTGCAAACTCGGAATGTTGAAACCACATTCTATCAGTGGATTTCCTCTCTGGGCTCAGCTGTCATTCTCCCCACTCCAGCTCATATCTAGCTAACTGTTCACTCTATCAATATTATTATTCTCAATCACTGCACTTTACTCAGCAAGTCTCACAAGCACGTGAAATGTCTGATAGAGATGGCTTTTGTTGCACTGGGGATTGCTCTGAGCAACATCCTTTGTCCTTTTTTTATTTTTAGAGACAAGGTCTCACAAAGCTGCTAAATTGCCTACATAGGGCTCAAACTTGTGATCCTCCTGCCTTAGCCTCCCGGAGTGCTGCATTTAGAGGCACGGATTACCACACTTGGCTTACACATGGATTTTTAAAATTTATTTATTTGGGGGGGGGTACCGGGAATCAAACTCAGGACCTCCCGCTTGCTAGGCAGGCGCTGCGCCACTGAGCTAAATCCCCAGCCCTCACACATGAATTTTGATTTGACAGGCACGAGAGGCAGAGTTAACACTGCACTGAACCCTCCCCTACGCAGCATTTGTTGTCCTCTATACAGCCCATGCTAGAGGACTGCATGTCATCAAAGATAATGTTAAAAGTCACATAGCAATGTGAAAAGGGAACAGTCTGTGGGGCCACATCACTGGCTGTCTAGGGCTGCGTGTAGCCTGCAGGCCAGCATTGGAAATGCCTGTTCTCTTTTTTCTTCAGATGAAGAAAGATCCTATCCAAAGTTAATGCTATACACTTTGGCTCTTAGTTTTTTTCTTCCTTTATTTTTGATCCTTCAGTAATTTTTTTTCCCAGATCTTTGATTTCAAACCTAAAACTATATTAACATTTAAAGTACTGCACTTGATCCATGGTTTCCCTAGTGACGTTTCATGTTGAGTAAAGCTTTCAGTGGTCTATAGCAAAATGAGAAAAATTAGCTTAATGTAGTGTTTATGTTTGCATAAATTCATAGATATTGTCTTTGAAAATTGTCTTTTAAATTTCTTTAAATCTAAACTTCATTTTAAAAGTTTTAGATTAACAAAAGTTGTAAAGATAGCATAGAAAATTCTTATACACCTTTCTTATCCAGTTTTTCTTATTAATATCTTACATTACTGTTCTACATTTGTTATACCAATATTGATGCATTGTTTTGCTAACACTTCATACTTTATTTGTATTTTACTGTTCTTTCCCAATGTCTTTTTTCTGGTTCACAAGCCTATTTGGGATACTACATGACATTTAGCCAACAGGTTTTCCTAGGCTCTTGTGGGTTGTCAGTTTCTCAGATTTTTTTTTTTTTTTTTTTTTTTTTTTTTTTTGTGGGTACCGGGGGGTCGACCTCAGGACCTCGCGTGCCAACAGGCACCCGTGCCGCTGAGCGTTATCACCGGCCCCTTTTTCGTATGTGGGATCCGGGAGTCGAACTCAGGCCCTCGCGCTTGCAAGGCAGGCGCTTACGCTGCTGAGCCATCTCACCGGCCCAGTTTCTCAGATTTTTTAAAGAACAACTTTTTTAAGTCATTGTTTTCCTTTTCTTTTACTTAATATTCTTGCTTGGAAAAGTTAAAAGTGGGTAATGTTGTGTCAGTTTCCCAGTTTAAGAAACGTTACTGGTCTTTGATACCCAAAACTCTGAGAACCAGTACCTTTGGTTATCAGAAATTGATGTGATGACCCTTACAATGAGAAAGTCTCTATGTACCATAATTGTGGGTTGCTTATTTATTTGCAGTGCTGAGGATCAAACCCATGGCCACATGCATGCTAGGCAAGTGCTTTGCTACTGAGCTATGCCCCGTCCAGAGAATATGAATTTAGAATTAATTAGGGAGGAACTGGTGATCGGACTTGTGATAGCAGTGTGAGCCTCTGTTGGAGATACTGGCATATGCAGAAAGCTGTGGGAAGTTTCTAAACATGCCACATAACTAGATACACTCTGTATCAACTCATCAAAGTGGTATTTCTTAGAATGACCACCAAAGTAGAAAATGTAATAGGTGCTTTCAGCTTTCTTCATTTTCATCTTTAAATGAAACAAAACAAAACACACACCCCCAAATTTTTTTTCTTCAGATGAAGAAAGATCCTATCCAAAGTTAATGCTATACACTTTGGCTCTTAATTTTTTTTTCTTCCTTTTTCTTAATCCTTCAGTAATTTTTCCCCCAGATCTTTGATTTCAAACTCAAAATTATATTTACATGAAAAGTCCTGCACTTGATCCAACTTTTCAGCAGTAACTGTCTCCACTTCCCCACTGTCCTCTCCACTTCCATTCCTGCCCATTACTTCAGCCCCTTTGACTTTACTCAGACTGTGTGGGCAAAAGCACCCAAAGCTTTCCTAATTACTTAACTTAGCAGCAGCAGCCTCCTCTATCTCCTCCTCTACCTTCTTTCTTTGAAGCATATGAAATAATTCCTTTTTGTAATTTCTTCCTAGGTCCCTGCCATACTGTCCTTGTTCTCCTTCCACTCTGATGATCTTTCTCATTTGCTTATTCCTTTTTCTCCCATGCATCTTAAATCATGGTCCTGAGCGTTCCATCTCTTGCTTCATACACTGCTAAGCAGTCTCATACATGGCTTTAGCCACAGTCCTTACGGATGTTAGGTTCTAATCTCAAATCCAGCCCTCTTTCCTAGACTCTGAACAGGCATGGCCAGTTGCTTCCTAGGTTATTAAATATCTGTGCTTTTGTCCACGTTCAAACCAGAAAATGATTCTGGTTTGATCTTTAACATATGAGAGGAAATAAGAAATTAGGTGATATCTAAGGTAAATGATCCCTAAATCACTAACATTTCATCAATTCTAGGTAGGCAGAGACTAAGTCATGTGTTCTTTAATAATCAAGAGTTTTGAATTTCACACTTTTTAAAAGAGTGTGGTAGTCTTAAGATAGTTTAAATTTATGTGCCTCCAATTCCTATACTCTTTACTTTTTAGCAGACATTGACATAAAATTGTGTGGCTGCAATAGTATCAATGTGTCTCAGTTCCTTTGCCGGGGACAAGATAAAATCAGAAAAGAAAGCAGCAGGAAACGTCAGGGGTCGAGGTTGTGAATGGATAGCCTAGGATGACAACCGAAAGTGTGCTGTGTGCCGAAGGTTGACCTGTGATCAGTAAGTTCAGATTGTGTTTCTTCCTCAGTACTGTGGAATTGCTGATAATGCATGCTAGAAATAATGTGAAACTGTACTTGAGCTTCATACTGATAGTATAGATACACAGTTAATTTCGATAATAGATGTTTGTTTTGACTCCAGTTTAAAAGGCAAAGGTGTCACTGAAACATGGTTCTTAGGCAGTTTTAAATATGGAGTGGAGGGATGTGAAACTAATTATAAAACAAGATTTTAGGTTAAGTGGTTTTAAACTCTAAAACCACTTTAAAAATCTAATGAGGGCCGGTGATATAGCTCAGCAGCATAAGCACCTGCCTGGCAAGTGTGAGGTCCTGAGTTTGGTTCCTGGTACCCACGTAAAGAAAGAAAAAAAAAACAAATCTGATGAAAATCTATCCACAGGTATCTGGAAAATGCACATTTATGTAAATTTATATAAAATTTCAGGGATTCACAGAACTGAAATCCATTTATAGATCCTGCTCTAAGTCAATTTCATTATCTTTGGACAGTTTTATTTTTACTTAGTTCATGGCTAATTAAATTTATTGTGGAGAAGATGCTAATGAACTGAAGTTATAAGCTTAATTTCCAAATGGGACCTTTAGCAATAGTTGTGCTGTGATTGAATATGCCAAATTTAACTATTTTGTGTGTGAGAAACACACATGTACATCCACACAATCTGCATGCCATGGATTATAATATGATTGGATAAGATTACGTGAACTGACGAAAACTGAAAAAAACTTCAGAATACTTAAGGGATATTACATCATCTCTAGGGATAAGGAAAAGCTTGCTAACATTCTTCTTTTGGAGTTGTCATCTTATTTGAAATTGTGGTATCTTAGAATATGGAGGTGAATATAGAATTTTTAAAGTTTAAAATCGATGTTGGGGGACTTTTTTTGTATCTTTTGTTTTGTTTTGTTTTGAAACAGGGTCTCACTATGTAGTTCAGACTGGCCTTTAACTCACTGTGTAGCCCAGGCTGGCCTCGAACTTGTGGCAATCCTTCTGCCTCAGCCTCCGAAGTGCTGGGATTACGGACATGCACCATCATGTCTGGCCTAGGGGGCCATTTTAATATATCTCCTTGAAATAATTGTATAACACTCAGAATTTCAGACTTTTTCCATATGGTCACTGGTTTATATCCAGTAGAGAGAAATGGGGAATGATAAGCTTTGATTCATAGAAAGTGCGTGCATTTGTGTATTACTTCTAGTCATAACTGAGATGTTGCTATAGTTCTCATAACTATGGATGTTGCTATAGTGTTATTTCGGGTGCCTTTTGTTGATTTCTTAACTTTAGATGTACAGAATAAAGTTCCAATCTTAGTAGGAATTTAGCAAAAAAAATAAAATTCTGCATCAGTGGTTCTCAGTCTCAGTTGTCATGCTGTCTTCTTAAAGATTATATATTCTTGGGCAGGGGGTATAGCTCAGTGGTTAGAGTGCTTGCTTTGCATGTACAAGGCCTGAGTTCAATCCCCAGTACTGCAGGAAAAAAAAAAAAAAAAGATTTAAATATTTCTTCAGACTCTCAAATTTATTTTTTCTCTAATTTTATCCCAGAAGCTTAAGTGTTGTTGTGTAACTTAGTGTTGAAGAAAAGTAATATCAGGTGTATTTTATCAATTTTAGTTAGCTCCAGTAGATTTCCAGATGGCAGACAGCACATTAAGAAGGTAGGAATTAGTTTAAGGGATATATGTTAACATGATTAGAAAGTGGAAGCTAAATAAATATGCTTTGCACATTGTAATGTTCCAGTTACCTGCTTATGGATTAAACTTCCTATGAACTCCTTTGAAAAATAAAGCCACAGTCTAAAACTGTAGCATTCAAACTATTTGTTCATTTTCTCCTTCATTCGTTTACAAAACTGTAAAATGTCTAATAGAAAGTTTGTGAGGAAAACGAATATGCATGCCACCATATTTTTCCTTTTTAAGAGACTGATTTTGAGATCAGACATACAGTAACACATGTATGTCCACAAAATGTGGTCATCACTATTTCAAACTGTTGCAAAAGCAGAGTAGAAAATCATAGGACTTTGACACCACTCCCACTCCCACCCCCACCCCACCCCCACCATCCCATACTGGGGATTGAACCAAGGGCCTTCACACTGAGCTATATCCCTAGTCCTTTTTTATTTTTTATTTTAATGCAGGTCTTGCTTAGTTGCTAAGTTGCCCAGGCTGATCTCAAACTTGCAATCTTCCTGCCTCAGCCTCCCAGGGTGCCAGAATTACTGGCATGCACTATCATATGTGGCTGAAAATCATAGGACTTTAAATAGTATGAACAAGTAAATTAAACATCATGTATTTCATGGAGCACACAGATGCACTTAATTCGTACAGTCCTGTATACACGGTTTCTAAGATCATAAAGTAAAAGTTCAAAACCAAGAATAACACCATTAATATTATGTTATACTAAACAAAATATCTTCTTATATAATTGTATTCTGGAACAAAATACCCAAAACTTAAAGGAAGAGAGGTTTGATTTACCTCGTCGTTTCAGGAGTTTCAGTTGAAGGTTGACTGGCTCCAAGGCACACAGACACTATTTTGGCATAAGGGCGAAGTGGGCAAAGCTGCTCACTTTGTGATAGCTGTGAAGAAGAGCAGGGGAACTGCAGGAGAGGGATGGTGCCAGACATGACCCACGCAGACACATCCAAAAGTGGACTTCACTAATCTCCTGGGCAGTTCTCAAGCCAAGCAAGTTGATAGTCCAATGTAACTGTGAACGATAACGTAGGAATTTCCCAGATCTGTGTGTGTGTCTGTGCTTAGCAGAAATGTTACAGGAATGCTGTGCGTTAAACTGCAGCCCGATTACTTAATTACTATGTTAGTCTTAGTGACATTAAAAATGGATCATTGGAGTTACGAATACCAAGTTTAACTGATTTTAATAACTTAGGTAGCACTAGTAAAAAGCCCTGACCACCATAAAAAAATAAAAAACCTCAAATTTCAAATCATTTGCCTGTTAGAACCAAAGAAAATCTTGCATATAGGGGTGCTTTTAGCCTATCAAGATTCCCAAGATATGTCAAAGGGGTCTTGAAGATTCAGTAGAACAGAGTACACTGCTGTAGCATAAAGTGCGTATTGGTATACCTGTCACCAATGAAAACTTTTCAGGAGACGTTGATGATCTGAATTTGAGGCTGAGTTATGTCTTGCTCAAGAAGTACAGCAATTGCCATCTATATTTCAGGAAACCACTTGGTACTGTAATTGGCATAAATGATAGTGTAGAATGACTCTGGGGAAGACTAGGTAATGTATGTCCTTTGGGAGCAAAGCTCTTTGAAATCAAGTAAACCTGAGTATAGTAGGAGAGATAAAAAGACAGAAAATCTTTGTCATCAAACATGGTAGTTGCTTATTAGCTACACAGGACTTCCATATACTCGGTAGGAATCCATCCTAAGAGAAGGCAAGGAGCCTACAGGAATGGAAAAGAAGGAATGCAGTGAGACAACTTTTGTCCTCAAATGCTTCTGTAGATCTCCTACATGATATTTATTTTCTTATAGTAGCTATCCGATGGAGTGTGAGCTCTTTTTCATTACTGAAGGTATTAACTAGTTCATTTGTATCTAAAAATAATGTACCTGTTTACTTCTGAAAGAAAAAATCAATGGCTTAACTCCTTAATAATTAAATGGATCGAGTCTATTTACCTTTAAGGCCAGTATAATATTTGTAATGTGACCACTTAAGTGAAACCAGCAGTAAAGTATCATAACAACTAGCCTTATTGACTACTATTATTTTTTCTCTTGTTTGTCTTAGGGTTTTGACCCACCCCATCAAAGTGACACGAGAACTATTTATATAGCCAACAGGTTTCCTCAGAATGGCCTTTACACACCTCAGAAATTTATAGATAACAGGATAATTTCATCTAAGGTAAGGATTAACACTTATTATTAAGATTGTGGTTATGTGTCATTTTATTTTGAAAAGTGATTTAGTGTGTATTTATGTATTTATATCTTTATAAAGTCAAGAAAATTGTGTGATTAATAGATTATCTTAACCAAAATGAAAAGTTGTGTAATTACCTGGGAGACTGAGGCAGGAGGATCACAAGTTCAAGCCCTACTTCAATAACTTAGTGACTTAATGAGATCCATTCTCCAAAAAAAGGGTGGGGATGTAGCTCAGTTTGAAGGCCCTGGGCTAAAAAAAAAAAGAAAGGAAAAAAAAAATAGAAGAAAGAACAGAAGGAGTTAGGAGTCACTATTACTAGATAGGCAGCTTGTCAAAAAATTATCTTTAGTTACAATAAACTGCTAATATTTATATTACCTACTGAGTACTATACAGTAGTCATTACTTCTCTGTCATTTAATCCTTGTAACAACCCTCTGAGAGAGCAGTTATTAAATCTATTTTACAAAGTGTTATTATACTCATGTCACTTTCTTCAACTTAAGTGTTAGGAAATGGAATAGTTTTCCCAAGGTTGCACAATGGTAAGTGGTTAGATTGGAGTTTGAACTCAGTTCCGTGAGACTTCAAAGCCTACTTGCTCCAATTTTATCACTCTTCTGTAAACGTTCTATAGTAGCAAAGTACTGCTTCTCTTTTCTTCTTCCTTGTTTCATTTTTCCTATGACGTTTTAAAGATGTCTCAGTTTATTTTGAAGCTGAAGATTATGGAGCAGTGCTGTCCAATAGACTTTTCTCTCCTGCTGGAAACATTTCCACATTCTCCAGCATGAAAACTGTCAGCCACAGAGGGCTGTTGAGGCCTTGAAATGGGCTAGCACATCAGAGGAGTTGCATGTTGCTAACGGCTGCCTTATTGGACAGTGCTGTTATAAAGGATTTAAGTCAAAGAGACTGAGGGTAAATTTCTCCTTGGATCATAGCTGTCGCTTGATGGGGCACCTTAAGAAGCATCTTTGTATTGCTCCTTCACTCCTTTCCAGAGAGCCGAGGATTTTTTCTCTAATGCTGGTTTCATCTTTGCCCAGGATCTTGCCTCTGTTCAGTGGTTGCTTTGTCCTGCCCCATTTTTCTTGCCTTCATATTATTTACATAGTAGCATACCTATTAATGATGGCGGGTTACACATGTTACATATGTGTCATAGCCATTATTTTGGAGAAACACTTCTAAAGCGGAGGGTAGGAAGAACATCAGAATCTAGGATGATAGAGGCGCTCTAGACTCTAAGAGACTCAGTTCTTAGTAAATCATGTTAAAACTTAAAATCCTTCAAAACATGAAGGTCATTCTTAAGATGGGGTGTAATTTACATAGAAGAAAACTCACCAGTTTTAAGTATAACCCTTTGGATTGTTTATGTTCAGAATTTGGCTCTTTTTCTTTGTGCTGTTCTCACTGTGTACTCGCATTTTCCCCTTACATTTCCAGTTGCTTCACCCTGAACTCGTTTCTGTCGCATTTTATTGGTAAGGCTATCGGTCCTCCCTGCACCTCTCACTAGTTTGCTGCCATATCTGTGGGAATTTTGGATAGTATCTCTAAGCTGAGAAGCCAAAAATTTATAATTCTTACTGTTTCCATTTGCAGTTTCTTTCCTTTTTTTTCTTTCAAAAGCTCTTTTAGTTTCACATATATTTTGGACATTTACTTTCCAGGTTTTTTTTTTTTTTTTTTTTTTTTGGTGGGTACCGGGGGGGTCGACCTCAGGACCTCGCGCGCCAACAGGCACCCGTGCCACTGAGCGATATCACCGGCCCCTTTTTCGTATGTGGGTTCCGGGAGTCGAACTCGGGCCCTCGCGCTTGCAAGGCAGGCGCTTAAGCCGCTGAGCCATCTCACCGGCCCAACTTTCCAGGTTTTTAAATAGGAAACTCAGCTTCCCGTACTGGTAAAAGAGTTAAGTGGTCCTGTGAACTCCCAGCAGATAAAAATTACAAAAACTAGTACTGAAAGCTGAGTTTCCTCCTGGAAAACTTCTGGTATTAAATAAATACTTTTATGTGGCTGTGTTCATGTGTAGCAGTATTAAGTTTAATATTTTTGACCATGGTTTCAAAAATGTAGATATTTTAAAACATTGCCTTTATAATTTTTTAGCATAAATAAAGACTCTTTCATTATTATCTTTTTTATTACACCACTATTGCTTTTTTAACCCACTTCTGAACTTGTTTCACAAGTTCATGTTGGAAGCCAATTTTTAAAAAATCAAATTTTGTGGAGATTTAATTTTATTTATTTAGCTATCTATTTATTTATTTTTGGTTTTTTGAGACAGAGTCAGGCTGGCTTTGAACTCACCGTGTAGCCTAGGCTGGCCTCAAATTCATGGCGATCCTCCTGCCTCGGCCTCCCAAGTGCTGGGAAGTGGTGGCTGCACCACCACGCCCAGCAGTTTTGTAGAGATTTTAGATTTTTTTTTTTTTTCTTTTTTTTAATGTGGGTACCGGGAGTCGACCTCAGGACCTTGCGCTTGCTGGGCAAGTGCTTGTGCCGCTGAGTGATATCACCGGCCCTTTCTTTTCCTTTATGTGGGTTCCAGGAGTCGAACTCAGGACCTCGCGCTTGCTGGGCAGGCACTTATGCCGCTGAGCTATCTCACCGGCCCTTAGATTTGTTTTTGTAGAGATTTTAGATTTGTTTTCGTAGAGAGGTAGAATTCATATGTTCCAACATAACTTGAAGAATGTAGCTATTTATTTAGATACTTGTTTTCCTAAGCATAAATGAAGACCATCTCTCTTACTATTTTTACTATTTACTCCCATCATTCCCTTACACTCTTTCCTGACTTGGGTTACCTTATGTCCCACAAAGCTGCAATGAACTCCTTCCACTGTCCCTTTGCTCATATTGTCCTATCTTCCAGAAATGTTCTCCCTTATTTGATTTCCTGTTGAATGTTCCTCTTTTAAATATTAAATATTAAAATATTTAAAATATTAAAATATTTAAAATTTAAATATTAAATTTTTGTCTTGCTCCTTTTCGTTTGAATTATTTCTGTGTTCCTTCATTTACTTCATCTTTGAATACAATTACTAATATTTTTTCTTCAGTCTTTTCTTTTTAATACTAATTCTTTGTTTCTCCAATGTGTAATTTATACATCATAGATATATTGACTATTGTAACTACCTTAAATTTAAACTTCTTTGCAAAATGTTTTTGCAAAGGTTTTTTGGCTATATATTAGTTTTCTTACCAATGTAAGGCCTTAGGGAAAAAAGGGCAATTATAAAGTCATACATAACAGTAGGATGTTATGCTAACTCATTCATCTTAACCATTATTACATTGTTTAATATTACACTAATAAGTCTCTTCTCCCTATGTAGTAGAGTAAGCACAGAAGTTAGACTCATTCAATCTGTTAATATGTTTATATTTCAGAAAACATGGAAATAATAGTTCCTACATTTGTAAATAGTTCACATATGATTTTTTATTTATCCTACAATTTTACTTGTAATTACTAAGCTAGCCAGAGAAAATGCCCTGAAAATAATTACCTTACTGCCAGCTTATGTAATTGTCCTTCATAAGATTCAGAAAGACTGTTATGCATTTCAGGTGCCAGCTGCAAGACAGGTATAACTCAACCAGGCAGTGAAGTTTTGCTTCCTTTCAAGTCCCGGAGACTTAACATTTCAAGGACAGCTCGGCTCAGTCTAAGACAGTGATGGATTCCTCCTGCTCACCCTGGCCTTGACCTCCTTGTAACAGGGTAGAAAGCCCCCAATTAACTTGCCTGAACCAAACCTGCCTAGCAACGTGTGACTAGACATATGTAACCAACTGTAAAATGTTATGTTACCTGCCTTTTGTACTTCCTTCTAAAACTTATATAAGAAACTACCCTACCCCAAGACAGCAGTGATGATTTGGAACTGAGAAATTCCCATCAGCCCGCTAGCATAATAAATCTGTTTGCCTTCCAAAAAAAAAAAAAAAAAAAAAAGAAGACTGTTATGATTGAGGTAGGTTGGTATAAATTTAAGACATTGTCAACTTAATTCTAACAAGGTTTGCTTTGTTTTGTTTTGTTTTGTTTTGTTTTGTTTTTTTGAGACAAGGTTTCATTATGTAGTCCAGGCTGGCCTTCAACTCACTTTGTAGTCCCAGCTGGCCTCAAACTTGCAGCAATCCTTTTGCCTCAGCCTCCCGAGTGCTGGGATTACAGGCATGTGCCACCATACCCAGCCTTCTAACAAGGTTTTGTGCATTTGATTTGGTGACTGAGAAACTTACATGGAAATTTTCTGACCCTTATAGGAACAGCTACCTTTTACTTTAGTTAAGATCAGCTAGAGATGACTTGACCCAAAAGTCCCAACTTATGTACACACTGAGCAGTAACTTCTTGCGGTTCCTTCAGAAAGTGTCTACCTCTCTTCTCTCTTGAGCCCTGAACATTGCCACTGTTGAGAGAAAATATGTTTCACATATCCCAGATTAAACTGGATGTAAAATTGCACCTAAAAAAGGAAGATTGTTAGGTATTGTACTCTTTATATACCCCTGCTGTAAGCTTTAGTGGCCTCTTCTGGGATCCTAAATCTATTTATAAAATTGTTTATATATATATATATATTTCTAGGGCTTAAACATCTGATTTAGAAGTAAGCGTGACACACAAAAACCCAGAAATTAGGACCATCTGTCTTAGTTACTTTTCTCATTGTAGAGACAAACTACCCAACACTCAAAGGAGGAAAGGTTTATTTTGGCTCACAGTTTGTAGAGGTTTCAGTTCATAGTTGGCTGGCTCTAGGGCAGGATAGCAAGGCAGGGGGCATCACAGAGGAGAAATAGTTCGTAGAAGGCAGCAAACAGCAAGGCAAGCAACAGCAGCAGCCCTCTTTTTATCCCTTATATCCTATCCAGGCTACCCACCCTTAGGGCAGGTAGCACTCACACCCAGAGTGGGGCAGCTTTAATCCTAGCATCACACCATAAATCAATCCCAGCGTCACATCCGTAATCCCATCACACATTCTGGATCCAGCCACCTCCGAAAAGCCCCACCCCTGACTGCATGAGGCTTTGGGGAACATCTAGATATAAGCCATAACACCACCTTATATTGCACCAAAAATTTTTTTAAACTGTTCGTTTAAAAATTTTAAATTGGTGCCAGGCATGGTAGTACATGCCTGTAATCCCAGCACTTGGGAGGCTGAGCCAGGAGGATCACCACAAATTCGAGACTAGCCTGGGCTACATAGTGAGTTCAAGGCCAGCCTGAACTACATAGAGAGACCCTGCCTCAAAAAAACAAAACCAAACAAACAAAAAAAGATCTTAAATTGAGCAATGATCATTAACTTTATTGCCTAAATCAGAATGTTTCTCAGAAAAAGCACATTTCAATCATTTTTATTCACTCATCAGTTCTGCAGAATTTCTGATCTCTTAATTACATGTATGTGCCAAGTAGTAGTATAAGTACTAGAGGTGAAACTACATAAAACTACATAAAAAGCTCTTCCTAGCGTCAGGGATCTTACATTCCATTGAGAGAATATATGTAGGGTAAAATAAAAGTTCTACAAACTGTTTCCCTATTTCATATGTAAAATTATGTTGTAATGATATAAATAAAATGTATAGTATATTACTCTGCTCCTGTAATGTAGTATTATAGGTTTATGAAGTGATTGATGATATAATAAATACTTATGTAGCAATTAGTGTGAGCCAGGTTCTATCCTAAGTGCCTCATAAATATACTAGCTTGTTTAATACTAGCTTGTTTAATATTTGTAAGAACCCCATAAGGCATAGTTATTACTATCCTCATTTATAGAGAAACAGGGTATGGAGTGATTACATCCAACGTTGTTTAATGACTATTACAGTCAGGATTTGGGTTTATAGTAGTTTGACCTCAAACATCTATCCTTTTGACCACTATACCATCTTACCTTTTAAAATTGACATTGTGACAGAGTTTTATATGCTTTATGGTTATCCCAGGGATCACTTATCTAAAGCCTTCTTTTTTCTCCAACAGTTTAGGTTATTTTTCCATATTCTATACTAAAGAAAGAATAGTTGAATAATTAGACCATTTTCTGTTTCTGACCCTGAACTAACTAAAATAAAAAGTAAATGGTATCTAATGTCAGCGTTTTGTATCATCTCTTACTCATCTTTACCATTAGATTTAGTTTTACATAGCCAAAGTCCAAAATAAACTATTACAAAGTTGTTACAGACCTGCCTTCTCTAATTCTAAGAAGTCAACAGTTCAGTAGCAAAATTGATAGGTTCCAGTTTATCTCATTTTTAAAATTATACTAATTAGTAAAAGAAAAAAGGAAAGTAGAATAAAAGTCATGAACTCTGGAAACCAGATAGTTTGCATAGCATCAAGAGTTACATGAATTTATCAAGCGCTTAGTAATCTGAATTTACTTTTCTTATGATTACATCTATGTGTTATATGTTGTATGAAAATATTAATTTATTGATCTCTTTTTCTTTTATTTTTTAGTATACTGTGTGGAATTTTGTTCCAAAAAATTTATTTGAACAATTCAGAAGAGTGGCAAACTTTTATTTTCTTATTATATTTTTGGTTCAGGTAAGCTTTGTCACCTGGTTGTTGTTTGTAAATGTGGTTTCTAAAAATGTCTTAGAACAGGGAAAGATTACATTGGTTTCTTAATCATTTTACCATAGGACCATTCTTTTTCTACAAAGCTTTCCTATTACATTCAGTGAATAAATAATCTAAATCACATCAGATTTCTAAAATATAACCTATGAATTTTAAGATCAATTGTATTTTGTTTCATTAGTTTTGTACTGTAGTGTTAATAATTATAACCTAAGCCAATCATATTTTAGATGCCTGCCTCCAAACATAAATATTTTTTGGCTGTTAACATACAGTGCATGTTGTTAGTAAGCCTGCTTATGGACAAAGTACTTTTTAAAATTTAAGTTCTATTTTATATGGGAACATTTGTATGAAATTCTTTTTTTTAATCTAAATTTTATTTTATCTGGGAGCAGTAACACATACCCTTAGTACCAGCTACTTGGGAGGGTGAGACAGGAGGATTGAGCCCAGGAGTTTGCAACAGCTTGGGCAACATAGCAAGACCCATCTCAAGCAAACAAATAAAAATCAATAAATTTTGCTTTCATCTAAAATATTTTAAACAATGCTAATTTTTAAGCATGCCAGTGAATATAGATTCTTATATTGGAGACTCTTTTCTTAGCTTAAATCTGTGTTTATGGGCTCTGACAGCCTTTCACATTGTGCTTTTTTTAATGTATCAAATTATCAAGAGAAAAGCCCGTGGAACTTGAGTATAAGTCAAGATGTAAAAATAGCAAGTATTTTCCTTTAAGGAGATAATTCTTTTCTGAAAAACCTTACATATTTCTTTCAGTATGACTTTGAATTTTTATATGAGCTCTGAACCTTTCTCTCAGTAGAACCAGGGATTTCAAAGAGGAAATAGTTAAGTAATCATTTTAAAAGCTTGAGAAAACATTTACTTTTTTAAAAACTTGCTTTTTGTCATGAATAGAAGGAACTTCTGATTTTATATCTGTGGAGCATCTGCTTGGTTTTCTTGGAAAAGAGAAATTATACCAACCATACCCACAGAATATGCGTGCATTTGTGAAATTGCTCACTACTATCAGGAATTCAGCATGTCTATGGAATAGAACAAATTTAATTGGCCTATACAAAGTAAAGGAACATTAATAAATCATCAGATCAGTGTTCTAGCTAACCGTATGTAATTACTCCAAATACTTCTTCTCTGGCAGTTTACTCAAACTTCAATTTTATGATTTACATTATAATTATAGCATCATTTTCCTAGCTATCTTCCTGTGGCTCTGCTGGAGCAAAATCACTTGGAAGAAAAAACCTTTTCATATTCCTATTCCTAGTTCTTTCTCCCCAGTGTTAGATTTATTCTGAATCCTAGGGTAAAAATTGCTGACGAAGTTTTTAGCATTTTTCAGGATGTGCAAAGAAATGTGAAATGAGAATTGAGCAGCTGCAGCTCCACTCCTTGGAAATATTAAGGAGGAAATTAAGCACCCTATGTGTTGAGAAAGCAGACTGACCAACCACTCTGGCTTATATGTGGGTGTCAATAAATTTAAATATCTTCCAATCCCAGATAGTAGCCAACAAAGTAAAACTGTGAACTCTGATATACTCCCTACATAATAGTAGGAGATTTTAGATATTAATAGCATGGCATATACAATATGAAAATATAATACTCTGCATTTTTTTAAATCTAGCTTATGATTGATACACCTACCAGTCCAATTACCAGTGGACTCCCATTATTCTTTGTGATAACAGTAACCGCCATAAAGCAGGTATGAGACACTTCCTATTGTTGTTGTTTTCCCCCGTTCATTGAGAAAATTGCTGAATATTTCCCCTCCAAAGTAATGTGTATTGTTGTAAAAATAATTTCCATAAGAAAACAGCAAATTTGTTTGATACATAATAAAATTAAACTAAGTTAGCCACTCTGTTATAGTTCAGGTACCTGACTCATGAATAATTACTACTTTTAAAATATTGTTTTACCTTCACACAGCAAGAAAATATTTAAAAACAGAAATTACATGTACAAGACAGTTTACATATGAACCATTATTATAATCAACTTTGTGGGGTTTGGTGATATTTAAAGGAAGTACAGTTCCAAAAAGATATGTTTATGGTATAAATTTTCATTTTATAAGATGTAGGAGTAGGATATATATAGATTGACATGGAAATAAAATTGATAAAATTTTTAAATTTCTGGGATGAAATATATTCTTTATCACACAGAATGAGGGGAGCCTATAGATTAACAATAAACCCGAATTATAAATAAAGAGCAAAATGAAAGATAGATATAGGAAGATAGATCTAGCAAGTAGATATAGAAAGATAGATATAGAATCTTTCTCAAATGGGAAGGGGATCAAGAGATGGAGGTAAGGAGGGAGGAAAAGGGGATGAAAAAAGGAATTAAGATGTGTTATGTATGCACACCAACTCCACACAAGGTTTGTAAGCATTATGTACTGCACACATGTACTGATAGAAATTTTTTTTTAAAAATGAAATAGCCATTTTGGGGAGACAAGTTGTATAAGGTAGTTAGGAACTGGAATTGTAACTGATACTTCATCTCCATGCAAAACTTTCCTTAATACATACAGGTCTGTTGTATATAAAGTCTGTTCATTTGATTAAAGCAGTCATGTTGTAAAATTACATTAATTATTTGGTATGTCAGAGAATATTATGCCACAGCTCTCACTAAGTTACTTACTTGGCTTCACAGATGTCATTTAATTCATCAAAGTAATGTATTTGTCCCTTGGACCTCTTTTCTGTATATACTTCCTTCCTAGGTGATTTGATTCAATCCAGTGGTTTAAGGTACTATCTATACATTATGGTTATTGAAATCTATACATTGATAGTTATTAAATCTATACATTGATGGTTTCTATCCTGAAACTATTCTTTGAACTCCACACACACATATACAAATCTTTGCACATAATTTCCATCTGGACACCTCAAAAGAATCTCAAACAGAACTGTTGCTGTTTTTCCAGTTAAAGCTGCACTACTCTCAACTATTCCCCAATTTATTAATGGCACTACCGTATTTCCACCTCATCCTTTGACTGTTTTTATCCCTACCTTCAAGATCAACCTCATTAGTCTTAAGTCACCAGCCATTACCCCTTGCCTGGATGATTGCCTTCTCCTAATAATCCCTCACTTCTACTCCTGCCCTCCTGCTGATTTCATACCGCAACAAGGTTGATCTCTTAGAATTAGATCATACTACCCTTACATTTAAAACCATTCAGTGGTTTCTTGTCAAACTATCAAAACACAACTCCTTAGTGATTGACAAAGACACACCCAGTTTAGCCTCTGGTTCCTGCATTTCTTACCAGTTTTCCTTTTACTTACTGTTCTCCGGCCACATTCCTGCCGTTGTCCTCAAACACAGTAGGCATGCTCCAGTGTCCTAACTGTATGATTTGCTGTACTGTCTTCCTGAAAAACTTTTCCACCAGATACGTAATTGCGCTGCTCAGTCCCTCATTTTACTTGGATTCTTAAACTTTGGCTTTTCATGGCTGCTGTGCTATTCTCTCATTTCCTCTAATCCCTTTTCTTTAGTCATGACCTCTTGTTCCAGTGAATAAATGCTTATTAGTTTACCTGTCATTTTTATTGAAATGATTTTTATGCTCTGTGAGGACAGAGACTTTGTTTTATATAGTACTGGTTTATGTCAAGGACCCAGAACAAGGCCGTACACATGTAGAGGCTTCAATAAATATTTGCTGAATAAATGAATAAGAGTGAATGGACCTATTGAACTTTTTTTCTTCTTTTTTTGTCTTTTTGAGACAGGATCTTGCTATGCAGTTCAGGCTGGCCTTGAGCTCACTTTGTAGCCCAGGCTGGTCTTGAACTTGCAATGATCCTCCTGCCTCAGCCTCTCAAGTGCTGGGATTACAGGTGTGTGCCACCACACCCGGCTTATTGAACATTTTTAAAGCAAAATACTTCTTGCTGTTATCTTCCAGTATATATTTCCCCAAATATGGACTGCATTTAATTAGAATATCATACCATTAACTGAATTGAAAAAAATTATGGTGAGTGCATATCTGCAAAATAAAAGAGTTTTAATAATAATTGACAACCTGCCTTCTTCAAAAATGGGTTAAGTAAAAATGCTTAAAATCTAAAGGTGTGAACCAGGAAGATTATACCTCAAACCTGTGTTAGTATAGCTTTTGCAGCTAAGTACTAAATCGAGATGAGAGGTTTGTGATAGCTCAGGCAAAAGGGGAAATATAAATGGTGATAGAATTTTCAAAAAGTATATTTGATCTGTAAGGATTTTCTTCCTTTCTCAAAACAGAATTTCAGGCTCAGCATTTTCTCTTTTGTAGCAACTGTTCCTAAGTCTTTTTTTTTTTTTTTTTTTTTTGGTACCTGGAATCGAACTCAGGACCTTGCGATTGCCAGGCAGGCGCTGTGCCTGAGCTATATCCCTGGCCCTTGCTTCTAAGTCTTACTCATTTAATAAACACACGAAGTGCTTCCATATATTGTTCATATTTACATGTGTATCACTATAGATCAGTAGAACAAATTTTAGAAAAACTATGAAAATGAGAATTGCCATGTGTCAACCTTCCTTTTTTCTCTTTTAGTCTGCCTTTTGCCCTTTGTACTTTTACCAAAATAGGAGAGACTGTATTATCAGTTGTTAACTTTTCCTGACTCTATTCACAAGTCATGTTTTGTAATGGAAGATATAGTGCTCTGATAAATAAGATAGTCTTGCCCTCTGTGAGCTTAAAATCTATAAATTAGGAGGGTGCGACCCAAATTAAAAAGTAATTCTACAGTGTGGTAGTAAGATCCAGTGAACTGTAACTGTTCAGAGAATGAGTGGAACACTTTACTTGGATGATTGTGGAGGATTTTGTGGAGGAAATATTAAGATGTATGTAGGGTATGGGTAAAATGATAATTGATGAAGAACATAAGATAGAAACAAACAACTTGAGCAAAAGCCCAAACTCAAGAACAGGTAAAGGCCTATTTTTTGGGTAAATTATAAGGCTGACTAATCTTTGAGCCTGTCTAGGAAAATATTAAGAGATAATACTAAAAATGTGGGTTGGTACTAAATTAAGGAAGCTAGAAGGTTCTGTGCTCTAAGCATTGAATCATTGAAGTGGATTTGAGCAGGATAGTGAAAGCAATGTTTTGGGAAGATTAATCTGGCAGTAATATGTACAATGAATTAGAATTTATAAATGTTTTGAAAGATACATTTTATTATTACTGCCCCACTGTTAATATCATCAGACTGTAAAAGGAACTATACTTTTTCACAGTTTCAAAAAGGTTGTTTTGACTCTCAGTTAAATTTTTCTAAAACTGACATATTGAAGCTTAAATGGGGCCATTATAACGTAAGTTTTTTTGGTTTTTTGGGGGGGTAGTACGGAATTGAACTCAGGACCTCACGCTTGCCAGGCAGGGGCTGCACCACTGAGCTAAAATCCCTGGCCCTCTAACATAAGTATTTAAGAGTACTTTTATAAGGTTTTCCCCTGAAAAAGACAACCTTTAATATTTTGCTTTATAGTTTATAGTATTTCAATATTTTAAAATAATGGGTACACATTTTTTTAAAAAATGAGGACAGTGCAAAAAGAACATATAGTAAAATCCATATGCTCCTAACTTTTAATGTGCTAATTCTGCCCTGAAGGAACAATTATTTGTAAATTAATCCAGATGCCTATCTAAGGTGTTCACATAGATAAGCATATTTTTTCACAAATGATAGTATAGAATATAAATTAGAGTATTTTGTCCCTTATTTTTTATCACTTAATATATCTTAAATATTATTTCATTATTTGTATTTGTGCTGTACCACTAGGTCCTTGAATTTTCCTTAGACAGGAAGTCTTTTTTTGCAATTTTGAAAAAATTGCCACTCATCTTAGTTACTTTCTCATTGCTGAGACATGGTACCTGGCACCTGCAATGTAAAGGAGGGAAGATTTATTTGGCTCACAGTTTACAGAGGTTTCAGTCTTTAGTCACCCGGCTCCAAGGCAGTGCGGCGTAGCAGAGGGGCACGGCTGGTAGGAAGCAGCGAGCCATCAAGGGAGGAGCGAGATGAGCTCTCGAGGCGTCTGGGGGATCATTGCATATGAACTGCACCACCACTCCGTAGCATCAAAGGATTCTGTGATATGCTTGTATCTGTTTCATTTTTTAGTGATGAATAGCCTATATATGTATGTATATATTTTTTTAATACTAAAGGTTGAGTATCCATTGTCTGAAATGCTTAGGACCAGAAGAAGTGTTTCAAATTTCAGATTTTTTTTCAGATTTTGAAATGTTTGCATATATTGTACGTAATAAGATATCTTGGAGATGCAACCCAAGTCTAAACACAGAATTTATGCTTTATATATGCTGTGCACTTAGACTAAAGATAAGTTTATCCAGTATTTATGTATAAAATGTTTCATATATCAGATTAGGTGTGAAGTTTTCTAACTGTAGAATCATATCAGTTCTCAAAAAGTTTTGGATTTTGGAGTATTTTGGGTTTCAAATTTTCAGATTAGGGATATTTAACCTGTAATTATATTTAATTCTTGAAAATATTGTTTAAGAAAGTGAAAGAAGTCCACCTAAGTTTATTTTTTTAATTTTTTTTTGGTGCTGGGAATCAAACTCACGACCTCGCGCTTGCCAGGCAGGTGCTGTGCCGCTGAGCTATATCCCCGGCCCTTGGCCTAAGTTTAAAAATTGTTCTTCTTTTTTGTTTATTGTCTGTAATCATGCTGTGTAAATTTATCCTATATGACTAAAAATCGTTTGTTTATAAAAGCAATGTAATTTAATTTAGTGATTGAATACTGTTAAGAAAAGGTAGGAGTCAAGAATGGCTCTGCAGAGCTTTGGCATGAGCAGCTTGGTAGTTAGGGATCTCATAGTCAAGATAGGGAACACGAGAAATGCAAGACTTTGAGAGTAAAATCCTAAATTTAGTTTTGAATATATTTCAAGTGTTTATGAGATATCACAATGAAGATGTTAATAATGCAGTTAGATATTCAAGTTTGGAATCCAGAAGGGAGATAAGGATTAGAGATCCAAATTTAAGAACTACCAGCATATTTTTTTACTATTTCAGTGCACAGGAAAAAAGAAAGGGAGAGTCAAGTGTGAGGAAGATGTCCGTAAGGATGCTAGAGATGGAAACTTCAAAAAAGAAACAGAGAAATAACTAAAGAGGTGCTATGAAAACCAGTCATGTGTATATAGTGAACACCAAGAGAAAAGAGTGTTTCTTTTTATTAGTACATGTATGCAGTACATAATAATTACATTCATTGTGGGGAGTTGGTTTATGCGCATAGTATATCTTCATTCTTTTTACTTCCCCTTCCCTTTCCCGTCTTCTCCTCCCTCCATCTCCTGGTCTCCTTCCCATTTGAAAATGATTTATCTCTCTTTTTCCTGTTCCTATCTTGTATTTTACTCTTTATTTATACTTTGGGTTTCTTGTATAAGAGAAAGCGTGTGATATTTAAGCTTTTGCATCTGGTTTATTTCACTTAACATTATGGTCTCAAGGTGCATCTGTTTTCCTACAAGTGACTCAAATTTATTCTTCTTTATAGCAGTGTAGTATTTCATTGTGTGTAAATACCACATTTTCTTTATCCATTCATCTGTTGATAGATATACAGACCATTCCAAGATTTAGCTATTATGAGTTGTGCTGTATCCCTGATGTCTTTAATTCTTTTGGAAAGATACCTAGAAGGGAAAGAGAGGTCAAATGGAATTTCTTTTTTCTTTCTTTCTTTTTTTTTTTTTTTTAGGAATTTCCATAGTGGTAGTACTAGTTTATATTCCCAACAATGATGTACAAGGTTTCTTTTTCCCTGCAGCCTCACCAGCCTTTGTTATTATCTGATTTCTTGATGACAGCCATTCTTTCTGGAGTAAGATGGAATCTCAGTGCTGTGTTAATTCTCTAATAACCAGCAATGTTGAACATTTTTTCATGTATTTATTGGCCATTGGCCATTTCAGTTGCCCATTTTTTCATTAGGTCTCTAAATTTTAGGAGGGGAGTCTAATAATTTTTTTCAGTTATATGTATATATTCCATATATAGAATATATATTCTAGCTGTTAGTCCTCTGAGGACTAGGTCGCAGACTTTTTTCCCATTCTGTAGGTTGTCTCTTCACATTGTTGGTTAGTTCTTTTGTATTTTTAGTTTTGTATAATCCCACTTGTTGATTCTTAATGTTATTTCTTGTACAATTGGAGTTTTGTTCAGAAAGTCTTTCCCTATGCTCTTTTATCTTCTAGCAGATTGTGTTTCTGTTTTCATTTTTTTTGTGTGTGTGTGTGGGTACCAAGGGTCGCCCTCAGGACCTCGCGTGCCAGCAGGCGCCCGTGCCGCTGAGCGATATCACCAGCCCTTTTTTCGTATGTGCGTTCCGGGAGTCGAACTCGGGCCCTCTCACTTGCCGGGCGGGGGCTTATGCCGCTGAGCCATCTCACCGGCTCCTGTTTTCATATTTAAATCTTTGATCCATTTTGATTTTAGTTTAGTACATGTTGAGAGATATGAGTCTAAAGTCAATCTTGTGTGTACGGATAGCCAGTTTTCCCTGTCAAAAAGATCAGGTGGCTGAATGCTCCTGGGGTTGTTCCTGCATCCTCTGTTCTGTTCCATTGAGCCACATGTCTATTTTTTTGCTAGTACCATGCTGTATTTATCACTGTAGCTTTATAATATAAGTTGAAATCAGGGTTGTGATTCTTCCTGCCTTGCTTTTGTTGCCCAGGATTGCTTTTGGTATTCTGGTGTCTTCTGGTTCCATATGAACTTTAGGATTTTTTTTCTTCTAGTTCTGTGAGGAATACTGTTGGTATTTTGAATGGGATTGCATTAAATTTAAGTATTTAATTTTTCTTGATGCTATAGGGAATGGTATTATTTTTCTAATTTCTTTCTTGGTGGGTTCATTATTGGTGTATAGGAACACTATTGAGTTTTGGATGTTGATTTTATATCCTGCTATCTTGCTGAATTTATTTACTAGTTCTGTTAGTCTTTTGGTGGAATTTTTTGGGTCTTCTATGTAAAAGATCATGTTGTCTGCAAATAAAGATTTCAGAGGGGAATGAATGTCAAATACTTATGAGCGTATGCATCAAAATAGCCTAAGATAATTCTGCTGAACAAAATGTTTGGGGGGAGTTCTTATTGCTTTTTTTTCCTCATTTGATAAAAATAGCTTTATACTGAAAAGAAGATTGTTTTATTTTGCTATTTTCAGGGATATGAAGATTGGTTGCGACATAACTCAGATAATGAAGTAAATGGAGCTCCTGTTTATGTTGTTCGAAGCGGTGGCCTTGTAAAAACTAGATCAAAAAACATTCGGGTATGTATCTGGTAAATAAGAGGAAATTCTATTCTGATATGGCACATAATTCTAATCTTGATTATATTTTAGTTAAAAACCTTAATTTTTTTTACGCTAAAGCACTGTAATAAAGCTGGAGGCGTAGCTCAAACTTACGTAACTAGCATACTTGAAACCCTGTGTTTGATGCCCAGCACTGCAAATAAAACTAATTTAGGCCATTTACGTAGAAACCAGTGAAAATGTCTTTGCCTTTTAAAATCTGTATATTCACTTTTCCCCTAAATTCTTCATAGGTGGGTGATATTGTTCGAATAGCCAAAGATGAAATCTTCCCTGCCGACTTGGTGCTCCTCTCCTCAGATCGACTTGATGGTTCATGTCACGTTACAACTGCTAGTTTGGATGGAGAAACAAACTTAAAGGTTTGTTTGTGTATATGTCTGAAGATTGGGTGATAATATTTTCCTTTGGTTGAAAAAATAAAGTATGACCTGATACAGGAGAGTTTTTAAACTTACCAATAGTACATTAAAAAATTATGAAGTAGCTGGGTGTGGTGGTGCATACCTGTAATCCCAGCACTTGGGAGGCTGAGGCAAGAGGATCACTGTGAGTTCGAGGCCAGCCTGGGTTACAAAGTGAGTTCAAGACCAGCCTGAACTACATAGTGACTCAAAAAGACCAAAAAAAGGGCCAGTGAGATGGCTCAGTGGCATAAGCGCCTGCCTGGCAAGCGCGAGGTCCTGAGTTGGACTCCCAGTACCCACATGTGAAAAAAGGGCCGGTGATATCGCTTAGCGGCACAGGCGCCTACTGGTGCACAAGGTCCTGAGGTCGACCCCCGGTACCCACCCAAAAAAAAAAAAAAAAAATTATGAAATTTTTAGAAAGAAAAAAAAAATTTTTTTTTTTCTTTTTTGAGATAGGGTCTCGCTATGTAGTTCAGGCTGGCCTAGACTCACTATGTAGTCCAGGCTGGTCTTTATTTCTTATTTATTCTTTTTTTTTTTTAATCCAGGCTGATCTTGAACTCTTAGCAATTTTCCTGCCTCAGCTTCGCAAGTGCTGGGATTATAGGAATGCACCACCACACCTGGCTATATATTTATTTAAAGAGTAGCTTCACATGGTTTAGTCAGTTCAAGTTGAAAATGGAAAGTGTTTTTAAGAAAAATATCTTTTAATATTTTTCATGAGTTTTTTAGTTAAGGAACAAGTTGAAATTTTCTGTTTTCAGATTATAATCAAAGCTCAAAAAACACTTTTATCATATTAAGTTGTTTATAATAAACTTTGAGCAGTAGTGAATATACATAGATTTAATTTCCTTTTGTGCAAATAGCCTCTGTAGACAAGTAATGACGGCAATCCTGTTGCTCTTCGTTTTATAATCTGGGTTCTGTTTTGTTGTGTAGCTGACTGATCTCAAGTGCAGGATGACGCGGCTTCATCTGTAAGAGATTTCAAGTAGTACTTGATATCTAAGGTCACATTTGGATATAAATCCTTTTTCTTTTCTTTTTCTCCGCCCCCCCCCAGACACATGTGGCAGTTCCAGAAACAGCAGTGTTACAAACGGTTGCCAACTTGGATGGTCTCGTAGCTGTAATAGAATGCCAGCAGCCAGAAGCAGACTTGTACAAGTAGGTGTGATGTTCAGTGTATTCATTTTTAGTCCTGTTGACAGACCTATGTTTGTAACCATAAATCTTCTACTTTTCCATTACCTATTTTTTTTTATAAACTAGTGTGCTTACTTTATAGCTATAGAAGTATATAGAGATCAGATTATTTCTGTAGAAGAATAATTTTAATGATGTTTTCGTAAGCTATGTGAAGTTGGGATTATGTCTTTGTGTTCACCATTGTATAGAAATACTACTTTTATAACCTTATGTGTGATTTACATAGCTTTTAGTATTTCACATATATAACACATGATAAAGTGAAAAAGTAAAATTTTATGTATTATCTTGAAGTCCTGTAAGTTCCTTAAAGACAGAAACTATTTGTATCTTATCACCTATCACAGTAACACAAACCAAAATAATTTTTTTAGTGTATTAGATTTGTAAAGATCCTATTTAAAGGAGCAGAGAAACTCTTTGCCATTATAGTTTATTAAATATGTGAGTCATTATTCACTGATTGTGCCAGTTATTGTAGACTATGGAATGGAAACAACTTTTTATTGAAGACATGAAGAACTAAGCTCATTTTTACTCAATAACTGGTAGTAGACTAAATTACAACCACAATGTAAAAATCACCGTCAGCTTCTTGTCATGTATCTCCCCCTGTTGGTTGAAATATTTCAAAATCTTATCTTTAATCATTGGCATCTTCAAATCTTTTACATGTTTGTTTTGCATCCATATCTATATAATGGAGGATTTCCCTGTCCAGTGTTATAAAAATCTTGCATTTTTATCAAAGTCAAATGCAGCATAGAATTTCTCAGTTAACTAAAATATTTGGAATCCTGTGCTTTAAGAGCATTTAAACTGTAAGGTACATTTACTTAGAAGAATTAAAGTACTTTTAAGATTTCTATATTGCTATTATGTCCTGGTCTCAGGCCACTGCAAATAAAAAAAAAAAATGTATTAAAAAGTAGAAAATGATGCAGAATTAAGCAAGCATAAGATTAATATGAAGTATGAGTAATGCTTTGGTCTATGGTTTTTTTTATTTGTTTGTTTTTTGGGTTTTTTTGGATTTTGATAGGGTCTCACTATGTAGCCTAGGCTGGCCTTGAACTCGTAGCAATCCTCCTGCCTCTGCCTCCCAAGTGCTAGAATTATAAGTGTGCACCACCACGCCCAGCTTTGGTCTATGGTTTTTAAATTATCTTGGAAAACGGGGGAAATTTTTTAAACTTTTTTTTTTTTTTTTTTTTTTTTACAATACTAGAGATTAAATCCAGGCCTTTGCACTGGACTACATCCCAGGCGTTTTCTTGTATCCTGTTTTGAGACAGGATTTGTATTTCTATTTTGACAAATTTTGCAGAGTCACTAAGCTGCTCAGGAATACTTCAAATGCTTCTACCTCAGATTCCCAGAGTGCAGGGATTACAGGGATGCTACTATTTGGTTTTGGTTGGTTGAGTTATTTTTTTGTTTTGTTTGTTTTCTTCAGTACTGGGATCAAACCCAGGGGCACTCTACGACTGAACTACAGCCCCAGGCCTTTTCATATTTGATTTTTAGGTAGGATCTTGTTAAGTTGCCCAGACTAGTCTCAAACTTGTGATCCTCTTGCCTTCGCCTCCCAAGTGTCTGGAATTACAAGCATGCATTACCACGCCTGACTTAATTTTTATTGCATGGGCAAAGTATAAGTTTATATTATTTTTTCTTGTTTCAAAATATTACTAAAATTAACGGTTATAGGCTTTTTGCTAATTATATAGATAATAGTTTCATAGTTTTAAACTAGTTTTAATTTGTATTTTTTTATTAGAAAGGTAAAACATTTTCCCAGTTTATGAACATTTTAGTTTTTTCCCCCAGGAACATTATGATTTTTTTCTCAATTTGCATGTTGATTAACTGGGGTCACATTATTCCTCTTAAAAACTTTTAATAGCTTATCAAGAGAAAATATCATAGCTGGGCATGGTAGAGCACACCTATAGTCCCAGCACTCTGGAAGGCTGAGGCAGGAGGATCACAAGTTCAAGCCAAGCCTGGGAATTTAACAACTTAGTGAGACCCTGTCTCAAAGTAATAAAAGAAGGAAAGAAAAGGAAAGGACTGGAGATGTAGCTTAGCGTGGAGGCCCTGCATTCCATCTCTAGTGCCATGAAGAGAGAGGGAGAGAGAGACACTCGGTAACGGGTGATTTCTGTTAAGCTGGTGAAAGAAGTAGACACTAGAGGAGCTTTCTGTTTAGGAGCAGCCTGTAGCATGTGCTTATCACATTCATCTCCATGTTTTCTTCTCTCTCTATCTGTCTCTCTCTCTCTGCCTTAGTTCTCTCTCTTGTATTTCCATCCCTTTATATCTTAGACTCTGACTCAGCTTTCACAGCTCTGAATTTTTTTATAACAAAAAAATTATATTCCTAGGAATTTATCCTAATAAAACATGAAAAGATACATACACAGCCAGGGCAGGATATTATTTAGGCTGTTCATAAATAGGGAAAAATTCTAAATTTCCCATCAGTAGCTATTTAAATAAATTACACAGTAACAAAAAATGCAGTATTGTGTGTGGCTCCTAATAACAGTAATGTAGACACAAGGTTTTGGTAGGGCATGTTAAGTTTGGAGAACAGTGTTACCAAAAATATTTACAACACGATCCTGTTTTTGTTTGTAAGATCTGTGTATACATACGTGCGTGTATGTATTTAAAAAACCTGAAAAACATACCCCAAAATACTAGCAGTGTTATATATTTAAATGGTTGGATTACCAACCGTTGTTACTTTCTTTCTGATGTCTTTTTATATTATCTGAATGGTTTTATAAAATATGTGCATGCTTGAATGTGAATGTAGTCTTTAAATCAGAAAATAAAATAAAGTTATTCCTATTTTAAAAAAATCAAAATACAGATTTGGAGAAAGGAACAGACAAAGTGCAGGTGGGTTCGGTGTGAAACTGGCCTGAACAAATGCTAGAAGTGCTTTAAAATCATAGGTAACGGGCAGATAAAAAAAAACAGATGCCTTGTTGGAATTTAGCTAAAGGAAACAAAAATATTTCTCACATATCATCTCTGAAAGGTGTCCAGGGAGACATCAGCTGAATTTGTCTTTAGAATCTAAATCCACCTGGATTTAGACTGGAGCCAAAGCTACATAAAATTCCATTAAGTAGAGAGAATAAAAACCATACTTCTCCGCAAGGAGCTAAAGCAAATAGAAGAAGTTAGGCAGAGGTGATGAAGGCAGTCTCCAAGGGACAAAAGGCCTGTGACCTGGGAAGAGGAGGAATAATGGGGGACGTTGGGAAGGGAGTATTTCTTTTCTTGAAGATTAACATGAAGCTCTGTCCAGAATTTGCTTCAACTCAGAATTTACTTCTCATACTAGTAGAAAATACCTTTATGCTTGAATTGACTTTATGTAGTGGAGCAATTAGAACTGAAAGGCCAGTCTGTAAAAACCCATTATGGTAACAGACCACTCACTCTAGATTTCAGTCAACCAGAGGTTTAAATATGACTGTAAGGGGAAAGAAGTTCAGAAGCTCACTGGTAGGTTTTGCTTGCTACTCTATCCCTACCACTTGACTCATACATAGTAGTTGCTCAATGAATATCTGTTGAATAATTGAATGAGCAAGTGAATATGTGACCTGATTCCAGTGATCTCTTAGGTCACAGGAGACTTTATTTAGTAAATTATAATAAAAAATGTGAACATTTCATTGTTGGCTAAATAATATATGTATATTTGTGTAGCAATTATAAATTCTTTTTTTTTTTTTTTTTAATGTGGGTACCGGGAGTCAACCTCAGGACCTCGCACTTGCCAGCAAGTGCTTGTGCCGCTGAGCAATATTACCGGCCCTATAAATTCTTACAGTGACCAAACTAATAATAGTAATAATATATAATATATTGGCATTTTGAAAACACTTTTTCATTCATTACCTCATTTATAGCTGGAATAGAGATGCCAAGAATATTAAAATTTTTAAAGCATAACAACTACATACTTATTTTTATAGTTTATAGCATGACTGTTGGGCCATTCGTATGTACAGAAGGTTGATTTTATTTCATGGATGGAAATAGTTTTAAACTATCTACCGTGTGCTGCATTGACTTGATAAGTAATACAATATCATATTTTTATAATATGGTACATTCTTTTATAGATTCATGGGACGAATGATAGTAACTCAGCAAATGGAAGAAATTGTAAGGTAAGAATAAATTTGTGTTATCTACTCTTAAGTGGGAACTGTTTGAGGGTGGGACTGAAAGGTAAAAGGAGATTAAGTAAACAGCCATAGTGGAATAAGGTTAATTTTAAAACATTTAGCCCTTTATCTGCTAGTAATTTGTAGCACTAGCAAGTGAAGGTGAAATATCCCATGAAATGATATCAAAATAATTTAGCAAAATTTGGATTTCCTTTTTTTTTTAATAATAGCTGCTTTTTATTCAGATCCTTACACAATTAAACCCATAACAGTCAAGAGTGTGAGGGGTTCTGTGTACCCCTGTGGTAGAGTGCATGCTTACTCTTGAGTTTAATACCAAGCACCCTCCCCCCACCCCCAGTGTTTTATGTACCATATAGCAAGTGTAAATGGTACGGTCTTTACTTCAGAACCATTCAGCACAAGCTGGAACATTTGGTACCCAGTGCAGAACCGGTCGTGTATTTTGATTAGTTTTTTGCTTATTTGGTTATCTTCCTTTTTTTCCCCCTCAATATTCAGGTTAGTTTTTGGCATCTTCATGAAAGGCTTTTTGGGTCAGTTAAAAGATTTGGTGATAGAATGAGATTACATTGTTACTCATGACCAAAAGGCTTAAATTAGAATCAATCTCGGAAGTCATCCCTGAATTTCTAATCAGATTTGACGTGCCACTTCTTTTTTGGTGACATGTTTAGCTTATACTGTCTGCAGGAAATAAGTCAATAATAGAAAGAGTTGAGCACTTTGAAAATGAAATCGACAGGCTACCAAAGTTATCATACGTCAGCACTGATTCACATTTTAATGAATTAATATAGGAGCACATTCAATAAACTCTGTAAACAAGATCTTTCTATGTGTAGATCCCTGCTGAATAACTGTGACTCGTTTTATTTTTATTTCTGTAGTGGAATAGTGAAAAATGTGTGGATACATCATCTGAATTGCATTAAGATACTGTGGCTGGTAAAGGAAAGCAGCATTTATGTTACTTTCGCTCCTAGAATGGCTAAAAAATTGAACCATGTTCTTTACTGAAGCAACTGGAGTGAACTGATGAATTGCCTTTAAAATCTAAAGCTTGTATGCCAGCATGAACTCGAAGCATTTTTCTTCATTGTTAGAAGCAATATCAAGGGGAAAAGAGCCACTTTATAGCTTCTGAATAGTTGCCACATTGATTTTGGAATATCCGTGAAGTTCCCTCCAAATATCTAATAAAATCATACTTGTTAACCATGTCCCAAACACTTGGCCCTTCTTGGCTCATCACATTTTTTGCAGTGTTTGGGTTTGTAGATATTTTAAATCAATAATTCGAATTCTGTTTGCTTTCAATAAATATATATGTATCTTTAGGAAAGCATAAGGGGTATCAACAAAATAAAGGCTTTTCAATTTATCCATAACAGACTCTTAATGATTTTGCTGTCACTAAGAAGATGTAATTTCCTTTCTAGTTATTCCTTGTCATTTTATATCTCCTTTATGGAGAGAAATTCAAACAGCAAGAAGATGTGTGCTCCAAGAAGTATGCAATGCAAGTAGTCAAATCGTACTGTGTGATCTTGCCTAAAAAAAACACTAACACTTTCTACATTATATTTTATAATCCAGCGTAATTTTAATTGTGTAGAACTCATGCATTTATACACAAATCATACAATCTATGTTTACATTGCATTTTAATTCAGCTATTTCCAAAGCTGTTTAATTTTGCTCAATTTTTAAAAATTTCATCTTCTGCTTAACTTTCTTAAATCACTGCTTAATCTTTGATTTTGTTAAATTTTATGTTTAAAATTTTTGAAACTAGTGGCTTGTGAGTTTATTTACATGCCTATTTTATTTCTGAGCCACTAACCTTAAAGTGACTGAAATGCTAAAGCAGGTGTTTGTTGTTACAGTAACTAACATCATGGTTGGCCTAGGCAGCTTTATAATAGCTAGGGATTTGGCTTTATATGAAACCAGTGTATTACCTATAGCTTAAGTACTTCCTACTGGCGATGCCCTTTAGTTAAATTGAGTTTTTGGTATCCAGTGTTTTTTTAATTTCTCTTTTTTCTTAGGCCTCTGGGCCCAGAGAGTCTTTTACTTCGTGGAGCCAGATTAAAAAACACCAAAGAAATTTTTGGTTTGTATATATTTAAAAATTTTTAAATATTCTTCTGAATTGATGCTTCATATGAAATATTTTAAAAAGCACAGCATATATGGTTGCATAACTTTTTAATGAAATGTTATATATGGTAATTTTCTTAGAAAGATTGTTTTAATATTGTATTTTTTGTTATTAATCTGTTTCTGAGTAATAGACTAGAACCTTGCTCTTTAATTTTCTTTGGGGTGACTTGTGAAACTGAACACTAAGAAATAATTCCGAGTCAGGCATGGTGGCACACACCTGTAAGCCCAGCACTCAGGAGGCTGAGGCAGGAGGATTGCCTCGAGTTCAAGGCTAGCCTGGGCTACATAGCGAGATCAAGACCAGCCTGAACTACCCAGCAAGACCCTGTCTCAAAAACCAAAAAAAAAAAGACGAAAAAAGAAAATAATGCTGTACTTTTAAAAATGTGGTTGAGAGCCAGTGTAATCTAGCACCATGTGTAGTAAACCCCTTCTATAATTCCATTATGATTATTCTTACATGGAATTAATAACCGCTAATTCATTTATTGAACAAATGATTATTGATCTCTGACTGTATACCAGGTAGTGTGGGAACATGTACTGGCGATAGCAAAAGGATGAATAAATAGCTCTCTTGCCTTGGAGAACTAAGTCAACTTCGTAGATTCTGAATCCACTCTGGGCAAATCGTGACATTGACAATAACCTAGCTCCCCCAGTTTCCAGAATAATATTTTGTATCCTGGCCCACTGTTAACCACAGCTTTTTTTTTTTTTTTTTCAGTTTTAATTTTTTATTAGTACATGTTTGCATTATATAATGATTACATTCCTTGTAGAGAGTTGGTACAGATATATGATATACCTCATTTCTTTCTTCATCACATTTTCCTCTCCCTTCTCCCCTTCCCATTTGAGAAAGATCTATCTTGCTACTTCGTGTTATCTGTCTTTTATTTTGCATGCATACCCTTGTTTATAGCGGCACAATTCATAATAGTTAAATTCTGGAAGCAACCTATATGTTTATCGACAGATGAATGGTTAAAGAAAATGTAGTAGACAAAGTGGAGTACTACTCTGCCTTAAAGAAGGATAAAATTGAGTCATTTGTAGGGAAATAGGTATACCTTGAGACTATAATGTTAAGTGAAATAAATCAGCCTCACACTTAAATCTCACATGGTTCCTTTATATAAAAAACTCAAAATATAAAGAAAAATAATCACAGCTTTTGCGGTCTTCTTTCTCATTCTCTTTTCATATACCTGTACTATATCTTATCTCAAACTGTTAGATACTCTGATAAAGAAATGCATATTTTTAAAAAGAGGGGATGAGCAAGTATTGGCAAGGATGTATAAAGATTAGAACCCTCTTATATTGCTGATGGAAATGTAAGATGTTGGAGCTGCTATGAAAATCCGTGTGGCAGTTCTTCAGTAAGTTAACATAGTATTAGCATGACTCAGTCTCATTCTAAGTGTATGTGCCAGAGAACTCAAAATGGGCGTTCAAACAAAAACCTGCAGAGAATGTTCACAGCAGCGCTACGCACATGTAATAGCCAAAGGTTAGAAATAGCCCAAATGTTTACCAACTAATGAAAAGATAAGCAAAATTTGATGTATCAATATAATGGAATACTACTCAGCCATAAAAGGGAATGAACCTTGAAAATACTGTTAAGTAAAAGATGCCACACATAAAAGGTCTGTATTGTATGATTCCATTTACTCGAAATACTCATAATAGATGGATTCATGCATACAAAACAGATAAGTTGTTCCCAGGGGCTAGGGAGTAGAGGGAAGTAGGAGTAGTTGTTTAGTGGGACCAGGGTTTTCTTCTCTGGTTAGGTAATAAGAAAGGTTCCATGAAAGTGTGAATGTACTAAGTGCCACTGACTTCATACAGACTTCACTCTGTGATGTATTTTTTCCCATTTAAAGATGGGGACATTGAGACTTGGATTACTTACGCAAAAGTGTAAAACTAATAAGTGGCAGAACTAGTATTCAAGCCAAGGTCTAACTGTAACTTTTTTTTGTAAGACCGGTTTTGTCTAATTTTATTCATTTCCAAGTTTCAGTCTTATTACTATCATTCTTATTCATCTCAGTTCTTCACATGGACATTTAAAAAATAGCATTTTGTTTGTGTTTATATAGTTTGCTCTGATAGACTTCCCTGTTAATCTCTCCAGTGTTTACGGAATGATGCCCAGAGCGATTCTAGCATTCAAGGCCTTTCACTCTCTGGCCATAATCCATTGTACCAACCTGACAGAGTGTGCCTTGCTTGTGCATTTTTGTTAACTCTGCTTGCTCCGTCTGTAGAGGCCATCTCTTCTTCCATCAGTTCTAGTTATATCTCTTCCATTCAGGTACCTGTTCATACATCAAGAGCAAGACTCCTATGGCCTTCTCATCCAGCACATTGACTGGGGCTCCCCAAAATTAGACTTGGAAAATGTTTAAAAAAACTATAAAAAGACTTAAAGAAAAGCCAGGTTATAACAATTGTCAGACAGTACTTTTTCTTAGACGCTTGCATGCTAGTAAGTACGTCATTTCCTGTGAACATGCCAGAGGATCGTGGTAAAAGGGTTCCGTTTTATTCTGTAGGTGTTGCTGTATACACCGGAATGGAAACTAAGATGGCATTAAATTATAAGAGCAAGTCACAGAAAAGATCCGCTGTAGAAAAGTAAGAAAACTGTCTATTTTCAGTTATTTACACATAATTATTACTGTATTTAATAATCTAAATCTTACAATTAAAAGAACGTTAAGGCAGATGCTATAAATATGTTCAAGGGCCTAAAGGAAAATATGAATGAACATATGAGAAACTTAGAAATGAAAACTATGAAAAAGAATCTATGGAAATTCTCGAGTTGAAAAATATAATTCCTAAGCTGGGCATGGTGGCACATGCCTATAATCCCAGCACTCGGGAGGCTGAGGCAGGAGGATCACCGTGAGTTCGAGGCCGGCCTGGACTACAAAGTGAGTTCAAGGACAGCCTGAACTGCATAGGGAAACCCTGTCTCAAAAAGATAGAAAAAAAAAAAAAAAGAATCGCTCAGCGGCACGGGCGCCTGCTGGCGCGCGAGGTCCTGAGGTCGACCCCCCGGTATCCACAAAAAAAAAAAAAAAAGAAAAATATAACTGCTAAAACATAAACACCGGGGCCGGTGAGATGGCTCAGCAGCTTAAGCGCCTGCCCGGCAAGCACGAGGGCCCAAGTTCGACTCCCGGAACCCACATACGAAAAAAGGGCCGGTGATATCGCTCAGCGGCACGAGCGCCTGCTGGTGCGCGAGGTCCTGAGGTCGACCCCCCGGTACCCACCATGAGATGGGTTTAACATGGAATTTGAAGAAAGCAGAAGACTTTGTGAACTAGAAAAAGAGCAATAGAAATCACTCATTTTGAAGAACAGAGAGAGAAAAGATTGGGAAAACATGAGTTGCAGAGCTATGTGAGACAGTAGGCTGTCTAGCGTAAGTATAATTGATTCCCCCCAAAAGGGGCAGAATAAAGATATCTGAAAAAATGACTTGAAAATTTGTACAGATTGAGGGGGAGGAAAAAAATCAGCTTACACTACCAAGATCAGCAGATGTCATGCAGAAAAAAATGCACATTATGATTAGACTACTAAAATCCATTAACAGAGAAGATACTGTAAGAAGTCAAGGGAAAATATATCACACACAAGTGAATACCAATATCAGTAATGTCGTCCAGAACAGCAGAGGATTATGAGTGAACTTTGGCGAAGTGCTGAACCAAAACAAAGTCATCACAGATATCCAGAATATATAACCATATATTTTTTTAAAACACCTACAAATCAATAATGAAAGTAGAAATAGCCTAAGGAACAAGTGGGCAAAAGACTGGAGTAGACACTTCGCAAGGAAAACATCAGCACATGAAAGAATATACAGTAGTACCTTGGTTCACAAACACTCTTGTTAACAATTTGGTTTGCAAACAGAAGTGTTTGGCAAAATTTTGTTTTTGTTTGCAAACTGTGCATCGGGTGACAAACACAACCGTGGCCGTCTTTTCCAAGATCATTGAACAAACTAAGTTTGTGAATTGAGGTACCACTGTACAGCCTCATTAGTCATGAGAGATACAAAGTAATACTATAAGGAGATACCAATAAACACTTAATAGAATGGCTAAAATTAGAAGACTAAAAATTCCAAATATTGATAAAAATATGGAACAGCTGGTACTCTTCTATAAATAATGCATAAGTAAAAGAGGAAGTCGCAAAGAAAAACTTGTTTAAAACTGAGAAAATAATAAAAATACAATGTTGTAGTCAGGGTTTGCAAGGGAAACAATTTAATACAGGACACATAATTTATAGAATTATTTTATAATATTCACCCAAAGAGTCAAATGCAGAAGAGTGCAGGACATCTGTCCACACATTAGAGATCCAAAGAATCCAGCTGAGGGCCCGGATCCCATGCCAATGTCCTGCACAAGTCCAGTTGAAGACCTAGAGCCCATGGCAATGCCCCCCATGAGTCCAACTAGAGGTGTAGAGCCCACAACAATGTCTCATGCAAGTCTCTACCAAAGATCTGCACTGGGAAGGCCCAAAGGTCATTGGTGGAAGCTAGAAAGACTGCACCAGTGGTACAAAGGATCTGTGCCAGCAGGCTGAGGGATCTGCACTGGAGCTAGGAAGCAGTGGTCAAGGTAAGGACCAGAGCTCCCCCAAAAAGAACTGCAGCCATTATCAGGGACAGCGAGGACCAGAGCTCCTCCAATGATGAGAACAGCTGAGTTCATATCAGGAAAACCAGTGCAACAAGCTTCTCCAGTAGAATGAACAGCGTACCTCTTCCTCTCCAGTTCTCCTTTTTATGTTGTTGGCGACAGTCCTCAGGTGGGTTCTCCACACCCAGAACCACCGCTGATTCAGTTCAGCTGGGTGTTACAAGTTGCCCACCACATACAGTGTATTAAAATTTCTGGGATGTGGCTAAGCAGTGTTGAAAAAGCAGTTTGTAGCACTGAATACATTAAAACAGTAATGTCAAACAAACCAAAATTAAAAACAAAAGATCATTTATAGTCCCCCCCCAAAAAAAAAAACCCCACGTCTAACGGAATACAGATCTCTGTGCAGAAAATTACAAAACTGTGAAACCAAAGACCTAAATATATGGGACAATATAACATGTTTATGGATCTCCCGGATCAGTCAAGATTTAATGTAGTTCTTAGCAAAATTCCAGCTAGAGCCAGGCATGGTGGTATAACCCTGGCTCTGTGGGAGACAGGAAAGAGGATGCAACTTCAAGCCCAGCTTGGGCAGGGCAGCCCAATGTGCAGGTCCAGAGTTCACTCCCCAGTACCACCAAAGGAAAAAAGAATTGCAGCGAACATTTTTTTGAAGAAATAGACAAGTTTATCCTGAAATTTATGTAGCAACACAAAGGAACTAACATAGCTAACAATTCTGGAATTGAAGGATGAAGTGAGAAGAATCAGTGTCTGCTGTTAAGACTGACAGCATAGCTCCAATAATCAAGATGATTTGTCATGGGTGGGTGTAAGAAAATAGACAACCCCCAAAATAGACACACACACACACAATTAGTTTTGGGAGTGGCACAAAAGCAGTACATGGAGGAAAGAGAATCTTAAACAAGTGGTGCTAAAATAATTGTATATCCGTAGTCCAAAAAAAACCCTAAACCGGGGCTGGTGAGATAGCTCAGCGGCATAAGCACCTGCCTGGCAAGGGTGAGGTCCTGAGTTCGACTCCTGGTACCCACAAATGAAAAAAGGGCTGGTGATATTGCTCAGCGGCACGGGCGCCTGCTGGCACACGAGGTCCTGAGGTCGACCCCCGGTACCCACCAAAAAAAAAAAAAAAACCCCTAAACCTTATACCACATACAGTATATGGATTCAAATGGAACATAGATTAAATGTAAAACATGCACTAGAGGTGTAGCTCAGTGGTAGGGCATCTTGCTTAGTGTGTGTGAGGTCCCTGGCACCAAAATAAATAAATTCATTAGTTTAATTTAATGTAAAGGGCCGGTGAGATGGCTCAGCAGTGTAAGCGCCTGCCTGGCAAGCGTGAAGGCCCTAGTTCAACTCCCAGAACCCACATACAAAAAGGGGCTGGTGATATTGCTCAGCAGCATGGGCGCCTGCTGGCGCACGAGGTCCTGAGTTCGACCCCCAGTACCCATAAAAAAAATAATAATGTAAAACATGACACTTAGAAGAAAACAGAACATTTTCAGGATCTACAGTTAGGCAGAGTTATTAACTATGACACAAAAGACCACAATCACTAAGTGAAAAAAAATTAATAAATTGGATTTTTACCAATTAGAAACTTTTTTTTTTTTAATGTGGATACCAGGAGTCGAACTCAGGACCTCGCGCTTGCCAGGCAGGTGCTTATGCTGCTGAGCCATATCACTGGCCCTAGAAACTTTTGAAAGACTTAAAAGAAGGATGGAAAGACAAGGGATAAAGTGGGAGGAAATATTTGCAAAGCACAAGTCCTTATTATTTAGAAATAATAAAGCGCTTTCAAACTAACAGTAATACAAAAATCCAATTAGAAATGAGCAATAAGTGTGAATATGTGACAAAATGAAGTTACAGATGGCAAATAAGCCCATGAAAAGATGTTTGCCATCACTACCTATTAAGAAAAACCAAATTAAAACCACAGTAAAGTATTACACACCGATTAGAACAACTGAAATTAAAAAATTGTGTTAATAACAAGTGTGTTCTAGGAGATAGAGAAACTGGATGACTCATACATTGTTGGTGGGAATGAAAGATGGTACACCCACTCTGGAAGATATAGTTTGGCAGTTTCTTAACAAACTAAATATGTATTTACCATGTGACCTAGCAGTTGCATTCTTGGGTATTTAGCCCACAGAAATAAATTTTATACTGACACCAAAACTCATGCATATATTTCATTTCATGTTCAAACTTTACTTGTTACAGCAAAAACCTAGAAACAGCCCAATGAGTAAACAGTTGAACAAAAAGTCTTGTACATCTGTACAATAGAATACTAATCACCAAGTAAAAGAATGAGTTATTAATCCATACAGTAGCTCAAATAGAGCTCAAAGGTATTATACTTAGTTTGGGGTTTTTTTGTTTGTTTGCTTGTTTTGTTTTGTTTTGTTTTTGAGACAGGGTCTTGCTGTGCAGTTCAGGCCATCCTTGAACTCACTATGTAGCCCAGGGAGCCTTGAACTCACAGCAATCTTCCTGCCTCAGCCTCCTGAGTGCTGGGATTACAGGCACGCACCACCATACCCAGCATCAAAGGCATTGTACTTGGTGAAAACAGTCAGGCTTTACGTGCTGCATGATTCAGTTGTATAACATACACAGAATGATAAAACTAGAGAGACAGGGACACATGAGCACTGCCAGGAAATGGCTATAGTTGGGGATGCATGCAAATACAGTGGAGTTCTTGGTGGTTGTAGAGTACTTTGGTATCTTGGTAGTGGTAGTTAATCTGTGTGTGGGACTCAGTTGTGTAGAGCTGTAGACACACATACAAATGAGTACAGGTTTTGTGAATAATGAAAATAAATCTAGCCGGGGATATAGCTCAGCAGCGCAGCACCTGCCTGGCAAGCACAAGGTCCTGAGTTCAATTCCTGGTACCAAAAAAAAAAAGAAATCTATAGTTTAATTCACTATAATCTCCTAATTAGGAAAATCAGTGACTAAGACTACAGGGGGGCCGGTGAGATAGCTCAGTAGCATAAATGCCTGCCCGGCAAGCACAAGGTCCTGAGTTCAACTTCCGGAATTCACATAAAGGAAGAAAAGGGCCAGTGGTATCACTCAGCAGCACAAGCACTTGCTGGCAAGTGCAAGGTCCTGAGGTCGACTCCCGGTACCCACATTAACAAAAAAAAAAAAAAAAGACTGCATGGGACTCTACTGTTTTCACAACTTTGTGTGAGCGTGTAATTATTTCAAAACAAAAAAAAATTTTTTTTTAATCAATTGATGAGGTGACAAGATAAAAAAAAAAAAAACACAAAAAAATAAGAATTAAGAGCTGGGCGTGGTGGCGCATGCCTGTAATCCCAGCACTTGAGAGACTAAGGCAGGAGGATCACTGGGAGTTGGAGGCCAGCCTGGGCTACATAGTGAGTTCAAGACCAGCCTGAACTGCATAGCGACACCCTGTCTCAAAAAAAAATAAAAACAAAGATTAAATGGGTGATTGGAATGGAAGAAAATATAGATGAAATAAAAATGGTAAAATATCAACAGTTGTTCATGCTGTCTTTGGCATATGATATTTTATTATAGTGTTTTATTTATGTGTATTTCAATTTTTGCGATGTTTCTTTTTTTTTTTCTTTTTTCTGTTTTGGTTTTTTTTTTTTTTGGCACTGGGAATCGAACTCAGGACCTCATGCTTGTCAGTCATTAAAAAGTTTCTTCTTATCAAAAATGTTTTAAATTTAAAATTGAACATGTGTTTGCTTCAGCAGCACATACATATTAGAACAATAGAGAGGATTTAGAATGGCCCACACACAAGGCTGACATACAAACTCATGAAATGATCTATATTTTTAAACATATTAGGATAAATAAAATTGAAAACTGATGATATTAAGTAGAAATTGAGTAGGGAAGATCTGTGAAAGTTGATACATTAATAACTATAGAAAATTTGCCAGGGTGTTACTGTTATTGTTTCCAGTCTAAAGTCTTACCCATGAATTGGAAGAGATTTTAAACCTGTCAACAGAATTTTACTTGAGAAAACATAATCTAGAAATACGTATTGAATATTTTTTGTGTGTGAATCTGTTGTAGCGCTAGATATTTTTTTTTCTTTTCTGGTGGGTACCAGGGGTCGACCTCAGGACCTCGCCCACCAGTAGGCACCCATGCCGCTGAGCGATATCACCAGCCCTTTTTTCGTATGTGGGTACCAGGAGTCGAACTCAGGACCTCACGCTTGCCAGGCAGGCGTTTATGCTGCCGAGCCATCTCACCAGCCCAGTGCTAGATTTTTGAAGCCACAATTTTTTCTGCTTTTGGAGTTTCCAGTCAGTTTGGTAGTTAAAACTAATATATGATGAAAAAGTAGACAGTAATTTCAGGATGTGATACTAGTTTTAATTTAAACAAGAGAAAGTCAAATATAAATTTAAGACAGACTTCAGGAAGATGATGGCATTTGAAGTAAACATTTAAAGCTTGGTTAAGGGCCAGTGAGATAGCTCAGTGGCATAAGCGCCTGCCTGGCAAGCGCGAGGTCTTGAGTTCAACTCCCGGAACCTACACAAAGGAAAAAAAGGGCTGGTGATATCGCTCAGCAGAACAAGCGCCTGCTGGCAAGCATGAGGTCCTGAGGTCGACTCCTGGTACCCACATAAAAAAAAAAAAGAAGAAGAATAAAAAATAAAAATAAAACTTGGTTAAACAAATAAAAAAATTAGTTACACAAATTAGGCAAGATGGAGAGTGTCTGACAAGACAGGCATTGGCGAAGACAGAAGGTAGAGATAAACTAGGCAATGTGGGAGAATAAAGGAGACACAGTGAGGTTAGTAAAAAGAGGCCAGAATTTGGAGTACATTTGAATTTCACATCCCCTGCTTGCTAGCTACGTGGCCTTGGACCAGTTGTTTTATTCCGTAGAACCAGATAATTTCACGTTTAAAAATGTGAGCAATACCGTAGATGAAGTGCCAACATAGTACCTGATACGTAATAACCAAACAAAAAACAGTTCTAAGCCCTTTATTCTCACTATAGTATAGCATTTATGTTGGAAGATACTGGAATATGAACTACTTGCATAGTTAAGATACAACTAAATTATGGAAGGCCTAGAGAGAAAACTCAAAACGCAGGCATTTCCCATCAGTAGGCACCTTTCCAATGCCTGTGACCTGCACTTTCCCTGAGGATGCCTGAGGTTTCAGTATACTATTGTTTATTTTATCTATATTTGAATTTTTAAATGAGATAATATTTCTTTAATTATATCAGAAATGTGTGGTTTTAACCCTGAAATCAGATAAGTCACATTAAGCTTGCCTGGTGAAGAGAAGAGGGGCTCTAATGATTTCTAGTGATTTGGAGAGATTATGTAATTACATTTAGACTTGGGTCTTCATCAGTTAAAAGGACTTACTAATTCATTCTTCACAGGGTTTTTATAAAGATGAAGTAAAACAGTGGATATGACAAATTTCATAAAATGTTAATGCTATACAATATTAGTTGTATTTATTACACTTACAATTAGATGGGCCCTGAAAATACAAGACAAAAATAAAATCTAGGGGGGCCAGTGAGATGGCTCAGCGGCTTAAGCGCCTGCCCAGCAAGTGCGAGGGCCTGAGTTCGACTCCCGGATCCCACATGCGAAAAAGGGGCTGGTAATATCTCTCAGTGGCACGGGCGCCTGCTGGCGCGTGAGGTCCTGAGGTCGACCCCCCAGTACCCACAAAATAAATAAATAAGTAAATAAATAAATAAATAAATAAATAAAATCTAGGAATAGTTACAGCAAAAATAAATTGCAAAACTATTATCTACTGTAACACCTGTATGTATTGGTTCTTTTATTGTTGGTAAATAGATTCTGTTGCGTGGACTTGTCCTGAAAATAGCTATATCCTTTAAAATAGCTATAGTAATTCTTCACATATTTTAATATTTTATATACAAATATTAATTTCTAAGTAAACAGATATAGTAATACAGATTGATATGTTTTATATTCTTTTTCTTCAGGTCAATGAACACATTTTTGATAATTTATCTAATAATACTTATTTCTGAAGCCATCATCAGTACTATCTTGAAATATACATGGCAAGCTGAAGAAAAATGGGATGAACCTTGGTATAACCAAAAAACAGAACATCAGAGAAATAGTAGTAAGGTATTCTACGGCGTTTGTAACTTTGCTGTAAAACAGACTTTACTTTCCGGCACAGTTAATGCTTTGGTCGTGACCTCTGATGGGAAGCACTGCTGTGATCTCACAGAACCGTCAGCACGGGCGAGAGGGCACCGCAGATGAGGAGCAGTCGGCTCGCTTGTGCTGGAATTGCTTCTCGTAGTTTAGGGCGCATTCCCTAGGTGATAACTTTAAACATCACCAAAATTTAAATCCAGCAATATTTGCTTTCCACTTCAGTGCTGCAGATTGTTGTCTATTGTGTTCACTGTATCGTATAAAATGAATTAAGGAGAATTTATTTTCAGTTCTGTCTGAATAATTCAAGAAGTCTTATTGTCAGTCTTGATGGTACTTGTGAAGTAATTCACAAATTCTGTGAAGTTTTGTTTTGTTTTGTTTTGTTTTGTTTTGTTTTGTTTTGTTTGTGGGTACTGGGAGTCGACCTCAGCACCTCGCGCGCCAGCAGGCACCCGTGCTGCTGAGCGATATCACCGGCCCTTTTTTCGTATGTGGGTTCCGGGAGTCGAACTCAGGACCTCGCGCTTGCCAGGCAGGTGCTTACGCCACTGAGCCATCTCACCGGCCCTATGTGAAGTTTTAAACTGATTAAATGTGGAGTACCAGCAGAATATAACCTATCATTTTGGTAAAAATTGTTTTCCAAATTTTACTTTAGATTAAAATATAAATACTACTGGAAGACATAATTGGATCTCAAGAGACCACAAAGCAGATAAATACAGGGTCATGTTTTCAGCATCATTCTCATCCATAACTCTGTGCTGCTACGGAAAGCATGAGTGCTGCTCCTGTGCCATTGATGGAGGCTTTGCCTGCACTGTCTGCACATCATAGTTTTCATTTCTCATAAGTGTAGTCTAGCAATTGGGGTGTAATTTTTTAAAGTTACACTCCATTTTTAGTTGTCCGTGGTTTTGAAGAGTAATAGAATGCAGAAGTGCACTCTGAGGGTTATAATTACAATTTTCCCAAAGGTAGTTTCAGTCATGCTAGATGACCTCAGCTTCTGAAGAGTAACAAATTATTTGAATTTAACCTTTTATAGTGATCAGGATTCTAAGTAAACAGGAAATATAGTGCTAAGAAGACAATTCTATAAATGAATTTCAAATCATAATACTACCTCAAAATAGGTGATGATCTGTTTATGCGTTAAACATCATTTTCTTCAGTAATACTGAAGAGCTTCTCTTGTATTTTCCTTTGTGAAATAATCATTTCTTTTTTTTTTTTTTTTCCCTAGATTCTGAGATTTATTTCTGATTTCCTTGCTTTTCTGGTACTCTACAATTTCATCATTCCAATTTCATTATATGTAACAGTTGAAATGCAGAAATTTCTTGGATCATTTTTTATTGGCTGGGATCTTGATCTGTATCATGAGGAATCAGATCAGAAAGCTCAAGTCAATACTTCCGACCTGAATGAAGAACTTGGACAGGTAAAAATGATCCTGAGATTTTATTTTTCTAATTTTTTTAGAGCAAAGCATATACAAAGCTAATATTAGAAACTAATACAAACTTTATACCAAAACTAGTCCTGCTTTGCTCCACCCCTAATTCTTATTCCCACTTAAAAATCATGTTTCTTCCATTATTTATCAGTATACTTCTACATGGTATTCTTTCTTGATTTTAAAATTTTAGACATTCTGTGTTACAGAATAGACATAGCAACATTACTCATCCCACACACGTACCCAGATAATGTGCCCACTTTGCCTCTCCAAAGCCCTCTGGTATTCTTATATCACAGTTGAAAATTAATAAATATTTATTTATTGATGTTATTATGCCTTTTAATATTATTCCCAGTTCTTTATGGAATCCCTGTATTACTATATTTCCTTCCCTATACATATATATTTATTAGAACCCTTTACACAGCACCAGTTATCAGAGACCCCTTTGGTGACTCCCAATCTCCTGCAGGGTTTTATGGCGCGCAGTGGGAAAGAAAGAAAGAGCAAGAGACAAAAACGGCAGGTGCAGCAGGGATCGGGGATGACCAGTTGTTCTTGGGGGAACAAAAGGCCACGAGGTACCCAGAACCTTGGTATTTATGCATTACATGTGAGTCAAGGACAATTGGTGAAGGGCAGTGAGTGTTTCCAGGAACAGTCATGGCGACTATGGTGGGCTAGTAAGAAGAACAAGGCATCCTTGCAAGGACAAGGACAAGGACGAGACAGGGGCGCAATGAGGAAACCAGTTTCCCCAGATGCCTTATCCTCTTTAGCAGGTCTTATCTTGCCCTGTGAGCTCACAGTAGTCAGTAGCCCTAGAGTTCCAGCTGTGACCAAAAAGGAGCAAGGATTTTCCACGTTCCACTGTGGCTCAAGGTCAGGACAAGAACAAGCTTTGGACATCCCCTGGACTCAGTTTATAATTCGTGGTCCCCAACATATATTGCCCTAGATTTAACCGCTCTGTTTTTCATCTGCTTACTTTTTTATACCACAAAACAACTCTTTGACACATATATGAAGCATCTTTATATATCTAAATACATCAGTAAATCTAAGATTTTTCTATTTCTGTCTTTTTATTTTTGGTTTTCATCCTGTTTGTCTGTTTGTTTGTTTTTGAGACAGGATCTCACTTTCTTGCCCAGGCTGACCTTGATCCTGGGCTTAACCCTCCTCAGCCTCCTGAGTCCCTGGGCCTACAGGCAGGTGACACTGTACCCAGCTTTATTATTTTACATAGCAGAATTCCTGTGTCAGGTGTTGTATTTGTGTTTTACTAGTCCCCATAACATGGATCTTTTTTTGGGGGGCAGGGTTTCACTCTGTAATCCAGGCTGGCCTTGAACTCACTATGTAGCCCAAGCTGGCCTCGAACTTGCAGCAGTCTTCCTGCCTCAGCCTCCCAAGTGCTGGGATTACAGGCCATAACATGGACCTTAAAGTGGTTTTTCACTCATCTTTATATCTTGGCCGAACAGCTTTTTCCAATTTTAAGTCTACCTTTCTTTTTTTTTTTTTTTTTTTTTTGTGGGTACCGGGGGGACGACCTCAGGACCTCGCGCGCCAACAGGCACCCGTGCCGCTGAGCGATATCACCGGCCCCTTTTTCGTATGTGGGATCCGGGAGTCGAACTCGGGCCTTCGCGCTTGCAAGGCAGGCGCTTAAGCCGCTGAGCCGTCTCACCGGCCCTCTACCTTTCTTTTTACATGTTGATCTTTTATCCTCTTACCTTACTAAACTTATTTATTAGTTTTAATAAATATTTTGGTGAATTCTTTAGGGGTTTTTTTTGTTTTGTTTTTACATACAAGGTCATTTCATGTGCACTTGGAGGTAGTTTTACCTCTTTTTTTCCTCAGAGTAACTTTTCTTCCCTAATTGTCCTAACAGAACCTTTGGTACATTTGTTTGTTTGTTTGTTTTTGTGGTATTAGGGATTAAACCTAGGACCTTCACGCTGAGGTACATCCCTGTGCATTTTAGTTTTTGAGACAGGATCTTACTAAGTCTATAAGGTGCCCAAATGGTGCTCAAACTTGCAAATGGGGTTCCTGCCTCAGCCTCCCAGAGTGCTGGGATTACACGCATGTGCCACCGCACCTGGCTTCTTCAGTACAGTGTTGATAAAAGTGATAGTAACATACATCTGTCTTATTTCTCTGCTCTTAGGAAAAAAGCATTCCATTCAGTATGATACCTGCAGGGTTTTGTAGATACCTTTTAGCAAGTTGAAGAAGTTCCCTTTTATCTTTTAATTTGCTGAGTGTTTTTATCATGAAGGGTATTGGGTTTGGTTAAATGCTTTATTCTGCCTGTACTGTTTTTTGTTTTTTTTTTTGTTTTGGGGAGGGTTGAGAACTGGGAATCGAAATCAGGACCTCATGCTTGCCAGGCAGGCTCTGTGCTTCTGAGTTATATCCCCGGCCCCTCTGCCTAAACTGAGATGGTATTGAATAAAAGACAAATACCATTTTATTAATATGTAGATTATGTTGATTGATTTTTATGTTGACTCTTAACATTTCTAGGGTAAATTCCACATATTTATATGTTTTTAAAAATATATATATATACATGAAAAAATTCATCATTGCAGCAACTCAAACTCTTATGGCAGTCCTGCTTGTACCGAGACTTAACTGTTGCATCCTTCTCTTCGTGGATGGGTAGGACTACCTTCCTCCTGGGTAAATTTTCCGGAAATAATCTCCAAGAGTAATAAGAGCATTTGTCTTATCTACCTTTTAAAATGTAGTATTTTAAACATTTTTTTAAACTGTACTTATTTCCTGCCCCCAGTTTCAGTTTCTTCTATCTGTGTTGGACAGCTTCTTCCTCTAACTTATGTTGCTATCATTTCTGATCCAATTCCCAGCTCTGTGCCATATCTCCTGGCCCAGATACCCTTTCACTTTCTAGGTTAAGCATCCTCCCCACCTTTACTTCAATAATTCTTGAGCCTTGCTGTTTATGAAACAGCTTAACCAGGAGGTAAAAATGAAGTTCTTACGCCTCATTCTCAATCAGCTCTACAGATGAACATGTGTCTAAGATACTGCAAACTTCAGAGTGTATGCCAAGTGAAAATAGTGGTGTTACCTTGTTTTGTTTCTTTGGCATCTCTTTTATTTGCTCTTGGATTATAAGAATCACAGCATTGGTATATTGTTCTATGCCAACTAGACTTTAGGAGACATGTTTTTCAGCATAGAAATATGAACATAAAGGTTTATTTTATTTTGTTTTTTGTCTCTGTAGGTGGACTATGTGTTTACAGATAAAACTGGAACACTGACAGAAAATGAGATGCAGTTCCGGGAATGTTCAATTGATGGCATAAAATACCAAGAAATCAACGGGAGACTTGTACCTGAAGGACCAACACCTGACTCTTCAGAAGGAAACTTATCTTATCTTAGTGGTTTATCCCACCTTAGCAACTTAGCCCATCTTACAAGCAGTTCCTCTTTTAGAACCAGTCCTGAAAATGAAACCGAACTAGTAAGCAATTTTTAAATGAATAAATAATGGTTTTATATGAATTCTCTTCAGTAGTCGATGGGTGGTAGTGGAAAAGTTAATGTCCAGTAGAGCAAGGAATATATGTATTTGAAATGTATGTCTTTGACTCAGTACTTCAAAATAAAACCATAAGAATTTGTAGTTACAGCCCAGTTTTGCTCATCACTTATATTGTGCCTTCCCTAGCTCTCCAGGTATTTAAATAGAACTGACTTAAGAAAAGATTTTACTGCCTTGAAGTACAAAAGACTTTAATGAGAAGTAGAGCTTAAAGTTATTTAACACTATTTTGAAACCTCACTTTTTCCACCAGAGGGGGCAGGAGGTCCTGCTTTACTTGTAGTTTGGCTGTGCCTCCTAGAAAGATACACATATGTTGAAGGGTTCAAAGCCAGTATGACATTTCACATTTTGCAGTCAGAAGTAGCCAGCTTTTGTTCAGGTAATCCAGGTTGTGACACTCCTGTTGTGACATTCTAGCACTTCGAATTCTGTCTCTGAGCCAGGCGCGGTGGCCCATGCGTATAATCCCAGCTACCCAAGAGACTGGGCCAGGAGGATCACACATTTGAGGACAGCCCGGCAAACTTAGCAGGGCCCTGTCTCAAAATAAAAGGATGGGATGTAGCTCAGTGATAGAGCGCTTGCCTAGCATGGATGAGGTGCTGGGCTTGATTACTAGTAAAAATAAGAAAGGGCCGCGTCAGGTGTCCTAAGTGTATTTGGGAAGGGCGCGTGTATCTTGAGTATTGTGTTTCCGCAGACGAAAGGACATGATCTCTTCTTCAAAGCAGTCAGCCTCTGCCACACTGTGCAGATCAGCGATACCCATGGCGACAGCGTCGGTGACGGCCCCTGGCGGGCCAGCCTGGCGTCCTCGCAGTGGGAGTACTATGCGTCTTCCCCAGATGAGAAGGCTCTAGTGGAAGCTGCCGCAAGGTAGTTTAGTCTGATTTTCTAAGCCACAGAAAATACTTTCTAAGCAAACATTAGAATAGTAAAGAATCATCATGTAGAATTTTTAAGCAGAAATTCATTTTAAGTTTTAAAGATCTCTAAAAATTTGCTTGCTGTAAAATCTGTGTAATAAAAATAAATGTTGGGCCGGTGAGATGGCTCAGCGGCATAAGTGCCTGCCTGGCAAGCGCAAGGTCGTGAATTCGACTCCTCCCGGATCCCACATACGAAAAAAGGGCCGGTGATATCGCTCAGCAGCACGGGCGCCTGCTGGCGCGCGAGGTCCTGAGGTTGACCCCCGGTACCCACAAAAAAAAAAAAAAGAAAAAAAGGAAATGTCATCCCTTAAAACCTTATATTTCTTGTTCTTTTAATCCCTAGAATTGGCATTGTATTTATTGGCAATTCTGAAGAAATTATGGAAATTAAAATACTTGGAAAACTGGAACGGTAATTTTTTCATATATTGTGATATTCTCCTTCTTAGCTGTATAGTATAGAACAAAGATCAGCAAACTATTGCCCACAGGAAAATCTGACCTCCAATCTGTTTGTTTTTTTTCCAATCTGTTTTTGTACAGCCCATAAACTATGTTTTATTTTTAAAGCATTACTTAGAAAAAAAAGAGAGAATATGCAGCAGAGACCATATATGACCTACAAGGCCCAAATACGTGTTTACTACTTAGCTCTTCACAAAAGTTTGCTAATTTCTGCTCTAGAATGATGTCAGTATTACATTTATCTCATCACAGTTACAGCGATATTCTGCTCTGAATCTTTCATCAGTATTTTAGTTCACTAGCTCATGAATTTACTTAAAGGTTAGACTTCCTTGGGATTGGGTTTCATAGTTTTTTACTCACTGAATAAAGAAAACGCTCCTTATAATTTTTGGTTTGTTTTTGCTGTGCTGGGACTCAAACCCAGAGCCTCACCCATGCTAGGCAAGTGTTCTATCACTGATCTACACCTTACCCAGCTTTTCTTTATGTTTTCTATAATTTTAGGTTTCAAACATTAAGTCTGTTTCCAGTATTTCTACTCTAATAAATTAGTTCATGCCTATTTTACTTACACTGTTTGTGATTTTTGTCCTTTATGTACATATCTCAATTCCAGCTGTGCCTTTCCAAACTATGCTTTTCCATACCTAACAGGCCCATTCTTTGGTTACTTTCTTTTGTTTTTGTTTTGTTTTGTGTACTAGGGATTGAACCTAGGGCATGATGCATGAGAGGCAAGCTCTCGACTACTGACATGTGTCCCAAGCCCTTTGGCTGCTTTCATGTGGAAGCTTGTCTAGCACATTTCATCAGTGTATGAACTGTCACTTAACTCACTATTTTCCCTTGAGATATGTGAAGTATCCCATATGTATATCATTGTAGCAGATTCACCTGGAAGATGTCGGAGCCACACCTCACCCATTCACACAAACACTGTTTCAGTTCCCTAGACAGGCATCTGTTCTCTGAAAAACATACACACCACACACACACACACAAACCCCATTACACATGCACCCACGTTCAGAATCCCAGCTGCGATGAGCCTCTGATACTGTGTGTGTGTCTGTCTGTCTGTCATCAGGGATATTAGGGCCGAAAGGAGGATAGAGTACCAGTCACTTCCTTTTAGTAAAAAAAAAAAAAAAAAGCATGGAGCACAACAGCTGAATTCCAATTCTTGCTTAGCTGCTCACAGGCTTATTTCACTTCAGGCAAATTTCTTCATGTTTCTGATGTTAATAGTCCTCATCTGTGTAAACAAGCCTGCTTCTTTGACTTCTGCAGGGGATTGAATGACATAAGATGTGTACAGTACGTGGCATTTGGTGCAGACTCAATGTCAGTTCCTTCTAGTTCTGTCTAGTATTGTTATTGATGACTCGTAACCCATAACATGAAGATATAATTGAATTGATTTCTTATTTTAAATTAGTATTTTATTTTTTATAGTGATTCTTTCCATGTAGTCACTTATTATGTTAAAGAGTAAGGTTTTGTGTTTCTTATTTTTTTTAGGTACAAACTGCTTCATGTTCTGGAATTTGATTCAGATCGTAGGAGAATGAGTGTAATTGTTCAAGCATGTTCAGGTAACCAGTCTCAACTTTCAGGAGTTTTTATTTACCTAGTAGGAGCTTGATAACTTATTTTTTCTTTTTAGGTGAGAAGCTCTTATTTGCTAAAGGAGCGGAATCATCAATTCTCCCTAAATGCATAGGTGGAGAAATAGAGAAAACCAGAATTCATGTAGATGAATTCGCTTTGGTGAGTACAAATTACTATGATTTAAAAACATGTTGACACACACCTGTAATCCTAGCACTCTGGGTGGCAGAGGCAGGAGGGCCGCAAGTTTAAACCCAGCCTGGACAACTTGGCAATTTAGCAAGACCTTGTATCAAAATAAAAAAATAAAGGGCTGGAAAGTGTACCTCAGTGTGAAGGACCTCAGTTCAATTCCCCAGTACTATAGGAGGAAAAAAGAAGGAAAGAAAAAGCTCTAAGAGACACAGTCATGAAAAATTCGAGGCTTCATTTTTTTAATTATCTAAAATTATGGAACTTCTGCAATTCTGTTGCACTATTTGTGGGTTCCACATTCTTTATGTAAAAACTGTTTTTTATTCTGCTAAAATACAAGTTTCTCATCAAACCTATCATAGGATATTTCTGGTTGCAAGGACCACCTTGTTTGTTTGTTTCGGTGCTGGGAATTGATCCCAGGGCCTTTGCACTGAATTACCTTCCCAGTGCTCCCACCCCTTTTCATTTTTTATTTTGAGACAAGGTCTCACGAAGTTGCTCAGTTGCCTAAGCTGGGCTAGAACTTAGGATCCTCCTGCCTTGGCCTCTCAGAATGTTGTGATAACAGTTGTGTACCCTCACACCTGCCTTCAAACTGCAGTTTCAAAATAGGGTTTGGGGCTTGGGATGTAGGTCAGTGGGAGAGCACTTGCTTAGCAGGTTCAATGGCCAGGGTTTGATCCCTGCACTGCAAAAAAATAAAAGGATTTAGCCAGGTGGAGCGGTATGCACCTATAGCCCCAGCCACTGAGGATGCTGTGGCTGAGAATCTCTTGAGCCCAGGCTGGTGTTAAACTCATGGGTTCCAGGAATTCTTCTGCCTCAGCCTTTTGTGGCTGGGACTATAGACATGTGCCATAGTGCCCTGCTAAGACCCTGTCTTTAAAAAAAGAAAGAAAGAAAAGAAAAGAAAAAACAGGACTGGCAGTATGGCTCAGTGATAGAAAGCCTGCTTAGCATGTACAAGGCTGAGTCCACGCCATAGAAGAGAGCTACTGAAAGAATATAGGAGAATTTCGAGAATGTGGTGAAATTAGAACCTTATGCATTGCTAGTGGAATTATAAGTGGTATAGCCACTTTGGAAAACAGTTGGGTAGTTCCTCAAAAGGTAATTTCAGCAACTCCTCTTCTACATACACACCCAGGAAAATCGAGAACATAGGTCCACACCAAATCTGCATATCAGTGTTCATAAGCAGCAATATTCTTAATAGCCAAAAACGGAAAAGCCTAGATACTTAGTTGATGAATGATAGAAATAACATGGCATATCCATATAATGGAATGTTACTTTGCCATTGACAGGAATTAAGTACTAATATATTCCACAACAAGGGTAAACCTTGAAAAGACTGCTGAAAGAAGCCCGTCACAAAAGGCTACATATCACATTCATATGAAATATCCAGAATAAACAGATTCATAGAAAAGAAATTGGATAGATTAATGGTTGCCAGGGACTGGAGAAAGAGAAGAGAAGTGAGTGTGCTGATGGGTATAGGATTCCTTTTGGGGGTGATAAAAATGCCACTACTGTGTTTTAAAATCTGCTAAATATTGACATGTAGTATTTTTGAATACTACATAATGAAAATAATGATTTTCATTAGTTGTGTTTAATAGTACTTCCCTTCTTGGGCTGGTGAGATGGCTCAGTGGCGTAAGCGCCTGCCTAGCAAGCGCAAGGGCCTGAGTTCGACTCCCGGAACCCACATACGAAAAAAGGGCCAGTGATATCGCTCAGTGGCACGGGCGCCTGCTGGCGCACGAGGTCCTGAGGTCGACCCCCAGTACCCACCAAAAAAAAAAAAAAAAAAAAAACTTCCCTTCTTAATTTTCATATTAAAATGTTATTATGGGTTTTTCTGAGGAAAATATCAAGAAAAGGAATATCTAATATCCTTTAGATTTAGATACCAACTTTCAGAGATTAAGAAAAATTTGAGCCCACTGGAATCATATAATCCAATATATATTCCTAAATTTTGAGTGAATTCCAATTCACCAGTGAAGATATAATCATTCAGTGGGGCAGGCCCCTCAGCGCACGTGTGTAATTCTAGCTTTTTGGGTTTTGTTTTTGTTTTCGTTTTTTGATCTTTTTGAGACAGGGTCTTGCTGTGCAGTGCAGGCTAGCCTTGAACTCTCAGTGATCCTCCTGCCTCAGCCTCTCAAGTGCTAGGATTATAGGCATGCGCCACCAATGCCTGGTTCTATTCTAGATATTTAGAAGGCTGAGACAGCAGAATGGCAAGTTTGAGGCCAGCCTGGGCCACTTAGTGAGACCTTGTTTCAAAATAAAATATAAAAAGGACCAGGGATGTAGCTCAGTGATAGAGTGCCTCTGGGTTCTATCCCAAATATTATCCCCCCACAAAAAAGTTTGATCTAGAAAATATAGTTTGTATTTTGTAGACTTCTTCATTTGAATGGCAAATTTTGTCATACAGTGAACCCATAGGAAATTATGGTCTCCTTTGCTTAAAAAAATAAATCTTATAAATTAGGTAAAATGGATTTGTACAGTAAAACAGGTGAATATAACCTGGTGCTGTCTCTCTCTGGATAGTCTTGAGGTACCAATATAGGACTGACTTTCCATGTAACACTTCTAAAACCACAAATAAGACAGTTTTTATGGTCCTTTCTAGGCCCTTGTACTGTACAGTTCAAAAACCTTAATCATTTTGAGCAACTTTTTAAGAACATATCAGACACTGAAAGAGCTCTTGATAACATGTGATAACAACAGATCTCTAGGGCTTTGTAACATATCGTTTCTTTCCTACCAATAAGTGATAGTACTTTTTAAATTGTTTATAATTGAATTTTTTGGTAATGGGTTCTCAGTTTAGGGGGAGTTCATTTTTGTTTTGTTTTTGCAGGGCTGGGAATTGAATCCAGGGATCTTAGTTTATTTCAGTAACTTCTTTATTTTCATCGGTTGTGTTTAATTTTTGTGTTTGTCTGTTTGTTTGTTTTAGAAAGGGTTAAGAACTCTGTGTGTAGCTTACAGACAGTTTACACCTGAAGAGTATGAAGAACTAGACAGACACCTTTTTGAAGCCAGGACTGCCTTGCAGCAGCGGGAGGAGAAGCTGGCTGAAGTCTTCCAGCTCATAGAGAAAGACCTGATATTACTCGGGGCTACAGCAGTAGAAGACAGGTGAGTGTCAGATAAATAATCAGGATAATTTTTCTTGTATTTTTACAGGTATTCTGATATAGTAAACAGATTCTGGTTAACATCCCATAATAACTTAATATATTTAAAATCAAGATAATTAAAGCCTTAATTTTTCCCAGTCAATATATACTATTTTGTTCTTGCCAGATATCTGAAATAGGTGAAAGGAAAAGTTAACTCTAGTTCTCCCCGTAGTCTTGAATATTGAGAATACACCTCAGTCTGACATTAAGTGACATTAAGCACCTGCTCAATTCTCCAGCCTCACCTCCCACCACTGCTTGCGCTTACTTTATGCTTCAGTGATACCACACTGCACACCAGCAATAGTGAACACTGTTCTGTTTTGTGTTTGTTCCTTGGCAAGGGTCTGCCTTCTGCCTGGATGATCCTTCCCTTCTCTATCCATCTACAAATACCTATGTATAAAATACAGCTGAGATATTAGCTGCACTCTAGAAAGACCTTTCTGGACACAACAGAATCAAAACTTTTCTTCTTCAAATCTCTATGCTTTGTAGGTTCTGTTATTGTAGTTCTGTTATTATATATTGTAGTTCTAGTGTTATCTTTTGTTTTCCACAGTCTAATTTTGTAACTGTTAAGAGTGATTTGAAGCCGAACATGGTGGCACATACATCTGTAACCCCAGCATTTGGGAGGCTGAGGCAGGAGGATCACTACGAGTTCAAGGCCAGCCTGAACTATATAGTGAGACCCTGTTTCCAAAAAGAGTGATTTGAGAAACTTCCTTATCAAGAGGGAGAGAGAAATCTCCTTCGACTTGAAATTTAAGAATTCATAAGGGTGGGGACGTAACTCAGTGCCAGAGCGATTGCATAGCATGCATGTAGGCTTTAGTTCAATCCCTAGCACCACCAAAATAATAATACTTCCAAATAAAATAGGAATTTATGAAGACTGCATAGTTTGGTCTCATGAAAATCAACTTTGCAGATACTCTCTTAAAATGTGAAGTTGTAGATTTTAACTGGTTGATTTCATGTGGTTTAGATGATTACTAGTCAATTTATTCTTGTTTCTTCCAAATGGGAGAAAATTTCAGTTGTATTGTTGTAAAATAACATTCCTAGGTCAGGTCCTGACTTGACTGTACATATGCTATATGGTTTATAAGTTAACATGCAGTCAGAAAAGTAGTCTTTTCAACCAATTTTGTTTCTTTGATTTTTAGATTACAAGATAAAGTTCGAGAAACTATTGAAGCATTGAGAATGGCTGGTATCAAAGTGTGGGTACTTACTGGAGATAAACATGAAACCGCTGTTAGTGTGAGTTTATCGTGTGGACATTTTCATAGAACTATGAACATCCTTGAACTTACTAACCAGAAGTCAGACAACGGGTGTGCCGAACAGTTGAGGCAGCTTGCCAGAAGGTGAGCAGATTGGTGTCTGGATCATGCACTTTGGGGGTCAGCAGTAGTAGCCTGCAGGTCATTCTTCACAGTGCATGAGCTAAAAATAGTTTCTACATTGTTGATGGATGAAAAATAATCCAAAGAAGAATATCTCATGATTTGAAAATTACATGAAATTCAGATTTCAGTATGTATAAATAAAGTCTGATTAGACACAACCACGTAAATTCATTTACCTCCTGTCAATGACTGCTTTACCACTGCAGCATCAGAGTGGCCTCATTGGAACACAGACCCCCTTCATCATTGCACACCGCGGCGTGGCACGCTACACACCACAGTGACACAATTACAGCTCAGCAGTGTTTTGATTGCTACATTTCGCACCATATTGTGACATTTTGCTATTTTATATTGTCACTATATAGCCGTCATGACAAAACAAGAGAAAAATAAACTTTAATTACACAATTTTAAGGCACAGTGGAGTGGAAGTCACTTTATTATTCAGTTAGATACCAAAGTGTAAGACTCACTGGAGTTCGGTAGTTAGTGTTAACAGATGAACGTTTACAAGTAATTTTTTTTTTTTTTTTTTTTTGGTACTGGGATTGAAACCAGGGCTTTGCGCATGATAGGCGAGTGGCGAGTGCTCTACCACTGAGCTATGTTTCCACCCCTGAGGTGATTTTGGTGGTAGGAAACATTAACTTTGAACCCCACTTGAGGAAACTATCTCCCCCCAGAATATTACTAATCATTACCATTAGTAGACCTCTATTATTTTTTAAAATGTACTCAATTATTACTTTACTTTTAACTTAATAAAATTTTTGTTGAAATTTCTTTTCTAATCGTATAAGTACCTATACAACATCTTCAGTTTTGCTTTTTGGCCCACAAAGCCTAAATCTGAAATACTTGCTGTCTGGACCTTTACAGAAAACATTCGCTGAGCCCTGATCTAGTCAGACGAGCAAACTGGGAAATTAATCTGCATTTTACTGTTCAATATTATTTCATGAAAGTTTATACTTCGATCTTTTTTTCATAAATCTATTTGCAGGGAGATCAGATTTATTTGGTACCTTTAACACAGTCTTAACTTCATAATAAACTAAGGAGTGCCTTAGGGTGAACATCAGGCCTAGTTGTATGCATACTTACTAGGTCTGCTACAAGTAGTAGTCATTTTCAGTATTGTGATTCTAATCCAGGAAAGCAAACCCCAAAAGATAAGGCCATAATTGTTAATGTATATTTGGTGCTTTATTTGTATTTATTGCATAGGTATTAATATGGTACTAAAGTCTAGATTTCATCAAAGAAAATCTTTTAAAAGACTGTTGTGCTACTAGAAAGGTCTTTGCTTGAATACAAAAAGGCAGTTGACCTAGGTAATTATGCTACAGTTTAGGAGCAATGTCAACACCATCCTGGCTGCTTAAATATATCAAGTGTCATAAGGTCAAGAGAAACTCCCTAAAACATAGAAATTAATTGCTTAAAATCATTTGCTTTATGCCTTCTGAAATATTTTTCCAGGTTATAAAAATAATGTCTACTTGAAAAATACTGAAAATTATAAAGAAGATATAGTGATTAATAACAATACAAACATCTAAAGATAATTATATTGAACGGTTTGTTTTGTTGTGTCACTGGGGATTGAATCCAAGGATGCTGTACCACTGAGCTAGATCCTCAGCCTCAGCCTCGTTTTTTATTTTGATACAAGGTCTTGCTGAGTTGTCCAGGTAGGATTTGAACTTATAATGATCCTGCCTCAGCGTCCCAAGGTGCTGAGATTATAGGCATGCACCACTGCATGCAGTTTAAGTGTACTTTTTAAAGTCTTCTAATCCCAACACTCAGGAAGCTGAGGCAGGAGGATCCCCACAAGTTCAAGGCCAACCTGGGCTACACATTGAATTCAAAGCCAGTCTGCCTCGGGAGAGGAGCACACGTGGATACTTTCCCACAGCAGTCTGTAGTTTTGTACAGTTTATCCTTTCTTGGTGGTGTATGGACCTCAAGGCTTTCTCACATGCTAGCTTTCAACAACATAAAGGAGCTTGTACCAGAAGATGCATGCACTACTTTATTCAGAAAATCCATAACTACCAAAGGAGGCTGGAGGGTTGAAGGGACAGTCACACACACATTTTAGTGTGCTTAGTGACAGGGTTAACTTACATACTAGTCTATGCACCTTATCTCTTCCTGGCAGCAGATAGTTTGCCCAGCTGCCAGTAAGCAGACCGTGCTTTGAGTAGCACTTGTTTAGCAGGTGTCCTCAAGTGAGGTATTGTTGTTACTCATGCACCCTTGTGGGGCTGGTGGGCGTTACTGCAGTCCATTGTCAGCTTACTGTCAGAGATACGGTACTGATTCCTTCATTCCTTTCTTCCTCCTATGGATATTTTGAATCGAGCTCTTGGATTTTCCTGAACATTCTTGATTTCATTTAATTTTTAAATTATAATTTTCTAAAAGTATAACTAATGTTTTCGTTTTCATAAGACTTTTCATACAATTTGGTTTGGAAGAATATACTCATTGTGTTACAGTGCACAGGTTAGAAAATACAGTTACTGTGTATCACTTCATTGTAAAATTAAATGTCATCTGTTTTATTCATTATGTCAGTAACTCTTAGTTTTTCTAAGTCTTAATCTTCAGGTAATACAACTGAGTGTGTTCCCTGGTGTATTATTTTACAATAAATAGTAAAATCTGTGATTGAAGTATCTTTCAGTAAGAATCTTTTGTTTGGAGTATAAATAATATGGCTTTGTTTGGAGTATAAATAATAAAGTGTCTTACAGGTAATATAATTATTTTCTTTTAGAATTAAAGAGGATCATGTGATTCAGCATGGGCTGGTAGTGGATGGGACCAGCCTATCTCTTGCACTCAGGGAGCATGAAAAGCTGTTTATGGAAGTTTGCAGAAATTGTTCGGCTGTATTGTGCTGTCGTATGGCACCACTGCAGAAAGCAAAAGTATGTACATGTTATAAAAAGTTCCATAAGGATATTTAGATCTAGTATTCTCCAGGATTAATGCCTTCCATGCTTTTATTTGGTGGTATGCAATATATGACTCTTACTCCTAAGAATCAATCACTTCCGTTACTGTGAATTTTAACCATGGACATGAAACTTTGGGAATTCTCAGAGTAAATATTCAAGTTTCAGATATTCATAATGACCTAGAAAGTCTGTATTGTTTAGCAGTTGTGGTCTTGCTGAAATACAGATTTGAACTGTGGTAATTTATGATTACCCAAATTACTTACTTAACAACTGAAGGACCCTAGGAAACTTGAATTCATCTGCACCTTGAGGCAGTTCTATGATCGCTGCTTATCCTTACATTCTTGTGAATTGGTAAGTCTTTGTTAAAAGTGGCTAGCAAGTGGTAATCAGGACTTTTGTTGGAAGTTGAAAGCCAGTTAACTTCTGAAGTTGTACATAAGAAATATTTAAATTTCAGCTACCTAAGTGAAAGTACATATACATCTTTATTTTGTGATTTCATATTTGGAACTTGAGGTCTTAGAATGTACTGTTTACAAATATCCTTTGCAGTGAACATCTAAATACTTCTGAATGTTTCACACACACATCTAATAAAGTCAACATCCAGTTTTCCTTTGGTTTCATGGGATTTTGTTACAGTGCCTTTATTATAATTATTGTATCCCAGTCTGTGGTGATTAAAACTGGAGGCCAAACAAAACTAGGTGCTTAATAAAAGTACATTCAGGAATTCCACAGAAATCTGTTTTGATTTAATATTGGTTGCTTTTTTAAAACTTCAAATTGTGTTTATTACAAGAGAAAACAATTGGCTTTTCTCTATATCAAATAAAAACTATAATTTCTTGAGAGAAGAAAGTTTTACCTGAAAGAGTTCAATTAAGTGCAGTTTTTTCCACGATTATTTTTTTAAATTAAACGTATTTCATATTTTTCCTTACCATAAAATTCAAACATAATTGTTTCGTTATATTTCTTTCTTTTTTTTTTTTTTAATATGCGGGTACCAGGAGTCGAACTCAGGACCTTGTGCTTGCCAGGCAGGCGCTTATGCTGCTGAGCTATATCACCAGCCCTTGTTATATTTCTGAGATTCCTAAAATTTTAATGAAGATATCTTCAAACACATGAACCCACTGCATATTATCATCTAATATAAGATTTTTTCATTACTGTTCCTTCTGTAGAGTTATTTCAGATAAATGGCATTATACAAATTTAAGAAAATTGAATTTTTATCATAAAGAACTGTTTTATTGTATGTCTTTCAGGTAATTAGACTGATAAAAATCTCACCAGAGAAACCCATAACCTTGGCTGTTGGTGATGGTGCTAATGATGTAAGCATGATACAAGAAGCACATGTTGGCATAGGTGATTAATTTTTTCCTGAATTTTAAAGTTGATATAATTATTTGGTGGCCTCAAATTTTTCTTTTTTAAAGTACAATGTTAAATATGTGAGTGACAACTAAATGCAAAATGGTGATATATCACAGTGAATCCTCATTAGAAACCTGTTACAATTAAGCTCACCATTTAGGATATCTACTTCCAAATTTTTTTCTTTGCTTTTTTTTTTTTTTTTTTTTTTGGGTCGACCAGGGGTCAACCTCAGGACCTCGTGCGCCAGCAGGCGCCCGTGCTGCTAAGCGATATCACCGGCCCTTTTTTTCGTATGTGGGTTCCGGGAGTCGAACTCAGGACCTCACACTTGCCAGGCAGGCACTTATGCCGCTGAGCTATCTCATCGGCCCCCTACTTCCAAATTTTAAAGGAAATAAACACCACAGTAGTGAATTTTATCTTTTGTCAGTTTTCCTTGATGATAAAAGTTGCTGCTTGTAAAGTACTTTCACACCTTATTTTAGTCTTTTTAAGCTAAATTTATGATTTACATAGTTGCCTTCATTTCTTATTTTAAATTACTACTGATTTATGAAACTAAAGATTCTACAGTGTATCCTGAGCACAGTTTGAGAGATGAGAAGTTATATCAAACTAAACAAAATCTCAGATAATTTTCTGGTTTTAATAAGCTTTATTCTAATTTCTTTTCTACTTTTGCCTAAGATTTTTATTAAATCCAGAGTGCTTGTATCATTGTATTAATGATGATAAATTTGTTAATCATTTCCTATTTTAACATATTCTGATCTGCTTTCCTCTGTCACTTTATTTTACAAATGCAGAGCAAAAGAGAAAAGTATGGACTTGAGTTTCCTCTTGAAGGGTAAAATTGGAGTCAGAGGAGGGTTAGGCTAGTACCCGTTCTGGAGAACTCATTATATTCTCCTGTGATAGGCAGTTACCAGGCTTGTTATTTCTAATTTCTCTCTCAGATCAACTCCTTCCTCTTTGGGATAATGAATTACTGATCTGAAAATTTATTATTTTCTTTTCCGTTCATGCAGCACTAGGGACTGACCCCAGGACCTTTGCACTGAGCTCCGTCCCCAGCCTTTTTTATTTTTAACTATTTCCCTCTCTTCAGACCAGGTCTCACTAAATTGCCCAGGCTACGAAAATTTAATTTTCTTTCTAGTTTATATACTGTTTTTTTCCCATAAATCACCACAACAGTTTGATAACTTCCTGTATCATACCTTAAATCATAAAAGAATACATTTAGAGATGTTTCAAATAAGAAAACACATTACTCAGTAAAAAATATCCCTAACACTAGTTAGTTATTTGGAAAAAGAGAAGTTGGGTCCCTTTCTGCTACTTATAGCAAAATAAATTTTTGGTGAATTAAGGATGTAAATCATTTTAAAATGATTAAAAGACTATAAAAGGTAATTTAAGAAGATTTAATGATAATCCTGTCATTTGAGTTGTGGAAAGAGCTTTTAAACGTAATACCAAAATAAGGAGGAATAGATCAGTATATATGGCAGAGGTAAAAACTCCCCTAAAATAAATTTTGAAGATGAAGTAGTAAACAGTACTTGGAAAATAGATGGTAAAGTCTAATTAGGGTTAATATCCCTAATTTTTGAAGTCTTGAAAAATTAAAGTAACACTCCAGTAGAAATAGGTAGAAGGATGTGAACCATTGGTAGTTGCAAAATGAAAAATCCAAAATGAGTGCTAAATTTATGGAAAAAGTGTTTCGTCTCTTAGCACTCAAAAGAGTGCAAGTTAAAATTATCTGTCAGACTGGCAGCAATTACAAAGCTTGATAACCTCCAGTTGGCGAAGATACAGATTAACAAATGATCTTTTTTTTTTTTTTTTTTTTTTTGTGGGTACTGGGGGTCGAACTCAGGACCTTGCACTTGCAAGCAGGTGCTAGTGCCACTGAGCAATATCACCAGCCTTTTTTTCCTTTATGTGGGTATTGGGAGTCGAACTCAGGACCTCATGCTTGCCAGGCAGGCGCTTATGCCGCTGAGCTGTCTCACCAGCCCTCTTAACAAATGATCTTATACCATGTCAGTAGGAGAGTAAATTGGTGTACCCTGCATTGTTATGCATAACAAATTTTAACTGTGTGCCTAATGACATTGCAGTTATGTGCCCAATTATGTGTTTTCTTCTAAGAAAATAACTGAACGTATTGATAAAGATATATATTATAAACAGTGTCCAGTAAGTAACAAATACAAGTTACAAACAAATCTCACTTCATGTATATTTCACATATACCCACTACACATATACATATGTAAAATACAGACAGAAAGATTCTAAGAAGATACACAGACTAAAAACAGTGTTTTTCTGTAAGTTACTTGTAAGCTTGGCAATTACTCTTTTGCCCTTTTGGAATCTAAAGGATGATTGTAACATTAAAAGCTATATTTTCCAGCTAAAATGATTCACTGATTTCAGTTTATATTTTTTTCTTTTTTAATTTATTTCAAAATTGTATATTTATTTTAAAAAGCACACTTCAGCTTCTGCATGACAGGCTTTTTTTTTTTTGCATGAGCTTTTTCACATGACAGTTTCTTTTGTTTTGTTTTTTTTTTGTGGGTACCGGGGGGTTGACCTCAGGACCTTGCGCGCCAGCAGGCGCCCGTGCTGCTGAGCGATATCACCAGCCCCTTTTTCGTATGTGGGTTCCGGGAGTCGAACTCGGGCCCTCGCACTTGCCGGGCAGGTGCTTAAGCCGCTGAGCCATCTCACCGGCCCCACATGACAGTTTTTAGACAGTTAAATTTACTTATTTTTTGGTAGGTTCAGATTATTCAATTTGAATATATTTTACATATATTGGCACTAGTGAAGTTAAAGCTGTTTTATAGGGCCGGTGAGATGGCTCAGCAGCATGAGTGCCTGCCTGGCAAGCGCCAGGTCCTGAGTTCAACTCCCAGTACCCATATACGAAAAAAGGGCCGGTGGTATCACTCAGCAGCACGGGTGCCTGCTGGCGTGCGAGGTCCTGAGTTCGACCCCCAGTACCCACCAAAAAAAAAAAAAAAAGCTGTTTCATGGAAATTTTCTATCAGAAGTTTATTGCCCAGTACTTTTTATATTAACCATATTTTTATTTTGTTATATTCTTATTCTGTGAAAATACAGAGTCCACAAAAAAAATGTATACATACCTCAGGAAAAGAAAAACTTGTATAAATATTTTAATACTAAATTTATTGAGACATCATGGAACTAATACAAGTTACCTTTGGCTCTACAATTACAAGAGGTGCTCAAAGTGATGACCATTATACATTTCGCTGGGCGTGGTGGCGCACGCCTGATATCTCAGCACTTGGGAGGCTCAGGCAGCGGGATTGCTGCGAGTTTGACACCATCCTGGGCTACAAAGTGAGTTCAAGCCAGGGATATAGCTCAGCAGTACAGCGCCTGCCTGGCAAGCGTTAGGTCATGAGTTCAATCCCTAGTACCAAAAAAAAAAGTGAGTTCAAGCCCGGCCTGAACTGCATAGTGAAACCCTGTCTCAAAAAAGCCAAAACAAAACAAAACCTTCCAGACATTTATTAGTACAGAGAACTGCTGCTTGGGTAACCTTGGTTACTGAGATTGTTGCACATGCATTTTCAGTTTCTTCTTGAACAACTGGCAGTGTAGTGGGCTTTCTGTGATACATGACATCCTCTAGGGTCCCCCATATGAGAGTAAAACATCTGTTGAAAAAAGGTCATACTATTTTTCTTTTCCTGAAGCGTGTATATTTTCTTGGTGGACTCTGTAGGTGTTGCATGTCTGATATATATGGTAGCTTTATATTAATTATGTGTTTAAATAGAACAACCTTTTGGACAGCTGCTAGCTGCTGTATAATAGGACAATGGTGGCGAGCCTATGGCATGGGTACCACAGCGGGCTGTCTGTTATTGAAAGCTCTAAAAGGTTCACCATCATTGTAATAGATATAGTGTTCCTGAGCCCAGGTTCGACTACTATAAATAAGATATTCACAGAGATACCATGAAAATTACACTTCCTTATTATCAGCAAGCATACCTTTTTTCTTCTTTATTACAGGAATCATGGGTAAAGAAGGAAGGCAGGCTGCAAGAAACAGTGACTATGCAATAGCTAGATTTAAATTCCTCTCCAAACTCCTTTTTGTTCACGGTCATTTTTATTATATCAGAATAGCTACCCTTGTACAGTATTTTTTTTATAAGGTGAGTTTCATATTTTTTTTTTAGAATTAATTGCTGATACAGTAATTTGAAGTTTCAACCTAAGGAATGCTATAACCATACAGTTATTCTTAAAAATAGTTTCTGTAAGTAAGTAAAAATAATGTGCTTTTGTAATAAATCTGGTCGATACTGACAACACAACCAAGGGTCTGGGGCAAGGATGCAGGTGGTAGAACTGACTGAGAAGGGATGTAGGAGAACTTTTAGGGCTGATGTAAAAGTTCTCATTTTACAGTGATGGTGGTGGTGCATAGATTTTGAAACACATCAAATGTTTTACTTAAATTTGGAGTTTTATTCTGTGCAAATTAGACCGCAATAAATGTGACTTTATTTTGTCTTGAGCCAGTAATAAGTTCTAATTTGACTCCAGTGTGATGTTTTCAAGCAGAAGTTATTAACCTTTTTTTGCACCATGGATGACGCATTAGTAGACTACTGAAATGCTGCAAGCTTCTCAGTATAGGGTTTTTATGTGCATAAAATAAAATACTTAGGATTACAGAGGAACTAATGGTGCTAAAATACTGTTGTATCTGTAGACCCTTTGGAAAGGGTAGTAGACTGCAGAACACATGTTAAGAGCCCCTGTTACCAAGATATTTAATATATAAGATGTCCCATATTGCATATGTTCCTATAACTGATGGTTATAAAACACTGGAAGAACATAAGTAGATTGCATATAACTGGGATGATGTGGCAGTTTTCTTCCAACTTTTTGGTCTAGCTTTTTCCTTGTAATATTGAGTATATTGAGATAGAAAAATGTTTTGAAGCCCGCATGGTGGTGCACTCCTGTTATACCAGCACTCTGGAGGCTGAGGCAGGAGGACTGCCATGAGTTTGAGCCCAGCCTCAGCTACATAGTGAGTTCAGGGCCAGCCTGAACTACATAATGAGACCCTGTCTCAAGAAAACGCAAACAAACAAAAAAGATATTTTGATAATTTGTATTATAAAGCTATCATAGACCTTAAGTTTAATCTTACTTATTGAATACTATATATGAAAAGTCTTGAATAAGAATTGGAAACTTGTATTTTCAAAATTGTGGTATTGCTTGGCAATGATGGGAGGTAGGGGTGTTTTTGTTCTGATACCTGCACTGTTCCTTACAGTGCTTTTAGACATTTTTAATAAAATGAGAGTTCTACTTTCCTATTTAGGCAAGTCCTTATGGGAAGTTCCGCTACTTACCATATGAACTTTGTTTCCAGACATTTAATAACTATTTTTAAAAAATTTTTCTTTTAGAGCTTATATTTTAATTATTTCTCAATTAATCTTGTTTTACAGAATGTGTGCTTTATCACACCTCAGTTTTTATATCAGTTCTACTGTTTGTTTTCTCAACAAGTAAGTAAATAGAAGCTTGTGTTTTGTCCTTTTAGAATAAGACACATATCTGCAGGTTTTGATAGACATTTAGAGGGACTTTTTCATTTTTCTTAGTCCTACAGATAAGTAGGTAAAACTCCAAGTACTTTTAATCAGCATAACATTCATAATATTTATTCCAGTTTTCAATTTGAGATGAATGTAGATAGCAACATATGTTTCAATTCTGGATGGCTTTTTAAAAGTTGATATTAAAAACTCAACAGTAGGGCCGGGGATATAGCTCAGTGGCACTGCGCCTGCCTGGCAAGCTCAAGGTCCTGAGTTCAGTTCCCTATACCAAAAACAAAAAACAACAACAAAAAAAAAAAAACAGTATATGAGAGAATGTTGATAACTTTTTCAACTTACTTGTAATATCTTGTAGAATCCATATCAAGCTGACCAAATAGCTGCTAGACTAGAGGAGGTTCACTTCCTTTTTGTTTCAGACTCATCTTGTTTTTAAATATGGAAGGAACCTTAGTGATTTAGTCCAGGGATTATCTCAGGTTTTATCCCGTAAGTTAGCCTTAAGTAATTGATAGGAAAACCTGGATTGCTGTATTGAAAAGGTTTCTGAGCCTTTAGTTTCAGAGGGAAAATACTGTCATTTGTTAGCAGTCACTGTAATGAGCACAGGGTCGATCTCTGGTTGTACACATGTCACACATCACCATTCCTGGTCTGCTATTTTATTTGATAGAAAAAGAAAGTTAAATCTACAAAAATGAAGTAGCTTGTCCAGAATCACATAGCGGAGTTAATGACAAAACCATGACTTGGACCTACTGCTTCTAATTGATAACCCTTTCACACACCACTGTATACCTCAAACCGAGCCACATGGTGGATGTAACTTACTGAAAAAAGAGTTTAGTGAGGTTTTTCAGGAGTTGTTCCTGTCCTTAATCACTGTTTTCTCCTCTGTTTGTGACTTGTAGCTCTGCCTTCCAAGTATCTGCATAGATAGGCAGGGATAGGCCTGTAACAGTTTCTTCACCCGAGTAAAATAAAGAATGCTGGAAGCCCATGAACTTTGACTGGGTTTTCAGGGAGTTTATGGTGTGATTTGGGATATAGTATTAATAAGAATGAAAACAATGCATGAAGCAGAGGCAAAGTACTGACGAGTTAATACCAACACTAGCACTTTTTAGAGGTGAACACTATCATCAAGGACTTAGACCATTGTGAAATTTTATGGAAGAAGAGAGTCTTATTCAGTGCCTTACAAAGAGTATAGCATCTAGATGAGGAGACCAAGCCATGAAAGCAAACCTGTATGTGTAGCATGCTGGGTGTGGTCATGTGCACCTGTAATCCCAGCACTTGGGAGGCTGAGGCAGGGTGGGTGATCGCCACATACAAGTTTGAGGCCAGCCTGGGCTGCGTAGTGAGTTCAAGGCCAGCCTGAACTACATAATGAGACACTGTCTTAAAACAAACAAAAAACCTGTATGTGTAGCTTGTCAAAGGAATAGTAAGAAGGCTAGGCTCCATGTAGGAGAATTGCATAACACTACCTCACAGTGACCAAATTGTGGAGAATCTTAAAATACAGATCCAATTCACTGTAATTCAAGAGATAACTGATACTACAAAATATTCCAATTCCCACAAAGCACTTAAATCTAGGAACATTATATGTTTATCTAAAAAGCAAGTTGGAATTACTAGAATGGATTTTGGTGTAAATTAAAAAAAAACTATAATTTTATGCTTATTTTTAACGTGCTTCTTTGTAATTATATACATAAGTATAATAGATATAATTTCGAATCCTAAAATTCCTACCAATTTCTCTTTGTAGACACTGTATGACAGCATGTACCTGACTTTGTACAATATTTGTTTTACTTCCCTACCTATTCTGATATACAGTCTTTTGGAACAGCATGTAGACCCTCACGTATTACAGAACAAGCCTACTCTCTATCGGTAAGTATTTTTCAATATTAAATATCCATATACCAGGGGTGATGGAAGAATACAATGAATGTTTATAAAATTTTTTTTTAACAATGAAAGACACATTGCCATTGATTTCCCTCAAAAATACTCCCCCTCACTTTGAACACACATTCTTTTTGAAACGGGTTTTCACTACATAGTTTAGGCTGGCCTTAAACTTTGTATGTAGTCCAGGCTGGACTCAAACTCACAGTGATCCTCCTGCCTCAGCCTCCTGAGTGCTGGGACATTACAGATGTGTTCCACCACTCTGGACTCTACTTTGAATACACTTATCCCACCTTTCTGAAGCAGATCAGGAAGTCTTCATTTGTGTGATTAAAAAATATGGTGAACATTTCTGCTGGGTGCCATCCAGTGGAATGCAAGCTCATAAAATCATCACAGTATATCCTCATCCACCTTATTCACCAGGTCTGGCACCATGTGACTTCTGGCTCTTCCCCAGAGTCAAAATACCATGCAAGGTCAATGTTCTGAATCAGTTCGGGACATCAAATAGCCAAGCCAGCACACCTAAAGACACTCATGAAAGAGGTCTTTTAGAACTGCTTTAGAAAGTGGCAGGTGCCAGTGCTAGCTGTGGTGGTACATGCCTGTAATCACAGCACTTGGGAGGCTGAAGCAGAAGGATTGCTGCAATTTCAAGACCAGCCTGGGCTACATAGTGAGTTCAAGGCCAGTGAGACCTTGTCTCATAAAAAAAAAAAGAAAGTGGTGGGAACAATGGGATAAGTGTGGTCAAAGCATGGATGGGTGTTTTGAAGGTTAATGGCAGCGTGTCTTTTAAACTTAGGCATTCACCATATTTTTTTATCACATTTATGTTTCTGATTGTAAGTATATTCAATGGTTACCAAATTTAACAATTACTTGAAAAATGAATATATGGGTGGGTAGTGTCTTGGTGACTGATACTTTACTAAGGAAATATGGTGGTTATATGGCTTAAGAATTTTTAATATCAAAAAGAAATTTTGAATAATTTTTCCAGTTTTATTTGTTCTTTTTTTTTTTTTTTTTTTTTTGTGGGTACCGGGGGGTCGACCTCAGGACCTCGCGTGCCAGCAGGCGCCCGTGCTGCTGAGCGATATCACCGGCCCCTTTTTCGTATGTGGGTTCCGGGAGTCGAACTCGGGCGCTCGCACTTGCAAGGCAGGCGCTTACGCCGCTGAGCCATCTCACCGGCCCTATTTGTTCATTTTTTAAGAGAGGGTCTCACTATATAGTTCAGGCTGGCTGGCCTCAAAGTTGGCAGCAGTCCTCCTGCCTCAGCCTCCCAAATGCTGGGATTGTAGGCATACACCATCATGCTCAGCTCCTGCTGGTTTGGGAAATGAACTCTTTGATCCTAGAAATGCATTGGACATTAATAGTATGGTTTATACTTGCTGTTGCAAACCAATCATAGTCTACTTCATGTACACAAAAGAAGTTATTCACTATTTAGCAGTCTAGAGTTTCTAAAAAATGAACTCATGTCCCACTATTGCAAACATATGTGTAATACTCAGTGCAAAGCAAGTTGAGGACATTGATCCTAGGTCCCCAGAACCAAGTAAGTAACACAGAGATGTGGAACGTGTCGGGACAAGTTTTCGGTCCTCTGGAGAGGTGTGGGGTACCACTTACAGAGGCCTCCAGTCATCCAGATGCAGTATTACTTCAGTTTCCTAGGTTGTCTAGGACAGGACTTGCCCCAAGATTAGTGCAGATTGCTCCTCTGGAATAGCTGCTGTTGAACATGGAGTTCAGGAGCCTCACTGCCGAACCCAGCTCGGATAACCTCACTAAGAGACTGGCAGAGTGGCTGAACGTTAACAGGGCGATACTGATCAGTCAGCTTTCACACTTACTCTGAAGCACTGTGCCTGTATTTCTTTATCAAATAAGAAAGTGTATTGAAGTTGAACTAAGGCTGTTATCACAGGCATATGGTAGTAGAAGTAGAACTTCATAAATGTGGGTTTATTCTTCTAATATTTTCAGGACATCTTAAGTTCAAATTTCACCTTGTTTTTTAAATAAAAGTGTAATACTTGTTTAATAGCTAAAAAATAAATGATTGCTAATGCGTTCCTTTTTGTCTTTTTTGTTTTTAATTTACAGGGATATTAGTAAAAATCGTCTCTTAAGCATTAAAACATTTCTTTATTGGACTATCTTGGGTTTCAGTCATGCCTTTATTTTCTTTTTTGGATCCTATTTTCTGATGGGGAGAGATATATCTCTGCTTGGAAATGGCCAGGTAAATATATATATAGATTTTTATAGAATGCTTGTCAACGTTTTCATTTGGTTTGGTTTTTGATAATTTTATTGTCATGGACAATAAAAGTAAAATTCAACTTAAATTATAAAAGTTCATATATTGAAAGTGAAAACATAAAAAAATTTTAATTTTTTTATGTAATGAAGTTTCATACAAATGAAAATTAAAACATGAAGGTGGCCAGGTGCAGTGGCCCACCTCTGTAGTCCCAGCACTTGGGAGGCTGAGGCAGGAGGATTGCCTCAAGTTTGAGGCCAGCCTGGGCTACATAGTGAGTTCAAGGCCAGACTGAACTACGTGGCAAGCCCCTGTCTCAAATTTAAAAACAAAAAAGAAGGTAATACAATATAATTTAAATATAAAACTCATTAATAGACAATTTTGCTATTCAAAAATTAGTTCACACAAGGAGATACATTATTGCCCCTGCATGCTGGTCATCTCAGGGTGTTTCAATAACAGATACTGTTTATTTGGTGCTTATTTTTGTGCAGGTGGTTATATGCCCCACACTGATTAATCCTCACAGTAATCCTCTTGGAAGGGTTTAATTACCCTCGATTTTCAGATGAGAAATGAGGACTTAGTGTCTGTTTGCTAGTGGTTTTGTTTGCTTACTTCAGGAGTGGTACTGTATTCTGACTGCACTAGCAATTCCCAGAAAGTCATAAATTCATAAATTACCACTTAATTATGCCCATGTTTTTGAAATGTGCAATTGGAAAGCATATTGAACAGTGCGCTGTTTCACTGTATACTGATTGTCCTGCTCCTGTTGGAGACAGTGGGCAGCATGAGGCATCTCTTTCCAGGCCTAGCTAGGTGGGGAGGGAAGGAGGTGACAGCAGTGTACTATGATGGACCGGAAGTGCTTATTACCTTTGGTTTCCCTTTTTAATTGGCAACACTTAATGCCTTGCAGAATATGTTTGGAGACATAGACATATAAGATTTGCAATTAAGAGAATATAAAGTTTTATCCATTCAGAGAACCAGTAAGTTTCAGTTTCTTTTCTCCTGCTCTGTGTAAGTTGTCCAGAAATATTGTGCCAAGTGATCTACGATAACTTCTGGTTGGAAATTTTTCAGAAAACCATTGCTGTTGCAGTTTTGTTACCATTTTAAGTGTGACAGGAGTGAAAGCCCTCAGTCATGACTGTAGCATTCTAACTAAAAACCCTCCATTGCATACAACTGTAAACCCATCTTTGTTGTTTTTTGTTTTTTTGTGTGTGTGGGTACCAGGGGTTGACCTCAGGACCTCGCGCGCCAGTAGGCGCCCATGCAGCTGAGCAGTATCACTGGCCCTTTTTTCGTATGTGGGTTCCAGGAGTTGAACTTGGGCCCTCGCACTTGCCAGGCAGGTGCTTACGCCACTGAGCCATCTTACCAGCCCTGTAAACCCATCTTTGGATTTCAACTCTGAAGATATTATCCAAAGGAATATTGTACATGATAATAATAAGCACAATAATGCTTCTTTCATACTCTTTCAACTTTATTAATATAGTCACAGATTTCATTGTAACTGGCTTGAATAATTAAAATGATTTTCAGGACCAGGCTTGTGGCTGAGTGGCAGAGCACTTGCCTGACACATGTGAGCTCCTAGGTTCAATCCTCAGTACCACCCAAAAACTCAAAAAGATTTGCAGCAGAAATGAAATAACTTTGCCTTGCATCTGATTTAACATCATGTTACCACATAACGTAATGTCTGTTCTTCCTGTTTAGATGTTTGGAAACTGGACATTTGGCACTTTGGTCTTCACAGTCATGGTTATTACAGTTACGGTAAAGGTATGGTACTAAAATTAGTAATGTGGACATACTTTGTGTATAATTAATAGTTAATTTCTGTTATGTCTTTAGCCATAGATAAGTATTTTCCCTTTTCCTTTTTCAGCAGTGAATTCTTTCAGATTACTATTTTAATAATTCATTTAAATTTTTCTTAGAAAAGTCTCTAAATTCATTATTTCGGAAAGCTTCAATTGACTTTTTAAAAATCACTGAAATTCTGCTTCTGTGTGTATAATACAAAACCACACAATTTGTTTTAAGCCATGGAACTGAAAAACAGTCATCTTGTGAAATTTCAATGCTGCTTCCTCATAGAAGAAAAATACTATAAATGTGAAATTATAGTTTCCTACTAGTGCCTTTTCATTAAATTCTTTGTAATTAATGTTTTATGTTAAGCTTTATCTGAGAGGATAAAGTTTTGTTACTTTATATTTCTAAGACTTTTTAAATTTTTTTCTTTTAGATGGCTTTGGAAACTCATTTTTGGACTTGGATCAACCATCTTGTTACCTGGGGATCTATTATATTTTATTTTATATTTTCTTTATTTTATTGTGGGATTCTCTGGTGAGTAACTATGTTTATTTTACTTTTTTTTTTTCTTTCTTTCTTTATGTGGGTACCAGGAACCGAACTCAGGACCTCGCTCTTGCCAGGCAGGCACTTATGCCACTGAGCTATATCACTGGCCCTTATTTTATTTTATTTTTTGTTTGTTGAGACAGGGTTGCTGTGTAGTCCAGGCTAGCCTTGAACTCACTATGTAGCTTAGCCTGGTCTCAAACTTTTATGGCAGTCCTCCTGCTTCAGCCTCCCAAATGTTGGGATTACAGGGGTGCACCACCACACCCGCTTATATTTAACTGTAGTAAACATTTATTGTGTTGGGTTATAGTATGAGCAAATTCTGCTCAGAATCATTTTGAGATCCTATCCTAATAAATTCATTTGTTTCCATTTATCTTACTAATGTGTAGGGAAGAAAAAAATAAATTTAACATTTCTTGACCACGTAGACATTTTATATAAACATTTTAAACATGCTTATATAAACATTTTATATAAGATAATAATTGACTCATCACAATAATCTTATTCTTATTTTTCCTATATGGAAACTGAGCCTCAGGGTCACAAAGGTAAAAGAGTAATCATAGTCAATGTTCTTTAGAATAACCATATTACATCTAAATTACTTATTCATATATGCACTAAAATAAGTCCCATATAACCATCAAATTTTGATTATTGAGTTAATTTCTCTCTCGAACTCTTGCATACTTCAGTAGTGAAGTCAGGTGCTAATCTATTCCGATAAATTAAAATCTATGCTTCTGGGCCGGTGAGACAGCTCAGCGGCATAAACGCCTGTCCAGCAAGCACAAGGTCCTGAGTTCAACTCCCGGAACCCACATAAAGGAAAAAATGGGCCGGTGATATCGCTCAGTGGCACAAGCGCTTGCTGGCAACCACAAGGTCCTGAGGTCGACTCCTGGTACCCACATAAAAAAAAAAATCTATGCTTCTCAGCTGAGCATGGTGGTGCATGCTTATAATCCCAGCACAGTGGGAGGCTGAGACAGGAAGAACAAAAGTTCCAGCCCAGCCTGGGCAGTTTAGCACTCAGCAAGACCCTGTCTCAAGATAAGAAATAAGAATGGGGATATAAATGCTGGGTGTGGTAGCTCATGCCTATAATGCCAGCACAGGAGACTGAAGCAGGAGGATTGCTGTGAATTTGAGGCCAGCCTGGGCTACATAGTGAGTCCAAGGCCAGCCTGAACTACCCAACAAGACCTTGTCTCAAAAGACAAACAAACAAACAAAATTGGGTTGGGGATGTAGCTTATTGTGAAAGTCTTGGGTTCAGTCCCTAGTGCTAGGGAAAAAAAAAAAAAAAAAATTCATGTTTCTCCCATGATTTTTTGGAAAGTGCTAGACAACTAATGTCTCCTTTTTGGAGAATTTATGTTACATTTGCCTGCTGTCTTTGATCCATTTATCAGGCAAAAACTTGGATTAGCTAATCATTAGCTTCCATGTGGGATCATAAAAGATGCTCTTCTGCATATTGTTGTCTATAACCCTCCTCCTTTCCCTATTTCTGTATTTCCCCATGGTCTTTGGAAGTGACAGATACCAAAACCCCCTAAATAATACCACTGCAGGCCTCAGGGTCACTGGGATCTGGGGCTGGGGCTGCCCTCAGGGCCAAGTGCCTGGGCAGAGCAGATTTCTCCGCAGGCAGGGCGCTCACGCCTGAACCTCTGCCCCGGTGGCACTGCAGGACTCCTGCACACCCCATTCTACAAAGGGAGGTGAGGGGTGCAGGGATTGAACCCAGGGCCTCGTGGATATAAGCAAGTGCTCCACACTGAGGTCAACCCCTAGGCCAACGCAGCCCCTCTTGAACCCTCTTGTGGGGCATTTTCCACCCCAGCAAGTATTGATCCCTACACCCACAGCTCACAGGCAGACTCTTAAGGAGCGCCCTGTGACCCTGCCAGCCATTCCTGCTTTGTTAGTGCAGTGGCCATCTGGATAGGCCAGAGCCACCACCCAGGCCTTGAGTGCACTGAGGAGAAGGGTGGGACAGATGCAGACACAGACAGAGGTCTCACTGCTCACCCCCAGCCTCTTAGCTGTTGCCTTCCGTCCACTCGGGCCCAGGCCACCAGAAAGGATCAGATGGGAGGAAAGGTTGGAGATGGAAACCTCCCCAGAGGAGCAGCTCTGCAGTGGAACAACATACAGGAACCTCAGCCCCCTTCACAGCTCTGCCCCGGCTCCCAGCCACCACCACCAACCCACCCTGTCTCCGCGCTTGGCTCAGTGTCTGTGCAGTGATGGGACATCACAGGCTGTGTGCCCAGCTGGGTGGCAGATGCAGAGAATCAGTTTTTCTTTTTTTCCTTTTTTTTTGTCTTTTTGAGACAGGGTTTCGCTATGCATTTCAGGATGGCTTGAACTCACTTTGTAGCCCAGGCTGCCCTCAAACTCTCAGCAATCCTCCTGCCTCAGCCTCCCAAGTGCTAGGAGTATAGCGTGTACCACCACGCTCAGCCAAGTAATCAGTCTTTTATGGTTTTTTTAACTGATTAATTAAATCAGTAAAAAATATTTTGTTACATACTATTTCTTTCTTTTCTTGGTCTCTTCAGTCAGTATCACGACATTGTTTTGATGTCCTAGCACTAAGATAGGGATATCAGAGCTGGGGATATAGCTCAGTGGCACGGTGCCTGCCTGGCAAGCTCGAGGTTGTGAGTTCAATTCCTGGTGCCAGAAAAAAAAAAGATAGGGCTGTCTAGTCAACTGCTTGCCACTTTCCTATTAATAAAAATTGTAATTTTTATTAAAAATAATTAAATTGTTTAATTGGGTTTTATGTTTAACAATTAATGTCTGTCTTGCTTTATTAGCTGTTCAATGAGGTTATGCTAATTTTCAATTTAGAACATTTTTCTGGAGTACTCTTAAAATTGCTACTTTGAATTCAGTAAGTTTCCATGATGTCTTGACTTAAGTCATTTTAGTTTTCACTTTTATTTAGCCTACTATCTTTCTCCACAGGCCATTTTTGAGCTCCCAGAATATGTACTTTGTATTTATTCAGCTCCTATCAAGTGGTTCTGCTTGGTTTGCCATAACCCTTATGGTTGTCACTTGTCTATTTCTTGATGTCGTGAAGAAGGTATTCGACCGACAGCTCTGTCCTACAAGTACTGAAAAGGCACAGGTAAGCACTTTTTATATTCAGTAACTTCTTATTAGGAGTTTTAGTGATCCATGACTGTGATTATAGTTTGCTTAGGTCTGAAAATAGGAAATAACCCATCCCCATATCAAGTATTTTGCAATATAAATATTTTAACTACCAATAAATTCTCTAATTTAAAAATTACATTATTGATAAAACTCCAGATTTAACAAAAGAACCTGAAATAAATTATTTAAATATTTTTACAGAATAATTTTTACAAAATACATGTAAATATTTAAATTGATATTAAATATTTAAATTAATGAATATTAAACTACAAAATGCTTAAAAATATGGTTTATGGTCTGATAGACCTCATTTCAAATCCCAGCTCTGCCATGTGGCAACACTGTGACTTCAAATGTCAGTTTCCTCATTGGTAAAATTATGACAGATGTCTTTTTCTTTTTTTCTTTTTCTTGAAGTATTAAATGAAAGAATGTTTAAACACAGAGTAGGGGTGGGGTTGAAAAAATAAATAATAAAACACAGTAGTTGCTGAAGAAATTATAGCTATTTGCTTTACCTTGCCCTTTTTGTATATTTGATTAGTACATGAGCTAGAAATCTATATTTATTTGTCCTTTAACTGTACCATAGTATTGGATATGTACATTAAAGAATACATTCTCGGGCCGGTGAGATGGCTCAGTGGCGTAAGCGCCTGCCTTGCAAGCGCGAGGGCCCGAGTTCGACTCCCGGATCCCACATATGAAAAAGGGGCCGGTGATATCGCTCAGTGGCACGGGTGCCTGTTGGCGTGCGAGGTCCTGAGGTCGACCCCCCGGTACCCACAAAAAAAAAAACAAAAAAACAAAAAGAATACATTCTCATCAATTTTTATACTCTGGTAAACATTGAGTTTATTAATTAGTTCTTTCCAAGGTTAATTTTTTTTTCTGGGTTTTCGGGTTTGTTTCTTGCCAAGAATTTTTTTTTTTTTTTTTGTCTTTTTGAGACAGGGTTTCATTATGTACTTTAGGCTGGCTTTAAACTCACAGCAGTCCTCCTGCCTCAGCCTCCCAAGTGTTGGAATTACAGGCATGTTCCACCTCATCCAGCTTTTTTTTTTTAATGCAGTTGTATATTTACCTACAAACAGAAAAACTGGTCCCTAAGTATTCAGTAATTTTCATTAGGCTTCCTAAGCAGTACACTGGTTTTAATTTCTGTTAGTCAGCATCATTTCTCTAGCTTTTACTTGCTTTGGTGTTTTGTTTTGCTTTTGAGGCAGAGTTTTGCTTCATAGTCAGGCTGACCTCAAAGTCATGCCAATCCTTCTGCCTCAGCCTCCCCAGTGCTGAGATTACAAGTGTGCACCACCATGCCCAGTTTATGTGCTTTGGTAATTTAATCCTGGTCAATAAACATTTTGACACCATTGAGATAGTATAGGCCTGTGAAGCCTGACAGATCTGAATTCAAATACTGTTTGACCCTGGACCTGTTTGTAAGGTGTATGTCCTTGACCAAAGTCACTTTGCTAGACTTCGGTTTCCTCCTGTGTAAAATCAGAATAATAGTTGGTCCTTGATAAGAAAGTTACCATAAGTAAAATGAAGATTGTGATACAGACCTCCAAAGGGGGACGGCGTAATCTGTTGCGTCTGCCTGTGTATATATTTGAATCAGTGTAGACAGGCTTTTATGTATTTTTAAAATCTATATCAGAAAGGTTTGTCTATTTTACTGTTTCTAATCTTCAGAAATTAGATAAAAGAGGCCAAGCATGATGGCGCACACCTGTAATCCCAGCACTCAGGAAGCTGGGGCAGGAAGATGGCTGAGTTCGAGGCCAGCCTGGGCAATGTAATAAGTTCAAGCACAGCTTGAATTAGATAGTAAGACCCGATCTCAAAAAAACAAAAATAAACAAATAAGAATGATAGTAAAAGAATACTAATTTTAACCACTGTTTATTATATTTTTTCTAGACCTTGATGTAAAGCAGTTTGTCTCCCTTCTTCACCTACATACATATATTTGACCAAAAAAGTGAATGACCTCTCTTTAAAACTGTACTCCTTTACAAAAGTAATCAGATTTACATTTATCCTTACAAATTCTATGGTAGGTGGAGCATTTGCAAATTTATGTAGTTTTCATAGACATGTCTGACTGATATAAAAAGTGATAATATTTGTTCTTGTTACATTTTCTATAGTCTCTATTTTTTTTTTTTTTTTTGTGGGTACCGGGGGGTCGACCTCAGGACCTCGCGCGCCAACAGGCACCCGTGCCTCTGAGCGATATCACCGGCCCCTTTTTCGTATGTGGGTTCCGGGAGTCGAACTCGGGCCCTCGCGCTTGCAAGGCAGGCGCTTACGCCGCTGAGCCATCTCACCGGCCCTAGTCTCTATTTTTTAATTCTTATTAGTCCATGTGTGCAGTGCACAATGATTACATTCATCACGGGGAGGTGGTGCGCCCACATGGCGCACCTTAACTCTTTTTATCCTCCCCTCCCTGCCCCCTGCCCCTCCCTCTAGTCTCTTGAAAGGATTTCATAGGAAATATTTTGTACCTTAAGATAGGCCCTTAAGAAAAAAGTTAATAGCGCATATATGTATTTTGTATTTTAACATGTTAAAAAGGAATTAAAAATAGAATGTGCAGTTAAGTCAGACATTTTACTTGCATGTGGAAGTAGTATGATCTTCTCTTTTGGCTCACTAACGCAGTTTCCAGATGACATAAAGAGAGGTAGACGGTCTCCTTCAAGAAGGCAGTCTCCACTTTCACTCAGAGGTGTAGCCTGCTGAGGTGGTTTTTTTGGTGGGTTTTTGGTTTGTTTGTTTGGGGTGAGTTTGTTTGCTTGCTTTTGTCTTTTTTAAATTGAAACAATATAGTTATTCAAATCCTGTATGTGACGTTATTCCTTTGCTACAGGCAGTAGTCATCATTATTTCAGCCTCTGCAGTCTCTTCTGATTTCAAATGATGGAGAAATGGTTAGAAAGTTTTCAATTACTTGTTTACCAAAAGTAGCAAGAAAAAACCCTCTCAAAAGAAGAGCTGTCAGCATTTATTCTGAGCTCTGTTTTTCACAGAATTACAATGTGGTGTTAAGAATGAAGAATAAACTTTTTGATGGCAAGGCCAACACCCTGCACATGTCAGTCGTGTATGTGTACCACGTATCTGTCTCCCTCACGAGGGGACAGGTGTTGGGTGTTGACAGAGCTTGTCCTGCGTCTGTCTCCTAGGTGACGAATGCCGCTCACTGACTTGTGTGTCCCATCCCTTTTCTGTCCACTTATAGATGTACTCCAACACAGTCGCTTTAAGTGACGAGTTCATCGCACTGCAGCCTTTGTCCAGGGCAAGGGAGCAGCTGAGCAGACTTAGGTAGAGTAGGAGTGGAACCTCGCTGCGCTTCTGCATGCTTACGGTCAATGAATATCTAAAGACGGGCAGAGGCACGGGTGAAGAGCGGGGCACTTTTGTCAGCACAGCTCTGTCTCTGACTAATTTGACCTTCATTAATATGTATGTTAAAACCTAAAAAAAATCCGTTTCTTCTTTGAAAAGAAAATTCAACATAACAGGACAGATCTGTACCTTGTTATATATTTTTATACCTTAACTTTTTCTAGCATAATTCTAATGCTTCTGCTTGTCATATTCATATTTAAGGCTGCTACTGCATGTTGAGTAATGAAAGCTACAGAAAATCCTCATAACATTTAAACTTTTAAGTTGTACTTGGCAGTGAGTGTTACTCATTTTTTGTCTTGCCTTAAATCTGTGTTGTAAATACTGTGTGTGTTTGTGTTTGTACACTGTAATGGCTGCCTGAGCATTTCATATCCCTGCTCCTATTTAGTGCATCTATAAATTGAACGCTGTGTTTTACATGTCTTGTGCCTTTATCTCCACAGACATATCAATGCCTTCAGTTTCCACAAAAAATAACCAGTAGTCTAGAGATGTCTTTTGAGAGATGGGCATGAAAACTTAAATCCTAGAATATTTGATAATATACCAAAATGATGTATTAAGTTTAATTCCATTTAATTTTTGAAGAGAAAAAGTAATTTTTTTTTTTTTAGCACTTTTTAATTTCTTGCCTTGTTGGTGTTTTACAGATTCTTAATCATGTATATTTTTTAATTCTTTTGTTTGTTTGTTTGGAAACAGGGTCTTACTGTGCAGTCCAGGTTGGCCTTGATCTTACTATGTAGCCCAGGCTGGCCTCAAACTCACAGCAATCCTCCTGCCTCAGCCTCCCAAGTGCTGGGATTACAGGTGTGCACCACCACACCCAGCTTTTTAAATTCTTTTTTATTCTGTAAGATTTCTGTCTACATTCATCTGATCAAATCAATGGCTTTGACAAGGCACCACTTAACCTTTTATGTAACATCATGAGTTTATAATTTTGAGCCATTTTAAAGTTTTGCCAAACCTCTAGGGTTTTTTTGATGATGTCAAGATTTTTTTTAATTCTACTTTGAATTACAAAGGTTTATAATTATAGATGAATATACATATGGGTGTTTAAGTAGTAAACTAAATTTCATGTTTAAAGCCAGTGCTAAAATCAGGAAAACGTGAAGATTTGCTTTTACTTCTGGATAAGCCAAGTATCTACATCTCAATTGTATCAGTGGGTGATTTTCTGAAAACAGTGGCTATCTCTCACATTATTTAACATTTATTTTACTCTAAGGCAGTAAGAAAGCTCATTATTTAAGAGAATACTCTGGCCAATTCTTTTGTCAAGTGACGGTAACATTTTGCATCCTGAATAATAATGTTATGAAATCATATTTTCACATTATGTTGACTTAAATGAAGCCACTCTTTTTGAGCAATACTAGACCTAAAAAGAATGAGGAAAAGAGATCAAAGTGATTCCAAGCTCTCTAATCTTATAGCAGATTAGGAGGTTTAACACACATCAGCAGAAGATGACAGTGAGAGCAGTATGTATTGGCCAGGTACCCTTCCTGTGGAGGGAGCAGCTGACCCCACCACACCCACACCGCACTTGTCGCCACCCCCAGGGCCTAACCAAACATACTCCCAAGTGCAGTCCCTTTTCTGGGCCTCCAGTTTCCTCACTTAAATGATCATTTTACATACATACCACAGTCTATTAACTTAATCAACAGCACAGAAAAACAGAAAGAAGAAATACTTTGCCTAACCAAAGGCCGAGCAGAAATAACAGCGACCCACCTGAGCAGTGAGCGGCCATTTGTTCACAGCTGCAAGGGGGACAGGGGCCTACATGCGTCTCTGCTGGTGTGTCCTGTGAACTTCGAAGGCATCTTGTTTTCTAAATTGTGATAAGCAGGATCCCTCGGGTGCATCCATGGTAGCTTAACTATTTTGACAAGAAGGACGGTTATGTAGATATCAGATATCTGTAAGAGTTTTCAGATCTTTAATTAGATTGGTACTTTTTAAGAAGCTTTTGACTGATAAAGCTCATTTCGAGTATTTTCCTTTTCTTTGTTGTAGGTAAATGTCATATAAACACAGTACTCATGAAACCAGGGAGTTCTGCTGTTTTTTTTTTTTTTTGTTTTTTTTTTTAAACTAGTTTTTGGTCAGACCTAAAATAGGAAAAACAGATGAGGCAAAATCTGTTTTCATTGTGTGGACATTTTCTCATAACTGAAAGAAGGTTAAAAATAAGGATGGCTATAGCATGTGTTTGGATTAAACTTCCCTGGGTCTCTAGCCCAAATATTTAGAAAAAAAAAAAAAGATTCGTCTAAGTTATTGACCTTTACTAAAAGTGTATCTCAAAGGTAAATTAATGTGTTTACAACTAATCCAAGCCCCTTGTTCGTGTGTCTGACATTTGTGCTGTGCTGAAATCCAGCTAGCGTAGACACTGCTGAGGCAGGACGAGAGGTGAGAAGTCGGACATTTCGCAGTAAGAAGTCTAAATCTTACTGGCGATGGATCTCATAGAAGAAACTGAATTTTGTTAACAGAAACTTGGTTTCAGCTCGGCTGTGTGTTTAGTGAGCTTTGTGCACTGAGAACTCATGGCTTTGTGTGCTTCGTTGTGTCCCCATTCAGAAGCTCCTTTCATCCTGTTTGTCGCAGTGCACGTGCCGTTGTGTGAGCATTCATTTGTGCCTCACAGTTTGTGGACCCAACTTACTGCTTTGATTCTAACCCTAGGTACTGTGAGAAGATCTTTCTGTAATGCGGGATTTGTTGCTTTTCTGTTCTTCTAGATGGAAGAAGATAAGGGTTCATTCGGCTCAGCATATGAATTTGCTGAAAGCCAGCACAGAGGGGAGGACAGTAGGCACCTGCTAGCTGAGGCTTGCAGCCGGCAGGACAGTTGTCGCGTGCACTAGGTAGTACTGCGCCGGGGACTCACCTGCCGCCTCTCATGCTGGGCCCGCGGGGGAGGATTGGCCTGACCTGTCCACTTCCCCTCACTGTTTCCTGCACCGTGTCTCATACGCTGTCTTGGTTTAGTTCTTTTCCTTTGTTATGGTCTTCCCATTTTCATATTGTCTATCCCTGAATATCTTATTAGTTTTCCTTTCAAATTATAGTAATAAATCATTCTTTACCTCATATCCTAACCTAGTAAGGTGTTCTCACACCCTGTTATCTTACATTCAAGAAATGGCTCCCTTTGAAAACATGCCGAATCTGTTATTTCTGAAATCGTTTTCCCCTTTGAAGTTGTGTATTATTTTATACGTCTTAATGTAGGTAGACACTGAATTGCTTATCTAAGTCTACCTCTTGAGCTGAATTCTCGAATGAGTGCTTAGACTTAGTGATTTTCTGTTGATTGATATTTAACAAACTCAGTTCTTTTAATAAATTTTTATAGTTTTATCTTTGTAATAAAAATATGAATTGATAATGACTTCATTTACTCCCCTTTTGAGGAATAAACTGTAATCACTTCTAAACCTCACCAGGATGTGCAGAATATTTTGACTGGTAGTAATTATGAAAAATAAAATCCTACCACTAACGGTTAGTTTTGTGTAAGAATGACAAGTGAATTTCCTCCCTTGCCAGCCATCCAGACACCGTTTACCCTCTCCATTAAATTGGGGGGAGTTAGTTTTTCACAGATACTGATACTGCTCTTCACCTGAACTGTAAATTCCTGGTCATACATCACTTACATAACCAGTTGAATAAATACATCATTAAAATAAAGAGAGTCCAGCCTACTCTCTAACTAGGAATAAGCCAAATGATCGAAACAAACTTACCTAATAAAATGCTTATGTTTATTTTCATAGTTGAATTTAGGCAACACATACAGAAATCTCCTCTCTAGAAAGCCCGAAAAGGCAGAAAGGAAGTATTTCTATTTGTACCTGTCTTTCCGAGTTTCCACATTTCACACCGCCATTTGTTGTACTTAGGGGAGGGAGGAGGAAGGCGGTGAGAGGTGTGCCCTGAAGGAAGGGTCCTCGGTGGACCCTGCGCCGGCCGGCGCTCCAGCCATCTGCAGTGCGTCCGAGCGGGTGCTGACATACTGTAGAAGTTGCATCATTCTCAGTCACAGCTGCAAGTCAGTGTAGTACTTGATGACTTCTGATTTCACGTTGAAAAGAAAAACATTTCTGTAAACCCAGACCTATTTTCTTGTTGTTGTTTTTTTTTTTTTTTTCATAATTAGAGTTTAAGGCTTTAAGACTAGACAAGGTGTTTACATTGATCATCCAGTATTTAAGGGAAAAACACACTAATACAGTTAATAGTTTCACAGTTCTTATCTAAACCTAAGAAAACTTTATTAGAGGTCATAGGAGTGACATAGGTAAAAATGTAAGACAATTTTCTAACATTTATAAGATTTAAGGAAGATATTTGATAAGCAACAAAAGGAACTTGGAGTATTTGCCATCATTGATATGAAAATAATGGAAATAAGAGCAGTGAGCTGAGCCCAGCCCAGCACGGTGGTGCATGCCTGTAATCCCAGCACTCAGGAGGCTGAGGCAGGACTAGCCTAGGCTACACAGAGTTCAAGGCCAGTCTGAACTACATAGCGAGACCCTGTCTCAAGAAACAACAAAAAAAAAAAACAGCCTAGATTTATTTCAGAAGGCAAGTTCTGTAAAGATGGTGACTATTTTCATTGGCCATACATAGCCATGTTAACGTCCATGGACGTTTTGCTTGGCAGCCCTCCTACCTCTGAATTATGTGGTGGTTTCTGGGAAGAAAGTGTGGTAGAGAGTGAGGCTTAGCAATAAATCAAAATTTCTGGTAATTTAAAAGTTATTTTTGGTTTCACCAGGTAGGCTCTCTCTCTAATTAGTTTGCTTTTTTTTTTTTCTTTTCTAGTGTTTACAACTAGTCTTCTCCCAAAGTGCTATGGTTCTCTCCCCTTTCTTTGAGTGAAACAAGACTAAACGTCCCATCCCAGTTCCCCTGGCAGCTGTGGCTACATGTTCTCTGGCTGAGCTCCCAGCTCGTGGATACTGAAATCGAAGATGTGCATGTGGCAAAGTAGTAGCGCTTGGAAGTTTGCTAGAGAACAGTAGAGCATTTTTTGTAGAGAGCTTTCCAGAAACACAGCCAGCTTTCAGCGTTTTCAAAGCAGCTGGGTTGTTTTGTTTGTTTGGTTTTTTATGTTTTTCCTATTTAGGAAAAGAAAAGGAAATAGGTTTTATTTAGGTCAGAAGGTAATCCAAAGGAGTCATTCTTTGTAATATATCTGACATTTCATGATGTTTAGTCTCTCTCTTTTGGGTTGTCCATGTTTTAATCCGTTTCTTTAGGTATTACAGTGAATGCAAAACAAGAAAATTCCCTGAGGTCAGGTCCAGGCCTATGCACACCCAGCGCTGGTGACCCAGATATCAGCTGCAGTAAATTCCTTTCAGTTGATTGAGCAGCAGCTGTAAACAAAACACATGTCATTCAACTAGGAAGTTCCAGAGCAGCCCCCTGCCCTCCCTCTTGCTGGTCTAGCTCAGTATTCCCCAAATAAATGTGCTGAAGGGACAGTTTGTTTCCTTGTTTGTAATTTCCTGTCCATCATGGACCAGTACTTATGAATACAATAAAAATGAATTATTAGGAAAATGAAATTTTAAAAATATAAAATAACTCTGAGTTTTTAAGTTATTATGAAATTTAGCAGTTCTGTCAAATCGTTCTGTAAAGTTGTTATAATATGCTCTGAACTCTTCTCACAGACCGGGGCCAGATTTACCGATCGGCATTGAGCCAGTGACCATAGTGGCTTTTTTGTAAGGGGACAAGGTAACAACTGCTCCCTTAGGCCTAGGCGGAGCTTAGGGGAATACACACCGTACTCAGGAGCCCCACGGTTACTCATCCTCTTCCTTCAACCTGGAAACCCTCCTGCCCCGTCTCCAGCTACTGAAATCCACCCATCCTCCAGCATATATTTTAGATGCCATCTTTTTCATTAGATCTTTCATGCTCTCCCACTAGTACTAACAGCATCTGGGTTTGAGCTTTCCCTTGTCTTTTCAGAGTAGTCTGTCTCAGACCATGATGTAAGAAGGCAGGATAGTAGCTTGTTAAAAAGTTTGGGGCTCTGGAATTTAAAAATTAAAACTGAAGCTACAGCTTGAATGAATGACCTTGAACAAGTTCTTGACCTCTGTTTCCTTGTATGAAATGAGGGTGATTACAGTGCCTGTACCCTAGGGCTGTTGTGTAAATTTTAAATGAGCTGATCCCTGAGAACCATCCTGCACATGCATAGTAAGTGCTCAGTGAATATAACTGGTGTTGGACGTTTCTGACTTGTCTCCTCTCACTTCCTTCCTTACCTTGAGGGCAGGGTTGCACTTGCCGGGCACTGGCACAGTGCCGTGCTCAGCAAATACCTAAGTTGGATTTAAGTGCTTGTACCACTTAAAAAGGGGTGCTGAGAAGCAGTGGAATAGAACACGGAGAGGAAGTGATAACTCATAGTTGAAAGGGTAAGGAAGTTTCCTAAACTGGATCTTGATGTAGGAGCCCACAATGAGGGCCCTGATCGGTGGCAGCGCTGACATACGCCCCACCCCACCCCCCCACCCCGGCTGGCTGGGCAGAACCAGCACAGGGCATGGGAGCAGGGCAGGAAAGGCGGTCTGGAGCCGGGTTACAAAGGGCCCTCATGGCAGGTGGAGGTGTCTGCAGGTCTGACCATGTGGGAGCGCGGAGTCTGGGTTCCTACCAAGGATGAATGGAAGATTAGGAGAAACTGGAGCGTAGGGCCCCAGAGACGAAACTGGGAAACTGACAAAGTCCTGTTACCTAAACCAGCATTCCCTGAATGTTTCCTGAACATTCTGAGTAGTAATGTTCCTTCTGGTGCACGGACATGGGGAGGGGTATGCAGACAATTTGGAGAATTATGGTAGCTCGGGCTTCCCTCATAGACTGGCCATGAACCTGATTTAGTGACAGTCTTTTACTTTAAAGGTCTTTTTAGAGCTTCATTGAGTTTAGTGCTTCCCAAACTTAATTGGCCATGGAGCTTTTTTTTTTTTTAGCGAGATATCTGTAAACATCTCAAATTAGTTTAAGAAACAGTGCCCTACACGATCCTAAAGCAAAGGTATTTGCATGCGAGAACACATGAGGTTTCACTCTGTCTCACCGCTTAGCGAATCCCACAGCACTGGTGCAGCCTGGCAGCTGCCAAGCAGGAGCTATCCTAGCGTGGATCTCAAAAGGCGCTCACCAGGCGCTGGCCCTCAGAAGCCAGGTTTCTTGCCCTCCCACCACGTCATCGCTGTCCTTTATGCGCATCTCCACACAAGTCCTCTGTCGCCATGCTCCCCGTGACACCCGGTGATTCCCAACCTCTGTGGAAGAGAACCTTCTACCAAATTCATTTTATGTTCTTCTTCCTTTATTATCGTCAAAAGATTTGTTACGCAGGATGTTATATATACAAAGGAAAATGACTTAGGCCTGTCTTTTTAAATGACACCCCCTGAAACTGTAGAAGCGCTCTTGAGTAGCGAAACTAGGGTTGGGATTCACTGAGATGCGCTCAGACCATTTTTATTTCCTCATTTTAACACAATTAAAATTGTTATTAGTATAGAATTAAGTCTTGCTGGGCTATTTATGCATGAATCAGTATAAATTTTGCATATTTGAGAAATTAATTCAACTTCAATAGTACTATTTATCGACTTGTTTAATGAATTTTAATCCATGTGCCACCAGGTTACTTTTAAAAACAAGATAAGCTGATCACAGGCATGGATGCCACTTAATCCTTGTTTAGCAAGTTAAAGCAACCAATGCTTTTTTCAAAAATAACTATGGAGTAGACAAATGTAGCGTCTTAGACATGGCTCATAGTAAACACCGCGTAAAGTATTTGCTGCTGTTGTCATTTTTCTTGAAGATTAGGTTCTGCCAGGTTGTTGCTTCCCAGTATTAGAGGTAGTTCATACTCTACACTTCTCAGTTGCTAGACATCTTTATTGTAACTGGAGGAGCATTTCTCATAAACAAAAATTCCAAGAAGCATTAGAATTCACTAAGTTTGAGTGGTTGACATAAACCCATCTGAGCATAATAAAAGACTAAAATCCTTCACTAGACTTGTAATTAGGACACAAGGTTTTAAAATATTTTTGTACGATTATATTCTATGAAAGCTTCATACATTTCCATATTACAGAAAACATGCACATTTACATGCATTACTTTTGGTTGTAAAGTGCTTGTCATCATTATTCTAGTACGTTTTAGAAGTCTAGATTGTCCATAACTAACTTTCTCTGCTTCGATCTCTCCAGCTTACTGAAACAAGTACAGGCGTCAAGTGCTTGGACTCTGCGTGCTGTTTCCCGGGAGAAGCAGCGGGCGCGTCTGTTAGAAGAATGCTGGACCGAGCTCTAGGAAGGTGCGGCCCTGCCCAGCTCAGCAGGTGTGACATCTCTCTGAGTAGCCTTTGCTGCAGATGAGCGTCCTGTGAACCTGAGCAGGACGAGCCTGCAGCTCTAGATGCCCAGTAAATCCGCAGCTGGTTTTACTGAGTGAGGCGGGAGGTCTCACTCGCTGGCACTCCCGTGGTAGATCTCGCTCTGTGGCTGCGGGTGGGGCTCTTTCACTCACAGAGGAAGAGGAGGCGCCTTGGAAGAGACTTCACCCAGTGAACAAAGTCCTGTTGTATAATCGTTCTAAAATGTGGTGAATAGGAGTGTGTATGTGGTACTTCTTGGTTTGTATAACTTTCTTTTTTGAATTATACTACTGTTTCATTTTCTGCTGATATTTCTCCCTGCTTTTTGTCTTTACAAAGTAATCTCCACGTACAGTAAAGTCAGAAGTCTTTGCTTTTCTTATTCTTCATGTATATTTTCTTATCAGTCATTCAGGGTTAAACATAAAAGACTATATTTCTGTTTCCTGTCCCTTTTTACTGTCTGTAATGAAGTTTTGGAATGAGTTATGATTTTTAAGTTTCTTTTACTTGGCATTTATTAATTAAATTATGGATCAGAAGAATCTTAGCATTTTTGTCCCCTCCCAAATCTATTTCTTCAATTAGACTTATCACAGCATCCTTTTATGAATCGTAACCAAAAAAGACAATTTTTGGTTAAATGCCATTTAAAAATCACTTAAAGGTGAATGGATTCATTTCTTCATATTTCTTCGTATGTTTGCCCAAGGTGTATGTGATTGTTGAGGGGAAACCGCAGGGCAAGTAATCACTTTCTCTGCATTTGGTGTTGGTTAGGCGAATGATATCCTACTCACAGAATGGAAGCGGCATTTCCCTGGGGTACACGAAGGGGTACAGTGGGCGCAGGCTGGCGAAGATAACCATTTTCCCCAGGGTGCCACGTGAACAGCACTGCTTTCCACGGGTACCGTGCTTAGAAAAGCTTCATTGCTTGAAGCGAGAAACAAGGAATTTAACCTGTGGATAAAAAAATTGTTTTAGGGCTGGTGATATAGCTCAGTGGCATAAGCGCCTGCCTGGCAAGCGTGAGGTCCTGAGTTCAGTTCCCAGTACCCACATTAAAAAAAAATTTTTTTTTGTTTTAATGTCTGGTTACCTTTGTGTTTTAAAAAAAAATGATGAGTATGATATCATTCATTTATTAAAATTCAGGTAACTTTAATGGGTGAACTCTTGGTTCTCACTTTACTTTTGGTTATGTCTTTATGGTACAGTTAAATTGATAAATAGCATTTTTATGTTAACATAATGCCTATGATTTCAATCCCCATTTATTCTGACTTGATTATAACATGTGATTCAAAATATTTCCATAATGTTGTGATATCATTTTGGAGTAAGTTCATCCTACATAAAAGGATTACTGTGCATATTTAAATTTATTGGGATTTTGTTATGTCTTATATAGTTGTATTATAAAATACACTATAAAAATGTAGCTCTTTCATGTACCTAGGCTAGTGAGTTTACCATCCCTGGGCTAGTGATGTTCCAGAAGGATCTAATTACCATGTTGTTTTAGCTAATAACACAGCTTTCCCACACAGACCAAAATGGGAAATAGACTAAGATACTATGATAAGAACTTCTACAGACTTTTTAAAATTTCTACTTCAACATAAATTCCTCCTTAAGGACAGTATACATCTTTGCTAATGATTTATTTAAAACCTAGATTAATTTTAAAAGAGCCAGAAATTTTTTCTGCGTTGTGCATGTACCCAACTCTTTGGTATAAGTCGTGTGGGCTCTGTGCCCGTTACCCTGCGCAGCCCTCATTGTGCCGTCGCCCCTTGTGAGGCTGCCCAGGCACTGCTGCGCTGGCTTCGGCAAACTCTTGAGGGGCTCTTCCATCTCTCTCCACTCAATGTGCCGTACTCTTTTCTAAGATGTTTTTCTAATAACATGTTTAACTCAGTAATTAATATCATATTTGACAGATTATAAATGCCTTTGCAGTGTTGTCCAACATTTCAGGTTGTAATATTAATGACTTCGGTCATTTTTCTCCTTTTTCTGTAGATGAATCTCAAGTCTTTTGAGATCAGTTACTGTTATAATTTTCTAGGGGATAAAATCATACAGTATACAGAGCTACTTGGTGCTTTTCAAAGGGCTATGTGAACATTACAGTTAAACTGAAGTCATTTTGGGACGTAGTCTTGTTTTTGTTTTCTGCAGAAAATTATATTTGTGAAATATGTTTGGCGTTTTAATTTTGATTTTCAAGTAGCCTCTATCCTGCCTTTCTGTTTCCTGTCCAGTCTGAGGATGGGACAGATCCGAGACCTCCACTACATGATGCAGAAGCCCTTGGCTGCTTGTTCCTCTGACATACCGAAGTAACGGGCATCATTTGAGAAATAGAGCAGGGATTTTATATGACAGATTTCTCTGCTGAGTAAATTCTTAGCTAGACACAAAAATTTTATTTACATTTTATTATTTGATGTTTTCAAAGGAGTATGCCATATTGCAAGCTCAGCTTCCAAGGGAGCATCATGGTGTTGTATAAAGGATATGCCATGCTGTACCCTAAAGAGCTGTATTGCAGCAGTGACGATTTTCTATATGTATTGTACTAACAGTACATTATTCTAATCAAAATGACCTTCGACATAGAAAGGCGTTAATATGCAGTTCAGGTGTTTAATATCTGTCAAAAATGATATTCAACATTGAGTGCACCTGTGTCCTTTGAAAAGAGACATAAAGGAGAACTTCAGAAGCTTTCTTCAGCTGGGGAGGTAGCTCAGTGGTGGAGCACTCGTCTTGCATATGTGAGGTGCTGGATTCGATCCCTAGTAGCACCAAAAAAAAAAAAAAAACTTTCTTTGGTGTAAGGAATGACTGGAAAAGGGAAAAACTAATATAAAATATTGGCAATTTGGAATTTGATGCCAGATAATTAGGGTGTTGACAGTTAAGTTATAGTTAAAAACGTAGTCCCCCCCATAAATACTTACTGTGTAAGAAATCTCCATATTCTTTTTTTGTGTGTGTGGCTACCAGGGGTCGACCTCAGGACCTCACATGCCAGCAGGTGCCCGTGCCACTGAGCGATACCACCGGCCCCTTTTTTTGTATGTGGGTTCCGGGAGTCGAACTCGGGCCCTTGCGCTTGCCAGGCAGGTGCTTACGCCGCTGAGCCATCTCACCGGCCCCGAAATCTCCATATTCTTATTTTCACTCATTTATTCTACAAATACTAGGTGCCTAATACATGCCAGACACAGTTCCAGGTGCTAGAGAGACAGAAGTGAACAAGGCCTTTCTCAGACAGAGGTAGATGATGTTCAGGCTTTTCTGGAAGCCAGGAAAATTAGAGAGCTATGCAGTTGCTGCTCGTTCACCCAACTCTGTAATGTCTGTAGATTCCGGACTTGACAGTGACTGCTCGCTTCATTGATTCAAACTCGAATTACCCAGACACCGAGAGTCCCTAGAAAACATGACACTTGGTGAAGACCGGTGGGGCCCTTCTGAATGCCAGCTCCCTCTGACACCTCTCCAGGGAAAGTGTCCTCCCTGGCAGAAGTTACCTGAACCGTCCTTACGCTGAGTGCTGTTGATGTCATAATAAAAGCCACCTTTTACTTGGTGATCTATGCTGCCCTCGAGCTAGTCTGTTTTGAGCATGGCAGGCTCCTTATGGTCATGTGTTATTTTAGTTTAAATTAATTCAAGCCCATTTAAATTTATAGCTGCAAATAAAGTACTACATGTTGGATTGCTTAAGGCCTTCTCGCTCAGATAGTAGCTCACTTTTCCAAACCAGTAAAGAATCATTTTTCCTTAATTAAGTGAAAGTGCTAGTGACCTGCAAGTGTCTTTGATGTCCTTGAGTAAAACATTTACTTCATTCAAGCTCATTAGGCTGAAATGTGTGACCAATAATATGAACATGCTATTTCATTCCAAGGCTTTGGTAAGTGGGAATTTGGGGTTTTTTTGTTTTTTTTTGTTTTTCTGTAATGCCAACATATAGCCTAGTTGCTTTTCAGTAAAATTGTATGTAAGTCTTAATAACATCCTTCTTTTTGGATTATTAAGATTATAAAAACATCTCATGCTTTACTACCTACAGATGATGTTTTAATGCTAAAGAATGTCTGAATTTTGGCTAATACTTTTATATGATAACTACAGCATAATCTTCCCAAGTTTTTATAAAATGTAAATAGAATGGGCATTCAGTGCTAGGGTGAAGAATTTCTCTTCAGCATTTAAAAATGAATCCGTAATTATTTTAAAACTCAAATTGTATTTCAGTCCTAAGTTTTAAGACTCAGTTTTTTTCTCAATTAAAATATAGGCCCTGGTGAGCCAAACTTTTCTCTTATTGTTACTCTAGATCATGGAGTGCCTCGGATCCTTTCTGTACCAACGACAGGAGCGTCTTGACTCTCTCCACAATGGACTCATCTACTTGCTAACGGGGCAGTAGTGCTTGTAGAGTGGTTTCACCTCCTTTCCTCAGATTCAGGGCTGATCATCCTGTAAAGGGCCACTCTAGCTCTGAAGTCACTCTGAAATCTCTGGAGTAGTTCAGACCCACTCCAAGTTTGTTTGGCAAACAAAAACAAACATTAACATGAACCATTCTCCTCCGCCCTTAATTGGAGGATGAACATGTCAGAGTTTGTGACTAAGGAGACAGTTTCATTCCTTTTGTCTGGGTTGTCCCTGCGCATATGGGACTCCTAATGGCATTTCGGCATGTTGCTGAGGCCACTATATTTTAATGTCAAGATAGAAAAAGAGGTAACTCCTACTTCTGTGTATTTTTTAGGATTAGATTGGTTATTGACTTCTATTTAAATCTGCTTCTGTAAATTATGCTGAAAGTTTGCCTTGAGAACTCTATTTTTTTATTAGAGTTATATTTAAAGCTTTTCATGGGGAAAGTTAATGTGAATATAAGGAATTTTGGTACCTCAGCGACTTGTGCTGTGAATTCATTAGCGTGTTTTCCTCTCCCCCCATTATTGACTGCAGTGCCAGATCTCTCCAGACGCAGCCGGGAAGCTGCGAGCACAGGGTGTGTCACGTGCAAATCCGAAACCAGGCCTCTTCACCAAATTCCAAAGTTTGATGTTTACCAATTTTTTCTGCCCAAATATAAAGAACCTATAGTGGGTGATTTAGATATCATCATCACATTATTAATTTAATGTCTTTATCATTGGCTCTTTTGCATGCTTTAACCTGGCAAATATAAATTTGGGTTTTTCTCTCTCCGAAGGCTCTGTTCATAATAGTATTTTATGGCAATGTTGTAAAGTTCAGCTATATCAATAAAAAACAAGTTTGGACAGTATTTATATATTGCAAATAGTTTTAATTATACAAATCAAAATATGGTTAATTAGATCCATAATGAGAGGAGAATACCTCTTTGTGACCAACATAGAATTACTCCTGCCCTTCTGTAAGGTACGTTTTAGGGTAAAGGATTTCTGTGAAGAATCTTGCGGTTTGTAGGTTAGCATATGTTACCTAAGTTACTGTGGGCTGCCACGGTAAGGTAAATTCTGCCCAGTGTCCCATGACAAGGTATGTTGTCAGGTGTGACTGTGGAATGTAAATGAAACGAAGTCTAAAATACTAAATTTTTAACAGCAGTAAATTAAAATGCTAAGAATGACTAATCAGGTACTTGTCTGTCTAGTTAACTCCTTGCATCTCAGAACTTAATTTCCATCTCGAATTTGTGTTATCATTTGTTTTGTTAAAAGTAATGTTGTAAGACCTGGAAATGATCATTAGTTTACGAATGCTTATCTACTCAGCATATAATGATCATATACAAAATAAAAATTGTAAGAAAACAGTTAAATGAAGTTTTGCCAAATTGTCCCTTCCGGATGTAATTCCTTTTTGGAGATTTATTGTACAACTTTTCATTTCTTTCCCACTTCATGAATATAACCTTGAGACTTGGGCTGGTAGACAAGAATTAAGGATGGTAGAACAAGAATTAAGACTTTACTGTGCTTGCTGGTATTCTGTTTGCTTGCTCGTATTCCATTTGTCTTTAAACAATGTATGGTGTTACATTATCCATTTCAGGCTAAATACTAATTTTCATGAACAGCCCTTCTTGGATATTCCAGAGTTAGGTTTAGGAAGATCTTTTATTCTGGAAATACATTACAGAGAGAGGTAGTACAATATACAGTACGTACACTCACTGATAATCTTCCAGAGGGGAATAGTGCAGAAATATTCAGTACAGTAGCTTAGTAGAGGATAATATGAAATTTGCTTTCTCTTAGAATGTCTTCTGAAGTGTACATGTACAAAGTGACAGCCAAGCATGGTAGCACACGCCTGAAATCCCAGCACTCAGGAGGCGAAAGCTGACAATCATAAGTTTGAGGCCAGTCTGGACTCCATAGTAAGACTTTGTCTTTAAAAAAAAAAAAAACACTGAAAATGACGTTCAGTGGGCCAGCAGTACATCTGCCTTAACAGTGTTCCTGTGCCATTGGATGAACTGACCACTAACACCAGATGAGGACGCTAAAGTCAGCAAGTGGCCCATGGCCAACTGCAGCAGGTGGTCCCCTGGCCTCCCCAGGGCTGGATGTGACAGTCGTAGCTTTCTCCCTTCACCACTGTAGTTAGCTAGAGAGAATTCTCCCCTGGTGCTGGGCATCAAATCCAGGGCCTTGCACATACTGAGCAGGCACTCTTACCACTGAGCTACATCCCCAGCCCCATTTATTTAAAAAAAAAAATTTTTTTTTTAAATGGAGTGAGGATGTAACTCACTGGTAGAAGGCTTGCAGTGTGCATGAGGCCCTGAGCTCAGTCCCCAGCACCGAAATCAGGCAGTGACGCCCACTAATGCTCCCTCCTGCTTTATTGTTCAAAACTTACTCCATTTTTGAAGAAAGGCTATCTTGTAATTTTAAGAGAAGGATTTTCTTTTTATTTAGGAAAGTAACACTGCCATTTACAAACCTTCAGTAGTTTTCTAGTACTAATATCCATGTTATAAAACTTCACTCCATGATCAGTAATCACAGGAAAGTTTCCCGTTTTGCATTATTTCTTTGAAATTCTTTGGAAAGTACATGCTGAAAATTAACGTACTTCTATCTGCCAGAACCAGAGTAGGACATCCCGTGTGTCACTGCTAGTTATGGAGAGGTCTCAAATCTATGAGCCCCACTCGCTTGCCTTTGCCTAGTCGGAAGGCTGGAGCCCTGAAGATAAGGACAAGAGTTTGTTTCCCAGCTGCCCATCTGCTGCTCTAGGCAGGTGACTCAGCACCCTGCTCAGCTGTGACAAGCGTGGGCTGTCTGGAAGGAGTGGCCCAAGGACAGCTACGCTGCCAGGGTTTGCTTGGGGCTGAGGGGGAACCCGGGGCCTGATGTTCTGAACTGCGCTCCCGGCTCTGAGTGCTGTGTCTGCCCAGCACTCCGAGTAGTGGATGGGAGCGAGGCAGACGCCCCGCTGGAAAGGCCTGCCCTTGGCGCCGTTCGTTCCAAGTTATCTAAGCTCCTCACTTCCACTGCAGAAGGTGCTGAAATGGAACTTGTCTGATAAGCTTGAGACTCTCAATAGGCAGGAGTCAAGGCCACTGCAGTTTACAGTGAAGAGCTGGAAGTTGGTAAAATTCACTGTGCAAGTCTTGGGGGCTGAGGGAAAGGAAGAATCTTTCATGTTTGTGTTTTCCCTGTAAAAATCAATCTTTACAGGGAATTTTTTAAAAGGCAGGTACTGATAAAACTAACGAACCAAAGAGTTTTATGTAAAACATGTTTATTAATTTTAGTCCCCCTTTATAGACATTTTTATTTCTATCTTAAAATGAGTCATCTATTTTCATAAAAGTAAAACATTATTAAAATGCTGTTTGATATGTAAAATAACTTGAATGATATTCCTATAGAAAACATGATAACTAATGATATGTTTGTAATAATGGTGATTGTCAGATTTTTATGAAAAATGAGTAGCTGGAGATACGTAGCAATACTTAGTTAAAATTTTCAACCTCAGACACTGGCTGTCTAATGTAATCCTTTAAAAATTCTCCGCATTGTCAGTAACTGTAGTATACTTATTGTACAGTATTCAGTATTTTATTAAAGTTTATGAAGTTATATTTATCAAATAAAATTTTTCCTACATAACAAAGTGTTTTTCTGTTATTTAAGTATTTTAAGACTCTCTACCCATTGTAACAAGTTCTGCCTAACTTGTTTCAAGTTTAAATTTACCACAGTATCCCACCATTATAGTGCAGGAATGTCATTTGTGCCTTTCACTAATTGCATTTTTTAAGGTATAAGTTTTTTGAATACCCAAATTTTATAAATCATCGATACAGCTCCTAAAAAAGGGTCCCGTAGAAGTGCACAGTAAAGACCAACCCAACGCACTTCAGCTACTGTGTCATTCATAAAAAGCCAGCCAAGCCACTTTGCAACTTGAAAATGCTCTGTAGAGTACGTACTTTTAAAACACAGCTGTTATCTTTGTTTAAGTGTTAGTATTTGCACAAGCTGGTAATGTGTGGGTTTAATTCTCAAGATAAAGATTCTGGGTGAGACATTTTATCTCGGCATCTTTTATATTTGAAGAGTTGAGTGCTTGGATTCTCTTTAGGGTGACTTCTGAGTTCTAATGTACAATAAATAGAACATGACAAATCATGTTCTTACTGAAGAAAAAATTCAGGATAGAAAAACCTAAGAACCATTTCATCAGAAAATACAGTGAGTTCAAGAGCAGTTCAGGTTTTATAGCGCAGAGCTTACTTAAGGACCAGGCAGTTACAGATGGAGAGACGTCATCAGCCTCTTGAACAGCTCTTGTAAGTTGCAGAGCCCTCTGAGGAGCCAGATTTTTTAATACGATCATTTTAAGGTAAAATGGTTTGTATTCAGATAGGATATGTAGACTGGAAAGGGCATAGGTTTTAGGATTGCCATTCAGTGATTTTTGACATCTGTATAATTTGTATAACCCTTAATAAAAATTTTTTTTTAATTCCAGGAAGTTCCCTGATGCCGCTGTCCAGTGAATGCATCCCCCTGTTCCTGCCAGTTCTCTGATTTGTATTGTATGTTCATTTTTCTGGTCTTGAGTTCCACATGCATGAAACTGTAGCGTGCTCTCTTCTCTTCTTCCAGCTTGGCCGTTCAGCCCCGCAGCTCGTCCACGCTGTTACGCGTATCCGCGGCTCGTCCACGCTACTCAGGACTCTGCCACTGCATAAAGATTCCGGTTTCCTTACCCTTCCTCCTCCATATGGACACTCAGGTCACTGACCGTTCGGGCTAGTGTAGAAAAAAGTACTGTGGGTGTTGTGTACATACACTTTCATTTCTCATTGACTAGGAGGAGAGTTGCTATACCAAAGGTACATTCATGTTTATAAGAAATTGCCAGCATGTTTTCTAAAGTGGCTGTGTGGACCCATTTACGCCCACCAGCAGTTACGAGACTTTCACTGCCATCTCCTGGACAATATTTAGTGTCTTTAATTTTAGCCATTCTAATGGATGTGAAATATCTCACTGTGATTTTAATTTGCATGATGGTAAGAAATGTTTAACCTCTTTTCATACACTCATTGGTGACTTTATTTTTTCCCTGAAATGTTTAAGTCTCTTTTGTTTGTTTTTTTTGAGACAGGGTCTCACACTATGTACTTCAGGCTGGCCTTGAACTCACTATGTAACCCAGGCTGTTCTTGAACTCATAGTGATCCTCCTGCCTCAGTCTCCTGAGTGCTGGGATTACAGACATGTGCTACCACACCCAGCTATGGTCATTTTCTCATTAGCCTTCTTTAATTATTGAATGGTAGGAATCATTCCTTACAGATACATCATGGTTAGCTCTTCCCCCAATCTGTGATTTGCCTATTTATTTACATAATGGTGACATTGGAAAGCAGAAGCGCTTTATTTTGATAGTCTAAGTCCTGTTGAAAGCAAATTGACCCGTATAAATACGGGTCTGTCGTGGACTCTTCTGTTCATTGATCCTTGCACTAGTAGCACATTGCCTTGATTACTATGGCTTTATAATATAGTAGATGCTCTGCCACTGAGCTACAACCCCAGCCCCACGAATACAATTTTTAAAATATTTCCCCTTTTCCAGAGATGATGGAATGTGTGGTTTTGTTTTTGTGTTGGTTTTCCTGTACTGGGGATTGAACCCCAGACCTTCACACTGAGCTGTATCTCCAGCCCTTTTTTATTTTGAAATGGGGTTTATTTTGCCCATGCTGGGCTGGAACTTGTGATCCTCCTGTCTCGGCCTCCAGAGTGCTGGGATTACAGGCATGTGCCACCAGGCCTGGTTTTATATGTGTTTTTTTTTTTTTTAGATTGATGATATGTTGAATTACCTCGGTTGATTTTTTTGTTTTTTAAGGTAAAACCACTGCACTCCTGCAGTAAATCCCCCTCGTTCTGATGTGCTCTGGTCGCAGTTTTATTTGCTGTCTTTGTTTTCTGCTGCTGTAACACTGCGTCGCTTACAGACAGTAGAACAGTTCTTGAGGCTGGAGGGCCAAGAACATGATGCCGCCATCTAGAAGGACACATTCCATGATAGAAGGGGGCAACAGAAGAGTCAGGTGGGACTCCTGCATTTGTGAGGAGGGCGCTGTTCCCAGGCCCCATCACCTCCCGCAGGTCCTGCCTCTTCCTACCTCCCAGCAGCAGGTGCAGGCTGGAGTTGGCTCCATGGCAGAGCCCTGCTGCCAGGTACAAATGTACAGGTCCTGGGTTCAAGGCCCTGCATTGGGAAAAAAAAAAAAAAAAAAAGTTGAATCTCAACATGAGTTTGAAGGGGACATTCAGACCCCAGCATTTGCTAACATGGTGTTGGCGCCTTGTATCTGTGCCTGTGGTGCGCACCCCTCTTTCCCTTCATTTCCGGATAACAGCCTTGCTGCACTTGGCTATTAGGGTTAAGCTTGCCTCATAAAATGATTTTTGAAAGGGATCTTCCTCCCTCCTGTTTTCTGGAAGACTTTATAGTAAGGTTGGTATTATTTCTTTTAATATTTTGAGGGGCCGGTGAGATGGCTCAGCGGTTTAAGCGCCTGCCTTGCAAGCGCGAGGGCCCGAGTTCGACTCCCGGAACCCACATACAAAAAAGGGGCCGGTGATATCGCTCAGTGGCACGGGCGCCTGTTGGCACGCGAGGTCCTGAGGTCGACCCCCCGGTACCCACAAAAAAAAAAAAAAAAAAAATATTTTGAAAAATTCATCGATGTCCTCTAGTCCTAGAGCTTGTCTGCTTGTGGGAAAGTTTCGTGTTACACATTCCATCTCTGGAGCTATCGTGTAGTTCTTGGGTCAGATTTGGCAAGGGGTTTGTCCATTTCACGTAACTACAGTTTGTTTTTTTTTTTTAATGTGGGTACCAGGGGTCGAACTCAGGACCTAGCACTTGCGAGCAGGCGCTTGTGCCGCTGAGCGATATCACCGGCCCTTTTTTCCTTTGTATGTGGGTACTGGGAGTCGAACTCAGGACCTCGCCCTTGCTAGGCAGGTGCTTACGCCGCTGAACCATCTCACCAGCCCAACTACAGTATTTTTGACACAAACTTATTCAGACTATTCTTTGATTGTCCTCACAGCAACTGTGACATCTGTAGTAATGTCCCTGCTTTCTGCTTGGGGTTAGTAGCTTTTTCCAACCTATCTGCTAAGAGTTCAACCACTCTAAAATCTTTCTAAAGGACCAGCTTTCTGGCTTTGTTCATTTCCTTTGTTTTCTATTTTCTTGCTTTCTGTAGGCTCTCATCTTTATCACTCCATTTGACTTTCACTTGCTCCTCCATGACTTTTTTGAAGCGTGGGTAACTGATTTTAAACCTAGTTAATGAAAGCATTTAAAATTATACATTTCCCTCGACTGCTTTAGATACATCACGTAGCTTTTTTTTCATTGTCAGCCTATTTTCTTACTTCTCATAATTTCTCTGACCCCTAGATGATTTAGAGGTGTTCTGTTTGATTCTAAACATTTTGGAGTGATACACTCTTTTGGCTGATTTTTAACCCAGTTATAGGCAGAGAACTCCTTGAAACTCTATTAGGACCCAGCGCCTGATCTGTATAACCTTGAACGTTCCAAGTGCACTGTGGACTGGAGATTATTCCTGCTTTAAAAAGTGTGCTCTGGAGGGCAAAAAGATGGCGGATGAGTAAGAAGCAGGCAGCGAAACTCTCTCTAAAAGTTACCGTTGGAACACGGGAATATAGCGACCGGGAAAGCGCAGGAGGGGGAGGAGATGCCTCCCCGGAACCCAGAAAAGTTCTGAAGCGCAATCTGGGACCCCCGGCACCAGTGAAGGGTGATTTCCAACAAAGAAGAAGGAGTAGACCGCGCGCACGCACCTTCTATCATTCCAGGAATCGCAGCACAACAGAAGCTCAATTCTACGGACACACGGTGACAGCTGGCGCCCAGGGAGCCCCCACGGAGGATCCTGAGACAGCGGCGAGGCGGGGGAGCGGCGGAGAACTGTGCTGGCCGGCGGTGACTGTCTCTCAGCCACAGCTGCCCCGCGCCAGAGAGCGACCGGCCGGGCGCCATTGTGGGGGGTGTGGCGAAACTCAGAGCGGCGCGAAAGAAAAACAGCGCTGGACACTCGTGCTCCGGACAGGGCAGCGCGGGGCCTCTCAGGCCCACGAAAGTGTGCTGAGGTCAGTAGGCGAACGAGACTGGTCTCTCAGCCACACCTGTCCCGAGCCAGAGAGCGACTGGCCCGGCGCCATTGTGGGGGGCGTGGTGAAAATCAGAGCGGCGGGAAACCAGTCCAGGGAACCCGCGCTCCGGACAGCGCGCTGCGCCTCTCAGGCCCAGGGATAGTGAAAGGGCACTGAGAGCGGCAGGCGAGCTAGACTGGTCTCTGCCTGAAAGTACGGGCCTCTGCTCACCGCCCGCCAGAGGGCCGCTCCAGGCTTACTGGGACGGACCTGCACGGAACAGGACTCTGTCACCACACGGTGCCTGCCTACAGCAGAGTCAACACCTGGAACTGATTCTTATTTGTTTTTTGTTCTGGCGAAGGTTTTTTTTTTTTTTTTCTTTTCTGGTGGGGTTTTATTTTTGTTTTGTCTGTTTTATTGTTTTTATCTTTGTTTTTGTTTCTGTATGTGTATTTGCTCTTTCCTTCATTATTCTCTCTGGTTTTTTATATGAGTGTAAACAGCGCCTTTAACTTCTTTGTGATTGTGGTTGTGATCTGTTCTTCCTTTTATCCCTTCCTTCTCTTTTTACCACCAGTCCTCTGCACCAGTGTCCCAATTTTAGTGGGATCCCTCTTGGTCCTCTAACCTTATATCTAATTCCTTCCTATTCTCCCAACACTCTATTTCCTCCTTAACTCATTTTAAATTTAAACTCCTCAGGGAAAAATTGACATACATAGGACTTGTATACTGCATATAATTTTTCTGGTGTGTTTTAGATTTTGTTATATAACCGCAACTCTATACAGCTAAAAGTGGTAAATAACTGGTTAGCTCAGTCTGTCATTTTCTAGGCTGTGTTTGATGCTTTAGTTAACATTATAGCCAAATGTGAAATAATTGTTCTAAACATCTTTCCTTCCTGATATTTCGTGATTGAGATTGACTAAGGGACACAGAAAATACAGTGGCACAGTACCAAAGAATCAAGGACTGGGCCAAACAGGTAGCAACTTCGCATACTCAACGAATTGAAGAGGTAGGATCTGGCAGAAAGCTCAAAACCCAAAAGTAAGCTCCACTTGGAAGATACTGCAGAGAAGTAGTCATCTTCTAAAGATCTTAAACACTAGCAATAAAGTAACCTACCATAGGTAATTTGCAAACATCACCCCAGGAATTAAAAAAAGAAAAAATGAGACGACACTTAAACAAGATGCAACCCCACACATACAATTCACCAAAGGCAAACCTAGGGGGCAACAAGGTGGGACAATCCGAAAGCCACCCACCTGGCCTATCTGAAGTGGTAACAACAAAGCAACTGAATGAGGCTCTGGAAAAAATTAAAACAGAAATACTCTCACAGATAACTGCAGAGATAATGTCCACATTGAAGACCATGCTTAAGGACACTATAGCTGATACAGACAAAAAAATAGATGAGCTTAAGAAAACTATAGAAACCATGAATGCTCAGCATAGGAAAGAAATGGAATCCATAAGGCAGATTCAAGCAGATATCCAAGAGAACAAAAATTCCATTGAAAGTATTTGTAGCAGATTAAGCCAATGCGAGGACAGGATCTCAGGTATAGAAGACAGGCTTGCAATTAGTGATCATGAAAAGGAAGAATTCTTAAAAACAGCAAGGGACCATGAAAAATCAATTCAGCAGCTGCTAGATGACTCAAAGATAAACAACTTAAGAATAATTGGAATAAATGAAAAAGCAGGAGATAGCATCAATGACATTAAAACCTTGTTCAAAGACATAATCAGGGAGAACTTTCCTGGAAGAGAAAAGGAATTTGACGCCCCTATAAGTGAAGCTTTTAGAACACCAACTAGACATGATCAAAAAAAAACTTCAGCCAGACATATTATAGTCAAGATCCCAGAAATTCAACAGAAGGGCAGAATCTTAAAAGCTGTTAGGGACAAGAGACAAATCACCTATAAAGGAAAACCCATCAGAATCACAGCTGACTTTTCAGCACAAACCCTCAAGGCAAGAAGAGCTTGGAATGATGTATTTCAAGCTCTAAAGGAAAATAATTTTCAACCCAGATTGATGTACCCTGCAAAACTATCTTTCAAAATGGATGGAGAAATACTTCCATGACAAAGAACATCTGAGAAAATTTATGACCACCAAACCAGCACTCCAAAATCTTCTGAAGGACATTCTAGAAAGAGATAGGAACCCCAACAGAAGGAATCCACCAGGCAGGGCAGATAATTAAATAGCAGGAAAGGGGAAAAACAAAGAGTGGGAACCAACAACAGGAAAATATCATGACAAGTATAAGTCAATACATATCAGTTTTAACCATCAATGTTAACGGTCTCAATTCACCAATCAAAAGGCACAGACTGGCGAAATGGATCAAGAAGCAAGATCCAACGATATGCTGTATACAAGAAACACATTTAATTCAGAAAGAAATTCATAGACTGAAAGTCAAAGGATGGAAGACAATACTCCATGCCACAGGAACCCAGAAAAAAGCAGGGGTAGCTATTCTTTTTGCAGACAAAGTGAACTTCAAGCCAAGAAGGATTCAGAGAGATAAAGACAGTCATTACATCCTTGTAAAGGGAACAATCCAAGAGGAAGAGATAACGATCATAAATATATATGCGTCAAATACCAATGCACCCAGCTATATAAAACAAATACTAAAGGACATGAAAAATCAAATAAGCACTAATACAATTATATTGGGAGATCTCAATACTCCACTGTCACAAAAAGACAGATCAACTGGACAGAAAATCAATAATGAAATAGTAGAACTGAACCAAACTTTTGAACAAATGGACTTAGTAGATGTCTACAGAGTGTTCCATCCCACAACATCAGAATACACATTTTTCTCAGCTGCACATGGGACGTTCTCCAAAATAGACCACATACTAGCTCATAAAACCTGCTTAAGTAAATGCAAAGGAATTGAAATTATCCCATGCATATTATCAGACCGTAGTGCAATGAAATTGGAAATCAATGGCAAAAGATCTCACAAAAACTCCCTAAACACATGGAAATTAAACAGCACCCTCCTGAACAACCAATGGGTCACAGATGAAATTAAAGAAGAAATTAGACACTTTCTACAACTGAATGATAATGACAGTACAACATACCGGAACTTATGGGATACAATGAAAGCAGTCCTAAGAGGGAAATTTATAGCATTAAATACTTATATTAGGAAAATAGAGCAAGCGCAAATAAACAACTTAAGGGTGAACCTCGAGCTTCTAGAAAAAGAAGAGCAGGTTAAGCCAAAAGCCCGTACAAGGGAGGAAATTATAAAGATCAGAGCAGAAATTAACGTATTGGAGACTAAAAAAACAATACAAAGAATCAATGAAGCAAAAAGTTGGTTCTTTGAAAGAATAAATAAGATTGACAAACCCTTATCCAACCTTATTAAAAAAAGAAAAGAAAAGACTCAAATCCATGCAATTGAAAATGAAAAGGGTGATATCACGACGGACCCTGCAGAAATCCAGAAGATCATCTATACCTATTTTGAAAATTTATATTCTACTAAGATGGAAAATGCAGAAGAAATGGACAGATTCCTAGATTCGTATGAATTACCAAAGCTGAATCAAGAAGATTTAAAAATCCTAAATAAACTAATATCAACCAATGAAATTGAAGATGTAATTAAAAACCTCCCAACAAAGAAAAGCCCAGGCCCTGATGGATTCACTGCCGAATTCTACAAGAAATTTAGAGAAGACCTAACGCCCCTACTTCTCAAACTTTTCAATGAAATTGAAAGGGAAGCAATACTCCCAAATTCATTCCTGGAAGCAAGCATTACCCTGATACCAAAACCAGAGAAGGACCCAATTAAGAAAGAGAACTACAGGCCAATCTCCCTAATGAACATAGATGCAAAAATCCTTAATAAGATACTGGCAAACAGAATCCAACAAATCATCAAGAAGATTATACACCATGACCAAGTTGGATTCATCCCAGGGATGCAGGGATGGTTCAACATACGTAAATCAATAAATGTAATACACCATATTAACAGAACCAAAGACAAAAATCACATGATCATCTCAATAGATGCAGAAAAAGCTTTTGACAAAGTCCAGCACCTTTTCATGATAAAAACCCTACAGAAAATTGGAATAGAGGGTCTTTATCTCAATCTGGTAAAAGCTATCTATGACAAACCAACAGCCAATATTATACTAAATGGCCAAAAACTGAAAGCCTTCCCTCTAAAATCAGGAACAAGACAAGGATGTCCACTGTCCCCACTCTTATTCAACATAGTTTTGGAAACTTTAGCTAGAGCAATTAGACAAGAGAAAGAAATAAAAGGAATAATGATTGGAAAGGAAGAAGTTAAATTATCATTATTTGCAGATGACATGATACTCTACACAGAAGACCCCAAAAACTCCACTAAAAAACTGCTAGATTTAATAAGCAAATTCAGTAGTGTAGCTGGATACAAAGTCAATACTCAAAAGTCAATAGCCTTCCTGTACACAAATAACAAACTTACTGAAAGAGAAATTAGGGAAACAATACCTTTCACAATAACATCCAAAAAAATGAAATACCTAGGAATCAACCTCACAAAGGATGTAAAAGACCTCTATACTGAAAACTACAGTACTCTGAAAAAGGAGATTGAAGAGGATATCAGAAAATGGAAAGATATCCCTTGCTCCTGGATAGGAAGAACCAATATAGTGAAAATGGCCATACTTCCAAAATTGTTATACAGATTTAATGCAATTCCAACAGCATATCTCACAGAATTAGAGAAAACAATCCTAAAATTCATTTGGAATCAGAAGAGACCTAGAATAGCAAAGGCAATTCTGGGCAACAAACGCAAGGCAGGGGGCATCACAATCCCTGATTTGAATTTATACTATAAAGCTACTGTGATAAAAACAGTGTGGTACTGGCAAAAAAACAGACCTGAAGATCAATGGAACAGATTAGAAGATGCTGAAACAACCCCAGACATACTAAGCCACCTTATCTTTGACAAAGGTGCCAAACACATTCGCTGGAAGAAAGATAGCCTCTTTAATAAATGGTGCTGGAAAAACTGGCTCTACACATGCCGAAGATTAAAACTAGACCCATATCTTTCTCCATGCACTAAACTAAATTCAAAATGGATCAGAGATCTAAATATTAAAACAGAAACATTAAATCTGCTGGAAGGTAGGATAGGTAAAAACCTTGGAGACATTGGTGTAGGCAAAGACTTTATGAATAAAAACTCAACCGCACGGGAACTATCCCAAAGAATCAATAACTGGGATCTCATCTTATTAAGAAGCTTTTGCACAGCAAGAGAAACCACCAACAGAGTGAAGAGACAACCCACAATGTGGGAAAAAATGTTTGCCAGCTGTTCCTCAGACAAAGGATTACTATCGAGAACATATAAAGAACTCAAAAAATTCAGACCTCCCAAATTTAAAGACCCACTCCAAAAATGGGCATCTGAGATGAATACACATTTCTCAGATGAAGAAATACTAATGGCAAATAAATATACAAAAAAATGTGCAACATCACTAGTCATTCGAGAGATGCAAATTAAAACAACACTGAGATACCATCTCACCCCAGAAAGAATGGCTACTATAAAGAAATCAACTAATAACAAATGCTGGAGGGGCTGTGGGGAAAAAGGAACCCTTCTCCACTGTTGGTGGGAGTGTCGACTGGTACAGCCACTGTGGAAGTCAGTGTGGAGATTCCTCAAAAAACTAGGGTTGGAGGTCCCATTTGACCCAGCTATTCCCCTTCTGGGCATCTTCCCAGAAGAATTAAAAACATCGTACCACAGCGATATATGTGCACCCATGTTTATAGCAGCACAATTTGTAATAGCCAGATCTTGGAAACAACCCAAATGCCCATCAACTGAGGAATGGATAAGAAAGATGTGTTATTTTTATACAATGGAGTACTACTCAGCCATAAAGAAGGATAAACTGGAGACTTTTTATAGGTAAATGGATGCAACTCGAGAAAATACTCATAAGTGAAATAAACCAGAAGCACATGTGTAAGCATCGTATTGTCTCTCTAGTATGAGAAACTGAAAGAGTAAATAAGATCCAAAATGTACAATAGACATGGTGAATCAAAAAGAAACTGGTCAAAAGGAAAGAGAGACTGGAATAGGGAAAAGAAGGGAAAGGGAAAAAAATTGTATATATATATATATATATATATATATATATATAAGATGGTTAAGATAGATACACTACCAATTTTACTTAGTTCATTGAAGAGTAAGGTTTGTGCCAATAATGTTTGGACAATTGAATGCTAATGTCTGGTATCCTGAATAACTAACTTAAAGATAGTAATACGTAATGTATTAACCATTGTTACCCTCCTATTATGTTGTTTTGAAAATTTGTTCTTCTTTTGATTTGTTTTGTTTTTTTCTTCTCTTTAAAATAAAAATAATAAAAAAAAAAGTGTGCTCTGGGGCCGGTGAGACGGCTCAGTGGCATACGCACCTGCGTGGCTAGCGCGAGGGCCTGAGTTCGACTCCCGGAACCCACATACGAAAAAAGGGCCGGTGATATCGCTCAGCGGCACGGGCGCCTGCTGGCGCATGAGGTCCTGAGGTCGACCCCTGGTACCCACAAAAAAAAAAAAAAAAAAAAAAGTGTGCTCTTCAGTTAGTGTCCTTCATGTTCTGTAAATATCCAGTACATTAACTCAGTTGATAGCGTTGCTCAAATCTGTATCCTTACTAGTTTGTTTTTTCGTTTTGCTTTTGGTCATGTCTATCAGTTACTCAGTAATTAGTTAAAATCTCCAACTATAGCTGTGCTCAGTTACCCAGTCTGGGCTGGAAGTGCATTGTCCTGCCTCAGCCTCCCAGAGCCCTGGGTTACAGGAGTGTGCCACTACACGCAGCTCTCATCAATTTTTTATTTCATACCATTTTGTTACTAGTATGCATATGCATTTAGGATTTTTGTGTTTTGATGAATTAATGTTTTTTTCAGTATGAAATGACCTTGTTTTTTATCTGATGTAATATAGCCACAGTATTTATACTATGTCATATAGTATTTTATAAAACCCATGAAACATTTTAACTGCTTAAAACAGCCGGTTTTAAGTCTTTTACTTACATTTACCACTTAAAACAGACTTTATTCTTTCCAGATTTGCACTTTTTCAAAAACTAACAGATGTCACAGATTATTTCTTGGGGTGTTTGGTTTGGTTTGGTTTTTTTCGAGACAGGGTCTCACACTGTGTAGTTCAGGCTGACCTTGAACTCACTGTGTAGCCCAGGCTGGCCTCAAACTTAACAGCAATCCTCCTGCCTCAGCCTCCTGAGTGCTGGAATTACAGGCATGCACCACCACGCCCAGCTAAGATTGCATTTTTGTATAGTACCTTATCTAATATTTTAAAATTGTTTGATAACAAAAACATAATTATGGACTCAATGATAGTGTCATTACAGTGATCATTAAGAATGAGAATAACACGAACTGGCTGGGACATAAGCCCAGCATGGAATGGTCTTTTGTGAGACCTTTTATTAATACTGAAAGTTTTGTAGAACTTCTAGTACACTTTTAGTGTCCACTGGTTGAGAAAACACACACATAAGGATATAAATACTCTTTGCATGGGCAAAGCTATACCTGGAATAGAGCTACCCTGAGAGGCATTTAAAAATAATGTGCATTTTAAGCCAGGTGTGGTGGCATACACTTGTAATTCCCGTTACACGGGAGGCTGAGGCAGGAGGATTGCAAATTCAAGGCCAGCCTGAGCAACTTAGCAAGATCCTATCTAAAAAAAGGGCTGGAGATGTTGCTCAATGCGAAGGCTCTGAGTTCAATTGCTAGCACCGCCTCTGCCCCAAAATCTGAAGGCAAGTTACAGATATCTCAATCCAGAGAAGAACAGTATCTAAATCTGCAATTCAGTTATTTTTCTTGTTTCCCTTTGAAAAATTGCTTCCACTCTCAGTGTATGTGGTTAGAATGAGGCCACGTTGCTATAGCAGACACTCCACGGTGAAAAGGCCTTAAGAGACAGGCACCCTGTGCCTCGAGTTCAGTGACAGCCAGCCTTGTCCCGCGTAGCCGCTCAGGATACGCTCCTTCTGTCCTGACACTGCTGCCTGCCTGAAACCGGAACCGGAACCCTGTCCTCGCCTGCTGGCTGGGGGTCGGGTTGTCACAGGTTCTAGAATGGAAAGGGCACACTGTAGGGCACTGGCCCAGGGCACTCGTTAGCCCGCAGTCTACTGGAAAGAACTGGAGTCCTGGTCCCTCCTGCCAGGCAGTGTGTGCGAACGAAAAGCGCCCAGCTACACCCAGCTGAAGAAGGGAGGAAGTCTTGATAGACACTGTCACACCCTGTGGACGGCAAGGGTTTTGTTGGGTTGGTTTTTTTGGTACTAGGGAATGAACCCGGGGCCCTTGCACTGAGCTACATCCCTATCTCCAACACTTTTGTAAATGTGAGACAGGATCTTGCTAAGTTAGCTCAGGCTGGACTCGAACTTGTGATCCTCCTGCCTCAGCCTCCCAGAGCGCTGGGATTATAGGTGTGCACACCACACCCAGCCTGTGTAAAGCAAGTTTAATGTAACATTTCAAGTCACTATCAATAACATCTGTTTCACCAGAGTGGAACAGACCGAGAGTTTTATATTTCACATGAAGGCACCGTGGAATCAGATCATGGATGTAGAAGGAAGCCTAGTTTTAGAGATGTGAGACAGGTTCAGAATTGAAATAGAGTCACCCTCAAGGTCACTGTGATCAGCAGCCAAGTGCAGGCTACATCTGGTTTTCTGATCCTGGCCAGAAAGTAAGCCCAGAACGACGACCCCACTCCATTCCAATGGCAGCCAACTCTCCCAAGCTAAATTTCAAGGCAGATGTGCACATGAGGAAACTGGTTATTCCCGCCAGTACCTCCGAACTGCTGTGGGGCAGGGTGGAGACCAGGCCATGCCATTTCTTTTCCATATATTGCAGTAAACAATATGTCTTCATGGTGTTGAATTCATGAATAACAAAAAGTACAATACATTCATTCCCTTCCAGTAATCTTGTTTTAGAAGGAAAATACAGGCAAGTATTTAATAAATTAAAAATTGAAGGCAGGCATGGTAGCATGGGAAAGGCTGAGGCAGGAGGATCACAAGTTTGAGCCTACCTTGGACAACTAAGTGACTCAGGAAGACCCTGTCCCAAAATGAAAGATGAGAAAAGGCCGGGGGTGGGGCTGTAGCTCTGCAAAGGCCCTGGGTTCAATCCCCAGTGCTGGGGGCGGATCGGTTGCATTTCTATACATTAACCCAACAGTCCCAAAGAGAAAATTAAGAAATAATTCCATTTACAATAGTATCAAAAAGATTAAAATACCTAGGAATAAACCTAAGCAAGAGATGAATTGCTGAAAGGGTTTTTGGAAGAAGTAATGGATGTGGCGCGAGCACAGACGGGAAGACAAACCGTTGTTACGACGTCCGCACATCAAAGCAGCCGTGGGTTCGCGGCCATCCCTGTGGAAATCCCAACGGCCTTTATGGTAGGAATAGAAAACTCCACCCTAAAATTCAGATAAAACCTCAACGCCAAGTAATTTTCTCCGTATTTATTTTTGCAGATAAAGGCTTATTTTACTTCCGAAAGTGATCCGAGTGCTCACAGAGGCCGCTCTGCCCAGGCACAGGGGGCGCTGTACCCCTTGAGCCTCGCGAATCCCCTGGGCGGCCGCTTCTGGACCCCTCCCGGACCCCCTCCCGGAGCCACCTGCTCGTCCCACGCCCCCTGCCGGCCAGCGCAGCCTGAGCCAGCTGCGCAGAACCGAACCACTGAGTCTTCAGGCTGCGCGTGCAGGGTCAGGGAACGGTCGATCCCAGGCCCGCGACATCCGCCAGCCCCTCTCAACTCCAGGCTTCCAAGTCGGCTGCTGGGAATGAGCCTCGCAATTTCCCTGGTCCCGCCGGTCCGGCCAGACCTTCCTGTGGCCACAGCGCGGGACACTAGAGGACGCCTCCTCTGAGGCCTGAGCACGCTTGAAGCCATGGCCACAGAAGCAAAAAGAAAGATATTACCCTCCAAAACCAAAACAAAGTTTTGCTTTTTTTCTTGAGACAGGATCTTGCTAAGTTAATAATTTGCTGGGCTAGGCTTGAAGTTAATGATCCTCCTGCCTCAGCTTCCCAGAGTGCTGGGATTATAGGCAAGCACCATCTCACCTGCCCCAGAACAATTCCTCATTTTAAAATATATTACAAAGTTACAGTGATGGAAATAAGTGTGACCTTGGTATTTAGACAAAAATACAAACCAACGGATCAGAAAAGACAGAGTAATTAACCCTTCACTAAATGGCCAAAGGAGCTTCAACTAGGGTGCCAACACCATGCAGTAATGGATACAACAGAGTGAAAGGGAAGCCCACAAAATGAGAGAAGTGTTTGTACATCATGTTTCTTACTGGGTTAACATCCAGAATATACAAAGAACTGCTATAGTGCAACAACAAAATCAACCTGGTTTTAAAAATGGACAGAGTAGTAGACATTTCTCCAAAGACAATATACATTTTTAAATGCCCCACATCACAAAACATCAAAGAAATGCAGATCAAAACCACAGTGGGCTATTGCCTCATACCCATTAGTATGTCTACTGTAAAAAAGGGAGGTGTGTGAGAGGAGGTAGAGAAACTAAACTTTGTGTACTACTGGTAGGATTGTAAAATGGTAAAGCACCGTTATACACAACATGCACATCCATCTGATGAAATATTATTCAGCCATTAAACAGAACGGATTCCTGGTCTTAGAAACATCATGTTGACCTCCATCACAAGGGACTGCGCACTGTGATTCCACTTACATGAGGGCCACGGCAGAGCTGAAGAGACAGGAAGTGCCTTCCTGATTGCAGGGGGCTACAGGGAAGGGGGCATGAGGGACACCAGGTAACGGGAGCTGCTTTCTGCAGTGATGGAAATGTGGAATTAGATAGTAGTGATCATTGTACAACCTCAGGAAAATATTAAAAACTACTGAGCTGTGTACTTTAAAGGGGCAAATTTGATGCTATGTAAATGATACCATAATAAAGTGAGAAAATATTAGCAAACGAAACCCAGCAAAATTCTAAAAGAATGACCAAGTGTGGTTTGCACCAAGAACATAGAGTTGGTTTAACAATCAAAAATCAAGCCGGGCATAGTGGCACATGCCTGTAATCCCAGCACTTGGGAGGCTGAGGCAGGAGGACTGCTGTGAGTTTGAGGCCAACTGGACCACATAGCAAGACCCTGTCTCAAAAAAAATAAATAAAAAAAAAGGATTCAACTGTCTATTCACAGATGGCATAATCTTGTTTCTAGTAAATCTTTTTTTTTTTTTTTTTTTTTTTTATTGTGGGTACCGGGGGGTCGACCTCAGGACCTCGCGTGCCAACAGGGGCCCGTGCCACTGAGCGATATCACCGGCCCCTTTTTCGTATGTGGGATCCGGGAGTCGAACTTGGGCCCTTGCGCTTGCAAGGCAGGCGCTTACGCCGCTGAGCCATCTCACCGGCCCTCTAGTAAATCTTAAGCAATCTATTAAACAGCTCTTAGAATTAATAAGGTGGTTTAGCTAAGTCACAGGATCCTGGATCAAAATACAAAAATTATTTTAGTTCTATGTACTACCAACAAAATGTCAATTGTTAAACTCACAACAGCTCAAAAATAATTTTTAAAATAAAAGTATAATATCAGTAAACAGAAAGTCAAAATACTTAGGGAAATTAAAAATCTAAACAAATGACATATGCTGCTTTTCTAGATTGGAAGACTCAATCTTTCTTTTCCCTCTTTCTTTCTGAGGGTCTCATATTGCTATCAGCTGGCCCTGACCTCGCACTCCACCTGCCTCAGCCCCCTAAATTCTGGGATTGACAGGCCCATGCCAGCACACTTGGCTCAGTATTTGTAAAATACGATTCTCTCCCAAATTAATGTGCAGGTGGAAGGCAAGGACTCTGGGCCTTGGCACCGACACGGGTCAGGTGCTCTTCACTGTGTGGGTTGTATTTCAGGATGTCCAGCAATCTCTAGCTGCAAGAGACAGTCGCACCACCCTGCTCCAGCTTTTGTACAGTGTCTAAAACACTGTTGCAGACATCCCATGACCTAACTGCAATCTCCATCAAATCTCAGCAGGATTTTGTTTGTCTGTTTGTTTGAGACAGGGTCTCACTCTGTTGTCCAGGCTGGCCTTGAACTCACTATGTAGCCCAGGCTGGCCTCAAACTTGCGGCAATCTTCCTGCCCCAGCCTCCCAAGTGCTGGGATTATAGGTATTCGCCACCACACCTGGCCTCAGGATTTTAAGAAAAACAAAACAAAAACTTTATTTTAGGAAAAGCTGATCCTAAAATTTATATGTAAATGCCAAGGACCTAGAAAAGTCAATAAATTTTATGAAAGCACAGAGTTGGAGAACTTTGGCATCGGTGTCAAAGCAGAGTGGCAGCAGCCACAGTAGTGTGGAAAAGGAGTGTGTGATGACACAGAAACTGTGGCAGAAATAGGAAGTTGTCAGAAATCAAAATTAACTGAAGGAAGGAAGGAAAGTAGGAAAGAGAGACAGAGACGGCGACAGAGGTAAATAAAGCCGCGAGGTTGTGAAGGAAGGATTTTTACGCACCTTGCCTGAAAGGAACTGTCACCAAAAGACTGAACTACAAGCTTGCACCACCACCATGAAAGCCTCATGCAAGAACTTCTGCAAGGGTATCTGCCCAACCTCAGATTGATGCACTTAGTAATCGCTGTGGCCGAGAATTATCATATCAAATACTGTATCTGATGTAATTTTGCTCATTTTTGTTTTTGGGTTGTTGTTTTAAAGGTAGGGTCTCACTATGTAGTTCAGGCTGGCCTTGAACTCACTATGTAGCCCAGGCTGGCCTCTAACTTTCAGTTACCCTCCTGCCTCGGCCTCCTGAGGGCTGGGATTACAGGCATGTGCCACTACGCCCAGCTCATTTTTGTTTTTAAAACTTGCCATTATGCTAGGTGCTGTGATACATAGCTACAACAGCAAAATCAGAACTCAGGAGTCTGAGGCAGGAGGATCATGAGTTCAAGGATAGCCTGGACTATATAGCAAGACCCTGTCTTGAAAAAAAAAACATAAAATTAACTTCTTCTTGGCCCAATCTCTTGGAATATGCCTATTGTTTACTATGGCAATGGTATGGTATGGCAGTATGGTATTACTACTGTAATGCTCTGCTATTCCCAAATAAATATTATTCTCTGAAGTATTTGCTTTTTACTCAAGTTGACAAAATCATGGAACGGAAGAGAATCTAGAGTAAACCACACTTTTTTTGGGGGGAAAGGGGTACCAGGAATCAAACTCAAGACCTCACACTTGCCAGGCAGGTGCTGTGCCACTGAGCTAAATCCCTGCCCCACCTTTTTTATTTTTTTGAGACAGGGTTTTACTTTGTAGTTGTAGCCCAGGGTCGCCTTGAACTTTCAGTTATCCTCCTGCCTCAGCCTCCTGAGTGCTGGGATTACAGGTATGCACCACCACACCTGGCTTGGGCTATTGATTTTTGACAAAAAATTACATAATTAAATGTGGAGGAAGGCCTTTTCAACAAATGGTGCTAGAAAAATGGGACTTCATTTAAAAAAACAAAACCAGACCCTTACTTCATGTACAATATGTATGTATTAACTCAAATTGAATTGTAACCCTAAACTGAAGACTTACCCTATAAAACACAGAAAAAATAGAAAATATTAGTGGCCTTGGACTAAGCAAAGATTTCTTATATACGACACCAAAAGGATTATCTGTAAAAACAAGAAAACTGATAGATTTGAATTTTATCCAAATTAAAAGGTTTTGCTTCTCAAAAACCATGCACCCCCCCCAAAAAAAAAGGTAACCAGGGAGGGGATGTGCAAATCAAAATATACATCTAATGAAGGACTTGATTCAGAATCGTGATCTATTTTTGAAACATCCTATAACACGAGGTGACTGTACTCCTCGTGATCTATTTTTGAAACATCCTATAACACGAGGTGACTGTACTCCAAGACAACCCTTGAATTAGCATCTCCAAGGGGCTCTGAATATAAAAATGGGTGTTTTTTAAACAAAGCAAACAGATCAGGTCCTCTCCTGAGTCAAAATACCTTTAATAAGTTTTCTAGAAAGTACAGGTACATCCTACCTCATAGGAGTCGGGAGAGAGGCTCAGACAACAGAGAGGGATTCTGATACCCCCATGAGCGACGCGGTGCCCAGCCTGTCCCGGCGGGACACCATCTGCCAAAGCACCCTCCCCCGTCTCTGCATGGATTGTCACTTTATGACAACATCTTCAACCTGCACAGAATCCTAATGCGCATCCACATGGAGGCTGCATGCGGGGCGGCGGGTACGTAGGGATGCCCTCAGCGACAGGCAGTGGACAGTGGTGATCTGTGAAGAACTAAGGCCTCACAGGGTAAACAGCAGAGCAGACGCTGTCACCAGAGCCTGCACACTACTCCACTCTCTGGGCCTAGAAGCTGTATCCCCGTGGGCCTCGGGAGCACCCCTCAGAGCCACAGCCCGGCTGTGGGTAACCACTTGCCTCAGCCTGCCTCAAAAGACATTTTTCAGAACAGTTAAGTTAAACTTACTGGCTCTTTCACTCTGAAGGAAGGATATGGTGTAAGGCCTAATTAACTTTAGAAAACATTTTAAAATAACCTCGAGTCTTTTTGTGTGTGTGGGTACCGGGGGGTCGAACTCAGGACCTCGCATGCCAGCAGGTGCCCATGCCACTGAGCGATATCACCGGCCCTTTTTTCGTATGTGGGCACCAGGAGTCGAACTCAGGACCTCACGCTTGCCAGGCAGGCGCTTATGCTGCTGAGCTATCTCACCGGCCCGAGTCTTCTTAATATAAGGGAAATAGAAAATCTTCTGATATGAAAAAGTTGCCTTTCACTTGTAGACTAACACTCCTCAAGCTGTGTTAGGTAAAATGTATGGAAGCAATGAACAAGCTGCTGCAGTCAGCCCCACAGACCACAGTGGAGTCACTCAGGCCAAAGTTCTAGGTCACCAAACCAAAATGCAGTTGTTTATCCAAGCAATCAGGAGCGAGACCTCCACTAGCCAAAGTCCTAAGAGGCCAGTTTCAGCAGACACGGGCAGGAAATCCCTGCTTTCACCCTGAAACAGCCCAAAGTTAGCCAGTCTACTTTTCATATGTCTCCTTGTTCCTGTTAATTCAAGTTTCCCAATAAAAACCAACTGTTCTGCCAGACCCAGCATAGCTCTTTAGATGAGATGCTATCCGATTCATGAGTCACAAAGAGACAAGTAATCGTTTAATTTTTTGAAATGTCTTTTGAGAGCTGTAAATCTCAGCCTACAGCTCCTCAGCTCAAACACGTAACTGGCTGGAGCTGGGAAACGCAGCCCAGCGCTCCTCCCCGGCATCGAGTTACAGTACTACGCAAAGTGACAGAGAGAAAGCAAGGTTTGAGCTGAGAAACTGAAGGGGTACATCTTAATACAGACTTGCTAACTTATTTCATAACTACACAGGGTGTTACTATACCTGTAAGCGGGACACAGCACCAACCGTGTCTCCCTGGCTGCTGGAGGTGCAGCAGGGAGGCCAGTAACCCCGCCGCCTCACCCCGCAGGGCAGGCTCCCCTTGCCTGCAGCTCCTTCCAGAAAGCACCGAACACACAGCCACCGCCTGCCTTCTGCTTCTCACAGTCACAACACGGCTACCACCAACTCTACCAGCTGGATTCCCTATTCCAGTTGCTAAACTCCTTTCGTGGAGACCATGAACATCTTGAAGAGGTACAGTCAGAGCTGCACGCGCATAAATAGGAGCCCGGCAACCCCGCGGGGCATCGACACTTCTTTTCACTGCCAAGTAACTGCGTGGATATACAAGTTCTTTGTCACTGTTAACATTCACGTTGCTTCTACTTTTTTGCTATTATCCATAGTGCTATAAATATTTATATACAAGTTTTGTGTGAACATAAATTTCAATTTTGAGTAAATACCAAGAACTGCGAGGTCACAATGCTAACTTTAAGAACAGCCAGACTGTTTTCCAAATCAGCAACACCGTTACACTCCCCCAGGTAATGTCCGCTGGTTCCGTGAGTTCCACACACTCCCTGCGTTACTCTCTCTGATTAAAGACATCCTAGTATGAAGTGGTATCTCATTGTGGATCTGATTTATATTTCCCTAATGACCAACACTGGGCATCCTTTTGTGTGTTTATTGGCCATTTGTGGTTTTTCTTTACAGAAATGTCTATGTAAATCCTTTCCTGTACTACTGTACTATCTGTACTACTCTGACCTTAAAGTCACCATGTAGCCCAGGCCCACCTTGAACTCTCAGCGATCCTCCTGCCTCAGGCTCCCAAGTGCTGGGATTACAAGCATGTGCCACCATGCCTAACTCTCTCATTTGTGAACTGAGTTGTCCTCTTATTAAATTGTAACAATTCTTTATATATTCTGGTTGCAAGTTACATTATACTGTGAACATCTATCAATATAATTATACTACATATATACTGAAACATTTACAAATTAAATGATTTGCTCTCTAGGACTTGCTTCAAAATAAATCAAGGTTGAGAAGATGAGATCACCGGGCATGGTGATGAGGACTGCCACGAGTTCTAGGCCAGCCTGCGCTACATAGTGAGTTGAAGGCCAGCCTACATTGTGAGCCCTGGTCTCAAAAAAAAAGACGAGAGAGATACAGATAAATCAAGATTGGCCCTGAGTCATGTTGAAATGGGTTCACGGTATCATTCTCCTTTTGTCTGAAATTTCCCATTAAAAGCACAGGTCACTGCAACACTAAATGATACAAACTCCGTTTCTGTTTCGATTAGCTCTCTTGCGCTGCAGTTCAGGCCGGCCCCACGCTGGACCTCCTCCCACCGCCTCAAGCACACCTGCCTCCAACTACACTTTCATAAATTTAAGGGGTCATTAATTCCTGATGTTATCACAAAAGCAGAAGATCTGGAGGTCGGGGTGTTGTCCCATAGTGACAGCAGGATTGCCTCACATGCAAGAGAGCCTGGGATTCAATCCCCAGCACTGCAAAAAAGGTGACCGATCTAGGAAATATAATGAGGTGGTGATAAACTGTTTACAGTAATTTGGGCCAAGTATAAACTACCCTACCATTCATAGCTAACTGGGTTGCTATAGCAAAAACACAACAGATGCCAAAACACCAGCCATCAGTACTGTGTTTCACCTAAGAGATCAGAGAAGGCTCTGGAAATGTAGCGGCTATTCCCGCCGACTACAGAAAGTGCTACCGCCAAGTCAATCAGGTCATACTAATTTTACAGAATCCCATAGGTCATCTGAAATGCACCCAAATTACACATCCCTTGGACACAAGTTAGGATAGCCATGTATAATGTGTACACTTATAATATATTATCCACCAAAACAAATAAAGTACTGGCAAAGACACAGGTGGGACTATTTCTAAATACTACAGCCACTTTGGAAAAGTTTAGCAGTTTCAAAAATTATTAAATATAAATTTACCACACAACCCTAATTCCACTGCTAGGAACAGACCTCGGCGACGTGCGTATGTCCACACAAAGACACACACGTGAATGCTGCAGGCAGCCCTACTCCACGCCAACTTCCCGTGCGTAAGGAGACACGTGTGGGGCATCCAAACCCTGCAGCAAGTCAGCAACCAAACTGAGAACGCAGGGGGCAAACAGAATGAACCTCAACACGCTGAGACCCAAAAGACTACAAATTACAGTGATACCTCGGTTCTCGGACACAATTCCAAATTCACGTTCAAACACCGCCAAGTCTGAGAACTGAACATATTTTTCCTGTAAGAAATAATGAAAACCAAATAATTGGTTCTGAGGCCCAAAATTTACACTTCTAAATTTATTTTCCAGGATTAACAAATTTTGCAATGGTTTGTTTCTTGAACTCTTACCGTGGTTCTGAATTTTCCTTTTAGCTTTCTGGCTGGTGTCACAAAGTTTTTTTGGAGCCGTGACTGTATTTTATGCAAATAAAGCCCAAAACACCCAGCACAGTGACAACTGTTTTCACACACTGACACGAGCAGTGTACGTTGTCTGGGCGGGAGTGGCGCTTCGGTTGCAGTGTCGCCCCTCTCTCTCCACCCGGACATTTTTTTCAAGTCAGATTTTCAGTTTGACTAAGGAGCAAAGTTACGAACACTGAGCAGATTTTTTGAGTAGTATAAAGTTCAAGCTTGGAGCCATTCGAAAACCAAGGTATCACTGTACACGACTCTACTTAAATCCGTTTTTTTTTTTTTTTTTTTTTTTTAAGGTACCAACGATTGAGCTCAAAGCCTTCTCTATGAGTTACATCCCCAGCCCTTTTACTGTATTTTTGAGAAAGGGTCTTTCTAAATTGTCCAGACTAGCCTACAACTTATAATCCTCCTGCCTCAGCCTCCCAGAGCACTGGGATTACAGGTATGTGTTACCATGCCCAGCTAGAAAGAATTCATCTACAAAGCAGATTGATAGGGCAGCATAGGACTGGGGACAGAAGCAAGAACTACAAAGGAATGCAAGGGAACTTTCTGGGCTGATGCAAATGTATTATACAACTCTAAAATTTGCTAAAACTACAATATTGCACGTTTTAGTGGCTGAATTTTATAGGTGGATAAATTATATTTGAAACCATTTGTTTTATTTTATGTGCTGGGGACTGAAGCCAGGGCCTCATTCGTGCTAGGCACATGCTTTAACACTGAGCTATACCCCCAGCCTCAGCCCCAAAACTTTTTTTTTAATTTTATTTTTTAAGTACTGTCCCATTACAAGAAGCTGGTGTGGTGGTGCACATCTATAATCCCAGCACTCAGGAGGCTGAGGCAGGAAGATCGCCATGAGTTCAAGGCCAGCCTGGACTACAAAGCAAGACTCTCTGTCTCAAAAACAAAACAAAACAAAGTGCCATTACAACAAAGTCTTAGGAACGACTACTTTAAGGCTCTAGGTGACAGCCTAATTATTTCATATAATTTTAATACAATGAACTCCAATATGCTATTAGGATTAATAGCATTAGTATTTGCTTCAAAACTAAATATGCTGCCTTTAAATCTCTAAACTTTATTCATCAATGACTTTGTTATGAGCCATGTAATTATATGACAAAAATCTTGTCTACTGTCTTTCAGCCATTTTTCTATCCAACCCATATATCCCATAGTCTTTTTATAATCTCATTTGGTACTGCCCATAATTTCCAATAGACAGTTTCCTCAGAATATCTCATAACCTGAAATAAAAATTTTAGTATTTATACTGAACACGGAATACATACATATTTTCTAAATATAGAGTAGGTATTTTCCTATTCTTCCTGTTTGCTTATTATGCCACTCACATGCTGCCCCTTATAATTTCCCAAAATTTGTTTCAAATCAGTCTTTGTTTTTATTAACTCTGCTTTCAAAGTTCTTTACTTTCAATTTGATGGATTCCTGTCTTCGAAGCTGTGCTGAATTCTATGCTCAGGCAGGCTGTAATTTTGGTCAGATTCCATTTCTTCAATTCCACTGGCAGATCTGCCCAAGAGGTAATGCCCCCCACCGCAACCCCCCATTGAGATCAAGGGGTGCGTAGGGAGCTGTGGCTTAGCGGGCACAGCAAGGGCTTGATTCCTAGTACTGCAAAATATAAAATAATCAACTATCAAAAGCCAACCCAAATCAAATCTCATACGAAACAGTGGTAACTCACAACAGATAAAAAGTATAAAGCTACAGGGCTGGGAAAACAGCTGAGCGGTACAGCGTCTGCTTACTATGCTAGAAGCCCTGAATTCAAGCCCCACCACTAACAAACACCACACATTTTAAAGCCTTAGATGAACTGGAAGACAACCTGCCTGCTATAGCCCAAAGCGACCCAGATTACAGCTTTAAAACCAGTGCTATGAATTACAAGCTACATTAAGATTTTAGCACAGCACAAGCATAAGAAATTAAACTCCAAAATACTTAAGCAATGCTTAGAAGAGAAATTTGGGATACATTTAGATTAAAAATACTTCTAAAATCTCAATTTAAAAAAATAAGCCAGGGGCCGGTGAGATGGCTCAGCGGCTTAAGCGCCTGCCCAGCAAGCGCGAGGGCCCGAGTTCGACTCCCGGATCCCACATACGAAAAAGGGGCCGGTGATATCGCTCAGCGGCACGGGCGCCTGCTGGCGCGCGAGGTCCTGAGGTCGACCCCCCGGTACCCACAAAAAAAAAAAAAAATAAGCCAGGTGTGGTGGCACACGCCTGTGATCCCAGCACTAGGGAGGCTGAGGCAGGAGGATGGCTGTGAGTTCAAAGCCAGCCTGGGCTACATAGTGAGGTCAAGCCACTCTGAATTACAGGCAAGACTGTCTCAAAAACATAAATAAAAGAATTACTACAAAATGATTCCCTCTAAATAATTTCCCTTTAAAGCTCCATAAAGACAAACACTGCTTTTTGGGTGTTCTGTTTGCTACAAAGGCTGCATACTTTCTATCCTATTTTCCTTATGTCTGACTTCTTGTGTGTGGATCTGGGTATTGAACCCAGAGCCTTGCCAAGCTCTCTACCATTGAGTTACATCCTTAACCCTTTTTATTTTTGAGTCAATGTCTCACTAAACTGTCCAGGCTGGTTTTGAACTTGCAATCAATTCTCCTGCCTTAGCCTCACAAGTACCTGGAATTACAGACTTAACCCGAGTACCAGCTCACAGAGTGAAAAAAAACCAAAGAGAAGTCAAAAGCCACATTGTCACAAAACACTGGGCTTAGTAGAAAGTTGTCACATAAATGAGTTTGGTCAGCAGGAAATGGCATTTTCCCAACAGGCAGTTAAGAAAACAAGATTGCAAGAATGCTGAAAAGCCTATGAGTTTTTAAAAATTGCTCTGCCTCCAGAATCAGGTACAAACAAAGCAAATATTCAACCAAAAGGGCACTAAGTAGTAAGGCTAAATCAGGAAAGGGAGATTTGTACTTTTAGGAATTTTCAAATTTATCACAATTACAAAATATAAATCTCTTCACCTGAGAAATCAAAAGACAAGGTATCACGATAAGCAACCACTACATTTCTATGAAATAAAAATCACTGCTATATTGTAATTGCAAAACTGGAGGCCGTGAAAAGTTCAGAAATACACTTTTATAATCAAGTGATTAGCAATAATTTGAACCTTATCACATTATGTAGACATTACAATTCAAGTTTTGTGTCCTCAGTTATTAGGATATATGTTAAATAGCTCACATTTAAAAAGATTTTATGATTACATTATCAAATTTGATGAAATCTTATAAAAATATCTATGTATTCAATATAAATATACTGTTAAACATGTAAAGTAACATTTAAAGAAAACTGCTGAGGTACCAGGAAAGGATTCCTATTAAATAGACACAATTTAACATTCAAAACCACATAAATTAATTCTTAAGGAAGTTTAGTCTCATATAAAGGCATACCTTGTGAGCCACCATAAATTTCCCCAGCACCACTTTTCTTTATTCTAAAATTCTTTCATTAGGTTTTTCTTCTGTCACTGACATGTAAAAATTACAGCTTTACAATATATAATCTTAATAGTAACATGTTGAAAATCTAAGCAAAGTGCACATTAAACTAGCTACTACTACTCAAACTTTTTCATTTTCATCAAATAAAATTTTAAAAAATAACACTTCACTTGAACCAGGTGTGGTGACCCACACCTGTAATCCCAGCACTTGGAAGGCTGAGGCAGGAAGACTGCCCCAAGTTCAAGGCCAGCCTGAACTACATAGTGAGATCCTGTCTCAAAAAAACAAAAGAAGCAAACAACTTCACTTAAAACTAAGGGCAAAAAAGGCATACCTTGCTTAAAAATTCCCCAGGGAAGAGATTCTGTAAAAGATTTCCCATGTTTTAGAGGAAATTTACTTTACCTTATTAAAGGTTAAATTCTAATGAAAGGCACACATTTAAAATGCCATATAAGCAATCACAGTATTGTCAATTAAATAAAGCAGCACAGTATAGGTGTAAACAATTCAAATGTAATAAACAACGTTTGGTATATCTTTTCTCCATAAAATTTGCCATTACGATGCTCTTTCCATGAATAATTATTCCTCCTGGAAAAGTTTTCACGTACATTTTAGTTTTTAAAGTAACACACTAAAATAATATGTGAAAAGATTTAGTCATGGCAATTTCACCGAAGTTTTTATTGCCTCTGTGGGGAGGATCACAGGGATTGTAAGGAACACAATTGAATTTACAGAGATATGCAGATGATATTCACTAAAGATAATCTTGATCTCAAGTATTTTTATATGTGGGCACTTCTAATTTTACATTTTACTATTTAAAAAGCATTACATTTTAAAATGTATACCTGTTCTCACATTTGGCAAAAAGGAAACTGGTTCGACCTGAAAGAATCAGCATGGGGAGCTGAGCAGAATAGAGACTGAAATGCTTATGAATTAAAGCAATTCAAGTTGTGTGTGTGTGTGTCTTCCTCTCACAGACAGACGCACATACTCTTACACACACACACACACACACACACACATGTGTAAGCATTTTTAGTACAAAATATTCCCTGTATCCAGACATTTATCTTTAGAATAATCACAACACATTCAATCAGTTCTCTTTTCAGCCCTAGTAATAGCTTTGTTTAATTCTAAGATGCCATCATAGTGAACAACCTTAACTTTTATGCTACATAATTATATTCAAAGTTTTATGTACTTTTGTTTATAATTACACAGTAATTATAAATGATTAGTACCAAACTGATGACAAACACTATTTTGTTGAAAAGGTCTTGCGTTTAAAAAAAAAAATCTGTAAAACCCAAGGCACTAGGCCACAACCAATACCAGATTTTTATGAAAACAATTTATATTGGGGAAAAAAATGGGATCTCACTTCAACACACAGCATACTTGAAATAATCTGAAAATGGTATTGTAACTCAAAATCTTTAAGACAGGAAATAAAAGTACATATATTTGTATCTTTTAAATTTTTTTCATAATTGAAAGTCCTCTTTATATTTACAAAAATGAAATCAGGAAACACTGAAAACAGCAGGATTCTTCCCCTTTTTTCTTTTTCTCTTAATAACTAATTCCAATAACCTGAAGAGAAATTTTCAAATTTTTCTTTTGTTAAAATTACATTCTTGAATTAAAAGTTATGACTGGAATATTAAAAAAATATCTCAGCAATTTCAAAATTACATGAGTAAAAAGCAATTTTAATAATTCATTGTTTCTTGAAATCACTTCTGCATCTGCATAAAATGTACCACTATTCTGAAGTACATTCCTTTAATATCGATACTAGGCCTCAGAGAGTACCTGGGTACACCAAGCAAAATCTGTTCCTAGTAAAGACCATGGTCATCCAAAACTTGGAAGTTCAACATTTTTTAACCTGCCTTATAGAAATGTTTAAGAAAGCAATTAATTCTTCACATGACAGTAAGTAAACAAAAATGAGCAATTTAGGCAGGAAAGCTGTTCATGGGTCTCGTAACCAAAAAAAGGAGGGGGTTCCATACAAGGTGGCATTCTATTTTGATGTAAAAACAGAGCTAACATGAGTGAAACAAAAACAGTAAAGAGACTAAATAATTTACAAAAATAGAAGCCAGATTGGTAATTTTCATCAAGTATATGCTTATCTTAAAATTTTTGCTCCTGAAGTAAATATTTGGCAACCACAGTGATCAGCAGTTAAAGCAATTCAACAAAATAAGAAGTCATCAAAAATGGACTACTTGTCTGAAAGAGCAGTACCTATATTATACAGATTGAACTTCATGGCTCATCACAATCATTTCCAAAATTTAATTCATACTATCCTTTCATAAATTAAGAGAATTTCATTTGTGTTCCATAGCGCGATGACCAAAAAGGAAAAAACAAAAACAAAAAAATAAACCCTCATGCCTAAATTTAGGATATTGTATTGTATAGCAATTCAGAACATTCAAAACAAATTAAATAGTTTAACTTATTTGATAGGCATATGAGCATTTCAAAAGCATAATGAAATCCAATTATGTGGTGCATAATGTAGACAAGAGTGGAATCTAACATTATGCAGACATTTGCTAAATAAAAGCTCCCTGCAGGACCATTACATATAAACATGGGTAAGGTAAGTGCAGACTAATTCTGTGGAACCTTTCTGAAATTGAGCGCCTAAAACACAATACGTTTTTCAAGTAGGCACCAAGTTATTCTAAAAATTTTTCACGATGGTTGTTCCGACATTTCTTTCATCAGATACTCTATTTATGTCAACAATACATGTGATTTGCCAGGAAAAAAAAAGCCCCCCCAACCAAAACACCATTCCAGATCCCGTACACTTAAATATATCACTCTCATTGGAAGTGCTATCAGCATAGTCTTTGCAACTAGCCCAAAGCATATATTTAAGAAGTTTTTATAAATTGTTTGTGATGTTCATTATGTTTAATTCTTATGCCAAACTGTTTTCTGATGAAGACAGCATTGTGCTTTATGCAAGAATGGAAACCTCAAAATAATCACCATAAAGCTGCTAAGACTTATGGGAGAATAAACTAGGATGGTCCACAGATATTAAGATGAAATCCACAACGTTGGAATTATAAATGTTTAGAGCGGCCCAGACTAGAAGACAAGCCCAAACCACCATTAGAAGAATGAAATATGATATGGTCCAAAACGTATCCTTAAAGTTTTGTCTCAACCCTCAGTCTGAATAGAGGATTGATCTTCAGTTCAGTCCAGCCAGCAGAAATTGACTGTGCAATTTTCCATTGTATTTATTGTACAGAATATGTACATTCTAGAAGGTTCCTTTAGTGCTACACTGTTGTACTTTTTGTCCCAGCAATTTGAGGGCGTGCAAATTCCACAAAGTCATCAATAAGAACAGGCCACGCTCCTGGAAAAAAGAAAAAACATGGCAGAAAGGGAAGAATAAAACACAGAAATAAGGCTAATATTGTCATAGAATCCCTTGGGGGTTTTTTTTAAACACATTCTTGGAAAGAAAGTATATCATTCTTATCTAATCCCACTGATATCTTTCAAACTCTAGCTCTATAGTTTTCAACCAGAAATATTCTTGTATTCTCTATTATTCCAACATGTGCTTATTCCTCAATCAATAATAAATATTATGGTTTTCTGATGGCCAGTGAAATCAGGTAATGAAGTAATTTGATTAAAACTGGCAGCCGAAGGGACGGTCATGGTATGACGGCATGCTCCCAGTGATGCAAGGGTCACAGGAAGAAGCATGTTTCCAGGCATTTTGTGGTACTCGTATACAGGAAATTAATAGCAAGTGTTAAACTCTATCATATTTCATGATAATAAATTATTAAAAGATTTTAAATTGTATGTAATCCCAGCACTCGGGAAGCTGAGGCAGGAGGATCACAGTGAGTTCGAGGGCAGCTTGGGCTAGAGTGAATTCAAGGCCAGCCTGAACCACATAGTAAAAGACCTTGTTTCAAAACAAACAAACAAACAAACTGCATATATTCATGTCGCTATACATCCACATGCCAATCTCCAGATAAGGAAGTTCTCTAATTTTGGGTAAAACTTAACTGAAAGCACAATTATCAGTCATATGTAAAATAAGACATTCTCACTTTTTCAGTGAAGACTACATGTGACAATGACAATAGAAAAAAAAGAAATATTCCTGGTTAGCTTAAATGGTTCTAAGACTTATAAAGAAGTAAAAGCCAAAAGAGGTTTTTCAAATACCTCCATATTCAATAATTTCAAAAAGGGTCCTAGTTAAGTATGTGTGAACAAATCAGTGTAAGCCACCACCATCTTAAGAAACAAAAGTACACATGCTGGTAGTGGATGGCAGCATCATCTTCATAAATACATCAAGAAATGGCATGAAAGTATCCAAGGAATGAGTAATTATCAAATGCCAATAGCACTACACTAGGCAACTCAAGTACTTCAAATTAGACACAATGTAAGTGGACTTTAGTTTACAATCAAGTTTGCATATAAAACTAGCAAAAAATGAAAACATACAAATAGGTATCGAAGTACATTAAGAAGAGAGTATATTTTTAAAGTAATGAAAACTTTAAAAATGGATAAAAATTACTCAGGACTTTCTGGGTGACATGAATACTGACTGGAGCGTGTGTGTGTGTGTGTGCAACATGAATACTGACTGGAGCGTGTGTGTGTGTGTGTTACTGGAGATCATACCCAGAGCTTCACACTTGCTAGTCAAGTGCTCTACCACTGAGCAACACTCCTAGCCCACTGGTTAGAATTTAAAGAAACTAAAAGATAATAGATTGTTAAAAAGCAAGAAGGCATTTCATACATTCAGAAAAGCATAAATAGGCTGGGGATGTGGCTAGGTGGTATAACTAGTGCTTAGCTGGGTTTCATCCCTAGCACCAGAAAAAAGAAAAAAAAAAAAAAAAAAAAAAGTATATAAATAAGAAGAAAAAGATCCAATACTAAGGAAAACAGATATGGACAGAAAGTTCAGGAATGTATGATAAAAACAATGTAATCATTATATACTGCAAACATGTACTAATAAAAAAAAAAAAAAAATGGCCAGGCAGAAATTTTCATTACCTTCTTCATCATAATTAGACATGTCATCTGCAATCATTGTACTGAAGTCTAAAAGAAGATTCCAAGTATCTTTTGGTATTGATCGTTTATGATGTTCCTATTTAAAAAAAAAACAAAAAACAGGAAACATTCACATCACTGAAGAGAGCTAGAAAAAAGAGATGACGTTAAATACAAGAGTATACAAGAATTGTATAATGAAATTTTGGTAATCAAATTTCTCATTCTATGTCCACTATATGCTTGAGATGAGTTAGTCATGCCTTAAAGTATGTTAACTTAAGAACGGCATAATTTTAGAGACACGTGAAACTGCAGAAAACGTGAACTTACCAACAAAAATTTATTCCATAAGTCTAAGAATTTAAATCTTCCATTAAGCACTAAGTTCCAGTAGGCAATGGCCATTTCTAGATCTGTAATATTAAAAAAAAATTATGTACTTCAATACTACAAATATTTTTCCCCACAAAAGAACAGGTAAAACCACAAGTAAGCCTTCAAAAAAACAAACAAACAAACAAAAAAAGCTTGCACTGTGAATACTTATGTATTAAAAATTTTCTACAAACAAGTCTAAGATTTGTATCCTGTTGGATCTGCCTCCTCACCAATGAATGGTCCCTTTAAAGCTTTCGGGATAAAAATGATACCATTTACCCCAAAGGGGAGATCACTCTGCTGTGCAATGCAGGAAATCCAGCAGCATCTCTGGCTCTAGCTACTTGCTGTTGGTAGCAGTTATGCCCCACCCCCACTGAGGACAATGAAAAATGTCTTCAGATACTTCCCCAAAGATCTCCTGGAGGACAAATGTGCCCCCATGGACAATTACTAATATACACCTATAGGCTGGAATGAAAAGGACAGCAACTCACAATCCTAAATATCTTACCCTCCAAGGTGTTGACTAAATGGTCCTGACTACAAGGAGACCATTAAGAATTCTGATTTTGGGGGCCGGTGAGATGGCTCAGCGGCGTAAGCGCCTGCCTGGCAAGCGCGGGGGCCCGAGTTCAACTCCCGGAACCCACATTAAAAAAAAAAGAATTCTGATTTTAAAACTAAAATGTATAATAAACTGAGACTTTTAAAGTTTGTCAATGACAACATACAGTAAATAGCTTTTTTTTTTTTTTTTTTTTTTTTTTTTTTTTTTTTTTTGTGGGTACCGGGGGGACGACCTCAGGACCTCGCGCGCCAACAGGCACCCGTGCCGCTGAGCGATATCACCGGCCCCTTTTTCGTATGTGGGATCCGGGAGTCGAACTCGGGCCTTCGCGCTTGCAAGGCAGGCGCTTAAGCCGCTGAGCCGTCTCACCGGCCCAGTAAATAGCTTTTTAATTGGACATGAATAGAAAGGCAGGTATGGAGAGCACTGCCAACACGACAAAGAACTACACCTCACTTGTCATATGACAGAGAAGACAACTATGATCTATTTCAAGGAACTGAAGTAGTTAAGAAAGTTATCTACCTTTTATGAATGACTTCACAGCTCCAGGATTAAAAAAAAAAAAATCTCAGGAAATTAAACAATCTTTTCACATATGTGATCTCAAACCATTCTTTGTTTCTTTTTGTCTGAGACAGGGTCTCACTACATATTCTAAGCCAGCCTAGAACTTGCTATGAAGCCCAGGCTGGCCTCAAAACTTTTGATCCTCCTGTCTCAGCCTCCCGAGAGCTGGGATTATAGGTGTGCACCACCATGACAGCTCAAACCACTCTTGAGAGGAAGTATGACAGAGTAGGAAAGAAAAAGGTGGGCAAGTGCTGTTCCAATTTTTAAAAATAATAAGAAGTAAACTTGATGCCGATTCACTAACAAAAAGGTATCTATAAGAAAATCAATTAAAAATCACAAATACGGCCCGTGAGATGGCTCAGCAGCATACGCGCCTGCCTGGCAAGCACGAGGGCCCGAGTTCGACTCCCGCAACCCACATACGAAAAAAGGGCCGGTGATATCACTCAGTGGCACGGGCGCCTGCTGGCGTGCGAGGTCCTGAGGTCGACTCCTGGTACCCACACACAAAAAAAATCACAAATACTAGAAATTTGGCAGGACTCAGTAAGAATAAACTGTAAATAACCAATCTTTGTTTTATGAGGACTCTCAGATGAGTAGAAGAGGGAGGTATTCATTACCTTTCTAATGATACAGAAAATGTTCTGTCATATAAAGAGAACTTGAAACTAGGATAATGAATAGTTAACTTGATTAAAAAAAACCACTTCCCCGAGTGTTAAGAGACTAAGAATGAGCTAGAGGACAATCTCTCCAGGAACATTACTAATCTGTTAATATTCCCCCTCCATTCAACTATCTCATCAGTGACTGGAGGAAATATATATGCTATATATAGTATGGTTATCTCATCTACAGAAAACACAAAGGTGAGAGGATAGCCAATACATGGACTAATAATGCAATAAAGCAGCCTCACCTGTTATGATTTAGATCTAAAACGTCCCCCAAAAGTCTGAAGTTGAGAGGTGGGGCTTTTGGAAGGTGACAGGGTTATGGGGGCACTGTAGTCATCAGTGGGTTAATCACTGGTGAGCTCATGACCGAATGTGCTGGTAGGAGGTGGGGCAAGGTTGGAGGCAGGTAACTGGGGTGTGACCCAGGAGGGTGTATTCTTGTCCCTGGCTCCCCCCCTTCTTTGCCTACTTCCTGACTGCCATGGAGTGAGCAGCTTTCCTCTGTCAAGCCTTTTCTGTCTTGGAGCCAGCCCACCAGCAATGGAACCTTTAAAAATGATCCAAATAAACCTCTCCTCCTTCAAGTTGAGTACTCCGTCCAAGCGACGGGAAAGTGACTAACATACTCCTTTGCTAATTTCCCTTCTGATGGACACTATCCTCACAGGAACTCAATTAAGCAGGCACTAAACAACTTATATCAGAATTCTATGTAAATGACTGAGGTCAGTTAATCCCATCTATTGTCCTTAAGTACCACCCAAAATGCAGACCTTTCTGGTCACCTTTTTTTTTTTTTTGTATTCTCATCCCAAATTCCCATAACTGTGATTTTTCCCCCTCTGATTCTGTTCTCCTTGTTTGTCCCCCTGACTCTACTGCGTCACTGGAACGCCCATTACAATACGACTAAGCTCCCTGTATCTTGAACTTTTTCATGGGAACAACCATGTTCTACGGAGCGAATACCGGGTAGCTCCAGCACTTTGTCGTCCTCTCCACTATCACCTACCAAGCTTTTGTTCAGACCTACCACACTCACTGATGTCTGTGGCAACTGGTTCACAATCTTCTGACCCCATGTTCTGCCATCATCCCGAAGGATTTCAACATCCATATGAAAAGTCATATAACTATGATAACCTAAAAACCGCATCCTCCATAAAAACAGCTCCACCAAAAGACCACTTGAACTGATAAATTCTTTAAGGATGCAGGATACAAAATCAATATGCAGACACCAGCAGCATGTTTTTATACCAATAATAAATTTGCTGAGAGAGAAATCATAAAAGCAACCCCATTCACAATAGCTATAAAAGAAAATAAAATACATTTAACCAAGGAAGTGAAAGACTTCTGCAATGAAAATTTACAAAACACCGATGACAGAAATTGACATCAAAAAAACAGAAAGATCTCCCATGTTTATAGATCAGAAGAATTAGTATTGTTAGAATGTCAATAACTACTAGGACAATTTACAGATTTAATGCAATTCCTATCAAAATACCAGTGACATTCTTTACAGAACTAGTAAAAGCTATCATAAGACTCACACAGAAGCCCAAAAGATCCCAAATCAGGCTGAGAATATAGCTCCATAATGGAGCACTTTGCTAGAATACACAGGCCCTAGCTTCAAAATCCAGAGCAATACAGACAAAAACCTGAATGGCCAAAGCAATCCTGAACAAAAAGAATAAAGCTGGAGGCACCATAATGTCTCATTTCAGTACATACCATGGAGCTGTAGTACCCAAAACAGCATGGTACTAGACAGAATAGATGCCCAGAAATAAAACTACATATCTACAGCCAGTTAACTGATTTTTTTTTTTTTTTTTTTTTTTAATGTGGGTACCGGGAGTCGACCTCAGGACCTCGCGCTTGCCAGCAAGCACTTGTGCCGCTGAGCGGTATCACCGGCCCTTTTTTTCCCTTTATGTGGGTATTGGGAGTCGAACTCAGGACCTCACGCTTGCCAGGCAGGTGCTTATGCCACTGAGCCATCTCACCAGCCCGCAGTTAACTGATTTTTGACAAAGGTGCCAAAATCATACACTGGAGAGAGGACAGTCTTTCCAGTAAATTGTGCTGGGCAAACTAGATCTCCATGTTGAAACTTGAGTCCTAACTTTCTCCATATTAAAAAGAAAATCACCTCAAAATGGATCCAAACCCTAAATATAATATCTAAACAATGAAGAAAATATAAACACTTCAAAATATCAATATAAGTAATGATTTTTTTTCAGAAGACTCTCAAAAGCACAGAAAACAAAAGCAAATAGAGACAAAAGGAATTATTTCAAATTAAAAATCTCTGCATAGCAAAAGAAACAATCAACAGAATGGACAATGCATAAAGTGGGAGAAAATACTTGCAAACTATTCAGATGACGAACGACTAATATCCAGAATGTATAAGGAACTCAAAAACCACAACAAAAAGCAACAAATGCTGGAAGGACATGGAGAAAAGGGAACTCTTTCACACTATTAGTGAGAATGTAATAAATTAGTACAGCCATTACAGAGAAGAGAACATCGAAGTTCCTCAGAAAACTAAAAAATAGATGTGCCATTCAGCTGTCCCACTTCTGGACAAAGAAGCTGTGGAACAGATACACAACAGACCTCACTCAGACGTGAAGAATGAGACACTGCCATGCACAGCAAGATGGGTGGAACGAGGGGAGGGAGGGCAAGAACCTCTTCAATCTCTCCCACCAGATTTTCCAGTTTCCTTACCTCTCTCTCTCTCCATCTCTAAGCATATAATCACCTACTTTCAGAGACAAACACACAGACCCACATAAGGCAGAAAGTCTCCCATTGTCAGTGGACTACAAGCCCTTTGAGGACAGGAACCACACCTCCCCAAACTGGGCGATGAAACATGCAGCAGGCATTCAGAAACTGAGTGAACACACAGATCAATTCATTCTTTACCTTCAAACCCATCTTATTCATCTTCTCTTAAACTCAGTGGAAAAGATGCCTCTTCTTCCTTCTATTAAATGAGAAACCCTTCTATCTCTATTCTGGACCCTTTTATCATCCTGCCTATACAAGGCATCCTGCCTATTGATTAGCTGTCTTCACCCTTTTCTTCACCCTTTCCTGCATACTGGAATTAGTAACACTTGGGTTACTATCTGTTTAAAATCTTTCCTGGATCTCTTATCCCATTTATACTACCTACCCTTTTTCTCGTTCCCTTCACAGATAATCCTGGAACGGTAGGTGTAGTTCTCTACTTTTATACATAGTTTGTTCTTGAAAACATACCTGAAACTCAAAACTAGATCTTCATTTTTTCAAACAGGATCTCACACTAAATGGGCCAGGCAGCCTCAAACTCACTTTGTAGCCCAGGCTAACCCCAAACTCATGATCTTCCTGCCTCAGCCTCCCAAATGCTGAGATTACCAGCGTGTGCCACAGAGCTTCACGTTTTAAGGGAACTAATAAGTTGACACCACAACCTTCTCTCTCCACAATGACACCAATTCCCAATTGTACTTCCTTTTTATTCTTTGCAGTCTTTAAAGTACTTTCTTCAATTTCCTTTCAGGCTATTTAATTCTGTTCTTTTATTAACTCAACATATAAACATATGGCTTAAGTGCAGTAAACGTTCAAATGAGACTAAAGATCTGCTGTTAACAGCATGCCTGATTTACTTCAAATACAATAAATTTATGAGAACTAAGTTTATCAACTAGTGTTAGTATTTTTTTAACTAATTTTTTTAAGGTAAGGAGGACAAACCAGGCACATGGTGGTGCACACCTGTAATCCCAGCACTCTGAGAGGCTGACACAGGAGGATTTCAAATTTGAGTCCAGCCTGAGAAACTTAACGACTTAGCGAGTCCTTGTCTCAAAAAGTTGTTTTAGTTTTTTGAGACAGGGTCTCACTATATAGTCCAGGCTGGCCTTGAACTCACTATGTAGCCCAGGCTGGCCTCAAACTTGCAGCGATGCTCTTGCCTAAGTTTTCTGCATGCTGGAATTACAGCCGTCAGGCTCCCAAAAAATGTTAATTAATTAATTAATTAGGGCCAGGGATGTAGCTCATTACAAAGGCTCTAGGTTTAATCCCAGTACCTCAAGTAAATAGGAGGAAAAACAATAAAATATTCAAATACCTACAAATCATAATATACCTATAAATGTCCATTTGTCAGATGATACAGTAAAATAAGAAACTGACAAGAGTTAAGTGTGTACGTGTCTGGTGTTTGAAAGTTTACTTTGTGAAAGAAGAAAACTGCTTGTAGTCTACATCCATTGCTCCATTTCTTCACCTCCCACACACTCATAAACCTGTTAACCAGCGTCTACACCTCCATTACCCACCACAATGAAATTAACCCACAGGAGTGCCAAACACACACTTACATGTCCTTATTTGTCTCTGCCATATTTGACAGAACTGAGCACAACTTCTGGATGGAACTGTCGCCTTCAGCTTGAATGACAGCATCTACTGATTTTCCTGTCGTCTTTGGCCTGCTTATTCTCTTTGGCTCTTCCACTCCCTCCATTTGCCTACTAAATATTGGGGCTCTGTAACAATCTGTGTTGATAACAATCACTCCTGTTACTTCTCTCAGCAGATTTTCAAGGCTCTACTGCAGTAGATTTCAAAAACCTCTAATGACTCTTAAATTTGAAAGCTCTCTCTGTATTCTAGACTCACAGAGCTAAGTACCTAAGGTCATCTTCAATGGTATCCATCAACAAAGGCAAACTCGGCAGATCTCAAAATGAACTCATTATCTTACCTCCACAGAACTGCTACTCCTTTCTCTCTCAATGAATGCCATTATCCCCCTATAATATTTCTCAATAAAAGACAATTTTTTATTGTGAGGAAATCCAACTGAAGTTCTGTCATTTTGTCTTCTAAATACCTTTTAAATCTTTCTCTTACCCATGCTCAATGCAGGGGCCATGTTAAACTCCTCTTTATCTCTAGCTAACTTCCTGCAACAGCTCGATAACCATTATCTCTTCTTCTAATCTTGCCTCCTCTTCTCCCCGCCTTCTTTCGAGACAGGGTCTTGCTATGTAGCTCAGGCTGGCCCTGAACTCACTATGTAGCCAGGATGGCCTCGAACTCACAGTGATCCTCCTGCCTCAGCCTCCCAACCACTCCTTTTAAAGGACTATAGTATCTTGAGATGGACCTTTCTGGCATGAACTTAAGAGTTACTTCTATGTTGATTCTTCAGGGATTTTGTGTTGCCTTAATATAACACCCATCCTTCTAATCCAATGAACTTACTTGGAGTTCCTCAAAGGTGTGATATCCTTCACCTCTGAGCAATTGGATACGCTAATCTCTCCACCTGGACTGGCTTTTCTTTTGGCCTTAAAAACATACATTCTTAGCCAGGCATGGAGGTGCACCCCTGTAATCCCAGCATTTGGCAAGCTGTGGCAGGAGAATTGCTGCAAGTTTGAGGCCAGCCTGGGCTACATAGTGAGTTCAAGGCCAGCTGAACTACGTAGAAAGACCCTGGCTCAAAAAACCAAACAAAAAAGAATTTTAAATATATGAAATATAAACGGTTTGTGGATGTCACTCACTGTGAAGGCCCCTGGGTTCAATCCTTAGTACTGCAAAAATGAAGACAAACAGAAAGACAGAAGGGAGGAAAGCAGGGAGGAAAAAGAAAGTGAAAAAACCAAGGAAAATCCCAGCTCCTTGTAACTAGCACAGCTATTTACAAACTATTGTCACTATCACTCTGCCAATTTGTTTGGGGCCTAACCTCTTCTCCTATGGTCTTCTAATTCCTCTCTGCCAGATCTTGTAATTTAAGAGCCCTGTGAACCCTTAGAAAGGCTGTCAAGAAAACTATTTTCTTTTTTAATTAAGCTCTTCAACTAAGCAAGCATTACATTTCCTGACACTTAACACCAATGGAAAACAAAGAGAAATCTTTGGTTTGTCTTTTGTCCTTTCTTTCCCTCCTTCTCTCTTCTTTTCCCTCTCCTTCTTATTATACATTCTATAGTTTCGGGGGGTTAAAATATTATTTTTGGCCTGGCATGGTGGCACATGCCTGTAGTCCCAGCATTTGGGAGGCTGAAGCAGGAGGATCAGCACGAGTCTGGGGACAGCCTGGGCTGCAAAGTGAGGCCCTGTCTCAAACCCCCGCCCTAAAAAAAAAAAAAATTAATAATATTTTTCATTGTGATTAAATATATATAACATAAAATTCACCATAGTAACTTTTTAAAGTATAGCTCAGCAGTGTTAAGTACACTCACATTGTTGTGCAACCAACCTCCAGGATTCTCTTCTTCGTGAAAAACAGAAACTCTATGGCCATTAAACAATATACACTTTTCTTAAGCATAATACTTACCAGATAATAAGCAAACAAATTTTAATCTATTGTTTTCATGTAATATTCTCAATTTTTTCCTATAATCTAAAATTCTAATTTATCATATTAATATATCTAATACCTAAAAAATTTAATTTTGCACTATTTTCATCATATAATAAAAACTTGGAGTCACTATCAAGACTACATATTCGGGACCGGTGATATAGCTCAGTGGCATGAGAGCCTGCCTGGCAAGCGTGAGGTCCTGAGTTTGACTCCCGGTACCCACATACGAAAAAAGGGCTGGTGATATCATTCAGCAGCACGGGCACCTCTGGCGCACGAGGTCCTAAGTTCGACCCCCGGTACCCACCCAAAAAAAAAAAAAAAAAAAAAAGACTACATATTCATCCAAAACCCCATCTATTTTGTGCTCATGTAAAAGACAGGAATATGGCCAGGGATATAGCTCAGTGGCACAGTGCCTATCTGGCAAGAACAAGGTCCTGAGTTCGATTCCCGGTACCCAAACAAACAAAAAAGATAGGAATATAAGTAGGAAATGCGTTCAGTCCTTTTAAATCAATTTGACATTTGCAAATTGTTTAATCTTATCAAAATACTGTGCACATTTCTGAGTACCACAAAATAATCCTTTTAAAGCAAATTCTAAGGCTTTCACAAATTTTTATTTATGGGAAGGAAAGAAGAAACTATAAAAACAGCCAGTTAACTGGTGGCCACAGATAAACTAATTCTAGGTACTCCAGCTTATTTTTCCCACAAAATGAAAAAAAATTTTTCCCTATAAGAACAAAATCCACCCCATCTAATCATTATACATTGTATACATGTACTGAAATGTTACAATGCAGCTCATAAATATGCACAATTACAATGTGTTCATTAAAAATAAAAATACATTATGAAAATCCAGCCTATACTAAACAATCAATTGGAACAAAGGATTCATTAGAACTCTGATTTACACATGTTTCATAAACCTTAGTCAATTAATTCAATCATGCTTAGTCCCTCTTTAGGGTAGTTCTTCATTACAAATGTACATCTAGCCCTTTCTCTCTAGCTTTCAATCACTTCCTTGGTCTAATTTTCTAGTTTATAATCTGTTTCTCAACAATTTTTTCCTCCTCCTATCATCTAAAATGTAATGAAAGATTAGTACTATGTTCCCCATTAGCCTCTCCAATTACTATATATTAAAAAAAGGGGCCAGGCATGGTGGTGCACACCTGTAGTCCCAGCACTGGGAGGCTGAGGCAGGAGAATTGCAGCAAGTTTGAGGCCAGCCTGGGCTATGTAGTGAGTTCAAGGCCAGGCTGAACTACAGAGTGATACCCTGTCTCAAAGCAAAACAAAACAAAAACAAAAGTAAGGGCTAGGGGTATAAATCAGTGGGAGAGTGCTTGTCTAACACATGTGAGGCCCTGGGTTCTAGCTTCAGCACTACAAAGAAAAAACAAAACAAGCACTTCCATCATTGGTCAAGTTATTAACTTTCCTGTGTCTAAGTTTCCTCACCTGCAAATTAGGGATAAAAAACTGACTAGTACTGTATTACTGCATGCCTGGCACTCAGCAGGTGGTAAACTTCTGAGGCAGGAGGACCACTGCAAATTCAAGGCCAGCCTGGACTACACAGTGAGTTCAAGGCCAGCCAGAACTACACCACCGTGAGACCCTGTCTCAAAAAAAGGAAACACCACCCAACCTCAGAAAATTATTAAACTTTAAATGAAGCAATGTATGTGAAGTACTTAGCACAATGCCAAACATAATGAAAGCTCACATTAAACAGAACTCACTGCTATCATCGAAATCTTCAGTGGGTCCCCACTTCCCACATACCCCAGTTTAAACCTTTTTGTCCCACTTTCAAAAGCCTGTATGATTGTGTCTCATCAATTTAATCTCCAAACAAGCATTCCCCCTAGAATCAAACCAATGCATGCTTTCTTCCTCAAAAAATCCAAACTTATTTCTGAGGTTTCAGCACCTCATACACAACAATCCTCTCACTAGAATACCTTTCATCTTCTCTTGTCCAGAATACAGACTCCCTTAGTTCATATCCCACCTGACCCAGAAAGCATTTCCCAGCCACTCTTACTCATTCCTCCCTTTTTCTAAAAGGGAGGTAATTCTATGTCCCCCAGCTGTCCCAAAAGCAAAGGGAATATAGATATTCCTCGTTTAACAACCTACCTGTTCGATGAATGTTCAGACTTTCGACCTGCCACTTGGACTTACAATCCATTTTTTTTTTTGGTACAGTTCTGTACATCTTTTTTATAGAGCCTCAATGTCTTTTTTTGTATGATACACCTTGTTTGTATAGTACTGTAATTTTGCTGATTGTACTGTACAGTACATTACCACAGCTTTATGTTCTGTTATACATTACAGTACTGCATGTAAGAGTTGTGCGAGTAAAAGCAAAGTCATCAAGCTGGAGTTTGCTTTGACCATCTCCTTGTTTCGAATATTGTAACGTTCATACTATATATAATTCCTCATTTAGCAATCAATTCAATTAATGACCTAGCCGCAGGACCAGAATTCAGTCATTAAACGAGGAATGTGTGTACTGCTTTTAGTAAAAAGTGAGTGTGCTAAACTATTAATGAGTCCAGGTGGTCAAGTGGTTAAAATGACCTACACTGTTAACCATTATTTCTGGGTAATAAGATTAAGGTTTTCTTTTTCATACTTTCTTAAAAGTTTTCAAATAAAAAGAATAAAGTTATCTGGCCATTCTATGACTCAGAAATCTTATAATGCTATTTCTATAGATCCTAAAGTATCTTCTGGATTATAAATAAAAGATGCATATGTAAATAAATGTCAGTAGAATCTTAACAAGTATTTTCTATATTCTCAATTTTTTATTTCTTAAAACATCAGTGATTCATATATGATACCTACTGCCCAGTATGTATGCTATTTTCTGACTAGAAGTTCACACTACCTATTGCTTTCCAACAGTGCGTATATTTATGACTTTATGCTTTAAACACAAAACTTTTATTGCAGAAGTGATACTATCAAGGTATTTGCATATATTTGAAACACCAAATATAATTTTAAAATATTCTTACCTAATCCTTTTTGTCCTGGATTCTTTGCAAAATTAAAAGTAAACTGGTAAAAATCCTTAAATCGTCCTGGTTCTTTCAATTCTTGTTCCATCTTGGGTATTTGAGCCTTTAGCTTTTCTATGCTGTCACATCTACATTATAAAATTAAGTTTATAAAAGGTTAACTTTACTATAAATTAAAAATGTAACTTATTTATTCCCATGAGGGCTTATATTTACTTCCTAGCACTTCTTTTTTAAAAAATCAGACAGTTGGAATTTCATCTTTTTACATTATGTAAATATAAATAAATATGATAATACCGCCCCCTTAACTAAAGGGGGTATGTTCCAAGATCCCCAGTGGATGACTAAAACTTCAGATAGTACCAAACCCTATATTATCCCTTTTTCCTACATATATATCTATGATAATGTTTAATCTATAAATTGGGCACAGTAAAAAAATTAACAATAAAAGAGAATTTTAACAACATGCTGTAATATAAGTTATGTGGTCTCTCTTTCAAAATATACTTTTTCACTTCAAGGAAGCATTTTACAGCTCTTCTTTGGGCATATCCAAATTGCCAGTATTGTTACTCCTGCATTCTGGGACCATTACTAAGAAGGTTACTGAATGCAAGCAACTGGGATACAGATACAGTTGAGCTGATAACTGAGACAGCTATTAAACAACAGGCAGGTAGTAGATATGATGAGGACACACTGGACAGAGGGAAGACTCACATCCCAAGCAGGACAAAACAGGATGGCAGACTTCATCACAGTACTTAGAAAAATGCACAATTTATAAATTGTTTATTTCTGAAAATTTCCAATTATTATTTGGGACCATAGCTGACTATATCACTGAAACCTCAAAAAGCAAAACTAAGGATAAGGAATTCTTATATGAAGTGAAGGAGGAAGAGGAGGTCTACATTGATGAAATGTTAGAAATAATTACTATTTTTATTTTATTTTTTTTTTTGTGGGTACCGGGGGGTCGACCTCAGGACCTCGCGCGCCAACAGGCGCCCGTGCCGCTGAGCGATATCACCGGCCTCTTTTTCGTATGTGGGATCCGGGAGTCGAACTCGGGCCCTCGCGCTTGCCGGGCAGGCGCTTAAGCCGCTGAGCCATCTCACCGGCCCAATAATTACTATTTTTAAAATAAATGGGCTGTTACTTTTAATTACATAATTCACTAGACTATCAACACGCTGACAGACGTCAGCTTCAGTGAAGAGATGAGGAGAGACAGTACAATCACCGGCTGTATTAGACATCGCTCAGACAGGATTTCACCACAGGTCTGGCTTCCACACTAATTGGAAACATGGCCTCTTGCTTAGGTGTGGAAGCATTTCTCTGAAAACTTGCTTCTTGCTACATACAAAGTACAATAATAAATATCAGCTACCACTTCTAACTCAATTATCTCCAATCAACACTGATTTTTTTGGGGGGGGTACTGGGGGTCGACCTCAGGACCTCATGTGCCAGAAGGCGCCCGTGCCGCTGAGCGGTATCACTGGCCCTTTTTTCGTATGTGGGTTCCAGGCAGGAGCTTATGCCACTGAGCCATCTCACCAGCCCCCAACACTTTTTTTTTGTATCTGCAAAACACTCAACTTTCAAAAGTTGGAAGGTAAGTACCAAGATTTACTTTTGTCATAAAATAGAAATATACATTTTGTGAAGATGCCACCTAAACAAAACAATTAGTCCACTTTTTTTCTCTTCCAATCATTTTTGCTTTTATTTTCTTCCTATATTCTTTATGACATCTTCTAGGTCATTAGTTGGAAAATAAAATTTCAGATTGGAAGCTCATCACATTTTACATGAATTCAATTTCAACTGAAAATGAAAAAACATTCTTTCCCATGAAAATTGTATCTGGCATTAAAAAAAAAATCCATGCTCAGGATGATGTCTTTGGCTACAGGATAGTCCAGGCAAGGTTATTAATTTATTCCCTCTCAGCAATAGGGGTGGGGGGCTGGGTCTTGCAAACATAGCTCAGGCAGACCTGGAACTCAAGATCCTCCTGACTCAGGGGATTACGGATGTGTACCACCAGGCCCAGCTTGCCTCTCATCTTTAAACCTGCCCTTCTTTGTGTGTATGTGTGCATGTGTGTGGGCGGGTGTAATTAGGGATTGAGCCCAGGGCCTTGAGCATAGTAGGCAAATGCTCTATCACTGAGCTATATGCCCAGCTCTTCTTTATTTTGAGACAGGTTCTAGCTAAATTACCCAAGCTGGCCTTGAATTTAACAAGTCCCATCTCAGTCTCCCACATAGCTGAGATGACAGGCATGCACCACCACACCTGACTTAAACCCACTCTTCTTTGTTCTACTTTGTAACAGTGGGCTACAAACCAACAGGCTTCATTTTTCTTGTCAGCTGATTCAAAAGTAGACTCTACCAAGAGGGGGCATGAAAGGCGGGAAGAAGACGGAGGAACTTTTACCTCAGTTTGTTATTTCTGTAGAGAACATGGTTTTGGTGACAACTCTCCCAGCTCCCCAGCAAGTGGCCTCTACCTAGTTTTTATCACTGCAGTGACCCTGCTCCTACAATGGCTACACTTTCTCCTCCACCCTCTCAACCAATCACTGCCTCAATAGGATGTCTTCAGTTTCTAAATTCCTTCCTCGTATATTCACTTCACTCAGCCCAGTGGTGGAAACAGCTACTGCTAGATACTCTGTTACACCTTAGAGTTTTCTTTTACATAGTAAAATAGTTCTTTTAATTTTCCCTGCTCAAAGAACTGGTGTGGTTTTGTGTCTTGATTGGACCCTGACTGATGAAAATGGCCGCCCCCAGGCTCAAAAAGCAGAACACCCGGGTTCTATCCTGACCCCAATGTTACCTATTTTTATCATTTCCTTGTACCTTAGTTTGCTCGTCTCTAAAATGAAGACGTAACCACTACAAAGTTGTTGTGAAGCAGGTGAAGTGCTTAGCACAGTTAGTAAAATAAAAGAATGTTCAATTCACATTAGCTATTATTATTCAATAGTGGTCCACTAAAAAAGAAAGGGCAGTCTGTTACCTACCCAAAAATGGAATATTTTGCAGTCTCAATAAATAAAGACAACTATATGTCATAAGTAAAATCTCCACCCATGACTTTTCCATCTATTCATCCAAAGTCATTCACGTAATCAAGCTGTCAAGGCATAAATAGCACAAAATGCAACAAGTAACTTCTAAGGTACCTTCTAGTTTTTAAATTCTAGGATTTTATCAATTCAGAGTTCACAGCCTCACATTAGGAAGTAACTTACAACCTTGCTCATTTCTTTTTTTTTTTGCATGATGATTTTAATATTATTAAAAATAATAATTAATACATGATGATTTTAATATTAGTGAATCAGAAACAAATGACAATGAAAATACAATGTAGAGTAAGCTATAACAATCACATATAGATAACTCATTTCTATTTATACTAATGTTTGTGGGCTGATAAATCTTAAATTTACATTTAAAAACCGATGACAAGCCAGACACGGTGACACATTCCTGTAATTCCAGCACTCTGAGAGGCTGAGGCAGAAGGATGACAAGTTAGAGTTCCACTAGGGCAACTCAGTGATGCCCTGCCTCAAAATAAAAAAAAAAAAATTTTTTTAAAGAGTAAGAGAAGTAGATCAGCGCAAAGACCTGGGTTCCATCCTCAGCACTGGGGGGGGGGGGGGGGCTGGGACAGCGACTGATGCTGTAACTCAGTTCCGTAATTCTCACGGCACTGTCTAACTTCTCATGGTAGTTATATACTCACCCTAATTCTGTCATGCCGTCCATGAACTCCTGCTTGGAGAACTCACATTGTGTTGCTGCTCTGAACTTCCATGCAATGATCAAAACACTAATGCTGGCTGGATCAAGTGCCAGGTCATCACAGAACTGCTGTATACCATCTATTCCAATTTTATTTTCATCTTGAGGATCTTTAAAAGTAACAAGGCAGTATCAAATTAGTGCCATACTTTATTATGCTACATTCCTAAAACTGAAAAGGCAATGCTTCATTTTCCATTTTAAAAAGATCACAATATACCAAAGAGATACACCTACTCTAACAGATATTTTCCCTATATAATAATTAAAGCCACTTTGCCCCACAAACAACATTATTAAAGATTACAGGAGGGTATATATCCATGCAAAAATATCCCCAGACTCAAACATATTGAGAAAATCAGACATGACCTTGTATAGGGACAAGGAATTATGACTCAACATATCCAGATTTTGTTTAAGAAGGCATTCTAAATTAACAGTATTATGTACAGAAATCTCCTTTAGCCCACTACCCCTTGCTGAAGATTAAACCCAGGGCCTCACATGCTAGGCAAATACTGGACCACTGAGCAACATTCTCAGCTCAGAAATTCTTTTTTCTTAAACAAGTTCATTTTACCATAACAACCACTTCTTAAGACTCGTTTTAGAAAAACTAAAAACTATACAGTTCTATCTTAATATAACCCTCTATATCTGTTGTTAAAAGGGAAAAAACATTTATCAGACAAAAATTTCAAAAATAATGATATATACAATGAGAAAGAGGAAGCGAATGATACTATCAAATACGACGTGCTAACACCTTTCTAAAAGTTATCTGGCAATAACTCTAGCAATAAAAATCATGTGATTTTTTTTTTATGTGGGTACCGGGAGTCGAACTCAGGACCTCGTGCTTGCCAGCAGGTGCCTATACCGCTGAGCGATATCACCGGCCCTTTTTTTTTCCTTTATGTGGGTACCGGGAGTCGAACTCAGGACCTCGCGCTTGCCAGGCAGGCGCTTATACCGCTGAGCTATCTCACCGGCCCATTCATTTGACTTTTGGAGAATGAATTGTGCATAAAATCTCCAGAAAAAAAAATATATATTATATATATATACACACACATTTATATAAACATAAAACACATGGAAGGATCCACATCCATCTATTAAATATTGGCTATTAAATTTGGTGAATAAAGAAAAAGGTAGAAAAGCTATTAATTTTTTGTTTAGTCACCTATTACATACTATTTTGTTTGCTTTGTTTTTTAATGGTACTGGGAATTCAACCCAGGGCCTCTCACATGCTAGGCAAGTGCTCTACCACTGAACTACATATCCCTGGCTCTTTTTTATGTTATTTTATTTTTTTGGATTGAGCCCAGGGGCCTTTCTAAAACAGGGTTTGGCTAAGTTGCCCAGGCTGGCCCCAAATTTAACAATCTTTCTGCATCAGCCTCCAAGTATCTAGGATTACAGTCATGTGCCATTCACCTGGCCCTGCTTAATTTTTTTAAAAGTGTATGTTAGCCAGGCGTGGTGGTGGATGCCTATAATCCCAGAACTTGGGAGGCTGACAGAAGGATGGCTGCAAGTTTGAGGCCAGCCTGGGCTACATGAGTTCATGGCCAGCCTGAACTACATAGTGAGACCCTGTCTCAAAAATAAAGAAAAAAGAATAAGAAAAACAAGTTTATGTTTTTCTATAATTCCTTTAAAAGTCATTACTCAAATTTTATTAAAATCTGGTACAGTAGGGCAAGGCATGGTGGCTCACGCCTATAATCCCAGCACTTGGGAGGCTGAGGCAGGAGGATCACCAGGAGTCAGAGGCCAGCTTGGACTCCATAGTGAGTTCAAGGTCAGCCTGAACTGCATAGCGAGACCCTGTCTCAAAAAAAAAAAAAAAAAAATGGTTCAGCAGTTTCACAAAATTGAGGGGAGGTAGCCAAGCATGGTGGCCCTCACCTATAATCCCAGCATTCTGGGAGGCTGAGACAGGAGGATCACCAAATTTGAGTCCACCCTGGGAAACAGAGATTTAGGAAATCCCTGTCTTAAAATAAAAAATAAAAATAGGGCTGAGACTGTAGCTCAGTGCAAGGTACCTGGGTTCAATCTCCAGTTATCGCAGAAAGGGGCTGGGGGGTTGGCAGGTCCTGATCTCCTAGTTTCAAACTGAATAATGGGGGAGGAAAAAAAAAGAAGGAATGGGCCAAGAAGTGATTTTAGTGTAAAGAGGAAATAATTTCTCCTCTCAGATCTCCTGAAATAACTCTAAATCTATAGAGCTCTGCTGGACACACCCACCCAGCTTATATTCTATGTACTATTTGGTTTCTCACAAGCCCATAACTTTAGAAAACCTAGTTCAAAATATTTAAAGTCACAAGCAAACACTCACCTTTGTATCTATTGTATAGTTGTTCTAACTTCTTCCTGTCCAATGATCCTTTTACACTCTCTCGTATATAAAGTTCAGGATTTTGGAAAAAATTATCTGTTGCAACATCTAACTTCCAGTCATTTTGAGAAAGACAACTTACTGCAGTTTTTTCACTAGATTGTGTGAAGATCATAAACTGTCGAACTTTATCCTTCTGCGATGATTTCAACTTGTTCTATTGAAACCAGAAAATAAACTGAAACTCTATGTAAAAATCACATAAGACTAAGTTTTTCTATATGGCTGGTTAATCATTCTCAGTAATATTTTGCCTAATAAAACATTAAAACATTTTAGCTTAAGGTTTATTTTTGATCTATTAATAATCAGAAAGATAATTTTTCTAAAAAATCTACAACAAGAAATTTAGTAGTTTTGGAAAAAGAAACTAGCCAGGGCTAAGGACGCTGGCCCGCCCTGCATTTCTTCTGAGGGGAGCGGCACTAAGGGCACGTGCGGTGTGAAGGCTCTAGAAGGGAAGCACTGCTACTCTCACAGCCTTGATCAAGCACAAAGCTGCAAGAGGCAGGGTAAGGAGGGAGAGGGGAGAAGTGGCACTATTTAGCCAGTCAGTCAAAAGACCCTAGAGAACAATGAGATTAACAGGTGTTTGTTACAGTCCTAACATCTTCTATAAAAGATCCCTAAAATCATGTCATATTATCTGCATTGTTCTTCTGCTTTTTTTTTTTTTTTTTTTTTTTTTGGTCTTTTTGAGACAGGGTTTTGCTATGCAGTCCAGGCTGGCCTTGAACACCCTTTGTAGCCCAGGCTGGCCTCAACTTGCAGTGATCCTCCTGCCTCAGCCTCCCAAATGCTGGGATTACAGGTGTGTACCAGCACACCCAGTGTTTTTGTTTTGTTTTGTTTTGTTTTGTTTTGGTGGTGCTGGGGATTGTACACGGGCTTTATGCATGCAAGGCAAGATCTCTACCACTGAGCCACACCCCCACCCAGCCCTTTTCTGCCACTTTTAACAAATAAAAGCAAGCAACAGAATTATCAGTATCCTACATTTCTCCTGCTGGTATTCATGAACTATGTAATTATCACTAGAATTTCCTCATATTTACAACTTTTAAGGAGAATTATCCCCTTCTCTTTCTACTGAAGAAATCACCTCTTTCTCTTAGCCCGAGCCTCACTGAGGCCATTCCTGGCTCTCCTCAAAAAGCTCTTCTGCTGTAATAACATTTTCATCTGTCCCAGGCTGAGAAGGATTCACTTCTCATCTGACCTGAACCCAAAGCAAAATGAGGCAGAGTAATGAGGCCCTCCACTCTCTCCCAGTACCAAGAACCATGTTCGCCCTCCTCTCTCACCCAAGCTAGGTCTCCTGCGCAATTTTGGCCTCTCCAGTGATATTCTTCCCCCTCCTACTACAGTCTCTCAGCAAAATAGCTGGGTTCCTCTTACACTAGCTACTATGGTAAATGAAACAAAAGAAAATACTTGAGAACAGTACACATTAACAGGTATTCTGTAGTTTAAGAAACACATTGGAGAACCCCAGAATCTATGATCTGGCCCAAACCAACAGATCACAATCCTCAACTCCCTGACTGGATAGATGAAAAAACACACCCAGAAAGTTAAGGCCCTGGTTCACAAAACCCACTCAAGTTGTTTAGTAGAAATGAGACAAGAACAAAGAGATCTCATATACCCAAGTCTTACTAATCTTTCCATAAACAACAATGCTTGCTGTACATATTTATAAAGCTTCTGAGAGTCTCAAGGAAAAGACCACCAAAGATAAATATTTCTACCTATCACAAAGTAAAAATAAAACTATGCAAATTCACATATGAAATCCTGGCTGGGCGTGGTGGCGCACACCTATAATCCTAGCACTAGGAAGGCTGAGGCAGGAGCATCACAAGTTCAAGGCCAGCCTGGACTACATAGTGAGTTCAAGGTCAATCTGAACTACTTAGTGAGACCTTGTTTCAAAAAAAAAAAAAAAAAAAAAAAAAACCAACCCTATCTCTTTCAGTATCAAATAGGTATATTCCCAGGGGTCTGATGTGTTGGCCAAATACTTCCTCTTCATAAATGTTACTATTTAGAATTACAGATTAAAAATCTCAACATCTGTTCTCCATTAAAATTGAGAAGCTCTGAATACACTAACCTTTTGCTACTGCACTAATAACTACCACCTCTGGACATCAGGTAAGTCATATACCATTAGATGACACATCTCCCAAATATCTAAGACTCTTCCCTTCTGAAAACTACTTCCTCTTTGAGATGTATTATTCAATGAAAACAAATTCAATGACACCAAATGCCAGGGAAGATAAAACTATTTTGATTTCAACTTTTGTTCTTATTATTTTAAAAGTCAGGGGCCGGAGATACAGCTCAGCGGCACAAGCGCCTGCCTGGCAAGTGCAAGGTCCCGAGTTCGATTCCCAGTACCCAAAAAAAAAAAAAAAGTTAGTCTTCCTCCCTTGAACCATGTGGTACACTGACATTTTACTCCTCTTCTGGAGAACAGAAAAGTACCTGAGGGCCACTGTGATGATCACTGATTGCTGCACAATGTTGTAGGAAGTGCTGGCGATTAACCTGGAAGTACCAACCAAAGGCCACATCCCACAAATTAATTTTTAATTAAACCTGGTATAACTTCTTACATAACTTTCTCCCTACTTTCCTAAATGTTGCAGACAACAAAACAATCAGGTTTATTTAGGGTTCTGGCATATGGTATTAAATTCAGTGCTGTTCCCTAAAGTTTGTTTGGTTTTTGTTTGGTTTTTTTTTTTTGTGACGGGGTTTGCGCGAGGGCCCGAGTTCGACTTCCGGAACCCACAAAAAAATAAAATAAAATAAAATAAAAATAAAGTCACTTCTTAGCCCAAAAGACTGTTCACCCTATTATTGAGTTCCTATCATAAAGCAAGACATTAGAAAATTAGGAGAACAAAGATAAAAGATTGTCTCATCACACAAATAAGAAAATTACACAAATTCCATGTTATCCTTTGTTTTTTAAAAAAACTATATGAAATAAATACTGTGCTATAAATGTCAACTATTTTAATGGTTCAAGTATAAATTTCTGGTATCTGGAGCAATACCAATATATTATAAGAAAAAGAGCCACAGCTATCCATTTCCAACACCATAAAGCCTAAGGGGTTTGCAAAAAAACTTGCAAAAACTTGCAAAAAAAAATGATAGTCTGGATTCCAGTTACTCCAAGAAGTTATGGGCAATCCCATTTCTGTAAAGTCTGGTGAGTACCCTCCACACTTCACATACTTATAATGTACTCTATTAATTTGTCAGCCTTCTGTGCCTAGAATAAGTTTTAAAACTTATTTCCCTGCAAGGAAGATCTACTCAATTCTGTAGTGTCAAAGGTTGTCCTAGAGTAGACTACAAATACCAGCCCTCTTCTCGGGCCTGTTTAGGAGAGCTACGACACTACCACCTCCTTTTCTCAGGCCACAGAAGTGCTACCAGAAGGTGTTCTGATTTTGAGAACATCACATCAAAAGTTTAAATTTTTATCAGCTTAAAGAAAAGGGCACAAACCAGAAAAGCACTATTTTATGGAAAAGAAGGGGATGGAAAACCGAGGTGAAAGAAAAAAAAAAGTTAAATTTTCTCTATTTCTGCTACAAACCCAGTGGCAATCCTCCCGAAAGAAAAACTACAATGATTCAGCACCCAAATGTAGTATATGCCATTTACTTTATTTATTTAAAAGGAACACAATTGAGTGGCCATTAAACAATACTGGGCAATACAATCTTCAATCTTTAGTACTCAAGTATTAAAAATGACCAGATATTATCAAGTTATCAAGGAAATTCAATAGTGGTTAAGTATGCAAAAAGTATAAAACACTGCATACATTTTGTTTTTGCTTTTTGAGACAAGCAGGTTATAGTACTATGTAGTCCAGATTAGCCTTGAACTCACTACAGAGCCTAGACTGGGCTCGAACTTATAGCAATCCTCCTGCCTCAGCCTCCTCCTGCCTCAGCCTCCTCCTGCCTCAGCCTCCCAAGTGCTCGGATTACAGAGGTGTGCCATCACGCCTGGCTAAAACACTGCACACATTTTTTGATTATTTCAAATTCTGCCAAAAAAAAAAAAAGGAGGGGGGACACTTTCTGTATATGCACCAAATACAGGTACACCCAGCTATAGGAAACAAATTTTAAGGAAAATAATAACTCAAATAAGCACTAATACAATTGTAATGGGGGGCTCAATACTCCACTGTCACCAATAGACAGATCAACTAGACAAAAAAATCAACAAAGAAATATCAGAACTGAACCAAACCCTTGAACAATGGACTTAGTAGATGTCTACAGAGGGTTCCACCCCACAATATCAGAATACACCTTTTTTTTTTTTTTTTTTTTGTGGGTACCGGGGGTCGACCTCAGGACCTCGCGCGCCAGCAGGCGCCCGTGCCGCCGAGCGATATCACCGGCCCCTTTTTCGTATGTGGGTTCCAGGAGTCGAACTCGGGCCCTCGCGCTTGCCAGGCAGGCACTTAAGCCGCTAAGCCATCTCACCGGCCCCCTGAATACACCTTCTTATCAGCTGCACACAGGCTGTTCTCCAAAACAGACCACATACTAACTCATAGGGTAAGCTTAAGTAAATGCAAAAGAATTGAAATTATCCCATGCATATTATCAGACCACAGGGCAATGAAACTGGAAATCAATGGCAAAAGAAACCACAAGAAATTCATAAATTCATGGAAATTAAATAACACCCTCCTGAACAACAAATGGGTCAAGATGAAATAAAGGAAGAAATTAGACCGTTTCTACAATTAAACGATAATGCCAATACAACATACCGGAACTTATGGGACACAACGAAAGCAGTCCTACGAGGGCAATGTACAGTGATGAATACCCTTATCAAGAAAACAGCGAGCTCAAATAACCTAATGTTGAACCTCAAGCTTCTAGAAAAAGAAGAGCAAGTTAAGCCCCAAGCTCATAGGAGGGAGGAAATTATAAAGATCAGAGCGGAAATTAATGTAATGGAGACTAAGAAAACAATACAAAGAATCAATGAGTCAAAGAGTTAGTTCTTTGGGGGCCGGTGAGATGGCTCAGCGGCTTAGGCGCCTGCCCGGCAAGCGCGAGGGCCCGAGTTCGACTCCCGCAACCCACATACGAAAAAGGGGCCGGTGATATCACTCAGCGGCACGGGCGCCTGCTGGTGCGCGAGGTCCTGAGGTCGACCCCCCGGTACCCACAAAAAAAAAAAAAAAAAAAAAAAGAGTTAGTTCTTTGAAAGATTAAATAAAATTGACAAAACCTTAGCCAACCTTATCCAAAAAAGAGAAAAGACTCAAATCCATGCAATTAGGAATGAAAAGGGTGAAATCACAACAGATCCTGCAGAAATCCACCAGATCAATAATACCTACTTCAAGAACTTGTATTTTGGGCCAGTGAGATGGCTCAGCGGCATAAGCGCCTGCCTGGCAAACACGAGGTCCTGAGTTCGACTCCCAGAAACCACATACGAAAAAAGGGCCGGTGATATCGCTCAGCGGCACGGGCGCCTGCTGGCGCATGAGGTCCTGAAGTCGACCCCCAGTACCCACACACACACAAAAAAAAAACTTGTATTTTAATAAGATGGAAAACACAGTAGAAATGGACAGATTCCTAGATACATATGAATTACCAAAGCTGAATCAAGAAGATACAAAAATTCTAAATAAACCATTACCAGTCAATGAAACTGGAGATGTAATTAAAAACCTACCAACAAAGAAAAGCCCAGGCCCTAACTGATTCACTGCTGAATTCTACAAGAAATTTAGAGATGACCTAATGCTGCTACTTCTCAAACTCTTTCATGAAATTGAAAAGGAAGCAATACTCCCAAATTGATCCCTGGAAGCATTACCCTGATACCAAAACCACAGAAGGATCCAACCAAAAAAAGAGAACTACAGGCCAATCTCTCTAATGAACATAGACGCAAAAATCCTCAATAAGATACCGACAGACAAATTGCAGCAAATCATCAAGAAGATTATACACCATGACCAAGCAGTATTCATCCCAGGGATGCAGGGATGGTTCAATACACACAAATCAATAAATGTAATACACTATATTAACAGAGCCAAGGACAAAAACCATATGATCATCTCAACAGATGCAGAAAAAACACTTGACAAAGTCCAACACCCATTTATGATAGAAACCCTACAGAAAATTGGAATATATCATCTCTATCTCAATCTGATAAAAGCCATTTATGAGAAACCAACAGCCAACATCACACTAGATGGACAAAAACTGAAAGCTTTCACTCTAAAATCAGGAACAAGACAAGGATGTCCACTGTCACCATTCTTATTCAATATAGTTCTACAAACATTAGCCAGAGCAATTAGACAAGAGAAAGAAATAAATAAGGATAGGAAAGGAAGAAGTTAAATTATTATTTGCAGATGATATGATACTCTACATAGAAGACCACAAGAGTTCTAGATTTAATAACCAAATTCAGTAGAGTAGCTGGATACAAAGTCAACCCTCAAAAATCAATAGCCTTCATGTACACAAATAACAAACTCACTGAGAGAGAAATTAGGGAAACCACTCCTTTCACAAGAGGATCCAAAAAAAAAAAAAAATGAAATACTTAGAAATCAATCTAACAAAGGAAGTAAAAGATCTCTACATTGAAAATTACAGTACTCTGAAAAAGGAGATTGAAGAAGATCAGAAAATGGAAAAATATCCCTTGTTCTTGGGTAGGAAGAACCAACATAGTGAAAACAGCCATACTTCCAAAATTGTTATACAGATTTATTGCAATCCCAATCTAAATTCCAACAGCATATCTCACAAAAATAAAGCAAATAATCCTAAAATTCATTTGGAACCAGAAGAGACCTAGAATAGCAAAGGCAATTCTGGGCAACAAAAGCAAGAAAGGGGCATGATAATTCCTGACTTGAAATTATATTACAAAGCTATTGTGATAAGAACAGCATGATAAACCAGGTGTGGTGGCGCATTCCTGTAATCCCAGCACTTGGGAGGCTGAGGCAGGAGGATTGCCCTGAGTTTGAGGCCAGTCTGGGCTACATAGTGAGTTCAAGGCCAACCTGAACTACAGAGCAAGACCCTGCCTCAAAAAAACTAAAATAAATTTTAAAACAGCATAGTACTGGCAAAAAAAAAAAAAAAAAAAAAAAAAACAGATCCAAGGATCAATGGAACAGATTAGAAGATGCAGAAACAACTCCAGGGGCCGGTGAGATGGCTCAGTGGCATAAGCACTTGCCTGGCAAGCACGAGGTCCTGAGTTTGACCCCCGGTACCCACACACACACAAAAAAGAAACAACTCCAGACATACTCAGCCACCTTATCTTCAACAAAGGAGCCAAACATCTTCACTTGAAGAAAAATAGCCTGATAAACGGTGCTGGCAAACCAGCTTTTCCACATGCTGAACATTAAAACTAGACCCATACCTTTCACCATGCACTAAACTAAAATTTAAATGGATCAAAGATCTCAATATTAAAGCTGGAAAGCTAAATCTGCTGGAAGATAGAATAGGTAAAACTCTTGAAGACATTGACTTCGTGAGGCAAAGACTTAATGAACAAAACCCCGATTACACAGGAATTATCACAAAGTATCAACAACAGGGACCTCATCTTATTAAAAAGCTTTTGTACAGCAAGAGAAACCACCAACAGAGTGAAGAGACAAAGGACTAATATCTAAAATACATAAAGAACTGAAAAAGATCAGACTCCCCAAATTTAAAGACCCGACCCAAAAACAGACATCTGAAATAGACACTTCTCAGATGAAGAATTAGATACAGCAAATAAATATATGAAAAAATGTTCAACTTCACTGGTCATTGGAGAGATGCAAATTAAAACAACTCTGAGGTTCCATCTCACTCCAGAAAGAACAGCTATTATCAAAAAATCAACCAATAACAAATGCTGCTGAGGCTGTGGGGGGAAAGGAACACTTCTCCACTGTTGGTGTGAGTGTAGACTGGTGCAACCACTGTAGATATCAATGTTGAGATTCCTCGAAAAACTAAAATTAGAGGTTCCATTCGACCCAGCTATTCCCCTTCTTGGTATCTTCCCAAAAGAATTAAAAGCATCATGCCACAGCAACATATGCACACCCACATTTACAGTGGCACAGTTTGTAATAGCTAACATTTGGGAACAGCCCAAATGCCCATCAACCAATGAATGGATAAAAAAGATTTTTTTTTTTTTTAATATACAATGGAGTATATACTCAGCCTTAAAGAAGGACATACTTGAGATATTTCTAGGTAAATGGATGCACCTTAAGACCATATTTGTAAGCGAAATAAATTGGACATACATGTGTAAAATCTGTGCTGTTTCTCTGGTATGAGAAACTGAAATTGTAAATAAGGACCAAAATGTATAATAGGAAGAAGATGTTCAAGTGGGAAGGGGATGGGGATAGGGAGAGGAAGGGAGGGAAAAGAAAAAAAATGAGAAAAGGAAAAAATGGAAGCAAAGCTTTTGTAAATAAAGAGGGGAAGAGGGGTTGAAGGGAGGGTAGGAGACTAGGAAAAATCAAATTACATCATGTATAGGTATAAATTCCCTACGATGAATGTGATTATTATATATACCTAAAATGTACCAATAAACTTAATTAAAAAAAAGAAAAAGAGCAATATACAATAAACATAGGAAATATTTTTAAAAAGACATATGTACATTTACAAATTCCCTATGATGAATGTTATCATTATGTATAACTAAAATGTATCAATAAAAAAATTTTAAATGCAAATTAAAAAAAATAGAGGGGCAACCCACTTTCTGGGTCCCCTTCTGTCCCTCTCAGACAGAAGCTTTCTTTCAATAAATTCTTCCTGCTAATTCTTAATTACCTATCATAACAAGAGAGAAATAACCTCCTTAAAATTTTACTTGTGTTAGCCCTATTTCAACTGATTCTCCCAAACTTACTGCTTAAACTTCTAACAGAGTCAGAAGTAGCTAATTTAAACTTGCTTTCCAAACGAGGTATAGTGGCTTACACCCATAGTCCCAGCTAGTACTTGGGAGGCAGGAAGAGGTGGAAGATCACTTGTACCCAGGAATTACATACAGACCAGCCTAGGCAACACAGCAAGAGTCCCATCTCAAAAAGTCAATCATTTGCTCTCCTCTCTCCATAAACATTTCTGCTAAGGAAATCTCCAATTAACAAAAAGATTGCTAAGGCAAACAAAACATAAAAGAAACGAGATGCCTAAAGCTCCATGCATATGGCTAGCACTCAACAGTGTGCAATATTCATTTCATAAAAAGAATAACCCTTGGGCCGGTGAGATGGCTCAGCGGCATAAGCGCCTGCCTGGCAAGTGCAAGGTCCTGAGTTCAACTTCTGGAACCCACATATGAAAAAAGGGCCAGTGATATCATTCAGCAGCACAGGCGCCTGCTGGCACACAAGGTCCTGAGTTCGACCCCCGGTACCCACCAAAAAAAAAAATAAATAAATAAATAACCCTTGAAGGAAAAAAAAATAATTCTAAGACTTGGTATCTACTCCAATCCTAAACAGAAATATTAAGATCCTTTGAATAACAAGCACTCCAAATGTTTTGTGAAATGAAAATACCCTAATATAACAACTTATTCTTGTGCTCAGTGTTAAGGAGTTCAAAAGTATAATTCAATAGAATTCTTTAGAAAAGAACTATTTAAAAGTAAATCTCTCTGAAAATTTTTACATTGTAAACAAGCAAGCCTAACCACTCTCAGTGACCTGGAACAGTACTAATCACACAAAACAAATTCAACAAAGTATTGATCCCTTGTGTTTTTGCTGCTTCTTCTGCGGGGGCATACACTTACAGTGGCCACGTCAACTACGTAATTCCTCACTGATAGTCCATTGGCTATTCAAGAGCTTTTTTCTGCCCACAAGCAACTGAATCCTATTTGGAACTATTTCTCATCATCAAATGTTATGGCTAGGGCCGGTGAGATGGCTCAGCGACGTAAGCGCCTACCTGGCAAGCGCGAGGGCCTGAGTTTGACTCCCGGAACCCACATACGAAAAAAGGGCCGGTGATACCGTTCAGCAGCACGGGCGCCTGCTGGCACGCGAGGTCCTGAGGTCGACCTCCGGTATCCACAAAAAAAAATAAAATAAAATATGAACAGCTTTAAAAAAAAAAAAAATGTCATGGCTATACCACTGCAACTTGAACACCACATATTGAAATTTAAAAGGGGGTTTTCTCCCATATTTTTCTTATGATTGACCCAACCTATGAGACTATAATCAAAATAGCCAGGGCCAGGTGTGGTGGTGCACGCCTGTAATCCCAGCACTCGGGAGGCTGAGGCAGGAGGATCATTGCAAGTTCGAGGCCAGCCTGGGCTACAAAGTGAGTTTAAGGCCATCCTGAAGCATAGTGAGACCCTGTCTCAAAAAGATAAAACAAGGGCCAGTGAGATGGCTCAGCAGCGTAAGCGCCTGCCTTGCAAGCACGAGGGCCCGAGTTTGACTCCCGGATCCCACATACGAAAAAGGGGCCGGTGATATCGCTCAGCGGCACGGGTGCCTGTTGGCGCGCGAGGTCCTGAGGTCGACCCCCTGGTACCCACAAAAAAAAAAAAAAAAAAAAAGACAAAACAAAAAAAAAAGCCACTTGACTCAAATGAGCTCTGCTATTTATACACCAAAAGAATTTTAAACTTTCAATTACATACTTAATGTATACATCAGATCATTTGATAGGAAGCAGCCGTGTTGCTATTCAACATGCTGAGGAGAAAACCAGAATGAAACTAATCAGAAATTACAAATCAATACTGACATGGTGCTTCTTGGGTTATAAGGAAAAAAAAAGAGGGGGAGGTAGGTTTGATGGGGAGATTCAGTACAGCCAGATACCATGCTTCCACTCTTGGCTCTGTCACATACCAGCTCTTTACTTTGATCCAAATTATAAGCCTACATTTCCAGATATGCTAACAGAGTGCAGCAATAACTCCCATTTCACAGGTGGGAATGGAGATTAAATAGTTGTAAACTGATTAACACACATTATGTTCTCAATAAATGTTAATTTCCTTTCTCCCCAAAGGCCTACATTTCCTGCATATAGTCATTAAACTACATACATACCACTAGATTACATCCAACATATTCAGTGATCTATGAAAGAGGTCTTGTTGTGCTGTTTCTATTAACCCTAGTGCAGCTAGGTGATGGCCAATAAGCTTTTATTGAACATTAGATGGTCATCTTAAAATTCAAAATTCTATATATAACCTGCACAGTTAAAGAAAACTTAACTAAGGGTCTTGTCTTTAAAAGCAATTATCTATAATATTACAATAGGACAGCATGTGACATAAGAAACAAGGACTATCATACCACTCAGAATCCTTCAGTGGCTTTCCATCTCTCTGAGGAGCACGCTAGTATGCGTACAATGATCACTCAGGCCTACTCTCACTGCACCACTGATACAGTACCTCAGTTGCTCCCTCTACACACTCACACACAACTCCAGCCACACTGGTCTCACTGCTTCTCAAACTCTCTCCCCACCATCTCCTCACCCACCACCCAGCCCCCCCACACACACTACTGAGGGTTGAACTCAGGGCCTTTGCACTGAGCTACATTCCCCACCCTTTTTTATTTTTTATTTTTGAGACAGTCTTGCTAAGTCACTAAATCACATAGGATGGGCTCAAACTCACCCTCCTGCCTCAGCCTCCCAGGGCTTACAGGCATGCACCACCACACCAGGCACCCCACCACATTCCTGCATGGCTTATTCTCTCATCTTCTAGTCTGTTCAAAATTCACTTCATCACAGAGACCATTTTGCAACCCCACTTCCATACTGCCCTAGCACTCCCAATCTCCTTCCCCAACACTGTCCCCACCACCACCACCCACAGCACTTAATACTTTATAACACAGTAAGTAACAAAATTATAAACTGTGTTCCCTGTTTGTCTTTCCCAATTAAAATGTAACCCTTGGGGCCGGTGAGATGGCTCAGCGGCATACGCGCCTGCCTGGCAAGCGCGAGGACCCGAGTTCGACTCCCGGAACCCACATACGAAAAAAGGGCCGGTGATACCACTCAGCGGCACGGGTGCCTGCTGGCGCGCGAGGTCCTGAGGTCGACCCCCCCGGTACCCACAAAAAAAAATAAAAAATAAAATGTAACCCTCATCAGAGCAGGCATTTGTCAGTTCATTGATACATACATCTTCTCATGGCCTAAAACACTAGCATGTAGCAGAAGTTTAGTATATAATTGTTGAAATGAATTAAGGCCCTCCTTTACTTGTAGATATGCAAACAAATGTGCAATAAGTCCTAAAGAAACAATCTGGAACAGATGTATACATTTGGATTTGTAAATTCTGATTTTTAGAAAATATACTTTTAAATTTCAAGTCATACGTTTTAAAAAGCAACTAAAAACAGTAATTTGAATTTTGTTATTTAACATATTTTCTTACTTAACTTACAAACTCCAACTTCAAAACCTCTCTGATCATCAATTTCTTCTGCAAAAGGGTGGAAAAGTAAATCATATGATTTTTGAGGCCATTTCAGGTCTAAAAATTCTGTTGCTGAGTTTATAAAAACCCAGTAGATGATATAATCTATACACATCTCATCCATTTATTAAAAATCATTACTATCATGAAACTGTTAAGCTAGGTAGAACTTTAGAAATCATCAAATCCAATCTGTCATCTTACATGTAAGAAAACAAGTTTTGAACACTTTTTAAAAGATTTTCAAAAACAACATAGTATGGTCTTGTAGGGGGGTTATTTCTGGTCTGTGAGAGTGTTAACTGCTCCAAAGGCAGTTACGTTTGTTTTTTCCTTTACAGAATATATTTCAGATATCCCATGATGTAAGTCTGTCCTAGAATTAACGATAACATGCACTGTAGAAATGTGTCCCTCTACTCACACCGAAAAAGTAACACTATCCCAAAAACAATTTTAAGTTTGTAATGAAATTCTTATGGGCCCAGTTGAGTTCCTAAACAAACAAGAGTCTACCAAGACAATCCTAATGACATGAAATGAGTTCAGCCACAGAAAGTGTTTAAAATCAATGATATGCTAGGGAACAAAATTTGGCTTTATAATTTAAATAGATTTTCTTTTTTTTTTTTTTTTTGGTGGGTACCGGGGGGTCGACCTCAGGACCTCAGCGCGCCAGCAGGCGCCTGTGCCGCTGAGCGATATCACCGGCCCCTTTTTCGTATGTGGGTTCCGGGAGTTGAACTCGGGCCCTCGCGCTTGCCAGGCAGGCGCTTAAGCCGCTGAGCCATCTCACCGGCCCTAATAGATTTTCTTTTTAAATTTTAAAAAAAATACCTTGTCACCACCGGTATAATTACATGACTTATGGCTAAATTCCAAAACTAACTAATTTAATATTATGTAAAAGGACAAAAGCTTACAAGCTCCAACCCAATCTTAACTCCCATCCTGAATTTCTGAAGAACTGATGATCATCAGGCCCCTCCATTCTAGGCAATGCAGCTGATCTGGAGACTATCCTGAACACCACATGTTTCAATGTTCTCACCGGGTGTTTACCAGGGAACTCATTTCATTACTTCAAGCTTGATAATACTTATCTAGATGTCAAGAGTTTGGAAACTCTGTTATGACTGCCTAAATATATAAGAAATTAGAAACCGTTGAGATTCCTTGATGGATCTTTGAATTTACATGGTATTATCAACCCAAACATTAACCTGTACTTTACTGGAGAGTTTTCTCACCAATAAAAATTGTAAAGTTTCATGGAAGTTACCAAAGTACAAAAATCTTGAATATGTGGCAAAGCAGACCACATATCCATACAGTAAGACACCAAAATACTGCCAAGTTGGGGCTAATATGTAACGGTCAGCAAAAATAATCCACCAAAACCAAAAACACTGGGGCATTCCTTTAACACAGGCACATACGTACACCCTCCTTAAAGAGGCCTCTCTGTTGCCCATGAGAAAAAGAACGTCATTTTTACTATTCATACTGTAATCTGCATGGAATTCCACTCAAGCTCAGCCTGTATGATGCCAAACATCGCTTCTGAAAAACAAAGAGTGCCCAACAGAGTCAGGTGTTTAATGCCCAAAGAAACAACTTGACCGTAAGGGTCTTCAAGCTTGGAAGACTTCCCACCCCCTCCAAACCAAAGTGGAGTAACTTCTCAAACTGTTTTTTAAAAATCACAAATGGTCCCTAACTGCTATAATAAAGCAATTACTCCTCCCACCCAAGCAAATAAAATAAGTGCTCCATAGGCAGTAAGTCTGTTTTCACTAATTTTATGAAATGAGAACAGGTTGCACTTCCGTAACCGCCCCCCCCCGCCCAGCTCAGCGGTCTCCCCAGCCTTCAGCAGAGGTAAATACAACCTCCACCAACTGCCCGGTGAAACTCATGTCTCTAAAGCATGGGACGCATCGGGAGATGACGGAAAAAAGGAAGGGGCTGATACCTCGCCCCAAGCAAAACTGCCCCGGGGACTTGCAGGGTGCTGGAGCCGGCAGGCGAGAAGAGGAACGCCGGCGAAGTCTTCCCTCTCCCGGGCCGGGCGGAGGGAGGATCCTCACCCGGAGCCCAGGACCCGGGACCCCGTCCTCAGCCAGACACAATGGGGCCGACCAGGGCCCCGCAGGCCGGGGCCGTTGCCCCCTCCCCTCCCCTCCCCCGCCCAACGCCTCCCCTCTCCCGTCTCCGCGCCGGCCGGGCAGGAAGCCCCGGAGCCGCTCCCGCGCCCCACACTCCCTGGCTCCCGACTAGGCCCGGCTCCGCTCCGCCTCCTCGGCTCTCGCGTAGCGGCGGCCGCCGGGCGGGAAAGGGCGAAGGAAGAAGGAAAAGGCGGGCCAGAGGCCGCGGGCCGCGCTCGGGGCGGTGGGGTCGCCGCGGGGCGAAGGGCGGGCGGGCCGGGTGCGCGGCGGCGCCGGCCCCCGGGCGGCAGGGCGAGCGGGCGGGCGGCGAGCGGCCGCAGTGCCTCACCATGTTGGTGTCCTCCAGGCCTCTCCCCTCCTCCTCCGGCTCCGCAGCGAATGGACGGCGGCGGCGGCGGCGGCTCCTCTCACGGGCTCGCCGGGCTCCCGCTCATGCGCAGTGCGGGCGGCCCCGGCGCGGCCCGAGGAGGCTGCCCCGGGCCTCGGGAGGTGGAGGGACGGGGACTGGCGGCGGCGGCGGGCACGGGGCTTCCCCGGGCGCGGGGGTCCCCCGGGCGGGGGCGGGGAGGAGAGGCGGGCGTGCCTTGCCGCCCTCGGCGCGCCGCCATCCTCGCGCCGCCCCGCCGGTGTCGGGCGCGGGGTGGGGGCGCCGAGGGACATCCCTCCTCCGCCCCTCCTCGCGCCTTCCGCGCTGCGCTCCGACGGCGGCCGCGTCCGCACGGCTCGGGAGCAGGCCCTCTGTGCCCGGCAACTTGAGCTGCAGGGAGCGGCTGAAAAGGGTGTTGAGGCACTCGAGGCGTCCCAAACTACCTCTCCCCATCAGTGCCAAAAAAAAAAAAGGAAGGAGGAAATAGTAAAATCATCTCTGCCCGCGAGTCCCCCACCCCTAACCCACTCACTTCCAGGATCTGAACGGCATCACCTCCATGTGAGGGTGCCAGAAGAGACCTTTGTACAGCTCTGTGGGCGCCCCAACGCCCTTTGCAATAACACAGGCCCTTCCCGGATCTCAGTGTCCCCGGGAGACCCGGAGGAGACCCTAAAGTTCCCCAGGGAGGAGGATTGGGCATTAGAGGCCCCAGACATGGAAGTCCAAGGTATGGTGTCCTTGGCTGCCTAGTGCTTGCCCTAAAAGCTCCTGAAAGCTCACCCTCCCAGGGTAAGTTTGGAAGGTACCAATAGGACATTTTTTCAGTGAGGGTTTATGTCACGCCCGGTTGACAGTCCAAGCATGACCTACCTTGCATTGTAAAGCAGCTGAGGCTGGGGAGTACCAGGATTCTTAGCTGGGGATCAAGCGGACAAATACATGCTGCAAGGAGTTAAAAAAGACTCATTCGAAGTGGTCCCTGGCCTTAGAAATTTACTATCCAGGCCAGGCACAGCTTAGCTACTCAGGAGGCTGAGGCAGGAAATCGCCAATTCCAGGCCAGTTTGAGCAACTGAGAGAAAGCCTTTCTCAAAATAAAAAAGAGTGGAGATGTAGCTCAGTGATAGAACACTTCCCTAGCATGCTTGAGGCCCTGGGCTCAATCCCCAGGAGTCCCCGTCCCCATCCAAGGCATCTTCACACACCAAGGAAGGAAGAAAACAGGTAATATAGCGAATGTACTAAGAAAATCACACCCGAGACTGAACCAAGAGTTTATATACATCTGATAACAAGACCAGCCTGAGTAGACCTGTTGTTACCATCATCATGCCAACACTGTCTTCCCTCAACACAGGCAAACACTACCAGATCAGCCCTACTACTTGACAATTTTCATGTTCTTATCAAAACATCTACTTTTTTTGGTAGTTCCTGAAGGCCTAACACTTCCTGGAAACAGCCATGCATTAAGAACTCCAAGGGCTCTACCAAGGCAGATCTTTGGCGGCTGCGCACCATTCGCTCGCTCATTCATTCTTCCCACCAACAGTTAGTGTAGGCTACCAGTGTGACAAGACTTCTTGCTGGACTGGAAAAACAGCCCTGCAAGGCAGGCCAGATCTGTCTTGTGCACCAAGCTGGATACTGGACCACATCCACGGAGGCTTTCTAGGAACTCACGTAGCAACTTAAAATACTAGACTGACCTCAAATATCAACTAACATCTAGGGTCTTCATGAAGAGGATTCTGTATCTCTTGTTCCATTGTGTTTTACTTCATGGAAGCAATAGTTCGTGGATTTCCTTTACACTCTTTCCTAATTGCCAAGGGACAGTTCTTGACCTCATTTCTGTATTTGAACACTTCCTCCTTGGGTTTCTGTCATTTCCCATGACTCATTTTCTTGTATGTCTCCTTCTTCTCTCCTCTGTGGCCTCTCTCCTTTGCTGGCTTCACTCTTTGACTCTTAAATGTTGGACTTTACAGAATCACCCCTGCATCTCTTCCTGTATACAACTCGTGTCATGCTCTCACATTCCCACAGTGACAACCTGTATCCCAAGGAGTCCAAAATCTTGACTTCTAGCTCCTGAACAGCAGGCCTAGGCCCTAATTCTGGTCATCTCACTGGCCCTTCAAGCTTGACAAATCCAAAATCTTACCCCCAAACCTGCTTTTCCTTCTGTCTTCTCACCAAATCATCCAAACTAAAGATCCCCCCTCTCAATCTAAGCTATTACCAACTCTCGTCAGTTTTATCTCCTAAGTAGCTTTCACATCTGAACTCTACCCTCCATCCCTTGGCCAAGCCTTTATCATCTCTCTTGACTTAACCACTCCCTCTTAACTAATCTCCCAGGCACTACCTTTTTCCACTGCACCAGGGTTGTCTTTCTATAATGCAAATCCGAATTTGTTCCTTAAAATTCAAGGACTGCTTTAGCCTGAGCCTTTTTGGTGTAGAACTTTCTCTTTCCTAATCTGTCCACTCCCTTGCCATTCCCACCACCCTCCACACAAATTCAGCTCATGTATCAATTTTAACAAGCCAAATCTGCTTTGTCCTTTCTATACCCTTGCTTTCTCTCATTCTGCTGTCCCTGACACAGTCACTGACACTAAATGAGGGCTTTCCGTGGGTCAAGTACTGCCTCTAAGCCCCTGACCCTCATGTAATCCTCACTTGACCCCTGGAGCTGTGCCAGGTTATTATGCCCATTTCACAGAGGACAAAAATGAAGCACAGAAGCTGGGCATGGTGATGCATGCCTGTAATCCCAGTACTTGGGAGGCTGAAGCAGGAAGATCGCTTCGAGTTCAAGGCCAGCCTGGGCTACAAAATGAGTTCAAGGCCAGCCTGAGCTACATAGACCCTGTCTCAAAAAGACCAAAAAAAAAAAAAAAAAGAAAGAAATAAAAGAAAAGAAAAAAAGAAGAAGCAGCAGCACAGAGAGATTAAATAATATGCCAAAGGCTCCAAAGCAAGTTAGCAGGGGTGCTGGGATTTAAATGCATACAATGTAACTACAGTCTATTTTCTTAACCACCACAGTGTATTTCCTACCCAGTGCTCAGTAATTAACTCAAAGATGGTCTTCTCTGTGATTGTCTCCTTACTCATCCCTAGGCTCCAGTTGTTATGCATGTTTCTCCTTCTGTACTTGTATGACACCTTGCATATGCTTCTGTCACACTCAGTTTGACATCGTATGATAATCATTTGCCTCTAGGACCACCTCCTCTCCACAGTGTGCAGTGCTCTGAGACCTGGTTGAATTTTTAGTGTCAAAGTGGGGGTCTTACCTATGTGACAAATGTATGTGCTACACAGTAATAACTGAGTAAACAAATTAAAAGAAAGAAGAGCAGTTTAACTTTTGTCTGTTCAGTAGTCTTAAAATGGTGCCTAAGTTTGGGGGTAGCGCACAGAGATAAAGTGCTTGCCCAGCATAGACGAGGCCCTGAGACCCATCCTCAGCACCACAAAAAATAAGACAAAAAGCCTCTATTGTTTTCTATTGTGTGCAATGGCTGTTCTCCTTGGCAGATGTAAATTGTACCATATGGTCGGATGGTGAATGTAGTAGCAACTGTACCCATCACTGCACTTCCTAGCTATAGTACTGAATGTGAAATGGAGAATTATTATTCAATCAACATCATTGTGTGAGAGAAACACATTTGTTAAAATTGTCCTGGTTATTTTTAAAATGGAAAAAAGTCCTGAAGATAAAGCATAAATTACAATATTTAACAAAAGGATATTCATTAACATCTTCATATGACTTTTTTTTTTTCATGAGATTTCAAATACTTCAGTGAAGGCTTTATGTTTTTTCGGGTAGAGAATGTGAAAATATTATTTTTATAGTTACCAGTCTCAATACAATGATAAGAACTGTGATGGAAACATCTAGCTGATGCCTATCATGTCTCTAACTTGGCACATATACACATATATATTTGCTGTATACCTATAGCAACATACACAAATTAATACTTCAAGTTAAAGCACTCAAGTTGAAAATAATTGTTGCTATTGCTGTAAAGGCTTACAAATTCATGTCAAAATGAATATTCCCTGATAAAGTAGTCGCAGTTTTGTTTGAAGAAACACAAAACTAAGGATTCCACACTTCAAGAATTTGTTCTTAACAGAAAGAAAGAGCAGAAGAAATCTGAAGACAGATTGCTAACATTTCTGGTAGTTCAACTAACTAAAATTAAGCCTGCAGGCTATGTATGCATAGTTACAATTCAAAGGCACTAGTCTGGGATGTCCTACCACCAACCCCATAACTTGGGTGGATTCAATTTTGCCTAATATTTACATAAATATGCTTATTGAGTTCAGGCTTGCTTATTTATAAATATGTAAATGAGATGACCTATTTGACCTACACAACCTATTTGGGTTTGACTAAAACATGGCATTTAGATTCCTATCAATTCAGAATTATAGCATTATTTGTTCCTGTACTGGCTTGTTTACGATGCTGGGGATCAAATCCCAGGCCTCACACATGCAAGGCATGTGGTTCCACCGCTAGAAGCTACATCCCCAGGCCTACAGGATTAGACAATGTTTAAAAGAGTGAGGCAGGGCCGGTGAGATGGCTCAGCGGCATAAGCGCCTGCCCAGCAAGCGCGAGGGCCTGAGTTCGACTCCCGGATCCCACATACAAAAAAGGGGCCGGTGATATCGCTCAGTGGCACGGGCGCCTGCTGGCACGTGAGGTCCTGAGGTCGACCCCCCAGTACCCACAAAAAAAAAAGAGTGAGGCAGATCCTAGTGTGGCCATAAGAAGCCTAAAGTGGCCACCATAGCCCCCCAGATTTATGCCAAACTCATCAGAATAGGGGTTGGAAACAAAAGCTTTCGGCTCTTCCCCTCCCCAAAAGATGTTATCAGCAAAGCTAGTGGAGGGCTGCCCAGACTCTTTCCTCCATGTTGGAACATTTAGAAGAGGAATCCTTGGGCCGGTGAGATGGCTCAGTGGCATAAGTGCCTGCCTGGCAAGCACAAGGTCCTGAGTTCGACTTCCAGTACCCACATACGCAAAAAGGGCTGGTGATATCGCTCAGTGGCACGGGCGCTTGCTGGCGTGCGAGATCCTGAGTTCGACCCCCGGTACCCACAAAAAAAAAAAAAGAGAGAGAGAGAGAAGAGGAATCCTTCATCCGGAAAAAGGGAAGAACTTCAGGAACTGTCCCTAGGAAATTAGGCACCATTATCCCCTTCATACAAAAAAAAGTAAGAATATTCTAGTGGGTCACTTTCCAAACTACAAAATGGGAATATTTACCAGAGCCAGTCTGTCGTCTCAAGTTACATGTGGATCTGCTGGTTTTAGCTGCTCCACACTCATGGTAGAGGAATGGACTTGCAGTAGCAGCTGGGACTGGAGGACCAGCAATAGGAAACTGAGGCCATCACTGATGATGTCACAATTCCCCACTGTCCCAGAGTCCAACCTGGACCTCCCTGCCCAGCCCAGCATGGTCACTCCTAGACGAGACCACAGCTCAGCCCAGGGTGGTTTTCCTGGACAGTTGTTTGGTTGCAAAGAATGAGACCATAATGGCTAGAACAGGTCCATAGACTGGGGAAAATGAACCTCCCAGAATCCTGGGTGCTTCCCTTGACACTTTGATACCTCACAAGCCATTTTCCACGGATGATGACAGAGGGATGCTAATATTCAGTTCCCCCTGCTTTCCTGTCTTTATTCAATGGATGGTACATTGGGCATCAAAATTTCTCTGGGCCTCGTTATTCTCAAGCACAAAATGAAAAGACTGCATTGAATTACAATAAATTTCCATCAAACCCTGAGTTTCTGTGATTCCTTCCTAGTAGATATTGGTAGCTCTCCTCAGAGTTGAGGACGGTATAGCCAGTTATATTCATTTACTCTGAGTACATGAAATGCCTAGACAGCACTTCTGACAAATATAATGCAAGTCACAAATGTGGAGCAAAATGAAATTTTACGTTTCCTCATTGTGAGATTTAAGCAAGTTTTTTAAAAACTCATTTATTTGTTTTTTAACATTTATTTCCCTGGAGAAGGCTCCTGACAGCAGTCTCCACTTACACTGACCCTTTTCAGCTCAAAGCAGTTAAGATGAAATCTATGCCCATTTTTCCCTAACCAAAGTTAGGGATACTTCTTTAGAGGGGGGAGTATTATAGGTAGCTAATTTATTTAAAAATATTGTAGGCAGTCTGACAGGGCTGGCCCTGGAAAGATCAGTGCAGAAGACAACTGTGGCTGGAGGCACAATTATAAAAACAAAAAGGGTGAATATGATTACCTCTACATGCACAATTAGATCTTGACATTTTTACCATATATATACATATATATATGTGTGTGTATATATATATATATTTTTTTTTTTTTAATAAAAACCTGGTTGCAGAAAGTGAATACCCTCTATCAGAACTTCACTGCAAAAGGACAAATCTGACGAACACGCCTAGGGCTCAAGTCCTATAAAAGGACATCCTAACGGGAAAGTGGGATGGCCCAGTGTAGTTAATAACGTGGTGTGGAGAGTATGCTTGTGTGTTAACAGACAATGGATCACTATTATGGCTGCCCTCCCAGAACATGCAACCATGGAGAGAGGAACATCCCAGCCCCACAGTGGAGCCCGTTCCCGTCTGGCCCTCCAATGTGAGCAACCTCAAGGATACACTAAGACCCATGCAGGATACAAAACCCATGACATGGGGACAACTAAAGAAGACAATGCAGGAGGCTTGATGCTGATGTGACAGGACCTCCCACAAACTCCTGAAAATATGTTCGTTGCTATGTAGACCATCAGAGCCTGTATACCACTTCAACTGCTGCAATTACAAAAACAAAAAGGGGGACCTGTCAAGGACCATTCTATACAATTGTTGGGGAAAAATTTATTTCATAATTAAATTGTGATTAGGTCTTGTCCAAGGCCTAGTATCTTGCCATTCGGGCCAGCTATGTTATGTGGAAACATAATTCCGTGTGCCCAGTCACAGCTGAGGCCTCAATGGTCCCATGATGCTGTGATGTCCCAGGGCAAGATTGCACCAGCTGAAGACATCCTGGTTCCTTGATAACCCAGTAGTAATAAAAATAGAGTTTCACCTTGGGGAAAGAACAAACTCCTTCTTAACCTGCCATCTTTCCCCACGTCCTCATCAATATAGAGATCCTCATTAACAGCCACAGAAAGCTAACTCTAGTATTTCACACTGAAAGTCCATCTTAATTTGTTTTTGTTTTTGTTTTTGTGGGTACCGGGGGGTCGACCTCAGGACCTCGCGCGCCAACAGGCACCCGTGCCACTGAGCGATATCACCGGCCCCTTTTTCGTATGTGGGTTCCGGGAGTCGAACTCGGGCCCTCGCACTTGCAAGGCAGGCGCTTACACCGCTGAGCCATCTCACCGGCCCCAGTCCATCTTAATTTGAACCAGCCACATTTTTAAGTGATCAGTTGCCACCTACACTGGCTGGCACAGGCCTAAGCAGTAGCTGGCATGAAGTGGATGTTCAGCACTTGACAGTAATAGTACTCTTGCCTTAAGGAAATAAAGAAAAATCTAAATAAATACTTCTAAGTAATCCATACTAAGCACAGAAATATTTAGCACTTGAGAAGCTAGTGTAGTTTAATACAAGAACATTTGGTAAGAGGGCAATCTTGCCAAAAAGAGATTCTTCTTTTTTTTGTTTGTTTGTTTTTGTTTTTGAGACATGTTCTCTCTATGTAGTCCAGGCTGGGCTTAAACGCATGGTGATCCTCCTGCCTCAGTCCCCTGAGTGCTAGGACTATAGGCACATACCACCATGCCCAGAAAATTATACTTAAAAAATAAATGTTGGGCCGGTGAGATGGCTCAGCGGCGTAAGCGCCTGCCTTGCAAGTGCAAGGGCCCGAGTTCGACTCCCGGATCCCACATACGAAAAAGGGGCCGGTGATATCGCTCAGTGGCACGGGTGCCTGTTGGCGCACGAGGTCCTGAGGTCGACCCCCCGGTACCCACAAAAAAAAATAAATAAATAAAAAAATAAATGTTGCTGGAAAATAAGATAGATAATAGGAAGTAAGGAACTCTTTTCTTTTTTCTTTTTTTTCTTTTCTTTTATTTTTATTTTTATTTTTTTTGTGGGTACCGGGGGTCAACCTCAGGACCTCGCGTGCCAGCAGGCGCCTGTGCCAGTGAGCGATATCACCAGCCCTTTTTTTTCGTATGTGGGTTCCGGGAGTCAAACTCGGGCCCTCGCCCTTGCCAGGCAGTCGCTTACGCCACTGAGCTCACCGGCTTCTTTTCTTTTTTTTCTTTTCTTTTATTTTTATTATTATTTTTTTTGTGGGTACCGGGGGGTCGACCTCAGGACCTCACGCGCCAGCAGGTGCCCGTGCCACTGAGCGATATCACCGGCCCCTTTTTCGTATGTGGGTTCCGGGAGTTGAACTCGGGCCCTCGCGCTTGCCGGGCAGGCGCTTAAGCCGCTGAGCCATCTCACCGGCCCCTTCTTTTCTTTTAAAGAGAAAAAAAATTTCAAAACAAGATAATAGGAGGGTAACAATGGTTAATACATTGTGTATTGTTATCTTTAAATTAGTTACTCAGAGTACAAGATATTGGCATTTAATTGTCCAAACAATATTATTATAATTTTTTAATTTTTAAAAGAGAAAAAAATAGAACAAAATTTCAAAACAACATAATAAGGGGTAACAATGGTTAATACATTGCATATTGTTATCTTTAAATTAGTTACTCAGAGTACAAGGTATCAGTATTCAATTGTCAAAACCATATTAGCACAAAACTTTCTTTTCAATGAACCAAGAGAAATTTGTAGTATAACTATCTTAACTGTTTTATATATTTTTTTCTTTTTTTGCTTTTCCCTTTCTTCTTTCTCCCTTTCCCTACCCCAGTTTCTCTTTCCTTTTGAAGTTTCCTCCCATTTCACAATATCTATTATACATTTTGGATCTTATTTACTCTTTCGGCTTCTCACAATAGGGAGACGATACGATGTTTACACATGCGTCTGGTTTATTTCACTTATGAGTATGGTCTTGAGTTGCATCCATTTACCTATAAAAGTGGGAGCTCTTTTTCAAATGGAAAGGGGAACAAGAGATGGAGGGAGGGGGAGGGGAAAAGAAGAAAGAATTGAAGAAAAAATGGAAATAGAGCTTTTGCAAATGGGAAGAGGACCAAGAGTTGGAGGGAGCAGGGAGGGATGGGAGAGGAAGGGGACAAAAAAGAATTAAAGTGTGCCAGGCATGGTGGAACACACCGTAAACCCAGCACTTAGGAGCTAAGGTAGGAGGATCACCATGAATTTGAGGACAGCCTAGGCTACATAGTGAGTTCAAGGTCAGCCTGAATTACATAGCAAGACCTTGTCACAAACAACAAACACACACACACACAAAATCAGACTCAGGTAACCCTATAGCTCTAGGCACAAGAAAAATAATAATAAAATGCAAATATTAGATTATCACTTTGAAGCCATATATAAAGAAAGAGGAAAGCAATGGAGAAATCAAAAGGTAAAGCCCAGTTTCTTTAACATATTATGGGGGAGCAGAGAGAATCCTTCAGGACCTTTGGGCAAGGAAATGACTGGACCACATTCTTCAGATAAAAATGTGACACCAGCATTCATTGCTTTGCCGTGCTGTGGAAGCAGTCCCTGGGCTGTGTTGACAGCCAGCCTATGGATGGGCTGTGTGGGGGGTGGGTGTTGGGCAGGGAGGACGGAAGCGCCAAGGCCTGAGGTCGGGCCCACGGCCAGGTTCCTGCTACGAGGTGCTCATGACAGTTCCGTGGCAGAGCAGGTCTGGCCGGAAGAGCGGCCAGCAAGAGGGGTGAAGAGACAGGAAAGGATTCTCCTCATTCTTGATCAATAGGATGCAGCCATACAGAGTAACAGTATAGCTGTGAGGTGTGTAAGCGAGTACATGGCTCGGTCTGCATGAGTGTGACGGGGCCACATACCTTGGGCAAAGCCTGTGGCACAGAGCCCAAGGCCTTACTCACCACTGCTGAGCCAGGGGCTCTGTTTGTGAGGTTGATTTCTTTGTGCCTGAGAAGGGTCTCAGTTTATTTCAATTCTTCCGATGAAGAGTTTCTCAAAAGGACTAATAAATAATATGGATAATCAATAATGAAGTCACTATAGTTGGAATTTTCAGTGTTATCTCTGTTATTTGAAGTTCAGATCCCTTGGTATTTTGTCTTTACATGTTAGAATCTCTTGGTTTTTGGTTTGTTTGTTTGTTCTGCACTGAAGATTGAATATAGGGTCTTCTCACTGAGTTACATCCTCAGGTCTTTTTTGTTTTTTATTTTGAGACAGGGTCTTGCTAGGTCACTAAGTTGCCCAGGCTTGAATCGAACTTGTGAGCCTCTTGCCTCAGCCTCCTGGAGTTCTGGGATAATAGGTGTACACCACCGCACCCAGCTATTTTTATTTTTATATAACTTACAAACTGAGATGTGGCATCACTTTGTAACTTTTGAAAAAGGTCCACCAGTCTCAGGAAAGTCCTGGAGTAAAACTCTTCTAGTTTCGCTGTGAGCACACTGGGCAAATCATACCTCCCTTCTTTAAGACTCGATTCCTCTGACTGGCAGGAAAATAAGAACATTGGATTAAATTCTTGGTTTCCTTCCAACTTTAAATTGGAGCTTACCTCAAAATTTCAGGATGTGTAATTGTTTCCCGTAAGTTGTCTATTTCACCATTCATTGAATGCCTCCATGCCAGCCATAACAAATTCAGGGACTATACAGAAAGAACAGCACAGGCAGGGCCGGTGAGATGGCTCAGCGGCTTAAGCGCCTGCCCCGCAAGCGCGAGGGCCCGAGTTCGACTCCCGGAACCCACATATGAAAAAGGGGCCGGTGATATCGCTCAGAGGCACGGGTGCCTGCTGGCACGCGAGTTCCTGAGGTCGACCCCCCGGTACCCACCAAAAAAAAAAAAAAAAAAAAAAAAAGAACAGCACAGGCCTGACACCCCTGGCCAACCTGCTCAACCCGGGAACTCAGGATCAGGCACTGTGAAAGCCACGGAAGAGAGAAAGTGTTTCTTTCTTTCCCTTTCTTTTTTTTTTTTTTCTTTATGTCTTTCTTTCTTTTTTTCCTTTTTTTCTTTTCTTTTTCCTGTTTCTTTCTTTTTTGTTTTTTTGAGACAGGGTCTTGCTATGTAGTTCAGGCTGGCCTTGAACTCACTGTGTAGCCCAGACTGGCCTTGAACTCACGGCAATCCTCCTGCCTCAGCCTCCCAAGTGCTGGATTACAGGCATGGGCCAACACACCCAGCGAGAAAGGGTTTCTGAGGTTGTTCGAGTGCTGCATCTGGGGAGCCCAGGAGGACTGTAAGCAAGGGGTGCTTCATTTAGTAGGAGAGGTAGGCTCTGGAGTTACCTGGATCAGCACTTAAACCAGACTGCCATTTTTTATGAGATGATCAGGGCAGTATCTTTTCAATACTGGGGATAGAACCCAGGGCCTTCACCCTGAGCTATATCCCCAGACTTTTTCTTTATTTGTTTTGCTTTTTGTTTTCAGACAGGGTCTCACTAAGTGGCTAAGTTGCCCAGGCTAGGCTCAAACTCATGATCCTCCTACCTCAGCCTCCCACAGTGCTGGGATCCCAGCGTGCGCCACCTCGCCTGGCTAAGATGGCGTATCTCTTAACCTCTCGGAGTCTGCGGTACCATCCTTGCGAAACAGCCTCCTTGATTGCACTGTGTGAAGAGTAAGCGGGACAGCTCGTGTAATGTTAGCGGGAGGCTCTTGACGAGGAGCAGTTGCTCATGGTAGAAGAGGTGACTTGTGACAGAGTTCTGAAGGAGCAGCTGCGAGTGTCAAGCTGACGTGATTTGCTTTTGCTTTCAGAAAAGGAAAGTCATTTAAAGAATTATACCCCACGACCACTTAAACAATTTAGAGAGAAACCATTCTTTCTTGTTGCATTTAGATGTCTCTTTAACCAAAAGGAGACCATTGTACTTCACAGACTAAAGAAGAACCTGAATCAGCCACGGTCATTAGAAGTATCAGGGTGGCTGATGTAGTGATGCACACCTGTAATCCCAGCATTTGGGAGGCTGAGGCAGGAGGATCGCCATAAATTCGAGGCTAGCCTGAGCCACATAGCAAGTCCCTGTCTCAGAAAAAAAGTATCAGGGTACATGGTAAAGGTAGCACTGACTAGAAAGACAGATGCCTTCAAATGCCATGTCCACACAGAGATTCTTCTGACCGTCGATACAGCTCTGGCATCTGGCGATACCTTGACCAGTAAAGCCAACTCGATTGGTTATGCATGTCTGCATGCCATGATCACATCTCTTCCCCGAATCTCATACAATAAGAAATTAGGATGATGAGGGTCAGTGACCAGTCAGGAAACATTTTTTAACTTCTCCATAATGCAGAGGAGCAGAAAGAGGCAGCTTCCTCCTCTCCCATCAGTAGTCAGCGGAGCAATTCGAGTCTGAGGGATTTGAGCCCCTGTTCGCGTCTACAAAAGACAGACAGATCGTGCTGGTGGAAGATTCTAGACAGTCTCAGGTGAAGCACTGATTAAATGATGGTCAAGCTAGGAGATAAGAAGTAGTTTCTCCCTTAAAAATAACATGAACGGGCCAGTGAGATGGTTCAGCGGCATAAGCGCCTGCCCGGCAAGTGCGAGGTCCTGAGGTCGACTCCCAGTACCCACATAAAAAAATTTTTTTAAATTTAAAAAATAACATGAACATTTTGAATAACTACAGAAACTACGACAGTGCAAATTCTACTTACATATATCTGTAGAAGCAAGGCGGATATTGCCATTCCATGAAACCAGTATTTTTTTGGTTTGCTGTTTTTTGTTTGTTTGTTTGTTTTGAGGCAGAGTCTCGCTACATAGTTTAGGCTGGTCTCGAACTCACTATGTGGAGGAATCGGACCACTGCCATCCTGATCAGAGACCCCGCTAAACCTCCCCTTCCCGGCATAGCTGCACCGAAGACTCACAGCTCCATCAGCTCTGCCATTGATATCAACTCTCATCATCATTCAGTCCTGCTACTCCCTGCACATTCCTAACCCTGGTCCTGGACCTTTTCCCAAGCCTTGTGCTTGGGTTAGCATTCTTGGCAGGAAGCCACAATCCCCTTTCACTTATCTGCCCCCTCTCTATGACCCCATAAAAGACCCCATAGCCTGTACAAGAGCAACTGGTCTGGTCTCTAGTGGCGGAGCGCTCCCTCTCAGGTTTGTTCTGAAACAAACCTGTCCTGTAGAGCTCGGAACTCTGTTTCTTCTTTTCCTTTTCTCCGAACACTATGTAGCCCAGACTGGTCTCACAGTGATCCTCCTGCCTCAGCCTCCCAAGGTTTGGGATTACAAGTGTGTGTCATCACACCCGGCTGAAACCAGTATTTTCAAGCCAGGTAATCCCAGCCCTCAGAAGGAAGAGGAGGCAGGAAAGAGGCAGGAAGATAACAAGTTCAAGGCTAGTCTGAGTTGCACAGCAAGTTCGAGCCTGAACTCTATAGTGAGACCCTGTCTCAAAAAATAGGAAAAAACAAAACAAAACAAAAAACCCAAAAAAAGCCAGTATTTTCCTCATTCCAAAAAAAATATATATATACATCAAATAAAATAAAACTACAGACTAATATCCCTCTTAAACACAGATGCAAAAATATAGAGTCTGCCAAAAAAGTATACACCAGGAAAAGAAAAACTTGTATAAATCTTTGAATACTAAATTTATTGAGACATCATGAGATTAATACAAGTTACCTTTGGCCTCTACAATTACAAGAGGTGCTCAAGTGGTGACCATTAGCTTCCAGACATTTATTAGTATGGCAAACTGCTGACATGTGTATACATTTTTTTTGGCGGACACTGTATTTTATGCCAGGCATGGTGGTGCCTGTAATCTCAGCACTCAGGAGGTTGAAGCAGGAGGATCACCATGAATTCGAAGCCAGCCTGGGTTGCATAGTGAGGTTGAGGTCAGCCTGGACTACATACCAAGACCCTGTCTCAAAAAAAAAAAAAAAAATATATATATATATATATATATATATATATATATTAAAAATATATATATATATATATATTTTAAAGATACTGGCAAACAACTGGGGAGGAGGAAGTAGTTAGTCGTAGAGTACATACTTAGCCCATGTGAGGCCCTGGGTTTGATGCCTAGAACTTTAAAAATATAACAAACTGGGTCAAATAATGTACAAAAAGAATTATATACCATGATAAATAGCTCAGGAATGCAAGGTTGATTTTATACTTGAAAATCAATTAATGTAAGGCATCATATTGATAAAATAAAGACAAAAACCACAGTCTTAATATATGCAGAAATACATTTAATAAAATCAACATCCATCAATGATAGCAAAAGTCTACAAACTAGGAATAAAGGGGAGGCTATCACACCTTCCCACAATAGCCCACATTGTGTTTCCCGAATGCAGTGTGTATTTTTTTTTCTTTTTTTTGGTACCAGGAATTGAACTCAGGGGCTTGCGCTTGCCAGGCAGGCACTGTGCCACTGAGCTACATGCCCGGCCCTGCAGTGTGTATTTTTATCTTTACTCTTACCATCCTTTTCTCTTTACTCAGTTCAAGCTCGCTCTGCAGAGCCAGTTTCTCTCCCACTCTTCATTCTTGCTTTCTTTCTTTCTTTTTTTGGTACCGGGAATTGAACTCACGATCTTGTGCTTGCCAGGACAGCGCTGTGTCGCTGAGCTATATCCCCAGCCCCATTTTTGCTTACTTGAATGAACTTTGCCATTGCTAAAAAATTTTTTTTAAAAAGGGAAGTTCCAGGGCCGGTGAGATGGCTCAGCGGCATAAGCGCCTGCCTGGCAAGCACAAGGGCCCGAGTTCGACTCCCAGAACCCATATACGAAAAAAGGGCCGGTGATATCACTCAGCAGCACAGGCGCCTGCTGGCCCACGAGGTCCTGAGGTTGACCCCCGGTACCCACAAAAAAAAAAAAAGGGGGAGTTCCTCACCTAATAAAGGACATCTACAGAAAACCCAACAGCAACATCATACTGACTGGTAGAAGACATCTCCCCAAATGGGAGCAAGGTAAAGATGTCTGGTGCCACACTTGTATCAGTCCATTTTCTATTGCTATAACAAAGTACTTGAGGCTAGGTAATAGATAAAGAAAAGAGGCTAGTTACCTTCACATTTGGAGGCTGAAAGTCCAAACAGCATGGCCCCAGTTCAGGTCAGGTCATCTTTCGCTGCATTGCACTGAGGCAGAGGCTGCCACGGCAGGAGTACCTGTGAGAGGGGAAGACCACACAGCGAGACAGTAAGACAGAGGGACTCGAGGGGTGGGCTCACTCTTTTATAACAACCCTCTCTCTAGAACTGACCAGCATCATGCCAGGCGTGATGGCACACACCTGTAATCCCAGCACTCAGGAAGCTGAGGCAGGAGGATCATGGCAAGTTCGGGGCCAGCCTGGGCTACATACTGAGTTGAAGGCCAGCCTGGACTACATAGCAAGACCCTCAATAAAATAAAATAAAATAAAAATAAACCCAAACTGACCAGGATCCACAAGAAGTGCAATTCCTTCCAACAGCACTGCTCCCAGCAACCTAACCAACTTCCACTGGAAGTTCCCACCCATCTCCACGTCTTCCAGGGGCCAAGCTTTAAAGACAAGAGCCTTTTGAGGACAAACTACATTCAAATCATAGCACCACTTGGAGTGGCATGAGACTGAGGTTCTAGCCAATTCAATAAGAACAAACACAGTGAAGGAAAACAGTTATTTTCTGTAACTGGGGATTGAACCCAAAGCCTTCATACTGAAGTACATCCCTTGTCACTTTTCTACTTTTTATTTTGAGACAGGGTCTTGCTATGTCACTAAATTGTCCAGGTTGGGTTTGAACTTGCAATCCTCCTGCCTCAGCCTCTTAGAGTGCTGGCAGGGCAGGTGTGTGCTACCATGCCCACTTCAAGACATACTTTTTAAGGCATCCAGAAGAAAGAAGATATAAAGCTAGCTTTACTCTCAGATGACATTGCCCTTTATGCACAAAGCCTTATGTAGCTCCCCATACACCCAAAACTGTGACAACTAAATGAAAAAAGAGTTCAGAAAAGCCACTGAATAAAAGATGAATATTTTTTTTAAAGACAATTGTATTTCTATTTGCAGGCAACAATCTGAATTTTTTTTAACGATCTGAAATTAAGAGAATAATTCACAATAGCAGCAAGCATAACGTTCTTTGGAATAAATGTAGTAAAAGAAGGCTAGATTTCTACATTGAAAATTATTTTGTTATTTTTGTTTTTATTTTTATTTTGTTTTAGTACAAACTTGCAGTACATAATAATATGCTCATCTTGAGGAGTTGGTACATGTAAATAACACATCTTAATTCTTTCTATGTCCCTTCTCCTGCCTTCTCTCCTGACTGCTGTATTTTTTTTCTCTACCATCTTTCTCCCTCCTTTCCTCTCTCTCTCTTTTTTTTTAACCTATTATTTATCTTTTATTTTGCTCTTTATTTATATTTTGGGTTTCTCATATAAGAAAAGAAACCATTTAATATTGAATCTTCCATGTCAGACTTAACATGGTCTCGAGGTGCATCCATTTTCCTACAAATGATTCAAGTTTATCCTTCTTTATGGCACAGCAGTGCTCCACTGTGTAGAAATACCACATTTTTATCATCAATTCATCTGTTGATGGACATAAAAGCCACTTCCAAGATTTAGGTAGTATGAGTTGTGTTGCTATAAATATGAGTGTGCATGGATCACAGTAATATGATGTCTTTAACTCTGGGGAAGATACCTAGGAGGGAAATAGCTGGGTTGAGTGGGAGTTCTCACTTTAGTTTTTTGAGGAATCACCACATTAATTTCCTTAGTGGTCATCCTAGTTTATATCACACCAACAATACAGATGGTTCCTTCCCACTCCTGCTACTACCACAACAAATACAAATACTACCACAACCTTATCTAATTTCCTGATGATGGCCATCCTTTCTGGAATAAGATAGAATCTCAGTGTTGTTTCAATTAGCATTTCTCTAATGGCAAGAGAAGTTGAACTTTTTTTATATATATTTATTGATCATTTGTACTTCCTTAATTAAATTTTTATTGGTATATTTTAGGTATACATCATGATCACATTCATCATATAGAATCTGTACCTGTACATGACATAACTTGATTCTATTTTTTCCCATTTCCCTCCCCTTCCTTCAATCCTTCTTCCCTTTCTTATTTACAAAAGCTTTGTTTCCATTTTTTCCTTCTTTTCTCCTTTTTTTCTTGTCCCTTCCTTCCATTCCCCTTCCTCTTTCCCTTGCTCCCCTTCCCATTTGAACATTTTCTTCCCATTTCCCAATATCTATTATACGTTTTGCTCCTTATTTACAATTTCAGTTTCTCACACCAGAGAAACAATGCAGTATTTACACATGTGTGTCCGATTTATTTCACTAAAGGGTATGGTCTCAAGGTCCATCCATTTAGCTAAAAATGTCTCAAGCTTATCCTTCTTTATGCCAGAGTAGTATTCTATTGTATATAAAAAAAATCTTTATCCATTCATTGGTTGATGGCATTTGGGCTGTTTCCAGGATTTGGCTATTACAAACTGTGCCTCTATAAACACGGGAGTGCATATATCGCTATGGTATGATGCTTTTAATTCTTTCAGGATGATACCAAGAAGGGGAATAGCTGTCAAATGGGACCTCTAGACCTAGTTTTTTGAGGAGTCTCCACACTGATTTCCACAGTGGTTGCACCAGTCTACACTCCCACCAACAGTGGAGAAAGGTTCCCTTTTCCCCACAGCCCCTCCAGCATTTGTTACTGGTTGATTTCTTGATAACAGCCATTCTTTCTGGACTGAGATGGAATCCCAGTGTTGTTTTCATTTGCATTTCTTGAATGACCAGTGATGTTGGACATTTTTCCTTATATTTATTTGCCATTTCTACTCATTCAGCTGAGAAGTGTCTATTCATTTCAGATGCCCATTTTTGGGTTGGGCCTTTAAATTGGGGGGCGGTCTGACTTTTTTGAGTTCTTTATATATTCTAGATATTAGTTCTTTGTATAAAAATCTGGGAAAAGGGCCGGTGAGATGGCTCAGCGGCGTAAGCGCCTGCCTTGCAAGCGCGAGGGCCCGAGTTCGACTCCCGGAACCCACATACGAAAAAGGGGCCGGTGATATCGCTCAGAGGCACGGGTGCCTGTTGGCGTGCGAGGTCCTGAGGTCGACCCCCCGGTACCCACAAAAAAAAAAAAAAAAAAAAAAAAAAATCTGGGAAAAATATTTGTCCCACTTCACTCTGTTGGTGGCTTCTCTTGCTGTACAAAATCTTTTTAATAAAGAGATCCCAGTTGTTGATTCTTTGTGATATTTCCTGTGCAACTGGGATATTTTTCATGAAGTCTTTTCCTCACAAAGCCAATGTCTTCAAGAGTTTTACCTATTCTATCTTCCAGCAGATTTAGTGTTTCTGTTTTAATATTTTTTTAATTTTTATTTTAAGAGAAAAAAATAGAACAATATTTCAAAACAACACAATAGGAGTGTAACAATGGTTAATACATTGTGTATTGTTATGTTTTAATTTTTTTTTTTTTTTGGTGGGTACTGGGGGTCGAACTCAGGACCTCATGTGCCAGCAGGCACCTGTGACACTGAGCGATATCACCGGCCCTTTTTTCGTATGTGGGTACCGGGAGTCAACTCAGGACCTTGCACTTGCCAGGAAGGCACTTATGCCAATGAGCTATCTCACCAGCCCCTGTTTTAATATTTAGATCTTTAATCCATGTTAATTTTAGTTTAGTGCATGGTGAAAGATGTGGGTCTAGTTTTAATATTCGGCATGTGGAAAGGCAGGTTTTCCAGCACCATTTATTAAACATGCTATTTTTCTTCCAGTGAAGGTTTTTGGCTCCTTTGTCAAAGATAAGGTGGCTGAGTATGTCTGGAATTGTTTCTGTATCTTCTAACCTATCCCATTGATCCTTGCGTCTGTTTTTTTGCCATTACCATGAGGTTTTTATCACAGTAGCTTTGTAGTATAATTTCAAGTCAGAGATTGTGATGTCCCTCCCTTGCTTTTGTTGCCCAGAATTGCTTGCTATTCTAGGTCTCTTCTGATTCCAAATAGATTTAAGGATTGTCTTCCCTAATTCTGGAAGATATGCTGTTGAAATTTTGATCAGGATGGCATTTTGATCAGGATGGTATAACGATTGGGAAGTATGGCCATTTTCATTATATTGGTTCTTTTCTACCCAAGAACAAGGTATGTCTTTCAATTTTCTGATATCCTCTTCAATCTCCTTTTCCAGAGTACTGTAATTTTCAATATAGAGGTCTTTTACTTCCTTCGGTAGATTAATTCCTAGGTATTTCATTTTTTTGGATGCTATTATGAAACGTGTTGTTTCCCTAATTTCTCTCTCAGTGAGTTTGTTATTTGTGTTCAGGAAGGCTATTGATTTTTGAGGGTTGATTTTGTATCCAGCTACTCCACTGAATTTGGTTATTAAATCTAGAATTCTTGTGGTGAAGTTTTTGAGGTCTTCTATGTAGAGTATCATATCATCTGCAAATAATAATTTAACTTCTTCCTTTCCTATTGTAATATTCCTTTTATTTCTTTCTCTTGTCTAATTGCTCTGGCTAAAGTTTCCAGAACTGTATTGAATAAGAATGGTGACAGTGGACATCCTTGTCTTGTTCCTGATTTTAGAGTGAAAGTTTTCAGTTTTCTTCCATTTAGTATGATGTTGGCTGTTGGTTTGTCATAGATGGCTTTTATCAGATTGAGATAAAGACCATCTATTCCAATTTTCTGTACGGTTTTTATTATGAATGAGTGTTGGACTTTGTGAAATGATTTCTCTGCATCTATTGAGATGATAGTATAGTTTTTGTCCTAGGCTCAGTTAATATGGTGTATTACATCTATTGATTTGCATATGCTGAACCATCCCTGCACCCCTGGGATAAATCCTACTTGGACACTGTATATAATCATCTTGATGATTTGCTGCATTCTGTTTGCCAGTATTTTATTGAGGATTTTTGTGTCTATGTTCGTTAGGGAGATTGGTCTGCGGTTCTCCTTCTTGGTTGGGTCCTTCTCCTGTTTTGGTTTTAGGGAAATGCTTGCTTGCAGGAATGAATTTGGGAGTATTGCTTCCCTTTCAATTTCAAGAAAGAATTTGAGAAGTAGCAGCATTAGGTCTTCTCTAAATTTTTTGTAGAATTCAGCAGTGAATCAGTCAGGACCTGGGCTTTTCTTTGTTGGTAGGTTTTTAATTACATCTTGAAGATGGGCATGGTGATGCAAGCCTGTATCCAAGCACTTGGGAGGCTGAGGTAGGAGGATCGCTGTGAGTTCAAGGCCAGCTTGGGCTACATAGTGAGTTCAAATCTAGCCTGAACTACAAAAAAAAATTACATCTTCAATTTCATTGACTGATACTGGTTTATTTAGAATTTTTATATCTTCTTGATTCAGATTTGGTAATTCATATGTATCTAGGAATCTGTCTGTTTCTCCCGCATTTTCCATTTTATTGTAATACAAGTTCTCAAAGTAGATATAGATATCTTCTGGATTTCTGCAGGATCTGTTTTAATTTCACCCATTTCATTCCTAATTGTATGGATTTGAGTCTTTACTTTCCTTTTTTTGATAATGTTGGCTAAAGGTTTGTCACTTTTATTTAATCTTTCAAAGAACCAATTCTTTGACTCATTGATTCTTTGTATTGTTTTCTTAGTCTCCATTGCATCAATTTCTGCTCTGATCTTTATAATTTCCTCCCTCCTAAGACCTTGGGGCTTGACTTGCTCTTCTTTTTCTAGAAGCTTGAGGTTCAACATTAGGTTGTTTATTTGAGCTCGCTCCATTTTCCTGGTATGGGTATAAATTTCCCTCATAGGACTGCTTTCATTGTGTCCCATAACTTCTAGTATGTTGTACTGACATTATTGTTAATTGCAGAAACTTTTGAATTTCTTCTTTAAATTCATCTGTGACCCATTGGTTATTCAGGAGTGTGTTATTTAATTTCCATGTATTTATGAAGTTCTTGTGGTTTCTTTTGCTACTATTTCCAATTTCATTGCACTATGATCTGATAATATGCATAGGATAATATCAATTCCTTTACATTTACTTAAGCATGTTCTATGAGCTAGTATGTGGTCTATTTTGGAGAACAGTCTGTGTACAGCTGAGAAGAATGTATATTCTGATGTTGTGGGGTGGAACATTCTCTAGACATCTACTATGTCCATTTGTTTGAAAGGTTGGTTCAGTTCTAATATTGCTTTGTTGATTTTTTTGTCTAGCTGATCTATTTGTGACACTGGGGTATTGAGGTCCCCCATAATACTTGTATTAGTGCTTATTTGATTTTTCATGTCGGTTACTATTTTTTTATATAGTTGGGTGTGCTGCTATTTGGTGCATATATATTCATGATTGTTATCTTTTCCTCTTGGATTGTTCCCTTTACAAGGATGTAGTGACCTTCTTTGTCTCTTATAATCAATCTTGGCTTGAAATCTACTTTGTCTGCAGATAGAATAGCTATCTCTAGTTTTTTCCAGGTTCCTGTTGCATGTAGTATTATTTTCCATTCTTTGCCTTTCAGTCTATGAATTTCTTTTTGAATTAAACGTGTTTCTTGTAGGCAGCATATTGTTGGGTCTTGCTTCTTGATCCAGTCTGCCATTGAGACCATTAACATTGATGGTTATGGGCCAGGGATATAGCTCAGTGGCACAGCACCTGCCTGGTGAGCATGAGGTTGTGAGTTTGATTCCTGGGACCAAAAAAAATAAATAAATAAAAATAAAAATAAATTCATGGTTATAACTGATACGTATTTCCTTATCTTTCTCATGTTATTTTCCTGTTGTTGGCTCCCTTTTCTCCCTCTTTAATTGTTTGCCTTGCTAGGTGCGTTTATTCTGTTGGGGTTCATGGGTTTGCAATACTTGTTATCTGTTTCTTTTTTTTTTTTTTGTATTTTAATTATTTATTTATTTATTTATTCTTTTTTTTGTTTTTTTTTTGAGACAGGGGCTCACTATTAGTTCAAGATGGCCTTGAACTCACTGTGTAGCCAAGGCTGGCCTTCAACTCATGGTGAATCCTCCTGCCTCAGCCTCCTGAGTGCTGGGATTACAGGTGTGTGCCATCACACCCATCTGCATTTCCATTTTCTAATTTCATTGCGCTATGGTCTGATAATATACATGGGATAATTTCAATTCCTTTGCATTTACTTAAGCAGGTTCTATGAGCTAGTATGTGGCCTATTTTGGAGAATGTCCCATGTGCAGCTGAGAAGTATGTGTATTCTGATGTTGTGGGGTGGAACACTCTGTAGACATCTACTAAGTCCATTTGTTCCAAAGTTTGGTTCAGTTCTAATATTTCATTGTTGATTTTTTGTCTAGTTGATCTGTCTTTTTGTGACAGTGGAGTATTGAGATTCCCCAATACAATTGTATTAGTGATTATTTGATTTTTCATGTCCATTGTTATTTGTTTTATATAGTTGGGTGCACTGGTATTTGTTGCATATATATTTATGATTGTTATCTCTTCCTCTTGGATTGTTCCCTTTACAAGGATGTAGTGACCTTCTTTATCTCTATGAATCATTCTTGGCTTGAAATTCACTTTGTCTGCAAAAAGAATAGCTACCCCTGCTTTTTTCTGGGTTCCTGTCACATGGAGTATTGTTTTCCATCCTTTGACTTTCAGTCTATGAATTTCTTTTTGAATTAAATGTGTTTCTTGTATACAGTATATTGTTGGATCTTGCTTCTTGATCCAATTCGCCAGTCTGTGCCTTTTGATTGGTGAATTGAGACCATTAACATTAATGGTTAAAACTGATATGTATTGACTTATCCTTGTCATGTTATTTTCTTGTTGTTGGCTCCCCCTCTTTTAATTTTTGTTATCCCTCCCTCTCTTTAATCATTTGCTCTGCATGGTGGATTCCTTCTGTTGGGGTGTCTGGAGTTGTAGTCCTTGTTATCCCTTTCTAGAATGTCCTTCAAAACATTTTGGAGTGCTGGTTTGGTGGTTATAAATTTTCTCAGATGTTCTTTGTCATGGAAGTATTTTATTTCTCCATCGGTTTTGAAAGATAGTTTTGCGGGGTACATCAATCTAGGCTGAAGATTATTTTCCTTTAGAACTTGAAATACATCATTCCAAGCTCTTCTTGACTTGAGGGTTTGTGCTGAAAAGTCCGCTGTGATTCTGATGGGCTTTCCTTTATAGGTGATTTGTTTCTTTTCTCTAACAGCTTTTAAGATTCTACTCTTATGTTGAATTTCTGGAATCTTGACTATGATATGCCTGGCTGAAGATTTTTTTGGATCGTGGCTAATTGGAGTTGTATAAGCCTCACTTATCTGAACGTCAAATTTTTTTTCTCTACCAGGGAAATTTTCTGTGATAATGTCTGTGAACAGTGTTCTGATGTCATTTATGCTATCTCCTGCTTTTTCATTGACTCCAATCAATCTTAAGTTATTCATCTTTGCATCATCTAGCAGCTGCTGGATTGATTTTTCATTGTCCCTTCCTTTTTTTAAGAATTCTTTCTTTTCATGATCATTAATTGCAAGCCTGTCTTCTATATCTGAGATCCTGTCCTCACATTGGCTTAATCTGCTACAAATACTTTCAATGGAATTTTTGTTCTCCTGGATATCTGCTTGAATCTGCTTTATGGAGTCCATTTCTTTCCTATGCTGAGCTCTCATGGCTTCCATCATTTTCTTAAGCTCATCTATTTTTTTGTCTGTGTCTGCTCTAGCGTCCTTAAGTATGGTCTTCATTGTGGACATTATCTCTGCAGTTATCTGAGAAATTATTTCTGATTTAAATTTTTCCAGAGCCTCATTCAACTGCTTTGTTGCTACCACTGCAGAGATGTCAGGTGGGTGGCTTTCGGTTTGTCCCACCTCACTGCCCCCTGGGTTTGCCTTTGGTGAACTGGATATGTGGGGTTGCATCTTGTTTAAGTGTCGTCTCATTTTCTTTTTTTTTTTCTTTAGTTTAATTCCTGGGTTGCTGTTTGTAAATTGCCTATGGTAGGTTGCTTTATTGCTAGTGTTTCAAACTCTTAGGAGATTCTTGGAATACCAGGAAGAAAAGTGCCAGTCAGTGTGTCCTTCTCGGCTGGTGCTTCTCTGTACCATGGCGTCTCGCGTTACTCCGCGGAGGTTCCCACTGGAGCCGTGGATGGAGTGGCGGCCGCCCTGAGTTTCAAGTTCAGCTGCTGCCCCCCCACAATGGCGCCCGGCTGGTCGCTCTCTCACGTGGGACGGCCGGGTGTCAGCACTCACCGCCAGTCAGTGTGTCCTTCACGGCCGCTGCTTCTCTGCACCGCCGCTTCTCGCGTTCCTCCACGGAGGCCCCCAGGGGCACCGGCAGTCACCGCGTGTCTGTAGATTTGAACCGCTTCAGTCGCATTGGGATTCCCGACACAGAGAAATGGTGCCGGAGGCCACCTCCTTCTTCTTTGTTGGAGTTTCTCTCTTCACTTTCTCTGTGGGCCCCAAACTGCACTTCAGATCTTTCCTGGGTCCATGGGAGCCACTTCTCTCTTTCTTGTCCTCCTCCAGTCACTATATTTCAGTGTCCAGATGGCGACTTTTGGAGAGGTTCACTGCCTGCTTCTTACAGATCCGCCATCTTTTTTTCTCTCTCCACATGTTTCTAGAATATCCTTCAGAACATTTTGGAGTGCTGGTTTAGTGTTCATGGATTTCCTCAGGTGTTCTTTGTCATGAAAGTATCTTATTTCAACATCCATTTTGAAAGATAGTTTTGTGAGGTACATCAATCTGGTTTGGGGATTGCTTTCTTTTAGGGCTTGAAATACTTCAGCCCAGGTTCTCCTTGACTTGAAGGTTTGTGTTGAGCAGTCTGCTGTGATTCTAATGGATTTTCCTTTAGAGGTGATTTGTTTCTTTTCTCTAACAGCTTTTTTTTTTTTTTAATATGCAGGTACTAGGAGTCGAACTCAGGACCTCGTGCTTGCCAGGCAGGCGCTTATGCTGCTGAACTATATCACCGGCCCTCTAACAGCTTTTTTTTTTTTTTTTTTTTTTGTGGGTACCAGGGGGTCGACCTCAGGACCTCGCGCGCCAGCAGGCGCCCGTGCCGCTGAGCGATATCACCGGCCCCTTTTTCGTATGTGGGTTCCGGGAGTCAAACTCGGGCCCTCGCGCTTGCCGGGCAGGCGCTTAAACCGCTGAGCCATCTCACCGGTCCCCTCTAACAGCTTTTAATGTTCTATTCTTGTGTTGAATTTTGGGAATCTTGACAATTATATGCCTTGGTGTAGTTGTTTTTTTTGTTTTGTTTTGTTTTTTAATGTGGGTACCGGGAGTCGACCTCAGGACCTCGTGCTTGCCAGCAAGTGCTGTGCCGCTGAGTGATATCACCAGCCCCTTTTTCCTTTATATGGGTTCCAGGAGTCGAACTCAGGACCTCACACTTGCTGGGCAGGCGCTTACGCCACTGAGCTAACTCACTGGCCTTTTTTTTTTTTTTTTTTTTTTAATCATGGCTAATTGGAGTTCCATATGCCTCACTTATCTATATGTCAAATCCTTTTTCCTTGCCAGGGAAGTTTTCTGCCATGACATCTGTGAACAGGTATCTTACATCGTTTGTGGTATCTCCTGCTTTTTCATTAACTAGGGTCAATCTTATGTTACTCTTCTTTGCATCATCTAGCAGCTGCTATATTGATTTCTTGTGGCCCCTTGCTATTTTTAAGAAATCTTTCCTTTCATGATCGCTACCCACAATCATGTCATCTATATCTGATATCCTGTCCTCACATGGGTCATTCTGCTGTGTATACTTTCATGAAATTTTTAATCTCCTGGATATCTGTTTGAATCTGTTTCATGGATACTTCTTTCCTATTTGGGAATTCATGGTTTCCATCATTTTCCTAAGCTCTTCTATTTTTTTTTTTTTAAATCTATCTCTGCTTTAGAGTCACTAAGCCTGTCTTTCATTATGGTCACCATCTCTGTAGTTATCTGAGAAATTGTTTTTGATTTAATTTTTTCTAGAGCCTCATTCATCTGCTTTGTCACTTCCACTTTTACCACTTCAGAGAGTTACCACTGTACCACTTCAGTGAGCTGGAAGTCTGGGGTTGCATCTTGTTTAAGTGTCTTCTCATTTTCTTTTCTTTTTCTTCTTTTTTTTTTAGTTTAATCCTGGGTCAATGCTTGTAAATTCCCTATGGTGAATAGCTTTATTGCTAGTGTCTAGAACCCTTAGGAAATGACTACTTCTCAGAGGCGTCTTCCAGGTATAGCTGGCTTTTGGGTTTTGAGTCTGTTGCAAGATCCTACCTGTTCAGTTTATTGGGGATGAGAACTTGCTGCCTATTTGGCCTAGCCCCTGGTTCTTTGGCACTGCTGGACAGTATTGTTTATGAGCCTTAGGCAATCTCGGTCTTGGCATTACAGGAGGAACAACTGATTAGAACAATTATGTCACCTTTAACAAAGTACTACAATCAGCAATAACAATAGTATCAAATACAGCCTAGAAAATGACAAACTGTGATAACTATTAATTTGCCACCTTTAACCACACAAACTAGATTTGTGGTCATATAACAAAATCTAAAACAAACCAGAAAATCGTATAGAGTAAATAAGCCCTCAGTATGGCAATTTTACCCTTAGGGGAGAAAATTTAAAAGGGGTTGGGGGAAAAACATAGAGAAATAGAATAAGAGGAAGAGATTAGAAGCAAGCCTGGAGGACAAAGGAAGATTACATGAACTTTGGGAAACTGGTGAAGAAGACAGGAGGGAAAAAAGGAAGAAATAAAAACAAGAACAGAACAGAAGAACAAGAAAACTAAAATCCAAGTTCACACTCATATGAAAACAAGAACAAACAATCAAGAAAAAAAAATAAAACAAAAACAAGAAGAAAAGAAAAAGTGTGTCCACCTCAGGGAGTGTCTCAGCTGTCACTGGTAGATAAAGTGGGAAGAGAGAGCCCAGATTCGTGGTGATTAATCCCAGCAAGCCAGTGATAGATTTACAGTGGGGTAGTGGATAATCCCAGAGAGCCTGCATCTTTAGTTCCACTGAAGCCCAAGCTGGTTTCTGGATGTGAGGCTGGAATCTGATTTGTTCAGCCTGCAACACTCTGTGTGCCTCCTGCCACTTTTAACTTGGCTCCTTGACCTCCTGCAGAGTTGAACTCACTACCGCTTCACCCTGACACTGAGAGCTGCCAGATTGAGCCAACCCACACCTTCTCTGAGTTTCAAGCTCAGAGGGCATCTGAACCTGAATAACCCACCAGCCACAGCAGTCCACTGCATCCACTTCTCCGTTCCACTGGTGCATTCCTCTGTGGAGGCCTCTGGTGTCACCAGGAGTCACCATGTATGTTTAGGTTAGGGCCACCCCTTCCATGCAGTCAGGGCTCAGGCAGAAAGTGCCACTTGCTACCTCCTTCTTCTGTGTTAAAGTCTCTCTCTTCACTCTCCATTTGGGCTGCTATTTTCACTTAAGATCCTTGCTGGGTCCTGGGGACCAGCTTCCCTTGTTTTTCTTTTCCTCACATTGCTATATTCCAGTGCCTGGACAACAAATCTCAGAGAGCCTATTTCTCTGTTGCTCACCATTCTGCCATCTTCCCAGAAGTCTTTTTTTTTTTTTTTTTTTTTTTTTTTAAGACAAGGTCTTGCTATGTAGTTCAGGCTGGCCTTGAACTCACAATGTAGCCCAGATTGGCCTTGAACTGGTGGTGATCCTCATGCCTCAGCCTCCTAGAAAATCTTAAGCCACCATGCTGTTTTGTCACTGTAGCTTTGTAGTATGGCTTGAAGTATGGGATTATGATTCCTCCTGCCTTGTTCTTATTTCCCAGGATTGCTTTTGCTACTGTAGTTCTCTTCTGGCTTCATATGAATTTTGAGATTGTTTTCTCTATTTCTGAGAGGAATGCTATTGGTATTTTGATTGTAATTGCACTAAATCTGTACATCAGTTTTGGAAGTATGGTCATTTTGGCAATATTGGTTCTATCCAGGAACAGGGGACATATTGTTTTCTGATGTCCTCTTATTCTTCTTTTACAGAGTACTGTAATTTTTATTGTAGAGGTCTCTCACTTCCTTGGTTAGGTTAATCCCTAGATATTTAATTTTTCTTGATGCTATTATCAAAGGTAGTGTTTCCCTAATTTCTCTCTTGGCGAGTTTATTATTGGTGTACAGGAATGCTACTGATTTTCCTGTGTAGATGTTGTATCCTGCTATGCTACTGAATTTGATTATTAATTCTAGGAGCATTTTAGTGAAAATGTTTGGGTCTTCTATGTATAGGATCATGCCATCTGCAAATAATAATTTGACTTCTTCTTTTCCTATACATATCCCTTTCGTGTCTTTCCCTTGCCTGATTGCTCTAGCTAATGTTTCAAGGGGTCAAACAGTAGGTGTGACGGTGGACATCCTTGTCTTATTCCTGATTTTAGAGGGAAAGCTTTCAGCCTCTCCCCATTTAATAAGATGTTGGCTGTGGTTTTTCATAAAAAGATGATAAGGTCCTTTTATTCCTATTTTCTTCAGGGTTTTTATGATGAATAGATGCTGGATTTTGTCAAAGGCTTTTTTTTGCATCAATTGAAATGATCATGTGATTTTTGTCCTTTTTGAGGGGGGCATGTTGAGACAGACTCTTGTTCTATAATTCAGGCTGGCCTTGAACTCACTATGTAGCCCAGGCTGGCCTCAAACTTGTGGCAATCCTCGTGCTTCAGCCTCCTGAGTGCTGGGATTACAGGCATGTGCCACCATGCCTAGCTATCCTTGCTTCTGTTTATGGGATGTATTACATTTATTAATTTGTGTATATTGAACCATGCCTGCATTACTGGGATGACTCCTAATCGGTGATGATGTAAGATCTTTTTGATAATTTGTTTTATACTGTTTGCCAGTATCTTGTTGAAGTGTTTTGCATCAATGTTCATTAAAGAGATTGACCTGTAGTTGTCTTTTTATGTTGGGTGTGGTGAGCAGCTAAAGCTGGAAATTGAACACAGGTGAGGGGACGAGGCAAGGTCCATCAAAGAAAACCAGAGGTGGGCTATGTAAACAAGCTGCTCCAGTCCAAGGTTGCTAGGCAAAGGGGTGTCATGTGACACCAACCTGCAAAAATGTATAAATAAATGCACTGGGGTGGTTGAGTAGTTCCTTTTCCTCTCAGCCAGAGAGAGGGCTCCACCTGACCCCAGCTTTCTGTACACTGTCTCTTATCTTTATTTCTCCATCCTCTCGCTGTCCTTCCCTCCCCTACCCTGAACATTTCTTCAAGAAATGACTTTGGTAGTACTCCTTCTCTTTCAATTTTATTAAAGGGCTTGAGAAGTATTGGCATTAAATCTTTCCTAATGCTCTTGTAGAATTTGAGAGTGAATCCACTGGGACCCGGGGTTTTCTTTGTTGGTACTTTTTTTTTATTACTTCTTCAATCTCATTGCCTGATATTGGATTATTTAGGGTTCATATGTCTTCTTGGTTGAGTTTTGGTAGTTCATATATATCTAGGATTCTATCCGTTTCTTCTGAATTCTCCATTTTACTAGAGTACAAGTTCTCAAAGTAGTTACTAATAATCTTCTGGATTTTGGCAGAGTTGTTGTGATTACACCTTTTCACTTCTAATTGGGTTGATTTGGGTCTTTAGTTTTTTGGTAAGATTGGCTAGAGATTTGTCTATTTTGTGCATTCTGCCAAAAAAACAGCTCTTCAATTTATCGATTCTTTGTATTGTATTTCTTAGTCTTAATTTCATTAATTTCTGCTCTGATTTTTATATTTTCTTTCCTTTTACTAGCTTTGGATTTGGATTGTTCTTGTTTTTGTAGGACCTTGATGTAATTATTAGGTTGTTTATTTGGGCCCACTCCGTTTTTCTGGTGTGTGCATTCACAGCTATAATCTTCCTTCTTAGGACTGCTTTCATTGCGTCCTACAGGGCCTGGTTGTACTGGCATTATCATTTGATTTTAGGAGCTTTCTAATTTCTTCCTTGATTTTTTTCTGTGACTCATTGATTATTCAAGAGGATGTTTAATTTTGATGTGTTTGCATAATTTCTGTGGTTTCTTTTGCCATTGATTTCTACTTTCATTGTACTATGATCTGATAGTATTTATGTGATTCTTTGGCATTTGATTATTTGGCATTTATTTAAGCATGTTTTATGGGCTAGCATGTGCTGTTTTTTGGAGAACATCCCATATCCTTCTGAGAAGAATATGTATTCTGTTGTTGTAGGAACCATTCGTTCAAAGGTATGGTTCAACTCTGATTTTTTTTTTTTTTTTTTTTGTGCTGATTTTTGGTCTAGTCAATCTATTTATAATCGTGGGGTGTTAAGGTCCTCCATTATAACAGGGTCAGTGTTTATCTGATTTTTTTTTTATGTCCAGTAGTATTTGTTTCAGAAAGTTCAGCATGCCAGTATTTGGTGCATATGTGTTTATAACTGTTATCTCTTCCTGTTGAATTGTTCCCTTAAAATATGTAGTGACCTTCATTGCCTGTTCTGATCAGTTTTTGCTTGAAATCCAAGTTGTCTGATATCAAGAGTTACTCCTGTTTTCGTCCAGGTTCCTTTGCATGAAATATTGTCTTCTATCCTCTGATTTTTAATCCGTGTATTTTTTTTTTTTAATGCGGGTACTGGGGGTCGAACTCAGGACCTCACGCTTGCCTGCAGGCGCTTATGCCACTGAGCTATCTCACTGGCCCTGTGTATTTCTTTTTGTATTTTTTTTTTTTTTGTGGGTACCGGGGGGTCGACCTCAGGACCTCGCGCGCCAACAGGCACCCGTGCCGCTGAGCGATATCACCGGCCCCTTTTTCATACGTGGGATCCGGGAATCGAACTCGGGCCCTCGCGCTTGCAAGGCAGGCGCTTATGCCGCTGAGCCATCTCACCGGCCCTCTTTTTGTATTAAATGTGTTTCTTATATATTGCATATTTTGAGTTTCTTTCATGATCTATTCTTTCAACCTGTGTCTTTTGTTTGGGGAATTGAGACCAGTCACATTGAGAGTTATTACTGAAAGGTACTGATTTATTCCTGTCATTGCGTTATTTTCTTGTTGCTGATTTCCTCCCCTCCCCTTTCTGCTTAAATGCTCACCCTGCTTACTGTATTCATTTACTACTTTTGTTGATATTGTGGACTTCATTGTCCCTTTCCAGGGTATGCTTGAGAATTTTTTGTAGTTCTGGTTTGGTAGTCATGAAATTCTTGAGGTGCTCTCTGTCATGAAAATTTTGAAAGAAAGTTTTGTAGGATAAATAAGTCAGTGATGGAAGTTGTTTTCTTTTAGGGCTTGAATCACTTCACTCCAATCTCTCCTGGTCTTTAAGGTTTGTGTTTATAAGTCTGCTGTAATTCTAAAGTGTTTACCTGTATAAGTGATTTGTTTCTTTTCTTTAACACCTTTTAAGATTTTGTCCTTGTGTTGGACTTCTGGTCTTTTGACTATGATGTGATATGGAGAGATTCTCTTTTGATTGTGGTTATTTGAAGTTTTATATGTCTCAATTATCTGTACATTTAATTCTTCCCTAATATTTAGAAAGTTTTCTGGTATTATTTCTGTAAACAGGTTTTTTTAATGCCCTTGTTGGTGTCTTCTAATTTTTCACTTATTCCAATTAATCTTAGTCTTCTTTGCATCAGCTAACAGCTGTTGAATTCTTTATATAGATAGATAGATAGATAGATAGATAGATAGATAGATAGATATAGATATGACAGAATCTTTCTATGTAGTCCAGGCTGGTTTTGAACTCATGGCAATCTTCGTGCCTCAGCTTCCCAAGTGCACCATTATACCTGGCAAAACATTCCTATCTTCTAAGTCTGATATTTTGTCCTCAGATACCAGCAAAGCACCTCCCCATGTTGAGTTAAACTATGTAAATATACACAGAACAAACCCATGTTGAGTTAAACTATGTAAATATACACAGAACAAATAAGATTAGAAATATGCATCTCAAATGAAATAATTTCCCAGCCAGAAGCATTAAGAAGCTAAACAAAACTACAGATCTGCAGTTCCTGAATTTTAATAGGTATCAAACATCTCACCTGGAGGCCTGGTTAAAACAGATTGCTGAGCCATCCCCAGAGAGCCTGATTCCGTAGGCGTAAAGTGGAGCTGAGAATATGCATTTCTAACAAGTCCTCAGGTTGCTGATGCTGCTGGCCCCTGGCTACTTGTTGGCAATCACTGATGCTTGGGGTCCTGCAGGCTTGCAGCCTGGCCCCAGTGGAATCAGGAACTGCAGGTGGTTTGTAGGGATGTTGCATTTGGGATGTCCTGGATTAACTCATCCTTCCTTCCTACACCTTCCTCATAAATATGACATGAAGCATTTCTAAGATAGGCAGAATGCCAGGCTTTTCACTTAGAAATTCCAACCAGAAATCTGCTTTTGGCAAGCACTCCAGGTGATTCCTATCATCAGGGAATTTTGGGGAAAAAAAGGCTAATGAAGAAAGAATATGCTGGGCTGGTGAGATGGCTCAGCGGTGTAAGCGCCTGCCTGGCAAGCGCAAGGTCCTGAGTTAGACTCCTGGTACCCACATACGAAAAAAGGGCCAGTGATATCACTCAGCGGCACGGGCACCTGCTGGCGCATGAGGTCCTGAGGTCGATCACTGGTAACCACAAAAAAAAAAAAAGAATATGTTAATAAAATGGAGATGAGCAAATGGAACAGAAAAACAAGAAATCTGAGGAGAACTGGTAGCATGTCTTCATTTTGAGGCTTTGCAGCTCTTGGTCCTGAGAGCAGGAGACACAGGGGCGATAGGCAGAGTAAGGCAAGGGCCTGAGTAAATTAAAGGCCAGGACCAGGATAAACTGAAGAGAAGCCTCAGGAAATTGAAGTGCAAAGGACAAAGGACAAGTACCTGAGTAAACTAGGATAAGCTTCAAAACACTGCAAAGGACAGAGAAATAATAAACTTTCTGGACATCAAAAGCCTAAAAACAGTAGGCAACTGCATACCTGCATTCTCGCATGTCCCTCTGCACCTTTCTTGCACTAAAGACTGCATAAAAGCCTCTAGATTTGGGCCGGTGAGACGGCTCAGCGGCTTAAGCGCCTGCCTTGCAAGTGCGAAGGCCCGAGTTCGACTCCCGGATCCCACATACGAAAAAGGGGCCGGTGATATCGCTCAGTGGCACGGGTGCCTGTTGGCGCGCGAGGTCCTGAGGTCGTCCCCCCGGTACCCACAAAAAAAAAAAAAAGCCTCTAGATTTAACCACTTCTAGGGAGTTGCTCTTTGCGGAGACTCTCCTGACAAGTAGCTTTCTTTTTGTTCTTTCTTATAAACCACACCTGGTTTCACCCCCCACCACTGTCTTTTCAGTTTCATTTTTCTGTTGCCCTCAGGACAAGAGCAGAGAGAGAGAGACGGTCTTGAACTCACTATATAGCCCTGGCTGGCCCTGGCGATCCTCCTGCCTCAGCCTCCCAAGGTCTGGGATTGCAGGCTTGCACCATCATGCCTGGTGCCTGAAAGTTAGATTTTTTTTTTTTTTTGGGTACCGGGGGGTCGACCTCAGGACCTCGTGCGCCAGCAGGAGCCCGTGCCACTGAGAGATATCACCGGCCCCTTTTTTGTACATGGGTTCCGGGAGTCGAACTGGGGCCCTCGCATTTGCAAGGCAGGCACTTACGCCCCTGAGCCATCTCACCGGCCCAAATGGCCTACTCTTGTAAAGAATAGTCTATTTAGGTAGCTTATGAATGAGGCAGCCAGCTAGGAAAAGGGCCTGAGCTGGAGTTGGGTAATCAGCCACAGTGATGGAATTGAAATAAGACAGTGAACAAGGGCTTTGGCCCAAGGATGAACGTCCTCAGGCAACCTGCACTGCAGCCCCTCCGTACTAAAGGGAGGCGGAGCCACTCCCTACTAAGCTCCTGAGTTTCCAGGAATTAAAATGCAAAATAGCCAGCTTTTCTCTAAAATCCTAGTTTCAGCCGGGGATGGTGGCACACATTTGTAATCCCAGCACTGGGGAGGCTGAGGCAGGAGGATCACCATGAGTTCAAAGCCAGCCGGAGCTACACAGCAAGACCCTGTCTCTAAATAAATAACGTAAGATAAAATCCTAGTTTCCTTTAAACTCCACATGCTGAGGAACTGGGTTAGAGAACCTGAGCTCCATTGGTTGTTTTAAATCCACAGAGCCACCTGTGATAGGTGACCACTAAACAATTCCTGTGCTCTGCTTATCTATAAGAGCAATTCCTGTGCTCTACTTATCTATAAGAAGCTCTGAATTGAGGGGCCATGCAGCCACTCACACTGGGCCCCTCCTGGAAATCCAGAGCTGTTCTCTTATTCTTGTAACCAATAAAAGTCCCCTAACTTTCTCCTTTTGGTTCGTGACGTCATTCCTCCATGTTCTGAGAGCTCGAGCTCAGCACACACCCTGGGACCGATTTGGTAAATGACAAGCAAAGGAACTTGCACTCGTGAACCCAAGCGGCAGTAGCAGAGGTGCCTTACGTGGTCAGATCCTCTACACAGCTGTGCACCATACTGCTTTCAGCTGGGTCCCTCCTTTTCTGGTTGAATAAACTATACCTGGTTAGTGGAATAAATGTAATACCATGCAGCTGTGAAATAGAATAAAGAAACCCTCTACATCGTTATAGGAGGATCTAAAACATACTGTTGGAAAAAAAAAAAAGCAAAGTTCAGGAAAATGGGCATAAAAATGCTACTATTTCTTTTTTTTGTGTGTGTGTGGGTACCAGGGGGACGACCTCAGGACCTCGCGCGCCAACAGGCGCCCGTGCCACTGAGTGATATCACCGGCCCCTTTTTCGTATGTGGGTTCCGGGAGTCGAACTCGGGCCCTCACGCTTGCAAGGCAGGCGCTTACGCCGCTGAGCCATCTCACCGGCCCAATGCTACTATTTCTGGGAAGGGGAGAAATTAGCCTCTACATTTGTATTGCTTTTTGTGGGGGGTGGAGGGAGTGGGGCGGGTTTTTTGGGACAGGGTCTGGCCATATATTCCAGGCTGACTTTTGTTGGAAATATGTCCCCAGACTCAATTTGTCAGTGCAGATAATAAAGCACTCAGACATCAAGAATTCTCAACAAGGCGTTTCACTTCTGCAGAGGGATGCAAGCATGAGGCAGCAGGTGCACCAAGTGGTGGGGAAGTGGGGGGGGGTGGGGGGGCTTAAGCCCCAAGGCCTGGGAAGCAGCTGACCTTTCTCCCCATTGGCTGGGTTGAAGGGTCACAGTTTCTCCCGATTGGCTAGTATAAGCGGGTGAAGGGAGGGCCTCAGGCGATGCTGGGCAGGGTTGCTAAGGGAGGGAAGCGCCAGGGAGAGGGTGTGGGGAACAGAAGGTCCTTGGCTGTTGATAAGCTGTCTTGCTCGGTAGCTCGGAATTTGAACTGAGCAGGCATTTCGGTAATTTCGGCGTGTTCCAGAGGGGCGGCCTAGGTGGGACTAGAGTCTAACATGGAGGCGCTCCTGTTACATCCTTTGACAGAAAAGACAGGGCCACAGTTTCTCACACCTTGAGCTCGCTATGTAGCCCAGGCCAGCCTCGAACTCGTGGCCATCCTCCTGCCAAAGCTTCCCCAGTGCTGGGACTAGGGGTATAGTTCATCGCAAAGGCCTTGTGTTCAATACACAATGGTAGGAAAACAAAAACCTGGAAAGGTTATACAAGGAAAAATAATAGCACTTAACTGGTGAAGGAGGGACTGGACAGGTGGGAGATGGTTCGCCATATGCCACTGATTGATTAATTGACAGGGCCTGGTAATATAGTCCAGGCTGGCCTTGAATTCACTTTGTAGCCTAGGCTGGCCTTGAACTGGTGGCAATCCTCCTGCCTCAGCCTCCCGAGTGCTGGTATTATAGACAGCTAAATTAGGTAAAAATATTATAGGCAGTCAGACAGGGTGGGCCGTGAGGGAGTCAGTGCAGAAGATGAGAGCACATCAGGACTGTGGCTGGAGGTGGATCTGAAGATTAAAGTCACAGTGGCCAGATTTACACACCTCCCTAAGGGATAAACAGAAGTTTGAGATTATTGGTACCACCCTTTTTAGATCTCCCATATAAATAGACCATTACCTCTTTAGGGGTAAGCCATCCTCTCCCACCCCTAAGACTAAGACTACTAAAACTAAGACTAAAGACAAGACTAAGACTATAGATTATTCGATCAAAGTTAATGATGTCATCCATAGGCCCTTGCTACTATTGTATCAATATCAGCCAAGCTATACTTATACTCTTCCTGGTTGATAATAACTTAACCCACGTTGTACTCGTGACTTTGCTCTATAAAACTTTCTCAGAAAAGTGGGCTCTTTGGCAACCCATTCCGGACCCCTCCCATCTCTCAGGAGCTGTCTCTCTCTCAATAAATTTTCCTAGTCTTCATGTCCGTTGGTTCTTAGCATTTATTCTTCAGTTTCGGGGAACACAAACTCGGTGCAGGTTGGGACTTACATTGTTCTGCTATATCACTGGGCTGATAGGTTGCACCACCACATGCGGCTCATCACCATATGCCTTCTAAAAGGTGTTTTTAGATTTTTCAACCATGGGAATGTATTACATATTCAAAAATTAAGAGGAGGGGGCCGGTGAGACGGCTCAGCAGCATAAGCGCCTGTCTGGCAAGCGCAAGGGCCCGAGTTCAACTCCTGGAACCCACATACGAAAAAAGGGCCAGTGGGGCCGGTGAGATGGCTCAGCGGCTTAAGCGCCTGCCTTGCAAGCGCGAGGGCCCGAGTTCGACTCCCGGATCCCACATATGAAAAAGGGGCCGGTGATATCGCTCAGTGGCACGGGTGCCTCCTGGCGCACGAGGTCCTGAGGTCGACCCCCCGGTACCCACAAAAAAAAAAAAATTAAGAGGAAAACTTAATTAGGAACAGGCAAATCATATTTATGGGGTCAAGGACCTACATATTCATGCTCTGCCTTGCATGTACTGGATCTTCAACAATTAGTTGAGGTACTGTATCTTTTTTTCTTTTTTTTTTTTTTTTTTGTGGTGCTGGGGATTGAACCAAGGCTTTCTGCATGCAAGACAGGAGAGGCAAGAGCTCTATCACTGAGCCACATCCCCAGCCCATGAGGCACTATATTAAAATGAAGACAGGGCCGGTGAGACGGCTCAGCGGCTTAAGCGCCTGCCTTGCAAGCGCGAAGGCCCGAGTTCGACTCCCAGATCCCACATACGAAAAAGGGGCCGGTGATATCGCTCAGCGGCACGGGTGCCTGTTGGCGCGCGAGGTCCTGAGGTCGTCCCCCCGGTACCCACAAAAAAAAAATAAAATAAAATAAAATAAAATAAAATGAAGACACTAGGGTTAAGGCCCAAGGGCCCGGCCAGGGGAAGTGGCCAAGCTGGCTCAGAATGGCTCAGGGGAAATGAAGGGGGCACCTGGCCAACAGGGGATGCCAGGTGCATCCCCTGTGCATTATAATGAATATGAAGCCTGCTTTACATGATGGAAAAAATAGCGCTTTTGTGATATAGTTGGTATAGGGGTGGTGCATGCTTGTAATGCCATCTCTTGGGAGGCTGAGACAGGAGGATCGCCTCAAGTTCGAGGCCAGCCTGGGCTACATAGGGAGACCCTGTCTCAAAATAAATAAATAAATAAAATTTAAAAAAAGGAACCATTGGAAAGAAGTCCCAAGTTCGTGGGCTTTTTCGGGGGGGGGGGCGGCTTTGGAATGAAATTTTTTCTGGTTTTATTTTAAAATTTTTATTTTACTTTATTTTGAGAAGGATGCTAAGGATCGAGCCCAAGGCTTCACACATACTGAGCGTGCGCTCTATCACTGAGCTGTAACCCCACCCCCTTGAGAATTATTTCCAACCGAATCTAAAGGTTTAGCAAAAGCTAGTAAGGAGCGCTGCGCATACTGAAGGAATTCCCGTTCTTAGGAGTGGGCCGGCCCTTTGGGCTCTCCTCAGTGCTGGGAGGCTTAAAGGCTGGTGCGTGCTGTACTTGGACTCACCGCCGGGACTGAGCCACTCAGAGGCACCGCGGCTTTCGGGTCCTCCAGGGGTCCAGCAGATGGGAGACAATTGTCAGGGTGACAGGTTCATCTTGGGTATGAGGGCACCCCGCAGTCCCGAGGAATGGTGTTCCCAGGGTTATTCACAGCGTGGGGGAGGTGACAAGCCTGCCCCACCCCGCCGGGCCTTGAGGGCTGTGGGCAGAGCCTCCCGGGTTACCCCACGCTTCTCACCCCAAGGCCGCAAGCCCTCGGGGAGCAGAAAAGGACCAGCGATCGGAGGCTCCCTGCACGGGGCATGCAGCTAAAGCGTTTGGGGACATTCATCTCCTCCCTTCTCGCACACAGTTTAAGTCACATTTTCTTCTCTTCCAGGGTGGTTTTTTGTTTGTTTCGTTTTTTTTTGGAGACAGGGTTTCACTCTGTAGTTCAGGCTGGCCTTGAACTCGCTTATGTAGCCCAGGCTGGCCTCGAACTCAGCGATCCGCTTGCCTCAGCCTCCCCAGTGCTGGGATTACAGGAGTTCACCACCACACCTGGCCTTCCAGGATGTTTTGAAGCATAGTGTGAATATTTAGGAGTGCTTTTGGAGATCCTCTGCTGAAAGGTGCGACAGAACTGCAAAGTATTACTATCAACGCTGTAAATATTTTAAGGACAACAGGAGAAGCACCATGGTTAGGCATTTCAGCTTCTGCTGTTCCTCAGAGGACTGGTGTACAGGAGGGAGGAGGGAAGCCGATCGCAGAGGCAGAAAAGAGTGCGTTCGGCTGGGAGGTCACCCCACTTTGCTGCCCAGGAGGCAGAGGTGCCCCCAACCCAGGTCAAAGGCGCACAGGGAGGCCCCTTCCCTGCAGCCAGCCACATGTGACAGCTGACCAGCGGGATGGAGCAAGTCCCAGCCCAGCCTTCACGTCGAAGGCGAGCTGCCCTAGGCACCCACTGTCCCTGCAGCGCACTGGCTCTCCTGACAGCGAAATCTGCCTGCAGCCCACAGGTGCTGGGTGACGCTGGAACAGGCTAGGGTTGGGGGAGGGAGGGACGAGAGGGGACAGGCTGGTGCTTGTCCAGGCAGGATCTTTTCACTACCTGAGGGCCTGCATGTTTGCTAGGAAGAGTAACCAGCTAGGCTGAATTTAGTACGGGTTCTTAATTGTTCCCTCACAAAAACTAAGTTTGAAGTTAATAACTAGTAGTTGAATATCAAGGAGGCTCAGAGAGACAACAGCTACATTTTGTCATTTAACTTCCAAAATGACTCTGTGAGGTACATCTGCAGCCCCAATTTTACAGACAAAGCTCAGAGAGGTAAATGACTCACTCAAGTTGCTACAGCTAAAAAGAGACAAGAGGGCCGGTGAGATGGCTCAGCAGCATAAGCGCCTGCCTTGCAAGCACGAGGGCCCGAGTTCGACTCCAGGATCCCACATACGAAAAAGGGGCCGGTGATATCGCTCAGCGGCACGGGTGCCTGTTGGCGCGCGAGGTCCTGAGGTCGACCCCCCGGTACCCACAAAAAATAAAAAATAAAAATAAAATAAAAAGAGACAAGAGCTGGGCAGAGAGGCGCACACTCTCAGCACTGGGGAGGCTGAGGCAGAAAGATCACCACAAGTTCAAGGCCAGCCTGGACTACATGATGAAACCCTCTGTCAAAAAAAAAAAAAAAAATCGACAAGAAAGAAGGCAAGACTTTTATCTCTAAGATTGTGTTCTGAGTACAATGCTCTGTGTTCTCGCTCCAGATTAAAAAGCATCATGGGGCTGGGGGTGGAGCTCATTGGTGTAACATATGCTTAGCATGTGTGTGTGGGGGGGCAACCATCAGGGCTCTTAGATTCTGTTCTCTTGGTCATTACAGACAGGAACAGCTGCCTCTAGAAGAGAGAGAAAGCTGCTCTTTCCCACTATGACTCTGCTTGGGGCCTATGCCTACAAAGAGATCTCACCTTAAAAATAGAAATATATATATATTTTTTGGCTTCTGGTGCTGCGGATGGACTCCTGGGCCTTGCACGTGCTACGCGCCCAGGCTGAAAGTCCTCTGAGGTCCCAGAGCTGTGCTGGCCCATCTTGGCCCCCACACTAGGGGTCTCCACTCTCTCCCTCTCCTGGCTGCACACCACAGCGTGGAAAGCACTTTGTGAAAATCTCAGTAGCCCCACTGCCTCCCGAGTGAAGTCAGGACAGGAAGAGCCACTTCCCTGCTGGGCACCACCTCTCCAGCCCCTGCCAAGCCCCCTGCAACCCTCATGCCTGGCTGTCACACTCCTGGCTGTCACGCCTGGCTGTCACGCTCAGTCCCTCTGCCCTCTGTGGCTGTACTTCCTGCCTTCCCTATGGCAGCTGGCAGCTGGCTGTCCTCCAGAGCCTTGGTCTCCTGTCACTGCCTTCCTTCAGCGTGCTCACCCAAAGGAGGGTTGCTCCAGTGCTCCGGCCTCCCGTGCCACTGAGTGCACAGGTGGCGTGTGCTACTTACCCTTAACCTACTGTAGTACACCCTCCTACAAGGCTGGACCCCATTTCCCATTAATGCTACAAGGACCGAAATCTCCCTCCCTCGTACGTATGTATGTATTTATGTATATTTTTTATGTATGCTTTGAGACAAGGTCTTGCTAAGTTGCCCAGACTGGCCTCAAACTCGATGAGCCTCCTGCCTCAGCCTCCCAAGTAGCTGGAATTATAGGCATGCACCACCATACGTGGCTAGAAGTCATTTCTTATCTTTGTTTTCAGAGGCCCTGCTAGATAGTAAATGTCTGTAGAATAAACACGCGTTCACATGAAAGGGAACTTTGCTCATTCAGCACCACAACTGGGGATGAGACTAAAGCATGAATTCCAGCAGCATGTGGGGACTGAAGCCAGGCGGCTTTAAATTCGCTCTACACACTTCTTCCCGAGACAGTCACTTAGGGAACTCCACCTAAGTCCACTGAAGGACACAAACAGCATTCTTTGAAAGGCAGCAAATAGCAATTAGAAATTTTCATTGGAGAACCTTTGCAGGGAAAGCAGTGATATTTTGGGGAAATGTATCTATTAAAGCACATCTGAAAGCTGGGTATGGTGGCACATGCCTGTAATTCCAGCACTCGGGAGGCTGAGGCAAGAGGATCGCTATGAGTTCGAGGCCAGCCTAGTCTACATAGTGAAACCTTGTCTCAAAAAAAAAGAAGAAAAATTCAGTACAATCACCACCCCCACTGCCATTCCATCCCAGTGGCAATGTGGCCCCCCACATCTTTCCTAGCAATTCCCTGAAGCACCTCCCACTTCAGCCAGGCAGATCTGCTCTCTGGTATAACACACCTTGCTCATTTCCAACAGCAAAGCGCTGGCCCTTCCTCATTTCTGGCCCACAAATTCTGCACCCCCCTCCTGGCCCTGGGCTCCCCTGCATGAGTCCCTCCCCAGTCACATCTGCCCACTGAGGCAGCTCCTCAGCCCAGCTCCAGAAGCACCCATCCCCCTCCCAGGCCCAGCAGCCTCGCCTCACCCACACGTGGTGGGTCACTGAGTTGCAGCTGCCTGGGTCAGAAATGGGCAATCAGATGTATTTGGAAACCCAGCATTCCCGATTTCAGTATTTGGTATCTTTCTCACTGCTGCCTTGTCATGGGATTGCTTGCTTACAGCTAGGAGTTCCATTAACTTTGGATTTGATGTTTTCCTATGTAATACAACTTTTGACATGATTATGTCATATTTTCTCAGTGAAACTATAGGCATCATCAAGTACAAAACTATCTTTTGTATGTGTGTGTGTAGCCTCCACAACATTTAACATAGCCTATGTATTCAGCAAGAACGCAATTCAGCAAATATTTAATACATGAAAATACAGTAACAGCCAGGGATATAGCTCAGCGGCACGGCGCCTGCTTGGCAAGAGCAAGGTCCTGAGTTCAATTTTCAGTTCCAAAAAAAAAAAAAAAAATACACTAACTTAAAATCTAAACAAAAGAAAGAAATAAAACAAAGCTTTGTAAATAAGGGGAAGAGAGATTGAAGGGAGGGGAGGGGAATGGGAAAAAAAAGAGGAATCAAGATACATCATGTACAGGTATACAGATTCCCTATGATGAATGTAATCATTATGTATATTTAAAATGTACCAATAAACTTAATAAAAAAAGGAAAGAAATAAAATTCAAAGGCAATTTAAAAACTGTTTCTAGAAAAAAGTATTCAGCATTCAAACTTTCTGCTCTTACCCACTTCTGTAAAATTATGTTTTTCCAAATTAGATATTAATACCGTATTCAAGCATAATATACAACTTTTTTTATATAAGATTAGAAAGTATTGGGCCGGTGAGATGGCTCAGCGGCATAAGTGCCTGCCTTGCAAGCGCGAGGGCCCGAGTTCGACTCCCGGATCCCACATAAGAAAAAGGGGCCGGTGATATCGCTCAGCGGCATGGGTGCCTGTTGGCGCACGAGGTCCTGAGGTCGACCCCCCGGTACCCACAAAAAAAAAAAAAAAAGATTAGAAAGTATAATATCCGCCTGTAATCCCAGCACTCAGGAGGCTGAGGCAGAAGGATTGCCATGAATTGGAGGCCAGCCTGAATTACAGAGCAAGACCCTGTCTCAAAAAGAAAAAAAAAAGAATGTACAATATCATAAAAATAAGACAGAGGTAATCTAAAAGAAACTTTCCATTTGCAAAGACTAGAAACAAGTAACATCGTTATCTTTAAACTGCCTAGTAAGTTACTCTTCACAAAATAAAATCGTGGTTGAGTTTAGCTGTAGGGCATCTGTCTCTGAAATACGTTATTCTCTATGTTCAGCAAGATTGTAACTGGGAAGTAACTCGTTTAATTAAGCGACCTTTCACTTCCAGTTGTCTCATCTGACCAACTCGCTACACCCTCTTCCTAAAAGATTCTACAGAGGCAGAAACAAACCACATTGGCTTCTAATAATACAAAAGTAGAATTCAATTTTATTCGTATGAAACCTTTTGAGATAACTTAGTACGTGATTCTCCTATGTGAAAGGGATTTAGTACACTCACATGATCATTTATTTGGTACAACTGCTACCTAGGAGAGCTGAGGGAAGCAGGAGGCATTTTCTCATTTTGGTAGAGAAGATTCTGCACAACCGGCCGTTTCTGCGACGAGGCTTATTCTGATTTCCTTTCGTCACATTCTTCCTCCTCAAATTCGACTAAACGAGAGTGTCTGTCGGCCTGCGACCCTTCCGTGTAGAACACTTTCTTTATCATGCCATCCTGAGGAGCCTTGATGGTGTGCTGCAGAGACACAAGCAAGCGTCACAGTACCAACGAGGACCGGGTCTCAGCCACGTCAGGACGCCCAAATCGAGGAGGCAGCTGATGGTTTAGATGTTTTCTAGTCTCTCTGCCTCCCAACTTTTTTCTTTCTTTTTTTATACACCTCAGCCCACCGTAACAGATTTACAGTCAGTCACTACTCGGACACTCCAGTGACCCATTCAAGGGCATGACCACGAGGCCTTGGACTAACGAGTAGCTCTCAACTCCAGCTTTGTGTGAGACCCTCACCTGGGCAGCTTGTACGGAGCTCGAGGGCAGGGATGGAGCCCAGGGGCAGAGCCTGCCTGGCAGGGCAGAGGCTGCCTTCAATCCCTAGCATGGAAAAAAAAGAAGCCACTCCCTGGGCCCTACTCCTTGCAATCCCAGCTCAGGAACTTGTCTGGGGAAGCACTTTGGAAAAGCTCGCCAGGTGAAGGTAATACTTGTTTAGGGTTGAGAACCACTCACCTACTGTAATTTCCAACTGCCCAAAAACTATTTCCAACCACCCAAAAACCTAAGCAGCTAATTTAATTTGATCCAGGTTTTCTTTCTTTTTTTTGGTACCAGGAATCGAACTCAGGACCTCGCGCTTGCCAGGCAGGCGCTGCACCGCTGAGCTAAATCCCCGGCCCCAGATTTTAACACTGATAGTAATGCTTGGCATCCTGAGTTCAGCTGTAGAAAACAGCAATAGTTACATTCAGCGAATGATAATTTCATAATCAGAAAATGGTAGGTGCAATTTCATAAAAATGTAATGAAAATATATTTACAGAAAGGATAGTTTAGGGGTTTTTAAGACAGGGTCTCACAACATAGTTCAGGCTGGCCTTGAACTCTTGAGGATCCTCCTGCCTCAGCCTCCCAAGTGCTGAGATTACAGGCGTGCGCCACCACGCCCAGTGACAGTTTGGTTTTGCAACCGATGCTTAGCCAACCTATGGCTCTTAATATTTAAAATGGTGCTAACTTCCAACGTAAGGCAAAGGAACAATTCGATGTGATAATTCTCAAGGTTTACCGCTCAACTCAACTCATGATTTCACGCACCTCCATCTTCATGGCGATCATAACCATGAGAGAATCTCCAGCTTTTACTTTGTCTCCAGCTTTCACAAGCACCTGGAGGTTCAGAGGGACAAGTAAATATTTAAGGACACAGAGGTCCTCCAAGGTCTGCAGAGCCAGAATGCAAATGCACCAAGCAGAAGCTGCATCTATGTGGTTGTGTCATCTGCCAAAGCCAACGGTACCATGCAAACCCGAGACCTCAGGTCAACCTGACACTGTGGGCAACAACCCGCGGGCCCAGCACTGCTTGGTCCCATCTCTCCCTCCCAAGCCATCTAGTTTGCTTGAATCAGATGAATCCACTTCCTAGGTCTTCTGCATTCTTCTGGTCTTTTTCTTGAATGTACAAGCGAGACACTTCACCAACAAAGAACTAACAGACACAAATGTACCCTTCCAGAAGGGAGTCTTGACTGGTTCTCTTTTTTGTTTGTTTGTTTGTTTGTTTGTTTTGAGACAGGCTTTTGCTATGTAATCCAGGCTGGCCTTGAACCCACTATGTATTCCAGGTTAGCCTCAAACTCACAGCGATCCTCCTGCCTCAGCCTCCTGAGTGCTGTGATTATAGGCATGTGCCACCACGCCTGGCTTGACTGGTTTTCTAGTTTGGGGATTGTCTAGGATAGTGTTTCAAGTCTTCAGGGCCCTAGGTAGTTAAGCATGTAGACAATCCTCATGTGGGAGAATTAAATTTATCGGCAACCCCAGAAAAATATGTCTATATTATTTTTACATGTATAAATGAACTCGTGCTTTATCTATGGTCCTCCCTCTTTTTTTTTTTTTTTTTTTTCTTTAGGTACTGGGACCAAAGCCAGGGGTGCTCTACCATTGAACTATGTCCCCAGATCCCAGATTTGTTTGTTTCTTTGTTTGAGTCACGGTCCTGCTAAGTTGCCCAGGTGGGACTTGGATCCTCCTGCCTCAGCCTTCCTCAGTGCTGGGACTATCACTGTACCTGATTAACTTTTTGGGCTTTTAGAAACATTACATAGTAGAGTTAGGTTCTAAAATCACTGTGACCCAGGCATGGTGGCACACACCTGTAATCCCAGCATTCAGGAGGCTGAGAGAGGAGGACTGGTGTGAGTTCGAGGCCAGCCTGATCTGCATAGTGAGACTCTGTCTCAAAAATAAATAAATAAATAAATAAAGCCATTGTATAGAGCCCAAGTTGTGAGAAGTGGGAAGCATTCTTGAAGGCCCCAGAAGTCACCCAATCTTGAGCAATGCTTTTTGTTTTGTTTTGTTCTGTTTTGTTTTGTTTTGTTTTGAGACAGGGTCAGGCCATGCAGCCTAGGCAGGCCTTGAACTCATGGTGATCCTCCCAGTTCCACCTCCACAGTGCTGGGATCACAGGGGTGCACCACTATGCCCAGTGGGCACTGCTTTAATACTGCCCCTTAGAGCCGCTGCCTGGCCTTAGAGTCAGTGACAGGGAAAATGGCTTTTTTTCTTTGGGATGGGGTCTTACTGTGTTGCCCTGGCTGATCCTGAACTCCTAGACTCAAGGGCCCCTCCTGCCTCAGTCTCTCCAGTACCTTCCCAGGTGAGCCACACCTGGCTCAAAATGCCTGCCTGCCTACCTGCCTTTCTCTCTTTCACTTATTTATTTACTTTTCGGTTTTTTGAGATGGGGTCTTGCTATGTAGTTCAGGCTGTCCCTGAACTCACTGTGTAGCCCAGGCTAGCCTCGAACTCACAGCGATTCTTCTGCCTCAGCCTCCCGAATGTTGGAGTGCTAGAATTACAGACATGTACCACCATGCCCGCTGAATGTTCCATTTTAATAATAAAAGACAATTTGAGTCAGGCATGGTGGCACACCTGTAATCCTAGCACTCAGGAGGCTGAGGCAGGAGGACTGCTGTAAATTTGAGATCAGCCTATACTGTGTAGCAAGACTCTGCCTCAAAAACAAAAACAAGGGGCCGGTGAGATGGCTCAGCAGCGTAAGCGCCTGCCTGGGAAGCGCAAGGGCCCGAGTTCGTCTCCCGGAACCCACATACGAAAAAAGGGCCGGTGATATCGCTCAGCAGCACGGGTGCCTGAGGTCCTGAGGTCAACCCCTGGTACCCACAAAAACAAACAAACAAACAAACAAACAAACAAAAAACCCAGACAATTTGGACTATTGGTACCTCTGTGTGTGTGTGTGTGTGTGTGTGTGTGTGTGTGTGTGTGTGTATGGTGGGAATTGAACCTGGGCCCTCATGCACGCTAAGCACCTGCTCTACTACTGAGTGACACCCTCAGCACTGCGTTATTTGTACTTTGATGTATATTCCCCCCTTCAAAACTAACAGCTGCAGGGAGAGGGCAGGGAAGGCAGGAAGAGGGGGTGTAAAAAGAATTAAGATGTGTTATGTACATGAACCAACTTTCAACTATGAGTGTAATCATGTACTGCAAACATGTCCTAATAAAAATTAAAATAAAAAAAATACTTAGAAAAACCCCAGAAACCTTGGGTTAGGGGTACAGCTTAGAGTTAGAGCACACGCTTATCATGCACAAGGTCCTGGGTTCAATCCCCAGCACCAAAACCAAACAAACTGTAGTCTTTATCATAAGTTAGGTAAATAGCATTTTTGCTGAAGATTGAAAGACGGAACTTGAGGGCAGGCGAGATAGCTCAGCAGCATAAGCTCCTGCCTGGCAAGCGCGAGGTCCTGAGTTCGACTCCCAGCACCCATGTATGAAAAAAGGGCCGGTGATATCGTTCAGCAGCATGGGTGCCTGCTGGTGCGTGAGGTCCTGAGTTTGACCCCCAGTACCCACACACAAAAAAAGGAATATGGAACTTGAATCCACAATAGATCCCTTTGTTTTCTTGAAACAGATGCTTTCCCGTGAGCAAGAGTCAGCGAGGACAGAGGACACATGCATATGACAGAGTGCAACCAAGCCATTCGCCAGCCTTGTTGGGTCACCTGATTACCTTTTCGATGGTTCCTGTCATAGGCGCTACGGTGCCTCCCTGAGTTCCTTCTGAGCTCACTGCAGACAAGTATTTGGGCACTGGAATGCCAACCTCAATACTTCCTTCCTAAAACAGAAAACAAACTGAAGATGGAATCGAGACCCCGCCACTGAATTCTTATGCATACACTCAAGATCGTGGTACTTTTCAAGCTATTTGTTAATTACAGTCATCATCAATACCAGGGTTCTAATCCAGTATTTATTTATTTGGACAGAGTCTCACTGTGAGTACAGGCTGGCCTTGAACTCCTGATCCTTCTGCCTTAGCCTCCTGAGTGCTAGGATTGAAGGCAGGTGCCACCATGCCTGGCTCTCTAATCTAGCTTTGTGACCTTGAATAAGTTACTAGATCCCTCTTGGTTTTGGTTTCCCATTATAAGGGAGCAATATACTACGCATGGTGGTGCACACCTGTAATCCCAGCACTCAGGAGGCTGAGGCAAGAGGATCGCCATGAGCTCAAGGCCAGCCTGAGCTACATAGTGAGACCCTGTCTCAAAAAAAAAAAAAAAAAAGGGTGTGAGTCTAATGGTGAGAATCGGCGTGAACAAGAGGGGTGGATGCAGAATTAGGGGAGGCAGAAGTGCAGGAGAAAACAGAGAGGGGAAACTGAGGCAAGGGCGACCAGAGCGGTAGTGGAAGGGAACCCTCGGTCAGGCCACTTCCACACCCGGAAGCAGAGCGGTCACCGTGGAAAACAGGTGGATGGTGCTCTCCAGGGTCACCAGCTTCACTCTTCTGATGACGCCATTCACAGAGCTGCTCAGGTGGGCGCAGTCTCCCTCACTGTGAAGCGCACCAGCGACGCGGAAGGTCTCACCTCCGATCTGAAAGAACCGAAAACTAAGATCTTTAAATACCTGAACAGTTCTACAGATTTCATATAACCAGACTCAACCTTCACTATCAGCAGCTTCAAAAGGTAACACATAAAATACATTTTTCAAAAAGCCACATAGGAGGGGCCGGTGAGATGGCTCAGCGGCGTAAGCACCTGTCTGGCAAGTGCGAGATCCTGAGTTTGACTCCCGGTACCCACATTAAAAAAAAAAGCCACATAGGAATCACCCAATACTTTACAAAGAATAAGCAATAAGATAATTAAAAGAAAAAATAGTTACATAGCCTGTCCATAGCACCATAATGCTACAGACAAAGGTTCCTTTGAGAACAGAAAGAAGCCAGACATAGTGGCGCACACCTGTAATCCCAGCATTAGGGAGGCTGAGGCAGGAGAATCGCCACAAATTCAAAGTCAATCTGGGCTACAGAGTGAGTCAGGGGCCAGCATGGGCTACACAGTGAATTCTAAGCCAGCCTGGACTACATACCGAGTCCCTGTCTCAAAAAACAAAACAAACAAAAAACAAAAACAGAACAACTGGAAAGAATAGCAATAAAAATGTGTAATAAAAATATAAATCAACATAAGCAAAATTATTAACATGTATTTGGGGATATTACAGGTTAGTACTCATTCTTGAGTACCTGAGATTAAGTGAAATTTAGCATTTCTTTATCAATGTCAGTAAGGAAAAAAGGCAGAACATATAATTAGGTGGTTATTTCCTTCATCTCATCAACGTGTAGATCTAATTCATGAGCTTCACTGTGATTTAAGAAGACATATTAAATGGAGACTGACCGTGATTCGCTCACTCCAAGAGACCATGAGCCAAAAACAGATTTCACACTTAATGTTTCAAGGAAGTTAACAAAAGGACATAAAATCTTTCTGTTGCAAATATTTTCTCAGCTGGGCATAGTGGCACCCACCTGAAATCCCAGCACTCAGGAGGCTGAGACAGAAGGATTATGTAAATTCAAGGCCTGCTGGGCTCCATAGTGAGTTCAAGGCCAGCCTGAATGACAAAGTGAGACCCTGTCTCAAAAAACCACAAAAAAATACATACATACATACATACATACATATTTTCTCATAGCTAGGTGTGGTGGCTCACGCCTCTAATCCCAGCATTCTGGGAGGCTGAGACAGGAAGACTATAAATTCAAGCCTCGCCTGGGCATTTTAGGGAAACTCTCAGAAAAGCGGGGGGAGGTTTGCTGGGGTTGTAGCCCAGTGGGAAGGCCCTGGGTTCAATCTTGAGGAACAAAAACAAAACAAGAAAAAAAAAGAATATTTTCTCACATATATACTTAAGAAGAAAACTTCCCTTATACACAGAAAATCTCTGCTTTTCATTTCAATGCCCATGATGTTAGTGTAGAAGCCCTATGGCTGTTCTTTTCAAATGTATTATGAAGGCTACGGTGAAATAGGTCACACTGCAGTATTTAGACACTGGTTCTCATCTGTCCTAAGGTAAATATGACATTTTACTCTTCTTTGTAACCTACTAAAACAGCTATTGGAATGTTTGTAAAATTCTCAGGACATAAAGGTTAGATTGCAAATGGTTTTGTTTAAAGAATCACAAAAGCATATTCTAAATTTGTGGATTTAGTCTCATGAATAGGTTAAGACAAATTAGTCAGTTTACTTTAACATTTACCAAGGGACAAGACAGGGTCCCCTGCTGGGTATGGTGGCACACACCTGTGATTCCAGCACTAGAGAAGCTGAGGCAGGAGGATCACCAGAAGTTCAAGGCCAGCCTGCACTACATAGTGAGACCCTGTCTCAAAAAAAAAAAAAAAAAAAAAAAAAAAAAAAAAAAGGGCCGGTGAGATGGCTCAGTGGCGTAAGCGCCTGCCTTGCAAGCGCGAGGGCCCGAGTTCGACTCCCGGAACCCACATACGAAAAAGGGGCCGGTGATATCGCTCAGTGGCACGGGTGCCTGTTGGCGCGCGAGGTCCTGAGGTCGTCCCCCTGGTACCCACAAAAAATAAAAAAAAATAAAAAAAAAAAAAGTCCCCGAACCAGAGGCACCAAGATGAATTACTAAAGTCAGTAAATTTCCCATGGTTTTTCTGAACCTCAGGGAGAAAACCAATATGTTGGTTTCTCAAAATGTGTTGAGAAGTCTAATAAATATCACTGATAAATCTATTTTGAAGTATTTGAAATCTCTTAGCTCACATTAAAAATGACACCTACCCAAAAAAATTTAAAACAGAGCTTCAAAGACACATCTGTACACATATGTTCCTAGCAACATCATGCACAATAGCTAAAAGCTAGAGATAAGACAATGCCCACTGACAGATGGATAAAGAAAATATTATATATATATATATATATATATATATATATATATAAAGGTGATTCAGCTTTTAAAAAATTCTGATGCATGCTATAACATGGAAAAAACTTGAAGACATTATACTAAGTCATAAAAGGATAAATATTGTTTTTCTACTATATGAGGTACTTAGAGAAGTCAAATTCATAGAAACAACAGAATGATTATTTTTGGGGGCTGAGGGGGAAAGAAATTGAATTAACACTGTTTAATTGGTATAGAATTTCAGATTTGTTTTCTTTTTTCTTTTTTTCGAGACAGGATCTTGCTATGCAGTTCAGGCTGGTCTTGAACTCACTATGTAGCCCAGGCTGGCCTTGAACTCGTGGCAATCCTCCTGCCTCAGCCTCCTGAGTGCTGACATCACACGAGTGAAGAATTTCAGAATTTGCAAGATTAAAAAAGTTCTGGAGTTGCATGGTGATGGTTGTACAACCATATGAATGTATTTAATGCCACTGAGATGTACACTTAAAAATTATTAAAGTAGTAAGTTTTTTTTTTTTTTTTTGGTACCAGGAATCAAACTCATGACCTTGAGCTTGCCAGGCAGGGGCTGTGCCGCTGAGCTATACTCCCGGCTTAAAGTAGTAAGTTTTATGTTATGTATATTTTACCATAATTAAAAAATAAAATTTTCTTAGTTAAACTTTCTAAATGGTAAATATCAATAGATGTAACTCATAAACAAAAGCTCTTTGAGGCTAGGGGGCATCTCAATAATTTTTTTTTTTTTTTTTTTGGTACTGGGAATTGAACTCACTACCTCATACTTACCAGGCAGGCACTGTGCTGCTAAGCTGTATCCCTGGCCCTCAATAATTTTTAAGAGTGTGGAGGGCTGAGTACAGTGGCACAGGTCTGTAATCCCAGTGACCTGGGAGGCTGAGGTAGGAGGATCACAAGTTTGAGGTCAGCCAGCTGTGGTAGCACACACCTGTAATCCCAGCACTCTGGTGGCTGAGGCAGGAGGATCACTGAGAGTTTGAGGCCAGCCTGAGCTACACAGTAAAAAGACCCCGCTCAGTAGGACAAAGATCAGATTTAGGTCTGACTGATAGAACCTTACTGTGGCTTACCTGCATGCTATAGGACCCGTCATGGTTATAAGTTACAGCTACGGCCACATCTTTATGGAAAGGGGGAAATGGAAGAACAATTAGAAGACATTTATTCAGTAACTGAGATGCACATCTTTATGGAAAGGGGGAAATGGAAGAACAATTAGAAGGCATTTATTCAGTAACTGAGATGCCAAAGATCTCATTTTCAACCTTAAGATAACAAGCTGTTCATGGAAACATCAACAACATTAACATCTTTTAGCTCCCTGGAAATAAAGGTTGTTTTTTTTTTTTTTTCCTTATTCTTAGAAAAGCATCTGTCAGGCAGGTTTCAGTAAAGATGAACATCAAAATTTTCTTTTTTTTTTCTAATTTTCTTTATTAATTAATTTCTTTTTTTTAAAGACAACAAGTAAACATTCTCCTGTATTAACAGACTCAAGCATTAGAGAATGTACAAATACCTTTTGGAGAGAAATATTACTCAGTATAAGATTAAGCCATGTAAAAGCTAGGTAAAAATAGAAGACTGAGGAATGAAATAGTCACAGTGAAATTGCATTTTCATACTAGGGAGACAACATGATGTTTACAAATGTGTGTCCGGTTTATTTCGCTTATGAGTATTTTCTCGAGTTGCATCCATTTACCTATAAAAGTTTCCAGTTTATCTTTCTTTAAGGCTGAGTAGTACTCCATTGTATAAAAATACCACATCTTTCTTATCCATTCCTTGGTTAATGGGCATTTGGGTTGTTTCCACGATCAGCTATTACAAATTGTGTTGCTATAAACATGGGTGCACATATATCGCTGTGGTACGATGTTTTTAATTCTTCTGGGAAGACACCCAGAAGGGGAATAGCTGGGTCAAATGGGACCTCCAATCCTAATTTTTTGAGGAATCTCCACACTGATTTCCACAGTGGCTGCACCAGTCGACACTCCCACCAACAGTGAAGAAGGGTTCCTTTTTCCCCACAGCTCCTCCAGCATTTGTTATTAGTTGATTTCTTGATAATAGCCATTCTTTCTGGGGTGAGATGGTATCTCAGTGTTGTTTTAATTTGCATCTCTCGAATGACTAGCAATGTTGAACATTTTTTCATATATTTATTTGCCTTTTGTATTTCATCTGAGAAGTGTTTATTCATCTCAGATGCCCATTTTTGGTTTTTTTGTTTGTTTTTTTGTGGGTACCGGGGGTCGACCTCAGGACCTCACGCGCCAGCAGGTGCCCGTGCCGCTGAGCGATATCACCGGCCCTTTTTTCGTATGTGGGATCCAGGAGTCGAACTCGGGCCCTTGCGCTTGCCAGGCAGGCGCTTATGCCGCTGAGCCATCTCACCAGCCCCCATTTTTGGATTGGGTCTTTAAATTTGGGAGGTCTGATTTTTTTGAGTTCTTTGTATGTTCTCGATAGTAATCCTTTGTCTGAGGAACAGCTGGCAAACAGTTTTTCCCACATTGTGGGTTGTCTCTTCACTCTATTGGTGGTTTCTCTTGCTGTGCAAAAGCTTTTTAATAAGATGAGATCCCAGTTGCTAATTCTTCACGATACTTCCTGTGCCATTGGGGTTTTATTCATAGAGTCTTTGCCTACACCAATGTCTTCAAGAGTTTTACCTATTCTATTTTCCAGAAGATTTAATGTTTCTGTTTTAATATTTAGATCTCTGATTCATTTTGAATTTAGTTTAGTGCATGGTGAAAGATATGGGTCTAGTTTTAATCTTTGGCATGTGTAGAGCCAATTTTTCCAGCACCATTTATTAAAGAGGCTATCTTTCTTCCAGTGAATGTGTTTGGCACCTTTGTCAAAGATAAGGTGGCTTAGTATGTCTGGAGTCATTTCTGCATCTTCTAATCTGTTCATTGATCTTCGGGTCTGTTTTTTTGCCAATACCACGCTGTTTTTTTTTTTTTTTTTTTTTTTTTGTGGGGTTTTTTATGGGTACCGGGGGTCAAACTCAGGACCTCGCGTGCCAGCAGGCGCCCGTGCCGCTGAACGATATCACCAGCCCCTTTTTCATATGTGGGTTCCGGGAGTCAAACTCAGGACCTCGCGCTTGCCAAGGAGGCGCTTATGCCGCTGAGGTATCTCACCGGCCCCTCATACCATGCTGTTTTTATCACAGTAGCTTTATAGTATAATTTCAAATCAGGGATTGTGATGCCCCCTGCCTTCCTTTTGTTGCCCAGAATTGCCTTTGCTACTCTAGGTCTCTTCTGGTTCCAGATGAATTTTAGGATTGTTTTCTCTAATTCTGTGAGATATGTTGTTGGAATTTTGATCGGAATTGCATTAAATCTGTATAACAATTTTGGAAGTATGGCCATTTTCACTATGTTGGTTCTTCCGACCCAAGAGCAAGGGATATCTTTCCATTTTCTGATATCCTCTTCAATCTCCTTTTTCAGAGTACTGTAGTTTTCAGTGTAGAGGTCTTTTACCTCCTTTGTGAGATTGATTCCCAGGTATTTCATTTTTTTGGATGTTATTGTGAAAGGTGTTGTTTCTCTAATTTCTCTCTCAGTGAGTTTGTTATTTGTGTACAGGAAGGCTATTGATTTTTGAGTGTTGACTTTTCAGTAGCTACACTACTGAATTTGCTTATTAAATCTAGCAATTTTTTAGTGGAGTTTTTGGGGTCTTCTACATAGAGTATCATGTCATCTGCAAATAATGATAATTTAACTTCTCCTTTCCAATCATTATTCCTTTTATTTATTTCTCTTGTTTAATTGCTCTGGCTAAAGTTTCCAGGACTATGTTGAATAAGAGTGGGGACAGTGGACATCCTTGTCTTGTTCCTGATTTTAGAGAGAAGGCTTTCAGTTTTTGTCCATTTAGTATGACATTGGCTGCTGGTTTGTCATAGATAGCTTTTATCAGATTGAGATAAAGACCACCTATTCCAATTTTCTGTAGGGTTTTTATCATGAATGGGTGCTGGACTTTGTCAAAAGCTTTTTCTGCATCTATTGAGATGATCATATGATTTTTGTCTTTGGTTCTGTTAATATGATGTATTACATTTATTGATTTACGTATGTTGAACCATCCCTGCATCCCTGGGATGAATCCAACTTGGTCATGGTGTATAATCATCTTGATGATTTGCTGCATTCTGTTTGCCAGTATGTTACTGAGGATTTTTGCATCTATGTTCATTAGGGAGATTGGTCTGTAGTTCTCTTTCTTAGTTGGGTCCTTCTCTGGTTTTGGTATCAGGGTAATGCTTGCTTCCAGGAATGAATTTGGGAGTATTGTTTCCCTTTCAATTTCATTAAAGAGTTTGAGAATTAGTGGTGTTAGGTCTTCTCTAAATTTCTTGTAGAATTCGGCAGTGAATCCATCAGGGCCTGGGCTTTTCTTTGTTGGGAGGTTTTTATTTTATTTTTTTGTGGGTACCGGGGGTCGACCTCAGGACCTCGTGCGCCAGCAGGCGCCCATGCCGCTGAGCGATATCACCGGCCCCTTTTTTGTATGTGGGTTCCGGGAGTCGAACTCGGGCCATCGCGCTTGCCAGGCCGGCGCTTACGCTGCTGAGCCATCTCACCGGCCATGCTGGGAGGTTTTTAATTACATCTTTGATTTCATTGACTGTTATTGGTTTATTTAGGATTTTTATATCTTCTTGGTTGAGCTTTGGTAATTCATATGTATCTAGGAATCTGTCTATTTCTTCTGCATTTTCCATCTTACTAAAATATAAGTTTTCAAAGTAGGTGTAGATGATCTTCTGGATTTCCACAGGGTCCTTTGTGATTTCACCCTTTTCATTCTTAATTGTGTGGATTTGAGTACTTTCTTTCCTTTTTTTAATAAGGTTGGATAAGAATTTGTCAATTTTATTTAATCAAAATTTTCTTTTTTAAGGTTGTAGACTATTTTGGAGTACCCCCTCCCCAACAAAAAGATTGCAGTGTGATAGCAGAAAATACAACCAATCAGCAAAGAGACGCTCTGGTTTAAGACCCAAATCTGCCATCTGATTGCCTCTGTGGTCCTGACCAAGTCACCAGATCTCTGAGCCTTTATTTACCAGACCATTAAATGGGTATGCAAATGTAATGATGATTAAATAAATGTGAGAGTGCTTTATAAACTGTAACAGGCTACAGAAGAAATTATTCTTTTTACTACAAGGATAAGGAATTGGTTGAAGACTATCCGAGAAGCTGGAAATCAAAAGTTTTATGGAGTTGGGCAAGGTAGCACAAGCCTGTACTCCCAGCACTAGGGAAGCTGAGGCAGGAGGATCACTGCATGTTTGAGGCCAGGCTGGGCTACACAGTGAGTTCTGTAAGAGAAATTTTCCCCTCTGGGAATGCACAGTCTATACTGTCCCCCTCCTCCCAATGTTCCGGGAATTGAGCTGTTACAAAGCTACCTAAAGTAGATAAAAACAAAACAAAGCTGACCACAGACCAGGGAACTGAGCTGCAAGATAACGACTGACCCTGAGCTAAGAAATTTGCAAGGATTGCAGATTGTGCTGTTCCGGACCACCTGCTGCCCATATTAGAAAACATCCTCCCCGCTCCCTCGGCCAGCCTAAAAACTCCCATATGAGTGTCTTCTCCCAATGAATGTAAAAAGCTGTTTAAACTAACCAATGCTATCTGCTTCTGTAACTGCGCTTACAAAGACCCCTCCTCCCTTTGTTCTATAGACATATAAGCCCTGCACAGACAAACTTCGGGGCCCACTGTTCCTGCGTGTTCAGTGAGCCCCACGCATGCTTGGATAATAAAACCCCTTGCCCTTTACATGAGAAAACGCTTCTTAGAGTCTTCCTTCACGCGGCGGGCGTCCCGACCCTAACAAGTTCGAGGCCAACCTGAACTGCATAGTGAAACCCTGTCTCAAAAAAAAAAAAAAGTAGGAAGGAAAAAGAAAAATCAAAAGTACATTAACTCGAAGGCCTGCATTATTAACCACTACACTATCTTTCTTCCCAACACATATATTTCCAAATGGCAAATTCAGTGATAGAATACATGGGGACAAAGATATGTTTTCTTCTCTCTTCTCTACATTGCTCAGCATGTTTTTTTTTTTCCTCCTTTCAAACACTTTCTTCAGGTTGTATGAAAATTCTTCACCCCACATCTTGTCAACTTGCTTTAACTTTAAAGAAAATGCCTCCAATTATACCAGATTAATTTGCTTTTAATTTATAAAAATATGGAAAGTATTTAACGGATACAAATGCCAGTAGTGTCATTGCCTGGAAAAATTCTTAGCTGTGCATGGTGCCACAGACCTGTATGTAATTCCAGCACTCTGGTAGGCTGAGGCAGGAGGATCACAACTTCTTGCCCAGCTTGGGGAAATGAGCAAGATCTTGTCTCAAAATAAAAAATAAAACCTGGGGATGTAGCTCAATGTGAAGGCCCTGAGTTCAATCCCCAGTACCTGAAAATAAAACAGAAAACCCTACAAATTCTTTGATAGTACTATGAGGCAACGGAACTTGTTTCTCCCTTCGCTATATATCTCTTACCACTGACTAGAGAATCTTAAATATTCCCTTAAACATTTTTTGCGGGGGAGGGTACCGGGAATCGAGCTCAGGACCTCGTGCTTGCCAGGCAGGTGCTGCGCCGCTGAGCTATATTCCTGGGCCCCTCTTAAACATTTAATAAGGATGGTAACTTAGCATGGAGCAGGGTCAGGGATGCATGCATTCCCTGTAGTGTGGGTTCAAATCCTTGCTCCACCAATTATTTTTGGTGTGACTTTTGGAAAACTACAAAAGCTTCAGCCTTGGTTTAGAGAGATTAGAATTTATGAAACTGACAATAGTCACACTGATCTCATTGGCCTCTTCTGAAACTCAAATGAAACAATCTTTGGAAAATGTTTAACACAGTGTCTGGCACAAAGCAAATACTCAAAATTCATATTTGATAACAAAAATCAATATTATTCTTTGGGGAGGGCGGTTTGAGACAGAGTCTTGCTGTGCAGTTCAGACTGGCCTTGAACTCAATGTGTAGCCCAGGGTGGCCTTAAACTCACAGCAATCCTCCTGCCTCAGCCTCTTTAGTGCTGGGATTACAGGCGTGCCTCATCATACCTGGCAATATCAATCTTATTTAGGATACGGCAAGGTTCTTTAAAACATGGCCGATAGGGCCGGTGAGATGGCTCAGCGGCTTAAGCGCCTGCCCGGCAAGCGCAAGGGCCCGAGTTCGACTCCCGGATCCCACATACGAAAAATGGGCCGGTGATATCGCTCAGCGGCACGGGCGCCTGCTGGCGCGCGAGGTCCTGAGGTCGACCCCCTGGTACCCACAAAAAAAAAAAAAAAAAAAAAAAAAAAAAAAACATGGCCGATAATAACAAAGTCAGGAAAATTTTCAAGTCTTGAATACAGTACTGTATTTAAAATACTTGGTCCTGCTGGGCATGGTGGTGCACACCTATAATCCTAGCACTCGGGAGGCTGAGGCAGGAGGATCACTGCGAGTTTGAGGCCAGCCTGGACTACGTAGTGAGACCCTGTCTCAATCATCAAACAAACAAATGAACAGGCAAACAACTTGGTCCTCCTCACTGAGATCATGAAAAGTTTGTTCTACTCTGCACTCACATGCCTCGGTCTCCCTGGGCTCCCTGTCTGGTGGACTCTATTCAGCTGTGGTCACTGCTGCTTAGCAGTTTTCAGAGGCTCACCATAACATTTTTAAATGCTCTTCCACTCAGACCTAGGTTATTTTCGTAGGGCACTGCCAAAAGCCTACAGTGAACAGTAATTATGTTGGCTTTTTGATTATGTATTTATTTATTTTTAAACTAAACCTTTTTTATTCCTAAAACAGAACTCTACTTTAATTGGAGATCTATGCCAAAGAACATGGTTGGCTTATCTGAATTGAGTCACAAATGTCATTCTTCTGTTTAACTCAGGTGGACGAGGCCAGTGATACCTTGCTGTTTCCCATACCGGTATTTAGCAGAGAGGAGTTGAGGGTAAGACAGGAAAACTCCAGACCTGGAGGCTGCTTCTCAGGATGGCATGAGCAAGCACAGCATGAGCTGGCAGGCTAGCCACTGTGGGATGCTGTCACATAAGGCATGTGTACACACTTTCTTCAGGCCTGGCGACCCAACCAGCGCTCCCACGGTAATGGTCATCTAGGCTCAGGAGGATAAAACAACTAAAAAGCTGGAACCCAGTCAAAAATATGGGTCTCACTATGTAGTTCAGGCTGGTCTTGACCTTGTGGCAATCCTCCTGCCTCAGCCTCCCGAGTGCTGGGATTGCAGGTGTGCGCCACCATAGCCCACTCCAATTTCTGTAAATGAAGAATTTGTTATTGTGTAGGTGTCTGGAGAGCTGAAGTAAAGAAGATTCTACTCTGTTCAGAGACGAGGGTATAATGATTTGCTGGCAAGGGGGTTTTGCTGGACCTCGGTAGGCACATTTTGACAATGGTACTGTCACAGTTCAAGGACACCTCACACCTCTGACTATGCCCGCCTGGCTTCCCACACCCTTCCCTGCTTCCCTGCAGCAGAAGGGACACAGTCACAGCTGTCACAGGCTTTGGGTCCCTCTGGAACACTGCCCCAGTCATAGATTTACAGACTACCTTCTGCTAGGGTGTCAGCCTCTCCTGACCTAAGTTAAAATAAATCAGCGCCTATCTTGAGCCTAATCAAATTGGTTTGCAATAAAAGATGAATGTTCCATTGGAAAAGCGGCAGCAATAGCACGCAAGTCAATGTCACAACGGGTGTCAGAAATGTTCTGCCACCTTACTAGCCTCGACTAAGTGACTTCGCCCTCTGTGCCTCAGTTTCATCATCCAAAGGTGGATATAAGTCACTCCCCCTCATTAAATTGTTGTGAAGATAAAAACTTTCATGTGACAAGGCATGTGAGAAATTATAGCACCTTAGCAACCCATTTCCACCGGAAATACCACCCGAGCAATGAGTAATTTTCCCTCCCTGACGTAGCTTTGGATATTGTTTTTCTTATTTAAAAGTAATACACTCTAGCCGGATGTGGTGGCACATGCCTGTAATCCCCGCACTCAGGAGGCTGAGGCAGGAAGACTGCTGTGAAGTCAAGGCCAGCCTGGGCTATAGAAAAAGTTCAAGGCTCACCTTAACTTCACAGTGAGACCATGTCTCAAACAAACAAACAAACAAAAAAGTACAAAGAATTGGGGAAAAAAGGTTGTCTCAAATCCTACCTCCCTATAATAACCTTGCTAACATTTTGGCATCTCTTCTTTTTTTCTTTTCTTTTTTTTTTTTTTTTTTTTTTTTTTTGTGGGTACCAGGGTTCGACCTCAGGACCTCGTGCACCAACAGGCGCCCGTGCCGCTGAGCGATATCACCGGCCCCTTTTTCGTATGTGGGTTCCGGGAGTTGAACTCGGGACTTCGCGCTTGCAAGGCAGGCGCTTACGCCGCTGAGCCATCTCACCGGCCCTCTTTTCTTTTTTTCTTTCTTTCTTTTGCTATGTACGTTTCATGACATATTTTGAGAATGTTTATAAAACACAGAAGTATACAGAAAAATAAATATCTTTAATTTACTACCCAGAGCCAATCAACTCTAATTTTGGCACATTCCCTCCCATTGTGCAGGCTAGGCATTTAAAAAATTGTAATGGACTGGTCAGGACCAAGCTGAATTATCCTTCCGTTCCATGTGATGTATTCCTATGACTTGCATTCTCTAATGAAATATTACTTACCTTTTTTACCATCTCTAAGAGTCAAGTTTCTGGTGTAACAGATGTTCAGCCTTCTTCCGCTGCTGAATGAAAACGGAGAGACTGGATCTAGAAAAAAATTTAAAATTCAACAGCAAATTCACAAATATCAAGTTTACTAAATTTATACCTTACAAAAGAAAACATAAAACACAGCTCCAATGCTGACAGCTCAAATAATTTTTCTTTGTTTTTGTTTTAAATTTAAATTAGATATTTTCGGGCCAGTGAGATAGCTCAGCGGCATAAGCGCCTGCCTGGCAAGTGCAAGGTCCTGAGTTCGACTCCCGGAACCCACATAAAGGAAGAAAAGGGCCGGTGATATCGCTCAGTGGCACAAGCGCCTGCTGGCAAGCGTGAGGTCCTGAGGTCGACTCCCAGTACCCACATAAAAAAAAAAAAAAAAAAAAAAAAAAAAGATACTTTCATTTATATCTCAGAAAATTTCATAGGAAAAATCCCAGCTTCTCTGGGAAAATCCGAACATTTTGCAACCTAAACTCTCATCCTCTGGTGGTGTGAACTGCAGAGTGCTCACCGGCTTTGATGAAGCAAATGCATCTCAGGTCACCGAAACCTTTGCTACTCACTAGTCTCCTTCCACTTGGCCTCTTGTTCTCTTCTCTATCCCTGCTCCAGCCTTAGATGCCACTGGACGAAATCCAGGGGCCACAGCAGAACTGACCTGAAGCCATTTATTTCAAGCTCATCTCTGTGCTAGTTATAAATTTGAAAAGAAAGATAAGAGCATGAGGATCCTGCATTCTAAAAATGTTAAGTTCATCCTCAGGAAAACCACATGGGGGATGTTTGGATGCATTTTCATTTAATGTAAGAGGAAAAAAATCAGAATTGAACACAAATCTAAAGATGCAGCCAGGCGTGGTGGTGCACGCCTGTAATCCCAGCACTTGGGAGGCTGAGGCAGGAGGACCACTGTGAGTTCAAGGCCAGAATGGACTACCCAGCGAGACCCTGTTTCCAATAAAGAAAGAAAGAAGGAAGGAAGGAAGGAAAGAAAGAGAAAAAGAAAGAAGACAAGAAAGATGCAGTTGTTCATTTTAAGCTTTCAATATCACTATCTTGAATGTATCTAGAAATTAAAGATCCTAAAAACAGGATCCTGTAAGAGAGGAAAATACAATACAATAACCCTAATAAGAACAGATAGATGGATTTTTTTTATTCTGGTTGCTCCAAAGTTCAGAGTTAGCCTAAGTAAATATTATGGAGCCAGTGTGAGAGAGGTCAACTTTTGGGTGTATTCAGGTGGAAGAACTCTCCAACGAGAGCTTCCTGCAGCTGCTGTCCCAGGAGGCCATGAGGTTCTGGTTTTCTGGGGTGTTAGGAAGAGGCCTAGCAACAAAATCCTGGGGGTGCTGAGGCAGGGGTGCCTGTGTGCAGTCAGGATAAGCCCGGCCATGGTCCTTCCTGTGCCCAGATTCTATGACACCACGAAGTACCCAAGTCCCCAGGTAGACAGAAAAATAACCACAGGAAGAAGAGAGGAAGAAGTCACCTGAGAGAACCCCGCCCACCATGTTCCGTCTTAGCTGCTGGGACCAAGCAAGTTGCTGCAGGTTCGGAGGACTCAATAAAGTAGGTCACAAAGAGAACAGAGAAGTCACTGGGCATCAGCAAGAGACACAGGAAGAACTAATTTCTGCAATGCCAGGGGATCAGCGAGCTCTGCTTACTGGATCAAACCGCATGTGTGGACATAGCCACGAGCTGCAGAGGGCTCTCCTGCACACTGCAGAGCACACCTGCGGGGACTGTGTTTGTTCACCGACAAACGGAGGGGAAAGCACGTGCAGGCAGTCACAAAACAGGCTGTACCTTGTGTCTGAAGTGTGAAAGCATCGGTCGCAGCTTTCTCCTTGAGGATGAGCCCCAGTGCAGCCTGGCATAGATACTCATTGGCCACCGCCCTCCTGCTGGGCAACAGCTCCTTGTGGTTTTGAGGAATGAAATCGGTGTGCACATCCCCAGCTGCAAAGGCCGGGTGGGCAGACAGGTGGAGCAGGAAGTCGATGTTGGTGCGCAGGCCGACCACCTGGAAGAAAGTAAAACTCCGGTTCCTACTGAGTGGGGAAAACAACATATTCAGAAAAGCATCCGCTCTTCTCTTCTAGGTATTTTCTACTCTGGACAACTCTTAGGAAAAATGAAAAAGCTACAAGGTATCATGGGGGGGGTCACTATATCCATCACTATCTCTTTAGATTAACACAACTACAGTTTAATAAGATGAAAGGATTAAGGAAGTGTAGTAAGTAGTATGGAGACATTTGACTCAGGAAAGTGGTAAATACTAATTTGCAATATATATATATATATATATATTTTTTTTTTTTTTTTTTTTTTTTTTTTTTTTTTTTGAGATAGGTTCTCTATGTAGTTCAGGCTGGCCTCAAACTCACAGCAATCCTCCTGCCTCAGCCTACTGAGGATTTTGGCATGCACCACAATACCCGGCCCTTCATTCATTTAATAGCCATTCACTGAGCAGTTTTTAGGTGCCAGGCTCTGATCTAGGCCCTGGAGACAGAGAGGAATGAAGCAGATGAAGTCCCTTCCCCTCCAGGGCTTATGTTCCAGGGAGAGAGGTAACGAATACCATCTAGAAGCAAACATCTAACATAGCGTCACGTGCCATGAAGGAGACTCGGGCTGGCTAAGGGGTCAGAGAAGAGCAAAGGGTCCTATTTTAGATGACGCAGCCAGGAGAAGTGAGCAGGGCTGCAGACAGGAGGGAGCCTGTGATCACACAGGGGAAGAACATTCTGGAAGAGAGGGGGCAGGCACACGACTCCAGGCTGGGGACGCCTGAGGAATGGCAAGGAGGCCGGTGTGGCTGGAGCACGGAAAGCAGGTTTGAGCAAATGAACAACATACACCAATTTTAACACCATGTGTTAATAAATCCTTCTGTGCAGCTAAATCAATGTGGTGTGGCACTTTCTGCACCAAGGAAAGTAATGTGTTGCAGGAAAAACAACTGTCAAGTGGATAAAACTGAACATAGTTATTTTCCTTTGGAGAAAATTTACCAGAGTGTAGGCAACACTCATGTAGCTGGCCTTATTTACAGACTGACTAGACTTCGCTAAAATATAACACTGACACTAATAGTTTTACTTCTGCAGTCTTTCTTTCCTAACTGAAATCAAGAAGTCCTTAAACCCTACTCTAACCCATGGAAAGTCCCCCATGTAAAATTATTCTGTTTGTGACATTTCAATCAATCGGTGGACACACACTGCTAAGACCAAGGCTCTGACAAGGTGAAAGGATGACCTTTGATGCTGACCAAAGACATCCGGGTCATTGACACAGCCCCAGGTCACTCACGTTGAACTGATGAAGGCTGTACCTCAGTTTCGTCAGGGCCGCCTGGCGGTCTGCAGCCCATACAACCAGCTTTGCGATCATGGGGTCATAATGGATGGAAACGTCATCTCCTGAAATTGAAAACCACAGTGGCCTCTCAAAATTAAAACTTAGATGAACCAAAACAGGACAAGCAAGACATTCTGCTTATGTACATTTCACACTTAGTTCTCACTAACTCCTAGAAGATAAAATACCAGTACTTTATTTGCGAGGCAATTGAGGTGTAGAGAGGCTCAAAACCTTGTCCACAAAGAGCAAAGTAAGATAGGTAATAGGAAACAGGGAGATCGATTTTTTTGCAAATGGGAGGGAGTGGAGAGGAAGAGGAGAGGAAGGGAAGTAAAAAGAATTAAGATGTGCCGTGTGCATACACCAACTCCCCATGCTGAATGTAGACAGGTACTGCACACATGGACCAATAACAATTAAAGAAAAACTTGTCCAAAGATAATGAGGATGTGGCCACCCAAGGATGCCAGTTGCTAACACAGTGACTCAATGACACGCAGGCTGGCTATCTCCTATCCTATCTTCTTTCAAACTTTATTTTCCATTTTAGAAATCAACGCAAATGCCTTTCACCCTCTCACACAACACCGCGCTTCTGCTCTTTGCATGCCCCTCCCCCACCCCTTTTGTTTTCTCATCCATGAAATTAAAAATTCCACTGTCCTGTAGAGTTGTTGGGAGGAGTGACAATAAAGTGCCAAGGGCCGTGCCTGGCAGAGCTGATAAACAAATGACAGCTATCATTACCATAATTATAGTCCTAGAGAACAAGAATCTGAACCACGGCACAACTGGTGAGAAGTGGTTCAAGTTGAAGGGATGGGGTGTATCGTAAAGAACATTGCTGTAGGACTTCTTCCCAATTTTCGCAGGTCCTTTGACCTCTTTGAACCGAAGGGTCCTCGCCTGTAATACCAGGGGGTTGGAATACACTCTCATCTGTCTGCCCGTTACTCATCCACACACACTCAACACTACTAAGCCTCCACTGAGCAAGGGCTGTGACTACAACCTGAAAGACACAGTCCCCCCCTTAGGTATCTTACGATCTGAGGGAGAAATGTGACAAGTCACGGTTCCAAGGGTGTAAGCAGGTGATGTCTACGGGATGCACCAGCTGTTCCGGTTTTGCACAAGAGGAGGGCTGGGGGGGGTGCTCTGTGGACTCGATTATTCCTCCCAGGACCAAGCTGCGAATCCGGAAGACCTTCTCAGCACTGCACCCCTGCGATCCTCTGAGCACCTTCCGGAAACCCTACTGCAAGCTCTGCTTGGTGCACAGGGCCATTCTTCACCACTGCCATGTCCTTTTTTGTTTCTAACGTGCTCTGCTGATAAGGGAAAAATTTTACCAACTACTAAAGCTTACTCTCACAATGCTACCAATTTTTTAAAATCATGAAATCCTAATGCCTCATTTTGACTTTCAAGATACTATACAACCTGCCCTCAACTACGATTCCAACTGCATCTCCAGTTACTCACCTTCCTGACCCTTTTCTTCAGCGGTGTATTTCCTTACAGCTCTTTTAACACACCTTTCACTTTCTCTTTTCTTCACTTTCCCCTGGGTTATAACAGCTGCCTACTTAAATTCACTCCAGACTTCCTCTTAAAAACTAGTCCTGATTAGATCAGCTTAACACAACCCTTTGTCCTCAGCACTGCCCTCTCCTGTCAGGGCAGAACTAGTCTTGCAAATGAAACGAAGATGGCAGTGGCTCCGACAATGGATTAAGGAGCCAGGTGTCCAGGTCCAAATCTCAGATCCCAGGATGACTTTGGGCGAGTCACTTAACTCCTCTGTGGCCCAATTCACTCAACCAGAAAACGACGATGATAATAATCCTACTCATAGGGAGTTCTCATGGTTAAAGAGGCCTATATTTATCCCACACTTGGGAGGCTGAGGCAGGAGGTGGTGAATTCAAGGCCAGCCTGGGATATGTTGGGAGTTCCAGGGCAACCTGGACTATGTAGTGAGACCCTGTTTCAAAAAGAAAGGGGCGGTGCCCCTGTCCAGCAGCCAAGGAGACCCTGCAAACTGCTGCCAAACACCCCAGTGGAGAAGCTGAGGTACACATCAAATTTAAAACATTTAAAGTGGATACAAATCTATCTCCGGAGCCAGGTGTGGTGGTGTATGTCTGTAATCCCAGCACTCGGCAGGCTGAGGAGGAGGATTGCTGTGAGTTTGAGGCCAGCCTGGACTATACAGCGAGACCCTGTCTCAAAAAAACAAAAAATAAATAAAATAAAATTTTAAAAAGATTGCAATTTATGCACTAAACTAAATTCAAAATGGATCAGAGATCTAAATGTTAAAACAGAAACATTAAATCTGCTCCAAGGTAGGATAGGTAAAACCCTTGAAGACATTGGTGTAGGCAAAGACTTTATGAATAAAAACTCAACCGCATGGGAACTATCCCAAAGAATCAATAACTGGGATCTCATCTCATTAAAAAGCTTTTGCACAGCAAGAGAAACCACCAACAGAGTGAAAAGACAACCCACAACGTGGGAAAAAATGTTTGCCAGTTGTTCCTCAGACAAAGGATTACTATCGAGAACATATAAAGAACTCAAAAAAATCAGACCTCCCAAATTTAAAGACCCACTCCAAAAATGGGCATCTGAGATGAATACACATTTCTCAGATGAAGAAATACTAATGGCAAATAAATATACAAAAAAATGTGCAACATCACTAGTCATTCGAGAGATGCAAATTAAAACAACACTGAGATACCATCTCACCCCAGAAAGAATGGCTACTATAAAGAAATCAACTAATAACAAATGCTGGAGGGGCTGTGGGGAAAAAGGAACCCTTCTTCACTGTTGGTGGGAGTGTCGACTGGTACAGCCACTGTGGAAGTCAGTGTGGAGATTCCTCAAAAAACTAGGGTTGGAGGTCCCATTTGACCCAGCTACTCCCCTTCTGGGCATCTTCCCAGAAGAATTAAAAACATCATACCACAGCGATATATGTGCACCCATGTTTATAGCAGCACAATTTGTAATAGCCAGATCTTGGAAACAACCCAAATGCCCATCAACTGAGGAATGGATAAGAAAGATGTGGTATTTTTATACAATGGAGTACTATTCAGCCATAAAGAAAGATAAACTGGAAACTTTTATAGGTAAATGGATGCAACTCGAGAAAATACTCATAAGTGAAATAAACCGGACGCACATGTGCAAGCATCGTATTGTCTCTCTAGTATGAGAGACTGAAAGAGTAAATAAGATCCAAAATGTACAATAGACATGGTGAATCAAAAAGAAACTGGTCAATAGGAAAGAGAGACTGGAATAGGGAAAAGAAAGAAGGGAAAGGGAAAAAAAATTGTATATATATATATATAAGATGGCTAAGATAGATACACTACCAATTTTACTTAGTTCATTGAAGAGTAAGGTTTGAGCCAATAATGTTTGGACAATTGAATGCTAATGTCTGGTGTCCTGAATAACTAACTTAAAGATAATAATACGTAATGCATTAACCATTGTTACCCCCATATTATGTTGTTTTGAAAATTTGTTCTTTTTTTGATTTGTTTTGTTTTTTCTTCTCTTTAAAAAAAAAAAAAAAAGATTGCAATTTATGCTGAGCAGATAAAATAGTAACTGATGGGAGAAGTTTCCTTGCAAACTGAGTCCATTTGGTGTATTTCACTGTGGATAGCTCAGCAGGTGTCATCTATTATAATTCTCTTGCCCTACAGTATCTAAAAGTCCAAGAACATATGGCTCTCCACGAATCATATCTGTGACTGCATACTTGTCAAAAACAGTTGAGACATATTCAGGTAGAAATTTGTTTGTTGTGATGATATCAGGGGACATGTTTTACTAACAGCACCATTCCCCGCAAAAACGCCCTTAATTGTCTGCATTTTGGAAATACATGTATTTTTTGAGATAAGGTCTCACTATAGGCTGACCTTGAACTCACTGTGTAGCCCAGGCTGGCCTCAAACTCGTAGTGATCCTCCTACTTCAGCCTCCTGAGTGCTGGGATTACAGACCTGTATCACCACGCCCAGCAATTGCAACCCTCTTGTGTGTGGTGTTCCTGGAACCCATAGGGGAGGTATGAGGGTGGTGCTACAGGGCAGATGCCTGCAGGATAACTGGCATTGCAGGTTGTGAGGATGAATTAAGAGCTGGGTGGTGGGTGGGGTGGGGAGGACACTCACTGACACAGGGCCAGTTAGAGGAAGCCCCTTATTTCTTTCTTACTTTTTCTTTCTTTCTTTCTTTCCTTCTTTCTTTCTCTCTTTTTTTGTCTTTTTGATACGGGGTTTCACTATGCAGTTCAGGCTGGCAATGGACTCACTTTGTAGCCTAGGCTGGCCTTGAACTCACAGTGATTCTCCTGCCTCAGCCTCCTGAGTGCTGGGATTATAGGCATACACCACCACGCCCGGCTATGGAAGCCCCTTATTTCTGGTGTGCATATGAGGAAGCCCACAGCAACTGGCTGAGGAGCTCTTTTCTTTTCAGATATTTTAAACAAAAATCATTCAAAAAAACAAAGAAAGAAAGAAGAGAAAAAAGTCCTATATGGAAAAATCACTAGAAAAGTACCTGTACATAGGAAACTCTAATTATTAGTTATGACCATCATTTCATATACTGAACTGTGATAGCTCTTGTACTGTTAGTTTTAAATGCAATATAATTCTTCTATTATTGCTTACCTTGTACTGTAGCATGTTGTGTTTCAAAACAATACTACATTGTTTAAAATACAAGTTATGCTCTAACAATAACTATTCCAGAAGGAAAATGTTGATGAGAAATCAATTAAATCCTTTATTTTAAAACATCCTCAATATTTCCATAAGACTCAAGAATAAGACTCTATCCCAAAATAAATAATGCACTAAAACCTGGTGTAATGATGTGCACCTGTAGCCCCAGCTGCTCAAGAGCTGAGGCAGGACGATCACGTGATAGTTCCAGACCAGCCTGAGTAGTATAATACCACTCCGAGCTCGAAGAAAAACTGTATTAAAAGTTCAACAAGAGTGAGACATTCATTTTATTTCGCTATACCTTGCCGTACTCCAGTTTCGATCCTAGTGGAAAGGTCTGCGTGAGGGGTAGAGAGATGTACCAACGGTCCGGCCCCCGGCATAAAGTTATTGTTAGGGTCTTCGGCATATATTCTAGCCTCAAAGGCATGGCCCTGCAGAGGAATTTCTTCCTGGCTCAAAGGAATCCTCTCTCCTGCTGCAATCTGGGAACAGAAGAATAGTGCTTCTTATGAAAACCCACCGTACAGCACCTTGACGTGGTCAATGGTCTTGCATTTTTCTCTGGAAAATGTACATCTGGAATTTGAAATGCAGCTAAATAAAATAGCTATGACTTTATCCATCCACTTGAGTATTGGACAAGACAGAAATAGATTAAACAACAGATGCAGCTTGGGAATAGTCTACTTCCAATGGGTTTCTAGAGTTTTTAAATGGAGACAGGAAAACTGATGGCTAATGTGTAAATATAAAAATCAAGCCAAGCATGGTGGTACACCCCTGTAATGCCAGCACTCGGGAGGCTGAGGCAGGAGGATCACCAAGAGTTTGAGGCCACCCTGGGCTACACAGTGAGTTCAAGGCCACCCTGGACTACACAGTGAGACCCTGTCTCAAAAAACCTAAGTAAATAAATAAATAATCAGTGTTTAATATGCTCAAAATCAAAATTTCTTACTGACAAGATATTCTCAGTTTTCATTTAAAACAGTAGCACTCAGCTCCCAAATCGATCTTTTTTTTTTTATAATAAATGATTAGTTGGTATTTAGGTCTACATTCACAGCCAACAAAAGAGCGCAGCTGGCCGAAGTCGTCCTGTGCTGATTCCATCAGCACGGGAGTGATGAAGCAGAGGGCCGGGGCATGTGATGGTGCTTCAGTTTTATTATGCTCCTGTGCAATCCAGGTCAGAAATGGGGTCATTGTTATTGTCCATAGCTGCAGCGATTACTCTCACTTGGCTCTTATATATCAGTACAACACACTGCTCTCTTCAAAGGCGATCGGAGGGTGTGTGGTCGCTTTCTTGCCTTCTTTTTAATAGAACATGCTTGTAGCACACACATGTTTACATTCCTTGTGTGGAGTTGGTACACATACATAACATATCTCATTCTCCATGGCTGCAAAGGTCTAGTCTTTCTTAGTTACTGCTTCAGAAAAAAAAAAAATACCCTCCTTTTCCTTTCTACCACTCTTGCCAGAAGTTTCCAAACCCGCTATAGTTTTTCTAACCCTTAACAGCCTGTATGCCTGGTTTTCATTAGTTCTCAAGGCCATTCAGGCCCAAAAGACTCTTTCGGTTGATTAAAACCACTAATCATCCCCAAAGGGCCAGCAAAAACAACAGCATATTATTTTCGAAGTCCTGAGAAGACAAAATTATCAAAATAATCAAGACTTTAGCAACACAGCATGGAAAAAGTAATTTAGATTCAGTATATACAAAGAACCAAGCATCTTAGCTGGCTGAGGCGATGCGTGTCTGTAATCCCAGCACTCTAGGAGGCTGAGGCAGAAGGGTTACAATTCAAACCTCACCTGGGCAACTTAGTGAGATCCTGTCTCAAAATAAAAAATAAAAAAGAGCTAGGGATACAGATCAATGTGAAAGCCCTGGTTCCCTCCCTGCTGCAACAAACAAACAAGATCCAGAGATTCCACGGAACTCAAGAACATGGAGGACTTAAAAATCTGGGGCAGCGGAAGATGCAGCTCAGTTGCTAAAGCACTTGCCTACCTTGATCCCCAGCGCAGCAAAAACAACAAACAAAAAATCATTTCTCATATTAAAAAAGATTGAGGTAAAATCATTTTCAATAAGAGAACAAAAAGAGCTGAGCTCTTATTATATATTTGGAGGAATATGATTTATGGAACTTCAGTTTACACCAGGCTTTCACTAGCTGTCTGCAGTAAAGAACAGTTACAGGGCCATGGCTGTGATCTGAAAATATGGTGAATATTTGTATTAGAAACATTTATTACAGTAAAAGACGCGTTGCCATGAACACCGCTCAGAATTCGCACTCTCACTTTGAACACACTCATCCCAGCATCCTTGCCACGCTCTCAGGCAGTCCTGGGAGCCTTCTGTGTTTTTAGCGGCACTGTTGTAGCTGCCCTGATGACCTGAATTGATTCAAAATATTTACCTTTTGCAGTCATTTTGACTTTGGGAACAAGCCAGAAGTTGAACGGCACCAGATCCAGCAAAGAGGTGGTTGACAACCCACCATAATGTTTTTATTTGACAGAAACTGCTCAGCCAGAAGCAAAGTGTGACATGGGGTGCTATCATGATGTGGATGGAACTGCCCTTTTCTTAGGTCATTTTCTTCTCTTTTTTTTGTTTTTGTTTTTGTTTTCGTTTGTTGAGACAGGATTTCACTGTATAGTCCAGACTGGGCTTGAACTCACTATGGAGCCCAGGCTGGCCTTAAACTCACAGTGATCCTCCTGCCTCAGCCTCCTGAGTACTGGGATTACCGGCATGCACCACCAAGCCCAGCTCTCCTAGGCCATTTTCTATGCACGCTGTTTCTTAAATAACAAGCCCTTATAATATTTGGACTTCACTGTAGCATTCCTGGGTACAAACCCAGTTTGCATGATTCCGTCAAGGTCAAAAATCACAATCAACAGCGCTTTTGATGCGGGATCTTGACAGCTCACTTTTTTCACACAAGAACTGAGTGATTTCCATTGAGCACCCTAACTCCAGCTCAGGATCACCAGAGAGACCCAAGCTTCATGTCCTGGGATGACATTTCTTAAAAAGCTGGACTCTGACGTGGCAGGATTGTGCAATGCCCATAAAATGTGTTATGTGTGATCCATGATTTATGGCACATTTCAAAACACACCTTCTCTCAACCTTCACTCATGACCACCAACTACACTGAACAAGGTGAAACTTGAACAATGGCACTCAGATTCAATGAGCCACTTCCGGTACTGAAGAGTCCTGCCTTCCGGTTGGACGGCACCCAGCAGCAGCAATCACCATATTCTTTTTTAAATCACACCTCATATTGCTTTTATAAAATCCATTAAACCTGTCATAGCAGTGTCAAATGCTTTAACAGTTTCTAAACAGGGACTCTGAATGGCTAATAGGCATGAACATTTCCTTGTTGGCTAGCAACAATTTCTAAGTCAGCACTTTATGGGGATCATTCTGCGAGACCATTCCCTTGGCTCTTCACTCCCAGTTTTGTCTTAGGTGGCATCTGTCCTGCCTCTGAAGTCTAATAATGGCACAGCCCAGAACGCTGTGGCCTGAGGTGGACCCCCGTGGCTTTGGCTTTGAGACTGTGTGGTCAGGACAAGTCTAGGTGACAGCAGCTCCCTGCTGGCTTGCCTGGTGCCTGAAGAGAAATGAATGTAAGTGACAAGTTAGGACTCTGAGTCCCTAAAGTACCAAGAATGTCACAGCCACAAATGTAGCTTCTCTTTTTAACCTCCATTTTCCTGTCCTCATCACAACCACCAAGAGGTGACTGCTGTCCAAAGTGACACCTTTCAGGAGGCCAGAGGCGGTCCACTCTGAAGACGGGTGAGACGTGTACACACATGTGCCGAGTCCCCACCATGAATGTAGTCATTACATGCCACACATGTGTACTGATAAAAGATGACCTTTTAACGGAAAAAACATTCTCACCCTAAGCTGCCACTCCACCAAGTCAGTTCCTGTGATCATCTCAGTAACAGGATGTTCTACTTGCAGTCTTGTATTCATTTCCATGAAGTAAAAATTGTGCTGTGAGTCCATGATAAACTCCACCGTGCCTGAGAGATAAAATACGGCCATGCGTCAATAGTGTGTAATCAGTAGCAAATCAAGATCTTCACAATGTAGCTCACTGAGTGTGATGGCTGCCATCATTTAATCATCAACATTTTGCAGTTCATGAAGAAAACATCTCACATTTTACAGCAGCAAATGAGTCTAAGTTAAAAATAGGGCTCTAGTGGGCCATGGTGGCACATGCCTGCAGTCCCAGCACTTGGGAGGCTGAGGCAGGAGGAGAAGGAGAAGGAGAAGAAACTACTAAGAGCTCACAGTCAAGGGGGAAAATGTGCTTTTTAAATGGAGTTAGAGTAAGGTGGTCGTTGTGTGAGACACTCAGGCCTCGTGGGCTCCAGGGTAGTAACACATGGTCCAGCCACAGTCTCACCACCACAACAGCTGAGACTGATTCAGAATTTGGGTTTACCATTTGCTCACGATCCCAAATACATTTTCTATTACTAAATTTCATGCCGAGCCCTATCGTTTTGAGACAGGGCCTCGATATGTAATTTAGGCTACCCTAAACTCACTTTGTAGCCCAGGCTGGCCTTGAACTCACAGCGATCCTCCTGCCTCAGCCTCCCCAGTGTGTACACCAAGAAGTTTCTTCTAAAGACCTTTTTGCCAGGGATACACTGAAAAATTGTTCAGCAACTAAGTCGTACATGTCTATGGTGTCTACTAAAGCCTACAATCTTTCTTTCTTCTTTCTTCCTTCCTTCCTTCCTTCCTTCTTCCTCCCTCCACCTTCCTCTCCTCTTCCCCCTCCCTCCTCCTCCTCCTTTTCTCCTCTCCCTCCCTCCCTCCCTCCCTTTCTCTGGTAATGGAGATTAAACCTGGGGCCTCGCACCCACTAGGCAAGCATCCCTTAACTTTATTATGGCTTGATTTTAGACAATGGACTTCATTATTTTAAGTGTAAGTGTTCTTATTTTGTCAGTTGAATATATTCAGTACACTTGCAAGAAATGTTAAAAGAAGTTCTTCAGAGAGAAGGAAAATGATATAGGCCAGAAACCGTATTTACATAAAGAAAGGAAGAGCATAGGAGAATGAATAGATGAAGGTAAAATAAAATGTTAACTGTCTTATTTTTGACTGGTTTAATAGATGAGTTTAGGGCCGGTGAGATGGATCAGCGGCTTAAGCGCCTGCCCGGCAAGCGCGAGGGCCCGAGTTCGACTCCCGGATCCCACATACGAAAAAGGGGCCGGTGATATCGCTCAGCGGCACGGGCGCCTGCTGGTGCACGAGGTCCTGAGGTCGACCCCCCGGTACCCACAAAAAAAAAAAAAAAAAGAAAAAAATAGATGAGTTTACTCAAAATAATAAGAGCAATAATGACTTTAATTATATATGGTTACACATTTATGCTTATGTATAAATGAAATGTATGATTACAGATAACAGAAGGGACAAGAAGGAGACATTAGGGATATTTTATTATTATAAGATACAAGCTACTTGTGAAGTGAAATAATACACTGCTATTTGAAAGTAGATTTGGGCCAGGTGTGGTAGTGCACACCTGTAATACCAGCAACCATGAGGCTGAGGCAGGATTGCCGTGAGTTCCAGGCCAGCCTGGGCTATGCAGTGAATTCAAGGTCAGCCTGAACTGCATAGCCAGAACCTGTCTCAAAAAACAAAAACGAAAACAACAAAAAAAGTGGATTTGAATTAGCTATGGATGCATATTGTGAACTCTAGGGTTACTGCTGAGAAAACTTAAAAAAAATACATTTATATATATATAATTGATATGTTAAGGAAAGAAATGAAATATCACAAAACCACAAAAGGTGGCAGACACAGAACATATACCTTTTACAAAAATTAATTCGGGCTGGTGAGATGGCTCAGCGGCGTAAGCACCTGCCCAGCAAGCACGAGGTCCTCAGTTCGACTCCTGGAACCCACATAAAGGAAAAAAAGGGCCGGTGCTATCACTCAGCGGCATAAGCGCCTGCTGGCAAGTGCAAGGTCCTGAGGTCGACTCCCGGTACCCACATAAAAAAAAAAAAAATTAATTCAAAATGTATTATATGCCTAAGCATAAGACGCAAAACTACAAAACTTCTAGAAAAAACTTCGGAGAATACCTAGTTAACCATGAATACAGTAATGACTTTTTACATATAACACCAAAGGCATGAAAGGAAGAACTGATAAGCTGGACTTCATTAAAATTTTAAAAAACCAGACTTCTGATCAACAAAAGACAATACCAAGAGAACGCGATCACAAGCCTCACACTGAGACAGGGTTTGTCAAAGGCACCTGGGATACCAGACTGTGACTCAAAAGCAAACCAGCTGGGCGGGTGGCACGCGCCTATAATCCTAGCTTGTTGAGAGGCTGAAGCAGGAAGATCATGAGCTCCGGGCCAGCCTGTGCAACTTAGCAAGACTCTGCCTCAAAAACTAAACAAAAAAAAAAAATAAACAATCTGATTTTAAAAGTGAGGGCAGGAGACGGTGAGATGGCTCAGCGGCATAGGCGCCTGCCCAGCAAGTGCTAGGGCCCAAGTTCGACTCCCGGATCCCACATACGAAAAAGGGGCTGGTGATATCGCTCAGCGGCACGGGCGCCTGCTGGCGCGCGAGGTCCTGAGGTCGACCCCCGGTACCCACATAAAAAACGTGAGAGCAAGACCTGAAAAGACACTCTATAAAGAAGACATGCAGGGGAAGGTGAGCAGCACGAAAGACGTTTAACATCACATGTCATTAGGGAAGCACAAGCTAAAAACAACAAGATGGCAGCCAGTCAAGATCCCAAACCCTGACGGCTCGGAACGCAGGAGGTCAGGCTAGCAGGAAGCCTCGATTCACTGCTCTGCGGTAGGAATGCGCCAGCACAGTCTCTCTGAAAGACGCTTTGCAGTTTCTTCCAGAACTAAACATACTCTTCCTATGTGATCTGACAATCCTGCTCCTTGGGATTTACCCAAGGATTTACTGAGAGAAAATTATGTCCACATAAAATCCTGCGTATGAATGTTCATAGCGGCTCTAGTCATCCCTGCAAAACCTGGAGGCAGCCAGGATGTCTTGCAGTAGAAAATGGACACCTCAGCACCAGTAGACGTAAAATAGACATGGACAGAAAACGGAACACTGTTCAGCGCAAAAGAGAAATGAACTAGGAAGCCGCGAAAAGACATGGAGGACACTGAAATCCATATTAGTAAGACGGACAGGCCAATCTGGAAAGGCAGCGTGCCGTACGATTACACTACATACATCCTGAGAAGGCGAACTGTGGAGGCACCAGAGAGATTAGTGGTTGCCAGGGCTTAGGGGGCTGAGCAGAATGAGTAGGCCGAGCACAGAAGATTCTTAGGGCGAGAAACTATATTCTGTGAGATTCTATATTGCCAGGTGTGGTGGCGCACACCTGTAATCGCAGTACTCAGGAGGCTGAGGCAGGAGGATTGCTGAAAGTTCAAGGCCAGCCTGGGCTACATAGTGAGTTCAAGGCCAGCCTGGACTACACAGAGAGATCCTGCCTTAAAAAAAAAAAAAAAAAAAAAAAAAAAAAAGCTTCAAAGCCACGATTTAAAAGCTATACATCTCTCTTACTTTCTGAAACTAAAAGCAAATTAGCCAGTCTCTCCTGTTAAAAACACATTTTAACATACCTGCTCCAACGTAACTCACAGCTTTAGCAGCTCTGACGGCAGCCTCCCCAAGCTTTCTTCTTACTTCAGGTTCAATACCAGGCTGTGAAAAATGATTTGAGACACGTTTCCATGAATACCTTGCCTTACCAGAAATTTCTATCAAAATACAGTAACATTATATTTTATGTATCAAAGAACCGCAATTAAAAGGTAAGGATACCCGGGATACAGGATTACCTCTGTAATACAGAGATAATACAGGATAATACAGGATTACCTCTGTAATCCCAGCACTCAGGAAGCTGAGGCAGGAGGATTGAATAACTGTTTGAATAACTATATCAATATCAAAACTTTCAATGCTTCCCATTTTCCTTCAAGATGATAGAGAAATCTGAATCAAGCACAAATGATTTCTTAGGATATAGGGAAACCTGGAGATTCCAAGTTAATATGCAAGATTCATAAAAAGAAATATATGAAGAAGTAAGCAAAGTTTATTTTTCCACTTAAAATAGAGCTCTACAGACACATGTATGCAACCACTGCTCGAAAATTGGCTTTATGGTAATTATTGGCATGTACTTCAAATGGCACAATATGCTCTGCAACAGAAATTACATTTTGAATACAATGTAGGAACAACAAATTAATTCATTAAAAACCTCGGATACCAGATTTTTTTGGAAATACATATTGAAAGAAAAAAAATTAAAAAATAAAAAATAAAACAAAAAACATGTATCTAACCCAGGGTAGTGGCAGCCCTAAAAGAAATATAAATCCACTTGGGAGGCTGAGGCAAGAGGATCGCAGTGAGTTCAAGCCCAGCCCGAACTACACAGCAAGACCCTGTCTCAAAAAAAAAAAAAGGGCCGGTGAGATGGCTCAGCGGCTTAAGCGCCTGCCCTGCAAGCGCGAGGGCCCGAGTTCGACTCCCGGAAACCACATACGAAAAAGGGGCCGGTGATATCGCTCAGCGGCATGGGCGCCTGCTGGCACGCGAGGTCCTGAGGTCGACCCCCCGGTACCCACAAAAAAAAAAGAAAGAAAGAAAGAGAAAAAGAAATATAAATCAAAAACAAGTCGTCCATGACCCATATAACAACCTAAATCAATTAAAAGAAAAACTCAAAGAGATGTTAACCATTAATGTTAGGGGGCAAAAATGAGAGGGACCCTCTTTCCTCCCCAACGCACCCACTAACGTGGGGAAATGACTAATGTATTTTAGAAGCATCTGAAAGAAACAGTCGTTAAGACAAGAATCTTCTCTATAAAAAATACATCTAATTAACAGATCACCCCGTTCCATTCCTGTAATTAATTCTGGTTCGTTACAATTAAAAGTGTGCAGCGGACCTCACTACCCGGCCGCTCGCGAGGACCGGGGCGCGGACGCCCAGCGTCCTTCTCCCTGCGCCCTGGCTGAGGCTGAGCGTGGCCGTCCTCGGGGCGCTGCCGGAGGACCCGGGAGGGCTCTGAGCGTGTGGGAGGCAGGAGCGCCACAGGCGCTGCGGTTAACACGAAACCGAGCAGGGCGCACAGTGCAGGGCACCGGTTTCCCGGCCAGGCCTTACCGCGGGGGCCTCCTCAATGATCTTCTGATGCCGCCTCTGCACGCTGCAGTCCCGCTCAAACAGGTACACTGCGTTGCCATGGTGATCGCCAAACACCTGGACTTCCACGTGCCTGTTCAAAAGCAAACGTGTGCGCGCGTTTTGATCTCCTCTGGCATGGGTGAGAAATACCAAACGCTTTGCTATCCACGGCCACGAGACCTCCATCTATATATATTTTTTTAAAGTCAAATCTGATATTTTGACTTCAAAATAGAGGTTATGGATGTAGCAAGGGATCTATAATCTTGCAAAAAAAAGTTTTCATTTGTGTGATAACCATTAAAGCATCAGGGAGGCTGAGGCAGGAACATTGCAAATTCCCACGCAGCCTGGGCAATTTAACATGTTACAAAGACCCTGTTGCAAAATAAAGAAAAAAGAACAGGGGATGTGCCTCACTGTGAAAGCCCCGGGCTTAACACCCAGTACCACTAAATAAATAAACTCACAAACTCTAGTCACATTGCATATAATCTCAAAAAGCCAATGAAAACTTTCCATGACTAGCTTTCCTTTTTTTTTTTTTTTTTTTTTTTTTTTTTGAGACAGGGTCTCTCCATGTAGTTCAAGCCAGCCTCGAGCTTACTATGTAGCCCAGGGCAGCCTCAAACTCGTGGTGATCCTCTTGCCTCAGCCTCCCTAGTGCTGGGATTACATGTGTGTGCCACCCTGCCCCGCATCCATGGCTAGCTTTCTTTACACTCTTTCAGTCAGATCTTATGAACTATAGAAGACTGAAATAAAAATGGCTCATCCACAAAAGGTTTAAGAAATAAGTGAAGTCGGGCATGGTAGCACACACTTGTAATCCCAGGACTCGGGAGGCTGAGGCAGGAGGATGACCACAAGTTCGAGGCCAGCCTGAGCTACATAATGGACAGCCTGAACTACAGAGCAAGAGACCCTGTTTCAAAGAGAGAGCGAGCACATTCTTTTTAGCAGGTTTATTGCGGTTTGTTCACACTGTAGTTCCCCTCCCATATTCACCACCATAACACAGAAATGAGTGATTGGCTTTTTTTTTTTTTTTTTTTTCCTGTTGCCCAGGTTAGGCTAGAACTTGCAATTCTCCTGCCTCAACCTCCCAGAGGGCTGGGATTACAAGTAAGTGCCCCCATCCCTGGTTTTATTGATTTCTTTAAAAATAAAAACTTTCAAACACAGATGACATTAAAAAAAAAAAAACCTTAAGTGAAATAAATCAGGTGCACAAGCTTAAATATCACATGGTTTCTCTTAGATGAGAAACCCAGAGTAAAAATAAAGAGCAAACTAAAAGGTAGATAATAGGAAGTAGGGAGATAGATCGTTCGCAAAGGGGAGGGGGGTCAAGAGATAGAGGGAAGGGGGAGGAAGGGAATAAAAAAAGAAATCGGGATATGTTGTGTACAAATACCGACTACACACATGGATGTAAACATTATGTACTGCAGAGAGGTTAAAAAAACATTCAGGAGGCTGAGGCAGGAGGATCGGCGTGAGTCTGAGGCCAGGCTAAACTACACAGCAAGACTCTATCTCAAACAAACAAACAAACAAAAACAAAAAAAGATGGGGGAGGGGAGGGAGGGGAGGGCAATGAAAAAGGAATTAAGATGTATTATGGACATGTATCCATTTCCCACAAGGAATATAAGCGTGATATGCTGTGAACACCTATGTACTAATAAAAAAGTTTTAAAAACTTTGTAAAAAGTCTATAAAGGTACTGTTTCAGCACAATGGGTCATTTTTATTCATTTTAGTTTATTTCATGAAGCACCTCATATAACCACTTGGAAGAATTTATCATCCTTCCTGAATGTTCTATTTTTGAATTTTACAATGTGGCTAACACACTCTCTTGACAACATACTTGCAGGTGATTTTTTTTCCTTTTCTTTTCCTTTTTTGATTTCTTGCCTTATTGATCTTTCCTCCTCATTTACTCTATCGCAAAGCCATAATCACCAAGTATACCAAACTATTATTGCTAGTGTTGTTGTTCTCAGCGGTGGTGGTGGTGGTGGTGGTGTTTGTGTGTGTGTGTGTGTGTGTGTGTGTGTGAGAGAGAGAGAGAGTGTGGAGTGGGGATTGAACTGGGGCCTCGTGGATGCTAGCCAAGCACTCTACCACTGAGCTGTTTGCTCAGCCCTCAGCTGGATGTATTTTGCTGTGTATCCTGCTAGGTGTCCTCCTCTGAGATTCCTAGCTCTGCAGTTTTGTGTCTGTCATTAATTTGGGAAAATTCTTGGCCATTATTACTTCAAATATTTCTCCTGCTCCTTTTCCTCCTCTTGTGGCATCCAAATAAGATGTTACTTTTTTTTTTTAAGGTTTTGTGTTATTTTGTTTTGTTTTGTTTTGTTTGTGGGTACCGGAATTGAACTCAGGACCTCACGCTTGCCAGGCAGGCACTGTGCCACTGAGCTATATATCCCCATCACCTTTTTAAGTTTTTTGAGACAGGCTGACCTTGAACTCACTATGTAGACCAGGCTAGCCTCAAACTTGTGGTGATCCTCCTGCCTCAGCCTCCCGAGTGCTCAGATTACAGGCTTGCTACCATGCCCGGCTATGTTACCTTTCTTATGCTATCCCACAGTTCTTAGATATTGTTTTGATTTTTTTTTCCTTTTTTTTTTTTTTTTTCATTTTTATTTCTCTTTGTATTTCAGACTGGGAAATTTGTATCAACAAATGTTCAAGATCACTGACTCTTTCCTTGGCTGTCTGTAGACAAGGATACTAATGAGCCCATTCAATGCATTCATTTCCATTACAGTGTTTTTGATTTCTAGCTTTTTTTTTTTTTTAAGGAAGAGTCTTTTTATGTACCCCAGGCTGGCCTCGAACTTGAGGCAATCCTCCTGTCTCAGCCTCCCAAGTGCTGGGATTATAGGCATGTGCCACCACACCAGGCTGATTTCTAGCATATTAAAAAACTATTTTTTGGTATGTCCATCTCTCTACTTACATTACCCATTTGTTTGTTTGTTTGTTTTTGGAACCAGCAATCAAACTCAGGACCTTGCGCTTGCCAGGCAGGTGCAGTGCCACTGAGCTATACCCCGGCCCTACCCATTTGTTTTTTGTGTGTTTGTTTTTGTATCACTGGGAATCAAACCCAGGGCCTCATACACACTAGGCAAGTACTCTACCACTCATCTACATCTCTTTCCCTACCCATCTATTCTTGTATCTTGTGTATTTGATCTATTAACACCTTTAACATATTAATGTTATTTTAAATTTCCTATCTAGTCATTCCTAAATTTATGGCATTTCAGGTGCTTATTTTGACTCAGGTGCTTATTTTGTTTCTTCAAACTGCTGTTTCTGGACCATTAGCATGCCTTAGATATACATTTATTAAAAGTAAATTTAAAGGCCAGGCATGGTGGCGCACGCCTGTAATCCCAGCACTCAGGAGGCTGAGGCAGGAGGATCACTGCAAGTTCAAGGCCAGCCTGGGCTACATAGTAAGTTCAAGGCCAGCCTGAATTACATAGTGAAACCCTGTCTCAAAAAAACAAAAAGAAATCTGAAAACAGAATTCCAGACAACAACAACAAAAGAAAGTTCCAAAATGCCCACAGCTTTTGCTACGCTGGTCCTTGGATAAGCAGGTTAGTGCAGTGTTTTAGAGCATGAACTGGAGTAAGACTGTCTCAGCAAGTCCCAGCTTTACCACTTTGATGCTGAGTGAGCGCAGACAAATAGCACGACCACTCTGTTGCTTTCTATCCTCACTCACAAAACGGGGAAACTACTGCCCACCTAATGGGGCTCTTGGAAGTACAGAAAGATTACTTAGGATGTATAAAACGGTTAGAATTTGGCACAGTAAGGACAACAGAAGCGTTAGCTGATAGCATCATTATTAATTGACCTATCATTTATAATTCAATCTGGGTAAGTATTTCCATTTTCTGAGTGCCTCGACTGATGCTCATAGAGTTCTACAAAGAGTTTAATTTATTACAAGAATTTTTCAGCCTCGCGTGGTGGTGCATGCCTATAACCAGAGGCTGAGGCAGAGAGACTGCAAGTCTGAGCCCAGCCTGGGCAGCTCGGTGACTTAGCCAGACTGCATCTCAAAATGAAAATAAAAAAGGCGCTGGGGATGTAACCTCAGTATGAAGGCTCTGGGTTCACTCCCCAGTACCACAAATCAATAAATAAGACTTTGTGTTGAAAACTCTAAATTCTATCAATAAGAAACACTGAATGGGGTTACTGGTATATCAGTATCACAGAACCATTAAGCCAACAATAAAAAGAATGCGACAGATCTGGACATGGAAAGATGTGCACACTGTGTTAGCAAACGATGTAGCATTCATATGTAATATTATGTAAAATCCTGTTCCTGTGCTTTTGTATGTATTTTGTTTCCTGTGTGTATAGACATATATTTGGATCCACACAGAAAATGGTCGGAAGAAGGTATACAATCCTATAATCAGTGGTTATGTCAGGGCCCGGGATTGGGGAATTTAATTAGCATATGCACCACTGGAATTTTATGTTTTATAGAATATGCACGTATTACTTTCACAGTTCAATTTTTAAAAATCTCGTTGGGAACCAAAAACTCAGTCCACCTTGGTGTGTCCACAAACTTCTCAATCAGCATAGCATCATCATTGAAAGCCTTCTTAGCTTCTCTCCGCGCAGATTCTAATTGTTCTTGAAATTCCTTTTCTGATCTAACAATCCTCATGCCCTAAGAGAGAGAAGATGGTAATGATTACAATATAAATACAGGCCGGGCGTAGTGGCACACGCCTGTAATCCCCAGCATTTGGGAGGCTGAGGCAGGAGGATCGCTGTGAGTTCAAGGCCAGCCTGGGCTACGTAGTGAGTCCAAGGCAGCCTAAACTGCATAGTGAGAACCTGTGTCAAAAACACAACACAACACAACACAACACACAGACCACTAGTCTGAAAGGCACGACATGTCCTGCCATGCTTACCTTTCCTCCTCCGCCTCGGACAGCTTTAATCATGATAGGGTAGCCAATCCTCCCCGCGTGCTCACGCAGGCACCCGTCGGACTGATCCTCGCCATGGTAACCTTCCACAACAGGTACCCCAGCCGCAGCCATGAGGGCCTTGGATGTGCTGGGGAGCAGAAACACCAAGAGGCCCCAATTCTACAAGTCTTCCATTCAAGAGAAACACAAATACAGCTGACTACGAATTACAGTGGAATTCTTCAAAGGTTCGTAGGTAGAGGAAGGACCACTGTCAGATACAATAGTAATACACATACTAAAGTGTCTGCTAGTTACTTTTCATTTCATGTGGTGGCTCATGCCATCTTATTTTTTGTCCAAAAAACTAATTAATAAATTGAATAGAAACACTAGTAACTTTTTTTTTTTTTTGGTTTTGGCATTGTTTTTTTGAGACGGAGTCTCGATATGTAGTACAGGCTGGCCTTAAACTTGCTATGTAGCCAAGGGTAGCCTCGAACTCATGGCAATCCTCCTGCCTCAGCCGCCTGTGTGCTGGGATTACAGGCGTGCACCACCATGCTCGACTACTAATTACTATTATAACACTAGTTACTATTACATTATTATAATTGAATACTTTATGTAATTCAATGGAGTTATTCCACATGGCAGATAAGCAACTCATGCCTACAATAAAAGGGTAAAGGGCCGGTGAGATGGCTCAGCGGCGTAAGCGCCTGCCTTGCAAGCGTGAGGGCCCGAGTTCGACTCCCGGATCCCACATACAAAAAAAAAAGGGGCCGGTGATATCGCTCAGCGGCACGGGTGCCTGTTGGCGTGCGAGGTCCTGAGGTCGACCCCCCGGTACCCACAAAAAAAAAAAAAATAATAAAAGCGTAAAAAAATGACATGTAAGAAAGTTATTCTAATTGACCTTCATGTGGTTATATTTAAAAAGATCAAAACTCATACCTCTTTATACCCATGTCTCTAATTGCTGATGAAGGAGGACCTATAAAAATAATTCCTTCTTGTTTACAAAGTTCGGCAAATTCCATGTTTTCTGAAAGAAAGCCATATCCTGGATGAATAGCCTAGGAGTGGAAATAAAATGACAAACTTATTAGTTAGTTCTTAACAAACAAAGCTTTGTTTCTCCAGGGAAGGCCTTCCCTACACAGCAGACAGGTACACTAAGATCCCTATCAAAATCTGCTTCCAAAGAGAAGTCCGGGACCTCCATAATGAAGTTCGGAACCTTTACTTAAACCAGAAGAACTTGTCTATTTTGTTATTGTTCTGGGGACTGAACCCAAGGCTTACTAGGTAAGCACTCTACCACTGAGCTACATATACCCCCAGAATTTGTATTTTTTTCTGTTGTGGTAATATATACATAAATTAAAATTTACCATGTAATCCTTTCTTTTCTTTTCTTTTCTTTTTTTTTTTTCTTTGAGAAAGGCTTTGGCTATGCAGTTCAGACTGGCCTTGAAATCACTATGTAGCCTAGGCTGGTCTTGAACTCGAGGTGATCCTCCTACCTCAGCCTCCAAAGTGTTGGGATTACAGGTGTGCACCACCACGCCCGGCCACTTTTAAGTATACAGTACAGCAATATTAAGTACATTCCTAAATGCCATGCAACTATCACCACCACCCATCTCCAAAATGTTTTATCATCTCAAACATAATTCACATTCCCTCCTTTTCCCTAGTCCCTTTTTCATAAATGGAATCATATAATATTTGTCCCTCTAGATCCGGCTTATCTCATTTAGTGTAGCAATTTCAAAGTTCATCCACACTGTTGCATGTATTAGAGTTTCACTCCTATTTAAGGCTGAATAATAGTCCACTGTATGTATAGTCCACATTTTGTTTATTCACACACCTGTTGATGAATATGTAGGTTACTTCAACCTTTTAGCTACTGTGAATAATGCTGCTATGAACAATGATGTACAGGTATCTGAATCCCTCTTTAAACTCTGTTAGGTATACACTTGAATTGCTGGATGATATGGCACAGAACAATTTCTATTTTAATTTAAAGGAATATTGCTACTAGGGAAAAATGTCAAGAAGCAAAGGGTTTTGGAGAGGTTGTTGCAGAACCAGTACCGAACTGAAAGGAAGACGCTCCACACCAAGGAGTAGGAAGGCAATTGTTTACTATGCCGGTGGTCTGGTGGCAATCAGTTCCAAATCATCAGCCCCAAGTCAGCTTTGGGTTTAGTTTATATAGGTTTTTGCAAGCAGGAAGTACAAAAGCTGAAAGAGTGGCAAACTCTCATTGGGTTGCATTAGTCACCATCTGTTGCTGGGTAGATAGTCCTTGAAACAGGTTAGAAAAACAGAATATAATTTTAGGTGGGGAAACACAGACAGTGCAGCTAGATGTGGTCAGGCTGACCTGGGTCAGACTATCTGTGAAAAGCAGCTGGGTGCAGTCAGCCAAAGCTGACGTGGTTTAGTGGTCTAGCTGTGTGGCGGGCAGGATAAGCATATCTTGTCCTAATATGGTATCAGACTGCTAGTTAGTTTGTTAAAATTCTTAAAATTTCTATTAAGGTAAGGGAGGTGTTTATTCTCTCTGTGTATAACCGGCCTAGAATTGAAATCACAGCATCCAAAAGCTAGAAAAAACACACCAGCACAATAATACCTCATCTATCCTCAGGTCACTATCTGCCAATGTTATCCTTGCAGAAAAAAAGAAAAAGCTTTAAAAAAGCAAACAAAAAGCCATGCATTAAAGTCTATATATGCTGGGTGTGGTGGCACATGTATGCAATCCCATACTCGGGAGGCTAAGGCAAGAGGACAAGTTTGAGGCCAGGCTGGGCTATATAGGAGTTCTCAAAACAGAAAAAAAAAAAAAAAAAAAAAAAAAAAAAAAAACGGGCTGGGGATGTAGCTCATCGGCACAGCACTTGCCTGGCAAGCATGAGGTCGTAAGTTCGACCTGGGCTACACAGTGAGACCTCGTCTCATATAAGTAAATAAATAAATAAATAAAGTCTATATACTTTATTTATTTATTTTTTATTCTTTTTGGCACTGGGAATCGAACTCATGACCTCATGCTTGCCAAGCAGGCGCTGTGCTGCTGAGCTATATCCCTGGTGAAGTCTATATACTTTAGTGTAGTGGTGGCAAACCTATGGCACGTGTGTCACAGAGGGCTGTTTATATCACTGAAAGCTCTAAAAAGCTTGTCATCACTGCTTTAGTGTTTTTGCTTTTGTTTTTGCTTTTGAGACAGGGTTTCACTATGCAGTTCAGGCTGGCCTTGAACTCACTTTGTAGCCCAGGCTGGCCTCAAACTTGCTGTGATCCTCCTGCCTCAGCCTCCCAAATGCTGAGATTCATCACTGCTTTAGTGAAAGAGGAACTCCTCAGGCTTTAGCCCAGTCCCTTCTAATTTACTGAGAATTTTAACAGATGTACTTATCTGGCTTTCCAGCTCATAAAAAGGGAAATCCTTAGCTGAAGGACAGCAAGATTTGGAAGAGAAACACACTAATGGCAAACAGGGGAGAGAAGAGAGCAAGAGGCAGAGCAGGCTGTGGTTCTGTGGCAAGGGCTGAAGCAACTCGCCGACATCAGGAGCCCTGAGCGCATAATTGTTCTTTTAAAATAATACTGATGTGTTATGATTCTAGCCAAGGGAACACAGGAAGAGAAACGCTCGGCAAACTCTATTTCTAAATAGTTAAGTTCAAAGGACAGTTCAAAAGTAAAGGGTGAGGGGCTGGTGATATAGCTCAGCGGCATAAGCGCCTGCCTGGCAAGCACTAGGTCCTGAGTTTGACTTCTGGTACCCACGTATTAAAAAAAAAAAAAAAAAATTAAAGAGTGAGCTTGAGATGTCTGGAAAATGCATAGGAGTAGAAAAACCCACTTCCTCATGGCTGTGATAAAAACACCAGACAGTCACACTTTGCTGTCAATTTGAAGTTTCAAGTGCAATTTTAGTATTTTCTATGAATGGTCAAACATTTATGTCATGCAGAGTGAAACAGCTCTATACCTCAGATTTCCTGGGTTGTTTTGTTTTTGAGTTTCAATTTATAGAACATAACACTTCCCTATTTTGAGCTGATGAATTTAGTAATTTATAGACTGTACAATTATCACTGCAATCCATTTTTAGAACACTTCCATCAATCAAAAATGTTCCCAGGTATCTGTTTGCAGTCAATCAATCCCTTAATATCAGACTCACGTAACCACTGAGGAGCTGTCTGTAGCTTTGCCTTTTAAAAATTTTCATACGAATGCACTCATACGGTACATAGTCTTATGTGTTTGGTTTCTTTTCTTCTTCTTTTGGGTTTTTGAGATAGGGTCTCACTATGTAGTTCAGGATGGCCTTGAACTCACTATGTAGCCTAGGCTGGCGATCCTCCTGCCTCAGCCTCCCAAGTGCTGGAATTACAGGTGTGCGCCACCACACCTGGCTTGTCAGTCTTTTTGATCTTACCCATTCTAGAAGATGTGCAGTGGTACTGCACTTTGTAAACATCATTGAGATATAACAATACAATATAAATCATATACAATGCAAGAAAAATCACCCAGTCCAATGATTTCTTAGTATATTCAGAGTTGTGCAATCATCACTATAACCTAAGATATTGAGTAAAATATCATTATTACAGGTTTTCATCACCTCGAAAAGAAGCCCTATGTCTTTTTTTTTTTTTTTTTTTGTGGGTACCGAGGGGTCAACCTCAGGACCTCGCGCGCCAGCAGGCGCCCGTGCCGCTGAGCGATGTCACCGGCCCCTTTTTCGTATGTGGGATCCGGGAGTCGAACTTGGGCCCTCGTGCTTGCCAGGCAGGCACTTACGCTGCTGAGCCATCTCACCAGCCCCCTATGTCTTTTAGCAGTCATTCTCACTCCTACAGATTTGCTAATTTGGACATTTCATATAAGTGGAATCATATTTTTATACATGTAGTCTTTTGTGGTTGGCTTCTTTCATTGACATTTTCAATGTTCATCCATATTTTTTTTAAAGCATGCTTCAGTAGTTTACTCCTTTTTACTTCCAGATAATATCCCACTGGCTGAATATGCCACATTTTATTCACCGATTTATCAACTGATGGACACCTGGGCTGCTTCCACTTTTTGGCTTTTTTGAGTAATGCTGCTATGAACATCCACGTAACAGTTTGTGAATGAGCGTCTGTTTTCATTTCCTTTGATATACACCTAAGGAGTAGAGTTAATATTTCATATGCTTACTCTGTATGTAGTTAATCTTCAGGGGGACAGCAAAACTGTTTTCCAAAGTAGGTGTTTCGCTTCACCTTCCCACAGGTAACGTTCAAGGACTCTGCTTTGTCTACACACTCACCAACACTTGTTAACAACTGCCTTTGTGATTACAGCACTCTAATGAGCATAAAGCGGTACCTCATTGTCATTCTATAAATTTTAATTTATATTTATTTCCCTGAAGGTTAATCATGTTAAACATCTTTTAATGGGCTTGTGGGCCATTTGTGTATTTTATTTATATTTGTGTATTTAAATGTTTGAATAAGGACTTATTCAAATATTTCCCCATTAAATTGGATTGTTTGCCTTATTACCAACTTGTAAATACAACTTTATATATTCTGGATACAAGTTCTTTTTTTGTTTTGTTTTGGTTTTTGGTTTTTGAGACAGGGTCTCTCTATGTAGTACAGGCTGGCCTTGAACTCACTATATAGCCTTGAACTTTGCAGCAATCCTCCTACCTCAGCATCCCGAGTGCTGGGATTACAGGCATGTGCTACCATGCCTGGTTATAAATTTTACTGAATACATGCTTTGCACATTTTTTTTTCAAGATCTAGACTTTAGGTTCATCTTTTTTTGCAAAGATATCTAATTTCTCCAGCTCTATTTGCTGAGAAAACTATCCTTTCACCTATGAAATTAGTTCAGCATCTTCATTTAAAAATCAATTGATTGGGCCAGTGAGATGGCTCAGCGGCGTACGCGCCTGCCTGGCAAGCGCGAGGGCCCAAGTTCGACTCCTGGATCCCACATACGAAAAAAGGGCCAGTGATATCGCTCAGCGGCACGGGTGCCTGCTGGCGCACGAGGTCCTGAGTTTGACCCCCAGTACCCACAAAAAAAAAAAAAAAAATCAATTGATTATATATAAGTGAGTTTGTTTTTGGACTTCTATTCTATTGACTTTCACATTTATCTTTATGTCAACACTATACTATTTAGATTCCCATAGTTTTTTTTTTTTTTTTTTTTTGTGGGTACTGGGGGGTCGACCTCAGGACCTCGCGCGCCAGCAGGCGCCCGTGCCGCTGAGCGATATCACCAGTCCCTTTTTCATATGTGGGATCCGGGAGTCGAACTCGGGCCCTCGCACTTGCAAGGCAGGCGCTTACGCCGCTGAGCCATCTCACCGGCCCAGATTCCCATAGTTTTTTAATGAGTAACAAAACATAGTCTAAGTCCAATAAATGTTAGTCTTTTCAAAACAGTTTTGGCTATCTACTAGACTCTTTGGCTATCTTAGGATCAATTTATCAATTTCTACAGAAAATCCTAGTGAGATTTTGATAAAGAAGAGATCAAATAGGGCTAGGGGTGTAGTTTAATGGTAAAATGCCAGCTTAGCATGTGTGAGGCCTTGGGTTTGATTCCCGACGTGTGCGTGCACACGCACACACACAAACACACACATAGAAAAGAAATATAGAAAAACAACACACACAGATTAATTTGGAAAGAACTGCCATATTACCACCTTGACATGTTTTTGCTAATTTTATTCATATTTGATTCTCAGTGATGCTACAATGTAATTGTCACCTTAATTTCCAGGATGTTCATTGCTAACTCCCTTTGTGTTGAGCAGATACCTAATCTGGTGAACTCATCAATAAACTAGATAAATCTGAGCTAAAAAGAAAATCAGCTACCTCCTTGTGGAAATAAAGCTAAACTGCAAATGCCGAGAACATCCTCAAGGAGTTTATGCCTTTATTAATAAAGGTAGAAAACTGGTCTCTCCTGCTGCTGCAGCTTGGAGCACATGTCCCCAAAGGTTTGTGTGTTAAAGGTGTGGGCTGCCATTTGTGGTGACATCGGGAGTTGGTGAAACTTTAAAATGTAAAAAGATCACTCACGCCTCTGCTTAAAATCTTCCCAAAGCTACTTAGCATGAAATACAAACTCCTGTCATGTTCTAAATCAGTGAGGGTGAAACTTTTAGAAACAGTGTGCCCAAATTGCAACCCAAAAAGCATTTATTTATTGCAAAGTGCCAACACTGCAATTAAACCTGAATACTGAGATTTTAGTTGAGAAACAACTCATACATTACCATCTTAAAAGAAAAACAGGACCAGGGATATAGCTCAGCAGGCACAGTGCCTGCCAGGCAAGTGCGAGGTCCTGAGTTTGATTCCCAGTACCAAGAAAAAGAAAAACAGAGCTTTCAATGTTACAAACAGCTTTTTACTAAAAGGTAAAAGTTTGCATTTGGCGTGTTTTTGCACAATTAATGTGATCTTTGTATGCATGCTGATAATGTGTCAGACCTTGGCTGGGGCGACTCAGCTCCATGCCTACAGAGAGGGCTCCGTGTGCCACAGGTTCACCACCGCTGTCCTTAATGATGCTGTCTCTCCCTGTGCTTCATCATCCCCTACAGTTCTTCCTGTGGAGTTGATTCTCTCAACTCCACACCCAACTTTCCATGCTGTGCTTGGACCTGGGGCTCGGCAGCTGTGCCAAGTGGGGTTCCAGTTAGGTTCTGCCAGCAGCGGTCACTCTAGGGAAACCAGAAGCAGGGACAGCTTTCCTATCCCTGTACCCTAAGCGGCAGTAGTGGGTTCCAGTCTTCAACATGGGTGGAAGTCCCATATCCAGCCTCATGGAGGTCCCTGAGCCAGATCTGAGGGACAGCTGTACAAGGTCCCTCCTCTAGCCTCTTCCCTGGGCCAGGGGGTGGTGGTCAACTTTCACCACATAATTCCAACATAACCTTCCCTTGTTCAGCCCCCTAACGCTGGTGAAACTAATTCCTAAATTAAATTACCTCTGTTAAAACATCAAACTCAGTGACACAGTCCTTCACTGCCTTTGCTCCAACCACACTGAATTTTTTTTTGTTTCTTTTTTTTGAGACAGGGTTTTGTTATGTAGTTCAGGCTGGCCTCGAACTTGCTTATATATCCCAGGCGGGCCTCAAACTCACAGCGATCCTCCTGCCTCAGCCTCCTGAGTGCTGGGATTATAGGTATGCGCCATCCCACCTGGCATTGAACATTTTTGTTCCCTGAACACCAAGCTTGTTTCCAGCTCAGTCTTGGCAATTTCACTGGAACCTTCTTCCTCAAGTCCCTCACATGGCAGCCTCCTCCTGGTCACTCAGGTCCCTGTTCAGCTGTCATCTTCCACCTACTCTACTTTAAAAACTACCTCCGGGCCGGTGAGATGGCTCAGTGGCGTACGTGCCTGCCTGGCAAGTGCAAGGGCCCGAGTTCGACTCCCAGAACCCACATACGAAAATATTGCTCAGCGGCACGTGGGCCTGCTGGTGCGCAAGGTCCTGAGGTCGACCCCCAGTACCCACAAAAAATAAATAAATAAATAAATAAAAACTACCTCCTACCCAGGCCTCATTCTCTTATCCTGTCTCACCTTCATCCCACCAAATATGACTCTCCTTATTATATTATTTGTTTAAATGTTTATTGCCTGTCTCATCTACTACAGTGCAGCCCCACAGGGGAGGAAATGTGTCTGTCTTATTCACCGCCCCCTCCAAGTTTAGAAGTGGGCACAAAGAAGAGCAATCAGTGCTGGTTGAGAGAACAAATGGGGAGAGGGAAGAGACAATTTGAGGCAGGTGAAACCATATAACCAAGTGCACAGGAGACGAAATAAGCATGGTGTGATACAAAAAAGTTTACTATAGTTTAATAAAAAACAGGAAACCAGGCCTGGTGGTATACACCTGTAATCCCAGCTGCTCAGGAGGCTGAGACAGGAGGATCACAAATTTAAAGCCAGCCTGGGCAATTTACTGAGAACTTGTCTCAAAACAAATAAGAGAGGAGGGAAAAAAGATGGTGGATGAGTAAGAAGCACGCAGCAAAACTCTCTAAAAGTTGCCATTGGACCACGGGAATATAGTGACCGGGAGAGCGCAGGAGGGGGGGAGATGCCTCCCCGGGACCCAGAAAAGTTCTGAAGCGCAGCTTGGGACCCCCGGCACCAGTGAAGGGTGCTTTTCAAAAAAGAAGGAACAGACCCCGCGCGCGCACCTTCTACCATCCCAGGAATCGCCGCGCAACAGAAGCTCAAAGCTGCGGACACACGGTAACAGCTGGCGCCCAGGGAGCCCCCACGGAGGATCGCGAGACAGCGGCGGGGCAGGGGAGCGGCTGAGAACGGCGCTGGCCGGCAGTGAGTGAGAGTCTCTCAGCCACAGCTGTCCTGCGCCAGAGAGCGACTGGCCGGGCGCCATTGTGGGGGGTGCAGCGAAAATCAGAGCAGAGCGAAAACAGTGCTGGGAACTCGTGCTCCGGACAGGGCAGTGCGGCGCCTCTCAGCCCCACGAACATGCGCTGAGGACGGCAGGTGAACGAGACCGGTCTCTCAGCCACACCTGTCCCGCGTCAGAGAGCGACAGGCCCGGCGCCATTGTGGGGCGCGAAAGCAGTGCGCTGACAGCGGCGGGCGAAGGAGACCAGTCTCCGCCTGAAAGACCACGCTCTGCTCACCGCCCACCAGAGGGCCGCTCTTGGCTCGCTGGGACGGACCTGCACGGAATAGGACTCTGTCATCACACGGTGCCTGCCTACAGCAGAGTCAACACCTGGAACTGATTCTTTTTATTTTATTTTATTTTATTTTTATTTTTATTTTTTTTTCTCTCTCATTAGTTTTTTGTTCTGGTGAAGGGTTTTTATTTTTTTTTATTTTTTTTTTTTTATTTTTTTTATTTTTTAATTTTTTTCTTTTGTGGGGTTTTATTTTTGTTTTGTCTGTTTGCTTTGTTGTTTTTGTCTTCATTTTGGTTTCTGTTTGTCTATTTGCTCTTTCCTTCATTATTCTCTCTGGTTTTTATATGAGTGTAAACAGCGCCTCTAACCTCTTTGTGATTGTGGTTGTGATCTGTTCTTCCTTTTATCCTTTCCTTCTCTTTTTCCCACCAGTCCTCTGCACCAGTGTCCCAATGTTAGTGGGATCCCTCTTGGTCCTCTAAACTTACATCTAATTCCTTCCTCTTTTCCCAATACTCTATTTCCTCCTTAACTCATTTTAAATTTAAACTCCTGAGGGGAAAAATTGACATACTAAGGACTTGTATACTGCATATAATTTTTCTGGTGTGTTTTAGATTTTGTTATATAACCGCAACTCTACTTTATACGGCTAAAAGTGGTAAATAACTGGTTAGCTCAGTCTGTCATTTTCTAGGCTGTGTTTGATGCTTCAGTTACCATTATAGCCAAATGTAAAATAATTGTTCTAAACAGCTTTCCTTCCTGATATTTCATGATTGATATTGACTAAGGGACACAGAAAATACAGTGGCACAGTACCAAAGAATCAAGGACTGGGCCAAACAGGTAGCAACTTCTCACATCCAACGAATTGAAGAGGTAGGATCTGGCAGAAAGCTCAAAACCCAAAAGCAAGCTCCACTTGGAAGATACTGCAGAGAAGTAGTCATCTCCTAAGGATCTTGAACACTAGCAATAAAGTAACCTATCATAGGTAATTTACAAACATTACCCCAGGAATTAAAGAAAGAAAAAATGAGACGACACTTAAACAAGATGCAACCCCACACATCCAATTCACCAAAGGCAAACCTAGGGGGCAACGAGGTGGGACAATCCGAAAGCCACCCACCTGGCCTATCTGAAGGGGTAACAACAAAACAACTGAATGAGGCTCTGGAAAAAATTAAAACAGAAATAATTTCACAGATAACTGCAGAGATAATGTCCACAATGAAGACCATGCTTAAGGACACTATAGCTGATACAGACAAAAAAATAGATGAGCTTAAGAAAACTATAGAAACCATGAATGCTCAGCATAGGAAAGAAATGGAATCCATAAGGCAGATTCAAGCAGATATCCCAGAAAACAAAAATTCCATTGAAAGTATTTGTAGCAGATTAAGCCAATGTGAGGACAGGATCTCAGATATAGAAGACAGGTTTACAATTAGTGATCATGAAAAGAAAGAACTCTTAAAAATAGCAAGGGACCATGAAAAATCAATTCAGCAGCTGCTAGATGACTCAAAGATAAACAACTTAAGAATAATTGGAATAAATGAAAAAGCAGGAGATAGCATCAATGACATTAAAACCTTGTTCAAAGACATTATTACAGAGAACTTCCCTGGAAGAGAAAAAGAATTTGACCCCAACATAAAGACAGCTTTTAGAACACCAACTAGACATGACCAAAAAAAAAACTTCAGCCAGACATATCAGTCAAGATCCCAGAAATTCAACAGAAGGGCAGAATCTTAAAAGCTGTTAGGAAGAAGAGACAAATCACCTATAAAGGAAAACCCATCAGAATCACAGCTGACTTTTCAGCACAAACCCTCAAGTCAAGAAGAGCTTGGAATGACGTATTTCAAGCTCTAAAGGAAAATAATTTTCAACCCAGATTGATGTACCCCGCAAAACTATCTTTCAAAATTGATGGAGAAATAAAATACTTCCATGACAAAGAACATCTGAGAAAATTTATGACCACCAAACCAGCACTCCAAAATATTCTGAAGGACATTCTAGAAAGAGATAGGAACCCCAACAGAAGGGATCCACCAGGCAGGGCAGATAATTAAATAGCAGGAAAGGGGAAAAACAAACAAAGAGTGGGAACCAACAACAGGAAAATATCATGACAAGTATAAGTCAATACATATCAGTTTTTACCATCAATGTTAACGGTCTCAATTCACCAATCAAAAGGCACAGACTGGCAAAATGGATCAAGAAGCAAGATCCAACAATATGCTGTATACAAGAAACACATTTAATTCAGAAAGAAATTCATAGACTGAAAGTCAAAGGATGGAAAACAATACTCCATGCAACAGGAACCCAGAAAAAAGCAGGGGTAGCTATTCTTTTTGCAGGCAAAGTGAATTTGAAGCCAAGAATGATTCAGAGAGATAAAGACGGTCATTACATCCTTGTAAAGGGAACAATCCAAGAGGAAGAGATAACGATCATAAATATATATGCATCAAATACCAATGCACCCAACTATATAAAACAAGTACTAAAGGACATGAAAAATCAAATAAGCACTAATACAATTATATTGGGAGATCTCAATACTCCACTATCACAAAAAGACAGATCAACTGGACAGAAAATCAATAATGAAATAATGGAACTGAACCAAACTTTTGAACAAATGGACTTAGTAGATGTCTACAGAGTGTTCCACCCCACAACATCAGAATACACATTCTTCTCAGCTGCACATGGGACGTTCTCCAAAATAGACCACATACTAGCTCATAAAACCTGCTTAAGTAAATTCAAAGGAATTGAAATTATTCCATGCATATTATCAGACCATAGTGCAATGAAATCGGAAATCAATGGCAAAAGAAATCACAAAAACTCCCTAAACACATGGAAATTAAATAGCACCCTCCTGAACAACCAATGGGTCACAGATGAAATTAAGGAAGAAATTAGACTATTTCTACAGCTGAATGATAATGACAGTACAACATACCGGAACTTATGGGATACAATGAAAGCAGTCCTAAGAGGGAAATTTATAGCATTAAATACTTATATTAGGAAAATAGAGCAAGCGCAAATAAACAACTTAATGGCGAACCTCGAACTTCTAGAAAAAGAAGAGCAGGTTAAGCCAAAAGCCCGTACAAGGGAGGAAATTATAAAGATCAGAGCAGAAATTAATGTATTGGAGACTAAAAAAACAATACAAAGAATCAATGAAGCAAAAAGTTGGTTCTTTGAAAGAATAAATAAGATTGACAAACCCTTATCCAACCTTATTAAAAAAAGAAAAGAAAAGACTCAAATCCATGCAATTGAAAATGAAAAGGGTGATATCACAACGGATCCTGCAGAAATCCAGAAGATCATCTATACTTATTTTAAAAATCTATATTCTACTAAGATGGAAAATGCAGAAGAAATGGACAGATTCCTAGATTCGTATGAATTACAAAAGCTGAATCAAGAAGATTTAAAAATCCTAAATAAACCAATATCAACCAATGAAATTGAAGATGTAATTAAAAACCTCCCAACAAAGAAAAGCCCAGGCCCTGATGGATTCACTGCCGAATTCTGCAAGAAATTTAGAGAAGACCTAACGCCACTACTTCTCAAACTTTTTAATGAAATTGAAAGGGAAGCAATACTCCCAAATTCATTCCTGGAAGCAAGCATTACCCTGATACCAAAACCAGAGAAGGACCCAACTAAGAAAGAGAACTACAGGCCAATCTCCCTAATGAACATAGATGCAAAAATCCTTAATAAGATACTGGCAAACAGAATCCAACAAATCATCAAGAAGATTATATACCATGACCAAGTTGGATTCATCCCTGGGATGCAGGGATGGTTCAACATACGTAAATCAATAAATGTAATACACCATATTAACAGAACCAAAGACAAAAATCACATGATCATCTCAATAGATGCAGAAAAAGCTTCTGACAAAGTCCAGCACCTTTTCATGATAAAAACCCTACAGAAAATTGGAATAGAGGGTCTTTATCTCAACCTGGTAAAAGCTATCTATGACAAACCAACAGCCAATATTATACTAAATGGCCAAAAACTGAAAGCCTTCCCTCTAAAATCAGGAACAAGACAAGGATGTCCACTGTCCCCACTCTTATTCAACATAGTTCTGGAAACTTTAGCCAGAGCAATTAGACAAGAGAAAGAAATAAAGGGAATAGTGATTGGAAAGGAAGAAGTTAAATTATCATTATTTGCAGATGACATGATACTCTATACAGAAGACCCCAAAAACTCCACTAAAAAATTGCTCGATTTAATAAGCAAATTCAGTAGTGTAGCTGGATACAAAGTCAATACTCAAAAGTCAATAGCCTTCCTGTACACAAATAACAAACTTACTGAAAGAGAAATTAGGGAAACAATACCTTTCACAATAACATCCAAAAAAATGAAATACCTAGGAATCAACCTCACAAAGGATGTAAAAGACCTCTACACTGAAAACTACAGTACTCTGAAAAAGGAGATTGAAGAGGATATCAGAAAATGGAAAGATATCCCTTGCTCCTGGATAGGAAGAACCAATATAGTGAAAATGGCCATACTTCCAAAATTGTTATACAGATTTAATGCAATTCCAATCAAAATTCCAACAGCATATCTCACAGAATTAGAGAAAACAATCCTAAAATTCATTTGGAATCAGAAGAGACCTAGAATAGCAAAGGCAATTCTGGGCAACAAAGGCAAGGCAGGGGGCATCACAATCCCCGACTTGAAATTATACTATAAAGCTACTGTGATAAAAACAGTGTGGTACTGGCAAAAAAACAGACCTGAAGATCAATGGAACAGATTAGAAGATGCTGAAACAACCCCAGACATACTAAGCCACCTTATCTTTGACAAAGGTGCCAAACACATTCGCTGGAAGAAAGATAGCCTCTTTAATAAATGGTGCTGGAAAAACTGGCTCTACACATGCCGAAGATTAAAACTAGACCCATATCTTTCACCATGCACTAAACTAAATTCAAAATGGATCAGAGATCTAAATATGAAGACAGAAACATTAAATCTGCTGGAAGGTAGGATAGGTAAAACCCTTGGAGACATTGGTGTAGGCAAAGACTTTATGAATAAAACCTCAACCGCATGGGAACTATCCCAAAGAATCAATAACTGGGATCTCATCTTATTAAAAAGCTTTTGCACAGCAAGAGAAACCACCAACAGAGTGAAAAGACAACCCACAACGTGGGAAAAACTGTTTGCCAGCTGTTCCTCAGACAAAGGATTACTATCGAGAACATACAAAGAACTCAAAAAAATCAGACCTCCCAAATTTCAAGACCCACTCCAAAAATGGGCATCTGAGATGAATACACATTTCTCAGATGAAGAAATACAAATGGCAAATAAATATACAAAAAAATGTGCAACATCACTAGTCATTCAAGAGATGCAAATTGAAACAACACTGAGATACCATCTCACCCCAGAAAGAATGGCTACTATTAAGAAATCAACTAATAACAAATGCTGGAGGGGCTGTGGGGAAAAAGGAACCCTTCTTCACCGTTGGTGGGAGTGTCGACTGGTACAGCCACTGTGGAAGTCAGTGTGGAGATTCCTCAAGAAACTAGGGTTGGAGGTCCCATTTGACCCAGCTATTCCCCTTCTGGGCATCTTCCCAGAAGAATTAAAAACATCGTACCCCAGCGATATATGTGCACCCATGTTTATAGCAGCACAATTTGTAATAGCCAGATCTTGGAAACAACCCAAATGCCCATCAGCTGAGGAATGGATAAGAAAGATGTGGTATTTTTATACAACGGAGTACTATTCAGCCATAAAGAAGGATAAACTGGAGACTTTTATAGGTAAATGGATGCAACTCGAGAAAATACTCATAAGTGAAATAAACCGGACGCACATGTGCAAGCATCGTATTGTCTCTCTAGTATGAGAGACTGAAAGAGTAAATAAGATCCAAAATGTACAATAGACACGGTGAATCAAAAAGAAACTGGTCAATAGGAAAGAGAGACTGGAATAGGGAAAAGAAAGAAGGGAAAGGGAAAAAAAATTGTATATATATATAAGATGGTTAAGATAGATACACTACCAATTTTACTTAGTTCATTGAAGAGTAAGGTTTGAGCCAATAATGTTTGGACAATTGAATGCTAATGTCTGGTATCCTGAATAACTAACTTAAAGATAATAATACGTAATGCATTGACCACTGTTACCCTCATATTATATTGTTTTGAAAATTTGTTCTTTTTTTTTTATTTGTTTTGTTTTTTCTTCTCTTTAAAAAAAAAAAAAAATAAAATAAGATCTGGGGCCAGGTGTGGTGGTGCATGCCTGTAATCCCAGCACTTGGGAGGCTGAGGCAGGGGGATCACTGCAAGTTCGAGGCCAGCCTGGGCTACATCGTGAGTCCCAGGCTAGTCTGAACTGCACAGCAAAACCTCATCTAAAAAAACAAAACAAAACAAAACAAAAGAAAGGAAGCTAGCTAGCTAGCTGGGGATGTAGCTCAGTGGTAGAGTGTTTCCCTAGCATGCTTGAAGCCCTGGGTTCAATTCCCAGTACTACATTAAAAAAAGAAAGAAAGAAAGAAAAGCCAAAACCACATACACAAAAACCCAGATGAAACATAAATACTGACAAATAAAATAGGACCATACCAGAAACTCTTTTAAATGCTAAACTGAACAGTTTAAGCTTTATCTTGTAACCACTGAAGATTTGCTAACTAAAGGATAGGACGAGAAAGGTGTACTAAAACAAGAGTAGGGACAGGAGATAATAATGAAATGTATTTAAGAAATGTTCACCTAGTCATGTGTGGCAGCGCATACCTGTAATCCCAGCACTCTGAGAGGCTGAGGTGGAAAGACTGCAGGTTTGAGCCCAGCCTGGGCAATTTAGCAAGAATCTGTTTCAAAACATAAAGATTTTCAAAAGGCTGGCAATGTGGCTCAGTGTGAAAGCCATGGGTTCAATCCCCAGTACCAGAAAAAAGAAAAGTTCATCCAGTAACATAGAAAACTGAGGTAAGAGATTTAAAAGTAGAAAAATTGGCTGAGACTCAAAAATCCAGATAAGAGATCATAAGATGTGGCAGTGTGAACAAAAAGAACTCTTTCTGAAGGTATTTCAATGAAAGATTCAACGCAGTTGGTTCCTATCTCATTTTGAAGGATGAAAGATATAATAACATCAAAGTTTCAAGTCTAGGATGTTAGAAAACCAGGTTGTGGGGGGTCCTAGAATGAGACTAGAAATCAAAGGGGGAAATAATTCTCTTTTGATTGTTTTTTACTTTATAATTTAGAACACCATCTAATTCTCCCAAAGTGTCTGATGTTCTTAGCATTGGCTTCTAAAGGTAGAAGAGCTGAATTCTTAGTTTTAATTTACAGTTTAGACCCCTCCTCTACTTGTTTCCCATAAGATCTAAAGTACAAAGGGATGCCAGGTATGGTGTTGCACACTTACAATCCCAGACTTCGGGAGGCTGAGGCAGGAGGTTTGCCACAAATTCAACGCCAACCTGAGCTACATAGTGAGACCCTTTCTCAATCAGTCAATCAATCAATCAATCAGTAAGAAGGTAGAGAGGCTGAGGAATGAGAAGGGACATGCCAAGTTTTCAATGACAACTCAATAGTCAAATGCAAAATACTTGGCTAAAAATTGAAAATAAGTTTTACAAACAAGTAACTTTGGGTAAATCATACCAAACATTCCTTTTGCATTGTCAATATCTCCACAACTCTTACCTGTGCAGCAGAGATTTTGGCCACTTGGATGATTTTCTCCATAGAGAGGTAGCTCTGCTGGGAGGGAGCAGGGCCGATGGAATAGGCTTCATCTGCCTGTTTAAGAAATATTACACACTTAAAAGATGACACAGCTGTGCTTCAGGGTCACTTCATTATTACAAATAAAAATGCTGGTTCCCAAGCACTAGCTCATGTCTCTCTCTCTCTCTCTCTCTCTCTCTCCCTCTCCCTCTCCCTCTCTCTCTCTCTCTCTCTCTCTCTCTCTGTGTGTGTGTGTGTGTGTGTGTGTGTGTCTTTTTGAGACAGGGTCTTGCTATGCAGTTCAGGCTGACCTTGAACTCACTGTATAGCCCAGGCTGGCCTCGAACTAACATCTATCCTCCTGCCTCAGTCTCCTGAGTGCTGGGGTTACAGGCGTGCACCACCACCCCCGGCTCCTCATGTCTATGTCTAAAAACAAGCCAGTTTGGAATCTTCTCCATGGAGAAGGTGCTAAAATTGGATCTCATATATGAACCACACACTGGAGTGAAATTGAAGTATTTTAGGCTAGAAAGCAACAGGTATTCACCATGGTATTTTTAGCAACAATAACAACCTTAGATATATTTAATGGCAAAAATCTTGAACACAGACACATCCTAAAAACAGATACAAAATATACAATTGATGCATATAGCAAGAGAAAAGTTACAAAGTTTACCCAAGTATGTATAATTATTAGTTACAATGTTTCTTTTATACATTTGTAAATTATTTTATGTTGCCCCTTAAAACTTTTATGTAAATCATAGCATCTCTAGAAGCAGAGAGATAGAAAACATTCATTCAAAGACTTACTGAACGCTATATGTCGCATGTTGGGGTAGGAGCTGCCTGTACAGCAGCAAACACACACGAGCCTGTCAAGAGGGAGGGACAGACAGACAGCATTCACACACCTGACGGCAACTGTCCTAAAGATCCTAAAGGAAAACCAAGGACAGGAGAGATGTAAGAGGAAGGCCAGCTCTGGTCTACAAATGATCAGGACAAGCCAGGAAAGTCCGGGAAGGTTTCTCAAGGGTGACCAGGACTTGGTGTGGCACGTGGAGGGAGGCTGTGGAACTGAGAACAGCCCTGGACGTGGGCTGAGCCTCCCAGGCAGAGGAAACATCACCGAGGAAGCTCTGAGCTAGAAAGAAACCTGACCTGTCTGAGGAGCTGACGGAGACACTGGAGCTCAAATGCAGTAAGCAAGGGACCAAGGGACTGGAGATGAGGCTGTGTCTTAGTCACTCTCCTTGTCGCAGAGGCACAATACGTTTTGTTTGTTTTTGAGACAGGATCTCGCCATGTATTTCAGGCTGGCCTTGAACTCACTATGTAGCCCAGGCTGGTCTCTAACTTGCGTGTTCCTCCTGCCTCAGCCTCCCCAGTGCTGGGATTACAGGCATGCATTGCTACGCCTGGCTGAGGAGGCACAAAGGAGGAGAGGTTTATTTTGGCTCACAGTTTCAGAAGTTTCAGTCCATGGCTGACAGACTCAAACACAGAGACCACATGGTGGGAGAGCCTGAGCCGAGGAAAGCTGCTTGCAGCATGGTAGGCAGAAAGCAGAGGGAGTGAGGGGCAGCTGGAGAGGGAGATCTACCCTGCTAGGTCACCCTGTAACCCATCTCTAAGCAGGCCTCCTACCAGTAAATCAGCTAGGAGTGCATCTGTGGGCTAATCCACTGCCCCCCGGATCCCTCACCTTCCAAAAGCCCTGGCCCTGAACACAAAAGGCTTGAGGGAACATTCTAGATCTAAACCCTAGCCGGCTAGATGACAGTAGTGCAGAATTCTCAGGAAGGGCCTAGGGGGGTGGAGTTTACAAAGCTTTGGATTTTCTCCTAAGGGAATATATAAAGAGATATGGAAAAAAAATTTTTTTTACTTTTATTTTCAGAAAATACAAATTCATTCACAGTTTAAATGTTCCAGGGCCGGTGAGATGGCTCAGCGGCGTAAGCGCCTGCCTGGCAAGCACAAGGGCCCGAGTTCGACTCCTGGAACCCACATACGAAAAAAGGGCCGGTGATATCGCTCAGTGGCACGGGTGCCTGCTGGCGTGCAAGGTCCTGAGGTTGACCCCCGGTACCCACAAAAAAAAAAAAAAAAAAGAATGTTCCAGGCATGTTAGTGCATGCCAGTGATCCCAGCACTGGAGAGACTGAGGCAGGAGGATTGCTGAGTTCAAGACCAGCCTGGACTACATAGTGAGACCCTGTCTAAAAAAAAATGCCGGGCCGGTGAGATGGCTCAGCGGTGTAAGTGCCTGCCTGGCAAGCGCAAGGGCCCGAGTTCGACTCCTGGAACCCACATACGGAAAAAGGGCCGGTAATATCGCTCAGTGGCACAGGCACCTGCTGGCGTGTGAGGTCCTGAGGTCGACCCCCGATACCCCCCCAAAAAAAAAAAAAAAAGCCAAGAATGTGACTGGTCATAAAAAGGCAAAGCAGCCCTTTGACACCCTCCCCCCACTGCAGTCCCCTTCTGCACATAACTTTCATTATGACCAATGTGGGACATATTTTTCCATATCTATATTCCTATTTATTCATATATATTTATGGAAACACATTTTTCATTTTCTTTTCACACACATAGACTCACTATATAATTATCTTCTCCATTGCTTTTCTCACTAGAAGCATGTTTTGGGAGCTACTTTCTTGCTAGTACACATATGCCAAGCTCACTGTGCATAATAGTTTTATAATGTTCCCATGTGGAGGCAGCATGGTTCATTTAAACATAAACCTCTTCATGTGCACTGAGGTTGTAATGGCAAAAAAAAAAAAAAAAAAAAAAAAAAACTGGGAATGAGCAAGGCTGAGGCAGACAGTCTTGAACACATCTCTATTTGCACACATATATGAGCCCAGCTCTGGGACACATACCTACAGGACAGTCTGCAGTGCTGGGCTGAAGGATTTGAACATTTTAGTGCTCCTAAAATGGTTTTACCAACACACATGTCCATCAACATACCAATTTATTTCTTTGTTTGCTTTGTTTGTTCATTTGTTTTGTTTGTTTTTTGAGACAGGGTCTCACTATGTAGTGCAGGCTGGCCTCAAACCCATGCTGATCCTCCTGCCTCAGCTTCTCCAGGGCTGGGATCACAGGTGTGCGCCACCACACCCGGCTCAGCACACCAATTTCTAACCACCTTCATCAACACTAAGTATTAACCACCTTTTAAATTATTCCTAAGCTGGCAGGTCACATAAAGGTATTGAAAGCAGGGGAGAAATATGACATTTTTTTTTTTTTTTTTTTTGTGGGTACCGGGGGGTCGACCTCAGGACCTCGCGCGCCAGCAGGCACCCGTGCCGCTGAGCGATATCACCAGCCCCTTTTTCGTATGTGGGATCCGGGAGTCGAACTCGGGCCCTCGCGCTTGCCAGGCAGGCGCTTAAGCCGCTGAGCCATCTCACCGGCCCTAAATATGACATTTTTAGTTTGAACTCTCGGTCTGGCTGAGATGCAGAAAATGGATCACTGGAGGGAGGTCAAGAGTGGAAGCAGGGAGACTACTTAGGAGCTGCAGCATTGCCCCAGGCAAGAAAGGACAGTGGTCTGACTCAAGGTGCAAATGAGAAAGCACAGAAAGAAATGGGAAGAAACCCACAGGAAGCAGAATTACCAGGATGTGGTGATTTTCCAGATGGCCATTTTTGGATTGGGTCTTTAAATGTGGGGGGGGTCTGATTTTTTTTGAGTTCTTTATATAGTCTAGATATTAGTCCTTTGTCTGAGGAGCAGCTGGCAAAAATTTTCTCCCACACTGTGGGTTGTCCCTTCACTCTATTGGTGGTTTCCCTTGCTGTGCAAAAGCTTTTTAATGAGATCACAGTTGTTGATTCTTCATGGTATTTCCTATGTGATGAGGGTTTTGTTCACATTTGCCTACCCCAGTGTCTTCAAGACTTCTACCTAGTCTATCTTCCAGCAGATTTAGTGTTTCTGTTTTAATATTTAGTATTTTAATATTTAATATTGTACTCTAAATGAATCAATTTAATCTTTGATTCATTTCAATTTTAGTTTAGTGCATGGTGAAAGATATGGGTCTAGTTTTAATCTTTGGCATGTGGAAAACCAGATTATCCAGCACCATTTATTAAACAGGCTATTTTTCTTCCAGTGAACATGTTTGGCCCCTTTGTCAAAGATAAGGTGGCTGAGTGTGTTTGGAGTTGTTTCTGCATCTTGTAATCTGTTCCACTGAACCTTGGGACTGTTTTTTTGCCAGTACCATGTGTTTTTTTGTTTTTTTTTTTTTTTTGTGGGTACCAGGGGGTCGACCTCAGGACCTCACGCGCCAACAGGCACCCATGCCACTGAGCGATATCACCGGCCCCTTTTTCGTATGTAGGTTCCGGGAGTCGAACTCGGGCCCTCGCGCTTGCAAGGCAGGCGCTTACGCCACTGAGCCATCTCACCGGCCCCCATGTGGTTTTTTTATTACAGTAGCTTTGTAATATAATTTCAAGTCAGGGATTGTGATGCCCCCTGACTTGCCTTTGTTGCCCAGAATTGCTTTTGCTATTCTAGGTCTCTTCTGGTTCCAAATGAATTTTAGGATTGTTTTCTCTAAGTCTGTGAGCTATGCTATTGGTATTTTGATCAGGATTGCATTAAATCTGTATAACAATTTTGGAAGTATGGCCATTTTCACTATGTTGGTTCTTCCTACCCAAGAGAAAGGATATCTTTCCATTTTCTGATATCCTCTTCAATCTCCTTTTTCAGAGTACTGTACTTTTCAATGTAGAGGTCTTTTACTTCCTTTGTTAGATTGATTCCTAGGTATTTCATTTTGGATGCTATTGTAAAAGGTGTGGTTTCCCTTATTTCTCTCTCAGTGAGTTTGTTATTTGTGTAAAGGAATGCTATTGATTGAGTGTTAACTTTGTATCCAGCTATGCTACTGAATTTGGTTATTAAATCTAGAAGTCTTTTGGTGGAGTTTTTGGGGTCTATGTAGAGTATCATATCATCTGCAAATAAGAATAATTTAACTTCTTCCTTTCCTATCCTTATTCCTTTTATTTCTTTCTCTTGTCTAATTGCTCAGACTAATGTTTCTAGAATTATATTGAATAAGAGTGATAACAGTGAACATCCTTGTCTCATTCCTGATTTCAGAGTGAAAGCTTTCAGTTTTTGTACATTCAACATGATATTGGCTGTTGGCTTTGTTACCGATGGTGTATCAGTCAGCATTTTACTAGAGAAACAGATATAACCCATGATATAAAAATGTATAAGAAATTACGGGACCAGCTTACGATGGTCACCCACCAAGTTGGATGAGGAAGCATGCAGAGGGCATCTGCACACTGGAGACTGAAGGATTCAGTCCAAGGTCTGGAGTTCACTGCAGTGTTCCATACAAGTCTGTATCAGGAGGTCAATGGGTCTGCAATGGAAGGCAGAAGAGTCTACACCAGAAGGCTGAAGGATCTGCACCAGAAACCAAAGAGTCTGCGCTAGAAGGCTGAAGAGTCTACGATGGAAGCCAGAGAGTCTGCACTGGAAGCCAGGAGATGACATCCAAGCTGCAGGCAAAGACTGGAGCTCCTGAGAAGAACAGAAGCAGATCCGTCCTTCCTCATTTCCCCTTTATACCATCCAGGTGATGAGCCACTCTAGGATGGGTCTTCTACACCCTAGGATATAGAATAGCTGAGCCGATTTAGACTTCTCTTAACTAAAGTCGACACAATCAATCAACCATTACAGATGGGTTTTATCAGATTGAGATAAAGACCATCTATTCCAATTTTCTGTAGGGTTTTTATCATGAATGGGTGCTGGACTTTGTCAAATGATTTTTCTGCATCTATTGAGATAATCATATGATTTTTGTCCTTGGCTCTGTTAATATGGTGTATTACATTTATTGATTTGCATATGTTGAACCATCCCTGCATCCCTGGGATGAATCTTACTGGTAATGGTGTATAATCTTCTTGATAATTTGCTGCATTCTGTTTGCCAGTATCTTACTGAGGATTTTTGTGTCTATGTCCATTAGGGAAATTGGTCTGTAGTTCTCTTTTTTGGTTGGATCTTCTCTGGTTTTGGTGTCTGGGTACTGCTTGCTTCCAGGGATGAATTTGGGAGTATTGCTTCCCTTTCAATTTCATTAAAGAGTTTGAGAAGTAGCAGCATTAGGTGTACTCTAAATTTCTTGTAGAACTCAGCAGTGAATCGGTCAGGGCCTGGGCTTTTCTTTGTTGGTAGGTTTTTAATTACATCTTCAATTTCATTGACTGATATTGGTTTATTTAGAATTTTTATATCTTCTTGATTCAGCTTTGGTAACTTATATTGGTAACTTTGGTAACTTATATTTATCTGTCCATTTCTGTGTTTTCCATTTTATTAGAAACAAGTTTTCAAAGTAGGTACAGATGATCTTCTGGATTTCTGCAGGATCTGTTGTATTTCACCCTTTCATTCCTAATTGCAAGGATTTGAGTCTTTCCTTTCATTGATAAGGTAGGCTAAGGGTTTGTTAATTTTATTTAATCTTTCAAAGAACCAACTCTTTTTTTTTTTTTTTTTTTATGCGGGTACCGGGAGTCAAACTCAGGACCTTGCGCTTGCCAGGCAGGTGCTTATGCTGCTGAGCTGTCTCACCGAACCATGAACCAACTCTCTGATTCGTTGATTCTTTGTATTGTTTTTTTAATCTTCATGGCATCAGTTTCTGCTCTGATCTTTATAATTTCCTCCCTCCTAAGACCTTGGGGCTTGACTTGCTCTTCTTTTTCTAGAAACTTGAGGTTCAACATTAAATTGTTTATTTGAGCTCCTACTATGGGTATTCACTGCTATAAATTCTGTTACATTGTACTGGTATTATTGTTTAATTGTAGAAACTAATTTCTTCTTTAATTTCGTCTGTGACCCATTGGTTGTTCAGGAGGGTGCTATTTAATTTCCATGTGTTTAGGAAGTTCTTGTGGTTTCTTTTGCCACTGATTTCCAATTTCATTGCACTATGGTCTGATAATATGCATGGGATAATTTCCACTCATTTGCATTTACTTAAGCATGTTCTATAAGGTAGTATACAGTCTGTTTTGAAGGATGTCCCATGTACAGCTGAGAAGAATGTGTATTCTGATGTTGTGTGGTGGAACACTCTGTAGACATCTACTAAGTCCATTGTTCAAGAGTTTGGTTCAGTTCTGATATTTCTTTGTTGATTTTTTGTCCAGTTGATCTATTTATGACAGTGGGGTATTGAGGCCCCCCCCATTACAATTGTGTTAGTGCTTATTTGATTTTTCATGTCCGTTAATATTTTTGTTTTTTTGTTTTTATATGCAGGTACTGGGAGTCAAACTCAGGACCTCGTGCTTGCCAGGCAGGCGCTGATGCCACTGAGCTACATCACCGGCCCTAATATTTATTTTATATAGTTGGGTGTACTGGTATTTAGTGCATGTATATTATGATTGTTATCTCTTCCTCTTGGGTTGTTCCCTTTACAAGGATGTAGTCACCTTCTCTGTCTCTCTTAATCAGTCTTGGGTTGAAATCTACTTTGGCTGCAAATAGAATAAGTACCCCTGCTTTTTTCTGGGTTCCTGTCGCATGGAGTATTGTGTTCCATCCTTTGATTTTTAGTCTATGAATTTCTCTTTGAATTAAATGCGTTTCTTGTATGCAGCATATTGTTGGATCTTGCTTCTTGATCCATTCTGCTATTCTGTTTCTTTTGATTGGTGAATTGAGACCATCAACATTGATGATTATAACTGATATGCATTGACTTATCCTTGTCATGTTATTTTCCTGTTGTTGGCTCCCTTTTCTTCCCCCTCTGTTTAACTTTTTGCCTGGGCTGGTGGATTCATTCTGTTGGGGTTCATGGAGTTGTAATCCTTGTTATCTCTTTCTAGAATGTCCTTCAGAATACTTTGGAATACTACTTTGATGGTCATGAATTTCCTCAGGTATTTTTTTTTTTTTTTTTTTTTTTTTTTTTTTTTTTTTTTTGGTGGGTACCGGGGGTCAACCTCAGGACCTCGCGGGCCAGCAGGCACCCGTGCCGCTGAGCGATATCACCGGCCCCTTTTGTCGTATGTGGGTTCTGGGAGTCGAACTCGGGCCCTCATGCTTGCCAGGCAGGCGCTTAAGCCACTGAGCCATCTCACCAGCCCTCTTTATCTGTTTTGAAAGATAGTTTGTGAGGTACATCAATCTGGGTTGGAAGTTGTCTTCTTTTAGGGCTTGAAATACTTCATTCTATGCTCTCCTTGACTGAAGGGTTTGTGTTGAGAAGTCTGCCATGATTCTGATGGGCTTTCCTTTATAGGTGATTTGTTTCTTTTCTCTAACAGCTTTTAATATTCTGTTCTTACATTGAATTTCTGGAATCTTGACTATTATATGCCTTGCTATAGTGTTTTGTTTCTTTTTTTTTTTTTTTTTCGATCATGGGTAATTGGAGTTCTAAATGCCTCATTTATCTGTATGTAAAATTCTTTTTCCATGTTTGGGAAATTTTCTGCCATTACTTCTGTGAACAGGGTTTTGTTTTTTTTTTTAATGTGGGTACTGGGAGTTGAACTCAGGACCTTGCGCTTGCCAGCAGGGGCTTGTGCCACTGAGCGATATCACCGGACCTTTTTTTTCCTTTATGTGGGTAGCAGGAGTCGAACTCAGGACCTCATGCTTGCCAGGCAGGTACTTATGCCTCTGAGCTATCTCACCAGCCCTGTGAACAGGTTTTTTATGTCATTTGTGCTGCCTCCTGCTTTTTCATTGACTCCGATTAATCTTATGTTAATCTTTGGATCATCTAGCAGCTGTTGGATTGATTTTTTGTGGCCCCTTGGTATTTTTAAGAAACCTTTCTTTTCATGATTGCTAACCAAAATCTTCTCTTCTAGATCTGATATTCTGGCCTCACAATGGCTCATTCAGCTGTGTATATTTCCAATGGAATTTTTATTGTCCTAGATAGCTGTTTGAATCTGTTTCATGGATCCTGTTTCTTTCCAATGTTGGGGGTTTATTGTTTCCATCATTTTCCTAAGCTCCTGTATTTTTTTTTTAATTTGTGTCTGTCTAGAGTCACTAAGAATATCTTTCATTATGGTCACCATCTCTGTAGTTATATGAGAGATTATTTCTGATTTCATTTTTTTCTAGAGCCTCATTCATATGCCTCATTACTTCTGCTGTCAGCACTTCAGAGAGTCCAGGTGGGTGGCTTTCAAATTGTCCCACCTCATCGCCCCTGGGTTTGCTTTTGGTGAGGTGGAATTCTGGGGTTGCATTTTGCTTAAGTGTCTTCTCATTTTCTGTTTTTTGGGTTTTTTTTTAGTTTAATTCCTGAGTTGATGCTTGTAAATTCCCTAGGGTGAGTAGATTTATTGCTAGTATTAAGAACCCTTGGAAATGACTACTTCTCAGAGGTGTCTTCCAGGTGTAGCTGGCTTTTGGGTTTTGCGTCTGTTGCAAGATCCTACCTCTTCAGTTTATTGAGGATGAGAACTTACTGCCTATTTAGCCTAGCCCCTTGTTCTTTGGCACTGGCCTATAGTATTGTTTATGACCCTTAGGCAATCTCAGTCTTGGAATACCAGGAGGAACAACTGATTAGAACAATTATGTCACCTTGGATAAAGTAGTACAATCAGCAATAACAACAGCATCAAACACAGCCTAGAAAACGACAAACTGTGGTAACTATTAATTTGCTACCTTTAACCACACAAACTAGATTTGTGGTTATATAACAACATCTAAAATAAACCAGAAAATTGTATAGACTAAGTATGCTCTCAGTATGGCAATTTTACCCTCAGGGGAGAAAATTTAAAAGAGGTTAGGGAAAAAAAAATAGAGAAATAGAAGAAGAGGAAGAGATTAGAAGCAAGCCTGGAGGACAAAGGAAGATTATATGAACTATGGGAAACTGGTGAAGAAGACAGGAGGAAAAGAAAGAAGGATGAAATAAAAATAGAATAGAACAACAAGAAAACTAGAAACAATGTTCACACATATAAAAATAAGAACAAACGATCAAGAAAAACAAAACAAAAAAATAAGAGAGGAAAAAAAAAAGAAGAAAAGAAAAAAAAAATGCCTACTTCAGGGAGTGTCTCAGCTGTCAACAGTAGACAGAGTCAGCAGACAGAGCCCAGATCTGTATTGATTAATCCCAGCAGGCCAGCTGTAGATTTTACAGCAGGGTAGTGGATAATCCCAGCAAACCTCCACCTTTAGTTCCACTGAAGCCCAAGCTGGTTTCTGGATGTGAGGTTGGAACCTGGTTTGTTCAGCCTGCAACACTCTGTGTGACTCCTGCTGGTTTGAATTCGGCTCCTTGACCTCCTGCCAATTTGAACTTGGTTCTGCCTCACCCTGACACTGGGAACCGCCTTAGGAAGCCAGCCTGCAGCTGCTCTGAGTTCTGAGCTCAACTGGCCTCTTTCCATGATGGCTACTGGCCAACTGCCTTCTCCTGAAGGACGTCTGAACCCAAACAACTTACCAGCCACTGCAGTCTCCTGCATCCACTGCTCCGTTCCACTGGTATGTATCTCCGTGGAGGTCTCTGAGGTCGCCAGCAGTCACTATGTGTCTGCAGGTTTAAGCCACCTCTCCCACAGTGAGTCAGGGCTCAGAGAGAAAGCACCACTTGCCACCTCCTTCTTCTGAGTTAAAGTCTCTCTCTTTGTTCTCCCTGTGGGCTTCAATTCTCACTTTAGATCCTTGTTGGTTCCCGGGGACCCACTTATCCCCTTCTTCTCTTCCTCATGTTGCTATATTCCAGGATTTGGACACCAAATCTCAGAAAGCCTGTTTCTCTGCTGTTCACAACTCTGCCACCATCTTCGTGGAAGTCCTGAAAATTCTTTTTCTTCTTTTCTTTTCTTTCTTTTTTTTTTTTTTTCTTTTTTCCTTCAGTACTGCAGATTGATTCCAGGGGCACTCTATCACTCTGGTACATCTCCAGCCAATTAAAAACAATTTTTTTTTGCCTTAATCCCAGCACTCAGGAGGCTGACACAGGAGAATGATGAGTTTGAGGCCAGCACGGGCTACATAGGGAATTTGAGGCCAGCCTGGGCTACACAGGGAGACCCTGTCTCAAAAAAAAAAAAAAAATCAAAAAAAATTAAATTTTGACATAGTCTCACTAAGTTACTAAATTGCCAGGCTGGCCTTGGACTTGTGATTCTCCTGCCTCAGGCTCCTGAATAATTGGGATTATGGGTGTGTGCCATCATGCATGGCTTTTTTTAGTTGTACAGATAAAACAAGGTGCAGGAACTGAAATGTCTTGTCTAAGATCATTTGGGCAGTAAGTGGTAGCTGCTGAGAATAGGGTCTTTCTCCTTATAGATCAGAGACCTGGGTGTGTGCTACTCAGATTGGTGTCCATAGATCAGCTGTGTTCTGTAAGCTGTTGTAATCTGTCCTTGATGAGACAAGAACTTGCCCAGAAATCAAATTGACACTAAGCACACTGTCTAGTTCAACTACTATAATACTTTAAAAGTGTTCCCAAGAATTATTTTTTTTTTTTTTGTGGGTACCGGGGTGTCGACCTCAGGACCTCGCGGGCCAGCAGGCGCCCGTGCCGCTGAGCGATATCACCGGCCCCTTTTTCGTATGTGGGTTCCGGGAGTCAAACTTGGGCCCTTGCACTGCCAGGCAGACGCGTAGGCCGCTGAGCCATCTCACCGGCCCTCCCAAGACTTATTAATGAGCAGTTTGAACCTTCCTACTGTAAGAGGAATTTTCCCTTCTGGGAAAATACAATCCATGCTGTCCTCCTTCTCCCAATGTTCCGAGAATTAAGCTGTTACAGTTTAAAGTTGCCTAAGTTAGATAAGAATGAGAACAGGGCTGACCAGGGAATTTACAAAACATGCCTTTACGAGATAAGAACAACCCCATGACTAAGAAATTTACAAAATATGCCTTTACGAGATAAGAACAACCCCATGACTAAGGAATTTACAAAATAGGAGACATCCTCCGCCACCCAGCCTTAAATTTCCGTATGATTGTCTTCTCCCAATGAATGTAAAAAGCTGTTTAAACTAACCAATGCCATCTGCTTCTGTAACCGCTCTTGCAAAGACCCCTCCTCCCTCTGTTCTATAGACATATAAGCCCTGCACAGACAAACCTCGGGGCTCTCTGTTCCTGCGTGTTCAGTGAGCCCCACGCATGCTTGGTCAATAAAACCCCTTGCCTTTTGCATGAGAGAACGCTTCTTGGAGTCCTCCTTCACGCGGCGGGCGTCTCTACCCTAACACTACGTAAACTCTGTGTGGTGGATTGACAACTGGTGGTCAACTTGTAACACCCAGCTGAACTGAATCAGCCTGGTGCTGGGTGTGGAGGGCCCACCTGAGGATCGTTACCAACAACATAAAAAGGAGAACTGGAGAGGAAGAGGTGGTGCTGTTGGTTCTCCTGGAGGAGCTTGTCACACTGGCTTTCCTGATAGGAACTTGACTGTTCTCATCGTTGGTGGAGCTCGGGACCTCATTGCCACTAAGGATGGCTGTGGTACTTTTCAGGGGAGCTCTGCTCCTTACTTTGAGCATCGCTTCCTGGCTCTGGTGCAGAACACTCAGCCTGCTGGCACAGATCCTTCATCCCACTGGCATAGAATTTATAGCTTCCACCACTGACCTTTGGGCCTTCCCAGTGCAGACCCATGAAAGAGACTTGCATGAGACAGTGTGGTGGGCTCTGGGCCTCCAGTTGGACTCATGGGGGCATTGCCATAGGCTCTAGGTCTTCAGCTGGACTTGTGCAGGACACTGCTGTGGCATCCAGGCCCTCAGCTGGATTCTTTGGGTGTTTAGTGTGTGGACAGATTTCCTGCTCTCTTTTTGTATTTGACTCTTTGGGTGACTACTATAAAACAATCCTATAAATTATGTGTCCTGTATTGTTTCCCTTGCAAACCCTGACTACAACACCCTGTTATACTAGCAAATAATAAATATAAATTAATGAAGAAAAAATACCAAAAAAAGAAAAAGAAAGAAAAGAAAAAGAACTACAACTGACATAATAAATAAGTGGGACTGTTCACAAGACATGGCTCCCAACTTTAACAACGTACCATGTTCACATGCATGGAGTTCCTGTCGGCATCACTGTAAACAGCTACGGTCTGCATGCCCATTTTTTTGGCTGTTCGCATCACCCTGCAGGCAATTTCTCCTCTGTTTGCTATGAGGACCTTGGTAATGTTTCTTCCTGCTGAAAATACCATGAAGATCATATAGAAATGTTACTGAGGAAAAAGAAATGTGAATGAGAATATGTCAGTAACTAGCTGAGGAGGATTTGTTTTGGTAAAGTCAGCAAAATGGAGCCTAAAATCACCATTTTAAGTAGTATTTGACAATGCATGTTTTTTCATGGAAATACAAGATACCTCTATTCACAGACTCTTAAATTACTTAGCTTTTTCAATTTAAAATTAAAAGGTACTTCGTTAAGCAAAGGATAAAATTACGATAGCTTTAAAAATCACCTCAGTTAGGGCTGGTGAGATGGCTCAGCGGCGTAAGCGCCTGCCTGGCAAGCGCAAGGGCCCGAGTTCGACTCCCGGATCCCACATACGAAAAATGGGCCGGTGATATCGCTCAGCGGCACGGGCGCCTGCTGGCGCGTGAGGTCCTGAGGTTGACCCCCGGTACCCACAAAAAAAAAAAAAAAATCACCTCAGTTAATAATAACTTATTTTTAATTAGTACTACTTATGACCCAGGTCTTATGCTAAGGAGTCAACTGAACTCCGATATTAGTACAGTTAGAAACAAAGGAGCTGAGTGAGTCGCTCCTTTCCCTTCCTTCAACTGTAACCACAACCCACACTGATGATTACCCAGGCTTACTTTAGGAGGTCGCACAGATGGCTGACACCAGTAAGACAGACAATGGAAGGCACCTTGGATCAATGTGACCCCATACATACTGGAAGCCTGAATTATCAAGCCCCCTTTTTGTCCTCTGCACTTGAGTCCCTTTTTCCTTTTGCCCTCGAGTCTCCTTTTTTCCCTTCATCCTCTTTTCCCTTCGCCATTCTCCCTGTTCCTGCTACCATCCCGTGATCTTCAATAAATGTAGCTACTTGCTACATACTACCAGGTGTGCGCCTGGCCATTCTTTACTTCTCCTACACAAGAACCTGGACTATTTTTGGCCCACTCAACTGTAACAATATTAGTCCTAATAAAGTATAGTACAGTATCCCTGCATATCCTCGCAGGATTGATTTCAGGACCCCCTGTAGATACAAAACACCCTGGATGCTTAAGTCTCATACATAAAATGGCATAATATTTATATATAACCTACACACGTCCTCCACCTCTAGATTACTTATCCTGGCCTAATAGAATGTAAATGCTATGTAAACAGTTGTTATATTGTATTGTTTAGGAAATAATGGCAAAAAAAAGGTTTGTACATGTTTGGTGCAGATCAATTATTTTTTTGTGACTATACATTACCTATATTATTTTAAAGATGAAGAAACTAAGGCTGAAAGAGATAGTACATTTTTTTTAGTACATTTTTGAAATGATAAAGCTAAAAGAAGTGGTGGGTCCAGAATTTGAACACAGGTCTGCCTCACTCCAGAATCTGCACTCTCAGTTACTCTGTCCCATGGACTCTACCCCCATGCACATGGGTTCGTGTAGTTCTCTTCCCATGGAAATGCCCATGCATCAGTCTACCGCCATCAGAATGACATGCTGTTGCATTAATATGTAACACGTATTTCTGTCATTGTACATGAAATAAATGTTCTCTGGCAGTTTATAATAAAGTTATTCTTAAAAAATAAGGTTTCAAAAGCAATAAAAAAAGAAAAAATAAATAAGGTTTCATAGAACAGGAATCTATATAGCCCAAGAGTTGTCACAGATTACAGGAGCTGCCGGGATGAAGTTTTTTGTTTTTTTTTTTTTTCGGGATGAAGTATTTATGAGCATGTTTGGAAGGTAAGTAGAGGGTTATAGCCAATCAATCAGAACATAAACTTTTATTATATTCCATAAGTTTTATAGTGGAGAAATCCCTAAAATTTTATTTGAAAAAAAATTTTTTTCCCTTTACCTAAAAGAATTCTTTCAACAGCTTTGATTTAGACCATTATAGTCATGCTTTTCCAAATTGATATGCTGGAGAGACTAAAATAACAACATAAATATAAAATAGTCTCCATTATTACCCCCCGTATTTTAGGCTCAACAGCAAGGGAGATTTGATATAAAGCAAGTGAAAACCTTAGTAATTAGTAAGAAAATTATCATAAAAATCCAAAACTTAAAAAGGTTTGTGGGAACTAATTCTGTTATGCACAAATTACAAATTAAACATTTTTCTTTCTTAGTTCACAATCCGAAGCCAAGTCAAATACAACAATAAAGTCTGTCAGTACCTGTGGCTGTTGCATATTTCATGTTTCTTTGGTTCCAAGCCCATTTTCTACAAAACAAATCCAAATGGAATTATAATTAATCAGAATATACATGATCAGTCACTGTTCTTCTGAAAGAATCCGAATTTTTAAAAACATGAAACCAAGTCCAGATATAATCTAAATTAAACCAGTTGGAAATGTGGCACATGCCTATAATCCCAGCAATTGGGAGGCAAAGGCAGGAAGATCGCAGCGAGTTCAAGGCCACCGTGGACTATATAGTGAGTTCAAGACCATCAAGACCCTGTCTCAAAAAAAAAGAAAGCAAGAAAGAAAAAGAAAAACCCTTATGCCCTCTAACAAAGTGATTTAACAATACTTTTCTTTGTAGAATATAAACTAATCCAAAAATCAGGAGTTAGATTTCTGGCTGTTTTCCCCTTGCACTGAAAATTTTAACCTGTTTATACCCAATGCTGACACTGAACCACAGAGTCAGAGACAATTAAAAAGCCAACGTGTTGGGCCAGGGATGTAGCTCAGTGGCACAAGCGCCTGCCTGGCAAGGCCAAGGTCCTGAGTTCAATTCCTGCTACCAAAAAAAAAAAAAAAAACGCCAAGGTGCTTCAAGATCATCTACTTGGGTTTTCTTCAAACATCTTGACTATTACAGTAAAAACTACCTGGTACAAACACAATTAGGTTTCACAAAAGAGGATTCACCCAGCATTTTGACACTTTCTATTTTATTAAATAATATGTACTAGTCAAACTAGTTTGAAAAATGCTAATCAAATTCAATCTTCTGATAAGACAGGATTGACATTCAGACCAGAGAAGTAAATGGAAGGAAAATGAATGAGGACAGCAGACAGATTGCTGCTTGTGGGGTCACAAGAGCTGAGCTCTTATGTGAGACCCTCCAGGGTCAAGTTAGTTTACATCAATGTTTCTCAACCCCCCCCATTATTACCTTCCTAATGAGAAGACTTATATACTAAGGAATAAGAGTTCATAGGAAGGATTGAGCTTTATGGGACCACAAACCATGATAACATCTAAGATATTTTTATTTTCCCAAGAACAATTTTTGCCCCTTGATAACATCCCAGTCAGTATGCATGCTCCACACCCTGGATTCCACATTCTCACATGAAGGAAGACAGCCAGAAGTGATCCCAAAGATACTTCTCATTTTAAAAAATATACTATTCTATCCCGAGTCCTTATATTAAAAGAAAGTGGAGAAACAGGGAGGCAGTGCAACTTGTCTGAGGTGTCTTAGCTAGATAGAAACCCCTGAAGATCTACAATTATTAAGTTCTATGATGCCTACTGACACAATAAATTAATACTGAAACATTAACCAAGAGCTGATGGAATGCAGACCAAATTCACTTTGAGAATAAAAAAATGTAAGACCTAGTGGTTTTCAGCTTGAGAGAATATGCTGGAAAACCAACAAATTGCAGAAGCAATCCCACCTTAGTCTTTTCCATCTCTATCTGGAAAATGTAAAATCATGATTATAAGAACTATTTTAGATTCTTCATAAAGCACATGATAAAAAAACACAATATATCTCACCATATACTAACTAAAATTGAAATGGATGATGAAAGATCTAAATGTTAAAACAGAAACACAATCTGCTGGAAGATAAAATAGATAAAACTCTTGAAGACACAGGTGTAGGCAAGAATTTTCTGAACAGAACCCCAACTGCACAAGAAATAACAACAAGAACCAACAAATGGAATCATATTAAATTAAAAAAAAAAACTTTTCCACAGTGGAAGAAACAACAAATAGAGTGAAGAGACAGCGTACAGAATGGAAAAAAAATTTGCAGGCTATTCCTCAGAGAACTAATATCTAGAGCATACCTAAAGAACTAAAAAAAAATTAGTACTCCCCCCCAAATAATAATACTCAACTATAATCCTCTATCCCAACAATGTGCTGACTGGTTTATTTCATTTTTTCACAATTATCTGAACTACAATAAAGAAGTGACTTACAAGATTAAGAAATTGCTTTCATGAGCTAATTACACTCTGACTCAACATAGCTTCTATTTTCATTCCTATAATCCCACAACTGGAGATTGTCTCTGAGTTATTAGAGAATCATTGCATAAAAAGAAATGTAAAACCCCAATACTGGCCAGGCATGGTGGTACATGCCTGTAATCTCAGCACTTGGAAGGCTGAGGCAGGAAGATTGCCATAAGTGTGAGGCCAGCTTAGGCCACATAGTGAGTTCAAGGCCAGCCTGAACTACATGGCAAGACCCTGCCTCAAAAAATAAAAATAAAAATAAAAAATAAAACCCTCATACTGACAAAATTTTAATCTATAAATCATTAATAGGTTTAACACTTTCCGGGTGACAGCTAGGTGAGAATAATTCTATGGACAGTAGTCCAGCTATGACAGAAGAGAGAGAAAACAGGTCTGTGGTAGCATCCTGAAGAGCCCTGGGAACCTAGGAAACGTCAGGAGAAAGAGAAGAGCATTAACATTGCTTTCACCAACTTTCTTATCTTACTTGGGAGCTAGTTCCGTAAAAAGGAAGTGAAAAGCCAACCATCGGCAATCATTTGTGGAAAATACAAGCAAATAAAATAGCTAATCTAGGTGACTGAGTCTACAAAGGCTGTTTATGGATAGATTCATTGGACCAGATTCGCTTTAAACTTCTTTCCATATGTTAATCTGCATAAGTTAAAGTACCAATATCATCACCTCCTTCTAGGTGAGGAAACATTAAGTAACTGCCAAGGGCACACACCTAATGAATAGCTGAGATCCCAGCCTTCTAGCTGTAGTCAGTGCCCTTGAATGTTAAGCTACACGTCTTTCCAGAATAATGGAGAACGACGGTAACAATGAAGGAAAGGAAGATAGTTCTTGCAAACTCAAAGGTGTTTTCGCTACCGGAGTTATTGTCACTGAAGCCCGGAGCTCAAAATTTGAAATGGATCTGGATTCAGGTTGCTAGTGAGTCACCTGATAGCTTTGTTCGAACTTGAGTACAAGAGCTGTTGATAAAACTTCCTAGCCCTCTGGAAGATAAATTTGCTCTTGTAAACTTGATTCGTTCCGACAGTGGAGGAAAAAACCAGGGTTCTTAGGGGTTGGGGAGATAGCTTGAGACAGGCTTTGAGAACATCGAAGCCCTAGCTCTTACTAGTCGTGTAATCTTGGGCAGATCGCTGACTCCCCTTGAGCTTCCTCAGACCCGGACTGTAACCACGTCCCAGGCAAGCGGTGCTGAGAAAGCCAGACGTAAACGCAGGAAGGCAGGCCCTGCTCCACCTCTGCCAAGTCCTCGTAATGGAAAATCAGAAGCCAAGAGCGGGCAGACGGTGGACGTGTTACAGGGCAGCAGAATCCCCCGGAAAGGCACCGGGGGTTTCCCCGACTCACGGCCCCGCACCTCCCACGGCTCACCAGGGTCCGTGCACCAGGCGCCTTGACCCGGCGCACTCACCCATGCCCCTCCGCCCACCGTTACCTCGGAGGCAACAGCAGGATCGAGAGGCGCTGCCACCGATTCCTCTCTGCCGCCACCAGCAACACAGACACTGCCGAGGCCACTGCCATATCCAAGGAACCCAGCCACAGTAGGATGGAAAGTCGGACTCTCGCACATGCAAAAGCTTTGCTCGGCTCGGTAAGCCTATTGTCCTTCGCCGGTCACCGTCCAATCTAATTGCTGGTGGAGGCGTCTTCGTGAAAGCCAATCAAAGAACAGAAGAGGATTTTCCGTGGCGACGATTGGCCGCGTGCCCACGGAGGTGTGGTCTCTTCTGGTCGCGCCCCTCGGCCTCTGAGCCCACTCCCCGAGGGTTGTCCTGTGTGGCAGTGGGCTTCCCACGCTTTCCTTTCGCTGCGGGAGAACTCTGCCTCCGTGACTTTTCTCACGAAAGCATCAGCCATGGAGAAAAAGCCAAACGGAAGGGGAGAGCAAAATACGATTCTCTAGTGTCCTCAAGAATGAAATTAAGTAACAAAAAACTACCACTAAGCCGGGCGTGGTGGCGCACGCCACTCGGGAGGCTGAGGCAGGAGAATCGTCACAAGTTCGAGGCCAGCCTGGGCTACATAGTGAGTTCAAGGCCAGTCTAAACTATGCAGCAAGACCCTGTTTCAAAACAAAACAAAACAAAACAACAAAAAAGCCTACCACTAAAAAACGTGCTCTAATTGACTATTAGGGAAAAAGTCAAAACCGAAATTGCAGAATATCTAGAAAATGAAAAGATACTGTAAACGCTGTGCTTATTTGATATAACCAAAGCAAGGCTCACACGAAAAATCACAGTAAACCAAACGATACAAAAATCACAGTAGGTTTAAGGATCAGAAAAATAAACACAAGGAAAGCATTAGGAAGAAATTAGTAAAGAAATTAATGAACTGAGAAAACTAATATCGAAGGACCAGTAAATGTAGGGAGTTTTTCTGTTTTTTTTTGTTTTTGTTTTTGGTACCGGGGATAGAACTCACAACCTCACGCTTGCCAGGCAGGCGCTGTGCCGCTGAGCTATATCCCCAGCCCAACTCTAGGAATTTAGGAAAACGAAAAAATAGTTAATCAGAAATAAAAAGAAAATACACAATAAAAATATGGAAAATCATAGAGAAAACATTATACATTTGTAAGAAGCTACTTTTGCTCAACTTTAAAACACAAACTTGAGGGCTCACTCTGAACCCTCCTATCAGAATGTGCCCCCTCCAGCTACCTAAGCTGGAGTTCTTTTTTATTTTCCTGCCAAGTTTCCAAATAAAACTTTTTTCTATTAAAAACAAATAACAAAAATCTGGATGAAATGTATGTTACAAGAAAATATAATTTACCAAAATAGATCCTGAAAGAGATAGAAAACCTAACCAAACCACTGTAGAAATTATGAAACTAGAAAATATTATAATAAAATATTATATGTCCTCCATACCTCCTCTACTACTGCCTTCACCTCCACTCCTCAAAACTGTAAAAGACCACCTCCTCATGGAGGAAACTGTGTGCAAATTGTAAAGATTAGTTGGCTCAAATGCTACTAATTCTGTCCCAGAATGCAAAACTTGATGGGAGTTTTCCAGATTCTTTTTATGAAGTGAGCATAAATTGATACCAAAATCAAAGGTCACACACACACACACACGCACACACACAGTTAGAGCTCAATGCCTCTTAGGAGTATCAATAGAAATATCCTAAGTAAATATTAACTAAAACATCCAGTAGCTTATGGAAAGAATAACACACTCTAACCAGGTAAGTTTTATTGCAGGAATCTCAGGTTATTTCCACATTAAGGAATTATTAATATAATTAATTATATTAATATTTAAAGGACAAGAAAATTTTATGTTCATAGATGCTCAGTAGGTCTTTGATAAAGCCCAATGTTTATTCTAGATTTTACTTACTTATTTATTTATTTATTTATTTGTTTATTTGGGGGGTTGAGACAGGGTCTCACTATGTAGTCCAGGCTGGCCTCAAATTCATGGCCATCCTTCTGCCTCAGTCTCCTGAGTGCTGGGATTACAAGTGTGCACCACCATGCCCACTGTTTAGATTTTATTTTATTTTTTAATTAAGTTTATTGATACATTTTAGATATACATAATGATCATATTCATCATAGGGAATTTGTACCCATATGTGATATATTTTCATTCTTTTTCTCAATCCCCCCTCCTCCCTTCACCCCATTTTCCCCTCCCTATTTACAAAGCTTTGTTTCCATTTTATCCTTTTTTTTTCTTTTTCCCCTCCTTTCTTTCTCCCTTCCCCTACCCTAGTTTCCCTTTCCTTTTGAACAATTTCTTCCCATTTCACAATATCTATTGTACATTTTGGTCCTTATTTACTGTTTCAGTTTCTCACACCGGGGAGACAATGTGATGTTTACACATGTGAGTCCAATTTACTTCACTTAAGAGTATGGTTTCAAGGTCCATCCATTTACCTAGAAATGCCTCAAGTTTATCCTTCTTTATAGCAGAGAAGTACTCCGTTATATAGAAAAACCACAACCTTCTTTACCCTTTCTTTGGTTGATAGGCATTTGGGTTGTTTCCAAGATTAAGCTATTATAAATTGTGCTGCTATAAACATGTGTGCACATATATCACTGTGGTATGATGTTTTTAATTCTTCTGGGAAGATACCCAGAAGAGGAATAGCTGGGTCAAATGGGACCTCTAAACTGGTTTTTTGAGGCATCTCCATACTGATTTCCACAGTGGTTGCACCAGTCCGCACTCCCACCAACAGTGGAGAAGGGTTCCTTTTTCCCCACAGCCCTGCCAGCATTCGTTATTGGTTGATTTTTTTATGATAGCCATTCTTTCTGGAGTGAGATGGAATCTCAGCATTGTTTTAATTTGCATCTAATAACCAGTGATGTTGAACATTTTTTCATGTATTTATTTGCCATTTCTATTTCTTCATCTGAGAAATGTGTATTCATCTCAAATGCCCATTTTTGGATTAGGTTTTTGAATTTGAGGGTCTCATTTTTTTTTCAGTTCTTTATATGTTCTAAGTATAAGTCCTTTGTCTAAAGGATAACTAGCTAAAATATTTTCCCACTCTGTGGGTTGTCTTTTCACTCTGTTGGTGATTTCTTTTGTTGTGCAAAAGCTTTTTAATAGGATGAGATCCCAGTTATTGATTCTCTGTATTATTTCCTGTGCAATCAGGGTTTTGTTCACGAAATCTTTGCCTACACCTATGTCTTCAAGAGTTCTGCCTATTCTCTCTTCCAGCAGATTTAGTGTTTCTGTTTTAATATTTAGATCTTTGATACATTTCAATTTTTGCTCAGTTGCACGGTGATAGACATAGGTCTAGTTTTAGTCTTTGGCATGTGGGAAGCCAGTTTTCCAGCACCATTTATTAAAGAGGCTATCTTTCTTCCAGTGAAGGTGTTTGGCTCCTTCGTCAAAGATAAGGTGGCTGAGTGTGTTTGGAGTTGTTTCTGCATCTTCTAATCTGTTCCACTGATCCTCAGGTCTGTTTTTTTATTTGTTTGTTTTTGCCAGTACCATGCTGTTTTATTAACTTCGAAGTATAATTTCAAGTCAGGAATTGTAATGCCCCCTGCCTTGCCTTTGTTGCCCAGAATTGCTTTCGCTATTCTAGGTCTCTTCTGGACCCAAATGAATTTTAGGAATGTTTTCTTTAGTTCTGAGGTATGCTAATGGTATTTTGATTGGGACTGCATTAAATCTGTATAACAATTTTGGGAGTATGGCCATTTTTACTACGTTGGTTCTACCTATCCATGAGCAAGGGATTATCTTTCCATTTTCTGATATCCTCTTCAATCTCCTTTTTCACAGTGCTGTAATTTTCATTGTAGAGATCTTTTACTTCCTTTGTTAGATTGATTCTTAAGTATTTCATTTTTTTGGATGTTATTGTGAAGGGTGTGGTTTCCTTAATTTTTTTGTGTGTGTGTGTGGGTCCCAGGGGTCGACCTCAGGACCTCGCGTGCCAGCAGGCACCCGTGCCGCTGAGCAATATCACCGGCCCTTTTTTCCTATGTGGGTTCCGGGAGTTGAACTCAGGCTCTTGCGCTTGCCGGGCAGGCGCTTACGCCACTGAACCATCTCACCCGCCCCGTGTTTCCTTAATTTCTTTCTGTTAGTTTGTTGTGTACAAGAATGCTATTGACTTTTGAGTGTTGATTTTATATCCAACTACACTACTAATTTGGTTATTAAATCTGTAAGTCTTTTGGTGGAGTTTTTGTGCTCTTCTATGTAGAGTATCATGTCATCTGCAAATAATGATTCAACTTCTTCTTTTCCTATCCTTATTCCTTTGTTTCTCTTGTCTAATTGCTCTAGCCAATGTTTCCAGAACTATATCAAATAGGAGTGGTGATAGTGGACATCCTTGTCTTGTTCCTGATTTTAGAGTGAAAGCTTTCAGTTTTTGACCACTTAGTATGATGTTGGCTATTGGTCATAGATGCCTTTTATCGGAATGAGGTGAGGATCATCTATTCTAATTTTCTGTAGTGTTTTTATTTACTATTATTATAAATGGGTGTTGGACTTTGTCAAATACCTTTTCTGCATCTGTTGAGATGATCATGTGATTTTTGTCTTTGGCTCTGTCAATATGATGTATTACATTTATTGATTTGCATATGTTGAACCATCCCTGCATCCCTGGGATGAAACCTACCTAGTCATGGTGTATAATCTTGATGATTTGCTGCATTCTGTTTGCCAGTATTTTATTAAGGATTTTTGCATTTGTGTTCATTAGGGAGATTGGTTTGTAGTTTTCTCTTTCGGTTGGGTCCTTCTCTGGTTTCAGTATCAGAATAACACTTGCTCCCAGGAATGATTTTGAAAGTATTGCTTCCCTTTTAAGAATTTCAGCATTAGTGGCATTAGATCTTCTCTAAATTTCTTGTAGAATTCAATAGTGAATCTATCAGGGTCTGGGCTTTTTCTTTGTTGGTAGGTTTTTAGTTACATTTTCAATTTCATTGACTGATATTGGGTTATTTAGAATATATCTTCTTGATTCAGCTTTGGTAATTTACATGTGTCTAGGAATCTGTCCATTTCTTCTGTGTTTTCCATCTTTAAAACTCAATAATTCAATAAGTAGTATTGGGAGAAGTAATTAGCTCTCTGGAAAAAAGTTGGATCCCTGCTCAGTTCTCACGCCCAACACCAAAATAAATTCCAAATGGATACAAATGTTACATATACACAATGAAAGCATCGCTGGGCATGGTGGTGCACAAAAGAGGCATAAAAGTGCTAGAAGACATTAGAGGGAAATCTTAAAGAAGGTACTGAGGGTTGAACCTGGTACCTTTGCACTGAGCTACACCTCCAACCCTTTTTTTATTCTGAGACCAAGTCTTGCTAGATTGCCCAGGCTGGGCTTAAATGTTCGCTCCTCCTGCCTCAGCCTCCCATAGCGCAGAGATTACAGGATGTGCCCCTACACCCAGCAGGAACCCTGTTTTTATAGTTTTCTAGAGTGTAACCATGTAGTATGGTTTAGCTCTAAAATGTCCCCCAAGGCTGCATGTGATGGTGCACATCTATGGTCCCAGCTCCGAGGAGGCTGAGACAGGAGGACTGCTGTGAGTTCAAGGCCAGCCTGGACTACATAGTGTTTTCAAACCCAGCCTGCATAGCAAGACCCTGTCTCAATAATAAATAAAGGCCAGGCATGGTGGTGCACGTCTGTAATCCCAGCCCTCAGAAATCTGAGGAAGGAGGCTCGCCATGAGTTTGAGGACAGCTTGGGCTACATAGTGAGTCCAAGTTCAGCCTGAACTACACAGTGATACTCTGTCTCAAAAAAAAAATGTTTTAATAAATAAATAAATAAATAAAATATCCCCCAAAGTCTCCTTGTGTTCAGGGGTGGGGCTTTCGGAAGGTGATCGGATCACTGGGTTGCCTTGTTCATCAGTGGATTAATCCACTGACACATTCACAGCTGAGCATGCCAGTTCAAAGAGGTGAGTCACGAGGGCCACAACCTGGAAGGGCACACGCTTGTCCTCAGTTCTTTCCTTTGCTGTCAGCTTCCTGGCTGCCATGGATGGAGCAGCTGCTCTTCACCATGCCCTTATGCCATGCTGTTTCTGTCTCAGAGCCAGCCAGCCACGGACTGGATCTCTCCTCTGCCTGCTGGGCAATGGCTGAGGCGGTTCCAAGTTGCCTCTTTTTTTTCCCCAGCCACTTTCAGTACCATTTGTGTTAGACTGGGTCTTCCAAGAAGATGATGCCAACACGCAAGCATTTTACTAGGGGAAAGGTCCATGGGAGAAGGTGGCGAGGAAGCCAGAGGAGGCACTGCTGAATCTGAAGGTCAAAATAAGACAGGGTGGGTGCAGTCCCTGGAAAGCTGTGCAGGTGCAGTCCTTGCCTGTGGTAGGCGAGCCCAAGCCAAAGTCATGTGTCAGATGAGTGCTTTGTATCCCAAGAATGTCCTACCTTAGTATCCTGGTCATGCTGAGTCATTGCTGGGAGCTGCCTATGAACACGCAGTGGGTGTGACAAAAGCTTTCAGAGCACAACAGCTGACACCCTTGGTTAATGGCCCTTGGTGGTCTCATGGCCACCGCAGACTGGAATATAAGGAGCAAATGCCTCTCTACATCACCTCCTCCTGCCCCACCATAAAACTTATATGACAGTAGAAAAACAGAAAAAGAATGCCTGAGACTGTTTCAGTTGGTAACTGAAGAAAATGAACAGGGTGGGAAGATCAAGACTGACTGGAGACGTGCTGGGGCTACTTTAGGAAGGGAAGCCAGACAAGGTCCCCCTGTGTCATGACCTGAATGAAGAGTGAAACACAGCGTCTGCAAAAAGAACATGAGGGTGGCATGGAGGACGAGGAGCAAGTCAGCACAGCTTGGTGTGGTGACCTAAGGGACGGAGGCGGGGCCTGTGAGTGGCAGGAAGGTGGGGCCAGAATTGGCAGGCCCCTAATGGAACAGAGGGAAGTCATGGAAAGGGGTTTTATCTGAAGGACAATAGGACCTGATCTATGTTTTGAACAGTGGATGCCAGTGGGGACAGAAGAGAAGATCCTTATGGTAGTCTGGGAGAGAGATGACAGTGGCTTTTACTGGGGTGGCAGCAGTACCCAGCAGTGAGAAGTGACTGGATTCCTGACACATGATACCGCCAAAGCAGCCTTGCTGAAGGAGTGAGGGTAGAAGATGAGAGGAAGACAAATCGGGGATACCTCCAAGGATTTTGTGGCATTGAGATGGCAGTTAAGACACAGATTTGAAGGTTTGGAGGGTAGAGTGTGAGAACTGAGATCTTTTTTTCCACTGTCTAGGTTTGAGATCTGTCTGTCCCACTTCCCTGTGGAACACCAAGGGAAATGATCTTGAAACAAAAGATGACCAAGGAGAAAATTTTGGGGAAAACCTATATTTTGGTGTTTGCTAAAGCATGTATGGTTAGTTGAATACATCAACTTGACTAGGCTATAGTACCCAGTTATTCAATCAAATAAAATTTTAGGTGTGCCTATGAAGATTTTTTTTTTTTTCCTAGTACTGAGGTTTGATCACAGGTTCTCTGCATTGAGCTATATCCTTGCCCCCTGTATTTTTCATTTTGAGACAGGGTCTCCCTAGGTTGTTAAGTCATCCAGGCTGGGCTGAAACTTTCAATCCTCCTGCCTCAGCCTCCCAGTACTGGGATTATAGTCATACACCATCATGCCTGCCTTCAGCTGACTTTCAGTATAGGAGATTCTTCTCCTTGGCAAGGTGGGTGAACTAACTGGTTGCAGGCCTTAGCATAAAAACAGATTTTCTATAGAAAAAGTAACTTTGCCTTAAGACTACAGCATCAACTCTTGTCTGAGTTTCCAGACATATGCATTTCCTATTGTCTGTGTTTTATGGGAGAACCCTGACTGATGAGGTCTACATTTAGGGAACTGGAAGAAGTGGAAGGACCAGCAAAGAGTGGGAAGTAGTAGAAAACAGAGACTCTGGACTGTGACGGTCAGAGGCCACAGATGAAGGTTTCAAGGAAAGCTTGGTAAATAGTTTTTGATTAGAAGAGAAGTTTAGGAGGTAGGAACTGCAAAGTTTGGTGATGAAAAAATTCTGTTTTCAAATATCTGCCAGTTTTCTAGAGATCTGTTATTTGCAATGCACTCATTTCTAAAAGGAAATGAGGGAGAATGTCTTTTCTGTTTTGTTTGACACAGTGTTTCACTATGTAGCCCAGGCTGGCCTTGAACTCATAGCCATGCTCCTGCCTCAGCCTCCCAAGTGCTAGGATTACAGGTGTGGACCACCACACCCAGATCTGAGATAATCTCTTTTTAAACTATCCAATTATAGGCCAGGCATGGTGGGGCATGCCTGTAACTCCAGCACTTGGGAGGCTGAGGCAGGAGGATCACTGTGAGTTTGAGGCCAGCCTGGGCTACATAGTGAACTCAAGGCCAGCCTAGACTACACATTGAAACCTTGTCTCAGGGAAAAAAAAAAAAAAAAAAAAAAAAAAAAAAAAAAAAAAAGGAAGGAAGGAGGAGAAAGAAAGAAAATTAAGAAAACAAACTCTCCAATTATGAGTGTCTACCAGTGGCTATGGAGTTTCAAAGTGGCTCATCAGGGTGATCAGAGGTGTCTTTCCAGGAAGTATGATTAGAGGCCCTGACAGGTGGAGGGAACTGATGGAGGTCAGGAGGTCCTGCTGCCTTAAAAAATTTCTCTTGCCAATCTTTGCCCAGTCTTAAAACCTCATCAGCAAAGATTTCTTTTCCTAGTAGAAAATCCTAGGTCACTGTTGGTGCTGCCTTCTGAAGGGATTCAAGTTATTGTCATGGGGCTCAAAGTCAGTTTTCATGAGAGTGAGTTGTTAACAAGAGCCCGAGCTTGACCTCTGAATGGCTCCTTAGCTTCGTGTTTTGATGTGATCTCAGTTCCACAGGGATTCCCAGCATGATGCTGGCTGCCAGCAGGCCCTTACCAGAGCCACGCTAAAGGAGGTGCCTGACCTTGGACTAACTCCAAAACTGTTGAGCTAAACAAACCTCTTTTCTTTATACAGTGGCTAGCCTCAGGTATTTTGTTACAGTAACAGAAACTGACTAAAAGAGGTACTTAACAAGAAAGTTTACCAGGACAGACAGGAGGCAATATCTGGAAGCAAGGGAATTAGGGAATCTTGACAATAGAGTTTAATTCATAATTTTTCCCCCACAGCCAATCTTTCTCTTTAAACAAAACAGGTGAAAAAACGAAGCAGGCAAAACTGCTTGAACTTCCTTTTCATGTCCACCAACACTTGTCCAATATTAAAATTCCCTTGGAAACAGGTGGGAGTGAAGGAACTTGAGGATGGGAAGGCACCAGGGTGTTATAAAATAAAGCTGCTCGTTCCTTGGCAGAGATTATTCTTCCATCCTTGTTATGTTAATCTCCTTTTACATAGAGAACAGAAGGATACCCCCGTCAGCAAATCATTCTGAAGAATCAAGAATTTGGGGTCAGGAAGGTTAGCTCTTGTATTTGTGTCTTCACACCTTCCAGGTTTTCATAGAGGCTGAGGTTGGTTTACAGACCTAAATAGAAGTCCAGAGGGAGGAACCAGAGGGGGTCCAGGGTCCCATGAGCCATAAAAAGCTGTCTAAAACAAACTGAGTGTGGTGGTGCATGTCTGTAAACCTAGCACTTGGGAGGCTGAAGTAAGAGGACTGCTTAGATTTCAAAGCTAACCAGGACTCCATAGTGAGTTCAAGGCCAGCCTGAACTATATAGCAAGGCCCTGTCTCAAAAAGTTAAAAAAAAGAACAAATATAGAAGGACTCAAGAGGTGGAGGCATCTTTGTTACTTATCATAATTAAAAGTGAAAACCAACACTAGCGCTATAGATCAATGGGCCAAGACAGCCTCCATGGTGGTCCATACACTGCCTGCACCAGGGACGGAAGGTGCACCTCAGGCAGGGCTGGAAGCAGCTGGAAAGGGCCTTGGTTTGCATAATTTAGTAAGCCACTATTGAATTTATTTGCCTGGGTTCCCAAAGAAAGTGTACACCTTGACAGCAGAGACCTATGGTAGCCAGTATCCAAGAAGCTCCTTCCGGCATTCACAACCTTGTATAGATCCTGCCCACATTGTACCAGGATTGGCCTGTGTGACCAATAGAATATAGAGAGCCAGGCATGGTGAGACACACTGTAATTCCAGCACTTGGGAGGCTGAGGCAGCAGGATCACCTTGAGTTTGCGGCCAGTCTGGGGTACGTACTGAGTTCAAGGCCGGCCTGAACTGCATAGCGAGACCCTGTCTGAAAACACAAAACAAAAACAACAGAATATAAATAAATAATGCTGTTATTCAGTTCCCATCACTCTAATAAAATAACTGAGAAATTCATTAATAATTAAAAATGTTTATTTTGGCTCAGATTTGCACATCCCTGCCCAAGATAGAGCAGTCCCATTGCTTTGAGCCCCTGAGGAGGTAGCACATTATGGTGGCAGCATGTCACATGGGGCAGACCTGTTCAACCCATGAATCCAGAAGTGAAGAGAAAGACAGGAAGGGGTCATGGTTCCAGTCTCCTTGCAGGGCACAACCCAAAGACCTAAGGACACCCCATAGGGCCCCGCTACCTATGGGTCTACAGCACTTCTTAAAAAGGGCCACCTTGGGCCGGTGAGATGGCTCAGCGGCGTAAGCGCCTGCCTTGCAAGCGCGAGGGCCCGAGTTCGACTCCCGGAACCCACATACGAAAAAGGGGCCGGTGATATCGCTCAGTGGCACGGGTGCCTGTTGGCGCGCGAGGTCCTGAGGTCGTCCCCCTGGTACCCACAAAAAAAAAAAAAAAAAAAAAGGGCCACCTTGCAGACAAAGGCTTTAACACACATCTGGGGACCTTCAACATCTAAACGAGCAGATGGCATGTCACTTCTCTGTGATTAGGTTATAAAAGTCTCTGCCCTCTCTCACCACTTAGATAATATGGGTCCTCTTCTTACTCATCCAAGTCCCTAAGGAGAGGTGATTGGGACATAGGGCATCTTGCCTCCACTCTGGATGAGTGTATGAATGCATAGCACAAGGATCTGCTGGGATTTGGACTCTGTGGAAGGATCACAGCGCTAGGTTCCTTTTAGCACCATGGCAGACTGAGCTTACCCCAAGTATGGCTTACTCAGTCTTCACGAAGGTGCAGGCTTGCATAAAGTCCTACAATTAGGTGTGCTCCGTGCAGTCTCGGGTTTCCTGTCTCTTTTCTTGGTCTCCAGGACGTTCAGAGCTGGTCCTCTGTGGGAGACCCGACAGGAAGATTAAGGCCTAACTGGCCTCTTCTGTGAGCACTAGGGAGAAAGGTGGTGTGAGTGCATGCTGACATGCTACAGAGAACATTAATACAGCTGAGATCCGATTATTTACTCAGATATGGATGATGGGAGATAGATGAATCCTGTTTTACTGATTGCTATGCCTGTATCTGAGTAAATAAAGCCAAGGTGCACCAGTCACTTGGGGCTCTTTGTCAAAAGGTAACAAGAGCCCCTTGGTCCTCCACCTTTTAACCTATTCTGTGCCTCTTTGTGTTTCACCTTTGTAGCTCCTCGGTCAGATACAAGCTCATACAGTTTCAATCAGTAGGACCTGTTCCTTTCAGAGCACGAGAAACCTAGCTCCCTTCACTTCTGCTTCCGCACCTGTCCTTGAGTCTTCGGTGGAATTCTTCGCGCTGGCTGTCGGCCAGCAGACGCCCTCTTCTGTTCCGAGGCACTGGCCATCACTCAGCTACCTTCTGAGCACGGGGCTTGGCTGGCCTCCACACTGCAGTCTAGGGCTCTCGGCCACCCTGGGGCTTTCCTAGCCTCTCTCCGCGCCTACTGGGCACAGGCGGTTTCATCTGGCCCTCTCTTGTCTGGCCGTGGGCCCCCACCGCCCGCCCGCCCAGGATCTCTGTGCCCATGGCGGGCCCACTGAGCCTCGACCCTCCCTCTCTCTCGAGGTCCTGCCTGACTTCTTCCGGCCTCAAACACTCCCACTCCGTCCCGAACTGTCTCCGTCCGGGGGACCTCAGCTTCCTCCCACAGCCCTAGGTTGTTCGAGTCCGGCCTCGCCCCGGCTCGTCCCCAACTCCGCTATCTTCGTCAAGACTCGAATCCCTTCGCTCACGATCGTCCTCTTCCGGCCCGCCAGGGCTCCCCCATCTGAACCCGTCGGGTTCAGAAAGCCCGAGCTCGGGTCCTCCTCGGTTTCTCCGAACCTTCTCGCCTTCTTCCGTCACTTCTCGAGTCACTCCGCCCCTCCGGGCTTCCCATCCCCCAGGCTCGGTCTTTCCGCTCCTGCTCCTGCTCAAGTGTCTCCTTCGGTCCCTGCGACCCTCCTCGGTTCTCTTCCCCAGGCTTCGGTGCGTTCGTTTCTCCATGGATCCCTCTGCCCAACCGTGACGCCCAGCCATGCACCTCGGGTTTCGCTGCGACTCTTTCGTCTCTCCAGCGAGAGACCTGCAGTCCCTAGCCGGCTCCTTGGGTAGCTCCGCCCTCGCTCGTATCCCTCCCTACCTCCTCGGCCCACACCGCCACGCCTCAGGTCCGTTCGTTTCTCCTCAGGTCCTTGAGTCCCCCTGGTTCGGCTCCCTCCGCCCCTCCTCGGCTCCTTCCGTGTAACCTCAGCTCACTCCCCCAGGCCTCGGGTCCTTCCGCCCCCGCCACGGGTCCTTCGTTTCTCCTCGTGTCCCTCTGCGCCTCCTCGGCTCCCTCCCTTTATCCTCGGTATACTCCGCCAGGCCTCGGCCCCCTCCGTTTATCCTCGGTACACTCCGCCAGGCCTCGGGCCCCTCCGTTTCTCTGAGGAGGCGTTCATCCATCCATACGGGTTCCCCCAACAGCCTCGGATCGGTCTCTTCGCGCCCCCTCTCTGCCTCTTCGGGTTCCTGCGCTCCTCACGGGTGTCGCCACCAGCCCCTCCCGGCTTCCACCCCGAGGCCTGGAGTCCCTGCAGTTCCTCCTCCTGGCTCTTGGTGGAGCTGGTTCTCATCCAACCCTCAACCCTAGCATGTGGAAGGGCCCTTTCCCCCACATTCTGCCCACCATATCACCTTATTGAACTAAAACTAAAGGTTTGTCGTCGGAGAATGGGAAAAGGATGGGTGGTTTACTTTTATTTTTTAAGGGATGAAGTGGAGAATCATTCATGCAATGGATGCCCTCGGCCCTGCTCGGGTCCCTCCGCACCTCCAACGTCCTCCCCGCCTGGCCTCAGGTCTCTTCCTTTCATTTCTTTTTGTTCCGTTTTTGGTTTTGTTTTTTGAGACATGGTCTCGCTAGGTAGTTCAGGCTGGCCTGTATCTTTAAGGCCCTTAAGGGTTTCTACTCTCCTCCTTCACCTGCCTTCTTCCTCCTCCTCCTCATTCTTTTTGGAGTTTTCGGGAAGAGAAAAAAGGCTCTGTAACCTTGAGTAACTTTGTCTCCTGAAGCTACAGGTTTCTTAAAGTGCAATTTTAAAATTACCATTTTCCTTGTCTTTCTACCTGTTTTTATTTATTCTATCCTACATTGCCGTGAGTTCGATGCTAGCCTGAGCTACATAGGAAGACCCTGTCTCCAAAAAAAAAAAAAAAAAAAAAAAGAAAAAGACAAGAAAGGAGACTAGCCACGATTTAGCTCAGGGGCACAGTGCCTGCCTGGCAAGCTCGAGGTCGTGAGTTTGATTCCCGGTACAAAAAAAAAAAAAAAAAAAGACTACTATTAGCTAAGAAGAAAGGAATAAGGGAGGATTGTAGGTGCAGGTAATAGCAGGGATGGATATAAGCAAAATAGATGATACACATTAACCTCCCCCAAAATTTGTGAAACTGGGAGGGGCAGGACAAGAGGGGTTATGAGGGGCAGTGAAAATGATCAAGCAGATGCAGAGATCTAAATTACAGAGTATAATGAAAAAGCATCATATAAGGTAAACAAAAAAATGCTGACCTACGAACACGTGCAAGGATGATCCCAGTAGTTTTGTAATAGGAAAATTTAGAAACTTGAATATTCCTTGGTAGAGAAGCAAATGATGCTAGTCTATACAAAGGAACACTGAGATAATTAAAAATGATGTTGTTTTGTGTACACAATTATCAGGAAAACACATCCATTACACAGCTGTTGAAACATTAAAAAAAAACGGGATGTTAAAAAAAAACCGGGATGTTATATATGGCCCTATTATATAACTATGTGCTTCTTACACTTTTTGTTTTGTTTGTTTTTTGTTTTTTGAAACAGGGTCTTGCTATGTAGTTCAGCTGGCCTTGAACTCACTATGTATCCCAGGCTAGTCTCGAACTCAACAGTGGTCCTCCTGCCTCAGCCTCCCAAGTACTGGGATTACAGGTGTGCACCACACTCCTGGCTATGCTTCATTTCTAAAGAAAAGTAAATACTCAGATCCCCAGCTGAGACAACATCTTGCTTCACTTTAGAAATACTGGGGCCGGCAATGTAACTCAGCAGCACAAGCACCTGCCTGACAAGCACAAGGTCCTGAGTTCGATTCCCAGAACCAAAAAAAAAAAAAAAAAAAAAATACTGTCCCTTTGGCAGAGATGAAATTTCCAAATTTATTCCAGGTAGAATGTCCTACTCTGGTCTTCTGGAATTCAATCCTAAGTAACACATAACACATCTACTTCTGAAGGGATACAGAATAGGGGAGTAAGTCAGGTTGGTGCACTAACACCTCCCCACATGACCATCTAATCCTGCGGACAGTTGTAAAGGTTTTTTTTTTTTTTTTTTTTTTGTGGGTACCAGGGGGTCGACCTCAGGACCTCGTGCGCCAACAGGCACCCATGCCGCTGAGCGATATCACCGGCCCCTTTTTCGTATGTGGGTTCTGGGAGTCGAACTCGGGCCCTCGCACTTGCAAGGCAGGCGCTTATGCCGCTGAGCCATCTCACTGGCCCAGTTGTAAAGGTTTTGATGGTACAATATGCCTTTGTGGTCCTGTATGGTGGCGCTCACCTGTAATCCTAGCACCCTAGAAGCCAAGGCAGGAGATATGCTTCAAGTTCAAGGCCAGCCTGTACAGCAAGACCCTGTCTCAGAAAACAAATAACAACAAAAAAATACAAAAAAACCCCCAAAAAACAATAGACCTTTGTGGTCCTCACTTATGTTGTCTTTGATTAACTTTGAATGCATTTCTCCCCATGTTAGGGAAGCATAACTAGAAATATATTACCTCATTTTTGCAGTAAAACCTGCCTACAATGGAAAAATAAAATACTATCTCTAAAGAGGGAACGTGACAGTTTTCCTGAAAGTAAATGAATACCTTTGTCCAATACTGGAAATACGTGTTGTTCATTGTTGTTTCAATTTGAGGGAAATACCCAGAAGGAAACTTGAAGGGGTAGGCCTGGGAAAAGAGAATAGTTTCTGGGAAGAAGCAAACTTTGGGTTTTTCTTTTTGTTTTTATGTGGGTACTGGGAGTCGAACTCAGGACCTCGTGCTTGCCAGGCAGGCAGTTATGCCACTGAGCCATATCACTGGCCCAAAGGTTTTTGTTTTTTAATACCCTTGGCCCTGAGCCATTTTGTTTTCTTTTCCAGGCCAATGTCTTCCCAGGGCCTTAAAAATCTGTTCCTATTGATGTAGTAAATGACACTAGAATGGAACTACTTGGAAAAAAGTAAGTTAGAATCCTTCCTCAGGCTAAACATCAAAATGTATTCCTGTTGTATTAAAGAGTAAAATACAGGTGAATAATTGTAATGAAAATAATGTAAATGTTGGGGCCGGTGAGATGGCTCAGCGGCCTACGCGCCTGCCCGGCAAGCGCGAGGGCCCGAGTTTGACTCCCGGATCCCACATACGAAAAAAGGGCCGGTGATATCGCTCAGCGGCACGGGCGCCGGCTGGCGCGCGATGTCCTGAGGTCGACCCCCGGTACCCACACACACACAAAATAATAATAATACTGTAAATGTTCTTTAGTAGTAGAGTGATTAAATAAATAATGCTGTATCCCTCGGAGTACCAGGAAATCATTACAAACTAGCAATCTGATTTCACTGATCTGGAAAGATATACTTGAGCCTGTAAGTGATAAATACAAAATAGCAGATAATGTGTACTGTAATCCCTATTTCCTTTATTGCTGCGAACCCAGGGCGTTGCTCATGCTAGGCAAGTGTTATCAGGATCTGGGCCTTTCCAGGTTCTTGTTTTAAACAAAGAAGTGGGCAAGAAAATGCACAAAAGGCAGCGAGGTCTTCCTTTTATTAAAGGTAGGAAAAAAGGCACGCTCTGCAGAGTGAGGATGGGCCACTGAAAGGGCTCACAGTGGCCGCGAGGTTAATGGCAACCGCCTTTTATGTCCCGCATTCTGACCATCTGTCTAGGCTATCTGTCCTATCAAGAACCTGCTGGGTTTTGTGTCAGAATTGAAGACAGCACTTTGATTGGTCTCAGGTGCGGGGCGCTTGGGGCTTGGCTCTTGATTGACGAGTCACGCCCACCCCTGGCCAAACCCTCATCTCCCAGCGCTCCAGGTTTCCACCATTGAGTTCCTACTGCCCCAGCACCCCCTTTCATCTGGAATGTGATCCGCCCAATCCTGTTCCTGCGCGTGCGCATATAGCGGTGGACTTGCACCAAACAGGATCCCTCCAGGTTCTCTCAAGAGGCCAGAAGGAAGGGCCAGGGGAAGTGGCACCACCGTTATTACTTTATATAATGTTTTTAATTATTTCTATTATTTATATTCAGTATTTTCCAAAGAAAAAAAGCTAAACTTTCCCCCCCTTTCTTTTCTTTTGTGGTAATAAAGATCGAACCCAGGCCTTTGTGCTGAGCTACATCCCCAAACTACCCTCTCCTTTTTAAATTTTTAATTTTGAGACAGAGTTTTGCTAAATTACTAAGTTGCCCAGGCTGGGCTTGAATTTGTGATCTTCCTGCCTCAGCCTCAAGGGTAGCCGGGATTGCAGGTGTGTGCCCCTTTGCCCAGGTCTGAACTAATTTAGCATATGTGGTGCTGAAGTGAACACATCAAAGCTGATTTAAATAAATCCCTCCATTTCAAAAAACCTACCAGAGGGCCAGGGATATAACTCAGTGGCACAAATGCCTGCCTGGCAAGCGCAAGGTCCTGAGTTCAATTCCCAGTACCAAAAAAAACCAAAAAAAAAAAAAAACCTACTGGAGAGTTCTGAACAAAAGACTAATATGTGAAAGGCTCTCTAAACATTCAACCGCAGAACAGAGAAGCAGTGGCCATGAAGGACAAACTGACTGGCGGTGAGTGCTGACACCCAGCTGTCAGGAGCACAAGAGAGCGACTAGCCGGGCGCCATTGTGGGGGGGCAGCAGCTGAGCTCAGAACTCAGGGCGACCGCCACTCCATCCATGGCTCCAGTGGGGACCTCTGCAGAGGAACGCGAGACGCCGCAGTACAGAGAAGCACCAGCCAAGAAGGACACACTGACTGGCACTTTTCTTCCTGGTATTCCAAGACTGAGATTGTCTAAGGATCACAGAAAATACTGTGGCACAGAACCAAAGAACAAAGGACTGGTTCAAACAGGTAGCAACTTCTTATCTCCAACAAATTGAAGAGGTAGAATCTTGCAGCAGGCTCAAAACCCAAAAACAAGCTACATCTGGAAGATACCTCAGAGAAGTAGCCATCTCCTAAGAGTTTTAAATACTAGCAATAAAGCAACCTACCATAGGCACCCCAGGAATTAAAACTAAAGAAAGAAAAGAAAATGAGACGACACATAAACAAGATGCAACCCCACACATCCAGTTCACCAAAGGCAAACCCAGGGGGCAGTGAGGTGGGACAAACCAAAAGCCACCCATCTGACATCTCTGAAGTAGTAACAACAAAGCAGTTGAATAAGGCTCTGGAAAAATTTAAATCAGAAATAATTTCTCAGATAACTGCAGAGATAATGTCCACAATGAAGACAATGCTTAAGGATGCTAGAGCAGACACAGACAAAAAAATAGACGAGCTTCAGAAAATGATGGAAGCCATGAATGCTCAGCATAGGAAAGAAATGGACTCCATAAAGCAGATTCAAGCAGATATCCAGGAGAACAAAAATTCCATTGAAAGTATTTGTAGCAGATTAAGCCAATGTGAGGACAGGATCTCAGATATAGAAGACGGGCTTGCAATTAGTGATCATGAAAAGAAAGAATTCTTAAAAATACCAAGGGACAATGAAAAATCAATCCAGCAGCTGCTAGATGATGCAAAGAATAACTTAAGATTGATTGGAGTCAATGAAAAAGCAGGAGATAGCATAAATGACATCAGAACACTGTTCACAGACATTACCACAGAAAATTTCCCTGGTAGAGAAAAAGAATTTGACGTTCAGATAAGTGAGGCTTATAGAACTCCTATTAGCCATGATTAAAAAAAAAAAATCTTCAGCCAGGCATATCGTAGTCAAGATTCCAGAAATTCAACAAAAGAGTAGAATCTTAAAAGCTGTTAAGAGAAAAGAAACAAATCACCTATAAATGAAAGCCCATCAGAATCACAGCGGACTTTTCAGCACAAACCCTCAAGTCAAGAAGAGCTTGGCCCACTGTGGAAATCCGTGTGGAGACTCCTCAAAAAACTAGGGTTGGAGGTCCCATTTGACCCAGCTATTCCCCTTCTGGGCATCTTCCCAGAAGAATTAAAAACATCGTACCACAGCGATATATGTGCACCCATGTTTATAGCAACACAATTTGTAATAGCTAGATCGTGGAAACAACCCAAATGCCCATTAACCGAGGAATGGATAAAAAAGATGTGGTACCTTTATACAATGGAGTACTACTCAGCCATAAAGAAAGATAAACTGGAAACTTTTATAGGTAAATGGATGCAACTCGAGAAAATACTCACAAGCAAAATAAACCGGATGCACATTTGTAAACATCGTATTGTCTCCCTAGTATGAAAATGCAATTTCACTGTGACTATTCCATTCCTTAGTCTTCTATTTTTACCTAGCTTTTACATGGCTTAATCTTATACTGAGTAATATTTTTCTCCAAAAGGTATTTGTACATTCTCTAATGCTTGAGTTTGTTAATACATGAGAATGTTTACTTGTTGTGTTTAAAAAAAAATTTTTTAAAAATTTAAAAAAAGATAAAATGAGTAGGAGCAGAGGGGAAGGGATGACATTTCACCTGGGGATTAAAAAAAAAAAAAAAAAAAAAAAAAAAGAAGAGCTTGGAATGATATATTTCAAGTTCTAAAAGAAAATAACCCAGATTGATGTACCCTGCAAAACTATCTTTCAAAACTGACAGAGAAATAAAATACTTCCATGACAAAGAACATCTGAGAAAATATATAACCACCAAACCAGCACTCCAAAATGTTTTGAAGGACATTCTAGAAAGGGATAACAAGGACTACAACTCCAGAAACCCCAACAGAAGGAATCCACCTGGCAGAGCAAATAATTAAAGAGAGGGAGGGAAAAAAAAAAAGAGGGGGAACCAACAACAAGAAAATAACATGACAAGGATAAATCAATACATATCAGTTTTATCCATCAATGTTTATTTGAATTTTTTTTTTATGTGAGTACTGGGAGTCGAACTCAGGACCTCGCGCTTGCCAGGCAGGCGCTTATGCTGCTGAGCTATATCACCAGCCCCTTCCATCAATGTTAATGGTCTCAATTCACCAATCAAAAGGCACAGACTGGCGAAATGGATCAAGAAGCAAGATCCAACGATATGCTGTATACAAGAAACACATTTAATTCAGAAAGAAATTCATAGACTGAAAGTCAAAGGATGGAAAATAATACTCCATGTGACAGGAACCCAGAAAAAAGCAGGGGTAGCTATTCTTTTTGCAAACAAAGTGAATTTCAAGCCAAGAAGGATTCAGAGAGATAAAGAAGGTCACTACATCCTTGTAAAGGGAACAAGCCAAGAGGAAGAGATAACAATCATAAATATATATGCAACAAATACCAGTGCACCCAACTATATAAAACAAATATTAATGGGCATGAAAAATCAAATAAGCACTAATACAATTGTATTGGGGGATCTCAGTACCCCACTGTCACAAAAAGACAGATCAACTAGACAAAAAATCAACAATGAAATATTAGAACTGAACCAAACTTTGGAACAAATGGACTTAGTAGATATCTACAGAGTGTTCTACCCCACAACATCAGAATACACATACTTCTCAGCTGCACATGGGACATTCTCCAAAATAGACCACATACTAGCTCATAGAACCTGCTTAAGTAAATGCAAAGGAATTGAAATTATCCCATGTATATTATCAGACCATAGTGCAATGAAATTGGAAATCAGTGGCAAAAGAAACCACAAGAACTTCCTAAATACATGGAAATTAAATAGCACCCTCCTGAACAACCAATGGGTCACAGATGAAATTAAAGAAGAAATTAGACAGTTTCTGCAACTGAATGATAACGACAGTACAACATACCGGAACTTATGGGATACAATGAAAGCAGTCCTATGAGGGAAATTTATAGCATTAAATACCTATATCAGGAAAACAGAGCAAGCACAAATAACCTAATGGTGAACCTCAAACTTCTAGAAAAGAAGAGCAGGCTAAGCCAAAAGCTCGTACAAGGGAGGAAATTATAAAGATCAGAGCAGAAATTAACGTATTGGAGACTAAAAAAACAATACAAAGAATCAATGAATCAAAGAGTTGGTTCTTTGAAAGATTAAATAAAATTGATAAACCCTTATCCAACCTTATTAAAAAAAGGAAAGAAAGTACTCAAATCCACGCAATTAAGAATGAAAAGGGTGATATCACAACGGACCTTGCAGAAATCCAGCAGATCATCTATACCTACTTTGAAAACTTGTATTCTAAACATTCAAGAGCTAGTGTAAACAAGGTCATATGTGAACTATAGTCAGCTTTATCTTCAGTGTGCTGAGGAACTACTGGATTTACTTAACTACCTTAATTTACTGTATAGAGTTTTTGTTTTGTTTTGTTGGAGACAGGGTCTTGATATGTAGCCCAGGTTGGCCTCGAACTCACAATGATCCTCTGGCCTCAGCCTGAGTGCTGGGATTATAGGCGTGCACCACCAATGCCTGGCTATTATTGTATAGCTTTAAGTACTTACATAGAACAATTAAAACTTTTTAAAAATCCCAATGTTATTAGGAAATTCCCACTAAGAAATTCAGCTGGTAGGTCACACCGTTATGCCTGACCAGTTTCATGTGCTTGGCTCCTGTCACAGGCAGCCTGGCTCTAAGTGAAGCTGGAAAGGTATGTCCCCGGGGGACACCCTCTAGGGAACAATCACTGCCTCCAGCCAGTTTGCTGGGGACACCTCGTAAATGCGGAGTTGAAGACATGCTGTCCTGTGAGTTGGTTCCGCCTTCCTGCTCGGCCCTGGGACAGCGTCCCCTGTCACTTTACACCAGCTCTGCCCCATTCTGTAAGCAGACAGTTTCACTCATGTTTAAGGAAAAACTCCATTATATTTCATAATAAACACCTCATCTCCCCCAAACAGAGTGCATGACTATGTTTGTGTTCCTCGACCTGATTTTAAAAAAAAACTCATGGGGTTAAAGACAAGATGCAAATTAGTTTCCATTTTTATTAAAGCTGTGTATTTCTAAGGAATATATTACACTTAAAGTTCAGTACCATAAATAAAGAATAATTCTCAAATCTTCTATTTGGCTTATTAAAAATGTAAATGTAAAATAATTCACTGTTCCCTCCCTAACCCTATATATCTATATCTATATCTTTATATATATCTATATCTATATATCTATAGATATAGATAGATATCTATATCTATATATCTATATATAGAGATAGATACCAATATATAAATTCTTCCTATCAGGTGAGACCTCTCTTCACAATGAGAAGCAGCCTTTACTGAAACACTAGTCCACTGTGGCTGTGAGGTCATGACAGGAGTGACAAGTGCCAATGGGAGACCACCTGTGACTGTTATCCTCCTCCTGAACTATGCAGCCACCCTGGGAGTTGGGCTCTTCTCTGTCCCTTCGGTGCCCAAGGAGCACAGGACACTGATAAGAACCACATGCAAGCAGGCACGGTCTGGGAGCTGCCAGATGAAGGCCAGGCATGGGACATCAGAGCTGGGAGGGTTCCTGGAAGTCACCTCGCTGTGTCTCAATGGCCTTGATCAGGGAACAGAACAGTGATAAAATTGTTGGGAATGCTTTGCTATGCCTATTGATGCCTAAACGACTGAACCCTCATAAAACTGTTTCCACTTCCAATAGTGATAAACTCTAAGTCAACACAGGATGGAAACTAATAAGCAGGATTTACATATAGCATTTTTACAATGTCTGATTGGTCTTAACAAAGAGTAAGCATCCTATGGAAAAATGTACAGGTTCTCGGTTTTAGAAATAAGTCAGGGAAAAGGCCGCTTTCCCGGAGTAAAGCAGGATTTACATGAAGCTGGCCCGACTACTCGCCAGCTCCAGGCCGCGACGTGTCTTTGGCTCCTTCCTGTGAATCCTGTCCTAGAAAACCTGCGACAAATTCACGTGACACTTTTGATAACTGGGACCCTAAAACAATCCAAGTGAACCCAAGTTGGAACTGAAAACCGAGGTAGTCTGTACCAGCACCTGACCTCTTCTAGGTTGGGAAGGGATTCCAGTCTCCTGTCCCCAAGTCAGCTGCTCATCTTTCTTCCCTGTCCCTGTCACTTCGCACACTGCAGCCCATGTGCTCTTGAGCAGGGAACTGGTCTGGTATCTGCTGACCCGATGGGCTGGCCTGACACACACTACCAACGTTGTGCCATTTCAAATTTGTCATTCACAACCGAATTTTATACCAATAATTCTGCATTGAAATCTCAGATTTTATTTAAAAATTCTTTTTTTGTTTTTTGAGAGAAGGTTACTGTGTAGCCCAGGCTGGATCTGAACTCATGGTGATCCTCCTGCCTCAGCCTCCAGAGTGTTGGGGTTACAGGTGTGCACCACCATACCTGGTTTGAAATCTCAGATTTTAGGAGTCTCTGCTTCATTATCATATTCTAAGTGACTCAAACATGCCTCTTACCATTTGCTACCGCTCAGTGTCTTGCTGAGTACATGGTACAAAATCTGAGGCAGCCTCGCCCAAGCCTTAATAACAGGAGACAGGCGCTGCTGCAGTGAGGGCCTTTGGGAGCTCTCATGGGTCCTTGAGTTTCATGTCTGTACAGAGAAAACTCTGGGCCACCAGATTCCAACTTTAATAAATATATATACAAAAAAAGTCATCTATAATATTTTCTCCAAAGTCGTTAGTGCAAATATATCAATAAAAAATAAAGCAAAAATATATTTCAAGTATAAAAAGCACCATGCTTGGAAACAGCACTACCTAAATGGTGTCACTGCACAAGTCACAATACAGCTGGGCCTGTCGCTGTCTCAATATATCAGGAACCCATGCCATTTTTTTGGTGTATTTTTTAATGCAACTTTGGGAGATGATTTGTAATTGTTAACAGGCATGTTGAGTTTTTTTTTTTTTTTTTTTGGAGACAGGGTCTTGCTCATAATTCAGGGTGACCTTGAACTATGTGGCCTAGGCTGGCCTTGAACTAGCGTTAATCCTCCTGCCTTAGCCTCCCGGAGTGCTGGGATTACAGGCATGCGCCACCATACCTGGCCTAAATGTATGCATTTTTAAAAATGACTTTATTTTATGCTGGGGCTGCTATCTGGTTCTAATGCCATGTAGCCAGTTGGAATTATGCCCTAGTAAGAAATATGCTGCTTTGCTCGCTTAGCACAATTTTTTTTTTTTTTTTGGCAATACTGGAGATTGAACCCAGGGCCTCACCTACAGCAAGCATGTGCTACATCACTGAGCTACATCCTCAGTCCCCCACCCTCCACTTTTTTATTTTTATATTTTTGAGACAGAGTCCTGCTAAATTCCCCAGACTGGTCTTGAACTTGTCATCCTCCTGCCTCAGCCTCCCAAGTAACTGGGATTAAAGGACTAAACCACCACTCCTCGGTAATAACTGGAGTACTCAATAACTACATGCTGAATGGAAGGAAGGGTTTGTTTATAATGCCACAGGAATTCACTAGCTTTAGAGGGGAAAACAGAGCAGCACCCATCATTAAAGATCAGAGTAGCCAAGTGTGATGGCATATGCCTATAGTCCTAGCACTCTAGGAGGCTGAGGCAGGAGGATTGCAAGCTCAAACCCAGCCTGGGTAACTGAGCAACTTAGTGAGATTCCCTCTCAAAATAAAAAATTAAAATAGGGCTAAGGATGTAACTCAGTGTGAAAGCCCTGAGTTCAATCCCTAGTATCACCACCACCAAAATCATCATCATCATCATCATCATCATCACAGTAAAGTGATTAAATGGGGTAGGTGAGCTCTGGAACCACAAGAGAACTGCCTCAGAGAGTCTGCGTGGTAAGAGGAGAGCCAAACACGGAAGGAAACAGACACTGACAGCAAAGGCAATCTTCCAGCTTCTATGGACCGAGCCCTGTTAGGTGGTGGGTGGACCCTACAGGGTGGGGCCTACAGGAGGCCTACACTTGGCTGTTAATAGACAACTCAGATCATCTTGTTTGACCTGGTTTTCTTCTTTTTTGTGTGTGTGTGTGTGTGGGTACCCAGGGTCGAACTCAGGACCTCGTGCGCCAGCAGGCGCCCGTGGCACTGAGTGATACCACCTTTTTCACATGTGGGTACCGCGAGTCGAACTCAGGACCCTGCGCTTGCCAGGCAGGTGCTTATGCCGCTGAGCTATCTCACTGGCCCCTGGTTTTCTTCTTATCCATAAAAGAATTTACAGATATTAGAAATCCTTCTGTAACAATTTCCTATCCCGCCTGAAACTAATTCCATGCCCATTTATACCAGGATTTCTTTTTATCTACACTGGACAAAATGGAATACAGTAGTTCTGTTTGTGTTGGATTTCAGTTGTCATAGCTATTATCTGAAAAAAGAACGTTTCTTGTTTGCACATCTTCCACTTTTTCAGGGCAGCATATTTCACGCTCCCTGCTTCCGAGGGTTTTCAAGTCACTGGGTTTCAAGTCCGAGGGTTTTAAAGTAACAGCGAGCGCAGGTGGACACTGAGCACTGTGGGGGGGTGAGGACGGAGGCTATGCACACAGACAGCAGGGTCGCTGCCAGAAAAGGCAACTTGGTTAATTCATAGGATTCAGCAAGAGACAGCTGAAAACTTTAAACACGATGAGAACAATGATATAAGTGTACCACGTATAGCCACTGCATTTAAAATAGGTATAATAGTGTTGTAGAAATCCCAGCGGAATTATTTTCTGTAAATCTAATTTATACTTCTGAAGACAAGTTTCACAAGTTATAATTTTGTTTTTTTTTTTGAGACAGGCTCTCACTAGATAGTTCAGGCTGGCCTCAAACTCACCTCAGCCTCCTGAGTGCTAGGATTACAGGTGTGCGCCACCACACCCGGTTTGTTTTGTTTTTTGAGACAGGGTCTCACTATGTAGTTCAGGCTGGCCTTGAACTTGTAGCGATCTTCCTGCCTCAGCCTCCCACGTGCTGGGTTCACAGGTGTACACCAGCATGCTCAGCTCACAGGTTATAATCTTGCAAGAATTAGCTGCTGTCCGTGTTCCGCAGTGTCAATGATGAGCTTTCCCATCATTTCAGGTTAGGAGAGATGCTGAGGTATGTGATTGCTCTGAAAATCCCACCGATGTCCCATTTTCACAGTACGGCAGGGAGACTGTGCGTCCTAAAAGCAGAGCAGCTCGGTGACTTGAGTTTCCTTCTCCTCCTCCAAGCTCTGAGGCACGGTGGCCGGTTGGTGCCTGCTGTGCAGCTCCGCTCCAGGGTCTGATGCTGGCCACTGTCATCTGCACAGGCTGGCACTTGCCCAGGTTTGTGCTTTGTCTGCAGCAGTGTGACACGCAGGGGCTCCTCTGTTCCTAGTGCCACACACACAGCAGGACTCCAGCCAGCACAGGAAGCAGGTTGGCCAGCAGCAGCCAGAGAGTGACCACCGGGCTGGAGGAGCGGGAGCAGAGGTCTAGGGTGGAAAAGAGCAGAGTGACTGTTGGCAGGTGCTTCCGTGACAAAATCACAGCAGCCGCACACTGACTGGCAAGGAGCGGGGGGGACGGGGACTAAAAGAGTGACTTTAAGGCCCTGAGTTCAATCCCCAGTACCACCAAAAAAAAAAAAGAAGTGACTTACTGAGACCCAGATATGTAAAGGTTTTGTATATTTTGGAAACAATATATATGGAGGAAGAAAAGATGTGCCCTCCGTGTCAAGGTTACAAACAGCACCCGTGAAAAGGAAGATGTTGTCTTAGGGTGGAGTCCAGGGAAGCTGAGGGTGACACGCAGAGATAGATCCTGACGAGGGAGCAGGCACTCTCTACTTTTATTCCTCCTGCCCTGGTAGGTAGGGTAACCATGATTTATCTCCAAACCAGCGCATTTTGAGAACACAAAGGAACAATATTAATAATTACACCTGCACAAGAGCCATGAGGACTATTCTGACAAACCAGGACATATGGCTCCTTTTTTCTAAATACACACTGGCTGGATGTGGTGGTGCACACTTACTATAATCCCAGCACTTACGAGACTGAGGCAGGAGGATCACCATGAGTTTGAGGCCAGCCTGGGCTACATAGCAAGACCCTTTCTCAAAAAATCCAAATAAATAAATATCCATCATCCATATCACCCAAAGCTTGATTTGGAAAACACTGGAAGGTTCTAAGGGCTTCGGGTACAAGGAGGCTATTTTAATTTTGCCATGAGCTTTTTTCATGGATAAGCCATTTCCCTAAAAAAATTCTCATGGAAATATTTTTTTTTTAAAGATGGGGTCTGGCCATGTAGTCCAGGACTCACAGCGATCCTCCTGCTTCAGGCTCCTGAGTGCTGGGATTACAAACATGTGCCACCATACCCGGCTGGAAATACTTTTATAGCAATGAGTAAAGGCCACCTTGGCCTTATAGATGAGTTGTCCTTTTAAATATGTGAACAGTGAAGATCTTAGGTGGGGAATTTCAAGTTGTCACCAACACATCCATAATTCAAGTGGGATAAAGGAAGCAGAAATAAATAATTGTGGGTTGTGTAGGTTGATAGAAGAACTACGAGTTACATGGGAGTTCTTTGTTTTCATTTTTGTTTTTTGAGACTGGGTCTCACTATGTAGTTCAGGCTGGCCTTGAACTTGCAGTGATTCCGCTGCCTTAGCCTCCTGAATGCCACAGCTGTTCTCTAAAAAGGGCTTCCTTATAAGTTAATCTTGACTCAAGCTTTAGAGAAACTAACGGGACCTTAATAGGCAGTTGAGCGAATAACAACATATGAAATTGCTTAAATCAATATTTATCGACTTTGCCAGGTGTGGCACAAGCCTGTAATCCCAGCACGTGGGAGGCTGAAGTGGGAGGCCAGCCTGGGCTATACAGTGAGACCCTGTCTCAAAAAACAAATGAACAGGGCCAGGGATATACAGCTCAGCAGCACGGCACCTGCCTGGCAAGTGCGAGGTCTTGAGTTCAATTCCCGGTTCCAAAAAACAAACAAACAAACAAACAAAAAATAACAACTGCCGTGTAACTCATAGTTCTCTTATCAACCATGCCTGGCTTCATACAAATATACTTAAAGTATCAACTAGTTTTACAATTTGGCAGGTAATAAAAACTGTATTATAGAGAAACAATTCACCTAAAAGAGCACGGTGGATTCTGTTAGAGTCCCTGGTGCGTGGTTTAGTAGGTGTGCAGTACAGATCCCGTGTGTGCTTGGAAATCACACAGATTCACAAATGGGAGAGTTCAGGATATTTTGGGATTTCAACAGTGATGCTTACAAAGTTTTGCACATTTCTCAAAACTATGTTAGTGATTTGGAGGTTTATAAATCTTTTGAGCATGCTTCCTGACAGAACTGGTAAATAAAAATAAAAATAAATCCCATCATAGCACAGCCAGGCGTGGTGACACACACCTGTAACCCCAGTACTCAGGAGGCTAAGGCAGGAAGATTGCCGAGAGTTTGAGGCCAGCATGAGCGACACAGTGAGTTCAATGTCAGCCTGGATCACATAGCAAGACCCTGTCTCAAAATTTAACAACAACGGGCCGGTGAGATGGCTCAGCGGCTTAAGCGCCTGCCCGGCAAGCGCAAAGGCCTGAGTTCGACTCCCGGATCCCACATACGAAAAAAGGGCCGGTGATATCGCTCAGCGGCACTGGCGCCTGCTGGCGCGCGAGGTCCTGAGGTCGACCCCCCGGTACCCACAAAAAAAAAAAAAAAAAAAAAAAAAAATTTAACAACAAAAAATAAAATAAGAGCAAAAGAGTCTCATGAAGGTGGCCCATGATGAGAAAGCAGGATGGGAAGCAGGATGACAGGAGCCAGTTGGCTGAGGGGCTTAGTGGTTTGCAGTTCCCACTGCCCAGCCTCCTTCAACAGATCCACTTGTCTCTCATCTCCCAGGGCAGGAACCATGTCACAGCCCCATGGGGCCTGGCTTCCTCCTCCTCCTCCTCCACATTCTCCAACTGCCCTCTCGAGTCTTGCCCACAACCATCCTAGTGGCCTCAGTCCCACTTATCTCTGACGATGAGATGCTGACTCTTTTCTTTTTTCCTCCTCCTCCTCCTTCGGCAGTACTGAGGATTGAACCAAGCAGTCTACCACTGCGCTGAGACACACACACAGCTCTTATATACATATACATATATATGTATATATATATATATATATATTTTTTTTTTTTTTTTTTTTTTTGAGACAGGGTCTTATTATGTAGTGCAGGCTGGCCTTAAACTTGCTATATAGGCCAAGTTGGCCTCTAAAATTCATGGCCATCCTCCTGCCTCAGCCTCCCGAGGGCTAGGATTACAGGTGTGCACCACCATGCCCCGCTTTATCTTTGTTTTGAGACAGGATACGAGGACGTCCACACTGAGTTTGGCCACTGTGTTCTCTTTTGCATGGTGGTCACCTTCACGCTGTAGTGTGTACTTCTTTTCTTTTACTTGGGCCAAACTCGCTCTGTGGAGCCTGTTTCTTTTCCTACCTTTAATAAAACTTTGCTACCGTTTGTGCTTGTCTTGACCAACTCTCTGCTCAGGACAGAAAGAACCCAGAGAGCACCTCCAGGAGGAGACACCAGCACCCCAAAAGCCACTATCAGCTGGGATTACAGGCGTGCACCACCTCCGCCTGGGTTTCCTACAGTTAAATCTAAGGATGGGAACTCTAAACTGTCTATTTGTGGACCAGCAGCCTTCTAATTCTAGCCAAAGCAATTTAATAACAATAAAATTGTCTTCCTACCAGCTCTACATTTTGAGTTAACTGAGCATATTTAACATCACATTTATTGTATACCACATTAAAGGACCTAAGATTCTATATTATTTCAAAGAGCTCAATGTGTCATTATTATTATAACTGCAGAAAATCCAGCTGCGTGAGGTACTGTGTAGGAAAGAGTCTGAACACAGCAGGCCTGAGACCGCTACCCTGGAAGTTCTTGCAAAGCTGGTCCTGAGCTACTCCACCCTTTGCCCCTTTCCCTCCCACAAACCTCACTCCTGACTACAAGGCTGTGGACACCCAGCACAAGCGCAGTCTCCGCACACTCACACTCTACTCATAGCCCCTGGGGACGGAGCCTCCAGGACTCAGGAAAGAAAGGAAGTCAACCTCAGAGGTGGAGAAACCCACCCTAGTCGGCTATTTTCAACCAGCCCCCGGAACAGGCAAAGGACAGTGCGGTTTCATTTTAAAAATACCTCAGGTGAGAAAATAAAATATTGTATAAGGTTTTCATTGCTGCTATTCTAAAATGCTAACTCACCACAGACTCTCAGGGTCCCTTAAATTACAGTTTTGGTTGAGAGTTCATGACTCTCACCTGATGGATGATCTTAGCAAGGGCCAGGAGCCTCAGTACGAACACCGTGGACACGGACAAAGGCCTCTTCCTTGCCCGGCTGGGGCTGGCCTTTCTCCTTCTGGTTCTTGAGGACTTCACTGGACTCTGACCCCTGAGGATTTCATTTTGGGCCTGAATTCTACCATCTACTCTCACAGACCAAGCAGTAGGGCTGTGCACCCTTGTCCAAAAGTCTGCAATCCAGTGTGTTCCAAAGGCCAACGCTCCGTGCAGAGCCAAGGCTGCAAGAGGAAAGCTCTGCACCTGAGCTGATGCGGGCTGAGGTGGAAACACGGTGCACTTTCCCCTGGCCCGGGGCGGAGGGGCACATGACACAGATGTGACCTTCACACTAACACTCGGGTCTTGGTCCAAGATGGCTCCTTAGTAACGAAAAGACCATGAAATCCATCAGGCCTGGTTCCAAGCAGCCCAGACAAGGGGTTCCTACACCCTGGCGAGCACCCCTCTCTGCCAGGCTCCGTCCTTCTACCTCGTCCATGCTACGGTGTCTCTAGACACCTTTCTTGTCTCTGTGAGGATGACGTCTCTTGTGAGAGAACCTGCTCTAGGGTCTTCCCCTCACGTGCACCTCACTTGCTTATGAGGCAATGGAAATGTAGTTAATTGCTTCTGGATTTAATGAGCAGAATTTTGTTGACTCAATTTCAAGACAAATGGATTAATCATTTACTTTAAGAGCTTCACTGGGATATTTTGTGCAAGTCAGGCTATGCACACAGCAAGTTTGCTTTCACTGAACAGATGTGCCAGGCTCACCTACCTTCCATTTTTTTTTTTCTTTTTTTCTTTCTGAGACAGGATGCCACTGTGTAGTCCAAGCTGGCCTTGGAACTCACAGTGATCCTACTGCCTCAGCCTCCCTAGTGCTGGGACGAGAGATTTGTGTCACTACGCCCAGTATGGATTTCTAACCTTGGTGGGAAGGACGACACACTCAGAGAGAAGCCTGACTTGCGCCCAGCTCCACTGGAGGCGATTTACACGCCCCACTGTCACCTCCCGTCTTCCCCGACCACAGAGAGCACTCACCGAGGGGCAGCGCCCGGGTGAGGTTGGCAGCCGGAGGGTCCGTTTCTGGAGGGCACTGCTCGCAGAAGTCCCAGCAGGACGGGCAGAGCAGGTTCCCACCATGGATCCAGCCGTTCATCTGAATGCTCACGGGCAGGACCTGCCCAGCCCGGCTGCACAGATATGCCGTGTCCTGCACCCAGACCTTCAGACCTTGAGGAGAGCAAGAGATCTTCAAACAGAGGGGAAAAGAAGTCAAGTCAGTAAATTCTAGGCTGTGAGAGTTCTCCATCACGGCAGGAAAATGTGTTAAAACTTACTAAAAACATTGGCTATAAAGCACAATCTGGGATGTGGGCATTTCTTTAACACACAGAAAGTGGTTCTAAAAGAACAACATTTAGGTTCTAAAAGAATTTCACTTTTCACTCTGTCATAATTGTTCTTTATTTTTGGGTTTCTTTATTTTTGAGACAGGACCTTTGCTATGTAGTCCAGGCTGGCCTCAAACTCATGGCGATCCTCCTGCCTCAGCCTCCCAAATGCTGGGATAACAGCCATGCACCACCAAACACTGAGCCTAGCAATATGAATTCACAAGCCCCTGAAGCCAAGTTATAAAGAATAACATTTCTACAGATCCCAAAACGCTTGTAATTTAATAGCTTAAATCTGCCAGCCCTCACACTTGTCACTCTCCCCACAAGTGACTATTTTTGTAAGCCAAACTTTACTAGTTATGTGAATTATTAAAATAATGTATATTCATTTGCTTAAAAGTACAACATAGGCTGGGCATGTGGTGTATGCCTGTAATCTCAGCACTCGGGAGGCTGAGGCAGGAGGATTGCCAGGAGGCCAGCCTGGGCTACAAAGTGAGTTCAAGGCCAACCTGAACTGCATAGTAAGACCCTGCCTCAAAAAACGAGCTAGAGGGCCGGTGAGATGGCTCAGCGGCATAAGCGCCTGCCTTGCAAGCGCGAGGGCCCGAGTTCGACTCCCGGATCCCACATACGAAAAAGGGGCCAGTGATATCGCTCAGCAGCACGGGTGCCTGTTGGCGCGCGAGGTCCTGAGGTCGACCCCCCGGTACCCACAAAAAAAAAAAAAAAAAAAAAACGAGCTAGATAGACAGACAGATGGCAAAGCATACAACATAGAAATGTACACACTAAAATTCATTTTTCTCCCCAGCCCAGACCTCTTGCTCAGAAACAAAAATGATCACAATAATTTTTCCACGCTGGCACAGGTCTCAACTAGAGGGGAACTAGTGAAACAAATTTTAAAAAGTAAGCTCACGAAAGATAACTTTTAAAACATTTAAAAATTACTGTTTCTTCAAAGTTGTTTTTGACAAAGTCTTCATGATAATTTGAATCACGCTACTTCACTTTGAACGTTGCCAGAACTTGTCTCTCAGAACAACCTTCGAAGTTTACACCTGCTTCTAAATATGTCTGATGGTGGCAGATTTTTCCTTTGCGAAAGATACAATTTAGCCGGGCGTGGTGGTGCACGCCTGTAATCCCAGCACCCAGGAGGCTGAGGCAGGAGGATCGCTGCGAGTTCAAGGCCAGTCTGGGCTACAAAGTGAATTCAAGGCCAGCTGGAACTGCATAGCAAAACCCTGTCTCAAAAAGACTTAAAAACAAACAAACAAAAAACCAAAACCAAAACCAAACCAATAACCAAGTGTGACCTCTTCTACAAGTGTGTCACCCACTGTCCCGTATCTAGTAAGTATCACCCAGCTCAATGTAATCATCCTTTTAAGTAGGAACTGAGTGAATGCTGTGCTCTGCACTTCCGCCACACTGTTCCTGCCCTGGAGCAGCTGGCTATTGCCTGAATTCCCCAAACCATGAGCCGAGCACACAGTTCTTTCTTTGAACTGTGCACATCAGGCCTTTTGTCCTGGCGATGGGAAAGCTGACCAACACACCATTCTTACAACTTTTCTAAAAGTTTTTAAAAATCAAAACAGCTAATCAAATTCTGTTAACTGTTTAGAAATCCAATACCTTTTCCCACATAAATGGTCACAGTATTAAATAACAAAGTTAAATGACAATATTAGGTACAGGGAAGCCAAGTGCACTCAATCTTTGCAATGGTGTTAAATATCTGTACAAATCCTTCATCGTGGTAAAGTTTATGAAAGGTTAAAAGAGTCCAAAAAAGTCACCTTCCTATTCTAGCTCCATCTTCTGTAACCTGATGCTCTCACTTATGGAACCTTATTTCAAAATATGTCCCAGTACTGCATTAAGAAGTAAAATAGTGTATGTAAATATACTTTTTAAAAAACATTTTTTTGTTGAGGGTGGTGGTGCACTTTTTTCACCACTCTGGTCCTGCGCATTGAACCCAGGGCCTTGTGCATGCTGGGCAAGTGCTCTAGCACTGGCTACACGCCAGCCCTGGAAACACACATATAGTGGTGAAAAATGAACATCAACTCAATATGTAACAAGGAAGTACTGTGAATGACAATATTTTAAAATGATGATATGTTCTACAGTCATGAGAAACTTGAAGTACTGAACTTAAAGGTGCACCCCATGAGAAGTACTCCGTGAGGACTGGGGATGTAGCTCAGTGGTACTGGGCTTGTCTAACATATGTGAGGCCTTGGGTTCTGTCCCCAGCACCACAGCACTGGGGAAAAAAAAAGAAAAAGCAAGCTGCAGTGGTGCATGTCTGTAATTCCAGAGCTTGGGAGGCTGAGGCAGGATGATCAACAGTTTGAGCCCAGCCTGGGTAACTTAGCAAGACCCTGTCTCAAAATAAAACAATTTTGGACCGGTGAGATGGCTCAGCGGCGTAAGTGCCTGCCTGACAAGCGTGAAGACCCGAGTTCGACAACCGAAACCCACATACAAAAAAAGGGCCGGTGATATCGTTCAGTGGCACGGGCGCCTGCTGGCGTGCGAGGTCCTGAGGTCGACCCCTGGTACCCACAAAAATAAAATAAAATAAAATAAAATAAAATAATTTTAAAAAGATCACATCCCATCTAAAAAACTATTATTAATCAGCAGATGGTTTATTATTATTTTCATTTTTTGAGACAGGGTCTCGATATGCAACCCAGCCAGGCCTTGAACTTGCTGTGATCCTCCTGTATCAGCCTCCTAAGTGCTGGGACCACAGGCGTACACTGCCACATCCAGTGGTTTATTAATTCTTATAATCCATGCTTTTCTCAGACCTTTTGAAACGAAATTGTTTTTCCATTGCAAAATGGTATCTGTTCAAGAACAAAATTACATATTTGCCATTATTTCCATAGGGTATATGCCCAGAAGTAAAGTTATCATGAAACATCAATAAAATTATCATAAAAAGCAAACAAATGGAAAAAGGCAATTTTTTCCCAAAGAAATGAAGCTGTTTTCACAAAATGCAACCTCTCAAACTAATAATTACATAAAGTATCAATCAGTAAATTATCTGAATCATATAATTTAAAGTACAAACACCATATGACATAAAATTATATTATTAACAAATGCGGTTTACCTGGTAGCATCCACTCCCCCAATCTGGGTAACTCAGCTTCCTCTCGCACTTTTCCATGACAAATGCCGATTTCTGAATCAGACAAATGGAATGAGGTCCATACTTTTCAGCACCATAGTTCTTCAAAATTTCTGAAGCAAACCAGAAAAGTGTCCTTGAAAACTGATTTTTAACAAAAGGAACAAGCATAAGAAATAAAAGCACTTCATGTTGTATAACTAACAATTGCTTTAAAAATCAATTGTTTAGCTGGGCATTGTGGTGCACGCCTATAACCTCAGCACTCAGGAGGCTGAGGCAGGAGGGTTGCCACTGAGTTCGAGGCCAGCCTGGGCTACATAGTGAGTTCAAGGCCAGCCTGAACTACATGGCAAGACCTTGTCTCAAAACAAAGCAAAACAAAACAAATAAAGCTTGTTTAATGGAAAATTTTAAATTTAAAAAATTAATATAAACAGAACTCCGAACTCAAACTAGGTTCTCAAAAACAGGACTAGGGTGGAAAATTACTATACTGGAACAAAGGGGATGAACCTGGGCCCAAAGCATCTCGGTGAGACACACAAGGACTTAGCATTAAGGACCAAGAACCACTAGATGATTGGATACCACCTTCAGGGGAAACCCAATAAAACACAACTGTATATTTACTTATGAGTTTCCAAGTCTTACATGGTGACCAGTGTGGAAAAACAGGGTTCACCTTCTCTAAGCCTCAGGCCCTGACATCTCATTCATTACACATGGACCCTGAAGCAGAAGCGTCGCTATGGAGACTGCAGGACAAGGCCTGAAATAGTTCACAATCAAATACAATGATGTCCACACCTCCATGGCTGACAGAGCTGGGTACTTCTTCTGGTTGAAAGTGGACCCGCTGAGTAGTTATATCTTAAGTCTTTTTTTTTTTTTTTTTGGTGGGTACCTGGGGCTCGACCTCAGAACCTCGCGTGCCAGCAGGCGCCCGTGCCGCTGAGCGATATCACCGGCCCTTTTTTCGTATGTGGGTTCCGGGAGTCGAACTCGGGCCCTCGCGCTTGCCAGGCAGGTGCTTATGCTGCTGAGCCATCTCACCGGCCCTGTATCTTAAGTCTTTAAGATATTTACTAAATGGGTGAGTGATGGGGGAAAAATGACTAGAAATTCAGTTAAATTTGCCATGTTTAAGAATAAATAGGAGGGGAGGGGATGAAAAAAGAATCAAGATGTGTTATATACATGTACCAACTCCCCATGATGAACATAAAAATTATGTACTACAAATATGGACTAATAAAATTTTTAAAAAGAATAAATGGGGGGGCCGGTGAGATGGCTCAGCGGCTTAAGCGCCTGCCTGGCAAGCGCGAGGGCCCGAGTTTGACTCCCGGAACCCACATACGAAAAAGGGGCCGGTGATATCGCTCAGCGGCACGGGCGCCTGCTGGCGCCCGAGGTCCTGAGGTCGACCCCCCGGTACCCACAAAAAAAAAAAAAAGAATAAATGGTCAAACAAATCTATGGAAATTTAAATTTGAAATGATCTAGTTTGTAACACAGTAGGGAATAAACTGGAAGGGGCGGGGAAGACCAGTTTTTAAAATTTGAAAGGAGAGAAAAAGTAATTACTGCTTTTTTTTTTTTGGTGGTACTGAGGATTGAATCATCCAGGACCTTCACACTGAACGACATCCCCAGCCTTTTCTTTTCTTTGTTCTTATTTTTGTATTTTGAGACAGGGACTCATTAAATCATTAAACCACCAGAGCTAGGCTCAAACCTGTGATCCCCCTGCCTCACCCTCCCAGAGTGCTGGGACACCACGCTCACTCAATTTTGCTTTTTATTAATGTATCAGATCTGAGAGTATTTCTGTTTACAAAGGTAATTAGTATGAGCTACAGCTATCATTACATAATACCCAGTGGCCATTGTTCATTCCTTTAACGTCTTGTTCAATAACACGAATCAATGCAAATAAACGACATAGCAACATAGCTTACTGGCCACCGGAAGGCAGTATTATCTGAGATCTGAAGACTGATGTGTTATTTCTAAGTGACATAAATATACACTGCCCAGGAGAGGGAAAAACAGGCTGTGGTGTTTTAATAAAAAGACCCCTGTGCTGAAGGACCTTGCAACGACACCAGTCAACTGTATTCCTTAGCGTCCAGTCACCTACAGTGAAAAACAGCAATAGCTTCCTTAACACTTCTTGGAGGTTTTGAGAAAAATAAAACGAGAAGTAATGAAAGTGCTTCCCAGGTGAGGAGCCATGTGGGTGTGAGGCCAGGCCCAGTATTCCCGCGTTGCCACACCTGTGTGTGTCCCTGAGGGCACTTCCAGAGAGTCAGATGAGGCCCTTAGCAATGTCTACGTCAGGGCCCCACTGCACAATGGAGCCAGGCAGGGAGGAGCCTGCAGCTTCTGGCAGGTGGTGGCGGAGGGGAACACACTGTTGCTCGCGCGAGGTGGTACTAGCATGTGATGGTGTCACATGTGCACGTGTGCGATACTTCCTCCCCACACCGCTAACCTGGCTGATTCTCCAGGATTCTGCAGTCTGAGCTGCGCTGATACTCGCCGCTTAAATGCCAGCTGAACTCCTGGCTGAAAGGGCAGTAGTCGGCGATCTCCACTGAGCCGCCGTAGTGTGGCAGGTCTTCTGCGGGGACCCCGGCGAGCTCATCAAAGTACTGCAGAGAGGGAGACAGGGAGTGGGGTCCACGGGCAGCTTACAGCACCCTCTACGCTGCGGGACCCAAGACACTGATCCAGTTCCCCTCAGAAACTACACAACACAAAGAAGACAGAACATGCCACCTGGCGGGTATTTTGAGGTTGCTATAATTTTAGAAATAACCAGAGTAAGTAAATTAATCTACATTATCTATTAGGATGACAAATTTGATTAATGTTTTAAAAGGAAGAAAGAGAATTAAAATGAGTAAAAGGAAGAATTTTAAGTTGATAAAACATAAAGCAAATGCCCAGAATTAAGATGCTTTAATGATAAAGTCAGGCGTGATGATATAAGCCTATAGTGCCAGCTACTGGGGAGGCTGAGGCAGGAGGATCAGTTGAGCACAGCTTAGGCGACATAGTGAGCCCCTGCCTCAAATAAATAAATAAATAAATAAATAAATAAATAAATAAATAAAATGAACAAATGTTTTTAGGAGACTTAATAGATGTGCTGTTTTGACAAGCTTGAAAAAATAAAAACTGGGATAATACATGATTACATTTATAAAATACTTTGAACATCAAAGGATCAAGGTATCATTATTTCTCTTCTAAAGATTCTACTTATTTTTTAAAAGATTTCACATTTCACACCAGTTTATTGAGTTGTAATACCACACCTAGAAATGCACTGTCACACTCTGGTGTCTGAGGCACCCGGTGAGGTCATAAACATGCAGAGGAGCTCAGTAGTTGTAAAGAAATGGAGGAATTCCTCACCTTTTTCTAACATGGAAAACACACGGGACCTTTGATTCTAAAAGATTTATAAGTAGCAGCACACACTGGTGTACCCCTGTAATCCCAACACTCCAAGAGGCTGAGGCAGGATGAACACAAGTTCCAGCCCACTCTGGACAATTTAGTGACTTAACAAGACCCTGTCTCAAAATAGAAAATAAAGCTAGGTGTAGTGGTGGACGCCTCTAATCTCAGCACTCGGGAGGCTGAGCCAGGAGAATCGTCACAAGTTTGAGGCCAGCCTGGGCTACACAGTGAGTCCAGGCCAGCCTGAACTACATAGGGAGGCTCTGTTTCAATAAATAAATAAATAAACAAATAAATAAAATAGAAAATAAAAAAAGAGCTGGGGATGTAAGGGTCCAAGGCCCCAGGTTCAATCCCCAGTATAACACACACACACACACACACACACACACACACACAGAGCTTAAGAGACTTTACCCTCTTAATTTCAAAATGGAAAATACCTGCTAAAAACTGATTCTTAAAACTGTGGTAGATGGGGGCTGGTGAGATGGCTCAGCGGCATAAGCGCCTGCCTTGCAAGCGCGAGGGCCCGAGTTCAACTCCCAGATCCCACATACGAAAAAGGGGCCGGTGATATCGCTCAGCGGCACGGGTGCCTGTTGGCGCGCGAGGTCCTGAGGTTGACCCCCCCCCAGTACCCACAAAAAAAAAAAAAAAAAACTGTGGTAGAACAAGTGTTACCTGGTACTCTGGTGGCAACGGCTGAGGGAACTTCTGCAAATTGCACACAGCCACGGCCCTCTGGTCCTGCCTGCAGGTCAGCTGCAACGGGTTGCTCCTGAGCGTGTCACAGTAAGGGCTCAGCGCCTGCCCCCTGCACACAAAGGCACGCACTGTGGCATTCAAACACCAAGAAAAACTCACAGGCCCACTGTCAAGCTCGTCTTTTCTATTACAGTCTCAGCACAGTATATTTGATAGTGTATAGTAAATCATTGAATCAGGTTATAAAGTTGTTTTTCTTTTCTTTTTTTTTTTTTTTTTTTTCTTTTTGAGACAGGGTTTCACTATATAGTTTAGGTTGGTCTTGAACTCACTATGTAGCCCAGACTGGCCTTGAATTCACAGTGATCTTCCTGCCTCAGCCTCCCTCCCCAGTGTGCTGGGATACAGGCATGTGCCACCATGCCCAACTTATAAAGTTATTTTTCAAATGCAAAAGAAAATGTTCATTTAGATGTGAAGGATCAATGCTAGAGGCATTCGGACACAACTGCACTATTATTGAATAAAATCCTATTTACCTTTTCCTCTGCTTTTGCCAGTAAAACAGTCCTACAGATTTGCTTTTTGCGTTTAATGCCAATGAATGAAATTCCAGCTTGTGGATTAAAAATCCAATCTTCGCCGGGCATAGTGGCAGACACCTGTAATCCCAGCACTCGGGAGACTGAGGCAGGAGGATTGATGCAAGTTCAAGGCCAGCCTGGGCTACATAGTGAGTTCAGGGGCAGCCTGAAATACACAGTGAGACTTTGTCTCAAAAGAAACCAAAATAAAATAAAATAAAATAAAAATCCAATCTTCACAATTAAGAAATGTAGTCTCAGGAAGAGGGTTGTGATGTGTCCTGTGGCTACTTAGAGTAAATTTTTTTTCTATGCCATAATCTGTCTTAAAGAACTTAATTTGACAGGTCAGTGCGGTGATGCACCCCTGTATTCCCAGCACTCAGGAGGCTGAGACAGAAGGATCCCTGTAAGTATGAGGCCAGCCTGGGCTACACAGTGAGTTCAGGACTAGCCTGAACTACATAGTGAGACCCTATCTCAAAAAACAACAACAAAAAAAATTAAATTTGAAACTTGTTAAAAATATTCACAAGATAATTAATTTTGAATTCCTGAAATTAATGAAGATTGCATAACTATTCCTAATGTTAACAGTTTGTTCCATTCTCTAATTTGAAAAATAGGATCTCAAAAATTCTGAAAAGATAATCAAGACCTGTGGCATTAAAATAACCTTCAAGCAAACAGGTAATTCTAATCAGTCATCAAATTGGTAACTTTTTTTTTTTTTTGAGACAGGGTCTCACTTCATAGTGCAGGCTGTCCTTGAACTAACTATGTAGCTCAGGTTGCGCTTAAACTCTCAAAGATCCTCCTTGCCTCAGCCTCCCGAGTACCAGGATTACAGGCGTTCACCATCACCCCTGGCTCAAACTGGTAATTTATAATAAAAATTACACTTATGTCATAATAGGAATGTTATAAATGAGTGTCAGCATTCCTAAGCAATCAAAATCCTAATAAACGAGGACCTACAAAATTATGATAGGGTCACTGGTATTCTACCATGTTTGTTAAGGGGAAAAAGCCTATTTTAGTTTTATTTTAGGGAAGACTGATCCTTGTCTCATTTAAATTTTCATAACTTATGGGCGAGGGATGCAGCTCAGTGGTCACATGTTTGCCCAGCATGTATGAGATATGTAAGGACCTGGCTTTAATACCCAGGGCTGCGAAAGAGAGAGAGAGAGAGAGAGAGAGAGAGAGAGAGAGAGAAAAGAGAAGAGAAGAAAAGGAAAGAAATGAAACCACAGAAAAGTTTTAACTGAATGAATAAAGCGAAACAAACAAAAAAGCCACTAAAAAAAATTAGTGATTTAAGCATCACAAATTCAAGTCCAGCCTGGGACCACTTAGTGAGATCCTGTCATGAAATAAAAAAATATAAAAGGGCTGAGAATGTAGCTCAGGGCAAAGGCCCTGGGTTCAGTTCCTAGTACCACCAAACAAGAAAACAAATTAGTGACTTAAAAAGTCCCAAAGCTGGAGCTGTTCAAGGCTCCCGGTCCCTGGACCTGCTTGCAGGGATGGAAATGTCGAGCATTTGCATCGTCCATCACAGCGCCGCTACCCAGCCACGGCTATTAACTTCTCCAAACGGGACTTGTTAGCTGAAGGAGTGGAGTTTCAATTCTATTTAACTCTCATCGATTACAACGTAAACTTAAACCCATGACCAGTGGCACTGTATGGGCCGAGGCAGCTGGAGGGCGAATATCGAATGACCTCGGCAGAGAAGCTGCTTCAGCCCAGGACCAGGGCAGCTCACCAGCAGGACACCAGCTTGGCATGAGTGTGACCAGGGCCTGGGACCCGGGTCCCAGCACCAGAACGACCACAGTGGTGGGCCCTGGTTGTGCATGCGTGCGGACCAGCTGTGCCTGCTGCGGCCCATCCCTCCGCACCACTCTTCCCACGGGGAGTGAAGCCGCAGCCCCTGTGCCCAGGAGGTCACCAGAGCCCCAGGTGACTCAGGGACACAGCCACAGGGGCCTGTGGCGCCAGAGTCCTCCCATCCTTGTGGATTCTACGCTTCCGCCCTCACGCACGGGTACGGAACATGCAGGACAGGGGCTGGCAAGCCCAGTCCTGGCCTCAAATCCTGCCTAGGCCCTGCTTTCTATGTGCTTGTTTTTTTCCACAACTTTTTCTTTTCTTCTTTCCAGTGCTGGGGATGGAACCCAGGGCCTTGTGTACATTACATAAATGCTCTACCACTGAGCTGCACCCAGCCCATTTGTATAAAATAGAGTGTTACCAGAGCACAGCCATCCCTGTTCATGTCTCCCACTGTGCAGAAAAAGCAGAACAGAGCGGTTGTAACAAATACTCTAACAACTCTCAAGCCCTAAAATATTTCCTAGCTGTTTTTTTAACCAACAAAAGTTTGCTGACCATTGGCTTCTGACTCAAAGCACAGAAGACTAGCTGGGCATGATGGCACACACCTGTAGTCCTAGCACTCAGGAGGCTGAGGCAGGAGGATCACTGAGAGTTTGAGGCCAGCCAGGGGTACACAGTGAGTTTAAGACCAGCCTGAATTACATAGTGAGACCCTGTCTCAAAAAAACAAAAAAGCAAAAAACAGAAACAAAACAAAAACACAAGATTACATCAACTAAACCAGAAAAAGCATTTGAAAAAAGTCAATATCCATTCATGATAAAAACTCTCAGAAAAATAGGAATAGAGGGGAACTTTCTCAATTTGATAGAGAATTGACAAAAATAGTCTACAGTAAACCTTGTATTTAACAGGAAAAAAAAAATGAATGTTTTTCTGCCTGTGTCCTTTTATTGGAAAATGTAATAAAGACATCAGTTCTCCTCAGATATATATGTGGTTAATGCAATTCTTGTTAAAACCCCAGCAAGATTTGTTTTTCACACATAGAAGAGATTACTTTTATAAAGGAAGGCAAAGAACCAAAAGAGCCAAAAACTTTTTGATAAAGAATAAAGCAGGGCCGGTGAGATAGCTCAGTGGCATAAGCGCCTGCCTGGCAAGCATGAGGTCCTGAGTTCGACTCCCGGTACCCACATAAAGGAAAAAAAGGGCCAGTGATATCACTCAGTGGCACAAGCGCTTGCTGGCAAAGCGCGAGGTCCTGAGTTCGACTCCCGTACCAACATTAAAAAAAAAAAAAAAAAAAGAATAAAGCAGGAGGAATTGGTCTTAGTCCACCAGTTTCAAAATTCGTGCACGCTGGAGTGATCAAGCGCTATGCTATCGGAGGGGGACAGACACGGGGATGTGTAAACAGAGCAGGACACACAGAAAGAGGCCCACACACCCACCTGACCTTTGGGGACAGAGGTACAAAGGCCACTCAAAGGAGGGCAGACAGCCTTCTCAGCAGCCAGCACCCACACAAGAAGTATAAGCCGCACCAGCAGTGCCCGACCTCGTACAAAAGCAGTTCAACATGGACCACAGACTCAAATACAAAGTGTAAAACTGTAAAATTTTTACAGTTTCAATCTCCAGTGGTGCTGGAGATTGAAACAGTGCCTTGTACAATGCCAGACAAGGCCTTAGCACAAAACTGTACCCTCAGCCTATTATAAATTTTGGAAAAAAACCTAAGAAAAATTTTGAGGTCTGGGAGGGCTTGCCCAAGAGATATGAGACTTCACATTAAAAACTTAATTCAGCTGGATGTGCTGGTATATGCCTGTAATCCTAGCATTTGGGAGGCTGAGGCAGGAAGATTGCAAGTTCTAGAACAGCATGGGGCACAAAGCAAGACACTTAAAAAAATAATAGGGCCGGTGAGATGGCTCAGCGGCATACGCGCCTGCCCGGCAAGCGCGAGGGCCCGAGTTCGACTCCCGGATCCCACATACGAAAAAGGGGCCGGTGATATCGCTCAGCGGCACGGGCGCCTGCTGGCGCGTGAGGTCCTGAGGCCGACCCCGGTACCCACAAAAAAAAAAAAAAAATAATAATAGTTCATAAAGCACGAATTGGTAATTTGGACATCATTAAAACCACAAACAATTGCTTTACAAAGCCCCTAGTAAGAAGATAAAAAGACATGTTACAGGCTAGGAGAAAATACTTGCAAAACTACATATCTGAGTCAGTCATGGTGGTACATATCTGTAATCCCCACTACTTGGGAGGCTGAGGCAGGAGGATCACAAGTTTGAATCCAGCCTGGGCAACTTAGTGAGACCCCATCTTAAAAATAAAAAGTAGGGCCGGGGATATAGCTCAGCAGCACAGTACCTGCCTGGCAAGTACGAGGTCGTGAGTTCAATTCCCGGTACAAAAAAAAAAAAAAAAAAAGTAAAAAGGAATGCAGACGTAGCTCAGTGGTACACAGTAGCTCTGTAAACACAGCTGGGTCCAATGCGCATGCGCGCGCGCACACACACACACACACACACACACACACACACACACGACAAGAACTAGTGTCGAGAATATATAAAAACACTCAAACACACTAATAAAAAGCAAATAATCCAATTAGAAAAATGGCTTAACACATGAGACAATTCACCAAACAGGACATACAGAAGGCAAATAAGCAGTGAAAGCTGTTCAACCACAATAACCTTTAGGGAAAGGCAAATTAAAAATCACAGGAAAATCTCACTGAGTTCCTATGAGACGAGCTAGAGCAAAAACACCAGATGTCGGAAAGGCGCGAAGCGACCATCACGCTAGGCCGCTGCCAGGAATGCAGAATGGTAGACCATTTAGGAAAAAGAGCCTGGGAGGTTTCTTACAAACTGAACCTGCAGCTAAGGATGGGCCGGCCGCTATCTCCCAGATATTTCTCCTGCAGGAATGAAGATTTATGTTCACGCAAAAGCCTGGATGCAAATGTCGACAGCCATTTCATTCCCAATACCCCAAAACTGGAAACAACCCAGATATCTTTCAACGTGTGAAAGTTCAAACCAACCACGGGCAGCCAAGTGGTAGAATATGACTCAGCTGTAAAAACAGTTCTTTGTTACTGAGTGAACAGAGGCAATCCCAGAAGTTTACATCCAATATTTATATACAGCTTGAAACGTGTATGGCATTTCTATTTAGCATTTCTGAAATGTTGAAATTACAGAGACAGAGAACAAGGGATGGTTTCCAGGGGCTAAGGAGGGGCAGGCTGGGAGGAAATGGGTGCAGCACAAAGGGACCTCAGGCCCTTCTGATGGGCTAGTTCCAGATCTGACAGATCAGTGTCAGCGTCCTAGTTGTGATGCTGTGTGACAGCTTTGCAAAATGTTACCTATCAGGAAGATCAACGTACTTAGATAAATTTATGTACTTAGATGTATTTAACATTTTGAGAGCATTGTTGTAAAAAATATAGAGATTCCCTATACTCTCTAAACGTGTGTGTGTGTCCTTACATACTATGTCCATCCCAAATTTGGATACTGCCTGTATTTTTAAAAGATTGGCACATGTCTATCAGCACTCAGGAGGTGAGGCAGGAGAATCAACATGAGTTCGAGGCCAGCCTGGGCTACATAGAGAGACTCTGTCTCGAGAAGCCAAAAAAAAGGTAGGTTCAGGATAAAGAACCAAATCAGAAACGAGCTGCATAACTAGAGACAGTGGGACGAGCCACGTGCTTACTTCTGTCTCTGCTTGTCGATCCAGAACTTGCAGCTCTTCTTCACGAAGTCGCAGCCCAGCCCTTGGCCCCAGTCGAGTTTCTCAGCCATGCTGTAGTTTGCTCTATACCAGCTGTGGAGAGAATTCAAAAAGAACACTGTTATCACTGTCATTTTAAAAACAAGTCTAAAGCCAAAGTGGTGGTGCACACATGTAATCCCAGCCCTCTGGAGGCTGAGGCAGGAAGGTCACAAGTTCAAGGTCTGCAGAGCCTACATAGAAAGACACTGTCTCAAAACATAAAAGTAAGTAAATAAATACAAGTCTAGCATATGGACTACCAATCTCAACAAGTAAATCAGGACCTTTTATAGGACTCAGGAGGCTGTGGCCACAGTGAGTGTCCACAAAGCTCCTGTGCAGAGAGGGAGCCGCCACACCGGGTCACGGCGGCAGGGACGGGCAAGCAGGCCCACGCGAGGGACGTCTGCACTTGGACAAGGCACAGCATGCTCCCACCATTTAGTGTTCAAAAACGGCAGAGGCCGCAGGGTAGGACGTGGATGGGATGTACGGCAAGGGACGAGGACTCGGACACAGAGAGGATTAGAGAAGGGCGGACACCGAGGAGGACGCGGTGGGATGGCTGGCGGGGACTGCGCTCAGGGCCCCAGGCTCCTGCTCTTCAGCCTGGGTTTTGTGACCTCCTGTCACTAATGGCCCTGCCTGCCGCTGGACGTTATGCCGTTATGACAGGACAGATGAAGGCTATGTACAGTATTTTTTCAATGTTCTAATTTCAGAAAAATGAAATGATTTCATTTCCTGCCGAGTTTAATCAAAAGCAATGAGTCTACTTTTGTTAGGTTTTCTTTTTCTTCTTTTTTTTTGGTTCTGGGGATGGAACCCAGGCCTCGCACATGCTGGGCAACCGCTCTGCCGCTGAGCTACATCCCAGTATTTTACTATTTTGAGACAGGGCCTTGCTAAGTCACTGAGTCGCCCAGGTTGGCCTCAAACTTGTGGTCCTCCCGTCTCAGCCTCCCAGGTAGCTGGGATTGCAGGTACGCACCACCATACTGGCTTGTTATTCCGCCGCCCCCGCCCCGGGACAAGATTACTTTGCAAAAGTTCTGAAGGATACAAAACACTTCCTTACCTATCTGTATTGTATCTTGTCCCCTTAGTAAACAAAAACACAGGCTCAAAGGAATGGCAGGAATCATCCCATTCATTCCTCTTCCCACAAAATCAAGTAAAAGCAGAAACAGGTGATATGGCCCCTTCCAAACCATTGCTTTCAAGAACAGAGCTCTCACTGGGAGAGCTGAAGAAAGGCATTAGCGCCCCGACACCTCAGGGCCTGCACGGTTCTCAGATGTGGGGACAGTAACAGATGCCCACCCCCTGCACACCAGCAATCAGCTTAGCAGCACCGACCAGACGTGCAGGCCCCATGGACACAGGCCAGCCGGCCTTGAAAGTCCTTGCAAACCGCCGGTGTGGAGCACGCACCCGTGCCTCCTCCCCAGCACCAGCAGCCACATGCGCGGCACATTCCAGGACCCGGGGGTGCCCTGGCGTGGCCACCCTTGCTGGGTGCTGCGGCGACAGCAGCGAATGGATAAACTCACTTCCTGTGCCCTGCACCCACTAGCTGACCTAGTGGGAAGGCAGCTATGAAAAGATCCGGTGTGGAGAGTGTCAGGAGAGAGGCGCTCCCAGGAGCGAGGGTCCGCAGGTTTCCCGGAGGAAGCCTTTGAGCAGAGCCCCACTGTGTGGACACAAGAGGTGGACACGAGAGTGCCGAGAGGCGGACAGGTTCTAAGTGGGCTGCATGAGGGGTGAGGGGTAGATCTTGGTTAACGTTTCTTTTTCTCAAAATCAACAGGATAGGGGCCAGTGAGATGGCTCAGTGGCGTAAGCGCCTGCCTTGCAAGCACGAGGGCCCGAGTTCAACTCCCGGATCCCACATACGAAAAAGGGGCCGGTGATATCGCTCAGCGGCACGGGTGCCTGTTGGCGCGCGAGGTCCTGAGGTCGACCCCCCGGTACCCACAAAAAAAAAAAAAAAAATCAACAGGATAAAGGACTGATTTGCAGGTACTCATGAATGCTGTCCCTGAGACTCCGTCACCAGAGCATTTGTTTCGTTTTGTTTGAGACACTGTCTTGATATGTAGTCCAGGCTGGTCTCGAAGGCACCGCAATCCTCCTGCCTCAGCCTCCCAAGTGCTGGGATTACAGACGCGCACCACCATGCCCAGCTCAGTGTTTATATATAACGCCCATGCTCAGTGTGGGGTTGCAAGGGCCAAGCGGTGCACTGAGGGCTTTCTGTGTCCTAACCCAGTTAGGGCTCCTAAACGCTACCAGGTGTCACCTCCAGCCACATTTCACACGTGAAGGGACTAAGTCAAAGATAAAAGTTAGCAAGTGTCTACACTGGAATTTAAATATGTGTAGAATCGTGCATCTGTACATGTCTGTATCTGCTTTTTTTTTTTTTTTAAATCAAGATTTAGCCAGCAGTTACAATGCACACCTATAATCCCAGCAGGAGGATCGCTGTGAGTTTGAGGGCAGCCTGGCCTACAAAGTGAGTTCAAGGCCAGCCTGAACTACATAGCGCAACCCTGTCTCAAAAAACCAAAAAATAACAATTCATATCACATTCTCACAGCTTTCTTACCCAGTGTCCTCCATTAATGCCAAAGTGATTCTAGAGAGGACCCGGTTCTGGGTGTGAGAACCCGTCATCGCTTCATTCTGGAAAAACAGCAACAGACTTTAATTAGAAGATGGCTCTACGACTCCCAAAGATTTCTGAGATTCCTGTTGTGTGTATTTAAAATGTGTCAAGTGAGCGGCTGATAAAGCATTCGCTTAAAAATGGCAAAGTAGGGCCGGTGAGATGGCTCAGCGGCTTAAGCGCCTGCCCGGCAAGCGCGAGGGCCCGAGTTCGACTCCCGGAACCCACATACGAAAAAGGGGCCGGTGATATCGCTCAGCGGCACGGGCGCCTGCTGGCGCGCGAGGTCCTGAGGTCGACCCCCCGGTACCCACAAAAAAAAAAAAAAAAAAAAAAAAGGCAAAGTAAAGCCAGGCATGGTGGCATATGCCTGTAATCCCTGTACTCAGAAGGCTGAGGCAAGAGGATCACCGTGAGTTTGAGGTCAGCCTGGGCTATATACAGAGACTCTGCCTCAAAACAAAATAAACACACAATGGCAAAACATAAAATCCTTCTTTAGAATGCCTGGACTGAAGCTTCAAATGGAATCTCTTTTCTGCCTCAATTGTGTCCATCAGGTACGATTCCCCCAGTATGGTGGCCAAGCAGCACATAGGACCTTACAATGAAAATGAAAATAAGACACACAGAACCAATAGTTCTCCCGGGAAAGTACTGCACCCTCCAGGCAAAGTACAGTGAGTAAGACGGGTGCCCAGATAATTTGGGGTCGCCAGAATGGACTACCTGAATTATGCAGAAAATGCTTTCCTAACGCAAACTTCATGCTCACGCAAGCGTACTGCTAATAACAAAACACATAATGACAGAACTCAGCTCAAAGGGTTTACATGAGGGGTCTAAAGTATCAAGATCTACTGCTGTCTACCAGGGTTTTAATTTATATCATAAGTTTCTACATATGGGGGAGGCTTCCTCCGCCTCCTGCAGGAGCATATTTCATCTTTAAACAGCTCTAATTATTCTTCAAATGTTGATATTGAACACTGAATAGACATTTCAAGTACTTTAATCCTTTTTCTTAAAACAAGTAATTCACCGAGCATAGTAGCATGCCTATAAACCCAGCACTTGGGAGGCTGAGGCAGGAGGATCACTGCAAATTTGAGACCAGTCTGGGCTAGTCAATTAGAGGCCAGCCTAAACTATGAAGTGAGACCTTGTCTCAAAAAAAAAAAAAAAAAAAATCAAGCCCCCCCCAACACAAAATAAGCCGCAAATAATTCAAGTATACAAAGTTGATTTCAGAGCAAGGAAGAAATGAACAAAATTACTGTTTTTAGTTCTTCTACTAAAAAATACGTAAATTTTCATTTCTGGCCGATCTAAAACGTGGTGAAGGATATCACCTGAGAAAATTCCTTAAGAAAAATGCAACAGAAATCCCCATGGGAGGAGTAAATGCATGTGCATTCTCTGATTTTCTACAAGTGTGTGTTACTTTGTGGTCACCTAGATCAGAACAGTAAACACAAGCATTAATGTTACCCTTTGTTTGGGTTTTGTTTTGGTTTTTTTGAGGGGTACCAGAATAGAACTCAGGACCTCGCGCTTACCAGGCAGGCACTGTGCTGCTGAGCTATATCCCGACCCTTTGTTTTGGTTTTTCGAGACAGTTTCACTATGTAGCCCAGGTGGACCTTGAACTCGAAGCAATCCTGAGTGCTGGGGTCACAGATGTGCATCACTACGTCCTGCTTAATCTCACTCTTTATATATATATATATATGTATACGTATATATATATATATTTTTTTTTTTTTTTTTTTTTTTGAGACATGGTCCTACTGTGTAGTTCAGGCTGGCCTTGAATTTACTATGTAGCCCAGGCTGGCCTCAGATTCATGGCAATCCTCCTGCCTCAGCCTCCCCAGTGCTGGTACTAGAGGAGTGTGTCACCAAACCTGGCTCTCTTTTCATAATTTTACTGCCTTCAGTGATGACGTATGTGTGTTACAACTACCTAATTATCTAAACCTCTAACAAGAAATACATATACCCACACACAGACACTTTTGACTCAGAAATTCCACTTTCAGGGATTTATTCTTTCTATATAAACAAATGTGACCTTGGTTCACTTTCTAGTTCCACTCCCCTGAAATCTAATAAAGGTGGACTATTTCTGTGTTACCAGGCAGTGGCACAGAGGGTAGAAAGACCTGTCTACCTCTAGGTGTGGCACTGCTGTGAGCATATATGAACACTTGGTGGTGGCCACAGTCTGGGAGTCCCTGCAGCCGCTACCAAGGTCATGGCTGCTGTTTGGGATGTGGTCTCCTAAGCCAGGCTGGTCCTTCCACCCATGCTGTGGCCCTGGGCTCCTGCACTGAGCTGCAGGGGGAGAGGGAGAGGCCCAGACGACAGCCCAGAGACCGCGGTCAGCCTCCAGGCCTGCTCCGTAACACCCTGTTGGGGGACCCTTTGCTAAAGGTGGGCTTTCCGATCTTGCAAGTTTGTTTAGCTGAGCCTCAGAATATCCAAGGACACACCATCCCTGGAAGGCACGCAGATGTGCAAAAAGCTTCATGATTACATTTGAAAAGTGAGCTGGGCATGGTAGTGCACACCTGTAGTACCAGCACTTAGAAGGCTGAGGCAGGAGGATCCCCATGATTTCGAGGCCAGCCTGGGCTACATAGTGAGTTCAAGGCTGGCCTGAACTAGCGAGAGCCTGTCTCAAAAAAAAAAAAAAAAAGTAAAATTTTTATGTAAAATAAAAATCTGGAAATTGGATCTGGAGAGCTAAAAGGGACTTAATTTCTTAGTTTATAATCTATGCAATAACTTTCAGCATGAGTATAATTCACTTTTACTATAGAAAAAGAAAAAAAGCCCAATAAAATTTAAGAATAAACTGACCTCTAGTAACCGTTTTTCCCAGTGGTTGAGCTCTGTGCCCATGCCGCCTTGATTCTCAAGCTCCATTCCTTCCAGAAGTGGACAACTAAAATGTTTTCGTGCTTCATCCTAAAAAAAAAAAAGTATAAATCCCTCAAAAGACAAGGGACACTTTTTGTCACCTGGATATAATAAACATTACAGAATTACTTTGGTAAGAAGAGAGAGCTTCCTTTTTAAATAGTTTATAATAGAGTTAAATGAAATATTTTGATGGTGTTGCACACCTCTTTGCTAGGCAATTACAATTTCTCCTAATCCTTCCTCTGTCGACTGTCTCAGTTCGTTTCAGTCACAATGGTGCACTTATTTACATTTCCACTCACAGCATCCTTGCCAACTCGGGCTACCTCCGTCCTTTGATAACAGCATTCTGATAGATGACATAATGTCTCATTTCAGGCTCAATTTCCACTTCTCTAATGACTAGTGATACTGAACACTTTTATATAACTGTTGGCCATTTGCATTTTTTTTTTATTGAGAAATGTCAATTTGAAGTCCCTTGTCTTTTTTTTTTTTTTTTTTTTTTAATAGTACTGGAATTAAACCCAGGGCTGCTCTACTACTGAGGTACATCCCAGCCCTTTTCTTTTTGAGACAGGGTTTCACTATGCAGAGTTCAGGATGGCCTTGAACTCACTTTGTAGCCCAGGCTGGCCTCAAACTCTCAGTGATCCTCCTGCCTCAGCCTCCCGAGTGCTGGGAGGACAGGCGTGCACCACCATGCCTGGCTCTAGCCCTTTCTTTTTTTTTCTGTTTTGAGACAGGGTCTCACTAAGTTGCCCAACGTGGCCACAAACTTGTGATCTTCAGTGAAGACTTCTGCATCCACAGTATATTCGTCCAAGATGCTGGCCTGGGACTGTCTTTTCTTATAATTTCTTTTTTTTTTTTTTTTTTTTGTGGGTGCCGGGGGTAGACCTCAGGACCTCGCGCGCCAACAGGCGCCCGTGCCACTGAGCGATATCACCGGCCCCTTTTTCGTATGTGGGATCCGGGAGTCGAACTCAGGCCCTCACGCTTGCAAGGCAGGCGCTTATGCCGCTGAGCCATCTCACCGGCCCTATAATTTCTTATCTATCCCAGCACTTGGGAGGCTGGAGGAGGATCTCCGTGAGTTCGAGACCAGCCTGAACTACATAGTAAGACCCTGTCTCACAAAAATAAGACCATACCAAACCAAACCAAACCAAATACTCTCATCTGACTTTGATATCCCGGTAATATTGGGCTTGTGAAAAGTTTGGAAGTATTCCTTCCTCCTTAATTTTTTGGAGAAGTTTGAGAAGGACTGGCATGCTGCCTCAGCCAGCTGCTTCTTTTTCGATGTAGTTCTTCAATGCTGTACATTTCCCTAGAACTACTTTTACTACATGAGCTTTGGTATGTTGTATTTTCACTTTTGTCTCAAGGTATTAAATCTCCTTCCTTCCTTCCTTCCTTCCTTCCTACCTACCTTCTTTCCAACCTACCTACCTACCTATTTATTTATTTATTTACTTATTTATTTATGGTGGGGCTAGAACCCAGGGCCTCATGTATGCTATACAAGAACTTCGGCACCCCCAGAACCCCCTTTAACTTCTTCACTAGGAGCATGTTATTTAAGTTCCATGTACTTTTGAAATTTCTGTTGTTAGTAATTCCTCCTGTCACACCACTGTGGCTGGAAAAGTACATTTTTTTTTTTGATACACAGTCTCGCTATGTAGCCCAGGCGGGCCTTGACCTCACAGCAATCTCCTGCCTCAGCCTCCTGAGTGCTGGGAAGACAGGTGTGGGCCACCACGCCTGGTGACTTCAATCTTCTTGTTAGGTCTTGTTCTGTGTTCTCATAGGTGATGTGTTCTGGAGAACGTTCCCCTTGCCCTTGGGGGAACGTGGATTCCACTGCGTTGGATGGGATGCTCCGTGCGTGTCTGTTGGTCCACTTGGTCTAAGTGTCATTCAAGTCCCAGGTTTCCTTGTGAATTTCTGCCTGAGGGACGGCAATGCACCCGCTGCTGACAGTGGAGTGTGGAGGTCCCCTTCTACTCCTGTGCTGCAGCCTACCTCTCCCTTCATATCTGTAGTATTTGTCTGATATGTCTAGGTCCCTTGGCCCTGGGCCACTGCACCTTTACGCCTGTTGCGTTCTCCTGATGAGCGGACCCCTCTGTCCTCACACAATGCCCTCACTGTCCCTTTTACCATTTCCAGCTTGACATCTATTTGGTCTGATGTAAGTGCAGCCACCCTGCTCTCTCCAGAACGACATTAATGCTGGGACAAACTGCTCTTATCATGAAGTAGTCTTTTTTTTTTTTTTTTTCGTGGGTACTGGGGGTCGACCTCAGGACCTTGCGCTCCAGCAGGCGCCCATGCTGCTCAGCAATATCACTGGCACTTTCTTTGTATGTGGGTTCCAGGAGTCGAACTCAGGACCTCGCGCTTGCCAGGCAGGCGCTTATGCCACTGAGCTATCTCACCGGCCCATGAAGTAGTCTTTGTAGGGGAAAAGCAAAGTGTTCAGTGGAAGGCAAATTGCTCCTGTGTTTCTGTCCTTCCGCTGGAGATTTCCAGGGCTGGGAAACAGCAGAGAGCAGAGTGCGAGCTCAGAAGATAGAGAGCTGTGGGGTCAGAGGGCGGGAAGGGGGTGGAGCTCCGTGTCAGGGGTGCATGGGATCCTGTGATGGTTGATTCTGTGCAGCCACTGTGCCTGTACGCTTGGACAAATGCTATTCTGGACAGTACTGCACAAGTGTCACTCACTGCGGGGGATCAACATGGAAGTCAGTGGGCAATGAGTGAAAGCAGGTCGCTCTCCAAATGCGACGGGCCTCACCCTATCAGGCGCGGGCTCAGACAGAACAGACTGACCGCCGCCAGCAGGAGATAACTCTGCCGTTGGATCCCACCTGCAGTTCCTCCCTGGGTCTGCAGCCTGCCGCCCCAACAGATCCCCCACATGCATCCTGTCAGTTTTCTCTTGGATGCTAACAATACAGAACCTCCAGGGACATAATTGTCGACTGCGGAGACAGTCCCCACTGTCCTAAGTGACACTGAGACAGAGGCAGCACTGTCACATGGCAGTGGTGGGTAGGGACCAGAGTCACTGCCCAATTTCCACGTCCTGGGGTCTCTCTCAATGTGGACCTCACGGTAGCGCCTTGAGACTGCTTCTACTTACAGGCTCTGAAACTTCATAAATTCTTAAAACAATAATGATTAGTAAAGCCAGGCCATAATGAAGAACAGCTCACGAGACACAAAGACACTTGGTGATACTCACGACAACACGAGGGGTCACCAGCAGATACACAGGGTGACGAACTGTCTTGTTATCTCGGATGTTCCATGATCGCTCCACTCGGCGAACTACTTTATCACTCCACTGATATAACCCAAGACTGCAAGTATAGAATAAAAAGTTATTTTTGCAAATTCACTACCACTTTAAGAGTTTTTATGAATATACGAAATTAAACTGGGCATGGTGGTGCATGCCTGTAATCCAGCACTCAAGAGGCTGAGGCAGGAGGATTGCCACTGAGTCTGAGGCCAGCCGGGGCTACGCAGTGAGTTCAAGGACAGCCTGAACTACATAGCGAGACTCTGTCTCAAAAAAACAAAAAACAAAAATGGTAAAGACAAAGAAACAAATTAATATATTTGAAAACTTAAATATCCACTTAAAATACTTGACAAGAATTTTCTAATTTAATCTTTTCAACAATCCTATGAAATGATAAACACTACTGTATTTGTAGATAAAGAGACAGAGACTTAGGGAGAGGAGTAACTTGTTTGTGTTCACATAGCTAATACTGGGCGAAAATAACAATAAATGTGCTTCTTCTCCCTTTTTTATATGCAATGCTAGGGATGAAACCCAGGACACACACCAGACCTCAACTGCTTCCTTTTGACAAAATTTATTAGATAAAATGAAAGCAAAAACCAAACAAAAACAAAACATCCAAGCATGTAAGTAAGAAAACTGAACAAAACATTTACCATATTAATTTAATGGGGAATTATTTAACAATTGCTGTGAAACTGACTATCCATCTATGGAAGAAGATAAATCCTTATTTCATGACGTACATAAAAATAAACTCCAGGAAGATGTCAGGAAAATGGTGGAGTAAGGATCCGAAAATTCTTTCCTCCATGAAAACAATGAGAAAATGAGTCAACTCGGCTGAATCAACCTTGTCGGAATTCTGGAAATTAACCAAAGGTTTGCAGCAATCTGGGAAGCGTTTACTCATGAAAAATGAAAAACTAGATGAATCTTGAGACAGGAGATTAGGGCCAGGCAAAGCTGGCAGGGGAAGTAGGCTTGACCTGTTAATCACAAGATCCTGAACACACATGCAATGTGGACTTCTTGTGAGAACCTGAGGTGGTTTTCAACAAGGCGGCCTAGACCTGACATCAGCCTGAGGATTGGGATCCCAGCTCGACCTCACTGGACCTGGATGTAGAAGTTCTTGCGGGATTGCTTGAGATTTGGACAGCATAAAAAGACACAGATGCCATGAAGAGCTCACTATCAGGGCTTTCCTCACGCTACCTCAGCCTGTGTCTTCCAGCGTGTACTTTTATCTTGCTTTTCCTCTTTTACTCGGCCCACGCTCACTCTGCAGAGCCAGCTTCTCCCTCACTCTTCACTTTTACTTTTTCAATCAAATTCTGTCACCATCTTTTACTCATTTCATTCAATTCTTTGCTCAAGAGGCAAACAACCAGGAATCCAACTCCAGACAGAGACAGGAGCACCACAAAACCTGGTAACGTTTACTTAGGGAGCTACTTTTAGAAGCATACTACCTGGTAACAATCTCGTTAAAAATAGCAAGTTTGTGATGTCCTTCCTCGCCTTTTCTCCAATGGCAGGAGCTTGAAAACCAGCAGCTACAATTATGGTTAAAAACGAACAGGCTGCCAGCCACTGGGAGGGGCAGAGTAGGGCTGACTGGCTAAAGGGGTACAACGTGCCCAAGCCAGGCATGGTGGTGCACTCTGTAACTCCAGCACTCAGGCGGCACACATTTGAGGCTGCTTTGGACAATTTAGTAAGACCCGGACTCAAAATAAAACAAAAAGGCCTGGGGATGTAGCTCAGTGGTAGGAGTGATTTCCCAGCATGCATGAAGCCCTCGGTTTAAACCCTAGCACTGGGGGAAAAATGTAATATGGTAGCTGTTTTCTCTTGTTTTGTTTGTGGTACTGGGGACTGAACTCAGGGCTTCAATGATTTTGATTTTTCCCTATAAAGCAAGTCATTTTTTCTGGCTTTTGTCCTAGATTATTTTTACTATTATGTCTGGGAATCTCTTATTCTCACTAACAAAACAAGATTTTTAAAAGTTACCTTTTGACATCATTTTATGAAAATTTTAAAAATAACAACTGTTAGGAGATGTGCAGTGAACATCCTTCTACCCAAGACCCATCAGCTATTTTCTTCAATTAAAAATTTCTAGGGCCGGTGAGATAGCTCAGCGGCGTAAGCACCTGCCTGGCAAGCGCAAGGTTCTGAGTTCGACTCCTGGTACCCACATACGAAAAAAGGGCCGGTGACATCGCTCAGTGGCACGGGCGCCTGCTGGCGCGCAAGGTCCTGAGTTCAACCCCCGGTACCCACAAAAAAAAAAAAAAAAAAAAAAAACTTCTAAAGCGTTTGTTGTACAAGGTATCTGTTCATCCTACCCATGCCTGAGAGAGATGATTTTTAATTCCTTTCTTCTTCATGGTAAAGCAATGTTTAAGCATAGAATGAGCAAAGTCAGCCAGCTATTTATTTAGTATAAACTACTAGAGATCTTTGTAACTGAAGTAAAACATACATAAAATATACAAGGCATAAGTATCAGTTTTTAATGCACAAACATCAGCACTGCCCTAATAAAGCATAACCAGTGTCAGCAACACTTGGGAGTCCCCTGTGCTGGGATTACAGCATGTGCCATGAAACCTGGCTAATTCAGAGCTTTTAAAATACAAATGCATGCAAAGCGTTATGGTTCTGTGACTGATATTTTCTATAAAATTCCTGACAAACTTTTCTGGGATTTCAGGGCTTATCTGAGTCCCTGAATCTCTAGATCACTACTGATGTGCTGAGCTAAAAAAAATATATATATATATATCAATTAACATGTAAAATATTGCCCTATCCAGGTGGTAATTATTAAAAAGCCAAAATAAAAATAAAATAAAATAAAATAAAATAAAAAGCCACAATATAACCAATTTCCATTTCCCACAGCCTTTAAGGTAACGCAAGTTCCAACACCTGGCAAGAAGAGCGCTAACACTTTTAATAAATCATGAGGCTGACAGAGCTTGTGGGTCCCAGCTTGCTTCAATCTACAATTTCCTGAGCTTAGCCATAAAGACACTACTATTTATGGCACCTAACATGCTAGGATTCTCACATTCCAACATGCTAACAGCCTCCTAAAGGAAAAGAACAAGAATAAAAACAGCAAATACCTGTAATTAAAAGGCGGGAGACCATCTGCAAACCTTGATGTTAGAGGATTTCCATCTTTATCACGGTAGAATGCAAAGAGCCCAGCTGAGAAGCCCTGTGAGAAAAAGTTCGAAAAGTCTTAAGAGTGCAAAGACGGAGTCTGATTACAGCCAGCATCAAGCATCTGCTATTGGGAGCATGCTGGTCCCCTCAGTAAAAGCGCCGAGCCGAGCCAGCCTGGCTGGAACTTCTCGTATCCTCCAAGCGCACGATGTTAAGGACTTTTTACTTGACCTAAACATTTTTCATCGAAGTTCTTACAAAATGTACATGTTACAGTTATTTTCAGTATAAATACTAAAGAACACAGCTATGATGTTCTTAACTCCTCTCTGCTTTTTTAAGTCGTCTTGTCCTTCTTCCTCATCTGAGACCCTGTTAGACACCAGCTCTGGACAAGGGGCAGGGGCTGAGCTGACAGGAGCAGTACACACAATACACAGCCCTGCCAAATGCTTGACTAAGAGAAAATCAATGACTTTGATTAAAATTACCAAGAACAAACTAGGCATGGTGGTGCATGCCTATAATCCCAGCACTTGGGAGGCTGAGGCAGGAGGATTGCTGGAATACGAGTCTGGCCTGGGCCACATTAGTGAGGTCAAGGCTGGCCTGGACTACACAGTGAGACCCTGACTCAAAATACCAAAACATTTAAAAAAGATTATCAAGAATATATATATAGCTACGTGATCAAAAAGAGGGAGAAATTATTTAGCTAATAACTTCCTTTCCTGTAATTGCGAGAAGGTAGCAGTCATTGCTACTTCCTTCCTACAATGGCTTCCATGGTTATCAGAAGCAGCATCCACCAGAGCTCTGCCATAGATGAATATGTACTTTCATAGCCCTTTCAGCATCCTTTTTTAAGACAGGAAAACCCTTGTGTGAAAAGTGCTAAAGCCTACAGTGCCAGAGTGAGCGCCCCAGCAGCAGCAGGGACGGCGAGGAGCGCAGACCAAGCACAGCAGGAGCAAGGAGGCGCCAGGAACACTGAGAGCAATTGTAATCCGGAGTCGGATCTCGAAGTGCACATCGTATACAGGACTCCACCTGAGGAACACCTGTGCACACACTATTAAAAAGACTAGAAATGTGTATGTGTACATGTAACAAAAAAATTCTGAAAATGTACATGTTGACATGCTACGTTTTTTCTGGTGGTAATGTACGTGAAATCACCTATATACCAGTTTCTTACAAGATGAATTTATATGTGTACAATCAGATTTATTTACTCGTGCTGGGGATTGAACCCAGGACCTCTGCACTGAGCTATATCTTCAGCCCTTTTTAAATTTTTTACTTTGAGACAAGGTCTCACTAACTTGCCCAGGCTGGACTCAAACTTGTGATCCCCTTGCGAAGGCAACAGACTAAAGCTTAGTTAGTGGCCGGTGATATAACTCAGCGGCATCAGCGCCTGCCTGGCAAGCACAAGGTCCTGAGTTCGGTTCCCGGTACCCACATAAAAGGAAAATAAATAAATAAAGCTTAGTTAGTTAATTTGTTTCTTTATTTGTGGTACCGTTTTCTCTCTCAACATTGTGTATAGTTCTTGTAGCCTAAAATCTTACTTACAATGATGCTTGTCTTTCATTAGAATGAGCAGCAGCTGAGAGGCTCGACTTGTTCTTTCTCTCTCTCTCTCTCTCTCTCTCTCTCTCTCTCTCTCTCTCTCTCTTTAGCAGTGCTGGGGATTAAACCCAGAGCCTGTACCTGCTACGCAAAAGCTCTGCCACTGACCTTCAACTTGCTTTTTTTAATAAAAGGAAAAATAAGATATTTTATTTTAGACTCTCCTTACATGAAAAATGTAAGTATTCTCTGCTCAGGGTTTCCCCTTGTTATTCAATGTGTTTGATAGCTGAAAGACTAAAGCTTGTATTTCAAGGCCACATATGACAGCTCACCAAGTAAGACAAATAACAGCCACCAATTAAATTATAACTCAGTACAGACAGTGTGGACGAAGTACCCAATTTATATGTGTTGTATTATTTACGCTTCAGGAAGAAATATCCACTGTAGCATGTACTGCTACTGTCCCCGTGTCACAGATGCATCTGAGGCTTCCAAAGCTGCCTGCCTTGCCCAAGACCACAAGGACTTCTAGTGACCCAACTAAGAAAATTCACACCTAGGCCTATGCAATCTTCTCTCTTAACCAGTGTGTTTTGCTGCCCGCTCTTGCGAAGTATCAGGAGACCACTGCCTAAGGTCTTAGGCAACTTCTTTAAATTCTTTATTTACCCAATAGATTTATTTAATTATATTAAATAGCAAACTGCAACTTACGCATTATCTTTTTTTTTTTCCCCAGTACAAAGGACTGAACCCAGGGCCTTCAACTGAGCTATATCCCAAGCCCTCTTTATTTTTTATTTTGAGACAAGATCTTACTAAGTCTCTAACTTGTCCAGGCTGGGCTCAAACTTGCAATCCTCCTGCCTAAGCCTCCAAGAGTGCTGGGATTACAGGTGTGCACCACCATGCCTCACTCCTACCCACTCTCTTAATTATCAAAAAACTGGGCCGGTGAGATAGCTCAGCGGCATAAGCGCCTGCCTGGCAAGCGCAAGGCCCTGAGTTGGACTCCCGGTACCCACATATGAAAAAAGGGCCGGTGATATCGCTCAGCGGCACAGGCACCTGCTGGCATGTGAGGTCCTGAGTTCGACCCCCGGTACCCACAAAAAAAAAAAAAAAAATCAAAAAATTCTTTATGAACAGTAACCTATTTAACCTGATTTTACTTAGCATAAACCTAAGAATCCACTAACCTCAAAATTTAAAATAGACATCAAAAAGAAAGCAGACTAAGCAGAAAACAGAGGCACAGAAGAAATGACAGCAGAGAGCACATTTACCAGGGCATGGATAATCTCGTGTTTCACTGTGGACAGCATCCCAGTGAACTCCTGAGGCTGGGTAGAGATCATATTTGGACACAGGTTAGCATATCCTGCTACTGGCCTGTTAAAATAGACATTGAATTTTTTATTATATTCCAGAACAGTATTTATTAAGATATTTACTAATGTATACGTCTCTACGAAAAACTGCTCAAGGACAGAAAAATCTCTTTAATTCAAATGTAATTTTGTAGTTAACTTTCACTATCTTTTTTTTTTTTTTTTTTGAAACAAGGTCTTGCTATGTAGTCCAGGCTGGCCAGGAACATTTGTCGGTCCTCCTGCCTCAGCCTTCCACCTCAGCTTCCTGGGTGCTAGGACACTAGGCATGCGCCGGGCCAAGCTGACTTTCACTACCTTCTACTGTGAGGACACACACCTTGTGCTCTCCTAAGCCTGGCAAATCAACACCAAAGCAACACTCCAGGTATGTAAATAAACAGATGCCGACATAATACAGATTCCAATGCTATTTTACTTAGAAAATCCAAATGTGGTTTTCAGATTCAACGTATTTTCAGGTGCAGAGACAAACAGGTAGGGAGGGAAACCGGATGTAAAACCAGACCCTGAGCAAGCTGCTCAGGTGGCTGAAACTACAGGCCTTCCTGACCGCTACCTTCCCCACCTTTCCTGTTCTCCTGCCCCCAATCTGCCCATCTTCCCAGCCTCTTCTCTCAAGCTCCAGAGTCTACAGAACCTCACGTCCCTGCCTGTGTCGGACCTGACAGGCCCGAGGCACCGAGACCCCAGTCCAGGGGTCGGGAAGGCTCCGCCTCGGGCCTGCCTGGCCTCAGCCGCGGCCAACCGACAAAGCCTAGGAACCGTAGGACGCACTCTTCCAGCCCTACTTAATGGTCCGTCATCTCCACCACATGACGAGTACCTGTTTACAAAGAACGCCCACTTCATGTCAACAAAAATACACTGCGCTTCTTGCCATTTGAAAGTAGTAAAACCGATACTTAGAGAAAGCATGGAATGTAAGTTACCCATCAAACACTGTCATGGGGACTTCCAAATACAACACGTCCCTGCCAGGCCTTCACCCCTCTGGGACGTCCTACAGGACTCAGAATAGGAGAGTTCTCTCCAAGCTCTTGTCCTGCTGCGCGGTGGCCGCAGAAATGGCTCTGACAGCAGCAGGTCACATGCTCTCTCCTGACACAAGCTCATTCCCAGCATTATCAGCGTTTCAGGACACAGCTGAATTTCACTCTTCAAAGAGGCCTTCTCTGCCCACTGACTGAAATGATATTTCCCCCTTTGTCCTCTTTTAGGCCATGGCATCTGGTACAAAGTATTTTTCTACAAAATACTTATCACATTTTAAAGTCACATATTTATTTGCAAGTGCTTTTAACGAGTGCCTGTGTCCCTCTGTGGTCTGTCAGCTCCACGAGGCAGACACATGGGTTTACTTTGTTCTCCTAGGCCGGCGCACAAATACTTGGCATCAGGAACGATTCTGTACGCAGGTTGCAGATTCCTTCAAAAAGATTCAAAAAGCACAGCTGAAGAGACTGCACTGCTCTTTCTGCCCAAATCCATATTCCTCTCGGAGAGACCGAGCTCCTCCCCCAGAGGCATCGAGCTATGCATGAGTAGTTCAGCCTCACACTCGCGGCACACAGGACATTTATCCCAGCGACTCGTTCCTGTCAGTGTGTCCGACCCAGAGCGCCCTGACCAGCTCCGCTTCCCGTGGACGGCCTAGGTGCTTCACCACTCTCTTGACCCAGAAAACCCTGCAAATCAAAAGGTTCAAATCTTCTCGTTCACTATAGAACACAGGTGAAACTGCCCAGGCCACCGAGGGTATGCGTATCTAAAAAGCCACCACATACCTAAAGGATGTCACGCTAAAGGAGCAACAACGATGCTGGAGCGGGTCAGTGTGGCCTGGCCAGACAGCTGGGCTGGACACAGGGCCGGTGGCCGGAGAAGAGTGCTGCATCTTGCGCACAGGCTCACAAACACAGAGCGCAACGTGAGCTCTGGGTCTCCCGGCAGCACCCGCGGCCCCTGCGCTGTGCCCGCGCTCACAGGGCTCCCGCACGGTGACCGCCCGCCCTGAAAAGGGAGGAACTATCCCGACACCACAGCAGGAGGCTGCGCACACGACAGACCCAGAAGCCAGAGAGACAAACACTGAGGGTGCAGGGGGAAATTCAGCATAAAAATAAATGCAAATAAAAGTAAAAAAAATAAAATAGAGCGCTCTAAAGTTCTTCTGCCACTTAATAATGTGTCCAAAACAAAATCATGTGTGTGTAATCCATATGTGTGTGTAATTCCAGTTAAGATAAAGAACTGTGATTTCCACAGCACTACTGTGGAAAAAGGAAATTTCTCAAACATCTGCTTTAAGAAAGTTGCCTATTTTACCAAGTAGCTTAACCTGCTGTTCATTCGGCACTTCAAATATCAAGGCAGTTTCTCCAGAAAAAAGGAACGTTAGCACACACACGTCTACAAAACCCACACTGCCCTCCTCTGCACTCACGCATGACAGCGGTGCTCAGCTTTCTCAGTGTTCAGTCTAGGGCTTTTGAGCCAATTTCGCCAATCAACACTTCCATGTTGGCACAGGAACGGACTGCTCTTCCCCATCCACACGGGTAATCTGGACTTTCTTAGCCCTTTTTGGACTCACAACAGCACCATTCTGGACAGGCCAGTTTCCTTTCTATTGTCCACTCAGTGCAACTAAGAGTTTCAATTTTTTCCTCACATCAATTATACATCAACACAAGACAAAGGGTTCTTTGAAGTCAGCAGGGGTCAGACATGATGGCACACACATGTAATCCCAGCACTCAGGAGGCTGAGGCAGGGGGATTGCTGCGAGTTTAAGGTCAGCTTGGGCAACATTGAGTTCAAGGCCAATCTGAACCAAATAGCGAGACCCTGTCTTAAAACACTAAAAAGGGTGGTCAGCAAGTCCCCTCACAGGTCAGCAGCTGCTCAGGACCCCAGCAATAGTCTACGTGCACCTGACCCGGTCACACACCCCTTTCCTCTGCGTGAGAACATTACACACATCTGTTCTGAGATGTGTGCAGTTTCTACCACCTCTAGTCGGTCTGCCTGTGTGACAAGCAACCTTTGTATATATTATTACTTTTCATTTTAAGGCTGGGCTGCTTCACTGGGAAAATTTTTTTTTTGAAATTTTCTGGAAATAATGCAAACTGCATTTTGAAGTGATAATTTAGCTAAATGAAGCACATATAACAAATGACAACTGAATTTTAGCATGGAAGTGTTAAATTGAGAGTTCAAATTATTTCTTAGGTATTCACCTTGAAAGAAAATTTCTTTTTTTTTTTTTTTTGGCTTTTTGAGACAGCATCTTACCCTAATTCAGGCTGGCCTCGAACGTGTGGTGATCCTCCCAAGTGCTGGAAGGAAATTTTCTTGACAAGCAACCTTTTTCTTTGGAATTTATGGGCAAAAAGGATAGGACAGGTGTGCATTGGGGGTGCCTGTAATTCCAGCACTTGAGACTGAGGCAGGAGAATCGCCTGGAAGGCAAGGCCAGCTTTTCTCTCCTCCTGCCTACAAACTCCCATTACATACAAATAACAACCCTGTGGCTGCCCCCATGCACCCCATCTAGGCAGCGAGCCGTCTGTTACTCTGGGCACTGCGGATACCGCATACGAGAGCCGCTGGGAATCTGTGTCAGGCCCCGGGAGGAAGTTACCTGTCCATCTCCGCTTCCTGCTGACAGTAGGCTGCATAAGAGATGATGTTTTCATGGCTGCATCTCTCCGTGGCCAAAGCACCGACATAAAGGACAAAGTCTGCGTCCCAGACGCCCTCCTGGTCCAGCTCGCCCACCGCTGTGCAGGGCCACTTTCCCCCGCGGCACACCCTGCATGGCTGCCCGTGGGGCACAGAGAGACCAGATGGAGACCGGGTCAGCGGGCGCAGTAAGCTCACGGGGAATCTGGACTCTAAGTACAGGATGGATTCTACTGTGTCTGGACCTTTGCAAAAGCCATTCAGCACCAGGCACAGAATCTGTGGTCTCAGGGGTTGGAGGCCGAGGTAGGAAGATGGCCTGAGGCCAACCTGGGCAACACAGCAAGACCCTGTCTCAAAAAAAAAATCCCCCAAATCCGTAATCCATCTCTCTCTCTACTCAATGACTGTCTCTAATTTTCAATTTATTTTACTAAAACCTTTGCACAAAATAATCTTGATGAAAACAAATAATTGTCATTTATGAAGTTCAACTAACTAGGAGAGAGAAAAGACAGAAAAAGGAAATATTTGGAAACTCTGAAACCAGGCGAAGGGACACCCCTCCCTATACAGAACTTGCTTTTCTTAATGCTGGGGATAGAATGCAGGGCCTCAGGCTTGGTAAAGCAAGCACTTTGACACTGAGCTACACCCTGTTTGGGGCTATTTGTTTGTTTGCTTATTTGTTTTTTGAGAAAGGGTCTCACTATGTAGTTCAGGCTGCCCACAACCTCGTAGCAATGCTCCTGCCTCAGCTTCCTAAGTATTGGGATTACAGGGGCGCACCACCATGCTCAGACTATTTGAGACTTTTTATAATTTCCCTTGACTCTATAGTTACTTTCAAATTAATTTATAAAGTTACTGAATGGAAATATATTTCCTATTGTTAAGAAATGCATATATCTTCTTAAAAACTTAGATAATACAAAAGTATTTAAATTAAAAGCTAAAGCCACTAGGCGCGGTGGCACATGCCTATAATCCCAGCACTCCGGAGGCTGAGGCAGGAGGATCACTGTGAGTTCAAGGACAGCCTGGGCTACATAGTGAGCTCAAGGGCAGCCTGAACTACACATAGCGAGACCTTGTCGCAAAAAGCCAAAAAAAAAAAAAAAAAAACTAAAGCCATCTCATGATATTATCTTCATTTTTAATTTTTTTCTTTCCCTCTCAGTAGTATGTTAACTTATTTCTAGTTTCTAAGCAAATCCTACTTTGTAACATTTGCTTTTTGGAAAGCTTCTTGTATCAAAGTTTCTAAGCAATCATAATTTTGAAACTGTAATTAGAAAAATCAATAAATAAGCCAAGTGTGATGGCATGTGCCTATAATCCCAGCACACAGGAGGCTGAGGTAGGAGGATTTGTGAGCTTGAGCTGAGCCTGGGCAACACAGCAAGACCACATCTTAAGAAGAAAAAAAAGAAAAGAAAAATCCGTAAATTATTTTTTTTTAGGCTAAACAAAGCTTGAAAGAGCTGGGCATGCTGGTATGTGCCTATAATCCCAGCACTCGGGAAGCTGAGGCAGGAGAATTGCCATGAGTATGAGGCCAGCCTGGGCTACAAAGTGAGTTCAAGGCCAGCCTGAACTGCATAGCAAAACTGTCTCTCAGAAAGACCAAAAAAGAAAAAAAAAAAAAAAAAAAAAAAAAAAAAAGCTTGAAAGTTTGTGGAATAAAAAACCCAGAAATTCCCATTTCCTTTAATAGAAAATATACACTGTTTACTTTTGTTTCCCTAACTCATATGTTTATAATTTTTAAATTCAAGTACTTGAACCTACCAATACTTGGCACTATAATTTTTAAGCATTCTTTCACATGTTACTTAATTCACAATACTCAAGAAGTAGGAAGCAGAATTTGGAAGTCAAGAAAAATTAAAAGTAATAAATAATGCCTTAGAAAAAAAGAGCAAAGTAATTAGTTAAATATCTTAAAATATCTACAGAAAGCCAGGCGTGGTGGCGCACACATGTGATTCCAGAACTCTGGGAGGCTGAGGCAGGAGGATCCCAAGTTCATGGGTAATATAGTAACTTATGGAGACCCTGTCACCAAATTAAAAAAAGCTCAGTGAGAATGTGTGGGTTCATCCCCTACTACTGCATGAAGGAGGGGTGAGAGCTAGGAAATATCTTGGGAAATGAGATGGGATGCAATTAACAGACTGTCTGAACTTTTCAATATGTCCATTACCCCACTCGAGGAATTTGAGAAAAGAAAGGAAGACTGAGTAAACAAATCGTGTAGGTGCCAACATAAAGGTTTATAAAAGCCTTTACTGAACTTCAAATACCTAAGAAAAAACTTGAAAGAAATTTAAATCTGTTTTTTTTGTTGTGTTTTTTTTTTTTGAGACAGGGTCTCACTATGTAGTTCATGTTGGCCTTGAACTCATTTGTAGTCCAGGCTGGCCTGGAACTCACAGTGATCCTCCTGCCTCAGCCTCCAGAGTATGGGAATTATAGGTGTGCACCATCATGCCTGGCTCCTATATCCAGAATTTTTCCTAAGTTTTTAACACATGCAAGTCTATATGTTTTTAAATAAATAAGCTAATTACACATATGGATTTGCAACCCTTTTCTTTTAATAACTTAAGCATCTTTCCGTATCAGTACATACTTTATTCTTTAAAAACTGCACAGTATTCCATTAAATAGTTATACCACCTTTTTTAGGCATATTCATATTTCTCAAAGAACACTCTTGAAATACATGACACAGTTATTAGTTGGTTTTTTCTTTTTCTTTTTCGAGATGGGGTGTTCTATGTTGCCCCAGCTGGCCTTAAACTCACGGACTTGAGTTATCCTGCCTGAGCCTCCAGGGTGACTGGAATATAGAATATACTGACACGTGCCACTGGCTCTGTCTAGTTATTAGTATTTTTGCAGGAAAATGTTCTAGGTTGGACTGATGCACACGACACTTTTTTTCTTAAGAGGTAACAAATTGCCCTTTAAACACATGTGGGCTGCCTGTGATTCAGGAGCAGAGCGTTTGTCCTGCTGCAGGAGGCTCTGGCTTCAATGCCCAGCACTGCAAAAAACAGAAAACAGAGGCCAAGGGATGGGACAGACAACCACTGTACTAGAAGACGTGCTAGTGTCTCCAAACGCTCCTGAAAAGCCAGTGAGAGAATGAGACCAGCACACCTGTCTGTGACTACTTTCTATAGAAAGTGACCTCACTGTGCCTTTGTACTTAACTCTGTAAAAACATTCTGATGAAACAGATCCAAAGTCTACACTATGGTTATGTAAAAATACCACTAGGCAAGGTCAGTGGTGCACACCTGGAATATCAGCTATTCCAGAGGCTGAGGCAGGAGGATCTCAAGTCTGAGACCAGCCTGGGCGACTGAGCAACTCAGTGAGTCCCTGCCTCACAATAAAAGTGCTTAGCGGTGCAGTGCTGCCTAGCACCTACTGGGCCCTGGTTCAACCCCCAGCACTGCAAACCAAACCAAACCACAGCCACACAGTGCTGCTGGGGAGCGGTTACCTGCAGGTGCTCCTCGGGCACTGCCACGGGGCCACACCTGGTCTGTGCCGCACACTCCCCTGTGCAATAGCGGTGAGGGTCATTTTCCTTCCGCAGGTACTGGTTCGTGGCACATTGTCTGGTTTGTTTGTAGGCCAAGTTCAGTTGCAAAAGAAAGAGAACAGTACACATTAGTTAGACTGCAGTAATGACCCGGGAGCTGCGATGTTACTTCACTGACAATGGTTACTATTTCAGCCAGGCGATTACACTGAGAAAGGAATTTAGTTGTATGGGGAATCCTCCTGCACTGGGTTTTCCAACACCCAAATACTTGTGTGTGTGTGTCTGTGTGTGTGTCTGTGTGTGTGTGTGTTTTGACAGGGTCTCACTATGTAGTCCAGGTTGGCCTCAAACTTGTAGTGATCCTCCTGCTTCAGCCTCCTAAGTGCTGGGATTATAGGTGTGCACCACCACGCCCATCCCAAATACTTCATAAAGCCAACGGGTAGCGGGTAGCGTGTAAAGGAGGGAGGACGGGTGTGGAGGAACTGAGGACAACACCGGCAAAAAGATCCAGTAGGCTGCGCCACAGTGGAAAATCAGGGGCAGAAGGATGATGGGCAGGTGCTTTTCCTTCCTTTCTAAACATCCTGCAGCCTGGTCTCTCAGAGGAAACCAGCACGATGTCCTAGTATAGCGTGCACAGTGCACAGAGGGGCCGGCAGAGAGTGCGAGAGAGAAGGACGCCTCAGGGCTGAGGCAACGCGACACCACCTACCTGCTGAGCAGGATCCGGCCAGCCGGTCTGTGGACCTGGAATGTCTTCTCTAAGTAGGAAATCGCTTGTGGGAAAAGCTTGTTCTAAATAAAAATTGCATACACAAACCCAGTCAAAATGGCCGTCAGGGATTGACTATGTTTACACAAGTAAGCAGGCAATATGAAGGCCTGAGGATGAGAAAGTAAAGCTCCCAGTTCGGGGACGTGGCAGTCAGTGGCGCATGGGGGCCAGGGGGAACCTCATTTCTTGCTGAGCTTGGGTTGAGAGCAGACTGAAAATCTTCTGTGCTCGAATTTCCATAAGAAATGGAAGACAGAAATCTCAAGTATTGCTGGGTGTGGTGGCGCACACCTGTAATCCCAGCACTCGGGAGGTTGAGGAAGGAGGATTGCTTTGAGTTCAAGGCCAGCCTGGGCTACATAGTGAGTTCAAGACCAGCCTAAACTACACGGCAAGACCCTGTCTCAAAAAAAAAAAATAAATAAATCTCAACTGTTCATCTACACTGCTTCAAATCTGAGGCTGATTTAGATTCCAGCATTAAAGTGGTCAACATTAAGGTAATCCTATGTTTGAGATTATCCAACTTCTGTGGCCCCAGGCTCCCCATCCCAGTGAGACCTGGCTTCACGTGCATACTCCGGAGTTAAAAACAGAATGCGCTCACGCCTGTATCGGTCACCCCTACACAAACCACTCAAGGGAGTCACAGTCCGGTCATTCATCTTCAGAAGGATGAAGATTCCCAAAGAGAATGGGGCCTCTCAAGCTATTTCTATTTTTGTTTTGTCTTTTTTTGTTTGTGGTAGGTACTGGGGGTTGAAGCCAGGGCCTTTACACAGATCTCTATCTCCAGCTCTTGTTATTTTTTATTTGGAGACAAGGTCTCGCTAAGTCACTGAGTTGCCCAGGCTGGGCTCAAACTTGTGACCCTCCTTCCTCAGCCTGCGGGAGTGCTGCGATTTTTTTTGTTTTTTGAGACAGGGTCTTGCTCTGTCATTCAGGTTCCCTTTAACTCACCACATAGCCCGGGCTGGCCTCAAACTCATGATCATCCTCCTGCTTGCCTCAGCCTCCCAAATGCTGGGACTACGGGTGAAGTGCTGGGATTAGAGGTGTGTGCCACCACACCTTGCTCTCCATGTATTTCAAAATTTTCCCTTTTCACTCTATCCTCAGCATGCCTTGTTCCCAAAAAACTTGAGAGAACCAGTTAAAAAATGAGATTATGTCAAATTATGCCATAAGGCAACGAATGTACTATCACACGGCAACACAGCCTTGGCGGGGTGCATCCTAGACAACCCAGGGGACACAACGAATATCCACTCCCAGCACCTCGGACTCAGGCGCCACGTGTGAGGCTGAATCTACGGAGGAGAGAAGCGCCCATTGCAAGTCCACATGCTGGGCTGCGTTCCTCACCTTCACAAGGTGCCTCTTCTCGGGAAGCAACCTGCAGAGGAGGACAGCAGAGGGAAGAATCGCAGCATCCACCTGTGCCCACCTGCTCCGCCTGCACCTGTGAGTTCAGGGCTGGAGCCCACAGGCCAGACCCAGCCACCCAACCCTGCTGTACCCAATAAATGAGGCAACAAAAAGAGGGTGTCCAAAAGAAGACAGAGCTCTTTATTTTAGCTGGTACCCAGCGGCGTCCTCTATGCCAGTACAAAGAGGAGCACCGAGGGGGATCAGGGTGCAGTTTTTATAGTAGCAAGCAGTTGCACAGAAGCCAATAGTGACGGTTAATAAAGTAATTTTACAAATTTATTGGTTAGGCTTTTAGGTGTGGGGTATTTGGCATTATTTCATTGGGTAAAAGGAACATCTTATTATGGGTTGCTAGAGGGCGGGAAGGTGCATTTCGGGGAAATTGCAACTTCAACAGAAACGAAACTTATCTAACCTAAACAGAGGTGAAACTTATCTAACGGTATTAGGCGGGAAGCAAGAGCCGGACAGGCGAAATGGCGGTTTGTTCATAAGATGGCATTAGCCTTGTCAGGTTACAATACACCCCAGTGAGTCCCAAGAGGTTCCGGGCCTTGGCCACTGCATACAGCCAGTCACTCACTCATGCGGGGTGACAGATAGGGAAAAGCACCAACGGCTTCTAATGCTCTTCACAAACTACAAGAGATTTATGATTTAGCCACTTTCTGTTGTTTGGTTTGGTTTTTTTGAGACAGAGTCTCACTGTGTAGTCCAGGCTGGTCTCGAACTCATGGCAATCCTCCTGCCTCAGCCTTCCTAGTACTGGGACTATGGGCATGTGCCACAACACCCGGTGATAATTTATCCATTTCTGGACTCCTTATAATACATAAAAATTAGACTGTATAATCTCTCTGGTTACTAACGCGTGAACTTTTAAAATCATGGTTTATATTAGTCCCTCCTCCTACTTTTCCTCTAAGTACTAATTGACAGGTGACTTCCAGTATGTTACTGACCACAGCCAAAGAGATGCACATTTGCTCTATTTAAATTGTTCACGATGCACTGACCTTAATCCTTTCTCAGGCATTTTAGCTTTTCGAACATTAAAATTGTTTTCAGCTTTATTTCAAAGTTACACTAGGTGAGATAGCTCAGCGGCGTAAGCGCCTGCCTGGCAAGCGTGAAGTCCTGAGTTCAACTCCTGGTACCCACATACGAAAAAAGGGCCAGTGATATCACTCAGCGGCACGGGAGCCTGCTGGTATGCGAGGTCCTGAGTTCGACCCCCGGTACCCACAATAAATAAAGTTACACTAGCCCTCTTTTAATTCCATCTAAGAACCTTTTTTTTATTTCCAATACGGGAGATTGAACTGAGGGCCACACATATGCTAGGCAAGTTCTCTAACACTGAGCTACTTATTTCTCCAGCCCTTTTTATTCTTTATTTTGAAATAGGGCCTTACTAAATTGCCCAGCTGGCCTCAAATATATGAACCTCCTGCCTCAGCCTCCCAAGTAACTGGGATTACAGGTGTGTACCAATATGTAAAGCTCCACGTCTGGTCTCTTTTACTTTAGGCAAGACATGAAAATATCTTTAATATTTAAACTGGGCGTGGTGGCACGTGCCTATAATCCCGGGACTTGGGAGGCTGAGGCAAGAGGATCGCCTTGAGTTTGAGGCCAGCCCAGGCCACATAGTGAGTTCAAGGTCAAGATGGATACATAGCGAGCCTGTCTCAAAAAGCAAAAAACCCAAAAATCTTTGATATTTAGATTGACAATAAAAAAGATGACAGAGTAATAGTGTACTTACTCCTCAATACTTTTATCATAGACAGTCTTGATTCTTAAATGGTCATCAGCACCTCTCTTGACAACATGATTTGTCTTAAGACGAACCTTATATATGACCTATAAAAAGGAATAGATTTGAAAAGTTATTAAAGGTGTACATATTTACTGAGGGAAATTTTACATATGCTAGGGCAACCCATTCGGGACCCCTCCTGTCTCTCAGGAACTATTCCTAGTCCCCATTCCTTTTCTCCAATAAATTTTCCCATTCTTAACCTCCACTGTTCCTTGGAATTCACTCTTCGACTTTGGGGAACACAAACAGCCTATCTGACATCTAGCACTTCCCTTAAAACATCTGGGAGGTCCCACCAAGATATTTGGAAGGAGTTTGGAGACTAAAACTAGAAAGGTAACTGGGCTAAGAAGACAGCCAATATTTTGGCCCTGGCCTCCAAGGTCAATGAGGACCCAGGACATGAGAGAACCTTTTCTACAGGACTCTACAATGCTGAGGCTGCCAAACTCCAAGTGATCATGCAGATGGAATCAATGACAAATTTGCCAGACTCCTTTTCCTGGGATCCACTAGCTCAACCTTGTGAAGAGAGTTCACAGCTGCTAAACTGCAACATGACTTCTAGCCAAGGCCCTTAGATTAGCTCTCTGGAGAAGGCCCCTGACTGTGGTCTCTCCTATACCGACCCTTCTCAGCTCAAAGCAGCTAGATGGAAACTACGTTCATTCTCCCCTAACCGCAGTCAGGGAGAGCTCTTCAGAGGGGGAGCATTATAGTCAGATAAATTAGGTAGAAATGTTATAGGCAGCCAGACAGGGCCAGGCCTGCGAGGGAGTCAGTGCAGGAGATGAGAACACATTGCAACTGTGGCTGGAGGTGCATCTAAGAAAGATTAAACTCACAATGGCCAGATCTGCATGTGTCCTAAGGGATGAATGGATATTGGTATCACCCTTTTGAGATCTCCCATTATCTCAGTAGGGGAGAGCCATCCTCTCCCACCCACTAAGACTAAAGACAAGATTAAGACTAGAGATTAGTCTTAATCTATAGTTAAGTTATAGTTAATGAAGTCACCCATATGCCCTTGATACCACTGGGTCAATATTACCTAAGCGACTGTATTTGCAGTCTTATTGGTTGGTCATAATTTTGGCCCAAAATGCACCTGCCTCACAATTTTGTTCTATAAAACTTCCTTTGAGAGGTGGGCTTGTTGGTAACCCATCTGGGACCCCAGTCTTATGTACCCATTTGTTTAACCAAATGAAATCCAAAATTGAAATAAATCAACCAAATTCCTTTTCATTTTATTTTTTATTTTTATTTTTGAGACAGGTTCTTGAACTCACTATGTACCCCAGGCTGTCCTCGAACTCACAGCAAACTTCCTGCCTCAGCCTCCCGAGTGCTGGGATTATAGGTGAGTGCCACCATGCATGGCAGAAACACTCTTTTGTAACAGTTTTTGTCCTCTTTTAAAAGTAACTTAAGATACTTTCAGTTTTTTCCTGTCATTTTCTGCAGACAACAAAGCTAGAATTTATATAAGAAATTACAAAGCCAGGCATGGTGGTGCATGCCTGAAATCCCGGCACTTGGGAGGCTGAGGCAGGGAAGATCGCTGCAAGTTCCAGGCCAGCCTGGACTACATAGTGAGTCTCCATGTAACAGTTTCATCATTGCTTTAGGAGACCCAGGGAGGGGATCAAACCCGGACTGCCCAGCTGCTAGGCAAGCACTGTGCCAGTCACGGTGAAAAGCACAGGGAGGATGCAGGGTCCTGACTGCTAGAGAGAAGCCGAGGTCTGAGTCCTTCACTGATCTCCAGCACCCTCTTGCAGCTGTGGTTAGAGTCGCCTCACAGCAGGACTCCGCTCTCTGCTCAGCCCCTGGCTCTCTGCCAAGGCACCTGACTTCTCTGTGATCAGCTTTTCTTGTGTGTAGGGCAATAACAGTATAGGTTAATTCACATCTCTGACTGACAGTAAATAAACGTGCAAAAGTGTTTGCTATTATATTTTTATTAAGATGACTTTTCCCAGCTGAGCATGGTGGCGCAGGAGGCTGAGGCAGGAGGTTTGCCATGAGTTCAAGGCTAGTGTAGGCGACATAGTGAGTTCAAAGTCAGCCTGGACTACACAGTGAGACCCTGTCTCAAAAATCGAAGGGAAAAAAAGATGATGAGGAGGAGGAAGAACAATTACTACATTTCCTTCCTTTCTCCTACACTTCCTTCCCTCTAGACAAAGTAAATACTTGCTATTTTCTGAACACAGATTCTGATTTCTTGTTTTGTTTATTGGAAACAAGGTCTTGCTATGCAGTTCAGGCTGGCCTTGAACTCACTCTGTAGCCCAGGCTGGGTCAAATTCACAATCCTCCTGACTGAGCCTCCCAAGTATCGCGATTACAGATGTGTGCCACCACATCCAAATTTTACAGCATCATTTCTCACCTCTTCATCTGCTCACACTGCTGTTCACGCTTGTTTACGCTTTTCCTTCTCTGGAATGGCCTCTCCTCCTACTCTCACCTAATTCGTTATCCTTCAATAGGATGTCATCCAAGGAGAATCGCTTGTCTATAAATGTACCTCAGAAGTTTATAATGTCTAGCGTTTAATCTTTAGTGTGTGACACTGTTTGGACTGCTCAGTGCCTGAGCATCTCTAAGAGTAATGACACGTATATATATTTTTTAAAACTAAGTTTTTTAAAGTTTTTTTAAAAAAACTATCATTTGACTGATGATCATGTTGGTTCAACATATATCTCTTTTCACAAGAGAGATATACCTCATATCACAAGGTATATCACAACATATACCTCTTATCTCTGGAGCACAAGAGAAAGGCAGATACCTGAATCTAGAAAAGGTTTTAAAAGGTTTAAAAAGGGTTATTACCATAAACAATCCTAGTTTTACATCTTAAAAGACCTGTACACCTGGAAGGCATCATTTACTACACCATAAGATTAGCAATAATGAATGTCATAGCTATATGGAAATCTTTGTGTCTTAATTTAGTTTTGTACCAAGAGCATTTTGGGGAGGGGGTACTGGGAATCGAACTCACGACCTCGTGCTTGCCAGGCAGGTGCTGTGCTGCTGAGCTATATCCCTGGCCACTTTTTTTTGTTGTTTTTTTTTGGTATGGGAATCCAACTCAGGATCTTGCGCTTGCCAGGCAGGTGCTTGTGCCACTAAGCTACATCCCCAGCCCCCCAATTTCTTTTTGAGACAGGGTTTCATTATGCATTTCAGGCTGGCCTTGAACTCACTTTGTAGCCCAGGCTGGCCTTGAACTTGTAGCAATCCTCCTGCCTCAGCCTCCCAAGTGCTGAATTATAGGCACGCGCCACCATGCCCGGCTTCCAAAAGCATCTTTTAATGAAACTTTATTGTTTTACCCCCAGAAAACTTAGCCTTTTGAGGCTGACCAATGTAAACATATCACAATAATATGTTTAGCAACATTTATGGGGTGTGTCTCCCATAAGGCTATGGAACTTCCTGGGGTCCCATTAGTCAAAAAAGACTAGAAGAAAATATTTCCAGGCAGCTGCTCCTTTATTCACCAAGGAGAGTCTTGTCCAGCAGTTTCCTTAAGGCTAAGGGGTCCCCATTTAATTATCTTAACAAATTTTTGATGGCCTATGAGAACAAGATCATAACAATTAACACATTCTTGATGAATGAAAGATTTGGGGCCCAGGGATTTAGCTCAGTGGCGCAGCACCTACTGGCAAGTGTGAAGTCCTGAGTTCAATTCCTGGTACCCCCCCCCAAAAAAAAAGATTCTCAAGTTATTTTATACAGACAACAATATGCAGTGCATTTGTAAAACCAGTCTTGACACGATTTTGATCAGTTGGCAACCTAAGTGGAAGCATGTCCTTAACTCTAATGACATCTATAAGCCAACTTAAATTATAGACAAATATTTTTAAAATCCAAAAAGGCTAAAAGAAGAAAAAAACTGTTGAGCTCAAATAAAAACAGCTGTAAATATTGTAACCAGTCACAAATCGAGCAGACAGGCAGACAGGCACACATAAGAAAACTGTGAATAGACCTGACTGCACTCAGATGTATTTGGCCAAGTTGAATTACAATAACTCTGTAATTACAATTACAGTTTTTAGGTTTGTAACTATAAATAGACTATTCAGAACTTTTTGTAGGTCAATTAACACAGATCTCCTATGATAAAAATCAGAAGGAATAAAAACCTTTTACACCTGTGAAAGCAAAGACAGTTTCTTAAGACGGGCCCTTGACTGATGGTTTACCTGACTGGAATATTCCACTACACAGCTTCTCGTTGTTGCTTTGATAGCCATGGTTGTTGGATAGCCACAGCTGATGGCCAAAACTCCTGTTTTGATAGCCACATGTAACCATTCCCTCTAAAGGGAGAGACTGTTAAAAGGTAATTTTAACTATTTCCAGGGAGTGCGCAGGCCAGGTGTGGGTGTAGAAAGAGACTAGGAGGCATTCTGCAGAGCTAAGTATGGATTCAAAACAGTGGGGGAAAAAGTCCTGCCAAGGCTCCAACCTGCCCTGGTGCAGATGTCTACTTCTAACAATTTTTCCCATTTTGCCTGTGACCTTTGGACCATACTTAGGTGTAGGCCTTTCTTTTTAGAGCTCTGTTAGCGTATCTCCAAGAATGGTGGCCACGCTGGCAAAATGTTTTGGAGAGAGATCATGAAACGAGAGGCAGTCTTCTGGGGACTGCAGCTGTGCCTATTTTTTTTTAATATTTGTTCTCATTAAAAACTGTTATTAAACTCATAAGGTTCCCTAGGAATGTTTTGTTCTACCAATGAACTTATCTGTGTTATAAAAATCAGTCTGTCCTGTTCTAGAAAAATCAGTCAGCATCATTCTTGAGGGGAGAGAGGAGTAAGAGGAGTTAATCTCCATTCTGCCTAAGTAGTAAAAGGCAGATAAACTTGGACTAAAACTTGTACATTTATTCTTTGAGTGCTTCAGGATTAAATCTAGACCAGTTTTTGAATATGGCCCAGAGATAAGAGAAGGTCAGCTTCACTCTGGAAGGGCCCCAGGGAGGGGAAACTCGCCATTCTGGAAACTTGGTCTTGCAATTCAGTAGCCACGAAGGAGAGAATTGTCTTGGACCAAACACTGCTGTAAACTGTGTTATTTCTCTGGGGCAGGACAGTGGAGAAGGGACAGAAGAGCAACTCCAAGTACGGCATAAGAACTAAATCCTAACCATCTCAGGTGTAGAAAGACTGTTAAGATCAAGAGCTTTTCCAGGGTGGACTTTTCTAATCCTTACCAAAATATGCCTCCAGAGACAAAAGCCATGGCTGACTCCAACTGCACTGCCAAGGAGAAAATTAAACTGATAAAGAACTGGAATGGCTGCTTTTAACCTTTTGAAAGACAGAAAATGAAAGTGTTCCAAGTACATTGTTTAGGGATTACTTTTTAATAAATGACTCTGAATCAAAAGTTCTAAAATCCCAGCCTGCAACAGAAATCTATCACCTACAGAGACAGGTAACAGTCCAGAAGAAATCTTGGCCCTAGGACAAAGAGGTCTTTGAGACATTTTGGGTTTTCTACCCAGTCACATAGGTAACTTCCCTCTATAGCAGTGCTAGCTAGGCTCTATTAAAACCCACTCTGAAAACATGTATCCCTGGGTATCTGTAATACACTTAAGAAATTCACAGATTAAAGTCTATAACCAATGTCTCTCATTAGAAGTCAATGCTTGATTTAAGCGTAACATTACATCTTTCCAGTCTAGTTCACAGGTCTGAGTAAGTCCTCTAAAGACCTCACTATACTTATCAGTGTCCTCTGAAAACTTTCCTAGATCTAGCTTGATCTGTTGCAGGCTGCTGACAGAAAAGCACACATGAATGTGGGTGGTTCCAAATTCCCCATTTATTTCCTGTAAGAGATATTGTCCTTAAGGAGCTTGAACAAAATCAGCTAAGGATGGACACAACCTCGTGGGGGCTTTAATCATGGCTGGCTAGAAGCTTTACTCTCAGGACCGGAAGAGCAAGTAAGGGAAGCCTCAGACTCAGCAACAGTGGGCAAGGCTTTAAGGTTGTCTTGGAAACCTAGCCTCAGATTCCAAAGGTCAAGGGACAGCAGCCTCAGGCTCGGTGATAGTGGATCCCTTAAGGGCTAGGTGTCTGCTTTTCCTGTGGCTCATATTTACACTTGAACACAAATAAGGATTATTTCTTAATGCAAAGGAAGTATGAACATAGAGTAATTTTGACTATTTTCCCTCTTTCTTACAATACAATTGTAGTTGTGCAATATCATAATCAATACTTCCCTCTGCATTCCATCTTGGCTCTAGGGGGTAGGCAGGCCATGCGTAGGTGCAGAAAAATAGTAAACTGCTCTTTTTCAATATGTGAGGGTTGAACCTCCACCAGTGCTTAAGGATACATTCCACAGGAGTAAAAGATCTTGACATTGAGCTCCCTAGCAAAATGCAGAAAAGAAAAGAATCAGCGTCCCTTTAATTTCTATTTGATTTCAGTACTCTCAAGGCGTCCCCCGAGTTGATTCCACTAGGCGGCAGGAGAGAGACCAGAAGATAGGCCAAGTTGGACTAGACACGTTTTACCTGCTTGCCCAGGAACCATCTTCCCCAGGAATCTGAATGGTTAACTCCAGCAAATGTTTTTTTTGTTTTGTTTTAATGTGGGTACCGGGAGTCAAACTCAGGAGCTCGTGCTTGCCAGGCAGGCGCCCATGCCGCTGAGCTATCTCACAGCAGATGTTTTTTATAAACACAAGTTATAATGGATCTCAGTTGTAAGAGCTATGTTTAGAGAAGGTAGCATTGCTTAACATTAAACCATTGTTTTTTAGTTCTTTGAAAGAGAGCAAGGGCAAATACTAAAAAGAGAGTTGAAAGTAGTTGGAGCGCTTCTCAGCCTGCAAAAGAGATCACTTCTAGAGACAGATGGTCAGGTAAAAAGGGTTCCAAGAAAAATCCTGTCCCAGGCCCTACAGCAAAGAAGTCTCTAAGACATTCCTGTTATCTACCTAATCACCTAGGCAACCTTTTCCAGCAGTCAGATAAGGCTATGCTTTTTCAAAGACCTTTTTTTTTTGTACCAAGAATTGAACTCAGGACCTTGAGCTTGCCAGGCAGGTGCTGTGCCACCGAGCTGTATCCCTGGCTTAAAGTCCATTTTAAGATTTTTTACATCTCTGAAGCTCACAAGTTAAATTTGTATCTATCACCTAGCAATCACAATTCACACTTAGTAAAGGCACATTTATCAGTCCTCTATATGCACATGAAAGCAAAAGGCTAAAATTTCCTTCTTACTCTTAGCATATGCAAGGCACAAATGTAAATCATCCTGATAGCTGCTTTTCCTCTGTGAAAGGCAAACAGTTGTTGAAAGCTGCCTCAGCCTGATTTCTGGAGGGAGGAGTGGTCTAACGACAAGGCGGTTCTAAAGTGAACTCCCAGTAAGTTGGAGAAAAACTGGGGTTTCTAACTTACTAGTGGAGAGAGAAGTCCAAACCTGTAGCTCAACTCTCAACAGAGGCTTTAGAAAGGGCTCTGACGGCATGGTCTCTGATCACTCTGGGACAGAGGATACCAGAAGATCACAGAGAGAGAGCAAGGGCAAGGTTACGCTGTCTCACCTCACTGAGGAGTGCAAGCAGGGACAATAGCTGACTGGAGACTTTTCTGCTGGTTACCCAGTCAGGCTGTCGGGACTCAGCTTCCACTGAGGAACCTTCGGGTGTCTACCAGACAGCATGACCCCTCAGTTGTCCTCTCAGCTTCTACTGGTCTACGCAACCAGAGATCGGTCTTCAGAAAGGAATCCAGCTGCCTGTCTGGTCAACATTCCATTGGCCATGGTGTTCAATGGGGATCACCAGAAGGTGCTGGACAACCTGTCCTCTCCTTTTGGAGAACCTGTGCCGCTGCTCTCAGAGCCTTTAACTAGCCGCAGAGTGACCATTGTTTGTTAAAGTTCTCTAAGGGATGGATAAAAGCCTGAGCTAAATACAGACTAGATTTCATAGAAAAACCATTTTACAGCATTTCATGTCAAAGTCCAGTAGGAGGCGCTCTAACACTACTTCTAGTTAGCACTATTATCTGAGATAACCACAATAGTCAGCTCAAACAAGGAACGCTAGTAAATTCAGCAACTAAGTCCAAATGCAACATGTACAAAACAGGAATAAAATGTTCCACTAAAGAAGCAGCATTGGGCCAGTGAGAAAGCTCAGCGGCATAAGCACCTGCCTGGCAAGCGCAAGGTCCTGAGTTTGACTCCTGAAAACCCACATATGAAAAAAGGGTCAGTGATATTGCTCAGCGGCATGGGTGCCTGCTAGCGCACAAGGTCCTGAGTTCAACCCCTGGTACCCACAAAAAAAAAAAAAAAGCAGCAGCATAACCTTCCTATGCCCTCAAATTTATCTCATTTTAACAAAACACTAAGCAACTGACAAAGACAATAAAATAAAATTTAAAGCATAGAAATTTTGATTACCTGAGTCATAAGCCAGAATCTGAAACAAAAGCAAACTCTTACTTCCGTCCAATTATCTTGGTGGGACCTCCAAATGATATAAGACAGATGGTATAGGGATGATATGTGGACTTCCAAATAATATAAAGGAAATATTATAACTCCCAACCTGCTAGAAGTCCAAAATGCCGAGTTTGTGTTCTCTAAAATCAAGGAATGAATTCAAACAACAGAGGTTAAGAGTAGGAAGAGTTTATTGAAAGAAAGAAAGCTTCTAAGACAGAAAGGGGGCTCGAAAAGTGGGTTGCCCACAGACCCTGCTTCTCAAGGGTGTTTACTGAGCAAAGACAAGAGGTGAAGCGGGTTCAAGGTGGGACAGAACTATAGTCAACAAATAAGATTACAAGTATAGTCGCTTAGGTAACATCAACCCAATGGGAAATCACAAGGTAGGTGTGAGGTGGGACAAACTATGGTCAACCAATAAGACTATAACAAGTGTAGCCGCTTAAGTAATATTGATTAAATGGGGATCAAGTGAGGAAGCAAGTCACATAGCAAGCAAACAAAGAAGGAACAAGGGTTTTCCGGGAAGGAATGGGCTAGGGAGGTTTTGGTCGCCCACCCAAGGTGATTGATGCCTATTTAGACTATCAATCACTGCTGTTCATCCCTAGGGAAGTATGTGAGTGGTTCCTTTTTTTCTTGAAGCTGGCCCTCGATGACTGTGCCTCCGGCCACAAGTGTCTTCTGTGCTTTGAGCCCAGCCCTGTCTAACTGCCTGCAATATTTACAACTTAGCTGTCTACAATAATAGGACAGGCGGGGACTTTCTGAGGAGATGGAAAACTTTATATTGTGACAGGATTGTGGGTTTTACCTGCATGGACACAGACACACTTGTGATATTTCAGCAGACATACATTTTACCAAATAAACTTTTAAAAAAAGAACAATAAATGAGTGGGCGAATGGGAACGACTGGAAGTGTGGGGAACAAGAACATCAGAATGAGCAAGGCATGGTAGTGCGCACCTGGAATCCCAGCACTTGAGAGGCTGAGGCAGAAGGGTCATGGCAAGTTCAAGGTCAGCCTGGGCTATATAATGAGACCCTGTCTCAAAAACAGCAACAACACAACAAAAAAATGTCAGAATATTGGGAAGTATTAAACATAGGTAATGGGTCTATCCCACTCATCATACTATTCTGGTTTTGTTTTGATTTATGTGATACAAAGTAAAAAATTTGTAACTTTTAGTTCAGAACAAGTAAAATAAATCAGTGTTTTGTATGTTACCACCACCATCACAAGAAAAGAAAAAAGAAAAACAAAAATGGTTACAGTAATTTCCTGTAGCATTTAACAGGGCTGTAGCCCCCAGCATATGTGTAACAGTTCTCACTATGCTCTGTCCAGGCTATAAAGCAAGGAGAGTGGTGAGGACGACTTGTTACCATAGATTCTATGAAGGACTAGGGAAACTGATAAGGGAGAACTTTGGAGAAATTTAAACAGCTTGCCTTTAATATCTTAAGTACTCACTCTCACTACTAAGCTAGTTCAGCGAAGAGACACAAAGAGATATACATAGTGGGTGGAAGTATCAGGAATTTTTCAGCTTTGTAACAAGAATTTTCACAATGGTCATCTCCAAAAAGCAAAGAGGCTGCTAGAAGTAAACAGCTACTAGATGTGGTAACAAAAGGGTAAAAGTCTCAGCACCTAAGCTTCGTAGCTGACACACTCCTGCCAGAGTGTGCTGGACAGTCACAGACACTAACTACACTCTGAGCATGAAGGAAGCGGCACAGGACAGAAGCAGATGCAAAAGCCACCCTTTCCTCCCCTGAGCTAATGCTGTATCTTTCCCAAAAAGGCTAAAACATACACACAGCCTTATCTAAACCTGAAGAGCCCTTTGAAGGCCTAAGCAAGAGGCCTTGACAATTTGTAACTGTGATGTACAACTTCAGTGACAGTCCAGGTGTCCAGGACGACTAACAAGAACAGGACGCCCTGGAAAACCCCCTGCTAAGACACCTGCATCTGCCAACCCTTCCCTACATCTGCAGACCCCTCCCCACATCTTCACTGCCTTATAAAAACCCTATCTCCAACCCTGACCAGGAGATTCCTCTCTCGGAAACTAGCCCAACTAAACTCTGCAGCCTAACTAAACTCTTGCCTTTCCTATACAGTATTCCTCGTCCGTTGGTAAATTCTTTTTTTTTTTTTTTTTTTTTTTTTTTTTTGTGGGTACCGGGGGGTCGACCTCAGGACCTCACGTGCCAGCAGGCGCCCGTGCCTCTGAGCGATATCACCGGTCCCTTTTTTGTATGTGGGATCCGGGAGTCGAACTCGGGCCCTCGCGCTTGCCGGGCAGGCGCTTAAGCCGCTGAGCCATCTCACCGGCCCCGTTGGTAAATTCTTTATTTTTTGTTTGTTTTATTGAGACAAGGTCTCACTATGTAGTCCAGGATGGTCCTGAACTCACTATGTAGCCCAGGCTGGCCTTGAACTTGCAGTGATCCTCCTGCCTCAGCCTCCAGAATGCTGGGATCACAGGGATGCACCATCATGCCAGGCTCTGTTGGTAAATTGTTTTACTGCCTGCATGACTGGCCCTCTACATATCTTCTGGCACAGCACTAAACAGTACAAAGATTTTGCAGATGTTTGAACTACCTTCTCCTATTTTAATCTAAATTCAAAGAAATGCAGGGAGTGGCCAGGCCTGATGGTGCACGCCTGTAAACCAGCACTTGGGAGGCTGAGGCAGGAGGATCACTGTGAGTTCGAGGCCAGCCTGGGCTACAAAGTGAGTTCAAGGCCAGTTTGAATTGCAGAGCAAAACCCTGTCTCAAAAAAACAAACAAAATGCAGTGTTATGATTAAAGACACAAGACAAGCACACACCTCAAACTTAATATATTGGCTCACACAGTTATGAATAATATGCATCTAGCATTTCTCGAAATTACCACAGAAATGCATGCACTTAGACTCCTGCGCTGAACTGAAAATTTCTACATGAATCTTACTTGCTAACGCAGTGAGACCAATTACAAAGCCGGTCACAACATACAGCTCTGCTTCGGGTCTCGTCTTTCCATTTATGGAAGAAGGGGATTATTGCGAACCCACCTCTAAGCTAAGAATCGTAAAGGAATCCAAGTGTAAAACACACACCTTGTCCCAAGTAACCTTACAACTTAAGGACAAAAGCAAGACGTACCTAACAATAAGCCAGGGCTTGGTGGGGCGCCAGGAGAGAGAACAGAGAAGGCGTCCTGTGGAGTGGAAGGAACCGGAGGGTGGGGGTTTCACAGGCTGCCTCAGAGCTGATACTTAAAGTGAAACTGAAATAGTTTAGGGAGAGACGTGTAGAGGGAAGAAGGCAGGAATTTCCAGGACGGGAGGTGGGGGAACTGACTAAAGCAAGGGAGGTGCTAAAATAACTTGAAATTAAACTGAATGTTGTCTCCAGAGAACCTAAATAGCCCTCCAGCGCCTTTGTCTGGCGCTCCAACCAATCAATGTCTCCCCCAATCTTTAGGTCAGCGGTTCCCAAAGTGTGTGCTCCGGACAAGCACCCTCACCATCTGGGAACGTGAATAATCAATTCTGCGGCCAGGCCAGACCTGAGTCCCAAGGTGGGGCGCAGGGCAGCGGGCTGCGTTTTCACAAGTGCTGCGGACGGACGACTCGCTGCACACTCAAGTTTGAAAAGCGCTGCTTTGGGGCTGCCGCCTCCCGCGGGGACAACGGTGCAGGGCGCCGACGGCTGGGCCCACCGTCTAAGGGCTCGGTCTCCGCCCGGGGGCGCTTCCCCTCCAGACCCCTCTCCATCACTCCCGCCCCACTTCACCTCCCGGCCCGCTCCGCCCTACCTCGCCGACAGAGGGGACGTGGTGCCGGCAGAGAGGCGAGCTGCCCACGGAGACGGAAGCGGACGCGGCGCCGGCCGGGAACCCGCCCAGCAGGAACAAGACGCCCCGGACCCACAGCGATCCGCTGCGGCGCTGGCGGGCGCGGCCCGGGCCTGAACCCCCGACACCCACTCCTCCACCCCGCTCGCGCCCGGCCGCCATCTTCGGCCGAGCGTTGTTACTATGGAGCGCGTGACGCCTCCGCACGGCCCGCCCCGCCGCTTGGGGTGGTGGGGGCCGGTGGGAGTCGGCTCCGATTGGCTGGCGTCATCGCACGTGCAGCGCGGAGGACCGGCGGCCCAAACAGCGCTGCCCGCGGCGCGGTGGAGTGGGCTGTGGGAACGGGCAGGTGGCCGGGGATGGCGGCGGGCGGCGGTCTTCACCGAGGCAGCTTGCCAGTTCATTCATTCACGAGGTTGGCAATCGCTGGGTACTAGGTACTCAGGCGGACGCGTAGGCAGCTGCGAGAGCTTAGTCTTCCATGTGAAAGGCGAGTGAAATTCTTCTCGTGAGCCAATTTTAGTCCCATTTAATCAAAACTATTTCCTATTAAGCCAGTTACGCTCTTTGTTTTACCCAACCCGTATTTTATCCTAATCGAGAATTACAACTGCATTAACCGGCAAGATGAGTGGATCCTGACCATTAAGGAAACGCCTTTCAAAACTAGGAGCTATGAAGAACTGCAAACTGGGTCAGCTGTCCCTTGGGGCCCATGAAACCAAGAATGAAAGCCCGGAACCATGGGGGTGCGTACATGTAGCTCTGTGATAAAGTGTTTTTGCATAGCCTGCGTGCAGGCCTGGAAGAGCAAAATACGAAACATTCAGACGCAGGACCCGAAAACAGCAAACTACTAGGAAATGTAGTGGTAGGAAATGAAATTTACAAGCTATTGGTGGTGTACTGACATGTCAGCGGTTTAATGGTGTTTTAAGTATACTGGGACTTTACCTCCTACAAATGTGGCAGGCATTGAGAGTCCTTCTCTATATACCTAACCCAGGTCTGAAGCATCCCTCTGCCTTCCTGGACATGTCCACAGCCTAACACCCTAAAGCTTCCTGGAGTTCACTCTGTTGGTGCTAAGTAACCCAGAGCTTCAAGGTCACTACCAGAGCCGCCACCCAGCGCAATTCACCTTCCCTATCCCTACAGTACCATCTCCTGACTCCCCCAACTTTGCAGTCTCCAAATCATCAGCCAAAGCCAGGCCGTATCTTACAGGCCTCTATCATTCTCCTGCAGTTGCCATTAATATTTATGGAGTCCGCTCAAAACTCCATTAGGAGTGCAAAGCCTGATTCCCCGTTTCTGAGTTGCCACTAGGCTCATTCTGAAATGGTAATTTGGTCACTCCTACAAGTCGTTTTAATGACTACAATATTGCCTAAACTCCTCCATGAACACAATCTCACAGTAGTGTTTACTAAATTCCCACTCACCCGTTTTGTCACACTAAATGGCCCAATTTCAATACTGCAAATGTCTTCTAAGATCTTTTTGCCATTTCCCTTTCCTGAGATGCTGCCAAGCTCTTCCTCTATATATATTTTGTAGTTTTATTTACATAGGCAGTATTTTTTGTTTTTTTGAGCCCGTCTTGCTGCATGGCCCAGGCTGCCCTTGAACTCATGGCAATCCTGCCTCAGCCTCCCAAGTGCTAAGATTACAGGCATACGCCAAGCCCAGCGTAAGCAGTATTTTTTACATCTTTGCCTATCGCATCTGCTTAATTGGTAGAATGAACACTGTAGGGACTCTCTGCCGGGTTTTTGGAGAACTAAATTTCACCAGCATAGGCCCAAGATTGGCACTTCTTGCCCTTAAACCTGTATTCTCCAAATATAACTCCTTAGGGTTTACCAAACAAAATTCCAACTGGTGGTGCGTTTCATGCACAACTCGGATCTGAAGAGGAGAGCATAGTTGACCCACGGCCCCAAACTGCTACTCCTTCCAATCCACCCCTTTTGCCTTGAGGCCCTATTAAAAATAAGCCTGGTACAATCCAAGTTCATGTCCATGAACCAGGTTAACTGCTAGAATGGAAACTGTAACTGGAGCAAACCCACCCGACTTACCAAACCTTTCGCAGAACTGCCAGGTGGCTCCTCCTACCAGTTCTCCAAGGTCTTTCCTCCATTGTATTTCTAGCATGCTTGTCCTTTTTTGACATTTGACAAGAAAACCCAAGTTTCAAAACTTAAAGGATCTGTTCGGCAAATCCCGCTTTCAGGTAACATTTTTAGTGGAATTTAAAGACGTTAAAGACTAGCTGCTACTGCATCAAGTAATCTGCGACCATACTCCTGATACTGTATATCGAATTTTTGTAAAACCACCACAGACATTCTAAGTATTCTGGAGCCCTGCTTACCTTCCTTTGTGACATGCTAAAATGCTTCAATTTGGCACCGTACTGTATTAAAAAATGAAACCAAGCCTGGTACCACAGCACATACATGTAACCCCAATTTGGGATGCTGAGTCAGGATGGTGAACCAGCCTATGTAACCTAATGAAACGGTCTCAAAAACCAGGGAAAGCTTCCTGTCTGGAGTCTTTTTTTTTTTTTTGGTGGTGTTGAGGAATCGAACCCAGGGCCTCGTGCATGCAAGGCAAGTGCTCTACCACTGAGCCACATCCCCAGCCCTGGAGCTATTTTAGAGGTGGTGTCATGTGACACTTTCAGCTTAACACTACCCTGCCAGGAGACACACACTGAAATGGTTTGTCCAGTCACACATCCCAACGTAACCCCAAACCACTCCCACTTCCACCTAAGCCTCCCCACCAGCGCGCACTGAACAAGTACAGACTGCTGCATGCTGCTTTAGGTTTCCTTTCTGCCGTGCTGCAGAACCAACCAGGGCCTCCAGACTGCTGCCCAGCCGGGTCCCACTGACCCAACTCCCAGCTCCTAAAAGACAATTTTATACTTCAGTGACTATTTCCACTTCCCCCAAAGCAGATTTAACCTCCCCAATATGCACTTGTGTGGATACTCACAGAAAATCCCTATTATCTTCTAAATATCTATAACTGCCCTATGGCTACTGCACAGAGTTCTCTCAATTCCCTGTACTCTGAAAAAGCTGGACAATCTTTCCCATATAGCAACATAGTTCAGGACAGTAAGTTTTTTAAGCCACCTAAAAAATACAAGAGCACAAATCCACTTTTATTTTCCATTAATTTAAATCCTTGAGGGGTACAGCATCTAGGAGAAAAAGAACATAAAAAATTAGGTGAATGTTATATATAAATTTACCCATGCTACTGAGCACCCCAATATAGGTAACTCTCCAGTCATTTCATTACTGGGAACCCACTTCATCTGGGAAAGGCATCAAATCAAATGATGCCTTGTTCTACGGCAAAAGAACCAAGTTTTTATGACAATCTTCTAGGTGAACGTGCTTAAAAGCCTACACTTCTAAACAAGCACCCAAAGTACATTTACTTTAGCTTCTTCTAATAACTGATTTAAAAGTCCTCATGACAAATACCAACTGTTCACAGGATTCAACAAGTACCCCATGGTTGTCAGGTGTAGTGGCACATGCCTGTAATCCCCGCACTTGGGAGGCTGAGGCAGGAGGATCACTGCAAGGTCAAGTCCAGCCTGGGCTACATAGCAAGACCAGTACCCCCGCAACCAAAAAAAAAAACAAAAAAAAACAACAGAACACAACAACCCGTACCCCAGGGTTCCAAAATTACTATCTAATACAGACTCTAAAAAAGCTGGAGTTATCTGAGGAAATCTCCGCACCTGGCCTCAAGACTTGTGCCAAATTCCTGAGATGTAGGACTGTACAAAATTAGGCTAATGACATCTACTCTACTGTAAGACACCAGAGATCACCTTCCTTTAACATGAAAACAACCAGATGTTCTTTGATACTCATTTACATAATGGTCACTGATTTTGCTGCACAATTTACTAGTTTCATTTCACAATCACAAGTCTTGGGGGGGGTCACAACCCAACCCTTCAAGCTTGGTATGATTCAACAGAGGCTCACTCTGCTAATAACTGCACTCACCACACGGATTCGGTGTCCAATGGCCTTAGCAGGAAGGTTACTTCGGAACTTGGCACGAACCATGCCGCTGTTTCCGTGGGCCCGAGTTACCTTTCCCCAGATCACTCTGGTTTTGTTTGGTTTGCCACCTGGAGTCACTGTGTTGCTGATTTTAAAGGTGGATAGAAGAGAAATCAGAACTCAGGCTTCTGATATAGTTTGATACAAATTCTTCATGACCTCTAGACTAGTGGCTCTACCCTCGTTACCCACTTTTTTTTTTTTTTTCCTTTTCTTTTGGGTACCAGGAATCAAACTCAGGACCTCGCACTTGCCAAGGAGGCGCCATGCCACTGAGCTATATCCCCGGCCCCTGGTTACCCTCTTAAAACTACCTCAGAAACTTAACATCTGGAATATCGATACTAAGATAGGACCAGGACAGACACAGCTAACAGTGCTAAAGACCGAAGATGAAGCACCCACAAGGTGGGAATAGACAAGACACCAAGGGCCAAACTCCCGCTGGGATTAGAGCAGAAACATGGAAGCCTCGTGCATAGGTTCTTGGAGGCTCCCCACTGCCTCTGCCTTTTACTGAATGAGATGAATACTGGAGTTTAAGAAAGCTACACATCACCTCATTTCTAATCTCAAAGGAATACTCTAGCTGAGAAAGGAGGACAAGAATTAAAATATCTCCCCAGACTTCTTTGAGGAGCTGGGGACTGAACCCAGGGCCTGTGCATGCTAGCCAACCAAGTGCATACCACAGAGCTCCACCCCCAGAGGGCTTAACTGGTCTGGAATGGGCTATGAACCCAAGATCAAGAACCAACATTCTGGGTTAGGGTACAGCTCAGTGGCAGAGGCATGTATAGTATGCACAAGGTCCTGGGTTCAACCCTCGGGGCGGGGGGGACAAATGTTCTAGAGATGTAACACCTTAAAGTCCTGTATAAGAATATAAAAATTATTGTAAGGAATTAAAATGAACACAAGGAACTAACTTCTTTCTTGAAACAATTAACAGCTGTAATTTTTCTAAGTGCTCAAGACTACCCTACCCGGGCCGGTGAGATAGCTTAGCGGCATAAGTGCCTTCCTGGCAAGCGCGAGGTCCTGAGTTCGACCCTCGGTACCCACACACACACACACACACACACACACACAGACTACCCTACCCAAGACTACCCTCAAAAGCTAAAACCTTAACTTTCCATGAAGTTGCCTAAAACCCTAAGGAGAAGCCACAGTGCCACTTTACCAAAGTCTTCCAACAAGAAAACTGAGGCAGATAAAGTAAAAATTCCAAAGCATAACAAGGTGCAAACTTACTTTTTTGCTTTGTACACATAAGCACATCTCTTGCCCAAGTAGAATTCAGTTTCATCGCGGGCATAAACACCTTCAATTTTAAGAAGAGCTGTGTGTTCCCTTTGGTTCCGGAGACCCCGCTTATAGCCAGCAAAAATGGCCTTGCACCATAGTCTAAGACACACAAAATACATGACATTAAACATAGGCTGTTAAAAAGATCTCGTCTTTCTTCAACAAACCACCAATATAATTTGACTTGTAATGACTGTTCCCCAAAAGTTATCTATAGCAAACACCAAGTATTCCACCAATTTCAAGCTTAATGAGATTTATATTAAATTGAAAAACGAAGCAACTATATTTAAAACGCTTACCTTCCAGACATATTTGCCTATTAGAAGTCCTGTTCCCAGCAGGCCTGAAATAAAAATCTCAGTTTAGAACGGAACAACTTAAGTTTCTCCGCTTGTAACTTCTTGCTTTTTTAAGCCTGTCGAGCAAATCCCTTCACCGGCGTTTCACGTTAGTTTGGAGAAACTTAATTATGCCACAGCATCTCCATCAGGTGCAGAGCCTGGCAACTCATTCAAACCACAGAGAACGACTGGACTGATACCTAAGCAAACCCCAAAATGAGGACAAAACTAAGTGCAAGGTAGTGCAGTGTAATTACTACAAGTTTCAGTAGAAAACCCTGAGAAAGCTCACGCCGCTATCAGTAGTCCAATAACTTTAAAGATTTACGAAGCTGACAGAGAAGCACACAGACTTTTAAAACGGTGGGAAAAAGCTGGAGATTTTTGGACAAAGACAGCTTTGAAGTGGGGCCCAATGGGGAAAACCAGTTTAAAGGAGCCACTACTCCCTGGGCAACTGCAGACGGAAGAAGCGCATCTACTTCACGCCTCCCAGGAACCAACCCCGATTACAGGGGCCACTCGTACTCCCGACGTCAGGGGCCCAGCACTATCTGCCTCACATCCCCTCCATCCCGTCCTCCCTGCTCTTGGAATCCTCAGAAATCACTGGCTGGCAGAGTCTCCGAGCCGCCCCAGCGCCTCGCCGCGGCATAAGGACAAACCCACCCAGCTTATTTGCCCCCAACTCAGGCACCGGACACCCCCCTCACCTCCCCAGGCTCCAAGATGGCGGAAAGAGAAGGAGGAGGTCCCGCCGCGTGGCATTATGGGAAAAAAAAAAAACCTCTTCCCGCCCCGCCCCCCTTTTAGGCATCCTCCGCGAACGCCGGAAAAATACGCTACAGAAAGCGTCTTCGGGCTGAAATAAGCCACATTTAACAACATGCCTACAATTCTTTCCCAAAGTCCTTTCATCTGCAATATTCAGCTGCAATATGTAGTATCTGGGAATTGAGAGAAGCAATACGGTAGCCACCTAAGGTGGGAGAGGAAAAGGTCCCCCTTCAAAAAAGTGCGTTGTTATAGCAACAGTTTGGCTTGGTAGGGGCGTACGGCCTGGCTGTAAGCAGAAAAATACGGCCGGATCGAGAATTTAACGCGGATTTGCGAACATAAGACCGTCTTTCTCTCTTCCTCTGCAGTAGACCGAGCGGACAATGAAACATACTAAACTCAGGTTGGATATTAATGTACTTTAAAAAGAGGCATGATGAGTGCGTGTATCTGCAGTTTTGGTAGACAAATAATTTTTTGTTTTAAGACAGGATCTCACTATGTAGTAGCTCAGGCTGACCTTGAATTCACTATGTAGCAGAGGTTGCTCTCAGACTCATGGCGATCTTCCTGCCTCAGCCTCCTGAGTGCTGGGACTACAGGCATGTGCCACTATGGCTGGCTTAGGTAGGCCAATAATAATTAAGCTGATGGTTCAGAGACCTGCATCTCATGCTACCAGTGGTTCTTCCACCCCCGGGACTGCCACACTAAGCAAAATGAGGGGGTGAGCCACAGCTCTGAAACTCTTTCTCTTAATGAAAAGGCATTGAGCTGGATGTGGTGACACACGCCTGTAATCACAGCACTCAGGAGGCTGAGGCAGGAGGACCTTCAGGAGTTTGAGGCCAGCCTGGGCTACATAGTAAGTTCAAGGGCAGCCTGAGCTACATAGCAAGACCCTGCCTCTAAAAACAAAAACAAAAAAGGCATAGAAATAACTAGAACATCATTCAGCATCCCTTAACTAATCTCAGTGTCTCCTTGTTTCAGGTGACTGCTTTTTTGTGAGATTGTAAACATACCGTGGAGGCTGACAAAACTACAGAAGAATGGAAGAGTACGTTCAGAATTGCAGTGTATTTTGTACATGCATATTTGATTCTGCCTGTGTGAAATTTCTGTGGACTTAGCACTGCTGTGTAACAAAATGCTCCAGCATGTAGTGACCTATACTGCTGCACTCAGTTCCTGTGGGTCAGGTTTGGGAGCAGCACGGCCCGGTTCCGTGTCCATTTCCAGCAGAGTCTCTGAAGGCTGTGTCAGCCAGGACTGTGTCCACGGGGACCTGCTGGAGGCCGGCGGTTTGCAGGTGGCTCACTCACAGAGGAGGGGACTTGAGCTCCTCACCCACAGCACAGAGGCCTCTGCAAGGCCGCCTGTGTGTCCTTGGGACATGGTTGTCCAGGCTGCCCCTATGAGAGTGAGATGGAGCCAATAGGAGGTGACTGCTGCAGCTTTTGTCACCTAGCTTTGGAAGTCCCACGGTTACTCTCATAGTGTTCTCTTAGTTACACCAATTAATTCCACTCCATATGGGGCAGTGAGGATGCCAGGGCAGAAATCCCAGAAAGTGAGGGCTGGTGTTGCTCGGAGGCCGCTGCCACCGTCTGTTTCTCAGTAACCAGTTGCTTCCAGTTGCATTTAAAGATGTGGCTTGAGAATAAAGGTCATCTTGGCCAAATTCAAATTAAATGTAGCCAAATAGGATGGGTTACATTATCTTTCTTTCTTCCTTCATTCTTTCTTTCTCTCCCCCTCCCTCCCTTCTTCCTCCTCCTGGTGCTGGGGATTGAACCCAGAGTCTCAGGCATGCTAGGCATGTGCTCTACCACTGAGCTACATCCCTAGCCCTTTTAAAATTTTTTTTATTTTTGAGACTGTCTTGCTAAATTGCCCAGGCTGGCCTTAAACTTGTGATCCTCCTGCCTCAGCCTTTCCCGAGTAGCTGGGGTTATAGGGGTGCACCACCACACCCAGCAAGAGCTACATATCTTTGTGAAACAATAAGTTGTTGGCCTCTGGTCTGTCAAGGTGAATGGTATTTATCAGAATCCCATGCAAACTCCTACTTTCTTTTTTATTTATTTATTTTTTTGTGTGTGGTTTGTGTTTTAGTTTTTTTTGAAATAGAGTCTCACTATGCATTCAGGCTGGCCTTGAACTCACTATGTATGTAGCCCAGGGTGTACTCGAAATCACAGTGATCCTCCTGCCTCAGCCTCCTAAGTGCTGGGATTACTGGCATGCGCCACCACGCCTGGCTTGCCTGTGTTCTTCAGTTTCACACTGAAACGTTGCTCATGGACTTATTTTTTCTGTATTCTCCCCTTAGAGTCAGTGTGGAAGCCTCACCCACTCCTCCAGAAGCCTGGCCTGAGGTAACGATGCTGGTGACAGGTGAGCCACCCGGTGCCACTGAAGCAGCAGCAACAGCTGAGGAGCCCGAGGCCCAAGTTGGCCCCGAGGCCGAGGCCGAAGCCGCAGTGAGGCTGTCCCTGCTGGAGGTGTTGATGGTCTCTGCGGTGCTGGAGGACACCTGCGACCAGCTGTCCATTCTCGGCCACATCATGCCATGGTCGCTGGGGAGGAGGCAGAGCACGGCGCCGGTGAGTGCGCTGCTGTGCGCTCTGCTGTCTCCTGGGCGTCTCTCCAGCAGTTACATGTGAGCTGCTGGCCCAGCCTTGTCTCTTATAGAGGCTGTCGGAATCCTCTGCACCAGGTGTTCTCAACTGATGAGGGAAACGGCCACAGCTCCATGTGGTCAGGAGCAGAACAGCCACCTTTGCTGGGATAGTGGGGTTATTCAGAAATAACCCGTTGGAACCGTATGAAGACAGTATGCCTGGCCCTCCACACACATAGGCTCTGCACCCATCCGTGCAACCTACCTTGGATGGAAAACATTCAGAAAATAATTGTGTCTGGGTATGTCTGTGATCCCAGCACATGGGAGGCTGAGGCAGGAGGATCACCACATGCTCAAGGCCAACCTGGGCTGCATAGCAAGACCCTGTCTCAAAAAACAGAAGGAGAAAAAAATGTGTTCAGATTTATTTCCTTGTCATTGTTCCCTAAAGAATACAGTGTAACAACCATGCTACATTTGTATTTGCTGCTAGGGAGGATCCTCATGTGGCGCTCACAGGCCATGTGCAAATAGCACACCACTTTACACGCGGGACTCGGTGTCTAGCGCTGAGCCGCAGTGGCTCCTCAGGACCAGGTGTGCACTGGGGAGAGGAAGCAGCTGTAAGGTACACCCAGACCCAACTCCCCAGTCCTTGCTTGCTCCCAGTCCTCAGTTGCTAGAAGATAACTGAACACCAGGGGGAGAAGCTCACCTGTGCTGTCCACATTGCTGTCCTTGCCGAAAGTGCTGCAGCCTACTTTGGGACTGTCTGAGCGCGCTGTTCCTCAGCCGTTACATTTTCAATGATGTTCGGACCCCTGAGCACCAAGGAGTTATCACAAAACTTAGCTTAGTAGGGAGCAGGCTTTATTTTTTATTGTGGGGGGGACCAAAGTATGTATTTTTAAACCCATTTCCCCCCTTTGGCACTGGGGATTAAACCCAAGGCCTTTGCAATGAGCTACATTACATGCCCAGCCACTAAGCTACCCAGACTGGGTTTGGATTTACGATCCTCGTGCTTCAGCCTCCAAGAGCACTGGGATTATAGGTGTGTGCCACCATGCCCACCAAATGTTTAAATTCTTCTAGCCGGGCATGGTGGCACACGCCTGCAGTCCCAGCACTGGGGAGGCTGAGGCAGAATTGCTGTGTTTGAGCCCAGCCTGGGCTCCATAGTGAGTTCAAGGCCAGCCTGCACTACATAGCCAGACCCTGCCTCAAAAAAAAGAAAAAAAAAATCCATATTAAGAAAAGAAAATGAGGGGCCAGTGAGATGGCTCAGCGGCGTAAGCACCTGCCTGGCAAGCGCGAGGTCCTGAGTTTGACTCCCGGAACCCACATACGAAAAAAGGGCCGGTGATATCGCTCAGCGGCACGGGCGCCTGCTGGCACGCGGGGTTCTGAGGTCGACTCCCAGTACCCACAAAAAAGAAAAAATAAAAGAGAAAATGAGCCAGGTGTAGTAGCACACACCTGTGATACCAGCACTCTGGGAGGCTGAGACAGGAGGATTACAAGTCTGATCCCAGCCTGGGCAACCTAGTGATTTAGGGAGACACTATCTCCAAATAAAAAATGGTCTAGGGCTGTTGCAAACACCCTGGGCCAAATCCCCAGTATTATCCCCTGCAAAAAAGAATTTGAAATGAGCTACAATCTCCAAGACACTGTTCCCTCTCAAAGCCCACATTTTATAGTGAATCACTATATGGTGAGTACCCTTTAACAGGTATTTAAGAAGGAACTTTCCTCTGTGTGTGTTACGTGTGCACGTGCACACGGGGGCAATGCTGAGGATTGAACTTGGGGTCTTGCATGTATTAAAGACATCCTTTACCCAGGCACAGTGGTACACACCTGTAGTTCCAGCTACTCAAGAGGCTGAGGCAGGAGGATCACCAGTTCAAGGCCAGCCTGGGCAGCTTAGCTTAGCAAGACTCTGTCTCAAAATAAAAACAAAAAAAATTTTTTTGATACAGAGTCTTGCTGTGTAGTCCAGGCTGGCCTTGAACTCACAGTGATCCCCTGCCTCAACCTTCTGAGTGCTGGGATTACAAAGTGTGTGTTACCACACCTAGCTCAAAATAAAAACATTTTTTAAAGTGCTGGGGATGTAGCCCAGTGACTGTCCCTGGGTTTGATCACAAGTGTAGCAAAAATAAATTTAAAAATGTGTCTACATGGAGCTACACCCTCAGCCCCAAAATTTACCTTTGGGGAGTGACAGGATGTTGCAAGAAGGTACAAGACGGTGGGACACGTGGTTTACTGTGGCTGAAGAAAAGAGCACATTTTCTTGAACTAGAGCAGTGGGATAAAGCAAGGCTGAAATATGTAGGCAAGACCCTCTTTCTTGGAGTACTGCGTCATCAGTTTAAAACACCTTTCTTATCATTTGCTTTTAGAGAAGTAATAGCCCGGACAAACCACCAGTGCTCTTGGGTGTGCGGAAAATATCAACTCCGTTATCAGTTAAGGCATCGGCATCACCCGAAGTCAAACCGGGAGGCCAGATGGCTGCAGAGTTTAACAAAATGCAAGATCTTGCCTTTAAAACACCTGCAGTGCAGGCCATCATGACCAGGGAAACGCTGAAGAAAACTCAGAGCGATAGGTGAGGATGGAGAGCATGTTTCACAATATAGAGCTGAGAGTGGTGGCGGCACATGCCTGTAATCCCAGCACTTGGAGGCTGAGGCAGGAGAATTGCCACGAGTTTAAGGGCAGCCTGGGCTACATAGCGAATTCAAGGCCAGCCTGCACTACATAGTGAGATCCTGGCTCAAAACAGCAACAAAAAACAAAAAGAGGACAACATGTGACCTGCAAAGCTAAGATTATTTATTCTTTGTCCCTCCGTAGAAAAAGTTTGCCACAGCCCTTTAAAAAATTTTTTTTGAGACAGGGTCTTGTTAAGTTGCCCAGGCCTCGAACTGTTGATCCTCCTGCCTCAGCCTCCCAAGTGGCTGGGTTTACAGGTGTGTGCCACCATGCCTAGTTTATTAATAGATTTTCTTGGGCTAAACGATTCCTGCATTAATTCTGTCTTAACTGAGATGCTCTTTCTGGGTTTTAACTTGTGTCACTTCTGCACCCCCTGCGAGCTGGGGAACTAGACCTTACTAACCTGCTTCTCTTCACAGGCAGTTTTTCAGGGATGTCATTGTGAGCACCATGCGGGAGTTGCAAGAGTCAGGAACTTTCATGAGCCTCTTGCAAGCCCTGCACAAAGAAAAGGAAAACAAGATGCACTTCTACGATGTCATTGCCAGGTCAGAGCAGTGGGATTTGCTTTGGTGTGTGCGTGTGTGTGTACTTGTGTGTACACACACGTGTGTTTGGAATGGGAGCTCACTATGTTGCTCATGCTGGCCTCACACTCCTGGCTCAAGTGATCCTCTTGCCTCAGGCTCCCAAGTAGCTGGGACTACAGGGCTGTGCCATCATGCCCAGCTCTGCTTTGTTGTATTTTAAAATAGTATAAAACTCTTACCAAGCCAAGCGCGATAGCAGACACCTGTAATCCCAGCACTCTGGGAGGCTGAGGCAGGAGGCTCAAGGCCAGCCTGGGCTACATAGCTAGACACTGTGTAAAAATAAGTAAATGGAAGGGGAGGGTAAGGGAGGGGAATGGGAATGGGAATGGAACTCTTATGAAATCCTTGTTTTCTAAAGCAAACCAAATGTATATTTTCCAAGGAAGATAACTAGAAGTCAGAAATGTGGGTTCTACTCCTAGATTGTCTGGGACAATAATTCAGATTTCTGTGGACCTTAGTTATCTGAATCTACACTGTGTGTCAAGGATCCGCCTGGCGTGGATCTCTTGGTGTGGAGTCTGCAGCTTGACGTGGTTTTATTCTTGGCGTCTCCTTCTGGGCACATTTCTATTGCTTTTTTTTTTTTTTTTTTTCTGTTTTATATCTTCTATCATTTTGTTGATTTTTTTTCCTCTTAGCTTCATTTTTTTTTTTTTTTGGTACTGGGAATCAAACTCAGGATCTCATACTTGCCAGGCCTCAGCTTCATTTTTGCCTCTTTTACCCTCTTTGTAGGTTTACACCTTTTATTATTCCTTTATGATTATTTTGGTGTTGTTCGAAATGGGAACAGAAGTAAATGATGGGTCAACTACTGATTGAAAAGACAAAGTGCACATAAAATGAAAAATTAGGGTAAAAGTTATATATAAAATATAACACCGGGGCCGGTGAGATGGCTCAGCGGCGTAAGCGCCTGCCTTGCAAGCGCGAGGGCCCGAGTTCGACTCCCGGACCCCACATACGAAAAAGGGGCTGGTGATATCGCTCAGCGGCACGGGTGCCTGTTGGCGCGCGAGGTCCTGAGGTCGACCCCCCGGTACCCACAAAAAAAAAATATATATATATAACACCACCAGTTCTGTAAGAGAAAAAATGTAGTTTGTATTGACTAGAAGGAACTATAGTAAAATTTTAACTATAGTTAACTCTAGTTAGTGGAACATGGGCAATTTTTCTTTTACTTTTCTTTTTTGCATTTTCTAATGTGGTTATATATATATATATATATATATATTACTTATACAAATAATTTATTTTTTGAGACAAGGTCTTGCTATGTAGCCCAGGCTGGCCTTGAACTCGTGGCAATCCTCCTGCTTTAGCCTTCCAAGGGCTGGGATTACAGGTGTGCACCATCACACCTAGTTTGTATCTTTAAATAAATCTGTACTTGGGGTGCCGAATTCGATAGTTGAGCTAAACTATGTATTCTTCATGTTTCATACCCATTTCCTGTGATGATAAATGGGTAGTCCCTAATCCGCAGTTTGTTTCGGTGATGACAATCTCTACTTAGGTCCATGCTTTCTAAAAATTCCTGTGTAACGAGGTGTGGTGGCACACACTGTAATCCGAGCACTCTAGAGGCTGAGGCAGGAGGATCGCTGTAAATTCAAGGCCAGCCTGGGCTACATAGCGAGACACTGTCTCAAACCACCCCCCCAAGAAAAAATTCCTGCGTAGATGTAGTTTCATACTGAGTTTTTGGTTGTTTTGCTTGTTCCCGTATCATTTTGGAGTTTTCTTTCATTTTTTGTTTTTCTGAGATGGGGGTCTCACTGTGCAGTTCAGGCTGGGCTTGAACTCACTGCGATCCTCCTGCCTCAGCTTCAGGAGTGCTGGGATCACAGACGTGTGCCACCGCGCCTGACTAGGTATTTTATTGGTTTTAAACCTAACTAGTGGAGTTGCTGGAGAGAGAATTGTGTTTCTCAGGGCAAGTAAAGGTCCAGAACGTAGTTCAGTTCTCGGGCTCTGTGTTGGACGGTACTGAGCATGAGCCCCATCCTGTTAGTGTGACCAGCGAGCGTCAGTCCCAGTCCTGAGAAGCAGATGTGGCAGGGATCATTCAATGCAAGGGGGGCACTGGTGTGAGGGAAAGGGGGTCAGCTGCCACATCCCACACGAGAGGCCCAATGAAGGAGGGAGAGGCAGCTGTACCATCTCATGATGGCTTGGCGAGGTCATCAGGGCATCCCTGAGTCAGACACCCATGGGACAAGCCCTGGCACACCCACCACACATAGTATGTGGCCAGACGCAGTCTGCAGGGAGCCTAGAGGTCACCCAGGGAGGCTCTCAGGGCCTAGCGCCTGGGACCTGCTCACCACGCTCCCTGCAGCTGAAGGTCCCTGAGGCCCATTCTGTGTCCACCATCTGTAAGGTAAGGATAATGTCCACCAGGCGTGGTGGTGCACACCTGTTATCCCAGCACTCGGGAGGCTGAGGCAGGAGGATCGCCATGAGTTCGAGGCCAGCCTGGATCAGGATCTCGTAGCAAGACCCTCACTCAAAAAAAAAAAAAAAAAAAAAGTAAAAACAAAACAAAAGGATAATGTTAGATCACCTAAGGTTGAGGTGAGAATATGTAGTAGTGTTCAGAATAGAAGGGATTCTTGTTCTTCCTCTTCCTGTTTTTCTCAGCAGCTTCTTCGCTTTTCTTCAGCAGCAAATATTTTAGATACAGCACTGAGAAGCCAGCAAAGGCTCCTCCCGGGTGACTAACACAAACTGCAGTGTCTCAGCAGGGGAGTGGGATGTGCTCGGGACTCACAGGCACTGAGCCTGCTCTGCAGAGGGCGGGGTTCCCATGCACCCCAGGGCTTGGCAGCCCCACTTCACAAACCCTTCTTATTTTTTGTAGGGAGGAAGAAGGACGAAAAATGATAAAATCTCTTCAAAAACAACTGATTAATGTTAAGAAAGAACGGCAAGCAGAAGTACAGGTGAGCGCCCCCTGTCGGCACCAGCAGTGGCCGAGCTGGGACAGTGCAGAAGCCTCTTTCTCAGGCAGGGAAAAGCTGTGTGCGGAAGAGCAGTGCTTCTTGGGGTGCCTTTTCCATTGACACTAGGAAAAGAGGAGCCAGAGAGCAGAACCCTGAGGACTCCAGGACCCTGGAACTTTTAGTCCGTTGTCACCCTCGCGTCCCACCCCGGCCACACCACCACTATGTAGCTCAGGCTGGCCTTGAACTCACTAGGTAACCCAGGCTGGCCTCAAACTCGTGAAGATCCTTCTGCCTCTGCCTCCCAAGTGCTAGTGATATAGGGGAGGGAAACTCCCCCTATATCTGCTAGATGTCTGGTACGAGTTCGTGTTCTCTAAAATGGAAGAATGAGGGCTGGTGAGATGAATCAGTGGCATAAGCGCCTGCCTGGCAAGCGCGAGGTCCTGAGTTCAACTCCCGGTACCCACATACGAGAAAAGGGCCAGTGATATCGCTCAGCGGCACGGGCGCCTGCTGGCACACGAGGTCCTGAGTTTGACCCCCGGTACCCAAATAAATAAATAAATAAATAAATAAATAAATAAATAAATAAAAATAAAGTGGAAGAATGAATTTCAGGAACAATGGAGGTGAAGAGCAGAATATATTTATTAAGGAAAAAAAGTTTCTGTCTGAGAGACAGAAGGGGTCCCAAGTGGGTTGCTGAGGACCCTGCCTTTTCAAGGGATTTTCATAGAGCAAAACCACAAGGTAAGGCAGGTCCAAGGTTGGGAAAAAGGGAAATCACAAGGTGGGCACGAGGTGGGACAAAACTATGGCCAACCAATAAGATTACGAGCATACTTGCTCAGGTACAATTGATTAAATGGGGATCAAATGGGGAAGCGAGTCACATAGCACGCGGGCATGAAACAGAACAGGGGCTTTTCCTGGAGGGGGTGGGTCAGTGGCTCTTCCAGGCTTCCTCAAGGTGATGATACCTATTTAGAATATCAGTCCCTGATGTTCATCCTTAGGGGAAGTGCGTGGGCGCATTCCTTTCATCTTTTGTCTTGAGGTCTGGCCCTCAGTGGAGGTGTCTGTGTCTCCCCCAGGGCTGCAGTGTATCCCGTCTTCTGCACTGGCTCCTTCCCGGGCTGAGCCCTGTCTGCCTGCCTGTAATATTTCTACCTAACTTCGCTGCCTGTAACACTAGAACTGCAGGTGTGGGCCACCACATGCGGCTCACTTGCTTTTAATGGCTCGTTGTCAGAGCCTCAACAGCGATGACCGTGTTACCGTAAAACACAGTGAAATGGCTGGAGCGCTTCCCCTGATTACTGTGGGCAGTGGCGCTGAATAGTGTTTATACAGTGGGGACCCCCTGCCCCTCGTGGTTGGACATCTGCGACACTGCAGTTCAGGCGGCACATGTGAGGGTCCATTCACTCCAAGGCATGAGGGGCGTGGCGTTTATTATGAAAGGAGGATGAGAGAATGGTGTCATGCTCCCTGGGAGGGGAACAGCACACAACAAAGTGAAAGCGGGGTGGGGCTGGGGCCAGAGACTCCGAGTGGGAGAGCGGGGTAGCTCGAGTTGACTTAGAACCCTTATGGATGCAGCCAGTATCCTTAGGCATTGGCAGGCAAAAATGTTAATTTCGTGTACAACGTTACCTTCGTGGATGGCTTTTATCACTTCAGTAGATTACTCCCCATTTTCCTTTTGCCATCCAACCAAAGCAGCAAGCAGAGGTGTGAGACCAATTCATCTTCTCCGGAGATTAGTCCAAAACTCCAGAGCTGCAGTCTCCTCTTTACTCTGCGCTCGCTTAAGGAAACTGACACTACCATGAAAAGCCTGTGGCTCACATCACCGTGCCAGTCCTCAGAACCTTGTGAACTGTGGCTGATTGACTAGTTCTTTCCACTACTAAATCGTGCTTCTCTGAATTCAGGTAACAAGTCCAAGAAACAAGGTCTGAAGCACTTTTGCAACTTGGGAGTAAAGTTGAGTCTGCCAAATATGCCACATCCGCCCTCAGACCCTGATCATGGACAAACATACAGGCTCCGTGGACAATCAGGATTAGAGGCTGTGGCAAAAGCAGAGCTTTTCTCCATGAAAATCTTTTGTTTGTTTTTGTTTTTATTTTTTGAGACAGAGTCTCGCTATGTAGTTCAGGCTGGCCTTGAACTCACCATGTAGCCCAGGCTGGCCTCGAACTTGCGGTGATGCTCTGCCTCAGCCTCCTGAGTGCTGGGATTACAGGTGTGCACCACCACACTCGCCATCTGTGAACATCTTAAAAAGAGTTCCTGCAACTCAACATTGTGTCCTGGACCCACTGCTTCTAGGTGGGGTCTTGTTGCATGGGGGAAAGGAGGAAATAACTGGTATTTCAGTTTCCATGACTTTTTTTTTTTTTTTTTTGTGGGTACCAGGGGGACGACCTCAGGACCTCGCGCGCCAACAGGCACCCGTGCCACTGAGCGATATCACCGGCCCCTTTTTCGTATTTGGGTTCCGGGAGTCGAACTCGGGCCCTCGCGCTTGCAAGGCAGGCGCTTACGCCACTGAGCCATCTCACCGGCCCAGTTTCCATGACTTTGATACCAAGGTCATGACGTTTCTATCGCTCACAGCTTGGTATTTTGTCTTTCTCTGCGTTTCCACACTGTCGCCATGGAGGCTGTAACAGTGGCTGTGCAGAACCAGAGCTCAAGGCAGCAGCACTAAAACCAGATGTGTTTGGCGTGGCTCAGCCAGGTGGTGTGAACTGGAACAGTTATGGCACGTGAGACCTCCCGCTTTCCACACGCAGAAACGCTGGAGTTCTGACTGCGTGTTTCTGATCCTCATGTTACTTTGAAATATTTAATATTCAATATGATGGGAAAAAAAAAGGTTGACCAGAATGTGCTCTTGAATTTTGAAAGCATATTTTCATATGGACATTTAATGAATACATAACTACCCAATGCTATTAGATTTTGTGAAAAGCAAAACTGTAATTACCAATGTGGGCTTAAATTTTCTGGAAAAGCCTGTGTGTGCATGTGCGTGTGTGTGTCTGTGTGTGTGGAGACTGAACCCGGCATCTCACACTTGCTCAGCAAGTGCTCCCCATGAGTTTTGTTCCTGCTTTTGGGAAAGGGGCTTTGTTTTTAAGGGATTGTAAACTGGACCTTAAGAAAGTCTCAAGGGTTAGATAGGTAAAAGAATTCCCATTGATGAAGAAATGAAGTCATATTTTTACTTTTAGAGCTGAGCATGGTGGAGCATGCCAGGAGGCTGAGGCAGGAAGATTGCTGCAAGTTTGAAGTCAGCCTGGGCTACATAGTGAGTTTGAGGCCAGCCTGGATTATATAGCAAGACCCTGTCTCAAAAAACCAACCAACCAAACCCCTCATATTTTCACTTTAACACAAGTTTTCTTAGATATTCAAATCTTATCATTAAGTGCCATACAATTTGGAAACAATTTGGAAATGGAAGGGAAGAATGGTGAGAGAGGAGGAAAGAAGGAAGAGGAGGAAAAGATGAGCACAGAAAGAAGGAACAGAAATGCACTGATGGGGCCGGTGATATAGCTCAGTGGCATAAGTGCCTGCCTGGCAAGCGTGAGGTCCTGAGTTCGACTTCCAGTACCCACATAAAAAAAAAAAAAAAGAAATGCACTGATGCTAAGCAGGCCTAGAGGAGCTGTGGCCCTGGAGCTTAGTGTCCGGCCCCAGGCCTGAGTCAGCCCTGGCAGAGCCAGAGCGCAGAGGGGTTTCTGTCCTCTCCATGGTGCGCAGGCAGGGTGAGGCTTCCGTTTGGCAGGAGGGAGAATCTAGAAAGCTGAATGAACTTGGCTGCTTCCACAGAGTGGGGGCTTAGCCAGGAAGTCAGGACTTCGGGCATTTTGACCTCTGCTACGTCTACCAACATGAGGTGGTAATGGCAGAGCTGTGTGGGACAGAGTCCCCAAACACCATGCCTGTAGAAGAATTTCACGGTCTTGACTCTTTTTTTTTTTTTTTTCATCTTTTATTTTTTGAGGCAGGGTCATGCTATGTAGCCCAGTGTGGCCTTGAACTCACTATGTAGACCAGGGTGGCTTCAAACGCATAGCCATCCTCCTGCCTCAGCCTCCCAAGTGCTGGATTACAGGCATGCACCACCACACCTGTCTACTCTTAGAACTGCTTTTTTAGCTTTCATTTTAATTCATACTCTATAATTAATGGCTAAGCTTCCCTTAGTGTGACAGCAGAACAATAGTTGCAGTTCCTTTTTGATTCATACATTAGGAAGGTAAGCCGAAGCCACTGACCAGAGCCCATGGAGGTAGAAGGTACTCTGCACTTAGATACCTGGTCTTTCTTCTGCAGAGCCGAAATGAATACATTGCCCACCTCAAGAACCATCTGCAAGAGATGAAGGCCAAAACCAACCTGGAGAATCACTACATGAAAAGGAATACCGAGCTGCAGATTGCCCAGACCCGGAAAAAATGCAACCGGACCGAGGAGGTCTTGCTGGAGGAGATGGAGGTGACCACTGCTCACCCTGCAGGTGGGGTGGGTGTGGCTTCGCACAGAGCCCTGGGTTCAGCCCCCAGCCCCAAAGGGGAAAAAGAAAGCCCGGGTGGAAAGGCCAGTCCTGATACCTGATATGACTCAGCCAGCAAAGGGGCAGGGAGAGGGGGTTCCCTCCACCTATCAGTCCCCAAGGCTCCAGGCTGAAAATGAAAGACAAAATGACACCTAAGTATTTGCAAGCAGAGATTCTGTATCTCCTGCTTGTCTTATATTGGTTACTTTGCAACAGCAAGCAGAAACACCGAAAACCAGGATTTGGAGGCAGATTTATTTAGGCAGATTTATTTTATGTCGACAGGCACCGACAGGGATCATTCCCAGAATATCAGGCCCCGAAGGCTCAGGGAGGGGTCTGTAAAAGGGAGGTACAGAGGCAGAGTACTTGGCTGTCTTTGATTGGTTCTTATGATATGCATCACAGTGACCAGCCCTTTCTAAGAAACAAAAGTAACAGGAACTGTAACCAGAACTGTTACCTGGGCAACTAATAAACTGAAGTATACTGGCTGGGGGGGCATTTTCTGCTACAACTTAATTTGGGGGGGGAGTGACACGGGGTCACACTATGTTGCCCAGGCTGGCCTCAAACTGCTGGTCCCAGGTGGTGCTCCTGACTCAGCCTCTGCAGCACGTGGGACTACAGCCTTTTCCTTCTCCTCTTCCTCCCCTTCCTCCTCTTTTTCTTCCTCCTTCCTTCCTCTTTCCTCCCCATCTTCTTTCTTCATTGTGGTTCTGGGTTGAGTTCCACCCCCAACCCTTATTTTATTTTCATTTTTATTTTTTGAGACAGAGTCTCACTAGGTAGCCCAGGCTGGCCCAGAACTCATAGCGATCCTCCTGCCTCAGCCTCCTGAGTGCTGGGATTACAGGTGTGTGCCACTGCACCCAGCTCTTTCTTCCTGTTCCGGGACACAGGGTGACCATAGGGAGAGGCCCAGACAAGAATCCTCCATACCTGCAGGCATTTGCAGCTGCTCACTCCACACTAAGGTATCTCGTACTCCTCCAGGAAGGAAGAGATCTGAAACACTGTGCTGCACTCAGCCCTGTGCTTAGGGAGCTGAGACATCATGGAACACTCTCAGGGCAAAGAAAGAAGGGGTGGCCCTTCATGAGAGGATGCTAAGTGACGAGAGGGACAGCCAGAGGGCCAGGGTGGGTGCGGCCATCAGGAGAGGTGTCCTTCTTCGTGACAGCTTGCTTCCCAGCTGGTTCCCTCCACCGTAATGACATGCGTCTCTCACACTCTGGAACTTCCCATTCCACAACCTCAGAACCTTGTGGCCTTGAGGCCCATTGTTTTTCTCCTTCCATGGACGTCACCTTCTAGGTGGCTGGATGCTGGTCCTGGTCTCCAGAGCCCTGCACGTTGCTCCCTGCATAGTGCCAGCACCTGGCTCTGTAGCATCGGTGACTGGGTGAGGCTGAGTGCCACCCCGGAGCGACGTCTCCTTCCTGGTCCCGCTGGCCACGGAGCCCGCACCTGTCACCTGCCAGCTTCAGTTCCCAGCCGTGGCCGGCACGGATCCTGGCATCGATTCTTGTTCTTACAGAAACTGAGGATGAAGACCGAAGAAGAGAACCGGATCCACGTGGATATCGAGATGTTCCTTAGGAAAGAGCAGCAGGTGAGGCACCAAAACTTTTGTATCCTGATCTTTAAAAAATTCCACTTATAAAAGGCTGGGGGAGCAAAGACTTTTTTCAAAGGAAAGAAAGAAAAGCCAACCATAATTCTAGCAGTCTGATGAATGAACGTAGACCATCAGAGTTACTCATCTGAATAAATTTTTTTGGAGGGGGAGGTGTTTTTGTGTTATTTTGAGAGAGAGCCTCACTTTGTAGTGCAGGGTGAACTCAATATGTAGCCCAGGCCTGGACCTCATGGCGATCCTCTTGCCTCAGCCTCCAGAGTGCTGGGATTACAGGCATGGGTGGGCCACCATGCCCGGCTCAGAAACTTTCCTTCTCTCTGGTACTAGGGGTTGAACCCAGGGCCTCACATATGCTAGGCAAGTGAAGAAAATGTTTTCTGTGGCATAATGGATCATTTCTCCATCCTTTTGAGGTTACTAAACATTAACTCTGAATTGATGTTAACTTCTGGGGACCCACAGGAAACTGTGACCCCCAGGCAAAAGCAGGATTATGGTGATCAGATGGAATCTTTAAAGTCTCACTCACTGGACCCCCCCGGTTCTGCGGACCCACCCTGTGGTTATTTCCCAAGAATGCCTGGGGCCATTATAGCATAAGGGCCAAGTAGGGGCTCTGGCCTTCCCCTGCCTACCCAGAACATTTTTTTTTCTAGTTTTTTTTTTTTTAAGGGGCCTTTTTTTGGGGGGTCTTTTTTCTTTTTTGTACCAGGAATCAAACTCAGGGCCTCACGCTTGCCAGACAGGCGCCGTGCTGCTGAGCTACATCCCCAGCCCCAAAATGTTCAACCAGAGGCCTCACTGCACCTGGTGGCACTGCAAAGGTGAGTGCCACTGTGACCGTCTTGAAAGAAGCAGGGTTGGTGACGGTGACCACATCCCCACTTAGCTGTTTGACCTGTGTGGAAGTTGAGTAGGCCCTGGAAAAAGTTACTGGATGATGGTGCTCAGGCGGTGCCTCCAGCTGCAGCTTCTGAAGAGGTGTAGGGTCTTTATGGGGCCAAAGCCGTGGTGACCCTAGTTGTTAGCGTGGTCACAGCCCATGTCTCCAAACCAGTTTGAAGAAACCCACCAGCAGCAGCTTGCTTTTACCTGGCAGGGGCAACAGTGCACATTTGCGGTCTCGTGTCAGTGCACATTTGCGGTCTCGTGTCAGCGCTGTCACTTCTCCCATTCTGTCCTATGATGTGGCCTGCAGAGATACTGCTCATTTTGATTTTCTACCAAACAGCATCCTCTTGCATGAATGGCATTATGCTGACTGTATCCAATAAACAGGAAGTAGCAAGGATGACTTTTAGTAGGACAAATGTGACTAGAAGGTGGGGGACAAATCCCATTTCTGGTACCAATTCGGTGTCACTAGTGATCCATTTATTTGACCTATACCAATAGTTTGAAGAGAGGAAATTTAACAAAAAATCACAAGCTATTAATAAAGCATTGACTACTAAGAAGCAATAAAAGAGCCAGGTGTGATGGTGCATGGCTGTAATCCCAGCACTTGGGAGGGGAGGCTGAGGCAGGAAGATTGCCAAGAGTTCAAGACCACCCTGGGTTACATAGTGAGACCTTGTCTCGAAAAAAAAAAAAAAAAAAAAAAAAGGAATAAAGAAAAACACTCTAGGAGAATTTGAAAGGAGGGGAGGAGGAGGGTCCTTCCAAGGCTCAGATTCAGACCTCGGAGAGAGTGTGGCTGGGCCCCCTGGCTGACAGAGCTGTTTCACAGCTGGCAGGGTAAGGCTAACAAGCAGCAAACTGTGGACTTTGCTAAACGTTCTTCTTTTTAATCAGGCGACTACTTGGTTTTATAAGATAGACTTTCTTCATCCATCAAGATAATATACTTTTCTCCTTTAATATATTGATAAATTAAAATACATTACTAGATCTGTTGATGTTGAATCATCTTAAATTCTTGGGATCAACCTTACTGGGTCCTAATGTGTTTGGGAAGCAAAACTCTGTGGCAGTGGCAGTAAACTTGGGGAAACAAGTGCCATTGGGTGCCCCCACCCAGACCCTCCTAGCAGGGTACCTTAGAAAGGAAGAGAAGCAGCACACTGGATCCAGGAGAGCAGCCCTCCTGCTACGTCGAGTGCCCCCTACTGGCAAAGCTAGGCATTTTGCTAGGTGGTCAGACAGTTTCCAGCAAGCGTCAAGTTTGACAAAGCAAGGCAGTGAACAGTGCATTTGGAGCGGAGAGGCAATAAATTGATATTGGCACAAATGGGGATTTTTTTTCTGTTAATCTTCAAGTATAAGGTTTACTCTGTAGGTTTAAAGGTTTTTTGAGACAGGGTCTCACTATGTAGTTCAGGTTACCTTGAACTCACTCTGTAGCCCAGGCTGGCCTTCTAACTCATGGTGATCCTCCTGCCTCAGCCTACCAAGTACTGGGATTACAGGTGTGCACCAATATGCCCGCCCAGGTTTTCTTTTTTAAAATCAATGAATACTCAATTTTATGTGATGGATTTTTTTTTCATACATTGAGATATATTTTCTCCTCCTTTAATATGCTAATAAAGTAAAACTTATTAATAGATTTGCTGATCTTGAGTCATCTTTAAATTATTGGGATGAACACTGCTTGATTATACTGTATTAACCTTTTAAGAGGCTGATAGAATTGATTTATATTTTTTACTTACATATTTATTCCATAAGCGATATAACCTATAGATTTTATCTCAACACTGATTTCAAATTTGTTAGTGTAAAGCTGTGCTCTATAGTCTTAAAATTTTTAAATTTCCTTTATTTCTGTAGTTATGTCATTTTTTTTTGAGACAGGGTCTCACTCTGTAGTTCAGCCTGCCCTTGAACTCAATATGTAGCCCAGGCGGCCTTAAACTCACTGAGATTCTCCTGCCTTAGCCTCCTCTGAGTGCTGGGATCACATGCGGGGAGTGTGTAGTCTGAGGAACATTTCCACATACACAGCCATGCAGCCACCACCCACAAGGTACCGAGAGAGCACTGATGCATCCCAGAGGAGGTCCCACCCACCCCCAGATAACCACTGCTCTGCCTTCTGTCACTGCAGGAGAGGCTTGTTTTTGAGCCTGATGTAAGTGGCACCAGAGAGCAGACACTGCTGTGTCTGGTGGAAGCCATGTTTTCATGTTCTTTCGGACAGAGACTCGAGGAGAAGCTGGAGTTCTGGATGGAGAAATTCGATAAGGACACAGAAATGAAGCAGAACGAACTGAATGCGCTCAAGGCTGCCAAGGCCAGTGACTTAGCTCACCTCCAGAAGCTGGCGAAGACGGTGAGGAGGAGGGAGGCTCCTGAGGGCGGCTGAGCTGCTGCATGTGCTCAGGAGTGGAGGCTGCCTCTAAGCCTCAGGTGATGGTGACAGCAATGGGGACAGGCGCAGCAGATCGCACTCATGTTACTCTATCCCAAGCTTTTCTAGTATTTTAAATATAACTTGAAAACCTCACAACTCCTTTAGATATGCTGCTATCACTTCCAGTTTCTGGTCTCTGAAGACAATGTGTAAGTAATGTTTTTGGTTTTGAGACAGGGTCTCACTGTGTAGTTCAGGCTAGCCCCTTACTTGTGGCAGTCCTCCTGCTTCAGCCTCCTGAGTGCTGGGATTACAGGTGTGCATCACCTTGCCCAGTTTATAAATAATGATTTCCAAAGAGCTTCTGATTGTGGATTCATCACTGGATGAGTGTGGAACTGCCTAAATTTCTTTCTTTTTTTTTTTTTTTTTTTTTTTTTTTAATGTGGGTACCGGGAGTCGACCTCAGGACCTTGCGCTTGCCAGGCAGGCACTTATGCTGCTGAGCTATCTCACCAGCCCCTAAATTTCTCTTTTTAAAGACTGTTATTTGGGTATGTACATTCTACCAAAGTTCAAAAAAGTCATGCTATATTGAGGTAGATGATTACACACTGAGTTAGAATTTCATTTGTATGAAAGACTTTAAACCTTAAATTTGAATTATTCACACTGAACAAAACTGGAAACATTATAAAGTTAGTATGTGAGTAACCATAGTCCAGTAATATTTTCCTATAGTTTATGTTTAGATTGAGCATGTTTTGTTTTAAAACTTTGTACTGAAAGTGCAGGGCTAGTAGGGCCATAGTTTAGCCAAGAGAGTTCAGTGACTGGATTAATGTTTACTTTTGCAGATACGGGAGTATGAGCAGGTCATCACTGAAGATCGGATAGAAAAGGAGAAGAGCAGGAAGAAGATGAAACAGGATATGTTGGAACTAAAGAGCATCATAAAGGTAGAGAACTGTAACTGGCTGGCATCTTGGTGCCTCCAGGTCATAGCTATTCTATTGCCAAGGGACATAGCTTTTCTCATCCATTATCAAACACAATGGCCGTTTGGAACTGGGTGGGTGGCGCACGCCTGTAACCCCACCACTTGGGAGGCTGAGGCAGAAAGATCATTGCAAATTCGAAGCCAGCCCAAACTACACAGCGAGACCCTGTCTTAAAAACCAAAAACGAAACCAAAATAACACATGGCCCTTTACCATGGAGCAAACCAGTGCACAGGTGTGACCTTTTGTTCTGTCGGAGTTTACCATGCGTACACAGTGCAGAAGCAGCTGACATGGATGGGGAAGCAGAGGTGGCCAGTAGTGGGAGCAAAACAGAGGGCCAGGGACGACCACCTCTGACCCAAACCAGCTCTCAGCAGAGTGATTCGTGAGTATTCGGCTGCTTAAATCCTGTTTATATCCCAGCCCAGGTGACCCGCTAAGGCCTGATGTGAGATGCTTTCCAAAAAGCCGAGGAATCAAGCAGCTGGTTAGCGAAAGAGATGTTTTAGTTTTCTATGAACTCACTTATTACAGTGACAAAACTAGCAGGTCACACATTTTGGGAAATATTTTAAACAAAAACCATGTAAAAATACTATCAGCTGGGCTGAAGCTGCTGCCTGGAACCACCCCCACCACCCAGGGGCATCTGCTGAGACCACAGGGGGCAAGCTATAGTTTGGGTTGTAGATGAGGGGGTGGACTAAAAAAGGAAGCTTTTTTCCTCTTTTTTTGTCTTTTTGAGACAGGGTTTTGCTATGCAGTTTAGGCTGGCCCTGAACTCACTAGGTAGCCCAGGCTGGCCTCGAACTCGCAGCAATCCTCCTGCCTCAGCCTCCTGAGTGCTGGAATTACAGGCATGCACCACCATGCCTGGCTTTTTTTTTTTTTTTTTTTTTTTTTTATGTGGGTACCGGGAGTCGACCTCAGGACCTTGCGCTTGGCAGGCGCTTATGCTGCTGAGCCATCTCACCGACCCAGCTCCTTACTTTTTATATAGTATATATTGTTATTTTATACTAATACATTCTCATATTACAAAGGCAATTTAGTGGACGAATCTTTCAAAAAAGGTAGCTTTGACATCCACTGAGGACTGGGTATCTAAACCAACTCTGTGAGATGTTAGCAGAGTCGAATGTGTATGATTAGCAAGTATTTATCAAGCTTCTATATTTTCCATTTGTCAAGATTCTTTGATTAGGGCCAAAATCTAAGAACTGGCTGGACTACTTTTGTTTTCATTGGTGGAGTTGCTCCCAGTCTTTAGGGCTTGGGATGATTTTCAAGTAGCCTTCACTATATTCCTAACAGTTGCGCCTAATGAACAGTCAAGGCGCTCTTTAAATTCTTGTTTTGTTTTGGCTGGCCTTGAACTCCCAGTGTAGCCCAGGCTAGCCTTGAACTCAAGGGAGGTAAGGCCTCAGCCACCAAGTGCTTGGAGGTGCACCACCACGCCCGCCCGGCCTTTAAATCTTTTTTGGAAAGTAAGATTTATTCAATTCTGGTTCCAAAAAAAGAAAAGAAGAAAGTAAGGTTTAGTCAATTCCTAAAGATAAGAAACGGAGCAGGCAGCCTAGTGAAGCCATCTGACTGATTCCTGCATTTCTGACTGAGTCAGGTCATGGAGATTCTCCTGGATGTTCTAGAGGCAAGGAGTTCAAGGAAGTCAGGGTTCTAAGCGTGAAGGAAAAACCGGCCTCGTCAGAGTCTTTCTCTGGGTTGTGCACACAGGGGAGGGTCACTGTAGTGACGGTGGCCCAGCCATTTTGATGTCTGAGGCTTCTGCAGGAAGGGAAGCAGCCCGGCAGGCACACGCTAAGTGGCACTCACTTCCCCTCCTCTTCCAGCTGCAGGCCTGGTGGCGGGGCACTGTGGTACGGAAGGAAATTGGAGGCTTCAAAATGCCTAAGAAGGAGAAAGATGACAGTAAGGATTCGAAAGGGAAAGACAAGGACAAACAAAAACGAAGAGGCAAGAAGTGACCACGGTACCTCCTGTCCTGGCCTCTGGAATCCTAGAGACTGGAAGCATCACAGAACTCATCCGCGGGTTATTTATCTAGACATCACCAGGTAGAGCCTGGCGATTGCACTTGAATTAGGATTATACCATGGCTTTAGGGTTTCTTCATACATTGGACTTTGCTTGGAAGAAGTATTTTTAGCAGCCTGTTCCTCTTGCTCTTTCTTACCAGAAAAAACGGTTCTTGGGCTTAGATATAATGATGCACTAAAACTTCAGTAATTCCTATGTATCTCATTCTGATTCTAATTTGTCTAAAGTGAGAATCTTATGTGCAAAAGTGAACTATTCAGTAGGAATTGTAAGGCACAGTATTATACACAATAAATTTTAACAAATGCTGGTTCCTGCCTTTTAGATTACATTAGTGCTTTTATTGGGGGAGGGTGACAGAATATTCATAAACTTCCAGCAACATTCTGGGGATAGGTGGGGATATAAATTACAACCTAGAAATGGGATGTTAGGATACACAGCCCACACATGGTAAAGAAGACACATGGCTTCTCTGGAAAGCTAGCTTGGAGATTTTTTTTTTTTTTTTGAGACAGGGTCTTTCTATGTAGTTCAGGCTAGCCTTGAACTTTTGGCGATCCTTCTGCTTCAGCTCCGCAAGTGCTGAGATTACAGGCGTGCACCACCAGGCTGGTTTAAAATTTGGGGATATTTTAGACAAGACACAACTGTTCCCATCCTGTGGGGTATGAAGACTGGAAGAAGGAAGGCGTATGAAAATACTTCCCAGTGCCAGGCATGAAGCACACTTGTGTCATTCCCCCTCTTCCCGTATAGAACAATGATCCCAGTAGGCCATGCTTGCTCTGATCAAGCAAAACAATGTCCAGGGATCTAACGCTTTCTCTATAGCACAGCCGGAAACTTCTGAGAGAAAAGCTGTCAAGTGTCACATTTATTTTATGAATTAAGCCCTCTATACAACTTCAATTACAGGAATATCTTGGTATCTGTACTTCCTTAAAGTAAACTTTTAACCTCAAAGGGCTATTTCAGTAAAATTATAGTAGTATCCACTGGTGTTCCTCCAGGGAGTTAAATACCCCATCCTTGGTTGCTTTGCTAAGGAAACTATGCTTTAGGTATGAACATTTTCACACATTTATTACATGCTACTTAAGTGTTGGCTTTATTTTAATGTCAGTGTGTAAGGTGGCATACAGGCAACTTAAAATAACATACATGATACTGACATATTTAAACTTACACAATATATTTACAGACACATACAAATATAGGACAATGTTTTACAAAATCTTTTACTAATTACATGTTTATAACATTTTCAGAATAAAATGAATCTGCTGTAAACCAGCTCACTGCAATGTATAAATAAAAAAGGCTCCTACTATCCATGTTCTCCTTCATTTCTAGATCCACTTTAAGCACTTAAGTTTTTAAAATTCATCAGATTTCTCAGCACGGTCCCACATCATTAGTTGCTGCTGACTGTAGGAAGCAAAATAAATTAGAGACTCCGTGATTAGCCGTGCGGTGCATTTTAAGAAGCTGTTAAGGAGAGTGACCTCCTGCTAAGCCTTCTCCTCCGGTGAACAGTTTCCAGACCTGGTTATTAAGGAGAATGCTGGTTTGGAGTGTGAAGCAGAACCATTTGAAGGCCTGGAAACTGCTGACAGGAAATCGCTGTAGGTGGCAGGGGCCGCCCAAGGCACTGAGCCTGTTTGTGTTGGCGCTTACAGTGCCAGGAAGTCCCTTCTCCTGGGCCAGGGCAAGTGTGACCAGGCCACATTCACCATACGCATCTAGCAAGCCTAAATGTTAAATGCAATTGTTCCAGTTAAAAAAACAAAGGTACACAGGTATGGTACATACAAAACACTGAATACCAAAATTCTCCCAGAAAAGCATCGTGATTTTTTTTTTTTTTTTGAGACAGGGTCTCACTGTGCAGTTCAGGCTGGCCTCAGATGCATGCAATCCTCATGCCTCGGCCTCCCAAGTGCTGCCATTACAGGCGTGTGCCACCACGTCCAGCGGTTGTGATTTGTTTTCACATACTGACAGAAAGAATTCAATATATTTGACATTTTTCTTTCACTAATCAGCCAAAAGTGGACACAATCTTTTTTTAACAATTAAAACACAAAGTTGGATTAGCTTGATAAAAATACATTAAGGTTTCATATTAAGTACAACATTTAAAATAAGTTGAAATTCCCACTCATTCCTATGTAAAAATGAGATGTGGTCAGTGTTGCTTTCTGTGATGCACTCTGCAGTTGTTCCCCACATGACACATTACGATTCATGGGCTGGAGATTTTACTGAGGTTTAATGTTGACTAGAAGGAAAAATATCTAGTTAAAAAAAATACTGCTAAATTCTAACTAAGTTTATGTTTGGTGGGTGTGCTTGGACCTGTAAAAGTAGTGGGTCTGGCTCTAAGCGTTTATAAACATTTTATTTTCATTCTGTGAGAACCTTAAGGATTGGGCTTTCAGCTGAGATATTTATGTTATATAATGTTAAACTTGAACAAAGGGGTAAGGTTCTGATGAAAAGTTTACTCTGCAAGAACACAGAGAAAACATTATTTGAGCAGATAATCAGAATGACTGTGTCCAAAGCTACTTTGAGACGTGGCATTTACCAGTGCTTACTCTATTTGGTTTATAAAGGCAGTGAACGCCAAAAGCTGTCACTAACAACTAAAAAGGGCTCACGGTTTAAACCGTGCTTAGTTTACACTTGATAAAGGCTCTGCGTTAGTGCCATGTGAGCCCTCAGCCCTTTGCTCCCCACAGTTGGGTAGAGAAGGCACTGGGGGTGAAGTCCGTGAGAGGGAGAGAGAGAGGAGTGTTCCTAAGAAGCCCTAAGTGCTCTCATGCCACCAGGGAACTGGCAGTTACCTGACAGGTAAAGGAAACCTGGCTTCCTTCGGTCCTGCTTGCTTGCTTTCCCTCATCTTCCACCGGCTGGGGAGCTAAGTGTGTGTGGGGACTGGAATGTGGCTGCAGGTCCAGGGATCCGGGGAGCAGCAAGATGATGTGGAGGTGACTGGAAACGCAGGGCATCCAGAACACTGCTTTAGAACTCCACCTGCCTTAGCGTACGGAATCTAGGCTTTCTGTATTATTCTTGTTTTACCTTTGACAAAACAGGCCAAGTCATCCTAACATAGCTTTTGATTTTAAATGTGGCTGAAATGCAGTGGAGGCAGTGTCCCCAACATGACAAATACAGCTTGAAGCTGTGGTTTCCACCACATGAAAACCACTGCAAAGGATGTGGAAAATGGATTCCTAGGCCTCACCCCAGACCCACTGAATGCAAATCTGCAAATGCTCGGGAGATTCACACCCACTACTGGTGAGAAACCAGCAGTTCCTGGCTGTCTCAGGAGCTAGGGAGACAACAGCACATCTGCATCTTGCACACTCTGCTATGTGAAACAAGCCTGCCTGCATGTAGCCCCTGCAGGGGCTTCCGTGTTGGGGGAATGAGGGGTTGCATTTGAGAAAACCAACCATGTCTTCATTTAAAAAAAAAAGAATCAATGGAAATGGATATAACCTCCCCTAAAATGGAGAAATGAAGCCAAACATTCCCGGTAGGAATCATGGAAACGTCCATTCTAGAATGTCTGAGAGCTCTGGTTAAGGAGATGGCCAGCAGCAGCAATCACGGTGTCCTGCTTGTATGGTGGCCAAGCCAGTGCCCGCAGTCCTGTGGTCCTTACACAGCAGACAGCTGCTGCTGTGGCTGCTGCTGCTTGGGTGGGGCGAGTGCCAGGAGGGCCTGCACCGTCACTGCAACCTGGCCCAAACCTTTCTCTTCTAAAATGTGGAGAGGCAAGCACAATTGCTCCTAAAGTGGGACAACGTGACATAAAAACAAACAAAAGAGAATATAAGATAAACATCACAGAACTGAACAGAAAAATGAGCGCTTCTCCCTCAGAATCACTAAATGAGATATGGAAAGTCAGTACTTAGGGAAGCTGTCCTGTTAGTATGAGTTAGACACAGGTCATGTCTGACACTCACTGTCACTTTATTAACACAACTAAAGTACATACAGATCATTTTGAAAATTCAAAACCTAACAAGCAGCATACATTTATACATTGAACAGAGGAAAAACAATACCGTGCAGTAAAAGCAGCAACATCCTTTTTCTTTTTTTTTTTTTTTTGGAGACAAGGTCTCACTATGTAGTTCAGGCTGTCCTTGAACTCACTATGGAGCCCAGGTTGGCCTGGAACTCTTGACGATCTTCCTGCCTCAGCCTCCCAAATACTGGGATTACAGGTATGTGCCACCATCCCCAGCTGATGTCCTTTCATCTTTGATAAATAGAAGACCAATGCACATGTATAAAACAGGCAGGGGAAAAACACTCAAGTTACCAGGATGATTCCAGTCTGTAACTGTTAACTAACATTTGAGGAGAAAGAGCTTTGGAAGGTACACACCACAGGAATACAGGATGGGTTCGTGCCATCGCTGGGGTTTTATGAAAGGGGAAGCCCCCTATACCTGCCTCATCATCCTGGTTCTGAAAACCAGGTTCTCAGACCAAACAGGGATCACAGAAGGAACCTGAGTGTATCCTGACCTTCTGAGATTTACATACATTTCAGAAACTTTCCTTGATGTTGGATAATTCATGGAAAGTCCAGTCTGAATTAGTTAAAAACACGAATTACAAAATTAGAAAGAAATTGTATTTGAAAAAGTAAAGTATTTCATATTCTGGAATTTGATGAATTATACTGGAGAACTATTATGTCATCTTAGTAACAACTTAACTACCAACATGTAAGAAGTTTTACATGTTTGCTTAAGTTCAATACATCTATCTTGTTTGCCTAATTGATTAATCCTTTCTTGTAAGTGAAAAGGGAAAATCTTAAGTGTACCATTTATCATTGGCTTTTCTGTTAAGACTAAATCAGAAAGACAATGAGACTACTCTCAGGAGAATTCTGGTTCTGTTAAAAACAGATTACATGTATATTAAGGACAGTAAGTGGATTTCTCTCTGCTTCTCATTTGGCACTTATTATATTACTATGAAGTTTTACAAAACCAGTTGTATGTAATAAAAATATAACAAGCATTTTTGAGGCATTAATTGGTACTTGTGCTTACTTTCCTTTTATTTAATAGCTTTTTTTTTTTTGTTTGTTTGTTTGGAACTGGGAATAGAACTCAGGACCTCACGCTTGCCACACAGGCGCCTTGCCACTGAGCTATATCCCCAGCCCCTTTAATAGCTATTCTGATAGAACAAAGTAACTGGATCTTTTGAACTAATACAGGTAACTTTGTGTAACTACTTTGAGTCCTACTCCAAATACAGATTCGCTCTACTGAAAATGAACCTGCCTGGTGTTTTGCTTTCCGCAGGACTGATTCCTCCCCAAGAACGCCGTGCCTGAGCCCATGGTGCGCTCACTCCTCGGCACTGGTGCTTCCTAGGTGCACCTGTGTCTTCTGGCTGGGCTGAAGGGACTGCTGTGTGTTCAGGAGAATGCACAACGACCACCCTAAATGATACCTGAGACCATGTTTTTTTTTTTTATGTGGGTACCAGGAGTCGACCTCAGGACCTCTTGCTTGCCAGCAAGTGCTTGTGCCGCTGAGCGATATCACCGGCCCTTTTTTCCCTTTATGTGGGTTCCAGGAGTCAAACTCAGGACCTCACACTTGCCGGGCAGGCACTTACGCCGCTGAGCCATCTCACTGGCCCTGTTTTTGCTTTTTAAACAGGACAAAGCTCTACAAAACTGAGAATCGCTGACTCTTTAGATATCTTAAAAATAAAACAAACTCAAACCCCCAAGCTCTGGAAGGCACTACTGTATAAAACTGAAGATTTTCTTCCTTTTTTCCAGTACTAGGATTGAATCATGGACCCTCACACTGAGCTACATCCTTAGCCAGCCAACCAAGCCGGCTTTCCTTCCCTCCGTATGTATTTATGTATGTGTGCATGCGTGTCGGTGTGTGTCTCTGTATGTATCTGTGTATATGTATCTCTGTGTGTATGTGTATGTATCTGTGTGTATGTATGTGTCTGTATGTATCTGTGTATGTGTGTCTCTGTATGTGTATGCATGTGTGTGTATGTGTGTATGTGTGTATCTGTGTATGTGTATGTGTGTCTGTGTGTATGTATCTGTGTATGTGTATGTGTGTATCTGTGTATTTGCGTCTGTGTGTGTATCTATGTGTGTGTGTGTGTGTATTTTTTTAAACTTAGAGACATGGTCTAAGCTGCTAAGTTACCTGGGCTGGCTTGAATTTGTGATCCTCCTGCCTCTGCCTCCACATGCTGGGATTACAGGCATGTGCCCCATTCCCAGCTGATTATAAAGTAGTTTTAAGCAGTAAGGTCCAGAACATAATACACTAAGTAGTTTGGAAAGGACTGACAATGTGCGTTGCCTCGGGTACAGGGCAGAGACTATAGTCTAATACTGCATGTAGTACGTCCAGATATTATCTCCCCAAGAATCTATAAGATACCAATTCATCTACATGGATGGTATATATTAAAAATTATATAAATTCCAACTTTAAATTCTAAATAGGGAGCCAGGGATGTAGCTCAGCAACACAGCACCTGCCTGGCAAGCGCAATGTCCTGAGTTTGATTCCTGGTACCAAAAAACAAACAAACAAAAAACAAAACAAAAAAAATTCTAAATAGATTATAGAAGTGAATCACAGTTACAGATAAACAAGCTCAGTAAATCTGGACAAGCACCAAAAGGGCACATGGGCCACGTGTTCACATGCAGTGTGTAAACGAACTCACTGGGCTCAGGACGGCAGTCTGCAGAACCTGTATGACCGTTAAGCTGAGCATTCTGACCAAATTCAAGTTATGGAGACTAAATGGCCAGTGTCTTCCAAATGTCCAGACTCCTAGATGGACCTGTGCCTCCCAATGAAGGGTGAGCTCAGAATTTCAAGGCAGAGAGCTAAGTGACAAGGTGTCCCTCACCAGAGAGGACACCACTATCTTCCGTAGGAGCAGCAGATGGAGAGGTTCAGGACCTCACGCACCAACACTTAAGCTGTGCTGAGACATAAAGAAATGCTCCGGCGAGGGTTTTACTGTCATGTGGAAATAATAAAGTTTCTATGCCATGTTCTAAGAACAGGTTCAGGATTGTATTAGTAGAAATGCTTCAGCAACTAGGGTAAGAGAAAAAAAGGCCACACGATCATGAGAGAAAGTGCTGGTGTTTTGTTGGCAATCGTGAATGCTTGTGAATGTGATGGACTCCTCTTTTGGACCTCTGAGAAAAGGATTTATCTAAGATTAGTTCCTTGATGCCAGGGGGAAAAGCACATACGTAAATTATTCTGCCTCAGAAACAGGCCAAGTGCAGGAATGTAGTGGAAAATCATGGGAATGCAATCTTTCAGCTAAAGGGGAAGATCCAGGAATAAAGCATACAGAGAGTTAACATCAAAGTACAGTAAAATGCCACAAAACCCAGAAGCTGGGTAGACAGAGAGACAAAACTGGATTCTTCTGAATGTGCCCCAAGAGAAAGTAGTGTTTCGACAGTTCTTTTAACGCTGAGGTTTAGCTGAAGGATGTCGGAAGGGGAACAAAGATTGTCCTGTCCAAAGTGTGAGCAGGAAAGGAAACAGAAAAACAAAGTCAGTGGATCAGAAATGCAGATTTGAGCAGAGTTCATCAGTATGACCATTTCAATTACAGTCAAAATTACACATCCTACAACATAAAAAACAAAATGACTTCTTATATGCAGACTGATTTCACTACTAAATAACAGCATGAAATCTGCTGCTGGTACCCAGTATGAACATTAAAGACACGAGTGGAACTAGAGGCTGACTTAGAGGGGGTGAGACAACCTCCTCCTGAACGCTCATTCTTTCTTTCTTTTTTTTTTGTGGGTACCAGGAGTCAAACTCAGGACCTCACGCTTGCCAGGCAGGTGGTTATGCTGCTGAGCTATCTCACCAGCCCCATTCTTTCTTTTTTGAGACAGGGTCTCACTATGCAGTTTAGGCTGGCCTCAAATTCATGGCAATCCTCCTGCGTCAGCCTCCCAAGTGCTGGGATTACAGGCATGCACCACCATGCCCAGCAGGAAAATATTCTTTAACATATAAACAAGATACTGGACTCAAATACAAGTTTTATACTCCAAGATAGCTCTTTTTTTTTCTTTTTAATGCAACATGTTTAATAAGAGTATAAAATAAAAGTGAATACCCATAACAAAAGTGAATACTTACCCTCATCATAAATTTTTTAGTAGCTTGACTCTTTAATGCTCCCTTATTTAATTTATATAACACTTAAAAGTTACACTGAGAAGAGAAATTGTTTACTTCACGCATATTACCTGGGAACATTGTAGGATCTGACAAATACCTATAATATTGAGTTTTCTGTTTTACATTTTCAAAAGTGATCATGATTTCACCCCAATTTTCCTTTCAAGCCAACAAAGCAAGTGGGGATGCTGAGGTAAAGGCTATGGGGAGGCAGAGGAGGGAAAGGGGCCTGAGAGCACAAGCTGGCACCTTCCAGCACACACTTATCCATCTTCTTCCGATTTGTGTGACAAAGGGCAGGGTAACAGGAAGCTGTCTAAACTGGTGGCGGCAGTGGCGGTAGTTGTCAGCAGAAGGGGAGAAGGAAGAGGTGGCCTGTGTGGGATGCTGTTTCCTCTTTATTGTATGGGAGAGGAAGAGGGAGGAAGGCTGCATCCAGAACCCCAGTCTAACCACTCTGAAAAAGACTCAGTCTTTTAAAATTGTACTTTTCTATTTCTGTAGTTGGATTCAAATAGCACAGCCCTGATAGAAATGGTGGTTGGCCCATAATACCACTGACTTAAATGCATGTTTGAAGGTACACTGTTTTTGTATTTTGCTGACTGCAGAACATTCAGAAGATTTCAGGTTAGGGACTTTCAATCTGAGAGAGGATAATTCTGTAAAGCCCAGCATGTTTTGTAAAGCTGGAAAACAGTACTTTGAACAAGTACTGACTCAGGCCAAGGCAGCACGCCTTGCTTCATTTTGGAGTCCCATTCCCTGCACCTACCCATGCCACACTCCAGAGCCACTGTGGTGTGGAACTGGAGCAGGCATCAGGCATGTCCGTGGGAGCAGGGACAGCTTCGGCACAAGGAAGGAAGGAAAAAAGGAAGGAAGGAAGGGAGGGAGGGAGGGAGGACAGACTGGATGTTAATGTGTACATGCACATGTTAGAACTCTCTATTGATACGGAGAAAATGCATGCTAGTTCTCTAGAAGCCACATTAAATGCTCTTTTAATATATTTAACAAGGTTTGATAACACTTTATAAAACAATAATATAAAAATGAAAAATCTAGCTGGGTGTGGTGGCGCATGCCTGTAATCCCAGCACTCAGGAGGCTGAGGCAGGAAGATCACTGAGAATTCGAGGCCAGCCTGGGCTCCGAAGTGAATTCAAGGCCAGCCTGAACTACATTGCATAACCCTGTCTCAAAAAGACCAAAAAAGAGAGAAAAATATGCTTTGAATTTGTCCATAGGAATAAAAAAGGTCCTTGGTCATACCACTTTATGTGTTTCAGTTCTTTTATAACTCGGGTTATTTAAAAAAAAAAAAAAAAAAACAGCAAAAGAAAAAAGTGAAAAATAAAGACTATAATGATGATCTCCTTTAAAAAAAGGAGAAAAACAACTGTGGGAATTCACGCTGGCTAATGCAGATGCACCAAGGCGGTAGGCCTTTGTTCTTTTGCTCTGCAACAGAAAAACAGCAGACAGAAGAGGCTGCACACTGGAGGACTGATGCCCTGGGCTTCTGAGCTCCCAGGTAGCGAGATGAACCAGGTGAGGTCACCGAAGCTACTGGAACAAGGGCTTCATTTTGAGAGGAACCATGGCATTGCTGATGGGCCCAGGGGCCAATCCTGACTGATAGCTAATCAAGGTGACAGAAGAGTCATGTTTTTGTCCTTTGCAGGTTGGACAAAATATAAGAATTGCAGGGGTTGGGGATGTGGTACAGTGGTGAAGCATGTACTTAGCATGCAAACAGAAAAAAAGGATGATGTGGCATCATGCGGTTTCTTTCTTTAGATTTGTCTATGTATTGTATCATTAAATATATTCCTGAAGAGTACATGCTTAGTTCATTTCAAATTCCTTTTAAAAAAGGGTAACTGAACAAAGGGTATATCCAGTTCATTTTCCTAATCACATCTATAAATAAGTTTAACTATCTGCACTATTAAAGGGGAAGAATATCATAACCGAGGAACTTGGAGGCCATAACTCCTTAGAACAGAATTGGTGCTTAGAAATGGCACCAATTCTAGTGTGCTATGCTCCAAAGTATTAAAATTTAGTGGGAAAACTGGTGGAATCTGAATGAAGTCTGTAATTTAGTTAATAGTATTATTGTCCCAGTGTTACCTAGTTTGGACAACTACTACGTATGTATTAGATGTTAACATTAAAAAAAAAAAATGAGCAAAATGGACATAGGAATTCTCTGTGCTAGTTCTGTAATATTTTTAAAAGTCTAAGATTATTTCAAAATTAACATCTTTAAGAAGTATTCAAGCAAGTGTTAAAAACCAGAAACAAACTGAAGCACTCTCAGGCTGAGATGTATTTATGTGGAAAGATGCTGTTGTGCAGGTCGTTGTACATAAGTCAAAGGGTAGAGATGTTTAGGAAAATATAGAATTTCTTATTAGATACTTATAAGATACTTAAATTTATATGTTTGTCATTTCTTTGTGAGGTCCTTGGAAATAAAGAAAACATAATCAAAAGAAAGCTCATTGACTCTTACAGCCTAACATCATGTTAATAACGATCATCTTAGTTCAGAACTGCTGTAATATGATTTTAGAGACTTGGATCTCTGACAGATACTAGGACAAAAACCGAATCTTTTAGAGAACACACACACAAAATAATGCCAAACGTATTACCTGAGGTACACCAATTTTTCTGCATGCTTCTAGGAAATTCTCCACATTTCGCCTGCATTTTGCTATTGTTAATTTAGGCTGCAATGAGAAAAGGAAGAGGAGAAAATATGATGTTACCAGCAAAGGTCTATAAAATGTACTAACTGCTACATGTGGTGGTGCATGCCTGTGATCTCAGCACTGGGAAGGCTGAGGCAGAAGGATCCTAAATCCAAGGCCAGCCTGGGATAATACAGCAAGTTCAAGGCCTGCCTGGACTACACAGTGAGACACTATTAAAAAAAAAAGTGCTAACTTTAAAAACACTCTTGCCAGTTACTTTACATGCTCACAATGCTGCAGACTAAGGGGTCAGCAAATTTTTCCTCAAAGGATCTAGTAATGTTAGTCTTGAGAGCCACAAAACTTGCAACTGCTCACTCTGCTTGGCACTTCAAAGCAGCCACAGACGATGTGCACACGCGCAGGTGCAGCTGAGCTCCAGAGCACTTCCCGCACGGGAATGGGTGCTGCTGCTGCGGGCAGCAGTCTCTGCTGCACCCCACCCTGACAGAGACGGCTCATCTTGGTTTTACAAGTGAGTGCTACACAGAGAAGCTCTGAAGGGATAAAGGTTTTTTTGTGGTTTTTTTTTCACCATTTTATTTTATTTACTTATTTATTTTTTTGTGGGTACCAGGGGTCGACCTCAGGACCTCGCGTGCCAGCAGGCGCCCGTGCCGCTGAGCGATATCACCGGCCCCTTTTTTGTATGTGGATTCCGGGAGTCGAACTTGGGCCCTCGCGCTTGCCAGGCAGGCGCTTACGCCGCTGAGCCATCTCACCGGCCCTTTTTTCACCATTTTAAAACTATATACACTAAAGAGAACTTGGAAGAACAGAATTAATTACCCACAGCTCATCTTTCAACTATAACCACAATTAACACTTGGTTTCTTTTATTTTAAAGAAATAATTTTTAGGGCCGGTGAGATGGCTCAGCGGCATAAGCGCCTGCCTTCCAAGCGCGAGGGCCCGAGTTCGACTCCCGGATCCCACATACGAAAAAGGGGCCGGTGATATCGCTCAGCGGCTCGGGTGCCTGTTGGCGTGCGAGGTCCTGAGGTCGACCCCCCGGTACCCACAAAAAAAAAAAAAAAAAAAATTTTTAAAGATCAGTAACATTTGCCCATAAATGTATTACAGAGGCATTAAGTCTTTATTCACTGACAACAACTAAAATTTTAAGAACATTTATTTATTTATGGATCTGGGATCATCTAACTAGCCAGTTCTCAAAGAATCACAATAAATTAACATTTATGAATGTGGCCACAAAGAAACTCATATGGGTTTTCATTTGTGTTTGGCTTTCATTTATATCCTCATCACAAAAATAATTTTATTAAGAAAGTAAATTATGAAGTTACTGTATGGTCATAAGAACAAAATAAAGGAAGAAACAAGTCTACTGTGAGGAATAACAATTTATGTGAAGGAAAAAGAGGCACAAATATTCATCCTGAAATCTATAACAGAAACTCCATTAGAGCAATATTGATTTTTTAGTTTGCTTTTTTGAGACAGAGTCTCACTATATAGCCCAGGCTGGCCCAGAACTCATAGCGATCCTCCTGCCTCAGCCTCCAAGTGCTGGGATTACAGGCATGTGCCACCAAGCCTGGAAGCAATATTGATTTATTCCTAATACTCATGACCACAATTTGAAAGAAGGGTTGTTTCCTTTTTTTTTGCTTTTAATTTAAATACTGGATGTTTCTCATCTGGCTAAATAAAAAAGTCCATTTCCTCACCCCCTAAAGTGACAGTTTGGGAAGTGTTACATTATTTGCAATATGTCTTTTTAACTTTATTACCCCAAAAGAGTCCTCCCTAACCAGTGTACACCTGAAGTCCCATCCACTCAGAAGGCTGAGGCAAGAGGATTGCTTGAGCCCAGGTTTTTCCTCTAGCAAATCCGAAAAAACAAACAAAAAATCCCTCTTTATCTGCCCAGTGTCAAAGTACTTACTTTTATTTTTTAAAATTATTTAAAAATTATTTTGAACGGGGCATAGTGGTACATGCCTGTAATCCCAGCACTCGGGAGGCTGAGGCAGGGGGCTCACTAAGAGTTTGAGGCCAGCCTGGGCTACGAAATAAGTTCAAGGCCAGCCTGAACTGCATAGGGAAACCCTGTCTCAAAAAGACTGAAAACCCCCCAAATATTCAGTTTTTAAAAATTATGTAGTTCAGGTTGGGCCTGAACTCTTGGCAATCCTCGTGCCTCAGCCTCCTGAGTGCTAGTGGTACAGGCGTGTGATACCCCACCCAACTAGTACTTGCTTTTAAAATCAAGAAGAAAAATGGCCAATTGCTGGACATGGTGGCACACACCTGTAATCCCAGCACTTGGGAGGCTGAGACAGGAAGATTGCTGCAAGTTCAAGGCCAGTCTGGGCTACATAGTGAGTTGAAGGTCAGCCTGAATTACAGAGTGAGACCCTGTCTCAAAAAAAAAAAAAAAAAAAAAAAGGGCCGGTGAGACGGCTCAGCGGCATAAGCACCTGCCTGGCAAGCGCAAGGTCCTGAGTTTGATTCCTGGTACCCACATACGAAAAAAGGGCCAGTGATATTGCTCAGCGGCACGGGAGCCTGCTGGCGCGCAAGGTCCTGAGTTTGACCCCCAGTACCCACAAAAAAAAAAAAAAAAAAAAAAAGAGAGAGAGAGAAAGAAAGGTACCCAAATAAGAGGCTGATGTTAGCCAGGCACAGGGGTGCATTAAGGAAAATGGGCCAGGAGGATCACAAGTTTGAGTTCTGCCTGGGCAACATGTCAAGACCATGTCTCAAAATTTAAAAAATTGAAAAGCCTAAGGAGTAGCCCAGTGGTAGAACATCCCTGGGTTCAGTCCCCAGCACCACAGTGGGACAAAAAGGCTGCTGTATTCATCCAAGTTGGAAAAGTTAACAAGTTAGTCAGAGCAATGAAAGGAAGATTATTTTAGCGGTGGGACTGACAGTCTAGTGACTCCCGTGGGAGATGAGAGAACAGGCATTCATGAAAGACTGCTTGTATTTTTTATATTTTCTCTCTACTATTATTATTTTTGTGGTACTAGGGGTTAAAACCAGGGTCTTCACACTGAGGTACATCCCCCCAGCCCTTTTTATGTTTCTTTAGGGATTTTTTTTAAGAGTCACCTGAACAATAAAGCAACATGTGCATTTTGTTTGTTTGTTTGTTTTGTTTTGTATCTATAGCATGGATAAAACCCAGGTAAAGAAAAAACCATGTCTTTTTTTTTGGAGACAGGGTCTTGCTGTAGTGCTCTTGAACTATGTAGCCCAAGTTAGCCTTGAACTCATCATGATAATCCTCCTGCCTCAGCCTCCCACGTGCTAGGATTATAGCCATGTACCACCATGCCCGGCCCTTTTTTGTTTTTTTAAGACAGGGTCTTACTAGGTCACCAAACTGTCCAGGCTGGGCTTGAACTTGTGATTCTCCCGTCCCAGCCTTCCAGAGTTCTGGGATTATAGGCACGCACCACCACACCTGACATCTTCTATTATTTTTAAAAGAAAGGTTAATGTTTTTGAAAAAATGAAGTGCTTATAACTCACTGTTGCTACCTTTTGTGCCTAGAAGGATGTCAGTAAAAATTATTTTTGTTGTTGATAATACAACAAAGTTCTAAATGCCTTAATCTCATGTTACTCTCTTTTTTTTTTTTTTTTTTTGGTGGGTACCGGGGGGTCGACCTCAGGACCTTGCGCGCCAACAGGCACCTGTGCCGCTGAGCGATATCACCGGCCCCTTTTACGTATGTGGGTTCCGGGAGTCGAACTCGGGCCCTCACGCTTGCAAGGCAGGCGCTTACGCCACTGAGCCATCTCACCGGCCCTCATGTTACTCTCTTATTACTAAAAAGGCTCATGTATTTTTTTCTTTAAGCAGTTAACCCTTCAATGCCTAGTGATCCATTTGTGGAATGCCCATAACAACAGAACACAATGAAATGCATTCTCTTCAAATTCTCGTTGAAGTTTTCTAGGTTAACGTATATGAATTTCATGCAACATTTCAAAAAATTTCAATCTTTGGCATAAATGGGTTAAATGTTTATGAAAGTTTTATTTTAGTGTGGTGTTCTGATGATGACAGTAAAGAGCCTCAGTCCTTTTACTTTCAAATCTCAGTTAATTAGCTCCTTGCTTATTACCCCTGGAAATGAAGAAAACCAGAATACCTGTTTTCCTAGTGTTAAATGAAAAGAGCCTAGCAATTTTCCTTAGAAGAAATGAATGATTTTGTTTATGGAAGTGCTACACAAGAAAGGGACATACCACACTCTTGGGACTTTGATAACAAAGAAGTCCTTACAATTAAAATGATACAAGGTCCTTGGGAGAGAAAAGGATTTCCACCTAGAAAAGCAGTAAGATGAATACCCCGAAATGGAAATCTACAGTCTTCTACATAACTGCAGTTTGAGTAAAGAATTTATAACAGGAACTGCCTGCTAAATAGCAAAAAATGAACAGAAAATAAGATGAGGTCAGCCAGGCATGGAGGTGCATGCTTATAATCCCAGCACTCAGGAGGCTGAGGCAGGAGGATCACCAGGAGTTTGAGGCCGGCCCAGGCTACACAGTGAGTTCAAGGCCAGCCTGAACTATATAGCGAGACCTTGTCTCAAAAAACCAACAAAACCCCCAAAAAACAACACAAACAAAAAAAACAAAGATGAGGTCAAACCTTTGAGAAGTCAAACATGGCTAAGAACATTACAATGGCACAGTATTTGTTCAAAGTTATCAAAAGCAGGTGAAACAATCAAATGCAATGAGAACTCTGATTATATTTGCATGTGTGCTGTGCTGTGTGTGTGTGTGTGTGTGTGCATGTGCCTGTGTACTGGGGCCAGGAGAGTGGGAAAGCAGTTATGGAAATGTTCTTAAACTAAGTGGGGGATGTGAATATAAATATACCCTGTGGTGGTTGCTGGCACCTAGTGCCCCTCCACCAGTCCATGCACCCATCTTTACCCCCGACCTGCACACTCTGCTGGCTGCTAACCCCCTTCTCAGTGTCAGCCTGGGCCCACAGTGTGCTCAGGAGTGGGAACTGCACCGAACACACTAGAGGCCTGAGCCTAGCTCTCTACCAGTCGGCCACGGGCACAGGCTATGGGTGAGGGCAAGGTACCCAAGAGTCGGGGAATAGTTAAGGGGTAGAGAGTTACAATATACGGAACTATAATTGGTGCAGTTAAAAGACACACAAACACGAATAAAGTATGCCAAAATGCAATAAATATCAGACCTAGGTGGAGATCTTAAGTGTTTCTGAAAGTTTAAACTTGTGTGTGTCCATGGGTTCTTTAAGTAAAATTTAACTGACACATAAAAACAAAAACTGTACATATTTATGAGATACCGTGTGATGTCCTGATACATGTATACATTGCATAATGTTTAAAAGAGGTTAAACACATCTTATCCCCTTAAATATTTATCATTTCTGTCTTTTGTGACGTGCTGGGGATGGAACCAGGGCCTCAGGCGTGCTGGGCAAGTGCTCTCTCACCAGGCTCCACCCCAGGCCTTTATTTCTTTTTTCTTTTGTGTGTGTGGGGGATGGCCACTATTTCTTTATGTGAAAATACTTCAAGTCCTTTCTTCTCCATTAGCCAGGACATTACCATTTTCTATAGTCACTTTGCTGTGCAATAGCACAGCAAATCTTTAAAATAAAAAAAATATTTATAATAAAATTTGAACTAATCCAAACCAAACCAGGAGAGGTGTGTCAACCAAACCCAAAGCCTGCTCTTTCTCTTGTGGCTGCCATCCTGATAGTAACATCCAGGTCTGACCAGCAACCAAAAAAACACCCGGCAGTCCTCCTGAATGCCTGTTCTCTCATCTCCCATGGGAGTCACTAGACTGTCAGTCCCACCGCTAAAATAATCCTCCTCTCATTGCTCTGACTAACTTGTTAACTTTTCCAACTTGGATGAATACAGCAGCCTTTTTGTCCCACTGTGGTGCTGGGGACTGAACCCAGGGATGTTCTACCACTGGGCTACTCCTTAGGCTTTTCAATTTTTTAAATTTTGAGACATGGTCTTGCTATGTTGCCCAGGCAGGACTCAAACTTGTGATCCTCCTGGCCCATTTTCCCTAATGCACCACTGTGCCTGGCTAACATCAGCCTCTTATTTGGGTACCTTTCTTTTCTTTTTTTTTTTTTTTTTTGAGACAGGGTCTCACTCTGTAATTCAGGCTGACCTTCAACTCACAATGTAGCCCAGACTGGCCTTGAACTCGCAGCAATCTTCCTATCTCAGCCTCCCAAGTGCTGGGCTTACAGGTGTGTGCCACCATGTCCAGCATTTGGCCATTTTTCTTTCAGTGTTACAGCATCTCATCTATCCATGTGTCACTTAACAGCTAGAGTCATCATTCTAAACTGATTATAATCATAGTATTCCCCTCCTTAAATCCTTTCAGTGCTTCTACACTGTGTACACTAAGACAACGTCCAAGTCCTTGACATGCTCATAAAGCCTTGGTAACACAGCCCCTGGCTTCCCTCTCTGGCTTCATCCATGGCTGTTTATACTCACACCTTGTATGATCCATTTTGAACAATTTAACAATTTCTTGAATATGCTGTGACCCTCTCCTCTCCAAAGCCTCCTGCATGACAGCCAAGAGCTCTTCTGAGCTATACCCCAGTCTCTTCCTTAGCTGTGGAATCTAGGAATACAATGCCTAGACTGGCTTCCTCTTCCTCTGGCTTGCTAGCAAATTCCTGTCAAGTTTTAAGAATTAGTTCATATTTTACCTCTTCAATGAAGGCTTTTCTGAACTCTGGAGGCAGAGTTAACTGGTCCCTTTTTTGTATATCCACAGCACACTCTTATGCATGCATCTCTGTTCTAACATTCATCACACTGTTGTAAATTATTGTTTTCATGTCTTTTTTTTTTCTCTAGTAGGAGTGAGACCAAGAAGGTGGAGAACAGACCCTTTAAGTCTGCATCCCCAACACCCAGCACAGTGACTGCCCACTGTTCAATAACTGTCTGATGAACAGCCAATGCTTTCTAGCATTAAAAACTCACCACAGCCGGTGAGGGAACATGAATGCTTGGGACAGACCGAGGCCGCACATGATTGGCCAAATGGCAAAGAACAACACCATCAGTTAGAGCTGCTCCAAGATCACAAGGCAGAGAGACTTTTAACCGGTACTCAATGTGCTGAAAAAACAGAAGAACACATAATATATTCACTGAAGAGTAATTAACACATAAGACATATTGGTGTTAAAATAGAAAGTATTTAACCAGAAATCAAGATAAAAAGGAAATAAGTACCACAATCTCTATTTTATCCTTGTCTCCCAAGTCAATACATTAAGGAGAGGCGCCGGGGATATAGCTCAGCAGCACACTGCCTGCCTGGCAAGCACGAGGTTGTGAGTTCGAGTCCCAGAACCAAAAAAAGAAAAAAACCTTAAGGAGATCCAATATATATGTATGGCAGTCAGACTGCATATAGTACCAAGTACTAAAGAATTTCAGAGACAAGTTTCTGATTAGAAAGGAAAAAAAAAAAAAAAGCCGGGTGTGGTGGTGCACACATTGGGGAGCTGAGGCAGGAGGATTGCCTCAAGTTTGAGTTCGAGGGTGGCCTAGGATACATAGTGAGACAGTGAGACCCTGTTCAAACAAACAAACAAACAAACAAACAAAAAACAACAAAAATGAGGAAGAAAATCTGGATTCTCTTTCAGGTCCAAAATAAAATGGCAAATCTCTCACTGTAAAGTGTGCTATATATGTCTATATGTATATGATATAAATTATATATCATAAAATTTCTTTATAACTTGAAACAGGAAGGAAATGAAAAAAATTTAAATGAGTAGAGCTAGGAATTGAGCTTTTAGAATAACCCATCTCATTTTCTTAGCAAAAACTTGGAAAAAAAAAAAAGTTGAAGAGTTTCCTTAATAACAAAATTTCTTTCATTTTCACCACAAAACACAACACACAATGGACATTGTTTTTAGTGTCAGAGTGAACCCAGGGCTTCTCACATGGGTAAGTGCTCTATGTCCCCCACCCTTTTAAAATTTTATTTTAGAGAGGGTCTCACTAAGTTATTAAACTGCCCAGGCTGCCCTTGAACTTTTGATCTTCCTGCCTCAGCCTCCCAAGTAGCTGGAATTATAGGTGTGTGCTACCACACCTGGTTTGACATTTACTGGTTCTATAAAAATTGTATGTCAGATGCACAAGTGATTACAGGAATATGGACTAGAGCAGTAATACTTTAAGTGCAAATCAGAAGTAATATACGCACTTTCCGTAACTGATCTATTAATTTCAGCTCTTCTTCTCTCTGTCTTGTGATGTACTCTGTAGAATCCATGGCAGGTGCAGGAGATGAGAGAAGGGAGGAAGCATGACCTACAGACACAATAAATGTAACAAAGAAAGGTGACTGCAGTGCTAGCAAAGTACCCACATCTGTCCAACCTCAGATTCTTTACATGTACAGCACTGCCAACTTTGTGGAGTTACTTTGTAAAGGTTTTTATTACGGAAATTTAAAAATACACACAATAATGACAAAAGAGCATAAAAAACTAGGAAATTTCTATAACCCATTGGCTTAACTACTTTTGCTTGGTTATATCCATTAAAAATGTTTTTATTGAAAATAACATACAAACAGAAAATTACACAAATGATAAACACAGAGCTCTGCCACTCGGCTACATCTCTGACCCTTTTTATTTTGAGACAGGATCTTGTTATGCTGCCCAGGCTGTCCTCAAACTTTCGATCCTTCTGCCTCAGCCTCCTGAGTAGCTGGAATTACAGGCATGTAATACCATGGCTGGCTTTTAAGAAGCTTTCTTATCAAAACAAATTCAAACAAGGTGCTCCTGATTTAACATCAGTGAAATCATAGACATCCACAGTTTAAAGCTTCTGCCAAGGCTAGCCCTTGGTAGAGAAAGGTAAAAGCATGTTAACAGTTCATTTCACTGTTAGGCCACCCCCAACAACCCAAGGTCCACCTTTTCTCTTTCTTTTGGAAGAGGGAATTGAACTCAGGACCTCACACTTGCCAGGCAGGCGCCGTGCAGCTGAGCTATACCCCCGGCCCTTGTCCCACCTTTTAAAACCACTGCTCCCTACCTTTATTTGTTTCAGCCCTGACAGCTCCTCGGAAAAGGAAGCTCTCAGGGCGCGGGGGTTGATTTCTCTGGATAGTGGCAGGAAAAGAATATGCAGCAGAATGATGAACTAAGTCAGCTTGGAACAGCAAGATGAGATTAAAGGAAATGGAAAGCAAATTAAATATAATATAGATACATAAAGAAAAAATCAAATTAAACATGGCAATGATATAAAATGATAATTCTCTTCATGAACGAAAAGTCTGGTACAGAAAAATAATACTCAAAGCAGGGAGGCTGTGTTTTTAATTCTGAAGTTATTTTTGGTGTATCAACAGATATTCGTATGTCGAGCAGTATCTTGAAAATTTATAGTCCTGCTAGTTTATGTTCATTTGTCCTTATTAAATGGCTAAATAGCTGTGCAACAAGACAAATTTTTTTTTTTTTTTTGGTACTGGGGGTTGACCTCAGGACCTCGCACGCCAGCAGGCGCCTGTGCCGCTGAGCGATATCACCAGCCCTTTTTTCGTATGTGGGTACCAGGAGTTGAACTCAGGACCTCGCGCTTGCCAGGCAGGCAGTTATGCCACTGAGCTATCTCACCGCCCCAACAAGACGAATTTTTAAAAAGAAAGTGTTTAGAACGTTTCCGATTTGGCGTCCAATTTCCATCTCTGAAAAGTTCTCTAAGAACCACCATCTCGGTCAGTTCTCTAAGAAGTAACTGACCAAGAAAAGTCCTGGTAAAGAATTATTATTATTATCGTGACACGATTATTTATACCTTTACGTCTATTACCTGTTTCCACTGTAGGTAAATTTGATGTGGCATTAGGTCTGTCATCACTCTGTAGAGGAACAGAGATATATCAAGAGTTATTATCCAGGAAGAGATACTTTCCACATTTATGGCAACTCTGAGACTATGAAAGCAAAGAAACCCATGCAACTCTCCTTCAAAATTATGTCTAGAAATGAAAATTGGTTTATGAATTAATTTCGCACATTGTTTTTTAAAGATAAACTTTTTCCTCAGTTGTGCTACGGATGCATTCTCTGAAGATATTCCTATTATCCTACAGGCTTTCCAAAGACCCTGAAATGTGATCATCGTAAGACAGAAAATTCTATTGAAAAATAAATAGAAATGAGAGAAAAATTTTTTCTATTAGCCTTTTTCCAAAATAGTTTCTAAAGTATTTCTTCCTCTGGAAAGTAAAATTTAATTTTTTAAGAGTAATGTAAGTTTTTCATTTCAATTACCAAAATGTGTGCTTAAGAGATGCTGCATGTATTTTCTACCATAGTATCTGAGTCTAAGAAGTCTTTATTGGGCAAAAGAACTTTAAAAAGGAGGAAGAAATAGCTAAACTGGTATAAAGTTTACCCAAAAGGGGGAAATATGGTTAAGAAATCCAAAATGTTTGTTAGTTGCATTAAAGATGATGACTTGGCAGGGAAGTAGAACCAAGAAAGGACTTGACAGCTAATTAAATTTAAATACAACTTTTTGAAATGATAAGTAAGACATTTTTGAACTAAGAATGACTTTAAAACTAACACATATATCTACTCCCATGTTCTTCTCTACACTGATTTCAATAGGTTCAGAAATTGTCTTCAAACAAGGAGATAAAAATATTTTCAGAAATCTCGTATCTGGGGCCGGTGAGATAGCTCAGCGGTATAAGCGCCTGCCTGGCAAGAGCGAGGGCCCGAGTTCGACTCCCGGAACCCACATACGAAAAAAGGGCTGGTGATATTGCTCAGCGGCACGGGCGCCTGCTGGCGCGTGAGGTCCTGAGGTCGACCCCTGGTATCCACAAGAAAAAAAAAAAAAAAGAAATCTCCTATCTGGAGTTGAAGTTGAAATTAATGATGACAGAATTTTAACTGCTTTTGAGAACATTTTTCCCAGTTACAATTCTTTAGTTTGATACAATTCTTTAGCCCAGAATTAAGATTCAAAAAGTAAGGTGCACCTTTGAGTAAAACCATAAATTACATTTCTAGGGAAAAGACATATTCATCATGATTGTAAACTCATATTAACCAAGTCTCAGATGTTGGGAAAAATGGAAAATTAAATAAGAAATTTAACTTAGAACAAGAGTAACAGGAACTAGTAAAAGGAATAATAGGCAAGTGAGGCAAAAGCTGGCTATCTTTATAAGGAAACAAAAGACTACCCTGACTTTCAAAGAGTATGTGCTATGAAGGAGAAAGTACACTAACCAGACATAGTCAAGGACCAGTGATGCAGACAAAAACCATTAAAGGTAGAGATTATTCTTCTAGATACAGAGGAAAAATATTTTTAAAAATTTAAAAAGTCTCATTTATAGTACAGAGGCTAGAAATTTAAGCATATTAAGGATAAAAGGAGGAAGGAGGATACAAAGGCAGCTTCATTAGATGAGAAAAAGAGCTGAGACAAGTGACACCGAAGGACAGCAAATGCTCTCAACCTCCCAGACCAGCTGCAGAGCCTGTGCAACACAATTGGTGCAAGGAAAACAGCCAGAAAGGCAGGGACTTGTAAATGATGATTAAAAAAATATACTTTTACTGAAAGAAACTATAAGTTTAAGTGACTTGCATTCTAGAACACTGAAGTAATTAGTTCAGATCACTCTAGGACTACGTAACTATATTTGGGAATTCTTGGAGAGCAAAAAATGGTTATGGAATAATCTCAAAAATTGATATGAATTTAATTTTTAAGCCTGGCTGAGCAACAAAAGAAACAAAACCATGCATAAATATAATGTATAACTGTTATAAAAGTAAAAATAAAATCTGAAAACCAATCATCTACCTGTTTAGCAGGTCTGATAGAAGGAAAGTCAGACTTAACATCTATCTTAAATCAAGTAGTTTCAGATCTAATTTCACATGAGAATCACTTTTCTAGAGAAAATATGATTTGGATCTCACAACTTTTGGTGCATTCATATCTGGCCTTTCTTAGTTTACTATGACTCTGAGAAAAGATAATTCCCAATGCCCAAGGTCTCCCTTGAGATAATGAATCCAACTTCTCTCTCACATATATAGAGTGGTACTAGCTGTGTATCTGCACTTCTCCCTAAATAAACTCAGATTCTTTCTTGAGAGAATTGGAAAAAAAAATTGTTGAAATAATTTTATTTTCTTTTTGGTTTTCTGAGACAAGGCTTTAACTATGTAGTCCAGGCTGGCCTTGTACTCACTATGTAGCCCAGGCTCAAATTCACATTCTCCTGCCTCAGCCTCCTGAGAGCTGGGATTAGAGGCATGCACCACTACACCTGGCTGCTGAAATAATTTTCTATGTTGTACAAATAAGGACCCCAAAAGAGAAAGGCTAGCAAAAGGTTACCATGGAAGAGAATTACAGATAAAATTTTCTCAGGAGTCATCCAGGTATATATAGCACTTTCAATAACTGATCAGAGAAAAGGTTCATCAGGTTAACAGATGTTATAAAGTTGAGAGGTCAGCATGATGCAAGAATTTGAAAATATTCTAGTACACTGGAGAAGCAAAAATGTTCAAACAGCAAAATTAAATATTCTGGAAAAACAAAAGATATGAGAAGTAGAAATTTAGGAGTACAACATGAACACTGAGAATTATAGTAGATACTGAACAAAATGAACATCACAAACTGATAAAGGCAACCAAAAACTGGCATGGAAAGTAAGACATTGGAAAATCCAGGCAGGCCCAGCACCAGGCAGGCTCTTGCTGGATTATAATTCTAGCTGTGGTTGTGAAGCCAAAAGGGAGGGCAGGGCACTTGTATACATCATGAAAGATTAACAGGTTAGGAAAGGCACCTTTATTTAGGGAGAAGTCATGTATGAGATCATGATAGTTTCAAATGCAAAGATGCTTACATGGAGGTCTCTAAGTAACTAGAAAGAGAAGAAATCAGTATAAACCACTTTGGGACAGATATGTTAGACAAAGGGAGGACCTTTGACAGTGAGAATTATTAATCATTTCTTATGTAGTCTTTTTTTTTTTTTTTTTTTTAATGTGGGTACCAGGAGTCGACCTCAGGACCTCGCGCTTGCCAGCAAGCGCTTGTGCTGCTGAGTGATATCACCGGCCCTCTTTTCCTTTATGTGGGTTCTGGGAGTCGAACTCAGGACTTCGCACTTGCCAGGCAGGTGCTTACGCCACTGAGCTATCTCACCGGCCCAATCTTTTCTTATGTATTCTATGATGACGAATGTGGAATTACCATTCCCAGAGGCCTTGGAAAGATAAAATACTACAAGTTAATTTCTAGAGTTAGACTTAGTTTGTTTATTGATTTTTTTTTGAGCCAGGGTCTCACTACGTAGCCCTAGCTGGCCTCAATCTTGTGGCAATCTTCTTGCCTCAGCCTCCCAAGTGCTGTGATTATAGGCATGTATACACCCAGCTTTAATTTCTAGAGTTTAGATTCAATTTCCTTTAGAAGGTGTAATTTATCATCTCTTATGACATTACTGTTGACATAAAGCAAGGATTGATCTTTTTTTTTTCCTTATCGACAGTAAACATTTTAGGTGTGCAGGTCATTATGATCTCTGTCACAACTATTTCAATTCTGCTGTTCACTGTGAAAAATAGATAATACATAAACAAAAAGGATCGGCTGTGTCCAATAAAACTTTATAAAAACAGGTGGCCTATAGTTGGCTGACCCATACTGTGGAGGGTTGGGCAGTGGTAGTTTTATACTGGGATTCATTATTCTCTATGCATTAGACAACAAATTAGTTAATTTGATATTATGTGTTAACCACAGTAAAGTAACTCATGACTAAAAAATAAGCGAATAACAAAATGAGAATGACATTTCAAAATCTGACCTAATGCAAGCTCTATGATTTTTTTTTTTGAGACAAGGCCTTGCTATGTAGTGCAGGCTGGCCTTGAACTGACTTATATAGCCTAAACTGGCCTCGAACTCACAGCGATCATCTTGCCTCAGCCTCCCGAGTGCTGGGATTACAGGTGTGCACTACCATGCCCAGCTTTCTATGACTATTTCTGGAACAATAAAATGTCCAAAAATTTTTACGTGAAATCAGTGTTTCTTCCTTCCTTTCTTTTTTATTTTTACTTATTTTTGTTGTTGTTGTTGTTTTGAGACAGGGTCTCACTATGTAGCCCAGGCTGGCCTCGAACTCTCAATGATCCTCCTGCCTCAGGCTTTCAAATGCTGGGATTACAGGTGTGCTCCACTACGCCCAGCAATATATGTATATTTCATGCAATCCTATATTTCAGGTTGCTATAAGACCAATCTCCTGGGAAATTTAAGACCTACCTTGTACACTCCCTTCCCAAATTTCCTGGAGAATAATGTATTAAGAGATACCTTAAGAGGTATGAAGGCAGCAGAATGAGGCAGGGTAGCAGCACAACCCACTTGATTCAACCCTGACAGCGACTAAATTTCAAAAGAGGAAGAGAAGAAACAGAAGACAGCTTTTAAGTTAGTGAAATGTCAAGTGGGCATATCTGATCAATGAAATTAGAAAAGGAAAGGTCACTGATAAACTTTCAAATATTTACTAAGATAGACTATTTTAAAATATTTATACAACATAGTTTTTCCATCTGTATAATTCAGGATATGTGCAATACCCCATAAGGTATCAATCAATAACTGAGAGTCATGATTTAATAAAAATGATTTCATACAGAAATAAACCTGATAACATCATCATTTTTAGCAAAATACCTTTAAAACTATGGAGTCCTCTGCTGTCCCTATGATGGGAAACAATTTTAGTCAAAGAACTCATTTTAACTTAGCAGAGCTGGGGTGAATCAGAACAGCATTTTCTCAACATTAATCCAAATTAGACTATAATTCAACTCCATGTAGAGGAAAAGCACTGGCGAATGTCCTGAGGTGGGAAAGGACTGAATTATCTGGGAGGTGGGAAATGCTGGTGGCCTGAGTCCAGAGATGAGACTGCAGAGGTGGGAGCAGCCAGAGCCCACAAAATTTCGAGGCCATGGGAAGAGGTTTAGACTTGAGCAACACGAAGCCTTTGAAGAGTAGTTCTGAGGTCAGAGACAGAATTTAAAATAGGGCTCTTTGTGTAGTGTTGCTTGGACATTATTTGGCATACAAAGAAGTACAAGATTTGCTTTTTTTTTTTTTTTGTGGGTACTGGGGGTTGACCTCAGTACCTCGCGCTTGCCAGGCAGGCACTTATGCCGCTGAGCCATTTCACCAGCTCCCAAGATTTGCTTTTTAAAGGCCGTCCAATTTAGAAGAAATGTCTTGCTTTTAAGGGCCATTTCACTTAGGAGGTGAGACATGAATACTTTGGTTTTTCTTTTTGGAGACAGGGTTTCACTATGCAGTTCAGGCTGACTTGAACTAACTTTGTAGCCAGGCTGGCCTCGAACTCAGTGATCCTCCTGCCTCAGCCTCCCAAGTGCTGGGATTACAGGTGTGCACCACCACGCCAGCCAAATACTTTTAACTAAAATACAAGTGTACTGTTTTGACAAATGGCTGAAGGCTATTTCAAATTTCATGCTAAGAGGATTTTGCTATTGTCTTTTCAAGCTCTACTTTTTCTTTCACAAACTGTTTCAGTTACAGTATGGAAGGCAATACAGTACAGTGTGGTGTCTCCTGCAGGTCCTGAGTCACCCAGATCTAGATCTATCTACATAACCTTGGACAAGATATTCTCTGCCTCAGTAATCAGGATGGTGATCATTTTAAACCTTAACTCTTAAATTTGCCTTGAGAAGTGAAGGAGATACTTTTGTGTCTGGATCATCAGAGGCCCTATTTCCCTACATTAATTTAAAGTATTTTTGACTTCTCTTGCCAATTAACTTCTATTGAAACTCCAGAGTCTCGCGGTTGTCTTCATCTTTAAGACTGCCCAGTTAAAATGTGCTTTATCCATCTCAAAGAAAATGAAACTTGCAGAATATACAGAAATTTTAACAGACAGTGGGAGCTTGCATAGCAGCAACCTGATGCTCAAGGCATGCGACTCACATGGTACACATAATGGCAGCACTTCTAGCACGTAACACAGGACTTGCTGCTGCAGACACTACTTTTGAATTGCTCAGTTTTGATATTACCATAAAAACAGTAGCATAAAACATGATGGGGAAAGCAATTCTATAAATGGTGAGCATTTTCTTGCAAGGCTTATTATAAAAGTTTAGATTTTTTTTTTTTTTTTTTTTTTGTGGGTACCGGGGGGTCGACCTCAGGACCTCGCGCGCCAGCAGGCGCCCGTGCTGCTGAGTGATATCACCGGCCCCTTTTTTCGTATGTGGGATCCGGGAGTCGAACTCGGGCCCTCGTGCTTGCCAGGCAGACGCGTAGGCCGCTGAGCCATCTCACCGGCCCCAAAAAGTTTAGATTTTAAATAAAGCCTCATGTTATACTAATTTTCAGTTGGTGAAAAAGGGCAATAAAAAATAAACCAGTGTTAGCTGGGTATGTGCCTGTAATCAGGCACTTGAGAGGCTGAGACAGGAGGATTGCTGTGAGTTCGAGGCCAGCCTTGTCTACCTAGTGAGTTCAAGGCCAGCCTGGGCTACATGGTGAGCCCATCTCAAAAAAAAAAACCCAAGAAAGGGGCCGGTGAGATGGCTCAGCAGCTTAAGCGCCTGCCCAGCAAGCGCGAGGGCCCGAGTTCGACTCCCGGAACCCACATACGAGAAAAGGGGCCGGTGATATTATTCAGCAGCACGGGCGCCTGCTGGCGCGCGAGGTCCTGAGGTCGACCCCCCGGTACCCACACAAAAAAAAAAAAAAAACCAAGAAAAACTCTAAAACCAAAAACCTAAGCAACACAAAAAAGTAAACAAGTCTCAAAAATGATCAGTATTTAGCATACAGGTAATGTTTTCCTGAGTTCAAAACTGAGTGGAGGGATAATCTTGAGATATAAGTATTTAGAACCTAAATTTGGGATTTTTTTTAGCAGTTTAAAATATATAATAAAATACGATGCCAAATGTAAAGTTTATAATTAGTGTCATGGGGTAAGGGGCCCCATTTAACATACAGGTGACTCATGAGCCAAATTAACAATAAAGTGCACCTGGAACGAGAAGCCGCATAACAGGCTGACAGTGTGTCACACCTCACATACACAAAGCCGATACAGTTCTTAATGCAAATGCTTTTTGTTGGGAAGCACTGCAGAGACTGTGAATCCCAGCTGCAGCCCTTGAACACCGGTAACATGGATGGTGACGCAAGGACACAGATCTAGCTCCTACAAAGGTTTCAGCAATGACACTCATCATGTTTTATGGTATTCAGGTCATTTCTTTCTTTTTTTTTTTTTGTCTTGTCTTTTTGAGACAGGGTTTCACTATGCAGTTCAGGTGGGCCTTGAATTCACTTTGTAGCTCAGGCTGCCCTGAACTCCCAGCGATCCTCCTGCCTCAGGCTCCCGAGTGCTGGGATTACAGGCATGCACCTCCACACCTGGCTTCAGGTCACTTCTGAGTGAAGAGCACATAGCTGCTCTTTAATCTCCAGACACAGCAATGTAAAACTTCATTATTTATAAATCTTACCACTAACAAGGCACTATCATCAGTGTGCTGAGACCTTCTGGGTGGGAAGGGACACTGGAGAGGTGGAGAAAAATGAAGCAATGTCAAAAGCAAACTACACACACAAGTGACACACTTCAAACAAACACACAAGAGGATAGAGATATTAAGCCACACTTTGTAAGATGCTGATACAAGGACCACATTCACAATCATCTGAATCCATGCACCGTAACAGCCAATAAATTAACTCTGAGCCCTGATTTTCTTCCAAAGAGTTTAAACAACTTCAAATATGATCTCACTAAAAACCTTCTGAAGCAAAGTCAAAATTCACAAAAACAATGTCTTTATGTGTTTTTTAAGGAAGTAAGACTCATAAATTGAAAAAAATTATTGGTAAAAATAAAGGGAAATGGCCAATTAATAAGTCAACTATAATAAAATTCATTCAGGGCCGTTGAGATGGCTCAGCGGCGTAAGCGCCTGCCTGGCAAGCGCAAGGGCCCGAGTTTGACTTCCGGAACCCACATATGAAAAAAGGGCCGGTGATATCGCTCAGCGGCATGGGCGCCTGCTGGCGTGCAAGGTCCTGAGGTCGACCCCTGGTACCCACAAAAAAATAAAAAATAATAATAATAATAAAATTCATTCAGTAAACTTCACACCAAAGTAAATGCATACATTTTTAAAATATTAAGCAATTAATTTTACGCATTTGTTCATAATAAAATGTAGTGCCACCTATATATGTATATATATATATATATATATTTTTTTTTTTTTTTTTTCCTCATTATGTAGTCATTATGGGTCTCATTATGTAGTGCGGGCTGACCTTGAACTCACTGTGTAGCCCAGGCTGGCCTTGACCTCACAGGGATCCTCCTGCCTCAGCCTTCTCAGTGCTGGGATTAACAGATGTGTGCCATTGTGCTTGACACTGCCTAGTATTATAAAACTAACATGCACGGACTTTAATTGGTAACACTGAAATAACCACTGAAGGTGAAACCCTAGAGTCTTTTTGTTTAATAGCAACACCAGTCAACCATGTCAGATGCAGGTCTTAGAATTCTCTTCCATGACACTGATTCTGTGCAGTGGGTGTGGCTAGCAGAGCCAGGGAGGGTGACAGAGTCTCTGGCAGGGGTGCATGGGTGATGTGACGGAATCCTGACCTATGGCTGCTGCTGCTGCTTTTTTTGTTCATCTGTTTTTGTTTTTTTTTGAGACAGGGTCTTGCTATGTAGTTCAGGTCAGCCTTGAACTCACTATGTAGCCCAGGCTGGCCTCGAACTCATGGTGCTCCTCCTGCCTCAGCTTCCCAAGTGCTGAGATTACAGGTACGCATCACCACACCCAGCTAGACCCATGGCTTTTGACATGACTCTCTTGCCTGTATCATCTTTTCTTTGTAAACAGAATTTTGTGATAGAAAAAAATATGGCAAAATTCTCATCACTGGAAACAGAATAATCACATGCCAAACATATCATTTCCATGGGAAAAATAATAAATTCCAAAGAAAAGGTAGTTACATACTTACCTCACTATCCATCAGGGATGGTTGTTTTTGTGGACTTTGTGATGCTTTTTGCTAGATACCCCAAAGCCCCCAAAAAGGGAAACTGGTTAGAATCTAGAACACTAGAAATGATAAATTTTATTTACCAATCACACTTACAATGGTTTTTTGTTGTTGTTGTTGTTTTGAGACAGGGTCTCGCTATACAGTTCAGGCTGGATTTAAACTCACAGCGATCCTCCTGCCTCAGCCTCCCGAGTGCTGGGATTACAGGCATGTGCCATCATGCCCAGCTGCACTTACTTCTTCATTTCTTAAATATACAGTAGCACTTTTCTAGATTTATACTTAAGATGTTGCCCTTGCCTTAAGTACAGTATCTTACAATTTAAATTTTTAAAAAATCTCACAACTCTATCACCATATTTTTAAAGTTTTTTGTTGTTGTCGTTGTCGTTGTTGTTGTTGTTTTGTGGGTACCGGGGGTCGACCTCAGGACCTCGCGCGCCAGCAGGCGCCTGTGCCGCTGAGCGATATCACTGGCCCTTTTTTCGTATGTGGGTTCCGGGAGTTGAACTCGGGCCCTTGCGCTTGCCAGGCAGGCGCTTACGCCGCTGAGCCATCTCACTGGCCCATGTTGTTGTTGTTTTTTGAGACAGGGTCTCACTACGTAGTCCAGGCTGGATTTAAACTCACAGCGATCCTCCTGCCTCAGCCTCCTGAGTGCTGGGATTACAGATGTGCACCACCATACCTGGCCTTCTAACTGCTTTAAATACCATGCTAATGCTGACAACTCTAGCTTTCTATTGGCTGAATCTCAGGTTTTCTCAACAGCCTGTGCAAGCACTCTAGATGGAAACCCCAAAGTCACAATTTCTTTCCTATACTAACTGCTACATCACTCACTTTGTTGACTTTTGCAATTATGACAAATAATAACATAACATCTGTGTAGTCAGTATTTTATAATGTGTTTTTACACACAGTATCTCTTTTTTTCTGGTATGTGTTTGCAACAGGTAATAATTATGTTTTTCTTGAAGAAATGGTACATATACAAGGCATGCCGTCATCATTTTTACTTCCCCTTCCTCTCCTGGCCCTCCTCTCCCCCGCCTCATCCTTGGAGCCCTTTTCCCATCTCTACAAAACCTACCTCCCTGTCTCCTTACTCTGTGTGATATACAAATATCATAATCACATTTGCTTAGGGATGAGAAAATTGAGAAGAGATGCTATGGGACAAATACGGGGTCACAAAGTTGGTCAGTAGCATAACTGAGATTTACACCTGTCTCCTGATGCCAAATTCTACATTCTTATCACAATGCTAGACTCACAGCACCTACCATACTAGAATTATTAGGGACATGTATAGTAACTCTGAAATAGTTCACATTAAATTGTTAAGTAGAATACATATGAGGAAACTCAAGGCACAAAACAGCTCAGTAATTTTCGGAAAGTCAAGCACATAGTGAGTGGGAAAGATGGATTAAAATTCAGATATTTCTGACTCCAAGTTCCTGCCACCATTGTAACACTACCAGCTCTTTGGCATTTTAAAAATCATCCAGTTTTATGCCTTCATTTTGCAGCACCGTCTAATTACTGCAATTACTTTCTATTGCACTTTCCTCCTCTAGTCTCTTTCTTCCTGACCTGTTCTAACATGAGTAGACTACTTTCGCAGAAGTATGTCTTCTCCTGTTTTCTCCTACTTAAAATCTGCTTCTTCTGCCTAACAGATCAAGATCACCCTCTAATCTGACAGCAGTCACGAATGTCTGCAGGGTGAGTAGCTTTATGAGCTACAGGACTTCTACAAAGGCAAGCTAAATATCAACTTACATAAAACACACAGACAGCACCTGGGGTATCTAAGCATCAGCCATATCACTTCCCAAGAGGCAGGATGGCACTGTGGTCAGAGCAGGATATGGAGCCCACTCGCTTACTAGCTGAGTATTTAACCTTAGCCTTAGGCAAACTGTTATCACAACAAGAAAATAACTGTATCTATTTTATAGGACTATTGAGAGAATTAAATGACTTAATATATAAAAAGTGCTTAGAACAGCATCTGGGGTATATAGTAAGCATTCAGTAAATTTTAGGAAATATTATTATCATCATCTTAAACATCCCACTAATTTATTTTTTCCTTTTGTCATCAATATGAACTCTAACCAAGCTGGTATTTCCTTCAAGCATCATTATTTCATTTATTTATTTTTGGTTTTTTGAGACAGGGTCTTGTTAAGGAGATCAGGCTAGCCTTGAGCTACACAGCCCAAGATGGTCTCAAACTCATGGCGATATTCCTGCCTTAGCCTCCCAAGTAATGGGATTACAGGTGTGTGCCACCACATCCAGCTAAGTACTTTTTTTTTTTTTTAAGTACTTTTATATTATTTTTTGAGACAGGCTCTTACTATGTAGCCTAGGCTGGCCTCGAACTCACGGTGATCCTCCTGACTCAGCCTCCCAAGTGCTGGGATTACAGGCATGCACCACCATGCCCAGAAGTACCATTATTTTAAATAACAAATTGTATGAGCTCATTCCTAGCTCCTGACATTCCCTCAATCTGGAATGAACCTATCTTTAACTGTTCTCTTCTTCCCAGCTGTACACTGCCTCCCCATCCATTTGTTTGTTTGTTTGTTTGTTTTTTGTATTTTTAGACAGGGTCTTGCTATGTAGTTCAGGTTGGCCCTGAACTATGTAGCCCAGGGTTAGCCTCCAGAGTGCTAGGATTACAGGCGTGCACCACCACACCCAGTTAATTTTTTTTTAAGAGGCATGAGAAGGATTTATTAGAGGTAGATACAGGATGCACTCAAGAGCAGAGTGCAGGTGCTCAAAAGAAATGAGGCACGCTCATTCCATTCTTGAATCCCCTAGCACCTCCTTCTGAGGTCAAGTCTGATGATACTTGTTCTTGAACTCTTCCATCATCTTTGATATAAAACTAGTGTTTTATTGTAAGTTGTCATTCATTCATTCATTGCTGACATGATCTAAGCTGTCCTGCTGGACAGGACTTGTACTTTATGCATTTTTATATTCCTTGTACAGGTACATAATGAGCATTCCATTAAGGTCTATTAAATGAATAAATGACCAGAGCAAGATGGTGCATGCCTGGAGTCCCAGCACTTGGGAGGCTAAGGCAGGAGGATAGCTGCAAGTCTGAGGCCAGCCTGGGCTACATAGTGAGTTCAAGGCCAGCCTAAACTACAAAGTGAGACCCTGCCTCAAAACAAAACACAGGGCCGGTGAGATGGCTCAGTGGCGTAAGTGCCTGCCTGGCAAGCGCGAGGGCCCAAGTTCGACTCCCGGAACCCACATATGAAAAAAGGGCCGGTGATATTGCTCAGTGGCACGGGTGCCTGCTGGCGCACAAGGTCCTGAGGTCGACCCCCGGTACCCACCAAAAACAAAACAAAACAAAACAAAACAAAAAAACAAAACACAATAACACACCCCTCACTCATAATCAATAAATGAACAAGTGAACAAGTTGGGCTTTAAAAATTTTAAATTTGTCCTAACTGTGATGATTACATTGCTTAGTTTTCCTAGAATGGCAGCTTCCTTCTCTGTGAAACATGAACATTCTCATCTTCCCTATTAGAAAATTAGATAAACCAATAAAGAATTTTGATTAGTTTTTGAGAGGCTATATAAAAAGTAGTCCACCCTTTTCCCCCACTACTAGGGATTAAACCCAGGGCCTTTGTACTGAGCTACATTCTCAGCTCATTTTGAAAAAAAATCTTTCTTTTAAATTTTGAGACAGGGTCTCGCTAAGTCACTAAATTACCCAGGCTTTGTTGGAACTAACAATCGGTCTGCCTCAGCCTCCCCAAGTGCTGGGATGACAGGCATGTGTCCCTATACCTGGCTATCAACAACTTTCTCATTAAAGCTCACAAAGCCTCACCTGACCAGTCACTAAATTATTTTCAGAGTATCAGCAATGAGTTCAATGACTCACCTTGATGAAGTCCAGGACAGCCTCTCTTTGAATCTGCTTGGTCCTTACTTTCTCCTCCTCATACTGCAGGGCTGCCAGCTGTGCCTCTCTTCGAGTACGCTCTACCAACTGTTCTCTTCTCCATTGCGGTTCCAAGTCCGTGTGTGGCAACTGCAACAAAGGAATCATTTTGCATACAAAAGTGGGGTTGCTGTTAGGATTAGGGTGTCTGTAAACACTGTCAGCAACTATATCATGTGCACATGTTGTATTAACAGAGAAGACAAGTAGCAAAGTTTATAGATAAGTGGCAATTAATGGCATTTTGAGTATTATAAAAGAAAACCATCTTAGTTTTTAGAAATAAAAATAAAAACAGCAAAAATAAACAAACTAAAAATTACCTGATTGTGACTTGGTGATAGTGACAAGAGAGAAGGTGGCTCAACTGGAACTCTGACCCCCCCAAAAAAAGAAAAAAACTTTTGATATGGAGACAAAGACATGAGGAACGAGTAATCTTTTTATTATTAATGCAGCTTTCTATTAATCATAGGCAAGCTGTCTAGTTAGCACTACAAGAGTAACTTCATTTTTGTAAACCTGAGCCTGAGTCATTAAATTAAACCGTAGCAACACTGATGCTTCCAACTCCCATTTCCTGTGATAATATCCCTGATTATTCTACAACCAGCTAACAACTGTCTGCGACAGCCAGCACCATGAAACAGTTAGTTGAGATCACTTTCAAGTGATATTTCTTTATATAACTACTATATATAACTACAGTCTTTGTGTATAAACTGAAATGCTTTTACATACAAAGCCATTTTATCTGAAGAAATCTAGAGTTCTACAGAACCTGAAAACTGTACTTATAAAGACCCGGCCCACGGGCCAGTGAGATGGCTCAGCGGCATAAGTGCCTGCCTAGCAAGCGTGAGGTCCTGAGTTCGACCCCCGGTACCCACAAAAAAATAAAAAATAAAAAGACCCGGCCCAAGAATTCCTACTCTTATTTTCACCTGATTAAGCAATTTTAATAGCAAAAGTAAGATTATATTGAGTTTTATTCTTTCTGCTTTTTCTTTGTGGTAATGGGGATTTAACCCAGGGCCCCCCAATGGTAGGCAAGCACTGTACCACTGAGATAGATTCCCAGTCCTTTTAAAATTTTATTTTGAGATGAGGTATCACTAAGCTGCCCAAGCTGACCTCAAACTTACCATACTCCTGCCTCAGTCTCTGGAGTAGATGGGATTATAGATGTGTACCACCATGCCTGGCTGATTTTTATTCTTAAGAAAAAGGGTAAAACCCTATTTGATGCTAAAAGGGAGGGGGAACTACTTGTTTATTAGTGTTAATTCTTATAATTTGGGAATTTATCTTGTTCCTGAAGCTGACTTAGTGTTTTAGTCTCTGTAATCACATTTCTGTCTGAAATTAAAAATGGTGGAGTTGTGACTTTCTGACTTGAAATTTGAAACTGATTCTTGGCCTATCAAGATGATTTAAATGCATTGAAAGTGTGTTATATGGGACTAAAAATAAATCCCCCGAAAATTTCATAGTTTCCTATTGCCTACTATTTTTCCCCCCTTTGCCAGTGCTGGGGATTGAACCCATGGCTTTGTGCACGCCAGGTGAGCATACTACCACTGAGCTACACCCTCAAGCCCCCAACTGCCTCCCACTAATAATACATGGATGTGGCAGTTTGCTGAGGCTACTAGACTCATGCCACCATGCTCGCCCCAGATAAAATAACAGGCAATCTCAGCTTATGTACAAGCTTGGGGAATAATCTCATGTCATTCACACTTGCTCATAAACCCAGACCAGTCTCCATGGAGTGGCCTAATTCAATGAATAAGGAAATTTATTTAATTTCCCCACACCTCAACTTCCTCATTTATAAACTAAGGATAATTATATTTACCTCAAAGAGATATTAGGAAGTTTAAATAAGATAGTCCATGTATGCAGAACACCATAAAATGTATAGTCTAATGATTATATATTTAGAATAATAGGAATTAACTATGGCTTTGTCCCCAGATTACTGATTTCACTGCAAAAAGTTTCACTAGCCCATAGCATAGCTTTTATTAACCATCTGCAGATAAACTGACCAAAACATAAAAAGGACCAAATAAACCGAACCCAAGCAGGTATATGTGCCTTGATTTGAATGCTGTTGTAACAATACTTTTTAATCTTCTAATAAATACCTTTGTTCTACTAAATTACTGTATCCTTTTTTTTTTTTTTTCCTCTCTTTTCTCCTTTGTAATGCTGGGGATTGAACTCAGGGCCTTTCACATGCTACACAAGTGCTCTACCACTGGATTACACCCCTGGCCTTTTTTTTTAACTATGAGCCAGGGTCTCACCAAGTTGTCCAGGCTGGCCTCAAACTTGTGATCCTCTTGTCTCAGCCCCCGAGTAGCTGGGATGATAAGTGGGTGTCAGAAGGCCTAGCTAGCTACTCTTTTTACAACAAAATGCCTTTACAAAGCTGGTCATATCCACTGTCTCTGCTTTGTTGGCCCAGTTTATTTTATGCTGGCTGCAGCCTGGACGTTGTCCTCACAGTTCCTGAGTCTGCTGTGATAAACACTCTCAAGCCTAGCAGTTACTTCTTAGTCGTTGCCTTACCAAACCTATCAGCTAGCTCTCTGTGACACTGTTTATCCCTCTCTATAGTTCTTAGACCACTCTTCACTTAGCCTGAGACCTCACCCTCTTTCTCCATCCCGACCACTCTGCTGTGTTTCTTTTCCTAGATGTTCCCACCTTAATTCCACTTCACCTCAAACTCACATTTCTAATGCTTTAATTGATACTCTCAAGTGGCTGGCCAGGTATCTTAAGCAGTGCATCACCACAGCCCAACTCTCACCTCATCTCCCAAACCTGTCCTGCTTTCTTCAGACTTCTTGATTTTTTTTAAACCTTGTATCAGTCAATGTTTACTAGAGAAACAGATATAACACAACATATACAAATATATATGAATTTACAAGATTGGCTTACAATGGCCAGACTCCTTGATTTTCATTGTTGTTGCTGTTGTTTTGTTTTTCTGAGACAAGGTCTCCCTGTGTAGCTCAGGCTGGCCTTGAACTCACCATATACCCCAGACTGGCCTCAAACTTGTGGGCTCCTGCCTCAGCCTCCTGAGTCCTAGGATACAGGTGTGCGCCACCACTCCTGGCTTCCTTGGCGATTTTTAAACATACCATGCATCCCCCTATCTCTGGGCCTCTGCCTAGACAGCACAGCACTGTTCCCTCACTCTGCCAGGTTTCCACTGAAATATCATCACCCCATAACACACTGTTCTCTGTCTCCTTCACCTGACACTACCACGTCTTTCATTCTGCTTTATTTTCTTTTTCATAGTACTTAGCAGAACACAACACGTATTTGTGACATGTATTTCTCTCTATCTACATAAGGGTAAGCTCTAAGCTATCAAGGACCTGGAAGAGAACCAGAACAATCTCAGTATTCAGGAAATATTGTCAGAAGGAATGGAGTGGCGCCATCCCCAAAGCACAGAACATGGACACATAGGAAACCACCAACTGCAGGTGACATTTAGCTTTTTTTTTTTTTTTAAGCCTCTCTTTCAAATCTTGGAGTTTCCTTGTGCCACAACTCGCACAGCCAGCGGGGTACTGAGAGGGGGTGACGGGAGATTACGAAAAAACTAGACACCCAGTAAAAAGCTGGGACTAGGTGTGACCTGACCTCTCTGATGGAAAGGCAGCAACAACCCAGCATGGTCTGCATCTTCATTTATACACACTGAAAAGGGGGTAAGCGTGCGACGGGGCCATAAGTGCAAGGTCTCTGTGCTTTGCTGAGAACACTGAAAGCGAAACTTTCTCAGAGTTATCTGTGTGGTAGTTAACAGAAAGGAACACCAAGGCCAGACACCTGACGGACTGGCTTTGCTCTAATCTTAAGAACTTGTTTATATGGCTTGCCTCTGGTGCTTTGTGTTTTGGGGGCTGACCTTGCTCTAGCCCCGAATGTGTGGTTGATCTCCAGCTCAGGTGCTCCCCACACCTTCAGCTAAGTAACTCTAATATCTGTAAGGCAAACTTGGAGCAGCTCTCTGCTTTTCTTTATAAAATCAGATAATTGGGGGGAGGGAAAAGGAAAGAAGGGAAAAGTAAAAAAAAGTGAGAAAAGAAGGAAAAAATGGAAACAAAGCTTTTGTAAATGGGGAGGAGAGGAAAGGAAGGGTAGGGGAAGGGGAAAAAAGAATCAAGTTATATCATGTACAGGTACAAATTCTCTATGATGAATGTGATCATTGTGTATATCTAAAATGTACTAATAAAATCCGATGAAAAAAAATCACATAATTTATGTGAGCAGCTTTTCTACCTTGATAGAAAAATAAAACAAAAAACTTCCATGTTTTACCCAAATGCCTTTCAATTCCATACTGTCTCTTATAGAAGTCGGTGCACTTCGAGGGTCCAGCTGATACATCTCTCCTGAGCTAACCAATGCTCAGATTACAAGCAGACTTTCTTTAAAAATGGTATTTTGATATTTTTTTATTTTTTAATGTGGGTACCGGGAGTCGACCTCAGGACCTCGTGCTTGCCAGGCAGGTGCTTATGTCGCTGAGCTATCTCACTGGCCCGATATTTTTAAAATATGTAACTTTTGATAGTTGCTACTTTAATGTTATATAATTTTTTTTTTTTTTTTTTTGAGACAAGAGTATCCCTATGTAGTTCAGCTTGGTCTTGAACCTGCTATATAGCCCTGGCCTCAAACTCAAGGAAATCCTCCTGCCTCAGCCTCCTGAGATTATAGGGATGCTGGGATTATAGGCATGTACCATCAAGCCTGGCTAAAGTTATATAATCTATCCTGGTAAATAACTATACAATATTCACCAATTTCAACCTCTGTTTACTGTATCCCTGGCTTTATCATCCCAAGGAGACACTTGTGGGGGAGGACTGGGAAGGAGGATACAAACCCAGTGGATGAGGGGAGAGAGAAATGAGCACCTTTCCTTTCCAGCTGGGGTGGAGAGGGCCAGGAGGAGCAGCAGGCAAGTAGCAGTCTGTCAACTGCTGAGACACAAAGAGCTGAGATAGATTTTTTTTTTTTTTAATATGCGGGTACCGGGAGTCGAACTCAGGACCTCATGCTTGCCAGGCAGGCGCTTATGCTGCTGAGCTATATCACCGGCCCTGAGACAGATTCTTTTTGTTAACATTATTCAAATCATACATAAGTCTCGCGAGCCTGAGCGTTCTCAGACATTCTCAGGTGATTTTGTCTTTCTAGGTTCTTTATTATTTTTCCATTTGAAGGCAAGCCCCAGGAGGGCAGGAACTTTGGCTGACATTCACAGCTACATCCCCATTCCTAGAAAAGTACTTGCTATACAGTAGGTATTTGGCAAGTATCTGCCAACTAAACAAATGATGTATTGATGTTAGAGTTTAACCTGTATGGGGTTTACCCATATGGGGTAACATATGGTGTTCTTATCTAAGGACTGTACTAGAATCTAGTGATTTGAAACATTCAATTAAAAAGAAATTGTAGAGTTAGTTTCTAGCACTAGCAGACTAAACACCTTGAATGGTTCTTCCAATGGAAACAATTAAAATGCTGAATAAAACGATCTTTTAAAATATATTGATAATCTAGATTCTAAAAGAGAAATTTGGAGCCGGGGACTTATTAGCTCAGTGGCGCAGCACCTGCCTGGCAAGTGTGAGGTCCTGAGCTTAATTCCTGGTACCCAAAAAACAAAACAAAAGAAATTGAAAAGCAGGAACTCTGGATTAAGGTGTGTTAGGGAGGCTTGGACCCTTGGTCTTACTCCAGGAAATGTGTTGTATTGCATAGCAAAGGGGTCTTTGCAGATAAAGTTACCAATCATCTGACCTTAAAATGGGGAGATGATTCAGGTGGACCTAACATAACCACAAGCCCTTAAAAGCAAAAGAGGAAGCCAAAAGAATCTGTGAGATGGGCAGGAAAGGAAGCTGAAAAGGTTTAAAATGTCTGAAAAATTCAGCCTGCCACTGCTGTCTTGTGCATGGAAGGGACCCAGGAAGCAAGGAATGCAGGTGGCCTCTACAGGCTGGGTATGACTCTCACCTGCCAGGTGTACAGGAACAGGGCTCTCAGCCCTACAGCTGTATGGAACTGACTCCTGCTGACATGTCTGAACCTGAACGTGGACTCTCCCAGAATCTCCAGTCAGGAATCCAGGCCAGCCAACACCTAGCCCTTGGCCTTGTGGGGCCCTAAGCAGAGAACTAAGTAGGTCTGCCTAGTACTCTATCCTATAGAGCTGTGATGTAATACATAGGTATTGTTTTAAGCTGCTAAATTTGAAAGAGAAGTGATAGAAAACTAATACATAAGGTAAGTGAGTAAAAACCTGGCTTCTACTTTGAAGATTTCTACTAAATCCTACAGAACTTGAGCTTCACCAAGGATGTACCTTGGTGAGAGGGACAGGAGATAAAGCTAGGTTTGACCAGGGTGAACAAAAATGTAATAGAAAACCTGTGTGGGAAATTGGATTCTCAAAGAAGTCACTTAGAGAAATTGCAAAACACATAAAATTTAACTAAATCTCTTAGGAAATAAGTGGTAAGACTAAAAAGGCCAAGTTATAAGACTTTTTCATTCATGATTTTCTCCAGTTTCTTCATTCCATCTGTATCACAGTCCCTGAAACAATTTTAATATGCTATTAAGTATGAAGAACTATGTATGACAGTTCTACATAGTAAATTTACTGTACGCATATCAACTCTACTGTTTTAAGATTCCATAAAAACAGAGAGGAACTAAAAGCTGGAAATTGTTCAACTACTGAGATAAAGTTCATGGTAAGAAACCTTTTGGAGGGCCGGTGAGACGGCTCAGCGGCTTAAGCGCCTGCCTTGCAAGCGCGAAGGCCCGAGTTCGACTCCCGGATCCCACATACGAAAAAGGGGCCGGTGATATCGCTCAGCGGCACGGGTGCCTGTTGGTGCGCGAGGTCCTGAGGTCGTCCCCCGGTACCCACAAAAAAAAAAAAAAAAAAAAAAAAAGAAACCTTTTGGAATTCAAGAATGAGAAGACACATTCTAAACCATCAAACTAATTTTAGAAATAGTCACTAAATGTAGTGGAAAGGTCATATTAATTGAGCTAGGAATAAGAACGTATATCACTGCCTCTTACCTACCTCTCAGTTACCCAGTAAAAACTTTAAGTAAAAAAAAAAAAAAAAAAAATTGAGACCCAGTAGTGGTGGTACACATCTATAATCCCAGCTACTTGGGAGGCTGAGCCAGGAAGGTTGTAAGTCCCAGGATGATCTAGGCAACAGGACAAGACCTTGCCTCAATAGGCTGGAGTGGGTAGGGTGGAGAGCGGGGGATATAGCTCAGCATTCCCTGGGCTCAATCCCCAGAACCATAAATAAATAAATAAATAAATAAATAAATAAATAAGTAAATAGGACTTCTGAAAATCGGTAACACATTCATAATTTGGAGCCATAATTTGTGTCTCACTGCTGGGAGGCTTGAGCCACTGGCAGCTTATTAATTTTATTAGTAAAAAGACAGATAAAAGTGATTAGATCTGTTTGTACCACCAGTGGTACAAGCCACCTGCTTCAAGCTAGCAAAAACACATTAAGTCCTCTTTATGCATGAATCCACATTATCACCATGAAATCTCGTTGCCATTAAGTACCTTCAGATCAACTAATTATTCAGGTAATAGTTTAGGTAATCTGAATTTAGAATAAATCAACTTTACCTCTACTTTATGGCATGAACATGAAAGCACAATGGCTTTTAGTTTTAATACATGGTCTCTAAAGTACATAGCACAGTATCTAAACATCTTCATTATATATGGATCTGCACAAAACCAAAATCACTTCACACCTTATTATTGAGATTTAAGATGAAAAGAAATAAGTAGAATTGCTTTTTCAAACCTGTTTTGATGTGAATATCGTCTCATGTCTTCTGGTTTTTGAAACTCCCTAATGGCTGCTGGCTTTACTGGTGAACCCTAGATGAAAACGGCAGAAACTAATCAATGTAAAATATGCATCCAGAACACTGTGATTATATCACTTACATTCAACTTGACATTTAAAGACTTGTAAATTATATGAAGAGTTATCTTTATATAATCTCCAAATGTGAACTTCATGTTTAAAAGCACTGCAGGTTACATGACATATGCTCTGATAAAAATATTCACAATCCACATTTTATTTAAAGATGTTCTTCTTACTGTATTATATAAATTACAGTGACCCAATACAGTAACATTTCCTGAGTGGTAAGAAAGGATTTTAGAGGTCATCTGGTACAACCCTTTATCTAGGACAGGACTCCTTCCTTCTGTACCCCAACATCTGCTCAGTTTTTTCTTGAACAGCTATTTTAATTGAGAGTTCTTTAGGCAGATCATGTTTCTTTACTTTTTCAACACCACAAACTGTTACCTTAGTCATACAACTAGTCCTGAAGATATTGGTGGGACATCAAGATAAAACAAAAAGTAACTTTTATGTATGATAAAATACAATGTTAATTAAAAGAGAAATATTATTGGCAGTTTAACTTACAGGTTATTTTTGAAAAGCATCATTGAGGATGCATCACTAAGGAAAATTGAGCTGGCTGAACTGATAGAGACCACACACTAAAAGAATAAGAAATCCAAGGCAGTGTCTCAATGGTTTGCATAGTACACATTTTGTAAGATGAGATTCTACAGAAGCAATAAAATATTATTTCAATACCAAAATTAATCATGATAATGGATATTCTATAAGGAAAAAATAAGAAAACAGCTTCTCCAAAAAGAATACCTAAAAATCAAATTTAAAACTATTCACAGCCTACCTCCAAGAAATAAGTGTATCATATATAACTAGAAAATCTTTAGCCAGTTACTCCAAAGGGCTAAAAGCTGACTGCCTCGGGCCGGTGAGATGGTTCAGCGGTGTAAGCGCCTATCTGGCAAGCGCGAGGGCCCAAGTTCGACTCCCGGAACCCACATATGAAAAAAGGGCTGGTGATATCGCTCAGCGGCATGGGCGCCTGCTGGCGCGTGAGGTCCTGAGGTCGACCCCCGGTACCCACCAAAAAAAAAAAAAAAAAAAGCTGACTGCCTTAAAATTTGGGTATAACAATCAGACTGAATGATTCCAATTCTGGAATCCTAATGAGAGAATAATTATTCTAATTTTAGTGACCATGTCATTCTTTTTTAATAAGCACAATTTTCCCTAGGAGGTTATATCAATGACTTAACCACCCTGGTTTTATGATATTGCAACCACCTAAAATTATTGTCAGAGGCAGTGAAATTTTCATAACAAAATAAATGTGGTACTGATTTAATTTAAAAATAAGTATAGGGGCCGGTGAGATGGCTCAGCGCTGTAAGCGCCTGCCTGGCAAGCACGAGGGCCCGAGTTCGACTCCCGGAACCCACATACGAAAAAAGGGCCGGTGATATCGCTCAGCGGCACGGGCGCCTGCTGGCGCGCGAGGTCCTGAGGTCGAACCCGGTACCCGCCAAAAAAAATAAATAAATAAAAATAAAAATAAGTATAAGTTATAACATATTCAGGCAGAGGTGGTATATGTTATGGGAGTGATATTATAATAAAATTAAATAATAGAGCATTTAATACCTCAAATAAGTTAGTTTTTTAATGATCTTTTTTTTTTTTTTTAAATGTGGGTACTGGGAGTCAGCCTCAGGACCTTGAGCTTGCCAACAGGCACTTGTGCTGCTGAGCGATATCGCTGGCCCATTTTTTCCTTTATGTGGGTACTGGGAGTCAAACTCAGGACCTCACGCTTGCCGAGCAGGCACTTATGCCGCTGAGCTATCTCACCGGCCCTGATGATCTTTTTTTAAAGATAGCATTCACAAACACAAAAAAGTTATTTTTCCACTGCTTGTTAAAACATCCATAGGGCCGGTGAGATGGCTCAGCGGCATAAGCGCCTGCCTTGCAAGCGCGAGGGCCTGAGTTCGACTCCCGGAACCCACATACGAAAAAGGGGCCGGTGATATCGCTCAGTGGCACGGGTGCCTGTTGGCGCGCGAGGTCCTGAGGTCGTCCCCCTGGTACCCACAAAAAAAAATAAATAAATAAAAATAAAAAAAAAATAAAACATCCATAATAATACTGCTTCATCATATTTTACTGATGAAGCCAAATTTTTGCCAAATTTGGCTAAGCTAAATATGTGCTAAATGAAGCTAAATATTTGCCAAATTTTAGGTAGCTTTATGACACAGAAACCCTAGAGCCTTATGATAGAGATTCATAAACACTATCACATATAAGCAACTTAGAATTTAAAAACATATTACTATGAAAGAGCCAATCTAATGGATTAAAGAAACAGTGGCATAATTTTTCATTATAGTATAACCATTTTCAATTATAGTAGGGCCGGTGAGATGGCTCAGCGGCATAAGCACCTGCCTGGCAAGCGTGAGGTCCTGAGTTCGACTCCCAGCACCCACATACAAAAAAGGGGCTGGTGATATCGCTCAGTGGCAAGGGCGCCTGCTGGTGCACGAGGTCCTGAGGTCAACCCCTGGTACCCACACACACAAAAAAAAAATTATAGTAGATACCCCATTTATATAATTTAACCATAAAATGATCAAAGAGAACGACCACAAAAAAATTAAAGATTATAATGTGACATTATTAATTTTACTTTTATTGCAAAATAGTTCTTCGCTCCAGCAGACAGGCTGATAGCATGAGCCATAAGCAACTCATTCATCACCTGCCTAATACTGTTTTTGGGCTACAGGATTTGATTTCTGAATGTTGTCTTCTGAACACTGACAAAAAGTACTGTATTCAAAGCCTTCAAACAGGAAAACCAAAGGACTCTAAGAATGATAATATCACTCTGCAGCATGTCCCATTTGATTAATTTGTTTCTGAAAGGCTAAATACATTATTCTCCAAAAAGACCCCATGTGTTTCTCAAATAACCCCAGCTCAGAGCCGGGGACAAACTCCAGACTTCAACATGACAGACAGGAAGATGGAGCCATTTTATTAGGCTGACTGGATGTACTGAAGAATGCTATTCTCCTTTAGACCCCGGAGGAACTGGCAGAGTCTGCTGTGATCTGAAAGCGCATTTGTTTTCCAGGGCAATTCAATCCTAGAATTTTAATAGCAAACAATTTATGTTCTGTTAACTTAGGATAAAAGCTCCAATATAATTAAGCCTATTATAAAAAATTTTATGGGTAAGTTGTGTGTTGTTTCTAAAGTAAACTTTTTGGGCTTAATTCTTACATTAATCAATCACACTATGACTTACCAGTTAATTTTAATAAAAAAGCAAAACAAAAACAAAGAAACCCCCAAAACACCAACAATGGAAAGCATCCATTTCTTCAGTATTTTCTTCAAAGGCCTTAGGTTACTCTTAGGACTCTTTTTGACTCTTACTTCAAAATTATGAAATCTGTTTTCTTATTTAAAAAATAAATCTAGGGGGCCGGTGAGATGGCTCAGCGGCGTAAGCACCTGCCTGGCAAGTGCGAGGGCCCAAGTTCTACTCCCGGAACCCACATACGAAAAAAGGGGCTGGTGATATCGCTCAGCAGCACGGGCGGCTGCTGGCGCGCGAGGTCCTGAGGTCGACCCCCGGTACCCACAAATCAATCAATCAATCAATCTAGGGCCAGGGATATAGCTCAGTGGTACAGTGCCTGCCTGGTAAGCGCGAGGTCATGAGTTCGATTCCCAGTGCCAAAAAATAAATAAATAAACAATAAATCTAGCCAGGCATGGTGGCGCATGCCTATAATCCCAGCACTTGGGAGGCTGATGCAGGAGGATTGCTACAAGTTCAAGGTCAGCCTAGACTACACAGTGAATTCAAGGTCAGCCTGAACTACATAGCAAGACCCTGTCTCAAAAAACAAAAACAAACAAAAAAAAACACAAACATACAAACAAAAATCTAAATTCTACTTGAGACTACTGTCTGATTTTCAAAATAAATCTGAAAAATTTAGGACTAAAATTAGAAGCAAACATTAGCAAATTAGAAGTAAACAATGAAGCGATTAGGCCTAAACCAACAAGCTGCTGATATTAGCGAAATGTATACTACTGTGAACTGCCTAAACATGTGCTAAGGGATAGCACGAGCTTAGTCTTCAGTGTGTACCACCTCGTGCGAGATCCGCCGCTGTTCAATGTATGCCATGAACTGTGAGCTGAGGCTGTCAGAGTGCAGGCCCCGGGGCTGTCCTGCTTCATCCTCCTCTTCCTCTGCAGCACAGCTGTCAATGTAGTCGATCTGATCCAAGTCATGTTCTACTGCAGACATCACACACAACACAGCAAACACTCAAATAAGACAGCCGATAAAAGACATTTGTTTAAATTATATACTCTCCTTTCCCCTAATATTTTCTATTCTGAAAGTAAAAAGAAGTACACAAGGTTTCAGTCTTTATAGTCCATGGCTACTCACTTTCAATAAATGTCCCCTGAAAACCTTAGCCCAAGGTCACTAAAGAAAACTAATGGTAATTACTGAAATACAGACTTAATTTCTTACTTCTTTGGATAGCTCCTCAGAGTCTTAAACAAGACAGTTTGAGTTTGTGAAAAAAAGAAGGCTAATTTTTAATGACTGAAAGGTGCACCTTTTCTTTTAACTTTTTGGAGGCTTAATATCTCTTTTTGGGGTTGAGACACAGAAAACCTAACAGTCAACTCAAAAGAAAGCAAAGGCAATAAAAATTAAAAGAGTAGCCAGGCTTGGCAGTGCACACCTGTAATCCCAGCTATTTGGGAGGCTGAAGCAGGAGCATTAGAAGTTTGAGGCCAGCGGGGCAACAAAGCAAAGGCCTTCTCCCCTCAATCAACCAATCAATTAATAAAAAATAAGGAAAGGAAAAGAAAAGAAAGGGTAGGAAGAAACTGGACTTGGAGAGAAAGAAAGTTACTAACAGTTCACTTCCTGTAACTTTTATCAAAGGTTTTTTAAAAACCATGACCAGAACAAAGATTTTCCTATTTAGAAAATTGCTAAAGGTCGACCTTGTACATATTTTGCAGTAATTTGTGAATGAAAGGGAATCATTTGAAGAATTTTTTTCTTTTCAAGATGCTTCAGAGTGAAGAAAGCATATAATTATGACATAGCTGCGTAACTGTTTCATCTATTAAGTTCTAGAATGTCCTATTGTTAAGTTTAAAACTAATTACATTTAATAAATATTTAAAATGGTACATTAGGAAAAAACCCTTGCTACTAAGATGGTTTCTTCAGAGATGCAGTAAATCCCAATTATTTTATGATGCTTCATAAGTTGCCTGTAAGTGGAGTTGCTGGGAACAGTGCATTTGGAGAAGTCTGGTTCTCAATTTATTCTTCTGATTAAATTTTTTGTAACAAATTCTAAAGCTGCAATTAATATTAAAAATAAATTTTGAATTATTAGGATTTGCTCATAGCTACAAAAGATGAAAAGGTGCTAAGTCTACATCCACATCAGAAAGTATATAAATGCATTTTTTGCAATGTGCTACTATTTGTCTGACTACAAAGTTTATATTCTATTTTCCAAGACAGCAACATCACTTTTTCATACTATTTAGACAGTGCAGCCTAAAAGAATACAACCTATAAAAGGGAACCACATAAGTAATTTCAAATTTCCCAATAGCCACATTAAAAATAAAGGTAGCTGGATGTTGTGGAGAATGCCAGTCATCCAGATGCAGGAGGATTACAAGTTCAAGGCCAGCCTGGGCAACCTAATATCCTGCCTCAGCATACATACATACATACATACATATATAAGGAGTAGGGATGTAGCTTAGTGTGAGGCTTTGGAGTCAAGCCCCAGTAATGTAAAACAACCCCCACCCCACCTCCCCCCGAAAAAGAAAGGAAAAAATGATTTTTTTTTTTGGTACTAGGGATTGAACCGAGGGCTTTCACACTGAACTACATTCCCCAGCCCTTAAAAAGTTTTTTTTTTGTTCTGAGACAAGGTCTCCCTAAGTCGCCCAGCCTGGGCTTAAGTCATTAAATTGCCTAGGCTGGTCTTGAACTTGTGATCCTACTGCCTCAGCATCCTACAGTGTTGGGATTATAGGTGTGAGCCACTGTGCCTGGCTAATATTTTTTATGTTATCCAGTATATCTAAGTGTTATCATTTCAACATATAACTAATATGACATTATTTTATATGTATTTTTTATGAAGTCTTCAAAATCTGATGTGTGTTTTATACTTATAGTACTTTTCAATTCGGGAAAACAACATCTCTTTTTTTTTTTTAATGTGGGTACCGGGAGTCGACCTCAGGACCTCGTGTTTGCCAGCGAGCGCTTGTGCTGCTGAGAGATATCAACGGCCCTTTTTTTCCTTTATGTGGGTTCTGGGAGTTGAACTCAGGACCTTGCGCTTGCCAGGCAGGCGCTTATGCCACTGAGCTATCTCACTGGCCCCTTCTTTTTTTTTTGAGACAGAATCTCACTATTAGTTTAGGCTGGCCTTGAACTCATGACAATCCTCCTGCCTCAGCGTCCTGAGTGCTGGGATTACAGGTGTGCGGCACCATGCCCGGCAGGAAAACATTTCAAGCGCTCAAATCACAACATGTGGCTAGTGGCTACCATACTGAAAAGCACAGATCTAGAAATTATGTCTTAAACAAACTGACTGGAAAGATAGCTTGTATGAGGGTAAAATTTAAAAGAAAACTAGAACTACTGAAATGTGGATGGAATAGTTAGGTGACAGGAATAAAGAATATAAGACAGTGAGGAAAAGAAAGACGGCAAGCCACTTAAAATCATCATTCAGAGATGAAAGCTTTTCTCCGAAAAGCAAAATAGTCATTTCTCTTTAATAATCCCCTGAAACATCAGGATTTGGTGACTTAAACCAATATGGAACAGAATGCTAAGATTAAGAGTTCATTTCAGAAGTACTATACAAGGAAGCAAAAAGATTATCTGCTTATTTTATAAAAACTGCAAAATTTTAAATGCCAGAATAAATAAAATATTCAGAAGCCCTAAAGAGAATTATTGCAGTTGAAAGAAAAGGTAAACATTAAGCAACACATCAAAGAGATCAAATCATCGCTTAAAAAAGAGAATGGGGGCTGGTGAGATAGCTCAGTGGCATAAGTGCCTGCCTGGCAAGCACGAGGTCCTGAGTTCGACTCCCGGAACCCACATACAAGAAAAGGGCCGGTGATATTGCTCAGCAGCACGGGCGCCTGCTGGCACGAGAGGTCCTGAGGCTGACCCCCAGTACCCACAAAAAAAAAAAAAAAAAAAAAAGAGAATGGTACTTCAAAGAGGTATTCCAGGTAAACTGTAAGTTTCCTCCCGAAATAAGAATGAAAGACACACATTTTTTACTACAAACCTGAAAACAGAGAAACGGATGTCTCATCCCTGAGGAAAACAAATTTTTTGGTCATTATATGAAAAGAAGTCTTGAAAAGAACAGTGAAAAAGCTACAGATACCCAAACTAAAGCAGTAGATGTGGAAAAGACTGCTTCAAAAAAATGACAGAAATTAAAAGGATTAGATGTCGTCAGAATTCTGTTTACCTCCACCATTTGTTACAACTAAACTGTTCCGATTCTCTTGGTATTGGCTTTCTCTTCGTAGTCTTTGTTCTTTAGTAATTTCCGCTACCCGAAGAGGCAGATCTGAAAATTCATCTGTAGGCTTAAAAAACAGCAGAAACATTTAAAAATTTACCTTTAATTGTGGCCAACATATTTAAGTATGGGCATAAAATTAACATTTAGGAAGAAAGAGCAAAGACATTTTTTGGCTTTTGGTGCTGGGATTGAACCCAGTGTCTTACATATGCTAGGTAAGAACTCTACCACTGAGCTGCATTCCCAGCCCAGCAAAAATGTTTTGGAAATGGACAGCAAAGATGGACAGACAACAATGTGAATGTATTTAATGCAAGTGGAATGGACTCTTTTTTTTGGAGACATCCTCCTGTCAGGCATGTGCCACCACACCTAAAGAAATGAACATTTAAAAATGGTTAAAATGATAAATTTTGCTATAGATATTCTACCACAGTCAACAAAGAGAAGAAATAAGGGCATTCATGACTTTATAAATATATACACAGATTTGTGATCTACATGTGTCTTTATAGACGCAGTCATCCAGAGATACATATACAAGCAATTCCAAATTATAAACAGGTTGTGATTTAATTTGCTTTGGACTCTCAATGAAACAATGTTATAAACTGGATATTACCAGTCCTCCTAAAAAAAAATGCTTAATCATTTAATCCAATTTAAGGCTTAGTAATTTTAAAAAGCAGAAAATATAATGGTAATAATTTTTTTCTTTTGAGGCAGAGTCTCGCTATGTAGTCTAGGCTGGCCTCGAACTCACAGTGATCCTCCTGCCTCAGCCTCCTGAGTGCTGGGATTACAGGTGTGTGCCGCCACGCCCAGTTCAATAATTAAACAAAAACAAAAAGCAATCTAATTTTAACATGTGGATATTCTTTTTTTGTTTTGTTTTCTTTTTTCTTTGCTCTCAGGAATGTGGATATTCTTCAGCAGGTTCCCATCTCTACCCACCAGCCTAGAGTCCTGTTTTCCCTTGCCTTCCAGCATTCCTTCTACCTCTGCTCCAGACTACCCAGACTTCAACTGTAGGGTTCAGTTTTAACTGACAGTTCCTGTTTGCTTTCCAGAATATAAAACGATTTATATGAGACAAGGAGGTAATAAGCATATAAAATACATGTGGTAAAAAGATATTAAAGAGAGTACTGTGTGTGTGTGTGGTACTGGGGGTGGAACCCAGAGTTTCACACATGCTAGGTAAACACTTTACCATTGAGCCACATCCCCAGCCCCAGAATACTATTTCTGGGTGGAAGGACTACATGGGATTTTTGTTCTTGCCTTGACTTTCCTGAATTTCATGCACTAAGAAACCAAATCCAACTAGGCTCTTTGCCTTTCACCATTTTCTTTTCTCTTAATCAGGAGTTCAACATACAGAAGAGACACTCACCTCGTTCCCTGACCACCTCTTATCGCCACTGTCCACACTATTGAAACCTGAATCGAGGGCTCCATAGGGGCGACCTGAGTATAGTTCTTCATGGCTGCCAGAAAGAAACTAGTTTTTACTGTAAAGTTTGATATCTTCACTTGATCTTAGCCAAAAGGCTGAGAAGCGATTGTAAAGTCTGATATCTTAAAATTAAAATGTAAAACAAAACAGATATAATTTTACTAATAAACATTCTCATGGCACTGAAGTCTTTTACTATAATTTGTATACATTCAAATGCACAGATCTTAGCTGCACAATTGCGACAAATCACTACATCCCTGTCCATACACCTCTGTCACATGAGGACACTTCTACTTTACCAGAAGGTGCTTGCCCATCGCTTCCCATTCGATTCCCCCTTGTGCTGCAACTGCGTTTTCCTCAGGGAAAATCCCTGCTGATTTTCTTTTAAATTATTAGTGTGGAAGGCTGAATATTGGTCCCTAAAAATAACCACGACCTCATCTCTGGAACTTCACCTCACATGGCAAAGGGAATTAAAGCTGTAGATAGGAATAAGGTGGCCGGTGAACTTATTTTTAAAAAGGGAGATTATTTTGGTTTTAGACTGAGCCCACTGTAATCGCAAGTGTCCTCGTGTTTGTTTTTGGTGTTCCAGCCTCCACCTCACGGTTCTTCCTCAGCCTCCAGGGTGCTGCTTACAAGTGTCTTTAAATATGGAAGAGGGAGGCAGAACAGGGCAGTGTGATGCGATGTTGCCTTGAGGATGGAGGACGGGTTCTGTGAGCCAAGGAGTACAGACAGCCTCTGGAAGCTGAGAAGGCAAGAAGAGGACAGAAGAGGATCCAACCCAGAGCCCACAGAGAGGGCACAGCCTTCCCAGCACCTTGATTTAGCCCAATGAGGTTGTTTGATTTCTGACCTACAGAATCATAACAAAAAATCTGCATTGTTTAAGCACCTAAGTTTGTAGTAATTTCTTATGACAGCAATAGAAAATGAATAAAATTAGTTTTCCTTATTCTAGAATTTAGAAAGATGGAATCACATACTCTATGTGTCTTTTTCGGGGGGATCAGCAACATGTCAGTGAGATTCACGGTATTTTTATATTCCTTCTTATTGCTGAGTAACATTCCACTTAATGAATATGTAATTTAAAAAATCCATTTTCTTTTGACAGACACTCAGTTGTTTCCAGTTTTTGGCTGCTATGAATAAAAATGCCAGGAACATTAGTGAATAAATCTTTGTAAGACTTTGCTTCCATTACTCTCTGAGTAAATAACTTAGAGTAAAATAAATGGTTTATATGGTAAGTGTAGGTTTAACTTTAAAAAAAAAAACTATCAACCTGTTTTCAAAAGTAGCTATGTCATTCTGCATTCCTACCAGTAATGTATTCAGGTTCTAGCTGCCAATGCCTGCAATGCTGAGCCTTTAATTTAACCATTTTGGTGAGTACCAATAGCTTTCTATCTCAGTACCTCACTATGGTTTTCATTTGTTTTTCTCTGATGACCAGTGATGTTGAGTAGTATCTCTCTGGTGTGTTTACTGGTCATTCATTTAGTTTCTTTTGTTAAATGTCTGCTCAAATCCATTGCTCGTTTTAAAAAAAATCACATATTTTTTTGAAACAACTTTATGGGTTTTTTAGTTTCAACAAAATTCCAAACTTCCAATTTTAAAAACACGTCAAAAAATGAAGACGGGTTACATATTGACATCAATATTACTGCCCATTTTTAAAATGCAACATCAATGCCTCTCAAAAATATTTTGCTAAGCAAAAGAAGTCAGACACAAAATGCTTAATACTCAATTCCATTTAGATGAAGTTCTAGAAAGGCAAACACTCTACTGTCATAAAGCACACCAGGGTAGCTTGATGCTGGGGGTAGAGGGACATGCGGTCAGTGAAACTGTTACATATCTTGGCTATACTGGTGTTTTTCTTAACAACTATTAACTTACCAAAACTAACTGAACTGCACACTTGAAACACATAAATTTTATTGTTTGTAAATTATCTCAATAGAGCTGTAACAAAATCCCATAAAAGTGCTAAACTATTTCACGCAAGTATACATGCTTTAAGCAATGTATAGAGCACTGGTTGATGCCACACCCTTATCAATAATTGGAGGGGTCAGTTTTCTTAACTTTCATCATTCTAGGGGATATGTACTGACACCCAGTGACCTAATTTACATTGATTTCTTATGATGACAAATGACACTACTTTTTTGTGTGCTTACTGTTCATTTATATATCTCTTTGTGAAGAGGTCTGTTCAAATCTCTTGTTCATTTTTCAATAGGCTCTCTCTCTCCTGTATGTGTGCTTGTGTGTGAGTGTGTGTTTGTGACTTAACCCAGGACTTTGCACTGAGCTATGTCCCCAACCCCTTTTACTATTTTTTTAAATTTTGAGCTGGGCTCAAACTTGCAACCCTCCTGCCTCAGCCTCTCAGAGTGCAAGGATTACAGGCATGTGCCACCACTTGTGGCTCGGGTTATTTCTTTATCATTAAATTGTGGGTATTCTCTATCTGGATACAAGTTGGTGGTCACATCTTTCTTTCTTCCTTCCTTCCTTCCTTCCTTCCTTCCTTCCTTCCTTCCTTCCTTCCTTCCTTCCTTCCTTCCTTTATTTATTTATTTATTTATTTATTTATTTATTTATTTATTTTTTTTTTTTTTGAGATAGGGTCTCACTAGGTAGGCCAGGCTAGCCTTGAACTCACTATTTAGCCCAGGCTGGATCTGAACATGCAATCCTCTTGGCTCAGCCTCCTGAGTGCTGAGATTACAGGTGTATAAGCACCACACCTAGTGATAGAGCATTACAAGTCACGAAGTCTATTTCATTTGCATTTAGTTCATCAAACATTTATTGAATGCCACACAGTGTTGTGGGTGCTAAGAACATACGTATGAATAAAGCATGGCCACTGCTTTCAGGAACTCAGGCTTGTTGGGGAGAATTCATTCCACTGGTGGGGTTACAGAGGCAGGACTTTTCCTATCAATGCCTTAGTCTCTCCTCAGTTTCACTGCCACATCATCGTAAATAAATGTAGTTAGTCTGTAACATAAAGCTGCTTAAAATCAGCAAAAAGCAAAAGTCAATAATCCAAAATACTGCCACTGTAAAACAAAGATATCACAACAGTGCAATTTACTAAAGGAAACATTTACATCTGGAAATGAATTAAAAATCTGAAATCTTCATGAAATGATTTGTGGAAAATTTTGCCTTTTTATATTATATAAAAATAGAAAGTTACAGGTAAAGATTGAAAGTGCTATAGTGCCTAATGTATATTGAACATCCAAAGAGTTACAGGATTATTAAATATTGTCTTTTGCAAGGCTAGATTCTCTCTAAATTGGTCCTGGCCTAATTATTATGCCTCATGTTTATACAGGGCTTTATGGTGTGCTAAGTTCTTTTGGACATAGGTCATCTGATCCTCAGAACAAATGCTAAAGTAGAAACAGTGTACATATCATATGGAAGAAAGTGAAATTTGGAGGTTAAATGAACTGACTGATAGTACAGAGAGCCAAAATGAAGGTCCTCTGGCTCCATGCCAGCATGACAAATAAATTAACAGCTAACTATTGTGCAGTTCTTCTGATCTACACCCTTGTTGAGAAAGACCTGAAGGTGCAATATCTCATTCACTGGTACTTGAGGAGATGAACGAATTATTACATATACCATTGTCCTCTGCTATTCAAAGAGAATTGTTTCAGGATATCCCATAGATGTCCTAAAATCCAGGGATCCTAAATCCAGGGATCCTCTACACACAGCTTCCTGTATAATATATATATATAATATATAAGATATATATATATTTGGAGACAGGGTCTTGATGTGTTGTCAAGGTTGACCCCAAACTCCTACTCACAAAGCTTGTTAGCAGCAGAGCTAAGGTTAGTATTCAAGTCACTAAGACTAACGGATTTCAACTGGCCCCTCACCAGAGGACACTGGCAAAGTTCAGAGACATTTTAGTTTGTCACACTAGGAGGGTGCCAAAGGTACATCGTGGATAGAGGCCAGTGATGCTGCTGACCTTCTTACAACAAGAGGATTGCCATTCACAACAAGAATTATCTGGTCTAAAAAAAAAATCAATAGTACCAAGATTGAGAAACCCAGACTTGGAACTGCACTTTGTCAGATCTATGTAATTGTTTTACATTTAATACAGGCATTCAGAGAGTAACATGTTAAAGCAGATTATTTCTCTTCAGGCAATAATCCAGGGAAATTTAAGGACCCAGTTCATTTGATTCTGTGTGTCAAGGAACAAGACAGATGAAAAGTACAGAATATACGCACCAGGAGCCAAAGCCCAAGGGTCTCCTATCGTAATCCGGCAGGTCTGGAGCAATCTTACAAGCTTGCATGTTCAGGTATTTAAATATGTGGATTTTGCCTTTTATGCATATCTAAATAAAACAGCATACAAATGCAACCAAATGATTACTCATCTGAAACACACATACTCTTTTTTGTAAAATTATAGCCACCTTTTTACATAATGTAAATAGGGACTAGAAGACATTTCTATTAAGTATGTAGTGTAATGTTAACAAAATGAAGTCTAGCCAGTTGCAGTAACACACACCAGTAATCCCAGTACTCTGAGAGGCTGAGACAGGAAGAATACAAGCTCAAGTTCCACCTGGGCAACTTAGCAAGACCCTGTCTCAAATAAAATATTTAATAAAATATTATTATTTTATAAATATATTTATTTTATAATAATTTATTATATAAATTTATAATAATTTATTATATAAAATAAATATATTTTATAAAATATTTAACAAAGGGTTTGGGATATAGCTCACTGGTACAGTGCCCCTGGGCTCAATTCCTCAGTATCATTAAAAAAAAAAAATACACACACACACACACACACACACACACACACTGTATATATAAAACTTGGTTCAGTGCTATTCTAGATATTTAGCTAGTAAATATATTTTTGTTTTCTTTTTTTTTTTTTTCCTGTGGGTACCGGGGGGGTCGACCTCAGGACCTTGCACGCCAGCAGGCGCCCATGCCGCTGAGCGATATCACCGGCCCCTTTTTCGTATGTGGGTTCTGGGAGTTGAACTTGGGCCCTCGCGCTTGCCGGGCAGGCGCTTAAGCTGCTGAGCCATCTCACCGGCCCTATATTTTTGTTTTCTAGTCACTAGTAAGTTTTAGTAACATAGAAACAATCTATGTTACAAATATTGTTAGAATAGCAAGTACATTTATTACACTATGCATACTCAGGAATTTAAAAACTTCTGATACATTATGCTGACAACTTTTGATTTTAGAAGTCTAATAACTGTGTATATATGCTCTTTTTTTTTTTTTAATATATGCGGGTACTGGGAGTTGAACTCAGGATCTCACGCTTGCCAGGTAAGCGCTTATGCTGCTGAGCTATATCACCAGCCCTGTTTATATGCTCTTGAACGTGCTTTCTATAGGAGAGGAGCAGGAAATGACAATGAAGTTATATATATATGTTTTTGTTACTATCTGTCCCACAAGTCTAAATGAATTCTATAAGAGATGAAGTTTAAATGTAAGTTTTACAGACACCATAAAGACTACTATAGGTTTGTATAAAATCATCAATAAAATTGCACAGTTTAAAAAATATCTACAGTGAAAATTATGGGTTGGTAAACATTTTATAAACTGTAGGATGTCTAGGCTCTATATGTAAACCTACCTTATAATTATATTACTAGTTTCATTACTGTCAAGTGAATAAACTGGCTAAATAAGGAATTTATGATTTTAGAAAACAGAAAGCACAAAAACAATTGTACTCAGTGGCACAGCGCCTGCCTGGCAAGTGCAAGGTCCTGAGTTCGATTCCCGGTACCAAAAAATTTAAAAAAAAAAATTGTAACAAGAATGCATTCATAATCTCTATTTTGGAAAGGTATTTTTATTTGTCTCTAGCCTTTATGTTCTTTATATTCAATTTTTACTAGAAGAAAATTAACAAAAGTTAATTGTTATTTTTTTTTTTTTTGATACTGGTGATCAAATCCAGTGCTCTACCCCTGAGCTACATTCCCTCAAAATAAATAAAATTTTTTGAGACAGAATCTCACTGAGTTTCCCAAGCTAGCTTCAAACTTGTAAGCCTCCGGCCTCAGCCTTCTGAATTCAAGCATGTGCTGCCATACCTGGCTCAAATTTTATTAGAAAAACAATTTCAGAACTCCTCAAATTAAAAAATGACAAATTAGTAAAAGGAAAAACACTTCTAGGGGCATTACCCATCTTCCACCCCATTTATTCAAGGCTTCTACAGAATATAAAGTATGTGAAATAATTTTAAAAGAACTTAATTTACAACAGAAAGATAAATGCACATAATTACATTGCATCCTTTGTCAAAAAAAAAGCCCACAACCTGTTTGCACTGTGGTTTACCTGTGCAGGAGGTGACTGGAGTGGGTTGTTATCTAGGGTGATCACCTGCAGGTGCCTGAGGTTCCGGTAACAAACAGGGATTGCTGTGATTTTATTGCAGGAGAAGTCTAAACGTATCAAAGGCAACTCTGCAAGCTCTGCATGTGGGGTAAACGGAAACGAATAATTAATGATATTTTAGAGCTACACAATTTTTACATAAACTTCCAGTTAAACATGGTGGATTGAATAAGAATTTACTTAGATTCTTGGTGACTAACTTATGTAACAAAGTGATGTAAATTAAAATCTATTTGTCTACAGATAATACTAATAAAAATCAAGCAGTTTGACCCCACACAAAGCCACAGAAATTCTCAGAAGCTGGAGGACCCAATACGACAAAAAGGTGATGAGATGACAGCCTATATAAGAGCAGTTAGATGTCTACCTCTCTCCAATACCAATGAGAGTGACAAGTTATTCTCTAGAGAAACTGAATCAAAAAAGCTCCCAATGGAGGGACCCAAGGACCAATGCAAAGCCAGCCAAAAAGCGAGGATTTAGGTGGAAGTCTCCACACTTAAGGGTCATCCTTCAGTGGCTTCCACTGCAGCCTACCTCATCCCACATTTTGAAGGCCAGCAGTTAGGAATTCACATAATAACACAGAAGAAATGGAAACTTTCTCTGAAGAAACTATGCAGTCCCATACAAGAGGCCTTTAGATATTAACAGGGAATTTCTGATAATAAAATATACAACTTGCTACTTAATTACCCTTCTACAATTTCTGCCCAAGATACTTAGAGGTTTTACTCTATTACAATCAGACAGTATATGATCCACAGAAACTTTATTTATTTATTTTTTGAACCAGTAATCCAACTCAGGACCTCACACTTGCCAGGTAGGCACTGTGCCACTGAGCTATATCCCCGGCTCAATCTACAGAAATTTTAGAGAAGCCTCCAACAATACATATGACAAAAATCAAAACCAACTAACCAACAAAAAAAGGAACTAGAAAAAATGAGTTACTATTATTATGTTTGTATTGGAGATTGAATGCAGGGCCTTCACACTGGGATAATTTTAAATTTTGAAACGAGGTCTTGCTAACTTGCCAAATTGCAGAGGCTGAGCTCAAACTTGATGATTCTCCTGCCTCAGCTTCCCAGCGTTCTGGGACTACAAGTGTGTGCCACCATGCCCGGCCAAGTAGCTATACATAAACAAAAGCTGTTTGAAAAGCTAGAATTAGTATCGCTAATTTCAGAGAAATAAGATCAAATCTCTGAAATATAGAAAGGATTTTTTATAAAAAATCATAGACTTATTTATTAACAAGAGTTCTTACAAATGAAAAATTTGATTGCAGAAACAAAAATTCAGAATGAATTTCTAAAATTAAAAATGCAAGAATGGTTGGAACTATTTTACTAGCAATGACAAAGGAACAATAATAAAGAAAAAAATCAAACAGGTCTAACATTCAATTATAAAATATGAACAGAGAGGAAGAGGGGAAATTATCAGAGAGGGCTAAGACCATTGAATACTACCAAGTATCCAGCATGAGTTAAAACAACTCCTACTGTGTACATCATCATAAAAAACTCAGAGCAGCAGGAATAATGAGAAGATCTTAAAATCTGCCAGAGCGAAGAAGTTGGTCACAAAAGAGAATTAGAAATAGGATACTTCCCACCATCTATTTTTAACACTGAAAGCTAAAATGAAAAAAGACTTAAATATCCTTAAAAGAAAATGGTTTTCAACCAAGAATCTACATACAAATTATCAATCAAGCAAGACCACAGATTAAAGATATGTCCTTTCAACTGAGGTCTCAAAAAAATGTTCTCTCATGACAACGTTCTCAGGAAGTTACTAGAAGATGTCCTCCAGGAAAACAGGAAGTAAACAAAGAAAAGGAAGTATCTGGAGTCCAGGAATGAGACTATTCAATATGAAAGAAAGCAAGCTGGGGAGGACCATTAGAGAACAGATGCCTAGATGAGAATGACAAAGAGAAGGAAAACTGGCTCTTTGAGGCAGATCAGCAGGAAAAGAAAATAAGATGAATTATTAACACTAGAACACAATAACAACAAAATATGCAAGAAAGAAAATGAAATAAGAGTACATCACTTGAACTCTTAGGAAATAATATTTATATAGTTAATGTAAACATTGGGTAATGATTTAATTAAGTTTTATTTTTTGATGCAGTACTAGTGACTTAACCCAGGGCCTGCTGCCTGCTGGGTAAGCACTCTACCAACCCCGAATTAATCAAAAGCTGTGATAAAACCATACTGGGAAGATTGGAGAAGTAAAGGTATAATACAGAGATCGTGGAAGGAAATAAAACCCTTATCTATCAATGAACATAAATGTCAAACTTGACAACCCCAGCTACAGAGCACTGTCTGTAAAAATGGACCATTTAGAAGTGTATCAGCAAATATCAGTGGAAAGAATCAAAACAATTAACATAAGTAGATGGCTCTAGCCATTGAAACTGGAGTGCATGGAGATTTGAGGAAGGGAAATATTATTATTTATTTTAGGCTTTTAGGTACTTTCTGAATGATGTACTATATTATTTAGTAAAAATTAAAATTAATTTAAAATCAAAATGACAAGGTAACAAAGCTGTAACATGTTATCTACCAAACTTCATTATGTTCAAGATTACTAATTAACATGAACTTGTGTGACTATTAGCACAAAGCTCTTGCTATCTCAGTTTAACTGTGTATGCTATTACAAAACAGCTATATCATTCATAATTTTCTTGTTAGTTTATAGTCAAAGTAACATTTAGAAATAAAGTAGAAGATGGAACTATTATACTGTATTGTAATTGTCATATGAAACCATTTTCATTTTTATCAAAACTGTTTCCATTAATTCACTTCATGTTAGTAAATCTTATTACATGAGTAAGACAGTTTTTTTTGAGACAGGGTCTTGCTATGTAGGCTGGCTTTGAACTCACTATGTGGCCCAGGCTGGCCTCAAACTCAGGGCAATCCTCCCGCCTCAGTTCCCCAGTGCTGGGATCACACATGTGCAGCACCATGCCCATACATGAGTAAGACTTTAAAGATCACCCAGAGTGGGGGTTCCTCCAGATAACCTTAGACTGGATTTGGGGTTACTGGGTCATATGTCATGACCTTTGTTCCAGACACATTCTTGAGCTCATAGCAAAGACCAAGAGGAAATGAGAAGGACCCTGAAGATAAAAGGTGTGAAGGTTACTGAACAAGTTTCGTGAAAGGAAAGATGTGTGGGTAGCATGATAGTGATAAGTGGATAAAGGTGAAATGGGAAAGTCATTTTCTTACATGTTTATTTGTGATTGAAAATGTCAAAAATAGGGCCGGTGAGATGGCTCAGTGGCATAAGCGCCTACCTGGCAAGCGCGAGGGCCCAAGTTCGACTCCCGGAACCCACATACGAAAAAAGGGCCGGTGATATCGCTCAGCGGCCTGAGGTCGACCCCCGGTACTCACAAAAAAAAAAAAAAAAAAAAAAAAAAAAAAAAAATATATATATATATATATATATATATATATATATACTTCTATGTTAGAACTAAATATGATACTAGATCAAAGTGGTTTAAATGATTACATTCTACAGTGAAAGCAAATTGTCATTAGTTAACTTATTTATTGTACACTACAAAATGTTTTGAAGAACACAGAATACTGCCATGAAAACAATTTCTGAATATTTCTTATCTTTTAAGTATACATTCTAAAGGATAAGCTGGGGAAAGTGGGTGAGATAACAAATGAAACAAGAGTTGCCATGAACTAATAACTAGCTACACAGAGGTTACACAGAGGTTTGTTGCTCTCATTTATGTATGAAATTTTCTACAATAAAATTTTAAAAATACACTTTGAGTCTAATAAAATAATGGTTCTTCCCATTTTTACTTTCACTTATAGCTTTTTTCATGAACTTGTTTATGTGAAAGATTGATAAATTAATTTGTTTAATCATTTTTTGTTTTTGTTTTTTTTTTTTAGATAGGGTCTCACTACATAGCCCAGGCTGGCCTCAAACTTGTGGCAATCCTCCTGCCTCCACCTCCCAAGTGCTGGGATTACAGGCATGCACCACCACACCCCACTTGTTTAATTATTCTGTCATTCAGATACAAACATGAGAGTTTACAGTCAGCCTAAGATAGCAAGTCTCCTGATGCAGTCTCTCCCCTCATTCATCATTCATTCTATATACATCACCTCACCTCCAGTCAAGGATAAAGTTGATTCTAGCTCAAAAGTTCATTTTTAAGTCAGTGCTGATTGTAAGAATGCTTTTCATTACATGAGACTATTCCCTTATTAAAACATTACATTTCTCTTACAGTCATGCTTACAAAAATTTCCAGTGGCCGTACCCTGAGTTATCAATTATATCAACTGGTAATTCATAAAAATAAAACGACTGGTTAATAGTTATCAAAACTTTTTACTGAGGGCTAGGGCTGTAGCTCAGTGGTACAGCACTTGCCTAACACACATGAGGCACTGGATTCAATTACCAGTACTGAAACAAAAACAAAACTTTTCATTGAAGAGTCCTTAAAAATCTACCACAGAGGCCGGGTGTGGTGGTGCATGCTTGTAATCCCAGCACTCAGGACGGTGAGGCAGGAGGATCGCTGTGAGTTCGAGGCCAGCCTGGGCCACACAGTGAGTTCAAGGCCATCCTGAACTACACAGAGAGACCCTGTCTCAAAAAAAAAAAAAAAGAACTACAATACAACAGATACCACTATTAAATAAATAATCAGATCTCAAAACACTGGCCTAACTTAAACCTTTTTGTCTTGTACCAATTAGTCTGAGGTCTTTAAAATAAAAAGACAAATAGTAAGAATTATTTCACAGTTTCTTACCTTCGGGCAAATGTACTAAGTGATTTCTTCTTACATTAAGGTCTCGCAAAGCCTCCAGATTACCAATTTGGGAAGGTACAGTCTGAATTTCATTGCAGCTGACATCCTATTTCAAAAGGATACAAAGGAAAGATTGTTCTTATTATAAACCTGCCTGCTTTAAACTATCAAATGAGATTAGATAGGATAATACTAGAGTCCTTCTCAGTACTAAAAAAATTGTGCTTCTGTGTATAAAAAAAATTCCACAGTTTATATTCACATTTAACTTTCAAACTTACTGGCACAGGGGTAGGGATATAGCTCATTGGTGAAGCACTTGCCTAGCATGGGCGAGGTCCTGGATTTTATTCCCAGCACCACGAAAAAATAAAAGTTGCATATGATTAAAAAAAAAAGTTTTGACTGATTCTGTACATTTTATACAGGTTTATATGAATTTTTTTTTTGGTATGGGGAATTGAACTCACGACCTCAAGCTTGCCAGGCAGGCACTGTGCTGTTGAGCATGCCTGTAATCCCAGCACTTGGGAGGTGGAGGCAGGAGGATTGCCACAAATGTATATTCTGGACTTCATTTCCTAGGCCTAACTGGCTCTAAAACTAGTCTAAAATCTAGACTGTAGGTTTAATGTTTGTGAGTTTTTACATATAGCTTCTTATATTCAAAATGTATGTAAAAAGTACCCTACTTTGTCCAATTAGATTAACATTATGTGATCTTTTCTGTTTATGATAAACATCTTTGTTTACAAACCCACAAGGAACTATACTCTTAAATCTCAATGGACAGAATTTTATTTGACCGTTGCAGAAATATGAAACATGTGATTTACTATCAAGGTAGCTGGTTTCAAATTCTACTGCTATGTAACCTGGAGCAAATTATTTAACCTGAGTGGTACTTTCCTCAGCTACAAAATGAAGACAATTTTAGTACTCAGCTTATAATATTAATCACAGTGATTAGAGAAAATTTTTTTTCTTTTTTTCCCCCTGGTACTGGGGATTGAACCTAGAGCCTTCACACTGAGCTACATTAACCCACCCCCTTTCTATTTTTTATTTTGAAAATGTGGTCTCACTAAGTTGCCCAGGTTGGGCTTGAATTTCCTCCTGGTTCAGCCTCCCATAGTGCTGGGACTACAGGCATGTGTCACTAAGCCCAGTGAGGAAGGTCTCACTCCTATACTGAGAACATTTACACAAGAGACAGTTTCTTATAATTTACAATGGATGGTAGGTGAACTTCAAGTAAACAGCTTAGAAAAATATATGGCAGTAAATTATAGTTTATAGTTACATTCTAAATATAGTAAGACAAACAAAAAAGCCTGACCTTTTAAGTATCCATTCTCCTACATAACTAACTGAAAATTATAATACTGATGGTATTAAAGTTGGTGCAGTGGTGTACATCTGTAATCCTAGTACCCGGGAGGCTGAGGCAGAAGGATCATCACAAGTTCGAGGCCAGCCTGGGCTACATATTGAGTTCAGTCCAGCCTGAACTGCAAAGCAAGACCCTGTCTCAAAAAACCAAAAAAAAAAAAAAAAAAAAAAAAAAAAAAGAGAATATGATATTACAAAATTTAATTTGAGGGCCAGGGATATAGCTCAGCACCACAAGTGCCTGGCCTGGCAAGCACAAGGTCCTGAGCTCAATTCCCAATACCAAAAATTTAATTTGAAAAATCAGATGACGTATTAACTAATACCACAAAAGTTTAATAACATGGAAGTCATTCACTACTAGTTAGAACATAATTCTAATCCCATTTTTCTATTTTGTGTAAGCCTATGGGATTTGTACTTTTGGTCCTTTATTAATTCTCTGTCAAGGAGTTGAGCACTGATCACTTAGGATTGTGTAGTTCATGACCAACATTGGAAGTCAAAACCACATCTTAAGAATAGACTGCTAACATGGAAGAGTATGGTATGGCTGGAGACACAATGAACAATCAAAAATTAAAATATTAACTTACAAGTTCCGTCAAATGTCTGAGGCATCCAATTTCTTCTGGAAGTGAGACCAATTTGTTATTACTAGCAATTAAGACTTTCAATGGTAAGTTACACAAGTGTACTGGCAATGTTGACAGCTGGTTCCGACTAAATGGGTAAGAAAAGAGGAGTCAGATGCTACCACTGAAGAAAAATTTCCATCTCTCGCATTCTAGTCTCAAATATAAGTCTTACAAGGAACAAATAGGTTAGCAGATTTGTGTTCCAGTCTTCATTTCATCAATTGTCAGCTTTGTAGGTTTAGGCATAGCATTGAACCTACCTGAGTTATATGAAGATTCCTCATCCATAAACTAAGTATTTTTGTAGCTGGCTGTGGGGGTACACACCTGTTTTCCCAGCATTCTGGGAGGCTGAGGCAAGAGAACTGCAAGGTCCAGCCCAATCTAGGCAACTTAGCAAGACCCTGTCTCAAAATAAAAAATAAACAGCTGGGGCTGGGCATGGTGGCACACACCTATAATCCCAGCACTCAGGAGTGAGGCAGGAGGATCACCATGAGTTCAAGGCCAGCTCGGGCTACATAGTGAATTCAAGTGGAGGTGGTTCTACATAAGCATTAAAATATTTATTAATTGACTGAAGAAGTCATTTAAACATGTGCCTCTAACTCTGTTGTGAGAATACACAGTGAGATCCTGTCTCAAAAAAAAAAAAAAAAAAAAAACCAAACCAAACCAAACCAAACCAAAAAGACTTTAGGGATGTAGCTCAGTGCAAAGGCCTTGAATTCAATTCCCAGCACCATACACAAAAATAAAAACAAAAAATTGGCAAAAGCTAAGTACCAGCTGGATGTGGTGGTGCACACCTGTAATCCTAGCACTCCGGAGACTTAGGCAGGAGGATTGCTGTGAGTTCGAGCCCAGCCTGGGCTGTGTAGTTAGTGCAAGGCCGGCCTGAACTACAAAGCGAGACCCTGTCTCCAAAACAAACAAAAAAATCCACTAAGTATCTCAGGAAAACAGGGTTTAAAAAGTATATAAATTGTAATAAATTATTATTTATAAAAATCTTTCCAGGGGCCGCTGAGATAGCTCAGCGGCATAAGCGCCTGCCTGGCAAGCACGAGGACCTGAGTTCAACTCCCAGAACCCACATACGAAAAAAGGGCCAGTGATATCACTCAGCGGCACGGGTGTCTGCTGGCGCGCGAGGTCCTGAGGTCGACCCCCAGTACCCACCAAAAAAAAAACATCTTTCCAAAGTATATTTTATGGCAAGGGGGAAATGCTTTAAACTTTCTGACTAAAAGCCTGGAAAAACATAAGAAAAAGATCATCTATAATAATATAATGCAGATAACATTTTGATAAATTTATACTTTTCTATTTTGTGCATATTCTCTAATTAGTTTTTTAACCTTTGCATGCCTGTGAAATAAGATAGTTCTTACAAGATGTGAAAAAATAGGAGGTGAGTTGAATAAATACATTTATTTATTCACTTATATATTCAGAACTTAATACATAAAAATTTGTCACAAGAACCAAATGAAGTAATTTCAGATCTATTCTTTTTTTTTGGTCTTTTTGAGACAGAGTTTCACTATGCATTTCAGGCTGGCCTTGAACTCTCTTTGTAGCCCAGGCTGGCCTCAAACTCGCAGTGATCCTCCTGCATCAGCCTCCCGAATGCTGGGATTACATGCGTGTGCCACCACACCCAGCTAGATCTACTATTCTTACTTTTTTTTTTTTGACACAATATTTTTCCATTTTACTTAATTTCTTCTAGCTAAGACAGTTTAATATTCTTACTCGAGGAAATTAATTGGAAAATGTAATTGGAGAACCACTATTACATTGCAAGCCTCCTCAGCTAACAGCTAGTAGGGTTTGTTACTGAGTGCTAAGCCAAAAATAGAAAATAAAGGAATATATTTAATATATCCTAAGGACACATAGAAACTGCTAATGTGAACAGATAGCATAAATATCCATAAATATTCAAGTAACAGAGATGGAAGACACTAGGGGAATATATTCAATATATCCTAAGGATACATACATAAACTCCTGATACAAACAGATGACATAAATGTCCATAAACATTTAAGGGACAGAAATGGGAAAATGGAAGACCATATAAAACAGAACAAACGAAAAAAAAAATTTTTTAAGAAACAATATTCTTACCTAATATTTAAGAATGTTAGAGCTTGTAAGTTTAGAACTGCTTCTGGGATATACCGAATACAATTTTGGTACAAGTTGAGATTTTCAAGAGAAACAAAATGACATGCTTCTATAGGAATTTCTGAGAGGCGATTTCGTGATAAATCTGAAATAAGAAATAAATTAAATTTAAAATCAATCCTGAGAGCTGATCGAAACATAAATTAGTAAGTAGGTTTTGTGATTATTTTAATATTCCAGAGTTTCTACTGTGGAGTTGGCTCAATGAAAGCATTAAAATATTTACTGACTGAACAAGTCATTTAAACATACGCTTTTAACTCTGTTGCTGGAAAAAGATTATTTTTTTCCCTCTTTTTTTGCAGACTGAACCCAGGGCATTCTGAGTTACATTCCTAGTCCTTTTCTAAATTTTTATTTATTTATTTCATTTTTTGCAGCATTGGGGGTTGAAGCTAGGGCTGTTGCACTGAGCTCCATCCCTAGCCCTTTATTTTTTGAGACAGGGTCTTGCTAAGTTGCTAAACTACCCAGGATGGCCTCAAACTTTTGATCCTCCTGCTTCAGCTTCCCAGAGCTCTGGGACTACAGGGGTACACCACCACGCTCAGCCAATGATTCCTTTTGAGTTTCCACACACACTAAGAAATAAAAACATCATTCTTTGCAGATACAGTAATAGAAGTTCTAAGACATCTACCTAAAACTTGTATCAAAGTTTATGTCACTAGCCTGTGTGATGGTGCATCCCTATAATTCCAGCACTTTGGGAGGCTGAGGTAGGAGGATCGCAAGTTCCAGACCAGCCTGGGCAACTCAGTGACTTAGCCAGAACCTTTTTTAAAATAAAAAAATAAAAAGGTTGGGGATGTAGCCCAGTGCAAACACACACACACAGATTATATCACTAAATTCCACATATCCTAGGAAAGAAATGGATCCCTAATCCATCTTTCCAAAGGCACAGAAAACATTCTAGATTTTTAGAAAAGCAAAACAAAGCAAAACAAAAAATATTATCCTTTTCTTTACCAGTTGAAGAGTATCAAGATCCTGTAGCCTTCTTTGATAGCACTGGCAAAAGATGAGACGGTCTGAACTTCAATAAAAATGAATGCACAGTGCATGGTAGGAACTACACGCCTATAATCCCAGTTACTCAGGAAGCTCAACTAGGAGGACTGCAAATTCCAACCAAGGGTGGGCAACTTAGCAAGACACTGTCTCAAAATAAGAAATAAAGGGGCCGGTGAGCTGGCTCAGCGGCGTAAGTGCCTGCCTGGCAAGCGCGAGGGCCCAAGTTCGACTCCCAGAACCCACATACGAAAAAAGGGCCGGTGATATTGCTCAGCGGCACGGGTGCCTGCTGGCGTGCGAGGTCTTGAGGTTGACCCCCGGTACCTACAAAAAAATAAAAAAATAAAATAATAAATAAAAAGGACTGAGGATATAGCTCAGTGGTACAGCACTTGCCTAGCATGTGCCAGGCCCTGGGTTCCAGTCTCAGTACTACAAAAAAAAAAAAAAAGATAATAATAATTACAATGAAGTGAAAACCCACTGCACATATTGAACTACATGAGTTTATAATGGCATACTCCAAATATACGACACAGAACCAATCCATTTTCTTATAAATGGTAAACTGAGAAGAATCAAATATTTATTGCACCTTCCCTATATGGATATATCATTGAGTAACCAAAGAGATGAAGAGAAGCATCTCTAAATAAGGCATCCTAACTATGAACAGAACAGAATGCCAGGACATCAACATTTTGCAACCCCCAGTAATGAATGGAGCCGAAACTAAACAATCTGGCTATCTTTATAAAAAGGTAATCAGAAATTACTGTATGTGCATCCCACTAGAACAGAACATCACCTAGGATTGTGCCAAAGGGATAGAACCTGAGTCTACTGTAGTTTCTGCATCAGCTGCAAGCTTTCAAGAAACATGCAGAACAGAAATGTAAATTGATATATGGCTATGCAGTAAGTTTCTGGCTTACAATGAGTTCAGTTCAGTTCCGAGAACATTCCTAAGTCTGATTCGTCTGTAATCTGACAAAGTGAGTCTTATAGAGTACACTTGTGAATCTTATACAGTACACCTGTGAAAGTTCAAAACTTGAATGTTAAGTCAGAGATTTACTGTACATCATTATTCATTTAATTAAATATACTGTGAGGCTCATTTGCTTACCACTATTTTCTCTCTTGTGTCTGTAGGAATACAGAAAAAAATCTTCAAGTTTCTGTTGGGAATTACGTAGTGAGACTCCTTGAAGAACTTTCTCCAGATGGAGCACTTGACTAATATAGTCTTGAATTACTGCATATTTGCAAATATTTTAACCATACAAGTAAATGCTATTTTGGATAGGTACTGGCACAGTTCTTAGCAGTCTGCAGATGTTATTCTGCTACCATCTAGTTTCCAATGTCACATGGTGCAGTCCAGGGCCCTAATGATTACTTTTCTTTTGTAAGCAATTTGTTATGCCTGCCGACCACCTTTCATATTTGAGTCTGGAATTCAATGAACTCCTTTCAATCTTTCTTCCGAACAAGAATTCTTTTCTATTATATCTTTAGTAGTTGTATTGCCTCCATTTGCTCTTTCTCCTTCTTTTATGTTTTTCTGGTTTGATATACTCTTCTACCTAATATTCTAAATCATGAATCTGAGTCTCGACAAAACATCATTCTCAACAAATTAATATATAGAGAAGTATTTTCCCCACTTCATGTTTAAAATCTCTTATGCTATAATTAGAAGCATGCCACTTTGTTTCTCTTAAGACTTAAGATAATTTGTTTTGTTCTCGCCATCAATGAAGCCAACTTTTCCTGGGTGCTTTCCTTGTTCACTCTCTCTTTGGCTGATTTAAAGTATACTTCTAAGTGCATTGTTTTTGTTGGCCAATTCACAGCTCAACTCAGCCTTAAAGCTCAGGTCAAGCTGCAACTGGTAAAAGGCAGTTAGCACCGAACAGCAGAAGCAACCTCTAAAAGAGCAGGAATTAAGCTTTCTCTCTGGAGCACAGCTATTTCTGGAAACTCAAAAGGTATTTGTCCAGAGGCCAGTGTCTCCCAAGACCCACACATTTGCTATGGGCCCTACCTGTCTGCCAGGTGGCTCCCAGTAACTGAAGTTGGGAAAGAAATCATCTTTCCAAAATGCCTCCTCACACTGCATTCACATGGAAAAAGTTAAAGTCAGGAAACAGAAACCATTAGGTACTTCAGACTAAAAACATTCCCACATAAACCAAATTGTGACTGCTTCTTTAATACAAAGAACAATAATTACTTTATCATTTCCTATTTAAATTATTTAGTATAAACTTTAAAAAATTATAAAGTATAATTTAAAAGCTAGAGAAATGAAAAATTATTAATGTCAATTCCAATTTTTTTTTTTTTTTTTTTGTGGGTACCAGGGGTCGACCTTAGGACCTTGTGCACCAGCAGGCGCCCGCGCTGCTGAGCGATATCACTGGCCCTTTTTTCATATGTGGGTTCCAGGAGTCGAACTCGGGCCCTCGCGCTTGCCAGGCAGGCGCTTATGCCACCAGCCCCCAAATTGGTTCTTAAATATTTGTTTTAGTCAATAAAGACAACAAATCAAAATTAAGTAGACTAAAGTTAGTCAATTTGTACCATAAACCTAAATTATTTAAAACCCAGAAAAATAAAAACAAATGATTTCCATCTTTTGATTCGTCCCCATACTAATAAAGGAAAAAATATTTGCTAGACATAGACTAAGTTTAGAAGTAACTCAACAAACAACTATTTCTTAGCTTTTAAATATTAGCCAATTTATCTTATTTTTCTAAATTTACTTTGCCCATCAACTGATGAAAACATAAAGCAAACACAGTACACATACAACACGGAATACTGTTCAGCCATAAAAAGAATGGAATCCTGTCATCTATTACAACATGGAAGGAGCTGAGGATCATTATGTAAAGAGAGATAAGCCAGGCAGAGAGAGACAAGTATCACATGATCTTGCTCATATATGGAATATAAAAATGTTGATTGCAGCCGGGTGTGGTGGTGCATGCCTGTAAATCCCAGCACTCAGGAGGCTGAGGCAGAAGGATCACTGTGAGCTTGATGCCAGCCTGGGCTATAAAGTGAGTTCAAGGCCAGCCTGAACTACAGAGTGAGACCCAGACTAAAAAAAAAAAAAAAAAAAAAAATTGAATGTTACCACCATAAAGAAATAAATGCTGTTATGGATTGTATCTTGATTTCCCTCCAAAGCCTCATGTACTCATAGGTGGGGCTTTTTGGAGGTGGCTGGATCTAGGGTTGTATGTATATGGATTAAGGGTATGTGTGATAACTAAATCAGTCTACTGATTTGTTTAGCATAATTCTGGGTGTGGGTAATTGGAAGGCTCACCCTGGGTGTGGGTGGCACCAACCAATAGGCTTGTAGCCTGGATGGAATAAAAAGAAAAAGGTGGAAGGCAGGCTCACTGCTTTCTGCCTGCTCTGCCATAGACTGTTTCTCCTCTTGAATGCCTCTCTGCCAGGCCACCCTGTCTTGAAACCAACCAACTAAGGACTGAAACCTCTACAAACTATGAGCCAAAATAAACCTTTTGTCTTAGTTACTTTTCTTGTTGCTGGGACAAAATACCTAACACCCAAAGTTAAAGGGGGAAAGGTTTATTTAGCTCAGTTTGTAGAGGTTTCAGTCCATAATCGGCTGGCTGCAGGGGAGAGTGGCTTTGCAGAGAATAGTTCATGGCGGGCAGAAGACAGCAAAACCAACAACAGACCTTAACAGCATTTTTCTGCTCCTTTTATACTCTATCTGGGCTGCTAGAATTAGGGCAGTGCCAACCACTCAGTGAACTGATCACACACCCTTAATCCCAGCATCACACACTCTAGATTTAGCCGCCTCTGAAAAAGCCCTATGACCGCATGAGGTTTTGGGGGGACATCCAGACACAAACCATAACACCTTTCCTCCTTTAACTTGTAGGTATTGAGTATTTTGTTTCAACAATGAGAAAAGTAAGACAAATACTTAAGGAGATAAATGTTTAACCTGATTTAAACATGATATTATGTATAATTTCAAAATATCACATGGTACCCTATAAATATGTACAATTGTTATGTTTTATATATCAGTTAAATAAATTTAAACTATAAATACATAACTGAATAAATAAATAGAAACACAAGCAGTGAATAAATGAAATCAAATTATGTAAATAAATAAAAGCTGAGATGGGTTACACTCGTAACAGTGCTTTAAGAGTATGTACAGTGTAGGGGCTGGTGAGATGGCTCAGCGGTATAAGCGCCTGCCTTGCAAGCGCGAGGGCCTGAGTTCGACTCCCGGATCCCACATACGAAAAAGGGGCCGGTGATATCGCTCAGCGGCACGGGCGCCTGCTGGTGCGCGAGGTCCTGAGGTCGACCCCCCGGTACCCACAAAAAAAAAAGAGTATGTACAGTGTAATAATCTTATATCTTTTTATTTTTCTATAGTATAAAATGTTTTTAATTTATGATAGTCCCCTTCCTTTTAAAAATATGCATACCAATTTATTTGTCCACTTATTATCTGCATGGGCTTAGGGATTTTCATTTTACTCAATGGTTTTAGGTAGTACATTACAGTCCCTGGGTGTTTTGGTGCAGCTATTGTCCCATATTTGACTATGGGAACTCCCCTTCAGGCTAGCTCCTGTACCTTTCTGACATGTTACCTTCATTTTTTTTTTTTTTTAAACACTTCCTTACATTCTGGCACAACAAGATATTCCAGTGTTCTAGGCTTATCTTGCAGCTTCCTTGCCCCAGTTCTGGAATCAGCTCTAACAAGCCTGTGTCACAGAAACTTCTGTGGCAAGTTAGATGTGGGTGAGTAGAACAGGGGAAACTACCAACAATGAAGGAAGCTGTAGAACTGAATGTCTGGTGTTGGTTTTTTGATTTTTTTTAAATTTTATTTACTACAGTACGTGTTTAAAGTACATAATGTTTATACTCCTTGTGTGGAGTTGGTACGTGGACATCCCACATATTAACACTCCCCCATCTCTTGGTCCCCTTTCCATCTGAGAAAGACCTATCTCCCTACTTCCTATTAGCTATCTTTTATTTTGTTCTTTATTTATATTTGGATTTCTTATGTAAGAGAAACCATGCAATATTTAAGCTTATGTGTCTTTATTTCACTTAACATTATGGTCTCAAGGTGCATTTATTTCCTACAAATGACTCAAGTTTCTCCTTTATGACAGAGTACTACTCCATTGTATACAAATATATTTTCTTCATCCATTCATCTGTTGATGGACATATAGGCTGCTTCCAAGAATCAGGTATTAGGGGCCGGTGAGATGGCTCAGTGGCTTAAGCGCCTGCCCAGCAAGTGTGAGGGCCCAAGTTCGACTCCCGGAACCCACATACGAAAAAGGGGCCGGTGATATCGCTCAGCGGCACGGGCACCTGCTGGCGCGCGAGGTCCTGAGGTCGACCCCCCGGTACCCACAAAAAAAAAAAAAAAAGAATCAGGTATTAGGAATTGTACTCCTAAAAACATAGTTATGTATGGATCACTGTAATATAATATCAACTCTTTCAAGAAGATACCTAGAAGGGAAATGGCGGGGTCAAATGGAATTTCTTGGTTTAGTTTTTTGAGGAATCTCCATAGTGACTGTGCTACTTTACATTCCCATCACAATGTAGAAGAATTCCTTTTTCCCCACAGCCTTGCCAGAATTTCTCATTATTTGATTTCTTTTTTTGGTATTAGGAACTGAACTCAGGACCTCACACTTGCCAGGCAGGCACTGTGCCGCTGAGCTATGTCCCCAGCGTCTCATTTGAATTCTTGATGATGGCCACTCTTTGTGGAATAAGATGGAATCTCAGTGTTGTTTTAATTTGCACCTCTCTAATAGCCAGCATGTTAAACATTTCTTCATGGATTGATTGACCATTTGTACTTCCTCTGAGAAGTGTCTATTCATTGAAGCTACTAAATTTTGGAGGTTTTGGAGTGGTCTATTAAGCAGCAGCAGAAAAGCAAACCAGAAATTGATACCTGGAAGCAGAATGCTGCTTTAACAAAACCTGAAACATCTGGCACTGGTTTTAGAATTAGGCAGCAGACAATGGGCATGAGAGCCACACACAGTGTAGAAGAACCTGGAAAGCAGTGGGGGAAAAAATGTTACTTTGGGCTGGAGGAGAGGACTCTAGTTCTGCTCTGGCAGAAGAATTAGAGAAATATAACTTGTAGGAATGTCATAGGTAGAAAGGGTACTAATGGATTTAAACTGCTACAAATACATGTGACTATCTGTTGTAAAACCTATTGCTGAAATTAAGAAATATGTGACAAGGATCAAACAAAGATCACTAAGTATCTTTAAATCTTTTTGTTCCCCCGAGGATTAAAACCAAGGCTCTGGGCATGCTAAGCATGTGCTCTACTGGTTGAGCTACACAATCAGTCCTTTATCTTAAATCTAGATAAGAAAAGGTATGCACATATTTATATACATGCATATATAGTCCAACAATTTTCTATCTAATTGTTCTTCTCTTATATTTAAGTATTATTCAGATATATTACATATTTTTTCCTTTTTAAATAATGCAAAGGGAAAAAAAGATTTCAACTGACATTTGTGGAAAGCAGTACTGGGGACTGAACCCGGGGCCTTCACACTGAACTACATCCTAAGCTACTTTTTATTTTGAGATAGGGTCTCACTAAGTTGCTGAACTGCCCAGGCTGGACTCAAACTTTCAATCCTCCTGCCTCAGTCTCCCAGAGTGCTTGGGATTACAGACATGTACCATCCACACAGCTTCAATTAATTTTTAAAAACTGTTTAGCTTAGGAAAGAACATGAATTTCTGCCTCAGATTCTCGGTTCACCTAAGATTAGAAAAGATGGACTCGATTTTAGAGTTTATAAAAGTACGATCTATTTCTTTTTTCTTTTTTCTTTTTTTTTTTTTGGAACCAGGAATCAAACTCAGGACCTTGTGTGATCTATTTCTTACAGTATGTTTTTTAATCCTTTAAAATGTTTTTTAATCTTTCATCTTTGCTGATCACTTAATCTGCCAATAGTTGTGAAAACCATACCCTGAAACGATATAGAGAAAAATTATTTCTTAATTGAGATGAATGACAGAGCCCTACCATAGTCATGGCCCTACTACTGGTTCCTATTTTTTTTTTTTTTTTTTGTGGGTACTGAGGGGTCGACCTCAGGACCTCGCGCGCCAGCAGGCGCCCGTGCCGCTGAGCGATATCACCGGCCCCTTTTTCGTATGTGGGTTCCGGGAGTCGAACTCGGGCCCTCGCACTTGCCAGGCAGGCGCTTAAGCCGCTGAGCCATCTCACCAGCCCCCCACTGGTTCCTATTTTAAGCTCTGCAGCATCTCAGAATCTACCTCCCCAGCACCTCCAGTGAGAGGCTTTCAACTTTTTTTTTTTTTTTTTTTTTGCAGGTAAGAAGTATGCTAAAAGGTATATTCTTCCTATCTCAACTACCTGTTCAGTAATTTTATGATTTTATGAATTAAGAGTAACTTTCTGGAGACAAACATGAAATCCAAAGATAATAATGTAGATTGATTTTTATTTATTTATTTTGTTTGTTTGTTTTTGTGGGTACTGGAGGTTGACCTCAGGACCTCGCGCGCCAGCAGGCGCCCGTGCCACTGAGCGATACCACCGGCACTTTTTTTTCCATATGTGGGTACCAGGAGTCAAACTCAGAACCTCGCACTTGCCAGGCAGGCGCTTATGCCGCTGAGCTACCTCACCGGCCCCCTATTTTTGGTTTTTTTGAGACAGGGTTTCACTATGCATTTCAGGCTGGCCCTGAACTCACTTTGTAGCCCAGGCTGGCCTTGAACTTGCAGTGATCCTCCTGCCTCAGCCTCCTGAGTGCTGGGATTACAGGCGTGCACCACTATGCTCAGCAGTAATGTGGATTCTTTTTTTTTTTTTTTTTTTGTGGGTACCAGGGGGTCGACCTCAGGACCTCGCGTGCCAGGAGGCACCTGTGCCGCTGAGCGATATCACCGGCCCCTTTTTCGTATGTGGGATCCGGGAGTCCAACTCGGGCCCTCGCGCTTGCCGGGCAGGCGCTTACGCCTCTGAGCCATCTCACCGGCGCAATAATGTGGATTCTTAAACATGGAAAAAGCTATTTTTGGGAAACACATTGCAGTTTCTTCCCAATTCATTTTCTAACTTTCTACTTCTTTTGAGGCTGGGATAATCATAAAGTGTAGGAAGACAATATAATTACTTTTTCTGGTGTGTGTAAGATGGTCTATGTCGCCCAACTGGTCTCAAACTTGTCAGTTTCTTGGGGGGGCTGGGGTTACAGGCATGGGCTGCAGTGCCCTGGATCATACTTATTTTGCTGATATGATACTATTCACTTCTCACAAGGTAGTAGAGAAAAGGAAAAAAAACCTTTAACATGCTCCATTCCTTATAATAGCATGTGAATAACCTGATAGGTTCATAATTTAAATCTTCTAAAAAAATAATTACAAATACATATTTGTAGCATTTCAATGCTAGCTAAAAAAAATCCTCATTTGCTGTCAGAGGAAGCCTACAGAATTTTGTGCCTTCTTTCAGACGCAGACAAGACTGTTGCAAGCACCAATCTGGCTTCTTCCTAAAATGGTTACAGAAGCCGGGAGGGGAAAGGGAATAGAGAGTGATTATTTCACGGATACACAGTTTAAGGTACAATGACAAAAAAGTTAGAGATCGATATAGTATTAATGAGAGAACAACCATGTGAATGTAATTAATACCACTGAACTCTATACTTAAAATAGTTAAAATAATAAAATTTACGTGGATTTTACAATAAAAAAAGTCAAATTTGTAGTAATCAAGGTAGAAAAGAAATGTAATCCAGTTCTTTTTAGTGATACATAAAAATCTCTAAAATTAAAGGCTTTTCTAATAACCATGTATCTTATGTTTCAACAATAAACTAATACACAAATCACAGAAACAAAAATCCAGAGTATTTCTCAACTTCAAATGACAAAACTTAGCCTCAAAATTCTGTAACACAGGATGTTGTTTATTAATTTTTTTCTTTCCTAACCTTATTTCTCTTTGCTAAGGAGAAAAATATTTAGTATTTCATTCTATTCAGCTATGTATTCTATTCAGTCAGTAGGATTTATTTCTTTAAATCTCAATAGCTAAGTCAGGAAAACTTAGGTTCATTCCAGTGCAAACACAAATTAATGATTTCAACAGTATGGCATTTATTAAGAAATGCTAGGACTCAAAAGTCTTATGTTCTCCTAATAATTCCTTCAGGCCATCACATGATGAAATCATCTTTCCCAAATAAAGGCCATCACACAATACAATCCCATTACTTTCTATGAGGACAGTCACGACTAGAAACGATAAGAGGGCTAGGGATTGTGACAAATAATCTATGTAAGAGATTTTTTTAAAACTCAGAAATATAAAATTTAAAAGAATGTTATAGGAATAATATCCTTCAGTACATAACTGTCATACTTTTCTTGTTGCTGAGATAAAATACCCAACACTCAAAGCTAAAGGAGGAAAGGTTTATTATAGCTTACAATTTGTAGAGGTTTCACTCCATAGTTGACTGGCTCCAAGGCAGGGTAGCATGGCAAAGGGGCATTGCAGAGGAGAAACAGTCCATAGCAAAGCAGGGCAGGCAGAAGGCAGCAAGAAACAACCAATGGCAACTGCTCTCTTTCTGTCCTTTATATTCTATCCAGGCTCATACCCAGGGTGGGGCACCCTGAATCCCAGCATCACACACCCTAGATCCAGGCACCTCCAAAAAGCCTCACCTATGACCACATGAGGCTTTCGACGGATAGCTAGATACAAGCCATAACATTCTGCCCCTGGTCCCCCCAAGACTCATGCACATCCCTTTATAGGCATGTAGTCCATCTCTAAGAGTTGCCAAAGTCCTAACAGTTTCAGCATTGCTGAAAAGTCCAAGTCCAAAGTCTTCTCTGAGATGTAAGGCAAACTCTTAGCTGTGACCCCCTATACAGATGAAAAGAAAGTTAAACACTTCCAACATATGATGGTATACGATAAACATTTCTTGTCCAAAAAGTGCAAATATGGGGGGTAGAAAGAAATGGGACCCATGCAAGTCCAAAATTCAGCAGGGCAAACATTAAGTCCTGTAGTGCCATGTCCTTCATTGGGGCAATCTGTAGCAAATTGTGAATTCCAAAGGGCTTAGGTGGCTCCACCCCTATGGCACTGCTGGTGGTTGCAGCTTTCTTGGCTTCTCTCTTGGACTGGGTGCTCCCTGCTTGCAGTTTTCCTTAGACAGTCCATGTTCCTAGCTTTTCCAAACTTCCGGGGTCTCTAATGCACTTTTGGCTTCATACTCACAGCTTCACACACTGCCCTCTCAGGGGCACACTGCCTGGCCTCCCAGACCTTTTCCTGAAATCTGGGTGGAAGCCTTCCTGACTGCACTACTCTTGCATTCTGCATGCACCTAAAATTAGCACCACATAGATGATACCAAGGTCTGCCACCAGCTGGAGCAGTAGCCAGGCTTCCTTTCTTGGCTGTAAGGGAAGTGCCTGGATTGCGAAGCACTATGAACCCGATCCCAAGGAACAAATTCTCTAGGCCACTACCATTCTGGAACATGGTGCTCTGGGGCTCTCTTTTCAGAGCAAAATCTTTCACCTTTGCAATTTTGAGGCTGCAAAGGTTGGAGTCCTGCTGGTTCTTGTGATGTCTTCAGGCCATCTTATCTACTGACCTGTTCTTTTCCTGCAACAATTTTTCCTCTGTGCCATCTTTGTAGGTCATAACTTTACTGGAGCTTCCTTTCTGGCCAAACTGAAAATGTTTTAAATCATTCTGCTGGGCTCTTTGCTCTTGATTCTTAACAATGATCTCACTAAAAGACCCCAACAGTACCCATGCCACCACCTCAACATTAGACTGCCTTGAAATTTCTTCTGCAAGATTAACTACTCCACTGCCCTTAGTCTCAGGCAAAGTCTCTGGACACAAACAAAGTGCCAACACATTTTCTGTCAAAGCGTAACAAAAATGATCTGGAGTTCAACAGCCAATGCAGTTCTTCTTCCCAAAAGAAACTTCCTGAGCCTCTTCTTTACTGGCAGCATTTCTATCAGCATTCTGGTCTTCTGAGCTCTGACCAGAATCTCCCATTAAGTACAACTTAAAGCATTCTAGGGCTGCTTCTTCAGCGGGCATCTCTAAACCTTTCCAAACTCTTCCCACAAGCCAGTTTCAAAGGCTCTTGAGCCACATGGCCAGGTAATATCTAAGCAATCACTCCACTCCCAAAATCTGTCTTAGTTACTTTTCTTATTGCTGAGACAAGACACCTGACACCCAAAGTTAAGGAGGAAAGGTTTATTGTAACTCACAGTTTGTAGGTTTTAGTGCATAGTCTGCTGGCTCCAAGGCAGGGTGGCATGGCAGAGGGGCATCACAGAGGAGAAACAGTCCACGGCAAAGCAAAGCAGGTAGAAAGCAAAACGCAGCAAGCAATAGCAACAGCTTTCTTTCTGTACCTTATATTCCATTCAGGCTCACACCCGGGGTGTGGCATCCTTAATCTCAGCATTGTACCATTAATCCCAGAATCACACACCCTAGACCCAGCCACCCCGAAAAGCCCCACCTATGACCACATGAGGCTTTGCGGGGACATCTAGATACAAGCTGTAACAATAATGAAATGGTAAGTACCAACTATAAAAAATCTTCAAATATGTACATTAAATATGAAATAAACTAAAAAGCAAAGTTCTTAAGGAAGGTCAAACATATTATAAAACAGTAATAATTTAAAATACTAATTGATAGCTATTTTAACAAACCACAATGACAGTTTATGGTGCTTCCCACAGGCTAAAGAACATCAAGCAGGAAGAACACAAAGTTGCTCATTAAATGAAGATATTTTGATGACTGATGACAGCTTGCTACTCTTTTGAAACTTCTTTAAATGTGTCACATTAATAAAAAAAGAGGTCTAGGGCCAGTGAGATGGCTCAGCGGCGTAAGCGCCTGCCTGGCAAGCACGAGGTCCTGAGGTCGACCCCCAGTACCCACAAAAAAAAAAAAAAAAAGAGCTCTATACTTAATACATTTCCTTTTTATTTTCAACCACTATGCCTTTCCTATAAAAATTCTATAGAGATAGAATGGAGTAAAAATTGTTTAACTATTAATTTTAATTATGTAACCCATGAAAGTCAGAAAACAGTGTTTTCTAATGCCTTTTCATTTCAAAGTCATTATTTTTACACAACTTTATCTTTTAAAAATTGTTTTAAACTTTAATCGAAGCGGCAAATTTATTTAATGTAAAATTATCAATCAGTGACTGCTTCCAGGAGGACGAGACAGATGTCCTTTTCCTTATTGCTCTGCTAAGTACAGCTAAAAACCCGGCTATTACATACACGTATAAAGTGGAACAGCGGTGTTAAGTTTCCTGTTTCCTGTTTGAGTCCCATGTATTCCAGATTTGGACCTGACATCTCCAAGCTGGAGACCCAGAAACACCAAAGGACAGAGACAAGACAAGAAAACAAAAAGAAAAGCCTGCTTTCTCTAGTCAAAGACCAGGAAGAGGGTGGCTTAGCAAAAGAGAAAACTTCCTGACAATAACTGTTTTACTCCAGTCAAACACCATAGAAAACACGGAGACCTCACCCCAAGTTATGCCAGCAAAGGCTGAGTTGAGTCTGATCTTCCACCTTTGCCAGGCTATAACCAGGCAATTCAGGGACCTCCCTCCCCCACCCTACTAGAGTAGTATCAGAGAAGACCAAGTAAGGAGCCAAGAACAGATGGTAAAGAGGGTCCTTCCCCTACCATGAGGAAGTCAGTGGAGACCATGTGGGGCCTGGCATTCTACCACTGCACCCCGCCCCCCAGCAGTAATGAGGTATCCTCCACCTCCCCACTGCTGTGGGGTTAAAGGAAGCTAATAGAGGATCAGGACTTTCATCACCACCTCTGCCCCTGTGGTATCAGAGGCAGGCACATGGGAGGCAGTAATAACACACTTCTACCCCTCTCAGCCACAGAGGTATCAGTGGAGGCCTACGTGGGGACTCCCATCCTCAGCCAACAGAAACCAGCAACCCCTTCTGCACACGCAGCTGTCAATGAAGGCTGAGTGCAAAACCTGGAGATCTACCTCCACCTGGCAGTAACGAGGCAGCCATCTTCTCACAAGAGTGGTGCCAGAGAACACCAGCTACAACATAAGTTTAAGTGCAACCTGGGCAACTTAGCAACTTAGCAAGACCTGTCTCAAAATATAAAACACCAAAAAGGGCTGGAGATGCAGCTCAATGCAAAAATCCTAGCGGAGAGGGAGGGAGGCAGGGATAGAGAGAGAAAGGGAGAGAAAGGGAGAAAAGATTCAGAGCCTCATATACCCCCAAAATGTAGGTTTAATTATAAATATTTGCAGTACCAAGAAACAGGAAGATCTCCAACTAAATTTAAAAACTAACAGATGCCAACACTAAGATGACAGAAAAATTATTAGACCATTATAAAACTGCTTCACTGAATAATTATAAAATCTATTGGATGAGAAAGCCTCACTAAATGAATACAGAGCACTATAAACCTGTGAGGTACAAATTCTTTATGATGAATATGGTCATTATGTATACATAAATGTACCAATAAAATCTGATTGAAAAAAAAAAAAAAAGAATGCCAGGCAAGGTGGTACATGTCTGCATCCCAGGTACAATGAGAGGCTGGGGCAAAAAACGATCACAGGTTCAAGTCCAGCCTGTGCAACTTAGTGATTTAGCAAAATCCTGTTTCAAAATAAAAAATAGAAATAAAAAAGAATGATATTTTGAAACAAAACAAACAAATAAAAACCCTATGAGACTGTAACACAACATCAGAATTCTGGAAAAAGAGCAGGAGTGAAAGCTTTGGAAAGGCAGCTGAAGAGAAGTAACTAAAAGCTGCTTAAATCTGGCAAGTCATAAACCTACAGGCTTGTCAAGTTGAGCTAACTCCAAATACAACAAACCTTTAAGAAGTCTACACTAAGATAGAGCCAAACTTCTGAAATCTTAAGAAAAGAAAATCTTGAGAGAAACAACAGAAATGAAAAAGGGTTTCACCTTGGAACTCATGGAGGCTAGAAGTGGCACACCTTTCATTTGCTGAAAGAAAAAAAAAGTGTTCACCCAGAATTGTACATCCAGCAAAATATCCTTCAGGAATGAAGAGGAAATCAAGATACTGTCAGTGGGCCAGGGATATAGCTCAGCAGCACAGCGCCTGCCTGGTAAGCACGAGGTCGTGAGTTCGATTACCAGTACCAAAAAAAAAAAAAAAGACACTGTCAGATGAAGAAAAATTTCATGTGTTACCAGCAGATCTAGCCTAATAGAATGGCTAAAGAAAATTCTCTAAACAGAAAACAAGAAGTGAATTTCAGAACAGCAAGAATGAATGTATCTGTAATGCGACGAGATAGGCTTCAGAATAAACTGACTTTGCCAACGCTTGGCCTTAGAGCCTCCAGAACCATGAAAAAGTAAATTAGCAGCCCCAGGAAACTAATATACTTCACTTGGAAGCTTTGGGGATCTTCTGTTAACCCTTTTTTGACTTAGGCCAGATCACAAAATCTAGTCGGGGATTTAAGGTTAATAAGAGCAAAGCTCTGTAGAGTAAGGACTGCTTTCACTTTGGCAAATACATCATGCGAAAGATGCAAGTGAATAGATTCATGTTCTGGATGCCTCCCATATCTATTCCAGAAGCCCACCCAAAATTTAGTGGCTTATTCATATGATAAAGAAAAAAGAAATGGGGGAAAGAAAAAAACCATTTGAAATCATTAGCCTAAGGAAAAGTCATGTCATTAATATTATTGTTATTATTACATTTTATAAAATTCTTGCAGCACAACAGTCACACAGTCTTGTGATCTGTATCTTATGGCACTGCTGACCCAACAGCAGGTCTGTCAATGCATGGCCTACGGCAGCCAGTGTTCTGAAACCTTACAAGATGCCATCACACACGTCTTACCTTCTCATCACGAGACTCGGTGGCCCTTCTACTCTAGAGATCTAGGTCTTCAACTATTTCTTAAGAAGGAAAATTTCCTCTGCCTTCTTTATATTTTCTGTTTGCTCCTCCATCTTATCAGACATTAAACCTCTCTATACTATGTCTTTTTGTTTCCTTTTTCCTTTCTTGGATTTCCTCATTTTTTGAGAGATATAACACTTAGAATTTCCAAGAGCTTTTTCTTGTTCTCTGAATGCTCCTATGTTCCTTTCTGATGAACCCCAATCATATTTCATGTCTGCGATACCTTTTTTTTTTTTTTTGGTGGGTACCGGAAATTGAACTCAAGACCTTGCACTTGCCAGGCACACACTGCGCCACTGAGCTATATCCCCGGCCCAATACCTTCTTTTTTGCCTTAAAGGTATCAATTCTAGATTTCTGGAAGTTTGTTTTTTTTCCCCTGCTGTCCTTTTCTGTTGTCTGCATTATCTTTTGTTGGGGGGGATTCTTTTTGTTATCTATTGTTCTCTTTGATGTCAGAGACATTCTATCCAGTGGTATTTAGCTTTCCTTTCATATTTAAAAACATAACATTAAAATTTTGGTTAGGAGCTCTCTATGTTAAACCTTGTTGATGTAGACTTCCCTGTATGGTATAATGCAGATACCTGGCTGTTTGATTTGGTATTTATAAAAATCAGTATTCCGAAGTTTTTCTCTTCAGCTCTCCTGGGGTTCTTCCAAAAACTCCAAATGTCAGAAGGCTCCATCCATCTCCAAGACCTGGGGAGCTTACTGTTCTGTGTGTCCACTGTCATTAAACTTTCAACTTGGAGCCTTACCCTATCCCTATCTTTAACTGTGCCTATACCCAAAATCCAGACCTAGTTCTAGTCCAATACCTCCAGAAAATAATATTCCCTGATTTCTCAAATATACGTTATTCTTTAAAAATACAACAGGAATAAGAGCTTTAAAAGTCTTACTGGACACCTGTAATCCCAGCACTTAGTAGACCAACTTGGGTATATCGCAAGTTCAAGGCCAGCCTGGACTGCAGAGTGAGACCAGATCTCAAAACAACCAGTCTTACTGGAAAAGTTACCAGGGATGGTTCACATGTTTTGTTTTTGTTTTTCTGAGACAGGGTCTTGTTATGTAGTTCAGACAGGCCTTGAACTCACTATGTAGCCCAGGTTGGCCTCAAACTCACAGCAATCCTCCTGCCTCGACCTCCCAAAGTGCTGGGATTACAGGCATGTGCCACCACACCCAGCTTCCAGGCTGCTCTTAAGCAATCCTCCTGCCCCAGCCTCACCAGTAGCTCACACGTAATTTTTTATCAGTTTGTATACATTTGTTCAGAAAAGCAATCATATATATGAAGTGACTTGGAAAAGCAGCTTTTTTTTTTTTCCCCAGTTATGCTTTCCTAAAAGTGGGATGCTGAAAAATGTATGTAGGCTGATAAAATTTGGGTACATATTTCAAAAGCTGGGCCATGAAAAATATATAAGGAAATTTAACTAGAGAAATGTTATGGTTCAGATTTATAATGTACCCCCAAGTATCGTGTGTGGAACGTGACTGGATCATGGGGGTGCTATGCTCATCAGCGGAGTCATCCAATGACAAACTAACAGCTGAATGTGTCGCTAGGAGGTGGGGCCTGGTGGGGGCCATGACCTGGAAGGGCATGTCCTTATCCCATCTCTGCTTTTCCTTCTCTTTGCTTCCTGCCTGCCATGGGGTGAACAGCTTTCTTCTGCCAAGTCATTTCTTCCTAAGAGCCAACCAACCATGGACTGAATTCTCTGAAAACTGTAAGCTAAAATAAACCTCTCCTTTAAATTGTGGGTGTCGGGTACTATGTCTCATTGATGGGAAAGTGGCTAATACAGAAATTAAAAATTAAACCATTCCAATAGAATTTAACTAAGAGTACTATCCTTGTAGTCTGGAGACCTGGGTTTTAGTCTTGCTTTATAGGTAAGTATATGCTTTGTGGGTAAAAATAAAATAAAAAAGACCTAGAGATGAAGCTTAGCATGAAGATCCTCGGTTCAATCCCCAGTACTAGGGGAAAAAAAAAGGTCCTTAAAATGATAACCACAGGGCCGGTAAGATGGCTCAGCGGCGTAAGCGCCTGCCTGGCAAGCGCGAAGGCCTGAGTTGGACTCCCGGAACCCACATATGAAAAAAGGGCTGGTGATATCGCTCAGCGGCACGGGCACCTGCTGGCGCGCAAGGTCCTGAGGTCGACCCCTGGTACCCACAAAAAATTAAAAACAAACAAAAAAAAAGATAACCACAAAAATTCAAAGTAAGATAAAAACTCTCAAAGTACAATTCAGAAGCAAACTAAAACTGAATCATGCATTGCAAAAAATGATTTCAACAACAACAAAAAAACCTCTGGGGAAATGTAATCCCAACGCTCGGGAGGCTAAGGCAAGAGGATCACTGTGAATTTGAGGCCAACCTGGGTTATGTAGTGAGTTCAAGGCCAGCCTGGACTATATAGCAAAAATATCTGGGGAAAAAAATAATACCAAGTACGAGTAGTAACCAGCCAACCATCCTTACTGGCTGCACTAGGAGGAAAAAGTCAATTTAGAACCATGGTACTAAAATATACCAATTTAATACTCATATGTATTTTATGAAGCCATATTGATATGTAAAATAAGACTGATGAAATAAAAAAAATTACGACAAAGTTGAAATAGTTTATTTTAGATTTAAAAAGCATATGTCAGGGCCAGGGAGACAGCACAGCAGCACAGCACCTGCCTGGCAAGTGCAAGGTCGTGAGTTTGATTCCTGGTGCCAAAAAAATAATAAAAAATAAAAAATAAAATCGTACGTCAAAAGCTATATTATGCCTAGAACAATGTCTGGAACAGGAACATAATACATTTTTTTACTAAATTAAGAAATATGGCACTGAAATAAACAGGGGAAGGAAAAGGAAGGCGAAAATGAAGGAAGCTAACAGTTGCTAAGCAGCTATAGGCATTGGAAACTTTGTTAATTGTTCCATATGGATACAACCTCATTCAATTCACAAAACTTCCTTATGAGGTAGATAATGTGCAGATGAGGAAAATGCTATTTAAGGTTAGGTAATTTGCCTGGGGGTCATATAAAGCTAGCAAGTTACTACCTATACAGTATTTCTCTGAATTCAAAACCAATGCAAAAGCACACTCTCTCTCTTGTACAAAACACTATACTGTCAGATTATTTTAAAATGCTAAAAGGCAGGTATGTGATTTTGTTTGTTTTTTGTGGGTACCGGGAGTCGACCTCAGGACCCTGCCTCTGACAGCAGGGGCTTGTGCCGCTGAGCGATATCATTGGCCCCTTTTTCCCTTTATGTGGGTTCTGGGAGTCGAATTCAGGGCCTCGCACTTGCCAGGCAGACGCTTATGCCACTGAGCCATCTCACCGGCCCAGGTATGTGATTAACAGGCACATTAATAGTGATTAATAGGCAGCTCCACCGTTCTTGTAAAAATCAGGGATCTTGTAAGGGATACTATCTAATGCAAAGATTAAATACCATGATGGTTAATCTTGGTATCAACTTGACTGAAGTGCCTAGAAAACTGGTTGAGGCACACTTTCAGGTGTGGTTGAGATGACTGGCATACAGGTCAGTGAGCCGATGACGATCCACCTGAATGTGGGTGGTGTCATCCAATAGGCAAGTGCCTTGGAAGGAACAAAGAGCAGAAAGGGGAAGCTGGCCCACACATGCAAGCTCCATTTGTTCTGAGTGTGTGCATTTATTTTCTGCTGTCTTTGTCTGTGGACATCAGACTCTGGCGACTCTCCAGGGAGTTGTCAGGCCTTCAGCTGTGGACTGGAGTTGTACCATTGGTCCCTCCTGTTCTGAAGCTTCCAGCTTCTTGGGCTGATTTGGTACTGCTTTCCCTTGCTCTCCAGCAAGCAGATGGCAACTGTGGCACTAGCCAGCCTCTGACCATGTAAGTTCATCTAATAAATCCTCTTTTATAATTACACATGTTCCACTGGTTCTGTTCCTCTAGAGAACCAGAATACAGGTACCATCATTAAATTGCTTCTTCCAACACAGGGACTCTTACTAAATATAACCTTCAAAATATGCAGGGATTGCAGGGGGTGGGGGAGGTGGCACATGCCTGTAATCCCAGCACTCAGAAGGCTGAGGCAGAAGGACTGCTGTGAGTTTGAGGCTAGTATGGGCTACACTGTGAGTTCAAGGCCAGCCTGGACTACATGGTGAGTCCCTGTCTCAAAACACCAAAATAAAAACACAAAAACAAAACAAAAGATGTGCAGGGATTACAGATTAACTACAGTATGCTTATATCCTGCAATGTCACTGAGCTGATCTTCCTTCAGATCTTAAGGTGGTGCTATAGCTTGGATATGGTTTGTGTGTCCCCCAAAGGTTCATGTATTAGAACCTTGGTCCCTAATGTGGCAATGGTGGAACTCTCAAGAGGTGAAACTTACTGCAAGGTGATTACATCACTGGTGGCACAGTCATCAGAAGGGATTAAGGTAGTCTCATGGGACCCTGGTTAGTTCTCTTGAGCAAGCCTTGTGTCTCATCAAGTCATCTCTTCTGCATGTGCCACTGTGTGTCATCTGCCATGAGGCCCTGACCACAGCCAAGCAGAAGTGGGTGCCATACAAACAGTGAGCAAATAAACTTCTTTTAAATACATTATCCAGCCCCTGATATTTTGTTATAGTAATGGAAATGGACTAATACTGACAGAAAGGTTAAGAAACTATAATCAGAAGAACCAATGGCCATTTTTCTGAGTTATACTCATATTCCCTACCCTTCCTTTCACTATCTCCTGAAATTTTTACTCCTTTATTTTCTTGGCAAAATCATTATACTTAATAGTGTTTAATAAAACTTTTAGTAAAATATTTTCATATTATGAGAAGCATTTTGCCCCTCATACTGACCAAAATGATTTCTAAAAAATAACAGGAAGCTCTTCAATTTAAAAAGTTTAAGGAGTAGGAAATGATACAACCCAGTATTACAGTTTCCACACACCAATAAACAGTAACAAAACTTCAAACTGGAAAGTAGTAGCCATGAAGATTTAAAATATTACTTCTTGGGCTGGTGAGATGGCTCAGCAGCATAAGCGCTTGCCTAGCAAGCACGAGGTCCTGAGTTCGACTCCCAGTACCCACATACGAAAAAGGGGCCGGTGATATTGCTCAGCGACATGGGCACCTGATGGCACGCAAGGTCCTGAGGTCGAAGCCCGGTATCCACAAAAAAAAAAAAAAAAAATTTATTTCTCTAAAACTAATCCTGGGGCTGGTGAGATGGCTCAGCAGCGTAAGCACCTGCCTGGCAAGCGCGAGGTCCTGAGTTCGACTCCCGCTACCCACATACAAAAAAAGGGCCGGTGATATCGCTCAGTGGCACGGGCGCCTACTGGCGCGTGAGGTCCTGAGGTCGACCCCCGGTACACACAAAAAAATAAAATAAAATAAAACTAACCCTGTAACACTTAGATAATTCCTTAGTTTGTAAAGTATGAAAATTACTGAATGTTCTGAATCTGTTGGGGAAATTTTATTGATACAGAATTACCATGAGATTTTTTGTATTTCTGTATTTTCTGTATTTCTGTAATGATTATCAAACTTTAGCATGCATCACACTGACTTAGAGAACTGTTAAAACATGGGATGTAGTCAGGTGCAGAGGTGCACATTTATAGTCCTAGCTGTTCCTGAGGCTGAAGCAGAGGAATGACTCAGGAGTTCAAGCCAGCATGGGGCAACATAGTGAGACCCCATCTGAAAACACAAACAAACAAAAACACACATTCCTAGAACCCACCCCTGGAATTCCTGGTCCCACATGTCTCGGGCGAGAAGCAATAATGTGTATTTCTAACAATTTCCCACGCAGTTCTGTTGTTACTGGTCTAAAAAGCACAGTTTGAGAACAAGGCTCTGCAGTAAGCCCTGGTGTGCCCAAAAGGACTGTATTTTGGTGGAACAGGCCTAGGATGTCTAGCCCAAGACAACCAAGAGCACAAGAGCTTTTTTTTTTTCCTCTTCCTAAGAGAAACTAAATAATTGGTTACTATAATTATTTCTATGTGTTTCTGTTTCCCCACACTTGGAAAATGTACTAAGGAACCTGTAGTATTACTATAAAGTTGCAACTGTGACTGGCTTGTATGAAAACACACATGAGAATCAAAATAATTCACATTTTTCATTCGCATTTTTATACTAATGATAAAAACAACAAATTAAGAAAAAATGGAAACTTACAACTCATGCCGAGAACCCTGTAAAAGTATAGAATTGTCTTTTGGGTAGTGCAGTGTATGTAAGACAGCAAAGAATTTACTGCATTCTGCAAAGACCACACTTATTCACAGCTTTTATAAGATAATTCAAGCCAGCTGTAGTGGTGCACACCTGTAATCCCAGCACTCAAGAGGCTGAGGCAGGAGGATAGCTGTGAGTTAGCAGGAGGAGCTGCCAGCCTCGATTACATAGTGAGACCCTGTCTCAAAAAAAAAAAAAAAAAAAAAAAAAAAAAGATATGCCTCAATATCCCTGCCAAATATAACTTTCTGTGAAGATAAAAAATTTTCTACCAGTGCTACCCAATATGACATACTTACAGAGCCCCCTGAAATGTGGTTACAATTGAAGAAACAAAAAAATTTGGGGGGGGCTGCACACAGTAGGTAAGTATTCTACTCTAAGGTACACTTCCAGTCTCCAAATTTTGTAATTTAACAAAAACATTTTTTGAGTCAGATTTTCATCATACTGCCCAGGCTGGGCTCGAACTCTTAAGGTTCAAGCGATCCCCTTCTGCCTGAGCCTCCCAAGTAGCTGGGACTGACTATAGGGGTGTGCTACTACATGTGGCTCCAATAATATTGATTTTAATAGCAACTATGGCTAGTGGCTATCACATTAGAAAACACAGTTGTAGAAAAACAACTAATATAAAATAGACATTAAAAGGATCCAAGAAAAACACATACTTCCACTTGAGACCTGGCACTCAAATGCGTATTTCCAAGACTTAACAAAACCATAATTTTTTGGGTTACAGATTGTGTCTTGAAAAATTAAGTGGCATTTTAACAATCTTCACTCTTTTTACCTATGAAACAAGAATTAATTTCTAAAAGTCTAAATCTCATGACTTCAATAACACTGCATTGCCTTGGCATACCCACTGTGCATCCATTTGTTTTCTTTTGTGTTTGTATAATCTTAGTCCTCTCTTCCCATCTCCATCCTATCCTAAACCTTATGCTATCTCCAATGCTGAGTCCTTGGTTTCTTGTTTTCTGTCTCCCGTTCAAAAAACACTTCTTATAGCTTCAACTAGGACTCCCATTTGCCTTCTGTGAAATAGCACCACCTCACTGTACAGCCTTCAGCATATGATTTAACCTGAGAATGCTTCTTATTTGTGAAATAACAGATGGTTACTTCAGATCCTTCAGGCTGTAAAAGTCTGGATTCTAAAACAGGCCTACTTATTCAATCTTGTTTCTGTTTCTTTCTTGGGTCAACTCATCTTTTTAATGCTGATGACTAGCTTTCCCAGTTTACATTCTTCCTCCAAAAATCTTAGAATTCGCACTGTGATCCTCTTGAATTTATTCCTGTGCCCTAGCTTCATATTAAAGCTCCAGTTTTACTTTTTTCTCCCCCAGACTTGGGGACTGAACCCAGGTCCTGGAGCATGCTACGTCAGTGCTCTACAATGAGCTGCATCCCAACCCCAAATTGACACTTTTCTCTGCTGCACATGATTCAAAAAGTGTCGCCAACTGAACTTTTTTTTTGTGGGTACCAGGGGTCAAACTCAGGACCTCGCATGCCAACAGGACCCGTGCTGCTGAGCAATATCACCGGCCCTTTTTTCGTATGTGGGTACCAGGAGTCGAACTCAGGACCTCACGCTTGCCAGGCAGGCGCTTATGCCGCTGAGCTATCTCACCAGTCCCTGAACTTTTAAAGGTGTCAGACAAACCAAAAAAATTCTGTGACTGAAACTTCTTTGTCAGGATGACTTAGTGATCAAAAACACAAGCCAGGTGTGGTGGTGTACGCCTGTAATCCCAGAACTCGGGAGGCTGAGGCAGGAGGATCACTACAAGTTCAAGGCCAGCCTGAACTACATAGCAAGACCCTGCCTTAAGAAAACAAAACAAAACAAAAAGAAAACAACACAAAACAAAACAAAACCAAAAACACAAGTACTGTACCAGAATTTCAATCCTAGTTCTCACCTACCTTGATCAAATTACTTAATCTCCTGAGTCTCAAAGCAGGGCAGGCTATTTACTGTGAAGAAATTCATGATAGTCCTGAGTCCCAATTTTCTCATGATGTGTGAAGTAGGTTAAAAATAGTTCTTACGACTTATAGTTGTTCACAGGATATTTTTATATAAGTTGTATGCATGCTCATGAGATGTTTTTATAACTTAGCACAGTACTGGATACTAAGAGTTTGCTGTCATCTCTATCTGAAATGCTCCTCAAAGGCCCACATGTGGAAGGCCTGGTGCCCAGCTTGTGTTCAACGTGAGGGGACAGAAACTTTAGGAGCTGGGCCCGTGAGGAAGGAAGCTAGGTCATGAAAAATGTACCCTTAAAGGAGATAATGGTACCCTTCCATCCCTGGGACACAATAGCCAACCCCCACAACTTAGAGGAAAAGTTCATTTTGGTTCATAGTTTCAGAGGGTTCAGTACATGGTTCACTGGCTGCAAGGCAGAAATGGCACGGTGGAGGAAAGCTGCTCAACAATGGCAGCCAGGAGGTAGAGAGGGAAAGGAGGAGTTGGGGACAAGAATATACCCTTCTAGGTCATACACCTCCTCCAACTGGGCTCCACCACCTAACAGTATGTTTAGCTATTAACTCTTCAGTGGATTAATCCCCATGATTCAATCACCTTCCAAAAGCCCACCTCTGAACACATGAGACTTCTGGGGGACATTTTAGATCCAAACCATTACCACACATTAGCCTCTTCCACTCCTCTTTCTCTGCTTCCTGGCCACCATGAGATGAACAGTCCTCCTGTACCACAGGTACCTGCCATCATGTACTGATGTTGAACAGGCATGGCATAACAGGGCCAATTGATCATGGAAGGAAAGCTCTGAAACTGGGAGCCAAATTAAACATTTCCTTCTTTTAAATTAACTAGCTTAGGTATTTTGTCACAGTGATGGACAGCTGATGAACACAGAGCTCAGTGTTAGCTTCTATTATTAGCAAGAGAATTACTATCTTTCTAGTCCTACAGGTTAAGTTATCTTTACTTTTTGATAAATTCAACTAGGATTTGTATATTTTCATTTTCCAGTTTAATTTACATTCCCTCATAGATTTTGATTATTTCTGTAGCCACCTAGATTACTAGATTTTTAAATATTCATGAGGCTTGTCCTTATTTTTGCTCCCCATTACCTAGCACAATAGCAATGTTTTGCTATTTGATAATTCAAGTAATCTTTACACCTATTTCCCTACAAGACCCCTTCTTTTTTCTGAGGGCGAGGATTTTATTGGTCCTCTTTGTATACCTATAACCATCAAAGTCCCTTAGTCAATAAATGCTGAATAAATGTTGACCTGTCTCTAAATCTAGCATCAATCTACCTTTTATGTGAAAGGCAGCTCTTTTTTCTTTTTTTTTTGTGGGTACCGGGGGCTGACCTCAGGACCTTGCACTTGCCAGCAAGCGCTTGTGCCGCTGAGCGATATCACCGGCCATTTTTTTCCTTTATGTGGGTTCTGGGAGTCGAACTCAGGACCTTGCACTTGCCAGCAAGCGCTTGTGCCACTGAGCGATATCACCGGCCATTTTTTTCCTTTATGTGGGTTCTGGGAGTCGAACTCAGGACCTTGCACTTGCCAGGCAGGTGCTTACACTGCTGAGCCATCTCACCGGCCCTATCTTCTCTTATCCTATCATTTCTTCTTACCAAATTGGCCTCACCACAACATCAAGAGCAGTCTGACTTTATTGGTCAGCACTTTTACTTTGTATCAAAAATTATACTGAAATATCTGGGTGTGAAGGCGTACACACGTAATCCCAGCACTTGGGAAGCTCAGGCAGGAGGATCACTGCAAGTTCGAGACCAGCCTGGCCTAAATAGCAAAACCCCGTCTCAAAAAGAAAAAAAAAATAAATAAATAAAATATATATTATATATATAATAAACACATATGTAATATATACCTAACATATACAATAAACTCATAATAATATATTATAAATATATAATAAATGCTCACATAATTTAGAAGTCCAAGGATAGCACTAACTTTAGGTATAGCTATTTATCTCAAGGTTCAGACAATGTCCTCAGAACTTGGTCTCTTTCTTCCTTAGACTCTGTTTTCTATCAGCAAGCTCACTTTTTTTTTTTTTTTTAATGAGATACAGTCTCACTGACTTGAACCTGTAACCTTCCTGCCTCAAACTCCCAAGTAGCCATGAGGACAGGCATAAACCAACTCACTCAGCTCAGGCTCACGTTCTAGTCTCTCAGCAACTCCAGGGCTCAAAGAACGCATCTTTCTCAATAGTTCAAAAAATTCAGAATAAACTCTCATATGCGCTAAGAGGAAAATGTGCTCATCTCTGACAATCACTGTGGCCATAGCAGTAGCCTAAACTGATTGGCCATTACCTAGGCCTGAGTCAGGTGCACATCCTATGACAGGGTAGGATTCACATAATGAGAGTGGTAGTTCCCTAAGGAAATAGACACTTTTATCAGAGGAAAGGGGAATGGAGAATGGACTGGCAAAATTAACCCAAGTTCCCTATACTCTGATAGCTTTCTGCGCGCTGTCTGCCACTGTCTGGAAGGCTTTCCTTCTCATTTCTCCTCACCCAAATTAAGTTATATTCTGTGTTCCAAGAAGTCTTCTGTGATTTCTTCTAAGATTTTCCCTGTCCACTGGATCAAGTCACCTGCTCCCAAGTAAACGTTTCCCTCTTGCAGAAGAGCCACCTTTTAAAACAAGAGGGAAACCTCAAGAAAATGTTCCTGATAAAATCTAACCAACAGTATGAGTAATGTACGCTGCTTCCTAAGACGTGAGCTCTTGAAGGACAGCAGCTCTACAGCATACATTCTATATATTATGGAAGAACAGTCTGTGAGGCAATTTTTTTGTTGTTGTTGTTAATGTGGGTACCGGGAGTCAACCTCAGGACCTCGCACTTGCCAGCAAGCACTTGTGCTGCTGAGCAATATCACCGGCCCTGTGAAGCAATTTTGATGGCTTTAAATTTTCTTTAGAGTCTAAGCAAAACATTTCAGCTGTCATAAGTCTGAATTCATCAAGTAGCTGCTATAAAAAGAAGTCTATGGCTTTTGGAATTACCTCCAACCAGGCTACAATCCTAACAACCCACCCCCTCTCCTTTACAAATCTTTGCACAAATTACTTAACATCTCTAAACTTTGGTTTCTCTATCTGTAAAAATAGGAAAAGTAATATTTACTTGCACATGGGGAGGTTGCTTGATATAATGGAGAGAGGAGAGTTAGATGGACCTGGGTTGAAATTCCACCATTAACACTAGCTATAAGACTTTTCAGTTGGGGCCGGGGATACAGATCAGTGGCACAAATGCCTGCCTGGCAAGCACAAGATCCTGAGTTCGATTCCTAATACAAAAAAAAAAAAAAAGACTCTGAGGTATTTCTTATATGTGGGGGTAATAATACTTAATCCATAGATTGTTGTGTGTATTTAACAAGGCTTTTTTTTTTTTTTTTTTTAAGCTTTTTGAGATAGGGTCTTGTTGTGTAATCCAGCAGGCTGGTCTTGAACTTACTATGTGGCCCAGGCTGGCCTCAAATTCACAGCAATTCTGTCTCTGCCTCCCGAGTGCTGGGATTACAAGCGTGTGCCACCACACTTGGCTGGCAACGGATTTTAAAACACTTAAACAATAAATACCAAATACTGAGCACTCAATAAATGTCATCAGCATTATAAATTATCTGTTTAAAACAAGTTAGAGGGCCCGTGAGATGGCTCAGCAGCGTAAGCGCCTGCCTGGCAAGTGCGAGAGCCCGAGTTCGACTCCTGGAACCCACATACGAAAAAAGGGCCGGTGATATCGCTCAGCGGCACGGGCGCCTGCTGGCACGTGAGGTCCTGAGGTCGACCCCAGTACCCACAAAAAAATTAAAAAATAAATAAATAAAACAAGTTAGAGGCTTTTGTTCTAATTATCAAGGTCTGCTAAAGATTTCTTAAATTTAATAAGTGATATTTCTACATGTTAGAAATGAATCTAGGGCCGGTGAGATGGCTCAGCAGCTTAAGCGCCTGCCCGGCAAGCGCGAGAGCCCGAGTTCGACTCCCGGAACCCACATACGAAAAAGGGGCCGGTGATATCGCTCAGCGGCACAGGCGCCTGCTGGCGCGCCAGGTCCTGAGGTCGACCCCCCAGTACCCACAAAAAAAAAAAAGAAATTAATCTAGTCTAATGGGTTATAAAATACTTTGTAATCATCTGTTTTTCTTTTCTTTGATAAAATGCCAACAACATTTAGTTTAAGGGGCCAGGGATATAGGTCAGCGGCACAGCACCTGCCTGGGAAGTGCAAGGTTGTGAGTTTGATTCCTGGCGCCCAAAAAAATAAAAAACTTTTAGTTTACACAGAAACTCCAGTATTCAAGTGTGGGTAATAAATACATACAGATTCAGAGCACAGGAAAAAAAAAATACTTCTTGGGATTACTAACTGTCCTTTATAAATACTCCTCAGTTTGTTAATAAGATATTTCTTAAAGCCTCAAAATGCTACTCCTAAAACTACTTAAAAGTAGGTAAGGGCCGGGCATGGTGGTGCGTGCCTGTAATCCCAGCACTCAGGAGGCAGAGGCAGGAGGATTGCTGTGAGTTCGAGGCCAGCCTGGGCTACATAAGCGAGTTCTAGGCCAGCCTGAACTACACAGTAAGATCCTGTCTCAAAAAAAAAAAAAAAAAAAAGTAGGGAAGATAATGAACTAGGTACAGTCCTACAATCTACTTATTTTTTAGCTTCAGGCTTAATGTAGTAACACTCAGATGACTCACAGCAATATGAAATCACTATACCAGATAGCCATCTCCTAAACACAATCAGGAAATATGGTGTATGAATGACAATTTCAGGTGCTGTCTACCAGGACACATATAAAAGGCAAGATGATGCTCATATTTATCTTAGCAAGGAAAGTTTAATATCATTCACTACAAAAGAAAAAAAAAACACCCAAATTATATTCAGTACCACTGTTTCCAAAAAGAGATTAAATAAGTGGACATGTAATTTCTTCTATTTTACACTATACCAAAAGTTTCTTTTTTTTTTTCTTTTTCTTTTCTTTTAAGACAGGGTCTTGCTATGCAGCTCAGGCTGCATCAAACTCACAGTGATCCTCCTGCCTCAGCCTCCCAAGTGTTGGGCTAACAGGCGTGTGCCACCACACCTGGCCCAAAAGTTTCTTTAAAAAAGTTTTTTGAAGTAGTTCAATTGTTCTGTTTGTTTTCCCAACATGAGTGAATCATTTGTAACACTTACCAATCTTTAATGAGTGCAACAAACATAGGGAATGTGTTAACACTTTTTTAAATAAAATGGAATGAATATAAAACACAAAGCACTGCCGGGCGTGATGGTGCACGCCTGTTATCCCAGGGCTTGTGAGGCTGAGGCAGAAGGATCGCCTCTAGTTGGAAGCCAGCCTGGGCTACACAGTGAGTTCAAGGCCAGCTTGCACTACATAGCAGCTAGACCCTGTCTCAAAAAACAACAACAAAAAAAGACAAAGCACTACAAATTTTCTTTTGTTCAAAAACACTACATAAAAAATTTACAGTATGTGTAAGGGATTTTTTTCCTTTGTATTTGTGTAACATACGAATAGACATGATTTTTTATCTACTCTCCAAGGAAGCTATATTTTAAACACAAGAGAAACATATTACAGTATGTCAAATACCTCAATCAACAGAATTGTTCCCTACAACTAAGAAAACCAAGTAATACGTAATCCCGTATTTCCTTTCCTGTGTTAAAAAATTATATATGTATCAAGCAAACAAATGCTTTAAAAGGAAAAAGCATATACCGATATAGTAGACAACCTATTTTAAGGTGTTTTTCTTCCTCACAACTTTTTTGGGAGGACATGAGCAGTGAAAGAGTTCCGGAATGAGAACCTGAAGGTGGGCTCTGGTTATTTTACAAGTCCTTTAGGTAAGTCAACCAGATCAAGGCGGAGAAGAGTTCGAACTCACATCACACGCGCGCGCGCGAACACACACACGCACGCTTACAGAGAAACACACACACACACTCCGAATAACTCTTTTGAAAACAAAAACGCCAGTGCTGGGTCCCGTGACAATGCTTGGGACAAACCCTCAGCTCCCACAGACAACCAAAGAGCTCGCTACATTCCCCAACTCCGAAGGCAGCCCTGCCCCCAGACCCCGACAGCAGGGACCCGGGCGCCGCGGGTCCGGCTTGGCAGCAGGCTTTCAGGAGACCAAAGGCCCCCTCCAGCTCCGGTCCCCGGGAGGAGGATGCGCGCCGCGCCTCGCGTTCAGCTCGGGCGGCCGCAGGCCCGGGCTCAGAGGGCTGGGCAGAGCCCCTCCCCAGCCCGGGGACCCCCGCGGCCCCGCCCCGCGCCCCGCTCACCCGCCCGGGTGGTGTCTGTCAGGTCGTGGTGGGCCGCTCCCCGGGGAAACTCCCTCAGCTTCCGGCCACTCAGGCTCAGCACCCCGGTCACCGCTGCCTCCTCCAGGGCCCGGTCGAGGGAGCGGCTCCACGAGCCCGGGCCGGGACCAGGGCCTACCCCGGCGTTTAGGCCGCCGTTAACACCGGAGAGACTCCCTGCCGACGCCACTGGGCCAGAGTACTCAGCCGTTGCAGCCACAGCTGCCAAGCCACCGGCCGCCATTTCCAGCCGCCGACGCTCCGGCCGCCGGCTTAGCGCATGCGCGGCCCGCAGAGCAGGGTGGGCGGGCAAAGGGGCTCGCAGCCCCCGCTGGCTCCAGGGAAGAGCACTCGCGCGGGGCCCCGCCCACCGCACCCGGAGGAGGCTCCTGGGGAGGTCCGGGGGAACTGCCCCCGCAGACCCCGCGCCGATGCCCGCGAGCATTTTTCAAATGCCTCTACAAAAATATCTTCAATATCACTCCTCGCCAAAACCTTCCTGTCTTCCTCCCTCGGTAGTGGAGGGTGAGATTAAGTTTCTCAGCACGATTGCTGCCAGAAACTTGAGCAACAAGAGGGGACTATATGGGCTGCGACCTATGACGATTCGCTACTTGTCACTGCACTGCCAGATGAACTAATCCGAGAGTGGTGAATTTACTACTAGTGCTTGAGGAAAAACATACTGTGCTAATTTGGCTCCAAACTCCGTAATTCTTAGATTATATGAATATTTGAGACCCAGGGCTCCTACAACTCTAAATTGTCCTTTAGGCAAGATTTGATCGTTGAATAAAGCAGGATAAATAGTATTAAAGTCTAAAATCTAGGTCTAGAACCAAAATTGAAAAAGCAAAAAAATCTAAATGTGAGAACTAAAAATAGAACTGGGTCTGAGGATGTGGCTCCGCGGTAAAGCTCTTGCCTTATATGCACAAGGTCCTGGGTTCGATTCCCAGCCCCACCAAAAAAAAAAAAAGTAGAACCATATGGTCAAAATAGAAATCACTCAAGTAACGAAAAAGTAGAAAATATCACATCATTTTAAACCAATTAGACTTATCTAATACTGCATATCTTCGCTGTTTTACACTATCATTCACCTACAGTCAGTGATCTAATATTTACTATGGAAAATACAAGATGCTGTCAGATACAGTCCTTATCCTAAAGGATTATAACCTAATTTTTCTGTGGAATCTAGGCGGAGAGTCCAGTTAGAAAAAAATATGCCTGGCATGGTGCCACACATCTGTAATCCCAGCACTTGGACAATCACTGCGAGTTTGACGCCAGCCTGGGCTACATAGTTCAAGGCCAGCCTGAAAACCAAAACGGGGTTGGTACAGGTAGAGAGGCATTATTTATCGGAGTTCAGAGAAAAAGAATCCATATCATGGATTACTGAGGTATTGGATCAAACCTGCCTGAACAATTATGAAGAATAGGATGGACAGTGAGAGCAACTTTCCAGTTTGGAAGGAGGGTCAGCAGAAACCCATCTAGGTATGATTTATAATGATATATATGGAGAACATTAAGGTCCCAGATGGGAAAGTTCATGTTAGAGAACAAAAGAAAATATAAAGGTGGAGCGCTCCCACCCATCATTCAAGGCCCAACTCTTCAATGAAACCTTTATTAACACTTCTATGAATTCTTAAAATGCAAGCCGGTCTTGTTATGAGCATGGGTCACTTCAATGGCAGGTAATGTATTTGTTATTCTTGGCAAGTATAGTTATCCGATGCATATATTGGTTTGGTATTCTGGTTTTCCTAAAATGTTGTTATTCTTAGAAAGATATTAAGCTGCTTAAGAGCTTAAGATCAGGGCTGGGGACACAGCTCAGCGGCACAGTGCCTGCCTGGCAAGCATGAGGTCCTGAGTTTGATCCCAAGTACCCCACCCCCAACCCCCAGCAAAAAAAGATAAAGTCTTCTTTTTTTTTTTTTTGGAGACAGAGTGTCACTTTGTAATTCAGGTTGGCCTTGAACTTACTACGTAGCCCAGGCTGGCCTTGAACTTGTGGCAATCCTCCTGCCTCAGCCTCCTGAGTGCTGGGATTACAGGCATGCACCACCACGCCTGTAGGTCCTCATTTATTGAGACTTCCACAATGTCTACTCATATGTCTGTATTAATAGCACAATGCTATAGAATCAGCAGCCAGATGTATCTTTCTAAAATTCTACCTACTACCTTCCATATTTACACTAAGTTCTCTGACAAGTTCTCAGTAATATGGCCTCATTTTTCTTATCTAGCCACACATTCCATTGTAACTGCAATATACAATGTTAATCCTGAACTGACCAAGTTTATAGATTGATATTAATCTATTAGATTAGATTTTAAGGTCCTTACTATTATTAAAACTCATTGCTATAAATATCTCCTATAACCCAAGGCTGGACTTTTATTTTATGAAAAAATAAAAATTTTATAACAAAATAAAAGAACAATAGTTAATACACTGTGTATCATTATCTCCAAAGTAGTTACTCAGAGTACAAGACCAACCAGTCTCACAAAAAAGAAACAGATAACACAAAACCTTCTTTTCAACAAACTAAGATAAACTAGTAGTATAAATGAAACAAATTAACATATATATTAAAATATTTTTGAAACAATGGAACATGTAATTCGGGGAAGTATTTGAACTTCTATTTCCTATTTATCTCTCTTCTATTTTGCTATTTGCATGTGTGTTTTTCTGAGAGACCATATAATATTTGAGTTTGTATGCCTGACCTGTTTCACTTAATATTATGTTCTCAAATTGCATCCGTTTACCTATGAATGGCTCAGATTTACATTTATGGCAGTGTACTGCTCCATTATGTATAAATATTTTTCTTATGAATATCTACTGATGGACATATATGCTGTTTCCAAGATTTAGCTATTATAAATTGTGCTGTTATAAACATGGGTATGTATGTATCCCTATAATACAATGATTTTAACTCTTTTGGGAAGATACCTAGAAGAGGGATATAGCTGAGTAAAATGGAACTTCTATAGTTAGTGTTTTGAGGAATCGCCACACTGATTTCCACAGTGGTTGTACTAGTTTGCTTACATTCTTACCAACAATGTAAGAGTTCCTTTTTCTCCACGTCTTGCCAGCACTTGTTATTATTAGATTATTTTTGATGATAGCCATTCTTTCTGGGGTCACATGGTATCTCAGTGTAGTTTTAATTTGCATTTCTCTGATGGCCAGCAATGATGAGCATTTTTTTCATGTGCTTATGGGCCATCTGTACTTTTTTTTTTTTTTTTTGTGGGTACCGGGGGGACGACCTCAGGACCTCGCGCGCCAGCAGGCGCCCGTGCCACTGAGCGATATCACCGGCCCCTTTTTCGTATGTGGGTTCCGGGAGTCGAACTCGGGCCTTCGCGCTTGCAAGGCAGGCGCTTAAGCCGCTGAGCCGTCTCACCGGCCCCTGTACTTTTTTTTTTGAGACAGGATCTTGCTAAATAGTTCAAGGTGGCCTTGAATTCATTATGTAGACCAGGCTGGCCTCAAACTCATGGCAATCCTTCTGCCTCAGCCTCCCGAGTGCTGGGATTACTGGCGTGCACCACCACAGCTTTTTTTTTCTCATTCACCACATTGGTCTGTACTTCTTCTGAGAAGTGTATATTCATTTCAGTTGCCCCCTTTTTATTTTAATTGGGTCTTTTATTTTGGGGAGTCTGTTTTTGAGTTCTTCATATATTTTTCTTTATATATATATATATTTTTTTTTTTGTGGGTACCGGGGGGTCGACCTCAGGACCTCGCACGCCAGCAGGCGCCCGTGCCGCTGAGCAATATCACCGGCCCTTTTTTCGTATGTGGGTTCCAGGAGTCGAACTCGGGCCCTCGCGCTTGCCGGGCAGGCGCTTAAGCCGCTGAGCCATCTCACCGGCCCATTCTTTATATATTCTTGATGTTAGTTCTGTGTCCATGGAATAGCTGGCAAAAAATTTTTCCTATTCATAGATTGTCTCTTCACTCTGTTGGTTGTTTCCTTTGTTGTGCAAAAGCTTTTTAATTTGTTGCAATCCCATTTGTTGATTCTTATTATTTCTTGTGCCACTGGGGTTCTGTTTAGAAAGTCCTTGCCTATTCCTGTCAAGAGTTGTACCCATTTTTTATCTTCCAGCAGATTGCCTCTAACATTAAGATCTTTGATCCATTTTGATTTTAATTTAGTACATAATGAGATATATGGGTCTAGACTCAATCTTCTGCAGGTGGATATCCAATTTTCCCAGCACCATTTATTAAAAAAAGCTCTCTTTCCTCCAGTGTTGTTTCTGGCTCCTTTGTCAAAGATCAAATAGGTGTATGTGCCTGGGGTTGTTTCTGCTGCTTCTATCCTGTTCCATTGATCCACATACCGTTTTTGTGCGAGTACCATGCCATTTTAATCACCACAGCTTTATAACTTCAAGTCTGGGGTTACGATGCCACCTCCTTCGCTTTTATTACCCAGGATCGCTTTTGCTGTTCTGGGTCTCTTCTGATTCCATTTAAATTTTAGGATTGTTTTCTCTACCTCTGTGAGAAATGACATTGCTATTTTGATTGAGATTGCATTAAATCTACCAGTTTTGGAAGAACAGCCATTTTATGTTGGGTTCTGCGTATCCAGGAACAGGGGATATCTTTCCATTTTCTAATGTTCTAGATTTCCTTTTTCAGACTGATGTAATTTTCATTGTAGAGGCCCACTTCCTTGGTGTTTATTGTTTTTTGGGTTTTTTTTTTTTTCTTTTTTGTACGGAGAATTGAACTTAGGACCTTGCACTTGCCGGGCAGGCACAGTATCTAATTTGATGTTGTTGTGAATGGTATTGTTTTCCTAATTGCCTTTTCAGTGAGTTCATTAGTGTATAGGAATACTATTGATTTTTGTGTTTTGTATCCTGTTACACTGCTGAATTTGGTTATTAATTCCTGGAGACTTTTGGGTCTTGTCAATAAAGGATCATTTGCAAATGATACTTTGACTTCATCCTTTCCTATATGTAGTCCTTTTATGTCTTCTTGCCTGATTTCTCTGGCTAATGTTTCAAGGACTATGTTTAACAGTGGTGATAATGGACATCCTTGTCTTGTTCCTGATTTTAGAAGGCTTTTAGCTTTTCCCCCTTGAATATGATGTTGGCAGTACGTTGGTCATAAGTGGCTTTTATATTGAAAGACCTTCAATACCTATCTTCTCTAGGGTTTTTACCCTGAACAAATGTTGGATTTTGTCAGTGGCTTTTTCTGCATCTATTCAGATGATCATGTGATTTTTGCCCTTGCTTCTATTTATGGGATAAATTATTTATTGATTTGCATATGTTCAACCATTTTTTGATGGTTTGATTTTTGATGATTGGTTACATTCTCTTTGCCAGTATCTTGTGAAGGATTTTTACATCTATGTTCATTAATTAGTTTATTGTTCTCTTTTTTGGTTGGATCCTTGTCTGGTTTTGGGATCAGGATAAAGTTAGCTTCTGAGAGTGATTTTGGCAATACTCCTTCCCTCTGAATTTCATTAAAAAGTTTGAAGAGTATTGTGTTAGATCTTCCCTGAAGTTCTTGTAGATGAGCATATTAGCAGGAGTTTAAAAAAAAAAAAAAAGGGTGACTACAAAGCAGCATAGAAAGAGGACAGGTTATGTACTAACATAGAATAAAAGGTTGCAAGGAGATAAATAATTGTAATTTTTAGGTGGCCAAGGTACATAAGACTTGACATCTAAAGGCCAAATAAAAGATCTGTGGATATTGAGGGAAATGAAGATGCTATATATACTATTATGTGAGAACAAGTCCTAGGTAAAAAGAGGATGTGAGGTAAGATAAAGGAATTAATTGTGAAATGTCTAAGGACTTGAGGTGTCAACTACAAAGTAAATGTAGACTATAAGAAATACCTTATTCCTTCAATTTTCTCTATCTTAAAATGTTCAAATGGGGAGAACAAGCGGGGAGGGGGAAAGAAAATAAGGGAAAAAATGAGAAAAGGAATACATGGAAACAAAGCTTTTGTAAATAGGGAGGGGAGGGGCTGATGGGAGGGTAGGGAATGGGAAGAAAAACAAGTTATATCATGTATGGGTAACATTCTCTATGATGAATGTGATCATTATGTATATCTAAAATGTACCAATAAAATCTGATTGAAAAGAATTTTTTTCTCTATCTTATGAGAATGAGATACCAGAAATGGAGCTTTTGTGGGGAGTTCGCCAAAGTCTAATAATGAATAAAACAAGTGATGGGAGACAGTTGCAAAAAGGCTGTGAACAAAAGGGTTGTAGAAATCTATAATTTATCCCACTACTGTTCTAAGGGAGAAGGTAAAAAATAGTGCGGGCTGTTCAGTCTTAGGAACTGGTACGAGTGCACTTCCTTGCTCCTCCTGTTTATTATAGCCTAAGTTATCTCATGCAGTACCAGGGGCAAAAGCTTCACTCAAATCTCAGTAGCTCTTCCCATCTTTGCATCTCACTACACCAGACAGAAACAAAGTCCTTTCCCCACCTTCTACTCACTAGAATTATATTACGGTCCTTTAAGACTCCACTTCTATAAACTCAAAGCACTAGGATTAAAATTGTGCTGAATCCCATCCTCTTCCAGTGTAAGTTCAATAAATGTTTGGTCCTTCCCTTTCTTACTCCTTTACTAAGAAGCTCTAATAAGTGACTTTTTAAAACATTACGAAAATTCAGACAATGTGATTGTCTTCTCATTAGAAGAAAATGGAAACAAGAGGTAGAAACTAAACACACTATAGCTTCCTATTCATCTTTAAATACTACAGCATACCTTATCTGCATACACTCAGAACCAACCCAGAACAGTATCACATATTGCTTTATCAAGTTTGCTGAATAATTTCAAGTAGAAAAGTGGGAAAGGAGAAATAGACATTAGAACTCTATAGTTTACAAGCAAATCTTTAAATCCCTATTAATGGTCCACAGTAGTCCAAAATTCTTGTCGTAAATGACTAAAGTTTACTGAAGTATCATTTTAAAAAAAGACTGACTCCAAGTTGATATACGGTTAAATCCCCAACTTAAGAACGTTTGAGTTGCAAACTTACACAGGTATGAGTAGATGGTGCATTACGGACATTCATAAACGCAAACGAATCACAGAAAGAGCTCACGTGTCTGCTGGAGATTGTCACAGTTGTGCTGTGTGCTTACTGTACAGTGTGATAGTGTTCAGTAGTACATTGCTCAATCAGAGCCCAGATGTCCGGAAGCAAGAGGAAAAGCAGTGGCGATGAGGGGACAGATAGGAAGCACAAAGCAGTAACTAGGGAAACAAACTGAAAATACAGTAGAAGACCACTTTGTCAGACTAACGAATGAATCCAACTTATGAATGTTCTCCTGGAATGGAACCTGTTTGTAAATTGGGGATTTACTGTATCCTGAAAGAATTCTCTTTAAAGTGACACTTAAAACGCATGCTTAATTTTTTAATAGTGATAAAAAGTCATATAATCCTGATGAAAGTTTAAAGAGCTATTGATCAGAAATAATTTTAATACTGCCTGCATCTGGAATGCATGAAATTCTGTCTCTATAGTGCCAGGTGAGCTACTTTACTCCCTGTTGTTGACTGACTGGTACTAGGGACTGAACCCAGGGCCTCTGCCCTGAAATATATCCCTAGCCTTTTTTTATTTTTTGAGACAGGGTACTGCTAGGTTGCCCAGGATAGGCTTGAACTAATGATCCTCTTGCCTTGGCCTCCCAGAGTGCTGGGATTACAGCCGTGCACTATCGTACCCAGTTTCTCTTATCTCTTTAAAAATACATCAGAACAAAAATTACCCTGAAGTTGCATATGCTGTGTGAATTACAAAGCTACTGGCAGCAACATAAGATATACATACCTACTCTAACAAAAACTACCCAATGGGAAATGTAGCTTTTAACTGTTTTGTGGTACTGGGGACTGAATTCAGGGCCTTTGCACCAAGCTATATCCCCAGCTTTTGAGATAGGGTCTCCCTATGTTGCCCAGGCTGGGTTAAACTTGGAATTCTCCTGCCTCAGTCTCCCGAGCTGTTGGGATTTCAGGCGTGTGACACTGGCCCTATCTATAAATTTCTTAAAGAAGTATTTTATGATTTGCTCATAATTAAATTATGGTGAAAAGTTTATGCCTGTTTAAAAAAAAAAGTCTGATTATATATAATGCATTTTCCTAGTAAGTCTCTCTAGTTTAAATACCAAAGTAATAAAGCATCCATCATCAATAGAGATTTACTCGCCATATCACAAATGCTAAAGTATAGCTAATTATTAATTCTTAGATATGTAACAAGCCCATCCTTTCCCGCTACTCTCTGTAGGTGTTCAAAGAAGCAGTTTATTATGATCTGACAATTATAAGATCTGAGGCTCAACCCATGACTGCCACAGTCCAGTTTTGGAAAATGATGGGTCTCACTTTACCAATTCAACGGGCAGGAAACTTCGAAAATTATGAATAATCACTACAAAGTTCTTTGTAACACAGAACAATCTAAAAACCACAACTCCCGGGCCGGTGAGATAGCTCAGCGGCATAAACGCCTGCCTGGCAAGCGTGAGGTCCTCAGTTCGACTCCCAGTACCCACATACGAAAAAACGGCTGGTGATACTGCTCAGCGGCACTGGCGCCTGCTCGGCGCATGAGGTCCTGAGTTCGACCCTTGGTACCCACAAAAAAAACCAAACCAAAACAGAACAAAAACACAACTCCATCTTTATAGCTAAGAATAAATCATGTGAAACCTGTTACATTTTATTTGTTAAAAATGAACAGCTTCAGAATAGAGCTAAATGTAACTTTTCCAAAAAACACCAAAAAGTACAGTGTAAAGCACCTCCTCATTAAATACAAACTTTCACTTTGTGATGCACTGCATCAATGTTCTGCATACACCTTGATGCAAAGAAAATTTTAAGTTGCATCCTGTTTAAAAAAAAAAAAATTCTAAGAACCGAACAAGGATGACTACAACCACATTCCAAGAAAGGAAGTATCCCCCAACAAAGCATATTTTTTTTTATATACAACATGTTAGTACTCAAAGAGTTTTAATTTAGTTGTACCAAAGGCAAAATTTACGTTAAAAGAAAATTAAATTACAGATGCATGAATTGCAAAAGTTTAATGTACCAAAGACACTTTTGTTATTTGATGCACTTAATGTCAACATTTGGGGCAATTTTTAAGGTATTCCCAAAAATGACATTAACAACACCTCTGTATAGCAATATTTAAAATAAGGAAAATGAGAACCCTTTTGTACCATATTTTCAAAAACTTCTAAATACAGCAAACTCATGCTCAGTTGTTTTTCCTTTGCTTTAAAATAAGCTACCAATAATTCCAGCCAGTCTAAAATGTATTGTTCTTGGGTCAAATATTAAGTATTCATATTTGCAAAAATGTTTTGCAATGAGTCCTTGGCCTCTATGAAAAGATTTAAATTGCTAAGAAGAGCTAGAGTTTATTTTCAAATTCTGTGACTGGGTTCCAATAATCCCTTATCAAGTAAAGTACTGGCAAAATATCAGATATTAAAGATCAGATTTTCTTTGGTATAAGCATGAAACTGTTACTGATAGCTTCCCATAGCTGGCATAAACCAGTAAGTAACCCAGGGAACGTAAGAGACAATGAAGGGGGCCGGGGATATAGCTCAGCGGCACAGCGCATGCCTGGCAAGCTCCAGGTCTTGAGTTCAATTCCTGGTACCAAAAAAAAGAGACAATGAAGCCTAATATACAATGTAAGGTAGGCAGGAGTGATAATGTTTTGCTTTACAGGAAAAGTCAACACTAGTAATATAAGCCAGAGAACACCTACAGGTTTGAACATTATAGTAAACCAAAAAGTCGAGCTTCAAAATGACCAAACTTGTTAATTTTCAGCTGGAATATTTTGCTATATTTTGGTATTTTACTGTAATTTGTAGCACACAATTTCTGAAGACTCTCAGCACTATCTTGGCACAACAGACTAACTCCTCCCCACCTCTCCAGAGTACAGGAAAAGCTCTTTCTCCCCTTAATTGCTTGAACTTTATATGATACAAAAAATCTAAGCAGAAGGTATACAACAAAGGTTACAATGTAACTCTATTGTAATTTTACAGTCTTTGTCACATATATTTTTCTTTCTGGAGCTATAAATTACTTAATATAGCAAGCTTATAAATTTTAACTTTTTGAGTAAGAAGAAAGTATAGGACGGGCCGGTGAGATGGCTCAGCGGCTTAAGCGCCTGCCTGGCAAGCGCGAGGGCCCGAGTTCGACTCCCGGATCCCACATACGAAAAAGGGGCCGGTGATATCGCTCAGCGGCACGGGCGCCTGCTGGCGCGCGAGGTCCTGAGGTCGACCCCCCGGTACCCACAAAAAAAAAAAAAAAAAAAAAAAAAGAAAGTATAGGACTGTAAGGCTATTAATTTTACTATCAAAATATCTAAGGGACTCAATGTATTTTTAAAACTAAAATTCTAAATATCAGTTGAAGAGGAATCTGCAGACACTACACTCAAGACTACACTAAATCCAGAGTGTATCTATGACCTGGGTTTTGAAGCTTTTCACCTAAGTTTCTGGTCCTTCGACTTGCTCCTTCTTTGTATGCTTTCTTCATTACTAAATACAAACTATCAGCTTTTTACACTGGACCTTCTCCAGTGTCCTATCAGATAACTCTGTAAGCGTGCATTTACAGCCTTCAGACACCAACATTTTAAACCAAGACTAATGCCAAGAACCACATTTCCTGTTAAAAGTTCAGCACTAAAGATTTATAACTTCAGGGGTCTAACTTACCACCACCTGAAAAATTAACCAAGTTCCAGATAATTCCATAAATTTTAAAAGCCAAAACTGGAATTCTCATAAGGTTTCTAAAAATGTGTCTAATGAAGAAAAGGCAACTGCACTTATTACATCAACACTCTTAAAGGATAAGTGACAGCAACAAAGGGACCTACTCGTATTACAGAGGACAAAGTTTTACCATGGCAAAGTCTAAAAAGTGGGCAGAGGTGATAAGATCCTAAATACCACTATCATAAAAATAATCAATTTCTTTCTGTCTTCCATCTGCTGCATGAGGAACCAAGGAAGTCAACAGAAAATTGTTCTGTCTGGGCCAACCATGAAATCTTTAAGAACAGATAGGTATATTCCCTGTTATTTTTCAGGACATTATTTTATACACTTAAAAAAAAAAAAAAAAAACCTTCAAAAATAAGAGTTATTTAGCCTTGTGAATATTTTAAGGTAAAGTTTCTTGAATTTCTGTGATGAACTCTTCAAGCAACTCAACTTTTCAAACAGAGTCATCACTCAAAAGTTCCTTTGACATGGGATCTATCCCACAGTGACAAAGCGGCTTCCTCCTTTGTTGTATGTGAGAGTGGCTCTTTGTTCCTTCAGGATTCCAAACCGTTCATTCAAAGTCATCCCTGTCTGTAGAAAAGAGAGAAAAAAAAATTAACAACTTGATAGAAAGCCATATTTGCTCTAGAACAATCTTATGATTAACAGTAATTAATAATGACAATAGCTAATACATCCTAAATACATGAATCTCATTGGATCCTATCAAAAAACATACAAAATAAATGAAGTTAAAGAGGTTTTGAGGGGCCAGTGAGATGGCTCAGCAGCGTAAGCGCCTGCTTGGCAAGCGTGAGGGCCCGAGTTCAACTCCTGGAACCCACATATGAAAAAAGGGCCGGTGATATCGCTCAGCAGCACGGGCACCTGCTGGCATGCGAGGTCCTGAGGTTGACCCCCCGTACCCACAAAAAGAAAAAAAAAAAAAAAGAGGTTTTGAGAAGTTAAGTTGCCTACTAGCAGCTCCTGACTCATAATCCCTACCTCCTGCCGAGAATATAGCTCAGTGGTACAGCGCTTGCCTCATATGCATGAGACCCTGGGTTCAACTCCCACTACCACCAGAAAAAAAAAAGTTATTTTAATTTGGAAGTATTTTTAAACAAATTTCTGAGTTCACTCAGAAATATGAAAATCTGGTTTTTGATGAACAACACAGTACTGTCAAAATGACAAAGTAACTATAGTGACAAAATAAAATAAAAATAGGCAAAATAAATTTGTCTAATTTGTGTGTGCACCCATGCTAGTGACTGTACCCAGGGCCGTTCACAGAGTTATATCCCCAGACCAAATATGACTAAATTTGTGTCTATACTTCCTATCTTCAATTCCACATTCTTATTTCAATGGATACCAAAAGAGAATATGAAGTCCAAAACTCCCTCATGATAAAGATTCTCAGCAAATTAGGAAGAGATGGGAGCGCCCTCAATTTGAAAAAGGGTATCTCTGAAAAACTTATAGCTAACATTATACTTAATGATGAGACATTTAATGTTTTCTCCTAAGGCTCTAGAATAAGGCAAGCACACAATAGTATCTTGCCACTTCTATTCATCATTGTACTGGAGGTCCTATTATAATAAAGCAAGAAAAAGAAAAGGTTTAAAAATTACAAGGCATTTGGAGAATGACATGAATGTACATAGAAAATACAAAGTAATCTACAAATTTACTACAAAAATGAATTTAGCAAGATGACATGACATGAGGTTAATACAAAAACTTGAAACTCCAGTGAGATACCACTTCACACTCAATTGTATGACCAGAGTCAAACAACAGGTAATAAATGTTGACAAGAATGTGGAGAAATTTGGAAACCTCATATATAATGCTGGAAATGTAAAACAGCATTGTTATAGTTTGTATCTAGATGTCCCCCCGAAGCCTCATGTGGTCATAGGTGGCCTTTTTCAGAGGTGGCTAGATCTAGAGTGTGTGATGCTGGGCTTGATTCATGGTGCAATGCTAGGATTAAGGGTGCTAAGATTAAGGGTGTGAGTGCTATCCACCCTAAGGGCAGGTAGCCTGGGTAAGATATAAGGGGCAGAAACAGCTGGAGTCTTGTCTCTCATCACTTGCTGCCTTCTGCCTGCCACAAACTGTTTCTCCTCTGTGATGCCCCTCTGCCATGCCACCCTGCCTCAGAGCCAGCCAACTATGAACTGAAACCTCTAGAAACTGTGAGCTAAATAAACCTTTCCTTCCTTAACTTGTGAGTGTGGGGTATTTTGTCTCAGCAACAAGAAAAGTAACTAAAACAAGCATGGTTATTTCTTTGGAAAACAGTCTGGGTGTTTCTACAAAGGGAAGTATGGAGTTACCATAAAATTCACCACATCTACTTCTAGGTATTTACCGAGAAGAAATGAAAAGGTGCTCACACAAAAACTTGTCCACAAATGTCCAAAGAATCAGTAATCATAGGCTAAAGATAGAAACAACCCAAATGTCTACCAAATAACAAATGAATAATAAGATGCTGTACATAAAGTTTGGTGTGGTGGCACACAGCTAATCCCAACTCCTTGAGAGGCTGAGGCAGGTGGATAACATATTTTTTTTGGTACCAGGAATCGAACTCAGGACCTCGTGCTTGCCCGTCAGGCACTGTGTCACTGAGCTATATCCCCGGCCCAGGAGGGTAAGGGAGGCCAGCCTGGGCACCATAGTGAGACTGTCTCAAAAAAAAAAAAAAAAAAAAAAATTAAAAAGGACTGAAGCTCTAGCTCAGTGGTAGAGCACTTACCTAGTAGGCACAAGGTCCTGGATTCAATCCCCAATCCCACACACACACACACATAGAAAATGCTGTATGAATATGCTGAATATTGTTCAAAAATGAACTACTATACAACATAGCTGAACCTTAAAAACATTACAGTACATGGAAGATGCTAGTCACTAAGACCATATATTTTATGATCCAATTTACATGAAATGTCAAAACAGGCAGTCTAGAGAACAGAAAGCAGGTTAGTGGCTACCTAGGATTGACGGGATAGTTAGAACACTTTGATTTGCTATACAACATTTTATTAAGTCAATTTATTAAATAATAAATACTTAAAATAATATTTTTATTAAAATATTGTCAGTGAATGGCCCAAAGAAATATAGAAAAAAATTTTTTTTACCTGTTTCCCAACACTATTTATGTCAAATTGTAGGGGGACACCTTTAGGAACTTTCTTCACATCAGACTGTTCCCGTTTTGTCAAGAATGAGGGTACAGCAGTACGAGTTAATCGTGGTTTCTGAGTTCTATTAGAAAATAGAATTAAATTAGCTTAACAACCAGAAGAAAATAAATCATTTGGTGCTTAAAATGTCTTGACTTGTACACGTGTTCAAATGTGTTAGAGCTATTTTACTGTGTTCTTTAAAAAAAAAAGGACCTGGCTCTTTATTACTCTAGAGACTAACATTTGCAATTGTTCATGGAATACCTCTAATTACAACTAAAAAAATTTTAATAATTTTGGTGATTTCCACGTCTTGGTTTTCTAAAATAACCTATAAAGTCTTAGAGACCTACACTATACTATTTTCATTTCAATCATTAAAATGGTTAGATAGATCAGAAACTCCATAAATTTAGAATGTTTATAGTACAATAAATATAATGAAACAGTAAACCTTATTATGCTCTTCTAGTTAAAAGAGTACACAAAGAGGCCTTTATAGAGAAAACAGGTCTGTATGACCTGACAAGTAAAGATGTCCAAAATATACCAGGGTGAAGGGAAGAAAGGAATATTAAGTAGGTACAGCATCATCTATTATCATACATACATAAAAATGTGCAATTATTTGTTACATATGCACAATATTTTCTTAAATATATGAAAGAATTTGTTAAAACGGAGTAAAATGAATCAGGAATCAAGGGGGTCTTACTTTTAACTTTATCTTATTTCCAATTTGTATCACAAGTATTACTTTTATCCTCACATCTCACTGTATACTAAAACTTTTTTAAAATTAAGAATTATTAGAGTTGGGGCTGGTGAGATAGCTCAGCGGCATAAGCGCCTGCCAGGCAAGCACAAGGTCCTGAGTTCAACTCCTGGAACCCACATACGAAAAAAAGGGCCGCTGATATCGCTCAGCGGCACGGGCGCCTGCTGGCACGCGAGGTCCTGAGTTTGACCCCCAGTACCCACACACACACAAAAATTATTATTAGAGTAAAAAACATTGCCATTAGTCCTTCTAAAAATAGCCTCCCTCACTTCAAACACAACTTTATCCTAACTTAGACATCAAACTCTGAGTACAAGTCTAATGATCTCATATATGAAGAGGTTACAATTCTTACACAAGGGAAAAAAAAAAAAAAAAACTTACACTGGGCACTGTACTGCTCCAGGATTGTCAATGGACACAGTCAAAATTCCTCCATTTGTGGTGGAAGTACGCCACCTAGTTTCAAAAAAGCAAAAATCTCATTGAAATGGGAGTTCATTTATCCTACACTGTAACCCATATAAAAATATACTGATGATCTATGTTTATTTTGGTGCTGGGGTTGAACCCAGGGTTTCGTGCATGGTAATCAAGTATTCTTTCCACTGAGCTACAACCCCAGCCCCAAAATACACGTTTAGGAAATAGCCATTACTTTTTCTTAGCTTTTATGAAATAGTGATACCTGGACCTCACCATGAGGCAATGAATCAGCACACTGTGTGTAGGGACTGAGCACCTGAATTTCTTAAATCTTTTTCAGTATAATAAAAATCAAGTACAGAAGGGAGTCTAATAAAACCTAACAGTCTTTCACCCCGCCTTCCCATTCCCACTCCCCAGAGGCAGTATTTCTTAACCTTTCCTGTTTTTACTGCTTGCTGGTTACTTCTCACTCACTAAAAGAAAAAATCACTTATTAGAAAAATCTTGTTATAATGAGTAAGATCATCATACCATCATCTAGTTCCCCTACTGACCTCTAAACATTTTGATGGCTATGTCAATATTTTACTTCCATTGTAACTTTATTTAAATCTTTCTTTCTTCCAGAACTGTCTCTTCACACCCTTCCACTTAGTATGAGAGGATAACAGTCCCTCTAATCCTTTTTCCACCTTTTCTCTCACTTTGTCTTCCACTTTTTGTCAGCTCTACCTCCATATTTGCACTAATCTGACAATGACATTACATACTGTCTCCAAATTAACTACTTTGTGCTGATCTACAAGTTAATTCTCAAAGCTCAAAACAAATTAACAACATTTATAATACTGCTATCATGTAAATATTGTTAATTTCAGAAGCTAACAGGCTACAGTTACTCTCCCCCTATGGTTGCCTATGTCCTACCTTCTGTACTAAACAATCTCGCTGGCATCAGGTTCAAATACAGTAGTTCCTTTCCTTCACTCTCAAAATCATGGCCCACCGTATTTAGCCTCATATCTGGACCATGACCAAATTTTGTTTTTCAAAAGGTAGCTGTCGGGGTCAAGAAGGCTGAAGGAGTAAATTCATATGGGGTACTGCTCCAAAGTGCTCAAAGCTCGGGGCACATAAAGACGTTTCTGGACAACTTTGAGGACATGACTCTGCTGTCTAGCACAGGCACAGAGCGGGATACGGTTATATAATCATGACTTAGCATTGGACAACCACACATGCACCAGTGAGGCCAGCATGTAAAAATGTAAATATGTGATAAGGACATGTATAACAGTTAACCAATAAAGATGCAGGCTGCTCGCTCTATCTGCTGCTTGCTGTGTTGCTAATGTCTGCCTCTGTACGCTTTCTCTGGAGACCTTGCATGTGAATGTACTCCTATCTTGACTGTGACAGGAGCCATAACTTTAGTTTAATCTCAAAACTGGATCACACTGGTGGAATTTAAGAGTATTACAACTTACACTTACAATGACAAAAATGTATTTTTAAAAAGACTTTTATAGGAGCACAGGTGGGAAAGATTATACCAAAGAAAAAAATGGTTTGTTATTTTTAAAGTTTTACAAATGTTCTGAGAGTGCTACTGGATTTTCTTCTATTCATCTCCTGGATGGGTTCATGTATATAAAAGCAGATACAGGAATTAAAAAAAAAAAAAGAAGAAAGAAATATGCTTTTTCATTAAAGTGGAGTAAACAGGCAATTAAAAAATACAGTAATTTGGTGCTAAAAACGTCTTAACACTAGTATGTGAAAACTCAAAGTTTTTTGGGGGGAAACAACAAAAGCAAAATAGGATTATTTTGGGCTTCATTTCATCTTGGGTCTTTTAATTTCTTTCAGACTAGAGCACATGGTAATTTGGATGGTTAGTATTCTCTGAGTTTTAAAATGACATCTTAAAAAACAAATGGACTTACTGACGAGTTCTCTTTGCTACTACATCGTCTAGCAGTTGTTCTGTGTTCAACTGGGCCTGAACCTAAAGGGAAAAAAAAAGCAGTAGATCCCATAAAAGGCAGAGGATTTGAATCCAAGAAGCTATCATGCCGCTGTAATCTTATAATCCAGTGTGGCACGTGTGTGAATGCAGGAGAGGGGTCTATATTGTTCTCCCAACAGCTCTCTGTTGGGATTCTAATACAGGAGCATTAGAACAAGTAGCAAATACAAGTTTACTACTAAGAAACGTTTAATTCTTTTAGGAAGTTGCTATTGACTGACGGTAAGGAAGAATAGTGAATAGAAAAACTGAGGAAGAAAGAACCAAACCAGTGTCATGTTTCCACGTCCAGAACTGAACTTAACTCAATCATGAGCCATGCCTATGATTATTACTTAAAGGTGGCTGCTCAGGACCCTCTTTGGATTGAGGGGAAAACAAACAAACAAACAAAAAAAAACTACCAAGGCTTTTAATACCTTCAGGCCTCTTCGGAAAAGAAAAGTTGCCTGACGAGTGTCTTTCTGATGGCTTAATTTATTTCCACTCCTGGTAAAATTAGCTGGAATGTTATTTCTGCGACAAAAACACATATCATGAATATTCTCAGCCACTTTTCTTTCAAATATCTTGAGAAAAAAAAATAAAAATTAGTGAAATTCACATGCTGACAACGTGATAAGCATATAACATAAAGACTCCATTCTAATGGTTTCCTGATTTACGTGAAACTACTGAGAGCTGATTTACCATATCTCCCTCTGCAGATAGCCACATACAACCATGAACTAATTTATATTCCAAATACATTTGACTCTAATACACCATATATAACATGTCTTCTGAAAACATTTACAAAATCACATTTTGTACATTCCATTAGAAATGGTATTTCCTATTCCTAAAGAAAACATAAATTTACAGATTTGTTTACAGGATTAGTACAGAGAAATTCATACACGTGCACATTCACGATCAAAAAAGGAAAACAAAACTATAGATTTGAATAACAACCTCTCTTCCTTCAGCTTTCTCTTCCTTCCTCACTTAGAAACCTTTATGTAAATATAAACCACAAAGAAACATATTCTTCAACTTTTATTCTTTCATGCATAGAATTATGTTTGACTTTTACCAGTTCCTATTTTCTAGAGGAAGTTGGTGAACTGAGAACATAAAAATTTCATATTTATTTACTACATACATAAGTACTTAATAGGTTACCTAATCTTACTTCCAATCTCATAGAGGTTCAAATGTAAAATTTCCCTAGCTACCCAGTTAACACGCAAGTCTCACATAAACAATAAGTTCTTATTTGAGAAGGTCCCTTTTCATAACTGGGACTTCCAACTGATGCCCAAATATGATGGTTAAGTAAAACTGCATTTCTAGCCATTTCATTTATAAAAAGACCCCATTCCAGGTTTTATTATGGATTATCTTCTGGAAGAGATGAATAAATGGTACTTGAAAGTGAAATAAGGTAACTTCGCACCTTGTCAGCTTCTTTTTTGTCTATATTATCCTTATAGAGAATGGAATGTACAACAGGTCTTAAGTTTTAGGTTTTTGTTATATCTTTCAATTTAGTATAAAATAATTTCAGCTTAAGAAACATTCCTGGGCCGGTGAGATGGCTCAGCGGCTTAAGCGCCTGCCCGGCAAGCGCGAGGGCCCGAGTTCGACTCCCGGAACCCACATACGAAAAAGGGGCCGGTGATATCGCTCAGCGGCACGGGCACCTGCTGGCGCGCGAGGTCCTGAGGTCGACCCCCCGGTACCCACAAAAAAAAAAAAAAAAAAAAAAAAAAAAAAAAAAAAAAAAAAAAAAAAAAGAAACATTCCTGCAGAATTGTCTCTAGTTTGCTTTTTTCACAGATAACCTACATTGTGAGTCAGTGTTTTAATTAGAGCCACTGAGACTGAATAATTCAGCTTTCAGAATTCCCAATTTTGAATAACTCTGATTGAGGTGTTAGAATTTTGCAGCTTTACTCTTCTGTCAAGGGAGATAATGAAGCAGAGTGGTGCCTTTTTTAAAAAGTTTATATGAAGTCAGTGGTACATTCCTATAATCCCAGCTACTTGGGAAGCTGAAGCAGTAGGGCTGCAAATTCAGGGCCAGCCTAGCCAACTTAGACCCTGCCCCAAAAAATAAAATACAGGGGGCCGATGAGATAGCTCAGTGGCATAAGCGCCTGCCTGGCAAGGGTGAGGTCCTGAGTTCAACTCCGGGTACCCACATACGAAAAAAAAAAAAAAAGGGCCAGTGATATCACTCAGCAGCACGGGTGCCTGCTGGCACGCGAGTTCCTGAGTTCGACCCCCAGTACCCACAAAAAATAAATAAATAAATAAAATACTGTCTTATATTTGAGCACTTACTTTCTGTTTAACTGGTTAGGTCTCTTGAGAACTGCAGCTGATTTCCTTTGCACTTCGTTTTGTCTCAGAAGGTTTGCTTTCCTTTTTAACACTGGAAAATATCGTTCTATATTCTTTCAGGAATCAAGAAAATATGTTAGCTTGTTTTTGTTATATACCCTACTACAATAAACACTTTCTGGTACAGAATGGACAGATGCTGACAATTACTTGGATGTGTATGGGGGAGACTGAGAAACTAAAATGACTTGACTATTTCTTTAGTGACTGAAAAGACAACTGCATTATATTTAAAATACCTGAGGTGATCAGGGCATTCACAGATAATGCAAAATGTGATTCTGGAACTCAAGGAAAGAATCAGAGAGCTAGAGATGTGAATTATGAAACAATTTATATAAACATGATTCTAAGTGCTATGGTTTGGGTAAGGTCTATGTGTTCTCCCCAAGGTCCATGTGTTCAGGGTTGGTCCACAGGGTGACACTTCTGGGAAGCCATAAAAGCTTTAGAAGGTAGGGCCTAGTGAGAAGTCTTTAGTTTACTGGGGATGTGCCCAGAAAGGAATTGTGGGAGCCTGGTCCCTTCTTCTTCCTCTCTGATTTCTGGTCATAAGGTAAGCAGTTTGCTCTGTTACATTCTCCTGTATCATGTGCTTACCTTACCAGAGGCCCAAAGCTATGTGCACCCCTCCGGATTTTGGACTGGTACCTCCAAAACAGTGAGGAAAAATAAAATGTTTTCTTCATAAGTTAATTCTCCCAGGTATTTTGTTCAGTAAAAAAAAGATGACACACTAAGTGGAGGAATATGAGAGCCAAGTTCCAAAACAAATGTAAAAAAGTACACAAGGAAAGTTGTAAGAACAAAAAAGTTGGAGTAGAAATAGAAAGGAAAAAGAAAAATACAATAAAATAAAAATCACAATGCTCATAGTCCCAGCACTCTGGGAAGCTGAGGCAAGACAATACAAAGTATGAGTCCAGCCTAAGCAACTTAGCAAGACCCTATCTCAAGAAATAAAAAAGAAAGAGGTAGGGATGTAGCTCCCTGGGTTCAATCCCCAGTACTGCAATAAACACACACACACACACACGAATACATGAAATGTGCACTTTTCCTTCATCAACATATGTAAATTGAACCCACTAGTAAAGCCTAATTCAAGAAGACTTCTCTGAAGTCCTTGACCATACCTTACACTTTATCAGTCCATTATCTTAAGCATATGAGAAGTGCTTCATAAATATCCACTGACAAAATAAGGTAAAAAATGAGGAAGTCTTCATTTTCATGAGCATTTAGAAAAGAAGTACATATAAAAACAAGGACAGAGAATATCAAGAACACAGGAGGAAAACCAAAAGGTCAGACTAATGGCCTATTCCAAGCTTTGGTGAAAGCTCTTCTAGATGCTGTTGTCACATGTAATTTGGCACATGACAATCATATATGTGTGAAGACATAAATGTTTTATCTTAAGTTTACTAAACATACAATGACTCATTTTTCTTGCCCTTATTCTCTAAAAAATATACAGTAGTAAAATAACATACTATCCACATTGTATTAGGTATTATAGCTAATCTAGAGATAAGTTTTACACAAAACACTCTGTCATTTTATAAGAGGGGCTTGAGTATCTGCAGATTTTGCTAAGAAATATCCTGGAACCGATGCCCCACAGATACGGAGGAATGACTGCACTTGGGAAAGTCAAAATTTATGTAATCTTCATGAATGGGAATTTTTTAAATAGTTATTAAATGTTTACATATGCCCCAAAGTGCTACATAACATTACCCCATAAAGTTTATTCATGAAAATATTAGTACAAATAAGGAAAAGGCTCTCTACCCAGGATTGAGCCATATCCTACCTTGTCACTTAGAGGTGGACGATTCATAGGACTAACTCCTTTTCGAACCCCAGTTGCTTTTCTAGCTGCAAGTCCAGTGATAACTCCGTAAGGACGTCTCTTCCCAGGCATTACTTTTCCTCTTCGGCTCAGACTAGTTTTACCAAAACCTGCAGAAGGAAAAAAGAAGAAATGGTATCAATTTAGGAATGCAAATGGGAGGGTCACAGGATACTCTTTATTTTTCAAATATAGTACATATGTGTATTTTATTTTTATTATTTATATATTGCTTTGAATCACATAAATAATTCATTTTTAGACAGTAAGCTGCACTGGGAAGAGGTCTGTGGTTGTACTGGACTACAAAGGAACAGATGACTATCACAAATTCACACTAATTACCCCTTCTGTCATGACTTTCTCAACAGGAAATCTAGACTATACCTGGGCAATACGGTAGCCACCAACCATATGTTGCTACTGAATACCTGAAATATAACTAATGTGAATTGTGATGTTACAAATAAAATGCAAAATATTTTATTAATGATTTTATATTATATATTGCAAGAATGATTTATTATTAATATGTGGCTCACATTTTATTTCTAGAGACTAGTGCTGATCTAGAGTAGAATCCTTATTTCATCTCCTATTTACTTACTACATGGCAATCTGGCTTTACTTTCAGCCCTATTCTATTTGAATTATTTTGCTCAAGTCCCCAATGAATCCCAATGGACATATTTTAATCTCTGTGGCATGTAACATTACTGATTTTGCTCTTTCATGATATATCTTACCGATTTAAATACTTTTCCTGATTATTAAAAAAACATGCCAGGTGTGGTGACACACACCTATAATTCTAGCACTCAGGAGGCTGAGTGAGGCAGGATTGCTGCCTCAGTGAGGATCATTCAAGGCCAGCCTGGACTACATAGTGACTTCAAGGCCAGCCTCAAGTACAGAGCAAGACCCTATCTTCAACAAAACAAAACACACACTATGATCCCAGCAAACTAGAAACATAAAACATTTTTAGTTTCAACTATATTTAAGCAATTCAAAAGACCATTACACGTGGTAGTTCACCACTTTGTTGTAGTAAATACCTAGAAAGTAAAATGAAATAACTTTTCAGCAACTCTATGTACTATTTTATAGCCTACATTAATACTAGATTTTTTTTTTTTTTTTTTTGTTAATGTGGGTTCCGGGAGTTGAACTCAGGACCTCGCGCTTGCCAGGCAGGCGCTTATGCCGCTGAGCTATCTCACCAGCTGTAGATTTTTTTTTTTTTTTTTTTTTTGAGGTACTGGGGATTGAACCTTCACACTAAGCTACATCTCCATCTATTTTTATTTTTTGATACAGGTCTTGCCCAGGCTGAGCCCAGACTTGTGATCCTCCCACCTCAACCTTCCAGATTGCTGGGATTATAGGCATGTGCTATCATGCCTGGCAATACTAGAATATTATATCATGTTTTTATACCCTTTTAATGTATTACTATTTAATGTGCCATACTGGATCCAACCAATTTAATAATCATTTCAGTTACTTCTAACATTCTTACAATCATCTATGATTATTTCCTCAAGATATAAATTTCTATAAGGTGAAATGCCAGGCCAAAGAGTAAAAAGGAAACTCTCAAGGATTTTTATTTATATTGCAAAAATTCCCTCCAGAGTGAGTGCATTCACTTTTAGTCTCAGGAACATACAGGGCCACTTTTCTGTATAATTGACAACTGTGAATATCATTCTTTGTAATCTTTATCATTTAGTATTTGAAAAAATCTTGCCTTATTAGTTTACTACTAAAAATAAACATCTTCATGTGTTTTTTGGCCATCTGTATCCCTCCATTCATGAACTTCATCTTCATAACTGCACCACTCAGAAATCAGCCTGTGTTCCCACTATCAAGTCTTTTTTGTCACTAGATGTTTCAGTAAGGTTCCCTTTCTTCTCATAAGTCTTGCACATTTCTTGTTATATTTATTACTAGGTATTTTATACATTTTGTCAATTACAAAAAAAGATCCCTTCTAATAATAATTTTCATATTGTCACTCATGGCACTGTAGAAAGCTATTAAAGTTTTAATTACTATTTTTAAATCAGCTACTGCCTCAATTATTAGTTCTAATAATCCTTCAAATTATCTTCTTGAGGTTTCTTTTTTTCTCCCATGATGCTCAGAATTAAACCCAAGTCCTCAAGAATGCTGAGCCCATATTCTACCACTGAGCTTCACTCCTAGCACTGAATTTTTTAAAATTTTCTTGGGATTTTTGGTTGACCATTGTGTCATCCACAAATGATAGCCTCCTCTCTTCCAAAAATTATACCTCATTTTTTTAGTTTCTTAATGCAACACCCAGAAATTTCAAAGAATCATTTCAAGTAACAATTTTGATAGCATTCTCATCTTCAAAAAAGTTTCTAAAACTAAAGTTAAAATAGCTTTCTATATTGTAGGATTTCTCAGTGCTCAGGTGTGCTATGAATCTCTAAGAAAAGAATAAAAGCATATGTCATTCCCGAACTTATCTAACTCAAACTGTTTTTGTGTGTTGTCTCTAATTAGTAACTTTCAGATTAGAGTTCAACAAGAAAGACAGAAAACCCTAATATGCTATGATGACTGAATCACTTATCAATTCACGGCTTGTCAGCTCCCAATCCAGCCTTTATTTACCACCCTGCCTCTGAAACTGGAACACTGCTTTGTCAGCAAAGATGATGTTAAACTTTGTCAGCAGAGGGCGCTGGAGATATTCCGGAGCGAAAGTGCTTTTCCAGGTCCCAGGGAGCCTCCTCTAGGCTTGCTTCTGTAGTGCAGCACATCCAGTGACAGTCACCAACCTCCCCAGCCCCATCAGGCTGCTACTATGATGAGGCTAAAGAAATAATGATGCAGAAAATCTGTGTGTGATGCCTTAGATGATGATGTGCCCTTGGCATCCCAGTTGTTGGCCCTGATCATCCAGGAATGCATTTAGGCTACACCACCTGCAGACAACATCCCAGTGAGTTCCATCAATACAGCACCCTCAGTGAACTTCTCTACCACCCAGGGCCATGGCCTCACCCTCTTCCAAGGCAAGCGGTCTGAGGGGTTGGGGGTTCTCTCTGATTTGCTCCTTTCTCAGGTGCTCTGCCTTGGTCCTAAAGGCAGTGCTACTAATTTTATAATCAGAAAAAAAGCAGTAAAAATAAAACTCTTAAATTTTTTTAGCTGGGTGTGGTGGCACATGTCTGTAATCCCAGCACTTGGGGGGCCAAGGCAGGAGGATCACTGTGAATTCAAGGCCAGTGTGAACTACATATAGAGACCCAGTCTCAAAAAATCAAAACAAATAAATACATTTTAAAAATCAAATTATTGTTGCTTTATGTATAATTTCCTCCTAAAATGATTAAACCTGTACATTAACTCAAATCTACAATGTTCTTTTTATTTGTATTAAATAATGAAACAACTACCACTTACTATTTTAGGAACTGTGTCAAATAATTTGCTTAAAACTTAAGGAAGTAGATGCTAAACATCTTAATTTTGCAGGTAAGCAAAGTGAGGCAAAGAAAGAACAATGATTTCTGAGTGGTCACAGAAAATAGCACCATCATCATCTAAGAGCAGGTATGTATGGCTCCAAAAACTGAATACTTTTCTAAACTGTGATATAAAATTCAAGAGTAAATAGCTGGATGTGGTGGCACGCGCCTGTAATCCCAGCACTCTGGGGAATGAGGCAAGAGGATCACCATGAGTTTGAGGTCAGCCTGAGTTACACAATGAATTGAAAGCCAGCCTGAACTACGTAGTGAGACCCTGTCTCACAAAACCAAACCAAACCAAAAATTTAAATAATAATAAAAGCCACAATATAACTTACAGTACATTTCCAAGGAGAATAAAAACTACCATTATAGAAAAAGTAGGTGGGTAGGTATTACAAAACGGACATGACATTATGCATACCTAAATTGTACCAATAAATTTAAATTAAAAAAAAAAACACACAAAAAAAAAACGGACATGAAAGACTCCAGGTTGGAGTGGCAAGTACAAAGATTTGGGTGACCACAGCACACTGAGAGACTGTCTAAGGAAAAGTGTAAGAAATGAATGGATACTCTGAGTTCAAATCACCCAGGGATTTGGAAGGGAATAAAGACTGCACTTGCTGAGGAACAAGGGGGATTCACTGAACTAACTCATAAGGAAAGAATATCAGCAAAAATGACTGAAAGCGAGAGAAAAGGTAGTAAGACCATTTCAGATGCCACTGCAGCACTCAAACATGACATTATAAAGGACTGGGAGAGGAATAAAGAAATATGAAAATATGTGCACCCCTGTAACCCCAGCACATGGGAAGCCGAGGCAGGAGGATCACCCCAAGTTCAAGGCCAGCCTGGGCTATATACCAAGTTTCAAGGCTAGCCTGAACTACATAGCGAGACCCTGTCACAAACAAACAAACAATAAAAAAACAATGGGATGTAGCTCACTGCAGCAGCCCTGGGTTCAATCCGTGGTACTGGGGGGGGAAAAAGTAAATAGGACAAAGAGAACAATTAAAGGGAGGAGGAATCCATTATTACAGCATAGTTTCAAGATCAGATGAGATTGATGAAAGTCTCATTAACAGGAATAAAATAAAATGAAAAAGTATGGGATGGAATTCTATCTCTTGGTGTCTATTTTGGACCATTTACTTACTGTACATTTTTCCCATGTGTATCATCCTTTCCACTGTTATCTACTATCTGTAAGAACAACTAAAACCAGAGATAGAATTTTTCATCTTTCTTTTGAATCGCTAGTCTAATCCCTTTCATGAATTTCTTTCACACATACATCATTTGCCTCAATCATTTCAGAAGCCTTTGGAAGGTAAAGTCCTGGGGGTGAAGTGTTTCTGAATGGGATTAGTGCCCATGTAAAAGCAACGCCAGACAGGTCCCTATTTCTTTTTCTGCCACGTGAGGATATCACAAGTCATAGTTTGCAAACTAGAAGACGCGACCTTCACTAGAACTTGATCTTACTGGCATTCTGATTTAGGTCTCCCAGCCTCTGGAAATGAAAAATGAACTACTGAGGTTGGTAAGCCTCCTAGTCTATGATATATCATTTAGCAGCCTGAACTAAGGCAGAGCTTCTACACTTAAATCTACTTTAACTACCACATACTGTGCAGATTCAAGAAAAGTTTACTGGAGGTTCAGGAGAATGAAAACGCGATTGAGGTCTTAGTATAAAAACAATTTTGAAACTGTAAACCCCTTAAGCCTTCCGGAATCCCTATAGGTGCCCAGACATTTTGAGAACTACTGCTATACTATTCTATCAGTGAAGGACATCTGGGTTGTTTCTACAAGTATTTATTGAGTGTCTAAAATTATATTTCAGGCTGGGCGTGGTGACGCATGCCTGTAATCTCAGCACTTGGGAGGTTGAGGCAGGGAGATCACCAGTTTGGACTACATAGTGAGTTCAAGGCCAGTCTGGACTACAAAGTGAGACACTGTCACTCTCAAATGAACAAACATAAGTAAATAAAATTATATTTCAGGCATAGAGCTAGAAGACTTCACTTACTCAGCAATCAAGTATCATGTGTATCTGCCAACATCTCTCTGCTATGTTGTATTTATTCTCTCATCCCAAACTAACATCCTTACTAATGTTACACGTGCAACTCTACACCACATTAACATTCTAAATGACTCTACATGTGGAAACTGAAACTCTTCCTAGCCAATCAAAGCTGAAGACAACCTCATATCTCTTTGCACATTGGTAACAGCAGGAGCTGTTCTATTTTTAACCCCATCACATGTAAGCAGAGAAAGTAACCAAGAGCAAGCTCAATCTTATGAGATCCTAAGCTGCCCCTAGATATCATTTATCTCAAGGCTTAGATGATAACCCCCATAAAAGGAAAGTTTTTCTGCTCCTTCATGGACCAGATCATGTTTCATTTTAAATCATCCCCGAGCTTCTTAGCACAAAATCCTTATGTGAAATCCTATAAAACTATCTAAATTTCTCTTACGACATTTCTCACACTCTACCTTTCCTATTTCTGCTACTAGAAATTAATTCCTTAAAGTGAATGACTGCATCTTTACATAGGTCCAGAACCTGATCAGTTCAAAGCATTTACCAAGTATTTAAAATACTAATGATTATTATTTTGGGCTTCTATGAGCTCTAAATAGTTGCTTTATATATATGCATACACACACACACACACACACACACACACACACACACACACACACACACATAGTATGTAAAATGTGATATATTGAGTAACATTTATAAGAAATTTTTAAATATAAATCAATGGAATTAGATAATCCTTTGCTATGGCAAGATAATCCTTTACTTGTCATAAAATTTACTAGTTTAGGTTTGGCTATTCGAGAAACTTTTAGAGAAGAATAAATTTTTTCATAAGGTCTAATCTGTTATAGACATATTTTTCAGGATGTGCTGGCATATTAACTGTTAAACGCAGAAATAAGCAAGATGCGGTGGTGCATGCCTGTAACCCCAGCACTTGGCAGGCTGAGGCAGGAGGATTGCTGCAAGTTCAAGACCAGCCTGAACTACATAGCAAGACCCCGTCTCAACAAAACAAAACAAAACAAAACAAAACCCCCCAAAAAACAACAACAATAAAACCCACAGAAATAATAATGTTTAACCTACTGGAGATACTTCTTGTTTTCCAACATACAGAATAAAAATCGACGAGAACTTAAGATTTTTTGTATATATGTGAAAGAGAGTGTTTTTTATTTGAACAAAGGTTTATTCTAAAATACTGATATAATAGCTAAAAATGATGATAAATCATGTAATAGTGTTCAGTTACTGTCTTCAATCCACTTTAGAACAAAATTATAAAAAATAAGCTTTCAGATCACCAAAAGTAACTATATATGGACAGTTTCAACTCAGAAGGCTGAGGCAGGAGGATTGCCAAGAGTTTGAGGTCAGCCTGGGCTCCATAGTGTGCCTGGACTACATAGCAAGACCCTGGCTCAGAAAAACCAAACCAAACCAAACCAAACCAAAAGGTAAGTTTCAGTTTATATCTAAAGCATTCAACTTGGAATCTACCTTTGGAGAATTTAAGAAATTCAAAAGGTCTTGGATGAACAGATGGATGTGTGTGGAGTACAGTCTGGGGTATAGCTCAGTGGTACAGCACTTACCTAGCACAAGTAAGACCTTGGGTTAGCTCCCTAACATGCACGTGTATGCATGCCCCTCCCCCCACAAGGCCTGGAGGTAATTTTCCATGCAGAATAGTCGTCTCCACATACTAAAAGGCTTCTCATTTAGAAGAGTTTTTTTCCTATAGCATTGTAGAAGTAGCAGACAGACATGTTTTATTTATTTTTTTTTTTTTTCGTGGGTACCGGGGGGTCGACCTCAGGACCTCGTGCGCCAGCAGGCGCCCGTGTCGCTGAGCGATATCACCGGCCCCTTTTTCGTATGTGGGATCCAGGAGTCGAACTTGGGCCCTCGCGCTTGCAAGGCAGGCGCTTACGCCGCTGAGCCATCTCACCGGCCCATGTTTTATTTTAAATTAAGAAAATTTTCTAATAAATAGAGTTGTCACCAACAATAGAATAAGTTGTCTTTTGAGGTGGTATTTAATTTTTTTTATTTTTTTCTTTTTTTGTGGGTACCGGGGGTTGACCTCAGGACCTCGCGCGCCAGCAGGCGCCCGTGCTGCTGAGCGATATCACTGGCCCTTTTTTCGTATGTGGGTTCTGGGAGTTGAACTCGGGCCCTCGCGCTTGCCAGGCAGGCGCTTACACCACTGAGCCATCTCACCGGCCCTTATTTTGTTTTAGTTTGTTTGTTTGTTTTTGGTTTTTGGGACAGGGTTTCACTCTGTAGTTGAGGCTGGCCTTGAACTCACTATGTAGTCCAGGCTGGCCTTGAACTTGAGGCTAACCACCTGCCTCAGCCTCCCAAGTGCTGGGATTACAGGCATGCGCCACCATGCCTGGCTTTAGGTGGTATGTTCTTTCACTGACCATGCTTAACCTAGAGTTTGTTATCCATCAGAAAGACTGTTAGGGGCCGGTGAGATAGCTCAGCAGCATAAGCGCCTGCCTGGCAAGCGCCAGGTCCTGAGTTCGACTCCCGGTACCCACATATGAGAAAAAAGGCCAGTGATATCGCTCAGCGGCACGGGCACCTACTGGTGCATGAGGTCCTGAGTTTGACCCCCGGTGCCCACAAAAAAAAAGGGGGGGCCAGGGCCGGTGAGATAGCTCAGCAGCATAAGCGCCTGCCTAGTAAGCATGAGGTGCTGAGTTCAACTCCTGGTACCCACATACGAAAAAAGGGCCGGTGATATCGCTCAGCAGCATGGGTGCCTGCTGGCGCAAGAAGTCCTGAGGTCGACCCCCAGTATCCACCACAAAAAAAAAAAAAAAAAAAAAAAAAGAAAGACCGTTAAAGGAACATGTCAATGGGAAAGATATAAGACATTATAATATGTAAGATCTTTTGCAATTTTAGGCTATTTACAAACTGAGATTACTTTAAAATTTCTTTTTAAGATAGGGCCTCGGTATGTAGCCCAGGCTGCCCTCAAACTCAGATCTATCCTCCTGCCTCAGCCTCCCAAGTGCTGGGATTACAGGTGTTTGCCACTAGGCCTGGCAATTTTTAATGAACAGTATTATTACCTATTTAAGGAAACAAAAAATTTTTAGCCAGGTTTTAAGAACTAAAAAACCCTCCAGATTAGAGGAAGTAGAAATCACAAACAGGTATTTCATCCAGGTTTTAAGTATATGCTAAAGACAGTACACTAAGAACACACAAATAATAGCACTTCATCAAAGCTTACTTTCAAAACTTACCAGAATTCTGCTGGATTCCCCACCGTACTCTCATCCTGAACTGCCGAGCACTACTTTGCTGGAGTCTTCTATTTAGTCTTGGAAAATTCTGCTTCTTTCCTTCCTTTCGATTTAATTTGATAATATCATCTACAACAGAGAGAATGCTATAATTATTTTCATTTTAACTTAATGGCTGAGCATGGTGGCACATAACTGTAATTCCCCAGGACTCAGGGCCAAAATAGGAGGATCACCATATGTTCAAGGTCAGCCTGGGCTACCTAGTGAGTTCAAGGCCAGCCTGAATTACACAGTTCCTTGTCTTGAAAAACAATTTTTTCTTAACTTAATGACTCAATTACTTAGCTCATTCTTTTTAGCTCATTTTCTAGTTAAGAAATTACATGTCCCCTTCTCTAGTATGAGAAACTGAAAGAGTAAATAAGATCCAAAATGTACAATAGACATGGTGAATCAAAAAGAAACTGGTCAAAAGGAAAGAGAGACTGGAATAGGGGAAGAGGGAAAAGAAAGATGGAAAAGGAAAAAAAATTGTATATATATATATATATATATATATATATAAGATGGTTAAGATAGAAACACTACTAATTTTACTTAGTTCATTGAAGAGTAAGGTTTGTGCCAATAATGTTTGGACAATTGAATGCTAATATCTGGTATCCTGAATAACTAACTTAAAGATAACAATACGTAATGCATTAACCATTGTTACCCTCCTATTATGTTGTTTTGAAAATTTGTTCTTCTTTGATTTTGTTTTGTTTTTTCTTCCCTTTAAAAAAAAAAGAAAAAAAAGAAATTACATGTCCCCAACTTCTTCCCTACTTCAAAAACATTTCCATAAGAGAATACTAATGATAGGAGGATAAAGCTGAAATCAGCCATTTTGCCTGGTGTTTTGAAGAAAGTTTTTGTAGGAAAAGTTCAAATCAATAACTCAACGCATGCTGGGCGCGGTGGCGCACAGCTGTAATCCCAGTACTCAGGAGACTGAGGCAGGAGGACTGCAAGGCTAGCTTGAAGTACATAGCGAGACCCTGCCTCAAAAACAAACAAACAGGGCCGGTGAGATGGCTCAGTGGCATAAGCGCCTGCCTGGCAAGCGCGAGGGCCCGAGTTTGCCTCCCGGAACCCATGTACGAAAAAAGGGCTGGTGATATCGCTCAACAGCATGGGCGCCTGCTGGCGCGCGAGGTCCTGAGGTCGACCCCCGGTACCCACAAAAACAAACAAACAAACAAACAGAACAAAAAAACCAAACCAAATCAAACAAACAAAAAAACCCAAAGCAGATCTACTTTGAGTTTTTGGGGTTAATTAATTTATAATAATATATTCTTCCTTTAAAACAATTATTATTGGAAATTCCTGAATTCAAATAAACTTTAGTACATTAAAAAAAAAAATTGGCCAGTGATATAACTCAGCAGCATAAGTGCCTGCCTGGCAAGCTCGAGGTCCTGAATCGGTTCCCGGTACCCACATAAAGGGGGAAAAAAAAAAAAAAAATCACCTTAAAAAAAAAAAAAAATCAACAAAACAGATCTACCAATACCAAACAATGTAGAGTTCTACTACCTGTAGCACTTCATTTCTTAGTGAAAAAAAAAAAAAAAAAAATTACTCTGGGCCTCATTTCTCTCAAGCGCTGGGATTACAGGTGTGAGCCACCACACCCAGCTTCCTAGTGAATGTTAATAAGCAAAAGCTTATTTAAGGGCTGGGGATATAGCTCAGCGGTACAAGTGCCTGCCTGGCAAGCACAAGGTCCTGAGTTCAATTCCTGGTACCAAAAAAAAAAAGGCTTATTTAAAAAATTAATCACACTATACTTACTTTCCATATTCACAGAAGTCTCTATCTTTAAAAAGATGACCACCTTTTAGTAAAGCCATAGGCAGTCAAAAAAATGAGTACATCGTTCAATCAAAGACCAAATTTCTAAATTCATCTCAATTCAGCAAATATTTATTGAGTGTATACTTTTTGCGATGAATGTATAAGACTGTGCTGCAATGGAAACAAACAAAAGTATAATATAGTCCCTGTTCTCAGTAAGTTTAAAATTATTGATGGAAACATATGCAAATAGCAAATACATAATTAAACAAATGCCATAATAAAGGTAGAGTATAAAAAATATTACCGGTTTTCCTTCTCTAGCAAAGTCATTCAAGGTTACCCCATTTTTCTTTCCATACTGACTCCTATAATTCTGTAAGTCTCATTATTTCCAAAAACATTTTCAAACTGCCCCAGGATAATTCATAAACATCACAATGTGCCAATACCACAACAGAACAATGTAAAGATCAGAAAACTAAATGTACTCCAGATTCCAACTTATGCATAAGATGGTTAGTAGAAACCAACAATACTTGTTTAAGAAACATCCACTCTTCATAATCCACCATTAACTCTTTTGATTGATAAAGCAAATAAACCAAAGAAAATGTACATAATTGAACCATTTCTTTTTTTTTTTTTTTTGTGGGTACCGGGGGGTCGACCTCAGGACCTCGCACGCCAGCAGGCGCCTGTGCCGCTGAGCGATATCACCGGCCCCTTTTTCGTATGTGGGTTCCGGGAGTCGAACTTGGGCCCTCGCGCTTGCCGGGCAGGCGCTTAAGCCGCTGAGCCATCTCACCGGCCCCCATTTCTTAAAAATACTTAACAAAATTAAGCTGAATGTGGTGGGCCACGTCTGTAATTCCAGCACTCTTGGGAGGCTGGAGCAGAGGATCACAAGTTCAAGCCCAGCCTGGGCAACTTAATGACTTGAGACCCTATCTGAAAATTTTAAAAAATGGGAGGCTGAGGCAGGAGCATCACCACGTGTTCCAATGTCAGCCTGGGTTACACAGTGAGTTCAAAGACAGCCTGAACTACATCAAGACCCAGTCAAGAAAACAAAAAAGGCCCAGAGTGGTGGCACATACCTATAACCCCAGCGCTCGGGAGGCTGAGGCAGGACTGCTGTGAGTTTGAGGCCAGCCTGGGTTACACAGTGTGTTAAAGGCCAGCTTGAACTACATAGCAAGACCCTGTCTCAAACAAAACAAAATAAAACAGAACAGAAAACAAAAAAAAAAATTTTTTTTTTTTTGGGTACTGGGGGGTCGACCTCAGGACCTCGTGCGCCAGGAGGCGCCCGTGCCGCTGAGCGATATCACCGGCCCTTTTTTTGTATGTGGGTTCTGGGAGTCGAACTCGGGCCCTCACGCTTGCCGGGCAGGTGCTTAAGCCGCTGAGCCATCTCACCGGCCCAGAAAACAAAAATTTTAAAAAGGCTGGTGATATAACTCAATGTGAAGACCCCGGTTCAATCCAGAGCATCAGAAAACAAAAACAAAACACACAAAAAAACTAACAAAACTAATTAACTTAACTTTATTTTATTTATTTATTTATTTATTTATTTTTGTGTGAGGGTTTTATTATACATCCCAGGTTGATCTTGAACTCACAATTCTGCTTCAGCTTCTGGAGTACTAGAAATACAACAAACTGTAAGATAATTTCTGATACATTACTGCTCTACCTCATCCATATGTAATCTTTTAGACTCTTAATTGACAAGAAATATTCATATAAAATACTTCAAATCTCTCCAGAGTACTTTGCTGTCTTTTTTGTTTGTTTGTTTATTTTGAGACAGGGTCTTGCTGTGTAGTTCAGGCTGGTTTTGAGTTCACTGTATAGCCCAGGCTGCCCTCAAACTCCATGATCCTCCTGCCTCAGCCTCCCGCCCGAGTGCTGAGATTACAGGGATGCACCACCATGCCTGGCTGTTGTCGTCTTGAGAGCAATCTCCAAATGCCAAAGAATTCACTAAAGTTAAAGACACCTAGAGCTGAAAGCACATGCTTAGCATCAGGTAGGCTCAGAGTTTGATCCTCAGAACCACCAAAAGAAAAGAAAAAGTTAAAAAGAGACATTAGTGCTGGGAGTGTAACTCAGTAATACAGTTCTAGAGTTTGCCTAGCAAGTGCCAGCCTCTGGGTTTCAACCCCCAGTGTCACCCCCCCCTAAAAATAATAATAAAATAAAAATATAAAAATATAAAAACAGAGACACTATAAAGCTTTGTTTGTTTTTAACAAAAAAAGGGTTTCACACACAAAAAAGCTTCACAAGTATCAGTTATATGAACATGTTAAGTTCTCAATAAGAAAAAAGAAAATAGGAAGCCAATACTTATCAACTACTACTTTCCTTTAAGAATTTGCAGGCCCAGGGTATAGCTCAGCGGCACGGCGCCTGCCTGGCAAGTGCAAGGTCCTGAGTTCGATCCCAGTTCAAAAAAAAAAAAAAAATTTTGCTACTTATTCTCTACTAGAAGCCTAAAATCTCAGAGCCTTGAGTTCATCCAAAAAATGAATTTGTTTTGAGGACCATTAATAAAAGAGACAGTACAATTTTGATTAACCAGTTTAATTTTAAAATAAAGGATATACAGACTAAATATAACTAAAAAGCTGGGTGTAGAGGTGCATGTTTGTAATCTCAGAACTTGGGAAGCTGAGACAGGAGGACTGCTGTGAGTTCCAGGCCAGCCTGAACTACATAGCAAGACTGTCTTAAAAAAAAAGAAAAAAATATATATATCTAAAAATTAAAAGGAGGGGCCGGTGAGATGGCTCAGCGGCTTAAGCGCCTGCCCGGCAAGCGCGAGGGCCCGAGTTCAACTCCCAGAACCCACATACGAAAAAGGGGCCGGTGATATCACTCAGCGGCACGGGCGCCTGCTGGCGCACGAGGTCCTGAGGTCGACCTCCCGGTACCCACCAAAAAAAAAAATTAAAAGGAGCGATGCATATTAAAAATAAAAATTTTTACATTTAAAGACTTTAATATCCTCAAATAAGTTAAATTGGTCACTGTGGCAGAAAGGAGACTTCCAACCATAAAAAAAAGAAAATACAGTAGCTGTCTCTTACCCAAGCAATAGATGGGGGGGTCCTTTCCATAGCACTAGCACTATATACATGATAATAATAGTAATAATAGTGACTGAGTGCTAACAGGCATTGTTCTGATGTGTACTCAATTCTCACAAAAATCGCATGAAATAAGTATTATAATATTTTCAAATTAAGAAACCGAGCCACAATGAGGCCAGCTAATAGTAAATTTAGTAGAAATTCCACATGAATATTTATATAAACCTGGTAGAGCCACAGCTAAAAACAAGACCCAGAAAATCAGATTCTAAAACCTCTGCAAACCTGTTAAGATGAAATATTCAAACCACAACAATTGTCTAAAAGATCATCTCTGCATCTCCCATCTCTGTAAGATTTTTACAAAAGAAAGGAACCTGACAGACTCTTCTTAGGGAGAGAAAAAGAGACCGGGCTCTATTTTAGCTTGCCACAACACCTCATTTCTACCCTGAAGTGAATCACCACTCAGCTCTCTTCAACGTACCACTCAGCTCTCTTCAACGTCCTAGTTAACAAACAAAATACATACACACAAACAAACAAAAAAACTCTGTAAACTTAAGAAATATATCCGTTATGAAAATGTATGTTTAAAATTTTCTTACTACATTGATAGCTTGGGGCTCTACAACCAGACTGAAATCCTGGCTCCTTGACTAACTGGGGTCTCTAAGTCACGAAGTCACCCAGGCTAGACTCAAAGCTTGCAATCATCTTGCCTCAGCCTCCTCAAGTGCTGGGATTACATGTGTGCGCCGTCACGCCTGGCTGTTCACGACTAACCGGCTGTATGACTTAGAGCAAGTTAACTTATGCTTCAGGTTTCTGTAAAACAGGAATAACAACAATGGCATATAATAGTGTGTGTGTGTGTGTGTGTGTGTGTGTGTGTGTGTGTAACTAAAACACGGTGCTTACCATGTTCCAGGTACTGTTCTAAGCTGTTTCCACACATCTACTGACTCTAATACAGCAAACACTACTCTTACGACCTCTTTACAAGAGGCACTGATATAGTAATTTGCCAGAGTCGCAATGGCTAGTGACAGCAGGATTCCCTTAAGACCGTGCGTCTCTGGATTCCGTCTGTTTATCACTAGGAGTACAATCCTCATAGGGTTATGAGAATAGTTAACACATAAAATACTCAGTCCAGTGGCTGGTGGGTAGTAAGCACTCAATAAATATCCACTATTGTACGACTTTGGCTTTAGCTCAAAAGATTCCTCATTTCTTTCAAGCTCATTACTGACTAGCAATAAGGCAAGACTTGCAGCCAATCTATTATTGCTCATAATTTAGCTTAACATATTAAGCTCTCATTTGCAGCAATCCTAGGTACCAAACATTCTGACTTTCGACCAAAAACTCCAGATAAGCCACAACAAAAAAGAGAAACAAAACACATGGAAATTAATAACAACCAAAAGAATATTTCCAGGCTGGGCATTATCCTAAATACTGTCCTTGGAATCAGATTATTTATTTTTCAAATAGCCGAAAAAGGGCAAGCAGAGCTTGCTACAATACCATAACTTGAATCCCAACAAAAATGGGAATAACTTTTAGATCCCTAGACCAAACACAGAGACTAGCGCGTCGAGAACATTATATCTCAACGTTTCCACGGCCTCGCCAATCCTCCTCCTCCTCTTTATGTAACCAGCACCAAACCACACCACCTTTCTAGTAAGTGCTGGACCCTCAGACTTTTCCTAGCTTCTCAGCAATTCCTGTAAATCTCTCCCTCGGTTTTACTGGTGGCTTTTTTTTCTAATTAGCTAACTATGCTGATAGAACTGTGCCTTGCTAGACACCACCTAATATAGCACATTTGAGCCGTCTGTAAAGCCAGCACTCGGAAGGCTGAGGCAGGTGGATCACAATTCGAACCCAGCCTGAGCAACTCAGATCGTGTCTCAAAATTTTATGGAAATGTAGAAAGGGCCATGGTTGGAGCTCTGTGCAGAGATCCTGGGTTCAATCCCCAGTACCACTTTAAAACAAAAACAAAAACAAAAACACAAACCCACTTCTGAAGATGTGGTCCCTCTTCTTTCCGACAGGCGGTCCAAGTTGCGCCCGCACAGGCCCGGCCTCGGTACTCGGGGGTTTTCACCAATTGCACTGGTCTGAGACCTCTCTCCGGAGAGACTGGCTAAGCAGACCCGTCCCCTTGCTCCCGAGGACGCCCACGGCGGTTCCCAGCAAAACACGCCGAATCTTCCGCACAAAGAGCCGGGTGGGAAAGCGGGACGCACACCTCTAGACCCTCGGCCCGCAGCGCCCCGCCTCGGTACCCCTCCTCAGGCGCGGTCTCAGCGGAGAGGATGTCGCGCCCGCGCCCCGGTCCCGCCCATCTGCAAACGAGCTCCCCGGGCCCCGAGGCCAACGTCCCCTGCTCTACGGACCGCACTCCAGCCCCGCCCCTCCCCCACCAGCCCGCCCGCTCCGCCTCAGCCCCTCACCTAGAGACATATCGATTTTGTCGAGATTCTCATTGCTGTGGGCTTTCGGGGGTGGCGACGGGGTCGCCGTAGCTCCCACCAACCGGGAACCAAACCGGTTCATGGCTCTGAGACGTAGCACTAAACGGTCAGCCGGTAAGGCCGGAGTCGCAGGCCCGCCACCTCCCACTCACGCACGCAGACTGGCCGCACCGCGGGTGCGCGCACGCGCGCTGGCGGCGTCCTCGAGCTCCCAACCGCGGCCGCAGGCGGGGGAGGGGCTACCGAGACGAGCTGCGGGCCAGAGTGGCCCGCGCCGGCGCTCGTGCCCGTCGCTCCTCGTTGGTCTAGAGACTTCGCTGGAACCGCGGCTCCCGGCACCAGCGAGGGTCGCTGTCTCAACTGTTCGACTTTACCCCATTTGGGGGACGCCAGACCTTATCCACCTCAAAATCACATGCCTGAAATGATATCATAATCCTGCGGGTCCCACCTGCTGAAGAAAGGCCCCCAGTGTTTCGGTGCACGCGCACCTTGCACGCGCTGCTGCAATGCAGCGCCAGACCCCCGCCAGCGTACGTTGCAGCGCTGCGTCCCAGCTCCCCTCTCCTGGTTGCGCTCCTCTACCTGCAGCGTCTGAACGCAGCGGCTGCGGTGACCGTTCTTGTGTCACTTTAAAAATCAAAGTACATGGTAACGTTTGCCATGTCTGCACCACCTCGCAATCTGCTCTCTCAAAACACTGGGCTCGGTCCTAACTACCTTAATAAGACCTCATCTTTCCTTGGGAGGGTAAGTACCTTTGCTTATGTAGCTGCGTTTTTCTCTTAATTCATTTGCGTTGGGAACGGATAGGAGGATTCGTTCTTTTCTCCTAATCATCCTTACATGAACACTTATTAATATTTGATGGATTCCTGTTTAATAACTACTCCCTTCCCCATTTACAAAGTGTGATCTTCTCACCTCATTCTCCTCCCACAAAGCGCTTGTGTAGAAGCATTTAGGTTATTTCATCCTTTTAACAACTTAAAACAGACATTTGCATCTAAGGAAGAAAACAGGGGCAGGTATTCTATCCACCTGTACATCTCTGCCACTTTTCTCTCCACTTGCTAAAATTTCTTTAGCACAGAAACGAGCTAGAGCTTTTCGGTGGCCTAAAGCATCTCAAAACCACAGTAGCCTATGCTTAATTTAGTAATGTCACAATGTCATGTGGTTTCCAACTTCAGTGACACATTTTACTATTTTTTGCTTTGGGATCTCATGTTTTAAAATATTTCACATTATGCAAATTGCATTTGTTAACCTTTTTTCAACTTTTATTAACAAAAATTCAGCTATGTTTCATCTCCCTTTTCTATGTCTGAATTCAAAGCAAAGGTTACAGTGACAATTTTGGGGGTCACCTTAACAATAAAAGTACAAGTGCATGTTTTCCATATTTGTACCGCGGGTAAAACCCAGAGCCACCAACTGAGTTGTTTCCAGCTAAAGAAAGAACCATGAGTTTTAAAAAAATTCTTATCCTTCAAAAATGTATGATTTTACTAGGCTTTTGGAAATATTATAAGTAATCTCGTTATTCTCTAAGGTCAATTTGGTAGGTATTCTTCTCCATGACAAAAATATAACCACATAGAAAGAGTGGATCAGCCTATCAAGGGGTACAAAAAACTTTAATGGTGGAGGAAAATTTGAACTGAGATAGACCCAAAAGCAATAGCTGGCATGTGAAGGAGAATAGCACATATGTCCTTGGCACAAAGTGCTTTATCTTATTATTCCACCCTGAGGCCTCCACCTTCTCTGGTCTGCTAACAACTAGGGAAACTGGGTTATAGAGATAAAAATCAGTAGGAGTCCTGATGGTACCTTTTTCACTTGCTTTAGTCATTCACTAGGTGATCTTGAGAGAGTCTCTAGGCCTTATACTCATCTTTAAAATAAAATTCTAACACTAAGTACATAAGTTGTCCTAAGTTGTCTCTAAGATTCCTTACAGTTCTAAAATCTCCTGTGCACAAGACATTTTTGTGGACATTAGTCTTCTCTCACTAAAAGTAACTTCTACAATCTCTGTTCATTTGTAGAAGTAAATCACAGAGAGGAATATTAGGTTAGGCTCCTAATTTTATACAGAAAATTAATGTACAGTATTTAGAGTTTGGAAGCACTTTGTACTTCAGGTTTTTATAGGGCTGGTAACAAAAATGCCAAAAGTATGGACTCTTCCCTGTCACAAATACAATAAATATTCTCTTTTTTCTTGGTCTGCTCTCCAAAAGTGAAGCCCTGTCTCCTAGCTCAGTGATGATGAACCTTTTAGAGACCGGGTGCCCAAAATGCAAACCAAAACCCACTTATTTATCCCAGTGCTAACACTGCAGTTAAACCTGAATACTGAGGTTTTAGTTTAGAAAAAACAACTCATATATTAACTGCTAGCTCCTTAGTTTTAAGGGGACATGCCCCAGTATTTCATTAAGCAATCCTTTCTATTGTGTTTTGGAGTTTCAAGTTTCTCCTAGGATGGAGGACCTCAGAGTAATCTCCCGGATTCCAAAGGGAAAAGCAAGAATATGCGAGGCATTGTGGACAGCAATAGGTCCATAGATCAGTCTCACACACAAAACAAAATAGCAACCTGAGACTCGTACAGCAAAAACGAAAAGGAAGGCAAGCCAAGAAATCAGAACTGGGACCTGTCCAAGAAATCGACCTGTCAGCAGCTATAAGGGGTGGAGTTAAAAGGTCATCTCTGAAATTTTCTGGGGCATGAGAGTCAGCTCTTCACTTAATCATGTATTCATTGAGCATCAGGCATTGTAATAGGCCCCGGGGATGAAACAATAAGGAAGATAGATGCGGCCCCTATTTTCATGTGGCCTGCGGAGCAAAATGTTTTTTCACGTGGCCTACAGAGCACCTACTATGAAAAAGGCACTGTGCTGGACACTGAGCAGACAGTCTTTGCCAGGGGTACAGCAATTCAGCAGCTGTATCTAAGTCAAAATAAACAGAATCCAAGCAGCGTCCCTTTTTAGAGGCTTGATTTCATAGAATATAGGTAAGATAACATCTAGGGTGCCCAGAGAAAATAAAGAGCCAGTGAAATTTGGATTTTGGGTAAACAACAAACAATTGTTTACTGTATGTAACAAGTTTCAGATAAAAAGCAATTTAAAAAATATGGTATGTTTCATGTAACATTTAGGAACTACTGTTTCATGCAACATTTAGGAATTATTGATTAACATACTAAATAATTATTCATTTATCTGAAATTCAAGTTTAATTAGGAGTCATAGTTTTTTGTTTTTTTGTTTTTTTGTTTGTACCGGGAATCAAACTCACGAGCTCGTGCTTGCCAGGCAGTCTCTGTGCCGCTGAGCTATACTCCTGGCAAGAGTCATAACTTTTATACACTAAATTTGGCAACCTTAACAGCTCCATACTTTCCTACTAACATTTCCTGACTCTTCACAATGGGTAGAAATCTACATTCTCTTCAAAGGTAAGCACAACTCTTATACATTTCACTCCTTAACGTTTTTTATGAGTTTAATATATCTTTTAAGTCTCTCTTTTCTCAATTTTATTGAGATGTAATTGATAGATAAAAGATATTTCATAGTGTGGAGTTTATATAGATGTGCATATATTTATGAATATAGCACCATAATCAGAATAATAAATATATCTATCATTCCAAAAAGTTTTCTTGTGCTTCTTTATAATCCTTCTCATCTACTGCCTAGGCAATCACTGATCTGCTTTCTGTCACTATAGATTAATTTGCATTTTCTAGACTTTTATATGAATGGAAGAATACTCTTTTTAAACTGAAGTATTTCACTTACCTTGTTTCTAATCTTTATGCCTTTTTTCTTTTTCTTGCCTTGTTGCACTGAGTGGGGACTCTAGTACCATGTTTAATTAGTGGTGAAAGTGAATGCTTTGTTCCTAAGCCTGGAGGGAAAGCACACAGTCTTTCACCCTTACGTATGATAGACTTTTTTTTAGATGCCCTTTATTGGGTTGAGGAAATTCTCTTCTGCTCCTGGTGTGCTGAGGTTTAATTATGAAAGAATTTTGAACTTTCATCCTTCCGCTGCATCTGTTGAGATGATCAAATGGTTTTTCTTTTTAAATTTACTAATATGATGAATTACATTGAATAATTTTCTTTTTTTTAATTTATTTATTTTTTTAAAGACAACAAGTAAACATTCTCATGTATTAACAAACTCAAGAATTAGAGAATGTACAAATACCTTTTGGAGAAAAACATTACTCAGTATAAGATTAAGCCATGTAAAAGCTAGGTAAAAATAGAAGACTAAAGAATGGAATAGTCACAGTGAAATTGCATTTTCATACAGGGAGACAATATGATGTTTACAAATGTGCATCCGCTTTATTTCGCTTGTGAGTATTTTCTCGAGTTGCATCCATTTACCTATAAAAGTTTCCAGTTTATCTTTCTTTATGGCTGAATAGTACTCCATTGTATAGAAATACCACCTTTTTTATCCATTCCTCGGTTAATGGGCATTTGGGTTGTTTCCACGATCTAGCTATTACAAATTGTGTTGCTATAAACATGGGTGCACATATATCGCTGTGGTACGATGTTTTTTAATTCTTCTGGAAAGATACCCAGAAGGGGACATTGAATAATTTTCAAATGTTGCATTTTGAGATAAACCTACTTGGTCATGGTATGTCATCCTTTTTATATATTGTATCTAATTTGCTAATATTTTGTCAAGGATTTTGTCTTTTCAAAGTGATATTGGTATGTAACTTCCTTTTCTTGTCATGTCTTTGATTTCTGCTTTTCAGAAGGTTTTTAGAATTCATATCTTAATATGTATTTTACTGGTATAAGGGAGTGGTATAATTTGTATTATATATAGGAATAATATGTATTTGTTAGGTATAATAACTACTTACTAAGCAGGGTGTGATGGTGCACACCTGTAATCCCAGCACTTGGGAGATTGAGGCACAAGGGTCATTGCAATTCAAGGCCAGCCTGGGCTACATAGTGAATTCAAAGCCAGCCTGAACTACATAGCAAAGCTCTGTCTCAAAAATAATACCAGGATATAATAACCACTTACAAATTATTATACCAAGTTTCCTTGAGCTACTTAGATATACAGTAGTTTTTTTCTTTTTTTTCTGCTGAGTTCTTCTCATTCTACCTCTTTTGCCAATGCTTTCTGCTATAGAAGCTTTTTTTTTTTTTTTTTTTTTGGCCACTTTTCTGTAACTTTTTATTCTTTCTCTACTTTGCTCTTTTTGTTTGTTCTAACCTTTTACTGTTCTAGTCTTCTGCCTTTTAATCTCTGCATTCATTCGTTTATTCATTAAGCAAACAGTCTGAGTTCTTCCTATGTGCAAGATAGTGCTGTGATAGAAGCTGAAGATACAACAGAGACCCTGACAGACACAGTTGCAGGTATGGCTGACGCCCTAGGACTCAGAAGCTCTGGAGGAACCTGGTGACCAATGTAAAGGACCATTACTGCTCTGAGTCCCTGACCATCAATTTTCTCAGACTAGGAAACCTGCTTTGGGTAACGAGAACAGGAAGAAAAATTCTTCCTGGACTCAAGGCCTGGACCTCTCAGCTCACACCTTAAATGGTTTTGCCTTCCCTGAGCAGCAGGGTCTTCATCACCAGGAATCTAGATCCACTCACTGAATGACCTTGTAGAATTTTCCAAAACTAAACACATTTACATAAACCACACAGTCTCCCCCTAGTTGGGTAAGAATTTGTTTCTTTTTAAAAGCTATCCTCAATTCCTACTAAATAGATTGATGGGCTAGGAAGCCTGAGGCCAGCTGGTTTGTAGAGTCATGGGGCTGTTAGGCAGCGTTCTTCTTCCTCCCCACGCTACTCCTCTTTGCTGTTCAGCTTCCCCGCTCTGGGATGTGGAGCCCAGGCTGGGCTGGGGACTTTCTTCTCTCACCCTCCATAGCGAGTCCCTTCTTCTGGCCCAGCTTCATCCAGCTAGAGGTGTAGGAAGCCGGGACAGGGAAAATTAAACATTCCTCAACTGTTGAAGTTTTGTTCAATCCAGAAATAAGTTCTTATTATTTTCACTTTAATATTGGAAATTCTGAACCGATATGCTGGCAATTAATTGTAGGCTGACAATAAACTTTCCTAACTGAACTTGGTGGTGCGCACCTGTAATGCCAGCACTCAGAAGGCTGAAGCAGGAAGATTGCTGTGAATTTGAGGCCAGCCTGGGCTGTATAGCAAGACCATGCTCAAAAAACCAAAAGGAAAAAAAAAAAAAGCTTTCCTATATAATTGAATAAACAAACCAATACTAAATGCTGAGAGAGGGTAGAAATGTTGCTATAAAGATAAAATTAAAACCAGATAATTAAGATTTGGTAAACATTTTTTTTGGTGGTGGGGATGGAACTCAGGGCCTCCTACATGCTGGGCAAATAATATGCCACTCAGATGCACCTTCAGCATGCAAAAGTGTTTAAAGTAAACTATGTATGGCTAAAAGAAAAAGAATTTTGATAAATTAGTACATTTGGTACAGTCAATGAATTGGTCATTTGACAAAGACTTATGGAAATGCCAAACTACAAGGAAAACAAATTAACTTAAAAATATGTTCAGAATTAATCATTATAAGCTAAGAAATTTCCATGTGAAACACTAAACTTTTTATTATATCAACAAGGATACAATCATAAGAAAATAAAATCATACTAAGATCCTTGTCTATTTTTTAAACATTCACATGGATAATAGTTGCAAAATAGTACAAAGAATACTCATTAATCCTTCACCTAGTTTTACCAATTATCGAAGTTTTGCCACATTTACACAAATACATAGGTAGATAAACTATTATTATTTGTTGTTGGACAATTTGAAAGGTTACAGAGACCATGATTCTTTAGACTGTATCACTGAAAATGTTCTTTAACCGAAAAGCTTTTTAAATAATACTTTTTAGGACTATAGGTAGATGCAAAAAAACCTATATAACAAAAGAAGTAATAGAATCATACACAAGGATACCAGGCATAGTGGTTCTCCCCTGTAATCCCAGCACTTGGTAGGCTGAGGCAGGAGGATAGCCTGAGTTTGAGGCCAGGCTGGGCTACATAATGAGTTCAAGGGCAACCTCAATTACATAGCGAGACCCTGTCTCCAAAAACCAAAAAATAAAAAAAATTTTAAAAAAGAATTATACACAAGGGATTTAGGATTATGACAGCGTGGGATGAGGGAAAATAGAGGGATAGGATTGGGATGTATGTAGATGCATGGCTAATGTAAGTTATTGTCATGTTTACCAATTGGTTTATTTATTTATTTATTTATTTATTTATTTATTGGTACCGGGAATCAAACTCAGGACCTCGTGCATGCCAGGCAGGCACAGCATCGCTGAGCTATATCCCCACCCCTACCAATTGGTTTAAGAAAATACATGTAAACCTGGACTTGAGCGTATGAGGAAAATCCTATTTTCCAGAACTTTTATTACAATTTTTAAGATTTCCTGATAAAGCTGACTTTCATGAAAGTGTGTGTTAAGATCATGCTGCGCTAATTTAAGATCACACTGTATGTCCCAGAGCAGAAGGTAGTGAAGTCCCAATGACTAACACTGTCCCTTTCTTTTTTTTTTTTTTTGTGGGTACCGGGGGGTCGACCTCAGGACCTCGCGCGCCAGCAGGCGCCCATGCTGCTGAGCGATATCATCGGCCCCTTTTTCGTATGGGGGATCCAGGAGTCGAACTCGGGCCCTCGCACTTGCAAGGCAGGCGCTTATGCCGCTGAGCCATCTCACCGGCCCTGTCCCTTTCTTAAAAAGTGTAGTGGTAGGAAAATGTGAGAAAGTTTGAACAAAGAGTATTTTATGTAAATAAAATCATAATTTTCATTAAAAGGCTGATGTCACTTAATTCACAAAGCAGCATTCACAAGTTTGAAAATTCCTAAAAGCTGTGTTATTTTTAAGTCTGTAGTTTATGGAGTTATCTCTGATCCCTTCCTCTCTCTCACTTGCTGTATCTAGTCCTTCACAAGTTAATGTTTACCCTATCATTTTAATATTGTTGTAGTTTCTTTTCTTTTCTTTCTTTTTCTTCATTTTTTTGAGACAGTCTCTCACTATGTAATCCAGGCAGGGCTTGAACTCACTATGTAGCCCAGGCTGGTTTCAAATTTACAGTGATCCTCCTGCCTCAGCCTCCTGTGTGCTGGGATTACAAGTGTGCGCCACTACGCCTGGATTTTTGTTGTAATTTCAATCTCCTTGTTCTCATAGCCACTGTTCTGGTTTAGGACTGGGCTTGCAGACTAGCAACCCAGTGACCACCTTCTGCTTATAGACAAGTTTTGTTTGGCCTGTATGATGTTTAAGTATTTATTTCTGAGACAAGGTCACACTAGGTACCCCAGGCTGGCCCTGAACTTTATATCTTCTTGCCTCAGCCTCTCAATTGCTGGCATTACAGGTGTGCACCACCACACCCAGCTAAATTATTAAAAATTTGTTGCCACCATTTAACAAAGTGGAAACCATACAAGAAGTGTAGGTTTCGGCTTTTTTTGAAAACTCAGAGCATCTTGTAATCCTAGGCCCTATATACCTATTTCACAACATTCAGTTGCAACTAACGTGAGACTTCTTTCCTTGGGCAAGGCCTGAGTTTTCCAGCTGAGAATTTTTGGCACTCTGTTGTTTCTTACAATTGACATGCTTCACTCATTGGCATTACCTGTTCCGACTCTTCTAAGCACTTCCAGTCTGTCTATTCTTCCAGCCTTATCTCTAACATAATACATAACCCATCTCCTGTCCACATTATCGAAGTTAAATTTCTAAGCATTTGTGATCAAATCACTTGATTTGCATATCCTTGATATGCTGTATTCAGGGTAAAATCCAAACTCTTTTAAATGGCTTTTAGGGGCTGGGGATATAGCTCAGTGGCACAGCACTTGCCTGGCAAGCGTGAGGTCGTGAGTGCGATCCCCGGTACCAATAAATAAACAAATGGCACTTAGTGCTTCGGTCTGCCAGCATCAGAATGCACACACCATTCTGTTCCCCACCCCTTTCCAGTTTTGCTTACTACTCAAAACCAGCGGCTCCCAAGTGAGCACACTTCCTTTTGTTTGCCTGAGCTGTTCTCTTCTTCCCTTTTCCTCTTAATTCATACTTTTTTTTTTTTTTAGTACCGGGAGTCGAACTCAGGACCTTGCGCTTGCCAGAGAGGCGCTTGTGCCGCTGAGCTATATCCCCAGCCCAATTAACACGTACTTATCCTTGAAAACTCTACTCTGACATTAATCCTCTAGGAAACCTTTCCCTTATGATGTGGTCTTGAGGATGGAACCCAGGGCCTTCGCACTGAGCTACATCCCTAGCCCTTTTTATTTTTTACTTTGAGAAAGGTCTCTCGAAGTCACTAAACTGCCCAGGCTGGGATCGAACTTGCCATCCTCCTTCAGTCTCCCAGAGTTCTGGGAGTACAGGCTTTAGCCACCACGCCCAGCTATTCAGCTCTCCTTTCGCAATCCCAAAACAACTTCTGCCCTTCAGAATTTGTGAGCTCTTCATTTAAATGCCTGAGTCTCCAAATACCATCAACAGCTGTTAAACTAGGGGTGGGGTGAAGCGGGGCTAATCGGAGTTATAGTAGACCAGCGTTATTTCCTGGATCTAGTTCTCACGGGGAAGTGTGATAGAGGTGCGATAAGAGCCGCACTGTCACGAATTCCTGGCTACTGGCGACCTGGATTCCCGGCTCGGCGCAAACCCGTCACGCACGCCCCTGAGGTCCACAGTACCCGCGAACGCGGGCTCTGATTGGTTGGAGCGGTGCATGCCGGGGAGCGCCCTGGTCCCGAAGGGCTTATTGGGAGTTGTAGTTCCCGGAGCCGGAAGTGGGGGGTGGCAGGGATAGAAACCGCAGCTGAGGCAGCCGTCACTGACGCTGCTGACGCCTGGGTGTAGCGCATCCCTCGGAGTCCTCCAGCCCTGGGTGCCGCCTCTGTTCCCAGGAGACTCAGAGAGCCCTGGTGAGCGAAGCGATAGGGACGCCTCTCCTCAGCCAGGAGCGGCCTCGCAGCACCAAATGCGGCCGGAGGGCGCGGGAATGGATCTGGGCGGCTGCGAACAGCGCCTGCCCGAGGAGAGCAGGTGGGCGGTGAGGGCGCGGGGATCGCGGCAGCGGGGAGGCGGGGAGAAGCGTCAGAAGCGACTACCTGAGGGTGGCCGCTGCGGGGGACTTGTTGGGGAAGAATTCGGAGAGGAGGGGCTGGCAGGGCGTGGAGAGGTCGGGGTTAGGAAGGGCCAGGCAGAACTGGCAGGATTCGTGGAACGCAAGGGAGCACGAAAGGGTGACACTCAGATCCTAGACTGCTGGGGAGGAGGCGGATATTCAGGGTGCCGGGGTGAGATTCTTAGGGGCCGGAGACTATAGACAGGAACCGGAGACAGGGCTAGTGCCCTGGCTGCAACTTGGGGCGACAGCAAGCTGGGCCAATGAAGAGGGTGACATTGTAAGGATTTCTGGGAGCAAAGGTGAGAGGTAGGAGTGGTTGAGGAATAAGGTGAGGCGAAGACGAATGTGGGGAAGGAGGCGAGAAGGGCCTGTGGATGAAAAGCGAGTTTATATTGGCAGTTCGCGTAGAAATTGTGTGGGTGCCCTTTGTCAATGCTGAGTCCCTGTTAGAGTGGCAGGATCTTTCTGTCATTTCCTTTTCATCTTCAGACCTTTCACTTCTTCCCCACAATGCAAACTAAGCAAGTTCACATTTATATGGAACTATTGTCAGAAAGCCTGAATCTTCTAGAAATCAGGGACGTGTGTGTGTGTGTGTGTGTGTGTGTGTGTGTGTGTTGCTGGGGATGGAACCCAGGACTTTGCACATGCTAACAAACGCTGTGCCACTGAGGATTTAAGATTTTAAAAGCTACTGTGACTAAATGATCAGTTGGAACCTGTTTAGAGTTTGCTTCATTAATAACTGGTCCTAAGGCTGAGGGTGTAGCTCAGTGGTAAAGCACTTGCCTACCTTGCAGGAGGCTCTAGGTTCCATCCCCAGCACTGCAATAGCAACAAAAATTTGTCTTAACCTCTTAGAGAATGGGATGGTGACAGGTTATAACAGGAATGTGATTTAAAGGAGCCTTGTTTGATATTTAGAAACAATTTAAGGTATAGTGATGTTTCAGGAGCAGCTGAGATCCAAAAACTAGAGGCAGAATATTACCTTTGAGAAAATATCCTCAGGGGAGAATCGGAAAGTGCCTGGGTGAAGATTTTGTGGTTTGTAAGGGTGACCCCAGTTTTATGTGCACAGGTATCCTGGGGCCCCCTGAACAAAGCCTGGACTGAGTGAATTTTGAGTTTGTGCCTGAGACCTTTGAATGATGTGTACTAAATGAAACTGAACATTTTACTTCCCCTTTCCATGCTTCAGTTTCTGCTTATGTATATTTGGGTATTTATTCTTCCTCCAGATGTCTGTGAAATGATTCATGTAAAAGATCCCCTGTAAGCTCTAAACAAGTTTTAGGGTTATTTTTATTTTCCTCTAATATTTCATATGGGTCAGGCTGGGTCAGAAATGTAAGTTCAGTTTTTTTCCCTTTTTAGCTGGAGCTGCATTATTTATTTAACATGTATTCACCATATTCCAGGCACTATTTTAAGAGCCTTACAAATATTAACTTATTTAATCTTCTCAATTGTATGAGGTAGGCACTATAATTAATGTCCTTTCACAGCTGAGACAGAATAACCTGCCAAGATCATACTGGGGTTCAAACCCAGGCAATTGGCCTTAGTCTGTAATTTTTTTTTTTTGACAGGGTCTCACTATGTAGTCCAGTCCAGCTTTGAACTCACTGTAGGTTGGGCTGGCCTCAAACTTACTGCAATCTTCTTGCCTCAGCCTCCTAGTGCTGGGATTATAGTTGAGCACCACCACAACTGGCTTTTAGTATGTACTTTTAATATCTATACTATGCTGCGTCTTACTATGCTAATGGTGAAAAGAAAATAGATGAGATTGCGTTAAATTTGATACCATTCTGTGCCTGTCATTCAGGCCAGCAGGACAACTCCCTGGCAGGCATCTTTTCCTAATACTGTCTGTGCTTTTTCTTGGCCAAAGAACTTCAGTCAAAACCTAATTTCAGCAGTGAGATTTTTCCTGCAAAGTCATTTATGTTGTTGTTAAAGGTGATGTGTGTTGGTGCTTGGTTAACTGAGAACGTGTTGTTCAATGGAGCTTCATGGTACTGATGGTCTCCCTCGCTCCAGGCAGACAACTGGTAAACACGTGCCTTGTGCCTCAGAATCAAGGCTTTGTGGCTAGGTCACTGCAAACATTTCCTTTCTATGGCCATTACAACACCCAGTTCAGAAACAGTCTTCTTGCTGGGCATGGTGGCACACACCTTGGGAGGCGGAGGCAGAAGGATTACTGTGAGTTCGAGGCCAGCCTGGGCTACATAGCAAAAGCCTGTCTCAAACAAAACAAAACAAAACAAAACAAACTAGTCTTCTGGAGGAGATGGCATCATTTTAATTTTATTTATTTATACAGAAAAAGCAGCAAAATTTAATAAAGCTTTGCTGGTGGGAAGGAAATGGCACAGGCGCAGAATGGGGCTAAGGATTTGAAATGTGAGCAGGGTCTAGGGTGCCTCCCATTGGGGCTTTCCGAGCATGATTGACAGCGTGATTGACAGGGTACTGAGCTGGGTCAGGTGTATCCACTGCACAAGTCCTTTCCCATTTCCGCCTCTGGGCAGCTGGCCCCAGGACAAAAGTCAGGAGGTTTGGCCCTGGGGTTTTGGCAGAATAAGGTGAGTAGAGAGGAGTGGTCCCGTGGCTCCAATTGTACTATCTATATTATTCCCCTCTGAGAGACCTGGTCCCTGAAAATCTTTTTTTTGGAGGGGGGGGATCTTTTTTATTTATTTATTTATTTTACTATTTTTTTTTTTCCCTGAAAATCTTTAAGGGGCGCTGAGAGAGGCTTGTCCATCTTCTATAACTACTTTCGACTGAATAGGGGTACTGGCTCTACCTCCGCAGAGACCAAGGAACTTTTTTTACTCTGCTTGATCCAGGGGGCTAAGGGAGTCTACTCCTCTGAGGATTTCTTGATGAGCTGTGGGTGTGGAGATGGGTTTTGGTCTTTGGTGATGCCATCATTTGTAGTTTAAGGGCTGTTAAATAAGAAGAAACAAATTTGATGAAGAGATTAAGTATGCGTGGTCCAAATAGGCTATGAGAAGCATTAATAAAAGTTATTGCTTCCTGCCGGGGCCACATAAACAAGGTTGCATGCTCCTGTCTAGTTTGCTGGAAGGCACAAGTAGGAATTAGTGCCACACAGGAAGAAATGTCTCTGAGTCTGAAGACAGAAATTATTTTCAGTAGTAAACATGATTGAGCTGTGGCAAGCAAGAGCGTAGCAAAACTAGCTACATAAAACGTGCAAGGAGGGACCTTGTTTCCAGGATGACTGATTTTACTTAGCTGGAATAAAACAGTTTACTTATCCAACTCAGCAGATTAGTTGGTGTTTTCTGTTTTTTGTTTTTTTGTTTTTTGGTACCGGGAATCAAACTCAGGACCTCGAGCTTGCCAGGCAGGCTCTATGCCACTGAGCTATATCGCCGGCCCTCTGGGTTTTGTTTTGTTTTGTTCGTTTTGTTTTGTTTTTTGGGTTTTTTTTTTTTTTTTTTTTTGAGGCAGGGTCTACTATGTAGTGCAGGCTGACCTTGAATTTGCTTATGTAGCCCAGGCTGGCCTTGAACTTGCGGTGGTCCTCCTGCCTCAGCCTCCCAAGTGCTGGGATTATAGGTGTGTGCCACCATGCCCAGCTGGTTGGTGTTTTTTTGTTTTTTGGTCTTTTTTTGAGACATGGTCTTGCTATATAGTTCAGGCTGCCCTGGAACTCACTATGTAGCCCAGGCTGGCCTCGAACTCGTGGCGATCCTCCTCCCTCGGCCTCCTGAGGGCTAGGATTATAGGTGTGCACCACCAGCCCGGCAGTGTTTTCTTTTTGGAAACGAAATTTGAGGCTATCTGCTGGTTCGCAGGTGTACAAGGTTTGTGGTCTGTTTCCAGGTGCCTCAGGTGGCTTGGGTTTTACCCTGGAGAGGTGAATCTAACAAATATTGAGAGTTAGGGTCCACAGGAACAGAAAAGAAGACATCCTTGAGATCAAGGACAGAAGGCAGTTCGTATCTCCCTGGATTTGTACAAGGAGGGTGAATGGATCTGCCAGTAGGGCAAATAGGTACCACTGCCTCATTGATGATTCTGAGATCTTGTACTAGGTGACATTTTCCAATGGCTTGACCATTGGTAACATCAGTTTGTTGTACAGGGACTGGCATGGCACTAGCAACCCTGTAGCTAAAAATTTATCAATAATGGCATTTAGCCTCTGCCTACTTCTCTTTTAACTCATGCTGAAGACTGCAATTTTTAAAATTTTTGCATGAAATTCATATGTGTTACCTAGAAACGTTCAAGGAACAAGAATTTGAAAGGAAAAATTTTATTATGTTCCATCGTTATAGGTGTTCCAAAAATGGAACACTAGGCATTGATGGGTTAAGGTAACACTGCCTTCTGTGAGGGTATAGTTTAGGGTCCTTCAGCTGAGTGATTACTGGAGTGGCCTTGACAGCCCTCCATGGGGCGCCATCATACCATCCTTGGGGATCAACTTCCAGCAGAGGATTGGGCCCGATGGAGCCAGGCTGGCTGGGTCCCTGGCAACTAGGACAAGGGGTGCCAGGGTTTAAATGGCAGAGTGGCCCTGAGGAAGAGTATATCTCTTCTAGTTACTGGTATAGGACACTTTGGTATTACCACAAAGGCAACTTGGAAAAGGAAATCTTCCAGTTGGTAGTTGAGAGTGGATGTAAAGAAAACTAAACAGTTAACTTATTCAAGACTCACAACAGCTGAGGAATGGGCTGATAAGTCACCCAATAACAGGTTAGAATTGAGTGAGATGCCCCAGTATTGCAAAGGAATGTAATGTTTGCCTGTGGCATCCGGAGTTACACTTCTGGTAAGGTGATGGGGATGTCCTTGTGCTGGGGCCCCACAGGCCACCTCGGGCACTGTCATTCTCTGGCCGCTATGGTGGCAGATGACCTTATGCCCTTCTGGGAATGGTGGCAGTCCCTCCTTCAATGCCCAGGGTCCTCATCCACATTCACACAGGCCCAGCAAGAACTAGGCAGCTTTTGAGGGCGGTTGAAGCATTCAGGCTTGCTTCCATCACTCTTTGGATTGACTGGGTTCCCCTTGGTGCTGCAGGCTTTATCATGAGCCTTATTTATTAAGACCAGGATGGCTTTATTTACCCTGCCTTTCTCCCTTACTCAACTCCTCTACTTTGTCACGGCTGTTAAAGACCATGTAAACCACATCGACCAATTGACTTCTCCCAGCTCTGGGCCCTGGTGTAGTTTCTGGAGTTTCCTCCTGTTATCTGGAGCTGACTGGCTAAAAAAATACTGTCCCATGATAATTTGGCCCTCTATAGACTCCGGGCTTAAATTTGTGTATTTATGGAGTACCTCTTCAAACCAGTGCAGGGAAGCAGCTGGATTTTCATCAGAGCCCTGCCTGATAGTCCTGAGCTTATCATCATTTACAGGCTTGGCCATGCCCTGGTGCATATCTGCTAGGATGGCCCATAGGTATAACCTTCTTTTGCTTTCTCAACCCCTAGTTTATAACCCCACCCAGCCCCTTCTTGGGGCCCAAATAATGCATCAGTTGGCTGATTATCATTGGATATAGCCGCAAAGACTTCTTTGACTTGCAGCTCTTATAATCCTTCCTTCTATCTATTGCTGCTTAGCAAGAAACCAGGATGAACTGGACATCTTGCCAGATCAGATCAAAAGCCATTGTCAATGTAGAATCTGTCAGCAAACTTTTCAGGGTCCTCAGAGAATTTCCTGGTTTCTCTTTGCATTGCTGAATATCCATGACTGGAAAAGGGACCTGAACTCAGATGGTACCATCTACTACACCTGCCACTTCTCGAAGGGGAAGAATGGTGGCAGGCTTAGATGTTGAGTTCCCTGAGTCCAGGGCCTTATGTTAGGCAGACCTGGACCTAGTATGGGGTGGGCTCAGGGGGTGGTCTTTATCCCCTGCGGGCACTGAGGATGTAGGTTGGGAAGGGGGTAGCCTACAGGGTGTGGAATATATCTCAGTGGCTGAGGCCATCCCCGTGATGGGGCAGAGTTGAGGAATCCACGGTCTTCATGCCTCATTTTTTACCTCCTGGCTGCTGTTGCCAAGAATGTTACCTTGGGAAATGGAGCCAGGGACAGTTTTCCAGGTTTTTGTGCACAACAAAAAAAGCATTGGATGTTGCACACAACATTATGAGAAAAGCTCAATTTAATAGAGGAAGGTGTGCTCAGAGCTAGCAGGTTCATGCCAGTGGAACAGAAAATGGCATGAACAGAAGAGAAGAATGGCAAGGGCAGGAAGGAAAAATGGCCTATTTTTGTTGTTTTGAGACGGAGTCTCGGTACGTAGTTCAGACATACCTTGAACTCACTATGTAGCCCAATTTGGACTCGGACTCATGGCGATCCTCCTGCCTCAGCCTCCTGAGTGCTAGGATTACAAGTGTGCCACCATGGCTGAGATGGCATCGTTTTTAAGCATGAAGGATACAGTTTTTCCATGTATTTTCTGAAAGCAGTTGATACAGTGAAATGTGCATAAGCTTTAAAGTCAGATAGACCTGCATTTGAATCCTAGCTTCTCTGCTTGTCTTTGTCTGGTTACTTATCCTGTCTGAATGGGCATAATGTCTTCCAGCCTGGGCGGTGTGAGAATTTGGTAAAACAGTGTGCTCAAGTCTCACCGTGTGCCTGGGATGTACTAAGTGCACAGGCTTGTCTGCTTCCAGTGGAGTGTCTCTCCGCTTCTCTTGAGACATGGTGGGTTTGTGCTGCCCAGATTACTGTTTGCAGTGGTGGAGCTTGTTCTTTCTCCTTGTAGGGCTCCTTGATCTGAGTTGAGCACGCTGAGGACTGGGATGTCGACTAAGCTTTTAACTTCACCCTAGGAGTGTAGTTATGTCAGAGGTTCCTCTATTGTTTTCCATCTAGCTAACCAGCTTCTAGCAAAGTACCGTAGTGCTTAGGGATGATATGAGCTGCCTTTGGCTGTGCAGTTTGCATCTGGGCTTGGAATTCACATGTACTACCCTTTTCCTACTACAGTCATCCAGATAAAGTCAGAATTTAGCAAGACACTTTCTCGTATCTCTGAACTGAGGTCATTCAGCGGGCCAGAGCCTTCTCCTCTGCACCCTATCCCAGCTACTAACATTTTCCACTCAGTCAACCAAGCCAGGACCTCAGAGTGAAATGTGCTATTTCCCTCTCTGTTTCCTATAATCAGGTGCTGTGAATTCTCTTCCTCATTTCCTCTTGAAGCCTCCTTTTTTCTCCATTTGTACAATACATAGTTTGTGTCTCTGCAAATCCAGAGCATAGCATTGTTTCAGGCATGACCACATCTAGGTGCTCAAAGTTAAGTATTTGTCCCTGTCTCGGGAGCTCTGCTTCCTGAGGTGTTGGTTTCATTCTCAGGCAGACTTTTCTACCGGATAACCCTTAGCAATTCTAAATTTAGCAAACTGAAAAGGAAAACAAAAAACAAAAAAACCCACCCAGGGAGCTGACTTCTTTTGTATTGCTTTGAGTTGTTTCCTGTTCCTGTGATTAAAGTATGGAAGATGCTGTCAGTCAGGGCTAAGTTCTGTGCCCAGCACAAGCTCCTAGCCAGATCCTAGGATGGTGCAAGACCTTGGAACCTCATGGTCTAGAGTGAGTGGTAAGGAGTGGTTCCCCCGGGGAAAACCAGAGCTCTGTCACCAAAATCAAGGGCCATAAATTCTTTTTTTTTTTTTTTTTTTTTTTTTTTGTGGGTACCGGGGGGGGGTCGACCTCAGGACCTTGGGCACCTGTGCGCCCGTGCCGCTGAGCGATATCACCGGCCCCTTTTTCATATGTGGGTTCCGGGAGTCGAACTCGGGCCCTCGCGCTTGCCGGGCAGGCGCTTAAGCCGCTGAGCCATCTCACCGGCCCAAGGGCCATAAATTCTTGCAGATATAAATAGTAAATTCAAGCCAGGCGTGGTGCTGCACTCCTGTAATCTGAGCACTTGGAAGACTGAGGTAGGAGGATCGCTGCAAGTTCGAGGCCAGCTTGGGCTACATAGTGAATTCAAGGCCATTCTAAACTATAGAGTGAGACCCTGTCTCAAAAAACCAAAACTAAAACCACAACAACAAAAAAAAATAAATTCACTGTAGACTTATCTCTCATTGGGGATTATTCTGGTAACCTTCTAAATCTTTTTGTTGGAATTTAGTCTTCCAAGTCCAGAGAGCCTCCTCACTGCTGCTAAATTAATTTTTCAGAAACACAGTTATTGCCAGGCATGGTGGCACATGCCCATTCCCAGCACTTGGGAGGCTGAGGAGGAAGATTACTGTGAATTAGAGGCCAGCCTGGGCTACATAGTGAGTTAAAGGCCAACCTGAATTGCATAGTGAGACCGTGTCTCAAAAAAACAGAAGAAAAAAACAAAAAAAACACATAATTATAATAGTATTTTGCTCAAAGATGTTTATTGGTTTTCCCACTGGGAATAGAATACAGTCAAAACTCCTTATCCTGGCATTCAATCTGCACCGTAGTCCCTAAGAAGCTCCTCGTTATAGAATCATGACATCATTCTTGCCTTTCAAATTCCTGATTCTGTACACTCCCTGAAACCTCCCCCTCTGCCTGGAGAGTTGAGTCATCCTGTAAGTGACCCTCCTTGAGAAGGCATCCTGGCCCGTTCTTGCCATCTCCCTTTCATGGCACTGCTCACATCATAGCTATCGAAGTTATAGCACTGGCTATTTCCCTCATTACATCACATGCTGAATTCCCTGGGAGATGGGGACACTTTCTCTTTAATCTCTTTAATAACCCCAGTGCCTAACACACCACTTGACACAGAGTTGGTATTCAGTGAACGTTTGTTCAAAGAATGAAAACATGAGCTGGGTGTGGTGGTGCGTTACTATAATCCTAGCACATGGGAGACCGAGGCAGGAGGATTGCTCCCAGTTCAAGGCCAGCCCAGAATACAGTGACACTCTGTCTCAAAAAAGCCAAAAAAAAAAAAAAAAAAAAAAAAAAAAAAAAGAAAGAAAGAAAGACAAAGAAAACATTAACCACAATTTGGCTGTGCCTTTTACAGTCAGGCAGATGCCACGGGTACCTTTGGTATTGGCAGGGCCTCTTTTTTCCCTTTCTCTTCATTCATTTTCATTATTTTCATGTTTATCTTCATTCCCTATTTTTATTCCTTTCTTTTCTTTTTCTCTTTGATCATGTTGAGGGCTGACAGTTTATATAGAACAAGTAGCATAGCAGGATGATTTTTGAGCAGTCCGTTACTGGTAGTTCAATTATTAGAATAGAAAAGCCCAGAAATGTAGCCTTGAACCTTTTAGAAAAACTGCTGTTGTCAGAACCCAGGGCAGAGTGGGAAGAGAAGCTGACTGTAGAACTCTAAACCTGAGCTTTTCTCGGGGCTTTCTGAGCTTTTCTCGGGGCTTTCTCCCCACAGCTGTTCCTGTTTCTTACAGCTTTCTCACTTCTACGAGATGGATTTTTTCTTTTTTCTTTTCTTCTTCTTCCTTCCTTTTAAAAAACCTCCAAAAGTTTCACCAGCCTGTCTGGGTGACTATAGTCCTGCTGTGCCCAATATGATTTCCACTAGCCACATGGGAATTTAAATTCCAGGTTTTAAGTATTATTAGGAGGAATAGGGCTGTGTGTGGTGACCCATGCCTATAATCCCAGCATTCTCCAGGACTCGAGAGGCTGAGGCAGGAGGATCCCTGTGAATTTGAGGCCAGCCTGGGATACATAAGCAAGCTCAAGGCCAGCCTGTACTACATAGTGAGACCCTGTTTGAAAAAAAAGGAAAAAAGGAGGAATGTGACATGGACAGTTGTGGTATGGGGGGGAGTGTGTCAAATTATTTTGAACCTCTTGAGAGCAGGTTACACTAGGGCCCTAGGAATTAAGTTTAAATTAATTAAAATCAAATCAGATTTAAAATTTCAGTTCCCTAGTCACACCATTCTGATTTAAAGTTTTCTGTTTGTTCGTTTTTTCCTAAGCTGGGGATTGAATTTAGGGCCTTGCACATGCCAGGCAAGCACGTTAACCACTGAGCTGCACCCTCAGCTCCAGATTTGGAGTTCTTAAAAGTTGCAATGGCTCGTGGCTGCCATACTGGACAGTGCAGGTATAGAACGCCCAACGTTGCAGAAGTTCGGTTCTGCAGTGCTGTTATAGACATAAATGTGCATTTTTCTGGAAACAGCTGTCCCAACATGCTTACATATTTTTAGGTCCTCTGGCTCAGCCTCACTGGAGTTTAATATACAATTGATTGGGAGGAGGGAAGGTTATTAAAGGAAATTCGAAATTGTAGTAACTAAGTAGAGAGTTAGCAAATTATCTGAGAATGTCTGTGAGGTAGCTGGGAATGATGGTGCACACCTATAATCCCAGCACTTGGGAGGCTGAGACAGGGGGATCACTGGGAGTTGGAGCCGTGCCTGTGCTACGTAGTGAGTTCAAGGCCAGTCTGAACTACATAGTGAGACCTTGTCTCAAAAAAAAAAAAAAGAAAAAATGGAAGAAAGCCAGAGTAACCTGTGTTAGTCACATTTCCATCTCTATGACAAAATACCTGAGACAGTCAATTTATAAGAAGAAAGAGCAGGCATGGTGGTGCATGCCTGTAATCCCAGCACTCTGAAAGACTTAAGACAGGAGGATTGCAAGTTCAAGCCCAGCCTGGGCAATTTAGCAACTTAGTGAGACCCTGTCTCAAAGTAAGAAAATAAAAGGCTGGCATGTAGCTCTGTGTGAAGGCCCTGGGTTCCATCTCCAGTAGCCCCCCAACCCCAAAAAACAAAGTGGAAGGAAAGATTTATTTTGGCTCACCGTTTCAGAGGTTTTCAGTCTATGGTCCCTTGGCCTTGTCACTTTGGAACTGTGTGTGGCAGACCAGCATGGCAGGAAGCTCTTGGTGGAGCAGAGCTGTTCAGTTCATAGTGGAAAAGGAAGCAAAAGAAGAGAGGAGGGGCCAGGGCCCCAGGACACCCTTCAGAGGCAGCATCTCAGGGACCCGCAGCTTCCTCTAGTCCCTACCGCCTGGGGGTCTACCCCTCCCCCATGCCGTCAGTGTCCCACGCTGGGCACATTGAAGATCCAAACCGGAACAGAGCCAAACTCTGTTCCTCCTCTGCCTTCCTTCAAGGCCATCCTTTTCTTTCTTTTTGCTCAAGAATCCTTTAAAAGATAGTTTTACAACATGGAGATTTCACCTTTCCAGAAAGAATGGCCATCCTTAAGAAATGAAATGCTATTGAGGCTGTCGTGAAAAGGAACCTTTCTCCATTGCTGGTGGGAGTGTAAACTAGAACATCTACCATGCAAATCAGTATGAGATGCCTCAAAAACAAAATAGAAATTCCATGTGACCTAGCTATTCTCCTCCTAAGTATCTTGCTGAAAGAGTTAAAAGATATCATATGACAGGCCGGTGAGATGGCTCAGCGGCGTAAGCGCCTGCCTTGCAAGCGCGAAGGCCCGAGTTCGACTCCCGGAACCCACATACGAAAAAGGGGCCGGTGATATCGCTCAGCGGCACGGGTGCCTGTTGGCGCGTGAGGTCCTGAGGTCGTCCCCCCGGTACCCACAAAAAAAAAAAAAAAAAAAAAAAAAAAAAAGATATCATATGACAGTGATCCATGCATACCCATGTTTATAGCAGCACAATTCATAATAGCCAAATCTTGAAAGTGGCCTGTATGTCCATCAACAGATGAATGGATAAAGAAAATATGATGTTTATGCACAGTGAAGTACTACTCAGCCATAAAGAAGGATAAACTTGAGTCATTTGTAGGAAAATGGATATACCATGAGACCATAATGTTAAGTGAAGTAAATCAAACACGTGAACTTAAAAATGACATGGTTTCTCTGATGAGAAATCCAAAGTATAAATAAAAAACAAAATAAAAGATAGATTATAGGAAAGAAGGAGATAGGGCTTTTGCAAAAGAAGGGGGTCCGAGAGATGGAGGGAAGGGGATGTAAAAAGGAATTAAGATGTGTAAATGTACATGTTCCAACTCCCCATAAGGAATGTGAACATTAAATACTGCAAACATGGACTAATGAAAATAAAAATTGAAAAAATAAGAGAATTGAAATTTTTTCGAGGGCTTCTGTTTTCTTTTTTCTTTCTTTTTTTTTTTTTTTTTTTTTGTGGGTACCAGGGGTCGACCTTAGTACCTCGTGCGCCAGCAGGCGCCCGTGCGCTGAGCGATATCACCGGCCCTTTTTTCGTGTGTGGGTACTGGGAGTCGAACTCAGGACCTCGCGCTTGCCAGGCAGGCGCTTATGCTGCTAAGCCATCTCACCGGCCCCTGTCTGTTCAGTTTTTGTAATTCACGGTCATATTGCTTGCTGGCCCATGAATGTGGTCTATACCACTCCTGTTTTAGAGGATTGCTTGACATTTTTTTTGTGTGCCTTAGTGCGAGGCCAGTTTCTGTAAATATTCTAGGAGTGCTTTTCAACAGTGTTTTACAGGATATTGCTTTCTAGACGTAATAGGCCAATGTTATTAGTTATGTATGTATCATTTAGCTCTTCTAATCACTTTTTTTGGTTTTCATGATCTGAATGTTAAACCCCATTGTTTTTTTCCTTTCCATTTTCATTTTTCTATTTATTTATTTTATATTTTTTGCAGGTTTTTGTTTTTGAGGTATCCTAGGGATTGAACCCATGGCCTTGCACTAAGCTGCATACCCAGACCTTTTTATTTTTTATTTTGAGACAGAATCTCACTGAGTCACCCAGGCTGGCCTCAAACTTACAATCCTCTTTCCAAGCCTCCTGCACAGCTTTACAGGTGTCTGCCCCTGTGCCTGGCTTATTTTCTGCAATTTTTGATAGGTGTATGTGGGTTGTATATAATGTTTTATATATTTTGAAGCCATGTTATTAGACTATAACGTCATTATTCTGTTTTTGTCTTTTGAAATGATTCTTGCCTTGAATACAACCTTGATATTAACATCATAGTTTCCTACTGTTGTTTTCTTTGATTGAGTCTTGTTTTAAATAGTTGAGGGCTGGCTGGGGGTATAGTTCAATGAAAGAGTGTTTGTCTAGCATGTGTGAGGCCCTGTGTTTATCCCCAGCATCACACATAAAAAGTTCGGTTTATTCCGTTGATTTATTTTTACCTCATACCTGTTTGGTGGTGTTGTTATTATGAGAACAGGGTCTTGCCATGTAGCTCAGGCTGGTCTCAAATTTGCATTCCTCCTGCCTCGGCCTCCTGTGTGCTGGGATTACAGGTGTGTGCTACTACACCTGCTTATCATCTTTTTTTTTTTTTTTTTTTTTTTGTGGGTACTGGGGGGTCGACCTCAGGACCTCGCGCGCCAACAGGCGCCCGTGCCGCTGAGCGATATCACCGGCCCCTTTTTCGTATGTGGGCTCCGGGAGTCGAACTCAGGCCCTCACGCTTGCCGGGCAGGCGCTTAAGCCACTGAGCCATCTCACCGGCCCCTGCTTATCATCTTTTAAAAATCATTTTTATAATGTTTTTTGCTGTTTCCTTCCCTTAGCAATTTTTAATGTAATTTGGTTTTAGTTCTAATAATAGTTACCTTTTACTTTCAAGTATTTTAACCTAAAACTGAGGATTGAAACACTTAGTTTTCCTTCTGTGTTTTTGCTATTGAAGTGGCTTTGTGTGCCTCCTTTACCTTGTTTCTAAAGCATTCTGCTACACAGACAATATATACAGTAAAGAGACTGACTTTTTTACGTGCTGCATGAAATCAGTCTTAATGTTTTGCAGTCAAACCTTGTGTGTTTCTACCATTTATCAAGCAAATTTGAGTCTCTGTCAAGGACAAGCCACATCCAGTATTTGAGGAGGGCTTTGCTGCTTCAGTGAAGGCACTGGGAGCATAAACGGCCTTGGAGTCTGTGCTCACCTAGAGCCATTTGACCTTTGCTTAAGTGCACTTGAGAGAATCTTTGGATGTGGTGAGCTGTGAGGAGACACAATGATGTTGCAGACTGTCTGATCTCACAAGATTGTTGGGAGTACTTTCTCTGCAGTAGAATAGGTAAGGAAATTTTGTTCTAGGTGCCCTTCCTGATTTAGCAGGATTTATTAGGTTGATACAGTGGGAGTTCAAAGGCCAAAAAGGTCAGAGAAAAGGAAATATTGTTACCTGCTCTGTGATGATGCTGTCTGTAGATAGCCAGTTATACTTCACCCCAGAGGCAGTTGTTTCCATTTTACGAGAGAACTGAAGCTAATCCCATCTAGTTTATAGAGAGCTAAGATTCACATACGAGTTAACTTGACTGTGATGCTTATTCTTTTCCCACTGCATGCCATTTTTTTTTTTGCTACTTTTTATTAAAAAACAAAGGAAATGAAAAAAAAAAAAAAAAAACCCCATGGCTCCTTTCCTTAAGAAAACAAGACATGCCATTAATGAACAATTTTCACATAGTATTAGGAGGAACGGGACATTGACAGCACATGCTGTGGGGTTCTAACAAAGGAATTCACAATGGGGAAGATATTTAGAACCTCTTGAGGGAGCTGAGCGAGGGCTGAATCTGAGTCCCTGGCTGGGGTGACAGGATAAAGCCTTCCTATCGAGAAGGTCTGCAGGGACAAAGTCACAGGTGAAGAAGTGACGCTGGCATGCTTGTCATAGAGTGAGGTAGCAGGCTGGATTCCCACTGAGGAGCACTGGGCAGGAAAGTTGGTGTTTCGATTGGGGCCAGATGATGGAGAAAATTTGAATCTATACTGAGAAGTCGGCTTGTCATCTGTGGCTAGCATAATTCTAGAATAAGGGATTCTCCCACCTTTTGCGAAATCTACTCGTTGAAATTCAGTAAACTCAGTATCACCTAAATTCAGTATGCTGGTGGGCACTTGTTGGGTCCCATGGCTGTATATCCTCTTTATTTCCTGCTGGGTATGAAGAGTCTACTGTGTGCCATTAGAGGGATGGGACCAGGCAATGGTCAGGTGCCCCTGGGTGCCCCGGAGCTAAGAGACGACATCATGAAGCCAAGGATGTATTTTTCTCTGAGCATATTATTCATTTAAGAAGCAGCATAAATAAACTACATAGTCTACAAGTTAAATTCTGTATAATTAAAAAACCAGAAAATACGTAGCCAGGACTGGCCAGATATGAAGAAATATTAAAAACACAAATTAAGTGTGGAAGTCTCTCGCTACCTCAGTGTTACCAATAATTATTTCTCTTAATTATGTTTTCCTTTTCCTTGAGGAGGGACCCATTACTTCTTTCCCGGAAGTGCTTTCTGGCACAAGTCCCAGGGGCTTGCCTGACCGCAGGCAGACTTTCAGAATACAAAGCCCTTGACACTTGGCTGTTTAAAAACTCCTGTATGGTACTTTCCAGTTTTTGTTTGCTAACTCTGTTCAGAGCATTGCTGCTGTATTAATAGTCCCCCTCCTCTCTACATTGGCCTCTTACCAGAGGTAACCACAATGAGTGTATAATTTTTTAAAGTATTTTTATGTTGGGATCATAAATGTAATTTTACATTTGTTCTTAATATTTCAACATGCTATTTAACCTTGGAAGCTCTTCAATAAAAAATTTCAGTCCTTTCACAATATTTCATCATATGGATATCATCACATCTCTCTCCCCTACCTCAGGGATCAAATCATTATTTGACTGGTACAACCTGACTTTCAGTTGCGATCTCAGATAATGATACCTTGACCTGTTCTAGATTACTGGCACCCCCTCAGAGGTTATGCCAATAAACTGGAGCTGTTTCCTTTTACCACGAAGGAGAGCATTTGGTGATGGATGATTCACCAAGTGGATTTCTTACGTTGATGCTCATTTTACAATTGCATATACTTTCACTTATTTATCACGTATTTAAGTTATTTTTAGTGATTAGTTATATTTTAGCTATATGGTGTACTACTTTATAAAAAATAACATTTGTTTGTAGCTTTTATTCTTGAATGTCACTTATTGTGATTTGAAAAGCTTAAACACTGAGTTAGCAATTATGAAAACTGAGTTATGTAAGCAATTCCGGTTCCTCCTTAAAGGAGGAATACAGTCAGAATCTTCCCAGAAGAACGTAGGTAGACTTTATTCCGAGATAGGCTTCCCTGCGAGGTGATGAAAATGATTCACATGGAGATGGGATTTATGCTGTCCCTCTCCACTGGGGCCACTTCCTCCTTGGCAGGGTAAGGCCCTTAGAAGGACACGCTTTTAATTTAAGATGATCAAGGGGGAACATTCTGTGCGAAAGTGTCTCTCCTAAGAGCTCCTCTTAGCCTAAATATAATTGTAACCAGACATTTGCAATCTAGGAAAAGCTGACCTCGCTTGCTGAAAATGGAGTGAAAGAACAGGACAAAGATGCTTGCTCTGTTCTCCATGGTGATCTGTTCACTTGCATCTGGGATTCAGGCACGAAGGATTCATCCAACCACCGTCGATGGGCTTCGCTTGAATTTAGTATCTTAACTCCCTGAAAGTGATCAATGTTCCATTCAGACAGAGGATCTGAAAATGGTGAAGACACTAACAGATTCCCTACGTAAATCAATTTTTTGATTTTTATTTTTAGTAGTACATGTTCGCAGTACATAATGATTACCTTCATGGTGGAGAGTTGGTACAGGTACATAACACATCTCAATTTTTTCTTCATCCCCTTAAGTTTGTTTTTTAAAGGTCTACTTTTCTTCCATATGAGCATATACCAAATACAGACTCTTAGGTATGTTGTAGAATAAGAGCCATATTCTTTTGTAGCTTTGGCATTTCAAAGACACTTTATGATGGGGAGAAGTTCTCTAGCTTCATCCAGACGAAGTTATTAGATCTGATGCTCAAAGTTTCTAGGATTCCAGTGCCCTTGTATAATTTGGAAGCAAAGCCCCGGGATGATAGGGCATCTGGTACCTGCTATTGTAGTTGAGCCCAGACGGTGAACATCGCAAAGTTTATATAGGACACATCAGACACAGACATGCAGTCACCCATTGAGCCAGCCTGGCTCTCAGACTGGAAAGACCTGCTGGTCACCTGTTGGGCTGTGAACTGTGGCCGTGTTCTAGACCAGAGGGCTGAGCCCCGACAAAGTGTAGGAGTTGCAGAATCATTGAGCAAAGGTTGGCAGAGTTGGCCTCTGTGTGGCAGTTTTTCACAGTGTAATAATAAGTGACACTGTGGTGACATCTCAGTCCCGTGTGCATTGTAGTTATCTTCTTTTTTTTTTTTTTTTTTTTTTTTTTTTTTGTGGGTACCGGGGGGTCGACCTCAGGACCTCGCGCACCAGCAGGAGCCCTTGCCTCTGAGCGATATCACCGGCCCCTTTTTCGTATGTGGGATCCGGGAGTCGAACTCGGGCCCTCGCGCTTGCAAGGCAGGCGCTTATGCCGCTGAGCCATCTCACCGGCCCTGTAGTTATCTTCTGATGCCTCCCAGATCTGGCATAGAAACAGAACAGGAGAAGTCTGTTGCCTCTGATGTTAAATGGAATGGAGTTATGAATACTTGATGTTTCCCAATTCAAATGCATTCTTTGCTTTTTTTTTTTTTTTTTTTTTTTGAGACAGAGCCTATGTAGTTCAGGTTGGCCTTGAACTCACAGCTGGAATTACAAATGTATGCCATCATACCTGGCTTCAAATGCATTCTCGTTCACAACTCCTCAAAGCAAAAAAACCAAAGTGAGATCCACCTGGACCTCCAATTTTAGATGACACTGCATGTGCTTGCTTTGGCAGCGCATATACTAGATGACACTGCTGTGCCATATCTATCATTAATTTTATTTGTGGATTTTATTGTCTGCCTTCACTCATCCCCCACCTTTTTTTTTTGAGACAAGGTCTCTCTCTGTAGTTCAGACTGGCCTTGAACTCACTATACAGCCCAGGCTGACCTTAAACTCACAGATCATCCATTTTCTTATAATAGCTCAGAAAAACTGGGCATGGTGGCAAATGCTTGTAATCCTAGAATTCAGGAGGCTGAGGCAGGAGGATTATGTGAGTCTGAGGCCAGCCTGGGCTGCATAGTGAGTTCAAGGCCAGCCTGAACTGCATAGCAAGATCTTGTCTCAAAAAAAAAAAAAAAAAAAGGGCCGGTGAGACGGCTCAGCGGCTTAAGTGCCTGCCTTGCAAGCGCGAAGGCTCGAGTTCGACTCCCGGAACCCACATACGAAAAAGGGGCCGGTGATATCGCTCAGCGGCACGGGTGCCTGTTGGCGCGTGAGGTCCTGAGGTCGTCCCCCCCGGTACCCACAAAAAAATAAATAAATAAATAAATAAATAAATAAAAAAAGAAAACAAAAAACAAAACTCAGAAAATGTACAAAAGAGATTACTTTTGAGTTTTGATAGAATTCTAGCCAGGCACAATGGCATATGCCTGTACCCAACTATTCAGGAAGCTGAGTCAGGAGGACCTCAAATTTGAGGCCAGCCTGGGTGACTTAGTGAGACATTGTCTCAAAATAAAAAGGGCTAGGGATATAGTTCAGTGGTAGAGCACTCTTGAGTCCGATCCTTAGTACCACCAACAAAAAAACAAAAAAAATCTAATTCAGGACCCCCCCCCATATTTACATGATATAGAATTATTATGGTAAAAGTTTCCTGAAGAAATCATTGTCATTTCCTATGATGGTCATTAAAAAGGAGAAAGAGCAGTAGCCTAGTGAGAAATAAAAGGAACATGAAAGTGTGTGACATAACAGTGGAGGTCTGTGAGGTAGAGTGTGACATTTCATTTGCTCAGGTTTTTCTCTTCCTATTTGATTCTGTTCTCCAGCCTGTTCATTCTGTTGCAGTTGGCTTTTGTTTTTCTTGGGCTGGAAACTTATGTTGAGAAAATGCTGGAAAATGATCTAAGAGGAACCTCGAAGATCACCTAGGGCAGCAGTTTTCAGACTTTTCCACCAAAGTATGTCAGACAGTCTAGGACCGTGGTGGCAAACCTATGGCACATGTGCTGCAGCAGGCGCGCAGAGCCCTCTCTGTTGGCACTTGAGCCAAGTCGCTCCAGCATCATCCCCAGCTGAACATCTGGTGACAGGGCACATCGGGGCCGTGCGCATGCCCGGAAGGGAGTAGGCGATGATGTTAAGAGCTGAGACTCCTCCAAGCTTTTGCATGGCCTGTCAGTATTCAGGTTTAATTGCAGTGTTGGCACCTTGCAATAAATAAGTGGGTTTTGGGTTGCAATTTGGGCACTTGGTCTCTAAAAGGTTTGCCATCACTGGTCTAGGAGATGAGTTGATGGCTGACTGCTCTGGAGTATTTCCCAAAGAGTGTTAGTGCAAACTTAAAAACTTTTGTCTCAATTTTGGCTTAAAAAATCATAGATTAAAAGAAAGCCATGGATAATCTGTATTCTTATCCATATTATTTGTGTGTGAGTGTGTATGTAAAAGCACTTTCTATCCTTTTCTATCCTGTACTTAATGCTTGGAAACATAGTGAATAGCAAGTGGTAAAAAAGATTTCTTAGTTATTGCGTTACCTTCCTGTAATCCCAGCACTCAGGAGGCTGAGGCAGAATTGCTGTGAGGTATAGCGCAGCCTGAACTACATAGTGAGACCCTGTCTCAAAAACAAAACGAAACAAAAGATTTCTGGTTCTGATGGGTCACACTCCTAAAAACACAAGAGTTGTAGACTACCAATTTGAGGATTGCATAAAGTAGTAGATAAAATCACTTGCAAAGCATAATGTACTGTGTAAATGTGAGTGTTTGTTTGTTTGTTTGGTATTGGGAATTTAACTCAGGACCTTGTGCTTGCCAGGCAGGTTCTGTGCCACTGAGCTATATCCCCGGCCCAGAGTTTTTGTTTTTAATTTTAGTGTTCTGTATGATTTTAATTCTCTCACAGTTGAGTCTTCTGCCTGGATGAAATTTTAATAGTGGGCAATTTTAGCACGTGGCTCAGGAGGCTTCTTAATCAAGATCAGGTACCATAAAATTAATGAACTATGCTCTAATTGCAGGCGGGAGCACTGGCAGCTGCTGGGCAATTTGAAGACCACTGTGGAGGGGTTGGTGTCAGCCAACAGCCCCAATGTCTGGTCCAAGTATGGTGGCCTGGAGCGGCTTTGCAGGGACATGCAGCGCATTCTCTACCATGGGCTCATCCATGACCAGGTATGCAGAACCCTTCTCTTTGCCTCATTGGTGGAATCACTTGTTGGGAGGAAACAGTTGTGTTCAGTTGGTAGGCGGAGATAAGACGATGCTCACCAGTCTGTGAGCTCTGGGGGGGGGGGGCAGCACTGAGACTTAACACAAAATTTGTTTTGTTTTTCTGAGGCAGGGTTTCACTGTATAGTTCAGGCTGGCCTTGAACTCAAAGTGATCCTCCTGCCTTACCATCCCAAGCACCGGGATTACAGGTGTGTGATACCACGCCTGGCTCATCTTTTTATTTTTAGTCCAGAACATTTTACTTAGTACCTGATGTACCTTAGATGTCAATAGAATGACTAAATGCCAGGTAGGACAGCGAATCAGCAACAAAAGTTATCTCATTTTGTTTCCTGACCTAACATATGACTACAAACTTAATGGCTTTAAACAACACAAATACATGATAGTTCTGAAGTTTAGAATTCCAAAATAAGTTTCATTAGGCTGAACCCATGGAGGCGCTAGAAGATTCTCTCTCTTCCTTGCCTTTCAGCTTCTAGAGTTGTCTCATTGCTTTCTGTGGCTCTCATCCCCTTCAGCCATCTTCCAAACCAGGAGCATTGACATCTTTTTTTTTTTTTTTTTTTGTCCTGGGAATCAAACTCACGACCTTGCGCTTGCCAGGCAGGCACTATGCTGCTGAGCTATATCCCCGGCCCTGGAGCATTACATCTTTAAACCTCTCTCTGCTTCCATGTCACCTTCCCTCCCATGGCCCTCCCTCTAGAAGGACCCCTGTACTTACATTGGTTCCACCAGGATAATCACCCCACTCAAGACCCTTAATTTAATCATATATGAAGAATCCCTTTGGCCATATGCTGTATATAAAAGGTTACATTCACAAGTTCTAGGAATTAGGACATGGACATCTAGGAGGACCATTTTTTAGCCAAACATAGTCAAGATTTTTTTTTTCCTGAATATGTTTGGTTTAAAAACATCCCCCCCCAAAAAAAAGATAGAATAAAGGGAGAAAAGGAACCAAGGCAAAAGTGTTTTCAGTCAATGTCTGACTTTCTTTTTCTCTTTCTTTCTCTCTCTCTCTTTTTTTTTTTTTTTTTTTTGGTCTTTTTGAGACAGGGTTTCACTATGCAGTTCAGGCTGGCCTTGAACTCATTTTGTAGCCCAGGCTGGCCTCGAACTCACAGTGATCCTCCTGCCTCAGCCTCCTGAGTGCTGGGATTACAGGTGTGGACCAACAATTTAAAGGTCCTGTAATATGAATATAAAATCTATGTTTTTAGAGTTTTTGTTTCTGACTTCTAAAAATTGTTTTGCCTCCACCAAATTTTATATCTTTATAGTGACTACTGTTATTGAAAAGGCTTTTCAACATATACTACTTAGTGTTCATGAATATATCAGTTATTTCATCAACGTACATAATCATTATTTTAAACATGAAATTATAATAAGCACTAGTGCCAGAAATAGGTTTGAGGACAAAAATGACTGATTCTTGGTAAGCCACGACTTTACTGGTGGCAGTGAACGTACATGGTTATTCTAGGCAATAGTCTATACCCAACTCGAGTGCTTCTTTCCTAGTCAGAAGAATTGGAAAGCCATCTACTTTTTGCCAATGTATGGCATCATTTTTAATGTGTATGTAATATTACATGCATGTATGTACCCTAATTTATTTAACCAATTCCCTTATGACAAATGCTCAAATTGTTTACGTATTTTTTAATCTTTTATAAAAATGCTAAGTCAGGGGGCCGGTGAGATGGCTCAGTGGTGTAAGCGCCTGCCTGGCAAGTACGAGGGCCCAAGTTCGACTCCCGGAACCCACATACAAAAAAAAGGGCCGGTGATATCGCTCAGCGGCATGGGCACCTGCTGGCGCACGAGGTCCTGAGGTCGACCCCCGGTACCCACAAAAAAAAAAAAATGCTAAGTCAGATGTGGTGGTGCACACCTGTAGTCCCAGCACTCAGGATGCTGAGGCAAGAGGATCACCGCAAATTCGAGGCCAGCCAGGGCTACATAGTGAGTTCAAAGTCAGCCTGGACTATATAGTGAGACCCTGTCTCAAAAAAAAATTTTAAAAAAGCTAACATTCCTACTGTTTTTTCAGTTTTATGTAGGAATTTTTTGTTAGTGCTGGGCCTTTTCAAACCCAGGTCCTTATGTATGCTAGGAAACTATTCTACCACTGAACTTCATCCCTAGCCCTATAGAGAAATTTAAAATGTATGCCTTTAACTGTCCCTTTTGAGATGATTTCATTGTTTTTGTCTCTCGTTCTGAAGTGATCTATAATGTTAGTATTTAATTTGTGTATGTTGAACCATCTTTGCTTCCCTGGGGTAAATTCCACTTGATCAGGGTATATAATCTTTTGGATGTACAGTTGGGTTCAGTATGCTAATATTTTGTTGAGAATTTTTGCAGGGATATTATTATTTATCAGGGATACTATCTGTAGTTTTCTTTTCTTTTCTTTTCTTTTCTTTTCTTTTATGTACCCTTATCTTTTTTTGACACCAGGGTAATACTGGCCTCATAGAATGAGTTTGGAAGCATTTTCTCCCCTTCAGTTCTTTGGAATCGTTTGAGGTGAATTGGTATTAGTTCTTTAAAGTTTTAGTAAAATTCAGCAGTGAAGCTGTCTGGTCTTAGACTTTTCTTTCTTGGACACTTTTTATTCATTTATTGATTCAATATTGTTATTTGTTGTTGGTCTGTTTGTTTATCTTCCCAATTCAGTTTTGGTAGGTTATACATGTCCATAAATTTATCTGTTCTTGATTTTCCAATTTGTTAGCATATAATTGTTCATGGTCCCTACCATTATTATTATATATATATATATATTTGTTGAGACAGGGTCTTGCTATGTAGTTCAGGCTTGCCTTGAAATCACTGTGCAGCCCAGGCTGGCTTTGAACTCACAGCAATCCTCCTGCCTCAGCCTTCCGAGTGCTGGGATTACAGGCATGCACCGCCATGCCCAGGTTCCTACCATTAATTTCGGATGCTGTTTGTACATCTATTGAGTTCTGGTTTATGTTGAGGTCTCTTTCTGGGATGTTTATTTTGTTCCTTTGAGTGGTTTGTCTCTTAATACTTGTATTAGTTCTGTATTTTTAAGAATATTTAGATTTCAGTTTTAACTCCTGCTCGGTAATCTCAGGAAGGATTCTCAGAAAAACAGCAATTAGAAAAATTTACACATTTTATTTTCATGCTTCAGCCTCTTCCAGTGTAAGGCCGTTGGGGGTCCAAACATTTCTCTGACCCTAAATGCAGCCCTTTCCCTTTCGTGGCATGGGTATCTTGAGAAAAACAAGTATGTCCTTACTGCAACAAATATGTCTTCCATTGAAGACATTTGTCTCTGGTTTTTAATAAATAACTTTTCACTAGTTTTAAGAATTACTTTTAGGGGCCAGTGAGATGGCTCAGCGGCATAAGCACCTGCCCGGCAAGTGCAAGGTCTTGAGTTCAACTCCCAAAACCCACATAAAGGAAAAAAAGGGCCAGTGATATTGCTCAGCGGCACAAGCGTGAGGTCCTGAGGTTGACTCCCGGTACCCACATTAAAAAAAAAAAAAAAAAAAGGAATTACTTTTAGGGCCGGGGATATAGCTCAGTGGCACAGTGCCTGCCTGGCCAAGCGTGAAGTCGTGAGTTTGATTCCTGGTGCCAGAAAAAAAAAAGAATTACCTTTTAGGAAATCGAGCAGTGGAGAGAAAGGAGTAGAAAACAGATCATTCACTGTTTACCTTCTATAACACTTGCGTGTTCAAAAAAGTGATTAGCAACAGGCGCCATGGCATAGGCATGTGATCCCAGCTGCTTGGGAGGCTGAGTCAGGAAGAATGCAAATTCCCAGCCCACATGGGCAATTTAAGAGGACTCCATCTCAAAATAAATATTTTAAAAAGCGTTAGGGGTGTAGCTCAGTGACAGAGTACTTGCAAGGCTCTGGTTTCCATCCCAAGTACCACACAAAATTTTTTTTTTTGTGGGTACTGAGAGTCGAACTCAGGACCTCATGTTTGCCAGCAGGTGCTTGTGCCACTGAGCGATATCACTGGCCCTTTTTTTCCTTTATGTTTGACTGGGAGTCAAACTCAGGATCTTGCGCTTGCCAGGCAGGTACTTATGCCACTGGACTATATCACCGGCCCACCACACAAAATATTTGAAAAACTCTAACAATTATTCTTTAAAAGGGTGGATATGTGTGTATGTTGCTTTGCTGCTGAGAGCCTGTGTTGAGGCAGGGAAGGTTCTGCCCTTTTCCTGCCTTTGGATGTCAGCAGTCAGCTAGATTCCGTCCCCAGCGGCTCACCCCATGCTTTCCCTCGCAGCTCTGTTGCCGGCAGGCAGATTACTGGCAGTTCGTGAAGGACATCCGCTGGCTCAGCCCCCACTCCGCCCTCCATGTGGAGAAGGTGAGCGGGGTGGGAGCGAAGCACTGGGGTCGTGACGCGGGGGTCTTTGCTGCTTGAGGTTCTGTCGGAAGATTCTCCAGCCTAGGACAGGTGCATCCAGTTTCCTGTGAACTGGTGGAAGGAAGGAAGGAAGTTAACCTCCCTGAGGGCTGACTTAGAGGGAAGGGTTATTAGCATAACCATTATTAAGAATCTGTAGAGCCATTGTTCCAGGTCGCTTTCTCTTCTGTGGGGAACTGGTGAAAAGATCTGTGTATAGGGCACCAGAATGAAGGTCTTGGAACTCCAGGACCACAGCAAAAGATCCCCTACAGCAGCAGGGGAAGTGGGACTGATGTGCTGGGAAGTGGTCGGGAAGAGGCACCAACGAGAAAGAGGCATGAGGTTTCCAGAGGCCAGGATCAGACAGAGCCACTCATGTCCCTGACAGCTTTGGCTGCCATCAAAGCTCCCCACCATCCTGTTCCTCGCTCAAGATGAAACCTCTAGTTTCTAGCCAGGAAAATGAGCTCAAGGAAGTTAGGTGACTTGGCTGAAGCTACACAGCTGGTTCCAGAACAATTACTGCCAATTTTATGTTGAGAGAAAGAGAGAGAGAGATGAAATGAACTACAATTATCTATCACCCCTCTTCAATCCTTTTTTTTTTTGAGACAGGGTCTCACTATGTAGTTCAGGCTGGCCTTGAACTCACTATGTAGCCCAAGCTGGCCTCAAACTCACAGCAGTCCTCCTGCCTCAGCCTCCCAAGTATTGGGATTACGGGCGTACGCCACCACCCTCTTCAGTTCTTGTTGCTACATGGCTAGTCTTGTTTCATATAGAACCCCACTGCTAGATTCATCACTAAGGTAATGTCAGGAAAAGTAACTTGTTTCTTCAGCATTCAGGAGGCTGAGGCAGGAGGATCACTGCGAACTCAAGGCCAGTGTGGGCTACATAGCAAGACCCTGCCTCAAAAAACAAAACAAAACAAAAACCCAGTAACCTTTTTCTAAATGATCAGGGACCCATACCCCAACATTAGAGCCCATTATTTTCTATGTCCTTATCACTTATATTCTTCCCAATAGCCCTCCCTCCAACTTCTTTTCCTATAATACATTGCTGTAGTCATTTCCTCTTTGAAGCTGCCTGAAATCACCCTTCATACATTTTGTTGCACTAATCCTGGCCTCTGAGACTTTGCTCTTGGAACACTCAAGGAGGGAAAGGTTCCGGACAGAGAGTGCTGTGGTTAGAGTTAAACAGTAGTTCTCCAGTGGCTTGGGTGGAGAGTCTTTGGTACATTTTTCCTAGGTGCTTCCCCCCAGGTTATTGTCAAATTCCCTCCTGGAGGCTCCTGAAATGGAGGAGTCTGTGAGAAAAGCCAAGAGGCCAAGTTCATCCTTCCTCTGAGTGTCCCAGAACAGGTGCCTCTTTGAAGTTAGAGCATGAAGAGCCAGATGTGGCAGTTTGTCTTTCCTGGAGTTGCTTGTCAGTGAATGGCTTAACCATTCACAGTGAAGCTATTAGTCTCTTCCTTCATTCTCCAACTTCAGCACCACCCCCCACTCCTTTTTGAGACAAAGTCTCACTGTGTAGCCCAGGCTGGCCTCTAACTCAGCAATCCTCCTGTCTCAGCCTCCTGAGTGCTGGGATTCCACATGTGCACCACCACACCCAGCAGGACAATACTCTGCCTGCCTTCCCTTCCCTGTCCTGTGGGTTCATGGGTTGCTGGGCTTCCGTCTATGTGTTCTGACTGCTCCACTTTGTGTCCCAGTTCATCAACTTGCATGAGAACAGCCAGAGCGATGCCACCGGTGTGAGCGAGCGTGCTGTTGCGGAGCTGTGGCTGCAGCACAGCTTGCAGTGCCACTGCCTCTCAGCCCAGCTGCGGCCCCTGCTGGGGGACAGGCAGTACATCCGGAAATTCTATACAGGTGGGTCTCTATCCCCAGGGCTGCATCTATCTACTTCTTGCTTCTGCTCCACAGCACTGGGTGCCTGCAGTCCCAGACCTCGTGTTTGTCACTCGATACCATGGAGCCGCTGCACAGAATCACATCCTCAGTCCTCCTCTCCTTCCTTGAAAAACACACTCAGACTGGTGCCCAGGGGTCCCCTGCACTCAGGCGCACAGACCAGCCTGGACACTGGTCACATGTCTCCTCCGTGCTGGTTGAAGCAGCCCAGGAGTCAGCAGCAGAGAGCAGGGAGTGGGATGCCTGGGCCACAGTCACCAGAGCCAGAGTGTGACTCGTAATCTCTTCCCTTGGCCTCTGTGCTCCACTGCCTGCGCTCAGCTTCTCTATGCTTGTCCCCATTCTTTCCTCCATAGTGGCTTGCGTGTCTGCACTTCTTTTTACCTCCTTTCTCCTTGCCCCTTCCCCTGGGCTCCTCTCCCCCGAGGCCACATGGGAGGCTGGATCGCTCACCGTGGCCACTTCTCTGTCCCCAGACAGCGCCTTCCTGCTCAGCGATGCGCACGTGACGGCCATGCTGCAGTGCCTGGAAGCCGTGGAGCAGAACAACCCCCGCTTGCTGGCTCAGATAGACGCATCCATGGTGAGGGTCAGGAGTTAGCTTGTTTGTGCAGGCGCCTGAGCCGCACTCGATGCGACCCTCAGTAGCAAGTGACTTCAAGTGACTTCTTCCGGGAGGCAGATGTACGCCGAGAGGCTCTAAAAAATGCTTGGCAAGAAGAGGAGGCACCGTTGTGTACTTACCAAAGTGCAAAGTCTAAGCCTCAGTCTGTTTGCTGGGGACAGGGCAGGGGGTGTTTAAACCCTTGGGACCCTCGGTCTGAGTAAGCACCTCCCTTTAAGGTCAGGCTTGATGGAGAGCTGGGCAGGAGAGGGATGTTCTCGCCGTGTGTGGTGATTCACGCCTGTAATCCCAGCACTCAGGAGCTGAGGCGGGAGGATCGCCAAGAGTTTGAGGCCAGCCTGGACTACATAGCGAGGCCCTGTCTCAAAAATAAAAAAAAAAACAGAAGAGAGATGGTCCTGAATCTGGAGAAGGCTTTACAGGGGTTAGACCTTGTATGGCTTAGTGGTACATGGGGTTATTCTTTTTTCTTTGGTATAAAGAAAATTTTGCAGTAAAAAAATTTTGTTACCTGTAATTAACACACCTCATTACTAATACTTAACTAGAGCAGAGGCAGAGTCCTTACTCCTTTTAGGGTAGAATGTCCTCATCTCTCCTGGAGGTTTAATTTGGATTGTCAGTTGCCATCTACTGAATACTCTGTGTGCCAGGTAGGGTGCTCTGTATAGAACACGCATCTTCCCATTTCATCCTCAAATCTCCGGGAGGAGGGCATTCATCTCTGTTTAGAAAGGAAGCCGCTGAGGCAGAGTAGGTGAGTCCCTTGTCCAAAGTTGGGACCAGATAGCTTCTGAGTGACCAGGGATGGGTCAGAGCCCTGCCCTGTCTGACCTCTGACTCCACATGTATAGGCTTAAGTGTTTCTGGTGCTGTCTCCAGAAGGAGCGTCGTGCAGAGCCAATGGTGCCCAGGATTCATTTTCCTAGTTGTAGCCCAGCAGAGGCTGATGTGCTGTGTCCAGGCTCCAGCTGTTGTCCGCGCTGCTGCAAGGGCCAGCTTGGTCAGCACTCCTGCGGGGCTGACCCCCTCCCCGGACCTCTTCCTTGAGTCCCGCATGTTTTATTCTCTTTTAGTTTGCTAGAAAGCACGAGAGCCCACTGCTGGTGACGAAAAGCCAGAGCCTGACCGCTCTGCCCGGTTCCACACACGCCCCACTGACCAGCTGCGCTCAGCATTCCTACTTCGGGGCCTCCTCCGGCCTGCAGCAGTCCATGCCCAGCTACAGCTCAGGTACAGGGACACGGGTGGACGCTACATGATCTCCAGGCCTGGGAAGGAGGGGACTCTGGGTGCTCACAGTCTGGTGCTCAGTCTGTCAAACTTCAGGTTGCAACAACAGACCCCTGAAGGTATGGGGAAGCCAGGCTAAGATAATTCAGGAGAATCATTAAAGTAGCAGGAAAAGGTGTTTTTAGATTGATTTGGGTTGCTATTCCACATTGCAAAGAAGGCATTGAAATAATAGCTAACATTTATTGAGTGCCTTCAACATGCTGGATTCTGTTGTAATCAGTTCATAGGTACCATCAAGCCAGGCATGGTGGTGCATACCTGTAATCCCACAAGTTTGGATCACCGCAAGTTTGAGGCCAGCACGGGCTAGAGAGTTTGAGTTCAAGGACATCCTGAAAACAGTCCTGTGAGGGGTTATTATTATTACTGCTTTTCGTACAGATGAGGAATACAAGTCAACAGCTACTGAAGCCACTGTCTCAAGAGCCCATGCTCTTAACTTGGCTCCTTCTAAGTGACTTTAAGTGATGTAGCTTTTCTGAGGGGACACCCTGTGTCCTGGGGAGTTGGTCCTTGATAGTGGATAAACCGCAGGGCTCCCACTCACCTTTCTTGCCCCTTCCCCTTCCTTTTTCCTACCCTAGAGAGAAGAACCACTTCCTTTGCACTCTCTGGCCCTCCCCAAAGACCCCAGGAAGGCCGAAGACACCTGTCCCCAGCAGAGGAGGAAACCGCCCAGGCCCTCCAGCTCTCAGACTCGGCACCAGCCTCGGAGTCCCCGTCAGCCCTACAAGAGATGAGCTCTGGGGCCCCAACCAGCCCACTGGAGGCCTCCTGGGCCGGCAGCCAGAGTGACTCCCCAAGTGACGGCAGTGAGGGTCCCGAGTACCTGGCCATCGGCAGCCTGGACCCTCGCAGCCGGTCCGGCTGTCAGAGCCCCAGCAGCAATACTGGGAGCAGCAGCTCGAACCTGTTCTCCTCCGGCAGCTCCCAGAAGCCAGGTTCTGCCGCATCTTCTTTAGGAGACCAAGAGGGTGGCAGGCAGAGCCAGTTGTCCAGCGTCCTCCGCAGGTCCAGCTTCTCAGAGGGACAGACGCTCCCTGTCACGGGTGGGATGAAGAAGAGCCACATCCGCTCCCACTCGGACACCAACATTGCCACCAGAGGAGCACCAGGTCAGCAAGGGGCCCCAGCATTGAGAGGGGAGGAGAGTTTGTTCCTGAAGCCTTGCAGATGGCCAGGGGAGAATTTGTGTTTCTCATGATGGACATTCTGCTTGATAAAGAGAGGGAGAGGTTCGTAATGGAATATTCATGCTCGAAAATCACTGTGCATGTCTGTGTCTGTCCCTTTACATAGTGCTGAGTGCCAAGGGCTTCCCTGGATTCCTTCAGCGGTTCCTTAGCCTCAGAGGACAGCAGGACTCATCACAGCTTAAGTTTTCAGTGTCTCTCTCGGGCTGACGGAAAGTGTTAAAGAGCTTTAAAAATAATCCTGTTAAATTCCTCCCCTTCCTGTGATTCTTGAGAAGTTTGGTCAGGATATAATACCAGTACCCAGTGCTAGTAGGGCTCCCTGATTAAAACTGGGGACATAGTGAGTGCGGGGTAAGGGGACCCAGTAAGCAAGCAGGTGGTGTTGACGGCTGCATCACTAACTCAGGCTGAGGCAGTCAGGTGAGGAGGCCCTGGCCCTGGGACTCATATCTCAAAATGCGAGCTGATGGCAGGGAGCGACCTGGAGTAGCTGCGGGTCTCACTGCTTTGGCCATGTCCCCGCCGTCATCATTCCTAGGTTGTTGGTATCTAGCAGGCTTTGGTTGGGTTTCATTTGTAGCAGCCTCTGTAATAGTAAGTACAGAACCATTCTGGATCAAGATCGCCCCAGAAATGAAATATTAAAATAAAATATAAAAAATTTAATAGGACAAAAACAAAGAATTTCTTCTAGGAATGGAGCCGCTACTGCTCTTTTTCCTATTCTAGAAAGATGAGATCTAAGGGCCTCATTTGAAATCTTAGTATGATAAATTTGTATTCCTGTTTTTCCTTAAGAATTTGATCTGATTTATGGTAACTCTTCAGGAGAAAACCCCCCAACCAAAGCCTGTCTTCCCGTGAGCTTTCTCAGATGTGAGGACGCTTGGGTCAGATCTTCTCAGCACACCGACCGCAGGCCTGGTTCTACTGCACTCCTGGTCCCTGGCCTTTGAGCGTGGGCAACTTCCCTGTCCCTGTCCCTGAGTCCACATGGATTCCAGACAACTCGGTAACCTGCGTGGGAAGCAGAGCCAGGGAAACCCTGTCCAGAAGGGTCCGAGGGAGTAGGGTCCTTCGTAGCTTTCTATGTTGAGCTCTCTCTCCTTCCACAGCGGGGTTTCCTCTTGCAGTTTGTCTCCCTCTGCCCGGTAAAAAGACGCTTTTTTCTCTTTGTCTCCCTCTAACCTTGTCTGCTCTGTCTGGACTCTCCTCTGCACCTGTCTGCCTGCAGGAGGCCCCAGGAATATCACCATTATAGTCGAAGATCCCATTGCAGGTTTGGGAGCCAGCCCTCCACCCCTTTTCCTCTGTGACCACCTTGCTGAGTTCAAAACCTCCTTTTCCAGTCTGGTGTCAAATCAAGCCTGCCATTCTGGTCCTGCCGTGGTGCTGGAGCCTGTCTGTAAAATGACACCAATATTTCACATGAACGTCTGCCCCCAGCTTCCAATGGCCTCCTTCAGTTCTCCCAGTATCCTCTGGGAGGCAGAGCAGGACTTAAGAATTCAGTTTCGCCAAAGGTGAAACAGGCCTGCTCTTTGTCTAAGGACTCGTGATGGCTCAGTGGAGACTATTTCTTATAATGGAACACTTACTACAGATGACTTACCTTTCCTTGACTTAACACCAGAATGCGTTTCATGCCCTCTCTGTGGTTTTGGATATACCTGCATGTTTTTGCCTGTCCAAGAGTTCCTGGTTGCTTTCTTTCACTGTCTTCATCCCTGTGTGAACCCTTTACACCCCACCCCGCCATTGCACACTTTCACAGTGACTTCCGTCTGTTTGCTTTTGTTTCCATGGTGATGTGTGTTTGTTCTGGGTACTGTGATTCATGGAGATGGTAACCCTGCAGGTCTGCGAGGCAGTGGCAAGGGAAGACTGGAAACCAGGGTCTCCTGGTAATGGGGAAACCCTGGGTGCATTAGCTTGGAAAAGAGAAAGTAAAAGAGGAACCAAGTCTGCAGAAACATCCTTTATCAGAGCATGTTTGTTCTTAAGGAGATGAGAAATGATAAGAAGGCAGATCTCACTGAGACCGGGAAATGGTAAGGATCAGTTGAATAGGCAGCAGCAGAGGTAGAGAGCTCAGTTGGCAAAGGCCGAATGGCCCTGTTTTGTAAGGAATTAAGATCATGGTGGTTGGAGTTTGTGTTGTGAGCCAGGTGTGACTGGGAGTCTCAGAAGCACCTTTGAGGCATGGTGTCTTACTGAGGCATCACAGTGACAGCTGGTTTGTGCTCAGTTCAGTAGTGAAGAGCAGAGCCCACTGCCGGGCCAGCGGAAGCCTTGGAGGGCCCAGGAGAACTCGAGTTGTCCCTTACCACATACTAGCTTTTCTTGCAAGAGCAGCAGCTGACAGGAAATGGTTGGATGTGACTCAGTTGCCCATTCTCCAGAGCACCTCGTAATTTCCCCAACACCCCCTTGCTTTCCACCTGCTCTTCCTTGGCATTGGAAATCGTGTTTTCTTTTGAAAAATACCACTTTCTCATGGGCTGCAAGCCCTGCCTGCTGCTGTTTCTCCATCCCCGGCTCTCAGCGGTCCTCTTCCTAGAACCTCCTGCTTTGACGGCTTTCCCGAGAACCCTCTCCCTTCCCAGCGACGAGCACTTTGGGTTCAAGGCCACCATCCTTGGCTTCTGCAGCATTGCCTCGAGGCTGCTTCTAAGGACATTGCTAGGTTTTATTTTGATTCCTTAATGAACCTAAACCTTCTGATACTGTTTTTTTTTTTTTTGTTTGTTTGTTTTCTGATATTGTCAAGGTATCAGAAAATTGCATTGTGCGTGTCTGTCTCTTACCACCTGAAGACTGTTTTTGAAATTAGTTTATCAAGCTGGGCCCTGTGGCGCACACCTGTAATCAGGAGGCAACTGAGCAAAAGCCTGTCTAAAAAAACCAACAAGTAAATAAATAAGTAAATAAACTAAATTTCTCAGGATGTTAGAGCTGGCTGACGCTCCTAGAAGCTTTGATTGAGTTTCGGGGCTCATCCCCACTCCGTGCAGGGCACAGTGTGCTGACTCAGTCTCTCTGTTGTTGCGCTCAACCCCTGTGTGAGAAATAACACTCATCCACCATTTCTCGTGGCCGCCTCTGATTTAGGGTCCCACCCTCTCTGAGGTTGTAGATGTCATCACAGTGTGTGTGTGTGTGTGTTTGTGTGTGTGTGTGTGTGTGTTGATCAGACGGAGCAGGCAAGGGGGATCTTAAAAAGAGGCCTTTGAGTATTAAGATTTAATTACCAGAAGACAGGTTCCACGTGGACATCATATGCAGGAGAAAGCCATTTGTGTCCTTTGCTAACCAGGTTATTTATTATTATTATTTTTTTTTTTTTTGAGACAGGGTCTCACTATGTAGTTCAGGCTGACCTTGAACTCATATGTAGCCCAGGCTGGCTTCACACTCGTGGCAATGCTCCTGCCTCAGCCTCCTGCATGCTGGGATTACAGGTGTGTGCCACCACACCCTCCTTGCTGGTACTGTGTTTCTGAACTTTCTTTCTTTCTCTTTTTTTCATTTTTTCATTTTTTGTGTGGAGAGGAGGGGAGAATATGTAGTCTATACATTTAGACAGTACAAGGGTTATCTCTGGGCTGTCTCCATTTTTTTCAGTAAGCACCAAGCCTATTGCTCTGGCACTGAGCTGTAGCGGTCTGGTTAGAGGGGAGACCCGAGAGCGTCTTAGTGGCACCATCTTCAGACTTCTGGAAAAAGTATGGCTGCTGCAGACCCGAGTCCAGGAACAGAACTTTTCATGTCCCTGCTCTGTTGTCCCGCAGAGGGCGACCAGTACCCGGGCTCGGGAGAGGGCATGTTCCGGAGACCATCGGAAGGACAGTCCCTCATCAGCTACCTCTCGGAGCAGGACTTCGGCAGCTGTGCGGATCTGGAAAAGGTGAGGAAGCTCGCTTGCCGAGACCTGGCCTGCAGATCTGTGGTGCTAGCTGTTCCAGTGAGGTTTCGGGGACACAGCAGCGACATGGGTGTAGACTACAGTAAAGATGAGCTCAGCAAATCCTGTTTTTGGGAAACTTTAGGAAGCATGTGCTCTTCACTGCATCCAAATTATTAGCCATTTAACTGGGACCAGTGGCAGATGCCTGTAGTGCTAGCTACTCAGTAGGCTGAGGCAGGAGAATCACAAGTTTGGCCCATTTAATGAAACCCTATCTTAAGGTAAAATTTTTTAAAAAAAAGAGAATGCGGATATGGTTCAGTGTTAGAGTGCTTCCCTAACACAATGAGGCCCTGGATTCCATCTCTAATACTGCAAACAAAACAATACAGCACAAAACAGAACACCAGGAAAGTTGGGCGTGGTGGCATACACCTGTAATCCCAGCACATGGGAGGCTGAGGCAAGAGGATCTCCATGAGTTCCAGGCCAGCCTGGGCTACATAGCCTGCACTATGTAGTGAGACCCTGTCTCCAAAAAACAAAAAACAAAACAAAAACCACCACAAAAATATTAGTAATTTTATCTTAGAAGCTGGTCAGAGAAACATTGAATTTTAGCTGCATAATTATTCTTTCTTTGATTCTGGAACCTTACTGTTTCAAAATCAACCTATATATTTTATTCTAAAGCTCATACATGTAATAATATCTGTGCAGCATTTTATGGCTTACAAAACCCTCTTGCTTTGAGACATTACATTTATCTTTGTGCACAGGTACGTGACTTTGGAAAAGAGCCTGATTGAAATTCCTGGGCATTCTTCCCCTTTTTTCTTTGCTAGACAAAGACCTTTATTTTTTAATTTTTTTTAATTTTTATTAATCCTTGTTTCAAACTTTATTCCCAAGCTTCTCTAAGATTAATTAGCTGCAAAGAGGAAATTATGTATAAGTAAAAACTGAGAAGAGGAGCCAGGCCTGGTGGCACAAGACTGTAATCCTAGCACTCAGGAGGCTGAGGCAGGAGATTCCCCAGAAGTATGAGGCCAGCCCAAGGTACATGGGGAGTTCCAGGCCAGCCAGAACTACATAGTGAGACCCTGTTTCAAAAAAACCCAGAAAACAAACAAGAAATACTGCAAAAAGCCACAATGTCCAAGGGGCTGGGGCTTAAAAATTATTAGAGATCTAGATGTTATCAGGTCCATAAACAAAATAATTTTTAGAAACAGTCATAAGACCCAAAAAGCAGTTCCCAGTAACTTCAAGCTTTATCTTATTTTTTGTTTTGTTTTGTTTTATTTTGTTTTGTTTTGAGACAGAGTCTCGCTATCTAGTTCAGGCTAGCTTTGAACTCACTATGTAGCCTAGGCTGACCTTCTAACTCCAAGCGACTTCTTTGGTGCCCTCCTCCAGGAGAACGCCCATTTCAGCATCTCTGAGTCCTTGATCGCCGCCATCGAGCTGATGAAGTGCAACATGATGAACCAGTGCTTGGAGGAGGAGGTGGAGGAGGAGGACAGCGATCGAGAGATCCAGGAGTTGAAGCAGAAAATCCGCCTCCGGCGCCAGCAGATCCGCACCAAGAGCCTGCGCTCTGAGTACCAGGAGACGGAGCATGGCAGTGAGTGGGCCTGGGGCTCCTTTGTACTGTTTCTCACGGTTTCGGGTGTTTTGAGACAGGGTCTTGTTATTTAGTTCAGGCTGGTCTAGAACTCAGTATGTAGCCAGGCTGACCTCAAACTCACCGTGATCCTCCTGCCTCAGCCTCCCGAATGCTGTGATCACAGGTGTGTGCCACCATGCCTGGCTTCTGGTCTTCCTTTAGAATGTTATACACAAGCCAAGGGTTCCTTTGCTCCCCTTTAAAACAGGAGATATTAATATGCTGTTCTTTTTTTTAACCAGACTAAGAATTATCACCCTAGAGTTCATCCATTTCTTATATTTGAAATAGCTTCCTTCTGAAATAGGCTTCTGATATGAAAAGAGCTATGACTACTTCCAGGTTTGCTTCTCAAGTAGTAGGACATTGTATTACAAGAAACTTTCTAAGGGATCTGGCTGTGGTGGCACACTCCTGTAATCCCAGTACTCGGGAGGCTGAGGCAGGAGAATCTTTGAGAGTTCAAGGCCAGTCTGGGCTACATAGTAAGTTCCAGACCAGCCTGAACTGCATAGCGAGACCCTGTTACAAAACAGAACAAAACAAAACAAAGAAAAGCCTTTCTAGGGATAAGTGACATGGGAAGACCTTTTTGTCCTATTTATTATTACTATTTTTTAATACAACAGGCTTTCGGGTCACCTCCAGCAGCTCACAGTTCAGCTCTCGGGACTCAGCACAATTCTCTGACTCTGGCTCTGCTGATGAGGTTGATGAATTTGAAATCCAAGGTAAGAAGCAACTTTTGTTCTCAAAGAGGCTTTCATTTCTTGTTATTTTCCATTTGGAGTCATAGGCTGAGAGACTCTGGAGTAGACCAGCTTCACCACGGTCCATTAGGAAATGTTGGTTACCGTAAAGGACAGCTTCTCTTGCTAAAGCCAAAACCCCTTTAAAATTTAAGGTCAAGGCTAGCCTGGACTGTGTAACAGGAGCCAGTCTCAAAAAACAAATAAGGAATAAGGTAAATAAAATCTGAGCAGAGGAGAACCCTGAAGGACAGTGCTCAGGTGGAGTGGGCTCGCCGTGAATCTCCCCGTGCTCCTTCCTCACTCGCCTCTTTCTCTTGGATTCTCACTCGGGTTCGTCCTGCCTCGTCAGGCTGACCCACACCACATGAAATTAGAATCCCACTCTCCATGCTTCATTTGACACAACTGGAATTATTTCAAAGTATTCAGAAGGAGCTTTATTGTAATCCTGAGAGAAAAAGACAAGAAGAGTCATTGAGGGAAAAGCCAAAACGAAAACTAAAAATCTAGCTTACAAAGTAGGGCTTCCGTGCCTGTCGCAGCAGTGTGAACAAGCTCAGTGGAGTCCTGACTCTTGTGGGAGGGATCAGCGTGGAGAGGGGAGGGGCCCCCATCCCGGAAGGCAGCTGTTCTCATTCGGGTTACCATTCTGTTCCTGCAAGTCATCAATTTCTTTAATTGTCTGTCAGTGAGACAAACAACAACTAGAGCCCTTCCCCAGGGGTGATTTCCTTACTGAGCTGAATCGTATCTGCAGTGCTCCTATATGACATTGTAATACGATGAGGAAGGGCTCTCCGAGTGCGTGTTAGAGAACCCACGCATCTGCAAGCCCTCCAGGTGAAGTAGCCAGCTTGCTTTCCCATTTGAAATTCAGATTTTGACACACATATTTTCCAAGTCTCTGGGAAGTCTTTCTTCCATGTTCTCCTTCGTGTACCTGATTTCTATGCATGATAAGGCCGTCACTTAAAAGTCCGTGTTTTCTTCCTGTGTGGCTTTCCAGGAACAGTTCTTTAATTCTCTAATGCCACGTAGGTGAACTCTAGTCAGTTCTGACACTGACTACCTAGGACGAGCACAGGTCCATGAGTGCTGGGCGCAGTTTCTCTACATCACTTCTGTGTCAGATGACAGATGCCAGTGCAGTCCCCACACTTCTGTGCTGCTGACTGCAAATTCACGCATTCCCAGGAGCCCTTGCAGTCTGAGATTTCTCTGGAGTGACTCTCAGAATTTAGGAAAGGGCTGTATTTAAGATTATAGTTTAGGGCCTCACGGTGAGATAGCTCAGAGGCACAAGCGCCTGCCTGGCAAGTGCAAGGTCCTGAGTTCAATTCCCGGAACCCACATAAAGGGAAAAAAGGGCCGGTGAGATCACTCAGCGGCACAAGAGCCTGCTGGTAAGCGCGAGGTCCTGAGGTCGACTCCCGGTACCCACATTAAAAAAAAAAAAGTATATATATATATATATATATATATATATATATATATAGTTTATTATGAAGCATACAAATAAACAGCCACGTGAAGAAGAACATAGGGCAGGGTCCTGCAGAGTCCCCAGCCTAGGGACCTCTTTGTCTCCTTGGAGTCCGGGGTTGCTACCTCCTAGTACATCTATATGGTTGTCTACCAGGATGCTCCCCAGACCATTTTTTTTGTTGCTATTCAGGGGCCTGCAGAGTCATTGCATTAGCACACCCTCAGGGATGGTCAGAAGGGCCTCCTTGTGAATAAGAAAAGATATTGCTACCACCCAGAAAAATCCAAGGTTTTGGGGCGCTCTGGGGAGAAATTGGGGATGAAGACCCAAAAAAAAAAAAAAAAAATATATATATATATATATTTGAATATACCACAGCCTGTGATTGACTTGATCTCCAGGTTAGAAGAAAATCAGAGGGTTCTACCCTCTCCTTCAGGATGAGCAACAGAATTCCCTGAGTGTACAGTTAAGGCAGATTCAGAACGTGCAGCTTGACTGGGTATGGCACAGTCCATCAGCTGCTCACTGTCCCCGAAGCAAAGCAGGGGCCAGGGCAAGCTTCAGTCTGGAAGGAGCCCGCCCAGAGGGAGACCTAGGTGCTCTCCTCCTGGAAACTTGCTGCAACCTTGGCCCCAGGGAGACATTGAATCAGCAAGTTTCCTAGTCAGTTCCAAGCAGAAACCCTGACCAGAGAGACAGCCCGTTCTGGTCCTCTGGGCTGTGTAATCCTTTGGTGGAGGGGCTGTAGTGTTGCATGGGGTGGTTGCACCATCTCTGCCTCTACCTGCTGGATGTCAGTAGGAACCCTCCCTACTCAGCAGTCTAAAGTGACCATCACCCTGTGGTGGGCCCACTGTCTTTGGAGGTCCCCAAGGCCAGGCTTTGGGTGAGATAGCAGTAACTATCTTCCAGGCTCTAGTGAGCCTTCCTGTGAATGTAAGTTCCTGAAAGTGTGTCATCTTTAGGAGCAAGGTCCTGGTCCCAGAAACGTGCAGAATGTCAGTCTCATCATTTTACTGCCCATCAGAAGAGTAAAGGGCCCTTTTTAATAATCATTGTCGCACAGATGGTAGCAAAGGTTCTAACCTGACTCTCACGTCAAAGAACGGATTCTCAGGGTCACTGGCCTTGCTGTTTTCAGGTAGCTGTGCTGGAGCGTGGATGTGCTTGTGTGTGCACGTGTGTGCAAGCTGCTTCTGTACACGCTTGACCCTGTGTTACCTGTCGAGGTGAGCAGGAGTACATGGCTGGAGGAATAGTTGGAAAAAAACAGACTTCCACCAGAACAGGATGCCGGGCATAATCACTGTTGTTCCTTGTTGGATGCCAGCAGCCCTCCTCACTGAATGTGTCCTTGACCTGCCCCACACTCTATTGTAGATTCGGAAGCCCTGCGACTGATGCAGGTGGCAGCCAGTTTAGAAAGGAACAGAGAGTTGCAGTTCAAAGCTGTCGCTAAGCTACTGCCACACATTTAGACAGCAAAAGCCAGGCAGAATATTAGGAAGTTTAGTGTTTCTTTCAAGTTTTGAATTTGCAGAGCCAACTTTCAGAAAGCTGTCTCTTCTAGAACTTTCAGAAAGCTTCTCTTCTCATATACAATTAGGAATTCCTGCTGTAAAGGTTTGGACTTAGTAATCACTTTGTGATTCAAATAAGGCTTTCCATAGGATATTAACTGAAAGAAAGTAACAGTTTTCTATTAAAAATGGTTTTAAAATACACTAAAAATTCAGAACTGTTTCAAAATAAAAGGGCTGGGAATGTATCTCACTGGTAGAGATTTTACATAGCATGCTTGAGGCCCTCAGTTCAATCCCCAGCACCATAAAAACAGAAAATAGATTTGAGCTGAGTGTGGTAGCACGTGCCTGTAATTCCAGTGCTCAGGAGGCTGAGGCAGGAGGATCACCTTGAATTTGAGGCCAGCCTGGGCTACTTAGTGAGTTCAGGGCCAGCCTGAACTATCTAGTGAGATCCTATCTCAAAAAAAAAAAAAAAAAAAGTTTGCAATGAGGCATAATTTATATAACAAAACTCACCTGCTTCAAATGTACAATTCAGTGATTTTTAATAAATTTGCCAGGTTATGCAACCATCATTATAATATAGCTTCTAAACATTTTCATCATCCCATGATCTCACTGTAAATTACTGCCCCTTACAGCTAATACCTGTTCCTACCCCAGCCACAGGCAACCACTTGTCTGCTTGTGTCTCTGTGGATTTACCCTTTCTGGACATTTCATATGAATGGAATCATGCAGTGTGTGATATGTTATCTTTTGTGTCTGGCTTATTTCACTTTATGTATTTCTGCTGCTGATGTCTGCCAAATTGGACTGATCCCATTTCTAAAATCCCAAGCCCAGATAATCTTTTCACCTTCTTTGATTTTAGGGTTTGTTGCTCCTGTTTTTTCTCCCCCTTTCATCCTCTTCTATTAGAGCTTCATAAATTCTTCTTTACTTACTTTGCAGATTCCTCTAGCGTTCCCATCCTGCATATATGAATATGTCAGGGTCTGGTCAGGAGACAGAGGTCACAGTAATTCCAATAGGGAAAGTTTAACATTGAGAATTGTTAACTGTAATGGGGGATTGAAGTAATGGAGTAAAGAGAGCCCTGGAGAATACAGGAAGGGCAGGCAAAGGTGGCAGCAGGGAAGGGACACATGTAAGGGAGGGCTGCACCTCTAGGTCTGAGAGCAGAGGGAAAGCAGCTCTTCAGAGCTGCACAGCTGCCCTGAGGTGGTACCAGGCGATGCTGTCCCCAGGGAGGTGGCCGTTCCAACAGCCTCCACTGGACACTGTTCTTTTTTTTTTTTTGTGGGTACCAGGGGGTCAACCTCAGGACCTCGTGCGCCAGGAGGCGCCCGTGCTGCTGAGCGATATCACCGGCCCCTTTTTCGTATGTGGGTTCCGGGAGTTGAACTCGGGCCCTCGCGCTTGTCGGGCAGGCGCTTAAGCCGCTGAGCCATCTCACTGGCCCCTGGACACCGTTCTTGGGTGTGTGGTGCGATGCCTGGCTTCAGAATGCAAGCGGCACTGGGAAGAGCAGCCCACGGGGGAGGGGATGTCCACCATCTGTGACCCCTGGAAAGCTGTCCCAGGGTGCTGGGAAAGCCACCCATGAGGTACTACCTGGGGCACTCTCTTATGCAAAGCTGTCTAAGGCAATTTCCGGGGCTCAGTTGCCTCAGCAGGCAGCCAGGATAGGAGCATACTGGACCTGTGGGGACACCCTTCCTCGTCAGTGTCCCTCCGGGCCCCCACTGACCCTGCTGAGCTCTGCCCACTGGTGGAGAAGGAGCAACTGCAGAAGCAGCTCCATCAGGGCAGAGAGAGCAGAAAGAAGGGGCGGCCTGGGGCGGAGGGCGATCCATTGATAGCTGCCATAATATATAAAAAGGAATGTTCACAAACCGTATTTTTTGACGTTTTAAAATTATATCCCAATTCAAGGTAATCAGTTGCTTCTCCCACCCTTCTGATCAGTTTTTTTTTTTCTTTAAAGAATTTTGCAGATTTTGCTAAGAAATTTGTAGATTTTGCAAAGAACTGGTTTTAACCAGTGTCTGGAGCCCATTCTTATAATCCCATTCTTATGAGCCCATTCTTTTTTTTTTTTTTTTTTTTTGTGGGTACCGGGGGTCGACCTCAGGACCTCGCGCGCCAACAGGCACCCGTGCCGCTGAGCGATATCACCGGCCCCTTTTCCGTATATGGGATCCGGGAGTCGAACTCGGGCCCTCGCGCTTGCAAGGCAGGCGCTTACGCCACTGAGTCATCTCACCAGCCCTATGAGCCCATTCTTATAAGCTTGTCATAGTTTTTGTTGTTTGTTTTTATATTTTCTGACATTTTTTCAGTCAGTAATAATAGCTTTATCTAAAACATCCCAAGCTCTTGAAGTCAGCTTTTTGGAGGAAAATAATTTGTTTTTGTACAAGATCCATAGCAAAGTTTCATAATTAGGTTAAATTTCACTTGGAAGATGAGTTTCCCCGAGTTTTTTCTCAAGTGCTGTTATTTGGTATTGAATGACTTCCTCTTTCCTCTTTACTTCTTCATTAGCTGTCTTAGAACCTGTTCTACTTTTTTTTCTTTGAGACAGGGTCTTGCTATGTAGTTCAGTCTGCCCTCGAACTCACAGCGATCCTCCTGCCTCAGCCTCCTGAGTGCTGGGATTACAGGCATGCACCACCATGCCTGGCAACCCTGGTCTAGTTTTACCCACACCCTTGACTAGTGTCCACTCAGATCAGCTTGGTCCTCTGCTTGAACTGACTGGAGTTGTCACGATGCAACACTGCCCCAGGAGGGCTCGAGAACACCTGACCAGGACAGGCATTCTGTCCCCTTCAATAACAGGGGCTGCCAGGGTAAGGTTCTTACCCCACAGTGCAGTGCTCCACAGTCTTGGAATATTCCTGATTAGCTAAGAAATCCTGCCACGTTGTACCTCTGGTAAGAAAGAGGAAGAAACTAGAATCTTGATTGTATGCTCTAAAGAGAAGAAAATGATTTGTTTCTCAAAGGAAAAAAAAGGACTTCCTCTCTGGGAGAATGAAGAATTGCTAAATATCATCATGCTTTGAATAAATACAGGGATGCATTCTGAGAAATGTGTCATTAGGTGATTTTGTGCAAACATCAACTACACAAACTAAGATGGCTACCACGGCCCTAGACAATATGATTGGATGGGACCACTGATATATACAGAAACATCATTGTTTGGCTCATGATTGTAGCTTTTACACAGACTGTGGTTTCCTTAGCAACCATGACTTCCCAGTTCCTCCCCTCTGTGGCGTGTAGTGTCTTTAACAGACTGGTTCTAAAATAACAAACTGGTTAGCTCCTTATTCAAGATTATTTAAGATTTTCTTTCATTTTTCCTTCTCTAGCACTCCCAAACAAGATGAAATTTGTAAAAGCAAATTAATTATTTATTTATGAAATATTTTCTGAAAATCTATTATGTAAAAGCCAATTTGAGCCCAGCGTGGTGGTGCACACCTGTAATCCCAGCACTTGGGAGGCTGAGGCAGGAGAATCTCTACAAGTTCAAGGCCAGCCTGGTCTGCATAGTGAGTTCAAGGCCAGCCTGAACTGCATAGCAAGACTCTGTCTCAAAAAAAAGCACTTTGAGGGTTACTGGGACAAGGCAAGGCTCTGTACAATCCAAGGCACTGGAGTGTTACCCGCATAAATGCTGCAAACTGAAAGGTTTGTGAAGGGCTGTCACCTGGACTTTTTCCTTCTTCCTACTATGGTGGTACTAAGTACAGTGAAACAAAACAACTAGCAGTGCACTGGGAGCTGGATTTTGGTGGCACATGTGCAGATAGGAAATATGATAAAGACGAAGGTCTTTGTTGTTCATTAAAGTAGGCTTTGTTGGTTACCAGCAAAATTTGGTGATTGAAACCTAATGAGCAAATCTCGATTCTGTTAACCTGTTGCATGTACAGCTTTGAAGTAATTGGTCTGTCAGCAGTGTTATTTGAGTATATGCTTATACAGAACTATGTGTTAAGTATTTTAAGACCAAAAGAAAAATTAGACACACTCTCATTTACTCACAAAGAGATTTTATAATCTAGCTGTATAGACAAAAAGTCTACATAAGTGGAAACGTTTGACAAATCGAGCTACTCATGGCCAATGGCAGAGTGATATTATATGAGCTTGCTCCTCGTGTGAGGAACTCGCAGTGGACTGATGGGCGTGTGGGCTTAACAAAGGGAAAACGGTCTTTTCACCTGTTAGCAGAGGAGGTGAGAGATGGATTCAGCAAAATCATCTTTCATCGTTTAGTTAGGTTCTGTCTGCCTTTCTTGAACATAGCTTGTATTTCACTCCCCCCCATTTGGGTAATGAGGTCTCTGTACGTTCCGCCTAGACTCCTTTACCAGAAATAGGTGTTGGAAAGTCGGCCAGGGTTTCCTATAATTATACATGAGAGTCCTGCAGTAAAGATCAGGTCGACAATCGCCGTGCAAACCTGATCAGTTCCCAGGCCTGTCCCCGGACTCGCAAAGCCATGGAGTTATTTTCCTTCCTGTGCCACTAGACAGAAGATGAAGCTTTTTTAAGGATACAGAAAAACTTCTAACACTTGATGAAAATGGCACCAGTCAAAAGATGTTAGGGCTGGTGAGACGGCTCAGCGGCTTAAGCGCCTGCCTTGCAAGCGCGAAGGCCCGAGTTCGACTCCCGGAACCCACATACAAAAAAGGGGCCGGTGATATCGCTCAGCGGCACGGGTGCCTGTTGATGCGCGAGGTCCTGAGGTCGTCCCCCCGGTACCCACAAAAAAAAAAAAAAAAAAAAAAAAAAAAAAAGATGTTAGAAGCAAACTTCCAAGCGCACACACTTGTAATAAATAATAAGTAACCTCTATGATCCAAATTTCATGTTGAGTGCTAGGAAAAATCAGGAGCTGGGGGTGTGTGCAAGAGGTCCTAGTTCACCAGGTGTGGTGGTGTGTGCCTGTGATCCCAGCACTCGGGAGGCTGAGGCAGGAGGGTCGTCACGAGTTCGAGGCCAGCCTGGGCTACATAGTGAGTTTAAGGCCAGCCTGAACTATGTAGCAAGATCCTGTCTCAAACAAACAATGAAACAAATTTTAAAACCCTCGGTTCAGTCCCCAGCACTGGCAGGAAAAAGAAGCCAGACAGAGTTCTGGCCTCTGTGACCATCTAACGTTGAAATTAGTGACCAAAGGAGAGATTTGAGTCATTCTTGTGTTTCTGCTTGCTAGGGGTTGTGTGCCTGTGTGCCTAAAGATGCCTACTTTTCTCATTCACTATTTTACATCCACTCTTGAGTTTGAGTTCCCACCTGGACTTGTACCCACTTTGGCCTTCCCAGTGCTCTGTGTCCTGTCACTAACTCAGCCTGCTTGTGACTTGAGTAGAGCCAAATTATAAGTTCTGTTTAGAGCTTCTCCTGCCCTTAGCCCCGCACAGAACGGAGTGGTGAGCGGCCACCTCAAGCGCTTGGCTGGCCGTACCTCTTGATGGTTATGTTACCCTCTCCCTCCTCATTCTCCACTCCCTGCTCTCCTTATCTCTGGTTTCCATTTAGATGCTGACATCCGAGGGAGCATGGCCTCAAACAGCAAACCCTTCATTTCCTCCCAGTCCTTGTGAGTAGTTTTTTTCTTTTTTTTTTTTTAGTAACCTTGGGGTAGGTGGAGAAACAAACTTGGTTCTTGGCATATGGATGAGAAGAGCCACAGCTGAAGCCATTCTTTTTCAAGAGGGGGCAGGGTCAAGTGATGAGAAGAAAGAATGAAGGGAAAACCTTTGGTCTCAGTGGAGCAGACTGTCATGGACACCAGAGTTACAGCATGTATTATTTTTCCTCTGCTGACTTCTGTCGTAATTGGTGGTCCCAAAAGATTAAGGCTGAAGGGAGAGAGTGATGATTGTGATTTTTGATTATCAACTCAAACTGAACACATGCTGTAGTGTAGACCCAACTAGAGGAAATACTAGCCCCTTTGGGAAGGATGATGGCCTTTTGCAGCCCACAAAGCAGCTTTCCTCACTTTATTTTGGAAGAAGTCCAGAGAAAGGAAGTTCCTGCAGTGCTAGTAAGATTTGAACCCGAGCTTTAGGACATGAAGACCAATGCATTTCCACTATGTACGTGTCTGAAGAAGAGGGAGGAAGCGGGGCAGCTCCTGAGAATGGTCCTAGGTCCTGAGGGAGGCCCAGGGGTCCTGTCTTTGCCCTGTGCTCAGCTTCCCTGGCTTTTCCCCTTTGCAGCTCCCACTGCTTTCTGCACTCCACATCGGCTGAGGCGGTGGCCATGGGGCTTCTGAAGCAGTTTGAGGGCATGCAGCTTCCAGCGGCCTCGGAGCTGGAATGGCTGGTCCCAGAGCACGATGCCCCTCAGAAGGTAGGTGCAGAGCCCAGCTGTTCTTTGCTCTCCTGTTTCCTTCCTTGTGCGTGGAAGCCATTTGTTACACGTGTGTTGGATGAATGAATGAATGCCTATCTAGGTTTTTCCTAGCAATCATCAAACAGGATGTTATGGAGTATTTGCTGTCCTTACGCCACATGATGGCTCACAGAGCTCAAGCTGGAGCTCCTGTTTTGTGGCTAACTTTTGAGACACTGCTGAAGTCTTGAAGGCGTGAGACCCCTTGCCACTCCGGGGTTCTTGGGATGAGAGCCACCACCCCAGGACGCTGTTGCTGTTCACCTCCTGGAGTCTAAGGCCCTCACTTTTAGTACCCGGCGCGTTCTAGCGTGTTTTGAGGCCAGCGTTCCCTGAAGTCCTTGGCCTGCGGTGTGCCTAAAGTGTCTTTTGCTAGCAGTGCTTCCATTGTGGCCATAAGGGCCAAGCCTGTGCTCATGGACCACCGTTACCTACTCCCCGCGTTGTCTCCCACAGCTCCTGCCCATCCCTGACTCCCTGCCCATCTCGCCAGACGACGGGCAGCACGCAGACATCTACAAGCTGCGGATCCGTGTGCGCGGCAACCTGGAGTGGGCCCCACCCCGGCCTCAGATCATTTTTAATGTTCATCCGGCCCCAACGTGAGTACCACTGTGCTCTTTGGGAAACAGGACCGGCACCCTCCCCTGCTGTCTCTGCTTCCACCTGTACTTCCCGCATTACTCTTCATCTTCCTGTTCCTCCCCAGTGTAACTGGTCATTACCCTTCTTGCTGGCATTCCCAGCGTGTTGCCCCTCTCCCGCTAGTGTATGAGCTTATTAGTTTTTCTTTTCTTTTAAGATGGTTGGATGCGGGGGCCGGTGAGATGGCTCAGCGGCGTAAGCGCCTGCCTTGCAAGCGCGAGGGCCCGAGTTCGACTCCCGGAACCCACATACGAAAAAGGGGCCGGTGATATCGCTCAGAGGCACGGGTGCCTGTTGGCACGCGAGGTCCTGAGGTCGAACCCCCGGTACCCACAAAAAAAAAAAAAAAAAAGATGGTTGGATGCATTCCTCCGCCATTGCTCTTTTGCCTTTGTATGGTACAGAAAATTTGGCTCATTTTTGGGGAGAGCTACCACCAAGACCTAAACCCTAACCTTCCAACCCTCAGCTCTGTCCAAAGGTTCAGGTGAATTCTCTCTTCCCTGTGTCATCTCCTCCTCCTTTGTACCTGGAGGCCTCCTGCAGCGCCATCTGCCAACACCCCTCCTTTGCCTTTCCCTAGGAGGAAGATCGCTGTGGCCAAGCAGAATTACCGCTGCGCAGGATGTGGCATCCGGACTGACCCTGGTGAGGCCACCCTGGCTCTGTACTGCCCAGGGGCTATGCCTGCTCCCACACCTCGGAGAACAGGGCCTGTCAGGGTAGTAAGAAGAGGTGACGGGGCAGATCTGGAGAGAATGAGGGGGCTGACAGGGAGGAGGACTAGGCACGAGTGATGGCCATCAGAGGGGAACTGTCACTGGAGAAAGGGCAGTTGTGGGCAGTTGGGGACAGTAGGGCGTCAACTCTGGCAGCCTTGTTTCCCCTGTGGTCTCCAGGATTAGGATCCACAGGCCCCATTGCATGGGTTTCTGCTGGCTTCAGGGAGCTTAGACAGAAGGTGGCTGCAGGTCACAGGCTGTCCCCTTCTGCCCTTTGAAGAGAAGCAGAACTACCTCACGCATGTCCAGACGGGCAAGTCACATCTCCCCCCCGGTTCTTCCAGATTACATCAAGCGGCTGCGGTACTGTGAGTACCTAGGCAAGTACTTCTGTCAGTGCTGCCATGAGAACGCCCAGATGGTCATTCCCAGCCGAGTCCTGCGCAAGTGGGACTTCAGCAAGTACTACGTCAGCAATTTCTCCAAGGACCTGCTTCTCAAGATCTGGAATGACCCGCTGTTCAACGTGCAGGATATCAACAGCGCCCTCTACAGGAAGGTCAAGCTGCTCAACCAAGTGCGGGTAAGGCCTGAACAAGACCCGCCCCCACCCTCTGTGGTTAGCTTGCAGGGTCCTCACCAGTGTTGAGCTGTAGCTTTCTCATCGTCCTACTCTGTTACTTAGCTTTTTATTCTTTGTTTTGTTTGTGCGGTGCTGGAGATGGAACCCAGGGCCTCACACATGCTGGGCAAGCCCTCCACCGCCAAGCTATACCCCCAGCCCTCTATACTCTTCTGACATCTTCCCATTTCCTAGATATCTGTCTCATCAGAGCCCCAAACTCGCAACAGCAGGTCTGAAGTTATAGGTAGCATTTGATGGCAAAAGCAGAATTTCCCCATTCAATGAAAATATTACTGAGTAGAGAATAGGGTGAGAAACATGCACTGACTGGTCTTTCTAACACACGGTTGTCTCTCTCCACCCCCACCCCAATGTCTTCTCTCCAGCTGCTGCGGGTCCAGCTGTACCACATGAAGAACATGTTCAAGACGTGCCGACTGGCCAAGGAGTAAGTCCGTGCGGAGGGCAGAGTCCTCTGGCTGAGTTACGTACCCCCCAGGTCGTGTCTCAGCAGGCGGCTCCGGTGTTATTAGGAGAGGGAAGGAGATGAGGGGGATTTTGTAGAAATGTCCAGAAATGGTAAATGAGAAGCCACGGCAGTAACTGTTGCTGCCGTCTGTGGAGGGGAAATCTGTGGTTATTCTGTTCAGGGCAGGCACCACTCTGTGTAAGCCGGCATTGATTACTCTGCATGAGATTATAAATGAAGTCACTTCTGTCCACCAGACGCCTGTTGGTGTGGGAAGGCCAGGGTGGCCGGAACACTTGGGCCAGTAAATGTCCCCACTCTCATAGCTTCTCTCTCTTGTGGCTGAATAGGGCTTTTTCAACTGCAGTGTGCCGTACAAAATGTTCATTCCCTTCCCTGTCCACTGCTCCTCACCTGCAGGCTTCTGGACTCCTTTGACACAGTCCCAGGCCACCTGACAGAGGACCTCCACCTGTACTCTCTGAATGACCTGACCGCCACCAAGAAGGGGGAGCTGGGGCCACGGCTTGCCGAGCTCACCCAGGCAGGGGCAGCCCACGTGGAGCGCTGCATGGTGAGGCCTCGCTGTGATGCACAGAGCAGCCCTTGCTTAGGGGTGGGGAGCAGGGTGGACCCGGGTCCTTGCTGTTTTGCTCAGGACACTGAAAGAGCTGGCCAGCACTGCCAGTGAAACTGGAAAGGCTCGCTGTTTCCAAAGGCAGTGAACAGCTCAGTCATCCACTCTAAAGAATTAGAGGAGGAATTGGTCACCCCACTGAAGAACTGTCCCATGTGGGAAGGGAGCCTCAGATTAGAATCTTGGCTTTATTTTCAGTCCCTATGACCAAAAGAAATAATTTGCTCTGAGTTAAGCCTCAGTTTCCCTGTCTCTGAAATGAAAACATTGTCTACACTATCCTTTCCTCTCAAATGTTTTTGACAGTCAACTTCTGTGATAGCCTTTTGTAAACTTTTAAGTATTCTACAAGTATAGTTATTATTGTTTATGGTATATTAAACATGCCAGAAGTTCAGAAACTCCATTTTTATTTTTATTTTTTATGTAATTCAGGCTGGTCTTGAACTCACTATGTAGCCCAGGCTGTCCTCAAACTCGTGGCAGTCCTCCTGCCTCAGCCTCCATAGTGCAGACATTCTATTTTAAATCTCTCCCTCTCAGTCTCTATGCACTTTGTGTTCCTGTGGCAGACGGTCTCAGAATTCAAGCTCCAGAAGGGGCACAGGTAGACCTGTGTGCTGGGGAGTTGGACATACTTCTCTCTAGCCTGACTCGAGGCTGGTATTGACTTGAGGAAACGGCCTTGTTTTACATTTTGTCTTAATTAGTAGTGATGTGTGTGCCAAAATAAAACCATTACTCAGACTGGCACATTGACTCTGAAGCTCTGTGGCACCGTCCCTCTCTCCTTTCCTCTCCTCACTGAGAGCTACTCTGTGGCAGGGGTTTCCGGAGCCTGCGCCTCTCTCGTCCCCACTTAAAGTCTGTCTGTCACTGCCCAGCCCTGGCCTTCATCTGGCCCACACTGAGTTCAGCTCAGCCTCGTCCCTGGAGGCACTAGGACCCCTTGGCCCTCGAGGGTTTCTTTGCATTGCCCATTTGCTCCCTGGCGTCCCCTCTCTGGGCCGGTTCCTCATTGGCCACCTGTCTGCTTCCTCCCAGCTCTGCCAGGCCAAGGGCTTCATCTGTGAGTTCTGTCAGAAGGAGGAAGACATCATCTTCCCTTTCGAGCTGCAGAAGTGCCGGATCTGTGAAGGTGAGTGCTGGTTCACGGATCAGGGCAAGCAAGACTAAACATAAGGGCACTTATTTCCCTTAGCCACCCCTGTGAGCCACAGTTCGGTTCATTCAGCAGCTCCTCATGTCCCAGCACCAGAGCGCTGGCTGTAGTGAGAAGGGGCTGTCGCAGCTGAGGTGGTGTAAGTTTCCTTCCCTCTTGTCTCTTCCTCTGAATAGAGTGTAAAGCGTGCTACCATAAGGCCTGCTTCAAGTCTGGACCCTGTCCCCGGTGCGAGCGGCTGCAGGCCCGGCGGGAGCTGCTGGCCAGGCACAGTGTGGAATCCTACTTGTCTGACTACGAGGAGGAACCCACGGAGGCCCTGAGCCTTGAAGCCACCATCCTGGAGGGCACCTGAGGGAAGCACATTGAGTCCTCTGTCTTGGGGCCGGGGTCACACAAAATGCAGAACTGAGCCACCCTTTGAAGGACTTTCACCCTTGGGGCTTTTTTTCTAAATTATTATTTTTGTAATGACTTGTCTGACGTCCACATGTAACCAACCTCTGTTCGGTTGATGGGTCCAGTCCATCGTGATGGCTAATTAGTGGGCACCAGCACCTTCCACCAGGCCTGACACACGGTCCTGAGTGAAGCTTCCAGTGCCCCGGCAGGGGAGTGGATGCGAGACCCAATTCTGTCATCATGGTCTTCTCCGTAGGACCAGCTCTGGTTGCCATGCATCTCCAGTATCATCTCCACTTGTTTGTAGTTTTAGAGCCTCTGAGCCCGGCCTCTCTCAACCAGCTGTCTTCTCCTTTGCTGCTGTAACGGTGGGTGGGATTTTCTCCATCCGGATCCTGAAATAGGGAGAAGCACAGAGAACAGAACTCCGTGGGGGCGTCTGTCAGGCTTGCGTGGCACTTCGAGGGCCGTAAGGGCAGTCGTTACTGCTGTGGAGCTCAGAGACCTCGAGGAGACAGACAGCTGTGACGTCCCTGTTCAGAGTGTTCGAGGCGGAGATGGTGGCTCATGCTGACTTTCTTTATCTCCCTGGCGGGCTTGAAGCAAAGAACACGTCTGAGGCGTAGGCCTGGCCCGAGTGTAGCCTGCACCACAGAGTGAGTGAGGCGCGGCTGTTGTTAAGGAGCGTTCATCCAAGTAGAGGAGCCACTGGCCCCCTTAGGTGTCTGGGTCTCCGGTGCCTGAGCTGCTGAGCGCAGGTGCGATCTTTCAAGCTCAGGCGAGTCCCTGATGCCCTAAGGTAAGGACGGAATCCTTACTGTGGACCATCTTCACGTGGATCCCTTACAGCTGTGTCCTGCCGGGTGGTCATGGTGGTTCTCAGTAAAGATACAGCCCAGCTCTGTTCTCTGTCCCTTGTGCCACCAAACTGGGATTCTCGCTGGTGGCTGATCTCTTGCCTTAGTTTCTTTTTTCGGAGTTGTAGAAAACCCTTCTTGCTACTTGTAGTGTTAGAAAACTTGATAATTTGTGGATGTGAATGTGAATGTCCCTGCATTCTTGGGATAACGAGTCTATACGCCAATTATGCACTTAGCTCTTTATCCACCCTGGTGACGTTCATACATTCAGCCACTTTCCTATGACTCATTTTAACATACTCCCCACCCCCACGTTAGTGGGTATTTTGGTGGAAGAGCACTTGGCTGGGGCTTGGTATACGTTTGTGGTGTTCTTGAAGTTGCTGTAACTCCTAACTGCTATGTGAAACACTGGTCAAGGTTGCTTCTCTGAGGGTGGTGCTCCGTGCCCTAACCTGGCAGTGTTCTGGGACTGACTCTTTACTGTACACTATGCTTGTCTTTCCATAGTTGGTCACTAGTAGAGAAGCTTTGGCCTGGGCACCGCCCCTGTAAGCCTAACAGAAAGTCACACATGGTTGGTGGAAGCTGATTTGTGCCGGAGCTGGGGGGCACAGGGGTCTCTCGAGGAAGTGGAAGGGACGTTAGGGTAACAGCTGAAGTGAAGCGCTACCAGAGCAGGAGGAGCGTGGAGGAGTTGGCCCAGGCGCTGGGTCCTCTGCTCAGGCTTGGGGTTGAGAGGCTCTGTGGGTTGGTTCTCCTCCCAGCTCGTGGTGAGGCTCTAAGAGCCAAGGCCCAGTCCCATCTTGAAGGGCTGACTAGAAGTTCTCTCATCCTTCAGGGAGCTTTGAGAATGACTCCACATTTCACTAAGGTTAGGCCCCCGATTCAGACTCAGGGGGTTTGTAAAAGTGGTGAACTCTACTTCTGGTTTTGGTTTAAATTTCAAACCCATCTACTTAAACCAAGTCACTACACTGGAGGAGCCGTGACTCTCCTGTTTCCTATCCCATAGGACCAGACCGAATGCTGCCATCTTCCAGGCTCCCCACCCATCCCTTACATTCCATATATTTTAGTGACCCTGACACTAAGCTGTCATCACAGGTCAAATACCTATGTATTTATTTACGGGAGAGTCAGGGGGAGAAGGCTGAGGAAGGGATGTTTCGAAAGCACTTTGCAGCCTAGCATCGCTGAGAACCTCTGGCTGTCATGGGGAGACACTGAGTGCACTGACAAGAGTCCCTTCTGCGTGACGTGGAGGGAAGAGTGGTCTTTTCTGTACGTAAAGGGAAAACAGACTTGCTTCCAAGGTGGAGACGAGGGGCAAGACATTGCAGAAGAGTGGAAGGCAGACATTTCCACTCACATGAGGCTGTTACTGACTTTCTCTGCCAACGTAGTGCTTTTGTTGCCTTAACACAAAGGAGCAAGTCTCGGTAGAAATGTAGTGGTGGACACGCCAGTCGTGTTTGGGCTGGATTTCCACTTGCTGCTGTTCTTGCACAGCCTAACAGTCCATCGTCATCTTGAATAAACTAAGTAAATGAAATCTGCCTGTCGTGTGCCTGCCTTCATATTAGGGTATGGTCCCCACTGTGTAACTGAGAGGAGCACGTCTGAGAACTCAGGTGACGGTGGAGTGACTCCTTAGATGACCCTTTATCATCTCCAACCAGTGTGTCCAAAGCCAGCATGAAGATCATTCCCAAACCTAACCATTAGTCACCCTGGTTTGAAAAGTTCTTCGCCTTTGACTTGCTCTCCAAGTTAGGCGTCGGGTCTGGTCGGTCAAGCATTGTTTCCTTCCCACTACACACCATCAACTTCCGAGATAAACAACAGAATCTAAGGAAAAATAAAGTTCTGGGAAAGGCAGAGACCAAAGCAGTGGGGGATTTGCAGGCCTGTTGAGCCCATGGCAGGCACAGAGCCACGTCTGTTACAGTGGACATACATGGTATCCAGCTTTGGGAGGAGGAGAAGGCACTGATTTTTGCAGCACCCTGGGAAAGGTGGGCTCAACAGTGCTTCGTTTTTCCTTTGTGCTTTCGGCTTAGGGTCTGGGGGGAAGAGATCGCTGCCAAGCACCTCCTGCTGGCTCTTTGGCCCTGATCAGCTCGTCCTCTCCCACCCAACCCCCAGGGTATCCAAGTGCTTCTTTCTAAGTGTTAGCGATGCCAGCTGCCGGAGGCCCACGCTTTCTCCCTGCGAGCCTGATGTTCTTCGGATCAGTGATGAGTGTGATTAGAGTGGAGAGACTTGGCCCAGCACTACTCCAGGGGATGGAGAATGCCAGAGGGTGCTAAGTGCTCCCCTGCAGCTGCACCTGGGACCAGCAGCGGGCAGGGACAGCTGGAGGGTGAAATAGACCACAGGCGGCAGGAAGCTTCTTAGCGTTTAGGTGGGTTAGGGAGCAACCTCTTAGAGGGTAAGTGGGCACGTTCTTCCTGGCTGTTTCCCTTCCCCCAGTCCCAGGGGTCTTGTAACTTCCTTATGCTGTGTTACCACCAGCTGAATAGGCCTGACTGCTTCCCTGCAAAAGAGCCTGAATAGACAGTTGGGTGTGGGCGTGCACACCTGTAATCCCAGCACTCAGGAGGCTGAGGCCGGAGGATCGATGTGAGTTCTAGGCCAGCCAAGACTACCTAGTCAGCTTAAGGCCAGCCTGAACTATATAGCAAGACCCTGTCTCAATTTAAAAAAATAAAAAAATGGAGGGCCGGTGATATAGCTCAGCACCATAAGCGCCTGCCTGGCAAGCGCGAGTTCCTGAGTTTAACTCCTGGTACTTGCATATTAAAAAAAAAAAAAAAAAGGGCCGGTGAGATGGCTCAGCGGCTTGAGCGCCTGCCCGGCAAGCGCGAGGGCCTGAGTTCGACTCCCGGAACCCACATACGAAAAAGGGGCTGGTGATATCGCTCAGCGGCACGAGCACCTGCTGGCACGTGAGGTCCTGAGGTCGACCCCCGGTACCCACAAAAAAAAAAAAAAAAAAAAAAATGGGAGCTGAATAGAACATTTGCACAAATTTGAGATGAATATGAAGCTGACTGATGCTAGAACCTCTAGTCTGATTGCATGATCTGGCCTGCAACACGGCCTCCAGTTGGAGATCACCATTCCATATGAATAGGTGACTCTCCCCAGAGATGCGGGAGAGCCTGGAGGGAAACATTCTGTTCTTACCATGTCCCCTCCCAGCCTGGCAGTGGGAACAAGAACGGTCAGAAGTACATTTTGCAGAAAGAACAGGATCTTTCTGACCTCCCTGGAACTACCTCCGCTCTCAGTTCTCTCAGTTCTTTTCTTGCCACCGAATTCCACGTGTTTACTTTCCCAAATCTCGATGAGCATGTCCTAGCCTCCGCTGCCTCCCCCAGCCGCTGTGGTTACACCCTCTCCTGGGTTTTGCCCAGCTGTTATTATCAGGAGATCTGCTCTGAAGGGCCTGTGCTCACTTCATGACTGATCTGCTAGCTCTTTCCTTCCCAGGACTGTGCCAAGAGGTAGGATGGTATTTACACGCCCGAGAGCGCCCTCGGAATTTAGATCTTCGCGTCTACAATATAAACTGAAGGGAATGATAGAGCATGGAGCTGATCAAATGTTTTCCAAGCCACAGGAAAATAGCCACAGTACAGAATTTTTACTCTGTGCTAAGGCCCTTTGTTTATTGTCGCAAACTAGTTATGGTTCACAGGAAGCCAAAGCTTGATTTTCAGCAAATTCTCAACACTCAACTTAGATTTTAGATCTTCCTAGGCCAAGAGTGAAAAGACCATTCAATAGGAAAAAGTACCACTGGTTACAGTGCCAACCCAGCATCCATCCACCCATCCGTCCACTCATTCATCCACCTATCCACTCCCCCATCCCACATACATGCCCATTGCTATTTCTGTGCTCTGAGCACCAGGCCAGGGCTGTGACTACAGAGTCATAGGACGTTGCTTCAAAAGATGTTTACCGCAGTGCCATGAGAGTAAACACTTAATAATGGAAAACATTCAAAACTAGATGCAACCATTAAAATGATGGTTACAAGGGAACCAAAAGAAGCCTGGAGAATATTTAACTGTTATGGACCACTGACATTTGAGAAACCCCAGTTCTCATCCTGGCCAGATCATGTCTGTGGGGGGCTGGGGAAGGCTCTAACTAGAGCCCCACTGTGATGACATTTGCCCATTGGCACCCCGCCTGTCCCCGTATTGATTCCTGGGGGGTTGGGGAACGTGGCCAGTGCAGGTCTGCTGGAGAGGCGGCTCCACTCTGACCTGGGGTCCAGGCTTTTGTAGGACCCAAGTTGTGTTCAATATGTGTCTAAAGCGAAGGAATCGTGTCTGCATGTGTACTTAAGCACTAGCTCCTCTTTTGCACAACCTGATGCTTGGACTTATATTCCAAGTTGGGTATTCTGCTGCAAAACAGCACGAACAACACCAAGGGGGAAAGGAGGTAGTTAGACCATGTCGGTAAGGTGGGGAGGTCTTGTAGCACAGTGGTGGATAAGAAAAGGGAGGGAAATTTCTCAAGTACCCATGAGTCCATACTGATGTAAACAAATGATTTCATAAACACAGAAGATCTCAGTCTTTGTCATAGAATTCTACCCAGCCTGTAGGATACCCAAAACCCCAGTCTAAGGAGAGAAGCCTGAGATAAACCCAATATGAGGAACTTTCTATAAAATCCTTGGCCAGGACTTCTTAAAACTGTTAAGGTCATGAAAAGCAAGGAAAGACTAAGAAACTGTCACAGGCCAAGATGAGGGGGATGCAGTGATAAAAGTGTAATGCAGTATCCTGGGCAGGACCCAGGAAATGGAAAAGGACATTCATGGCAAAGTGGTAAATTCTGCACGAAGTCTAACATTAAGATTAAAAAAAATTAAAAAAAAAAAAAGATATAAATAATGGTCATGCATGCACCCCGGAGGCTGAGGCAGGAGGATCACTTCAAGTTCAAGGCTAGCCTGGGCTACACAGTGAGTTCAGGGGGGCTTGAACTACATAGTGACACCCTGTCTCAAAAAACAAAACCAAACCAAAAACAAAAAGTAACAATCGTTTTATCTTTCCACCTGCCTCAAACTGGAACAGGCATTTCTTATCTTCAAATTGCCACCTAGCCATTCCCTTGTTCATTCCATTCACTCACTTATTTGTTGTCCTCTTAGGGAACATGATAAACAGATAATAGGAAATAGGAAGGGAGATTTTTTGTTAATGGGAAGGGGACCAAGAGATGGAGGGATGTGTTATGTACATGTACCAACTCCCCACAAAGAATGTAATCATAGGGCCGGTGAGATGGCTCAGCAGCTTAAGCGCCTGCCCTGCAAGCGCGAGGGCCCGAGTTCGACTCCCGGAACCCACATACGAAAAAGGGGCCGGTGATATCGCTCAGCGGCACGGGCGCCTCCTGGCGAGCGAGGTCCTGAGGTCGACCCCCCGGTACCCACAAAAAAAAAAAGAATGTAATCATTGTGTACTGCAAACACGGCCTAATAAAAATAATACAGGTGTGGTGGTGCATGCCTGTAATCCCAGCACCTGCAGGGCTAAGGCAGGAGGATCACCATGAAGTTGAGGCCAGCCTGGGATAGTGAGACTCTGTGTCAAAAAGCAAAACAAAAACTTTTTTAATTAAAAAAATAAATAACAAGATCACACAAGAAGTATTCCATGCCAAATAAAAGTATACTTTTGTATATCTCTTCTGCATTTCAAAGGATGAATTTTTTTCCTTAAAACAAACCTCCAAAATTAACTCTTTAAATTATAAAAACAATGAACTAATTCACAGATATTTCAGTAAGCAGATGAAAAAGGGAAAAAACTCACTTCATAATCCCATCATTCTAACAGAACCATGCTTATTCTTATAATTTCCTTTCCTTCTTTTATATACTTTTTCTTTCCAGGCGTATTTTTACACAATTGTAAAATTTTTATTTATTTATGTATTTATTTTGAAACAGGGTCTCGCTATGTAGTTTAGGCTGGCCTCGAACTCCTCTTCATTGCCCTGCCTCAGCCTCTCGAGTGCTGGGATTACAGGCGTGTGCCATCACGCCCGGCTAACTTATTTTAGAATACATCAGATCTGCAGTAAGTTATAAAAACAGCGCAAGAGTTCTTAGGTACCCCTTTCCCAAGTTCAATTTTCCCTAATCATATATTACCGTAGTACATTTTTGTCCTTTCATAAAAAAAAATTCCAGTCCACCCCAAAGGGCAAAAGGGTAAAGTTCCACCTCCCACAGGACAGAAATGTACATATCTCCTTCATATCTTGAAGGCAGTACTCCAGGAAAGGTAGTGCTCCCCCTTCACGGTTGTGTCAGTGGGGACAGATATCCAGCGACGCCTTTGATGTCCCAAGTACCCATGAGCACAGAACACTCCTTCATTAGCTCCCACCCCGCCGGCCTGCCACAGCCTCTTCAGAGCCACGTCTTAAAACAGAGGCCAAGAGTTTACCGGTGCCCGGCCTGCACCCTTTCCGCAGTGCGCCCGTGTCGCTGGAGTCCCGGAGAGAAGAGAGAACAAAGCTTTCTTTACAGTTACACCTTTCCCTACAAAAGCTTTGCAGAAACAGGTTTTGTTTTCTGAGACTCTCCCACCAGGGTGCAGGGGCACAGATCAAGCTGGATTTCCAGAGCTCCCTCTCTGGTTTTGAGCTTGAACAAATAGGCAACGGCCAAAGCTGGGTGGCCCTCATTCATTCTAGCATGGCGATGACGCTGTCATTCCTGCCTCTTGGGCTCTGGGCCACCAGCTTCCTGTCCTGTTCTAAGCCTAGTTCTAATTTAGGCTTCCATGCAAAGCTTTTTCGTTTGTTTGCTTGCTTGCTTGCTTGTTTTCTTTGCCTAAATCAGCTAGAGTCAGTTTCCGTTGCTGGCAAACAAAGGGCTCTGGGCTGTAACAGGCAGAAGAAAAGGCTGTCGCTGAGGCAGTGCACAAATTAAACAGCCCAATGTTGACTTTACTGGCTGATTTAAGCCGATCCACCCGTGGTGTGTGGCTTTCATCGCCCTTGCGCGTAACTGAGCGCTTGGTTGCGGTTCCTGCCTTTAGGAATTGACAACTTCGTTATGCACTGGAATGAAAATATTAGATGTGGAGTGTTTACTCCATGCCGGGCACTGCCCTAACCCTTTCTCTGGATGATTCATTTAACCCAGCGGCTCTGTGAAATGGATGCAGTTATCATTGCCATTCCGTAGAACTGACGAGGGCACAGAGAGTGTAAGTAGCTTGTCAGAAGTAACACAGCCGCGCTGGCGCCTGCGCACTCACACACAGGCGGCTCCGAAGCCCGCGTCCCCGCTGTGCGCCGGCGGGACGAATGGAGGACACGGCTCTGGAAGGTCCCTCAGAGGAGGGAGTGGGATTTAGGGAGCTGAGGAGGGAGAAAGGCTGCCCCCATCCCGGGACACAGGACGGGAGGGTGGCGGGTGCTGACAGCGGGGCTCAGACAACATGGGACACGTTGAGAGGGGCTCTTTGGAAGGTGTCTGAGGGATCATTAGGGGTGGAAATCAGACCACAAAGGGCCTGAAAACGTCAACCATTGTGCCTGGACCCCGCGGTGAGGACCCTGGAGCCGACACGGAGACGAACAGGTGGGAACAGTTTATTTTTTAAAATAGAAAATTGCAAACACACACAGTACAAAGATACTGAGGGTGGCATTGACTCCCGCCAGTTCTGTTTCATCTCCTCCTCCATCCCTACCTACCCGACCAAGATTATTCTGAAGCAAAGCTCAGACATCTTATTTCATCTGTATAGATGTGAGCATGTATCTCTAAAAGATAAGGACTCTTAAAAATAACTACCAGTATCATGCCTAAACAGGTAACAGTGATTTTTTAAAACATATACTACAGATTGAACCTGGGGCTGGCACATGCTAGGCAAGCACTCTACCATGGAGCTACATCCTCAGCCCTTTTCATCTATTATTCTGAGACAGGATCTTTCTAAGTTACCCAGGCAGGACTTAAACTTGTGATCCTCCTGCCTCAGCCTCCCGAGGAAGTAGGATTACAGGTGTGCGCCACCACGCCAGGCTAAAATAACAGTAATCCTTAATGGCAGCATATAGCTAGTCAGCTTTCTCCAATTCTCTGTATTGTTTATGTAAAGCATGTAATAAGTTCCATACATCGTGACCATCTTTTTCTTTTTCTTGCGGTATATTTTTAAAGAAACCGGAGGGCACAATCCATTAATGAGCACAAGCTCACCTCAGCGTTTTTATCCACTCATTCTGCCTTGTTCCAAATAGGATTTAAAATGGTTGGAAATTTTACTATAATCTAGGAAAGGACAGGCGTGAGAAAAGCAGCATGGCTCTTTGGGGCACCCTGGGCTCAGGAAATACTTTCCACTGGGTGTGGTGGTGCACACTTGTAATCCCAGCATTCTGGAAGCTGAGGCAGGAGGATCATGAAAGTTCAAGGCCAGCCTGGGCTAGGTAGTGAGTTTAAGACCAGCCTGGACTACAGAGGGAGACCCTGTCTCAAAAAACCAAACCAAATCAAAACAAAACAACAAAAAATACTTCTCTAAGAGACACTCAGGCTAAATTTTACAGGATTAAAGGTTGACCAGATAAAAATAAATTAAAAGAAAGAGGATGGGAAGAGCTCCAGCAAAGGCCCAACCTCAGGAAGGGAAAACTGGAAAAGAGCAGAATCCAGGGGGGGAATGGATGGGGAAGTCAGGGTGACACCCAGGGTGTCACTGAGGAGGACGGAAATAGGGGTGGGGGAGGAGTAAGAACAAGGGGGAGGGAGGTGGGGACGAAGCGAGGACTCCCAGAAAGGGAAGAGGAGACCCTGAGCTCTGGGGTCTGCAGCCCACACCCATCGGAGTCACATCCCTATCCCGTGTCGGCCTGTCACCCCGCCAAGATGCGCACGGACGCTTCCCACTGCGGCCAGCAGAGGGCGCCGCCCCGCGCATGCCGCAGACGGGCCGCGCCGGGCAGGGGCTCCTTCCCCAGGGCTAGGCAGTCACGCGGGGAGCACGGGGGTGTGAACGGGCTGAGAGACCAGAGGGCGACCTGGAGAAGACCCCGTCCAGATCCTGTGCAGCGACGAGCTGGCCAGAACCTGGCTCTCGGTTAGGCCGAGGTAAAATGGGAAAAACAGGTTCAAAGGAGACAAGGAAAGGCGTTATTTTCTTTTTATTTTTTGCAGTACTGGGGATTGAACCCAGCCTCTGCCTTTGCACTGAGCTACATCCCTGCTATATATAATTTTTTGAGATAGGATCTTGTTAAGTTGCTAAATTGCCCAAGCTGAGCTTGAACTTGCAATCTTCCCGCCTTAGCCTCCTAGAGTTCTGGGATTATAGGCGTGTGCCAGAACACGTGGCTGGAAAATTGCAATTTTATTTTAAATTTTTTTGTTTCGTTTTGTTTTTTTGAGATAGGATCTCGCTATGTAGTTCGGGCTGGCCTTGAACTCACAATGTAGCCTAGCCTGGCCTCGAACTTGCTTTGATCCACCTGCCTCGGTTTCTCAGGTGCTGGGATTGCAGGTGTAGGCTACCACGCCAGGCTGGAAAATTGCTTTTTTTTGTTCTGTTTTGTTTTTTGTTTTTTTTTGAGACAAGGCCTTGCCATATAGTCCAGCCTGGCCTTGAACTTTCAGTGATCCTCCTGCCTCAGCCTGGGAGAAAATTGCAATTTTAAAATTGTAGTTTTATGAAGAAGTACAGCTTCAGGATACAATCAAAGTACCCAAGCTTATAATGCCTGTTTCCTTTCCAGGAGACTCACTCAAAAAAAATCCCTGAGGGTCTTAAGATACAATCAGCCTGTTAATTGGATCTGTGCTTCTCCCATTCTATAGATGCACAAATCCTACAGAGCTTCCTCCTCAAGGAAGCAACACTATTAAGTGGGCAGCAGATCCCTAAACTTCCAACCCATGCAAGCAGTTTGCATTCTAACCTAGCCCACTGGAACAGGTAGCCTGACAGACGCTAGGAACACACATCCTGGGTCACCCGTCTTGAGGACACCTAAGACCCCCAAGCCCAGGCCAAAATGCACCTCACTTGCCTCGGAGCCTGTGCTTCTCTCCACCGCTCACTGATGTGTCCAGCAGTTCTTGTCCATGACAGGGGTCAGTAACTCTGCTACTTGCCCCATGGGTGGGCTGAGTCGAGGTGCCCATCTTTTCTCTGGGCTCATGCTAAAGAGCAGAAGGGAGTATTTGGACAGCCTGCCCCCCCCATATTAGGGATTGAACCCAGGGCCTTCTTACTGAGCTACATCCCCAGACCTTTTGTTATTTTTACATTTTGAGACGGGGTCTCGCCAAGTCACTAAGTTGCCCAGGTAGGGCTCAATCTTGCCACCCTCCTGCCTCAGCCTCCCAGAGTGCTAAAATAACCAACATGTGCCATCATACCTGGCTTTGAACAGCCCCTTAAGTAGACCAGATGGCAATTCTGAAGTGATTCTACTAGCTCCTGTGCAGGGAACCGAACTCTCCTGGGGAGAATCGTGGCTCTTGGTTCTGTGTCTGTCCTTCTGTGCGTAACACAGGCGTAATTGATACAGCATTGAAAACAGACAGGGATGGCAAGATGGCTCAGCGGCATAAGCACCTGCCTGGCAAGCACGAGGTCCTGAGTTCGACTCCCGGAACCCACATAAAGGAATAAAAGGGCCGGTGATATTGCTCAGCAGCACAAGTGCTTGCTGTCAAGCGTGAGGTCCTGAGGTCGACTCCCGGTACCCAAAAAAAAAAGAAAACAGACAGACAGACTCAAGTGTTCTCCATTTACACAATCCACAGTCTCTCTTTTGTCCATCTTCCCTTCCAGCTATGCCTTATGTCCCTTCCTCTTCATGACCAAACTTTTCAAAAAAGTAGATTTCTTGCAGGTGACCTGATTATGTAGAAAATCCCATGGAATCAATTAAAACAAAACAAAACAAAACAACAACAACAAAACTCCTTGAACCAATAGTGGAGGTGAGCAAGGTCGCAAGGTATCATATAAACACACAAAAATTAACTGCATTTCTATATATTAGCAATGGACACAAAGACACCAAAATAAACTATAATACTATTTATTTATTTTTTGGGGGGGGTATGTGTTTGTGTGTGGGTACTGGGAGTCGAACTCAGGACCTTGCACTTGCCAGACAGGCGCTTATGCCGCTGAGCCATCTCACCGGCCCTACAATACTATTTATAATCACTAAAAAATACTTAAATGTAAATCAAACAAAACAAATAGGATTTGTGTACAAATAAAAGTATAAAAACTACATGTTGCTGGTGGGAGAAACCAAAGAAGATCTAAATAATGGAGCAACATACCATACTCATGGATTGGAAGACAACATAGTAAAGATGTCAGTTCCTGGAGGCTGAGACAGGAGGACTGTGAGTTTGAGGCTACATAGTGAGACCCTGACTCGAAAAAACAAAAATCAAAAACAAACAAAAGATAGCAGTTTTTTCTTCAAGTTGATCTATAGGTTTAACACAAGTCCTGTCAAAATTCCAGGAAGATTTTTCCTATCCATGGACAAGATTATTTTAGAATTTATACACAAGGGTAAGGAATTAGAGAAACTAAAGCGATTTTGAAAAAGAGGAACAAAGTGGGCAGAACCAGTCTGCCCAGCAGCAGGACTTAAGTGTTACAGCACCACCGACTTGTGCTGGTGCAGGGATGGACAGAAGTCACTGAGATAAAGCAGAGAGCAGGACATGGACCCACTCTGCCGTGCAGACCCAATTTTTGACAAATTTGCAAAAGCGATTCCACGGAGGGAGGATAACCTTTCAGCAAATGGTTCTGGAGCAACTGAACATCCAGGGACGAAGTCAATCTTGACATAAGCCTCATACCTACAAAATCATTAATTCAAAATGGATCACAGGGGGCCAGGGATATAGCTCAGCAGCACAGCGCCTGCCTGGCAAGTGCGAGGTCGTGAGTTCAATTCCCGGTACCACAAAAAAAAAAAAAGGATCACAGACTTAAAAGTAAAATAGAAAACCATGAAACTTTAAGAATAAACATAGGATAAAATCTCAGGGTCTTCAGCTAAAGACTTCTCAGACTTGATACCAGAGGCTTCGTCCACTGAAGGACAAATTGATTGGACGTCATTGAAATAGAAACCCTTGCTCTGCAAAATACCCTGGTAAGAGGCTAAAACTGGAAGAAAATGTTTTCAAACCACACATCCAACAAAAGCCAAGTGCTCGCCGCACACAAAGGATTCAGCAGTAACAAAAACAAACAAATGACTAGGACATGAGCGCAGGGAAAGTAGCAGTGTCCTCAGCTGGCAGGAGACCATGTTAGAATCTCCAAAATAAAAAACAGTCACAAATCTAAATGTTGGTGAGGATGCAGGGAAATGTACCACACAACCATCACTGGTGGGAATATAAAACGGTGCAGCCATTCTGGAAGAGTATGGCAGGGGTTTTTGTTTGTTTGGTTGGTTTTTTATAAGACTAACCATAAAACCACCATACAATCTAGAGACTTTATCCTTGGGTGTTTGTTCCAGAGAAATGAAAAACCTGTACATGCATGCTCACCGCAGCTCTAGCAGCAACAGTAAAAATCCGTGAACGACCCAGATGTTCTTCACAGCTGATGGTAAGCCAGCGGCACCTGCCCCACAGAATACACTCAGAACGAAGAGGAATAAATATCAATACTATACATGCAACGGCCAGGATGAACCTCCAGGGAATTATGCTGCGTGAAAGAAACAATCTCCAGGCCAGGCGGGGCGGCGCATGCCGATAATCCCAGCACTTGGGAGGTTGATGCAGGAGGATTGCCACGTGTTTAAGGCCAGCCTGGACTTTGTCATGAGTTCAAGGCCAGCCTGAACTACACAGCCTCCCAAGAGCTGGTTTTCCAGCCGGGCCTGAGCACTTCCAAAGGAGACTACTACATGGTGATGCTTTCAGTTGCACATCACAGGAGCCCCTAGGAAGAATGTCAAACAAACCAAGGTTTTCTTTTCTCACATATCGGGAGCTCCAGGGTAGGCAATTCAATGGATGTCTGTGGTTCAGTTGCTCAGTGACTTCTTGGGAACCTGGGCCTTTTCCATACTTCAGCTGTGCAATCTCAACATGTGGCCTTTTGTTTCATTCTTCTGCTTGTGCTTTTTGCCTCATGACTGCAGAATGGCTGCTACAACCCTGGACATCACATTATGTCAAAGGCAGGAAGAAGGCAAGGGAGGAATGCCAGCAAGTTCTCTTTTTCTGCCTGTTTTCTTCATAAGAAAGCAAAATTCCAGAACTTCTCTAGCATATTTCCATCTATGTTTACTGGTCAGAACTATATCCCTGGTTAAAGAGGTGGGGGAAAAGCAGTATTTAATGTTTCCAGCCTCTGTCCTGTGACAGGGTGTCATTAAGGATGGCTGCTGAGTCTGTTTTGGGCACTGCCTGACTTTGGAGCAGACCCTTGGCTGTAGGGATTGAGCAGGAACTGGGTGAGGCCATGGGGCCCCCAGTACTAGACGGTAGCCAGGCAATTTCCAGGGGCTTACATTTTCTTATAGGAGATAAGGACAGAAATCTGCATCCCTGAAGTCTTGCGTCCCAGCCTTCTCCTATCCTGCCGGTACTCCAGCTGTGGTGTAGATGGCTGATGCCCACTGGGAAAGGTACAGGGATGCCAGCTATTATGGCAGATGGGACCCCTGGGGGCCTCTCCTGGTGTCCCCTGCACTTTGGTTGAAAGAATGCTGGAGAGAGAGGCAGGAGGGCAGGGTTGTCACCTGAGATCCATCCCACGCCTGCCAAGTGACCCTGGAGGCTCAGATTGGGTCACCGTAAGGTCCCCAGCAGCCCTGCCATCTGGTTACTGCCCTGCGCCCAGTTCCGTGTCCCCAGGAGATGTGAGAACAACCCATGCTTGGGTGAACTATTCTGAGCAGCTGGGACACCTGTGTCACTCCAGGCACCACACCCCACCCTCTGCGGGTCATCAGGTGTCAGCGGCTCCTCCCCGGGCTGGTGGTGGTAAAAGCGGGGCCTGGCCCCTGCGCGCCGTCTGCTGGAGCCGCAGCCATGTGGCCGGCCCTTCTCCTCCTGCTGTGGCTGAGCCCTGTGGCCTCTGACCAGGACACAGGTGAGGATGGGTGGCACCAGCGCTGGAGGTCATGGGGACCCCAGCCTATGCTCTCTTCTCTTCATTCCATCAACTCGTTTCTTTTGTCTCTGGTGTGGCCCCCCTCATCCTGGTTAATCATGAACCGAGTAATTCCTGAGATCTTTACCGAGTGCCCAGACAGTGTGGGATGGGGCTTCTCTGCGTCCACTTCCGGTCTGCAATGCATCTCTGGGGACAGCTTGGAACTGTCTGGATTGGGAGATGCAGCATGTCTAGAGGAGGTGCTGGCATGGAGAGGTGTGTGACAAGGATAGGAGGGAAGGGGAGGTGACAAGCTGGGGTCTAGGTTATTAGCACACTTGGATCCACCAGGTTTGCTGACACTTCCTAGAAATGCAGTGGGAAACTCAGAGAAGGGGTGTGTGTGTGTGTGTGTGTGTGTGTGTGTGTGTGTGTGTTTGAGACAGGGTCTTGCTGTATAGTTCAGGTTGGCTTTGAACTCACTATGTAGCCCAGGTTGGCCTTGCACTTGCAGAGATCCTGCTGCCTCGGCCTCCTGAGCACTGGAATTATAGGCGTGCACCACTGTGCCTGGCTGATCTTTGCCTGCTGGGGTTCGTGCGCACTCGTCACCACCCACCAGTCCCCCGACCCCTCCTTCTGTATGTGGCCCTGGGCAAGTGAGTCACTTCTCAGTGTCCCCCATAGAAACAGGAGGTGGGACAGCTGCTCCCTGGTCCCTGCCAGTGGGGGAAGCTGGCATGGGGACGCCTTCCCGTCTCCGGCTCTGGGGGCTCCGGGCTGTTTCTGTAACATGAATTCCAGCCCTGCCCCATGCCCCAGCCTGCCTGGGGCCCTGGGGGCTGCGATAAGCTCAGCTCCTCCCGTGAATCCTGCAAACCCCTTCTGAGGTTTGGTCTCCTTCCAGCAGAGCACTGGTGTAGGTGCCGTGTCCTGGCCTGAGACCTGCCCAGTGCACCCGCATCATCAGCTGGCTGGGGTCTCCCAGAGGTCATGGAGCCCGTCCCCCCTGGGCAGTTCCTCGCCATCATGCATCTAGCTTGCTTGCTTGCTTTCTTGCTTGCTTGCTTGCTTCCTTCCTTCCTACCATTCCAGGCTGGCCTTAAACTCACAATGTAGCCCAGGCTGGCCTTGAACTTGCAGTCTTCCTGCCTCAGTCTCTCAGAGTGCTGGCATTACAGACTTGCACCACTATGACTGGCTAATTTATTTTTTTAAGACTATTTATTATGGAAACTTTTGGGCATATGGAATAGTATAATGGACCCAATGTTGGCCAACATCAAAATTACTGAAAATTTGTTTAAGCTCTTCTCTCCCATATTTAAAAAATATAACCGCAATACCTTACCAGAGCTAAAGTTATTAAAACACGATGATTTCATATCTGGCAGTGTCCATGATTCCCCACTTGTCAAAAATGCCTTTGTTAGCTTATTCGACTCTGGACCAAACAGGGGCCACGCACACGTTTAAAAGATTCCTTAAGTGTCTTTAAACCTATGTATCGGAAGCTGGGTGTGGCAGCACACCTGTAATCCCAGCTACTGGGGAGGCTGAGGCAGGAGGATCAAAAGTTCAAGGCCTCCCTGGGCAATTTAGTGAGATGCTGTCTCAAAATAAAAGGACTGGAGGGCCAGTGATATAGCTCAGCGGCATAAGCGCCTGCCTGGCAAATGTGAGGTCCTGAGTTCAACTCCCGGTACCCGCATATTAAAAAAAAATAATAATAAAATTTAAAAAATAAAATAAAAGGACTGGAGGGCTGGGGATATAGCTCAGCAGTACAGCATTTGTCTAGCGTGCAGGAGGCCCTGCTTTCTTTCTTTCTTTCTTTTTTTTTTGTGGGTACCGGGGGTCGACCTCAGGACCTCAGGTGCCAGCAGACGCCCGTGCCACTGAGCGATATCACCGGCCCTTGTTTCGTATGTGGGTTCCGGGAGTCGAACTCAGGACCTCGCGCTTGCCAGGCAGGCACTTACGCAGCTGAGCCATCTCACCAGCCCTCTTTCTTTCTTTCTGATATAGGGTCTCACAATGTAGTCCAGGCTGGCTTCAAACTTGAGGTGACCTTCCTGTCTTAGGCTCCCAAGTGCTGGGATCACAGATGTGCACCATTATTCCCAGCTTCAGGCCCTGGTTTTGATCCCAGTAGTAGAAAAAATTATATATACATGAGCCCCCTTTTCCTCTTGCCATTTATTTGGTTTTGTGGGGGGGGGGTACCGGAGGTCGACCTCAGGACCTCATGCGCCAGCAGGCGCCTGTGCCACTGAGCGATATCACCAGCCCTTTTTTTCGTATGTGGGTACCGGGAGTTGAACTCAGGACCTTGCGCTTGCCAGGCAGGTGCTTATGCTGCTAAGCCATCTCACCAGCCCCCTTGCCATTTATTTGTTGAACAAGCCAGGCAATTTGTCCCAGAACATATCCTCCATTCTGGATTTGGCTGACTGGACTCTTGTGATGGCTCTTGGCCCCTGTATTTCCTGCCATTTGTCTATCAGGGTCAGAGCAGAAGCAGCATTTCTGTGGGCTCGAGTCCTACGTCCATGGGCTGTGTACTTCCTGTAGCATCTGGGAGGTGATGCACAGAGGCCATTGTCCCTCTTACTGGTGTCAAACTGGCTCAGCCCAAGAGAAAGTCAGGAAACTTCCCACCCCCCTTCCTCCAGGCTTTTTGCTGCTACTGGTGATGACTGCTTAGAGCCCTTTCTTTCTTTTTTTTTTTTTGTGTGTGTGGGTACTGGGGGTCGAACTCAGGACCTCACGCTCCAGCAGGCGCCCATGCCACTGAGCGATATCACCGCCCCTTTTTCGTATGTGGGTTCCGGGAGCCGAACTCAGGCCCTTGCGCTTGCCAGGCAGGCGCTTACACCGCTGAGCCATCTCACCGGCCCTAGAGCCCTTTCTAAAACTGGTGGTTTTCTAATTTTATCATTCTTTCTGCATTTATTAGCTGGAATTTTCCTATCAAGAATTTTCCCTTGCCAACTATTCAACTATTTGTTTTGCATGGAAAGGCTGGATCAATGTCTGAATTTTATTTTATATTTTTATTTTTTGTAGCACTGAAGATTGAACCTGGAGCTTTCGCAATGAGCTCCATTCCCAGCCCTTTGTACTTCTTTTTTATTTTGAGACAGGGTCTCACCAAGTTGTTAAGTTGCCCAGGCTGGGCTTGAACTTGCGAATCTCCTGCATGTGCGTGTTTGCTTCTTTAGTTAGCATTTTGTAATAACGAGCTAGTTCTGTAGCAGGTCTGGGAGCTGGGTTAGGTAGGAGGTTTTCTTGCATGTGTTTGGGGGCACGGTTTTGGATTCAGAGGGGACAGCGGACAACAAGGCCAGAGGCAGGACATGCGGGGCAGTTGGAGAAGAGCAGGAGGTGGCGACTGCCAGAGGCCTGCGAGCCAGAAGCACACAGGGTGGACAGTGGGGACAAGTCCCCTCTGGTGCCACTTCTGGCATGACCTTGGGCAAGTGCTCTTCCTTCATCTCAAAACTGTGGCATCTCTCTAGACCAACCGCTTTCAATTTTTTCCAGCCCCAATCCACACTAATAAACACATTTTATGCTGTGACCCAGTAGCTACATATATGTAAAGAAAAGTTTCAAAAAGACCCGGAACCAAGTTACTGCTATGATAGATGGTGGATGTGGATCTATTTGATTCTCTTTGATCCCCTTCCGACCCCGTCCGGCCCTTCCTATAAAGAGAAATGTTGCCCTGACCAGGAATTGAGCTCGGACTCCTGAATCAGCTACAGCCCTCGTGATGGTCCCTGGCTCGCCCTCCCTGCCTAATCTTTGGTCTTGGTGCAACCTGATGCTGGACCTGGCCCTTGGGAGGAGAGATGACACGAGGAGGGAACCACATCATCTGTAAGAGGCTGCTGAGCTGAAACCAGGCTACACTCCCAGGCCACCATCCCGCCCAGCTGCGTCCCTTTACCCGGACACCTGCTGGCCACTGTTTCCCCAAAACATGGCGGTGTCGGCCACACTCTGGGGCCTGCACCCTGTTGATGCTGCCAGCACTGCAAAGCCCATAGTTTATCCTTCAACACAGCCCTAGGCAGGTGGCTGCCTAACAGGAGGTGTCTGGGAAGGCGGGAGTAGAGGAGAGCCGGACAGCAGGGGGCGTCGTAGGGCGAGAACACCCAGTTCCTTGCTTTCCTGAGGCACTCTCACCCTGCCTGGGATGGAAAACGACCAGAGAATCAGCGACTATGGAAGCTCTTGGTGGTGGGGGGAGGGGATGGAGTTGGCAGAGCTTTGGCCAGTGGGGGCTGGGGAAAGCGCCTCCTCTTTTTTTTTTTTTTTTGTGGGTACCGGGGGGTCGACCTCAGGACCTCGCGCACCAGCAGGTGCCCGTGCCGCTGAGCGATATCACCGGCCCCTTTTTCGTATGTGGGTTCCGGGAGTCGAACTCCGGCCCTCGCGCTTGCCGGGCAGGCGCTTAAGCCGCTGAGCCGTCTCATCTCTTACAAGGAGATTTATAGTTTAGCTCTTCCACTTAGATCTGTGATCCCTTGTGAGTTCATTTTTGTATGAGATATGATGAAAAAATACAGAGAATATTTAAAGTTTTAAATAATTGAATTACAGTAAAAGACACATTGCTGTTAATTCCTCTCAAAACCACCCCTTCTGTTTGAACACACTCATCCCATCGTTCTTGCTGCTTTCTGCAGCAGTTCTGGAGTCCTCTTTCGTGAGAGTTTTTAGTTGGGCTGTCATGGCTGCCTCAGTGTCCTGAATCCATTCAAAATGTTTCCCTTTCATGGTCATGTCACTGTGACTTTGGGGAAGAGTTAGGAGTCCCGTGGTGCCTGATCTCGTGAGTAAGGTATATGAGGACACAGTGTCATGTTTTTATGAGCTGCCTTTCTGTCAGGTGGCACTGGGCAGCAGCATTCCCTGTGCTTTTGATCACACCTCATAAAGACACTGAGGAAAGACGACTTCCAGAACTGCTCAGAAAGTGGCAAGAACATGGCATGAATGTGTTTGAGGTAAGGGGGAGGATTTTGAGGGGTTAATGGCTGTGTCTCTTCAAATTTTTAAAATTTAAATGTTCTCCATGTATTTGGATCACCCCTCGCATATGGTATGAAGTTTGGCTCTAGACTCATTGTTTTGCATGTAGATACCTGGTTGTCCCAGCACCATTTGTTGAATAAATTCTCTTAAGTCAATTATCTCTCTGTTTAAGTCTCTGTTTCTGTCTTCCCTTTCCTCCCCTTCCCTCCCCTCCCCTCCCCCCCTTCTCTTCATTACTTGGGATTGAACCCAGGACCTTCGCACCAAGTTACATCCCAACCCCTTTTTATATATTTTTTTAAAATTTTTGAGACAGGCTCTTGCTAAGTTGTCCGGACTGAGCTTGCACTTGTGATCCTCCTGCCTCAGCCTCCCACAGTGCTGGCATTGCAGGTGTGCACCACCAGGCCTGGCTGAGTCTATCTTTTGCTCATGTCCTTTTCCCCAGGCAATTGTTCCCACCCCAAGCCGCTCTGCTGCCTGGGACTCAATGATGACTGCTGGAGGGAAACCTGCTTCTGTGACGACTACTGCCTCCAGGCTTTGGACTGCTGCCCGGACTACAGCACCATCTGTGGCCCTGGTGACTCCCACGGGTCTGTGGGTGGCGGAGGCCTCCTGCCTAGACCTCAGTCCCAGCCAAGATGGGAGAGAGTGGCGCCTGCAGTCCTGGCCATCCCAAGGCCCCGCTCTGTCCACTGCGTGTCAGCAGTGCACACAGATCCTCCCAGGGTGTCCCCAGGCTCCCTGCCACCACTGCTGCCCTCTGAGCTGCTTTTCCAGGCCCCACAGGGAGAGATGGAGCTGCTGGTGGTAGGGATCAGGATGGGAGATGAGGTGTCGGGTCCCACAGACCTGCCCAGCTTGCCTCACAAGGTGTCTGTCTCCTTCCCTGTCTTATACAGACTTTCATCTGTTTGGGTTTTTGTTGTTGTTATTGTTTTTTGTTTGTTTGTTTTGAGGCAGGGTCTCACTATGTAGTGCAGGCTGGCCTTGCACTCGCTTATATAGCCCAGGCGGGCCTCAAATTCATGGCAATCATCCTGCTTCAGCCTCCCGAGTGCTGGGATTATAGGCATGCGCCACCATGCCTGGCTCTGCTGTCTGGTTGGTTTTTTGAGACAGGGTCTCACTGTGTAGTTCAGACTGGCCTTGAACTCATTGTGTGGCCCAGGCTGGTCTTGAACTTTTGGCGATCTTCCTGCCTCAGCCTCCCAAATTAGGTAGACTTTTGAGAAAGACAGGAGAGTGCAAAAAGGTGCTGGGGACATTGGACTACAGCAGCAAAGGGGGACAAGGGACGAGGACAGACACCTGCTCTGTGTTTCTCTCAGCTCCTCTCACTGCCAAGATGGTGCTGCGTGTGGTGCTGAGGATGCAGAGCCTTCCTGGCCTGGGCAGGAGCGATCCAGACTGGGTGCAAAGCACGGTGAGTGCCTCAGAGGTGCCCATGGGCAGGTGCCGCCTGCTCCTGCCTCCCCACCCAGGGAGCGATGACTGAAGGGCAAAGTGTCCTTGAGCTCGGTGGAGCTCCCCTGCAATGATGGCTTTCAGGGTGGAGCTGGGATTTCTGCCCAGAGACATGAAATTTGAATTTAATTTCATTTTTAACATATTTTGAAGCATTATTGTTTTGAATTTTTTCCCCCACCATTTAAAAATGTAGAAAACAAGCCGGGCGTGGTGGTACATGCCTGCAATCTCAGCACTTGGGAGGCTGAGGCAGGAGGATTGATGCAAGTTTGAGACCAGCCTGGGCTACATAGTGAGTTCAAGGCCAGTCCAAAAAAAAAAAAAAAAAAGTAGAACTCATTCTTAGCTTTCAGACTATCCAAAAACAGGCAGTGGTTTGCTGACTCTGCCCTCCACCTACTCTGTACCTCCCATTCCTTTAGTGTCCTGGCTGTAGCCCTGCCCTGCACAGAGCCCTCAGCCAGCACTGGGGCCAGGCCTGGGCACCCATCCTGGCCCTTCACAGTCAGGGCAGAAAGAGGGGCAGCATGGGGCGTGCGGGGGGCAGGCACTCCAGGGGCAGTGGACCTGGTGTCAACCCACTTCACCACTTACCCTCTGGGGGACCACTTGGGACCCCTAGCCTTCCTCTTGCTTGCTTTTTGTTTTTTGTTTTTTGAGTCAGAGTCTTGCCATGTAGCCCAGGGCAGCCTCAAACTCACTATGTAGCCCAGGCTGGCCTCGAACTTGCAGGGATCCTCCTGTGTCGGCCTCCCGAGTGCTGTTTCCTCTTCTGATTCTTGAGCTGGCCGGAAGGACTGCGATGAAGATTAGTTGGGACTAAGTGTGGAAGGACGTGGCCTGTGCTTGTCCCAGGAGAGGGTCCAGGGCTCTGCTTGCTGCTCTTTTAGGTCCAGCGGCTTCTCCAAAGCAGCCTGCCGGGGAAGCAACTCTCCATCTCCGTGAAGGGAGTCAGGAAGAGAGCCTGAGTCCTCCCAGAGCACTGGTCGCCTGTCCCCACCACAGCCCTGGGGTCCATGCTGCTGGGCCTGCAGTGCCTGCCTTTAGCTGCCATCCGGTGGCTTCTCAGATCCCCTAACCACGGGACAACTGGGACCTGCGGCTGCATGAAGACACTGAGATGTGTACAGACACAGCATACAGATCACGAACATTCCTTTGGCTCCTGGTGGTATTTCGTTGTTGTTACTGTTTGAGAGAAGGTCTCACTGTGTAGCCCAGGGTGGCCTCAGACTTGCACTGATCTTCCTGCCCCGGCCTCCAGAGTGCAGGGATCACAGGCACGCACCACCACACCCAGCCTGGCTCACGACGTGATTCATCAGGCTGTGGTGGCTACAGGGACACAGCAAACATTTCTTGAAGGTGAAACATGAGACCCTAGCCCTGTGTCCTCTCCCCTTGTGTATCCCCCGGGCCCCAGGTGGTGGCCTGCAAGTCTGGAGCAGCCTGGTCTGCAGAGTCCCTTCACTTCTTGGGGTGGAAGCAGAGGCAGAGACCTCCAGGTGTCCCCTTGGGAGCAGGGTGGCAACCTCGAGGAGGCGACACCGGGGTGTGTGTGTCCCTCTGGGTGTACACTCTCCTCCTCTGGCTCTCAGGTTCCCTGCCCTGCCTTCTTCCTTCAGTGTTTTTCTTGTGCACAACACTGTCACCTTTGTCCCCTTCTGCTCCCATGCTGAAGTCCTGGGCACAGCTCCACCCCGCTGCTCTGGCCCCTGACTCTTCTCTAACTGCTCTTGGCCCAGGTCAGAGCCCCTGAACCTGAGCCCAGTACCGCCAGTTCCCTGCTCTGAAGCCTCCTCTTTGTCCCTCAGCCCTGGGACAGAGGCCAGCTGCTTGCTTGTGGCAGCCGAGGTGTCCTCGCTGGGGCTCATGCACTGCTGCCTGCGGATCCCTTTGCCCCTCCTGGGTGCAGCTGAGGGGACCGATCTGGCCTGGGGTCCGTCTGAGCCCCCGGGCTGCTGCTGGTCTGACCTCCGGTTTCCAGGTGGTGGTGATGGCTGAGGAGCCCTAGGGCACAGAGCCCAGCTCTTGACTAATGGGTATGTCTTGGCTTAGTTTCTGGCAATGATTTGTTTGGGAACATAATCCCCGGCAGCAGGGGTTAGGAGAGGGAAAGAGAACGAGGGACAGGGGAAAGCCAGCAGGAATATATGCCATCTGGGAGGCTAGGGCAGGAGGGTTGTGAGTTTGAGCCCAGCCTGGGCAACTTAGTGATTTAGAGCGAACTTGTCTCAAAATAAAAAAAAGGCTGGGGATGTAGTTCAGTGCGAAAGCCCTGGGTTCAATCCCCAGTACCAGAAAGGGGAGAGGGGAGAGGAGGCAGCCTTGAGAAATGTGTTTGAGAGCCGTCTGTCCGGGGACAGATCCATCTGCTGCTCCCACACCTGATATCTGCGCAGAGACAGACCCAAGAGTATCCTAGGGATCGTTTCTCAGGCTTTTGGCTGAGATCAAGTGTGGTATCTGCCTTATCAGTTTAACATTGGATACGCCTTCTATCCGAGGACACTGTTCCATGGAGTTTTGGAGCTGGGAGATGGAACAGGAGCTCGTTCTGTCCACTCCACACACTGACCTGGCACTGCAGCACTTCCAGGAATGGTGCTCCCCCAAGAAAAAAGAATATTCCTAACAGCTTTGCTCAGAACAGGGCCAACTGGAGTCGCCCAAGTGCCTGTCAGCAGAAAGTGATGCGGTAACACTGCCCACCATCAAAACTGATAGACTACAGTACACACAGCACGGGTGAGGCCTGCAGACTCGATGCTAAGAGAAAGAAGCCAGATACAAATGTGTGTGTGCATGAGCCACTGACACGATGCTCAGACACAGGGAGTTAAAAATAGTGGTCATCCCGAGGAGTGGAGATTGGAAGGGACATGGGGAGGCTGTCGGGTGCTGAAAGTGTTCTGCATCTTGAGCTGAGAGACAGAAACATCCTGGGAGCAAACATATGTAAAAATTCATCAAGCTGGGAGCCAGGGGTGGTGGTGCACGCCTGTAATCCCAACTACTCAGGAGGCTGAGGCAGGAGGATCTCAAGTTCAAGGGCAGCATGGACAACTTACCCAGATTCTGTCTCAAACTAAAATTTTTAAAAGGGTTAGGAAGTTAGTTCAGTGGTAGAGCACTTGTCTATCATGTGCCAGGCCTTGGGTTCCACCCCCAGTATTGAAAAGAAAGAAAAAATAATTCTTCAGGCTGCAGGCTGGTACTGTGTGTGAGTTTTACTCTAACAAAGGAGGTGAATGAACCAGTAAACAGAGGCTTCCCAGTGTGGTGCTTCCTAGTCCATAACTGAGGAAGTGTGGGCTGGTGTGGGGGGTTGTTCTCAAGCGTGAAGAACTTAGAGGATTCCCATCAGTGACCCTGCTTGACCCACACTGTGCCCACTCAACAGCTGGAACCTGTGGGGACCCACTCAGACCCCCCAGTTGGCTTAAAGATTGGTTTTTGTTTTGTTTCATTTTTTGAGACAGTCTCACTATGTAGCCCAGGCTGGCCTTGAACTCACAGCGATCTTTCTGCCTCAGCCTCAAGAGTGCTGGGGTTACAGGTGTGCGTTTTTTTTTTTTTTTTTTTTTTTTTTTTTTTTCCTTGCTAAAATTTGTCTTTACTCAGTTAATTTGCAGACTGCCCACTCTGGACCCAAATTGGCAGAGGAAAAGTTTTCTGTCCCACCAACCTCCGAGTGCTGGCAGTGGCCAGAGGAGCTAGGCTACAGCTCAGGGCCCAACTCCTCTCTGACCTGGTACTTCGAGGACACATCACCAGCTTAACTCTTCTCTCTGCCCATGGCACCCTGGCCCTAAGTCCCCTCCACCCACAGATGTGCCAGGTTTCCCAAGGATGGGGCGAGCCCAACCTACAGGCCCACACAACTCCAGCCTGCGAGGCCTGGGGTAAGAGAGTGTGGTTATTCCTGACTCCTCTGTTTCTTTGACCCCACAGCAAGCTGGGAGGAAATTCTGCTGCTCCACTTCAAAATACATGGACAGTCAGACACTTCCTCCATCTTCTCCACTGCTCCACCTCACAGGGCCCCCATCTCTCACCTCACCCAACTCCCTGCTTCTGCTTTGTTCTCCACACAGCTGCCAGGGGGCCTTCTCAGCCTCCTCTACTCCAGGCTTCAGGACACCTCGCCAGAGTGTCCAAGGTCCTTGTTTGGGCTGAGTTCCTGCACCAGGCCCAAGGCCCCAGACTAAAGACCAAAATGGAGTCGCCTGTGCCAAGTTCCACCTCACCAAGCTGATATTGAGTTTTATTTGACCTACAGAGAGAGAGAAAAAGAGAAAGAGAGAGAGGAGAGAGAGAGAGAGAAGAGAGACAGAGAGAGAGGGAGAGAAGAGAGAGAGAGAAGAGAGGAGAGAGAGAGAGGGAGAGAGAGAGGAGAGAGAGAGAAGAGAACAGAGAAAGAGAAGACAACAGAGAGAGAGAGAAGAGAACAGAGAGAGAGAAGACAACAGAGAGAGAGAGAAGAGAACAGAGAGAGAGAGAGAGAGAAACCAAATTTCCCCACAGGCCAGTTTCAGTTGACATGATGATAAAGTAAGGCTAAAATCTTACCAAGAAAACAAAAATAACCTGATATGAACAAATCAGTCACTGTTTCCCTGTTCCCACCTCACAAGGAAATAACCTCTAAGTGCCCAGTCTGCTCCTCGTTTTGGGTTTTGTTCTCCAGTAGTGCTGAGGATGGGACCCAGAATCCTGTGCACTAGGCCCACGCTCTGCCCCCAACCTGCACCCCACCCTCCCTCTCTGTTCTTCATTTCTCCTTTCTTCAGCCCTTTTCTGTCTATAAAATCACTCTTGACTGCTCAGCTCGTCGGAACATTTATTGGAATGAAGTACAGCCTGATTATAGAAACACAAAGCCAATTTAAGATTTTTTTTTGTGTGTGTGATACTGGCTATTGAACCCAGGGCCTTCACACTGAGTAACATCCCCAGCCCTTTATATTTTATATTTTAGTTATATTTTATTTTCTTTATTTTGAGATGGGGTCTCACTAAGTCTCTCACTTGCCCAGGCTGGGCTAGAACCTGTGATGGTTCTGCCTCAGCCTCCCAGAGCGCTGAGATCATAGGTGTGCATCATGATACTGGGCTCAGTTGAGATCTTTAGACTCAATAATAACTTGTCTTTTGACAGAGTAAAAACTCCAAGGGCACAAAGTCCCTCTGCTCCCTCACCCCAGCACTTACTCCTCCCAAGGTCCCAGCCTCGTTGGCCCTTGGTGTCCCCTGGCCTTGCCCTGCCTCAGCCTCTAAAGCCTTCTCCAGCCCTTCCTGCTGCCTGCCATGTTCTTCCCCAGGTGCCTACTTGCCAACTGCCTCATCAGCTTCTCACCATGCCGTGTACCCTGCTGCTCTTCCCCCATAGTATCCACCCACATACACCACGTGTCTGTTATGTTTACTGTTTGCCATTCCACAATGGCAGGGATCTGCTTTCCTCAGTGAGGTATTCCACGGGTCTCGGACAGTGCCTGGCATACAGTAGGGGCTTCACACATGCTCGTTAAATTAGTGAAACTGTAATCCCAGCCTTCAGGAGACTGAGGTAGGAGGATCGCCACAAGTTTGAGACCAGCCTGGGCTACATAGTGAGTTCAAGGCCAGCCAGAACTACATAGCGAGACCCTGTCTGAAACAAACAAACAAACAAACAAACAAACAAACAAACCAGTGAAACTAGCTGCCTAGGGTCATTTGCGTGAGCCAAGTTTGGCTGAAGAAATAGATCACTTTCTGGATAAGCTTGGTACAGTTCCCAGGGCCCATAGCCACCTGCCAGGCTTGGAAATTCCCCCAGACGCAGAAGAAGGAGGCCCTAGCTGTTGAAATAAAACCCAACCAGCCAGGCTGTTGATCACTGAAATGATAAAGAGGAAAAGGAAATGGAACAGGGTTGTCTCCGGCCAGGGCGAAAGGTGCTGGGTTCCTCTCAGGAGATTAAGCCCAGCCAGGACCCACCTGCGGCTGGAATGAGGAAGCCCTCACCTGTCCCCTGGGGCGGGGCAGAGCGGGAGGGAAGTGGCCGAGAAGAGCCTTCTGCTTGCCGGCCTCCTTTCTTGTCCTAATGGTGTCTCTGGATCAGGGCCAGGTATTACATCCTTCTGCCTCTTCCGGAAGGGTCCTTCTGTCCCCGTGCCCTAGGACCACTGCTCCTGTGTTCTAACAGCCCAGCTCCCATCTCAACATGGGGGAAGGTTCTAGACGACACTGTCACACCCCCACCACCCAACCCCAGACTGCAAGCCCAAGGAGACCCCAGCACTCCTGCTACTGAAGCTCGGAGAGGGCAGATAACTTCTCCAAGGTCACACAGCTCCTGGGCCACTGCGGACAGAGCTGGAAACAGAACCTGGACATTTTGACCCAGTTTTACATTTCTTTCTGGCCCTGAGATTTTGTGATTCTGTGGTGCCCATCCACACATTTCGTCTGCCCCAGAGACACTTTCTGCGTTCCCAGGGGGCCTTGTCTGGCCCCCAGTTGTGGCTGTAACAGCTCATGTCCTTGTCCCTTTGAAGGATTTCCTTAGGGCACCTGAGAGAGATTTCCTAGCCTCATTCCCCTTTTCCTGGACTAATGCTGAAGTGTCCCTAGGTCACCTGCTTCTCTACCTTCCTAGGTCCTGGTACTTAGATGAGCATTTACCATTCCCATCCCAGTACCCTCTCCTGACTAGGACAAGGTCCTGGCTTGGCCTTGGAGGCAGAAGACGAGGGATGCAGTGACCCCCATTGGCAAGCTGTCCCCTTGTGACCTCAGGGCCTGCCCCTTCTGTTGGTTGCTTGAGGATCAGAGTGGATGTTGGGGCTCCCACTCATTTCTTGAGCACCTGATATGTGCATAGGTTTGATGAGCACTGATTTGGTAGCAAGTGCTGTGGAAGAGCGGAAGAGCTTTGCTGTCTCCCGCGTTCATTATAATAGCCCCCTACGTGGACGTCGTGTCCACAGTACAGGTGAGGGAGCTGACGTTCACAGTGCTCCTCTCATCCTCCCAAGATCCCAGGTGTTGATAAAAGCTAGGATCAGGAAGAAGACCAGCCCAAGGCCCAGGGTGCCTGGTCACTGCGGGGCAGAAGGGGGGCGAATGTTGCCATGGAAATGACTGGAGGAATCACAGCCCAAGGGCACAGGAAGGTGAGCCGGGGCAGCCCTGTTGGCCCTCACTCGGCTGTGTGCTGGAAACCACCCAGTCACACCTAGGCAGGTGCTGCCCCTCCTCCTGGGTGGAGGAAGCAGGAAAAGGTGGCAGCCAGAGGCAGCGGGCTAGGCGGCTGGGCAGCGGTGGCCGGGGCCCCAGCAAGGATGGGCTCGATCTGTGGCCTTGCTCTGCCCCTTCTTCTCCTCTGCTGGGAGGCTGGAGACTCCTGGGGCTTTATAGGTAAGGAGGTGGGGGGCCCCAGGCTGCACCCTGGCAGGGTTCTGGGTGTGAGTTTAGCACAGGCAGCCGTTGGTTCATTAAAGTTAACCACAGGCTATATGGGAAGTGTGATTCCTGTTGATAGTGAGTATGCAGGTGGCAGTGCGTGACACCACACGGTCTCTGCGTTTGCCTTCGTTCCCGTGGCAGTGTAAGCAGGGTGGCTGGGAGGACCAGCTGGCGATCACTCTGCCCGCAGCAGAACAATGACTCCTCCAAATTTCTTACCCAGCAGCTTTTCCTTCCAAATACGGCTTTGGTGTGAACTCTGTCACAGACTACAGGGACAGGGGAGGATCTGAGAGAGGTAGAGATTTGATGAAAGAAGGGTACTCGCAGATCTGTCACTAACGGGAACTATGCCGAGCTCATCATGGACCTTTAAAATAGACTTTTTATGGAGCAGATTTAGGTTCAGAGCAAGACTGAGCAGAGGACAGAAAGTTCTCATGTACTCCTGGTCCTTACTGTGTACGGCTTCTCCCGTGTCCACAGCCCCACCAGATGCGTACACTGGTTACAATGGATAACCCTACAAGGGGTGATCGAAACAGAGGGTGAATATTTAAATTTTTAAAGAATGTATTACAGTAAAAGACACATTACCATGAATTCCCCTCAAAATCGTCCCCCTCATTTTGAACACACTTATCCCATTCTTCTTGCCACTTCCTGAAGCAGTTCTGAAGTCCTCTTTCCTGAGGGTCTTTAGTTGTGCTGTTGTGGCTGCCTTGATACCCTGAATTGATGCAAAATGTTTCCCTGTCCTGGTCACTTTGACTTTGGGGAAGTCAGAAGTTGCAGGGTGCCAGATCCCATGAACAAAGTGAACGAGGACACATGGGAATGTTTTTATGAGGCTGCCTTTTTGTTGGACGGCACTGGGCACCAACATTCGCTATATTGTTGATCATATCTCATAGGTACACTCAGGAAAGAGGATTCAAGAGCTGCTTCAGAAAGTGGTAAGAATGATGGAGTAGGAGTGTTTGGTGCAAGGGAGAGGATTCATGGCAATGTGTCTTTTACTGTAATAAAATTTTTTAAAGATTCACTGTAGTTTTCAATCACACTTCCTATATTTGCACATCATTATCAAACTTATAACCCTATGTGATGGGCACCGTTCTTGCCTCCTTTACCCCTTTAGAGGTGAGGAAACTGAGGCTGTCAGGGATGAAGCATTTTATCCAGAGTCAGTTTGATGCCACATGTGCTTAACCACTGACCCACACTGCCTCCTGCATGCACTCAGCCTGCTAAGCTGTGCTGCCTTCTCCATCCCAACCCCTTGCAATAGATGCCCTGAGCTCCATTTCCAGGCTGAGAGCCAGGAGATTTGGCCGGGACTGCAGGGTGGGCACACAGCTGAGCAAATGGCAGACAAAGGACTCAAGCCAGGCTCCACATCCACACTGTCCTCCCTGGGCTAGGTGGGTCGGCCCAGTTGCTGCAGGGTCCTGGAGCAACGATTGAGGCAGGGGTGGACTTTGCTCTACCCCGAAGACCTGGCAGGAAGGAGACAGTAGGGTAGTGACAACTCTGGTGAAGAGCCTATGGGTTTAGGGTCGATGGGGCATTTTTTGCAGTGGAAATGACACCATGGGGCTCCAGGATAATGGAAAAGAATGCATTGAGGAGGTCAGAAGCCCAGCATTTGGGCATCCAGCTGTGTGGGCTGAGGCAGGAAAGTGCTGCTCCACACTGTGGGGACCAAGCAGGAAGCTCAGAGAAATGCTAGGGCTTTGTGGGGCGGCAGGAATTTGACCAAGAAGGCAGACTCCTGAACATGTGTGATTTGTGTGGGCAGCTGAGGAAATGATGGGTGTACCCGTGGCCCATCTAATGTATGTGTGGGGTGCAGCCTGAAATTCTCCAGGATCAAAGTAGACTGCGTGCTTTCAAGTGACTCCTTGAGGGGACACCGGGGGGATGGCTTCCTAATCCCTTGGAGGCTTTGGAAAAGCAGAACTTCCCCATGTTCCCTGCCTCCCCCTCTAGTCTTTCCCCAGGGCACAAAGTCAGGCTTGGGACAGAGATCACCCAGGTCAGTGGGTGATTCAGGCGTCTCTTGAGCCCTGGTCCATTGCTCAGTGAGGTCCACAGGAGGATGACCCAAGGACCCAGGGCCCTGTCCTGGCCTCCTGGGGAGAGGTCTGGGGCTCCTTTGGGTTCTTGGTTTACACTTGGGCCAGTGGATCTCAGTAAATACCATCTCAGCCAACAGAATGCCCAAAAGGGCTTCATACCTTGATCCCTCTCCTCCAAGAGCAGGGCTACCTGGATAACACACAAAGCATCCAGACACTTTCGTATTTCCAGGAATGCATTTTTCAGCATATGTCTTAAATATTGCATGAGAAAGACTCAGACCAAAAATCATCCACTGTCTCATATCTAAAACAATTATTCTTCATCAATCTGAAATGCGAATTCAAAGGTAACTAGGTGTCTTGTATTCTTATTTGCCAAATCTGGCAGCATGCCCCAGGAAGCCCTGTGGCGCACTCCAGAGACAGCTGTGCCCCCGTGGGCAGGAGGGCACCTTGGGGAGGCCATGAAGGTCACCTGGGGCCAGGCTGCCACCACAAAGCCTGCTGGGCCGCCACTCTCTGCAAAGTTTGCTTCTGCTTGCTGGGCTCCTGACCTCTGTGGTTCTGGGATCTGTTTTGTTGCTGCCAGGCCTACATGTAGGATGGCCATGGGCAGGGGTGGGACACCCTCTTTTCCCTCCCTATGGCCCCAAGGACTCTGCCCAGTGCCTCCACTTTTGCCCAGCTCACTCCCCCACTCACACTGGAGCCTCCTCTTCCCTAGTCTTCCCAGTTCCCTGTAAAGATAAAACCACAGATCTTTCTTGTATTTGAAGAAAGTTCAAATGGAGAAATATTTGTTGGATGAGAAAGTGTCCGTGGGAAGCAGACAAGGAAACTTGCAGGAACTTGAGCCTGCTCCCCGCTCTGCAGTTCTTGGTTCACATAAACTTCCACCTTCTTTGTCCTTCAAGGGTAGACGCTGGCCACACTCGTTGCCTTTGGTGGCTGCAGACCAATAATCACCTAGGGAGCGTGGCTTGCTGGCTCAAGTGCATTGTCAGGGCTTCAAGGAAGCCGTCAGGGCAACCCCAGCTCTGTGCTGCCCTGTGGGCCTGCGCTTCCCCATTCTGCCTCCTCCCCCTTCCTCATTTATGTGGACAGACGGTGAGAAACAATCCCCACCCCCTGGCCCCAAGCAGTGCCCACCGCCTAAGCCCAGGCGCTGTGTGGAGTCTGCCCGCCGGCACTCATAGCTCACCACATTGGTCTCACCCAATGCAGATCCCAGCCCCAGCGGACCATGCCTGTTCATGACGACAAACACCAATGTACTTACCGCGATGCCAGGGATCGGCACAAGCTTGGACGGAGCCTTCCAGACCACTGGCCTTGCTAAGACCACAGAGCCAGGCCGCCTTTCTGTGGAGACTCCAACCTTGGGCACTGAGACCTTTTCCAAGACCTTAACCCCAGCTGCAACTGCTTCTGAAACAGAGACCAAGGGGACTCTGACCATTTCTCATGCTTCAGAGACCCGGGCCACCCAGGCCACCTTCCCTGTCATGGAGACTAGGGGCACCCAGACTACCTCCCTTGTCACAAAGACCGGAGACACCCCAATCATTCCCTCTGCATCAAAAAGCAGGACCACCCAGACTATTCCTCCAGCATCAGGGGAGGCCATTCCCCTTGCCGCAGAGTTCAGGGACACTCAGACTACTGTCCATGCCACGGAGACTAGGGGTACCCCAGTCATTCCCCGTATATCAGAGAGCAGGGATACCCAGACCATTTCCCCTGCACCAGAGACCAGGACGCTCAGAAAAGTAATCCCTTCTGACCTCATGGTTGCAATCACTGTCCCTGTGACCGTCCCTTTGGCCACAAGAGGCATCTCCACAAGAACTGGACAGACCACAGACAAGATTCCTCCAGGCAGTGATCCCACTAAAGCCATCTTTAACACTCTTTGTACCGATGACAGCTCTGAGGAGACGATATGTATCACAAACAATGGCTTGACACTGGCGCGCACTTCGGTGGAAGCTGGGAGCCCGTCCTCAGGCAGCAGTTCTTCCTCAGTCAGCTCTGCAGCCATCATCACCACCTCCCAAGCCCAGGGTCCTGATGTTGCCACCTCCAGCAAAGTCTTGGTCCCCTGCAGCACCACTCACATCAAGTTTCTCAGGGAGACAGAGACAGCTGCCGCTATCTCTGGGACTTCAGACCCAGGTCACAGCCCCACGGGAGTGAGGGCCTTGTCCACCTCTGAGACATTAGCTTTGTCTGCCTCCACTGAGGCAATGTCACCCGTCCTGAGCCCCACATCCCCTGCTAAGATCCTGTCCACAGTCGGCACCTCAGAGTCAGCTGCCCCCAATACCACCCTCAAGGCCTCGCTCCCCAACAGCACCACAGGAACAAATGCAATATCATCCCCCAGCCCTGGCCCTAGGAGAGCTCAGGTGACAGTTAGCGTGGGCCCCTTGGGAGAAACCTCAGCCTTTTCTCAACAGAGCTACACAGGAGCAGTTATAGTCTCTGCCAAAGCTGCATCAGCTGTGGGTGAAGTGACTTCCTCTGCTGGATCCTCAGCTATTGTTTCTAGCTCTTCAGAAACAGCCACCATCAAGAACTCCACCCTTTCAGAGACTTTTACCACATACAGCACAACCAGCAGGGCCTTGCCAACCAGAAGAGGCCCTCTTCCTCCTGCCCATCCAACAGTAGCCAGCAGCAACCAAGAGACAAGCTTCACCTCAGCTAAGATTATGATTTCACCAAAGACCCCTTCAGATATTTTTAGCAGAGAAGACACAACCAGCAGGGCCATCTCCACCAGTGGGGGCCATCCTTCTGTCCATCTGATTACAGCCAACAGCAGCCAAGAGACAAACATCACCTCAGCCATGACCACAACCTCACCAAAGACCCCTTCAGAGGTTTTTACCACAGATGGCACAACCAGCAGGGCTTTCCCCACCAGCAGGAATCCTCTTTCTTCTGTCCTTTCCATTACAGCCAACAGCAGCCAAGAGACAAATGTCACCTCAACCATGACCACAACCTCACCAAAGACCCCTTCAGAGGTTTTTACCACAGACAGGGCCTTTCCCACCAGCAGCCCTCTTTCTTCTGTCCATCTGACTACAGCTAGCAGCAGCCAAGAGACAAACATCACCTCAGCCGTGACTACAACCTCACCAAATATCCCTTCAGAGACTTTTATTACAGAAGGCACAACCAGCAGGGCCCTCACCACCAGTGGGGGCCCTCTTTCTTTTGTCCTTCCGACTATAGACAGCATCGACCAAGAGACAAATGTCACCTCAGCCATGACCACAACCTCACCAAAGACCCCTTCAGAGGTTTTTACCACAGACAGGGCCTTTCCCACCAGCAGCCCTCTTTCTTCTGTCCATCTGACTACAGCTAGCAGCAGCCAAGAGACAAACATCACCTCAGCCGTGACTACAACCTCACCAAATATCCCTTCAGAGACTTTTATTACAGAAGGCACAACCAGCAGGGCCCTCACCACCAGTGGGGGCCCTCTTTCTTTTGTCCTTCTGACTATAGACAGCATCGACCAAGAGACAAATGTCACCTCAGCCATGACCACAACCTCACCAAAGACCCCTTCAGAGGTTTTTACCACAGACAGGGCCTTTCCCACAAGCAGCCCTCTTTCTTCTGTCCATCTGACTACAGCTAGCAGCAGCCAAGAGACAAACATCACCTCAGCCGTGACTACGACCTCACCAAAGATTCCTGCAGAGACTTTTATTACAGAAGACACAACCAGCAGGGCCTTCACCAGCAGGAGTCCCCTTTCTTTTATCCTCCAGACTACAGCCAACAGCAGCCAAGAGACAAACATTACTTCAGCCATGACCACAACTTCATCAAAGACCCCTCCAGAGATTTTTACCACAGATGGCACAACCAGCAGGGCCTTCCCCACCAGCAGAGGTCCTCTTTCTTCTGTCCTTCCCACTACAGCCAACAGTAGCCAAGAGACAAACGTCACCTCAACCATGACCACAACTTCACCAAAGACCCCTTCAGAGGTTTTTACCGCAAACAGGGCCTTTCCCACAAGCAGCCCTCTTTCTTCTGTCCATCTGACTACAGCCAGCGGCAGCCAAGAGACAAACATCACCTCAGCCATGACTATAACCTCACCAAAGTTTCCTGCAGAGACTTTTATTACAGAAGACACAACCAGCAGGGCCTTCACCAGCAGGACTCCCCTTTCTTTTGTCCTTCAGACTACAGCCAACAGCAGCCAAGAGACAAATGTCACCTCAGCCATGACCACAACCTCACCAAAGACCCCTCCAGAGAGTTTCACCACAGATGAGGCCTTTCCCACCAGCAGCCCTCTTTCTTCTGTCCATCTGACTACAGCCAGCGGCAGCCAAGAGACAAACATCACCTCAGCTGTGACTACGACCTCATCTAAGACCCAGAGGAAGTCCCCAACAGCTGCATCCTCCGCCATTTGGACAAGGCAATCTCCAGAAGTTACTGCAGGTAAGTGACTCCCCTGTGTGTGATTTTTGGGGTTTGGGGGTTTGGAGTCTCTGGGGTATCTGCAAGCTTAAGGATTTGGAGAGAAAGGATCTCTCATCCATGTCGTCTCTTCATGGTCACCTCACAGTTCTTGCTGAAATCAGCAATAAGCAGAGTTAGGTGGAGTACGGAAAGGGAGTGGGTCTGGAAGTGTGGGGGAATAGTTTTATATCTTGGCACTGCCCTTAACAAGCTGAGTGGTCTTGGACCAATCTCTCTCCCTCTCTGGATCTCTGTTTCTCCACCTGTGGTGAAGGAGGTTGCACTGAATGAGCATGAAGCCCTCTCCAGATCTGCCTTTCTATGAAGTTAACTGCGGAGTAACTACTGGATGCCAACAAGGTCCCAAATTTAATCACAGCTGCTCAGGAGGCTGAAGCTGGAGGATCATGGGTTCAGGCCCAGCCTGGGCAACACACTGAGATCCCACTCCAACCACACACATACACACACAAAGACGCACCCCACCACCACTGTGTCCTTTAAGCTTTGGAAACCTCTGTTCCAATCCTAGACAAAGGCTCGCTGCATGGGCTTGCTGGGATTTGTGCCATTGTAGTGACTTAAAATTCTGAAGTAACTAGGGTGAGGGTTGGGGAGGCTACAGCAGCAGTTCTGGGGCAACAGCTAAGTCTCAGGGCGGGAGCTCGTGTCACAGGCGGCTTCTCAGCCTGGCTCCTGTCAGCCTGTAGCCTCTGCCTCCAACGTCCCTCTGTCCTTATGCCTCACCCCTGAGTATCCTCACCTTGCCCCACAACCACCTTATCTGATGTCTTTTGTATTCTAGGCAGAGGCGATGTAAGGCTGAATGCTCTCTCTGAGCTTTGCACATCTCTTCTACCCTATCCTCCAAAACAACCTTGGGAGGAGAAAATAGATATAAAAGAGGTAATAGGATGGTCCTAGAAAGATGGTAATGGAATTCAGGTAAAAGCCTGTTTGATTCCAAAGCACATAGGCTTGTCATTGTACTTTTCTGTTTAAAATCTCAATGTATTAATATGCTTTCATATTAAAATACTTGTCTTCATTATTTGTTGACTACGTAATACAGTCACATGATTTCAAATTCAAAAGATATACATATATACATATACATAAATGATCTGTATCTATATCTATGTATCTTTTTGTGTGTGTGTGTGTGTGTGTGTGTGTGTGTGTGTGTGTGTGGGTACCGGGGGTCGACCTCAGGACCTCACGCTCCAGCAGGCGCCCGTGCCGCTGAGCGATATCACCGGCCCTTTTTCCGTATGTGGGTTCCGGGAGTCGAACTCAGGCCCTCGCGCTTGCCAGGCAGGCGCTTACACCGCTGAGCCATCTCACTGGCCTATATCTATATATCTTTCATCCTTCTTTTTCATACAAGCAGAGAATATGGTAAAGTCAGATCTCTGTAATACAACTATTCCTTTTTGTTTGAAGGTTAGAAAAATGTTTTCATTCATTTTGTATGTTGAGTTCACCCTCGTTACCTTACATTTTAGCTCTTTGATTTCAACCTCGGTTTTTTTAATTTTTATTGTGGTAAGAACTGTTAACATGAGATCTATCCTACCAGATTTTTAAGTGTACAGAACAGTATTGTTATCAATAAGCACTCCGGGAAGTGGATTTCTAGAACTTATTCATCTTGTATAACTAAAATTTTATTTTATTGATTATCAGCTCTCCATTTTCTCCTCCCCCCAGAAAGCCATTTATTTATTTATTATTTATTTGAGACACAGTCTCGCTATGTAGTTCAGGGTAGTTTTTTTTTTTTTTTTTTTTGTGGGTACCAGGGGTCAACCTCAGGACCTCGCGCACCGGCAGGTGCCCGTGCCGCTGAGCGATATCACCGGCCCCTTTTTCGTATGTAGGTTCCAGGAGTTGAACTTGGGCCCTCGCACTTGCCAGGCAGGTGCTTATGCTGCTGAGCCATCTCACCAGCCCTCAGGGTAGTTTTGAACTCACTATGTAGCATAGGCTGGCCTCATATGCATGGCAAGCCTCCTGCCTTAGCCTCCTAAGTGCTGGGATTATAAGAGTGCACCACTATGCCTGGCCCATTCTTTTCTATGATCACTCAGTTTCTATGATCACTCAGTTTCCCTATCATTTATTTAGCCAGTCCTGTACGGGTGGCAATTTAGCTTGTTGCTGCAACAAACAGCACTGCAGTAAACAGCGCATTTCTCCTGTGTGTGTTCTTTCATGCGGGATAAACTTCTAGAAGAGAAATTACTAGGTCAAATCTAATTACATTATCATTGGAAGAAATAGTTTTGAGGTGCCAGTGAAAGGGAAGGAGATGAAGCCTCCACCAGAGACAGAAGTTTCTGGTAGAGCTGCTAAGCCAGGAAGGCTGGATTAGAGGTCCACTTCCACCCTCAGCAATTTAAACCCAGGAGGACTGGCTGTGGGTGCCTCCAGACCAGCTCCTCTCAGCATCTCCTGGCCAGACCCTTCCCCAGCAGCCCAACCAGGACCTTCAGGGCTTGAGAATATTCTACATCCACTGGTCCTTTCTCACGCTTCCCTTTTGGCATCTCCACACGTGCCCCAAGGCATGGTGGCCTTCACTGTTAACAAGAGGACACTGCCTTGGGTGTGATCACCCCTGAAAGGGAATCCTGCCTTCTCTTTGTACCAAGCCAGTGTGAGCTCCTGGATGAGCACAGACACAGGCACACATGTCGGTGCACACCTAGGTGTGAGGGGCAGAGGCTGGCATCGGAAGCACCACGTGATTCCTGACTTGTCTTGACTATTTCCTTCTCCTTGCTCTTAACCCACGTGCAGGTGCAGACGGAGGCTTCCTCCTTGTGCGGCTGAGGGTGGCCTCCGTGGAGGACCTCACAGAGCCTGCAGAGGCAGAGAGGCTGGTTCAGCAGGTGAGTGGGCACTGTGGGGGCCGAGGGAGTGGAGGGAGAGGTTCTCTGGGTTGCAGGGTGCAGAAGAGCAGTTACTGCATGGAAGGATGCCTGCCTGGCTTCCCTTCCTTCATTCCTCCTCCCTGCAGTGTAAACAAATTCCTCTCCTCAGCCTCAGCTTCTTCAGGTTCGTGGGAGTACAGGCCTTCTAGCCCCTGAGGGGAAGTTCAGTGATAATGATGGGCAGGTAAGAAGGACTCTAGCTTGCAAGTGGCAGAAACCCAAGTCATAGTAGTTCACATGGAAAGGGAGGTCCAAGAAACTGACAAGTGGCTTTTCCAACTTCAGCTATGGCTGAATCCAGCAGCTCAAACATGAGCATAAGGATTTTCTCTCTGTCTACTCTGCTCCCATTATGCTTCAGACAGAGATGCCCTCTGTTCATTCTACATTCACAAGACTCTTCTGTATTAGTCTTTCTCCCATCTCTGGGACAAAATGCCCAATAGCTGCAACTGAAAGGCAGAGAGGTTTATTTGACTCATGGTTTCGGAGGGTTCAGATCATGGCAGGCTGGCTCTAAGGCAGATACACCATGGTGGAAGAGTACAGTGGAAGAAAGCTGCTCACTACCTGACAGCCAGGAAGCAGAGAGGGGAGAGAGGAGCCCAGGGCAAGCATACACCCTTCCAAGTCATGCCCCCAGTGACCCACCTTCTCCAACCAACCCCACCTCCTAGCAGCACATGAACTCATCACTAATGAGTATAGAGCCCCCATGACCCAATTGGCTTCCAAAAGTCCCACCTCTGAACACATGAGGCTTTTGGGGGAGATTTTAGATCTAACCCTTAGTATTTTGCCCCTGGCTCCTAAAAAGTTTAGGTTCATTTCATGATGCAAAATACATTAGTCCATCTCTAAGAGTCGCCAAAGTAGTCAGGTGTGGTGGTGTATAATGCTGGTAATCTCAGCATTCTGAGACGCTGAGGCAGAAGGAGTGCAAATTTGAAACCCAGCTTGGACAAATTGGTGACTTGGTGACTTAGTGACCCTGTGTTAAAGCAAAAAATGAAAAAAGGCTAATGAGTAGCTCACTGCAAAGGCTTTGGTTTCAATCCCTAGTCCCCCCGCAAAAAAAAAAAAAAAAAGGAGTTGTCAAAGTCATAACAATTTCAACATTGCTGAAAAGTCCAACTCCAAACTCTCCTCTGAGATTCAAGGCAAACTCATAGCTGTGAGCCACTGCAAAAATATAAAGAAAGTTAAATACTTCCAAAATACAGTAGTATAGAGCAAACATTCCCATTCCAAAAGAGAGAAATGGGGGGTAAAATGAAGTAGACCAAAACAAAAACAAAACCCAACAGGCCAGACATTAAGTCCTGTAGCTCCATGTCTGACATCTGAGGCACATGGTGGTGGGATGTGAGTTCCAAAGGGTAGCCCCACCCCTACGGCTTTGCTGGTCACAGCCCACGTAGCTTCTTTCTTGGACTGAGTCTACTCACAGCCTGCAGCTTTCCCCATGTTCCTGGCATTCCCGAATTCTCTGGGTCTCCACTACACCTTTGGCTTCATTCCCACAGCTTCATGCCCTATCCTCTCTGGGGCTCCTTACCTGGCCTTCTGGTCTTTCCTTGGAAATCTAGGTGGATGCCTCCTTGATCCCTCAACTCTTATATTCTGCACACTATCACATGGACAATGCCAAGGTCTGCCATACTGTGGGTAGCAGTCAGGCCCACTTGGATCATGGCAGCAGCAGCAGCCTCTGGGTGCCTGGATGGCTGAGCTCAGTGAAAGGAATCCCGGGGAGCAATTCCTTAAGTGGCCCTTCTTGAGCAGGGGGCCCAGGGGCTCTCTTCTCAAATGAAAGATTTACATTTTTGCACCTTTGAAGCTTAGATGGGTGGAGTCTTACTGATTCTTGCAATACCCTCTGTACAAAGTACTTGGTTTCTTTTTGTCCCTGTACAAAGTACTTGATTTCTTTTTAATGGCACTAGTCTCTTCAGCAGCCATACCTCTTTTGGCCCCAACTCTATACAGGGTTACTTCTGGGCTGAAATTTAAATTTTAAATTTTTTATAGTTTGCTTTTTTTGCCCCCCAATTCTTGTCATAAAGCTGGCTAAACACACCCAGCAGTACCCATACCACACAGTCTGAATGTTGGGCTACATTGAAATTTCCTCTACCAGATTAATTAGTATACCACCCTTAATCTCAGTCTCCTGCAACATCTCAGGACATAGGCAAAATGTAGGTAAGTTTTGAGCCAAGTATAATATACATGGCTTCTTGTCCAACTGCCAAGGGAGTTCTTGTACCCAGCTGAAATATCTGGAGCCTGACCTTTACTATCTACATTCCTATCAGAATTCTGATTTTCTGAGCTCCAACTAGAATCACCCATCAGGCTCTGCTTACATCATTCTAAAGCTTCTGTAGCTTACGTCTCCTAAAAGTTCTGTGCTCCTCCAGTGAACCAGTTCCAAAGTCTTCTGAACAACATGATCAGGTATAGTCACAGCAACAGTCCCACTTCTCTGGTACCAACTTCCTGTACTAGTCAGATTTCCAGTCACGGAGACACAATACCCAATACTCACAACTTAAAGGAGGAGAGGGTTAATTTGGCTCATGGTTTCAGAGGGTTCAGCCCATGGTAGGCATGCTTCAAGGCAGAAACAGCATGGTGGAAGGACATGTAGAGGTCAACTGCTTAAATCCATGGCAGCCATGAAACAGAAAGGGAAGGGAGGAACCAGGGACAAGAAAGAATACACTCTTCCTGGTCATGCCCCAGTGACTCCTCCTCCAACCAAGCCCCACACCCTAACAGAAGAGGGACTCATCAATGGATGAACCCACTGACGAGTATAGTGCCCCATAACCCAATCACCTTCCAAAAGACCCACCTCTGAACACATGAGACTTTTGGGGGACGTTGCAGAGCTAAACCATAACAATCTCCTTCTCCTGAAATTTGCATATTATCCAGAGAAGGACTGGTCTCGGCCTGCAAGAGTGACCAGTCAGTACCAACAAAATATTTTGTGATCAAAATTTACAGTGAACATATAAATTTAAAAAGTGTATTACAGTAAAAGACACATTGCCATTAATCCCCTTCCAAATCTTCCCCCTCATTTCAAACACACTCATCCCACCATTCTTGCCACTCCTGGAAGCAGTTCTGGAAGTCCTCTTTCATGAATATCTTTATGAGGTGTGATAAAAACAATGGTAAACACTGCGCCAAGTGCCATCTGCTCAAAAGGCAGACTGGTGAAAGCTCAGCAGTGACTCTTCATCCGCCTTGTTCACTGGATCTGGCACTGTGCCACTTGTGGTTCTTTCCCAAAGTAAAAATGACCATGGAAGGTAAATGTTTTGAACTGAGTCAAGACATTGAGACAACAAAAGACATTCACAAAAGACTCCCAACACTATTCAAAAGTGGCAAAAATGATGGGCTAAGTGTGTTGGAAGTGAGGGGGAAGATTTTCAGGGTCATTAATGGCAATGTGTCTTTCATTGTAATAACTTTTTAAAAATGTAAACTTTCACCATATTTTTTATCAAACCTCATAGATTTGCCCCAGACGAAATAGGGATACTACGTAGAAAAAAAAAGAAATTGATATATGCTCTAGATGGAGACCAAGATTGGGATGTATTTGTATAACAAGTTGGGAGAATCATCTTAAATTCAGATAATTGGACAGTTTCCAATGGTGAAATTTTGGGGTTAGAGCTTCTGGAAATGGTGTGAATCAGTGGGAGTTTAGCCAGGGAGATCAGGGGTGGTTCAGGCAGCCAAGGTGCAGGCAGCAGGCCATGCAGGGCTTGTTGGGGGCAGCCAGTCTCGCGGGACTCTGGGCCAGCACATGGTATCAGTAACCACCATGATCCATGTCCAAAAAAAGAAGTGGAGAACATGAAGGGTGGAGGGAACAGTGGACCCTATTTGTATTATGGTTTAGATCATGGGGCCACATAGACCTGGGTATGAATTCCAGTCCCTACCTGTGTATCCTTGGGTAAGTTCTTCCCTTATAAAATGAGGATAATAATACCTGCTTTACAAGGTTGGTGTGAGGTTTAAATGACATAATGACACTGGAGGAGTGTTGTGAATATTCCCTCCTACTGTCCTCTCCTGCCCTTGGCCTGTGATGAGCTTGTGGGCCAGATGGACTGGACTAGCACCTGGCTCCTTCCGCTCTCCAGCTCCAGTGTGAACTGCAAACCCACTTGCCGCTTGCCCACCTTTCCTTACTGCGCATCCAGAGGAGCTGAAGAATATCAGCTGCAGCCAGGCATGCCCCCAGTGCCAAAGAACAGCCCTGCCTATGGCGTGAGCCCGCTGACAGACTGGAGCTGCGTTACTGTGCTGACAGGAACCCAGAAGGTTCCCATGAAGGTCAGCTGACCCAACCTCTTACGCAGAAGTGATTGCAGGATCCTGGCTCACTTGCGTGTGGGGAGGGGGCTTCCCATGTGCCCAGCGGTGTCCTTCACTTCCCAGGCTCATGCGTTGTGGTCAATAAAGATAGACCTAATCCCCCATCCCTGCACTTCTATGTGATCTGCATACTGTGGGCATTTAGGTTGCATAGCTGTTTTAGTCACTTTTCTCATCAATGGGACACAATACCTGACACACACAACCTAAAGGAGGAGAGGTTATCCTGGCTCATGGTTTCAGTGCATGGTCAGGCAGCTCCAAGGCAGGAAGGCTGCTGGAAGGGGCTGGCAGAGGAAACGGCTCTGTCACAGCAGCCAGGGAGCAGAGCGTGAAGGGAGGAGCCCAAGAGGGAGATAAACCCTTCCGGGTAACGCCCTCAGTGTCCCTCCTCTTCCCACAAGACACCACGTCCTAACAGCGAGTCAGCTATGGCGCTGCAACGGCAAACAGAAACACCGAAACGACACCCAGGATTTGGAGGCAGATTTATCTACATCGATGGACACTGACAAGGAATCAATTATTCCTCAAAATGTCAGGCCTCGAAGGCTCAGGGAGGGAGGTTTTTATGGAGTCGCAAAGAGGAAGTACAGAGGCAGAGTACTTGGCTGTCTTTCATTGGTTCTTACAATATGCATCACATTGACCAGCCATTTCTAAGAAACAGAAGTAACCGGAACTGCAACAGGAACTGTTACCCGGGCAACTAACAGAAACTGAAGTATACTGGCTGGGGGGGGAGGGCATTTTCTGCTACAGTGCCCCCAAGACCAGTCACCTCCCCAAAGGCCTCCCTCTCAGCTAATGAGAGTTTGAGGGGGGCATCTCTGGATCTAAACCACAATAGTAGCAGGATCCACGGTTCCCTCTGCCCTTCACGCTCCCCACTGCTTGATTTGGACCTGAATCACAGCACTTACTGAGACGACCCCTGCAGTCTGCTGAACTTTGAGCTCTGTATTAGTCCCCTTATTGGAGATAATTAATTTATTAAGAGAAAAGGTTTTTTTAACTCTCAGTTCTGGAGTTTTCTGTCCAAGGTCAGGCAGATCTTTTGCTTGGAGGCTCGGGTGGGCTTGCTGGGTGGCAGCGTCATGGATGCATGATGGAGCTAACTGCTCAGCTCATGGCCAGGAAACAAAAGAGAGAGGAAGGGGCTGAGACCCCCAATGGCCTAAGGACCCACCTCTTAAAGCCTCTACCATCTTCCCAAAGAGCCATGCTGGGTACCATGCCTTTACAACACAGCCCTTGGGGGACACCCATCCAAAACAGCAGGCTCCCCCAGGGCAGGGACCATCTTTGTTCACCTCAAATCCCTTGAACCCAGCAGGTCACCTGGCCTGAGACAGGATCACGGGAAATGTTTGTTGAACTGATTTAAATTTCAAGTTCTGCACACAAAAGCAGACTGAAAAGAAAAATCTTCAATACAAAACTATTCCACCCCATATTTTATAACTCTCATGCTATTATTATTTTATTTATTTATTTGTTTGTTTATTTGTTTTTTTTTTTTTTTTTTGTGGGTACCGGGGGGACGACCTCAGGACCTCGTGGGCCAACAGGCACCCGTGCCGCTGAGTGATATCACCGGCCCCTTTTTCGTATGTGGGTTCCGGGAGTCGAACTCGGGCCTTCGCGCTTGCAAGGCAGGCGCTTAAGCCGCTGAGCCGTCTCACCGGCCCTGTTTATTTGTTTTTTTGAGACAGGATCTCGCTATGTAGCCCAGGCTGGCCTCGAACTTGCAGCAATCCTGCCTCAGCCTCCCAAGTGCTGGGATTATAGGTATGTGCCACCATGCCTAGTGCTATTATTTTTTTTAATTAAATATGGATTTTTTTCCATTATAAAAGCAAAAGTTTCTTATGATTTTAAAATTGAAAAAAAAAAAGAGAAGAAGAGAAAGGAAAAACATTCACAATCCCAGCTCTTATATGTGACTCTTGTTAATGTATATATTCAGTTGCATATTCAGCCTCTCCATGTGGATGGCAAAGACCTTTTATCCTCCATTCCCGAAACTGAGGTTCTGCCCTTTGCCTTTCAACCTGCTCTGCCTGTGTCTCCCCCATCGTGGGTAATGTCAATCACATCCTTCAGTTGCTCAAGCCCAAATCCTTTGAGCCGATCTTTATCCTTCTCTTTCTCTCACATTTTACACCAGGAAATGCAGTTGGCTCTGCTGAATACCCAGGATCTGACCTCTCCTTGTCATGGCCACTGGTATTGCCCAGATGGTCCCAGATGCCCTCCTTTCTCACCTGACTGCTCCAGTCTCCCAGGGTTCTTTCACATCCCTGTCTGCACCTTGTCCACCAACCCCAGTCCTGTCCCAGCATGTCAGCCAGAGCTGGCTTTTTGTGAAGCCACATGAAATATGGCAGGCCATGCCCCTCCTCTGCTCCCATCCCGCCTGGTCCATTTGGAGGAGAAGCAGAGTTCTGACAGTGGCAGTGAAGCCCTGTTGATGGGTGCTGCTCCCCGAACCCCTTAACTGGTTCACTGCAGGTCGCACTGACTTCTTTGCTGTCCTGGGATGCATTAGGCCTGCTAAGTCTGGGGACCTTGGTGACATTGCTCAGTCTGCTGAGAAGGCCTCTCCTGGGGACATCTGCTGGCTAAGTCCTCCATCTCCATGTCCTTCACGACCTTCACAGTGAGCTCTCCCCCAGGCACCCTGCTTAAAAATCAACCTCACACTTATTTGATTTGTTTGACTTCTTTACTATCCAACTACTATAAAGGACTTTTCTGTTGTGCACCCCTAGTGCCTGGTGCACAAAAAGTGCTCAGAGCCGAGGGTGCAGCTCCATGCCAGAGCACCTGCTCCACACACGTGTGGTCCTTGGGTCACCAAGCACAACAAGAGGGTGCCCCACAAATATTGCCCGGTGCATGAAGAAAATAACACTACTTGCATATTGCTCTGAGTGAGGGGAGTGTGTGGATTCAGTGGACCTACTTCTAGTTCCAGAGGGGCAGGAGGAGGTTCATAAAGTAGCCTGGACAAAAAGAATTCCAACATTCACTGTGAGTTATTTACCAAGTGCCTGTAGCAGAGAGGAGAGGCCATGCGATGGGCTGCAGAGGATTCGAAGATGATGTCTCTGCTCACAGGGATTAAAGCTGGCAGGGGAGGCTGGACAGCAGCAAGTATAACAGGTTAAGAACCCGTTTCCACCATGTATAGCAAAACAGAAAGTCTTTAAACAGAGGATTCTCACAAAGCAAGAAAAAGAGCAATGTACCAGTGGGGAAATGAGCGAATGGCAACCCAAGCTATTCACAAAAGAAAGTTTGACTTCACTAGCAAAAAAGGGTAAATTAATGCAGGGAGGAGTTACTTACTGTATATCAAAAGGGTAATGATTTATAAGATTTCCAATATCCATACTGACGAGAGTGTGAGAATTATTAAACCCTGGGAGTGTGAATGGAGTTGGTACACGATCTCTTGGGGGACAATTTTGCTCCTTACCGAAAGCCTTTAAAATGTGTGTCCCTTGAAATCAGCAGCCTTTTTCCTGATTCATCTTCAGAAAAGAATGAAGAATCTGTGCAGGACAGTTTCTAACACTGTTATGGTTTGTGTCTAGATGTCCTTCCAAAGCCTCATGCAGTCATGGGGGTGGGCTTCCAGAGTTCGTGATTGATTCAATGTCTAGCGCTGGGATTATGGATGTGAGTGCTACACCTACCCTAGGGTGGGCAGCCTACATACAATATAAAGGACAGAAAGAATCTTCTCTCGCGCTCCTCCCTTTTTGCTCTTGCTGCTTTTGCTGGTTTCACCACCATGAACTGCTGCTCTCTGCCATGTGCCACCCTGCCTTGGAGCCAGCTGAGTATGGACTGAAACCTCCACCAACTGTGAGCTAAATAAACCTTTCCTTCCTTAATTTTAGGCATCAGGTATTTTGTCTCAGCAATGAGAGAAAAGTAACCAAGACAAACACCCAATAAAAGAAAAAGACAAAACAAAACACCACTAACAACACAGAATGGTCTGGTTGTATACAGTGTTGTTTTATAAAATCTACAGTAGTGCTGAGATGTGTATTTTTTTTTTTTAATGTGGGGACCGGGAGTTGAACTCAGGACCTCACGCTTGCCAGGCAGGTGCCACTGAGCTATCTCACAGGCCCTGAGATGTGTATTTACTAACAAGAAATACATGTATGATTCTCTCCTTTCTTAAAATGACATCATCTTTTTCCTACTCTAAACTATTCTTCACATCATTGCCAGCTCTGTTTGCTCCAAAATCAAAGCTGCTCTTGTCACTGCAGATAAAACAGCCAGCCTGATCTACGAGGGGCTGCACAATTTGGCCAACTTGCTCAGCTCCTGGTCCCACAGCCCAGGGCTTGTATCCTGTGTTCCTTCCATGGGGAGCCTCCCACTGTCCCAAGCCACACCTGCTTTGATTTGAGTGTTCACACACCACAATCCTCCCACCCCAATGTGCTCCTTTTATTTGTTGCTTCACCCTCAAACTCCTATTTATTCTTCAAAGCCCAGTTTAGACATTACCTCTGCAAGACTTGTCATGTTCCCTAGAGAGGCTGATTTCTTACTCTCTTTACTTATGTTCCTGGTTTAACATTTAATGTGCTATGTTGTAATTTATTTCATTTACAAATTTGTTAAATTGCACATGCTTCAGAACAAGTACCAGAAAGTCCATATTCATCTTTGCAGTCACAGAAGTTTCAGGTGAAGCTGAATGGCTGAATGGGATGATGGGCCACTTGAGAAAAGAGCTCTGAGACATGGGCACTGGGCTCTGAAAGGGAAGGAAATGGCATCCTCATTGAAGTAAAAAAAGGCAGATCAATTTAGTGATATTGCAACAGCAAACAGAAGCACCAAAACACCACCCAGAATTTGGAGGCAGATTTATTTTACATCGACGGGCACTGATCGGGATCACTCCCAATATGTCAGGCCCTGATCTCTGTTGGCCTAGGGCCTATATGGGATAAGCAAGCAGGAAATGCAGAGGCAGAATGGCTTGTCAATTGGGGATTGGTTTATACAATGTACATCACAGTGACCAGCCGTTTCTAAGAGACAGAAGCAACCAGAACTGGAACAGGAACTATTACCTAGGCAACTAAGAAACGGAAGTATATTGACTGGGGGGGCATTTTCTGTTACATTTCCCCCCTCTTTTAGTTTCCCTGGCAAATCTTTGCTGGGCATATTACATGTAATCTTTCGAGACAGGGCCCAACTAGAAGCAGTTTGTCAGTGATCCTAGGATGGGCCCCAGCCAAGCTCCCCAAGATAGTCTTATTGCAGAGTTTTTTCCTAAATTGTTTTTAGGAAGAGACATAATTTAGGCCTATCTGTTCTGTAACATTAATCTGGCAAGGTAGTGAGGGAGTTAATCTGATCTAGGAGCAAATCTAGATCAAGTGTTTGATTGATTTTTCTATTCTCTTGGGGCAACTGTCCATAGAGATTAAGGCAAAAAACAGAGCTAGCAGGAGGCAGGGAAGCAAAGATTTGGGTAAGCAGAATCCAGGGCAGTTAACAAAAACCACAGCTAGCAGAGGGGCAGGGAAGCAAAGACTGGGGTAAGCAGCCTGAAAAGACAAAAAAATTAAGGGGAAAAGTATGGAGCAATCCTGTGATTAATGTCCTCAGGCTTCAGCCATGCGTGGACTGGTCAGCATCCAGAGCGACCAGAGCAGGTCTTTGAGTGCATTGTCTCTTCAGAGTGAGCCTCAGAGGAACTGTCCAGGTAAATTTGTCAGCAGATCTAAGGCTGGATTTCTGAAACTTGTAGAGGTAGCTAATATATACCTGGGTTATATGTGTGTGAATCTAGTTTTTGAGTTATCTCTGCTACAAATGCAGGCCCATTATCATTGCCAATGGTCAAGGGTAGGCCATATCTAGGGATGATTTTTTACAGCAGGACCCAACAAACTTTTATTGTCTTCCCAGTACTGGTAGGGAATGGGGGGTCGGGGTCGGTGACACAGGTGCTGAAGCCCGAGCTGTCTGCTGGGGTATGGGTGGCAGCGCAGCAGCTTGAGTTTGCAGAATATATGGTGAGGGCAGGTCTGGTGGCTAGGGTTGATGTTTTAGTCAATTGGCTCCCCGGAAGGGCTTAGGCCTCTGGACTGGATTATTTTGCATCTTGGGTAGCAGATTTCCAAACAGCAGCAGGAAGCAGTTTACTGTGCAGATCATCCTTGCAGGAGAGTTTTGGCCAAAATAGTTTTGTCCAAGGTGACCACAGCATATCTAGCCCATCAGACTTCATTCCTAACCGAGCTACTTCCATCCATAAACAAGGTGTACTCAGCATCGGTCAGTGGTCCATTTTTTAGAACAGTTCATCCCAGTACAGCATATGGATGTGGCACCTGGACAGTTAGGTCTCAGTCTAAGGTGAGCTTGTCAGCTTTCTTGATCAGAAGGACAGTGGTTGTTAGAGCACAGAGGCAAAGGGGGGAGGCAACTCTTAGCAACCACATCCAAGTATTTTCACAGGTAGGCCACTGGGCACTCCCAGGGGCTGACAGTCTGAGTAAGCATCATTGTTTTTGTGAACTCAAGGATCCAGATTTTATAGATGCCAACAGCTCTAAGAAATCTGTGGAGTTTTTTCTTGTAACCAGTTTCTGCCAGACATTGTAGCAGAGCTTTTGTGTCTTTCCAGCAGGCAGCTTGGAAGTATCATTAATCAGAAGTGTTTTTTAAAGAGGGAACAAGTTTTTGAACCTCTGGGAGGTTGAGTCCAGGTCAGTTGCAAAGAGGGGCTGGCTGACAGGAGCCAACTGAAGGCAGAAGAAGACATTTGTTAGGTCCAGGCAGGTGTACCAGCAGGCTGTGGGTGGCAGAAGATTGAGGCAATGTAATATGGAGGGCAATCACAGCAGCATTGGAAGCTTGGAGATCTTGAACTGGCTTTACAGGTAGGAGAGATATATTTTAGCAGTTTGACAGTCTATACTGTTTGCTTGGGGGACTGTGACAGAGCTGGAAGGGACAGAGAAACCTTGGAGAAAAGGTGCTTGTGGCTTGGCCAAATCTGCTGTTAGAGCCTCCCTGAAAATAGTGGGAGAGTTCTTTTTTTCTTTTAATATGCGGGTACTGGGAGTTGAACTCAGGACCTCACACTTGCCAGGCAGGCACTTTTGCCACTGAGCTGTATCACCAGCCCCAGTGGGAAAGTTCTTAACCCCTTGTGGCAATTGAGTCCAAGTGAGCTGGCCTTTTATTTCAGGATATTCCCAGTTGAAGGGGCTTATGGGAGCAACTCACGAGCAGAGGAAGGCATCTTTTAAATCTAGAATAGTCCGAAAAGGGTGTATGGGTCACGAACCACAGAGTGCAAGTTGATGGCTGTGTTGTTGATGGCACGGAGATCTCGCCCAAGGTGATTAACAATCTATCAGGCTGATGTGTGGCTGGATGCCTGTTTGTGCTTCCTGTGACATCTGACATGGGGGGATCATGGTGAGGTGGCATGGTTGATGGCCAGCCCTGGAGGCGAGTCTTTAGTTCATACCTCTGGGAAGAGAGTTTTCAGAACTTCAGGATTGTGGTTATCTGCCTCAGGCTGATGCAGGCGTCATCTTTCTCTCAGGGAACAGTAAAAGTTGAAAGTGTGGGGTTAGACGAAAGGGAGGCTGATTGGCTTGGTGAGAAGGAGATGTCCTTCCAGGCTGTAAGTTTGTGCCTGGCGGAAGGGGTGAGGGGCAAGAATTCCAGTTGCCTCAGTGATGGTAACTTTTTGACAGAGGGAACTTTCGAAGGCAGAGAGTTCTGTTCCATTGTCTACCAGGACATAGGTTTGCTCCCAACTTCTGCTATGACTTTGGGCTCTCAGGGGCCCAATTTGACAGAGCTTGGTCCATCCTATCTATTCAGGCCTGACAGGGTGCAACTCATTTGTCAGGCTGACTGTCCAATTTTTCCTCAGTCAAAATGTGGAACTCAGAAGGAATTGCTGACAGTCATCTCAGGTGGGCATTAGATGATGCCTTCTGACCAGGATAGGTGTGTCTTTGGGGCAGTGGGCCTGTGTGGCCGAATGCAGGCAATGGTTAGCTGGAACCAGTTCAATTGGCTGGAAGTACACGAGTTGGGAGCGGGGAGTGAAGCTATAGGTGTTGGCAGCAACTGCGGCAGCCGATGAGGGTACCAAGGTGGAATTCTTGGGAAGAATGGGCCTCTTTTTCCGCATTTTTTTTTTTCTTTTTCCTTTGAGATTCAGGGAGTGTGGGCTGGTGAGATGGCTCAGCAGCATAAGCGCCTGCCTGGCAAGCGCGAGGTCCTGAGTTTGACTCCCGGTACCCACATACGAAAAAAGGGCCGGTGATATCGCTCAGTGGCACAGGTGCCTGCTGGCGTGCGAGGTCCTGAGTTCGACCCCTGGCACCCACAAAAAAAAAAAAAAGTGAGATTCAGGGACTGGTTTGGTTTCATTTTTAACTCTGTAAAATCCCTTTTTCCTGCAGTCAGGGACTGTGGATTTTGACTAATTAAATCCCATCTCTGACTTCCTATCTGTGTGTTCTGTACCCTTGAACAATGGCGCAACACACAAAGGGTGGTTGACCCTCAGAGAGAGAGAGAGACCATTCAGATGCCTGCCTGGCTGCGCCCCTCGCAGGGACTTAGGCGCAATTTAGCTAAGGAGGGTGCAAGGCCTCCATTATGCCATACGTGGATCGCCACGGAACCGCAGGTGAGGGCCAAATCAGCCACCACGACCAGTGCTTCCCAGTCTTGGTGCACAGACAGAGCAGCCTATTACTTACGCTGTCCATTCCACTCACTCACACAGTCATTCAGCAGCACTCAGAGGTTAAACATTCCAACCCCCTTCCTTTGAGGGTGGCCTTAACAAGAGGTGATCAAGCTCTTCTTCTGCTTGAACTGAGCAGAGCTGACAGACTGACTAACTGGGGTGCCCCCGGGGGTCTTATCGGAGTCAGGCAGGCAGGCAGACAGACAGACAGATTGCATCCTCCTCCCTTTGGGGTCCGATGTGAGCCACTCAAACGGGGAACCAGGAATCCTCCTCCAGACCTCCGAGGGGACTTGAGAAATCTCGAGGGTATGCCTTTCTGTCAGGACCTGGAGAAGTCCTTGCTCTGTCCATGAGGGCCATGACCAGTGACCAAAGAGGTCAGCACAGTTGGTCTTCCTGGCCAATGCACCAGATACAATGGCAAACAGAAACACTTACACAACACCCAGGATTTGGAGGCAGATTTATTTTACATCAACGGGCACTGATCGGGATCACTTCCAAAATATCAGGCCCTGAGCTCTAGTGGTCTAGGGTTTATATGGAATAAGCAAGCAGGAAGTACAGAGGCAGAACAGCTTGTCAATTGGGGATTGGCTTATACAATGTGCATCATAGTGACCAGCTATGCATCACATTGACCAGCATTTCTAAAAGACAGAAGCAACTGGGATTGGAACAGGAACTATTACCTGGGCAACTAAGAAACTGAAGTATGGTGGCTTGGGGGGGCCATTTGCTGTTACAATATAATGTTATGAACCTGAACTATGAGGTGTGAATGTTTAAATTAAAATGTTATTACAGTAAAAGACACATTGCCATGAATTTCCCTCAAAATACTCTCTCTGGCTTTGAGCACATGTATCCCATCATTCTTGCCACTTTCTTATAGAGAGCCCTTCCCAGTCCTTGTCACAGTCCAGGAAGTTTATAATTTTGTAATCCCATGGAAAAGTTATTGGAATTCTAGAGAGTTAATTCCAATCTATCACTTCCAGTGCAACCCATGGCGAGAATAAAGACACTAAGGCATATTTATAGTTGTGGGGAGCCAAGGGGTCCTAAGTCCAGCCAAGATGGTGGCTACTGGAACAAAGGCCCTGACCCAGGGCCGAACCCAGGTTTTATTAATTTTTGAGGAGGGGAGTGGCCTGGGGATGAGTGACTGTGGGAGTGGCGGGAAGTACGTGAGTACCATGATCTGGGCTAGGTAGGCGGCCTGAAATCACCTTTGCAATATGCAGAGGGAAGGATATGCAAAAGGAGTAATCTGCATAACACAATTCAAGATAGTGTCTAATGTTTTGGGGTCGGTGCTTCAGCTCTGATGTGTAATCTTCTATGCCCTGGGAAGTCATAGCCTCTATCTCGAGGCTCGATCCCAGCCGACAGCATGGAGCACGGCTCTCCATCCCACCAGGCTCAACCATGTATTGGGAGCAAAAGGGCAGGGAAACACAGGCCTGTCACCTTGCTTCAAAGACTACATGTCAGGACCTCAGCTAGACCGATTTGCATTGCTTAAAGCCAGTTGAAGAGATAAGGAAAAGTCCTAACCATCTCTGTACATATCAATACGCGGAAATAGGGCCAGGTTCAGCCAAGATGGAGATAATGCTCTTCTTTCAAGGACAGCCATCCAGGTGGTCCTCCACACTTTCTGAAGCAGTTCTGGAGTCCACTTTCATGAGGGTCTTTAAAAGTATGATAACAAATACATTTAATGGTGTTGTTGAGTGCCATCCAACAGAAAGGCAGATTGATAAAAACATCACAGAGTGTCCTCATCTGCCTACTTACTGGATCTGGTGCCATGTGACTTCTGGCTCTTCCCCAAGGTCAAAGTGATCATAAAAGGTCAATGTTTTCAATCAATTCAAGACATGGAGACAGCCACAACAGCATTACTAAAGACCCTCACTAAAGAGAACTTTCAGAACTGCTTCAGAAAGTGTCAAGAATGATGGGATGAGTGTATTTGAAGCAAGGTGGGAGTGTTATGAGGGTGATTCATGCAATGCATCTTTTACTGTAATAAATTTTAAAGATTTAAACACTCACCATATTGTGGGAGACCAGATAGTGAGAACTGAGGCCTAATTGACCTCCTCTGTGAGCAGAAAGGAGAAAAACAGCAAGCTGTGCTCCTTTGGCAACACACAGAGATAATGTCATGTTGCAGGTTCTAGGGAAAAGTCAACGCAGCTGAGATCCAGTTCTTTACCTGGGCATATACTTAAAATAATAGGAGGCAGACGAATCTCCTGCTACTCTAATTGCTTGTACCCGTGTCTAAGTGAATGAAAGCAAGGTGAGCCAGACGATCAGTGCTCTCTGTCCACAAGGGGCAAGAGCCCCCTGGCGGCTGCATTCTAAACTAACTCTGTGTCTTTTTGTCTTTCCTTGTTTGCCCCCTGGTCAAATGACAAGCTAGTAGGTTGGTTCCCTACACCACATGTTTTGGTCATACCTTGTATAATTAGGCTGAAGGAGAGCAGGTAGTAGACATGACAGTAATGTCATTGATATATCAACCTAATTTCTAAATAGTCTTTTTCTCTTGTTTTGTCCTTTTTCAAATTGGCAACACCTAGTACATTAGCTAATTTAGTCTTTATTGCAGACATATAAGGTTATGTACGTACAGTACTGATTATCATTACTATTGAAAGCCAAAAAGGTTGTAAAATATGGACAACACCAATTAGAAGAATTTGGGAATTACAGTGTGTAATTACAATTGCCTGAGGAAAGAGGAGAGAGAACAGGGAAGAGAGACAGAAGCAAGCACCAGAAGAAACTGGAGAAAATTCTCTAGTTATTTAAGATTCTAAAGTTGTGCGTATGTAAGGTTAAAATGCTGCACCTTTCATGAAGACAAAGGTATGTGTGGACCTCAACAAGACAGCCTGTGTAAAGTGACCTGCGACTCAGCATGAACCCTGAGAGGGTGAAAACCCAAAGCCCCGAGGAGGAAATGTAAAGCTGAGCTTTTCTAGGCAGACACTTTACCTGAAGCTTCTGCCACAGTCGGTCCTTCCTCCTTCCTGTGTAAGGGGCCCTGGTCACTAATCTATGCCAAGTAGTGAATGGTAACTAATTCCACAGTGTGTCCCACAGTTCAGTGAATGGCATCACGTTACTTTTTGGCATCAGTAAATGCTTAAAGTGGCATACAGGCTAGTTATTTGTTATTTGGTCATCCTGGTCATTAAGCTCCTTACTTCAGGCCCATGGGAGTTTCTGTAAGGCTCTTTTGACAACAGGGAAGAACAGGGAAAAGGTCATTTTTTTTTTTTTTTTGGAAAGGTCATTTTTGTCTGGCTAACATTGCCTTTCCCTTTGCCACCCCAGTGCCTATTGAGGGCAGCTCAGCTGTCTGCCACCAGCTTCTAGGGGAGGGGGGCATGTGCGCTCTTCTCTCTTGCCATGTGCCAAGCAAACACATGCCTAGCACCCTGGAGAAGGCCACTCAGTTCTTTACTCCAGGTGCCAAAAATGACAGAATCCAAACCATAGATCCAGGAGTCAGCTAATGAAATTTCGCAGTTACATCCTTGATCTAACGGTGCCCTTCATGCAGGCACCAGATGCCATTCCCAGTGATAGGTGACCAGGACACCTTCTTTTTGCCACACCCCCTCCTCCTCCTGTAAGTACAGAGCCTCAGCTATTTTTGACATGGTTACCAGATAAAATACTTTTTACTTTAGGATTTCAGATGAACTATGAATAGTTTTTTAGAAATATAAAGATGTCCCAAATATTTTGTGGGTTGCTGGGCCTGGTGGTGCATGCCTGTAATCTCAACACTCAGGAGGCTGAGGCAGGAGGATTGCTGTGAGTTTGAGGCCAGCCTGGGCTACATAAGCAAGTTCAAGACCCTTGAACTTGTAGGGTCTCTACATAGTGAGACCCTGCCTCAAAAAAACCAAACCAAAACAAAACAAAAAAAAAAATCACACATCCCAAATATTTTATGGGACAGCCTTATATGAAAAAAGCTATCTGTGTTGGTGATTTATCTGAAATTTAATTTAAACTGAACATCCTGTGTTTCTGTTTACTAAATCTGATAACCCTACTTCTAATGCCACCTGTTAGGGTTTGGATCTAAAATGTCCCCCAAAAGTCTCCCATTTTTAGAGTTGGGGATTTGGAAGGTGACTAGATCATGGGGCACTGTACGCATCAGTGGGTTTATCCATAGATGAGTTCTGGGCTGGATGTGCTGCTAGGATGTGGAGCCTGATTGGGGGTGGGTCCATGGGGCGTGACACAGAATGATGTTTTCTTGTCCCCAGTTTCTCCCCTATTTCTCTCTGCTTCCTGGCTGACATGGGTTGGACAGCTGTCCTCTGCCAGGCCCTTCTACCATGCTGTTTCTGCTTTGGAGCCAGACAACCATGGACTGAATCCTCTGAAACCATGAGCCAAATAAGCCTCTCCTCCTTTTATTTGTGGGCGTCAAGTATTTTGTCCCAGTGATGGGAAAGCAACAAATACACCACGTCTCCCACCATTTTCTGTTTCTATAACAAAATGCCCCCCAGCAGGGCTTAGTCACAGTTTTGGAGGCTGGAAGCCCAAGACTGAATGGCCTCATCTGTTTGCCCGTGATGAGGGCTTCCTTGGCTAGGTTACAACTTGGCAGCAAAACAGGAAGGGGACAAGCCACATGCAGAGGGGGCCAAGGGCATGGGGTGTCCTTACTGTATAAAAACACTCTCTCCAGGGAACTAACTAGGCAATCCTTTGAGAAACACGTTAACCTCTTCTGAGGGCGATACCCCACAACCTGATTATCTTGCAGGAGGCGCAACCTCTTAAATATTCCACCACCTCAATATGGCCATGCTGAGGAATTGCCTGCACAGGAAATTTGGGAGACAAGCCACACCCAAAATATCACAGCTTGCATTTGGTGTGGGGAAAGAAGGTTTAGAGGTAGATGCAAGGACCCACCTCAGGACTGTGGCAACCAAGGCTTCCCAGCGTGAAGTAACTCAGAGCTGAAGTAGGGCAGGGTCCAATCAGCTCCGACTCCTCTGTCACCTGCGGAACACTTAACCTCCACACCCTGTGCCTTCTCGTGGTTGGGAGAACGTCCTGTGCCTAGCTCTTCAGCCGCCAGACGAAAATTGGGGATGGAATCCATAGTTTGGAGCCAAAAATTCGGAGACACTCTATTTAAATAAACTTTAATCAGAAATAAACCAGAGGGCCAGTGATACAGTTCAGCGGCATAAGCGCCTGCCTGGCAAGCACGAGGTCCTCCTGAGTTCGACTCCCAGTACCCGCATTAAAAAAAAAAGGTAAACCAGAGTTTTGTGTGTAAACATTTGTAAGCATTTGGTTAACTTAGAACAACTCTGTTGTGTGTTTGTGTAGCTTGCACACACGTGTTCCCACACAGGCCGTGACCTCCTCCTGGGTGTGCTGGGTGAGAACCCACTCATTGGTGTGTTGGGTCTTCATGGTCCCTTCTGTGCGCTTGGGTCTAACACTGCAGGACAACAGTCAGAAGCCCTCCGTCATCGCTTCTTCTTGCAGAGTCCTGGATCACCTTCATCCCCTCCCCTTCCAGTGTCCCGGAAGTGCTCAAGTGTGGGGGGAGGTCAGGGTGTATCAGGCCTCCTAGGCACTGCTGCCACCTGGGCGAGGCCTCAGTTCTCCGAGGGAAGAGGGTAGAACTTGGGCCTGGACAGGGACCATGGGCGCAGGGCCACCCAGGCAATGACCCCCAGCAGCAAGAGGGCGCACAGGGACCCGAAAAGGATCCCGAAGAATGCGCCAAGTTTCAAGCTCAGGGGCTCACAGCGCTTGCCCCAGGATGTGTAGATGGAGAAGGACAGACAGCTGGAGACAGAGAGGGGCACAGTCAGCGGCCGGGAAAGGCTCAGCCTCCCAACCTGTCCTCTGCTGCTGGGGCCAGGGAAGTCGTCTAGGACAGGACAGGCCACCCGCGGGATAGAGGGGCCGAGCTGGATTAAGACCCCAGGCAAAGGAGGAATGAGTGGGCCTTAAAACACCTGGGTGTTAATTACCCAGAGTCTGCAGCCCTTCCCACACAAGAGCACATGCGCAGTCACAAACCCCGCCCTTGGGACAGAAGTGCACAAGTGCAATCAACAAATCCCGCCCCCTGGGACAGACGTGCACAGAAGTCAAACCCCAAAAGTGCACATGCATAGTGACAAAGCCCGCCCCCCAGGGGGTAAGTACGCATGGGCAATGACAAACCCCGCCCCCACCATGGGTGGTCACAAACCCCGCCCAGCTGCCCTCGACTCAGCCTGTCCTCTCCTTTGACCCCAGCTAGGGCGGTAGTGCAGTGAGTGTGGACAAGGGAACTGAGGCGATCAGAGGTCTCATGGGAGCCTCTCAGACTGTTAATGTCCGGAGGGGGCTTAAAGGGCCAGTTTAGGCGGCCTCCCCTGTGGGTTCCTTTCCCCCAAGGGGACAGCAGGGTGTCCTGCTGGTAACTTCCTTGGTGCCCTGGGCAGGTGCCTTATCGTCCCTCAGCTGCAGCTTTCACACCTGCAGAGTGGGTCATCACACCCACCTTGGGGCTTCTTATGGCAGCGTCTTTATTCTCCATGCCCCCTCCTCCCCGGTGCCCTCTCCCCTGTTCCCTGATCTCTAATCCAAAGGAAACCACCTCCCACCTGCAGCACGGCCCATCGGGCAGGTGCTGGCACTGGCCTCCGTGTTGACAGTGGCCCTCGCTGCATGGGGACACGCAGGTGACACCATTCTGGGGGCTGCAGACAAGGCGGTAGCCCTCCTAACCTTCACATTTGAAATACAAGCTCAGGTTGCTGGTGTTTACTGTCGGGAAAGACAGAGTCACGTGGAAAGCAGGTGATCAACAGCTCATAACTTTTCAATCCAGAATTCCACGCACAGGGATTTATCCTGAGAAATAATTGGAAGAGTGAGGGTGCACAGGTACATTTTCCTGTGGGGAATCGATGGGTGTGGTCGATGACATTAACAGTGTTTAACAGGAGGGGATCTTGGTGAATAAGTTACTGTATATTCTTACGAAGGAAATGACAGCTGCCCAGTATGGAAAATGTATTAGGGAAGAGCAGAAGCTTTGAAGTTGGCAGACCCGAGGGAAAATTTGAACTGTGCTACTAACTAGTTCTTTAATTTAGGGAAAAATTCCTGACTTTTTCAGCCTCGATTTCCATATTTTTAAAATTAAATTATAACATTAGCATTTATGTAGATGTGGGATTTAAATGAGATACTGTAGGGAGAACACACAATAGTGGCTAATATAGCAAGCGCTCGTATAGATGACTGTCATCACAACGTATTTCAAATATGAGACTCTGTATTCAAATACATTATAAAATACAACACCAAGGGGAATATGTACACACTGTGTGAGGTAATATACCCACCATTATTTAATGCAAAGCCTATCAAACATTAGATATGACTTGATCCCTTAATAAAATAATCCTTGTGTAAAGGTTGCCAGGCATGAAAGTTTAGGGCTGGGCAAGTGGCACACACCTATAATGCCAGCATTTAGGAGGCTGAGGCAGCAGGATCGCCTTGAGTTTGAGTACAGCTTGGGTTACCTAGTGAGTTCAAGGCCAGCCTGAACTATATAGCGAGACACTGTCTCAAAAAACAAACAAACAGGGGCCGGTGAGATGGCTCAGCGGCGTAAGCACCTGCCTTGCAAGTGCGAGGGCCCGAGTTCGACTCCCGGAGCCCACATACGAAAAAGGGGCCGGTGATATCGCTCAGCGGCACGGGTGCCTGCTGGCGCGCGAGGTCCTGAGGTCGACCCCCCAGTACCCAAAAAAACAAACAAACAAACAAACAAAAAAAAAAAAAAGAAGAGGAAGAAGAAAAAAAAAAAGAAGAGGAGTGGAAGGAAGAAGGACGTAAAGTTGAGAAGGCTGTGTACAAAATAGTGTCTGTGGGAACTTGGATTACAGGGTTTCCTCTTGCTTCTTTTAAACCTGTGTTTTCTGAAGTTTTTTGTGCTTCTCTAATAAAAACTGTGGGTTTTCTTGAACAAACATCTTAGGGCTGCTCCCTTACCCCAGCCCCATTCCCCCAGCCTGACTCTTCTACACACAGATGCCCCAAGCGGAAGGAGCTGTAAGCCCGACTCTAGAAGCAGCTCTTGCCTGGCCCTGGGCCCAAGTGGAAGAGCAGTTTCTTGGGAATAGTCACTGTCCTACCTATTCTCTGCCCCATTCCTGAAAATGATGGCAGCAGTGGGAGCCGTTCCTTCCTCTCTCTTCCCATTCCAAGGGAACCAAGGGCCGTTACAGTCAAAAGGGGGCTTAGAAACCCAGGTCAGTCCAGACTGGGCGTTGAGGCCTGGTTTGGGGGCTGTGCTTGCCCTTCCTGGAGGGGCATCTCTGCCCCTGACTGCTCCCGAATGTCCACCTGGACACTCTGCAGTTGGGGGCAGTGGTGGAAGGGAGGTCATTGTGTGTGTCTAGTGCAATGGCGTTTTAAGAAAACTATGAAACCATTAGCAGTTCCTGGGTGAAACAACTACTTGGCTGTGGGCCCCCTTGGAACCCTTGTCCACCATGGGTTGTGTGGGTCAGCAATCCGTGACAGGCTTCCTCCATTTACCTGCCTCTCCCTCTCCTAATTGTCCCTGTACAAGATTGAATGACTCAGGCCGAGCCTAGCCGTCAAACACATCTTCCCAGCTGATGGGCTGGAAGGTCACGTAGTTCCGGGCCTGCGCTCTCCTCCTCCGCCTCGCGCCCCCCGCCTGGGGGAGGAAGGCGCTGACCACGGCGTCCAGGAGCTGCTTGTTCAGGAAGTGGATGACAGGGCCCCTGGGACAGTACTTGAACTCCGAGACCACCTTCCAGTGCTGGATGGAGCGTCCACAGGGCTGCACTATGGCTTGGCAGCATGGGAGGGGAACAGTGAGCACCTCAGGGGGCCAAGGAGAGGTTGGTGGAAACCCAGGGGCTGGAAAGGGACAGTCACACTCACTCACCTGCGCTCCACATGGCTGTTCCGGAGAAAGGCCCGAACGTCCAGGTGCTCCAGCCTGTACGCCACCTGGGACGGAGGACGGCAGAGGGTGTGGTGGCGGTGAGGCCTAGACAGAGACAGCCACTCCCATGGCCCCACACGTGTTCATCCCCATCTGGGTCACCTTTCCATAGCAGCCCAAGACCCCGGAACACTTCCCCGCCACACTCCAGCTGGGCCAGTGACTGGCCTGAGTCCTTGCTCATCGGCACTTGGTGGTGAATTAAGGGGCTTTACATTCTTCCCTCTCTTTGGCCTCACATTACAAGGACAGAATCTGAGACGGGTGTGGCAGTGCACGTCTGTGATTCCAGCACTAGGGGAGGCTGAGGCAGGAGGATTGCAAGTTTAAACCCAGCCTGGGCAACTCAGTGACTTAGAAAGACCCTGTTTCGGGCCGGTGAGATGGCTCAGTGGCGTAAGCGCCTGCCTGGCAAGCACGAGGGCCCGAGTTCGACTCCCGGAACCCACATACGAAAAAGGGGCTGGTGATATCGCTCAGCGGCACGGGTGCCTGTTGGCGCACGAGGTCCTGAGGTCGACCCCCCGGTACCCACAAAAAAAAAAAAGAAAGACCCTGTTTCAAAATAAAAAAATATAAAAAGGACTGAGGACGGGCCGCTGATATAGCTCAGCGGCATAAGCGCCTGCCTAGCAAGCGTGAGGTCCTGAGTTCGACTCCCGGTACCCGCATATAAAAAAAAAAGGACTGAGGATGTAGCTTAGTGCCAAGGCCCTGGGTTCAACCCCCAGTACCACCCAAAAGAGGGGAGTTCTGATCCTGCTCACACACTCAGCCCCACCCCACCTCCATGTGTTTGAAACATCAGTTTAGCTAGACCTAGGGGCGGTCAGGTGCTGGGTTGTCAAGGCAACTCAGGAGTGGTCTGTGCTTTAGGAGCCCGCAGTCAAGAGCAGTAGACCAAGGTCCACAGATTCTACCACTCACTGTGTGGAGTACTGTGGTAGTTGCAATAGTAACACTAATAATTTTCATGTTATTTTTCTGAGACAGGGTCTCACAAAGCTGGCCTCAAACTCAGAGATCCTCCTGCCTCAGCCTCCTAAATCCTGGGATTACATGCATGTGCCACCATGCCTGTAACTTTCGAATTACTATAAACTTGTGTGTTTCAGGCACCATGCTAAGTGCTTTACTCACATTATTTAAACCTTGACTCAACCTTTTGACATAGGTACTGTTATTAACACTATTTATATACATGAGCCACTAACTTGTCTAATTTCTCTTTTTTTAAATCCTTCCTTCCTTCTTTCCTGTTTTCTTTTTTGAGTACTAGGGGTTGAATTCAGGGAATACTGAGCTATACTTCCAGCCCTTTTTATTTTTTAATTTTGAGACAGGGTCTTGCTACGTTGCCCAGGCTGGCCTTGAACTAGGGAACCTCCATTCTTAGCCTCTTAAGCCTCAGGGACCCCAGTGTGTACCACTGTGTCCAGCTGCTTGTGTGAAGATCATACGGCTCTAGCAGGTGGCAGGCAGGGATTTGAACCCCGGGTACACTAGAGCCTCAGCTGCTTTGCCTGTGATCAAGGTGCAGACAAGGCCTGGGGGCCGAGAGGAGGGAGCCCAGTTCCCCAGGGAAGTCAGAGCGCAGGTGAATGTCCCAGGTGTTTCTCTCATATCGCACCCCAAAGCTCAGGTCTCGAGGGGCACTTGAGGCGACAGGTGACGCGGCCCCTTAGGCTCCACGAATGGTGACTGTTGAGTCCAACCCTCCTGGGGGTCTCTCTCCTGAAGCTTCCTGATCCTTCCCCCCCAACCAATCTTCCCTGCGCAAGAGGCTCTACCCCCGACCTGAGTCCAGCTGAGGGCGCAGGAGTGACAGCCCCGCCCTCGCCAGACCCCGCTGAGACCTGTGGCCACCAGCACTGACCGAGGCGTTAACATCTTCCTTGGTGGCGTTTTCCTCCTCATGGAGCGACAGCTGGATGGATCTCACGGGAAGCTCTGGAGGGGGAGGAAGCAGGTCCGTCATCCCCGGACACCCAGACTTAGTCCTGAGGTCCCTTAGGCCCACCCAGGGGGACGGCTCCGTTCCACAAGGACAGAGGTCACCAGAGACACTGGAAGTGGCCGGCTCTCCGGCCATACCCCAGGGCTCCATCTGTGACCCCCACCTCCTGGACCTGCAAGGCAACTGCTTCAGTCTGTCCTCAGCAGGCCACACAGGCCTGCACTGTGACAGCAGCCATCATGACTTCCCATGACCCCAACTTACCATACATGGGACAAACTCGGGGTCTGAGGAGCTTCCCCCAGGATGGCCAAGTGGACATGGGGACAGCGGGGACATCTGCTCATTCCTCTGAGGATGGAGGGAACAAAAGTGTTCCCTGCCAGGAAGCAGCAGGGTCTGTGAAGGCCAGGGGACAGGTACAAGTGGGCCGGCAGCCCTGATTCTGGGACATGTGGCAGTGGCCGTGGTTGTAGCAGTAATTCACGGGGCAGGACTCGTTGTGACAGAAGAGGGCTGCGGAGGGAACGGGGGTCAGCAGTCCCGCCGTAGCCGTCAGAGCAGGGGCCCAAGGGAACCTGTTCCCAGGACATCTTGGTTCCTTCTCCCCATGCCTGCTCAACCTATGTTTGGCTTGTGGGCCACTCTGAATCTGAACTGTCCTCCTCCCCATTTCTCTGTAAGGTACCCCATCTTCCTTTGTCAAATAGGTATTGTTTCTCTTCAGCAGGAGTGGAGTAGTATTTTTTTTGGGGGGGGGTTTGAAACAGGCTCCCACTACATAGTTCAGACTGGAGCCCAGATTGGGCCTCGAACTTGTGGTGATCCTCCTGCCTCAGCCTCCTGAGTGCTGGGATTCCACCACCCCATCCAAACCCTCCTCCTCTCCAGGCTTCCTAGAGTGAGCGTTCCACAGACTTGCGGGGGAAAAGGAGGCGAAGTGTTTGCCTGTGGCTGCCCTCAGTCCTCGAGATGTCATCTGGCCCCCACCCCTCTGGCCAGGGCCTGCTCCTGGCTTACCTGCACAGTGCCTCCCATCCCCAGTCATGTTCGGGGGGCAGGCCCCGCAGCCCCTCCCAGGGGTGCACTGCACATTCGGGAAGCACCGCTCATCACAGGGATCCTTGAAGCATTCACAGTGGCGGCCAAAGGTGTCCTCATTGCACTGGCAGCTGGTCTCCTGGAACAGGGTGGTCAGGAAGCTAAACCATTAAGGGTTTCCGGTTCTCTTCACTGGCTCCTCTGATGTGAGAGCCATAGACTATGAGTCCTTGCCTTTGTTTTATTTTGTTTTGTTTTGTTTAAGACATGGTTTTGTTATGTAGTCCAGGCTGGCCTCAAACTCACTATTAGCCCAGGCTGGCCTGGAACTCACAGCAATCCTCGTGCCTCAGCCTCCCAAGTGCTGGGATTACAGGCATGCTCCACTTGTCTCAGTTCTGCCAGTATCTCCGGATCACCTTGGCCAGGCTGGGCCTGCAAGTCCCTGCCTAACACCGCACATCCTCCTGCCTGCCCAGTGTCCCTGGCCCCTGGCTTGGCCCTGCAGCAGGATCGCAGCCTTGTCCCTCTCACACCTAATTCCCTGAGATCCTTGATGGAGTGAGACAGGGAAGGAGGCAGGGAGGAAAGAAGAAAGCAGACTGGGCAAGATTCATGGATGTGGGCCAAACATCTTGGTTTAACCTTGGATGGAAAGGATTTTCTCCAAACTGAAAAAGGGATGCTTCCACTAACTGGGGGGAGACCACGAAAGAGAAAACAAAGGGGCTTGGGGTGTCGAGGCAGAGGGTCCTACACTCCTCTTCCCATCACCACAGTGATGAGACCCCACAGGGGACGTCTGTGTGCTGCTCTGGTCAGACAGGGTGCAGGTGGCCATTGGCGATGGCTTCCTGGCCTGAGCACAGGACAGCGCGGGGCAGCTGAGGACATGGCAGAGCCGGGGCAGAGGCTGGTGCAGAGCCCTGCCAGGAGCAGAGACCTTCCCACCCCACCCGCCGCCCTGCACGGGGCCCCACAGGTGGGGCTGAGGTGGGCATCCCTGACCAGCCTGGCCGGACAGGCGTGGGACAGAGTCTGCTGAACGCCGGCGCACAGAAAGTGCTGCTCCTCACACCTGAGTCTGTGGCCCTGCCACTCACGTCCACCTTCCCACGCCCTTCCCCTCTACACAGAAAGCACCTGCCGCTCACCTCGAAGGACGAGTTGCCCGCCCGGCGGGTCTGGTTGTACAGACACTGGCTGGTTGCACTGCAAAAGCAGGCCACCATCTTGGGCTGGAGGACAGACGACAAGCCAGTCCGGGTGTCTCGAGCTAGAATCTCCAGGGTGACTGGTTCTGGCAACTTTGGGGTCCACAGCAAAGTCCCATTCTCTGTGTGGAGCAGAGGAGGTGGTCAGGGGCTAGGAGACCCCTCTGCTTTGTGGGTTGATGCAGCCTGGCATCTAACCCTGGATAGCCAGTGCTGGGCTGTCTGCCCTCCCAGACCTCTCCCAGGTCTCATCAGATGTCTCCTTGGAGCAAGGCTGGAATCGTGGGGTGACTGTGGCCTTGTCCCAAGGGAGGGAGGCAGCGCCAGCCCTCCTCACTGCCCACAGGTGGAACCCCACAAAGGGAAGCCCGTTTGCCCTTGCAGAGACCCCTGGCTCAGCCTGGGCCACGATGCAGTGTCTTGGCAACAGGTGAGTGTCTTGGGGACAGGTCGGGGTCGAAGGCCAGGATGTTCCTGAAACTTCCCCAGGCTACACTGCAGCCAAACTGGATTCACCCACAGCAGTCCCATCCCCAGCCCTGATTTCTCACCATCCCACCTCTTTTTTTTCCTGGATGTCTCTCATAAACCTGGGTTATATTTTTCCGGAAAGGAGAAAAAAAATTTTTAAAGCAGGTTAGAAGGATCTGACAGTAGGGAAGAGATGGGAGTAACTTCCAGGTCACCGAGGTTCAGGAGAGGATCATCTTGCGATGCCACTGTCTTGTGCCAGCGCAGATGCCACATGGAGTAAGAGGGACCAAGACCGAACAGTCTCTTCTTATGTGCAGAGAAAGATAATGAGGCAGAGAGGTGATCATCCCTGAGTGTTTTAATTTAGCAGAGAGCAGGTGTTGCAGAAAAGCAACACCCCTGTGCTTTGTCCCTTTGCCCCAGGCCATGCATGCTACCCTGAGGGTTCCTAATGTCCTTACTGAGAGAAAACCACAAGCTTTGCTTGGTCCTAGCACAGAAAATCAGACAAGAGACTAAGCAGGCAAACGTGGCTAATCACAAAGACAGTGAGAAAGGACCCAAGGGAAGAGGTTTGTATTTCTCTTTTTTTTTTTTTTTTTTTTTTGGTGGGTACCAGGGGGTCGACCTCAGGACCTCGCCCGTGCCTCTGAGCGATATCACCGGCCCCTTTTTCGTATGTGGGTTCTGGGAGTCGAACTCGGGCCCTCGCGCTTGCTGGGCAGGCGCTTGAGCCGCTGAGCCATCTCACCATATTTCTTTAAGTCTTATCTCACTTAGTATCTTACTTTGAATTGATACGAAAATGTTGTAAATGAGTATTTTTTAACTGTTACACTTGCATATTCTAACAATTTGGTGAGGGCATAATGACGATTAAAGGAGGTCTCATCTTATCAGGTGGAGATGAAATGATATTTGAAACAATTATGTGTGCCCAGAGTCAGTCTCGTATCTGGCCACATCTTGGAAGGCCTGTTGCTACTGTCCCCTGGAGGGCACCTATTTGAATTCCTGGTATTACTCTTAGGAAATGCTGGTAGTCAAATGAAAAAAGGAGGGGAAATTGTTCAGGTGAAAGAGATACAAAATGACTCAGCTGGACTCTGACTCCATTTTCTTCCCACACCAGCCCCACCCCAGCCAGAGGTTGCTACCACAGAGCTGGAAGGAGGCGTGGTTCCCTTAGAGCGCGAAGGTGACGTTCTCAGAGTCGTTGGTGCACTGAAACTTGGAGGTCTGGTCCTTGTAGGTTCTGATCACATGGCAACTATTAATGGAGGGTGGGAACTGATCTGAAACAGAGGAGCAGGATCTGAGGCAGGCTGCCACGTCCCTGCCCTCTGTCCTCTCTCTCCCTGACTCGTACGAGGTGTTTCAGGACCTGAGACCTGCCCCTGAGAGCCGAAGGCAGCCGGTGTCCCCGTCCTTAGATCTGTGCAGAGCAGCTCAGCCTTGCACTGACCACCTGCTTAAATCTTCAGCTTCTCTTTCTTTGCCCCCGCTCTACCATTCTCACATTTTCACATTCTTTCCTGAACAGGAGGCCATGCTGGACCTGGCACAAAGTGAATCAGAGAACTGGGTTTCTCAGATCATCATATTCGGCCCTTGAGACAATATCTATATGGACACTTGTAGGAGCTGGCACTGAAAATATATATATATAAAGCACTTTGCATCTAGGCTGTAGATGTGGCCATCCTGACAGGTCAGCTGAGAACTCTGCAGACAGAATGTGTGTGACTTGGAGGGAGGCCATGGCCTTGTAATCCAGGATGTGAGCAAGTTTTCTGTGCTCTTCCCCAAGCTGTCCCCAGTACCTTCAGCTCAGCTGTCCCCAGTGCAATCAGCTCAGGTGAAATATATACTTTCCTTAAACTATCTTTTAAACTCCTTTCTCATAGAATGTCTTTTGTTCTCTTTTAGTATAAAGCACCTTTGTTCTCATTAGGTGTTTAAGACAGTGTGCTCCTTTAATAAACAGAGCGGTCATCAGCCTTCTCCTCGTGTCACAAGTCTTTTTTTTCATGTGACACGAGTCATTGGAGACCATCATCCCCAATACTGATTGGGGAAGCTGCAATATTGATTGGGGAACTACGACACTGCCTGTGTCTGAAATAGAGAGGTAGTCAGACCTTCCCAGTGGTCTGTTTTGTGGAGCCCTGCTTCACCCATTCATTTAGTAACCAGTTAACCAACTCCTAAAATGTAGGTGGCCCTATTCTAGGATAAAGCATCAAATAAGTAATGAAACAAGAGACCAGAAGTAAAAAAATGTAGATGGTATTCGATTTTTAAAAATCACAGTAAAGGATGCATTGCCATGAATCCCCCTCAAAATAGTCCCCCTCACTTTGAACATACTTATCTTGTCATTGCCACTTTCTGAAGCAGTTCTGGAAGTACCCTTTCATGAGTATCTTTGGTTGTGTTATCTTGGCTGCTTCTATATCCTGAATGGATTCAAAATATTTCCCTTTCCTGGTCATTTTGACTTTGGGGAAGAGCCAGAAGATGCACGGTACCAGATCCAGTGAATAAGGTAGATGAAGGCACACTCTTATGTTTTCATGAGTCTGCCTTTCCGCTGGATGGCACTCAGCTGCAGTTACCATACTTGTGATTACACTGTGAGAAAAACACTCATGAAAGAGAAATTCCAGAACTGCTTCAGAAAGGGGCAAGAATTATGGGATAAGTGTGTTTGAAGCAAGGGGAAGGATTTTGAGGGGGATTCATGACAACGCATCTTTTACTGTAATAGATGTTTTTTAAAAAACTTAAACATTCACCAGATATTTTGATCATAACTTATACCTGTGATGATTACAAAACACATTTAGCACTTATAAGTACTAAAGAAAAAATAAGGTAGGGAAGGTGAGCAGTAAAGGCAGGAGAAGGTGAAACTTTAGACAAGGCAGCCAAGAGAGGCCTTGCTGAGAAGGTGCCACACCTGTGGCTGCTGGGGACAAAGCTCAGAGTGGCCAAAGCCCAGGGAAGCTCATGTGTGAAGAACTCGAAGGAGCCGGGGGAGCAGAGCAGAAGTGCTGGGCAAAAAGGCCAAGGGGCTGTTGTAGGGCCAGGGGCCCCTGCGAGGCTGGGTGAGCTGGGTGTCATGGGCAGGTTTGGGGCCCAGGAGTTTGATGGGCAAGAGGAATAAAAGGTGGAGGTAATGAGGCGTTGTGGGAGGGGGAGCTTCTCTGGGGGCACCATGTGCTGAGGGTGGCATTCATCAGCTGGTACGCTCTGAAGAGCCCCCTGGTGTGAAGGCCTGCACAGGTGTCTCCGGTGGCCATCGTGTCGTAGATGCACTGTTTGTCCCCATCACACCCAGAGGCCAGGGAGTGGTTTGCCCACAGTTGGGAAAAGAAGACCGTGGTGAAGTTGGAAGGCAGCGGGTCACCTCTTGTGCCAAGGAGGACTGTCCCATTGAGGGTGCCTAGAACACATGGGTGGGATGGCAGCTGTGGGACTCTAGCGGTGTGTCCCCCCCTCAGTCTTACTGTGTATGGCGCTAGCATGGAGGTGGGGGAAAGAATGACTTCCAGCTTCTGAGCCTGGGAAGCCCTGCTCAGTGAGTGAGGGCCACCCATGTCCCCATCCTCTCTTCCCAGCACAGATGTGTAGGTGGGGGTTAGGGCACAGACTTGGGGTGGCCTCACCTACAGGCCTGAGAGAGACACATGGCAACTCCCTTCCTCCCCCGGGTGCCCGCGCTCACAGGTCATCCCATAGTGGAAAAGCGTCTCCTCTGAGCTGTTGCGGGGAACAGAGGAGCCATTGGGCATCCTGAAGTCGTCTTCTGGGTTGTCATTCCAGACCCCTGAGGGATAGAGCAGGAAAGTCAGCCACCTTGGGAAGGCGGCTGTCCCCTCCCTGGGCTCTGGCCGCCTGCTCTAGGGAGGGAGGAGGAGAAAGGAAGGAGGGATGTAGGGGATGGGGTGGCTCTGTTGGAGCACTCACTCCCCAGAGCCATCCTGAATACTCCCTCAGAGCGGCAGGGGACAGGAAGTGACCTCAAAGATGGCTGAAGCAGCCCCTGTCCCTTCCCTGCTGGCTGCGCATCCTAAACCCCGAGGACCAGCAGGGAGGTCCCACAGAGGGTGGCTCAAGTGCCTTCCCTCACCCAGGAGGCCCTCGGTGGTTCCAGTACTCCTCTGGGAAGTTGGCCAAGGTGTGGAGGATGTTGGAAAGAGCAGTCACCGAGATAGTCACCATGCCATCAAAGCTGGCTGAGACCAGGGAACCACTGGGGGTCAGCAGGACTCCAGTGGCATTGAACATTTCTATGCCTAGGAGAGAGGGAGGCCGGTGAAGAAGCAGCCTGCACCATCACTGTGGGTCTCATGGTGCAGAGAGGGGACGCTGGGATGTCCTTAGGGGGGCCTTGTGCGGTAGTCCCAGGCCAAACCCTCTGGCCACCCTCGAGGCCTTCTTTCTGGGGACCTAGGCAAGGGGAGATCAGAGTGATGGACCCAGCACTGCAAGGAAGGAGGGATGAAAGGGGGAAGAGCTTAATGCCCTGTGCTCAAGGGACATCTCAGGCCCAGTCGAAGAAGGGACAGAAGGGTGATGGCTCTGCTCTGCCCAGTGCTTCCACCTCCATGCCCCGACTTCCCCTCCAGGGTACTGAGCACCCTGCTGAGCCCCGCCCCAGGGAGGCAGAGGAGGGTGGCCATCGGCTCTCTCCAGCGCACCTTTGGCATCTTCCCGGCTGGTCTCAAATGTCACATTCTGGTTATTGTGCAGAACGTGGACCATGTCATTGGGCCCAAGGAGAAACTGGACCTGGACAAGAAGTGGAGGAGGCCTGAGCCCGATTGCCAGGCAGAGCAGAAGCCCTGGGCTTTGCTCCCAGAGGCTCTCCTGGCAGGATGTGTGCTTCCTCCCTCTCCCCTTTTTTGTCCTCTTCCTCCTCCTGGGCCTCAGTGTCCAGCCAGAGGTCACTGAGAGGCTGTCTCAGGGACACAGGGTACGGGGACATGCTGGGCTCCCCCTGGCTCACTGTGACGGGGTCCAGGCTGCAGGCCTTGTACTGAGCAGCAAAGGCAATGAAGTTAGTGGCATTGGTGGAGCCAGTCTGGGCAGTGTGGCCCTGGAGCAGGAAGGAGGAGTTGCTGTCCTGGGCCTGGACCAGCAGAAAGTCCCTCAGCCCATTGAAGGTGAAATTGGTGCCATTCAAGGTGAAGATGTGGCGGTCCCCAAACATCCAGGCTGGAGGAGAACAGGTGACACATTAGCAGACCGTGGCTAGGGCTGAGGCTCCCCCTGTCCCCCAGAATGGGCATCTGTGCAGATGGACTCAAGCCTAGCCAGATGCTCGTGGGGCACAGAATCCACCCCCAAACCCTTGCATCTGTGGGTCCCCAACCCCATCCTCATACCTTCCCCAACCCTCTGCTCACCATCAGCCCCACACTGGAACTGTCCCCTCTTCCCGTGTGGTCACAGCTCTGCCCCGGACTCTGGTCCTGTTGCAGTCCTCGTTGATCCACGTCTGGAGGCCAAGAGTCTCCCTGTCCCTTCACCAGGCCGTGGGGGCCTGTAGGCAGCGCAGCCGATGCGGGGCCATTGTGCACAGTACAGGGCACAGAAGGAGGGCTTGTCGTTCCAGTGGCAGCACCAGTTCTGTGTTTCCAATTCCCAGTCTGTGGAGAGGAATGGCGTGCTGGAGGGCGGGTGCCTGGGGAAGCAGTGAGCCAAGATGGCACCAGCAGCAAGAGCATGGCTTTGGAATGGCTTTGGAATCAGGCACAAGGCAGTTCGCACCCCGCCCTGCTCAGCAACCTCTGCCAATGGGCCAGGTGCTGCTTCCCTTGCAGGTGTTTGGGGTCACACAACATCTGGGGACTTGGTGGGAGCTGAACAGTCCCCAAGTGTGGAGGATGTGGCCAGGTTGTGGGGAGACAGAGACTGTGGTGGTGTAGGCAGGAGACTGTGTGTCCCCTGTCCCTGCACCTCTGTGCTCTCTTGCTCCCTGTAATGTCTCCCACGGGGAGTTAACTCCAAGTCTTCCCCCAAGTAGCCTGCTAATGTGGGTTCAGAGGGACAGGGTTAGACAGGTCCTCTCCCCTTTCCTGGAAAGATGTCCCCACTCACGGGGAGGCGTGGTGGCACACTCCTGTAATCTCAGCACTCAAGAGGCTAATGCAGGAGGGTCATCATGAGTTCAAGAGCAGCCTGAACTGCATAGCAAGACCCTGTTTAGAAAAAAAAAAAAAAAAAAAGACTGGGTCCAAGAACTTTGGACTCACTTACGGAGCAGCTCCAGGCTCTGCAGGCTCCAGCCTTTCTGAAACTCTCCCCAGGGCCCGTAGCTTCGGCACACGTCACTGCGCCAGGAGGAGAAGCTGCACAAGTACTGGCCACGGGGACCCCACCTGCCTACAAGTAGGCCACACAAGCTCAGCATGGTGCAGGGGCACCTTGGAGGGGCGGGGACAGTGTAGAGAGGTGGGGTGGGCAGGGGGCATCCCTGGGGTGGGGAACAGGGACTGGGAAGCGTGGGCCTAGGCAGAGGGGATGGTGGGTGGGCTTGAAGATGTCATCTATGCTGAGGGTCTGGAACCTCAAGTCCCATCTGCCCTGTTGCCAGGAGCAAGGGCAGAAGATCAGCCTCGGGGTCCAGCTGGGCCACAGGCTGCTCAGCCGCTGCAGGCACCTGAGGCGGAAGTTGGACTTTTCCTCCCTGTGCAGCCTCTAGATCTGCAGCCCCTGGACGCCTGGAAAGAAAGGGGAGCAGGGCTCAACGCAGGGCTTTCGGATCCCCAGAATCCATGGGTACATCCTACGCAGCTCCCACCTCTCTGGACAGCTCTTCCGGAGGGGCCCAATTCGGAGCCACGTGATTCTTCCCAAGCCCTCGGACCTGAGCTCTAAAGCCCTCATGTAGCGGATGTTGGGGCAAAACCCTGGGGCCAGAGCTGGGCAGGGAAGCCTCGCCCGGATCCAACACAAGCCAAACCCTGGCATGGCCAATCCACCTCCCCTCCATCCTCTCTCCAAGCCAACACCATCCCCCCGCAAACCAGTTCCTTGTCGTCAGCCGGGACACCACCACTCACTGACCATGGCATCAGACCCTGCCCCAGCACAGATGCCCCAGTGGCCAAAGCACAGGACAGGGTAGATGCCTGGAGGCCACTGAGAAGATGTCATGCGAAGCAGGGGCTGCTCCAACCCCACAAGGCTGAAGAGGTGACCTCTGGGCCCAGGCACCATCTTTGGGCGGGGTAGGGACTCTAGAACTTAAATTCCCTGAAGTCAGGGCTGGCCCCAAAACACAGAATGGGATGCAGTGTATGACTCTGCACCCACCCAATGCAGGATCAGTCAAGAGAAGTACAGTTTGTTAAGATTTTGAGATGAATATTCATTGTTCACGATGACGTGTGTATGTAACACACACACACACACGCACACAGGAGGGGCATCCCTAAGTCACAAGCAGATGTGTCTTGATGGAAGGGCCCTCAGGTGACAGGCCCATCCCCTCCATGAGCACAGTGGCTTGACTTAGCTCAGGTTTCTCATGCGGAACAGAGCTGGATTTACTCTCCAACACGCACAGGCCCGGCTCCCATGCCCGGACATCTTTTGCTGTATTGTGTTTTAGAAACTGTGATTTCTTTCCCTTTGGGGGTTCTGTACATCACATCAAGTCATATAGGCAGCACCATAGTTTGCCTCTGGATACTGAAGTCTTTTTTCAGACTCCAGGCTCTTTGAGAGCAAACGTGTTGATCTTTTTCCTTTTGCATTTTTCTCATTGTTAGCACAGTGTTGAGAACACAGCAAGTGCTCCGTGAATGTTGACTGACCAAATGTCAGGCCCCTGGAACCCCTCTTGGAAGATTCCCTTAAGGATCTCATCTGGGCTCATAATCAGCTCAGGGACAAGGCGCTTGGTGTACTGTCCTCCCACCCATGACCCCTGTCCTCCCTGCCGGGATCTGGACCCCCACTGAAACCAGCTGGGCACCCTCATGGAGGGTGGGGTGGCACTGTGGCTAAGGGTCTGGGCTGAACTAGCTGCTCCTGGCCAGCAGTCTGAGCTTTCCTGTCAGCCTCAGACTGCATGGGGATGCACTTTGGGAGGGAGTGGGTCAGGGACCTGCCGTCCAGGACTGCCATGGTGTACAGCACAGGGGACAACAGAAGACTGAGGCAGCAAGCATGGCACGGTGGCGCTTTTACCTAATTTGGGATCCAGGAACTGGTCTGGACGATACTTCTCCCACAGTGGCCTGGATATCAGTGGGCTGTTCTCAAAGTAGCCGTCTCCACTGCAGGCAGAGGAAAGGCTCAGGCCCTGTCACACCCTCAGGCCGTGTCAGTCAGTGGAAAGGTCCTGCCTAATTCCATGTCCCATTGCTGGCTGCCAGAACCCAGCAGGTCCACTTGGTCAGGGCTCAGGGGTGTGGAACAGAGTTCAGGCCTCCTTCCAGTTTTCCTTAAACTAGGGATGGAGAGGGAACAGCACACTGCGATGGCTCCGAGCTGGTCCCTGGAGTTAGTCATAGATTCACCTGCTAATTCCAGCTTAGGGACCACAGGCAAGTTACTTAGTTTTCTAAGTAAAAAAGGGTAAAGAGGGATTTCAGTAGCATCTACCTCACAGCATGGTGAGGATTCGGCACAGTGACATCTGTAAGTCCCTCAGAACTGAGTGGGGACTTGATACAATGGTATTGCCAGACCACAAATGAAAGTGATGTAATTGTAGGGCAACTTGAATGCACCCTAATGTAAGTAAAAAGCCTTTGTAACCATTACCCGTAACAAATGACATGTGACTTTCACGATGATTGCCATGCACCAGCCTGTGGTCTGGGAACTGTTGTGGCAGAGATGGGGCTCCTCCATACTCAGGAACCCACTTGCAACCATCCACAGCCCCCTCCCTCCTCTCTCTCTGGCGCCAGCCAAGCAGCCGGTGTCCCTGCATAGGTGGGTAATTCCCAGGAATCAGGGAGGGGAATTCCAGCCTCAGATGGTTGGGTTCAGATCGCCACTTTGCCACTTCCTAACTCTGGGAAAGTTACTCACCTATTTGTGTCTCATAAAGAGTATCTGCCTCAATTCTGGGCAACAAAGGCAAGGCAGGGGGCATCACAATCCCCGACTTGAAATTATACTATAAAGCTACTGTGATAAAAACAGTGAGGTACTGGCAAAAAAACAGACCTGAAGATCAATGGAACAGATTAGAAGATGCTGAAACAACCCCAGACATACTAAGCCACCTTATCTTTGACAAAGGTGCCAAACATATTCGCTGGAAGAAAGATAGCCTCTTTAATAAATGGTGCTGGAAAAACTAGCTCTACACATGCCGAAGATTAAAACTAGACCCATATCTTTCACCATGCACTAAACTAAATTCAAAATGGATCAGAGATCTAAATATTAAAACAGAAACATTAAATCTGCTGGAAGGTAGGATAGGTAAAACCCTTGAAGACATTGGTAAAAAGGCGAAAGATTTATACGATCTGAAGAGAAACCAGAGTATTTGAAGACATTGGTGTAGGCAAAGACTTTATGAATAAAAACTCAACCGCACAGGAACTATCCCAAAGAATCAATAACTGGGATCTCATCTTATTAAAAAGCTTTTGCACAGCAAGAGAAACCACCAACGGAGTGAAAAGACAACCCACAACGTGGGAAAAAATGTTTGCCAGCTGTTCCTCAGACAAAGGATTACTATCGAGAATATATAAAGAACTCAAAAAAATCAGACCTCCCAAATTTAAAGACCCACTCCAAAAATGGGCATCTGAGATGAATACACATTTCTCAGATGAAGAAATACTAATGGCAAATAAATATACAAAAAAATGTTCAACATCACTAGTCATTCGAGAGATGCAAATTGAAACAACACTGAGATACCATCTCACCCCAGAAAGAATGGCTACTATAAAGAAATCAACTAATAACAAATGCTGGACGGGCTGTGGGGAAAAAGGAACCCTTCTTCACTGTTGGTGGGAGTGTCGACTGGTACAGCCACTGTGGAAGTCAGTGTGGAGATTCCTCAAAAAACTAGGGTTAGGGCCGGTGAGACGGCTCAGCGGCTTAAGCGCCTGCCTTGCAAGCGCGAAGGCCCGAGTTCGACTCCCGGATCCCACATACGAAAAAGGGGCCGGTGATATCGCTCAGCGGCACGGGTGCCTGTTGGCGCGCGAGGTCCTGAGGTCGTCCCCCCGGTACCCACAAAAAAAAAAAAAAAAAAAAAAAACTAGGGTTGGAGGTTCCATTTGACCCAGGTATTCCCCTTCTGGGCATCTTCCCAGAAGAATTAAAAACATCGTACCACAGCGATATATGTGCACCCATGTTTATAGCAGCACAATTTGTAATAGCCAGATCTTGGAAACAACCCAAATGCCCATCAACTGAGGAATGGATAAGAAAGATGTGGTATTTTTATACAATGGAGTACTATTCAGCCATAAAGAAGGATAAACTGGAGACTTTTATAGGTAAATGGATGCAACTCGAGAAAATACTCATAAGTGAAATAAACCGGATGCACATGTGTAAGCATCGTATTGTCTCTCTAGTATGAGAAACTGAAAGAGTAAATAAGATCCAAAATGTACAATAGACATGGTGAATCAAAAAAAAAACTGGTCAAAAGGAAAGAGAGACTGGAATAGGGAAAAGAAAGAAGGGAAAGAGAAAAAAATTGTATATATATATAAGATGGTTAAGATAGATACACTACCAATTTTACTTAGTTCATTGAAGAGTAAGGTTTGAGCCAATAATGTTTGGACAATTGAATGCTAATGTCTGGTATCCTGAATAACTAACTTAAAGATAATAATACGTAATGCATTAACCATTGTTACCCTCATATTATGGTGTTTTGAAAATTTGTTCTTTTTTTGATTTCTTTGGTTTTTTCTTCTCTTTAAAATAAAAAAAAAAAAGAGTATCTGCCTCAAGGTTGCTTGTGATAATCAAAGAAAGAATGTACATGAAGTTCTTGGTGTAATAAATGTTGGTTGTCATTCTTATGGTATGTGGGACACCAACAATGTCAATGGAAACCAGGAAGTCGGAATTACTACAATGCCCAGGGACTGAGGCGGGGAAGACAGACAAATCTTGGCAATGGAAACAGAAAACAAGAGGCTCTGTGGGAAGTAGGCTCAGTGGGGAGGGGTTACCTGTTGTCTCAGGATGGGAGTGAGCTCAGCAAACCGTGCCTCCCCATCACCTGCTCAGAGTGCCCCGCTGTGCCCATCCTACCTGGAGAAGCCCATGAGGACAGAGTTGCCCTGATGCTGAGCCACATCACACTACACCCCCCCCCGCTCTGGTACAGAAACAGGGCATAGGATCTGCTGCCGTCTGTGGAGAGGATGGCTTGGTAGGTGTTGGTGTGAGGCGGAGGGGGACAAACATGGGGATGCCTATGAGAGACCTGGGGTCTCCCCCCTGATGTCCACCCGCCCAGCCCACAGCACTGCCACCACACACGTCACCTGTTCCAGGTCTAGCCCGAGCAAAGGCATGGGCTGGAAACGCTGGCGAGTCTTCAGTGGATTAGGGCAGCGCCTGCCTGGGGTGTTGAAGTACCTACCGTGTTGGATCTGACTTGTCTGTGGCTATTTCCACGGAGAGGAAACAAAGGGCTCTGGGTTACAGTCCAATTAGAAGAGGGTTTGGAAGAGAAAGCTTGCGAACTGAGCCATTAAACAAGACACCAGAACAGGGAGAGGTCTTGTCAGCTCCCTCAGGGGTATTTGAGGGCATGGTCCAGTTCTCCCCTGCATATGGATGGTGTGGGGGTCCTGCCGGAATGAGGTGGGGGTGCTCCCAAGGCACACGCCTTGTCCCAAGTGGGTAAGAGGGGCGATTACTGTCTTCAGAGATTGTGTGGTGACACTGTGTTTAGGAGCCCGAGTGAAGGGTCAGGAAAACCTCAGTCCCAGGCTTGGCTTTGTCATTTGCTAGCTGAGTAAGTTTGAGCAAATTTTACCTCCGTGGCCATTGTCTTCCTCCTGTCTAACAGGTGGAAGATAATGTCAGGCTGACCCAGCTATGGGCTGGACATGGGGTAATTGTGTCCCCTGCAAGGTTTACTTGTCTGGAGGTGTGGCCCTCACATGGTGGTGCTGAGAATAGTGAACATTTAAGAGGCGGGACCTGGGGTGTCCTTAAATCATTGTGGACATCAGGAATTCTCACGTGATGTGATACTGCCAATGGCGGTCCTTGCCAAGCCTGCACCATGGTGTTTAGACTTCCCCCCTCTGTGCACCAAGTAAAACTCTCTTTTCCACAAGTAGCTGGTTTTAGGTATTTTGTTATGGTAACAGAGAGCCGACTAATATAAGCCATATGAAATCGCCAGTAGACAGACACTGCACCACAAAAGGCATTTCCTGTTCCTGGTTCACCAGGTTGCTGTGTGGTCAGGTAGAGAGCGGGCTGAGGCCAGCCTCGGCCACTGCGCATGCTCAGCAAAATGGGTCGCCATGGGGACTGCCGTAACTAGGGACTTTCCTGGAGTCAGGGAGGATTCTAGCCGAGTATCCACCTCTAGCTTGCACTCTGCCTTGCCTTATTCCCCACGTGTGCGGGGAGCTGTCCGTGGTACACTCACCCCAGAGGTCTGCCAGACAGGGTAGAAAGAGACATTCACCCATGTGACCTTTAGGGTCCACTTGGCTTTGTAGCTCCAGGAATTTGTGAACTTTTCAATCCTAGTCTCTACCTGCCGGCCTAGTGGGTTGTCTTCATCACAGAGTGTCTCATATTCCTAGAAAATGAAATCAGGGCTGGTGAGATGGCTCAGCGGCATAAGCACCTGCCTGGCAAGCGCGAGGTCCTGAGTTCAACTCCTGGTACCTGCATATAAAAAAAAAAAAAAAAAGAAAAAAGAAAGAAAGAAAAGGAAGGCAGATAACAGCAAGGAAATAACGGTCCTCCTCAACTCTGAGGGACCCTCACTTTCTGCTTGGGAACCTGCTCACTTTAGTGCCCTCATGCCACCACCCTTCCCTTTCTTAGGCCTCTTCTGACCTTAAAGTTCATTCGAACTCAGGCTGCAGGAAAACCTGGGTGTGGTGGAATTGCGGGGGGTCCCTCAGCCTGCAAATCCAAGTCCTGTGAACTAGAACTCATGCATCTCTTAGCTCAAAGTGGGTCAGATGACATGGCCAGCATGACTGCTGTTATCTTCTTATGTCACCTGGTGGCTACTTGAGGACGGGTATGGGTCCCTCCATCTTCAGAGCCTGCGCAGTGCCTTGCTTGTGGTTGTGGTACAAACACATTTACCTCAGTGGCCTTCATTACCTGCATCCACTGGCTGGGATTATGACCCAGCACGGACCCTGCTTGATGCTGTGGGGCCGACCCTCTACAGCTTTATTTTAAAATGTAACACTGAATTCCTAGCCCTCATCGCTGCCACCTCAGGTCTTCGTGCGGTCAAGGTAGGGCGTTAACATTCTTCCTCCGCTTCCTCCCGACCACCATGTTTCAGCTCCAGTCCCTGCCCACAGAGCTCAGGCTGGGACAGCAGGAACACCCTGGGTCACTCCATACAGCCCTTTGTCTCCTCTAGCAGGTTGCTGGGCACCTGGGCTTTGAAAGGCCCACCTGGTAAAAGATGGTCCCACTATGGATGGAGAAATCAGCATCACCCCAGAATGCAGCCACGGTGGCCACAGTGTCCCGTCCGGTGAACCCTCCTGGGGGTGGGTTGGAATAGGGGAAGATCTGGTAGTCTGACTCCGGGAAAAAGATCTGGCCATTATCTGTGAACTGAGCACCAGGGTTCTTGGTTAGTATTCAGGGAGGGAGGAGGTGAGATGTCCCAGCCTTGGGCCAGCCCCCCAGAAGTGACACCCCCAAGGACCTCTCTGAGAAGAAAGTCAGAGATGTCAACAATGCCTGGAAGGTCACCCCATCTATGACCTTTCTTCTGGGAGAGCCCTTTGCACAATGACCTCACACATACTCTTCCTCCTAAGGACATTCCTCAATTCTGAAGGCACAGCTGGGTCCTGCCTCAGTGGTAGGCCTCTGGCTGTGGCCCAGCCTTTCACAGAGGGGTGAAGTCCCTCAGCCTCATCCTGAAGCTTGTGACCCAACCAATGGGGCTAAAAGGATTGACATCCTCCGTCCCATGGTGGTGTTGCCCCCTCACTCTGTGTTCTGCTAAGTCCCCTCCCTGAGGGAAACAGAGAGCACATGTTCAAAGTCTATTGTGGGACTCACGGTCCAGAGAACAAGCAAGTAATCCTAGGAAACAGAAATGGCACCAAGTCCTTTTTCCCAAGTATAGCTTCTTACTTATAAAAAGGCACTGTGAAAACAGCAGTAAGCTGATGGGGCTCTGATCTCTTTTTACTTGGATAAGGACTTTTTGTCCACACAAGAAGAGAATCTTTGCCTTGCTCCCTCTTTTCCTCAGCTAGAGCCTGACAGTAAATGGGTGCCTAACAAAGGTGGCGTCCATTCTCTCTTCCTCATGGCTGTCTCCAAGTTGGACAGAGACGCAGGGCCCTGGGAGCACAGGCCATACTTGGGCTGCAGTTGGAGACTCACATAGAAGGAATCCCACAGAGAGGAGCCAAGGGGGAAGCCAATTTTGATCCTAAAGAGCCATGAGGTAAAGTCCACCGTCCTCCTGACAAAGCGCTGGTTGCCTTCGCTTGTCCCGTATGGGAAGAGGGAGACACCTGGGCCAGGAGGGAGAAGAGCAAGAAGTCCATGCGGGCCTTGGCCTTCTTTCACCCTCAAAGGAGGCCCCACAGGGCTTCCTCCACATTGTTCCTCATGCCTGTCCTCTGATCCTCACGGGGTTCCAGGAGACCCTGACTGGGAGGCCCCATCTCTCTGCCTTTCCACAGGAGTTGAACCCATCTCCTCAGTTTCTCCCTCAACTGGTCCTCTCACCATTCCCCAGTCTGGAGAAAAACAAGTCCTGCTGTCCAAATACCGACACATGATCCTACCTCTGTGTTAGTAGGCATAATTCTTTTTACGGATTAAAGACAAAACTTTAATACCATGAGAGTCGTATTTGAGAGACCTTTTCATGGAATGGAACTTATTTCTTTTTTTTTTTTTTTTTTTTTGTGGGTACCGGGGGTCGACCTCAGGACCTTGCGCGCCAGCAGGCGCCCATGTCGCTGAGCGATATCACCAGCCCCTTTTTTGTATGTGGGATCCGGGAGTCGAACTCGGGTCCTCGTGCTTGCCAGGCAGGCGCGTACACCGCTGAGCCATCTCACCCGCCCGGAACTTATTTCTTAAAATGGTATTGCTCCAGATAAACTTGAAGACACCCTGCCTCCAGAATTTGTTCTAGGACCTGCCCCCCGAGAGGTGCTTGGGCTCCAGTATGAGAAACCTTATCCTAAATATCTGAAGCGGGCCTTTGTCCATATCAGTAGCCACAGACCCACTGGCGCCCTCATCTGGTTTTGCTTAGAATACTGCAGCGGTCCCGACACAGCTCACGAGGGGCTTCTTCACTAATGTCCTTGCAAATTGGTCCACACCAGCCACCATAGCACTATTCATACAATACAAATCTATATCCTCGCTAGTTCCCTTTACAGGATTCTTGCACACACCATCCTTCTCACTACCCTTCACCTTACCTCTAGCAACCCCAAATTCTTTGGGGTTCCATTGCAACGCTAGCACTGAGTTCCCCCTTGCATGCCTTACTCCAGCTGCTCAGACCCTCCTCCTTCCTTGGGGGACCACCCCTCCCTCAGCTCCTCTTCACTCTTGCCAGGAAGCCTCCTGCTCACCTTGAACCTGTTTCCACGTCCTTCAGAGGCTTTCCACTGTGTGCACCTAGTGCCCTGGCCTTGCACCCACAGGACAACCAGTCCGTCCCTTAATGAATGGCACCAGGATCATCTCCCTACCTCCAGCTCCCCGCCCAGTGCCATGCACCAAGCCCTCTGCAGAACCCAACTCTGGTGCCCTCTCACTGTCCCCTAGGGCCCTTCTGATCTGAGGGAGCAGAGACTGGACAAGCAGGCTGGGATCGTTATACTCCTTGGAAAGGAATATGGGGAGCAGCTGCATTTGCAGTGGCCAGGTGGTGCAGTGGAGGTACCCAGAGAACTGCTTCCCCCAACTACACACAAGGACCCTCACTGGCAAATCCAGTCCAGCTACCACAACCACATCCTCCACATCTGCAGGGGGAGGGCTCCCACCTGGAGGGCGACACTCACCTGGCGTTGGCTTGACAGGACTGGAGGCGGGTGCGGAGTGCGAGCCCCTGAGTGTGCTGGGAGTGGAGGTCAGAAGGGTTTGGGAGGTCGTAGAGAGTGGAGAGGTCACTCTGCTTGGGGAGGTCGTGGTCACTCCTGGACATACAGGGGAAGAAGACAGGAATGGCTCAGCCAGCCAGGGAACAGCAGTCAGAGATTCAAAGACAACAGGAGCTGGAAGAGAAAGCTCGAAGCCTTCTTGTCTGTCTACTGGTCACAGCCAACCCACTCCCATGCAAGCTGGTTTCTGCTGGGGCCAAGGGGATGCGGGGTTTGTCACTCCCGCCCCCGACTCACTTTAACCTCTGTGAACCTGACCTCAGCCCTGGCCTCAGAGGCTGCTTCACGAAGTTGTCAAGCACCTCTCCAGGGTGAGTGGAAGCCAGAGCCACGACACAAGGTGGAGACACTGGGTTCCCCACCTACCTGAGGTTTCGGCCTTCTCTGTGGAGCCTGAGGATGGTGTGGATGGTGAGGAGGGGCTGGTAACAGACAGGGGAGAGGTGTGACCTGGGAGGCGCGTGGTGGTGCTCCAGGTGGAACTTCCTGCAGCAGCAAGGGCTGGCTGAGAAAATGAAGAATTACTGATTGCCGTATAGAAACTTGGTGTGGTCTGATCTGTGTCCATCTTAGCAGAGGAAGTAGAGCCAGAGGAGGAAAAGTCTGTGGATGGCTGTAGAGTAGGATGCTTAGATGGTGAGGAAGTTTCCAGTGTGGTCTTGCTTGAGGAGCAGTTTGTAGGTGAAAATGATACAGCCAATGTAGAGCCAGCTGGGCTGCCATGACTGCTTGTAGGACTCGTATACACTGGACTTGTCCTGGGGTCGGCGGTAGATGGTGTTTTCCGGACAGTTTTAGGATACTCATGGGTGGGCGTGGCTGAGATGCCCACTGAGGAAGTGGAGAACAGCGTGGTGTCAGAACCTTTAGAGGGAGAGACCCTGGCAGTCTGGTTCTCATGGACCACTGAGCTTGGGCTTAGTGTCAGAGCCTCTCCACTTGTGGACCAAACTGAGGAAGGAGAATGAGAGGTAACAGTACTCTGTATTGGGACCCACCACAAGTGGCCCATCAGTTATCAATGATGACAAAGTTGGCACTGTTGTCTGGGTCCCATGGCTGTCACTGACTGGGGTTGGAAGAAAGGTTTTAGTGGTACCTGAAGGTGGCAGGATGTGGGCATCAGTGAGGGGAAACATGTGCCCACTTGGAGTGGACGTAGGTGGGAGTGTGGCTGTTGAGATGGTATCAGTCACCAGGGAGACCAAACTGGTGGTTTCAGATCCTCTGGTGGTTCCTGTACTTTGAGTCTGCACCATCTTGGAAGTGGCCAATGTTTCCTGAGAAGAGGTGATGAGAGAAGTTGGGGTTGATAGCTCAGTGGGTCTCCCTGTGCTTGAGACATCCGACATGGTGGGAGAAAATGTGCTGATGACGAAAACAGACTTCACTCTCGTCCCTCGGGTAATGTCACGACTGGTGGTGGCAGACAATTCAGTTGGTGATTGAGTTGTGTGAGTGTCAGTGAAGGGAGTAGAGGAGAAGCTGGGGATGGAGGTGGACACGTCTGGGGGAGCACTTTCAGGATGGCTTGTGCCCCTTGCTGGGGATGAGGAAGTGGTAGTTTTGCCTGCTGATTTGATGGTGTGCGCTTCTACAGAGATCTCTAGACGCGGAGCCTGCTGGTTGGGAGGAAGTGAGGCTGTGTCTGGAGAAGTGCCGGAAGACACTGCTGTTGATAGTCCTGCTGGTGCAGCTGTTATTGAGAGCTCTGAGGTGATGGGCATAAGCCTTCTGGTTACAGGCAGGGATGTGTCCCCCGTGTTTCCTGGAGCAGAGTCTGTGGAGGCTGCCCTGGCGACCACCGCTGATGTCACTGAGGGTGTGCTGCTGCTGACCCTGGAAAGGGTTGATGCACCTGGAGAAGGTGGCTCCCGAGAAAGGGCCAGGGTGTTTCCACTTGGGGAGGATGAAAGGGTTGTCGTGGTCACAGACGTGCACGTGCATACTGGAGATTCCCTGGTGGCCTCCACGCTTTGACTCTGTCGACTCTGAGAAAAGTTGTCAGATAACGGTGCTGTTGTTTGTCCTGATACAGCTGTCATCAAGACCCCTGAGGTGACTGGAGTGACACTTCCAGTTACAGGGAGGGATGTGTCCCATGTGTTGCCTGGAGCAGAGTCTGTGGAGGCTGTCCTGGTGACTACTGCTGACGTCACTGAGGGTGTGCTGCTGACACTGGAAGGAGATGAGGTGGTGTCTTGCAATGGAGAGGACGCCTCTTGAGAGGCTGTGTCTGTCAGAGTATTTCCACGCGGGGAGGATGGAGGAACTGACGTGGTCACTCCTGCAAGGCTGCTGGTTTGAGATTCTCTCGTGGTCTCCACACTCTTAGCCTGGTAGTCCTGAGGAGATGTAGATGTGTCCTGAGACGAGGTGCTGAATGGTGGTGCTGTTGACAGTCCCTTTGGTGCAGCTGTCATTGAGATTCCTGAGGTGACTGGAGTGAGACTTCTGGTTGCAGGTGGGGACACATCCCCTGTGTTTCCTGGAGTGAAACCTGTGGCGCTTATCCCAGTGAGGACCTCTGATGTCGTTGGAGGTATGCTGCTGACACTGGAGAGTGGTGACGTGTTTCCTCCACCTGTAGTGTCTCCTTGGGACAATGGAGAAGGTGATGTTGTTGTTGTTGTGTTATTGCCTTTAAACAGAAGATACAGGGCTGTATGAGATCAGAGAGCTTAGCTCAGTGGAATCAAAGACTTGACACGAGTATTTGCACATGTAGCACCCCACGTCAGTTTCCTAGAATTCTCTTTCCTAGAGTGGCTGTGGTCAGGCCAGGTATTGCCAGGTCTCAGGTATTAAGCACACTAGGGATCTGCGACATGGGCACGCACCTACTGATGAACAAGAACGCAGCAGAGACCTGCGCCCGAGTCCTGCTTCCACTCGCGCTATGCTGGGACGGTGACCAGGGAAAGACGAGCAGGCCCCCTGCTTCCCCGTGTGAAGCCTGAGAGCCAAGATCTGCATCCTTCTGTCCCACAGCACTGTTACCTTAAATGCACACACACATCATCTGACCAAAGCATTTCAATCACCCTATGTCCTGTACACATATTTTTCAAACACTACCAAGGAGACGAGTACCCTGCTTTCTCTTTCTTAGCCTGCTTTTCTTCTCCTGTCTCATCCTTAGTCTTATCAGTTTTTCTTCTCATCTTTTCATCCTATCCCTAAAGTCTCTCCCCCAGGAAGAACTCCATGGTCCTCTTTCCTCACGCATCTCCGAGGACCCATCTGAGAACCCTAGGCCCTGGCCAGCAGCAGGACATTGTTTGGAAAGCAGAGACAGCAAAACACGGTGCGTGCGGACCCTCACGCGCCGCGGGGGCGCTGCTGTCAATGAGACCGTCTCACCCGGTGAGGTCGTGGAGGTCTTCGCTCGCGTGTGCGCTCTGTGATGTTTGCACGATGATTTTACTGCTCACCAGGTATTTCTCAGATTGTGTCCCCGCCTCTTTGTGACCCGTGCCTGTGTGTGTGAACGCCCTCCTGGCCTGAATGCGGCGCTTTGGCACTTGCTAAACTGCTTCCTTTATTCTGTCAAAAGTAGCCGAGTGAGAACCGGTGGTTTGGGGAACTTAGGAGGACTCAAGTGAAAGCGACACTCTATCTTCCTGGGGACATCGGGAGGCCTTTTTGGGAGTGGGGTGAGGAAGGTCTCCTGCCTGATCTTCAACTGCATAGTCCCGTGAGGGTGAACCTTTTAGAGCTTTCAGTGATAACAAGAGCCCTCTGCGGCACATATGCCACTGGTTCGCCACCACTGGCACAGTCACTCATTTCGTGTTGGTTTCCCTGGGCACTGTCATTGCCACAATGTCTGCCACCAGTCAGTTCCTGCTACCTACAACCCAGACCCCCCCTTCCTCTGTCACAAGGCCAGCCTGGGCAATATAACGAGATCTTGTCTCAAACAACAATAAAAAGATGTAAGGGAGCTATTTCAGTTGTTCTTCAATTTTGGTGCTTGGGAAAACCGAGTTTTTGGACCCCATTGCAAAGAGCCATTGAAAAGACCATAAGACCACATTTCTGAAGAAAGGAGTAGAGCTAAGTAATTGAGAAAATGCCTCCTCTTGATACTGATGTACTGGGATCCAGCGATCTTCCAAGAAAGTATTGACCATCTTATAAGAGAGTTCACTACCCACGTGGGCTTAATTGTAATGCAGGTGGTGGGACCACGTGCAAGAGAGTGTCGCCTTCCACTTAAAGGAAGCGCATAAGAAGGGTTGGTTATAAAATAAAATCCCTGAAGTAAATTGAGAACGAGAGAAATTCTCACAGGATGCAGAGGAAAAAGTCAAAGAAATTAAAATGAGAAGAGGAGACACATATACAGGGCCTGTCCTAGAGATAGAATCTACGTGCAGTAAGAATATCTGAAACAGGACAAAGCAAATGTAGCTGAAACAATAATTATGGAACTAATTGAAGAAAACTTTCCAGAACTGAAGAATGAGGTAGGCTTGCAAATGAAGAAGGCGCACAGAGTACCTTTAAAATTTCTTGAGAAGAAAGCAGCACCTATACATATCCTCATGACTTTTTTAAATTTCAAAAAAATTTGCAAGTATCTGACAGAGAAAGCCCTCCCCACTACACACACACCTGAGGAATACGAGTAAGATTGTTCTGACTCCCATCTGTGTTCCTTGCAAGGACAAAGGCAAGATTAAATTGCAACAACAACTGGACCTTTGTAAACTCTATGGTGGGGCTGCGGGGAGACAGTGTCCTTGCCACCAGCTGTGCGAGATCTTTCAACTTGAGTTACAGGTGGCTCTCATCCTGGGGTACATTCCAGCACCCAGTGGACATTGAAGGCTCTCATAATAGTGAAGGCTACAGACACTAGTTTTCCTGTACATACACACCTATGACAAAGTTTAATTTGTATATTAGACACATCAGAGAGTACCAATAGCTAACAATAAAATAGAATATGTAAAAAATATACTGAACACAAGTTGTTTAAATCTATGAGTTGTTCATTTTTGGGGTGAAACATTACAGTTTCTGGACTGTGGTTAACCACAGAAGACTACTGTAGAGGTTTATTTTTAAGTAAATTAAGTTTCTACTTACTTTATTTCATTTTTAACATTTGTTTCAATCTGGCAGATCCCTAAGAAGAAAAGAGGCATAGTCTAGTGCTGGCCACACCCTAACATAACACTAATTTAATGTTGAAATTTTTAAATTTTAATTTAAAAAGATGTATTTCCCAGTCAGAATTGTTTAAATGCCAATTTAATTTTTCAAAATATTTGACGGTACTCACACCAGCCTCCTGAGCTTTGGTCTCTGAGTCTTTTAAATCAAGAAGAAACTAAGAAATCTTGAGTCTTTTCTTCCTTAGGAACTTATTGTAACTTATTTGGCTTTCATTAGCTTCCCAGCTGTTCTCAAACACTAGTGTCTTTGTTTTGTTTTGTTTTGTTTTGTTTCGTTTCGTTTTTTGTGGTACTGAGGATTGAATGGAGGGCCTTTGTATTAGCTGCAGCCCCTGTCCACTTTATTTTTTATTTTAATTTTGAGACAGGGCCTGACTAAGTTGCCTGGCTTGAACTTTTTTTTGGGGGGGTGGGGCTTGAACTTTTGATCCTCCTGCTTCAGCCGCCCACAGTGCTGAGAATACAGGCACACCCCACTGGGTTCACAAGGAGACGAACTCCCAGGGAGATTCAGGCTCCAACACAGTTCCTAGGGTTGATCATGATCCCACCACTTTCTCTGAGAAGAGCCACTTGAACTCTCAAGCGAGTGAAAGTACATATGACTCAGCTCTGCTTTATTAAAGAGGAAATGACTCTTGGGCAAGCTTGTGGACTTAATCAATAGTGACAAGCCCCTGGAGACATAATGTCTAAACCCACGTAGACAAAGGCTTGGGTTGACCTGGCTCCGAGATCCTTGATGTCCTATGACTTTGATTCAGCCTGACCAGGGAACTTCTTTTATTCAGAATCCATTTATTTCTAGGACTCTGAACTCTGTGCCTGCATGCTGCTTGATAAAATTGCTAAACTTGGTATCTCAGAATAAGGTTTAGATTAAAAAAATACCTTCCCCATGCAATTATTGTTGTCCTTATTTCATGTCCTAAGAGCATAATGAAGAGGGTTGGTCCATCATCAGCCTTTGAGTCTACAGACAGAAGCTACTTCCAACCCGAACTGAACTTTTTCAACTTGGAGATTCTCAGCAGTTAACATCGTTTAGAGTTAACATCATCTCTGTTAAAATCAATATTGGCAGCGAAAGTTTTATAATAACATAGCTCTTTTTTTTTTTTTTTTGTGGGTACTGGGGGTCGACCTCAGGACCTCACATGCCAGCAGGTGCCCGTGCCGCTGAGCGATATCATATCATCGGCCCTTTTTTCGTATGTGGGTACCGGGAGTCGAACTCAGGACCTTGTGCTTGCCAGGCAGGCGCTTATGCTGCTGAGCTATCTCACTGGCCCCCACATAGTCCATTTTTTTTCTTTTTTTTTTTTTTTGTGGGTACCGGGGGTCGACCTCAGGACCTCGCACGCCAGCAGGCGCCCGTGCCGCTGAGCGATATCACCGGCCCCTTTTTCGTACGTGGGATCCGGGAGTCGAACTCGGGCCCTCGCGCTTGCCGGGCAGGCGCTTAAGCTGCTGAGCCATCTCACTGGCCCACATAGTCCATTTTTTTAAAGTTTTTTTTTTTTTTTTTATATTGGCATGGCTCTGTTTCAGCAGCATGACAGAACAGCTAAGCCATTAACCACAAAACCTCCAAAGCCAGACAATGTGTAAGCCCTTTTCCCATGCAGAGCTGAGGTCAGAGAAAGAAGGGAAATACAGAGGAGGAAAGAAATTGGAAACAAAGATGATGAGTCAATGCACTCATGGATTTGCTGTTTCTGAGCTCTGTGGCTTTGGGTTTAAGAACTGGAAAGGAAAGAAACCAAGATCTTACATCAGGACACTTAATTGTTTCCCCTGTATAAAACCGGAAGCTCTAGCATAAAAAGTAGAGTGGAAAAATCAGGAAGAAGGGTGGAAAAGGAAGCAAAATGAAGGATAGAAAAATGATAGAACAGAACATGATATGGGAACAATGAAAAGTAGAATTAATGATGCCAAAATTTGTTTCTGCGAAGATAAAATGGACAACCTCCTGGTAAGGTTAAGAGAGAAAGAAAGGAAGAGGGAGAGAAGGAGGGAAGAAGGAAGGAAGGGAAATGATGGGAGGAGGAATAAGAAAAGGAAAGGAAAAAAGATTATTAGGAGTGAAAGAAGGGATATAATTTAGATGAATTGGATAATTTCCTTAAAATATAACAGATCAAATATGGATTGAGATAAATAGAAAACTTTGCATATAAACTATTTTAGGGTTCCAGAAAAAGATGGCAGATCTGTAAGAAGCAGGCAGTGAACCTCTCCAAAAGTCGCCATCCAGACACTAGAATATAGTGACTGGAGGAAGACAAGAAAGAGGGAAGTGGCTCCCATGGACCCAGGAAAGATCTGAAGCGCAGTTTGGGGCCCACGGAGAAAGTGAAGAGAGAAACTCCAACAAAGAAGAAGGAGGTGGCCTCCGGCGCCATTTCCCTGTGTCGGGAATCCTGACGCGACAGAAGCGGTTCAAATCTGCAGACACGCGGTGACTGCCGGCGCCCCCGGGGGCCTCCATGGAGGAACGAGAGAAGCGGCGGTGCAGAGAAGCAGCGGCCGTGAAGGACACACTGACTGGCGGTGAGTGCTGACGCCCAGCTGTCCCGCGCGAGAGAGCGACCAGCCGGGCGCCATTGTAGGGGGGGGCGGCAGCTGAACCTGGAACTCAGGGCAGCCACCACTCCATCCACGGCTCCAGCGGGGACCTCCACGGAGTAACGCGAGACGCCGCAGTACAGAGAATCGGTGGCTGTGAAGGACACACTGACTGGTGGTGAGTGCTGACACCCAGCCGTCAGGCGCGCAAGAGAGCCACTAGCCGGGCGCCATTGTGTGTGGGGGCAGCAGCTGAGCTCGGAACTCAGGGTGGCTGCCAATCCATCCACGGCTCCAGCAGGGACCTCTGAGGAGGAACGCGAGATGCTGCGGTACAGAGAAGCACCAGCCGAGAAGGACACACTGACTGGTGCTTTTCTTCCTGGTATTCCAAGACTGAGATTGTCTAAGGATCACAGAAAATACTGTGGCACAGAACCAAAGAACCATGGACTGGGCCAAACAGGCAGCAACTTCTTATCTCCAACAAATTGAAGAGGTAGGATCTTGCAGCAGGCTCAAAACCCCAAAATAAGCTACACCTGGAAGATACCTCAGAGAAGTAGCCATCTCCTAAGAGTTTGAAATACTAGCAATGAAGCAACCTACCATAGGCAATTTACAAACAGAAACCCAGGAATTAAACTAAAGAAAGAAAAGAAAATGAGACGACACTTAAACAAGATGCAGCCCCACACATCCAGTTCACCAAAGGCAAACCCAGGGGGCAGTGAGGTGGGACAAACCGAAAGCCACCCACCTGACATCTCTGAAGTGGTAACAACAAAGCAGTTGAATGAGGCTCTGGAAAAATTTAAATCAGAAATAATTTCTCAGATAACTGCAGAGATAATGTCCACAATGAAGACCATGCTTAAGGATGCTAGAGCAGACAGAGACAAAAAAATAGATGAGCTTGAGAAAGTGATGGAAGCCATGAATGCTCAACATAGGAAAGAAATGGACTCCATAAAGCAGATTCAAGCAGATATCCAGGAGAACAAAAATTCCATTGAAAGTATTTGTAGCAGATTAAGCCAATGTGAGGACAGGATCTCAGATATAGAAGACAGGCTTACAATTAGTGATCATGAAAAGAAAAAATTCTTAAAAATAGCAAGGGACAATGAAAAATCAATCCAGCAGCTGCTAGATGATGCAAAGAAGAATAACTTAAGATTGATTGGAGTCAATGAAAAAGCAGGAGATAGCATAAATGACATCAGAACACTGTTCACAGACATTATCACAGAAAATTTCCCTGGTAGAGAAAAAGAATTTGATGTTCAGATAAGTGAGGAAACTATCTTTCAAAACTGATGGAGAAATAAAATACTTCCATGACAATGAACATCTGAGAAAATTTATAACCACCAAACCAGCACTCCAAAAGGTTTTGAAGGACATTCTAGAAAGGGATAACAAGGACTACAACTCCAGAAACCCCAACAGAAGGAATCCACCAGGCAGAGCAAATGATTAAAGAGAGGGAGGGAAAAATAAAAATTAAAAAAGGGGGAGCCAACAACAAGAAAATAACATGACAAGGATAAGTCAATACATATCAGTTTTAACCATTAATGTTAATGGTCTCAATTCACCAATCAAAAGGCACAGACTGGCAAATTGGATCAAGAAGCAAGATCTAACAATATGCTGTATACAAGAAACACATTTAATTCAAAAAGAAATTCATAGACTGAAAGTCAAAGGATGGAAAATAATACTCCATGCGACAGGAACCCAGAAAAAAGCAGGGGTAGCTATTCTTGCAGACAAAGTGAATTTCAAGCCAAGAATGATTCATAGAGATAAAGAAGGTCACTACATCCTTGTAAAGGGAACAATCCAAGAGGAAGAGATAACAATCATAAATATATATGCAACAAATACCAGTGCACCCAACTATATAAAACAAGTATTAATGGACATGAAAAATCAAATAACCACTAATACAATTGTATTGGGGGATCTTGATACTCCACTGACACAAAAAGACAGATCAACTAGACAAAAAATCAACAATGAAATATTAGAACTGAACCAAACTTTGGAACAAATGGACTTAGTAGATGTCTACAGAGTGTTCCACCCCACAACATCAGAATATACATACTTCTCAGCTGCACATGGGACATTCTCCAAAATAGACCACATACTAGCTCATAGAACCTGCTTAAGTAAATGCAAAGGAATTGAAATTATCCCATGTATATTATCAGACCATAGTGCAATGAAATTGGAAATCAGTGGCAAAAGAAACCACAAGAACTTCCTAAATACATGGAAATTAAACAGCACCCTACTGAACAACCAATGGGTCACAGATGAAATTAAAGAAGAAATTAGACAGTTTCTGCAACTGAATGATAACGACAGTACAACATACCAGAACTTATGGGATACAATGAAAGCAGTACTAAGAGGAAAATTTATAGCATTAAATTCTTATATCAGGAAAACAGAACAAGCACAAATAAACAACCTAATGGTGAACCTCAAACTTCTAGAAAAAGAAGAGCAGGCTAAGCCAAAAGCTCATACAAGAGAGGAAATTATAAAGATCAGAGCAGAAATTAACGTATTGGAGACTAAAAAACAATACAAAGAATCAACTAATCAAAGAGTTGGTTCTTTGAAAGATTAAATAAAATCGACAAACCCTTATCCAACCTTATTAAAAAAAGGAAAGAAAGTACTCAAATCCACGCAATTAAGAATGAAAAGGGGGGCCGGTGAGATGGCTCAGAGGCATAAGCGCCTGCCTTGCAAGCGCGAGGGCCCGAGTTCGACTCCCGGATCCCACATACGAAAAAGGGGCCGGTGATATCGCTCAGCGGCACGGGTGCCTGTTGGCGCGCGAGGTCCTGAGGTCGACCCCCCGGTACCCACCAAAAAAAAAAAAAAAAAAAAAAAAAAAAAAAAAAAAGAATGAAAAGGGTGATATCACAACGGACCCTGCAGAAATCCAGAAGATCATCTATACCTACTTTGAAAACTTGTATTCTAATAAGATGGAAAATGCAGAAGAAATGGACAGATTCCTAGATACATATGAATTACCAAAGCTCAACCAAGAAGATATAAAAATCCTAAATAAACCAATAACAATCAATGAAATCGAAGATGTAATTAAAAACCTCCCAACAAAGAAAAGCCCAGGCCCTGATGGATTCACTGCTGAATTCTACAAGAAATTTAGAGAAGACCTAACACCACTACTTCTCAAACTCTTTAATGAAATTGAAAAGGAAGCAATACTCCCAAATTCATTCCTGGAAGTAAGCATTACCCTGATACTAAAACCAGAGAAGGACACAACTAAGAAAGAGAACCACAGACCAATCTCCCTAATAAATATAGATGCAAAAATCTTCAATAAGATACTGTCAAACAGAATGCAGCAAATCATCAAGAAGATTATACACCATGACCAAGTTGGATTCATCCCAGGGATGCAGGGATGGTTCAACATACGTAAATCAATAAATGTAATACACCATATTAACAGAACCAAGGACAAAAATCATATGACCATCTCAATAGATGCAGAAAAAGCTTTTGACAAAGTCCAGCACCCATTCATGATAAAAACCCTACAGAAAATCGGAATAGATGGTCTTTATCTCAATCTGATAAAAGCTATCTGTCGCGCGCTTCTGCTCGTCCAGCGAGAAGAATCACACAACACGGGTCGGTGAAAGCTTGCTTTAATCGTTCACAGCTCCAGAGCCTCTACAAGCATCCGCCCTGTGGCGGCTCTGTCCGTGCTCTGCTCCTAAAGGGCAGCTTTGCATGTTTTTATAAGGATAGGGGCGCCAATAGCAATACAGCAGGAAATGAAAGCTCATAGGCTATACTCATCAGTCTCTAGGCAGACTCACACATTTACAGGGCGCGAGCAGCAATGACCGCAACCAGGAAGCAGGAACCAGGCGCCATCTTGCCCAGGTCGATGGGAGGGGTAATTTAGCGCAGGCTTTGAGACAGAAATACAGGCCGCGCCCGAGGCCTAACTGTGATGTTGGCCCCCAACATTTCCCCCTTAAAAATCACATAATAAGGCAGACGTAGCCCGTCTCAAGTGAATGTATTGGCCTGCACCCCACTATTAGCCCGGTGGTCGTTTGCGCCGGCTGCAGTCCAGCATCGACCATCCTGGGCCTCATCCTTTTTTGTGGGGCTAGGAAGTAACTGGATGGAACCTAGATGCATGCAGGCATGCATTAGGTGTTCCGCCATGAACCCCCCTGTGGAGCACCTCGTGACTTTCCTAGTCACACACTCGACGGCGGTCGCCACGCAATGGGATGGGGCCTGTCTTAGGTTGAGTCAAGGCTGGGGATCCTTGCTCTTACCCGTCTTTGGCTCACCCACCCAGCTAAAAGTGATGTTCTGCGACCCTGAGCAGGTAGGCAGCCGCTGGCCTGGCTGTAGGGCCTCCATCCGCCAACTGCATGGCAGCCATTGCTGTCAAGCGCACCTGTTGTTGAGTCTGCATTAATCTATCCAGCAGGCACTTGATAACAACCAAGACAACAAGAATACCGACTCCGATTGCAACCCAAGTTGCCAGACTGGGCCAGCTAAACCAGGAGGTGACCTTTTCCCACAATTTTGTGATGACAGTTCCCAAACTGGACAGGTCAAAAGTAACAGGCTGTAGTTGTATCTTTTTTACATTATCTAAGCCAATAGAGACCTGCTCTGAGAGATTTTTGAATGAGGGCAAGTATGTATTTTTGAGCCAGTCAGACATCTTGGACAAGGTCCGTGACCTATTAGTCTTAAAGGGTCGGAGGTCTACACATCCTCCTAGGGGGTTGCAAGCTTGATATTGGCTGAAAACCTGGACCCCCCAATTAAGGTAATGGAGCTGGATCTCTCTACATACCATAAAATGCCCCCATACGTCCCCCAATGAACTGCAGTTTTTTATCTTGGTGACATTGGGTGGCCTTACGGGCCCGGTTGTCCATACCCCCCACCCCGAAGGAGAGTTTATCCTAGCGGTGCCATAGCACGAGTGTCAGGTTTGATTAACAAATTCTAAGAAAGGCAGAGAAGAGTTGTTAGGCTGACACTGTGCAGTAACGTTAGCATAAGAAAACACTAAGGTATCTGGAGTAACTGGGAAGCTGGTATTAAAGGCAATGGAAAGGGGCTAAACTGGGTGGATGGTGCCACAAAGCCCACAGGTACTCATCTGTGCCCTCACTCCGACTCTGGAGGGTCAGAGATGACGAGGTGCCGAGCAGGAGCCAGACAATCACCATCGGCGGCGGTGGAATACCCATCTTCCTTGGTGGTCTGGTCTTGGTGGGTTTTTGGTATATTTGCGGTCCTCGTCAGTCTTTCGGGGACCCACACCGGCTCCCGTCCAGGATCCTGTGGGAAGACACAAACCACACCTCGGACCCAGCTGACCACCGGGTCCGGGCCCGTCCACTGCCCCGTGATGACATCCTTCCAAGTGACCATCCCCTTATTTTGGGGGGAAGGATTGCAATGTTCCATCGCAGGGGAGCGGTTGTCCAAATTTAAGCTCAAAAATTGATGGTAAATAGAGCAAGGGAGAGCTTCCTTTTTGATGAGAGGCCACGGCCTATCCCCTCCTTTTGTTTATTTAGAGTATCTTTAAGCGTTCGGTGTGTTCTTTCAATAACAGCCTGGCCCATTGGGTTGTATGGAATGCCATGTTTAAGGACTATTTCCATGGTTGCACAGAAGCTTTTGAAGGCCGCACCTGTATACGCGGGCCCATTATCTGTTTTTAGTATTTTAGGCTTTCCCCATGCAGCCCAAGCCGCAAGGCAGTGATTGATAACATTAGATGTCTTTTCTCCCATTTCTGCCGTGGCAAAAACAACTTGAGAACAAGTATCTACTGAGACATGGACATATTTGACAGACCCAAATTCTGGGATGTGTGTTACATCCATTTGCCAGATATGACCCGGTCTGAGTCCTCGCGGGTTAATCCCATCGGACCGCTGGGGGCGCATCACGGCGCAGGTACCGCAATGCCGGACAATGTCTCGAGCCTGGGCCCTGGGGATCTTAAAGTGAGCTGCCAAGGTCTGAGCATTGACATGAAATTTTTTGTGAAACTGTTGGGCTCTCTCAGCCGGGGATGAGAGCGTACATATCCATATTGGGCGCGTGGCTGCATCTACCATTGCATTGCCCTCCGAGAGCGGGCCTGGGAGCTGGGTATGTGCTCTGATATGAGCCACATAAATTTTGTGGGTTCTATTTTGTAATTGTGTCTGGATAGTTTGGAGTATAGTGAACACCGAAGAGGTGGAATTTATCGGGCCCGCGGTTTCCAGAATCTGTAAAGCATTGACTACATATTTGGAATCTGAGAGGATATTAATATCCATGGGGAATCTTGTAAGCACCACTGATACAATTTGTAATTCCACTAGTTGGGGCTGGTCTGGTTGGAACTGCACCAACACAGGTTTAGAGCCTGATATCATATATGCTCCAATTCCTGTCTTTGACCCATCTGTAAAGACTGTGGGAGCCCCTATGATGGGCTCTTGAACAGTGGATTTTGGAAAAATGATTGGATGTGATGTGACAAATTGTAAAATAGGATCCTTGGGGTATTGATTGTCGATCGTGCCCTGGAAAACACACTTGAGAATGGCCCACGCATCCAGGCAGGCTGCCAACACTAAAATTTGTTGGGCAGTATAGGGCACCCGCACAGCCCCGGGGTGTACCCCGAAGTGCTGTGTCATTTTTAATATAGCCTCAGTGGCCAAGGTGGCCACCGAATCTGGGTAATGTTCAATGCTTTTAGCAGGGGACACCTTGGGGTGTATCCACAGCAGTGGCTTTTCTTGCCAGATGACAGCGGTAGGCTGTCTATTTGTTTTTAGAATACATACCTCAAGAGGCTTGTCTGGGTCGAAGCGACCGATAGCCGCGCTGCCCAACGCTCGTTCTACCTTTTGCAAAGCCTCAGTAGCCTCTCTATTAAGGGTCCGGGGGGAGTTAAGCCCCAGGTCCCCCTTAAGAATGTCATACAAAGGTTTTAAATCATCATTGGATAAGTGTAGGTAAGATCTAATCCAATTGACATCCCCCATCAATTTCTGCATGTCATTTAAGGTCCTAATGTTGTCCATGCGTATAGTTAATTTACATGGCGTTACTTGAGTAGGGGTAATTTTTGATCCTAGATAGGTACAGACCAGAGACTTTTGAACTTTGTCTGGGGCAATGTGAAGATTGGCCAAACGTAACGCTTTAATTAATTGGCCTAACATTTTATGTAGCTCATCAGTATCTTTGCCAGTGATAAGTATATCATCCATATAATGAAGACACTTTATTTTGGGAAAATCTTCCCGGAGGGGAGCTAATACGGTGTCCACATATAATTGGCATATGGTTGGGCTATTAGCCATTCCTTGTGGGAGGACTGTCCACTCATATCGAAGGTCAGGTTTTTCTTGATTGACCGTGGGTAGAGTAAAGGCAAAACGAGGACTATCCTCAGGGTGAAGAGGGACTGAGAAAAAACAATCCTTAAGATCTATCACAACTATTGGCCAGTGTTGGGGCAGAGCGGATAGCAAAGGAAGACCCCTTTGTACCATTCCTAATGCCTGAACTTGCGCATTGACTGCGCGTAAATCTTGGAGCAGGCGCCATTTTGTGGCCCCCTTTCTTATGACAAAGATGGGAGTATTCCAGGGGGATGTAGACGGGCGGAGATGCCCCACCTGTAATTGCTCTTTTATAATCTCTGATGCGGCCTGTATTTTTTCCTTAGGTAAAGGCCACTGAGACACCCAGACGGGGTCGTTGGATTTCCACGTGAGCCTGATCAGTCTGGGTGGAGCAAAGCCCTCAGTGGCCCCTAGGAAAAACCCAGCCCCTTGTTATCATTTTTAGGCTTAATTTGGATCGGGGAAACTTGACCGTGTAGGCGGGCGCCGAGGCCCTTCCCAGGCGTGTATCCCTGCCTTTTGATCATGTTTTGGGACTGTTTTGAACAGGACGTAGTGAGGGTTACATCCATTTCTACAAGGACATCCCTGCCCCACAAAGAGACTGGGAGTGGAAGGACAAAAGGCTTGAACTTTCCCGTGTGTCCTTCTGTATCTTGCCAATTTAAGAGAGCTGCACTGACCAAGGGGGCATGCACCAAGCCCAACCCCTGAAGAGTCTGCTGGGCCATATCTGTGGGCCAGGCATTAGGCCAATCTTTAGTACAAATAATAGAGCGATCAGCCCCTGTGTCCAGCAGACCCTTCATGGGCTTTCCATTAACTATTAATGTATGTATGGGCCTCTCTTGTAGCGTTATATGCAGCCCCTCGAAAACGTCTCCGGAGGACCCGAACCCAAGGTCTCCTCGCGGCATCTCCCTTGAAGGAAAGTTCAAGTGTAGGCTGGGTAGAAGCAAAAGCTGAGCAATCCTGTCTCCCTTATTTATGACAGCAGTGCCTTTTGGGCATTGGACCATGATTTGAACATATCCTGTGAAGTCAGAGTCAACAACTCCGGGCACAACCTCTAGGCCCATTAAAGCAGACGAGGCTCGTCCCAGAACAAGCCCTACTGCCCCTGAGGGTAACGGGCCCTTAAATAGGGTCTCCACCAACTGGACGCCCATAGCAGGCGTTAATATGAGCTCGGAGGCGGCACAGAGGTCCAATCCTGCTGACCCTGGGGTTGCTCTGACTGGCTGCTGGCTCTGAGGAGGGTGGCATTGTTTTGGAGGGGGCCCGCCCTCTGCGTGGGCCCCCTCAGGCCATTTTTTGACTCATCGTCCTTTCTCCCTGTTAGGCGATTGCCTTCTCTGTCAAACACTGAGCGGCAATCTTTAGCTGCATGGTTTCCTTTATGACACCGTTGACAAAGATTTTGTTTTTTAGTTTCCTGTCCATTTCTCTGTGGACAGTACTTTCGAATATGGCCAGGTTGATGACACGCATAACACAGCCCCTTTTGTGGGCTCTTTTGATCTTTGCGCGTATTGTGCCCCAGAGAAGCCTGGACTGCCGCTCCAACAAAGGCGGCTAATCCAGAATTTGTCAAGGGGCCCCCAATTTCTCTGCACACTCTAATCCATTTTTCTAACCCCTCATTTCTATGTGGTGTAATGGCCGCGCGGCATTCCCCAGTGCATTGTTCAAAAATGAGCTGTTTAATAAGAGGTCCTGCCAGGCCAGGATCATGAAAAACCTTTTGGGCGGCCTCCTCCATTCTGGCCACAAAGTCTGAGAATGGCTCTCCCGGGGTCTGAACTATCTTGGTGAGGCAAGCCTGGTGTTCCCCTTGGTTAGCCAGGCGTCGCCACGCCTGGGTGGCACACTGGGTGATTTGGTCATAGACAGGATTAGGATACTGTAATTGGTTTTGTGCATAAGGGCCTTTGCCAAGCAACATGTCTGCATTCCACCGCCTATTACCTTCCCTGTTGTTGCGATCAGCTCGGTCCATGCAAAGGTCGGTATTCCATGCTTTCCAATCAATAAACTGCCCAGGGGAAAGACACGCCCTTGCAAGCTGTGTCCAGTCCCCAGGGGTCATAGGAGCAGTCGCTATAGTCTCCAATACAGCGAGTGTGAAAGGGGCATTAGGGCCATAGGAAGAGACTGCTTCCTTTAATTGCTTAATAAGCTTAAGGTCAAGGGGTTGATGGTATGGTTGCCCTCCCTGGCCGGCGAGGACCGGATAGATCCCGTACGGGCCCCAGTCAATGCCGGGGACATCTCTGGTCCCTGTTTTCTTTATGACCTCCCACGTGGGGCCGTGGAAGGTACGGCAAGCGGAGGGCAAAGGGCCATCTTGGAACGGGGGAGGCGGCTCCCAGGGCAGGGCACTGGGCATAGGTCCGCCCCCCCTGACGGGGGCCGGCCTATATTTAGCTCTTTAAAGTCACCACACAAATCCCGGAAAGGATTAGAAGTCTGCCACGTAGCAGCCGTAGCGCCACGTCTCGGGGAGGGGAGGCTCTTCGTTGGCGCCGAGTCTTTATTGACAGCAGCCTGAGGCCCCCGCTCTAACCCTTTTGTCCCTTCCACCTCTGAATCTGAAGAGGAAGAATCCGACCCTGCCCTAGAATTAGCCCTCGAGCTCTCCGAGCGAGCCCTCTCAAAAGCCTTGTCTAACCATCTCCCAGAGGGGGCGCACAGAGGGGTCAATGACTCCCTCTTCCTCAGCAAAGCTGATATCATGTCATGTATATTTTTTTAAAAATTTTGAACAGTTTTAGAACTCACCTTAATGCCTCGCGCTTTCAATAAGTCTCGCATCGGCTTGTGCATCGGGGCACTGTCGGAGTTCCCCATTGTGAAAACGAAACTGCTCCAGCGACACCGTCCCCGCCGTGAGCACGCCCGATATATGGGCAACCCCTGCCTCAGCAATTGAGAGCGGAATTTCCCTGAAAGTGCGTCCACCCAGGGCCAGGTTAAGCCTCCCGCTTACCTGAAGGTACGTACCATCCTGTGACTCGATGCAGCTCCACCAGACCCCGCACGAAGGGTGATCAGTTCCCCGTACGGGCCACCAAATGTCGCGCGCTTCTGCTCGTCCAGCGAGAAGAATCACACAACACGGGTCGGTGAAAGCTTGCTTTAATCGTTCACAGCTCCAGAGCCTCTACAAGCGTCCGCCCTGTGGCGGCTCTGTCCGTGCTCTGCTCCTAAAGGGCAGCTTTGCATGTTTTTATAAGGATAGGGGCACCAATAGCAATACAGCAGGAAATGAAAGCTCATAGGCTATACTCATCAGTCTCTAGGCAGACTCACACATTTACAGGGCGCGAGCAGCAATGACCGCAACCAGGAAGCAGGAACCAGGCGCCATCTTGCCCAGGTCGATGGGAGGGGTAATTTAGCGCAGGCTTTGAGTCAGAAATACAGGCCGCGCCCGAGGCCTAACTGTGATGTTGGCCCCCAACAGCTATCTATGACAAACCAACAGCCAATATCATACTAAATGGACAACAACTGAAAGCCTTCCCTCTAAAATCAGGAACAAGACAAGGATGTCCACTGTCCCCACTCTTATTCAACATAGTCCTGGAAACTTTAGCCAGAGCAATTAGACAAGAGAAAGAAATAAAAGAATAATGATTGGAAAGGGAGAAGTTAAATTATCATTATTTGCAGATGACATGATACTCTACATAGAAGACCCCAAAAACTCCACTAAAAAATTGCTAGATTTAATAAGCAAATTCAGTAGTGTAGCTGGATACAAAGTCAACACTCAAAAAACAATAGCTTTCCTGTACACCAATAACAAACTCACTGAGAGAGAAATTAGGGAAACAACACCTTTCACAATCACATCTAACAAAATGAAATACCTAGGAATCAATCTCACAAAGGAAGTAAAAGACCTCTACACTGAAAACTACAGTACTCTGAAAAAGGAGATTGAAGAGGCTATCAGAAAATGGAAAGATATCCCTTGCTCTTGGGTCGGAAGAACCAACATAGTGAAAATGGCCATACTTCCAAAACTGTTATACAGATTTAATGCAATTCCGATCAAAATTCCAACAACATATCTCACAGAATTAGAGAAAACAATCCTAAAATTCATCTGGAACCAGAAGAGACCTAGAATAGCAAAGGCAATTCTGGGCAACAAAAGCAAGGCAGGGGGCATCACAATCCCTGATTTGAATTTATACTATAAAGCTACTGTGATAAAAACAGCATGGTATTGGCAAAAAAACAGACCTGAAGATCAATGGAATAGATTAAAAGATGCAGAAACAACTCCAGACATACTAAGCCACCTTATCTTTGAGAAAGGTGCCAAACACATTCACTGGAAGAAAGATAGCCTCTTTAATAAATGGTGCTGGAAAAATTGGCTCTACACATGCCAAAGATTAAAATTAGACCCATATCTTTCACCGTGCACTAAACTAAATTCAAAATGGATCAAAGAACTAAATATTAAAACAGAAACATTAAATCTCCTGGAAAATAGAATAGGTAAAACTCTTGAAGACATTGGTGTAGGCAAAGACTTTATGAATAAAACCCCCATTGCACAGGAAGTATCACAAAGAATCAACAACTGGGATCTCATGTTATTAAAAAGCTTTTTCACAGCAAGAGAAACCACCAACAGAGTGAAGAGACAACCCACAAAATGGGAAAAAACGTTTGCCAGCTGTTCCTCAAACAAAGGATTACTATTGAGAACATACAAAGAACTCAAAAAAAATCAGACCTCCCAAATTTAAAGACCCAATCCAAAAATGGGCATCTGAGATGAATAAGCACTTCTCAGATGAAGAAATACAAATGGCAAATAAATATATGAAAAAATGTTCAACATCACTAGTCATTCGAGAGATGCAAATGAAAACAACACTGAGATTCCATCTCACCCCAGAAAGAATGGCTATTATCAAGAAGTCAACTAATAACAAATGCTGGAGGGGCTGTGGGGAAAAAGGAACCCTTCTCCACTGTTGGTGGGAGTGTCGACTGGTGCAGCCACTGTGGAAATCAGTGTGGAGACTCCTCAAAAAACTAGGATTGGAGGTCCCATTTGACCCAGCTATTCCCCTTCTGGGTGTCTTCCCAGAAGAATTAAAAACATCGTACCACAGCGATATATGTGCACCCATGTTTATAGCAACACAATTTGTAATACCTAGATCTTGGAAACAACCCAAATGCCCATTAACCGAGGAATGGTTAAAAAAGATGTGGTATTTCTATACAATGGAGTACTACTCAGCCATAAAGAAAGATAAACTGGAAACTTTTATAGGTAAATGGATGCAACTTGAGAAAATACTCACAAGCGAAATAAACCGGATGCACATTTGTAAACATTGTATTGTCTCCCTAGTATGAAAATGCAATTTTACTGTGACTATTCCATTCCTTAGTCTTCTATTTTTACCTAGCTTTTACATGGCTTAATCTTATACTGAGTAATATTTTTCTCCAAAACGTATTTGTACATTCTCTAATGCTTGAGTTTGTTAATACATGAGAATGTTTACTTGTTGTCTTTAAAAAAATAATAATTAATTAATTAATTAATTTTAAAAAACTATTTTAAATTTTCAGCACTTTAAAAAAGAATCTAGGGGGCCGGTGAGATGGCTCAGTGGCGTAAGCACCTGCCTGGCAAGCGCGAGGGCCCGAGTTCGACTCCCGGAACCCACATACGAACAAAGGGCCAGTGATATCTCTCAGTGGCACGGGTGCCTGCTGGTGCGTGAGGTCCTGAGGTCGACCCCCGGTACCCACAAAAAAAAAAAAAAAAGAATCTAGGGAGACCGGGAGTGGTGGAGCATGCCTGTAATCCCAGCACTTGGGAGGCTGAGGCAGGATGATTGCCACAAGTTTGAGGTCAACCTGGGCTACATAGTGAGTTCAAGGCTAGCATGAATCCTGAACTACATATTGAGACCCTGCCTCAAAAAAACAAAAAAATCAAAAGAATCCAGGGGACAGGAGGTGTTGCTCAATAACAGAGAGCATGTTTAGTGTGTCACAGGCTCTGGTTCAACTTCCACCAGCACCAAACTAAAAAAATTAAAATGAGAGAGAAAGAGAGAGAGAGATACAGACAGAGACAGAGACAGAGACAGAATGTCTACCCATCCACCAAAACTTAGGCCAGGATAATTTTATAGGTAATTCTCATCAGACAATCAAAGAATAAAATATATCAATTTTTTTTTTTTTTTGGAGACAGGGTCTCGCTGTGTAGTTCAGGCTGGACTTGAACTCACTATGTAGCCCAGACTGGCCTCGAACTCACAGCAATCCTTTTGCCTCAGCCTCCTGAGTGCTGGGATTACAGGTGTACGCCACCACGCCCAGCTGATTTTAATTATTTTTTGGAGGCAGGGTCTTGCTATGTAGTTCAGGGTGGCCTTGAACTCACTACTGTACATAGGTCAGGCTGGCCTCAAAATCACAGTGATCCTCTTGCCTCATCCCCCAAGTACTGGGATTATGGGCATGCACCACCATGTCTAGCTACTTGATTTCAATTTTTTATAAACTCTTTGAGGGTTTGAAAAAGAGAGACACTGTACAATCAATTTTATATGGTTGATATAATTTTAATACCCAAATCAAAGACAGTATAAGAAAGGAAAACTATAGATTAATAAATCTCAGCAATAATATAGATGGAAATATCTTAAACAAAATATTAGGCTAGGGTATGGTGGCACACACCTGTAACCCCAGCATTCTGGGAGGCTGAAACAGGAGGATCCCAAGTTCAAGCCCAACCTGGGCAACTTAGTGACTTCTGGAGACACTGCCCCCTGCAAAATGCAAAAAGGGCTAGGGATGTGGCTCAGTGCAAAGGCCCTGGGTTCAATCCCCAGTATTGAAAAAAAATCAACAAGATAAGTCAAACAGGATTTATGTCTGTGTGCATGTGTGTGCGTGTGTGTGCGTGTGTGTGTGTGTGATGGTGAAGCTTAACTGTCAACTTGATTGGCTAGGGAGCCACCTAGGGGATTAGTAAAGCACAGTTCTAAGTGTGTCTGCATAGGTCATGGTAGTGTGACCTCAGGGACTATATCTGGTCTCTCGCTTCTTCCTTTCTGGCACTGCTCTGCTTTCTGGCTGCAATCAGGTGATTTGCTTTGCCACACTTGTTTGCCATGCTCCCTTGGAACCAACCAACTGTGGACTGAACCCTCTGAAAACATGAGCCAAACAAACCTTCCCTCCTTTAAGTTGTGAGTGTCGATTTTTTGCACCAGCAACAGAAAAACAGGTGCGTGTGCATATGTATGGATGTTCATGTGTGTGCATGTGTGTATGTGGTGCTGGGGATGTAACCTTGCTAGGCAAGTAATTTACCACTGTGCTACAGTCCTTAGCCCCCAGTATTGGATTTTCTTGAGGAGGAAGGAAGGGTCTCACTGTATATTTCAAGCTGCCCTGAACTCAGTATGTAGCCCAGGCTGGCCTAGAACTTACAGTAATCCTCTTGCCTCAGCCTCCCAAGTGCTGGTGTTGTAGGTGTGTACCACAGCACCCAGCAGCATTGGATTTTTTAAAAAAGTACATTTGATCAAGCTGAGTTGAAACCAGATATGTAAGATGAATATAAAACTTAATTAATAAAAATTAATGTAAATCACCATCTAAATAGGGTGGAGAGCAAATGTGATCATCTAGAGATAGAAGAAAAATATTTAGTAAAAGTCAAGAGTAATTCGTGTTAAAAGTTCTAGCAAATGCAAAAAAGAGAAGTTAACGCACTTACTCATTTATAATATCAAAAGCCCATAATAAATACAATATCTAAAGATAAAGCATTTGTAAAATTTCCCTTAAAATAAAGAAAAAGAGAGCCAGTTGGCACACGCCTAAATCCCAGCACTCAGGAGGCTGATACAGGAGGATCACTGTGAGTTCAAGGCCAGCCTGGGCTACATAGTGAGTCCAAGGCCAGCCTTAACTACGTAGCAAGACCTTCTCTCAAAAAAAAAAAAAAAAAATCAGGGCCGGTGAGATGGCTCAGCGGCATAAGCACCTGCCTAGCAAGTGCAAGGGCCCGAGTTCGACTCCCGGAACCCACATACGAAAAAAGGGCCAGTGATATTGCTCAGTGGCACAGGCGCCCGCTGGCACACGAGGTCCTGAGGTCGACCCCTGGTACCCACAAAAAAAAAAAAAAAAATCAGAGAAAAGCCTAAGATCCCAGCACTCACTGCTTCTAATCAACATGAGGTTGGAAGTCCTAGCCAGTGCAATAAGACAAGAAAAATAAATACGAAATGTGAGCATATAAAAAATTTTATTTTCGTATGGAAAGGAAGAATCAAACTTATGATTATTGGGCCGGTGATATCTCTCAGCAGCATGGGCACCTGCTGGCATGTGAGGCCCTGAGTTCGACCCCTGGTACCCACAAAAACAAAAACAAAAACAAAAAAACTTACGATTATTTGCAGATAATATAATCATTTACATAAGAAAGCATCTCAGGACTGGGAGTGTAGCTCAGTAGTAGAGTGCTTGCCTAGCATGCATGAGGCCCTGGTTTGATCCCCAGCACCAACAAAACCCAAAAAAGCCTCTCAAATTTATAAGCAAAGTTCTACATACATGATCAAAATTGTAACAACAACTGCATTCCTATATATGAGTGAAAGAAAATATTTTTAAAAATGTGTTTATGACAGTGGCAAAAAAATGTAAAGCACTTAAAAACAAATATAGGGCCAGTGAGATAGCTCAGTGGCACGGGTGCCTGCTGGCGCGCGAGGTCCCGAGTTCGACTCCCAGTACCCACACACACACACAAAAAAAAAACAAATCTAACAGATGTGCTTAATGTTTATGTACGAATTTTACAACTTCAATTGAATTATATTAAAGAAGACATACTCACTGTGTACATTTTGGGAAAGACCAAAAATCCATAATCTCACTACCCAAAAACTACCCTGTTATATTTCCTTCTAAAACGTTTCCTTTGCTTTGAAATACACATCCAGTTTAAGGTTACCTGATATATAATTTTAACTTTACTGATATCATCAGCATTTCCTTGTGTTAGAGTGTTTGTGAACAGGGCCCAGGAGAGTCCAGCCTCGCAGGTGTAGGGTGACAGGTCTATCCCTTCCCCTTTGAGAGACCTGGGAGAGCTGGCTCCAGGCAACAGGGTGAGTTCAACCCAAAAGCAAGAACTGGGGGCCTGTATGAAACTCCCCTCACCGAGCTTGAGAGGCCCCTTTCTAACAGAGCCATTCCCTGAGCCTGAACCCACAGGTTAAGTCCCCAGGTCCCTGTGGAAAGGAGGGCGACACAAAGCCTGTCCTCCAAAGTCACCTCCCCAACCGGTAAGGAGAGCTTGGGATCCTGAGTGCTCTACTCTTCCTGCCTTGTACATCATTTTTTCTTTTCTTTCTTTCTTTTTTTGTCCTTTTTTTGAGAGAGGGTCTCACTGTGTAGTGCAGGCTGGCCTTGAACTCACTTATTTAGCCCAAGCTGGCCTTGACCTCATGGCGATCCTCCTGCCTCAGCCTCCTGAATGCTGGGATTACAGGTGTGTGCCACCACGCCTGGCAAGGTTTTTCTTTTTTTCTTTTTTTCTTTTTTTTTTGGTGGGCACCAGGGGTTGTCCTCAGGACCTCGTGTGCCAGCAGGTGCCCGTGCTGCTGAGTGATATCACCGGCCCTTTTTTCGTATGTGGGTTCTGGGAGTTGAACTCAGGACCTCGCGATTGCCAGGCAGGTGCTTATGCCACTGAGCCATCTCACCGGCCCAAGGTTTTTCTTGTTAAGCCTTACTTGATACTTACCCTGTGTGCTGTGGGGGTGATCAAAAACTATGGTGAATGGTTAAATTAAAAGTGTACTACAATGAAAAATTCGTTGTCATGAATTCCCCTCAAAATACTCACTTTGAGCACACTTATCCCATTGTTCTTGGCAATGTACACTTTACTGTAACAAGTTTTTTTTTAATGTAAACATAGTATTTTTTGGATCACTCTTGTATTTATTTATTTTTTATTTCAAGACAGAATCTCACTAAGTTGCCCAGGGCTGTACTCAAACTTAAGCTCTTCCTGCCTCAGCCTCCCTCAAATCTGGGATCACAGGTGTGCACACAGCATTTTAACCATTAAATATTTAAAATGATGTTGTTTCAATATCTGACCTGAAATGAACTTGTGGGCAAATTTGACACACACACAAAAAAAATCAGCTAACATTCCATCATAGGAGAAGCTTATAATTAATTTACTCCCCAACATTTAGGCTGCTTCCAGAGTGTTGCAGTTACAAATAAAGCCTGGATGACTCTGTCTCTGCATAATCTGTTTCAGTTTCATTATTTCAGCTCATTTCCTTAATATAAGGTTCTGCGAGTGGAATATCTGGTTCGTGCTGTTATATAAATTTTCTTGTCATTCATATGTTCTGCCAAATTTCTAACAGAAAGGTCGGGCTAAATTCCAGTGGAACAGGCAGGGTGCGAGTCCTGCTTCCCCAGATCCCCTCTTAGAAAAGCTCTTTGCTTCACAGTATGGATTTTAACTCTCATCAAATGGGCAATCACCTGGCAGTCTTTCCCTTACACGTTTATTTAAAGAATTTGCTAATTGTGATTGACTGATTAGAGTCTCCTGTGACAGCAGGTGGGAAGGCAAGTGACACACTTCGTGTTGGTGGCATACTTTTATTGTCCTGGGAGTGGCCACAGTGAATGTCTCTAAAGCTATCAGGTTGTACTAATTACACTAATTTACACTAATTATGAGTACACCAAAACTGCAGTTTGTTGTGTTTGTCTTTTGCCACTAACTAAAGAGAAAATCTTAAACCACTCCTTGGGAGATCATTCACCATTTAGAAAAAACAGTTCTCAGATAAGTCAATCTACCAACCTCAACTAGGTCAATCTTGGGTAGGAAACCCTGGGAAGGGGGCAGAAGTTCTTTTTGGTAAGAAAGTCCTCAAGAGATAGCATGACACGGAATTCCTGGACCCTGTAAGAATTCACCCTTGGTCCAACCTTGAGCATCTGAGTTCCTAGTTACAGGCTGCTGTTGCCCAGTAACCTGTATTTCACCAGGTGCCCAGGGCGACTCTGATACAGGAGGCCTATAGGCCACATGGGAAGACCCACTCCCTTTAAAATACATTTTTAAAAATGTCCTTGGGGGGAACTTCCAGGAAGATGGAGGAATGGTGAACAGCAGAGAAACAGCCTCTCCAATATTTGGTGTCCAGATGCTGGAGTATAGCAAAGTGAGGAAGAGAAGAAGGAGGGAAAGAGAGAGAAAGAAGAAGGATCTGAAGAAACAATTACAGCCCATGGGGAGAGCAAAGAGAGAGACCTCAATGTAGAAGAAGGAGGTAGCAAACAGCACTTTCTCTGTGAGCCCTGACTCACTGCATGGGAGGGGTGGCTCAAACCTGCAGATGCACAGTGACTACTGGTGACCTAAGTGTCATAAACAGTACTATAGGCCAGTGCCAAAGAACCAGGGGCTAAGCCAAATGGGCGGCAACTTCTCATCCCCAATAAATTGAAGAGGCAGGATCTTGCAACAGACTCAAAACCAAAAAGCTAGCTATACCTGGAAGACATCTTTGAAAAGTAGTCATTTCCTAATTGTTCTAGATACTAGCAATACAGCTACCTGCCATAAGCACTTTTTTACAAGCAAATTTCCAATTTGATTGGTGAATTATCTCAATTCACCAATCAAAAGAAACAGACAGAATGGATCAAGAAGCAAGATCCAATAATATGCTGCATAGAAGAAACACATTTAATTCCAAAAGAAATTTATAGACTGAAAGTCAATGGATGGAAAACAATACTCCGTGGGACAGGAACCTGGAAAAAAGCAGGGGTAGCTATTCTATTTGCAGACAAAGTAAATTTCAAGCCAAGACTGATTAGGAGATACAAAAAAAACCTACACTACATCCTTGTAAAGAGAACAATCCAAGAGAAAGAGATAACAATCATAAACATATATGCTCCAAATACTAGTGTACTGAAATATATAAAACAAATATTAATGGGCACGATAAATCAAATAAGCACTAATACAACTGTAATGGGGGGGCCTCAATACCCCACTGTCACAAACAGACAGATCAACTAGACAAAAAAATCAACAAAAATATATCAGAACTGAACCACACTTTTAAACAAATGGACCTAGTAGATGTCTACAGAGTGTTCCACCCCACAACATCAGAATACAAATTCTTCTCAGCTACACGTGGGATGTTCTCCACAATAGACCACATACTACATCATAGAACATGCTTAAGTAAATGCAAAGGAATTGAAATTATCCCATGCATATTATCAGACCATGGTGTGACGAAATTGGAAATCAATGGCAAAAGAAACCACAAGAACTTCATAAACTCATGGAAATTAAGCAGCACCCTCCTGAACAACAAGTGGGTCACAGATGAAATTAAAGAACCAATTAGACAGTTTCCACAATTAAACAATAATGCCACATCCAAAAAACAGAGCAAGCTCGAATAAACAACATAATGTTGAACCTCAAGCTTCTAGAAAAAGAAGAGCAAGTCAAATTCAAAGCTCATATGAAGGGGGAAATTATAAATATCAGAGCAGAAATTAATGCTCTGGAGACCAAGAAAACAATACAAAGAATCAATGAATGGAAGAGTTGGTTCTTTGTAAGATTAAATAAAATTAACAAACCCTTAGCTAACTTTATCAGAAAAGGAAAGAAAAGACTCAACTCCATGCAATTAGTAATGAAAAGGGTGAAATTACAATAGATCCTGTAGAAATCCAAAAGATCAATACCTACTTTGAGAACCTGTATTCTAATAAGATGGAAAACACAGACGAAATGGACAGATTCCTAGATACATATGAATTACCAAAGCTGAGTTAAGAAAATATAGAAATTCTAAATAAACCAATATCAGTTAATAAAACTGAAGATGTAATTAAAAACCTACCAACAAAGAAAAGCCCAGGTCCTGACTGATTCACTGCTGAATTCTACAAGAAATTTAAAGATGACCTAATGCTGCTACTTCTCAAACTCTTTCATGAAAGTGAAAGGGAAGCAATATTCCCACATTCATTCCTAGAAGCAAGCATTACCCAGACACCAAAACCAGAGAATGATCCAACCAAAAAAGAGAACTATATGCCAATCTCCCTAAAGAACATAGACACAAAAATCCTCAGTATGATACCGGCAAACAGAATGCAGCAAATCATCAAGAAGATTATACACCGTGACCAAGTAGGATTCATCCCAGGGATGTAGGGATGGTTCAACATATGCAAATCAATAAATATAATATACCATATTAACAGAGTCAAGGACAAAAACTATATGATCATCTAAATAGATGCAGAAAAAGCATTTGACAAAGTCTGACACCCATTCATGATATTAAAAAAAAAAACCTACAGAAAATTGGAATAGATGGTCTTTAGCTCAATCTGATAAAAGCCATCTATGACAAACCAATAGCCAACATCATACTAAATGGACAAAAACTGGAAGTTTTCACTCTAAACACAGGAAATGGACAAAGATGTCCATGGTCACTACTCTTACTCAATGTAGTTCTGGAAACATTAGCCAGAGCAATTGGACAAGAGAATGAAATAAAAGGAATAAAGATAGAGAAGGAAAAGTTTAACTATCATTATTGCAGATGACATGATACTCTACATAGAAGACCCCAAAAACTCCACCAAAATCTTGTAGATTTGATAACCAAATTCAGTAGCATAGCTGGATACAAAGTCAACACTCAAAAATCAATAGCCTTCCTGTACAAAAAAAAAAAAAAACTCCCTGAGAAAGAAATTAGGGAAACCATAGCTTTCACAATAGCATCAAAAAATGGAATACTTAGGAATCAATCTAATGAAGGAAGTAAAAGACCCTTACACTGAAAACTGTAATAGTCTGAAAAGGGAGAGCAAAGAGGATATCAGAAAATGGAAAAACATCCCTTGTTCTTGGGTAGGTAGCACCAACATAGTGAAAATGGCCATACTTCCAAAATTGTTATACAGATTTAATGCAATTCTGATCAAAATTCCAACAGCATATCTCACAGAATTAGAGACAATAATCCTAAAATTCACTTGGAACCTGAAAAGATCTAGAATAGCAAAAGCAATTCTGGGGAACAAAGGCAAGGCAGGGGGCATCATAATCCCTGACTTGAAATTATACTACAAAGCTATCATGAGAAAAACAGCATGGTACTGGCAAAAAAAAAAAAAAACAGATTTGAGAATCAATGGAACAGATTAGAAGATGCAGAAAAAACTCCAAAGACACTCAGCCACCTTGTCTTTGACAAAGGAGCCAAATTCCTTCACTGGAAGAAAGATAGCCTCTTTGATAAATGGTGCTGGAAGAACTGGCTTTCCATATGCTGAAGATTAAAACTATACCCCTATTTTCACCATGCACTAAACTCAAATCAAAATGTATCAAAGATCTAAATATTAAAACAGAAACACTAAATCTGCTGGAAGATAGAATAGGTAGAACTCTTGAAGACATTGGTGTAGGCAAAGACTTTATGAACAAAACCCCGATTGCACAGGAACTATCACAAAGAATCAACAACTGGGATCTCATCTTTTTAAAAACCTTATCCACAGCAAGAGAAACCACCAACAGAGTGAAAAGACAACCCACAGAGTGGGAAAAATTGTTTCCAGCTGTTCCTCAGAAAAAAGACTACTATCTAGAATATATAAAGAACTCAAAATAATCAGACCCTACCCCAATTTAAAAGACCCAATCCAAAAATGGCCATCTGAAATCAACAGACACTTCTCAGATGAGGAAGTAGAAATGGCAAATAAATATATGAAGAAAGGTTCAACATCACTGGTTATTCAAGAGATGCAAATTAAAACAACACTGAGATTTCATCTCACTCCAGAAAGAATGGCCATTTTCAAGAAATCAACCAATAACAAATGCTGGTGAGGTTGTGGGGAAAAAGGAACCCTTCTCCACTGTTGGTGGGAGTGCAGACTGGTGCAAGCACTATGGAAATCAGTATGGAGATTCGTCAAACAACTTAAGTTAGAAGTTCCATTTGACCTAGTTTTCCCCTTCTTGGTATCTTCCTGAAAGAATTAAAAGCATCATACCACAGTGATATACACACATCCATTTTTTTTTTTTTTTTTTTTTTTTTTTGGTGGGTACCGGAGGGTCGACCTCAGGACCTCGTGCGCCAGCAGGCACCCGTGCCGCTGAGCGATATCACTGGCCCCTTTTTCGTATGTGGGTTCTGGGAGTTGAACTCGGGCCCTCGCGCTTGCCGGGCAGGCGCTTAAGCCGCTGAGCCATCTCACCGGCCCACACATCCATGTTTATAGCAGCACAATTTGTAATAGCTAAATCTTGGAAACAGCCCAAAAGCCCATCAACTGATGAATGAATAAAGAAGATGTGTTCTTTTTATACAACGGAGTACTACTCAGCATAAAGAACGATAAGCTTGAGTCATTTCTAGTTAAATGGATGCACCTTGAGACCACACTCTTAAGTGAAATGAATTGGACACACATGTTTAACATGTGCATTGTTTCTCTGGTGTGAGTAACCAAAAGCGTAAATAAGGACAAAAATGTATAATAGACATTGGGAAATGGGAAGAAAATGTTCAAATGAGAAGGGGAACAAGGGACTGGGAGAGGGAAGGGGAAAGGATGGAAGGGACAAGAAAAAAGAATAGAAGGAGGGGGGCCGGTGAGATGGCTCAGTGGCGTAAGCGCCTGCCTGGCAAGCGCAAAGGCCCGAGTTCGACTCTCAGAACCCACATACGAAAAAAGGGCCGGTGATATTGCTCAGCAGCACGGGCGCCTGCTGGCACGTGAGGTCCTGAGGTTGACCCCTGGTACCCACAAAAAATTAAAATAAAATAAATAAATAACGAATAGAAGGAAAAAGTGGAAACAAAGCTTTGGTAAATAAAGAGAGGTTGAAGGGGGGTGGGGAATGGGAAAAAAGAAGAAGCAAAATATATCATGTACAGGTACAAATTCCCTACAATGAGTATGAACATTATGTATACCTAAAAAAAATGTACCAATAAAAAAAGAAAAATGTCCTTAGGAGCTAGGTGTAGTGGTGCACACCTGTCATCCCAGCACATGGGAGGCTGAGGCAGGAGGATCGCTGACAGTTCAAGGCCAGCCTGGCTAATAGTGAGTTCAAGACTCTGTCTCAAACAAAAAATCAGCTTGTGAGCTCAAACCATCTTACTAAAGTTGCAAGGCACAGCCATTCAGGATCCCAGTCAGGCTCGTCCTTGCCACCCAAGCCCTGCAGGAGGGAACTAGCCTTTCTTTCCCTGGAACACAAGTCAAGCCCTTTCTGCTCCATGAGATGGCAGCTTGTCACTGTCACTCTGGCCAACAGCACGTGGCAGATGTGATGGTACAGAGCTGCTCTCTGAGAGGAATGCCCCAGCCCCTCCTCTCCCCTCTTCTCACTTCCCGACACTCACCTAAGGCCTCGCTGAACAGCCCTGGTGACCTCCTGGCGAGGCCAAGCACCCACAGGAAACGTCTCTGGCTTCGAGGGCCCTATGTCATCTTAGAAGAGAGGCTCCCCCCCGCCGGTGTCATGTGCTCTCCTCCTCCTTCCTCCAATGCCTCATCAGTCCTCCTTGCCTGAATCTAGCTTTGCATCATCTCACGCTGCATCGTCCTCCTCTCCAGCAACAATCACATTTGGTCTCCTTGAGTCCAAAATGAAAATCTCTTTCCACCTTGTACCCTCTTTGTTCTTTTTCTTTTTCTTTCCAGTCCTGGGGACTGAAATCAGGGCCTTTGCACTGAGCTACATCCCCACCCCTTTAAAAAAAATGTTTATATTTTGAGACTGGGTCTTGCTAAATTGTTAAATTGCCCAGGCTGGACTCCAATTACAAGCCCCCGCCTGAGCCTCCCCAGTAGTTGGGATTATAGGCTTGCGCCACCATGCCCGCTGCTTTGCTTCCTGCACCTCCCTTCTTTCTGTAATGGTAACAGCCGACGTTCCCCCCCCATCTCCAGGCCAGAAACCTGAGTCATCTTTAATTCTTTTCTCTTCCTGGCCCCTAACAGCAGTTTGGCACAGTGTTGTCCCACCAAATCACCTCCCCCATCATCCTTTCTGTCACTGCTGCCTCTGTTGCCATTTTTGTTGTTGGTTTTTGGGGGTTTTTTGTTTTGGTTTGGTTTTGGGTTTTTTTTGGTGGCCCTGGAGATTGAACCCAGGGACATTGTACTGAGCTACATCTGTAGCCTGACCACCCTTTCTTGCTCTGTGTCTCTGTCTGTCTCTCTGTCTCTGTCTCTCTGTCTGTCTCCTTCTCTCTCTCTCTCTCTCTCTCTCTCTCCTCTCTCTGTCTCTGACAAGTTCTCACTAAGTCACTAAGTTGCCCAGGCTGGGCTCAAACTTTCTATCCTCCTGCCTCAGCCTTCCAGAGTGCTGGGATTGCCCAAGAGCACCACCCCACGCAGCAGACCTTTTGACCTCTCCTCCTGATTCCCATCCCCCACCCCTGCTACAGTTTGGATGTGGACTGAGTTTGTCCCCAGAGGCTCATCTACTGGTGGCGTGGTCCTCAGTGTGCTATGGACCTTTTAGAGGTGGCCGCAGTAGGGGTCCTCAGGTCAGTTAGAGGTGCCCTTGGAAGGGATGGGGGACCCTGCCTCTCTGAAGCTTCCTGTTCCAACCATGTGACTGCTGGTTCCCCTATGCACTGCCACTGTTCTACCATGAGGTCCTCACAAGGCGTCCCACACTGTGAGCTACATAAACCTCTTTTTGGCCTGCCTTGGGGGTTGTGCCACAGTAACAAAACGCAGACTGATACACCCTGCTAAGCGTCCCTCACGCTGCTATTGGATTGACTTCAGTGACAGGAATCAGGAAGGGCTTTCTTCTGTGGGTCCCCTTAGCAAGGACGGCCTCCAGGACACCTCTCCAGGGCAGGCAGCTGCTTGGATCCTGGGGACACACGTCCAGGTGTCCTCACCAGAGCTGTGGAGATCATGACTAGAATCCCTCCTGTCGCCCTCACAACTGTGATCATGATGCTGGACACAAGGGCCCCAAAGCGGCCGTCTTTAGAGGCGGCCTCTGGTGGCTGAGTCCCTCAGAGGGCACTATGGCAGATTCCGCGGGACACCTGCTCTTCATTTCAAGTTCCTGAGTGGCAGCCAGCTTCTGCGATCGGTCGGCCCTGTGTCTGAGCCTGCCCGTGCAGAGCCCTTGGTGGGCCTGTTTTGCCTCTGTGAATAATGACAATGTCCACGCCTCGTGTCTGCGTGGTGCTTCATGGCTTCTCTTGCTCACGGTGGCCCTGCGTCCCAGGTGAGGAACCCGAGGTGTGGGGCCCAACTTGCCCAATGTCACACGTCTGTCAGCTACAGGGCTGGGTCCCCATGGTAGGAGACCAAGTGGGGAAGATGTGACTCGGCACTCAGCTCTGGTCACTGGTGGGTGGAGGAAAGGGGCAGAGCGGTGGCCACTGCCCAGCCCCAAGTTCCCAGCCTGCAAAGGGGTCTGCTCCTGGGGGTAGTTGGGCACATTATCAGGGGCCAGTGATGTGACACCCAGCTATTTTGGCCAATTTTCCTGGCGTCTCCTTTCTGGGGTGGTGTCAGAGTGAGTTGTGGTGGCTGTTGACTTTGCGGGGAGACAAGATCGCTGTCTAACGACAGGTATGGGACACAGCCAACAGGACAGTTTATAAGAAATTCTGTGCTTCTGCTTCAGGACAGAATCCCCCACCACCTCCGGCAGCGACTTCTCTTTCTTATGGCAGCTCGGACCTCTCTGGGCTCTGGGACCGTGAGACTGAAAGCACAAGTGTCCCTTCAGGTAGCCCTCGGGTGACCCAAGGATGAGACGATGACAGCAGATGTGTTGTTGACTCAGGAGCGGAGTGACCTTCCTTCTGAGCAGGAGTCACTCCCTCCCGAGAAAACAGAGCCTAGGCCTAAGCCTGCACCTGGGTGCGCTGGGTTGGTATTTATCCTTAGCACCTGAACTGTTTGTCTTGAGTTTTTCCTGGAACTGGAGGTGAGAAACCCATCAGCTGTCTCCCACGTGTGTCGCTTCTTCTGCTGTCTTTTCTCAGTTGGCAGCACAGGCCCCAGCTGTGAGGATACCTTGGAGAGAAAATGTATGCACACCCAGGCAGATGGGCAGCGGGACCAGAGAGATGTGGACAAGCCGGGGAGGGACACAGGGCGTGAGGCGGCCACTGAATGTCAGCAGCCAGAGGCTGTGTGTGAAAGCTTCCAAGTCAACCGTGGCTGGTGTTCTGTCTGCCCCTGGGTATTTTCCCTCTATGGCTACTAGAATTCAAAATGAGGAAAGATGTTGATTCTAAACACCCTTAGAGAGCAGGGCATGGTGGTGTACACCTGTAATCCCAGCACTTGAGAGGCTGAGGCAGAAGGATCTCTGGGAGTTCACTGGGCTACGTAGTGAGTTCAAGGCCAGCTTCAACTACATAGTGAGACCCTGTCACACAAAAGCAGAAAGCTGGGGTGATTCCCTGGTTCCCTTGAACACAGGCCGGCTGTTCTTTGACTTGGAGAAAAAGGGAAAGAAGTGGGAAAGTGAGATTGGAGACTATTTGCAATTTGCTAGCTTTTGCTGCCTTTGACATCTCTAACAAGCCACTTTCTAGTCTGACCTCTGCAATTAATGGCAGAATCTGGTGAGGCACAGGATGGTTCCAAGCAGGGTCCTGGAGTCAGTCTGAGCAGCATTTGCTGTGTGACTTGGGGAAGTTACTTGACCTCTCTGAGGCTTAGTGTCCTTGCCTACAGCTGCGATGATGATAGTCAATAGCAACAGCAGTGAAGTAATGTACGTAAAGTACTTAGTCCAGCACTTAGTTCAGTAGCTTAGTAAATGGTGTTCTGCTTTGCCCAGTTTCTTTGTCTATGCAAGGTTCTGCGGTACCAGCAAAGGCAGCAATCCTGGGCCCTGTGTTCTTCTTGACGCAGAATCCACTTGCCGTTGCTCACGCACTTTGCAGATCTCGGCCACGGCCACCAGGCATGCCACAGCACCTCCTGCCTGATGCTGGTGGCCTCCTGTTTACCTTTGCCTCCTCCCAACCCAGCTTCCTTGCAGTATCCACAGCCATCATCCACAGATCACTCCAAAATCGGAACTCGGCCCTCTTGTCCCTGAAAGCACTCACTATCCACCCCTGTTAGTTGCTTAGCACCTGTAACCACACATGGCTCACAAGGCCCTGCCGACTTAGCACTGCCTGCCTCTGTGAGTCCCCCAAGGGGCTGAGCTCTTTCCCCACTACAAAGGATCTTGCCCTGTCCCACTGTGCCTGGCACCTGCTCCTCGATGATTCTGCAGCCCTTGCATACAGCCCTTCCTCACGGAAATGGATACCAAGCTTCCTGCATTCTTTTTTTTTTTTTGATGGTAGTACTAGGGATTGAACCCAGGGCTTTCGCACTAAGTGACAGCTTCGGCCCTTTTTAAATTTTCTTTGTTTTGTTTTGTTTTGTTTTGGTGACAGGGTCTCACTAAATCGCCCAGGTTAGGTTCCAACTTGCAATCCTCCTGCCTCAAGCCCCCCACAGTGCTGGAATCACAGGCATGCCCCCATGCCCAGCTCTTGTGTTCCTCACCCTGCACCAATTCCACATAGCACTTGCTGCCTGGGTAGTTGGGAACTTCCCTGTGATTAGCCAAGGTGTGCATGTGGCAAGTTCTTAGCTCCAGGAGCCTGCACTGCGCCTGCTCAGGCTTCCTCAGCTACACCGAACGCAGGAGGTGGAGGGGATGGCGGGCACGGGATAGGCTTCCTCAGAGAGCTGTTAGTTACCCAGTGAGTGAGAGAGGAGACCACCTCCTGGAGTGAAACTGGGTAACTACGGGTTAACTGTGCAGCCAAGCTGCCTGGGGAACTTGAGGTAGCTGAGCCCCCCCACCTAGGAGATGGATGGTTTGACCCCGGCCACGTACGGGCTCAGCGGTGAGGTAACATCCGTGGCGCACAGCGGATTGGAAAGGCCTGTCTGAAGTCTCCGCCTCCTCAATCAGTGTACATTTCCTTTGCTTTTGTAACTTTGCTTCATGCTGATTTCCAATGAACAATTGCCCCGTAGGATAGAAACAATATAAAAGTGGAAACGGCTTTGTTCTCTGCTCTCGGGTGGACACTAGTCACCCGGGGGACGCCAGCAATGAAGATGCCCTGTTCTCCTTCTCCGGGTCTGAGTGGCTTTGTTGGGGATCCCATGCAGTCTGCTTCAAGTGAAGGAGTCTCGCAGGGCTGCGGTGCCTCTGTCCTGTGCCCCGTGGAAGGCTGGGCGGCAGGTGGCTGGTGGAAGGTTGAGCACTGCTGTGGAAACCTGGACACGGGAGACCTAGGTCCTGGTCCCAGCTGCCCTCTTCTGGGTCATGTGACCTTCAACAGGTCACCTAGACAGAGCGAGTTGGGACACAGGGACCGTGACTTACTCATCCTCCAGCCCACAGTGCCTGGCATGAGCGGAAGCTCAGCCAATAAATTATTATCTTGGATCTGGTCTCCTTCCTCCTCTGAATTTTCCAAGCCCGTGGGTGGCTAGACTTTTGGAACCCGCACCACAGTGCCTGTGTGTCCTTAAACGCGGACAGTCCCAAAGCCGTGCAGTGATGAGCTCTAATGACAGCACCAGATAAAAATGCAAAACCCATCCTTTCCTCCCTGAGCAAATGTTCTGTCTTTCCCTAACAGGTTCAAACACACAGAGCCTTTGTGAGGCCCACGCTCCGTGTGTGGTGGACAGATCCACACGCAGGCAGTGACAGTCTCTGCGGGGACAACGGGACTTGAAGGCCTCCGGGCTGTGACACTGACCACCGTGACCAACTGGGTACGAGCCCCCTGCGGGAAGACTTCCTGCCCACTTGTCACTGGTGGACTCTGGCCTGGTCACTGTGCCGTGAGATGTGAAGGCAGCGGAGGAAGGAGGACGCCCGTGTAGTCCCTGAGGTCAGGGGCCACTTCCTCCGCCTCCTCCCGGACCCTCTCGCTCTCCTCACTCTCCATGCACAGCACTGTGGGGCGTATGGGGTGAATCTGAGCCCACCATGAGGACCCCAGGCCGGGTCGCAGTCCTCCTAACCCCTGCCCTGTGCTTGCCTGCTTCCAGCCTCCTTCTCTATCTCCAGGACAGTGAGGCCCCCCACCCTGTCACTGGTCAGGCTGTCCCTCAGGCAATAGGACAGTGGCCTCAGCACCATGGTTGGCCCCAGAGTGAAGCTGGCCACTGTTCCATGTGTCTGGTCTGTCTGCTCGCTATGCTGTGTCTGTCATTGCGGCCTTGGGCACAGGGACTACCGGACAAGGCTCCCTCCATGCCCAAAAAGGCAGCTGCTTGGACCAATTTTCTTCCGTTTTCTCCATGGGGATCTTCTCTGGTTTTCCCCAGGCTCCCAAGCCCCTGAGACTAGGGGAACTATTATTGTTTGTAGCAATATGACTTAAGAAAGATCTATGACCTCTGGGCACCGCCCCCCAATGCCATGGTAGCCACAAGAGGCTAAACTCCAAGCTCAAGCATGTGGTGATCGAGTTCAGGGAAAAATACCCGGGGGGGGGGACCACAAAAGTGTCAATGCCCAGGGAAACCCTGGCAAAAGAAAAAGATGGAGGAGGTCTGAGCTCAAGCTGGAGCCCAAACCCAAGCTGGTATAGAGTAAGTCAGGCTGCGAGGCTGTTGGGAAGTGCCTCTCCTGGTGCACACAGCCTGCCCCCGTTCTGGTAGGTGGCAAGCTAATGTTGACCCTGCTCAGATGGCAGCAGCCCAAGCTGGGCATGGTGGCACACACCTGTAATCCCAGCACTTGGGAGGCAGAGGCAAGAGGATTGCCAGAGTCTACATAGTGAAACCCTGCCTCGAAAAACCAAACAAACAAAGCAAAACAAAACAACACACACACATACACCCTTGTCTTTCCTACATTCTTTCCCTGTTGGTAAATTCCTTTTACCTTCCATGTCACTGGACCTCTGTAATTGTCTGGAAGGATAATTTTGGCTGAAATTGGCTGAATAGCTCAGCATATGTCTTGAATGAACTCAGGCTGACAGAAGGGAAGGCGCACATTGGAGGTCAAAGGCAGAAACCAGGAGACCAGGTCTCAAGGCCTCGGTCAGCCTGGAAAAGGCTCAGGGAGCCACAGTGCAAATGTCTCTACGAGGGGTGATCAAAAACGCAGTGACTGCTGCTGCTGGGTGCCATCTAGTGGAGAGGCAGGCTCATAGAAACACATCCTCATCCGCCTTACTCACTGGATCTGGCACCCTGTGACTCCTGGCTCTTCCTCAAAGTCACAATGACCATGAAAGAGAAATGTTTCGCATCAATTCAGGACATCGAGGCAGCCAGGACAGCACAACTAAAGACCCTCAGGAAAGAGGACTCCAGAGCTGCTTCAAGAAAGTGGCAAGAACGATGGGATGAGTGTGTTCAAAGTGAGGGGAGGATTTTGAGGGGAATTAATAGCAATGCATCTTTTACTGTAGTACATTTTTTAAAATTTCAGCACTGGGTTTTTCAATTACACCTTGGATGTGCCTGTGTGAAGCATTTAATATGCGATGAAACCAGAGGGCAGAAATGGTGGCAAAGCCTCTTGTCTGAGCAGATAAAGGCCAGCTGCTTCTCAGCCTCTCCCAGCAGTGGAGACACAAACCACTTGCCATCCAACCATGCCAAAGTCCACCTCAGCCTCAGAGCTGGGCCCAGACACTGGGCATGGAGGACACTGCAGGGGTGGGCTGGGAAGCAGAGCTGCCCGCCTGAGCACAAGCAAGCCACATTTGGAACAAAGCAAGCTGGCGCGTGCAAACCCACCGCAAGGACAGAAGGCTCTGACACCTGCTTCCAAAGAGCCACAGAGAACGTCCTGGCAGCAAGTGTGAAAACAGCCTAGACTCAGACATGGTGGGGCATCAGTGCATCCCTCAGGGAGCCAGAGGAATAGGAGACTCCGCTCAGGCAACAGGCCTGCTCCAAGTGACAGCTGTCCCCACCCAGGCCCTCATATGGCTCCATCACATGCTCAGGTACCATCTCCTAAGCTCAGATACTGTCTCCTGTGCCAACGCAGCTTGCTATCTTGGCCCTGCTCCCTGTGGTCCCCCATAACAGTGCACGGGTCACTGTGGGGACATCTTTCCACCTGCATCATCCTTCCCACTTCCCACGCCCACAGCAGCACTTTCCCCAGGGACCCCTCTGTCCCTCTCTGCAGACCTTCCCAGCTCCTCCTGAGTTCAGTGACACTCATGCTTTGCAGCAGTGTGGCACTGGTGCCCAGAACCCTCAGAGTCAGCTGACTATTTATTTATTATTTGGGGAAGGTTGTTTTTTGTTTTTTGTTTTTTTGGTTTTTTGTGTGGGTACCAGGGGTCGACCTCAGGACCTCGTGCGCCAGCAGGCGCCTGTGCCTCTGAGCGATATTTCCTTCATGTGGGTACCGGAAGTCGAACTCAGGACCTCGCGCTTACCAGGCAGGCGCTTATGCCGCTGAGCTATCTCACCGGCCCTGTTTTTTGTTTTTTGAGACAAGGTCTCACTATATAGTGCAGGTTGGCCTCTAACTCACGGCAATCGTCCTGCCTCAGCTTCCCAAGTGCTGGGATTACAGGCGTGCGCCACCACCCCTGGGACCCCTTAAAATTTTAAGGAAGGCAGAACCTTCCCAGCACCAGCATGGTGTTCCTTGCCATCACCGCATTGCTCCCAACCCCCTGCCCAGGAGGGGAGGGACCCTTGGGTGAAAGCTCCCCACCACTGTGGCAGGGGGCATGGCATGTGGAGCAGACCTGGCCCAGTGCTGGGCAGCCACCCATGGGGGACATTTAAGCCCAGGTTAGGCCACGAGCATCTCCACAGCTCTTGTCCCACCCTGCTTCTGTCCCCACACCCCCACCCAGCTCCTGACCCTTTCTTCTTGCTCACCTTCTCTCCTGCACTTTCCCTTTCTTCTGTGCCCATGTTGCTCTGATTCGTCTCTTTCTTGTCCGTCTTGTCCTCTGGCCTGGCATCTTTCTGTGACTTTCTTTCCATTTCTGTCACCAGCTTTCCGGGGTTCCTGCCACAGTATCCTTAATTCTCTAGCTCTCCCCTTCACCAGGAGTTCTGCCTGTTTCTCTGTAAAAAATACTGTATGTCCTGTTCCCAGCCAGGGATGGTAGCTATAATCCCAGCCCTTGGGAGGCTGAGGCAGGGGCATCATCACAAATTCAAAGCCAGGCTTTGAATTCACAGTGAGTTCAAGGCCAGCCTGGACTACATAGCAGGACCCTATTTCAAAAATAAACAAACAAACAAATAGCCCTGGTTCTCCCAAACCAGACCACCCCTGTCTTCCTAGCATTCTCCCCTATCTTGTCCCATCTCTGCCCAGCACCTCTCTCTTTCCCAACAGGCTCCCCGAAGCCAGCCTCTCTTGTCCCCTTAGTGCCACCCAGCTGTAGGGCTTACCCAGGAGGCAACAGCACAGGCAGCTCAGGAGCACCCAGAGGTCCCTGGTCCAGGGAACCCCCCTCATGGCTCCACACAGTCTTCGGCTGCGGCTGAGCGGCACAGAAGTGGCAGCATGAGCAGGGAGCGGGTGTCCCTGCCACTTGCTACCTCTCTCTCAGGTGTGTTTCCTGGAGGGCCAGTGAGTACCAGGGAGGAGGACAAAAGAGGACACCCTGTGCCAATCACCTGGCCAGGCTTTTCTTTCTCCCTCCCCACCCTCTCCCCCACCAGGAAAAAATCCTGATACACCCATTGCTCCAGTCCTCGCTGGCTGGGCCGAGGGAGGAAGGGGAGAGAAACCACGGGGCACACCCCCCACCACCACCTATGGCCCTGAGCCCTGGCCTTCCAGATGGCCACAGCTATAGCAGGAGAGGCTGAGTCCCTTCAGAAAGAAGGCAGGGAGAAGGGCAAGATGAGGGCCAGAGAAGTGAGTGTGGGCTGTGGGGACATGGGAACTAGTGAGAACTACAGATACCCTAAAGAAAAGGCAGGGGGAGCCAGGCATGGAGGCACATGTCTGTAATCCCAGCACTCAGGAGGCTGAGGCATGAGGATTGTCACAAGTTTAAGGCCAGTGTGGGCTACATAGTGAGTTCAAAGCCAGCCTGAACTACATAGAGAGACCCTGTCTAAACAACAACAACCACAACAACAAATACCTAAAATGAAAAAATTAACCATGGGAGGAACCGTTGGGGTGAGGGGTAGGAATACCTGCAGGTTGTGTGGTTGTGTATTGGGACAGGGCTGTGGGCTTCGACTGCTCACGTGGCTGACTCTCTCTCACGGTGGAGCCTGAGGCCACCGGGGAGAGCAGCTGGATGAGTCTGGCTCTAGTAGAATCTGGGTACAAAGAGGAACAGTGACCCAAGAGGAAGTAAGGACCACTCTTGGAGGCCTGGGGGCTCAGGCCACCCCCATTTTGACCTCTTGGGACTCAGAAGCTCAAGCAGGAAGAAACGGGGACCCCACACATGGTGTGGCAGGAAGAGCTCTGAAACAGGGAGGGGAGCAGTTGGTGTAGCCATGGGAAGGAAAATGATTGTGAATCCCTCACCCCAGAATCTCTGCTCCCAACACCCCAAGATATGATCACTCAAGCATGGTGTCTGCAGGGTAGTTGGTTCCCCGGACTCTGCAGGCCCCAGGGTGAGGACCCAGTGTTGCTGCACTCCCAGGCAGAGCCAGCCTTGGCCAAGGGGGAGGAGAGGCTGACATGATGCTACCTCAAAGGACCCTGGTGCCCTGCGACCTTGTTGAACATTTGCTTTCTGAAACAAAAAGCTCAGCCATGACCCAAGCTGAAGGCCAGACCTTGCTGTTATCACGTTCTGTCACCACTTGGGGCAGCAGCACAGCGTCCCTCAGCCCTGTAGGGACATGGTGATTCTATCCTTTCCTGCGAGCCAGAGAGAGAAGGAGAATGTTACCCAGGAGAATTTGCATGGTCCCCAAGGCCCAACTGAGCCTTCAGCATCATTTCTCTGGGTTGATTCTTGCTCGGCACCCTCCCTGTTAACTTGCCATCTGGTGACTTTGGTGACACTAACTAGACTGGCTTCCCATCTATAGGCTGAAAAGACGTCAGAGCTGAACATCTGGTCATCCCAGTGCAGCTACCTCCCATTTCCCAATGTGAGGAGGGGGCAGTGCAGGGCGTTCTCTGGGGGCCACTCTAGTAGCTGGGTCCATGTGGGCATCAGGACAGCCAAGCTAAGTCCTCACTCCGCCCTCAAGGTAAATTGCAGCCCCTTTGAGCCATGTTTCCATCTATAAAACGGGAATAACAACACCAACCCAAGGAGTTGTAAGGCTGGAATGAGCTTACATGCTCATTTATAGATGCTCACATGCTTTACAGATGTTAAAACAGCTGTAAGAGCATTGCTTCATCCTGACATCACCCCAGGAAGTGCATACAAACGAGGCCAGCCCAGGGAGGAGGAGTCATCTGCGCATGAATTCCCAGGCCTGTCTACAGTGGTCTTTCCTATGACCCCTTTGGTACTGGGGATGGAACCCAGGGCCCTTGCTGAGGAGCTACATACCCAGCCCTTTTAATTTTTTTATTTTGAGACAGGATCTAAATTGCCCAGGGTGGGCTGGAACTTGCAATCCTTCTGCCTCAGCCTCCCAGAGTGCTGGAATTACAGGCATGCACCATACACCAGTGGGATTTAACAATATTTTGAAGGGGAACTGGGGACTTGGATAAGGAGTGTGCTACCCTTATTCACCCTCTTCCTGCCCACCCCAGGTCCCTTCCACTTTCTCTTTGAGCCCAGCTCCTTCTCAACTTACCCAATCCCGTTAGGATGCTTCTAGGACTCTGTGATGAGTGCCTCTCGCTCCATGTGAGTGGGTCCTGGGACATCCGTTTGTCTTTCCTTCACCCCTGTTGGAGACAGGGTGGGGGTGGCTTCTCCGAGCTCTGTCCTACGGGGACCTTCTAGGCCTGTAGACTGCTGGGCTCGCCCCAAAGGAACGGGAAGTCAGGTTTAAGTCCATATTACCTGGGACAAAAAGAGCTCAGCCTAGACCCTGGCGTAAGGCAGCCAGAGCAGGGGGGATACCGTGAGTTGTTCCCATGGTAGGAAGACAAACCTGGCTGGGACTGGGAGCTCACAAAGTAGGCTCTTCAAGGGACATTTCTCTTCTGAGCCCTCAAAGTGGGAGTGTCTGGTTTCTTAGGGTCCCCAACATTGCTTACTTCCTCATAATTGACCCCTTCATACAACCTTATGTTGCTGATGAAGTTATTTCTGGTCAGAATTCACCTGCCTAGTCTGAGACGAGGCAGGAAGTCAAACATTTTTGAAATCAGATTTATGAAGTCTTGAATAAAAAAACTCATAACTAATGGGAAAAAAATCAAGTTATATTATATACAAGTACGAATTCCCTATAATGAATGTGATCATGATGTATACCTAAAATGTACCAATAAACTTAATTAATAAAAAAAAAAAGAGGAAAATATCTAGGGTCTTAGCTGACCACAAACTTCACCTGTGGCAGCTGTCAAAGTTAGCCTGACTTTCAGCTTTACTGGAAAGGTGGAATGGTTTACTGGAAAGATGCCATGTTTAAAAAAAAAAAAAAAGGCCGGTGAGATGGCTCAACGGCGTAAGCGCCTGCCTGGCAAGCGCGAGGGCCCGAGTTTGATTCCCGGTACCCACATACAAAAAAAGGGCCGGTGATATCGCTCAGCGGCACAGGCGCCTGCTGGCTTGTGAGGTCCTGAGGTCAACCCCCCAGTACCCACAAAAAAAAAAAGACATAACTGGGGTGTCAAGCCCAGGTCCCATGTGAAAAAACAGGTGTGTCTGGCGTGGCGGCACCCACTTGTAATCCCTGCACTCTGGAAGCAGAGGCATAAGTTCAAGGTCAGCCTGGGCTGCTTAGCAAGACCTTGTCTCAAAAAAATGAAAAGAAAAAAGGGGCAGGGGCCAGGGACATAGCTCAGTGGCGCAGCACCTGCCTGGCAAGCGTGAGGTCCTGAGTTCGATTCCCAGTACCTAAAACAAAAGAAAAGAAAAAAAGGATACAGACCAGAGGGATTGACATTGCCATCGGTGGCCCCATGGCTGGATCCCTTGACAGGGGTACAGTGTGTGTCATTTCCATTGCAAAGCAGGGGGCCCAGGTGACAAAGGGGAAGTCCCTAGGCCTCCAGGAAGGCAGGGCCTGGCACTGGGTCCACCCAGAGGCCACTGACTCCTCCCAGGATCGGGTTTCTGGCCCTTTTCTCCCAAATGCTGAGCATTTCCACTTCAGTGCGCTCATTTCCCTTCTCATTTTACCTTGGAGCACATAGGGCCCAGTGCCTACTCAGCCCACATCTCCTGGGGAAGATGGTGTCCCTGCAGCCCACCATCCTGGGCGCACAGGAGACCAGGAAGCAGGCTCTGGTTTGGAGCCAGGAATCTCAGCTCATTCTATTCATTCAACTTTGAGAAGAAGTAAACGAAAGCCCGGAAATGAGCCCAGCACCAAATGGGAAACCCGGATCTGCTATTTATGTCACAGGTTGTGGCCTCAGCTTCTAAAACCTGAAACAACAAAAGGATCTCAACTTCATTTCAGAATCGGAAGAGCCCCTGGCAACCATGTAGTCCAATCCCCTCTACCAGGGGTGAGGTGTGGGCCCAGAGAGGGAAGCGAGCATCCGGTCCACAAAGTGGTCAGCGGGGCTCTGGGCCTGGAGCCCAGCTCTCCAGGGCTCTTTCTGCTTGGCTGCTCTGCCACCTGGGGTTTTATCCAGGTGTCTTCACGTTCTCCTGGGACCCAATTTCATCCAGAATTACTTCTCTTAATACTTTGATAGATTATTGCCTTTCTCCTACGAGTAGGGTATTCACATAAGTTTCTTTGTTTCTTTTTTTTTTTTTTTTTTTGAGATGGGGGTCTTACTATGTTGTCCAGGCCAGTGGGTCTCAAACTTGTAAGCTCAAGCAATCCTCCTGCCTCAGCCTCATGAATAGCTGGGACTACAGGCATGTGCTACTGCTCCTGGCTCATAAACATAGTTTGCATCCATTATATCATTGATATAATTTATATTCCTACTTTACCACCTAACTTTAAACCTAGACATCTCTTCAGTTATTACAAACATTTCATTTACACATCTTTTTTTTTTTTTTTTTTTTTTTTTTGTGGGTACCGGGGGGTCAACCTCAGGACCTTGTGCGCCAGCAGGCGCCTGTGCCACTGAGCGATATCACCGGCCCCTTTTTTGTATGTGGGTTCCGGGAGTCGAACTCAGGCCCTCGCGCTTGCCGGGCAGGTGCTTAAGCCGCTGAGCCATCTCACCGGCCCTCATTTACACATCTTTAAAGACTGTGTAATATTTCATTAAGTATCACCATTTGCATTGAGGGCCACCATAACTTGTTTAACTAAGGTGGACACTTGGGTTGTTTGTAGTTGTCCTTATTGTAAGTAAAGCAGAGGTGACAGTCTTTGTACCCAAAGTGGTTCATTCCCTTGAGCAAGGATTGAGCCTGAGGTGTTTCCTTCTCTCCAGCAGGAAGGTGATGAGCATGAATCGGCTTAGTCCAGGATATGAAGCTTTTCCTTGACACTTGGGGTCCATTAAATCTGTTCATGTTGACAGTATAATGACAAGGGCAAAATCAAGAGTACAATGACTCAATGACTTAGATGACATAAAAATGATAGGTGGATTAAGGACTCCGTACGTGGTTTGGAAAATGGGTAGAGTCTCCTAGAACTCCTTCCTTCCCAGGAACACCCCCAGCCTCCATCCATGACTAATTACCAGACCTCTCATTTGAATACCTGCATCCTGATTCTTAGGCCAGGTGAATATCCTAGAGGCAGCAATCCAGAAAGAATTTGATTTTGTGTTTGGTTTGTTTGGTGTTTTTGACACAGGGTCTCGATATGTAGCCCAGGCTTGCCTTGAACTCAAGGTGATCCTCCTGCCTCAGCCTCCTGAGTGCTGGGCTCCAGAAGGAGCTGGAAAGAGAAAGGGGATGGGGTGGGAAATCAGCCTGAGTGTTAGAGAAGAAGGAAGCGGAAGTGGCCCCGAAGCAGAACTCAGCTGGGACTGCAGCTTACTGCTTCTTCCTGCTGCCCTTGGCAGAGGGACCAGCCGCAGCTGCAGGGGGAGGGCATAGGGAACAAAGGGGAGAGGGACAGGAAGCCCCAGCACGCCCTGCTCCTGAACGTCCAGTGGAGCCAGTGCTCTGGCAGACTGCCTAGATGATCTCACGGGGTCACAGCCTAGCAGCTCTGGACACGGAGGGTCTGTGGCCCTGAGGTCCAAGGTGTTGAGCCTGGTGAGGGCCACTGAGAAGGTTCTGCACCATTTCTCAGGGCGGTGTAACCACGTCCCATGCACCGGGAGCCACTGAGCAGCAGCGATGCACTCTCCCTCAGCTCTGGAGCTGGAACCGAGCTCCACGTTGCAGTGGGACCATGGTGCCGCCCCAGCTCTGGGGTCCTTGCCTCACAAGCACTGACCACAGTCTGTGGTGGCCCTGGGGTGGTAGCTGATCACCCCGATCTCTGCCTCCCTTGTCACACGGCCGTCCCCTCCCTGTGTGACTGTGTCTCTGTTTTTCTTCACATGAGGTTGCCAGTCATTGGATGAGGTCCTCCCTAACCGAGTGTGGCATCAGTTTAATGGAACTGATAACACCTGCAAACACTTGATTTCCAAAACGGTTCTCATCCTCAGGCTCTGGGTGACATGAATTTTAGGGAACATTTATTCAACACAGTCTAGCCTCCTTGAAGAAAGCTTGGGGAAGGGGACAAGCATGAATCATTATAATAGATGAACCTGTACCGTGGAAGGACAGCAGGTGACCATGTCACGCAGTGCTGTCCCTGGAAATCCCCTAAACACCTGCCCATGTCACCAAGGAGTCACCAGTCACACTGGATGATGCAGGGAAACAACTGGACTCATCCCTTGGTCAAATTTCGCAGGGGCAGGAAGCTGAGCAGACAGCAGATGCTGGACACCCCAGCCACACCTCACCAGGTCCCCACCGAGGCTACCTTGCCCACTGCCCAAGAGGGCTGAGAGGAAGTGATAGAACAGCAGGGTCACATCTGCCGGTGGCCATTTCAGCCCTGCTCTCCATGGGGGCCTTGCGACAGGGTAGTGGTATCAGCATATTTGCAAATAAATGATCCCCACCTGTCATCCCACATTCAACAGCCTGGCGTGACAGCCAGCTCCCAACCCAGCAGCTCTGAGGGGTGTGGGGAGGGACTGGACTCGGACATTGGTCTGCAGCGACACGGTGCCAGACTCTCCCACTACTGGAAAGTGGGACTTAGCAGGTTCCCTTTCTTCCTTGCAGTTGCAGCCACAGACTCCTTAGAAAGTTCTCCCCCAGCCCCTGGTTCCCGCCGCACTCTGGGCTGCAGGGGCGGAAAGATCATCATTCACCAGGCTGCAGGTGGAGCTGCCCTGACACGCAAGCCCAGGCCAGCTCTGGCTGAGAGGTCCCAGGTCAGAATGAGCTGCCCTGCAAGGTGGCAGGTTTCATGAGCTGCTATGGCCTGGGGAGTCCCTGAAGGAGTGGGCAGCTGAACCCCAAGCCCTGTGTCCCTGAGATTAGGCTACCTGTCCTCAGGGAGCTTGGCCCTCTGCCTGGGGCAGCCCATGCCCAGGGGCCCTGTAGCAGCCAATGTTGCCTTTTGACTTGCGACGACCTGGCCTGCTGAGGGTCCTGGCTGTCGGGAGACCACCCACGCTGGCGCCCTCGCCATCAGAGTAGAGATGGCTGCACTTTGCCCAGCGTATTCAGAACACAAAACCCAATGCACGTTCTTTGGTCAGAGCCACTCCTCCTCCCGCCAGCCTCCGTAAGTGATCGGCATCTGAAGAACAACACTGACTTCCGTGGCCCTTCCCGGGACCTTAAGCATGGCCTGCCACCAGATAAATGCAAGGGGTGATCAAACTATAGAGTGAACATTTATGCTTTAAAAAATTTATTATAGGGGCAACTCACTTTCTGGGCCCATTTCTGTCCCTCTTAGACAGAAGCTTGCTTTCTTTCAATAAATTCTTCCTACTCTTAAAAATAAATAAATGAATAATAAATTATTATAATAAAAGACACACTGCTATGAATCCTACCCCCTTCTTCAAACATAATCATCCCATTGTCTTGCCACTTTCTGAAGCAGCTCTGGAAGTCCTCTTTCTTGAGTGTCTTTATGAGCTATAATAAAAAATATGGTGAATGCTGCTGTCGAGTGCCATCCAACAGAAAGGCAGGCTCATAAAACCATGATGCTGTTTCCCCATCCGCCTTATTCACCAGATCTGGCACCATGCAAGCTCTGGCTCTTCCCCAAAGCCAAAATGACCATGAAAGGGATGTGTTTTGAATCGATTCAGGACATCGAGGCAGCCAAAACAGCACCACAAAACCCCTCACGGAGTGTGGCGGCCACACACAGCTCTGTGAGAGACATGAGCAGCACCTGGAGCTGCCTCACCCAACCCCCTGGCGTGGGAGTGAGTCCTGTGGGACCTGGCTGGTCTCCAGGGGCTGCGAGGCACAGAAAAGAGACTGCTGAGCAGTGCCACGGTCCCCCCTGAGCAAGGGCTGCTCTGGAGTGGTGCCACCTCCCACTGTGCTCTCCTGGGCCTTAAGGATGGGCTTGGGCAGAGAGTACTGTGTTTCGGGGTCCCTGTCTCCTTGGATGGAGCCCTTGAGTTCACAGGAGGACATGAGAGCGGAGGCGGGTAGGCACCAGGATGTGAATCTCAGTACCTGGGGGGTTGCCAGGGGGCCTTTTTGCAGGATCGCCAGAGACCCCAGCTTCCTCTGGTGCCCAGAGAGTGTCCCGGGCTTCACTCCCACACTGGCTGCTGCCACCTTGACTCCCCCCAGTCAGGAAGCTCAGGGGAGGATGAAGATGCCCCCCATCACACTGCCCCAGGGACCCCTCTCCTGCCACACTCCTCGATGCTTGGGGTTTGACAGGAGCTTATTCAGTAGGGGCACTCAGACTGCTTCTGTCCCCAACGAACCTTAACTTCCTTCCCTCTGCTGCCTGGGCTTTTCCAGGGCCCAGCACCCATCCTGCCCGACTGAGACTCCCTCCAGGCTCCTTCACAGCCCAAAGGCCATGAACCGTGATGGCTGGGACCGTTTGTCCCACTCACCAGCTAAGTCTGCCTGCCATGGCTTCAGGACACACAGGGGACACCGACTGGGTCACCGACAAAAGACTTTATGAGTCAAGGCACAGCAGGTGGCATGAACGTCACAGTCACATTGGTTTCTGTCTTAGTCACATTCTCGTTGCTGGGACCGAATACCTGACATGCACAAGTTAAAGGAGGAGACAGCGACAGTCCATGCTTGGGTGGCTCCAGGACAGAACTGCATGGCATAGGGGGCGTTGTGGAGGAAGCCACTCACGGCATGGAGGACAGGAAGCAGAGGGAAGGGAAGAGCAGGAGAGGGAGATGCACCCTTCCAGGTCACCAACTCTTCCGACCAGACACCACCTCCCACAGTGCATCAGCTACAAGCTCCCAAATCCAATCACTTTCAAACACTTGAGGATTTGGGGGTCACTTTAGATCAAAAGCATAACAGTTCCCCTCCCCTACCCCAGCCCCCTGGGGCCACACGGAGGCAGCCCCCAAAGGGTCTGTGACATAGTGGATTTGCAAAACTGGGAGCTCCCAGCTTAGATGACACCCATGTCTTCTAAGGAGCTGTAAAACAAACCTGCCCAACCCTTTCCACAGAGGCAGGCGTTATCATTTTGATATCGGATAGCAAACAAGTCCACCTCTGCCCCGAGGAGAGCTGAACCCTGTCTCCCAGGGTTTTCACCATAGAACCACCTTGAAAAGTGTCTGGAATATAAGGCCATCCACGCTGTAGCTCTGGGACTTGCAGAAATGTGCGACACCCAGGAAGAATGGTCTCCTTATACCCAGGAGATACAGGACACCCAGGCCGGCCCAGCAGGGGCTCCGTCCCTGTCTTTGGTTTCCTTGGTGGCTCCTTCAGTTGCCATCTGCTGCACCCCCATCCCCACCCCATCTTCACACCTAGCACTGAGCCTGGCACTAAAAGACTCTCCATAAATGTTTGAATTAATGAATGGATGGGAGAATGGCTGCAGGTTTTTTGAGATAGGGTCTCACCATGTAGTTCAAGCTGGGCTTGAACTCACTACATAGCCCAATCTTGCAGCAATCCTCCTGCCTCAGCCTCCCAAGTGCTGGGATTACAGACATTTGCCACCATGCCTGGCTTGAAATTCTTAATTTTTAATGGGTCTCCACAAATTATGCAATTGGTCTTGGCTATAATGCTACATACAGTCCTAAAAATCAGAATGCTATGTAGCCCCATGGAATAAAAATCATAGGGTTTATAGGATAAATGGAGGTAAGGGCATAACACTGAAAAACTTCATCAGAGGTGCCTAAAAACACAGCTAATAAAAATGGTAACACATTTATAGAATCAAGTGGTAAGAACCATATTAATGCAGGGCATGGTGGAGCATGCCTGTAATCCCAGCCCAGTTCAAGGCCAGCCTGGGCTATAGAGCAGGACCCCATCTCAAAAGCCAGAGAGAGAGAAAGAGGAGAAAGAGAGAGAGAGAGAGAGAGAGAGAGAGAGAGAGAGAGAGAGAGAGAGAGAAGAGCAAGCCACAGGATGACCACAAGAGATGTGGCGCTTTGCCTGGAGAAGGACCTGCGGGGGCTGTGGACGTGCTGCGGGGAAAGCGGTGGCCACTTTACTGCTGAGAGGAGCAGGTTATCTGACACCAAGTGTGGAAGGATGGGCTCCTGATCCCTGTGGCAAATTTGGGGCTTAGGGCGTGTACCTGAGTGGGTTTCTCGTACTGCTGCAGGGCCCCATTCAGACAGAGGCAGGATTTTGCTTAGTGTTTCTCCGAAGTGAACTTACTCGTAGAGAAATGCCGTGTTTGCCTTATGCTCAAATGTACCCTGGTACAGTACATCAGTCACGGTGGGAGGAATGCAAGTTTGCAAACAAGAGTGGTGGCAGAACTGGTTGTGCTGTTCTGATGTTTGCATTTAAGGTGCGATGGAAATACACGGTGACTATTTAAATTTTTTTTAAAAACGTATTGCAAGGGCCGGTGAGATAGCTCAGCGGCATAAGCACCTGCCTGGCAAGCGCGAGGTCCTGAGTTTGACTCCCAGAACCCACATACGAAAAAAGGGCCGGTGATATCGCTCAGCGGCACGGGCGCCTGCTGGCGCGCAAAGTCCTGAGGTCGACCCCCGGTACCCACAAAAAAAAAAAAAAAAAAAAAAATAGTATTACAGTGGAAGACACATTGCCATGCATCCCCCTCAGAATGTGCACCCTCACTTCCCACACACTGATCCCATCCTTTTGCCACTTTCAGAAGCAGTTCTGGAGTCCTGTTTCCTGGCTTTATGAACTATGATCAAAAATACGGTAAATGCTGCTGCCAGGTGCCACCCAGTGGAAAGGCAGGCTCGTAATTACACCATGGTGTGTCCTCATCCACCTTATTCACTGGATCTGGCACCGTGTGACTTCTGGCTCTTCCCCAGTCAAAATGACCATGAAAGATCAACGTTTTGAATCAGTTTAAGATATCAAGGCAGCCACGACCTCACAACTAAAGACACACAGGAAAGATTTCCAGAACTGCTTAGGAAGTAGCAAGGATGAGGGGATGAGTGTGTTGAAAGCGAGGGGAATGATTTTGAGGGGGATTCATGGCAGTGTGTCTTTTGCTGTAATAAACTTTGTAAAATGTAAACATCCCCCATAGTTTGGCTCACACAGCCTGTCCATACAGACAGCCATTGTTGTCACAACCCTGAGGGGATTACTGTAAGGCCCCACCCAGGTCAGGCTGTGCCTTAAGAAATGGACCCCAGGGGACCTCACAGAGTCCGCAGTTGGCTAAATGCTAGAGGCTTCCCAAAGAACTCACCAGAAACAAAAATTGCTGTGTGTGAGGGCCCTGGCCCCTGGCCCGGGACCAGCCAAGTGAGAGCCCTTGTGACTAGTGAGGCTGACCTCATTCTCTCTGCTCCTGTGCTAGGACCCGGCCTGCTAAAATGCAGCCCCATGCCAGGACCAAGGCCACTGTGGCAGACCATTTTACTCATGAACAAAAACACAGATTCGCTTGATGATCGTTAAGGGGGGGCCCAATGTGTGCCCAGAATAAGAAAGGCCCAGCCCCAGCCACGGGAGGCCTGGTGGGGCAGTGACGTCAGCTGGGCCAGGTCATATTTGTTGTGCTTGAGCTGCGGCGCCCGTACAGGCAGCTCGAGTCATGGCCACCAGGGCCAGCAGCAGGGGAGGCCAGCTCGGCACCCATGACACCGCCTGCCATCTCTGGGTGCTGTAGGCAAGGTATGACCCTCCAAAGGGTGGCCCAAGGCCACTTAAACTGGAGGCTGCCCAAGTCCCCAGAGGGCCATAACCTCTGCCACCTCATGTACACGTAGCAGGATAAAGACGAAACATCCACAAGGGGAAATGACTTGCAATGAACTATTAAGCTCTAGGCCAAGCCCTTTGTGCCCGGCATCCCATTTATCATTTTAGAAAACTGCCGAGAACACACAATGTGGGAAAGATAGCCTCTTTAATAAAGGTGCTGGGGCTGGGTGTGATGATGCACACCTGTGATCCCAGCACTTGAGAGGCTGAAGCAGGAGGGTCGCCTCAAGTTCAAGGCCAGCTTGGGCTACACAGCAAGACCCTGCCTCAAAAAATAAATAACAGGGGCCGGTGAGATGGCTCAGCGGCGTAAGCACCTGCCTGGCAAGCGCGAGGGACCGAGTTCGACTCCCAGATCCCACATACGAAAAAAGGGCCAGTGATATCGCTCAGCAGCACGGGTGCCTGCTGGCGTGCGAGGTCCTGAGGTCGACCCCCGGTATCCACAAAAAAAATAAAAAATAAAAATAAATAAATAAATAACAAAGAAACAAATAAATAAATGTGGTTGGGAAACTGGTTAGTCACATGCAAAAGAATGAAATTAGACCTTCATCTCACACTGTACGCAAAAATAAACACAAAATAAGTAGATCTAAGATATGAAACTACACACAAACTCCTAGAAAGGAGACAAAAGATAGCTCTAAGACATGGGTTGGGGCAGTGACTTTTTGGATATGACCCCAAAAGCAAAGGCAACAAAAGCAAAACTAACCAAATGGGATTACATCAAATTGAAAAGCTTCTACAGAGCAAATAATAATACACCACCAAAGAGACACCTATGGGATGGGGGAAATAGCCACAAGGACTTAATCTGCAACACATGTAAGGCTCTCAAACAACTCTGCAAAAAGAAAACAAATACTGTGGCTTTAAAATAGGCAAAGCTGGGGCCGGTGAGATGGCTCAGTGGCATAAGCGCCTGCCTGGCAAGTGCGAGGTCCTGAGTTCGACTCCTGGTACCCACAAAAAAATAAATTAATTAAATAAATAAAATAAAATAGGCAAAGTAAAGCCTAGCATGGTGGTGCATGCTGGTAATCCCAGCACTCGGGAGGCTGAGGCAGAAGGATCAAGAGTTTGAGGCCAGCCTGGGCTACATAGTGAGACCCTGTCTCAAATAAATAAATAAATAAATAAATAGACAGGCAAAGTCTCTGAATAGACATTTCTCAGAAGAAGGCATATAAATGGCCAATAGGCACTTGAAAAAAAAATGATCAACATCACTAATCATCAAAAAGATGAAAATTTAAACCACAATGAGATATTCTTATACCCATTAGAATGGCTATTGGTGAAAAGATGAAAGATAAGAGTTGGCAAGGATGTGGAGAAAAGGAGTGTACAAATCCTTGTACAGTCTTGGTGGGAATGTAAGTTAGTACAGGTATTATGAAAACAATATGGGAGTGCCTCAAAAATTAAAAATAGAACTACCGTGCGATCCATGCACGCCACTGCTGGGGATGTATCTGAGGTCATGAACCCCGCTGGCTGAACAGACAGCTACAGATGCACGTGAAGTGTAGAACCATAGTCCCTTCACAACAATGGGTAAAGAAAATGTGTTACATACATGCAGAAGAATACTACTCAGCCATAAAAAAGAATGAACCCAGTCATTTGGAACAACATAGGCAGTCGCAGGAAGACAAATACTGTAAGGTCCCACTAATGCGAGGTACTTAGTGTAGGCAGAAATTCTAGGGGCAAGCCAGTATGGTGGCACACGCCTGTCATCCCAGCCCTCGGAAGGCTGAGACAGGAGGATCCCTGCAAATTTGAGGCCAACCTGGGCTACACAGTTCAAGGCCAGCCTGAACTACATAGGGAGAGCCTGTCTCAACACAAAAAATAAAAATAATAAAAATACTAGAATGTTCAATGGTGGCCACTGGCCTCTTCCCTGGGTTTCGGTGTGGTCCGTCGGAGCACGCCCCCCCCCAAGACAGATCCTGTTGCTGGCATTAGATCCTATCCGGTTCCCATCTGGCTCTACAAGGTGGGTAAACCTGTTCCTTCCCCGCCAAGCTTCCCTGGGCTGAGTCCCTTTAACTACCCATGGCCCTGGGCCAGCAGCACTTGGCCTTCAGTGATTTATTGGGCAATGATTTCCAATATTAGTCCTCCCTCCTCTGAAATTGAGCCTGAGTGCAATTCCACGTTCTGCCAATAGGTGGCGCTGCCTGCCGCAAAGGTGCTCTCTCCCAGGGTTCTCCCGGATTTCAGGCTACTTCAGTCACGCTAATTGCTGGAGGAGTGTGAGGACGCAGCGTCAGTGGAAGTTACCATCTGGCACTACCACGACCAACCTGGGCATGGTGGCCCACGCCTGTGATCCCAGCACTTGGAGGCTGTGGCAGGAGGGTGGCAATTTCAGCATTCACCTGCATGGCATTTGCCTTTCCTTACCAAGTCAGCTCAATGTCCCCTTCTAGGAGCCACCTCCTCAGGGACACACTGATTGCACAGCACTCATTATCTTGCTACGATGACGTCCCAGTTCCAGAAAGACTGAGCTCTTGAGGGGGCCATGGGATGTGCTGGTCAGCAACTTCACTGAGTTCATTCCCATGTTGGCCAGCCTGGGTCAGCTTTTTCAATATCCTCCCTTAAGACCTTTTTGGTTTCTTGAGAGGGCCTCACTATGTAGCCTAGGTCGGTCCTGATTGATTTTGCAATCCTCCTGCCTCAGCCTCCAAAGTACTGTAATCACAGGCGTGTGCTTTGGCTATTTTTCTTAATTGCACTTAAAAATATTTTAAAATTCCTGCCTTAGCAAGCAAGGTCCATGTGAGTTTCAAGGCCTACTGCACAAATCACCCTAGAGCTTGACACAGCGGCTCGGGCCACCTAAAATGGCCCGTGTGTGTGTGCGTGCGCACGCCATGCATGCTCTTGCTGATGCGGCCTTTGGGGCACGTGCCATTGCAGCAACTTTTAACTGCAGGGGACTGGCGACGAGTAAACACCCTTCCAAGAGCCTGGTTAAACTGCCTGCAGGGACCCAGACATCCATGTGCCCCTAAACAAGAACAGAAAGCCCTTTCAGGATCACCATACAACTCTTCAAAATACTGGAAACTTAAAAAAGTAAAGGGCCAGTGAAATGGCTCAGCGGCATAAGCGCCTTGCCTGGCAAGCGCAAGGTCCTGAGTTCGACTCCTGCTACCCACACACACAAAAAAAACTAAAAACCAGCTGAGCATAATGGCACACATCTGTAATCCCAGCACTCAGGAGGCTGAGGCAGGAGGAAGACTGGGAGTTTGAGGCCAGTCTGAACTACGTAGTTAGAGCTTGTCTCAAAATAACAAAAAATAACAATGACAACAAAAAAACAACAAAGAATATACAAAAAAACATGACAAAGGCAGCCTCTGGGGTGGGATGAGGGCATTTCATGGTGATTTTGAACCATGTCCATATGTTATTCAGAAAAACAAAATTAGAATATGGGGGCAGGGGTCGGTACTGGGAATTGAGCCCAGGGCCTTTACACTGAGCTACGTCTCCAGCTCCCCTTTTTATTTTTTGAGACAGGATCTCAGTAAGTCACTAAGTTTCCCAGACCAGGCTTGAAATCCTGCCTCAGCATCCCAGGACGCTGGGATTACAGGTGTTCACCACTACGCCCAGCTACTTCTACATACTGAACTCTTTCTTGTTACTAAACTTTCTGGCTGAGCTTCAGTGAAATGGCTTGCTGTGCTTTCAGCAGTATATCCTGCCTTACAGCAATCCACCGGGCAAGGACTGCGACAGGGCCTCCAAGCCTGCACTTCCTCCCTCTGCCGACAGGTGGTGCTACCCTGCAGACCAACAGGCAAAGAAACAGGCAGGCACCCGAGAGTAACATAAAATAGAAACTAACTTTATTTCTCTGGAAGCAGATATTGATAGCTGGGGCAGCAGCTTTGGCAACAGAGGCTGGTGGGAAACAGAACGGCACAGAGGAAGAGTTGGGTGCAGACAGGAAGCACTGGTGTCCCTCTAGGGCAGCTGGCTCTTGGTCTCCTTCCAACCCTGGGGCCTTGGGCTCTGGTCCCCGCCAGAAAACGGTCTGGCACCTCTTCCCTGCTTCCTGAGCCATCCTGGCTATTTCCAGGCACAAGATCCTAAGACGGGCAAAGCCCCGTAATATGTCTACAGTCCACAGCAGGCTGCAGTTGAATGCTGCCCGACCCCCAGTGCCTGCAGGATTCTCGGTCCTGACGACCGCTTTCAGGTGCTGGCGCCTCTCTGCACGGGCACACATCTCCCGCCTGGTCACACTGGCTTCCTCTCAGTCTGGTCCCCTGGGCAGGGCCGGGCCCAGCCTCGGACGTCCTGGCTGGCACAGGGCCCTTCCCACCTCCTGGCGGGGCCACTGAAGACTGAACCCAAGTGAGCGGGACAGTGCTGGGTGAGGGAGATGGGCAGGGTGGGCGCCGGCCTCACTCTGGCACTGGGAACAATGGGCGACAGCAAGTCCTCTGGCCTGGGCAGGCAGCCTCCCCACCCTGGCACACAGGCAGCTCACGTCACTCCTTTAGGGCAGATCCTCAGTCTCCAGATGCCGCTCAGTGCCTGCAGGGGAAAAGAGCTCAGGCCCGTCAGCACAGGATGGCCAGTCCAGGAGAGGCTGAACACCAGTGGCTCTAGGCAGTAATTCTGGAGCTTATCACCCTGGGATGGGCCTTCTGAGGTGAGAAAACAGCACTGTTGTCAGTACCCAAGGACACAGGGACAAGAAATCCTCGGCTTTTCCGGATGCAAATGAGGGAGAAAACCAGGAGACATCTCACACTGACCACCCTGTGGGTGACAGTGCCACCCCTCACCCAGCTTTCCCCCCACTTCCAGCTGGACACAGATGAGAGCCACGCTGAGTAATGGGCAGCACACAGCCTGCTCCCCTGGCCATCAGCCCCAAGCCCACCCAGCAAGTCAGGCCCCTCAGCCCACAGCACTGGCTTCTGGGACAGAGCTGGCATTACCTGCATGCCTGCATGTCACTACTCTCAGACTGATAGAAGTTTCAGACATGTATTTATATACCATTCCATGTTACTTATATAAATCCCAGCATTCGGGAGGCTGAGGCAGGAGAATCACTGTGAGTTCGAGGCCAGCCTGGGCTACAGAGTTCAAGGCCAGGCTGAACTGCACAGCAAAACCCTGCTCAGAAAGACAAAAATAAATTTTAAAAAGCCATTAACTATACATACGTATGTATGCATGTACACACGTATGCACACATGTATGTATGAATGCATGTTTTGAAACAGGGTCTCGATATGTTGCCCAGGCTGGTCTCAAAATCTTGGGCTCAAGTGATCCTGCCTCAGCCTCCTGACTGCTAGGAACAAGGGTGAGCGCCAAGGCATTAATATTTTTAATGTGACTCTAAACAGAAACATGAAAAGAGGTAAGAAATGTTTGCTTAAACCCCTGGGCCTGAACCGCAGGGGCTGCTGTGGAGGCACAGTAAGCCAGCCCCCCTATCCCTGACTCCTCAGCTCCCAAGAGAGACCATTCCCAGCCCGTACTACCTGCTCCCTGGGTCCCCAAAGCAGGGGCAGGCACTCACTTGTGATGGGCAGGGCCACAGGAGCCCAGCAGGTGGCAGCCAGCCTGCTCCAGGTTCCAGTTAAACATCTCCAGCACTTTGTGACATTCCAGCCTTGGCCGCAGCCCCAGCCCAAAGAGCTGCTCCACCTGGGGGGCAGAGGGCAGCACTGTGGGGTCCAAGGCTGAGGGGCACTGTGCCAGGCAGGACAGAAAGTCAGAGCAGGGTGGGGGGCAGCAGCAGTCTTGGGGCCCTGGCACCAGAGCGGCAGGCGGCAGTGGTACCTTCAGATACTGGGCAGCCCTCTGCACGCTCCAGCTGTGGTTCTGCAGGGCAGCCTGGCACTCCTCTGTGGTCACCCCATGCACCATGGCCTGCAGCTGGGCACAGTGCCTGTGAGCACCGCGCCCAACCCTCTGGGTCCCTCGGCCTTGCCCACCCACGCGGCCAGCCCCACTCACCATCCGGACCTTGTCCGCTGGCCGCGCAGTCTCCAGCCCGTCCCCCAGGCAGCCCCTCTGCAGGGCGGGTGGCCGGACGCCAGGGTTGCTGTTGTTGGTAGAGAAGTTGGCCTTGGGGTCGGGGGCGGCCTGGGGCATGGGTCGCACGGTGGCAGTGGGGGCCGCGGGGGCTGGGGTGCTAGGCGGTGGCAGCAGGAGGGGCACGGGCTGCGGGGCTGGCTCCTCGGGACTTGGCACCTCCCGAAGGAAGCGCTGGTAGCGCTCCAGGTAGGGAGGGCGCTCAGGCAGCAGGTAGTAGTGGGTGCTGCTGACCTTCCGGCCATCACGCACGATGGGCAGGATGCAGGGCCCTGCCCGGGGGCCAGGAGCCTGGATCACCTGAGGGGTGGCATACTTGGGGTCGGAGGCAAAGCTCTGAGTGGTAGGCATGGTCTTCCCAGGGGAGCTGGAGAGCCGGGGTGGCAGCGGGGAGCTGCCAGGCGGCACCAGGGGGCTGGGGGTCCTCGAGCCTTGTGGGGACAGGGGCTCCCGGGGAGGTACCCGAGGAGGGGATGCAGGTCCAGGCCACCGGCCCAGCTCCTCCTCTCCCAAGGGGGCTGGAGACAGCTCGACCCGTGGGCGTGTGGGCCGCGGGGGTATGGGCACGCGGGGTGGCACCTGGGGCCTGTCGTCACCCACGGGGCCAGGCGAGGGGGTCAGCGAGCCTGTGGGGACCTGCAGCTGCCGCATGCACTCCTGCTGCAGCGCCTGGAAGATCTGGGCAGTCTGCGCCGAGCTGGGCAGCGGGCCCCCACCCTGGGTGGGCAGGAACAGGTTGTCGTCCAGCGCCGGGGGGCGCCGCATGGGTTCGGGCACGAAGGCATAGTTGGTCTCACCCTGGCAGGGCCCAGGGGCCAGCTCAGTGCCCACCAGTGTGCTGTTGATGGAGCAGACCTCAAAGTCATCCTCATCCTGGGCCACATCATCGTAGGCAGGGGGTGGGGGCAGTGGGCGTGCATCCCAGTCCACCACAGGCGTGGGGTGCAGGGGGCGCGGCAGGGCCCGTGTGGGGCTCTGGGGAGGAGTCTTGTCCAGCAAGGAGCAGGCGTCCATGGCCAGCTGTGCCAGGGAAGGTGCACAGGGCCGAGGGGCTGGGACCAGGGGATCCTCGCCAAAGTCAATGAGGGTGACCTCGCTGCCGCCACAGCTGCCACCACGGCCTGCCTTGGTGCCTGGAACCCGGGCTGAGGGCTTCGACAGCCACAGCCCCCGGGGCAGGCCTGGCTTCCGCAGAGCCAGCCTCTTGAAGTCACTGGCCAGGGGGTCTGGGTCCTCGCTCACAGGGTCGTAAGTGGGCTCTGGATGGAAAGGGAGACCCCAACAGAGGCTGCGTCAGGGAGGGCAGAGGATTAAAGAAGGCAGGGCATGGGGAAGGGAACCAAGTACCCCACAGGCCCCACTGCCAGTTCCCCAAGTCAGCCACCCCTTGGCTGCCAAGCACCCAGCACACCCCACCCCATTCAGACGGACGTGACCAGCAGTGTCCATATCTGCCTCGGCCCTCTGGGGCCGCGCTCCCCTGGCCTTCTCTACAGCAGTACAGGCAGCACCCACCCTGCCGCCTGACGCCCCCTGCAGGACACAAGACCCCCATGCCTGTGCCAGGCAGTTAGCCTTTCCTCTCCCCCCACCCCCACACAGCACACTACCAGTGCAGGCGTGGGCAGCAGGACACTCTGGGTGATGGCACTTCTGAGCAAACCCCCCAGATGCCACAGGGAGGGAGCAGGCGGGAATGGGCCACAGCACAGTGAGCCAAGGGGGGGGGTCCCCAAGCCCAGGCTCCAAGGGTCCCAGGGGAGAGGTGGGCAGGCCGGGCCAGGCCAGGACAGCAGTGAAAGCTCACAGCAGCAGCCACCCCCAGCTCGTGTACCTTCCAGAAGGAGAGGAGAGGAGAGAGGAGAGAGGGGGCAGGGGCATCCTGAGCAGCCCCACTTACTCGGAGTGAAGATGGCAGGCTGAGGAGGGCGAGGTGGAGGCTCCCCTGCAAGAAAGGCCATGCGGACAGGGACGGGGAGAGGGTGAGAGCCAGACCAGATAGGGAAGGAGCCGGAAGGGACAGAGGACAGGGAGGGAGACAGGCAGAGAGAGGACAGAGAATAGGAAGGGAGACACAGCAGGATAGAAACAGGGAGAGACAAGAGGACGGGACAGAGAGGGAGACAGCAGGATGGGGACAGAGGACAGGATGAGACAGAGCAGGATGGGGACAGAGGACAGGATGAGACAGAGCCAGACAGAGGCAGAGTTGAGGGGAGAGAGAGAGCGCAGTGAGTAGGGGTGAGCAAATGTACAACCCCAACATGAATGAGAGGCAATGGGGGTGGCAGGATCGGGACAGCCACGTCCCAAATGACAGGCACAGGAGATGGAGGAGGCCCTGGCTGAGACGGAGCTGTGGAGGCTTTGGCTCAGGAAAGGAGAGCAGGATTAGGGGAGGGAGGAGGGAAGGAAGCTGAGGCGGGCAGGGCCGATGCAGGAGCAGCAAGGATGCCCACCTCGGCGGATACAGCTGCCTCTCCTCGGCCACCCCACGCCCAGCTGGAGCCAGGGACATAGCTGTCCCCAGAGCAGAACAGCAGACACAGGGCAGCCTGGGGACACCAAGGAGCAGCACTTACTTTTCACCCTTCCCAGGTGCTGGGGGGGCTGGGAGGTGCTCAGCTCCACGCTCAGCAGGTCAGGAGGGTCCATGGGGTTCCCCAGGTACAGTCTGCAGAGAGAGAGCCAGGTCAGAGCTGGAGGCCTCTGGGAACAGGCCAGCCCCCGCCACAGAGGTCAGGCAGAATGTCCAGGAGACACTGCACCCGAGCCCCTGCATCTTAAGAGCCCAACAGCGGAGTTGGGCGGGGGCTCCGGGCTCCCGACTCCCATTCTGTCTGCCCCGACCCGTCCACAAATCTAAGCCAGAGCATCAGACAGGGCAGGGACCGACCCTAGCCCAAGGGTCACCAACACCACCCCATGCCCCATAGCCGCAGGAGAAGTGCAGGGGTAAGAGGATGCCATGGGCCAGGCCTCGCCATCCCACCCACCCAGCACCAACAGCTGGCACCCGCACCCCACCCCACTCTGCCTCCACGTCCTGCCCTGGCACTCGGCTTCAAAGTGAGGGCAAGAGTGAAAATGAGTAAGGCTCGGAGGAGCACAGGCTGAGAGGAGGAGAGAGCACGGGCGGCACTTCTGCTCGGCCTGGCGCCCCTCTCTGCACCAGAGGGACAGTGACAGTGGAGAGCAGATAAGGCAAGAAGACCCGTGCTGCCCCATGCGTGGGGGACGTGCCCCACAGAAGGATCCAGGCAGAAAGCATGAGCCTCGCACGCGTGTGGCCCTGGCCCCTACCATCTCCTCAGGACAAGCTCTAGTCTCCTACAGCAGCCTCGAGGGGAATGCAGAGCTCCCGGGTGCAGCTGCTGGACTGTGGGCCCTCAGCCCTCACTCTGACCACACACTAAGCCCTGTTGTGCCATGCGTGCCCTGCAGCTGGCAGCCAGGCAGGAAGGAGGGGACGGCAGCCTGACCTCAGGGTCAGGCACATGTGTGAGCTAGGGGGTGGGGGGACGGCCCCATGTCGGCCAGGTCAGGACCTAGAGCCTGTGTGAACTTTGAGGGGTGGCAGTGACACCATCCCCGGGCAACCAAGGCAAACGGCTTCTCAAGTCCCTGCCACAGCCAGGGGCAGAGGTCCTCATGCCCGGCACTGTTGCGCTGCAGCAGAACTGGGGTCAGAGGCTTTCAAGGAGGGACCTATTCCCACTGTGGAAAGGCACAGCAGCCTTGGGAAAAGGGGGAAAGAAGCGCCTCTGGAGCTGTCCCTTGTGAGCCCTGCTCTGAGCAGCACTCACCCTGCTTCATGGGGGGTCCCAAGCCCCTCTGCTGAGGATGCACACTTTATAGAAGATATAGCCTTGCTCCCGGTTGGCAGAGCAGCACTCAGCTAGGAGTCCCCAGAGGGGGCAGGACCAGGAGGGAGCGTGGGGGCTGGATACTCACTCATCGATGCGGTCAGGGAAGCCCCAGCAGTGGCGGGGGTCGCTGTCCCCGTGCCCTGTGTGAATGAAGCTGTTCTGCAGGGGCTGGCTGATGTCCTGCGCCGACAGGCCAGCCACGGAAGTCACCACGTTGCGTGGGAAGGGCCCCACACACAGCGTCCGAGTGTTCTGCCCTCGCCACCAGTAGTTCTCAGCCCTGCCCACAGAGACGGTGTGGTGAGCGCCAGGCCAGGGACCCCGCTTCCACCAAGCTCTGCCAGCCAACCTGGCCTCCTTGGCAAGAGCGACAGGAACAAAGACAGACCCTATCACGCTGTTGGCCAGCCCACCCACTGGCAGCACCCAGCCTACCACTCCCCGCACGGGGCCAGCGGTTTGCCTGAAGCCCTCCCTGTGCCCCCTCGGTGGGCTCAGGCAGCCCCTCTTGGTTTACAGAGCAGACGGTTCTAGCAAGCGACAGAACTCGCCCACCTCACCAGGACAGCTGGCCACAGCAGAGCCTGGATTCAAATGCTGTCATTAGGCCTGCAAAGCCAGCACCCCACCGTCTTTTCTCACAGCTCCACTCCTCCCTCCTCCCCAGCAAGGCCCAGCCCAACCCTTCCAACCTCACGTCCACTCCCCAGCCAACTCCAGGGGTCTTAGGAGACGGCAGGCCCCAAGGGAGCCCCGTTAAACTCTGCCTCAGGATGGGCAACCACACCTTCCTCCTCCCTGCTCCCGCTCCCCACCTCAGGCTGAGCTCTGGTGTCTTACAGGGGCCCAGAAGGTGACACTGGACTCCCAGTGTGGCTGCCCTGTGGGCCCTCAGCCCACACCCTGACCAGAGCAAGCGCTTTCGGTGCAGCCCTGCACAGGCGGGGCCAGAAGCACAGGGTCTCCCCCCGCCACACAGACTGCCCCACACCTAAGGCTGAGGCTTCCACCCCCACTGCTGGAACTACACACATGACAGCAGTGTGGGCAGAGTCTGGGTTAAGGCACAGTGGTGACAGTGTCATGCTGCTGGGACATGTGTGCCACCAAGCTGCCTGCTCTATCACCCCCTCTCCCTTCCTTCACCCACCCCAAAGCCAGAGGCACATGGAAGACTCCTCTGAGACGCAACGGGACCAGCAAGGGCAGGGAAGACGGAGGGGGGTCTGGGCACGTGCGGCCCTGCCTGGGGCACAAGACACCCCATGGCTGCCCATCCCCAAGATTGGGGATGTAGCAGCCCTTCAGAGATGACAGGCAGTGGCAGGGTAGGAGGTGCCCAGCCTCCTGCAGACACAGCACTCTGTGAGGACACCCTGCCCCAGGGTAGGGAGGGCAGGGAAGGAAGGGAGAGCAAGGACAACACCCCGGAAGGGATAAGACCCATCCCAAAATAGCAGGGCCATTCCTAGGCAGAGAAAGGCTCCTGGCCACATACAGGAACACCATGAGGGCAGAGGAGGAGCCACGCCAGCCGGCCCAGAGCTCCCAGCTGCTCCCCAGGACTCGCCGCACCTCCTCAAAGGCACTCTGAGGCTGGGGGCATCCGAGCAGAAGGGGCTCATGCAAGGCCAGGTCTGGCGGCTCAGTTCCCCACCCATTCTTTGACCAGCATAGCCCAGCTCCTCACCAATGCCTCCTCCTGGGCCACTTTGGAGAGTGACAGGAGCCACAAACCCCCACGCCCTTGTCACAGGCACAGCCCAGGCCCGAACCCAGAAGCTTAGGCCTCCAGGGGACATCCAGGCACCTGAGGAAACACGTTCGCCTTGGGAAGGCCAGACAGAGCTGCAGCTCACTGCCCACAGGGGCCCTACAGGCTCAGCAGGCCGAGGTGCAGCAGCCCAGGCGCCCGTCCTTCACCAGCCTGCCCCACACACCCTCTCTTCCTGCCCATGCACCAGTGTCTCCAAGCCACACTCAGTGACTGAAGCAGAGACAGGCGGGGCCCTGGGGGAGTGACACCCCTAGAGCAGGAGGGACCAGGAGCCAGAGAAACAGCCAGCATCCCGCACACATGGAGACAGCTCACCAGAGATACTCGGGACTGAGGATGGGAGGGGGCAGTTAAAGCTCTGCTGCCACCGACACGTGGGCCTACTCCATCCTCACCGGCTATCTTGGCCTCCTGCCCCTCACCTCCTACCTCCTGAGCAGCTCCGGGGACCCAGGGCAGTTTGATGGCCTTAGGGGAGGAAGCTGTGAGCTAAACCATGGGCAGCGGCGGCCAGAAGCAGAACCAGCAGTTGAGCCAACCAGAGCCAGGGACAGAAGGCAGGACAAGGCGGGCTGTGACAGCCTGCAGGGAGCCACTCTCCAGCCCCTTCCATGGCTAGCCTTGCTGTCAGTGACCCAGGACACCAGCCCCAGACACTCACTCTGGAAACACCAGAAGCCGGGGTCACCCAGGGAACACTGCTCCAGTCAGGGCAGCCCTGGCTCCCGGAGGTCGGGATGGCTCTGCCAGGCACCTTCGTCTTCCCGTTTCCAGGCCGCTCCCACAGTGCCATGCCTACAAGCCTTTCCTCACCCCTCTCCTCCAAACCCACCAAAGGTCCCCAAGCACCTTTCTGCTTCTTTCTACCACACCAGGAACTCTGGAACCATATCCACCCCTGCCACCTGCTATAATGCCACTCTCGGTCCTGGCCCTGTCCTGGGACCGAGGGATAGGGACACAGTGGGAGCAGGTGAGTCCCACACCTGCTCACCCAGCTTCCCGGGCTGATGTGGGATTTACCTAATACCCCACAGTCTCCCAAGCCCCAGAGCATGCAGAAAGGCTCTGTGAAAGCCGCAGGGCCTTGCCCTCACCCAGTTCTGCGTCACAGGAATTCCCTTCTCCACTCTTCTTCCAAGTTCTCCTGCTCACCCCTGCCCAAAGGCATCTCCAGCCACCCAGCCCAACATCCTCAGTCACCCTGGGGCTCAGATGACAGAGGGCGGGTCCTCCGGGGCTGCTGGAAACTGTGGACTCAGGGACAGACAGGACCCACCACAGGAGATGGAGAAGCCCAGGCAGAGGAGGCCAGGGAGGCTCAGCAGGAAGGATGGAAAGGATGGAAGCAGATAAGGGTGGCCTGGGCAGGCACGGGCTTGCTTTAGGTGCTGCACGAGCCCAGGTGGCAGTCAGAGTCCTCCACCAGAGGAGACAGAGAGAAGGCAGAGGGGAGGATAAAAAGGGGGAGAGCTGGGGGTCACTGCTCTGCTGCGCCCCACAGCCAGGCCGGGCCACTGCCCAGCACAATGTGGCAGCCCCGATGCACACAGCAGCTGGAGCCAGTGAAGAAGAGGGGGCAAGTAGGGCAGCGAATCTGGGGCCAATCCCATGCTCAGGAACCTGCCTGCCCCACCCCCTGCCTGTCACCACCAGCCTGTATGCTGCCATGCAACCCCAGGAGGCGGCAGTGATCTCTGTCCCCACCCCTCCAGCCTGTGCCCATCACATATCCCTGCAGTGGGCACTGTCCTACCTTCCCTCGATGACGGTAATGACATCGTTCATCTGGATGTGCAGCTTGTCTGGCTCCTCAAAGTCCTGCAGGGCCCGCATGTCAGTGGGCTGGGCCTGCGGGCAGAGACTGGTTACCCTCTGCCCTGGACTAACCTCAGTGGCACCTGCCTGGCATCTCAGGCGGCACCCAGCCAGGACACCCTATGCCAGCGTCTATGGGCAGATCTGTGGGCAGGTCTGCCCCTTACCTCCAGCAGGAAGTCCCGCAGGGCCACAAATGTGGGTCTGTCCTCGGGCTTGTGGGCCCAGCACTGCACCATGACATTGTAGATGTCCTGCGGGCAGTCCTCGGGCCGTGGCAGACGCTCCCCCTCCTTGTCAATCTTGTGCAGGATCTTGGAGGACAGCAGCACGCTCAGCTGGCTCTCCACCTCCCACGTGTCCTCCAACTCAGCCCACATGGGTTCTTGCTGGCTGCCACTCTATCCTCCAAAGGAGAGACCTGCCCCACCCCACAGCCTCGGATCCAGTCCCCAGGCCCAGGGTGTCAGCACAGGTGGGCCTGCCCAAGGCAGGGAGTGAGTGGCCCAAATCTTTCTTCCCCTGGCCCATTGGGTGGCCTTTCTCTGCTCAGTCATCTGGGGATTGTGCACACACAGGGTATGGGCAGCAAGGGGCCACTCAGATGACAGCCAGGCTGGCGGCCAGGGGCAGAATCACCCCCACCCACCCCATGGGAGGCACAGCCCCCACCTGGCTACCGTTGAGGCCGATCCAGGGCTCCTGGCCATAGGTGAACATCTCCCACAGTGTGACCCCAAACATCCAGGTGTCGCTGGCGTGGGAGAAGGTGCGGGTCTTCAGGCTCTCGGGGGCACACCTGGCAGAGGCGGGAGTCAGCCCCCACAGACATGGCACTATCACTGGACAAGCTTTTCCTGCTGCCCAGGCGTGGGACTGGAGAGTGGGCAGGGCGTCCTGACCCAAGGGTGCACACCCTGGAGAACACCCTGCCCCCCAGGGCTCCTGTCACACGCAGGTGGGGGCTGGGGGTCCTGGTCAGGAAGCTGCGAGAGCCCAGAAGGCTCCAGGTCAGGGGGCAGGGGATGAGGTCTCAGGATGTTTTCTGTCTGGTAGGAGGATGACAACTTCCAGATCTGGGGCAGATCCTGGGATCTGGGTCACTTCAGCAGGAAGGTGTGGGCAGGAAATTCAGATAGGGCCTGGGGAAGAACCCAAACGTGTGGAAATATCACACTGGCTTTACCCAAGCACCCCCACACTCACTCTGGGCCACCTCCTGGGAGAGGTCAGGAAAGGGGTGCCCCGGCGTGGGCTGAGGGGCTGAGGGAGAAACATGCATCCCAGATAGAATCAAAAGACCCCTGTGGTAGTGACTTCAAGACCAGCCTCAACTACATAGGAAGACCCTGTCTTGAAAAACAAAAAAAAGAAAAAGAAAAAGAAAAAGAAAAAGAAAAAGAAAAAAAGACCTCCTGTGGGACCCGCATGTACCTCAAAGGGGACAGGACTTGGTGACACTCACTCAAGATCCCCAAGCTTCATTTTCCCATCTCTGAAATAGGAAGAGTAACCTGAACACTCCACAGGGCTGTTTCGGGGCTCTATTTTTTTAAAAGTGACCTTATAATATACCAACCCAACTAGGACACTTGAATACAAAAGTGGGCTCTGTTAAGTACTCCCGGAAAACAGGTATAACTCAGGACACACGGTCACCGGGAGCAGAGTGAGTTATTAATAAGGGTGCATGCACAGCCTGGATTATATGGCAAGCGGAAGTGGACAGATTCCTCCCACCCGCAAGACCGTGCTTCTTTGGGTGCTGCTAGTGCACCAGGGGACCACAACAGTCTCAGCACAGGACGAACCCCAGAGGGCACAGGCAGAGCGGCACATGAGCACAGTCGCCAAAGTCTACAAGGCCTATCGCTAGCTCTACCTAGACTGTGCTCCCGCCAGTCGTGCCCGGACACGGTCCTGACACCCGAGGGGCTTAGTATCAAGTCCTTCAGGAAGCCTTTTAATACTCCGCTGAGTAGCACATCCTTTTGGCCCACAGCTCTTATCCCTGGCCCTTCCAGTACCTCTCCAGAATTCCTGGGCAGATGGGGAACAGATGGGTGTGTAAGAAGGGCACCCCAGGACCAGGAGAACCAAAGATGTATACCAGAGGCCCCAGAAACTTGAGGCCTAGATCTGCTCAGACCAGGCTGGGGGCCAGCAGCACCTGCCCCTCACCAGGCAAAGGGCACCTTGCGATGTTCCTGCATGACATAGTGATCGTCATTCTGGGGCAGGGCTCGCATCAGTCCGAAGTCCCCAATCTTGACAAGGTCACGGGTAGCCAGCAGCAGATTTCGGGCAGCCAGGTCACGGTGAATAAAGCGCTTAGACTCCAGGTAGCCCATGCCCTCGGCCACCTGTACAGCGTAGCGGCTCAGAGTCCCCAGGAGGAAGTGACCCTGGTGCTTCCGCAGCCGGTCCAACAGGGATCCCAGGGGTGCCAACTCTGTTACCTGAGGCCACAGAGACGGCAGGAGGAGTGCGGCTGAGTAGCCGTGTGGGTTCCCAGTGCCACTCCTGAAGGCTGCCCGGCCACACTTGGTGTTCCTTCCTGACCTGACCTCCAGGGACCTGAAGGAGCCCTACTGCTTCCCAAGCCTCTCCCTGCAAGCAACATGGGAAATAGGCCCAGACAGAAGCAGCCCCAGGAGACTCAGGCTAGAAGTTCCAAACACGAACTCAAAGGCCAGCCCTCCCATGGTGCAGCTCTGCAAAATGCAGGTGACAACACTGGCCTGGGCCGATGAGCCCCTCTGCCTGCCCTGGCCCCAGCCCTTCAGGCCCCTGGCACTCACCATCTTCATGGGCGGCGTGAGCACCACACCGTAGAGGCGGATGAGGTTTCGGTGGTCAAGCGAGTGCATGGCGTTAACCTCCCGGATGAAGTCATCCATGGCCTCAGGCTGGCTCAGCACATCGGGCTTCAGGCACTTCACAGCCACACTCACCTGCAAGGCAGGATGTGCAGGGTGAGGTCTCCCCTGATGCTGGTTCTCGGATTGGATCCTCCTCCCCAGCACAGCCCAGAGACCCCCCACCCCAGCTATGCTCAGCCCTGGGGATGAGTACAGTGCCAGGGCTGGGGTGAAGAAGCAGCCGATGGACCCTGGGGACCGTTAGCTGGGCTTCCCCCTCCTGGGGCAAAGCACAGGTTAAGCGGCAACCATGAGCTAACAGACATCAGGTATGACAACAGGACACTAACACTGTGATAAATCTAATACTAAAGACTCTTATGTTGCTACCAATGGGGACAGTGGCCTCCCTTGGAAGAGGAGGATGCTGAGTGGCAGGGAGGGGCCTGAGGCAGCTTTCCACGGTGCTGGCAATGCTTTCCTCCTGCCTCAGCCTCCCAGAGTGCTGGGGTCACAGTTGTGCTCGACCACATTTGGCTTCCCACGCCATCTGTCCCTTGACCTTCAGTGCAGGTGGGCACTGCATGTATATAAAGCTGCCTGACTGTGTGTCCAGTGCGTGCATGTTAGCCTGGAGGGGAAACGAAGATGAGGTCCAAAGAGCTACATCCAAAATGTGCATCTTAACTGAATCCAAGTGCCTGAGTGGGGAAAGGTGGAAATGCTAACTGCTTCCTTCCAAACCTGAGTGTGGGCTCCAAGGCGAGCCAGGTTTTCACATTCATGCCCTGCAGGGTAGGGAGGGAGCTCTGCCATCTTAGGGCTCCCCCTGGTGGCTGCAGGTGTGAGCAGAGCTCACCGTCTTGCCTGAGGGCGCGTCCCACTCGCCCCTGCGCACCACACCGAAGGAGCCATCTCCCAGCTTCTCCAGGAGGCGCAGGTCCTTCTCCCCGATGAGGCAGGTGAGGCTCTGTAGGGGCCCCTCACCCGCGGGGCCCCCCGGGGTAGGCGAGGGCTTCCGGAAGGTGCTCTGGGAGTGGTGAGGGGGGAACTCAGACTCCAGCCGCTTTCCACTGAACACCTGTTTGGAGGCAGCCAAGGCCAGGTGGAACCCAGGCCTGGCCAGTCCACTCAGCCCCAGTCCCACCCCACTGGTCCACCCGAGGGTCCCAGGCTCTGCGTGGGACAAGCCCTGCCTTGGCCCGGCTGCTGGAGGCCCTATTCCTTCCAGCACACAGCCCAGTGGGAGCCCACAGCCTCTGAGAATGGGTGAAAGGCACGCAGCAATGGCCCCCACCCAGCTGTGGAGACAGGGACAGCCCAGGGCCCTCCAGGCCCTGCTCTCACGTCTGAGCCTCCCAACCAACCCTCCCTTCCTGGGCCCCACAAGGCACAGACACTGGTCCAGAGCCTCAAAGATGGGTCAGGGGCCCAGGCCCTCCACAAACACCTCCCTGTCCATTTATAGCCCTGGCCCCTTCTCTGGGGCGACCACTTGGCGCTGTCTGTCTCCCCTCCCCAGGGAGTCGGCTGCCCTTCATCCACCCAGGGGAGAGGATAATTTTAGTCTGAGACCAAGCTGTGTGTGTGTGTGTGTGTGTGTGTGTGTGTGTCCCTGCTGGGCCTGGGAAGACAGCTGCAGTTCTGGAGGGACGCCGAGCACTGAAGGCCTAGAGGAGAGGAAGACTGGAGGAGACGCTGAGGCCTGGGCTGGACAGGGTGGGGAGATGGCCACCTCCCCGGCTGGTAGCTGGGCCTCCCACAGCACACTCTTCCTCCCCCTTAGAGGCACAGAGTCTCCTCTGTGGGGCGAGGGACGGCTCAAATCTGGGGGCCTATTTGGGCCTCTGCTCCGTCCTTCCTCCCACTAATGGAACTCCTTGTGTTTGCAGGCAAGGCCCAGCTTCCAAGGCCCTTTCCAGTCTCATCTCTGCAAGGTGAGCCGGCCAGGGAGGCCAGTGCCACTTTATGGAAGCAGTGACTCAGGCCAGGGAGGGGTGCTGGCCAGAGACCTCCTGCAAGCCAGCGACAGATCAGAACTGGCACCCATGCTGCTGCTATCGTGGCTTTGCCGGCCCCAACACACTCATCCTTCCCTGAAACCTGGGCAAGGAACCAAGACTGTGTCCCCAGAAAAGGCCACAGGATCCCAAGAGACAGCCCCTCTGCTGTCTGGGCCAGGAAAGTGCTCCTACCCAATCTCCACCAGCTGTTCTGTTCTGCGGCCCCAGCCAGGGGCCAGTGAGGGGAGGGAGGGAGGCCAGGCTGGCTCACTTCCTCCCTCATTGTCTTCCAGACAATGGGCAAAGTTCCACTGAGTCAGATGAGGGACTGCTACACCCCAGACTCAAATTAGGATGAGGTAGTGGGGAGCAGGGGAGGAAGCTGTCAGTGGGGACAGTGACCAGAGCAGCCCAGGGACCAAAGAGCTGGGGCAGGGCCAAGGCAGATGTCCAGCTGGCCCCGCCCCCGCTGGACACTGGCTGCAGTGTGCGGAACGAGCCCGGGGAAGGTACCCAGGCTGCTCCCAGGGCCGTCCTCGGCAAGACACTCAAGCAGCAGCTGCCACACAAGTGCCCAGCCTGATAATACCTGGAGGAGGGAGGCCCAGACCCTGTACAGGGGCACAGCGAGACCACAGCCTCCCGGGGAGAGGCGAGGCGCCTGGCACTGCCACGTGGGACCCCAGGCCACCCTACCCACCTTGCTCATCCATGACTTGCGCTTGCACAGGGCTTTCCTTCTCTTCACGGCCTCCCATAGCCGCCGCTGGCCTGCACGGAGGGAAGGGACAGCACTGTTGGCGCCTCACATTGCCCCCAGGATGCTGCCTGCCGGTCCTGCAGCTTCTGGGGAACCCCTGGGTGGGCCCACACTAGACACTGCCCAGCATGGTGATGCCAACTAAACCAATCCCAACCAAGCGGGCACTGCCATTCAGCAGACAATCATGACACTCCACTTCCCATGGTGGTCCTTAAACTAGACGGGGGGGGTCTCATCACCAAAATAAATAGTGCTGGTCCTCTCTAACTCGCCACAAAGATCAAGATAATGGATAGAATATTCTCAATCTTGAGTTGTTTTCCTGTGAATTTCCTTATGCTACTGCCATCAGATACCAAGGATCCAGGCCAAAAGTAGCATCCGTTGGTGTCTAATTTAACAGATCATTGACATCAAAGTTGAATGCACTGGAAAGTTTCCACAAGAACAGACAAGACTTCTAGGTGCTACAACCACTGCTCTTACAATAAATACCGAGAAATTAGTTCAACTTTAGAAAAGGGGGAGAGGAGGGAAGAAGGGAGGGAGGGAGAAGCCAACTGAGAGCTTTTCTCTTTTTTCCCCCACCACTCTCTGGGCATCGACCCCACCAGTGCTCAGAAAGAGCAGAGCAGGCTCACAGCTCCGCTTACAAAGAGGGGAAGGGGAGGAAACACTTTGCACAAATGTCTAATCAGACAGGGGGCACAGACAATCCTGGGGAGCTAAAGTAAGATCCCAAGCCCCCTAAACTCCAATTCACCTTCACAACTGTACAGGTTCCCAGCACAGCCTGTGGGTAGCATCCACAGCCGTCCCTCCCCCGCGGGACTCTGGGACAGGCAGGCAGTGCCCATCTGCGACCTGAGGATCACGGGGGCGGGGTTCTCCCATGTGCCCAGCCATCCAGGAACAGAGGAGGTAAGCGGTCGGAAGGGACGGACAGCAAAGCCAATGTCCCACCTACCAGGCCGGCCCATGCCGATCTTCTCCAGGTCCTCGTTCTTGACATACTCAAAGTGAGACAGGCGGGTCACGTTGAGGTCATCGCGGAGCCGCAGGAAGTACTGTTGGAGCTGCACCTCGGACAGCAGCTCCAACAGCCAGCCTGTGCCCTCCTCGGGCTGCATGTTGCTGTTCCCCAGCCTCTGCAGACGGGACAGGAGAAGGGCTCAGGGATGAGGGACAGGGCTGGCAGGGGTTGCCACCAGGGCACTGGCTCCCAACACCCTGCAACACAGTGGGGCTGCCTGGGAGAGTGCAATCCACCTTCCTGATCCCCAAAATGGCTGACCACACTTCCCCCCATTCCTGTGAACAGCAGGGTAGATGGAGGTGGCTAAGACAAGACGCAGGGCTGACCCCAATCAGCCAGGGCTACAGTGTTATTCCTAAGATCACCGCTTTGTGCAGGTTTCCTGCCTGCCCTTAAAGCCTCCAGCATCACAAGCCCTTTGACAACCTCATTAAAAACTTATCAGGGGCCGGTGAGATGGCTCAGTGGCTTAAGCGCCTGCCCGGCAAGTGCGAGGGCCCGAGTTCGACTCCCGGATCCCACATACGAAAAAGGGGCCGGTGATATCGCTCAGTGACACGGGCGCCTGCTGGCGTGCGAGGTCCTGAGGTCGTCCCCCCGGTACCCACAAAAAAAAAAAAAAAAAAAAAAAAAAACTTATCAGGGCCGGTGAGATGGCTCAGTGGCGTAAGCGCCTGCCTGGCAAGCGTGGGGTCCCGAGTTCAACTCCTGGTACCCACATAAAGGAAAAAAAGGGGACCGGCGATATCACTCAGTGGCACAAGCACCTGCTGGCAAGCGCAAGGTCCTGAGTTTGACTTCTGGTACCCACATAAAAATAAATAAATAAAACTTATCAATTATCTCTCCAGGAAGACAGACACGTTCTTACTCCTAAAATTCTAATTAGAAATGTTGGGGGGTTGCAATGTCCCCTGAAACCCATCCATGGGTTCCTCGGATCAGACAGACCTCTTAGTGCATGACATCCAAACCAAAGACCCCCCCCACAGGGCCGCAAAGGCTAAGACAAGATGGTGGGGACCAGAATGGGCTTTCAGACACCCAGGGTAATGGGAAGCTCAGCTCCTGCCAACAGGTGTCACAAGAGACTGTGGCCCCATGTTAAGATGTCCCCTTTTTCAGTAACATACATCTGAATTCACATGTGCAATCTTGCCTTTAGTTTGTTTTTTAAAAGCAGCACAGGCCAGATGTGGTGGCGCACGCCTGTAATCCCAGCACTCAGGAGGCTGAGGCAGAAGGACTGCTGAGTTTGAAACCAGCCTGGGCTGGATAGTGAGTTCAAGGCCAGCCTGAACTGCATAGTGAAATCCTGTCTCAAAAAAATATAGGAAAAAATAAAAGCAGCACATGGTAAAATATTCAAAAGGCACAAGGACTCCGATTCCCTCCTCTGCTACACAGTCAGCTGCTGCCCATACTGTCTTTTTTTTCTTTCTTTCTTGTTTTTGGTTTTTTAGACAGGATCTCGCCTTGTAGTTCAGGCTGGCCTTAAACTATATAGCCCAGGGTGGCCTTGAATTTGTGGTAGTCCTCCTGCCTCAGCCTCCTTAATGCTGGGATTACAGGTGTGCACCTCCACTCCTGGCTCCAATAATTTTTTTTTCTAGGTTTTTTTGAGACAGGGTCTCACTATGTAGTTCAGGCTAGCTTTGAACTCGCTATGTAGCCCAGGTTGGCCCTGAAGTCACAGTGATCCTCCTGCCTCAGCCTCCTAAATGCTAGTATTACAGGTGTGCAGCAACACATCTGGCTCCAGTGATGTCTTTTATGTGCTCTTTGAGACGTAGTTAACCCCCTACATATTCATGTTATCCTTGCTTTCACTTAACTTACATCTTTCTCCTAACTTTAAATGGTGTTAACTAGTTCAAGTTTGAGCCCTTCCCCACAAAAAAACCAACCCATCTGTAGGCTCCAATCAGGTGGGTACCAGGGAGTGATCTCTGGCCTACTCTCTTTGGTCCAAGGAAAGAGGCCAATGGCACCTCCCAAGCTAAGCAGTCTGACCCACCAGCCACCAAACACATCCCTGTCCCAGCTCAGAGCCGAGGCTTGCCCAGGCCGACCCCTGCTCCATTGCCACCAAGGAAGACCATGGAGAGGGAAGAGGCCAGCCGCCCGGCTGGGGGCCAGAGCTCCCCACGCAAGCCTCAAGGTGGCTTCATCCTGACTCTCATCACAATAGGACACACCGAGGGAGGTGGCTCTGGCGCCCAGGCCCAGCAGAAGCCTCCTGCCGCAGCTCCCAGTGGTCCTGCCCACACGGTCCCCAGAGCCCGACTTCCCAGGCAGCTCAGGGCAGCACAAAGTGACAAATGGCCACGAGAAGCACTCTGTTCAAACCCTGGCTCTTCCACCAAGGCAACTGGGCCAGGCAGCTGGGCCAGCTGGGGGTTCCAAGCTTTAAGCTGTAACCCTTTACTTGGATGGTTCTCTGGGAGGGTGCCGCGCCCCTCTAGGGGACATTTTTGGTGATCATGATGGTTGGCAGGGGAGGGCTCAGCATTCTTAGTGAGGGATTGGGGATAAGAATATGAATTATCTCGCAAGGTGCAAGACAGTCTCAAACACTACCCTAGATGCCACACGATGTGATTCACACAGGCGAGAACTTGTATATGATCATCCACGCCACAGTCGAGCTGCATTTTACATGTCAACAAGAAAATATTTTGGTGGTTTCAATATGTGCTGAATATTCCTGGAATGGTACTTGGTAAACTGAGGGAAAACTGGACTTTGGATTATTGCAAACACAGCACAAGTCCACTCTTTGGAAAAGCACCAGTGGAGGCAGTGGCCTGGCTTCCAGACCCCTCTCCGTCAGCACTTGTGCACCCTGCCTGTGCTGTCCTGCCTGAGACTTGGGGTCTGGCTGCTTCCGCCTGTCACCCGGGGCACAGGTGGGTCAGAATGCATGATATGCTGTATGCTACTTTCATTTCTCCTATATATTGTGGTAGGCACGATGTTGATGACTCTACACACAGTTAAAGGTTATGCTTCTTTTAATTTTATTTAAGACAGGTAACAATAAAAACAGCACCTAATATTTCAAAGCTATACTCATTATATGCCAGTACCAAACATTCAGCTGTCTTAACTCATTTATCCTCAACAAAACCATCTGTTTACAAAAAAGATGAAAAAGCAGCAGCAGTGCAGGGCTGAAGCACATGGTGCCCTATGCTTCCCAGAATAAAGCTCAGAGGTGCACTGTGAAATTCACAGCTGGGCAGATGGAGCCGCCAGTATTTCCATTACCACTGCCCTGTCCTGCAGCAAGGGGATCGTGCTGGCTATGGGGCTCCACCAAGATGGGGGCCCCCAATCCCCACCAAGGCAAGCAGAATGCAGGACAGCTCCTCTCCCTCCCTGTGTCCAGCCCCAGGCTCTCGCTCCTACCCTACTCTTGGTGCCCGCAAGCAGCTCAGAGCTGTGCCCTGGCGGCCAACGCTGGGGGCTACCCAGAGGCCCCTCCCCCGAAGCTGCAGGCAGCTGCTACGCAGAGGCCAAGTGGAAAGAACACTGAGATGGGACATGGTCCCCCTCCCTGAACTTCCCTGCTGCACAGTGCACAGCCAGCTGCAGCCTCCGCAGGGTCGGTCTCTAACACCGGGTGTGCAGTGTCTGCACAACCATGTCCAACACGTGAAAGTGCACACGTGAATAGCTCCCACACACACTTTCTAACACACACACCAATGAGAACCAACAGTTGGCCTGAACAGAAAGGCCACTCTACCCCGCTGCCTGATCCCCCCCACCATGGGAGATGTCCCTCAGCCACCCCCGTGGTCCCTCTGCCCCACAGTGACCAGTGCCAGCCCCACTCACTGTGTACAGCTGCCTCCGCAGCCTGGCCAGGAGAGGGAACGACAGCTCCAGGCCGGGGAAGCGACGGGCTGCTGGCATCGCTGCAGAGCTGATCTGATCGCCCTGAGAGGTCACTGGGGCCACAGCCCAGGAAGTGGCCGAGCAAGGGACTCTACTCCTGAACTTTATGCTCTGTCCGAAGGGAGGCTGGCCAAAGTCTGTCCCCAGAGTTCCCCAAATGCCACTGTGGGGGTGGGAAATGAGGCAGAAGAGTGGGATGATCCCTTTGTGCTGCTGCAGGCCCGACCAGGCAGCCCAGGTCCTCTGTCCCGTTCTGTCTTCTCTGGGCAGTGGTCACAGCCCCAGTCCGACTCCCTGGCTCCCCCACCCGACTGTACCGCCTTCCTCCTCCTCCCTCCCTTCCCAGCTGAGCAGCTCTGACACTGGCTGAAAAAGGACCTTTCTGAATCTCTGCCAAGAGAAGTGGGGGGGGGGGCTCTTCCTCCCAGCCACCCGCACCTCCCCACACACAAGGCCTCCTGTCTCTGCCTCCACTGCAGCCTCACTGTTGCAGGGCAGATCCTAGGACTGCAGGGTGGGGGCTCCATGATTCCCAGAGCACAAAGAAGGGCTGCAGGCCCACAGGGGCTTGTCAGTGGCTGTGTGGGGTAGAACATAGCCAATATTGGGGAGCTGGACCCCGGAGTCTTTCTTGGACACCGTGGACAGATCTTTGGAGATTCCCCTCTACTACCATCAAGTCCAAGCCTTGGCTGGGCGTCTCCTGGCTCAGACCCTAATGTGGCCGTTTCCCTGGTGCCTGACGGAAATAGGAGGCCAGCAGCCTGCCAGCATGAGGCAGTCCAGCCAAGAGCCAGGGTGGGGTGGGTGTGAGGCTCTCTGCCCCCTCCCCTGGGGCTGCCTCAGTTCCTGCCCAAAACATCAGGGTGCTGCTGCCTCAGGCCAGCTGGCCCAGGTCCAAAACCCTTCCAAACCAACATGCCTTGAGACCGCTGCAGGCACACCCCCACCCCAAAGCTGTAGGACCCAAGGCTGCAGGCTATGCCTAGCAGCGCACCCCACCAGAGAGGACAGCCTCAGCTGAGGGGACTGGAGACGCTCTGTGAAGCCCCGCAGGCCCCTGCATCCTGAGAGTTGACAAATGGTCCCTCTGCCCCTCCTCGGAGGGCGCCAGCTGCTCTTAGTCCCCCCTCCTTGAGCCCCAGACACACCTGACAGCTGCAGGAAGTCCTTCCTGCTCTGGCCCTGCGCCCTGCCTAAGGCACCCGTGTTTCTCGAACACTGCTCTCTTGTCCCTACCCAGCTGGCCACCAGCTCAGTGAGCCCCAGCTGGCCTGCAGGGTAGGCAGGTGGGGTGAAGCTTTGGGGAGTCAGCATCCCAGGCTCTCTTCCAGTGCTGGGCCTCCTTGGGGGTGTCTGAGGGACAGCTGGTTCCTTCTCTGACCCGGGGGGGGGGATACCCAGAAATCAGTCCTTCCCCAGTAACCTCTCACACATGACACGGAGCTTGTGGAGGGAGCCAGGTGCAGCCTCCCCTCAGTCTGAGGCCAGCATTAAAGGACAAGACAGTCCCAGAGGACACAGAGATGCCGGATGCGGGAAGGCTGCAGACCACGCCCTCAAGTGCTCCTCCCCATGACCAACCTTCCATCAGGCACCAGCCCCAAGCAGACCCAGGGACCAGGTATTAGAGGACAACTCAAGCAGGGTTATTCCATATACTGCAAGACAGGGCTTTTAGATCACAATGGCCAGATTAAAAAGCCTGGTACTCCAGAACCATCAGCACCCCGAATCCACCAGGACCTCATGCCTGGCTGACCCCTTGTCTGTCTAAGGAGAACAAACCCTAGAAGCTTGCCTGAAATTCCAACTGTGGGAGTCTGTGAAGAAAAGCAAAGCTTAATGGGGGTCTGCACCAAGTCGGTTCCCGAACCCTTCCTCCCTGCCCTGGAAAACAGGCTGACCTTTCAGCTGGCAAAGCCCTATCTCCTGTCAGTTACCATCCCCTGCCGACCAGAAAAGGAAATGCATGATCTCCAAGGGGAAGGGAAACAGCCCGAACACACGGTGTCCATATTTTCCAAAGAAAACAGAGCTATCTAGCTTGATATAAAGACTCAGTGGGCCAGTAAATGGGAGTGTTCAGGACGCGTCGACTCAGTTCCCCTGAAAGACTGAACCCAGGTCTGAGCAGTGCTTCCCAAGCTCCTGGGGGCACTGCAGAAGACCCAAAGGGCAGCTTAAATCCCAATGGGCCATGCACACCTGGGCCGATGCTAGTACCCTTAATTCACCACCACCAGCACATACACAAACGCACTCCAGATGTGCCCCGGGGCCAGGAACACCCCGTACTCCTGGCAACTGCTGCAGAGGGCAGATGATGGGGCCCGGGTTCCTGGTCCCTGGCTGTCCCCTACCTGTCAGCCCTCCTCGCCCCCCTACCAGGCGCTGGTAAGCGGCCCTCTCTCCTGAAGCGGAGTCCCACATCAGCCAGGGATGTACAGCAGCGCCACCCGCCCCTCCAGCAGCTCAGCCGCGTCACTGTCCGATTTGAGAGGGGAGTGGATTGAGCATCCTGCGGAAGAGGCTCAGCCCCCGCCCCGCCCCCACGGCCTCTGGTGCACCCTCCAAGCAGTTGAGCCCCTCAAACAGGCAGCCGAATATAACGTGACCCTCTACACCTTGAGGAGCCACCTCCGGTGGAAGAAGATCCAGCCCTCACTGCCCACACCCACAGCTCCTCGCATGCAGTCCCTGGCGGCTCCAGCGCTGATCCCCAGAAGTCTGCGCCCCATAGGCCTGAGACTCTCCACCCACCCCCTCTCCAAGGACGGACCCAGTCTCCACCTGCAGGCTCCTGGCTCCTCCTGCCTCGCCCCGCCCCAGAGCCCCGCCCCTCACCTCCTGGTCTTCGCCTCCCTGGGACAGTGCTGGCTGTACGCCTGGGAGCGTGGGCCAGGACACCCGGGCTGGCCTTGGTGACTTCAGAACTGCGACTCCCGCACATGCCCACTCCCGCGCTTGCCCACACAGCGGTGTCCGCCCAGCCCTGGGGCTAGGACAGGCAGGAAGTCCTGCTGCGGAGGCTCCACCTCTTCTCCAATCAGAGCCCAAGGTGCCCCAGGTGCCGGGCACAACAACCTCTCACGCAGATGGCATGGGAAGCAGGCATAGACTCCTTCGTGGATTTACAGCTGAGCTCAGGACCCCTCCGCCTCCCTGGGGGCAGAGGAAGGAGACATGCTGAGGACCCCCTACCAGCCATAAGGCTGAGGAAGGACCCCAGCATGCCACTGGGTGGGCCTCACCATGCTCACCCAGCCCCTCCCCTTGGCCTCAGCATTCCTCCTTCCCCTGCCCCCTCCCCACCAGCTCTGCCCTGAAAGCCAAGTGGGGAGGGGTCAGGAGAGGCCCAGAACACGTGGTCCTAGACACTGTTTGGCAGAAGGGAGTCCAGCGACCTGCTGCAATCAGCAGCCTGTGGGGAAACCAAGGCTGAGAACACCAGGCCCACCCCCTTCCGCCCTGGACCATTCCTCTTCCTGCTTTCTCCCACTTCATCCCCCCAGAAATCTCACCTCCCAACACCATCTTGCTGTGCCATCCACAGAACCCGAATCGCCCCTGGGATTTTGGGGATCCGCCCAACACCCTGGTCTTCACTTGCTCTGTCCCCTCACACTACACAGCTAAAGGGAGCCAGGAGCAGCTGGGGACTGCAGCCTCCAGCATCCACTCCCCTGGCCCCAGCCTCTCCATCAGCATCAAGAAGTGATGAATCCACATGGAAGAGGAAGGTTCCAAAATACTCTACCGCATTCTTGGGAAGAGAAGCCAACCCTACCAAGCTAGACCCCTCCCACCTTGGCCTCCCTCTTCTCCAAGCCCAGAGTCAGGATGATATACTGGGGAGCCACTACAACCCTGCCTTCCATGTCACACCTGCCAAGTCCCCACATCACACCTACCAAGTCGGCAGCCTCAACCCACCTCTGTGCCCAGGGCCCAAGCATCTGCACTAAGGCCAGGCCGGTTCTTGGACTGCACCCCAAGGAAAGAGGACCTGGCAACCCTATGCCTTTGGGTCAGCCTGGTCTGAGGAGGTGGCTGGCCAGGGGCCCAGAAGAGAAGGGGTAATTCAGACACAGACACAGACACACACACAGACACACACACACACACACACACAAGGTGGCCCACGCCCCTCCCTCCCAGGGGCCTGGCAGCTGCAGTCCTGGGAACAGCTTCCTTGCCCTTCTGGACTGTGTAGTATTTCCTGACACTGTGACCTCACCCTTCCATCTCCTCTCCCGCAGTGACCTCCTCTCCTCCCAGAGCGCCGCTGCCGCTGCCACCCAGAGCAGTCTCTAGACCTCAGCGCCTGCGCTCTCCAGACACTTCCAGGGCAGCGCCACCAGGAGGCTCACAGGAACCAGGAGGTGCCTCTCCACAGGGGGCCATCGCCACCCCCTACAGCCGGCCTCCTGCTCCTGTATCCCGTGCAAACATCACAGGCTGCCCAGGCCAGAACACCCCACCCACCCATGATGCCGCCTCCCTGCTTCCCTCCAGCTCGGCACTCAGCACCACCCATCAATCGATACTGTCGCCACCTGGGATCAGACCTGGGCTGGAATCTCAGCTTCATCGCTTCCCAGCTGGGCAACATCTGAGCAAATCACTGAACCTCTAAGTCTCACTTTCCCCATCTGGAAAGTGGGGATAAGCAGACTCTCCCTCCCCGGACTGTCGTGAAATGTCGACAGGGTGGGAAGGGAGTTAAAAAGAATTAAGATGCGTTCATGCACCACTCCCCAGGAGTGTGATCATTAGGTACCGCAAACATGCGCCAGGAAATTTTTCTTTAAAGTCAATGAGGGGCTGAGGATATAGCTCAGCAGCACAGCGCCTGCCTGGCAAGTGCAAGGTCCTGAGTTTGATTCCCAATACCAAAAAAATAAAGTCAATGAGATAATGACTAGCACTCAGCACAGCACTTAAGACACATTGCCTGTTGTTATCGTCACCCAAACACAGACCTGAGGTTCCTGCCCTGCTCGCGCGCTTAGGAGCTCCTCGCTGAGTAAGCCGGTGGGCACACAGGCCTGGCAGGATGCATGCCTTGCCTACCTCCTCACCTCCACCTCTTTCCATTCCATTCAAGTATCTCTTCATCCCAGCTATGGCAAGTGCCTGCCCTTCCCTGGACATACCTGATCTTCATTTTAACGTCCCTGAGCATTTGTGGCATTCCTCTTTATCGTCAAGGTGAACTCATAAGCACCGTGCAAGACCCCAGTCAAATGCCATCTCTTCAGTGTATTTCCATTTCCTATCCCCAAATGGTTGCTTGTATAGCACCAGATCCTCAAACTCTTTTTTAAAGGAACTCTTATACACAAGGGCAGTATAAGCACATAAAAGTGTGTATGGGAAACCACCAAAAGCACTTAAACATTAATGCTCCAATCCGTAAAAGGTCACTACTCCTGGAATCTGCATCAGGGCATGATTTTATTGAGGGAGCCCTGTGCATCCACCTCCTCTGTGGTTTGTACACTCTCAAGTAACCAAGCTTGGCAAGAGACCTAGTCAAGTTGGATGAAGAGAACTTCAGCCTTAGTGACAGACCATGGAGCAAGGTGGCCTGCTCTTGTCCTGTGTGCTACTGCCACCTGAATACCCAGCAGACACCAAAAACAAGCCCGGTTGCCCTCCCCATTATTTCTAGTCCAGGGAGAGCGGCTGTCGGTCTCATCACAACCTCTCCTGTCCCAGGCCCTGAAGACCACTCAGACCTAAGGACAGCTCAATCCCTCAGGCAGAGAGCACCATGAACCCACGACATCTGCCCACAGAGGTGTCCTCCTCCTCAGACTGCAGAGGGGGGGACCTGGGGTGGAAGCAGGGCTGACCCCACATGCCAGGGGCTCCAACCTCATTGCCTCCAATGCCTATGGAGAAGACATAACTGTAAGAGAGGACAAGGAGCCCGCTGCACCACACAGGGACACCACCCACACCAAACTCATCTGTGCCCAGCTGTTTCTACTCCACCAGCTAAAGGCAGCCTGCCAACCCTGCCACCCAGAGACAGGAGCTCGGAGTGCTAACGTGCTGCTGGACATCCTCCCACGCACACACATCAGCAGGATGGGACAGAGGACAGATTCCTGGAGCTGCCTAGGCTCATGCCCATGCACACCTCCCGTTGCCCAGGCCAGGGTACCCAGATGCAGAGTGCTGCCTCCCCCTGTTGTCCTGCCCAGGAGCCATCAGACACCAGGGTCCAGCAGCGACTCCAAGGAGGAGGATGGTGGCTGGAAGGAAGGACGCCGTGTGGCTCCCAGCAGCCAGGGCTGGCAGAGGCTACCCGGCAGTCACCCTGCCCACCGCCGGTGTGGGCCTTACCACCCCCACCCTCTGCCGAGCCCAGAGCTGAAGGGGCCCATTGTTGGGCCTGGAGTGGGGTGGGGAGCAGTAGCATGGAGATGCCAGGCTGTGCACTGTGGAACAGTCACTCTGCAGAAGCACAGCTCACTATGCCAGGCCACATCCACACCAAACCCCAGGGGCTGGGCATGTGTGACCCCTGCAGCTGGAGGGCCAGGAGAGCCCGGAGTCAGATAAACGTTGGAACTTGACCTTGCATCTCACTGCATCCTGCCCATCCATTTGACCAGTGAGAGACCATATGAGACCAAGAAGAGGCGGGACTGGCCTGGCCTGTGCACTGAGGTGCTGTCGTATGGAACGGAAGCCCAGGAGCTGGGGCACAGCAAACGCCCAGGGTGCCGCTAAGGTCAGGAGGCCGGGTCAGGGGCCTCCCTTCATTTGGTGACACACAGAAACAGGAAGTAGCCAGTGTGGCCACACCCACCTGGGGCTCCCGGAAGGCACAGCTGCACAAGGGAGGCCAGGCCAAACCTCTGGCCCCTCCCCCTTCTGTTGCTCGCCAAGTACCTAGATGGTCACCCTGTGCAAGCGGCTCTGGGGGACTTTGAAGGAGCACAAGTCCCAGTCTGTGTCCTCAAGATGACACTGTGTACAAGCTCTTCAGTGAAAAATTTCGTCTTCATTAATGGATTTAAAACACTTCTTACTACCCTAGATTCCCCCTCAATTTCAGATGAGAAACTGAGGCTCTGAATGAGCAGGGCCACCCAAAGAGGAAAAGGCAAAGCCAGCGTTTGATCCACATACATGGAACTGCTTGGCCAGAGACACAGACCTACAGAGGACGGAAGGGGAGTCTCACATCACCACAGCACAGCATCCAACGCGCGCTGGACCCTGTGCTGACACTGCGTGAACGCACGGGCTCTGGGAGGCATTTTAAAGAGGAGACAGAAGCCGGGCGTGGTGGTGCACGCCTGTAATCCCAGCACGCAGGAGGCTGAGCCATGAGGATCACTGAGAGTTCGAGGCCAGCCTGGGCTACATAGTGAGTTCAAGGCCAGCCTGAACTTCCTACAGAGATCCTGTCTCAAAGAGGGGGAGGGGGCAGGAGTTCCAGGAAAAGACAGATTTGCAGGCACGCAGATAGTTTCACTCCTTCCTGAAACTCAGCCAAAATGACAATTTTTTAAAAAGAGGTTTTTTGATTTTGTTTTAATGGCGTAACTCCCTAGGGCTGGGCAGAATGGTAGAAGGCAGAGGAGGCAACCACAACAAAAGTCTAGAAGCTGAAATGCAGATGGGCCAGTGACAAGGACAGCACACTTGGTCCTAAGGCCCAAGGTGCGAGAGACCACTGACCCCACAAACCTTCAGAACGAATGGGCAGCCCCAGACGCCTTTCCAAGAAAGGGCGTGCCAAAAGGGAAACCCCAAAATGCAGTAGTTATAAGCGACTGAGAAAGAGTAAGACCTCAGCTTCTCTCCTGGACTCAGCAACCAGGTGGCTGCCCCTCCATCACCCTGCCAAGGCGGGGGACAGCCCTATGCAGATTAGCTCAAGGTCTCTGCGCAGTGGCACAACAGGGGACACCACGTTCCAAGCAAGAGCTGTGCACACAGGGAACAGCAAGAGCCCAGCTCCCCTCCCGACCCGCTCCCAGGACACACAGCCTTCAACCCCAGCAGGGACAGCGGAGTCTTCTCTGGGGGACCCTGGCCAGGCCAAGAAAGATGTAATGATACCACCCTGGAGGCTCCCAAACAGCGGCCCACCAGGTCACGCTCCAGAACTGCCAGCGGGGCCACAGGCACTGCAGTCTGCCTCCCTGCGTTAACCTCTGACACAGGAGAAAAGCTCAGAGCCAGAACGCTCAAGAAGGTCCTCCAGGTGATAAAACATTGTATCCCCCAAGTGAGAACAGGAATGAAAAATTACAAACAAGGCAGCAGAAGAAAACCTCACAGACCCACCCTGACTCCTGGAACAGCCTGGCTCAGGGCAGGTGCTCAGAAGTATTTGCTGCAGTAATAAATGAGTAGATTCCCTCTTTTTTTTTTTCCGCATTGGGGACTGAACTCAAGGCCTTTGCACTGAGCTACATCCTCATCTTTTTTGGAGGCAGAGTCTTGTCAAGTCACTAAGTTGCCCAGGCTGGGCTCAAACTTGCAATCCTCCTGCCTCAGCCTCCCACAGTGCTGGGATCACAGGCACATACCACCCATCCGGCAGCAAACTTTAGTGCGTGTACCAATCACAATGCAGATCCCGACCCCACAGATCCAGCCTGTTTCTAACAAGCTCCCTAGCACTGCTGTCGCCATGGGACTAAAGGCACAATTGGCAGAGCAAGGGTCTTCTCTAAACGCTGCAGTGCAGGGTCCTTACCCTGCTGAGCTTTAAAATCTCCAGGAACTTGGAAATGGCCAATGCTTGGGCCCCAGCCTGAATGTTTCATCAACTCGGTCCATATGAGACCAGGCACTGTATCTCAAACCCTCTTCACAGGGTCCACCACTCTGGAGAGAGCCTGTCACTGCGCCAGTCATGGGTCCTGGCCACAACACTCCATGTGCACATGTTATCTCCGCTGCTGACATAGGCCACTTTTTTAGGATGCCCTTCAGATTATGACTCTGGACGTCACCTGACATCACTTTATGCACCTATTTACTACGCAGGTGACAATCTCACTGCTGCTTAAGTCTCATTAACATCAGCTGACAGAGAAATCACGTACACCAATAACCCAAGAAATTGATTCCGAGAATTTTTTTTTCCTTATTAGCTTTTCACTTATTTCAACTTTTTTTTTTTCTTTCTTTCTTTAAAATACAGATTTCTAGCCAGGCGTGACAGTGCACATCTGTAGTCCCAGCACATGGGAAGGAGGCTGAGGCAAGAGGATCACTACCAGTTCAAGGCCACCCTGGGCTACATAGTAATTTCAAGGCCAGCCTGGAATATATTGAAAGACCCCATCTTAAAAAAAACAAACGAAAAATAAATAAAATAAAATAAATAAATGAAAATGTAGACCTCCAAATGTTAGCAAGTCAAGCCTTCTTTGGAGGATTTTTTTTAGTGAGCTGCCGATTGTCTCTTGGGGTGAAACGGAATCTAAACTGCAGCCTGAACTCCAGGACATAAGAGGCAATGGAGTAAAGTCCGTGAGGTACTGAAGGAAAACAACTTCCAACCTATCTCTGTATCCATCTGGTCATCCACTGAGCCATCAAGTGTCAGGCTGGTGTGGCCCCAGAACCTACTGCCCGAACACATTCCTCTTAGGAAACTACAGAGGATGGGCACTCCCAAGCCACAGCGCAGTCCTGGGGAGGCAGGAACAGGAGAGGGTAGGCCCAGGGTGCCTGAGGAGGTAGCTTGGCACCAGCAGTCCACAATGCTGCAGGCTGAAGGAGGCGTCTTCAGTAAGACACTGGACAGACCACCCACCAGAATGGCCATCATGAAACACAGACAGCAACTGGAGAACGTACTGATGGAAAGGTACACTGAACACTAAGGAGGGCTGGGGGTAAATAGTCCAGTGGCAGAGTGCTGGCCCAGCGCACACCAGGCCCTGGATTTGATCCCCAATAGGCCAAAAAAAGGAAAAAAAAAGAAAAAAGCAATTTCAGGGCACACACCTGTAATCCCAGCACTCAGGAGGCAGAGGCAGGAAGATCACTGTGAGTCCAAGGCCAGCCTGGGCTACATAGTGAGACTGTCTCTAAAAAACAAAAAAAACAAAAAAAAGAAAAAAAGAAAGAAAAGAAAAGAAAAAACAAAAATAAGTAAATAAATACAAGGAAAAAAGCAATTTCAGGGAAAATAAAAAGTGGTATAAGACAGGAAAAGTCACTGTGGTTTACTACTTTATGAGAAGGTAAGCACAGGTAGCAGAGGGAAGATTAAAAGGGACACATCTAGAGTGGACAGAGGAAAGACGGAAACCATGTCGAGGTGCGAATACAGTCACATCCAAATCTTGCTGGCCAAGATAGCATAACAGGGATCAGATTTACCCTCCTGACTGAAACCCAAACAAAAATGGACAAAAGATATAAAACAGTTTCCAAGACACCACCAGACATCAGAAAATAATGGACAGCGGTCCAGGCTACGGCCCAGGGGAGAGAGTGCAGCTGAGCCCAGGAAGCCCCAAGCTGAGGAGATGGAGCCAAGGTCAAGAGATGCAGGCCACGGCACCAGGACAGTCCTGGACCATGCGCAGCCCCCAGGCCAGGGAGAAGAACCCCACAGATCACAGGAAGCCCAGGTGCTCACAGGCAGAGCGCACAGAGGGTCTCCCCCGTCCTGCAGTGAACAATCAGCCCAACTGAGCAGAGCTTGGGTCCCACCTAACAGATCTTCACACAAGACCCCAAAAGCGTCGAACTGCTTCCAAGGCATTTAAATGCATTCCAGAACAAAGTTCGAGCATATTTACAGGAATTCAAAACTATCCAGCAACCAACAAGGTAAAAACTCACGTTATCTGGCATCTAATCACAAATTACCAGGCATAGCCAAAAAGAAAAGCAGACTATGACTCATGAAGGAGGAAGTGAAGTGACGAACCCCAAGCGAGACCGGACAAGATGCTGAGAAGGGGCGGCTGTGGGCTGGCAGCCTCGTTACGAGGCAGAGGGCTTCCTCACATTTGCCAGGCCCTGGGCTGGACTAGAACAGTTACTGGGACTATAGTCCATACCTTCGAAATGACAGAGGTGTTTCTGAAAGAGTCAAATCAAGCTTCTACAATAAAAATGTGTAAGATTTAAGAAATAAACACTTAGGTGAATGTAGTGGCATATGCCTGTAACCTCAGCTACTTGGAAGGCTGAGGCAGGAGGATCCCAACTCCAAGACCCAGCGATGGCAAATACTGTAAATAAAACATTTAAAAGGGCTGAGGATGTAGCTCAGTACAAAGGTCCTAGATTCAGCCCTCAATACTGGGGTGGGGGAGAGAACATAAGCAGAGTTCTGGGGGTGACAATGCATAATATTCAATATTATGAATGTATTTATACTGCTGAACTTTAAAATTCATGAAGGCTGAAATGGTAAACTTTATATGTATTTTTTCACAATTAGAATAGTTCTAGGGCTGGGGATGTGGCTCAATGAAAGAGTGTGCCTATCATGCGGGAGGCCCTTGGTTCAACCCCCACCAATGAAAAAAAATTAATTAGAAATAGTTTCTAAAAACAGAAAAACAATGCCATAAAAACCAATACTATTGACATCAGCATCAAAAAACAATATCTGAGGCCGGTGAGATGGCTCAGCGGCATAAGCGCCTGCCTGGCAAGCACAAGGGTGCAAGTTCGACTCCTGGAACCCACATACGAAAAAAGGGCCGGTGATATCGCTCAGTGGCACGGGCGCCTGCTGGTACGCAAGGTCCCGCGGTCGACCCCCGGTACCCACCAAAAAAATATATATATATATCTAAGAACATATCTGATAAAATTGGAGAAAACCTGTATGCTGCTACAGGAGGCTGAGGCAGAACGACCACCTCAAGTTGAAGGTCAGCCTGAGCTACATAGTGAATTTAAGACCAGCCTACAATGCTACACAGTGATAAAGGACTTATATTCAGAATATAGAAAGAACTCTTCAAAATTCAACATGAGGGCCGGTGAGATGGCTCAGCGGCATAAGCGCCTGCCTGGCAAGCGCGAAAGCCCGAGTTCGACTCCCGGAACCCACATACGAAAAAAGGGCCGGTGATATTGCTCAGCGGCACAGTTGCCTGCTGGCACACGAGGTCCTGAGGTCAACCCCGGTACCCACCAAAAAAAAAAAATCAACATGAAAAAAGCCCCAGTTAAAAATGGGTAAGCACTCTGAACACACCCAGCACTAGACACGCACACTGCAAACAGGCATCTGAGAAAATGCTCAGCATTAGTCACTGAGGAAATGCAAACTAAAACTATAGTCAGACACCACGAGACGTATCAGGATGTCTAAAATTAAAGAGACTAACTACACGAAGTGTTGGTAAGTATATGAAATTGTTCAACCACTTTGGAAAACTGTCTGACAGGGTTTTTTGTTTGGTTTGGGTTTTGGTTTTTTGAGACAAGGTCTCGATATAAATTCCAAACTGGCCATGAACTTGTGGCAATCCTCTGCCTCAGCCTCCCAAGTGCTGGGATTACATTTGTGTGCCACTATACCCGGCTTTTTTTTTCCCCTGGCATGGGTTCTTGCTCTGTTGCTCATGGCTTCAAACTCCTGGGTCCAAGCCAACCTCCTGCCTCTGCCTCCACCTCCTGAGTTACCTGGGCTATGGGCACGTGGGACTCTGTCTAGCTATTTTTTTTTTTTTAATGTGGGTACCGGCAGTCGAACTCAGGACCTCACGCTTACCAGCAGGCTCTTGTGCCACTGAGCGATATCACCGGCCCCTTTTTCCTTTATGTGAGTACTGGGAGTTGAACTCAGGACCTCGTGCTTGCCAGGCAGGTGCTTACGCTGCTGAGCCATCTCACTGGCCCTAGCTATTTGTTTAGACTAAGTATTTTCTTATTTTTTTTAAAGTTTACCTAACTGGCTCATTAAAACATAAAAATGATAATATTAATGTGGTAACATGACCAGTCTTGCAGTTTCTAACAAGTTGAACGTTCACCTACCACAGGTCCAGCCAGTCCTAGGGATTCACCTGAGAAAACTGAAAGTATATATCCATACAGAGGGAAACAGAGATAGCTTTATTGTAATAACAAAAACTAAAACCAACTCATTGCCAGGTAAATGGGTAAGGTGGCTGTGGCAACAGACTACTCAGCAATACAAGGGAAGGAATACTGAGATATGCGACAACACAGGTGAATTAAAAATAATTAGGCTGAATGAAAGAAGCCAGACCAAAAAAGGGCACACGCTATTTGGTTTCCATTTACACAAATGGCTGGGTTGTGCATGCAGGGGCAGAGGGGGAGAAAGGAAACCAGTCTGTTAGCAGGGAAGGGGGACAGCAGAAGAGAGGTGGAAGGGACACCTAAGGGACAGAAGAAAACTGCTGGGGGTTTGGGAACATGGGACAGGTTCACTATCTTGATCACAGTGGCAGTCTCACAGGTATGTGCCTGTTAAAACCTATTACGCTGTAGCTTTTAAGTATGTGCAGTTTACTGTATCATTACACCTCAGCAAAGCTTAGTAAAAACAAAAACAAAAACACTTCATCTTCCAGGATAAGCACACAGGGAGGATAATCTTGGGCTTAGGTAATCAAGGTCATCGAGGTCCTGGAGCACTGAGGCCACCTCCCCAACATCTGCTGGCCAGGGCTCCTGGCACTCAGGACCTGGCTGTAGAGAAAGCCTAGGTAGCTGCAGGCAGGAAATCAAAGCCTGGGGCACTATCCTACCCAAGGTGACACAGCTAGTGAGCGCTATCACCAAAGCAAAACAGACCTATCCAACAGCGCCAGAGCCTTTCTCCTCTCCATCTACCTCAAGTCCAAGAGTCATCCTCAAATCCGCAGACAGAGATGTCTGCTTGCAGGAATGAGCAGTGACAATGAGAACTGACAATTCCCTCCCCTGAAGCCAGAGCACCAGAACCATCCTGGTCATTCCGGAAGAGCCAGGCAAGAGGACATCAATCTGAACTTCCGGTGCGTGAGTGTTTGGGAGGCAGCGTGACAGGCACGGGATGAAGCTGACAGACAAGTTTGGCTTTGCCAGGAGCAGGCTAACTGGCTTCTCTGAACTCTCAGCCACCACACCACGGCCACTTCCTCTGCCCCCACAGGATAGTGTAATCTCCACTCAGTGTGGCACAGGACAGGGTCTGGGGACCTCAGAGCCAACCACCGACAAGGCCAGATGGGTCCCAGTCACGACCTCAAGGCAGGCAGGGACTGTGCATCCCTCCCCACCAGAAGGCCAGAGAAGCAAGAACCCTGACAGTGCTGGGAAAGAAGTGAACAGCCGGAGGAAGCCAGGTATGGGCAGCCCTGGCACCAGGAAGCCAAATCCAGCCCCATGCCCTGGCCGATGCGCTGAAGAGGGCTCGGCAGGTGCTGAACCCACAGTACCTTGGCTGCCCACCTGGCACAGCCCAGCAGTACAGTGCACCTCTGCCACCCCTTTCAGGCTGGCATCCCGGGTTCCACTCAGAGACAGGACTCACCAATTGTTCCCGCTTTCCTGTCCACCATCCGTCCGTCACTCTGGGCCCTCAGTACCAACTGACCATGGTAAGACCGCGTGGCAGGGCAAGTCAAGCTCGTGCCCAAGCCACTAACTGCCACACTCCCACTGGGCCCATGTGACCCACAGGGTAAACCTCTGAGCTGGCAGCCCTCCCGCCCTCTTCCTTCTCTGCAGGACCAGAGGCGACCCGTGCTGATTGCGCCACACCAGCTATTGCACAGGGCACCCGCAGTTCCACCAGCAGACTGGCAGGGAGGTAGGTGGCTGAGTGCCTGCAACTTCAGCCCTGGGGCCAACCCTCGCTTCCCTGTGCCCCGACCTGGCAGCCACCCAGGGCGATGCACATCCAGTCTAGACTGGAAGATGGGGTGATCGGCATCTCAAGGCCGGTGGTACAGGCCTGGGGAGGAGTCCTGATGTTCCGCACCGCCAAACACATCATCACCTCCAGCAAAGATCAGAACAGGCATCCTTACCTGCTGCTTTCCGCTGCTTTCGGTGAAGCCCAGGCCGAGGTAGCAGAAGATCCCGCAAGCCACTGCCTGTCCTCGGGCGGCGACTTATAGCAGCATTCAAGTTCACAGCTGCCCACGCCCCGCGCACCTACATCCCGCGCTCCCCGCGGTACGGAAAGGGGAGTCGGGGCTACCACCTTCTCCTCCTCCTCCTCCTCCTGCGCCTCCGGGTCCCGGGGCCCTCTGGGGGCTCCGCTCCCTGCTGGGGCCCCTTGCCGTCCAAGAACGTCTCCTGCACCGCGCGAACCACCTGTCCTTCCTGCACCCCAGGCAACCAGTTGGCTTCCTGCAACCCCGGACGCCCCTCTCCTTCAGGCCCCCAGGGCCCCACCGGCCGGGCCCTGCCCACGATCTCGGGGCGCCGCGCCGGGGGCTCCCCGAAGACCACCGCCTCGCGCCCCAGGCGTGCGCAGCTGCCCCACGTCCCCTCCCCGGGCTCGCCGGGACTCTCGGGACCCTCCCCGGGCTCGGACGGCCGCAGTAACCGGCGCGGGCTCCCCTCCCCCCGCTCCTGCAGCCCGGCGCGCGCCTCGCCCCGCTCCTGCACGGCGGGGCCCCCGCCCCCTTTCTCCTGGTGGTGCCGCCGCGGCCCCAGCCCCTCCTCCTGTGCCACGGGCCGGCCAGCCACGCCCGCCCACCGCACCGCACGCCCCCCACTCGCGCCGGCCGGCGGCCCCCACACCACCCCTGGGCTGGGCTCGCGGCAGCGACCGCCACGCTCCTGCACGCCCGCGCCCACGCCGCCCTGCTCCTGCACCGCCGGCCCCACGCCGCCCTGCTCCTCCACGCCGAGCCTGAGTCCACGGAGCTGCTGCGGGCCCCAGCTGAGCGCCCCAACGCGCGTCGGCTGTTGCTCGGGCAGTGCGGGGCTCAGCCCGCTGCGCTCCTCCTGCGCCCCGCGCCGCCGGCCCGCGGCCCCCACAACTCCGCGCGCGCTCCCGCCCCTCCAGATGGTGCTGCCCCCTGCGCCCGCTCACACCGCCCCCACCAGGGAGGGGGCTGCCGGGGTCGGCTCCGCCTCCTCCTCCGCCTCCCACTCCCCACCCGCCCGCGCCTCCCGGTGTCGACCTAGGCCGCCGGGCGCCGCCGGCCCCCGCAGGTGCTGCGGCCCCGCGCGCCGGGCGCCAACCGGGAGCGCCCGCCTCCCTCCCGGCCCGGTCCGCGCGCGCCTGCGCCGCCCCGGGGGCGGGGTCTGGTGGGCTGGGACCCGCCCTCTTAAAGTGCCAGGCCCGCTCTTGAGCACCATTCCCCACCTCTGCACCCTCCGCTCCCGTTACACCCCCCCCCCACGACCTGGCTGGCACCTTCTTGTGGGACCAAAGGGAGGAGAAGTACAGCAAAAAACTGGGAGGCCCCATGGGGGAGCACTGGAATGAGACTGCAGTTCTAAGTAGCTAGCAATTTGGCTGCTGCTGATTTACCCTGTGAATGTAAAATGTCATTTTGCCTTGGGCTCAGTCCCTTGGCTCTAAAATGAGGATGGAGCTGGGCGGGCATGGTGGAGTATCCCTGTAACCTCAGCATTCAGGAGACTGAGGGAAGAGGACTGGCGCCAGTTCTAGGCCAGCCCGGCAAGGCTCACAAAGCCAAACAAAAATAAATAAGTAGAACGAGGAGGATGAGTTGGAAGGCTTCCCAGGTCACATCCTGTGAGAGTGGACTGTAGTCCTCATGTCTGTAGCCACCGCAAGGCCTAGGCACCTGGGCCATCTGCGGTCTTTTTCTGAGGCCAAGGGAAGACTCCTAAACAAGGGGGAGTTTGTCTCAAGTCTGTGACACTTCCCACTGGGGTCTTGAGCAGAAACAGCCCCAAGCGAAGGGGGCCCTCCCGCCTGCCTGGACACACCCCAGGGAGAAAACTCAAGAATTCTGGTTCCCAGTGCCAGTGCTGCCTACAGACCCATATCAAGATGGAGGCAGCCTGGGCAGCCCGGCTTGGTGCCCACAGGCTTGGGGACATTCAGCCTTGTGACTGTCTCTGCTTCATCTATAAAGTGACTATGATAATAAAACAACACTGGAATGAAGGGTCAGTCAGCAGGAAACTGGGTAGATTACCATGCCTGCCATTTACAAGCTGTCCTTTGACCTCCCTCCCTTTGCCTAGCATTCTGCATTCTAAAGGAAAGCCTTAAAAATGTTAACTGCTAAAACTTTCTTTAGATTGCCAAAACCCAAAACATCTAGTGACCCCAAGATAACATCTGACCGTGGCACGCCCCTCCTTATTCTAGTCCTTTCCATGAACACAAAACACGTCAATTGCTGTGAGGTTTAACCTGTCTAAAGAATTACAGGAACTGGCCCAAGGTCAATCAAATGTTCCAGCCAGGGCAGAAAAGAGACACAGCGCTGGATGAAGACGTTCACTCGGCATGCAGCTTTCCTGCCAATTGTCCACCGCTCCTCCCCTCCCACCCTATGGAGCCCTTCTGTAGATTCCTGTTCCCCAAAATGGTCTTTTATTTGGGGGACATAGCTCGCCCCATCCTGCCACTGCTGTATTCTCTGGGTGTCAGCCCTTCTTTCCAATCAGCTCTTGTCACCTAATATTGGCTTTTGAAAGGCAGGCAGATGGTCTTGGGTTCTTTCTCTCATGTTGGCCAGCACTGTACTCCAAGGCCATAGCCAGCGGGCAGCATGGCCACCTGAAGAGGATGAGTTCTAGACCCTTGCACAGGGCCTATCTGGGTGGCTTTGGGTGTGGTCCTTGCTCCGTGAGGAAAGCGCATGGGGTGCAGACCCTTGCCCTACCTCAGCCAGGGACTTCCTCTGTTGGGGTTGAAATCTAGATGTCCCCCCCAAAGCCTCATGTGCTGAGGTGGGGTTTTGGAAGGTGATTGTATTATGGGGGCTGATAGCCAAATTGCTATTAGGAAACAGTTGCTGGAGTGCAGCCTGGAAGGGTTTAATCTCTCCTCCCTTCTCTCTGGTGACCAGGACAGGAGCAGCTTTTCCTCTACCAGGGCCCTGGGCTAGGCTATTTTCTGCCTCGGAGCCAGCTGACCATGGACTGTAACCATGAGCCAAAATAGACCTTTCCACCTTTAAATTGTGGGGCTCTGGTGTTGTCTGAGCAATGAGAAAGAAAGTTGGAGTTCCACCATTTGGGGAGAAGCAAACAGGGAGATAACTTCCCCATCTTCTTTCCTACTACAGAATTCCATAATAACCCTTGCTGAGGGTTAGGAAGCCTAAGGGCAGAGCCCTGCACCTGCTGTTCCTCCCCTCAGCCTGCAGCAGCCCATAGAGGTACACATTATCCCCAGTTTACAGGTGATGCACTGAGGCTGTCCAGGGCTAAGGGACTTGTTCAGCGCCACACAGCTGGCAATCACAAAGCCAGAAGTCACATCCAGTTCTCTGAGCCCGTCCTCTGTACCCGGACCTGTACAGTACAATTGAGCAACACCAGCCAGGAGCCAGCTGTGGACACATCAGGGCCAGCTAGATTTTAGTGGCCATTAGATGCAAACAGCCCATTTAAAGCAAGCTTCCCTGCCAGTTGGCAATGTAAAGTAACAAGTCTGCTTTCAGAAAAATAATACTCTGGTCAAGTATGAGTAACCAGGCCAGTGAGATAGCTCAGTGGCATAAGCGACTGCCTGGCAAGCACGAGGTCCTGAGTTCGACTCCTGGTACCCACATACGAAAAACAGCCCGGTGATATCGCTCAGAGGCATGGGCGCCTGCTGGAGTGCGAGGTCCTGAGTTTGACTCCCGGTACCCACAAAAAAAAAAGTGTGAGTAACCATGCCCAAGAACACAGTTTCAGGTTATGCCGAGTGACATGTTCTACTGTGGAAGAGGTTACTGAACTGTTACAGACACAGGACAAAAGGAAGTCTTAATACATTTATTTATCCATTGTGCTGGTGGGCACATCAGGTATGTGGGCTATGGAAGTGGGGACCTCTTCTATAGGTTTGGGGTTTTTTTGGTAGTATTGGGGATCAACCTAGGGATTTTGCACTGAGCTACATCCCCAGATCTTTTCATTTTTTATTTTGGGACAGGGTCTTACTAAGTCACTGAGTTGCCCATCCTGGAGTCCAACTCAGGATACTTCCTGCTTCAGCCTCCCCATTGCTGGGATTACAGGTATGCACCTCCATGGCCAGCTCTTCAACAACTTTCATCAAGCAGTAGCATGGATGTTAGGTCAGATGCAGGAGTGGATAGTAAATGGCTACTAAAAGGGACCAGACATAGGCAGAGATAACTTTGCCTATTGATCTGCAGCATTGCATCTCTCCAGTCACCGTGCTCTAGTCACACAGTCTACAGACTCTTGAATATGGCTTCTTCAGAGAACTGTAAATCAAGCTCCAGATCAAACAAACCAAGAGGTCAAACAGCTCTATCCTATTCAGTCCAGCTGGATGATTCTTGTAGGGAAGCTCAGTCTCCCTCAAGAGCCAGATCTGAACCAGGCATGGTGGCACACACCTGTCATCCCATCACTTTAGGAGGCTGAGTCAGGAGGACTGCAAGTTTGAACCTAACCTGGGTAACTTACCAAGACGGTCTCAAAAATTAAAAAAAAAAGGCTGGGGAGGTAGCTCTGTGGTAAAGCACTTGTCTAGCATGCATGAAGCTCTGAGTTAAAAAAAAAAAAAAATCCATCTAGGTCTGGCTTTTCCTTTTTTTTTTTTTTTTTTGGTGGGTACCAGGGGTCGACCTCAGGACTTCACGCGCCAGCAGGCGCCCGTGCCGCTGAGCGATATCACCGGCCCCTTTTTTTGCATGTGGGTTCCGGGAGTCAAACTCGGGCCCTCGCGCTTGCCAGGCAGGCGCGTACACCACTGAGCCATCTCACCAGCCCTGGGTTTTCCTTTTTTAATGACAAGAACAACAATAGAATAGAAAATACTAAAATGTAATTTTTTGGATTTAATTGACATACAACACATATACAGAGAGGAAAAAGTACATATTTACAAAGTGAATATATCCAACACCTAGATCAAGATCCAGACTATTACCAACACCCCAGAAGTCCTGCTTCAAAATATAACTTTTATTTTTTGTTTGTTTGTTGAGACAGGGTCTCACTATGTAGTTGGCTGGACTTGAACTCACTACATAGCCCAGGCTGGCCTCCAATTTGTGGTGATCCTTCTGCCTCAGCCTCCTGAGTGCTGGGAGTACAGTCATGTGCCACTACACCCAGCAAAATGTGATTTTTAAAAGAAGTTTTGTATTAATCGTCTAGCATGACGTTTATATCCATGGTTTGAACTTTCTGACATATACACATCCAACACACATAAACTCCACAACGACATGGATTTTTTTCTAGGCACAGGTAACTGGAAAATTGCTTAGCACAAAGTAGGGGCCAAAGATATCTATGGAACAGGCCATGGTGGCACAAACCTGTAATCCCAGTAATTCAGAGGTTGAGGCAGGAGGGTTTCTGTGAGTTTGAAGTCAGCTTGGGCTACATAGCAAGACCCTATCTCTAGGAAAAACAAAAACAAAAACAAAATACCTGTGGAAGGAAAGAGAGCACATCACAGGCAGTAAAGGTATTGTTTCTGCGGCATTTTTGTTTCATTACGTGTGCATGTGGATGTTGTGTCTTTATGTAATGTCTACTTTCCATCAGTCACAGTGTAAAGATTCAGAAAGCCACTGCTACAACTTGAAATCACCCCGCGCACCTGTGGTGACCAGAGCAGGGAGTGAGGGAGGAGGAGCACCGTGCTGACCAGCAAGCTTCCGCATCCGGGACCTGGCTGAAACGCAGGTTCCGGTTCCGCACCTCTGTCACACTCTCAGGTGCTGGCCCACAAGCACATCTTGGGTAGCGAGGCCTTGGATGCAGAAGTTCTCAATGCTGCTGCACAGAATCACAAGGAAAGTTTTAAAAACTACTGTGCCTCGCCTAGCGCCATTAAAATGTAGTCACCGGGGTGGGGCTCAGTGTCCACAGCTCTAGAAGCTCTTCAATGGATGCCAAGGGGCAACCGGAAGTGGGCAGCGCTGGACTAACATGTAAACTTGGGCAGGCAGGGGAAGAGGCCAGATATTTTGGTCTTTGTTCCCCAGAGTCCTCTGAGTGCCTAGAAGATGACTGAACTGAGGCCCGAAAGAGCTGATGTGCGGCATAAGGGCTAGTGTCTGGGCTGATGATCTGACTGAACAAAGGCAAAGGGTTTCAGAGTCGGAAGAGGCCATCAGCCTCTTCGTGAAGATGGAGGGAGGATTCCGAAGGAATCTTGAGGCGTGGGGGGATCTGCTAACTCAGGCTACGTCCCTCAGGAGCAAGAACAGACTGTGCCCTCACCCCGTCACCCAGGCCAAAGCGCACTGCTCTCAAGCAGTTCAGTTTTCAAAACCTTACTAGGGCATTGGGAGGCACCGCCGCTGCCAGCTGCGCCCACACACCTGCCCCCTCCCGAGCTAGAGTCAGAGCCAGATGAGTCAAGGGATGACGACACCCTGAGGTCAATGTAGGCTATTTATTCCCAAAGGAAGCACCAGCGAGCCCGGGATTCTGCTGCTCCCTGGTGGACACCTAGAGTTGGGTTGGTGACCAGTTAGCAGATGCGTGTGGACTGAGGATTTGTGGTGTGTTCAGGCAGTGTCAGAACGATCATGTAAGACGTGGCTCAATCTACTCATCAAGAGCTTCCAGTGGGGACTCAAGACTAATCATATTAAAGACTGATTCCAGCACTCTGGGACGCTGAGGCAGAAGGATCGAAAGTTTGAGTCCAGCATGGGTAATTTAGTGAGACACTAAGTAAAAAAAAAAAAAATAAATAAAATAAAAATAAAAATAAAAAACAAAATAAAATAAAATAGGGCTGGGTCCTTTAATCTTTTATCCTTTACTTTAGCTGCCTGAAACCCAGATTTACCTGGAAACCCCTGTCCCAAGTGTAGAAATTTGTTTACCTGGAAACCCCTGTCCCAACTGTAGAAGTTTGTAGCAGTCAGGGCTTACCTTCAATCAGCAAAGTGTTTTCTCACTTTCGTACCCTTCTGCCGCTTCTCTGTGTTTTGCTCAGCTCTCTTCACCTGGAGTGCAGATGCTGCGCTCCCTTGGCTGTGTTCTTTCCCCTCCTGCCCAGGCAAGCCCATGCCTGGTGCCATTCTGGCTGCCTCTCCCTCCACTGGGAAAGCTCCTTTCCATGTCCCCCACCCCTGACATGAGTTCATCGGGCCTCATGTGCACAGCTCCCTGCACCAGGGCTGGCCTGGGTGCCGATGTCCAGCTGACCACCAGACATTTCCACTCCGTCACACCGATCCCAGGAGGCGACAACAGAACCCCATCTCAAATCCAGCCCCCTCTCCCCTACTCTTCTGGCTCTCTTGCTTGCCCAGAAACTTGACTCAGGTTCTTTTGTTGAGACAGGGTCTCACTATGTAGCTCAGGTTGGCCTCAAACTCGTGGCGATCCTCCTGCCTCAGCCTCTCTAGTGCTGGGATTCCAGGATCACCAACCAGACCCACAGGCTCAGGTTCTCGGTAGCCTCTTTGGTCCATTTCCCTCAGCGCTGTACACCGCCCCGGCTACTACAGACTCCCATCTTCTTGCCTTGCTTCCTCTCACCACTTTAATCCACTTAAAGGTACCTGTCCAAGTCCTGGCTTGGGTTTGTCATTCAAATTCTGATCAAGCACCTTCGAAATGCCAGAGGCCAACTATGCATTTATTTCCAGGTCAGATGGAAGAAATCCTTTCATCAGCAGGCTGCTTTCTTATTAATTTTTGTTTTTTTAGTCCATGCTTGCAGGACATAATGATCACATTCCTGGTGGGGAGTTGGTACATGCACGTAACACATCTCACTTCTTTTCTCACCCCCTTCCCTCCCTCCTTCCATCTTTTGGTCCCCTTCCAGCAGGCCTGTTTCTTAGACAAGATCCCCATGCTGGGAGGTTTGAAGGATTAGACAAGATAATACTACATTTACACCCTTGTGTGGTGTTATTACTGCAAGTGTTCTCTAGATGATCTTGCTGACTTCAGTCTCTCTGCCTACATGTTAATTCCCCATTAAGCTCCCTCCAACATCCATTTCATCACCTCTCCCCCTTATCCAAGAACTTAGCATTTCTCCCTCGGTCCCCTCTAGGTGTCCTGCAAATCCCATTAGCTCCAAGGGGTTGGTTCATCATGGTCAGAGTCCAGGACCCACAAGCCACAGCAGAGATCAAGATAGGTCTGTGGCTTAGAACAAGGAAATCCCATTTCCAGAAGACAAGGCAATCAGTGCCAGGAGTTCAGGGAAGCGGCTATGACAGCAGGATGAGCACTCACCATCAGCAAGGACACAATTGTAACTTTCTGCAGTGGGCCTGTCCCTAATGAAAGGCAAGTTCCTGCCTGCTGTGGTGCAGCACGCCTATAATCCCACCACTCAGGAGGCTGAAGCAGGACTGTCATGAGTTCGAGGCCAGCCCGAACTACATAGTAAGACCCTGTCTTAAAAAAAAAAAAAAAAAAAGAAGGGCCGGTGAGATACCTCAGCGGCATAAGCGCCTGCCTGGCAGGTACGAGGTCCTGAGTTCGACTCCCGGTACCCATATATGAAAAAAGGGCCGGTGATATCACTCAGCGGCACGGGCGCCTGCTGGCATGAGAGGTCCTGAGTTCGACCCCCAGTACCCACAAAAAAAAAAAAAAAAAAAAAAAAGAAAAGAAAGGAGTAAATGCCAAAGAAACTGCTAAAAGAAAAACCCCATTCCCTGTAAGGACTAGGGAAGGTTGGGGGTTGTGTGTGTAGCTTTTTGTTACTGGTGTGGAAATAGAACCTAAGGCTTGGCACAGGCTAACTGCTCTACCCGACTTATAGCCCCAGCTATTTTTTTTAAATAAGCCTTGAAGTACTTTTTTTTTGAGACAGGGTCTTGCTATGTAGTTCAGGCTGGCCTTGAACTCACTATGTAGCCAAGGCTGGCCTCAAACTCACAGTGATTCTCCTGCCTCAGTCTAAGTGCTGAAAGTACTATTTGACTTCTGAAAACACACATTTTTTTGACCCCCTCACAGAAGTGCAGGTTTGGGGATGCACCTAACAAAGTAGAATTGCCAGTCAAGGAAATGGCCTTGGGGACTCCAGCAAAGGGAGCCTTGTGTTGTCTTGTGGAACCTTGTGCAAAAACTCCAGGAGGTGGTGGAAACCTACACTGAGGACAGACACCAGCTGCATCGGAGGTACTAGCTGGAAGCTGGCAGCAGGACATAATTCTGAGGAATGTGCACACAGCCCCAGGAAGGACCACTGGCAAGGGGACATCTCCCTCATGCAGAGGAAGCCAACACAGCCACAACTGTACCAGTAAAAAGCTTGCCAGCCAGACATAGGAGCACAGCCTGAATCCCAGCTATTTGGGAGGCTGAGGCAGGAGGATCACCATGTTGAAACCAGCCTGGGTAACTCAGTAAGACATCTCAAAACAAAAAATAAAAAGGGGAAGCTAGGAATGTAGCAGGGGGTGTAGAGCACCCCTGGGTTCAATCCGCTGTACTGTTCCCCCAAAGGCTTTTACCCCTTTGCTCTGCTCTGAATCTGATGGAGTCAGAGGCAGCAAATTAAGGGAAGAATAGGGTGGGGACTGACAAAGGAACCAGCAACTCCTTGACAGTGAGACTGGAGTTTTGTTATTGTGATGGACCTAAGACCAGTTTAGCTGAGTGGACTTAGCTTACATGTCTGCAGAGGGTCATAACCGTGACAGGCACTGTTCTTTAAAACAACACCAACAACAACTGAGTATTCAAGCATTTTATTAAATCAGACAAGGAATCTCCATACTGCCACACATACAGGCTGCGGACATTAACCAGGGCACAGCTCTTGTTTACAGGAGGGTGGCGAGTCGACAACGTCCAGAGCATTCACAGAGCAAACAGCAAGGCCACACGAGCACTAGCACAGCCCATCATGACAGAGGTCACAATTCATCCTTCACCTTCACACTCATCTTAACCAGGAGAAACACCTCTGAAGACTCAGAGGCTGTCGCCAGGCTTTCAGGAACAAGAAGCCTCTTACAACTGACTGACTTGTTTGACTGGAAGTAAGCCCTAATCATAGAAAAGGGTTGGTTTTCAGAGACTTACTACAGTAAAGTATAAGACCTTGATTCACGTTGTACCTTGAAAGTTGCTGAGCTTCATTTAGCAACACTGAACATGGGCCTAATACAAAACACTGTGAAGATTAGAGACTGAATAGCAACACACTTCAGTGGGGCTGCAAAGTAATCGAGGTCTACTATAACTTAGGTAAGTGACACAAATTTAAGAATGTACTGACTTTTTGTTTAGGTGGCAATTTAGAACTGTCCTAGACAAACAGCTGACTATCAGGCTTACCATGGTGGCGGAGTAAAAAATAAAGCCTTTACTCGTGTAGCCTCATACTTGTGCCTCTCTACGTAATTCCCACCCACAAGAACGGGGAGCGAGGCATGATCAAAGACCCTCCTGCACGCTTCACCTCCCCAGCCTGCACCCCCACCTCCCAAACCTATACAAGTTCCCCTGCTTTAACCCAAAAGCTCAACCCTAGATTCAAACTTCCTGAACTAAGTTTACAGATAACATGCAAATGGGGGGACAGAGTTAAATTCATTTACCAACAGCAAACAAATGTATGCTACTATCCCACTACACAGAAGATGTGAAGAAAGCACAAAGGTAATAAAACGCCCATACTAAGCTTTTTTAAAAAAAGGATCTTGAAGGAAGTAGCAGTTTTATTTTATAGCAGTTGAATTTACCCACCAAATGCTTAATGACCACAAAATGTTTCTGCGACTAAAAGTAAAAGGAGGAGAGTTACAGGGAGTTGGGGATACATGTTAGATACTAACGATCTTCAGCTTTGAAGATGTCATTGCGTGAAGAAAATTATGGGAAACACTGTTCCCGATAATTACGTACACCCTTAGTGTAACATATGGAGAGCACTGTCTCCGATATAGACACTGTGGTAGGCAAAAACTACCTTGTTCTTTATACATTATGGAAGACACTGCTCCTGATAATGTCAGTTAGGTTTGTGACAAAGGTACTGGAAATTTTGCAAAATTGGAATTTAAGTTATACCATAGACAAATTGAGCTGTAAAATTTTGTATTTATGAGTACTACACAGCCTTTAAGTGACATTCACTTATAACGTGGTCAGAATTCATTGCATTTAGGAGAGCTATCAATTTTATCTGGCCAGATAAACAGAAGTTCATCTTAATTAGCAACCCTAATTGAATTTAATTTTTACCAATACTTCAGTGTTTCGATTTTATATGGCTTGTGGCTGTTCTCTAAGACCCTGAAGTGTGACCATAAATGCAAAACTTCCAGTATCTGTTGGGTTTTATTAGCAGATGCTGCTTTTATTAAAAAAAAAACGACAGTATAACTGTCATAATTATGGAAGGCACTGCTTCCGATAATTATCTTCTATAAAAAAACATTTATAGTGAACTCTGTCACTGATAAATAAACAATAAATATCTCAGTGCCAAAATGATAGAAAGCTTTCCCAGAAGATTAACACTTTGGCCAAAATTTGGCAATGTGTTCTTTAAAATCTGACAAACTGAGTCTAAAATTAAATGCCTAAGACTGGTTCTCTTTCAGAACTTTGGGGGAAAAAAAAATAACAACAAAGAACTAAACAAAGGCTATGAAGCAGGTCAGAGAAAAAGAAAATATACTAAAAGTCTTTGGTGTCTGGTCTCCACTTTTAATAATACCAAAGTTCACACATTAAAGCCTTTCTCCTGCAATAAATAATTGAACTTCATTTGACCCAGTGGAAGGACCTCTATTCAGGCCTTGTTGGCAAAAAAAATAAGCCCAGCTCTCTGAAAGCTAACTGTTTCACTCAGGGATGTGGAGACCAGCTGAGTCCTTACGGGGGGAAGGAGGGGATGATGTGTTTTGCCTGGAGAATGAGGCTTGCAACCTGGAAGCTCCTGCCAGCATCAAATGCGATGGAGGATCACACTGAGCTACCACTCTGACCTCCAGGACAAAACACCTCCCCCATCTCAAAAGACACCAGCCTATGTCCTTGGGATTTACAGCAATAGTTCGTGTAACTGGTTCTCACAGTTTTCAGCAAAGGATGCAAAGAGGCAGTTACATTAAAAAGCACTTAAATTCTAGAGATAATCAGAGGAAAATTTTTAAAGTGGTTATTCGCTTTAACTTGAAGTGCAGGGAACTACCCGGTATTAAAAGCTCTGCCTACAGACATCTAGGATTATCAAGACGACTGGATAGAACTGTAACATTAGGTTTTGTAGCCCTACAGAAAATTTAGCATGACCAGTACAAGTCTAGAAACCAGAATACCCTGTTGTTCTTACATTAGTGATGCTTATGACATTTAAAACTCATTGTCAATATCCCAAATGTCACCAGAGAGGGCATTTGCAACACCTTGAATTGTCCAAGTAGCTAGAGCCAACTGGTTCCTAAATAGTGTTTCGTTAAAAGCAGCCTTATTTTCCTTACGCAGCTTCAAGTTTTCCAGTAAAGCTTGCAGAGTGTGAGAGCCGGAGCCCCAGAAGATGTGCCGGAAAGGAGACTCCCTCGGGGACACGTAGGGTGATAGGAAGTGGTACTCCACCTGAGCAAACAAGACGGACAAGATGGCATGCACAGTGCTATGGCTCTTGTGAGCAAGGGACCCTCACCCTCCCACTTCAGACGTTAAACTTCTGAATTTGAAAATGTCGGGCACTGAGTTAGTACTTTTCTCAGGTTAAGATTTGGAAGCAACCTGTCGATGCCTTCTTAAAGTGAACTTTAATCATATTGAGATTTTTTTTGGTTGGAGAAGATATATAGAAGGTTTACAACCCACGCTCGAAATGCTTATTTCTTCTCCTATTTTTTTACTTCTTCCCTTCCTCTCTCCTCCCTTTCTTTTTTTTCTTTCTTTCTTCTGGTGCTGCAAATTGAACCCACAACCTGCGCATGAGAAGCACTCATTCTACCACAGCAACATCCACATTCCCTACAAAATGTTTTTAACCCTCCCAAAATTAATATACCATCAAATGTCTCTTGTAATTTCTGGATTAGATAGGTTCCTTTTAGATCTTGCTAAGTGTTAAAATCTGCGCTCAATTCTAAAGTGGCAAAGGACTCGGCTTCTAGTTACCCCGGTTTTTAGAAATGCGAGATTAACCAATTAAAAAATGTACATACTTTAGGGACCCCTGCCCCAAACTTTACTTACTCTCATAATGCGATCGTTTAGCTCCTTCATGATGAATCTGTTTGTTCTCTCAGCATTGTGGAAATCTGTCGTCAGCCTGGAGGTAGCACGGAAGAAGTCTCCACGAGCAGAATACAGCCACTGCAGGCTCAGCCCCATCTCCTGGAATGGAAAGACATTGTGTTCAGTGTGACAGGGGACATTCCTAGGGGTGTTATTCCTAGACCTTTCTACCTTAAAGGTGGCAACTGAGAAGATTCCAATAAAAGGAAATGATTCACAGATAAACTCAGAAAGCTAGATTTCAGAAAGGTGTACCAGAGGCTCCAAAAACCATGATTACATACTCTTTACCCAGAAGACAGTACAATTATCCATTCTTAGCATTATTAGAAAACCTTTTTCATTAAGAAATCCAACAAAACTTACTTAAGAAAAGTATATCATCCTATACACTATATTGTTTTCAGTTCCAATTTCCCTATAGGGAGAAACTTCAAAATTCTGGTCAGTCAACTTCAAGTTATTTCCATCTGGTAAGTCCCATTTTCAACAGTTAAAAGAGTTTCAAGATAGGCATAATAGTTAAGATTTGTTTATTAGTGATTCACTTCAGTTAAGGGCCCATTAAATCAACCCCTGGTGCCATAAAATAAGCTAAAAACTACTCACTAAATTTCATTTGACTCAGTGTTTGAATATTAGACACATGGGATCAACAACACCAAATAAAATTATAAAGGTACACAGCCCAAACCTACGTTGGAGACCTCTGGACTGTCCAGGTCATATGTACATACGGGTTGACAAGACAGCTCGCCATTCTGAGATACCTGCTGCGGTCTATCCTAGACCCAGAACCCACAGTCCTCCGACTTCTTTTACAAATGAGCTATGAATTCTAAGCAAAATTATACCCGGTTTACTTTAAAATGTGCTTTTGCTTACTAATCATATCCCTCCCCAGAAAATATACTTCAAACCACTAAATACTCCAGAAATAAGAACCTGATCTCACGGGAATGTGAATTAGTATAGCCATTATGGAGAATGGTGTGGAGGTTCCTCTTAAAAATAAAACTACTATATGATCCAGAAATCCCACTCCTGGGTATACATCCAAAGGAAACGAAATTAGCACACAGAAGAGACACCTACACTCCCGTGTTTATTGCAGTACTATCCACAGCACCTCAAAATGGAAACAAGCTAGGTGTCCACCAGATCAGATGATGGATGGAGGGAGAACCTGTGGTTGGTACTTGTAACAATGGGATACCATTCAGCCACACGAAAGGATGAAATCCTGTCATTGTGACAATGTGGATAAAACTAGAGGTCGTTCTGTTAAGTGAAATAAGCCAGGCACACGAAGACACGTACTGCATGATCTCACTCATAGGTGGAAAGTGTAAGTCCTGGTCTGCTATTGACTATAAAGATGATGCACTACATTTCCTTTTTCTTTTTAAACAGGGTCTCACAGCAATCCTCCTGCCTCAGCCTCCTGAGTGCTGGGATTACAGGCGTACGCCACTGCAACTGGCCAATGCACTATATTTCAAAAAGCTAGATTTTGATATTTTCACCACAAAATGAGATGGGTTTACCCTGATTTAAATATTACACAGTGAACACGTGCATCAAAACGTCACATGCACTTCCCATAAATCTGTGCAATTTTAAATTTTTTAATGTATCAGTTAAAAATAAAAAAAGTTTTTTTTTTTTTTTTGAGAAAAGGTCTTGTCATATAGTTCAGCTTCCCAAGTGCTGGGACTGCAGGATGTGCCACTATGCCCATAAATTAAAAAATAAATAAATAAATAAACAAATAAATAAATAAATAAATAAATAACCTGCTGGGGATATAGCTCAGCAGCACAGTGCCTGCCTGGCAAGTGCAAGGTCATGAGTTCGATTCCCGGTGCCAAAAAAAAAAAAAAAAAAAAACTAATTGCAAATTAGTGCTCACCTTTATGTCTGCATTGTATTGCATCAGCTCTTTCACAAACGAAAGCATTTTGTCATTATACATCTCGTAGTCGAGGTTCAATTCAAAATCATGGGTCAGTTTAATCAGGAACTGACCAGCCACCTCTGCTGCTGCATACATCAATTTGTTCAACTGAGGAATCTCCTTTATCAGCATGTCATAGGTATCCAGGGTGGTACTCAAGTAAGGATAGTCTGTGTCCTGGAGATAAAAGAAGCTACTGTATTCTGTGCGTCAGAAGAGTAGGAGCCGCGCATTCTGGCTTCATCAAGGTTAACAGTTACTGCAGTTCTCTCCTGTTTCTAATGTATTCCCACCCTACTCGCATCTCCTATCTGTTGCTGCTTTAAGGTCCCACCCTTGCTACTGCCTCTGAATCTGATCTACTCCTAGAATGACTACTTTCCTCCAGGTTCCACAGAACCCATGTTCCAGCATCTCCATATTCCCTGAACACATTTCTGGCCAAACTCCCTGAGGCTATACCCCTTCTCTTCTCTCTGGGGTGTCTGGCCCACATTAATAGGGACAGAGAAAAACACACATGCAAGGTAATTTCAATACACGGTATCACTCTTGCTGGGTGTGGTGCCACACATTTGTAGTCCCAGCACTCAGGAGGCTGAGGCAGGAAGATTGCTGTGATTTCAAGGCCAGCCTCAATTACACAGCAAAACTTTGCCTCAAAAACAAAACAAAACAAAATAATCAATATAAAGCATTATTCTGTTTGTTTGTTTGAGACAGAGTCTGCTTTTGTAGTGCAGGGATTACAAGCGTGCACCACCACACCCAGCCCAAAGTATTACTCAAGACTAAAATCTGCCTTCTTCCTAATCATGTGGCACTTGGTCCATTCATGTACGTTACATTTGTAACAAAATATTCAGTGCTTCATTAGGCACAGAATTAGGCATTCACTGTTTTAATTTTTTGTTTTTGTTTTTTGAGACAGGGTCTCATTTTATAGTATGGGCTGGCCTAGAACTCTATGTAGACCAGGCTGGCCTCAAACTAGTGGGAACGCTTCTGCCTGAGTGCTTGGATTACAGGCGTGCACCACCATGCATGGCACATTAGACAGTGTTAGTATCTACCTCTCAATCATTAACTCTTTTCCGGAACACTGTCCTTGGTGACAATGTCACTGATAATCCTCTGGTTCAACCTCATTCAGACTGTACATTTTCTATGACTCCACCTCTTAACCAGCGTGGGAAGGCTTTCACATCTCAGATCACATTTGATGTTTTTAAAAAAATAACATGTAAAGATCAAGAGAAATCATCCATAAATTCCTTCAACCATAGGACTTGATCCCAGTTCTTTTTTTCCTGTCAGTAGCACTGAAGACTGAACCCAGGGCCTTCACAATGAGCTACACCCCAAGTCTCATCCTCAGAAGCCCTGCTGCAGGGCTGGTTTTCCAGTGCTAGCGCTGCAGCACAGGAGCTTTCAGCGCTGTTCCCCACCTTCTAACTGGCTCTCGTGCCTACCCAATGGTACTTTCTTCAACATGGTCAGTTAAGTTCTGTCTCAACAATCTTTTTTTTTGTGGATACCGGGGGTCAACCTCAGGACCTCGCGCACCAGCAGGCACCCGTGCCGCTGAGCAATATCACTGGCCCTTTTTTTGTATGTGGGTTCTGGGAGTCGAACTCGGGCCCTCGCGCTTGCCAGGCAGGCGCTTATGCCGCTGAGCCATCTCACCAGCCCTGTCTCAACAATCTTATACCTGGTTTTTGTGCTTTTACCTATAAATCTGCTTAAAAGACTAACATTTCTGGACAAAACACCTAGGACTTCAATAGGTATCTACAAGTGTTGCCCAAGTAAAATTTTCTCTTTGATGGAAATACTGTAAACTGCACTATTTATTAGGTAGCTACTGGCTAAACATTGATTTTGAAAACGGCATACTCCACTGAAGTTCAGCAATAAACTGAATTGCTAATTAAGCAGAGATAATAAATTTACGTTAAAACTGATAATAAGGGAACAGCCAATAATTACATGCGTATAACTCCTTCAAACCACTGAAGCACTCCAGGAAACCTGGTCTCAGTTAAAGTAAGAAGACAGAATGTGTAACACTGCAGAGTTTCTCAGACTTACCTCACAGAAACAGAAAGACACTGCTGGAATTCCAGAATATGCGAGGAAAGGGAAAGCAGCATTGTCCAAAGAAAGTTTCTCCCTGCAAGGAAAGCAAGAATGTGTCTTCAGGCTGCTTTCTAAACAGACTGTGCTCCCACACAGCCCTCCCCTTGCCCCAGTACACTCTTCAGGCGAATCTCTAGTTACAGCTAAGCTCACTGCAAGATGAGCATTAGCTTTCTACCCAATGCAGTAAGAGCTGCTGGGAGATTCTGCTTTTCTATTAGCTTGCTCACTTTCCTCAACTTACACTTTGCTGACCCAGTTGCTATCCTTATATAGAGACATTCCAGTAACTGGATGCTTCACCTGTAAAATAAGAAATGAAGTTATCATAAAAAATAAAAAAAATTAAAAAAAACTTTTCTGAACTTATTCAGGCTAGGCACTAACATCTCTAAATATTCACAAAAATACTACATTATATCTTCTTGAAAAAAACACTTAAGACAGTTAAAACAATCCCAAATTACTTAGGTTATTCCTATTAGGTTTGTAATGTCAACACTTAAGAAAAAAAATCATTCTTCTTAATGGACGTTCTACAGGGAGTTGAACCATAATCTTAAAAGCCCTCTCTAGCCTCCATGGTAAACCTATCTTTTTTTTCTAATCTCCTCCATGTAGCATACTTTGTACTGCCAGCCTACCCAGCAAACACCTTGGCTGAGACCCAGTAGGGAATCTCTGGATTCCCGGGAGATTAAGGAACACACCCCTAGTACCTGACCTTCTGTTTGTTTCCACTTTAATCACTCCGACAGCCCCTTATTGAGGCAAATATTCTTTTTCACATATTCCTTCCCTGTGCAAAACTATTGCCATTCATGTTTTTGTCTTTATTCCATGAATATTTCATCTGCCTCATTCAAGTCCACCGAATCCTTCCTTAACATTCATAGGCACCCGCAGGGCAGCTCAGGCCTCCCATGTCATCACCCTTCCTAAAGGACTGTGCCTTCTGTGGTCTGAGCCCCGCATCTACCACCCCTCACCTGACACAGCTCAACAGGCTAGGGATCAATAAGCCAAGAGTATCACTTAAACAATGCTGCTGCAAAATTTATTCTAAATCTGCTACTGATTACTGATCATAGTTTAATGACTTTTGTCCTACATAACTTTACCAAAAGCATTAAGTTACATTTTTGTAGTTAGGTGTACACACGCTCACCTCTTGCATTGTTTTTTCAATAAGTTTATACAACATCGGGCTGCCAGTAACCTTGAAGTTTGTAGTACCTGCAAAGAAATTATTTTAACATTGCCTCTTTTCCAGTCAAGCAGTTTTCACACTGATATTTTTACAACTACAAGCACCTAGTGCCAGGCGTGGTGGCGCACATACTACATGCAGCACTTGTAGCACTACATATTACATAGGCATGTAGCACTACATACTACATAGTAAGACCCTGTCTTTAAAAAAAAAAAAAAAAAAGCACCTAGTAAACAGGAAGACAATAACCTAGATCTGTGGCCCTGTACAAATAGTATATAAAGTGGACAAAAAGGTAATTTAAGAGTCACATTCTTTATCAACTATGTAATTCTAATTTGACTCCAGGCTCTTACTCCTTTTCTTTGTGTGTGTGTGTGTGTGTGTGTGTGTGTTTTGAGACAGGGTCTCACTATGTAGCTCAGGCTGGCCTGAACTCACTATGCAGCCTAGGCTGGCCTAGAACTCATGGTGACCCTCTTGTCTCAGCCTCCCAAGTGCTAGGATTACAGGCATGCACCACCATGCCCAGCAGAGGCTCTTATCCCTTGAATTTGCATATTTTAGTGTGATGTTTCTCAAGAGTTTATTTTTGGAGTAGCTTTAGATTTAAAGCAAAATTAAAAGGTTCAGTGATTTCCCATATATATATATCCTCCCCCACATATGCCCTGTTACCAATACCTTGTTTTTTTTGTTTTTAAACCATTTCATCTCACTCATCTTCTAGTTATAGGAAGCTAGCTATACTCAACAAATTCCATTCCATAGGTCAAACAGTGAATAATGACTGGACTGGTCTCAGAAAGATTTAATTTAATTGCAACACCTTCCTTTTTCTTCCTAATGCCGACTCTTCACTATTCTCAGTTTATCCTCTTGGTTTAAATGACATTTGAATTCGTTTCAAAGTTTGCTGCCCAGTATTTCTATCAGTGCTGCACAAACCAGCAAGTTATGAGTTGTCCCCAGAGGACACACTATATGCTTCCCTCCAGACTAGTGGTTCTATAATTTAACAGTTTGTTGGGCCCATGCTCCAGTTTCTGACTCAGAAGCTGTGGGCTGGGGCCTCAGATTTCCATTCCTAACAGTACTGACACTACTGATCTGAGAACACCGAGAACCACTGCTCAACAAGGCAATCTGTGCCTGCCCTATAACCTGGCGGATTATTTACATCTAGTTGTGGCCCACGTGAACTGTGAAAATGACAAGGTTCTGCTTTAGAAAATTTTCTTCTGCTGTTTCCTAAATAGTTTATCTGAATTCATAAACAGCTAGTGAAAGAGATACTTACCAAGAACAGCTTTATCCAAGTTAATGTAAGTGACAACCTTTAAATGTAAAGAGGTAATGTATCCCTAAAAGAGAAGACATTAATTTACATATTAACATAATGTAATAATACGTATTCTGAGCTGGGTGTGGTGGCAAATGTGATCCCAGAACTATGGGATGCTAGGTGGGAAATCACAAATCTGAGACCACACTAGACAATTTAGCAAGACCCTTTCTCAAAATTTAAAAAGAAACCAGACTGGTGGCACACGCCTATCAACCCAGCACTCGGGAAGCTGAGGTAGGAGCATCACTTGAGTTTAAGGCCAGCCTGGACTACAGAGCGAGACTTGGTCTCAAAAACCAAAACAAAATAAACCTTTGTTAAAGGGGGCAGGAGGGCTGAAGATGTAATTTACTGCAAAAGCCCTGGATTCAGGATGGTGAGATGGCTCAGCGGCATAAGCACCTGCCTGGCAAGCGCGAGGTCCTGAGTTCGACTCCCGGTACCCATACATGAAAAAAGGGCTGGTGATATCGCTCAGCAGCATGGGTGCCTGCTGGCGTGCCAGGTCCTGAGTTCGACCCCCAGTACCCGCCAAAAAAAAAAAAAGCCCTGGGTTCAATCCCCAGTACTGCACCTACGAATAAAATACTAGAAATATGTATTTATTCATAGGCATTAATCACATACAGCAGCTGGTATTAGGGATTCGTTTTGGAATCTGGATCCTATTGAGACTTCCCACAGAGATCAGTGGGATAACGAGCCCTGACAGAGCAGTGTCTGGAGGTCAGCTTAAGCCAGCAGAGTCCAGGGACCCCTCGGCGTGGACAATGCAAATACCTCTAGCCATTCAGTGGCACCAATGGCTCCAAAGTCTCCAGCACTCCAGCTGACAAAGATGATGCTTCTGCAGGGTTTAAATCCACCTGAAGCCAAACAAAAGACTCAGCTATACCTTGGGAAAAAAGGTTTCAGGCAGGGAACTGACCAGTAACTGAACCAGAAGCTTCTGATTCAAGATTAACAGGTTTCAAAAGTACATTTTTTCCTTTTGAGACTCCAGGTAAAAGAACACTAAAGGAACAGGAATCATATTTTAAAGTAATCTACAAAGAGGCTCGGAGATCATCTGCATGTAAGGCACTGGCTCACGGGGAGCTGCTCCTCTACTACTCCATTCTTTGGGGGCCTTAACCTCCGGACCTAGAGATACTCAAACTTACAACACAAGCGGAACAAGTGTCTTCCTGGAGAACACTTGGCTAGGGCACAAGTCACTTAAAAAAATGGGATTACTTTTCTCAAATCAAATAAAAATTCACAAATTTAAATAACAGGACACGTCAAGTAACTTTTGCAACAGCACCTGTTGGCACTACCTGTGCTGCTGCCCTACTCCACCCGTTTCCCTGGGTGTGTAATTCTCCTGCATTAAGTGTTTTCTACAAAGGTTAATAAGCAGTGCAGTTTACTCTACTGCCCAAACCATCAATAATGTGATGAAGCTGTGCACGTGACAGGAGGGTGTGGAAGAGCTGTGAGTCCCCTGAAAGGGCTGCAAGTAAAAGGACAAAATTCTAACAGCAGTTAGATTTTGTCACATAGAACAGGCACACACCTCTGCTGCCAGGTAGATCCATATTAGATCTGCCATTTCATTCTTGAGGTGTCAAACTCAGAATTAGAGCTCAAGAGAATACTTCCCAGTGTCTCAAAGAAACTCATGATTCCCATCCCCATGAAAATATTTCAAGGAGAATCATTTCAATGTCAAAGGGCAGCTCCAAAAGACAACCTGTCTTATGTTTAAGAACTAAGGGTCTAAAAATGTGTAGTAGATATTGTGAAATAGGAAGAAAATGTTCAAATGGGAAAGGGAACTAGGGAGAGGGGAAGAAGGAAGGGAAAAGAAAAAAATGCAAAAGGAAAAAAATGGAAGAAGGGGAAGGGGGTTGAAAGGAGGGTCAGGGAAGGGGAAAAAAAAGAATCAAGATATTTCATGTACAGGTATAAATTCCCTACAATGAATGTGATCATTAGGCATACCCTAAAATATACCAATAAACTTAATTTTTAAAAAAAGTGTGAGAGGGGTGTGGTGGTGCATGCCTGTAATCCTAGCACTCAGGAGGCTGAGGCAGGAGGATCACTGTGAGTTTGAAGTCAGCCTGGGCTACACAATGAGTTCAAAGCTAGCCTGAACTACATGGTAAGACCTTGTCTCAAAAGAAAAAAAAAAGTGTGGTCCAAGAGATGGAGGGAAGGGAGAAGTAAAAAGAATTAAGATATGTACATATACCAACTCTCCACGATAAAGGTAATCATTATATACTGTAAATACGCATTAACAAAAAATTTTAATATTTAAAATAAATAAAAAATAAAAGTGTGGTCTAAAACAAAGAAGTGAGGGTCTAGCATATGAGAATCTTAAGAAATCAGGCAAAATTCAGCAAAGCATATAGCATCTATAACTGCAATATGTAGCATATAATGTTCAAAGGTCTGAAAGTTTGTACTCTACCATTTAAGACCATATCTGAGAACGTCCGGGCAAGTTCCAACAGAAGAGCAGTTCCCACGCTGGCCTTCGCAGCTCCGGGACCCCAGGAATCCCTCTGGGCCCCCACGACAACATAGTGATCTTTAAAGAAAACAAAATAAACTTTATGAATCAACTTTTAAACTGTTTTATAATACCAAAGTCTAGATAGAATAAGCACGACCGTAGAAAAGTATCAACAGGCATGGCAGCGCATGTCTGTAATCCCAGTACTCATGAGGCTGAGGCAGGAGGACTGCTGTGAGTTCAAGGCCAGCCTGGACTATATAGCCAGACCTTGTCTCAAAAAGCCAAAAAAAGAAAAGTATCATGTATGTATTACAGATAAAAAAGCCTAACTTCAGATCTGACTTAGGATGCCAGGGATTAAAAATTCACATGACAATACTATTTTTTCCCTTATCAGTATTGCTACTTTGTCTATTTTACCAATTACATTTATTCAGTGACTGTGTATCTGGGCTCACCAATTGCTTAGTAGTTAACTTTAGTTAAGTCCAAGGGCTTTCCTTTCTAAATGAGGTGACTATTTGGTTGCATTTAAATAGTCCCAGGCATCAGCAAACCAGCCTGTGCGCTCATTTATCACATGGTGGCTGTGCCTGTTTTGTGCTACGTGGGCCGAACAGAGTTAATACAACAGACACTGTACACCCCACAAAGTGTTCATCTGCCCCTTAAGAAAAATGTTCTTATCTTCGGTCTTGCCAATAACTAAACATAGATTTTCTAGTAGTTTCTAACAAGTCAAATTCCTGGGCCTTGTTATGTCCCAAAAAAGCTGACACTTAAATAGCTTAATATTTAGGTGTTTTATTAAAGTTGTTTTTAGAACAAACAAGATTTAGCACTTCACAGAACTAAGCCAGTTTTTATTTTTCAGAAAGGAATTATGTGGGGGGCATAAAACAAAGGCTTTACCTGGCTCTTCAACACCTTTTATAACTCCGAAGACGTTAAGGAACCTTATCTCTTTCAGCTCATTGCTCACAGTGAGCTTCACGTTCCTGTTCTGCTTCGACTGCAGCCTGCACGAAGAGTCTGTTCTCCAGCTGGCGGGACACTCTCTGTCCATATTTCTACAAGCAGAAAGCAGGCTCAGAGTCCGCGTCAGTCACTCCCCTAGGGTTTACTAAGTCGGTTCCATTTTCTGGCTCCAGTGAGGTTCAGGTTAAAAGGTCACAAAGAGAACACAGAAAATTCACTCCCTGGTGGCCACTTGCATCTTGCTCTAATCTGTAGGCAGTCCTTTGAAAATCACGAGTTACCTTCTAGTTTAATCAAAAAGTTTTCAAAATAAAGTCTCTACCTATCCACATCTAATATATGCTCTTCTGTCACAGGCAATGTTACGGTTTACATTTGAAATTCGGATCAAGATGGACTCAGAAGGAAGGTCTCATAAAAATCCGTTAATGTATTTTCATGCTTCCCAACCTTTTCACCCTAACATTCTTCTCAGTTACAAAGAACATTCCTGTGCTGCTGGTGATTAGGTATTTTCCCAACTGATTCCTCATGTTACCCAAAAAATAAGTGCTCCAGGGATCTAACTTGCATAAATACAAGACAAAACATTATTGCCCCTTTCTACATAAGAAGGAACTGGCTTCGCAGGTTAGGAAACATAAGGTAGAATGAGTCGGTGAGACTCACCTACTACAAACGCCTCTTAGCATTCAGTCACGTGGGATTTATAAAGCCTCTACACGTAGATGCTCTTCATTCATGGCCAACCACTCTAGTAAGTAGGATCTTTTACTATCAATGCAACTAAGTAAATGAAATAGGTTTAGAGGACAGTAACTTGTTCTATGTCACCCAGATTCTTCATTTTTATCTATATCAAGTTAATAGTTAACCATCCTCAAATTCCCACAAGTGTAAAATTATAACCAAATGTTTAAGCCTTGATCAAATCAACTGAAACTTCTCATTCTTCCCTCATCACAATCTTCAGCCTGCAAGACAGCTTTTAATTAAGAACGTACTCAAACAGCTTCTCTGCACTCTGTCTGGAGATGGTTTGGACAGGTATGGCAGGCAATCCAGATGACCGAGACGGCGGAAACTGGGTATGATTGAAAGAAGGGAATCCGGGTGTGTACGGGTCGCCCGTCCCCAGGTGAGCCTAGAAGAACAAGAGAGTAGTTAACTCTGCCAGCACTTCCTCAACAAGTTCCCTCGAAGACAGACTTGATGTGAGACCACAGCCCACGCTACATGAGCAGCCTGAGGTCTCCAAGTCTACACGACTCTGCAGTGTCACTCTCGCTTTTACGTAGGACTTGCCAAATTCTCAATTGAAGGCACTACTGATGAGGTACTTTTTTATTGGTTGTTTTTTTTGGGACAGGGTCTCGCTATGTAGTTCAGGCTGGCCTTGAACTTACTATGTATGTAGCACAAGCTGGTCTTGAACTCACAGCGATAATCCTGACTCAGCCTCCTGAGTGCTAAGATTACAGGTGTGCACCACCACGCCCGGGTGATGAAGTACTTTTATTGAGAGGTATATTTACTAACTGTCAGTTCCAGGTACTACTGATCAAGAATTACTAGCAGTAAGGTCTCACAGTCAGTGTAATCAAAATCTTGCTTTCTGCTGAAACTCCCCCAGAAGAGTAGTTAAGGCAGGTACAGTTCTGTTTCTACTAAGGTAGATGGAATCCGGTGACAAGTAGGAGAATGCAGTAAGAACTCACGTGACCGAAGACTGGAAGGTCTGCCTTAATGATGGGAAATTTAGCCCGGTCCAGGTATATCAAGACACCAAGTGCATTTAAGCTTTGAGCATTTGAAACCTACAGAAAAACACAGAAAGCTCAGAAAGTGACAATCTGACCGTATCAAATGTGAATAATACATACTGAACCTTATGCTAAAGAACCAGACTGAGACTCCCAATATTTCCAATAGCACACTTACAGGAAAAAATTTCCATAAAACTAACTCATTAAGGACAGTCTGGAAAATAAGAGAAATAATGAAAACCCATCTAAGACAACCACTGTCTTTTGATGTTTTCCAGTCTCAAAGCACTACACAGATTTGGCTTTCAGTTTTTCTCTTTTTCTTTTTAATACAACATACCTGCAACTGAAAGATTTGGAACTTAAGAAAATGTCATGTAACTGAAGATACAATGTATTTAAAATAACCCATACTCACCTTTTCTGCAAAAGTGATTTTCCCTGCTCTTACAATCACTAAAGATCCATTCACAGAAGTGTTTAAATCCTGAAAGTCCTCTTTAGTGCCAAAGTTAGCATGAACCAGTTTACCCTAAAACAAACATATTAGGTTTAATGAAGATCACATCAGATCAACTATACAATGTGAAACAGAAGAGCTTATACAGATCAAACCTAGAAGAGGAAACCAAGAGAGGAAAAAATGGGGGAGGGGGAGACCAAACAGAGATGAGAGCTCTAAAGTCAAAACTGGCTGCAGTTATCAGGAGTGAAATCAAGGTTGGGCATGGTGGCGCATACCTGTAACCCCAGCACTCAGGAGGCTGAGTCAGGAGGATCACTACAAGTTTAAGGCCAGGGGCCGGTGAGATAGCTCAGTGGCATAAGCGCCTGCCTGGCAAGCGCGAGGTCCTGAGTTCGACTTCTGGAACCCACATAAAAAAGAAAAAAAGGGCCAGTGACATCGCTCAGTGGCATAAGCGCCTGCTGGCAAGTGCGAGGTCCTGAGGTCGACCCCCGGTACCCAAATTAACAAAAAAAAAAAAAAAAAAAAAGTTTGAGGCCAGCCTGGGCTACAAAGTGAGTTCAAGGCCAGCCTAAACTGCACAGTGAAACCCTGTCTCAAAAAACAAAACAAAACGAGAGTGAAATCAAGATTTCTAGCCTCCTATATCTATGTCTTTCCTTATGTCTTGCTGCCTTTACAGGATATTTTCTGGGGAAGAGAAAGAATAATAAGATTTGTTAAGCACAGATGCATATACAGGCTCATCATAGAAGCACCAGTTACATAAGGTTTCCACACATGAACCTCAGACACTTGAGGACATATGTGGATAGGAATAGATTTAACTGAAAGGTCTGATAATAAACCTCCAAAAAAAACTTGAAATGCCACACACTAGAATAAAGTGTCTTGCATAAACCAAGTCTTAGATGATTATATAAGCTGTCATCATAATGTTCCTAAATTCTATAGTGTTCCCAAGAGCAGCTATAAACTGACAACAATCCAGTATCTGAATATAAGGCTTGCAAATGAAATAAGCCCCTCCGTGTTCTGTAACAATATATCCACCTCTCAACTCCTGGCTTGTAGATACTAGGGAAAGTGATACAGGTAATAGAAACACAAGTAATAACCATCAAATTTCATCTGTACCCCCCATATGATATACCCCCACTGTGACTTTTAACCTGAAAATACCACCATTAAAAATAACAAGCAGCAGCAGCAGCAGCAGCCAGGTGTGATGGCACAAGCCTAAAATACCAGCACTTGGGCGGCTAAGGCAGGAGGACTGCCAAAAGTTCAAAGCCAGCCTGAGCTAAACAGTGAGTTCAAGGTAGGCCTGAACTACATAGCAAGATCCTGTCGTTGTCATCCCCCCAAATCTACTTAGCTATTTTCTATTTCTTAGGCCAAGTTTTAAAAGCTCAAGGGGAAACTGACTAGACAAGTATTTTTGGAAAAGTAAGAAAACCCTCCCTAAAGAGGCAAGCCTGGAGAAGAGACGTCCACGAAGTGAGGGAACAGACTGCTTTATGTTTAGGGGCAGACTGGCAAAGGGAAAAGCAAGTTTTGTTTTTCAATTTTAATTTTTTGGTTTTTATAAGGGTCTTGAGGTGGGAACTTTTTTTTTTTTTTTGGTACTGGGAATCGAACTCACAACCTCGTGCTTGCCAGGCAGGCACTGTGCCGCTGAGTTATATCCCTGGCCCCCTAGGTGGGAGCTTTTTATGCTTGAGCTTTTTTCACTTGGGCAAAGTGAAAGCTAGTGATCCGATCAGTGAGCTTCATCATGTGAAGAGTAAGGAGGTCAGAGTGACCAAAGAGGCAAGCAATAAGATTATTTAGGTCTTGCAATTTATTTTGACTAAGGCATTGGAGGGTTGAGAACAAGCGTGTCTATCTTGTGGTCGGTTGCATCTTACAAGTGAATTTAGAGTACAACTCCTAAGAACAACAGAGAAAAAAGGAGGAAAAAGGAACAGTAGAGATATGGACTATCCAAGTGAGGCAACAGAGAGCAGAGTCTCCTGCACTGTTTGCCTTACTTACAGTAACTGTCGCGGCCTTGCTGTATGCCACGTAGCCCTCGGGATTCTCCACCAGGTACACCAGGTCACTATTCGTACCCGTCACAGTTACGGAGTTTGGAGCAGTGCTTAAAAAAGAAAAAAGATTAAGTTAAAATGAAGGTAAGGCGTTCTATGTCACTTGCCTTGAGGGAATCTTGCTCAGTATCTCAAAGCCTGATTCTTACTCTGAAAGTCTATCCTGTTTTCCATACGTGAAATCACTTCCTCCGTACGTTTACCATCTTCCACATACCTGCTTTTGACCTGAATCTTCACATAGTGTTCGTTCCGCCAGACTTTGCTGAGTTTGTATTCGCTGAACTGATTCTCAACGAAATAGGCGAGATTCTCATCTTTTGCAGATCCAGCTTCACGAGGGATGTAGATATTTTGATTCAGCTGCCTGGAAGAAAAACGTCTTGATTAAAATGCATATTTAAAATTAATGTTTAACCCAAGAATAAAAAAAACTGATTTGTATTATCCCTCGTAGCTAAGATACATGAACAATGACCCAAAATGTTGGCATTGCCAGATAGAGAAAAGCACAGAATAAAATTATACCAATGTCTTAACTAACATTACTTCAAACTTGTTCAAACCTCTTTGTCCACTATAGAACACTCCTCCGAGAGCCCCATGCTAATACAGCGCACCCTCATAGGATGGCTTTAGGGGAAACACGCAGCTTTTAGGAGCCAAGTGCAAGCTAGTGATCCTCCTGTCGGTGGACATAGGGCATCCAGCTTCCATCTTCACTTTTCTGAAGCGTTCTGCATCCCCTGTGATGCTTTCTAAACAGACTCAGCATTATTACTGATATGTATACTCTTTCTTTTATGGACTACCTACATTTTTACTTTTATCCATAACACCAGCTGTATAACATACACAAAAGTTAAAGTCATCACTTTATGGTGATGCATGCACACCCATGTTTATAGCTGCACAACTCAATAGCTAAATGTAGGAAACAAGGGAGATGTGGTGTCACAAGCCAGTACGGAGGCTGAGGCAGAAGGATCACCATGAGTTCAAGGCCAGCCTGGGCTACATAGTGAGTTCAATACAAGCCTGAACTACAGAGTGAGATCCTGTCTCAAAACAACCAAAAACAAACAAACAGGGGCCGGTGAGATGGCTCAGCGGCGTAAGCGCCTGCCTTGCAAGCGCAAGGGCCCGAGTTCGACTCCCGGATCCCACATACGAAAAAGGGGCTGGTGATATCGCTCAGTGGCACGGGTGCCTGTTGGCGCACGAGGTCCTGAGGTCGACCCCCCAGTACCCACAAAAAAAAAAAACAAAAAAAAAACAAACCAAAATTTCGGAAGCAGCTTTTGTGTCCAGAAACAGATAAATGGATAAAGAAAATGTGGCATTTACGCACAATGGAGTACCACTCTGCCATAAAGGATAAACTTGAGTCATTTGTAGGAAAACAAATGCACTTTGAGACCATAATGTTAAGTGAAATATATCAGACACGTGCACTTACATATCACATGGTATCTCTTACATGAGAAACCCAAAGTATACATAAAGAGCAAAATAATGGATAAATAGGGAGATCTTTTTCATATGGGAAGGGCACAAGAAATAGACGGAGGGGGAAGGAAGGGAAGGAAAAGGGATTTAGAAAGAAGGGAAAAAATGGAAGAGCTTTTTCAAATGGGAAGGGGAACAAGAGCTGGAGGGAAAGGGAAGAGACAGAAGGCGAAAGGGACAAAAAAGGATTACGGTGTATCATGTACATGTATCAGCTCCCACAATAAATGTAATCATGTGCTGCAAATATGTACTAATTAAAAAAAAAAAAGCGTGTGCATAATGGCACACGCTTGTTATCCCAGCATTCAGGAGGCTGAGGCAGGAGGATGGCCATGAGTTCGAGGCCAGACTGGACTACATAGAGTTCAGGGTGAGGCCAAACTACAAAGCAAGACCCCATCTCAAAAAACCAAAAAAGAAAAAAAAAAAAAAAAACCAATAACAAAAAAGAGGGGGTGGTATGTAAAAAAAAAAAACCCCACAAAAGTAAAAATGCCAAGATTTATAATTTAAAACCACTGAAACTGTAGGAAGCTATCACAAAAGGCAAAAGATTAATTTGTTCTTTACAGAGACCTAAGGTAAAAACTAAGGATAGGGCTGGTGAGATGGCTCAGTGGCATAAGCGCCTACCTTGCAAGCGCGAGGGCCCGAGTTTGACTCCCGGATCCCACATACGGAAAAGGGGCTGGTGATATCGCTCAGCGGCACAGGCGCCTGTTGGCGCGCGAGGTCCTGAGGTCGACCCCCCGGTACCCACAAAAAAAAAAAAAAAAACAAAACTAAGGATAGAGGTGGGCACGGTGGTGCATATCTATAATCCCAACACGTAGGAGGCAGGAGGATTGAGACAGGAGGATTTCCACGAGTTGCCAGGGCAGCCAGGCTACACAGGTGAGTAGCCTGAACTGCAGAGTGAGACTGTCTCAAAAAAGAAAAAATTAAAAATAAAAATCTAAGGACAAAAACCTTAAGGATGGGGTATAGGTTAACAGGTGAGAACCAGCAGAAATCAAGGAATACCAGAGCTGTAAAGTCAGGCACTCAAATAAGTCATGATCCAAGATGAACAAAGAGCCTGGTGACGGGACAGCAGCAGAGCTCAGCATAATATTGTAAGAGAGTACGATGGAACATCAGAGTAGACCAAAGCCTGAGACTAAGGAGTAAGATACCAAAAACACATGACAGAACAAGGACCTCAATGTACATTTTCAGAAAAGTTCTAAATTCCCCTACCAGCACAGTTTCATTTCTCACTGACCTCTCACGCCGCCCTAGCTAACGGTGGGAGACGCCTCTCGCGTCTGCCGCAGTGGGGCGCTCTCACTGCACCTAGTGAGCAGGGTTTGCTCAGATACCGCAGTTGGGCTCGTGAAGCAGCTCAAGCTTACCTGACGGTGCTGCCGAACTTCGCGGGGTCGAGTTTCTCTGACAGCATTGTTTTGAGGTCTTCCCAGTACAAGCGAGAAGGTGATTCGGGGATCACCTCTTCTTCTGGCTCCAGGTCTTCTGACCCCTTCATCACCTCCGTGGCTGCGGGTCTCTCACACTCACCCTTTGGTTCTACACGTTTACAGTAGCCCAGGTACCCAATCATAAATCCTAAGATAAAAAGTTGCAAAGCTAAACTCACAGAATTCATTTGTAATGTAGCTCCATAAGAATTGTTAATATTTTCACCCAAGCCTTGAAAATACTCGTTTTCGGGCCAGTGAGATGGCTCAGCGGCATAAGCGCCTGCCCGGCAAGCGCGAGGTCCCGAGTTCGACTCCCGGATCCCACATACAAGAAAAGAGCCGGTGATATCGCTCAGCGGCACGGGCGCCTGCTGGCGCGTGAGGTCCTGAGGTCGACCCCCGGTACCCACACAAAAAAAAGAAAATACTCGTTTTCAGTTAAATTTTAGGTAGTCTGAAGGCAAATAACTACAACACAGTTTTATAGATTTTAAACCACATAATCCAATACATTATATAATAATGACTAAATTGTATAGTAACTATTTTTCAGTTACCTGTTTAAAACACAGGTGTGGGGGCCGGTGAGATGGCTCAGCGGCCTACGTGCCTGCCTGGCAAGCGCGAGGGCCCGAGTTCGACTCCTGGATCCCACATACGAAAAAAGGGGCCGGTGATATCGCTCAGTGGCACGGGCGCCGGCTGGTGCGCCAGGCCCTGAGGTCAACCCCCGGTACCCACAAAAAAAAAAAAAAAACCCACAGGTGTGTACTTTTTCTTACCAGAAGCCTTCCCTGAAACCTCAGGCTGTCTCCATGCCTCAAGTACCCCGTGTTCTTCCCATTATAACATCTGCACATTATATTGCAATGACTCACACCTTTCTCTCCTCCCACCAGACTAAACTCAGTGGCAGGTACAGAATCTTAGTCACTATCATATTCTTACTCCCTGCACAGTGGCACTTAAAAAGTACAGAATAGCTGAATTGAAGTAACAGCGTTCCCAGAGCTGGGTGTAAGAAACACTCACCAATCATGAAAAAGATGGTGACGGCAACAGCACCATAGCAGATGCTTCCGGTACACCTTCTCGGTGTTTTGACATTGGCCCTCATGTTACCGTCAGCATTTTCTTCCTCGTCTGCAGCCAGTTTCATCTCCACATGACTGTTATCTCCATCTATGTGCCGAGCCAGACTAAACCGGGTATATGACAATGGTTCTCCACCAAACTGGGATTTTTTTTTTTTTAAAGAAAGCATCATAAAGGAGATGAAGGGAATTAGGAGCAATTACAGCAAGTCTGGTCACATACTATGCTTATTAGTGGCCCACTGCTATGACTTGATTACATTCCTAAAAGAAATGAAGACCCCCTTTCAAAACAGCACTGTTCCCCATACCCACTTCTGTCAATGGTGGATAAAGGCTGCATCACACACTGGACTTCATGCTATGCATCCCTTTCATTCCAGATTTTTGTATGTTTTCTAATTAACATACACACACACACACATCACCAACATTTTTTTTAAAGGAGACAGGATCTTACTATGTTGCCTCGGTTGGCCCCAAACTCCTGAGCTCAAATGATCCTCCTACTGCAGCCTTCTAAACAGCTAGGACCCCAGACAAAGGCCACAGCGCCATGCTCCTACTATACATTTTGAGTGGCACTTTCTTAGCTCATCTTACCTACTTGGTCACCCCCAACATACCCAAACTACCTGAACTGTCTTATGATATTTTCTAGAATTAACCTTCACCCTAACTAAATACAACCATCCCCTGTGGGATCCCTTAGACCTCAAGATGACCAGTTCAAGTATACGAGAATGCCCAGTGACAGTTTGGGGCAATATTTCATACTTGGTGGGTAAAAGCCATGCTTGTGTATCTCACATTGTTGCAGACATAGACCTATAACTGAAAACATCTTACCAAGTTCGAGAACGTGGCTCTGGCTTGATTCATCATTCTGAGCTGCCACACAGAAGAACCTGGTTATGGAATAGAAAATTAATATAATAAAATAGATGCCACTGTGTCAAATTAATGAAGACTTTTCATTACCAGGCTACGTTAATTATATCAAAATTTCTTGCAAATAATTATCATTTTTCTAGAAAAGATCTTTAACCAAAATATTAAGCCGGGCATGGTGGCACACGCCTGTAATCCCAATGCTCAGGAGGCTGAGGCAGGAGGAACACAATGAATTTGAGGCCAGCCTGGGCTACGAAGTGAGTTCAAGGCCAGCCTGAACTGCATAGCAAGACCCTATCTCAAAAAGATAAAAACAAAACAAAACAAAATATTTAATTTACATGACAACTACATTTAGTGTGACAGGTGACCGGGTCCCGCATTGAGGTGGGATAGTGATAGAGACAGCTAAGAAGAACATTACTGGGACAAATAAGAAATCTGAATATGACTACATGGTTGATAGTGCTATTCTATCAATGTTGGATTTGGGGAGTGTGATAATGGTGTTATATTTGTGTTCTTATGTACCCAGTCCTAGGCTGCCCCTGGGCAGTGCTCCGGGCAGGTGTGTGCTGGCTGGGGATTGTGTGGCAAACCCTCAGCAAGTTCCCTGAGTGAGAAGTTTCTGTAGAAATAAAAGAAGTGTCCAGAGCTTTCCAGGAGTAAAGAAGGTGAAGAGGTTCCACCAGGAATGTAATCCCAGCACTTGGGAGGCTGAGGCAGGAAGATCGCTGCAAGTTCAAGGCCAGCCTGGGCTACACAGTGAGTTCAAGACCAGCCTGAACTGCATAGTGAAACCCTGTCTCAAAAAGAAAAAAAAAAAAAGAGGTGGTAGTTCTACCTCAAACCCCGAGCTATTAAGAGTCAAGGGCCACTTTTTTTTTTTTTTTTTTTTTTTTTTGCAGTATTGGGAATTGAATCCAAGTGTGATTTACCACTGAGCTACATCTCCAGCCCTTTCTATTTTATATTTTATTGTATTTATTGTTTTTTGAGACAGAGTCTCGCTATGTAGCTCAGACTGTCTTTGAACTCACCATGTAGCCCAGGCTGGCCTCCTCACAGTGACCCTCCTGCCTTAGCCTGCTGGGATTACAGGCATCCTCCACCATGCCCAGTTTGGACTAAATTACTTGGTACTGCTAAGCTGCCCAGGCTGGCCTTGGATTTGCTATCCTCCTACCCAGGCCTCCTAATTACAGGAGGCCACCTGATTACAAGCATGCACCACCACCCCCCAGAGCTCAGAGTCATTTTTTACTCAGGCACAGATGTTACAAAAACAGAAAGGGGGAGGGGGGAAGCTTGGCAAACTTAATTAATAGTTGATGAATCTAGTTAAAGGGGTCATAGATAATGTCACTGTACTATTATTTCAATTTTTTCTTCAGGCTTGAAATTTTTGAAAATTAAAATGGGGGGGTAGTTAGCATGTCATCCTTGCTAAGTGGATTTAAGTAATCAAATTTAGTAGTCAAAGAAAAGGAACAAATACAAAAAGATAACAGACTACCATCTGCGAAAAAAACAAAAACCAAAACCAAAGCAGAATGAATCAAGAATGGTCATGCTACAGAGACCACAAAGGGTCCCTAGTAGACAAGACAGAAGTCCTAATCCTTCTGAGTAACAGCTGCTACAAACATTTGATAGATCTGACACAAAAAGGACCAAAAATCCCATGGGTTATGCTATTTTACAGATCAAGAGGTCAATTATCTGAAAGGCTGAGTGATTTGTACAAGGCTAAAACTGGTATCCTAAGAATGAAGTTCAGTGGATTACTGGGTTACAAATATTGGATTATCTCTAGAAATTTTCTTTTTTTTGAGGGGGATACCAGGAATCGAACTCAGGACCTTGCACTTGCCAGGCAGGCACTGTGCCGCTGAGCTATATCCCTGGCCCTATCTCTGGAAATTTAAGAAATTAACCTTAGCCTTTTTCATTATACTCCTTTTCATTACAGACTTCTACAATCAACTTCTATAATCATGTGTTTACTTAAAGCCTTAACTGAAATCTGAATTTTCTGATTAATTTGGCTCGAGTGCATCTCAGTGCTTAAATGTTATGCTGAGATTTATAAAATGGACATGTATTGCACACTATCTACTTTAAGGCTTTTCCTATGCATAAGTACACTTGTGCATTGCACACTCAGAAGGCACAAAGCATGCTGATTGTAAAACAAAGAACATTATATAAATTGCAAAAAAATTTAAGTCCAAGCCTTAAACCAAATGCAATAAACTGGGTGTGGTGGCACACACTGGTAATCCCAGCCCTTGGGAGGATTATCCATTGCCTGGAGTTCAAGGCCAGCCTGGGCTACATAGCAAGTCTAAGGCCAGCCTGAAATACACAGTGAGACCCTGTCTCAAAAACACACAAAAAAAGGCAGGCATGGTGGCACACACCTGTAATTCCAGCACTCAGGAGGCTGAGACAAGAGTATCGCTGAGAGACTGAGGCCAGCCTGGACTAATGTGGTGAGTTCAAGGCCAACTTAAACTATATAGCAACACCCTGTCTCAAAAAAAAAAAAAAAAAAAAAAAAAAAAGGCATGATGGCACACGCCTGTAAGCCCAGCACTCAGGAAGCTAAGGCAGGAGGCTTGTCATGAATTTGAGCCAAGCCTGGGCTACATAATGAGACCCTGTCTCAAAAACAAAAACAAAAAACCAAGCCACACACACAGACATATGCAATATATCATATTCTTAGAAACACAATCTCTTCCCCCTTCTGGTACAAAAAGTTTATCACCACCATACCACCACACTGTTCAGACCCAGTCCCTAGAACTAGTATGAAAAGGCCCCACCCTGAGCCTATTTTAAATTGCCTTTTTCGGGGGGGGGACAACTTACAAGTTTAACACTTGTCTGTATCAGATGTCAGGTTTTCTAGTTTTAAATAAGTTTTGTATTTTGCAGTACTGGAAATCAAACCCAGGACTTCACCCATGCAAGGCAAGTGCTATATAACTGAGCTACACCCCTAATCCTTAAGTTAATTTTAAAACTGAAGTGATAAATGATCTAAATAATTTAAACAAGTAAGAGTGGTTTAGTTTACTACCATGAAAGTATGATTATGTATAAATAAAATTAAAATTTTTACTAAGAAAACAGATAGCATTTCTATTTTAATACCCAGATTCAAAATTAAGAATACTATAACATAAAAGAAATCAAGTCAGAGAAAAAAAATTTGAGCTAGACAATTTCCATTTTATTCCTATCGATTTGTATCTGTGAAGACCCCAGTAGTTCTAGGATATCCACAAGATATTCCTGAAATTTTACGAGTCAGTCTTTCGAAACAACCTCACATACAGGAGGAGAAGCTTTCTGTTTAAGAGAATCCTTTAGTGAATTTTCTTCCAAGTGAAATCACTCTATGTGCTCAAAAAGCACGTGGGAACTTCCCACACCAGCTGTAACACCATTCTGAGTATAAGCAGTTCTGTTGAAAGGTTACATCCAGGGCTGGGGATGTGGCTCAGTGGCACAGCGCCTGCCTAGCAAGCATGAGGTCCTGAGTTTGATTCCCAGCACCAAAATAAATAAATAAAAAGTCACATCTAAAAGCCACACTGGGGGCCGGTGAGATGGCTCAGCGGCTTAAGCGCCTGCCTTGCAAGCGTGAGGGCCCGAGTTCGACTCCCGGAACCCACATACGAAAAAGGGGCCGGTGATATCGCTCAGTGGCACGGGTGCCTGCTGGTGCGCGAGGTCCTGAGGTCGACCCCCCGGTACCCACAAAAAAAAAAAAAAATAAATAAATAAATAAAAGCCACACTGGCCAGGCATGGTGGCGCACGCCTGTTATCCCAGCACTTGAGAGGCTGAGGCAGGAGGATCACGGTGAGTTCGAGGCCAGCCTGGGCTCCATAAGTGTAGTTCAGCCTGAACTACATAGTGATACCCTGTCTCAAAAAATCCATAAACAAATAAATGTCACACTGTTCTCATTTGACTTGTTTCTAGATGACACCACCAATGCTGATAGTCTAGCAGAGAGATAAACCAAATATCACTTTGATTTTCTCATACTAGTGTACCAACAGTGACTGAAACACTACTCAGTTCTTGTATTAATAAGAGAAATTAAAATAAGCAAAACTCAGTGCTGTGTGTTTTGAACCTGAAATGTCTTTGACTGTGAGGTGGAAGATAAGCAGGCAGACATTAGACAGCCCTAAACTTCTCTAAATGCACTCATCTCACCGCGGGTGTAGCTCACTGGTAGAGTGCTCTGTCACGGGAGTTCCTGACGTCAGTCTCCAGTCCTGCAGAATAAATTCAATCAACTGATTCCTACTTTATGGTGCCTCAAAACCAGGGATCTGTAAACAACACAAAGAGCTTGAGGGTGGGACTGGGGTCAGACACAATTGCACCTGTGGATAACATGCCCAAAGTGGCCACTCCTTTTTCATGAAATAAATATAAGCCACCTGTTTCACACTGACAAGCCCAGTTCAATTTAGGTAACAGGCCACTCTTTCAGGTCCTTGGAACTCACATAAGGAAGTTCCTCTACCTCTTTTCAGGGGTTTTTTTTTTTTTTTTTTTTTTTTTGTCTTTTTGAGACAGGGTTTCGCTCTGCAGTTCAGGCTGGCCTTGAACTCACTTGTAGCCCAGGCTGGCATCGAACTTGTGGCGATTCTCCTGCCTCAGCCTCTGGAGTGCTGGATCGAGGGTCTGTTATAGAGACCTTCACTACCTAACAAGCTCACTTTGAACCCAAGGACTTGTATATACTTGGTAGGATTTGACAAAACAGCATCAAGGTCTTTCTTAGCTTTAAGAGGCTAACTTCGGGCCTGAAATGCAAGGACAGTGGAGGAAATCAAAGAAAACAAGCAGAATCCTTATTTCCTTTTAGCTTTCTGAAAAGACTGCCCAACCTGAAGGTCAGAACCACTCAGCCACTGCCATCTATTTGTGTCACATTCGTAAGGGAGAGCAGGCAAGAAGTGTTCCACAAGGCCACAGGGATCATTTTTAATTAGCTTTCATTGTTGTTGGATTTAGGTTTTAACTGAGAACCTTGCTCCACTATAAACACACACGTTACCATTACCAGAGGCCAGTAACTGCCTAGCTTTTGGAAGGGGTTAGCCAAACTCACCTCTACCCAACAACCAACACAGGCTAGGTTCACAACCATCCATTACTTGACATGGCGAGAGCCCATCAAAGGAAAAAGATGCTATGCTACACATACCGGGTTAATAAAAAAATATGGTATGTGCTTGGTTAAAAATTGTTTTGGTACCGGGAATCGAACTCAGGACCTTGTGCTTGCCAGGCAGGCATTTGTGCCACTGAGCTATATCCCCGGCCTGTGCTTACATTTTAAAAATCACACACAAATTTTTTTTTTTTTTTTTTGTGGGTATGGGGGGTCAACCTCAGGACCTCGCGCGCCAGCAGGCGCCCGTGCCGCTGAGCAATATCACCGGCCCTTTTTTTGTATGTGGGTACCAGGAGTCAAACTCGGGCCCTCGCGCTTGCCAGGCAGGCACTTACGCCGCTGAGCCATCTCACCGGCCCCACACAAAAAATTTTAATTACGGTAAAAGATACATTGCTGTACATCTTCCTCAAAATACTCCCCCTCTCTTGGAACACCTCCTATCATTTTTGCCACTTTCTGAGGCACTTCTTTTACAAGGTGTGATCAAAAATACAGTGAATGCTGCTGCCAAGTGCCATTCAATCATAATGCAAAGTTATAAAAACATCACAGCATATTCAGGAACTGCCACCCTGTGACTTCTGGCTCTTCCTCAAAGTCAAAAAGGTCAGTTTTGAAATGATTCAGGCCATTAAAGCAACCACGACAGCACAAGGAAAGACACTCATGAAAGGACTTCCAGAACCCAAAGTGGCAAGAATGATGGAATAAGTGTTAGAAGTGAGGGGGAATATTTTGAGGGGGATTAAGGAAAATGTCATTTATTATTTATTTTTATTGTTTTAGGGTTTTTCTACTTTTTGAGACAAGGTCTTGCTCTGTAGTCAAGGCTGGCCTCCAACTCACCGCCATCTTCCTCAGCCTGCCAATGCTGGGATGACAGGCATGTGCCACCACAACTAGCTTTTAATGTTTTTTTTTTTTGAGACAGGGTCCCCCGAGCTAGCCCTGAACTCTCTTGATCCTGCTGGGATCACAGGAATGGACCAATGTCTTTTACTGAAGTAAACTTTTTTTGAAAAAAACTTTTAGCCACGAGTGGTGGTGCATGCCTATAATCCCAACACTAGGGAGGCTGAGGCAGAAGGATCACTGCAAGTTCCAGACCAGCCTGAACTACACAGGGAGACCCTGTCTCAAAAAACAAACAAAAATTAACATTCACCACAATTGTGATCTCACTGATAAGCCTTTGAAAAACATTTGCTGTTTTGGTAAAACAGAAAAAAGCTAACAAAAACCCCAGCAGGACCCACAAGTACTTAGAAAGCCTGAATTTAATTTTTATACTAAGTAACTCTTAGAAATTAGCTTCAATGTCTTAGTCAATGAGGTCAAATTTCCCACAGAGACAACTGAATTAGCATCTAGTATTTCAAACTAATAATCTAAGCCTAGAATAAAGGTATCAGGTAACCAAATACTTCTGTAACAGGACAACTATTTCCTACTTCAATCCTCTTACCAAAAAGAAAAGAAAAAGAAGGGCGCGGAACACCAATCCAGTCCTCTGGGTAAGTGATGTATCCCAAGGTCACCAGAAACGGTGAGCAGGGACAAAGCGTTAACTGAGGATTGTCACCAAATATTCTTATCCACACTCTTCACTAACACTTCAGAGCGCTGTCCAACAGAAACAGTGAGCCCAATGGGCTTCTACAACCCTTTAATCGTCCTGCTAGTTCCCAATCAGCCTTTACAAGTCTTGTCCCCGAGGTCGCCCATCTTGTGGCAATGACCGCTGGCAATATTCTTATGGTGAACACCTGCGGCGCTCACGCTGATTCTGCATTGGAAAAAACGAGAATCCACCCACAAGGCCAAGGGGCAGAGCCCGCAAGAAAAGATCAGGTGGCACCGGGGATCCAACGTGCACTGTAGCTGCCATCTAACTGCCCGCGACACGCCGCCGGTCTCCGAGTCGGAGGGAGCTTTGTTTCTATCCGCAATGAGACTCGAGCCCTAGGAGCCACGCGGAGGCGATGGGCGCCGAGGCCAAGGTCACCCCCGATCCCCGGCAGCCGCTGCCCGAGGCGACTTCCTGGGGCAGCACGTGCTCGCGGCCAGGCGACCGGCCCTGCGGCAGCGTGGCCGCCCCCGCGCTCCGGGAGCCGGGCTGGAGCTACTCTGGGCTGCAGCCCTGCGAGGGAGGAAGAGGATCACGAGGGCCCGGAGCCGAGGCCGAATGGAGGGGCGCAGGGCGACAGTGGGGACCCTTCACCTCGCCCCAGCCCTAACACGGGAGCCACTCGCCGCTCGGTAAACGAGCGGGCACAGAAAGCAGCAAAGGTAGGGACGCCCGTGTCCCACAGCGGTCCCACACCGACGCCCCTGGCCCCCAGGCCCGGCTGTCGCCCGCCTGCCCCGCTCCGCCCACGGCTGCTGGACAGCACCGCGGCGGACCGGCCCGGGGACCGCTCGGACCCGCCCCGCAGACTGGGGAAGAGAACACGAGGCGCGGCCGGGTCTTCCCAGAAGCGCATCACTCACACAGGATCCTCCAGCGTTGCTCAGCGTGCTCCCTACTCCCTAAGCCCTCTGAGGAGACGTCCACCCCCAACAAGCCGTTTATAATTCGGCTCCGCCCCCTGACCCCCCAGGGGTTGATGTCATTTCCGGCCTCACGTACCACCTAAGGAGGTGGTCTAAGGAAAAGGCCTTGGGCGAGTTGCGCGCGCACCCGGTAGCGGGCGGGGCCTCGAGGAAAAGGCTCCAAGACGGCAGGTGCGCCGGGAAGCCACGCGATTGGCTGAGCGGCCTCGGCCTCGCGCCCCTCCCCCGCGGTGCAGTGGGACGCAGAGGTAGCCCAGAGCCTGGGGATTCACCTTGACGGACCTCGAGGCGTGCAGTGCAAGGTTAAACGTGTTAGCGTGGGCTTCCAAAACGTTGGATACTTGTAGTGAAGTAGTTCCTTTTAAAGTGTCTTTCCCGGGTGGAATATTAAGTAGCCGCGAAAGCCGTATTGTGAATATATATTTTGCAGCCTCAGAAATATGTAAGCAAGAACGAAAAAGAATTAAAAGCAGGCAGGGCGTGGTGGTGCATGGCTGTAATCCCAGCACTTGGGAGGCTGAGGCAGGAAGATTGCCATGAGTTCGAGGCCAGCCTGGGCTACATAGTGAATTCAAGGCCAGCCTACATAGCGAGACCCCGTCTTAAAAAAAAAAAAAAAAAATTAAATGCAAAATGCAAATCTATATTCAGGACGTATGCAGGTAAGGCAAGCCTGAACTACATAGTGAAACCCTGTCCTGGAAAACCAACAAACCAAAACAAAAAATGGTGTATGCAAGCAGCACTCAACTAAGACTGGCAAAGTGCTTTGGTAATGGTTAATGTGTGAGAATAGAAGAGAAAGTAAAAACAAATGATCTGTTCCGCGATAGGATTATAGATTAACTTTCAAGTTTTAGCCACTATTGTTAGTACAGATTTGTTGCAATGCATAGCGAATAAATAAAACATGCCTGTAATCCAAGCCCTGAGGAAGGCAGTGGATGGAGGATCGCAAGTTCAAATTTGGCCCTGTCTCCAAATTAAATAAATAGGTGGCGCATGCCCGTAATCCCAGCACTTGGGAGGCTGAGGCAGGAGGATCGTCCGGAGTTCGAGGCCGGCCTGGGTTACATAGTGAGTTCAAAACTATCCTGAACTACATAGCGAGACCCTGTCTCAAAAAAAAAAAAAAAAAAAAAAAAAAAGAAGAAATAGAAAAAGCAAGCAAGAAAGAGGCCAGCTTGGACTATATAGCAAGATCCTATCACACACAAAAAAAAATAAAGGCTGGAGATATAGCTCAGTGGGAAGACCCTAATTCCAAGGTTTTTTTAAATATAACTTTGATCCTTACTACTTTTTTATGAAAAAAATAAGAATTTCACAACAAAATAATAAGAGAAAAACAATACTTCTGAAACTCCTTGAAAGTTTCAGACCCTCTCCCCCTTTCTGTAATTTATGGACCACTGAGAGAAATGAATTTACAGCTACAACATGACAGAAACCAGGACCAGAAAAGGGTTGCAAATAAAGTGCTTTCCTGGGATGGAACAGTACTTTAAAATGCAAGCCTATTTCCAAAGCCCCAGGCTCCAGCTTTCCCCTGGTCACGTAGGAAAATCTGGTCGGTACTTGGACTCTGCCCACTGCCCTTCCCTCTGAACTCCACACCTGGTGTAAAACCTCTCTCTGGCCAAACACATACTTTAAAATCTCACCAGCCGGGGCCTGGCTGCACCTTATAGAGGACAGACACAAAGCCTTGTGATACAGAGGGGTTGCCTTGGGATTCAAACAGGGACCTGAGTGCCTTCGAAAACGAAATTAACAACAAATACTAGTATTTCCCAGTGAAAACCTTATGCTTTCATGGGGAAGATGAGAGAAAAATGAACAGAGGTCAGGACCATTTATATGAAATTCCAAATAAAAATTTCATATCCTCTAAAGTGAAACAATAAAGGTGCTCACGAGGCTATCAATTATTTTTCTTTTTGTGATGTTATTAGTGGTAACAGGCTGCATGCAATTATAACCCCTTCCCTTCCCTTTTCTCCCTGCAAGCACAGCAAGAATCTCCCTCTTCTGCGATTTCTAGTCAATGAATACAAATTTAGATTGCTTTGTTATGGAACCTAATGTCCCAAGGCTGTTTTTCTTTGCCCTCAGCTTCACAATCATTCAGATATTTGATCTTTATCTGATTGTCATTGTTAGTGTCACCTTTATTATATAATATTATCCAACATTCCTGGGAACCCAGTAATTTGAATGCTTGCAATAAAATATGGTTTGAGTCTTTTTTTTTTTTTTTCTTTTTGAGACAGAGTGTCCCCCTGTGTGGCCCTGTTGGCCTCGAACTCGAGGTGATCCTCCTGCCTCAGCCTCTTTAGTGCTGGGGTTACAGGCATGCACCACCACGTTCAGCTTGATATGGATATTTTTCAATGTCCATCCTTCCACAAATTGTTATAAGAGATTTGCCTTACACTGGAACTAAGATTCTTGCAGTTCCTTCCAAAAGACACACAGAAATAAAATCACGTATACTGGAATTTTCACAAAACACACCGAGGTTGGCAAGGAGTGTACAGTGTGCTGAAGAAATAAGTGACACCTTGAGTTAGGGGAAGGGTCGGGGTGCTGGATAAAATGGGGAAACCCCACCTTCCAGCTTTCCCTCCTGTGGGTTTCAGAGACCCAAGGTTGCAGGAGCTCCTGAGAGTAAGACAGGCAGAGTCAGCATCAGTCAGCACAGGCCAGGGCGGAGCCGTGGTAGGAGTGGGGGTTGGGTCAGGCAGGATGGCTACGTGGAGATGTCCTGGGGCCAGCCTGGGATCCGGGTTCCTGGAGAAGAAAGATGTCCCCGCAGGAACAGCTCCACTCGTTGAAGCCTCTGGCATGAGAATGAGTCTGGAGTGTGCCTGGTAAAAATCCAACTCTCAGGCGTGGTGCTCACACCTGTGATCCCAGCACTCAGGAGGCCGAGGCAGGAGGATCATTGCAAATTCAAGGCCAGCCCGGGCTACATCAAGAGACACTGTCTCAAAATAAACAAAGTAAACCAAATGAAAACCAAAGAAATGTCTTTAAGAGCCTCTGAAGGCCCGATTCCAGAATAAGTGACTGGCCTGGGTCACTGATAACAGCTGGATGAAAAGGTTATTACTTCCTGTGTAGAGCTGAGGACATGAAATAAAATAAGCTACGCATAGAAAGACAAATGCCACATGACCTCACACAGATATGGAATATGAGAGTGCCACGGTGGGTACCAGGGATGAGGAGAGGTTGATCAATGGATCCTGGCAGTTAGATAAGACATTCTGGTGGGGTGGGGATGGTGACCCATGCTGGAAATCCTGGGGCTTGGGAGGCTGAGGCAAGAGGATCTCCAAGAGTTCGAGGCCAGCCTGGACTATATAACAGCCTTCTGCTATATATATATATATATATATATATTTTTTTTTTTTTTTTTTTTTTTTTTTTTTTTTTTTTTGGTGGGTACCGGGGGCTCGACCTCAGGACCTCGCGCACCAACAGGCACCCGTGCCGCTGAGCGATATCACCGGCCCCTTTTTCGTATGTGGGATCCTGGAGTCGAACTCGGGCCCTCGCGCTTGCAAGGCAGGCTCTTACGCCGCTGAGCCATCTCACCGGCCCATATTTTTAAAAGATAGAAGAAAAAGTTTTGAGTATCTTAAACATGTGCACCATAAGAGCATGATAAGTGTTTGAGAAGACAGGTATGTTTAGGTTGATTTATGCATTACACAGTGTATGCATGTATCAAAACATCACATGGTGCTCCATGATACATACAAGTTTTATTTTTTATGTAGTACTTAAAATAAGGTTGTTGTTGGCTTTTTTGTTTTGTTTGAGACAGGGTCTCACTATGTAGTCCAGGCAGGCCTTGAGCTCAAGGTGATTCTCCTGCCTCAACTTCCCTGGGATTACACTTAAATTTAAAGCTGGTCTGGTGGTAAATGCCTGTAATCTTAGCTACTATGGAGCCTGAGGCAGGAGGATCTCTTGAACTCAGGAGTTCAAGGCTAACCTGACAACATAGTTCGAACCTGCTTGAAAAAAAAAAGTTAAAAATAAAGTTAAATGTAAAGAAAATCAAGGATGCAATTTTTTTTTTCTTTATTTTTTTTTAAATTTTTTAATTTTTTTTAATTTTTTTTTTTTTTGTGGGTACCGGGGGGACGACCTCAGGACCTCACGCGCCAACAGGCACCCGTGCCGCTGAGCGATATCACCGGCCCCTTTTTCGTATGTGGGTTCCGGGAGTCGAACTCAGGCCTTCGCGCTTGCAAGGCAGGCGCTTAAGCCGCTGAGCCGTCTCACCGGCCCAATTTTTTTTGTTTGTTTGTTTGTTTGTTTTTTGAGACAGGGTCCAGCCACGTAGTCCAGGCTGGCCTCAAACTCACAGTGATCCTCCTGCCTCAGCAGGAGCCCACGTTGGAATTTTCTATTCTATTTCATTGTAAAAATGCTGATTTCAATCCTTTCGATTGATTCCCCGTGGGCTCTGGGACCACAGTGGCCTTCTTTGTCAACACCCACACCATATTGAACGGGATAAATGACTTGCTCGGAGTTAAACTTCAACTGTCAAAGTTTCTCTCTGTTCCTTTGCCCACGATTTCAACTTTATACCACCCTACACTTCAGTAAATATTGACAGAGGTTTTATGAGTTGGGAAACACAGATAAATGCAATCTTTGCCAGTGCTTTCAGGTAGAGACACACATTTTGGCCAGGGGTGGCAGGACTCTGCCCGCTGCACACAGGTCTTCACAGCAACGTCTACCCACCTTCAGGCCTGGGTAAGCTCCTACATGACATGCGGAGCCCAGCGCCTTTTCCTTGGAATCCTAAACCTAGTGCAATCCCTTTAGGGCCAGCATCATAAATCTCAAATGTGGAATGACTAGTGGATTGTCAGTCCATAGATTTGGGGTTGGTATAATTTTCCTCTTTTTTCTTTTTTAATGTAACCCAGGCTGGCCTCAAACTCACAGCGATCCTCCTGCCTCAGCCTCCCAAGTGCTGGGATTACAGGCATGTGCCACCATCCCCAGCTATTTTCCATTTCTTTCTTCTTCTTCTTTTTTTTTTTTTTTCATAAACATGTACTTGAAAATCTTCAGTTTCCGGTCTTTATACTGCTGACTAAATGATTTTTTGTTTCTCCAGTGCTAAAAGAAAGTCCACAGAGGAAGGGGTGTGCCAGAAGCAGGCTGCAGGCTGCTTTGGAGGAGTTTGCCTCCACTTGGGCGTAAGCTGCAAAGGTTGCTGAGCTGTTTGTGCCATGTGGAGTGATACGAGGGGTCAGGGGCAGAGCTTCTGATTAGTCTCATTGGGCAAAGTAGAACTGGATTCATACTAGAATTTCAGGTTGGGGGCCAAACGAATTCATACACTGTTCCCTGTCTATGTAAGAGGCTTGATAATATATGCCAAATGAATTAACCCAAATCCCTCTACTTAAACCCATCAAGTGGCTTTAGTTTCTCCTTTGCCTCTCCACTGAGAGTAAATCTGTAATTTCCAAAAGCAGAGAGACCTGGACAGCTCTGTAATCCCAGCACCCAGAGGCTGAGCGCAGTCTGGGGGACAGTGGCTTAGCGAGAAAAGGGCTGGGGATGTAGTGAAGGCCCTGGGCTCAATCATAAGCGGAAAGAGAGCGAGAGCGAGAACCGGAGAGTGAGAGAGACAGAGACAGAGAGAATGAGAAAATAAGAAGGAAGGTAGGAAGGAAGGAGAGCGGCATAATTTGAGAAAACCCAGTACCTGGGGAATCCATTTATTTTTCACTCCATATTTAACACCATTTCAAAATGTGGGTTCCTACTCACATTGCGGGGAAATCGCAGATAAACCTATAAATTGGAGTTTTAGTCTCACTGCTGGTGCTCCTGAAATTCGGGTACATGTTTGACAGATTTGCAGTCCTCATTCCTATTGTCCCAGCAGGACAGCTGGTTTCTTTACCTCTGAGAACATATCCCTGCCTTGGATAAGGAGAGCTATTGAATTAAAATTAAGAGTTATATTAACTTTGTTTCCAAAACCTCAAGGGGTCCACTGGTCTTTCTTTATTTTCCTCTTCCTTCTTTTCACATCTGAGCTTGCAGCTCTGGCTCATATCTGAGTTTCCCTTCCTCTATGGTTGAAATCTGTTGTCTTAATAGTACTTGCGATGAAGCATGTGTCCCACAACCAAGTGGTGCCTAAATTGAAGGCTTCTTTTAAAGAAGACTTAAGCCAGGTGTGGTGGTGCAGGCCTATAGTCCCAACAGGAAGGCTGAGGCAGGAGGATCTCCATGAGTTTGAGGCCAGCCTGGGCTACATAGTGAGTTCAAGGCCAGCCTGCACTACATAGAGACCCTGTCTCAAAACACCAAAGAAGGAAGGAAGGAAGGAAAGAAGGAAGGAAGGAAGGAAGGAAGGAAGGAAGGAAGGAAGGAAAAAAGAAAGAAAGAAAGAAAAAGACAGAAAGAAAGAAAGAAAGAAAGAAAGAAAGAAAGAAAGAAAGAAAAGAAAGAAAGAAAGAAAATGTGAGAAAGAAAGAGGAAAAGCTTAAAAGAGGCCTTTGAGAAGAGCACTGTGACTTCATGCAAACGGGGAACATGAACATGTGTAAAGAAAACACTTGCAGACAGAGGATTAATTCTAAATCTTCAGTCAGCAAATCCACTGTGCAGGAAAAATACCAAATCGTCAGAAACTTTTTGGTTTCTTTGGCTTAATATGCACAGTAGACAAATTTTCCCTCGGTTTGGAAAATAAACCTGCCAGAACTTCTTTTTCTCCTCCATGGCAGTGGGATCTGGGAGGCAGCTGTGTGCTGGGCTCATCTGGGTGGCCGGCTTCCCTGGTTCACCCCACACCGTGTCTCCCAAGTGTGGGCAGAGTCAGACCCAGGGCTGGCGTCCTGACATCAGAGTCCTCTGTCATTAACCTAGGTTGTCCAGGTGCGGGGCTGGGTGCTTATATTTGTGTCAGCTCATTTGGTCCCAATAGTTGTATGAGGCAGGCATCCTACCCATTTTACTGTTGAAGAAGTAGAAGTGCAAACTCGGGAGGCCGAGGCAGGAAGATTGCTGTGAGTTTGAGGCCAGCCTGGGCTACATAGTGAGTTCAAGGCCAGGCTGAACTACATAAGGAGACCCTGTCTCAGAAAACCAAACATCGAAAACAGACAAAAAGAAATGAAAGTGCAAAGAATACAAAATAATTAGCTCAAAGTGGCATAGCTTTTAAACAGCAGACCCTAACTTTAGGTGTTGGAGACCTGTCTCAAAGCCCCTTTCCGCTCCTTCTCAGGTATTGAAATATTGAAAAACTGCTCCAAAAGGCAGAGGGTTTGAGCTTGTGCCCAGGGTAGAAGCCTCCCTGCCAGGCTCCAGCCAGGACCTCATAACCATAACCTCTTACAAAAGCCGGAGTCCAGGTTCACAGTGGAATTGGATGCTGGGGGGCACAAAATAAAAGACCCCCCAAATGAAAGGACAAGGTCACAAGGGACAGCATGCCTGGGGTCGCTGCATCCCAGAAGTCACTTCTGCGACAGTGGGATTTGGAATGGGCTTCTGTGATGAGCTGAGGGTCCACAACTCCTAGCCAGGTTGGGGAGAGCATCCAAGCTGCAGTGTGAGGCTGAGAAGTCCACTGCTTCTGCAGCTGGGCTCTGGCAGGGATGGACACGACTCCAAATTCTGTAACAAGCTCGAGGCCAGGACTTAGAGTTCGGCAATCATAGCAGAGAGCTCTATAGGTCTGAGAATCCGGGGACCAGGAGCAGATCCTGCTGAACCCTGTGCTTTCTCAGCTTCAGGGGAGTCCTTCCTGCTTGTGGTCAAGATGGGAGATCCCAGCACACCCGTAATCCCAGCACTCAGTAGGCTGAAGCAGGAGGATCAAAAGTTTGAGGTCAGCCTGGGCAGCCTAGTGAGACCCTGTCTCATTAGAGAGTCCCTGGTTTTGATCCCCAGTCCCGCAAAAACAAACAAGCAAAAATGAAAAGAGACACTACTTTGACTTTATTAAAGGTCAGGCAGGTTTCCCTGCAGATGTTGGGAGGAGTCAAACTGCAGCTGGCTTTGAGGCCCACAGGAAGCCTGGACTCTAGCCCAGGGCTTCTTTTTTTTTTTTTTTTTTTTGTGGGTACCGGGGGGGTCGACCTCAGGACCTCGCGCGCCAGCAGGCACCCGTGCCGCTGAGCGATATCACCGGTCCCTTTTTCGTATGTGGGTTCCGGGAGTCGAACTCGGGCCCTCGTGCTTGCCAGGCAGGCGCTTAAGCAGCTGAGCCATCTCACCGGCCTAGCCCAGGGCTTCTTAAACTTTCCTGTGCACATAAGTCACCGGGGGCCTTGTTGTTTGTTGTTTTGAGACAGAGTCTCACTGTGTAGTTCAGGCGGGCCTTGAACTCACTGTGATCCTCCTGCCTCAGCCTCCCACGTGCTGGGATTACAGGGTACCAAGTGAACCCGGCCCTAACTCTTGAGAGGACTTTCACTCCTGAGCAAGCACCAGGCTCCAGTCTGAAGATTTGGCTCGCACAGTAGCTCTCTGGTTCCACACGAGCTAGAACTAATAAACTGGCCTTTGCATCTGTGTCCTGTGCCCTCGGTAGCAGATTACCTGGTGAACTTGGGCGAACTGATAAACCGGTTTCTGAAACTATAAACCTGAGCAGACCCAGCCGTGTTGTGAAGTTTGCTGAATGCCTGGGAAGCCAGCTGAACAGCTGGACCCTGGACTCTGCTCTGGAACCTCTGCTGCAGAAGCAGCAGGCTTTTCCTAAAATAATCAAACACTAATACCAACCCCCACACCACTCCAAACGAATAAACCAACAGAAATTCTTCCTGGGAAACAAATACTAAATCATCGCTCCTCCCCTCTCTCCCATGCATTCGTGTATTCACAGACAGGAGACAAGCAGATCACAGAGTGTGTACTTGGGAACCTAAATTTGGAGTCTGCTTAAAAGTTGGCCTGAAAGCCAGGTGTGATGGCACACATAGTCCTAGCATTTGAGAGGCTGAGGCAGGAAGATCGCCGTGAGTTCAAGGTCAGCCTGAGCTACAAAGTGAGACCCTGTCTCAAAAAAACAAAACAGGGGCCAGTGAGATGGCTCAGCGGCGTAAGCACCTGCCTTGCAAGCGCGACGGCCCGAGTTCGACTCCCGGAACTCACATACGAAAAAGGGGCCGGTGATATCGCTCAGCGGCACGAGTGCCTGCTGGCACGCGAGGTCCTGAGGTCGACCCCCCGGTACCCACACACACACACACAAATTTAAATATAAAAGCTGGCTTGAGGGCTGGGGATATAGCTCAGTGGCACAGTGCCTACCTGACAAGTGCAAGGTCCTGAGTTCGATACCCAGTACCAAAAAAAGAAAAAAAGATGGCCTGAGTGGGGCAAAGCCTTGACCTGTTTCTTTGCCTCCTCTTACAGCTCACCTCTCTGGGGTGGCAGAAACAGGGGAGTTCCAGGCAAGGACACGCACACTTGGAGGGTGGGTGCTGGCACAGGGCAGTTGACATCATCAGCCGTCACCTGGGAGTGGGCTCCCAAGATTGCCCTTTCATGGGTGGCTTTGCCAGCCCACCCAGGCTGTCCCTGGAGATGGAGCCTGCAGACTGTGCCCTGCCCACCTGGACGACTCTGCAGGGAGCTCCCGCGCAGCCAGCTGTCGGCCCTGAACCATTGTTCTGTGGCCACTTAGCAGTCACAGGGCTGGGCCAGAAATGGCCCCAAACTTGTAGCCATGCCTGGGTGGCAGAGGGCACTGCTTGGTACTTGTTGGCTCTGCACTCAAGGCCTCTGCCAGGAAGTTTGTGTGGCTCCCTCTGCTTTGGGGCATCCATCAAGTTACCGCTTCCTGTCTGAGGGCCACCTCTGATTTTCTGCTGGTTCACAGCCCAGACTGCGTCTGTGAGTGAGTGAGTGTTACAGGGTCATTTCCTGTCCTCCCCAGGTTCATGGGCATCTTTGACAGACAGTGACTGGGTGTCTACGAGTGCGATGTGTTAGATTTTCCTAACGGTGACTACACTTGAGAAAGCATGGAGAGGTTTATTTTGGCTCGTGTTTACAGTGCATAGTCGGCTGGCTTCAAGGCAGGAAGGCGTGGTGGAAGGGTCTGGCGGAGGAGAGCTGCTCACTTCACAGTGGCCTCGAGGCACAGAGAAGGGAGGAGCTGGGGAGGGAGATGACCCTTCCGATCCCACCCCAGAGACCACCTCTTCTGATCAGACCCTGCCTCCTTAGAGCAAGCCAGCCGTAGCACCCCCATAGTCCAGTTGCCTTCCAAAGCCCCGCCTCTGAGTGCATGAGGCTTCGGGGTGGGGGCATCTAGATAAAAACCTTCAGCAACCAAACCAGTGAGGCTGGGGCGCAGGGGACATTTCGGATTTCAGTGATTACAGCCTGGCTGTGGTGAGTCCCCGTGGTGAAGAGCGGCCCGAACATCCTCTGCGTCCGTTTGATGCTTTGCCTACCAGGTGCCCGCAGGGGTGGGGTTTTCCAGAGCCCTGCGCGCTGCCACTTGTCAAGCATCGGAAGCCTTGGAACTACGAAGAGAAGCAAATTCGCTGCATATTTAGTGATCATAGACAAGTGGCCAGTACTCAGGCTCCACTGAAATGCTCAATATTGTCGGCATCCAGGGTTTCTCGTAACGGCCAGCTGGACGCAGACGCGCACCTGCCGTGCATCTGTGGAGGGGAGGTGCGTGGCATACTGGAGGTCAGGAACAGGTCAGGAACCACACGCGCACATTTGGACCTCTTCCGGATGGGTGGGATTCTGTCTGATTCTTTCTCCGTGTGCTCACTGTACAAACAGCAAATTGTGTCCTCTCTCCACAAGTGCCAGGTCTTTATTCTCAGGTGCCTGAATGCCAACTCAGATTCAACCTGTCCCAAAGAGAAGCCAGTTTCCTACTCCTCAATACTTTTTATCTTTTAGAGATAGTGTCTTGCTGTATAGAGACTGCTCTCAAACTCACTATGTAGCCCAGGCTGGCCTCAAACTTGCAGCAATCCTCCTGCCTCAGCTTCCCAAGTGCTGAGATTACTGGCATGAACCACCATGCCCAGCCTAAAAAAAATCTATTTAAGAAGGAGAAAAAAACCTATGATCCCAGCACTTGGGAGGCTGAGGCAGGAGGATTGCAGTGAATTCAAGTCTGGGCTACACAGCGAATTCAAGTCTAGCCTAAACTACTTAGTGAGACCCTGTATCAAAAATAAAAATAAAAAAAGAGAAGCCCCTTCCTTGGCATCTGGGCCTACTATAAACAAAATCAGAAAAGCTAGCTAAAGCATTTCCTGAGTGATGTATTATCTGGATTTTTGCGAAGAGGTGCAAAATCTGGATGGCCTTGGGAAAAGTCTCAAAGGACAGTTGGAGATTATGAGTTTTGTGAGGAAGGACACTTTCCTCCCAGGACAACAGTAGTTAACTATTAGGAAATAGTGTGTCCTTGTGTTAATTTCAACTCAGGCATTTATGAGGTTCTCCAGCAGCCAGGAGACTGATAAGATGAATTAAAGATCCATATCTTCCCTCCTGGCACACCCTTCCTTCCCTACAGTTTCGCTGGGGTTTAGGTCCATTAACACAGTAAAGAGTAAGATTAGCTGGAGCCATAAATTTAGATTCTGGCCTGGCGTGGTGGTGCACACCTGTAATCCCAGCACCCAGGAGGTTGAGGCAGGAGGATCACCATAAGTTTGAGGCCAGCCTGGGCCTCATAGTCAGTTCAAGGCCAGTCTGAACCGCAAAGCAAGACCCTATCTCAAAAAAAAAAAAAAAAATTTAGATTCTGAGAGCTGGGTGGGATGGTGCACAGCACCCAGTAGGCTGAGGCAGGAAGATTGCCAGGTGTTCCAGACCAGCCTGGACTACATAGCAAGACTCTGACTCAAAAAAAAAAAAAAAAAAAAAAGGATTCAAGGCAAAGACTAATACACAACTCTTGAGAAGCCCAGATTTTCTCAAGCACCTGTGTGGCACATTGTTTTATTAGATAAACAAAGAGAAAACCAAAACGCAATGAGAAGTGTGCTTGTGGGACAAAGCATGTTCCCTTCTGGGTTACCTGAGGCTAAAGAGAGCCGCCTCACCCAGGACCCTGCTCCACCCAGGGACAGCAGCATCCAGAGTCCCCTCCAGGTGCAGAGTCACTGAGGCCTTTGTAACATCTGAACCCCAGGCCAAAGGCTCCCAATCCTGCTGCTCTAACTCCCTAGGGCATCTTTGTTTGTTTGTTTGTTTGTTTGTTTTGAAACAGGGTCTCACTTTGTAATTCAGCCTGGCCTTGAACTCACTATGTAGCCCAGGTTGGCCTGGAACTCACAGCAATCCTCCTCTCTCAGCCTCCCAAGTTCTGGGATCACAGGCTTGTACCACTATGCCCAGCCCTAGGGCATCTTTTAAAAACTTTCTGAATACAAATTTTCATCTCGTCTGAGAGGCTGAGGCAGGAAGATCACAAGTTCAAGTCTAACCTGGGCAATTTAGTGACTTAGTGAGATCCTGCCTCAAAATAAAAAAGGGGCTGGAGATGTAGCTCAGTGCGAAGGTGCGCACACACACACACACACACACACACACACACACGCATGCTAGTGTGTGCACCTGAACAAGCTGTGGTATTTATATCCATGATATGCCTGTGCCTTTCCAGGCCACCAACAGAGCCTTGTGTCCTTAGACCCAGTAATCATAAAAACTAATCAAAGTTAGGGACTAGGAGAAAATACCAAGGCACTAGTGATTCCTGCACCAGTTCCTCACCAGACTTCCCACTCCACTCCTACCCAGATGAAAGAAGCAATAAATGACAAAATTCCACCTGCACCAAAGAGGAACAGACCAAAGCACACTTCTCAGAAGTGCTTGGCATTGCGCTTGCTTCCCACAAAAGGATCTTTGGTAAAAACTGAGCTTTCTGTTTTCCACCAAAGTATGAAATTAGGCAAAAAAGGAAAAACTCTGCAAGAAATCTTCCAGGCTCAACAAGATTTTGTGCGTTCTCAGTAATGATTCCTTAATGGATCTCGGCCTGCCAGGCTCTGAGCTGAGTGGGAACACAGAACAGTGCATTCCAGCTTCAAGACAAGCTGCTCGAACTTCCGCCTTGTCTCCGGTGATGGTCAGGTCACTGTCTTCCCTGTGGGATGAAAAAGAATTCATCTGAAGCTGGGCATGGTGGCATACACCACTAATACCAGCACTCGGGAGGCTGAGGCAGGAGGATTGCCTAGAGTTCAAGGCCAGCCTGGGCTACACGGTAAGACCCTGTCACAAAAAAATCAGAAAAAAAAAAAATTCACCTGTAAGGACTCATTAGATTAGGGGCAAGGTGGCAATAAGTTATGGGACTGCAGCGCAACTATCTCAGTTTCTGGAGAGAGTTCTCAAGCTGGGCATGGTGCCATATGCCTAGAATCCCAGCACTCAGGAGGCTGAGGCAGGAGGAGCACCTTGAGTTCAAGACCAGCCTGGGCTACGTGGTGAGACTGTCTGAAAAACAAAACAAACAAACAAAAAGAATAACATAGAGTTGTGCACATTGATAGCAAATCACATCCAAGATGTATTCAGTAAAAGACAAAAATATATAGCAGCCTGCAAAGAGTCTGCAACACCCTTTGAGGGGGTTCGGGGGAGACACAGTGGAAATGTAACCACACCGCACTCTTATGTGCTCAGAATGATCTCTGAAAGGCCACTAGGGATGATTAATAATGAGCACCTCAGGGTAGGCCAGGATGGGGGAGGGAACAATTTTTGTTTTTCTTTCCCTGCCTCCCGAGGTGACTGAGAGGTTTTCTTTTCCTCTTGTCCTCATCCGTTCCCACGCGTGTTCCTGTCTTTCAAGAAGCGCAGTTTGGGGCCGGTGAGATGGCTCAGTGGCATAAGCGCCTGCCTTGCAAGCGCGAGGGCCCGAGTTCGACTCCCAGATCCCACATATGGAAAAGGGGCCGGTGATATCGCTCAGCGGCACGGGCGCCTGTTGGCGCGCGAGGTCCTGAGGTCGACCCCCCGGTACCCACAAAAAAAAAAAAAAAAAAAAAAAAGAAGCGCAGTTTGTGTTGCAATAGGAATCTGGCTCCTGGAACTGTGCAGGCCTTGCACAGCCTCTTCGCAATCCTGCACCCTAGGCACAAAATTTGAAGGGATTTTTCATCTTGGCTAAGAAAGAATTTCCCTGACCACCTCTGCAAATTAACCCTGAGGCCTGTGCCTTGAGTGGCTCTTCTAGGTCCATGGGAGGCTGTGACAAGCCAGTTGTTGGGACAGAATAGCACAAGCAGGGCCAGCTGACGCACCCACCTTAGGCCCCACTTCAGAAGCATTCAGAACATGGGGTCACCGGCTGTTTTTCTGAGACAGGGTCTCACTATGTAACTCAGGCTGGTCTCAAACTCATGGCAATCATCCTGCCTCAGCCTCCCAAGTGCTGGAATCACAGGTGTGTGCCACCACACCAGGCCTTCCCTAGATTTAAACACCTCTTTCTGCTTGTGAAAAAGTAGAGGATCCTTGTGGGATATTCAAAAAAATGTCTGGGCCACAACGTATCTCTGAAAGGTAAGTAACAAAATATGAGGGCTGATCTAAAAATACAGTGTGTTTAAATAAAAATAATTTATTACAGTATGTCTCGAGCTGGGTATGGGTCACACACCTGTGATTCCAGCACTGGAGAGGCTGAGGCAAGAGGATCACCACAAGTTCAAGGCCAGCCGAGACTATATACAGCAAGACCCTGTCTCAAAAAAAAAAAAAAAAAGACGCATTGCCACGAATCCCCCTCAAAATGCTCCCCTCACTGTGAGCACACTTATCTCATTGTCCTTGCCACTTTCTGAAGCAGTTCTGGAAGTCCTATTTCACGAGTGTCTTTACAGACTGTGATCAACAATACGGTGAATGCCATTGCTTAGTGCCACACAACGGAAAGGTAGGCACATAAAAACATGACACTGCGTCCTCATCCACCTTACTGGATCTGGCACTATGCGACTTCTGGGTCTTCCCCAAAGTCAAAATGACCAGGAAAGGTCAATATTTTAAATTGATTCAGGACATGGAGGCAGCCACGACAGTGCGACTGGGAGCACTCAGGAAAGAGGACGCCAGAGCTGCTTCAGAGAGCAGCAAGAACCATGGGCTGAGTGTGTCTGAAGTGAAGGGAGGATTCTGAGAGGGATTCATGGCAGTGTGTCCTTAACTATAATAATCTCCTTTTCTTTTTTTTTCTGGTTTTTTGAGACGGGGTCTTGCCATGTATTTCAGGCTGACTTGAACTCACCATGGCTGGGAGTGGTGGCACACACCTGCTATCCCAGCACTCAGGAGGCTGAGACAGGAGGATTGCTGTGAGTTTGAGGCCAGTGGGCTACATAGCAAGACCCTGTCTCAAAACCAAAAATAAATAAATAAATAAGAAAAGAAAAGAAAAAGAAAAAAGTATAAATAAATGTGCCAACTCAGCTCCTTAAGTCCCCAGTGACCAGATCAGCAGGCTGCAGTGATGTGGCCCTGCCCCGGGAGAAGGGGCCACAGGGGTGAGGGACAGAGCTTCCATGGCCGGCAGGAGCCCCACAGAGCCTAAGCCCTGTCTCCCGCCACCTCCCAGGAGCCTGCAGACAGCCTTGGCTGGGCTGTGCAGGTGGGCCGGGGCTGGCTGCCAGGGGAGAACCCACCTCCACCGAGACATCTTCCTCTGGTCAGCAAAGGTGTCCTAGTGGGGAGCCAGCTTACATGTTTAAATACGAGAAACTCATGCAGCCCTGACTCCCCACACCAAAACCAGAATCCCAAACAGGTTGAGTGAGAGGAATTCCCTCAAATTACTGACTTTTTTTTTGAGACAGGATCTCTCTGTGTAGTTCAGGCTGGTTTTGGACTCACGCTGTGATCCTCCTGCCTCAGCCTCCTGAATGCTGGGGTCACAGACACGTGCCACTGCGCCGGCTTCAGTACTGGGGATGGAACGCAGGGCTTGCATACTGAGAGCCCAGGGCTGCAGAGCAGGGTCCCCTGCCCACAGAGAGCAGAATCCGAGGCCCCACCTGTGGGTGCAGGACAGGAGATCCTGAAGAAAGGCTCAGGCCTGGGCCCCCGGTGGCAGCTGAGCCGTGACCTTCATGGAAAGAGCAGAGCCGGCCCTGTCTCCCCATGAAGCAACTTCTTCCACTGATCCATGTCTTAGCTCTTTATTCCAAAAGTACAGTCTCTGCACCCCCTTAATTCCAGGGCTTTGGGAGGATTTGTTTGCTTGTGTCATGAGCTTTTAAAGGAAGGAAGTTTGATTCCTCTCCAAAACACAGGGGGAAAGAGCACTTCGTGCAGTTGTCTCAGGCAACTGTGGCCCAAAGGCCATGCAGTCCTGGCACCCCAGGACACGGCTGGGGGCCTGGTCCTCAGGGATGGAGGCCCAGCCCTACCCACATCATCTCAGTCTCACAGACAAGGGTCCAGAGAGCTGGGCACAACCTGGGTGTGGTGGCACACACCTGCAATCCTAGCACTAGGGAGGCTGAGGCAGGAGGATTGCCAGAAGTTCAAGGACAGCCTGGGTTACACAGTGAGACCCTGTCTCAAAGGAAAATGAAGGGACACTCAGTTTCCCTAAATCCACACGGCCAGTGACTGCAAGGTTTCTTCAGGGGAACTCAGGGGAGGAAGTTGGTCCAAGAGGTATGGGCTAGTGACTTTCGTCCTGTGGGCCCCTGCTAACACCCTGCTGCTCCTCCTGCCCATATACCACCCGAGCCTTGGGCACCACAGGAAGAATGTGCTGGGTCAGGGAAATGTGTTGCACTGTCATTCTGAGGATTAATCCGTCTCTTCACTTCAGGTCTCTATCTTTCTGCCGGGTGATTAAAGTGGCCCTGAAGAGTCATCATCAACTGCAGAGACCTGTCCTTGGCCTTAGAACAAGACTGAACAACAGTTATACATTTGAACGCTGATATTTGTGGGAGGACAGGCAAAATCTGGAACCTATAGTACAATCTGAAGTGCCTGTAGTCACAGCTTTGTGGGAGGCTGAGGCAGGAAGGTTGCTGGAGTCCAGGAGTTCAATATCAGCCTGGGCAACAAAGTAAGTGTGTAAAAATAAAAATCAGTAGAATTAGTCCTCATATTTTCCCCAGTGTATTCTTTCCTTATGGTTGTATTGTTTTTTTTTTTTTTTTTTGTTTTTTTGAGACAGGGTCTCACCATGTGGCTCAGGCTGGCCTTAAACTCACTGCGAAGCCCAGGCTGGCCTCAAACTCACAGGGATCCCCCTGCCTCAGCCTCCCAAGTGCTGGGATGACAGGTATGCACCACTGTGTGCGGCGCTGCTGTGTATTTCGCATGTGGAGCAGGCATAATTTCAGGGCTAATGCAGCCAGGGGGTTAGCGCAAATTGTGAGCATCAGGGCTGAGTTTTGCAGCTCAGTTTTCTACATCCTCCTTGACTTGACCTCCATTCACCAACTGAGGCGTAATTGTCCTCCTGAGCAGTGAGGGGGTCCTCAGAGGGCATTGTCTCTCCCTGGCCTCTGACCCCAAGAGCCCAGAGACGGAAAGTAACCTGCGCCCCGTCACATGAATATGGAGGGGCAACGCAAGGCTTTCCCAGCTTCTAGAACAAATGCAAGCTTTGAGCCAGTTAAGTATGGTCAGCTTTTAAAAGCATTCCTGGGGAGAACTGACAAGTGAGCGGTTCTTCCTGAGTGGCTGGGGGTTTTGGAGGCGCTGTTTCTCAGAACCCGGGGCTGAGAATGAGTCACTCCTGCCCCAGCCCCATGACTGTCTGCGAGCTGAGCTGACCGCTGGAGGGCTGCAGGGAAGCCCAGCCAACACCTCATGCTGAGGGATTTGGAAAGGTCACTCGGGGGCCACAGCTGGAGGCCCCTGCTGTCCCAATCACAGGGCAAGGCCGGGTCTTCCCTGGGCCCCCACCTGCCAGGCCCATGAAGACAGGACGGAAGGGACACCCAGCCCTGAGTTCTACAGGAAGCAGGAGTCAGAGTGGATGGCCCCGGGGCCAGTGGTCCCAGCAGGCCTGAAGGCAGAGAAAGCCTGGCTGCAGAAGGGCCGAGCCCCTCCATAGGGCAACGCCGTTAGTGCCCGTGCCAGGGCCTCCTCCAGTGCTCCTTGATGTTAATCATTACCTGGCACTTGGGAGGCTGAGGCAGGAGAATCACTGACAGTTCCAGGTCAGCCTGGGTTACATAGTGAGTTCAAGACCAGTCCTGATTTGTGGGGCTGGGATACTCCTTTCTTTCTTTCTTTCTTTCCTTCTTTCTTTCTTTTCTTTTTTTTTTTTTTTTTTTTTGGTGTTTTGAGACAGGGTCTTGCTTTGCAGTCCAAGCTGGCCTTGAACTCACTGTAGTCCAGGCTGGCCTTGAACTTGCTGTGATCCTCTTGCCTCAGCCTCCCAAGTGCTGGGACCACAGGCGAGCACCACCATGCTCGGCTAGGGTGAGACTGATAGAACTAACAACCACAGGGCTGGTGAGATGGCTCAGCGGCTTAGGCGCCTGCCCGGCAAGCACGAGGGCCCGAGTTCGACTCCCGGAACCCACATACGAAAAAGGGGCCGGTGATATCGCTCAGTGGCACGGGCGCCTGCTGGTGCGCGAGGTCCTGAGGTCGACCCCCCGGTACCCACAAAAAAAAAAAAAAAAAAAAAGAACTAACAACCACAGCTGACTCCAGGGAAGAACTACTGCTTGTACTTTGAGGTCTGTAACCCACTCTTTTAACCTTCAAGACGGAAGACAGCCCTTGAGCAGGTGGCTACGGTCATTCTGTTTACAGAAGGCAAAACCAAAGCAGAGAGGGGCCCAGCGACAGGCGAGACGGGCGAGAGATGAAGTCAGGTTTTGAGCCCAGGCCACCTGGCTCCAGAGTTGATGCTGTTGACACGCGCCAGTCACTGTGGACATTAGGGTCACCGAATGGGGCAGTTTCCAGGCCTGTGTGGCTCAAGCCCCTTGCCGAGGCTCTGTGGTGACAACACGTCCCTGACCTATTGTCACAACACCCCTGGCCATTGCCAGCTGGCCGAAGTTTGTCTCAAAGCATCCCCAAGGCTTCCGCTCATGAGCTTTGGTCCGTAAAATACCTTTTATCTTCAAACAACTTCAAAGCTTGTTTGTATGTGTTAATTTTTCAGTCAAAGCTCGGTTTGGGGAGTTCTGAAAGGGCACTCAAAGTTGTCAGTGTGGACTTTAGGGACTTTTAAAATATTTTATTTTTTATTGGTATTTTAAAAAATATTAATTAAGTTTATTGGTCATTTTAGATATACATAATGATCACATTCATCATAGGGAATTTGTATCCATACATGATATAACTTGATTCTTCTTTTTCTCCCATTCCCTTCCTCTCCCTTCAGCCCCTCTTCCCCTCCTTATTTACAAAAGCTTTGTTTCCATTTTTCCCTTCTATTCTCTTTTTTTCTTGTCCCTTCCTTCCTTTCCCTGCCCCCTCCCTTGTTCCCCTTCTCATTTGAACATTTTCTTACCATTTCCCAATATCTATTATGCATTTTGGTCCTTATTTACACCTTTGATTTATTACACTAGAGAAACAATGCCATATTTAAATGTGTGTCTGATTTATTTCACTTAAGAGTGTGGTCTCATGGTGCATCCATTTAGCTAGAAATGTCTCAAGTTTATCATTCTTTATGGCAGAGTGGTACTCCATTGTATTAAAAACCCACATCTTCTTTATCCATTCACTGGTTGATGGGCATCTGGGCTGTTTCCAAGATTTAGCTGTTACAAACTGTGCTGCTATAAACATGGGTGTGCATATATCACTGTGGTACGATGCTTTTAATTCTTTCGGGAATTTACCAAGAAAGACAATAGCTGGGTCAAATAGAACTTCTAGTTTCAGGTTTTTTTTGGGGGGTACTGGGGGTCAAACTCAGGACCTCGCGCGCTAGCAGGCGCCTGTGCCACTGAGCGATATCACTGGCCCTTTTTTCGTATGTGGGTTCCGGGAGTCAAACTCAGGACTTTGCGCTTGCCAGGCAGGCGCTTACACCACTGAGCCATCTCACCGGCCCTAGTTTCAGTTTTTTGAGGAGTCTCCACACTGATTTCCACAGTGGTTGCACCAGCGTACACTCCTACCAACAGTGGAGAAGGGTTCTTTTTCCCCACAGCCCCGCCAGCATTTGTTATTGGTTGATTTCTTGATGATAGCCATTCTTTCTGGGGTGAGATGGAATCTCAGCGTTGTTTTAATTTGCATCTCTTGAATGACCAGTGATGTTGAATATTTTTTCATATATTTATTTGACATTTCTACTTCTTCATCTGAGAAGTGTCTATTCATTTTGGATGCTCGTTTAGATTGGGTCTTTTAAATTGGGGGGAGTCTGATTTTTTTGACTTCTTTAGATGTTCTCAATAGTAATCCCTTGTTTGAGGAACAGCTGGCAAAAGTTTTTTCCCACACCATGGCTTGTCCCTTCACTCTGTTGGTGGTTTCTCTTGCTGTGCAAGTTTTTAGTAAGAAGAGATCCAAGTTGTTGATTTTTGGTGATATTTCCTATGCAATTGGGGTTTTGTTCATAAAAGTCTTTGCCTGCACCAATGTCTTCAAGAGTTCTACCTATTCTATCTTCCAGCAGATTTAATGTTTCTGTTTTAATATTTAGATCTTTGATCCATTTCAATTTTAGTTTAGTGCATGGTGAAAAATATGGGTCTAGTTTTAGTCTTTGGCATGTGGAAAGCCAGTTTTCCCAGCACCATTTATTAAAGAGGCTGTCTTTCTTCCGGTGAAGGTGTTTGGCTCCTTTGTCAAAGAGAAGGTGGGGGTCCGGGGATTTAGCTCAGTGGCACAGCACCAGCATGAGGTCCTGAGCTTGATTCCCAGTACCCCAAAACAACAAAAAAAAGATAAGGTGGTTGAGTGTGTTTGGAGTTGTTTCTGCATCTTCCCATCTGTTCCATTGATCCTCAAGTCTGTTTTTTGTTTTTTTTTTTTTTTCTTTTCTTGCCAATACCATTCTGTTTTTATCACAGCAGCTCTGTAGTCAAGTCAGGGATTGTGATGCCCCCTGCCTTGCTATTATTGCCCAGAATTGCTTTTGCTATTCTAAGTGTCTTCTGGTTCCAAATGAATTTTAAGATTGTTTTCTCTAATTCTGTGAGATACATTAGTATTTTGACCGGGATTGCATTAAAAATTTTTTTTTTTTTGTACCAGGAATCAAACTCAGTACCTCATGCTGGCCAGGCAGGTGCTGCACCACTGAGCTAAATCCCCTGCCCCAGAATTGCATTAAATCTGTGTAACAGTTTTGGAAGTATGGCCATTTTCACTATATTGGTTCTTCCTACCCAAGAACAAGGGATATCTTTCCATTTTCTGATATCCTCTTCAATCTCCTTTTCCAGAGTACTGTAATTTTAAATGTAGAGGTCTTTTACTTCCTTCATTAGATTGATTCCTAGGTATTTCATTTTTTTGGATGCTATTGGGAAGGGTGTGGTTTCTCTAATTTCTCTCTCAGTGAGTTAGTTATTTGTGTACAGGAGGCTAATGATTTTTGAGTGTTGACTTTGTATCCAGCTACTCTACTGAATTTGGTTATTCGATCTACAAGTCTCTTGGTGGAGTTTTGGGGGTCTTCTATGTAGAGTATCATGCCATCTGCAAATAATGATAACTTAACTTCTTCCTTTCCTATCCTAATTCCTTTCATATCTTTCTCTTGTGTAGTTACTCTGGCTAATGTTTCCAGAACAATATTGAACAAGAGTGGTGACAGTGGACATCCTTGTCTTGTTCCTGATTTTAGAATGAAAGATTTCAGTTTTTGTCCATTTAATATGATGTTGGCTGTTGGTTTGTCATAGATAGCTTTTATCAGATTGAGATAAAGACCATCTATTCAAATTTTCTGTAGGGTTTTTATCATGAGTGGGTGTTGGATTTTGTCAAATGCTTTTTCTGCATCTATTGAGATGATCATATGTTTTTTGTTCTTGGTTCTGTTAATAAGGTGTGTTACATTTATTGATTTGCATATATTGAACCATCCCTGCATTTCTGGGATGCCTATTTGGCCTAGCCCCTGGTTCTTTGGCCCTGGCCTATAGTATTATTTATGACCTTCAGGCAATCTCAGTCTTGGTATACCAGGAAGAACAACTGATTAGAACAATTATGTCACCTTGGCTAAAGTAGTACAATCAGCAATAACAATAGCATCAAACACAGCCTAGAAAATAACAAACTGTGATAACTATTAATTTGCCACCTTTAACCATATAAATTATATTTGTGGTTATATAACAGAATCTAAAACAAACCAGAAAAGTGTATACAGTAACTGTGCTCTCAATATGGTGATTTTATCCACAGGGGAGAAAATTTAAAAGGGGATGGGGGAAAAAAATAGAGAAATAGAATAAGAGGAAGGGATTAGAAGCAAGGCTGAGGTCAAAGAAAGATAATTCAAACTTTGGGATACTGGTGAAGAAGACAGAATGGAAAGAGAAAAGGAAAAAATAAAAACAAGAACAGAATAACAATAAGAAAAAAACCAGAAACAATGTTCACAGTTTTATAAAAACAAGAGCAAAGTATCAAGAAAAAGGAGAACAAAACAAAACCAAAACAAAAGAAAAAGAAAAAAATGTCCACTTTAGGGCATGTCTCTGCTGTCACTGGTAGCGTGGGCAGACAGAGCCCAGATCCGCGTTGATTAATCCCAGCAGGCCAGCTGTAGATTACGAAAGGCAGTGGATACTCCCAGCAAGCCTGCACCTTTAGTTCCACTGCAGTTCAGGCTGGTTTCTGGCTGTGAGGCAGGAACCCAATTTGTTCAGCCTGCGACACTCTGTGTGACTCCTGCTGGCCTGAACTCAGCTCCTTGACCTCCTGCCAATTTGAACTTGTTTCCACCTCACCCTGACACTGGGAGCTGCAAGATGCAGCCAGCCCACAGCTGCTCTGAGTTCCAAGCTAAGTTGGCCTCTCTCCAAGATGGCTCCCGGCCAATCACCCTCTCCTGGGAGGCATCTGAACCCAAATAACTCACCAACCACTGTGGTCTGCTGTGTCCACTGCTCCCTTTCTCTGTGGAGGCCTCTGGGGTCACCAGTAGTCACTGTGTGTCTGCAGGTTTAAGCCGCCCCTCCCACGCAGTGAGTCGGGGCTCAGGGAGAGAGCACCGCTTGCCACCTCCCTCCTCTGTGTTGAGGTCTCTCTCTTCGCTCTCCCCGTGGGCTTCAATTCTCGCTTCAGATCCTTGCTGGGTCCCAGGGACCCATGTCCCTCCTTCTTCTCTTCCTCAGTTTACTATATTTCAGCATCTGGACACCAAATCTCAGAGAGGCTGTTTCTCTGCTGTTCACTATTCCCCTCGACTTCAGGGATTTTATCTCTCACAGCCTCCCTTGTGGGACAGGCCCTGTAATAGCTTCAAACTATATTCACCATCTTCTTTCAGTTTGGGGGACCTGAAACTGTGTTCACCTGTTGGGCCCAGGTGTTCTCATGTGTTCGGTATGACTCATGGCTGTAGTTCCAGGAAGAGCTGAGAGGCATATATGGCTGAGTATTAGTTCAAAGGTCAGACTGAGCTTGAATATGCAATCGTCCTGCCTCAGCCTCCCAGAGTGCTGGGCTTACAGGTGTGCACCACCATGCCTGGCAGTTCTGGGATCAGGGCAAGTGGGTTCCAGCCTTGCTCAGCCTCCAGTTGACTGAGTGGTCTGGTCAGGGCCTCACCTTCCTCATCTCTACTGTGTGGAGTCTGGCTAGACAGCCTGAAGGGCAAGCACGGCATGTGTTCTTTTGAAGAGAGGCAGAGCTTTGTCGAGATGCTCCTAACAGTTGGTGGTTTTCTATGTGATTGACCATCAGTCAGAAAGCAGGTTCCTGCAAGCCAAAAAAGCTGGACTTGGTGCGCACCCATAATCCTAGCACCAGGGAGGCTGAGGCTGGAGAATCTCTAAGAATTCAAGGCCAGCCTAGACTCAAAAAACTAAAAACAAAAAAAGAGCCTAGTCAAGTGTTAAGTGCTAGTACTTTACCGAGATTTATAACCCAGTACAAGGAGAGTGTGGGAAAGGGAAGTAGAACAGGGAAGGACATTAGAGACACAGTTGGTCACTGTCATGTGGTTGTGTTGCCCATCTGCTGGCCTTGCCCTGCCCCATCTCTCACTGGTCAAGGATTGCTCCACAAAATGAATTCGTCGCTCTCCTGGGTGGTGTCCCGGGCCCTTCCGGCTCCGAACCTTAGCCCTGAAGCAGGGAGCTTCCTTGGGCCTGAGGGTCAGGAAAGCAGAGCCAGTGGCCAGGGGTGGCCGCAGCTTCCCCGAGGTGCATATAGAGGCCCAGCTGGAGGCTGGCGGTCACCAGAACGAGGCAGGACACTGGTGGCAGGGGAGAGAGGACAGTGGCAGATGAGGCTGCAGGGGTTGCCTGTGCGAGTGGCCAAGCCTCAGAGACTGGCGAGACCCAGGCCATCTGAGGGGTGCATCCACTGGACCCCAGAGTTGGTGACCCAGTGCCCGCACTAGCCTGGCTTCCTGCTACCCAGGGCAAGGATAATGTGTTCTTAAAACATCATTTTTGGGGCCAGTGAGATAGCTCAGTGGCATAAGCGCCTGCCTGGCAAGCACAAGGTCCTGAGGTCAACTCCCGGTACCCACATACAAAAAAAGGGCCGGTGATATCGCTCAGCGGCACGGGTGCCTGCTGGCGTGCGAGGTCCTGAGTTCAACCCCGGTACCCACAAAAAAAAAAAAAATCATTTTTATGAGTCTTTTTTTTTTTTTGAGACGGAGTCTTGCTATGTAGTCCATGCTGGCCTTGGACTAACTGTGTAGCCCAGGCTGGCCTTGAACTCACGGTGATCCTCCTGCCTCAGCCTCCCGAGTGCTGGGATTACAGCTCTGCACCATCGCACTCAGCTTGGATTGCTTCACTTGCTCTTGGCCTCCTTTCCTCCCCTTAGCTGTTGGCCCCTGTCCTGTATCACAGGCTGCAGTTTTAATCTCTCTCCCTGACCCTCCCAAGCACGTGAGGTCAAAGACCTCCTTTGTCCTTAAAAAACAAAACAACAAAACCCCAAATTCCTCCCATAGTCACAAAGTAGCAATCATGAACAGTTTTAACCGTGTGGGCTTTTATTTGCTTTGGAATGGTCCTGCGTTGTGTACAACTTTTATGCTGAGCCACCACAAACAGGTTTTTGGAAGTGGGTGCGGTATAAATAATAAATAAATGAGTGAATGCCTGGAAGCGGGGCTGCTTTTATTTACTCCTGGGAAGGGCAATGCCTTTGTGATAAGTCCCCCTCAAGGAGGAAACCGGACAACTTGACCCTGTCTGCACCCCGAAGCTGCTGTTGTCCCAGAGGAGGAGGCGGCACGGGGTGGGGGGGCGGTGGTGTTGCAGTTTGTCGCCTGACCTTTGCTTTCCATGCCGCTAGGTGCACAGAGTGTGAATTCTGCTGAGGGAGGAGGTCTGCGGCGTTGCCCCTGTCGTCATGGCAGCCGCCTGTTGATGGGAGGCTCTGGCTGTCTGGCTCAGCATCCCCATGCATATGGCAAGGGCTCTGGCTCCTCAGCCACCAAGGGCCTTCAGACTTGGCCGGCGTGTGGGGGGCCTCTGCCAGCTTCCCGAGGCGCGGAGCTGCGCAGGTGGGTGGCTTCCTTCACCTTCTTTGTCAGCCTCTGCAGCCTTGGCCTCCACAGGAGCTGGGTCCGCTGTTGCCTGCCTGCCTGCCTCCGAAGGGTGCCGGGCCCACATTTTTCCTTCTTCCTGCAGTGCTGGGAACGGAACTTGGAGCCTTACAAATGCCAGGCAAAGGTGCAGTGGTGCACACCTGTAATCCCAACACTCAGGAGGCTGAGGCAGGAGGGTCACCTTGAGTTCTAGGTAAAGGCCAGCCTGAACTACGTAGCAAGACTCTGTCTCAAAACAACAACAACAGCAAAAGAAGGCTCAGTACATGCTTCCTCTGCATCCAGTTCGGGAACGGTCCCCTTACTCTCCAAGTGGGCTCAGGGCCAGCCCCTTCCCACCCAGGCTCCACTGAGATGGAGCAGGCAGAGAGGAGGGGATGGCTGCACAGCCAGGGTAGCAGGGGCCCAGGGAGCTGGCTGAAGTGACCTACAGGGCGCTGTCGTCTTCCCGAGCCTCTCACCCTTCCCCTCTGTACCTCGTGGTGGCAGGGCCAGGCTTGCCAAGCAGCAGCGAAGCGAGACAGAGGCAAGGGTGTGGGATGTGTCTGTCATAAAGGTTCTGTCTCCACCGCTTGGGGCGCACCCAGGTGTGGCCACCGTAGTGATTTCTCAAGGTGACAGTGAAAGCTCCTTGCCCTCCTGACCCCCACCCTTCCCTGCCCCGAGGCTTGGGCCCCAGTCCTGGCAGAAGACCCCACACACTTTGGCCGAGCCTCCTGAAATCATGGCCCTCCCCACCACTCTTTCTTTTATTGTTTTGGAGACAGGGTCTTGCTAGGTAGCCCAGGCTGGCCTTGAGCCCCTGGCGATCCTCCTGCCTCAGCCTCCCCAGTGCTGGGATTACAGGTGTTGACCATGGAAGGTCAATGTTTTGAACGGGTTCAGGACATCGAGGCAGCCATGACAGCACGTGGACCTCTCTGCCTGCCTGCCTGCTTGCCTCAGAAGTCCCTGGGAAGGCCTTGATGGCAGGTAGATGTACCGTGAAACAGTGGGTGCATTTTCCTTCCCTCCTCACCCAGGAAGGTGAGACCAAAACAAACTGGTGCCAGCTGTGGCCGACAGGCTCCATCCCGTTTCTGTCCTGGCCCCAGCCAGAGTGCATTTCCTCCTCCACACGGATTGGACTCCAACTACATAGCTTCGTGAGTCCAGCGTTCACCCAGGTATTGTGTACCACGCTCACGTTCTAGACACATGACAGGCACCAGCGATGAAAAGAGCCACAGCCATGGCCACCTGGGGACCCTGCATTCTGGTGGGGCCATGGGGCGGGTGAGTGTACAGCAATAAGGACAGGATAAGTGAGTCAATGCTGTGTTGTGTCACAGACCGGAAGACCTCTGGAAACACAGTGGAACAGGCACACAGGTGCCATGTGACAGGTGGGGGACAAAGCAGGCCTCCCCGAGAAGGCAGTGTGAACACAGTGGAGGAAACGACAGAGCTCGCCAGACGGAGGTCTGAGGTAGAGCATTCCGGGTGCAGGAGGCGCAATGCAAAGGCCCTGGGGCAGGAGCACTGGCTGCAGCAATGGAGCAACCAGGAGCCCAGGGGGAGGCAGAGCCATTGTAAGAATTTGGTTTCACTTGGACTAAAATAGGAAACCATTGTGAGGGTTTAGTTTTGTTTTGAATGTTGGGGATTCAGCCAGGGCCTCCTACGTGCGCTGCTCCGCCTACCCCTGGCTACTGAGTCTCACCCAGCCCTAACTGTGAGATTGCCACTTGTAACAAGGCCTTGGGTTTCCAGGGAATTCTGCCAGACAGCCATTGCCGTTGCCGAGAAGGTTCTGGGGATTTTGGTGATGAAGAGAGAGAGAGGAGATCAAAGACAGGGCCTGGCAGAGCAGAGAGATCTTATGCAGTATGGCCTCAGGGGGAGTGGAGGACGCTGAGGAAGGGGAACCTGGCCTCTGGGGTAAAGGGGAGGCTGTGGCCTGCGGGTCTCAGTGGGGGATCTGTCAGGGCAGAGTTGGGCTGCAGCCTGGAACACCAAGACTTTCCAAGCAACAGGACGGGGACAGAGACCGAAGCTCCCACAGGTCTCAGAGGAGAGAGCCACACAAAGAGCCAGCATCCAGCTGAGGTGCAGAAGAAGAAATAAAGACAAGTAGAAAGGAGACAAGGGGGCCGGTGAGATGGCTCAGCGGCTTAAGCGCCTGCCTGGCAAGCGCAAGGGCCCGAGTTCAACTCCCGGATCCCACATACGAAAAAGGGGCCGGTGATATCGCTCAGCGGCACGGGCGCCTGCTGGCGCACGAGGTCCTGAGGTCGTCCCCCTGGTACCCACAAAAAAAAAAAAAAAAAAAAAAAAAAAAAAAAAAAAAAAAAAGAAAGGAGACAAGGAAAATCGGAATTTTAAAATTGGACTTTTAAGGCCAGGTATAGTGGCATAGTGGTGCATGCCTGTAATCCCAGCACTTGGGGGGCTGAAGCAGGAGGATCCCTGCGAGTTCGAGGCTAGCCTGGGCTACAGAGTGAGACTGTGTCTCAAGGAAAAAAAAAAAAAAAGCCAGTCTGGACTACATAGCAAGACCCTATCTCAAAAAAAAAGAAAAACGAAGGAAGAAAGCTGGAGATACAGCTCAGTGACAGGACCCTGTTTAATTCCAAGTTGTTTTTTTTTGTTTTTTTGTTTTTTTTTTTTTGTGGGTACCGGGGGTCGACCTCAGGACCTCGCGCGCCAACAGGCGCCCGTGCCGCTGAGCGATATCACCGGCCCCTTTTTCATATGTGGGATCCGGGAGTCGAACTCGGGCCCTCGCGCTTGCTGGGCAGGCGCTTAAGCCGCTGAGCCATCTCACCGGCCCCCAAGTTTTTTTTAAAAATAAAACTTTGATTCTTTTTACTTTTTTATGAAAAAAATAAGATTTTCACGGTAAAATAATAAGAGAAAAACAATACTTCTAAAACTCCTAGGAAGTTTCAGACTCTCTTCCCCCATCTATAATTTACGGACCTCTGAGAGAGATGAATTTACAGACCTATATAGATACATAGGTATCTATCTATGTCTATATCTATATATATAAATTTTTGCTTTGTTCGGTTTTTTTGGTCTTCTGAGACAAGGTCTTGCTATGTAGTTCAGGCTGGCCGGGAATTCACGGTGACCCTCCTGCCTCAGCCTCTCAAGTGCTGGGATTACAGGTGTGTGGCACCATGCCCAGCTCCAAGTATGTATTTTTATTACATCTTTCAGGTGTTCTATAAGGAGAGGAAAACAATGAGATTATTATCATTACAATGGTAGACATTTGGTGTAGGAAGGACTTCCTGAGTGGGAATCGACACGAAGGTGTCTGCAGGAAGCTCCGCTGCCCTGGTCCTCCTGGGGTCTTGTTCCCTGCGTCGCGGAGGAGCTGCGGGCTCCCCGCCTGCCGCGGCTGTCCCCTCCGCCCCACTCCGACGCCGGCAGCACAGAGCCCGCCACGCTGAAGTCAACAGGGGCTCAGCCCAGGGCGTGCGGGGCAGACACTGAGCCGACAGCGCTGCCAGCGTTTCCTCTGAGGCTGGACGCTCTTGTTTCCTGGAGGGATGGATGGCAAGTGCGACCTTTCCCCAGCGACCCGGCTGCCTGGGATGGGACGCGCTTGGCTCTGTACCTCACTCCCAGCTGCCGGGGCAGGGCGCACCCACAGAGCAGCCAGGTCCTAGGACTGCCCACATGCACTGCCTACGACCTTCATGTTGCTGCACAAAGTTTAGGGGGAAAATAAGCAAAAAGGAGCAAAAACCACCTGTGGGTCCACTGACCAGAGACAACTGATACCATATATATATATATATCAAAATGCAGAAATATCAACCATGTTGTTATGAAACATGTTGTTTATATGTTTGTTTGTTTTTGATAGGGTCTCGCGTGTAGTTCACCACGCCCAGCCTATCTTGAGTATCTTTTCAAGGCTACAAATGTGTCCATGCGTGCATTAATAGCACATAGTATTCTGTCATATGAGTTAATCATTATGTACCCATTCCTTGGTTAGACAAGGTTTCTTCCCGTTTTTGGTCATTTTAACACGGCAGTGATGAGTGTTCTTGTCTTCACCTTTTTTTTTTTTTTTTTTTTTTGAGACAGGGTCGCCATGTGTAGCACAGGCTGGCCTCAAGCTCACGGCAGTCCTCCTGCCTCAGCCTTCCAAGTGCTTGGATTACAGGTGTGTGCCACCACGCCCACCCTTTGTCTTCATCTTTGCTTTCATCTTGTCACTATTCGCTCAGGCCAAATTATAGGACATACATTATTAGGGTTTAAAAAAAAATTTTTTTTTGAGACAGGGCTATACTATGTAGTTTAAACTTGCCTTGAACTCACTATGTACTCCTCAGTTCAAGTGATCCTCCTGCCTCAGCCTCCTGAGCAGCTGGGAGGATGAATCACTGCACTGGACAATAATACAGTCTTTCTAACTCTGTCTCTTTGAAACTGGTGGAACCTAAAGTCACGCACCATCCACTGTTTTGTCCCCTGGCAAAGCCTGGAAGCAAAAGATGTAAAGTGTGGACCTAGCTGACTTCTGGGCCTCAGCTCAGCCCAGGTCTGGTTCCCCATGGAGTCAGGGCTGTGCTCCTGGGCTCCTGGGTGGGGTGTGAGCCCTGTGAGGTACAGAGGTGCGTGAGAAAAAGGCCCCATCCTCTGGAACTCATCACCAACTAGGGGAACTTCAAACAGTGACAAAGACAGAAGAAACTGCATGAGATGCCTTAGATGGCACAAGCAGCCTGTCCTCTTGCAGCAGGTGACTCGGGCACGGAGAGGGTGTGTCGTGCATGTCTGCTGATGTGTTCCTCTCCCTTTGTCTGATAGAATTGTATCTTAGTAGAATCTTGGGTGTAGCACAGAGCTGGGCACATAGTGGCAGCAGGTGTGTGCTGAACCGACGGGTAGGTGGACGGGTGGATGACAGACGCATGGACAAATGAACAAATGGATGGACAATGGATGACAGATGGATGAACAAATGAATGGATGGATGATTGGTGAACAGATGGATGGAGAAATGGATGGATGGATAAATGTTTTGTTTTTGCAGTGCTAGGGACTGAACCCAGGGCCCACGCATACTAAGCCGCTCTGCCACTGAGCTACATCCCCAACCCAGATGGGTGGGTAAACGGATGGACGGATGAGTAAATGGAGGAATGGATGTGTAGATGGATGGGTGGCTGGATGGATGGAGTGGCAAGTCAGTGGATGATGGTCCCACCATCCTCTGCACTGTTTAGACCTGTGAAGAGCTCTGAGTTCAAGTCCAGAGAGTCTTGTTCTTTGCAGGGCCCCTCGCCTTGTTACCTAAGAGTGACCAGGAGACCAGAGAGGTAAGGCGGCTTGCTCCACAGTACAGCAAGCCACAGGGAGAGCCCAGCATAGCAGCGGGGCCCAGAGGTTCAGGGAGAGGCTTGAACTTGGCTCTGCTCTCTCCCCATCGTGTGGCCCTGGGCGAGTTACCCAGCTCTCAGGCCTGGAAGATGAAGATAATAGCATGACTCACAGAGCCGTTGTGGAATCGCGCAGAGATAAAGACGCAGAGAGCAGGGGGAGCAGCCAGCCTGCCTTTCTGCAGCACCGCTTTGGAGCCTGCTGTTGCTAATTGCAGGGCTGGCTCCGCTGCTTCCCTGGAAACTCCCCAGGGCATGGGCAAGGGGCCCAGCTGGGCCTCCCAGAGAGGGAGGAGATGGCGTGCAGTGTTTTCCATCCAGCTCCAAATTCTTACCCACATCCTAACTTCTCTGTAAAGAGAATTTTTATAAAAACAATATGAAAGCATTAAAGGACATTTTGTTTTATTTCTTGTTTTTTGAGATGGGGCCTCACTATGTAGTTCAGGCTGGCCTTGAACTCTTCTACTATGTAGCCCAGGCTGGCCTCAAATTCACAGTGATCCTCCTGCCTCAGCCTCCTAAGTGGCGGGATTAAAGGCAAAACAAGTTTTACCTCTGGTCCCAGCATTCTAGCTCTACGATGTTACCTTTTTTCTGCTCAGAGCTTCCTGTTTGTGCACCTGCATGCTGCATCACTTAGCTGCAGTTGTAGGCATCTATTTGGTATTCTGCATGTCACGTAGCATTTTGATGATCAGTGCCCACTCAAACTGTGGGGTTCACAAAGGGAATTTCCACACAGCCTCGCCCTCCATCAAGCTCATGAACCATCACTGGTTTCTCATCCTGTTGCTTGATATTTAGTTGCTTCATTTTTGCTGTTAGAAGTAAATACATGTTTGTATATAGTTTTTTATTTGTTGGGCTTTTTTCCTTTTTGTTGCTTTTTAATTCTTTACAGCTCAGTTGCTCCAATTTTCACCTTTTCTTCTTCATCTTCTTCTTGTTTTTTGTTTTTTGAGACAGGGCCTCACTATGTAGGTCAGGCTGGCCTTGAACTCACAGCAATCCTCCTGCCTTAGCCTCCTGAGTGCTGCAATTACACTATACCCAGCTGAGTTTGACTTTTTTTTTTGGTACCAGGAATCAAACTCAGGGCCTCACGCTTGCCAGGCAGATGCTGTGCCACTGAGCCCCAAGTCCCGAGTTTGACCTTTTTGAAGCCCTCCACAGAAATTCTGCTGGGCAGTTTTAGGGGCCACCGTGCAAGTGTCTCTCATTCCTCTGTGTGCACCCCAGAACCTACCGTGATGTCTGGAAAATTACAGGTCCTTAATAAATATGTAACTGGCAGGGTGTGGTGGTACACACTTGTAACCCCAGCACTTTGGGAGGCAAAGGCGGGAGGATTGCAAGTTCAATTTCAGCCTGGGCAAAAAGACCCTATCTCAACATTTTAAAAAAATTTTTTAAAAGACAAAGGGGCTGGGGATGTGGGTCAGTGTGAAGGTCCTGGGTTCAATCCCCAGTTCCTAAGTACATAAATAAAGTAACAAAAGAACTGGGGGGAGAAATGCAGATCCTTCTATAAGTGAACGGAAGTCAGTTCACCTCTTCCTGGCTCCACGGCTACTGTGCCGAGAGCTGCAGAAGGGAGACGCGATGGGCCAAGTCCCAGGCTGGGTTGCGGGCGGCGTTTAGGGAGGGAGAAGGAGCACAGTTAGAGGGAAACAGAAGCAAGGAGGAAGAGAAAAGCAGAAGTGGGGAGGGGAGGCCCTGAAGCAAATGGAACAAGACATCAAGTGACAGGGAAGCAAGCGGGGACACAGGTGGGGATGGCAGGGTCATACAGAGGGCACAGAAGATGGAAAGAACAAGGGGAGGGCACAGGAGCCCAATGGCTCTAGGGGGACAGCTGAGGCTGAGCCACAGGCCTATTCCAGGAGCAGAAGAGGGGCGCAGGCAGCGGGGACCACCGGACCCCAAGGGTGACGTGCTCCAGGGGTCAGGGGTTGGACCGGGTCCCTGTGGGAGCCACACCACCTGCCCTAGTGGCCTCTGTCCCACTGCCTCCCTTCAGCCCTCGGTTCTGGCAGCTGCTCCTCGAAGAATAGTTCTGAACTTGCAGGCGGGACCCGCTGGGCCAGAAAGGCTGCCAGGCCCTTACATAACCCCAGCCTCCGTGAGCCAGGACCCATGTCAGGCAGTGCTGACGCCTGGCAGGCTCAGGCTGGGCACAGCCAAGGGGCACAGGGGGAAGGAAGCGGCCCCTGGAGTCTCCCCTTCTGCAGAGGGGAGCTGGTAGGGAGGCCCCGCTGTGTCCCCCGTGCAGAGCCTTAGAACAAACCTGCTTTCTGCTTCACGGCTTCCACAGGATTGAACTTACACCTAAGAACCTCAGCCTGCAGGACCTCGGAGGCTGGCCCTATCACCCTGCAGGGCCGAAGCTTTCCTCCGTCCCTGTTTAAAGATTATGGCTGAATCGGGTATGGTGTTGTACACCTGTAATACCAGCACTTGGGAAGCTGAGGCAGGAGAATTGCCTTGAGTTCACAGCCAGTCTGGGCTACATAGTGAGACCTTGTCTCAAAAATCCTAACAAAAATGATGATGGCAAGGAACTGCCTGGGGGGGACTGGCTCTGTACCTTCTCGGAGACCCCAGGTAGCTCATGATGCGGGTGCACTGGGCAGGACTCAGGCCAGGACACGGCGCCCGCACCTGAGTGCTTGGCTGGAAAGAGACCAAACCTCAGAAGGGGTTTGCAGGATTCACGGGAGGAGCCAAGCTTATCGCAGCCTCCAGGGCCCCAGGCAGGCCCAGGCATGGGGCAGGGCTGGAATTTGTGTTACAGAAACAGCCTGGAGCCCCCGGAGCCAGAGATGGGAAGGGGTCCCATGCCAGCTTCCTCCGCTGGCAGGGGCCAGGGAGCAGCTGTCCCACCTCCTGTTTCTATGGGGGACACTGAGAAGTGACTCACTTGCCCAGGGCCACATACCGAAGGAGGGGGCGGGGGGGCTGGCAGGTGACAAATGCACATTCAAGGCCTTTAGGTCTTCCACAAACCTCAGAAGGTGCCTGGTGTGTGGGCTCATGCTTGTGCTGTCAGCATTGGGAGGCTGAGGCAGGAGGATCACTTTGAGTTCCAGGCCAGCCTGGGCTAAAGAGTGAGTTCAAGGCCAGCCTGAATTGCATGGCAAGACCCTATCTCAAAAAATACAACAAAACAAAGCAAAACACACACACACACACACACACACACACACAAACACACCAAAGGGCCTGGCTCTCCGGTGGGAAAGGGCAACCCCAATATAACAGCTGCTACTGTGGCTTGGAGGGCACTGGTCTGGACCAAAGCAAAGCAAGCTTCCGCAGAGATCTGTTCCAGAAGATGGGACTGGATGTCTCAAATAGAGACTTGAGGTCCACCTGGAGGACAGTTTGGTGTTGATTAGTAACCAACACAGAGAAAACTAAACAAACAAGAAAAGTAAGACAACTGTTAACTCTAGGGAAACAAGAGGCTGTGCAGGAAGCAGCCATCACGGTGTACTCCAAGGATTCAGCTGCGAATGGCTCCCCAAGCCAACGGCATGACAGCAGATCCAAGCAAAATTATAACCAATTCAGGCAGGAGGACGGGGGACAGGAAGCAAAAAGGAGCCAAATGTAGTCATCTATAGTGAAAAGTCAACATCAAAAAGAATCAGCCAGCTGGGTGTGGTGGCACACACCTGTAATCCCAGCATACTGGGAGACTGAGGCAGGAGGCTCACAAATTCAAATCCATCCTGAGCAACTTAATGAGACCTTGTCTCAAAATAAAAAATAAGGAAAGGGCTGGGGACAGGGTTACTAAAACAAAACAAAACAAGCAGCTGAGCCAGGCAAGAGGCATACACATGTAATCCCAGCTGCTTGGAAGGCTGAGGTGGGAGGATCATGAGTTCAAGGCCAGACTGGGCAATTTAGCAACATCGTACTTCAAAAACAAAACAAAACAAAACAAAACATAGAGAATCAGCTGAAAAGTCAAAAGTGGTTGCCTCTGAGGAGCTGGAAATGGGGTCTGAGTTGTAACAAACAGCTATTTTATGTAACAAATTTTATAGCACTATTTAACTCATAAAATTACATGCAGACCTAACTCTTGTTTTGTTTTGTTTTGTTTTGTTTTGTTTTGTTTTGTTTTTTTGAGACAAGATCTCATTATGTAGCCTAGGCTGGCCTCAAACTTGCTGAGATTCTTCTGCCTCAGCCTCCCGAGTGCTGGGATTACAGGCATGTGCAACCATGCCTGGCTACACCCTCACTCTTAAAAATTAAATTTAAGCCAGGCATAGCAGTTCATGTCTGTAATCCCAGTTTCTGGGAAGGCTGAGGCAGGAGGATTGAAAGTTCAAGTCTATGCTAGGTAATGTAAAAAGCCTGTCTCAAAATAAAAAAAAATAGAAAAAGGGCTGGGAATGTAGCTCGAGGCAGAGCAAGCCTAAGGCCCTGGATTCAATCCCCGATACTGAAAAAAAATTAAATTTACTATAATTTCTACATATAGAAAGTGTTCAATAAATGCTAATGATCACAAATCCTCCTATATGACACCTTCTCAGACAGACACTAGCAGAGGGCTGTGACATATTAGGACACTTGATTGCAAATGACAAACCTGAAACTGGCAAAAGCATACAAGGGGATTGTCTTGGATTCCGTCAGAGATTCAGCGTGCGCAGACGCGGCTTGATCTGGCTGTTCACGTGGGTATTTCGATCTCCATCTATTGGCTTTGTTGGAGATGTGTGCCACCGCTCTGCTCCAGTCCGTTAATTCTTGTTTGTTTGTTTGGTTGGGTTTTTTGTTTTTGTTTCTGAGACAGGATCTTGCTATGTAGTTCAGGCTGGTCTTGAACTCACTATGTAGCCCAGGTTGGCCTTGAACTTGCAACAATCCTCCTGCCTCAGCCTCTTGAGTGCTGGGATTACAGGCACCTGCCACCACACCTGGCTTCATTTTTATTTTTATTAGTCCATGTTTGCAGCACATAATGATTACATTCTTCATGGAGAGTTGCTACATGTGCATAACATCCCAATTCTTTTTATGTCCCCTTCCCTTCTCCAACATCTTTTGGTTCCCTTTCCTTTTGCAAAAATTATCACTCTGTTTCCTGTTATCCACCTTTTGAATACAGATTTCAATGGTCTGAGCAAAGGAAGCTGATTTTATAGACAAAGAAGGTCTTTTACTTTTTCTTTTCTTTTCTTTTTTTCTTTTTTCTTTTTTTTTTTTTTTGTGGGTACCAGGGGGTCGACCTCAGGACCTCGCGCACCAGCAGGCACCCGTGCCGCTGAGCAATATCACCAGCCCCTTTTTCATATGTGGGTTCCGGGAGTCGAACTCGGGCCCTCACGCTTGCCGGGCAGGCGCTTAAGCCGCTGAGCCATCTCACCGGCCCCTCTTTTCTTTTTTTTTGAATACCGGGAATCAAACTCAGGACCTTGCGCTTGTCAGGCAGGCACTGTGCCGCTGAGCTATATCACCAGCCCAAGAAGGTCTTAAAGAAATTAGAAAGAAAAAACAAAAATGGATTGGACACTCCAAAGTTATTTCCCTTGTAAGGCAGGGACAGGGAGACAGAATAGTAGGAAAACATCTTATTGGTTGAGTTGACATCAGAATACTTCTTTTCATTTTCACTTGAGTGAAACTGGCCTGTTTGAGAAATTTGGCTCTTTTCTCTCTAATTCTGATTTCTCAGAAGACCAGGTAAGCCTGGCATGGTGGCACATATCTGCAATCCCAGCGCTGTAAGAGGCTGAGTCAGGAGGATCACAAGTCTGAACTCAACCTGGGCAACTTAGTGACACCCTGCCCCCAAATAAAAAATATAAAAGGGCTGGGGGTGTAGCTCAGTGCAAAGGCCCTGGGTTCAATCCCCAGTGTCACCAAAAAAATAAATAAATCAAGAAAGAAAGAAAGATTCCAGTAGTAGCTTAAATTTGACTTCTCCTGCTTCTCTACTGGAGATTGAATCCACCTCCACCCCCCAGTTTGAGATTGAGTCTTCCTACCTCACTAAGTTGCCCAGGCTGGATTTGAACTTGCCATCCTCCTGCCTCAGCTTCCCAGAGCACTGAAATTATAGGCATGCACCACCACACCCAGCTTTAGGTTTGACATTTAGAATGAGTGACTCCATCTTGATTTCTAGTTTGGTCTGTTAGGATCTAGTGCAGGCACTCAGTCCCAAAGATGGTCTCCTTTAATCTTTGTGTAACAATGGGTTTGATGTGGCTATCATGGCTTTTCATGATAGTTTACCCTACACTGCAGGGTGTATATTTTTCCTCCCTGTTTTCTTATTTTGCTTGGCCCAAACCCTCTGCAAAGTCTGTTTTTTCCTACCTTTAATAAATGTGAAACTTCACCATCATAAAAACAAAAAACAATAGATTTGATGTGACTATGCTAAACTTGAAAACACACACATTTCCATTCCTTTGTTTATATATAAACCTATGGGAAATAGATTGTATTGTTTTTACCTGAGAGCTTTCCCATAAATGGCATCATGTACCATGCAGGTTTGGTGACTTTCACTTTTTTTTTTTTTCCCTTCTTGAGACAGGGTTTCACTATGCAGTTCAGGCTGGCCTCGAACTTGTGGCAATCCTCCTGCCTCAGCCTCCCAAGTGCTGGGATTACAGATGTGTGCCACCATGCCCCGCCTTATTTTTATTTATATTTATTGATTTATTGATTGATTTAGTGGTACTAGGGATTGAACCCAGAGCCATGTTTTTATTTTGAGACAGGGTCTTAACTAAATTGCTAAATTGCCCAGGCTGGGCTCAAACTTGGGATCCTCCTCCCTTAGCCTCCCAGAGTGCTGGGATTCCCAGCACGCACCTGAGTGATGATGCCCCTGTTGGTAGCCCTGTGGCCTCTCTGCAGGCTCTTCTGAGGAGGCCCTGAGCCACTCTGGAAGCCTCTGGTTTATAGCCAGTTTATAGACTTCCCGTGGCTGCAGAGACCTGAATCACCGGGCCCTGGGGTGTTGTCACTTTGAAGGTGCAGCCACCCACAGACCCCAACAGTTTGGGTCAAGATCAAGGACTTCCCCCACCACTGCCTCAGGGGCAGGAAGGACCCTGCAGTGCCCCAGGCACTTGCTGTGTGTGGCCTCTCAATAATGAAAGATAAAAAGAGAAGTAAAATAGCCTGATAAATAGCCTAAAGGTTTCTGAACAAAAAGAAGGCAGTCAAAGAAACACAAACAAAATCTAACTATGGTGCAGATACAAAAATAGAAAACCATTAAATCCTTTCTGGGCCAGGCCTTGATCTAAATTAGGGTCTGAGAACAAGGCCTGAGGGGCCAGGCAGGGAGCGCCCCCCCTCCCCTCCTCCTCCCCGCCCAGAGTCCTCCTTCCAGCAGCTGCCCACAGACACCACTCCTCCCCATCAGTGGCGGTCACACAGTGGAATCTTTTTATGTTTTGTTTTGTTTTGCTTTGTTTTTTTTAAGACAGGGTCTCACTATGTTCAGGCTGGCCTCAGACTCACTATGTAAACCAGGTATAGTAGTACACACCTGTAACCCAGCACTCAGGAGGCTGAGGCAGGCGGATTGCCTTTTGAGGCCAGCCTTTGAGGCTACATAGTGAGTCCAAGGCCAGCCTGAGCTACATAGTTAGACCTGTCTAGAAAAGCCAAAATAAATAAAAATAAATATGTCAGAAATAAATATGGCTGTAGGCAGCCGAACACCTGACTTATAGGGCACTTAAGCTAATAGTGGTCTCTGCCTCACGTAATAAAGATTGGAAGTGGGCTGGGCTGGCGCTGAGCAATGTCAGGGCTGGCATCTCTGGGGTTTCTTAGCCTTTCCCCTTGGAGCTGTGTATGTGTGCTGCATGTGGGCGTGTGTGAGTTAGTGTGTGTCTGTGTATGTGTGTGTCTGTGTGTTGTGCTGCCTGTGTGTGTGTCTGTGTATGTGTGTGTGTTGTGCTGCATGTGTGTGTTTGTGTTAGTGTGTGTCTGCGTTGCAGCTCCAAGCCTCAGAAGGCAGAAGGCAGCCTGTCCAGGAGCACCCTTCCCTCCAAGCTCTGTTGGCTGGAGCCGGTCACGTGGTCTTCCCATCGCAAGGCAGGCTGGGAAGACAGAGCACAGGTGCCCATGACCCCCTCTGGACCTGGCTGGGTACAGTGGCCCCCAAACCAAATGGGGTTCTGTTAGGAAGGAGGAGGGGAAATGGGCACTGGGAACTAAGCCCCAAAGTGAGACCATGGGTTGTAAACATTTCTGGAAAAGACTAAAGTCAAATAACACTGCAGAGTAGAGCTGAAAGGGCCTCCTAGAAACGGGTAGCCCCCAACCCGCAGTCAAGGTCTTAGCCACTTGGTGCAGCCTCACAACCACTGTTCACAGCTTCGATTAATCTCCAGAGCAAGCTCAGGATGACACAGATGCCACTATTTTCCCCACACCAACCATGAGAGAGAGTCTCAGCCTACAGTGGTAGGGCACCTATAATCCCAGCTACTGGGGAAGATGAGGCAGAAGAATCCCTTGAGCCCAAGAGTTGGAGCCCAGCCTAGGCAACAGAGTAGGACCTTGTTTCCAAACAAACAAACAAAAACCAAGCAAATAGTCTTGGACAAGTTCAGAAGCGTAGCCACAACCACACAGGCGGTGAGTGACAGAGACATACAATCTGGTTTCTACCACATCACACGTGGGTCACATGAGGGTCAAGATTATCCCAGCCCCAATCCACAATCCAGATCCTCTGTAGCCTTTTGGTCTTAGTCTCTTTGGCTGCTCCGTATGGAGTTTTCTCTCTTTTTTTGGGGGGGGGGTGGATATTTGAGACAGGGTCTCACTGTGTAGTCCAGGCTGGCCTTGAATATAACATGTAACCCAGGCTGGATTGAACTTGTTGAAACCCTCCTGCCTCAGCCTCCCAAATGCTGGGATTACAGGCATGTGCCACCACATCTGGCCTGTATGGAGTTTTTTGCCCAGTTCTCATTCTAGCCTTTCCTTCCCAGAACCAAACCCAGTTAGGATTTTGTGGCAGAGGGATGGACCTGCATGTGGAAGCCCTGGCACACTCCACGGCTCTCAGAGTCTCCTAATCATGAATAATTCACAAGAGGCCCAATGCCAAGAAACAACCATGCCACAAACATCAGTGTCTTCCGAGAGAAACAGCAGTTTCAGAGTTCAGCCATAGACAGGCCCTGGTCTTTTTTTTTGAGACAGTCTCACTATGTAGTTCGGGCTACCTTTGAACTCACTATGTAGCCCAGACTGGCCTTGAACTTGTGGCGATCCTCCTGTCTCAGCCTCCTGAGTGCTGGGATTACAGATGTGTGCCACCATGCCTGGCTGACCCTGGTTTTATGAAAACCAAGATCACTTTATTTAACATATGCTTTCCTGGTAAAGTCCAACTCCTTACAGCCATGCCTGGTGGCACATGCCTGTAATCCCAGCACTCAGGAGGCTGAGGCAGGAGGATCACTGCAAATTTGAGGCCAGCCTGGACAGTGATACACTTTCTCAAAAAAACAATAATCTCCAGAGCAAACTCAGGATGACACAGATGCCACTATTTTCCCCACACCAACCATAAGAAAGAAAAATCCAAACTAACCATGAGAAAGACAAAATCCAACTTCTTACAATACAATCAGGAGTCATCTGGCTTACTTTCCTTTGCCATTAAAAAACTGCCTTGGTATGGCGTCTTTGGTAGCTAGCTCAGCTACCACACGCTGAGGGCCTTGTCCCTGGGAGTTCACAGTCCAGCTGCGGAGTGGTGCATGCAGGCAAACACCTCTGTGACAAGGCAGGGTCGTGACAGATGTGGCAAAAGCCACAGTAGCCTGTTTTCTGTTGCTGTAACACAATGCCTGAGTCCGGGAGCTTTAGAAGGAAAAGTGCTTGTCCCAGAGGGTCACAGTGCTGCTTGCTGCCGCTCTGGTGAGGGTCTTATGCTTGCATGGCAGTACAGCAGGTGGGACCATGGCAGGAGCCCGTGCAACAGGGGGACAAGCAGCAAGGTCTTGGTCCAGGCCCACTTTCAACAATTCTTCGTGTGGTGAGGAGAGAACCCGGGGCCTGGCACATGCTAGGCAAGCGCTCTACTGTCAGCAGCACCCCGGGGCTGGCCTTCCTATTTATATCCAAACACTCTCCAAAGCTAACCAGGGACGACCTTAGCCACTTCCGAGGGTTTGACCTCAAGCACCTGCGTACCCGCCACCAGGCCCCTGCACCTTCATCTTCCTCTTCCTCTTGTGCTGAGGACTGAACCCAAAGCCTTTGCACTGGGCTATGTCCCTAGCCCTTATTTATTTATTCATTTATTCACTTATTTATTTTTATTTTGAGAAAGGGTCTCACTTAAATCTCTAAATTGCCCAGGCTGAGCTTGAACTTGTGATCCTCCTGCCTCAGCCTCCCAGAGTGCTAGGGTTACAGGCATGGTTTAGGCCCAAACCCATCTTCCAGCACATGAGCCTTTGTCAAGCCATGTCCAGGCCATCACAGACCTCAGAGGCACCAGAGGTCACCTGGGTGTGGTGTGGTACTGTAGGGCCTTCCCTAGGGAGCAGTCCTGTGGGCCACTGTGGAAGAGGTGCTGCCAGGACAACATACATAATTTGGGTTCCCTTGTTTAAAAAATAACTAGGAATTTCAATGATGAAGACAGGCGTGGTGGTGCACACGTATAATCCCAGCACTCAGGAGGCCGAGGCAGGAAGATTGCCATGAGTTTGAGGACAGCCTGGGCTACATAGTAAGACTCTGTCTCCAAAAATCAAAACAAAAACAAAAAAAGAATTTCAGTGACAGAGCATTCAACTCTCCTGGGCTCAATACAACTTCACAGGTCCCAGCCCCATTGCTGGCCTGGACACCGCCTTCAATGCTCCCTCCCTGTCCTCAGGTCCTGCGCAGGGGACAGGCGCTGTCCCCTGAGAAATGTGGACATGGGCAGACTCGTGGAGCTGGACCCACGGTCTCCTCCAAGCAGCTGACCTTGGGTCACGGTCCCCACTTCTGCCTGAAGACATTCAGTCCCATGTGAGAGTCACCAGGGTGACTGGGTTTCCACACGCAGGACAGATGACAACTTCCCCAGCCTGAGGAGCCACCCGGCCCTTCTCAGGGCTGTCAACACGGCCTGTCCCTGCCTGTCCCTCACTGTGTCTCCTGCCTCCCCAGCCTGGCCGGGACCCCATGCTGTGCACAGACCTTGGGAGTGGCCAGGTACAGGGAAAGCCAGCCCTGCCCACTTGCTTCAACCCTCCGGACAGGGACAGGGACAGGATTGTCCTGGCAGGGACATAAGCAGCAGGGATGCTGTGGGGTGCTGCTTTGGCAACAGTGAGGTCCCTGACCCTGGTCCTGGGAGATCCTGAGCATTGCATGGCTAGGGGTGTCACCTGGGTGTCACCAGCTCCAGGGACACTGGGCTTGGTGACGGACCTCTGTGCGTCCTGGAGTCCATATGTGGTACTTGGAGGGCGCACATGACTGGCTCTTTCCAAAATGACATTTTTGCCTACTATCAAAAAGCCAGCCAGGTGTGGTGGTACAGGCCTATAATCCCAGAACTCAGGAGGCTGAGGCAGGTGGATCACATGTTCAAATCCCACCTGGGCAATTTAGTAGCTAATTTAGAGAGACTCTGACTCAAAATTTTAAGAAATAAAAAGGGCTGGAAATGCAGCTCAGTGCAAAGGCCCTGGATTCCATCCCTAGAACTGCAAACAAACAAACAAACAAACACAAGCCAGAAAATTTATTGGTAAAGATGCAGAGAAAATGGAAACTTACGCACGGTTGGCAGGAATATGAAATGGTACGGCTGTCCCTCAGAATGTTTGTTTGCTTGAGACAGGGTCTTGCTATGTAGCCCAGGCTGGCCTGGAACTCCTGGCAATCCTTCTGCCTCAGCCTCCCAAGTGCTGGGATTATAGGCATGTGCCACCACGCTCAGCTATAATTTACTTCACTTAACATTAGGGTCTCAAGGTACATCCATTTCCTACTCAAATTTATCTTCATAGCAGAGCAGTGCTCCATCGGGCGTAACCCTAACATTTCTTCATTCATCTATCTGTTAAGACACACAGGCTGTTTCCAAGATTCAGCTGTTATGAGTGGTGCTGCTATAAACATGAGCGTGCACGGATCACTGTAATGTGATGTCTTGAACTCTTTTGGGAAGAGTCCTAGAAGGGGAATAGCTGGGTCAAATGGAATTTCTACTTTGAGTTTTTTGAGGACTCTCCATAGTAGTTGTGCTAGTTTACACCCCCACCAGGAGTGGAGAAGGGCCCTGTTTCCCTGCAGCCTCCCCAGCACTTGTTATTTGATTTTTTGATGATGGTCATTCTTTCTGAGGTAAGATTGAATCTCACTGTTGTTTTAATTTGCATTTCTTTAATGGCAAGCAATGTTTTTGTTTTCAATTTTTGGTTTATTGAGCCAGGGTCTCACTATATAGTTCAGGTTGGCCTTGAATGCACTATGTAGCCCAGGCTGGCCTTGAACTCATGGAGATCCTCCTGCCTCAGCTTCCCGAGTGCTGGGATTATAGTTCGAGACACCTCCTTGCCCAGCAAAAATTTTTTCATGTATTTATTGGCCATTTGTGCTTTTTCTTCTGAGGAGTGTCCATTCGGGCTTGGATACGGGTGTGCACCTCCATGCTCAAGTGGACATTCGTTTTTTGACTCCTGCTGGTTCTGGGGAACTAAAAACTCCAATTTCAGCAGTGGAAAATGGGGCCCTTGATGGGCATGGTAGTGAATCCCAGCACTTGGGAAGCTGAGGCAGGAGGATCACCTTGAGTTTACAGCCAGCCTGTACTTCTTAGCGAGACCCTGTCTCAAAAAGAAAGAAGAAAGAAAAAAAGAAGAAGGAAGGAAGGAAGGAAGGATGGAATGAAGGAAGGAAGGAAGGAAGGAAGAAAGAAAGAAAGAAAGAAAGAAAGAAAGAAAGAAAGAAAGAAAGAAAGAAAGAGAAAATGAGGCCCCTGGGTCTCCACAGATTAACTTTGGAAGCTCAAATGACATCTTGACCCAAATCTGGTCTCTATGGCTAGAAGAGGCCACCCTGGCCTTTACAGAGCAGGGACACAGGGACACAGCACGGGGACGGTCTGCTGGTCCCTTTCCTGACAGGGCAGACTGTACAGAAATCGTGCCTGGCCCGTCACCCCAGGGAGTGACAGCTGGGTCACAAAGTCTCAGCTCCCTGGACCAAGTGCCAGGTGCCACAACAGCTGCGGGGTCGCGCAAGGCTATCTTGGATGTGGCATGAGACGTCGCCTGTGCTCCTGTCCCCACACTAGAGGAGCAGGACGCACACTCCAGGACTCAGGCTCTGACCCCACTCCTGCAGCTGCTAAGAAACTTGGTCTCACACTGGATGTGGTGGCTCACGCCTGTAATCCCAGCACTTCGGAGGCTGATGCAGGAGGAACTCTGTGAGTTCAAGGCCAGGCTGGGCTACACAGTGAGACCCTATCTCAAAAAAACCCAATCACACAAATAAAATATATTGCAAGGAGTGCTGGCCTCAACTTCCTGGCACAGTGCCCCTGAGGAGGGGAATTGGCACTCGGGCAAGAGGGCAGAGGCAAGTCCTGACTGGGTAGCACCAGCCAGAGCAGTAAGCCATTGGCTTGATCATGCTGATTGCTGCCCTAAGGGGTGTATGGAACTCACACCCCCACCAGGCAAGGAGAGTTCCCTCTGCCCCACATTTCCACCAACACTTGGACTTCCTGTCCCTTTCTCTTTGCCAACTTGATGGGTAGCTTTTGTTAACATCTGCCTGGTTCCTGATGAAATTACACATCTTTCATACATTTATTGACAATGAGAGTTTCCTCTATTGCAAAAACACCGGCTGCATTCTTCTTGCCTTTTTTCACATTTCTTTTTTTTCTTTTTTTGGTTGTTTTTTGAGAAAGGGTCTCGCTATGTAGCCAAGGCTGACCTGGAACTCACGATGATCCTCCTGCCTCATGCTCCTGAATGTTTTTTCTTGCTTATTTCTAGAATATCTTTATATATTCAGGACTCTAATCCTGAATACATGCATTATACATTTGGCAAGTATCTTTTCCTAGTGCATCTTTTTCTCTGTTTAGTGTCCTTTCATGGATAGATTTTTTCTTTCCTCTTAAATAGGCTTATTTTTCAGAGCAATTGTTGGTTCACTGCAAAAGTGAGCTGAAGGTACAGAGTTCCCAAAACCTCCTGGTGTAATCTTTCCCGATCTTTGAAGCGCACTTTGGCCAGATGCTCCCACCCTGGCCTGGGACCGTTGCAAGAGTCAGGGAGTTGCAGGATATTGGCTCTGGGAGGGGCTGCAGGGAGGGAATGGATGCCAAAGGGGTTTGAGGAGGACAGAGAGCTCAGTGTCTTTTTCCTGTCTTACAATGTAACCCAGGCTGGCCTGAACTCACAGCAATCTTCCTGCCTCAGCCTCCTGAGTTCTGGGATCACAAATGTACACCACTACATCCAGCAACAATTTTTAGTAAATATACATATTGATAAAAAGAAAGACTGGAAAGATGTTCTCTAAAATATTAACAGGGTTTAGTTCTGGGGTCACAAAGAATCACAAAGGATTTAATTTTCCTTTTTATGTTTTTCTATAATTTTCAGGGGCCGGTGAGATGGCTCAGCGGCGTAAGCGCCTGCCTGGCAAGCGCGAGGGCCCAAGTTTGATTCCCAGAACCCACATACAAAAAAAGGGCCGGTGATATCACTCAGCGGCACGGGCACCTGCTGGCGCGCGAGGTCCTGAGGTCGACCCCCGGTACCCACCAGAAAAAAAAAAAATAATAAATAAATATAATTTTCAATCTTCCCAAAATATAGCTGGGCATGATAGCATGTGCCTGTAGTCTCAGCTACCCATGAGGCTGAGGCAGGAAGATGGCTTGAGCCCAGGAGTTTGAGCCCAGTCTAGCAACACAGCCAAACACTAGCTCAAAAACAAAACAAAAGAAAACAAAGTATGTTTAACTTTTTTTTTTTTTTTTTTGTGGGTACTGGGGGTCGACCTCAGGACCTCGTGCACCAGCAGGCGCCCGTGCCGCTGAGCGATATCACCGGCCCCTTTTTCGTATGTGGGTTCCGGGAGTCGAACTCGGGCCCTCGCGCTTGCCGGGCAGGCGCTTAAGCCGCTGAGCCATCTCACCGGCCCAGTATGTTTAACTTTTGTAATTAGAAAAAGTAAGTATTTAAAAATAAGGGGCTGGTGAGATGGCTCAGCGGCTTAAGCGCCTGCCCGGCAAGCGCGAGGACCCAAGTTTGACTCCCGGAACCCACATACGAAAAAGGGGCCGGTGATATCGCTCAGCGGCACGGGCGCCTGCTGGCGCGCGAGGTCCTGAGGTCGACCCCCCGGTACCCACAAAAAAAAAAAAAAAAAAAAAAAAAGAGCAACATCTAAGTCGCAGGAGTCTTGGCTATGAGCAAGGGTAGAAGTTAGAGAGCTTGGCACATGGGGGTGCTTGGGACGGAGGAGCCCTGGGGCAATCTCCAAGTCTTACCAGGGCTCTGCTTCCTGTTTGCTGTGTGGTCTTCAGCTGGGTGCTTTGCTGCTCAGCGCCTCAGTTTCCCCAATGATAACAAGGAGATGAACGTAGATGACTCTGCAGGTGTTGCGTGACACCACAGGCCAACCCAGGTGGCTCTCAGCAGAGTCCCCACTGTCCTGCAAAGGCCAGGAGTGACAGCTGCTAGCCCACCCTGGATTGGCCTCACTGTATTAAAAAGGCTGAATGTGGTGGCACACACCTATGATCCCAGCACTTGGGAGGCTGAGGCAAGAGGATTGCTGTGAGTTCAAGGCTAGCCTGGGCTACACAGTGAGCTCAAGGCTAGCCTGAACTACATAGCGAGACCCTGTCTCAAAAAACAAAAAACAGGGCCGGTGAGATGGCTCAGCGGCATAAGCGCCTGCCTTGCAAGCGTGACGGCCCGAGTTCGACTCCCGGATCCCACATACGAAAAAGGGGCCGGTGATATCGCTCAGCGGCACGGGCGCCTGCTGGTGCGCGAGGTCCTGAGGTCGACCCCCCGGTACCCACAAAAAAAAAAAAAAAAAAAAAAAACGAACAAAAAAACAGGGCTTCAGAAAAGCTTTGTTCTGTGTTTTCAAGGTTAAAAAGAGAGAGAGATGACTCATTTCTGAAGCACTACTGATGCGGACCAGTGGCCATGTAGGCTTACAAACTTGCAAGCAAGCTTGTCTCTCCCCCTCAGGGAGCCCCAAGTTCCTGGAGGCCAAGGCACCCTCACCCACCTTTCACTCCCCCTTTATGAGGTGCGATCAAAAAGTACAGTGCACGGTACCCACACACACACACACACAAAAATACGGTGCATGTTTAATTTTAATGTATTACAGTAAAAGATACATTGTCACAGATCCCTTCAAAATCCTCCCACTTATTTCAAGCACATTCATCCCATCGTTCTTGCCACTTCCTGAATCAGTCCTCTTTCGTGAGGGTCTTTAGTGGAGTTGAAATGGCTGCCTGCCTGTCCTGAATTGATTCAGAACATTGACCTTTCGTGGTCATTTTGACTCTGGGGAAGACCCAGCGGTCACATGGTGCCAGATCGGTGAATATGGTGGATGAGGGCACCGTGATGTTTTTACCAGGCTTCCTTTCCATTGGATGGCACTGAGCAGCATTATTCACAGCATTTTTGATCACAGCTCATAAAGACACACATGAAAGAGGACTTCCAGAACTGCTTCAGAAAGTGGCAAGGACACAGGATAAGTGTGTTCAAATGAGGAGGATTTTAAGGAGATTCACAGCAATGGGTCTTTGGCTGTAATGAATTTCTTTCCTGAAATACGCGCCATACATATGATCAGCTTCACTACACAAACCCATGCCTCATGCAAAGCACGCCGGTTACATGTGCTCACTACCAGTGTTTGCGTCTCAGCCACAGCGGGACACAGCCTAAAACCTTACAGGTGACAACAGAGCAGAGGTGGAGGGACAGGGTGGCAGCTGATCATGCCATGGTGAGCAGTACACAGGTGTTTTAGAAAAGGCCTTGGGCAAAATATCCACACGGCTGGCTTCTGGGGAGAGACCTGACTGCCACCCTCGTGGGGTCCTGGGGCTGCGGTGGGGCTGTGTTTAGGCCAAGTGGGTATGATGTCCTTGTCCAGTTCACAGCTCTCCTTGGGCACAAGTCCCCCTCATGTGTCACCAGATTAGGACACAGGGCCTGCTGGAGACCAGCAACCTCAGCGGGACAGATTTAGCTCCTGACACCCGAGGTCCCTGGCGGCCCCATTGCTGTGCCAGCCCAGCTGGTCTTTGTCCCCATCTGGCTCTGCCTCTTGCCATGTTCCCTCCCAACCCTGAGCCTGCTATCTGCCCTGCCACAGGCATGAGCCACCACTTCTGGCCAGGGACAAGTGTGGCACAGCTGTCATGGAGGGACCATGACCCACCAGCCCTGGGCCTTGCCTTGGGACGGCTCTGTCCAGGCCACCACAGCAGGGAGAACCAGTCACTGCCAGTGACGAGGACGAGGATGGGCTGATGCTGGGCAGCTCGCCTGGCCGCCCTGGGCCTGCCTCCAGCTCCATGACAATGACACCTCTCTCCCAGGGCTGCTGTGAGCAGTGAAGCCAGAAATGAGTGTCTCCCAATTTTGAGTCACACAAGTTCCCATCGGGATTCTCACCACATCCCCGCATCACCTGCTCTACTTTCTCCTCAGCATTTGTCACAGCCACCACCATGAACCATCTTGCATTGTAGAAAATTCTTGGCTAAGGAGCACCGGTCATGTGCAATCCATTAACACACCCAGCCCCTCCTGGTCCTTTGAATTGATCTTTTTAAAAACGTGTCTCCAAATCCTTCAGTTCTTGGTCAGGTCAAGTCTCTTCTGAACTAGCTACATTCTCTTCTAGTCATTAAAATAATGCTCAACTGTCCCAATAGAAAGGCTCCTGGAAACTGGGCATAGTGGGCATGCATGTAATCCTAGCACTTGGGAGGCTGAGGCAGGAGGATCACCATGAGTTCGAGACCAGCCTGGATTACATAGTGAGACCCTGTCTCAGAAAACCAAAAAATAAAATTAAATGAAAGCTCAACCATCCAAATAGGAAGGGTCCTGGGGACTCAGCATGCTTGGGGAGACCTGAGGTAACAGAGAGGAAACCCCAAGTCCAGGCCACCAAGCTAGAGATCTCGGGGACACCTCTGTGCTGGGGGAGCCACCAGTCACACAGAGACTGGGACCAGGGCCTCCCCTTTCCCAGAGCCCAGGAGATAGAGCGACAGAGGGGAGCCCGGGGCTGAATGCAGAGTGATGCCAGCTCATTGCAGGAGTCTGTCCTTCATGTCACGGTCACCCTGCACACCTACAACCAGTGAGTGCCTGAGAACTGTGGGAAAGTGAGTCCAGGTGCGGGAGGAGTGCAGACCTCAACTCACCACGAGCAGCGGGCCTGACTCGCGGACTCAGGGCCCTGTCTTAGCAGAGATCCAGGCACCTTGGGGACTGCAGTTTGGTGGGGTGTGGTTGAAAAATGTGGCGATTGTTTAGTTAAGAAAAAAACTATTACAGTAAAAGACCCACTGCCACGAATCCCCCTCAAAACCCTCCCCTTTTCTTCAAACATACTCATCCCATCGTTCTTGCCACTTCCTGCAGCAGTTCTGGAGTCCTCTTTCCTGAGTGTCTTTAGTTGTGCTGTCCTGGCTGCTTCGAGTCCTGAATCAATTTAAAACATTGACCTTTCATGATGATTTTGACTTTGGGGAAGAGCCAGAAGTCACATGGTGCCAGATTCAGTGAATAAGGTGAATAAAGACACAGCATCATGTTTTTACGAGTCTGCCTTTCCATTGCATGGCACTTGACAGCAGCAATCACCGCATTTTTGATCACAGCTTGCAAAGACACTCAGGAAAGGGGGCTTCCAGAACTGCTTCAGAAAATGGCAAGAACATGGGAAATGCATTTTCAAAGGGAGAGTGTTTCGAGGGGGATTCATTGCAATGTCTTTTACTGTAATAAAGATTTTTTATCATATTTTCTGATCAGCTGTGTCCATGCCACAGTGTGCCCGTCGGGTCCCCTCCTTCCCCAGTGAGGCCTTGGGCCATGGGACTGTGCAGGCTGCATCTCCACCCACAGCCCTCTGTTCCCAGTCACAAGGCTGCAGCCAAAAAGCAGGCTTTGCACCACTCAAAGCAGGCAGAGAGGCTGATTCTAATTTGAGATCAGAGAGCAGCTGGTCAGGCTGAGGCTGGGGGCAGCTGCTTCTTCCCCCTGGGAGCCAGGAGGGATGGGGCTGTGGTTTACTGAGGCTTTGCTGGCAAGGCCTGCAGCGGGATAGGCCCCGGCAAACCAGTGAAACTGCATCCAGCCCCAGTCTCAACGTCAGGGGAACAGCTGAGCTGAAAGTAGCCAGGGAGCTCCTGGTGCTACCCTCCCGTTCCACAGATGAGGGACCAGGAAAAATGACCTCACACTTCAAAACAAAAAAAACAACAGCTCTGGGGTGTCACTTAGTGACAGAGTCTGTGCTCAGTACGCAAATGCGCCAGGTTCATTCCCTGCACCCCTAAAACCACGCCAACCCCAACAGGTAAGTGGATAACTGAAGCCACTCGGGATGACCTTGGGGCTCAGGGTTGGGATCCCAGGAGGGCGGTGACCGCCACCAAACCCCAGGGACAGGTGCCTAAGATCCCCGGAGCAGAACAGGACAGGGCAGAGGCCACACAAACGGCTCCTGGAAAGCCATCTGAAATCCACACTTCAGGAACGCTGGGCTCGGACTTCTCTTCCTGCCACAGGAAATTTAAAGAAAACAAATTCAAAGCTTCAGCTGCACAGCAAAGTGCCCTTTGTGTACCAACTTCTGCTCCTGGCCATGCTGGGCCAGCTGCCCAAGCCCCTGCGGTGGGGCTTCCATGCCAGGGCACTCGGGGCATGGGGGCTGCGTACCAGGGTGTGGCTGGGGGCAGAGGGGGCCATACTCGCCCTAAACCCAAGCCTGCCAGCTCCTTCTATGACACATGATCTACTGAAAAGGTCACCGCAGGTGGTGATGCAGGCTGTCTGCCCAGGATTTAAAAATGAGGTGTCCAGCTGGGCACAGTGGTACATGCCCATATCCCAGCACTCAGGAGGCTGAGGCAGGAGGATCACTGTGAGTTTGAGGCCAGCCTGGACTACACAGAGAGACCCTGTCTAAACAAAACAAAACAAAAATAATAATGATAATAAGTTATAAAGCAATAAAAATGAGGTGACCAATCTTCAGCCATGGCCATTCCCAAATAAACTAAATCCAGAGCTTGCAAAAGGCCCAGGCCAAGGAGGGGAAGTAGAAACAAGAAAGAAAGGGAGTGGGCTGGTGAGATGGCTCAGTGGTTTAAGTGCCTGCCCGGCAAGCGCGAGGGCCCGAGTTCGACTCCCGGAACCCACATACGAAAAAGGGGCCGGTGATATTGCTCAGTGGCACGGGCGCCTGCTGGCGCGCGAGGTCCTGAGGTCGACCCCCCGGTACCCACAAAAAAAAAAAAAAAAGAAAGAAAGGGAGTTACTCCCGCCAGGCACCCCCCAAACCCGAGCCAGACCCGAAGGTCCCCACTGCAGCCACCCCCACCTGCTCAGTCCCACCAAATGTCTCTGCCCCGCACCGCCTGACCTTCCAAGCACACCCCGAGGGAGTGCTCTCACTTGATGACCCCGTGCCCTGCTCTGCCCAGGTCACAGCAGGAGTGGCCCTGAGAACCTTCAGCAACACCTGTCCTTGAAGGCCCCAGGACAGTCCCGGGTCACACCCTCAAGGGTCACACGGCGCTTTCCACACCTGCCTGTGTGGAGATTAACCGAAGCCTGGCGCAGATGGCACTCAGCCGAGGCCGTCACTCCCGCCCCACACAGTCACCACACCGCTGGGCTCCCGGTGTCTTCCTGTCTACAACCCAGAGGGAAAGGACTCAGGGACATCTGGACGTGGCAGTGGGAGCCTGGGGAAGCCCTGCCCAGCCCCCTGCCTTGGTTTCCCTCTCCCTAAGAAATAAAGGAGGTGGTTGATATTCAGGAGGCCCCAGCCAATTTGGGGATCTCTGACTTTGCAGCAAAATTGCCTCAGCCAGAGGGCAGTGGAAAGTGGCCTGGCCACAGGCGGTGCAGACAAAGGGACGCTGTGTGGCGCTGCCCCCAGCCCGGCCAGGCTTCCAAGAACCACACAGGCGTGCGTTGGTGCTGGAGTCATGGGCCACCGCCCCTGTTCCTGGAAGCTGTGGTCGAGGAAAAGCAGGGGGTGGACGGGGAGGGAGATAGTTGGAGCAGGAGAGGTGACAGACGACAGCGGGAGAGGGGGAGGTGGGAGAGGGCAAGGGCAGAGAGGGTCAGTGGGGAGACCAGGCCTGGGACACCAGGGAGGATGGAGAGAGCACGCACAGTGGGGGTGGCTCTGAGCAGTGCTGCTTGTGTCCTGTGGCTGGGCAGAGCAACTCAGGCCAAAGGAAGCCAAAAGCCCCTGTGGTGGTGGCGGTGACAGCTGCTCAGGGCCACCTCCCCCAGCTCCTGCTGTGTTCCCTCTTGAGCCTCCCTCCATGATCCAGGCCTGGTGTCTCCGGTCTCTCCTGCCGTCTCTGCCTCCCCTCTGCTCACCTCTTCTGCCAACTCTCCTTCCGCCGGGTATGAGGGCACACACCTGTCATCCCAGGCCTCTGGGAGGCTGAGACAGGATGACCGCAAGTTTGAGCCCAGCCCGGGCAACTTAGCAAGACCCTGTCTCAAAAATAAAAAATACAAAGGGCCAGAGCTGTAGCTTGATGTGAAGGCAATGGGTTCAATCCCCAGTACCAGAAAGGAAAAAACAAAAGGGAAATGAACCCGGGGGTGTGACTCTGCCCTGGGGTCACATGCGCCGAGGCACAGCTCTTGCTGCACTGGGAAAGGGCCTATGGGATTGGGCACTGCCACTTAGGGGGAAGTCACTCCTGCGCAGCACCAGTTTCCTCGTCTCTAGAACTAGACCGGCAACTCCCCTGGTGCAGGGAGGACTGGAGGAGATATCAGGCCCAGGTGCAGGGCTGGCCTCAGCAGCAGGGAAGGTTTTGGTAGGGGGAGGATGGACCTCCGGACCTCCAGCTCCCTGCCATCTCTCCCTCTAGGAACCAGAGAGAAGGGCGAGGCGGGTGCAGATGGAGACGCCCCAGTGTCCAGGGCACCAGAGCTGCCTGGGCCCCTCCCACCCCACCCTCCGCCACCACAGGGCCCCCTTGGGTGGGGCAGCCAGGGCAGAGCAGGGTGCGCCCCGGGAGGCAGCAGGACCCATTATCAGGCAGGTACAGGGTGTTAGTGGCAGAGCTCAGCCTGCTTATCAACCCCAGCCCTGGGCTGAGATGTACCCGGCTCGGTGGTCACTGCCCCAGCCCACCTTCCGCCCAATGGCAGCAGCCACCTGGGAATCAGAGAGCCACTGGGCCCATCTATGAGCCTGGGGTGGGGGTTGAAGGATAGGAGGCCCAAGTCCTTTCCCTCATGCCTGTAATCCCAGCACCTGAGAGGCTGAGGCAGGAGGATCACTACTGAGTTTAAGGCCAGTCTGAATTACATAGTAAGACCCTGTCTCAAAAAATAAATATAAATATTAAATAAAAAAATAACTGCCGGGCATGGTGGCACATGCCTGTAATCCCAGCACTCGGGAGGCTGACACAGAAGGACCGCTGTGAGTTCAAGGCCAGCCTGGACTTCATAGCGAGACCCTGTCTCAAATAACAATAAGTAAATAAATAAATAGTAATAAAATACATATCAGGGCCCTGTGCCCTCGGAGAGAGGGAAGCGATTTCTCCATAGCATGCTAGCTCACCCCACATCACTGACCTCTCAGGAGGCCCCTGGAGGAGATGGAGGCTGCTCCTGGGCCCCCACCCCACTTAGGAGCTGATGGGGGGGTCTCTTGCGGGGGTAGCGTCTGGGCACTGGCCGCTCTGCAGGCTGGGGTCACACTGTGGCCCTGGCCCAGGGCCAGGCGAGGATGACAGGCCCCTGGGCACCCTGATAACAGCCCTGCCTTATCCGAAGCTCAAGGCCCGGGTGGGGCACAGCTGGAATCCAAAGCAGGTTCACAGAAATGGGGAGGGGGCATGGGGGCCTCAACTGGAGCTCCAGGCCTGCAGGAAAGGAGCAGAAGGGTGCCCAGGGCCTAAAGAGGGTGGAGCAGGGCCCCCGGACAGGATGGGCTGCAGCCTGAGGACTGTCTGTCCCAAAGAAACCCTAAAATCCCTGTGCTGGGAGGGAGCAAGGACACCCAGAATCCTCACCCCGGAGCAGGAAGTCACTGCCTTCTGAGAGTTCATGGCCTTTTGAGAGTCTAAGATCATGTGCTGGCCTAGTGGGAAAACTGAGGCCCAGGGCATCATGGGCAAGACCCTCAACTGGCTGAGGACCTGAAGGAGCCGTCAAGTGCCGTCCTGAGTGGCCGGACAGCCAGTGACACCTGGCAGGGGCAGGGACAGAGACAGCCCAGCCCCTTCAGTGCCCTGTGACCCAGGCCCTCTCTAGGAGGTGCAGCTCGCCACCCATGCACTTCTGGGGTTCACGTCCAGGCCTCGGCCCAGGCTCCAGGCCCAGGCCACCCTAGGCGGGGACCCTGGGGGCCTGTCTTCCTGTTGGGCAGAGCTGAGTCAGGGACCACACAGGCACACACAGACCCTCTAGGGTGACATTCTCCCCTGCGCCTTGGGTCCACTGGACACGAGGGTGGCAGGGAGCAATGACATGAGGCCCCTGGTAAACATTCAGACCTCCTCCCTTACCCCCCTCCCCAAGATTCCGGGCCTGTGGTGTGGGGCCAATTCCAAAACAGCAGCCAGCTGTGCACAGGGGGACATAGTCATGACCCACATCGTGCTCACTATGTGCCACTGGTGCCTTGGCCACCTGACAGCCCTAGGCAGTGACATTGTTCCTAATCCCACAGTCACACTGGGCCACTGGCAGAGCCACAGTTTGGGGTATACCCACCCCATCCCCAGAGGCCTGCAGATTCCCAGAACCTGGGCCCAACCTAGGGACAGGACCAGAACCAGCACCTGCTGCCTCAGCGGGAGGAGGAATCAGGGTGAGACACAGAGAGGATGCAGGGCTGGACTGTCCAGGAGCACCCCACACCTGGGTCTCCAGGATGATGGGAGGGCCAGGCTCACTAATTCTCAGGCAGCTGGCGCCCCCTAAAGCCAGACAGGGGTGCAGCAGCACCGGGGCTGGATCCTTCCCAGGTGTTGAATCCACTAGGCAACCCAGGCTGGCCTTGAACTAGGTGATCCTCCTGCCTCAGTCTTCCAAGCTCTGGGATGACAGGGTACGCCCCCATGCCTGGCACTGCTGCACCATTTTACAGATGGGAGAAATGTTAAGTGTCTTGCCCAAGTTCACAGAGCTGGGCAGTGCTGGGGATGGAGCTCAGGTCTCCAGGTTTCCCTGGACTTTGTCCCAGCCCCTGACAATCCTCCCCACCCCAAGCCCCTGACACCTAGGACAGACACACAGCAGGGCATTAACACCCGTGAAAGGTATTAGTTTAATGGCAGGCAGGGTGGTCTTGGCCCTCCTGCCAGGGGAGTCGGCAAGGCGGGCACAGAGCCCCCACACGGGCTCAGGTGGTGATGAGTGGGTGCAGGTGCTCCTGGCCCTGCCGAGGATGGAAGGGGGAGCGGGAGGCTGAGGGCGGTCCAGGGGTCTCCTGCATCCGGGGCCACGCAGGGCCAGTGGGCAGCTAGACAGAGTGGGAACATGTGTCCCTCCGTGCACAGCCAATCCCCTGCCTTCGAGCAGAGCAAAGGAGAGGCTGGCACTGCAGGACTCAGTCCAGGGACTGGGACTCCTTTTCTTTTTTTTTTTTATGTGGGTACTGGGAGTCAAACTTGGGACCTCGTGCTTGCCAGCAGGCGCTTGTGCTGCTGAGCGATATCACCAGCCCTTTTTTTCCTTTATGTGGGTACCAGGAGTTGAACTCAGGAGCTCGCGCTTGCCAGGCAGGCGCTTATGCTGCTGAGCCATATCACCGGCCCTTTTTTTTTTTTTTTTTTTTTTTTTTTTTTTTGAGACAGGGTCTTGCTTTGTACCTCAGGCTGGCCTCAAATTCATAGTGATTCTCCTGCCTCAGCCTCCTGAGTGCTGGGATTACAGGTGTGTGCCACCATGCCCAGCCCCCAACTCTTAATGCTCCACTTTACATGTTTCAAGCGAAACTTCACGAAGAATCTCCTAGCTGGGCATGTTGGCACATGTCTGTAATCCCAGCACTCAGGAAGCTGAGGCAGGAAGATTGCTGCAAGTTTGAGGGCAGCCTGGGCTACATTATGAATTCAAGGCCAGCCTGAAGTACATAGTGAGACCCTGTTTCAAATAAATAAAAATTTTAAAAGGCTGGAATGTAGCTCAGTGAGAAGGCCTTGAGTTCAATCCCCAGTATGACCAAAAAAAAAAAAAAAAAAAGAAAAGAAAAAAAGAAAAAATCTTTAAATAAAGCAATCCTCCCCAAAGCACAAAGCTAGTCTCAGTTCTCCAAGAGGGTAACCAAACAAGAGGTGCAGTCTTTTCTCTTGCTATCTCCAGGACTCCTGGTCATGCGATGGAAGCCTGTGACCCCCTTTCCCTACCCCCCAGATCCATACTCCTGGCCCCTGAGCACCCCATTCCAGGGGTTCCCCTCAATGCCCCTCTCTTAGCATACCCCACTTCTCACCTCCTGGAGAGCAGCAGCCTCCCCGCCCCCCAGGGGCCCCTGCCCTGGGCAGCGGCCCAGAGGCTGGGGCGGGGTCCCTGGGCGGGGTAGGTGACAGTGAGTGCAGGGGCACGGTGGGGGTTGCGGGGCTGGCATGGGCACCCCCTCGGGCCCCACTGGTCTCTGCAGCCAGACAGCATCAGACATGTACCTGGGGGGAGAGGCCAATGCAAGGGTCCCTGCCCTCTGTGCTTTGGGGGCACATAGCTCCCGTACCCCACTGCTTGGGGCAAGGGTCCCCCCAGGCAAGGGATTGGGGGCTCTCCCAGTGCCCTGGAGAAACCTGAGAGGAAGAGAAGAGTGAGGGGCAGGGCCTGCAAGCAGAGGTGAGAGGGGACTCAGCTTTCCTGCCCCGCCCACCCCAGGCCCAGCTTGCTCTTGGGCCGCTGGTTTGCAGACTCACCGGGGTCCCAGCGGTGCACATAGTGTCAGGTACCAGTTTCTGGCGCAGCCCTGGTTGAAGGGGTTGTATCCCTGAAGGTCTCTGCACTGGAGGGGAGCCCGAGGGGATGAGAAGCTGGAACCAGCAGGACTGGGTGGGCCACCCCAGGGACCCTCAGCCAAGGCTACAGCCAGAGTCAAGTACGGAGAAGCCACACCCGAACTGCAGCCTCCTGCCTCGAGTCCCTGGCCTTCTCAGGGCTCCATTATCCTGTCCCTCCCTCAGGGGCTTCCTTACCCTCTGTCCCCACTGGCCACGCACATCTGCATATTCTCCTGCCACCTCGTCTCAGACCTTCCTTCTGCTACTCAACCACCCCAAAGATAGTCCCACCCCATCTCCGCCCCTACCCCTGTTTTCTCATTTCTCATGTCTCATCTCTTTTTTTTTTTTTTTTTTTTTGTGGGTACCGGGGGTCGAACTCAGGACCTCATGCACCAGCAGGCGCCCGTGCCGCTGAGTGATATCACCGGCCCTTTTTTCATATGTGGGTACTGGGAGTCGAACTTAGGACCTCGCGCTTGCCAGGCAGGCGCTTATGCCGCTGAGCTATCTCACCGGCCCTTTTTTTTTTTTTTTTTCTGAGACAGGGTCTCACTATGTATGTAGTTCAGGCTGGCCTTGAACTCACTATATAGCCCATGCTGGCCTCAAGCTCACAGTTATCCTCCTGCCTCAGCCTCATGAGTGCTGGGATTACAGGTGTGCACCACCATGCCTGGCGCCTGTTTGTTTTGAGACAGGGTCTAGAGGCTATGTAACTCAGGCTGGCCTCAAATTTCCAGTGATGCTCCTCATCCTGGGATTCTAGCCAGATCTCTGATTTTTTCCCCTAAGAAACACTTTCATTGGATTTCACTATCCGGAGGGGCACTGTGGGGATGATCACACTTTCCTAACCAAAAAGCGCATAGCCCAGGAAAATCTGGGCTGAAGGCAGTAAAGGTCAAGTCTTACCCAGTATGCTCTGGCTCAGGGTCCCCCTACCCCATTTCAATCTGTCCCCTCCCAAGCCCCATGCTCCCCAGCCTCAGCCTCACCTGGATTCAAGAGCCCTCGCTGGCAAATGTCTGGTCACAAGGAGAAGCCCCTCTGCCCACCCCAACAGCCCACACCCACACCCAGCAGGAGGACAGATCTCTAATACCGCCCTTGCCCAATGAACCAAAACAGCCAGGTGGCACCAGATGTCCCACCATGGCTGGAAAAAGGACTTGAGCCATTGTGCTGGAGGATCAGCCTCCTCTCAGGTGTTAAAGCACTGAAGAGAAAGCTGGGTCCTATTCGAGGTTCTGAGGAAGTGTTTAGAACACATTGATGAAAGTTACAGAAGTTTTAAATTTAGGAGACTAAATTTGTATTTGTTAGATGCATAGGAAGTATAGAAAAATGTGGCCTGTATATGAAATATAGAAAAACGCTTAAATGAAAGCAAAGCATGGTGGCACACACCTATAATCCCAGCACTCGGGAGGCTCAGGCAGGGGGATCACTTCAAGTTTGAGGCCAGCATGGGCTACATATCTAAAAACCAAAAAAAGAAGGAAAGAAAGAAAAAAAAAGAAAAAAAGAAAGTCATACAGATAAGGAAGAAATGAAACCTCATCTACAGACCACATGCTTTTTCATGTAGAATCAACAAAAAGATTTTAGAATAAGCAAGTCTAGCAAAATTGCAGATTCAAGACCAATGTACAAAAATCCACTGTATTTTCTGCCAGGTGTGGTGGTGCATGCCTGTCATCCCAGCACTCTGAAGGCTGAGGCAGGAGAATCACAGCAAGTTCAAAGGTATTCTGGGCTACATAGTGAGTTCAAGGCCAGCTCAGAACTGCACAGTGAGACCCTGTTTCAAAAACAAAACAAATGGGGTCAGTGATATAGCTCAGCAGCATAAGCGCCTGCCTGGCAAGTACAAGGTCCTGAGTTCAACTCCTGGTACCCATGTAAAACAAACAAACAAACAAAAAACCACATTGTATTTTTTTTGTAATAATGAGTAAATGTATCCCAAGAGTGGTGGTATGGGCCAGGCGTGTTGGTGCATGACTGTAACCCCAGCACTAGGTTGCTGAGGCAGGAGGATCACTTCAAGTTTGAGGTCAGCCTGGGCTACATAGCGAGTTCAAGGCCAGCCTGAACTACACAACAAGACCTGGTCCCTCAAACAAAATAAAACAAAAAAAGATAAATTGTGCTTCATCAAAAAATATGCTCTTTGGAATGCACTGTGAAGACAATAAAATGACAAATCACATATTTTGAGAAAATACTTGCAAAACACATCTGAATTCAGAATGTATAAAGAACTCTTAAAATTCTACAAGAAAACAACCCAAAATTTTCAAAACTGGGAAAAGATTGGAACAGACATTTTACCAAAGATATACAGATGGCAAATAAGAACATGAAAAGATGCTCAAGGACATTACTCATTAGAAAACCACAATGAGAAACTGAGCCAGGTGTAGTGGTACACACCTGTAAACCCAGCATTCTGGGAAGCTGAGGCAGGTGGATTGAAAGCCCAGCTGGGCAACAAAATAATGTATGAAATTTAAAAACAGCTGGGAATGTAGCTCAGTTCGAAGGCCCTGGGTTTAATTCCCAGTACAGTAAAAACATTAAAAAAGATTTTTAAAAGAAAAAAGAGCAAAAGAAATTGAAACCACAAGGAGATATGGCTGCACATTTGTTCACCTGGCTAAAATTTTAAAAATTGACGATGTCAAATATTGATATGGGCACAGAGCAACTGGGATTCTCATACATTGCTGGTGGGAATGGGAAATGGTCCAGCTATGTCAGAAGACGATAAGTAAGGTTAAACACAGCGACCATAGCACCCAGCAATGCCATCCCTGAGAATTTACCTAACAGAGACGGAAACTTCCGTTCACGCTGTGCACCAGTGTTTGTAGCCGTTTTACTCATAATCGCCAAGAACTTAAAACAATATAAAATCCTTCAACGGGTGATGGATGGATGACCTGCAGTAATTCCACATAATGCGACTCTACACGGCAAGCAAAAGGGAATAAACTACAGATGTGAGCTCAGCACGGATCAGTCCCGAGTGCATGGTGCTAAGTGAAAGAGCCTGGCTTGAGGTTCTGAAAAAGGAAGAAGAGTAAGGATGGAGCACGGGTGAGCGGCTGCCAGGAGCTGCAGAGGAAGGAAAACTGACCAGAAAGCTCACGAAGACTTTCCTGGGGCGGTGAAACCGTTCTGACCCTTGATGGTGGTAGTGGCCGCAGGATAGCATCCACTTGTCAAAATTTCCAGCTGTACACTAAGAAATGCTGAATCCTACTGTTCGTGAATTATTCCTCGGTACACCTTTTAGGAAATCCTACCCTGGCTCCCAGGTTCCCCCGCATCAAAGCGAAATCCCACTCCTGACATCGGGGCTTTTCTAACCTGGCCCACCCAAGGGTGACTCCGTTCCCGCCCCACTTCCCGCCACCCCTCACCCGGCCTTCACATTACGTCCCGATGGGACAGCGACCTGGGAGGGGAGGCGCCGCCCCACCTGCTCCGCGTACCTGGCCCTCGTAGGAGCGCTCAGCCGTGCTCACCGAGAGGACCTGGCTCACCAGCAGCACCAAGAGCGGCACCAGAAAGCCGGCGGCGGGGACCGCCACCACCAGGCTGCCAGCGAGCGGCTAAGGAGCCCAAGAACACGGTCGCCCTCCGCGGCCCCGCCTCATCCAACCATAATCCCGCCCCGTCCCGCTTTATCCCAGCCTGCTCAATCCTAACCCCTCTCCGGCTCTATCCTAGCCCCGCCCACCAACCGTAGTTCCTCCATCGTCCCCGCCCCAGACCATCACAGCCACGCCTACCAACCCTAGTCCCGCCCCAGCCCCATGCTAGTTCCACACTGTCCCGCCCCATCTAGCCCTGCCCATTTACCAAGCCCTGCCCCCGTTCCACCCCAGCCACGCCCACCCACCTTTACCCCTCCCAGTCCACCCGGCCTCACCAGGTCCATCTTGGCCCCGCCCATTTCCCCATGATTCCATTCCAGCCCCGCCCCATCCAGCCCCATCCAATCACTCCCCACGCTCCATTATTAGTCCCGCCCACCCACGCTAAACTTCACCCCACCACGCTAAACTTCACCCCACCACGCTGTCGCCTCCTCTGTCCCTTTCCCGGCTTCCTTACCCCACCTGTGGCCCCTCTACTCCCTCCCGTCCAGTCTATCTCCCTGACCTCACCCATCTTCACTGGTTTACACTGGACCCAAGCAGCTTCTCCCTTAGCTCCGCCCCTGCGACCCGCCCCTCGGCAGGCCCTGGGCCGGTGCGGATACGCCATGGCCTTGTGCAGGTTGAAGGGCAGGTGGCTGGTGCGCGCCAGGAACACCAGGGAGGTGACCAGCAGGGCGCCCGAGTAGAGGCACAGGGACACGATGAGCAGCATGAAGAAGCGGAAGTTGCGGTGACCAATACAGTTATTAACCCATTTGCAATGGTGGTCAAAGTCCTAGGCGACAGGCAGCGGGGACGGGCCGTGAGGACCTGTCCCTAGATCCTGAGCTCCCCCAGCCCTCCCGCTAGGCCACCTGCTCTTCACCCCACTCACTGGCTCCCACCCAGGAAGAAACTGAGTCACAAAAGCCCTGCTGAAGGCATCTCCGTTGTTGGAGCACAGTTAGGTCGGGGGGGGGGTGCAAACGTGGATGCCCCATGCTTGTGGGCACCGGTGCAGGCCTCCCGGACAGCTGCAGGCCAGAAGCCAAAGGTGTGAGTCCCTGCCACCCTTGGCCTTTGGCAGTCCTGGAAGACGCCACGCCTGATGTGGAGCTCCTGGCCAGATGTGGGCAAGGATCAGCAGGTGGGCAGGCCAGGGGTGCTCACCTCCACACAGATGTTGCACCAGGGGCAGTGGTGGGTCCGAGGTGGGCGGTGAAAGCAGCACCTTGAGCACCACCGCAGGCGGAAGGCCCTGCGGTTCACCCACACCACATGGACTATCGTGGGGTCCTCCTCCTGGGAGCCTGGCTTGAAGGGAGACCCCTCCATCACTCTGCTGCCTGGGGACTGCCCCACAGCATGGGAGGAGGGGTCCTGGGGCTGGAGGTGGGGGGCGCACTTTAGACATCACCCTTGAAGTCCCCAGCCCTTGGGGTGCCACCTCCACCTCCTAGGGGCCTGAGGCCTCACCTCGATGTAAGGTGCCAGGGTCTGAGAAGTTGAGTGAGATGAGACTGAAGAAGGTGAGAACGAAGAGGGGGCCTGTGACTGCGAGAATGGCCCATTCCCCGTTCTGAACCAGCCACCTGCAACTGAGACCAGACCAGCCTCAGTCTGGAGCCAAGGTGACCCAGAGCTCTGCCTCCCACCCCCAGGCCCACCTTGCCTGGGTCCGTTTGCAGACTCTCAAGCCAGCTCTAAATCTCTACATGGGACAGACCTCCATGGGTGCAACCAGATGTCACCAGCATTAGCAGCCACCTGCAGCTGCCCAGATGCCCCAGCCCTCTAGACTTCTGCCTGGCTGTCTGTTCCCTGTACCTAGCATATCCTGTGTCCCTGACCTTTGCCCCTCTCCCAACTCTCTGCCTCTTCCCTCTGGTTATCTATGTTCCTTTCCGTCTCTTTGTAGGAAATCTGACAGCTTGCGCAGGAGACTCACGGGAATGCGAAGAAGAAGCCGCTGAAAATGACCAGCAGGACTACGTTGAAGGCAGGGAACAGGCTTGGGAGGAACCAGGAAATTGGGGTGAGAGGCGGGGACTGGGGGCCTTTCATATGGGACATGGCATCCTTTAAGATCTGCCCGGCTAAGCACAGCTCGTCCTCCTGTGCCACCTGGGGAAATCAAAGGCACCAGGCTCCTCCTCCTCCCCCCATAGCTTTCAAAGTTCCAAGGTGACAGCAGCCTCAGAAGCCACAGCCCAGGACAGAAGGGATGAAGCCTCAGTGTGAGGTCACAGAGGCTGAGGAGTGGGGTGACTTCCGGTAGCAATACCTTCTCCACCCCCAAGGAGTGCTGGAGACCACCACTACGTTGGAGACTGATATGGCTCAGGTGTGTCTGACCCCCAGGGGTCCATGCGCTGGCGGCGTGGTCCTCAGTGTGCAGTGTCGTGGGGGTTGGACCCTTTAAGGGGCGGAGAGTATAGGACCTTTTATGTAGAGGGCCTGGGTACTTATGGGGCCGGGTCATGGTTTATGTGTAGCTGTCCCCCCGAAGGCCTCATGTATTCATAGGCAGGGCTTTTTTTTTTTTTTTTTTTGTGGGTACCGGGGGGTCGACCTCAGGACCTTGCGCGCCAACAGGCGCCCGTGCCGCTGAGCGATATCACCGGCCCCTTTTTCGTATGTGGGATCCGGGAGTCGAACTCGGGCCCTCACGCCTGCAAGGCAGGCGCTTATGCCACTGAGCCATCTCACCGGCCCTATAGGCAGGGCTTTTGAATGGTGACTGAATCATGAGTGTGCTGTAGCCAAATGTGCTGTTAGGAGATGGGGTGTAATCTGGAAGGGTGACTCTCCCTCCCCAGCTCCTCTCTTCCCTCTCTGCTTCCTGGCCCCATGATGTGAGCAGCTTCCTCCACCAGCCCCTCTGCCATGTCATCTGGCCTTGGAGCCCGGTCACCATGCAAAGGCTGAAATGTAAGCTAAAATAAACCTCTCCTCCTTTAAGTTGTGGGTGTCGGTCTTGTGTCTCAGCGATGAGGAAATTAACTAAGACAGGTGGCATCTCCTCAGTAGAGGTGTTGTGGGTCTTAATGTCACAGGAGTCCTCTTGTCTCATTCTGTCACTGTGCCCTTTACAACCAGTCATACCCTTTACAACCAAAATGTCCTGCATAGCCAACTCTGTGGCTATAGCTTTCCCCGTCTCTGCAGGGGAAAGGTCATAATCAAAGAGGAGAAAATCTGCCCCACACGAGTGCCTCTGGCCAGTGGGTCTGGGGTGATCAATCCTCGGCCAGATCCAGCACAGAACTCCCTCCTGATCACATCTCCTTCCTGTTGCTCATGTCTCCATGCACAGCACAGACTGGGAAGTCTTGGGCATTCGTCTCAGTGAGCCAAACCACCTTCCCCTGGGTGCTGGGGAAGATGCCAGCCAGGACGGTGGTCAGGGTTTCGTACAAGTCACACAGATGGCCTCATCTCCATTCCTCTCATCCCATGTGGAATTGGAGGATCTCTTCCAGGTTGAATCCTTCTTCTGGGCAAGCATCAGAATGGCTCCCTCATGGACCTCTTGGTCACTTCAAGCACATCAGGGGGTGTTGTGTCTGACAGCCAAACCATGAGGGGTTTCAGGAAGATGGCAGAGTGGTGAACAGCAGAGAAACAGCTTCTCTGATTTTGAGATCCAGACACTGGGAATATAGCAACGTGAGGAAGAGAAGGAGGGAAGGGGCCCCTGGGACCCAGCGAGGATCTAAAGCAACAATTGAAGCCCACAGGGAGTGAAGAGAGAGACCTCAATGCAGAAGAAAGAGGTGGCAAGCAGCACTTTCTACCTGAGCCCTGACTCACTGCATGGGAGAGGAGGCTCTAACCTGCAGATCAGTGAGTACTGGCGACCCCAGAGGCCTTCACAGAGAAACGCACCAGTGGAATGGAGCAGTGGACACAGCAGACTGCAGTGGCTGGTGAGTTATCCAGATTCGGATGTCCCTCAGGACAGGGCGATTGGCCAGTAACCATCATGGAGAGAGGCCAACTGAGCTCAGAACTCAGAGCAGCTGTGGGCTGGCTCCATGTAGCAGCTCCCAGTGTCAGGGTGAGGCAGAACTGAGTTCAAATTGGCAGGAGGCCAAGAAGCCTAGTTCAAGCTGGCAGGAGGCACACAGAGTGTTGCAGGCTGGACAAATTGGGCTCCTGCCTCACAGCCAGAAACCAGCCTGAACTTCAGTGGAAGTAAAGGTGCAGGCCTGCTGGGAGTATCCACTACCCTGCTGTAAATCTACGGCTGGCTTGCTGGGATTAATGAACACGGATCTGGGCTCTGTCTGCCCACTCTGACACACCCTGAAGTGGAGACTTTTTTTCTTTTCTTGTTTTGTTTTTGTATTGGTTTTCTTTTTTCTTGATGGTTTGTTGTTTTTATATAAGAGTGACCATTGTTTCTAGTTTTTTGTTATTGTTGTTCTGCTTTGTTCTTGTTTTTATTTCTTCCTTCTCTCTTTTTCTCCTGTCTTCTTCACTGTATCCCAAAATTCATGTAATCTTTCTTTGACCTCCAGCCTTGCTTCTAATTTCATCTTCTTCTATTTCTTTTCTTTTTTTTTTTTTTTTTTGTACCAGGAATTGAACTCAGGACCTTGCACTTGCCAGGCAGGTGCTTGTGCCACTGAGCTATATCCCCAGCCCCCTATTTCTCTATTTTTTCCCCAATGCCTTTTAAATTTTCTCTCCTGAGGGTAAAATCGCCATATTGAGAGCATATTTACTGTATACAATTTTCTGGTTTGTTTTAGATTTTGTTACATAACTACAAATATACTTTATACAGTTAAAGGAGGCAAATTAATAGTTACCATGGTTTGTCATTTTCTAGTCTGTGTTTGATGCTATTGTTATTGCTGATTGTACTACTTTAGCCAAGGTGACATAACTGTTCTAACCAGTTGTTTTTCCTGGTATACCAAGACTGAGATTGCCTAAGGGTCAATAAACAATACTACAGGCCAGTGCCAAAGAACCAGGGGCTGGGCCAAATAGGCAGCAGCTTCTCACCCCCAATAAATTAAAGAGGTAGGATCCTGCAACAGGCTCAAAAGCCAAAAGCCAGCTATACCTGGAAGACGCCTCTGAGAAGTAGTGATTTCCTAAGGGTTCTAAATACTAGCAATAAAGCTACCTGCCATAAGCAATTTATAAGCATCAACCCAGGAATTAAACTAAAAAAAAAGAAAGAAAGAAGAAATAAAGAAAGAAAGAAAAGAAAACAATAAGACACTACTTAAGCAAGATGCAACCCCAGACTTCTAGCTCACCAAAAGCAAACCCAAGGGGCAATGAGGTGGAACAGTTTGAAAGCCACCCACCTGCACTCTGAAGTGGTAACAACAGCAGTAACAAAGCACATGAATGAGACTCTGGAAAAAATTCAAATCAGAAACAGTTTCTCAGATAACTACTGAGATGGTGACAATAATGAAAAACATGATTAGTGACTCTAGATACAGATAAAAAATGGGGAGAGGGCTTAGGAAAATGATGGAAACCATGAACTTCCAACATAGGAAAGAAATGGAATCCATGAAATAGATACCCAGATTAAAAGTTCCATTGATGGGCTGGTGATATAGCTCAGTGGCATAAGCGCCTGCAAGTGCGAGGTCCTGAGTTCGGTTCCCAGTACCCACGTAAAAAAAAAAAAAAAAGTTCCATTGAAAGTATACACAGCAGAACGAGCCAATGTGGGGACAGAATATCAGATATAGAAGACAGGATTGTGGTTAGCGATCATGAAAAGAAAGATTGCTTAAAAATAGCAAGGGAGGGCCGGTGAGATGGCTCAGCGGCTTAAGCGTCTGCCCGGCAAGCGCGAGGGCCCGAGTTCGACTGCCGGAACCCACATACGAAAAAGGGGCCGGTGATATCGCTCAGCGGCACGGGTGCCTGCTGGCGCACGAGGTCCTGAGGTCGACCCCCTGGTACCCACAAAAAAAAAAAAAAAAAAATAGCAAGGGAGCACAAAAAAATCCAATAGTTGCTAGATGATGCAAAGAAGACTAACACAAGATTGATCAGAGTCAGTGAAAAAGCAGATAGAGCAAATGACATAAAAAACCTTTTCACAAAAGTAATGGCAGAAAACTTCCCAAGCAGGGGAAAAAAAAAATTAACATACAGGCTGGGTGCAGTGGCGCACACCTGTAATCCCAGCACTCGGGAGGCTGAGGCAAGAGGATCGCCACAAGTTTGAGACCAGCCTGGGCTACATAGTGAGTTCAAGGCCAGCCTGAACTACATAGTGAGACTTTGTCTCAAAAAAATTTGAGGCATACACATAAGTGAGGCATATACAACTCCAGTTAGCCATGATATAAAAAAATCTATATTAAGGCATATACTAGTCAAGATTCCAGAAGTTCAACACAAGAACAGAATATTAAAAGCTGTTAGAGAAAAGAAACAAATCACCTATAAAGGCAAGCCCATCAGAATCACAGGAGACTTCTCAACACAAACCCTCAAGTCCAGGAGAGCTTGGAGGGAAGTATTTCAAGCCCCTACCCCACAAAAAATAACTCCCAACCCAGATTGATGTACCATGCAAAACTACCTTTCAAAATTGATGGAGAAATAACATACTTCCATGACAAACAACACCTGAGGAAATTAATGACCACCAAACTAGCACTCTGAAATGTTCTGAAGGACATTCTAGAAAGAGATAACGAAGTCTACAACTCCATGAACCCCACAGAATGAATCCACTGGGCAACACAAGTGATTAAATGGGGGGGCCAACAATAGGAAAATAACCTGACAAAGATAAGTCAATACATATCAGTTATAACCATCAATGCAAATGGTCTCAGTTCACCACTCAAAAGAAATAGACTGGTAGAATGGATCAAGAAGCAAGATCCAGGGCTGGTGAGATGCTCAGCAGCGTAAGCGCCTGCCTGGCAAGCGCAAGGGCCCGAGTTCGACTCCTGGAACCCACATATGAGAAAAGGGCCGGTGATATTGCTCAGCGGCGTGGGCGCCTGCTGGCATGCAAGGTGCTGAGGTCAACCCCTGGTACTCACAAAAAAAAAAAAGCAAGATCCAAAATATGCTGCATACAAGAAACACATTTAATTCAAAGAGAAATTCATGGACTGAAATCAAAGGATGGAAAACAATACTCCATGTGACAGGAACCCAGAAAGTTCATAAAGTGACCTTCAAACCAAGACTGATTAAAAGAGACAAAGAAGGGCCGGTGAGATGGCTCAGCGGCTTAAGTGCCTGCCTGGCAAGTGCGAGGGCCCGAGTTCGACTCCCGGATCCCACATACGAAAAAGGGGCCGGTGATATCGCTCAGCGGCACGGGTGCCTGCTGGCACGCGAGGTCCTGAGGTCGACCCCCTGGTACCCACAAAAAAAAAAAAAAAGAGACAAAGAAGTTCACTACATCTTTGTAAAGGGAACAATCCAAGAGGAAGTGATAACAATGATAAATATGTATGCACCAAATACTAGCACACCCATCTATATAAAACAAATGTTAATGGATATGAAAAATCAAATAAGCAGTAATACAGTTGTAATCAGGGATCTCAATACCCCACTGTCACATATAGACAGATCAACTGGACAAAAAAAAATCAACAATGAAATATCAGAACTGAACCAAACTTTTGAACAAATGTATTGAGTAGATGTCTACAGAATGTTCCACCCCAGAGCATCAGAATACACATTCTTCTTGGCTACACATGGATATCCTCCAAAATAGGCCACACTGCTGGGTGTGGTGGCACATGCCAATAATCCCAGCACTCAGAAGGCTGAGGCAGGAGGATTGCTGTGAGTTGAAGGCTAGCCTTAACTGCATAGAGAAACCCTGTCTCAAAAAGACAAAATAGACCACATGCTAGCTCATAGAACATGCTTAAGTAAATGCAAAGGAATTGAAATTGTTCCATATATATAATTAGACCATAGTGCAATGAAATTGGAAATCAATGGCAAAAGAAGCCACAGAAAGCTTTATAAATGCATGGAAATTAAATAACACCCTCCTGAAAAATCAATGGGTCACAGATGAAATTAAAGAAGAAATTAGTTTCTATAATTAAATGGTAATGCTAATACAACATTTCAGAACATAATTATGGGACAAAATGAAAGCAGTCCTATGAGGGAAATTTATAGTGGTGGATTCCCATATCAGAAAAACAGAGTGAGCTGGGTGTGGTGGCACACGCCTGTAATCCCAGCACTTGGGAGTCTGAGGCAGGAGGATCACTGCAAATTTGAGGCCAGCCTGGGCTCCATAGTGAGTTCAAGTCCATCCTAAACTACATAGTGAGACCCTATCTCAAAAAAAAAAAAAAAAAAAAAAAAAAGAGCAAACTCAAATAAACTAATGTTGAACCTCAGGCTTCTAGAAAAAGAAGAGCAAGTCAAGCCCAAAGCTCATATGAGGGAGGAAATTACAAAGATCAGAGCAGAAATTAATGCAATGGAGACTAAGAAAACAATACAATGAATTGAAGAGTTGATTCTTTGTAAGATTAAATAAAATTGAAAAACCCTTTGCCAACCTTATCAAAAAAAGGAGAGAAAAGACTCAAATCCATGCAATTAGGAATGAAAGGTGAAATCACAACATATCCTGCAGAAATCCAGAAGATCATCTATACCTACTTTGAAAACTTGTATTCTAATAAAATGGAAAACACAAGAGAATGGACAGATTCCTAGATACAAATGAATTACCAAAGCTGAATCAAGAAGATATAAAAATTCTAAGTAAACCAATATCAGTCAATGGAATTGGAGATGTGATTAAAAACCTACCAACAAAGAAAAGCCCAGGCCCTGACTGATTCACTGCTGAATTTTACAAGAAATTTAGAGATGACCTAATGCTGCTACTTCTCAAACTCTTTAATGAAATTGAAAGGGAATCAATACTCCCAAATTCATTCCTGGAAGCAGGCATTACCCTGATACCAAAACCAGAAAATGACCCAGCCAAGAAAGAGAACTACAGGCCAATCTCCCTAATGAACACAGACGCAAACGTCCTCAGTAAGATACTGGCAAACAGAATGCGGCAAGTCATCAAGAAGATTATACACCATGACGAAGTAGGATTCATCCCAGGGATGCAGCCATGGTTCAACATAGGCAAGTCAATAAATGTAACACACCATACTAACAGAGCTAAGGACAAAAACCATGTGATCATCTCAATAGATGCAGAAAAAGCATTTGACAAAGTCCAACACCCACTCATGATAAAAACCCTACAGAAAATTTGAATAGATGGTCTTTATTTCAATCTGATAAAAGCTATCTATGACAAACTAACAGCCAACCTCATACTAAATGGACAAAAACTGAAAGCTTTCACTCTAAAATCAGGAACAACACAAGGATGTCCACTGTCACACTCTTCTTCAATATAGCTCTGGAAACATTAGCCAGAGCTTAGACAAGAGAAAGAAGTAAAAGGAATAAAGATAGGAAAGAAAGAAGTTAAATTGTCATTATTTGCAGATGAGATGGTACTCTACATAGAAGGCCCCAAAAACTCCACCAAAAGACTTCTAGATTTAATAACCAAATTCAGTAGTGTAGCTGGATACAAAGTCAACACTCAGAAATCAATAGCCTTCCTGTACACAAATAACAAACTCACTGAGAGAGAAATAAGGGAAACCACACCCTTCACAATAGCATCCAACAGTTTCTGTAATGTAGTGGTTATCACGTTTGCCTGACACAGTAGCATCGAAAAAAATGAAATACCTAGGAATCAATCTAATGAAGTAAGTAAACGACCTTTATGTTGAAAACTACAGTACTCTGAAAAGGGAGATGGAAGAGGATATCAGAAAATGAAAGGATATCCCTTATTCTTGGGTAAGAAGAACCAATATAGTGAAAATGGCCATACTTCCAAAACTGTTATACAAATTTAATGCAATCCTAATCAAAATACCAATAGCATATCTCAAGAATTATAGAAAACAACCCTAAAATTCATTTGGAACTGGAAGAGACCTAGAATAGCAAAGGCAATTCTGGGCAACAAAGGCAAGTCAGGAGGCATCACAATTCCTGACTTGAAATTATACTACAAAGCTACTGTGATAAAAACAGCATGGAACTGGCAAAGAAACAACCCAAGGATCAGTGGGACAGATTAGAAGATGCAGAAACAACTCCAAACACACTCAGCCACCTTCTCTTTGACAAAGGAGCCAAACATCTTCACTGGAAGAAAGACAGCCTCTTTAATAAATGGTGCTGGAAAACCTGGCTTTCCACATGTCAAAGACTAAAACTAGACCCATATCTTTCACCATGCACTAAACTAAAATTGAAGTAGATCAAAGATCTAAATATTAAAACAAACTAAATCTGCTGGAAGGTAGAATAGGTAGAACTCTTGAAGACATTTGTGTCGGCAAAGACTTTATGAACAAAACGTTGATTGCACAGGAAATATTACAAAGAATCAACAACTGGGATTTCATCTTATTAAAAAGCTTTTGGACAGCAAGAGAAACCACCAACAGAGTGAAAAGAGTGGGAAAAGTTTCCACAGAGTGGGAAAACATTTTTGCCAGCTGTTTTTCAGACAAAGGACTATATCTGAGTCTTCTTTCTCTCTTTCTTTTTCTTTCTTTCTTTCTTTCTTTCTTTCTTTCTTTCTTTCTTTCTTTCTTTCTTTCCTTTTTTTCTTTCCTTCTTTCTTGTTTCTTTCTTTCTTTTTCTTTTTTCTTTGAGACAGGGTCTGACTAGGTAGTCCAGGCTGGCCTTGAATTCACTATGTAGCCCAGGCTGGCCTGGAACTTGCGATCCTCCTGCCTCAGCCTCCTGAGTGCTGGGATTACAGGCCTGCACCACCATGCCCAGCTACTATCTAAAATATATAAAGAACTCAAGGGCTGGTGAGATAGCTCAGCGGCTTAAGCGCCTGCCTGGCAAGCGTGAGGTCCTGAGTTCGACTCCCGGTACCCACATATGAAAAAAGGGCTGGTGATATCGCTGAGCAGCATGGGCACCTGCTGGCGCGTGAGGTCCTGAGTTTGACCCCCGGTACCCACACACAAAAAAAAAAAAAAAAAAAAAAATCAGACCCCCCCCCTCCAATTTAAAAGACCCAATCCAAAAATGGGCATCTGAAATCTATAGACACTTCTCTGATGAGGAAGTGGAAATGGCAAATAAATGTATAGAAAAATGTTCAACATCACTGGTTATTCAAGAGATGCAAATTGAAACAGTGCTGAGATTCAGTCTCACCCCACAAATAATGGCTGTTATCAAGAAATCAACCAATAACAAATGCTGGCAGGGCTGTGGGGAAAAAGGAACCCTTCTCCACTGTTGGTGGGAGTGTAGACTGGTGCAACCATTGTAGAAATCAGTGTGGAGATTCCTCAAAAAACTAAGACTAGAAGTTCCATTTGACCCAGCTCTTCCCCTTCTTGTCATCTTCCTGAAAGAATTAAAAGCATCATACCACTGCAATATATGCACTCCCATGTTTATAATAGCTCAGTTTGTAATAGCTAAATCTTAGAAACAGCCCAAATGCCCATCAACCCATTGATGAACGGATAAAGAAGATGTGGGATTTTTTTTTTTTTTTTTTTTTTTTTGTGGGTACTGGGGGGACGACCTCAGGACCTCACGCGCCAACAGGCACCCGTGCCGCTGAGCGATATCACCGGCCCCTTTTTCGTATGTGGGATCCGGGAGTCGAACTCGGGCCTTTGCGCTTGCAAGGCAGGCGCTTAAGCCGCTGAGCCATCTCACCGGCCCAATGTGGGATTTTTTATAAGTTGAGTACTACTCTGCCATAAAGAAGGATAAACCTGAGATATTTCTAGCTAAATGAATGCACCTTGAGACCAGACTCTTAAGTGAAATAAATTGAACCCACAGGTTTAAATAGTGCATTGTTTCTCTGGTGTGAGAAACCAAAAGTATAAATAAGGACCAAAATGTATAATAGGTATTGGGAAATGGGAGGACACTGTTCAAATGAGAAGGGGAACAAGGGAGGGGGCAGAGGGAAAAGAAGGAAGGGACAAGGAAAAAAAAGAGAAGAGAAGGAAAAAATGGCTGGGCATGGTGGCACACACCTGTAATCCTAGCACTCTGGAGGCTGAGGCAGGAGGATCACTGAGAGGTTGAGGCCAGCCTGGGCTACATAGTGACTTCAAAGCCACCCTGAACTATCCAGCAAGACCCTGTCTCCAAAAAACCAAAAAAAAAAAAAAAAAAAAAAAAGGAAAAGGAAAAAGAAGGAAAAGATGGAAACAGTTTTTATAAATAAGGAGAGAAAGAGGGGCTGAAGGGAGGGGAAGGGAATGGGATAAAAAGAAGAATCAAGTTATATCATGTATGGATACAAATTCCCTATGATGAACGTGATCATTATGTATATCTAAAATGTACCAATAAAATAAAATCATGTGGGTGGTGATGCTGAGTTTTTGGACTATGTCACGGATCTGCTCCTTGAAGCCATGGCTTAGCATTTCATCAGTTTCGTCCAGCACAGGTACTTTCATGTATTTGGGAGGCGGGATTCTCCAGTTCAGGATGTGAAATGCTTGTTCTGGGCTACTGTCACGGCTCAGATCCAAAATGGCCCTCAAAGCCTCACGTGTTTGGACAGTGATTTCGCTGTTAGGAGGTAGGGCCTGCTCAGAAGAGGCCCTTTGCTTTCATTCTTTTTTTCTTTTCTTTCTTTCTTTTTTTTTTGAGACAGGGTCTCACTGTGTAGTTCATGCTGGCCTTGAACTCGCTACGTAGTCCAGGATAGCCTGGAACTCATGGCGATCCTCCTGCCTCAGCCTCCCGCCTCAGCCTCCCGAGTGCTGGGATTACGGGCGTGCGCCACCAGTGCTGGCCCAGTGCTGGCATTTTTGGTCTCTAGTTTTCAATGCTGATTATTTTTGGGATTAGGTCTTATTTTGGGGGAAACATAATTGTCAGTGCCCCCAATGCAGGCGTGACTGGAAGCACCCAGGCAATCTCCTAGCCAGGACCTTTGCACCTGCTGGCTGACTTCTCAAGTGGGTGCCGAGGGGGCCTTTAGACCCCTCAATCTGCTGAAGACCTGATTTGGCAAATGTGGCCATTTTTCCAGTTCCATAGCCATGCAGGCGACCACAGCCTGACCCTGATAAAGGGAGAGCAGCTCACAGCTGGCGGCAGAGGCTCACAGCCACGGGCGCTGATGCTGCAGTCGAGGGTCCCCGCACCGTCCAGAGACCGTGCATCAGTGACCTCACCCCCATCTCTCTCGGTGACCTCTTGGGCTCCATTACGCAGGGCGACTGTCTCGGTATTGGGAACCCCAGCTCACAGGCGTGATAGAGACCCTGCGTGGTTCCTGCCACAGGAAATGTCCAGAGCCGCCGAACCCACAGGGACAGAGGAGGGGAGGCGGGAAGGGGGGAGTTTGGAGTTTTGGGGGTTTCTTTTTAGGGCAATAGAAGCATTCGGCAATTAGAGTAATGGTGATAATGCCACGACACTGTGCAAGCTTATTTTTCAATTTTATTTTACTTTCTCTAGTTCTGGGGATCAAACCCAGGGCCTTGCAAATGACAGAGCAAGCACGCTGTCACCGAGCTGCGCATCCAGCCCCAACGTCGTGAATATACAAATACTAAAAACTATTGGACTGTATTGTTTCGTTTTGTTTTTTGAGACAGGGTCTCACTATGTAGTTTAGGCTGGTCTTGAACTTGCAATGATCCTCCTGCCTCAGCCTTCTGAGTATTGGGATTATAGGTGTGCATCACAGCACCCAGCTTGATTTGTACATTTTTTTTTTTTTTTTTTTTTGTGGGTACCGGGGGGACGACCTCAGGACCTCGCGCGCCAGCAGGCACCCGTGCCGCTGAGCGATATCACCGGCCCCTTTTTCGTATGTGGGATCCGGGAGTCGAACTCGGGCCCTCGCGCTTGCAAGGCAGGCGCTTACGCCACTGAGCCATCTCACCGGCCCGATTTGTACATTTTTAAGTGACTAAAATGGTGAATTTTATCTTAATAGGAAAAATTTTGAAGGAGAGAAACAGCTGGCCATGGTTGCACATGCCTATAATCCCAGCACTTGGGAGGCTGAGGCAGGAGAATTGCTTCGAGTTTGAGACCAGCCTGGGGTAAGTAGTAAGTTTAAGTCCAGTCTGAACTACATAGCAAGACTGTCTCAAAAAAAAAAAGAAAAAGTTTTTTAATGAAAGAGAGAGACAGTCTTTAAGTATCAAATAGTTGAGGAGTCTTGTGGAAAATTGAAGAAAATGTTTTGTTTTCGATTTTTCAGAAAGGACTGTTTTTCAGAGAAAGCCAAAATGGAAGTAATAATTTTGTATGATATTATACAATTTTGTGAAAAACATTAAGCCCCCACCCAAGAAAAACAGGAGGGGGAAAAGGAATTTATTCTTCTTGGTTCTGAAAGTCAATATTGGGCTGAGAGAGCCCAGAACTGAGGAGAGAGGAACCTGGTTCCGACCACCATCCTTTGGGGCTGAGCCTTGGCTGGGTGGGGGCCTGGCCTTGACTTGGGTGGCCCCAGGGTAAGCTGAGAGCCACTCAGGAGAGAAGGTGGCTGCTTAGGACCGGGGAGGGAGAGAGCCGTGCCCTTCCCGCCCCCTCAGCAGCTGCCCATCCTGAGGGCACCGGGTCTCCCCTGAGCCACCCTGTTTCTGCTGCCAACACAGGTCTCAGCCCGGCCACGGTTCCTCCCGCTGTCAACCCTGCCCTGAGGAAGTTTGGGTCATGTCCCAGGCACCCTGTCTTCTGCTCCAGGGAAGTCTGAAGTTCAAGGCTTTTGAGCTCAAGGCCTCTCACAGAGGCAGGATGAATAACCCAGGTAATGCTCGTAGTTGGAGGAGGCTGAGTCAGCTTGTGCCTGGGTCAGGCTGGGGCTGAGGTCATTGCCCAGGGCTCAGTGCCCTGCTTCCTTTCCCTGCCTCAGGAGGTGACTAAGCCCTTGAGAATTCCAGGTGACCACATTGTCCCGCCCTGAAAACTGTGCTTCAGGAGGAGGGCAAAGCTGGGGACTCTGCCCCCTTGAGAGCTCTTCTGAGGTGTCAGGGACCTGGGCACCAGGTCAGCAAGGCTTCCTTTCCTGCCTCTGTCTTCCCAGAACCCACTCTCCCCATCCTTCCAGGGAACTTTTCTCCCATCTGAAATGGTCCCCAAGCTGAGCATGGTGGTGCACACCTGTGATCCTAGCACTAGAGAGGCTGAGGCAGGAGGATAGCTGTGAGTTCGAGGCCAGCCTGGGCTACATATGGAGTTCAAGGCCAGTTTGCACTACAAAGTGAGACTCTGTCTCAAAAAATGAAAAAAAAAAAAAAAAAAAAAAAAGTCCGAAAACCTCCACAGAGCCTGGCCCTTTCCAAACCCCATGGCCTCTAACCTGGTTTCCTAAACTCGCTTGCCCTCAGCTTCCTTATCTGTAAAATGGGAATGAAGATAGAGTGTCCTTTAAGAGAGTGGTTGTGGGGTGGATAAGGAGCATGTGACACTTCCCATAGCTCCTGGGACTTTGTGTGTGGCTGGTAGACATGCGCTGGGCGTTATGGTGCATGCTTAGAATACCAGCACTTGAGTGAGGAATACCTGCTGAGGCAGGAGGATCTCCCTACACAGTGAGACTCTGTCTCGCTGACTTTATTATTCTGTCAGCTAAACAACCAAAATCTTCATGCTGGGAACCTAGCGGGTAAGAGACACTGGCCCCCTCAGGGTTTAAATTCATTTGAAGAAGGACGAGGGAACAAAGTTCAATTACAGAACTTGGCAGTTTTTAAAAACTCTGTCAAAACATTCAGAGGTCTCACTGTGCACCTCTGAAAGTTGCGGCTTCCTCTTTGCTGCGACTTTGGACCCAGATGTTTGCCCCGATGTGCCCGTCACCCACCCACCGGGCAGGGCAGGGCCTCCCCTCCACGCTGCAGCCCACAGCAGCAGGCGCAGCCAGGCCGCAGCCCAGCCTCCCTCTCCGGGAGTCCTGATCAGATGTGCAGGGAGAAGGGGAACTTTGTCCCCTGCCGGCCCGGGCAGGAGGACCTGTCTTGGGTCTGTGAAGGAGGATGCAGAAGGGGGTGGGCCGGGGCTGGGGTGTCCAAGGCCTTCATCCCATAGAAGCGGCAGGGACCACGCCTGAGGATGGGGAGGAGCCAGCGCTAGGTGCCCTGAGGATCAAATTCCTCCAGGTTGAGCTCTGGAGACAGCAGGTTGGCTTAGGAGGCCCAAGGAGGGAGAGAGCCAGAGGGGACAATCCTGTCACTCGTCCTGCCCCAGCCTGGTCCTCTGGAAAAGGCCAGCAGCCAGCAGAACCCGTCAGGAGCCACCCCTCACTGCCTCCACCTGCCCACCCTGCCTGCCCAAGAGAAAGCGGACGATGGAACCAGGCAGGACTCAGATAATACTTGACCCCAGGTAAGTGAGGGCAGAAGGCCCTGGGCTGGCAGCCCGTTGCTAAGCAACAGTGGCCCCTATCGCACTGGGCTGCCTCTCCCTCTCTCCCCATCTTTTGGCTCCCAGCCTGGGCTGAGTGGCCTGGCTGTGCCCGGGCCTTCGGGGAACCTGGGATGGGGTGGCCTGGGACCTCTTTGGAGCCTTGCCTGTGCCCTGCAGGCTGGGAAGAGAAAGATTCCTGAGAAGCTGGGCATGGTGGCACATGCCTGTAATCCCAGCACTGGGGAGGCTGAGGCAGGAGGAAAGGCTGTGGAAATGTTCCAAGAATTACACAGAGCCCCTGGCCATCAGGACCATCCCTCGTGTGCAGGGCTACTCTTTCCCTGGGACCCCACTCCTTCTGCCTGGCCAGCTCATGGGCTCTGCCCTGAGGAAGAGAAAGAACTGGGAGTTCTTTGGGCACTACAGCCAGGCTTGCCCAGCAACTGGCAGCTCATCTTATACACTCGCCTGGCCCGGTTCTCCAGCAGGTTCCCAGCTGGGTGTGGTGGTGCATGCCTATAATCCTAACACTCGGGAGGCTGAGGCAGGAAGCTCTCTAGTTCAAGCCAAGCCTGGGTCATTTAGTGACCTAGTGAAAGCCTGCCTCAAAGTAAGAAAAGGGCTGGGGATGTAGCTCAGTGCCGAGGCCTGCGTTCAATCACCAACTTCCCAGCCCCACGATTTGGAACTCAGGTCCCATCTCTCCAGGTACACAGCAGAGCTCCTGGAAGTGCTGAGAACCAATTACAGTGTCCCAGCTGCCTGCTTCTCGTACGCCCCCACGGCAGCCCAGCTCCTTCAAGGTGAGTCTCCCCACCCCCAGCGGGGAGGGTCCCCCGGAGGAGGGGGAGCTGTGCACCCCAAATGGAAGTCAGGCCAGCCAGGAGCTGGGAAGCAGTGGTCTGAGCAGGCTGCCTGGAAAGCCTGGGGGTGGCCGTCCTCCCATCCATCTTGGCTAACTCCCCAAATGATTCAAATCCCACAGGGTCCTCTGGCCTATAATCCCAGCACTCTGGAGGCTGAGGCAGGAGGATCACTCTGAGTTCAAGGCCAGCCTGAACTACATAGGCAGACCCTGTCTCAAACAAACCAAAAACCAAAACACACCTCCTCGGGAAAGGGCCCACAGCACTCCACAGCAGTGGTTACTCTGAGTAATGAGCTTGACTTGGTGACCTTGTGGCAGAGCTGCTTTTCAAAGTGAAAGGCATAAAATGGGACTCAGTTCATTCCCTGCACAGAAAAACAGATTCCAACGCCAGCCCTGCATCTCTCTAGCAAAGGCCTCGCATGCACGTTTTGTTTTCCTGCTCCAGGATCCCCACCTCCGAGCTATGGAGCAGTAATGTTTCCCCCCCGCCCCTGCCAGATGTCCCCTCAAGCGTGGCGCTGTCAGGGTGCATGGGATGCGGGTGTGGCTGTCCCCAGACACAGCTCTGCTCCCCATGCTCTGGACCCTCGTGCGTGCTGCCACCTGCCAGGGTGCCCTGAGGTGCCAGTTGGTGCAGGGGGTTGATGCCACCAGGCCTGCTCTACCCAGCTCCGGAGGCTCCTGCTCTGAGTGCAGCTGGTGGCCAAGTCTCACTCACACGGGCAGCTCTCAGCCCAAGGGACATCGGGCAATATCTGGCAACGGTTTGTGTTGCCACACCGGAGGTTGCCACTAGCATCTGGTGGGCAGAGGCCAGGAGGCTAAGTCTCCTCTGACACCCAGGGCTGTCCCCTACAACAAGGAAAAGTGTCATTCGTGCTCAGGTTGAGAAACCTTGCCTGACACAGCATAATAGCTCTCACGTTGCTTTGCTTAAAAATGTGCAAACAGAAGCCCCAAGGGTGACGAAAGTAGGGGACCATTCTGGGTCTGGCAGTCAGGAGGGCAGAGCAGGTGGGGCCCAGGGGTGTCAAGCGGGTGGTGGGCACTCCTGGGGTGGTGACTGACAAAATGAGACACAGGGGAGCTAGGTCTGGCCAGATTCAAGGTTGTGGTCGGGGAGCGGGGACAATTGAGAGGACTGGGCAGGGACGTGGTGCCTGCTGAGCGGTGTACTTTATCCTAGGGCCCAAGCAGCTGGGCATGGCTGGGCAGCACCTGGGGACATTAATCAGTAATCAGGGTGGCGGGGCCCTTGAGAAGCAGGGAGATAAATGAGAGGTCATTGCCCCTCGCCGCAGGGAGAGGAGGCCTGGCCATGTCTGGAAGGGAGGAAGGTGGAATTCTGAGTGGCTGGAGAAGGGCTGGGAGCTCAGGAATGTGTAGAAGAGCGCGGCGGGTCTGGGCCAGGTAGTGACACAGGAACGGGAAGCAGAGGATGGAGGACGTGGTGAAACTCCTCACTTCCTTTGTAACTGCCACAGTTTCTTAAATCTTTATTTCTTAAGTCACTGTTCAAGAAACTCTGCTGCCGCTCAAAGGATTTATATCTTCATCTGTGTGATGTGTTTATAGATTTTTTTATAGGCAAAAATTAACTAAAATTAACCAAAAAAACTCTGTTTTTTTGTTTTGTTTTGTTTTTGAGACAGGGTCTATTACAAGACTGGCCTTGAACTCACTATGTAGCTCAGGCTGCTCTTGAACTCATGGCAATCCTCCTGCCTCAGCTTCCTGAGTGCTGGGATTACAGGCACGCACCACCACGCCTGGCCACAGCCTATATATATTCTTAACCTCCAGGAAGCAAATATGCAAGAATGGACATGTTAGCCAGGTGTGGTAGCACACACCTCTAATCCCCAGCACTCAGGAGGCTGAGGCAGGAGGATCGCCATGAGTTTTCGAGGCCAGCCTGGGCTACAAAGTGAGTTCAAGGCCAGCCTGAACTACATTACAAGACCCTGTCTCAAAGTAAAAAAAAAAAGAAATATTAGTGTCCAACTCTGTCCTTCAGCTCTTTCTGTCCCTCTCTCTCCAGTCAAACCCTTTAAGCAGCATCGTGTTAAGTATGTTAATTTTGCATTCTACTTTGTCTGTATGACTTTATTTTCACATATAACTGATATACAGTAAAGGGCAATGATCTTTAGTGTAGATTTTGGTTAATTTTTGCCTATAAAAAATCTGTAAACGCATCACACAGATGAAGATATAAATCCTTTGAGCAGCAGCAGAGTTTCTTGTACCCCTGCTGGCATCTCCTGGCCACGCCATCAAACGTCCACCATCGCGTGGACCCACTTCCCCACCCTCGAATTGGAGAGAGCACAGACATAAGGTCCCTGGCTCCCTACAGTTGTCGTCCTGTTTCTACCGTTATCTGTTGTTGTTCTATTGTGATTTCTTTCTCATCCTTGCGGGAGATTTCGCCGTGGAGTGTGTCACAGTGCACTCACCTGTACTTCCCTTGTCGAACACACAGGATGCTCCCAGTGTGGCCATTCTGAGTCACGCTGCTGGGAACACTCTGGCGGGGATTTTAACTACTTGATTCTATGGGGTTTGTGTCTGGGAATGGAGTTGCTGTGTCACAGGGTAGGTAAATGTTTAGTTTTAATAAACACCGCCAAACTTTTTGTGGGCACCTTTGTCATAAATCAAGTGGACAAATATGTATGTGTTTGTTAATATTTTTTAAAAATATTATTACACATTCGTCGCAAAGATTTTTTATGGTATGCACATATTTTTCATGCTTATAAACTACTTTATCAGGTGACTACTTAATATTTCCTATATTGTTGGGCATTTGTTTCTAATTTAAATCTGCTAATCAATATCATAGACTAAAAATAATACATTGTTATTTTGCATTTCTCTCATTATACTCAGGTGGAATATTTTCCCACGTGCTTTGAGCTAGGTTAATATTATTCACTGATTTCTCTCCAAGAGCCTCGTCCTATTTTTATTGCCAATTTTTTTAAGCAATAAAGATCTTAAACTTGAGTGCACATTATTAAAAATACTTTCCTCCAGTCTGTTTGCTGCTTCTTTTTTCTTTTAACACTCAGGAATTGGAACTTTTGGTATTGAATTTGACTGTTACTCTCTTTGTAAATTTTGGGATTACTCTGATGCTTAGGTGGGTCTTCTCTCTCCAATGTTTCGATGAACATACAATTCTCTTCTTCCAGTTTCCCTATTTGATTTTCAAAGACATCTCTTTAACGCGTCTGGAATTATTTTGATGTATGGTTGGTTTTATTTATTTATTTTTTTTGTCGACCTCAGCACCTCGCGTGCCAGCAGGCGCCCGTGCCGCTGAGTGATATCACCACCCTTTTTTCGTATGTGGGTTCCGGGAGTCGAACTTGGGCCCTCGCACTTGCCAGGCAGGCGCTTACGCCGCTGAGCCATCTCACCAGCCCTGGTTGGTTTTATATATATGTCTATGATTTTTTTTTTGAGATAGGGTCTTGCTATATAGTCCAGACTGGCCTTGAACTCACCATGGAGCCCAGTCTGGCCTTGAACTCACAGCAATCCCCCGCCTCAGCCTCCTGAGTGCTGGGATTATAGTACAGTCATGTGCTACCAGGCCCGGCTTCTGAAAGTCCCTCGTGAAAAAGGCACAGAACCAGCCTTTTGAGGTCACATAGCCCACAGGGACAGCTGGGTTCTAGTTTCCACTCATTGGCCTCTTCTTCCTCTGCTCTAGCCCTGGGCCCTGTGGAAATAGCCCTCCTGATCATCATGACCCTCCTGGCCCTGGGCTCAGTGGGCATCTACCTGGAGGATGCCATCTACCTGCACAGGAACACCGGCTGTCCCATCAAGCGCAGGACCCTGCTGTGGATCAGCTCTGCACCCACGGTGAGGCTCAGAGCTGCCATGAGGACTGGAAGGAGGCAGGACGGTCTTGCAAATGTCTCTAAATGCCACACAGTATGTCTGCAGGATTTGCCTGCCACTGCCACCTGGGCTGAGAGGGCAGAGGTGGCAGGGAGGGGGTGGGAATCCGAAGGCCAGCAGGCAGCTCCAATTCCAAGGGTGTGGACAGCTGGAGAACCTGTTCAGCCCTAGGCACATGGCCCCTCCTGCTCCTTGCCACAGCAGTGCTGGAAAAGCAAGAAGGCATTCACTTGCCACGGGGCAGGCAAGCTGGTGGCGCACATGGATAATCCCTGCACTCGGGAGGCTGAGGCAGGAAGACTGCCCAGAGTTCAAGGCCAGCCTGGGCTACATAGTGAGTTTAAGGCCAGCCTGGAGTATACAGTGAGACCCCGTCTCAAAAACAAAACAAACAAAAAAACCCTATAGGGCAGGCAGTGGCCGTCAGAGTGCGGGAGGGAATGACTTTTCCCTATAACCATCACCTAACTTGTTGGTTTCCCGATTTATTTTTCTGGTTGCAACCTTTGGTTTTTATTGTGTATTTCGGTGCTGGGGACAGAGCTGGCTTCTGGGCTCTCCGCTCAGCCACGTGGGACCGCTAAGCATGGCGCCGCGAAGCGGCCCTTGCGCCTCGCTTGCCTCTCCCTGCCCTAACACGGCCCGCTCCTCCGCATGCAGGTGGTGTCAGTGTTGTGCTGCTTCGGCCTCTGGATCCCTCGCGCTCTCACGCTCGTGGAAATGACCGTCGTCTCGTGAGTGTCGGCCCCACCCTCGGCTCTGGGTGGCAGCGCGCTGGGTCCTCCTGCACCCGGGCCTTGCCTCCAGGCCTCTAGTCCTGCCGCTCAGGAATCTGCCCTCCAGCCTGCGCTGACCCAAGGCTCCTGAACTTCTGGTTCTGCCCAGGGCATGACTTATCCTGGCACACTCCTGTCACCTCTTTGTACCCACAGCCCAAACTTCCTTCCATCCCAGTTCTCTCTCTCCCCACTTGGGTCACAGTCCAGAACGCCAGCCTGATCGTCTTCCCCCGTCCCCAGTCTTTCTTCTCCAGGGTGGCAAAGGGGTGTCCCCTCAGCTGGCCCACCACGGACCTGCGATCTGCTTCTCCCCCACCCCAGGTTTTACTCTCTGTGCTTTTACCTGCTCATGCTGGTCATGGTGGAAGGCTTCGGGGGAAAGGAATTGGTGCTGAGGACACTGAAGGACACACCGATGAGGACCCACACGGGGCCCTGCTGCTGCTGCTGCCCCTGCTGCCCCCCTCTGCTGCTCACCAGGTGAGGCAGCAGCTGAGGGTGGGAGAGTGGCAGCCTCACCCTGAGCAAGAGAAGCCACACCCCAGGAAACAGCTGGCCGTGGCCTTGCCCCTCTGCCCGCGGTGGCTGATGAACTGGAGGTCAGCACCCTTGGCTCCACCCAGGGCAGGTGCTGGTGTGGAGGCGAGAGGGGCAAAGAGCCTGCAGCTTCCTGTCCTGTCCATGGCGTTGTCGGGTCTGTGATGGCCCACGGGGAGCGGGGAGGTGTCCTGGGCTGGGTGTGTGGGCCCATGTGCTGCCCTCGCCCCTCAGGAAGAAGCTGCAGCTGCTGATGCTGGGCCCTTTCCAGTACGCCTTCTTTAGGATCTCACTGGCCCTGGTCGGCCTCTTCCTCATCCCCGATGGCATCTACAACCCAGCAGATGTAAGCCTGGAGGAGGGGGTGGTAAAGTCCAAGACGGCTCAGTACCTTTGGGCTTCAGAAGGGACAGCGGGTGCCAGCAGACCCAGACCCAGGGCCCCAGGGACAAGGAGGCTGTGGAAAAGTTGAGGCCCAGGAACTCCAGGGGAGAGAGATGAGGCTGGACTTGGCCAGTGCTCTGTGGCCTTCTGGTCATTTCCTACAACGCGGGAGAGAAGCATGGGGGGGCTGTCCCCTCCCTGACTGCTCCGGGGCTGCCCCCAGATTTCCGAGAAGAGCACTGCGCTCTGGATCAACACTCTGCTCGGCGTGTCCGCCTTGTTGGCTCTCTGGGCCCTGGGCATCATATTCCGTCAGGCCAAGCTGCACCTTGGTGAGCAGAACATGGGAGCCAAATTTGCACTGTTCCAGGTAACTATACCACTGGAAGGAAAAGCTGTGCCACCATGTCCGGCTCATCTTCTTTTTTTACTGTAGTGAAATAATCATAGAATTTACCATCTTAGTGATTTTAAGTATTCAGTCAGGTGGCAGTAAAGACATTTACGCTGATGTGCAACCATCACCACTATCCATATTGAGGGCTTTTTCATCTTCCTCAACTGAAAGTCTGCATCTGCTAAATACAAACTGCCACTGCTCCTCCCCCTCCGGCCCCTGGCAGGGCAGTTTTCAAAGAGTTTTCACAGTTACTGCCTATGTTCTAGGTACTTGGACCAGAGGACTTTCTCTTCTCCAGTCACCTGCCTTTCTCGTCCATTAGTGTCTGTTAGCAGCCATGGTTAAGAGTGGGAGCGGCTTCCTGCCAGAAACTGTAGTAACATGTTGGGTAGAAGACTGTAATTTGCCTACTAAAACTCCACGCATTTGCAATGAAGTGTGAATCCCAGCCCTGTTACCGCACAGACTGCAGGGTGGGCTGACGGGAGCGGGAAAGGACATGGCCCTCACGTAGCCGTGGCCTCAGTGCGGACGGGGACCCGCTGCGTCTCTCTCCTGTTCTGCAGGTGCTCCTCATCCTGACCGTGCTGCAGCCTGCGATCTTCTCCATCCTGGCCAATGGCAGCCAGATTGCTTGCTCGCCTCCCTACTCCTCTAAGATCAGGTCTCAGGGTGAGCACTGTGCTGTGGCCGAGACGAGGGTGGGTCAGAGGAGAGGGCTTGGGACAGGTCGACCTGACCTCCGCCCTCGGTGTCTAGCAAGGAGATTAAGAGGTCCAAGCCAGGGTCTCAGGGACTGTGATCACACAGCAGCCTGCGGCCGGGCTCGATGGCCACCCCAGGAGGCCCAGGGCTCAGGCCTCCACTGCTGAGGGAGGACACGGCTGGGAAGTGGGTCGAGCTGACTGAACACACATAGGAAATGCGGCTTCACGCTGGCCTCAGATCACAGAGGGTAGGGAGCCACAGTCTGCTTTGTCATTCTGAGACGTGCGGTCAGTGGAGGAACTGTTGCTAGGGGCTGTCCCGTCTGTGGCCTGGCACATGACCTGTTCGTCCCACCCCACACGTAGTGATGAACTGCCACCTCCTCATCCTGGAGACGTTCCTGCTGACCGTGCTGACGCGAAGGTACTACCGACAGAAGGACCGCAAGGCTGGGTATGAAATTTGCTCATCTGCTGATCTGGACACGAGCTCGAGGGCCTGAGGGACGGCTCGGACAGTGGGGAGACGCTGTGCTCGCAGGAGCGCGCGGGGTTTCACAGCCCCTCAACCCTGACTGAATAGGCAAGCATTTCCAGTATCGGCAACCAGCTGGCAAATCCACTGACTGGAGATAGGAAAGTAAACGATATGATATGATAAAATTATTTTGGATCTTGCCCAGGAAGATATTTTAAATTTTGTAATAAAAAAACAGGATAAATGAGTCTGTAACTGGGCACGCTGCTTCTGTGGGTGTCCCCAACAGCCCTGCCAGCTTCCCCAGAGGGGAAGGAAGAGGGAAGCAGAAACAGTGGTGAGTGTGGGGTAAGAGCTGGAGACTGGCTGGGCAAAACCCCTCACTCAATGTCCTGAAGAAGACAGGCTTGGGAAGGACACACGGAGTTTCCCTTTCGAATATGTCGCTAGGGCACTGATGACAACAGGCCAGGAAGGCTGGAGCTTTCTTTCAGGAACCACTAGCTTTGTGAGTTTCTGTGCCTGGCTGCAAAAGGAAGTGTCCAGTAATATGGTCATGCTGCTGGTTCTGAGGAGAGAAATCAGGATGCAAATGCAGAGGAACTGAAAGTCCGAGGAAAGCTCCCAGTGCATAAAACATGCATACACGTGCATAAAACACAGGAACTAGAACTCTAGGTAAAACCACATTGCCTTTATTTGGCTAAATGACAAAAGCCAAAATAACTCTGAACAAATGAATCACAGATGGGAAAAATGCTTTATTGAACCCACCTGAGGCAAACTTCCTGCAGCCTTGTCCCAGGGGCAGGCGAGCACTGTGCCCAAGCCGTGGTTCTTTCTGACACTGTTGTCTTTGCAGGCAGGATCCTCCGTACGAAACACCCACCCAAGCCCTCTTGGTGTTTCAGACAGTCAGTGCCTCCCTAAAACCAGGGTGGAAGGCCCGCTTCAACCTAAAGGGACACGCTCTGAGTCATCCTGTTTAATCCCCAGTTTGAATATTAACATAATACTTTGGCAGACAGAAAATCTTTCTAAGACAATTAATATTTAATGATATAACTCCCAAGAACATGTTCTGCTTATTTGGAAAAATAGCTAGGGACAACTCTTTAGCCCATGACAATCTATGAGAGAAAAGAAGAGCCAAAAATATAACCTGTAAAAATACGTATATTGGTAAGCCTAAAAAATGCCACTAGCTTGTAAAACACTGTTAAGGGAGCTTTTAAAAAAATTCGTCTTTCCCTGTATTGGTTCAACTTCTGGTGAGTAAATGATGACAGAAAACCTAGAAGCTATGGCGTTTAGGGAATGAAAGGAAAGCAGCAAAATGGAATTGGTTTGGAAAGATTTTAGATGAGGGATGTGGAACAGGATGACGAAGGCAACAAGCTCCAGGAAGGAAGGTGCCTACAAGTGACAATAATCCAGAAACAGTGATGAAGCACTGGTGACATCCTAGCACTGGGGACATCCTAGCGCTGCCTGATCAGCCTCCTGGCCACCATCAATCAGGTGCTGCTAAATGATCAGCGATCAGAAAGAATCAAGTTACTCAATCTCCTTCACATTTTTTCTCTCCTTCAGGATTTTTATTTTGGGGGGGGCTTGAGATAGGGTCTCACTATGTGGTTGAGGCTGACCTCAACCTCATAGTGATCCTCCTACCTCAGCCTCCCGTGTGCCACCACGCCCACCTGCCTTTAGGATTTTCAACCTCCTCACATCCCCAACCTTCTCCCCATGCTTCTGCAAAGTAAGGGTCTTTGGCTTTAGCTACCAGAAGCAAGGCAGCAGAGCAAAAAGTTCATTTTTTAAAGTTTCAGTCTGTATTCGTCAGTGCTTCTGTGCACAGGGTATGAAAAGGTTGCAGCTGAGACAGCCCCTCCTCAATGCCAGCGCCAGGGCTCCATCTTTGGCCTCCTCCTGTCCTGCAGCCCGAGGTTCGAAGGCTTGCCCCCTCAGCCATGTCCGGCCCATCCAGGTGGGCAGCTCCCTTGCGTGGGATTCAGGGAGCAGCTCCCATCCTCAAACGTTCACATGTGAACAGTCACAGGCCACAGGCCCGGTCACGGGGGACAGACCTCTAACCTCACTTAACTGGACACAGATGACCCTCAGCGAGGGCATCATTCCCATAGCACCTTGGATCACGAACTGCTCTGAAGCATCTGACCCGCTGCAGCATGAAAGTTTCTGCTTTCAGCCCGAGTTAATCTGAGAACGTACCGTGTTGGGAAGCTAAGGCAGGCAAAGGGCAGGGAGCCTCCTGGGGACACATGCATGGGCCAACCCCAGTCCTGTCATACACTATGTGCAACTGAGTGGAGAGGAAGGCATGGACAAGCGGGGCCAAGCGACACTGGAGCGCCATGGTGAGTGAACAAGGAGACCTGCGCGGTTCTGGGGGCTGCTCCCTCCGCTCCAATGCAGCCGGGTGGCACGGGCACGCCCAGAACAAGCAGGTGGGTTTCAGCAGCGACTTCATTGGCTCTCCATCCCAGGAAGAATAAGGCAGAGAGAAACAGGTAGCATTCCTAAGAGGGAACGCCCAAGCAGAAACGTTAGAACATGGGCCGATATAAAGCTGTGTATGTGGGAAGACACTGACTTCTGCTGCCCCAAAGAGAGGGTTCCAGGCTGAGGCTGGTGCAACCAGACTGGACAGTATGAAGTGCGCTTCAGGAGAGGAGTTCGAAATCTAGTTCCGTCCTCTGCCCCTCTGCCCTGCCGGTTGCCACTTGCCTGGGCCATCTGAGTTAAGCCTAGGTAGTCATGCTGCGAAGGCGAAGAGCAGCCTTGACCAGGAAGCGTCAGGGAGGGGACTATGAGGTCCTCACAGTCCTGGCACAGGGGCTACGAAAGAGAAAATGTGATTTTCTTTGCTGAAAACACGGGAACTTACCCCCACACGGGGCACTTAGGAGTGGCAGGGGTGGAGCTTGGACATGGATACCTTCCTCCAGTCCAGCAACAGGAGTTTGGATGGTCAGTGGCTGAGGTGACAGGATGCTGAGGAATTCGAAGTCAAGTGTGCGCAACAGCAAGTGCCAAGTGTTGGCATTCTTTGATTTGAAATTCAAATGCTGAATTCCCGGTGGGCAGCCTAAGCAGGGAGGGGGACCACGGCGCCAGGCACAGGTGGGAGGGGGGAAACCTGCCGCCCACTCTTCATGGGAACCCACACTGGAAGTTCCTGCTGTGCAGCTCCCAGAGGGAAAGAAATACTCCACCCTGCTTCTCAGCAAGAACGTTAATAGGGCAGAGGGCAGGATAAGGCTGTGGTTTTAGAAAGGAAGGTGTTTATGTTTTGGCTCCCATGTCCCATGCCAATCTGTACTCAGTACTCAGCGTGTCTATGAGCAACAGGGATGAAGGGACCAAGTCCGAGCTGTGGACATCCCGTCAGAGGCTGACAACACTGAAACAGGTGGCGGGGCCAGAGCTGGACTCCCAGCAGATGAATCTACAGGGACTTTGTGCAGGATTGATTCTGTCCCACTCCCCTCTCCGGTGACCATAACCCTCAAAGTGTCCCTTCAAGGGCAGGTTGCAGGAGAAAGACTGACAAGAGCTCCCACATAACTGGGCAACAGAATGTTCTGAGAAGACGAACACAGAAGAGAAACTGCAGCTGATGCCGTGCAGTCTGGTTCCATCCCCGTCAGTATCTTCATGGACCCCACTGGGTCAACAAGAAACTCCCCAGGGAGTAAGAAAAGTTAGGCTCAGATCCTCTTCCCACGGCCATGCTGACAGCGGCACGGCCAGGGGACTTGTGCGAGTCACTCTTGGCTGTTTTTAAGGACACTGAGATTACGCCCTTCCCCGCAATGCCCGTCAGCACGGCTCCCGGCTTCAGGACAGAGGCAGACACTACAGTGTATGAGGAAGAAAAGGCTGCTGGGTATTACACCGCCTCCTCCTCCTGCCCACTCCTCAGGGGCAGAAAGTTAGTCCTACTTACTATATTTGAAAGACTATTTTTAAAAAATTAATAAAAATGACAATTTCCCTGTCAAGATCACATGAACAGAACCAGTAAAGCAAAGTCCTTGGGGCGGGGGTGGGTGGAAGCAGACAGGCTTCTAAGGTGCAGCCGGACTCCTTGGTGTGGTGACAGGTGTCTCTCAAGGGTGGGCTGCTTGGTTCCCCATTCCTAGGTCCTCTTGCCCCCAAGTTCTTTCCTTTGTAGCTGTCCTTAGGCTTAGTGTTAGGATCACAATGCGGAATCGACAGAGAGCTTCTGAAGGTGACAGGATAGAGGGAAGGAGAGGAAAGGGATGAAAGTTAGTCTTCTTCATCCTCACTGATGTCGTAGGCCACCGCCTTGTGCCTAGAGAGACCCGCTGGGGAGGAGGGGGGGGACGTCTTGCCAGAGAAGGGCCAGCGGAAGGAGGGGGAGGGGGAGCGCTCCCGGGTCGGGCTGCTGCTGGGGCTCTGCTTGGGGCTGATGGCCTGCAGCATCCGGCCTTTTCCCTCTTTCAGCATGTGTTTCTGGGGAGACCAAAAGGAAGAGTTAGCAGACACCTAGGGACCAGCTAAGTCACCACTGGGACACCTGAGACTTCAAAGAGCACGCGTGCCCCTGTGATTTGTTTTCTGTGCTGCCAGGGATGGGATCGGACCCAGGGCCTCAGGCTGTTAGCACAGAGCTCTGCTACAGAGCCACAGTCCCAGCCCCTGCTGTGTCAGGCCTGCCTGAGTCTGCTAGAGGAGGGACAGCTACATTTCTCAGTGATTTCCTCCGGAAAATGCTCTATGCTAGTGATGGCGAACCTTTTAGAGCTTTCAATGATACTAACAGCCCACTGCAACACAAGTGCCACAGGTTCGCCACCACTTACGCTGTGCTATTTACTTCCCCCACTTGCTCCCACAGCTGTGAGGGTTCCCACCTGGTATCCATAGTCACCAAGTGCTTGACTTCTATGTCAAAGGAATTCTTTGAAGGCTACTTAGTCTGTAATCCAGTTGTCAGATAAAAAACAAAGGAACTAATTCAGACAAAAGGGGATCTAGCCCAGTTTTTTTTGTTGTTGTTTTGTTTTGGTTTTTTGAGACAAGGTCTCCCTATGTAGTTCAGGCTGGCATTGAACTCAGTATGTTGCCCAGGCTAGCCTCAAACTCATGGTGATCCTCCTGCCTCAGCCTTCTGAATGCAAGGATTATAGACATGTGCCACCATACCTGGCTAACCCAGATTTTTAGTTCTCTGAAAATGAAATCCCACATTATTCCCGAAAAAACTGATTCCATATCCAATCCCTCCATGGTCAGATCGTTCCTGATCTGCCTGGAGCCCTCTCCCACTGGGATCCCACAGCAGCTCTCTGCAGTGAAGGCAGCTTTTTTCACTTTTTTATTCTCTCCTTTCCTTCCATCGAAACCATACTGTAGAGAACGATGGACAAAGCTACTAGCTTATCTTGTCACCAGATTGTGAGGTTGGGAAAGAGCTGGCAAGATTATTTAGGAAAATGTGTAACTTCTTTCTGGAAGGGTTTGAAAGAACGTTTGGGGGTAGTCAGAATGGTTTTCCCAGATAAAGGGGAACAGATTAGGTAGCTTCTTAATGTCGACGTGCCTTTCTGCTTAAGGGTTCTGTCATTCTTTCCTCAACACAGAGGTTCCCTGAATTTCCCCGAAATTCCCTCAATTGTCCAGTGGGAAAGAACCATACCAGTGCTCCTTCTGGACCGAACATTTCCAGGAAATTGCCAATGAATTCTCGGGACTTCTCCTCCCATTTCTGGATGAGGTCAATGCTTTTTTCCTCCACCTTCTGAACAAATTCTTTGGACTTTTCCTCCACATCTTTTACTTTCTTCTTAACTTTGTCAACCCGCTCCTGTAGGTGATACTTCTTCTCCTGGGTGAAGAGGAGACAGCTGTGAGAGATAAGACCCATATGACCTTCTCTACCGAGAGAGAGAAAAAATGGCTACTGACACACTTTTCAGTGCTTCTAATTTTGCTTTGCTTTAATCTACTCTACACTAATCTCATTCAACCCATTAATAGAAAAGATGAACTCTGGACCAACACTGTAAACATAAGTGTGGTAATTCAGGTGCGGCCCAGTGATAGGCAGCCATGCAGCCAAATGAAGTCAGGTTTTAAGATAAAACCAACACAACCCAAACCTCTTTCTGGATGGAGATGACTAGGCAGCAAGAAGACCAAGAATAGGCCCATTATAATAGATTGGAACTACAGTACTGGATCTTTATTTATTGTACTGGATTTTTTCCTATTACTGGCTTATTTTATGATTTTAGATGAGTTGAGTGTTTTATTTTTAGTATTTGAAGGTCCATTTACTCATTTGCAAAATGAAGATGATACTCTCTGGTCCTACCAACTTTCCTAAAAATAAGAAAAAATAGGATGAACTCTCTTGTGTGTGTGTATTTGCGGGGTGTTTATGAAAAGAAAACTCATAATTTCCAGGTCATAAGAAAGGGACAAGCCAGGTGTGGTGGCGCAGGCCTGTAATCCCAGCACTCGGAAGACTGAGGGAGGAGGATCACTGCGAGTTCAAAGCCAGCCTGAACTACATAGTGAGACCTTGTCTCAAAAAACAGAGAGACCAACTCCACACAGGGAATGTAAACATTATGTACTACAAACATGGACACATAAATAAATAAATAAATAATTGTAAAAAATAAAGACAGAAAGGGAGAAGTTGGGGTGTGATTCAGTGATAAGTACCTGCTTAGTTGTGCAAGGACCTAGGAGGAAAAGTGAACGGAGGGAAGCAGGAAGAGGAGGAGAAGGAGGAGGAGGGAGGAAGAAGATGGAGAAGAGGAGGAAGGAGAGGAAAAGGAAAAGGAGGAAGGAAATAAGGAAATATTTCAATTTTTTAAAAAAATTTTTGATTGGTCTGTGTTTGCAGTACATAATGATTCCATTCCTCGTGAGGAGCTGGTAATGTACACGACACATCATAACTCTTTTTTTTTTTGTACTGGGAATCGAACTCAGGACCTTGTACTTGCCAGGTAGGCACTTGTGCCGCCAAGCTATATCCTCAGCCCTCACGTCGTAACTCTTTTTACTTCTCTCTCTCTCCCCTTTTCCATCCCTTGCTCTCCTTCCCATCTGTAAAAGATCTGTCTGTTCAGGGTTTTTAAACACCTGAGTCTTATAGGGAAATAAGATTCTGCAGCAGATGGATTACTAACAGCTAGGGTTTATTTGCAGAGATAAATCCTATTTAGATGAAACCATTTCACCTGTTCACACAGCATGATTCACAAAGCTGGGGGCGGCTCAGAGAGCGTGGAGACGATATAGTTAGTAGCTTTCTTCTCTTTTAAATCAACTTTGCTGTGGCATAATTTACAGGCAAAATGTGCAGTATTTCTAATGGGCAATATTAAGCTAAGATAAACTTAAGCTTTCATAAGTTAAAATTTAAAGTGTGGGTCCATGTGGAGAAATTGCATGCAAAATATATGTCACAGATCCATAGCTTTCATCAGATCCTCAAAAGAGCATTCCAAAAACAGAAAAAAAAAAAAGTCAAGAGCTATTGTTTTAAATGCATTGATATAAATAATTTTTTTGTTTTTTTGTTTTTTGTTTTTTTGAGACAGGGTCTCACTATGTAGCCCAGGCTGGCCTTGAACTCAGTGATCCTCCTGCCTCAGCCTCCCGCGTGCTGGGATTACAAGGGTGTGCCACCACACCCAGCTAATAATGTACTATTAAATCACGCATTCTTTTTCATGTACTTGGTCACATGTCATACACTAGTATGTTGCTACCAGACTATTAAGGTAGAAGCTGCCTGTTTATTTTCTACCTCTGCTTAATTCTCCTTGTGAAGAGCTTAGCAAGATGGGAGCTGCAGAGAGGGCTGCATTAGCTTTGGGGAGTGATAGTGACAGCGACTCAGGTGAGCTCAGCTCAGGTGGAGGACAGGCCAGTGTCCCCTTGAGCCAGGGAGCTGTGGGGCAAGGGTGGAACTCACGTTGATGAAGCTGACGTTGAGCTCCTTGGCCGTGTAGCCCCGCTGCAGGTTGCGTCTGGCGTACACATCGTAGTCCCGGACAATCCGGGTGATGATGTCTGATGTGGAGATGCCTTCTGTCCTCTGTGTTGGCGCAAACATGCCTAACTCCAGAACACACAGACATACACTGTGACACTCCATGTGTGCAGGCAGGGGGCGGGGAAACGGGAGCAGCGCTCCTTCCTACGCTACAAGCAGGCCCCGTCGCTACTGCACCAAGCTTAGCAGTACTGGCAAACAGCAGGGGCACTGAGGGAGGCCAGGGGTGAGAAAAGGAGGAGCGACGTGGCCCCAGATTAAGGAAAACGTGGGCCTGAGGAAATCTTTCTGAAATTAATACAGATATCAAACAGATGTTCAGACCAAGAATTGGTGGTGTCAGTGCTGTGTCTACCTTTATCTTTCACCCAAAGTGTGACCTGAAAGATGATGTCAGATTTCTCAGCGACATTGTCCTCTATGAAGTAGTAGTGTGGCCAGATCTCCGGGGCTGCCCAAGACGCCTGGCTCACCTGCCTCCTTGATGTGCTTATAGACATCGTCGCTCCCAGCAGAAGAGTAAGGGATGTCATCATGGGCTACAAAATCAATCTGAGAACAAGGAAACATCATTTAAAACCCAGGATAGGGCCGGTGAGATAGCTCAGCGGCATAAGCGCCTGCCCGGCAAGCACAAGGTCCTGAGTTTGAATCCCAGAACCCACATAAAGGAAAAGGGCTGGTGATACCGCTCAGTGGCACAAGAGCTTGCTGGCAAGCGCAAGGTTCTGAGGTCGACTCCCCATACCCACATAAAAAAACAAAACAAAACAGGATAACCACCATTCAGAAAGACCTCAGAAACGTACTCAGGGCCAGAAAAAGATCAAGAAGCACAGGCCAGGGCTTTTTCTCTGCATCTCTCTTTGCTGATAAATTCCAATGATCCATTCACAAACCACCCACCCAATTATTTGTAGATTAGAAACACAAAGTCAGCCAGCTCATCTCTAGGTATGCCTCCTGGTTTGTCAGGAGTGCTGCTTCCCCTGTACACCCAAGCCATGCTGTGGTGACACGGCAGGCAGGGGGTTTTCTGGTTAGCTAGTCAGTGGGGACAGCCTAGGGAAATCTCCCTGTCCTCCCAGGCTGATGAGGATTGGTAAACTAAAGGCTTCTTCTTTTTTTTTTTTTTTTGTGGGTACCGGGGGTCGACCTCAGGACCTCGTGTGCCAGCAGGCACCCATGTCGCTGAGCGATATCACCGGCCCTTTTTTCATATGTGGGGACCGGGAGTCGAACTCAGGCCCTCGTGCTTGCCAGGCAGGCGCTTACACCGCTGAGCCATCTCACTGGCCCTAAAGGCTTCTAAAAGGAAAAAAAAGAGGTTGCTTCTGTGTTAACTGCCTTCTCTCTCAGTTCGTGAGAAGAGGGAAATATAAAAATAGCAACCACCAGCCCTTTTCCTGGCAGAGATATATTTGCACTACTGAGAAACGCAGTATAAAAGCCACAGTTATAAAAGCCCTTTTAGGCCTTGGGATCTCAGGGTGCTGTCAATATGCTTCGCAAACTCCGGAGGAGATTAATGGCCCTGGGATCAATAATCTTTTTGAGAGACACGCTACCCCTCACTTATCTACTTCTTCCTGAAGAGGTCATGGCTTCTCACGTGCTCATGTAATCACATGACATCAACAGTGTACCCAACCTCCAGAGGCCCCTGCAGTGTGAAGTGTGTCTGGGCCTCTAGCTAACACCCCAAATACCCATGAGCACCCTGTCAGGATACATGGGCAGCACAGCAAAGCACGGGGCGAGTGAGACCCACGGCTGAGATACACAGCTACTAGGAGGAAGGGGAAGTTGGGACTCCTTCGTTTCAAACTTCCTGGCTATGTGCACTGCTGGGAATAATCTTGCTCCTCAGCCCGGTGTGCCACTGATGGCTAAGTGCTGATGTAGAAAAGCTAGAGAACTATAGAGGGTCTGTCCTAATCCTACAGTTACAATAAATAGCTTCAGGCCTACCAGGCACTGCTTTAGGAGCACTCTGGCTACCTTTGTTCTTTCCTCCCTCCCTAAACAATTCACCTGCAAGCTCCACACAGCCCTGGAGATAACTGACAACATGCACGCTGGTTCTGCAAGCTTGCAGGTCTTCCACCTGACCCCTACATCCTCCTCATCTTTTGTAGGAAACCTGTTACTTTAATGTGGGGGAACTCAAAGGAGGTAAGGGGCTTTATAATAACAAAGCTCACTACTGAGTAACAGTGAGAAACGTCCTTGATTTCTGATCCCACACAATTTCTAGCCCTAAATCAAAGCTCTGAAATGAAATTTAAGGCAACAGAACAGACGTTAGATTAATCCGTTTTGTTTCCCAGAACATGAACTTCTCAAGCACATGGCTGGGCTATGGGTACCCTGAAGAACTGGCAGCTAACTGGTGGGGCAACATCACAAAACTGAAGCAATCATCCCAGCTCTGCTGATGGTGGAATCTGCAGCAGGCTCTTTGGTCTCTCTGGGCCTTGATCCTCCCAGGGAAAGTGGAAATAATAATGATTCCACATGGGGCCGGTGAGATGGCTCAGCGGCTTAAGCGCCTGCCCGGCAAGCACAAGGGCCCGAGTTCGACTCCCGGATCCCACATACGAAAAAGGGGCCGGTGATATCGCTCAGCGGCACGGGCGCCTGCTGGCGCGCGAGGTCCTGAGGTCGACCCCCCGGTACCCACAAAAAAAAAAAAAAAATAATAATAATGATTCCACAGGATTACCACAGTAAGCACTGTGAAAGTGCTTGTAAACCATCAGGCTCCACAGATGTCAGGGATGACTAATACTGTTAGTAATATCATGCAAGGGCCTCTGTAAAACTCACAGAGATGATACAGAGAGGGCTAGTGGGCAAGTAGCCGGAGTGCCCATAGTCATGTGAGCTGAGGGGCTTTGGGACACGGGATGGGTGTCGAGGCCATGCTCTTACCCTGTGCTCCGCCAGGAACTCAGGGGTCAGGGTCCAGGGCGCGTTCCTCACCACCTCGTCCACATAGCGGCAGTGCTGCACCGCGTCGTAGCGCTCATTCTCATTCATCACTGTGAAGCCTTTGAAGTTGTGCGTCAGCTCATCACTGCAGACTGGGGTCACCGCAGGAGAAGTTGTAAGTCAAGGTCCTCTTCACTTAACGCTCTTCAGCCTCCAACCTCTCCCCTGCTGCCTCTTCCTAGACCCACAGCTATCCTCCCCACCTCAAGAGAAGACCTTCTGGTTGAGGCTCAGGACCAACACTTCTCCTAATCCAAGCTCCTCCTTTGGAAGCAGTATCACTAACCAGAGCGTGTTCACACCTCAGAGAAGAGAGGGGACGGCAGAGTCTAAGATTTCTGACTTTGAAAGGAACCTGCTCTGTGTTTCTGCATCAATCAAGGTTTTTTTAAGTGTTTTCCTTTTTTATAAAACTGGTCTGGAGCACAGCAGAACATCTGCTTGGCAGACCTTTGTACTTCAGTGTACTGAGAGTTCAACGCCAGATGTCTTGGGTCAGTGAGCTTGCCACTCTGCAACCCAGGCTGAGGTTGGAACACTTCACAGACTTCATGTAAGGAGGCGGTACCAACTCCATCATTTAAAAATGGAAACAAGTACACCTGTAATACCAGCACTTGAGAGGCTGAGGCAGGAGGATCACCGTGAGTTCGAGGCCAGCCTGGGCTCCATAGTGAGTTTAAGGCTAGCCTGAATGACATAGCAAGACCCTGTCTCAAAAAACCAAAAGCAAAACAAATAAACAAAAAATGGAAAAAAGGGCCACATCGAAAGGAGGGAGAGAAAGAGAGCTGGGATTTTTTCCAGATATTCCTTACCTCCCACAATGAGGTATGTATTAGGGAAGAGGTTCTTCGCTTGCATCAGAGCCCGGGCATGACCAGAGTGGAACAAGTCAAATATTCCGTCTGCGTAAACTCGCACAGGTCTCTCACCTAATCCAAATGAAAGAATTGATCACCACACACACTTATTTACTACCTTGTATTTAACAAGATGAACTTGGCTCTGTGTGACTGTTCCACTGCTGTACACGCCTCTCTTCAGGGGTTCTCTGGGTAGTCACCCTAACTGGGGGAAGCCACCGTTACATCACAGATGTCCTTGACTAAAAGACATGTGACATCTCCACTTACGCTTTGCAGCCAGCTTGTATCAGGTACAAAAAAGAAAAGTAGGATAGCTTTTTCTTAAAGTTACTTTAGAAGTGAAAAGGAAGAGTTACTCAATGGCTCTCAGACCTGCTCCTCAGCATTTCACCTTCAGTTTCTGAGCCTTCAATTATGCTTGCACAGACAGTAATCAAACTACTCTGGTGGCCGTGCTGTCTCATTTCTAACCTGCCTTGATTACTAATAACCAGAGCTTAAAAAGAGATCTCCTGATACTGCCCAGAGAATAAGGAGTGACCCACAGGAGTGAGAGGAGGCTGAGCATCTAAAGAGAGCAGTTATCAACGTACTGTTTCAGGCCCAGAGTCACCTGCGATATCTGCTCTGTGCTAACAGGGCTGCTTGCAGCATTTCTCCTTTGTAGTAAGTGTGACGTTACATATTTTTCAGTACAGGATGACATACTAAGTATTTGAAAATAAAAACTTCTGGCTGTCAATTTTTATTTTTGGAGATAGGCCTATGAACAAGAGGTCAGGAGATTATCTCTTAGAGTACGAGACTACTTCTGAAGCTCAATAAGCACGCTGAGAATGAAACAGATACAATCGGCATCCTGCCTCAGTGCCAAGTTGAAGGAGCACACTACGTCCACTGTGTGACTGAAGGACAGGCTACTGCACTGTGCAGCAGAAGCGCCGCCATCACTGTGGGAAGAACGTGAGCCCCTCATCTGGGCCGCACTGAGAGTGGAGAGAAGACACCACCCCTGCCCCACCCCCATCTTAAGGGCCGCAGACCAAGGAGCAGGAAATGGTTCTCAGGAGCTTTTCTACTTTTCAAATGTATCCATAAACATGCCACTTGAAATGGTTATGTCATACATTGTTGATAAAAACATCAGTAACTTAAGAGAAATTAGGTAATATTTATCAAAAGACAAATGTTTATACCCTTTGGTTCAGCTATTCCAAGTTGAGGAATTTACCTCATAGACATATTTGTAAATGCATGTTATTCATAGCAGCATTGTTTGTAATAGCAGAGGTCTGGAAACAGCCTAAATTTCAGTGGAAAACTAACATCACACATCCACTTCATGGCGGGAAGATATGTAAACTACATTTCTTAGGTATTGACGAGAAACTGGTACTCCTGGTAGCCTGGAAAAGGGACAGTGCTGGGTGGCTGTGGAAGACATTGCACTCCATGTCCTTGCTGTACTTTCCAAATGTCAAGCCACAGAGGTGTCCAGATTATAATAAGGAAATGAGTTTTTGAAATAAATACATTAATACAATGAAAAACTGAGAATTAATATTTTCTTTTGATGATGGGGATTGAAACCAGAGCCTCAAGCATGCCCTGGTTTCAGCCTCCCACCAAGCTACACCCCAATACTTTCATGGATTTAAGAGGCAGAAAGACTATAGCTTGAGCTTCCTGAACAGCTTCCTCCCCATCGACCTTAACCTCTTTAAGCCTCAGCACTCTCACCTAGAAGACAAAGCAAAATAAAACAAAATCTGAGTAATATAGCCTATATCTATATTTCTATATCCTGGAAATCATGAACTAACATATCTTCATTTTTCCCAAGCAAGTACAGAGGGGCTATGGTCTCACTTTACTTGATCCTAAAAGACAAAGGATAGGATACAGAATTTTTTTTTTTTTTTGTGGGTACCGGGGTCGACCTCAGGACCTCGCGCGCCAGCAGGCACCCGTGCCACTGAGCAATATCACCGGCCCTTTTTTCATATGTGGGATCCGGGAGTCGAACTCAGGCCCTCGCATTTGCCAAGCAGGTGCTTACGCCGCTGAGCCATCTCACTGGCCCTAAATTAAGACTATTTTGTTAATTTTCTTTCTTGCTATTAGGCAGAGTACAGGCAGGGAAAATAAGACGGGGAAGTTTGGCTCAGGAACACATTGTCGGACACTGGTGAGAGCACAGGACTCTGCGGCCAGCGCAGCTCATCTGCCCTACTATGTCAAGGGCATCACTGAGCCCTTTGTGGCACCAACCCCAGACGTGTGGTGTCTCCTGCCCTCTTCCATGTTTCCCTAGCCCCTGGGCATCTCAGTTGCCTCAGACTTAACCCCAAGTCTCTGGTAAAACCAGCTGGAATATCCTCCATGTGGCAGAAGGGGGCACTATTGGACTAGTCTGTGGTGAGAGCAAGAGTTGGCCATTCTTTCAACAGTGGCTACTGACCAGGAAAGCACAGCCCTTGATGGGCAACTGCTGTCTCAGCATATTATTAAGAACAAGCCCCAGTCACTCGTAAAACTGTCCTGACTGGGTTATAAATTAGGTGGTTGCCCTACTGCTGGCTAAGTAACTAGATGACTTCCTTCAGGCAGCCAACCTGGGCTTTAATTTATTGTCTCTTTTGATCTATGTCCCAGATTGTTGATATGATATTTTGATGATATGTCCCTATCATGGAAACAATGTGTCCTGAACAGATTTCCACTACCCTTCAGACTCTTTCTCTTCCTTTGAGTCAAATTGCCTTTTTTCTTTTTCTTTTTTTTTTCCCTCACCTTCCAAAAGATTCCCTAAACTGATCTCATGTCTTTTTTTTCCTGGATAGAGAATTTTGTCCTAGATTATACAATTCTCCCTTCTGAGCCCCCCCAAACTTCCCTAGTGGCAGGGAGCACACCCCTCCCCTCCCCCAGCAGTTACAGGATTAAAATTCACTCTGGCATGGGTAGGTTCATTACTGGTTTATGACTTGTCCAGTACTGGCATAAATACAGTCAACTACTTTGTTATTTAATGCAGAACAGACAAAAGGAGAGGTAAGAGAAAAGCAAGAGGTCAAATTAGACTGGCAAATCTTATAGGCTAATTTGTCACTCTTTGTTCCACCTAAAATGCAATAACTTCACTAAGGGTCTTCTATTGTGTCAATTAATGTCTATAAAGAGCAGTACCACTCTAGGGAACTCAAGGATGGAAAGATCTAGCTTTTAGCTCCAGTTCTGTCACTAATTCTCTCTTTTATTGTAGGGCAGCCTTCATTTAGGTTTCTGTGGAACTTTCTTCTTTTCATGTATACAGTGAAGAGATTATAAAGCAGATAATCTCAAAAGTGAGTTACTTATACAATTATAATATCCTAAAATTTTAAACATTTAGATTAGTTAGTGCTTATTAGTTATAAGCTTCAAAACTTGGAAACACTACACATACCTTCTATTCTAGTGAAGGGACAGATGCTGCACGTGCGGTCTACCTCTGAGCCACACCCCCAGCCCACCGCACCCATTTCCACCTTTATGTACACAGATAGTATGGCGGCAAATCGGCAACAGGATGGGTAGTTGACCATCATGATCGGACCTGAGTGAGGAACTGAATTCTGAGTTGTGTCATTAGTGTGTAAGAAGTTCTGGCCTCCAACAGGCTTTATTATCACATTTGAATGTGAACCCTGCACTGTCTGCTGGCATTCTGAAATCTGACCTGACCATCCCACCACTTCATATCTATAGCCTCTGTTCTTGCTTTCATTTTACCCCGCCTCGGTTAGCCCGCCTATTACTCAAATAAGGGAGCCATACGCAAAGGCCACATCATGAGTCAGAAGGCTACGATCAACACATAATATTGCCAAACACTTCTGCCAAAGGAAAGTATTCTCTGGAACTAGCCTCTTTTTCTGAGGACCCCCAAACCATAATCCACATACCTGAGATACAGGCGAAGAGGATTGGGATCCCTGGCCTGATACCATCTGGCATCATTTCTATTCACATTTTACTACTCCTCAGCCATAATGGCCATAACAAACACACTTAAACAATTGAAAAGTAATCACAAATATATTGTATATATTGGAAATGCATACATTTGTGGCTATAACAGCCTCTTATTCCCTGGGGTTTGCCCAGGTCTAAGTCCAGCTCTGCATTTACAGAGTAGAGAGAATATTTACCATAGTATTCAAAGACTGAAAAAGGATTGAGAGAGAGAGAAATAATTGGAGAATTTACAGTAAAGAACAGTTGCCTAAAAGACTTTGTATTCATTAAAAAAAAATGCTCATGGGAGTTTCTATTTTGGTGATCCCTAAGACCAGCTGCTCCAAAGGGGAAGCACAGCCAGAATACATATTAACAATTTATGTGATCTAAACTATTAATTAATAAGGACATACATGAACATACAAATAAGAGTATAGGCACTGAAAATCATAAACCAAGTCTTTAAAAATATTTGGAGGGGGGCATGGTGGTGCACACCTATAATCCCAGCACTTGGGAGGCTGAGGCAGGAGGATCGCTGTGAATTTGAGGCCAGCCTGGGCTACACAGTGAACTCAAGGCCAGCCTGAACTACACAGTGAGACCCTGTCTCACCAAGAAAAAAAAAAAAAAAAAAAAATCTGGAAACTTAAATTATCAGAAAAGATAAAATGAAGTAATAAGTGTCTTCCATCTGGAGATATTCTTGTCCTCTGTCAATCAGCATCATGGCCAACTGACACAATGAGGAAAGACTATGGGGAAAATTCGAGTGGCTATAAAAACTGTGACAGATAGACTGACATATTATTTTGGATCTTCATAAAAAATAGACAAGATCATGAGGCTATGGTGTAGCTCAGAAGGCTACAGGGCATACGGCCCTGGATTCAATGCCAACCACTTCAAATAAATACCTGCTAGATCATTACCAGCTGACTAGTGTCTTACTGTTTCTGCTCCACTGTATCTCATAGCTGTGATGACAGCTCAGGGAACGAGTGTATGAGGAAGAGGAAAAGAACTTTCTGGAGTATAGATAGTTCCCCTCCCAAACAGAATATCAGGTCAAACATGACTAACCTTTACCTGCCTTTTCAAGTAAACTAAAGACGTAGATAAAGAGCAGGCACGTATTTGATAAACACAATGGAATGCTAAAACTATAGTAAAACAACAAAATAATGAAGCAGGTATTTACTTACATGGAGTTCCTCTGCTGGCTTCTTCCAGAGTTACCCTGACATAGGGTTTACTAAAGTCAACCTCGATTTCATCAGAAAAAGGAGCTGGCTCCCGTAAGCCCTTAAGAGAAAAAAGTGAAGGGAGAGAAAGTTAAATTCAATGGTACACACTGAAATACTAAAACATGGCAGCTTTACGAAAAATCAGTTATTCAATATCTTATGACTAAAATTCCTCCTAAAACTTTATAACATGAAGAGGGAGGGAAAGAAAAAAAAAAAAAAAAGGTACAGTACTCCAGGCCAGGTATAGTGGCTCGTGCCTGTAATACCAGTACTTTGAGGCTGAAGCAGAAGGATTGCAACTGCAAGCCCAACCTGGGCAATATAGTGGTCTCGGCTTGTCTCAAAAATAAAACATAGGGCCGGTGAGATGGCTCAGCGGCTTAAGCGCCTGCCCGGCAAGCGCGAGGGCCCGAGTTCGACTCCCGGAACCCACATACGAAAAAGGGGCCGGTGATATTGCTCAGCGGCACGGGCGCCTGCTGGCGCGCGAGGTCCTGAGGTTGACCCCCCGGTACCCACAAAAAAAAAAAATAAATAAATAAAATAAATAAATAAAACATAAAAAAGGCTGGAGATATAGCTCAATGTAAAGGCCCTGGGTTCAAACCCTGGTAACACACACACACACACGTGTGTGCATGCACACACACACACACACACACACAAAAGGTTTTCCAAAATGATAAGTGAAAGGTGCAACCTTTTTCAAGATGGATAAATAAATAAAACTTGGAAAAAACAAAATGGGTAAATCATGGCATGAAAAATAAATGTCTTAGCTAGGTGTGTGGTGCATGCCTGTAATCCCAGCACTTTGGGAAGATGAAGCAGAAGAATTCCAAGTGAGCCCAGCCTTGGCAATTTAGTGAGACCTGTCTCTAAAGAAATGATAAAAACGGGGCTGGGGAGGTAGCTCAGTGTGAAGCCCTGGGTTCAATTTCAGTGGGGAGGCACTAATAGATTAATCATAATTTCTCATTAGAAATGTATGACATAAAGGGGATGAAAAAAACAGAAAGGTCCCCAGACAAGACAGAAGAATCAACTGGAAGTTTTTTACAGTTGAGATCTGTGCATGTCTAAAAGGTTGGGGGAAAGAAGCCAAAGTGATTGAAAATGCCAGAGAAAGGTAATTTGGAAGCAAGAGTCTAGATAAAAGGTAGGGAATGGGTTCAAGGAGAGGTGGGGGAAGATGTCTGTCCAAGAAACAAGGACTCCAGTTTTCTAAAAGCAGAAGGAGGAAAGGAAAATAGGGCTAATGCTGGATGAAAAGAGGGAAGATGTAGAAACTTCCACCTGATGCCCTTATCTTTCACAACACTGTTTCAGGAAGGAGGGAATTTAACTTTAGTGAGGTTGCTATGAAAGTATTAAAAATAAATCTACCGGGGCATCAGCAAATGATGAATGTAACTACTAAACACTACATTCAGTCCAGACCAAGCAAGAAACTTTAGAAGAGCAATAAAAATACAGAAACAGCAAAGGATATAGGGTTAGGGCCTGATGAATGGAAGACAGGAGGAGGCAAAGGGAGGCAGACATTTCCCTAGGGAAGATTTACAAATGGCCAGCAAGTACGTAAAAGGGTGCTCAACACCTGTTACCAGCAAAACAGTGAGCTGGCACTTCCCATCCACAGGGATGCTATAAAAAAGATGAGCAAAAGATTTGGCAAGGATATGGAGAAGGCAGAACCTTTACACACTGCTATTAGGAATGTAAGATGGTACACAGCTTTGGAAAGCAGTTCCTCAAGACAGTTAACATAGAACTGCTGTATGACCTGGACATTGTACCCTAGGTATATACTCAAGAAAACTGAAAACATGTATTTTGTAGAAAGTAACTTCTCAGGCCAGGTGTGGTGGCTTGTTCCTATAGTCCTAACACTCGGGAGGCTGAGGCAGGAGGATCACAGCCACCCTTGGGCTACATAAGCGAGTTCAAGGCCAGCCTGCACTACATAGTGAGACCCTGTCTCAAAAAAAAAAGCTGAAAGAAAAAAAAAAAAAAGAAAGCAACTGATACACAAAATGTGTTTGTAGCAGCATTACTCACAATAGAAGAAATGTAGAAACAACTCAAATTTCTTCAGCTACTGAATGGATAAGCAAAATAGTATGTTCATATGTGGAACATTATTCACCTAAGAAAAGGAATAAAGTACTGATACAGGCTACCACCTGCACCTTTAAGAAGGACCTTTAAAAATATTATGATGGGGCCGGTGAGATGGCTCAGCAGCGTAAGCGCCTACTTGGCAAGCACGACGGCCCGAGTTCGACTCCCGGAACCCACATATGAAAAAAGGGCCGGTGTATCGCTCAGTGGCACGGGCGCCTGCTGGCGCGCGAGGTCCTGAGGTTGACCCCCGGTACTCACAAAAAAAAAAAAAAAATTATGATAGCCTGCCTTGGTGCATGCTTGTAATCCCAGCTACTCAGGAAAGCCTGAGGTAAGAGGACTGCAAGTTCGAGGCCAGCCTGGAGAATTTAGTGAGATCCTGTCTCAAAATAAAAAGATAAAAATAAAAATGGCTGGGGATGTAACTCAGTGACAGAGTACTTACCTAGCATGTATCAGCCCCTAGGTTCGATCCCCAATACCACAAAACAAAACAAAACAAAACAAAACAAAACAAAACAAAACAAAACAAAACAAAACATGAAAGGCACACGGTTACACTCCCATTCATTTGAGACATTCAGAATAGATGAATCCACAGAGAGCAGAAACAAGTGGTTGCCTGTGGTGGAGCAGACAGGTCATGGGGAGTAACAGCGGAATAATGGGGACTTCTTTTGGAGGCAATGAAATGTTTTAAAATTAGGTCATCATGATGGCTACAAGACACTATGGATATACTATAAACCACTGAATTGTATACTTTAGCCTGGGCTACAAGGTGAGTTCAAGACCAGCCTGAACTACATAGTGAGATCTTGCTAAAAAAAAAAAAAAAAAAAAAAAAAAAAAAACCCAAAAAAAAAACCTACCAAATAGTTAAAATGGTGAATTTTATGTTATTATGTGAATTTTATTTCAACTTTAAAAGCTGTTTTAAGCATCCTGTCTTCCATAACTGTTTCTTCCATCTTCCTCCTATGCTGCGCATGTTCCCAGGGACCAAACGTGGCCATTCCTCCTGCTGGGTTTACACTGCCTCGATCTCCCTAGGCAGAGAGAATAAAACCAAGGTTCTGTAGCTACAACAGGACAGCAAAATCTTACCTCTCTAGGGCTGTCTCAGAGAATAGTGTCTCTAGATGCTGATTAGCGTACAAGCAGGAAATGAAGCATTTCTCCTGTGCTCAACTGAAACTTCTCCTTCCTTTGACCTCAAGGGAATCCTACCTACAGTACTGAGGTCAAGCCTTGCCCATCTGGTGGTGAGGTAGACAGGAAAGGGCATAGGTTTAGGATTTGAAAAATTTAGATCTACCTTCCAGCTGAACAGCTATGAAATTGCGGCTAGCTTCTAAAGTTACTGTTATGTCTTCTAAAAATGGAAGACAAAATCAGGCATAGTGGCCGGTACCTGTAAACCCAACAATTTGGGAGGCTGAGCAGAAAGATCTTAAATTCAAGCCTAGCCTAAGCAACTTAGCGAGACCCTGTCTCATAATAAAAATAAAAATAAAAAAGGGGCTAGGTGGAAGAATACCTGGGTTAGATCTCTAGGACTATAAATAATAATAATGATAATAATTTTAAATAAAAAAATTAAATATTAAAAACTAAAAAATAAAATTAAAATAGCAGATAATTTCCTGCCCAACAAGTTTACTGTGAAGATTACATAAAATAATATCTGCAAAGTAACTAGCACAGTGTTTCATATATAGAAGGCACTCAATAAATTTAACATAGATTTCAGCATACTAACAAAATCAGCTAAATTGTATTCATCTAAGAGGTTATCTTCTAAATGCTACATAAAGTTTCAAAATCTATGCACTTAAAAATTATAACTAGCTGGGTGTGATGGCACACACGCCTATATTCCCAGCACTTGGAAGGCTGAGGCAGGAAAATTGCTGCAAGTTCCAGGCCAGCCTGGGATACACAGCGAGACCCTGTCTCAAAAAATAAAAGCAAAACCAAACATTTATAACTAATAACGATAACCAGCATTCCTCAAATTATGAAGGCTCTGAGTACAATACTATTTCCATAACAATTTTTCCTATTTTTGCACACATTAACTCATCATTCCTAAAATCTCAGGAAAAGAAAAGGGATTCTAGTACTCATCCTAACAAAGCAATGGAAACAACACAAGTAACGTGAACCTAGAACTTGATACTAACTTCCTACTACTCTTTCTGTTCCCCAAGGATTCTTGAATATTTTTAGCAAAAAGTTTCTAAATGCCACAAAGAGACATTTCCCTTTCACCCAGACATTCTACATAAGCAGTAACGGGTCCTCCTCCTCAAATCCAAATTCTTTCAGGAAAAAAGGCTGGAGTCAGGAGTACTATACCATGTGATATAAGAGGCAAGCAGAATATTCCATTTCCTGGGTGTGTTTTTGTTTTTGTTTTGTTTGGTTTTTGAGACAGGGTCTCACTATATAGTTCAGGTTAGCCTTGGACTCACGGTAATCCTCCTGCCTCAGCCTCCCGAGTGCTGGGATTACAGGCATGCACCACCATGCCAGTGCATCTGTTCTTAAAAAAGAGCCAGGCACATGGAGCACGCCTGGAATCCCACCACTCTGAGGGCCTGAGGCAGGAGGGTTGAAGTTTGAACCCAGCCTGAGCAACTTAGTAAGATGCTGTCTCAAAATAATAAATAAAAAGGGCTGATGAAGTGGCTCAGTATGATGGCCCTGGGCTCAATCCCCAGTCCTACCAAAAAAAAAAAGGCTAAAGAAAGAAAAGTAATAGTCTCTGACCTCTATCACCATTTCAATAAGTATAAACAATGAGCTCATCTATCCAATGATTACTTTGGTGTCTCATAAGCCTTTTAAAGTGAACTTGCACTAAATTAAGCTTTCTCCTCCTCCTAAACCTATTTCTTCCTCCTCTGTGTTTTTCATTTCAGTGAGAAGTATCCCACATACCTCAGGCCAACACCTAGGAGTCACGCTTAACATTTCACAGGCTCTACATCCCAATAATCACCAAGAATCATCCAGTTTACCTCTTAAGAACCTTCACAATCTCTATCATAGTTGAAGTCCCCGTCGCCTCCAACCTGGGCCATTACAACAGTGAGCCTCTCCGGCTCTCGTCCGTCCTGTTTAACCCAACTGCTCTGAAGCAATCAGGACAATCTCCCTAAATCGTAAATCTGACCCATCGCCCATCACAAGGTCCTTCCCCACTGCGCCCTTGCTTTCCTCCTCTATTATAGACCCTTATTCTGAACCCCAGTAATATTACTTGGAGTCTGCAGAGCATAATACTGTTTTGCACTTCTGAACTTGTACTCCATCTCTTGGGGCCACTTTTTGATTCTCACTTATCATTCAAAGCTCAGCTCAGAAATAATCGCGATGAAGCTTTTCCAAAACCACCGTCCCCAGCCAGACATGGTGGTGCAGGCCTGAATCCCGGCACTCAGCAGGCTGAGGCAGGAGGATTGCCACAAACTCAAGGCCAGCCTGGGCTACACAGTGAGTTAAAAACCATCTTGTCTCAAAACAAACAAACAAACATCCACTGCCCCCATCCCCTGGTCCCAGTCAATCTCTTGCTTCTCTAGACAGCCATTGGTACTTTTTTTTTCCAGCTATATAAGTAAACATTTATTAGGCAACATAATTACTAAGTAGCACAAAAAATAGGTCATATATTTAGTAAACAGAGAAATTCCAGATGGCTCAACCACACCTTCAAGAAAGGTTCTCTTGGGGCCGGTGAGATAGCTCAGCGGCATAAGCGCCTGCCTGGCAAGTGCGAGGGCCCGAGTTCGACTCCAGGAACCCACATACGAAAAAGGGCCGGTGATATCGCTCAGCGGCACGGGCGCCTGCTGGCATGCGAGGTCCTGAGGTCGACCCCCGGTACCCACAAAAAAAAAAAAAAAAAAAAAAAAAAAAGAAAGGTTCTCTTCAGGCAGACGAAATATCCCAAAGGTATAATTAACTTAATGGTTATTAGGCCAATTAAAATCCTCCAAAATCAATTCCAGACTTCATTCTAGTACTAAGAGCCATTCTAAATCATGAGGGTATAAAGTTTACCAGATCTTATATCTTATTATAGGGAAAAGAATAACCACCAAATATTTCAGGCAGCTCATACATATCAAACAGCACTGATTTTAGTGAGGAGTCAATTTCTAATATCCATTATACAAAGCCTTTTGTGCTAAAAGGACTAGCTTCCCAAGTGATTCTATAGTAGCTGCTTTGAGAGTGGCTTTTCTATTAAAATGCCAGCAGATCATCCTCGGAATGTAAATTTTTTTCTTAATACTTTTTTAAAGTTAGTACATGTTTTCAGTACATAATGATTACATTCATTATGGGGCAGCATGTAAATTCTTATTAAATAACATAAGATTTTTAAAAAAGAACAAATGAGAAAGTAGGCTCCATGAAGAATTTTTGTTCCCTGCTGTGTCTAAAATAATGCTTGGGCTCCAGGGCTCCAGTATCTGTTGAATGAATAAGTATCACAACTAACATTGTTCAAACACTTAACAAAGTCACAGGCATTATAAAAATACATTCTGGCTACAAGCATACTTAACAGTAATAAGAAAAAGGTTTGAAAACAATCTTATTTTAGGGCATTCAAGAGCTTAAAAGGAATTAAGGGGTAGCATACATTCTGATATCTGTTTTCTCTAGGTCTGTGTATCAAGCTGTGAACCACAACATATCTTTTCCTAAGTCTCAATCTAAAAATTAAACTTTTAGAGCCAATATATTGTGGGCTTATATTTTCTGTATAGCTTTTGTTATCGTTTTTATGCAATCTAAAAACATTTTGTGCCATCTCTCAAAATCCCTTCTAAGTTGCTTTTGAATGTGTACGTACCTCACCATATTATTTGTATCAAATTAAAAACTGACCAACCTTTGTTAAAGACTTTATTTCTTAATATACTAAGCATTTAAGTACAAATACTTTTATATCCAGTCTTTGTAAAGCCATTAGATGTTTGAAAAGTTTTTATACATGAACCAATGGACCTAGTTCTAAGTTATCTATAAGTGTGATCACTACTTAACTGTTTTCCAGTAAGTTAATGTGTTAAATGTGAGGACAGTCCCTTAGAAGTTAGAAATTCTGCTGCGACACAATCATATCTTCTTTATTCAAGAAATTTGTATTTGTCATCGGAATTCACCCCAGAAGCCAACTTCCTGGGGTATCAGCAAACCAGTCAGGGTAAAAGATACACGAAGAAAAACAACTCCAGGTCGAGAAGGATGAAGAGCCAGAGGTCCAGCCAGTAGGAGTGTTTGGGAAGCCCGTTGGTCCCGGACTGCGACTGCACATGGTTCTGCTCCGGCCTCTAAGCCACGGCCTCGCTGCGCCGCTCCCAGAGACCCTGGGCAACCTTCACCTCCATCTCGCGCTGCATCCCCAGCACCTGTGAGCACCTCAGGCACATGCTCCCGCGACGGCAGCACTGGAACCTGGGCGACTGCAGACTGCGAAGGCAGCGCGCCACTCCTCAGCCCCAAGAAACATGCCCATCGGTACTTCTAATTTCCTTTTGTTTGGCACTTTTCATACTGCACATTAGGGCCAGGGATATAGCTCAGCGGCACAGTGCCTGCCTGGCAAGCGTGAGGTCCTGAGTTCAATTCCCAGTTCCAAAAAAAAACAAAAACCAAAATACATACTGCACATTATTTTTTACTGTCCCTTTCCCCTATTTGTCTGTGAGCTGGAGATCAAGATTATTTTTTCATCTTTGCAACTCCAATACGTGTTGGTCAAAATGAGATGCTGGGACCCACTTAGCCATAATCAGAACTGTGGACAGCTGTCCTCATAGTTTGGGCACTTCGTGACTCATGTACACACATAATAAATATTAAGATAGGCCAAATGTCTTACTTTTTGTAAATATTTTTGTGACTTTTTTTTTTTTTTTTTCCAGTGTGGGATCAAACCTAGAGCTGTGAGCATGCTAGGTGAGAGCTCTACCATGGAACTATGTCCCCAAGCCTTGGGATCCTTTGGATTGTGCCTTTAAAAACATGTTAGCAGTAAATTCTTTACACTTAAGAGACAAAATGACATAAAGTTATTCCTTTTTTTCTTGCTTAATTCTTCTCTTCTCTTCTATCCACTTAATCCTGATCCGCCAACCCAGCTACCTGTGACTTGGTCCTCTCTATTCCACTCCACTTGCACGGGAAGCACTCTTCTAAAGCTACAGGGCCTGAGCGGTGGAGCTCCGCCCTGGGCTCCTGTCTGCCAAGCAAGGCCCTGCTTATCTCTGTACCCCAGCACCTTCTGCCACGCTGGCAATGACAGGCACGCAATAAAACCTTGTTGACTCAACCCGGCAGCAGCCAGCAAATGAAGAAATAAAATGCAGCATCAGATATATGACGAGATACTACTTAGCAATGAAAAGAAATGTCATAGTGATACATGTTTCACCACAGATAAATCTTGAAAACATGCTCAGTGAAAGCAGCCCGCATACTCTGTGGTATGATTTGTACATCAAGTCTAGAATAAGCAAAGCCACACACACAGAAAGATAGGTGGTTTCAGGAAGCTGGAGAGGTGGGGGGGGGTAGCGATTGTTCAGAGGTACATGGCTGTTTCTGGGGTGATAGAAGTACTCTAAAATCCATTACAGCAGGGTGTGTGGTGGCACGAGTTCGAGGCCAGCCCGGGCTACATAGTAAGTTCAAGGATGGCCTGAACTACATAGCGAGACTCTGTCTCTAAATAAAATAAAATAAAATCAGTTTTGGTGATGGCTGCAGAAATCTGTGAACACACTAAGATCCACTGAGTTGCTATGTTGGTAGGGAGGATAATAAAATATGTCAATTATATTTCAACAAAGCTGCTAGAAAAGAAGTAAAATATCTTGTTTACTTTTGCTACAAACTTAAAAAGGATTCAGAGATAGAAAGTACAGGTGAATAGTGGAAATGACAGATAAGTTTATTTAGCAGATCCTCCTCCTCCCTAGAGGCAGTCCGGCCCTGTTGAGTGAGTGAGTTTTTCAACATTCGCTAAATAGCCAGTGCGTACCAGGGAGGAATGTGGAAGAGGCAGCAAGTCACGGATTTGATTTTACATGAATACATGAAGCAAAACAACTTAACTCCTGATCTCCGTTGTGCTGTTCCTGAGTATGGTGACTGGTTGGGGATGTCACCACTTAGTTATATCTTGTCCTTACTCCACCTGATATTGCTCAACTAGTGCCCATCACCAGCTCTTTAATCTGAATTCTCTTAGATACTTTCAGAGTCAACCATGCCCTGTTGACTGTTGGGCCATTTTCCAAGCTCACTTGCTATGGCGTGCAGAATGATGGGCCCCAAAAGATGTCTATACCCTGTTCCTGGCAACCTGTGGGTACGTGGCCTTCCATGGCAAAAGGGGCTCTGCAGATGTGGTGAGATGAAGGATTCTGTGGCAGGCAGACTCCCAGGTGATCTGGGTGCTCCCGGTGTAATCCCAAGCCGCCTTGTAACAAGAGGCGGCGGGAGAGTCAACATCAGAAAACGTGACAAAAGCAGCAGTAGCCAGAGTGGTGTAACTGCCACTGGCACCATAAGCTGGGTGCTGTGGGCAGCTTCTAGAAGCTGGACAAGACCAAGGAAATGGATTCTTCCTTGGAACTTCCAGCCCAGTCAACACTTTGATTTTAGTTCTCTGAGACACACTTCTGACTTCTGACCTCCACAACTCTAAGAGAATACATTTGTGCTATTTGTGGTCATTTGCTACAGCAGCAATGGGAAACGAACACACTCATCTCTACCAATACCATCGCTATTGCACCTGAAGGTAGATGCCTCCTATGTGTGGAGTCCAGCTGCTTTTATTGCTCAAGATAAAGTTTTAGTTTGGAACAACTCCTTTTGTGTGCTTGAGACAGGGTCTCACTATGTAGTTCAGGCTGGCCTTGAACTCACTCTGTAGCCCAGGCTGGCCTCAGACTCACCACAATCCTTCCAAGTGCTGGGATTGCAGGCAAGCACCACCATGCCCAGCTGGTTTTGGTTTTTTGAGATAGGGTCTCACTATATAGATCAGGCTAGCCTTGAACTCTTTACATCCTCCTGCCTCAGCCTCCTGAGTGCTGGACTACAGGTGTGCCCTACCATGGCCAGCCTGATACGTTTATTAGAGGAAGCTTGAAAAGAGGTATCAAGCTGAGACAGGGTAGGCAGCTTGGAATGGGGTCTTTCAGCTAAGGCTTGGCAGTAGTTAGGAAATACAACAATATCGCAGAGATAAAGGTGCATAATGTATCGGGAAGAGGTTCTCATCTAAGATTACAGTAATAGAGGGGAGAAATGATATGAGGAGAAGAGACTGTAAGACAAAACCAAGATACTGTGAGAAGATGGGAGCAATCACTGCCTCAGGCCCCATTTCTGTAGCTTTTTAATATAAATTTGATTTTAACTTGATCTACCCACAACCTCCAAATTTTCCTAACATTCTTTTTCCAATTCCAATGTCAAAACTGGCGAGGTGACACATGCCTGTAATCTCAGCACTCAGGAGGCTGCAAGTTTGAGGCCAGCCTGTGCTACAAGGCCAGCCTGGACTAAATAGCGAGACCCTGTCTCAAAAAAAAAAAAAAAAAAAAAAAAAAAAAGCAATGTCAAGCTCCTACACCTGGGCTGGATTGATAACCTGGTAAAAGAGCACGGTATTTCCAAAAACTGTAAAATACCCTCAACTCTTCACACTTACTATTCTCCCCACTATTTAAGAAGACTGGTAACACCTGTTACACCCATTTCTCCCCCTCCCCTGCCAGGTTACGGGTGCATGAAGAAACCCCATCTCTCCTCACCACTGCACAGCGCTGCACTTTGGAAGGAATCCCATCTTCCTCTGTTGCCCCATTTGGTCCGAGGGCCTCTTTCCTCCTCTTCCTTGAGTTGACTCTGGCTGAACTCTGTGCATCCATCTTCTTTTAACTGGTCAGAGAAAGTGGGATTTTCAAGGCGTTAATACACTCAGCAAAACATCAATTCTACAGCTCACACTTCACCAAGATGAGCCAATGGCATGTGGCAACAACAATAAAGCCTCCTCAAACACAGGCTCTCGTGGCAACACTGAAATGCCTCTGTGCAGAACAATGGCCACCATTAATCCCCGGCCTTAGAAGTTTTTCCTCCTAACACTGCAACCTACATACTGCTGATTTCATATCTTGACTCTATGCAAAAGATTAGAATAACGTGGCTGAGAAAAACAGCTACCAAGCTGAGGATCCTTATCTGAAATACTTGGGACCAGAAGTGTCTGACTTCAGTCTTTTGGATTTGGAATATTTTCACAGACTTTACCAGTTGAGCATCCTTAGGAAAATTTGAAATCCAAAATGCTCTGAAATCTGAAGCTTTCTGGGTGATTAGGGATGCTCCACCTGACAGGCTTTACCACCAGCCCTCTCAGCATTGCTGGGACACCTGGAGGTATGGCAGGTGCAAAGCAATGCAGAAGGTACGACCAGTACAGATAGAGAAGAGTTTTTAACCAGATGGCTATTACCAAGATCTGGTTTAACAAAAGCATGGATTTCTTAACTCTAAATGCCCTCCAGAGTTCAGAGACCACTTCACCAGAGTTAGCTCTATGGAAACTGTTGACTGGCATAGTGCACTTGATCTTAGCCAAAAGGCCGAGAAGCGATTGGCATAGTGCATTTTGCAAATGTGTTGCCCTTCCTTTTTCGACACCCATTTCCCCTTCCTCTTTCAGAATCTTAGCATCTCAAGTTTGTCCAGAGTGCTCAGCTATTAAAACTTCCACCCAAGTTTCTCTTCCTCTCAAAGAAAACTTATTTCTACTATCTCACTTAGCAGAGAGCTTCTATCAATTGGCTGTCACAGGAAAGTTTGGAATATCTGACATTTCTGGTGTAGATGCTGCCTTGTGCTACCTCTCCAACTCCTGGCATCAGCCAGAAATTGGGAATGGAGGATGCTCTAGGAGCAACTGTAACCTCTGCCTAAAATAATGGTCCAGTGAAAAATCCTCAAAGCGGAAACAGAAGACAAATGCTAGACAGGGTATTCCACGCAGCCTCACTGCCTCTAAGCCCTCTTGAAGGAGACAATCCTCTATACAAACGCACTGTGCTTCACGTTTTTTCCTCCAACGACATACAACGTGGCAAAAGGACAAGATATACAAGAAATCTGACCTGAAACTTGGAGACTAAAGGTGACGCCCCATGAGTCATGGCTAAGTATTAGGTTGACATTAAAAAAAAAAAATCAAGTCTAAAGTGAAACGTGGACACCACCCAGAAACTGCCTTTCACTCCAAAAAAAAATATGTGAGCTGATAGATTTGTTAATTAGCTGGATTTAATCATTCCACAATGTAAACATATATTAAAACATACACAGTACACTCTATAAACATATATAATTATTTGCCAATTTAAAATAAAATAAAATGCAAGTGCAAACTATTTTTTCAAGGAGCCTGTAATCAAGGCGAGGAAACCACATGCAGAGCCCCACCTTAAAAATGTTTGATATAAAAATACTCTTTAGAATTCCAAACCCTTGGGTGAAAGCTTGCAGCAGAACAAGATATTTACACAGTTTCAAAGTATCTACCCATAGATTACTTATTAATTACAAGGAGAAAAGAATTAGCTTGATAGTGGAAAAAAAATCTCTTAGCAAATGTCTTAGTCACTTTCTTGTTGCTGAAACAGAACACCTGACACCTGCAACTTAAAGGGAGAGGGGTTTATTTTTGGCTCACAATTCAGCTGGGTCCAGGGCAGGACAGCATGGCATAAGGGGATGGCAGAGGAAAACTGCTCACCTCATGACAGCCAGGAAGCGGACAGACAAGGCAGGAGCTGGGAACACAGATAAACCCTTCCAGACCATACCCCCAGTGACCAGACCCCACCTCCTAACAGCAAACCATCTATAAGCCCCCATAATCAATCACCCCCCCAACCCCCACCTATGAGCACATGAAGCTCTGGGGGGCCAACTAGATATAAAGCATAACAGCAAAATCACCAATAATGCCTCCTGATGTGGGGCACTGAGGATATATTACCCACCAAAAATGTGTAACTGCATCGATTTGCAAGGAAACAAGCAAACAAACCCCACTTAAAGGGCATTCTAAAAAGTGCCTGTAGGCTCCAAAAAAAGTCAGTCATGAAAAACATTGAAAGGCTGAGAGCCTGTTCAGGTTAAAAGAGAGTAAAGAGATGTTAACTTATGGAATACACGATTCTAGATTGGGGGAGAAATTATAATAAATGATAGTTATTAGGGTAGCAGCAAAATTTAAATATGAGCTGTTATGAGATAATAACATGCATTAATATTAAATTTCCTCAATTTGATAGCTATGCCATTATGTAAAAGACTATTTTTGCTTTTAGGTGATACATAGCTAAGTATTTGGGATACAGAGTCATGAGCTACAGAGGTACCCTAGGTGAAAGGAGAGGAGGAGGAGAAACATGAAGAAAACATTACAGGGCTGGGGCTATAGCTCAGCGGCATAAGCGCCTGCCTGGCAAATGCAAGGTCCTGAGTTCCACTCCTGGTACAAAAAAAAAAGAAAACATTACATATAAAAGAAAGTAAAAGCCCGGCATGGTGGCACACATCTGTAATCCCACCACTCAGGAGGCTGAGACAGGAGGATTGCTGAGAGTTTGAGGCCAGCCGGGGCTACATAGTGAGTTATAGGCCAACCTGAATTACAGAGTGAGACCCTGTTTCAAAAAAATAAAAAATAAAATAAAATAAAAAGAAAGAAAGAAAGAAGCAAATACAGCACAGTATTATCACCAGAGCCTGTAGCTCAGCACTGGAAAAGAAAGAAAAAAGCAAATATGGCAAAATGTTACCAATGTATGAATCTTGGAGGAGCAAAAGGGGTATATTCTTGCATTCTTGCAGCTTTTCTATAGTCTTTACCTTTTTTTTCAAAATAAAAAGTTTAATTTGGAATTATTCTGTTACAATTTCCTGCACAGACAAGCCTTCACATGAGATTTTCTCTTGGGATCCCTAGAATCTGATTTAGTCTCCCTTTTAATTCTTTGAATCAGTGTACATGCTACATGTACTCCAAGAAGTAAGATTATAATAGTAAGAGTTATAATACTATCATTTTTTTTTTCTTCTCTTGAGACAGGGTTTCACTGTGTAGTTCAGGCTGACTTGAACTCACTATGTAGCCCAGGCTGGCCTCGAACTCATGGCGATCCTCCTGCCTCCCAAATGCTGGGATTACAGGCGTGTGCCATCACACCCAACAATATTATCGGTTCTTTAATATTTACTATATGCTATGCCTTTTATATACATCACCCTCTTAACCCTCATGATCTGAGAGGTGGTATCAGTCCAATTTATAAATGAGAAAATTAAGGGTCAGAGGGTTAAGCAACCCACCCTAGAGGTCACACAGCTGGTAATGAGAAAGCCAGGCTTTAAATTCAGCCTTCTTTAATTCTAAAGTCCTTACCACTACTGTTCTTTGCTGTCTCTCAGAGGTCAAAGATTTTTAAAAAGAAGCTGTCTCATTATCATTATGGCTGCTTCCTTCTATCAAGAGCATTCTCTCTACAGCATGGGGTTTTTGCAGGTTTAGGCCAGTCCTAACTAAACAGTGGGATGAAAGATCATGGCTCATTAAAGGTGACAAGGTCTTAAAGTCAATCAGGAAAATAGCAAAAACAAAAACCAAACCCATGGATGTGGCTACTGACCTGATTCAGAGACTACCAACCAGGTGGCTGTATAGGTCTTTCCTATTGGATGGTTTTGTAACGTTTCCTGATAAGCTTTCAACTTGAGCAATAAAGAATTCTTTTTTTTTTTTTTTTTTTTTTTTTTTTTTTTTGTGGGTACCGGGGGTCAAAGTGGCAGGCGCCCGTGCCACTGAGCAATATCACCAGCCCTTTTTTCATATGTGGGTACCGGCAGTCGAACTCAGGACCTCACGCTTGCTAGGCAGGCACTCATGCCACTGAGCTATCTCACTGGCCAAGAATTCTTTTAACTGTGTTCCTCCCACTTCTACATTACAAATAGGTTATATTTTAAAGGCACCTGTTATGGTTTGTGTCTAGATGTCCCCCCAAAGCCTCATGCAGTCATGGAGGCGGGCTTCTGGAGTTTATGACTGATTCATGGTCTAATGCTGGGATTATGGGCGTGAGTGCTACGCCCACCCTGGGGCGGGTAGCCTGCATGTAATATAAGGGAGGGAAAGAGGTTGATCTCTCTCGTGCTCTTGCGCACGCTCCTCCCTTTTGCTCTTGCTGTTTTTGCTGTTTTCCGCCGCCATGAACTGTTGCCCTCTGCCATGTGCCACTCTGCCTTGGAGCCAGCTGAGTATGGACTGAAACCTCTACAAACTGTGAGCCAAATAAACCTTCCTTTCTTAATTTTGGGTGTCGGGTATTTTGTCTCAGCAACGAGAGAAGAGTAACCGAGATAGCACCTATAGTTTTCATTCATAACAGAAAAGAGTTTTGGGCAGGTGAGATGGCTCAGCGGTGTAAGCGCCTGCCCGGCAAGCGCGAGGGCCCGAGTTTGACTCCCAGAACCCACATACGATAAAAGGGCCAGTGATATCGCTCAGCGGCACGGGCGCCTGCTGGCGCGCGAAGTCCTGAGGTCGACCCCTGGTAACCACAAAAAAAAAAAAAAAAGAAAAGAGTTTTAAGGGTGCTATAATCAATGGGCAAATTTTTTTCTTCCTTTTTTTTGTACTGGGTTTGAACCAAGAGCCTTCACAATGAGCTACATCTCTGCTGCCTTTTAAAATTTCTTTTATTTTTATTTTCTTTTATTTCTTTAATTTTATTTGCTAAAGTGCCCAGGCTGGGTTTGACCTTGCAATCCTCCTGCCTCAGCCTCCCACAGTGCTGGGTTTACAGGTGTGTATTACCATACCCAGCCTGATAAATATCATATCTTAACCAATTATTTCCCATAACTTCAAGTTAAAATCCCTCATGCTTTAGCTTGGCATGGCGGCCCATGCCTGTAATCTCAGCCCTTGCAAGGCTGAGGCAGGATGACTGCCACAAAGTTGAGGCCAGCCTGGAATACATGGCGAGACCCTGTATCAGAAAACAAACAAACAAAAAACAAAGCAAAGTTTATGCCATATATATTTTACCACAACGTAAAACAAAACAAAAAAAACAAGTAGAGTTCAAGTGGGGAGGGAGAAATGGATGTCAGAGTGGCATGAGAATTCTTGAGGGTGGTAGATATGTTCACTATCTTTTTTTGTGTGCATGTGTGCGTACCAGGGGTCAACCTCAGGACCTCGCGCGCCAGCAGGCGCCCGTGCCGCTGAGCGATGTCACTGGCCCTTTTTTTGTATGTGGGTACCGGGAGCCAAACTCAGGACCTCGCACTTGCTAGGCAGGCGCTTAAGCCGCTGAGCCATCTCACCAGCCCATGTTCACTATCTTAATTTTGATGACTTCACAGGTGTAAAAACTCATAAACACACTTTAGATAGCTACAGTTTACTGCATGCCAATTATACTTCAATAAAGCTGTAAAAATGTAACCTGCATGCCTTCCTCCTCCCCCTGCAGATAAGCACTTCTGAGAAGTTCCTACAGATGTGGCTTTGGGTATAAGTGTGTTTCTGTTTAGCATGAGGGATTTTTTTGTTTTGTTTTGTTTTTTGAGACAGGGTCTCACTTTGTAGTTCAGGCTGACTTTGAACTAACTATGCAGCCCAGGCTGGCCTTGAACTCGCAGTGATCCTCCTGCCTCAGCCTCCCAAGTGCTGGGATTACAGGCATGTGCCATCACACCTGGCAAAGATATTTTAAAGTCAAGCAATAGTTGAGGTCTCTAGATCCTGTGACATAGCTTCTATTCCACTAAATTGAAAAAATTACACAAAGAATATAGAATATAACTGAAAACATTTAAAAATATCACAGTGGGACTTGGGACAAGGAAAAGGAGTTTTATGACTATTCAAGGCTAAAGTAAAATTCACAGAGAAAACTTCAAGGTAACATTATTATTGTTAACATGTTACAAACCCCTCTGATAAATAACTAATATTCTACCTGTATTTCAGTTGAATATATGCATTCTTCAACAAAATCTCTCCATCCTTTATATAAACACTTCTAACTTAATGGCAGAGACAGAGGGTATTCCTCAGCAATTTGCTTCACTTTGAGAAATGTGAAATCTTTCATCTCATCCTGTCAGCATAGTGCAGTGATTAAGAAGTCGGACCCCTGGGTGGTGGCTCACGCTTGTAATCCCAGCACTCAGGAGGCTGAGGCAGGAGGATTGCTGCAGAGTTTGAGGTGATCCTGGGTTACATATGAGTTCAAAGCCAGTCTGAGCTATAGAGATCCTATCTCAAACCCTCCCTCCAAAAACCTTGGGCCCTAAAATCAGATTTACCTAAATATGAATGCCATCTCTACCACTCGGCACTTGCACAAATTCTTTAATCTCTCCACACCTTAGTTACGTCATCTGTCAAGTAAGATTTATCTGGGATAATCCAGGGAAAGCCTTAGCTTGGTGCCTGGCACACAATATGTGCTTGTGAATATTAGTTACTGTTACAATTTAGTAGCAGAGGCTGTGGTCATCTGCCTTATAGATTATCTTCTGTGCAGCCCCTGTATCTAAGGGAATGTTAAATTCTTCCCTATGAGTGCTCTACTGGTTTGTTTTTCATTACAATAATGAAATACCTGAGACAGGCTACTTTATAAAGCAAAAGGTTTCCTCAGGTCATAGTTTTGGAGGCTGAAAGTCCAAGATCTGGCAGCACTGTATGTTCAACCTTGGGCAGAGGCATCATAATGGTGGGAGCACATGACACAGGAAGGAGGGACTCTCCCTCTTGAGAGCATGGACCAGACCCTTCTGAGGAAGCTCCCAACAGCCTCCCTCCAGCCTCCACCTCTCAGAGGTCCCATCACCTCTCCACCACCACACTGAGGACCAATGCACCAACATATGAAGCCTTGGGGACACCTTCAAATCACATCCAGGTCACAGCATTCCACTGCTGGCTCCCAAGTCTGTATCTACCTCTGTCCTAGAACAACTCAATCCTAGTACGTATGAGGCCCAGCCCCACGGTGCCGTGGGACCAGAGGCCAACAGATTTGGGGTTGCACGAGTGCAATTTACAGAGGGACTTGTGACAAAGCATGGTCCTGGGCAGCAGCAAAGCCAGTTGGATCCCCACAATTTTAGTCAGAAAGAGCGGTGTATTTATGGGTTAGGGCAAAAGTGACTTCATCCTGGTTTGCCTAAGATAAGGTCAGAAGGCTGGGCTTGGTGGCACACACCTCTAATCCCAGCACTCAGGAGGCTGAGGCAGGGGGATCGCTGTGAGTTCAAAGCTAGCCTGAACTACAGAGTAAGACCCTGTCTCAAAGAAACCAAATCATCATCATCATCATCAAAGAGTCAGGTGCATCCCTGGGGCTAGGGTCTAATTGTAAACCTTCACATGGCACTCAAATGGTTTTATGTATTTATGGTTTGCTGGGAAACTATGCAGGAAAAACTAGCTATGGTTGCTCAGGGATGATTGTAAGCCTGCAGAAGTCTGCAGGCACATCAAACTGTACTCACACCACCTCATAACGCACAGTGCTCTCGCTCCATCCCCACAGCTCCCAGGTCTAAACAGTTCCAACACCACTCCAAAGGCAAAGTCTCCCCCGAGACTCATGGTGACCCTTTCTGGTTCTGAGCCCTGGACACTTAGAAACAACTCATACTTCCAAGACACAGTGGTGGGTCAGGGAGGGGAAAGGTATTCCTATTCCAAATGGGAGCTAGAGGTAACTGGAGAGGAGTGACAGGCCCACAGCAAAACCGAAACCCAGTAGGGCAGATACTGAAACTTAAAGTCCAAGACCAGCATCCTGCACATACATCGGGCAGAGGTGGCCTGGGCAGCCCCACTCTTGCTATCTGCAGGCCTTGCGGCTATTCTTTGGGGCGGGTTCTGCATGCTGCCCGAAGATTTCCTGCAGGCACCACTGATGGTAGGTGTGCTTTTCTAGGGTCCCCACCACAGCTAAGCTCCCCTGGCAGTGTCGGGCACTGTCCCATCCAGGCCTCTGCAGGCACCCCCACCCTGTGGCAAATTTTCTCCCAGTTTCCCTTCAATCCGGGTCCAAGCTGCCACGACCCCACCCCTTGCATCCCTGCACTCTGCAAACTTGGCTTCCAGACACGAAGGTACAAACTATGCCTGGACCCACTGGAACCACAGCTGCAGCCACAAAGTGCTCCACCAGGTGCAGCGGGGAAGTGAATTCCAAGGCCCCTGCTGAACCCGTGTGCTCTGAAGTCTCCAGGCCTGTCCTGGAGGAGCAGTGTCAGACTGCTGAGACCCTTCGGGCCTTTTCCATTTGCGAGCCACGTCAATCTCTTTAGCAAGCAGCTTCTCTACACCCTTGCATCCTCTTTCTTTGCTCCTCTCCTGGCCAGCCTGCACATTCTCCAAATCTTCCCACTCTACTTCCTTTTCCTCTCAAAGCTCCTCTAAATGTCTAAGTAAAAGTGGCCAATAATGCCCATGCTGCAGCCTGACTGCTTTATTCTTTTAAAATCTCTTTCACCAAATAAACTAGTCCATCATTTCAATCTTCCATAAAGTCTGAGGGTACGGACTCAACACAGCCAAGTCCTCTGCCATGGTGTTACCAAGTGCGGCTGTTGGTCCAACTTCTACTAGTTCCCTGTGAGCCATAGTTCCCTATCTCCTCCTGTCTCCTGAGTCCCCACCACAAATGCCACAATGTGCTACTGACCGCATTCCGTCTTTCTAGCCTGCCCCTCCAAACTCTCCAACCTGTGCTCAGGACAGTTCTAAAGCTGCCTCCACATTTTCAGCTATAGTTTCAGGAATGACCCCACTCCTTGGTACTAATTTTCTGTATCAGTCCATTTTGTGTTATTATAATGAAATAGTTGACTTTGGGTAACTTTATAAAGAGGCTTATTTTATTTAGTTCATAGTTCGGAGACTCAAGGCCCATCTTGCTAGCAGAGTCCTGAGAGAGCGCAGGGCATCACATGGCAGGAGACAGGGGTGTGTGTGTTCACGTATGCGTGTGTGTATAGGTTTTAGTCTTTTTTTTTTTTGTCTTTTTGAGACAGCATTTCACTATGCAGTTCAGGTTGAACTCACTTTGTAGCCCAGGCTGGCCTCAAACTCACAGTGATCCTCCCACCTTAGCCTCCCAAGTGCTGGGATTACAGGCGTGCACCACCACGCCCAGCTTGTTTCCACCCTCTTGATACCTCAGAATGGGTACCGAATTTCAACAGATGAACCATTGAGGGGTACACTCAAACCATGTCCAACCATAGTAGTTAACACTATAAAAAATATACTTACGGAGAAATGTTGTAAAACATGCTACATCTCCTCCATTCCTACCTCTGTCCCACTTAACAATCATTCTTTTAGCTGGGTCTATAATCTCAGCATTCTAAGAGACTAAAGCAGGAGGACCTCAAGTTTCAGCCCAGCCTAGGCAACTCTGCAGCTTAATGAGACCCTATCTCAAAATAAAAAGTAAAAAGTAGGCTGGAGATGTAGCTCAGTATATAGCTGGGTTCAGATGTAACCCAGTGCAGAGCTGGGTTCAATCTCTAGCACCAAAAATTAATACATAAGTAAATAAAAGAATCACCATTTTTTTGTATAACAACTGTTTGCCAAAAGCACTTAAAAATTATTAAAGCTTTCTGCTGGGTAGAGTGACACACACCTGTAATCCCAGCACTCTGGGAGGGTGAGGCAGGAGGATTAAAAGTTTGAGTACAGCCTGGGCAAGGGTTATGACTTGTGTTTAGATGTCTCCCCCAAGCCTCATGTGGTCATAGGTGGGCTTCTTCAGAGGTGGCTGGGCCTAGAGTGTGTGATGCTGGGATGGATTCACGGTGCAGTGCTAGGATTGAGGGTGCTAGGATTAATGGAGTGAGTGCTATCCACCCTAAGTAGCCTGGATAAGCTATAAGGGATAGAAAGAGCTGTGGTCGACCCTTGTTACTTTGCTACCTTCTGCCCACCATGACTTGTTTCTCCTCTGCCATGCCACCCTGCCTTAGAGACAGCCGATTGTGGACTGACACCTCTATAAACTGTGAGCTAAATAAACCTTTTCTCTTTTAACTTTGAGGGTCAGGTATTTTGTCTCAGCAACAAGAAAAGTAACTAAGGCAGCAACTTAGCAATTTAGTGAGATCTGTCTCTAAAAAGCAAAAATAAAATAAATGTAGCTCAGTGTAAAGACCATGGGTTCAATCCCCAGTCCAAAAAAATATTATTAAAGCTTTCAACCTTGACATAAGTGTGTTATTTTTGTCACTATTTTACAGATCAGGAAACAGGCACAGAAGATAAGGTCACTCAGCTAGCAAATGGTCAAGACAGAAATCAAATTTAGTCAATGCACTTCAGTAAACACTAATATATCATTATAATACAATATAATAATAAAATACTATTCAAGAAGGTACCTGATTATACCCTAAATACGAGCATGTGTGTCACCCTGGATAGGGCAGAGACTGATTCTGTGAATGTGCAGGGATTTCTGGTTGATACAGAGCCCCAGATTTAAACTAAACATAGGAGAATCCTTTTTAGGAATGAGAGTCATCTGAGAGAGGCTGAGTTACACCAAGGTTTTCACTAGAGATAGTGCTGCACTACAGAAAAAGCTCAAGTGAGTCACAGCACTTTCTGACCTACTTCAGAGACAAGACCATAATAAAGGAGTGTCCGTGACAGCACAGAGAGGTCAATTTTCAACTACACCCAGTATGAGACTGGGAGTTGGGTTCCACCACCCTCTCCCTGCCCCATAAACCTGCAGCCGCGCTGCTTGCTTTATAAGAAAACTCTGCTTGGGAAATGTTCATACAGTGATCTGCTCAAAGAATGTCCTGAGAAGAGTCAATCAGGACTGGCTCTGAGAAATCGCGAGCCGCAAGAAAACCAAGACTAGAAAGGGGCAAACATCTCAAAGTCAAAGGAGAATTCCTGGAACTGGATCCGATCCATGTACCTAGTGCTCTCTTTTGCAAAATTCATGTTCTAGATAATATATTTTTATGATAAATGAACAGGGAAGAGAATAGTTATGTGTTTCAAAGCTGAGAGTCAGTCAACTATCATTAGCTTTTTAAAATCTATTGAAGATATTACTTCAGATGTTTTTATCTGAAAGTATTATCAACAGTCTCAGATTATAAAAAAAATTACCTTGAGATTTGGCTGAAAAAGCTTTGCTTGTAGCATCTTAGAACTAATAACTAAAAGTGTACATTTAAACATTTTCAGGCATAGAAAGGTCACTGTATCATAAGAAGCCCACTCTGATAAGTAGGCTAACATTATGTAAATACAAAAACGGTAAAAAGTTCTTCTTAGGGCTCAAGATGTAGCTCAGTGGCTTAGCACACACAAGGTTCTGGGCTCAATTTATGCTGCTGCAAAAACCACACTGAAAGTCATTCATTTCCAGGTCTTTTTTATTTTCAGACAGGGTCTCGCTATGTAGCCCTGGCAGGACTTGTAATCGTCCTGTCTCATCCTCCCTCAGTGCTGGGAATAAATAACTGCTGGGAATTCAGGCATGCACCACCACGCTTGGCTGCATATTCTTCTTAAACCGGGTTCCCAGTAGCGGAAATAATGATCTCTAATTGGTCTAACACAGAAGCACAGTACAGTGAGCCCTTCTCCTGTTCTGGACATCACACGTCAAAAGCTGAAATATCTCCCAACGATGAGGAATGACTGGCTTTATACTGAATTCATTCAAATACCTTTAAGAGCAAAAACTTTCAGTTTGGATGCAATACTTCTAAAATGTACCACACACTGCTTTCATTAGCAGTTACCTTTTCTTTACAGCTCTGAAACTCTGTGCTTCACAGTTACCTAAGGCCGAGCTTTCAAGGCATGTTAAGCTTCCTGCCATTTCCGATTCTTCTCTAGCTTTCAACCATCATTTCCAATGCTGTCAATCAATCTGCCTGCCTATAGCACTCCCTTGTTTAATTTCCAATTTGTAAAGTATTTCATATAATCTTGGAAGCCAAAACAAAGCCCTGGGAATTGTGTGAACTCCGGTACATTGGGAGATTCTCTAAAGCAGGATCGCGGCTGTGCTTCTCAGTTCCTTGAACATCATGAGTGTGAAAATGTTTTTTGAATGAATAAATGATGTACACATTAAGTGTAAATAATTATTCTACAGTAATAGTCTTGTAAATATACTAGAGAAGGAATCTGTCAAAAATTAAGTACTAAGACTTTGTGACATCTATTTTGACCTATCCTCTGAATGCAGGCCACAGTTTACCTAGCTGTGGTATTTATTCCTGGGCTCCCACCAAAGAAGTTCAAGATTATATCAGTCTTCTGAGAAATCATTAGTGGTTTAAATTAAGCATACTGTTATTTAAAACCTCTGTGACTTTTTTTTTTTTTTTTTTTTAATGTGGGTACCGGGAGTCGACCTCAGGACCTCGCACTTGCCAGCAGGCGCTTGTGCCACTGAGCGATATCACTGGCCCTTTTTTTCCTTTATGTGGGTTCCGGGAGTCGAACTCAGGACCTCGGGCTCACTGGGCAGGCACTTATGCCGCTGAGCTATCTCACCAGCCCCCTCTATGACTTTTGTATATGAACTACTCAACCTAAACTTCTCCTATCCTTTATCTATATACTTATTTGCCTGAAAAGTATAAATATTCCTTTTGAGGTTTTTGTTTTATTTTTTGGAGACAGAGTCTCGCTATGTAGTTCCAGTTCAAAATGGCCTTGAACTCACTATGTAATTCAGGTTGGCCTTGAACTCATAGCAGCCCTCCTGTCTCAGCCTCCCAAGTGCTGGGATTGCAGACACGCACCACCATGCTCAGCCACGCACCACCATGCTCAGCCACATTTATTCCTTTCAAAACTCATTTTGTTGCTTGGTGCGGTGGCACATGCCTGTAATCCCAACACTCGGAAGGCTAAGGCAGGGGGATGGGAGGCTGAAGCAGGGGGATCGCTGTGAGTTCAAGGCCAGCCTGGGCTACATAGTGAGTTTAAAGCCAGCCTGAACTGTTTAAAGCGAGACCCTGCCTCAAAAATAAACAAACAAACAAACAAACAAATAATTTAAAAATTCATTTTGTTGGACTCAATCCTGTATAAGTTCATATCGGTTGCCTTTTTTGCTTGTTCTATTCTACTGAGACAATTTCAAATCTCTTTTTTTTTCAGTGCTGAGGGACTGAACCCTTGTCCATGCTAGGTGAGTGCTGTGCCACTAAGCTAGCCCCCAGCCCTGATTTCAAATCTTGAATGCCATTTATCATGTTCACTATTTATCATAACATTGTGTAATCTGTGAATCTGAAAAGCATGGTCTTTTGTTTTGTTTTTGGTCTACATTCATGACACTGTTAAAAATGTTGATCAGGATGATACTGTTGAAAATGTTTGTTGATCAGGACAGATACATGTCCCAGGACAAATATAACTAGACCTCTCTCTGCTCACTGAGAGCCACACTTAATATTCTTTAGGTAAAATACAACAGAAGAGTTTATCTTTAGAAAATGGAATATAGAATGTATTTAAAATTCTTAATGGCTAGGGTATTCAGTTGGAGTAAATCCATTTCACTGTGCCAACATACAATTCATATCGCTACATAATCGTCCCAAAGATTCCAGTGATAATAACAATTATAGCTAACGTTTATAGGGTATTTCCTATGTGCCAGTAAGTTATAACCCTCTGACATATATTAAATAACTTAATTCTTACAAAACCCTGGACGGCAGATAATACTATTATCCTTAAAATACATAAACACAGCTAGGTTATATGATTGTGCTCCTACACCTAGCACAGAGTAAAAACAGACTTTTTTCTTTAATTTTACAAATTAAATTTTATCTGTAAAACATAGATGGAGAGCCCATGCAGTATGGTTTGCTGAACATCCAAAACAGGATGGCAACTTGGGAAGTGTGGCTCGAGGGTCTGCACTCTCAACCACAACGTACACAGCCTGTTATAACAGAGCTGTCGATTAATTTAGAGCCTCTTACTGCACTCTGCCCACAGCATGGCAGGGCAGGCAGGATTCGATCTCACCTCTCATATAAGGACTGGGCCCTTCCTCCAGCACGTCACTGGTGGGGCACTCAGGGCCTTGTTAGGTTTGCGCCAGAGTACAGAGGCCATTACTCCAGGACTCATAGCACATAAACTAGGATTTAATTCTAGTCTTCTCAGCTCCTTAAATCCAAGTTAAGGCAAGTCCCTCGATGCTAGGAGTGTCTTCATGTGATAAAGGGAGGTTCTAATAAAATGGACTTAACTTCTAAGTCACACTAAGGATCAAATGGCAATTAGTGCTGGGTGTGGTGGTGCATCCTAGCACTTCGGAGGCTGAGGCAGGAGGATCCTGCAAGTTCGAGGCTTGCCTGTGTTACACAGGGAGGGCAAGGCCAGCCTGGACTACATAGCGAGACCCTGTCTCAAAAAAGAAATGCGGGTAGGGCACAAATGGCAATTAAACTATGAAATCCCTGGATACTAAATATTTGTTGTTTTCCATCCCCGTAGTCAATCAGCATGCTCTGAAAAGGCCCTGTTTTAATTGGAGACTCTCATTTACTATGCAGCTTCACTCTTCGCCCAGTAGCAGATGTAATGCTCCAAACCCACACCGCCCAGCACATCACTTTCCCTGGTCACAGAGGAGGGTGGGGCACAGGGGCAGTGGGCTGGGACCTAGACTGGTCTGGTCCCACTAGAGCAGATCTCAGGACTCTCAGGAAAGGAATGCTCAACAAAGAGCATCACTGCTCTCCTTGTGGCTGTAAGAGTGTGGACCTGGCAACTTGGCTCCAGGAACCATTCTGTGACCATCGGATGGCCAGCCTGTAACCAGGGGGAGAGCCTTTTGGGAAACAGTCAACACAGAGAAAGCAGCGCTAATGACAGCGAGAAGCCAGATCCAGGACTGTTTCATTAGGTCAACCAGACAGAACATTCCTTGTTTTGCTTAAGCCTGTTAAGCCTGGCTTTATTTCGTTTTGTTTTACCATTAGTAATTACAAAAATCATAACTAATGCATGCAACACTTAGCAATGAGCCCCAGTGCATAGCAGGCACTGAATAATTAGTTGATGTAGTAAGTATGGAAAGCTGTTTTGAACTTTCAAAAAGCACTACAAGCATTACTCTTTCTTTCTTTCTCTCTTTCTTTCTCTCTTTTTTGGGTTTTTTGAGACAGGGATTCACTATATAGTTCAGGCTGGCCTTGAACTCACTATGGAGCTCAGGTTGGCCTTGAACTCACAACAATCCTCCTGCCTCAGCCTCCCAAGTGCTGGGATTACAGGAGTGTTTCACCACGCCCACCACTGTTTCACTTTAACGGAGTGAGTGCTTGTCAATTTATAAGTGTACCACAGTTGGTATACCAAAGCTCTCATCCTACCAAAAATATTTTTACCTGCTTCCACTAATTCTTTTCTACTTATACCAGTACTATTCTGTATCTGCTTACAAGATAGTTCTGCTTTCTAAAGACAACTTTTGTGTTTTACATTATATTTTATACTTTAAACTGAAGTCTTATAATCCTTTAGATTTAGAATAAACATACCTCATGATTTTTAGGTTTTAGGATAAAATACTTCTATATCTTACTCATTTTCTTGGGAGATGGAAAACACCTTAATCACAGATTGTTGGTCAGCTTTCCATCACTGACAAAATGCATGAGATAAACAACTCGGAGGAGGAAAGGTTCATTCTGCTCAGTTTGAGTGTTCAGTCCATGGTCTTTTAGCCCTGTGGTACATCATGGTGGGACCATTGGTACAGGAAGCCTGCTCCCCTATTGGAGCTGGGAAGCGGGGAGGGAGGAAGGGCAGGGTCCCAATGCCCCCTAGAGGGCTTGCTCTCCCAGTGATCTCACTTCTTCCCACTAGGTCCCACCTCCTAAAGGTTCCAGCACCTCCCAATGGCACCACAAGCTGGGACCAAGCCTTCACCTCGTGGGCCACTGAAGGTCATTTAATATCCAAACTATAGCACAGGCATCCCATAACATGACACCCTGCAATTTAGAAATTACAGAGATTAAGCCTCACACCTTTCCTCCTCTAGAACTACTTGTGTTTAAATGTGTGCTTTACAGATCTCTCAAGTTCTTTTCATTTTTCACTGGCCCTCTTATACTATCCTCATCTTCACTCATGCTTATGTACCACCAAAGCATATAGAATAATTTATTATTCATTGATTATTGCTTAAAGTAATGAAAACACCCCCAACCCATTTCCCTAATGTTTCAATAAATGCCACAAGAACACACCAAGTTTGCTACTAAGATAGTATAGAGAAAAGATACATGGGAGGATGAGGATTTACCAGGGATAATAAGTATATGGTAAAATCATGCTGGCTTTTTATTCATCAGACTAAAACTTAGCTGTACCTAAAACCACACCTTTACAACATTCGCAATTGCTCAGTGACCATCTGAATATTTCCAACAATATGGGATAATACTGCTAAGACTGTTTATGATAATTGCATCTTTGTAATCAACTCGTACCATTTAAGTAAAGGTATAGTGATAGCCATGGAAGAGGGGGTGGCTTTAAATATCTACCTTCAAGAGAGGAAACACACACACACGCACGCACACACACTCGCACATGAACTGCCTCGATATCACTGTCCAGCAGGAAACGGGACTGAGAAATGACGGCCCCTCCTCCCAGCCAATGCAACAGGTCAGAATGGGGCAGGGATGACCTGGAGCCTTGCAAATGGAGCCTGGCTTTCAGTCATTACACTCACATTCACTAAGCAAGAATGAGTCAGAGGGGGCTGGTGAGATGGCTCAGCGGCTTAAGCGCCTGCCCGGCAAGCGCGAGGGCCGGAGTTCGACTCCCGGAACCCACATACGAAAAAGGGGCCGGTGATATCGCTCAGCGGCACGGGCGCCTGCTGGCGCGCGAGGTCCTGAGGTCGACCCCCGGTACCCACAAAAAAAAAAAAAAAGAATGAGTCAGAAAGCAAGCTGCAGGAGATGGAACACAAGTCCTACTGGGATGAGCCAAAATTTCCTGTTTCCTTAGTGCTTTATCCTGCAGAAAGGTTTATCAAGGGCTATAACTAAAGTGGAATGCAGAGGCTGACAGCCAGGATACATGTGTAAAGCCTCATCTTCTAACACTTCTGCCTGTTCATCCTCTACAGAGTTACCTTACCTACATCACTGAAATTCTTTTCTGAGCAGATTCTAAATAGAGACATTAATGCCTGCCCTCCCTCTACCACGACCCTGCCCAAGCCCACGAATGTTTCCCAAGTGCTCTCGAGATACAGAATGTAGTAGTATCTGCCTGCTGTTTTTACTTAGAGTTCTAAAACCTAGCATCATTTCTGCTGACTCATCTCCCAGGACACACTGCTCACCCTGTTCTTCACTGTTTCAAAAGATGCCTTTGACTTCGCTGGAGAAGCGGGTAGGGGGGAGCAGCGAGGAGATCTAAGGACAGACCCAGCCAAGTGTTTTTCAACAGGAATGTCCTAAAGGAGACAAAATCTGAGTGCCAGCACCCGCATGTCTGTCTTAAAGATGAAAGGTGCCTATCAGCACAGCTTTAGGGAATCCCAGCTCATGACCTCAATTCTACTTCCTTATTGCTAGTTGATATAGTAAGCATAGCAAAGGAGGTGGACTCTTCCCTAAACTATGCTAATAGCAAAAACAGCAGCAAGTTGCAATCACATGTATGCTTCCAAATTTCAAAATTACAATTCAGACTTGACTGATTGCTACAGGGAACTGTGAAAAAGGAGAGGAGATGAATTTTCCCTGCGCATGACATTCCTGTTTCTCCCACCTCTGGGCCTGTGTCATCTTTCTCGGTAAAACCCCACGCTGAGGGTTTTTCTCCAGCACATAATGCCCAGTTCCAACTCTGAGCGAGCAAACACACTTCACATGTAGATCTCTACCTGCTGCTCCGGTGGTGGTGCTTGATAAGGGGATCTGGCATTCATTAACCTGTCACTGATGTACATTCAGGCCTTTCAGCAGGTAGCAGTGCCATTTCATGGCCCCTGTGGAAAGTCCTTTGAAGCTTGAGGGAGGACTAACCCAAGGGTGGAAGAGGGACTGGATTCAAGAATCTGCAGACCTCCTGGATTGGGGATCAGCAAACTACAGCTGGCAGGCCTTAGATGGGCCTTCTGCCAGTTTGTGTAATTAAAGCTTTACTGGAACACAGCCATACCCATTCATTAATGCATTGTCCTGGCCACTTCATGCTACAGGAGCAGAGTTGAGTAGTTACAACAAAGACTGTACAACATGCAAAGTCTAAATATGCACCATCCAAGCCGGGTGTGATGGTGAACACCTGTAATCCCAGCACTCAGGAGGCTGAGGCAGGAGGATCGCCATGAGTTGGAGGCCAGCCTGGGCTACACAGTGAGTTCAAGGCTAGCCTAAACTACATAGCAAGACCCTGTCTCAAAATAAACAAACAAACAAATAAATAAATAAATAAAATATGTACCATCCAGCCCCCTACTGAAGAAGTTTACCTGCTGAGTGTGGTGGTGCATGCCTGTAATCCCAACACTACAGAGGCTGAGGCAGGATCATTGTGAGTTCAAGGCCAGCCTAGGCTACATAGTCAGTTTAAGGCTGGCCTGAAATACATAGCAAGACCCTGTCCCCACAAAAAAAAAAAAAAAAAAAAAAAAAAAGTTTACCAACTTCCTGAGAAACCCAAAGTATAAATAAAGAGAAAAATAACACATAATAGCAAACAGGGAGATAGATCACTTGCAAATGAGAAGGGGACCAAGAGATGGAAGGAGGGTGGTATAGCTTGCGTCCAGATGTTCCCCCAAAGCCTCATGTAGTCATAGTGGGTGCTTTTCAGAGGTGCCTGGATCTAGAGTGTATGTGTGGTACTGGCATCAAGAGTGTGTGATCACTAAATCAGTCCACTCATTGGTTTGCCATAGTTCTGGCTAGGATTAAGGGTATGAGTGCTACACCCACCCTAGGATGGGTAGCCCCAAGTAAGATATAAGGGACAGAAAGAGGCTTGTCATTTGTTTGCTTTTGCTGTCTTCAACCTGCCATAAACTGTTTCTCCTGTACGATGCTCCTCCGCCATACACCACCCTGCCTTGGAGCCAGCTGACTACGGCCTGAAATCTACACACTGTAAGCTAAATAAACCTTTCCTCCTTTAATTCTGGGTATCAGGTATTTTGTCTCAGCAACAAGAAAAGTAGCTAAGACAGAGGGGGAGATGTAAAAAGACTTAAGGTGTATTGTATACATGTACCAACTCCTCACAATGAATATAATCATTATATACTGCAAACATACTAAAAAAATTATTTAAAATCACATTTATCTCTAGTGTGAAAAAAATGGTTAAGATGGTAAATTTCATGTTAAGTATATCATATCATAAAATTTTTTCTTTTTCTTTCTTTCTTTTTTTTTTGAGACAGGGTCTTGGTATATACTGCAGGCTGGCCTTGAACTCACTTATGTAGTCCAGGCTGGCCTCAAACTCACAGCAATCCTCCTGCCTCAGCCTCCCAAGTGCTGGAATTACAGCTGTGCGCCACCACACCTGGCAAAATCTTTTCTTTCTAAAAAAAAAAAAAAAAGTTTACTAATTCACATCCTACATGAAGACAGGACCAAACTGAGGGATGGATAAAAAAGATGTGGTATTTTTATACAATGGAGTACTACTCAGCCATAAAGAGAAACTTTTATAGGTAAATGGATGCAACTGGAGAAAATACACATAAGTGAAATAAACCAGATGCACATTTGTAAACATCATATTGTCTCCCTAGTGTGAGAAACTGAAAGAGTAAGTAAGATCCAAAATCTACAATAGACATGGTAAAACAGGAAGAAACTGTTCAAAAGTAAAAATATTGTTTAAACAATTGAATGCTGATAACTTGTACCCTGAGTAATTAATTTAAAGATAACAATATGGAATGTATTAACCATTGTTACCCTCCTATTACATTGTTTTGAAATTTTGTTCTATTTCTTTTCTCTTTAAAATAAAAAAAAAAGGACACCCAGCCGTCAGACGCGCGAGAGCGACTAGCCGGGTGCCATTGTGGCGGGGGGGAGCAGCTGAACTTGAAACTCTGGGCAGCTGCCACTCCATCCACGGCTCCAGCGGGCACCTCTGCGGAGGAACGCAAGACCCCATAGTACAGAGAAGTGGCGGCTGTGAAGGACACACTGACTGGCGGTGAGTGCTGACACCCAGCCGTCAGGCGCGCGAGAGAGCCACTAGCCGGGCACCATTGTGGGGGGAGGCAGCAGCTGAGCTCAGAACTCAGTGCCGCCGCCACTCCATCCACGGCTCCAGTGGGAACCTCCGCGGAGTAATGCGAGATGCCGTGGTACAGAGAAGCACCAGCCGAGAAGGACGCACTAACTGGCGCTTTTCTTCCTGGTATTCCAAGAATCTCCTAAGAGTTTGAAATACTAGCAATAAAGCAACCTACCATAGGCAATTTACAAACAGCAACCCAGGAATTAAACTAAAGAAAGAAAAAAAAATGAGATGACACTTAAACAAGATGCAACCCCACACATCCAGTTCACCAAAGGCAAACCCAGGGGGCAGTGAGGTGGGACAAACCGAAAGCCACCCACCTGACATCTCTGAAGTGGTAACAACAAAGCAGTTGAATGAGGCTCTGGAAAAATTTAAATCAGAAATAATTTCTCAGATAACTGCAGAGATAATGTCCACAATGAAGACCATGCTTAAGGACGCTAGAGCAGACACAGACAAAAAAATAGACGAGCTTAAGAAAATGATGGAAGCCATGAATGCTCAGCATAGGAAAAAAATGGACTCCATAAAGCAGATTCAAGCAGATATCCAGGAGAACAAAAATTCCAGTGAAAGTATTTGTAGCAGATTAAGCCAATGTGAGGACAGGATATCAGATATAGAAGACAGGCTTACAATTAGGGATCATGAAAAGAAAATTCTTAAAAACAGCAAGGGACAATGAAAAATCAATCCAGCAGCTGCTAGATGATGCAAAGAATAACTTAAGATTGATTGGAGTCAATGAAAAAGCAGGAGATAGCATAAATGACATCAGAACACTGTCAGACATTATCACAGAAAATGTCCCTGGTAGAGAAAAAGAATTTGACATTCAGATAAGTGAGGCTTATAGAACTCCAATTAGCCACGATCAAAAAAAATCTTCAGCCAGGCATATCACAGTCAAGATTCCAGAAATTCAACATAAGAGTAGAATCTTAAAAGCTGTTAGAGAAAAGAAACAAATCACCTATAAAGGAAAGCCCATCAGAATCACAGTGGACTTTTCAGCACAAACCCTCAAGTCAAGAAGAGCTTGGAATGATGTATTTCAAGTTCTAAAGGAAAATAATCTTCAACCTAGATTGATGTACCCTGCAAAACTATCTTTCAAAACTGATGGAGAAATAAAATACTTCCATGACAAAGAACATCTGAGAAAATTTATAACCACCAAACCAGCACTCCAAAATGTTTTGAAGGACATTCTAGAAAGGGATAACAAGGACTACAACTCCAGAAACCCCAACAGAAGGAATCCACCAGGCAGAGCAAATGATTAAAGAGAGGGAGGGAAATATAAAAATTAAAAGAGGGGGAGCCAACAACAAGAAAATAACATGACAAGAATAAGTCAATACAGGGCCGGTGAGATGGCTCAGCGGCTTAAGCGCCTGCCCGGCAAGCGCGAGGGCCCGAGTTCGACTCCCGGAACCCACATACGAAAAAGGGGCCGGTGATATCACTCAGCAGCACGGGTGCCTGCTGGCGCGCGAGGTCCTGAGGTCGACCCCCGGTACCCAAAAAAAAAAAAAAAAAAAAAAAAAAGAATCAGTCAATACATATCAGTTTTAACCATTAATGTTAATGGTCTCAATTCACCAATCAAAAGGCACAGACTGGCGGATTGGATCAAGAAGCAAGATCCAACAGTATGCTGTATACAAGAAACACATTTAATTCAAAAAGAAATTCATAGACTGAAAGTCAAAGGATGGAAAACAATACTCCATGCGACAGGAACCCAGAAAAAAAGCAGGGGTAGCTATTCTTTTTGCAGACAAAGTGAATTTCAAGCCAAGAATGATTCAGAGAGATAAAGAAGGTCACTACATCCTTGTAAAGGGAACAATCCAAGAGGAAGAGATAACAATCATAAATATATATGCAACAAATACCAGTGCACCCAACTATATAAAACAAATAACAATGGACATGAAAAATCAAATAATCACTAAAACAATTGTATTGGGGGATCTCAATACTCCACTGTCACAAAAAGACAGATCAACTAGACAAAAAAATCAACAATGAAATATTACAACTGAACCAAACTTTGGAACAAATGGACTTAGTAGATGTCTACAGAGTATTCCACCCCACAACATCAGAATACACATACTTCTCAGCTGCACGTGGGATGTTCTCCAAAATAGAACACATACTAGCTCATAGAACCTGCTTAAGTAAATGCAAAGGAATTGAAATTATCCCATGTATATTATCAGACCATAGTGCAATGAAATTGGAAATCAATGGCAAAAGAAACCACAAGAATTTGCTAAACACATGGAAATTAAATAGCACCCTACTGAACAACCAATGGGTCACAGATGAAATTAAAGAAGAAATTAGACAGATTCTGCAACTGAATGATAATGACAGTACAACATACCGGAACTTATGGGATACAATGAAAGCAGTCCTAAGAGGGAAATTTATAGCATTAAATTCCTATATCAGGAAAACAGAGCAAGCACAAATAAACAACCTAATGGTGAACCTCAAACTTCTAGAAAAAGAAGAGCAGGCTAAGCCAAAAGCTCATACAAGGGAGGAAATTATAAAGATCACAGCAGAAATTAACGTATTGGAGACTAAAAAACAATACAAAGAATCAACGAATAGAAGAGTTGGTTCTTTGAAAGATTAAATAAAATGGACAAACCCTTATCCAACCTTATTAAAAAAAGGAAAGAAAGTACTCAAATCCACGCAATTAAGAATGAAAAGGGTGATATCACAACGGACCCTGCAGAAATCCAGAAGATCATCTATACCTACTTTGAAAACTTGTATTCTAATAAGATGGAAAATGCAGAAGAAATGGACAGATTCCTAGATACATATGAATTACCAAAGCTCAACCAAGAAGATATAAAAATTCTAAATAAACCAATAACAATCAATGAAATCGAAGATGTAATTAAAAACCTCCCAACAAAGAAAAGCCCAGGCCCTGATGGATTCACTGCTGAATTCTACAAGAAATTTAGAGAAGACCTAACACCACTACTTCTCAAACTCTTTAATGAAATTGAAAGGGAAGCAATACTCCCAAATTCATTCCTGGAAGCAAGCATTACCCTGATACCAAAACCAGAGAAGGACCCAACTAAGAAAGAGAACCACAGACCAATCTCCCTAATGAACATAGATGCAAAAATCCTCAATAAGATACTGGCAAACAGAATGCAGCAAATCATCAAGAAGATTATACACCATGACCAAGTTGGATTCATCCCAGGGATGCAGGGATGGTTCAACATACGTAAATCAATAAATGTAGTACACCATATTAACAGAACCAAGGACAAAAATCATATGACCATCTCAATAGATGCAGAAAAAGCTTTTGACAAAGTCCAGCACCCATTCATGATAAAAACCCTACAGAAAATCGGAATAGATGGTCTTTATCTCAATCTCATAAAAGCTATCTATGACAAACCAACAGCCAATATCATACTAAATGGACAAAAACTGAAAGCCTTCTCTCTAAAATCAGGAACAAGACAAGGATGTCCACTGTCCCCACTCTTATTCAACATAGTCCTGGAAACTTTAGCCAGAACAATTAGACAAGAGAAAGAAATAAAAGGAATTATGATTGGAAAGGAAGAAGTTAAATTATCATTATTTGCATTCGACATGATACTCTACATAGAAGACCCCCAAAACTCCACTAAAAAATTGCTAGATTTAATAAGCAAATTCAGTAGTGTAGCTGGATACAAAGTCAACACTCAAAAATCAATAGCCTTGGGCCAGTGAGATGGTTCAGCGGCTTACGCGCCTGCCCGGCAAGCACGAGGGCCCGAGTTCGACTCCTGGAACCCACATACGAAAAAGGGGCCGGTGATATCGCTCAGCGGCACGGGCGCCTGCTGGCGCGCGAGGTCCTGAGTTCGACCCCCCGGTACCCACAAAAAAAAAAAAAATCAATAGCTTTCCTGTACACCAATAACAAACTCACTGAGAGAGAAATTAGGGAAACAACACCTTTCACAATCACATCTAAAAAAATGAAATACCTAGGAATCAATCTCACAAAGGAAGTAAAAGACCTCTACACTGAAAACTACAGTACTCTGGAAAAGGAGATTGAAGAGGATATCAGAAAATGGAAAGATAACCCTTGCTCTTGGGTCGGAAGAACCAATATAGTGAAAATGGCCATACTTCCAAAACTGTTATACAGATTTAATGCAATTCCGATCAAAATTCCAACAACAAATCTCACAGAATTAGAGAAAACGATCCTAAAATTCATCTGGAACCAGAAGAGACCTAGAATAGCAAAGGCAATTCTGGGCAACAAAAGTAAGGCAGGGGGCATCACAATCCCTGATTTGAAATTATACTATAAAGCTACTGTGATAAAAACAGCATGGTATTGGCAAAAAAACAGACCTGAAGATCGATGGAATAGATTAGAAGATGCAGAAACAACTCCAAACATACTAAGCCACCTTATCTGTGACAAAGGTGCCAAGCACATTCACTGGAAGAAAGATAGCCTCTTTAATAAATGGTGCTGGAAAAATTGGCTCTACACATGCCAAAGATTAAAATTAGACCCATATCTTTCACCGTGCACTAAACTAAATTCAAAATGGATCAAAGAACTAAATATTAAAACAGAAACATTAAATCTCCTGGAAAATAGAATAGGTAAAACTCTTGAAGACATTGGTGTAGGCAAAGACTTTATGAATAAAACCCCCATTGCACAGGAAGTATCACAAAGAATCAACAACTGGGATCTCATCTTATTAAAAAGCTTTTGCACAGCAAGAGAAACCACCAACAGAGTGAAGAGACAACCCACAACATGGGAAAAAATGTTTGCCAGCTATTCCTCAGACAAAGGATTACTATCGAGAACATACAAAGAACTCAAAAAAATCAGACCTCCCAAATTTAAAGACCCAATCAAAAAATGGGCATCTGAGATGAATAAGCACTTCTCAGATGAAGAAATACAAATGGCAAATAAATATATGAAAAAATGTTCAACATCACTAGTCATTCGAGAGATGCAAATGAAAACAACACTGAGATTCCATCTCACACCAGAAAGAATGGCTATTATCAAGAAGTCAACTAATAACAAATGCTGGAGGGGCTGTGGGGAAAAAGGAACCCTTCTCCACTGTTGGTGGGAGTGTCGACTGGTGCAGCCACTGTGGAAGTCAGTGTGGAGATTCCTCAAAAAACTAGGGTTGGAGGTCCCATTTGACCCAGCTATTCCCCTTCTGGGCATCTTCCCAGAAGAATTAAAAACATCGTACCACAGCGATATATGTGCACCCATGTTTATAGCAACACAATTTGTAATAGCTAGATCGTGGAAAAAACCCAAATGCCCATTAACCGAGGAATGGATAAAAAAGATGTGGTATTTCTATACAATGGAGTACTACTCAGCCATAAAGAAAGATAAACTGGAAACTTTTATAGGTAAATGGATGCAACTCGAGAAAATACTCACAAGCGAAATAAACTGGATACACATTTGTAAATATCGTATTGTCTCCCTAGTATGAAAATGCAATTTCACTGTGACTATTCCATTCCTTAGCCTTCTATTTTTACCTAGCTTTTACATGGCTTAATCTTATACTGAGTAATATTTTTCTCCAAAAGGTATTTGTACATTCTCTAATGCTTGAGTTTGTTAATACATGAGAATGTTTACTTGTTGTCTTTAAAATAAAATTAAATAAAATAAACCTTTGTTGAGACACAAAAACACAAGAAAAAAAAAATGAAGACAGGACCAGCTTTAACAATAATCTGGTGGCAAATGTTACCTGGATCTATGTGCTCTAAGTGGGGGCATATTGGGCATGGTAGCACACACCTGTAATCCCAGCACTTGGGGGGCTGAGGCAGGAGGATCACCTTGAGTTCAAAACCAGCCTGGGCTACACAGTGAGTTAAAGCCCAGCCCACATTACAAAGCAAGACCCTGTCACACAAAAAAACCCAAAAATAAATAAATAAACAAATAAACTGGGGGCAATTCTAGGAATAGAATTATTTCACAAAAATTTACCATAACTTTCTAACAGTGTTATACAGTTTAGGTACCTAGCCCATATATGTTATCACGCTATATCGAATAAATCAAAAGAATGTCTGAGTTGGAGATGTCTAAATACAAAGATGACTCTCACAACATAAAGATTAGTTTTTTTTCGTTTGTTTGTTTTGTTTTTGTGGGTACCGGGGGGTCGACCTCAGGACCTCGCGCACCAGCAGGCGCCCGTGCCGCTGAGCGATATCACCAGCCCCTTTTTCGTATGTGGGATCCGGGAGTCGAACTCGGGCCCTCGCGCTTGCCGGGCAGGCGCTTAAGCCGCTGAGCCATCTCACTGGCCCCATAAAGATTAGTTTTAAGAAAGAGCTCAATGGGCCGGTGAGATGGCTCAGCGGCTTAAGCGCCTGCCCGGCAAGCGCGAGGGCCCGAGTTCAACTCCCGGATCCCACATACGAAAAAGGGGCCGGTGATATCGCTCAGCGGCACGGGCGCCTGCTGGCGTGCGAGGTCCTGAGGTCGACCCCCGGTACCCACAAAAAAAAAAAAAAAGAATGTACTCTTCCTAGAGTGGGATTATGGTACTTGGGTCTCTTAGGCAGTTTATGATAGGATTCAGGAAGTCTGTGAATTTGGACCCCCAAAAGTTATATATCTATTTTCACTAAGCTCTGATGAATTTGCCACTTCCTTCAGTTATGAACATGAGCCACAGCAGCCATAGATTTAGTAGACAAATAGACTTTGCCACCAAAAAAAAAATCATAGATATTTTCATATATTATACTTGCTACAATTATCATTAAATAATTTAAACCCATCATTTTAACATTATCATAGCTCTAAGACCTACTGATAGACAGTAAACATTATTTACTGTGCAAATAAAAAGCACATATAGTGTTATATGATACACTTAAAGAATTTTTTTTTTCATTTTTTTTTTTAATTTTATTTTAAAGAGAAGAAAAAACAAAACAAATCAAAAGAACAAATTTTCAAAACAACATAATAGGAGGGTAAGAATGGTTAATACATTGCGTATTACTATCTTTAAGTTAGTTATTCAGGACACCAGACATTAGCATTTAATTATCCAAACATTATTGGCACAAACCTTACTCTTCAATGAACTAAGTAAAAATCGTAGTGTATCTATCTTAACCATCTTATATATATATATATATATACAATTTTTTTTCCCTTTCCCTTCTTTCTTTTCCTTATTCCAGTCTCTCTTTCCTTTTGACCAGTTTCTTTTTGATTCACCATGTCTATTGTACATTTTGGATCTTATTTACTCTTTCAGTTTCTCATACTAGAGAGACAATACGATGCTTACACATGTGCTTCTGGTTTATTTCACTTATGAGTATTTTCTCGAGTTGCATCCATTTACCTATAAAAGTCTCCAGTTTATCCTTCTTAATGGCTGAATAGTACTCCATTGTATAAAAATACCACATCTTTCTTATCCATTCCTCAGTTGATGGGCATTTGGGTTGTTTCCAAGATCTGGCTATTACAAATTGTGCTGCTATAAACATGGGTGCACATATATCGCTGTGGTATGATGTTTTTAATTCTTCTGGGAAGATGCCCAGAAGGGGAATAGTTGGGTCAAATGGGACCTCCAACCCTAGCTTTTTGAGGAATCTCCACACTGACTTCCACAGTGGCTGTACCAGTCGACACTCCCACCAACAGTGGAGAAGGGTTCCTTTTTCCCCACAGCCCCTCCAGCATTTGTTATTAGTTGATTTCTTTATAGTAGCCATTCTTTCTGGGGTGAGATGGAATCTCAGTGTTGTTTTAATTTGCATCTCTCGAATGACTAGTGATGTTGCACATTTTTTTGTATATTTATTTGCCATTAGTATTTCTTCATCTGAGAAATGTGTATTCATCTCAGATGCCCATTTTTGGAGTGGGTCTTTAAATTTGGGAGGTCTGATTTTTTTGAGTTCTTTATATGTTCTCGATAGTAATCCTTTGTCTGAGGAACAGCTGGCAAACATTTTTTCCCACATTGTGGGTTGTCTCTTCACTCTGTTGGTGGTTTCTCTTGCTGTGCAAAAGCTTTTTAATAAGATGAGATCCCAGTTATTGATTCTTTGGGATAGTTCCCGTGCGGTTGAGTTTTTATTCATAAAGTCTTTGCCTACACCAATGTCTCCAAGGGTTTTACCTATCCTACCTTCCAGCAGATTTAATGTTTCTGTTTTAATATTTAGATCTCTGATCCATTTTGAATTTAGTTTAGTGCATGGTGAAAGATATGGGTCTAGTTTTAATCTTCGGCATGTGTAGAGCCAGTTTTTCCAGCACCATTTATTAAAGAGGCTATCTTTTTTCCAGCGAATGTGTTTGGCACCTTTGTCAAAGATAAGGTGGCTTAGTATGTCTGGGGTTGTTTCAGCATCTTCTAATCTGTTCCATTGATCTTCAGGTCTGTTTTTTTGCCAGTACCACACTGTTTTTATCACAGTAGCTTTATAGTATAATTTCAAGTCGGGGATTGTGATGCCCCCTGCCTTGCCTTTGTTGCCCAGAACTGCCTTTGCTATTCTAGGTCTCTTCTGATTCCAAATGAATTTTAGGATTGTTTTCTCTAATTCTGTGAGATATGCTGTTGGAATTTTGATTGGAATTGCATTAAATCTGTATAACAATTTTGGAAGTATGGCCATTTTCACTATATTGGTTCTTCCTATCCAGGAGCAAGGGATATCTTTCCATTTTCTGATATCCTCTTCAATCTCCTTTTTCAGAGTACTGTAGTTTTCAGTATATACACTTAAAGAATTTTTGAGACAGGTGTGTTGGCACATGCCTATAATCCCAGCACTCTGAGAGGATGAGGCAGAAGGATTGCAAGTTTGAGCCCAGACTAGATACCTGAGTGACTTAGTGAGACCCTTTCTCAAAATAAATTTTGAAAAATGGTGGGGACATAACTCAGTGGAAAGGCCCTGGACTCAACCCCTAGTACCACACACACAAAAATTGTTTTTGATAGCTGTATTTCAATATGATTGGTTGATTTCCTTTACAACTCTATGCACTTTATTTTTGCACATAAAATCACTGTCCTAGCTGGGCATGGTGTCACATGCTTGTAACCCCAGCTAGGGGGAACTGAGAATGAGATACCAAGTTTGAGGCCAGCCTGGGCAACTCAGTGAGATCCTGTCTCAAAATAAAATTAAAAAGAGGACTAGGGATGTAGCTTGATGATAGTATTTGCTTAGCATGTGTGAAGCCCTGGATTCAATGCCTAGCACTACACACACACACTCCAAAATCCACATGGTCCACCATACTGCCAAAGGGGTCATGATATGAAAAAAGATTAAGACCCTTGTTCTTGAGCCAAAAAACAAGCAAACATAATCACATCTGTAGATTAAAAAAAAAAACTACCACTATTTTCTCTTTAGGATCATCCACTCATTATGTTCTCTAATATAAAGCAAAGAACGTATGTCACTATTTTTAGAAGCCCTCACTTCAAAATCGGTTTGCAGGGCCGGTGAGATGGCTCAGCGGCTTAAGCGCCTGCCCGGCAAGCGCGAGGGCCTGAGTTCGACTCCCGGAACCCACATACGAAAAAGGGGCCGGTGATATCGCTCAGTGGCACAGGCGCCTGCTGGCGCATAAGGTCCTGAGGTCGACCCCCCGGTACCCACAAAAAAAAAAAAAAAAAATCGGTTTGCAAACACTTGTGTATATGATTAACAGCTCGGTAAATCCTTGGGTTCCCATAGTTCATTGGCAGACATTCTAGTCCAAACATAGAAAGCCTCAAGCTAATATAACTTTCAACTTGTGATTATAAGAGAGTTACCAAGAGAAATGGAAGGTTACCAAAAAAAAGCCTGCTCTATACCTACCTACTAATGTGGTTTGCAAACAGTATAATAGAGACAATTCAATTACATATATGTGGGGAATCTAAAGAGAAAGCAGTCATGCTTCCCATGATCACAAAGTAAATCAATGTTAATGTCACGTAAACTAACCTGGGACTGCTGAATCCAAGACTATATCTGACCAGACCATTCTCCTTTAAGGAATCCCATTTTTCTTTTTTATGTGGGTACCAGGAGTCCACCTCAGGACCTCGCGCTTGCCAGCAAGCACTTGTTCCGCTGAGCAATATCACCGGCCCTTTTTTTCCTTTATGTGGGTTCTGGGAGTCGAACTCAGGACCTCGCGCTTGCCAGGCAGGTGCTCATGCCGCTGAGCTATCTCACTGGCCCAAGGAATCCCATTTCTAAAGAGGAGGTCCCCCAGAAAAATAAAACCCCACCTGTTTGTGCAAGACAAATCATAGGCTGAGGGGTAAACAAAGTTAATTCTTATCAATCAAGCGATCAGATTGGTTTTCAAAGAGAATGTGCAAAGCAACTAGGTCAAAAAGAATCATTTCATTCAGCCAACATGAAGGATCCCAGACAGTAACAGTCTCCAAGACTAAGTGTCTTCAAGTCCATAGTCTGTTACCCACAAAAACTCTTGAGTAGTTCCTTTTAGTTATGCAGAATGTAAGTCACGTAAACATCTGGTCTAGATAAAAATATAAGCATTTTTTAGCGAGGAAGGCTGTCCTCCACTATTGGCAACTCATTCCCATTTCAAAACCTTTCTGATTTCTCTTCCTCTATTACAAAGAGTGTAAGTGTATAGAGCACAGGGATGACTATAATCAGATTAACAGAGCGTGTGATAAGTTAAAATGATCTCAAGCTTCTTTTATCAGATTTTTGTTGTTGTTGTTATTTTGTTTTTTGAGATGGGGTCTCGCTATGTAGTTCAGGCTGGCCTTGAACTCACTAGGAAGCCTCAGCTGTCCTCAAACCCATGGCAGTCCTGCCTCAGCCTCCTGAGTGCTGGGGTTACAGGTGTGTGCCACCATGCCTGGCTTTATTGAATTTTTTAAAAACCCTGGGCAGTATAATCAATATAGCACCTTTTACAGAGACTATAAGAGAGGAGGAAGTAGTGCTGGGAGTTGTGGCACACACCTATCATCCCAGCACTTGAGAGGCTGAGGCAGGAAGACCACTGCAAGTTCAAGGCCAGCCTGAACTACACAGTGAGACACTGTCTCAAAAAAAAAAAAAAAAAAAAAAAAAGAGGGAGAGGAGGAAGTAGTAATATTTAATTTTTTAATATTTTATAGTACTAGGACTTGAAACCAGGGCCTTTGCACTGAACTACATCCCCAGCCTTTTTTTAATTTTTATTTTGAGACAAGGTCTCGCCAAGTTGCAAATTACCCAGGCTGAGAATGAACTTTTGATCCTCCTACTTCAGCCTCCCAAAGGGCTGGGATTACAGGCCTCAAGCCAGCTGGGCTGTAACACTCAATTTAGTTAATTTCAACTGCATCAGGAACAACCCTCATGAAAGGGAAAAAGTAGGAAATACAATCAGCAACTAAACTTCCTTTGAGTTACCTACAGCATAGAACCATCCACATTATGTCAGGCTTAGTCTCCACTCCACAAGCCAAGGAGCTGGATAGCCAAATACACAAAAGCCTCTCCTGTGTGCCTCTCCAGTCACCACTGTTGACACTCCCAGCATCACCCCTTTGTCCCCTCTCTTCCTCGTGGTCATTATCTATCTACCACTGTTACTGCACCAAATCCCATTCTCTGTATCTTTTTACTAGCAATTCTATGTACTTGCACAATCAGTAAATGTCAAGACTGAACAGAATCTGAAGGTCATATCTCCCTACCTCCATTTTACTCGTGGCAGAATGTTTTCTGTTTCTATCTTCAATTCCTTTCCCAAGCCTTGTTCCTAACATCAGTTTCTCCCTCCTCAATGTCTGTTCCTAGAAGTTTCTCCTAATGCAACTCCTAAATCTGTACTGCATCTATAAATGTCACTGTCTCTATTTCAATATAACTTTTTTTTTTTTTGAGACAGGGTCTCACTATGCAGTTCAGGTTGGTCTTGCACTCACAATGTAGTCCAGGCTGGCCCTGAACTCAAAGAGATCCTCCTGCCTCAGCCTTCCGAGTGCTGGGATTACAAGCATGTGTCACCACACCAGGCTGAATATAACTTCTTCCTCTCCCAACAAGATCTATGCCCAGACATAGATCCCATTTTTCCAGCTGCTTCTTTGTACTTCCAAACCACAGAATCATTACATTTTATGTGTGGGGAAAAAAAACTCAGAAGGCTGGGTGTGATGGCGCATGCCTGTAATCCCAGCACTCAGGAGGCTGAGGCAGGAGGATCCCTGTGAATTGAGGCCAGCCTGGGCTACAAAGTGAGTTCAAGGCCATCCTGAACTGTGTAGTGAGACCATGTCTCAAAAAACAAACAAAACCTCTCAGAAATAATCCTATCAAATGTTTCTCAGACTTTGGGTTTTTTTTTCTTTTTTTTTTACTACGTTTAACTTCATACATTTTAAGATGTACAAAACCCAACTGAAATACATTTCATGAAATAATACCCTTATGTGAACACACCGAAAATTTCTATCCTATTCCATTTCTATATTAAAACAAACAAACAAACAAAAAAACACCTCAGGCGCCATCCATAAAATTGATTTCACAACCCAGTAATAGGCTAGAACTCAGTCTGGGAGATGTTAATCCAAACTTCGCATTCTGCTGAAACTGTAACTCAGTGGGAAGGTTAAGTGCCCCAGGCTCAGGAAGTCATCTACAGAGTTAAACTCGGGTCTGCCTGATAAGTCCACAAAGCACTTTTGCTGCCTGCTCACGGCCACTCGGCCCCACGCCGCACTCACACAGCCCCCGCCCAACCCCATTACTGAGCTCACGCTCTCTTCCACGACAGCCCCTCTCGGTCCGCGTTCCCTCGCGGGCGCTGTCCCATGTTCCCCTCGGTCAAAGTCCCCTTACAGTCCCATCCATTGATCAGTCTCCTTGAGTCACTGCCCCGTGGTCACGGTCCCCTTGAAGCCACTGCCTCGGGCATGATCCCGTCGCAGCCTCTGCCTCGTGCTTGCCGGCGTCCGAGTCCTCCGCACTCCCAGCTCCAGGGTCGCAGACCCCTCGCGAGCAGCTACCCCTGGGTCACAGTCCCCTCGCTGTCACTGTCCCTAGGTCACAGTAGCCTCTTAGCCCATGCTTCACACTCCCCTTGCTGTCACCTCGCGGCCCCAGCCCCACGGTTCCTCCCCTCCAACAGGGGCACAATCATATGCACACATTGGGTCCTCACCTGCAGTTCACGCTCCCCGGGCCCTGTCCCCTGGGATCTCTTCCCAGCGCGGCGTCACCAACCAGGGAAGTTGAAGAGGTTGCGGGGAGACGCCCGGAGAAGGCAGCTGACTGAACAGCGGCCGGAAGTTCCGCCCAGTGCCCGCCCTCCTGTCAATCCGACCGCAACTTCTCCCCGGAAACCACTGTCCTCCACGCAGTAGTTCCGCTTCCCCCGAGGCCGGAGGAGGATGTGGAGGGACCGAGCGGAAGCCTGAGATCTGCGATGGACGGCAAAAGGTCGGTCTCCACTCGGAGCCGGAGGTGGAGACGCTTCCTCCTCGCGGCATACGGACGTGAACTGCCAGCGTTCTCGCTGCGGTCGGCCACGCCGCAATTTCTTTTTTTTTTGGGGGGGGGACCAGGAATCGAACTCAGGACCTTGTGTTTGCCAGGCAGGCGCTGTGCCGCTGAGCTATATCCCCGGCCCCACGCCGCGACTTTTACCTCTTTGGTTATGGAAAGAGTTCACCAATTCCGGTGAAACTGTGCCAGACCTCTTTCTTCTCCCCGCCTCTCTTTGGTATTGAGGATTGAACCCAGGGCCTTCGCACTGAGCTACAGCCCCCTTTCATTGATCAGTTTTTTTTTTATGTTGAGACAGTCTCTCGCTAAATCGCCAAGTTACCCAGGCTGGGGTGGAACGTGTGATACTCCTGCCTCAGCCTCCCTGAATGCTGAGATTACAGGCGTCCGTGTATTACTGGGGATTGAACCCACGGCCACCAGCATGCCAGGAAGACGCTCTACCACTAAGTAATATCATCGGCCGTTTTAAAATTATTATTTTTATTTTGAGGAGGGTCTTGCTGAATTCTCCAGGCTGACCTAAAACTTGGGATCCTTCTGCCTCACTCTCCCATAGCTAGGTTTACAGTGTGCACCTCGCTGCCTGGCTTCATCCTGTTACCTTTGACTCGGATCAGCTCACCAAAAAAAGGACCGGAAAGAAAATGAACCTCTGTACTTGTAAGGCAAGTGGGTACAGAATATTATGAAACAAGTCGGGCATGGTGGTGCACGCCTGTAATCCCAGCACTCGGGAGGCTGAGGCAGGAGGATTGCTGCGAGTTTGAGGCCCGCCTGGGCTATAAAGTGAGTTCAAGGCCAGCCTGAACCGCATAGTGAAAGCCTGTCTCAAAAAGAAAAACAGAAAAAGAATGTTATGAAATATGGAGAACTTTTCAGTGTATTTGCTATCTTTTTAAATTTTTACTTATTGATTTATTTAGGTCTACACAGTTGACTAGAACGTGGCTGACAAAAAAAGAGAGTGGCTAAACTTGTGCACCTGCTGAGGGGCCCCCAGGAAGAAAAAGGATTTAAATCTGACCCTTACCTTTTTAAGTTTCAAGTCTGGAATTGAACATGGCTGATAAAGTGCCCCAAATAAGGACAGCCAGCTGGAGAAGGCATCAGGTACTGTAGGGACATCACTACAAAGAGAGTAGGGGTTTGGAGAATGTCCAACAAAGGGATCTCAGAGAGTCGAAGGAAATCTGATTTCATACTAAGCTAGAAATTTCTCAGATGTTACACTTGGACAAATCCTGGAGAAACGGATGTGTGTTTAAGCTCATAAGTGTGTAAGTCATAGACAACAAGGGCTGAGGTGAGAGAGAGAGAAAGCTTTATGCACAGATTCATCTGGTATTTTGGGAATAGTGAAAGATTAGAAATTAGTCCCTCCATAAGAAAATGGCAGTAACAACAGTGGTGGAACCTGATGGAACAAATGTGGCTATTGAAGGATGCTTCTGAAAGTTAAAATGCACATAAAAGGGCATATCTTGTGACATAACAAGTGAAAAAAAATCAGTACAACATTGTATATATCATTTTTAAAACCTGCAAATGATAGGAGATATACCAAAATATTTTGTTGGTTATGCTTAAAAATTGAAACGATTGTCCTCAACTACTTTTTCCTGTACTTTCCAAATATAAAGACTTTTTTGGGGGGTTTTTGGGTTTTTTTGTTGTTGTTGTTGTCGTTTTTTGAGACAGGGCCTCACTACGTACAGACCAGCCTGGCCTTGAACTCACTCTGTAGCCCAGGCTGGCCTCAAACTTGTAGCAATCCTCTTGCCCCAGCCTCCCGAATGCTGGGATTACAAGCGTGTGCCACCATGCCCACTATAACAATATATTGTAACAGAATCAAAACACAAAAAATATAAAGCCTAAAAAACAACAGATTCAGTTGCTAAACTGCCAACACATTTTTATTTCGTCAAGATATTAAACAGTATTAAAAAGTTCAGATTTCTTCATGGTCATATCTTTTCCCAGGTTTTTCAAAGATTCAATAGTAGAAACAGCCAAATGCTGCAACCACACAGAATAAACTGTCCTAAAAAACAAGACAAAAGATGGAAAGATCCAGAATGTTAGTACTAGTGAGAGGATAAGGACAGCACAGGTGATTGAAATTAACACCATCCCAGACCCTGGTCAATTTCCAGTCAAGAAGACTTCTTCCAAAGCCTGACTTGGTGGTACATGCCTGTAATCCGGGCACTCGGAGGCTGAGGCAGGAGGATCACTGAGTTCAAGGCCACCCTGGGCTACAGGAGTGAGTTCAAGGCCAGCTTGCACTACATGGCAAGACCCTGTCTCAAAAAGACAAAAAAAAAAAAAAAAAAGACTTCTTCCTTCTTCAAGAAATAAAGGGTTTCCAGGTTTCCAAAGTACAGCTATAAAGTTGCTTTCCTGTGGGTAGCTATAAAATTGCTTGCTAACAAGAGGCTGGGAGCCAGGCCTGGTGGTGCATACCTATAGAGTAATCCCAGGACTCTGGGGAGGCTGAAGTGGAAGAGTTGCAAGTCACAGCCCTATCTGGGCAACTCTGCAGCTTATGAGAGCCTGTTTCAAAATAAGAAAGGGCTGGGAATGTAGCTCAGTGCAAAGATGCTGGGTTCAATCCCCAGTACTAAAAAAAAAAAAAAAGGCTGGGTAAAAAATGAGATTTTCTGCTAGCTGTGGTGGGGCACTCAGGAGGCTGAGGCAGGAGGATCACCATGAGTTCGAGACCAGCCTGGACTACATAAGCGAGTTCAAGGCCAGCCTGAACTACATGGAGCGACCCTGTCTCAAAACAAACAAACAAAAAAAAAGAGGGCCGGAGATACAGCTTAGTGGCACAAGCGCCTGCCTGGCAAGTACAAGGTCCTGAGTTTGATTCCCAGCACCATAAAAAAAAAAAAAATTTTTTTTTTGAAAAAAAAAAGGATTTTCTGAATGAGTAAATGTGAGCTAATAAATTTTAAGTAATACATATTCATAAAATAATTATTCCCATTTTTTCCTGATTTCTCATAAATAATCTAGGAAGTGCTTTGAGGTTCTTAACAGTAAATGCCTTACCCAACTCAAGAAGGTACAGTATAATATCACTGATAGTAAGAATAACAGCACTTTGTCATAAATGCTGGATAAAGGCAATGGTTTCTGGGTGTTTTTCTTCCTTGGTAAAATTGATTGGTCCATCTTTTAGCTTGGAATCTCAGAATGCTTTCCAGAGCCTGGGTAAGCTTGTTCCAACATTGTAGGTCCTTATTACAGGAGCCCGGCCTGCCTGGGCAGCGCCTGACACCACAAGCTCCCCTCCCGCTTGGTGCTGTTGGAGGAGAAGCAATGGGAACTCACAGACCAGCTGATTAACCAAAGGCAAAGTTCCTTAGTCAGCCCAGTTCCTGTGTTCTACAACTACCTGTGGTGAAGGACCTGCTTTTGTTTAACTGTTAGTCCTTCATGGACTGACACTTTTGTAAGAACTTGGCAATCAGCAAAGTCATTTGGGGAACCTTTTTTTTTTTTTTTTTTTTTTTTTTTTTGAGACAGGGTCTCACTATGTAATTCAGGCTGGACTTGAACTCACTGTAGCCCAGGCTGGCCTTAAAACTCTGGCGATCCTCCTGCCTCAGCACTTTTTTTGTTTTGTTTTGTTTGTTTGTTTTTAGGCAGGGTCTCACTGTGTAGTGCAGGCTGGCTTTGAACTCGCTTATGTAGCCCAGGCTGGCCTCAAATTCACGGTGATCCTCCTGCCTCAGCCTCCTGAGTGCTGGGATTACAGGAGTGTGCCACCATGCCCAACCTATTTGAGGAACTTTTAAAAAATTCACATTCACTGATCTAACCTCTGGTTTATTTGATGAGGCACCTGGCATCTATATTTTAAATAAGCTACCCATGTTATACTTAGGCAACCACAGCCAGTCTTTGGGAAAATCTACCTCTTGATACAATCTCAGAAAAAACCAATAAGTCACCTAAATTATATAATTAGAAAGCAACAGAGTTGGAAATGAAGCCCCTTTCCTAATCTACTCAAGTGAATGGCTTTTCCAGTGTACTCTGACTCTCCTAATTCATAAGTAGGAGTGTCTGACTAGAGGATGGGGTTGTTTCTGGAATCAAGTATAAGGCAATAGCATATAATTAAAACATAAAACATTTGTGCCAATAACTCACCAACATTTGTGTGTGTGTGTGTGTGTGGGTACCGGGGGGGTCGACCTCAGGACCTCATGCGCCAGCAGGCGCCCGTGCCGCTGAGCGATATCACCGGCCCTTTTTTCGTATGTGGGTTCCGGGAGTCGAACTCAGGCCCTCGCGCTTGCCAGGCAGGCGCGTATGCTGCTGAGCCATCTCACTGGCCCCCAACTCACCAACATTTAAATAAAATCTTTTTTTTTTTTTTGAGACTGGGTCTCACTACATAGCCCAGGCTGGCCTTGAACTCCCAGTGATCCTCCTGCCCCAGCCTCCCAAGTGCTGGAATTACACCCACCTGTGTGGTTTTTTTTTTTTTTGTGGGTACCGGGGGGACGACCTCAGGACCTCGCGCGCCAACAGGCACCCGTGCCGCTGAGCGATATCACCGGCCCCTTTTTCGTATGTGGGTTCCGGGAGTCGAACTCGGGCCCTCGCGCTTGCAAGGCAGGCGCTTACGCCGCTGAGCCATCTCACCGGCCCCACCTGTGTGGTTTTAAAGTAACAATTATATGCCAAGTAAATGATAGGCTCTGCTGAAATTCAAACATGTAAAGGGTTAAGTCATCTGTACGCACAGTTTCCGTGCTACAGGGAGAGCACTAGCTCTCTGCTTTAGTACCACAATAAGTAACAGTAAAACCACAGCATCTAGAAAAGGCCCAAGACAAATGTCTGAAACGGGAGTGTCCTCGCATCTTAACAAATATTGAGTAGCTTGATTCGCGATGCCTGCGTGGCCCTGGACAGGAAGGGTTTCCAGGTAGACTCACGTTCATGAAAACATCATGAGTGTAGTTGTCAGTGTCCGCATCCCAGAAGCATCTAGCCGCCATGCTAGAGAGGCACAGAAAGGACAACTGTCAACGATACTACAAGGATCTGAACTGTCGTATCTGCCACAGCAAAGACTTGTCTTTATGCACTCCATAGATCGGTGCTTCCGAATCTCCTCACAGGCCAGGCTGGCACGCAGAGAAAGCATTATCTGTACAGCAGAATACGCTGGGCCGCCTGGAAGAACAGGAGTCACAAGCCAGAGGTGACCAGCCAGGGGCTTGGGCAGTCTCAGACCCTGACTGGCCGCCTGAGGACCAGGAGCCCACATCTTGAAGTTTGCTCCTTTGAGCAGAGATCTACTATAGATAACTTCAGCTAAGATACCAGACGTGATCTAAAAATACAGTGAATATTTTTTAAATGTTTAAAGAATGTATTATGGTAAAAGACACATTGCCATGAATCTCCCTCAAAAAATTCCCTCTCACTTGGAACATACTTATCCCATCATTCTTGCCACTTTCTGAAGTCCTCTTTCCTGAGGGTCTTTTTTTTGAGACAGGGTCTCACTATGCAGTTCAGGCTGGCCTTAAACTCACTATGTAGCCCAGGTTGCCCTTGAACTTGTGGTGATCCTCCTGCCTCCTGAATGCTGGGATTACAGTCCTGAGTGTCTTTAGTTGCACTGTCATGGCTGCCTTGATGTCCTGAATCCATTGGAAATGTTGACCTTTCATGGTCATTTTAACTTGGAAAGAGCCAAAAGTCACACAGTGCCAGATCTGGTGAATAAGATGGATAAGGACACATCGATGTTTTTACGAGCCTGCCTTTCCATTGAGCAGCATTCAGCAGGCAGTGTTAACTGTAGTTTTGATCACACCTCATAAAGACACTTTGGAAAGAGTTCCAGAACTGCTTCGGAAAGTGGCAAGAACGATGGAATAAATGTACTTGAAGTGAGGGGGAATAGTTTGAGGGGGACTAACAGCAATGTATCTTTTACTATAATAAATTTTTAAAATTTAAACATTCACTGTATATCATTATCACACCTTGTAGTTTTGTGTGACTTTTAGTGGGCTCAATTCTGCATCATTGTAGAAGCAAAATGTTCATAGGGCCCAACACATAATACAGTCCAACCTGGTCATTTCATAGAGCCCCAGAAAAGGGGCAAACTGAACTAGAATTCAGTCTTCTAACTAAACGAAGTATTAGCCTATCTCTACAGGACACTATCAATGCTCTTTTTTGTTGTTTTTTCAAGACAGTAGTTCCAGCTGGCCTTGAACTTGCAGCAATCCTCCTGCCCCAGCCTCCCAAGTGCTGGGATTATAGGTGTGCACCACCACACCCAGTTTCTATGCTCTTTCTACATTCTCAAATTGGTTAATTCTACTCTCCCCTTGGGTAAGAAAAAAATATATTAGTCAAAAATAAAAGCCATTTAAAAAACTGAAAACGATGCCCAATTATGTTGGATTGGTAAATGAAATTATGGCATGTCAAAAGGTAATTACAGGGGCTGGTGATATAGCTCAGCGGCATAAGCGCCTGCCTGGCAAGCGCGAGGTCCTGAGTTCGACTCCCGGTACCCGCATATAAAAAAAAAGATAATTACAGATGTTTTACATTCTTCCTAATGCACATCTACAATTCATCATTAACATTTGCTGAATGCTTACACTGTGCCAATCACCAGTCTAAGCGCTTTCCTGTATTAATTCACTTAATCCCATGAGGTGCGCCATTGTTGTCATACCCACTCAGTAAAGGTATGGAAATGGAACATCAGTGTCCAAGGTCATACAAGTGACAAAACTGGCTTTGAACCCAGACAGTTCAGAACAGAACCCAAGCCTGAAGAGAAAGATACATATATATATATATATATATATGCACCATTTCTCTTCTTTCTTTTCGTTTTTTTTTTTTTTTTTTTAAATGTGGGTACCGGGAGTTGACCTCAGGACCTTGCGCTTGCCAGCAAGCGCCTGTGCCGCTGAGCGATATCACCAGCCCTTTTTTTCCCTTTATGTGGGTTCCAGGAGTCAAACTCAGAATCTCGCGCTTGCCAGGCAGGCGCTTATGCTGCTGAGCCATCTCACCAGACCCTTCTTTCTTTTAATTAAGAGACAGGAGGTTGCTTTGTCACCGGGCTGGCCCTAAACTCCTAGGCTCAAGCAGTCCTCCTGTCTCAGCCTCCAAAACAGCTGGGACTACAGACATGTACCACCAAGCCCAGCTTCACATATCCCTAATTCAAAAAAGTTCCATCTTTTTCCAAACTGCAGCACTAACAATGTGAAGTAAAAGTAACCTATTTAATTAGCCAATCAAAAAAGCGCTTTTTAAGCTGGAGGTGTAGCTCAGTGCTTATGTGCTTGCCTACCACGCACCAGGCCTCATTCAAACCCTACCACTCACCCCGCCAAGCATCCATGTAGCAGCACCCATGTGTGCAGGTGGACAAAGATCTGCCACTCACCTCAATTCCCAACTCAGGTGAAAAAGTGAACATCCTGTGAAACAGTAAGAGAATGCATACTTCCTGCTCATTTATAATTTATTAGGATTAAAAGATTGTAAGGCCTATCAGGTCTAAGCCTCCAGCTTATGCAATATTTGAAATTTGTAAGACTACAAAAGTTTAGAGAATTTAGAGAGGAAAAAAAAGCCAAAGAAGACTTTATGAAAGAAGGCAGCAGGGACTGAAGTAGAACTGAGCAAGGGTGCGAATATAAAAATTTTATTTAACAAACAATATTGCAAAAAAAATGCATAAAACACAATCTTTGCCTTCAAACTGTGTTCTAACACACCATTTCCCAATAAAAGGAGCCGGCTCCTTGAAGAAACGGCCAGTTCTAGGTGTAGGGCTGGAGATGTACAGGACCAGCCTGGACCATGTGGGGCACACCGAGGCCTGGGCACACCAGGAAGAACGCTGAGTGCACACACACGTGTGTGAAAGGCAGGTCACAGAACCTGGAAGACGCATCACAGGACAGATCATAGCAGGCTAATGCTGCCACTGAGATCAACTAGAAAATCAGGGTAAAATGTCAGAAAGCTACTAAAGCAGACCAGCCAGAGGAGCCTGAATGCCAGGACGAGGGGAACAACCACAGAGAGCTAAGTGGATGTTCCGCTGCAGATATTCCCCAGGCCCCGGGCAACTCGGCACAGGGAGGGAGGCTGAGAGTCTTGGTTTTGCCCCCATAGTGGCCCAGATTACAGAGGGAAAAGGAAACCTGCTAACGCCTGGCACTGTCACGGGCAGGGAGATATAACTGGAGTCTGGAGGAACCAACGTCCCTGCAGAGAAGGACAGAGTGGAACTCAGCCTGTCATATTCTCTGCAAGATGTGCTGAATTCTGAGACTGTGTAAGCAGAGACCTAAAAAGCTAAGTGTGGTAGGCAAAATCATTCCCAAATCCATGTCTACGTCCTCGTCCCCAGAACCTATGAATGAGGCATATTACATGGCAAAATGTTTGCTGCAGATCTGAGTGAGTTAAAAGATTCTGAGATGAGGAGACTCAGGGATTGATGATCCAGATGGCCCAACACAATCCTGAGTCCTTACCCGAGAACAAGGGGCCGGGCCTGGAACTGTGGTAGAAAGCTTGCCTTGCACGCAGGAGGCCCTGTGCACTGCCCAGCACTGCCAAAAGAAAGTACTAGAACGAAGTGTTTCTTTACAGGAAACACAGGCAATAGAAGCGACAGCCAACAATACCATAAGGATACAATCAGCAGATGCCAGAATACAGGAAACTCCAGGGCCAGCAATCCAATTTGCTTACCAGATAAATGGCAAGGTGGAGACAGAGGGAGAAATGAGGAAGCAAAACTACAGGCTAGGAAAGGAGATAAGCAGCTATAAAATAAAGTTAACTGAAATTAGAGCCAGAAGGAGTTTTAAGAAAGAGAAGCCAAGGCCAAGAACAAGAGCTAAGACGGCTATTAGATTCGCTAATAGGTCTCAATTTTAAAGATATTAATTTAGGAGAGTAATAAAATCCAAAAGCTGGGCACCAAGGACTGTCAGAGGACATGCAGTATGTCATCCCATACTATACAGAAACATCCGAGCTGGGCATGGTGGTGCACACCTATAATCCTAGCCCTTGGGAGGCTGAGGCAAGAGGATTGAGGCAAGTTCAAGGCCAGCCTGGGCTGCATGGCAAGACCCCATCCCAAAAAACACCAAAAAAAAAAAAAAAAAGAAAGGAAACATATCCACTTGGGCCCTAAGGACTTATTGGCCTGCTGGACATATGAAGAACGAGCTACCCCAGGGCGCTGACACCCACTGTGGGCTTTACCTCTCAGTACCAGATCACCTCAGTTCACAGCTGCATTTTGTTAAGCTGTTCTTCCTGCTCACTCTTGCAAAGACACAATCTTACTGAGTGGTCAAGATGACAAATACCTCACAGAAAACAGATGAATAATAACAAGAAGGAGCAACCAGCTACTCACAAAACTCCTTCGCCTCTTTGTTCTCCAATCACTACTTGCACCACCATTTTATATCGGTCAAATCCCATTTCTAGAAAGAAAAACAAGAAAGTTTTCTATAAGTAAATATGTAGCAAAATTACTTATTGAAGGCAAATTTGTCTAGAATAGACTTACAAGGTATGATCAAAAAACTACAGTGAATGTTTTTTTTTTCTTTTCTTTTGAGACAGGGTCAGCCTTGAACTAACTATGTAGTCCAGGCTGGCCTGGAATTCATGGTGATGCTCCTGCCTCAGCCTCCCAAGTACTGGGATTACAGGTGTGTGTCACCATGTCCAGCCTAAAATTTTTTTAATTGATTACATTAAAAGATACATCTGCCATGAATCCCCCTCAAAATACTCTTCACTTCAAATACAATTATCCCATCATTCTTGCCACTTTCTGCAGCAGTTCTGGAAGTTCTCGTTCATGAAGGTCTTTAGTTGTACTGTCATAGCTGCCATCAATTCAACATTTCATGGTCATTTTAACTCTGAGAAAGAGCCAGAAGTCACATGGTGCCAGATCTGGTGAATAAGGTGGATGAGGACACAGCATATTGATTTAACAAGGTTGCCTTTCTGTTGGATGACACTCAGCTGCTGTATTCACTGTATTTTTTTATCACACCTGATAAAAACACTCAGGAAAGATCACTTTCAGAACTCCTTCAGAAAGTGGCAAAGACATTGGGATAAGTGTGTTTGAAGCAAGGAGGGGAATTTTGTGGAGGATTCATGGCAATGTGTCTTACTATAACAAATTTTCTTAAACATCTGCCATACGTTTTGATTGCACTGGTCCACAGGTACTTCACACGTATGATGGCGAGCATGGGGGTCAGAGAGACCTGAAGACAGAGCCTAACTGTAACGTAACTGAGACTACCACCTTAGAGAACTTACTTCACTTTTGAGTTTCTCTCATCGGTTAAATGGGTGAGGTGGGGTGTGGTATCAGATCAAGCATCTAGAACGGTCTCTCAAAGCCCAGCTCCCTTCTTTCCCTACTCTGCGTCAGGTGCCGGAGCAAGGGCTTCAGGTCAGAGAGACAAGTAAGACGCTCTTCTTGCCCTGAGGACTCGGGGGAGCAAAGGGCTCTAGGTGGACAGAGAGACAACACGCAGCGCAGCAGACCTCGCCTGGGCCCAGGACCACAGCGTGGGGCTCCTCCTTGGGGTGGACGGTGGGAAGAGAGGACCTGAAAAGACTTCCTGGAGGGGACAGAGAAGCGAGCAGAGTCGGGAGGGACGAGAGAGGGTTCCAGGTGAGCAACGTCTCTCCGTTCTGTGGAGAGGGAACAGCACAGGCAGACACTGAGAGCGCGGCGTCTGCAGGAAACCGGGAAGTGTTCGGTGAGGTGAGGAGAAAACAGCAAAGGTAAGGGGAATAATTAGGTCCAGGGCTGATGTGGGGACCCAGCCCAGCTCAGCTGCTTGCCCCATCAACTGTGCCGATCCTGAGAATTCCCGCTAATACCCATTTGGAGAAAAGAAAACTGCATGGGTGTCTCATCTTCACACTGTTGTGACCAGGGATAGAAAAAAAATGAAAAAGAGGCCTGGCAAGATGGGGCATGCCTATTATCCCAGCACTCAGGAGGCTGAGACAGGAGGATAGCTGTGAGTTTGAAGCCAGCCTGAACTGCATAGTGAGATACTGTCTCAAAAACACAAAGCAAAACAAAACAAAAAAAGAAAGTGAACTGGGCAACAAAACAGGACCAGCTCTCTGTGATGGCAGTAAAGGCCACAGGATTATGAAGTAAATCAGCCAGATAATCTGAGTCCACGGCATCCTCTACATGGAACTCGAGGGTAACTCGGGATACTTCACAAAATCTCAGAGGACAGAGCCTGGTTCCTTTTAAGAAGCACTGTACACTCAGCTCAGCGTCCCTTTTTCTCTGCTGAACCCCATAGAAATGTGGCTGGAATATTAAATACTCAGTCCTTAAATCACAGCTCCAAGGGAAAATAAAATATTCTCGGATATGGCGGGAGGAAAACTTTAAAAAGATCAGGTACAGTGTGTCTCAGCAACAATGATGCAGAGAGAGCCAAGTCACAGGAGCCAAATGGCGCAGGCAGAGACATGACAGCAAAACACAGATGAAAAACACACCAAGAAAGATACATACCTCGCAAAGGACCGAGATTCAGCTAGGAGATAATAGCAGTGAGACAAGAAGGAGAAATCCCTCACTACCAAGTCACAGGAGAGAACATCATAAGTGTACAGATCCTATCAGATAAGGACTCCATCAGATTCTAAACCCACAGAAGCCGAGCGTGGTGGCACACACCTGGAATCCCAACACTTGGGAGGCTAAGACAGGAGGATCTCCTCAAGTTCAAGGCCACCCTGGGCTACCCAGTGAGTTCAAAACTAGCCTGAACCATATAGCAAGACCCTGTCTCAAAAGAAAAAGCCAGGCATGGTGGTGCATGCCTATAAGCCCAGCACTTGGGAGGCTGAGGCAGGAGGATCACTGCAAGTTGGAGGCCATCCTGGGCTACACAGTGAGTTCAGGGCCAGCCTGAATTACACAATGATACCCTGTCTCAAAAAACAAAACAACAGGGGGCCGGTGAGATGGCTCAGTGGCACAAGCACCTGCCTGGCAAGCGCGAGGTCCTGAGTTCGACCCCCGGTACCCACACACACACACACACACACACAAAACAATAACAACAACAACAACAAAAAAAACTTTATGTAGAGTTTGGCAGCCACACAGGCACGAGTAAGAGAAGTAGTTAAGGATTTGGTTGGAGAGATGGATGAGGACAGCCTGGGAGGGAGGGAGCCTGGGAATGCCAGGCTAAGAAAATGCTAGTGTAGCTTGGTGGAAGAAACAACCCAGCAAGATGGGAGAGAAGGCTCCCTCTCTGCATGTGCATTTTTCGTTGTTCTTTTTTTTTTTTTTTTTTTTTTTTTTTGAGACAGGGTCTCACTATGTTGTCCGGAATGGCCTTGAACTTACTATGTAGTTCAGGCTGGCCTGGAACTTGCAGTGATTCTCCTGCCTCAGCCTCCCAAGGGCTGGGATTACAGGCATACACCACCCCACCCAGCTTGCATACGTAATTTCTCATTTCTCGGACAGTGTCTTCCTACAAGGGTCCATTTCACATCTTTGCTCCGCACCATCTATAAAAACCTGTAGAAATCGCCAGGTAATCAGAGAAGACAGACATTAAGAAGAAGTTTGTCTTTAACTGAATCCACAGTTTGCGTCACTTATTTAAAGATGGGAAGCGGACAAGGGTGGAGCTGAGTGTTTGAAGGGATAAGTCCTTTCCAGTCATTACCACAATTACCTTTTAACTTATCTTTGATGTTTTCTGATAAATGCTTGGTGAGCTGTGGCGTTTCCTCTGCAGAGTACTCAGCGTTTGCCAGTTCCTCCTTGAGCACCGTGTGGATGCAGTCTTTCACCACAGCGGGGCGGAACCTAGTAGAAACAGTTCAGGAACATCTAATCAGTAACTCAGAAACCCCTACTAACCTTCACACCTCGACTCCCCCCGATTTTTGTCATCAGTGCTATTTAGTCCTTCTTTTTCGTATTTTTCCTTATAAAAGTAATATAAACAGCGTGGCGTGATGGCCCACACCTGTAATCCCAGCTCTTGGGAGGCTGAGGCAGGAGGATCAAAAGTTCAAGTCCCTCCTGGGCAAATTTGCAAGAACCTGTCTCAAAACTTTAAAAATAAAAAGGGCTGGGGGTGTAGCCACTAGGAAGGCTCTGGGTTCTAATTCCAGTACAACAACAACAAAAGTAATATAAAAAAATTAAGAAACAAGTCATATCCAAAGTTGTGTGTGTAGCTTGGACCTCTCCTGAACTCCGGCGAAACCCGCGTTCCATGTGGACGTCTAGCAGAAACGCGCAGTTGGCGCACTCTACAGTGAGCTTCGTGCTCGTCTTTTCCCACACAGCTCCTCCCGGGGGCTCCCCAGTGCCGCGGATGGCAACTCCACTCCTACATAGCCGCTGGAGCCAAAAGCCTTGGGGTCAATCTTGTTGGTGAGCAAATCTTATCGGTTCTACCTTCAAAATAATCTCAACTTCAATCAGTCTTCCCCCATCACCACATCCTGCCCTGAGCTAGTATCTCCCTTAGCTCTTCCTGGGTCCCACAGCACCTAACGGGTCCTGGGTCTGCTTGTGCCCTCCCTTGCCCCAGGTCCCCACACAGTGACCAGACCCATCCTGCTGCAACACTTCAGGGAGACTCCTTCCCTGCCAGCTCCCCTCCTGCCCTGCTCCTGTCCCTAGTCCCCGAGTGCCTCACCGTGGCTTTCTCTTGTGCAATGTCCCTCAGCCCTGCTAGACACAAGCTCCATCAGGCCAGGGCGTTTGGTCAGTTTTGTTCAGTTTTACCCCCATACCCACATCACAGACAATAAACATTTCTGAAGAAGATTATTAAATAAAGACAGAAAAGGACTCCCCCCCGATGTCACCACCCTACCAATAGCATTAGCATGTTGGTTGAATTTATCACACATTACATTTAGTTCCTTTTTTCAGGGTTGTATATTCTATCAGTTGATTTGTCAACTACCTGCCAGATTATCAGAATATTTTAAGGTTTTTTTTTTTTTAATGTGGGTACCGGGAGTCAACCTCAGGACCTCATGCTTGCCAGCAAGTGCTTGTGCCACTGAGCGATATCACCGGCCCTTTTTTTCCTTTATGTGGGTTCCAGAAGTCAGGACCTCACACTTGCCAGGCAGGCGCTTATGCCGCTGAGCTATCTTACCGGCCCTGTTTTTGTTTTTTGTGGGTACCAGGGGGTCGAACTCAGGACCTCGTGCGCCAGCAGGCGCCTGTGCCGCTGAGCGATATCACCAGCCCCTTTTTCGTATGTGGGTTCCGGGAGTCGAACTCGGGCCCTCGCGCTTGCCGGGCAGACGCTTAAGCCACTGAGCCATCTCACCGGCCCTGTTTTTGTTTTTTTGAGACAGGGTCTTGCTATGTAGTCCAGGCTGGCCTTGAACTTGTGATGATCCCCCTGCCTCAGCCTCCTGAGTGCTGAGACTACAGGTGTGTACCACCACAACCAGCTCCTGTAATCTTATGTATGAGTTGTGTGAAGAAAACCTCAACATTTTATTGAGAATTTAAAAGTGGCCAGGCACGGTGGTGCATGCCTATAGTCTCAGCACTTGGGAGGCTGAGGCAGGCAGATCACAGCAAGTTTGAGGCCAGCCTGGGCTAGTGAGTCCAGGCCAGCCTGAACTACATAGCGAGACCTTGTCTCAAAAATCAATCAATCAATCAAATCACATCACAGGAGTATTCCTACATATGCCTATGTGTTGTCAGTCTTGGTCTGCACTGTTTCACAGTGGAAAGAGCGAGGTGGCACCCTCTATATTATTAGAACCTTTTACCAAGATAGTCAGATTTTTCCCTGGGGTACTGGGGAATGAACCCAGGGGTGCTCTACCATTGAGCTACATCCCCAGCCCTTTTTATTCCTCTTTATTTATTTATTTATTTATTTATTTAGAGCCACGGTCTCGCTATGCAGTTCAGGCTGGCCTTGAACTCACTTTGTAGCCCAGGCCAGCCTCAAACTCACGGCGATCCTCCTGCCTCAGCCTCCCGAGTGCTGGGATTACAGGCATGCACCACCACACCCGGCCCTTTTCATTTTCTGAGACAGGTCTCGTTAAATTGCCTAGGCTGGGCTCAAACTTGCAGTCCTCCTGCCTCAGCCTCCCAGAGTGCAGGGATTACAGACGTACGCAACCAGGTCCAGTGCCAGGAGTAGGCGCATTCTGGCACAGGTGTGTACCCGGTAGCCCTGGAAACAAGGCTTAACAGCGTCCCGTGCCAGCCTCTGGTTTTCTGCCTCTGTCCATCCTATCCCTCTTCTTTCCCGTGTGCACTCGTCCTGGATTTCTCAGCGCCAGCCTAAGGCTCTATCGGCGACCTAACGCAGCACAGCGGATGCAGTCCTCTGCTGACCCCTGGCGCCGAAGAAGAGTCCCAGCGTCGGAACTCCAGCGGCCCCGCCGGCCCCGCCGGCCCCGCCGGCCCCGCCGGCCCCGCGCTCCTTTCTGGCGCTCAGGCTCCCAGGACCTGGACACACCGAACCCCGCACTCCCAAGGTCCCCGTTCCACATCACGTCCGCTACCCGCCTTTGCTGGAAAATGGGCCTCAGAATATAGGTGTTCTCGGGCTCCCCTGAGTTCTTCTCAGTCTCAGGCAACCCGTCGAGCCCGGGGAAGGATGCGCCTGCAGAGAAGGACGTGCCCGCCGAGGTGGCCATGGCCAGGGCTCCTGGAGTCGACGTTATCTCGCGATGAAGGCCTGGCCGGGGCAGCTGAGGCGAGCAGCTAGGAGAGCGTCGCCAGGGCGACAGGGCCATCATGTGATGCCGCCGCGCGCTCCCCCATCGGCTGGTCTTCCGCCGCGCATGCGCACGCTGAGTGACGGAGCTGGCAGAGGTTGGGGCGCCGGTTGCCAGCAGGTGGGTGTGCACCGGAACCCAAAAATGCGGGACTGCTGCGGAAGGCGGGCTCCTTAAAACATTACGCTGAGCTGTCGTAGCTTTCCACCGTAGCCCATGCTGTGTTTCCCAGATGCAGCATGTACTTTTACCTTTCTTTTACCCTCTTTTTCTATTTACTCTGCCCAAGATTGCTCTATAGAGCCAGTTTCACCCAACTCTTCACTTTTACTTTCTTGAATAAACTTTGCCGCTGCTTAAAAAAAAAAAAAAAATTACACTGTGTTCTCATTCCCCTTATTCACCAGAACTGGCACCCTATGACTTCTGGTTCTTCCCCAAGGTCAAAATGATCATAAAAGGACAACGTTTTGAATCGACTCAGGACATCAAGGCATCTAGGACAGTACAACTAAAGACCCTCAGCAAAGAGGACTTCTAGAGCTGCTTCAGAACTGGCAAGAATGATGGGATGAGTGTGTTTGAAACAAAGGGTGCATCTTGAAGGGGTTCATGGTAGTGTGTCTCGTAATATTTTTAAATGTAAGCTTTCACCATATTTTTCGATCACACCTCATATCTCTGTCCCGTTTACGAAGCTCTTGAACGTTCCCAATGGGTTTAAGCACAGGGACAGTCTTGCATGGACCCTGAGGCACGCGGAAGCAAGGGAACTTGACCGAGGGTACACAGCTAGTGAGCTGCAGACGCCTGGTTCTAATCAGTGGGTCTTCATACCAGCCTGCGGACCAAACCTAGCCTTCTTCCTGTTTTCTTTGTTTTGACTTGTGAGCCAAGAACAGTTTTTTGTTTTGTTTTGTTTTTTGAGACAGGGTCTCATGTAGCCCAGGCTGGCCTCTAACCCTCAACAATCCGGTTACCTCGGCTCCCCAAGGGCTGGGATTACAAGCAAGCACCACCGTGCCTCACATGAACAGGATTTATATATACACACACACAAATATATATATATATATATATATATATATATATATTTGTGTGTGTGTATGTGCGTGTGGGTACCGGGGTCGACCTCAGGACCTCGCGCCAGCAGGCGCCCGTGCCGCTGAGCGATATCACCGGCCCTTTTTTTCCTTTATGTGGGTTCCGGGAGTCAAACTCAGGACCTCGCACTTGCCAGGCAGGCGCTTATGCCGCTGAGCCACTCACCGGCACTATATATTTTTTAATGATCAAAAAAATCAAAGGAGGGGCCGGGGATATAGCTTAGCAATACAGCGCCTGCCTGGCTAAGGCAAGGTCCTGAGTTCAATTTCTGGCACCAAAAAAAAAAAGAAGAATGGATATTTTGTAACACCTGAAAATTATAGCCATCTAAATTTTTATATAACTGTAAAGCTTCATTAGAACACATCTATGCTCATTTACATCTTGTCTGTGGCTGCTTACGTCCTGTATAGGCACGAATGAGTAGTTGCCACAGAGCCCAGATGGCCCACAAAGCCTGAAGTACTATGTGGCTCCCACAGGAAGAAGTGTGCAGAGCCTGCACTAACCCATCCTTGCCAGCTTGCAGTTCCCCAGCCAGCCAGCTGTGCCTCATCCCACCTCCTGCTCCAGCGCAGAAGTCAGGAAAGAGCAGCCTTAGGCTGCACTCCCTGCTTGTAAGCATCAGTCCTTCATCCTGCTTTAGAAGCCTGGTAGGTCCTTTAGCTGTAAAACCCAAGAACATTGCGGGGTATGCTGGCACACACCTGTACTCCCAGCACATGGGAGGGTGAGGCAGGAGGATTCCATTCCTGGCCAGGAATTCAAGGCCAGTCTGGACCATAGTGAGACCCTGTCTCAAAAAACAAACAAAAAACATTCTCCAATATCCACCCAGGCTGCTTTGGTTTACTTCAGTCTATTAGTTGTATCAACAAGTTCCAAAACTTGCTTCTATAAGACACAAAAAGGGTAGTTTGTATAAAAGTAAACTTTTACAACTTCCAGCAGAGACCAGCTAATTCTTAATATTCTAGGTTGTGGTTTACAAAGCACCTTCTTGACATTATTTCTTAGATTGGCCACCCTAATTTCAGTAAACTTCTCCCCAACCTTGTTTTCCCAGAGTGGCTGTTAATGGTTTATGTTTAGATGTCCCCCAAAAGCCTCCTGCACTCATGAGGGGGCGCTTTTGGGAGGTGATTGGAATATGGGGCCGCTATACTCCTTGGGGGTTGGTCCACTGCTGAGTTCATGGCTAAGTGTGATGTTGGAGGTGGAGCCTGATCTAAAGAGGCTCTCACTTGGGGTGTGGCACAGAGGATATATCTTCCTCCTCCTTTGATCGCTCTCTGGTTTCCCCGCCCTGCCATAGGCTGTTTCTCTTCTCCAATCCCCTCTGCCATCCCACCCTGCCTTGAGCCAGCCAACTATGACTGAAACCTCTACAAACTGTGAGCCAAAGTAAACCTCTCCTCATTTAACTTGTGGCCATTGGATATTGTGTCTTAGCGGGAGTGGAGAGTAACTAAGACAGTGGCTTTCCTTTATCACCACTGGATGAAGTGAAAACTTTGGATGGCCCCTCTGGCTGGCCCCACCCCTGGCATTTACAGTTCCCTGTTTGTAAGCCCACTCTGACATGACTGGTTTGGTGAGCCTTCCTGCACACCCTGGCCTGCAAAATGAGGTCTACACACAGGCTGAAGGCCCAGGTGTACATACACCCTGCACCCGCTCCGGGCTCCTCTACCACCTCTGCAGCTGCCCAGAGGCCGGCAGCACCAGCGGCATCTCCAGCATGAGTCTTGCATCCACAGATGAGCCTGACTACACCTGCACAAAAGTGCAGTGTGTCTTACAGACAGGTGGTGTTTTCTCCTTGCTGTTTAAGAAACACTGTAAGAAATCATACCTCAGCCGGGAGTCGTAGTGCATGCCTGTAGTCCCAGCACTCGGGAGTCTGAGGCAGGAGGATCGCTGTGAGTTCAAGGCCAGCCTGGGGCTACATGGTAAGTTCAAGGCCAGCCTGGACTACATAGTGAGATGGTGTTTAAAAAATAATAATAATAATAATCATATCTCTAGGAAGCACTTTCCCTCACTTTTTACAATCTCTTCAACTCTTACTTCTCTCACCCTACCCACTGCAGTCCAGCAAAAAATACAGAGGATTTGGTGCATAAGTTGACTTAATGAGCGCTTTATTATGTCTTCTTTGCTAGGGCTAGAGATATAAAAATGAGTAACACTGAGGCCTTTCCTGGCAGGAATAAGCAGATTTGGCTGGTAGTACCGGACTATTACTATATAAGGTGTTACTATAACGATCAGGATCCAGGTGGGGAGACAAAGAAGGCTCTGAATTATAAACCTGACTGACACAGTCACGGGAAGGTCTCTGTCCATGAAACACAGCTGAGCAGTTTAAGCAAAAAGTGCGATCTTTAATAGTTCTTCCTGCTAAGTCTTACAAATTTGAAACAATCTCCAACTTACAGAAAGGCTGCAGAAAACCTTTTTCCCACGCTGTGTGACAGTACTGTGTACTCCTAAGCCCGTCACCCTCAATGCAAACAAGGGCACCTCCTACTTAGCAGGACTGTGAGCTGGGAGTTAACACTGATGCATCAGAGCGATCAGGTGTCCCAGCTGCTTCATGAGCACGTGCCACACCGAGCTGTCACATCGCGTTATTCTTCCAAACTTCACACGGGGCATGGTGTCCATGAGAAATGTCCTTTGTCCTCCAGAAGCCTGAGTGCCAACCGGAAGCGGAAGGACACACTGCTCTGAATACGGGCCTCCCTCCTCTGCGCGGAACTAAGAACCAGAAACCACCCTCCTCATCCAGAGAGGTGGTCACAAAAGCACACACGACCATAGACGGCTTGTCTTCTTCAGAAAATGTTCACCTGACCTCATCCTGCTGAGCAGAGCCACACCAGCCCGGAACTCTCTCCTTCCTTCTCCAAGGCCCATTTCTCTTCCCCATCCCCCAATCTGGGCCCAAAATCGAATTCTGGAGAGAGAAGGTTGGGCGCTGTCACCATGGGGCTGCACTCCGAACCTCAAGGCTCGAAGGCCCGTCTCCGACCGCGTGCACCCTAGGGTTCCCAGAGCTGTGGCGCCGCTGCGAGGGGCGGAGCCACCCTACGCGTGCGCAGAGGGGCAGGAGGCTGCGTCGCCCAGAGGGGAGGGGTAGGAGCCACCCTACGCGTGCGTGCGCAGTGGGGCAGGAGGGTGTGTTGCCAGGCTGACGCGGAGGGAGGAGGGGCTGGCCGCCGAAGCTCTCCTGGGGTCTACATTAACAGCCCAGAGTTCCTGAAGCACAGAGGCGAGGAGGGGTTAGCCGTCCACTGGCAACTGTCTTGCTGCAAGGACTGACCTATCTCACCTGGAGGCGTGCTCAGCCCGAAAAGGAGGCCTCATGCAGGGTAGGTGTGAACCCCCCGTGGGTGTGAGTACACGTGTATCCGTGTGCGCGTGCCCAGCTCGTCCAAAAGTATGTGGAGCCCGGCGTGGTGGCGCACACTTGTAATCTCAGCACTCCGGAGGCTGAGGCAGGAGGACTGCTGCGAGTTGGAGGCCAGCCTGGGCTACATACTGAGACGCTGTCTCAAAAAACGAAAGCAACAAAAAAGTATATGTAAATTAGCGTACGCACACATGCGTGTGTGTGTGTGTGTGTGTGTGTGGAAGCCCGGGCCTGGCACATGCTAAGCATGTACTCTATCACAGAGCCACGCCCTCAGCCCCTAAATTATCTTTCAGTTCTCCATTAATTGTGTGGCAGCGTTGGCCCCTGTCCCCTAAGAAGTTTCTATAGGTCAGCCCCATCCTACCATGACCCTGAAACGAAATCAGACAACTGGGGACTGTGAGACCAACACAGCAGGGCTCCTTGATGCTGTATGTGGGATAGGATGCAGCATCTGGACTGGGGGACTCCCTCCTGCTGTCCCCTCTGTCCCTGGTCCCCATATTGGCAGCCCCCCAAGGCCACAGCCCTAGGGATGAACGGTGAGGTTGTGTTTGGAGGGGCCAACCTCCACGGAGTTCTGATTATCATGTTAAAGGCTCTATCCTAGCCACACTGGAGTGAGGGAGTCAGCGTATGGAGTTTGGGGACACAATACGGTCCATAGCAGTTGGTGAACTTGAATTGAGAAGATAGTGGGTCAGGTGCTGACTCTCCCTTAACCTAGCTGTCAACCCCTTATTCTCTAGAAGCTTTATGTAGCCACACTTTTTTTTCCCTTTTTTCTTTCCTTCTTTTTTTTTTTTTTTTTTTTTTTTTTTTTTTTGTGACAGGGTCTCCCTATGTAGTTCAGACTGGACTTGAACTCACTATGGAGCCCAGGCTGGCCTCAAACTCACTGAGATTCTCCTGCCTCAGCCTCCTGAGTGCTGGGATTACAGGCATGAGCCACCAACCACTTACTGTGTGCAAAGGGATGCTCATTTGTCTTTCATAGCCACCGCTGTAGGAAAGGCTTCAAGGGGGCCTGAAGGAACCTGGGCACCTAGGCACGTTACCTGTCACTCCTCACAGAGGCTGCAGAAGAGGCCGAGGAGGCTGTTGATGGAATGGACAGCCACCAGGAGAAGCTGGAGGGCGCTGACACACAGGAGAACGGAGAAGAAGGATACATGCCAGACAACGGCCTTCGAGGGCTCCAGGCAGACAGAGCTCCAGAGCGAACGGTCATACAGATAATTTCTGTCCCAAAATAAGGTCAGGGTAAGGGAGTAAACAAGGAAAGCCAGGCAAGCAACCCCAAGAGATGGCCCCGAGCCGGGCGCAGTAGTGCACGCCTGTAATCCCAGCACTTGGGAGGCTGAGGCAGGAGGATCTGCCTCTCTCCCTGTGCCTCTGAAAAGACCACGAATTCAAGTCCCCAGCATTTACATGTGCTGCAGGTCTTTGAATGGGTAGCTGTATTTCCATGCCTGTGTCTGATTGAAGGACGAGACGTCAGACATGCACAGTGGGCCATCTCTCAGGGCCACTCCGGAAGTGACGAAGCAGATCAGGGCTCCGAGCAAAGCCAAGCCGCTGGCAAGCAGAGCGGCGAGGATCTGTGGAGACAGAGGGTGATAGGAAACATCCAACTCCCCTGTCCCCAGGATGTCCCCTCCCTCCTCACCCCGGGACGCTTTGATCTCCAGCACTTCCTTTACAGTGTGGTCCTGGTAGAACCAAAAAGGGGAGAGGGAAGGAGAGAGGCCCAAGAAAGAGAGACACGGGCGGGCGCTTGAGCCTACACCTTCCTGACTCAGCAGACTCTTCGGGCTCCGGCAGGTTGTCACCAGACACCCTTGCACCTGGACTACATCACTTAGCTCTGGGGAAAGAGTGGCAGATTGGCTTCCCATGACCAACTCTGACTCCTCTAAGGACGGGCTGGCCATCCTCGATGCCTCTCTTTCGCAAATCAAGCTTAAAAGGGAGGAAGGGAAGGAGGGAGACAGCACAACAGCAAGCTCGAAGGCAAGGCCAGAGTGGCCCCATTATGCCCTGCGGCTGCCCAGGGAGACTCCCTTTGGTCTCAGACCCTGCTCCTTCACCTCCCTGCCCACAGATCACAGTGAATTTCTTCCTCCCAAAAGAATGCATATTTTTAATATGTGAATAAAACCTACAGAGTTTTTCTTCACAGTCATTTTCCCACTGGTGTCAAGCTGGGGGTTAGAGAAAGGTGATTGGTGAGTTTTGGCCCCAAGTTAAAATATTCAAGATTGCCCACCTTGGTGCACATCTGTAATCCCAGCACGTGGGAGGCTGAAACAGGAGGATCTCAGTGAGTTCAAGGCCAGCCTGAACTACATCATGAAACCCTATCTCAACCTCCCCCCAAAAAAAACAATAGAAAATAATGTATAGATACATTCATATATATATATATATATATATATATATATATATAGACACATATACATCTCTACACATTATCTCTATATACTTTTCTTCTTTTTTTATGCAATGCTGGGGATTGAACCCAGGACCTTGGGCATGCTGGGCAAGTGATGTACGTCAGAGCCACAGCCCCAGGGCTCTAAGAAAATATTAATTGAAATAGCCAGGAAACTTCCTACCAGTGACATTTGATTACCATGTCCATAATTCCTGTCTGTGTTGTTCAGTGAACTAAGGAAAACAACCGCTTCTCCCATTTCTGTGACCTCGGTGGCCCTTACACCCTTTCTCCTTGAGGTGGCCACCCCCACGTGGCAGATGACTGGAGAGTTTAGCGGGTCACTCCAGAGCTTGGTGGCATTCAGGGGCACACTTAGGACTTGACTTTGATCCTCAAAAGTGTAACTGGCCTTGACCACTGTGCGTCTAGAGGAAGCCAAGGCCGGGACAGTGGACTGTGGCTTACGCTGCAACACGGTGCGCTCTTCCCGAAGCAGCAGCCTCTCCAGCCCATCATGGAGATGAGGGTGGCAGCCATGAATACCTGCAGAGAATGTCAGGGAGAGACTGGGTCATTCTCGCTCCTGCCTGTGTCCACTGTTGCCCATGGCTGTTGGGATAGAGTGGTTGGCTGGCCACCTCACAAGAATCTGTTTTATTGTGCTCTCTTTTTTGTTGTTGTTTTTTTTTTTTTTTTAATTGAGACAGAGCCTGGCTATTTAGTTCAGACTGGCCTTGAACTCATCTTGTAGCCCAGGCTGACCTCCAGCTCACAGAGTTCCTCCTGCCTCAGCCTCCCAAGTGCTGGGTTTGCTGGTGTACACCTCCATATTCAGCTCTGTTCTCTTGGCTTTGACTCCCAGGACGCGGTTTCGGGTAACCTGAGCTGTGGGTATCAGGTTCACCCCAGCCTGCCTGGTTTCAAGAAGACCCTCCCCGCCTTGCAAGGTCTCTCAAATCCTGGGAGTGGGCATTCAGCCCCCAAGACAGGAAGGTTGCAGCCATCAAAGCGCTGCTCCTCCGCAATGCCCAGCTCCACCCCTGGGGGCGCTGTGAATTCCCACCCGAGCCCGGATCTCACCATGAGGCCCCCTCCCCAGAGCCCGGAGCCCAGCAAGGCGTGCCGGCCGACGAGGCCCCGCAGCAGGTAGGTGACGTCCCAGTTGGGGAAGAGGAGCGCCGTGTTGGCGCCGGCAGCAAACAGCGCCGCAGTCCCCAGGCTCAGCCCCAGGACGCGGGAGCAGGTCCGTGAGCAGCCCAGCAGGCGGGGAGAGAACAGCATCCTGCAGCGGAGGGAGCGAAGTCACGCGGCGGCAGCCTGGAGAGTGCGGCGAGGGGGAAACAGCCTCAGAAACTGTCCCCCCCGGGCTCCGATGAGGAGACCTGAGGAACACTGTCCTCTATCAGTCCTCCCTAATAGCTGGGCGAGGTGGCGCACACCTGCAGTCCCAGCATTCGGAAGGCTGAGGCAGGGGCATCGCCAGATGTTCGAAGCCAGCCTGAACTACATAGCGAGGCCCTGTCTCAAAACACAAAAATAAATCTTCCCCAACGAATAGGATTTAATGGCTCCATTTTCTGCTGCACCTGCTCACACACACAGTCCACACTTCGTCATAGTTTGCTTCTGCCTCTATTATGGCCAGTGATTATTTCTATTTGGTAAAGAAGAAACACGTTTTTAAAGATGTCATCACAACACCCACTCTGAGCATTTCTACCCAATATTGTGGAGGATGTCCTGTCCAGCGCAATAGGAAAATTAAAAGAATCAAAACAGACAGGAAAGGGAGAAATTACATTGCCATTATTCCAGTTCATGCCATCATCTATATAGAAAATCCCCAGCAAGCTAGCAAAAAGTGCCAGCCAGGTCCAACAGCAAACACCTGCAATTCCAGCTACTCTGGAAGCTGAGGCAGGAGGACGCCAGCCTGGGTAACATAGTGAGACACGGTCTCAAAATAAAAACATAAAAAGGGCTGGGGTATAGTTCAGTGTGAAGACCCTAGATTCAATCCTCAGTAGTGGGGCTGAGGATATATATATGGATAAATATAATATATTATATAATATAATAAATATATATATATATGTGGATAAATTTAACAAAATACGAGCAAGAATTATAAAGTATTGCCAAAGAAAAGTAAGGAAGACCTAAATAAATGGAAGGATATACCATGTTTGTGGGTCAGAAGATTCAATATCACTAACATGTCAATGTTTCCTAAATTGATGTAGAGAATAAAACAATCTCAGTCAAAATCCTACCAAAGTTTTGTTACAGAAATTGAAAGCCGAATGTAAATTTACATGGAAATACAAAAGACCCACGTTCGCCAAAACAATTTTGAAAAAGAAGACCTAATTTGGAGAATTTACATCCTGTGATTTTAAGATTTATTATAAAGCTACAATAATTAAAACAGCAATATCGTGGTCTAAAGAAAGACATAGGGGGCTGGTGAGATGGCTCAGAGGCATAAGCGCCTGCCCGGCAAGCGCGAGGGCCCGAGTTCGACTCCCGGAACCCACATACGAAAAAGGGGCCGGTGATATCGCTCAGCGGCACGGGCGCCTGCTGGCGCGCGAGGTCCTGAGGTCGACCCCCGGTACCCACAAAAAAAAAAAAAAAGAAAGACATAAGATTTCTGGAACAGACTGGAGGATTCCCAAATAGAACTACACACAGGACACATGCTTGACTTAAAGGCTGGTAATTCAGTGGGATACTGATAGTCTCTTCAACAAATGGTGCTAGCTGGGCATGGTGGCGCACGCCTGTAATCCGAGCACTTGGGAGGCTGAGGCAGGAGGATCACTGTGAGTTCAAGGCCAGCCTGGGCTACATGGTGAGTTCAAGGCCAGCCTGAACTACATAGCAAGATGGTGCCTCAAAAAAAAAGTGATAGAACAAGACATACGCAAAATTTAAAAATTGACCTTGACTAATGTATTCATATATATTCCAAAATTAACTTAAAATAGATCATAGATATATATTTAACAGAAAATTCTAGAAGAAAATAACGCTGGGTTAGACAAAGTTTTCTCAGACAAAACATAAAAATACAGCCTATAAAAAATGACAAATATCACCAGGGCATGGTGGCTGCCACCTGCAATCCCAGCACTCTGGGGGAGTTGAAGCAGGAGGATGGCAAGTTCAAGCTTAGCAACTTGGGCAGCTTAGCAAGACCCTGTCTCAAAATAAAAAATTAAAAAGGGCTGGAGATGGAGCTCAGTATGAAGGCCCTGGGTTTAATCCACAGTACTGAAAAGAAAAAAGGACAAATGTAAAATGTGCACTTCAAAATATACTTTTAAGGGGGCCAGTGAGATGGCTCAGTGGCGTAAGTGCCTGCCTGGCAAGCGCGAGGGCCCGAGTTCGACTCCCGGAACCCACACACGAAAAAAGGGACGGTGATATCGCTCAGCGGCATGGGTGCCTGCTGGCGCGTGAGGTCCTGAGGTCGAGCCCCGGTACCCACTCCCTTTCCTGTCTGTTTTGCTTCTTTTAATTTTCCTATTGCACTGGACAGGACATCCTCCACAATATTGGGTAGAAATGCTCAGAGTGGGTGTTGTGATGACATCTTTAAAAACGTGTTTCTTCTTTACCAAATAGAAATAATCACTGGCCATAATAGAGGCAGAAGCAAACTATGAAAATAAAAAGGTAAACATAGACCAGGAGAAATGTTCACAGTATATATTTTGTGATGCATATTTAAACATGAATAGGGGGCCGGTGATATAGCTCAGCGGCATAAGCACCTGCCTGGCAAGCGCGAGGTCCTGAGTTCAACTCCTGGTACCCGCATAAAAAAAAAGTCTAAACATGAATAGGAGGCCAGGCAAGGTGGTGCACGCCTGTAATCCCAGCACTCGGGAGGCTAAGGCAGGAGGATCACTGTAAATTCTAGACCAGCCTGGGCTACATAGCAAGACCCTGTCTCAAAAAACGAAGAAACATGGGGCTGGGGATGTGGCCCAGTGGTAGAGCTCTTGCCTTGCATGCACAAGGTCCTGGGTTCAATCCCCAGCCCCACAAAAAAAAAAAACAGGGCCGGGAATATAGCTCAGCAGCACAAGCGCTTGCCTGGCAAGCACAAGGTCTTGAGTTTGATTCCTGGTACCAAAAAAAAAAAGAAAACCAAAAAACGTGAATATGGGCACATCTGACGAGAACCTGTATGTAAGTTATATAAAGAACTCTTAAAACACGCTACTGGGCTGGGGATATAGCTCAGCGGCACAGTGCTTGCCTGGCGAGCACGAGGTCCGGTACCAAAAAAAAACCACGCTACTGAGGATTAGGGTGTTGCTCAAGGGCAGAGCACTTGCCCAGCACGTGCGAGGCCTTGGGATCCATCCCCAACACTGCAAAACACCACAATTAAAAAAAAAAAAAGGAGAAAGAATTGAACTTAAAATGCAGAAAATATTTTAACAGACACCTCATTTCACCTCACAAAAGAAGATATACAGATGATAACTAAGAATGTGGAAAGATATTTAACATCATTAACATAAAGAAATACAATTAAAACAACAGAAACACTGAAGTGTGCACCCTATAGTCCAGCTACTTGGGAGGCTGAGGCAGGAAGATTGGTAGAGCCCAGGAATTCAAAACCAGTCTGGGCAACATAGTGAGACCCACCTTGAAATAGAGAAAGGGAGCTGGGCGTGGTAGCGCACGCCTGTAATTCCAGCACTCAGGAGGCTGAGGCAGGAGGATTGCAAGTTCGAGGCCAGCCTGGGCTACATAGTGAGTTCAAGGCCAGCCTGAACTGCATAGTGAAACCCTGTCTCAAAAAAAAAAAAAAAAAAGAGAGTCATACATCCACTAGAATTGTTGGAATTTAGAAAGTTGGACTGTACAAGTGTTGGTGAGGATGTAGGGCAGCTGAATTCTCACACTTTGCTGGTGATAATGCAAACAGTAGCGGCTGCTTTGGAAAACAGCTTGGCAGTTTCTTATAAGGTTAAACATTCTCTTATCAAACAAACCAGTAATTCTACTTCCATATGTCTATCCAAGAGAAATGAAAACATGTGTCTATACAAGTACCAGTACTTGAATGTCTATAATAGCTTTGTTCATAATAACTAAAAATTAGAAATATGCAAAACCCCAAGTGTCCCTCAAGAGATGGATAAAATGTACACATATGGAGGAATAATATTCAGCAATGAAAAGAAAGCTCTGATCCATGCTACAACATGTATGAAACTTGAAAACATGCGAAGTGCTGGGAGTGGTGGAGCACACCTGCAATCCCACCACTTGGGAGGCTGAGGCAGGAGGATCGCCGTAAATTTGAGGCCAGCCTGGGCTACATAGACCCTATCTCAAAAGAAAAAGAAATGAAAAAAGAAAAAGCTAAGAAAGAAAACAGGTTAAGTGAAACAAGCCAGACACTAAGACAGTACTGTATACTTCACATACATGACCTATGAAGAACAGCCACGTTTACTGAGGCAGACAGTAGAGAAGAGGGACTAGGAGGAAGAAGGAATGGTGAGCACTTGTTTGGCAATTACAGAGTTTCTGTTTGGGTTAAAGAAAGTTTTGGAAATAGATAATGGTGATGGTTGCACAACATTGCAAAGGTGATAAATACCACAAAATTGTACACTTGGAATGGCTAAACTAATAGCTGGGTGTGGTGGTGTGCGTCTGTAATCCCAGCATTCAGGAGGAGGCTGAGGCAGGAGGATTGCAGTGAGTTTGAGGCCAGCCTGAACTGTAGAATGAGACCCTGTCTAAAAAAAGTAATAATAAAAAAGAAATAAAATGGCTAAAATGACAAAGTTAATGCTAGATATTTTACCATGATAAGAAGTCAATTTAATTAGCTGGGTGTGGTGGCACACACATGTAATCCAACACTCAGGAGGCTGAGGCAGGAGGACTGCTGTGAGTTCGAGGCCAGCCTGGGCTACATAGTGAGTTTAAGTCCAGCCTGAACTATGGAGTGAGATCCTGGGGCCGGGGAGACAGCTCAGCAGCACAGCGCCTGCCTGGCAAGCTCAAGGTCGTGAGTTCGATTCCCAGAGCCAAGAAAAAACAAAAAACAAAACAAAACGGAGTGAGACCCTGTCTCTAAAAAACAAAAATAAAAACAAAAAATAAATAAAAATAAAAAAGAATAAATGAATAGATAAACAATCTTATGCATACAATTGAGTACTAGAACAAGGCGATAGAAGTGAATAAACTACGGATACACATGACAACATAGATACATCTCAGAAGCATTATGTTAAGTGAAAAAAGCCAGAAACGAAAGACTGCTCCTGTAGGATTCTGTGTGAAATCCTGGCAAGGGCAGTGCTGGTGCCAGAAAACAGATCAGCAGTTGCCATGGGCTTGGGATGGGACAGGGCTCACAGAAGCATAAGGACAGCTTCTGAGGTGACAGAAATATTCTACATCCAGATTCTCAGGATGAGTGCCTACCTGTGTTGACAAGTTCATCAAACTATCTGCTTAAAATGTGTGAATTTTATTGCATATTAATTATATATAATAAAATTGATTAAACATTGAGATGTCATGTCTAGATAAATTAGAAAATTCTCCTCTGCTCCTTTTCTTTTACTCTGTTCTCCTTTTCTATCTTCACTGATATGTGAAAAGCATTTTTTTTTTGTACTGGGGATCAAAGCAAAGGGTGCTGAAGCACCGAGCTCCACCGTCAGCCCTTTGTTTCGAGGTAGAGTCTCACTTGTTGCCCAGGCTGGCCTTGAACTTGTGATCCTCCTGCCTCAGCTCTTCAGGAGCTGAGATTATAGGCATGTGCTGCCTTGCCTAGCTTTTAAAAACTATGAATTAAAATAAGAACTAGTACTATTTGTATGGACACAGGTCTATGTGCATCTGGAAAAACCTGAGCCACGACATCCCCAGGAAGTGGCCTGTAGCAGGCCACTTTGCATTGTTACAAGAGGATACCAGAGTTTACAAACAGGAGAGGATTATTGGGTCTACAGGACTGGTGGCTGCAGGGTGCGTGTCCCTGGCCCCCGGCTGCATCACAGCATGGTAGAAAAACACAGGGGGCGGGGAGCACACAGACAGGATTATGTGGTGGGACAGGAGGCCAGAGAGACTCAAGCCAGACTTGCTTGCACGCATGTGCGCATGTGTGTGCGCGTGCGCACGTAATGGTGCTGGGGATGGAACCCAAGGCCTCCCATATGCTAAGCAGGTGCTCTGCCACTGAGCTACAGTCCAGCCCAGAGACAAGAACCTCTTCCCAGCCCCCACTGAACCCCACTTCTTAAAGAAGCCACCACCTCAACAGTGTCCCGAAGACTAAGCTTCCTGTACATGGAAACAAATCACATCTGCTGTTTCCACTTTGAAATTTTTTTTTTTTTTTTTTTTTTTTTTGTGGATACCGGGGGGTCGACCTCAGGACCTCACGCGCCAGCAGGCGCCCGTGCCGCTGAGCGATATCACCGGCCCCTTTTTCGTATGTGGGATCCGGGAGTCGAACTCGGGCCCTTGCGCTTGCCGGGCAGGTGCTTAAGCCGCTGAGCCATCTCACCGGCCCTCCACTTTGAAATTAATTCGAGTGTCTGTTTTCCCTTAAGGCTCCTGTCTCTCTCTGTGTCTCTTTTCTTTTGTGGTCATGGGGAATGAACCCAGGGCCTTTGCACTGAGCTACTTCACCACCCCTTTTTAAAAATTTTTTGAGACAGGGTCTCACTAAGTTGCCCAGGTTGCTAAGCTTGAACTTGCGATGCTCCTGCCTCAGCCTCCCAGAGTGCTGGGATGATAGCCGTTGTGTCCCCACGCCCAGTGAAAGTTTGTGCTCTTAACCTCTGGGTCCCCCATTCCCTGGCCATGACCTCACGGGACCCTTTCGTCTCTGCTTACCTGCATCTGCTGGCCAGACTCAGGAAAGGAAGAGCCCGGGGAAGGGCAGCTCTGTGAAGCGGGGCCACCCGCAGGGTTGGCAGGAAGGTTTCTCTCCAAGACTTGTGGGGAGGCCAGGGAGGTTGTGGATATATAGAGACCGCCCAGGCCCACATGCAAATGTGTGCCCGCCCACACCTCTGTGGAAGGAGCTTCCTGCCCTCCTCGCCACCCCTGCTCATTTTCATGTGACTCCTGGCCCCATGTGAGGACGACTCATGAGTCAGCGGTGCTCCCATGAGAAGTCTCACTCTCCATCCTTCCCCAGGCAGAGCACTTGCTGTGACGGCTGCCACCCTCCTGCCTCACCCCTCAGTCACAGAATCTGGGCGCTGCGGGACAGGGGTGCTGTCAGACACCACGTGTGCTGTATCACCTTCCTTTTTTGCCCTGGGTGCTGGGGTTTGAAACCAGGCCTCCCACAGGCTAGGCAAGTGTTCTACTCCTGAGCTACAGCTACAGCTCTTTGAAAATTTTATTTTGACACAGTCTTGCTAAGTTCCCCAGGCTGGCCTTGAATTTAAGATACTCCTGCCTCAGCCTTCTGAGTGCTGGGATCACAGGTGTGTGTCACCACACCCAGCAGGAATATTCTTACGCAGGCACTTGGAAGGAACTATACACTGACTTTTCCAGGCGCCATTCATTCCTAGGACTACAGATTTCTGGGTCTTAGGGCAGGTGAAGTTTACATTTTGGTAGCTGTTGCCGAACAGCTTCCTAAAGCAGTTCTGCTGACTCATGCTCCCCCAGCAGTGTAGGAGAGTTCCAGTTCCTCCACAGGCCCACAGACTTAATTTTAGGCCCTCTGGTGGGTGTTTGGTGGCGGCCCCTCGTGGTTTGAACTCACTTTGTCTTGATGAGTCAGCACCTTTTCATATACTCACTGGCCATTTGTAGAGTCTCTTTTTGCTATTTTTTTGTTGTTGTTTTTGAATTTGGAAATCCTCTTTCAAGAAGTTTCTGTTCATGTCTTCTGATCATTTTTACTGATTATCCTTTTCACGCTGGTTTGTAGGAGTTCACTGTAATTCCAGGTAGAAAGGATGCGTGATCAGATGCATGCACTGTGAATGTCTCCCCATGTGTGGTTTGACTCTTCCCTCTCTTGCTGTTGTTTTAATTAATTTCCATTTATCAATCCATTATGGGCAATGCTGTGTGTCCTGTTTAAGAAATCTGTGTCTGCCTCCCCCTGCATCTGTGTCCCCTGTGCTGTTCAAATCCCCTCCCCCTACAACCCTGAGGTGCTCGAGGGCACAGGCTGCTCCTCACCTGTGCTGCTGGACCCCACCGTGAGCGCAGAGCTTGGCACTCGGTGGGAGACAAGAATCACTGCTGAGGGCCGGTGAGATGGCTCAGCGGTTTAAGCGCCTGCCTTGCAAGCGCGAGGGCCCGAGTTCGACTCCCGGAACCCACATACAAAAAAGGGGCTGGTGATATCGCTCAGCGGCACGGGTGCCTGCTGGCGCGCGAGGTCCTGAGGTCGACCCCCCGGTACCCACAAAAAAAAAAAAAAAAAAAAAAAAAAAAAAAGAATCACTGCTGAGCGAGTTAATGTGTGAAAGTACTACTCTACCATAAAGAAGGATAAACTTGTCATTGGTAGGAAAATGGGTACGCCCCGAGACCACAATGTTAAGTGAAATAAATCAGACACACCACCTTAAATAGTATGTGGTTTCTCTTATATGAGCAAAACCCAAAGTATAAATAATGAGCAAAATAAAAGATAGACAATAGGAAGTAGGGAGCTAGATATTTTGCACATGGGAAGGGGACCAAGAGATAGAGAAGAGGGAGAGAGAAGTACAAAGAATCAAGATGTGTTATATATACGTCCCACCTCCCCATGAGGAATTTGATCATTATGTACTGCAAACATGGACCAATAAAAAGTTTTAAAATGAGTTCATTCATGCACTGGATAAAGTAACACAGCTTTGCAGAGATTTTATTTCCAATGATGAAAACAAAACAACAAAAATGATTGAGAAAAACCTCTGGGCTGGGCATGGTGGTGCACGCCTGTATTCCCAGCACTCAGGAGGCTGAGGCAGGAGGATTGCTGCGAGTTCAAGGCCAGCCTGAACTACATAGTGAGACCCTATCTCAAAAAGACAAAAAATAAAATAAGATAAAATAAAAAAAGAGAAAAACCTCTGGTACATATACATGAGAAGGGATAATTATGAGAGTTTATTTCTTTTAAACTCTATGTGAGCTGCTCTCTATGCAAAAATTTCCATGCATATAGATGTCTACATGTCTCAAGCCAATTCTGGTACAAAACTACTGAAAAGCTCATTAAATAGGATCCAGTTTTCCTTTTCATTGTAATCATGCAGGCATGACCAACCCACGGCCCACTTTTTAAATTTACAGTAATTTTGTTGTTGTTGTTGTTTTTGTTTTGAGACAGGGTCTCGCTCTGTAATTCAGGCTGGCCTTGAACTCACGGCGATCCTCTTGTCTCAGCCTCCCGAGTGCTGGGATTCCAGGTGTGTGCCACCACACCCAGCCAGTGAAAATATCTTTAAAAGGAAGTTTTGTTACTTATACACGTTAACTATATTATATATGTGGCCCAAGACAATTCCTCTTCACTCAGTGTAGCCCGGGCAACCCCAATGCTTGGATACCCATGATACAGTTTAAAGGAGTTCTATCTCCATAGAGAATTGAATTTCGATAGAATTATTAGGCTTTATTCACATTATAAAATGCACAAACTATTTCAAGCTGGGGGTGGTGGGGCACATCTCAGCACTCGGGAGGCTGAGGCAGGAGGACTGCCATGGCTTTGAGGCCAGTCTGTGCTATATAGTGAGTTCAAGGCTAGCGTGAACTACGTACAAGACCCTGTCTTAAAAACCCAACAAACAACCTATTTCACTGGCCCCTTAAAATAGTCCTAAAGCAAGCAAAAGAAATGTTAAGATTAGCACTGTGGTGCAGACAGACTCAACTCCCTGGAGGAGTTTGACCTGCTCTCGATAGCAGGGAGTAGATTGGGGAAATGACCCTGTGTTGCCTGACTCTCCAGGCCCTCACACTGATATTTCACATACATATTTTCTGCAGCCCAGATTCTGTCCTAAAGCTTTTCTTCTTGGAAGCAGGTGGTACTTCTGGCCCTGAGAGACCTGGGTCTTAGTATCTGCTATAGATACCCAGTCGCTGTGTGAACTCTGAGCTTCAGTCTCTCATTTATAAAATGATGCCTGCCTCACAAACGTATTTTGAGAATTAAATCAGATGCAAAATGCCTAGGGTGGGTTAGTTCCCTTGGGTGGCTGATTGCCGTACCTATCCCCAGCCCAACGACCAGCACTCATATGGATATTAGTAAAGTGGTGCTGGTGGAACAGAGAAAAGTTCTGGAACTTGCCCTTGACCCCTTCAAGAGCCACTTAGTGAGTACAATGGCAGCTGTAGATCTTTGCTCCATAGGATCAATATGTGACAATTCAATGGCTAATCTTATGAACAAGGCTCTTTTAAAAACTATACACTCCATGATAAGTAAGCTAAGGCCAGTGTCAGGTGAATTTTCTGCCTTTCTTGTGGTAAGCCATCGACGGTTACGGAGGTCTGGTCACAACCGTGAAAGAACTGAGGCATTACCTTTTCACAGAATCTGAATTTTGGAATTCGTTCTACTGGAGACAAAGCTATTCATTATTACCTTTGTCAGTGACATTTCCAGGGAGGAGCAAATGGGAATCTGAGGGCACAAACTACAAAGACGGCCGGGGTGCAAAATTTAATGCCTTAAAAGGCTTCCTAAGGCTGAAAGTCTTCATGAAACAGCACTGGCATATTTTGCTCTGGGGGATACCGTGAGGTCTGGAGGAGGGATTTGATCAGGGAACAGAGGAAGTTGAGAAAACAGAATTCAGGCAGAAGGCACAGGGAAAACATGATACAGCTCGACCATCAGGCCAGCTGTTTTCCACAGGAGTGACTGACTAAGCCTCCTGTGGGTGTGCTCCAACCTCAACTGGCAGCTGACAGAATACAACCACATGGCCTTAACTGGAGGGAGGGGAAAAAATGGAAGAGAGGTGTTGAAAGAGCTGCCATTTATACCAGTTCACTGAAGAGGAAGTTTCTTTTTTTTTCTTCATTAGTGTAAAAATACTGCAAACTTCAACCCACTGACATGAGGCTTGTTTCCGTGGCAGTAAAAAAGTTTCTGGTCTTCGGTGACTGCATCTCAGCTCAGCACGGTCCTTCTTACATAATAGTTGGGCAGCATTAGATGCAGCTGGCTATGTGGTCCTTCTCGAACATTCTCACTCACACACCCTGATGGCCCTTGGGCTGTGCCTCCTTGCTTGGGTCGCTTTATGGAGGTGACTCCAGAGCTGAATTCTGGGCCTTCTTTAACTCTCTCCCTAGGTGACCCCACTCATTCTCACAGTATTAAACTCCACCTACACTGCTTTCTCCAACCTCTGGCTCCAGTCCATCTGTCCCCAAGCTTCAGACGCACATGTCCAGCTTCATTCTCCTACACTTAGAAATATCACAGTCAACACATCTAGAATGATTTCTCCGACCAAACCTGTTTGACCCTGCAATTCTCCCTACCACAACAGTGATACTCCTCTACCCGCCTACAGAAACTTGAGTTACTTTTTTTGAGACAGGGTCTTGCTTTGTAGCCCAGGCTAGCCTCAAACATGCAGTGCTCCTCCTGCCTCAGTCTCCCAAGTGCTGGGGTGTGGGGAGCCATAAATGACCCAGCTTCACGTCTGAGCATGCGCCCCCCCCCCCCCGCCCATCCTGATCCTACGTCACCCATTAGACCCTCCCACCGTTTCCCTCAAAGAGATATAAGCCCTGGCACTTCCGCAATAAACTCTCTCGCTCGACTTCCCTGATCTCTGTGTGTGTGTGTGTGTGTCTTCTTTCTCATCCCCATACCGTCGCCCGGGTTCGCGTTCCTGCCCCTGGGAGGCCCCGCTGGTCGGAGTCTTCTTGGGCCACAACACAACATTTGGCGCCCAACGTGGGGCCCGGGAAAGATGGATCCTATGAGGGATCACCCTGTAGGGCGATAAATGCCAATGATTGACCGGTCTTTAGTTTCATTTTCATGAGATTCCTTTCTCAGTGATCCGTACGCCAACTCCTTTCTTCGCGTCTGAATCACGGTAAGCATACAGGGTGCAAAATGGGACAAAACCTCTCCGAGCACGAACTTTTTACTAAAGGGGTCTCTGAAGCGCTCAGAGTGAGGGGAATAAAAGTCACCCCGTGGCAATTGACTGATTACTTTTCCTTTATAAATAAGGTTTGTCCATGGTTCCCCTTGGAGGGCACCATTAACATCAGGGTCTGGGACCGCGTGGGTGACGCACTCCAAGATTATTATCGGGTTTTCGGGCCAGAAAAGGTTCCCGTCACAGCCTTCGCTTATTGGACCCTAATTTCAGAACTATTACGGACACAGCCCAATAACCTTCAACCATCACAGGCTCCGGCTCAGCCACTGGGTCAACCGGTTGCCCCCCCAATTACTGATACCCCTATCCCTAGCCCTCCACCCTCTGTAGTTCTCCAGATGCCAGAAGAAAAAGATGGCCGTTGCTCTCCTACTTCCCCCGTACCCACTTCCGCCTTCTTTAACGATAGTCACCCGCCATCTTATGAAACAGACCTCCGCCCGCCATCTTGTCCTGGGTCTCCACCGATCGATGGCCTGTCATCATGTCCTAAGCCCACGCAGCCTCCTGCACTTTACCCCCCTCTTCCTGACCCCCCGCCTTCCTCCTTACCTCCACAAATACCGCTGCCCTCTACCCCCCTACTCCCCCGCTTTACCTCCTCATCCTCTGATCTTGTCAAGATGGTACAATCCATGGCCTTATGGCTCAATGCCTCCCATCCTAACCTTACTGCCCCCTCCTGCTGGTTATGTCTCCAAGCTTCCCCTCCGTTCTATGATCCCTACGCTATCTCAAATGCCACCGTTACCTCCTCTAACCGACCCGCTAAATACCCTTTTTCCAATTTAACCCTTTCTGTTCCCTTCTCTGCGATTCAGGGAAAAGGCATCTGTGCCAACGGCTCTTACGTACAACCTAATACTTCCAAAACACCCTGCCTATCCCTGCTCCCCCTCAATTCGTCCGATGTTTATCTTTCTGCACACCCTTTTCATTGGCTTTGCAAAGCAACAGGACTCACCGCCATGCTCTCTACCAAGGTACTTAGAGAACAACATGATCTCTGTGTCGTTGTAGCAGTCCTTCCTCGTGTCTCCTATCATCCATCTACATACCCCCTCACCCTCGATCCTGACCCCCAAGATCCACCCCTAACTTCACCTACCTTTCGCAAAAAACGTGAGGTCTTCACCACCACCACTCTTCTCGTCCTTGGAACCACATCAGGAATAGCCCTTGGGTCCACGGCTTTGGCCCTTGGACAAACCCAATATCATAGCATCCTACAGGCCGTCGACCAGGACCTCAAAAATGTTGAAACCTCTATTCGCGCCCTACAAACATCACTAACCTCCCTGTCTGAAGTTGTTCTCCAAAACAGGCGCGGCTTGGATCTACTATTCCTCAAGGAGGGGGGCCTCTGTGCGGCCCTCAAAGAAGAATGTTGCTTCTACATTGACTCCTCTGGTGTTGTCCTACGCGCTATGGACAAATTAAACGATGCCCTAAAAAGAGAGAAATAGCCAGAACGCAAGCCTTATTCCCCAGCGCCGGGTTCTCCACTGTGCTCCCCTACCTTGCCCCCCTTTTTGGCCCCCTTATAGTTGTGGTCCTCGCCTTGACCTTTGGTCCCTGCCTATTCAAGAGACTCATTGCCGCCGTAAAAACAGATGCTGATGAGTACAAACAAGCCGAACCATATGATGATATTCAGGCCCCAGCATATAAGAATGTCGGCCAATGACGGGTAAGATGGAGTCACAAGTCACTAACACTCTCAGGACCACCTAAGACAGAGCGCCACTCTTCGCTGGGACGCTGGCGATGCTAGTGGTTAGCTCAATGATGGGTAAGGCCTGAAAAATCAAATGCGTAAAAACAAAAAGACTTGCAGTAACCTCCACAACCTAAGACAGGCCACATTCAGGGTCATACAAACATTCATGGTCGGCAATATTCTCATTTGGAGAAAAAGGAGCATATGTGGGGAGCCATAAATGATCCAGCTTCACGTCTGAGCATGCGCCCCCCCCGCCCATCCTGATCCTACGTCACCCATTAGACCCTCCCACCGTTTCCCTCAAAGAGATATAAGCCCTGGCACTTCCGCAATAAACTCTCTCTCGCTCGACTTCCCTGATCTGTGTGTGTGTGTGTCTTCTTTCTCATCCCCATACCGTCGCCCGGGTTCGCGTTCCTGCCCCTGGGAGGCCCCGCTGGTCGGAGTCTTCTTGGGCCACAACACAACACTGGGATTATAGGTGTGTACCACTACACCCAGCTGTTATTCCCGACTTTTTTTTTCTTGTTCATCGAACACAGGCTCTCGCTACATTATGTAGTCCAGGCTGGCCTTGAACTCGTGGTGATCCTCCTGCCTCGGCCTTTTAAATGCTGGGGTTACAGGCATGCACTACCATGCCTGGCAAGTTATGCTTGATTTTTTTTCCTCTTCATTCTCCCATATCCAACCCAACAGCAAGCCCTTTAATGTCTACCTTCAAAACGCATCTCTAACTTCTACACTACTTTTCAGTCCATTGAAAGGCCACGGGATCCCTCCTTGCTGAAATGGCCTCTACTCTTGTGCTCTCTTCCAATCCACTATCCATGTAACAGCTTCTCAATACCCCGAGAACACCCACACTCCTTCCTTACCACGGCCCAGCAAGGCCTGTGAGATCTGGTTTTTTTTTTTGTGGGTACCGGGGGTCGACCTCAGGACCTCGCGCGCCAGCAGGCGCCCGTGCCGCTGCGCGATATCACCGGTCCTTTTCTCGTATGCGGGTTCCGGGAGTCGAACTCGGGCCCTCACACTTGCCAGGCAGGTGCTTACACCGCTGAGCTCTCTCACCAGCCCTGGTTCTTGTTTTGTGCCACTCCCTTCACACACAATATGCCAGAAAGTGGCCTTCTCTCAGTATCTCCCGATTCCACAGCCTTTACATGTACTGCTCTGCTTGGCAGCAGTCCTCTTCATCCTCCAGGTTGGAAGTCAACTCCCCAACATCCTCTGTGCAGCGGAATTCCTGACCGGTCCTTTCCCAGCTTTTGCAGTGTTGGAATGAAATCTCATTTTCATTATGTTCCCTGTATTCCCACCTAGAAAGTTCACTCTCCAAGCGCAGGGGCTGCGTCTGCTCTGCTCACTACCACGGCCCCGCTCTGCTGTTTGGCACAGAGTGGGGCTGAAACGCCCAGAGGTGTGAGCGAGGCGGCAACCCCGACTTCCGTCACATAGCATAGTATCTCCTGGCTTTTGTTCCATTTAATTCAGTGATTATTTCATTTGTGTGATTTGAGCCCTTAATTAGTCATTATTGTTAGCTGAAAAGATCAGACACTTGAATTGCCCAAATATATCAAATGTAAAATCATACTTCCCTAGCAAGGCTAAACTAAACTAACCCAATGTTATCAAACTGCAACCCAAAACGATTTATCACGAAGTGCCAACACTGCAATTAAACCTGAATAGGTTTTAGTTTAGAAAAAACAACTGTTATCTGATGCTCGCCTGCTGGGGCAACCTGGCTCACCTGCAGACAGAGGGCTTTGGGTGCCCTCTTTAGCATGCGTGCCTTAGGTTTGCCCCCACTGCCATAAATGTTCAACATCCTAAGAGCAGAGGGAAAGCTCGCAAACTCTACACTCGACAACAGGGCCAGGAACTAACCTTTGTCATAAATACTATGTGTCTTAAGTGGAGAACAGGAGGGCAAGCTTTTGGAGTCTGCACTACATGAATGAAAGTAAGATCCAGTGTCTCTCCTCTTGCAAAAAACAATGACCAAAAAACTAATACTGAAAAGTTTTTGTTTTTATTTCCAAGATCAAATATTACAACAGGACATTTACATGTATTTATAAAAAAAAATGCAGCAGTTGGATTTATAGATCAGAGGTTTCCTTGAGTTTGGTCCCTCTCTCAGCACAGTGAGCTGATGTCTTCGAAAGACGGAGCGTCCCACTCCCCTCCCTCCCCCCAGCTGCCCACCCGCCCTCCCCAATTCAAGTTGCAGTATTAATATAAAGCAACCAGGTACAACACAGCAAGAATATTCACAATTTGGTACAGCCCAAACCAGAGAATCACCAACCGAGAGAAAGATCCTCACTTTAGAAAATATTTACCTATAGACTACGTGTATCTATAGATTGATCACACCCGGTTAGCTAAGATTTCCCTGGTTTTAGAGCAAGTGGAAGTTCCGTTGAGTCTTATCCAGCAGTTACAGCTCTGCTTTACCTAACGGCATGCTTTTCTTCTATAAGTTCAGATTTTCCACCGCCTCCATGTTTCTTCAAATGTAAGGCTTTCCCTAGCACCTTTCGTATCAATTGCTAGATATACAGGAGGGTCTCTAGTGTGTCTTTAACAAAAGAATTTAGTGGGTGGTCCAGCTACCTCTTGCTCGCTGATCCCAAAGCCTTCTTCCACTTCTAGGAAGAGCTACAGAACGACAATATCTCCTAGCACCTAGCACCGTGGGCTGAAAGGCCCAGACGCGAGAGAACTCTGCATTTCAGGGAGCACTTGCCAGAAGCACAATAGGAGCACTGTCTGTCCATTATCTTCTTGAATTTTACTACAGGGTCAATTTAGAGCCTGTCCTGCATTAAAAATACAAATCTCAGTAAGACCACCACTTTGTCCAGAATAAGCCAAGTACACAGACATACCAGGGAATCTCTAAATACTGTTAGGAACTGCTTGGAAAACACTTCTAAAGCAAATACCCCAAGTAGATATCACTCAAGTCCCCAACCCACCCTCTTCCCTACCCCAAACAAGTTTCATCCCTTGATCAACATCTCCGAATACAATGGGAAGTGAGGTTTGGAGAATGACACGAATGTTTAAAAACACAGTTAATGAAGATATGCCAGAATTGGGCATCTTAGATGACTCTAAACACACTGTTCAAACTGAACTCAGACAAAGCATGCACAAAGCCCGCCACACGCATGAAAACTTTCCATGGAACGATCAACAGCTACTAAAAAAAGGTCTTTGTTAAGGGTCAAGGAAAAAAAAAAAAAAAAAAAAAGGACACTGGATGCTTAGAATTTGTTATCAAGAGAAAAACCATTCTGGGAAAAAAAAATCCTAGAGGAGTGAAAATCCCATGTCCCACAGCTTCCCGCCAAAGCCTGGCAGAAACCTCTCAGTCACCACCGTGTTGGCACGACGGGTGCTCATCCTCTGACTCTGGAGCTAAGGGATCACCCCGGCTTCACGGGTCCCCCGGGGTTAAATGAACTGAAGGGGCGAGCCTAGGAACTTCACAGTACGAGAGCCTCCACCTCACTCTCCTACTCATTCACTGAAAGGTGGAGGTCGCACACTACTGTCACTCTAGTTAGCAGGTTAAGGGGATTTTTCCAGTGGCTATGGTCACTTTATTGAGGTTTAACTTATAGGCAACAAGTTACCAGGAAGTTATTAAGAGCATATGCTTAGTGTCATAAACCTATCTGTATTCTGAATCACATCGTCTGATTTCTTGATTTTTTTCTATTAAGAACAAAGCAGCTTTGAGAAAAGCATACTATAAAATCATTTTGATGAAAACACCAAGGTGTCCAACTGAGTGTCAACCTTTCCAAATCACTGACTTGAAATGGGCTCTGGTGACACACACTGTAGTCAGTCACCTTGAGAGAGAGAAAAGCAGAACAGGGCATGGTCGTGGGCCATCAGTTAAGATGACCACACTGAGGTCATGAAGAAGCCAAATAACGAAGATGTTAAGGAAGGGAGATTCCATTCCAGGTCGGAACTTATCTGATGACTTGAAGTGTTTCCCATTGCCTAATGATGAAAGACTCTTGGTGGCCCGGTCAATGAATAACTTCTTTCGTAATGAAGATAAACTATCACTTAAGTTCAGTCCAGCTTAGCTTGGCTTTTGCCATTTGAAAACTTCCATAACTTACAAGGCATATAGAATCTTAGGACATTTTGATCTTTACAGAGGAAATACTACCATTAAGCAAACAAAAACTTGCTGTTCGTTGCCACAGAATTAAGTACAGCAAAGTAATTTCCTATACTTATAGATTGGTATACGATTGTGCTTTAGGCAAAATACTACCACGTGCACTTCTAACTGTACAAATAAATCTGGTTATCTTTCTAAGCTACCTCATTACAGAAACGCTAAATTGTTTTAATAAGTAGTTCATATTGGATTACTCAAATTTAGTTTGAGATCATATGGCAAAGAAAGACCGTGTATCTTTTTAAATGGCTCAAATCATTAAGTTTATGACAATGGCTGAGATTCTAAGCAATACAACAGCAATCTGTAGGCCAAAAGGGAGGGACAGGGGTCACAGAGCTAGCCACTCTCTATTTGGCGTTAAGAGAATTCTCCTCAGAAAAATGAGCCATAAGCCGGTATGGCTGCAATTGCAGCACTCAGAAGGCTGAGGCAGGAGGATTGCTGTGAGTTTGAGAACACCCTGGATTACATAGTAAATTCAACGCCAGCCTGAACTACATAGCAAGACCCTGTCTCAAAAAACCAAAAGAAAATGAGCCATCTAATAGCTGTTTGTGCCAAATTCTTCCCTTGTATATTAATTTATAAAAAAAAGAAAAACATGAAAATTCAAACAATTACTTAAACATAGCTAGTTATATTAAAAATGATAGTTATTTTTTGGAGAAATGACATCAAGAGTTGAGAATAGAGAATAGAGAGGTAAAAAGAGAAACTAAGATTAAAAGATATATATATACTTTTTTTGTGGGTACCGGGGGTTGACCTCAGGACCTCGCGCGCCAGTAGGCGCCTATGCCGCTGAGCGCTATCACCGGCCCTTTTTTCGTACGTGGGTTCTGGAAGCTGAACTCAGGCCCTCACGCTTGCCAGGCAGGCGCTTATGCCGCTGAGCCATCTCACCGGCCCTAAAAGATATTTCTAATTAAGGTTTTTATCACATCCAATAATCTAAGCACATGAGTTCACTTCATGGGGAAACCAAGGCCATCATAAGCTCTACTTTTAAAAACTCAAGATTCTACTGCTAGGCATGGTGACACATGCTTGTAATCCCAGTACTTGGGAGGGTGAGAGAGAAGGATTGACACATGTTCAAGGCCAGCCTGGGGTACATGGTGAGACCCTATCTGAAAAAAACAAAAAGCAAAATTCTTGATTCGAAACCGTCTCTCTAGCAGGACTGACAGACACATAAGTGAGTCAAAAACCAAAATAACCATTATTGAAATGCCAAACTAACAGGAGAAATCAACACACAGTATTGGAGTGATAGTATTCTCTACTGGCTATTTTCATTTCTTTCTTTTTTTTTTCCTTGAGACAGGGTTTCCAGTTCAGGCTGCCTTGAACTATGTAGCCCAGGATAGACTTGAATTCTGTGATCCTCCTGCCTCAGCCTACCAAGTGCTGGGATTACAGGCGTGCACCACCACGCCTGGCTGTTATTTTCATTTCTAATGAATGTTCTTGCCACCTTCTAAAGTGTGTACTGTGCAATACTACTAATTTCATAGCAAGACAACTGAAATGCTAAGCAAAGCAAACCAACAGAGTTGAATATTCACAGCCCACAGCTGTCTTAAGTAGCCTATTCGTGGTAACTTGTATTATTGGGGAAGTGCCATGTTCATCAGATGGGCTGCTTCCTCACTATGGTTTCACACAAGATATTATTATTCATCAACCTGGGCTCCATAATTTACTACCGAGTTAAAGGAAGGATGATCAAGGAGGGCTGGGGATACAGCTCAGCGGCACAAGCGCCTGCCTGGCAAGGTCCTGAGTTCGATTGCCAGTACCAAAAAAAAGAAGATAGTCAAAGAAGGGGCCGGGACACAAACCATTTTAAAGAGTCAGCTGAATGAGACCTTGAAGAAGCTGTTTCTGCCCAAACCAAGTGTAAATTCAAACAGACCGATTCCCCAATAACTGCTGAGTTATTTTAAAGCACACAAGATAAAATTCAACTCCAGTGTCACCCGCATACTTGGTTTGCAGTGATTACGCCTTGGTTGTACTCAACACTGACCAGGCAGGCACACAACACTAACAACTCATACTAAGAACTGTTTAAAGGCCATTGCTAGATCTATGCCTATGACACTCTCCTTCTTGGGGATTTCAGTCATTACAATGAGGTTAGATCAAGTTCCTGGGCAAATGATATTTGTACACAGAAAAAAAGGCAAAGGAACTGATTAACAAGAACATTTTTAATTAGCCTAAGGGATTTAATATATAATAAAGGGGATAGACTAGACACAAAAATCTGGAGTGGAAAAGGACTTCAGAGATAACGTTATCGGTGGTCTACAGTGTGTGGGGTCCTCAAGTTTCTGCAAGTGCTCTGCAATTCCACGTGCACATTTACATTTTCTGTATGGAATTAATGACATTTAATAGTTAACCCCACAGTTCCCCACCCATGGCAAACTTAGAAGTGTAAGTCCTTTTACTTGCAAAGACTGAGAACTATTAATCTACTGTTCTCATGATGGGATGAAGAACTCAAGAGTCCGAGGTAGGAAGAGACGTGACAAGGTAACAGTTACTTAGCAGCAGAGCTCTTTCCCAAAGTGCACCTGCCCTACACCCAGTGCCCTTCCTGCACCTCATATACACTATACATTTAATTTGTACCTGGGTAGTAAGTTAAACCTTTCATCTTTCAGTTCCTAGTGGCTCCCTCTGGTATTTCTCTTAGCATCCAAATGACATCCCTGCTTGTTACAAAACTTTAGTGCTAGAGATCAGTACAGTAATCCTTTCCTACTTGGGTACTGGTTATATGCTTTACTGATAAAACTTCATGCTTTAAAATCCAGTAGTTACAATAGGTGGAGCTAAAGAATGTAGATGAATCAAAAAATATTTGAGCCGCAGTGTTTGTCACCTTTCACACTTATTTCTTTGTAAAGACTTTCCTAACTAAAACCTACACTATTCCTTCCTTTTTCTAAAGTCTACTGAAATTACAGTTCAAGCCCAGAAAGGCAAACAATTACATATTTTCCAATTATCTTGTTTGTAATCCATCTTTCTAGCTGGATAAAACCATCAAGAATCAGTTCTTAGACTTCAAAAATATTTCCAATTTTGATTCAGAACCCAGTAGGTGACTGTTGCCTTACAGAGTCAGGAAGCAAAATTTTACAGATTTTAAAACATATAGGGAGGGTTCAATAATCTAGCATGGATTGGACACAGAAAAGAATTATTACATATTTTCTGAAAAACAGTTAAAAAGAGATGAAGTTCTTTTTTATCCTTTAGATTCGGTCTTGGCAAATAATGTCTCATAGTTATTTTCCTTTCACATTTTCATCAGTGCATCATTTTAAAAAAAGCAAGTAAAAAAAAAAGCAAGTAATAATTAGCCTCTTAAAATAATGACATAAATAAGACTTTATAGGCACAGTGCAAACTCCACAAGCTTTACCTCAACTACTCCCCCTAGCTTTAAGGAAACAAAACCAAATGCTATCTTACAAAGCTGACCTTTTGGGCAAACTGATTCCCTGCACAGGGAGGGGCACAGCAAGGGAGCGGGAATGCAGGGCTCTGGATTCCAACTGTGACGTGCCGCTTACAGGCTGGGCATCCTCACCATGTTCTCTGACCTTCAGTTTTCCTCTTGGTTTATTAGCTGGGGGAAAGCCATATGCATGGAGTCTGCAGGAAGACTTACAGGGAGAACACAGAGTACATGGCACATGTGAGGTACTCAAAATGCGATCCCCATTCTTCCCTTGGGTGCCACTGTGCTTCCCCTTCTCTGGGCTCTTCGTAAGTCAAACTCAAACATATTCCTCTCACTTTTTCATCACTAGTTTTCATTCCATGCCCCTCTATGGTATTTCCGTCACTCTCAAAGTCTACCTTGTTCTTTCCCTCCTGATCTTTTGAACTCTCTTTTAAGCTGTTCCCAATACCTACAGGGGGAATGACTATGAATCTTGCTGACTTCGTTTAATCTCTTCAGTCAAACCTTTCCTCCAGAGAGCAAAGGAACCTGCAGAGGAAGCATGCAAATGGGAGTAAGCATCCTCTCTAAACAGATGAGGTTCTTCAGCAAGGCAACACGCCAGAGTTGGTCTTCAGGTGTAAAAGCCACAGCTCCCCACAAGGGCCTACCAACCCTGTGATAACTGCACACCTGCGTCAACATGAAATAAAATCCCCTACATCTTGTCCTCTAAACATGCCGACTGCATCTAAGCCGGGTGAATGTATCACTCTATCTCTTACTTAAATCATACATATACTTGGTCGTCTCATGCTAACCCAAGTTGAAAAGCTACTCTGATGTCTCCTAAATGGGCACACTAGTGCTACGTCCTCTCCTTTATGAACATGCTGCTGCAGGCTGTCAAGATGTGGCTCAGAAAGAAAAGCTGGTAGGAAGAGGATGAAGCAGAGTCCTAGAGTGAATATTCTGGACTTCACAGTTTGGACCAATTTGGGCTTCAGCTGTGACTGTGCTGGGAGTGAAAACAGGTGCCTCATGACATAAGGCGACACAGACCACCACTTCTTACCCTGTGTTGCCTTGGTTTTTAGATGTGACCTTGACCACCACCACCAAGTTTTTGTACACTCCATCGTACCTTTGATAGTGGACAGCTCTATCCTCAGAAAGCATGTCATCCAAGTTCAGAGATACGACAGATCAGAAGCTGCTAGTTAAGCCTTAGGAGCCTATGAAAAACACCCAAGTGGCATTACTCAGTCACCAATCTACAGAGAGAACTCTGACTCAAGGTATAAATGAAATTGTAATTATATAAATATATTTATAAATATTTATACAATTATATACTTATACATAAGCACTTACACAGACTTAGAAAACAAATGTAAGAACATTAATTCAAAAGGACTCACTGAAGAATAACAGAATTTTCCATGATTTCCTCAAGGAGATACATAACTCATTCTTCAGGGAGGACCCCTCAAAATCCAACCATTACCAGCATGTTCTGTGCTTGTGGACTAGCACCACGCAGCATCGTTTTTTTAATCCCCTGGTTGCCAAGAGAACGGCCTTCAAGTCGACAGCAACTTAAAGGTCTCTGAGCAGCAGCAACTGCTCCTCCCATGGGAGAATCGACCCAAGTCCCCACCTGACAAAAAGCAGTGTGAGTTAATTTCTGATTTCACCGCCGGATCACTACTCCCCCACCAGAGGCCTCTATTTAAAGCTCGAGTAAGAACTGAGCACACACTGAAGCTCATAAACCAACAGTACTGTATGACCCAAGATGGTTTCTTAAGATAACATCGAAAGAAGCTTTCATCAGCTACAATCTGAACTTGGCTTTTGTTGGCAAAAACCCCCACATCATCTGAAGATTACTGTAACCTCCAACACCCCCTTTACTAAAGTCGTCTTATGAACTGAGTTTAAAGGTCTTCCCCTTAGAGATTTTCAGTTTTGACACCTGAGGGAAAACAGCATGAGGAATTAAGGTCAGTTACCACAGCCTTTTAGAAACTATTCCAACCAGGGGTTAAAAAAATGAATCATTTCTAACCAAAGGAACATGGTTAGCAACTCTCAGCCGCATGTTTTTCTTTCCCCCGGGACACACTACGTATGCCTTGAGCACACAGGACAGTCAATAACCACAGTGGTTACGTCACAAGCCATTGTACTGCATGATTATTGAGGAGCTGCCTTCTACAGCTCACCATGGGCCCAGACAATGGAGGAGCCAAAGAACTAATATGCTCTACTGGCAAGAACAGCAAGAACCTTCCTATCCAACACCACAATATGCTCACTAAGTGTCCATTCTATGACTAGCAGGATCAACAGAATTAACAGCATAATCATGAAGAAAGTCGTGTCAGGCGAGGACATTGAAAGCCACTCCATGCTACACACCCTACACTGAATACTCATTCTGCCAATAACACACAGCATGGAAATAACGTGTAGCTGGGAAGATGGGAATCCTTTGTAAAAAAAAACTTTTTTTACATATGATGAGCAGTAATATAAACAATGCTATTTCCATGTAAACAAAAGCCTGGGTATTTTGTTACTTGTTATTTCCTACATGAAGAACAACAAAAATGTGTTCAGAATTCTTCTCCCTACTACAAATGGGGGCTCATTAAAAAGGGAGGTTGTTCTTATTCTGAATCTAGCCATTACTTGTCAAAGGAGTCTGAGGAGTAATACCATCTGATCCTGAAAAAATGCTGTGCAAGAGACCACTGATCAGAACATACATTTCCTGCTGCCAGTACTAGGAGAGATCTTATCCTTACACTTCCATTTGGTCACCAGATCAGGTAAGAAATAAAGAACATGGGAAAAGTAGGAGATTAGGAGAGGAAAGGGTGGGGAGAGGAGACTAATTCTAGAAGAGAACAAGAAATAAAGAGGAGGCAGGTGACTTGCTTGCCCAACTTTGGCTCTCTCATCCTATGAGCCAAAATGCACACTTAGTGATACGGTATATCACAGGTAAGGGAAAGGGATAAGCTGAGAGAGGTCAGGCCAAGGTGTTAATTTCTTTCCTGTACAAAGACAGTCTCTTGAGGACAAAGGCCCGCCTCCTGTAATGTAATGTCATAGTCCAGATGAGAGAGTTTCCTCCGAGGGAAGTTGGTGAGAAGTTCAAAACGTTCATTTGGATATCCTTTAGACTGGACGTGCTTCACTAAAGCCTATGGAAAATAAGAAAAAGAGCTGTTACGTGGAAATAAAGGAAATAACATGTTAATGAATTAGATATATAACATCACTCTTTATCAGATTAGATGAAATTCAGAGTCTAAGTTATTCTTTTAGACAATCAAAATTCATCCTTGTGGAAAGGCCAATATAACCTTTTGGACAGGAAGATAATGTATCTGTACCCAATAATTTAGGGCCATTATGTGATACTAAAATACGGAGTTCTCACTGTCTCCCCAGTGAACCCAATCAATATTTATGCAATACTGTCCTCATCTCTAAACATTTCATCAGCTGTCCTTCTTCTGTCACGGAGATACGTCCCTTCATCCTACCTCCGGCCCATCTTGTGCATCAACTCCCTCCTTGCCCTTCTTGTTTCCTCAGCAGCCACACTACTCTAGGATGCCCTTTTCCACAATTTCTTTGGCGCCTCCCTTTCTCTATGTGCTCTGCACCAGACCTAACATGCTGAGGCTCCCCAGTCACCTTTCCCTCGCCTTCCTGCCCACTCTTCCCTCCAGCTTCATGCCAAACTCCTAGTGCTCCCAGCGGACGCCTGAAAGCACAGGTAGCATGGATCCCAATACATACAGTCCTCTCATAAAGGTTAACTTAGAAATGAGACACAGCAAAAGAGCAGCAACAATAACTAATAATAAAATAGAACACATGACAACAACTGTAATGAAATTACCACTATCACTACTCTTAAGGGTCACTAAATGATAACTACAAAAATTGGAAGCATAAATACTTTCACAAATTTAGCAAAACACTTAAATTCTGAAGCGTTACCTGGACACAAGCACTATGACACAATGACAGTGCTATGGGGTAGATATGGCACACACAGGGATGACAAGATATCCTGGGTGACACTGAGACAATGCGAAGGTTCATGATGGTACTCAAACTGGCATGAGATTTAAAACTTATGAACTCTTAGTTTCTGGAATGTTCCATTTAATACATATTGTTAGATTGCAGGTGATCACAGGTAACTAGAACTGTGGATAGGGGGACCCACTGCACTTGCTCATTCTGCTGTCTCATCTCCACTGGAGTCAGTCCAGGTGTCAGCACCAGTGGCCACACTCTACTCACATTCCAGCCACGCCAGCTCTAAGAATCAGCTTAATTATCAGCAGACACGGTGAAGAGCCAAGTATGAACTCCTGACCCCCATGGGGGGTCATTAATAGGCTCAGCTAGTCACACTGATTCTCATTCCCAGCAGTAGAAAACACAGAGGTCAGGCCCAGCTAGTCACACTGATTCTCATTCCCAGCAGTAGAAAACACAGAGGTCAGGCCCAGCTAGTCACACTGATTCTCATTCCCAGCAGTAGAAAACACAGAGGTCAGGCCCAGCTAGTCACACTGATTCTCATTCCCAGCAGTAGAAAACACAGAGGTCAGGCCCAGCTAGTCACACTGATTCTCATTCCCAGCAGCAGAAAACACAGAGGTCAGGCTCATCGGCTGTGGAATTTAGATGCCTTTCACATCCCCATGATGGACCATGTCATATGTAAGCTGAGGAATAAACAGAAGCCACCCATATGCAAAGAGGAGAATGGTATGAAGCAGAAAATCCTAGTACTGTGTCGTCTTCAAATAGCCCCACTCCCCCTTTCCAAAAGGAATCCCTTCAGCTGGCTTTGTATTCCTCATAGCACATAGCAGAAAAGCTGTGACGGGAGGACACTATGTGAGCTGCCTTGACAATGTGGGAAGGAAATGAACTACCGAGAATGAAGTTCAGTTTCCAGGCAGAGATTAGATCAAACATCTAATACCTATAAATCAAGGAAAGCCAGGCGTGGTGGTGCATGCTGATTATCCTAGCACTCAGGAGGCTGAAACAAGAGGATCACTGTGAGTTCCAGGCCAGCCTGGGACACAAAGTGAGTTCAAGGCCAGCCTGAACTGCATAGTGAAACCCTGTCTAAAAAAGACCAAAAAAAAAAAAAAAAAAAAAAAAAAAAAAAAATCAAGGAATGCTCACTGGACTTATTCCAATTAATAGTTTCTCTGCTTCAATCAAATACTTCCAGTTAGATCTACTTACTAGCAGCTTAGCCTGCTCTGGAAGAGTGATTTGCTCCCTTTTTCCATCTGGGTACCGCAACATCAGCTGTGCTTTTGGTCCTAAGGAAAGAAAGACAGACAGACAGACTTTAAGATAGGAGGTTAAGTCAGTAAACACAGCAAGTCATCAGTGATATTTGAGTTTTAAGTGAAACTGCAATGTAACCCACCATTTACATCTGCCCCCTCCATGATTCCATCTGACTTTTCAGGTGACATCTCTAGGACCTCTGGGTCCAAAGCTGGCAATCCTTGGTGATTTGTGGCTGTCCCGGGCTCAGTTCTGGCGGAGGGCTCAGTCAGTGACCTCCTGTTCTCCTCCTTTCTATGCCCCAAATCTTTGTGGGGAGACTTCCTAGATTTGGCAAGATTCTCTACCTCTTCTTCTTCATCGGAGCCACAAATGGATATGAACTCCTCACTGCCAGAAAAAAGTTCAGATTCAGACTCTTCATCTGAGCGGCTGTCCTGCTTGGTCTGTGTGGAGTCGAAATGTGTCTCCTGCAGGGAGGCCCTGATGGCCGCTTCTAGCTGGCTGTCCTCACTTGCATCTATAAGGCTCTCCTGTGACACAGTCATAAAACACAGGTAGTAAGAAAGACACACAAACAAAAAGCATCATGTCAAATACAGCACAGAAATACAGTGGTCAAGTTGGTGTTATTTTGTGGTGAATGTATCTCTTCTACTAAATTCAAGCTTTTGAGGGCAAGGATTTTTGTTACAAAGCCAAACTGAAATGGGCATTTTACAAACATACCATAACGTGGGTATTTTGGGCATCGAATGAACAAAACCAAGAAAACAGTTTATTACTTGCTCAGAAAAAGACAAGAATTAAACTTTTAAATCTAAACCCAAATGTTATTCTTTAACATGACTAACAACAGAAAAAGATGTCTATCTTGCTCACCATTGTATCCATCAACTAACACTGATTTCTGTCTTTCTCTTTCTCATTCATTCATCTATTCGTTCATTCGTTTTTTGCGACAGGGTCTCACTATATAATTCAGGCTGGCCTTGAACTCACTACATAGCCCAGGCTGGCCTCAAACTCAGAGCCATCATCCTGCCTCGGCCTCCCAATGCTGGGATTATAGGCATGTGCCACTATGCCTGGCTAGAACTGATTTCTAACATTCAAAATAAAACAAAATGCCATGTGAAAATAACTAAATTCTCCCAAACCTAATTACAATAAAGGTTTTCATTATAATAACAAGTTCTCCCCTTAGCGAAGTTCTCACATCACTGAATAAAATGATTCACAAATACAAGTTGTTTGAGGGAAATTATTTAGATCTTTGCTCAAGCATACTTCACAGAAAAAATCTGTGGATACCTCATTATATCAAGAAATTATATCAGGCTGGTGAGATAGCTCAGCGGCATAAGCGCCTGTCTGGCAAGTGCGAAGTCCTGAGTTCAACTCCCAGTACCCACATACGAAAAAAGGGCCGGTGATATCACTCAGCGGCATGGGTGCCTGCTGGCGCGCAAGGTCCTGAGTTCGACCCCTGGTACCCACAAAAAAAAAAAAAAAAAAAAAGAAAAGAAACTATTGTTAATATTTAAGGGTATCCTGAATGGTATTATGATGCTGTTTTTAAAAAAATAAAAAGAGCTTAGGTGTGGTGGCACACAACTGTAATCCCAGCACTCAGGAGGCTAAGGAAGGAGGACTGCCGCAAGTTTAAGGCCTGCTTGGGTTACCCAGTGAGATCTTGTCTCAAAAACTAAAAATAAAATGGGTAAGTAAAAAGAGCCTTCACCAAGACACACATCAAAGTATCAATGAATTAAAAAATGAACTCTTTTGAAAGAGATTTCTTTCAAAATAATGAAGATATCATGGAATATAGATAAAAGAATGCTGGCCACCTATAATTGGTTGAAATTATTTAACAGATAAAGCCTCAATAAATTTTGACTTTTCAATATGCTTAAATATTTCCACAATAAAAAAGTTAAAAATATACGTGTTGCTAATAAAAAAAAACAAAAGGAATGCCTAGCTTCCACTATCTGCTGATCACAGAGCAACAAAGAAAAATTTTTAAATCAATTTTTAAGTCTAATTTACCACTCCCCCAAAGCAGGCAGACAAGCCCATGAAACACAGTGGCTGCGGTGGACTGAAGGTCGGTCACAATGACGCTGTACCACAGGCAGCTGGATGCTGGACACTGTAGCCACCCCAGCCACAACTAGAGTCCTATCCTGCACTCTCTCCCAAGTCCAGCTGAGAAATTCCATTTACTAATTTTGCTCTGTAGCTAGACACTAGAAAAGAATTATAGGGCCGGTGAGATGGCTCAGCGGCGTAAGTGCCTGCCTTGCAAGCGCGAGGGCCCGAGTTCGACTCCCGGATCCCACATACGAAAAAGGGGCCGGTGATATCGCTCAGCGGCACGGGTGCCTGTTGGTGAGCGAGCTCCTGAGGTCGACCCCCCGGTACCCACAAAAAAAAAAAAAAAGAAAAAAAAAAAAAAAAGAAAGAAAAGAATTATAGTATTGAACTATAGCAGTATTTACAGAGAAAATTACAGAATTAAATGTTTACATTAGAAGAAAGGTCTCAAATCAATCACTTAAGTGTCCACCTTAAAAAAAAATGGATGGCCGGGGACATATAGCTCATCAGTGCAGCTCCTGCCTGGCAAGCGTGAGGTTCTGAGTTCAATTCTGTACCAAAAAAAGAAAAAAAAGGAAAAAGAGAAAAGAAAAAACAACTGTCCGTTTAGGAAAAAGAAAGTGAAATTAAGCCCAAACTAAACAGAAGGGGTGACAGAAATTAATCAATGATAGAAACTAACCAATGATCTAAAAATAGAAATACAACAAGGAAAATCAAACTAAAAGTTGGTTCTGATCAATAAAACTATTTATCATCTAATTAGACTTAGAAAAAAAAAAAAGAGAAGCAATACATTACCAATAACAGAATTAAGAGAGGGCACAACTACTATCTCTACAGTCATTAAAGGAGCAATAAGCTGGGCATGGTGGTGCAGGCCTGTAATCCTAGCACTCGGGAGGCTGAGGCAGGAAGACTCTCATAATTATATTTGAGGCCACCCAAGTGAGTTCAAGGCCACCTCGCACTACATAAAGAGACCCTGTCTCAAAAAAAAAAAAAAAAAAAAAAAAAAAGAAAGAGTAACAAGGGAGTATAGTGAACTTCATCAATATATCAAAATCCTTAGGTAAGATATCCCTGGAAACACAGCCTGCGAAAACTCATTCAAAAAGAGATGTCCGGGCTGGTGAGATAGCTCAGCAGCATAAGTGCCTGCCTGGCAAGCGCGAGGTCCTGAGTTCGACTCCCAGTACCCACATAAGAAAAAAGGGCCGGTGATATCACTCAGCGGCACGGGCGCCTGCTGGCACACAAGGTCCTGAGTTCGACCCCTGGTACCCACAAAAAAAAAAAAAAAAAAAGAGATGTCCAAGTAGTTCTGTAAGGAAATTGAATTTGTAGTTTAAAACTTCCCACAAAGAAAAACTCTAGGCCCAGGTGGTAAATGTCACCAAATATTAAGAAACAATTTCAATTCTACACATACTCTTGTAGGAAACAGAGGCAGTGGAAACGCTTTCCAATTCATTGTAAGGTCAGTTTTAACCTGATACCAAAACCAGAAAAAGACATGAAAGGTAGTAAAAGAAAGATAGGGGCCGGTGAGATAGCTCAGCGGCATAAGCACCTGCCTGGCAAGCACAAGGTCCTGAGTTCAACTCCCAAAACCCACATAAAGGAAAAAACAGGCCGGTGATATCACTCAGTGGCACAAGCGCTTGCTGGCAAGTGTGAGGTCCTGAGGTCAACTCCTGGTACCCACATTAAAAAAAAGAAAGAAAGAAAGAAAGAAAAAGATAAAACAACAATAGAAAACTCTCAAAATCAAAAAACAAAACTACAAACCAATGTCCCTCATGAGCAGACACACAAATTCTTAATAACACGTTAGTAAATCAGGCTGGGTATGGTAGCACATGCCTTTAATCCCAGCACTTGGGAGACTGAGGCAGCAGGATTGCCAAGAGTTCAAGGCCAGCCTGAACTATATTGCTATTACATAGCTACACTCTGTCTCAAAAACAAAAAAAATTCAGCAAGTCAAACTTAACAACAACAAAGCATCAAAATCAAGTGGGTTTTAAACCCAAGATTACAAGGTTTAACATTAAAAAATCAACTGATGAAGCCCAGCATGGTGGTGCATGCCTGTAATCCCAGCACTCAGGAGGAAGAAGCAGGAGGATCACCGAGAATTTGACATCAGCCTGGGCTACATAGTGAGTTCAAGGCCAGCCTGCACTACAAAGTGAAATCCTGTCTCAACCAAACAAAAGAAAACAAAAACCCAAAAACAGTATTATCATCTCAATAGATGTTTTAAAAAAAAATAACAAAATCCACTAATTATAAAACTCAGCAAACCAGGAACAGAAGGAAAAGTTTCTCAGCCTAATAAAGTATGTACATCTTTATTAGAAAGATATAGCTAACATCAAACTTAGTGAAAAGAATAAATGTGTCCCACTAACATCAACAAGTAAAGATGTCAAATCTTGCTACTTCTATTTCATACTGTACTGGAGGTGGTAGCCAGTGCAACAAGGCATGAGAGAATCAATAGGCATAGGGATCAGAACATCAAAGTGTTTATTTGCTGACAACGATTCATACAGAAAATTGTGAGACTCTACAAAAGTGCTACAATAACTAGAATGTTAATTCAGTGAGGTTGCAGGCAAAAGGTCAACGTGCAAAAACTAGATAGAAAACACTACTGAAAAACAAAGAAGTGGGGAGATATATTACTGTCTACACACCCAAAGATTCAATTGTTAGGATGTCGATTCTCAAAATGCTCCATAGAGCCAATGAAATTCCAATCAACATCCTAGCAGTTTGGTGGCTTTTTTTTTTGTGTGTGTGTAAAGTGACAAGCTCGTCCTAAAACTTATACAAAGTTGGAAGAGACCTGAAATGCAGTAACTAAAACAATTTTTTTTCCTGATACTAGGGACTCTGGGGGTTGAACTCAGAGCCTTCACACTGAATTATATCCCCAGCCTTTTTCATTTTTTATTTTGCAGCAGGTTCTCACTAAGTCACTAGCTTACCCAGGCTGGGCCCAAACTTGTGATCCTCCTGCCTCAGCCTCCCAAAGTGCTGGGATTATAGATGTGTCCCATCACACCTAGCCCTACAACGATTTTAAAGAACAAAGATGGAAGTTATCATACTATGTAATTTCAAGACTTACTTCATAACTATATATAAGATACACTAATCAAAACAGTAAAATATTTGTATAAAGGATAAACTAATAACTGAATTCATTGAGTTTATAGAGACCCATACAAAATCAGGACGATCAGAGTTGTTGTTTTTTTTTTTTTTTTTTTTTTTAAAACAAAGGTGCAAAGGCCAATTCAATGGGGAAAGGAAATTGTATTAAAAAGATGATACTGCCAGGGCGGTGGCCCAGGGCTATGATCCCAGCACTTGGGAGGCTGAGGCAGGACGACTGCTGTGAGTTTAAGGCCAGCCTGGGCTACGTGGTGAAACCCTGTCAATAAATGAGTGAATGAATGAATGAAATTGAAATGAGTAAAGCCAGGCACGGTGGCACATGGCTGTAATCCCAGTACTCAGGAGGCTGAGGCAGGAGGACTGCTGTGAGTTCAAGGCCAACCTGAACTATACAGCAACACCCTGTCTCAAAAAAAAAAAAAGAAAGAAAGAAAGAACTGAAACAAGTGAGTAGTCACATACTAAAAAAAAACAAACAAAAACTCAACTGGGCTGGGCACAGTGGTACATACTTGTATTTTTAGCACTTGGGAGGCTGAGGCAGGAGAAGCACAATGTTTGACCCCAGCCCTGGGCAACTTAGCAAGACCCTGTCTCAAAAAATAAGAAGGCCCTGGGTTCAGTCCCCAGTACTGCAAAACAACACAAGCAAAAAACTCGACCATACCTTAATATCACATACAAAAATTAATTAAAAAAGCACAAACTCAAGAGTGAAAACTATTTTTTAAAGAAAAAGATAAAATCTTGTTTAGGGCAAGATTTCTTAGGACATAAAAGCACAAAAGATGACTAATTGAATTTCATCAAACTTTACATTTTGCTCTTGAAATGATACTATCATAATAATGAATAACCAAGCAACAGACTGAGAGAAAAATATTGGCAAACCATACATCCAAAGGGCTTATATTTAGACTATGAAGAGCTCAATAACAATAATAATAACAATAACAAGGAGATAATTCAATTAAAAAAAACAGGGCCAGGTGCAAAGCTTTAATCCCAGGTACTTGGGAATGAAAGAAACACTCTGGAGTATCTTGTTTTTGTTTATTTTAATGCCTTCAAAAAGAACACTATCCCTCCTTAAGGCTTCTCCTTAAACAGGTGCTCTGTCCGCTGTAACAGCTAAGGAACTATTATGACTATATGATCCGAACTGCCAAAGGCACGTGCTCTAAAACTATTTTACCTTCACTGCCATCAAACCCAAAAAGCCACCAATGTGAGACTGCTGTATCTCTGAAGGTCCCTTACTTACAGCTAATCATGATGCCAATTATAAAAGAGGTCTGCCTAATAACAGTATATTACAGAAATTAAGCACAGAAGTAATCTCTGAGAGAGCCAGAGAATCAGATCCTGAAGCTATATAACCAGTAATCATGGCAAATTACCCCAGAAAGTTGTACCAGCAAAACATCACTTCTGAGGCTCCCAGGGCTGCCCTCAGCAAGTGGATCCTCACCGCCCTGATCCACATATTCAGTATTTATTTCTCAATTAGGATCTGAGCGGCCAGGGATATAGCTTAGTGGCACAGTGCCTGCCTGGCAAGCACAAGGTCCTCAGTTCAATTCCTAGTACCAAAAAAAAAAAAAAAAAAAAAAGATCTGAGGTCACATGCCTGTGCCCTAGCTGCAAGATAGTGGGAATATGAGTCTGACGACTTCAATGAGAAGATGGAATCCTTATGTGGGAAATTATCGAAACATCACTATCTTAACATCAGACATTTTATACAAGAGGTATACACACAATTTCATGTATTACCCATCACCACTTCTTACTCATACTTACTGATCGGGCACATTTTTTGGGAGGACTGCTAGAAAGTCCATCCAGCTGCCCATGTTCACCCAGAAATCCTGTCACTTGGTCCAAGAAAGAAGATACATCTAATTGGTGCCACTCTACTAACTTCTGACCTAAAGATTAAAAATCAGGATATATAAACATAATAAAAATCAGTACTTTTTCTGAACATTGTCATTAAGTCATTCTTTTTGCATACGCATAGTTAAAATTTACCACGAACACATATCCCCATACCTACCTGAAGTTACACCATGTCTTTGTAACCTAGAGACTATCAACTGTAACAGACCTGACAGATTCCCACCCATCCAAGTGTCTTATCTGCTGGTATCACTTATTGCCAGTTTGGAAGAAGACGTTCAAACAAAGCAGTATCTAAATAAAATACAATCAATAAATAAAAAAACCACACAGAGTGCACTGGTGCAAGCCTGTATTCTCAACTACCTGGGAACTCAGGCAGGATTATGAGTTTAAGGCTGCCTAGGCAACACACAAGACTCTGTTTCAAAACTCATATTCCCAGAACTGCTTTGGAAAGTGGCAAGGACAATGGGATAGTGTGCTCAAAGCGAGGGGAAGGATTTCGAGGGGGCTTTGTGACAATGTGGTTTTTTTTTTTTTTTTTTTTTTTTTTGGCACTGGAAATTGAACTCATGACCTCGTGCTTGCCAGGCAGATGCTGTGCCGCTGAGCTATATCCCTGGTCCAGCAATGTGTTCTTTACTGCAGTAAATTTCTTACGTTTACACATTAATCATATCGTTTGATCTTTTGTTGCCAAAAAGATTTCCTCAATATATATATGAGTGGTTATTTAAATAACCCATAAAGGGCATGAACAAGAAACCATCACCTAAATTACTGCAATTCTGAAACCAAATATTAAAAAACCAATCGTTTAGGTAACTGAAAAATATATGATAGGTTACAAGGCTGTGAACTGATGTAAATCTTACCTGTCCGTGGGTCCAAGATGGAGACATAGGGGAAGTCCCCTAGCTTATAAAACTGTATGTACCTCTGACCTTCCTCACTGTCATGATAAACCTGTTAAATCATTGACATATAAAAAAAGTCAGCCTCTAAAAAAGGGACCAAATATAACCTTGTTATATACCAACAGCACTTAATTCTCCAAATGTACCTTTAGTGCAAGGCATGATCAAGATATTCGGTGAACATTTAAATTTTAAGTTTTTAAAAAAATAGTATAATAAAAGACACAACGCCATTAATCTCCCTTAAAAATCCTCCCCCTTGCTTCAAACACACTTTTATCATTCTTGCTACTTTCTGAAGCAGCTCTGGAAGTCTTCTTTCCTGAGTATCTTTATGAGCTATAATAAAAAATACAGTGAATGCTGCTGCTGACTGCCATCCAATGGAAAGGCAGGCTCGTAAAAACATGACGCTGGGTCCTCGCCCACTGTATTCACAACATCTGACACTGCACAACTTCTGGCTCTTCCCCAAAGCCAAAATGACCATGAAAGGTCAATGGTTTGAATGGATTCAGGACACTGAGGCAGCCAGGACAGCACAACTAAAGACACTCAGGAAAGACTTCCAGAAGTGCTTTAGGAACTGGCAACAATGATGGGATAAGTGTGACAAAGCGAGGGGAAGTATTTTCAGGGGGGTTCATGGCAATTCTTTACTGCAATAAATTTCTTGAAAGTTTACACATTAATCATATTGTTTCATCATACTTCACATATGTGTTAGGATCTCACTCCTGTTAAAGAAAAATGAAGATAATATGGGGTAGAGTCCCTCAACTTCCTGCCTGCAGGTCCTTCTGGAAACTTACCATAAACATATCAACCTAGTCCTCCACCTTTCCCAGTTCAGAAGAGGCACTGCTTTGCCTGTTCAAGTATCTATCTACCTATGTCATTCCTGATAAATATATCTCTCCAAATATATTAAGATTATAAGCTTGAGAACATCTCATAATGTTAGGCAAAGAGATAATATTCACTGAAAAAAAGGAATTTTGCCATTGGAAACAATCATGTTGCATTCAGAGGCCTGTAAAACATGAGCAGGCAAATTAATAACATTAATAGTGTTTCTTTTTTTTTTTTTTTTCCTTTTGTGGGTACCAGGGGTCGAATTCAGGACCTTGTGCTTGCCAGGCAGGCGCTTATGCCACTGAGCTATCTCACCGGCCCAACAGTGTTTCTTGTAATAGAAAAAAATTAAATGATTCTTTAAAAAGTTATTTCCTACAACTCTTCAAAATTAAAAAAAATGAGAACAAGATCATTTAATCTTAGCGCAATAATTTATATAAAATTATAAAATTTATATAAAATGCAACTAGAACCACTCGTGCCTAAAGATTTTTAATCTTTAGGTCAGAAGCTAGTAGAGTGGCACTAGTTTATCTACAGTAATTAGAAGACTAAGTTGTATAGCCAACAACAAAGAGTTTTAAGCTTAAGCTAAAATTCAAATCTTTTTTTTTTGTGGGTACCGGGGGTCAACCTCAGGACCTCGCACGCCAGCAGGCGCCCCTGCTGCTGAGCGATATCACCGGCCCTTTTTCGTATGTGGGTTCCAGGAGTCGAACACGGGCCCTCGCGCTTGCCAGGCAGGTGCTTACGCCACTGAGCCATCTCACCGGCCCTAAAATTCAAATCTTAGTCAAGATCCTCTACACCTGCACTGTAACCAAATGGTAGCCGCTAATTACAGTGGCTGCTGAAGCACCTGAAATGGTCTTGAACAGATGGAGAAGTACAAAATACACACTATAGCTTGAAGATTTAATGCGAAAAATAAAGCAAGAGCAAAGCATCTTATGAATATTTTTATATTTGTTACGTAGCAGATATAATTTAAACAAAAACATATACTTATTTAAATAAAACATATTTTTCTTTTGATCCTTTTAAACGTGACTACTAGAAAATTTTACATTACGCAGTCAGCTTGTATTTCTGTTCAACAGCACAATTAGTTGTTCATTCCCTCTATCAAAACACTTCTGGATTCCAAGTCCAGAGCGCTTGCCATTACACCACAGAACCTTCAAGGCACCTCTGGGACCCAAGTGTCGTACAGTTTCTATGGCGTGCTTCTGTCTTTCCTTCCTTCATTGGGAGTTCTTCATTGCTGCCCTCTCCCTTATCTTTACTATTTCAGCCACTATAGGTGGTTTATATGTCATAATTTAACTCACTTTTCCCAGTTATAATCCAATTTCTCTTCCCAAAATCCCATACTACAAAAATACAATATTACGAAAACTGTTCGATTATCTCTCCTTACCTGCCAGAAAATGAAATGTTCTCGGATAATGTTCTTCACAGCTTCATTGCTCCATACATCACGGTTGAGGCACTGGCAAGCAAAGTCTTGCACATTTTGAATATTTATCATCAGCCACTTATTCTGCATCTGGCCACACTCTTTGGCCTGTACGAATAAAGTTATACAACATTTATTCAAAATAGTTTCTACAAGCTGAGCATAGAAGCCCATGCCTGTAATTTCAGTTACTCAGGAGGCTGAGGCAGGAGGACTGCAAGTTTGAAGGGAGCCTGAGCAACTTAGTGAGACCTTGTCTCAAAGGCCAGAGCCAGGGCTCTAGCTCAGTGGTAGAGCACTTGCCCAGCATGCTGGCATGCACGAGGCCCTACTTTCAATCCCCAGTACCCTCGCCCCCAAACACCGAACTTCTACTTGGTGACTGGTATGTTACAGAATTCAGAATCCTTTCCATGTGAATACTGAGCTTTTTCTCAAGTATGACATCTACAGTTCTCAGCATTCGTACATCATATTTTTTTTTACATACACACATATAATTATACTATTTTCAAGCATTCCCCCCATCCAATTTTTTTTTTTTTTGTGGGTACCGGGGGTCGACCTCAGGACCTCGCGCGCCAGCAGGCGCCCGTGCCGCTGAGCGATATCACCGGCCCCTTTTTTCGTATGTGGGTTCCGGGAGTCGAACTTGGGCCCTCGCGCTTGCCAGGCAGGCGCTTATGCCGCTGAGCCATCTCACCGGCCCCCCAAATTTTTTTTTGAGACAGGGTCCCACTACATAATTCAGGCTGGTCTTGAACACATTATGGAGCCCAGGCTGGCCTGGACCTCATGGCAATTCTCTTGCCTCAGCCTCCCAAATGCTGTGATTACAGGCGTGTGCTACCGCACCTAGCTAATCACCCTAAACATTTTAATAAAAGCTGCTGAGCATTGTTTCTCTTAGAGTTGTTTTCCTAGGAAGAGATCTGAAAAAATGGGGTCACAGGATCAAAGAATGTTCGGGAATGATCTCACATGGCTCTGTGATGTACAGTAACACATCAACTATGAGTGTGCATTTCTTGCCTCTCACTTCCTCTTCAGCACAAAGACCTATGAAATATTGCTGAATGTGAAAGGAACGGCACAAAAGCAAATGAGCAAACACTATCTGAAATCTGCACAGGAACAATGACATAAAAACCGCAAGTTTTTAAAAATTAATTTTATTGGCACATTTTAGATATACATAATGATCACACTCATTAGAAGAAATTTGTACCTGTACATATTTCTTGATTCTTCCTTAAAAGCCAGTTTTAATTATTTGTGGAACAATATTCTTCTCACATCAGTTTAGAATGGGGAACTCTAAGAATCAATGAATACTGCATAATAGTAATCAAAGAAAACACGTAATTCTGGAGTTACTAGGAAATGTAAGATTAATTCTCTTATAAATTCCACAGGGGAATACTGATATTCTAAAAATAAGTATTGGGCCGGTAAGATAGCTCAGTGGCATAAGCGCCTGCCTGGCAAACACGAGGTCCTGAGTTCGACTCCCGGAACCCACATAAAGGGTAAAAAGGGGCTGGTGATATCATTCAGCAGCACAAGCACTTGCTGGCAAGCGTGAGGTCCTGAGGTCGACTCCCAGTACCCACATAAAAAAATAAAAAGAAGTATCATGGTATTAAACCAGGAACTGTATTCAACTGGTCAAAGGATTTTTGTTTTGTTTTGTTTTTTGAGATAGGGTCTTGATAGGTAGGCCAGCCTGTCCTTGAACTCATGATCTTGTTGCCTCAGCCTCCTAAATACTGGGATTACAGGGCTATGCCACCATGCCCAGCTTCAAAGGCTTATTTTTATTTTTATTTTTTGAGACAAGATCTCACTCTGTAGTTCAGGCTGCCCTTGAACTCACTGTGTAGCCCACACTGGTCTCAAAACTCACAGCGATCCTCCTCCCTCAGCCTCCAAAGTGCTGGGATTACAGGCATGCACCATGATGTCTGGCTTAGGACACAGATTTAACAAATGGGTGGTAATGAATAATGAAACTGCTCTACCTAAAGAAAATGTATTTGAAAACAACAGGAAAAAACACATTCTAGAGAGATCAGAGAACATATATCACTGCAATAGTCTACATTTATGTAAGTCTGTCCTAACTACAACACTGACAAGAAAAAAAAATTGTGTAAAACTGAAAGAAGTCCAGAGTTTTAAAATGATGGAGAATCATATCTACCATTTTTTAATATTTGAGATTCATGCTTTCATTAATTCAGATTCACTCATTCAATAAATAATTACCATGTATTTACCATGTTTAGTTACGGAAACAAAAATTCATGCCCCCATGAAGCTTACACTAGGAATTTTACACCAGCAGAAATTTGGAGGTGGTGCTATACACACTGGAGATACTGCTAACGAACTACCACTAGCAGGGCCCAAAGATAACATGATTTTCAGACAACGTAACAGTATTTGGAAGGAAAAAGTCTTTTTTTTTGGTACCGGGAACTGAACTCAGGACCTTGCGCTTGCCAGGCAGGCGCTTGTGCCTCTGAGCTGTATCCCTGGCGCAGGAAAAAATCTTGAGTAAGTTCACAGACGTGATGTATAGCCTGAGGATTATAGCTAAATATCGGTAATTGCTGAGAGTGTATTTCAGATGTCCTCACAGCAGGGGTGAAAGGGATATGGTGACAAGTTAATCTGCTTGGCTGTAGTAATCATCTCACTGTGTGTATCAAGACATCAGATTGCACATTTACACAATAAAAAAAGAAACAAGACAGTCTTCACAACCTCATGAAGTCTACCAACTACATTAACCAAAGTGGATTATGGGACAAAGGAGCAGTCTTCCCTGTTGGAATCTGTTCAGTGATGGTGAACCTTTCAGAGATTTCAATGATAAATAGGCAACTGTGTGCCATAGGTTTGCCACCGTGTTAGGTTGTTCTAAACCAACATTCAAAGCCATCATAGAAAGACCAAGGGCAAAACAGTAGAGAGATAAACATCTCTCTCCCAGAACCAAGTAGATCAGGAAAGCATGAAAAATAAAATAATTACAGAAAAAATGTTTCAGAAAATATGAATAAAATTAAATGTAAGGTATGTAGACAGTTCTCCGCATCCTCAGGTTTGACCAACTTCAAATAGAAAATACAAAAAAACTTTCCAGGATGTTCCCAAAAGCAAAACTTGAATTTGCCACCTAGTGACCCCCACACTGACTGTACACAAATGAAGTCATGCAAAGCACACCCTGCGGCTGCCGCCTGCCCTTCCTCAGCAGCACCTGCGGCTGCCGCACTGCTCACCTGTCTCATCCACACACTATGCAGTCAGGCCTAGGACTCTGGTCTCTGTACCCAACATGTGAGTACACTTTTTCCTGTCATTAGTCCCTGAACAATACAGTGTAGCACAGCATTCACGTTGTATCAGGTACTGTACATAATCTCTAAATGATTTCAGGCATACAAGAGGATATGGGCATATTTCATAGAAATGCTGCATCATTTTATATCAGGGACTTGAGCATCCAAGGATTTTGGCATGGGGGGTGGTCTCTGCATATCCAGAGGGACAACTGTATAGAAAGTTTCACCAGGGGCTGGGATATAGCTTAGTGGCACAGCGCCTGCCTGGCAAGCACAAGGTCCTGAGTTCGATTCCTAGTACAAAAAAAAAGAGAAAGTTTCACCAAAACTTAAATATTTATTTAGTTATTGGATAGGCTCTTTACATTTTCAGCTAAATACTTTCACTATTTTTGCTTCACTTCATTTAACTAATTTTTTTTTTAATAATAAGTACTTTTTTAACTTAATGAAGTACTTTTAGTAAATTAGGGCTAGAAGCACATGTAACTGAATATAAACTTTAAAAATACACATTTCTTCTGATGAAATAAAATAATTATAGAAATTGTTCTGATTCTTCCTGAATAATATATTCCAAATTAGGCCATTCAACTATTTAATGAAGATTTAATGAAGGCAAATTACCTGTGAAAAAACTGTTCTAGACACTGTTATTTTTCGTAATGGTAAATAAAACCAAGTCCCTATGATCACAGAGCTTACAAGCTGGCTGGGAAAGAAGAAAACCTAAGAAATATTTCTTCATCTAGGTCAGACCATTTATCCTAAGTGCTCTGCCCACCTCAGTAGTATAAAACCGCCCCAGCTCTTCCCAACATCACTGTCTTTACATCACTGCTCTATCTGAGTCTCCTCTGTTCTTTCCCCCTCACTTCATCTGGGTTTCTACTCAAATCTCATTCTTTCGAAGTCTTTTCCTGATCTTTCTATCCAAAAGTCCCCTTTCCTAATAATCACAAACATAAGTGAAACCTATGAACTCAACATTGCTTTCAATTTGCCTGTAAGAAACAGAACAGCCCTTGCCTCCTTCCCATATTGTATTTTCTTTCCCCCAGCAACTACAATAACGTGAAATATCTCATCACATATACATACATATGCACACATATATGTAACAAAAACACAGAGATGATACATGGTTTGTTTTTTGTTTTGTGCTTTCCATTTATTTACAGTCTGTTTCTCTTACAAGACCAGTGATAGTGAACCTTTTAAAGATGAGTGCCCAAATTGCAATCCAAAACCCACTTATTTATCACAGAATGCCAACACTGCAATTAAATCTGAATACTGAGGTTTTAGTTTAGAAAAAACACCTCGTACATTAACATCTTTTGTCTTAAAAGGAAAACAATGCACGTGCCACAGGTTCACTACCAACTGTAAACTCTATGACGGAAAGGACTTGGTATAATTTGATTACCGCCGTGGCAGAAACTGTTTATAGGTACCAAACACCGATTTTCCCTTTCTCACTCAGAGAATCTCCAATTTTATATAAGCATTTGGTATCTTAGTATCCAATGCAACTAGGCATGGCCATGCTGCCACATTCTAGTGGATGTGATGCAAGCCAAAGTATTAGGTACAACTTAATTAGTATTAATTCCTAATTAGCATTATGTACAACTGGGCAAAGTATACCCTGCTCAGCCCCTTCCTCTTCCATGCTGGCTAGTCATCTTAGATCATGGACAAAGAGAAGCAAAACCGAGGCATGACATAACAAGACAGAAAGAAACCCTCACCTCCAATAACTACATGGGACAGATCATCCTGACAGCTTAGACTTCCATCTTATTTTAGCTACTGTTCTTTTTCTGGTCTCTCTCACATGGTTGGTACTCAAAATACCAACACCTAGAACAAGATCTTGCAACAGAAGGCCTCAACAGATATTCACTGAATGAACAAGTCTTTCCTTTGATTAGCATGAGCCAGCAAGAATCCCTGAACATGACCTATCTCTAGCTACACTAGTTTCTAAACATGTTAAGTTGGGGCTCAAATTTATGTCTAACATGGGGACCAAACATCTAGGTCTTTCCTGAGCAGGTAGAGTGTCCCTCCAATTTTTAACAGCCACCTCTCTAAACTTCAATGTCTTAGTTTTACACATTATTTCCCTAATTTCTATAAAACTAATAGATATACCATCAATTATAACGAAATGACTACTTTTTCTGGGAGTGTTAATATCATGTAAAGACTTGTAGATGGGTATATTTACTAGTATTAACAGTGAAAAAATTAGATTGTTGCAAACAATATAGATCATGAAATACAAAGAAAAAAAGGTAATATAATTTAAAATTCAGGGGACAAAAAGAAATCCACATTTTCCCTCAATGAACAAAGAGCAACTGCTTTTTATTATCCAGAGTGACCACATTAAATCAAGCTCAAGAATTACTGCATTAACTCTAGGGTAACTCAGAAGTTAAAAACAGAAAACATGCCAGACAAACCCACATCCTTTTGGCTGTGTTACAACTAGAACACTAGACAGGACAGGGAGCTCCTGTTAAGACTACAGGAGAGGGGTCGGTGAGATAGCTCAGTGGCATAAGTGCCTGCCTGGCAAGTGCAAGGTCCTGAGTTCAACTCCAGATACCCACAAAAAAAAAAAAAAAAAAAAAAAAAAAAACTACAGGAGAAAGATGGAAAAACTATGGAGACATCTAAATGACACCTGTAGCTGATAAATAAAGGCCAAGAAGTTTCTCAACTCTAAGCTTACTACATAACAAAAATAAACCCCCGTTTGGTCAAATCACCAACATTCAAGTTTTCTGTTACACAGCCAAACACTTTCAGGTTTTACAGTTCAGAAAACTAAAGTCAAAGAGCAAGTTTATAGAATAATTCTTTATCCTAAATATTTTGTGCTAGTGTATGTCAAAGGACAATTTTTTAAAAAAAATCAGAATTCATTTTCAAATAAGTAGCTGATACATATAATTTTTAGTTATTTTTTGGCCTACTTTATACTCATATATAAAATCTGAAATTTAAGTAGTTTCTGTGGATTTAAGTAACTTAAGTAATATTTCTGTGGAAATATGATTTAAAAGAGCATTAACATGCTAACACAAAAGCAACATACAAGTCAACACATAAAAGGAAGTTCTTTGAACACCTCCAAAAAATACCTAAAATACTCACTAAATTCATTTACTTAACGAATGTTTTGTTCCTATTAAGTGCCAGCAACTATGGCCCGAGGATTACTAAAATAAAAAAAAAAAAAACGTATTCCCCTTGCTCTCATTAAGCTTACAAGTTAACGAACAAATAAAACGCTCTGGAAAGCTTTTCTTCACAGTCAAGACAAAACCAAGATGAGCTGGACACAGGGGCACACACCTGTACTCCCAGCACTCAGAAGGCTGAGGCAGAAGAATCACTGTGAGCCACACAGTGAGCACAAGGCCAGCCTGAACTACACAGTGAGACTGTGTCTCGAAAATAAATAAATAAATAAATAAATAAATAAGTAAAATCCAAGGGAGAATGCATTCTGCAACTTCAGCAACCTTTTTTTCCCAAACACACTAGGATCCCCGCAGAAATAGTTTCCCCTTATTGACAAAGAATATGTTCAAGACTCTCAATGCATGCTTGAAATTGCAAATAATACCAAATCCTTCATACACTATTTTTCCCCGACTTATACAAATTTAAATATCCTCTCTATCTTAACTAAGCACTTAATACACTGTGGCAATAATCTTTGCAGCCTGAAGCACAACAGCAGAACTAGCACATCTTGTTTTCAGTACCAGGAATTAAAACCAGGATGTAGCACTGAGCTATACCCCCAGCCCTTTTTATTTATTTATTTTGATTTTTGATTTTCACTAAGTTGTTCAGGCTGCACTCAAACTTGTGATCCTTCTGCCTGAGCCTCCCAAAGGGCGGGGATCGCAGATGTGCAGCACCACACCCAGCCATGGATTTCTTTGACCCTCTTCACAACTTCACAGATAGATGATTTGTTTGGACCACAGATCTCAGCAACCTCAGCACACAGTTTTTTTGCTTTCCTTGTTGAGAACTTTCAGCTTTTCACTTAAAGGAAACACTTGGTGGCCTCTCTTCGGTGCATCTGAACAACCTGCATCACAACTGTTAAGCTTTAGGGCCACTATTAAATAAAGTAACAGTTGCTTTAACACAGGCACTTTAACGTTGCAAGAGTCCATCTGATAACCAGGACGCATGGTGTGCCTGGTGGGGAGGTGGTGTAACCATGCGAAGATATGGCCCTGGGCAGCACAGCTACTCAAAGGTGCACATGAACTGTTTATTTCTGGAATTCTCCAACTAACACTTTCAGATCTCAGGTAAATGCAACCACGGGAAGCGAAACTGCAGGGAAGGCAGAATGACTGTATAGGTAAAAGACACCTACGTACAGTTCGTAAATGGTTAACAAGCACCTAACCTACTCCAGGTAGCAGTCGCAGATCCAGGTTATGGTTTAGTCCTGGAGGGGCCCCCAGGCCCCTTCCTGTCTTTGGACGGTGACTGGATTATGGGGACTTATAGCTGACTTGCTGTGAGGAAGTGGTCTCTGGCTGGAGGAGGTGGTCACTGTGGTCATGACCTGGAAGGGTACAGATCCCATCCTGGCTCCTCCCCGGCTCTCTGCTTCCCCGATGCCAAACCATGAGCAGCTTCTCCTCCACCAGGACTATGGACTGAAACATGAACAGAAATAAACCCATCCTCCTTTAAGTTGATTGTGTCTGGTACTGAGTCCCAACAACGAGGAAAATGACTAGGACAATACATAAACTTTAAAAAGTAAGATTTTGAAAAAGCTATTAAATGGTAAAGATTCTAAAATGATACCACACCAGGCTAATCAAACAAGCAATCCCATCCATTACTGTTTGAAGAGACTTCCAGGAAGATGGCAGAGTGGTGAGCAGCAGAGGAAGAGCCTCTCTGAGAGTTGCTGTCCAGACACTGGAATACAGCAACCCAGGAAGACAAGGAGGAGGGAAGTGGGTCCCCTGGACCCAGGAAGGATCTGAAGCCAGAACTGAAGCCCACGGAGACAGCGAAGAGAGAAACTTCAACGATGGAGAAGGAGGTGGCCAGTGGAGCCTTCTCCCTAAGTCAGGTCTCACGGCGTGGGAGGAGCTGTTCAAACCTGCAGACACACGGTGACTGCTGGCGACACCAGAGGCCTCCACAGAGAGATGCGGCAGTGGAAGGGAGCAGTGGACGTGAAGGACTGCACCAGCTGGGGTTGAGTGCTGGGGGCTCAATCGGGAAGATAGCGATTCGCCGGGAGCCATCTTGGAGAGGGGCCAACTGAGCTCAGAACTCAGAACAACTGCTGGGTCCACCTATCGGCTCCCAGCTGAGTTCAAGCCCACAGAAGGTACACTGATGGCTGTGGGCTCACAGCCAGAATCCAGCCTGAACTTCAGGTGAAATAAAGGTGCCGGCTCACTGAGATTATCCACTACCCCACCATAAAGCTACTACTGCTGGCCTGCTGGGATAAATCAACACAGATCTGGACTCTGTCTCCACACTTTGTCTACCAGTGACAGCAGAGACAAACCATTACTGTTAGAAATACAATTATAGAGCCAGGTGTGGTGGCACATGCCTGTAATCCCAGCACTTGGGAGGCTGAAGCAGGGGGATCGCCGTGAGTTTGAGGCCAGCCTGGGATACATAGTGGGACCCTGTCTCAAAAAAAAAAAAAAAAAAAGAAATACAAATCAATGTAAACTTTATGTCATGCAGAAGTTGCCAATGCCCTATATAATGAAATTTTTTTTTTGTTCTTTGGAGATGCAAATGGATTTACGAATAAGGCATAGACCCTAGACCCTCCAACAACTTACTGTTTCAAAGCTGCCTTTATGCATCAAGTCAATGGGTGGCCGGAATAGATCCGCAAGGGTAGTTAGTTTCTTATCTATTGCTCCACCATTTCTTAGTTCCTGCTCTTGCCGAACTGCAATAAAAATGGATGACAAAATTTCAACTAGCCATAAAATAAGCCAAGAATTGGGCAATAAAAAAAAATTGTATCAATTGAAAGAATTACTAAACAACATGCTTCACTTCAAATGCAAATGCAAAGATATAATGCTGACTCTGAAAAAAAAGGAGGGGATGAGGAGGAAGTCTGAAGACTTGATAGTACTCCCTATCTAAAAGATAAAAGCAGAAAAATGATTCAATTAAGGCTGGGGGTACAGTCAGTGGGTAAGTATTTGCTTAGCATCAGTAAGGCCCTCAGTTTGATCCCCAGTACAATTTTTTTTAAAAAAGACTCATCTGGGCTGGTGGGATAGCTCAGTGGCATAAGTGCCTGCCTGGCAAGCACGAGGTCCTGAGTTCGACTCCCGGAACCCACATAAAGGAAAAAAAGGGCCAGTGATATCGCTCAGAGGCACAAGCGCCTGCCTGGCAAGCACGAGGTCCTGAGTTCGACTCCCGGAACCCAAATAAAGGGAAAAAAGGGCCGGTGATATCGCTCAGCGGCGCAAGCACTTACTGGCAATCACGAGGTCCTGAGGTCAACTCCCAGTACCCACATAAAAAAAGAAAAAAAAAAAAAAAAAAAAAAGACTCATCTAATCAAAATAATTTCCTTTACATACTCAAAAACCAATTTCAGAACACATGAACGCTTTCAGCCTCATTTATATAATTCTGAAAGTTATCTGAATTTGTTGTTTCTAACTACATACTCAGTTTTTAAAGATTCTAGCAGTAGTGCCAAGCCTTGTGGCTTTTTACTGTAAAATTATGCTTAATTGCCTGGAATAAATCCAATTAAAAATAAATATATAGCCATGCTATAATCCCAGCACTGTGGAGGCTGACACAGGAGGATCTCAAGCTTGAGGTTAGCCTGGGCTACACGGCAAAGAAAACAAAACAAGATTCTAGTTGTAGGGATAATGACTGCTTCTGTCACCTTCCACCAGAAGGGCACAGATCGCTTAGTGACCTCAGTCAGTTTAGGTAACCTTTCAATTTTCTTCAAAGTTACAAGACCTCTTCGTGCCTTGATGAGCTCAGTATAAATCAACTACAAATCAAACCCAGTCCAAGAGTGAATCATATGTTCTCTAACAACATGAACTGTCCTTTCTTTAGGATCCCACTGCTAATTCAATACTAAATCCTCTAAAAGTATAAAACCAAGGTTCTCCTAACTTATTCCACAAAAAGTGAAACTCAATACTGGGGTCTGCAGTACCCCAATTTTGGGGTCCAGGCACCCCAAGTGGGATTGGGTTAGACTTAATGTGGGGGTGTGGGCACCCCAATATTGGGGTATAGGATACCAAGATTTTGGGGTCCAGGTCCTCCAAGTCTGCTTCTCAGCACCTCAACTGGGTTTGGGGCACAGGATAGGGTTAGATTTAGTGTTGGGGTGTGGGCACCTCAATACTGGGGTACCCCATATTTTACAATTATTTTTGTTTTCTAAGAATTTTTTGTAATTTAAAAGTATTTTTTCTTTTAGGATTTTGGTCAATAGTGGCTGCTTTGGGTTGTGTGGCTTTTTCTTCAGACTCGATCTATAACTATTTTCATTATAGTAACTCCTTCCATTGACAGATAGGATCCTGGGGAAACCAGTTTTATTTGATTAGAGTCAGCCTTCAAATGGCACCCACAGTGATAATTACCAGATTCCTTACATTATCTCCAGCTCCATTATGGTTGGTTCCTCTAGAACCAAACAGGTTAGAATCTGGAACAGTTCAGCTCTGGAGGGGGTAGCCACACACAGACTGAATTCCTAAATTTCACTTTTTAAATAAGGTGACTCCTCAAAGTATTAGGCCTAATATTAATCATCTTTCCTTTTTCATTAGGGAGGGAGGGGAAGGGAGATCACAATGGTCCACAGATACCTACTAGTTTCAGTTTGAAAATCTCGGAAACCATCAAATATTGAACGTGCAGGCCGTCGTCTTTTAGGAGCTTTAGGGGAAAAAAAAAAACAGAATTGATTAAAAATTTAACATTAATTTTTAAACAAATCTAAAAACTTCCTTATCCATAAAGTATTTCTTGCTTTAAAATACTCATACAGAGCCAAACATGGTGGCGGATGCCTATAATCTCAGCAGTCAGGAGGCAGAGTAAGGAGAAATGCAAGTTTGAGCCATCCCGGGGCCTGGGTTCAATCCCCAGTGCTGGGAGGTAGGGGTAGGCGGGTAGGGGTGCTCATAGATTCAAACTGGTGCCACCACTAAGAAAACAAAAAATTTTTTAAACTTTGAAGTCATTCATTCATAATTAACCCAACCAACTTTAGCACAACTGTCTTGTTTTACAAATAAGAAAATTAGAGCCCAGTTAAGAGATCTGACCAAGACAAAAAAGATAAGAATCCAAGTGGTGGTATTAGAAAGAAAGAGGATTTTTAGGATGACTCCATGTGGGGAATAAAATAAGACTCATGTTTCAAATACTGGATTCAGTTAGACAAAGGATCTGCGCATCCTCTGGTATAATTCTTGAGTCAGTTCAAAACCCTAAGATTTAAGGATCATGTCTTAGTGAGCAGAAACTCACTAACTCAGTACAAACATAATCAAAATTTTATCTTCCTGTATGAAAATGTTATTAAGCCAGAAAGAAATAACCATGATGCGTATGTGCTGGCTTATGGCAAGCCTGGCTGGCACGTGACCAGAATAAGAAATGATGACCAGCAGCAGGACAAGACACCCTGTCCATCACTGCACGAGGTAATGATTTCTATCAGAGAATGAAGTAAAAACCAAATCAAAGGACCAAAAAAATGCAGAAGCACATTAAAAACTTCTTTGTTGAGAATATATTTATATGGTGTACCATTCATGTGTCATATCAATATTTATATTAAAGAATCACAATATTATATCTGGAAAAGATGATTTATTAAAACATATTTCAGTTTTATACTGAATTCTTACATTTAAACTGATTTTTAAAAAATTTAAACTAACTTCCTTTTTTCTTTTCTTCCTTCCCTCTTTTTTCCTTTCTTCCTAATTAAAAATAATTGAGGAAGTTTGGCAGGGTGGCACTTGCCTGCAAACCCAGCACTCTGGGAGGCCGAAGCAGGAAAATGGCAAGTTCCAGCCCAGCCTGGCCAACTTAGCAACTTATAAAGAGACTCTGTCTCAAAATAAAAAAAAAATTAAAAAGGGCTGGGGATGTAGCTCAGTGTGAAGGCCCTGGGTTCAATCCCTAGTACCAGTAATATAATAATAATAAATTTAAATTTTTATTAAAAATTGAGGAATGTTATTTTTTTCAACGTTGGAACTATACAGTACTGTATTTGTAATTATTTCTAGCTGGTATACTACAGCCTCTCTATTTTTTTTTTTTGAGGAGTACTGGGAATTGAACCCAGAGCTATACTGCCAGCCCCCCAGCCCTTTAAGTCACGAAATTGTCTTGGCTGGCTTTGGATTATGATCCGTCTTCCAGAGTGCTGGGATCACAGGCATGCACCACCATGCCTGGCTCAATAATGGTTTCTTAAAATTAGTGTTATGGCTTGTGTCTAGACGTCCCCCCGAAAGCCTCATGAGGTCATAGGTAGGACTGTTAACCTAGCATGTACAAAGCCATGGCTTCAATGCCAAAAAGTAAAGAAAAACAGCAAAGGAAAGGATTGGGCCGGAGATACAGCTCAGCAGTGCAGCATCTACCTACCAAACACAAGGCCCTGAGTTTGATTCCTGGTACCAAAAAAGAAAACTAAATGAAAGAGGCAGAAGAGAAAAGAAACAAGGGAAAGGAAGAAAGGAGAAGAGATGGGGGAGGGGAGGAGAGGTAAAGAGGGAAAGGAAGGAAGCATGAGAAAGAGTGGAAGACAAAGAGGAAGCAAGAAAGAGAGGGAAGAAGGAAGGAAGGAAAAAAGGAACAAAAGAAAAAAAGAAAAAAGGAAATAAATCTGAATTTTCAGATCATCTTATTACTATTTTTAGATCTGCTACTTTTTGTTTTGTTTTCTTTTTGAGACAGAGTCTCGCTATGTAGCCCAGGCTGGCCTTGAACTCACAGCAATCCTCCTGGCTCAACCTCCCAAGTGCTGGGATTACAGGCATGCGCCACCACACCTGGCTATTCTTTTAGTTCAAATATAGGAAGAAAATTAAAATTCAGCCCCCCACAGATAAGTAGTTGTAAATAGAAGGAAAGTTTTCATAGGCTTTTAAAAAGATCATTGTGGATGTTCTTTGATTCCATGGCAAAACTTACTCAGTGGTAGTTTCTTAAATGTTCATTGTAAAGTGGAACCTGAACTCTTCTATCAATGAGATTATCAGCCTCGTGTTGCAGGGAGTGTGCAGTCTCACCCCTTGCTTTGGTTTGGATGAACTTCCCCCAGAGGCCTGTGTGTGAAGGCTTAGCCCCCAGCCCACAGTGCTCCTGGAGGTGGCAGAGCTTCCGGGAAATGGGGTCTCAGGGAGCAGTTAGGTCGAAGAGGGTGAGCCCTGGGAGGGGACATGGAACTCTAGTTTCTTCCTCTTTTTGCTGCCTGGCTGCTGTGAGCTAACTGACCTCCTGTGCCCCACACTCTCACCATGATGCACTGCTTTACCAAGGGCCAAAAGCGATGGGGGCAAGTGGCCACAGACTTGAAACTTTGAAGGATCCCCCTCCTCTCAGACTGAGATGACTAAAGCCCTGGCTGACCACTTAACTGTGTCCTCAAGAGACCCAAACCAAAACACCCTGCTAAGCCACACCTGGATTCCTGACCCTGAGAAATTGTGAGATAACGGATATTTATTGCAGGCAGCTTAATTTTAGAGCAGCCTGTTGTACAACAATATATGATACAATCCACCTTAGGGTCGGAGTGGATTGTCTACCTATGCATGATTCCGTAGTTTCGTGGCGTTGGCCATTTAGTAATATTTGTTCACTGAGCTATACAAACATTCCAGATCCCAATGATTTCATTATAATACCAACATAATAAAAACCAAACCCTCTTTTAGTGTTGGCAATGTATCAAGCCATATATAATTTTTCTAAAATTCTAATTTTTACCTGAAAACGTTTCAAATCACTGATAACAAATACTGCCAGAGCTTTGATTTTTTTTTTTTTTTTTTTTTTTTTACCCTTTGTTTTTTGAGACAGGGTCTTGCCATGTGGTGCACGCTGGCCTTGAACTCAGTGATCCTCCTGCCTCAGTGCCGCCACCCCTAGCCTATACAACCAGCTGTTTAGAAGTACAGCACAGGTTCGCTCAAGTTTTTAAGAAAATAACTGCCGAATCCCCAAATCTAAATAACTCCAGTCTGCCAGTGATCTTTCAGGTAAAAAGACTGCTCCTTGATAAAAGCCACCAGCTCAGCTCCCAACTCAAAGAACTATACAAGGGCTTTTTCCTAAGGTAACCAGAGCACTTCAGTATTCAGAAGGGGTTTATGCATACATCCTATTTAAAAAATACATATTGGAATAAAGAGTTAATACGACTGATCCTTGTTATTGCTTCATCAATAACATTAGTAGCCGGGTATGGTAGCACATGCCTGTAATCCTGGCACTTGGGAGGCTGAAGCAGGAAGACCACTGCAAATTCGAGGCCAACCTGGGTCATATAGTGAGTTCAAGGTCAGCATGAACTACAGAGAGACCTTGTCTAAAAAAGAAAACAAAAAAACAACAAAAAAACAAAACAAAACAAAAAAACCAAAAAACCCCTCAAATAAATAAATCAAAACAAAAACATTAAACTTTAATAAACTGTGCATATGTGGCAGTGAAGAATTCAATGACCAGTGGTACACATCGGTGCGCCACTGCCCTGGCCCCCCTAAGATGCTGGCACTGACCTAACACTGCTTCCAAACCACTAGTTCAAATGTAACTGTGGTAGACAGGTGCAGTGGCTCACACCTACAATCACATAATTCTGGGAGACTGAGGCAGGAGGACTGTAAGTTTGGCCAGCCTGGCAAATCAGTAACTTACCAAGACCTTGTCTCAACAAGGGGCTGGGGACACAGCTCAGTGCAAAGGCCCCAGTACTGGCCCCCCAAATACTATGTTGAAAAAGGCAACTGGGCCGGTGAGATGGCTCAGTGGCGTAAGCGCCTGCCTTGCAAGCGCGAGGGCCCGAGTTCGACTCCCGGATCCCACATACGGAAAAGGGGCCAGTGATATCGCTCAGCAGCACGGGCGCCTGTTGGCGCACGAGGTCCTGAGGTCGACCCCCCGATACCCACAAAAAAAAAAAAAAAAAAAAGAAAAAGGCAAGTAACTTCTCAATATTACTATGAAAATAGTATGACCTTGACGAACCCCAGAAAGGGTGTCAGGGACCCTCAGGTGACACTTTGAGAACTGTGCTTTCAATCAGTATTGTCCTAAGAAGAAAACAGTTCTCTGAAGACCCTTCTCAAGTTCTAGTAAGGTTTAAATGAAGATAAAGACTGCCTTCCTGGGCCAGTGAGATGGCTCAGCGGCGTACGTGCCTGCCTGGCAAGCGCGAGGGCCTGAGTTCAACTCCCGGATCCCACATATGAAAAAAGGGCCAGTGATATCGCTCAGCGGCACGGACGCCTGCTGGCGCAGGAGGTCCTGAGGTCGACCCCCGGTACCCACAAAAAAAAAAAAAAAAAAAAAAGACTGCCTTCCTAACTGTACAATCTCATCTACCCCTGTCACTGTATGTCAATCTAGAGGTAAAAATAAGAAAAGTCTCATTTTAAATGGAATCCGGTTGCCTCTGTTCGACAGGAAGATAGCAAAGAATTCATTTCCTATAGTCATAACCGCTCAATGATCCTGCCTTATCCCTCATAATAAAGAAAAGATAAAGCTTCCAAGAGCATTACTTTTCAGCTCCGGAATCCATTCATAGCATTTATGTGAAAAAATATGAGCAATATTTTATTACATCTGGTATATTAACAGCACAATGGCTGGCTAACTTGGAAGAGCCCAGAAAGCATTATTATGGTACAGTACTCAGGCTTATCATGTCCCCCTAGCTTTATTCATTGCTGAATCTAGGCAGGACAGTCACCCCCACCCCTCGTATCTGCAGGCTCCCTGTCTACAGATCAACCACAGGTAGAAAATTATTAGAGCAACTCTTAAGTCTTGCCACTCCCTGAACAATATGATTTACAAAGCATTTACACTGTATTGAGTATTACACGTAATCTGGAGATGATGTGAAATATACACTTGAATGTGCAAAGATTATATGAAAACAGTAAGACAACTTTTTGTTCTGGTTTTTTTGAGTGTCTCACTATGTAGTTCAGGTTAGTCTTGCAGTCAAGATTCTCTTGCCTCTTTCTCCTGAGTGCTAGGATCATAGGTGTGTGCCACCAAATCTGGATCCTAAATCATCTTACAGAAGACCTGAAAAAACTGGGATTTGGTAGTCACAAGAGGAGGTGGTGTGGGGAATGTGGTCCTGAACCCAGTCCCATACAGGAACCATAGGACAACTGTATATTCTTTTTATTTTTTTTGAGATGGGGTCTCATTATGTAGTTCAGGCTGGCTTTGAGCTTACTATGTAGCCCAGGCTGGCCTCAAACTCAAGGCAATCCTCCTGCTTCAGCCTCCAGAGTGCTGGGATTACAGGTGTGCATCACCATGCCTGGCCTTATTCTTTTACTTCTCACTACAGGAAACTCCAAGCTGCCAAGTGAAAGGTCTATCTCATAAAAATTCTCAACTAAGGTGCTTTTCCAAAACAAAAAGACACAGGTGTAACCAGGTATAGAAGTACACACCTACAATTCAACTATTCAAAGAGGCTGAGGAAGGAGGATCCCAAATTTGAGGCTGAGTAACTTAGTGAGACTCTGTCTCAAAATAAAATTTTAAGAGCCAGGTATGGTGGTACACATCTGTAGTCCCAGCACTCGAGAGGCTGAGGCAGGAGGATGGCTATGAGTTCAAGGCCAGCCTGGGCTACACAGTGAGTTCAAGGCCAGCCTCAACTACATAGTGAGACCTTGTCTCTAAATAAATAAATAAATAAATAAATAAACAAATTTAAATAAAAGGGCTAGATATAATTCAGCGGTAGAATACGTCCCTAGCAGGACAATGCCCTGGGTTCAATTCTCAGTAACGCAAAAGGGGAAGGAAAAATGTGTATGTGTGTGTAATTTTTTTCATCTTTCTCTTACAATTTATTTCTCCTCCTGTATCCTAGATATCCTGCAAAACTTTATACAGGTCTCTGTTCTCAACTCCCAAACAGAAAATATCTCTGCCATACTGTTCTCAATACATACAACATACATGTCTGTAACTCCGTCTGCCCAACCAGATTAAAACTCCAACTTTTTTTGTAATAAACTGATTAATGCCTAAAATATTTGGCTCACAAAGGGGAAATGAGTCTCCTTAAACTATTAATTTTCTCTAACACTGATTAAAGGTCCCAATCTCTACCATCTTCTCACATACCGAGACTGCTATCACAACTTTTTGTGTAGAACAGGGGTTATTTTCTCCTTTGTTCAAAACAAGAACAGCACTTCCAAATAAAAAAGAAAGCATATGCAGACAGGATATAGCAATCAAATGGATAATCAAGAAAAAAAAATCTTATCTATTTTTTTATTTGTTTTTTGAGACAGGGTCTCACTGTGTAGTACAGGCTGGCCTTAAACTCACAGTGACTCTCCTTGTTATGGTTTGTGTCTAGATGTCCCCCCAAAGCCTCATGCAGTCATGGGAGTGGGCTTCTAGAGTTTGTGATTGATTCAGCATCTAAAGCTAGGATTGAGGGTGTGAGAGCTATACACACCCTAGGGCAGGTAGCCTACCCACAATATAAGAGACAGAAAGAGGCTCGTGGTCTCCCCTCCTTGTTGCTTTTGCTGTCTTCTGCTGCCATGAACTGTTGCCCCTCTGCCACATGCCACCTTGTCTTGGAGCCAGCTGATTATGGACTGAAACCTCTACAAACTGTGAGTTAAATAAACTTTTCCTTCTTTAACTTTAGATGTCAGGTATTTTGTCTCAGCAAGGAGAGAAAAGTAACTAAGACACTCCTGCCTCTGCCTCCTGAGTGCTGGGATTGCAAGTGTTGGCCACCACACCCAGCTAAAAATGTTTTATCTAATGACAGATCTATTACAAAGCAGTAGCTCTTTTTGCTAACTGTCCTCTTCTTGGCCTTCTGCAACAATATCAATTATTGAATCTGCTTCACTCCTTATGAAACAGTTATGGAGCTTTCCTGAGGGCTACATAAACATACAGAGAAAAAGTGACTCCACTTGAAGTACTGCTGAGCAAGCCGTCAGGTTTCTTCATCATTTCATTAAAATCCAGAAGACAACAAGTCAAACATGGAAAATGGTGAACTTACCACCAAACAAAGGCTCTGGTTCCACCAATATTTCTTGCTTTTGAGGAATTGGGGCACGAACTTCTTCTCTATTAAAAAAAAAAAAAAAGTGGGAAATACAGAAAGAGAATTATTTTCTATTTTCTTTCTGAGTTACTGTGAATGTATTCAAATTAACAAGCAAAATAAAGCGGCTTTTTAGAAACCACAGTAATCATAAGAAATGGGTACAGCATTAGTTTCCAAGAGATTAACAAGAAAAATACCTGCCATAAATAGTTCAAATATTTAATAAAGAAAAAAGTACAAAAGGAGAATAGATAATTAAATCACAAAGATATATTAGGTAGTAAATTTTATGCTAATTATAAAAGAGACTAACAAAGGTGTAATCTTCAATTATTCACCACATAGATCCTAATATATTGAACAGAAAAGGTAATAATACATCTTCTAAAAGCCTATTCCTTTCAAAGTTTACCTCCACAGGATATACTAGTCCATCTTGTCCAGTTAAAAAATACTCCTTTTGGGCTGGTGAGATGGCTCAACAGCATAAGCGCCTGCCCGGCAAGCGCAAGGTCCTGAGTTCGACTCCCGGAACCCACATAAAGGAAAAAAAGGACTGGTGATATCGCTCAGCGGCACAAGTGCTTGCCCGGCAAGTGCGAGGTCCTGAGGTCAACTCCTGGTACCCACATTTAAAAAAAAAAAAAAAAAACTCCCTTCGATATTTTGTGAAAGTGCCCAAGTTGTGGCTCAGTGACAGTGTGCTCGCCTGCCCAGCCTGTGTGAGGCCCTGGGTTCATTCCACAGCATGCCCCCACCAAAAGGCTATCTTTTAAAAAATGCTGTGTGCTTTAAAACTGTTCATCTTTTTTTTTTTTTTTTTTTTTTTTGTCTTTTTGAGATAAAGTTTCGCTATGCAGTGCAGGCTGGCCTTGAACTCACTTTATAGCCCAGGCTGGCCTCAACTCCAATAATCCTCCTGCCTCAGCCTCCGAGTGCTGGAATTACAGGTGTGCACCACCATGCCCAGCTAAAACTGTTTATCTTATAACCAAACAGAAAACTCTGTTGAATAATGTTCACAGAAAATAATAGTAATGTGCAAATATAAGTATATAAATTATATACAAATATGTATTAATTTAAGATAGGCCTGCTTTAACTTTCATTCACGTGTTTCTAATACCACAGCAATGAATGAGATTAAGGTTCTCTTTTTGATGTCTAAGAGTTGGAACTCCAAAAGTTAGTTTATGAAACAAACTGTCAATACTCCTTTGTCAAGTCACTAACATCTGGTATCAGAGTGTTGTTTTGCGGCAATGAGGACTGAACCCAGGGCCTCACGCATGTTCTGCTCCACCACTGAAATACATCTCCAGCTCTCATCTCCATCAAAGCACCACAGGTAGACAAAGACATCTACATAAGCCAATTGACTGGAGGATAAAGAACAATTCAAGTTACGTTTAAGGACGTGTCCTCCTGGACATCAGTCATGACTCACACTCAGAATGTCCATAATCTGAAGGAACAGACATGGCTAAGAAGCTCTGTTAATCCTTTCACTAAAAGGAAATAGGCCAGTCAGGTACAGTAGTGCATACCTGTAATTCTACCTACTCTGGAAGCTGAGGCAGGAAGATCACAAATTTGAGGCCAGCCCAGGTAACTTAGACTCTGTCCCAAAATTTCAAAAATGAAAAAGGGTATAGATATGTAGCTTCATGGAACAGCATGCACGAGGTCTGGGTTCAATCCCCAGTACCACCAAAAAACAAAACAAACAAAAAACAAAAACACATGGGCTAGGGAAATAGCTTGGCACAAGAATGCTTGCCTAGTATGTGAGGCCCTAGGTTCCATCCTCTGCACTGCTCCCCCAACCCTTCAAAATTGTTTTGTACAATGAAAAGGAAGCACATGTTCCCCAAATCAACTGTAAATATCTACTATCCCGTTTCTATAAATGGAACCATGCTTTTATACTGATTTCCATTAAAAACCTGAGCCATGTTGGAGAATGGGATATCACAATTGAAATACATGGTCAACATTAACAACACAAAGCTGTAAGGTATTAATAATGATCTCTAAAGTTCACATGTTGTGTGGAAACAATACTGTATTGATATGGAACTAGATCCAAGACAGGCAATTATAGCTCCATGTACTCTTTTTTTTTTTTTTTTTTTGAGACAGGGTGCAGTACAGGCTGACCTTGAACTCTTTGTAGCCCAGGCTGGCCTCCAACTCAGAGTGATCCTCCTGCCTCAGCCTCCTGAGTGCTGGGATTACAGGTGTGCACTACCACACCCAGCTCATGTACTCTGACTTTTAAATTTATCTAGTTTAGTAAAAATAAAATCCCAGCCTTTTGTCTATTCCTGTTCTTAAAAATACATTTTTTTTTTTGTGGGTACCGGGGGTCGACCTCAGGACCTCGCGCGCCAGCAGGCGCCCGTGCCGCTGAGTGATATCAACGGCCCTTTTTTCATATGTGGGTTCCGGGAGTCGAACTCGGGCCCTCGCGCTTGCCAGGCAGGTGTTTACGCCGCTGAGCCATCTCACCGGCCCCAACCATTTGTTAATTCTTTTTTTTTTTTTTTTTTTGTGGGTACCGGGGGGTCGACCTCAGGACCTCGCGCGCCAACAGGCACCTGTGCCGCTGAGCGATATTACCGGCCCCTTTTTCGTATGTGGGATCCGGGAGTCGAACTCGGGCCCTCGCGCTTGCAAGGCAGGCGCTTACGCCACTGAGCCATCTCACTGGCCCCATTTGTTAATTCTTGATGTTACTTCTTATGCAACTGGGGTTCTGTTCACAAAGTCCTTACCTACACCTATGTCTTCAAGAGTTTTACCCATTTTATCTTCCATTAAGTGGTTCTGTTTTAATGTTTAAGTGTCTGATCCATTTTGGTTTCATTTTAGTACAATACAGATACGGGTCTAGAGTCAATCTTCTGTGCATGCATAGTCAGTTTTTCTAGCACTTATTCCTATTTAAAAGGATTCTTCTTGTTTAGTATCTCACGTTATAAACAAAGCGAGTTATATTAAAATCTCGCCTGAGGACATTTTAAATATTTTGTTTCAAAAATCAATGGTTTGGGGCCGGGGATTTAGCTCAGTGATGCAGCGCCTGCCTGGCAAGCATGAGGTCCTGAGTTCAATTTCCGGTACACGCCCCCCACGTCAATGGCTTTCTTTGGAGCAAGGTTGATGTCCGATATTTTCTGAAGTCTTGGAATTTTGCCCAACAGATACTTATTTTATACTTCACTGTATTAAAATAGTAATTTTCTTTCATAATAAAAGCAAAACTAAATAACAATTATTTGCCATTTCTTTAAATGGCCCAAGTATACATTTATTAATAAAAAGGACAAAACACCAACAATTCTATAAGGTAAGAATGGTTCTAACTACTTAAGGTAAAAAGGAGCAGGAATCTTTTTCTTTTTTAAGAATTTAATTCTTTTTAAGTGTTGAAGTTTAAACCCACGTTCCCAAGCAGGCAAAGCACTGCCACTGAGCTACTAACCCAGTCTAGAATTATTGTTCAAAAATTTTGTATGGCTATTCATTTTCCTAAGAAAAAGTAGGACTATCAAGAATTGGGAAATACATGCTTTACTGGCCTTCCATATTCATCGCTTAATGTTCTGCAGCCTCAGTAAGATGTGGGTAAAAATGGCATCCTGTAAGGTTCTCTAGTGGTTCTACTTGTCTGTTTTGGTTTTGGCTGCTACAGGATCCAAAAGCCCTGCCTGCAGGCCATCACCTACCAGCTGGCCTTCCAGACTCACATGAGGCCCACACAGGTCTTCTGAGGACTGAATAGCAGAGGATTAAATAACAGACCTAACAGTGCTCTAGAGAATTCAAGGTTTTTTTTTTTTTTTTTTTGTGGGTACCGGGGGGTCGACCTCAGGACCTCGTGCGCCAGCAGGCGCCCGTGCCACTGAGCGATATCACCGGCCCCTTTTTTGTATGTGGGTTCCGGGAGTCGAACTCGGGCCCTCGCGCTTGCAAGGCAGGCGCTTAAACCGCTGAGCCATCTCACCGGCCCTTGTTTTGTTTTTTGAGGCAGGGTCTCAGTATGTAGTGCAGGCTGGCCTTGAATTTGCTTATGTAGCCCAGGCTGGCCTTGAACTCATGGTGATCCTCCTGCCTCAGCCTCCCGAGTGCTGGGATTACAGGTGTGCACCACCATGCCCAGCCTAGAATTCAAGGTTTATAAGTACAAAAATTTCCACCTGGTATTTTTTTAGGGGCTTTCAACCTTTAATTTTTTTGAACCAAACACAAGCGACCTAACTTTGACAAAAACACGACTAGTTGATTAGGCAGGGGTAGCTGCTAATAGTACACAATCAATCCATACTCCGTGTGTGGTCTGACTGTGGAGACACTTGCAGAACTGGTACTGGGCTCTTCAGCGATTCCTCCCCCATCCAGGAACATAGTGACTGCCATCTCCAGGTTGTTGTTGCAGGCTTCAAGCATGTGCTTTCCTACACTTTCACTTGCACCTGAAATGGCAAAAGGACAGAAAAAAAATGTTAGAGAAGACATCTTCTTACAATGAGATCATATTAGAGAATTCCCAAGCAAAGGAATAGCCTTTTTCCTGTCTAAATGACCTTTTTATTTAAACAAGTTTATTTTTACACTGTTAACTGGTTGATGTAAAATACACAGAGCTAGAAAAGAATGTAGCAGCACTGAAATAGTAGTCTTCTTTTATAATAAAACTAAACAAAACAATATTTGCCATTTCTTTCTTTTTTCTTATTCAATATTTCTTTAAATGGCCATAGTATATATTTATTAATAAATGGAAAAAAACACAGACAAATTAAGCCAGGCAGGGTAGTACACCCCTGTAATCCCAGCACTCTGGGGAGGCTGAGGCAGAAGTATCGCAAGTGTGACCCCCACCCTTGGCAATTTAGTGACTTAATGGGATCCCCCTCTCAAAAGGTAAAGGGCTGGAGATGTAGCTCAGTGCAAATATCCTGGGTTCAACTTCCAATACCTCAAAAAAATAAAGATTACACTCTAGAAAGTTAGAAATACCTTCTTTTAGGAAGAATGTATTTCAGTTGGCATTTCTGTTTCTGTCACAAAACATTTCTAATCCAAAAGCAAAAGAACCAAAATGGGACATTTTTGTCTAAAATGTAACAAAATCAAACTCCGGAAAGAAATATCAATCTTTATCAGATAAAACTAGCCCTAACATACATTCATTCATTCATTCATTCATTCATTCATTCATTCAGAGATAGGGTCCTGCCATGTAGTTGAGGCTGGTCTTGAACTTACTATGTAGCCCAAGCTGACCTCAAACTTGCAGCAATCCTCCTGTCTCAGCCTCAAGAGTGCGCCAACATGCCCAGCCCTAACACTCATTTATAAATAAGGCTAGGATAGTCTGTTAAATAAAATGCAAATGGTAAATCCTTTTAAGAAAACATTTTTAGCTGGGCGTGATGTAACACACTTGTAACCCCAGCACTCTGAGAGGCTGAGAGAGAAGGGTTTTGAGTTGGTGCCCAGCCTGGGCAATTTAGCAAGACTATCTCAAAACGAACAAAGGACTGGGGATGCAGTTTAGTGTGAAGCCTTAGGGTTCAATCCCAAGTACCACCAAAAAGACATTTTTTTACAGCATGTACCAATTTGAGTATTTTTTACTGTGTATAAGAGTTTCTAGTCAAAATAATTAAATCTACATGAAATATACACACATAAACATGTCCATATGTATGTCCACTTAATAATGAAAACTTCAATTAATAATGAAACTTTAGAAAGGATATAAATGTTCAATAACATTAACATGTAAACTTAAGTATATATGAAATGAAGTACTTAGTGGTCACTACAAAGCATCTCAGGGCTGGACGTCGTGACACACCCCTGTAATCCCAGCACTTGGGAGGCTGAGGCAGGAGGATTGCTGTGAGTTCAAGGCCAGCCTGGCCTACGAAGTGAGTCAAGGCCAGCCTGAACTGCATAGCGAAACGCTGACTCAAAGACCAAAAAAAAAAAAAAAAAAAGCATCTCAGGCTTCCCATTTAGAATTATTTTTCTTTATATAAATTACAGCCTCTAGAATCTCCTGTTGTAAGTAAATGCTCATCTAACTTTTTGTCTGAAAATGTCTTTATTTTATGGTCATTCTTGAAGATTACTAGGCATGCCATTTCAAGGCTGACAGCTACTTGTTCTTAGTACGTTGAAAATAGCATTCCAATGTTTTCTGGCTTCTGCTGTTGTTCCTGGGAAATCAGTTGTCAGAATAAAGAAAAAGATTTTTATAGTAATCTGTTGTTTCACTTTAGCTGCTAATTTTAAGACTGCTCTGTCTTTGGCTTGCTGCAGTTTCACTCTGATTTGCCCTTCATTCATATGTATTTCCTTCTGGAACTGCAATTAGATACAATGTTAAAACTCATCACTATAATTCTTATGCCTCAACCTTTCATTTGTTTATTGTCTCTTTGCTGTATTCTCAACAAGATATTCAATATTATCTTCCAGGTCACATATTCATTCTGTGTGTGTATGTGTGTCTGTCTGTCTCTGTCTCTCTCTCGACGAGGTCTTTTTATATAGTCCAGGCTGGCCTTGAACTCGCAGTGATCCTCCTGCCTTAGCCTTCCAAGGGCTGGGATTACAGGCACGCACCACCATGCCCAGCTAATTTCTCTTTATTTCATGTCAATTAATCTTTTATAACTATGAGTTCTATTTTTGTTTATTTCCCATTTGCTTGGTCATGATTTAGAGACTCTTAATTCATATTCCTATTTCATATGAAGGATTCATATCCTTCATTTAATCAAACACTGGAATTACAAAGATAAAACAAATTTTCTGCAGTCTCCATGGGTTATTGTCTTTTGTTACTCCTTGCTCTTACTGTACAATGGTATTTTGTGTGTGTGATTTGTGATATTATTTTTATAGTAATCTTTTGTGCCTTAGGATTTTAATCTGTAGATTTTTGGAGGCTGGAATGAAGGAATATTCCTCCCAAGAGACATGCTTTGGTAGATTATTATTATTATTTTGTTGTTGTTGTTGTTGTTGTTTGACACAGGGTCTCACTCTGTAATTCAAGCTGACCTTGAACTCACTATGTAGCCCAGGTTGGCCTCCACAGCAATCCTTCTGGATTAGCTTCCTGAGTGCTGGGATTAAAGGTGTGCACCACCAGGCCAAACTTTTTTTTTCTTTTCCGTACATTCTTTTTTTTTTTCTTTTTTTTTATTTTAAAGAGAAGAAAAAACAAAACAAATCAAAAGAAGAACAAATTTTCGAAACAACATAATAGGAGGGTAACAATGGTTAATACATTACGTATTACTATCTTTAAGTTAGTTATTCAGGATACCAGACATTAACATTCAATTGTCCAAACATTATTGGCACAAACCTTACTCTTCAATGAACTAAGTAAAATTGGTAGTGTATCTATCTTAACCATCTTATATATATATACAATTTTTTTCCCTTTCCCTTCTTTCTTTTCCCTATTCCAGTCTCTCTTTCCTTTTGACCAGTTTCTTTTTGATTCACCATGTCTATTGTACATTTTGGATCTTATTTACTCTTTCAGTTTCTCATACTAGAGAGACAATACGATGCTTACACATGTGCTTCTGGTTTATTTCACTTATGAGTATTTTCTCGAGTTGCATCCATTTACCTATAAAAGTCTCCAGTTTATCCTTCTTTATGGCTGAATAGTACTCCATTGTATAAAAATACCACATCTTTCTTATCCATTCCTCAGTTGATGGGCATTTGGGTTGTTTCCAAGATCTGGCTATTACAAATTGTGCTGCTATAAACATGGGTGCACATATATCGCTGTGGTACGATGTTTTTAATTCTTCTGGGAAGATGCCCAGAAGGGGAATAGCTGGGTCAAATGGGACCTCCAACCCTAGCTTTTTGAGGAATCTCCACACTGACTTCCACAGTGGCTGTACCAGTCGACACTCCCACCAACAGTGGAGAAGGGTTCCTTTTTCCCCACAGCCCCTCCAGCATTTGTTATTAGTTGATTTCTTTATAGTAGCCATTCTTTCTGGGGTGAGATGGTATCTCAGTGTTGTTTTAATTTGCATCTCTCAAATGATTAGTGATGTTGCACATTTTTTTGTATATTTATTTGCCATTAGTATTTCTTCATCTGAGAAATGTGTATTCATCTCAGATGCCCGTTTTTGGAGTGGGTCTTTAAATTTGGGAGGTCTGATTTTTTTGAGTTCTTTATATGTTCTCGATAGTAATCCTTTGTCTGAGGAACAGCTGGCAAACATTTTTTCCCACATTGTGGGTTGTCTCTTCACTCTGTTGGTGGTTTCTCTTGCTGTGCAAAAGCTTTTTAATAAGATGAGATCCCAGTTATTGATTCTTTGGGATAGTTCCCGTGCAGTTGAGTTTTTATTCATAAAGTCTTTGCCTACACCAATGTCTCCAAGGGTTTTACCTATCCTACCTTCCAGCAGATTTAATGTTTCTGTTTTAATATTTAGATCTCTGATCCATTTTGAATTTAGTTTAGTGCATGGTGAAAGATATGGGTCTAGTTTTAATCTTCGGCATGTGTAGAGCCAGTTTTTCCAGCACCATTTATTAAAGAGGCTATCTTTCTTCCAGCGAATGTGTTTGGCACCTTTGTCAAAGATAAGGTGGCTTAGTATGTCTGGGGTTGTTTCAGCATCTTCTAATCTGTTCCATTGATCTTCAGGTCTGTTTTTTTTGCCAGTACCACACTGTTTTTATCACAGTAGCTTTATAGTATAATTTCAAGTCAGGGATTGTGATGCCCCCTGCCTTGCCTTTGTCACCCAGAATTGCCTTTGCTATTCTAGGTCTCTTCTGATTCCAAATGAATTTTAGGATTGTTTTCTCTAATTCTGTGAGATATGCTGTTGGAATTTTGATTGGAATTGCATTAAATCTGTATAACAATTTTGGAAGTATGGCCATTTTCACTATATTGGTTCTTCCTATCCAGGAGCAAGGGATATCTTTCCATTTTCTGATATCCTCTTCAATCTCCTTTTTCAGAGTACTGTAGTTTTCAGTATAGAGGTCTTTTACATCCTTTGTGAGGTTGATTCCTAGGTATTTCATTTTTTTGGATATTATTGTGAAAGGTATTGTTTCCCTAATTTCTCTTTCAGTAAGTTTGTTATTTGTGTACAGGAAGGCTATTGACTTTTGAGTATTGACTTTGTATCCAGCTACACTACTGAATTTGCTTATTCCTTTTCCGTACATTCTTGACCTGGAAGTTCTTCAAGACCATGGAGAAAATGTACCTCTCAGACATTACAAGAAACAGGACTCCAGCCTTTGCAGCCTCAAGATTCCAAAAGTGAAAGAATTTGCTTTGAGAAGACAGCCCCAGAACACCATGTTCCAGAGTGGTGGCAGCCTAGAGAATTTGTTCCTCAGGTTCAGAGAGCTCACTGATCCAGGTACTCATCCCCTACAGCCACGAGAGAAGGAAGCCTGGCTACTGCTCCAGTTGGTTGCAGACCTTGGCATCATCCACGTGATGCTGGTTTTAGGTGCATGGAGAATGCAAGAGTTGTGGGGTCAGGAAGGCTTCCACCCAGATTTCAGAAGACCTGGGAAGCCAGGCAGTGTGCTCCTGACAGGGCAGTTTGTGAAGCTGTGAGAGTGAAGCCAGAGGTGCAGTGGAAACCCCAGAAGTTTGGAGAAGCCAGGAACATGGATCATCTGAGAAAAGATGCAAGGAATGAGCAGAGACGGCCCAAGGGAGAAGCCATGGGAGCTACAACCATCTGTAGTGTCGTAGAGGCAGAGCCACCCAAGCCCTTTGGAGTTCACGTCTTGCCACAGGCTGCCTCAAATGCTAGACATGAAACTACAGGACTTAATGTCTGCCCTGCTAGATTTTGGATTTGCTTTGGTTCCATTCCTTTCTACCCCCCTTTTTGAAGCGGGAATGTTTATCGTGAGCCATGGAATGTTGGAAGTGTTTAACTTTCTTTTCATTTGTATGGTCTCCCAGCTAAGTTTGCCTTGAATCTCAGAGAAGACTTTAGACTTAGACTTTTCAGCAGTGCTAAAACTGTTAGGACTTAGGCAACTCTTGGAGATGGACTACATGCCTGTAAAGGGATGTGCATGAGTCTTGGGGGGGGCAGAATGTCATGGCTTGTGTCTAGATGACCCCCCAAAGCTTCATGAGGTCACAAGAGGGGCTTTTCAGAGGTGGCTGGATCTAGAGTGTGTGATGCTGGGATTAAGGGTGTGTGATTACTAAATGAGTCCACTGATTACAGCTTCTTTCAAAAGGAAGAAAAACCTGATGATGACGCAGCAGAAGACTCTAAAATGTCAACAAAAAGTTGCTGCCAGGTGTGGTGGCACATACCTGTAATCCCAGCACTTGGGAGGCTGAGGGAGGAAGATAGCAATGAGTTCGAGGCCACCCTGGGTTCAAGGCCAGGCTGAACTACATAGTATGACCCTGTCTCAAAAAAACAAAACAAGAAAAAGGAAGAAAGCTGCTGCCAGGAGTCCTGCTTAAATCCCAGTTTCACTGTGCCAGGCGATTCCCATTCTCCAAGCCCCTGTGTATGATGTGTGGCGACCGCTATCCAACAAAGCCATGAAACCTTCAAAGCTGCTCTGCCACGTGGAGACCAAACACCCTGCAGTGAAAGACAGGTCTTCAGAGGTTTTCAAAAGAAAAAAGTGAACATAACAACAGAAGCCATTACTGAAGGCAACACTCCATCCAATGTGTGCACTGAGAGCTCATTCTGAGCCGCTGACCGCACTACTGAAGCTAAGAAGCCCTTTACTATTAAAGAGTGGATCCTGCCTGCTGCTGAGGACATTTGTCATGAACTTTTAGAAGCTATAGCTCAAAAGGCAGCGTGTGTTGCTCTTTACACAAGCACCATAACTGGACGAGCTGATGAAACAGCAGTATCCTCGGGTATAACTGTTAGTGAGGATTAGTGAGTCACTGTGTGACGCAGCCAGGCTGACGAATCTATTAATGTTGACAACAAAACAACAATGCTTGTTTCTGTGTGCAATATTTTTCAGGAGGATGTGCATGAGGATATGTTATGTGCACTTTTGTTGCCAACTAACATCACAGCTGCAGCACCATTCAAGTCTTTGAATGATTCCATATCAGGAAAACAGAACTGGTCATGTTGTGTCGATACATGCTTGGACAGAGTGGCTGCCATGACGGGGCGGCTTTCTGGTTTCACTACTCAGGTCAAAGAGGTCACTTCTGAATGTGAGTCTACACAGTATGTAATCCATACAGAAATGCTGGCTGGCTAAAAAATGTCACCTAAGCTTAACAAAGTTTGGGGGGATGTGGTTAAAATTATCAACCACACTAAAGTACATGCCCTTAATTCACATCTGTTCATGCAGCACTATGTGGAGATGGATACAGAGCACATGCATCTTCTCTTATACACAAAAGTGAGATGGCTTTGTAAAGGTAGATCACTGGCCAGAATTTTTGAGTGTCAAGAGCGACTCCAGAGATTTCTTTTAGAAAAAGAATCACCAATGACAGCACATTTTAGTGACACAGAATAAATTGCAAAACTCGCTTACTTGTGTGGCATATTCAACCTGCTCAACAAACTTAATCTGTCACTTCTGGGGAGAATGACCACTGTGTTCAAGTCAGCAGATGAAGTGGCTGCATTCAAAGCCAAACTGAAATTGTGGGGATGAAGAATAAACACTGGGATTTCTGACATGTTTCAAACATTAGCAGAGCTTTTAAAAGAGACTGAGCCAGGGCCTTCTTTCTCCAAGCTGGTGCATAATCACTTATCTCGGCTTTCAAAAGAGTTTCAGCATTACCTCCCAACCACAAAATACCTGATATGAAAAGAAATGGATCCACAGCCCATTGGAGAACAAGCCAAGTGACCAAGTCCTTAACATTTCTTATCTGATTACTACAACAGGCTCCTAACTGATCATCATTCTATCTTCCATCCTACTGCTAGTATATACTCCAAACTGTAAGTTTGATTGTATCACCCACCTGCCTCTTACCCTGGTTTAAAATTCCTTAAAGGCTCTCTTCTGATACCTAAAGTATAAATTTCAAGGTCTTTATGATCTGTAAAGTCTTTTACGAAGCGGTCTCAGCTTATTTTTCTGGTGTGGCCTCTCCTCCATCCCATACAATTTACTACAATCAAACTAAAATTACATACATGGAATTTCCTATTCCCACTCATCTTCCCTTGCTGAGAACTGCCAGCAGTATTACTAGACAATTTGTGAGCTAAACTACCCCCAGGCTCCCAAGCCTGTGTCTGCTTCTGGCTGCCCTGAAAGAATAGAAACTTTTGCACACAGAAATTGGTTTTATTTACCTTGTATGTATGTATGTATGTATGTATGTGAGACAGGGTCTCACTATGTAGCCCAGGCTGGCCTCAAACTCACGGCAAACCCCTTACCTCAGCCTTCAAAGTGCTAGAGGAATTGGTTTTATTGTCTTGGTATCCCCAGCAACTAGCTTCATGCTTGTGCTTGTGTGTGATCAATGTACAATAAGTTCACTTACAGCTATCTCATACTACTTTATCTCATGAGATAATGTACCAGGGAAAAAAGGGCCAGAACCACTGTCAACCTTTCTGTATCTTCAGAATTCTGTACTATATGCATATATGTATGGTTTAAATTAAAATTACAAAGCAATATAGTTACACTGTGAAAATGACAAACAGCAAATAGATATCTGGAATAAATGGACTTAATATTTTCAGTAAGATCATCAGACATAAACTTTTAAAGGGTTATATCTGAAGATTCAAGATGGTGAATTAGCTGGACGTGGTGGTACATGCCAGTAATCCCAGCACTCAGGGAGACTGAGGCAGGAGAATTGCAAGCTCAAGTTCCACCTGGGCAACACAGCTAGACCCTGTCTCAAATAAACTCTTTTGCCAAGTGTGGTAGCACATGCCTATAATTCCAGCACTAGGAAGGCTGAAGCAGGAGGATCAAGGCCAGCTGGAACTATACAGCAAGATGCTGTCTCAAAAAAACAAAACAAAACAAAAACACAAAAAACTCTCAAGGGTAGGAGATGTAGCTCAGTGGTAAAGGATCCCTAGGTTCAATCCCCTAGTTCTGAAAAAAGACAAAAGTGACACACTAAAGGCACCATTCACTCTCCCACTTTTCCATGAGACAGAATCACATAAGTGTACTATACCTGCTTATCAAGGTGGGAGAACAATGAAGTTCAATGGTGGGCAGAGTTGGAGAAATGGATTAAAACAGAACAATCCTGCAAAGATCACATGGCAGCATGGCAGAGGGTGAGGGTACAAGGGAGTCCCAGTGAATCAGTATTATGGGAGTTAATACGCTGCTAATAATCAGTCTAAACAGACAATAGGCCTGGGATCTGCACAGCAAACTGACTCTGGAGAAATTCTCTGCACTTTTCAGGTGTTCTCCTGGGACGGAAATGGAACCACCTTGAAAAGGGCTTACCTGAACTTGCTACTCTAGCAAAGGTGCATGCATTTTTCTGACTGCTGATCCTGTGCAAGATTACTACACTGTGTCAGTGGGCAGCAACCTGAACAGTCAGTTCAGTCCAAGGGAAGAACCTCTGACACAGAACCCCTGAGAATTCTATGAGCTGGACAAGATGCACTGTCAGAATCAGCCCTGCCCCTGGAGTGCACAGTGCAAAGGACATGGAGGAAGTTGTCCCAGATGAGTTCTGGGCCAGCATGCTAGCCTGCTGACAGGCTACAATGTCGGAGCCTGCCCCACTCTTGGAATGCACAGCCAAGATTCTCTGTAGTAATTCTTTGCCTGGGGACCTCTGAGTTCTGCCCTAGTGCATTCTGGTGTGCAGGTCAGCTGAGAGGTATTTCAAATGGCTCCAGTCAGAAACCACCCCAGCAAGTCATCTGGTGAGCACATGAAGGACAAAAAAGAGGGTAAATAACTCCAGCCTTTGCTCAGAGCTTAAGAAGACAGGAGGGGCCAGGGATATAGCTCAGCAGCACAGCACCTGCCTGGCAAGCACAAGGTCCTGAGTTCGATTCCTGGTACCAAGGGAGAAAAAAAAAGAAGACAGGAAAGAAGTTCTGATGGCGTATGTTGTGAATAGCCACTCCTACCCACAGCGGCAGAAAGGAAATTTTTATTAATACCTTGTTATTGCTATTTTTTGTATGTATATATTTTCTCTTTTCTTTTAATACCTTATTTTTTCATTTCTTCATTTTTTCACTACTTTATCTTTCTCCTGCTTTCCACTTTTTTCCTTTTTTTTTTTTTTTCCCCCACCAGTACTGGGGACTGAGCCCCATGCTATATTCCCAGTATTTTTTTTTTTTTTTTTATTCTTTGAGACAGGGTCTTGCTAACTCACTAAGTTGCCCGGGCTGTGCCTTAAACTTGCCACCCTCCTACTTCAGCCTCCCAGAATGTTTGGATAACAACTGTGCTCCACCATCCCCAGGTTTTCCCTTTTTAATTTTAAATTTTTTCTTCTTTCTTTTTTCCCTTTTTATATAATAATTTTAGTTTCATCATTTTTAACTTATTAGGTCATTTTAAATTACTTTTGTCCCTTTTTCTCTTCTGTTGTTGGTGCGGTAGCTATTGTTGCTTTTAGTGTTTACTTTCTTTTTATAGTTGTTTTTGTTTGTTTGTTGGAGACAAGGTCTGGCTATGCAATTGAGGCTGGCCTTGCACTATTTCATCCAGGCTGGCCTTGAACTCACAGCAATCCTCCTGCCTCAGCCTCCCAAGTGCTGAGATTACAGGTGTGCACCATTACACCCAGCCTTTTACTTTATTTCTTTATCTGGTTTCTGTTGGTGTTCATATGCAGAGCCGGGGGTCAGGCTTGGCATTTTGAGCACCTTGTTGGATGCTCTGCGATGGAGCTGTACTCCCAGCTCAACAGAGAAGCTGAACCTTATTCCATCTGCATCTTATTCCACTTGAGTCCTGGCAGATACTTCAATTTAGAGAGTAGAGGAGATTAAAGTGCCCAACAGCAGCAGCAGAAAGGATAACACAACAGTTCTGAACACCACATTTACAAGGAGTCTCCACATAGCTTATTCCCACCCTACAGACCACACGCTGCTGATAAGACTGGAGGAGTAACCAGAGGCTGTGCCCCGTGTATTCTGCTGTCTACCCCACACCTGCCTGAACCCACAGTGGGACCCCACTCTTGTAATGTCCAGAGAGAAAGCAGGTCCCTCAAGCTTAAACAGCATGTGTTATGTAAAGACTCATTAATCAAAGCCAAAGAAGCCACAGGGAAAAGACACTGTAAAGCCTAACTGACATTAAATTCAACTCGACACAACGAACCTATATCCCAGGGCACATACTCAAGAGAAGACGAGCTACTAAGAAGTACATGAAAGTGACAGAGATCCAGCCCAACAGATGCATCAATCTTAACATAGAAATACAAGAAATATGAGAAAACAAGGCAACATGACATTTCCTACTGAAGTTCATAACTCTCTAATAACTGATTCCAAAGATACTGAAGTTGATGAAATGCCAAAGAATTAAAAGCTCAGTGGATCCCAAAAGAATATAATAAACAGCTGAGTGAATTAAGGAAGATAATGTAAGATATGAATGAATAGTAAGAAATTCTGAAAAAGAACTAAACAGAAATCTTGAAAATGAAAAGCTCAGTAAATCAGATTTTTAAAAAACTCATTTGAGGGCCGGTGAGATGGCTCAGCGGCGTAAGCGCCTGCCTTGCAAGCGCGAGGGCCCGAGTTCGACTCCCAGATCCCACATACAAAAAAAAGGGGCCGGTGATATCGCTCAGCGGCACGGGTGCCTGTTGGCGCACGAGGCCCTGAGGTCGACCCCCCGGTACCAAAAAAAAAAAAAAAAAAAAAAAACTCATTTGAAAATCTCAAGAGACTAGATCAAGCAAAAGAATATCAAAGCTTGAAGACAAGTTTGATGAATTATCATATTCAGACAGTAATAACAAAAATAAGCAAGAATGAACAGAGTACAGAAGATCTCTGGGACACCATTAAAAGATCAAACATACACAGAACTGGACAGAAGAGAGAGGAGAGCTACAGGCAGAAGGCAAAGAAAACCTAGTTAGTGAAATAATAGAAAAATTCCCAAATCTTGGAAAAGATATAAACTTAAGGTACAGGAGACATTTAGAAACTCAAACAGACGTGACTAGAAAAGAACCTCCCCACAACGTATTATTGGTAAAGTGCCAAAAATACACAACAAAGACAGAATATTGAAAACTACAAGAGTCCTAGGTGTGGGAGGACATGCTTATAATCCCAGCTACTTGGGAGGCTGAGGCAAGAGCACTGCCAAGTTTGAGGCTAACCTGGGCAAGTTAGCAATACTGTGTCTCAAAATATCATAAGGGCTGAGGAGTACCTGAGCAATCCCTGGATTTAATCTCCAGTACCACTGGGGGAAAAAAAAAAAGCTGGAAGACCAAAGTACCACTTCATATTTAAAGGTAAATCCACCAAAATAATATATTTCTCAGCAGAAACTGTAAAGCCAGGAGGGCATGAAACAATGTATTTTGAGTACTGCAAGAAAATAAATGACAAACTAGATAACTATACTCAAATAAGTTACCCTTCTGAATCAGAGGAGAAATAAAGACTTTGCTGATAAACTAATGGAAATCATGACCACTGAACCAACATCACAGAAGATACTTATGGGAATCCTACCCAGAAGAGAAAGATAAACACACACAATCACACAATTATGAGAGCACAGGAAAGAATAAATCTCATGACAATAGACAAGCAAATGAGAATTAGGTAAGAATCAAACAGTATTACTACTACAGAAAAACATCATAGCTTTTTTTTTTTTTTTTTTTTTTGAGACAGGGTCTCATTATGTAGCTCAGGCTGACCTTGAACTTACTATGTAGCCCAGGCTGGCCTCAAACTTGCAGCAATCCTCTTGCCTCAGCCTACCAAGTTCTGTAATTACAGGCATGCACCACCACGTCCACCAAAAACAAAGCTTTATGGTGAATAAGAGAGAGCAAAACAAACACAGAATACTGAAAACAACCAGAAGAAAAACAAAAAGACAGAAACAACTACACATCTTCCAGTAATAACCTTGAGTGTAAATAGTCTAAATTCTCCATTTAAAAAAATGCAGAATGGTTGACTAGATCAAAAAACAAGGGGCCGGTGAGATGGCTCAGCGGTGTAAGCGCCTGCCTTGCAAGCGCGAGGGCCCGAGTTCGACTCCCGGAACCCACACACGAAAAAGGGGCCAGTGATATCGCTCAGCGGCACGGGTGCCTGTTGGCGCGCGAGGTCCTGAGGTCGACCCCCCAGTACCCACAAAAAAAAAAAAACAAGACCCAACAATATGCTGCCTGAAAGAATTTCACCTCATCAGCAAAGACACAGAAAGTGAAGGGATGAAAAATAATTTTCCAAGCAAATGGAATATGAAAGCAACTAGGAACAGCTATAGTGCCTTCTGACAAAACAGACATGATGACAAAATCAGTTAAGACAGACAAAGTTACTACTTTTTTTTTGACAGGGTCTCGCTATGTAGTCAAGGCTGGTCTTGAACTCATTATGTAGCCCAGGCTGGCCTTGAACCCAAAATCCTCCTGCCTCAGTCTCCCAAGAGCTGGGTTTACTGGCATATACCATCACACCCAGCTAAAGTTACTACATATTAATACAGGGAACAAGTCAACAAGATGATAAAGGTATAACTATGTATGTACTAAAGCCTGGCCTTAAGTTCTTCACACTGAGCCACATCCCCACCCCTTTTTTATTTTTTATTTTGAGACACGGTCTCACTAAATTGCTAAATTGCCCAGGCTAGGCTCAAGTTTACAATCCTCCTGCCTCAGCCTCCCAGAGTGCTGAAATTACAGGTATGTATCACCAGGCCCAGCTTGTAACTCCAGCACTTGGGAGGTTGCGTGTGTATGTGTGTATGTGCACACATATACACCAAATGTCAGACCACCAATCTCATAAAACAAACCATTGGGCACAAAATGAGATGGGGCCCAATGCAATAACAGTGAGTAACTTCTGACTTCAGTATCCCATTTCACCAACAGAGACATCATCCAGATTAAAAAAAAAAAAAATCAGCAAAGAAACATCATAGTCTCACAATACCACAGATCAAGTGGACGCAAAAGACAACAACAGAATGTTCAATCCAACAGGTGCAAAATATGCAGAATACACATCCTTTTCATGAGGACATGAAACTTTCCAAAATAGATTATATAGTGTTACGCCATAAAGCAAGTCTTAACAATTTTTTAAAATGAAACAATTTCTTCCACCTTATATCCTAATAGAATGAAACCAGAAATCAACAGCAAGAGAAATTACAAAAATTATACCAACACAAGGGGACTGAACAGTACACTTTTGTATAACCAATGAGTCACTGAAGAAATCAGGGGCAAATTAAAAAGATTCCTACAATCAAAGAAAAATGGAAATACAACATGGTAAAACCTGTGGGACACAGCAAAAGCAGTACTAAGAGGGAAGTTTATAGCAATGAGTGCCTTCATCGAGAGGGGATCTCAAATAAGTAACCTAATAATGTAGCTCAAGGCCTTAAAAAAAAAAAAAAAAAGACCAACCCCTAAATCAGTAGAATGAAAAAAATGTAAAAAGAGAATAAATGAAAGAAACTTAAAAGATTAAAATCTATGAAACAGAGTTGGTTCTTTGAAGATAAAGCTGATAAACTCAGCTAAAGTAATCAAAAGCAAGAGAAAGATCAACTAAATAAAATTAGAGATTAAAAAAAAAGGTGGACATTAGCCGGGCATGGTCGTGCACGTGGGTAATCCCAGCACTTGGAGGACTGAGGCAGGATGATTGCCACGAGTTCCAGGCCAGCCTGGGCTACATAGTAGTTCAAAGTAGCCTGAACTGTATAGCGAGACCCTGTCTGAAAAAAAAAACAGAAAGAAGGGAGAGAGGGAGGGAGTGAGGAGGGAAGGAAGGAAGGAAAAAGAAGAGAAAAGAAGAGAAGAGAAAAAAGAAAGAAAAACAAAAAAGAAAATAGAAAAAAAGATACTACAGAGGCTGCTGACATTCACACAATCATTATAGGAATATTTTGAAAAACTATTTCAATCAACTAGAAATCAAGAGGAAATGGACAAATTTCTGGGCACAGAACCCTCACACCTTTCAGTCACAGAGGTCTTCTGTGTTGACTTGGTGTGAAAGCTGAGGAAAACACAAGATACAGTACTGTGTTTTGTTTTTCCTAGATACAAACATGGGATCTGCCCTATATCTGGGTACATATAGTAATATGGGTATATACATTACATCAATGTAGTTTTTCCTTCAAAAGGTTTCATAAATTACTCAAATATGAGAAACTTTCTTAGACTTTCCTGCAACCATGAACATGCCATTCACCAGTCAAGCAACAAATCTATTTCATTGAATTAATAGCACTCCTTTCCTCTATCCACTGCTATTCTTAGTACAAACCTCAATCTCTTTCAAGAACTACTGCACCTCACTGCTCTTGGTCATGCTCCCCTTTAATACACTTTCTACACTACAAAATAAGCTTGACTGGCGCCCATTTCACAGTTTTGTACTGCTCATTGGAAGTCTTACTCTGTCTACAGCTGGACACAAGATCTGGCCCTTACTTCTATTTTATATCGTCCGCTCTCATGGCATCTCTGAACAGTTCCCTTCAGCCTCATGGGTCCAAGTGATCTTGGAAGGCCCCTTGGTGGTTCTCAATAAAGTCTTATCTTCGCATGATTTGGACCTGTCACAGCAGCCCCCTCATTTTTCCTGACAACACCAAATACCCACCTCTCTGTCAAGTTCTGGACCCCCCTCCTCCCTTCTCATCCTCAGGGAGGTACAGGAACAGGTACACCCTTCCTTTGGTGTTTTAATCTCTACCCTTGTCTCTACTAGCTCTTCTGTCTTGAAAACTAAAATATTACCAGACTAGCCCGGTTCTCACTTTCTTATCCCAGTTACCTCCCCTAAATTCTTGGTCAAGCTGAACTAAAGTTCTCCGATTATACCATGTGCAAATTTCCATTCCCTCCTTCAGAAAACCCTTTAAAAAACAAAATCTCTTGGCTGGGGGTGTAGGTCAGTAGTAGAGGCAGAGCATTGTGCTTATTAGCACATGTCTGAGGCTCTAGGGGTTTTTTGTTTTTGTTTTAAAACAGGGTCTTGCTTTGTAGTTTAGGCTGGCCTTGAACTCACTATGCAGCCCAGGCTGGCCTTGAACTCACACGGATCCTCCTGCCTCCGCCTCCCGAGTGCTGGGATTATAGGCATGCACCACCACATCCGGTAGAGGTTCTAGGTTTGAGTCCAAGCACCACCAAAAAGGAAGGAAGGAAGGAACTTCAAAACAAAAATAGAGATGCAACTTTTTGAGGAAAAACAGGAGTTCAAATATCCCAATAGCCAATGTATGTTAGGTAATTAACAAGCTCCTGGGGACAAAAATAGCACAAATCTGATAAACAGTTTGAAGACTTGCATGCTTCCATACTTGTAAAACTTGAGGCTGTTTTAGTGCTTTCCTAATTTTTAACAGTCTGCAGTTATACTGTGTTGTATTATACTTCTCTAATGCTAATCGAAAAGCTGAGTCTCTACTGTATTCTGCCATTTTAATTTACTTAGCTACAAAGCAACTTCAGAAGTTAAAGGTTTCTAGGGGTATGCTACTCTGGCTGCTTGTCCTAGCAAAGATGCACGAACTGTTGTTAACATCTGCCACCCAGTGAACCCTAAAACAAGCTTTTCAAGGCAGCTACCAATCTTTTGTCTTTTCAGATAATTAAATGGCTTAGTTTTTACTATTTTGGCTCTTGTCTAAGTGTTTACACTACACTAACAAAAAGAACAAAGAACATGCTAAATGTGGAGCAGCAATCAATATTCTATGCTTTCACTCACTCTGAAATCTATTTGTTGATAAGAAAACTCAACTTAAGGGCTGGTGAGACGGCTCAGCGGCTTAGGCGCCTGCCTTGCAAGCGCGAAGGCCCGAGTTCGACTCCCGGAACCCACATACGAAAAAGGGGCCGGTGATATCGCTCAGCGGCACGGGTGCCTGTTGGTGCACGAGGTCCTGAGGTCGTCCCCCCGGTACCCACAAAAAAAAAAAAAAAAAAAAGAAAACTCAACTTAAAAATGATCACTACGGGGCCGGTGATATAGCTCAGTGGCACAGCGCCTGCCTGGCAAGCTCAACGTCCTGAGTTAGATTCCTGGTACCCAAAAAAAAAAAAAAAAACCACTGCATTCAAATTGTCAGTCACCCTTCCCACCACTCTCCGACCAGAACTCAGATGCCATCACCATAGGAACCATTTAGCTTTTATGGATTCTTGGTAAAATAAGACACCATCAGGAACTTGTTAGGTCAATCCTCAGGCAAAGTGACCTGTCAACAATTTGGTCTGCATCCCAAAAGCCTTTCCTAACTGCCCAACTTTTTTTTGCTTTACTATGCTGCCTAAAATACAAGAGACTAATTTGGGTAATCAAACATCCTTTTATTTTTCTTTCTTTTCTTTTTTTTTTTTTTTTTGGTTTTTTGAGACAGAGTCTCACCATGTAGCCCAGGCTGGCCTCTAACTTGCAGCCATCCTCCTGCCTCTGCCTCCAATGAATGCTGGGATTATAGGCATGCACCACCACACCCAGACTCAAACATCCTATTTTATTTTTTTTTTTATTTTTTATTTTTTTGTGGGTACCGGGGGTGAACCTCAGGACCTTGCGCGCCAGGAGCGCCCGTGCCGCTGAGCAGGATCACCGGCCCTTTTTTCATATGTGGGTTCCAGGAGTCGAACTCAGGACCTTGCACTTGCCAGGCAGGCGCTTATGCCGCTGAGCCATCTCACCGGCCCAAACATCCTATCTTAAAATATAAACAACATATAATCCCAGCACTCAGGAGGCTGAGGCAGGAGGATCACAAAAGCAAGTCTGAGGCCAGCCTGGGTTACATACTGAGTTCAAAACCAGCCTGAACTACATAGTGAGAATGTCTCAAAACAAACAAACAAACACACACCACCACAATAAAGCAATCGTTTCACAATGTAAATTAATGCAATCATACTGCTCCCTCCTAAAATTCAGCAACAACAAATTAGGGCTGATATATACAGGATGTAGGTACTGAAGAGGGATACACATAGTTTTAGCACCCCAAATGTCTGTTAGGAAGAGGTAAATATCACCTCCATGAAGTGCCACAAGGGAGTAACTTGGAGCACTAAAAAGACACTGAATATTTTGCCTCTTTCCAGTTTTGCCTCTGTTAGTAATAAAGAGAAAACATCCTTTATATTCCTTTCTGTATAAAGGCTAAGAAGTATAAACACTAACAGCCTAGAAACTCCTCAGATAAACTTGTTAAAATGCTAGTTCTGGCACATGCCTGTAATTCCAGCACTTGGAACACTAAGGCAGGAGGATCCCAAATATAAGCAAAGCCTGGGCAATTTAGTGAAAAAAGGGCTGGGGATGTAGCTCAGTGGTAGGCAAGTGCTCTACGACTGAGCAACATCCCCAGCCAATTTTTCATTTTTTCGAGACAGGGTCTCCCTAAATTCCCTAGGCTGGCCTGAAACTCACAATACTACCTCAGCCTTCTGACAAACTGAGGTTGAATGTGTGTACAACCATACCTGGCTAACTTATAAGCCTTCTGACAATAACGCCATGTCCTATTCTCTGTTGTACCCTCAGGATCTGAACTATGTGTGGCATGCAAGAGTCTATCAATAAATATTCCATTTATTAGTAAGATTTCATTCACAACTCAATTCACCTCCTTTAAGTTTCTTCTCAAATTTCCTTTGAAATTATCCTTTGAAATAGTTCCTTTTTTTTTTTTTTCAGAGATCCTTCAGCACTTTGAAATAGTTCTTAAAATTCCAAAATAGCTGGGAGTTGTGGCGCACACCTGTAATCACAGCACTAAGGAGCCTGAGGCAGGAGGATCATGAGCTTGAGACCAGTATGTTACACAGTGAGTTCAAGCCAGCCTGAACTACACAGAAAGACCTTGTCTCAAAAAAAAAAAAAAAAAAAAGTTTTCCTTTACTCTCTAGAACCCTTGTGACCACCTTTTCTGACAGTGACAGCTTAAACACATGTCAACACTAAACCAAGAGAAATGTGTTACACAAAACAGGAATGGAAACTGGCTGGAAACTGGCCACTTGACCAAGTACTATGCATACCACAGTTTGAAATTTTTATACTACCCATGCATTCGATGATTTTAGACAAAGATTAAACTAAGTTTTTTTCTGGCTATCATGGCTTTCCTCATGATAGTCCGCCTTGTATCCTTTTTTTTTTTGTGGGTACCGGGGGTCGACCTCAGGACCTTGCGCGCCAGCAGGCGCCCGTGCCGCTGAGCGATATCACCAGCCCCTTTTTCGTATGTGGGATCCGGGAGTCAAACTCGGGCCCTCGCGCTTGCCAGGCAGGCGCATATGCCGCTGAGCCATCTCACCGGCCCACCAACTTTTATCTTGCTTCTTCCTCTTCTACTTGGCTCAAGCTTGCTCTGCAGAGCCAGTTGCTCCCTTACTCTTTTTTTTTTTTTTTTATATGCAGGAACCGGGAGTCGAACTCAGGACCTCGCACTTGCCAGGCAGGCGCTTATGCCACTGAGCTATATCACTAGCCCTCACTCTTTATTTTTACGAATAAACTTTCACCATTTCACAAAACCAAAAACAACAACTAAGGCCTTTCCTAAAATGAGATTGTGTAATTTCATGAAGTATACAACCCCGACTGTGCACAAAACTCTGAAATTTTGTACTAGTAAGTACTTCCACACTTCCCAGTCTCCACTTTCTATTCTCACATCTGTCTTACCTTCTGACTGCCAGTTTGTTTTTATCTATTGTATAGTGTTGATATATTCCCCATGTTACGCCTTATATCTAGATGTCCCCCCAAAGCCTCATATGCTCATAGCCAGAGCTTTTGGGAGGTGGCTGGACCATGGGTGTGTGAATATGGATTAAGGGTGGTGGTACTAAACCAGTCCACTGACAGGTTTAGCATAGTTCTGGGTGTAGATAATGGGAAGGCCCACCCTGGGTGTGGGTGGCACTAACCAATAGGCTTATAGCCTTGAATGACTGTTGGCTGTAATAAAAGGGAAAGAGAAGTTCACTGTTGGTGTCTCCTGCCTGCACACCATGGACTGTTTCTCCTCTGTCACACCTCTCTGCCTTGCCACCCTGCACTGCAGCCAGCCCTCTATGGACTGGAACCTCTACAAACTAGGCTAAAATAAACCTTTCTTCCTTTAACTTATAGATGCCAAGTATTTTGTCCCAGCAAAAAGAAAGTAACTAAGACACCCCCACATTCACCCCATGAATTATTCTGATTTTATGTGTACACACTATACGTGAGTAGCTAGATGTCAGGTCAAAATTGATGTTAAAGGGATACAGCCATGGTTCAAAACATTTTTAAAAGTTGTTCTGGAATAGATCTATCAGCATTCTTTCTCCCATTTTGAGAACTGAAATAACTTCTGAAAGCAGCCAACAGTCATACAAAGCCATGTCTGATGAACATCAAGGGAGAGTATTCTGTATGTGGGATGACTCGAAAGTAACAGCACTGGTATTCTCAGGCATTCCAATACCTTAGATAATTAGAATATCTTAGATAATTGTAAGGCATTAATGGTAAAAGTAGCTTCTGATATGATTACATCAAAGAACATCACTTTCCTTGCCACTTGCTCATCAAGAGTTTAATCATGGAAAAAATGTTTATGATGTAAGGTTAATTTTCAGAATTCTGTATTACATATACCATGATCCAAAAGGTAAAAATAAATACACAGCTGGACGTAATGACACATGCCTGTAATCACAGGACTCAGGCGGCTGATGCAGGTGGATCGCCACAAGTTCAAGATCAGCCTCAGCTACATAGCAAGTTCAAGACTAGCCTGGAGTAGATAGCGAGACCCTATCTCAAAAAAACAAAAAACAAAACAACAACAAAAAAACCAAAAAACACACAAAAAAAGTATGTAAACAAGAATTAGAAGATAATATGTAAAAGACTGCTTTGTGAGAGTACATTACTTTTTCAAAATTACTTCATATAGTCATATTTTTAAATGTTTTTAAAATCAGCCATTACTTTATATTCACCATACCACTGAATATATAGTGAGAAATAGATACTTGTTCTATTTACTGAGATATAGGTTTCTTAAAAATCTTTCACTTTTCCCTTCTATTTCTAAATTCTACAGAATATGTTAAGATTCACTGGCTTTGTTTTTTTTTGGGGGGGTTGTTTTTTGCTTTGAAGTATTATACTGAAGACTGAACCCAGGGAGCACTGAGCTACATCCCCAGACCTTTTGAGTCAGGGTCTCACTACATTGTCCAGGCTGGCCTCAAACTTTTGACCCTCCTGCCTCAGCCTCCCAAGTAGGTGGAATTATATGGTTTAAGACTCCCAACTGTGGGGCCGGTATTATAGCTCAGTGGCACAGCGCCTGTCTGCCAAGCGCGAGGTCCTGAGTTCAACTCCAGGTACCAAAAAAATAAAAAGGCTAATACTCACAACTGTGAACACGCATTTGCATTTACCACAATGTTGAGCTTCCAGATACAGTAAAAGTAAAAACTTTAGAAATCAGATCATAGGGGTCGGGGATATAGCTCAGCAGCCTAGCACCTGCCTGGCAAGTGCAAGATCCTGAGTTTGATTCCTGGTACCAAAAAAACCAGTACAGAAATCAGATCATAAGCTCTTAAGGTCAATCTAATTAATCCAACAATAAATAGATATCAAATACATTTTAATCACTGACACTACAACTTAAATCACATGTAGAATAATCAGTATTTCGGGAGAATCCCCAATATCTTTTTTTGAGACAGGCTCTGGCTACATAGCTCAGGTTGGCCTTAAACTCACTGTGTAGCCTAGGCTGGCCTCAAACTCAAAGTCATCCTCCAGCCTCAGCCTCTGGAGTGCTGGAATTACAAGCATCAGCCACCACACCCTGCTCCAGAATCTCTTTTTCAGATATGTGAAAAAAGGCTCAAAAGGATCAGTTGTGATTCTTTTTTTTTTTTTTAATGTTGCCTCTGCTGGCCTCAGGCCGCAAGGCTTAAGCGTTCTCCCTGTTGCCTGGCATGGTGCACGTCTGTAATCCTAGCACTCAGGAGACTGAGGCTGGAGCATCACTGAGAGTTTGAGGGCAGCTTGGGCTACACAGTGAGTTCAAGGCCAACCTAGACTACATAGCCAGACCCTGTCTCAAAAAACCACAAGAAAGAGTTCCTCCTGCTCAGCTTTCCACATAGCTGGGACTTCAGTTGTGTATTACCAAAAATTATCAACATAAATTCACAACATGGCTAGGGAGGTGGCTAAGAGGTAGAGCATTCTTGATGTCCTGGAGTTAAAACCCCGGCATGCCAAAAATAAATAAATAAATACATACATACATAAAATTTTTTTGTTCATCTTTAGGGGGCTGGGAACTTGGCTCAGTGCCAGAGTGAGTACTTAGCAAATTCAATCCCAGCACCAAAAAAAGAGAGAGAGACAGAGAAAGAAAAAAATTAATTTATAGAGGCCTGTCCAGGAAACAAGTTGTACAGACTAGAAAACAAAAACAGAATGAAAGCAATTAAATGAGTCTATTTATCCCACCACACTTTAGGTTTTGTGCAAATCTTTAAAAAACTGTTGCATTAGAAAAAATAGCAGGCATGGTGGCACACACCTGTAATCCCAGCACTTGCGAGGCTGAGGTAGGAAGATGGATTCGCGTTCCAGGCCAACCTGGGTTACTTAGGGAGTTCAAGGTAGGGTGAAGTATATAGTGAGACCCTGTCTCAAAAAACAAAAGTAATATAATGGAGTACTACTCTGCCATAAAGAAGGATACACTCAAGACATTTCTAGGAAAATGCATGTACCTTGAGTTCATATTCTTAAGTGAAATAAATCGGACACACACATGTAAATACTGCATTGTTTCTCTGGTGTGACAAACCAAAAGTGTAAACAAGGACCAAATGTATCATAGGTATTGTGAAATAGGAAGAAAATGTTCAAATGGGGAGGGGAACAAGGGAGGGGGGAGGGGGAAAGAAAGAAGGGAAAAGTAAAAAGAGAAAAGAAGGAAAACATGGAAACAAAGCTTTTGTAAATGGGGAGGGGAGGGGAGGAGGGGTTGAAAAGAGGGTAGGGGAATGGGGAAAAAAAAACAAGTTATATCATGTACAAGTACAAATTCTCCATGACTGTGGTTATTATGTATATCTGAAATGTACCAATAAAATCTGATTGAGGAAAAAAAAAGTAAGGTTAAAGCATTGTTTCTTAGGGACAGTAATTCGCATAATAAAGTAAATGTCACCTTAAATCATCTCTAGGAAATCTAAAGAAAGGATTAATGATATTCATTTCTCTATGTGATTCACCTCAAAGATTTTTCATATAAATATAATGCAGCACTATTAATTTATATACACAATAACTTTCTAATTTTCTTCCATAACAATGATTTGACCAGACATTGGGAAATCCACACCTTTAATACAATAAGCCAATTACAAAGTTTCAAGATATTATGCAAAGTAATCATTCCATTTGTCACCCCAGTTTTATGACACTTTATTTTACTAACTTCAAGGGGTCACGTTTCATGCCACCAGACAGTTTAACACATCCAACATCGAATCAGCATTGCAGAGAAAAAATATTAAATTTAATAAAACTGCAACTTGCATACAACCTATATTGGTTAAAAGAATGTAAAATTGTACCCAGCCATATCTTGCACGTCAAACTCTAAGCAGTGGAGTCCTTCTCTGTCTGCATTTAGCCAATGATTACCAGTGAAGTACAGATCCGTTAAGAGGAGGGAACTCAATTCTGACCTCCTTCCAAAATGACAAACTAGAACGTCAAAATTACACTCAGGCACATGGAGTACTCTTCTCTCAAATCACTCCACAGAGAACTCCATCATTTGCTCCGCCCTCTAATAACTCATGCAAAAAAAGTTCAGCACCATCAGAGAGAAACAGACAGAATTTACAGAATGGCTCAGGGCCTTTCCTCCAGGCGCTGAGAGGATCTGCGTGTGCCCTTCTCAGGGGGTCCTAAGAGAAAAGAAAAAGAAAACCCAGGCCTAAGGTTTTGAGGGGGGATACCGAGCCCCAGAAACGGATCTCGCTCAGAGAAGTTTCTGCCGCCATCCCTGTTTTATCAGCAGGAGGCTCTGGCGCCATCGTCTCGGTCTTGAGGATTTTATGATGGGGAGGTGGAAAACGCCACAGAGGGTTCCACCAGGCCTTCCCCGCTGAAGCTTGGGGGGTTCCCGCTCATTCTTCTCCCACAGCCTCAGTCCCCAAGATGCTCCTGGGCACCCCGTTTCTGGTGGCTGGTCACTCGGGCGTGCAAAGGCGCTGGCGACCCTACCGCGCCGCCGATTGGGCCCTAAGCCTCCAGAGCAAACGCGAAGGCTCCGGGGGCGCCCCAAAAGGGACTGGCGGGCCGAGGACCCAGGCGGGTGACCTGGGCGGGTGAGAAAGATAGGGACAGGGAGCGGGGGAGCCCCGCAGCCCCTCTCCCGCTGCCCCAGGAGCAAGAGGAGGAGGGGACGCAGACGAGGAGGGCGGTGGCCCGGGCGCGGCCCCCCACCCTCCGCCCAGGTCCCCGGCCGGCGGTGGGGACGCGAGCTCGGCCCAGCCCCCGCTCAAGGACTGGCAGGGGGGCGTGGGGGTCTCGCTCCAAACTGCCAGGAAACCAAAATGAGGGGCTGGTGAGCGCCACGGGCGCTGACTCCCGGCCGAACCCGAGACCCCGGCGCCGTCGCCGCTGCTTCCTCAGGAGGGAGGACGCCAGCCGCGGGGGAAGTCCGAAGGAGGCGCGCACCGGGGCAGGCGAAGCCGGGGGCAGCCCCGCCGCCTGTCCTGGGATCCCACGTTCCACCTTCCGGTAACCGCATCGCTCACCGGTGATGGCAGTGAACTGCTGGATTAACCCCTTCAGCGCCGATGCCGCAGACGCGGAGCCCCCGTGGGCAGCCATCTTGCTGCCGCCGCCGCCGCTGCCACCGCCGCCGCCGCAGCCGCCGCCGCCGAACAACAACACAGACACACACGGCCACCCTCCCCCACCTCGCCGCCCCCAGTGCGCAAGCGCAGCGATCCGCTCGCTCCGCCCACCATGGCCCCGCCCCTCGTGGGCGGTCCGCGCAAGCGCACTAGCCCTTTCCCCGTGGCCGGAGCGCTGCTCTTCGGTTCGGGGTTGGCTACACAGTTGCTGACTGCTCTCCACATCCTCTTCGCAACCTCGGATGCCTCCTTCTCTCGGCTCCCCGGCCCATCCCAATTCTCAAGGGAAACGTCAGTCTCGCCAGGTGATAGGTTCTTCGAATTTCAGCTTCATAAGCTTTGCTGCCAGGCCGAACTGTCGATGGCAGCTTAGGTTTTTTTTCTTTTAGGTTTGGTCCCCCCTGCACTCTGTTATGTTTCCTGCAGCTCCCATCAAAATAAAAATCTTGGGCTGGGAGCTTGGCTCAGTGGTAGAGCACTTGCCTAGCAAGTGTGAGGTCCTGAGTTCGATCCCCAGTACCACACAAAAAAATTAATAAAAATAAAACTTAAATTGCATCCTCGAGTTGGCTACCTGGTGTGGTGATCCATCCAGCAGAAATAAAATAATGTACCAGTTACCTTCTTGCCATCCCTCTCTGTCAAGAAGGCACTGGGCGCAGGGACTGACACAAAGTAGACTTGTAAACGACTGGGTGTGGTGACACACTCCTGTCATCCCAGCATTCTGGGAGGCTGAGGCAGGAGGATTGCCATGAGTTTGAGGCCAGCCTGGGCTACATAGTGATTTCAAGTCCAGCTTGAACTCCATAGTGAGACCCTGTTTCAAAACAAACAAACAAACAAAATAATAATAATAATAATAATAATAATAATAATAATAAATAGGGTAAAAGAAAATGAGGCAGGGGCAAGGATCAGGCTCAGCACTAGAGTATGAGCCTAGCAAGCTTGAGGCTCTAGGTACAATCAGTATCACAGAGAAAGAGAGAGGAAGGAAGAGAAGAAGGAAGGAGTAACAGGAAAGGAAGGGAAGAAAGGAAGGTATGACAAAGCAAGTGTGGCAAGGTAGCACACTCTGTAATCCCAGCACTCTGGAAGGCTGAGGCAGGAGGATCACCTGGGTGATTTAGCAAGATCTGGTCTCAAAAAATGGCTGGGGATGTAGCTCAGTGAGAAGGTCCTGGGTTCAATCGCCAGGACCGAAAAAAAAAAGAGACAGAAGAAAGGAAGAAAATGAGGCAGGAATTTTTTTTTTTGGTACTGGGAATCGAACTCAGGACCTCGTGCTTGCCAGACAGGTGCTTATGCTGCTGAGCTATATCCCTGGCCCCAAGGCAGGAAATTTATAATACAACCTTGGAAACCTGTTTGGATTATTAAAGAATATGAGAAGTCTTTAGAATCACAAGTAAATATACTTCAGTGCCTCCCTAAAATAATGAAAAATGTGAGGAGGGGTTGTTGTTGTTTGTTTGGAGACAGGGTCTTACTGTGTAGCCCAGGCTGACCTCAAACTTGCAGTGATCCCCCTACTTCAGCCTCTCAAGTACCAGGATTACTGGTGAGTGCCACCAAGCCTAGCTCGTACCAAGTTTCTGTTTGTATTTTACTACTCTGAGGCCTAGGCTATAACACTGAAGAGCTAAGAACTGACTCCTTTTTTTCTCTGCTTTTTACCCTATCAATGGCATTAGTTAGGAATAATTTTGCTGCATACAAAACTTGGCTCCCAGTGGCTTTAGTCAGAGACCACTTCTCCCTAACAAGGGACCTGCAAGTTAGCAGCCCAGCACTCACTCAAGGCAGGCAATCACTGTTAGCCTTTGTTCATGTTGCCAATATGGCTTCTGCAGCGGCAGCCATTACATGGACAATCTATGTCATGACCAAGTATTGAAGGCAGAAAGAATGTGAAAGGCCAAGCAAAACTTTCTGAGGGGGAAAAAAGATAAAAGATTTTAGGGCCAGTGAGATGGCTCAGCAGCGTACGCCCCTGCCTGGCAAGCGCGAGGGCCCGAGTTCAACTCCCGGAACCCACATATGAAAAAAAGGGCTGGTGATATCGCTCAGCGGCACAGGCGCCTGCTGGCGAGCGAGGTCCTGAGGTCGACCCCCGGTACCCACCAAAAAAAAAAAAAGATAAAAGATTTTAAAAATTTGCAAGAGACTGGGCCTGGTGGCACACACCTGTAATCCCAGCATTTGGGGGGCTGAGGCAGGAGGATCACTTGAGCCCAGGCATTCAAGACCAGCCTGGGCAACCTAGCAAGATCCCAACTTTTTTTTTTTTTTTTTGAGACAGGGTCTTGCTATGTAGTTCAGGCTGGCCTTGAACTCACTGTGTAGCCCAAGGAGGCCTTGAACTCATTGAGGTCCTCCTGCCTCAGCCTCCTGAGTGCTGTGATTATAGGTGTGCACCACCATGCCCGGCAAGATGCCATTAAAAAAAAAAAAATGTTGTGGGTTCTCCTTGTGGATTTAGGGATTTAGGAATAGTCCATTTTCACCACAAAGTACAATAGCCCCCACCCACAGTTTCATTTTCCATAGTTTCATTTTCCTGCAATCAACTGCAGAGTGACATCAAACCATCAATGCCATCTTGCTGAAGCAGATGGTATTCTGACCTTTTGACAGAAGGTCAAGGTCATCATGGCAGCTGAGGCCAATATTCCTGGCAAGATGTAAGAAGGTCAACAGGCTGGGTGTGGTGATGCACGCCTGTGATCCCAGCACTACTCAGGAGGATAAAGGGGGAGGATTGCCATGACTGGGCTCCATAGTGAGTTCAAGGCCCGTCTGGACTACACAGAAGGACCCTGTCTCTACAAAAACAAAACAAAACAAACCCAATATAGAAGATCAATAGTAGTCTAATGCTTCACTTGTGTTTTTTTCTTGCAGATTTAAAGATCAAACCCAGGGCCCTGCACATTCTAGGTGAGTGCTCTACTGCTGAGCTACATCCATTCACCACATTTCTTCTCACATTAGCAAAAGATGAAATGGTTTGTGAGAGAGGCTACATTCATCAATGTGTTTTGGGTTTTTTGGGGTTTTTTGTTTGTTTTAGTTTTTTCGAGACAGGGTCTCACTATATAATGCAGGCTGGCCTTGAACTTGCTTATGTAGCCCAGGCTGGCCTCGAACTCATGGCGATTCCCCTTCCTCAGCATCTCGAATGCTGGGATTACAGGCGTGCACACCATGCCTGGCATTCATAAACTTTTATTACAGTCTGTTACTGTCATTTCATGTTCCTATTTTGTGTAGGGGGGTACTGGGGATGGAATCCAGGGTCTTTGTACTGAGCTACATCCCAGCCTTTGAGACAGGGTCTCTCTAAAGTGTTAAGTTGCCCAGGCTTGCCTCAAATCTTAACAGCAATCTTAAAAGTCCTAAATGATTCCTTCCCTTGACTCTGGGGGCTAGAAAGTACTACAGAGATTAGTTTCATCCTCCAAAATCCAGCTTCTTTCCATACACCCAGGCCACCATTTTATTGTGCTTTTTTTTTTTTTTTTTTTTTTTTTTTGAGGCAGGGTCTCACTATATAGTTCAGGCTGGCCTCAGACTTGTGGCAATCCTCCTGCCTTAGCCTCCTGAATGCTAGGATTACAGGTGTGCACCACCACACCTGGCAACCAGGCCATCATTTTATAAAGATTAAGATATGTGCCAATTTGCAGAGCTTTAAAGGCATTGCTACTTTGGTAATAGCGTGAGAGCACTGAATTCACTCTGCTTCTCTAAAAGGAGACTCAGGTTTTCAAAATTCACCCTGTGACATGGTCATTATGACTGTATTTATTTCCCAGGACTGCTGTGACCAATTCCTGCAAACTAGGTGGCTATAAAAACAGAAATCTTGGGCAGGCATAGTGGTGCACGCCTGTAATCCAAGCACTCTGGAAGCCGAGGCAGGAGGATTGTGAATTCAAGGGCAGCCTGGATTATATAGAAAAATCTTATCTCAAAAAACAATCACAACAGCTAGGACAGGTGGTGCATACCTGTAATCCCAATACTCAGTAGGCTGAGGCAGAAGGATCACGATGAGTTCAAGGCCAGCCTGGGCTACATAGTGTTAGAAATGAGCCCCCAGACCCAATTGTGGTGCCAGAAAGAATGCACTCAGACAGCAAGAAAGAGGACTTGACAAGGCAAAGTTCATAGTTCACTTCTGCAGAAGGTCACCAGCACACTCAGACACAAGGCAGTGCCAAGCCTCCGGGAGACAGGGGTTTTAAGCCCCAAGGCCTGGGAAGCAGCTGACCTTTCTCCCCATTGGCTGGGTTGAAGGGTCACAGTCTCTCCCGATTGGCTAGTGTAAGCGGTTGAAGGGTGGGCCTGAGGCGTTGCTGGGCAGGGTTGCTGAGGGAAGGTAAGTGCCAGGGAGAGAGTGTGGGGAACCGAAGGTCCTTGGCTGTTGATAAGCTGTCTTGCTCCCTAACTCAGAATTTGAACTGAGCAGGCGTTTCCTGTAATTTCGGTGTGTTCCGGAGGGGCCATCTAGGCGCGACTAGAGTCTAAGATGGAGGTGCTCCTGTTACATCCTTTGACAGAAAAGACAGGTTTGACACAATAATGAGTTCAAAGTCAGCCTGAACTACACAGTGAGACCGTGTGTCAAAAAGCAAACACTGGGCCGGTGAGATGGCTCAGCGGCGTAAGCGCCTGCCTGGCAAGCGCGAGGGCCCGAGTTCGACTCCGGGAACCCACATACGAAGAAAAGGCCGGTGATATCGCTCAGCGGCATGGGCGCCTGCTGGCGCGCAAGGTCCTGAGGTTGACCCCCAGTACCCATACACACACAAAAAAAGCAAACACTAATAAACAAAAAAACACAACAACCCAAAAATTGATTCTCTCATAGTTCTAGAGGCTAAAACTCCAAACTCAATGTTGGCAGGATCACATTCTCTTGAAGGCTTCTGGGGAGAAGCTGTTCCCTGCCTTCTCTTACCTTCTGACACCCCGCCCCCCGCAGTCCTTTGTGTCCCTGGGCTCACAGTGATGTCCCATGGCAGTCACGCTGCACAGCTCTGCCCTGACAGTCATCTACAAGGACATTGGGCCACCACCCTGTAGAATGACTTTGTCCTGATTATATTCGCATTCACCTCATTTCCGAATACAGTCACATTCTGAGGTGCTAGGGATGAGGACTTCAGCTTGTCAGGGTTTATTTGGGCAGCAGGGGTGGTATAGTTAGAAGCAAAGCAGGTCAGTGAGTCACTCCCTTCCCTTCATTCAACTGTAAACAGCACAGCACCCTGACGATCATCCAGGCTTCCATAATCCTAAGACTGGGAAGTTGCATGAGCCACTTTCCTTCTCTCCAGTCAACCCTAAACAACACCCCCTAATGATTATCCAGGCTTAAGCTTAGGAGGTCTGGTCTGGTAGATTTCCGACATCAGAGAGCGACAGTGGAAGGCGCCTTGGGCCAGTGATGTCTGACCCTAGAAACACTGGACCTGAGTTATTGAATCCCCTTTTGCCCCTCCGCACTCAACTCTCTTTTCCTCCTCAACTCCTCCCCCTCTTTGCCTTTCTGCCTATTCCTACACTCTTCAATAAACGTTGCCATTTACCACATAGTAGGAGGTGTGTGCATGGCAATCCTTTCCTTGTCCTGCACAAGAACCTGGACTGTTTTTGGCCCACTCAACTGTAGCAGGGGTTGGTTACAATTTGGTCCACAGTGATGACCTTATGCATTTCTGACTTAGGAAGTGTAACCCTGGATGCAGACACAGGGGTGCCCTGTGTCTGCCTAGGGCTGTAACCATCCTGGGGGTGTTTTCACGCTTGCCCTCATCTTTTTTCCAATGCTGGGGATTGAACACAGGGCCTCACACATGCTAGGCAAGGGCCCTACCCCTGGGCTACATCCCCAACTCGCTCTTTCTTTTCCTTCCTTCCTTCTTTCTTTCCTTCCTTCCACCCTCTCTCCTCCCCCCTCCCTCCTTCACTTCTTCCTTCCTTTCTTCTTTCTTCTTTCTTTCTTTAAGACAGGATCTCACAGTGTAGCCCAAACTGGCCTTGAACTCTTGATGCTCCTGCCTCAGCCTGCCTTGAGTACAGGGACTATAGGCATGCACCACCATGTCCAGTCCAAATCTATATTCTTTTATTGAGATCTATCTTAGGGGGCTAGATTTTTGAGACTCAAAACTCTAGAACTAAGTTTTTTCTCTTTTCTCTCAGGTGAATCATTTCCTGCAGGAGTAAATGTCCAAAAGCCCAGCTAAATAAATGTAGGAAGGACTAAATAATGCAAGGGCAGAATAAACTATTGGGTAATACTTCAAAAATGTATCCTGTTGTGCCTATGCTATATCATACAATATTTTCGTTGTTTTTTGTTTTTTTGGGTTTTTTTTTTGTGTGTGTGGGTACCGGGGGTTGAACTCAGGACCTCGCGTGCCAGCAGGTGCCCGTGCCGCTGAGCGATATCACCGGCCCTTTTTTCGTGTGTGGGTTCTGGGAGTCGAACTCAGGACCTTGCGCTTGCCAGGCAGGCGCTTATGCCGCTGAGCTATCTCACCGGCCCCCTGTTTTGTTTTTTGAGACAAGGTTTTGCTATGTAGTTCAGGCTGGCCTTGAACTCCTCTTTGCCCAGGCTGGCCTCAAACTCATAGTGATCCTCCTGCCTCAGCCTCCCCAGTGCTGGGATTACAGGTGTGCACCATCACACCTGGCCATCATATGTTTTCAACAACTCTACAAGGACTCTTTTTATTGTGTCCACTGTACAGTTTAGGAAGCATTCAGAGAGGCTGGGGCTAGAAGCTAGAAGCAGGATCTGAATCCATTTCTGCCTGATTCGGGAGCCCTGTTCTTGCCATCTTACCATGCACCATGCGCATCTGGAAGTATAACCTGGATTTCCCAGGCCTTATCAGGCAGGGAAAGTGAGGTCACATCAGTACTTAGCCTGAATGTGGTTGGCAGGCCACCCTCCCTCGCTCACACAAGACCTCAGCCTCCTTCAGAGTGCCTCAGATACTCGAGATAGGACTCACTTTCTGCCGTACCGCTGCTCTCATGCTCTGCTCTTGGGCAGAGGACATACGCACGTCTGCTGCTTGTGGAGTCCAGAGTAATGAAGTTTTCCTCTCGTCCAGGAATCTCTTAGTCACGTTCCTTGTTACTGGGACAAAAATTAAAGGAGGAGTGACTTATTTTGGCTCACAGTTGGTGGAGGTTCCCGGCTATAGTCTGCAGATCCAAGGCAGGATGGCAGGGCACAGGGGCGTCACAGAGGAGAGCTGCTCACCCATGGTGACTGGAAGCAGAGAGATCAAAGGAGGAGCCAGGAGGGAGATGAATGAACCTTTCCAGGCCAGGCCCACAGTGGCCACTCTTTTGACCAAGCCCCACCGCCGATCAGTGCATTGGGCTATAAACTCAGCAGCGGGATAATCCAGGGAGCATGGCACCCCTGATCCAGTCACCTCCCCAAAGCCCAGTCTGCAAGTACAGCAGGCTTTGCGGGGGGCATCAGCTCTGAGCTATAACGATCTTGTCTTTGGCCAACGTCCCTGAAAGAGCAAGAGGCTAACTTCTCGTTGGTAAATATGGTGGAATCCATCCCCAGTCCTGACATTGGTACAGGCCTGAGTTCAGACACTCTGCCCAGGCAGAACTGGTGGTGACAGCAGTGGCCCTCTTGGGGCAGGGAAAACCAGAGGACTCCAAAGAGGTATCCCCATCATGTTCGTTTCTCATCGAATCTCTTAAACCCCTTTCCCACTCATTCTCAGCTGATACCAGCAAAAACCAGAGCCGTCGGGCAACCACTCCTGGACTAGTAACCACTAAACTCACAAATCTATACACAAATGCACTCACACTGTTCCTTCTCTCTCTTCCTTCTGTAAGATAGGAAATATTTATAGCTAAATCTTGGAAGCGGCCTATGTGTCCAACAACAGGTGAATGAATAAAGAAAATGTAGCATTTACACACAGTGGAGTACTACTCTGCCATAAAGAAGGATAAACCTTCATAAACACATGGAAATTAAATAACACCCTCCTAAACAACCAATGGGTCACAGATGAAATTAAAGAAGAAATTACACAGTTTCTACAATTAAACAATAATGCCATTACAACATACTGGAACTTATGGGACACAATGAAGCAGTCCTACGAGGGCAATTTATAGCAGTGAATACCCATATCAGGAAAACAGAGCGAGCTCAAATAAACAACTTAATGTTGAACCTCAACCTTCTAGAACAAAAAGAGCATGCCAAGAACAAAACTCATACAAGGGAGGAAATTATAAAGATCAGAGTAGAAATTAATGCAATGGAAACTAAGAAAACGATACAAGAATCAATGAATCAAAGAATTGGTTCTTTGAAAGATTAAATAAAATCAACAAACCCTTTGCCAACCTTATCAAAAAAAGGAGAGAAAAGTCTGAAATCCATGCAATTAGGAATGAAAAGGGTGAAATCACAATGGACCCTCCAGAATCCAAAAGATCATCTATACCAATTTTGAGAAACTATATTCTAATAAGATGGAAAATGCAGAAGAAATGGACAGATTCCTAGATACATATGAATTACCAAAGCTGAATCAAGAAGATATAAAAATCCTAAATAAACCAATATCAATCAATGAAGTTGGAGATGTAATTAAAAACCTATCAATAGGGCTGGTGAGATGGCTCAGCGGCATAAGCGCCTGCCTGGCAAGCGCGAGGTCCTGAGTTCAACTCCCGGTACCCACATATGAAAAAAGTGCCGGTGATATCGCTCAGTGGCACGGGCGCCTGCTGGTGCGCGAGGTCCTGAGCTCGACCCCCGGTACCCACCAAAAAAAAAAAAAAAACTATCAACAAAGAAAAGCCCAGGCCCTGATGGATTCACTGCTGAATTCTACAAGAAATTTAGAGAAGAACTAATACCATAACTTCTCAAACTCGTTAATGAAATTGAAAGGGAAACAATACTCCAAAATTCATTCCTGCAAGCATTACCCTGATACCAAAACCAGAAAAAGATCCAACCAAAAGAGAACTACAGGCCAATCTGTAGTTCTAATGAACATAGATGCAAAAATCCTCAATAAGATACTGGCAAACAGAATGCAGCAAATCATCAGGAAGATTATACACCATGACCAAGTAGGATTCATCCCAGGGATGCAGGGATGGTTCAACACAGGCAAATCGATAAATGTAATACACCATATGAACAGAGCCAAGGAGATCTGGACATGGTGGCACGCACTTGCAATCCCAGCACTCAGGAGGCTGAGGCAGGAGGATTGCCATGAGTTCGAGGCCAGCCTGGGATACACAGTGAGTTCAAGGCCTGCCTGAACTACATGGCAAGGACCTGTCTTAAAAAACTAAGGAAAAGGGGACTGGGGATATAGCTCAGCAGGCATGGTGCCTGCCTGGCAAGCACGAGGTCTTGAGTTTGATTCCCGGTTCCCACACACACACACACACACACACAAAAAAAAAAAAACAAGGAAACAACCATATGATCATCTCAATAGATACAGAAAAAGTATTTGATGAAGTCCAACACCCATTCGTGTTAAAATCTCTGCATAAAATTGGAATAGATGGTCTTTTATCTCAATCTGATAAAAGCTATCTAGGACAAACCAACAGCCAACTAAGCATACAAAAACTGAAAGCTTTCACTCTAAAATCAGGAACAAGACAAAGATGTCCATTGTCACCACTCTTACTCAGTATACTTCTGGAAACTTTAGCCAGAGCAATTAGATAAGAAAGAAAAATAAAAGGAATAATGATAGTAAAGGAAGAAGTTAAATTATCATTATTCATGGATGACATGATACTCAACATAGAAGACCCCAAAAACTCCACCAAAAGAATTCTAGATTTAATAACCTAACTCAGTAGTGTAGATAGATAGATAGTCAACATGCAAAAATTAACAGCTTTCCTATACATGAATAGCACACTCTCTGAGGGAGAAATTAGGGAAACCACACCCTTCCCAATAGCATCCAAAAAATGAAATACCTAGGAATCAATCCAACGAAGGAAGTAAAAGACCTCTACATTGAAAACTATAGTACTCTGAAAAAGGACATTGAAGAGGATATCAGAAAATGGAAAGGTTATAATACTTTGCTCTGGGTGGAAGAGCCAATATAGTGAAAATGGCCATACTTCCAAAACAGTTATACAGATTTAGTTCAATCCTAATCAAAATTCCAACAGCATACCTCACAGAATTAGAGAAAACAACCCTAAAATTCATTTGAAACCAGAAGAGACCTAGAATAGCAAAGGCAATTCTGGGTAACAAAGGCAAGGCAGGGGCATCACAATCCCTGACTTGAAATTATACTTGAAATTATACTTTTGGATACTGTGATAAAAACACCATGGTACCGGCAAAAGAACAGACCCGAGGATCAGTGGAACAGGTTAGAAGATGCAGAAATAACTCCAAACATACTCAGCCACCTTATCATTGACAAAGGTGCAAAACACATTCACTGGAAGAAAGATAGCGTCTTTAATAAATGGTGCTGGAAAAGCTGGCTTTCCACATGCTGAAGATTAAAACTAGACCCATATCTTTTACCATGCACTAAGCTAAAATTGAAATGGATCAAAAATCTAAATATTAAAACAGAAACGCTATATCGCTGGAAGATAGAATAGGTAGAACTCTTCCATCATCAACCCCTTACAGCCAATATGCCTGCTTCCAGCAGCAGTGGCAGCAGCAAGTTCCTGTTACTCCTCTGCAGAGCCTACAGATTGCAGGATCCTCAAATGAATGCATTTAAATTAAAGGAAGAATTTATTTCATGTTAAAGTGGATAGGCAGTGCAGGTTCAAGTAAGGTATTTCAGGTCTTGAATGAAAAGAAACAGATACATGCTATAAAATATGTGAACTTAGAAGAAGCAGATAACCAAACTATTGAAAGTTATCGGAATGAAATAGCTTACTTGAATAAACTACAACAACACAGTGATAAGTTCATCCGACTTTATGATTATGAAATCACAGATCAGTATATCTACATGGTAATAGAATGTGGAAATATTGATCTTAATAGTTGGCTAAAGAAGAAAAAAATCCATCAATCCATGGGAACATAAGAGTTACCGGAAAAATATGTTGGAGGCAGTAAACACAATCCATCAACATGGCATTGTTCATAGTGATCTGAAGCCTGCTAACTTCCTAATAGTTGATGGAATGCTAAAGCTAATTGATTTTGGCGTTGCAAACCAAATGCAGCCTGATACAACAAGCATTGTTAAAGATTCTCAGGTTGGCACAGTTAATTACATGCCACCAGGAACAATCAAAGACATGTCTCCCTCAAGACAAAATGGGAAATCCAAGTCCAAGATAAGCCCCAAAAGTGATGTTTGGTCCTTAGGATGCGTTTTGTATTCTATGACTTATGGAAAAACACCATTTCAGCATATAATTAACCAGATTTCTAAGTTACATGCTATAATTGACCCTAATCATGAAATTGAATTTCCTGATATTTCAGACAAAGATCTTCAAGTTGTATTAAAGTGTTGTTTAATAAGGGACCTTAAACAGAGGATATCTATTCTTGAGCTCCTGTATGTTCAAATTCAAACTTATCCAGGTAACCAAATGGCTAAGGGAAACACTGATGAAATGAAACATGTTTTGGGCCAACTGGTTGGTCTGAATTCTCCTAACTCCATTTTAAAAAATGCTAAAACTTTATATGCATGCTATAGTAGTGATGCAAGTCATGATTCTTCATCATCCAAGACTTTTGAAGAAAAAAGGGAAAAAAATGATACATGGGTACTCATAAATGGTCAAATAACACTATAAATATATATAAGACTCTTGATTCTCTGTGGAAATCTACTCATGAAAACAACTTCATTCAGAAATGTTATCAGCAAAAAAATGCAGTCATTATCCTCAAAAGAAAACTGTAAAAATAACCACTAATGGCACTGTATATATTAAATTGTACGGTTGTTTTCTCTGTTTTATGCTTTCCTGTAAAGCTAACCTATTTGATAGCATTCACACTTAGAAGAGTGGGTGGGCAACTGAAATATATTTTGAAGAACTATGTAAATAAAGCTTCATAGTATAAAGTAAGAACAACAAAAAAGAATAGGTAGAACTCTTGAAGACGTATGTGTAGGCAAAGACTTTATAAACAAAATCCCAATTGCACAGGAAGTATCACAAAGAATCAACAACTGGGACCTCACCTTCTTAAAAACCTTTTGCACAGCAAAAGAGAACCCACCAACAGAGTGAAGAGATAACCCACAGTGTGGGAAAAAATGTTTGCCAGCTGTTCCTCAGACAAAAGAATACTATCTAGACTATATAATGAACTCAAAAAAATTAGAGCCCCCCCAATTTAAAGACTCAATCCAAAAATGGGCATCTGAGATGAATACACACTTCTCAGATGAAGAAGAAAGAATAGCTAATAAATATATGAAAAAATGTTCGACATCACTGGTCATTTGAGAGATGCGAATTATTTTGTTTTTTGTTTTGTCTTTTTGAGACAGGGTCTCACTCTGCAGTTCAGGCTGGCCTTGACTTACTTTGTAGCCCAGGCTGACCTCAAACTCTCAGCAATCCTCCTGCCTCAGCCTCCCAACTGCAGGGAGAGAGATGCAAATTAAAACAACACTGAGATTCCATCTCACCCCAGAAAGAATGGCTATCATCAAGAATTCAAGCAATAACAAACGCTGGAGGGGCTGTGGGGAAAACAGAACCCTTCTCCACTGTTGGTGGGAGTGTCGACTGGTGCAACCACTGTGGAAATCAGTGTGGAGATTCCTCAAAAAACTAAAACTAGAGGTCCCATCAACCCAGCTATTCCCCTTCTGGGTATCTTCCTGAAAGAATTAAAAGCATCATACTGCAGCCATATATGCACTCCCGTGTTTATAACGGCCCAGTTTGTAATAGCCAAATCTTGGTAACAGCCCAAATGCCCATCAACTGGTGAATGGATAAAGAAGATGTGGGTTTTTTTTTTTTTTATATACAATGGAGTACTGCTCAGCCATAAAGAAGGATAAACTTGAGACATTTGTAGCTAAATGGATGCACCTTGAGACCATACTCTTTAAGTGAAACAAATCAGATACGTGTAAATACCGCATCATTTCTCTGGTGTGAGAAACTGAAAGTGTAAATAAGGACCAAAATGTATAATAGATATTGTGAAATAGGAAGAAAATGTTCAACTGGGGAGGGGTACAAGAGAGTGGTGAGGGGAAAAGGAAAGAAGGGAAAGGTAAAAAAAATGAGAAAAGAAGGAAAAAATGGAAACAAAGCTTTTGTAAATGGGGAGGGAGGTGGGCTTGAAGGGAGGGTAGCAGAATGGGAAAAAGAAAACAAGTTATATCATGTACAGGTACAAATTCCCTATGATGAATGTGATCATTATATACACCTAAAATGTGTCAATAAAATCTGACTGGAAAAAAAAAGGATAAACTTGAATAGTGTAGGAAAATGGATGCACCTCGAGACTGTGATGTTAAGTGAAATAAATCCGACACACAAGCTTAAATATCTTGTGGTGTCTCTTATATGAAAAGCCCAAAGTATAAATAAATTAAAGAGCAAAATAAAAAGTAGATAGTAGGAAGTAGGGAGATTGATCTTTTGCAAATGGAAAAGGACCAAGAAATGGAAGAGGGGAGGGAAAGTAAAAAGAGTGAAGACGTGTTACATACATGTACTAACTCCCCACAATGAATGTAATCATCATGTACTGCACACATATACTGATAAAAATATTTACTTATTTATTTATTTATTTATTTATTTATTTATTTATTTATGTGGGTACCGGGGGTCGACCTCAGGACCTTGCGCACCAGCAGGCGCCCGTGCCGCTGAGCGATATCACCGGCCCTTTTTTCATATGTGAGTACTGGGAGTCGAACTCAGGACCTCGCGCTTGCCAGGCAGGTGCTTATGACGCTGAGTGATCTCACCAGCCCGAGTAATTATCTTTGAGCTGTAGACCCTTCCCAAGTATTTCAGTATGTGGGCCTTTTCTGTTAAGTCATTGTATTATCGCTGTGTTAGCAAGACAACCAATATGCTTACCAAATGTGGTGGGTGTTTTACAAGAATCTGTACATATGCTACTTCATTTAAACTTGGCAGTAAATTTTCGAGGTAGGTAAAATACCTTCATATCCCAGGAGAAAATAATAAGCAGAGGAGTTAAAAAGTAAAATGTTTAAGGATCCCATGCAACTCCGTAAGTGTCTTACAGAAGTTAATATAACTAAATTTCAGAATGTAAGGTAGTTTCCCCTTATCCTCATTTTTCCCTTTCCACACAGTTTGTTATTTACCATTAACTGTAATCCAAACTTACAAATTCTTCTTCTGGAATTTTCCGCTGTAAGTGTTAAATTGCAGGGCCGGTGAGATGGCTCAGCCGGCATAAGTGCCTGCCTGGCAAGCGCGAGGTCCTGAGTTCGACTCCTGGAACCCACATATGAAAAAAGGGCCGGTGATATCGCTCAGTGGCACGGGTGCCTGCTGGCGCGCGAGGTCCTGAGTTCAACCCCCGGTACCCACAAAAAAAAAAAAAAAAGTTTTAAATTGCAAGGAATTCTCATTAACATGATAAAATCTCATTGTCCTACTCCGCCCTGATCAGGACATGAAGCGTTTTGTCCAGTGCAGTCATGGTGTATGTGCTACCTGCATGCCTGGCATTAGGTAGTTGTTTCATTCAGCAGATGAGTTGTTGCAGTGTCATAGCACACGTGTTCAGGTAACCCTTACTTTACTTAATAATCACCCCAAAGCACAAAAATAGTGATGCTGACCATGTAGATATGGCAAAGAGAAAATATAAAATGCTTCCTTTAAGTGAAAAGGTAAAAGTATGATATTTTGAAAGAGAACATTTATATAACTTTTATTACATTACTTTATAATTGTATAAATTGTTATACAATACAATTGTATAATTGTTATAGTGTAACATGTAATTGTTCTAATTAATTTTTAGTTATTGTTAATCTCTTACTGTGCCTGATTTGTAAATTAAATTTATCGTAAGTGTACATGTGTAGGAAAAAACCTAGTATACGTCAGCTTTCGTACTATCTGTGGCTTCAGATAGCCACTGGAGGTTTGTACAAATAAAGATATTTTCTTAGATATAAGCATGTTAGCATCTTATAAAATTTAAGGATTTATAGAGTATTGGAAGTATTTAGAACTAATTTTCTAAGTTATAAATTAGTATTTTTCCTAAAGTTTTAACTTGTGTTTGAAAGAAGTTAGATTAGAACTATAGTCTTAACTCCAGAATCTTATACTCTGTAAAAACTATTTCCAAAAATAAGAGGGTTGGGATGTGTAGCTCAGTAGCAGAGTGCTTGGCTGGCATTTGTGAGGCACTGGTTCAGTTCTCAGCACGGCAAAAAAAAAAAAAAAAAAAACAGTTAATGATTATTGGGTACCTACTAAAGTACCAGGTGGATAAGGCTGGTGTGGTTAACAGAACATATCACCAATTTACAAATGTTACAGTTAATAAGGAAAATGTTTCTCAGAGATTAAGTCCTATCGCTGACATTTTAAGGATGGAGCCATGTTAAACTTCTGATGGGTTGCATACCAAAAAAATGGTCTGTGATTAGCAGTGAACTATGAAAGACATTCTGACTCCCTTGTTAGTTTTCTGATTTTCTTAAATTTTTGCTTAAAAGAATTCTTAATCATAAAAAAATAAGGGGGGGGCCGGTGATATAGCTCAGCAGCATAAGCGCCTGCCTGGCAAGCACGAGGTCCTGAGTTCAACTCCCGGTACCCGCATAAAAAAAAGAAACTGTCAAGATTAAAAACTGCAGCATGGCAGACATACAAACAAAAAGCCTCAAGTGACAAAATGACAACCTGCTGTCACGGCATGAGACCCCACTCGGTCACCGACACACTGAGTTTGAGTCGGCTGCTGGTGGCACAGCCACACTGCACACGCTCACTGCTGACCTCAGGCAGGCTTTTAAGAGGCTGGGTGGTATTAGTTGCCTTGGCGATAGACAAAAGGGGTTGGGATCAGCCTTAGAAGTTGTTTCCTACCTGGCTTGGTGGCACACATGTGTAATTCCAGCACTTGGGAGGCTGAGGCAGGAGGATTGCAAGTTTGACCTCTGCCTAGGCAACTTAGCAATTTAGTGACTTAGCAAGACCTGTATCAAAACAAAAAAACAAAAAGCGGGCTGGAGATGTAGCTCACTGCGAAGGCCCTGGGTTTGATCCCTAGTAATACACACACACGCACGCACACGTGGGTATCACTGACTGGCTGATTTGAGAGGCACGTTCAGAGGTTAATCAAATTGTCACTGGCTTATCAGACAGCTTTATAACACCTCTGGTGGTGACTTGTTACCATGGCTACACAACCATCAATCTTTCCCAGAGTGTGGGGAGTTTGGGGACTTTTATTCTCATGGAGAAACTTTTTTTTAATAACTGATTACATGGAAAGAATTGATCTTTCTAATATATAAAGAGCCCACAGAAACTGAGAAGAATAATACCAACAATCCAATTAATAAGTAAAGAACACAGAGAGAAAAATAAGTGCAAATGGTCCAGAACAGTGAGAGAAGAAAGGAAAAACAAAGAAAACATCCTTGGGCTGGAGGTCTGAACCAGGAGCAGACAGCATACCTAGCATGTTAGAGACCCAGGGTTCTCAAACAAAACACAAAAACATCTCTATCCATTCACAATAAATGTTTTCTGTAGTAACTGCTGTTAAATCTTAGAAAAACAAACCATATTCAATAAAATTAAGATAGAATACCAAGACATTCAATAGAAAAAGCATGAAATTTAAAATAAATGTTTAAGAAAAATATATGATACATAAAAAATGATTTTTGCAAGCTAAAGAAAGAAAAGGGGAAGCTGGGCATGGTGGTACACACTTGTAATCCCAGCACTCCGGAGGCTGAGGAAGGAGGATTGCTATGAATTTGAAGCCAGTCTGGGCTACATAGTGAATTCCAGGCCAGTCTAAACTACATAGAGAGACCCTGTCTCAAAAAAAAAAAAAAAAAAAAAAAAAAAGGAGTTCAGATCCTCTGGGTTGCCTTAGAAATTGGGGATTTTACTTAGGGGGCTGAGGCAGGAGGATCGCCATAAGTTTGAGGCCAGCCTGGGCTACATAGTGAGTTCAAGGCCAGCCTGAACTTCATACTGAGACCCTGTCTCAAAAAATAAATAAATAAATAAAAATAAACAAATGAAACTGGGGGTTTCATGTGTAACATTAAAATTTCTACTTCTTCCCCCTAAATATTTAAGACTTAGAATAATTAGCTCATATCTATTTTTTTTAGCCTGTGACTTACTCTTACCAAAGAAAAATTTGTATATGAATTTAAGACCATGCTTTAAAAAGTACTAGGGGCTGGGAATGTAGCTCAGTGGTACAGTGCTTGTCCTCAGTACCACCACCAAAGGGGAAAAAAAAACCCAAACACCTCATCTTAGGAGGGTGAGGCAGGAGGATAAGACATTCAAGGCAGCCAGGGCAACTTAGCAAAATCTTGTCTCAAAATAAAAAGTAAGAGCTAGAGATGTAGCTCAGCGAAAGGCCCTGAGTTCAGTTCCCAGTACCACACATGCACACGCATGCACCACATAGCCTGGGTAGCTCTGCATGGTGGCTGATGCACATAACTCCAGCCTTAGGGAAGCTGAGGCAGGAGGATTGCAAGTTCATGGCCAACCTGGCCTACAAAGCAAATCCCTGTCTCAATCAAAGAGCTGGGGTTGTAGCTCAGTGGTTGAGAACTTGCCTAGCATAGGCAAGGCTCCAAGTTTAAGGCCCAGTGCCAAAACAAAATAACAAAACAAAAATACTGCTAGTTCGAATAAGCCAATTAATATATTTATGTTGAGACAGAGTCTTGCTGTGTTTCCCAGGCTGACCTTGAACTCCTGGGCTCAGGTAATCCTCCTGCCTCAGCTTCCTATGTACTGGGACTATGGGCTTTTGCCATCATACCTGGCTGTGAATTCATGTAATTTTTATCTTTTTCTTTTTTTTTGAGACAGTCTTGCTATATAGTTCAGGGTGCCCTTCAACTCACTATGGAGCCCACGCTGCCTCAAACTCACAGCGATCCTCCTACCTCAGCCTCCTGAGTACTGGGATCACAGGTGTTTGCCACCACACCTGGCTAATTTTTATCTTTGTAAAAATAAAAGATTTAAATATAAGTTTTCTAAGCACTTCCCAATAGAAGCAACCCAGTTTTCCTTATGTTTTCCAATCATTCTTGAGGTCCTCAGATTTTTGACCCTTCTTAATTAAAGCAACTTGGGTTCAGTGACTGACAGCACTTCAGGCTTTCCGGTCGCGACTTTCAGACGTTAAAACCAATTTCATTTATCGTCATTGCCTTGTGCCAGGATCGTCCCACACGCACTCTGTCCTGAGTTTCGTAATCTGCACTTACTCTGGAAAGCTACTTCATTGTTGTCTTAGTTACTTTTCTTTCATTGCTGAGACAAAATACCCAACACCCAAAATTAAGGAAGGAAAAGTTTATTTAGCTCACAGTTTGTGGAGGTTTCAGTCCATAATCGGCTGGCTCCAAGGCAGGGTGGCATGGCAGAGGAGCAACAGTTCATGGGGATGAAAGATAGCAAAAGCAACAAGGGAAAGAGAGACAAGCCTCTTTCTGTCCCAGTCTACTGGGATTAGAGTGGTGCAATCCAGTCAGCGGACTGATCCAGCAGTCACCCACCTGCCGTGTCCCACACAGCTCTCAAAGTTTCCGGGGGGGGGGCGGGGGAAGGACAGTGAGAGGATGGAGAAATAAAGAAAAGAGACAAAAAGCTGAGGTCAGGTGGAGCCCTCTCTCATGATGGGAGGAAAGGAACTGCTCAACCAAGGCAGTGCGTTTATTTATACATTTAGCAAGTTGGTGTAACATGACACCCCTTTTCCTAGCAACCCATTGCTCGGATTGCCTTGGGACTAAATGTTCTCTGGGCTGGAACATCTTGTTTAGGTAGCCCACCTCGTTTGTTGCTTCTTTGTTCTGTCTGGCCCATCTCGCCAGTCTCGCTGGGGAGGTGGAGCAGGAGTACACGTGTCCAGCTTCAGCCGCTCCCCACACCCACCCTTAATCCCAGCACCCTTAATCCCAGCATTGCACTAGGAATCAATCACGCATTCTAGATTCAGCTGCCTCCAAAAACCCCTATGACTGTATGAGGCTTTGAGGGGACATCTAGACACAAACCATAACAACTGTGTTCTATTTTCCATCACTAAATGCCTTCCTTAGCCAGGCACGGTGGCGCACACCTGTAATCCCATCATTTGGGAGGCTGAGGCAGGAGGATTGTCGTGAGTCTGAGGCCAGCCTGGGCTATATAGTGAGTTCAAAGCCAGCCTGGACTACATAGTGATGAGACCCTGTCTCAAAAAGAAATAAATAAATACATAAATATCCTCCTTTTTTTTCTTTTAATATTCAGAATAGTTATAGTTTGTATTTTTTTCCCTTTCTTTATTGGTACATTTTAGATGTACATAATCATCATAGGGAATTTGCACCTGTACATGATATATCTTGCTTCTTTTCTCCCATTCCCCTCCCCTCCCTTCAACCCCTCTCCCCCTCCTTATTCACAGAAGCTTTGTTTCCGTCTGTTCCCTCCTATTCTTTTTTTTTCTTGTCCCTTCTTTTCATTCCTCCTCCCACCTCCCTTGTTCCTTATCTTATTTGAGCATTGTCTTCCCATTTCCCAATATCTATTATACGTTTAGGTCCTCATTTACACTTTCCCTTTCTCACACCAGAGAAACAGTGTAGTATTTACACATGTGTGTCCAATTTATATCACTTAAGAATACTGTCTCAAGGTGCAGCCATTTAGCTACAAATGTCTCAAGTTTATCCTTCTTTATGGCTGAGCAGTACTCCATTGTATTAAAAAAAAAAGTCTTTCTTATCCATTCCTCAGTTGATGGGCATTTGGGCTGTTTCCAGGATTTGGCTATTACAAACTGCCGCTATAAACATGGGAGTGCATATATCGCTGTGGTATGATGCTTTTCATTCTTTCAGGAAGATACCAAGAAGAGGACTACCTGAGTCGAATGGAACCTCTAGTCCTAGTTTTTTGAGGAATCTCCACACTGATTTCCACAGTGGTTGCACCAGTCTACACTCTCACCAACAGTGGAGAAGAGTTCTTTTTGCCCCACAGTCCCGCCAGCATTTATTGTTACTGGTTGATTTCTTGATAACAGCCATTCTTTCTGGGGTGAGATGGAATCTCAGCATTGTTTTAATTTGCATCTCTTGAATGACCAGTGATGTTGAACATTTTTTCATATATTTATTTGCTGTTCCTACTTCTGCATCTGAGAAGTGTCTATTCATTTCAGTTGCACATTTTTTGATCAGGTCTTTAAATTTGGGGTGTTTGATTTTTTTTGAGTTCTTTATATATTCTAGATATAAGTCCTTTGTCTGAGGGACAACTGCCTAAAAGTTTTTCCTACTCTGTGGGTTGTCTTTTCACTCTGTTGGTGATTTCTTTTGTTGTGCAAAAGCTTTATAATAAGATGTGATCCCAGTTATTGATTCTTTGTAGTATTTCCTGTGCAATCTGGATTTTGTTCATAAAATCTCTGCCTACACCCATGTCTTCGAGATTTCTATCTATTTTCTCTTCCAGTAGATTTAGTGTTTCTGTTTCAATATTTAGATCTTTGATCCATTTCGATTTTAGTTTAGTGTATGGTGATAGACATGGGTCTAGTTTTAGTCTTCAGCATGTGGAAAGCCAGTTTTTGCAGCACCGTTTATTAAAGAGGCTACCTTTCTTCCAGTGAATGCGTTTTGCACCATTGTCAACGATAAGATGGCTGAGTGTGTTTGGAGTTGTGCCTGCATCTTCTAATCTGTTGCATTGATCCTCAGGTCTGTTCTTTTCCCAGTACCATGGTGTTTTTTTTAAATCACAGTATCTTTGTAGTATAATTTCAAGTCAGGGATTGTGATGCCCCCTGCCTTGCCTTTGTTGCCTAGAATTACCTTTGCTATTCTAGGTCTCTTCTGGTTCCAAACAAATTTTAGGATTGTTTTCTCTGATTCTGTGAGATATGCTGTTGAAATTTTGATCAGTATTGAACTAAATCTGTATAATAATTTTGGAAGTATGGCCATTTTCACTATATTGCGTCTTCCTACCCAAGAGCAAGTGATAGCTTTCCATTTTCTGACATCCTCTTCGATCTCCTTTTTCAGAGTACTGTAATGTTCAATGTATAGATATTTTACTTCCCTCGTTAAATTGATTCTTAGGTATTTCATTTTTTTGGGTGCTATTGGGAAGAGTGTGGTTTCCCTAATTTTTCTCTCAGTGAGTTTGTTACTTGTGTACAGGAATGCTATTGATTTTTGAGTGTTGACTTTGTATCCAGCTACACTACTAAATTTGGTTATTAAATCTAGAAGTCTTTTGGTGGAGTTTTGGGGTCTTCTGTGTCAAGTATCATGTCATCCATGAATAACGATAATTTAACGTCTTCCTTTCCCATCATTATTCCTTTTATCTCTTTCCATTGTCTAATTGCTCTGGCTAATGTTACCAGAACTATAGTAAATAGGAGTGATGATAGTGGACATCCTTGTCTTGTTTTAGATTTTAGAATGAAAGCTTTCAGTTTTTGACCATTTAGTATGATGTGAGCTTTTGGTTTTGCAACAGCAAGCAGAAACACTGAAACAACACCCAGGATTTGGAGGCAGATTTATTTACATCAAGGGGCACTGATCAGGATCACTCCCAAAATATCAGGCCCTGATCTCTGCTGGTCTAGGGCTTTTATATGATGCACAAGCAGGAGGTACAAAAGGGAGACAGAACAGCCCAGCAGTTCTTCTGATTAGTTAACAGGGTGAGATCATCGGTTACAAGGGTAGATTAATGATCATCAGTTTATGAAGCTTGGTATAGTGGTACAATCAGGCATCCTGTATGTTCAGTTACACTCTCATAGTTACAAGGGTCAAGAAAGTAATTGCAAAGCCATGAAGCAGTTACAGAGCTAGGCAGCTTCAAAAGAACAAAGTTTTTTTTTGTTTGTTTTGTTTTGTTTTTTCTCTTTTTTGTGGATACCGGGGGTCGACCTCAGGACCTTGTGCGCCAGCAGGCGCCCGTGCCACTGAGCGATATCACCGACCCCTTTTTTCGTATGTGGGTTCCGGGAGTCGAACTTAGGACCTCACGCTTGCCAGGCAGGCACTTATGACACTGAGCCATCTCACCGGTCCCAAAGTTTTAAAAAGAACAATTTCTCTTGCACAGTTTTTCCCTTTCAGTTTGTCATATGAATTGCCAAAACTGAATCAAGGAGATATAAAAATTCTGAATAACCTGATATCAGTCAATGAAATTGAAAATGTAAGTAAAAACCTACCAACAAAGAAAAGCCCAGGTCCTGATGGATTCACTTTTGAATTCTACATGAAATTTAGAGAAGGACTAATGCCAGTAATGCTGAAACTCTTTAAAGAAATTAAAAGGGAAGCAATACTTTCAAAATCATTCCTGGAAGCAAGTATTACTGTGATACCAAAACCAGAGAAAGACCCAACCAAAAAAGAAAACTACAGGCCAATCTCCCTAATGAACATGGATGCAAAAATCTTCAATAAGATACTAGCAAAACAGAATGCAGCAGATCATCAAGAAGATTATACACCATGACCAAGTAGGATTCATCCCAGGGATGCAGGGATGGTTCAACATAAGCAAATAAATAAATGTAAGGGCCAGGGATTTAGCTCAGTGGCACAGCACCTGCCTGGCAAGCGCAAGGTCCTGAGTTTAATTCCCAGTACCAAAAAATAAAAATTAAAAAAAAAATAAATATAATACACCATATTAACAGAGCCAAAGACAAAAATCACACGATCACTTCAATAATTGCAGAAAAACCATTTGACAAAGTCCAACATCCATTCATGATAAAAAACCCTACAGAAAATTGCAATAGATGTCTTTATCTCAATCTGGTAACAGCCATCTATGACAAAAAGCTTTTAAAAGAGATCCCAGTTTTTGATTCTTTGTGATATTTCCTGTGTGATCAGGGTTTTGTTCATAAAGTCTTTGCCTATACCAATGTCTTCAAGAGTTCTACCTATTCTATCTTCCAGCAGATTTAGTGTTTCTGTTTTAATATTCAGGTCTTTGATCCATTTCAATTTTAGTTTAGTGCATGGTGAAAATATGAGTCTAGTTTTAATCTTTGGCATGTGGAAAGCCAGTTTTTCCAGCACCATCGATCTTTTTTTTTCACGTCAGACGGGTAATGTGCTGACGTCATAACAAGATTTGAGGGAGGCACATCTCATGCACACAGCATGAAGACCTAACAATCATTCTCACACACCGAAGGATCAGCACAGCACCATTTATTAAAGAGGCTGTCTTTCTTCCAGTGAAGATGTTTGGCTCCTTTGTCAAAGATAAGGTGGCTGAGTGTGTTTGGAGTTGTTTCTGCATCTTCTAATCTGTTCCATTGATCCTCAGGTCTTTTTTTTTTTTTCCAATACCATGCTGTTTTTATCACAGTATCTTTGTAGTATAATTTTAAGTCAGGAATTGTAATGCCCCTGCCTTGCCTTTGTTGCCCAGAATTGCTTTTGCTATTCTAGGTCTCTTCTGGTTCCGAATGAATTTTAGGATTTTTTTTCTCTAATTCTGTGAGATGTGCTGATAGAATTTTGATCAGAATTGCATTAAATCTGTATAACAGTTTTGGAAGTATGGCCATTTTCACTATATTGGTTCTTCCTACCCAAGAACAAGGGATAGGCTTCCATTTTCTGATATCCTCTTCCATTTCCTTTTTTAGAAAACTATAGTTTTCGATGTGGAGGTCTTCGTTAGATTGATTCCTTCATCAGATTGATTCCTAGGGATTTCGTTTTTTTTGATACTATTGTGAAAGGTTTTGTTTCTGTAATTTCTCTCTCAGTGAGTGTGTTATTTGTGTACAAGAAAGTTATTGATTTTTGAGTGTTGACTTTGCATCCAGCAGTGCTACTGAATTTGGTTATTAAATCTAGAAGTCTTTCAGTAGAGTTTTTGGGTCTTCTATGTCGAGTATCATGTCATCCACAAATAATGATAATTTAACTTCTTCCTTTCCTATCATTATTCCTTTTATTTCTTTCCCTTGTCTAATTGCTCTGGCTAATGTTTCCAGAACTATAGTAAATAGGAGTGGTGATAGTGGACATCCTTGTCTTGTTTCTGATTTTAGAGTGAAAGCTTTCTGTTTTTGCCCATTTAGTATGGTGTTGGCTGTTGGTTTGTCGTAGATGGCTTTTATCAGATTGAGATAAAGACCAACTATTCCAATTTTCTATAGTGGTTTTGGTTTTTTTTGTGGGTACCAGGGGTTGACCTCAGGACCTCGCGTGCCAGCAGGTGCCCATGCCACTGAGTGATATCACTGGCCCTTTTTTCGTATGTGGGTTCCAGGAGTTGAACTCAGGACCTTGTGCTTGCCAGACAGGCACTTATGCGGCTGAGTCATCTCACTGGCCCTCTATAGTGTTTTTATCATGAATGGGTGTTAGACTTTGTCAAATGGTTTTTCTACATCTATTGAGATGATCATATGTTTTTTTTTCTTGGCTCTGTTAATATGGCGTATTACATTTATTGATTTGCCTATGTTGAACCATCCCTGCATCCCTGGGATGAATCCTACTTGGTCATGGTGTATAATCTTCCTGATGATTTGCTGCATTCTGTTTGCCAGTATCTTATTGAGGACTTTTGCATCTATGTTCATTAGGGAGCTTGGCCTGTAGTTCTCTTTTTTGGTTAGATCTTTTTCTGGTTTTGGTATCAGGGTAATGCTTTCTTCCAGGAATGAATTTGGGAGTGTTGTTTCCCTTTCAATTTCATTAAAGAATTTAAGAAGTAGCAGCATTAGGTCTATTCTAAATTTCTTATAGAACTCAGCAGTGAATCCATCAGGGCTGGGCTTTTCTTTGTTGGTAGGTTTTTAATTACATCTTCAATTTCATTAACCGATATTACTTTATTTAGAATTTTTAGATCTTCTTGATTCACCTTTGATAATTCATATGTATCTAGGAATCTGTCCATTTCTTCTGTGTTTTCCATTATATTAGAATACAGGTTCTCAAAGTAGGTATTGATGATCTTCTGGATTTCTGCAGGATCTGTTGTGACTTCACCCTTTTCATTCTTAATTGCATGGATTTGAGTCTTTTCTCTCCTTTTTTTTTTTTTTTTTTGGATAAGGTTGGTGAAGAGTTTGTCAATTTTATTTAATCTTTCAAAGAACCAACTCTTTAATTTATTGATTTTTTGTATTGTTTTCTTAGTCTCCATTGCATTAATTTCTGCTCTGATCTTTATAATTTCCTCCCTTGTATGAGCTTTGGGCTTGACTTGCTCTTCTTTTCCTAAAGGTTTGAGGTTCAACATTACATTGTTTATTTGTGCTCACTCTGTTTTTCTGATATGGAATTCACTGCTATAAATTTCCCTCATAGGACTGCTTTCACTGTGTCCCATAAGTTCCAGTATGTTGTTCTGGCATTATCACTTAATTGTAGAAACTGTCTAATTTCTTCTTTACTTTCATCTGTGACTCATTGGTTGTTTGGAGAGTGCTATTTAATTTCCTTGTGTTTATGAATTTCTTGTGGTTTCTTTTGCCATTGACTTCCAATTTCATCACACTATGGTCTGATAATATGCATGGAATAATTTTAATTCCTTTGCCTTTACTGAAGCATGTTCTATGAGCTAATATGTGGTCTATTTTGGAGACCCTCCATGTGCAGCTGAGAAGAATGCGTATGCTGATGTTGTGAGGTGGAACACTCTGTAGACATCTACTAAGTCCATTTGTTTAAAAGTTTGGTTTAGTTCTGATATTTCTTTGTTGATTTTCTGTCTAGTTGATCTATTTGTGACAGTGGGGTATTTAGATCCTCCATTACAATTGTATTTGTGCTTATTTCATTTTTCATGTCTGTTAATATTTATTTAATATAGTTGGGTACCCTGGTATTTGGTGCATACTTATTATTCTTATCGCTTCCTCCTGGATTGTTCCCTATACAAGGATGTAGTGACTTTTGTCTCCCTTAATTAGTCTTGGCTTGAAATCCATTTTGTCTGCAAATAGGATGGCTATCCCTGCTTTTTCCAGGTTCCTATCACATGGAATACTGTTTTCCATCCTTTGACTTTCAGTCTATGAATTTCTTTTCAAATTAAATGTGTTTCTTGTATGCAGCATATTGTTGGATCTTGCTTCATCATCCATTCTGCCAGTGTGTTTCTTTGGATTGGTGAATTGAGACCATTAACATTGATGGTTATAACTGATACATATTGACTTATCTTTGTCATGTTATTTTCCTCTTGTTGGTTCCCTTTCCCCCCACATTTAATAACTTGCCTTCCCCAGTGGATTCATTCTGTTGGGGTTCATGGAGTTGTAGTCCTCATTATCTCTTTCTAGAATGTCCTTCAGAACATTTTGGAGTGCTGGTTTGGTGGTCATGAATTTCTTCAGGTATTCTTTGTCATGGAAGTATCTTATTTCTCCATCAATTTTGAATGATAGTTCTGCGAGGTACATAATCTGGATTGGAGGTTGGTTTTTTTTCCAGGCTTGAAATACTGCACTCTACACTATCATTGACTTGAGGGTTAGTGCTAAGAAGTCTGCTGTGATTCTGATGGGGTTTTCTTTTTTTTTTCTTTTTTTTTTTTTTTAAAGAGAAGAAAAAACAAAACAAATCAAAAGAAGAACAAATGGGCCAGTGAGATGGCTCAGCGGCTTAAGCGCCTGCCCGGCAAGCGCAAGGGCCCAAGTTCGACTCCCGGAACCCACATACGAAAAAGGGGCCGGTGATATTGCTCAGTGGCACGGGCGCCTGCTGGCGCGCGAGGTCCTGAGGTCGACCCGCCGGTACCCACAAAAAAAAAAAAAAAAGAAGAAGAAGAACAAATTTTCAAAGCAACATAATAGGAGGGTAACAATGGTTAATACATTACGTATTACTATCTTTAAGTTAGTTATTCAGGATACCAGACATTAGCATTCAGTTGTCCAAACATTATTGGCACAAACCTTACTCTTCAAAGTAAAATTGGTAGTGTATCTATCTTAACCATCTTATATATATATATACAATTTTTTCCCTTTCCCTTCTTTCTTTTCCCTATTCCAGTCTCTCTTTCCTTTTGACCAGTTTCTTTTTGATTCATCATGTCTATTGTACATTTTGGATCTTATTTACTCTTTCAGTTTCTCATACTAGAGAGACAATACGATGCTTACACATGTGCGTCTGGTTTATTTCACTTATGAGTATTTTCTCGAGTTGCATCCATTTACCCATAAAAGTCTCCAGTTTATCCTTCTTTATGGCTGAATAGTACTCCATTGTATAAAAATACCACATCTTTCTTATCCATTCCTCAGTTGATGGGCATTTGGGTTGTTTCCAAGATCTGGCTATTACAAATTGTGCTGCTATAAACATGGGTGCACATATATCGCTGTGGTACGATGTTTTTAATTCTTCTGGGAAGATGCCCAGAAGGGGAGTAGCTGGGTCAAATGGGACCTCCAACCCTAGTTTTTTGAGGAATCTCCACACTGACTTCCACAGTGGCTGTACCAGTCGACACTCCCACCAACAGTGAAGAAGGGTTCCTTTTTCCCCACAGCCCCTCCAGCATTTGTTATTAGTTGATTTCTTTATAGTAGCCATTCTTTCTGGGGTGAGATGGTATCTCAGTGTTGTTTTAATTTGCATCTCTCGAATGACTAGGGATGTTGCACATTTTTTTGTATATTTATTTGCCATTAGTATTTCTTCATCTGAGAAATGTGTATTCATCTCAGATGCCCGTTTCTGGAGTGGGTCTTTAAATTTGGGAGGTCTGATTTTTTTGAGTTCTTTATATGTTCTCGATAGTAATCCTTTGTCTGAGGAACAGCTGGCAAACATTTTTTCCCACATTGTGGGTTGTCTCTTCACTCTGTTGGTGGTTTCTCTTGCTGTGCAAAAGCTTTTTAATAAGATGAGATCCCAGTTATTGATTCTTTGGGATAGTTCCCGTGCGGTTGAGTTTTTATTCATAAAGTCTTTGCCTACACCAATGTCTCCAAGGGTTTTACCTATCCTACCTTCCAGCAGATTTAATGTTTCTGTTTTAATATTTAGATCTCTGATCCATTTTGAATTTAGTTTAGTGCATGGTGAAAGATATGGGTCTAGTTTTAATCTTCGGCATGTGTAGAGCCAGTTTTTCCAGCACCATTTATTAAAGAGGCTATCTTTCTTCCAGCGAATGTGTTTGGCACCTTTGTCAAAGATAAGGTGGCTTAGTATGTCTGGGGTTGTTTCAGCATCTTCTAATCTGTTCCATTGATCTTCAGGTCTGTTTTTTTGCCAGTACCACACTGTTTTTATCTCAGTAGCTTTATAGTATAATTTCAAGTCGGGGATTGTGGTGCCCCCTGCCTTGCCTTTGTTGCCCAGAATTGCCTTTGCTATTCTAGGTCTCTTCTGATTCCAAATGAATTTTAGGATTGTTTTCTCTAATTCTGTGAGATATGCTGTTGGAATTTTGATTGGAATTGCATTAAATCTGTATAACAATTTTGGAAGTATGGCCATTTTCACTATATTGGTTCTTCCTATCCAGGAGCAAGGGATATCTTTCCATTTTCTGATATCCTCTTCAATCTCCTTTTTCAGAGTACTGTAGTTTTCCGTATAGAGGTCTTTTACATCCTTCATGAGGTTGATTCCTAGGTATTTCATTTTTTTGGATGTTATTGTGAAAGGTATTGTTTCCCTAATTTCTCTTTCAGTAAGTTTGTTATTTGTGTACAGGAAGGCTATTGACTTTTGAGTATTGACTTTGTATCCAGCTACACTACTGAATTTGCTTATTAAATCTAGCAGTTTTTTAGTGGAGTTTTTGGGGTCTTCTGTGTAGAGTATCATGTCATCTGCAAATAATGATAATTTAACTTCTTCCTTTCCAATCATTATTACTTTTATTTCTTTCTCTTGTCTAATCGCTCTGGCTAAAGTTTCCAGAACTATGTTGAATAAGAGTGAGGACAGTGGACATCCTTATCTTGTTCCTGATTTTAGAGGGAAGGCTTTCAGTTTTTGGCCATTTAGTATAATATTGGCTGTTGGTTTGTCATAGATAGCTTTTACCAGATTGAGATAAAGACCCTCTATTCCAATTTTCTGTAGGGTTTTTATCATGAAAAGGTGCTGGACTTTGTCAAAAGCTTTTTCTGCATCTATTGAGATGATCATGTGATTTTTGTCTTTGGTTCTGTTAATATGGTGTATTACATTTATTGATTTACGTATGTTGAACCATCCCTGCATCCCTGGGATGAATCCAACTTGGTCATGGTGTGTAATCTTCTTGATGATTTGTTGGATTCTGTTTGCCAGTATCTTATTAAGGATTTTTGCATCTATGTTCATTAGGGAGATTGGCCTGTAGTTCTCTTTCTTAATTGGGTCCTTCTCTGGTTTTGGTATCAGGGTAATGCTTGCTTCCAGGAATGAATTTGGGAGTATTGCTTCCCTTTCAATTTCATTGAAAAGTTTGAGAAGTAGGGGCATTAGGTCTTCTCTAAATTTCTTGTAGAATTCGGCAGTGAATCCATCAGGGCCTGGGCTTTTCTTTGTTGGGAGGTATTTAATTACATCTTCAATTTCATTGGTTGATATTGGTTTATTTAGGATTTTTAAATCTTCTTGATTCAGCTTTGGTAATTCATACAAATCTAGGAATCTGTCCATTTCTTCTGCATTTTCCATCTTAGTAGAATATAAATTTTCAAAATAGGTATAGATGATCTGGATTTCTGCAGGGTCCGTCGTGATATCACCCTTTTCATTTTCAATTGCATGGATTTGAGTCTCTTCTTTTCTTTTTTTAATAAGGTTGGATAAGGGTTTGTCAATCTTATTTATTCTTTCAAAGAACCAACTTTTTGCTTCATTGATTCTTTGTATTGTTTTTTTATTCTCCAATACGTTAATTTCTGCTCTGATCTTTATAATTTCCTCCCTTGTACGGGCTTTTGGCTTAACCTGCTCTTCTTTTTCTAGAAGCTCGAGGTTCACCCTTAAGTTGTTTATTTGCACTTGCTCTATTTTCCTGATATAAGTATTTAATGCTATAAATTTCCCTCTTAGGACTGCTTTCATTGTATCCCATAAGTTCCGGTATGTTGTACTGTCATTATCATTCAGTGGTAGAAAGTGTCTAATTTCTTCTTTAATTTCATCTGTGACCCATTGGTTGCTCAGGAGGGTGCTGTTTAATTTCCATATGTTTAGGGAGTTTTTGTGAGATCTTTTGCCATTGATTTCTAATTTCATTGCACTATGGTCTGATAATATGCATGGGATAATTTCAATTCCTTTGCATTTACTTAAGCAGGTTTTATGAGCTAGTATGTGGTCTATTTTGGAGAACGTCCCATGTGCAGCTGAGAAAAATGTGTATTCTGATGTTGTAGGATGGAACACTCTGTAGACATCTACTAAGTCCATTTGTTCAAAAGTTTGGTTCAGTTCTACTATTTCATTATTGATTTTCTGTCCAGTTGATCTGTCTTTTCGTGACAGTGGAGTATTGAGATCTCCCAATATAATTGTATTAGTGCTTATTTGATTTTTCATGTCCTTTAGTACTTGTTTTATATAGCTGGGTGCATTGGTATTTGACGCATATATATTTATGATCGTTATCTCTTCCTCTTGGATTGTTCCCTTTACAAGGATATAATGACCGTCTTTATCTCTCTGAATCCTTCTTGGCTTGAAGTTCACTTTGTCTGCAAAAAGAAGAGCTACCCCTGCTTTTTTCTGGGTTCTTGTGGCATGGAGTATTGTCTTCCATCCTTTGACTTTCAGCCTATGAATTTCTTTCTGAATTAAATGTGCTTCTTGTATACAGCATATTGTTGGATCTTGCTTCTTGATCCATTTCACCAGTCTGTGCCTTTTGATTGTTGAATTGAGACCGTTAACATTGATGGTTAAAACTGATATGTATTGACTTATACTTGTCATGATATTTTCCTGTTGTTGGTTCCCACTCTTTGTTTTTCCCCTTTCCTGCTATTTAATTGTCTGCCCTGCCTGGTGGATTCCTTCTGTTGGGGTTCCTATCTCTTTCTAGAATGTCCTTCAGAACATTTTGGAGTGCTGGTTTGGTGGTCATAAATTTTCTCAGATGTTCTTTGTCATGAAAGTATTTTATTTCTCCATCAATTTTGAAAGATAGTTTTGCAGGGTACATCAATCTGGGTTGAAAATTATTTTCCTTTAGCGCTTGAAATACATCATTCCAAGCTCTTCTTGAATTGAGGGTTTGTGCTGAAAAGTCAGCTGTGATTCTGATGGGTTTTCCTTTATAGGTGATTTGTCTCTTCTCCCTAACAGCTTTTAAGATTCTGCCCTTCTGTTGAATTTCTGGGATCTTGACTATAATGTCTGGCTGAAGTTTTTTTTTGATCATGTCTAGTTGGTGTTCTAAAAGCTTCACTTATAGGGGCATCAAATTCCTTTTCTCTTCCAGGAAAGTTCTCCCTGATTATGTCTTTGAACAAGGTTTTAATGTCATTGATGCTATCTCCTGCTTTTTCATTTATTCCAATTATTCTTAAGTTGTTTATCTTTGAGTCATCTAGCAGCTGCTGAATTGATTTTTCATGGTCCCTTGCTGTTTTTAAGAATTCTTCCTTTTCATGATCACTAATTGCAAGCCGGTCTTCTATATCTGAGATCCTGTCCTCGCATTGGCTTATTCTGCTACAAATACTTTCAATGGAATTTTTGTTCTCTTGGATATCTGCTTGAATCTGCCTTATGGATTCCATTTCTTTCCTATGCTGAGCATTCATGGTTTCTATAGTTTTCTTAAGCTCATCTATTTTTTTGTCTGTATCAGCTATAGTGTCCTTAAGCATGGTCTTCAATGTGGACATTATCTCTGCAGTTATCTGTGAGAGTATTTCTGTTTTAATTTTTTCCAGAGCCTCATTCAGTTGCTTTGTTGTTACCACTTCAGATAGGCCAGGTGGGTGGCTTTCGGATTGTCCCACCTCGTTGCCCCCTAGGTTTGCCTTTGGTGAATTGGATGTGTGGGGTTGCATCTTGTTTAAGTGTCGTCTCATTTTTTCCTTTCTTTAATTCCTGGGGTGATGTTTGCAAATTACCTATGGTAGGTTACTTTATTGCTAGTGTTTAAGATCTTTAGAAGATGACTACTTCTCTGCAGTATCTTCCAAGTGGAGCTTGCTTTTGGGTTTTGAGCTTTCTGCCAGATCCTACCTCTTCAATTCGTTGGGTATGCAAATTTGCTACCTGTTTGGCCCAGTCCTTGATTCTTTGGTACTGTGCCACTGTATTTTCTGTGTCCCTTAGTCAATCTCAATCATGAAATATCAGGAAGGAAAGATGTTTAGAACAATTATTTCACATTTGGCTATAATGTTAACTAAAGCATCAAACACAGCCTAGAAAATGACAGACTGAGCTAACCAGTTATTTACCACTTTTAGCTGTATAGAGTTGCGGTTATATAACAAAATCTAAAACACACCAGAAAAATTATATGCAGTATACAAGTCCTATGTATGTCAATTTTTCCCTGAGGAGTTTAAATTTAAAATGAGTTAAGGAGGAAATAGAGTGTTGGGAGAATAGGAAGGAATTAGATGTAAGGTTAGAGGACCAAGAGGGATCCCACTAAATTTGGGACACTGGTGCAGAGGACTGGTGGTAAAAAGAGAAGGAAGGGATAAAAGGAAGAACAGATCACAACCACAATCACAAAGAAGTTAGAGGCGCTGTTTACACTCATATAAAAAACCAGAGAGAATAATGAAGGAAAGAGCAAATACACATACAGAAACAAAAACGAAGATAAAAACAATAAAACAGACAAAACAAAAATAAAACCCCACCAAAAAAAAAAAAAACCTTCGCCAGAACAAAAAACAAATGAATGAGAAAAAAAAAATAAAAAAATAAAAAAAAATAAAAAGAATCAGTTCCAGGTGTTGACTCTGCTGTAGGCAGACACCGTGTGGTGACAGAGTCCTGTTCCGTGCAGGTCCGTCCCAGTAAGCCAGGAGCGGCCCTCTGGCGGTCGGTGAGCAGAGGCCCGTACTTTCAGGCAGAGACCAGTCTAGCTCACCTGCCGCTCTCAGTGCCCTTTCACTATCCCTGGGCCTGAGAGGCGCAGCGCGCTGTCCGGAGCGCGGGTTCCTTGCACTGGTTTCCCGCCGCTCTGATTCTCACCACGCCCCCCACAATGGCGCCGGGCCAGTTGCTCTCTGGCGCGGGACAGGTGTGGCTGAGAGACCAGTCTCGTTCGCCTGCTGACCTCAGCACACTTTCGTGGGCCTGAGAGGCCCCGTGCTGCCCTGTCCGGAGTGCGAGTGTCCAGCGCTGTTTTTCTTTCACGCCGCTCTGAGTTTCGCCACACCCCCCACGATGGCGCCCGGCCGGTTGCTCTCTGGCGCGGGGCAGCTGTGGCTGAGAGACACTCACCGCCGGCCAGCGCAGTTCTCCGCCACTCCCCCACCTCGCCGCTGTCTCAGGATCCTCTGTGGGGGCTCCCTGGGCGCCAGCTGTCACCGTGTGTCCGTAGAATTGAGCTTCTGTCGCGCTGCGATTCCTGGGATGGTAGAAGGTGCGCGCGCGGGGTCTGCTCCTTCTTCTTTGTTGGAAATCACCCTTCACTGGTGCCGGGGGTCCCAGATTGCGCTTCAGAACTTTTCTGGGTTCCAGGGAGGCATCTCCCCCCCCTCCTGCGCTTTCCCGGTCGCTATATTCCCGTGTTCCAACGGTAACTTTTAGAGAGAGTTTCGCTGCCTACTTCTTACTCATCCGCCATCTTTTTCCTCCTGGGGTTTTCTTTATATGTGATTTGTTTCTTTTCTCTAACAGCTTTTAATACTCTTGGTTTTTTTTGGGGGGGGGTATTTGTTTTGTTTTGTTTTTGTACCAGGAATCAAACTCAGGACTTTTTGCTTGCCAGGCAGGTGCTTGTGCCACTGAGCTATATCCCCAGCCCTAATATTCTTTTCTTGTGTTGAATTTCTGGAATCTTGACTATTGTATCCCTAGGTGTGGTTTTTTTTTTTTTTTTTTTTTTTTTTGCTCATGGCTAATTGGAGTTCTGTATGCCTCAAGGATGTGTATGTGAAATTCTTTTTCCATGCTTGGGAAGTTTTCTCCCATTACTTTTGTGAACAGGTTTTTTATGTCATTTGGACTATCTCTTGCTTTTTCATTGACTCTGATCTATCTTATGTTATTCTTCTTTGCCTCATCTAGAAGCTGTTGGGTTGATTTTTCGTGGCCCCTTGCTATTTTTAAGAAATCTTTCTTTTCATGATTGCTAACCACAAGCCTGTCCTCTATATCTGATATTCTGCCTCACATAGGCTCATTCTGCTTATATACTTTTAATGGAATTTTTAATCACCTGAATATCTGTTTGAATTTGTTTCATGGATTCCATTTCTTTTCTTTGTTGGGTGTTCATGATTTCCTAAACTCCTCTTTTTTTGGTGGGGGTAGGGGGACAGAGTCTTGCCTTGTAGTGCAGGCTGGTCATGAACTATGTAGCCCAGGATGGCCTCAAACTCACAGCGATCCTTCTCCCTTCACCTCCCAAGTGCTGGGATTATAGGTGTGTAGCACAACACCTGGCAACTCTTCCATTTTTGATCTGTATCTGCTCTAGAGTCACTAACCACATTTTTCCTTATGATCACCATCTCTGTAGTTATCTGAGAAATTATTTCTGATTTGATTTTTTTCTACAGCCTCATTCATATGCTTTGTTACTTCCACTTTTACCACTTCAGAGAGTCCAGGTGGGCAGTTTTCAAATCATTCCACCTCATTGTCCCCTAGGTTTGCCTTTGGTGAGCCAGAAGTCTGGTGTTGCATCTTGCTTAAGTGTCTTCTCATTTTCTTTCTTTTTTTTTAAATGTAATTCCTGGGTTGATACTTGTAAATTGCTTATGGCAGGTAGCTTTATTGCTAGTATTTAGAACCCTTAGGAAATGACTATTTCTTAGAGATGTCTTCCAGGTGTAGCTGGTTTTCGGGTTTTCAGTCTGTTGCAAGATCCCACCTCTTCAATTTATTGGGGATGAGAAGTGGCTGCCTATTTGGCCTTGTCCCTGGTTCTTTGGCACCAGCCTGTAGTATTGTTTATTGACTCTTAGGCAATCTTGGCCTTCCCAAAAAGGACTGATTAGAACAATTATGTCACCTTGGCTAAAGTGGTATAATCAGCAATAACAATAGCATCAAAAACAGCCTAGAAAATGACAAACTGTGGTAACTATTAATTTGCCACCTTTAACTATGTAAACTCTGTTTATGGTTATATAACAAAATCTAAAACAAACCAGAAAATTTATACAGTAAATATGCCCTCAGTATGGTAATTTTATTTTATTTATTTATTTATTTTTGTGGGTACTGGGGGTTGACCTCAGGACCTTGCGTGCCAGCAGGCACCTGTGCCACTGAGCGATATCACTGGCCCTTTTTTTTCGTATGTGGGTTCTGGGAGTCAAACTCGGGTCCTCGCGCTTGCCAGGCAGGCGTGTAGGCCACTGAGCCGTCTCACCGGCCTGAATATGGCAATTTTACCTTCAGGGGAAAAAACTCAAAGGGGGTTAGGGGGAAAAATAGAGAAATAGAAGAAGAGGAAGAGATTAGAAGTAAAGCTGGAGGACAAAGTAATATTACACAAACTTTGGGAAATTGATGAAGAAGACTGGAGGGAAAGAGAAGGAAGAAATAAAAACAAGGACAGAACAACAACAGCAAAACCTAGAAACAATGTTCACACTCATATAAAAACAAGAATAATCAAGAAAAAAAGAAAACCAAACAAAATAAAAATATGAAAAGAAAAAAAAATGGCCACTTCAGGGTGTGTCTCTGCTGTCACTGGTAGACAAAGTGGGCAGAGAGAGCCCAGATCCATGTTGATTAATCCCAGCAAGCCAGTTGCAGATTTACGGTGGGGTAGTGGAGATTCTATGCAAGCCTGCATCTTCAGTTCCACTGGCTATGATGCTGGAACCCAATTTGTTCAGCCTGCAACACTCTGTGTGCCTCCTGCCAACTTGAACTTAGTTCTGCTGCACCCTGACCCTGGGATCCACTAGATGTAGCCCGCCCGCAGCTGCTCTGAGTTCCGAGCTCAGTTGGCCCCTCTCCAAGATAGTTACTTGGCCAATTACCCTCTCCTGGGGGGCATCTGAACCCAAATAACTCACCAACCACTGCAGTCTGCTGCACCCACTGCTCTATTTCTCCGTGGAAGCCTCTGGGGTCACCAGTAGTCACTGTGTGTCTGCAGGTTAGAGCCGCCTCTCCCACACAGTGAGTCAAGGCTCAGACAGAAAGCACCGCTTGCCACCTCCCTCTTCTGTATTGAGGTCTCTCTCTTTGCTCTTCCTGTGGGCTTCAATTCTCAGTTCAGATCCTTGCTGGGTCCCAGGGACCCCTTCCCTCCTTCTTCTCTTCTTCGCGTTGCTATATTCCAACGTCTGGACACCAAATCTTGGAGAGACTGTTTCTCTGCTGTTCACCACGCCACTGTCTTCCCAGAAGTCTGATGCTGAGGGTCTGTAGAGTGCAGTAAACAATTTTCTGAGGGTGTTAGAAGGGCAGAATGGGGGCCAGGGATATAGCTCAGCAGCACAGCATCTGCCTGGCAAGCATGAGGCCCTGAGTTCGATTTCTGGAACCCCCCCAAAAAAAGAAGGGCAGAATGGCCACCTACACAGTTGGATGTGGAAGAGTGCAGAGGGTTTGTCTACACACTGGAACAAGGAATCCAGTTGAAGGTCTGGAGCTTGCTGTAATGTCCCATGGGAATCTGCGATGGAAGGCTGAAGAGCCTACCAATGCCCTCCTTTTAACAGAGAAACCAAATCTTATGAGGGATTCTGGTATTTCAGGGGTGTATTCTCATAGCTCTGGAAATTCAATGATGATGTCTTTTTTTCCACTTTGGGTGCTAAAGAATGAACCCTTTGCATCCCCAGGCCCTCCCTTCTTTTATTATTCTAAGACATGTTCTGGCCAAGTTTCTAAGTTGCTCAGCCTGGGCTCAAAATTGTGATCCTCCTGCCTCAGCCTCCCAGAGTGTTGGGATTATAGGTGTGTGCTACCATACCCACTGAGGCTTAATTTTATGTGGAGAAAATTTCAGAGAGGGAATCTTAGCACCCTTGTAGCTGAGGAATTTCAGGAATCTGTGGGGCCTTTATGGACTCAGGAAACTGGCCAGTGGTGAGGGTAGCTTTGGTGACTGCCAGTCTGTGTAAGGACACACAAAACCTTATGCTCTGAATCAGAATCTTATGATTGTCATCATAATCAGGACACTTGAAATGAAACAAATGGCCTTTCTACAGGGCTTTCAATATATTCAATTTTTTCCCATTGATCCTTCATGAGGTTCTGCTTCTTGTGGGAATTCGTGGCTAAACATCCTTTCCTCACATGTGTTTCTCCATCTTATCAACAGAAGCATACAGTTTTTTGCATTAGAGATTTTCAAACATCTTAGTCTCAGAATCTGTTACGGGAAAATATCTTTGGTGTGTTTCTTTCCTCTCGTCTCAGCTCCAAACCTGCCACTCAATTCTGCAATGAAAAAATTCCCAGACTCCCTTGCAGTGGGCTTCCTATTACATCCAATGGGGAAGAGTTGCTTGTTTTGGTTCTGCTGTTCTGTCCGTGTTGTCGCAGCAGTGGCAGTGGACCCAAGTCTCCAGATTCCTTCAGCTTTTCTAGATTCTGGCTCCCTGGGTCATTCTGGAGGTACCAGCAGCAGTGGGATGGGTTTTTCTCCAGGGTCCCACCTGTCCACGCCCAAGTGCCCATATTCTAGTAACCAATGTGCTTTCTTGTCGTTTCTCAGCTTTGAGGGTGGAAGCCATTTCTTGCATTACCATGTTGGGTTAACTCAATGTTTCCTTGTGCTCTAACATCACCTGTATAGCCAGTTCCCTGTGCTAAATACCTTCTGCTGCTGAAATACTGTGGCTTTGACTTTACTGGACCCCAATCCATGCAGCAAGCTAGCCTACCTTCTGTCCGGGGCCTAGCCAAGATCCCCAACTGCCTGTATGAGGGGTACAGTGAAAGGATGAAATAAGAAACAGACAAATTTAGTAATGCATGAAGAGGGGCTGGGAGGTCAGTGCCTCGGGATGGGCAGAGACAAAGACACTCCAAGCCAGCCGCTATTTATTGGGTGAATACAGTGAGAGGAGGGGATGGGGGAGATTCAAGGTGGGCGGAAGACTCAGAGGTTGATGACTCAGCGCAACGGATAATCTTGATGACTCAAGAGGGCAGAGGTGATCTTATGCTAAGAAGGATCTTGCCCCTGGAGTGTCTTAATCTTAGTGGTCTTAGTTTAGTCTTAGTGGGTAGGAGAGGATGGCCCACCCCTAAAGAGTTAAAGGGAAATCTCAAAAGGGTGATACTGATAATTCCAGGCCTCCATTTATCCCTTAGGGAAGTATGCAAAATTAGCCATTGTGCATTTGTGGTCCTCAACGACCTTCCTTGGGTATATAGCTGGGTAGGGGATCTTTCTGATCCTGTGACTCAGGAACATCTATGGCTACTCAGTGGAACCTGAAATAGGGGACAAATTGTTTCTGGAGCTTAAGTCTCAGGAAGGAATGACACAAATGACGCAGAGACGCAATTTATGGTCTTCGATTGAGAAGGAGCCTTCTGAACTGCAGTCTCAGGGAGGGATCCTCACGGTGGCCACCTAGGACCACAGAAGTCATCTATGAAGAAGGGAATAAAAGGCAAGAGAAGGGTCTGGGTCCCTGCCCCACCCTAGTGAGCTCAGGGTCCAGGTTTCTCCAGCTCCTTCGAAGACAACAGAAAATATTCTGGGGAAAAATTGGACTCTTCATTTGTTTGTTTATTCTGTGGTGCTGGAGATAGAACTCCAGGCCTCGTGCATGCTGGCCAAGAGCTCTACCACTGAGCTATGTCCTCAGCCTGCTCAAAATTTAGTTGTGATTATGAGGGTCTTTACACACAAAGAAATTATAAATATCCTATTAGGGCAGAGGTGGTGAACTTTTTAGAGCTTTCAATAACAAAACAACCCACTATGGCACACATGCCATAGCTTTGCTACCACTGCCATAGGGGCTCAAATCTCCAGTCTTTTTTTTTCCGGCACTGGGGATCAAATCCAGGACTTCACGCATGTTAGGCAAGTGCTGTACCACTCAACTATACTACCAGGCCCCAGGCTTGTTGTTGTTTTGTTTTGTTTGAGATAGGGTCTCACTGTGTAGCCCAGGCTGGCCTCGAACTCAGTGATCTTCCTGGCTCAGTCTCCTGTGTGCTGGGATTACAAACATGAACCACCATGCCTGACCCAGACCCATTTTTTTTTTTTAATATCTCTAAGTTTTTGGGGGGGAAAGATTCTAATTTATTTATTATGAATTGTGAAGTTTATTGTTTCAGTTTTTACTGTTCTTAGTACATTTTTGTTTTGTTTGTTTTTTGAGACAGGGTTTCACTATATAGTCCAGGCTGGCCTCGAACTCTCGGTGATCCTCCTGCCTCAGCCTCCCAAGTACTGGGACTACAGGCATGCACCACCACACCTGACCCAGCCCTGTTTTTTTCTTTTTTTCCTTAATATCTTTAAGTTTTTAGTGTAGGTTCTGCACACCTTTCTTTTTACTACACGTGTAGAATGTAAAACCTTGAGCAAGTCACAAATTACTTGCAAGAACTGGTTTCCTCTGGATCCACATCTTGTGACGCAGGAGCTGTCGATGCATTGGCAGGGAGAGGAGTGCGGCTTCACCAGGAGACAGAAGATAACTGCAACTCACTGGAACCTGCATCTGGGGACAACAAAGTCACCAGTGACACTAAGTGAGATGTCCAAGGGGGAAGGAGGGACGGTGCCATGTAGAAGAGCGGGGTGGGGGACACTGTTGTCACTTATCGTAGGTTATCTTTGTCACACCCTGGGCCAGGTGCTCTATGCATATGAAGTCCCTTAACTCTTTGTAGCCACTCCACTGGTTATACTATGATTGCCTTTTTATAAACTAAGGTAATGGAAGTTAAGTAGCTTCCCCAGGGCTACACTGGTACAAACCAAGTTAATAAGGGAATTGTTTTCTCTCCCCCTCCTGCACTAAATAGTCTAAAGCTCATGTAAGAGTTACAGGTCCTGTCTTCAGTTCTCAATAAATGCTTGTGGGCTAACCAAGTATGTAATTAAACTGCCATTTAAAACTACTCTCAACCAGGCATTGTGGTGCATGCCTGTAATCCCACCACTTTGGGAGGCTGAGGCAGGAGGATCGCAGATTTGAGCCTAGCCGGTGCAACTTAATGAGACCCTGCCTCAAAATTTAGCAAAAAACAATTTTAAAAAGCCTGCGGTTGTAGCTCAGTTCAAAGGCCCTGCTTTCAATCCTCTGTACCATGAAACAAAAAACTCAAAACCCAGACAAAAACCATTCTTAGCTTGCCAGCCCTATAAAGCAACAGGCAAGATTTGGCCCTTGGGATGCAGTCTGCAGACCTGGCTGTATTTGTCACTTCCTGTCAAGGAGACACAATACCTGACACCTGCACCTTAAAGGTTTATTTTTGGTGGTGCTGAGGATTGAATCCAGGGCCTCATGCATGCTAGGCACATGCTGTGCTACTAAGCTATACCTCCAGCCCTTAACGGTTCATTTTGGCTTATGGTTCTTAGAGGGTTCAGTCCATGGCTGGTTGGTTCCCAGGCAGAAATAGCATGACAGAACAAAACTGCTCACCCTGTGGTGGCCAAAAAGCAGAGAAGAGAGGAGATGCAACAAGAAACCACCCTTCCAGGTCACCCACCAGGGACTGCCTCCAACAGCCCCCTCCTAACAGCACACCCAGCCCTGAGCTCATCAAGGATGAACCCACTGATGAGTACAGCGCTCCATGATCTGAACACACAAGGCTCTTGGGGGCCACTCTGGTCTACATCCTAACACTATTACAGGGTTTTGATTGAGATCCTGCTTGTTCAACAGGGTTCCTTCTGGGAGTTCCTGCGTTCTCACTTTTGCACCATCAGCACTAGGCACCAGGCACGCCAGGACTCTGTTCCTCGGGTTCTCAAGTCTCGCTTTAGCTTCTGCTAAGCAGTTTCACACTTCTGCAACTATCATGATGGGAACACCCATCATATGATTGATGCCCTGCAGATCTAAAAGCCACTCCAGTCTCAGGAGATAGCCAAGAGTGCTGCCAGTATAGTTGTTTTTAGAAGCAAGTTTTTTCTTTTGAGAGTTTCACTATGTAGCCCAGGCTGACACTGAACTTGTGATCTTCCTGCCTCAGCCTCCTGAATGCTGAGATACAGCAGACATAATAGGTATGTGCCATCGTACCTGGCAGCAGTCATTTCAGTCTTACAACTGACTCATGCAACCCGGGAAAAGGTGGTTGTAAGCATTAAGTTCATCTTTTTTCTTTTTTCCCAACTTCATCTGTCTCAGGTCTCTAGACTTAGCCCTTCAGTCCTCATCGTTTCAATAGCTCACTAATGTTTTAAGTAGACAATATAATTTTTATCTGGCTTTCCTCATTGTTCACAGGAGGATTATGGGTTTGCTACAAACCTGTGTGGAAAGTATTAAGTTTTGTCGGGAGGCTGAGATAGGAGGATTGCCATGAGTGTGAGGCGAGGCTGGACTACACAGTGAGTTCAAGGCCAGCCTACACTACACAGGGAGACCCTGTGTAGTGAGACAGGGTCTTGGAGACAGGGTCTTGCTATGTAGTTCAGGCTGGCCTTGAACTCAAGGTGATCTTCTGGCCTCAGCCTCCTCAGTGCTAGGATTACAGGCATGTGTCATCATGCCTGGCAGTTTTCAAATAATTTAAAAATACTACCTTAAAGCAAAACACAAAAAATTTCAATGCTGTTTTCTTCTCATGCTGAAAAAACCCTTCCTGACTTATAATTTTTTTTTTTTTTTTTTGTGGGTACCGGGGCAACGACCTCAGGACCTCGCGCGCCAGCAGGCACCCGTGCCTCTGAGCGATATCACCGGCCCCCTTTTTCGTATGTGGGTTCCGGGAGTCGAACTCGGGCCTTCGCGCTTGCAAGGCAGGCGCTTAAGCCGCTGAGCCGTCTCACCGGCCCCTTTTTTTTTTTTTTTTGAGACAAGGTCTCGCTATGTATTTCATGCTGGCCTTGAACTCACTATGTAGCCTAGGCTGGTGTCGAACTCATGGCAATCCTCCTGCCTCAGCCTCCTAAGTGCTGGGATTACAGGTGTGCGCCACCACGCCCAGCCTGATTTATAATTCTTAAACAGGAATGAAAAAAGAGGGGGCACCTAGAGTGGTGCGGGCTGATTTATAAGCCTTTCTCTTGCAATATTTCAAGAACATTTAGTTATTCTAATGATAGTCAATAATTCAAAAAACATAAAAGAACATGTAGTTAAGTCATCCTGCCACTCTTTTCTCCCAACCCTTCTCCTCCCCCTCTTGTACATAATTCTCCTTTGGAAGATATTTTATGAAAATACACATTTCTCAAATGACTGCACATTTACATGTATCTTACATTTTTTTATTTAACTCTCTTATTCTCTTCATATAAGGTTTTTAAACAGCTGTACAGTATTTTATTACACCGTCATTTACCGGGTATTATGGACAACATCTACTGTGGATTTGTAATCTGATTACAATGTTGTAACAAAATTTTCTGTAAGTTATTCTGCATAAACATGAAGACAGCGCTAAGGGATTCCTGGGGGTAGAATTACCAAGTTTCCCTCCATGAGGATTTTCAAGTTTGTATTCACACCAAGTGACACGTAAGAATGTTTATTTCCCTACTCTTGTGGAGATTAAAAAACACATCACACACACAAAACAAAATCCTTCACCTTTACTAATGTGAAGGATGAGAAAACATACACGATATTATGCATCTTTTCACATCTTTAAGAGCCATTATATTTGCTGAGAATGATGTTTCTTGGAAATACCACCTTTTCTAATTTTCTGACTGAGGTGTTCGTGTTTTTCGGAATGAACTGACACACGCTACACAAAGTGAGTTAGATCTCTGGGAGGAATTCCAACTATTTCTCCCCGCAGCTTGCCATGTATTCCAGCTTTTGTCTGTGGTAATTTTGTTAAAGATGCAGAATCTTTAACTTTTACAAAGGCATTTTTTATCTAAAATATAGTGTATACTCATAATAATCTGTTTTATTCTTTTAATTTTCATATTTTCGACATCTGCAACCTCTGGTACTCCTTGAGAAACATTCTCATATCCTCTCCACAAGCATAAGAGGAAAAAGTAACCGTACGTTCTAATGGCTGGCATAAAACATTTATTATTTTAAACAAAAAGGCATACATGGTAGGAAGAGCAGAAAGATTAATAGAGAAATTAAAATTTATCACAGAACTAACTTTTGTCAGGAAGACATCTTCACAAGTGAAGAGCAGAAATAAATCCTAAACATATCACACAACTGGCTGTTTTGGTTTTCTTTCTTTTTGGACTATTCCAGGGAGATTTAATTAGATAACTTTTAATTTGAGCAGTTCCAACAAGCCCACCCTAAATGTTAGGTGAATTTGCTCTTAGAAAAATACTCATTTCATAAGACAGATTTGAATTTGTTTCTGACTATATCTCATTTCAAACAATCATTACTCAGAGGGCAATTTTTTTTTTTGAGAAATGTCAAACTTAATTTAAAATTAGCAAAAAAATTCTTCCTATAATCACTGAATCTGTATTCATGTGGATGCCACAAAGTATGTAAAGATGAACAGAATTTATAAAATTTGAAGGAAAAAACTTTTAGGACATCTAAAAATATTGGCAAATTAAAGCTAAAATTCATGCTGGCAGTTTATTATATGCTTACACCAAATAGATGGCCAGACACCAGCAGCAATGTTAAAACATTTGTTTGCTAAAGGTTGTTCATATTAATGAAACAAAAAGATCAATAGCCTCTCTAAGTTCAAGGTCACATAATGAAATCACTGTTTGAACTTTCAAGTTAAATCCTGGTTTAACTTTCAGGAGTAAAACGTTGCTGGGTGTGGTGGCGCACACCTGTAATCCCAGGACACGGGAGGCCGAGGCAGGAGGATCGCCGTCATCGCCAGCCTGGGCTACGTAGTGAGAACCAGTCTCAAAAAAAAAAAAAAAGAAGACAGGGCAAAACCCACGTATCATACTTGCTATTTCTGCTCATAAACACAAATAAAAGCCAGTATACAAATGATAAGGAAATACACGGGTGTTGCAGGTTCCCAAATATAAGCTTTTGTGTGATACAACTCTCCTACAATAAATCCCGTTTTTCTGGAACAGCAGATTAATAGACATATGCATTCCCAAAAACTTAGTAACACAATTTGGTTTGGGTTTTTGAGACAGGGTCTCGCTATATACTTCTTACTGAGCTCACTGTGGAGCTCAGGCTGGCCTCAAACTCCAGGTGATCCTCCTGCCTCAGTCTCCCAAGTGCTGCGATTACAGGCATGCGCCATCACACCTCGCTACTAATTTTGATTCTGACACCAAATACTATAGTGTGAAGAGCTATAAAAGCACAGTGTTTCTGGAGTCATTTAGCAGAGAAAGGCTGAGGGAGAACGTTCTGTCAAGAACACTGCTCCTGGGCGCTGGACCCGGCTCATCCACTGCACGCAGCCCCGACCCAGCTCTTAGCTACTCACCGGTAAAGAATCTACTTTCCTTTCTGTTGAGTTTCAATTTCCTAGAAAACTCTGATTTAGGGCCGGTGAGATGGCTCAGCGGCGTAAGCGCCTGCCTGGCAAGCGCGAGGGCCCGAGTTTGACTCCCGGAACCCACATACGAAAAAAGGGCCGGTGATATCGCTCAGCAGCACGGGCGCCTGCTGGTGTGCGAGGTCCTGAGGTCGACCCCCGGTACCCACAAAAAAAAAAAAGAAAACTCTGATTTAACATTGGTCCTAATCCATTTTAAGTCAAAGGAAATGCTGTAACACTTAACATTTACTTAAATCACAGATAGAAATTGATCACTTTAGTGTTACGGCTGATGCATTTCAAGTGCTCTGTAAAGATAAGGGAGGCCGGGGATGTAGCTCAGCGGCACAGCGCCTGGCCAGCAAGCACGAGACCCTGAATTCAATTCCCGGTACAAAAAAACTGGGAAAGCAGCAAGAATCTAGACTTTAAACCCTATGTGGATCCCTAACTCCTTGCTATAGCATGATCCTGCTTGGAGTACTCTTCACAAAGGTGAACAAAGCGCATAATATATCCACTTCCTGGAAAGAGAATGGCACTTAAGTCTCAGGCCTGGCCAAGGAATTCTTCCATCCAGAAGGACAGTCGAACTTACTACCTCAGCACCAACCACGGCAGAGAGGGGCCTCGCTCATCACTGAGCTTTGAAGAAACACATCTGCTCTCCCCTTTCCTTCAAGACAGTGAGGGCCTGTGGGCCGGACCTAAGGACAGGTTCATCGCGATCCCACAGCAGAGGAAAGCGCTGCCCGACCCGGCTTTCCTGGATTCCCAAACACTCTTTACCCAGGCTCTACTTCGCACACCTGGGAAACATCTCAAAGATACTTTTCTGTGAGTTGCGAGGCTGCAGGGACTGAGCACTTCTAGGAACACTGCAATGATCTCTGCGGGACTTTGGCATCTTTCCTTCATTAACCAAAGGCCTCGGCTGGACTTCAAAAGGTTGCCAGTTCTCATCTCTTGAGCCTCTCCGAGGTTGGGGACACTCAGGGGCAGTCTGCCTTTTTTTGAGGCTATGGTCTCCAGACGCCTCCCTTTGCCCGGAAGCTGCCGTCTGTCCAGTCAGCAGTCTGTTGGGGGCCGTGGATGCTGTGCAGAGCTCGTACTTGTCACGGGAGCCTTTCTGCCGGCTGGGCTTCCTTTGTTCTTTTTCTTCCTCCTCCTGCAGCTGCAAAGCGAATAGCCTGTCCTGTTCTTCTTGCTTATGTCTCTCAAAAAGTAGATGCTCCAAATCTATCAGTTTTTGGGTAAAATTTCTTTCTGTTTCCTCTTCATCTGAGGAAGACTTGGGGAACATTTTCCTCCTTTTCGCGGAGCAGCAGGGATCCCTGGCTGCTTCAGACGCAGGCTCCTGGTGTTTTCTTTTGGAAACATCTTTACTGAGCAGTACACCAGACTCCTCGTCTTCTGTCCCCACTGTGCTGTCTGCAGTCCCCTGAGTCACACCCAGCACAGCGCCCCCATTCCCTGCTTTGTCCCCAAGCTCAGCGGAAGCTGCTTTAGAGGAGGGAACTTTGGCTTTCGGTCCTACATGATTTCTAACACACAACTCTTCATCATGATTGTCTGACCCTGTCTTGACCTTGCCTTCAAGGCACTGATCTACATCACAGGCACAGAGCCACGGCACAGCTGAGCCCATCGAAGACCTCGCACTTGGTTCCTGAACCTCAAGGCACATTTGCGGAGAAAGTGTTGGCATATCTTCCGCTTCCACGTCTTGCCACACAGGACTCTCGGCACCACTACTGCCAACTTCCTATAGAAAACAGAAATGCTGAGTGTCAAATCGTAATCTATAAATCAGACGCCACAGGCGAACAGTCACTAGGCGTTACTAGGTGGTACCAATAAGGTCTCTTCTTTTGATAGGGAGCACTGCCGGGAATTGAACCCAGGGCCTTGCACATGCTAGGCGAATACTCTACCTTTGAGTTGTACCCCCAGGACTAATTCTTTCTTACTAGTACTGTTGCCGGTGTGGTGGTGCACACCTGAAATCCCAGCATTTGAGAGGCTGAGGCAGGAGGATTGCCAAGAGTTCGAGGCCAGCCTGGGCTACATAATTCAAAGTGAGCCTGAACTACATAGCGAGACCCTGTCTCAAAAACCAAAAAAACAAAAAAAAAAAACAAACAACAACAAAAACCCCAGCATTATCCTATGTGCCAATTTACCTTAAAACACTAACTCATTTTCATTCCCATGCAAACCTACAGATTAAACCCACCAACTGGATTCTACATATGTCCAAATAGCTGGCATGAGAACCTGACCTCTTTTACTTTACAACCTTACAAACTTTTAGTCCAGGGCTTTTTAACCCCTTTCTGTGCTCTGGACCTTCCTTTTGGCATTTTGGTGAGGTTTCTAGACAAAGCTTTTCTGATAATATTTTTAAATACGAAAATTAAGATACACAGCCTCACAAAGGGAATAATTTATACTGCAATACAATATTAAAATGTTAAACCACATATGCATGTACCAGTGTATTAAATAAGATCTGTCTGAGCTGGAAGTGGTACACACCTGGAATCCCAGCATTTGGGAGGCTGAGGCAGGGGGATTGCTGCAAATTTAAGGCCAGTCTGGGCTACGTAGTGAGTTCGAGGCCAGCCTGAATTACACAGCAAGACCTTGTCTCCAAAAAAATAAAAATAAAAATAATAAAAATAATACAAACAGATAATAAAAGTAAACAGATAAAACTTTCTTCTCAACGAACTAAAATAGCATACATACATATTAAGATATTTTTGAAACAATGGACTATGTAATTTGGGTAAGTGTTTGAATTTCTCCCTACTTCCTATTTATCCCCCCCATACATATATAGATACACATATATAGTTTCTTATAAGAGAAACCATGTGGTATTTGCGCTTGTGTGTGTGACTTATTTCACTTAATATGTTCTCAAATTGCATCCATTTACCTATGAATGCCTCAAGTTTATCTTTCTTTATGGCAACATGGTACTCCACTGTGTATAAATACCACATTTTCTTTGTTTTTTTTGAGACAGGGTCTCACTATGTAGTGTAGGTTGGCCTTGAACTCACAGTGATCCACCTGCCTCAGCCTCTGAGTGCTGGGATTACAGGTGTGCGCCACCATGCCCAGCTAATACCACATTTTCCTTATCTATTCATCTGCGGATGGACATATACGCTGTTTCCAAGATCTAGCTGTTATAAACTGTGTTGCTATAAACATGAGTATGTATGTATCCCTGTCATATGCTTTTTTTTGAGACAGGTCTCACTATGGAGTTCAGGCTGCCTCTAACTTACAGCAATCCTCTTGCTGCAGTGCTGTGATTACAGCTGTGTACCCTCACATCTGGCTCCCTGTACTATGATTTTAACTCTTCTGGGAAGACACCTAGAAGGGATCCCAGAGAGCTGGGTCAAATGAAATTTCTATTTTTAGTTTTTTGAAGAATCTCCATTCTGATATCAAATAAATATTTCGAGAAATCTATAATAAATGAAATGTGATGTGAAACTACCTGTTTTCCTTTTTTTTTTTTTCCTGTTTTCTACTGGTGACAAAGGCATAGGTATTTTGTCAACAGCATCACGGTTTGCTGTGTACATTCAAAATTAAAGGAAATACTAAAATTTGAAGTTAGCAAAACACAGTTCTTAGGTTAGGAACTCTTGCTTTAGCCAGTGTAATTGTTCTTCTCACTTACACGTCTTAGGCAAGTCAGACTGCTCATCTAGTTTTGATATGGATGTGACATTCAGGGTAGGAAAAATACCCCAGCCCTACCATATCTCTCTACCAATCCTGGGCACAAGAGGGACAACTACCTTATAGAGCTGATCACTGTGACAATTTTTTTTTTCCCCAAGACAGGGTTTTGCTATGCACTTCAGGCTGGCCTTGAACTCATGGCGATCCTCCTGTCTCGGCCTCCTGAGTGCTGGGATTACAGAGGTGCGCCGGGCTCATTGAGACAATATTGAGGGAGATTATACACACATCATTTGGGATACAGCAAGTATTCATTAGACGCTGAGTAGTATAACACCACTCAGCTGAATTGAAAGGACCTGTAAGGGAACAGCTAATCAAATTCCTCTGTGGGAAACTGACCTTGGCATGCATCCCTCTTTCCCAGCCTATTTTCCTGCAAGCCTGCTAAGAGTGAAATGTTAGCTGTGTCACATGCCACACTAGCTTACAATGACCCTGACTGGTGTGCTGTGTCTATGCCAGGACTGTGAATGCCTATGAGCCTGAGGTTCCCTGTGACTTCCGACTCTGGCTGGGTGTGTTCCTGGGCTGCTACCAGAAAGGACTGACTACAGGTGGCTTTGCTTCTAGCCAGTCACTTGGGAGCTCAGATGAACAGCGCACCTGATGCTGCCCTGCCTGCGTGCTTTGCTTCCTATCTCAGGGTCGTCGAAGAGACGCTGGTGCCAGGTATAACCTATTCCATTTGTGACAGACCATCCAGGTCAGGAATCAGGAAACTATGGCCCACGGCCCAGCTCTGGGCTGCGGCGTTCTTTACAAAGTTTTACTGGAAGCCAGGTCACTCATATGCTTACACACTAGGAGGCTCTCGCGCACTTCAAGGGCATGGCCGCATAGCTATATGGACCACAAAGACTAATCACTCGCCATGCCCGAGAACAAAGGCTTGCTGAGTCCCAGTCCTGGCGAGCCTGATGACTAAGACAGTGTGTTCCAGTACCCACCATGCCCTTAAAAAAGGAACCACAGGCAGGAGTAACCTACAGCATTAACAACCCTCCCTAAGAACATCTTCGTCACCAACATACCTTAGAGATGGAGTTCCTCCTGACTTCCTGTCCAGCTTCAGACTGTGATGCTGACCCAAATTGAGATTTAGGTGACAAATACCTTAAAAAAAATTATCAAAGGTGGAACACTTTGAAAGACAGCTGGTATGTGGCCAATACGAGAAAGCCAGGTGACTGTTCATGCCCAAGGCTGTCTGCTGTCCTGACCAGCTGGCTTATCAGAGTGCATTCCCTCCCCCGGTGTAAACGTGAAGCAGCACATGGCTAGGGTGTAACTCAGTGGTACAGCACTTGCCTAGCAAGTGGGAGGCCCTGGGTTTGAACTCTAGTGCAGAGGGAAAAAAAAAACTGAGTATATTGACACCTTAGTTAAAAAATAAAGAAGGTACAGAAGGAAGTAAAAGTCAAAACTAAATGTTTAACTACTGAAAAAAGTTTAGGGGCCAGGGATATAGCTCAGCGGCATGGCACCTGCCTGGCAAGTGCAAGGTCCTGAGATTGATTCCCAGTCCCCACCCCCCCAAAAAAGTTTAAAAGCCAGTTGTGGTGGTGTGTGTCTTTAATCCCAGCACTTAGAAGGCTGAGGCAGGAGGATCGCAAGAATTCAAGGCCAGCCTGGGCTAGTTAGCAAGACTAATCTCAAAAAACTAAACCAAACCAAAACAAGCTACAACAAAAACAGTGCCACCCTACTGCATGTGAAGCAGTATTTTATTGTGGTCTTAATTTGCATTTCTCCAATAACAAATGATGTTGAACATCTTTTCATGTGCTTATTGGCCATTTGTACCTGACTGGTAAAATGTCTTTTTTGGGGTGGGGGGTAACTGGGGATTAAGCAAGGGGGGTTCGCACATGCTAAGTGCTCTATCACTAAGCTAAAAACACCGGCCCCTTAAAAAATTTTTTTTCAGTACTGTGGATTGAACCAGTACCTTCACACAAAGCTACATCCCCAGATCCCCTCCCCCTGAAATAAGGTTTTACTAAGTTGTTAAAATGCCCAGGTTGGGCTTGAACTTGTGATCTTTGGGCTCAGTTTTCCAGAGTGCTGGAATTACAGGCTATTTTTCACTTTTTTTTTTTTTTTTTTTTTTGTCTTTTTGAGGTAGGGTCTCACTATGTAGGTCAGACTGGTCTTGAACTTACTTCGTAGCCCAGGCTGGCCTCGAACTTGCAGCAATCCTCCTGCCTCAGCCTCCCCAGTGCTGAAGTTACAGGCATGCACCAAGACGCCTGGCAATTTTTTACTTCTGAGAGTCTTGCTAAGTTGCCCAGGCTGGCCTCTAACTTGTGTTCTGCCTCAGCCTCCCAAGTAACCAGGATTACACATATAAGCCACATGCTCAGCTAACTTTTTTTTTTTTTTTTAAAGAGACAAGTCTCCACATTGTCCAGGCTGGCCCTGAACTCCTGGGGTAAAGTGATCCTCCTGCCTCAGCCTCTCAAGTAGCTGGGATTACAGGCAGAGTCCCTTACTCTGTTTTAACTTTTTGAATGTGTGATCCTAGGGATTGAACCCAGGGCCTCATGGATGCTAAATACTTACTCTACCAGAGTTACACCCTCAGTCCCTTAACTATTTTTAACTTTGTTTTAACTTTAATAAACTATTAGTTTCTGGGTGTGTTTCTAAATTCACTGATTTCTAGTAATTTTTTATATTTATATACAGTTTAGTCTTCCCACTCCAATTTCAAAATTTCAACAGATTTTGGAAGGAGATTGAGTGACCTACACATATTTACTCAGTTGAACCAGAAGCCCTTCCACGTTTTCCAAGTCCAGACCGTGGCTCTGTCTCTTCCGATCATGAATTGCTAGGGCATCCCTTCTGTCCTCACGAGCCATCGATTCTGTTAAGTGATGCTAGAGGGGTACTGCGGGGGATAAGGCCACGCCACCAATGATGACCTGATTCATGAGTTCTCATAAGGTAGGGACGAAATATGATCCATAAACTGGGAATAAAGGGCAGAGCGGGTGTGGCAGCTAAGCCTCTCGGTATCAACGTGATTGGCTCGGGAGCTGCCCATTGGGTTGGTAGAGCATCCTTCAGGGTGTGTCTGGATAGGACATGGAGGGGTGATCTTGGGCACTATATCCGGTCCCCTACCCCCCTGCTCTTCTTCCTGGCTGCCATGACTAAAAGGCAGTGCTCCCCTCACCCTTCTGCCATGCAGTGTCTGCCGTGGAGACAGCCGAGCACAGACTGAATCCCCTTGAAACTGTGAGCCACATTAAACCTGCCCCTTTGAACTGTCAGTGTGAGACACCGCCTCCGGCAATGGGAAAGCTGACTAATTACAGGGGGAATTTCTTAGGTCCCACATTGTCAACTCTTTCAATGGATGAATGCGCCTACAGTGTTTTTAACTTGAACTTAAACCAAGAGAAAGAGAAATCCAAGTGGTTCATTGTGTGAAAATGGGAGTAACTGAGTCTAGACCAAACAAGATAAAATGTGCAAATCTGTCAAAAGAAGCAGTGGGGTAAGAAAGCAGGCCAGGTTCATATCTCTCCTGTGCTGGCCAGGAATGAGATATGGGAGTAGCTCTTTCTTTTCACTTCACATCAATCTCGCACTACCTTCGGAGGTTTATCCAGAGCCCACAGGGAAAAGTTTCCTGATCAGTGGCCTAACAGGAGCACAAAGCAATGGCTCAAGGTTGCTGTGCGATAGCCGGTCGTGTTCACTTACTTCTGTATGTCTCCAATGTTTCTTTGTTTGTTCTTATTTTTCGCTTGCAACTTGGTTGTGACTGGATCAGATTTTCTGGAATTCAAGGGAGAAGCCAAGACACTTTTCTCATGGAAATTATTCTTCAACAGCAAAAAAAACAAAAAGCATAAAAGGCAATGTTAAGGAGAACTTTATGATAAAACAAGCTAGTAAAACTGGACTAATCAATTCAGAACCCACAGAATTTTTCAGGAATTATATTTAAATGCTACACATACTTCAAAAAATACTGACCATGGAAAATTCAATATAGCCAGCCCTCTATACCCATGGGTTCTGTACCCATAGATTCAACCTCTTGCCTCAGCCTTCTGGGTGCTAGGATTACAGGCACGCACTACCATGCCTGGCAAAACCACACCATTGTTTGTTTTTCTTAAGGGATTTTAGTATTCTCAGGTTTTCACATCTGTGGGAGGTCTTAGAACTAATTCCTGGTGGACACTGAGGGTGGTTGTAAAAATGAAGTCCTTCCAGTGGTCTAAATTAATTTTTAATATACATTATGAAGCACAGTAACAGGCACGCTAGCTGGGTGTGGTAGCACATGTCTATAATCCCAGCACTTGGGAGGCTGAGGCAGGACAACTGCCTTGAGTTCATGGGTAGCCTTGAAGGGCTTGGAAATCTAGCTTAGTTGACAGAGCGCCCATCCAGTACCCTGGGTTGAACCCCTACTACCAAAAATTAAAAAAAGAGTCTGTGCTTTAAGGGCATATCAGTTAAGTATCACAAATACTTACTTGCTGTAATCAGGGTCTTAAGTTTCTTTTTACACTACTGGGAAAGTTTAGATGATAGTTCACTATCAACTTTCTTTTTTTTTTTTAATGTGGGTACCAGGAGTCGACCTCAGGACCTGGCGCTTGCCAGCAAGTGCCTGTGCTACTGAGTGATATCACCAGCCCTTTTTTTCCTTTATGTGGGTACCGGGAGTTGAACTCAGGACCTTGCGCTTGCTAGGCAGGCGCTTATGCCACTGAGCATCTCACTGGTCCAAAACTTTCATATTTAACCAAAATTTAGTCTATAATTTCAATAAATCTGCTTTTATAATCCCATGTGTAAACTGTAAGGATTAAATAACACGCCTCTGGGGCCGGTGAGATGGCTCAGCGGTGTAAGCGCCTGCCTGGCAAGCGCGAGGTCCTGAGTTCGACTCCTGGTACCCACATACGAAAAAAGGGCCGGTGATATCGCTCAGCGGTACGGGTGCCTGCTGGTGTGCAAGGTCCTGAGGTCGACCCCCGGTACCCACAAAAAACAAAAAACAAAAAAACACACCTCTGAAAAACGGATAGATGACTCCATATTCTCTTCTTCGAAGTATTTTCTTCCCTATTCCATTAGTTAATGCCTTTTATTTAATGTTCTGATTATCTTTTCTTTTTTTTTTTTTTTATATGCGGATACTGGGAGTTGAACTCAGGACCTCGCTCTTGCCAGGCAGGCTCTTATGCTGCTGAGCTATATCACTGGCCCCTGATTACCTTTCTAAATGTACTTTACTTAAATTGAGAAAAGAAAAGATATATAAAAAAGGGCAAGCCGGGCATGGTGCCGCATGCCTGTAATCCCAGCACTCAGGAGACTGAGGCAAGAGGATCACCACAAATTCAAGGCTGGTCTGGGCTACACACGATCTTCAAGACCAGCCTGGACTACATAACGAGATCCTGTCTCACAAAAAGGGAAGGGGGATATAATCCAAAATTTGAGTATATTTACTATGGCAAGATTCTCAAAATGAAAAAATCCTTTAATTCTAGGTCTCCCTCCTTTGGGTAAGCACACTTTAAGATCTCTGTTGTCTAAATGCAGAGAAATTGTACTGGAGGCTCCCAACCCTGAAGGTCCCAAACACCCTAGATGCCTCTGGAGATGGTACTCCCTGGATCCCAGCCCCAGAGATGTGAATTCAGTGCAATTAGATACATAGGAGGGTTTGGATTTTGAAAGACTCTAAGGTGATCCCACCAGGCTCTTTTAAACCACCAGGTTCCACTGTACCCTTTTTTCTTTTTTTTTAAAATGGGGACAGGGTCCATGTAGCCAGGCTGGCCTTAAATTTGCAGTGATCCTCCTGCCTCAGCCTCCCAAGTGCTGGGATTATAGGTGTACATCACCACACCCAGCTTCCTTTGGTCTTCAAGCATATACTTTATCATCCTGCTTTTTTCTCACAAGCAGCAATTTAATAATAAAGTAAAGTAATAAAATTCAAGTTTGACATATTACTTAAGAATTAGGTTGGTGGTGTAGCTCAGTGGTAGGGTGCTTGCCTAGCATGTGTGAGTCCCTGGGTTTAATCCTCAGTACTGGAAAAAGAAAACCAAAACGACAAAACAAAACACACACAAACACACACAGTCAAAACAAGAGGAATACTAGTACTTCAAAGGTCTCTCCTAAGACTTACGATATTAATGCTCAGCTTTCTTGCCAGCTCTTCATCATTTTTCAGTTGTTCTTCCATCTCACTTCGCCTTTTTTCTGCCCATCTCCTTTCTTCCTCCTCCTCCTCCGCCAGCAGTCTCTGTATGTATTCTTCACTGGCTTTGTTTTCCTCTTCCTCACTGGCTCGTCGCTCAGCCTCCACCTTTAAAATGAGTAACAAAGGGCGATCCTTTACTTTTTAATGTATTTACAACATTTCATGAGAATTGTAAAAGGGGTCAGGTGTGGTGGCACCAGCAACCCAGCACTTAGAAGGCCGAGGCAGGACAATCCGGGGTTCAAGGCCAGCCTAGGCTACATAGTCATTTCAGGGCTGGCCTGGACTACATAATGAGAATATCTCAAAAAACCAAAAAAGAGAATAATGAAAGTACAGTAAAGCCAGAACAAATTGGCAAGAGTTAAAAGTACAAATCCAGAAGAGAAAATGAGTGCAGTAGTTCAAGAGGGCTCTCAGATCCCAGTACTGTATACTCTGGAGGCTGAAGCAGGAAAACTGCTGAGAGTTCAAGGCCAGCCTGAGCTACATAGAAACCCTGTCTCAGAAAAGCACACAGAAAAAAAAAAAAAAAAAAAAAAAAAAAAACCAACCCGAACAAAGCAAAACCCAGGGTTCCTCAGCCAGCCCAGCAGGGCCTGGCTGAAGCCCACACCTCGTCAGTCTGACACAGGGGCTGCTGCACCATGGAAATCTCCCTTGGTGATGTTGCTCCCATGTAACGGAGCCGCGTCCTGAACGAGGCAGAGCCGCCTTCCTCAACCTGACCCTGGCAAGGAGGGTGGGAAGATAAAAGCTGACTCAGAGTGCGCAGGGCCTCTCCGTGACACCGGGATGGATCCTCAGCACAGTGGCCAGGAACAAAACAGATGCTGCCAGTTGCTGCCCGCTTTACAGGGGAGGAGGGAGATACATAGAGAAACTAAGTGGCAGTCGAGACTCCAACTTAGATTCTAGAACCTGTGGTCATGCACACACTCTTCTTCTATCTTGCATCGAAGAAATAAGGCAAGAAAAGAAAACAGGCAAGAATCACTTTAGTAATGTAAAGGTTTTGATTCTAGAGTAAATTCTTCATCAGTACCAGTGAATGAGAAATTAGCTGGGTGTGGTGGAGCATCCCTGTAATCCCAGCACTTGGGAGGCTGAGGCAGGAGAATCATCACGAGTTGGAGGCCAGCCTGCACTACAAAGTGAGACCCTGTCTCAAAAAAAAAAAAAGAAACCAGGAAGAGTTTGCTAAAGAACTTCTGTGTTGAATGAAGCAGGGTGGTGCACCACTGCAATTCCAGCACTCTGGAGGGCTGAGGCAGAAAGACTACAAGTTCAAGGCCAGCCTGGGTGACTTAATGAGACCGCTTCTCAAAATAAAATATGAAAAAAGTGCTAGGAACGTAGCTCAATATGAAGGCCCTGGGTTCAATTTTCAGAACAATAACAGTAAAACCTCTGTGTTAAATTCTCTTGCTCTTAAAGGAAAGCCACAGAAGAGACTGCTGCTTTTCTTCTGGATGGTTTTTGTTCGTTTGTTTTGTTTTTTTTGACAGGGTCTCGCTATGGAGTTCAGGCTGGCCTTGAACTCACTAGAGAGCCCAGGCTGGCCTCAAACTCTTGGCAATCCTCCTGCCTCAGCCTCTTCGGTGCTGAATTACAGACCTACACCACCACACCGGCTCCCTCTGCATGTTGGTGTGCATGCTGCTGAGGTTCAGAACTGTGCAGCCATCTTGCTACTGGCCTAAGGATACAGCCAGCTCCCAGAAGTGAATAAAGAAGAGCTGGAGGGCCGGTGAGATGGCTCAGCGGCGTAAGCGCCTGCCTTGCAAGCGCAAGGGCCCGAGTTCGACTCCCGGATCCCACATACGAAAAAGGGGCCGGTGATATCGCTCAGTGGCACGGGTGCCTGTTGGCGTACGAGGTCCTGAGGTCGACCCCCCGGTACCCACAAAAAAAAAAAAAAAAAAAAAAAAAAGAAGAGCTGGAGCTCCAGAAGAAACCATCCTGGAAACCTGTACAACCTCTGGAATTTGTTAATTTCTTTCTTTCTGCAGCACTGGCATTGAACCTAGCACCTCTGCACTGAGATACACCCCCAACCCTCATTCCCCTTCTTTAAATTTTGAGACCGTGTTACTTAGTCACTAAATTGTCCAGGCTGGGCTTGAATTTGCAAGTCTCCTGCCTCAGCCTCCCAGAGTGCTGGGATTATAGGCATGTGCCACCATGCTCAGCTAACCGTTTAAAGTAATTTGAGTTAAAATGAAATTTCTTTTCAGTTTTGCGGTGCTGGAGATGGAACAGGACCTCACACATGCTAGGCAAGTACTATACCACGGAGCTACATCCCAGCCCAAGATTTTCTTTGCTTGTAGTCTAAAGCATCCTATAGCCCCTGTTCTCACTGTATAGTAATAAGGATTAAATAATTCCTCACTCAGGACACTGCTTGGACAACATGTTACAATTATGTTCTCTATCAACAGTTTCTAAGTCTTCCAGGTCTGCACTGTTGGGTACAGCAACCACTAGCTACTTGTGACAACTGAACACTTAAAATGTAGCTAGTCCGAATGGAGATTTTTTTGGTGGTGGCACTGGGAACAGAACCCAGGGTCTCACATATGCTAGTGCTCCACCCCTGAGCTACAAAATTAGCTCTTTTAACTTTTCATTTAGAGATAAAATCTCACTAAATTGCTCAGGCTAGGCTCAAACTTGCTATCTTCCTGGCTTAGCCTCCTGAGTATCTGGGATGATGGGCAAATACCACCACAACTAGCCAAAATGAGATGTACTTTTAAGTACAAGTGAGATATAGGAGATATGATATAAAATGCTGAATGTTTTCAATTTTAAAAAATACTAATGATATAAAAGATTTGGAAGACTAAGATTATTAAAAAAAAAAAGGGAGGAAAAAAGACTTTAAAAAAGTAAAATATGGGGGCCAGGGATATAGCTCAGCAGCACAGCGCCTGCCTGGCAAGCGCAAGGTCATGAGTTCGATTCCCAATACCAAAAAAAAAAAAAAGTAAAATCTGTTAATTTTTATATGTACCCTCCCCCAAGTTTCTGTATTTATTGTTCTCAGGAAATGAATAAAGGATTCTCAAAAAAAATTGTATATAACTACATGTAATTAAAACAATTATAATTTTATATAATGTCATATGGATTATATGGTAAAATAACACTTTAGCTATACTGGGCTTAATAAAATACAGTATTAATGTTACCTTTTAGAAAATATCTTTTAAAATGTGGGAATGAGCAAATTTTAAATTACATACGGCCTTGTGCATATTTTACCAGGCAGGTCAGTCAGCTCAGGGCGGCCGTGAGCACCACCCCTCACAGACCGCCTCAGCCTCAGCCTCAGCCTCAGCTACACCCACGATCCCCCAGCCTTTCCGGCCTCTCAGCTCCAAACAGCAGGAAAATGAAAGACTTCTCCTTCGCCACCACCTAGGAGAACACCGGTTACAACTGTGCTTGGCGCCTTTATAAAGTTCATTAAAATGACCTGCATTTCAGTATACACTAGTTCTATTAGCACAGAAACTTATGTAAAATCTGAGACTAAAAACAGCAGAGAAATTTCCCAAAGTAAGAATGACTCTTCAGCACCCACCTTGCTTATCTCCTCTTCATATTCTCTTCTTAGTTCCCCAGGTTGACTCAACAATCGAATTGGTTGACAGTCCTCATCTGTTTCACATCAGAAAAGAAAATACTGTTATAAGCAAAGAGAACTTTACAGCTTTGATTAAAAGTACTTTAATATAAAAATGCGAAATGAAAATAAATGTACTATTATTAATAGCTATAGCGATAATAGCTTCTTTGCAATTCCTTTTTTTTGTAGTACTAGGGACTGACTGAACCAGGGGGTGCTGTACTAATGAGCTATACAGCCATTTTTTTTTTTTAATTTTAAGACAAGATGTCATTACTGAGCTTGCAATCCTCCCACCTCAGCCTCCAGAGTAGCTGAATTATAGCTGCACGCCACTGGGCCCAGCCTGCAATTCCATTTTAAAAGGCCAGAGGTTGGTTCCAAGTGGCACATGAATATATAAACTTAATCCTTCCTCTAGATTTCACCAAAATAAGAGTAAAGGAATTTTTTAAAAAATGTAAGCTCACACCAGTAAAGTGATAAGAGAAGGGGATCAAATTAGTAAAAAAAAAAAAAAAAGAAGAAAAGAAAAGAAAAAATGTAATTCAGGGTTCACCAACTGGGAAATCAGAGTCCCCGACCAGCAGGCCTTTCTTCCTGTGCACATGCTATTTCTGTAAAGGGCTGAGGGAGAGCCAGAGCAGCCAGCATCCACAGCGGTGATCAGCACAAAGTCCTCGGCAGGCCGGCAATCGCTGGTTTCTACCCTGAGCTCACATGAGGCCTGCTGGTCCCCCTTACCCATCCACCTACACGGAGCTTTTCTTAGGGCTTCTTTTTCAGTGGTAGCTGATGTTGACCCCAAAGGCACTATGCCACCAAGCTACACCCCCAGGGTCTCACTAAGTTGCCCAGGCTGGCCTGGGACTTGCAATCCTCTTGCCTCAGCCTCCCAAGTAGCTGGGATTATAGGTGTATAGTAGCAAACCCAGCTACACCCTCATTTAAAAATGTGAAACTTAAGCATGATCACCAGACATCTGAAATAAATAAATACAAACACTGAACTATAGAATTGGTGGGGAGGGACAGGACCCACCCCAGAGTAACACCTGCAATCTCAGCTACTCAGGAGGCTGAGGCAGGAGAATCTAGTTGACTACTGCCACCAGGAAACTCAGGCCTACTACTGTCTTTTTTTTCCTTTCTCATAAAAAAATCCAGAAATCCAGAGCTTAATGTGAACACTTCTAATTTCAATGTTACTGCTGGATGACTCACAGAAGACATCTGGGCTTACATGGCCAGTAGTTCACAAACTCTGTGAAAGAGGGACTAAAACCCATCATAACTGTGTGAGAGACTGGAACGAAGCAGCTCAACTCTCCTTTCAGCTATCAAGAATGACCCATTTGAGCCAAAGTAGGATCAAGAAGGATAAGATTCCTTAAAACAGAGAGACCCTGGCTTTCATCCTCAGCACCACAAAACACAAACAAAAGGGACGTTTAGGCAGACAGGAGACAGCACTTCCAGTGAAGGAGGAGGGCTACAAGCACAGCAGTTCTTCATCAGACACTGTAACTTAGGGCCTGGCAAACCTTCCCAGTGAAGGGCGAGGCAGCAGGGCTTGATGTTCTGTGGGCCATGTAGCCTGTCAAAATCACTCAATTCTGCCTCTGTGGCATAAAAGCACCCACAGACATAGATAAGAAATTAATATCCAGAACAAAAAACTTCTATAACTTGCCAGGCAGGGTGGCACACACCTGGAATACAAGCACTCAGGAGGCTGAGGCAGGAGGATTGCTAGTTCAAATCTAGGCCAGCCTGAGCTACATAGCAAGACCCTGTCTCTAAAAACAGAAGAAGAGCAAAAACAAAAAACGAGCCAGGCTTGGTGGTACATGCCTGTAGTCCCAGCACTCTCGAAGGCTGAGGCGGGAGGATCTGAACACCTTGGCGATTTAGCAAAATCCTGATTCAAAACTGTATTCAAAACATCCAGTGTTGGGCCGGTGAGATAGCTCAGCGGCATAAGTGCCTACCTGGCAAGTGCGAGGTCCTGAGTTCGACTCCCGGTACCCACATACAAAAAAAAGGCCGGTGATATCGCTCAGCGGCACAGGCACCTGCTGGTGCATGAGGTCCTGAGTTCGACCCCCGGTACCCACAAAAAAAAAAAAAAAAAAAAGAAAATCTGGTGCTAAGGCCCTGGGTTCAATCCCCAAGACTGCAAGCAAACAACTACAACTGAACAATAAAACTATCCAGTTAAAAATGGAAAAGACTGGGCCGGTGAGATGGCTCAGCGGCATAAGCGCCTGCCTTGCAAGCGCGAGGGCCCGAGTTCGACTCCCGGATCCCACATACGAAAAAGGGGCCGGTGATATCGCTCAGCAGCACGGGCGCCTGTTGGTGCGCGAGGTCCTGAGGTCGACCCCCCGGTACCCACAAAAAAAAAAAAAAAAAAAAAAAAAAAAAATGGAAAAGACTTATGGACATGTCCCCAAAGATGACAGACATGTGGTCAATAAGCACAGGAAGGGATGTTCAACATCACTAGTCAGAAAAGGAACTGCGTGTCAAAGCCACAGATGCAACTTCCCGCGCTTTCGGATGACTACTACAAAGCAAATGCAGCGGCCAGCAGGAGACCTGTTAGTGGGGGTGTGCAACTGTGAGGCTGCTACAGACACAGTGAGCTCCTGAAACAATTACACCTACAGCTACCCTTGACCCAGCATCCACTTCCACATCCACACCCCAAGGACCTGGGAGCAGGATTCAAACAGATGCCAACATGATTCGCCACAGCCAAGTGTCAATCGATGGATGGATGAACAAAAAAGAGTGGTGGGTATGTACAGTGGAATATTACTCAGCCATAAAAAGGAATGAAATTCGGACACATGCTAGAATGTGGAAGAACCCTGAAAACATGCTAGGTGAAACAGGCATAAACGGACAAATACAATACAATTCCCTATGTTCTGAAGTGCTGGGGACTGGACCCAGGCTCATGCTATGCAAGCAATCTACCACTGAGCTACATTCCCAGCCAAAAACCAAGTTTTATGGACTGAAAGTAACTCAAAGTCAATTGCCATCTGTTGGAAACAACTCTCAATACTGCTCAACTCTGGTTAAAGCTACAACTGCTTTTGTCAACCACTTAAATGAAATATTTTCATATCCTGCAGCGAGCATTCTGCCCGGGCAGCCAGGACTTGTTAAAGGAAATACATCTCCATACCTCTGATTTTATTCTGGATAGAAAATCCAAATTATTTTAAAAACTGTCCAATACTAGCTGGGTATGGTGGCCATTCCTGTAATACTAGCACTTGGGAGGCTGAGGCAGGAGGATCGCTGGGAGTTTGAAGACCAACCTGAACTACACAGTGAGACCCTGTCTCAAAAAAATAAAATAGCCCAACACTAAATGAAAAAAATACTAAATACTAAATACTAAAAATACTAAAGCTCAGTTTGAATGTTAAGCTATTCATAATATCATTTTTGCCCCCCAAATTGGCTCTGCTTGCATCACCATGGAAATAAGTTTCCTTCTCCCCATTAAATTTGCTTTCCCCGTGCTCTTTTTCTGGCAGTACTGGGGATCAAACCCAGGTGCACTCTACTACTGAACTATATCCCCAACCTTTTAAAAAACAAATTTACATTTTATTACATCTTTTACTTTTATTTTTTGAGTCAGGGTTTTGCTATGTAGTACAGGATGGCCTCAAACTTGTAGCGATCCTGCCTCAGTCTACTGAGTACTGGGATTACAGGTGTGTGCCACCATGCCTGGCCATCTTTTTTCTTTAATTTTATTGTTTTTATTCTACATACACATGAATATACATATACATACATACACACACACACATATATATATATATATATATACACATATATATATATGCTTTCTTATAAGCCTTTTATAAATTAAGAAAACAAAGTGAAGCCAGGCATAGTGGTGTGTACATTTGCAATCCTAACACTCAGGAGACAGAGGCAGGAGGATCATGAATTTGAAGCCAGTCTAGGCCACACAATGAGACCGCTTCTCAAAATCCAGAGCCAAAAGCCAAAAAGTAAAACACAAAATGAAGGAACAGGGACAAGATTAATATACAAACACCAATTACATTTTTCTAAACTACAAACAAACTGAATTATAAAAAGGATTAAAATTCCACTTAAAACAGTATCAAGCTGGGCATGGTGGCTCATGCCTATAATCGCAGCACTTGATAGGCTGAGGCAGGACTGCCATAAATTGGAGGCCAGCCTGGGCCACATAGTGAGTTCAAGGCCAGTCTGGAATACATAGCGAGACCCTGTCTCAAAAAACAAACAAAAAAACCCCACAATGAGACACTATTATGAACCCACTAGAATGGTTAAAATTAAAAACAGAGATATACCAGAGGTTGATGAAGATGTACAGAAACCAGAATCTGTAGATGTTGGTGGGATTATAAAATGACACCACTTTGCAAAAGGGCCTGGTAGTTTCTTACGAAATCAAACATGCACCTATGCTATGACTAAGCAATCCTACTCTTAAGTATTGACGCATGCAAATGAAGACATATGGCCACAAAATAACTTGTACAAGAATCTTCTCAGTGGCCAGGGATGTAGCTCAGTGGCACAGCGCCTGCCTGGCAAGCGCCAGGTTCTGAGTTTGATTCCTGGTACCAAAAAAAAAAGTCTTCTCAGCAACTTTATTCATCCTAGTCAAGCTGGAAACAAGTAAGACACCATCCATTGGAGAATGTCCCACAAACAGTTAACAGTCAACCAGAATGAGATTTAAAAAGAAAAAAACTAAATTGGGCATGGTGGCACACGCCTGTAAATCCCAGTATTTGGGAGGCTGAGGCAAGAGCATCACCTTGAATTTGAGACCAGCCTGGGCTACACAGTTCAAGGCCAGCCTGCACTACATAGTGAGACCTGCCTCAAAAAAGCGAAAAAAAAAAAAAAAAAGAAAAGAAAAAAGGGCCGGTGATATGGCTCAGCGGCATAAGTGCCTGCCCGGCAAGCATGAGGTCCTGAGTTCAGCTCCCGGTACCTGCATATTAAAAAAAAAAAAAAAAAAAAAAGGAGTCCTGACCCCTATAACCAAGACAGGGGTCTCACTGGAAACAGGGATATTATAGATGCAATCAGTCCAGTTCACACTGCAGTAGGGCTGGCTCTTAATCCAGCATGCCTGGTGTCAAGGAGGGAGATACAAAGGAGCTGGCCAGGTAAGGACACACACACAGTGACAACTCTAGGGGGTCGCAGAGTCAGAGCCTGGATTTAGACAGCTGGGAGCCAAGGAACCCCATTGCAGGTTACCAACGACCACACAAGCTAAAAGAAAGGCAGGGAAGATTCTGTCTCACAGCCTCAAGGGACCACGTCCCTGCTCCCACCGTGATTCTGGACTTCCGGCCTCCAGAGCTGGGAGAGTCAATTTTGGTTATTTTAAGCCACCTAGCTGGTGGCACTTTGTGATGGCACCTTAGGAAATGAACAGAATTCCATTTACATGAGATTCTACAGCAGGCAAAACTCCATGATGGAAAAAACCAACAGGCAAAACTCATTCATGGTAGAAAAAACCAAAACCAGTGTTGACTCTTGGTGGGTGGGGTAAGGATTAACTGGAAGAGACAAAGCCAGCTTTCCGGGTGATCTGTACTTCGACAGGTCTGGTTGTTACAAAGTCCCACAGAGCTCAGGGAAGGTACAGGTAACATCTGTGCGTTCTGTAGACGTAAACTTTGCGCTGGAGGACTGTAGGCTGAGGGTGTGCTCAGCAGTACAGCACTTTGCATAGCGTGTTTAACCACTTACCAGTCCAGTTATTAAATACAGGATAACCCAAAATTGCATATTTTTCTGTTAATTTTTATAAGCTAATACAAGAGTCTACTGGTTCAAATGACACCTGCCCAAGTGACGCTCCACAGAGTCAGTATGTAAACAAATGTGCGGCCCCAGTGATGTTTAGGGTAAACCGTTAAGTGGTTAAGGCCCTGGGTTCAATCCCTAGGACACCAAAAAAGTCGCAAACAAATACTGATCTCTATTTAATAATATGTATACTTATACATTTAGAGGGGAGTGAGTTAATAGAGAAAATGAAACAAATTGATGCTATGTGACACAGAAGTACAGCAAAATATTAATCACCTCCTTTGGGTATGCATATGTTAGTACTCACTATAAAATTCTTCCACCTTTTCTGTATGCTTAAAATTTGCATAGTAAAAGGCCTGGTGTGGTGGCGCATGCCTGTAATCCCAGCACTCAGGAGGCTGAAGCAGGAGGATCGCCATGAGTTTGAGGCCAGCCTGAGCTACATAGTGAGACTGCCTCAAAAACAAAACGAAAACAAAAATAAAAAAAACTTGCAGTTTACTCCTGGCAATCCTCCTGCTTCAGACTCCCAAATTCTGGGATTACAGGCATGTGGCACCATGCCAGCCTGGAACCGTGCACCACCATATCAACCAGAACTGGCTCTGTGTCACTTCTGCAAGTCAAGCATCAGTAACATTTACATGAAAAACAAAAGGAGGAAGACCAACTTCCAAGACTGGAGAGATCCACAGATTTGTTCTTCGGTGGAACAATTCCTTACTAGGGAAAGCTATAAAACCAGCCAGATACAGTCCCTGAAAATTGTTCATTCACTCATTCATTCATTCATTTATTTACTTATGAGACAGGGTATCACTATGTAGCCCAGGCTGGCCTCGAACCTGCAGCAGTCCTCCTGCCCCAGCCTCCCGAGTGCTGGGATTACAGGTGTGCGCCACTATTCCCGGCATGAATATACAAAATTAACCATTTTAACTAGAATTTTAAATGGCATAGTTCAGTGGTATTACATGCATTCACACTGTCAGGTATCGGTCACCATCATCCATCCCTGAAGTATGTTTTGATATTCAAAAACTGAAACTCCAGTCTCCTTAACTGCTGCCTGTTTCCCCTCCCCCCAGCCCTGCTCATTTTTAAGCAAGAATTACAGTATTATATATAAAGAAGTCGGGCATTTAGAGATTTTGGTATCTGAGCACGATCCCAGAGTCCTCCCCCTTGTACATCAACAGATGACTATACATAAAAGAAGTGAAAACGGGCCGGTGAGATGGCTCAGCGGCTTAAGCGCCTGCCCGGCAAGCGCGAGGGCCCGAGTTCGACTCCAGGAACCTACATACGAAAAAGGGGCCGGTGATATCGCTCAGCGGCACGGGCGCCTGCTGGCGCACGAGGTCCTGAGGTCGACCCCCCGGTACCCACAAAAAAAAAAAAAAGAAGTGAAAACTATTCAAACAATATTTGTACATGACTATTCACACCAGTGGTATTCAAATAACCAAAAGATAGAAAAGCCCCATATGTCTATTAAGGGATGAATGCATAAACAAAATGTAACACACTACAGCCACAAAAAGCCCTCCGAATGAGGTACTGACCCAAGGCTGCTACACCACGCCCAGTGAAATAAGTCAGACCCAAAAGATACTGTATGATTTTACTTATACAAAATATCTAGATTAGTGAAATTCAGAGAGGAAGTAGAATAGAGATTACCATGACTCTGCAGAAAGGGTGAAATGCGGACTTCCTGTTTAATGGCTAGTTTATCTGGGCTGATAAAAGTTTTGGAAACAGTGGTGATGGTTACACTGCACAAGCAATTAATGCCACTGAATTGTGCTCATTTCAAAACTGTTCAAGTGGGCAGGGGTTTGCGTGGCTCTGCAGTGAAGCGCCTGCTTAGCACCTCTGGAGGCCCTGAGAGCACCCCCCCACATCCACACATGGTTAAAATGGCAAATTTTATGTGTGTGTGTACTTCATCAATTTTTTTTTAATTGATGATATACGAGAACTCATGAATTGGTGAAGGGTATGGTATTTCAGTAACTCTGTTTTTTACAACTATTGCTTAAAAACGGTGAAAATGGAAAAGTCTGTTAAATGTTTTTACCATAATAAGATAAATAAATGGCACGTGCGCCAAAGCACAGGCACCACATTCAAAGCCTAGGCAGGAAGCACTGAATAGCTTACTGCTCATGTTAGTCGACAGAAGATGCCAGCGCCGAACCTGTTTACAGATCTTCAGTCTACCTACACGGTGAAGGACTTTGACTAAAAATGACTGAACTAGATGGAACTGGTAATGGAAAGCTGTTTAGAGCCAAGGATAGTGACGCATACATGTAATCCCAGCTCTCTGGGAGGCTGAAGCAGGAGAGCTCCAAGCTGGAACCCAGCCAGGACTACTAGTGAGGCTGTCTAAAAATTAGAAACAAAAATAAAAAGAGGGGGGCTGGGATGTAGCTTAGCGCAAAGGCCCTGGGTTCACTCTCCAGTACGGGGAGGGGGGAGCTATTTTGGGTTTGCTGTATGCTTGAGACCAAAATACAAAATAGAGATATAATGGAGATGTATAGACCTGTAAATCAGAGAAAACTGAAGTAAAAGAAATATGAATACAGCAAGCAGCTGCTTCCTTCTGCTGTTGCTCTACCCTATCACCACAAGGCTCATGTCTGGGGAAAAAAAAAAAAAAATATATATATATATATGGTCTTTCATATGATGGAAAGCACTAAACGGGAAATTTTTTCTTTTTTTTTGGGGGGGGTACCGGGGTCGACCTCAGGACCTCGCGCGCTGAGCGATATCACCGGCCCTTTTTTCGTATGTGGGTTCCGGGAGTCGAACTCGGGCCCTCGCGCTTGCCAGGCAGGCGCTTACACCGCTGAGCCATCTCACCGGCCCTTTTCTTTCATTTTTAAAGTCGAAAAGCGATCAAGTTAGCTTGGACATTTTAACCACAGACAAAAATCCTGCCTTTACCGTACGGGTGGAGAAGTTTCGTAAAAAACTTCCAAAAACAAAGCAGACAAGTTACTAGCCGGGTTTTTTCCCTCCCTTTTTAAAACGGAACAGTGGCGACTCCCTTTCGAAGGACAAGGACGGGTGTCTCTCACCGATCTCCTCCGATTCCTGCCCGGAGGCTCTCCGCTTGCACTCCGCGGGGTAGTGTCTCTGGATCAGCTCCCACAGCTCCACGTTGATCAGGGAATTTCTCCGGGTGTGGTACCGCGTCCACGAGGAGACCCGGCGGCGACAGAAGGGACAGTACAAGCTGGCCTTCTCGACGGTGGCTCGGAAGCACGGGTTGCAGAGCGTGTGGCGGCAGGGCAGGGTCACGGGCTCCACCAGGATCTCCATGCAGATCGGGCACTGGCACTCGGACAGCGCGGGGACGGCGCCTCGCGACACGGCCATCTTAATATGCTAATGAGGCTTGGCATCCACACCAGAAAGGGGAGAAATGGTATTTTCGGCCAACTCCAGAGAAAGCAAATGGAGAGTTTTGTGTCTAAGGATAGCACCCCGCAGCGTCTCAGGATTCAGACACGAGGCACTTCAAGCACCCCGGAAGCCAAAGGCGCTGGAAGGGTCAGGTGGACGGTGACACCCGGCAAGGCGAGCTTCTGCCCGTTTTTATTTTTAAGCCAAATAATTAGTGAACGTCTTCGCGGGGGCGAACACGGCCGCGGCGGGGCATCAGGGACGCGGCACCAAGCAGCCTCCTCCTGCTCATCGCTTGCGGGGCTCCACTCCGCTGCGGCGCAAGCCCGGCGCCAGGTCCCACCCGAGGACTTCCGTTTTGCAGTTGCCGCGGGCCAGCCAGAGCCGCAGGGTCCTCGCGTTCCGCAGCCCACCGCAGTCTCCCAGAGCTCCGCGCCCGGCCCGCCCCTCACCGCGCTCCAGTCAGCCTAGAAGCCTATTCGCTGCCGAGTTAGTGACGTCACAAATGCCCGCCAACCGCTCCCTCCCGCCAGGAGAATCGCCCAAGGGCGGAAGCATCTCGCTTTTGGCTGGGCGGGACTTCCGGTGCCCGCGCGCGCCTCTCTGCCCGCCCTATCGCCCTGCCCCTTTGCCGCAGCTGCGCGGGGTTCAGCTTGAGTGGGCCTCAGCTTTCTCCCAAGATTCCGGTTACCAGAGGCTGAAGGCTTTGAGTCTCTGAGCAGAAAAGGGAATCTTCAGCCGGACGTGATGGCGCACGCCTGTAATCTCAGTACTCGGGAGGCTGAGGCAGGAAGATTGCTGTGAGTTCAAGGCCAGCCTGAACTACAGCGAGACCCTGTCTCAAAGAAACAAAGAACGGGGCCGGTGAGATGGCTCAGCGGCATAAGCGCCTGCCTGGCAAGCGCGAGACCCTGAGTTCGACTCCCAGAACCCACGTAAAGGAAAAAAGGGGCCCGTGATATCGCTCAGCGGCCCAAGTCCCTGCTTTCAGGAGCGGGGTCCTGAGGTCGACTCCCGGTACCCACAAAACAAAGAAAAAGAAGAGAAACGGGGATCTCTGTCTACAAAGGCCTGAACAGTAATTTTCCCTCAGTAATCTATTTTTTTTTGTACCGGGAATCGAACTCAGGACTTCACGCTTGTCAGGCAGGCACTGTGCCGCTGAGCTATATTCCGGGTCCTCCCTCAGTAATCTTCAGACCATCTTTTTTGTCTAAAGTTCTTAGTTTCAATCAGAGAAATGTTAAAAGTTGATTCCTTAGTACTGTTTCACTTTTTTTTATAGCAAATGTTAAATATCACAAGTTAGCCGGGTGTGGTGGCGCACACCTGTAATCCCAGCACTTGGGAGGCTGAGGCAGGAGGATCCCCGTGAGTTCGAGGCCAGCCTAGGCTACATAGTGAGTTCAAGGCCAGCCTGAACTGCATAATGAGACCCTGTCTTAAAAAAAAAAAAAAGTCACAAGTTACCATATATAACTTGTAGACTGTCATGTTGATTATACAATGAGACAACCATTTTTATCTCTACACATTTCAGCAATTTTTGGACAGTATTATGACTTTGTCATACTGTATTTGCTACAAAGCTGTACATCCACTCACACAAATCACAGCTGCTCTTTGACTTAGTATTTCCATCATAGACTTCATTAGGATGTTTCCTGCTTTCTTCCAAGGGCTGTCACTTGAACGAATTGTTGCTAACCACCCTCTTGACTGTTTCCCTTAATGGTACAAATTTTTGTGCCAATGTATATAAATTACCAGAATCTCTCCATGATATCTTTAACAGGAGATGCTGCAATAAAATGTTTAATTTGGGGTGCTGTAAAATTTGAGGACAGAGTTTTTCATTACAGTACAATGTGTGTGTGTGTGCACCTGGCTTTTTGTTTGTTATTTTTCTAAAAGTCCAACTATTAAAAGTAATGTAATCTGAAAAAAAAAAGTTCTTAATGTCAAAAGGCAAAACTAAACTGGGCATAGTGGTGCATGCCTTTGATTACAGCACTGTGGGAAGCTGAAGCAAGAGGATTGCAAGTTCAACCCAAGCTGGGCAACTTAGCAACTTAGGGAGACCCTGTCTCAACAACAACAACAACAACAGGGGCCGGTGAGATGGCTCAGCGGCATAAGCGCCTGCCTGGCAAGTGCGAGGGCCCGAGTTCGACTCCCGGAACCCACATACGAAAAAAGGGCTGGTGATACCGCTCAGCGGCACAGGCGCCTGTTGGCGCACAAGGTCCTGAGGTCGACCCCCAGTCCCCACAAAAAAAACCAACAAAAGACAAAATTACAATAAATTTAGTTAAAGAACTTAATTAGCTTTTATTTGCAATTTTACAATCAGGTTCCAGACAGCTGAGCTGATACAACTAAAGATGGGTGGTTTCAAGCGTTTTTTTCCTTGTAAAGGTCAAAGCACAGGGGATTTCCTTGCTGGCTAAAACTGGCCTGATTGGGGATTTGGCTACTATTTTCTACTGATTTTTTGGAAGGATGGTTTTGGCTGGATGGCCTAGAGTTTCCACATAAATAATTATTTCCATCTGATCTGTTGGGTGTGGTTCAACAGATGTTTGAGACTCTCAAAAAATCAAAAAAACCCCAAAAAGTTCACAGAGCTGCAGTTGTAGCTCAGTGCCACAGCACATGCTTAGCACGTACAAGGACCTGGGTTCAATCCCAACACCACACACACATATATATAATACAAAAAATTAATGCCAAAATGCAGAAAATGCAAAACTGTATTCTTGTTAACCTCTTCTGAAGTTTAAGAACAAAATGCACACACTATCATATAAATGATGTGCATGACATAAACAGCTAAGCCCCAGAACTGACCCTATCTTGAACTTTATTGCCCAAGTCTAAAGGGAACGGAAGACAATCCTAAATGCATCTCTGGCTGCAGACTTTAAGGGACTGGGATATAGAAGGAAGGGTAAGTTAAATTCATTTAACATTAGAAAAACATCTTTGAGCCGGTCGTGGTGGCACATGCCTATAATCCCAGCACCCAGGAGGCCGAGGCAAGAGGAGTGCCACAAGTTTGAGGCCAGTCTGGGCTACATCTCGAGACCCTGTCTCAAAAAAAAAAACAAAAAACAAAGCACAAAACAAATCTTTGAAAATGTTGATCCCACAGAAACTTTGAAAGTTGTGCAGCAGAAACCACAGAGTGGAAACGACTTGAGCAAGCACTTACCCTTCCTTCTATATCCCAGTCCCTTAAAGTCTGCAGCCAGAGATGCATTTAGGATTGTCTTCCGTTCCCTTTAGACTTGGGCAATAAAGTTCAAGATAGGATCAGTTCTGGGGCTTAGCTGTTTATGTCATGCACATCATTTATATGATAGTGTGTGCATTTTGTTCTTAAATTTCAGAAGAGGTTAACAAGAATACAGTTTTGCATTTTCTGCATTTTGGCATTAATTTTTTGTATTATATATATGTGTGTGTGGTGTTGGGATTGAACCCAGGTCCTTGTACGTGCTAAGCATGTGCTGTGGCACTGAGCTACAACTGCAGCTCTGTGAACTTTTTGGGGTTTTTTGATTTTTTGAGACAGAGTCTTGCTTTCTAGCTCAGGCTGGCCTTAAACTCACTCTGTAGCCCAGGCTGGCCTTAAACTCATGGCAATCCTGCCTCAGGCTCCAAGTGCTGGATTTATAGGCATGCGCCGCCCATGCCTGGCTTCCGTGAACTTCTTGAACTGACAACTGAGTCTACAAAATTAATTTCTATGAAAAAAGCAGAACCTGGCTAGGACAATGATGGGAAATACATAACGAATGTGTTTCCTAGTACTTAAAAAACCAGGCCTGAGGGGGCCGGTGAGATGGCTCAGCGGCTGAAGCGCCTGCCCGGCAAGCACAAGGACCCGAGTTCAACTCCCGGAACCCACATTCGAAAAAGGGGCCGGTGATATCGCTCAGCGGCACGGGTGCCCACTGGCGCGCGAGGTCCTGAGGTCAACCCCCCGGTATCCACAAAAAAAAAAAAAACAGGCCTGAGTCTTTTTAGGAAATAATAGGTGTGTAGGAAAAAAATCACTGTGCATGATGACGGGCGTATTGAGTCTGAGCAAGGGAATAGCCTCCAGGCTGGGCCAAAACAAGATACAGGTTCTTGGTACACAGTGTGGGAGCTTTTTTTTTTTTTTTTTTTAAACTTAGTCTCATTACGTTGTTCAAACTGACCTTGAACACACAATGTAGCTGAGGCTGGCCTTGAATTTGCAGTGATCCTCCTGCCTCGGCCTCTTGAGTGCTGGGATTACAGGCATGTGGCACCATGCCCAGCTGAGAGCTTTTGTTTTATGAGTTCAGGAACCCAGAGTCACCATCCCACTTGCCCATAGTATCAATCCCTTAGCCTATAATTCTAGACTCCTTCCACTCCACAAACTTTTCTTTTCATAAATCTTTCCTCTTCCTCTTCCTCTTTTTTTTTTTTTTTTTAAGAGTTTGTATCTCAGCCACGTATGGAGTATGCCATGCCTGTGATCCCAGCACTCTGGGCCCTGTCTCAAAATGTTAAGAGTTGGGAATATAACTCATTGTGAAGGCCCTGGGTTTGATTCCCCAGTACCACCAAAATAATAATAATAAATAAATAAACATTTGGGATCTCCCCATTGCCTAGGCTAGCTCTGAACTCCTGGGCTCAAATGATCCTGCTGTCTCAGGCTCCTGAGTAGCTGGGACTATAGGTACAGTGCACAGTGCCCAGATATCTCATTATTCTTTTTTTTTTTTTTTTTTTTTTTTTTGAGACAGGGTCTCACTATGTCGTTCAGGGTGGCCTTAAAGTTGCTATGCAGCCCAGGCTACCCTTGAACTCACGGCGAGCCTCCTGCCTCAGTTTCCCAAGTGCTGGGATTACAGGAGTGCGCCACCACATCTGGTTTATTTGCCGTTTTTTTTTTGTGTGTGTGTGTGGGTACTGGGGGTCGACCTCAGGACCTCGCACACCAGCAGGCACCCGTGCTGCTGAGCGATATCACCGGCCCTTTTTTCATATGTGCATTCCAGGAGTCGAACTCAGGCCCTCACGCTTGCCAGGAAGGTGCTTACGCCGCTGAGCCATCTCACCAGCCCTATTTGCCTTTTAATAGGTATTTCATTTACATAGTTCAAATATCAAAATGTACAATAGATTATCAGTGAAAAGACTTCGGTTAACTTCCTCTTACCTCTTACTTCCTCTTACCTCCAATCTCTTAGTTTTCTTTCCTTAAACAATATTATCACTTTCATATGTATCTGTGTAGAAGTTTATGGATAGCTGAGCTTGTAGCAGAAAATGCCCCCCACAGCCAGTATACTTCAGTTTCTGTTAGTTGCCCAGGTAACAGTTCCTGTTGCAGTTCCAGTTGCTTCCATCTCTTAGAAACGGCTGGTTACTGTGATGCATACTGTAAAAACCAATCAAAGACAGCCAAGTACTCTGCCTCTGTAAACACCCCTCCCACCCCATAAAAACCTCTCTCTGGGCCTCTGGAGCCTGACATTTTGAGGAATAATTGATTCCTAGTCAGTGCCTATCCGATGTTAAATAAATCTGCCTCCAAATCCTGGGTGTTGTTTCAGTGTTTCTGCTTGCTGTTGCAAGCTCATATATATAATATGTGCATATGTTTTTGCCTTTTTCCACTTAATAATATACAGGAAATAAATATTTTAAAAGTACAACACAACTTTATAATAACTGCATATCATTATGTAAATAGCTGCTTCATTCTTTTATATAGCTGAACAGAAAATATGTAGTCTGTCAATTTATCATAATTCATTTAATGATCCCCTTATTATTATTTTTTTAATATGTAGGTACCAGGAGTCAAACTCAGGACCTCGCACTTGCCAGGCAGGGCTTATGTTGCTGAGCTATATCACCGGCCCTCCCCTTGCTTTTTGCTATAAAAATAAGCCTACAGTAAATAAATTGTGCCTTTTTCTTTTCTTTCCTTTTTCTTTTTTCTTTTTTCAATTTCCAAGATAAATTACTAGATGCTGAATCACTGGGTCATAGGATAATTATTTGTTTGTTTGTTTGGTTGGTTTTGTTGATACAGGATCTCCCTATGTAGCCCAGGCTGGCCTCGAACTCACAGTAATCCTCCTGCCTCAGCCTCCCGGGTGCTGGGATTAGACAGGTTCATTTCTGACTGATGGCAGCAACACTTTTAGGGAGGACGTTCGTGCTTCATGCATCCTGACCGCTTTCCCCTTGTCAACAACTTGGACAGCCTGCAGCAAAGCCTCCCGCAAGGGGCAGTTCTTCACCATGCTGGTGATCATGAATGTGGCGTCCCTGATGTACGTGTGCCTGGCTGTGGCTGCGTAGTGCTCCGCCTGGCTGCCGTGAGCGATGAAGAAGGCGCAGAGCGCAGCCACGTCTCCCTCCTGCAGCCCGCTCTCCTCCAGGACCGATTCCCACGCCACTCTGATGCACTGGTTCTTGACTTTTCGTCGAAGGACAGAGGTGAAGGTGGGCAGACCTCTCGCCAGGTCTGGCAGCTTCTCAAGCACACGTGTGTGCAAGCAGATAAGTACTTCAATGACGTAGCTGTACAAAATATTCAATTCCATTGAAGTGAACCTACGAGAAATGGAGAGCTGGGTAAGCAGTAGAAAACCATGCAAACATAAACTGTGCTCCATTAGGAGAACTCAGTACAGACCCACTGAAAGATCCAACTGGTGTTTTGTTGTTGTTGTCGTTTGTTTGTTTTGGCTTTTTGAGACAGGGTCTGGTGATGTAGTTCAGCCTGGCCTTCTACTCCCAGTGATCCTCCTGCCTCAGCCTCCCAAGAGCTGGGATTATGGGGATGGGCCACCATGCCTGGCTTCAATTCACTTTTGGAATGAACATGGAAGGCTCTCACAGAACCACAAAATTCCACGGATTTCCCAGTCAGTACTCACTTGAGTGCCAGAACTGCTGTCCACAGCTCATCTTGTGCAGCGTGGCTTGCCAACATCTTGCTATGATTTTCAAATTTCTGGGTCAGATTATCCTTGGTGATGTCCAGTTCTTTGAACTGTGCTTCTAAAGCTTGGAGTTTATGGTCTACTCTATAGGACAGAACAATCAAGGTTAGATCAGGGAACAAAACTAAGATTTTGCCTTAACCTAAGACTCTAATAACATTATTTACAACCACTACAAATTTGGGTTTTGTTTATTTTTTTTTTTCCTGCAGTGCTGGTGATCAAACTGAGGGCCTTGCACCCATCACCAAGCTACACCTCCAGTCCCTAAATACTTAAATTTCAAATTATGAATAGATGTTGCATTCATTTGCTGGTTCTCTCTGGGCCTCATCCTTGTTCTTTCATTCCTAGTATTGGCAGACTTTTGAGTTGTCTAGTTACTTGAATTATTGGCTAGATCTTGTCTTTGTATTTATATTTTATACTTTAAAGAGGTGGGGTTTTTTTTTTTTCACTTTTGGGGATTTTTGCTTTCTTTTCTTTTTTAAGACAGGATATTGCTATATCTCTCAGGCTGGCCTCGAACTCACAATCCTCCTGCCTCAGCCTCCCAAGTGCTGAAATTACAGGTATGTATCACTATTAAAGAGTATTTTATACAAGCATTACTTTAATCCTTACAACCATAAGAAGTGAAGCAGTCATTTTTACTATTTTACAGACAAAGAATTTGAGTCTCAAAATGATTGAGATTTGATGTCATATTCCCAACGAACCGTGGGACCAGTGTATAATAAGGTGGCTTTCTCTACCCTATTCTGTGTCCAGATCCTATCCCTCTTTCAGGGATCAACTCAAATTCCACTGCCTCTGTGTATGCATTTGTATTTGTGCGTGTGTGTGCATGTGTGTGTGTGTGAAGCGCTCTCCCACTGACCTACGTCTCCAGCCCTTTTAGATTTTATTTAAAACACTCTCGCTAAGTTGCCCCAGCTGGACTGAAACGCCTAATCTTTCTGTCTCAGCCTCCGGAGCAGCAGGGATCACAGGCATCCACTGCTTCCACTGCTTTCTTGAAATCCTTTCTATCTGAAGAGCCCCTTGCCTTCTCCCTTAGAGAGCCTGCCTCAGTTAACATCTGTCTATCCCATCCCTTCCTCTTCATGTTCACTAAACCAGCTCCTCCTCGTCTTCTGCCTGGGCTTCCAATTACAGTAGTGTAACTGTGCCCTTGCTTCAGCCTCCAATCCACCCTGCAGTTCTTCTAAAATACAGTTACAGTCATGTAACACGACAGATGATATTCCTTTATTTTAGTTTAGTTTTTGGATTTTTGAGACAGGCTCTTGCTACTAGTCCAGGCTGGCTTCAAACTGACTGTGTAACCTAGGCTGGCCTCGAACTCATGGCGATCCTCCTGCCTCAGCCTCCTGAGAGCTGGGTTTACAGGCATGCACTACCATGCCTGGTGATATCCCTTTTTTACCACCCTGACTTGCCCAGTGAAATCTTCAGAATCAAACTGGAACTCCCAAGGGGGAAACAGAAAACCTTTCATCCCTAACCTTCATTTCTGCCCATCCTCTTACACATCCTAGTCACTAATACATGGCTTCCATGTACTGTTTCCTCAGCTTAGAATTCCTTCCTGTCTTGTATTTTCTCATAAATGCCACTCGCATTTTACGATTCAGCTTAAATGTCCCTCTATGAAGAGTCCTTTTTCTAGTGTCAAAGGCAAAATTGATTATCCTCCCTTCACATTCTATAGTTCTTTAAGAACATCATCAATCAAAGGTCACATGCATTAAATTGTATTTTTGAAACTGGGTATGGTGACACAGACCTGTAACCTCAGGACTTGGGAGGCTGAGGCAGGAGAATCAGGAGTTTGAGGCCAGCCTGGGTTATAAAGCAAGACCCTATCTGAAGACCACACCCCATGCAAAGTATATTTTTCAATAATTCTATCATCCCTACAAGCTGTGCACTCCTTGAGGGCAGAAGCCACATTTTACTTATCTTTATTTTTTCCCCTAAAGGAAAGAGCTTTTATCAAAGGTTGACCAACAAGTCAACAAGGAATCAGGAAGCCCCTCAATTCTGTCTCCCTGATCTGTTGGTACTGCTTGTTTTTGTAAATCTAGCATTTGATACAGGCATATGAATGAAATGATAGCACAGGGGAGCAGATTTCTCTTTATTATTAATTTACTTTTTTTTTTAATCTGAAGAGCTAAACGACCTTAAGACACCATCTGATTAGCCTGTCTGTCGTTCCTTGCTCATCTCTAGTCTTCTCTTCCCCATCTTCCCTAAAGAGCAGACCCACGCTTATGCCCTCCCCACAGCCCTTAGCAACCTTTTCATTGCCTCCGTCAAGGACACCAGGGTTGTGGTTTCTGTGTTCATCTTCTTAAAGCAAAACAAAAGGAAACAAAGCAAAGCAAAACAAAAAGCCAACAGATATTTGAACCCAGGGCTTTCTGCTGTCTTCCACTCAGCAACAGGCAGCAGCAACTTGAGCATTTGATCTAATTCTGCCTGAAAGGTCACTCAGTACAGAAGCTTTTTATAGCTTGCTCATCCAAGTATAGTTTCAAAGAACTGATGGTGTGAACACAGGTGATCCGGTGTACACTGTAACGTTAGCCTTTGTAAACCAAGAAGGCTGCCGTGGTGGCATACCCCGGCACTGGGTAGGCTGAGGCAGGAGGATCGCCATTAGTTAGAGGCCAGCCTGAGGTACATAGTGAGTTCAAGTCTAGCCCAGACTATAAAGCAAGACCCCACCTGGATGTGGTGGTGCATGCCTGTAATCCCAGCACTAGGGAGGCTGAGACAGGAGGGTTGCCACGAGTTCGAGGCCAGCCCGGGCTACAAAGTGAGTTCAAGGCCAGCCTGAACTGTGTAGTGAAACCCCGTCTCAATAAGACAAAAGTAAATAAATAAGTAAATAAATAAATAAAAATCTAAAAAAGCAAGGCCCTGTCTCAAAAACAAAACAAACTGACCCACAGTACATGAATATAGAGCAACACCCAGATACAATTCTGGTAAATGTATATACAGATATACCTACATATTCTAGGATTAAATTTGATGGAAATGTTACTCTCATATTTTAACAGCTTCATTATTCAATTACAACCTAAAGTAGGTTTAGAGAGTACCCCACATATTTTACAATGATGATGATTTTAATGTTAACAGTAGAATTAACAATCACTACAAACTAGTAAGTATTTTGTTGAGAGTTTCTAGTATTAGGGTAGGAACTGAATATAAAAATAGACAAAACAGGATTCTTGCTGGGCATGGTGGTTTGAGCCTGGGCATGGTGGTTTGGGTATGGTGGTTTGAGCCTTTAGTCCCAGGTACACAAGAGGCTGAAGCAGGAGAATCACCTGAACCCAAGAACCTGAGGCCAGTTTGGGCAACATAGCAAGATCCTTTCTCAAAACCAAACCAAGACGGGGGGTGGTGTTACACATCTGTAATCTCAGCATTCTGGGAGGCTGAGGCAGGAGGATCACAAGTTCCAGCCCAGCCTGGGAATTTTACTGGCTTAGTGAGACCTGCCTCAAAATAAAAAAATTAAAAAGGGCTGGGGACATAGCTCAGAGTGAAGGTCCTAGGATTAATCAATCACCAGGTCTGCAAAAAACAAAAACAAAAAACAAAACTCCAAAAACGAAAACCTGACAATCCCTGTTTTCAAGAAATTAAAAAACTAATCATGGGCACAGAACACAGATTTAAAAAGAGAAAATATATAAAATGGTGTGTGCTAAACAGGTACAGACCATAAAAATCACAGACGATGGGAAGTAGGTCACTGAAATTCTGAGTTATTAGGGAAATGCTCATGCTGAAGGTGGGACTTAGCTTGGCCTTTTTAAAGGAAAAAGTAGTTCCTCAGTTGGGAAGGGAGTGTGAATGGTATTTCAAATTGGGCAAAATGTATGAGCAAAATCATAGAGATGCCAGGATAAATGACGTGTGCAAGAAGCCATGCGTGGGTGTATTTTGAGCAAAAGATTCATGTGGGCTCAAGAAAACAGCAAGGACATTTCAACTGATAAGAGCTAAATCATGTATCTGTTAATTAATTGAATAACTTATTTCCTAATCCAATATTTACTGAACATGATAAATATTAATTGAATTGATAAAACTTAGGAGTGAATGGACAGCATTCTCAGGCACTAGGAAGAAACAGCGATGAGGAAGGTAAAATCCTTGTCTCCAGGGAGCATATTAATAAAGAGGTTTCCCTGCCTGTCCCCCAACTTTCCCTACAATATTTCCAAAGTTCACCCATATTGTGACATGTATTTTTATTTGATTCCTTTTTATTGTCAAATAATGTTCCATTGTATGTTGTTATACAGTGATTTGTGTTCCCTCAAATTTTGTACGTTGAAGCCCCAACCTGTACTGTGACTGTATTTGGAAATAAGGCTTTTGGGAAATAAATAAGGTTAAATGAAGTTATAAGAGTGAACCCCTAGGGCCGGGGATTTAGCTCAGTGTCACAGTGCCTGCCTGGTGAGGTCCTGAGTTCAATTCCTGGTACCACCTCCCAAAAAAAGAGTGAAACCCTAACCCAGTATAGTTGGTTTTCTTATAAGGAGAGGAAGAGACATAAGGGGTTCACCCACACATGGAAAAGGCAGTGCGAATCATTTAGGGTGTGAAAGTGGATGATACCAGAATGAAATCATTCTTGTCAGACTCAGACAAAATTAGAGCCAGAAAATAATGAAAGGGGAGGCTCATGTCTGCCCGTGGTAAACACTGTTCCCAGCCTTTCTCGACGCCCTGCAGGAGACTTTCTCCTTCAACCTGCGCTCCGTGCCTTGCACAGCCTCACACATACACACAGCTTTCTGTAACGAAGTCTATCTGTGCTGTACTGCCAGGCTGTCCTCAAACTCCTGGCTTCAGTGATCCAAATGCCTCAGCCTCCTAAGTACAGTAGCTGGGCTTACAGCCGTGTGCCACCATACCTGGCACAAAGGTTTATCTTTTTTTTAATTTTTAAAAAGTTTTATCAGCACGTTTGTGTTACACAGTGGTTACATTCGTTGAGGAAGGTTTGTCTTTAACATTCCTTGAGATGGCAAGATGCGCTCAATAGAACACGTGCCCAGCAATGGTACCTCTACCAGTGAGCTGGTGCCAGCTCCTGCCGTGGGGCTCCAAGGCCAGTGAATTCTCTATCAAGCGGCATATTACACACATTTATCTTTTTGCCTTTAAAAGCTCCCCCTTGCCGCAGCCTCCTCGAATAAGTCCATAAGTTATTAGGACCCATCTATGACCATTGCAGTGCAGTGCTATTCCCAAATAAATATTCTTTGGAGAGTCTCTCTGATTGTTTTTTGAGGTTGACAAGGGCCACACAATTCCAGTCATAATGGTTCTTTTATAGTCTTTACTTCTTTCCTCATTTTGTTCATGTTTTCTTAAATTCTTGAATGTATTCATGAGAAATCCTTTAAAAATATATATACCAGGGTGATCCCAATATATGGTGAATGTTTCATTAACTCAAAAGAAAGTTCCCCATCCTCATTTCTCCCACACCCTCGGGTGTAGGCAGCCATTCTTCTATTTTCTGTCCTGTGGATTTGCCTGTTCTTGCCATTCTCTAGTTTTTGTTGTTGTTATTTTTTGTTTTTGTTTTTGTTTTGAGACAGGGTCTCACTATGTACTGCAGGCTGGCCTTGAACTCACTTATGTAGCCCAGGCGGGCATCGAACTCATGGTGATGCTCCTGCCTCAGCCTCCCAAGTGCTGGGTTTACAGGTGTGTGCCACCACGCCTGGCTCTGTCTAGCAGTTTTGATAGGATGGTGGTCATTACTGGTTCCATTGTTGATCACATAGCTTTTACCGGGTTCCTTTTGAGAATACTGAGCTCTGTCCTGGCGGACCAGGAGGTAACTGTGCATCAGAGGAGTCCTTTCAAGACTTGTCTCTGAGGCTTTGCTGGCAAAGTGGCCTTTTCTGTAGGTCTAACTTAGCCCTGTGTAGACGCATAGGCCCCAGGTTACCAGGTCACCAGTGGCTCCCAGTGCTCTGTGAATGATGATGGTTGTTCATCAGGGACCTGGCCAAGATCCCCAGCTGCCTGTATGAGGGGTATGGTGAAAGGATGAAATAAGAAACAGACAAATTTAGTAATGCATGAAGGGGGCTGGGAGGTCAGTGCCTCGGGATGGGCAGAGACAAAGACACTCCGAGCCAGCCGCTATTTATTGGGTGAATACAGTGAGAGGAGGGGATGGGGGAGATTCAAGGTGGGTGGAAGACTCAGAGGTCGATGACTCAGCGCAACGGATAATCTTGATAATAAAGAGGGCGGAGATGATCTTATGCTAAGAAGGATCTTGCTCTAGAGTTTTTTTAATCTTAGTGGTTTTAGTTTAGTCTTAGTGGGTGGGAGAGGATAGCCCATCCCTAAAGAGTTAAAAGAAAATCTCCAAAGGGTGATATTGATAACCCCAAGCCTCTATTTATCCCGTTGGAAACTATGCAAAATTAGCCATTGTGAATTTGTGGTCCCCAACAGTGGTTGAGCTCTCTCCTCTCCCTATGGCTTTCTTTCGCTGGCCTCAAGGAGCTCATACAACTATAATTCAGTTTAGTATTTGGCAGAAGACACAAGGGAGCTGTTATGTGGATTTCATTCATTCATTCATTCATTCATTCATTTTTATTTTTTGGTACCAAGAATCAAACTCAGGACCTCTCGCTTGCCAGGTAGGCATTGTGCCACTGAGCTATATCCCTGGCCCTATATATATATATATATATTTTTTTTTTTTTTTTTTCCTATTTTGTTTTTTTGAGACAGGGTCTCACCATATAGTTCAGGCTGGCCTGGAATTCTCTATGGGGGTCCTCCTTGCCTCAGCCTCCTGAGTGGTGGGATTACAGGTGAGTGCCACCATGCCCAGCTCTTACGTGGTTTCTGAATCTCTTTCTATGCACAGCTCCCTTCTTTCAGGTACTGTGCCCTGTGAACATTAGCTGCCTCATTCTCCACGAGCTTGTTTGTGTCCCCAGGTCAACAAATCTGTCCTGATTCACTCGGGAGCCCTTCTCTGTGCTGGTATTTGGTAAATGCCACCAGGCAGAGGGCTGGGGAGAGTGGAGGGCTCACTTCATGTTCCTTTCTCTCAGTAACACTGTCCTATGCTGCCTGTAGTCTAATGACTACAACAGTTCCTTCATTTAGGTTTTGCACTTATCTAATTTCTTTTCTTTTCTTTTTTGTACTGGGGATTGAACCCATGAGCTTGTGCATGCTAGGCAAGCACTCCACCATTGAGCTACATGCCCGCCCCTTTTAAAATTTTACTTTGTGACAGCATTTTGCTAAATTGCCCAGGCTGGCCTTGAAATTATGATCCTCCTGCCTCAGCCTCCTGAATAGGTGAGATTACAGGGACATACCTGGCTTAGACATTTTTAAATCAATAAGGGTGAATCTGATTTAGGGCCAGAGTGATGAAGCACTGATCTCACAGGATAAAGATAAGAAGACATGTTTTTCATTTATTGATTTATCTGTTCAACAGGAAATAGTGGGGCCGGTACCCAAATAAAGAAAAAAAAAAAAAAAAAAGGAAGAAATAGCTGAGCTCTCTACAGTAAAATATTCAAGCATTTCAAAGGTAGATCTGTTTTGATTTTTTTTTTTTTTTTTTTTGAGACAGGGTCTCACTGTGTAGTTCAAGCTGGCCTTGAACTTACTATGTAGCCCAGGCTGGCCTTGAACTCATGGCGATCATCCTGCCTCAGCCTCCTGAGTGCTGGGATTACAGGCGTGTGCCATCACGCCCAGCCTGGATCTGCTTTGAAGATATAGTTTTGAAGAAAAGTCATCCTTTGAAGAATCAGCCATATCCAGTGATAGGAAGAAACAATGAAAATTGTGGGATAGTATAGAGCTAATGATACCTTGAATGTGTAAACAAGAATTCTTTTTTTTTTTTTGTGGGTACCAGGGGGTCGACCTTAGGACCTCGCGCGCCAGCAGGTGCCCGTGCTGCTGAGCGATATCACCTGCCCCTTTTTCGTATGTGGGTTCCGGGAGTCGAACTCGGGCCCTCGCGCTTGCCGGGCAGGCGCTTAAGCCGCTGAGCCATCTCACCGGCCCCTTGTTTTAGTTTTTGAGGAATCTCCACACTGATTTCCACAGTGGTTGCACCAGTCTACACTCCCACCAACAGTGGAGAAGAGTTCCTTTTTCCCAACAGCCCCATCAGCATTTGTTCTTGGTTGATTCCTTGATAATAGCCATTCTTTCTGGGGTGAAATGGAATCTCAGTATTGTTCTAATTTGCATTTCTCAAATGACCAGTGATGTTGAACATTTTTTGCATATATTTATTTGCTGTTTGAACTTTTTTTTGTCTTTTTGAGACAGGGTTTCGCTATGCAGATCGGGATGGCCCAAACTCACTTTGTAGCCCAGGCAGGCCTCGAATTCACAGCGATCCTCCCGCCTCAGCCTCTCGAGTGCTGGGATTGCACCACCATGCCTGGCCATACTTTTTCATCTGAAAAATGTCTATTCATTTCAGATGCTCATCTTTACATTGGGTCTTTTAAATTTGGGGGGGGTCTCATTTTTTTTTGAGTTCTTTATGTATTCTAGATGTTAGTCCTTTGAAGAGTAGCTGGTAAAATTTTTTTTCCCATTCTGTGGGTTGTGTCTTCACTCTGTTAGTGGTATACTTTTGCTGTGCACCCACCTTTTTTTGTTTTTTTGTTTTTTCTGAGACAGAGTGTTATGGTTTGTGTCTGGATGTCCCCCCAAAGCCTCATGCAGTCATGGGGGGGTGCTTTTCAGAGGTGGCTGAATCTAGAGTTTGTGATTAATTGTCTAGTGCTGGGATTATGGGTGCTACACCCACCCAAGGGTGGGTAGCCTACATACAATATAAGGGACAGAAAGTCTTCTCTCATGCTCCTCCCTTTTTGCTTGTTGCTTTTGGTGCCTTCTGCTGCCATGAACTGTTGCCCTTCTGCCATGTGCCACCCTGTCTTGTAGCCAGCTGATTATGGACTGAAACCTCTACAAACTGTGAGCTAAATAAACCTTTCCTCTTTTAACTTTGGGTGTTGTGTATTTTGTCTCAGCAATGAGAAAAGTAACTAAGACAGACTTTGGTACCAGAGAAGTGGGGTTGTTGCTGTGCCTATACCTGACCATGTGGTTTAACAGCCTTTGGGAATGGCTTGTGGGAAGTTTGAAAAGGTTCGGAGATGTCACCTGAAAGAGTAGCGCTGGAACGCCTTAGGCTGTTCTGTATGGGAGATTTTGGTCAGAGCTCAGAAGACCAGAATGCTGTTAGAGATCCTGCTGGTACCGACCAGGCTTGGGAGGTTTCTGCTGGGAAGAAGGACTGCACTGGCTGTTGGACTCCAGACGATGTATGTTATGGCTTAGCAAAAAGTTTGTCTGCATGTTGCTTGAGTCTAGATTTTGCCTGAGACTAAGATTGTTGTGGAAAAGTGGGACCAAGCCAGATGGAAGACACTTTGCACTGAGGAACTCGGAAGGCAAACAGCTTATTTATGCCGGTGGGCTGGAGGACACTGAGGTCCAAATCACCAGCCTCATCATGGGGTTAAACAGTCACTTATATAGGTTGTTAGCAGTAAATACAAAAGGGTGATAACAGGATATTTTATAGTTGGCTACATATTGTCTTGTCATACATTGCTAGGCAGTTGGTTCAGGCAAGTTAATTGGGGGCTTTCTATCCAGTTAACAGTGAGGTCAAGGCTAGGGTGAGCAGGAAGAATCAATCACTGTCTTAGACTGAGCCGAGCTGTCTCGGAGTGATGACTCCTTGAAACCTTGGAATGCATTAACACAACAAGGTGCACTTGTTGAGCTACACTTACCTTACATGCTCCTGCTGGTGTTGGAATGCCGAGGCTAGCTGAGTTTCGCCACTCTCTATGGAAAACAGGCTGCTCCTGCCTTTTCTCATCTTTGAATACAGTGGCAAACTTGTAAGTTTAAAAGTTTTGAAATTCTCTTTACTTTTACATCTCCTTTACAAGATTAAGGGTGGTGGACTAATTAATCTGGCAGAAGAAATTTCAAGGCAGTCAAATGTTGAGACAGTGGCATAGCTACTGTTGGGGGCTTTTAGCCAGATCTATTTTGAGAATCAAGAGCAAAGAGCCCAGCAGAATGATTTAAAATGTTATGAGTTTGGCCAGAAAGGAAGCCCCAGTAAAGCTGTGGACTGCAAAGATAGAGTTGAGGAGATCTCGATTGCTGAGAAGGAGCAGGAGAATAGAAAAGATGGCCTGAGGGCTTCACAAAAGCAGCAAGTCTCCACCATTTGCAGCCTCAAAACTGCAATAGTAAAAGAGTTCGCTTTGAGGAGAAAGCCGCAGAGCACCATGTTCCAGAATGGTGGCAGCATAGAGAATTTGTTCCTCAGAATTGGAATAAGAGTGCTCAGCTTTCCAGGCACTTGATCCCTACAGCCAAGAAAGAAAGCCTGGCTACTGCTCCAGCTGGTAGCAGACTTTGGCATTATTCACATGGCACTGGTTTTAGGCACATGCAGAATGCAAGAGTTCTGAGGTTAAAAAGGCTTCCACCCAGATTTCAGAAGAAGGCCTGGGAGGCCAGGCAGTGTACCCCTGAGAGGGCAGTGTATGAGGTTGAGGGTGAAGCCAAAGGTGCAGTGGAGACCCCAGAAGTTTGGAGAAGCCAGGAACGTGGATCGTCTGAGGAAACCTGCAAGGAGGGAACAAAGCAGGCCCAAGAGAGAAGCCATGAGAGCTACAACTATTATAGATAGCTAAGTTAGGTAGAAATATTGTAGGCAGTCAGACAGGGCTGGGCCTCAAGAGGTCAAAGCACAGGACAGCTATGGCTGGAAGTGTATTCACTGAAGGCCAGGCTTCAAGAAGAAGAACTACTACTCACCCATATACTTCCCCTAGGGATAAACAGCAGTGATTGATATTCTAAGTAGGCATCAATCACCTTGGGGTGGGGGACCAAACCTCCTTAACCCACCCCTTCCAGTAAAGTCCTTATCTGCTTGCTATGTGACTTGTTTCCCCATTTGATCCCCATTTAATCAATATTACCCTAGCGACTATACTTGTTGTATACTTACTAGTTGACCATAGTCCCACCTCACACCCATCCTGTGATTTGCCATTGGATCAATGTTACCTAAGTGACTATATTTGTGATCTTATTAATTCCCACTTTAAGCCCACCTCACCTTGCGGCTTTGCTCAATAAACACCCTTGAGAAGTGGGGCAACCCACTTTCTGGGCCCCCTTCTGTCCCTCTCAGACAGAAGCTTCCTTTCTCTCAATATATTCTTCCTACTCTTAACCTCTGTTGTTCCTAGAATTCATTTCTCGATTTTAGAGAACACCAACTCAGTGTTTTGGACATCTGGCAGGTGGAGAGTTTTATTCCCCTGTATCACAACCACCAGCAGTGCCTTACAGGTGGAGCCACCCAAGCCCATTGGAGCTCACAGATTGCCTCAGATGCTGCACATGGAACTACAGGACTTAATGTTTGCCCTCCTGGATTTTGGACTTGCTTTGGTCTCATTCCTTTGTATTACCATTTGTAACTTTTAGAATGGAAATGTCTATCTTGTGCCATTAAATGTTGGAAGTGTTTAACTTTCTTTTCATTTGTAAAGGGGCTCACAGTTAAAGAGTTTGCCTTACATCTCAGAGGAGATTTGGGACTTCGACTTTTCAGCAATGCTGAAACTGTTAGGACTCTGGCAACTCTTGGAGATGGACTAAATATCTTTTGCATAAAGGGATGTGCATGAGTCTTCAGGGGGCCAGGAGCAGAATGTTATGGTTTGTGTCTGGATGTCCCCCCAAAGCTTCATGCAGTCATGGGGGGTGCTTTTCAGAGGCGGCTGAATCTAGAGTTTGTGATTGATTTGTTGTCTAGTGCTGGGATTATGGGTATGAGTGGTACACCCACCTGAGGGTGGGTAGCCTACATACAATATAAGGACAGAAAGTCTTCTCTCACACTCCTTCCTTTTTGCTTGTTGCTTTTGGTGCCTTCTGCCGCCATGAACAACAGTTGCTCCTCTGCCACGCCATCCTGCCTTGTAGCCAGCTGATTATGGACTGAAACCTCCACAAACTGAGCTAAATAAAGCTTTCCTTCCTTAATTTTGGGTGTCAGGTATTTTGTTTCAGCAACGAGAGAAAAGTAACTAAGACACAAAGTCTCAATTTGTAGTTCAGGCTGGCCTTGATCTCCCGGCAATCCCCCTGCCTCAGCCTCCCAAGTGCTGGGATTACAAGTGTGGGCCACCACATCTGGCTCCCCTCTTGGTTCTTAATGGCTTTTCTGGTTAGAGACCCAAGTGAAGCACAGCTACATTCCACCTTTAGGTTGAGAGAATTGTCCTCCCTGTCCCCCCCTTGTCCTGATAGTAAATTTCTCCTTTTGCTTAGGAGGTCAGGGTGGACGTCTGCTCTTGGGCTAAATAATTAAAATTGGGTAATTTTTCAAAAGATTCTCCTAAAACCTCAAGAAGTTGCCCATGATGATTATTACTTTCTGAAATTCTCCTACATATCACAATAATTAGATAAGTAAATGAGCACAATTTTATAATAGCTGTTTTCACTTTGTAAGATAGCATAGAAGACACCTTAGGGATGTCTAATTCAACCTCTTCACTTTCTTTCTTTTGCGGTTTTTTTTTTGAGACAGGGTTGTACGATGTAGTTCAGACTCATGGTGATCCTCCTGTCTGCCTCCCAAGTGCTAAGATGACAGGTGTGAGCCATCATGCCTGGCTGTTTTACCCCTTAACAATAGGTAAGAAGAGTGTTGCATCTCTCAGATCAGCCTCGATCTCTGAAGAGTTAAGCCAATTGTAACCTGGCTTCCATCACTTGCAACAAGAGTCCTGACTAAAACTTGGCTTATTAAAAAGAGCTCTCCACAAATAAAGACAATAGGCAAACAATCATTCTCTTCTTAAAACTTGGAATTTAAGTGTAGGAACTATGAGCAAAAGCTAAAAGAACATTCAGAAAAGACAGCAATCCAGGCCGTGCTGAAATGAAACACTCTTGCTCTACTACCTTGGCCTTTATTCTCTTTCCTACCTTGTACCTTGTGCTTAGTCAGAAACTGTGTTTATTTATAGCTTCAGTTTATCCTGGCTCCATGTGCATCGTGACCTGAATTGCCGCATAATATTCTGAAGTGATCTGACCCCAGAATCCTTTTCTCAGAGACACAGAAATAGCTGATTGTGAGCAAAGCCTCTGGGCCTTACCGAGAACAAGATTTCCTCTTGCAACCTGCTTAGGCTCCTCATGACATTGTGGGTCCAGAACAACTGCTGTAACTAATGTGGCAACCACATACGGGTCAGGATGTGGGTGTCCGCAGGCAGGAGGCATAACAACACCATCAAGTCCTTGCCAGGCAAGTAACTGTGCCTCAAGTTTTCCTGCATTCTCAAGTTACTTAACAGCTCTGGGTCTTGATTCCTGTGCCAATAAAATGGGGGAAGTTGCCTGTTTCATTGATTTGCAATAAGAAATGAAATACATGTAAACTGGCTGGTACGCAGTCAATACTCAACACGTATTAGCTCTCTCCAAATTTTAATGTTATTAACTACATGAAGTATAATCCAATTACCATCTTCTGTTCAAATGACCTAAAATGTACACAGTGAAATGGCATGATTCTACAGAGACAGTTTAAATGAGGCAGGATTCTTTAAAAACTAAAAAGTTTTACCACAGTTCTTCAAATGTTTTTATTGGGTTTAAAATTCATTTAAGGGATATACAGATATACAACTAGTTTGGTCAGCTACTAATATGTTTTGCTGCCCCTTTATCTTTGTACCCACAAGCCAGTTCACTTTGTCACCATGCTCAATGCTCACCTTTGGTGACATCTTGCTGTGCTCTTCCCCATCCACTGCTGCAGTGTTACTGTTCCCACCCTGCTTGGGGTTAGCTGCCCTCTTAGTTTTCTTCCTGTGGGTCTGTTTCATAGGACTCTTCTGTTTTTTCTCAACTCCACAGCTCACATCCCACAGCATTATCTTTGCATCATTCCCTCCAGTGAGCAACAAATACGATTCTGACAGAAAGCAGACCTGGGACACCCCCAGAGTGTGGCCCTTAAATCCCAGTGCTTGTTCACACTTGACTCCTGTCACCCTGAAGATTCGCACCTTACCGTCTTCTGCACCACAACTAAAAACATTGCCACATGATGCCACAGAGACAGAGTGGGCGAGGGCAGGGTTTAAGAGCTGGCTGGGGGACTGAGTGCCTTCCATTTCTTCCGTCTCATCCTCCTGGAGATGTGCGATCCAGAGAGGCCGGGCCTTCTGCAGATTCCACAGTATTGCCTTGAAATAAGATGAAGTCACAGTCACACAGAGTGCTAGCCTTGTGCTCAACTACAGAGTCTACTCAGCTTCTAATAAAATCATCAAAGTGGTCTGAAAATGATTGGTAGGACACATTCCTAGCGGTATTAAAAAACAAAAAAACAAAAAAACAGAGCTGGGCATGGTGGCACATACCTGTAATCCCAGTGCTTGGAAGGCTGAAGCAGGAAGATCTCAGCAAGTTTAAAGCCAGCTGGGGCTACACAGTGAGTTCAAGGCCAGTCTAAACTACACAGTGAATGATTATGTGTACCTAAAATGTACCAAAAAACAAAAAACAAACGAAAAAACCCCAAAAACAAAACTACATAGTGACACCCTATGTCAACAAAAACAAAAACAAAAACCCCAAACCAAAACAACAGATGGAAACACACCAAAAAAAAAAAAAAAAAAAAAAAAAAAAAAAAGGCAGATGCTACCACACATGCCAGCAGAATGCTACCTAAAGCTAGGCTACAACCAGAATGCAGACAGGAGTACAACTGACAAAACAGGACCCTAAATCAGTTTGCCTAAATCAAGCAAACCTTTTAGAGGTGAGCGCCCAAATGTGCAACCCAAACCCACTTATTTATCACAAAGTGCCAACACTGCAGTTAAACCTGAATGTTTGGCTGCTGTGGTGATCCTGGGGTGACCTGGCTCACGTGCCAACAGAGAGGGCTTTGCGTGCCCGCTGTGGCCTGTGTGCCATAGGTTCGCCACATGAGAATGATGAACAGACCCTATCAATGTATAATTGTTAAGCAGCTGCCACTTTCTCTGAGTGTTTCTATCCTCAAATGAAACTGAAGGTTATGCAAGTGCACTGACACGTGCTTGTAGTTCCGGCTACTTGGGAGGCTGAGGGAGGAGGGTTGTTTGAACCCAGGAGCCTGAGGTGGGAGTCTGGGCAACACAGCAAGACCTGGTCTCTTAAGACAAAAAGATTATGAAATTGTTAATTTTAGTACGCTGGTTATAAGTAAAAGGTCTTAACTAAATAAAGTAAATCTGGGCTATCACTGAAATTATTTGGAATCCTTTCCCCTTTCTTTTCCTTTCCCCCCAGTTTATCCATCCTAGGGGTTTCAGTTGTCAGCCCCTGTCCCTCCACGTAAGCTCTCCTAGCCATCGCAGACTACTTCTCCATCTTGTATCTAGTTACTAATGTGAACTGACACATGTTACTGGCTTTTCTGCTTCTTGAGATTTAATTTACCTACCACAACCCCGGAAGGAGCAGAAATACCAACTGTGTCTGTGGATTAATATGATATCTCAGTGTTACAATTGGCTTTTATGCTGTTGTTCCCTACCATGAGCTTGGAGCTATTAGACTGAATTAAATGATATGGTAATTAAAACATTTAAAACAAAAAAGCTTTGTGAATGGACTCTATGCTATAACACGCTGATTCTTTTCCCATCTCAACTGATTTGATATGAAAAATATTCTTAATACTTTCAAAGAGAACATACGGCTTTATTTTATTATTCAGTTTCATCCCTGAATTAACAACTCACAATTTTAATGGATACTAGGATGAGCGTGACCTTGTTTAGTCAAAAGCATAGATCTGGGGTCCAGGGATATAGCTCAGCAGCACAGCGCCTGCCTGGCAAGCATGAGGTCATGAGTTCGATTCGCGGTACCAAAAAAAAAAGCATAGATCTGAACTACTAAGATTATCACCAATGCTGTTAACAACACAGGAAACTGACATTCCAGAACCTGCTGGTTCACTGCACTGCCAGGCACCGCCAGTTCCTTCTCCTATGACTCCTAAGATACCAGGATTGTTCTTCCTGTCCTCCTAAGATATTCAAACACAAACTGCACCAAAATGTTTTCAGCAGCTGAAACATTTTTGTGTGTTTTAAATTCTCTAAATGGATTAAGTTGGGCAACCCATTTGGGACCCCTGCTGTCTCTCAGGAGCTAGTCCTATTCCCCAATAAATTTTCATACTCTTAACCTCTGTTGTTCCTTAGAATTCATTCCGCAACTTCAGGGAACATGAACTCGGCATATCTGACATCCAGCAGGTTAGGAGTTATGTATTTTTCCCCTATATCATTTTGGATGTTCCACCAAGATAACTGGAAAAGAGTTTGCTTTTGTCTCATGGATTCTGGATTGAGACTCATTTAGGTAACCAGAAACTGTCATTCTTGGGCCAGTGAGATAGCTCAGTGGCATAAGTGCCTGCGCAGCAAGCGCAAAGTCCTGCATTCAACTCCCGGAACCCAAATAAAGGAAAAAAAAGGGCTGGTGATATCGCTCAGCGGCACAGGCGCTTGCTGGCAAGCGCGAGGTCCTGAGGTTGACTCCGGGCACCCACATTAAAAAAAAAAAAAAAAGAAATTGTCATTCTTGTTTGCCAATTGCTTATGTTTTGGCCTTTTATGCTTGTTTTTTGTTTTTTTTTTTGAGACAGGGTCTCACTATGTAGTTCAGGCCGTTCCTGAACTCACTATGTAGCCCAGGTTGGCCTTGAACTTGAGGCAATCCTCCTGCCTCAGCCTCACAAGTGCTAGGATTTACAGGCGTGCGCCACCACGTCCAGCCATTTATGCTTGTCTTTTTAATGCCTTGTTTTTTGTCAAATGATGGTAAATGTAAGTTGACAACATGGGAAGATTATGATGTTTCTTTGATGGGAAATTTTATGTTTGCAGGCAGGGACCTGTATTCCTGTTTTGAGTATGGACTTACTAGTTCCTGAATTTACTGGTGTTCCTAGCTTGACTTGTTTGGCTGTTAAGGTTATTGTCTTATCTCAGATAAGCCGCACTAAGGAAGAGTAATGTTAGAACGCCCCCTAGTGGAAACTGATACTAACCAAAATGTGAATTTGTAAATTTTTAAAATAATTTTGTAAATAATTTTAAATAATTTTGTAAATTTTTTAAAAAATAAAATCTAGGGCCAGAGATGGCTCAGCAGCATAAGCGCCTGCTGGCGCGCGAGGTCCTGAGGTCGACCCCCGGTACCCACAAAAAAAAAATAAATAAAATAAAATAAAATCTAGTTTATGAAATATAAATGCCTCTTACAAATTCAGGACCCCCTCAGCCGGTTTTTTTTTTAGTGTTTATTTTATTTTATTTTAAAGAGAAGAAAAAATAAAACAAAAAAAAATAAATAAAACAAAAAAGAACAAAATTTCAAAACATAATAGGAGGGTAACAATGGTTAATACATTATGTATTGTCAGCAGGTTCTTTTTGACAGTGCAGCTGACCTTAAATCTGGGAGGACAGGATTCACTGATACACTCTGGCCTGACCACCCCCTCCATGCTCATAGGAAATATCAAGCCTATTCTGCCTCAGTTTCCTTTTCGGTCTGACCTTCTGCTGCTGAGGCAATTTTAGCTATTGAGATTCCTCATTCTCGACTTTCCAGGCTGAGAGTGACAACTCATGGGCAAATTGTCCCAGTAACTCACTGTGAGCATGAGAAGACTCTTTTCTCTGATCTCATTTCTGATCCTTTTCTGTCATTTTGTACTTTGCCGCCCCCCCCGTTTTATTTTCCTAGAGGCATGTTTCTTCTAAAAATCATAGAGAAAGAGACTCTGAAAAGGTTTTAGTTCCAGTCTGTCTCAATCTTTCCCTCCTATTTACCAACTAAGAACTTTCAAATTGAGTCCATAGAAAATAAGCATTTGTTAATGCTGAAGACAGCGAAGTTATCTTAGACAAGGAACAAATACCCTGTCTCTGGGTCAGATGAGACATCGGGATTTTGCCTGTCCAGGAGAACACACGACAGCGATGCCCCCACCCCAGTGTTCTGGGCACAATTTCTCTCCCCGTGTGTATGGGAAATTGAAACCTGAGACCCAGTGGAAAGGACCAACTTCTGGGTGACACCAGAAAACGCTATTTCCTAAGCATTATACCTAAGGGAACAAAACACATTCAGTTCAGGAGAGAATTCCTATACTACCCTTTTATCTCACTCCCTCATACTCTCAAAAAGGCCCCAATCTCCTGGCTCTCTCCCCTCCTAAGCCTGGTTCTCATCATTTATGTGTCTAGAGGAGGAAAGTACTTCTGCTAATGTGCGAGCTGTGGTTGCCAGACAGTGAGTACAGGTTTCCTAAGTGTGTTGCAGATACAGTGACACAGAAGTTGTAGAATGAGTTTTGAGCAAAGCATAACCTTGTCTTGCTGCTCAGGGAGACTGCCTAGGTGATTAGGTAGATACCACAAATGTCCCAGTGACTTCTTTGCTCTAGGGCCCAGAGGGGGATTCTTCCAAGCCATTACTTGCCTCTATATCTAGAGGTGACCTCTTTTGAAGACTGGGAAGTGCTCCAACCACTTCCAATCTGACCCCCCTTTCAAAGAATTGGAAAGCAGTTGTTCAGGTCTCTCGATCATTGGTTTAATTTTGCTAGCAATGCTTCCTTATTTAAACATGGCTGTTATAATGGGAATCAGTTGTAGCTTGTGCTTTTGGAGATACACTCTGGAGTTAGGAATTTGAGTTTCTAGAGAAGGTAGGGTGTGCATTGGTAAAGGTGGATAGTCCAGCCCGACCTATCTTCTGGTCACTCTCCAGATCGCAGCCACCTACTCCGGAGCAAGTCACCGTGGGGATGCCTGTTTTCCCCCTTTTTGTTTTTGGAAACTCAATGTCAAATTCTCTTATTCCTTTGGAATGTCTTAAGCACTACAATTTGACACTCATGTATTGAGAAAGAAAAGTTTAATATTCTTCTGCACCACACATGACCTGCCTACACCCTACGGATGAAGTAGAATGCAGAGGGAAGTACTGATCATGGTACTATTTTGTACCTAGAGTTGTACTATGAGGGAGAGGGAAAACGGTCAGAATTACCTTACGTTCAGGCTCTCTTTGCAGTAAGAGACAGTCCTCATCTTTTTGGACAAGTGCTCTCCCATGACTTGGCCTTTTTAAAATTTCCCCAAGTCACAGTCCTGCAATATGTGCACGATATGCTGTTCACTAATGATTTTCTCAATAGAGAAACAGATGCTTTGCTAAAAGATGTCACCTCACTGGCTAACTTCCAACAGATTCTTCAACAGTTAACAGAAACAGGTATTAAGGGATAAACATAGCCGCAGTCCCCAGAGGACTGCCTCTCTTGTCATGATTTCTCTCCAGAACATCTTGCCAGGCCAGATATGCGAACTCAAAAGATATGCTAATGGAGGTTCTGAACTAGGAAAGCCTATAGCTAAATATGGTCCAAGGGTCACAGGATCATGAGGAAGGGGGCCCAGGTGCACGGTAAGAGTGGCTAAGCCAGCTCTGGCCCCTTCCTTGCACCTCCAGTTTGCCACCGCTGGTGCTAGACAGGGTTAAGTCTAGAGGATGCCTTAGACTGGGTACGGAGTTAAGAGGGATAGACAGGGATGCCCTCTTTCCCCTTGTTTCTTTTCACAATGGGAAAAAAACTGTCATAGGTCAACATCTGCAGCAAGGCAGATTGGAGCTTTGACAGGCCTTCTTCCCCCATTGTTTGGAATACATACTTAGCTCCAAAGAATGCCACATACTCTCTTTCAACACCAAAATCTGGCCTGCATACCTGCCCCCCCGAAACAGTTAAAATTACTTTTAACAGTCTGCCTCTTTAGAGGGAACAGTTATATGTGGCTATCAAAACAGCAGTTTGGGCTATCAGCTGTGGCTATCAAACAACTGTGGCTATCAAAGCAACAATGTAAAGCCTGGGTATAGCTGGGTATTCCAATCAGAGAAAACCATTAGCCCAGGGCCCGTCTTAAAAACTGCTTTTGCGGGGCCGGTGAGATGGCTCAGCGGCTTAAGCGCCTGCCTTGCAAGCGCGAAGGCCCGAGTTCGACTCCCGGAACCCACATACGAAAAAGGGGCCGGTGATATCGCTCAGTGGCACGGGTGCCTGTTGGCGCGTGAGGTCCTGAGGTCGTCCCCCCGGTACCCACAAAAAAAAAAAAAAAAAAAAAACTGCTTTTGCTTTCACAGGTATAAAATGTAGAATTCCTTCTGATTGTTATTATGAGAGATCTCTGTTAATTGACCTATAAAAAGTTCTGACTAGTTATTTATAATAACCCAAAAACTGTAAAAGGGTTATTGTAATTTGACTTGGCCAAATACATCTGAGTGCACTCTGGTTTATAAACAATTATCTTACGTGTGCTTGTTCGTCTGTCTGTTCACTGTGTAACCGGTTACAATACCTAAAGTTGTTTTGTTTGAGCCTGACAGTATTTTTCTCTTTTTGGTTTTTTTTGAGACTTCCAAGGAAAACAGTTTATACAGGTTAAAATATTTGTGTCTATGACTTAAACTGACTTATGGATAAAATAAATGTCATTAAAGTTAAGGATATGCTTCCACCCAGGTTGCCAGCCAATCAAAATGATGTTGAGACTGGTTTTACAAATGCAATGCCTATTGTCATCTCTGTACAATAACTGGGAACATTTCACTGATCAAAAATCATGTGCCAGTATCATCTGGTTCTTAATAGGTCATCTGAAAAATTTGTTAAAATAACTAAATGGGGACCCCTTAAGCTTAAGGAAACTGCTGGACAAGACTCTCTCTCCTTGGTGAATAAAGAAGAAGCTGCCTGGAAACATTTTATTCTAGTCTTTATTCATTAATGGGACCCCCAGTAATTTCCATAGTCTTATGGGAGACACACTCCAGTGAACACTGCTAAATATTTTATTGTAGTATGTTTACATTGGTTATCATTAAAGGGTTAAGTTCTCTGTGAGTAAAACTAAGCTTTCTTATAGATGTTTTTGGTACAAAACTAAATTAAAAGACAAAGGTTTCCATATAGCTGTAACATTCATTATTGCTGGTTTCATGGTGTATTAAATGTATTCATGCCTTCCAGGTGTACAGGTTTTCAAAGATGTAAAACTAGGGTTGCTTATGGTGATAAGTTTTTTTCTTTTAGATACAGGTATCTGCCTTTCTCTTGTGCTCGAGCTACTTCTGATAAGAGGTACATGTCAAACCAGCATGAGATCACCAGTCGAATGATAGTTTTTTTAAAAAAGTTTGTGCGATGTGTATGTTATGTATGTGTCACTACACTTAAGAGATGCTCAGGCACTGAGCAGTCCAGACAATGTCATATGCTTCTTTGACAACATCCTATTAAAGGATAATAGGCTGGGCATGGTGGCACACGCCTGTAATCCCAGCACTCAGGAAGGGTGAGGCAGGAGGATCGCCATGAGTTCGAGGCCAGCCTGGGCTACACAGTGAGTTCCAAGGCCAGCCTGGAATACACAGTGAGACCCTGTCTCAAAACAAAACAGAAAAAAGGATAACAAATTAGGGATTCAACTTCTAAAACAACCATAACTGAGGCTGCCAAAATCCAAGTGATCATGCAGATGGAACTAACAACAAATGTGCCCGACTCCTTTTCCTGGGATCCACTAGCTCAACCTTGTGAAGAAAGTTCTGCTAAACTGCAGCAGGACTTCTAGCCAAGGCCCTTAGGTTAGCTCTCTGGAGAAGGCCCCTGACTGTGGTCTCCCCTGCACTGACCCTTCTCAGCTTGAAGCAGCTAGATGGAAACTACACCCCTTCTCCCCTAACCGCAGTCAGGGAGAGCTCCTCAGACAGGGGAGCATTATAGACAGCTAAGTTAGGTAGAAATATTATGGGCAGCCGGACAGGGCAGGGCTCTTGAGGGAGTCAATGCAGAAGATGAGAACACATCAGAACTGTGGCTGGAGGCGGATCTGAATAAGATTAAAGTGACAATGGCCAGATTTACATACTTCCCTAAGGGATAAATGGAAATTTAAAGATTATTGGTACCATGCATTTGAGATTTCCTGTATAAATAAACTATTATCTCATTAGGGGTTCTCCCACCCACTAGGACTAAGATTTCTAAGAGTAAGACTAAGATTACTAAGACTAAAGACAAGACTTGGTCACTATCGACCAAAGTTAATGGCATCATCCATAGGCCCTTTCTACTACTGGATCAATATCAGCGAAGTGGCTATACTTGTAATCTTATGGTTAGTTATAGCTTTAACCCATTTTGTATCCACCTCATGATTTTGCTAAAACTTTCTCAGAAAAATGGGCTCGTTGGCAACCCATTTGGGACCCATCCTGTGTCTCAGGAGCTATTCCTATTGCACAATAAATTTTCCTACTCTTAAAAAAAATGGGGCCGGTGAGATGGCTCAGTGGCTTACGCGCCTGCCCGGCAAGCGCAAGGGCCCGAGTTCGACTCCCGGAACCCACATACGAAAAAGGGGCCGGTGATATCGCTCAGCGGCACGGGCGCCTGCTGGCGCGCGAGGTCCTGAGGTCGTTCCCCCGGTACCCACCAAAAAAAAAAAAAAAAAAAAAAAAAAAAAAAAAAAAAATGTGTTAAGTCATCCAGATTCTACCAATTCTGGAGTTATTACTAAGTATTGAGGAGTCTAGATTGTTCCTACATTCCCTTTTTTTCTCTGGGCGTTGGGAATCAAACCCTGGGCTTGGCACGTGCTAGGCAAGTCCTCTGCCACTGAGCGCCACCCCCAGCCCACTCTATGCTTCATTATCTGGAACCATCGAAGACTCCATGGTGTTTCACACTTGATTTCTCAAGCAGTTGTTCAAGCAGATAACATCCTGAGCAGGAGAGCCAGAGACACTGAAGAAAAAGAAAGCAAACAGCTAGATGTTCAGAAGTGACTGCAAACACATCGAAGTGACTCTTCTAAAAAAATTATCCCCTTACAAACCAGGCGTGTTGGTGCATGCCTGTAATCCCAGCATTCAGGAGGCTGAGGCAGGAGGATTGCCTTGAGTTCGAGGCCAGCCTGGGCTACACAGTGAGTTGAAAGCTAGCCTGAACTATGCAATAAGACCCTGTCTCAACAAAAACCAAAAAAAATTATTCCCTTACAAAAACATTTCTTTCTACATGGAAACTCCATTTTTAAGACGAAGAGCCTCTTCTAGCATCCTGATCCCTAAGCACTGGTACTAGGGATCTTCTGAGTGAATGACAAAACTTTGAAACATCTGTTGTCAGATGCAGAAATGAGGAAGGCTGAGAAAGTCAATGTGTACACTACAGAAACATGACAGCTCTGGGGCTCGGTGTAGCTCAGTGAAGTGTGCACTTGGTGTGTGCAAAGCTTTGGGTTGGATCCCCAGCATCTCACAGATACACACACACACACAGACACACACCATATATATATATGGTTTCTAATTTTCAAAGGTCTTCACAAGTAAAAACTAAAGTTGAGTGGTAGCCATGCAGGTATTTATTTAACACTATTCTTTATATCTTAGACATATTTTATAAATATTATTTTGTTCCTATTAAAAAAATAAGCACTCTAGCTGGGCATGGTGGTGCACACATGTAATCTCAGCATTTGGGACACTGAGGCAGATGGTCATGAGTTTGAGGTCAGCCTCGGCTACCGAGTGAGTTCAAGGCCAGCCTGAACTACCTAGTGAGACCCTGACCCTGTCTCAAAAAACAAAATGAAACAAAACAAAGAAAAAAGTCCAGCACTCTCAAGCGTCTTAATACATTACACTTTGCTTTTAAAATCCTGAACTCACTTTTTTTTGGGGGGGGGGGTACTGGGGATTAAACAGAGGATTGCTCTACAATTTAGCTATGTCCTCAGCCCTTCTTATTTTTTATTTTGAAATAGGGTCTTGCTCAGTTGCTCAGGCTGGGCTTGAACTTGTAATCCTCTGGCCTCAACCTCCCAACCTCCCAAGGATTACAGGTGTGCATCACCACGTCTGGCTGCTTCTGCCTCCTTGAGTGCACTGCATCTAATTTTTTTTTTTTTTTTTTTTAACGTGGGTACCAGGAGTCAAACTCAGGACCTTGTGCTTGCCAGGCAGGCACTTATGCTGCTGAGCTATCTCACTGGTCCTGCATCTAATTATTTAAACCTATGTAAATCAAAATAAATAAATATAGCTTCTGTAACAAAGATAGGTGTGTTGAACATGGCAATAATTGTCTTAAAATAAAAATCTGTTCACTCAGAAAGGAAATAAAACTATCCTAGCAAGGACTCCCTCCCACTACTATGCCTACACTGTTGGGCTCCCCCACCTGCTCAACTTATTCTTTAAGTTGAGAATAATCCTAGACAACCAGGTTTTTTTGTTTTGGTTTTGTTTTTTATGTGGATACCGGGAGTCGAACTCAGGACCTTGTGCTTGCCAGCAGGTGCTTGTGCCCCAACAACCAGGTTTTTGTTTTTGTTTGAGACAGGGAGGGTCTTGCTATGCAGTTCAGGCTGACCTTGAACTCACTATATAGCCCAGGCTGGCGTGAACTCACAGCATTCCTCCTGCCTCAGCCTCCTGAGTGCTGGGATTACAGGCGCACACAACCACACCCAGCTGTTTCTTCATTTATCAAAAAGGAATCATAACTATGTACAACGCTATGATCAGAATTACAGCTAAGATAATGTGTAGTACTGGCAAGTACCTAGTGCCCAACAGAGAGAAATCATGATTATGCTCATTCCCACCACAGGAAGGTTCAAACTATCTGAAAACTCTTAATCCAAAATCTGCTTACCTGTGACTTCTGCTATTTAAACCAGCACATTCCATTTTCACCCCTCAAGAATTAAGCATCTTTCACCCCTAAGAATTAAACATCTCTGGTTCCTCATAAAATGGGGTTCGTAGATATATCTATTTTCCCGGTGGTCTTCTTCTGGTTTGGGGCTAACGTGATGTCACTTTCCAAACTCAGCCTTGAAACCAATGTAGTGATCTTGACACAGTATTTCAACTAATGTGCTCCAAAATTTTAAAATAAAAACAAGGCCAGGCCCTTCAACTTTTCTTTTAAACAACACAGTTGCGACTCTGGACGTCACGGGTTTTTTCACCCAGCCAGTGAGCCACAACATCCCAAGGTAGTTGGAGAGCACGTAACCCCTGGCAGACAGGGCCTATAGAGCCTTTTGGCGGGAAATAGCTACATTAAGAAGGAGATGACCACACCCTCAACAACCCATAAAGAATGGTGGGGATTTATGTATCTCAGGGGGAAGTGAGGCAAGAGATTAGGCTGTGGCCAGCTCTCTGGGCAAATGGGTATGACCTGTCAATCGTGGAGATCCAGGACACATGGGCACAAGCCTTGCACCTGGCACCAATCAGAGACTACTACCTTCAATTCCACTGGCACGGAATCAAGCAGGCTTTTGATAGGATGGCCTAGATCTGATGTCAGAATAAGGGATATAAAAGACGGTGGCCAGTAACCTGGTGGCCACTGTAAGCTCTCTTTCAGTGGCTCATACTCACCGCAGAGATACTTTTTCTACTTTTAATTAGCCCACACTCACTCTTCAGAGTATACTTCTTTTTCTACCTTTAATAAATTTAAAATCTCACTACCTTTGAATTAAAAAATTTTAAAAGACACAGTTGTAGAGTGGGTAGGATCAACCGTGCCCACAGGACTCTCCTGTTTTTTTTTTTTTTGTGGGTACTGGGGGGTCGACCTCAGGACCTCACGTGCCAGCAGGCGCCTGTGCCGCTGAGCGATATCACCGGCCCCTTTTTCGTATGTGGGTTCCGGGAGTCGAACTCAGGCCCTCGTGCTTGCCAGGCAGGCGCTTACGCCGCTGAGCCATCTCACCGACCGGAGGACTCTCCTGTTTGAACAGAGTTTTTTTTTTTTTTTTTTAATTTTTAGTTTTTGGTACCGGGAATTGAACTCAGGACCTTGCGCTTGCCAGGAAGGTGCTGTGCCGCAGAGTTATATACCCCGCCCTAAACAGATATTTAGAATCAAATATTTGAAATGTAAAGTTTTAAAGGATAGAGAAAGGAAGACTAAAAGAATAATGAATACTCTGTGAATAAAATCTACTAAGTTTTGTCAGACTAGCATTCAATGTAGAAGTCAAGCCTGTGGCTCATAACTGGATAAGACATGTTAATAGAGAACAGATAATGCAGTATAGTCAGCCTGGCCAATAACTTGAGTCCATAGGCTAAGGAGGTAATTCAGTGGTAGAGGACATGCTTAGCATGCGTGAGGCCCTGGGTTTAATTTCCACCGCTGTCAAAACAAAACAAAACAAACTTGACTCTTAGTAAATCCCATTCAGAAGTTACCCAAGTACTCTTTGCAAAAACATCACCTGCATATCCAGGCCACATGACACCAGGCTCTGAGGCCTCTGAGGTCGAAAAGCGACAGAGGAACAGATATTGGAATGTCTCTTCAGGGATCTGCTAACTTTCTTATTTTCCAAGTCTAGAATTTTGATTGCCCCGGAGTCGTCAGCAGAAGCCAGGAGGTTTTCAGTTTCATTCAGTGAAAGGCAATTGATTTCTTCTTCATTCACGTGAAAATGGTCCAGGGAACCTTTGAGGGACCTGACATCCAGGATGCTAATGGTTTCTCCATGTGCAGCATACAGCTTGGTGGGGCAGGAGTGGGAAAATACAACACTGGTCACATCATCAGCACCTGGGAACCTCATGTGTCCTAATGGAGTCCCATCCTCACCCCACACTGTAAGATCTCCACCCACTGCTCCAGAAGCCACCAGTCCATCTTTACTTGCATTCAGGCAGAGGATGGGAGAAGAATGTCCACCAGTCCACTTGACTGCCATCATGGCTCAGGGGACTCTGTAAAAGGCAAGGAAAACTGTATCATGTTTTAGACAAGAACTTGATGGCAGGAGACAAATGTAACAAGTAGTACGTCACTTAAATATTTTAAAAAGACATCTTTAAAAACTCAGTAACAAAACTTTTGTAAATGGGGAGGAAAGGAGGGGTTGAAGGGAGGGTAGGGGACTAGGAAAAAAAAGGAATCAAGTTATATCACGTACAGGTAAATTCTCTATGATGAATGTGATCATTGTATCTAAAATGTACCAATAAAATCTGATTAAAAAAAAACACACCTCAGTAACAATACTGAAAAAACATTAAATTCAAGTCCACAGAACCCTAGTTGAACATGGGGTTGTGGTGTGCTGACTGGACATGCCAAGGGAGAACTTACAAAGGAAAAACTCCCTTAGTTTCTTTACCATTCTCAGAGAAGATGCTTGAATTTAATCTAATGATACAGAGATAAATTTCCAAATATTGTTTCAAAAAATCACCTTAATCTGGCCATCTGCCTGAAAGTTTCTGCTTTCTATTCTCAATACAAAACTACCTTTTTTAAAAAGACAAGGTATCACTATGTAGTTCAGGCTGGTCTTGAACTCAAGGGAATCCTCCTGCCTCAGCCTCCCAAGTGCTGGGATTACAAACGTGCACCACTACATCTGGCCAAAACTGCTTATTTCCTCCCACTTTTAGCCACACTATCTCTCCCTCATACCCACTCATTAATTAGACTGCAAAAAATCACTGATATGTTAATGATCCAGGTAACAGAGACATGGTCATAAAATCAAATATAGCAATTTTCATAAAGATGACAAGATGGGAAAACGACAAAATAAACATTTATTTCAGCAGAAGCACACAATGAGTATATGGAGGAACTAATCAAATAGAGACTGGAGCAAATAAGATTTAAAAGACAGCCTTAGAAAGGAAATGACTCAGAGGGAGGCAAAGACTGGGAGCCCTGGTGATTTGATTTTTGCTGACAAGTATTGAAATGGTTCTGTGCTCCCTTTGGCAGCACATATACATAAGAAAGATTCTTGCCAAAAGTTCCAGAAAAACCAGGAGAATAAAAGGATAATTTATTTAGTTTTTTTGGTGTTGGGGATTGAACTCAGGGCCCCAGCCCTTAAATGATTTTAAATAAAGGTACTGATGTTATGTAAGTTTAGGAATTGTCATACTGACATATAATGGAGATCCTGCCCTAACTTAAAATATGAAACTTAACTTTGGAAAAACAATTTAAGTTACAAATAATTTGTTTAACTTGAATTTGTAGGGTATTGACCCCTTTTCTAAGTTAGGGTTTTACTTTTGCTATGGTGAATCAATTTTCTTTTCTTCTCTTTTTCTTTTTTCTTTTTTTAATGTGGGTACCGGGAGTCAACCTCAGGACCTCGCGCTTGCCAGGCAGGCGCTTATGCCACTGAGCTATCTCACCGGCCCTCTTTTTTGTTTTGTTTTTTGGGACAGGGTCTTGCTACATAGTTCAGGGTAGCCTTGAACTCATTATGTAGCCCAGGCTGGCCTTGAACTCACTGCAATCCTCCTGCCTTGGCCTCCCAAGTGCTGTGATTACCGGTGTGAACCACCACACCTGGCAGATGAATCAATTTTAAAGTCAGGAAATCTGTATAGCTTTAAGATTTGTTTTTATGTGTGTGGATTCCCAGTGGGAATTCAGATTTTCAGTAAGAATAAGACAAAGCTTCTAGTACTTCTAGTTCTCTATCAAAAATCTACAGGAGATCCAAATTGTTGACTGGTAGACAAAACATTAGCAGGTTTTCTTCCCAATATAATTCTTTTCTAGAAAAAATTAACTCAGTTGTAAAGGTACATTTGGTTAAGTTCTAGTCCAAAGTATGAGAAGTTAGCCAATAAATGGATTTTGTAACTAAGGGAATTACTACAAACAATACAGTTCCTATACATTTTCCATAACGGAACCAGAAGTAACCTGTATTAATTCTATAAGACCCAAGAACAGTTCACAACCTTAAACTCTATGCACCACAGTAAAAATAAATTTCTAATCTTTAAATGACATGGATAATATTTACTGATCACCTTCCTAGTCAGAAAAAAATCAAAGACTAATTTTTGTGAATGTCAAAACAGTTGGAAAAACCTCAGAAATCTATAAATTCTGTGAGGCTTTTAATTTTTATGTGGGTACCGGGAGTCGACCTCAGGACCTCACACTTGCCAGCAAATGCTTGTGCCACTGAGCGGTATCACCGGCCCTTTTTTTCCTTTATGTGGGTTCTGGGAGTCAAACTCAGGACCTCGCGCTTGCCAGGCAGGCGTTTATGCCACTGAGCTATCTCACTGGCCCGAGGCTTTTAATTTTAATCAATCAACATTTATCATACTTAATATTGATCAAGGATTCAACTAGAGCCTCTAAAATCATTTGCTTAGTCTCTAAAATTAAAATTATTGGTTATTATCTGAAACATACCCAAAAACCACCATCAAAATGTGTTAAGCAGACTACTGTGGTAGAAGAAAAAATGTAATGAAATCTGGGTTCCATTAAAACAATGTTTCAGGAAAAAAAAAAGTTTCAGAAGTAGGTTCTTGGCAAGTTACTTTTTTTTTTTTTTTTTTTTCTTGTTTTTCTATGAATGGGACTGGAAAGTCTACCAGAAATAGGTTAAGGGCCAGAATTCCCACATTCATGTATCAAGTCGACAAACTGCTTTTCCTGTGCACTTGCCTAAAAGGTCAAGCACAGCAATTAATCATATCCTATTGTGGATATGATTAATTAGATAATAGATTCCTTCAACACCTAATGAGATCATGGAGTGGGTGAGGACAAGGTGGGGTATTTTGAAAGCATTTCTAGAAAGGATGGAGCACCACGGTGGCGGTCCTCAACAGTGGGAGCACGGAATGAGGGTACTGAACATAGGGAAGGGGACAAGATGAGGAGGAGCTGGTGAGCAGGTAAAAGACTTATAAAAAGAAGGGAGTGATAAAGGTAATCTTCTCCTACTGTGAGATTCTGCCTGGGCTACTTGGGGGATGGAGCACCAAAATCATCAGATCCTTCCAAGGCTCTACCTAACTTGTAATGAGTCAGGATAAAGGCCAAAGTCTTTAATAACTGAATAATCTCTACTTTCTTTTTTTTTTTTTTTTTTTTCCTCAGTACTGGGAATCAAACTCAGGACCTTGCACTTGCCAGGCAGGAGCTTATGCTGCTGAGCTATATCCCTGGCCCATCTCTACTTTCAGTGCTCTTCTCCAGTCACATCTCCATTCATCTGCTTGTCTTTTTTAAGGGTTTTGCCAAATTGCCCACACTGGTCTCAAACTCCTGGGCTCAAGTGATCCTCGTCTCAGCCTCTGGAGCGCTGGGACTGCAGATGCAACACACTACTGTGCCTGTAAAACTATTCATTCTGTGTGATTCTTTACCTCTTTCTCAGATGGACTGACTCTACCCTAGAAGATTTAAAAGAAACATAACTACCTTTTCAGACAAAATTTGGTCCAACTCTCAGGAAAGACCTGAAAGTCACCCTTGCTTGATGTAGATCAACTTTTCTTCATAGGTTTGGGCCTCCTAAAGTTGGTCTTGATGTGGAGACATTTACTAGCAATCAAAATGGTTGAAAGGCTGTAGCACTGGTATTGGTAAGAAAAATTATTTGGGTTACCGACCTTGGTGAGAAAGACGAGGAAGAAGAGATTGGCAAGTAATAAACAATTATGTAATTATATCAGAGGCTTGGAACAGCAATCACTGTTTCTTCTGTTTGTTTGTTTTACTAGAGAACAGGAAATGGATTAACATAGCAGGAAGTTTCAGGCAAGATTTCTTACTACATAGAAATTGCAAGACATTGGAGTTAACTACTAAGCAAGTCTGTGAAACCTATCATTATAATAATCACTTGAGAATTATATTAAAACCAGTTTAGGGAGCTGAGAATGCAACTCACTGTTTGAGCACTTGCCTAGCATGTTCAAGGCCCTGGGATACCCAGCACCACAAACAAACAAACAAACTATGTAAGCAACCTAATACAGTGCCTGGCTCACACCATCGTTATTATTATTCTATCCACATAAGAATCAAATAAATGTTGACTGGCAGACAAATTTTTAGCAGGTTTTCTTCCTAATATAACTCTTTTCTGGAAAAGATTAACTCAATCTTTTATTCCTTAAAGGATGTCAGAAAACTGTTGGGGCCCTGTGGGATAATTGTAGTATGAACAAATAATGCTTAAATTCTTTCCTTTTCAAGAAACCATCTATAATACAGCCTCCAAGTCACTCTCCCTACTGCAATGTTTAACTGTGTAAAACATTAACCTGCCTACTAAGCGGTGAATCTGGGAATATTACATTTTACCCAAAGGTTAATTATGGTTAACTTTGAGGTTAACCAAACTTGGGCGGGAGGGTGGCTGGAGAGAGTATTCACTTGTAGCCACCAGAATTTCTAAACGCACCCCGGGACAGACGTTCTGCAAAGTACTCATACTCAGAAGAGGGCCTGAACAGGAAAAGACGTCCCCAGCAATCCAAGGTAAAAATGCTAGAACCTGGCCAGAAAAAGAAGTCCCCAGATGCCCAAGGTCTTTTACCAGCAAGAAAAGAGAAGTTCCATGCGTTAAGTTGGAGGCTGAAGCAGGATCCAAGTAACAGAGAAATTTTGTATGAAAACGCCGCCAGGCCACCAAACCAAAAAACAACAGACTCTGGAAGGCAACCCCTGAACTCACCCACCGCAAGCCTCATACCTGCGCTTCCCGGTCGCCTCCTCGACGCCTCGTGATGACCTCACTCACGGCGCCCAATCCCAGCAAGCTTGGGGCGCGAGGCCCCGCCCTCAAACGGACACATCCGGGGCCGAGAGGAAAAGCGAGCGAGCTGGGCGTGCGCCCTTGCTTCGTGCCCTTAACTCGCATGGCGGAGCCCGGGGTTCGCCGCGGCAAGGCCGGGCGAGGCGGGCGGCTCCGGCCGCCGCGCTGAGCTGCGGGGGAGGGGCTGAGGACGCTGGTGCGGCCGGGCGTCTGCCCTCAGTGAGGCGGGGCGCGCCGTGGACGCCCCGGGGCAGGGGCGGGAGTGGTGGAGCGCTGGCGGCTGGCTCTGAAAGGCGCGGTGCGCGAGCTGCTGAGGGCTTGAGGCGAAGGTTGGCCTCCCGAGCCGAGACGGGGACCGGCGGCGGCGGCGGCGGCGGCGGCGGCCCTCGGGCCGGCTGGTGACGGGATGGCGGCGCCGGGCCCGGGGGCCGGGGCAGCCTCGGGCGGCGCAGGCTGTGGCGGCGCGGGTGCGGGATCAGGGGCCGGCGCGTCCGGGGGGCCCGGGGGCCGACTGCCCAGCCGGGTGCTGGAGTTGGTGTTCTCCTACCTGGAGCTGTCGGAGCTGCGGAGCTGCGCGCTGGTGTGCAAGCACTGGTACCGCTGCCTGCACGGCGACGAGAACAGCGAGGTGTGGCGGAGCCTGTGCGCCCGCAGCCTGGCCGAGGAGGCTCTGCGCACGGACATCCTCTGCAACCTGCCCAGCTACAAGGCCAAGGTGAGGGAGCCCGGCCGCCGCGCGCGCTCGGTGCGTCTCCTGCAAGCCTCTGGGTCTGACGCCTCGGCTCGCCATCCCGCCTTTCCAGCAGTCAGTGCCCTCCTCGCTCCCCCTCCATAAGGATCCTCTTTCCTTTGGATGGAAGTTCTGCTCCTTAACCCACCCCACTTCCGTGATCCACTTTTTTTTTTTTTTTTTTTTGTGGGTACCGGGGGGTCGACCTCAGGACCTCGCGCGCCAACAGGCGCCCGTGCCGCTGAGCGATATCACCGGCCCCTTTTCCGTATGTGGGATCCGGGAGTCGAACTCGGGCCCTCGCGCTTGCAAGGCAGGCGCTTACGCCACTGAGCCATCTCACCGGCCCCCGTGATCCACTTTTAAAAAAGACTAGGTGTTTGCCCATCGCTGATTCCCAGCTCTCGCTCTACTTTCGACAGTCTTTTCTCCTTAAAGACGGAGCTCCGGCTCTTGGGCGTTTTAATACTATACTCTCGTGTTTTCCTCCCCGGCCTCCACATAGACTTTTATTACATTACATCATCTCGGCTGCCTTACTGTGGATTTAGTTTCTGAGATTTTGCATTCTCTTCGCTTTTTCTAAGCTCTGATTTATCACATTTTTTAAAACGTATTTCCGCCCAAGTTCCCTCCACAATATTTCAGGCTTACAAGGGGCATCTTGCTAAAACTTTTCAGATACAGGCTTTCATAGAACATTCTCCCATCGGCACTGTCATAATATTGCCTTGTGCTACTATTATTGGCGACTTCCTTGCTAACTTTTTAAGTTTTACCTTGATGATATTTCTTTTCCGTTCTATTTGTCATCTAATGCGCTGATTCCAATTTTGCTGCTATTTCCCAGATTCTTGTCCATACTTCTACTACCTTCATAATTCAAAATAAAAAAATGCCGAGTAACAGGTTGTGGTAGGGTTGAGAGGATCCTCTCTCCAGGCCTCGTAAACAAAGGGCCACTGGCTTGGGTTCAGTTGGTAACAGCTCTTCAGTGTAGCAGTCACCAAGAGCATGGATGAGAAAGGATGAAGTCTCACCTGCAGTGTGGTAAACAAAAAAAATGCATGAAAAAAGGGGAAATATGCCAGTGAGGGTCAAAGTAAGAAGTAAATTTTTTCCATGCGAAATAGATGTAAAATGTACTTTTCTATATTAAAACAAGTAATCCCCACCACATGAGAGGTTGAGGCAGGGGGACCACAAGTTTGAGGCAAGCCTGTTTCAATAGTGAGGCTTTGTGTCAATAAAATAAAAATGCTGGGTTGGGCCGGTGAGATGGCTCAGCGGCGTAAGCGCCTGCCTTGCAAGCGCAAAGGCCTGAGTTCGACTCCCGGAACCCACATACGAAAAAGGGGCCGGTGATATCGCTCAGCGGCACGTGTGCCTGTTGGCGCGCAAGGTCCTGAGGTCCTCCCCCCGGTACCCAAAAAAAAAAAAAAAATAAAAAAAATAAGAATAAAAATGCTGGGGTTATCACTTAGTGGTAGAGCACCTGCAAAAACCCTGTGTTCAATCCGCAGTACCCCCCCCACGCACCAAAACGAAAACAAAAAACAGGGAAAGAAAGAAAAAGGATAAGGAGCATTGCTATTAAATATATCAACTATCAAAAAATTGGGTTTTTTTGTGTTTTAATATGCGGGTACCAGGAGTCAAACTCAGGACCTCGCACTTGCCAGGCAGGCGCTTATGCTGCTGAGCTATATCACTGACCCAAAAAATTGTTTTTTAATTAAGTGAAAGAACATTTACTATGACAATATTTGTGCATAGTACAAGTAGGAACTTATATAGGAAAGTGCAGAAGATTGCAGTTTTGTCCTACTTTGCCTGATAAATGTGTGGGTTTATTAAGTTTTTAATTTTTTTAAGTTAAAAAATTATGACAGAAGGGCCAGTGATATAGCTCAGCGGCATAAGCGCCTGCCTGGCAAGCGCGAGGTCCTGAGTTCGACTCCTGATACCCACATATTAAAAAAAAAGAAAATTACCATAGAGTTTATTGGTTTTGCTTATTTTAAGTTGGATTGTAATTCATTTTGTAAAAGATATGCTCACATAAGTCAAGATTCATGTAACATGTGGGCCGGTGAGATGGCTCAGCGGCTTAAGCGCCTGCCCGGCAAGCACGAGGGCCCGAGTTCGACTCCCGGAACCCACATACGAAAAAGGGGCCGGTGATATCGCTCAGCGGCACGGGCGCCTCCTGGCGCGCGACGTCCTGAGGTCGACCCCCCAGTACCCACAAAAAAAAAAAAAAAATTCATGTAACATGTAATAGATAATGTGTCTGTGTGAGTCAAGTTTCAACAGAAGCAAAATAATGTAAAGCAAAGTGTCTCCCTTTGCCCTTGTCCCTCACCTACTCAGTTCCCCTCCTTGGAGGCAACCTGTATTACCATTTGGTTTATATCCTTCCAGAGATAGTTTCATTTTCTTAAGTTTTTAATGCTTTGTTTACTTTTCTACTCTGTACTATACAATCCTTATTGTATAACTACAGTATTTATTGTAGACTTGTTCTAATCACAATTCATTCTCATGTTACATGATCTTTTTTTAATATCTTAGTGATGAAAGGATTAATTCAAAAGGAGGCAGGCTAGTAGAGAAGTCCACAGTTCAGTAAAGGAGTAAAAAATGTATAGAAATAACTGTAATGCATGGTACACATTGCTTCTTACTGTAAGAAATATAAAAAGTATACTGGAAGTTCAGTAAAAGGAGAAATACGAGTTAAGTGGAAAATTGGAAAAGGTTTGAGGTTGAGTTTGTATTGAATTGAATTTTAAAGATTAGGTAGATTTGCACATTTTTGAGACAGGGCTCTCTATGTAATTCAGGCTGGCCTTGAACTCACTGTGTAGGCCCAGGTTGGTCTTGAACTTGCAGTAATCCTCCTGCCTCAGTCTCTGGAGTGCTGGGATTACAGGCGTGTGACACCATGTGGGCTAGATTTGAGCATTTTATGAAGAGGAGGTACTCTAACCAGAACAAGAGGAAAGCAAAGGCACCATGCTCAGTTCTGCGGAGGTATGTATGGGTAAATGAAAAACAGACTCTTATGGATGCCTTGCCCTAAATTCCAGTGTAATGATACAGTGTAAAACAGCAGCTGGAAAGGGGTGTGAAGGAGAGATACATGGTGTCAATAGTAGAGGATCTGACCCAGGTAGGGAGGTCAGGGAAAGCTTTTTTTGGAAGGGTGGTTACCGAGAATCGAACTGAGGACCTTGCGCTTGCCAGGCAGGCGCTGTGCTGCTGAGCTATATTCCCGGCCCCAGGGAAAGCTTTCTTATAGGAAGTTAGTTACACATGAACTGAGACCTGAAGAATAAGGATAAAGAGGCCAAGGGGAGAGAGAAGAGCCTTTTGGGAGGGAACGTGATGAGTATGAGGAACAGAAATACGTAGTGGGGCTGGAGCATAGGGAGCAAAGGTGGTGCTGCTTTGAGATAAGCTGGAAGACATAGAGCACAGAGAAGCCATTTCAAATTGGACATATGGGTCCTGGTGATGTTTATTTTGCATTTTCTTGAGGTTATTTCTGACTTCAGTGAGAACAGGTGGGGGAAGACCTTCGAAATTAGGAAGGTTAATTAGGAAGCAGACAGTGAAGAAGATGGATAGAAGTTGACAGGTTTAGGAAGTAAAATCTACAGAATTTGGCAATAGATTTGAAACAGATGAGAAAGAGGGAGGTGCTAAGGATGACTCCTAAATATCTGGACTGCATAATACAGGGATCAGTCTGGCTAGATTTTAGAGGAATGGCAGCGAGTTTGATTGTAGAGTAGAATTTATGGTGTTTTTGAGATATCAGAGGTTTCATATTGGCAGCTGTTAGAGGTTGGAGCTTTGATGAAAGGTCTAGGCTAAAGATATAAAACAGGGCCAAGTGTGTAGCTTACTGGTAGAGTGCCTAGCATGTGCAAGACCTTGGGTTTGATCCCCAGCCCTGCAGGGGAGTATGTATATTCAGTTTGGTTAGGTTGAATGGAGGGAAATAGTGGGAAATACAGTTGTAAAGGTAAACTGGAACTAGATATATTGCGGAGGGTCTTTTGAAATGCAGTCTTCAGTCTGTTGTTTGGAGTTTTTTTATTTGGTTTGGTTTGGTGGTTTTTTGTTTTGTTATTTTGAGGCAGGGTCTCGCTATGTAGTTCAGGCTGGCCTCAAACTCACGGCAGTCCTCCTGCCTCAGCCTCCTGAGTGCTGGGATTATAGGCGTGTGCCACCATGCCCCACTAGACTTTGTTTTATACTTGGAAAAAACACAGAAGTTTGAACAGAGGACTAACAGAGTATAAATTGTACTTTAAAAAGAGTAGGCTAGTAGCCATGGTGGTGCATGCCTGTAATCCCAGCGCTCTGAAGCTGAAGCAGGAGGATTGCTGCAGGTTCAAGCCCAGCCTAAACTATAAAGTGAGACTCTGTCTCAAAAAACCAATAAATAAGTAAGGAGAAAAAGAGAGGGAGAGAGATAAGAGGAATGAGAACAGAGAAAGTCTGGAGGAGAGAAGTGGTGGCTGGGAGAGCTGTTGCAGAGAGCAGATCCCAAGGTGGGCAGCAGACTGGGTGAGGGGTGAGGAAGAGGGCAGAGTCAAATAGAATTTCCTAGAAGCCTGAGTGACAAAAGGCTGGGAACAGGTTTGGAATAATGTAAAACTGGAAAGTAGCCAGGCGTGGTGGCACACACCTGTAATCCCAGCACTTGGGAGGCTGAGTAAGGAGGATTGCTGTGAGTTCGAGGCCAGCCTGAACTACATAGCGACACCTTGTCTCAAAAGAAAAAGAAAGAGGGCCGGTGAGATGGCTCAGCGGCTTAAGCACCTGCCCGGCAAGCACGAGGGCCCGAGTTCGACTCCCGGAACCCACATACGAAAAAGGGGCTGGTGATATCGCTCAGCGGCACGGGCGCCTCCTGGCGCGCGAGGTCCTGAGGTCGACCCCCCAGTACCCACAAAAAAAAAAAAAAAAAAGAAAGAATTAGTTTGGAGTTGGTAATTTTATTTGGGAGTTCTCTTTTTTCTTTCTAAAAATTAAAAAAAAATTTTTTTTTTAATTTTTGGCTGTGGATCAAACCCAGGGCCATGTACATGTCCAATATATGCTCTCCTACTGAGCTGCAGTCCAAGCACCAGGAATTTGCTTTTATAAATTCATGTTTTACATGTCACTTGTGGCATTAGTTCCAGACATACTTGTCATCTAATTCTCTTAAGTTTTAGACTGAGATCCAAAGCTAGGTCTTAAAGCTGTTTGCAGTAATGTAAAACCCAGGTTGTTCAGGAGCCTGAAACAGAAACTACAATTTATTAATTTGATATTTTTCCATTTCATCTGATTTTTCAGTATTATTTTCTAAAATAATAAGGACACATATAATCATGATCCTACTATCACTTCTAAAAGGAATTAATTTCTTAACATAAAATATACAATGTTCTTGCTGGGCGTGATGGCACCTGCTTGTAATCCCCAACAATCAGGAGGCTGAGGCAAGAGGTTTGCCGTGAGTTCAAGGCCAGAACTACATAGTGAGACCCTGTCACAAAAAAACTAACTAACTAAATAATAAAATAAAATATACAGTGTTCTGGCTGGGCATAGTGGCACACGCCTGTAATCCCAGCACTCAGGAGGCTGAGGCAGGAGGATTGCCGTGAGTTCAAGGCCAGCCTGGGCTACATAGTTTAGGACCAGCTGGAACTATATAGGGAGACCCTGTCTCAAAAAACAAAAACAAAAAAATACAGTGTTCTAATTTTCAGTTGTCTGGTAAGTGTCAAATGCTGTATTTTAAATTTATAGTTTGTTTAATCAAGGTCTACAAAGGTACCTATGGTAAATAGCTGATATGTCCCAGAAGTCTATTTTAGTCTATAGATTATCTCCTCCCACCTTCTGCCTCTGCAATTTATGTTGTCTGCCGGGATTTTGCTGTTTTCATTCCCATGGTGGTGTTTAACATGCTCTTCTGTCCTCCGTATTTCCTGCACAGTTTCCATTGATTAGTTTTTTTCCCCCCAGTGTATGTTTTACTAGAAGTGGTTCAAGGTATGTTATAAAATGATCTCTGTATAATTAAGTGTTGCATGGTGCAGACAATGGTGGGTAGGAATTCAAGAGAGAAATGAATGGGATCGGGTGGCTCTGATTAATAATAGCTTCATGGAGGTGGTATTAGAGGATGTGTGGGAGGAGGGAAGCAGATACAGCACAACACCCAGGAAGGTAGAAAAGAAAATAGGAGGGGGCCGGTGAGATGGCTCAGTGGCTTAAGCACCTGCCCGGCAAGTGCGAGGGCCCGAGTTCGACTCCTGGAACCCACATACGAAAAAGGGGCCGGTGATATCGCTCAGCGGCACGGGCGCCTGCTGGCGCGCGAGGTCCTGAGGTCGACCCCCCGGTACCCACAAAAAAAAAAGAAGAAAATAGGAGGAGTACAATCTGGAGGGCTTTGAAACTAGGCAGAAGAATGTACAGTTGATTATGGCACTAAATATGGAATTGCTAAAATATTGTTAACAGGGAAAAGATGCAATAAAGGTGGCGTTTTAGAAAGACAGCTCTGGAGATAATTTAGGATTAATGACTGAGTTTGGAGAATTTGAGGGGGTAGAGGAAGGGTGGTCACTGAGATGGAACACAGTGTGGACAGTGATGGCAAACTTTTAGAAACTAAGTGCCCAAATTGCAACCCCCAAACCCACTTATTTATTGCAAAGTGCCAACACTGTAATTAAACCTGAATATCCAATGCTCTGCTGCTGTGGAGATGCTGGAGCAACGTGGCTCGTGTGCTGTGACACACGGTGACCATGGACTTGCCACCACTGACCTAGGACCTTGCAAAAGCTAGGCAAGTGCGCCATACTGAGCTACACACCCAGTCCCAAAATACAGTTCTTAATGGTAATAGCTTTGCCAGTATGAAAGAAAGCCCCCTTTTTTTTTTTTTTTTTTTTTTTTGTGGGTACCGGGGGGACGACCTCAGGACCTCATGCGCCAACAGGCACCCGTGCCGCTGAGCGATATCACCGGCCCCTTTTTCGTATGTGGGTTCCGGGAGTCGAACTCGGGCCTTTGCGCTTGCAAGGCAGGCGCTTAAGCCGCTGAGCCGTCTCACCGGCCCTTTTTTTTTTTTTTTTTTTTTTTTAATGTGTGTACTGGGAGTCGACCTCAGGACCTTGCGCTTTCCAGCAAGCGCTTATGCCGCTGAGCGATATCACCGGCCCTTTTTTTCCTTTATGTGGGTACCGGGAGTTGAACTCAGGACCTCGCGCTTGCCAGGCAGGCGCTTATGCCGCTGAGCTATCTCACCAGCCCACACTTTTCTTTTTGATATAAAAATATCAAATATAAACAAAAGTAAGGAAAATAGTTGATGAACTTCCCCATACTTATCCCTAAGCTTTACCAATGACTCAAGACAAATCTGGCTTCATGTTTATCTTTATACTCTTCCACTGGATATTTCTAAGCAATTCCTACATGTCATTAGTTTAGCCATAAACATTTTAGTATTATCTGTAAAATACAAGGATTCTTTTTTTTTTTTTTTTTTGTGGGTACCGGGGGTCGACCTCAGGACCTTGCGCGCCAGTAGGCGCCCGTGCCGCTGAGCAATATCACCGGCCCCTTTCTTTGTATGTGGGATCCGGGAGTCGAACTCGGGCCCTCGCGTTTGCCAGGCAGACGCATAGGCCGCTGAGCCATCTCACCGGCCCCAAGGATTCTTATATACATCTTTGAATGTGTTTGTTTATTTGTTTGTGTTTTTATTCATTTGAGACAGGATCTCACTATGTAGTTCAGGTTGGCCTTGATCTCACTGTGTCATCCAGGCTGCCCTTCAACTCATGACAATCCTCCTGTCTCAGCCTCCTGAGCACTGGAATGGAATTATAGATGTGTTATACAATATTTTTTGGAATTGCCACGAAGCGGGCCCCCATGCAGTGCCAAGGTTACGTGGCATTGTTGGGCAGTGACGACCAGAGCTGGGGCTCTTTAATGTGTTATTTGGAGAATTATAGTACAGTTTAGAATTTGGTCAGTGTTAAGAATGTTGACAGTTTGTTTCTTTGTTAAGTCAGTCTCAGTATGTTGCCCAGGCTGGTCTTGAACTCCTGGTTCAAGTGATCCTTTCCTGCTTCAGCAACCACCCCACCCTGCCCCAGCAACTGGGACTACGGGTGTGTGCCATCATACCTGGCTTCAGTCGGGAGTTATTTTTAATGTTATACAATATTTTTTGTTAGTATCCCATCATGAAACTTTAGCCATTATATGGAAATACTTAATGTGATACTTAAAAATATATAATTCCATTATTTAAAAACATGTCTGAAATTTGAATACTTTTTAATATTTAAGACAAATCAAATTTCTCCTTCTCTCGTTTGTTTCCCATCTTCAGGTACGTGCTTTCCAACATGCCTTCAGCACTAATGACTGCTCCAGGAATGTCTATATTAAGAAGAATGGCTTTACCTTACACCGAAACCCTATCGCTCAGAGCACTGATGGTGCAAGGACCAAGATCGGTTTCAGTGAGGGCCGCCATGCGTGGGAAGTGTGGTGGGAGGGCCCTTTAGGCACCGTGGCAGTGATTGGAATTGCCACGAAGCGGGCCCCCATGCAGTGCCAAGGTTACGTGGCATTGTTGGGCAGTGACGACCAGAGCTGGGGCTGGAATCTGGTGGACAATAATTTACTACATAACGGGGAAGTCAATGGCAGTTTCCCACAGTGCAACAATGCACCAAAATACCAGGTGAGAAACTGAGTCTGCTCAAATCAAATCACAGCTCGTTTGTTTTAAATTTCCAAATATTTATATAGTATCTATGACTTTGTTGTTGTTGTTGTTTTGGATTGTAAATAGTATGTGATGTATCTCAGTGTCTGTTTCCTAATGTATATTTGACCTTGAGAGCCCATCTTTGCTCCACATCAGGGGTTGGTGACTTTCTGTATGGACCAGAGAGTAAATGTTTTAGGCTTTGCAGTCCATGGGGTGTCTGTCACAACTTTAAACTCTGTTGTTACAGCATGAAATCAGACGTCTATACTATGTGCGTAAATGAACATGGCTGTGTTTATTTATGGACTTATATGTTATAGATTTGGCCCAGGGGCTGCAGTTTGCCAGCTCTTGCTCGAGGTTATCATGTTCCCTGTATCGTGCCACATATAAATCTTCTTTTTACTAGATTATTCACCCCAACAAATGTACCTGTGTACATAACATGCATGCTCACACTCTGCTGCTTATTAATCTTTGTGGGTTTAACAATTGCTATAAAGACAGGCAAGTACAGGCAAACTGTTGCATTTTTTATTCTTTTCATCTTAGCCTTAAGTCATACTTGTTTGCATCTAGAATCAAAATTATAATTCCTATTCCTACTTCTAAAAGAAATAAGCATAGTATTGGCAGACTGTAAAACACAACAATTTGGTAAGAAATTAGAAGTCTTGGGCCGGTGAGATGGCTCAGCGGTTTAAGTGCCTGCCTTGCAAGCGCGAGGGCCCGAGTTCAACTCCCGGAACCCACATACAAAAAAGGGGCCGGTGATATCTCTCAGCGGCACGGGTGCCTGCTGGCGCGCGAGGTCCTGAGGTCGACCCCCCGGTACCCACAAAAAAAAAAAAAAAAAAAAAAAAAAAAGAGAAGTCTTAAGGAGCTATAGATTGCATATTTGAGAGTGCATGTAGCTGGAAATCTGTACCCACAATGATAATCTTGTTAGGCATACTAAAGTAGAACTTAAGATGTATTTATTCCATTTCCTGAGGTAGAAAAACTGGAAGGATTTTCTTTCATGGAACCCTTTCTTCAATGTCCTTTTAGACTCTGCAAACAATGTACAGAGACGGGTGTCTGGATTTAACAATCACTGAAGATAAAGTCCTACCACTACCTTTGCGATGATTTTATAGTGAAAAGTCCTTAAGGTTATGTTTTTCAAAGAACATACTCTGATTTCAGTCCTTATACATTTATTGAGATTTGTTTTATTCCCAGCATATAGTCTGTTTTGATGAGTGTTCCATGTGTGCTTAAAAAAAGTGTATTCTGTTGGATGGAATATTCTCTTAATGACAGGTCAATTGGTTGATAAGTTTCAAGTCTTCTATATTGTTACAGAGAGAGGTATTGAAGTCTCCAAGTAGGCTTGCTACCTTGTCTCTCTCCTTTCAATTTCGTCAGTTCTTTCACAGGTGAACGGATCGGTTATTAGGTACATACACATTCCTAATTGTTATATCTCTCTGCCTGATTAGTTCTCTTATCACTATGAAATAATCATTTTTGACTCTAATATTCCTTGTAAGTCTGTTTCGTCTGACTTTAGTATAGCTACTCCAGCTTTCTTAGGCTTATAGTTACAAAGTACTTTCTTTCATACCCCCCCTTTTTTTTGTGGGTACTGGGGGGTCGACCTCAGGACCTCGCGCGCCAACAGGCACCCGTGCCGCTGAGCGATATCACTGGCCCCTTTTTTCGTATGTGGGATCCGGGAGTCAAACTCCGGCCCTCGCGCGCTTATGCCGCTGAGCCATTTCACCAGCCCCATACCCCCATTTTTGCTTTCAGACTGTCATATATTTAAAGTGGAGCCCCTAGATAACATGTAGTTGGGTCTTTTATCTAACCCAGTCTCACAATCTCTGCCTTTTGAAATGTTTAGTCTGTTTACATTTAATGTAATTGTTGGTGTGCTTGATAGTGTCCTTGTCACTCTGCTTCTGAAGTTATCTACCTTTCCCATCTGTTTCTCTGTATTCTTTGTTTTAGATAATTTGGATAATTTCTTCAAGTTCGTTGCATCATTCTTCTGTCATCTTACCTCTGCTATTGAACTAGGCTAATGAGTTTTGGTTATTGTACTCTTTAGTTCTAGTCTTTTCATTTGGTTTCTTTTTTATAGTTTGTTTGTTTTTTTTCCCCTCCATTGAGATTCCCTATTTATTCACTTCATAAATACTGTATTTCTTCCTCAATTCTTTTTTTTTTTTTTTTTTTTTTTTTTTGGTATCAGGGACTGAACTCAGGACCTTGTGCTTGCCAGGCAGGCACTTCTGCCGCTGAGCTATATCCCTGGCTTCCTTAATTCTTCAGACATATTTAGAATAGCTACTTTGAAGTCTTTGCCAAATGTAGTACTTAGGCGCCTCAGAGTCTGTTACCCCACCCCCCACCCCTGTATGAAATATACCTTCCTGTTTCTTTTCCTAATTTTTTTTTTTTAATTGAAAACTGGACAGGTAGGTAATATGTACTATGGGGTGTTCTGTTTGTCTAGAAACTGCTTTACTCTCTGAAGATTATAGCTTTTCTTGCGGTGGTGGGCAGTTAAACTGCCTGGACTGAACTGTATAAACACTCTCATGTGGTGTCCAGCAGCTAATGTCTTTGCCTGTTTTTTCAGCTTTGCTGCTTTTTCAGCCTGGTTCCCTGGGGATTTCCCCTGCCCATGTAACCCTTGTAGTCTCACAAGGGTTTCGGCAGTTTTTCCTCCGATTTAGGGGCTCATCCTTTCAGTGGTTTCCTTGCTTCTGGGGTTCTGTCTCAGAGTTTCCAGGGGCTCTGCCATCCCCAGGGTTTATTTATTGATGACACCCAAAGCTAGTGAGACTCCTGCTTTGTGCTCCTGGCGCCTGTGTGCCGTGTGCCCAAAGACGAATTGCAGATTCCAACAGGATTAGCTCTGCTTCTTAGTCCTGTCTTCCGTGGATAGGGAGGACCCCTGGGCTTGATGTGAGGAGTAAACACAAATAAAACCCAAATGATTACTCAACCGATACTAGCATTTCATTTCCCTTTTCTTGTTGTTTGCATTTCGTTGATAGCACTAGTGAGGGTAGGTCTGTAAAATAAGGTGTGAGTTAATCTGCGAGTTGGGCAAAAGGAGGAAAAGATCCAAGTGTTGGTAGTTATTTGTGACAAGAAAGACAATGAAGGAAAATAAATGACAACAGCAGAAGTTACCATAATCAGGAAATGTTACATTTTTATTTTTGATTGAAAAGTTAGAACTTTCTTTCTCTAAGTATATAGATGCAACATTCTTTGTAGACGCAAACTATAAAGATGAAGCATCCTTGTTTCTTTGCTTCCTTTTTGTAATGTGAAAAGAACTGAATATAATGAATTTCTAGTTTGGTTTAACAGTCAGCACTACTGTTCTTTAAAGAGCAATAGACCACAAATTGACTATTTGATAAGTCTATTAAATGTAGAATGAAACTATTTGATTATTTATAATTACATAAATTCTACATTGCATATGGAACTGATTTGTAAACTTTAAAGCCTTTGTGTTTTTTATTACAGTGTTTTTTTTATTATGGTAAAACATACGTAACATATATTATTTTAACTATTTATATCTGTAAAATTAAATGATATTAAATATATTTACAATGTATGTAGCAATCACTGCTCTCTATACCCAAAACTTTTCATCATCTACAACATAAATTCTGTACTCACTAAACAGCAGGTATTTAAATGACCATTTTGGTAAAATATACCAAGATAAATTTTACTGCTAACATCCTTCAGAAAAGCCTTAACCAAGAGTAAATGAAATCTGAGGACAATTTGAGGAACATTATATTGTTAGTAATTAAATGTATATCTCATGTGAATCTTAAAAAAAAATGACCAGGGACTGGTGATATAGCTCAGTGGCACAAGTGCCTGCCTGGCAAGCGTGAGGTCTTGAGTTCAACTCCTGGTACCTGCATAAAAAAAAAAAAATGACCAAAATAAGCATTCATGATGAAAATGGTGTATGTTCTTCTTGATGTTTCTTCCTGACCAGAAAGTTTCCATTCTGATGCTTCTAAATACCGTTTAAGATACTTACTCCTTGGTCTTTTTTTTTTTTTTTTTTTTTTTTTTTTTGTACTATTTTCTTTTTTGGTACCAGGAATTGAACTCAGGGCCTTGCGCTTGCCAGGCAGGCGCTGCTGCGCCACTGAGCTATGTCCCTGGCCCAAGGTACTTCTTTTTTTTTTTTTTTTGGTCTTTCTAAGATAGGTCTCACTATGCAGTTCAGGCTGGCCTTGAGCTCACTTTGTAGCCCAGGCTGGTCTTGAACTTGCAACGATCCTCCTGCCTCAGTCTCCCAAGTGCTGGGATTACAGGCATGTGCCACCACACCTGGCTAAGATACTTACTTCTTAATAGCATTTTCAGCTTCTTGACTTGTGTCATGTTCTAGCTGTGCCCTTGGTGGATTTTCTTCTAATCTCCTTTGTTGTCTGTTTGCAGATAGGAGAAAGAATCCGAGTCATCTTGGATATGGAGGATAAGACTTTAGCTTTTGAACGTGGATACGAGTTCCTGGGGGTGGCCTTTCGAGGACTTCCAAAGGCCTGCTTATATCCAGCAGTTTCTGCTGTATATGGCAACACAGAGGTGACTTTGGTTTACCTTGGAAAACCTTTGGATGGATGACAGTGGCTTTCTTGGGATCAAAGACAGTGGAGAAGAAATCTACTTGTGGAAAGTAGAATCATGAAGTGACAGTGTCATGTGCATGCCCAAGAAACACCCTGAAAAATTGAAGTTGTCAACTGGAGAAGCAGCTCTACAACAGAGATCACCTTAATGTTTCCTCTTTCCGCTGGGCCAGAAAAATCCTCAGGGTTGTAGTTGGTTGAGTGGGCATTTGTCATAATGCATGTTGCGACAGATTCTGTCTCTAAGCTAGCAATGTGTTCTTTCCAGCTTTAAGGTGAGAATCAGAGATGCTGTCAAAGGGATAAGATAAAGAAATAGCAAGATTCCGAGGTGGTGTGCTTGTGAAGGAAGATGGATTGTATCCACAACTGCCTGCTCTTTCTCCAGTCCCCTTTCCAGCCAGCCTGACCATTAGGAAAGTATGAAACTGGTTGGGATTTATTTAATATTTTTAATATATTGAGAAGCATGGTCTGCCTGGACTGCACTTCTCTAACAATGAGAAATAAAATTGTGCAGCTATTTTAAAAGTTGTATATATAATATGTGTGTAAAAAGTGTAAAAAAAAAAAAAAGGACAAAGGGGCTGCTTTGTTCTAGTTCAATTTCTTAAAAACCACTATATGGTACAAAATTAGAATAACATTTGGGGACAGTAGGGTAGCCACAAAGAAGAAGATTTTAAGATGAGATGTGTTGTATTGGCTCATTTTGTATTATTTTTGGCTTAAAAAGTTCCCATAGCTCTTAGTCTGTTGTCATTGTTTGTTTAAATTTTTTTTAAATCAAAATTATAGTAAATAATCCTTAATCTCCTGAGGAAAGGCAAATCTATTTCTAATTATATGTGTCAGTAAGGATGATCTAAATACAGTAGTAGAATGTGCATTTCTTGGTATCCAGTTTTTTTTTTTTTTTTGGCCCTCTGAGAAAGTGTCTCATAACAGAAAATGTCCTCACTATGAATGCTATTAGAGAATTCATTAATGGTTTTTATTTTCTAGCTTTATAGTGCTATACATATTATCAAAACTTTTAATTTCATATTGTTTACATCATGTAAAACCCTAAGCCTCCAACTCTTGATTGGGGCGATCAAGAAAATGTTTACTCACCCATTGATGAAACAGTGCCAACCTGAGTCCAGGTTAAGAACATTCTTAATCTCATTCTAGATCATTGCTCCCACAGGGACTTGAAATCCAACATCTTGTACTGAAAACTGCAGGTGGCAATATTTTGAAAGTTTCATTGCAGAAGAGTTTAATATTACTTCCTATTTAAGAAAATTTAACTCTTCATTAATACTCTTTTGAATTAATCAAACACATGAGCTGAGATTTTTCTTTTGTTAGAGGAAAAAGAAAACATCTTTCTGTTTGAAAGTATACATTTCAGACACGTAAGAATTGGTGGAAGCAAGTGAGATTTTTGTACTTTTTAAATTACTGCTGTATGTATATTTTATTTTAAATCTATTAAAATTAAGGATAGCAAACAGCTAATGTTCCTTGAGAATTAAAATTACCAGTACTCCTGTGAAGCAGGAGATTTCAGCCATAGAACAAAGATCTGTTTTTGCTACCTGAAAGGTTTACCAGTATTTATTATGTGTATGTGGTATGTCCTTTAAAAAGGTGAAGTTTGTTAAAGATTCTTTGTTTTTTTGAGACAGGGTCTCACTGTGCAGTCCAGGCTGGCCTTGAACTCACTATGTAGTCTAGGCTGGCCTTGAACCTGCAGTGATCCTCCTGCCTCAGCCTCCCAAGTGCTGGGATTACAGGCATGGGCCACCACACCCAGCTGAAGATTCTTTTTGATATCCATGTCAAGAAGAAACTTGTACAGTGAAATTATACATTAAATGTATTCAAGAATATAGTTGACACAAATTGATTTTTCTTGGGGTAGAACAACTCAGTTTGACACAGTGTAAAATGTGATTGAAAAAGAGAATTAGTTTAGGATGAAGATTAGTTAAAAAGCGATCAAGTCCTCTTAAGTATTTGTTGCCTTTTCAGGTTGTGGTATGGCCAATTCCCACAGCTTTTGCTAGGAGTTATGTTTATAACTTCTGTTGCATCTTATTAGTAAACATTCATTTGTAACCACGTTTTGAAGGTGCTGACTGGAAAACAAAAACACATGGTTATTTGTTCTATATTGAATCTAGGATCAGAGATTGCCTAAATATTTAACAGCAAGCCATTCTTGTCTCAAAGAATTGAATTCCCTCCTTGCCCATTTGCAAGTTCTATAAAATGGATGTTCACAGCATGAGTGTCAGGGGAATGACATGATGAGTGGATTTGTCACTAGAGACAGAGAGTGGCTGTCCTCTCCAGGTGACTAAATCAGACTGCTGCACTATGCAAGGAGATTCTTTTCCACTGGTGCTGAGAGAGCAGTTAGGTAGAAGATAGTCCGCCTGAAGATTAGTATAAATCCCCACGCCATGCGTCTCAGCCTTGGCTGTGCTTGGGAGTCACATTGGAATGTTTTTTTGAATATATATGCTTGGGTCCCATGTCCTAAGATTCTGATGTTGGTCTGGGATATGACCTGGTCACAAGGATTTTTTTTTAAATTTCCTGATGCTTTGAGTTTGCCAGCAAGGTTGAGAACCATTGAGCTAAAATTCACCTCAAGTTTTCTCATCTGCAGAATAGAGAATTCTTGCTCCCTCCCTTCACTACCTCACAAGGATCCTGAGGGTAAAAGAAAGAATAATGGGAAAGCACTGTGCTGTGGATGAGACGTGTTTGTTGTGTTTCAGCTACAACCATGGTCAGGAAAAATGTGTAATTGAGTTTGTGTTGCCTTGGGAAACCGGGAGCACTTCCTGTGGTTCTCTAATGAAGCATGCAGATGTGGAAACAGACGTTACTCTTATTCATACTACGGTTTTCTGTCATTTGAGTTAAGCTGTTTGAATTATCTGGTTTTACATAGGAAAGACATATTAAGGCTTAAATTCTGTAATGTTCATTGGCTCATAATTAAAACTTTTCATACAAGGAATTCTGTGGCTAATAGATATGATTTCATACTTGCCATTATTTTTCCACCATTTGACTTTTTTTTTTTAATGCGGGTACCGGGAGTCGAACTCAGGACCTCGTGCTTGCCAGGCAGGTGCTTATGCCGCTGAGCTATCTCACTGGTCCCACCATTTGACTTTTGAATGCTAAGCCATTTATTTCATCTCTCACTCATATAAGTGTAAATGCAAGTTTGATAAAGCTCCTGAAGCAAGTAGGTTTTTCCCTGTTGCATATTTGAAATCATGGCTCAATGATTAGAAGTCTGACCTTTACATGTGATTCAACTATGGAGTTTCATAAATAATAAAACCTTCAGTCTTATAGAAATTATAATTAAGTCTCCAAATATTTACATAGACTAACAGTAGTACAGTATTTTAAAAAATTATTTCAAGAAATGAACAGTTTGAAGAGATGGAAACTTAAGGAGTTTTACAGATTAGTGTTGAAAAGATTATTTTCCAGAAATGAAGACCACCACAAGTTGGACTGTGGTAGATGGGACCACTTTGAAACCTGTATTAGGAAAGAACAGTTTGTACTCAACCCAAATGTTATTCTCATAAAACATTCCTCCATCCCTGTAGCTGAATGTAATCTTTCCTTCTTTGAAATTTCCTTTGTGTGTGTGTGTGTGTGTGTGTGTGTGTGTTTATTTATGCACACATTTTTTTCAGTACTGGGATTGAGTCTGGGGCCTTGTGGATGCTAGGCAAGCATTCTACCACTGAGTTACATCCCTAGTCCTTCTGTATCTTATTCTGAGACAGGATCTCCCTGAGTTGTTCATGCTAGGCTCAAACTTGCTATCCTCCTGCCTTACCCTCCTGAATAACTGAGATTACAGGTGCACATCACCACACCCAGTTCTTTTTTTTTTTTTTTTTCTTAAAGCATTTACTTTGAGACATGATGGAAAAATCAGAGGTACACATGGAAAAGAGACATGATCACAGAAGATCACGGACATGATCAAGCGAAGATCTAACCAGAAAAATTGGGTTTCAGGAGTCGAACTCAGGACCTTGCGCTTGCCAGGCAGGCGCTTATGCCGCTGAGCCATCTCACCGGCCCCTCACACCCAGTTCTTAGCTTTATATTTTATCTATACTTAACTCATGTTGTATGAATTTTTACCTTCTGTAAAATGATTTATATTTATTGATTATTTATTGGTGTCTTGGCTCCCTTAAGCTGGTACAGGACCTCTGATGAACTCATCTTTGTGTCTACATGGCTAAGCTCATTGGCAGGGGCTCAGGTATTTATTGAGGAACAGAGAACTATGTAGGAACTATGAAAGCTCCTCTAAAGTTACAGACTATAGATAGATAAGGAAAATTCTGTCATTTCAGGCAAAACAGGAAGAAGGCAAACCTGAGGCTAGTGAAGAAGAAACAATTACTGTGAATGCATTTTAGCCATTCCTCTTTATTCGTAAATAATGGTAAACTGATTTTTAGTTCTTGGTGTAGATTTGGTATATGTTTAGATTTAAAATTAGAATGATGTATTTTAATTTTTTGGAATTCTGTTTTGTCTTACTTTCCTAATAAAATATTATAAAATTGTAACCACCTGTGATTCCTTATATTTTGAAAAGGAAATTTTTTATACATTAGAAAAATTGGGGTGCCTTAGCCAAAGGTGGTGGTAGAATTAACCTATAAATTCCATGGCTTTTAGTAGTGAAATCCACATATACAGTGTTTAGAAGGGAACGTGGCCAGGGAGCCATAACCCTCTAGAGCCCTGTTCCCTTGTCGCCTCTGCCCCAGCTAACAGTTGCTAACGCAGGTGTTTGCCAGGAGTCACAGAGGCAGGCATGTGAGTGCTGGACTAATGAACGAGTGGCCTCTGGGACACAAAAGCTTAAAAGAATCAGTTGATCATGTTTGCTAAAAGTTGCTTCAGCTGGGTGTGGTGGTGCACACCTGTAACCTCAGCACTCAGGAGGCTGAGACAGGAAGGTTGACGAAAGTTGGAAATCCTGGGCTACATAGTTCAAGGCCAGCCTGAACTACATAGTGAGACCCTATGAAATTTTGTTCAGTGGAAAGAGACCAGGGGCAGCTTTCTGAGTTTGTTGTCCTAGGTTCCTTTTTGGGCCCCCCCCAAACCAATTGCTTTTGATTGAATGTATCCATTAGAATATTGTTGACAGCAACATGTTGCCTAAGCTTAAAAATGTAGTTTGTGGAGATGAGTGGTCCCTCCGGATTTAAGATGGTCCTTCATTCAGGTTTTGTATGTAGAATTTCACGGTGAGTGAGTGCCTCAAGTAAGACTCAGTTATGGAGCTTCCTTAAGTCACTCTGTTGACCACGTTTAATTTCTGATTCTTTTAAAACAAAGAGGTTAGGGAAGTCGAGTGCTATTTATGGCATGACAGTAAGACATACTATATTTCTGCTCCCTTTCCTCTATAAAGTAAAGGAGGATGTGAAATTGAAGTAATGGGAATGGTGTTGAGTTCCTATCTCCCTTGAGAAAGTCTCCCCAAAATAATTTATTCAACCACCAGTGTCCCACATTGGATTAATTAGAGGTGCATTATGATGGGAAAGGCCATATATTTGTTTATTTTAATGTAACGAACAGCTCTTTCCTCAGCTGGTGTTTAAAGGGTGTTCTGTTCATCTGTGCCTCTGTGGCCCTTGACCTTGGAAGAAAAGGCTTGCTTTGATTGCTGTCCTTGATATCTCTCCCCCTTCAACAGTACAAAGGGTGACATCGTTTATGACCAAATTTCCCAGGTTAATAGCAGCCACGGCCAGCTGGCCTCTTGCTGAAAGGCATAGTGGCGGCAGAGACCAACTCATACTAAGGTTTTGGGAGTAGTCAAATGGATCCACACACGCACTCCTGCAACTTCCGGTGCTAGGGATTGAAGCAAAGGGCTTTGCACTGAGCTATGTCCCAGGCCTTTAAAATTTTTTTTTTTTTTTTACTGTGAGAGAGTCTCCCTAAATTGTTAAGTTGCCCAGGCTGGGTTTGAACGCCAGTCCTCCTGCCTCAACTTCTCAAGAGTGCTGAGATTACAGGCATGTGCCACCATGCCCAACTTGCACCCACCCTTCTGCACACAGTTTATGGGGACAGTGAATTAAGTGCCTGTGGAATCACGTGGAACTCAGTGACTCCTAGGCCACGCTGGGTTCTATGTGCTGTGGTTGAGCCACAGCTTCTGAAATTGTGAAAGAATGAAAAGAGCAGAAAAGGTAATTCAGAATTCATTCAATATTTTCTAGCACCCACAATGGACCAGGCTTTTGCCAGGTATTGGGGATGTACAGAAGATTTCAAAACAAAAATAAACAGAAAACTAAAGCTATAAATATGGTCTGTTTTATGAAGCTGGTCACAAGCTAGTGTGAAAGCAAACGTGGACAGAGGCTACCTTGGGCAGCGGGATAAATCCTTTAATGGAATCACACGGGACCCAGTGTGGCCTAGGAGGGTTGGTACTACCAGCCTGGGGCGATGTCTAAGCAGGGCTGTGGTCTTGGAGGATGAGTCAGCGCCATTTGAAGGGTGGTAAACCCACTATTCTAGGAGGATGGAATAGTAGGTGCTGTGATACGGGGCATAAGGAGGTCCAGTGTGTCTGGAAATGGTGCACACACTGGCCCAGTGGTGGGCCAGGGCACAGACGTGGAAACTGAGGCTAGATCAGACCTGTCACAATAAGGAGTCAGGGTTTACTCGCTGTGGGAAGTAGAACATTTCACCTGGTTGTCACAGTAGAAGATCTGAACGTAGACTTCCTTTGCCACCCTTTCCCTGAAACACTGCACTTCACCCCACTGTCAAACTCCCCTCCAGGCTGGGACCCTCCACTCACTTCAGTTGCCCCCAAAACAACCCACATTAAGCCCTGAGCCCTCCAGGAAAGGAGCCCAGTGATGAATGTGGCCATTATGCACACACGAGAGGGAGCAACATATTAACAACGCAGTTGCTCTTGTTTTTAATGTTCAACGTTCAAAATGAGCAGCCAGCAAGCAGCTTGTGAAAGATTCAAGATCAGCCAAACAAAAAGCAGATCTCTGAGCTGCTGGCTTTCTCCCCCCTTCCCCTCCCCCTCTCTCTTTCTTCAGCACTGGAGACAGAACTCAGGGCCTTGTGCTTTCCAGGCAAGCACTCTACCATTGAGATCTAGCCCAGTCCTTTAGCCTCTCTCAAGAGAACAGAAGCACGAGGCAAGAAGTATCGCTTCCAAAAGATCCGGGATGTTTATCCTGGTTCTTGACTTGGCACAAACTCCTGCTAAGAGGCCAGTCCTGACTCCCTGGGAGACGCCAGGCCCTCCCTCCCTGGCTGGCCTCCTGCGGTCCCCACCTCACCACAGGGTTGCCCTGAAGTGTGATGGCTGGATGATGTAATTCTAGATTTAATTTTTTGAAGAGTTGCCATACTGTTTTCCAAAGTTGCTGCACGATTTACACTTCAGCAGTGCAGAAGGATTCTGATTTCTCCATATCCTTGCTAACACTTGCTATTGCCTGTTTTGTTTTAATAGTAGCCACCCTAATGGGTATGAGATGAAAGGCCATTTATATTTTTATTTGCTAAATGTAGCAACCCTAACCTGCAGCCAGAGACCTCTTTGCTGGTTCTGCCTGGATGCAGACTCTCCTTGGTGGCTCTTGGCTTTGCTGTGTGGCTTCCTGGCTGTGGGCTCCCAGTCCCCACCTGGCCACTGCTCCTCTGGGATCCTGTGGCGCAGCCTGCAAATGGGTTTGCATCATCCTTTCCTGTGTGGCTTCCTCCTCGAGCACCTCCCAGGCTCCCAGCTGCAGGCTGGCACCTTAGTCTGAGCCCGAAGGTAAAAACTGGCGTAACTTGGTCTTAAGGAAATCACAAGGGGAAAAATCCCGAAGCAGCGTTTGTGGCCTAACAGCAAGGGCTGTTAGCTGTCCTGACTTGGACGGGGAGGAGCAGATGCTTTTAGCTATTTGATCCTTTCCTTGGCCAGGCTTCCGAGGGCCTCTTCCTCCTCCTTTTGCCATCCAGATACTTGCCAAGGACACACCACAAGCAGTGTGCTATCAGGCAGGCAAAGACAGACAGAACTTTGCCCCCAAGCCTCCCATGGCCCTGTCTAAATGGCTCTAAATATTGTAGAACATGAGAATACAGTGAACATGGTGGCGCATGCCTGTGATCCCAGCACTCTGGGAGGGTGAGGCAGGAGGATCACAAGTACAAGCCCAGCATAGGTAAAACCCCATCTCAAAATAAAAAATAAAGAGCTGGGAGCCAGGCGTAGTGGTGCACACCTGTAATTCCAGCACTCGGGAGGCTGAGGCAGGAGGATCACTACCAGTTCGAGGCCAGCCTGGGCTACATAGTGAGTTCAAAGCCAGCCTGGACTACGTAGCAAGACCCTGTCTCAAAAAACAAAAAATGAACAAACAAAAATAAATAAAAAAGAGCTGGGGATGTAGCTCAGTGCAAAGGCCCTGGGTTCAATCTCCACTACTGAAAAGAAAATTTAAACACGTATCAATCTGCCCAATAAATTCATCAACACAAATTCAGTAGTAGCAGTTTACCGGTTTTGCTCACTAAAGCTTTTTTCCTTTACCGATCTGCAGGATTTAGAGCAAATTATTTTTCCAAATATTGTCCATTATTCATTTTTCTAATTTCAGGTGCTGTTCATGTCCCAGATGACTTGCAGCTCATTTTAAACCCATTTGCTGCCTATTTGGGATCTATCTCTCTCTAGCTGTTTTCCTACCAGCATCTGTCCACCTGAGTAGAAACCCACTGGGCATTTTCCTGTCGCAATGAGTCAGTGGTTGTTCTTTTTAAATTGTGACATCTTTTAAATAAGCACAAGAGTAAAGAGAATAACACCTTTGCCCACTGTTCAGCTTTGATACACCTTAATGTCTTGGCATATCTGCCTCAGATGATTTCTTCTCAGAAACAAAATACTGCAGAGAGAGTTGAAGTCTCCTGTACATTATGGCCTGCGAATTGACCCTTTTCCCTCCTCTCTCCAGAACTTCCCACTTGTTACCATGTTTGTTTGTTTGTTTGTTTTGAGATGGGGGTCTTGCTTTGTAGTCCAGGTTGGCCTCAAACTCGCGGCAATCCTCCTGCCTCAGTCTTCCTTGCGCTGGGCTCACAGGTGTGTGCCGCCATGTCTGGCTATCATGGTTGTTTTATACTTTTCTACCTACGCATAACTCCATAAAGAAGGCTAGCATTGCTTTGCATATTTCCAAACTGTCACATATATAGTCATGTGCCACATAGTAACGTTTCAGTATGACAGATCATATTTCAATGGGGGTCCCATAAGATCATAATGGAGTGGAAAGATTCCTATTGCCTGGCAATTTTACTGTACCTTTTCTATGTTTAGATATATTTAGATTCACAGCTACTTAGCATTGTCTACAGTACTCACTATAGTGACTTGCTGTACAGGTGTGTCCCATGCTACAGATGTCCCGTAGTCTATATCACACAGCTTTGTGTACATACAGGCAATGATGACCACACAATGACAAAATCAACTAAGAATGCCTTTCTCAGCATGTATCCCCATTATAAACAATGCATGGCTTTACATACATGTGTGTGATGTGCTGTAACACTGTTCATGTTCTGTAATGTTATATTCTTTTTATTTATTTACACTTAAACACAGAACTATTGATTTACTTGTAATTGTGGGACAGCATTCTATTTTACCAATATACTCCAGTTTGCCTATTCTTTAGTTGATGACCATTTGAGCCATTTGCAAGTTTTTATAATTACAAAGCTGGAATGAGTGGGGTACGGTGGTACAAACCTGCAATCCCAGCTACTTGTGAGGCTGAGGCAGGAGGATCACAAGTTTGGGTCCAGGCTGGGTAACTTAGTAAGACCCTGTCACAAAACAAAACAAAACAAAACAAAACAAAGCAAAGCAAAGCAAAACAAAACACAATGCAACACAACACAAAATGGGCTGAAGATGTAGCACAGTGCCAATGCCCTGGGTTCATCCCCAGTACCAAAGAAAGAAAGGAGAAAGGGAGGAAGAAGGAGGGAAAGAGAGAGAAAGAAAGAGAGAGAGAGAAAGAGAAAAAGGAAGAAAGAAGGAAAGAAAACAAAAGGCTGGAATGAATCCTGTACCTAGACACTACAATCTATAGAATGTATTACTAGAAGTGGCATTCTTGGGTTATGGGTTGTACTCAGCCTCATCTTTGTTAGATATTGCTTAATTTGGACCCATTTGCTCCCACCAGCACTATTTCTGTTTATCAAGCAAGGGACAAGGACAAGATCCACAGATAACACTTGGCATGGCCAGATGTGGTGGCACATGCCTGTAATCCCAGCACTTGGGAGGCTGAGGCAGGAGGATTGCTGTGAGTTTGAGACCAGCCTGGGCTACATAGTGAGTTCAAGGACAGCCTGGGCTACACAGTGAGACCCTGTCTCAAAGAGAGAGAGAGAGACAGACAGACAGACAGACAGACAGACAGACAGAGACAGGGAGAGGGAGACAGAAGAGAGGAGAGAAAAGAAGAGGAGAGGAGGGGAGGGGAGAGAAAAGAAAAAAAGAAAAGAAAAGAAATAAAAGACCCAACAACCATGAAACAAACATGACGTGGCCATATACCCACTGTTTCCTGGAAAGGGTGCTTCAGCCAGGTACATGTGGACGTGGCCTGTATTGTGTACACAGGAAGGGACCACAAATTCCCCATTCCTCCTGCATTTGTAAAGGAATGTGCAGGAACCAGAGGCTGTCCGACCAAGCTGGTTTTGCATTTAAGGTTTCAGCCTTCCTGGCATGAGAAATATGTCAGAAACAACCCAATAATCAGGAGCATTAATACATTGGAGTTTGAAGTCCTCCCTGAAAAGTCTTATACTTGCGGCCATCTGACACAAGGGTTTATTTGTATGTCACACTCCTGGCCCTGGTGGCACCTTAAACAGGGCCCCAGCCTAGGGCATTCATTAGTTGACAGCACTGTGACAAGTTTGTATCATGGGATATGAAAGCACAAAATGGTATTTTGGGGCTTCTTGTCCATATCTGTAACTCAAAGGGAAAATGGTGTTTACAGTTTTAAAAATGTAGGTCTTTACACCAGGTATGGTGGTGCATACCTGTAATCCCAGCACTCGGGAGGCTGAGGCAAGAGGATAGCTAGAAACCTGTCCGGGACTCCATCACCCACAGCAACACCTGGGGGGACTAAAAATATTCCCTTTACTGCTGATAGAGACCAGGTTAAAGGAGGCAGCTTTAGGTTGGACGGCCAAGGGCTTGGTAGATCAAGCCAGAAATATCATAGAAACAGCCTAATAGGTATACTGTATCTATTTATAGGACACTGTCAACAGTTGGTGTCCCTGAAAGAAAAGCAGAGCAGAGCCTAGCATGCCCCAATTATTCTTCCCAAATGTACCATTTAGAATCACTCTAGGAACAGATGGTACAGGGACAGAGAGAAAGAAAGAAGCTCTCACCCCCAAGAAAGCTCCCTTCAAACAGACAGAAATCTCAGGAGCAGAAAAGAAGGAGGTTTTTCTTATAGACATTTACATTGTTCACTAGTTTTTTAAATTGAGGTTAGGATTTATTCCCTATTATATTTTTTCATTGGTTATTATGGGTATATAGGAATTTTAGTAATTTATCTATTTTGACCTCATTTTCAGCACCTTCAAAACACCTTATGAGGTAGGTACTGGTATTATTCTTATTTTATCTTGTATTTTTGAGATAGGTTCTTGCTATGTAGTTCAGGCTGGCCTCGAACTCACTATATAGTCGGGGCAGGTCTCAAACTTGGGGTGATTCTCCTGCCTCAGCCTCCCAAGGGCTGGGATCACAGGCATGCGCCACCTCCCTCGGCTCAATTGTTCCTGTTTGAGATGAGGCAACTGAGATAATGGAGAGGTCAGGTAACTTGCTCAAGGTCACAGGTCTGGACAGTGGTGTGACGGAGACCACAACAACCTGGATGAGTGAGGACTACCCGGAGTGGAAAGAAGCTGGGAGATGGAGGAGGACTTTGCAGAACGAATTTCAGAGACGTCTGATGAGGGAGTGGAAAGGTAAAGCACTCACCACCGCAAATACCCATTTTTATTTGGGAATAAAACATGGGGCAGAAGATGCCAGATTGAGGAGCAGAGATATATTCAGCTGGTCTGAAGCTTATGAAAACACTCAGGAGCTCATGTGCAGACTAAAAATTTATCAAAAATGCTACAGGAGGTAACCAAATGCAATCCATGGTTTCCTCAGGCAGGTGCTTTGGATATAGAGAATTGGGAACAAGTCGGAGACAATCGTAAACAGGCACATGGCAGAGGAGAAATAGTTTCCCCTGAGGCCTTTTCAACTTGGAATTTAGTTCCATCAGTCTTAAATTCATTACGAGGTCACTGCCAAAGGCTTCTGCCTCAGGCGCAGAGAAAGTAAAAACATACAGCGAGGCTTCTGCCCCCAAGGCAGAGCCTTTGCAGGAAAAGCCATCACCACCCCCAGAGGCATTTGGGGAGAAACTGGCTCGACCTGAAAGGTTGTGGGGGGGAGCTAGCCTGCTCCATGCTTCACTCTATCCAGACTTGTGCTGGGAAAGCCTGATTTAAATCTGAAAGGAATAACTATCATCGCTACCGTGATTGATGGTGATCGCCAGAATGAAATTCAAGTTTTTGTGTGTTTTATGGACATTTGGGTTTTTGAACAAGGAGACTATGTGGCACAGTTGATTTTGTTACCAGTAAACAAGACTTCTTTTGTTAAATATAGACAATCCCTAAGAGAACAGGACTCCTAAAGCAAGACAGCAGAAAAGAAAATTTATTTTACACAGGAAGTGACCAAAAACAGGCCTACGTGCTTTATAAGGATGAATGGAAAATACTTTGAAGGCCTTATAAATACAGGCGCAGAGGTGTCTGTTCTTGCATCAGAACAATGGCCGGCCATGTGGTCTATTAAAAAGGCCCCTACATCCTTGGTAGGGCCAGGGTACCCTCAACATGTGCTACAAAGCACCTCACCCTTGCCTTATGAAGGGCTAAATCAACAAAGGGGTTTCTTTTTACCCTACATGGCACCCTATTCCGGTTAATTTATGGGGAAGAGATTTATTACAAAAGTGGGATTTAATATTGACTAATAATTTTGATTCTAAATTTGAACAAATGGGGCCGGGGATATAGCTCAGTGGGCACAAGCGCCTGCCTGGCAAGTGCAAGGTCCTGAGTTCGATTCCCGGTACCAAAAAAATAATTGAACAAATGAAGACTAAAATGGGATTTCAAACAGGTAATAGAGAGCCCAGGACATTCTGCATAAAGGTCTGAAATTACTGCTATCCTGATGGGTATTCAGCTATTTAGCCATGAACCATTATTAATATAATTAGTGACTCCACTTATGCTGTTTATCTTACTCAGTGGCTCAAGAGCACCATCTTGCAGACAACTTTAAATCCTCCTCGGGCCGGTGAGATGGCTCAGCGGTTTAGGCGCCTGCCTTGCAAGCGCGGGGGCCCGAGTTCGACTCCCAGATCCCACATACAAAAGGGGGGCCGGTGATGTCGCTCAGCAGCGCGGGCGCCTGCTGGCGCGCGACGTCCTGAGGTCGACCCCCTGGTACCCACAAAAAAAATAAATAAATAAAAATAAAAAATAAATCCTCCTCTGTTCAGTCTATTTCTCAGACTTACAAAAGGCAATTCAAACTCGAACAGCCCCTTTTTATATTGGTCATATACGCTCCCACTCTAATTTACCCAGATTTTTAACATATGGAAACCAACAAGCTGATTCGTTGATCACATTTATTGCCCCATTTGATTCAGCTAGACAACCTCATTCTTACCACCATCAAAATAGTTAAGCTTTTCTTTTTAAACGTGGGTACCGGGAGTCGACCTCAGGACCTCGTGCTTGCCAGCAAGCGCTTGTGCCACTGAGCGATATCACCGGCCCTTTTTTTCCTTTATGTGGGTTCTGGGAGTCGAACTCAGGACTTTGCACTTGCCAGGCAGGTGCTTATGCCGCTGAGCCATCTCACCAGCCCAAAATAGTAAGCCTTTAACAAAAGAATTCCAATGGTCTAGGTCACAAGCAAGAAGAACTGTCATGTCTTGGCCCAGTTGTCAGAAATTCCCTAGGCCCGTGTCACCAGAGGGCAGTAATCCTAGAGGCTTAAAACATAATGATATTTGGCAAATTAATGTTACACATTTTTCCCCTTTGGAAAATTACAATACTTTCATGTAGCTGGGCATGGTGGTGCACACCTGTAATCCCAGCACTCGGGAGGCTGAGGCAGGAGGATCGCTGCAAATTCTAGATCAGCCTGGGCTACAAAGTGAGCTCAAGGCCAGCCTGAACTGCATAGCAAAACCCTGTCTCAAAAAGACCAAAAAGGGGCCGGTGAGATGGCTCAGCGGCTTAAGCGCCTGCCTTGCAAACGCAAAGGCCCGAGTTCGACTCCCGGAACCCACATACGAAAAAGGGGCCGGTGATATCGCTCAGCGGCACGGGTGCCTGTTGGAGCGTGAGGTCCTGAGGTCGTCCCCCCGGTACCCACAAAAAAAAAAAAAAAAAAAAAAGACCAAAAAGACGCCTGCCTGGCAAGTGCGAGGTCCTGAGTTCGACTCCTGGTACACGCATTAAAAAAAAAAGTACGTTCATGTGTCTACTGATACCTATTCTCATATGATCCATGCCACCTGTCACATAGGAGAAAAATTGGCCATGTTCAACAACATTGTTTGTCAGCATTTACTTCTATGGGTATACTATATACCATCAAAAGTGACAATGGGCCCTCATGTTAGTAAACCATTACGATCCTTTGTTCAACTGTAGTGTATTAAACATACCACAGGTGCACCTTACAATCCACAAGGAAGGCGACAGCTGAGCATGCACGTCTATCCTTAAAAATGCAACTACAGAAACAGAAAGGGTGAATCCAGATACTTCCACAGGCACAGCTCAACCTTGCTACTTTCATTTTATATATATTTTTTGAAAACAGGACTCGAACTCATGACGTCGCATTTGCCAGGCAGGTGCTGTACTGCTGAGCTATCTCCCGGCCCTCATTTTAAATTTTTTGAATCCAGCCACTGACGATAAACTAACCCATGCAGAACTTCAATGGTGCACATTCTATGACAATGCTCAGCCTAGGGCTCAAGTACTTTGGAAAAACATCAACACAGGTAAATGGGAAGAGGTCCGGGGATATAGCTCAGCGTCTGCCTGGCAAGGGCAAGGTCCTGAGTTCGATTTCCGGTACACCCCCCCAAAAAAAAGAAATTGGACAGGTAAATGGGAAGGACCAGCATGGCTAACAACATGGGGACGAGGCTATGCTTCTGTCTTGACAGACAGTGGATCAGCAAGGTGGCTGCCATGCAGGAATGTGTGTCCTTAGCGGGGGGCGTGGCCGATGGCAGAGACAGTGCCACCCGACTGGTCCACCAACTTGGGCATCCAAGCGGATGAACCTGTCCAAGGAGCTTCATCCTTGGAAGCCTGCCAATGGGCCGGGGAATGTGCATCCAGCTTACCTGAGAGAAGAGGAAGAAGGATGAGTGATGCGTTGGAGGGATATCCAGGTGACAATTTGTGAGGATAGAGCTGTGGTTGCCAGGAGGGGAATTCCACCAACCCCTGACAAGTTTTTGGTGGCCTTAATGGCTCTACTAGCGATCTCCATATGTATAACACCTGTCTCAGGAGCAGAATACTAGACTTATGTCCCTAATCTACCCTTCCTTGGACCCATTACTTGGGCAGACTCTCCTCCTGAGATTTATCATGATTCATCATGGTCCTCCATTTGATGTCCTTCCAGGTCTCGTCATCACTACTGACATGCCAGACAAGGCAATTATTAATTATACTTCACATTTTGCCTTCCACCCATTGTATGTCAAAGATGCTGAAGTTCAATTAGAATATTGTTATGTTGCTCATCCACAAACCTGGGTGGGACATACTGAGGAAGAGCTGGTTGCTATCAGTTTGGGATCTACACCTACCCCAAGGTGGACGACAGGTGTATGGAAACCAAAGCTACCATTTGTTCTTTAATTAATCTTCAGAAAATATATGATGATATTGTCTTGCCTTGGGCCACCTGCCAGGCTGAGACAGGTACAAAAGGAAGAATAGGACAATATGAGTTTATTGATCAGTCCCATAGAAAGAATTTATTGGCAAAAGAGAAGATAGAGACCCATGGAAGATCCTGAAATGGACATCGGTAGATAATGTGACTAGATGATCTTTACCTGTGCAACTAATAAAAATTGGACCAGCTTGGGACTCAGTGCCCCCATGCCATGGTTTGTTCATAATGGACAAGTAGGACCTGTACAAAAATCTTTTTGGAAATTGCCCCTACTCTTCATGGAGGGGAGTATATGGACTGGCACAGACATAAAATCTGATGATGATAAGGAAATTCTTGTGTTGAAACGTTATAAAACTGTCCAAACTTCCATTTGCATCTATAATCCTTATGTGTTCCTCTATGGCACTGTATCTTGGACTGCTAACGCTTTTGAATGCTTAAATTGTACCTTGGGTCACTGTATAAAACCAGGGTCTGTCTATGGGCAGACATTGTTGGTAATGGGCCATGTGCCAGGAGCTTGGATCCCCGTTCACCTTACCAAAACGTGGCCCTACTTTCCCACATCACATTTGTTACGTACACTTGTAGAACCTCTGACCCACACAACAAAGAGAATGTTTGGCTTAATTATCGCAGGAATCGTCGCCCTGGTTCTCCTAATTTCCAGGGCAGTAGTCTCCTCAGTGGCCCTTGCATTCTGTACAAATGGCTCATTTTATAGATAATTGGATAAAGACTGCTGATGAGCATGGAAAATACAACATGGCATAGATACCAAATACAAATACAATTTAGCATGCTTGAAACTACTGTGTTATGGATGGGAGACCAAATAGAAAACTTACAATTATTACAATGATTAAAGTGTCATTACAAGGCTACTTGCTTCTGCATAACTCCCTTGCCTTATAAGTCTGTGCACTCTTGGGAGCATATAAAAAAACATGTACAAGGAGCTATCCACCAAAATGTTATGATTGATGCCCTCCAAAAGGAGGTATTGTCTATGTCCCAAAATTTTGATGAACAAATTCAAGACTGGGACAAGTTTTCCAATGCCTTGGATCAATTAAACCCATTCAATTATGTGGGTCTCCTGGGAATGACCTGTGTGTTCCTCCTTGTTCTAGTCATACTCTGTCATAGAGGAACCAGACCCAACAGACATCTAGAAGGCATACAGCCACGGCTTACCCTGATTCAACTTCTGCTGCAAAAACAGAAAGAAGGAACTGACAGAGACCTCACTGAGGTGGTGCTGAGCAGGCTTTAGAATTAATCAGTTGGCTTCCTATATTAACTCATGAGCCTGTCCCAGGCCTAAGCGACTTGCCCGATGAGCCAGTGGCTGGCATGCAGAAACAAGACTCTCCACGCCAACGTCATAGAAGAGGCTTGGAGAGGCCTGTGACACTGATATCTCTGAAGGCAAGATAACACCACAACTAAGGACATTAAATCTCACTCAGAATTCCAGGGCAATAACTGGGGACCTTAGAGATAAAACAGTTCTCTCATTAAGCAAAGATCTACTGCTTGGAATGTCTTTGTTCCATTTTCACAAGGCCTTGCTCACTATCTCGCCTTTTGCCTCAGCTATTCCCTGCACTTCTCTGCATGCCCCCGATATGATACTCCCAATAAATAGTGGCCAGTTTGGAGAAGTCGGGGTCTTAGCCACAAGAGCTCTGACCTTCACAGACCCCCATATAACATATTACTTTTGTCGATTGTCTTTTATCCTTCACCGTACACTTGCTCGGAAGATCAGGAGACTGGCCAGCTCCCTAGAGTGATGGACCCTAGCAGCAACTCCATTGTTCTAAATCCCCACCATGAACTTTTGACACCAACACATGATATCCATCCTGCACATGACCCACATCTGCTCACCCATGCTCTATTAACGGCCATTTACTTTATGCCACTCTTGCCTTATTACACAGTGCAAGAAATAACTTGGCACAAATGCCACTCCACATACACATAGGATCAATCTGTAGCATCAAAAGTTGTCCTAGATTCACCTCACGCATCTCCTGAGCCAGATGCGGAACCCTATTTCCTTTACGCGGAATGCTGCTTGGACATTACATGTATCTGGCACTTATCTTTCACTGAGATTCTCTTAATCTTAGAATGTTTGGGAAATGCTTTCATTTTACCCTCTCTCTTGGATAACAGTTTGCTGTGAAATATTTGATGTTAACAGTTATTTTTTTTCTTTATCACTTTGCAAGTATTACTCCACTATCTTCTGGCATGAGAGGTTGGTTATAAAAAGTTTGTTGTTAATCTAGTTATTTTTTCTCTAGCCATTAGGATATATTCTTTATCCTGATGTCCCACAATTTTGCTTCAGTATGCAAAAGTATGATGTATTTGTATCATCCTGCTTAGTATTCAGTGTGTACCTTTTATATGAGGAATCATGTTTTTTCTTCAATTCTAGAAAAATTTAAACTAGTTCAACTGTATTTTTACAGCCTTATTGATATAGGATTTGCATACCATGAGATATACCACTTTAAAGTGTACAGTTAAGCTGGGTGTGCCGGCTCACTCAGGAGGCTGAGGCTGGAGGATCGCTGTGAGTTGGAATCCTGTTTGGACTGTATAGTAAGTTCAAGGCCAGCCTGAACTACATAGCAAGACCCTGTTTCAAAAAAACAAACAAACAAAGTTTACAATTCAATGGTTTCTAGTATATTCACAAAGTGATATACTATCACTCTTGTGTAATTGCAGACTAGTTTAGTCACAGCCAAAAGGAACCTCATGGCCATTTGTAATTGTTCCCCTTTTCTCCTTCCCCATGCCCTGTCAACCGCCAATCTACTTTCTGAATTAAAAGATATGCTATTCTAAATATTTCATGTAAATGAAGTCACACACTAAGTGACATTTGGGGTCTGGCTTCTTTCACTAGGCATCATTTTCCAAGGTCCATCCACATTGTATCATGTGTCAATACTTCATTCCTAGCTGGCCATGGTGGCACACACCTGTAATCTCAGGATTTGGGAGGCTGAGGCAGGATTGACATGAATTCGAGGCCAGCCTGGGCTACACAGTGAGTTCAAGTCTAGCCTGAACTGTAGCAGAAAATGCCCCCCCCAGCCAGTACATTTTAGTTTCTGCTAGTTGCCCAGGTAACCTCAAGTTTATTTTAGTTGCTGTTACAGTTCCTGTTATTACTGTCTTCTAGCAATGGCTGGTCACTATGATGCATACTGTAAGAACCAATTAAAACAGCCAAGTATTTTGCTTTTGTATTTCCCGCTTACAGACCCTGTAAGAATGCTAGCCCACCACTGTTCAGGGCCTGACATTTTTTAAAGTTTAGTGCCCGTTGATGTTAAATAAATCTGCCTCCAAATCCTGGGTGATGTTTTGGTGTTTCTTTCTTTCTTTCTTTTTTTTTTTGTGGGTACCAGGGTTCGAACTCAGGACCTCGCGCGCCAGCAAGCACCCGTGCCGCTGAGCTATATCACCGGCCCTTTTCTCGTATGTGGGTTCTGGGAGTCAAACTCAGGACTTTGCGCTTGCCAGGTAGGCGCTTATGCCACTGAGCTATCTCACCGTCCCGTTTTGGTGTTTCTGTTTGCAACTGCATCTGGTGCATTGGCCGGGAAGACTGACCATGCTGACCTCTTTGGTCACCGGTTGTGGCCCTTGCGGACAGAGCAAGGACCTCTCCACTTCCTGATGGCAAGGTGCGCCCTCAAAATTTCTTGAGTCCCCTCAGAGGTCTGGAGAGGGGTTCCTGGCTCCCTATTTGAGTGGCTCACATTGGACCCAAAAGGGAAGACGACACAATCTGCCTGCCTGCCTGATTCTGGTAAGACCCCTGGGGGCACCAGTTTAAGTCTGTACCTGCTCAGTTCAAGCAGAAGAAAAGCTTAATCACTTCTCCTTAGTTAGGCCTCCCTGTGGTTTGGGGAAGGAAATATTTTAACCCCTAAATGCCTATTAAATGATTATATAGTGTATGTAATGGACAGTAAAAGGAGTAAACCATTCCATCTGTGCTCCATGGTGAGAAGAAGGAATTCCTTTCCAAGCTAAAAGTCTTGATTGGGCCCCAACCTGCCATTCCATGAATGCATCTAAAAAGGACAAAACAAGAAAACTTCTGATGTTTCTCCATAGTCCAGATGGTCCCAACATTGCCAAGAGGCAAGTGGCCAGGCAGGCATCGGCAGGGTCTCTCTCTCTCTGAGGGGCACCCACCCTTTGTCTGTGTGCCATTGTTCAAGCATACACCAAACACACATAGGAAGTCAGCAATGGGAACTGATTAGTCCAAACCCACGGTCCTTGACTGCAGGCCCAAGAATTTTAAAAAGGGCTTTACAAAGTTAAAATAAAACCAAACTGCTGTTCCCTGAGAGAACAAGACCTAAGAATTCCACCTTGGCGGATGCCACTGCAGCTCCCACCAGCCCAGCTCTCCAGCCAGCAAAAAACAAAAACCAAAAAACAAAGCAACCCAGTGAAGCACTTCTCAAAGGCATCAAAGAGGGGGGCAAAAAAGACCATCAATATGTCAAAAGTTACTACTGTTACCCAGAAACCTGATAAAAACCCTTCAGACTTTTATAAGAAACTATGAAGCCCACAGGTTCTACACCCATTTGACCCTAAGGCCCCTAAAAATTCACAAATTATAAATGCAACCTTCATTGCACGAAAAGCACCTAATATCCACAAAAAAAATACAGTCTAGTAAATGACCATACCCTCTGGCCAAAGACCAATATGCAAGTTATAAGGGCTGTGGACACTAAAAAATAAATGCCCCTTTGAATTAAAAAATAAAAACTCTCAAAAGCTTCAACCTGAATCAGATGACAACCTTCATTGATCTGATGGGCTCAGACTAGGCCAGACTGGGCTCCCTTCTTCAGCTGGGTCACTGGGAGCCCACAGTCCATGTCATATTGGGGGCCAACCTATAACCTTCCTGGCAGACAGCCAATCTATTGCCCCTCTATCAAAAAATTACCATCCCTGGGGCAACTGGAACTCTTGCCTCTCGTCCCTTCTGCCAGGCACAAACTTGCAGTCTGAAAGGATGTCAGAATACCCAATACAGCTTCTGGAAAAGGACCTCCTCTCCAAGTTAAAGGCACCACACCAGGGTCCAATGAGATAGCTCAGCAGCATAAGCACCTGCCTGGCAAGTGCGAGGTCCTGAGTTCGACTCCCAGTACCCACATACGAGAGAAGGGCTGATGATATCGCTCAGAGGCATGGGTGCCTGCTGACACGTGAGGTCCTGAGTTCAACCCCCCGTACCCACAAAAAAAAAGGCACCAAGCCAGTCACCCTCCCTCTTGTTTAACCCTGTACTTTAAAAGTTGGTCCTAATTCTGACTGTTCCTCCCTTTCCAAAAAAAAAAAAAAAACAATGCCTGCATCAGCCTGAAACAAATAATCACAGTCCTAAAATTCTAAAAACTCTCCTCCCAAACGAATAAGCCAAAACTCACCTCTGCCTGACCATCAACCATGCTCCCATAGTAATTAAACTCCACCTCACTGCAACCCCCATTTTTGTCAGACAATATCCTATGTCACTGGAAGCACAAACAGGCATCCAGTCACACCTCAGCCACCTAAAGCAGTTTGGAATCCTAATAGACTGTCCAACCCATATACCCTTCTTTGACTGCTACCTCCAGACGCCACCTGATTTACATACCTAGATTTAAAAAAATGCTTCTGCTTGTGTGTTGCTACCATAAAACAACCCCTTTTTATCTTTGACTGGAAAAATCCTGAAGCAAAGCAAAAAGGGCTGGCTGGGGCCGGTGAGATGGCTCAGCAGCATAAGCACCTGCCTGGCAAGCACAAGGGCCCAAGTTCGACTCCCGGAACCCACATATGAAAAAAGGGCCGGTGATATCTCTCAGCGGCATGGGCGCCTGCTGGCGCACGAGGTCCTGAGGTCGATCCCCGGTACCCACCAAAAAAAAAAAAAAAAAAGGGCTGGCTCCTCTAATATGAAACTCCATTCTAGGGCAACTCCCACCTGCATTAAGCAGTACCCTGTGCCACAAGTGACTCAACTAGGAATTCAGCTACACATCCAGAGGCTTCAGAACTGTGAAATATTCATAGACTGTCAAACTGCTGAAATGCACCTCTCCTGCCTATAAAGCCAGTTCAAGGCCGAAGCTGTCAAGGCCACCATGGTTGCCCTCCATCTTACAGTCCCAACACATATATGTGGCCTCAGTCTTCTGCCACCCACAGCCTGCTGGTATACCTGCTTAAAACTAAAGAATGTCTTCTGCCCTCTGTTGGCTCCTGACAGCCAGCTCTTCTTTGCCTTTAAAAAAAGACTCGAGTTCTAAGCTCAAAAGTCAAGTGACCTGGGCCAGTGAGATGGCTCAGTGGCATAAGCGCCTGCCTGGCAAGCGTGAGGTCCTGAGTTTGACTCCCGGTACCCACATATGAAAAAAGGGCCAGTGATATCGCTCAGCAGCACGGGCGCCTGCTGGCGCACGAGGTCCTGAGTTCGACCCCTGGTACTCACAAAAAAAAAAAAAAAAAAAAAGTCAAGTGACCTGGACTTAATTTCCCAAAGATTCAAAAACTTGTTTGCCCTCTTTGGAAAAGCCCTCACAGGTAACCTCACTAGTTTCCCAGCACAAAATATCGCTATGTAGCAGAAAATGCCCCCCTATCCAGTATACTGCAATTTCTGTTAGTTGCCCAGGTAACCTCCAGTTTACTTCAGTTCCTGTTACAGTTTCTGTTACTTCTGTTTCTTAGAAACAGCTGGTCACTGTGATGCATAGCTGGTCACTATGATGTATATTGTAAGAACCAGTCAAAGACAGCCAAGTACTCTGCCTCTGTACTTCCCCTTTGCAACCCCATAAAAACCTCCCTCCCTAGGCCTTCGAGGCCTGACATTTTTATAAGGATTGATTCCTTGTCAGTGCCCATTATTGTTAAATAAATCTGCCTCCAAATCCTGGGTGACATTTCAGCCAAACTCTTTTTCACAATAGTCATATCTTAATATTATTACCAATAATGCATGAGGGTTTCAGTTTCTCCACATATTTACCAACACTTTTCTTCTTCTTCTTTCTCTCCCTCTTTCTTTCTTTCTTTCTTTCTTTCTTTCTTTCTTTCTTTCTTTCTGGCATCCTAGCGAGTATAAAGTGATATCTCATTGTGTTTTTAAATGATCTTGAACAAGTATTTTTGTGCCATTAGCTACTTGTACATCTTCTTTGAAGACAAGTCTATTTAAATCCCTTGCCCATTTAAAAAAAATGGATAATTTGTCTTTTTATTGTTGAGTTGTAGTTCTAGAGTGGTAGTGTCCTTTGGGAATACACAAATTTTTCATTTTTTTCTGAAGTCCAATTTATCTATTTCCACTTTTGTCAGTTGGGCTTTTGGTATCATAGTTAAGAAACAATTGTGATGGAAGTTTTAGGGTTAACAGCATGACACTAAATTAAGATGGGCTGTGCAGGCTCAGTCAGTCTCAGGGTTAAACTGTCAGACTCAGGGGCCAGTGAGATGGCTCAGCGGCGTACGCACCTGCCTGGCAAGCACAAGGGCCCGAGTTCGACTTCCGGAACCCACATACGAAAAATGGGCCGGTGATATTGCTCAGCGGCACGGGCGCCTGCTGGCGCGCGAGGTCCTGAGGTCGACCCCCGGTACCCACAAAAAAAAAAAAACTGTCAGACTCAGTACGCCATAAAACACTATGTCATTTTTACAATTCAAAGATAACTTAGCCCAGCTGCACTACACAGCCTGCAAATGTATCTTGTTTCAAGGACTTTCTGCTCAGACAGACTAGCCCAGCCAAGGACATGCTTGATTTTACTCACTCACTCAGTTCGGCTCCCTTCCTAAACTTCCTCACCTTATGATAAACAACTCCCCCTAATGAAACCTGCCCAGAACAAAACTGCCTAAGACAAATGACCAAATGTATGGGAACAATTATAAAATAACCTGCTATCAGCTCTTGTAGTTTCTGCTTAGAAACATATATAAATCTCTGTTTTTCTCTGAGCAGGGGCTGGTGTTTTTGGAATCCCTAATTCCCACCAGCCTGCTGGCATTTATAAATGTTGCCTTCCAACTCCTTGGTGCAAAGAGTTTTCCATTTGATTCGGTAACAGATTTCTGCAACACCATTACCTAATTCAAAGTCACAAAAATTTACTCCTTTGTTTTCTTCTAAAGGTTTGTTATGGTTTAGATCTAGATGATCCCCCAAAGCCCACTGGGATCATAGGTGGGACCTTTGGAAGGTGATTGGATTTGGGGGCTGCATGGGGGGTTTGCTGGTAGGAGGTGGGGCCTGGTTGGAAGAGGGGGGTCTCTGGGGGCGTGGCCTGGGAGTTCATGTTTCCCCTTCCAGCTCCTCCCTTGACTCGGCTCCGAGTTCTCACAGAGTGAGCAACCCTTCCTCCACCAGGTGCCCCTGTCTTGGAACCAGGCAACCATGGACTGAGTCATCAGCCAAAGTAAACCTCTTCTCCTTTAAATTGCAGGTGTTGGGTATTTTGTCCCAACGATGAGAAAAGTAAGACAGCGTTCTACAGTTCAGCTCTTGTTTGTGCAAATTTAGAATTAATTTTTGTTTATCGCATGAAGTTCAACTTCATTTTCTTGCATGTGGACATCCTGGAAATTATGATCTTTTCAATTATTCCTTCTCCATCATTCTCACCATTCTTGCCTTCAGAGATTTAAAAAGGAGAAAGGATTATTGGCTCAACCTAGTCTCTATGTCGCCTAGCTGCTGTTACATACTCTTCACTTGAAAAAAAATGTATTTACACTGCTTACTCCTCTGTCATGTTTCAATTCGAAAAACTTCTTTACATTCATCCTGGAGTTTATTTTGACTGCTGAATTTTTAAAGTAAATAAATACATATTTCCAAAATTTCTAATCCACTTCTTTTAAAAAAATAAACTATTTTTATTGAATTTATTATTTTTACATGAAATATTAAGGTTCAAAAGACAATACAGTGGAGAGGTTATTGGTTTTTAAATAGTCAGCTGTTCTTATTTCATGTTTGTCCCTTTTTGTTTCCTAAGTTTGCATCTGCATAATGCATGTGATGGAGCGGTAAAAGGTGGGCGGCTGTGGGGAAGAAAATCGGCACTGAAAGGGCAGTGAGAAGAGAGGAGAGAGGCGGTGGGACCAGTGCAGAGTTCAGCGTTACAGGAGCAGAGGTTGGTTCGGGTCAGTCTGTAGACTTCGGAATAAAAGGTATGAAAAAGATGTTGAGGAATTTGAATATTATTCTCTCAGCCATGTGGTCTTTGCAGGATTTCCCCCCCTAAGCATTGTGCTTTAGTTAATAGGCGGAAGGGAAGAGCTCATAGTCTAGGACTGGTTAAAAGCCTCCCCCCAGGTAACTACCGTCCCCTTGTTCTTCCCTGACCCCTCTTAACAGGTCTGTGTGCAAGGATAAGCCAGATGTTTCGGACATTTCCTGCACGGATTTATTTTGGTGTCTGACTACATTTTTTTCTGTTTTATTGCCTGCTCCTTAGAGCGCCCCCTCTCTTGCCTCGATGTGGAAAGTGGCTGCCCCCCAAAGGAACCTCTCTCCCAGGTCCAATAACGTCCCTCCAGTAGGGGGCGGCAGCGGCACACTTCAGGGGCCGGGGTGTGGTGCAGTGGGGTCCCCTGGGGAGGAGCTTGCGGAAGGAAGCTCATCAACAAAGGAAAGGGTTAGCTAATTCCTCAGTTCCACTTTCAGAGTCAAACCCACACCCTGTGCTGAGCTGAGCCACAAAATATGTTTTCTGAAAGCTGACAGTCTTTTTGTCTGGAAGGAGAAGGATGCACTTGATACTTTTGAGAATCTGGCTTTTTGTTCTTTGACTTTTTTTCATAATTCATTACCCTCTGCTTTGGCCATGAAAGTTCTGGTTCCACTCACCTCCTCCTCCCTTCTCTCATGTCCAGCATTTTCCTGTTTTTTTCCCACTGTGGGATTATGGGTCAGTAGTAGCTACCTTCCTGTCACTCTGGAAATAAGACAAGTGCCAGGGAGGCCAACCTGCCAGCTCTCCTACTTCCTGGCCTGCTCCAGCGGGTTGCATTTATCTCCAAGACCACAGTTGCCGGGTAGCCAAAGGCCCCTCACAGCTTCTTATGCACCTCTGGGCTCCCCCTTACTTACTGGAGCTTTGCTGGGTGCAGGGGTCACCACCTCAGTCTGGCCTGGAGCTCTATCCCATTGCATGCACCAGGAAGAAGGGACACCTGGGAACAGAGCATGTGGGGCTCGGGTCCAGGCGCAGTGGTAAGGACAGTTCTGCAGGGCTCTCCACAGAACGTAATCCCAGGAGCTTCTCCCTGCCCTCTTGGACATCCACTGTCGCCGGGCCCTTTTGTGGCCTCTGCACCCCACACGCCACTGTACTGTAAGCACCAGGAGTCTCACCTCGTGACTCCTGGGGCCAGGTCACAGGTCACATGCTTGATTTTACACTCTTGATTTTGAGCAGGCCACTTGCCTTCCCAGAGCCTGTTTTCATATTTGTAACGTGTGTTAATTATGTCTTCCATAACGATTTCACAGAATTGAGATACTCAGCTAACATTGTGCTATGAGAAGCATTTATATATCACAGCGTGCTTTTATTATTTTTATTAGTACATGTTTGCAGTACATAATGATTACATTCATAGTGGGGAGTTTGTACATATACCCGATATGTGCTTTTTTTTTTTTTTTTTGTGGGTACCGGGGGGTCGACCTCAGGACCTCGCGCGCCAGCAGGCACCCGTGCCTCTGAGCGATATCACCAGCCCCTTTTTCGTATGTGGGATCCGGGAGTCAAACTCGGGCCCTCGCGCTTGCCGGGCAGGCGCTTAAGCCGCTGAGCCATCTCACCGGCCCCCGATATGTGCTTTTAAAGCATTGTTTATCCTTACTAGCTCATTTTTATTTATTTATTTACTTTTTCTGAGAAGACTCTCACTATGTAGCCCAGGCTGGCGTTGAACTCATGGTGATCCTCCTGCCTCAGCCTCTTGAGTGCTGGGATTACAGGCCTATGCCCATGCCTGGCACTAGTTCATTTTCAGGGGTATCTTTGCCCTTGTTCTATGAGCACTGTGATTCTAAGCCAAGGAATTAGGTGTTGGGAAGAACTGGATTCTTGAGAGGTTGCGGGTTATTGGAAGCAACCCGGGCAGGACGGGGGGGGGGGGGCGGCGGTTGTTTCCAGGGACTTGAGTCCTCCCCTTTGTGAGGGGAGGGGATTTGTTCCTTTCCCTGGGGCCAAGAGAAAGGAATGGGAGATCCACTTCCAGAGTCCTGGGTGTGGACTCAGACCACCAGGGCCATAGGTTTTAGTCCATTTCCTTGCCCTTGCCTAAGGCTGCTGTGGAGGAGAAAGAACTGGGGAGCTAACCTGCTTGGTATATATTTCCAGGGGGCTCTTAATTCTCGCCTGGTGATTCAGCAGTAAGTAGGTTTTATAGGAATTTTTTACATTTCGTCTTTGCCTTCTGGCTGCAATTGAAGGTTTCGAGAGCTCTGAGCACAAGGCAAGAGTCAAGAGTCTATTCATCTTCCGCTCCCATCCAAGCCCAGCACAACGTGGCCCTGGGGCCCAGTTTGCTGACCTGAACTGCATCGTTCCTTCCCCTCTGGGGTTGGGAAATATGCTGGGCAGTGTTCTTTGTCAGCTTTAAATGCAATATTTGCAAAGTTCAAAACAAGCCTTGCACTAATATGACTTGCAGCCCCTCTCCTAAATTTCCCGCTTCCAGAAGGGCTTGGGCAGGATGCAGAGGGGACTGAGCTCCGGGTTCTGCTTGAGCGCCCTCTCCTTGTCAAATGAAAGCAGCCGCTGAAGAAATTGCTTTCTCCAGATTGTAAGACACAGGAAGCAGCAGGGAGAAGCAGATCCCAGGAGGGAAACCGGGGATCCAAGTGAGCTCAGCCCTGGGCTGCTTGCTGGGTGCCTGTTTCGGTCTCCTCACCCGCATCTATCTGTTCTCACTGCCACTGTCCTCGCCTGTCCTTTCCAGGACTGTGGAAGTCACCAAGGCCACCTCCTTCCCTGCTCTCTACTGTCGAGTCTTTCCCCTGTGCCTGACCCTTCCAGAGACGGGAATTTCGCTGCTTCCCTCACAGCTGAGCGCCAATGGGCCTTTTATCCACCTGGATGCTTCCAGCTGTCCAGATGCATGGTACCGGCTGTCACCTGTTGTCTCCTCCAGGGGGACTCTCTCAACCCCCAGACAAGAGATTCTCGGAAACCCAGGGAGAGTCAGGAAGGGCGTGGAGGCAGGAAGGAGGCACTGAGAACAATGCCCCACAGCCTTGCTTGCCAAGCAGGCACATGTGGCGGTTTCCCCTTGATGTTTTTTTTTTTTTTTTTTTTTTTTGTGGGTACCAGGGGGACGACCTCAGGACCTCGCGCGCCAACAGGCACCCGTGCCACTGAGCGATATCACCGGCCCCTTTTTTGTATGTGGGTTCCGGGAGTCGAACTCGGGCCCTCGCGCTTGCAAGGCAGGCGCTTACGCCGCTGAGCCATCTCACCGGCCCCCCCTTGATGTTTAACCCACAGCCGCAGACTGCTTCCCCTCCTGCGTGCCTGGCACCTCGTGGGTAGAGTGAGCCCATTCTCACTTTACCACTTTTGATGAAATATTTCAAATTATGTGTAAGAATCTGGCAATGTGGCACACACCGGTAATCCCAGCACTTAGGAGGCTGAGGCAGGAGGACTGCTGTGAGTTCAAGGCCAGCCTGAACTACACGGTGAGACCCTGTCTCAAAAAAGTCCGACCCTGGGCTGGTGAGATAGCTCAGCAGCATAGTGCCTACCTGGCAAGCGCGAGGTCCTGAGTTCGACTCCCGGTACCCGCATATAATAAAAAACAAAAAACGAAACAAAAAAAACCTAACCAAACAAAAAACCCACAACAAAAATTTTTTCTGCATATCCAAAATCAAAATATGATAGCCAATGAAATTACCTATAATTTCCTAACACTAACATTTAATCCATATTAAGCCGGGCTTCCTGGTGCTTGCCTATAATCCCAGCATTCAGGAGGCTGAGGCAGGAGGATTGCCCTGAGCTTGAGGCTGGCCTGAGCTACACAGTGAGTTCAAGGCCAACTTGAACTACATAGCGAAACACTGTCTCTAAAAAACCCCACTTAATCCATATTCAAAATTTCTCCAATTGTCCCTAAAACATTTTTCACGGCTATTTTGTCCTAAACTGAGATCTGTAGGACCACGCATTGCATCCAGCTGTTCTGGTGCATAAGGCTCTCTTCTATACATACTAAGTGGAAGAGAGCTTCTGGTCCTAGGGTTTTTCTGATTGTGTCCTTGTTGTAGGGTTCTTCTAGTTGGCTTTTCTATATCTTTATTTCTTATAAATGACAGGTTGAATTTTAAAGTTTGATTCAATTTAAGTTAAACAATTTTGCAAGAATATATCCTGGGGGCCGGTGAGATAGCTCAGCAGCATAAGCGCCTGCCTGGCAAGCACGAGGTCCTGAGTTTGACTCCCGGTACCCACATACGAAAAAAGGGCCGGTGATATCGCTCAGTGGCACGGGCGCCTGCTGGCACGCGAGGTCCTGAATTTGACCCCTGGTACCCACAAAAAAAAAAAGAATATATCCTGGGCATGATTGGGTGCATCAGTTATTCTATTACTCATGCTATAGTTAACTCTTGGATTAGATGCTGACAGTTTTACCCCCCTCAAGTTTTCTCTTTCTTTCTTTTTCTTTCTTTCTTTCTTTCTTTCTTTCTTTCTTTCTTTCTTTCTTTCTTTCTTTCTTTCTTTCTTTCCTTCTTCCTGGTGTAAACAAACAAAAACAATATTTTCTCACAGTCATGAGAGTTAGAAGTCTGAGATCAGAACGTGGTCAGGATGACGTCTCCAAGGCTTCTCTCCTCCGAGGCTTCTCTCCTCAGCATGCGCACTTGTCCAGATTTCTCTTCTTCTGACCCTGGTCATACTGAATTAGCACTCTTCCTGTGGACCTCATTTTAACTCACTACTTCTTTTTTTTTTTTTTTTCCTTTGGTACTGGGAATCGAACTCAGGACCTTGCACTTGCCAGGCAGGTGCTGTGCCGCTGAGCTATATCCCCAGCCCTAACTTATTACTTCTTTAAAGACCTTGTCTTTAAAGGTAAAGATTTGAACAAATGATTTTTCAGGGGACATAGTTCAATTCATAATGCCTATAGAAAGCCCTTCTGGATCTCGTTGAGGTCCAGGAAGTTTATGTTTGTAATCCCAGGGGAAAGTTATTGGAATTCCAATAAATTAATTCCAATCTACCACTTCCAGTGCAACCCATGGCTAGTATAAAGACACTAAGGCATATTTGTAGTTGTGGGGAGCCAAAGGGGTCCCAAGTCGAGCTAGAGCAATGGCTAACCGGAACAAAGGCCTTGACCCAGAGTCGAACCCACGTTTTATTAGCTCATGAAGAGGGGAGTGGCTCAGGGATGAGTGGCTGAGAGAAAGGTGGGAAGTACGTGAGTGCTGTGAGCTGCACTAGGTAGGAGGCCTAAAATCATCTCTGCAATATGCAGAGAGAGAGAGAGAGTTATGCAGAAAGAGTAATCTGCATATCACAAATAGGGGCAGTATCTAGTGTTTTGGGGTCGGTGCTTCAGTTTTGATGTGTAATCGTCATGTCCTGAGACATCATAGATTCTTTCTTGAGCCTCGGTCTCAGCTGACAGTGTGGCATCACTTGGCCTAGCTCCCGCACACTAGTTGGGAGCTGCAGGCGGGGTATCACTGACCCGTCGCACTGCTGACTACACATCAGCACCTTGGCTAGATCCATTTGCATTGCTTAAAGCCAATTGAGGGAATAAAGACAAAACTTAGCCAGCTCTGCACATATCAATACACAGAAATAGGGCCAGGTTTAGCCAAAATGGAGACAATTGCTCTTCTTTAAAGGACAGCCATCCTGGTGGTCCTCCACAATACCCTGCCCTCCAGCTCCTCAAACTTCATACATTTTTCACATGCAAAATACACTCACATCATCCCAGTAGCCCCAAAGCCTTAACCCATTTATCATCAATTTGAAGCCCTCAACCTCATCTCTCTCCTAAATCAGATGTGGGTAAGTTTTGAGATGTAACTGATTCTGAGGCCAAATTTCTCTCCAGTTGAGTCTATAAAATAAAACAAGTCATTTGCTTTCAAGACAAGAGGTAGGACAGATGTAGGACATATGTTCCTATTCTGAAAGGAAAAATCAGAAAGAACAGGGAGTGATGAGTCCTCAGCAAGCCTGTCAGGGCCAAGTCTGTTACTGGATTCTGTAGACTCTTTCCAGGACCTTGGTGCCCTGAACAAAGAATTGGACAAAACACATGAAATGGTAGCAAGGTTTTACATTTATTAAAGGTAGGAAGAGAGGTAACCTCTGCAGAATGTGAGCAGGCCACTGAGAGAGTTCACAGTGGCCACTAGGTTGATGGATGGGGTCTTTTGTATCCCTCATTCCTCAGGCTGATGTCAGAGCTAGCTTGTCCTATCAGAAACCTGCTCGATTTTAAGCTGAAAGAATTGAAGACAGCATTTTCTGATTGGTCCCAGGTGCAGGGCTTGGGAACTGTATTCTGCACATGTGTCCTGGATCTCTGTGATTGACTGGTCATGCCCACTTGCTCAGCCAGTTGGCCATGCCCTAATCTCCTGCCTCAAGTCTATTAAAGGTTAAGTCCCCAGATGATCCTCTTTGGTTCTGTGTTCCTGCCTCTGAGCCCACCAGGGCAATGACCCATACCCTTGACCTGTGTGGTGGTGGCCTGTCCTGCTGAACTGGGGGATGGGCTTGTCCTCTGGGACTTAGGAGGTTGTTTCAGTATCTGGAGCTCACTATGTAGCCTAGGCTGGCCTCAAACTTGTGGTGATCCTCCTGTCTCAGCCTCCCAAGTGCTGGGATTACAGGCATGTGCCACCACACCTGGCCCTTTCTTGCATCTAGAGTAGATCTTTGAGGCCATTTCACTCATGGGCAAGTGGCCCATGGCCAGCTCAGAGCTGTGTCCTCAGTGTGCAACCCCTGTCTGCTCAGGGCTCTTTCTGCTTCGCCGACATTTTCATTCAAGGCCACAGGTCTCCTGGTTATTCAGTGACCTCTTCAGGAAACATAACCAATGTCAGGACAAGAGGGAATTTTATTCTACTTAAAACAGTGTTATGGGAATATGTGTGTGTTTATTGTAGGTTTACATATTCAAAATGCTTTTTACCTTCCTAAGGGAACAATGGTATATATGCTCAGAGACTGCAAATGCTGTTTTTCTTGTAGATAAGGAGCTGGCTTAGAAACCAGAAGTAAGAGGGCTGCAGTGTGGGCCTCCCTGGGTGCAGTGTGCCCAGGGGCTCTGCTAAGGGAACTATTCTAAAGTTGGAGAGAGAAGGCCATCATTTTTATTTGCCATTTCGCCCCCATCCTCTCCCTCCTCCTCATGCTCTTCTTCTCCTTCCTCTTCTCCCCCCACCATCTTCCTGTTCCTCCACCCTTCTCCTTCTTCTTCTTTTCCAGTACTAGGAGATTGAAGTCAGGGCCTCCACACTGAGCTACATCCCCAGACACCCCCACTCCTTTTATAATTTTTTTCTTTATTATTATCATTATTTGTCTTTTTGAGGCAGGGTTTCACTATGCAGTTCAGGCGGGAATTGAACTCACTTTGTAGCCCAGGCTGGCCTTAACTCACAGCGATCTTCCCACCTCAGCCTCCCAAGTGCTGGGATTACAGGCATGCACCACCATGCCTGGCGAGGGCAAGTCTTATGTTGAATAATCACATAAACTTTTGAACAAAAAATGAAACTTAGAATAGCATTACATATTCTACCTTAGTTGACCCTTCTGAAAACATGTATTGATAAAATACTTTTAACTCTTTTATTTGAATTCTGAACTTCTATCTGCTACTTCTGCAGGCTTTGTAACCTGGGGTTAGTGGACTTAACAGGTCTATGGATAAAATTCTCTTTCAATATACTATAGTTTATCTCCTATAACCCCTGTAATTGACTTTCTACATTTAAAATCATGATTCTGAGGCATCCACAGCCTTCATTGGACTATGAGAGGGGAACGTGGCACAAGGAAGTCTATGATTCCTGGAGGGCCAAGCCAGCCCCTTGCAAGGATCCTGGCTAGGAGGCCACTTCTCTGTCCTTCTCCACTCTGACCAGAGCACAGGATGCTCAGAGGATGGTGTTGCACGTGAAACTGAGCGGGCCTTCACATCCCTGCCTGGTTAAGTAGGATGAAGCTGAGCCACAGGAGCGTCATGATGCAGACACAAGCCGTTGCCTCCCTTCCTTGATTGCCGTTGATAAATGGTACCACTGAAAATATGGTGAACATTTAAGTTTTTTAAAAAATGTTGCTCAGTTACTTTCCTGTTGCTGGATACAATACACAATGCCTACAACTTAAAGGAGAAGAGATTTATTTTAGCTTGTGGTTACAGTTGCTGGTCAGCTGACTCCAAGGCAGAAACAGGGTGGCAGAAGGGCATGGCAGAGGAAAAGTGCTCAGCCTGTGACAGCCAGAAAACAGAGGGAAGAGAGGAGTTGGGAAAGGGGATCCCCCCTTCTAGGTAACACCCCCAGTGACCCACCTCCAACCAGGCTATACCTCTTGATGGCACATTCAGCCATGAACTCATCAACAGACAAATCCACCGATGAGTACAGTGTCCCATGATCCAATCACCTTCCAAAAGTCCCACCTCTGAACACATGGAGACGTTGGGGACATTTTAGATCCAAATCATAACATTCTGCCCCAGCCTCCAAAAGATTCATGTCCATTTCATTATGTAAAATGCATTCAGTCCACCTCTGAGAGTTACCAAATTCTTAGGAATTTCAGCAGTGCTGAAAAAATCCAGGTCCAAAGTTTCCTCTGAGACTCAAGGCAAACTCTTAGCTGCAAGCCTCTATAAAAGTCAGAAAGAAAGTTAAACACTTCCAACATACAATAGCACAGAGTGGACATTCCCATTCCAAAAGGGAGAAATATAGAGGTAGAAAGATGTTGGACCCAAGCAAGATCAAAACCCAGCAGGGCAAACATTAAATCCTTGTAGGTCCATGTCCAGCACCCACATTTCTAGAATGTCCTTCAAAACATTTTGGAGTGCTGGTTTGGTGGTTATAAATTTTCTCAGATGTTCTTTGTCATGGAAGTATTTTATTTCTCCGTCAGTTTTTTTTTTTTTTTTTGTGGGTACCGGGGGGTCGACCTCAGGACCTCGCGCGCCAATAGGCACCCGTGCCTCTGAGCGATATCACCGGCCCCTTTTTCGTATGTGGGTTCCGGGAGTCGAACTTGGGCCCTCGCGCTTGCAAGGCAGGCGCTTACGCCACTGAGCCATCTCACCGGCCCCTCTCCGTCAGTTTTGAAAGACAGTTTTGCAGGGTACATCAATCTGGGTTGAAGGTTATTTTTCTTTAGAACTTGAAATACATCATTCCAAGCTCTTTTTTTTTTTTTTTTTTTTTTTTTGTGGGTACCGGGGGGTCGACCTCAGGACCTCGCGCGCCAGCAGGCACCCGTGCCGCTGAGCGATATCAACGGCCCCTTTTTCGTATGTGGGATCCGGGGGTTGAACTCGGGCCCTCGCGCTTGCAAGGCAGGCGCTTACGCCGCTGAGCCATCTCACCGGCCCCTAACATCTTTTAAGATTCTACTCTTATGTTGAATTTCTGGAATCTTGACTATGATATGCATGGCTGAAGATTTCTTTTGATCATGGCTAATTGGAGTTCTATGAGCCTCACTTATCTGAACGTCAAATTCTTTTTCTCTACCAGGGACATTTTCTGTGATAATGTCTGACAGTGTTCTGATGTCATTTATGCTATCTCCTGCTTTTTCATTGACTCCAATCAATCTTAAGTTATTATTCTTTGCATCATCTAGCAGCTGCTGGATTGATTTTTCATTGTCCCTTGCTATTTTTAAGAATTCTTTCTTTTCATGATCACTAATTGCAAGCCTGTCTTCTATATCTGAGATCCTGTCCTCACATTGGCTTAATCTGCTACAAATACTTTCAATGGAATTTTTGTTCTCCTGGATATCTGCTTGAATCTGCTTTATGGAGTCCATTTCTTTCCTGTGCTGAGCATTCATGGCTTCCATCATTTTCTTAAGCTCGTCTATTTTTTTGTCTGTGTCTGCTCTAGCGTCTTTAAGCATGGTCTTCATTGTGGACATTATCTCTGCAGTTATCTGAGAACTTAGTTCTGATTTAAATTTTTCCAGAGCCTCATTCAACTGCTTTGTTGTTACCACTTCAGAGATGTCAGGTGGGTGGCTTTCGGTTTGTCCCACCTCGTTGCCCCCTGGGTTTGCCTTTGGTGAACTGGATGTGAAGGGTTGCATCTTGTTTAAGTGTCGTCTCATTTTCTTTTCTTTCTTTAGTTTAATTCCTGGGTTGCTGTTTGTAAATTGCCTATGGTAGGTTGCTTTATTGCTAGTATTTCAAACTCTTAGGAGATGGCTACTTCTCTGAGCTATCTTCCAGGTGTAGCTTATTTTTGGGTTTTGAGCCTGCTGCAAGATCCTACCTCTTCAATTTGTTGGAGATAAGAAGTTGCTGCCTGTTTGGCCCAGTCCTTGGTTCTTTGGTTCTGTGCCACAGTATTTTCTGTGATCCTTAGACAATCTCAGTCTTGGAATACCAGGAAGAAAAGCGCCAGTCAGTGTGTCCTTCACAGCTGGTGCTTCTCTGTACTGCGGCATCTCGCGTTACTCCGCAGAGGTCCCCGCTGGAGCCGTGGATGGAGTGGCGGTCGCCCTGAGTTCCAGGTTCAGCTGCTGCCCCCCGCCCAATGGCGCCCGGCTGGTCGCTCTCTCACGCAGGACGGCCGGGCGTCAGTACTCACCGCCAGTCAGTGTGTCCTTCACGGCCGCTGCTTCTCTGCACCGCCGCTTCTCTCGTTCCTCCATGGAGGCCCCCGGGGGCGCCGGCAGTCACCGCGTGTCTGTAGATTTGAACCGCTTCTGTCGCGTCGGGATTCCCGACACAGGGAAACGGCGCCAGAGGCCACCTCCTTCTTCTTTGTTGGACTTTCTCTCTTCACTTTCTCCGTGGGGCCCAAACTGCTCTTCAGATCTTTCCTGGGTCCAGGGGAGCCACTTCCCTCTTTCTTGTCCTCCTCCAGTCACTATAGTCCAGTGTCCAGACGGTGACTTTTGGAGAGGTTCACTGCCTGCTTCTTACAGATCCGCCATCTTTTTCCCCCATTCTAGCTGCTTACACTGACTCCAAGCCCCCCCGCCTCTTTGGAGTGCACATGAGCTCCCCACTAATCTGTTTTTATTTTAATGCTCAACAAACACAATGGCTTGTGGTTTGTGGAAAAGTTTCTTCACTGTTCTGAAACCTGCAGTAAGAGCACCTACCTGCTGCTAGACAGGGCCTGGAGGGAAATTCATTTGCAAATCTCCCCACACTCTGAGAAAGACTTCCAGCCAGTGTGGTGGGCATACCTGTAGTCCCAGCACTCAGGAGGCTGAGGCAGGAGGATCACCCCAAATTTGAAGCTAGCATGGGCTACATAGTGGGATCTCATCTGAAAAAAAAAAAAAAAAAGAAAAAGTGGAAAAGAATTCCTTCCTGTCATAGTCCTGGAATTCACATAGAAATGGTAGAGAAAGCTTTGGCAGTTTTTTTTCTCCAACCTTGGGTTGATTTTCCCTCTGGCATCTCTGTTCTAAGGACAGTCCCTCTGACTGAGGAAACAGAAACAATATAAATTCTGAAGAGTTCTGCTTTCTCTTTGCACCCACTAACCTGACAACATTGACCACAAGCAGCAGATCCCTTTTTTGCTTTGAAAAATAACTTTCTTTTTTTTTTTATTTTAAAGAGAAGAAAAAACAAATCAAAAAAAGAAGAAATTTTCAAAACAACATAATATGAGTGTAACAATGGTCAATGCATTACGTATTATTATCTTTAAGTTAGTTATTCAGGATACCAGACATTAGCATTCAATTGTCCAAACATTATTGGCTCAAACCTTACTCTTCAATGAACTAAGTAAAACTGGTAGTGTATCTATCTTAACCATCTTATATACATATACAATTTTTTTTCCCTTTCCCTTCTTTCTTTTCCCCATTCCAGTCTCTCTTTCTTATTGACCAGTTTCTTTTTGATTCACCGTGTCTATTGTACATTTTGGATCTTATTTACTCTTTCAGTTTCTCATACTAGAGAGACAATACGATGCTTACACATGTGCGTCTGGTTTATGAAAAATAACTTTCTGAAGACCCACACCAGCCTCAGTTCCCGCGCAGATTTCACTTTCTCAGAAGCACCTTAGACATCCATTCTCCAATTATGCGACCCCTGTTGTACTTAGGCTCACTTTCTCTTATAGCTTCTCTTAAGAAATATGTGTGATTAGGGAACTTCTCTTTTGTTTTGTTTCAAAACAGAGTCTTAACATGTAGCCCAGGTTGGCCTCAAACTCACATTATCCTTCTGCCTCAGCCTCCCGAGTACTGGGAGTATAGATGTGGACTTGGCACTAGGGGTTTCTTTTAGCTCCTTTCCTTTTGTCACTGACTTGTGATCCCACAGGAAAAGGGAATATTTTTATGAACTTACGAGGGCTGGAGTGTAGAGCACTCAGTGGTAGAGCACTTGCCTAGCATGACGTATGCTCTGGGTTTGATCCATAGCACCAAAGAGAAAAGAAAGAAAGAAGAAAGAAAGAAAGAAAGAAAGAAAGAAAGAAAGAAAGAAAGAAAGAAAGAAAGAAAGAAAGAAAGAAAGGGAATGTTCCTAAATTCTTCAGCATCTTCCCAAGATGTGACACTAGTTATTTTCTTTGAATTGTAAAATCTAGTGAACACATCTAACTGCCCTGCCATTTCTCTCTGTCACAAAATTGAAGAAGTCAGTTGCTTTCTCCCAAGCTTCCGGTCACTTCCACTCTGCCAACCAATTCCTCCTTTTGGCCAAATTTAGATGCAGAGCACAGTTCCCCTTCTTACTTCCCCTGCTCTCCAGGAGACACAGCTCACGCCTCCTGGGCCCTTGCTGCACGGAAGGTACCACTTGGAGGGTGGCTCAGGACCCTGCCAGCAACAGACTGGCTGTGGCCACTCGAGCAAGAGACGCTGTCTGGGGAGGACAGGGCGGATGCCAGGGAAGGCTGAAGGGCCAGCTGAGTGACTGCTCAGCACCCAGGGAGGTGGCCAGCTGTCATCACAACCATGCTCACATGGGAACATCCCGGGGGGAAAGTCTGTATCGCAGTGCTGTAGTCAGGGTTTGCAAGGGAAACAGTTTAATACAGGACACATAATTTATAGTATTATTTTATAGTAGTCACCCAAAGAGTCAAATAAAAGAGTGCAGGAACTCTGTCCACACACTAAAGATACAAACAATCTAGCTGAGAGCCTGGATCCCACAGCAATGTCCTGCATGAGTCCAGCTGAAGACCTAGAGCCCATGGCAATGCCCCCCACGAGTCCCACTGGAAGCCCAGAGCCCACAACAATGTCTCATGCAAGTCTGTACCAAGGATCTGCACTGGGAAGACCCAAAGGTCCATGGTGGAGCTAGAAAGTCCGTGCCAGCAGGATGAAGGATCTGTGCCAGCAGGCTGGGGGATCTGCACTGGAGCCAGGAAGCGACACTCAAGGTAAGGACCAGAGCTCCCCCAAAGTGAACTGCAGCCATCCTCAGCAACAATGAGGTCCTGAGCTCCTTGACGATGAGAACAGCCAAGTTCCTGTCAGGAAAACCAGAGCGACACGCTTCTCCAGGAGAACAACAACACCACCTTTTCCTTTCCAGTTCTCTTTTTATGCTGTTAGCAACAGTCCTCAGGTGGGCCCTCCACACCCAGCACCATGCTGATTCAGTTTAGCCGGGTTGTCAATTTACCACACACAGTGACTGCCGATCACTGTCCCTAGCACTGCTGCCATGTGACATCAGAAGCTGCGCTGCCCCCTCTGAAGCTGGTCAGCATGGTTCTTGGCACTTGGTCAGATGGTGGAGTCTGAGTTAAGCAACCACACCATAATTTCCAAGAGATACAATACATTGTTAATGTAGTACATTACCAATATGAAGTAATTATTTCCTTGTCAAACATCTCCAACATAGGATTAAGGATAATTGTGTTTTGTTTGTTTTTTTATTTTTGAGACAGGATCTCACTGTGTAGTTCAGGTGGATCTTGAACTCACTATTTATCCCAGGCTGCCTTAAACTCATGGTGATCTTCCTGCCTCAGCCTCATCAGTGCTGGTGTGACAGGTGTGTGGCACCATGCCCAGCAAATAACTGTTTTAGTAAGAAACCCATAGCGCCAAAATCTTCAAAACTTAATGTTTAAAACATTTAAACAGATAGTAAAGAAAGAGTTCAATAGCAGTGAAATATTTTTACTTGGAGAAGCTAAATATATATTTATGAAATACTCAAGAGCTACAGAGAGAAACTCCACACGACTTCCATATATTGAGGTGAAATACTATATCGCTGTTCCACTGCTTCAAAGTATGGCTAGTTTCTCTGACATCCCTGCTGATATAAATTCTAATAGTTGGGAAACAAGATATTTTACATAGAGGTATGTCTCAGATTATTACTGAGTATCTATGTAAGTACTAATCTTTTTCATTCTGTTTTTTTTTTTTTTTTTTTTTTTTTTTGTACTGGTAATCTAACGCAGGACCTCACACTTGCCAGGCAGGTGCTGTGCCACTGAGCTAAAACCCCAGCCTTTCATTCTGGTTTTTAAAAATATTTTAAGCATTTCCCTTTCTTACAGTCAAGGCGCGGAGTTGATGGAACATAATTCTTTTCCCTGGCTTCACTTTTAGTTATTTTTATATAACAGTTTTATTGAGATATAACTCACATACCATATAATTCACACATCTAAGGCATAAGGGGATGTTCTTTTTAGTATATTTACAGACTGTAAAGTCAACCACAATTTTAGAACACTTTCATCAGCTCTCCAGGAAACCTTACACCCATTAGCTGTCACATCCCATTTTTCCCAACCCCTGAGACCTAGGTAACTACTAATCCTTTTGTCTCTCTATATTTGCCTATCCTGGACATTCCCTACACAAAATAGAATCAAACGTAATCTTTGTGACCAACTTCTTTCCCTTACCATAATGTTTTCAAAGTTTATCCATGTATAGAATTTATCAGTACTTATCTTTCTTTCTTTCTCTCTTTATCTCTCTTTCTTTCTTTCTTTCTTTCTTGCTTGCTTGCTTGCTTGCTTTTTTGAGACAGGGTCACACTATGTAGTCCAGGCTAGCCTCAAACTCACTATGTGGCCCAGGCTGGCCTTGAACTCCTGGTGATCCTCCTGCCTCAGTGCTAGGATTACACCACCCAGCACCACCATGCCTAGCTAGTACTCCATTATTTTTTATAGTCAAATACTATTCCACTGTAATGGATATATAGCTGGCTGGTTGTATCTGAGGGCTCTACATCTGTGGATTCAAACACCCATGGATAGAAAATATATACATATTCTTAAATTACATCTGTAGTGAATACAGATAGACTGTTTTCCTTGCCACTGTTCCCTAAATAATACAAGAACTATTTACAGAGCACTTATGTTGTGTTAGGTATTAAAGGCAATTGAGAGATGATTTAAAGGACACAGCAGGATAGGTTATATGCAAATGTGATGTTTTACATAAGGGACTTGTACAGCTGGGGATTTTGGCATTAAAGAGGGTCCCAGAGCGAATTCCCTAAGGATGCAAGGGACAGTTGTACTATATTTCACCACTGGGCAGTGGATAGATATTTAGGTTGTTTTCATTTTCTGGCTGTCATGAATGATGCTATTATGTACATCCATGCCAGGTTTTTGTGTGAACTTGTTTTCATTTCTTCTGGTGAGCGTTCTCACTCCCATCCTGTTTACCAACATTTCTGCCCCCTCTTGACATTCTCACCCACTGCATATGAGGGCCCTAGTTTCTCCACAACTTTGCCAACAGTTGTTGTTGTCTTGACATTTTGGTTCTAGCCATCTTAGTGGATGTGAAGCGGAATCTTGTGGTAGTTTTGATTTGCATTTTCCCAATGATGAACAATGTTAAGCATCATTTGATATGTTTATTGGCAGATCTTGTGGGGGAAATGTTCAGGGTCTTTGTCTTTTTTTTTTTTTTTTTTTTGTACCAGGAATCAAACTCACGACCTTGTGCTTGCCAGGCAGGTGCCGTGCTGCTGAGCTATATTTCTGGCTTTTGCCCATTTGTTGTTGTTGTTTTGTTTTGTTTTTTTGAGACAGGGTCTTCATATGTAATCCAGGCTATCCTTGAATTTACTATGCAGCCCAGGCAGGCCTGGAACTCCTGGTGATCTTCTTGCTTCAGCCTCCCCAGTGTTGGGATTACAGGCGTGAGCCACTACACCCAGCTTCTTTGCCTATTTTTAAATTGGGTTACTTTGCTGTTACTGAGCTATTGTGTTATAAGTGCGTATGTGTGTGTGTGTAGACTGAACCTAGGGCCACATTAGGCAAGTGTTCTGCCGCTGAGCTACACTCCAGTCCTAAGTATTTTTATAAGGCTAACTTGTTTTCCATGACACAAGCCTTCTTTGGAGCATCTGAGGGTCACTGTGACCCGGAAGGACTGTCACAGAGAGCCTGGCAGTCTGGCACACAGTGATGTCAGGAAGAATAACAAAAGAGCAGGTCTAAGAGCACGTGCTCTTTGGCTTCCTTGTGTCTTTTTTTTTTTTTTTTTTTGTGGGCACCAGGGGTTGACCTCAGGACCTCCTGCGCCAGCAGGCACCCCTGCGGCTGAGCGGTATCAACGGCCCTTTTTTCCTATGTGGGTGCCAGGAGTCGAACTCAGGACCTCGCGCTTGCCAGGCCCCGCTGAACCATCTCACCGGCCCCTATGTGTCTTCTTTCTGGCTTTTCTATCTGCCATCACCCTGGTCATCAGCGCTCAGGTTATTATTGCTCTGGGTAGAGGCTGCGGGTGACCCCGTCACTCTCATGAGTGAGGTGCTCTGTTTGAGAGAGTTTCCACTGTGATTTGGGGACTGTACTTCCCAGGAATCTACTTTCGGGAAGAGTTAGGTCGGCACTTTCCCTAAGTAGAGAAGGTAGGTTGGACAGGGTGGGCCTCATCACTACTTGGGGAGATCCGGGGAGGTGAAATCTCCAAGAGCAGGAGATCCCGTGGCCGGGAGGGCTGGAGCACTGGGTCTTGGGGCGTGGCATTCGCAGGATGAGTGGCTTCGCGTTGTTGGTGCGATGATCTCCGAAACCGTGGTGAGAAGCCATGAACAGGAGGAGTCTCTCTAGATTGTCAACAGGTGGAAATCCAGGCCTCAAGTGCAACGCTAAGCTGATGATAACAATTGGCTCTGAGAGGCTCATCTTCCTCCGATATGCTGGTCTGGTGTGAGAAAAAAGATTACTCCTCCCTGCTTCCGCCCCCACCCAGCTTGCGGCCAAACTGCTCAACTGCCATTCAAACCCATACTTCCCAGCATGCCTTGCAGCAGCCGAAGCCCCAGTCCCTGCCCTTGCGCTGCTCCTCAGCTGAGGGTGGCTTAGCCAGTCACCTCCCAGATCCAGGGCAAGCACCCTGCAGGCCCTTGACCCCACCTCCCTGTAAACCGCACCTGATGCAAAAGCGGGGCCCCCTGCAGTGTCCTGTCGGGGGAGTCGACCAGGGCGAGCTCCCCTCCACCTTCCTTCCTCCCTCAGGCTCCCAGATGCCCCAGCGGGCTCCCCTCCATGGTATCTTCCTTGACATGTGGTGCCCCTGGGGATAGCTGGGTGTGCCACATATTTCCAAGCTTCAGACCCCTGCTTTGCACAGTGTGCACCTTGCCCCACTGCCCAGGCCCCTCTGATCTGTCACCAACACTTCCTTCTCTCCCTCCCGGGCATTTCCTCACTTCTCAGGAACCCGCAGCTGACCCCAGCCTGTAACCCTCCCTGTTCCAGGAACCCACCATTCCTCTTGCTTTCTTCGCCTCCCCGAGGTTTTGGGGATGCCTTCCACCCTGCCAAGGCTGGGCGGCTAGGCTTTGTGAAGGCTAAACTCCATTTTATAAACACTTGGTCCCACATCTATTAACTTCCCCTTGGCCTGTTCTGCCAAGGAAAATATGTTTATATGGCACTTCCCATTTTACAGAAGTTTCATACTGCGTGCTGGCCCCTCCTTTCATTAACCGATATCTCCTTATCTCCTTCTCCTCCCTTTCTCCTCCTCCCCTTCTTCTTCCTCTTCTCCTTCTCTTCCTCCTCCTCTTCCTTTCTCACTCTTCTCCTCTGCTTTCTTCCACTTTTTTTTTCTTTGTTTTGTTTTGTTTTGTTTTGTTCGAGACAAGGATTTCACTACATTACCTGGCTGCCCTGAACTCCTGGGTTCAAATGACCCTCCTCCCTCAACCTCTCCAGTGGGTGGGACCACACTGTTGGCTAAATGACCTTATATTTTGAACGTGTAGCCATCCTTCCCTGTTTTCCCTTCAGCATCCTCATTTACTAATTCACCAATGTGTGCACCCTGGCTCCTGACCCTGCCACTCTACTGAAACTACTCTTTGCAAGACCATCCATCCTTCCATCTGTCCATCCATCCTTCCTTCTCTCTATCGATCCATCCATCCATGCACTCCACAGCAGTTCAAGAGCAACTGATCTCTGCATGGCTCATCATTGGCTCAGGGACACAGCACCAAATAAACAGATGAGGCTCTTTTCCTTGGGAGCTCACAGTTTAGTGGGGGTGGTGATGATAATTAGCAAGCAGATAATAAAATATCAAGCAGTGACACAAGTAAAAAAATGGTGAAGAAAAGGCAAAGTAGAGAAAAGCAAGTGATGGGTGTGGCTTTAGATGCCATGGTTAGGGAGGGCCTCTGAGGATGTGACACTTGAGCAAAGGCCTGGTGGAGGCTAAGGGGAAGGTGGCAGGGACATTCCAGACTGGGAAGGAGCAAGTGGCAGGTGCCCCAAGACAGGAGCCTGCCTGGCTTGAGGGGCCATAAGGACTTCATGCTTTCAGCAGAGTGGGCAAGGAGGAAGGTGGTGGGGTATGAAATGAGAGGGACACGGAAGGGATGCAGTCCTTGGGCCTCCAGCCTGTGGTAAGGACTCTGGTTCATATCTGTGAGTCATGAAAAGGGACTCCTCAGTAACCAAAACATGACTTCCCAAGTCCTCAAGTTCTCCAGCTGCTCCAGAGCAAGTGACACTACCTTTGTTCAATTAAAAAATCTTGGGAAGTGTGTGGGTTCAGGCCTATAATCCCAGCAGTCGGGAGGTTGAGGCAGGAGGACTGCCATGAATTTGAGGCCAGACTGGGCTACATAGTGAGTTCAAGGCCAGCCTGAACTATATAGCAAGACCCTATCTCAAAAAACAAAGAAAGAAATCTTTGCTAACTCCTATAAGGCGGTAGACTAAGGACTGCTTGGGGAAACACACAAATGTGACAAGCCATTTTCCCAGCCTGCCAGCACCCAGTGTCTTGGAGGTAATGCAGAACTATAACAGATGGTGACAGTCCCCCCATGAGCTGTGAACAAAGTCCTAGCGGGGCACAACGAGGAGCCATCGTCTCTCCTACGGTCTCCCCTGATGGTGCAGATCAGGCCTTCCAGAACATTCTGCCTGACATCTCCAGCCAGTGTGCTCTCCTCCTTCCACCCAGCTCCCGGCACCTCGTTCCTGGTGTCCATGATTCCCATCCACTCCGCCCTGCCCCAGGCCATGGTTAGTTATGCGGGCCCCTTCCCTCACCATCGTACCACCAGCTGTGCCCTGGCACCAGTAGGATACTTCCCTCAGCATCTTGTCATCTTTGACCATCATGAGACTATCCGTGTTTCCAGAAGAGGAAGAGGCGGTGTCCCCATAGGGGTCAGCCACTGGCGTCAGTGGCTGAGGAGGCCATGGGGGACAGGGAGCCAGAGCCACCCTTTCCCCTAGATGGCCAGAGAACAGGCATGAGCCTGCTGGGAAGGCCCATCTGCCAGGCCCTCCCCTCATGTTGCCCAGAGCTTGGGAGTCTTGGCACCGACCCCTAAGCTTTTCCAAGACTGGCACTTCATGGTGTTGAGTGCTGCCCATGTGGGCGGTGGCCTCTGTTCTTTCCGGTTTTGATTTTTGGTTCTTAAAACTCCATTCCAAATGAGGGAAATGAAACTACTGAAGCCTCCCCTCACAGCCCACTGATGTGGGGCAAGAGAACAAGGGATTCTCAGTGAGGGCCCCAAAGGAAATCCCCTCCCTGTCATGTGCTGGGGCTGGGAGAAGCGGGGGTGGCACTCACTCATGGCTCGGCCAGCCCCGGCCACCAATGTGATGGCCCGGATGGAAAGGCTGCCTTATTTGTGCCAGGCTGAGAGCCCCAGTCTGGGTGGGCAACTCTGGAGCAGGAGTTACAGGGTCATGACCTTGGCCTCAGAGTTCCCTTTGGAGTCTGAGTGCCACAAGTGACAAAATATTATGACCCTTATGGTGCACACCTGTAATCCCAGCACTTAAGAGGCTGATACAGGAGGATGGCTGTGAGTTTGAGGCCAGCCTAGGCTGCACGGTAGAGTTCAAGACTAGCCTGATACCCTCTCTCAAAAAAACAGAACAAAAAAGAAGTTTAGTTTAAGAAAGAAAGAAGGGGGCCGGTGAGATGGCTCAGCGGCTTAAGCGCCTGCCCGGCAAGCGCAAGGGCCCGAGTTCGACTCCCAGAACCCACATACGAAAAAGGGGCCGGTGATATCGCTCAGCGGCACGGGGGCCTCCTGGTGCGCGAGGTCCTGAGGTCGACCCCCCGGTACCCACAAAAAAAAAAGAAAGAAAGAAAGAAAGAAGGGCCGGTGAGATAGCTCAGTGGCATAAGCGCCTGCCTGGCAAGTGCGAGGTCCTGAGGTCGACCCCCCGGTACCCACATAAAGGAAAAAAAAAAAAAAAAAGAAAGAAGCCTCAACAGGCAGCTCCCAGAAAATCATGGCTAGGGTGGGTCTACCGCTCCCTTCCCTACTACCAACACTTTCCTCTTAGAGCACATATTTACAGGGCCTCTTTATGTCCATCGAACATAAAGGTTTTTGGAACAACATGTGAACCCTTTCCTCAGAAGTGTAGAATATAGTTGGGGAACAAGACAGAAATCTGAAAACTTAAACCATAATACAAACGTCACCCTGAGGCCAGTGGATGTTGCAGACCCAGACCCATGGGTTCAGAGGAGGAGGGGCTGGGCTCTGGGATGGGGAGGGTCCGGGTAGACAGGAGAAGCCACTGGGAGTGACAGCGTGGGGCACTCTGCCCTGTGTCTGAGGACCCTGTGGCTGAGGTGCACCTGTGGCCTGGGAGCGGAGTATGGGGTGGCATGGGGGGTGGGTGACAGGGGGCGGGGGTTGCACCGGCTGGGGCAGGACACCCAGCTTGTGCTGAGTAGCGGTGCTCTGATCCCTGCCTTGGCCACACAGCCAAGGGACCTCCTCAGGCTGGAGGAAGGTTTCTTTGGCTCCAAGGCTTAGGGTCCCATGGAGCCAGCTTGGAGAGAGGTTGGCACTATTTCCAACCAGCTGGCTGACTACACAACCAAGACCATTGGCTTTTTGTTTTTCATTTTTTCTCAGAACTGGGGATTGAACCCAGGGCCTTTGCACTGAGCTACATCTCCAGCCCTTTTTTGTATTTTTAAAATTTTGAGACAGGGTCTCACTGTTGCTAAACTGCCTGGGGTGGGCTTGAATTTGGGATTTTCCTGCCTCAGCCTCCCAGAGTTCTGGGATTAAAGACATGAGCCACCATGTCTGGGTAGGCCATGGGTTTTTAAAGTTTTCTGGAAGGTAGCAGGTGCCTTTCTTGAAAGAAATCCTATAGAGAACTCACATAAAAGCTGTAACACAGGATGAGGTGGGGAGAGAACTCAGGTACCCACGAGGAACTCTTAAACCTGCAGAGTCTGGGTTTAAACCAGCTGGGTAAGGGATGCAGAGGCAAACCGTGAAGGGATTCTAAGAAGGGAGTGAGGTGACACATTTTAGACTGATGGCAGTGGCTTCTTGATGGGGTCAGCCTTCAAGAGGGACAAAATCAGGGGCAGGGAGCCAGTTTAAGGAAGCTACTGGAATGGTCTAGACATGAGTTGGGAGGCGTAGACCCAAGGATGAAGAGTAGCACTGAATTCAAGAAACATCTCTGGTTGGGAGTGGTGGTGCATGCTTGTGAGCCATCATTTAGGAGGCTGAGGCAGGAGGATCTCTGAAAGTTTGAGGCCAGCCTGGGCTATGTAGCAAGATGCTGTCTCAAAAAAAAAAAAAAAAAAAAAAAAAAAAGGAGAGAGAGAGAGAGACATATGTGAGTTAGAATTGGCAGGAACTGTTGACCAACTGAATGTGAGAGGTTGAAACTGAGAACTGGGCTGCCTGGGCTGAAGTAGGCCATAGAAGGTCACTGCCACATGGGGAAAGAAAGAGGCTGGGACAAAGGATGTGAGCTCCACTTGGGATTTATTGTGTCGTGGTGACTCTGGGATATCTAGGAGTTGAGTGACGAGTAGACAGAAGTATAAGTCTGAATGTTCTCTCCCCGAGAGAATTTCAGAGCTCGTGATTAAAATCTGGGAGTCATCACCATATTAGTGGACGCTAAAGACACGGGTGCAGAGGATGTGTCTACATGAAAGGAAACAGGCCCGTCAGAAAAGGTGATTGTGACAATTTTCTCTCACGTGGTTTGTTCCTTGGGACCATCGGGGCCACCTCCACAGGAGCCTGTTTCAGGGAGCGGAGGTGGTGTGCGGGCTGCAGGCTGGGCAGGAAAGACGCATTCCTGTTCTCGCAGGACGGACAACAACGCCACAAAGGATCACAAATCACCTGGCTACAAGAGGGTGACCCAGCCAGGCGTGGTGGTGCACGCCTGTAATCCCGGCACTCGGGAGGCTGAGGCAGGAGGATCACTGTGAGTTTGAGGCCAGTCTGGGCTACATAGTGAGACCCTGTCTCAAAAGAAAAAAAAAAAAAAAAAAAAAAAAAAAAGATGACACAGCCCTGCGGACACCACAGACCCCAAGAGAGAGGGCAGGGCGGAGCTGGCGTCCCTCCTCCGGCACCAGCCTGTCTGTCCTTCTCTATCGGAGGCGAAGCTCCTTGCGGCCCTCCCGCGATGGCCGCGTCGCTGACCGCATCGCGGACCCGCGTCCTCTGGAGTTGGGCCGAGCTCGGGGGGAAAAGGGACGCACCAGGTAGGCGGAGCCCAGCCGCGCGGGGCCGAGAGGCTCAGGCTCTGACGGGAACCACGCGAGCGCCACTGAGTTTTACTTTTCTTTACGCTTTTCTTTCTCTCTTTCTCCTTCCCTCTTTTTTTTTCTCACTCTTCCCTTTTTTTTTCCCTTCCACCCTCCCTTCCTCTCGCCCATCTTTTCTTTTTCTTCCTTTCTTTTTTCTTTCCCTCTCTCTTCCCTCCCTTCGCCCCCTCCCCTCTGTCTGCCGCACGAACAGCAACAGCCTGAGCGGACAGACACACGGACACGAGCGCCGCCCGCAGCCGCCGGGGTCTCCCCGCTCCCGCGTCGCCCCAGCGCGGCCCCAGCACCGAGCCCCGGCGTCACCGGCCCGCCCAGGCCATGCCCCGAGCTGCCGCCCCCAACCCCGCGGCGAGCAGGCGCCACCTCCGGGTGACCCCGCGCCCCAGTCCCGATGCTGAGTCGCGGCGCTCAGCTCCATGTGACTTGTTTCCGTCCTTCCTTCCGCAAGCGCTAAAATAGCCGGGCGCGGCTGCTGTCGAGGAGGCGCGGGAGAAGGCGGCGGCGGTGGCCGAGACGATGCGCCCCGCGGAGCCGGAGCCGCGCGCGCTCGCGGCCGTGAGTGGGGTCGCGGGGGGCGGCGCGGTCCCCACGCGCGGGCGGGTTCGGCGCTGCAGCTCGCGCGTGGGTGCAGCCGGGGCGGTGACGCTGTCACGAGACCCCAACACGCGACGCGGGGGCGTGGGTTGCAAGTCCCCCTGGCCTGGATTCGCACCTCCAGGCTCAGATACCCTACCACGTGACCATGGCCTGGGGTGCAGCTGGGACCACAGACCACCTCCGCGCAGGCATGGGTCCTGGGCAGGGCCACTGGGGTTATTCCTACCTGCCGCTAAACGTGTCAGAGGAGACAGCTCAGGCTCTGTTTTGTTTGCTTTTCAGTACAGGGTCTCACTGTGTAGCCCAGAATGACCTTAAACTCGCTATGTAGTTCAGGCTGGCCTGAAACTCTCGGCGATCCTTCTGCCTCAGCCTCCTGAGTGCTAGGATTACATCACGCTTGGCTGGAACTCAGGCTCTTTGGACTCTCTTTCCAGTGCTCTTCTGAAGCCTTCCATGTGGCCTTTCCATGTGGGTTGGGTGCTAGGGTCAACATTGGTCCCTTTGTACCCAGGAGCTGGACAGGAAGGAATTGGGGGCTCTGTGCCACCAGGGAAAGGAGGTAAACACGTGTCCCAGGGTGGCCAGGGCTCCAGGGGGCTGAGGTCAGCATCTAAGAATAGGGCCCTGGACAGGACCGATGGGGGGGTTTCTGGGAGAGTGAGGGCACCCCACAGGACACAACTGGGCGGTGGAAGCTTTCAGTTTAGGGCCCTGACCCAGTGGATTTCCTGTGCGGCCTAATTTCACGCGCTGGGGGCATACAGGCCCACGCTGCGGTGCTTTGCTGGGCTTCAGAGCCAGGGGACTTGGTTCTTTTCTCATGGCCCCCATCCACTTGTACAAGTGTGCCTGGGAGTTCCTAGAGGGGATTAGATCATTGCAGGCCTGGGGGAAAAAAAACCCTCAATGCTTGCCTTCAGGCGTTAAAAACGAAAACCAAAACTCAGCTTCATAGAGAGGAAGGCGCTTTCATCCAGTGTGCACCCGCGTGGGAACTTCTCAAGCACCCTTCCAAAATCGACAACCCCCAGGCCTTGCGCCAGCACCCACGGGCGAGGGTCCCAAGCAGAGAGCGGGCTCTGGGGTCTTTGTCCTGAGGTCTGTGCCGATCTCCCTGACCGTCTGTCCCTGTTCCACACCAGCACAGTGCTAGTTCTGATTATAACCCGCATACCCACAGGTGTAGACTAGACTCACGGACTCTAGCACACCCCCATCGTGCGGAGAGCCGAGTGACAGCCACTCAGTCAGGGGACAGTGGGCTTCCCAAGTGACTAACAAGCATCATCTTTCTGGGGACCTGCTTATCTGTAAGGCGGTCACAGATGTTTGTGTCCCCTCCCATGTCATTATTCATCAGGGACACATTTTTGTCATTTTTCACCCCTTTGGTAGAATTTCTTGATTGTACTAATTTTCCTCCAAAACCATTTTTGTCAACTTTGTCACTGAACAAATGTCGTGCTCAACTTGTGGGGGACTCTGGTATGGGCTAGGTGATAATTTCTGAGAGCCGGAGGAGGTAAGGAAGGAAGGACACTGGTGCTTGGATCTTGTAAAGCCTCACACAAGACTGCTCTGGGGACGGAAACCCAGGGCCTCGCGAACTCCAGGCAAGCCCTCTACCACCGAGCAGGGCCCCAGCCCCAGCTTCCATTGTTTCCTTTCCTTTCTCTATTGTGGTGCTGGGGATTGAAGCCAGGGCTTCGCACATGCTGAGCAAGCACTCTGTACCCCACTGTAGTACGCACCCAGCCCCAGAGAGGATTCTTTTAGTTACAAATGACAAAAATCCAACTCAAACCAGCCTTAGCACAGAAAAGACTTATTGTTTCATATGACTAAAAAGTTTCCAGGAAATTGCTACAGGCATGGCTGGATCCAGCGGCCGGAACATTACCGGAATCATCTGTGTCCACTCTTGAGTGTTGCTTTCCTCCGTGCAGGCGGGGTGGCTCGGAGTCAGTCTCCAGCTGTTTGGCAAGGGAAGCAGGAGGAGAAGCGCTGTTTGCTGTGAATTCTACACCTATCCCTGGAGTGACTCTCTTGAGCTCAGCTTTCACGATGTGCCTGTTATAAACCAATCAAATAGGAACCTGGAGTAGGTCCAGCCTTATTTGTAGGTTCCATCTTGGAGCCAGGAGTTGGCATCAGACCAAATAAACTGGAATTATTATTATTATTACTACTATTACTATTATGTGGCAGTATTGGGAATTGAACCCAGGGCCTTCACATCCTTTTTTTTTAAATTTTGAGACAATATGGCTAAGTTGCCCAGGCTGGGCTCAGACTTGCAATCCTCCTGCCTCAGCCTCCCAGAAAGCGGGGATCATAGGTGTGTACCACCATGCCCTGCTTAATCTAACTTCTTAAGAAGGAAGGGGATTGGCTGTACAACAAAGAAAAGTTTTCAACACTGCCGAACCCCACACTTGAAATGGTTACAGTGTATATTTTGCCATAATTTTAAAACATTGTGTATTTTACCATCATTAAAATTTTTAAAGAGAGAAAGGGGGGGGCGGTTTCCCCAAAGGGGAATCAAGGCTTTGCTACCAGGAGGAGAAATAAATGTGGGTGATCCAAAACAACTGATTTCAAGAGTGCATGGAGGGCCAGGAATATAGCTCAGTGGCACAGCGCTTGCCTGGCAAGTGCAAGGCCATGAGTTCGATTCCCAGTACTAAAGAAAAAAACAAAACAAAAAAAACCACGCATGGAGTCCGGTGCCAAGACCAAACCGCATGAGTCTTTCCTCACTTTAACGTGTGAGTGACTTCCGCCTGCACAGGCACGAGGAAGGAAGCAGGTTTCTGTCGTGGCTCTTGGCAGCGAGGTGGGCAGGAGGGCAAGCCTGCTACCAATGGCAAGCTCAGTGTGGCTGCAGCCACGGGGACTCCCCTCCTGCAGCCCCAACCCAGAGTGTCACCACAGTCAGGTGCCCCAGCTACTTTCTCCTGCCACCTCCAAGAAAGATAAGGATCAAGAGGAGTTCTCCTCCAGGCTGCCTTCTCAGCCTGCTCTTCTGGAGTAGCATCTGAGGGGCAAGGGCAGCCCTGTCCCTCCTGCCTCTCCCGTGTCCCCTTGGTGCCTCACTGTTTCCTTTCTTTGTGCCCAACTTGAGGACACGGGCCCCCAGACATGGACCCATCAGTGTCACCCACCTGGGCCTGGCAGCTCCGGCTTTGTACAGTCTGTGTGAGTAGCAGTCTTTTGAGTCTTGGGTTTCTTATCTATAAAATGGAAATAATAAGCAGGGGCTTGAACAGATACTTGCGTACCCATGTTCAAATACAGCAGCATTATATGAATGTGTAAACAAAATGTGACATGCCACATTCAGCTTTAAAAAGGAACGATGCTGGGTGCGGTGGCTCACACTTATATTGATCCCACCCAGCATGCGGGGAGGCTGAGGCAGGAGGATCTCACGTTTGAGCCTGGCCTGGCAATTTAACAAGACAGATCCAGTCTCAATTTAAAAAAAAAAAAATGTTGGGTGGGGAGGAGCTGGGGGTGTAGCTCAGTGGGAAGGCCCTAGGTTCAATCCCCAGTACCACAAGAAAAAATAAAAAAGGAAAGAAATTCTGATAACACATTATAACTTGAACTTAAAAACACTTGAACTTGAACTTGAAAACACTGAGTTAAGTGAAATAAGCCAGACACAAAAGGGCAAATACTACATGATTCCACTCATATAAGAACTTAGACCAGGCAAAATCATAGAGAAAGAAGAGTGGTTACCAGGAGCTGGGAAGTTATTGTTTGACAGATCCAGTTTCAGTCTGGGTGGTGGGAAAATCCTAGAGATGGATGGTTGTGGTGGCCACCCAGTGGTGTGAATGTGGTTAACGCCACTGAATTGCACATGCAAGAGTTAAGGTGAAGCCAGGCGTAGTGGCACACACTTGTAATCCCAGCATTGAGCAAGGCTGAGGCAGGAGGATTGCAAATTCTAGTCCTGCCTGTCAAAGCAACTTAGCAAGACACTGTCTCAAAATGTGAAAAGTACAATAAAAAGGGATGTAGCTCTGTGGTAGAGTGCTCCTGGGTTCCATCCCCAGTATCACATATATACACACACACATGCAAGTTAAAGTTAGTATAATATATATACATATCGTCACAAAAACTGAAAATTATGTCTACTACATGAAAATTAGTATTACATGGAAATAGTAAATGAGATCTAAGGTCTATAAGAAGACTTTGCAACTTTGGGTGCCATAATAATAATAATTATTATTATTATTTTGTGGTGCTGGAATGAAACCTAGGGCCTTGTGTTGTCTAGGCAAGCATGCTACCTACCACCAAGCTACACCCTCAAGTGCTATTATTACTACTGACCAGGAGCATTAAGTTAAACCTCCATTCTGTCAGCTTTATCCAAGAATTCTATAAAAATTATTATTATTATTATTATTATTATTATTTAGGGATTTAAAAGAAAACATAATATTCCCAGTCTTTGTGAACTCAAATAAATTCTAGAAGAAAAAAATCAGCCTTAGAATAGGTTGCTAGCTTAATCTGAGGGATTTTGCAAAGGATAAAATTGTGACAGCTGGCGTGGTGGTACAGGCCTGTAGTCCCAACATTGCGGAGGTTGAGGCAGGAGGATCGCCACAAATTTGAGGCCGCCCTGGGCTGCATAGTAAGTTCAAGGTCAACCTGAACTACATAGGAAGACCCAGTCTCAAACAAACAAAAAAACAAACAAATAAAATTAAATCACTGACATACACTTGAGGTACTGAAGGGAAAATACCCTGGTGACAGGAGTCTATTTTGAAATGCATCAAAAAATGCAATAGATCAAAGAACAGAAGAATAGATAGATGGATAGGCATATGATTAAGTAATTACAGTAAAACATTAAGAATAGAATCTGGGGCCGGTGAGATGGCTCAGCGGCATAAGCGCCTGCCTTGCAAGCGCGAGGGCCGGAGTTCGACTCCCGGATCCCACATACGAAAAAGGGGCCGGTGATATCGCTCAGCGGCACGGGCACCTGCTGGTGTGCGAGGTCCTGAGGTCGACCCCCCGGTACCCACAAAAAAAAAAAAAAAAAAAAAAAAAAAGAATAGAATCTGGTGGTCTCTGTCAAATTCTTTTCAATTTGGCTGTATGTTAAAATTTTTTCATACTAAGTCAGGTGTGATGGCACATGCCTGTAATCCCAGCACTTGGGAGGCTGAGGCAGGAGGATCACTGTGAGTTCCAGGCCAGCCTGGGCTACAAAGTGAGTTCAAGGCCAGCCTGAACTGCATAGTGAAACCCTGTCTCAAAAAAAAATTTTTTTTATACTAAGATATTGGGGGAAAGTTATTAACGATACTTAGTAATTTCTGACATTCCTGTTCATAAATTTAAATATTAAATAACAAAAAATTCCAAAAACTCTTCTAGAAGCTATGAATCCCTATTCCATACTATCATATTATATGGGTTATTGGATTATTGCTCAACTGAACGAGGCATACAAGGAGGTGATCCAGGCATTAGGCCTTGAGGAATGAGTAGGAGTTTGTTGTTGAAGACCGGAGGAAGGGGCTTTCCCAGAGAGACACAATTGGTGAATGTGGGGTTTAGCCAAGGACAGCCGCCAGCTCACCCTTACATGGACAAAGCTTCCTCATGTACATTCTCATGTTCGCTCGTGACACAACTCTTCTAGGTCACATGGCCGGTATTATTGTCAACCACGGCCACCCCCGGGGTGAAGGACCCAGGTCTCTTGCCCCATGCAGGGTCCCTTGCACTACAACTCGCCCTGCTTCCCCCGTGGGGAAGATGGTAGCAGGTCCCCCTCTCTCGGAAGTGACCGGAGGGAACGCACCGTCTGAAGAGCCGGTGTGGGTCCCTCCTACACAAAGGCGCCACGGGGCCCCCGGCCTCGGCCGGCCGCGCAGGAGCCCGCTGCTGTCTCTGGTGGCAGCGGGTTTGCACGCGGTGAGACGGGGAACCGACCTCTGCTGGCTGGCCGGGCTGGCCCGGAGCACACGGGGTAGCCGGGTGACACCGTGGTCTCGGGGCCAGGGCGGGAGCGGCTCAGGGCGGGACCGAGGTCTGATCTGTCGCCCGACATCCCCTGGGCCACGCGGCTGAGGGTCCGCGCCTGCAGCCGGGGCGCGCGGCGCCGGCGGAAACCCCGAGTCCCGCTCCCGGCGAGGAAGCCGCTGCGCAGGTGCCTGCGCCGGAGGGGGCTGTGTGGCCGGGCTGTCCTCGTCCCCACAAATTCTCAGCACCACACTCAACGAGCGCTCTGACGCAACTCCTCACTCGCTCGCCCAGGGGACCCGAGTCCCAGAGGCCAAAGTGACGGGGCCGCTTCCAAAGCAGCGATGGGCTGCGCTGGATGTGTGTAAGCCTGCGGGACTACAGCGATGAAGACGACCTTTTGAACTGTGTGTGGTGGGGGAGCGGGTGATGGAGAGTGAACCCAGGGCCTTCACGCTGAGCGACACCTCTAGCTCCCTGCCCCGCCTTTTTTATTTATTTATTTATTTTTTTTTTTTTTTTTTTTTTTTTTTTTTTTTGAGACAGAGTCTCACACTAGGTTGCTAAATTGCCCTGGGCTGGACTTGAATTTGGGATCCTCCTGTCTCAGCTTCCCAGAGTGCTGGGATTACAGGTTCTTGTTGCCATTTTGAGCCAGCTCCTGGGGTTGGGTGGAGGGGTGGTTAGCATGGAAAGATTTGAAATTTGCAAATGGACTCAGCCAGGTGAATAGCAGTCAGGAGCCCTCACAGGCTGCCAGAGAAACCATTCTCTCCATTTTCTCTCCCTCCAGCGTGGTCCATCCTCTTGTCATTCTTCTTATTTCCATTTCTCTGCCCTCTGTCCTCTGCTGACTTTGTTTGTTTTTGATACTGTGTCTGGCTATGTAGCTCAGGCTGGCCTTGAACTCATTATGGAGCCCAGGCTGGCCTCTAACTCATGGCTCGATCCTCCTGCCTCAGCCTCCCCAGTGCTAGGATTATAGCATGTGCCACCGTGCCTAGCTGCTGTTTTATTCTTTTCTGTTCATATACTTTGTTTTCTCCCTCATGGTTTCTGCTTCCCCATGGAAGATCCCAAAAGAATTCATCTCAGCCTGTCTCTGCGTGTTACTTACCTCCAGTTCCACCACAAATGACCTAATTCCCTGGTGTCTCGAGTCATATAAGGATTGCCCACCCTCGGTCAGGTGCTTCCCCACTGTGATGCTGGCAGCTTGGTGGTGGCAGCGGTCTTGGGGAAGTCAGGTGACTCTCTTGGGGACTGATCTTCTAGAGGTGACTGTGGGGGGCGTGGTGACAGCAATCGACCTGGCAGTGGAAAGTATTTTAGTTCATCAACCGTATTTCCAGATCTACAGCAGGAACATATGATATAATACTTTCGTGCTCCTGCCAGGCATGACAGCTCATCGGGGAGTTATAGCGTGAATGCCAAAATGTTAGTTTTCAGGATATGTTTAGGGTTTGTGTGCATATCTGCTTTAATTTAACAAATGTTTACTGAGTGTCTTCCTGAAAAGAATATTAAAAAAGGTCTAATAAAAATTCCTGGAAAATTTGGGACAACGCCTACCATAATTTTGTCTCCCTCCTTAGGAACTCCAACATTTATTTCATATTCCTCGTTTTTTTCTATTTTGAAACTTTTCAAATCTACAGAAAATTAAAAAGTACAATGCTAAATTGGCCAATTGGTAGTATTTTGCTTCAGCTTTTCCTGTTGCACCATTTGAAAGTAGGTTACATAAATTATAGACATCTTGAAACTTTGCCCCTAAATACTTCAGCATGCATATCTTAGGTATCAGAGCACTTCCTCATGTAACCACGCATCCTTATCAGAATATTAGCAGTAATCTGGTAATGCCATCTGTACATCAGACCATCTGCAAACACATCATTTAGTACATATTTACACTTCCCCAACCGTCTCAAAATTTTCTTTCAGAAAAAAAATGTTTTTTTGAGATAGGGTCTTGCTGTGTAGTTCACACTGGCCTCGAGCTCATAGCAATGTTCCTGCCTTAGCCTCCCAAGCACTGGGATTATAGGTATGTGCCACCACACCTGGCCTCATTCAGAGATTTTTGAAATCCAAAATCCACTTAAGAGTCATGCACTGAACTTCGTTATTATGCATCTTACTTGTAATCTAGAACAGACACCACTGCTCTGCCCCCTCCTGGTCCCCTCCCCCCACTGAACCCAAGGCTTTCATGCTGAGCTACATCCTCGGCATTTTTTATTTTTTATTTTGAGACAAGTTCTGGCTAAGTCACTAAATTGCCTACGCTGGACTGGAACTTGTGATCCTTCTGCCTCAGCCCCCCAGAGTGCTGGAATTACAAGTCTGTGCCTCCATACCTGCCTCTTTCATTTTTTGGTTCTTCAAAAGACTTTGACTCTTTTGAAGAAATCCAAGTCAGTGGTCACCAGCTGACTTGTAGGACATCATACTGCCTGGAACTGTTGGACCATGATTGGACTTGGGGCACGCATTTTTGTGTGTGTGTGTGTGTGTGTGTACCGGGGGTCAACCTCAGGACCTTGTGTGCCAGCAGGCGCCCGTGCAGCTGAGCGATATCACCGGCCCTTTTTTCGTATGTGGGTTCTGGGAGGCGAACTCAGGACCTCGCGCTTGCCAGGCAGGCGCTTACACCGCTGAGCCATCTCACTGGCCCCGGGGCATGCATTTTTGGCAAGAGGACTGCTGGGATGGTCATCTGTGTTTCCAAAGTACCACACTTGGAGACTCAGAATGTCAGGTGGCTTCTCTGTGGGAGATGCTAAGCTTGGACATTTGGTGTAGGCTGAAGTTACCCTAATGTTTTTTGCTAAGAATCAGAGGGACCAAAGTCATTTGCCTAGGGCTTTCAAATGCTTCCTGGTAGCAGGAATTGTTTGCAGCAGTCGCAGACTGGGGTTTTGTTCTTAATTCTCTGCCCTTTCCTTTCTCCCAAAATCCCAGCTGGGAACTGCTCCTTAAAAGAAGGCTGACTTGTGGAACCCTCTATCTAATCTAGCACCACAGTTATGCGGCTTGATTATTTATGGGTGTCACTGTCACACTGTCACTGCTCTCCTGAATACCCTGCTTCTGCAGATTCCCTCCCCGGACCAATCTGTCAAGTGTCTCTCATACAAAGCACCTTGGGAGCTCCCCCTCTCAGCCACTACACCTCTTTCTTTAATTACAGCCTTTTCATCTTATCTGATTGTTTTGAGGGCAAAATCCTCAATGCTGTGATAATCTATGTGTAACACTTGCTAATAGCTCCCTTAGCCAAGAGCTGCTCTAGTAGCAGGTGGAGGGGGTGGGGAGGAGAGGAAGCCCCCCTCCTGCGTCCCGAAGAGGCCTCTGGTGCCCAAGCTGTCTGTCTTGGACTCTCCCCAGGACTGTGACTCTGCAGAAGCTTTCCACAGCTACACAGTCTACAAGGGTATTTCTTAACCCAAGTGGTTACTATTTTGGAGGTCTTTTATTTCTTTTTGGAGTCATTATGTATTATGTACCTTTTCGCGTACTGCTGAATTCAAGGCCATTCTCGATTACATTGGGTGAGTCAGGGTGCAACCAGGAAACAGAAATCACCCAGATTGCTCGAAATGGAGGAGATTTCATGCAGGAAACTGGTAGCATGTGGTAGGAGAGCCAAGAAGCCAAACAGATAATAGATGCTCAATGAGACATTAGCAACTACTCTAGGTCAGGCGAGGATGGAAGGCGTAGAGGGGAGCAGAGCGTAGGGGTCACCAGGAGGAGCCCCAGGACGCCTCTGTCTGTCCTGGGCGCTCTGCTCCTCCGTGGACTCCCATTGACCAAATGTGCTGGAGACAGGCTGACCTGGCCGGGAATCGGAGCGCTCAGAAGCCAGCCCTGCCACCAGGAGAAGAGCAGAGTGAGGACAAACGGCTCTCAACCCGCACAGTCATCTGTCCCCGGGACTAGTCATGTGTTCCTGAATCATCAATGTGAAATTTTTAACCCAACCTTCCTGTTTACCTTTTACATGTTTAATTAGTATCATGATTTAGTCATCCTTCCAGCGAAATTATTCACTTTTTTTTCCCGCTTTATGTAGCTGTTGACTTATCTTGGAGAAGATCATAAAAACAACCACTTCCCCAGCTCACTGGTGTCTGGAACGCAAAAATAATAATTATGTTATTAACTACATTTACAGTTAATGAAGCACTTTCACATATATTATGCTGTGATTCTCATAGAGCTCTGTGAATAGTTATCCTTGTTCCTGATTTATAGAAGGATTGTCTGAGTCTTGGAGACTCTATATAAATTGCTCAAGTGTAAACAAGAAGTAATGGAGCAAGAATTCAAACTCTGGGCTGTCGGTTTTCAAAGTCCATAATCTTCCCACCGTATTCCGCTGCTTCCTGCCAGAAAGAGTTGCTCTGGGAAGTGGCACGATTTTTTTTTTTTTTTTTTTTTGCTGAACTGGTTGGCTACATTTAGGAGGAAGGAGAGGCTATATTTTAAATCTGCAAAATTCCTGATGACCCACAAGTGAAAATTACACTCCTAGGTGTAAGGGACACCAGGGCTGTGTAGCATTCATCTAAAGTTACATTGCATCTGAACAACCACACCCTGTACCCATTGGGACTCAGCACATCAGGCTGTGCTAGAAAGATCGGTCACAGCAGCATGTTCCAGCCCAGGCCTGACAGGAAGGGAGGAAGTCTGCCTACAGTTCCCATCTCCCTATCTCTCCTCAAAACAACACTGGACAGCCAGTGAAATTAGAATGTCAGATAAACAATTTTTTAGCATAAGTGTGTCTCTGACATTCAAATGGTGTCTTGGCATTTGCTAAATCTGGCAACCTTGTCTTGATCAAGGTGGGCGGTGATCCCAAGGCTTCGGGATGTGTGGGAGGAATCAGAGCACAGGAGCAGATTTGGCTCTGCTTTTGCCATCTGTGTCCCCGAAGGCCGGGAGATAATAATCCCTGCACAGGTGCAGAAGTAGAAGGAGGGCTGGGGAGGGGATTCCCAGATCCAGAAAGCGTGTCCTGCTGAGTTCTGAATCACGGGTTCTCTCTGGGGTCTGGAGAAGTGAGCTGGCCTTAAGTGAAGGCTGAGGTTGACTCACCTGGCTTCACTTAGTTTTTCTGGTACTCTGTTTTCACCAGGGAGTGTTCAAATCTTACCAGGAAGTTAAAATTAGTCCTTGAGATGGATGAACTTGAGGTGGGTGAAGGAGAAGAGGAAGGGGCAAAAGGTGGCCTCAATGTGTCAGCAGATGTGTGAGTGGCGTGGAGTGGATGAAGAGGTTCGTGTGAGTACCTCAGGTCCGGGGATGTTCCAGGAGGATGGAGCAGATGGAATGCAGGGCCAGGCACTTGTCCCCGATTCTGAGGAATGCAGAACTGAGAGGGGAAGCCATAGGTTCCAACTCTCCCAACAGGTGGGCAATCAATGCCACGGTACCCACAGCGGAGAAGGTACTGGCTACTCATCCTGGAGAGAAGGGAGCGGGACCGAGAGCTGCTCTCAGCCCTGCCACTCAGTTGAACTACCTGGAACCTTATTACCTCTGGGCTTTTGTCTGTTCCCCTGTAAAATGTGATGGCGGGGGAGAAGGCTGTGTGGTTCCTCTTGGTTCTAAAATTCTGTTGGTAAAGGTACAATTTCAAGCCTCCTCATTATTACTGTTCTGTGTGCCCTGGCAGGGCGAGAGGGCTGATAGCCACCCTTCGTCAGTAATCTTTGTTATATCTGAAGATGGTTTTTTCATTTTTCTCCTCAAGTTTTTTCCTCTATCCAGGCAAAATATCAAAATTCTTGTTTCTTTTTTCTTTTTTGAGACAGGGTCTTGATATGTAACCCAGACTGGCCTTGAACTCGCCACACCACAGTGCCTGGCTAAAATTCTTCTTTCAAAGGGCTATGTTCAAATGAGTTAACCAATGAGACCTCTTCTTTTCTTTTTTTCTCGGTGTGAACTGCAGCAAATTGAATCCAGGGCATGCTGGGAAAGCACTCTACCGCTGAGCTACATCTGTAGCCCCGGATCTATGCTTTTTATTTTATTTAATTAATTTATTTATTTATTGATACAGGGTCTCAGTAGGCAGTTCAGGCTGTTCTTGAACTCACTATGTAGCCCAGGCTGGCCTGGAACTCTTGATGATCCTCCTGCCTCAGCCTCCCGAGTGCTGGGATTAGAGCATTCATCACCACAGCACATATTTCTTGAGCTTGTGCAGTGCATCAGGCTGAGTTGAACTGGAGGGAGGAAAACTTCAGCAGAATTACAAAGCAAGGGACACTCCAGGTATCCTAAGACCTGTTTGAGACCTTTGTCTGTCCTTCTGTGCGGGACTCTGGAGTTTCAGAGTTCAGTCACCAGTCCATCAAGTTGTAGAGGCAAAATGAAAATGAGTTCTTGTCAATGGTTTCATTGAAAGTGTTGGTTTGTTTGTCTTTTTGAGGCAGGGTTTCACTATGTAGTTCAGGCTGGCCTTGAACTCACTTCGTAGCCCAGGCTGGCCTCGAACTCACAGCGATCCTCCTGCCTCGGCCCCCCAAGTGCTGTGATTACAGGTGTGCGCCACCACGCCTGGCTGAAAGTGTTGGTTAACATGAGTGATTTGAATAATCTGTGGGTTTCCACCTCCATTAGCTATGGGCCTCTGAGACCAGACATAATTGGGAACTGTCTCCCACCCAATGCAAAGCAGCCTTACGGGATGTCCTCTTCTTACTTGCTTCTTTCCTGCCTCTGTCCACAGTGTTGCACTTGAGATGGCGCTGCTGCCCCTGTGGCTTTGCCTGGGTTTTCACTTCTCGACCCTGCAATGGAGGAATGGAAGTGGGGCGGCCACAGCAGTTCCCCAAGGGGGCTGCAAGTTGGTGAGTCTCTCCTCAAAACCTAACTTCTCTTTTGTTGTTATCCCGACAAGGTTTGGTCCGCTGGGAAAGCTGATGGATTGTCAGTGAAGGAGGACAGGGAGTGAATGGGTCTGATGCACTCTGTACCTGCCATGCCTAATGCCACGTGCAGCTGCTCTTTAACCAAAGGTCCTCAAGAGGATGCCTGGGAGAAAACCCAGGCAAACACTGCCTCTCCTTTCCTTACCTGCTGAAGGCAGGAGGGCCCAGAGATAGGCCTAGGTCACCATCTGGCACAAGAACATCTTGTTAGCTGGGCGCGGTGGTGCATGCCTGTAATCCCAGCACTCAGGAGGCTGAGGCACTCAGGAGGCTTGAGGCCAGCCTGGGCTACATAGTGAGTTGAAGCCTAGTCTGAATTACATGGTGAGACCCTGTCTCAAAAAACCAAAGGAAAAAAAAAAAAAAAGAACATCTTAACAATTTGAGCTCCGGAGACAGTACCAAAACTGCCAGGGGAGGCAAAGTAGAGCTGATGCAGCCCTGCCTCTGCAATGGTGCATGAGCCAACAGCAAACACTGAGACAGCCCACGGCGAGCAGCTGCCCACCCTGCACTGTGGAGCGGCTCCTTGGCCATGTTTGGGCTAAGAAGATCCAGACAGTGGATTCCTGAGCCCTGACAGCGGCCTTCTCTGGGGCTCTCGGCTTATATGTGGAAACAGGCCTGGGTCACAAGTCAGCACATTTCTAGAACCTCTCTCCTCACTGACAACCCGGTGATGTCAAAAGTATGCTTGAAGAGCATGCATTTAATAAACACTCCTCGAGTCCTGCTATCCCCAAGGCACTGGGACACACTGGGAGTCAGGGCTAATACTTACATTCAGGAATTCTTTCTTTTTATTTGTTTGTTTTGGGGGCTGGGGAAAGAATGTATTCTTAAAGCTGATTAATCTTAAAAAAAAAACCACCATGGTTCTGAACCACTCGTAGTAACCACTAACCACCAAGCCGGAGAACACTCCAGTACGTAGGAGTTACAACCAGACTGACCAGGTTTAAACCCCAGCCCACCACTGATTAGCTGGTGACATTGGGGCCAGTGCGTATCACTGCTTCCTCATCTGTAAAATAGAAGTAATAATAATACCTATGAATAGTACCACAACACTTGGGTGTTATGGTGATTAAATGAGTTAATTTATGTAAAGCACTCAGGACAGTACCTGGTCTGTGCTGAGTGCTCTGTGTTTTATTTATTATCATTAGTATTATTATTAATCTCTGCTACCTTTGACCGCCACCATTCCCTTACAGAGGCAACAAAAGATTAACCTCACAGTAGCAATTCAGGAGTCACCAGCCACTGGAAGAGAAGGGAATAGACCACATGTCCTTTGACCTTTCAGGGTTCAGGCTAGACTTCGACAGAGACCTCAAAGAGTGGAATTTCATTTGGCTCTTTTGTTTGTTTGTTTGTTTTTTGAGACAGGGTCTTGCTATGTAGTTCAGACTGGCCTTGAACTCACAATGTAGCACAGGCTGGTCTCGAACTCACAGCGATCCTCCTGTATCAGCCTCCCGAGGGCTAGGATTACAGGCGTGTGCCACCACGCCCGGCTTCCTTTGGCTCTTACGATTTCAGGACTATGAGTTTGAGAGTCCAGATACCCTCCATTGTCCCTCATTACATCAGTCATTTGATGTGAAAGTCAACATGGTAAGGTTTTCTTGGGCTCTGATGTCCTTGTGGTCCTGTGTGGCCCTTTAGTGTATCAACAGGGGATTACCAAGGTCTGACCTTTTGACCACAGCACTTGTAGTAGAACAGGGTCTCCCAAGCTTGAGGAAAGCCCCTAACCACAACACCTTCCTGAGAGTCCTCATGAGAGGGGGAGACCAACAGTTACTCAAATGAAGAAATATAACTTTGTCTCTGGATGGGGAGATTGAATTTTATAAAACGTAAATTCTCCCCCAAATTAATCCATAATAGTAATACAACCCCAATCAAAATTCCAAAGATACTTTAAGGGGGAATAGAGGTATGGAAGGAACACAACAAATTCATTCTAATGTCTACCTGGAAAATGAAAACAACTCAAATGCTCAATATGGAGATTAATTAATTAGATCATGCTACTAACTATAGCTAATATTTCTCAAGTATATCATGCTAATAATTACAGCTAACACTTATTAGGCATAATAAGTGTTTTTATAAGGAATTATATTCAATAATAACAAATGAGAAAATTATAAGCCTAATTTCCATTTTGCAGGACAGGAAATGGAAATCCTTGTGGCTAGGTAACCATCTCGAGGTCACTCACTTGATAAAAAGCAGAGCCAAAGGGCTGCAGTATAGCTCAATGGTACAGCACACGCTTAGCATGTGTGAGGCCCTGAACGTAGTTCCCAGCATCAAAACAAACAAATAAACAAACAAACAAAAACAGCCACCGGAAGTGGTGGCACATGCCTGTAATCCCAGCACTTGTGAGGCTGAGGCAGGAAGATCACCAAGAGTTCGAGGCCAGCCTGGGCTACATAGCGTTCAAGGCTGGCCTGAACTATATAGAGAGACCCTGTCTCAAAAAAACCAAAACAACAACAACAACAACAAAAATCAGAGCCAAGATGAAGTGACCTAAACACTTGCTATTTATGTACTGAACTAATACAGTTCCTGAAAAGAATGTGTTGAAATTTATTTTTACTGCCAAGGCAATATATCACATATTATCAGAAGGGGAGGAAAGTTGACTACCAAACAGCTTGTAGAGTATGCTTTCATTAAAAAAAAAAAAATAGGTAAAATCTTCAGAAAAGAACTAGAAGGTGGCGCACACCTGTAATCCCAGCACTCTGGAGGCTGGGGCTGGAGGATCACTGTGAGTTCAAGGCCAACCTGGGCTACATAAGCGAGTTTAAGGCCAGCCTGCACTACATAGTGAGACCCTGTCTCAACAAAGAAAAAGAAAAAGAAAAGAACCAGAAGATGTAACAAAAGGTTGATGGCATTTCTCTGAGAGGCCGAAATTACTGAAGAGTTTAGTTTCATATATTTCAGTACAGCATCAATTTTTAATTATTAGAAGGTTTTGTTTTAAAAATCAGCTAAGGAACTTGAGACCCCAAAGGTGAGTTCTTTCCCAGGGTCCAAAACTAGTATGTGGCAGAGCTGACCAGTGCTCCAACCTGGGCTGCTTCCTCTCCCTCAGGACTTTTCTCCCTGCTCTACCTGCCCCAGGGACTGAACCCACAGTTTCAGGCCATTGCTGGGCCTGTCTACTGACCAGCCTGAAGAAGGAATGACATTGCTCTTTTTTTTTTAAATTAGATTTTATTTGTACATTTTAGATATACATAACGATCACATTCATCATAGAGAATTTGTACCTGTATGTGATATAACTTGGTTTTTTTCCCTGTTCCCCTACACTCCCTTCAATCCCTCCTTCCTTCCCCATTTACAAAAGCTTTGTTTCCATGTTTTCTTTTTTTTAAATTTTCCCTTCTTTCCTTTCTCCCTCCCGTCTCCCTTGTTCCCCTCCCCATTTGAACATTTTCTTCCTATTTCACAATACCTATTATACATTTTGGTCCTTATTTACACTTTCAGTTTCTCACACCAAAGAAACAATGTGGTATTTACACATGTGTCCGATTTATTTTACTTAAGAGTATGGACTCAAGGTGCATCCATTTTCCTAGAAATTACATTGCTCTTCTAATTTACCATTTAAACCTTTTTTCCTGCCAGGTGTGGAGGCACATGTCTGTAATCCCAGCATTCAGGAGACTGAGGCAGGAAGATCACTGTGAGAGTTCGAGGCCAGCCTGGGCTACAAAGTGAGTTCAAGGCCAACCTGAACTGCATAGTGAAACCCTGTCTCAAAAAGACCAAAAGGAAAAAAAAAAGAGTATAAGGTTCCTAGGCAAAATTACTTTGGATGAAATGAAGCTGTCACAGTGTTGCTGGTTGTCTGGCAGTGGCTGTTAGATACACATATGTTATGTCACATTGATGACAATGCAATGGGAGCCATGTACCCAGTGCCAACTGTGTGCCAGGCACTGTGCTAAGCTCTTCATGAGCAAACACTTTCATCCTACAACAATGCTCAAAGTAGGTAATGTTTCTATCCCCATTCTTTTCTGAGGAAAACACAAGCCTAGGCAAAATTATTTTCCCAAGGTCACACAGAAAATAAATGGCAGAGATGGAGTTCAAATCCCAGTAGAGACCTGGGCTGCAATCCTCATAGGTACAACCAAACTGCAGGTTATAATTGTCACCTCTCAGCACCTGATGAACAGGGGCTCAGGTTTTTTCTAACACACTGTTTTAGGTGAGGCCTAGGACTGTTCCTAGCTATTTTTCAAAGTGTGAAGGTAAAGAACATTTTCCTACTGTATTTATTATTATTATTATTACTATTTATTATTATTGGGGATTTTTTTTTTTTTTTTTTTTGTGGGTACCGGGGGGACGACCTCAGGACCCCGCGCGCCAACAGGCACCCGTGCCGCTGAGCGATATCACCGGCCCCTTTTTCGTATGTGGGATCCAGGAGTCGAACTCGGGCCCTCGCGCCCGCAAGGCAGGCGCTTAAGCCGCTGAGCCATCTCACCGGCCCTATTATTGGGGATTTTGAGACAGGATCTCACTAGGTAACCCAGACTGACCTTGAACTCATGATCCTTCTGCTTCAGCCTTCCATGTGCTGGGATTACAGGTGTAAGCATCCATGCCTGGCTTCATATCTTATTTTAAGAGTTCTGATCTTTAGAGCCATTCCCAGTGGCAACAGGGACAGTCCAATAAGTGAACAAAGTTTCTATGCATAAACCTCTGCCTTGGAGACATGCTCCCCCCTGACCCGTGTTTTTTTGAACCTAGGTAGGTGTCATTGCTGACTGTCAAGGGCAGAACCTTGCTTCTGTGCCCACCAGCCTCCTGCCCCACTCCCGGGTGCTCATCTTGGATGCCAACCCTCTCAGGACCCTGTGGAATCACTCCCTCCAGCCTTATCCTCTCTTGGAGCGCCTCAGCCTGCGCAGTTGCCAGCTGGTGTGTGTCGGCTACCGCGCCTTCCAGGAGCAAGGCCACCTACGCAGCCTGGCCCTGGCTGACAACAGCCTCTCAGAGAACTACAAGGAGACAGCAGCTGCCCTCCACACCCTGCAGGGGCTGCAGAAGCTGGACCTATCCGGCAACTCCCTGACAGAAGACATGGCGGCCCTCATGCTCCAGAACCTCTCCTCCCTGGAGGCTGTGTCCCTGGCCAGGAACACCCTCATGAGGCTTGATGAGTCCGTCTTTGAGGGCCTGGAGAACCTCAGGGAGCTGGATTTACAGAGGAACTATATCTTCGAGATAGAAGGTGGCGCTTTTGATGGCTTGACAGAGCTGAGACGCCTCAACCTGGCCTACAACAACCTCCCCTGCATCGTGGACTTCGGCCTCTCCCAGTTGCATGTCCTCAACGTCAGCTACAACAGCCTCGAGTGGTTTCTGGCATCCAGGCAGGAGACCACTTTTGAGCTGGAGACGCTAGACCTGTCTCACAACCAGCTGTTGTTTTTCCCTCTCCTACCCCAGTGCAGCAAATTACACAGCCTCCTGCTGCAGGACAATAACATGGGCTTCTACAAAGACCTGTACAACACCTCCTCGCCACAGGAGATGGTGGCCCAGTTCCTCCTGGTGGATGGCAACGTGACCAATGTTACTACTGTCAACCTCTGGGAGGAGTTTGCCTCCAGCGACCTATCGGCTCTTCGCTTCCTGGACATGAGCCAGAACCAGTTCCAGTACCTGCCCGATGGCTTCCTGAAGAAAATGCCCTCCCTGGCCCACCTGAACCTCAACCGGAACTGCCTGGCCACGCTGCACTTTCGAGAGCGCGAGCCCGTGGGCGCACTGGCAGAGCTGGACCTGAGCCACAACAGGCTGTCTGATCTGCGCCTGGCCCCGGGCCTTGCCGGTTGCCTCAGGAGCCTCCGCCTGCTCAACCTGAGTGACAACCAGCTCCTGGGTGTCCCTGCGGGCCTCTTCGCAGAGGCCAATAACCTCACTACCATTGACCTGAGCCACAATCAAATCTCTCTTTGTCCCTGGCCGCTTCCGGTTCCTTCCAAGCCGGGGAGCGCCCCCAGTTGTGTGGACTTCCGGAATATGGTGTCTCTGAGGAGGCTATCTCTGGAAGGCTGTGGGCTAAGGGTGTTCCAGGACTGCGCGTTCCAGGGGACACCCCTCACTCACTTAGACCTGTCCGGCAACTGGGGAGTCCTGAACGGAAGTATGGCCCCTCTCCGGGCCGTCGCCCCCACACTGCAGGCCCTGTCTCTGAGGAACGTGGACCTCAGCCCTGCCTCCGCCAAGTTGGATTTCTCGGGCTTCGAGCATCTGAGGGAATTGGATCTGTCAGGAAATTGCTTAACCAGCTTCCCAAGGCTCCAGGGGAGCCCGGCCCTGCGGACCCTGGATCTCCGGCGGAACCGGCTCACCGCGCTGCCTGCCCGGGCCGAGTGGGAGCAGTTCACGGGCAGCCTGCGCGCCGTCTACCTCAGCCAGAACCCCTACGACTGCTGCGGACTGGACGGCCGGGCAGCCCTGCCGCGCCTGGACACTGTGGTCGACTGGGCCATGGTCACCTGTAACCTCTCCTCCCAGGTCATCCGCGTGGTGGAGCTGCCCGCAGGTGCGCCGCAGGGCTGCAAGTGGGAGCGGGTGGACATGGGCCTGCTCTACCTCGTGCTCATCCTCCCCAGCTGCCTCACCCTGCTGGTGGCCTGCACCGTCATCGTCCTCGCCTTCAAGAAGCCTCTGCTGCAAGTAATCAAGAGCCGCTGCCACTGGTCCACCATATACTGACTGTGGCCACGAGCCAAGAGTAGTTAGAAATTTGCTTCTTGAGGTGGGTGGGGTGGCACACACCTGTAATCTCAGTACTCAGGAGCCTGAGGCAGGAGGATTGCAGGGAGTTCGAGGCTAGCTTGGCTACATAGCGAGCTTAAGGCTAGCCTGAACTGCGTGGCAAGACCCTGTCACAAGCAAGCAAACAAATAATTGCTCTTTGCATAGAAGGAGACTTTCTTTGCTAGATTTTAAAATCTTCTGCAGAAGGCAAGTCTCTTCAGTTGAGGGTTAAATTAAAATATTAAAATGTTTCTATCCCTTTGTCCCCTCAAGCCCTTTGTGTATCCTTGTGATTCATCTTCATCATCCTGGTAAGGTATTTATTAAGAGACATTCTGTGAAAATAAAAGACAACATGTCCCAAATATATTTTAAATCAAATGTAGCTAGTTTTTTTTTTTCCTTTATCTTTTTGTAATGTCCTTTGGTAGTTTCCCTTGGATTATTTTCCAGTGCTCTTCCCTTGGTGACATCTGTGAAAGTAAAAAAAGAGGTACTCCCCTGCAACCCTACAGCAAACACAACTACAAGAACACAGCCTAGGAAGGGTGATAGTGCCTTGGAGACTCTCCAAGGATGAGAGCTTGAAGGCACAGCTGGAGGGTCTGCCATGATATGAGAACTCTCACCTTCAGTGTTGGCCATATTGTCACTGCAGTGAGAAAGGGCCTGTGGTGTGTCTCTGGTGGATAGACATGACCCTTCCATGAGAAAACTAAGAATAACTGGGCCCAGAGTTTATCCATTCAATAATCTGAACATCAGGAACAGTGCTTGTTCTGAGGAAAAGTAAAGAAGAAAGCAGAAAGGAGTGAAGTTTGCTAATTCCACTCTTACTCTTCACAAAAATCACAACTTCTTAGCCAGTGTTCAGCATCTGTGCTCACTAGCTTCCTTACCCTTTCTCTCCCTGTTCCTTCAATGAATAGTGGAAATTTCCTGTGCTCCTGTCCAGGAAAAATATAACGAAGACACAGCTCTTACACACTGCATAGCATCAGTGGCAGCCCTTCCAGAAATTTCATAGCATTAGATTTTGACCTAGCGCTACCCCACCTTTCCTATCAATAACTCTCTCTACCCTTGTTTCTTGACTGTCCCTCAGGTTACCCTGAAGCCTCTGTCTAGTCCTCTGGGCAAGCTCTATCACTCAGCGCCCACAAGAACAGACTCTCCTGATTTCCTCCCCATCAACAAAAGCCCTTTCCCTGGGGTCCTGCTGGTTCTTATACTGTCAATGAGCTACTTAGACAAATGACTATCTGGGGCTAGTCTTGAGATGTCTGACGCTTATGTATCCATTGGTGTTCCTACTTGCTTTCAAGGAAACATGATTCTGGTTTAAGCAGCATGGGAGTTTACTGAAAGGATTCTGGGAAACTCCAGACTCTCTGGAAAGGCTGAGGATAAGGCTTGGAAAATGAACTGGAACAAGGGATGCTATGCCAAAATTGGGACCACAGCTCTAACCATGCCAGAAACGATAATTGTGAAAACACAGCTGCAGCCATCCCTTAATATTGAATACCACCCTCTGCCACAGGATCACCACCACTACTGCCACCCACCACCAAAATAAACATTCTCCAAATTCTACTGTGTTGTCAGCCAACGCACAATCTGGAGCAAGTTCATGGTTGGTTGACTTTAGGTGCTGTGCCCCTGCCTAGCTCACAGAAGGGCTGGGACAGCACGTTCTGTATCTTTGGGTGAGGGGTCTAGGTGGGCTCTGCTTCCTGCAGACAGCAGAGTTCCTGCAGAAATCAGGAAAGGAAATGAGATACCAAACAAAGAGAATAACAACTAAGCACCACACCGTTTCAGGCAGTGAGAGCATTTGAACAGAGGACTTCTGGCAGCAAATTTTTAACATAAAGGAATAACTTGAATAATGGAAACTTCAGACAGAACCCCAGGTCAGCAGGGAAGATAGTTTGGGATCCAGTGCACCCTTTGAAACCCCTTGAGTTGCACCATGTGGCTGACCACCCATTCTTCCTGATCTTAGGAACCGGTCTGGCAGGGTTACACATTGAGAAAATGAGGCAAAGCCCTACCCTGCTGGTGCCAGTGTCTTCAGAAGGCTGTGGGCTTTTCTTACTAATTTATTTCATCAATAAGATCAAAAGCTACTTTCTAGGTTTATTTCAGTGTGATGAGAAGTTTGGATAGGGCAGGTGGATTTTTGCCTCCAATTCTGAGCTGTGGTTTCTCCACAAAATTCTGTACTTTTGCCCACTCTACCTCCACCTGGAGGAGAGAGCATACTCTAATGCCTTCCCAGGGACTTCTAATGAGGGAAGGACCTGGACAGCCTGCTAGTTGAGTTCACTGGTGCGACCCAAAATGTTGTCTGCCTACCTCCCATACAGCCAGCCTGGCCACCAAGTGGTTCTTCCCCAGTGGACAGAGATCAGGGGAGGTGACCCCAGTGGCCCCATGCCAGAATATTCAGACAGAATAATGTTCATAATCAAAGACAAACTATGTCAGAGACTAGTCTGTTAACATGAGTAGTGGTAATTCAGATTCTGAAAATCCGGTCATAGAACAAAAACTTAAGGTTTTCCTAGAGGCACAATATAAATTGTTAGTGGTCAACTGATCTGAGGGGGGTGGGTTGAGATAGTGGCTCACTATGTAGTTTAGGCTGGCCTTGAACTCACGTATGTAGCCCAGGCTGGCCTCAAACTTGTGGCGATTCTCCTGCCTCAGCCTCCCAAGTGCTGGGATTACAGGTGTGTACCACCATGGCCAGCGATTTTTTTAAAGAATTGGATAAACTCTAATCTTTAGTTCCTATTACTGGCCATTTTTGGTCCTCATTGACCTGTGCAGAGCCTGTCTTTAATTTATTTAATATGTCAGATAACTGCCCTTTGCCCCTTCCTAATTCACTCTCCACCCTGCCTTGGAGAACCTCAATGAACACCTTTGCCCTCTGACTTCCTATTCTATTTGGTAAATTAGAGAAAAGGAGAAAAGTGAGGTTAAGGAATTTGTCCCTCTGATTTCTCTGTGCAGAGTTTTCTCAAACTAGCTGCACCTATCTAAATTCACACCCGTCTCAAGTTGGCCATTGTACACAAATCTCTGATTTGGGATTCTGGGACTACTTATCCATTGGGTTTTTCCCTTATGGTCTTGGGTTGGGTAACAGCTGTTTCGCCATACCTGTGTATTTGAACTGTCCTGTCCCTAACTTCTCCTTTGAAAATAGCCCCTTTATATCCTCCTCCAGTTATCTTTCTTTGCATGTGCCCACTGGTTCCTTCTGGGATCCTGAATGGTACAGTTGGTTATTTAGTATTACTGAGCCCAGTGTTTGTACTAGGGAGCCAGAGAATGCTAAAAATGCAGCCAGAGATAGGAAGGCCAATCTCCAAAGATGGTGTCCCTCTGATTCATTTTGGGCAGACATGAGGAAGGAGTTGGTCATGAGCAGAATGGCACCTGTCGTTATATTACAAATATATTAAGATTTTAAGCCGGATATGGTAGTGCATGCCTATAATCCCAGCACTCTGGAGGCTGAGGCAGGAGGATTGCCATGAGTTCGAGGCCAGCCTGAATTACACAGCGAGACCCAGTCTCAAAAAAAAAAAAAAAAGAAAAGAAAAGAAAAGAAAAAAAGCAAGATTTTACCCAAATTAGGATAGGAGAAGTTTTCAGCCTTGAAGATCTCTAAAAGAGTGTAAGTATTGTGATGACCAAAGGAAATGGATGACGGGGTTAGAAAAAAAATACTTCCCATTAACTAGTCTTCCTTTCTCCTTCATCCTCATCCATCAACAAGTACCAAGCACTCTTTTGTGCTACGTGCTGTACATGGGTAATTTTACTTAGTCTCAGAAACCTTAGCCGGAGAGCAGTTAAGATTTGCCCAAGGTCATACAGAACTGTGGTCAAGATGTTAACATTATGCTCAAGAAGAGAAAGCAGCTTAAGCAATTGGACCATCTTTATCAAGCCTATTGAACTGCCACCATATAGGCAATAAGTAGCTGCTGGACAGCACATGTTTGCTGATTAAATGGCAAATGTGGGGAAGGTTCATGGGGGCAGGTTGAGAAAACCACAAGAACTGAAGATCGTCTGTTGCAGCTGAGACTATGAGGAAGGCAGCAGCAGGGCTTGGTAACAGTTTGAAAGTAACTGACGAACGCAGGCAAATTGGTGCAGGCCTGTAATCCCAGAACTCTGGAAGCTGAGGAAGGAGGATCACCAGGAGTTGGAGGCCAGGCTGGGCTATATAGTGAGTTCAAGGACAGTCTGAACTATACAGTAAGATCCTGTCTCAAAAAGGAAAAAGAGAACAAAACAAAAATAAAATATAAAAAGAAAAAGAAGAAAATGAAAGAGAGGGGAAGGAAAGAAAGTAACTGACAACCTAGGACTCAATTTCTCTTGCTGACGAACCAGGGTGAAAGGCTGATGTAAGAGGACACTGGTTTTCCCCATGATCTTAAAGGTTCATTGTGGATGTGGGGACTGATTAGGGAAACCATCCTGCCAAGGAGACTCTTTCTGGGATTATCACTTGAGTGAAGTCTTTCAAATGCAGAATACAATTCTCCCCGCCCTCAGTACTGGGGATAGAACCCAGAAATGCTCTGCCACTGAATTACACCTTTCCCCCTTTTTTATTTTAAGACAGAGTCTTGCTAAATTGCCCAGGCTGACCTCAAACTTGCCATCCTCCTGCCTCAGCCTCCTGAGTAGCTGAGATTACAGGTGTGTACTACCATGCCTGGCTAGAACCCAACTTTTCTGGATGCAGTTTCTCAGGGACAAAAAATTCAGTTGAATACCAATAGGCATAACTCACTCAGGTCTGAGTTGTTAAGACTCTGACCCTTGCACTCCAGGCCCTCTGGAGCTCGGCAGTTCTTAGCTCTTGTGCTACTGTGGATGGTAAAGAACTGGCTAAATCCAGGAAAGATTGAAGGAGAACAGGTAATACACACGCCTTGACACCCCAGATGGAGGATCTCAAATGAAACATCTCAGGAATCCTTACAAACTGTCTTCTTTCAACTGCTCCCAAGAGCTGCTATTTCTTTCACTTATCCTAGACCAACTTTTGTTTTAATTGTCCTGATCCATGCTGGTCCGGTGATGGTCTTTGATGGCTCTCTGGCTGTTCTTGGTCCTGTGATCTTTCTTCAGGCACTCAGTCTTACACTCTCACAACCTTCAGATCCTTTAAAATGTAAAACATGAAAAGTAGACCCCAAGCTTCTGCCATATTTAAAACTCTGATCCCTGGACACATCGCATTTGCAATCAATAATCCTTGCTTCTGCAAGGGTGCTTATCTTAAATTATGGAAACAGCCTGGATGACCATCAACAAAGGAATGGTTAAAGAAAATGGGGTATTTATATACAACAAAGTATTACTCAGCCATAAAGCAGGATAAATTTGTGTTATTTGTAGGAAAATGGATGGATTTTGAGATTATAATTTTTTTTATGAGGGTACCAGCAGTCGAACTCAGGACCTCATGCTTGCCAGGCAGGCGTGTATGCCACTGATCTATATCACTGGCCTGAGATTATAATCTTAAAGTGAATTAAATCAAAGAAGGTTAAATATCACATGGTTTCTCATATGCAAGAAACCCAAAATGTAAATAATTTTAAAGAGTAAAATAAAGAAAAGATGGTAATAAACCTGTTAGACTTTTTGGAGTGGGGGAGGGAATTTGGGGAAGCAGAGAGAAGAGGATAAAAATGGTACAGATATTGGGTGTGGTGGTGCACACTTGTAATCCCAGCACTCAGGAGGCTGAGACAGGAGGATTGGCATGGCTTCAAGGACAGCCTGGGCTACATAGCAAGACCCTGTCTCAAAAAGACCCTCAAAAAAGGAAGAAAGGTCAAAGATATATATATTTATATTAAATATATATGTTAAATATGTATATATTAAATATATATATATTAAAAGTGCAGCCATAGCTAGGAAAGCCAATCCCTGAAGACTGGAATATATATATTCCCCAAAACGAATGTAATTATTATGTATCACAAACATACTAAAAAGGAATGTTTAGCTGTTTTGTAAAATCAACACAGCAGGGGCCGGTGAGAGGGCTCAGCGGCTTAAGTGCCTGCCTGGCAAGCGCGAGGGCCCGAGTTCGACTCCCGGAACCCACATACGAAAAAGGGGCCGGTGATATCGTTCAGCGGCACGGGTGCCTGCTGGCACGCGAGGTCCTGAGGTCGACCCCCCGGTACCCACAAAAAAAAAAAAAAAATCAACACAGCAAACCATTTTACACAGAAGAGCATGTAGAGAAATTTTAACTCCAAATGAATCTGAGTCTCAGTGGTTAGTTCTTAGGTACTTGATCCAATAGTATTTCACACGTTGCTGAGACTGAGAAAAATTTCTTACATCATTTCAAAATCTAAGAGAGGGCCGGTGAGATGGCTCAGCGGCATAAGCGCCTGCCTGGCAAGCGCGAGGTCCTGAGTTCGACTCCTGGTACCCACATAAAAACAAAACAAAACAAAAAATCTTAAGAGAAATGGTATTAAAAGATCACAGTTCAAAAGCACAGACCTTCAAAAACAACATTGCAAAAGAGGAGAAACGGAAAAGAGACACGGCCGAGACAACTGTCAATGGGTATCAGGGGCTGATCAGGCTCCAGATCTTAGAGATGAGTTTACGGAAAAGGATTAAATAAAAACAGTGCAAATATGGTTTGTGGGGGATCCAGGAAGGTCAGAACTTTCTTGGAGCCAAGACAAAGACTTCTCTGGATTGCCCATATTTAATGGATTTCAAACAAGTTGGTGGGGAGGGAAAGTGAAAGGAAAAACTGAGGTAAAGGTGGGAAACTGAGCAAGGCCTTGTGAAACAAAAGATCAAAGACATTCTAAGCAGTAAATCTTGCTATTTGAGGCAGCTATTGCTCTGGAATAGGGACTGTGAGCCTTTGTCCTTGTGTCCTCAGCTGTGGTGTTACCTTGTCTTCAGAGCACTGTGGTCAGCAATTTAACCCTTGCACAGCCCACTCCCCAACAAATGGGGATGACAGTCTGCACCCCACAGGGAGGTGGGCCCGCGTGGGGAGGGCATGCGGTGTGGAGGGGAAGGAAAGGGGGCCATGCTTTCTGGAAGGTGGGTGTGTCATTCTCTTTCCGGCTTCCTTTTTTGATGTGGTGAGTACATCTCTCCAACTGAATACCCTGGAGAGGAAGCCCAGCACTTTCTGTTGTCTAACCAACTCTGCCAAATGCAAGTTAGAAATAAAGAAAAAGGGAGAAAAGGAAAAAAGTGGGAGGTTCTTCTGGCTAAGTCATGTATGCCTGCTTCCAGGAGGGAACTCTGTTCACCTTCTCCTGTAGATGTAGAAGAGGTACATCCAGATGTCGGATCCAGGAAACAAGCTCTTGCATCAAAGGACAGTTTGAAAAACAACAGAATGGGGCCGGTGAGATGGCTCAGCAGCATAAGCGCCTGCCTTGCAAGCGCGAGGGCCCGAGTTCGACTCCCGGATCCCACATACGAAAAAGGGGCCGGTGATATCACTCAGCGGCACGGGCGCCTGTTGGCGCGCGAGGTCCTGAGGTCGACCCCCCGGTACCCACCAAAAAAAAAAAAGAAAAACAACAGAATGGACTACAAATTTGAAGATCAGTAAGAGATCTGTACAAAGCGGTACTGCCAGTGAAATGTACCTATCACCGATTCATGACCCTAAAAATTTTCCCAGGCCGGGCATGGTGGCACCTATAATTCCAGCAATGGAGGGGCTGAGGCAGGAGGATTGCTGCAAATTTGAGGCCAGCCTGGGCTACATAGGTGAGTTCAAGGCCGGCCTGAACTACATAGTGAGACTCTGTCTCAAAACAAACAAACAAACAAAAAAAACTTTCCCTTCTTAATACTCTGCCCCTAGGTTTTCCAGTGTTAAAGAACTATTTGGATATGAAATTCTGTTTTTAAAAAAACAAAACAAAACAAAAAAAGAAAAAGGAAAAAAAAAGAAAACGAATTCTGTTTTACTATTTTGCTATTTTCTTGCTAGGAGCATTTTTGCTATCTATGAGATCCTTCATGAAATTTAGCAGAAACAACATCCTGGCCCTGATGACTGAGTACATAGGTTCTGCCACCGGGTCATCCTCTGTTTATGTATTTAGTTATTTACATCACTATAATCAATGAAAATTAGTTTCTCTATTACCATGTAGCTGACTTACCAAGATAGCCTATCTTTGACTTGCTTTTCTCTAACAATTTTTTTCTTCTATTCTTCAAAAGATCAGTTTTTATCCCAATTAAAATGTTTGGTCAAGTGCCTTTCTCCTGCCCTCCTCTTAGATTTGTGGGAAAGACTGTTTTCAAACTGGGTTCTGCTTATGTAATCTTTCCTAAAAATTTGAGAATATGCACTTCTGTTCTAAATTTTTTTTTTTTTTTTTTTTTTTTTTGGGTACCGGGGGTCGACCTCAGGACCTCGCACGCCAGCAGGCGCCCATGCCACTGAGCGATATCACCGGCCCTTTCTTCGTATGTGGGTTCCGGTAGTCGAACTCGGGCCCTCGCGCTTGCCAGGCATGCACTTATGCCGCTGAGCCATCTCACCGGCCCTGTCCTAAATTTTTGAGAGTACTTTTTCAAACTAGATTTTTAAAATAATATCTCTTCCTCTATTGCCTCTGTTTCGTTTTGTATACCATCCTTCCTCTGAAAGAGAGATAACAACAACAAAAATCTCACTTTGATCATAATGGTAAGTTAGAAAAGGAAACTCCTTCCAATTTTCTAACTTTTCAAAAATATCATGCTTTCTCTTAAAACACAAGTAAGTTTTGTGTACCCTACTCTATTTCCTAACAGGTTACTGCTTGATAGGTGAGGATAGAAACGAAGAGGTTCAGATACCCTTGTTGCTATCATTACCTTAGGTGTTTTTTTTTGTTTTTTTTTTTAATTACATCCAGTTTTGTTCCTAAAGAGGTTTTGTAAAAGTAATTCCTTTGGGGGAGGTAGTGGGGGTTGAACTCAGGGTCTTGAAGCAAGCACTTTACCACTGAGCTACATCCCCAACCTGTCTTTCTTTTCTTTTCTTTTTTTTCTTTTCTTTTCTTTTTTTTCTTTTCTTTTCTTTTCTTTTCTTTTCTTTTCTTTTCTTTCTTTCTTTCTTTCTTTCTTTCCTTCTTTCTTTCTTTCTTTCTTTCTTTCTTTCTTTCTTTCTTTCTTTCTTTCTTTCTTCTTTTCGAGATGGAGTCTTGCTAAGTTGCTCAGGCTGGCCTCAAACTTTTGATCCTCCTGCCTCAGCATCTTGAGGAGCTGGATGACAAGTGTGCAACACCATACCCTGCTGCTTCACTCATTTTTCTTTTTAAGAGGCGTGAGAAGCATTTATTAGAGTTAGACGTAGGGTGCACTCAAGAGTGGAGTGTGGGTGCTCAAAGAAATGAGACACTGTAGTGGTTGATTGATTGTGTCAATTTGAGAAGTTTAGAAGCTTAACTAAATCGGCTCTGCAATTCTACATCCTAGGGTGTAGAGGACCCACCCTAGGGGACCTCATTGCCTGCTGGGTTTTTTTTTTTTTTTTTGTATGTGGATACCAGGAGTCGAACTCAGGACCTCGCACTTGCCAAGCAGGCGCTTATGCCGCTGAGCTATATCACTGGCCCCCGCCTGGTGGTTTTAATCCCTGTTTTACCTAGGGAGTGGTATTCCTGTTGCACATAACCAAGATGGCATCTGCCACGTCCCTTTTGTTAAAACTTTGATGTCCCAAGGTTTGTTCATTCTCAGAGAATGATTCAATTTTGAGTTGCTAGCTAAAACTACTTACTTATCACATAAGTGGGTCTCGATATTAAATTCTAGCTCCTGCTCAAATTCCTGGTGGTGGATGACAATGCTCATCACTTCCTTTGACAGGCTTGGGGATGGGCCTCTGGGGGTTTGTGCCAACTCTCCTCTTCTGGGGGAAGATGCTAGCTGAATGCAGTCTACTCTTTTGGATTATCAGTGACTCATAATTAATTCAATTTTTAAAAATTCAATTTTTTAATGAGACAGACTGTCCTTCCTAATCCCAAGCTGCCCTTTTCTAAATATATGACTATTTAAAAATCAATCAGTGGGTGGAGCCAGGTATGGTGGTGCATGCCTGTAATCCCAGCACTTGGGAGGCTGAGGATCACTGTGAGTTCGAGGCCAGCCTGGGCTACAAAGTGAGTTCAAGGCCAGCCTGAACTGCATAGTGAAACCCTGTCTCAAAAAGATAAAAAGAAAAAAAAGAAAAGGAAAAAAAAAAGAAAACATCAATCAGTGGGTGATAGCATTTTTGATTTTGTTTTTGCAGTGTTGGGGATAAAATCAGGGTCTCAGACATGCTAGAGCAGTGCATCACTGAGCTACATCCCCAGCTCTTGTGATGTTTTTCCACTGTCAAGTTTCCTGAGCCTTGATAGGTAGAAAGGTAGTCTTAGGTCTGGCTGTTGAACCCACCCTGAGGTGACTCAAGGTAGAGGAGTTGGCACCAGTTGTCATGGTTGATTCATTGTGTCAATTTGAGAAGTCTAGAAGCTTAACTAAGTAACTCAGCAGTTCTACATCCTAGGGTGGAGAGGACATGCTGTTACCGCTCTAGGATGTTCTTCACTGTGTCAATTTGAAAAGTGTAGAAGTTTAACTAAGTGACTGAGCAGGGGGCCAGGGTCCTCACTTTGTAAACATCCTGAGCCTGTGCAAGAGGAGGGCAGGGAGATGGTGTGAGTGCCACACCTGCTCTGAGTGGGAGGTAGTCTGCTTACATTATAAAGGAGGAAAAGAGGCTTGTTCCCCCCTTTTTTTGCTCTTGTTGCTTTTGCTGTCTTCTGCCCCCTTGAAATGTTGCCCCTGTGCCATGACACCCTGCCTCGGAGCCAGCTGATTACGGACTGAAACCTCCACAGACTGTGAGCTAAATAAACCTTTCCCTCTTTAATTTAGGTGTTGGGTATTTTGTCTCAGCAGGAGAGAAAAGTAACCAAGACACCAGCACAGCAGAGAGAACCTTCAACTGGGGACACCAGCACAGCAGAGAGAACCTTCAACTGGGAGCCACGGCTAAGCTTGTGGCCCCAGCCTGGCTTCTATGCCAGCACTCCGTGGACTTCCTTCTCCGCCTGCAGAATAGGAGACTGAGTATCCTGTGACTCTAAGGATTCTCCCATTTGACTGGGTGAAGTAGGTAAATATGGTGAATATTTACATATAAAATATAAATTACAAATACAGGACTGGTGAGATAGCTCAGCGGCACAAGCGTTTGCCTGGCAAGTGTGAGGTCCTGCGGTCGACTCCCGGTACCCACATTAAAAAAAAAAAATTACAAATACGATTGGAGGGTGGGATGGGTCAGCTTAGTCAAGAAACAGAGCAATGTAGAAGTATATGATTTGCCAATAGGACAAAGATGCTGATAAAGCAGACTTTCCTCCCTCTACCTGAGCTATTTATCTTATGGTGTACAACTGTGAGCTTCCAGGGCTATGGGAACAGCTGGATGAAGTTTCTGGTTTGTTGTCAGTGAGAGTTTTAGCTAACTCATACCCACAAAGTGCAGGACCCCTCCCCCCGTGTCTTAGTTACCTTCTCGTTGCTGGAACAAAATACCCAACACTCATAAGTCAAAGGAGGAGAAGTTTATTTTGGCTCAGTTTGTAGAGGTTTCAGTCCACAGTCAGCTGGTCCCAAGGCAGGTTGGCATGGCAGAAGAGAAACAGCTCATAGCCTGGCAGGCAGAAAGTGAAGAAGGATCAAAGGAGGAAGAGGGATATATCTATAGATGATATAGATATAGATATAGATATAGATATAGATATAGATATAGATATAGATATAGATATAGATCCCTCAAACTTGCAGCAATTATCCTGCCTCAGCCTCCTGAGTGCTGGGATGACAGGCATGTGCCATCATGCCTAGCTAAGTTTATTTTTAAAAATTCCTAGTCGTACTATCAAGAGGAAAAATAAAACATGAATTATCAATATCAGAAATGAAAATGAGTTGGGTGTGGTGGCACATGCCTATTATAGTGAGCCCTCCCGGTCCTCGTCGCGGTCCGGGAAGTTTATATTTGTAATCCCATGGAAAAGTTATTGGAATTCTAGTGAGTTAATTCCAATCTACCACTTCCAGTGCAACCCACGGCGAGAATAAAGACACTAAGGCATATTTATAGTTGTGGGGAGCCAAGGGGTCCTAAGTCCAGCCAAGATGGTGGCTACTGGGACAAAGGCCTCCACCCAGGGCCGAACCCGGGTTTTATTAATTCTGAAGGAGGGGAGTGGCCCGGGGATGAGTGACTGTGAGAGTGGCGGGAAGTATGTGAGTCTCATGAGCTGGGCTAGGCCTGAAATCACCTTTTCAAATGCAGAGGGAAGGATATGCAGAAGGAGTAATCTGCATAACACAATTCAAGATAGTATCTAATGTTTTGGGGTCGGTGCTTCAGCTCTGATGTGTAATCTTTTATGCCCTGGGAAGTCCTAGCCTCTTTCTTGAGGCTCGATCCCAGCGGACAGCGTGGAGCATGGCTCTCCATCCCGCCAGGCTCAACCACGTATTGGGAGCAAAGGGGTGGGGGAACACAGGCCTGTCACTTTGCTTCAAAGACTACACATCAGGACCTCGGTTGGACCTATTTGCATTGCCTAAAGCCAATTAAAGAGACAAGGAAAAGTCCTAGCCAGCTCTGTACATATCAATAGGTGAAATTAGGACCAGGTTCAGCCAAGATGGAGATAGTTGCTCTTCTCTCAAGGACAGCTGTCCAGGTTGTCCCCCACACCTATCATCCCAGCACTCAGGAGGCTGAAGCAGGAGGATTGCTGTGAGTTTGAGGCCAGCCTGAACCGCATAGCAAGGCCCTGTATCAAAAAACTGAAAAACTGAAAAACAAAAGCCCAAAAACAGAAAGAACAAAAAACTGAGAATTTTGTTTTTGTTTTTGTGTTTTTGAGACAGGGTCTTACTTTGTAGTTCAGGCTGGCTTTGAACTCACTGTGTAGCCCAGGCTGGCCTCACTCACAATAGTCCTCCTGTTTCAGCCTCCTGAGTGCTGGGATTACAGGCATGTACCATCATGGCTGGCCTGAGAATTTTGTTGCTATGGATTTGTTTATTTATTTATTTATTCTTATTATTTATTTATTCATAAGATGGAGTCCTGCCATATTGTCCAGGCTGGCCCTGAACTCTTGGGGTCAATCAATCCTCCTGCCTTAGCCTAAATTAACAAGGTAGATTAAATTAGTCAATTATTTGGAAAATACAAATAAATGGATACAAGAAGAAAGAAAAAAATTTAAATAGTCTCATATGTTGAATCTGTAAGTAAAAAACTTCTCACAAGCTGGATGTAGTGGTACACCCTATAATCCCAGCACTCAGGAGGCTGAGGCAGGAGGATCGCCGGGAGTTTGAGGCCAGCCTGAGCTACACAGTGAGACCCTGTCTCACAAAAACCACAAAAATCATAAAAATAAAATAAAAATTTCCCACAAAGAAAACTCTGTGTCCAGATGGCTTTATTGGTAAATTACTCAAACAAAGAAGAAATATAATCAATATTCTTCAAATACTTATAAGTGATAGGGAAAAAGGAAACTTTCCAACTTGTTTTATAAGGCTAGCATAGTCTTGATATCAAGATCTATGAAAGACACGCAAAAAGAGAAAATTATTGAACAATATCTTTAATGAGCTTACATACAAATATACTAAAAAGTATTAGCAAATCAAATACCAAAAAAGTCACATCTTGATCAATAATACTAGATTTATTCTAGTAATGCAAGATTAATCTTGCATCTTACATCTATCAATTTCAACTTACCAGTAGCAAACTAAAGGAGAATAACTATAATCGTCTCACAGTGCAAAAAAAACACTTGAGACAATCGGTGCTCATTAATGTAATACCACGAAGCAAGTCCATCACAGACAAGTCTTCAAGCCAATAAATGGTAACTCTACAAAAACCTTATAGGCATCATCAACTTAATGCTGAATATTACTCACATATTTTCCCCTGAAATCAGAAATATGAAAATAATAAGCTGCTATCACCACTAGTGTTAAATAGTGTACTGGAGATTCTAGCCATTACTCTAAAGCAAAGAGGGAAAGGCAGGAAGAGATGGAAATAAAGAAATAAAACTAGCCGACACAAGCCTTAGTCCCAGCGACCCTGTAGGTGGAGGAATAGGGTCAGTTGAGCCCAGGTGTTTGAGACCAGCTTGGGCAACGTAGTCAAAAACTGTCTCAAAAACCAAAAAACCCCAAAAAGTAAGGAAAAGAAATAAAACAGTCATTCTTCACAAATCATATGGTGACACACATAGAAATTCTGAAAATACCTACAAACAAACTCTTAGAATCCATAAACATATTGCTGGATAGAACGTTCATATACAAAACAATAACTGGAAATGAAAATCTTTAAAACACCGTTCGTAATACATTCAAAACAGCTAAATATCTAAGAATAAATTTAACAAAGGATGTGTACAAAAACAGAAGAGCTATACTACCAGCCTCAGACTACCAGATGTCAAGACTTAGTATAAATTTACAATTAAGACAACACTGTGGGTCAGGGATATAGCTCAGCGGGGCCAGGGATATAGCTCAGCAGCACAGCGCTTGCCTGGGAAGCACAAGGTCGTGAGTTTGATTCCTGATACCAAAAAAAATAAAATAAAATAAAGACAGCATTGTACGAAGGTAAAGACAGACAAATATGTAAAAAAAGAGAATAGAGATTTCAGAAATAAGCTGAACACATATTTAGTCTCCTGGTGTATGATAAAGACACCATTGAAATTCAATATATGATGGTCTTGTCAATAAAAGGGATGACAGCAACTAGACTTGTTTGGTTTGATTTGGTTTGGTGACAGGGTCTCACTACATAGGCCAGGCTGGCCATGAACTCTCCATGTAGTCCAAGCTGGCTTCAACTCATGGGGATTCTCCTGCCTCAGTCTCCTGAGTGCTAGGATGACAGGCATGCACCATCATGCCTGGTCTGCAACTAGATATTCTTATAGACAAACAAGCAAACAAACAAACAGAACATTGATTACCTCAGTTTACACCATACATAAAATTTCATTTGAAATAGATTATAGACCTAACTGATAAACTAAAACGATGTTTCTGGAAGAAAATAAGAGCACATCTTCGTGACTGTACAGTAGGCAAAAATTATTTAGCTATGACACCCAGGGTGATACTCAAAAGGAAAACAAATGAGGGATTATATTGATTAAAATTGAGATTGTTGGGCCGGTGAGATGGCTCAGCAGCATAAGCGCCTGTCCGGCAAGCGCGAGGTCCTGAGTTCAACTCCCAGAACCCACATACGAGAAAAGGGCCGTTGATATCGCTCAGCGGCACAAACGCTTGCTGGTAAGTGCAAAGTCCTGAGGTCGACTCCCAGTATCCACATAAAAAAGAAAAAATTGAGATTGTTTATCAAAGACTCTTATTAAGAGAGTGAAAAGACAAGCTTTGTACTGGGAGAAGAGGTTCACAGTGTACGAAAGCAACACAGGGCTCATTATCTGAACATATGGAGAACTTCCGCAAATCACTAAACAACAAACAACCTAATTTTTCAAACTGGCAAAACACAAGCAAGATTTCGCAAAGCTGAAGTCTGAATGGACTAACCAGCACATAAGATGCTCAGATTAGGAAAATGGTAATTAAAACCCCAATAGAGTACTAATACACACCTACCAGAATGGCTCGTGTTAAAACACTGATGATCCTAACTCTTGGTGAGGATAGGGAACTACTAAGCTCTATCCCTTGTTGGTAGGAACGTAAATTGGTGTAACTGTAAGAGCAAATCTACTAAAGCTGCGTATCTCTTACAACCTAGAGATGCTATTCCGAGTATAGATCCAAGGAAAAGGAATGCACCAAAAGACGTTTTATTCACAGTAACCCAAAACTGGCAACCCCCGAGAGGCCATTCACAGAGGGCCATTCACCACGGTGCGACATTTTATACAATGGACACCACACAGTAGCACAAAAGAGTAAATTACTGTTGTGTGCTACGGAGTAAATGAATCTCACTGCTCTATGCTGAGCAAAGAAATCAGATGCCACAGCCAGGCATGGTGGTACACGCCTACGATCCCAGCACTCCAGAGGCTGAGGCAGGAGGATCACTGTGAGTTTGAGGCCAGCCTGGGCTACATAGCAAGTTCAAGGCCAGGGCAAACTACTTAGCGAGACCCTCTCTCAAAAAAAAAAAAAAAAAAAAAAAATTAGATGCTGGAGTATGTACTGTTTGACTCAATCACAAGAAAAGAGCCAGGCATGGTTGCACGTATAACATATGTAACATATGGGGGTCCAGCAGAGACCACCAGGCTGTGTAAAGGCAACGCGGTGTGGAATTCATTGTGCCTGGGTGCAGGCAGGCAGAGAGCGCGACAAGACCGTCTGCCCTGAACAAAGAGGAGTGTGTCCCTTCTATAGAGATGGAGAGAAGGCAGGGACATTAGGTGGGAAGATTTTAATAAACATCTGTGGTTAAAGTCCTCTGGCAGTCTTGCACCCTAGTGGGCAGAGTCCTTGAAGTGTCCGGCGTGAATTATTGGGTGTCTCCAGATGTCCCCAGGACCTGCAAAATTCCTCCATGACATCCTGTGCTTGCCGACAACAACTTCGGTACTGAGCTGAGTTCCCCGTAGAGAGTAGTGCTTCTGCTGGCAAGCCGGCTGGGGGCTGGGAGAGTGAGGTCCGATTTCAGCCTTACAGCATACACCTGTAATCACAGCACTCGGGAAACTGAGGCAGGAGAATCGCTATGAGTTTGAGGCTAGTCTGAGCTACACAGTACGTTCAAGGCCACCCTGGACTACATAGCTAGACCCTGTCTCAAAAAAAAAAAAAAAAAAAAGATAAAAGATAAAAGATGTGCTCTACCGCAGCATGGATGGTGGCCACAGGGATGCATACATAGGTAAACATTCACTGAACTGTACATTTAAAGTTGGTGCACTTTGCTATGTCTCCATAAAGTAAGAAGAGCTACGGAAAAACAGCAATAACCAGTTGTGGCGAAGCGAGGAAAGTAGACAACTGAAGATGAAAGCCAACCCAAGGGGCAAGTGTGGTGGCGGGTGGGTCATTTCTAAGGTTGACTCTTCAAGACTTGGTAGAACCAACAGACATTTCCTTAGAAAGAAAGAAGAGTGCAAAAATCAGCCACCCTAAAATGTCTCCATTAATATATTTTCTTTGGAATTTTGTCTTATTTTAAGGGACATTGTTGCTTTAAACATTTGATACAAATGTTTTTCAAAAAGTGAATTAAGGGCTGGTGAGATGGCTCAGCGGCGTACGCGCCTGCCTGGCAAGCGCGAGGGCCCGAGTTCGACTCCCGGATCCCACATACGAAGAAAGGGCCGGTGATATCGCTCAGTGGCACGGGTGCCTGCTGGCGCATGAGGTCCTGAGGTCGACCCCCGGTACCCACACACACACAAAAAAGTGAATTAACCTACTGGCACGTGTCACACCCTAGCGTAGGGAAATGTGCCAAAGTGCTGCCAATTCCTGGATGCACAGTATGTATGAAACACGGTACTCCTTTCGAGAAAGCAAAAAAGGAGGTGCTAAGCATGGGCCTGTGAATAGAGAAAGAAGGAAAATTGTCCCTCCAGTGAGTGGGGACTCCGGAGAGAGGGTGTGGGTGACTGTCCTTGTCCTTGCCTGCACCCAGAACACTTCCTTCACGAAAGAAAGATGTATTTGCTGCGGGGTTTCTCTGCTTCATTTGTTTGTTTGGTGTTTTGAGACAGGGTCTCACTATGTAGCCCAGGCTGGCCTCAAACTCAGCGATCCTCAGGCCTCAGCCTCTCTGGTGCTGGGATTACATTGTAGGCAAGCGCCACCATGCCTGGCCCTGAGGGGTTTTCTCTGAAACAGGGTATAAACAAGATACTGTGAACTATCCTAAGAAAATGTAGCTGCTAATTAAATATTAGGGTCTATCTGGTAGAGAATAGAGGAGGTCCAGGGTCTCCCAACCCACCATCTTGCTGCCAGGGGAAAGCAAATCTCAGCCCAAATTTGGCCACAAGCATATAATGTTTATTACCAGACAGGTACAGAATCAATCATAAAACTTGTTCTGTGGCCCCAGCACTTGGAAGGCTGAGGCAGGAAGATTGGGGTGAGTTTAAAGTCAGTCTCTGGGCTACATGTTGAGTTCAAGGCCAGGGTCTTGCTAAGCCACAAAAAATAAAAAAGCAGGCTACGGTGGCTTTTCTCACGATGTAGCGCCCTGCGTCTCCCACTGTGTATTTTTATCTTGCTTTTTCCTCAGCCTAAACTCACTCTGCAGAGCCACTTTCTCCCTCACTCTTCACTTTTACTTCTTCAAATAAACTTTGCCACAGTTTAAAAACAAAACAAACAAACAAAAAAAACTTATCCTGTGGACTTGATCAAGCCCCAGGTTTCTGACTTTGTGTTTTTTTTTTTTTTTTTTTTGTGGGTATCGGGGAGTCGACCTCAGGACCTCGCGAGCCAACAGGCGCCCGTGCCGCTGAGCGATATCACCGGCCCCTTTTCCGTATGTGGGATCCGGGAGTCGAACTCGGGCCCTCGCGCTTGCAAGGCAGGCGCTTACGCCACTGAGCCATCTCACCCGCCCTCTGACTTTGTTTTTGTTTCTGAACTTTTGTTTTTGTTCTGCAGTACTGGAGATTTAAACCCAGGGCCTTTGCTCTAAGCTCCACCGCTGGCCCCACCCCCACTTTTTTTTTTTTTTTTTTTTTTGAGACAGGTTCTCCTTACATTGCTCAATTGTCCATGCTGGGTTCCAATTTGTCAATCTTCCTGCCTCAGCCTCCCAGAGTGCTGGGATTATAGGTATGCACCACACGCTGGGGGGTCTCTGGGCTGTTAGGCGCTTCACTGCATTTGAAACAAATGAAACAATGTTTCTTGTGAGCCTGGGGGGGGGACTGCAGACCCATTCCGGAGTCCGCTCTACAGCGCTGTTGTACAGGGTGTGGGCCACCAGCCTGTGAGCCTGCCTTGTCATGGCACAGGATGCTCTTCAGTGTTTGCCATGAACCCACACACCTCAGACACGGCTACCTTCCCCAGGGAGCCATCTCTCAAGCGGCCACTGCGTCATCTGCCCGCACCCTGCGCGCTCTGAAGCACACGGGAGCTGCTTCACTGTGCACCCTTAGAGTGTATACTTCCATGTGGAGAATCTCACCGGCCGCGGTGTGCAGAGCCCACCTGGTTAACAGACGTATTTATGTCACAGTGACTGCTGGCATCTTTAAAGGAAGTCATAGGCAACAGCATCAAAGAAATGATGCATCATGCCCATAATCCCAGTAATCCCAGAATCTGGGAGGCTGAGGCAGGAGGATTACAAATTTGAACTCATCTTGGGCAGCTTGGTGGCTTAGCAAGACCCTGTCCCAAAATCTGAAAATTTAAAAATGAACTGATGTTGGGGACTACAGATTCTCCATGGCTAATTTTGCATAGTTCCCTAAGGGATAAATGGAGGCTTGGGATTACCAGTATCACCCTTTCGAGATTTCCTTTTAACTCTTTAGGGATGGCCCATCCTCTCTCACCCACTAAGACTAAACTAAAACCACTAAGATTAAAAAACACTCTAGAGCAAGATCCTTCTTAGCATAAGATCACCTCTGCCCTCTTGAGTCATCAAGATTATCCCTTGCGCTGAGTCATCACTTCTGAGTCTTCCGCCCACCTTGAATCTCCCCCATCCCCTCCTCTCACTGTATTCACCCAATAAATAGCGGCTGGCTCGGAGTGTCTTTGTCTCTGCCCATCCCGAGGCACTGACCTCCCAGCCCCCTTCATGCATTACTAAATTTGTCTGTTTCTTATTTCATCCTTTCACCATACCCCTCATACAGGCAGCTGGGGATCTTGGCCAGGTCCCCGATAGACTGAGGATGTAGCTCAGTGTGAAGGCGCTGAGTTCAGTCCCCTATATCCCTCCCAAGTATTTCTCAGCTGAGGGACATATAGTCAAGGTTAGTGGAAGTAGACATGGTTTTCTTTCTGACACTGGACAAAAGGCTGAAAGGGTCAGAAATGACAAAACTTAAGAATAAGTGAAAGAAGACAAGAAAAAAGGAGTTAGAGTAACATTGTTTGAAGTTCTCTTAATGTATTGCTTTTAGCACAAGAGGGTTGTAAGGTGCTGACACACAATGTGGGAGTCAGCTATAAACTCAGGTGAGCTTTAAAAGAGCCCAGCAACAGGCACCCAGGAGGCTGAGGCAGGAGGGTTGCCATGAGTTTGAGGCCAACCTGGGCTACATGGTGAGTTCAAGGCCAGCTGTGGACTTCATAGTAAGATCCTGTCTCAAAAAAAAAAAAAAAAAAAGCCTATCCTATGGACTAAAATGCTAGGTCACCAACTACTTACTTCACTCCTGAGTTTCTTAGCCTGTATAACAGTCTAAGAACAGTCATAGAACAGGAATTTCTATGACAGAAATTTCTCTGTGAGGAGCTGAGAGTGTAGCTCAGGGCTAGACTGCTCCCCTAGTCGTATTAGATCCTGGTTCAATCCCCAGCCCTGCAAATAAATTCTTCCAGAAAGCCCGAACCTGTCCCGGTGCAAGCTTGACACTGGCACGCTCCTGCCCCCTGGTGGCCATATTTAGAACTACTGGGCAGCGGCCCCGGCAAAAATAAAACGTAGAAACTGAGAAACCAAAACAATGAGCTGCATAACTTCTGGTTTGTTCACTTTCTTGGCGTCTCACTGCTTTCTCCCTCCTACTGCCCTCGGTCGCCCAGACATGGCTAGAGTTTCAGGAGGAACTGCAGTAGTTTTTCCATTTTTGTCTTTCCTTCTTCGGAGAGCATGGGTTTGTGAAGCATGTTCAGGCCTTGTCCCTAGCATGGCCCTTTCGGGACCCTCGGCCAGAGTCAAAGCTCTGGACAGAAGCAGAGCCCAGCCAGCAGTCACTGAAACGTCTCGGAGTGCAGTCGCCCTGGCCAGTAGAAGAACATGAAAAGATTCAGTATTGAACGAAGCAGTAAATGTGTTAACTGGATTAAATAAGGTGGAAAAGCAATCGGGGTACGGGACTTTAGCCATCCTAATCAGGTGGTAAAGTGGAAAGACGTTCAAATTATAAGTAGGGCTTTAAATTGAACTCAAGGGTATGAACCCCATTAGCAGGACAAATTTCTTTTTTAAAAAATAATCATGTATTTCTCTTTTTTTTTTTTTTTTTTTTTTTTTTGAGACAAGGTCTCACCATGTACCCCCGGCTGGCCTTGAACTCCTGGTGATCCTCCCGCCTCAGCCTCCTGAGTGCTGGGATGACAGATGTGCTCTCCCACACCAACTTGGTAGGGTTCCATAGCACGGACCCTGCCGGTTCATTTAGGCAGTGTCTTGGGATGGACGTGGTCGTCTCCAGTTCCCCAATATCGCTGTCCCTCTCACGTTCCCTGCATCGTTGAATCCCTCAGCCGGCAAAGTGCAGCCGGGCTTCCTCCTTCAGCCTCTGGCTCGCCTCTCAGGGCATGGTGACACCGCCTGTCATCCCAGCATTTGGGAGCTGAGGCAAGAGGATGGCTGCCAGTTCAAGGCCAGTCTGAGCTCCACAGCAAGACCTTGTCTCAAAAAAATAAATAAATAAATAAAATAAAATAAAATAAAAACGAAACAAAGAAAAACAAACCAAAACCAAACAAAAGCAAGTTATCACAACACACCCGGGCTACTGAATCAGAGACCCGGGTGGCCCAGCAATCTGTGTCACAGCAAGTCCTCCAGGTTCGTCCTCCAGTCCTGAAGTCTGAGGTCCCGAGGGCGAGTAGAGGCTCGAAGTTTGAGTCTCCACCAAAGCAGAGACTGCAACCGGGTCTGGGAAAGAGTGAACCAGCAGGAGAGGCCGCCAGGGGTCGCTTGTGCTTCACCCCGCGGGCAGCTGCAGCGGGGAACCGGCGCCTGCGGCATTCTGGGGCTCCGGCTGGGAAAGGGGGAGCCAAACCCGCACGATGCGCGGTCCTTCACGGAAAGGAGGACGTGTGGATCGCGACGTCCACCACTAGGATAAGACGGCCTCGGTGCCAGCACGTATGGCAGGGGTCAGTGGTTCTCCGGCAGGGAAGTTTATTGCAAATAAAATTACTACATCGCACCCTGATCCTGGACTTTAAAAAAGCTGCTCTTGAGGATCACTGTGAGTTCAAGGCCAGCCTGGACCGCATATCGAGACGGTCTCAAAAAAAAAAAAAAGAAGAAGAAGAAGAAGAAGAAGAAGAAGCACTCTCAAGTGTCTTAATACATCACACTTCGCTTTTAAAGTCTCTGCCTTTTTTTTTTTTTTTTTTTTTTTGGTGGTACTGGGGATTGAACTGAGGGCTGCTCTACTATGGAGCTACATCCTCAGCCCCTCTTCTTATTTTTTATTTTGAAGGTGGTCTCTCTGCAGTCCAAGCTTGCTGTGTGGAGAAGCAGGCCTTGTGTGCCTGAGGTGAACTCGCCAGAAGAGGCGGGATGCGAGCAAGGCTGTGCAGTTAATGTTGTAATGGCAAATTTATAGAAACTTTATATTAGAAATTAAAAATCGATTAGTAGCCTGTTGCTACATTGAGACAGGATATGCTCATGCAGCTTGTCACATAGTTAGGCTGCTAAGCTCAGTCAGCCTTGACTGTCTTCGTCCAGCTGCTTCTTCCAGATAGCCGGCGAGGTCAACCTGACCGTATCCAGCTGTGATGTCTGTGTTTTCCTACCTAGAAGCATATATCCAGTTTTTCTAACATGCTTCAAGGACTTTATGCCTAGGACAGACTGGCCCAGTCAAGGACACATTTAACTCTACCTGCTCTGCTCAAACCCCCTCCCTCCCAGAGTGTTCCTGACTTGTGATAAACAATTCCTTTTAAGTAAACCTGCTTAAAGTAAATCTGCCTAGCAATGTATGACCCAGCCTGTGTAACCAATTACAAACTGACTTGCTATCAACCTTTGTACTTCCTGCTTGCAAAATGTATTTAAACTAAACTCTAAGCTGACTCTGGCCTGATGATTTGGACCTAGTTCCCATCAGCCCGCTGGCATTAAAATAAAGTTGCCTTCCAATTCCTCTGTGCAAAGAGTCTTTCATTCGATTTGATATCAGATTTCTGCAACAATGTCAAGCATCTCCAGAAACTGTAGGCCTCACAGAGGCAAAGCTAACAGCCAAAAAACTGAAAGACTACTGTTTCGTTTTTTTTTTCAGAGTAACCTGCCCTGGGGAAGGTTAGAAAGCGCCAGAAGCAAATGAGTTCAGCCAGATGTGCAGGTCGCCTGGTCTCCTCCAGTCCCTCGGCAGTTCTGGGCCTCAGGGAAGCAGTGCCTGGACCGCGAGTTGCTGATGGCAGCTGTGGTTTTCAGTTGTTGGTTTTAGCAGTAGCACCTTCCTGAGTGTGCTGATGGGAGCTGCAAAATGGGGAACTTTAAGCCACCTAACTGAGCTGCTATGGGTAAACCTGGGGTCCAGTTCCCAGCTCCTTAGTTTCCTTTGGTCACTCCACAGTGACCATCCCAGCTCCCAGGATGCCGCTCCATAGAGAACAGTGTGGAAAATGCTGTTGTTTGCTGGGTGTGGTGGCAAATGCCTGTAATCAAAGCACTTGGGAGGCAGGAGGGTTGCCGTGAATTCAAGGCCAGCCTGGGCTACATAGCAAGACTCTGTCTCAAAAAAGCCATAATAGATAAATAAAATAAAATAAAATGACACCCCTGGAAGACAACATACCTACAGACCTACAGGCAGGATCTTGTTAGGGCAGTGTAAAATGGGGCCATTTCTGCTCTCACTCTGGACATTAAGCCTCAATTAGTGTGGTGCAGGTTACATTAGCTCCATGGCTGAACTGGCTGTTAATTAAATGTTCTGTGTGCTTCACATTAATCGGCGTTAAGTGGATTCTTTCCCATCTTGTGCTCCTGCAATTAATATTTCTTTTTTAGTTGTTGCTTTTTTGGTTTCACTGTGTTTTGTATTTTTTTTTTTTTTTGTGTGGGTACCGGGGGGTCGACCTCAGGACCTCGCGCGCCAGCAGGTGCCCGTGCCACTGAGCGATATCACCGGCCCCTTTTTCGTATGTGGGTTCCGGGAGTCGAACTCGGGCCCTCGTGCTTGCCGGGCAGGCGCTTAAGCCGCTGAGCCATCTCACCGGCCCTGTGTTTTGTATTTTTGAGACAGCATCTCACTTTGTAGTTCAGGCTGGCCTTAAACTCACTATGTAACCCAGGCTGGCTTAAACTCACTATGTAACCCAGGCCAGCCTCAAACTTGTGGCAATCCTCCTGCCTCAGCCTCCCAAGGGCTGGGATTACAGGTGTGTGTCACCATGCTGGGTCCCCAGCCCTTTCTTAAAATTTTATTTTGAGACAGGATCTTGCTAAGTTGCCCAGGCTGGTCTCAAACTTATGATCTTCTTGCCTCAGCCTCCTGTGTAGCTGACAGGGCAGGCATGTATACTGGTTAGGAGACATTTAAGGTGTACAAGGCACCTACTATATGTGTTCAAAACAATTCTTATAACCTCATTGCCATACCCCAACTTTGAGAGTTAGATTGCGGCCCTACCCCCAGGCTCTCCTAGTAGAAACTCTGGAGCCCGCCGGTTGACTGTAGAATACTAGGGTGGGCCTGGCCAGTATTGCTATCAGGAAGGGGGTGACTGCTTGCTCCCTTGGCCCAGCGGGACTCAGAGAGAGTAACCCTTCATATGGCAATTGTCCTTTAGCCATCTGGCTGCTCAGCTTGACCTCTTCTGTTCTGCCTGGAGCTTTCTGCTCCTTCTGCTTCCTGTTCTCAGCGCTTCTCCTAAGTGGAAATGTGGAGAGTTTACAGTTTGTCATCCCATTGCTTCAAAAGCACGCCCCTCCACGGGCAAACAGATGTTAATCTTTTTATCATATGGTCTATCTGTGTCAAAGTAAAATTGAAAAACAAAAGAAAACAAACTACTAGAACCAGGTGAAGTGGTAGATGTCTTGTAGCCCTAGCTATTTGGGAGGCTGACGTAGGAGGACCACTTTAGCCCAGGAGTTTGAGACCAGTCTGGGCAATAGAGCAAGACCCTGTCTCAAAATAAACAAGTAAATAATTTTTTTTTTTGAGACAGGGTCTCACTGTGTAGTTCAGGCTGGCCTCAAAATCACTGTGATCCTCTGCCTCAGCCTCCCAAGTGCTGGGATTACAGGCGTGCACCACATGCCCAGCTAGTAAATAAGTATTAAATGAATACGTGCTTAAAATGTATCAACTCATTTATGAAGACCAGTAAGCTGGTAAAGCTGTGTTGAGTGTTTCAAAGTGATACAGGAGAAATGCGGGATCCCAAATATGCTGAGTTTGTGTCCCTCGAAGTTGAAGAATGAATTCTAAGGAACAACGGAGGTTAAGAGTAGGAAATTTTACTGGAGAAAAGAAATGGGGAATAGGAATTGGGGACTGGGGAATAGGAATAGCTCCTGAGACAGGAGGGGTCCCGAATGGGTTGCCGATGAGCCCACCTGTCAAAGGAAGTTTTATAGAGCAAAATCACAAGGTGGGTACAATGTGGTTCAAAATTATGATCAACTAATAAGATTGCAAGTATAGTCACTTCGGTAATATTGATCTAATGGTAGCAAGGATACATGAGTGACATCATTAACCTTGGTCGATAATCTATAGTTTTAGTAGGTGGGAGAGGATGGCCCACCCCTAATGGGGTGGAAATCTCAGAAAGGTGATACCATTCATCCCAAGCCTCCATTCATCCCTTAGGGAGATATGTAAACCTGGCCTCCAGCCACCGTCCTGATGTGCTCTCATCTCCTGCACTGACTCCCTCGAGGGCCCAGCCCTGTCTGACTGCCTATATTTTTACCTAATTTAGCTGTTTATAATAGAAGGACTAAGTATTGATGGGCATTCACAAAAGAGGTGTTAAAGTAAGATTGCTAGGTTAGAGACAAAAGTGGCTAATGTCTATAGGGGAATAGTCAAAACAATCCAGGTTATTTTCTTTCCTGGACAGAAATCTTCGAAGTAGCGTGTACTTGCACAATGTCTACTCGACAATCAAATAGGAAGTAGTGCAAAGTCAAATGCAGGCATGTTGTTCTAGAAAATTAATTCTTGGGCAAGCTTTTAAAAAATGTCCTAGTATGGCATTGAGAAGCCATGCCGCCCTCTTCCTTTGCCTTATTGGTAAGTTTTGGATAATTGATACATTTCTGCATTTTTTCAGGTCTTATCTTCTCCTTAGTCTTCCCCTGTTTTGGCCTGTACTAGTACTTCTCAAACAGTAACAGTGGATATGAGAGAGAAAATGTAACTCTCCAAACTGCTGTTACCAGTTGATCATTCTAACTTCAGGGTGTGGAATGTTTAGTGGAAAGCAAAGGGAAAAGAAGAAAGGGGAGCAAAGTAGAAATTCTGTTTTTTCTTTTTTTTTTTTTTTTGGAGACAGGGTTTCACTATGCAGTTCAGGCTTGTCTTGAACTCACTTTGTAGCCCAGGCTGGCCTTGAACTCTCAGTGATCCTCCTGCCTCAGTCTCCCAAGTGCTGGGCAAAGTAGAAGTTTTGGATAAAATGAAATTAGAAGACTATATAAAGATTTTATTTTTCTGCTTTCATTTTTTAAAAAATTTAAATTCACTTGTTGTTTTCTTTTTTCTTTTTTTGTGGTGGGTACCGGGGGTTGAACTCAGGACCTCAGGTGCCAGCAGGTGCCAGTGCCACTGAACGATATCACCGGCCCTTTTTTTTCGTATGTGGGTACCGGGAGTCGAACTCAGGACCTCGTGCTTGCCAGGCAGGTGCTTATGCCGCTGGCCATCTCACCGGCCCCTTTTTTGTTTTTTTGAGGCAGGGTCTGTTATGTAGTGCAGGCTGGCCTTGAACTCACTTATGTAGCCCAGGCTGGACTAGAACTCACAGCGATCCTCCTGCCTCAGCCTCACAAGTGCTGGGATTACAGGCATGTGCCACCATGCCAGCTTTAAATTCACTTTTAAACTGTTACATACAAACATTAGATATTAGGATTTTATATTAGGATCTAGATATATCCATTTAATTTCTGTGGCTCATTATCAGAAATAAAAGATACTTCTAAGTGTCTTGATGGAAAAATTATCTAGTACCTAGCATATAACAGGGGAGAGGGACAATGTAATTGAGATATGTTTAATAGCAGTAAGGACAGATTCCTTGGCTCTGATTAAAATTTCCTTCTCAGTAGAGGCCTAGGGTAATCTTGCTGCCCCAAATCTTCAAGGCTGCAATAAATAAGGTCAAAGGTAATGAGGCAGGCAGCCCTGATGGAAAATGGTGAACCACTGGGAGAACTTTATAGCCATAAAATCTAAAAACAAAACAAAAAAAGACCAAAAAAAGACCAAAAAAACCCAACCTTTTATGGAGACAGGGTCTCTCACTATGCAGTCCAGGTTGGTCTTGAACTTTCCGCGATCCTCCTGCCTCAACCTCCCAAGTGCTAGGATTACAGGCGTGCACCACCATGCCCGGCTACAAAGCTAAAATTTTTGAGCTTGATCAACCACCAATGCTCTCTTCTTGTAAATTTAGCCAGAGGAAGTTTTCTTGTTAGTTTTTAAGGGAGAAGGGAATCCTTTTTAGATGGCAACCTCTGGATTCTCAATTTTTGTTTGACCCTCACAATCCTGTCTTTATCTACCGTGAACACATCCACCCTCAGCCTTCCATCGGAAAAAGGTCCTCTGCTTCTGTCCCATTGCCACCTGAACTCCTCACTCCTTCCTCTCACTCTGTCCCCAATCTCATTTCAATCCCCTGGCTCTGCCTGGTCCACTACGAGGGGACTGAAATCTGTAACCTCTACCTGTCCCTGGCATCGCAACTGGCCGATAACAACCTTTTGGCTTGTTTCCCTTTCTCTTAAAGATGTTCTTTCCAAACATCCTGGGGAGTTTCCACAGGGTAAATACTCAAACAAAAGTTTATCATGGCCTAGGGAGTGGCTCAGGGATAAAGTGCTTGCCTAGAAGGCGTGGGACCCTAGCTTCAATCCTTAGCCCTGCAAGAAAAAATACAAGTGTTTATTGAATGAGTGCATTTATTCTGTCCCTTATGCAGGCTTTTCCTTTTTTCTTTCTTTCTTTCTTTCTTTCTTTCTTTCTTTCTTTCTTTCTTTCTTTCTTTCTTTCCTTCTTTCTTTTTTTTGTGGTACTGGTGACTGAATTCAGGTACTGGTGACTGAGCTACATCCACAGCCCTTTATAAAAATTTTTTGTTTGTTTTTGTTTGTGTATTTTGAGACAAGGTCTTAATATATAGTTCAGGCTGGCCTTGAACTCACTATGTAGCCTCGGCTGGCCTTGAACTCATGGCAATTCTCCTGCCTCAGCTTCCTGAAAAATTTCAAAAAAAATTTTTTTTGAGACACAGTCTTACTAAATTGTCCGGGCTGGACTTGAGTTTACAATCCTTCTGCCTCAGCCTCCCAGAGTTCTGGGATTACAGATGTGCGCCACTACACCCAGCTTCCAGTCTTTTTCAGTCCCCACCTCAGGTAGTTTCAAGAAGGTTTTACACAGACCTTTGGTTTTTCTTGCTCACAATGGTTAGTAAACATTGATTCTGTTCCCCGTTTCCTACTTTAAAAGTTTTTTTTAAGACCTTAATAAACACCATAAAACCCACCTGTGTTTAAGTGAACCCATCAGTGATTTTTTTTAGTGACTTTATAAAACTGCAAACATCACCCAATCAGGTTTTAGACTATTTCCATCATTTCCCAAATATCTCTCATACTCATTTGCTGTCAATTTTCATCCCCAGCCCCTGCTACTAGTCTGCTTTCTGTCTTTATGGAGTTGCTTTTAAAAAATAAAAATTCAACTGGGCATGGTGGCACATGCCTGTAATTCCAGCACTCTGAAGGCTGAGGCAAGAGGATCGCCTAGAACTCAAGGCCAGCCTGGGCTACAAAGTGAGTTCAAGTCCAGCCTCTACTACATATTGAGACCCTGTCTTACACACACACACACACACACACACACACACACATACATTCATATAAATGGATCATGTATTACATAATATGTAGTTTTCTGTGTCTGGCTTTTTCACTTAGTATGATATTTTTGAGGATCATCCTGTGGCACGCCTCACTATTGAGTTCCTTTTTATCGATAGTCTCTTATGAATATTCTACATTTTATTCCTCCATTCACCAATTGATGGGCATTAGATTGTTTTCACTTTTTGGGTATATGAAAAATGCTGTTCTGAGCATTCACTTACAAGTCTTTGTGAGGACATACGTCTTCATTTCTCTTACGCAGATTTCTACAGGAAGAACTGCTAGTACTTTTTGAGAAAGGTCTTGCTATGCAGTTCTGGCTGGACTTGAACTCACTAGGTAGGCCAGGCTGTCCTCAAACTCTTGGCAATCCTCCAGCCTCGGCCTCCTGAGTGCTGGGACTATAGACATGTGCTACCATGCCCGGCAGAATTGCTAGTATTATAAATTTGTGCATAACTTTTAAGAAACTGCCAGTTTTCTGAAGTTGCTGTACCATTTTCATTACTACCAGCAATGTGTGAGGGTTCTGGTTTCTCTACTTCCTCATCAACACTTGCCTGTCTTTTTTATCATAGATGTTCTAGTGGGCATGAAATAATCTTACTGTAGTTTCAATTTGCATTTCCCTAATGGCTGATGATGTTGAATATCTACTCAAATGCTTATTAGCTATGGCACATTTTCTTCTCTTTTTCTTTTTTTTTTTTTTGTGGGTACTGGGGGTCGACCTCAGGACCTTGCGTGCCAGCAGGTGCCCGTGCCGCTGAGCGATATCACCTGCCCTTTTTTCGTATGTGGGTTCCGGGAGTCGAACTCAGGCCCTCGCGCTTGCCAGGCAGGCGCTTATGCCGCTGAGCCATCTCACCGGCCCTGTTTGCTTTTTTTGAGACAGGGTCTTGCTATGCAGTCCAGGCTGGCCTCGAACTCACAGCAATCCTCCTGCCTCGGCCTTCTGAGTGCTGGGATTACAGGTGTATGCCACCAAGCCCAGCTTGCTATGGCACATCTTTAGTAGAATGTTTATGCAAATCTTTTGCACTTTTTTTGAGACAGGGTCTCATCACATAGTTCAGGCTGGCCTTGAACTCACAACATTCCTCCTGCCTCAACCTCACTTTTGCTAGGATTACAGGCATATGCCACCATGCCAAGTGTTTTTGTACATTTTTAAATTGAGTTCTTTCATGGCTAGACCAGGGCCAAACTGAACTTTCAGGGTTGGCCTTGAAGAATTGTGCTTCACAGGCTGAGCATGAATTTCTGGAACCGCACTCCAGCCAGATCTTCTCTAATGGGTGTGTGTTTGTGAGATGTCTCTAACATCTAGATTAACAAAACTTGGATTATTGTATCAGATACATGGACCCTCAAAAGTCAGGTGTTTTCCTGTTTTATTTTTATTTATTTATTTATTTTTTTGAGACAGGGTCTCGGTATGCAGTTCAGGCTGGCCTTGAACCCACTACAGAGCCCAGGCTGGCTTCAAACTCACAGCAATCCTCCTGCCTCAGCATCCTGAGTGCTGGGATTACAGGTGTGCGCCACCATGGCTGGCTGTTTTCTTGATTTAATATGGAAGGTTCTTACATATGTTTAGAATGTTGTATATGCTGCTATCTCCCCAAACCCTAAAATAGTACAGGCTTAGGCTATCGCAGGTGCTCATTAAGGATGCATAATGAATGAATGAAGCTTTATGGAGAGTAACTTATGCTAGCTATTAAAATTTAGAATGAACACAGCCATTAATTCCCTTTTAGGGATTTATCCCATAGATATCCTTATGTGTGTGCAAAACAATGAACATACAAGGTTATATGCTGTAATATTGTTTGCAATAGTAACAAGAAAAAATTACCAAAGTTCAACTTTTAAAATAAATCACCTATATTCACACAATGGCATAAATGAGATTCTATGCAGATATGGAAGGATCTCTCATTCTGAAAATTCTTTTTTTTTTTTTTTTTTGGTGGGTACCGGGGGGTCGACCTCAGGACCTCGCGCACCAGCAGGCGCCCGTGCCACTGAGCGATATCACCGGCCCCTTTTTTCGTATGTGGGATCCAGGAGTCGAACTCGGGCCCTCGCACTTGCCAGGCAGGCGCTTATGCCGCTGAGCCATCTCACCGGCCCTCATTCTGAAAATTCTTTTGCTACCTTCGGCAAATATATACAAAACATAAGCATCCTAAGACCCTGGTGGTATCACTACATAAATGATCCATTTTAGTGAACTGTTCAATACTAAAGAGAATAAAGATAAATAGGTAGAAAGAATGAATTATTTCTGCAGTTTTATTTAATGAATGTTAATTTCCTTGTATAAAACATAGGATTTCTTCCAATTAAATAATATTCTAGTAAGAACAAATGCATCTGTGCACAGACAACCTTGTTAAACAAAGATCCTCTCTTTGTACCTCCAAATTTCATGCACGAACTGGCAGTACTATTGTTCATGAATTACGGATGGATTTCCCATTTGACAAACCAACCTCTCATCTATGGGAAGAGGGTCCGGGTTACAGAAAGTCTCTAGTGTGCATTTCCTGACCCCGAGGGGCGAAATTCCCCTGCTCTTCATAACATGATTATCCGCCGGTAGCTGCAGGGCACTTTGCAGGGGACTCTTTCACACCAGAGTTACACACACACACGAAACAGTGTCAAATACAAACAAAGACATACACACAGGATAACTCTCTCATCTTGTCAAACTATAATTTGCCCACTGTTCCTCAAAAAGAATTTCTATTTCTTGTCATTCTACCATTTTCCCTCTTTTTCTAATTGCTCTCATGTGGAATCCCACACAAGCTTCTAACTAAATACTACCATTGAGGGGGGCCAGGCAAATCCCCACCCCATCTCTCCATTAAAAATAAGTCTTCCCTGACTATTTTACCCTATAGTAACCTAAGCTCTGATCTTTGGCCTTTATCAAGCATCTGCCTCTAATCCTTTTTGCTGCTTAGAAGTGTTAATTACCTTTTCACAAGTTTTCTGAGTTATCTTCCATTAGTTTGCAAAGTCCTTACCAGTAAACTCCTATACTGTTTTTCCTGTATTATGCATCTACATAGTAGGTATAAATGTCTGGTTTTGAGACCAACTATATATTTAGGGCTCTTTATAGATTTTTCAGACTCAGTCTGTGTGGTTTGTAAATGCACGGACATTCTGCTGGCCCAGGAAGTTGAGCGTTTGCCGTCAGAACTCGTCAGCTGACTCTGTGTCCCAGCCGCAGGACTGCAGTTCCTCTTGTGCAAACTCAACCTCGATGTCATACACGAAATCTGGGTCATCCTTCTTCTTCTGATTTTTCTCAAAGAGTTCGTCCATGATGCTCTTCCTTCTGGCGAGCTCCTTGTCATCTAATTTGTTCATGTCCTCCTCAGGGTCAATGGTTGTTTCCCGCTGGATTTGCTCCATTGTTGCTGCTAGACTCTGTCCACACAGGTGACCCCGTAAAAGAGTGAACAGCTTCTCTAGCTGCTTTGGGGGCACCTGCTCCAGGTAACTCCTGTGGCGTGGATTATTCTTTAATTGTTCAGCAGCTCGGGTACAATCTAAGAGGGAGGAAAAAAACCTGTCTACAGCATCTATCGTGTATGCAATTACTGCACCATGAACATTATTAAGAGGGCCAGGACAGAACAAAAAGCTCCAAGCCCTGAAATCATGTCTCCATGATAGCCAAGTGGCTAAATGGCTTTATTGGAATGAATTATTTTATAGAACTATTCCTTGTGATAAATTGAGCTTGAGTGCATCTATTTTTTGACTTCTGTAACTTAAAATCACTTGGGAGAAATGCTAAAAGCTTTTAACTGAAGAAAATGTCTGAGAATTAAAAATGACATTATAGCTTTAGACAGCAGTAGTGGTATTAATAAAATATCAAGACTAGGGCCAGTGATATAGCTCAGCGGTATACGTGCCTGCCTGGCAAGCGCGAGGTCCTGAGTTTGACTCCCAGTACCCGCATTAAAAAAAAAAAAAAAAAAAAAATCAAGAGTATAAATTAGGGCAACCCATTCGGGACCCCTCCTATCTCTCAGAAGCTATTGCTATTCTCCATTCCTTTTCTCCAATAAAATTTCCTACTCTTATAAAAAAAAAAAAGACTAAATTTAAAAATTTGGAGGTAGAGATAGGAATTAAAATTACTGAATAATACTGTCTCATTTAATCCATAACACTCCTCAGAGGATTAAATTATCAATTATCAAACTGGAAAAAAAAGATCTTTTGTATCTTAGGAAACTGAAGTTCATTAATAGTAAATAATTTGGCGAGGCCACGCATCTAGTCCCTGACAGAGTCATGATTTGATCCGAAGCCTATGGTCTCTGAAGGCCACGTCACTACATTGCAGGAGACTGTGCCTATTAGGTGATTTAGAGAATATTTCAGATAAGAGGCAAGATAAAACATGAGGTACCTGAGAACTTGGAAAAGTTTCGGACTGGCATGATGCGCTGGCGATTCTTCCCCTTGACTTCATTCTCATAAATTAAGATAATAGCTGGAGGCTGGAATCTAATTCCACATTTCTTGGCAGTGCATATCATTCTCACATATATTTCAGGATAAATCAGGGGAAATCCAACGCAAATGTGTCAGCTGCATAGCGATCTCCTGCTGATGGGAAAAAAAACCTCTAATACCTAGATATTGGGCAAATTGCTTCCCCTGTACTCCTCCTCCCCAGCAGGGCTGGCTGTGGTCTAGTTCTAGAAATGCATGCTTGGCCTGGAAGTGCAATACTCGAGGCCTGGAAGTTAACCTCAGTTTGTTGGATCTTCCAGACTCTGGTTCCTTGAAGGATGTAGGGTTGTTTGTTCACAGGTAAGCCTGGTAGTGCAATTATAATTTTAGTGTATGTGCTGCTGAAGCGAGTGCTGTGCAATTCAGTTTGTGTTCAGTGCACTGCTCAGTGTACTGCGCTCTTACTGAAGACTGTACGTGAACCCCTGATTTAGCCCAAGGACTGAGGTATGGCATCTTTTCTATTTATCAATTAAGGAAGTATATATCAAATGTCCTGGTCTGTATCAAAGTACTATGAGTTTTTTAACCTTAAACATTTTGTCCTGAGAGGTTCACCAGACCAGATACTTCTTCCTTGTATTTTCTCAATTATTTTACTCAGTAAGTTATTATTATTATTATTATTATTTTGTAATTACTTGTTTAAACATCTATCTTCCAGGCCAGTGAGATAGCTCAGCGGCATAAGTGCCTGCCTGGCAAGCGCGAGGTCCTGAGTTCAACTCCCAGTACCCACATAACGGAAAAAAAGGGCCGGTGATATCGCTCAGTGGCACAAGTGCCTGCTGGCAAGCACAAGGTCCTGAGTTCGACTCCCAATACCCACCCCCCACAAATCTATCTTCCCTTCTAGCCTATATGCTCCTTCTAGTGTAATAGGGAGCATATCTATTTTTTCATCACAATCTCTCAGCAAGATATGTGGAATGTAGTAAGCATGGCACACATACTTGTTTAAGGCTATGTATTAATACACAAGACATGGCTCCTATATATCATCTAAGTATTTACAGTCTAGAAGTTTGATCCAAAATGCAGACCTGACCTAGGCATGGTGGTACATTCCTTTAATCTATGCTATTTGGAAGGCTGGGGCAGGAGGACTGCAAATTCAAGGCCAGCCTGGACAACTTAGTGGGACCCTGTTTAAAAATAGAATGAAAAGAAAAAAAAAAAATGGAATGAAAAGGGCTAGGGCTGTAGCTCAGTGGCAGAGTTCTTGCCTAGCATGCATGAGGATCTGGGTTTAATCCCTATACTTGGAGGGATGGGAGGGCAGAAGCAGATCTGATGGAGAATCAACCTGTCTGTGCAAGATGACAATGTTTACATTTTACACGGCTTTTGTTACAACTTATTTGTCTCGCTATATATTTTCCCTGTTATAAGAAACACTGCACTTCACAGATTACATACTTTCTATTCTCTCTTTCCTTCCCCACCCTCAGAGCCAAACTATATTTAATTATAGGAATTGCTTTCGATGTGGCTATGATAGGCTCAGGAAGATTTGCAAATGTCAAAAATTTTGGCATAGGGTGATATCACTATCACCCTAGTTTTGTTGTTTTGTTGGAGAATCACTATAGGATCATAGTTTTAAAAAATTTTAGCTGGACATGTGGCATATGCCTGTAATCCCAGCACTCTGGAGGCTGAGGCAGGAGGATTGCCATGAGTTCGAGGTCAGCCTGGGCTACATAGTGAGTTCAAGACCAGCCTCAACTATATAGTGAGACTGTTTCTCAAAAAAACAAACAACAACAACAACAAAAAAAAAAACCCAAAAAACAGTAATTATATGCAAGCATTATGGAAAACTTGGGGCAAGGGTAGAAGAAAACATCACCCAGTCTTTTTTCCTAGGCATATAGCTTTATTTTTTTAAATTATAGAGTATTTATATATCATTCATACTGTTTCCTGACTTATAAAAGTTAGCCCATATGATGATTTCATCATGAAATATTTTACTAATACGCAATTTTAATCTGACTGCCTAGTGGACTTGTCTTACAGATATACCATAATCTATATTATCAATTCTTATTGTTGGATGTGAGAATCTTTACTCTTAGAAAGTTAGTCATGCAGGGTATGGTGATGCATGCCTGTAATCCCAGCATTTGGGAGGCAGAGGCAGGAGGACTGCTGTGAGTTTGATTACTCACAGAGCAGTGTTTCTTTTTTTTTTTTTTTTAATGTGGGTATCAGGAGTCAAACTCGGGACCTCACGCTTGCCAGCAGACGCTTGTGCCGCTGAGCTATATCACCAGCCCTTTTTTTCCTTTATGTCAGTACCGGCAGTTGAACTCAGGACCTTGTGCTTGCCAGGCAGGTGCTTATGCCGCTGAGCTATCTCACTGGCCCAGCGCAGTGTTTCTTATAACTGGACTACATAGTGAGTTCAAGGCCAGCCTGGACTACACAGCGAAACCCTGTCTCAAAAAACAAACAAAGGAACAAAAAAGTTGGTCATAAGAATGACTTTTTCAAAGCTGGGAGCAGTGGTGCATGCCTGTAATCCCTGCACCCTAGGAGGTAGAGGTGGAAGAAGATGGTAAGTTCAAGCCCAGCTTGGGCAACAGCAATTTACAAGACCCTTTCTCAAAATAAAAAATAAAAAATAAAAATAAAAAAGGGCTGGGGAATGTAGCTTGGTGCAAAAATCTTGGGTTCAATCTCTAGCACCAAACAAAGAAAATTGCTTTGTCAAATTACTATAGTCTACCTTTGATCTAATGCAGTGGTCAAATACTGCTCCCAGTCTAGCTCACTAAAATTTGATTTTATAAACTTTCTAGGAGATCCTACTGATCACATAATAAATTGTTGGCATTCAAGCAAATGGACATTCTTGTGAATGATGCATTCAATCAGTACTAGGTAATGTGTGTGTGTGTGTGTGTGTGTGTGTGTGTGTGTGTGTTTTAACCCTAGTTTTTTGGGTTTTTTTTTTGTGGGTATGGGGGGTCGACCTCAGGACCTCGCGGGCCAGCAGGCACCCGTGCCGCTGAGCGATATCACCGGCCCTTTTTTCGTATGTGGGTACCGGGAGTCGAAGTCGGGCCCTCGCGCTTGCCAAGCAGGCGCTTACGCCGCTGAGCCATCTCACCGACCCCCCTTTTTTTTTTTTTTAATTACCTTTTAGTTTTACTAAAGTAGTGTTTGTACTCTGGAAAATCATTCCATGAGATGGCAACAACAACAACTACTACTACTATTATTGTCCTCTGTCCTATCCCTCTCCATAAGCGACCAGTTTCAATTCTTTTATGCATCCCCCAAAAAATTTATCTTCCTATTTCTTAATGACATGCTTACTCTGCTATTTTCAATTTGAGATAGACACACACGCTCGCCTCTTCTCTTTGAGACATCCGCCCTAGAGCTCTGTTCTGTTCCAATCTGCACTGCTTGCTCTCTGGGCCTGCTTACAGAGTCCGTCCAGTTCAGGACCAGGGACGGCACATTTAACCTAATTCTTCTCGGACGTGAATACCTTCCTGCCCAGCGATCGGAGACTGTCAAAATCTCTATAATTGTCCCCCCCTCATCCCCACAGCATCTAATAGGTACGAATTTCTCAATGAGTAGACGATCTTTTCCGTACTCACGTCCCCACCGTGCAGGAATGACTTTCTTACCCTTACACAAATACAGAAAGTGCATCTTCTCTTGCAGGCCAACGTCTAAATCTCCAAGAAAGGGTGGTTTCCACCCAACGGCATTGCACAGAGGAACACTTAAATCGACTTTGACGCCAGAGGCGACAGTCACAGCCTGCTGACGTGACGGTGGGGTGGAGCACCCCGCAGTGGAGGAGGAGGAGCTGCAAACCGTCTTCCGGTACTACTAGCCAGGCAAAGTTAGAGCGGCGCGCCCCGCCGTTCCCATAGCAACACTCCGGAAGTGCGTCACGTTGCTTGCGCAGCTTATCGGCGCGAGCGCACACTGAGGGGCTGGAGCTGTGGAAATAGCTGGGCCGCGGGCGCGCGCGCTAAGGCCTCCACCCGGGTCCCCAAGTCGGTGGCAGCGCACTCTCTGGGTGACGCGGGGCGTAGGCAGGCTCCCTCTTCGTCCACAGCTTGTCCCGCACGCCCTTCGCGGGCGTCCGGCCTCCGGCGTCCTGGCTGCCCGGGCCGTGGCCTGGCTGCTCGTCGCGGCGGCTGGGCTCAGAGGCGCGCTCCCCGTGGGCTTCAGCGACGCCACCTTAGGCTCCGGTAAGGGGCGGGGTTCGGGGGCTGAGGGGCGGGGCCGCACAACTCTAGGACCTCTGTGCCAGGCGCGGGGGCTTCGGGATGGGCGCGGGGACGTAGAAGCAGCCGGAGAGGTTCCGCTCCTTCCCCGGACTCCTAGCTCTGCGGCTGATCCCGCCGACCCGGGGGTGCAGAGTACTGCAGCCGGGAAGAGTCCAGGTGCTCATGCAATGCGTGATCACCAAGGAGCCCCTAAAGCCTCCGCGCCCCCGAGGCTTGGGAATCCCAAAACAACACGGAGACTCGGGGCGCGTGAGCAAGTGTGTGCAACTAGTTTTTGTTTTGGATCGGGCGGGGTGCGACAGCCGATTGCACGTCTTTAGGTCGGAGTCCGCGGACCTAACCCTGAGCTGGAAGTGCAGTAAGGGAGACAGATATGTGCGAGAGTAGTTAGAATAAAGTGGTAGTGTTTGCCAGGGGAAGGCAAGTCAGCACAAACCCGGTGAGTTTCTCATCTGTCAAATGAGGGCGTTCGGTTAGTATCTGTCAAAGCGCGCAGTTCTGCCTGGTGTGTATTTACGTATTAGATGTTCAGTTTTTTTTTTTTTTTTTTTTTTCTTTTTCTTGTCTTTTTGAGACAGGGTTTTGCTATGCAGTTCAGGCTGGCCTTGAACTCAATTTGTAGCCCAGGCTAGTCTCGAACTCACAGCAATCCTCTTGCCTCAGCCTCCCGAGTGCTAGGATTACAGGCGTGCGCCACCACGCCTGGCCGAAATTTATTTAAAAGAAGAATTATGATGAAGCCAAGAAGAATTTTTAAAGCAACAGGACTTGGCATCTCTAAATACTCTTCCAGCATTGGCATTTCCTGATTACAAAGGTTACAGGTTTTTTTTTTTTTGTGGGTACCGGGGGGTCCACCTCAGGACCTCGCTCGCCAACAGGCACCCGAGCCGCTGAGCGATATCACCGGCCCCTTTTTCGTATGTGGGATCCGGGAGTCGAACTCGGGCCCTCGCGCTTGCAAGGCAGGCGCTTACGGCGCTGAGCCATCTCACCGGCCCGAAGGTTACAGTTTTCAGAGGCAGTTCAGACCACCACAATCAAATAAAGTAATAAAATTTAAGAGGGGAAAAAACTTTAAAAGTGAGCTCAGATACAACAAATTCGTTTTCAAAAACAACTTTGCCTTAAAAAACGTGAATACGTAGTGTTTGCTATATTTGCAACTAGCTTTTCCACCGCCGCAAGATAAATGAGTTACTATTCTAGAGTACATCTTAGTAGAATTTAGTCCCATTAACCTTTTTTCTTCTAATTTGATTTTATAGTTAGATATTAGCCCTTACTTATCGGTTAAAATTATATGTGAAGAAAAATCTGGATTTTTACAAGAGCTACATATAGCATATGTTTATCTGGAAAAGATTGTATACTTCTTTAAAGCAAGACTTCTTTAAGGAACCGAGTGAAAATATCTGAAGCTTTAAAAGTCAGGCAAATCTTACTTTTAATCACTTAGTTGTGTGACGCAGAGCCGGTTGCTGAGTTTCCATCTGGGTTGAAATGGCAATATTGTACTTTTGCCTGCCTATTTTGCTAGGTTGTGAAAATTAAAACATGCCTGAAGGCCCTAAGTAGAGGATAGAGCATGTAGATAACTTTTTTTTTTCTTTGGTACCGGGAATCAAACTCAGGACCTTGCGCTTGCCAGGCAGGTGCTTGTGCCGCTGAGCTATATACCCAGCGATAACTATTTAACGTGTTGCTTTTTTCTAATTTCAAATGGGTTCACCTCCCAAATGACATCCATGTCATTTTTCCTAGTGCATTTTTTCAGGAATATATCTGTTGGGTTCAGCAACATTCAATAATAATATGATTTTTTTCTTCTAGCTTTTGAAATAGGGCAAAGTTCCATAGCGGGATGCCTGGTGGTGCTGGTGGTGGATAGAAAAAGAATAGTGTTATGATGCTTACAATGAGTAATGGTTTTAGTGTCTGAATTCTGCATGAAGTCATAGAGTAACATTTCTGGTTTTTGAATTTATAAAGGAACCTTTTGTATCTTTAAGTACCTCCAGTTTTCTTGCCACCCCCCACCTGCCTGCCTGCTTCCTTCCTTCCTTCCTTCCTTCCTTCCTTCCTTCCTTCCTTCCTTCCTTCCTTCCTTCCCCTCTTCCTTCCTCTTTCCAACATCTCAACAAAGCATAAATGTAAAATCTTCCATGTTTTGTAGGTGGGGATGTTAGAATACAGAAGTTGCCATTATGTATGATATGTGCACAACGTTAGTGAACTAGGAATAAAAAACAGATTTTTCTGACTCTTTAGCCATTCTGTTCCTTTTTGGTGTTCTGGGATCACCTGAGTCCAAGTACTGTTAATAACATACACTTACATAGAATACTTAGTACAGTTTATGGTAAGCTGTGTTCCAAGTGCTTCTGCATATATTAACTTTTTATGACAACCACACAGGGAGATAAACTATCTTGCCCAGACATATAGCTATTAAATAACAGGGATTTGAAATAAAACAATCTAACTCCCAAATCAGTATTTTTTTTCAATTAGATTTTATTGGTACATTTTAGGTATATATAATGATTACATTCATCATAAAGAATTTATACCTGTCCATGATATAACTTTTCTTTTCTTTCCTATTCCCCTACCCTCCCTTCAGCCCCTCCACCCCTCCCTATTTACAAAAGCTTTGTTTCCATTTTTTCTTTCTTTCCTCATTTTTTTTTTTACTTTTCTTTCCTTTCCCCCTCACCCCTCCCTTGTTCCCCTCTCCATTGAACATTTTCTTCCTATTTCACAATACCTATTACACATTTTAGTCCTTATTTACACTTTCGGTTTCTCACACCAGAGAAAAGATGCGATATTTACACGTGTGTCCGATTTATTTCACTTAAGAGTATGGACTCAAGGTGCATCCATTTACCTAGAAATGTCTCAAGTTTATCCTTCTTTATGGCAGGGTAGTACTCCATTGTATAAAAAAAAACCCATCTCCTTTATCCATTCACCAGTTGATGGACATTTGGGCTGTTTCCAAGATTTGGCTATTACAAACTGTGCTGCTAGCGGGGCGTGGTGGTGCATGCCTGTAATCCCAGCACTTGGGAGGCTGAGGCAGGAGTATTGCTGTGAGTTTGAGGCCAGCCTGGACTACCTAGTGAGTGAAAGGCCAGCCTGAACTACAAAGTGAGACCCTGTCTCAAAAACAAAACAAAACAAAACAAAACAAAAACTGTGCCGATGGGCCGGTGAGATGGCTCAGCGGCTTAAGCGCCTGCCCGGCAAGCGCGAGGGCCTGAGTTCGACTCCCGGAACCCACATACGAAAAAGGGGCCGGTGATATCGCTCAGTGGCACGGGCGCCTGCTGGCGCGTGAGGTCCTGAGGTCGACCCCCCGGTACCCACAAAAAAAAAAAAAAAAAAAAAAAAACTGTGCCGATATAAACATGGGTGTGCATATATCACTGTGATATGATGCCTTTAATTCTTTCTGGAAGATACCAAGAAGGGGAATAGCTGGGTCGAATGGAACCTCTGGTTTTAGTTTTTTGAGGAATCTCCACACTGATTTCCACAGTGGCTGTACCAGTCTACACTCCTATCAACAGTGGAGAAGGGCTCCTTCCCCCTCCACAGCCCCACCAGCATTTGTTATTGGTTGATTTCTTGATAATAGCCATTCTTTCTGGGGAGAGATGGAATCTCAGCATTGTTTTAATTTTCATCTCTCGAGTGACCGGTGATGTTGAATATTTTTTCGTATTATTTATTTGCTGTTTGTATTTCTTCCTCTGAGAATTGTGTATTCATCTGAGATACCCATTTGTGCATTGGGTCTTTAGATTTGGGAGGGTCCCAAATCATTTTTTTTTAACATTAAAATCACTTTAATGTAAATAAAATTTAATTATAACGCTGATTCCCTTTCACCTGAGTATGTCAGAAATTTCCATGTTGAAATATATTTTCACTAGTGTAGAACATCTAAAGTAGATATATTTGAGAAGATTTTTACATAGATAAGCTTGCTCATTTTTTCACTTGAAATTGTCTTTTGTCCCCATTGTATCCCTTGTAAATCTTTTTTGTTCTTTTTCAATCAGATTAATACATTTTAGATATACATAATGATCACATTTATCATAATTTGTACCTGTACATGATGTAACTTGTTTTTTTCCCCATTCCCCTATCCTCCCTTCAACCCCTCCTCCCCTTCCCATTTACAAAAGCTTTGTTTCCGTGTTTTCCTTCGTTTCTCATTTGTTTTTACCTTCCCCTTCTTTCATTTCCCCCACCCCCATTCCCCTCCCCATTTGAACATTTTCTTATTTCACAGTACCTAGTATACATTTTGGTCCTTATTTACACTTTCAGTTTCTCACACCATATCAGTATTAATATTAATCACTGTGCTATATTGAAAATAAATTTATATGTAGCTCAAACTGCTTAAATTTTTAAAGTTTTTGTTCTGTTTAAAAGTTAGATTTGGCCGGTGAGATGGCTCAGCGGCGTAAGCGCCTGCCTTGCAAGCGCAAGGGCCCGAGTTCGACTCCCGGATCCCACATGTGGAAAAGGGGCCGGTGATATCGCTCAGCGGCACGGGTGCCTGTTGGCGCGCGAGGTCCTGAGGTCGACCCCCCGGTACCCACCAAAAAAAAAATAAAAATAAAAAAAAAAATAAAAGTTAGATTTGGGCTGGTGAGATGGCTCAGCGGCGCAAGCGCCTGCCTGGGAAGCACGGGGTCCTGAGTTCGACTCCTGGTACCAACATAAAGGAAAAAAAGGGCCGGTGATATCGCTCAGTGGCACAAGCGCCTGTTTGCCAGCGCGAGGTCCTGAGTTTGACTCCCGGTACCCGCATATTAAAAAAAAAAGTTAGATTTTAAAAGTTTTAAGTTAGATTTTTCTGATAAGTAAATCCCATTTTTCTAATTATGTAATTATTCTTTCATTGGCTTTTTTTTTTTTTTTTTTTTTTTAATGCGGGTACCGGGAGTTGAACTCAGGACCTCATGCTTGCCAGGCAGGCGCTTGTGCCGCTGAGCTATCTCACGGGCCCTCATTGGCTGCTTATTTTATTTTTTTAAAAATCTTTTGATTCCTATAGGCATGAGAGCCACTTGTCCTGAAATTATTTTGAGGCAAGAAGTTTCGAAAGATGGTTTCCACAGGTATGTTGTCCCTTGATTTCTACTTAAAAATAGTATTGTGTAATTTAGAGCAAGATATTGACACTTGAATAATGAATAAATTGAAAAGTCATTTGCTTTTTAAAGTTTTTTGTTTTTTTTTTTCTTTCAAACTTGCAGTGATCCTCCTGCCTCACACTATAGGCTTGTGTCACCATGCTCAACTGATTTCAGTTCTTTTAAATTAGATTTTATGCCTATAATCCCAGCACTCGGGAGGCAGAGGCAGGAGGATCGCTGCAAGTTCAAGGCCAGCCTGGGCTCCATAGTGAGTTCAAGGCCAGCCTGAACTACACAGCGAGTTCCTGTCTCAAAAAAAACCCCAAAAAACAAAAACTAGATTTTTTCATCACCAAGCATATGATTTTTCTTGCACAGTTAAAACTGTGCTTTTTGTTTAGTGGAATATTGTATGAATGTCTGGTAGATCAATTTGATGATAATGTTATTCATGCCTTCTATGTCTTTATTAATTTTCTGTATATTTGTTGTCAGTTACGGAGAGAGGGTTGTTGAAATCTCTGACTATAATTGTGGATTTGTCTATTTATCCTGGTAGTTCTACCAGGTTTGGGTATGAAGTAAAATGTATGACTATTTTGAAACTATTTTGGGGCAATTATGGTACATGTAGGATTGTTACATTGTCTTTTTTTTTTTTTTTTTTTTTTTGGTACTGGGAATCAGGACTTTGCGCTTGCCAGGCAGGGACTTGTGCTGCTGAGCTGTATCTCCTGCCCCTGTAATATTGTCTTGATGGATTGGTTGCTTTTATCTTTGCATAATTCTGTTTTAGTTACTTTTCTCATTGCTGAGACAAAATACCCGGCACCCACAAATTAAGGGAGGAAAGGTTTATTTAGCTCACAGTTTGTAGAGGTTTCAGTCCCATCATCAGCTGGCTCCAAGCAGGGATGGCAGACAGGCATTACAGAGCAGAAACAGTTCATGGTGACGGGGAAAAATTAAAATTTTAAATAAAAGCCTGTCAGAATGCCCTTCAAGACCAAAGGGATGTGTCCGGATGAACCTGATAACAGAACATTCCTCTCTTTGTGTAAGCTTGTCTAACAGATGGCCTTAAAGTGTAACTTCAAATGTTCCTTTGTATAACTAGTGCTAATGGCCTTGTAATGTAACTTAAAATGTAACAGAACACTTCTTTCTCTGTATAACCTATGCTTTGTATAACTGATAGCCTTATGATGTAAACTGTAATGTTTAAACTCACTTAACAACCCAAGATGACACCCAACCCTCCAATCACATGCACCGAATTTGCCTTTGTACCTCCCTGCTTACTTTCCCTTTAAAAGCCCTGAAGCCCTCAGGGCAGGGCTCTGACTCATTTGGAGATGTCCTAGTCAGAAGCCCACCGGTGAATAAACGGCATCCTTTTTTTTTTTTTAAACTGCCTCCTTAACCTCTTCGGTGCCTTTCTTCCTGTGTTTGGTCTGTGTTCCGTAACAGTGGGGGGCAGAAGGAAGCAAAGCAAGCAAGGGAAAAAATAAACGTCTTTCTGTCCCTTATATTGTATCCAGGCTATCGGGATTAGGGTGGTAGCAAACCAATCAGTGGCCTAATTTAGTAATCACCCACCCTTAATCCTAGCACTCTTGATCCTACCATTGTACCATGAATCAATCACACATTCTAGATTCAGCCACCTCTGAAAAAGCCCCACCTATGGCTGCATGAGGCTTTGGGGGGACATCGAGACACAAACCATAAAAATGTCCTTCTGTATTCCTGACAATATTCATTTTCCTGAAGTCTACATTTTCTGATGTTAAGTAGCCACTCCATATTTATTATTTGCATGTCTCTTTTCATCTTTTTTTTCATCTTTTTAACTTAACTCAGTCTTTATATTCAGTGCATTTCTTTTTTCTTTTTTATGTGGGTACTGGGAGTCGACCTGAGGACCTCGTGCTTGCTAGCAAGTACTTGTGCCACTGAGCGATATCACTGGCCCTTTTTTTCCTTTATGTGGGTTCCGGGAGTCGAACTCAGGACCTCGCGCTTGCCAAGCAGGCGCTTATGCTGCTGAGCTATCTCACTGGCCTTCAGTGCATTTTTTGTAGACAAAATGTAGTCAAGTTTTGCTATTTTATCTAGTCTTCGGTCTCTGCTTTCAAATGGAGTGATTGCACTATTTGCTTTAGTGCAAATATTGATATATTTGGTTTAAATCTATTTATCTTGCCACTTTTTTGTATTTGTTTTTCTATATATTTCATCTAATCTTTTCTCTTTTCTCTTGCCTTATTTGGAGTAAATTGAGTGTGAATCTTACATCACAGTAGTTTCATTTATTTTTCCTCTCCTCTTGTGTCTCACTATATTGCCCAAGCTGGCTTTGACTTTTCTGGCCCAACTCATCCTCCTACCTCAGCCTTTGGTATAGCTGGGACTACAGGCATATGCCACCACACCTGGCCAAAAAAGTCTTTAATAGTCACCTAGATATTTGCCATTTCTGATGCTCTTTTCATCTTTCTTATAGATCCATATTTCCATCTGGTATCATTTTCTTTCTGCCTGAGGAATGTCTTTTTTTAATTTGTAGTGGCGAATTCTTTTAGTTTGTGTTAGTCTTTATTTTGCCTTTTTCTTTTTTTTTTTTTTTTTTTTTTTTTGTGGGTACCGGGGGGTCGACCTCAGGACCTCGCGCGCCAACAGGCACCCGTGCCGCTGAGCGATATCACCAGCCCGTTTTTTCATATGTGGGATCTGGGAGTCGAACTCGGGCCCTCGCGCTTGCAAGGCAGGCGCTTATGCCACTGAGCCATCTCACTGCCCTGCCTTTTTTTTTTTGTACTGGGAATCAAACTCAGGTCCTTGTGCTTGCCAGGCAGGTGCTTGTGCCACTGAGCTATATCCCTGGTCCTATTTTGCCTTTACTTTTGAAGGATTTTTCTCCTGGATATATAATTCTGGGTTGACAGCTTTCTTTCTTTTAGTATGTAAGTATGTATGTATGTATGTATGTATGTATTGTCTTTTTGAGACAGGGTTTCACTATGCAGTTCAGGTTGGCCTTGAACTCTTGGTAGCCCAGGTTGGCCTTGAACTGGCAGCAATCCTCCTGCCTCAGCCTCCTGAGTGCTGGGATTACAGGCGTGCGCCACCAAGCCTAGCCTCTTTTAGTACTTTAAATATGTTGTGTGTCCACGGTCTTCAGACTTTTCTTATCTTTGTTACTGCCTACATACTGTACCTTTTTCCTTTGATATTTTTAAATTTTCTTTCAGTGACTGGGTAAAAATGCCTTATTGTGGTTTGTGCATATCTACATAGAGTTTACTGAGCTTCTTGGATTTACAAGATAAGAATTTTAATGAAATTTAGAATCTTTCAGCCATTATGTTTTCAATTTTTTTTGTTGTATTTTCTTCTTTTTTCCTAGACTCTTATTACTAGACCATTTGATATTGTTTAAAGATCAGTGAAGCTCCTCTTATTTTCCTTCTAGTCTGTTTTCCTCTTGGTGCTTCAGTTTGGATAGTTTCTGTTGCTGTTTTCAAGTCATCAGTCTTTTATTCTTCAGTGTCCAGTTGCTTTTCATCACATATTTCTTGATTGTTGGTTGTATTTTCCTGTTTCTTTTTGTGTTTAGTAACATTTGATTGAATGATGAAAATTGAATGTTTTTGTTATGAATGTTGTTGAGTGTGGATTTTTTGTTATCTTCCTTTAAAGACTGTTGAGCTTTTTTCTGTTGACAGTTAAATTACTTTTTTATTGGCTTGATCCTCCTTTTGTATAGTTCTTAAATTAAAGTGGCCCCTAACCTTAGGCTAACTTATCAACTAGTACTTTACCCTCTTAGTGTCTCTACAGAATGCTTCACTATGTGTGTTTATCTAATCCTGTGTAAAATGTTGAATTTTTTTCAGTTTTTAACTCTTCAGACAATTTTTTTTTTGTCCAGTCTTGTGTAGTGAAATCTTACTTATCACATCTTAGTTTATTATTTAACTTTCCCATTGTTGGACAATACTCAACACCTATAACTTAAAGCAAGAGAGGTTTAATTTGACTCATGTTTTAAGAAGATTCAGTCCATGGTCAGTTGGCTCCAAGGGAGAAACATGGCCAAAGGCTGCTCAGTTCGTGACGGTCTGGAAACAGAGCCAGGGAACAGTGCCAGAGAGGGAGGGGCCTGGAACCAGACATTGACCTGAAGGCCACATCTCTATGACCCACCCAGATACTCCCAGAAATATGCTTCACCAATCCTGGGAGCAGATCCCAAAGCTGATCAAGTTGACACTGCACCCTAATCATCACACTTAGTTTCTGCAAAAATTCAAGGGATTTCTATTTGGATTTTTGGAACTTTTTTTCACTAAGTTCCTCTCTGCAACTTAGTGCTGTGGTTTTCAGCCACTCCAGTCCGCATGCACTTCTGTTTCCTTAAGCAAGATGACCACACTGTGCCTTGGATCTCTTTTGGATCTTTTTCCCTGTGCTGGCATCTGGAATCTGCCTTTTTTTTTTTTTTTTTTTTTTTTTTTTTGAGACAGGGTCTCACTGTGTAGTTCAGACTGGTCTTGAGTTCACTATGTAGCCCAGGCTGGCCTTGAATTTGTGGTGATCTTCCTGCCTCAGCCTCTGGAGTGCTGGTATTATAGGCGTGTGCCACCATGCCTGGCTAGAATGACTCTTGACAGAAAGCTGGGCGATGACACCTTTAGATTTATAATCTATTTTAAATCAATTTTTGTGTATGCGATAGAGGTCAGTATTTATTGTCCATCTCTGTGTCTATCTCTCTCCCTCTTTTTATGGTACTAAGTATTGAACCCAGGGCCTCACACTTGGTAGCACTCTGCCACTGAGCTACTTCCTCATCCTTATTATTTCTATACAGATGTCCATCTTTTTCAGTACCATTTGTTGAAAAGACTCTCTTTTCCTCATCAAATTACGTTGCTAATGCTATTAAAAATACATATGAGGGCTGGTAAGATAGCTCAGCGTCATAAGCGCCTGCCCGGCAAGCGCAAGGTCCTGAGTTCGACTCCCGGAACCCACATAAAGGAAAAAAGGGCCGGTGATATTGCTCAGTGGCACAAGTGCTTGCTGGCAAGCGCGAGGTCCTGAGGTCAACTCCTGGTACCCACATTAAAAACAAAACAAAACATATGTGACTATTTTTGGACTATGTTTTTATACTGATGCTAAACCGTGACTTACGAATTATGAACTATGCAATAGTTGATTCTGACATGGTATAAGTATTTCACTTGATTTGATAATCTATGTTTAGAAAATGAATTTAAAATACAGTTTCTTGGCCGGTGAGATGGCTCAGTGGCATAAGCGCCTGCCCGGCAAGCGCGAGGGCCCGAGTTCGGCTCCCGGATCCCACATACGAAAAAGGGGCCGGTGATATCGCTCAGCGGCACAGGTGCCTGCTGGCGCGCGAGGTCCTGAGGTCGACCCCCCGGTACCCACAAAAAAAAAAAAAAAAAAAAAAATACAGTTTCTACTATTACCTATACGATGTTATGCTCTCTCATCTAACAATTGAGTGAAGAGATTTCCTTTAAATGTATTTATCTTACAGAGACCTTTTAATAAAAGTGAAGTTTGGAGAAAGCATTGAGGACTTACAAACCTGCCGACTCTTAGTTAAACAGTCCATCCCCACAGGACTTTTTGTGGATCCATACGAGTTGGCTTCAATGCAAGAGAAAAACATAACAGAGGTATAGCTATTAGGGGACTTTTTGGGGGTGGGGAGAGAAATTGATTTAGGGATGCCATAATTTCGATTAAGGCAAAATAGTAACGTGATGCAGTATTTTTTAAAGTTTGTCAAAATATATAGAGTGACCTTTTTAGAGAGAGAATGGGAGTAGTATTCTTCAACAAGTGAAGGATGCTTATCAGGATTAAGCCAGCTAAACTGAGCTAGTTAAATGCTTTTCAGCAGTGTGGTTCACAATTTAGGGACAAAGAAAAGTATAACTATGTTATATTAGGTCAACATATACCCCAACATCTGTATAATTTGGATATGAGAGGAAAGGAAACTAATATTTATAGATACCTATATGCTAGATATCTTTAATTTTTTCTAAAGGAAGCAGGAAAAATTAATCTTTAAAGATTGTGTTTCCAGCCAGATGTGGCACAGGCCTATAATCCCAGCACTCAGGAGGCAGAGGCAGGAGGATTGCTTCGAGTTCAAGGTCAGCCTAGGCTACATAGTGAGACCCTGTCTCAAAAAAAAAAGAAAAAAAAAGAAAAGATTGGGTTTCCTACCCTTTACATAAATTCTTACATTGATCCTGAAGTCATTATCTCTGTTTTCTAGATAAGGAAACAGGCACAATGAGGCCAAGTAACTTAGGTTATATGGATACTTGTAAGCCAAAAAGTAAGTCCGGGGTTGTCTAGTTGCAATGTTGCTACTCTTTCCCAACATGAATGTTACCCCTTACTTAAAGATTTCCCCAGCTTTGGTAAGAACAAGGAACTACGGTGGGGTTCCAAAAGAGGGTTCCAGTGAATCCTAGTGGGGAACCAAAAGGACCACCGTGGGGTACATTTTGTACAGAGTCTCATCTTCCTGGGAAATCCTGATTCAGTAGGTCTAGATTGCTTCCTAAAACCTGTTTTTACCAAGCCACATGGTTCCTTTTTTTTTTTTTTCACATGATTCTTTTTTTATTTTTTGAGACAGGCTCTCTCTATGTAGTCCAGGCTATCCTCAAACTTGTGGTGATCCTCCTGCCTCAGCCTTCCATGTGCTGGGATTACAGGTATGTGCCACCACACCTGGCCATAATCCAAATGATTCTTATTAAGAAATTTTGGGAAACATTATCTCAGTTAATAAAATTATAATCTACATACAGGTTTTTTTAAAAAGGCAAAATAGGTACATTTGTCATGGCAGTTTATTTGTAATTGTACTTTAGGCCAATTTCTTTTTTTTTTTTTTTTTAGGGTAGGAAAATTTACTGGGGAAAAGAAATGGGGACTGGAGAATGGGAATGGGGAAAAGGCATAGCTCCTGAGAGACAGGAGGGGTCCCGAATGGGTTGCCCCTTTAGGCCAATTTCTTTACCTATTTCATTTACTTTAAATTTTTAATAGGTAATTATATTTTCATGACTCAAAATTCAGGAGATATAAGGCATACAATGATAAACTTCCGCCTATCTCGACTGCTAGTTACCAAGTTTCTTCCTCTGTTCTAAGTGTTTTTTGTTCATATATAGCAGATATAGCAGTTTAGATACACATATATGTCTGGAAGGACCTTGTTGTTTCTTTTTCTTTTTCTTCTCCTTTTTTTTTTTTTTTTTTTAAGTACCGGGAATTGAACTCAGGACCTCACACTTGCCAGGCAGGTGCTGTGCCTGGTGATATATATCCTCGGCCCTTTTTTTGTCTTTTTGAGACAGGGTTTCACTATGCAGTTCAGGCTGGCCTTGAACTCACTATGTAGCCCAGGCTGACCTCAGACTTGCAGCAATCCTCCTGCCTCAGCCTCCGGAGTCCTGGAATCACAGGTGTCACAACTGGTATGTTTCTTTCCTTCACTGAGTTGTGAATTATAAGTACAGCTTTCAAATTTAAAATAATAGGTTTCAAAAAAAAAAAAAAAGAAAATAATAAGTTTCAAATTTAAACACAGGTCTTACAGTGACATAGCTTGGAATCATATTTAGGACCTACTTGATAAAATCACTTACCAATTTTCTAAGAAAATGGAATTTTTAAAAAAGGAATATCCAAGATGAAGTCACATGTTTATGCCTTCGGTTACGATGAAATTTGGGTGCTTGCAGGTCGAGCTGTATGAGAAGAGGAGGAAGGGAAAGGTTGCCATCGATTGATGAAGTTTTCTTTATCTTGATTTTCTGCTCCCTAATCTTCTAATCTCTAAATATTATATTTTTATTTTGTTTTGAAAATTTCTAGGCAAATAGATGTCACATTTGCGACAGATAATTGAAAGTTGATTTCTTTCTTTCTTTTTTTTGTGGGTACCGGGGGTTGAACTCAGCACCTCATGCGCCAGCAGGCGCCTGTGCTGCTGAGCGATGTCACCGGCCCTTTTTCGTATGTGGGTTTTGGGAGTCGAACTCGGGCCCTTGCGCTTGCCAAGCAGGCGCGTATGCCACTGAGCCATATCACTGGCCCGAAAGTTGATTTCTTGATATATCAGATACTTTTTCCTTCTTTCTAGCTGAGTTGAGATGAGGGTCCCTTTCCTATGCAGGGAAGTTTTGTCATGAGCAGAGGTATTGTGTGATAAGTTTAACTGGATGGAAGAGAATTTATATGTATGCGTTAGCTGATGCCCATGTACTTAGACTGAGACCTCATCTCTTCCCGGTGATATAAGTTTGGCTCCATGGGTCCAAAGCAATAGAGTGGTGTGGAACAAATGCCTCATAAGGAGTTTGTGAACAGTTTAAAAATAAATACAATCTTTAAAAAGATTCACCAAGGATAACATAACAAATAAACCTCATTTCTAGGTAAGGCTACTAGACAGATTTTTAAATTTTCTTCAGACTCAGTGTCGAACCCAGTGTCTTGCACATGCTAGGCAAGTGCTTTAGCACTGACCTACATCGTCAGCCCCTAAACAGGTATGTGGGATCAAGGGCATCTTATGGTCTTTGACAGCAATATAATATTAGATTGAAATATAGTTAATTGCTGTTTTGTAGGTCCTGTAAAAACACTGTGTTTTTGAAACCATAAGTTTTACTCAGTCAAAATTTGTAACGTTAAGACTTCTGCTTCTGAACACATTGTAGAGCAAAGAACAGATTTAGTCTCCCACTTAAAACAACCAAGAAGCCGGGTGTGGTGGTGCACACCTGTAATCCCAGCAGATTTACTGGGGAACATCCCCAGTGTTGTAATCAACTGTAATCCCAGTGCTGAGGTCCCAGCACTCGGGAGGCTGAGGCAGGAAGATTGCTGCGAGTTTGAGGCCAGCTTGGGCTACAAAGTGAATTCAAGGCCCGCCTGAACTGCATAGTGAAACCCTGTCTCAAAAAGACAAAAAAAAAAAGAAAAGAATAGAAAAGAAATAAACAGGGCTGGTGAGACGGCTCAGCGGCTTAAGCGCCTGCCTTGCAAGCGCGAAGGCCCGAGTTCGACTCCCGGAACCCACATACGAAAAAGGGGCCGGTGATATCGCTCAGCGGCACGGGTGCCTGTTGGTGCACGAGGTCCTGAGGTCGTCCCCCCGGTACCCACAAAAAAAAAAAAAAAAAAAAAAAAAAAGAAAAATAAACAAAATATGTGAAATAATGAAAGTAGGCAGTGAATAGCAGGCAGAAAAGGGCAGTGAGATCTAAGGGAAGGGAAATAATGAAGGTGAGCCCATGATTGACCCTACTCACTTCCTTGAGAGAGTTTTCAGGTTATATTGCAGGAAGGAGGAACTCAGGCAGAGCCCAGTGGACTTCCTGCTTGTGGAGATAAGGCTCTGGGTAAACAAAGGTCACTACAGTTCACCAGACAGTGGATTGGAGGGGAGGGAACTGCACCCCAGCAACGCTCATGAGAGCTGTAGACGGTTCCCTTAAGTAGGTAGCTGAGCATTGATTAGTGCCAGCACGTGAGGAAAGCACTGAAGGCAGGGAGGGGTCCAGCTGACATAATTAGAGTTGACAGTACCTGCCACTCAGACAGGGCAAGAGTGGTTTCTCTTCCCACCAGCTGACTGAGAAAAGCCGCATAACTTATGTATGGTGGGTGGACTATAAACAGAAGAGCTTTTGCTCATTGATGGGAAGCACTTAGCCCCAGTGATGGTGAAGCATTTGGAGCTTTCAGTGATAACAAATAGCCAGCTGCTGCACAAGTGCCGTAGCCCCAAACTTAGCTTTGCTTCAGTCCTGCATAGCAAATCTAAAAGCAAGGCCTTGAAAAAATTAAACTGTTGCAGGTAACAACTGCCTCTCAAACAAAGCTTAAGACACCAGGTGAGGTGATGTAGGTCTGTAATCCCAGCACTTGGGAGGCTGAGGCAGGAGGATCGCTGAGAGTTTGAGGCCAGCCTGGGCTACATAGTGAGCTCAAGGCCAGCCTGAACTGTGTAGTGAGACCCTGTTTCAAAAAACTAAAAAACAAAACAAAAAACAAAAAAAGCAAAGCTTAAGACTATTTATAGGAAAGAATATGTACAATTAGGCTGGGGATATAGCTTAGTGGCACAGTGCCTGCCTGGCAAGCGTGAGGTCCTGAGTTCAATTCCCGGTACAAAAAAAAAAAAGAGTATGTACAATTAAAAATAATTAAATAATTTTGAATAAAAAATTCTTATAGGAATATAGAAATACCCAGCATAGGGCTGGGGATACAGCTCAGTGATAGAGTGCTTCTCTAGCATGGGTTCAATCCCCAGCACCACAAAAAAGTAAGAAATAAAAGAATTTTAAAGAAACACAGTACCCGTCATAAAATAAGACCAAATTCCCACTATCTTGACTATAATAAAAAATAGACAGGAGATTGGGAGTGTGGCTAAGTGGTAGAGCACTTGCCTAGCATGTGCCAGGCACTGAGTTTGATCCCTAGTCCTGAAGGGAGAAAAAGGCCGTTGTGCAAGTTTGTGACCTAAATTGAGGAAGTAAATGAATCAATCGAGACCAACCAGAAGTCACCCAGATGTTAGAATTATAAGCAGGCCATAAAACAGTTGTTATAGCCATATTTCATTTGTCCTAAAAGTTAAGTAGAGACATAGGAGATATGTAAAAAGGACAGTATTGGACTTTTAAATATTAAGACCATAGTGTGAGTGGTGGTGCACACCTGTATTTCCAGAGCTTGGGAGGCTGAGGCAGGAGGATTGTCTCGAGTCTCAGAAAAACAAAAAACAAAAAAAGACCGTAGCATGTGAGATGAAATATACTGTGGACAGGATTAATGGCAGATAAAACACTGCAGGAAAAAAAAAAGGTATTTTGGAGACATAGCAGTGGAAACTACCAAAAATGTGAGCAGGTAAGTGCAGGAGGCGAGGGGCACAAGAGAATTGCGTGCCACTTTCACGTGTTCTACTGTGTGTATGAGTGGGGCCTTGAAATGGACATGGAAAATACTTGGCAGAAGAACAGTCTGAATTTGATGAGCCTATGTAAAATGCTCAAGTACAAGAAACTTGAAGAAAACTACACCAAGGCACACGACAAATTTTTTGAAACAATCAGAAAATCTTAAAAGCACCAAGAGGAAAAAGCTGTTACAGAGAAATGAAAATAATGATGATAGCAGATTTGTCAGAAACAATACAGACAAGAAGACAAGACAGCTTCATCTTGGAAGTGTTTACAGAGAAGCCTGTGGCCAGGCATGGTGGTGCATGCCTGTGATCCCAGCTGCTTGGGTGGCTGAGGCAAGAGGGTCTCAAGTTCGAGGCCAGCCTGGGCAACTAGTGAGACCCTGTGTAGCTAAGCAGTAGAGCCCTTGTTTAGCACATGCAAGGCCTTGGGTTTAATCCTCACTGGGGGAAAAAGGGAAGAAAAAGAAATTTAAAAAGAAAAATCTTTGAATTTTTAATTCTGTACCCACTGAAAATAGTACTGACGGGGGAAATGAAGAGTTTTTGAGACGTACAAAGCTGAAAGAATTCATCGTCAGACCTCCACCATAAGAAATATTACAGCAAGTCTTCAGGTGAAATCTAGATGTACTCCAAAAAAAGGAGAATGCTTAAAGTGGTAACTATGTGGGTAAATATGTCCTTTCCCCTTACTATTTAATTCTCTGTACAAGTTATTCATACTATTGTAGTGTAGTGTAGCATTCATACTATTTGTAAAAGTAAAATGTGTGACAGAAATATAAAGATTGGGAGGGGAAAATTGGAAGTATATAACTGGGCATGGTTTTGTATATTTGTAAACCCAGATATGTAGGAGGCTGAGCCAGGAAGATTTTGAGTTCAATACTAGTGTGGCATGTTTCAAAATAAAATTAAAAGGGCTGGGGTTGTGATTCAGTGGTAGAATGGTTGCCTAGCACATGCCAGGCCCTGGGTTCAATCACTAGTACTGCAGGGAGAAAAAAAAGACATATGCTTTTATGCATAAAATTGTTATACAAAATGTGAAGTAGTGTAGTAGCACTTGAAGGTAGACTATGGTAAGTTAAATATGTAAACCCTAAAGCAGTCATGAAAATAACAAAGTTGTAGCTAATTTGCTAGCCAAGTATACAAAATGGAGTAAAATAATTCAGCTAGTTGGATAGAAGGCAGAAAAAGATGATAAAGAGAATAGAGAACAGATGTTATTTTTTTTTTGAGAACAGATGTTATAGAGAACCAAAAAAACAAGGTGATGGTTGATTAACATTTAAACATGTTAATAGGGCCGGTGAGATGGCTCAGCGGCGTAAGCACCTGCCTGGCAAGCACGAGGGCCCGAGTTCGACTCCCGGAACCCACATATGAAAAAAAGGGCTGGTGATATCGCTCAGCGGCACAGGTGCCTGCTGACGCACAAGGTCCTGAGGTTGACCCCCGGTACCCACACACACAAAAAAATAAATAAACATGTTAATAGTCATACTGAATGTAGACATCTAAATATTTCTGTTAAAAGATGATGTAGGTCATTAGCTTAGAAAAGAAAGCAATTATATGTAGTTTACAAGAAATGTTATTTATTTATTTATTCTTTTAATTTTGTTTTTGAGACAGGGTCTCACTATGTAGCCCAGGCTGGCCTCAAACTCAGGGCAATCCTCCTGCCTCAGCCTCCCAAGGTCTGGCATTATGGGCACGTGCCACCATGTCTGGTTATTTTTATATTTTGTTTTGAGACACTGTTTTGCTATGTGCTTCAGGCTGGTGTTGAACTCTCTATGTAGCCCCAACTGGCCTTGAATTTGAGGCACTCCTCCTGTCTCAGTCTCCTGAGTCCTAGGATTACAGGTGTATGGTACAACATCCAGTTTAAGAAATGTCTTTACATTTAAAACATAAGTTAAAAGTAAAATGATGAGAAAGATATACTCACATGGATCAAAAGAAAGCTGAACCGGCACTATTAATATTAGAAATGTATTTCAGGCCAAAGACTGTCACTAAAGCTAAAGGTTTTTTGATGATGGGATCAATTCATCAGAAGGAAATAACAATCTTAAACATTTATACACCTAAGGCCAGGGATATACAGTGGCACAGCGCCTGCCTGGTAAGTGCGAGGTCGTGAGTTCAATTCCCGGTACCAAAAAAAAAAAAAATTTATACATCTAAATAATAGCTTCCAAATGCATGAACTACAAAATGAAACAGTAAAACTTATGGTTATAATTGTAGATTTCAATATCCTACTCTAAATAATTGATAGAACTAGACAGAAAATTGGTTAAGTGTATAGGATTTAGACAAAACTACCAACTAACTTGACCTAATTGGCATTTGTAGAACACTCCAAAAGGGCTGGGGAAGAGCTCAGGTAAAAGGCCCTGGTTTCAATCTCCAGTATGTCCCAAAAACTTTCATAAAAAAAAAAAAAAAAAATTTTTTTAATTGTGTGTGTGTGTGTGTGTGTATCACATACTGAACAAAATCTGGTAAGAAGCTAATGCAAGTTTTGCCTAAAGACAGTGATATTGCCACTTTACTTTGTGAATATTTCAGAGGGTGACTAAAGTGAATGGCCTGGGAACCATTTCACAAGCAACCAAGGGACTGGGGACTATTCCTGCAGAGGAAAGGACTTAGTTGGTGGCAGCATGGTTGCCTTCTGATGTGTGAAAGCTCTTTGGTGGAACAAGAACAGATTTATTGCAGACACTGTAAGCAAGAACATCTAGTAAATGTTAGAGGCCAACACATAAAGTTTCTACTCATGAAAAAGAATGGGTTCCTTCTAAGTCACTGGAAGTATTCAGGTGGTGGATGGATACTTGAAAAGCCCCTCATTGGAACAGTGGTTTAATTTGTTCATTTCTGAGGTCCCTGATCATTTATAAGTCTATGTAATTCCTTCACCTTTGCCCATGAGTTCTGTTACTCCTGTGATTTAGCATGTGGAACATCATGTAAAAAACTGTATAGGGTTTTTAAATCACTGCCAATTAGGAATATGAGGATGCTTGCAGTGATGAAGCGTGAATGCTAGTTATTTCTCTGAGGTATGTAAGGGGTTTGGATAGAGAATCCTAAGAGAAGGGATGTGTGTCCATCCATACAAGGTTAGCATATGAGTCCTGAGCGGATATATACGTGTGTATAAATATGTAAATATGTAGTATGGATGCTGTTATGGCTTGTATCTAGATGTCCCCCCAAAGATCCACGCACTCATAGGTGGGGAGTTTCAAAGGTGGCTAGATTAGGGTGTGTGAGTGTGGATTAGGGCTGTGATACTGGGATTAAGCATGTGGATAACGGAAGCCCCACCCTGGGTATGGGTGGCGCCAATCAATTGGATTGTAGCCTGGAATATGAAGGGACAGAAAGGAGCAGGCTGCTGCTCACTGCTCACTGCCTTCTGCCTGTCCCATCATGGACCATTTTTCCTCTCTGATGCCCCTCTGTCATGCCGCCCTGCCTTGGAGCCGGCTGATTCTGGAATGAAACCTCTAAAAACTGAGCTGAAATAAACCTTTCCTCCTTTAACTTGTGGGTGTCTCAGCAACAGGAAAAGTACCTAAGAGAGATATATATGTATACTAAGTAAATACACGCACATAACTAATTTTTGCCACTGCTTTTTCACTTTTGATGTAGAATACTCAGAATAGATGCTTTTTTTTTTTTTAAAAAAAAAAAAAACAAGGTCTTGCTGTATAGTTCAGACTGGCTTGAACTCACTATGTAGCCCAGGCTGGTCTCAAACTCAGTGCTTCTCTTGGCTCAGCCTCCTCAGTGCTGGGATTACAGGCATGTGCCACCATTCCCAGCTACTTACAATAGTTTTTACCAAGTTATATTTTTGAAAATCATTTGCAGCAGTTGGGAGACTAGCTCTGTGGTAGCATACTTGAGGCCCTTGATTCAATCCTTATGGCAAAAAAAATCATTTGCCATATTTTCCATTAACCTTTTACACACACAGAATTTCTGATCTTTGCCTTGACTTCCTGACCACAGTGCTCTGTCTTAGTCACTACTATTTGACTTGCTCCACAAAAGAACAGGAAATTACCAGACTGATACCAATCATTTTAACCTAATACAGGTTTAAGCATTTTTGTTTTAGTGGTTTTATACTTACTTAATTGTGCTATATTCACAAAATTTCTCTTTTCTCTTTTGTCACCTAAACACAGATAAATAAGGAAATTTACAGAGATAATTATTGTGGGAAATTTGGCTCCCCAGGGTGTTGTTTCCCCAGTTTACTTTTGTTATACACAGATCACATCTGGAAATGGTTTGTAAAGGGGGTAAATTTGACGCTTCTGCATATCTGAACAGCAATCTTGTGGTTTTACTTTTGTCTTTTTTTTTTTCTCATTCATCTATTTTTCTTGATTAACATTTGTTTTCTCTTCAACAGGCAGTGATGGTTTCAGAAAATTTTAATATAGAAGCCCCCAGCTATTTGTCCAAGGAATCTGAAGTTCTCATTTACGCCCGACAAGATGTACAGTGCGTTGACTGTTTCCATGCCTTTTTGCCTGTGCACTATCGCTACCACCGGCCGCACGGTGAGGATGCAGAAACCTTGATAGTGGTCAGTAACCCAGATCTTCTGATGTCCTGTGACCAAGGTGAGAGTCGAAAGTCTTTTCTGAGGGTTGAAAATAATAGTGGTATGATGGCAAAAGCATGTTTTTTTTTTGTTGTTTTTTTGATAACTTTTTGATCATAAAGTGAAGTGCAGATAGGGAAAAACTACACAAATACAGACTTTCATGGATTATAGTAAGGCAAATACCCTTGTAACTACCACCCAGCTGAGGATATAGCACTTTGCTGGCTACCGTACCTGTAGCTCCATTTGTTTCATCCCAATATAGCCTCTCCCTTCCAAGAGTAACTTACTGTACTGACTTTTAATTGTTTCCTTATACAGTATTTTATTACCCTTACGGGCAAGATTCTTAGACACTATCATTTAGTGTTGTCCATTAAAAAAAATCTCTTATTTCCACTTTTCTGAATGTATGTTACGCATCCAAAAAATACCCAATGTAGTGGTACATACCTGCAAGCCTGCAAATTCAAGGCCGGCCTGGAATGCTTTAACGAGACCCTATCTCAAAATAAAGGGCTCAGAGCTGGGCACAGTGACATACGCCTATAACCCCAGCATTTTCAGAGGCCGAGGTAAGAGGATTGCAAGTTTGAGACTTAACCTGAGCAATTTAGTGACTTAGCAAAACCAGGTCTCATAATTAAAACATAAAAGAAAAAGGGCTAGGGAGTAGCTCAGTGGTAGAGTGCTTGCCTAGCATGTGCGAGGCCCAGGGTTCAATCCCCAGTACTGAAAAATAAACAAGTTTTAAATTTTTAATGGAATTTAAGAAGTCATGTTCAACCTCTGTAATATTTATTTTTATTTATTTTTTATTTTTTTATTTTTTTGTGGGTACCAGGGGTTGACCTCAGGACCTTGCGCACCAGCAGGCGCCGTGTTGCTGAGCGATATCACCGGCCCCTTTTTCATATGTGGTTTCCGGGAGTCAAACTCAGGACTTTGCGCTTGCCGGGCAGGCACTTACACCGCTGAGCCATCTCACCAGCCCTATTTTATTTTTTTGAGACAGGGTCTCACTATGTAGTGCAGGCTGACCTTGAACTCACTTATGTAGCCCAGGCTGGCCTCGAACTCTCAGTGATCCTCCTGCCTCAGCCTCCCAAGTGCTGGGATTACAGGCATGTGCCACCATGCCCAGCCTCTTGTAATATTATAATTTTAATTTTGTAGGCTTCATATAAAAAAAGAATAGTAAAATAACAGCACGTGATAGATGGATCCAAGTCATATACAATGTGTGTTCAAATGTTTGATTACTTTTATCCCAGCACCAAAAACTTGTGTTGAGGTTCAATATAAGCCTAATCCTGAGTCCAGATACAGGTTTTCTGATAACGTGTTCTTCCGCTTCTCTCAGAGTTCCGGGTGTTGAAATGCTGGGCCCAGTCGGAGGCGGCAGCTCCTTGTGCTCTGAAGAGTCAGGACATCTGCCAGTGGAGCAGCCTGAAGTACAGAACAGTGAGCCAGTCTTACACTGTCTCAGATAGCACTCCCTCATTAAGTGTTTATGTTTCGTCTACATTTAAGGAGTGAGCAGGGCCGGTGAGATGGCTCAGCGGTGTAAGCGCCTGCCTTGCAAGCGCGAGGGCCCGAGTTCGACTCCCGGATCCCACATACGAAAAAAGGGGCCGGTGATATCGCTCAGCGGCACGGGTGCCTGTTGGCGCGCGAGGTCCTGAGGTCGACCCCCCGGTACCCACAAAAAAAAAAAAAAAAAAAAAAAAAAAAAGGAGTGAGCATTTTGTCCTCCTAATGTTGAATGCTGCTTTTTTTTTTGTTTTTAATATGCTTTCTTTGCTACTGTTGGCAACATTGACTCCTCATTTGGGTAGAGTCAGAACCATTCAGCTGGGGGACTGGTGATCTGGGGCCAGTCCTGTGTCTCCGTAGTTCCAAGCAGAAGTACTGTATAGCTGGTGTGTTACTCAAAGGTATGAAATGGCAGAGAAAAACAGTAGCAAGTTCAACTGCTTTTCTTTTATCAGGAAAGCCTTATTTTATTTTATTTTGAGACAAGGTCTTTCTTTGTAGTTCAGGTTGGCCTTGGACTTATTGTGTAGCCCAGGCTGGCCTCGAATTCATGGCAATCCTCCTGCCTCAGCCTCCCGAATGCTGGGATTACAGGAGTGCACCACCACACCTGGCAGGAAAGCTTTATTTTTATTTACAACTTTTTATTAATTTTTAACAAGAAAATTAGTTAACTTTATTATGTTACACACAGCAAGTAGAAAAAGGAAAATAACACCCAAAGTACTAATATTTCAACCGTGATAAAGTTTCTTTTTTTTTTTTTTTTGTGGGTACCGGGGGGTCGACCTCAGGACCTCGCGCACCAGCAGGCGCCCGTGTCTCTGAGCGATATCACCGGCCCCTTTTTCGTATGTGGGATCCGGGAGTCGAACTCGGGCCCTCGTGCTTGCAAGGCAGGCGCTTATGCCACTGAGCCATCTCACCGGCCCAACCGTGATAAAGTTTCTAAACGTTGTATTACTATTTTATATGCAAGTGGAGACTGTTTTGGACTATTTTTGTAGTTTTTACCTCTGCAACTTGTTTTCATTTATTAAGATGGGCTTTAATACTTCACTAGCACTGGCTTTGTCTTATGAGTTTACAGTTGCCTACTTACTCTGGTGAGCAGAGTTTACTTTCTCCTCTCTTCATAGTGCTGTCTCTCTCCTTTTATTCCCCTTTTATGAGGTACTTTTTTTTTTTTTTTTTTTTTTGTGGGTACCGGGGGGTCGACCTCAGGACCTCGCGTGCCAGCAGGCGCCCGTGCCGCTGAGCGATATCACCGGCCCCTTTTTCATATGTGGGTTCTGGGAGTCGAACTTGGGCCCTCGCGCTTGCTGGGCAGGCGCTTAAACCGCTGAGCCATCTCACCGGCCCATATGAGGTACTTTTTAACTGATGCTCGTATTACACTGTTTCTCCTCATTTCTTATTCTCTTTCAGGCCTGCTTTGTGACACAATCTGTGTCATTACTTTTCTGTTTCACTTTTACAAGGAGTCAAATAAGTGCAACAAAAATAAAATAAATTTAAAATGTAAGCCAGCAGATGCCATAACTTTTAATCAGACAGCCATGAGGCAGTCTTATTCATATGTACTATTCTGGGTATTGAAATGTGAAGTAATTTCCTTGTCGTTGCTTGGTTTATCCACCAGATTAGCTAGGAGAACTGATACTGAAGGCTTACTACTAAGCACTGTTATTTTATATTGGAGAATTTTCTTTGAATGAATGTGACCTCTGTCTTAGTGTAGAATTGCTTTTTTTTTTTTTTTTTTTTGTGGGTACCGGGGGGTCGACCTCAGGACCTCGCGCGCCAACAGGCACCCGTGCCTCTGAGCGATATCACCAGCCCCTTTTTCGTATGTGGGTTCCGGGAGTCGAACTCGGGCCCTCACGCTTGCAAGGCAGGCGCTTACACCGCTGAGCCATCTCACCGGCCCAGAATTGCTTTTGAGTAAATTGCCAATTCCATCTGGGACCTAAACTTGTTTTTAAACTCTGATTTACATCTGGAGAAATGCATTTGATTTCTTTATATGAGTAAAGCACATGCTTAGTGTTCATTTGCTGTTTATTGATTTAAAAATATATAGAGACCGTCACAAAACAAAAATATTAGAAGTTTTCATTGTTACAAAATAAATACAGTATTAAAACATTTTGAATCTGGTTCCCTTTAAGGCAATGTAGCTTAAGCTAAGCAGTCATAATTAGGCACTTTATTTTATTTTATTTTATTTTATTTTATTTTTTTGTGGGTACTGGGGGTCGACATCAGGACCTCACGCGCCAGCAGGCGCCTGTGCCACTGAGCGATATCACCGGCCCTTTTATCGTATGTGGGTTCCGGGAGTCGAACTCGGGCCCTCGCGCTTGCCAGGCAGGCGTGTACGCTGCTGAGCCATCTCACTGGCCCAATTAGGCACTTTAGACTTTTGTCTTTGTAATATATCTCTTTGTGTATTACAGAAAAATAGGTATTAGGGCATTAATTAGGTGATATTCTATACTAAGTTTTCCTTAAGATGTCATTTTTTGAAAGATAATTTTCAGGTACAATTTTTTTTTGAGACATAGTCTCACTATGTAGTTCAGGCCAGCCTTGATCTTATGTAGTACAGGCTAGCCTAGAACTCGCAGTGGTCCTCCTGCTTCAGCCTCCAAGTGCAGGGATCACAGGCGTGCGCCACCATGCCCTGCTTCAGATACAGTTTTTTACAGATTGCTTTGGTAACTTTGTGTGTGTGTGGGTGTGGAGGGGTATGTGTGTGAAATCAATCCAGTTAGTTATAAACAGCAACCAAAAATGAAAGTATTTCCAAATTATCTAAATTTTAATGTTTGTAAAAACTTTTTTTTTTTATTGTGGGTACCCGGAGTTGAACTCATGACCTCGTGCTTGCCAGGCAGGCGCTTATGCCACTGAGCTATCTCACCAAACTTATTTTTAAACCATAAACTTTCCCAAGGTTTCTAAGTGAATTCCTTGTTCTTCAAAACCAAATGGAAGCCGGGGATATAACTCAGCAACACAGCACCTGCCTGGCAAGCACAAGGTCCTGAGTTCGATTCCCAGTACCAAAAGAAAAAAAAAAAAACCAAATGGAAAGTAGAAACTAAGTTGAACATAGGACAATTTCTGCATCGCTAACCACACTAAAGGACACGTTCAGTTCAGTTGTAAAATATGTGAATAACAAACGTATGGGAGAGAAGCCACAAAACAGGATAAGTGCTTTAGTTTTATTGTTGTTTTAATATTTTTTCTCTAGGGCTCAACTTAGAATTCTGTATACTAATGTGAAACAGAGTAAGATCCTGGGGATGATGTCAGGATATAGCTTTTTAAAAAAGAATACTGTATATTCAACTCTATGTAAAAAGTGGGGAAAAAAAGATGGGAAAAGTTAGAACTAATGTGAATTTATGAGTTATTGTGGGAGTTGAGTCTGATCTGTAACATTACATGAAATATTGGATCTGAAAGTCATTCAAACAATAATGTTATATATAATGTAGCATTGGCTGAAAGATTTAAAAGAAAAAAGGAAGAGATCAAAGTAAAAATCAAAGAAATAGTGGTCTCACCTGAAAAGGATGTGGTGCATTTTACATGTCTTTAATTTTCTGTCCCTCTCTTTCCGCAGATACATAAGAATGTGACCCTACGAGTTCCAGTGGGATTGACTACACATACCTCTTTAGTATGTTCAGTGACTCTGCTCATTACAATCCTGTGTTCCACTTTGATTCTTAAAGCTGTTTTCAAATATGGGAATGTTTCCCTATAATTTTTATGCAACAAACTTTTTAATAAAACTAACACCTATTCATTTGTGAATAGAAGTGTTCTTCCAGAATTAACTTTTGTCTTTTGTCTTCATTTATAACTAAAATTATGTATACCAGAAGAAATTTTGGATCATGCTCATTAATTCAAAAATTTAGTGTTCCATGCTGGGTTTGGTGGTGCATGCTTATAATCCCAGCACTTGGGGAGGTAGGAGGATCACCGTGAGTTAAAGGCCAGCCTGAACTTCAAGACACTGTCTCAAAAAAAAAAAAAAATTAGTGTTTTATTATTTAACCCTTTGGTAATTTTCAAGCATCAGGTGCCAATAGAGGATGCTTAGTTCTGTTAAATTCACATTTACTTTGTGAGAATGACTTTATCTTTATTTGGGATAGAAAAATGTGTTCATTATACATTAGTGACAAATTATTCACATTTTTTGAATAGCAACCTTTCAATTGAAGGTAAAAATTGAGAAAAGCATAAGTAATAATAAAATTATTTGCATGAAGATCAGGCTTGTTTTAACCTTATTTTCATGAAATTATTAAAACCATTTATTTGGATTTTATTAAAATTATTAAAGCACTTCCATTCTCCTTTTCCTTTTTTTTTTTTTTTTCTTATTTAATTCTGTATAACAGAATTTTTAAATTTGTCAGACTTGGGTATAGACTTTAAAATGGCAGATTTATAATGGGAAGCATTATAATTGTTCTTGGAATATGAGGACCCCATTGGAATCCCAGGTCACTAGGAGGAGAACAACATCTTTCTATTGCTTCATTTTCTGAAGTCCTTTTGGATTCTCTCTCTAGTTTGGAAGAATATTTCCTCTTCTCTCTATCTCTAAGTAAGAGGTCTCAGTCTTGCAGTCCCGATCAGATTTAGAATGGGATAATTTCTCAGGTCTCTGTAAGAGGAGAAGTGAGATGAGGTGTGCCTTGAGTATGCCTTCTCATACTCATCTTCAGAGTTGGAACCCTCTTGTCCCGTTATCTGTATATGGCCGAGAATAACATGTCCTCTCTTGGTAAGGGGAACTCTTATGATAACATCGGTCAGAGTTATAATAATGAGATCGTTTTGAGCAGGAACAGGATAAACTAGCTCTAGATCCTCTGTCAGATCTGGAATGAGCTGAGCTTGGTGGTGCACACCTGTAATCCCAGCACTCGGGAGGCTGAGGTAGGAGGATGGCTGTGAGCTCTAGGCCAGCCTGCACTACATAGCAAGACCCTGTCTCCAAAAAAAAAAAGATCTGCTCCACCATCACTCTCTTTCTGATCTACATCAGGAAGATACATGCCAACTATTTCTTTGAAGTTTTGAGTAGCTAAAATATTTATCATCTCTTTCTGTTTTAGATCTTGAAGATTTCCTGAAATCTTCATTTTTGAAAGGTGGTGAGCTCTTTTCTATATCTCTTTCCTTTTCAGTGCTTGCTGAAAATTTTAAATCGTGGTCTTTAGCTGGAGAAAGTCCATACAGCATCTTCATCAGATTCTGAGCTGAGAAATGTGCCTTCAGATTGTGAATTTTTCTTAGAACCTGTTTTTTTAGAGCTCAGACTAATCTTAGAACTATCTGGAATTTCTTCTTCCTCCCCAATTTGAGAATCTTCTTTTTGTGAGGGAATATCTACTTGATCATTCAGATTTTGAGTTGTGTGTTCTTCTGAACTGTTGAATATAATGTCCTGCTTAGTATCCACTTCTAAAGACTGTTGTGCAAGTGTAACTGGCAGTTCCTTCAGAGTTCTAGCTGCTACATCTACTGGTAAGGATACTGGTGCGGTTGTTGGGACTGTTACTGGTGTGTGTGGTGAGGCCTCTGACTCTGCTATTGGTGCTGGTGATGAGGGTGCTGTGGCTTGGGGAGGTGGAGGTGGTGGAGGTGGAGATGAAGGCAGTGAGTCTACAGTTGTTGATTCTGCTATGACTGCTGGTAATTGGACTGTGGGAGGAGATGGAGATGCTACTGATGAAGTAGTAGCCAGCAGTGGCCTGGATGTTACACGAAGCAGATGTTTTTTAAAATGAATTTTGCCCAATTCCAGTCTTGATTTTGGTGAGGAAGATCCTTCTGTAGTAGCTAAGGTATCTCCACTTTAATTTTAGGAGTTGAGTCTACTTGAGATAAAGCGGGGGAGTTTGGAGTATAATTTTGTTTTTCATTGCCAAGTGCAGAGAGAAACCTACTCTGCAAAGTTTTTTTTGTAAGGCTGAAGCTGAATGACATCGTCTGTCATCCTTGTTCCTCCAAACTCACTTTTGGTGCCCTTGGGCAAAAATTGACTAGAAGCAACACCTTTGAACATTGGCCCTTTGATGAAACCTGTTTTCTGCACACTTTCTTTTTTGTGGTACTGGGAATCCAGCTCAGGACCTTGCGCTTGCCAGGCAGGTGCTTGTGCCACTGAGCTATATCCCCGACCCCCACACTTTCAATCTTTGCCTCATTTTTCTCTTCTCTCTTCCTTTTCTGAGATGACTCCAATGAGAAGCAGTTGCCATCACATTCTGTGCCAAGTGCTTTTTATTCATTATCATTCAATCATCCCAAAAGCCCAAGTTGCTACCATTAGGATAACTATTTCAAAGATGAGAAAACTTCAGAGAGAAGAAGTCACTTGTCCAAGGTTAAACTAGTGTTCAAATCTTGGTCTCCGGCTCTGAAATCCAAGTACTTTAACCAAGTACTATGCTTCCTTTCTCTCTCTGGTGCTATGAATGCTAGATTATGTACGCTTCCTCATAGGGCTTGCTGTCACATCACTTCTCATTATGTTGGCTAGGCTTCATTTTCTTCATTCAGGGTTGGGTGCTTGGGGTCGCAGAAATCCTCCATCTTCAGAGGTGGCTGTTGTGGTGGCAGCTTCTTCATCAGGACTCTCCTTTTACTTTTTATAATATTTCTTCCAAATGTATGAATTGGTAAAGGGTTTGATGAAACTGAATACTAAGGTTTAGCACAGGGTTAGTACTGAATTTGTCAGGAAGACAACTCAGATTGTAATTTTAAAGTGTGTATTCTATAAAGTTGAACATTTACCAAAAAATAAAATCTTCAGGTGATTTGTTATTAAACAAAGGGTTTGGTTTACTATTATACTTAGGTAGACCTAATATAGTGCTGTAGACCTAATTAAAAAATGAAACTTTAAGCCAAGTGTGGTGGCACATGCCTACAATTCCAGCACTGTGGGAGGCTGAGGCAGGAGCATTGCTGGGACTTAGCAAGATCCTGTCTCAATCAATCAATCAATCAGTCAAACTTTAGGGCAGGCATGTTCCAAAAGAGAAGCCAGGGTATGTTGCTATTGTTTTATTTAGGGTAATGGGATGTGATACATGTTTATATATGGTGTCACTGCTTATTTTCCTAAAGTACTTTGGTGTTTTTATGGAAATAACAATTTGATATGTACAGCTTGACTAGTCATAACAGGGTTTTTTTGAGGTGGGGGGTTGCTTAAGATTTAAATATTAGAAAAGGCAACCCAGTGCCACAAAGCTCACACATTTTAGAGATTTTTTTTTTTTTTTTTTTTTAGTTTTTTCGAGACAGGGTCTCACCATGTAGTTCAGGCAGGCCTTGAACTCACTATGTAGCCTAGGCTGGCCTCGAACTCACGGCAGTCCTCCTGCCTCAGCCTCCCAAGTGCTGGGATTATAGATATGTGCCACCACACCCAGCCTAGAGATCTTTAAAATAACTGCAATTTTAACCCAGTCTAGTTTCTTCCTACCGGTTTTGTGTTTTGTTTTTTTTTGTGGGTACCGGGGGTTGACCTCAGGACCTTGCGCACCAGCAGGCACCCGTGCCACTGAGCGATATCACCGGCCCTTTTTTTGTATGTGGGTTCCGGGAGTCGAACTCGGGCCCTCGCACTTGCCAGGCAGGCGCTTACGCCACTGAGCCATCTCACTGGCCCTGTGTTTTTTTATAAGAAAGAATTCCATTTTTCACAAGCATGTCATGCTCTATGGGATTCAGAATGTGGCATTGAGTGAAATTACGTATATGTCAGTTAAAATTCAGTACTATTGATGAGTACTTTGGAACATGGTTAGGTAGATAATAGAATGATACTGTTTAATTTCTTAAGAATGTGTGTAAACTGGTGTGGCCCACACCTGTAATCCCAGCACTGAGGGAGCCTGAGGCAGGAGGATTGCAAATTCCAGTCCTGCCTGGGCAATTTAGCAAGATCCTATCTCAAATAAAAAGGGCTGGAATACAGCTCAGTCATACAGCCTTCTAGGTTCCATCCCCACTACCAAGAAAAAGAGTATGTAGTTATGTGTTTAGTTTTCATTGTGTTTTTTTTTTTTTTTTTTAATGTGGGTACTGGGAGTCGACCTCAGGACCTTGTGCTTGCCAGCAAGCGCTTGTGCCGCTGGGCAATATCACCGGCCCTTTTTTTCCTTTATGTGGGTACCGGGAGTTGAACTCAGGACCTCGCGCTTGCCAGGCAGGCGCTTATGCCACTGAGCTATCTCACCAGCCCCTGTTTTGATATTTTTGAGATGAAGTCTTGCTATGTAGTGCAGGCTGGCCTTGAACTCACTGTGTAGCCCAGGCTGGCCTCCAACTCATGGCTATCCTCCTGCTTCAGCCTTCTGAGTGCTGGGATTACAGGCCTGCACCACCATGCCTGGCTTATATGTTACTGTATTTATTATGTTGTTCATCAGAACCAAGTTTCATCAATATTTCAACACATTTTCAAGTTACTATTTAACATTGTGGTTTAGAACGTGGTTCAGTCATTTACTCATTTATACAGGTATTCAAAATTATAACAAAAAATTAAATGTGAATGAAATAACTTTTTTGGGGGGTACAGGGTCTCACTATGCAGTTCAGGCCGGCCTTGAATTCACTATGCAGGCCAGGGTAGCCTCAAACTTGGGGCAATCTTCCTGCCTCAGCCTCTCGAGTGCTGGGATTACAGATAAGTCCATATGGGCATCATTATTGTCTCCGTACTGTTTGTAATTTTTTGCGGGGTGGGAGGGTTGAGACTGGATACTGGATCCAGTACATTGTCACTGGATCCAGTACTGTCACTACTACCTCCTGAGTGCAGGCATGTGGCCACCATACCTGCTTTCTTTGACCCACTGGTGGTGGCTTATTTCCTCAGGTGTATTATAAGTATAATGGGTGCTTATGTTTAGCTTTGGGAATGTCTTATCTGTGGGATCCTTTGAGACCTGGGTTGCTGGTGCACCTGTGCAGTGAGGATTTGTTTTTCCCAGGTCCTGGAGCACTAAGGGTCCCTTTCCTGATTTGACGGTACTATATACTGAAACTTTCAAACGCATGTGTGGAAAGTTTATGCTTATCAGTTCTAAAGAGAACTTTTTCCTCCTCTGCCAAGCCCAGGCTAAAATAAGTGTTCTGCAGGTTTGTGGTGGGTACCAGTGATGGCGAACCTTTTAGAGGTTTCAGTGTTACAAACGGCCTGCTGCAGCACACATGCCATAGGTTCCCCAGCACTGGTATAGGCCTTTGAGTTTTCAGCCCTACACAAGATCACAAACTCAACTTCTCCTTTTCTGTGTGTGCTAATGGGACATTTTTCAAGTTAACAGTGTGCCCTGCTGCTTGATTCCTTTCTCTCCTCTGCCCTCCATGCTAACGAATTTTTTGCTCTACACCCAGAGATAAGCACAGTCTGTCTACCTCTCTCCATTTCCACTACCACATGGCCAGTGACCCTCAGGATTACTGCCTCCCTTGTTCATTTCCCTCCTTTCATCTCTACTTTCTGTTTTCTGCATAGCAGCCTGATAATCTTAAAATGTAAACTAGATGACATCACCTCTCTGCTTAAAACTCTTAATGACTTTTTGGAATAAGGTGCAGAGTTCTTGCCTGAATTTTGTTCACACCAGTGTTTTCTTATAATAAATCCTTCACATGTTGAGCTCCAGCTACACAACCTTCTTAACTGACACTGGCAACCCCTCTTCCCTCCTCTTGCCTGTAATGTTTTCTCCTGCATGGTGCTTCTCATGCCTTTCTCATTCTCTTTTGGGCTTAAATGCCACCTCCTTAAAGCAGCCGTCTCTGGTCACTGTGTTCAAAGTAACTCCCTTCTTTTTTCCCCTCACACCACATAGCAGTTTTTTTCTTTGTTTGAGACAGGGTCTCACTATGTAGCACAGGCTGGCCTTGAACTTACTCTGTAGCCCAGGCTGGCCTCGAACTCACAGCGATCCTCCTGCTTCAGCCTCCTGAGTGCTGGGATTAGAGGCGTGCGCCACCACTCCCAGTTTATAGCAGTATTTTAATTACTGTTTTCCTTTATATGCTCCACAAAGGCAAAGTGAGTCATGTTCAACCTTTATGCCTGATTACTAACAGTGGCCTGCACATATTGGGCTTTCAAATAGTTGTAGAATAAGTGCATACTTTGGTGGACTCCTCTATGGATCATATACAGAGGGCTTAGTCTGCAAAGAGGTGAAATTTAATTTAGCAGCAAAGCATAGTAAGAGTCTGTAGGTTAAGGAGCAAAATGGAGAAGAGATGAATTTCCAGACAGAAATGTCCTAGATATTTGTGTATCTCGTCAGCATCCCCAGTGGGCAGACTTGAGTAGAGACGATGCCCAACGCTGAACTCAATGATGGACTGGCTGTACCCCATACGAAGTCCAGCGGCCCCCCGCCCCCGCCCTGTCCCCAAGAAAGCAGCCAAAGAAAAAGCGGGGTCCGCGCACTACAACTCCCAGCAGCGCGCGCGAGCTCGCCCGCCGCGCCTCGCCCCGCCCCGCTCCCCGCCGTCGCCCGCCCGCCCTCCCCCAGGGTTGTGGCCACGCGCCGCGGCGGCGGTTGTTCCGCTTCCCCTCCGTCCCGGGCGGTCGCCATTGCCGAAGGCTCCTGCCCTCCCCTCGCCCGCGCTGCGGGCTCGCCTGTCGCCCCCCTAGCGGAACAGCGGTGCGCGGCGCGGCTCCCCGCCCGGCCGCCCGGCCCTGCCCGCCGCACCCCGCGAGCTCGCACGGAGGCGCCTCGCCGGGCGGGACCGCGCCTGCTGGTAAGTGCAGGCGGGCCGGCGCCCTCCTCCGCCGCCGCCTCCTTCCTCCTTCCTCGTCCGCGGCCTGGCGGGGAGCGGCCCGGGACGCGGCGCCCCGCCACCTGCGCCGGGCGGCGGTTCATTGTCTGCTCCCGGCCGGGCGGAGCGGACCCAGCCCTGGCCCGGGCCCCTCCGCCGCCGCCCCGCGGTCCTCTTGGGGCGCAGCTGCCCGGAGCGCGGCCCCGGCTCCTCCAGCCCCAGCCCCGCGCCGCTCTCCGTCCTGTCCCGCGCGCGGCGCCGGGGCTCGGGCGCGGGAGGGAGCGGTGCCGTCCTCCCCTCACGCTCCTCTGTCGCCAGCCGGGGGTGACTTTCGCGTCTTTAGGTGACTTACGTGAAGTCCAGACGGATTTCTCACCATGTTTGGCTTTCTTCGAATCGCACGCGCGCGCGCACACACACGAAACGTCGGCGCTGATTCCCCGGTGGACTCAACCTTTGGGCTAATTCTTTGCAGATAAAGTCATCCCAGAGCTGATGTGTGTCAGGTCACTGCCATTGTCAGTTTCTGAGGCTGTCTGCGCCCTTGTAGCTGCATTTTAATGGGAGTACTCGCTGTGAGCGTGATTTGTTTTCTGCCTTTGATAAGTAACCAACTCCCACTCCTATCTCGGTTCTCCTTTACAAGCGAGCTGTAGTTTTCTATTTTTTCATCTCGAAAAAGACAATCAAAATGGTTAGGCCTAAAATTAGACTGCGACGAGCTGTATTTTGGATCAAGGTTGTGCGCGTCACGTTTTTCCCCTGCTATGTCGGACTCTTCCGCTCTTATAAGCAGGCAGGATATTGAAATGTACAAGAATTTGCTCTGGGGGTTTTGCTTTTGTAGGGTTGTCCAAAAGAGTAACGTCAAATGAAGTTAGATTGGGATGAAGACGGTGAATAGTAATTTGTAAGCAGGTTTAAACTTGTCGGGCTCTGTGGCATTTGTAAGACATTCACACTCACCTCTACGTTTCTATCTGCTTCTCTCTCTCTGTATATATTATAGATGTACAAGTGAAAGCCTATTTCATATTCTGTTAGGAATATTGATTTGAGGTAACTTTTAATTTTTCATCCTCGGCTTTTAAGTCTTTCTAGCTATTAATTAGCCAAGAACGCTGATTTACATTTACATTATGGAAACTGAAGCTCATGTTGTTGACCTGTAATATAACTCAGATTTTGGTGAAGGAGGTTGACCTAAATTTGGTGTATTTTTGTCTTTTCACATTGTCCATTGTTACCTTTGCCCCAACAGGCTCTGGGGGGAAAAATTGGCTTAGTAGTACTCAGCTTCAATGCTGTCATCATTTGCTGTTAATAATTGTCCCTAACTTAAAATGGGATGTCTTGGTGAGCTGAGGAATTAAGGTGTAGAAATGTTAAGAGTATGAAACTTGGTCTCTTGATGTCAGCTTCTCTGCCACTATTTTTTTTTTTTTTTTTTTTTGAGAGGTCCTCACTGTGTTTGCCAGTCTGGCTTCAAACTCTTCTGAGCTCAAGCGATCCTCCCTGTCTCAGCCTCCAGTGCGCTGGGATTACAGATGTACACTACTAAGCTCAGCAAGCAGATATTTTTAAAAGAAGAGTTCCTGGGTATTTCACTTCCCTTAGGACCTTGATTCCAGGCTTGCCATCATTCAGATACTTTACCTTCTGGACTTTGTGACATTTAGGACAAATGCTTCAAATGCAAATTCATAAAGTAACGCTAAGTCTGCAGTGGGTGTCTGTCTGCTAAAATGAATAGGGGTGCCTGTGGAGTTGTGATCTTTATGATAGGCTGGTTTCCAAGTAGACGTGGTTAACAGTAGTTTGTATTTCTTTTCAATTATATGTTTTAAAAGAGGGAACTTAGAACTTGTTCTGGTAGCTAAGGATAAACTTTCAATTACATTTTTTTTTTTAAACTAGAGAATTTGTGGAAGTAGTCAAGGATAAAATAACTAGATACAGTTAAACCCTTCCTTCTTTAATCTACCAGTACTGGTTATTATAATAATGTTCATGCATATGTTTCTTTGGGCTCTCTGAATTTTCTTTTTCTTGATTCAAACTGGGCCATGTTCAAGACTTTTAAGTCTTCAGGGTTTTGATCAGTTTGTTCTCACAAGCCCTTCTAGTTAGAGAGTTAACTAATTTCAGACTAATCAGAGGGAATGAATTGCTTGCAAATTGTGCTTCTGGGTTCTTCTATTTCCTTTTTTTTCAAAGAAGCAGAAAGAACAGGGAAATAATATAATCCTCAAATTCTGATTGTTTTGTGATCAGAACTGAGTTTCACTTACTCATTTCTTAGGTCCCTGGTTAGGTGTGGTCAGTCTGAACTTCGATTCAGGGTTTCAGAGTTGTAGCCTATTACCTGTGTGATATATTAGTTCTTTTTTATTTCAAACAAATATTCATTATTCTAGTTCAGGCTTTCACAAGTATATTAGTTCGTATTCCATGTATCCACTGCTCAGGAGCTGAAGACCTAAGTTTGAATCCTGGCCCTTTCACTTGACCATGGGCAAAACACACATTCTTTTCAAGACTTAGTATTCTCATCTGTAAGATGGGGATGATAACAACAATAACAATTTAATAAGGCTATTTAGACCAACTGAGGTAATGCAGATAAAGTGCTTACGTGCTTAATAAACTTTAACTGATCTTAAATGCCATAGAATGTGCTACAACAAATGTACTCCTACGTTAAAATTTATGGTTGCTTTCAAAAGAAGGTTGGAATCACAGAACCAAATTTCTGAGGCTATAACTAAAATTAGAACTTATTTTTCAGAATAAAATACACAATTGTTCTGCTTTTGAAATAGACATTGTTTTTTTTGTTTTTTTTTTTAATGTGGGTACCGGGAGTCGAACTCAGGACCTCACACTTGCCAGCAGGCGCTTGTGCCGCTGAGCGATATCACCGGCCTTTTTTTTCCTTTATGTGGGTTCCGGGAGTCGAACTCAGGACCTCGCGCTTGCCAGGCAGGCACTTATGCCACTGAGCCATATCACCGGCCCGAGATTTTTTTAAAATAGTAGTTCAAGTGCACTTATCATTCCCAGCCCAAAAGTATGCATATTTCTCATGGAAAACTTAGAAAGTAGTGAAACTATTGCAAAATAGGACAAAAATCACCTTAGTTTTAACTATCAGAGATAACCATATGATAGATTTAGAATAGTGTTTTTTCACCTTATTTTTTAAAATTTCTCATTGTAAAAGATTCAAGCAAGTTGATTATTTAGAGTAAAATGTGAAAATTACTCTTTCCTCACTTTGTAGTCCCCTTCTTTGAGGTATTTACCCCTTGTTAACAGTTTTATTTATGAAGATAGAGCTGGGCACGGTGGTGCACATCTGTAATCCCGGTTAAGGCAGGAGGATCCATCCCTGTGAGTTTGAGGCTGGCCTGAAATACATAGCAACACTCTGTCTCAAAAACAAAAACAAAAGAAGTTAGAAATAAGCATCAGTGTTGTGTGAGTCAGGGTCTCACTATGTAATTTAGGCTGGCCTTGAACTTGAACTTACTATGTAGCCCATGCCAGCCTCTAACTTGCTGTGATCCTCCTCCCTCAGCCTCATGAGTGCTGGGATTCCATTAAGAGTTTTTAAGTGTGCATTTTAAGGTTTTTTTTTTTTTTTTTTTGTGGGTACCGGGGATCGAACTCAGGACCTCGCGCCCCAGCAGGCGCCTGTGCTGCTGAGTGATATCACAGGCTCTTTTTTCGTATGTGGGTACTGGGAGTCAAACTTAGGACCTCGCGCTTGCCAGGCAGGCGCTTATGCCGCTGAGCCATCTCACTGGCCCTTAAGTTTCAATAGATGCTAAATTGCCTTCCAAAAAAACAAATCTATACTTCTTTATCTATATTTCTTTATTGAATTGTAGAAGCTCTTTACACATGACGAGTGTTAATCTCTTGCCTTCTGTTTAAGATCTTTCACATTTCACTTTTTTTTTTTTTTTTTTTTAATGTGGGTACCGGCAGTTGAACTCTGGACCTCGCGCTTGCCAGCAAGTGGTTGTGCTGCTGAGCGATATCACCGGCCCTTTTTTTCCTTTATGTGGGTTCCAGGAGTTGAACTCAGGACCTCGCGCTTGCCAGGCAGGAGCTTATGCCGCTGAGCTATCTCACTGGCCCACATTTCACTTTTAGAAAAAACATTTTTCTGTATTTTATTCTACTTTTAATAATTGTTGTGTTTTAATCTTAATTCTTCTGTTATATTTTAGCACGTGGTGGGGTTTAAAGAGCCTTAAAATATAAAATAATTTTAATACAGAAATAAAATATAGTTGTAAAAATATTTTAGGAGTTTGGGACTGGTGTAAAAATCAGTTGCATTATAAGGGATGGGAGACTTTTTTTTTTGAGACAGGGTTTCGCTATGCAGTTCAGGAAGGCTCGAACTCACTTTGCAGCTCAGGCTGGTCTCAAACTCACAATGATCCTCCTGCTTCAGCTTCCCAAGTGCTGGGATTACAGGCGTGTGCCACCACACCCGGCCACATTTAAAACTCTCTTAATTTGCCTCTAAGTACAGTTTTGGCTGCACTCTGCATTTACATGAATGCACTATTCAGTGTTTTCTAAACAGTTGGTAGTTGTAGTTTTTATTCTCTGACTGGAGGGTACTAGGAACAGTTTAATTTACACCTACATTTTTTATTTTTTATTTATTTATTTTTTTTTATTTTTATTTTTTTGTGGGTACTGGGGGGTCGACCTCAGGACCTCACGCGCCAGCAGGCGCCCGTGCCGCTGAGCGATATCACCGGCCCCTTTTTCGTATGTGGGTTTCGGGAGTCGAACTCGGGCCCTCGCGCCCGCCGGGCAGGCGCTTAAGCCGCTGAGCCATCTCACCGGCCCTACATTTTTTATTTTTGTTCATGACTGTATCTTAAATTTGTTGAAGGTTTCTTTGTGAATTAAAGCATAATCTGTTTTGATAAATGTTCTGCAAAAACATCTTTGTTTGTAATGTACAGAGTTTTATATACCTGGCTAGGTATTGTTACATTTTTATTTAGTCTGAGTACTGTCTTGCCTTCATATTGTCAGGAAGCTTTCATGTATCAGTGACGCTATATTTTAAAGAGGCCTTCCCTGATCACTCATCTGAACTAGCCTGTGTGGACCCTTACTCAGTATCTAATTTCTTTTTGTCTTTTTTTTAATGTTGGTACCAGGAGTTGAACTCAGAACCTCACGCTTGCCAGCAGGCGCTTGTGCCACTGAGCGATATCACTGGCCCCGTTTTTTTTTTTTTTCCTTTATGTGGGTACCGGGAGTTGAACTCAGGACCTCGTGCTTGCCAGGCAGGCACTTATGCCACTGAGCCATCTTACCGGCCCTCTAACTTCTTGCTGTTTAGTTTTTTCTTTTTTAGCATTTCCATCTGAAGTTACTTGTGGAGATTGAACCCAGGGCCTCACACATACTAGGCAAGTGCTCTAAAACTGAGCTATATCTCCACCCCTTTTAATTTTGAGACACAGTCTTTCTGGGTTGCCCAGGCTGGCCTCAAAACTGCAATCCTCCTGCCTCAACCTTCCCAATAGCTGGGATTTCAGACGTGCACCACTACACCCAGTCAATACATACTTTTATATTCAGTGATGGTTTCTGCAAATATGCCTGGTTATTTCCTGGTATTGACTGATCAATTGATTGATTTTTGAGGCAGTGTCTTACTGTGTTGTCCAGGGTGGTCTAAAACTTGAGCTCAAGTGATCTTCCTGCCTCAGACTCCTGAGTAGCTGAGACTACAGATGCACACTGCCATGTCCAGTTTCTCCTTGGTTTTGACCACTCGTATAAGTAAAATCCTATGATATTTGTTTTTTGCGACTGGCTTATTTTACTAAGTGTGATATCCTCGATGTTCATCTGTGTTACAGCGTATTTTAGAATACCCTTCCATTTTATCACGGAGTAGTATTTCATTGCATGTGTCTACCATATTTTGCCTAGCCATTTATCCCTGAGTGAGCACTTAGGTTGTGCTGCCACATTGTAGCTGTCATGAGTAAGGCTGCTGTGAACATGGTCGCGCACATACTCCTTTCACTCAGACTGTTTCCGAGAAGTGGAATTGCCGGACTGCATGGTAATATGTATGTATGTGTGTGTGTTGGAGGAGTCACCCAGCTGTCTTCCACAGTGGCTGTACTGTTTTACATTTCCATCCACAGTGCACAGGGATTCCAGTTTCTTTACATCCTTGCCACGTTTTTTATTTTCCAGTGGCTTTTAATCATAGCCACCCTAATGGGTGTGAGGTGGTATCTTCTTACAGTTTGGATTTGCATTTCCCTTATGATTAGTGACATTCAACCTTTTCTCTTGTACTTATTGCCATTTATATATTGTCTTAGAGGTAATTTCTGTTCAGGTCTTTGCGTGTCGGTGTTTGTGTGCATGTAAGTTTTCAGCTGATTCCGATAAATACCAAGGAGCATGGTTGCTGGATTGTATGGTAAGAGTGTATGTAGTTTGTAGGAAACCGCTGCACTGTTTCCTAAAGCAGCAGTGCCATTTTGCATTCCCACCAGCAATGAATGGGAGCTCAGGTTGCTGTGCCAGCCCTGTTCTAATAGATGTGTGACAAACAGTGTCTCGCTGTTTCTTAAAACCCAGCTCCCTAATGGTGCATCTTTTCACATGCTGCTTTGTCATCTGTATGTCATCTTTGCTGGAGCAGCTCAGCAGATCTTTTGCCCATTTTTTAATTAGGTTGTTGATTTTCCTATGCTGGATTTTGAGAGTTCTTTGTATGTTTTGGGAAACAGTCCTTGAAATCAGATACTTGCTTTTTTTTTTTTTTTTGAGACAGAGTCTTGCTATGTAGTTCAGGCTGGACTTAAACTCACTATGTAGCCCAGGCTGGCCTCAAACTCGAAGCGATCCTTCTGCCTCAACCTCCCGAGTGCTGGATTACAGGTGTGCACTATCACGCCCAGCTTTTTCTTCCATTTTGTGGCCTGTCTTCTCATCCTTGTTTATCATGTTTTTGATGAGTATTATTTGGTGCACATGTAAGTTTTCACTCATAAAGATCTTCAGTGTGGATTATACCTTCATAAAAGATTGTCCTGTTTAATATTTTCGTATACTTAAGTTCCTATCTGCACTTTTTCTTTGTTCATTTTATTATTGAACTTTTATCTTCCTTTGCCATTTTGTTTTTGTTGTCTTTTTGAATTGCATGTGGTTTTTTTTTTTGCCCAAAATGAATGCTGAAAACATTTATGCTTTTTATCATAATAAATGTTTGCTTTCAGATGTTTATTTAATGCTTTGTGTTTTCTGTTTATTGCTGCTGCTTTGTGTTTTTAAATTTTTTTTGTCAAATGTGTATAACCTAAAATTACCATCTTACCTGTTTTTAAGTGCACGGTTCTTTGGCATTAATTACATGTATGTTCTTGTGCAACCATCACCATCATTCACCTCTGGGTGGTTTTCATAACCCCGAACTGACACCCTGTACTCACTAACTGCTCTGTGCCTATTTCTCCACAGCTCTGTCCTCCAGTCACCCGCCTGTAGTCTACTTCCTGTCGTTAGGAATTTGCTTCATCACGGGGGGGATCTGATAGTATTTATCCTTTTGCGTCTGGCTTATTTCAGGTAGCACACTGTTTTCAGGGCTCAGCCCTGGTGTAGTATGTATTAGTGCTTAATTCCTTTGGAGGCTCAGTAATCCATCGTGTGTGTGCACCCAACATCTTGTCTAGCCTTTTATCTGTTTGACATTTTTTATTTTTTACTTTGTAAATTATGTTTGGTTTGCTTATATCCGATATTTAAAATACAGGCATCCTATTTTTAAAGTATACTGGTGTGTGTTTGTTTGTTTTTTGTAGCCCAGGCTGGCCTCAAACTCACACTCGAAGTGACCCTCCTGCCTCAGCCTTCCAAGTGCTGGGATTACAGGCTTGTGCCACCACGCCTGCCTTGTTCTGATTTATCTTGTATGTGAAGGATAATTTTTCCTCCTTCTGGTGCTGCTTTACTTTTTTTGGGATCAGTGTTTTATTCATCACTGAATAGTAACACATCTGTGCGTTTGTGAGAATTCCTCGCCTCTGCAGTTAGTTGCCTGGGGTTTGGATAAGCCTCTGCTCAGGTGCAATGCTGAGGGCTAGCCACAGCGCCTAGCCTGTTTCCCGGTGGTTAGTAGACAGTCACCTCCTGTGGCAAGCGCAGCGGGAACTTAGCTGCTCTGTTTCCATCTATGTGCCCTGAACCAGCACAGAATGTGAGTGTCTCTGATCCCCAGGAGCTGCCGAAAGGGCCCTTCCTGGTCTAACCAGTGCCCCGGGAAGGGCTGTGTCAGTCCCAGTGTTTCTGCCCTTTACAGCTCCTCCACCTGAGCCGTGCAGGCATGTGGGTACTTCTTACATGGTTGTTAATGTGCATAGAAAAATCAGAGGAGAAGAGAAGGCCCTGATGTCTGGCTGCCACAGGAACTGCCTCTACATAGCAGGGGTGGTTGAGCAGGGTCTCTGAATAAAGCGATGGCTGGTGGAAAGAGGACAAGGTGTCTTATCTTCTTTCGGGCAGATGCTCAAACTTCATTTTATGAGGCAGCACGTGGCTAGGTTGTGAGTTCTTTGTTGTTGTTGTTTGATACAGGGTCTTGCTATGTAGTTCAGGCTGGCCTTGAACTCACTGTGTAGCCCAGGCTGGCCTCAAATTTCTGGGGGGTCCTTCTGCCTCAGCCTGAGTGCTGGGATTACAGGTTTGTGCCACCATGCCTGGCTTCTGGGTCGAGTTTTCTTTCCGCCACACTTGAATGACCTTGTAGATAGTGGAAATCCTTTGAAATCTGATATGAATTGTCTTAATGGAATCCTGGGACAGGCTACATGGCTAACATCTGATTTGATACCATTGTTTACTAGAAAAGCATTGTGGTTTTGGGAGGGCGCTGATTTCAGGAGATTGAATGCAGGGCAGTGTGCATGCTGAGTTTGTGCTCAACCACCGAGTGGCCCCTCCAGCCCTGTTTCAGTTTTTTAAGATTTATCATGTAAGTAATCAAATCAGCCTCGATCTTCATCTTTCAGTAAAAGATTTACCTGAGGTAACCACGTTGATAGAAAAAAGGTATCTTGTCCTAATTTGGATCTCTTTGCTATCTAGTGATGTTGGACACTTTTAATTTATTTATTGTTCCACCTGCCTCCCCCTGCCCCGTTTTTCCATTTTGAATTGCCATTTGGGGTTTGTGGCGAAACTTGAAGAAAACTAGACTTTATTCCCTTTGAATTCTCTTTAGTATTGTTTGTTGTTGCTTGCCGACTCTCTGTTCCCACCTTCCAGGTGGTTTTGAAGCATTTTCTGAGCCTCGCCATTTTACTTCCTTCATGTGTGGTCATGTTTTGTTGCTTTTTTTTAGTGTGGTGATTGGGTGGAGGCCAAGAGGAAGAAGAAAGAAAAAAGACTCGCATCTGAATTACAAAATTTCCTTACACTTGCTGTTTCCTTTGTATGAAGAGACCTTCCTCTCTTTCTTTGCCTGGCACATTCCTTCGCATCCTTCAAAAGCCAGGTCTAATTTTTCTGCCGAATTGCTCATCGATAGGCACCCTGGTCCTCTTTCCACCACTGCTCATTGGTTCCCGTTGGCTCCTTTCTCAAGATACAGTGTCCCAAGTTAACTGTTTTCCACTGTGAGCTCAAAACCAAGACTAAATCTTCTTTTGTTTTGTTTTGTTTCTTGTTTTTGTGACAGGGTCTCACTATGTAGCCCAGGTTGGCCTCGAACTCATTGATCCTCCTGCCTCAGCCTCCCGAGTGCTGGGATTACAGGTGTGCACCACCATGTCTGGCTGTAAAAGCATTTTTGTCTTTTTCTCTAGTATCAGGATAATTTAGGGATTTTAGGAACTATATAAATATTTGAATGAATGAGCGGGAGACTTACTGTAACTTTTTACTATTTTTTCCCAGTGATGTCGTTTTCCTGCTTATTATCTTGTAGTGTGAAAATAACAGTAGGTATCTCTGGGAAGCGGAATTGTGTTTTTTGTTTTCATTTTATTTTTTTATTTTATTTTTTTATTTTTATTTTTTGTGGGTACCGGGGGGTCGACCTCAGGACCTCGTGCGCCAACAGGCACACGTGCCGCTGAGCGATATCACCGGCCCCTTTTTCGTATGTGGGATCCGGGAGTCGAACTCGGGCCGTCGCGCTTGCAAGGCAGGCGCTTACGCCGCTGAGCCATCTCACCGGCCCTGTTTTCATTTTAGACTTTATTCAGGTTTAAGATTTTGGTTATATGTGGTTTTTGTTTCGTTTGTTCGTTTTTGTAGTACTGGGGCTCGAACCCGGGGAACACTGAGCTATACTCCCAGCCCTTTTTTATTTCTTGAAATAGAGTCTTGCAAAGTTGCCCAGACTGTTTCCAACTTGCAGTCCCCCTGCCTTACCCTCCCAAGTAGCTGGCATTACAGGCATGTGCCACCGTGCCCGGTTGTTCTGAGGTTTCTGTAATGACCATGTACTACTTTTACTTTAAGAATAATAAACGCTGTTGGGTGTGGTTGAACACTTGTAATCCCAGAATTCTGGAGGCTGAGGCAGGAAGATCACTGGAGGATTGATGTGAATATGAGGCCAGCCTGGGCTACATAGTGAGACCTTGTCTCCAAAAAAAAAAAAAAAGGGAGAGAGGGAGAATGAATAATAAACACTTTTAAAACCAAAGTTTCAAACTTCCTGGTGCTCTCTGTTGCCCATCACCTGCAATTTTCTAGGCCCACTGTGTGTGTTTTATTTCCCAGTACTTGCCACCATATACCCTCTAACCTCTGTACTGTCACAGGAGTGTCCTGTTGTGTGAAATCCCATTTTTCTGGGTAGGAATATAATCTTATAAATACTGAGAAGCACTGGTGTCAGAGATTGAGTAATGAGCGTTTGGAGTCATGTCCAGGTCCCATCTTGAACATGTGGTTAAAAGTGTGAGGTTTCTGGCCACTGTGATCTCTGTGGAACTTCTTTTCCTGCTTCTAACTGGCCCGCATTCGCTCTGCAGAGCGTGTTACTTTTCCTACCTGTTTTTTTTGGTTTTGTTTTTTGAGACAAGGCATTGCTATGTAGTTCAGGCTGGCCCTGAACTCATTATGTAGCCCAGGCTGGCCTTGAACTCATGGAGATCCTCCTGTCTCAGCCTCCTAAGTGCTGGGATTACAGGTGTGTGCCACCACACCCAGCTCCTACCTTTATTTAGTTATTTATTTATTTTTAATTAATTAATTTTTTTAAAGACAACAAGTAAACATTCTCCTGTATTCCTACCTTTATTAAATATTAAACCTTGTTATCTTCTGGGAAAAAAGGTGCGAGGTTTCTGGTTCTCTTATCAATTGTTAGGACCAAGGTAAAGGGAACATTTAATTATCTTAGCTTTCTGGAATACTTCAACAAGGTAGAATACTAAATGCATTTTCTGATTTTCCTGGGTCTTCACTTCCCTACTGAAGTAGAAAACCTTACTTAATTCTGATGGCATCATAGATAAATACTTTCATTCACCAGTTTATTCATTCAGCAGTTAAGCTCATGGCCTACTTTGGCCTAGGCACAGTGCTGCAATGCTAGGTGTAATGGGGTAATGGTTAACAAGATTAACTCACTGCACCCTGGCTGTGGGGTTTATAATGCAGTTAGGGAAGACACACCCATCGCTGTGGCGAATGTTCAGATAGAAGGAAATAAACAAATGGGAGTGTTTCAGAGGAATTGAGGTTTCCTGAGAGGAGGACATTTAGGCCAGTCCTGGAAGTGTTTACCAAGTACAGGCTAGGCAGGGAGAGTAGGATGATCAGCTCATCCTGGTTTGTCCAGGACTGTCCTGGTCTTGTCACTAGAAGTTCTAGACCGAGGCAGTCCCTTGATCCAGTGCCAAAGGGATGGTCAGTTACCAGACAGAAAGCCTTCCAGGAAGGCTGTGTGTGACGGCTTGAGGTGGCTATTAAGAGAAACTAGAAAAGTGGAAGAACTTACAGCCCATAGAAAGACTAAAAAGAGATGAACCTGGGCAGAGAGGGGGCCAAGAATGCTCATAACCTTTGGGCCACTAAAGAGCCACTGGAAGGTTTTAAGTAGCAGAGTGAAGTGATAATCATTTTTCTTTTTTCTTATGGTGTCTGGGGAATTGAATTGAGGTGTACTCTACCACTGAGCTACATCTCCAATGCATTTTTTATTAAATTTTGAGACAGGGTCTTGCTGAGTTGGACTCACACTTAATCGTGCTACTTTATTCTCGTTGCTGCCTGTAAGTGTGAAGGACAGACTGGCAGGGAGCAAGAGTGAATTTAGGAATAATAAATAACAACGACTAAGTAGTAGGCTAGGGTGATTACACACTTTGAGAAAGCTGTTTGGAAGGCTTGGGTAGTTTGGGCAGTTGGAGGAGTCTGATAGAGGTGTGAATGCCTGAAACAAATGATTTTTTAAAATTATCCTGTAAGAGAGTTAATTTCTAAAAAGTGGAAGGATCAGATATTCATACTTTTCTGTCATTGGAGAGAAATGTTACTAGCAGAGTAAATAATCCAGGCAGCAGTCATTCTCTTTTATTTTTATTTTATTTTATTTTATTATTATTATTTTTTTTTGGTGGGTACCGGGGGCTCGACCTCAGGACCTCGCGCACCAGCAGGTGCCCGTGCCACTGAGCGATATCACCGGCCCCTTTTTCATATGTGGGTTCCGGGAGTCGAACTCGGGCCCTCGCGCTTGCCGGGCAGGCGCTTAAGCCCCTGAGCCATCTCACCGGCCCTATCTTTTAAATGATTACTGTTGTCAGTCTTTTTCTTTAGATACAAAGAATAGTAGCATAGCCGGACACGCTAGTGCACACTTGTGATCTCATCCAGTACCCAGGCAGCTGAGGCAGGAGGAATGCTATGAGTTTGAGGCAGCCTGGGCTGCATATGACTTTGTCTTAAAAAAAAAAAAAAAAAAAAAATGGAGAAGAAGAATAGCATAGAATGTAGAGGGCATAGTGATAAAGTCATGAAAGTGATTCCTTTCCTGAGCATAGCAGAAACTGTACGTGGTTTTGTCACCTTCAGAAGTAGCCCCATTGAAAATCCATGTGCTCATTCCAGTGATGCTTCTATTCAGTGTTAGTATATGTGCTGTGGAAGCGAGCATGGTACTTCCATTCAAATATTTTTTAGAACTCTTTTGTTACCTCACAAAGAAACCTTGTATTTAATAATGGTCCCTGTCCCTCTACCCAGACAGCCATTAATCTGTTTTTCGTCTCTAAGTTTACCTATTCTGGACAAATGGATTTTATACAGTATGTGGTCTTTTGCGACTTTTTTTTTTTTTTTTTTTTAATGTAGCAGTGTTTCCAAGGCTTGTCCTCGTAGAATGGATCGGAACTCCATCATATCTTTTTATGGCTGAGTAATAGTCCATTGTCTAGGTATACTGCATTCGTTTATTCGTTCATTAATCATTGGCTGTTTGGGTTTTCATTTTTCTACTCTTGTAAATTATTCTGCTGTAAGTATTCATGTAGAGGTTTTTTTCTTTTTTTTTGGTACCTGGAATCAAACTCAGGACCTTGTGCTTGCCAGACAGGCACTTGTGCTGCTGAGCTATATCCCCGGCCCTATGTAGAGATTTTTGTATGGAGTTGTGTTTTCATTTCTTTGGGTGTTTACACAGGCGTGGAAATGCTAGGTCATGTGGTCTGCGTTTGCAAAGCACCTGCACTGTTTTACCTTCCCACCCACAGTGTGTGAGCATTCCAGGTTCTCCACGTCGTCACCGACACTGACACTGACTTATTTCCTTTCTGCTTTTTTTCCTCTTTTTTTGGAGCGTGTATGGTGTGGTGTTGGGGATGAAACCCAGGGCCTCGTGTGTGCTAGACAAGGGCTCTATCACTGACCTGCATCCCCACCTTTGATTTTCTGGCTTTGACATAGCCATGTTAGTGGTGTTTCATTGTGGTTTTAATGTCATGTCCCTGATGGCTAATGATATCCAATATCTTTTTGTGTAATACTAACTGACTTTGTTTTGTTTTGTTTTTTTGAGACAGGGTCTTGATGTATAGTTCCGTCTGGGTTGAACTCTTTATGTGGCCCAGGCTGGCCTCAAACTCATGGCAATCCTCCTGCCTCAGTCTCCTGAGTGCTGGGACTATAGGTGTGTGCTACCATACCTGGCCTAATTGACCCTTTTTATATCTTTGGGGAAATATATATGCAAAGCCTCTGTAAAAGCATTTTTTGAAAATTCTGTTGTTTTTGTTGTTATTTTTGAGACAGGGTCTCACTATATAATAGGCCTTGAACTTGCTTATGTAGCCCCGGCTGGCCTCAAACTCACAGAGATCCTCCTGCCTCAGCCTCTTGAGTCCTGGGTTTACAGGCGTGTGCCACCCTGCCCAGCCATAAAAGCATTTTTATAAATGTTCAGAATGGAGTACTTTAGATTAATACTTCTCAGACTCTTTCTGTTGCAGGCTAATAACTTTTGTAAAAATAAAACCATACATACAGAATACAAGCCAAGCCCCAGTTGTTTGTTATTAGTCAACAAATTGCTCCAAAAGTTTGTAAACTCTCTGAATTTTCTTTCTTCATTGAGAACAAATAATGGCCAGTCCACATACACTCTATAAGTAGAATTGCTGTAGATTTTTTTTTTTTTTTTTTTTGTGGGTACCAGGGGTCGACCTCAGGACCTCGTGCGCCAGGAGGCGCCTGTGCCACTGAGCGATATCACCGGCCCTTTTTTCGTATGTGGGTTCCGGGAGTCGAACTCGCCCTCGCTCTTGCCAGGCAGGCGCTTACGCCCTTGAGCCATCTCACCGGCCCCCAATTGTTAAAGGGCATTTGGAAAGTAGTATAACTTTTTTGTGTTTGAACTCAAGGCAGTTGCTTATTAGATTTTTCTGCACTTCTGCTCTGGCTCCCACTCCTTATTTGTTGTTGAGGTAATCCTCCCTAGGCTGGTTGTATTGTATTGAGGATAACTGTACAGGTGCAGTTTGCACAAAAGTTGGGTTTGAGACCAATGAACTTGGCTTCTGACTCTCTTTCCCTCTGGGTTGATGATGGTGTTCTTGTTTGTTGCATGAGGGGTTCCTGCCAGGTTCCCAGGCTGGCCTGGAACTCATAGCTATCCTCCTGTCTCAGCCTCCCTAGTGCTTGCAGGTGTGCACTGACACAGCCAGTTTAAGTGCCATATTGACAGATGGGATTGTTTCATTCCAGGTCCATTCAGGAGAGAAACCACACAGTAACTTGAACAGGAAAGAATGATAGGCTGACAGAGGAATTGAGCAATGAGTGCCTCACTCATAATAAGTAAATAGAGTATAAATGAGAAGTAAGAGCACAGGAATAGCAAAAGAAAGGAGCAACTGCTGTAAGGACTAGGACTGAGATAGAGCCCTCCCTCCCCACAGGGCTGAGATCAGACCTTGTTGAAGAGGGCATGGTGATGGATCACTAAATGCTAGAGACATCTGCCATTCAGTGGTTCTGTGTTGGTCAAAGTTGCTAGGTATTTCCCACTAGGGTGAGAGAGAAAGTAGTTCATGAGTAGGTGCTGACTGCTACAAAATTGCCCAGGAAGAGTGGGGGTGGGAGGAAACCACTGGCTGCTGGAACAGAGTTCCAGTTGACTCAGTGCCACTGGTCACCTTGCCTTGTAGGAGCTGACACTGGAGGAACCAACCACCTGCCCCTTTGGAGTCCATGACAGACTGGCACCAGGAAGCAAGTCTTTCTCCTGAAATGTCTCTCCAGCGCCCTCTACTGACAGAGTTTACTGTTGCTCTAGCTGGGGGCTGGAGAAGTACAGATCCAGATCCATTTTCAGAGTAGGCAAAAAGCATGAGTTTGGAATTGAGAGGCACTAGATCAGTAACCAGTGTGGAAATGGCATTAAGTGCTGTAGGAGCTCAGAGAAGGGATAGAGTAAAGGAAGTAGTAACATGAGTAAGTTAGTTTTATATATATATATATTTTTTTTTTTAAGTTTTTTATATTTATTATTTTTTAAAAATTTATTTATTTTGAGACAGGGTCTTGCTCTCTAGTGAGTTCAGGCTGGCTTTGAACTCACTTTGTAACCTGGGCTGACCTCTAACTTGATCCTTCTGTCTCAGCCTCCCAAATGCTGAGATTACAAGCATGCATCTCCATGCCTGGTTCTAAATTTTTTAAGTCAAAGATGATACACTGTTTTTTTTCAATAGAAAACAATGCATGTTCATTTTAGAAAAACTAGAATATTGACAAGCATCTTTGACCATTGTCTATATTCAAAAGAAAGATGGAAAAAAGAATTTGCTCTGTTGTCTACAAACAGATCCAATGTTAAGAGCTTGAAAAAGGTGGCCAAGTAGTGGATATAGTAGGGAAAGAAAGCTTTTTGCTGTGGTACTTGCTGCTGCTTTTGTTTCCATTCGCAGAAAAAAATATGGCTTTGAAATGTAATAGTGCTAATCTACTTTATGGATACTTTGAGGAGCTTTCTGCCTTCAGTGTTTAAACTACATGAAGTTTATTCGTGTAACTCCTTTAACAAATTTGTCAAATAAACAGTAATAAACATTATTTTGGTGCTCTTCAAAAGAGCACTGAGATTTTCTGATGGCATATTGTATCTTTGAAGCCCATCTTGTTTCTCTTTTCTTTGCCCAAAGATTTTCCTATCAATGTTTTCCTTAGAAACAGGGTTCTAGCAGGTGTGGTGGCACATGCCTATAATCCCAGCACTTGGGAGGCTGAGGCAGGAGCATTACTGTGAGTTTGATATAAGGGAGATGTAAGTAAGGGCTTGGTCTCATGGTACAGAGAGTTCCAGTAGGAAGTCACAGGGCATTTCAGCACAGGGTGAGAAAGGGGTCTGCTTGCATCACCATTGGTCAGAGACCTACCCCTCCTAACACACACATACTCACACACAGTTAACTCCCCTGTACTACCAGCTTGCACATGTATGGGTGCCACATGTCACGACCCTGTGCAGCTCAAACCCGAGCATGGTGTTATGTTGTACCTGCATGAAACAGTTACCTGCAACCAATAAATACAGCTGATCGCAGAAATAGCAGATTGAAGCAGGTAGAGAGGCAAAGAGCATCTGAAAAGATGCAAAAGTGGTGTAATATCTGGTATAGGAACTGATTTTTTAGTTAAAATTCTTCATATCAAGGTGAGCTGTGCCATATAATTCTTCCAGAGTGTCTTTGCTATCCCCTGGGCCTTTAGTCTTCCTTATAAATTTAGAATCAGTGGTCCAAGCTTTCACAGAACCCTTTTGATATCTCTTGGACACAGCACAGGCATTTAGATCTATAGCAAGACCACTGGTTCAACATTAGACTATGATATATTTGACAATGTCCATCTTGGTGAAGTGGTTGCTGAGACTGAAAGCCAAAACAAACAAACAAACAAATCAATGTGGACAGGAAAAGAGGATGGTGGTGTTTGAGGTTTGAAAGCTTAGTAGTGTCCATCAGCGTGTTTCCTACTCACAAATACTGTGCCTGAGAATGAAATAAAGTTTTATCACTTTCTTTCATTTATGTGTATTGTTTTTTCAAATAGTTATTGAGTTTTTAGGACTTGATCACTAATGGAGTTGTTCCAACCTAACGGCTAAGTAAGTGAAGCTGTTAGAAATTTCTGTTGGCCTAGAGGCACTTTGAGCTAATTACCAAGCTGGGGAGAGCACCATGAACTGGGCATGGCAATGCACGCCTGTAATCCCAGCACTCAGGAGGCTGACGCAGGAGGATTTTGATCAAAGTTCAAGGCCAGGGCGGGGGATATAGCTCAGCGGCACAGTGCCTGCCTGGCCAAGCACAAGGTCGTGGGTTCTATTCCTGGTGCAAAAAAAAAAAAAAAAAAAATTCAAGGCCAGCCTGGACTTCATGGTAAATTCTTGACTCAAAAGAGCACTGAGATTTTCTGATGGCATATTGTATCTTTGAAGCCCATCTTGTTCTTCTTCTAATATAGCAAAACATTGGAGACAAAAGAATTAATGATAAATTTTTTAAGCACCAGGAATTGAACCCAGGGTGTTATGCCTGCTAGGCAAGTGCTTTACCACCGAGCTCATCTCTACCCTTTTTATTTTTTATTTATTTATTTATTTATTTTTTGAGACAGGGTCTCTCTGTGCAGTTCAGGCTGGCCTTGAACTCACTTTGTAGCCCAGACTGGCCTCAAACTTGCAGCAATCCTCCTGACTCAGCCTCCTGAGAGCTGGGATTACAGTCACGTGCCACCACGCCTGACTCCTTTGTTTTTGAGACAGTGTCTTGCTTAGTTGCTCAGGCTGGTCTTAAAGTTAAGAACACAGAAGAACAGAAGAAAGAGAATTCTCAGCTACTGCCAATTTGTATTCAGCTATGTTCAGTATTTTTGCCATCATCTAGTTCAGTTGTAAAGCTAAACAAGTTCAAATGTTGTCTGCAGATTAGGAGTACGGGGATTGGTGTTAGTGAACCATGGGCTGTTAGATTGGGTTTCTGTGGTACGCTCAGCGTTCTGTTACAAGTGGGATTCATTTACTTATGCTTGTGATTTTATCTAGTTTACAAAGTTGTATCAGATATACAAAACAAGATATATTCAGAGAAGCCTGGCTTTTAACTCCGTCCCTCCATTTTGTCCCTCTCTCCCCTAAAATAACCATTAAAAAAAAAAAAAAAAAAAAGTATGGGTCCTTTTACTCCCACACATATGGTAACTATGGGTGGTGGCAATGGATATGTTTACTTGATTGTGGCAAACATACAGCGTATATCAAGACATGTACACCTTAAATATATACAGTTTTGCCAGTTATACCTCAAACTAGAAAATCTTTCTGATTTAATCTATCTTTTTAAAAAGTAATATAGGCCGGGGATGTAGCTCAGCGGCACAGTGCTTGCCTGGCAAGCGCGAGGTTGTGATTTCGATTCCCAGTACCAAAAAAATAAATAAATAAAATAAAAATAGAAAGGGCATGGCAAAAAAAAAAAGTAATATAAACTTGTATAGTATGTGTATACTGATAATCCAACTCCCCCATCCCCACCAGTGGGTAAACAGTAGCACACCGTGCCTGTATCACCCAACACCATCTTTCATTGTCACCAAATAAACCCTGGAGATCGTCCCTTGATGGCAGTGTATGGAATGATTTTTCTTTGTCGTTGTTTTTCTTTTGTGGAGTGTGTGTGTGTGCACGTGGGCGTGCATGCGTGTGCTGGTGCCTAAGCTCGATTTGTTTTTATAGCTTTATGATACTTTAGTGTGTGATGTAGTATGCAATGTCCAGTCTCCTATGATGACATTTGAGTTGCTCTCATTACTCCCTGGTGCATATGGCTTTTGTATTTTTGCCAGTGTATCTTTGGAATAGAGTCCCAGTAATAGAACATGTAGATCAAAGGACATAATCTGTACTTTTCAACACTGTGTTATAGTGCTTTCATTTGAAATGAAAATCATAGATTATTAAATCTAGCCTCACAGAATTTCAGGGGGAAAAACAGTATTACCCTAACTGTGATAGAAAAAAGAAGTGTAAATACTTGATCACAAGTACACTAAGTCATTAAGAAGCCGTCGGGCTTGTGTCTGTGGATTTGCTTGGGTGCAGTGCAGCCTCATACATGGGGACTGCTGTTGGTGACTCAGAACGAGCATAGTACTCGTGGTGATACGATTCTCTACATGGTGAACAGACTTTTTGGTAAAATCATAACGAAGCAAAGTACAGGCTCCTCTTTGTTTACATAGTAGTTGCATATCTGGAAAATTCTTCAGTTTTTTTTTTTTTTTTTTTTTGTGGGTACCGGGGGTCAACCTCAGGACCTCGCGCACCAGCAGGTGCCCGTGCCACTGCGCGATATCACCGGCCCTTTTTCGGTATGTGGGTTCTGGGAGTCGAACTCGGGCCCTCGTGCTTGCCAGGCAGGTGCTTACGCCGCTGAGCCATCTCACCGACCCTTGTTTTGTTTTTTGAGACAGGGTCTCACTATGTAGTTCAGGCTGGCCTTGAGCTCACTATGTAGCCCAGGGTGGTCTTGAACTCATGGTGATTGTCCCGCCTCAGCCTCCCTAGTGCAGGGATTACAGGTGTGCAGCACCATGCTGGGCTCTGGAAAATTCTGTACATGTTAAAAGCACAAAAAGTCTTTTAAATGCAAATTAGAACTGTATGCTAGATTCAGATAATTATAATTTTGAAAAAATTATGCGAGTAGTGAAGTGCGTGGTAGAACATGAGAGTTGTGAGCCAGTTGCAGAACATCTGATATGTATGGCTCTGCTCACCACATGCCAGTGAAGCTGCTTTTTTTTTTTTTTTTTTTTTACGTGGGTACCGGTAGTTGAACTCAGGACCTCGCGCTTGCCAGCAGGCGCTTGTGCCACTGAGCGATATGACCGGCCCTTTTTTTCCTTTATGTGGGTACCGGGAGTCAAACTCAGGACCTTGTGCTCGCCAGGCAGGCGCTTAATGCCGCTGAGCTACTCACTGGCCCAGTTTTTTTGTTTTTTTGAGACAGTCTTGCTGTAATTGAACTCACTATGTAGCCTAGACTGACCTCAAACTCATGGCCATCCTCCTGCCTCAGCTTCCCTAGTGCTGAGATTACAGGCAAGTACCACCATACCTGGCCCTCTGCTTTCATATTGATTATTATTTTTTCTACTTGCTTTGCATTTATTTTGTTATTTAGAGGACTTCTTAGCCTGGACACTTAAACTCATTACATTCATTCATTCATTCATTCATTCATTCATTTATGAGACAGGGTCTTACTGTGTAGCCCAGGGTGGCCTCAAACTCACAGTGATCCTCCTTCCTCAACTTCCCAAGTGCTCTGGGATTACAGGGATGTGCCAGTATGCCTGGCAAACTCATCAATTTTAGTTTTCCTCTTTTTTTTTTTTTTTTGTGGGTACCAGGAGTCGAACTCAGGACCTTGCGCTTGCCAGGCAGGCACTTATGCCGCTGAGCCATCTCACCGGCCCTCCAGTTTTCCTCTTTTTAATAGAAAAATTCAGAGCTGTAGATGTTCATAATTGCCTCACATTCTGCAGTGTTTTGTTGTGGTGGTGAAATATATAAAACATAAAATGTGCCATTTTAGCCGTCCTTAGGTGTATAATTTAGTGGCATTAGATACATTCATAGCATTGTACAACCATCACCTCTAGCTGTTTCCAGAACCTTTTCATGATTCCAAACGGAAACACTATGTCCATTAAAGAAAAACTCCTCAGTTCATCTTTCCCCCAGCCTCTTGTAACTTACTGTACTCTGTGCAAGTTTTAACACAGTTGTCTTTTTTTTTTAACTCTTTCATTTCCAAGTACTTTCTGATAGCTTCCTAGAGATATTTTAAAAATTCTAAATGTAAGGGTTTTTCTTACTATTTTTTTTGTTATTGATTTCCAAATTAATTTATTTTTCTTACAGAGTGTGGAGTAATTCAAGTCTTCTGGGAAATTTTCTTTGCTTCAGAATATATTTTCTCTCATTCTTAAAAGAGAATTTGTTGGATCTTCATTTTGTGTTGGCAGCTTCCCCTAGCATCATAAATGTACTCCACTGCTTGCTGGTGTTCTTGTTGAAAGCAAGAAGTCAGCTGCCGTTCAGTTGCTGCTTCTGTGAAGTTTTTCTTCTTTTCTCTTTTGGGCAACTTTAAGAACTCTTTGTCTTTGATATCTTATGTCACTGTGATGTGTCTACCTGTGAATTACTTTTTCTTTTTCTTTCTTTTTTTTTTTTTTGAGACGGTCTCACTATGTAGTGCAGGCTGGCCTTGATGAACTCACTATGTAGCCCAGGTTGGCCTTGAACTTGTGATGATCCTCCTACCTCAGTGTCCCAAGTGCTGGGATTACAGGCATGAGCCACCATGCCCAGCCTGCGTAGATTAATTTTTATCCTGCTTTGATACATTAGACTTCTTTAGTGTAGGGATTTATGTCCTTCATCAGTTCTGGGAATTTCCCAGCTGTTAGTTTATCCAGTGGACCAGTCCATTCTGTCATCATCTCTCTCATATTTTCTTTGTTTTTCGGTGCTACATCCTAGAAACTTCTTCAATACCTATCTCAGTTCATTAATTCTCTCTTTTGCTGTGTCTGTGTTGCTTTTTACTTTAAATGTTGAGTTTTAGTTTTCAGATGTTGTTAATGTTTTCTTACTGAAAGATCTATACGGTGTTTTTCTTTTTTTTTTTTTTTTTTTTGTGTGGATACCGGGGGGTCGACCTCAGGACCTCGCACGCCAACAGGCACCCGTGCCGCTGAGCGATATCACCGGCCCCTTTTTCGTATGTGGGTTCCGGGAGTCGAACTCGGGCCCTCGCACTTGCAGGGCAGGCGCTTAAGCCGCTGAGCCATCTCACCACCCTATACGGTGTTTTTCATATTTGCTCTTTTTCTGTTTTTATTTTCAGGCTTGTACGTCCTCTGTGTTGAATCATCTGTCTCTTTCACCAGTCTGTTTGGCTAGTTCTCAGTCATGGGGTTTGGTTTTGTGTTTAGTGTTCTGATTTTCACTGGGAGATGCTCCTTTTCCTTAGTTAACAACTCCCAAGGATGCTTCATAGTATTTGTCACTTGCTGGAGAATGCTACCAACATGAGACCACACTCAGTTGAGTCTGTGGGGGGGAGTTTTGTTTGTTTTTTCCTTCTTTATTTGTTTATTTTTTTTTTTTTTGTGGGTACCGGGGGGACGACCTCAGGACCTCGCGCGCCAACAGGCACCCGTGCCGCTGAGCGATATCACCGGCCCCTTTTTCGTATGTGGGTTCCGGGAGTCGAACTCGGGCCTTCGCGCTTGCAAGGCAGGCGCTTACGCCGCTGAGCCATCTCACCGGCCCTTCCTTCTTTATTTGGACCTCATAGATGGGATGAATTCAGACCATAAAAATGTATTTTGTTTTTAGGGTTTCTTGAAATTTTTCCCTCTGATTACCATCACTGGTTCAGTGCTTAAGGTTTTCTTGATTCCTTCTGTCCAGAGGGATTTATTTTTGATTTCTCGTTAAATAGATTACAGCCTCTTAGGTTCTAGCTTTATTTGTGTGGGGCTCCTATTAGATTTTCCAGCTTAGGCAGACAGAGTTTTATCACCTGTCCTCTGTGACAGCCATCACAGTGGAAGCATAAGGTCTCCATGGTTTCATCAAAGTCCCTGAAAATAACTGGATTACTAAATGACTTAACTGGTTTGACTTTCTGCTTTCACTTTGCTTTGGGCTCTGTGAAACCGTTGCTCTCATTTGCTAGCTCCACCCATGTACTTTAAAAGATTTGGTAAGTTATCCAGTCCTTTGAGTTTGAAGCAGAGTTCATTTTTCTTTATGGTTTAATCAATCCTGATCGTGCTTTCTCTTCTTTTCCTCTTTTCTTTCTAGCTTTGCTACCAGTGGGCTGGAAGTTACTGTATAGCCATTGTCCCCAGGTGAAAACACCCTTTCCTTCTGTTTATAGTGTGTGCTGTCATCTTCAGGTGATTTGGGGTATTTTCATTGATGCTTTTGTAGTTTATTGAGAGATTGTCAGAGGTCTGATTGGTTATTGTTGTGTTACCTCATAAGGTACTGGGAAATTAAAGTTTACTTATATAAGATATAAGTAAAAAATGTAAATCAAAACTGTGCTTTTGAATCATGTTTTTCACTGGGTGAGGTGGTGCATACACCTGTAATCCCAGCACTTGGGAGGCCAAGGCAGGAGGATCGCCACAAGTTTGAGGCCAGCCTGGGTTACATAGTGAGTTCAAGGCCAGCCTGTATTACAGAGTGAAACCCTCTCTCAAAAAAAAAAAAAAAAAAAAAACCCTCAGAAAACCGCATTTTCCCAAAGAATATGATTTGTACTTGATGTGCCATAGTCGATCCTAGTAGATTATAATAAATTTAATAATTACCATGAGTTGGACTGACTGGTTCCAGACAACACTACTTTCTCATTTCTGCTGTATATTTAGCTACTCCTAGCCTCCTGCTTAAACAATTGAGGAATTGTTTGTGTATGAATTGTGTCACAGTTAAACAATGGGCCTGTTAGAAGAGTACAGTGTGTTTTGGGCACACTTTATGTTTTGCCTACTTGTTTGTTTCTGAAAAGTAGCAAAAAGTGTTTGAACAGATTTGGAGAGAGGGGCTACTTACTTGCTTTTTTTTTTTTTTTAAATAAAATATTTTTTGAGTAGTAGTGGAGCAAAACATGAGGTAAATTAGTATTTTGTCATGAATTGTTTTTGTATTGTTCCTGGTAGAATGTAAGATATACATAAAGAACCTTCTCACAGCCTTCTTTGGCACTTTCCAGGCATTGGGCAGTGCACACGCACAGACTTGCCTTATGGGGAGAGAAGACTGAGGGCATAACTCAGCTGTGACGGGGAAGCACCGTACAAGTCTTTTCAAAGGCGTTTTTGTTAACAGGGTAGTTTATATGTTGTCTAGTGAGATATGGTTCAATAAAAGAACTAGTAAATTCAAGAGTAATATTTCCTTTGGGAACGGAGTATGGTACCGTGAATCAACGAACTTACTGTCTGATACGTGTGAAGTCCCTATCTCTGGATTGCTTGAAGTCTGGGGCAAAAAAAAAAATAGCTAATGATGCACAGTTATAACCTAATGCCAAAGAGTAGTTCGAGTACTGTGCTAGCATAAGTGAGGGGGGAAAAAAAACCCACGAAACTAAGAGTTAGGATGCTCGAATTCTGGTCCTAGTAATTAATTAGCTCTGTGTGGTTTCAAGCAAACCAATAACTTTAAAAAAAATTTTTTTTAATGTGGGTATCGGGAGTTGAACTCAGGACCTTGCGCTTGCCAGCAGATGCTTGTGCCAGTGAGTGATATCACTGGCCCTTCTTTCCCTTTCTGTGGGTACTGGCAGTCGAACTCAAGACCTTGTGCTTGCCAGGCAGGCGCTTACGCCGCTGAGCCGTCTCACCGGCCCTAACCAATTACTTTTTGGTGGGTTAGTTTTTTTCACATATCAAATAAAGAAGATTGAACAGATAAATTCTAATTCTTTGTGATTTCAATACTCCCTGCATTAATTTTCCAGTGTAACTCAAGTTTAGAGGACTTGAGCAGGAATAGAGAGAAATGACCCTAATCAGAAATCATTTTTATGGAGCCTTGAAAGATTTGGTTTGGTGAATAAAAAGATGAAGAAAAATTAAGAATGGAGAAGTAAATACACACAAATGATTGAGGCCAGGAAAGTGTTTGACATATTTGGGAAACATGAAGCATGAGACTGTGTGGTGCATTCGTGAGAGATGAGATTGACTCAGTAGTTTGGAATTAAGTGGCCCTAAATGCCAGAGTTTATCCTCAGCCTGTAAGTTATGGGCAGCTGCTGAAGGAGGTGTAGCCAGGGAGTGATATCATGTGTTATTTTTAGTAAGCTTTGTCCATGGTAATTAAAGTATATTTCATCAATTCCAACTTCTTTTCTCTAAACACTCAGTACTTTAGGAAGGTGGATAGAGCATCTTCTAAATTCCTCAGCCCACAGCTGAAGACAGAGAAATCCTGAAATGAAGTCCTCAGCTAAGCTGGTGGCAGAAGCGTCAGCATTATATTAAGGATTGTGCTTGTCTTTCCTAGGATCTATTCACTTATGTGGCATGGTACTTAGAACCATTGCCATTCTGTTTGTCACCTTGAGTAATTTCATTGGGAACATCTGTGACTCATGCTTAATACTAAATTTGAGTTTTGTTTAGGCAACTATTGATGTAACGGTAAGTCATATTACAGTTTCCTTGGCACACAGCTAATTCAACTTTATAGTCACCAAAAGTTCCTTTTTAATTCTGTTGACGGAATCTGTGCAGACAATTTAAAGTTTACTGTGTAGTGTATTAAAGTTGAGCAGAAGAAAAAAATTTTTATGATGACCAGAGTGTAAGGAAAGGCTGTGTTCTGAAAGTTTCCGGGTAAGTCCTGGGCTTGGGAGTCAGTGTTGCTTCTCATGTAAACAGCATTTGATGTCTGGCTAACTCATAGAAGCCTGACACTGTTAATGGAAAGGAGGGTAGGAAAGGGTTGCATATGTATACATTTTCAGCTATGTGAAGGAGTGAGTAGATTTTTGTATCCTAGGGTGGAAATATTGGTATTGATTACTTTTTCCCATGTTAAAATGTGTTCTCTAGAGTGTAGTTTGAAATGAATGTGGATCTTCTGTCACTCAGTACATCAGAAGTCTGTGGGTGATGTTAATGAATGTGATTTTATTTTTATTGCAAATGAAGTGTGTCAATATTTGGAATATCTTCAAAATCCAGTGAGCTGGGGCCAGGGATATAGCTCAGCGGCACAAGCACCTACCTGGCAGGCACAGGTCCTGAGTTTGATTCCCGGTACAAAAAAAAAAAAAAAAAAAAAAAAAAATCCAGTGAGCCAATATTTTTCCAAGAACCAATTCACGACATCATAAGCTTTATGCTTGGGTAAAAGATCCATTCAAAGTTGAAAAGAGATCAGTGGGTTAACAGTACAGAAAACTCATTGCTATGGTTTCACATTCTACAACTAGTCTTTAGGAAGGCCAGGTTTGGTGTGATACCAAAGAATATTCAGTTATCTGAAAGTTCTTAAAATACGCCTACCAGGGGAGAGAAAGGGGATGAAAAAAGTTAAGATTTACTATGTGCATGTACCAGCTCCCCACATTGAATGTAATCATTAGTACTGCAAACATGTGCTAATAAAAATTGTTAAAATATTCCTCCCTTTTCAGTTATAAAGCTGTGTAAGACCAGATTTTTTACCTGCTTATCTCACTAAGACATAAAAAGATTTGCAGAAATGTTAAATAATGCCGATTGAGTTGAAAAATGTTTTTCATTAAGATACTGTTTGTTAACATGTAATGAATGAGTTTTATTGTTTTTAGGTGAATTAGATATTTAAATACCTTGCTTTAATTTTTAATATAGTAAATATAAATAGGTATAATTTTTATTAGACAAAAATTCTTTGGATCCCCTAAGAGTGTAAAGGGGTCTTGAAGCCAAAATGTTTTGAGAATTGCTAAGAAATTAAATGACTTCAGTAAGCAAGTCTTGAGAACAGATGATAAAAGTCAGGCCCCACCTAATTTGAAGAGGCAGTGTTTGTTTTTTTCATTGGATTATGAACTCAGAGAAGACCTAGGTCAGTGGTGGTAAACCTATGGCGTGCGTGTTATTTATTTTTCTTTTAAGACAAAAGATGTTAATGTATGAGTTTTATTTTCTAAAGTAAAACCTCAGTATTCAGGTTTAATTATAGTGTTGACACTTTGTGATAAATAAGTAGATTTTGGGTTGCAGTTTGGGCACTCGGCACTAAAACGTTTCCCAGCACTGACCTAGGTCATTTTATTTTCTCCAGTGCCTACAGTAGAGTCTTAAAAATAATAACAGTAATGGCAGCCTTTCATCTTTATTAGCTCATTTAATGAGGGGCATAAGCCTGGGTCTGTTAGACCCATGCTTTACTTTTCTGCAGTAAATTTGTACTTTATTGTTACAGTAGCCAGCTGTACATCTGAGTACCTTTCCCTGAGGGATACAGGAAGCAATGTATGTGTTTACCCACTTGGTATGATGAACATTAAGGGGTGTGCACATGTGCAAAAGTGGCAAAACAGGATTTGTACTCACCTTATGCTTCAGCTAACTGGTTTTGCATATGTTTACCCAAGCATCACAGAGGGTCCAGTAGACCCACACCACTCCAGGATTTGTTAAAAAAAGTTTTCTTCTGATTTTTTGGGTTGAAGTACCCAGTTCACTACAATGGCACATGAAAAACCAGATTTGCAAGTTTTGGAGGAGGTCAAAAGTGAATCATCAGATTACTCATCCATAGATGATGATGATGACCCATTATGGTGAAATGCATGCTTTCATAATAGAAGAGTGGTGTGGATGTGTGATGATGATGATGACGAGACGAGATGACGACGACATTGAATCAATCAGGCTGGGTGTGTTGGCGCATGCCTGTAATCCCAGCACTCAGGAGCCTGAGACAGGAGTATCACTATGAGTTCAAGACAAGCCTGAACTGCATAGTGAGACCCTGTCTCAAAAACAAAACAAAACAAAAAAAAGACTGATACAGACACAGGGAATGCAGACCTCTTTGATTCAGATGATGAAGAAAACAGCAATGTGAGTATATATTTGACCAGTTGAAATGTTGCAAAATGGCTGTGCAACCAAATGGAACAATCCATTGTTAGAACTAGGTCTGAAAATACAGTGAAGGTCTTGGCTGGGGTGAAATGTATTGGACAGAATGCCAGCACTGCCATTCAGTGTTGGAAATTGTAACAGACGAAATGCTGCAAGATGCTGTGAAATATACCAAGGCTGAAATGCAAGTAAAACGTTCTGTATGCATCAATAGCCATATTCAAAAATTTATTTATTTATTGTGACACCTCATTAGCTGAACTAAAAGCATTCATAGGTCTGCTGTACTTAGCACAGATTTCTTATGTTTCTTTCTTTTTTGGGGGGGTACCGGGAATCGAACTCAGGACCTTGCGCTTGCCAGGCAGGCACTGTGCCACTGAGCTATATCCCTGGCCCCAGATTTCTTATGTTGATCACAGCAATGTAAAAGACTTACGGAAAAGCGATGGGTCAAAATATGGCATAAAAATTAATGCCCTTGTAGATGCAAAGACTTATGCTTTCAGTTTAGACATTTATCCTGAAACTCAGCCACCAGGTCCTTATTTGTATAATAATAAACCAAATGATGTTGTGGACAGACTTGTTGCTCCCGTCTCCCAAATTAATCAGAATTGGACATTTGACAATTAGTTTACGAGTTTCCAATTGATTTTACATTTGCTAACAGAGCACAAGTTGACCAGCACAGGAACTGTACACAGGAACAAAGCAAATTCCATATGAAATGTAATTTCAAAACAGAGAATCGTGTAGTACAATATTTGGATTTTAGAAAGATATAACATTGGCCTCGTATATGACAAAGCAAAACAAACTGGGAACTGCTGATGTCAACATTTCACTATGATGGCAATATTGATAGGGAAACCTCGACAAAACGGAAGCCTGAGATGGAAAACTTTCAACAACAAAACCAAAGGTTGAGTAGATGTTGTTGATGAGTTATGCAGCAACTGTGATGTCACTTGAAACACAAAGCATTGGCCAGTGGTTGTGTTTTACTCAAACATGTGTGGCATAGTTTGATAGTTTACAAAGAAAATAACAAGTGCAAAATATCATGGAGAAAATTTCTTAAGAGGACTGGGACTGGAGGTCATAAGAGATCATTTACAGCAGAGGAAAAGCAAAATGTTTCTGCCCAGGGAACTATGCAAAAAAATTGTGGAGCACACTGGTGAGCTGACAGGTGAACAAGTAGACGCAGCATCCCTTCTAGGACAACTGGAAATCCAAAAAGATGTCAACTGTACCCTACAAGAAAGTACAGGCAAACAAAACATTTGTGCTATCAGTGTAAGCAAGATGTGTGCATGGATCATGCAGTTGTCATGTGTGAAGACTGCCTTGGGTGTGAGAGTTGAAACAAAGCTTGTTTTTGTGATAGAGTTCTATTGGTATTTTCATTGTAGTTCATACAGGAAATTTATTTCTGACGTTAACTTTTAGGTTTTGTAAAAACCTAAAAATACCTGTGAACTTGTAAGCAAGTTGAAAATGTTGATGTCTATTCTAAACACAAAATGCATATTAAGAATTTATTGATATTTTATGTTCCTGTTAACTACACACTGTATAATATAAGCACCTCCTGACAAAACAGCAGGTCCACTGAGATGTCAAGTATGTCCTACGAAAAGACCAGGAGAGCAGAAGACATGTGCTGTCAGTGTAAGCAATCCGTGTGTATGAACATGCTGTTGTCATGTGTGCACACTGTCTTGGGTGTGATAAGTGAAGTACTGCAAAGATTATTTTTTTTTTTGTGGAGTGCTATTGGCATTTTCATTGTAGTTCATATAGGAATTTATTTCTGATGTTCTTTATTAGACTTTGTACACCAAAACCCAGTCGATGTTGAAAATTTTGATGCTTTTTTTTTGAGCCAGGGTCTTGCTATGTAGTTCAGGCTGGCCTTGAGTTCACTGTGTAGCCCAGGCTGGCCTCGAACTCACAGTGATCCTCCTGCCTCAGCCTCCCGAGTGCTGGAATTACAGGCGTGCACCACCATGCCTGGCTTTTGGTGCTCTTTTTATAAACACTCAATAAATATTAAAAACTCAATACTTTATTTTTGTGATTTTTTTTTCCTGTTAAGCACTCATTGTTTAATATAATAAAACTCATAATATTAAAATTAATAATTCATCAGAAATATTCTAAATAAACGTGGGTCTGACAGACCCATGTTGGTGCACCTTGATGACAAAATTAGTTTTATGTCTTAATCTTTTTTTTTTTGAATGTCTTAATCTTTATGAGGTAGATCTTACTTTTTCACAGCAATGAGACTTAGCCTAAAATGTGTGCATAGGTGGTTTTAGTGTACAGACATTCCTCATTTAACAACCAAAGTTTCATCCCACAACTGGTTCATTAAATGAATTAGTTGCTAAATGAGGAAATGTATATAGTATGTACATTATGATATTCAGAGCAAAGAAATGATCAAAGGAAACTCCAACTTCATGACCTTTGCTTTTATTCGCATAACCTTTACATGCAGTACTGTAATGTATAACAGCATAAAGCTACAGTACTAGTACAATCAGCAAAAATTATAGTACTGTACAAAAAAGGGCATTAAGGCTCTATAAACAGGATGTACAGAATTGTACAAAAAATAAAAAGACAGGTTGTAAATCTGAGCAGCGATCATAAGTTGGAATTGTAGTTAACTGAGTAGGTCGTTAAACAAGGAATATCTGTTGATTTTTTTTTTTTTAAAGCCACAGCTCTGATGATAGTGATTAAATTAAAAGCTGTTAATTAGTCACACATTACCACTGCTAATACAGTATTTTGGTGCATTTCCGTCTATAAAATGTGTGTAGATGTATTTTGAAATTTTGTTATCCTGATTTTTAACTTGATATGCATAGATAGGGAACCTTCCTAATGTAACTAAAATCTGAGCATTTTAACTTTATCTGCCTTTTTTGTTGTAATTGGTGATTAAGAAGAAAGTGACTGCCTCTAGGTTTAATTTCTGCCTTGGTGGTGTGGTCACTTTAGGACCTGAACATCTGGACTGGAGATGATGTAGCTCAGTGGTAGAGCACTTACCTAGGAGACCTCAGTTTTGAACCCCGCACTGAAAAACAAAAAGAAAAAAAGACCTAAACGTCTGTCTTGGTTTATCCATTCATCCTTGCAATACTGTTATCAAGCCTTTTCTTTCTTCCATCTGTTTTTTGTTTTATGGGTTTGGTTTGATGTTTTTTGTTTTGTTTTGTGACAAGGTCTCACTATGTACCCCAGGCTGGCCTTGAACTCAGCAATCCTCCTGCCTCGGCCTCTCAAGTGCTGGAATTACAGCCCTTTGCCACCACGCCCTGCTCTTTCTTCCATCTGTAGGGATCGGTCCCTCTGGTGGTGTACACACTGTTAGTTATGCTCAGGAGTAGCCAGATGCGTCCTGTTTGCATCCTTCTCAGAGACAAACCTGGGTCCCCATGATGCAAGCAGTTGGTTTGGAAAAATCATCTGGGGTGACACGCCTGTGCTACCTTAGATCCCTCCCACTTTGTTTTCTTAGGCAGGCAGTCTTTCCCACATGCAGATACAGATATTGTTGACTCCTTTCTTCAGTCCTTCTCTAGCTAGTTACCCCCGGAAATGTGTATTTTTTTCTTTGTTTACCTTCTCTCATTCTTCCTCTTTTATAGGCTGAAAAATAGTTGTTGTTTTAGCAGATAAAGTATGCTTAAGTAGTTACTAGCACTGGTGGTGCTTGCGACAAACTCTGTCTAGGAAAAGAAAGCTATTAAGACTTGGAGTAGAATTAGATGTAATCTCTTCATCCCTCAGTTCTTTTCAAATTATGTCTTTCTTCAGTTACTACTATTTTAAACTAAATTAAACAGTAAAGATTAAATTTTCTCCAAATGCAGTTAGGACATTGTTTTCATTGTACGTATATACATATATATACACATTGTGTATATATATGTTATATATAAAGTTTTGTTTACTCAAATATATTAAATAATCTTATGATCAAGACCCAGCGACCAGCCAGGTGTGGTGGTGCATGCCTGTAATCCCAGCACTTGGGAGGCTGAGACAAGAGGATTACTGTGAGTTCAAGCCCAGCCTGAATTACAGAGGGAGACCCTGTCTCCAAAAAAAAAAGACCCAGTTACCAGTGAAAACCATATTTAGTGGGAAACATAGTTTTGTATCAGAACTCAAATGTAAGATAACCTTTGCTGCTGATTTTCATGTGGTGATCCACTTTTTTAAAAAGACAAGGGCCGATGAGATGGCTCAGTGGCATAAGCGCCTGCCTGGCAAGCGCGAGGGCCCGAGTTCGACTCCTGGAACCCACATACGAAAAAAGGGCTGGTGATATTGCTCAGCGGCACGGGCGCCTGCTGGCGCGCGAGGTCCTGAGGTCGACCCCCGGTACCCACAAAAAAAAATAAAATAAAAAGACAAGAGCTATTTCCGTAAGTATATGTAAACAGGGTTTAAATTTCCATTAGGTTAGCCATCTGGATAAGAGGTCACCTCATTTGCAGACAGGGAGTTGCAGGTGACAGAACCGTGGGGTCATGGCCACAGTCTGGTTCTCAGCTGAGCTCTGGATTTAACTGTGCCCAGATTGATTATGCTCCGTGTGACTTTCGGCCTGACTCAAGAGAGATGAAGCTGGACAGATCACAATGTGTTTTCAGAGAGACTAAGTACTGCGTCAGTGGCACATTCTTTTAGGGAAATTTATGGGAAGGCTACTCTGTAATCATCACAGGGAGGTGTGCGTGCGATCAGACAGAGGGTGTTGGTTGATGGAGTTCAGAGCCAAGCAGCCACCTCTGCTCCTCGAGATGAACCCACCCGAGATGCTCAGTGAGTTTCGGGTTTGGGATATACTCTTCCTCTTTGGAAGGTGCTCTCTTTTCTTGAGACACCCTGTTGTCTGCCTTTTCTTTGAACAGCCTCACAATCAGTTGGTTAGGTGAACTGCTTTTGATATGTTAGTGTTCTGTTTTACTTTTCACATGTTCCCAACACTGACCCTGTACTAACTTTGTTAGGGGAAATTGCCCTTGTTGAGAAAGATCACATTTGTTACACCTCTCATTCAATGAGTTTTCCAAATTTTGCCAGTGTCGCTCTAAATGGGTAACTTTTTTAAATTTGGAATTGTGTGCGTGGGGGTAGTTACTACTATTTTGTGCTTGTCCATACTGTTTTACCTCGTTATTAATGCTGTGTTTTGGGTTTTTTGCTTCTATTTCAGGCCATTTCCTAATTCCGAATCATGTCTGATAACGGAGAACTGGAAGACAAGCCCCCAGCACCTCCCGTGCGAATGAGCAGTACCATCTTTAGCACCGGAGGCAAAGATCCTTTGTCAGCCAATCACAGTTTGAAACCTTTGCCCTCTGTTCCAGAGGAGAAGAAGCCCAGGAATAAAATCATCTCCATATTCTCAGGCACGGAGAAAGGTAAATAACTTTCGTGGTCTCAGTAATCTTGGTGTTGGCTTATTATTGTGTTGTATCCATGTTGATGTCTTTCACTGTGAGAACACACACAGATCCAAGAAAACAGTTGATGGTGTCCTCATCTGCATGTTCTCAGACCCCAAGTCATGGTTTACAGCTTCTTGACATTAATGGAATTTTTGATGTCTTATTCCAGTCTTGGTTGCTTTATAAAATATCTGAGTCTGGGTACTTTATTTAAAAAAGAGGTTTATTTAACGATTCTCGTGGTTAGAAAGTCCACACATAGCTGGGCATGGTGGTGCACACCTGTAATCCCAGCACCTGGGAGGCTGAGGCAGGAGGATCACCATGAGTTTGAGGCCAGCCTGGGCTACATAAGCAAGTTCCAGGCCAGCCTGCACTACATAGTGAGACTGTGTCTCCAAGAAAAAAAACAAGAAAAAGAAAGTCCACACACCATGACCCTGGCAGCTTCACAACCTGGCAGAGAATCAGGAAGGGCACATGTAGCATGTGTGGGCGAGGAGGCAGGAGAGTGGAGAAGGGCCAGCTCACTCTTATGGCCACCTGTCCTCAGGAACAAATGCACTCCCTGATCCAGCATCTTTCTGTTCTCAGGGTGTCAATGACCCTGTCCCCTCCTGCTAGACAACACCCCCTGAAGATCCAGCCACCTTCCAGTACCGTTAACTGGGGACCAGTCCTAGCACAGGAACCTTTAGAGGACAAAGCACTCCTAAACCACAGCCGCAATATCTGATGAATAGTAATGTAGGCGCCACAGTCCCATCTGCAACCTCTGAGGCCAGCTTTGCTTCAGAATTAAGTTTTTCTGGGCTGGTGAGATGGCTCAGCGGCATAAGCACCTGCCTGGCAAGCGTGAGGTCCTGAGTTCAACTTCCAGTACCCACATACGAAAAAAGGGCCGGTGATATCGTTCAGCGGCACGGGCGCCTACTGGCACGTGAGGTCCTGAGTTTAGCCCCCAGTACCCACCAAAAAAAAAAAAAAAAAAAAAGAATTAAGTTTTACTGATTTTTGAGGAGTAGTATTATCTTTTTATCATATATTCTATGATGTCCTCAGAAAGCCGTGAAGCAGCCTTAGGAACCAACATACTGATGTGTCTTCATCAAAATGTATGTCTAGCCCCCGGTTTCTCAATCTCAGTGCTGTTGACATTTTGGGCCAAATAGTTTGTGGTTGCAGTAATTTTTACCTGTGCATTATTGGATGTTAGCAGCATTCCTGGCTTTTTACACACTAGATGTCAGTATTTCCTTCCTTGGTGTGACACTAAAAATGTCCCCAGACATTTCCAGATATCCCTTGGGGGGCAAAATTGCCCCTAGTTAAAAACCACTGGTTTTGTCACACAAAGTGAGATGAAGGCTAGAAATGTTCTCATATAAGTTGAAGTCACTAAATTAGTTCTGGTGTCAAATTTAAGGAGGAACCTTTTGCTTTTCAGAGCTTTTTGGTTTTTAAAATTGTATAAGGGCAGGGATATAGCTCAGCGGCATAGTGCCTGCCTGACAAGCGCAAGATCCTGCGTTTGATTTCCGGTACCTAAATAAATAAATAAATAAATAAAATAGAGTTGCATAAGGAATTATGAACTTGAAGGACTTTAGAATAAGGGTAAAGGATTCATTTTATTTAGCCATAACCAGCATGATAATGTGGCTCTGATAGATGGTAATAGATATAAACAGAGATAAAGATACATCATCTCCCCAAATGAAAGAATGGTGCTTTGTACATTATAATGTTTAACTCACGTTTGAGTTTTATAATCAGTGAAAATTTGAGGTAATATTAATAAAGAATCAAATCTTAATAGGGTGTGGTGGCATATGCCCTGTAATTCTCCCAAAAGGCAGATAGCTGAGGCAGGAGGATAGTGAGCTCCAGCACACAGCCTGAGCAGTTCAGCAACTTAGCAAGACCTTGTCTCGCATTTTAAAATTAATTACTTGTCAAAAAGGGGCTAAGAGTGTGACTCAGGGCAAAGGCTGTGGGTGCAATCCCTAATACTGGAGCAAACAAAAAATCAAATCTTGGAGAATATAGATTTGCAGACAGGACATGATCATTAAACAATTGAAAACCTATTCATTTTATTGTGTATCACTTATTTCTGATTTTGCTTTTATTAACATTAACATGGTGGCTGCATGCTCTTATAATCCCAATTATTCAGGAAGATGAGGGAGGAGGATCTCAAATTCGGGGTAATTTAGACCCTGTCTCAAAATTTAAAAAGAGCTGGGGATGTAGGTCAGCACTCCTGGGTTCAGTCTTTAGTAAGTAGGGAACAAAAAGATTTCATTTGAGGATCCTGGGGACGTAGCTCTGTGGTAGAGTACATGTGGCCCTGGGTTTGATCCAGTGCGGGGGCAGGGGGGCAGGAACAGAGATTTCATGTGAGGTTCTATGAAGAACCTAGTGAAACCGTGTCTTTAAAGTTTATTTAACAGATTGATCTGGTGCATATTTGGTAGGTTTTTGATTAAAAATAAGCTTCAGGGCCGGTGAGATGGCTCAGCGGCGTAAGCGCCTGCCTGGCATGCGCGAGGGCCCGAGTTCGACTCCCGGATCCCACATATGAAAAAGGGGCCGGTGATATCGCTCAGCGGCATGGGTGCCTGTTGGCACGCGAGGTCCTGAGGTTGACCCCCCGGTACCCACAAAAAAAAAAAAAGCTTCAACTGGTTTCGGTGAAGGATCACATTTTCTTCTTCATTCATGGGTTGATGGATTTTTGGATTGTTCCCATTTCTAGGCTTTTGTGAAGAGTGCTGAAATAAACATGAGAATGTAGATTTCGCTGACATTCTTTCCTTTCCTTTGGCTACATACCCAATGGTGAGATTGCTGGGTAACACACTAGTTCTGTTGTTATTTTTTTGAGGCACCTTGGTACAGTTCTCTATTATGGCTATTAACTTACATTTCTGGCCTAGTATGGTGGCACATACCTGTAATTCCAGTATGGGAGGCTGAGGCAGGTGGATCACCACGAGTTCCAGGCCAGCCTTGGCTACTTAGGAAGTTCAAGGCCAGCCTGACCTGCGTAGGGAGACCCTGTCTCAAAATAGAAAAGGAAAATATTTTTACCAATAATATGTTTCTTTTTCTCCATGTCCTCTTCAGCATTTATTTATTTATTGTCTTTTTTTTTTTTTTGAGACAGGGTTTCCCTATGCAGTTCAGGCTGGCCTTGAATGTACTTTGTATCCCAGGCTGGCCTCAAACTCATAGCAATCCTCCTGCCTCAGCTTCCTGAGTGCTGGGATTACAGGTGTGTGCTACCACACCTGACTAGCATTTATTTTTTGACTTTTTGTTAATAACCATTCTGACTGGAGTAAAATGATATCTCATTGTGATTGTGATTTGCATTTACCTGGTGATCAGCAGCATTGAGCATGTTTTCAAATGCTTGTTGGCCCAGTTTATTTCTTCTTCAGAGAAAGGTCTATTCAGGTCATTTGCCCATTTTTAATTGGATTATGCATCTTTTTGCTTTTGAGTTCCTTGTATGTGCTGAATACAAATCCCTTATTGCATGAATATTTTCTCCCATTCTGCAGGTTTTCTCACTCTGATAATTGTTTCCTTTGCTACACAGAGGAATTTTAGTTTGCTATAATCCCATAACAACTTTTATGACAACGCAACCAAAGAAATTTTTTTGCTTGCCTGCTAATATGTATTGTTATACACTGTGAGTCATCAGAAGTACTGTGATAAGTAAAGCAGATGGTGTCTGCTTTGTCCCTCAAGATACCAATCAAAGACAATTCTGTAGTATATCATTACAGACTATGCCAAGTGACCCAGGGCTAGGGTGAGAGGTCTGTCTAATCTGGAGTATTCGAGAAGACTTCCCAAGGAAGTGAATGTAGAGCTGAAGACTGAAGGGTGAGTAACTGGAACTGCAGTGAAGAAGTGAGTTCCAAGTCTAGAAAAGAGCTGGTCTCAATGGCTGAACCCCAGGAAGGGCCAGAGCACACTGATGAGCCCAGTGCAGCCTTGTGGTCGTATGCTGTCCAGAGGGGACTCCAGTCAGCAGTGAAGCAGAGGAGGTCACAGAGACCAGGTCAAAAGGGGCTTTGTATTCCATGCTACAGAGCTCAGGTTGTACCTTGTTTCCTTGGGGAACTGGTATGGAGTTTAGACAGGAGGCCTGGTCACACTTCTGTTTGGTAGGAGAGGTTGGTAGCTGTACAGGTGCATAGGTTTTGTTGGAGGTCTGAGACTAAAGATGAAGACCAGTTAGGAGGCTTTTGTCATAGCCCAGGTGAGAAATGGCTTAGCCAGTCTGGTAGTTTCCATACTGACAATGACAATGAGCATTGTCTTGGCTGGCTTTTTTAAGCTCTATTCAGATAGCTAATGTTGTCGAGAGCATAGACTTTATCAACTAAAGTGGCTTTCACATTTAATCCTGCAACCTGTATGTACCTTCACTTCTGGTTATGAAAATGATAGATGTAGATCTGTGAACATCCTTTCTTGTCCAGAAATCTAATTCTAACATTAGTATTAGTGATACTGGCTTCTACTTCTCTTCCTGGTTTTGAACTCACAGCAATCCTCCTGCCTCACTTTCCTAGAGAGTGCCCTCCTGTGTGATAGAACAAATTTAGTTTCACCAATTTGAAGCTAAGTCAAAAGAACAAAGTGGTGTGGTCACTGATTGTTAGGCTAGAAACAGAAGAATCTTCTCATAAACAAATATAGTACAGGTTTTTCTTAACCTTAGACTGCAGCTTAAATGTAGCCTACAAGGTGGCGGCCCTAACGGGTGTGATGGTAGCCTACGTAAAGCACCTTTTGTCAACATGTGGCTCAAATTCTCTACCCCTTGGCTGAAGGCTGCTGCCTGCCTGCTGTTTTTGTTTTGTTGTCTAATGAAGTTGTGTCTCAAACTCTTTTTTTTTTTTCACCCCTTTGAGCTACTAATAAGTTGTTTATTTTATTAAAAAAAAGTTTCTGTGTTCCCTTATTTCCCTTCAAGTGGCCCGGTTGCCTGGTGGATATACTGTAGATGATTATGTTTGATAAAGAATAGGAAGTTGACTTGGTGGATATACTGTAGATGATTATGTTTGATAAAGAGGAAGAAGTTGACTTATTTTTGTTTTATGAAATGTGAACAGATTTTTCTCTCCAAAGCTAAGTTGTCTATGTAAAGTTATTTTTGTTTATCTTTTTAGTTCTTGGCTTTTAGAGTTACGTAGCCAGTTTGTGTAGTAGTGCCTTTCCAGCACATTGTTCAGCTTGAGTCTTGGTTTAGTATTTTTGCTTTACATACTGTTTCTACTCTCTCTCTTACCCCTCCTGCTGGCACTAGTAAAAAGATAGGGAGTATTTGTAAAAAACAAAGGCAGTTAAACAGATTTTTAGGATATTGTGCTATTTTTTAGAGTTCTCAATTATTTTCATGTTCTGTAACTTTTTATTCTATATCCCTAATACATATGAAACTTTAATATTTTTCTCTAAATTCTTAACATTGGCAAGTTGAAGAACATGGCCACGTCTTAGATGCTAGAGGAACCAAGGATTGATTCTCTTGCTATGAAACTTGTCTTTCCTCTTTCTGTGTACTTGTTTGCTATTTCTTGCTTAGTTCAGATTGGATTTTCTCTGTGTTAGGACATACAGCCCTCAACAGTAACTGGGCTTTATTTCTTATAACTTTAATAGCCAGAGATAGACTGATTTCTCAGGGTGTCAAGACTGGCTTAGATAAGATGTGACCCCTGGAGGAGTTGGTCAGAAGCATGTGGGAGACCCGTGGATGACCTGGCTTGAGTTAATGTCCCTCCTTGGGCAGTCATCTGTGATTAGGGTTAGGTATGAAAATGGCATTTTCCTCAACCATGTGCATAGAGAAAGGTAAAGGAAGTTCCCAGAGATGAGATTCCAAACAGATTTTCTAAAAAGCAGAGACAAATATTTTCACAGTACATGAAATTATATGCTTTTCTGTCAGCTATAAAAGAACAGTGTACAAATTAAACTATTAAGGTTATCATTGGGTGACTGATACTTCCTCCTATCTGCAGTATACTGATTTAGAAGCCAAGGGACACAGAGAAGTAGAGGGCATGACCTTGATTACACAGAGTGAGTCTGGTAGAAAATGAGAGGTTGGTTATGCTAGAGGTAATTGTGTGTTTCCATAAAGACAGCAAAACTTCATATGGGCCTAGCAGTTGCCTGCCTTCTGCTCCTTTCCATGGGCAGTGTGCCCTGCCCTCTCCCTATGGCCACACTTCCTGTCTGTGCCTAGAAGACCTAGAGAAGAGGTGACATGTGAGCACAAATCTGTTGTCGCTAGTCAAAAAGTAATAGTGTTTCCTACTAATGTAAGGTCAGTCTTAGCTGTGTAAACAAAGAACAGCATGCAGTACCATTTCCAACTTTGTATGTCAAATGGCATGATTTTTAACTGTTTTATAATAGAGTATTCCAGTTAAACATATTTACTACATGTCTGTACTCTTTCTCCCAAAGACCCAATTAAAATGACAGTAAATAAATAAAACAGATTTTTTAATTCTTACAAAGGCACAGATAATAGGAGAGAGTAGAGTATAAAAGTTTTCAAAATAGATTTATGAGATTGGTGTGGGGGCTGGGCATGGTGGCACATGCCTGTAATCTCAGCACTCAGGAGGCTGAGGCAGGAGAACTGCGAGTTTGAGGCCCGCCTGGGCTACAAAGTGAGTTCAAGGCCAGCCTGAACTGCATAGGAAAACCCTGTCTCAAAAAGACAAAAAAAAAAAAAAAAGATTGCTATGGGGGGAAAAGGGCACCTGGCTAAGCCAAACAGCAGAGAAAGACAGTGTCTAAGCATTTGCAGAGGACAGTGTCTGTTGGAAGTGAGCCAGTTTCTCTTCTAAAAATCCCAGAGGCTCAGGATTTGGAGGCACACAATACCCTCTGTGGGGGGAGAGGAGGGTGTGATAGCTACGCTGAAAAGAGGAGGAATTAGTTGAAAATCTACATAGGAAGTGTCAGACACCCAAGCACTCCACTTTTACCCCTGTAAAGCCATACAGTTATAACCCCATTCAGTGGGCAGTGATGGGCAAAAAAGATATTTGCATTTTTTTCAGGAGAAATTAAACCAGACAGGCCCTTGTTCTTTTCAGGGGAGTCAGGAAAAGTGGAAGCATCATAATAAAAAATGTAGATTCAATGAAAGTCAGCATACAGAATTCTTTTCCTCTGCCCTGGTTTCAGAATACTTGTACCCTGACTCATAGCCCTCAAACAAGAGATTGGAAGATTTTTCTCTGGATAAACAGAATGCTCTGGAGAAAGCACTTTAGATATCCTGCACCCCATCCCCATCTTTAGTGAAGAAGTTACCTTATCTCTCAGTTAGCTGTTTAATACTTTTCGGTATGAGTAGGCAGACAGCAGAGGATTGCCAGACCATGGAAGAAAACCCTTAGACATGAGAGTCCCAGACAACGGGAGATTTTAAAAAGGAATTTAGAAGAAGCAGACAATATAGGGAGGAAACTACCAAACCAGAAAAGCCAGTCAGCGCACACATATTTACTGTACAATCTTCAAAGAGAGAAGATAAATTGAATCTGTAAAACAAGAAAAGACATCAAAGAGAAAGAATGATCAGAGAACAATGAGAAGTAATTCTTGGGAAATCAACATTTAAGATTACCAAAACAAATATCAATAGGAAGATGACTGGAAAATAATCAAGAAAATTCTCCCAGAGAGATCAGCAATAAACAGATGGAAAATACAAGAGAAAATAACTGATAGTGAATGAGTGAGGGAACTGTTCAAAGAAGTAACAGAAAAAAGTCTTCCAGATCTCACAAAAAATGATTTCTAGATTAAAGGGGCTCCCTGAGAACCCAGCACAGTGAATGAATGATGGTCACAGGCATCCTGAAATCTTCTCTTAGGAAAACCGGTGAGCAACAAGGACTGGATTTACCTTCCCAGCTAAAAGAACTAAAGCAATGGGAAAATACACAAAAGTGGTTTTCAAAGCTTTGGACCCCAGGTAGTGAAGGGATTCCTAAGAGAGCAGAAACAAATGAGGTGAGTCCCACCACTGATCAGTTTCTAGGAGTTTCTAGGCTGCGGCACAGGGAGGGACTCTGGTCTGAGTAGAGTAAATTGCTGCTCTATAGGGGAAAGAGAAGTAAAAAAAATTCAGATGTGTTATATGCATGTACCAGCTCCCCATGATGAGTGTACTCGTTATGCACTGCACACATGGACTAATAAAAATAGAAAAATAAATTTTAAAAAACAAAAAGCAAAGCTATTCACAGAAGACCATGTACTGTGTGATCCCATTTATATAAATAGCCAGCACAGGCAAATCTCTGTGGAGATGGAAGCAGATTAGTGCTTGCCTAGTGCTTGGAGTGGGCAGGAGTGGGGCTAACACGCACACCAGGTTCTTCTTGGGGATTCTGAAGTTCTCAGTAGACTGGCAATGGTTGCAAAAGGCCACACACACTAAAATCACTGAACTGTAGTTTAAACAGGTAGACATAATGACAAAGAGTTAAAGGGGCATCCAGAAGAAGGCAGAAAAGCTTGATACACAGCGGCTCTGACTGTGCCATCTACAGGAAGTCCATTCTTCTACATAAAGGATTTTTCTACATGAAGTTTTTAAATAAAGTTACAGTGTTTTACATAAAGCCACAAAATAGGTTAAAATAAAATTATCTAGGTCTGGGGTGTGCCTCAGTGGTAGCATTCTTACCTAGCATGTGTGTGGTCCTGGGTTCAATTCTCAGCATTGTGAAAAGGAGGGGAAAAAAAATGACAAAAAGAAGTTGGACTGGCTATATAAGTATCAGAAAATGAGATTTTAGAATTTAAAAAGTATCAGATTAGGAAGATTATTTTATAATAATAGTTAATTCATTAAGGTGATACAGCAGTACTAAACAGCTTCACAATACATGACACAAAACTGCCAAGATTTCAAGAAGTAGACAAAAAAAATGGAGATTCCAGTATACTTCTCTCAATAATTAGAAAATTGGTAAGGAGATAAATGATTTGAACATAATTATCAACGAGTTTGACGTTGTGGGTATTTATAGAACACTGCACCCAACTACAGTAGAATATACATTCTTTTTAACTGCACATGGAACATTTACCAGGAAAAATCATATTCTAGGATAGTCTTTAAAACACAGTAAGTACAGGATTTAAATAATGTAAAATAACTACAGGAAGGTCTCTGAACCTATTTGGAAAGTAAATTTAAAAATTAAAAGCCTAGGGCCGGTGAGATGGCTCAGCGGCATACGCGCCTGCCTGGCAAGCGCGAGGGCCCGAGTTCGACTCCCGGATCCCACATACGAAAAAAGGGGCCGGTGATATCGCTCAGCGGCACGGGTGCCTGCTGGCGCACGAGGTCCTGAGGTCGACCCCCCGGTACCCACAAAAAAAAAAAAAAAAAAAAAAAAATTAAAAGCCTATTTTGAAAGTATGTAGACAAAACTGAATGAAAATGAAAATTCAAAACTAACATTTGTAAGGTACTGCTAAAGCAGTATGTAGGGGAAATGTCATAGTACTAAGCACCTATATTAAAAAAAAATTCAAATGATTGACTTCAACTAAACCTTCTTAATAAACTAGAAGGGAAGTTCAGATGAAATCCAAAGTAGAAGGAAGGAAATAATATAAATAAGATTGGAAATCAATGAAATGAAAGGGGGCAATAAAAACAATGAAACTAAAAGCTGACTTAATATCACTAAAATTGATAAACCTTTATCCAGACTGGTAGGAGAAAAATAAGTATGGGTTGCCAGGTTGAGAGTGAGAACTCTGCCATCCCTACAGATTCAACAGATACTAAAAAGAGAAAGCAGGGCTGGGACCATGAATCACTCAGTGGTAGGTTGCACACTTAGCACACACAAGACCCTGGGTAGAGGGAGGGTAACATGATGAACAGATGTGGACCAATAAACGCAACACCTTAAATAAAATGGAAACGCTTCCTAAAAGACACAAACCACCAGAAACTTGAGTAGGGGGTAATGATTTCCAACTTCTCTTATGAGACTAGCATTACCTGGGTACCTAAACCAAAGATACTACAAGAAAAGAAAGCAGAACCAGGGCCGGGGATATAGCTCAGTGGCATAGTGCCTGCCTGGCAAGCACAAGTCCTGAGTTCGATTCCCAGTACCAAAAAAAAAAAAAATAAAGCAGAACCAGGTATGGTAGAACATGCCTGTAATCCCATGGGAGGCTGAGGCAGGAGGATTGCCACAAGTTCAAGGCTAGCCTGTATTACACAGAGAGACCCTACCTCAAAAATGAAAACAAGGCCGGTGAGATGGCTCAGTGGCTTAAGCGCCTGCCCGGCAAGCGCGAGGGCCCGAGTTCAACTCCCGGAACCCACATACGAAAAGGGGGCATCTAGAGAGAGATGCTCGGCTGTAAACTGACGGTTAGAGCAGGGAGCCTTGAGGAGGAGGGAGAGGTGATGTGTTGATATCGCTCAGTGGCACGGGCGCCTGCTGGCGCACGAGGTCCTGAGGTCGACCCCCCGGTACCCACAAAAAATAAATAAATAAAAAATGAAAACAAGACAAAGCAGACATCTCATGAACACAGGCCTTTCATCAACATAGCTATGAAAGTCTTAGCAGAATTTTAGCAACTGGAATCTAACAGTGGGTCAGGGTAATACAGTATGACTAAGTGGATTTCTTTTGAGAAGTACAGGGTTGGTTTTAACATTTGAAAATCAATGTGATTCTCTATAGGAACAAATTAAAAGGATAAACCACATGTTCATTTTAGTAAATCTATGAAAAACTTAACAGAATCCAATATCCATTTCTGACATCTCAGGAACATCTACAATTCACATTAAACTTAATGGTTAAAAAAAGAACTGTTTTCACCCCATAGATCAGTAAAAAAAAAAAAAATTTCCCTTATCACTATTATTCAGCAGTGTACTAGGGCAGGGGATATAGCTCAGCAGCACAGGGCCTGCTTGGCAAGCGTGAGGTCATGAGTTCAATTCCCAGTACAAAAAAAAAAAGGTAACATAAAACAGTATACTAGAGGTTCTAACCAATGTAGTAAATCAAGAAAAAAAGTAAAAATAAGAAGAATCCAGATTAGAAAATAGTAAATCTGTCTTTACTCATGGGCAACATGTTTTGAGTTTTTATTGAAAATCCTGCAGCATCTACACGATAAGGTTTCAGGATACAAGATCAGTATTTAAGAATCAGTTATGGCCGGGTGGGTTGGCACTTGCCTGTAACTCCAGCTGTGCAAGAGGCTGAGGTAGGAAGATCACAAGTTCAAGGCCAGCCTGGGCAACTTAGACTCTGTCTCAAAATAAAAGGGAGTAGGGATGTAGCTCAGTGGTAGAATACTTACCTAGCATGCATGACATCCTGGCTTCAGTCCCCAGCATTGGGAGAAGAATTAAAAAGCACCAAAAAACTGTAATTTCAGTCACTCATTGCTGGCATAGGAAAACACTTGATTTTTTGGTTGTAGTTTTTCAGTACTGGGGAATGAATCCAGGCAGAAATCTGTCAAAAGCAATGACAGATGTGTACTGGCTATACAGATTCTACAACATATTTCTGAGAGAAAGACCAAAGTAATGGAGTGATTCACTGTTGCGATTCACTGGCTCAGAAGACTCTGTTAAGAAATAGAAATAATTCTCTCAAAATTGATCTGTAGATTCAGGGCACTTCTAATCAGAATCCTAGTAGGTTCTTTATAGAAATTAAGATCATTCTAAAATTCATATGGAAATGCAAGCAGCTTTGAAAAAAGAAAAACATTTTGTACTTTCAGTGATTATTATAAACAACAGTAACGAAGGCTCTAAAGGACTGGCGTTGGCGTAAAGGTAAGACAACATCATTGTAACGGCAGGGCATCTAGAGAGAGATGCTCGGCTGTAAACTGACGGTTAGAGCAGGGAGCCTTGAGGAGGGAGAGGTGATGTGTTGAATTGACAGAGCATATTATTGGTAGGTGTGTGGCAGAATGTTTTGAGAAGTTTACATTTGGGAACATAGAAAATTTGGATAGTCTTTAAATGTAGCAGTTATTAACCCCAATAAGGAAGAACTCAGCTAGCACAAGAAACAAGTGGCCTTTGCAAACTGCTCCCCTCTGTTTACAGCAGGATTGACTTCTTTCCTTCGTTTACCAGTTTTCTCTCAGCCCATGTATTTATAGGAAGTCTGTTTTCCACAGTAACTTTATTTCTACTCTGAGGAAAAATACAAACATAAGATTAAAAGTGCCTATATTAACCTTGTTTGAATATTTGTCATTGTTTTTCTTAATGCTCTTTAGGAAGTAGAAAGAAAGAAAAAGAACGGCCAGAGATTTCTCCTCCATCTGATTTTGAGCACACCATCCATGTTGGGTTTGATGCTGTTACCGGAGAGTTCACTGTAAGTTTTCTTGGTTGGAGTTTATTTATGTCATTAAAACACTGCTAAGCCATTTTCTTTAATATTAAGTTTGACATTTTCTATCCATATCTTGTCAGTTTACTGCTGTTTGCTTTTCATAAACGTTTTAGTGACTGGATGTATCTTTTTTTTTCCTAGAGAAGCTGAGCCTATTACAATTATACAGAATAGATGTAGAAAAATATTTTAGGAAACTAGACCTGTTAGAATTTAGTCAAACCTTAAATGGTGTGTATTGGTTTGTTTTATGTATTTTCTGATTTACCTCTGAAAATGACAGCGATTCAGACTGCAACTGCTGTCTGGCTTTCTCTTGTCAGGGTATGCCGGAGCAGTGGGCTCGCTTACTGCAGACCTCCAACATCACCAAGCTGGAGCAGAAGAAGAACCCACAGGCCGTGCTGGACGTGCTCAAGTTCTATGACTCCAACACGGTGAAGCAGAAGTACCTGAGTTTCACTCCTCCTGGTAAGACATCAGATACCGAGGAAGGGCTGAATGACATGCAGGGTTGCGAAGGACTGAACCAAGAACTTTGCTAAGCTGCATCCCCAGCCCTTTTTTCTATTATTATTATTATTATTATTGTCATTAAGTGCCCATTTGCCGAGGCTCTGCTCAAACTCGCAGTCCTCCTGCCTCAGCCTCCCAGAGTGCTGGGATTACAAGTGTGTGCCCCATACTCAGCTAGAGTCAGCTTTTGAAAACTGATCAGGGTGGATCTTACCCATAAATTGGAGTCTGGGGATTGTATTAATCTCAGATTTGCCAGAAATGGAGTTTACAGGTATTTTGACTTTTTGTTTTTTCCTCCTCACTGCTTTTAAATGCCTTCTAGCAATAGAAGGAAAAAATGTACATTTATGGGCAAGTTCATGATAAAGATACATTGTTAGTGGGATAAAAGGATCAGATTGTTTTACTATATAAATACACAGACTTAAAAATGTTTTCTACTCAAAAATTGAAATTATTGAATATGTAAATACATTAAATAAGCATAACTAAAAAGACTTATTCTTCAGAATTGGAATATCATCAGGTAAGAATAAGAATATAGTTGATTTTATTGTTTGGGGTTTTTTTTTGTTAAACTATAGTTGATTTTAAAAAATAGCCGGGTATGGTGGTGCATGTTTATGATCCCAGCTCTTTGGGAGGCTGAAGCAAGAGGATCACATATTCAGATCTTTGTTTGTTTGTTTGTTTTGTTTTGTTTTTTTAGGCAGGGTCTTGCTATGTAGTTCAGGCCACCTTTGAACTTACTATGTAGCTCAGGCTGCCTCAAACTCAAAACAGTCCTCCTGCCTCAGCCTCCCTAGTGCTGGGATTACAGGCCTACACCACCGCGCCTGACTTGGTGTGGGTAATTTAACAAATTCAAGGCTAGCTTGAACTACACAGCGAGACAATATCATAAAAAGCCAAAGGAAAGAAGGGAAGGAAAAAAAAAGGCGAAAAGAAAATTCATTTCTTTTCTGTTTTCTGGGTCTCCCCTCTCCCCAGTATTGGGGATTTGAACACAGGGGCTTTGCACTGAGCTACATTCTCAGCCCTTTTTTAAAAATTTGAGACAGAGCCTTCCTAAATTTGAGCCGAGGCTGGGTATGAATTTGTTAACCTCTTGCCCCAGCCTACCAGAGTGCTGGGATTACAGGTGGGCACCCACCCCCACTTTGTTTAAATTATCATCAGAATCAAGTCCATACTTAGATTTGGTTGAGAAATATCTTGAATGTCTTTTCAGATTTAGGCTCCCCTTTCTTAGGTGGTTCTTATAATCTCTTTTTCCTGTTATTTTGTTTGTTTGTTTGTGTTAAAGAAGATATTTGTCCTGTTTCTCCTAGTATGGATTTTGTTAGTTACATCCCCAGGGTTTCATTTAATGTTTCTTTGTAGCTAAAGTTATATATGTAGTTTTTAAAATAATATGATTAAGCAGGGTGTAGTGGTGCATACCTATAAAACCAGTCACTCTGGAAGGCTGAGGCAGGAGGATCACATGTTCAAGGCTAGTTTGAGCAATTTACCAACTAGTGAGATTGTGTCTTAAAATTTTAAAAAATTTGAAAAGGGCTAGGGATGTAGCTCAGTGCAGAAGCCCTGGGTTCATTCCTACTACCACCAACCAGCCTCCCTCCCCCACAAAACTGAACCAGAATTATACATGTAACTATATGTGCATCCTCACATTAAAAAGGAAGAAATGGAGACCTCTTTGCAAATGATCCTGACCTCTTTTACTTGAGTCTGGTACATTCTAGTTTTTGTAAATTAGTAATTGTTTTTATTTTTATTATTTTATTTTTTTTGGTACCAGGAATCAAACTCAGGACCTTGTGCTTGCCAGGCAGGCTTTTGTGCCACTGAGCTATATCCCCAGCCCTTAGTAATTGTTATTTTTTTTTTTTTATTTTTTTTTTTTGTGGGTACCGGGGGGTCGACCTCAGGACCTCGCACTCCAACAGGCACCCGTGCCGCTGAGCGATATCACCGGCCCCTTTTTCGTATGTGGGTTCTGGGAGTCGAACTCGGGCCCTCGCGCTTGCAAGGCAGGCGCTTACGCCGCTGAGCCATCTCACCAGCCCTTAGTAATTGTTTTTAAAACTAGCAAAGTTTGATCAGAAAAATGGTAGATTCTTTCCCTCCAATATAAATATACTAAAGCCTTTAGCATTTGAAAATGAAAAAATAGGGCCGGTGAGATGGCTCAGTGTGGTGTACACGCCTGCCTGGCAAGCGCAAGGGCCCGAGTTCGACTCCCAGATCCCACATACGAAAAAAGGGCCGGTGATATCGCTCAGTGGCACGGGTGCCTGCTGGCGCGCGAGGTCCTGAGGTCGACCCCCGGTACCCACAAAAAAATAAAAAAAAAAGAAAATGAAAAAATAAAAGGCCAAAAATTTTACTTTGCCTGGCATAGTGGCACATGCCTGTGAACCAAGCACCTGGGAAGCTGAGGCAAGAAGATAGTGAGTTCGAGGCCAGCCTCTGGGGGTATATAGCAAATTTTAGGCCTGCCTGGAACTTAGTGAGACCCTGTCTCAAAAAACAAATAAAATGAGGATTTTACTTTGACAGTTGTTATTGTCGAATGATAGCTTAGTAGATAATTTTCTGGAGAAAATATCTTTTTTTTTAATTGAGTTTATTGGTACATTTTAAGTATATATAATGAGCACATCATGGGAAATTTGTACTTGTACATGATACTGAGAAAATATCTTGAACAGTAAATGTTTTAATAAATGCATTTGACAGATATAATTTCAATTGAAGTTTAGTAACTTTATTGAGGTATAATTTACACAATAAATTTCATCTATGATGAGTATATAATTCAATGATTTTTAATGAATTTATGTGGTTTCAGTAAGATTTGAGAGTCATTAGCTTGGACTTGTATAAATTCCTAGTTAAATACTGGTATTATCATTTTACTCAAGAGCTTATTCAAATTAGAATGACATAAAATTTGTACAGGGTTGTGGATATAAATCACTTGCCCATCATGCACAGGGTGCTGGGTTCAGTCCCTGGTACTTCCCCCTCCCCCCAGAAATTGGCTTGCTCTACTTTTATTTTTGTTTCTTTTTGTTATTTAAAGTTTCCTTTCTTGATTAACATTGTTTTCTGTTCCATATTCAGAGAAAGATGGCTTCCCTTCAGGAACGCAAGCAGTAAGTTAATAATTTATTTCTTGTTGCTTTAGTGCTAGTTTAGGTTACCCAAAGCAGATTTCAGTTTTTCTTTTGCTTTATAAGATCAAATTCAACCATCAGAGGTAAATACTTATATATATATGTATATATATATTTTTAGCTAGCCTGTCAGATAGTTGAAGAAGCCATAATTAGAATTTCCTTGATATGCTATTTAAAGTGGTGAACATTTATAATGACCTCCGGAGCAGGTTAGCTACTTCTGGTAATGTTTCTGTATACAACTGTGACTATAGAGGACTTGCCTGCCTGTACCCGAAACCCAGACCCTTCGTCCTCTTCCATTCTGCTGAGCACAGCTTGGGGGACTAGCTCCACACTGAAACTCACTAGCTCTCTTGCTTCACGAGCTTCTGGTGAAACTGGCTGTTTCTTTTGATTTTTTCTTGTTTTCTTTTCTCATTTTTTGGTCTTTTTGAGACAGGGTTTTGCTATGCAGCTCAGGCTGGCCTTAAACTCACTATCTCTTGCTTCAGCCTCCCGAGTGCCGGGATTACAGGCGTGGGCCACCGTGCCCGACTTTTTTTTTTTTTTTTTTTAATCTGGCTGTTTCAAGTGCTGCATGATCACTTTGAGATGTGCATGGTCCAGAATATCTTTGGTTTTGGTCTTAACAAATAAACAATTGTTTACTTTTAGAGCGCTATGTGTGTGCTTATTTAAAAGCATAAATAGTACTCAGGAATGTTTGGTATACTATATACATTTATTTCATAAGCTTATTTTTCTCTAATTCATAAAATCACCTTTACTTTTTCTTATTATATTAAACCAGTTAGATTTAATCATTTTTAAGTGAGCTATTGAAGAAAGAAACTTCTAAAAATATTAAAAAAAAAAAACAGAGATTGTCTTACGATTGTCATATGAGAAATAGAGGTTGTCATTAGCCTTGTTATTGTACTGGTGCATCTTCTTGACCTTGCCCTGTGGTAAACACAGCTGAATGCCAAGGGCTCAGAAACATCAGCAGTGGTGACCGAGGAAGATGATGATGATGAAGAGGCTGCTCCTCCTGTCATTGCCCCGCGACCTGACCATACGAAATCAGTGAGTGTTTGATGGACACACTGGGCTGCTGTCACTGAGTTTTTTCTTCCTGTATTTTACCTTCATTTCTAGAGTTCATCTATTTTTCTGGCTCTCCTAATTTAAAATTTAGATCTTTCCTCTTTCCCATATTACATATTTTGTCTTTCATTTTGCATTTCTCTCAAAGCTTTGACGTCTGTCATCCGGAGGCAGTTGAGAGTGAAATTCCAAGGGAGAATTTTAACAATAGTGTTCTCAGAGGCAGCTAAGAAGAGAGAGGCTGCTGAAGCGCTGCCCTCGTCACTGTGCTAAAACTAGAAGAGGCTAGGAGGCACTTGTGGATCGGGAGGGGTGGCTGAGCTCTGAGGACAGCTGTGGGCTGTCTCCTCTGTTCTGTAGGACCACCCGTTTGAACTGAAATTTATTCTGTGTTAAACTTTTTGTGAGAATTAGGAGGAGTTAATTCATCATCAAGGTTTCTATCTTTTCCATTTTATCTCTTGTAGCAAAAACATTTTTAAGTTGCGCACATTTTGCTACATTATTATCTTTTATTATCATGCTATTTTAGATAATGGTCATAAATTTCATACATGGACCTGCTGTTTTGTTAGACAAGATTTTTTAAAATACATGCATCTGTGCCAAAGAACAATGTTTCACATTTATTCTTAGTTACATTTTTTTTATAGCCTAAAACTATTGTACCTATTCTTTAGAACAATGGGAGAGAGAACTTAATTTTGGTAAAAATCAAAGAACTCAATGGCCTGCCAGAGAGACTGTTTAAAAGGGCCTGGGATGGAGCTGGGTGGCAAAGTGCCGGCCTGGTGTGGGCAAACACCGCGAAAAATCCAACGAGTAAAAACAACTCTGAGAATACTTTTCTCAGATTTCAGTAATAACTGTATTACTGCAGATTTACACACGCTCTGTGATTGACCCCATCCCTGCACCAGTGGGTGATTCTCACATTGATGGTGGTGCCAAGTCTACAGACAAACAAAAAAAGAAGACCAAGATGACAGATGAAGAGATTATGGAGAAATTAAGTATGTTATTTACATTTTACATTATTTGTAAATTAACAGCTCTTGAAACTGTTTTCCCCAGCACTAAAAAACAACAAAAAAGGCCCAGGTGGATTTTAATTTGTGCCTTAAAATTTTACTCAATGCAGAAGAAAAAATGTTTTGTTTTGTTTTTTTTTTTGCTGAAGCAGAGGGGGACTTGAGGCAAGGTCTCACTATGTAGTGCAGGCTGGCCTTGAATTTGTTTATGTAGCCCAGGCTGGCCTCGAACTCACAGATCCTCCTGCCTCAGCCTCCCTAGCAGAGTGCTAGGATTACAGATGTGCACCACCATGCTTGGCAAAAATTGTTTTCTTAAAGGAATAGTAGCTTTAATTAAAATTCACTGAAAGCAAAGTAATATTCTTCTCATTTGCATTTGAAAGATATTGTGTGTTAGCTAGTGAAGTCAGCCCATTTGGGAGCAGTGCTTTTTGCCACATGAGCCAGATCTAAAAAATATGGTTGGGAATTTTATCAAAGAAGACTTGTGTGTATTTAAGTATACCTGTATCTTCTTAATGGGCATCTACAAAAAACAGCCCTGAATAACTAAACAAAATGACCTGTAGAAACATGTAGGCGTAAAACCTATTCCAGAAAAAGATTTGTTTTTCCTTCTCCCATTTAACTCATCATCTGTCATTGACTTGGATCAAGCATTATGAGAAACATAAACAGGGCCAGGGAGAGAATAGCAGTGATGTCTGATGACATGTCAGTAGCAGTTGTGGTTTTAAAGAATACTGACTGGCCGGGTGTGGTGGCGCATGCCTGTAATCCCAGCACGTGGGAGGTTGAGGCAGGAGGATTGCATTTCTAGGTCAGCCTGAGCTACAAAGCAAGACCCTGTCTTAAAACAAAAATCATAAACCAAAAAACTAAACACTGACCTAAAGGGGTCAAGGAAAAATACTTCATAGATGGATTGTTTTAAACATTTATATGCTCTAAATTTATTTGCTCTTGATTCCTCAGTTCTTTCAAGTATAAACATGCTTTCGCTCTGGTATTCGATAGATAGATATAGATATAGATAGAAAGAAAGAATATTCCTTCTCTTAGGAGAGCTAATAGTTTTTAAAAATAAACTAGTATAGTCAATGTCACCATTCAGTTGTAGCCTTTAGTTATCGTATCTCCTATCTTTGTTGATATCTTTTTGCCCTACTTTTTTTTTTTTTTCCCCCTTTTAATCATTTTTTTAGGGGGCTGAAAGACAAGTTTGAGACGGGGTCTTGTTTTATAGTCCAGGCTGTCCTGAACCCACTCCTGGCACCATTATTAGCTTCTTCACTTGAGCCTAAATAGCTAATTTGATAGATTTTTATGTGAGGTCCCTTGATATATCCCTGTCTTCTTTTATCTTAACCAAATGAAAATTAATGTGATTTTCTCATGTTTTGACTTGCTGGTATTAACAAACTAGGATTTTGGGTCCAGCCTCCTAATTTTAAAACCTGTTTTCTTAGTGATGACTTTGAACTTTCCTAAATCAGAGATATGATTAATTCACTTGAAGTGGAGTAGCCAGGCATGGTGGCTCACGCCTGTAATCCCAACACTTTTAGAGGCTGAGGTAGGAGGATAACTAGTTCTAGCTCAGCCTGGGCAATTTAGTAATCTGTTGAGACTTCATCTCAAAATACTGTATAGAAAGGGCTGGGGGTGTAACTCAGTGCAAAATCCCCAGTACTGCAATCAATCAATCAAATAATCTCTATAATATTAAGTGGTTTCCTAGATACACTGAAAGAAGATACATTTGTAATAGTCAGAAAAGCCATTTGGGGCTATACATTTGAATATAACTTACTATTGCTGACACTAAGTAGTTTCATAACTTACTGCTAGTGGAAATCATTCACTGGAGTAGAAAAGCGGATCAACCAGTTCCCCAGGAATTGCCTATTTTAGAGCAGCACCTCGTGAATCCTGAGCACTTCATTTGTCTCAAATCGACTGAACACTTCACTGTTTTGTAATTTCATCATTTTTGAGAACATGATTAATTGGGAGATCTGACATAATGGAAATAATGTTTCTGGTGACTTTTTACTTTTATTATGTTTCTTCAGTGTTTTGTGTTTGAAGCAAATTATTTTTGAAACTTGTATTTGAAAACCACTGTTAAGATTTGTAGAGTTTATTAAAGGAATAATGATGTCAAAATTACTTTACATTTAAAATGCTTTACTGAGCCTCCAGTTTTTGTTTAAAATAGGAACTATTGTGAGCATAGGTGATCCTAAGAAGAAATATACAAGATACGAAAAAATTGGACAAGGGTAAGTGTTTATGACTGGAAATACTCAGTGCTGCCTGAGCTGATGGCATGATCTCTCTTTTTTTTTTTTTTTTTTTTTTTGTGGGTACCAGGGGGTCAACCTCAGGACCTCGTGCGCCAGCAGGCGCCCGTGCCGCTGAGCGATATCACCGGCCCCTTTTTCGTATGTGGGTTCCAGGAGTCGAACTCGGGCCCTCGCGCTTGCCGGGCAGGCGCTTAAGCCGCTGAGCCATCTCACCGGCCCGTGATCTCTCTTTTTTCCCCGACATTGAACACTCCCTGTAAATCTATGCTTGATACCCTGGAGGTTTATGTAAATTCATAACGTAATTTGTTTTTAGATGATGTTTAAAAGCTTTACTAGTTAACAGTATATCAGTATTTCTTCTTAAATGTCATTTCCCATAGGTGGTAAGGAATTAGTTAGATGGAGAAATTGCCCATAACATATGTTTAAAAGACAGTAAAAATACTTATTGCATGATTATAGGCAATAAAAACATGCATTTAAATCTCACCATTGAAAAAAATAAATTATATTGAGTATTTTTAATAGTTAAATTCATTTGAAGCACTGGCTTTAAAATCACCTTAATACTTTTGAGCATGATAATTGATGTTATATATTAACTAACAATGAGAATAAATGAGCAAGAATAATACCTATGTATATAGATGACCATTATAAATTTAATGTTAAATATTTTTTAAAAAGCAAATGGCAGAGAAACATAGAACACTACATGGGTAGTTTAAAAATTAGGCCAAATATAGTCTGTTGAGATACTTACCTTTGCAGGTAAAAGTAGAGAAATGCATGCAAGTGATATACATTGAATATAGGATGCACACCAAATACAGACCACCCTAGGGAAGGAGGATGGGGTGGGAGGGGCATGCAGAGGGCCTTCAAGTTTATTTGTAGTTCTTTGTTTCTTAAGCAGAGAAGTGTTATTTATGAGTGCATGTTGTTTTTCTTTGTACTTTTTTTTCCCCTACATTTTTATAGGACTGATATTTTGGGCACAAGGATTGCTTGTTTTTCTTCTTTTTCTCCTTTTGTTTTTGCTTTTATTTCTTTTAGAAGTGCTAAGTCTTTAAGTCCTTTTCAGTTGCTCAAATTGTAAATAAAGTCTTTGTTTTGAAATAAGGTCTCTCTGTGTAGTCTAGGCTGACTTTGAACTCACTATGTATACCAGGCTGGCCTCAAACTCACCGTGATCCTCCTGCCTCAGCTTCCCAACTGCTGGGATTATTGGCATGTGCCACCACGCGTGGTTTCACATTGTAAAGTCTTTGGATGTTATGAATCTTTAAATCTGATTGTGTCTTTTCTCCCCCCTTTCCCCAGGGCTTCTGGTACAGTTTTCACTGCTACTGATGTGGCACTGGGACAGGAGGTAACTACAACTACCTACCTTTTTATACTCTGGATGTTACCATTAGCATTTCTTATAGAACAAAACTAAGTAATTAATAGAAATCTGTTGTTTAAGTTGAATATGTTGCAAGAATTAAGGTATATAATTTTGTAGCAATTCTCATATTATGGGAAACAAAGATACCGGCCTAGTGGCACAAGCTGGTAATTCCAACTCTGGAGGCTGAGGCAGGAAGATGGAAGTTCAAGCCTCCCTTGGGCAATTCAGCTATTTCTTAATTTTGAGACAGAGTCGTACAAGACCCTGTCTCAAAAATCTAAAAACTAAAAAATGGCTTGGGATATAATAGTGTGAAGACCTTGGGTTTAATTCCCAGTAATAAAAAAAGGGGGAGGGGCAAAAAAGGAATTATGAGTTTAATGTCATAAATTTAAATATTTTAAAAAATTGTACCCTATTTAGAAGGAAAAGAGGATTAATTCCTGATACTAGAATGATCTTGGATGGGTTAATCAACAAAGATAAATCTGAATGTATTTCAGCACTATACATTCCAAAGCATTGCACATAAGCAGTGGCAGGTAGAAGTACTCCTTGTGAGCAGGTTGCAGTCTTGTTGTATAATAACAGTATATGCACCAAAAATTAAATTATGAACTGAATAGTGTTTCTAACTTTCTAGAAAAACTGTTCTGATTTTTTAAAATTCTGTTTCCATTATAGGTTGCTATCAAACAGATTAATTTACAGAAACAGCCAAAGAAGGAATTGATCATTAATGAGATTATGGTGATGAAAGAATTAAAGAATCCCAACATAGTTAACTTCTTGGACAGGTATTCATATTTTTTAAATATTAGGATAAAAACATAGAAATTTGTGGTTTCATAGTTTGGTGGAGATAAGCCACATTAGAATATGTCTTGGTTACTTTTCTCTCGTTTGCTGAGGCAAAATACCTGACTCCCAAAGTCAAGGGAGGAAAGGTCTATTTAGCTCAGTTTGTGAAGGTTTCAGTTCAGAATCAGCTGGCTCCAAGGCAGGGTGACATATGGCAGACAGGTAACAATTCATGGTGGCGGAAGACAGCAAAAGCAGCAAGAGCAAAAAGGGCAAAACAAGCCTCTTTCTGCCCCTTTTATCCAGACTGCTGGGAGTAGGGCGGTGCCAGTTCAGTCAGTGAAGTGATTCGGCAGTCACCCACCCTTAATCCCAGCATTGAACCATGAATCAATCACAAACTCTAGATTCAGCCACCTCTGAAAAAGCCTGCCCCCATGACTGCATGAGGCTTTGGGGAGACATCTAGACACAAACCATAACAAAGTAGAATGCCATTGTTGAGAAGTAAATGGAGAGGTAGAAATAGCGTGTTCCAGTTTAGAAGGTCCTTTTTCTACAAGGATATCATTGGCAAGTGACAAGGTAACGAAATGAAAGATGTTGCTGTTGGTGCCTATATGCAGTGCAAATGACAGAAGCAGGCATGCTGAGGAATGGTTTTGCTGAGATTCGTGCTTGACCCACAGACATGACTAGCCAGATAGTTCTTAAACTGTTAGATTAGTTTTTATTTTAAATGCTGTTTGTCATGGGCAAATTAATATATGCTTAAGAAAAGCTCATCTGGTTTAAGAATTGATGTTGCTGGGCATGGTAGTGCATGCCTGTAATCCCAGCACTTGGGAGGCTGAGGCAGAAGGATCGCTGCGAGTTTGAGGCCAGCCTGAACTGCATAGTGAGACCCTGTTTCAAAAAGGCCAAAAAAAAAAAAGACCAAAAAGACCAAAAAAAAAAAGATTTGATGTTAAATAACAAAAAGCAGACTAGAAAATTATATATATTATTACAGACGTGTTTCTTTTCTGTTGAGACTTTAGCCTTAATTATGGATACTGTGTTCATAGAACTAAACTTTTCAGTTATGTTTCCTTTCTCCCTCTCTCTTCCCCTGTCCCTCTCTCTCCCCCAACTATGGGGGTTGGACTCAGGGCCTCACACATGCTAGGCAAGTGCTGTAACTTTGAGTTACATCCCCAACCCTTTTATGTATATTTTGAGACAGGGTCTTGTTAGGTTGCCCAGGCTGGGGATCTTACTGCCTTAGCCTCCTAAGTAGTTGAAATAACAGGCACGTGCCACTGTGCCCAGAAATATGTTTTTTGTTTTTCTTAAAGTAATCTCACATATGAATGAAGAGAAGACTATACTAGAAAGTGATAGTAAAATGAAGGGAAACAAACATTGAAATAAAAAGTGTTTAAAACAAAATGATAATAATGGTTGTATTGGAGATAAAGATTATGGGTGATTTTATTCCATATTTTTTTATTACATATTTAAATTCGTGTAGGATGAGTGTCTTAGTTACTTTTTCACTGCTAGGACAAAATACCTGACATCCACAAGTTAAAGGAGGAGAGAGGTTTATTTTGGATCACAGTTTGTAGAGGTTTCAGTCCATAATCAGCTAGTACCAAGACAGGGTGGCATGGCAGAAGAGAAACAGTTCATGGCATGGCAGGTAGGTGGCATCGAGGGATCAAGAGAGGAGGAGGGTCTTGCTAAGTTGCCATGCTGACCTCCCGCCTCAGCTTCTAAGCAGCTGGGATTATAGGCTTGTGCCACTATGTGTCGCCCTTAGAGTGTTACCTTAATTGGAATAATCTGTGTACACAGTCATACTACAATTTTGGGCAGTCTGTGTCTTTTAAATGATCCAGGATGATCACTATTTTTTTGTGCTGTTACATAGTCTCTTTCCAGTTCTCTTCCTAGCTCTCAAGCTATCAGGTCTCACATTATGGTGCTTAACATTTGAATTTTTCTTTCTCTCTCTTTTTTTTTTTTTTTTTTGTGGGTACCGGGGGGTCGACCTCAGGACCTCGCACGCCAGCAGGCGCCCGTGCCGCTGAGCGATATCACCGGCCCCTTTTTCGTATGTGGGTTCCGGGAGTCGAACTCGACCTTGCGCTTTCCAGGCAGGCGCTTATGCCACTGAGCCATCTCACCGGCCCCAACATTTGAATTTTTCAAGATAGAGTGCTATGTGGTTAGAAAAAACAAAACTGTTGAGTGTTTTGCATTCTATTTTTAGTTACCTGGTGGGAGACGAGTTGTTTGTAGTCATGGAGTACCTGGCTGGTGGGTCACTCACGGATGTTGTCACAGAAACGTGCATGGATGAAGCTCAGATTGCCGCTGTGTGCAGAGAGGTGGGTTTGATTCCTTTGGGATGACTTCTGCTGTGGTTAGCAGGAGGTGCAAAGAAGGAAAGTTTTTCTGTGCAGGGAATTTTTATTGTGTGAGATACTTTGTACACATTCTCTGCAAGTTATCCCGCACCCTTTCATCCATTTCTCTATGTGTAAGATAGTTTAGGAATAAGGCACGGACCTTTAGAGAGCCAAGTTCACAGGCGAATTTCAGGAAGGTGATCATGAACTTACCATCCAGACAGGATACTTTTGAGAGTAAAAAGTTCTCAAACACTCAACAGTGGAAACCAGAACCATCTCAGGCAAAGCAAGATATATACTTAAGTATTCACCTTAAGTATCAGTAAGTCTGTGCGTAGCTGTATTGAGCTCACTGAAGATGAAAAAACTCGTTTCTTTATACTTGTGAAATTCTACCCTTGCTGTTTGCTTATTAAGCCAGCAGAATTTTGCCAAACTCTCTTAAGTCTAAGCCAAAAACAAGTTTTCCTTCAATCTGCATCTTTTTCTACAGATGAGACTAATGTTAATGGTTTGCTTATTGTCACTGAAACTGATAGTATCATAGGAATCATTGTTACAAAAGACAAAATTGTTAAAAAGTTCATCATAAGCCTATATTGTTTTCTATGATTTGGCTTTCAGCATTTGTGCAGTAGTATATAAGTGAATTACAAATTTTGTTCTATGATATTTTTCAACTTTTTAAGATGTCACAAAGGTGTTTTTTTGTTGTTGCTTTGGTTTGTTTTTTGGGGGGGGATACAGGGTCTGTCGCTGTAGTCAGGCTGGCCTAGAACTCCTTATGTAGCCCATAATCCTCCTACCTCTGCCTCCTGTACTGGAATTACAGGCATTTGCTGCCAAGCCTGGCTTGCAATTTGTGTGTGTGTGTGTGTGTGTGTGTGTGTGTACCGGGGGTTGACCTCAGGACCTCACGCGCCTGTGCCGCTGAGCGGTATCACCGGTCCTTTTTTCGTGTGTGGGTTCCGGGAGTCGAACTCGGGCCCTCGCGCTTGCCAGGCATGCCCTTATGCCACTGAGCCATCTCACCGGCCCATGCAATTTTTAATGTTGCATTATTTATGTTCTACCTAGGAGATAGCATCCCTTTGGTTGGAGGAAGGAAATAACTTCTTAATAATCCTGAATACCATATGCTTTAATGAAGTATACTAGGTCACTTAAAAACTGATCAAAACTTAAGAATTTATCTATACTTCATTTATTTTTCTAATAATTTTTTGCATAGTTGATGTAAAAATTTATTTTGAGTTCCAATTGCTGTTCCATTGTGTTTTCTTCCATATGCTAGAATTTTAAAATTGTGATGTTTGTTTCTGCTTATCTGTAGAAGTATTATTCTTGGGTTTTATTTTAAGAATCTGATTAAATGCCTGGTAAATGTAATTATATCCAGTTATATCTTTTTTCCTTGAATAAGTAGAATGGTATTTTGAATGAGATTTTTAGTTATAATGATGTACAGAGTTCATTTGTTGTTCAACTCTCATGGGAGTAATAAATTAAAATACAACTAACTTTTTCCAAGTTTATACTCTCAGTGTATTCATTCAAAAACATTGGAGCGGGGCCAATGAGATAGCTCAGTGGCATAAGTGCCTGCCTGGCAAGCGCGAGGTCCTGAGTTTGACTCCCGATACCCACATAAAAAAAAAAAAAAACACTGGAGCAGCTTGGCATGGTGGTATGCATCATGCATTCCTGGCATTCTGGGAGACTGAGGCAGGAAGATTGAAAGTTTGAGCCCAGGAGTTCAAGGCCAGCCTGGGCAACATATAAAGGCCCTGTCTGAAAAGAAAAACAGTCAAGGCAGAGAAAGGACTAGATGTGAGCCATTATTTAATATTGTTTCTGGATGAGATCAGAGGGTGGGAAAGGATCCTCTTACTAATTGGGGCATTTTGTTTTCATAACTTTGCATATGAGATATTATTTTTTCCTTTATAAATGTTAAATATTGGAGGGTCTTCTCCTGCAGACTAGAGACTTCTAAGGACTGTTTCATTGATAGGTGTTTTCTTCTGTCCAGTGTTTACAGGCGTTGGAGTTTTTACATGCTAATCAAGTGATCCACAGAGACATCAAAAGTGACAATGTGCTTTTGGGAATGGAAGGATCGGTTAAACTTAGTGAGTAACAAATGAAGAAATAACATTAATTTGTTACTTGTTTGTTTCTTATTATAATTTCCTGTCTTTTATTCAATTAATCTCTTGTATTAAAATTTTTATGATTTAGTATATAGAAAGGAAGGGAATCTAGTGGTAAAGAATACAGATTGTGAACTGGACAGCCTGGTTTAAATAGCAGATCTGCTATTGCTTGCTGAATAATTTTGGGCAAGTTATTTAATCTCATTGGGTCTGTTTTCTCATTTATTCACTAAGGACAATAATAGTTCCTATCATAATTTTTTGGAGGTTAAAGATATAAAGCACTGAGGAACAATACCTGGGACAATAAGAAAACTGGTTCTGTCTTAGGAATAAGCTTGACTTTGTTTCTGACATCTGTTAGTTTTTCACGCCTTACTCTTCAGTTTTCTTTGAGTTTTATAGAGCATGGCCTCATGGGGAAGCTTTATGACCCCGACCTCTGGTTGACAAGGGGCAAATGCACTTTTCTAGTGATCTTTCTCATCAGGCAGAGTGGAATCCTGAGAAGAATCCTGAACTTCTTTTCTTTGTGGTCGTTGTCCCTCAGTTTCAGCTTTTCCCCCTGGGGGCTGCAGCAGAGGACCACTACTGAGATTTCTCTCACTCTGCAAAATCAAAGACTTTCTTTGATCAAGAAACCAAAAACTTGTTTTTGTAATCTAAAGGGCTTGGCACCTCTTTCAGCCTTTCTGTCTCTGTCTTTCTCTTTTTTAAATTATATCCCCTAAAGGTTATTTAGTCAAATGGTCAAAATATAAGATTTCTATTCTTTAAATAATCAGCAGGAGAGTTGGAAATAGACATTCACATACATTTTTATTTATTTATTTATTTTTATGTGGGTACCGGGAGTAGACCTTAGGACCTCACGCTTGCCAGCAAGCGCTTGTGCCTCTGAGCAATATCACCGGCCCTTTTTTTGTATGTGGGTACCGGGAGTCAAACTCGGGACCTTGCGCTTGCCATGCAGGTGCTTATGCCATTGAGCTATCTCACTGGCCCCACTTGCATTTTTAGTACATACACATGAAAACCGAGTAAGACTTTTTTGGGCAACATTTTTGCCTCATTCTGCCACTTACTAGATGAATGACCATGGGTGAATTATCTAAAAAGATATCTGTCTCAGTTTTGCCACTTATAAAATGAGTGTAATTTTAATAAATATGCCTGGGGCTGGGGTATAGATCAGTGTTAGAGCACTTGCCTAGCATACAGGAGGAGGTACTGAGTTCAAGTCTCAGCACTGGAGAAAAGTTAAAAATAATACTGCTCTAAGATGCTTAGAGCAATACCTGGCTTGTTATAAGCACTTGTTTTCTATATAAATGTTATTTTACCTAAAAATTGCTCCTCTAGTGTACTCTCCTTGTAGAGTTACTGAGTAGATACACCACAGTAAGTACAAGGGTATCTCTGCAACATTGTAAAGAAAATCTAAAACTCTCTTAAATGTTGAGCAGAACAGGAATGACAAAGTAATGTAATTTTTTTTTTTTTTGGTGGGTACCGGAGGTCAACCTTAGGACCTCGTGCGCCAGCAGGCGCCTGTGCCGCTGAGCAATATCACTGGCCCTTTTTTCGTATGTGGGTTCCAGGAGTCGAACTCGGGCCCTCGCGCTTGCCAGGCAGGCGCTTACGCCGCTGAGCCATCTCACTGGCCCAGTAATGTAATATTTTTACATAGTATAATATTCTGTAGTTTTTTAAAAAAGGAGCCAGATAAATGCACTAAAATGGAAAGATCTCTAAAAATAAATTCATTGTAGAAAAACACTTTACAGAATATCCTAGTCAGATAAAACAAACCAAGCAGTTCATAAATACTATTCAACTTATTTAATGCATAATGAAAAGTCTAAAGCTTACAAGCCTAATTACTAATACTGGTTACATACAAGTCGAATGGGTTTAATGGTGGGAGGGAAGAAGTGATTTTAAGTTCTGATCCCAATTTCTTCACCAAGTTAACATCAGGCACTACCTAGGCGTCCCATCCCCAGGTTAGACAGTGGGGCAGCTGAGGTGGATGGAGTAGATGCACGCTAGTCAGCATTCTGACGGTACCATCATAGTCAAGTGTGTTCTTTTTCTAGGTGTGCTACTAAGTTGGGTGCTTAGTGTGTCTACCTTCTGTTTATTTTATTCAACATAGTTTTCATATCCTGACCTTTCCTGAATTCACTGCATTTGGTTTTGGTGTTCACCTTTGGTCTTTTTTTTTCTTTTCATATCTCTTTCAATTGTATTAAACTTTTTAGGGCAGAGTGAATTATTCACAATACCCTAATAAACTTGACTCTATAAAAGTAATGTCAGGGCCGGTGAGATGGCTCAGCGGCGTAAGCGCCTGCCTTGCAAGCGCGAGGGCCCGAGTTCGACTCCCGGATCCCACATACGAAAAAGGGGCCGGTGATATCGCTCAGTGGCACGGGCGCCTCCTGGCGCGCGAGGTCCTGAGGTCGTCCCCCCGGTACCCACCAAAAAAAAAAAAAAAAAAAAAAAGTAATGTCAAAGTATTTTAAATGCATTCTGATAAAAGGCTGAATAGTCAGAATAAAATTATATCATCTGAAGTGAATTCTTTGGATAAAGCTATCCTTGAAATCTTTCATTCTAGATGTTTTATTTTGTTTTGTTTTGTAGCCGACTTTGGTTTCTGTGCCCAGATCACCCCTGAGCAGAGCAAACGCAGCACCATGGTTGGGACCCCTTACTGGATGGCACCTGAGGTGGTCACACGGAAAGCATATGGCCCCAAAGTGGACATATGGTCTCTGGGCATCATGGCTATCGAGATGGTCGAGGGAGAGCCTCCGTACCTCAATGAGAATCCCTTGCGGGTAAGGCCAGTTAACACCAACCACGCTGTGAGAACGCTTTTTCCTAAACATTCTGGTTATATACGGAATCAGCCAAGATTTTAGAACAGAAAGGTGATAAAACCTAATCTCTGCCCTTACTGTCCATCTAAAAATCATATGGCTCCTGAGTTATAGAACTGAAAATATTTGCTAGAGTTTGTAGGTGTTTTGTTTTGTTAATGGCCAAAGTGTGTGTAATGGTTACACTCATCATGGGGAGTTGGTACATGACACATCTTAATTCTTTTTCCCCCCCTCCCTCCATCTTCTGGACTCCTCCTCCTTTTATGTAGGGGGCAGGGGGGGATACATATTTGTACTACCTAATGATCACATTTCTCTTAGGGACTTGGTACATGTACACAACACATCACAGTTTTCGTTTTGTTTAATTCTGTTTCCATCCCCTCCCTCCACCCTTCCTCTGTCTCTTGGTTCCCTTTCCATATGCTAAAGATCTATTTTGCTATTTCCTATTGTCTTTTATTTTACTCTTTATTTCTACTTTGGGTTTTTCATATAACAGAAGCCATGTGATATTTAAGCTTGTGTGTCTGATTTATTTCACTTAACATGAAGCTTGGAGGTGTGTCTTTTTCTCTACAAAGGACTCAAGTTTATCCTTTATGGTAGAGTAGCACTCCACTGTGTGTAAACACCACATATTTTATTTTATTTATTTTTTCAGTACCGGAAATCGAACTCAGGACCTTGAGCTTGCCAAGCAGGCGCTTGTGCTGCTGAGTTATATCCCCGGCCCAACACCACATATTTTAATCCATTTATCTATGTAGACACGTAGACTGCTTCTAAGATTTAGGTGTTGTGAATTGTGCTTGAGTTTGTAGATTGTTAATAGCTGTATGGTTTATTTTGTAGTATTCTTATTTTTCTTATTTATACTACTATTGAACCCAGGGCCTTGCACGGAGCTGCATCCCTGGCCCTTTTTTGTTTGTTTGTTTGAGACAGGGTCTCGTTATGTAGCACAGGCTGGCGTCGAACTTGCTTATGTAGCCCAGGCTGGCCTTGAACTCACAGCAGTCCTCCTGCCTCAGCCTCCGAGTGCTGGGATTACAGGCATGCACCACCATGCCCGGCTCCGGGCTCTTTTATTTTAAGACAGGATTTTACAAAGTTGCCCATGTTGGACCACACTTCTGATCTTCCTGTCTCAGCTTCCCAGAGTGCTGCGATTATGGGTATGTGCTACGATGTCCAGCTTCCTGAGTACTTTTTGCCCCATTGCCAAAGATTCTAGTTTAAGAGGCAGTTAAAATAGTTTTTTGTTTTTGTTTTTTTTTTATGTGGATACCCGGAGTCACCCTCAGGACCTCATGCTTGCCAGCAAGCGCTTGTGCTGCTGAGCGATTTCACCATCCCTTTTTTTCCTTCATGTGGGTTCCGGGAGTCAAACTCAGGACTTTGTGCTTGCTGGGCAGGTGCTTATGCCGCTGAGCTATCTCACTGGCCCTAAAATAGTTTTAATAATTAATTTAGAACACTCTACAGAAAAGTTTTCAAAGCCTCAGAAAAGTTTTCGTTTCATTCACTCAGCGGTTTTTATTTTGGTTTGGTTTGGTTTGATTTTTGTTTTTTGAGACAGGTGCTCATTGTGTAGTCCAGGTTGGCCTGGAACTCAAGGTGATCCTCTTGCCTCAGCCTCCCAAGTACTAGGATTACAGGTGTGTGTCACCATGCCCAGCTAGTTAATGTTAATTTGAGTACTTACCTTGTGCCAAGTACTGTTCAAAGTGCTGCCTAATAGAACCAACAAAAATTCCTGCCCTCATGAACTTAATATTCTAGTGGGAGGAGATTGGCAATAAAATAAATAGGAATACTGTGAATATTTTAAGCGGTGGACTCCTAAGTGCTGGGGCTGGCATGCAAAGAGCCAGGGTGTTTGCTTTGAAAGGATGCTTGGGAGAGGGTCACTGAAGCAGGCATTTGTATACAGGAAGTGGGAGAGTAAAGCTTACCCAGGGAAGAGTAGAACAGCAGAAGGAATAGCAAGGCAAAAGCCCTGCAGCAGGATTGCTGTGGTACATTTGAAGCTCATGAACAGCTTTCAGCATTACTGAGTATACGAGCAAACAATGGGCAGGAAGGTGAATCCCTGAAGAAGCGAGGCAGTGTGTGGTGCCATGGGCAGCCTTTGGAAGAATTCTAGCTTTTACTCTGGATAAGATGAGGGAGCCATTGGAGAATTTTGAGAAGAGTAAAATGTTTTACCTCTTTTTTCAGTCCTGGGGATTGAACCCTGGGTCTTTACACTGAGCTACAGCCACTGTCTCTTTTTTTATTTTGAGAAAGGATCTGCTCAGTTCCCCAGGCTGGGCAACTATTACCACAGAGGGGAAAGAGGAAGAGGAGGAGGCTCATGGATCTGATAAAGGACACTCACCTTGTTGAGGTCCCTTTAGTGTGTTGAAGGTGTTATTCTGTTTCTAGGCCTTGTACCTGATAGCAACTAATGGAACCCCAGAACTTCAGAATCCAGAGAAACTTTCTCCAATATTTCGGGATTTCTTAAATCGATGTTTGGAAATGGATGTAGAGAAAAGGGGTTCAGCCAAAGAATTATTACAGGTAAATGTGGAAATGATGCCATTGTTGGAAAAAGTTGATAGTTTTGAGTAACCAACAGAAAGCTTTCATAATGTTAATTATATTTCATTCTTCATTGACCACCAGGAATAAGGCAGCTGCTGCATTTTAGGGTTCTAACTACTGGGAATAAAATTCATTAATATCATAATTATAATTTTTTTTGTGTGTGTGTGGGTACCGGGAACCAAACTCAGGACCTTGTGCTTGCCAGGCAAGCGCTTATGCCTCTGAGCTGTATCACCGGCCCCTCATAATTATAATTTTTGCATATTATTCTCTGACCTATGCATTGCTGGCATGAATATATTTATGGGCAATTTAATTGTAGATTGTATGAAATTAGAAACACTGAAAGAGCTCTGCTGCCAACTATAAAAGTGATATACTGATTATGAGGGTTTTGGCCAGGTATCGAAATAATGTTTAGTCTATTAAATAAATTATGATCATAAGTAGTATTTGAGGCCTAGTTGAAAGAAGCTGATGACTTTTATTCATTATCCTTCCTCATTCTGGCAGCACCCTTTCCTGAAACTGGCCAAACCATTATCGAGCCTGACACCACTGATCATGGCGGCGAAGGAAGCAATGAAGAGCAACCGTTAGCATCACTGCCATGGCCTCGCACTCTTCTCTCCATTTTTCTAAAGAAGTCTTTTAATATATGAAAATGAGTACTCTTTTGGGGGTTTAAAGAGGTGGTCTGCATGACATGGAGGAAAAACAAACTAGTCCCTGAAGACAACCAAGAGAAAATTGCAAAAAGAGAATTATGACTTTCAAACGAACCCCTTCTTTAGGGTCCAAAAGGAGTGGTGGACTGAATCACTGTGCTTACATCTGCAGCAGCCCAGCAGGCCATTTATCACACTATTTGCATTCTATTTTGCTGACTTTGTTGCAGTAGATCCTGTTCGTTGTCTCCTTTGGGGTGTTTTTAATACTTGAATGGCAGATTCGAGGTTTTCAGAGTATTCATTTCATCTGTTGGTCTTCTGTTCTTCTTCATAGCTTTCCTTTTCTTTGACTTGCTCCATTTGACTTGCTTTGAGAAGTTTTTCTCATGCCTGAATTCAAGGCAAGTATGATAGAAATTATGTAGCTCTTTATATTGACAAAGGAGGTTGATATGGTTTAACCTTTTTTTAGAAGTTAGGACCAGCTATTGTTACATGCAATATTTCAGCTCAGAACTTGAACTGAAGGAAGGGAAAGAAAAGTATGTGATTTTTACTTTTTTTAACAAATGTGAGTCATTTTTAGAAATTTCATGGTAGTGAGTTTGGCATTTGTTACATGTATAGAAAGACTAATAATCTATATTTATAACTAAGTCATTGAACCGGAAAAAGAATCCCATGGACTGTACATCCTTATAATTTTGTATTCCTTTTCAACCTGTTTCCTCTTCAGATTTGGCTTCTGGAACCAAAGTTATTTGTTCTTGCTCCAGTGTGGACCTTATGACTTTGTTTGGTGCCACTACCTGCCCTTCCCCCTTCATTTTAGAAATATGTTTCTGTATATGTTGCAACTTAAGGTGTTTTTGTTTTTGTTTTGTTTAACCCTCTCTCACTTCACACAAACTCCCCTACTCCCTGTGGAAATAATACAATAACCATTGAATTTTCAGAACTTAAAAGTTAACTTTTCTTCTCCCTTTTAAAAGGAAAAATATTTAGGGCTAGCAAAAACAAAGTGGGAGACTTGAACCTTGGTGAGTTCTAAAATAGAATCATGAGAGAAATGTCAGTATTACAGACATGAAGCTTACGACCGGCAGACTGTAAGAATTTGTCGTAAGTTCCAATGTTACTAGCCCATTACCCAATGTTTTACTATTAGGACTTAAAGTTGGTGGATTCATGGGTCATTTGCGATGTTGAATTATTTTAGTTTTTGTTTTATGTTTTCAAATAAGTGGAGAGTAGTCATGTAAAAAAAAACTGGAAAAAAAAATGAAATGTTCTTATTGATAGTAATACTTTTTATTTTAAAGATTTAATAAAAGGTCTGTGACCTGTAGCATTAATTATTAGAGTGCCTGCTCTTCTCCCCTCCCCTCCTGTTTTTCTTTCCTCTCTGCTTTTGTCCCATTTTTGTTGTTGTTGCCACTGTTTTGCTTCTGGAGGAGGTACTTTCCCTTCTGACGTGCCATCTGTGGTTGGTTCTGGCATTTTGTCCCCACTGTCCTCTCCCAATGAACCTCATACCTGCTGGCCACCCTGCGGTAGTATAAATTGTGAATTAAAATAATTTTGCTGTTTTGGAGTATATTGAGAAAACTAGCGGGGTTTTCTGTTACTGCCATCATATCTGTGGTAAGATACTGGTATGAGGAGAAATGGCTGTTTTTTATTGATAATATAGAGAGGTTTTCAGAAAAATTAGTACAATAACCAGTGAAACTTAGTATCTAGAGCACTTAATGGCCTGTGTTTTCAGTCTTGGTTCTTGATTTCATTTTTCTCTGGACTATATTTGGCTTTCTACAGCCATCCCTAAATTACAGAAACAAGCTGTTGGATTTCCAGTGGAAAGCTGTAGTGCCTCTTGAGTTCTGGATTTGCACACCCTGTCAGCCGTTGTCTGGTTGGATGATGCTGAAGAAGATGCTGCCATGGAATAGCAACCAGCCAGACAAGGAGACTGAGCCTCCCGACCGCCCAGGAAGGTGCGTCTATCCTGAGCACTGAGACTAGGCCCAGGGAGTGCGTGCCGATGCCCCGCATGACGCCGTGACTCTACATGGGGCTTTTCTGCCGATAGAAGCAGTTGGGGTTTGTATTTGCCACTTCTTTGTCCATTGCTGGCAACGGACTTTGTCATTAAAACCTGACTCCTAGGTTAATGGAGCTGCACTGTGGTTTATTCTTTACTTACCTGGATAAACTAACCTGTCATAGAAATATACTTTGGTTAATTCTGAACTGTGTGGTTTTTAAACAAAATAATCTTAAAAGCAATACAGAATTGTGATTTATTAATTTTAAATTAAAATGTTCAGATCTTGTTGAAAGAACAATTACATCTGAATCAAGATTGATGGTTTTTTAATGATTGCCTTTTGTATTCACCCTTTTGGTCATCACTTTAGAATAAGAATTTCTATTTAAATCTGAAAGTTACCTTGGTAGTCCTCTTATATTATTAAGACAATGTTAGTATAGCACTTATTTATTATTTTGTAGACTGTCTGGTGGTCCTAAAGTTATCTTTTCCTCTTGTTCCTTTTGCTGCTATTAGGGAACAGTTAAAACTGGGAAACCATTGCAAATACTGAGCATTTTATCCCACCTAGAATAGTAAACAAGTAGAGCAGTTGCGTGGCCTCAGACACATGGCTATCAAATTCTGACTTCCTGTATCAAGTGCCCAGCACCAAGCATGAATTCTTTTCCCTTCAACATAGATAGTAAACTGCTGGGCTGGGGATATTGCTCAGCAGCACAAGCGCCTGCCTGGCAAGCGCAAGGTCCTGAGTTTGATTCTCGGTACCAAAAAAAAAAAAAAAAAAAAAAAGATAGTAAGCTGCTTAAAATTTACCTGGTAACCACCAGTCTTAAATCCGTGCCTTTAACAAGCAGTTGTAAACTACCTACTTATGAGTATTTCTCCTTAGGACTCACTTAAAATGACATTTGTTCATACATACTGTATTCTAACCAGAATAATTTTAGACTGACTTTAAATCTGACCAGGCAGCAACTTACAGTTAAAAAAAGTCGGTGCTTAAAGAATTTGCATCAGTTATTGAATCTAACATTTTTTAAATATATTGAGACCGTGTCCAGTAAAATGTCGGTGTGTTGCTGATTATAGCTAAAATAGAACCAAATACTAATTTTATAGTGGAATTTCATAGTAATATAAAAAAGCAGGTTGTCTGTCTCGTCTCCACAGCTCCTGCATAGATACTTAAGCAGTTAGGGTCAGTTTTTCTATAGCACGTGCATACACATGTGCGCAGGAAAGAAATACACACACACACGTGCTTTTTCCCTCACCCAGCACATTTCTTCAACATTAGCAGAGATGCTGTGTTTAACGCCATGGAGCCACAGAGAGGAGTCAGCCATTGGCCTGGCCTTGAGAGAACTGAAGTCTTTCTCACACACCATGCTAGAGCAATTCTAAGAGGACGGGCAGAAGGACATGTATGATAAGCCTGTCAACTTCTCATTCTATGTTATGAAAAAGAATTGTATTTTAAATTCAGCATCTTTGTTTGGAATGTGTTGCCCCCACCCCTTATTTTGATAGATAGAAATGCAGTTGAGTGAAAATAGCCTGTTTTGTCTTCAAATTTTATATTTTCTTTTATTAGTTTAATTCCATTCAATTATTTAATTGTTGCATTAACATTAACTGCTGTATTTGATGGCTTCATTCAATAATTTTGTTCTTCAGGGCTAGAAATAAACGTTTTTAATGTTTATTTTTACCTTTCCTAAACTTCTATTTTTCTTTTGATCAGAATAACCTAAAAGTATACATGTTTAAAAAGGATAATAAAGCTGGGCATGGTGGTACATGCCTGTAATCCCAGCACTGGGGAGGCTGAGGCAGGAGGATCACCATGTGTAGGAGGCCAGCCTGGGCTACATAGTTCAAGGCCAACCTTGAACTACACAGTGAATTACACAGTGAGTTCTTGTCTCCCGCCCCCACAAAAAAGAAAAAAATATATAATAACGATAATAGGTTTTCAAAGAGCATGCAGCTTTTTAAAGGATAAATGTCTTTAAAATGGGGTCAAGGTGCCCTTTGAAAGTTTCTCTGTTCCTCTCACTAGATTTTCCAAAACTCACTACAAAAATGCAAAAACCGGGGCCAGTGAGATAGCTCAGTGGCATAAGCGCCTGCCTGGCAAGCGTGAGGTCCTGAGTTCAACTCCCGGTACCCACATAAAACAGAAAAAAAGGGCCAGTGATATTGCTCAACGGCACAAGCGCCTGCTGGCAAGTGCGAGGTCCTGAGTTCGACCCCCGGTACCCACATTAAAAAAAAAAAAAAAGTAAAAACTGTAGAAGAGTATTTCCTGTACAGTTAATCTACTCCACTAGTAACACCTCCTTTGAGGATCCTGGAGTCGGGCTGGGCTGCAGGTCAGCCTTGGCTTCTGAGGCTGTGCTTCATCTGTCTCTTGAGTTATGTTCTTTTGCTGACCGCCATATCTTCTTGCTTGGTTTAGTCCCTGTTTCAGAGAAGTGTGCTTCCTCAAGCTTCCTGAGAACAAGGTGCAGTTCCAGGGAAGTAGAAATGTGAAGAACTTACGTATATGGAAACGCCCCACATGTAACTGTTCATACAGGAGTCTAGGTTGGAACCACCTTTGAGAATGTTGAAGTCAGTACTTTCTGGTCCTAGAGCCTTTTACTCCTGTGTCTTCATTACTTTTCTTGTTGTTGAGACAAAATACCTAACACCCACAAGTTAAAGGATGAAAGGTTTATGTTAGCTCACAATTTGTAGAGGTTTCAGTTCATAGCTGGCTTCAAGGCAGGGTGGCATGGCAGAGGGGCATCACAGAGGAGAAAATTTCATGGCGTGGCAGGGCAAGTCAGAAGGCAGCAAAGTGGCAAAGTAGCAACAGTAGCAGCAGCAGCAGGTCCTGCTTCCCTCTCCTTTTTATCCCTTCCAGGCTACCCGCCTTTTGGGTGGTGCCACCCACACCCAGGGAGGGCCTTCCCATTACTATACCCAGAAATGTGCTAAACCATCAGTGGACTAATATAGTAATCATGCACCCTTAATCCCAGCATCACACACCCTCCATCCAGCACCTCCCAAAGCTCCCAGCTATGAGTGCATAAGGCTTTAGGGGGACAACTAGACACAAGCCCTAACATCCTGGTAGATCTTTATTTAGGGCCCATTTTGTACCTCTTTGGAACTTTCATCCTGAAATGTTGTCCTGCATACCTTTAGTTCTGGGAGATTACATTTCTTGGAAAATTGTCTCTTGGCCCCACCCCCATTGTTTGTTTCTGGAAATCTCACATTAATCTTTATTTCTTATTCTCCCCTCTTGCTTTTCTTTGTTTGCTTGTTCATTTAGAGACAGGGTCTCGATATGTAGTTCAGGCTGGCCTTGAACACACTATGTAGCCAAGGCTGGCCTCAAACTCCCTGCAGTCCTCCTGCCTCAGCCTCCCAAGTGTTGGGATTATAGGTGTGCACCATCGCGCCTGGTCTCCTCTCTTGTTTTTCGACTCTTTGCCTTTTGTTTTTACCTTTCTGGGGAGGTTTTCTTACATTTCTATATGTTCCATTTGAACATATATATATATATATATTTTCTGTGTGTGGGTGGGTACCGGGGGTCGACCTCAGGACCTCGCGCGCCAGCAGGCGCCCATGCCGCTGAGCGATATCACCGGCCCTGTTTTCATATGTGGGTTCCGGGAGTTGAACTCAGGCCCTTGTGCTTGCCGGGCAGGTGCTTAACGCCGCTGAGCCATCTCACCGGCCCGAACATATATTGACTATCATATTTTATAGCTTGTTCTTGCTTTCTGAGTTTCCTTTCTATGGCCTTCTTTTCTTCATGAACAATGTATACCTTCATAAACAGTGTATACTCAGGGCACAAGGCCCTGAGTTCGATCCCCAGTACCACAAAAAAATGATGTATTTCCTGCTGAGTTCATTATAAAGGATGTATCTTTGGTGTGCATGGCTGTAATTCTAGCACTCTGGGAGGCTGAGGCAGGAGAATCCCAAGTTTGAGCCCAGCCTGAGCGGTTTTACAAAACCCTATCTCAAAATACAAATGGACTGGGGTTGTAACTCAGCGTAAAGGCCCTGGGTTCAATCTTCAGTACCACCACCACCACCACCACCACCACCACCACCACCCCCCCCCACACACACACAGAGTTGTGTTTTAGTTCAGGCGTCCACAACAAAACACCATAGATGGTGGTTTAACAATATAAATTCTGTATCTTTTTTTTTTTTTTTTTTTTGCTGTGGTCAAGGCTGGCCTCAACCTCCATCCTCCTCCTTCAGCCTCCCAAGTGCTGGAGCAAGTGCTGTGCACTGAGCTACATCCCCAGCTAGAAACGTATTTCTTCCAAGGCCTGGAGGTTGGAAGGCCACAATAAGGGGCTGGCAGGGTAGATTTCAGGGCAAGGCCTCTTCTCTTGGCTTGTAGGTGGCCACCAGGGTGAGTGACTTCTTTGAGAAGCTCCTCCCACCACAAGGGCCCCATCTCCAAGGGTTACTTTAACTTTATAAAAGTCTGGAAGTGACATATATATTGAGGTCATAATCTTTTTATTTTTTGGTGGGTACTGGGGGTCGACCTCAGGACCTCGTGTGCCAGCAGGCACCCGTGCCGCTGAGTGATATCACCAGCCCTTTTTTCGTATGTGGGTTCCAGGAGTCGAACTTGGCCCTCACGCTTGCCAGGCAGTCGCTTATGCCGCTGAGCCATCTCACTGGCCCCCCCCTTTTTTTTTTTAATCTCTGAATTGTGTTATTTTGGGGGGTTCCTTACATCTTGGCATTCACATAGACTCTTTTAAGATGTTCACTGAAGCACTTGGGAGGCTGAGGCAGGAGGATCGCCGTGAGTTTGAGGCCAGGCTTGTCTGCATAGTGGTTTCAAGGCCAACCTGAACTGAGTGAGACCCTGTCTCAAAAAACCAAGATATAGGGCCAGGGATATAGCTCAGCGGCACAGAGCCTCCCTGGCAAGTGTGAGGTCGTGAGTTTGATTCCCGGTACCAAAAAAAACCCAAGATATAAAAAAAAAACAAAAAATCCCAGGCTGTTTGGTGAATACCTGCAGATGCCTGCTGGTTCTGCAGTAACACCAGCACACGCTCTGTCAAGGTCTCAGTCCTGAGCTGGGCTCCTGGTGCCATCCAGCAATTAGTGATTTTCTTCCAAGACCTTGTTTCCTCTCCCTTTTTCTCCAAAGCTATTTCACAACTCTTAATCCTGCATCCTTTGATTTCAACACTACTTTCTTCTACTCTACTGCTAGAGTATCCTGGGTTCCCCAGCACTCAGGAGATTAAGGCAGGAGGATTACACATCTGAGGCCAGCTGGGGTTACATAGGGAGTTCTTGGCTAGCCTGGACTACAATAATAAAGCCTTTTTTTTTGTATGGGAAATCAAACTCAGGACCTCGTTCTTGCCAAGCAAATAAAGCCTGAAAAAAAAAAAAGAAAACTGTTCAGGCTTCTGTCTTTGCAGTCTCCTCTCTGTGGGAGGTGCTCCCCCTCTTGGCAGCTGTTCTCCACATCCCACCCTCCCAGGTCCTCAGCCTCTTGGGCTTATGGTGGTGAGGCTGCACCTGCGCTGGCCCTCAGCCCCAGCCCTCACCATGACAGAAGCGTGTGTGCAAGTCTGCCGTTGCACACCACCTTCCTTGGTCTTTTCTCATCTGCACTCAAGGAAAGAGGAGACTATACCTAGTGTTTTCCTTACCATATTGCTCCTGCCCTGAACATGTCAGTGAAACAACCCTAGCCAACAGCACCAGTGCCTTGTTTGTTTTTTTGCACACAGTACTGAGGATTAAACCCAGAGCCTTTACAATGAGCTGCCTCATCCCCAGCCACCCCCCCCCTTTTTTTTCAATTTTAAGCAAGGGTCTCACTAAATTGCCCAGATTGGGCTCAAATTGCGATCCTCCTGCCTCAGTTTTCCAGAGTGCTGGGATGACAGGCTTGCACTGCCATGCCTGACAATCACCAGTGACTTCGTAGTTACTGAATTCTTTAGGCCGTTTTTAGTCCTAATGACTTCTGTCACATTTGGTGCTGTTTATCTGCCTTCTTGAAATGAGCCCCTAGATTTCAGAGGCGCCATTCTGTCTGGGCTTTCGTCTTTCACCTCTGGCCTTTCCTCAAATGCCTCTCAGCTTCCAATTTGCTCTTCCCAGGCGAATTGCATGGGCTTCCCACATTCGTGATTTTTGTCTTGTATCACTTGGCAACTTCCAAACAATTTCAAACAATGCCTTTCAGCCAGGTGTGGTGGTGCACACTTACAATCACTTACTTGGGAAGCTGAGGCAGGAGGATCACAAACATTTGTTTTTCTCTTTTTATAGGAGGAACACAAATTTGAATCCATCCTGGACAAATTATCAAGATCCTGCTTCAAATAGAAAGGGGCTGGGGGTGTAGCTCAGTAGTAGAGCACTTAGCATGCACGAGGTCCTGGGCTCAATCCCCAGCATCATTAAACAAACCAAGAACTACCTTTCTTACACTCCAGATAAATACTAGACACCACACAGGCCTTCAAACTGTGGTGCACAGCTCATCTCTGCACCACCCTCCTCTGTCCACCCTCCTATACCAGAAGATCAGCAGCTAACACTGCCTTCACCTCTGGACTCTGTCAGGTAAGTCACCAAGTCCTATTGATTCTGCCTTTTAATCTCTTGGACCTATTTCTCTGTTCTATCCTTTGCTTCAGGCTCTGGGCTTTTTTTTTTTTTTTTTTTTTTTTTTTAACTACACTGAATTTATGGGTTTTTGTTTTGTTTTGTTTTTGTACCAGGAATCGAACCCAGGGCCTCATGCTTGCCAGGCAGGCACTGTGCTGCTGAGCTACATCCCCAGCCTTTAGGCTGATCTTTAGAATTTTTTATTTTTTTGGGACAGGGTCTTGCTGTGTTGTTCAGGCTGGCCTTGAACTCACTATGTAGCCCAGGATGACCTTGAACTCAGAAACCCTCCTGCCTCAGCCTCCCGAGTGCTGGGAACTATTGGCTTAGCTATTTAGGCTGAGTTAGAACTTAGGCTGAGTTAGAACTCACTGCACTGCTGGCAGAGTGACCTTGCTCTCTTTTTTCTTTCTTTTTTACATTATAGGTCTAACTCAGGAATGCATGCTAGGCACATGCTTTACCCCTGAGCTATGTCCCTAGCTCTGAATGACCTTTCTAGATACAAATAAATTCAAATCATCTCAGCATGGCTAAAAAATTCCCTCCGTATCTGGGTTATCTCTAGTCCCAGTAAAACGTCTTTAATAAAAGTTACACTGTTACAAAATGAAATGAGACAGCCCTGCCAAAGAGTGACCTCCACGCCTCTCCTGGAAAAATAAATGTGGAAAGATCCTGTGATTCTTGTAGGCAAGGCACTTCCCACTTGGGAGGGGAGGGGAGGGGAGGTGTGGGATGGGAAGCCTTTTGCTGAGTCTATAATAGAAGGAGGCCTGAGATCCCCTGGGACTAAGCAGCTGAGGCAGAAGCCAGCCTGGTTTAACTTCGCAGACAATTTGTCTGGGCTTCTCACATCTGCACAGAACACTGCAGTGCTGAGCATGTGCCTTGGAGCAACATTCAACAAGCGCAATTCGCTTGCCCTCGGTCTCTGCCTGTATTTGTTAAAAGCTGCCTGCCAAGTTACCTTCTGCCCACCCGTCCAAGTTTGCTCTGTAGTAGGTAAATGTTTCCTAGTTGTGTTGCCTTTTTTTTTAAACAATCAAAATAGAGTAGGAGTGCCATGCATTCCTGTCTTCCATTCTTAAATCCGTAGTTACATACAGCATCACAATTACCAAACCGAAAAGGTTTTCTCTATTAATGACTTACTTCACTTTGTCTTTTCCTATATTTAAAAACTAAAGTGCACCATATTTGAAAACTATTTGATGAGGGCCATATGATTAAGGAATGTAGATCTGGTTTTGATGGCTTTGATATTGTTAAAATCTTGGAGTTTTGGTTGGAACTAGAAGAATCTTAACCACATTCAGTATTACACTTCACAATACTTTTAAGATTTGCTGGTAGGAATTTGTTGGTTTTTCAATAAACTTAAAACAACTTTAACCGAGTTTTCATTGCAGACATTGTTTTGTTCGCACTCTTCTTGGTTATATAAGAAGCATTCAAACGTTTGATCATTTTTTTGGTTCATCTGTCAATCTATTGGAGCATGCCCCAAGGAAAGCCGGGCGTGGTGGTGGTGCATGCCTGTAATTCTAGCACTTGGGAGGCTGAGGCAGGGGAGTTGCAGGTTCAAGGCCAGCTTGGATTACATATTGAGACACTGTCTCAAAAAACAGTGCCTAAATGTGTTGAAGGTCATTCTGAGTCTGGATTGGTGTGTAGGGAAAGAAGTACTTGCAGCACTGCAAGATAAAGGAAAAAAAAAAAGTCCCCCCCCCCCCCCGGTACTGGAGATTGACCCTGGGCCTTTGGAGCTTCCACAGTGGCGGTGGCTTCTTCAGAGGTCTTGTTGATAGCTGGGATACGCTGGGGCTGGGGGATCCTCCTTAGGGAGCAGCTGGCTTGCGCCCTCTAGGCACAGGGGTACGTTTCAGAACTGCTTGGTGGTAGACTGAGTAAGGAGGATGCCGCCCACCTTGGCAGAGCCCACCACGGCCAGTGGACCACTGCGGGCAGCCAGCACAGGCCCCGTCAGGGCTCCGGGTGATGGCGTCCCGAGGTTCCCTCTGCCCCGCAGCCCCCACACCTCCAACCTGCGGTGCTGGGATCCTCCACACTGACACTACCCCTCAGCCGGCGTCGATTCCTGCAGGAGCGCTGCGGAAGCCCTCGCTACCCCGGAAGATGCCGCCGCAGTCCCCAGTTTGCCCGGCCAGGGCTCTGGAGCGGACTCCGCAACGCCCGGACCTTAGCCGGCCCACGCCCGCATGATGCAGTAACTTTAATGCTCAACAATAGCAATAAATTCTGGGGTCGTAAATACTAGCTGGTAAATCAATTTGCGGAACGAGACTTCTGATAATGGTGGTATGAAAGCAGTTCTTCCTACAGGAACCAATTATACAAATTAGACAGAATTACTAAAAATAACTATTTGAATCCACTGAAAAATGGCCAAAAGCAGGCAGAAACTAGATGAGAGCTATCTCGAAACAGTATTCCCACATCCGTAAGCCTGCGGGTCTGCGGCTTTCTCAACGCCCTTGGCCCTGGCTGTGGACGCGGCAGATGATGGCATCCAGAGCTGCAGAGCAGGGAGAAACTGAAGGGAAAGATTCCCAAATAAAGCAGCGGTGGTGATGCACACTTGCAAGCCCAGCACTCTGGGAGGCTGAGGCAGGAGGATGGCAACTTCAAGCCCAGCCTGTGCAACTTAGTGAAACCTTGTCTCAAAAAGGGTGGGGGATGTAGCTCAGTGTGAAGGCTCTGTATTCAACCCCAGCACAGGTTGGGGGCAGGGATTGTATCCTATATTCTGTCTGCTTTTGAGTCGTTTGTTTCCAGTGTAACAGGGACTTAAAGGTGTGGCCTGCAGGTACCCAATGGGTAACTAACAGCAAATAAAGCTGGGCCTCCCCGCTTTCATTTTATCTGTCACTTTTATGACCTTAAAACTTTTGATCAGATCCCTGCTCTGCTCTGCACAAAGGCATGTTAATCGCTTATGGGGTGTCTGTGTAAAAACTGGTAATACAAGTTTCCTTAACCCTAAATTCACCTACCCTATCTCCTCCCTCTCAAGACTGAGGACATCAAGATAAGAATAACTAAAATAATTTTCAGGATTGGCAGGGACATCCAATTGCCAGTTTTTATTTATGATGTCCAGTTCCAGACCCCCTGAAGCGATGTCCCAAAGTCTCCAGGCATGATTTTAAACCTGCAGTTACCTCAGATTCCAGGAAAACTGCAGCCTCGCAGAACACCCCGTGATGAGGTCACTGTGCCCTAGTAGGAGCAATCCTTCCCTGGCGGGAGCTGAGTCTGCCCCTCTAAGCCAGAGCCTCCAAGGAACTGAGCCGCCCTCAGGCAATGGCGGCAGTCCCAGAACCCCAGGAGCCAGGTCTGAGACACCAGCAAACCAGATGCTTGACCAGAATTACCTAGCTTTCAGTCATACAGACCCCAACCCCTGCTTTTTTCCCTCCTTTTCTGTGAAACCTCAAGCTGCTTTTAGCCCCCTGAAGACAGATTTGGGGAGATGGAGAATGGGGATTGAGCCCAGGGCCTTCACACTGAGCTAGATCCCTTTTTGAGAAAGGGTCTTGCTAAATTGCCCAGGCTGAGCTCAAACTCACCACCCTCCTGCCTCAGCCTCCCAGAGTGCTGGGATTACAGACATGTGCCTCCCATGCCTTGCTTGAAGACAGACCTTGAACCTCTGTATCCATCTTCCTGGTGTGGACATACTAATTAAAGACCTTTCCTGCCCCCTTCACTGCTGGTTTCCTTGACTGGCATTTTGGGGACCTCTGGAGCCAGGGCTTTTGCTCTAAAACTCTGGTAAAAGGAGGGTCAATGTGATCTCTGTTTTCCATGTTGGCTGGAAGTGGAAATCTCAAAAGATTTACTTTTTTTTTTTGGTACCGGGAATTGAACTCAGGACCTTGCGCTTGCCAGGAAGATTTACTTTTAAACTGAGGGAATATGCCAATTTGAAGTTATTTTAATTGTTTAGAAATAAGACTATGGAAGGTTTTAGTCTGGAAAGAACCATATTGCTGATGCTGTTTAGAATTAACTGACACATGGTGATAATTAAAAGCAAACCAGCTTGTAGTTGTTACTGGCTGTTTTGTTTTGTGGTGTTGGGAATCAAACCCAGGCCCTCAGTGGAAGGCAAGTGAGCTACACCCTCCAGCCCCCCTCTTTTTCAAGTGCTGGGATGAACTCAGGGCCTTGCTGCATGCTAATGTGTACACTTCTGTCACCTGATAGGGTCAGAGCTGGTCCCCCAAAGAGGAAAGGGGACCTAAATGCTCCCTTACAGGATAGATTTTTCAATTTGTCCCAGAAAAACATTTCAAGATGTCAGTGAGAGGCACAGGCAGATTTATTTAGGCAGATTTGAAGAAGTACACACTGAGAAAATAAGAGTGTGGTGGTTGGGCAGTGTTGGGAATATCTATCAATCAATCAAAGAAGAAAAGGAGCTTTAACTAGTATGGCCACGCCAAGAAGACAGATCCAGAGTTTCAAGATCTGTCTTTGAGAGAGGCACGGAGCACATACCTGTAATCCCAGCACGTGGGAGGCAGAGGCGGGATTATCATTTCAAGTTTGAGGCCAGCCTGGGCTACATAGTGAGTTCAAGGCCAGCTGAACTACATAACAAGACTCTGGCTCAAAAAAAAAAAAAAAAAAAAAAAAAATTTATTTGACCCTCTTAATTTTTTTTTTTTTTTTTTTTTTTTTTTTGGTACTGGAGATTGAACCCAGGCCCTTGCATTGAGCTACATCTTCAGACCCCCACTTTATTATTATTTTCTTAGAGACAAGGTCTTGCTGAGTTGCTAAGGCCTCAGCCTCCCAGAACACTAGGATTACAGGTGTATGCCACTACACCTGGCTGTTTCTTCATCCTAAAATCAGGTCGCTGTCCTTTAGCTCATCAACTATAGTAGTATCCTTAGGGGATTTGGGTGTCATGGGCCTGGAAGGAAAAAGGCTGGGGAGTACAAACAGGCATAGGGAGTAAAGATACAAAAAGATACAGAGTAAAGAAACGAATAACCTTGGTAACTTTGATGACTGGCTTAGAACTGTAGTTTCCTTTCTTCCTCTGTCTCTGTCTCTGTCTCTGTCTCCTGCATGGTTTTTTGAGACAGGGTCTCACTTTTGTAGTCCAGGGTGGCCTTGAACTCACTATGGAGTCCAGGCAGGCTTGGAACTCACAATGTTATCCCCCTGTCTTAGTTTGCAGAGACTGAGATGAGAGGTGTTCACCGCCACACTCAGCATACCTTTATTTCTTGTATACTACCTCACTCCCACTGAGAAACACCCCTAGCCTGTTTTTAGCTTCTTTGCAGTCAGTACACAACCTTTATCGCCTATGCCTGAGGCACGAAGTTCTCAGCAACTCATCCTTTGTAATTCATTGTCTCTATCTCCACTTCATTGCTAGAAACCAAATAGTCTAAAACCAACTTCGTCTTCCATCATAAAGTGTTATATTTTTTACTTGTTGGGACATTGGATTATTATGTCTCTTTCTCTACGATTAGACTGAGGTCTTGCATGTTCACATTTTTAAAATGTTATTGAATGACTAGTGGATCAACATAAAGGCTGAAGTCACTTTCCTCTATCAGAGAACTGAAAATTTACTACAGCCTTCCTAAGGCCCCTGTAAGCCAGTAATTGTTCGGAGCTGGTGCAATAGCGGTTAAAACCAGACTCTCCCCTCCTTGGAAAATGTTCAGCGGGGCAGCTCTGGCAAGAGCTCTGGCAAGGCAAGCACGACGTCCTGAGTTCGACTCCCGGAACCCACATACGAAAAAAGGCCCGGTGATATCGCTCAGCGGCACGGACGCCTGCTGGCCCGCGAGGTCCTGAGGTCGACCCCCGGTACCCACAAAACTAAAAACAACAGCTGTAGCTCAATGCGAATGCTCTGGGTTCAACCCTCAGTACCAAAACAAACAATACCAAAGGCAAATTACAATACCAAAGGGTTAAGATCAACATGGAAACCGGGGATTAAAAAGCTCGAGCCAGGCCTCAAAAAGCTCAGTCCAGAGCTGGAGGGTGATTCTTTGCTTATGGCAAAAAGATAGTGGTCAGTGGAGGGCGGGGCCCTATACCAGCCGTGGTGCGTTGCGGCCCCTCGCGGCAGAAACTTGAGAAGGCGTCGCACAGATTTATCCGCAAACGCGCGGCGCGGACCTTCTGCCACCTCGCGCTTGTTCAGCCAGAGGAAGAGCTGCACCGGGTCCGGGCGGTGCCAGGCGGAAGCGGAAGCGGGATGGTGTCACGCCCCCGCGAGGCGGAAGTGTAGGAGGCGGTGACGCCATAAGCGAGCGCCGGCAGCTCGGCGCGGCGGCGCTGGAAGAGCTATGGGGCTGTGGTTGCCGTGAGCAGGCCAGACCGCTCCTAGCTGCCGGCTCTTCCCTCCTCGCTGGCGGCGGCGAGGCCGCAGTCCCGGCTCTCGCGGCGCCTAGGCCAGCGGCGGAGCGAGTGCCAGGAGCGAGGGACTCAGGTAAGCGAGAGCTCGGGCGGGCCCGTGGCAAATGACTGGCGGACCGGGGTCCCGACCGGCCATTCGCGGCGCGCCAGCTCAGCGGCCCGGCTCGACCGCCTCGGGCGCTGCCTCCCCCGCGCCCCGAGGCGCGGGCAGAAGCGTCTCTCCGGGCACGGCGTGGCTGGTGGGGACGCTGGAGGCGCTGGTCCCGAGGGACCGCTGCCCTCTCTTTTTCCTTTCCAGCCGGAGTTCTGCGAGGCAGGGTCAAGAAAGTTGGCGCCCGCAGCCGCTGCTCCCGAAACCCGGGACAGCTTCGCGAGGGACAGTGCAGTTAAAGGCCTCGGCGCCTGCCGCCTTTCAAGTCGAGGGCTTTTATGTGATCGGATGATGCTGCCTCGGTTCCTTCCCCCATGCTCATGGGACCCTTTCTAGGGGACGAGAATGTCACTAACTGCGCGGAAGCGGCTTTTTCCTCTTGTCTTTGCTACGTGGTATCAATGCCCGTTCCACTGTACGGCCACTCTGTTGGGGCACAAGGGGTGCGGAGACGATGCGTTTGGGACTTAGAAACAGCTGAGTTGAAATCCTAGCCTACCGTTTGGTAGTAGTATTTTTAATTCACTGCATGTAAAGTGGAACTTTCTTATACCTACATAAATTAGTTGGCAGAATTTTATGATATGATTTGAGCAAATTACAAATGATTTGGAGATCTAGTTAAACTACGTTTAAAGATACCCGGGATATTTGATGCTAAGTTCCTAATTATGGTTTTTGCCTTTTCTCAGAATAGCTAAGCTTGGTGTGGAGAAGGGGGCCCCCGCCAGGATCTTAACTGCGGTCTGTGCTTTGGATGGGCAGCCTTAGGAAGAAACCAGACGCTCCTAGTCACCCAGATGTCGCACGCTTATTGATAAAATATGATCAGTGAGGGATGATTTAAATCACTTTGCTCTTTTCAAGATAGCATTTGCCCAGAAAGCCATTCTTAGGAGAAAATCTGGGAGGGCTTTCGTTTACATCTTGGCTGATTTTAGAAGGAGTCCTCTGTGATTATTTTTGAGACCTCTCTCTCTGCTTCTAAAACATTTCACGTTCATTGAGAATACACAGAGAAGCTGGGCAAGGTGCACACCTGTAATCCCAGCACTTGAGTAACGGAGGCAGAAGGGAGAGTCCCCTCTTTCCCTCCTCCCCATCATTCTTTCATGTGCCTAAGTGTCTTTTGCTTATTGATAAAATATGATCAGTGAACGATGATTTAAACCAGTTTTGCTCTTTACTCAGGATATCGAGACAAAAAAGAAAATGTGCAGAGAGAAAATGCAGGAGCATTTTCCTGGATATTACAATTCTAATTTGAGGAGTTGCTTTTCTCTGTAGTGGTGAGAGAATATTCACTACTCTGCAGTGTAATTGACCCCGAGGCAAAAAAGTGTTGGGGGAGGAGCGAAGGACATGCAGTCAGCGACTTAAATAGAACCTGCTCTTACAGGCTGATGAAGGGTGCACTCTTTGCCTCTGTGGGGCATGGTGATGGCTGCAGTACAGTATGTAGTTAAGTGCAATCTTCAATGTTTTTGACACAGAATTGTCCATGTAGAATTTAAAGATATATGTATATCACCTTCAGGGTCATCTATTCCAAATTTCCCGAAACCTCCCTGGCATTAGAATCAATTGGGTAATCAAAATGAAACAGTTAGGTGCAATGACTGCAGCCCTAGCTATTCAAGAGGCTGAGCAGGAGTGCTTGAGGCTAGCCTGGACAATGTAGCGAGACCCCAAGTCAAAAAAGCAGAACCCCAAATGCCTGGATCCTAGCTCAGTAGTCCTGAGGTGGGACCTGGGTGTTCGTGTTTTTTAAAAAAAGTTTCTCAAGGGCTCAGGGTGTAGTGCGTTGTTAGAGAGCTTACCTAGCATTCATGAGGCCCCGGGTTCAAAAACAAAAAAAGCATCCCAGGTGATGATGCTCATGGCTTGAAAACAGTTGAAGATGAGGTTTCAGATGTAGTTTAACAGGCCCATGAAGATGTTTATTTTCCTTTATATTTTTCTATTTCTCTTCCTTCCCTTAAGTGTGTACTTGGCTCAAAGCTTCTATTTCAAGTTTTATAGTGCTTTGAGCCCAGAAAGTGGGGGGGGGTGTCCTTTTAGCTAGTAGCTCTGTAATTCTGTTTTTGTAGTTTAAGCAGTTGAACTCAACACTTGAAGAGGTGACTTTTTGGTGAAAGTAGTAGTACATGTTACATTGAAACTTCTTACTGTTGGTAGAATTGCATAAAGATTATATCATTGCATAAATCAGTGTTTTAATGCTAAGCCTTCAAAAGCTGGAAAATTCAGGTTTAAGAATATTTACAATTCTGGTATATTGTAAACCCAGGGCTATATAGACAGGCTTTTCCCCCTTCCCTCCATTCTGGTATGTGGGACCACTTACATTGAAGTATTAGCCAGCATCCTATGGAACTCAGTTTGAGAACTGGACTTTATGCTTCTCTGGTGGCCTTATGACCATCTGTTAACTAGAGCTGCACTATCTGTCCAGCAATATACCCTTTTTCCCAGTCTCTCCATTTGTATTCCATATAAATCTGACCACTTTTTTTTTTTTTTTTTTTTTTTTGTGGGTACCGGGGGGTCGACCTCAGGACCTCGCACGCCAACAGGCACCTGTGCCGCTGAGCGATATCACCGGCCCCTTTTTCGTATGTGGGTTCTGGGAGTCGAACTCGGGCCCTCGCGCTTGCAAGGCAGGCGCTTACGCCGCTGAGCCATCTCACCGGCCCAATCTTACCACTTTTATAGGCTTTTTTCCTGTAGACATTTCTGGGGGCTGAAAATTCTCAAGAATGACTTAATATGCTGCATTCTCCCAGTGTGTGATTTTCCCTCCCCCTCCTCCCCTCACTGGGGCTGGGGGTGATGGCAGGAAGCCAGGGCCTTGCTGCTGAGCTATGTCCCCAGCTCTTTTGACTCTCTCAGACACTGAGTTACCCCTGCTGTTACAGTGTAACAGCTTCCTAACATGTTTCCTTTCCTCCTGATGTTTCCTTTGCTGTGGTCTTGTAGCTGTTCTCCACACTACAGATGGAGTGACCTTTCTAGGAATACAAATCAGCTCTTATAGTCCTGTTTTTCAGTCCTTTCACACCACCTTTCACCCTTATGTGAAGTAGCAGCTCCTCTTAAGAGATACTGAAGCCCCACCCCTCACCTCTTTTGGTGTGCTGGGGGTTGAACCCATGGGCTACTGAACTCCATCCCCAGCCCTTTTTATTTTTGTTTTGAGACCGTTTTGCTAAGTTGCCCAGGCTGGGCTTGAACTTTTGATCCTCTGTTTTAGCCTCCCAGAGTGCAAGGATTACAGATATGCACCACCGCCACACCCTGCCTATTCCTTTTGACTAATAACTTCCTTATTCTTTGTCTCAGTTGAAAAATAATTATGTGTGAGGTGACTTCCCTGACCCTTTTGCAAGTTATTTCCATGACTCTCTGAATTTTACCGTTTTTGTGTGTCCCACATTTGTTAATAGTAGTTGGCAAATGAGTCTCTTACTAAGTTCTTTGAAAGTTTGGTGCCCTCCTAGTAGAAATTCCAATATTTATTGAACAGGAAATTTAATAGATGTATATACTTCTACAATTTCAATATCATTGGTGATACATACCACCAAAAACATCTTTGATTTGTTTACCATGTTTCCTTTTCAAATCTGAGGCATAAATGCAGGGCCTCTTGCAGCTTTGCAAGCACTCTCCACTGGGTCACATCCCAGCACTATTTCATTTTTCTTTTCTCTTTCTGCTTGCCTGTTTGTTTGAGACAGGGTCTTGCTATTAAGTCTAGGCTGGCCTATAACTTGCTACATAGCCCAAGCTGGATTTAAACTCACAATCCTCCTACCTTGGCCTGGTGAGTGCTGGGATTATAGTACGTCCCCTACTTACCAACAAGTTCTGTTCTGGGAGAATTGTTTGTAAGTTGGATTCATTTGTAAGCTGACAAAGTGAATCTTATACAGCACACCTGTGAAGGTTTTCAGCTCGAAGGTTTGTAGGTCAGGGACTGACTGTACAGGTAGGTACCACCATGCTCCGCTGTCTGGCTATCCGTGTGTGTGTGTCTTGTCTGTTTGTGTCTGTCTCCTTCCTTCCCTCCCACCTTCCTTTCCTCCCTCCCTCCCTCCTTTCCTCCCTCCCTCCCTCCTTCCCTCCCTCTTTCCCTCATGTGGGGGGATTGAGCCTGGGGCTTTTGTACTGAGCTATATCCCTAGCCCTTTTTTTCTTTTAAATCTTAAGATTGTTTTGTTAAGTCACCAAGTTGTTTAGGCTGGGATGGAATTTATGATCCTCCTGCCTTAGCTTCCCAGAGTGCTGAGATTAATAGGTATGGGCAATCATACCCAGCTTCTAGGTGGCTTTTTTTTTTTTTTTTTTTTTTGTGGGTACCGGGGGTCGACCTCAGGACCTCGCGCACCAGCAGGCGCTCGTGCCGCTGAGTGATATCACCGGCCCCTTTTTCGTATGTGGGTTGTGGGAGTCCAACTCGGGCCCTCACGCTTGGCAGGCAGGCGCTTAAGCCGCTGAGCCATCTCACCGGCCCCCTTTTTTTTTTTTTTTTTTTTTTAATTGGGGTTTGAATTTAGGTCCTTCACACTGGGCCACATTTCCAGCTGGGTTTTTTTTTGTTTTTTTGGGCAAGGTTCTACTAAGTTCCCCAGGCTGAGCTCAAACTTGTGATCCTCCTGCTTCAGCCTCCCACAGTTCTGGGATTACAGCATGTGCTACTATGCCCAGCTCTACCAGGTGTTTGACAGATGTGGAATATTACTTTCCTCATTTATTATTTATTTTTCCTCTAATTTAGAATACCCCATGATGCCCTTGTGTCTTAGTTTCTTTTTTGTTGCTGGACGCAATACCCAACACCCACAATTGACTCAGTTTGTAGAGGTTCCAGTCCAGTGGTGGTGAACCTATGGCATGAGTGCCGCAGCAGGCTCACAGAGCCCTCTCTGTCAGCTCTCGAGCCAAGTCACCTCAGCCAAGGTTTGACAAATTATCAGCATGCATACAACAGCAAAGATCACATTAGTTGTGCAAAAGCATCTCAAATGAAAACTTTTATCTTTCAATAAAAAGCTGTTTGTATCAATGAAAGGTCTGTTATTGTGTTTTACTTTTAAAACTAAAAAGATGTTAATGTATGAGTTTTTTCTAAACTAAAACTTCAGTACAGTACTTGTTTAATTGTAGTATTGACACTTTGCAATAAATAAGTGGGTTTTAGGTTGCAGTTTGGGCATTTAGTCTCTGAAAGATTTGCCATCAGTGTTCTAGTCCATAATCAGCTGGCTCCAAGGCAGGGCAGCATGGCAGACAGGAAGAAGAGAGGACCAAGGCAGGAGGAAGGAAGAACTAAGCCCCTCCGGGCCCGGCCCTCAGTGACCCATCTCCGACTAGACCCACCTCCCAACATCACATTTAGTTATAAACTCATCAGTGAACTCATCCACTGATGAATATCATGCTCCCATGATCCAGTCAACTCCCCAAAGCTCCACCTGTGAGAGCGTGAGGCTTTGGGAGGACATCTAGATATGAACCATAACACCTTGTCGTTTTGTTGCAAATCCATAGATTGCCTTGGGCAGTTTGGGTACTGTGGCTCTACACTGTTAACAACTGGGTATACATTCTTTTTTAGATATTTTTCCCCTAAATATTCATACATATATATATATATATATATATATATATATATACACATATACATACATATATGTACACACGTATATACACACATACATATACACATTTTTTTCCTTAAAATGGGCTCATACATATTACTTAATAACTTGATGTTTTTTAAATTCACCAATATATAAGGATGTATTGAACAAAAACATGTAAGTCCACACTAGCCTCAGGACTCTATTAAAATAGTAGAGGAAGCCGGGTGAGGTGGTGCATAGCTGGAATCCCAGCACTCTGGAGGCTTAGGCAGGGAGATCACCATGAGTTCTAGGCCAGCTTGCACTACACAGTGAGACCCTCTTTCTCTCTCTTTTTTTTTTTTTGTGGGTACCAGAGGTCGAACTCAGGACCTCGCGTGCCAGCAGGTGCCCGTGCCGCTGAGTGATATCACCGGCCCCTTTTTCGTATGTGGGTACCAGGAGTCGAACTCAGGACCCTGTGCTTGCCAGGCAGGCGCTTATGCCGCTGAGCTATCTCACCGGCCCGAGACCCTCTCTTAAAAAGAAAAAAAAAGGGCCGGTGAGATGGCTCAGCGGCTTAAGCGCCTGCCCGGCAAGCGCGAGGGCCCGAGTTCGATTCCCAATACCCACATACGAAAAAGGGGCCGGTGATATCGCTCAGCGGCACGGGCGCCTGCTGGCGTGCGAGGTCCTGAGGTCGACCCCCCGGTACCCACCAAAAAAAAAAAGAAAAGAAAAAAAAAAAACGACATTTTTTTCCCAAAAGCCTGAAGATGACAAAAGAAAAAGAGCAAAGCAGATAAGAACCAAATTCTGGAAGCTGGAAAGCAGGAAAGACGAGTGGTAACTGATGAGCAGACTTGAGAAGCTGCTTTAGAATTCTAAACACCTGATGGGTTGCCAACTTTAGGGTGTCCAGTGTGGTGGGCCTTGTTGGGCCATTTTGTAGCAGTTGTGTATTTTTATGGATTTTTCTGGCAGACCAGTCAGATTCTGCAGAAGAGAGTCTTTAATCATCTGTTAGGTGGATAAGGCAGACTGCTGGGGGTCTGGGAGATGAGTGGGAAAAGACATCATTAGTCTCAAATTCACCGTGTAATTCTGTCTTCAAACCTGGCCTGGATCTCTGTCTGCAGACCTATTTTACCCTTTCTGCCTGCTGAAGTTCCTGCTCCCCTGTTGAGTAGGGGAGGAGCAGTGGCCTTAAGGATGGGGAGGGGTTACACTGTTTCTTAGGCTTTAGGGTGCACTGCAGAGTAATCCTCGAGGCCTGGCAGGTGTCACTGTCTTTTCTCTTTAAATGCCCCCCCAGGTGTACACCCAGGGAGCAGTCTTGTGGAAGCTGAGTGAGGAAGGTCACTGTGGAAACTCACACTGTAGCTCACCTCTGCCCACAGCTGCACAGCGTGCCTGACCATCCTGGTGGATTTGCTCCAGAAAGTGAAGCTTTGCTCATTTGCCAAGGTAGAAGAACGGACCTGGGGTTCCAGCTGGTACTTATTCAGACTTTATTTTTTAGTGAGATACTGAGAACTAAAATCAGGACATTCACACACAGCTACATTCCCAGCCTTTTTCATTTTTTTAAATTTTGAGACAGGAGCTCAATAAGTTGCCCAGGCTCAAACTTGTTATCTTCTTGTCTCAGCCTCCTATAGTCCTGGGATTACAGGTGTGGGCCACTGCGCCTGGTTTATTCTGACTTTCTCAACCAGTCCTTCCTCTTCCAGCTCCACCCATACTCTCGCCCTCATGGGTATTTATTGTCTCCAATTTCAAGCCTGTATGAGGTCTTACTGCATGCTTCTTGGTCTCCTGGACTACTGGCTTAGATTTCAGCTCCCCTTCAAAATACCCCCCCTCACTGAAAAAACTTATTCCATTATTCTTGGGGTGTGTTTTTTTTACTGTAATAAGTTCTTTTTAAAAAAAATTTACACAGGGCTGGGGGTATAGCTCAGTGGTAGAGAGCTCTTGCCTACTGTGCACAAGGCCTTGGATTCCCCAGCACCACAAACAAAACAAAGCCAAACCCTTAAATGTAAACATTCACCATATTTTCTAATCACTCTTTGCATTAGATCTTACTAAATTCTGAGGGGAAATCATGTTTGGCTTTGTTCCCAGCTGTCACTGTTCCTGGAGGGTGTGTGTGTTCTTTGCTGGTTCTTGTTCTTGTATTCACCTGAGAGTGAATGACTGGTGAGAGCGCCTGCTGGAGTCTTTTTTTTTTTTTTTCATATGGGTACCAGGAGTCAAACTCAGGACCTTGCGCTTGCCAGCAGGCGCTTGTGCCACTGAGCGATATCACTGGCCCTTTTTTCCCTTTATGTGGGTACTGGGAGTCGAACTCAGGACCTTGTGCTTGCCAGGCAGGCGCTTATGCCGCTGAGCCATCTCACTGGCCCTGGAGTCTGTCTTTATGTAGTCAGTCACCCAGAGATGCTGGCTAGCTTGCCAAGGAGGAAGTACTGATGCCATGAGTTGATGACCCACCTGCGCATGCCTTCGCAGAGCTAAGGTGCCTGCGCTGCACTTAAAAAAAAAAAAAATCTTCTGTATGAAAAAAGTTGTTTTGCTGTGGAGCAAGTTATAAGTAAATGGATATGGAATCAGTCCCCTTCCCTCCCCTTCATTGTACAAATGAAAACACAGAGTTCAGCTGACTCCGAGTTATGTAGCTAATGCGAAGCAGAGCCACATTTAGAGCTCCTCTTCTAACTCCCTGGCCTATGTCCTCCACCAGAAACTGACTACAGCTTAGCCTCCTTGGGAGGCTAAGGCAGAAGGATTGCAAGTTTGAAGCCACCCTGGGCACCTTAGCAAGACCCTGTGTCAAAATCAGATAAAAAGGGCTAGAGATGTAGTTCAGAGGTAGAATGCTTACCTGGCACACACATGGGCCTGGGTTCAACTTCAAGCACTTCAAAAAAGGGGGAGGGGAAGAAAAAAAATCAATTTCATATTGGGAAATGATTCTTTTTTTTTTTTTTTTTTGTGGGTACCGGGGGGTCGACCTCAGGACCTCGCGTGCCAGCAGGCGCCCATGCCACTGAGCGATATCACCGGCCCCTTTTTTGTATGTGGGTTCCGGGAGTCGAACTCAGGCCCTCACGCTTGCCGGGCAGGCGCTTAAGCCACTGAGCCATCTCAGCGGCCTGGGAAATGATTCTTGAAACTTTTTTTTCCCTGTACTGGGGATTGAACCCTGGACTCAAATTGGGATATATATATGTATATATTTTTTCTATGTGGGTACCGGCAGTAGACCTCAGAACTTCACACTTGCCAGCAAGTGCTTGTGCCGCTGAGCGATATCACCGGCCCTTTTTTTTTTTCCTTTATGTGGGTTCTGGGAGTCGAACTCAGGACCTCGTGCTTGCTGGGCAGGCGCTTATGCTGCTGAGCCATCTCACCGGCCCAAATTGAGCTATATTATCAGCATCCTCTTGTTTTTTGAGACAGGGTCTGGCTGTGTAGTTCAGCGGTGAGCTCACTACCATATGTAGCCCAGGCTGGCTGGAACTTGCGACAATCCTCCTGTGTCAGCCTCCCGAGTGCTGGGATTACAGGTGTGCACCACCACACTGATCGTTTTTTGTGGTTTTTTTTTTAATTTTTTTTCTGGGCCGGGGATTTAGCTCAGTGGTGCAGCACCTGCCTGGCAAGTGTGAGGTCCTGAGTTTGATTCCCAGTACCAAAAAATAAAAAAATAAACGAAAAATCTTTTTTCTATCCAAGACAGATGTACAGCAAGTAGGGTCTTGTTAGAGTGCCCATTCTTCCCTCTTCCCAATTTTCATTTTGATGAAAACCTTGATCAGGTAAGATTTTGTTATGTCCCACAGCCTACATTGAAGTGTATATGCTTGTTCATCAGTTTTCTACCTTAATTGCTGTGAGTGTCTTCATAACCTTTATGTTTAGATTAATATGTAACTTTTCTTTGTTTTCTTCTCTGTAGCTACATCCAGATCTCATTATGCATCAGAAAAATGAAAAAACAGAGGAAAAGTCTCTGGAGGAAAGGAATTCACTTTGCCTTTTCTGAGAAATGGAATACAGGGTTTGTAGGCTTTAAGAAATTCTATTTTCACCAACACTTGTGCATTCTGAAAGCTAAGTTAGGAAGGCCAGTCACTTGGAACAGACAGCTGGGGTATTTCCAGTGTAGAAAGAAGTCTCTTGAAATTCAGAAAACATGGATCCAAGATGAAGCCCTGTATGCCAAGGCCAAGCCCAGTGTGGCCACTCCGAATGCTAGCACTGTGTCTTCTAAAGTGGAAAGAGAGAAAACTGAGCACTTCATTTCTTCCTCAAGGGGCCTCCTAAGACTCCATGCAGAGAAGTTGCCGTCCTTAGCAAGGAACTCGGACCATGAATCCTGTGGAGAGAAGACTCTCTTGAAGGCAGTTGCTGGCCTGCCAGCGAATAATGTGGGTCAGGCCAACGGTCGCAGACCTAGGACAGCACCACATGACTTTCCCATGACGTTCAGTGGGGAGAGCCAGGGTCCAGGGGAGAGCGGCAAGATTGTGGTCACTTTGAGCAACCATAAAAGAAAACGCTTTTGTTATGGCTGCTACCAAGGGCTAGAGCGCCACAGGAATGGGGGACTCCTGATTCCAAGAAAGGTCCAACTTAACCAACATCGAAGGATAAAAGTGTCTCCTCTTATGATGTATGAGAAATTATCCATGATAAGATTTCAGTATAGGATTCTCAGATCCCAGCACTTCAGAACAAAAAGCAAAGTCTGTAAGCTAAGAAAAGCCCAGCGAAGCTGGGTACAGAAGGTCACTGGAGACCATCGAGAGACCCTTAGGGATAACGTGGAGGGTGGCAGTTGCAGCCCATTTCTTTCCACAGAACCTAGAGACTCTTCTTGCCGGCATCAGCTGCACATTCCAGATATGGACAGCAATGTGCTGGCAAAGGGAAAGAACTCTCCCATGCCCGAAGGCCGTGCTAAAGGGAGCCTTTGCGTGGGCAAGGAGCCTCGTGTAGACGACACATTCCCTGACCGGCAGAATGGCGCTGCCACTGACGCCTGGGACCAGACGCCTTGTTCCCTTCAGTGGGAGCGTGCAGAGCTGACTGGTGAGCGCCTCTTGTCAGAACATCATCTAAGTACCATGTTCCCCTCGGAAACTGAGAGAGACGCTATGGCTCTGAGTCGGGAGAATGGGACGGGTGCCGTGGGTGACGGCAAGGTAGAGCTGCCAGTGCCTGGAGCTGAGGACCTCAGGAGTGGTGTGGATGGGCCTGTGCCCCACCAGACTTCGGAGCACGAGAGCTGTCAGGTGGAGGAGGAAGGGGCGCTCAAGCGGAACATCCTCAGCTCCAAGCTGCTGGACCACCCATACTGTAAGAGTCCGCTCGAAGCACCTCTGGTGTGCAGTGAACTCAAGCTGGAGAGTCCCTTGCGAGGCGGCAAGAACAGTCAGAAGGCGTCACCTGTAGATGATGAGCAGCTGTCCATCTGCCTTTCTGGTAGGCACTGTCCTTTGTCCCCCACCGGCTGACCCGTACCTGCTGTCCCTTCTCTTTTCTACAAGAGTTCTCTTCTCCCACTTGTGGCTTTGTTTATACTTTTGGATGTTGTTCTTGATGACTTTTATATCACTATGTTATATAGATGTTCCATTAATTATTTAATTAATCCTTGATTGGATAGACACTTGAATTGATTTCCAGTTGTTTCTTCTATAAACTAATAGTGTACAAAGGATTTTTTTTTCTAGTATTGGGGATTGAACCCAAGTTCTTCACACTGAACTACATCCCAGCCCTTTTTGAGACGGAGTCTCACTGAGTCATTAAGTTGCCCAGCGTGGGGTCACACTTGCAATCCTGCCTCAGCCTCCCAGAGTGCTGGCATTACAGGCACCTATTACCACCCCCAGCTGGCTTTTCTTTTTTACATCATGTTTATTTATTTATTTATTTACTTATTTATTTTTGAGGGTACCAGGGGTCGACCTCAGGACCTCGCGCGCCAGCAGGTGCCGTGCTGCTGAGCGATATCACCGGCCCCTTTTTTTGTATGTGGGTTCTGGGAGTCAAACTCGGGCCCTCACGCTTGCCAGGCAGGCGCTTACGCCGCTGAGCCATCTCATTATGGCCCTACATTATGTTTAAAAGGGCTACTCTTAGCCAGGCATCGTGGCAGAGTAGCATTCTGGGAGGCTAAGGCAGGAGGATCACAAGTTGGAGCCCGGCCCTGGACAATTTACTTAGTGAGACCCTGTCTCAAAATAAAAAATGGACCAGGGATGTAGCTCAGTGAAAGGCCCTGGGTTCAGTCCCCCGTACTGAAAAACAAAACAAGACAACAACAAAACGAAACAAAACAGCCTCCTTTCACTGGGTCTGGTGGTGTGGTGGTGCATACCCGTCATCCCAGCACTCGGGAGGCTAAAGCAGGAGGATCCCAAGCTGGAGACCAGCCTGAGCTACACAGTGAGACTCTGTCTCAAAGTGAAAGTCTTCTGTCAAACGCTATAGTGAGAAGTGAATTGGTATAAACATTTTGGGAAGACGACCTGGCAGTATTAGTCCTTAAGCCGTTTTCCTGCTTGAAATTTATCCTAGTTGTAAAAGAGTACAAATATGTTTGTATAGGTGTGTCACTTGTATTATTATAATAAACTGAAAACACCAAGAGTTTCTATTAAAGCCTCAATTGTGGCACATTCAGGACATGGGGGCAGATATTTAAGAATTAAGATTCAAAGTTGTGGTATACTGGTAGAGTGAGTATGTAGCATGTGTGAGGCCCTGATTCTATCCCCAGCACTGCAAAGTAAATAAATTATGTTTATATTTTTATACTGAAAGATGTCTGTATGAAATTTAAATAGCAAGTTGCGAAATGGTATGAATACTTCTTTGTGTGTGTTTGGTGCTGGGGATGGAACCCAGGGCCATCACACTAAGCTACACCCCCAGTCCTTTTTATTTGTTGAGACAGGGTCTCACTGAGTTGCTAAATTGCCCAGGTTTGATTCAAACTTATGATCCTCCTCCTCAGCCTCCCAGAGTGCTGGAATTACAAGCATGTACCAGCATGACTGGTGGTATGATACAATTTTGTTGAAAAATATACATGCAGATACATAGGGTGAATGTGTGTATGTACTGGTGCATTTGTATAGGATGTATCTGAACATATATAAAACATTGTTTTATTTGGCTTTTTTTGAGGAGTTAGAGTTAGTTCTGGTTAGTTTAAACAATTATTTTCCTGACAATTAAATTTGTAAGAAGTTCCCCACAAAGGACATAAAGGAAAATGCTAGCAAATCTGTACAACAATTTCTGTTGTTTATTATTGTCCAAGAATAAGGATAATTTCCCTAATAAGATGTTAACACACCTGTAATCCCAGCACTCGGGAGGCTGAAGCAGGAGGATCACTGTGAGTTCGAGGCCAGCCTAGGCTATATACAGAGACCCTGTCTCAAAAAAAAAAAGAGAAAAATTAACTGACCGAGGTACTTTAACCTGAAAGAATTGACATTTGCCCACAAATATTCATTTATTAGATGTAACACTTTTAAATATGAACCAGCATGTAGTACAAGTATAGCATGATCTGAGGAACTAGGAATTCTTAGTATGCATTTAGTGATCTGTGGTGTAATTCATTGTTTTAGCTAAAGTATAGAAATCATGGCATCTTAGCAAGTTCAGTGCTTGTGCCTGTTAGTAAAACTCAGCTTCTAAGTTTACATCTCATAAAAAACTAGGAATAGAGAAATTTCCTTCACTTACTAAAAAATATTTGTTAGAAACCATGTTCCACGTTCAGGAAAAAGAAATATGGTACACGAAATCTGAATTTCTACCAAATTCATAGCAATCATGAAAACTACATTAAAAGCACACATATATCTCCATCCTCAAAAACACCGAGGACAGTTTTGATGAATCCGAAACTCAGAAGCTCCCATAAGGCAGGAAGTAAGGGAAGGTCTAGAGGGCAGGAGGAGGATTGGTGCCAGGGAAATGGTAGAACACTGCAGGTGCCTGTTTGCTAGAGTGAGTGGAAAAGTGCAAGACAAGGAGACCCACAGCGAAAGACGGCACAGCTGAGGAAGCTCTTCCTGCCATGCCACCTCACATCTGGGCAAAGAGGGAGTTATCAAGTTGACTGCTGTTAAGTTGAAATGCTAGGAATACTCCACTTGCCCCCCACTCCCTGGAACACTGCGGAAAGTTGTTGAGGGCAGAGCAGCAGCTACTGCCCGTCCCGATGCTTACCCTCCTCAAGTTACCCAGTAGAAAGAGACGAGCTCACAATCTGAAGGAGGCCGACGCACTACAAGAGACAAACTCGGCAAACAAGGGCCCGAAACCTAAGTTGCCAGGACTAGTAAAGCAGTCAGAAGAGGAACCAGTGTAGGAGTTGGCACTGTTGCTGCTTGCTTAGTGGACTTGTACAAAGGTAGCCAGACTTGCACTGTAAGGTGTGCCGGATGCCAGCCCTCTGTAGTATGACTGTGTGTTAGCACCTTTCAGCTGATTTGCATATTTATTAAGTTGTACTGATGGGAAACTTACTGCCGTTTCATAATTTTATTCAGTATCATAAACTGATAAAATACTTACATAAAGAAAAGTTACTTCCTGAAAAACCATGTTGAATGCTTTTTAAGTTGCTTATGAGTTGCTGCAAAAATAGTCACTGTTGAGTTATGCTCATGCAAGACAACTAGAAAAGATTTGAGGGTGGTATATGAAAGTCCAGGCTTCTGTACTCAGATTACTTTGCAAGTGTTGTTAAGTTTTTTGTTCACGTTAAAAAAGAGCTAAAGTTCTAACCTCTGTCTCAAGGCATGCTAGGAGTGTTAGAAGGGAAACTGAGGAAAATAACAAGGGGTATTTCCCAGAACTAGAGAGAAATGTGTGAGTCTTCAGATTAGAAAGGTTTGGCGATGGGGTGGAGCTTAGCTTAACCTAGCAGTAGAGCAGTTGCTTTCCGTGCACTAGGCCTGCCCTGCTTTCTCAATCCCCATAGCAAAGGGGAAAACAGAACAACAACGAATTGGAAAGGCTGACTGAATCAGGATTAAAACATACACCATATACATACCCAAACTCTCACTAAATTTTGTGCAGTAAAATCACAGCATACTAAGGATGAAGAGAAATGACTGGAAGAGTTAGCTGCCTGTTTTATTTTTTATTTTTATTTTTTTTAATTTATTTATTTTTTAGCTGCCTGTTTTAGAAGGAAAGGGAGTAGGTTCCTGCGCCACAGTGCTTTCTAGGTGGATTAAACATTTGAATAGAAACAAATGCATACAAACTTTCTGTGCAGGGGTGGTGCTGGGGATGAAACCCAGGGTTTCTTGCATGCTAGGCAAATGTTCTACCACCGAGCTACGCCCCCAGCCCCACAGAATGTTTTTGTTGGTGCTGGGGATTATACCCAGGGCCCCACGCATGCTAAGCACTTGTTCTGCCACTGAGCAGACACAAAAACTTAAATGTGAATGTTGGTAACAGCACTATTCCTAATAGCCAAAAAGCGGAAACAACCTAAAAGCCCAAGCGACAAATGGATAAATTTGGACTATCTATATAATGGAATATTCTGTCATGAGAAAGAGCGACATGCTGATATATGCTTCAGTGTGTATGAATCTTGAAAACATGCTAAGTGAAAGAAGCTAGACACAAAAATCACATAACCTATAATTTCATATATTTCAAATGCCCAGAAGACGTAAATACACTAGATTAATTATTTCTAGGAGCCGGGGAGTGAGGAGAATGTAAGTGACTGCTGATGGGTGCAGGACTTTTGGGGGCAGTGCAGATGTTCTGGAATTAGGTTGTAGTGTGGTCGTATGACTGAGTCACACTCTGTAAGAGGGCGGAATTGGTGGTATGGTAAGCATATTTTAGTAAAGCTGTGAAAAGAAACTTACAGGAGGACATTTAAAAAATAATTTAGGGAAAAAAAAAAACTTAGAGCCAGACATAGTAGTGCACACCTGTAATCCTAGCACTTTGGAAGGCCGAGGTGGGAAGATCACAAATTCAAGCCCAGGCCGGGCAACTGACTGACTAGCTCAAAAAATAAAGGGCTGCTATATAGCTCAGTGTACAGGCCCTGGGTTTCCGTCCCTAGTGCTGCCAGTATAGTTACAGCTGAGTGGGGCCGGCAGGGGAGCTTAGTGACAGAGTGCTTGCCTGGCGTGCTTGAGACCCAGCACTCGATCTCTGCACCGCAGACGATCCAGCCTAGGGCTAGCCGTGTAGCTCAGTGTAAAAGCACTTGCCCAGCGTGCATCCCTAGCACCACAAAAGACAAAAAAATTGAATAGACAAAAATTGTGTTCTTTTCTTTTGAGACTTTAGCCCTGATTATGGGGACTGTGTTCATAGAAATGAATTTGTCAGGTGTATTTCCCTGCCCCTGTCCCCAAACAGTCTTGTTAAGTCTCCCAGGCTGGACTCAAATTTGTGCATCTCTCACCTTGGTCTCTTGAGTCGCTGGGATCACAGATGTGTACCACCATGCCTGCCTCTTTTTTTAATTAAGAGCCTTCTATACCATTTTACATAGTGGTTGTACTAATTTACTTTTGTCTTTTTGATAAAAGCTGTTCTAGGACCGGGGATTTAGCTCAGTGGCTTAGCGCCTACCTGGCAAGCATGAGGTCTTGAGTTTGATTCCCAGTACCCCCCCCCAAAAAAAAAGCTGTTCTAACACTTGTGAGGTATTTCACTTTTGGTTTTTTTTTTTTTTTTTTTTTTTTTGTGGGTACCGGGGGGACGACCTCAGGACCTCGCGCGCCAACAGGCACCCGTGCCGCTGAGCGATATCACCGGCCCCTTTTTCGTATGTGGGTTCCGGGAGTCGAACTCGGGCCTTCGCGCTTGCAAGGCAGGCGCTTAAGCCGCTGAGCCGTCTCACCGGCCCTCACTTTTGGTTTTAACTTGCATTTTCCTTATCAGTGATGTCGAGCATCTTTTCATAGGCCTGTCCCACTACTCCTGGTGGCTGAGGCAGAAGGATTGCTTGATTCTGCGTTTGAGACCATCCTGGGCAACAGAGTGAGACCCTGTCAAAATACAGAAGACTCCATAAGCATTAAAATCTTGGGGCTGGAGGTATAACATGGTAGAGTGTGCTTAGTATGTTCAAAGCCCTGGGTTCAATATCTAGGACCAAAAATAAATATTAATGAATAAATAAAAACAATTTTAAATCTTGTACAAGTATAGCAAATCATAAATGAAAATATACAAGTTTAAATGTGGCTTCTCTGGCAAATGTGTCCTAGGGAAATCATAAATTAAGTGGCCGTTTGCAGGGAGGGAATGGCCCTTATGCTATGGGAATGTGACAGTCTTTAGTTTTAGCCAGCTCTCTAATAATGCGTCAATAGTTTAAAAATTCAGTGTAAGATAGTGCCTCATAGCATTTCTCTCTTGTTAGAATGGTGAGGACTTAATCCATTTTATTTTTTGTTTTCTTTTTCGTTTTCGCAGTACTGGGACTCAAACCCAGGGCCTCTCAAGTGCTTTACCACTGAGCTACATCCCCTGCCCCTTTTTATTTCGAGGCAGGGTCTCACTGAGGTACACAGGCTGGCCTTGAACTTGTGATCTTCCTACCTCAGCCTCCTGAGTAGCTGGGATAAACTTTAAAAAATTGATTTATATGAGTATACTGTGTTGTAATAAAGGGATAAGAAGGTGTTAAGCATTGCATATATAGTATTGGGAGAACGACTTTGCTGAAAAGTTTGTTTTTCCATCTTAATTTTTCTTCCTTTATTAAAGGATTCCTAGATGAGGTTATGAAAAAGTATGGCAGTTTGGTCCCACTCAGTGAAAAAGATGTCCTTGCAAGATTAAAAGATGTCTTTAATGAAGACTTTTCTAATAGGTATGTCAGTCGTGCTAAAATTAAACACGTGAAAATAATTTGGGGGAAAAAAAGATTTAGTACATCGAGTAGAACTCATGTTTGTTCCATTTTCTTTCAAAATCTGTTTCAGAAAACCATTTATTAATAGGGAAATAACAAACTATCGGGCCAGACATCAAAAATGCAACTTCCGCATCTTCTACAATAAGCACATGCTGGATATGGATGATCTGGCCACCCTGGATGGTCAGAACTGGCTGAATGACCAGGTCAGTGTGTCGCAGGTTCTTAGTGTATCAAAGGTGCAGAGGACATTGGTCAGTGTCATAGAAATTTGACCTTGTATTTATTTTGGGAATTTAAGATTCTTCTGTACTGAAATGACTCATTCATTAATACTAGGATCCAGAAAGTTTGATTACTGTTATGTTACTTGTTCTGCTTCAGAAATTCTGAATTGTATAGGGTTAGTAAGCTGATTTTACTTTTTGTAGGTCATTAATATGTACGGAGAGCTGATAATGGATGCAGTCCCAGAGAAAGTAAGTGAAAACTTCCTCTTTAGGAGAGGCCTATGTATTACAAAGCATAGGTTGTTTTTTCTTTGTTTTGTTTTGTTTTTATTTTTTTTTATTTTTTTTTTATTTTTTTTTTTTTTGTGGGTACCGGGGGGGTCAACCTCAGGACCTCGCGCGCCAGCAGGCGCCCGTGCCGCTGAGCGATATCACCGGCCCCTTTTTTGTATGTGGGTTCCGGGAGTCGAACTCGGGCCCTCGCGCTTGCAAGGCAGGCGCTTAAACCGCTGAGCCATCTCACCAGCCCTGTTTTGTTTTTAAATAAAATTATTTAATAGTTCTTAGATTTAAAAAAAGGATTAGATTATGTCTTGATCATAGGAAATTCACAGTGCCAGTCTTTTCTTTCTAATTTGTGTCTAGGTGGTTGTGTTTATTATTTTAAAGGGGCTCTTTTGGGGGAAAGATGCACAAAAGGGACTAAAGTCTTAACTCTCTTTAAAAATGTAAAATAGGGCCTGTGTGGTGACAGATGCCTGTAATCCTAGCACTCTAGTAGGATGAGGCAGAGTTCCAGCCCCACTGGGCAATTTGGGGACTAAGAGATCCTGTCTCAAAATTTTAAAAAAGGAGTGTGACCTCGCTCAGTGCCAAGGCCTTGGGTTCAATACCCACCTCTCCCCCCAAAAAAGTAAAATAGTATGTATCTTCAATTTTTCAAACTAAAAATCTTTGACACTTAGTTCAAATACAAACACAATACCCATTAAGTATAAATTCTCTTAAGAGCTTAGTTACTAAAACTGTACTTAAACTTAATATTTCTTTTTGTGGGTACCGGGGGTCGACCTCAGGACCTTGCGCGCCAGCAGGCGCCCGTGCCGCTGAGCGATATCACCGGCCCTTTTTTTGTATGTGAGTTCTGGGAGTCGAACTCGGGCCCTCGCGCTTGCCAGGCAGGCGCTCACGCCGCTGAGCCATTTCACCGGCCCAGACTTAATATTTCTTTCTGAGTACTCTAATGGGCAGAAAATTTCTTTTTGAGTACTTTATAGAATTCCAGGAGACTGAGGCAAGATCACAAGTTCAAGCCCAGCCTGGGCAATTTAGCGACCTAATGAGACCCTGTCTCAAAATAAAAAATAGAAAAAGGGCTGGAAATGCAGCTTAGTGCAGAGGCCTTTGGTTTAATCCCCAGAACCATGAATAAATAAATAAATAAATATCCAATACTTAAACAGAATTTTTTGTTTTGTTTTGTTTTGGTACGGGGAATTGATCTCATGACCTCGCGCTTGCCAGGCAGGTGCTGTGCCACTGAGCTATACCCCCGGCCCTAAACAGAGTTTATAATTATTTATAAATACAAAAAATATTTGGTAATTTTACATTTAAACTTACAAATCTCTTATGCATTCTAAATGGGAATCATGAGGCTAAACTGTGAGATTCTTTGTCAGATGCTTTTAATCAGAAAGATCAAACATATACAAATTTTAACATAAAAATGACTTCAAAGATTTGCCTTACCTTCATTATCTCTACATTTATTTCTAAATCTAATTTTAGTGTTCAATACAGAACTGATTGCTTGCTTGCTGGTGAGGAGAAATCCCCACACATTTTGTGGTCATGGGAATTTTTGTGCTGTGAATATAGTAGAGAAACAGTTAATTTGTTCATTTGCAGTGCTGGGAATCCAATCCCGGGCCTCATGAATGGTAGGCACACACTCTACCACTAAGCTACATGCCAGCCCCTAAACTGGCATGCAGTGGGTCACAGTGTGGTCCCCACACAGCAGTACCAGCATTGCCTGGGAGCTTGTTAGAACTGCACCTTCTCAGACCCCAGCCCAGAGGGCCCAGCATTCTGGGTTTTAGTAGGCCCTCCAGATGTTTCTGATGCATGCCCAGCTTCAGAATCACTGCTCTAGAGACAGCTGCACAAACTCTTCTTATCTATGTTCGACTGCTTGGTTCCCAAAAGAGTGTGCCTCAGAATCATCTGGAAGATTTAGAAAACCAGACTGCTGGGTTCCACCCTCAGAGTTTCTGTTTTAGCAGGTCTGGGGTGGGGCTTGCAAATTTGGATTTCTAACATGTTCCCAAGTATTGCTGATTCTTCTAGTCTGGTTACCACACCCTGAGAACCTCAGCACTCATGGAACAGTTTGATGTCTCAAGTTAGTCAGAGTTAGAGCAAACACTTCAGGATCACAGTGTGTGTGCTGTTCCGCGTGAGCTGATGCCGCCTGTGAGCCAGGAACCTGAAGCAGAGGAGCCAAGCCCTGATTCTCCCTACGGCCAGGGTAATTCTCTTGGTACCAGAAGGGACTGTGCCAAGGCCTTTTCATAGTTGTAATACAGAAATCTCCAAATCCACCTCCTTCAGATGGGGTTAGTTTTTAATCCATATCCCTTGAGTTCAAGGTAATCGTTCCCTCATTTTTTTCATAGTCTCTTTCAACTTTATCACCTGATTTGGAGAGATTTGTCAGGTTGCTTCTCTACTTGATTGGATTCAGGTAATCTCCTTACTGCCCCACTCCAGTTCTGATTGTAGATCACAGCTATAAGGTCATTCTAATGAAAATTTGGAACAGAATCTTCTGTAAACCATGTAATGTATCATCTATATTTTGATCATTATTTTTAAGAAGAAACTTTTCCTCCCTTTTTTGTCTATTTTATGTTCACACATTTAATCATTTTCCCTTTTTTTTTTTTTTTTTTTTTTTTTTTGGTACCGGGACTCTAACTCAGGACTTCGCACTTGCCAGGCAGGCACTTGTGCCACTGAGCTATATCCCTGGACCTCCATTTTCTTTTGAAGTTAAATCTGGGCACAGCCTAATATAATCTGGTTGCTTGTATTTGGTGTCTGTTCTAGGTTCACTTCTTCAACAGCTTTTTTCATAGACAGCTGGTAACCAAAGGATATAATGGAGTTAAGAGATGGACTAAAAAGGTATTGTTTCTTTCTTTTATTCTAAATTTGAAATGGAGAATAGGCCACTTTGGGTGGAGGGATAAGAATTTTAATGCAATATATTAGAAACAAACTTTAATGTAACTTTTTTTTTAATCTCATTGTCTGGAAGGCAAGACACTAGTGAGGCTTTTGCGTTTCTCAGTGGATTGGTGTATGCAGAACTGAAAGAGCATCGTTCATGGTGCAGCATGGCTTTTAGCTTGTTATGTAGCTTGGACAGGACACTCAGTTTGAACCTTAGATTGCTCAGTTGCAAAATGAAATAAGTCAGGGTAATCTAAAGTGCTTTCAGTGACTCTGCCAGAAGCATTATTTTAAAAGCCCATATATGTTCTATTTTTGATATTTTGACAAAATTTACCAAGTTTAAATTCTGGTCAGTTCTTCAGATACTGTAACTTTTCACTGATTGATTGGTAATGAGGGTTGAAGCCTGGTCCTTTATACTGAGCTATATCCCTTTTTTGTTGATTATTTTGAGACAGGGTCTTGCTAAGTTGCTAAATTGCCCAGGCTGGGCTGGAACTTTTGATCCTTCTGTGGAATGCTGGTGTTCATTACCACTCCTGGCTAACTTATTGCTTTTTGTACTGATTGGGGGACTGGGGATGTGACATGTAACCTAGTTTGGTGGTCAAGCACTTGGCTGTATGTGTAAGATCTTGGGTTTGATCCCAACACTGGAGACACTAAGAGTGAGTCTTGTCTTACATAGTTATGGACAGGAAGAATTTTGTGTAAAGTATGTGCTAAGAAGAATACAAATTTTGGGAAATAGATAACAATGAATTCAGGAATCAGACTTGAGTTCAGATCCTACTTTGGCCCCTTAACTAGCTGTAGATCGTGGGCAGATTACCTAATTCCTCTAAACTTTACCTTTGATTTATAATATTCTTGCCAATTATGAATTTCATTCTTTGATTTGGTAATTCACTTGCTGACAAGTCCAAGGAAGTTTCAAAAAGTTCTATCTGTTAAAAAAAAGTTCATCTAATTTCTAATTATAGTAACAAAAAAAATGAGGATGCTGGATATGTTGATAAATAAATCAATTTCATGGAATACATTAATGGTAAACTTGGTGATTTTAGTCACTATTTCTTGAAGTAAGTACATTCCAAACCTATGTAATGCTAACAAAATCAAGAATGAAATGTATGTTATCAAGGACTTGGCCTAGCCCCCAATCTCCTAAAACGAGTTATGGCGAAGGCTTAAATAAAAGAGACAGGTAATAATCTTTTTGAGGTCCAGGAAGGTCAAAACTCTCTAGGAGCTAAGATAAAGACTTCCCTGAAGCACCCATGTTTGTTGGGTTTTCAAACAAAGGAAAGGGATAGCTGAGGTAAAGGCAGGAAACTGAGCAGAACCTTGGGAAGTTTAGATCAAAGACTTCTCCAAGGAGTAACTTTTTTTTTTTTTTTTTTGCTAGTATAGATCACACTTTATTGTTGTGCATAATAAATAGATACAGAAAAATGGTGAAAACGTATGACTTAACTGTCTAACTAAAGCTGAGTAAACTAACCTAGTCAGGTTTAGGTTTTCAATGAGAAATGACAACAGTAATGAATATAAAGAAAAACAAAAAGAACTTTACTTTCTTATGTTAATACAGTTCAGGGGACCCTTTCTTACTGGAAGGGTTGATAACACCAGTTTTTAGCAATAAAAGTAAGGCATCCAAGCAGTAAATTTTGCCAGTTAAGAGAACTGTCCTATCTCTAAGGTTGACATTTACAGCAGGAGCCAAATGACTACATCTGGAGTCTTATCTTAAGAATTGGAGTGAGAGCCAGGTGTCCTCAGCTGCAGCTTTATCTTGCCCTCAGAAGTGTCAGTGTCACAGACCAGTACAGGCCTCTGCTTTGACCGTTGGCATGGAGAGCTGCACTTACTGCATGCCAGCCGCCACTCTTTGAGCAAGTCACCTAGGCCTGGGACAGACCGAGAAGTAAATATAGAAAGTCAATTAATTCTAAATCATGCTCAGAGCCACTTTGTAGTGGTCTCCATCAGTATGTTACTAGACAGTGTTTCTGGAATTGATAAATTGAAAAACGTAGGTTAAGTCATATGTTCTGTTCCTCCTCTTCCCTTAGTCACGTGTTCCAGCCACATGGGCTTCCTGGGGACTCTCATGGTGCCAAGGCCTTTGTGCTTTCTGTTCCATTTGCTGAGAATGCTCTTCCCTGGGATACACATGTGACTCACGCCCTCATTTCACTGCAGCCTCTACTCAAACGTGCTCTCCTCAGAGGCCAGCCTTGGTTGTCTTGTCCACAGTAATACCCGCCAGGGCTGGCGATCCATTTCAGTGGCAGAGCGTGTGCCTGTCATACACAAGGTGTTGGGTTCAGTCCCCAGCACCACAAAAAATAAATACAATAGTACTCTCCGGCATCCTCCCCTTCTCTTTCTTTATTTTCTTTCCTAGTGCTACACTGTATCTTTATTGTCTCCCTTCTGGAGTGAACTTTGTGTGAGACGTTTATTTCAGGTAATAGTACCAGAGCAATGTCTGTTGAATTATTTTAAGGTTGTAAGGGTAACTGTTGGTAAGAACTAAAAATAGGCTATATGAAGAACAAAATAGACTACTGTATATGATTTCTATACTGCTGCTGTTTTCCTGAGTTTTTAGCATTGTGGAGCTCAAGGAATGTGAAATGAAGTATTGAATTACGAGGTCAAAGTATTGACTCCTTTTTATATGCCAAGCACTTTTCTGGTCTTTGAGGGTAGAGGAATAGGAAGAAAGATAAAGCTCTTATTCTCCTAGGACTTAGAAGTAAGCCAGTAAGTAAAAATCTGATCTGGGAGTGTTATGTGCTATTTGCTGTGGAGATGTTAGAACAGAGTGTAGGCCTGAGGCTTTAGCTCAGGGTGAGAGCACTTGCCTGGCACGCACTAGGCCCTGGGTTTGATCCCCAGCTCTGCAAAAAGAGAGAAAAACAAGAGTATGAGAGGGCAACGTAATGGGGGATAGGGAGCTGGGGGAGGTGGAAGGAGGAGGACTAGCTCTTACAGAGAGAAGAGTAAGGAAAAGCCTCTTTGAAGAGCTCACAGTTCACTGAAAACTCAGTGCTGACAAGGACCAACCACCCGAAGGTCAGAAGAGAATTCCAGTTAGAGGAAGAGCTAATTTAAAGGTCCTGCAGCAGAAATGAGTTTGAGTGGAGTGGTACATGAAAGAGATTAGTGAACAAGTAGAAACAGATTCAGGGGCTGGGGCTGTAGCTCAGTGGGAAAGCCTGAGGCCCTGGGTTTGATCCCCAGCACAGAAAGGGAGGGAGAGAAAAGAAAAGAGGGAAGGAGGCGAACTCAGTTTCTCAATACAGAGTGTTCTGTATCTCCACTAGCCAGCCATCAGTTTTTTTTTTTTTTTTTTTTTTTTGAGACAGGGTCTCATGTAATTCAGTCTGGCCTTGAACTCACTGTGTAGCCCAGAGTAATCTCGAACTCCTGCGATCCTCCTGCCTTAGCCTCACGAGTGCTGGGAATACAGGTGTGCATCACCACATCCAACAAGCCATCAGTTCTGAATTGGACACCAGCCATGCATCCTCCAGTTCAAACCAGTTGTGATGCTGTCTACCTGGAGATAGACCCACAGGTTGAGGGCTCGGTCCCACAAGACTGAGGCCTCCTGTTGCTGATCACATGGGATGCCTGGGATTATTTTGTCTGTGCAGCTTCTGACCTTGCATCTATAAAGCAGAGTTCCCACAGCTCTCTTTAGGTTCAGTTACATAATTTGCTAGGACAGTTCATGGAACTTGGGGAAGTATGTTTCCTGGTTGTCCATGTCACTGGAGGGGGTCTCAGGAGGTCCCCCTAGGAGGAGATGGGGACCTCAGCTCAGTCCAACTAGGTTTTTTTTTTTTTGTGGGTACCAGGGGTCGAACTCAGGACCTTGCATGCCAACAGGTGCCCATGCTGCTGAGCGATATCACCGGCCCTTTTTTCGTATGTGGGTTCTGGGAGTTGAACTCAGGACCTCGCGCTTGCCAGGCAAGCCCTTATGCCACTGAGCTATCTCATCGGCCCCCTCCAACTAGGTTCTTGACCCATGTCTTGGAAAAAGAATTTTCAGATGTGTCAATGTAAGGCATGGAAAGGTTTGTTAGGTAGAGTTAGAAGCATAAGGAAGAATATAGCAGAAGGGGGAGCAGCCTCAGTTTGGGGTTTGGTCACAGGGTGATCATGTCTGTGTGTGTGGGGGGGGGTCTTGTCATGGGTGGTCTGCGAACTCTGCTTTTCCTTGAATACAAGGCAGTTGGAGGTTTGAAGACTTCTGGGTGGCACTCCAGGATCACAGTGCCGGAACTAGCATTGTAAAATCTGGCGATTGAGTCTCCTGGCAAACCCTGAAAATGACCCTAAAAGTTACTCTTCACTTGATGTCCTCAGTCTTCACAGGGGATGAGGTAAAATGTGCATAATATCCAAGGAACGACTGGGTCTGAGAAGCTTGCAGATAGCTGCCCACCTCCCCCAACCCCAGAGCTAGAGATGCTAAAGTGCTTTGCTCTAAGCCTGCAGACCAACAAAACCATCATCATAGCAGGATATTATCTGAATATCAAAGAGCAAGAAAGGAGACTGGCAAAATTGGTTTCTGAGAATCTGGTATAGTTTTTTTTTTTTTTTTTTTTTTAATTTATTTTTATTTTTTTTGTGGGTACCGGGGGTCGACCTCAGGACCTCGCACGCCAGCAGGCGCCCGTGCCGCTGAGCGATATCACCGGCCCTTTTTTCGTATGTGGGTACCGGGAGTCGAACTCAGGACCTTGCGCTTGCCAGGCAGGCGCTTAAGCTACTAAGCTATCTCACTGGCCCTCTGGTATAGTATAAAATAGTCTTAGGCTTTCATTCTAAAATCAGGAACAAGGGCCGGTGAGATGGCTCAGTGGCGTAAGCACCTGCCTGGCAAGCGTGAGGGCCCGAGTTCGACTCCTGGAACCCACATACGAGAAAAGGGCCGGTGATATCGCTCAGCGGCATGGGCGCCTGCTGGCGCGTGAAGTCCTGAGGTCGACCCCCGGTACCCACACAAAAAAAGTAAATAAATAAAATAAAATCAGGAACAAGACAAGGATGTCCACTATCACCTCTCCTATTTAATACAGTTCTGGAAACATTAGCCAGAGCAATTAGACAAGAGAAAGAAATAAAAGCAATAATGATAGGAAAGGAAGAAGTTAAATTATCAATATTCACGGATGACATGATACTTGACACAGAAAACCCCAAAAGCTCCACCAAAAGACTTCTAAATTTAATAACCAAATTCAGTAGTATAGCTGGATACAAAGTCAACACTCAAAAATCAATACCATTCCTGTACACAAGCAACAAACACAGAGAAATTAGGGAAACCACATCTTTTACAGTAGCATCCAAAAAATGAAATACTTAGGAATCTAACAAAAGAAGTGAAAGATCTATACATTGAAAACTACAGTACTCTGAAAAAGGAGATCGAAGAGGATATCAGATAATGGAAAGATATCCCTTGCTCTTGGGTAGGAAGACGCAATATAGTGAAAATGGCCCTACTCCCAAAACTGTTATACAGATTTAATGCAATCCCAATAAAAATACTGTTAGCATATCTCACAGAACTAGAGAAAACCTTCCTAAAATTCATTTGGAACCAGAAGAGACCTAGAATAGCAAAAGCAATTCTGGGCAACAAAGGCAAGTCAGGAGGCATCACAATCCCTGACCTGAAATTATACTACAAAGGTATTGTGATAAAATCAGCATGGCATTGGCAAAAAAAAAACAGATTTGAGGATCAGTGGAACAGAATAGAAGATGCAGACACAACTCCAAACACACTAACCCACCTTATCTTTGACAAAGGAGTCAAACATGTTCACTGGAAGAAAGACAGCCTCTTTAATAAATGGTGCTGGAAAAACTGGCTTTCCACATGCCGAAGACTAAAACTAGACCCATGTCTATCACCATGCACTAAACTAAAGTCAAAATGGATCAAAAATCTAAATACTAAAACACTGAATATACTGGAAGAGAAAATAGGTAGAAATCTTGAAGACCTACGTGTAGGCAGAGACTTCATGAACAAAACCCACACCACATGGGAAATACAACAAAGAATCAACAAATGGGATCTCACCTTATTAAAAAGCTTTTGCACAACAAAAGAAATCGCCAACAAAGTGAAAAGACCACCCACAGAGTGGTAAAAAATTATAGCCAGTTGTCCCTCAGACAAAGGACTTATATCTATAATATATTAAGAATTGAAAAAAATCAGGCCCCCAAAATTCAGAGACCCAATCCAAAAATGGGCATCTGAGATGAATACATACTTCTCAGATGAAAAAATACGGCTAATAAATATATGGAAAAATGTTCAACATCATTGGTCATTCGAGAGATCCAAATTAAAACAACACTGAGATTCCATCTCCAGTAAGAATGGCTATCATCAAGAAAACAACCAATAACAAATGCTGGCAGGGTTGTGGGGAAAAAGGAACCCTTTTCCACTGTTGGTGGGAGTGTAAACTGGTACAACCACTGTGGAAATCAGTGTGGAGATTTCTTAAAAAACTAGGATCAGAGGTCCCATTCGACCCAGCTATTCGCCTCCTGGGTATCTTCCCAGAATTAAAAACATCGTACCACAGCAATACATGTGCACCCATGTTTATAGCAGCATAATTTGTAATAGCTAAATCTTGGAAACAACCCAAATGCCCATCAACCAAGGAATGGATAACAAAGATGTGGTTTTTCTTATATAATGGAATACTACTCAGCCATGAAAAGATAAACTTGAGACTTTTATAGGTAAATGAATGCAACTCGAGACCATACTTGTAAGAGAAATAAACCAGATCCACATGTGTAAACGTCGTGTTGTCTCACTAGTGTGAGAATCTGAACGAGTAAACATAATCCAAAATGTGCAATAGATATTGTGAATAGGGAAGAAACTGTTCAAAAGAAAAGAAAAACTGTGATGGGAGAAAGGGAAAAGGAAGAAAGGGAATGGAAAAAATATATATAAACACAAGACAGTAAAAATAGTTATACAGCTGGTTTCTCTTGGTTCATTGAGGGAAAAGTTTTGTGCTAGTAATCTTTTGGACAATGTTTCATGCATATACCTTGTACTCTGAACAACTACTGTGAATATAACAATATGCAATATGTTGATTATTGTTACTCCTACTAGCCTGTTTTGAAACTCTGTTTTATGTTATTTTTTTACTTTTTTCTGTTAAAAAAAAAAAAAAAAGGTCTCATAATTGTTTTAACCCAAGGAATCTCTAAAGGATTTTCAAAAACTACTTGTAAAAAGAAAGTCATTCACTCTTACAAATGTTTATAAAGCAGCACTTAGTTCTTTATCAACCACTCTACAACTGGAATTTTGAGTGGAACAGAAAATCCACTCAGAATTATAGAGGATATGTTTGAATTGTAAAGGATGCATTAAGATGTAAAGAGTTGTAAAGTATTTGTTAATTTTGACAACTGAGAGAGACAATGTCCACTTGCTTTGGATGTCAGGTTTTTTTGTTTGTTTGTTTTGTTTTTTTTGGTACCAGGAATCGAACTCATGACCTCGCGCTTGCCAGACAGGTGCTGTGCCACTGAGCTATATCCCTGAACCTTTTTTTTTCTTTTTGCCTTTTGAAATAATGATAATAGCTAAGATTTATTTGCTGCTTATAATGTGCTAATAAGCACAGTTATGTGTTTTTTTTATGTATTCTTTTGTTACTCTCAACTTTATAAGGTGGGTACCATTGTTTTCTGCATTTTATAGTTAAGGAAGTCAAGGTGCAGAGTCATCTAACTGATAAGTAGAAGAGCCACAATTTGTACTTAAGCAGACTTGATGCAGAGCTTGTGAACTTAACATCTATACCTAGTCCATAGAAAGGTGGAAGGGTAGACCTTTTACTGTTTTCTAATATTGTGGTTTCTTCCTAGAGAAGAGTGGGGTCTAGGTCAGAACGTGCCTAAGAAAATTAGGTAAGCATAAAAATAAGGGACTGATTCATACTGGACAGTTGATTAACACAGATTAGTAGGTTAAATGAAAAATAGTGCTTTCTGTATCTTCATTTTTCTTTTTGTTGTACGTTACAGCCTAATAGTTACAAGTATGGGCTTTAGAGTACCATCTGGGCATAGATGCTGGCTCAGTGCTTCCCAGTTTTATGACCTTAGGCAGGTCAAAGGTTAGTCAATGACTTGCTGCCATTTGCTGCTTGTTCCATGGTGATAACTGCATTTCTTTCTCTTTTCTTCATAGGTGGATTTGTTTAAAAAGAGTCTTCTGTTGATTCCTATTCACCTGGAAGTCCACTGGTCTCTCATTACAGTGACACTCTCTAATCGAATTATTTCATTTTATGATTCACAAGGCATTCATTTTAAGTTTTGTGTAGAGGTAAGTTAAAATCCTGCCTGTTTCTTCATTTATCTTGTGATTGGCCAAATCCCATCTTAGCTCTGTTAGAACAGCAGTCAGAGCTATAGAGAAACAGTTTCTGTCCTGAGAGTTTTCTTAACTAGGGACAGAGGCAGAGACAAGGACTACAGAGAACTCTCCAGATGGGGAGAGGTGGCTTCCATGATCAGATCCCCTCGGAAGTATGTAGATGCTGTGTAGGATTTTTGTCAGCATTTTTTTGTGTGTTTCCTTTAAAACTGCTTTTTGAATATGGATAGAGACTGTTTTCCTTGGTTTCTCTTAGAGCTAAAATTGGCTTGTATCTTCAAAATAAGTAGAATAGGGCCGGTGAGATGGCTCAGCGGCGTAAGTGCCTGCCTGGCAAGCGTGAGAGCCCGAGTTCGACTCCTGGAACCCACATACGAAAAAAGGGCCGGTGATATCGCTCAGCGGCACGGGCGCCTGCTGGCGCACAAGATCCCGAGGTCGACCCCCGCTACCCACAAAAACAAAAACAAAAGAATAAAATAAGTAGAATAGATCACAACTGACGAAAATCAACCAGCACAATATTAGAGTTTGGCTAAGATTCATATTAATTCAACAGGATGATGAAATGCAAAAGCCAGAAAATCTTTTTTTTTTTTTTTTTTTTGGTACCAGGAATCGAACTCAGGACCTTGCACTTGCCAGGCAAGCACTGTGCCACTGAGCTATATCCCTGGCCAAAGCCAGAAAATCTTTCCTGGTTTTTCCTGCACAGTCAAGAACCAGCTAGAAAATGTAACTGAAAACATGAGATTTCATTTACCAAAGCAACAAAACATAAACTACCCAGGCATATACCCCTTAGCAAGAACTGTGGAAATCCTTTATGGTGAAAACTCTAAAATATTTAAAAGAAATCTCAATAGGTGGTGAGATAGGCAGACTAAATAATGGAAAGAGATCAGTTCTGTTCAAACTAATTTATACCAATTTTCATCCTAATCAATTTCCCAGCAGGATTTTAAATGGAACTTAAATAGCTCCTAGAATTCATATTACAGAGTTCATATGCATGAACAGCCAAAGCAGGGTTGAATTAGAACTGGGCAAGCACAGTTACTCTACTAGTTACCAAACCATGTTACAAAATTTTTTTTTTAATAATTAAAACTGTCTATATTGGCTTTGGAATAGACGAATTGTGAAATAGCATGAAGAATCCATAAATAACTCACCTCGTGTATAAATGAGAATTAGTTGGAGAAAGATAGGCTATTTAGTCCCACGCGTGGTGGCACATGGCTGTAATCCCAGCAATCCGGGAGGTTGAGGCAGGAGAATTGCCTGAGTTCAAGGCCAGCCTGGAATACATAGCAAGACCCTGTCTCAAAAAAAAACAAACAGGGCTGGTGAGATGGCTCAGCGGCGTAAGCGCCTGCCTTGTAAACACGAGGGTCTGAGTTCAACTCCCGGAACCCACATATGAAAAAAGGGCCGGTGATATCGCTCAGCGGCATGGGCGCCTGAGGCGTCCTGAGGTCGACTCCCGGTACCCACGCACAAAAAAATAAATAAATAAAAATAAAATAAACAACCCAGCTAGTTATAACACTGGGGAAATTAGCTGTCTATTTGGAAAAGTAAAATGTATATCCTTACTTGATACTATTTATAAAACATTTCAGATATAAGAAAGATCTAAATACAAAATTATGAAAGTATTTTGAATAAATTACAGAAGATGTTGTATTCTTGAGTAAGGAAGGTTTTGTTACCTTTCCCCAATTGACACAAGGAACAATTTAATAAATTTGATCATTTCATAACTTAAAACTTCTGTATGTTAGAGCTGTGGGGAGGCTTGAACCCAGCCTGGGCAACTTGATTTAATGAGACCTTGTCTCAAAATAAAAATAAAAATATAAATAAAAGAAGGGCTGGGCTGGTGAGATAGCTCAGCGGCATAAGCGCCTGCCTGACAAGCACGAAGTCCTGAGTTTGACTTCTGGAACCCACATAAGAAAAAAGGGCCGGTGATATCGCTCAGCGGCATGGGCGCCTACTGGCGCGCAAGGTCCTGAGGTCGACCCCCGGTACCCACAAAAAAAAAGGGGTGAAGATGTGGCTTAGGGTGAAAATCCTGGGTTCAATCTCCAGTACCACCGCCTACAAAAGTGATTGTTTTCACCAAATAGTTTTTCTTCCAAAGAGGTAGCTTATTCTATTCCACCTTTGACTGGGCAGATGTTGTTTAATTCATGTAACCTCTGATGTCATCTTTGATATATAGAGAAATATGGACAGAGAGAGGTTGAGAGCAAAGGAACAGCTTGAAACTGCAGCAGGCTTCATCGGTAGAGATTTCCACGTCGACCTGACTGTATTCAGTGTTCAGAATGGGTTGAAATAACTTTCTGAAACCAAAGGTCACTTTTCCTGCCACCTTCAAAAATAAGGAGCCTGTCTATACCTGGAGAGTTTTTCACTTAGTTTTAGTTACTGCTGGTTTCTGCCATGGGTTCCTTTCCTCTGTTGAGCGTTGGCAGTGATTCAGACTTTCTTTTTGCCTTCCCAGTGTGTAAATTGACTTGCTGCTGGGAAAGGTGGCTAACCATCTCATAAAATGTACTAAGTAAAACAAACAGCAGTGTCCACAGTCTGAGTTCATACCTTGAATGCAAAAGAGCGAGTCTTCCTTAATGGTGTGAAATGAAAGCTCAGGAATAAAGTTCCGGTTTTAATAGAACTAACTGTAACCTAGCTGTTTAATGCATGCTCTGCCCTGTGCTGGTGGCCACAGCCGCCGCCGCCGCTTCTGTCTGCTGTGAGCAGGTTCCATTTCTCAACAACTGATGGAACAGAGCATCTGTGTTGTGGTTTCTTTCTTTCTTTCTTTTTTTTTTTTTTTTTTTTTTTGTGGGTACCGGGGGTTGACCTCAGGACCTCGCGCGCCAGCAGGCACCCATGCCGCTGAGCGATATCACCGGCCCTTTTTTTGTATGTGGGTTCCGGGAGTCGAACTTGGGCCGTTGCACTTACCAGCCAGGCGCTTATGCCACTGAGCCATCTCACCGGCCCTGTGGTTTCTTTTTAACCAGAATATAAGAAAGTATTTGCTGACTGAAGCCAGAGAAAAAAACAGACCTGAATTTCTTCAGGGTTGGCAGACTGCTGTTACGAAGGTAAGTCTGAGGCACATGTGGGACTCCAGATGTCCAGGGAGGGAAGTGATCCAAGAGTCAGGGGCTGAGGGCTGGTGACAGTGACCAAGAGGAACCGGAGGAGGCTGTCAATGGGTGGCTCGGAATAATCCTGTTTAGTGTTCCGTCCCCCGGCAGCTCAATTTCAGGTGCTTACTGGGAGCAGACACTTGAGCCTTTCCATTCCTGGGGCAGCTGCTAAGGATACGGTTGCTGGAGTATAAAACAAATTGGTTAGGGGCTTGGCTGCTCTCTCTTGCCCTGTGGCTCTATTTCCATATGATCCAGGTAGACTCAGAGAAATGCTAAAATGACTATTTGATTCCATTTGGCCTTTAGAACCTGGGAAGTAGGCGGTCATTTAGGGGTGAGCAGCATCTTTATTTTGTTGATGAGAAAAACTGAAGCTGAGGCCTGACCTTTCCCCAAGGACATCAGAAGTATTGATAGAGGCAGGTCGTTGAACCCAACATAGGCTGAGTCCTGGAATAAACCTTTAACCCAAATGAACAAGATTAGTTTATCCTTGCAGGCTAATTTATTAGTTTGGTCAAATACTAACTTATAAAATTAATGTAAACTTTTGTGTTTCTAATAGCATACTATACTAGTTCAAGCCAGCATTGAACTTGTAAATTTTGTGAATTTACCCAACTAGACTATCTAGGTACATATTCTAAATTTAGTCAGGATCTTTCATGTTCCCACTTTAGGCAGAATACAGTAACTGGTTCTTTTAGAAACATACTGTTGACCTTCATGGGTTTTTTTTTTTTTTTTGGTTTTGGTTTTAGTTTTGGTTTTTTGAGACAGGGTCTCGCTGTGTAGCCCAGGCTGGCCTCGAACTTGTAGTGATCCTCCTCCCTCAGCCTCCCAAATGCTGGGGTTACAGTCATGTGCACCACCATGCCCGGCCTTCATTTCTTGCGAAGAGGAGGACAGCGTTGTGTAATACCTGTTGTAAGAGGGTAAAAGCTGCCAAGCAGAGTTGTACTGTCTCAGCGTTCAGAGCCAGGCACATGTTCTCTGATCCACAGTTCCATTTTGATTCCATTGTCAGTGAATTGATAGCAAAAATAATTATCCAAATGGATGTTTTAAAAATAGGTTTTCTTTCAAGGCCAGCGTGGGCTATAGAGTGAGACCCTATCTCAAAAAACAAAACAAAACAAAAGTTCTTAAATTTGATTCCCATTTCTCATATTTAGGCAAAATGTTCTATAAAATGTGGTTGCCACTTGATAGCTCTTTTAACATGGCCAGATGCCTCCATAAAATCACATGCTTAAATTACCAGAGGTTCTGGGGGTGATGGTACACTCCTATAATCCCAGCACACTGGGGGACTGAGGCAGAAGGATGGCAAATTTGAGCCCAGGCTGGACAACCTAGGGACTTCTTGTCAGGACCCTGTCTCAGAATTTCATTTTATTTTATTTTATTTATTTTGGTTTTTTTTTTTTTTGAGATAGGGTATTGCTATGCAGTTCAGGCTGGCCTTGAACTAACTATGTAGCCCAGGCTGGCCTCGAACTCATGGCAGTCCTTCTGCCTCAGTTTCCTGAGTGTTGGGATTACAGGTGTGTGCCACCACTGTCTCAAATTTTTAAAAAAGGGGTAGGATGCAGTTCAGTGCAAAGACCCTGGGTTCAATCCCTAGTACTGCAAAAAAGAAAAAGGATACCAGAGGTATATACCAGCTCTCCTAGACAGACATGTTTCCTATTTCTTGCTCACTTTTCCATAAAACAGGGGATGTAGCTTAGTGGTAGAGCACTTGCCCAGCATGTGTGAGATCTTTGGGTCTGATCCCTGGCACCACACACATACAACAACAACAATTTAAGAGCAGTACTTGATCTTATTTTAATGGCCATTTTGTTTTTCCTCTCAGTGTATTCCACAACAGAAAAATGACAGTGACTGTGGAGTCTTTGTGCTCCAGGTAAAGATGTTTTTTTCAGAATTTGCAGTGTATGAATTGTTTGTTGGGTTCAGCGAGGAGAGATGGCAGTCCCTGTGTGTGCACTGATACCAGGTCCAGGCGGCAGAATGCTTTCCTTGTGCTGCCTTCCCTCATTGCTGAGGCGCAGTTCTGGCCCTCCCAGTGGTCTAGCTTCCCTGGCCAAGGATGAGCAATGAGTATCATTTGGGTGTTACCAGGTCATTTGTATGCCAAATGACACTGGAGAGGGACTTGCATCTGTCTGTATCACAGGCCCTTGGCATTGGCAGAATTAACTTAAAAAAAAAAAAAAAACCTGCAGACAAACTGCAAGTCTTTGCATAATGAGAGTTTAAATAAGTGCCACATTCAAAAACTGCCACATCATGCTGAAGGTCCCCTGGTAGGTCTCCAAGAGCTATGGAAAAATTTCAATTACACATATATTTATGATCTGTGAATTTAGCACTTTGTAAAGACCTGGGAGGGATAGGTTCATTCACAAATCTCATGAATGTTGGGGTTTGTGGGCAGATTCACGCCAGCTCCAGCTGCATTGTAAGCAGCAGGCTGCACTTTGTGGGGGACAGAGCCTCTTCCCAGTTGCTGCTTTCTGCAGCATGGAGTCGGGAAGGAGCAAGGGAGGGCAGCGCCTTGCCATCCATTTGCCTGCAAAGCTAACTGTAATCTGGAGGTGACTGCTTTAAAACAACGTTTTTGCAAGCTTGCGCAGACCTTGTAATGCTGCCTTAGACTGTGGGGTCTGCCTCTGCCTCTAGCGCTGGCAGGCGTACAACCCCATACGCTGCTTATGTATTTCTGGGACCTTTGCAGTACTGCAAGTGCCTCGCCTTGGAGCAGCCTTTCCAGTTTTCGCAAGAAGACATGCCGCGTGTGCGCAAGCGTATCTACAAGGAGCTGTGTGAGTGCCGGCTCCTGGACTGAGGTCGGCGAGGACTCGCAAAGCCTGACCAAGTTGGAGCAGATGGTTTGTTACTTGAATCTCCACTTATTTGGATTTTTACAGATATTTCAGATCAGTGGTATTGGGCCACTATTGTTACCTCAAATTTATTTTTGCCCTTATTCATTTCTCCAGCTACCATGTACTTTTTTAATGTTCATTTTGGTTTCATTTTTAATTTTGTGGATTCCGTGTGTCCCTCCCATATTTAATATTTATTATCCAAACGCATGCGTATAGACAGAGCATGCAGTGAAGAGTATTAAAAAAAAAAGCCTAGTAGATTTGGTGCAACTTTTGAAACTTAGCTAGACGTGAACTGAATACAGGTTTAACTTTTAATTCCAGAACCTAAAGATGCAAGATGTTTTTGATACAACATAACTCAGAATAGTAGGTGCTTCTTGGGGTATAAAGAGTAGCAAGGAGTGGTCCACAGAGCCAGTCCTGTTTACTTTGCCAGCAGCACCTCTGGCTGGCCTCCCTTTGAGGGGCATGGAGGTAGCTGTGAATGGGTGGCTATCCGCTCATGGAGGCTCCTGGCAGTGTGGCGTCTACTTTGGGGAGAGTCAGAGTCAGAGTAGAAAGCAGCATCCTGGGTGCCAGTTATCCTAACAAATGAGATTTTAGTCTTGGTCTTGTGAATTACAGTCTGCGACCTAAAGCTCATAAAGGGCTTTGCTGGGACATTGAATTCCTTGGATTTTTATTTTTGACTTGTGAAAAAATTTAGCAGCCATCACACTAGTGGTCAAACAAATGAGAATTCAGCCTTCCTAGAAATAATTTGCAAGTTGTCACTTCCCTTATGTGGCCTTCCATGTGGAAGAAATTAAAATTTACCAACTACATTTCTGTCTCTGAAATACAAAATTCAAAATCATAGTCTGACTAGGTCTTTTGCAGGGGGGCAGAGAGAAAGGGAGGTAATGGACAGTTTGGTTCTCTGGGAGATATCTTAGAAGTGCCTCTCTCCTCCTTTCTCTCTAGTGACCTCAGTGATGTGCAGGGCTTGTGTGGCTTCTGCCCACCCAGTCCTGACACTGTAGCACAGGAGTTGCTTTTTCCTTTCTAATGAAATTTGTCCTCTGGGACAGGCCACAAAGTGGCCCGTCCTTATACTTAGCTGCATTAGGATGAAAGCAATGGATCTTCATCTGTAACCTGGGCTTTTGTGACTTTTTTTTTTGGGGGGGACAGGGTCTCCCTGTGTAGTTTAGGCTGGCCTTGAGTTCACTGTGAAGCCCGGGCTGGCCTCAAACTTGTGGCGATCCTCCTGCTCAGCCTCCCAAGTGCTGGGATTACAGGCGTGCACCACCACACCCAGTCTTTTTGACATGTTTGAAAGGAAAGGAAATAAGGAAAGAGTCATATTAAACTTACTTTTTCTGATCTGGGGGTGGAAAATCTATATGTAAGAAACTGAGAGGCTGAGGAAAAATCAAGCAAATGGCAGAAGACACTTGAACTTCTGCCTGGGTAGATTTGGAGTGCTGAAAAAACAAAAAGTGTAACTTGACCACGGGTCTGGGGAGACAAGGCTGCCTGCCGCCAACTGAGGGCTGAGTCAGACCAGGTTTATGTGCGGGCTCCCAACACCAGCAGCGCAGCCCAGCCCTTCCGCTCCCGAGGCCTCCAGACTCACTCCTTAGCAGGAGGCCAGGTCAGTATTTCTTACTGTGCGTCAGGTCATTAAAAACCTGGGAGCAGAGGCATTTTACACTGCTACAGGTAAGGTTGTGTGTCACTGTTAGGAAAGATGTCAAGTCAGAATGCGGAAGATGTCTTCTTAAAAGTTTTCAGGCATAATTACGCAAATATGAGGTTGTTCAAAATTTGTATGCGAGAATTTGCCTCTGTGTAGTACGAGTATCAGAGTAGCCAGTATTGAGGCTATTGATTCAAAATGTCTTTTCCTTCAGAGTGAGGAAGTATGTACCACTTCCTGGGACAGACCCGTCATGCAGAGGAGTCAGGAAGGATTATTTCTGCAAGTCTTTTTTTTTTTTTTTTTTGGTGATGGTGGTGGTGATTGAATGCAGGGCTCCAAGAGCCAGGCAAGTGCTCTACCCTGGAGCCATGTCTCCAGCCCTCCTGAAGAAACCCTCATGCCCAGAGCTTGGGTTGCCGCCTTTTAATCTGAAGACAGGGCCTCACCCAGCACTGAGGCACAGGGACGAGCTTAGAGACCTGCCATGAGCTAAGTCCAGCTACTCACGTCCAGTGTAACGGGGCACTTTGGGGTACAGAGCCCAGCATGGTTAGCCTAAATGGTAGCTGTTGTTTTCTTAAAAAACGTTTCTGTCATTCATGGAACTTGGTTTCGGCACACATAGTTGCTTTTCCCTCTCTCCCTGTGATTAGGCATAAACCTTTGTTTAGCTCAAGTCCTAGATTAGAAAGTCTTCTCCCGATGTTTGCAGCAATTGCGTCCTTGTAACAGAGGCATTTTTGAAATATATTCTGGGTGGTTGGTGAGAGAGAAGTGAAGTGGAGCTTTCCCGGCAGTAGCTTGGCCCTGTGGGTGCGCTGAAAGGAAGCAGACTGTGTGCTGTGGGGCCGAGCAAACCGTGCACAGATGAAAAGCTGCTTGTGATGAGCCTTCAAGATGCCCAGGCCTCTCCCTGGCAGTCTTAGCAGGCTGTATCTGCTGCTTTCCAGTGGTCTTTCCTTTTGTTAAATCTATAGCAATGAACGTAGATTAATTCATCTTTTAGTCTTCTCAAGAATCATAGAGATGGGGGCCAGTGAGATGGCTCAGTGGCATAAGCGCCTCCCTGGCAAGCACGAGGTCCTGAGTTCGACTCCCGGATCCCACATATGAATAAAAGGGCCGGTAATATTGCTCAGCAGCATGGGCGCCTGCTGGTGTGCGAGGTCCTGAGGTCGACCCCCAGTACCCACAAAAAAAAAGAATCAACTTTCAATTATCCTCTTTAAGGAAGGGAAAAGCAGCTGCTGCCATAATCCCATCACATTTTCAGCTTGGCATTGTATTTTCTTAGTAGTAGTAAGAGTAACATGGTCATTTTGAACTTATAGTTGGAACAAAATAACAGAACTAACTGGGACACAGCCAGCACTTGCCTGAGATGCTCTTCTGTACATTGAGGTTCACTGCTTCCCTGGGTTAGTGATGGGGGCGGTCTGGGTGGGTCATGACCCTTCTGGCAAGAAACAATGAATTAATAGTATAAATGACAAAAACCAGTTACCTGCTCTGCATAATCATGTTAAGAAATCAAGTTAATCGGCTGTCGTAAAGCACATACTTAGTTATGCACTAGGCATTGCCTCCTGGCCTGTAGGTAAGACCTAGGGAACACTATTGAGAAGTGCTAATTGTATTTGGGTGTTACAAAAACAGACCTAGACAAGTTGTTCACTTAAATGGTACTTGTTGGTCAGAAAAAAAAATTATTCAAAGAGTATGATCATGTAAAATTACAGTACTCAACCCTCCTAGCAAAGTATTTTTTTGAAGAATAAACTAAGTACCTTTATAAACTTGTGTTCTCTCGTCTTGAATACCGTGCGTGGCCATTTTGGTGAGTGGTGTGCTTTCCCGCTGACGAGTCATGGAGAAGGCTCATTTAGGACAGTGACCGAACAGGGACTAAGCAGCCGGCCCTTAGAGCAGCACCGTCCAGCAGTATTTTCTGAAACGACAGAAATGTTCCGCGTTTGCATTCACTACAGCAGCCACTAACTGTCTGTGGAGTGCTCCAGATTGTGGTGGGACTGCAAAGTTGTATGTTTGGTTTTTCTCAAAGAGCCAGATAGTGAGTGGCAACCATACTGGTGGCAGAAGTCTTCAAGTCTCAAATTCTATACTTTAGCTAACATTTCAGAACCCAGTAGTTCTATAGATCCTGGCTAGATCTGATGCTTCACCCACTCTGATATTCCCGAGCCTTAGCTAAGACACAAGCTTGTGTTTTTAGTTTGTCTGATTAAAGTGGGAGAGAAGTTAAATGCTGCTCCTGAGAGACACAGGGATAAGAGTGCAATGAAAGGAGTCATGTTTAGCATCCTCAAGCCGAAGAAAGAAATATCAGGTCCTCTAATTCAACCCCGGCTCCTTCCCCTCCAATCATCCACAGCGTGTGTTCTGGAAAACTAACTTACTCTTCCACGAATGGCTGCTTAGTGCATCTTTTGTCACTCTCACAAGACCACCCATGTTCTCTCTTCAGGTGAAGCCATAACTGTTGCAAATTTCAGACTGAATTAGATATGTAAATTCTGCACATTACTCAGATTCTCCCCCAGATTCATTTACAGTCCAGAATAAGGACATGTCCTTCTTTATAGGTGAGGAAACAGGTAGGACAGCGGAGACAGCAAGTTGGTCCAACTTTATTGTAATTTGTTACCAAAGGCAATTTAAATAAGAACCAGTATCTTTGGTTTTAAGACCTTTAGAAATCTGAGTTATATCTTACTGCAGAAGAATATAAGTTAGTTCAAATTACAAAATAAAAACAAATGTTTACAAATGAATAGCGTATCCTCATTAAATGTTTGTAAATGGTTTCTCCCTACTTCGCAACTGTTAACAGCTTTTTTAAAAACTCCAATAACCACTTTGGAATTGAATGAGAAAACCCACACTTTATTCTGACATGAAAGATGTTCACAGTGGAGTACTCCAGCCGCAACCTTCACATACTACTGGACGGTAGAAGATATTATATTGCTAGATGAAAACATTTTGTATTTTTTCTAAATAGGAAAAATTATACTCACACATAAGAAATCGTCTCGTTTTACAAATGCAAAATAAATTCTTTGAGTGTCTCTGTGTTAGACTTTTTCATTTTTAGCTTTAGGCAAAACATTACATCTTTTGAAAAATGTACTTAGCAGAACTCAAGTCGGGCACCTAGTTTCCTGAAAGTAAAGCACGAAAGTGGGGAAGGTCTTCTGAGACCTCAGGCTTTTGTGCCAAATATTTAGGGACATCAAAGTTTGCCTTTAGAGATTAAAATTCAACACAGGAAACAAATCCAGTTGTCAGACATCTCCAAATTTACAGTACAGCTATATAATACAGCAAAACTCCATTTTATCTTAAAGAACTTTACATCATACAAACTTCAAATTTAAAAAAGAATCATTCCAAGTCCCAGTGTAGATCATGAGTCTCCTTAGACCCAAGAATTAGAAAATAAATTTTCACATTTTTCTAGTCTTCTAGAAGTGTGGTATTTTTGGCCGACAGATTTAATTGACATCGTAGGCTGAATCTGCTGCTGAGGAACACATTTCTTTTTGCTCCACCACTGAACTCCGTTCCCAGCCACAAGGAACACACTTTTTGATCTGGTAACAGAAAATGGTTCTGGTAACTTTTTCATCAGTCCAAAGGAGGGAACCTCTGCACTGAGATCCTGCTCTCGCCACTCACTGCTTTTGTGCCAGTTTGCCATAGCCCCCTCTTCCAGCGTCGTAGTCCTGCCGATACTCATCGCGCACCTTAATGGGAAAGAACATAAAGCTGGGGCTGGTGAGATGGCTCAGCGTCATAAGCGCCTGCCTGGCAAGCACGAGGACCCGAGTTCGACTCCCGGAACCCACATATGAAAAAAAGACCGGTGCTATCGCTCAGGGGCACGGGCGCCTGCTGGCCCGCGAGGTCCTGAGGTTGACCCCCAGTACGCACCAAAAAAAATAAATAAATAAAGCTGTAGCACGGAGGAGACTGGTGTGATGAATAAGCCTCCCACAACCACGTCAAGAGCCGAACCTCACGCGCCAGGTGAGCATTCCAACAGGACATACACAGCAGGCTCTATTTTAAAAGTCATTCCAGTGCGTTTTGCTTTGTTCTAAACACTTGCCGGTGGCAAACACCTAGCTCTAGTAGAAGTGTACACAGTATACTGTTCTCAAGGTTTCAAATACCATTTATCAAACCAATGAGTGATTTTCACCAGGGTTGTAGGCAAAAAGTTAACCGGTAACTACAAACTGACAAAACACCTGTTGTGCCTGGAATCCCGGGCAAAGGCTCAGTCCAGAGACCCTGCAACTTACCTGGCCTCCAGACCGCCCGCGCCCGTACTGCCTGCCCTCCTTGAACCCGGCATCCCAGTCTGTGCGAATGATCCTGTCATCCAGACGAGTTCCGTTTATGAAACGCATGGCATTTTCTGCATCGGGTCTCGAGTAGTATCTTAAGTGTTAGCATTAAGAAACACTAGCATTGCTCTAGACGTTTTGGAAACACAAGAGACAACATCTAAATGAAGTTGAACTGTTAAGTAGAGTTTGGTCCGATAAACAAAAAACTACAAAAGCTAATACAACCAGACAGAGTTCCAAACAAGTCAGCCTACATAGGCATTTAGCAGAGGAAAAGCTCACACTTTCCCAGGGCTACATTGCTCAGGTTTCCCTGGGTCCTCCTGCTAATACTTACTTGGTCCCACTGCCTTTTTCCTTTTTCAATGCTGGGGACTGAAACCAAGGCCTTGTGTGTGCTAGATGAGCGATCTTAATGAGCTATATCCCCTGCCCTGTCTCTGTATTTTGACTTGCAAAATATAAAACAGGTTTAGGCTTAGAGCACAAACTATATGTTTCTTAGCCAAGAAACTATGACATGCAAAGGGGGCACTATATATTCAAGAGCAAGCACAGTCACCCAGGTTAGTAGTCCCCAAATCTATTCATCTACTTGGGATGATATCTTAAAAGCCTATAAGCAATTATGATTAGTAGCTGGCTTTGGAAAATGCCGATTAGATTTTTTTCTCACCCTTACACAGGTAGAGAAATACTTGGTGAGATGTAGCATCCATAGTTTTGCTTTTTTTTAATGAATGCTAGAAAGACAAATTACAGCTAGCATGTGATTATGCAACACCTGCAATCCCAGAACTATGGGAGGCTGAGGTAGGAGGACCCAAGTTTGAGCCTGGGCAACTTAGCGAGACCACATCTCTAAATAAAAACGGGCCAGGGCTGTAGGTCAGTGGAGAGTCCCTGGGCTCAATTCCTAGCTAAATCACCCCATCCCAAAAAAAAGCCAGCCAGCCATAGCCGCTTCTCTTTTGGGGATCTGCCATCCTGAGTACTGATCTTGGGCCTACAAGGCAAATGGAAACACTGGTTCTCAGAGTCTCATCATCTACTAGATGGTGCCTTTTTGTTTTTCACTTTTCCCCGGTCCCTGTGCCCTATGAACTTTTTGAGCCAGGAGTGGTGGTAAACACCTGTTATCCCACCATGCTAGGAGGCTAAGGCAGGAGAATTGCAAGTTCAAGCCTAACCTGTGCAATTTAGTGACTTAGTAAAACTCTACCTCAAAAAAATAAGTACAAAGGGTTGGCTGTAGCTCAGTGTGAAGGCCCTGGGTTCAGTCCCCGATACTGTAAAAATATATATATACATACATATGGTTTTGGTTTTTACCTATAAAATCTATATACAGCTACGTAATGGAATACTTTATAGCATTAAAAAAAAATAGGCAGACATGCATGTGCTGACATGGAAAAATCTCTAAGATAGGTTAAGGAAAACCACCACCACACATCTATAGGATTATGTCTGGAAAGACTCCAAGACACTGGTAACTCTGGGAAAGAATTTAGGGGCTCAGAGTGATAGGGAGACTTTACTTTTCCTATCCTCTTTGGGCTTTTAACACCGAACAGTTAAAAAATTTTGAGTGCTGGACATCAAACCCCAGACCTCACATGCACTAAGCAAGTGCTCTACCCTGAGCTATACCCCAGCCCAAAGGTATATATTCTGTTTGTTTGTTTTTAAGACAGGGTCTCACGATGTAGTTCAGGCTGGCCTTGAACTCACTATGTAGCCTATGCTGGCCTTGAACTTGCTGTGATCATCCTGCCTCTGCCTCCTGAGTGCTGGGATTACAGACATGCCCAGCTACCAAAAATATATATTTTTGATGTTTTTCTTAAAGGATCAACCTTGATCAAAACATGAATTTCAGATAAAATATAGGTATTACCAGCTTTTAGTGACACTAGGGTGTGAACACGGAGGAAGAAATAGAGACATTAATCAGCTAGTATCATCATTTTTCAAAACCAGGCAATCAACCACTCTGTATTCTGCCCTGGTTCAACAGTGACATTACACAGGCAGAAAGGATACTCCACAAAACAGAAGCCACACGCCGTTTTCTTCATTTTATCCAAACCCATAATGATCTTCTTTATATCACCACTTTTACTGAAGAGTTCATAAATTTGTTCTTCAGTTGTGTAAAAGGAAAGATTTCCGACATATAACGTACAACTTTTCTTCAGCAATTTTTCTTGTTCTTCATTGTCACCCTAGAAGTTCAAACAGAGACAAAGTTAACCTTACAACTTAAAAAGAGGCTTGCTTAATGCCCAGCATGTGGCACAACTGTAATCCCAGTACTCGGGAGGCAGAGGCAGGAGGATCGCTGGGAGTTCAGGGCCACCCTGTGCTCTATAATGAGTTTAAGGCCAGCCTGAATTGCACAGTGAAACCCTTCCTCAAACAAAACAAAAACTGTTGACTGAGTGAATTTAATTTGGCCTCAATCAAAATTTCCTTTCCCTACCCGACTAACACATTTACACATTCTCCACATCTATCTCTTCTATACGTGCTCCCTTCCCCATCACAAGGGGATTTGACCCCTTTCCTGAATCTTCACAGCCCTCTCCTTTCCGCTTATCATTTCTGCTTTGGATTTTGATTACTTGCTTTCATTTACAACCCCTACTACAGCACTGAATTCTTAGGTTGCACAACCGTCCCTTTTCCCCTAGGGCTCATTAGAAGGCTTGGGCAACAGCACTCAGTAAAGGTCATTGTGGTAATTTCTGCCACCTCATTCCGTCCCACCCGCCTTTGCTGATACAGAAAATCTCACCTGGAATATCTGCAGCCTGCCCCCTTTCCACAGAATACACTGAGACATAGTCTAAACTAAAATTTTTCTCTTCTGAAACCCAGCAATTCTCTGATCTTGACATCCAGACACCTCTCCACTTAGAGGCCTTTCCAAGGCCGAAACAGGATTCAACTTTGTGTCTCTCACCCACAGCTTAGAACTTTGGGTTACCCTACTAAAAAGAAACCGGGCGAGGTGGCGCACACTTGTAATCGCAGCATTCTGAGAAGCTGAGGCAGAAGGATCGCAATCCCAGCATTCTGGGAATGTGCGAGGGACCTGGGTTCAACCTCCAGTATCTAAGAAAAAGGCCTCGAAGAGTGAAAACACAGTATGTGAATGATCAACAACATGTGGGTCAGCAAGGCGCCACCGCGTGCCCTAGGGAGTGGAAAGGTTCCCCACTGCTCCGCATCACACACTTCCGGAAGCACCAACACTGTCGCCCGAAATGCACTGGACCAAGTTCAGGCAGCGGCTGCACAGGAATGGGAAAGCGAGTCTCAGATTCCCTTTCCAGGAAAGAAAGTGTTTTCAGGGACAGCCAGACGGCCTTCCGGCACCCATTCCCCGCCCCTCCAGGGCACGGGGACCCCACTGCGCGTTTCAGCAAAACAACAGAATGGAAGACGACGCAATGAGACCAAATGCAGCGTTTTTCAGCGTTGTGGCCCGGGGCTTGCCCCTCTCGCGACCCGGTCTGCCTTACCCGAAAGTGCTGGTCCCGGTACTGGCTCAGCTCCACGTAGGAGTCGCTGCGCAGCGCCTTCAAGAGGCCACCCGACATGATGCTAAGAGGTATAGGAAGACCCGTCGCCTCCGTAAACAGCCAAAGGAGCGCTAGCGGTGGCGGAAGTGGAAACACGCGAGGCGGCCGCGCAGTGGCCGTAGGTGCGCCCAATCCGCGCGCGGCGGTGTCGTCATCACGCGGCGCGGGCGCAGAAGCGGTCCGTCGTCGGGTGCGGCCGATGGGAAGGCAGAGCAACGTGCTCGCGGTTCCGGGGCGCTCGGAGGAGGATGGTTCTCCGGCGGCTTCTGGCCGCTCTGCTGCACAGCCCGCAGCTGGTGGAGCGGCTGTCGGAGTCGTGGCCCATCAGGCGCGCGGCGCAGCTCACGGCCTTCGCGCTGCTCCAGGCGCAGCTGCGCGGACAGGACGCGGCCCGTCGCCTGCGGGCCCTCGCGGCAGGACCCGCAGGAGACCTGAGCCGCCGCGCCGCTCGATTCCGAGACACCTTCGCCCGGGAGCTTCGCCGCGGCCTCCGCGACCGCCCGGGGCCGCCAGGGAGTCAGAGGGGCCCGGGCGCGAACTCTTAGACCGACCTGGGCTGGGTCGAGGTCACCTGCTTTCTCCTCCGTGCCCGACACTGACCTTGGCATTGAGGAGCCCTGACCGGATTGTCGCCGGCTGACGTCCTCATCGGGCCGAGGGCACCATGTGGAGGACAACCCCGAAAAAGCCCCTGACAGACACGCAGACACTGCACGGACTGTGGACATACCCGGAAAGAGCCTGCCTTCTGTAGATGGGACTCAACTCTTGATAGAGGCTGCTGCGTCCGCACCGGGACACACGGTACCGACTCCAGGGAAGAAGGACGGGAAGACACCCTGCCTTTCTCTGATTAAATGAGCTGAGTCACGGGCATGAGTGTGGTCCTTCTCAGACGAGGTGGGATGGGGATCTCGGACCTCCAGGGCAATGGTAAGAGTAGTTCACACACTGAAGGCCTGTTTTCATGCTGACTCTTGCTAATTGCCTCTCTGTGGCTTGTCACTTTTTACAGTCACTCAGAGAGGGAACGGAAGCCACTTCTCGAGTTGCCCAAACCTTGCAGAGTGGGGTATGAGCGTAGGCGTGACTTCAGGGCCTGGGTCACAGCTCTCTGCAGACAGCATTTTCGCTGCTGCTCAAGGACCACCTTCCATGTCACCACCAGACAGTGTGACTAGTGTCTACCATAGAGCAGAGACTGGTTAGCTAGTTGGACCCGTGGTTAGAAAACCCAGAGCATACAAAAATGCTTTGTCAGTTGAAGTTCAAAGCTAGATTTCTGATCACCTCTAGGTAGGCTGTACAGTTCGTCATACAACCTAGAAAGCTTGAAGCCATAGGCAAAACTTAGGCTAGTTATTGATGCTGACCGCGCATTGTGTATTCAGGGTTCCCACTGGGGCAGACTGAGAGGGCCTGAGACACACAGTGTGACTGGGAAGAGAGAACAGCTGGGCTCCTTAATCTGAGAATATGTTTTGTCTTTTGGTGCTGAGGATTGAACCCAGAACTGCAAGCATGCTAAACAGTAATCAGGCTGTATCACTGAGCCCTGCCCCCAAACCTTTGGGTCTTGCCATGTTTTGAACTCACTATGTAGCTCAGGCTGGCCACAGACTTGCAGCAATCCTGTTGCTTCAGCCTCCCAAGTGCTACGTGCTGGGATTATAGGCATGTACCATCACGCCTGGCAAGGACAACCTTTATTTTGGGGAAGGGGGGATAGTACTGGGGATTGAACCTAGGGCCTTCAAATGGAGCTACATCTCCAGGCTTTTATTTTTTATTTTTGAGGCAGGGCCCCATTAAATTGCTAAGTTGCCAGGCTGAGCTCAAACTTCCAGTCTCCTGCCTCAGCCTCCCAGAGTGCTGGAATTACAAGGCTGTACCGCTGTGCCCAGCTGTGAGAATGATTCTTGAGGTCAAGGTGCCGACATGGGTGGAGAGTTTACCGCCACCTCTAAAGGGCAGGAGTGGAAGAGAGCAGGGAGATTGCCAGAATGACTTATTTTGGTGAAAACCAAACTAGGGCAGCAGACATCAAGGTGCCATTAAAATACAACCACTCCCACTTCCGTGGTTAAAGAGATTTGTGAGAGGCGTGCCTGTTGAGGCAGAGGACATGTGTTTTGGACCCCAGGAATGACACAGTGTTAGCTGGCAGACACTTCAGAGATGCTCTGATCTGGGTACAGATTGGGAGGTGGGTGGGGTGGTGAAGGGGCTTTCTTTAGATCACAATGAGTGGCAGACCAGGGACTAGAACCTGCATCCCCTCAGTTGGAGCCCTTTGTTCTCTACTCTACCACACCCTTCCAGGTGCCTGGAAGGCCAGATTGGCCCTGGGAAGCCCAAGGATTGTCACGGGAGCAAGTGGTGTGACATCATGGGAAAGATCACTCAGGAATGTCATTGGCAGTTTATTGTCTTTTTTTCACAACCAGGTACTACTATATATTTAAAACATGAACAGTGGCTGAAAGCAGTAGGGTAGGGACAGATGTTAGGTGCCGTTGGTTACACCAGTGTTCTTTGGGGACCTTAGCATCAGGACTGTGACAGTTGTGATCTGTGGTATCTGAGAAGAGCACGGGCTCACCCAGAAGGCAGAACAGCCAATGGCCATGCCTGGGAGAGGCAGCAGTGGGAATGCGGGGGGACCAGGGCCCTGTCGCATGTCTAGCCCAGCTGGAGGGGGCCTTCTACAGCTGTGCCTTAGACAGCGACTGCTCTGTCATTCCGTCAGGCATCTCCTCCAGCTCCACTATGTGCAAGCTAAGGTGGTCCCTCCAAGCCCCACTCAGCAGGGAGGACAGGCCAGGGGGGTCCTCCAGGGTCAAGTGGGGAAACACAAGTGTCTCGTTCTTGAGGGGGAAGCTGCACTTCTCCATGACATGCCTGGTGGTCCCAGGCATCACCACAAAGAGGCGGCAGAGCCACGGCCCGCCAGCCACCTGGCAAGCCGGCTGTCTGGTGAAGTTCTTCATGGCTTGGCACAGGACCCAATCCTCACTCCCACCCATGTCCACCACCTCCACAGGTGACCCGAGGCCCGGGAGGTGCAGGAGGTGTTGGGGGGGCATGTAGGTGCGCGTGAAGAGGAGCGTGTAGTGGGTTGGCAGGCCGGGGCGCACAGGGGCATGGACCACCTGCTCCAGGACCCTTAGGCCGGGTACCAGGCCTCCCTGATGTAGGCAGCCGAAGAAGAGGGCACCGAGGGCATTGAAGAGGACCAGGGTACCCTTCCAGGGTACAGGGTGGGTCCGCGGGCTGCACAGCAGGACTAGGGGGATGAGGAGGGGGATGAGGAACCGAGCCTCCTGATGGCTGAAGGCAGACAGCAGGGCCAGGGGCACGAAGTAGAGGAGGAGAAGGGATGCCCGGGGGTTGGACAGCAGGTTCTGGGCACCCTGCACCCTCACAAGGCCCGTCTGTGCCCACGCCCGGAGGCCTGCTTGCAGCTGCTGCCATGCAGCCTGCAGTGCCTGGGCGTGCAGCACCCCAAAGAGCAGGAAGCCATTGAGGGCCAAATGAGTGAGCCGCGCGTGTGTGCCATGTCTGGCGAGGTTCTGGGGATCCAGGTTGTAGCGCAGGAAGTTGGCAGGGGTGAGGACCAGGCTACTAGACCTGGAGAGGCTAGAGAAGTACCAGCTGTCCACAGCCACAAATCCCCCTGCGGCAAGGGCTGCCCCAGGGAGTAGCGCCAGGGCCTCCCAGGCCAGGGACTTGAAGCTGGCCTCCCGGGCTTCACGCAGGCCCCAGAGGAGGAGGGGGACCACTGCGAACGCCAGGAACGTGGGCCGGTTGAAGAAGCCAGCAGCCACCACGGCCCCAAGAAGCCAGCTGTGCCACCACGGGCCCGGGGCTGGTTTCTTAGGTGTGAGGCTCCATGCCACATGAGGGGACACCAGCACCAGCAGCCACGTGAAGAGAAGTCCCTCGATGGCGTTGGAGAAGGTCCTGGTGTAGAACACCAGGGTGACATAGGAACCGGACAGCAGGGCCAGCGCTCGCCAGCGATCTGCGCCCCACAGTGGGGCCAGGTGGTACACAGCCAGGTCCAGGGCAAAGGACAGGGCGGTGAGGAGGAGCCGGGGCCCTACCAACAGCGCATAGCCACTCACAGGGCCCGGCCACGGCCCCAGCTCCTCCCAGAGCCGGAGCACCCAGAAGGCAGAGCCCGAGGTGAGCAGTGGGAAGACCGCCGTGCGGCAGGAGCTGCTGGCGTAGAACTCCCAGGGCCTTGTGGCCTGCACGCCCAGGACGTCCTCTGCGGAGATCAGAGAGGCGGTTGAGCCTGTGCCAGGCCCGGGGATGGCGGGCAGAGCCTGCATCATCCCTGGGCCTGGGCACCAGGGGGATTTGGTGTCTGTGATTTTAATCCGTTCATATTCCAGCCCTGGGCTGACCTAATCTCACCAGCCCTCTGACAGCCCTATCTTTGGCATGTGAAGGATTTGATGTCCCCGTTGGTCTTAACAGTGGACAGGCTCCTGGTGAAGGATGTGGGTAACCCCCAGAAGCTGACACCAAGGAAATAAGGGCCATGTTCCCCTAGTTGAAGTGAACTAAATTCTGCCAACAACAGCGATTTTTCAAATAGATGTTTTTCCCTAGGGCTTCCAGACACAGACCCAGCCCTGCCCATATCTTGATTTCTATTCTTGTTTTTGTTTTGTGTTTTGCTTTGAGACAGGGTCTCACTATATAGCCCAGGCTGGCCTCAAACTCCCAGTGAGCCTCCTCCCTCTGCCTCCTGAGTGCTGGGATTACAGGCGTGGGCCACTACACCCAGTTTATACCTTGATTTCAACCTTGGGATTCACTGAGTAGCAGGACTTCTAACCTGCAGAACTGAGGCTACAAATGCGTGCCTCGCTGAACTGCCAGGTTTGTGCTGTTCCTCATGCTCGGGTGGGTAAGGTCCCCTGTGGAGGGACAGGAAGTGACAGAACCCTGGACACACCAAGGGAACAAGCCGGGGAGGCTTTGCTTCTCCTCGTAGAATTCCAGGGTCCCCAAGTCAGAGTCAGAACCCCACTCAGCGACAATGATTGTGACTCAGGAGAGTGGCGAGTATGGGTTATGACCAAATGTGACTTTAGTTTTTTTTCTGGTACTGAATGTTTCTAATAAGACTCCTGGCTGAGCATGGTGATGCACACCTGTAATCCCAGTACTCTGGAGACTGAGGCAGGAGGATCACTGAGAGTTCAATGCCAGCCTGGGCTACATAGTTTAAGGCCAGCCTGGACTACATAGCAAGACCCTGTCTCAGAAAACAAAAAACAAAACAAAAATGTGTAGGAAAAAAGACTGAACTTTCCAACTTAAGAACCATATCTACCTATTGAACCCCCAGCAGAGAAAGCTGGAGGCCTCCCAAATATCTGTTCCTCCCTTTGTTGTTAGTCTCTTTAGCTGGGTGTTTGGGAAATAAAAACACTGTATTTCTCATCTTCCTTTGCAATGAAAGTTATGGGATAAGGTGTGGTTATATGATACACTCTGACCAGTGGACGGGTAGAAGCCTGTGACTTGAAAAATGTGATCCTAAAGGAGTAGGCATGCCTATCTTGTGTTCTGTTGGCTGGAAGGACAGTTTAAGACGTGATGACTGGAGCTCAAGCAGCCACCTTGCACCACAAAGAGGAAGCCACATGCCCAGAGCATTTGAAAACACCCCCATCCTGTGTCCCCCACCACTGAGCTGTCAGTTCTGCCCAGGAACCTGCCTGTCTCTGGGCCCCTCCCTCCTTTGATGCTAAGAGGAAAAGCTTCATCAGATGGCATCTATATGCCAGCTTCCCAAGCACCTGGAAAAGCCCAACTAGAACCACCCTATGGAGAGTGCCAAGCCTGCTTCTGTTCTGAATGACCTGTGAGTCCCAACAGGAAAACACCAAGGAGCCTGGTGTGTGTCCTGGTCCCCTGCACACGAGTGTCGCCTTCCCCACTGCAGCTCCCACCCTCAGCCACACATGGGGAGTTACCTGCCATGACCTCCGGTGACTGGAAGAACTCATCAGGGTGCACGTAGCCCGTCTGTGGGAGCAGGCACCACAGCACGCGGAGCAGACTGAGGCCTCCCCAGAACGTCCTGGCCACCACCTCCGGGTTCAGCTGCTGCCGAACAGTGGGCTGAGAGCCTGGCATGGCCACCCTGCTGCGGTCGCTGCTCCGCTGGTCCTCGGGTCTGTGTCTGCTGAGAGCAACACTTGTTATCAGAATGTAAATTAGCCAGGCATGGTGGTGCACGCCTGTAATTCCAGTACTCGGGAGGACGAGGCAGGAGGATTGCCGGGAGTTCAAGGCCAGCTTGTGCTACGTGGTTCCAAGCCACCCTGAACTACATAGCGAGACTCTGCCTCAAAAAAAAAAAAAAAAAAAAAAGGGCCGGTGAGATGGCTCAGCAGCATAAGCGCCTGCCTGGCAAGTGCGAGGGCCCGAGTTCGACTCCCGGAACCCACATACGAAAAAGGGGCCGGTGATATTGCTCAGCGGCACGAGCGCCTGCTGGCGCGCGAGGTCCTGAGGTCGACCCCCTGGTACCCACAAAAAGAAAAAAAAAAAAAGGATACTATAAATATTCTTTTTCTGAAATACATTCCTGAGACCTGGGCCATGCACATTTTTAAGTTCAGTGAACAGTACCAAATTTTTCCAGAGGTCCCTACCAGCCAATATGGATTACAGTGTCTACCACTCATATGCACATTGATTCTTGATATTGCCTAACATTTTGGTTTTATGAATCTTGTCTGTTTGTTTGTTTATGAGATAGTCTCACTATGTAGCCCAGGTTGGCCTTGAACTCACAATAGTCCTCCTGCCTCAGCCTCCTGAGGGCTGGGATTACAGGAATGTGCCACCACACCTGGCTTAATTTTGTGAATCTTGAGGGACTAACACTCTGATTTCTAATGGGTTGAACACTTTTTCAAATGTTTCTGACACATTTTGTTTCTTTTATGGAGTACCATTGCCCCGTTTATATCAGATCAATTATCTTTTAGTTTCTGTGCTTAGGAAATCTTTGTACTTATGTCATGGAAAGTATCTTTTCCAATGTGGCTTGTATTCTTTTTTTTTTTTTTTTTTTGGTACCGGGGGGTCGACCTCAGGGCCTCGTGCGCCAACAGGCGCCTGTGCCGCTGAGCGATATCACCGGCCCCTTTTTCGTATGTGGGATCTGGGAGTCAAACTCGGGCCCTCGCACTTGCAAGGCAGGCGCTTACGCCGCTGAGCCATCTCACCGGCCCTGTGGCTTGTATTCTTAACTCATTTTTATTCCTAACATTGGCCACCTGTGCCTTCTTTGTTCTCTTTTCCCCCTTAATCATTCTTATTATAATTTTGTCAGTTTTATTAAAAATCCTTTTTAAAAAATTAACTTCTGACAGCAAATAAATATATGAAAAAGTGTTCAACATCACTGGTCATTTGAGAGATGCAAATTAAAACAACACTGAGATTCCATCTCACTCCAGAAAGAATGGCTATCATCAAGAAATCAACCAATAACAAATGCTGGTGGGGCTATGGGGAAAAAGGAACCCTTCTCCACTGTTGGTGAGAGTGTAGACTGGTGCAACCACTGTGGAAATCAGTGTGGAGATTCCTCAAAAAACTAGGACTAGAGGTTCCATTCGACCCAGCTATCCCCCTCCTTGGTATCTTCCCAAAGGAATTAAAAGCATTGTACCACAGTGACATATACACACCCATATATAGCAGCACAGTTTGTAACAGCTGAATCTTGGAAACAGCCCAAATGCCCATCAACTGATGAATGGATAAAGAAGATGTGGGTTTTCTTATACAATGGAATACTACTCTGCCATAAAGAAGGATAAGCTTGAGACATTTCTAGCTAAATGGATACGCCTTGAGACCACGCTTAAGTGAAACAAATTGGACACACAAGTTTATTTTTTTTTATTTTTTATTTTTTGTGGGTACCGGGGGAACGACCTCAGGACCTCGCGCGCCAACAGGCGCCCGTGCCGCTGAGCGATATCACCGGCCTCTTTTTCGTATGTGGGATCCGGGAGTCGAACTCAGGCCCTCGCGCTTGCAAGGCAGGCGCTTACGCCGCTGAGCCATCTCACCGGCCCAAACACACAAGTTTAAATAGTGCATTATTTCTCTGGTGTGAGAAATCAAAACTGTAAATAGGGACCAAAATGTATAATAGGTATTGGGAAATGGGAAGAAATTGTTCAAATGAGAGGGGGAACAAGGGAGGGGGAAGAAAAGAAGGGACAACAAAAAAAGGATAGAAGGAAAAATGGAAAGAAAGCTTTTGTAAATGGGGAGGGGAAGAGGGGTTGAAGGGAGGGGAGAGGAATGGGTAAAAAGCAAGATGCATCATGTACAGGTACAAATTCTATATGATGAATATTATCACTATATATATCTAAAATGTACAAAAAAAACCCCCAAAAACCCACATCCTTTAAAAAAAAAATACAGCCAATACAGTATACTATAACAGGGATAAGGAAGAAGAAAAGGAGCGAGTCTGCAGAAAGAAATGAAAGGCTGCTCTTTTAGTGGCAGCCCTGAGGGAGGCTACCAAGATAGAGGGTACAGGGGGCTCAGCTGATGAGACGCTGTATGTGTGGGAAGCCAGGTCCCTTCCAGAAGGAATGTCCCCACCTCCACCCAAACCGTGTCCTGTGTGTGAAACCAGTGGAAGGCGGCATGTCCCCAGGGGCAAAGGTCCTGGTGCCATGAAGGCCACTTAGGTAATAGTTCGGCATGACTGAGGGGCCCCACGTCAACCATCAGGGGCTCCCCGTGCCCAGGGTATCAGCCTTCAAGAGCCTGGGCACCGTAACAGTTGGGGGCACCTCCAGTAACTTCCTGTTGGATACTTGTACGACCTTTTCGGGTCTTTGCTCCTTTGCCAGACCCGTTTCCCCTCAGAGCACTAATGTGTGTGTGTGGGGGGGGTCCTCTGGAAAAATCCCCATGTAGCATTTTAGTTGTCCCTTGAGCACTGATTGGGAAACCCAATGGAGACTGGAGGCTAGTCGAGGATCTCCCTCTCATAAATCAAGCTGTTGTCCCCTTACACCTGATGGTACCTAACCCCATACTTTATAGTCCCAGGTACCAGTGGACTCTTAAGTATTTTTTTGTTTAGTTTTGTTTTTTGTCTTTTCGAGACAGGGTCTCACTATGCAATTCAGGCTGGCCTTGAACTCACTTTGTAGCCCAGGCTGGCCTTGAACTCGCAGCAGTGCTCCTGCCTCAGCCTCCCAAGTGCTGATTACAGGTATGTGCCACCACACTTACCTAAACAAGGCTCAACTGTGTCAGACTTCTGTGCAGTACTTAGGGTTGATTATTTCAAATGGGACATGGACCCTGGGGAAAGAATGAATAGAACTGACTGGGCAGGGTCAGTCACAAGCGCACAACTGTGAATAGCAGTGCTGGAGACTTATGCTGCCGGAGAGGACCTCAGGGCTCCCCCTCAAGCGAGCCTGACCTAAGCCTCAATATAGATGGGCGCTCCTTTATGGAAAAATGCAGTGGTGATTCAAGAGCAGGTGCTTAGTACTGACCACTTTCCCAAGGGACAAGTGCCCGGCTGGGGGAGCTGAGCCCTAGACCCAGCAGGGGAATCTGCGCAGACATCCGAGCATGCCCACTTGGTTCCTCATGCACATGTTGCCATTTGGGAGGAAAGAAACTTCTGAAGGGCTGCTGGATCTCCATCAAGGTTATCAGGAGATTGAACAGCCCTTCAGGCAGTACATGGGCCCGGGAAAGTGGCTGTAATACACGCAGGGGCCACCAGGGAGCAGGAGACGACGCAGTCGCTGCAGATGGCCAAACTGCCAAGCAAGCCCCTCACCTGAGGCTGTGCTAAACCTGCTCCCCTGGGAACGGGTTGATTTCAAAACAGGGTACACCCTCACCGAGTCTTCTCCGCGCTAGACGGGGGCCTGTCCAGCCCTCAGGCTGGCACCAAAAAAGGAGGAAAGGATCATCCTCCCCTCTGCCAGCCAATGGAAGATACTAGGGACCTCCACCAGCCCTTCTGCCTGGGAAAGGAAAACACGATCTATGTGGCTAACAGGTTGTTTCTCTTTTTTATTTACTTATTTATTTCTTTTTATCTTTTTTGAGACAGGGTGTCGCTATGCAGTTCAGGCTGACCTTGAACTCCCTTTGTAGCCCAGACTGGCCTTGAACTCGAAGTGATCTTCCTGCCTCAGCCTCCCAAGTGCTGGGATTACAGGTGTGTGCCACCACAGCCAGCGATGACAGGTTGTTTTTTGGAAAAGGCCTCAAAGCGATAGTCTGGTGATTCAGGGATACAGGGTTTGTCAAAATAAAACAATCCTGAGCCGGGATGAGTGGTTATAGATGGAGGTGCTCTGACTTACCCCCTGTTCCGCATTAATCATCTTCTCTGGCTCCTGATTCTGCTCTCTGACCTGCCAGTTGCCAGTTCCCTGGGGGCTGGGGTTACTGTTCCCGTCGGTAGATTGGGCCCTGATATCCGAAGATGAGTGCTGGGCTGCTCTTTCCTCTTTTCCTGCAGCTCGCTCTGGCTGGGAGGGCTGCAGGGTTAGAGGCCAATCCCTCTAATATGTGGATACAAATAGCTTCTGCTGTACATCAGGGTCACAACTTCACTAATAAGTGGCTATGTGCTAAAACAGGGCTCACACCCCAAAATCTCAGGGGCAGATGGATGAACACCACCTCCCTGGTTGATGCACATGTCCCCCGGAAGCCCCTCAACTCCTCTAACCCAATTCAGCTGGTAGAGCCCCCAGACTCCCCTCTGTTTATTATCCAACAGACACAATGCTCTGGGAAACCAATCTGGCAGGGACTAGGTTCCCTTTTCCTGGAAACCCGCAATGCCCCATAGCAGTGTCAATTTATTCACCTTCCCAGTAGCCACGTGCCCTACGGCTGAGTTATCTGTTGTCATAGGTTGGGGTGTCTGGCAGTCGTCCTGGTCAAAACCAGCCCAGACAGTTACCTTGCCACAGGATGGAGTAACTGCTCTTGCCGTGCATCGCTGGAGTAGTCTTGATCTTAGTTGTCAAGCCTACCAGAGAATCAAGAGAAGCAGGGAGGCCTTGCAGTGGGTACAGTGGGGTGGGTACAGTGGGGCCCCCTGTGTCAGAGCCCCTGCCTCACCCAGCATATGTAGTTCCCAGAGATCAGGCCCTTCAGTCCCCGCCTGGTGGTGGTGAATCGATAATCAGCCCTTCCTTAGCCCAAACTCCACCGGCAAAGAGGCCTGGGAGCCCGGACCCCTGTGCCTGGGCCGGGGTCTAGTGTTCATGTCCTCTGAACTCACAGCTCCACTCAGCACGTGCTACTGTGGTTATGACTACACGTGCGGGCAGGGCTTATGTCCTACTGCCAGAAAGTGACCTGCCTGGCTGTGACCCCCGACAGAATCCCACTGCCCTCCAAAAAGAAGGTGGACATCAACAAAGGACAGGGGGTCTTCTAGTGATGGCAGGGGTGACAGCCTTGGGGGGGGTCTCTGCTCTCCCTGGAGGGGGTGTGGAGGACACCAGGACGGCTGTCCTTGAAAGAAGAGCATTTGGCTCCATTTTGGCTAAACCTGATCCTATTTCTGTGTATTGATATGTGCAGAGCGGGCTAGGATATTCCTTTATCCGCTCAATTGGCTTTAAGCAATGCAAATGGGTCTAGCCGAGGTGCTGATGTGTAGTCAGTGATGCCCCGCCTACAGCTCCCAAGTAGTGTGCATGAGCTAGGCCAAGTGGCTGAGACTGAGGCTTGAGAAAGAATCTATGTCTCAGGGCACGAAGATTACACATCAAAGCTGAAGCACCGACCCCAAAACTTAAGATACATCCTCAAACTGTGTTACGCAAAGTACTCTTTCTGCATATCTCCCTTTCTCTGTATATTGCAGAGGTGCTATCTCACCTCCTACCTAGCCCAGCTCACAGCACGCATGTACTTCCCACCATTCTCACGGTCACTCATCCCCGAGCCACTCCCCTCTTCATCCGCTCTTCACGAATTAATAAAACCCAGGTTCGGCCCTGGGTCGTGGCCTTTGTTCCGGTTAGTCATTGTTCCTGTAAAGGCAAACTTACAGAAATTTCACAGCAGAAATTAGAAATCAATTAGTAGCCTCCGCCTAAGCCCATGCTGCCTGTCACGTAGTTAGACTCAGCGAGCCTTGACCACCACGCCAGCGGTAACTCAGAGACAGTTTGACCCAGCCTTATCTGACTGCATCCAGCTGCACTGCCTGTACTTTCTAGCCTATAAACATATTCTGTTTTGCTTGCCTGTTCCAGGAACTTTCCACCTAGGACAGAATAACCCAGTCAAGGACATGCTTGCCTGATTTCACCCGCCCACTCGTACAGCCCCCTCCCTAGCAGAGCCCACCCAGAACAAATCTGCCTGACAACATATGCCTTAGCCTATGTAACCAATCATGTAATAACCTGCAATCAGCTTTGTATTTCTGGCTTGCAAAAATGTATTTAAGCTAAACTCTAAGCTGACTCAATGCTGATGATTTAAGACCTGATTCTCATCAGCCTGCTAGGTTGCCTTCCAACTTCTCAGGTGCAAAGAGTCTTCCATTTGGTTTGATATCAGATTTCTGTAACATTCCAACTGGACTTAGGACCCCCTTGGCTCCCCACAACTACAGATACGTGTTTATCGCTTTATCCTCGCCATGGTTTGCACTGGAAGTGGTAGATTGGAATTACTTATTGGAATTCCAATAACTTTTCCTTGGGATTACAAATATAAACTTCACTGGACAGCGATGAGGTCCAAGAAGGGCTTCCTATGGGGGGAACCATTTACAATGCTGTCACCATGGCCAATGTGTCCGCCATGGTTGAAATAAAGCCAGACAGCCAGGTGCAAACCTGCAAGACCTCCTTGCTTCTCTTGATTCTCTGGCCTGTGTGGTTGCTGCACACTGGGCAGGGTTAGATCTAATACTGGCCAGAGACTGGGTGTATGTGTGTGTGTGTGTGTGTGTGTGTGTGTGTGTGTGTGTTTGTGTGTATTTGTCCTATGCAGTACTAATCACCCTGGTTGCTTTTGGGTTAATAAAAGGGACCAGGTGGAGATAAGGACCTGCAACATCTTTAACCAGGCTACCTGGCTTAAGCGTCTCCCTCGGCCAGAACTGTAAGACCTTTGCAGTGGCACCAGAGAGACATGACCTTCCTTGTCCTCCTGGCTGCTGCCACTCCTGGGACTACTTCTATTTCTCCTTCTCCGTTTTGGACCCTGCCTCCTTAATCGCCTGTGTGTTTTGTGTCTTCCCACCCAGAGGCTATAAACCTGCAGATGACTTTGAGAACTAAGGGCTACCAACTGGTACCAATAACACAATACTTCCAGGGACCCCTGGACTGACCACGCACCGACAGAGAGCAAGGAGTTTAGCCGCGCCTCGGAAGAATCTGAGCTACTACTTCTCCAGGAGGGAGAGTAGCTAGGTAGACAAGAGTGGCGGGGATGGTGGTGAGCTGAACTTGACACCCCAGCACAGCATGCGCAATAACTACCTGGATACCCTTAATTTGACCCTCTTCATTCACGTATATGCAGAAGGAGGGTGTAGCGCGCCCTAAAGGCTGGGAAGTGTGGGGAAATAAAGGGAAGCAGAACAAAGGAACCCCAAGTCATTCATTCTGTGAGCTGCATCCTATTTGCAATAAAACTTCCTTTCTGTAAACTACTACTTTTCTTGCTCATGGCGTGGTCTCTCATTGTTCAAGTGTGGCAGCCAAGCAAATTCTTGTCCCTGGACTGCAAGAACAGGGACAGTAACAGCACCTTCTTCCACTGTGTGTGTATGGGATACTGGGGATTGAACCCAGGGCCTTTGCACTGAGCTGCATCCCCAGCCCTTTTCACTTTTTACTTTGAGACAGGGTCTCCCTAAGTTGCCCAGGCTGGGCTCAAATTTGTGATTCTCCTGGCTCAGCCTCTCGCGTAGCTTGATTACAGGCTTGCACCCCGCACCTGGCTCCGCCTCCTCCCACTCTTACTCTGACCTCCAATTGCTACTCCCCGGCCTAAGTCTGTGCCATTGGCCAGGCTGCTCCAGCTTAGTGTTTCAGCCTTGCTGAACAGCAAAACTGAGCTTTGTCTCTCTGAGGGCTGTCTGACCACTTCCTTCGTTCTGGTTCTGGGGACTGAAACAAGGACCTTCACAGTGAGCTACATCTGTAGCCCTTTTAAATTTTTACTTTGAGGGCCGGTGAGATGGTTCAGCGGCATAAGCGCCTGCCTGGCAAGTGCGAGGGCCCGAGTTCGACTCCCGGAGCCCACATACAAAAAAAGGGCCGGTGATATCACTCAGCGGCACGGGCGCCTGCTGGTGCGCGAGGTCCTGAGGTTGACCCCCGGTACCCACAAAAAATAAATAAATATTTATTTTGAGATAGGGTCATGCTAAATTGCCTAGGCTGGCTTTGGATTTGCAATCCTCCTGCCTCAGCCCCCCGGAGATGCAGGATCGCAGGTGTGCATCACCTTGCTCAGCTGATTGTTTTCTCTTGGTAAACATGGTTGGGAAGTGCAGGTTTTCCTCCAGAGCTTCCTGGTATCCTGCCTGGCTCTGCATCTGTGGAGACACAGTAGAAATTCTCATGGCTGCAGTGCCATCCTAACCTGGCTGAGTTCCAAGGGTGGATTTGCAGTAGCAGGATTGCATCAGAGGTGGCAGCCCTTCCGGGGAGGCACTTCTGAGTGTTCAGTCTTTCCAGGCACCCCAAGTCCAGCTATTTTCCAATGCACCGCAGGATTTCCCTGTATCAAATTCGTTTTCAGTTTTTTTGTGTGTGTGTGTTTGTTTTTGTTTGAGACAGGGTCTCACTATGTAGCTCAGGCTGGCATCAAACTCACAGTGATCCTCTGACTCCGCCTCCCGAGTGCAGGGATTGCAGGTGTGCACCACCACACCTGGTCTTCAAATTCCTTTCCATCTCACCTCTCCTTATACTGAATCCTGAAGACTTGGTACTGGCAATGGCTTCAGGCAATGCGTCCTTCAGGATGAGACTATTAGTATGGTAAAAGAAGATCACTGTCAGTCTATCTTCTATGCCCAGAAAAAAAAAAAAAAAAATTTAAGATATTTTCAGGTAAACCAAAACTGAAAGATCATCACAACTGGACCCTTAGAAAATTCTAAAGCCACAATGAATGTAATCATTATGTATTGCAAACATGCACTAATAGAAATAAAAAGAAAAAAATTCTACAGGATATACATCAAGCAGAAGTGACTGTAGCTAGGAGACAGATGTAGGAACACAGAACAAAGAGGTAGACCTTTGACAGGAGCCACTTGGAAGGTCAACCAAAGGCTGTCTTCCCATTTTCCCGCTGCTTAACCTTTTTTTATCCATAGAGACAGGGTCTATGTAGTCCAGGCTGGTTTTGAACTTGCAATGTAGCCCAAGCTGGCCTCGAAGTTGATGATCCTCTGTTGGGGACTGGGGTGTGTAGGGGTTGGGATGCTGACCTATGCTCCATAGTCCTGAGGCATGTGTTGTCTTGCTTCAGGAATGGAAAGCTACGTGTTTTCTGGCTGTGCGGGGAAAACTCATAATCACAGTGCTCTCAGGGCAAGGTAACATCCACTGAGAACTATAGAAAGAAAGCTAGCTCTCTAATAATCTGTGCAATCACCCAGGTATGGAGAAGGGATTGTCCCCATTTTTACCTTTTACCTACCTCTTTTGTTTTTATTAATTAATTAATTAATTTATTTATTTATTTTTGGTCTTTTTGAGACAGGATTTTACTATGCCTTGAACTCACTTTGTAGCCCAAGCTGGCCTTGAACTCACAGCAATCCTCCTGCCTCAGCCTGTTATAGACAACTAAGTTAGGTAGAAATATTATAGGCAGTTAGACAGGGCTGGGCCCTCAAAGGAGTCAGTGCAGAAGATGGGACACATTGCAATTGTGGGGGAGACACCTAGACACCTCCGCTGAAGGCCAGACCTCAAGACAAAAGATGAAAGGAATGCACCCACGTACTTCCCCTAAGGATGAACAACAGGGATTGATGTTCTAAATAGGTATCATCACCTTGAGAAAGCCAGGAAGAGCCACTGACTCACCCCCTCCAGGAAAAGCCCCATTCTGTTTCATGCCCGCGTGCTACGTGACTCGCTTCCCCATTTGATCCCAATTTAATCAATGTTACCTGAGCAATTATGCCCGTAATCTTATTGGTTGACCATGGTTTTGTCCCAACTCATGCCCACCTTGTGATTTCCCATTTTTCCCTACCTTGGATCCACCTCACCTCGTGGTTTTGCTCTATAAAAATCCCTTGAAAAGGCAGGGTCCTTGGCAACCCACTCAGGACCCCTTCTGTCTTTCTCTCAGACAAAAACTTTTTTTCCCTAATAAATATATTCTGCTCTTAACCTCCATTTTTCCTAGAATTCATTCTTTGATTTTAGAGAACACGAACTTGTACCAGACATCTAGCAGGTTAGGAGTTTCCTTCCCCTATATCATTTGGAGGTCCCACCAAGACAATTGGATGGAGGTAAGAGTTTGCTTTTGTTTCATAGATTCTGGATTGTGACTTATTTATGTTATCAAAATTTTTATGCTTCAAATTTTTATGTCCATTGCTTATAATTGCTCATGCTTTGTCTCATATAATTTTGTTAAAATAATGATAGATTTCAATTGAGAACATGGGAAGGTTATAAGATTATGATGTTTCTTTGATAGGGCATTTTATTCCTGTTTTGTTTTTGTATATGCTTAGTTTGGCTTTAGTTGCCAAATTCACTAGTGTTCCTTGTTTGACCTGTTTTACTGCTGTGGTTTGTTATCTTACCAGCACTAGGGAAAAATTGTATTTAAAGTTCCCGCTAGTGGATTTTGACATGAAATGCTATAAAATGGTCTTTCTATGAAACCTAGTTCATATTTAGAAAATATACATGCCTATTAATAAACCACAGGACTCCTTCCACCAGTTAAAAGACACTAGGTTGGTGGCTGTTCTTAAGACTTGGAGGACAGGTTTCACTGGGACAGACTGGCCCTGATCCTCCTCTATACTCTAGAGGAAATGTTGAGCCTGTTCTGCCTCAGTTTCCTTTCTGGTCTGATCTTCTGCTGGTGACGAGGCAATCTTAGCTTTTGAGATTCCCCATTCTTCCCTTTCCAGGATGAGAATGATGACTCATGGGCAAGTTGTTGCAATAATTCACTGTGAGCATGAGAAGAAAGGACTTCCTTTCTCTGATCTTATTTCTGATCTTTTTCTGCCACTTTGTACTTTCCTTTTTTTTTTTTTTTTGTGGGTACCGAGGGTCGAACTCAGGACCTTGTGTGCCAGCAGGTGCCCATAATGCTGAGCGATATCACCAGCCCTTTTTTCGTATGTGGGTACTGGGAGTTGAACTCAGGACCTTGCGCTTGCCAAGCAGGTGCTTATGCTGCTGAGCTATCTCACCGGCCTTTTCCTTTTTTTTAAGGCATGTAAGATTAGAGAGAGAAGAACTCTAAACTGCCCCAACCTTTTCCTCCAACCTACAACTAAGTTAAGCCCATAGACAGAAGTCATCTTAGATGAGGGACACATACCCCATCTCTGAGTCAGATGAGACATTAGAATTTTGTCTGTCCAGGACAACACACATGTCCCAGCTTAGTGTTCTGGGCAGGTCTCCCTTGGGAGGCTGAACCTGAGACACAGTGGGAAGAACCAACTTCTGGGTGAACCCAGAAGGAGCTATTTTCAAAGAACCACATTTATGGGACCAAAACACATTTAGCCTAAGGGAGGATCTCCAACCTTCTCTCTTTCCTCCTAGGTCTAATTATCATTTATGTGTATAGGACAAAAATACTGTGATAATAAGTTATGGACTTTGAAATTTTTACTGTAAACTTATAAAGTGCTAGGTAATGATTTTTCTCAGGCTTTTACCTATCTCTTATAGAACTTTGACAAACAGTGGTCACTCTGCCAGCTACATAAATGCTCTTAGAGCGGCTGCCATTCTTAACGCAGAGGACAGATTTCCCCAGCATCTTCTGGTGAATCCCCACTGAAGCCAGTGGCCACTGGAATGTTGACCAGACGGGCAGCTGGATTCCTTTCTGGAGACTGATCTCTGGTTGCACTGACCAAGAGAAACAGAGCACCTGAGTGGTCATGGCCAGGGCTGCTCTCTGGTGGACACCCAAAGGTTCCTCAGTGGAAACTGGCTCCCGACTATAGAAAAATCTCCAGTTATCTATTGTACCTATCTCTCTCTGCTAGTAAACTAGAAATTTCCCCTAAGCTTTGAGTTCACTTTAAAACCACTTTGTTGTTAGACTGCCCCTCCGAAATCAGGCTGAGGCAGTGTACAACACCTGTTTGCCTTTCACAGCAGCTATCAGGGAAATAATTTACATTTCTGCCTTACATACGCTGACTAAGAATAAGAAAGAGATTTTAGTCAGCCTTTTTCTTTCACGTGCACATGGAAGACTAAGAAATGGCCTTTACTAACATGTAAATTGTGATTGCTGGATGATAAGTATAAGTTTAACCTGTGAGCTTCAAAGATATAAAAATTTAAATAAAGCATAGCCTTGTAGGAAAGGTTGCCTAGGTGAGTAGATAGATAACGCAAGTGTCTTGGAGACTTCTTTGCCCTAGGGCCCTGGGTGGAATTCCTCAAGTCAACTGTTGCTTCTATCTGTCTCTACAGGTGGTCTCCTTTACAGGCTGAGAAGTGCTCCAACTACTTCTGTAGAGGCTATTTTAATTGTAAAGGAAATTTTAAAAACATATTTCTTTTTTTTGGTACTGGGAATCGAACTCAGGACCTTGCTCTTGCCAGGCAGACACTTGTGCCACTAAGCTATATCTCCGGCCCTATATTTCTAATACTAGTATATTTCTAACACTACTGAAGGATAAGACTGAGAAACACAGCCTGTTCCCATAATTAGAAAGCTACGAAACTTAACAAGCTTTAACATTCCAGGTGTCAGCTGCGAGATAAGTGTAACTTGGCCAGACAGTGAAGTTTTGCTTACTTTCAAGTCCCAGAGACTTAACATTTCAAGGACAGCTCAACTCAGTCTAAGACAGTGATGGATTCCTCCTGCTCATCCTAGCCTTGACTTCCCTGTTATAGGATAGAAAGCCCCCAATTAGCTTGCCTGAACCAAACCTGCCTAGCAATGTATGACAAGACATACGTAACCAACTGTAAAATATCATGTTATCTGTCTTTTGTACTTCCTTCTGAAAACCTATAAAAGAAATGACCCTACCCCAAGACAGCGCTGATGATTTGAGACCCATCAGCCTGCTAGTGTTAAAATAAAAGTTGCCTTCTAACTCCTCAGATGCAAAGAGTCTTCCATTTGGTTTGATATCAGATTTCTGTAACACTTCTAACTCACTTTTTGGTATGTGCCCTCTTTCAAGGAAAAAAATAAAAAACAATAGTTTAATACAAAGCAATCCTTCCTTCTTTAAACATTACTGTCATAGTTGAGACCAATTGTAACTTGTGCTTATAAAAGCACCTACAAGCCCAGCATGGTGGCACACACCTGTAATCCCAGCACTTGAGAGGCCGAGGCAGGAGGGCTGCCATGAGTTTGAGGACAGCCTGGGCTACATAGTGAGTTCAAGGCCAGCCTGAACTACATGGTGAGACCCTGTCTCAAACTGAAAAATAAACTGGGAAAAAAAAAAAAAAAAAAAAAAAGAAAGAAAAAAGAGCACCTACAGAAGTAGGTACATGAGCCCTGGGAAGATAAAATTGTGCACCAGTGCAAGGGTGGATAGGCTGGTCGAATTTTGTCTTCTGGTCTCTCTCCAGACGGCATCCACCTGTCCTGCAGTGGAATCAACTCAAGGGACACAAGGGTATAGAAATCAAATGGAAACTAAAGGGGATGCCCTATTCTTTCTTTCTGCATTTCAGACATGGGGCACTCAAAGTCAAAATCTTACTCCTTTGGAATGCTTTTTTTGTTTTTGTTTTTGTTTTTGCTTTTGTCTTTTTGAGACAGGTTTTCACTATGCAGTTCAGGTTGGCCTTGGACTCACTTTGTAGCCCAGGCTGGCCTCGAACTCATGGCAATCCTCCTGCCTCAGCCTCCCGAGTGCTGGGATTACAGGTGTGCGCCACTACACCTGGCCTGGAATGTATTCTTAAGCACTGGAAGATGTTCGACCCTTACTTTTTTTTTTTTTTTTTTTTTTTGACCCTTACATTTTGAAAAAGAGCCGCTTGGTATTTTTCTGCACACTACCCCCTAGAGCCAAAATGGAATGCAGAGAGAAGTATCAATTATAATGCTATTTTGCAGCTGGAATCATACTGTAAAAAAGAGGGAAAATAGTCAGAATTGTCTTATGTTCAGACTTTCTTTGCATTAAGAAATAGTCCTTGGGCCGGTGAGACGGCTCAGCGGCTTAAGCGCCTGCCTTGCAAGCGCGAAGGCCCGAGTTCGACTCCCGGATCCCACATACGAAAAAGGGGCCGGTGATATCGCTCAGAGGCACGGGTGCCTGTTGGCGCGCGAGGTCCTGAGGTCGTCCCCCCGGTACCAAAAAAAAAAAAAAAAAAAAAAAAAAAAAAAAAAGAAATAGTCCTTATTCATTTTCAAAATGTAAACGTGAGCCACAGGAAAACCAGACATCTCGGGCCCTTAAGGCATCCACTGTCCCGGAGCCTGAGACTGCTCCTCCCCAAGCTTTGGAATCTGAGGCGAGTTTTCCAAGACAGCCTTGATCAAAGCCTCGCCCACTATCACTGAGTCTAAGGCTTCCCCCACCTGCCCTCCCGGGCCTGAGGGTAGAGCTTCTAGACCAGCCATAATCCAAGCCTCTACAGGGCTATACCCATCCTTAGCTGAGTTTACTCAAGCTCCTCAAGGACAGTATCCTTTACCGGAAGTAAATGGGGAATTTGGAACTACCCAAATTCATGTGTCTTTTCCTTTCAGTGACCTAAAGCAGATCAAGCTAGATCTAGGAAAGTTTTCAGGTGACCCTGATAAGTACAGTGAGGTCTTTAGAGGACTTACTCAGACCTATGCTCTAGACTGGAAAGCTGTAATGTTACTCTTAAATCAAGCATTGACTTCTAATGAGAGACAAGCAGCATTACAAGCTGCTATTACATTTGGGGATGAATATCACATTGCTAATTTTAGAAGACCAGAAGATAGACAGCCAGGGGAACAACCAGTTCCTACTGGAGCCCAAGCAGTCCCCACCCAAGACCTCTGCTGGCCTAACAGCCAGGTGGCAGATTGGAGTAGAAGACATCTCCAGACATGTATTCTTAAAGGTCTAAGAAAGATGAGAACTAAGCCCTTCAATTATTTTAAATTGTTTAAATTGACTATTCAACAAGAAAAAAAAATGAGAACCCCTCTGCCTTCTTAGATCATTTACAAGAGGCATTGATAAAACACATATCTCTACTTCCTGATTCAATAGAAGGACCCAGTCAGCCCCAGATATTAAGAAGTTAGAAAAGATAGCTTTTGCTCCAGACAGTTCACCTGATACTTTAGTAAAAACTGCCTCCTTACTATTCTGTAGTTGAGACTGGGAGAAAGCCAAGGAGAGAAAACAAGAGACCAAAAAGTAGCTGCCTTTGTGTGGCCTTAAAAAGAACAGGCCCTGAGTCCGATTCTCTGGGCTCCAAGAAGAGCTCAAAGACTAGACTCACCTGCTACTACTGTGGAAAGCCAGGCCACCTTAAGAGGGACTGCCTTAAGAGGCCCCCCACACCGTGCCCTGACTGCAAAGGCCACAGGAAGCTAGACTGCACTCTAAGGTGGAGGCCCCAGACCTCAGACTCATCTTCCCAGCTGGTCTAGCAAGACTAAAGGGCTATTATACCTTGCAACCCTGGGGGAGACACAGACACCTCCGCTGAGGGCCAGACATCAAGACAAAAGATGAAAGGAATGCGCCCACGCACTTCCCCTAAGGATGAACATCAGGGACTGATGTTCTAAATAGGTATCATCACCTTGAGGAAGCCTGGAAGAGCCTCTGACCCACCCCCTCCAGGAAAAGCCCATTCTGTTTCATGCCCGCTTGCTATGTGACTCGCTTCCCCATTTGATCCCGATTTAATCAATTGTACCTGAGCAAGTATGCTCGTAATCTTATTGGTTGGCCATAATTTTGTCCCACCTCGTGCCCACCTTGTGATTTCCCTTTTTTCTCCACCTTGGACCTGCCTCACCTCATGGTTTTGCTCTATAAAAAGCCCTTGAAAAGGCAGGGTTCTCGGTAACCCACTGGGGACCCCTTCTGTGTCCCTCAGACAGAAGCTTTCTTTCCCCAGTAAATATTTTCTGCTCTTCACCTCTGTTGTTCCTAGAATTCATTCTTCGATTTTAGAGAACACGAACTTGTACCGGACATCTAGCAGGTTGGGAGTTTCTTTCCCCATATCAATCTTCCTGAGGGCTGGGATTACACCATCGTGCCCGCATTCTTCTACTTCTTTTGAAGATTTCCCTGCTCCTTATTTTTCAAAATCTCCTTCAACTTTGTCACGAATGACGCGTAACCCCATCCCCCGTGCTTCTTGCTGGCTAATAAAAGTGAGTTGACCGTGGAGGTTGGCGAGCCTGTTCACTAGAAGCAGACTCCTCCTTGGTGCCCCTTGTGCCTTGAAATTTTGTCTTTTTCTTTCTTTAGTCCCCCCTTCAGTCATCCAGGGTATGATCAGCCCCCAGCAATCCTCCTGCCTCACCTCTCGAGTGGTGGGATTACAGGTAGTATGTAGACTTTTCTGTCTTATCTTTTTCAGTTAACATAACTTTTTTTTTTTTTTTTTTTTTTTTTTGCAGTGCTGGGTACTGAACCCAGTAGCATGTTTTCAAAGTTCCTTCATACTGTGTCACGCAACAGTCTTTTTTCCTTTTTATAACCAAATAACATTCGGTGTATGTTAATAATTCCAGTATATGTAATATATAGTGCTACATTTTATGTACCTGTTCATCTGCAACTGAATATTTGTTTCCTCTTTTTGGCTACTATAAGTAATAGGCTAATAATCTTCCATGCAACTTTTTGTGTGGATGTTTTCATTTCTCTTGTAGATACCAGGCAGCAGAGGTCAGATGGCAACTCTGTGTGTAATCTTTTGAGGAAACTGCCAGATCACTTTCCAAAGTGGCTACCACCCCATCAAAGTGTATGGAGGTTTTGATTTCTCAACATCCTGACCAACATTTGTCATTCCCTGGCTTTATTTTATTCAGTACTGGGGATTGAACACAGGATCTTTACACTGAGCTATGTCCTCAGACTTCTTTATTTTTCATTCGGAGACAGGTTTTTGATAAATTGCTAAATTCCCCAAACTGAGCTCAAACTTTCAATCCTCCCACCTCAGCTTGCCAGGGTGCCGGGATTACAGGTGTGCACCACCACACCTGGCTGGTATCTGGCTTTTTGATTCTCTCCAATCTCATAGGTGTGAAGTGGTATCTTGTAGCTGTGATGTGCACAGACACCCCTCTTTTTGTTTGTACTGGAGGTTGAACCCTGTGGAGCTCTAGCACTGAGCAACATCCCCAGCCCTTTTTATTTTTTAATTTGAGACAGAGTCTTCCTAAATTGCCTGGGCTAGCCTTGAACTTGCAATACTTCTGCCTGTGCCTCTTGAATACCTGGGATTAGAGGTGTGCACCACTGTACCTGGTTATGCACCTCTTTTTAAAATTTTTCTTCTTCCCATTGTAGGGACAAGGGGTCATAGAGAGGAAAAAGGATAAAATAGGATCTCGTTAAGCTTGATTAAAGAAATTAATAGGAAACCTTACTAAAGGCAGCTTTTGCCTCTGCAGTTAGACTCCAGCAATTAGAAAGACAAAGGTAAAGAGAGAGAGAAACCAGACCTGGGAAAGCACCAGGTAACACAATTAACATAAGAATTTAGTGAGAAGAGTTGACAGGCAACACAGGGAGGTAGCCAGGGACATGAAAGGCCAGGGTAACCAGCCCCCACCCAATAACATGCAAAGGAGATAAGGGACAGCCACCTAAGCACTCTTATTTAATATATAAAACACACGTGTCCCCTTTACTTAATCACTAACTCCAAGAAACTTTTCTGTAAGGCCCTCTCCACTTATCTCTCACAAAGGGACAGGAAGAAATCAAATGGCCAGAAAGAATGTAGACAGAGGTGTTCAGGTTAGAATCATGATAGCCAGAGAGCCAATCCCATGGTGACAACTCCAGTTGCCCACATAGGGGTGGGAGAAATCACTAGTCCTGTAGCAGAAATGCACCCCCCAGCAAGTATACTTCAGTTTGTTAGTTGTCCAGGTAATAGTTCCTGCTCCAGATCTAGTTGCTCCTGTCCCTTAGAAATGGCTGGTCACTGTGATGCATAGCTGGTCACTATGATGCACATTGTATAAGCCAATCCCAAATTGACAAGCCATCCTGCCTCTGTACTTCCTGCTTGCTTATCCCCTAAAAGCCCTAGACCACCAGACATCAGAGCCTGATATTCCGGGAATGATCCCGATCAGTGCCCATTGATGTAAATAAATCTGCCTCCAAATCCTGGGTGTCATTTTGGTGTTTCTGCTTGCTGTTGCAGTCCTAAATGAAAAGGAGCTGAGGACAAAAACCCATGGGTATTCACTTCTGATGTTCCTTACTCTTCCAGAGTAGCTGTCTGTTTTCCTTTATTTTCTTTTTCCAAATAAACTGTCTCCTTTTATTTTAAACTTGGCCTCTTTAATTCATTGCTGAAGCTGAGAGTTCGTGATCCTAGCAGGATCCTGGTAGCTGTGTGTGTTCCAGCAGAGCAGTGGCATGGCGTGGTGTAGCATGGTGTACACCCCTCCCCCAGATGTGACGCCATCACACCTCTTTTTTTTTTTTTTTTGAGACAGGGTCTCACTGTATAGTTCAGTCTGGCCTCAAACTTGCAGTGATCCTCCTGCATCAGCCTACCGAGTGAATACTGGGACTATAGGTGTGAGCCACCACATTCAGCACACCTCTTTTTTTAAGATCAAGGAAATCTTTTTCAGAAGTCCCAGAAAAATTTGATTTTCTGTCAAATTTTATTGCATAGAACTGCATCAAATGTTCCCCTCCCCTTCTCCCCCTGACTCCTGCTCCTCTTTTTTCCTGGGGTACTGGGGACTGAACCCAGGACCCCAAGACTGAGCTACAGGACTAGCTGCACTGAGCTACATGGCCAGCTGTTTTTTAATTTTGTGACAGGGTCTTGCTAAATTGCTCAGGCTGGTGATCCTCCTGCCTCAGCCTCCTGAGTACTGGGATTACAGGCATGCCCCATCATGCCTGGCTCAAAGGTACCTTCTTAAGCCTGTCGCTGGCAAGGGGACTGGGAGTGGCATGAAGCCTCACCCGAGGGACAGGGTGAGCCAGGACACACACAACCTCCTCTGAGGCACCACTGAGGGGAGAAGCTGGGCTGCTCCCAGCTTAGGCAGCCAGCACTGCCACTGTCAGCTATCCTGGAAGTCCTAATGCTCCCCCCTTGGCTCTTGGGTTCCTTCTTCAGTTCTTACAACACACGCTCCTTGGGACCAACTTGTCTATGCTCATAGTTTCAACTTCCACTTGGTGACTTCTGAAAGCGTTCTTTTCTGAGCTTCAGATTTATTGATAATAATAAATAACAAGATAACAATATTGTGGTCACTTATTGGATACTTTTTATATTCCAAGCACCACTCTTCTCTCTCTTTCTCTCTCTCATTCTTTGAGACAGGGTCTTCCATTGAAGCTCAGGCTGGCCTTGAACTGTGATCCTCCTGCCTCAGCGTCTTGAATGCTGGGATTATCTCTTCCACTCTTAAAAACAAAAACCAAAAAGGGTCTCCCTGTGTTGCTCAGGCTGGCTCTGAACTCTTGGGCTCAAGCAATCCTCCTGCCTCAGCCCATGCATCTGGGACTACAAGTGCATGACACTGTGCCCTGCTCATTATTTCATTTTATTCTTGCAACGACTCTGTAGCCCGTAGCCCATTATTATCCCTATCCCATAGGCATATTAACAGGCTGTTTTGTTTTGCCTGACGTAGCAGAATTAGCAAGTTGGTGAAACTTGGACCAGGCCTGTTTGACTCCATAGTCTGCCTACCCCCAGCACAGGCAGCCGGAGGGGAGCCATCCTCCTCCTGCTGCAGGGCCCCTGTGCCCCGTGCTCCCCGCAGGAGCGAGGGAAATGGAGTTTGTCCGTTCACTGTCCTGAAGCCAGGGCCGCCCTCCTTCTCCCTCAGCCCTCCCCATGCGATACCAGCTTCTCCCTACCAGAATCTGCATGTGCCACTCCGGGACCATGTTGCTTGGGATACTTCAGCCCTAGGGGTGACAGCTCAGGGACTTGGGATGGCCAGAGCCCCAGGAATGGTTGCCTCTAGCTGAAAGCAGCCTCCTTTATTACCCTGTCGTAGAACAGTTTATCTATCTATCTATCTATCTATCTATCTATCTATCTATCTATCTTTCTGGGAGACAGGGTCTTGCTATGCAGCTCAGGCTCGCTTTGAACTCACTATGTAGCCCAGACTACCCTCAAATTCGTGGCCATCCTCCTGCCTCAGCCTCCCGAGGGCTGGGGTCACTGAGCTGTACAGGGCATCACTTCCGTGTGTGCATAAGGAGAATGACGCTGAGAAGCGGGATCCAGGGCAGATTGCGCTCACCCTCCTGCAGGACCAAGGCCACAGTCCCATCTATTTTTTGCTCTGCAGTGCAGGACCCCCGCCCGACCTCGCGGGTCCCCTGCAGTTGTCCTCTACTCTGCGCCTTCCCCAGCCAGCTCCTTTGCTAGTTCTGCTGACAACGTGGACTAAGACCCGCCGTGGCCCCCAGCAAACCAGGCCTCAAGTCCTTGCTGTCACCTGATCAGGATGAAAGCATCTCACTTTGAGCCCCGCTGCGTCTTTTCTGTAAATCCTGTGCCTGCCTCCGGTCATCGTGAAATGCAAGAAAACTTGGGGACGTCACACGAGGCTGATTCCCTGTTCATGGGGCCTCGCTTGCCGCCCCGAACCGCTGCCCAAGAGCCGGTGCCAGCTCTGCCAGGGGCGCCAGGTCTCAGAAGGAGGCGACCGCACCTAGAGCGACGCTCCTGCGGCTCCGGGCCGCCCCGCCTGGAGTCTGAGGAGCAGGGCCAGCGCCGGGGGCGGAGCCAACACTCCCCGCCCCAATCAGGTGCGAGTCTGCTTATTCATGCAAAGCAGTAGATGCCCCCCACCCCATCCCCATCCCCACCCCCCATCCGCATTCCCGCGGGCTGGCACGGAGGAGGCCAGATCTTCCAGACGCTGGTCCAGCGCTCGTCCCGGGGCCCCTGGTGTGCCCAGTGCCTGGGGGGGCAGTCATCGCATCCGGTCCAATCCAAGCCCTGTCCCCAACCACGTCCCCAACTTCACTCTTCTTCCAGACAAAGCTGCTGGGCTACTCGGTCCGGCCCTACCCCGCCTCGTTTTAAGACTGCGCCAGAGGAGGGCCCCAAGCCTCCACCCCGGGCTGCTGCCCCGCGCCACACTCAGGAGGAGCCTGTCCTCCAAGCCCCCAGACCCAACCGCCGGGTCCCTCCTAGGAGCGGTCCCCCAAGTCCCGACCGGCGGTGGTTTCACCCTCGCAGACCCCTAGGCTGCCCAGGCCCTGAAGAAGCTCCAAGGCATTGGCAGAGCGGGGGCTGGCGGCCTCCTCCTTGGTGGCCGGAACAGTTAGGTTAACAGGGAATGCAGCACACGCGCACACGCATGCACATACTGTCGCACACACGCATGACACACACGCACACACTGCGTCACACACACACATGCACGCACACACACTCGAACGCACACACACACTGCGTCACACACAGCGCCACACACACGCACACACACCAAGGAGAACGGTAGACGACGAGGCCAGTCCTTCAGCTGGGCCGCATCTCTAGCCGTCTGGGACTCCGCGGCTCCGGCCTCCAGGACCGGCCCTGCACGGAGCCGGAGACCCGGTGGTATGGCTGCAGGCCGGCTCGCGAGGTGCAGGCTCCTGCGGTGAAGGGCGACGTTGGAGAAAAGGGGGATGTGCTCCTTAGGGAAAGCGTGAACGTCCTGCCGCGAGGTTGCCTCTGCAAAGGCCCCCACGGCCTCCCGCACCGGGCCTCCAGGGTCGCAGGCGCCTCGGGCTCCGGGCCAGGAGGCCACTCTGTCACCTGGGAGGGCAGCCCGGGCCGACTCCTCTGCCAAGTGACAGCCTCTCTGCGCTCGGGCGGGGGCTCGGCCTTTGCAGTATCTCTGGCTTCAGTCTCACAGGGGACATCGTGCTGTCTCGTAGATGGGGACACAGACTCGGGGAGGTTAAGGAGCCACCGTGAGCGCCAGCTGGCAGGCCCACTCAGGTGGCGGGAGAGGCCTCGACAGGGCCTCAGCGCAGGCTGCGCCGCGGCCTCCCCGCGGCAGGCGCGCTCGGATTGTCCCCCTGCTTCCTCCGCAGGCTCTGCGAGGCATGGGATGGCCCGGCGCCTGCGAGCCGAGCTAAACCTGGAGACAGCGGCGCCGCCCCGGCTCCCTCCGGCCCCCACGCGCCCGGGCCGGGCCGACTCACCGCGCCGCCTGCCTGCGCTGCACCTGCGTCCGTCCGTCCGGGACCCGCACCAGGCGCAGGCCCGGAGAGCGAGAGCGGGCGGGAGGGGAGGGGAGGGGCGGGGCGGGGTCCCTGGCGCGTCCCCAGCGGTCACGCGGCCGGAGGTGGTCACCGCGGGAAGCCGCCGGGCATGGTGGCGCATGCCCGTCATCCCAGACTCTGGGAGGCTGAGGCAGGAGGAGCGCCAGCTGGAGCCCAGCCTGGTAAACTCGGCGACTTGGCGAGACGCCTCAAAATAAAACCTTAAAAAAGGATTCTATCCCCAGCACCTCCACAAAAGCTGAGGAGCCATGGGGGACCCCGGAATCCCTCAGCATTTGAACTCATCCCGCCCACGTGGCGATCCTGCCCGGGTAGCAGCCTTTTTGGCACAAGGACACCTGTGTCCCCGGGCTGGGGCGTTGTTCAAGGGTTCAGCTCTGGCTCCGCGCCCGCGGGGCCTGGGTTCGAACTCCAGCACCGCAACAGAAACAGCCCGCGGCCGCCCGGGCTCAGTGACCGCTCGGTGGCCCGGTGGGACCCGAGGAGTCTGCAGTCCCTGTCCGCGCGGCGCGGAGCAGTCACCGTGCCCCTCGGGAGCAGACCAGGCCCGAGCACAGAGAGCTGACGCGAGCTCGCGCCCCGATCCGTGCTGCGCGCCCGCGGGAGCTCGATGCCTCCCCCTCCCTCGGTCCTCCGCCGGGGATGAGGGTGGGGGGAGGCGCCAATGCTGCCCCCTGGCGGAGGAAGTTCCACCAGGCCTCCCGCGTAGGCAGAGAAAGGTTCTTCGCTGTGGGGATGAAGCCAAAGACTCCGTAGACAGAGTGCAGGGGGAGGCATCGCTTTGTTCTTTTTTTTTTTTTTTTTCTGTGGGTACCAGGAGTCAAACTCAGAACCTCGCACTTGCCAGGCAGGCGCTTAGGCCGCTGAGCCATCTCACCGGCCCCCATCGCTTTGTTCTTTATTCAGTGGCCAAAGAATGGAGCGGGGTGGGGGGCTCTCTCACAAGTCAGCCTCGCGAATCCAGGGAGCTGAGGGGTTACAGACATAGGACAGTAACCGGGTGTGGTGGTGCACGCCTGTAATCCAGTATGGGGGAGGCTGAGGCAGGAAGATCGCTGCAAGTTGGAGGCCAGCCTGGGCTACATAGTGCGACCCTGTCTCAAAAACAAAAACAAAAACAAAAACAAAAGCAAAAAAACAAAACCTGAAATTACAGCTATAGGACCAGGATAGACAAAGAGGCGGGTAAGGGGAGGACTATTTGTGTCTTTCCCAGGAAAGGTGGAGATCTTCCAGGAACTCGGATGCCGCCTCTTTCCCTCTTTGATTGTCTGGAGTTTCTGGTCACTGCAGCTGCTCACTGTCTGCAGTCCCCAAAGGAGACAGAGCAGGTGTGAAGACAGAGATGCAGCCTTCATCTCGCTCTGGTCAGCCCATCGCAGGTGTCCTTCCAGTCTCTGGAAAGCGACCTGGCCACTGTTACTGTTATAGCCACACACCCTGTCCCCAGATTTGGTCCCCTAAAGAGGAGAGGGGACCTCAACTGGGCCCAGGCAAGTTCTTGGTGTATTGTCCCAGAAAAACATTTCAAGAGGTATCAGTGAGAGGCACAGGCTGATTTGTTTTGTTTTGTTTCGCTTTTTTGAGACAGGGACTTGCTATGTAGTTCAGGCTGGGTTTGAACCCACTGTATAGCCCAGGCTGGCCTTGAACTTGCAGTGATCCTCCTGCCTCAGCCTCCTGAGTGCTGGGGTTACAGGCGTGCACCATCACACTTAGCATTTTTCCTTTATGGGGGTACCAGGAGTCGAACTCAGGACCTCACGCTTGCCAGGCAGGTGCTTATGCCACTGAGCTATCTCACCAGCCCCACATTTAGTATTTTTATTTTTTGACTTTCAATAAATGAAAACACCAGGCTTGCCACTGCCCCAGCACAAGAAGCACATTTCCGTTCCTCCAAAAAATCCCTTCCTCCTCTTTGCAGTCTGTTCTCCCCAACCCTCTACCCAGCTCCAGCCACACCTCTGGTTTCCGTCACATGCCCTGTCCCTCCTGGAGCTCTGTAAAAGACAACCAGACGGTATCTGGTCTGTTGTGCCTGGCTTTGCCCACGTAGCACACGACTCTCCAGGTGCCCATGGTCGGGCATGCATTGTCTTGGGCTGTCTCTGGGCAGTGTGGCTGTAAACCTGGCCCTGTCTGACCAGCTCCTGCAAGCACTGACCTGCTCACAGGTGCTTACCACATGTGTTTCGCTGGTATATCTTTTTTTTTTTTTTTTTTTTTTTGTGGGTACCGGGGGGTCGACCTCAGGACCTCGCGCGCCAGCAGCGCCCATGCCACTGAGCGATATCACCGGCCCCTTTTTCGTATGTGGGTTCCGGGAGTCGAACTCGGGCCCTCGCGCTTGCCGGGCAGGCGCTTAAGCCGCTAAGCCATCTCACCAGCCCTCGCTGGTATATCTTGGTCCTGGCCAATGGCCTAGTACCTGAGTGTCTGACCCGTGGCCAGGCATCCCACATGCAGGAAACTCGTTTACCCCATGGCTCCTGTCTGCCTGTGTCCCATTCGCCGTCAAGGTGGGGGAACAGCCCTGCCCAGAGGGAAAGGCTGCAGTGCTTAGTCCAGAAAGGAAGGGAGTAGGCGACAGATCACGTGAGGTAACAGGTAGAGGAAAGGGGTGCTGGTGGGGTGCTCTTGAGGGCACCATACTCAGCCAGCAGCTATGGCATCAGGGAGGGATGGGCTTGTGGGTGGAGGCCTTTACTGGGGTCCTGGGTTGTGGAGAACCACCAGGACAGCTCTCCTCGAAAGAAGAGCATTTTTCTCCATTTTGGCTAAACCAGGTCCTGACTCCATGTATTGATATGTACAGAGCTGGCTAGAATATTTCTTTATCCCCTCAGTTGGCTTTACACAATGCAAATGGGTCTAGCTGATGAGTAGCCAGCAATGCGACAGGTCAGTGATGCTCGCCTATAGCTCCCAAGTAGTAAGCTTGAGCTAGGCTGAGAGAGTGTTGAGAGGGAGGAGGAAGCGGTGGAGGCCTTGATGTCGCAGGGCATGAGGACTACACATCAAAGCTGAAGCACCGACCCCCAAACACAAGATACTTCCTCGAGCGAGTGGTGTTACACAGATTACTCTTCCTGCATGTCTCTCTCTCCTACCTAGCCCAGCTCACAGCACTCAGGTACTTCCTGCCATTCTTCACAGTCACTCATCCCTGAGCCACTCCCTTCTTCATGAATTAATAAAATGCAGGTTCGGCCCTGGGTCAAGGCCTTTGTTTCAGTTAGCCACTGTTCTAACTGCACTCGGCTCCCCACCAGCAGAGATACGTGTTTATCTCTTCATTCTCACCGTGGGTCACACTGGAAGTGTTAGGTTGGAATTACTTATTGGAATTCCATTGACTTTTTCCTGGGATTACAAACGTGGACTCCTCTGGACCGTGATGAGGCCCGTAGAGAGGGTTTCCTACACTGGGTGGTCCTCAAGCAGCTTTCCCAAGGGAATTTATTTTGTTTGTTTTGAGACAGGGTCTCACTATGTAGCCCAGGCTGGCCTTGAACTCATGGTGATCCTCCTGCCTCAGCTTCCTCAGTGCTGGGATTAGAGGTGTGCACCACCATGCTGGGCTTCCCAAGGGAACTACTAACTGGTTTGTTCAGAGCAAGCAGACTTGAGTCCCTTGGGTTCCCTGGGATTTAGGAGCATCACTGCAGTGTTTCTGCAGTTGGGCAGGGTGTGGGGTCCTGGTGTGGTCGGTAGGTTCTCTCTGTCCATAGGGGTGGCCTCCAGGGTCTGCTCACAGCACTCAGGGCAGCTCAGGTGACTGCGCTTGGCCCCAGGAGGGGCAAGTCCACCTGTACTCAGAACGACGCTGCGGCCCATGGAAAGTCCCTGTCCTCCAGGGTGGGCAGCAGCAGCCAGTCCTTTCGTTATCGTTGGCAAACGGTCTCCATTGCAAGGGGAAACCCTGGCTACATATCGGTTTGCATGTTGTGGGGCAATGGCGACTAGAACTGACTTGCACATCCCGTGAAGATTTTTTTTTTTAAAGAGAAGAAAAAGCAAAACAAAACAGATCAAAAAAGAACAAATTTTCAAAACAACATAATAGGAGGGTAACAATGGTTAATGCATTACGTATTGTTATCTTTAAGTTAGTTATTCAGGATACCAGATATTAGCATTCAATTGTCCAAACATTATTGGCACAAACCTTACTCTTCAATGAACTAAGTAAAATTAGTAGTGTATCTATCTTAACCATCATATATATATATATATATATATATATATATATATATATACAATTTTTTTTCCTTTCCCTTCTTTCTTTTCCCTATTCTCCCATCCCAGTCTCTCTTTCCTTTTGACCAGTTTCTTTTTGATTCACCATGTCTATTGTACATTTTGGATCTTATTTACTGTTTCAGTTTCTCATACTAGAGAGACAATATGATGCTTACACATGTGCGTCTGGTTTATTTCACTTATGAGTATTTTCTCGAGTTGCATCCATTTACCTATAAAAGTCTCCAGTTTATCCTTCTTTATGGCTGAATAGTACTCCATTGTATAAAAATACCACACCTTTCCTATCCATTCCTCAGTTGATGGGCATTTGGGTTGTTTCCAAGATCTGGCTATTACAAATTGTGCTGCTATAAACATGGGTGCATATATATCACTGTGGTATGATGTTTTTAACTCTTCTGGGAAGATACCCAGAAGGGGAATAGCTGGGTCAAATGGGACCTCCAACCCTAGTTTTTTGAGGAATCTCCACACTGATTTCCACAGTGGCTGTACCAGTCGACACTCCCACCAACAGTGAAGAAGGGTTCCTTTTTCCCCACAGCCCCTCCAGCATTTGTTATTAGTTGATTTCTTAATAATAGCCATTCTTTCTGGGGTGAGATGGTATCTCAGTGTTGTTTCAATTTGCATCTCTCGAATGACTAGTGATGTTGCACATTTTTTTGTATATTTATTTGCCATTTGTATTTCTTCATCTGAGAAATGTGTATTCATCTCAGATGCCCATTTTTGGAGTGGGTCTTGAAATTTGGGAGGTCTGATGTTTTTGAGTTCTTTGTATGTTCTCGATAGTAATCCTTTGTCTGAGGAACAGCTGGCATACTTTTTTTCCCACGTTGTGGGTTGTCTCTTCACTCTGTTGGTGGTTTCTCTTGCTGTGCAAAAGCTTTTTAACAAGATGAGATCCCAGTTGTTGATTCTTTGTGATAGTTTCTGTGCAGTTGAGGTTTTATTCATAAAGTCTTTGCCTACACCAATGTCTTCAAGGGTTTTACCTATCCTACCTTCCAGCAGATTTAATATTTCTGTTTTAATATTTAGATCTCTGATCCATTTTGAATTTAGTTTAGTGCATGGTGAAAGATATGGGTCTAGTTTTAATCTTCAGCATGTGTAGAGCCAGTTTTTTCAGCACCATTTATTAAAGAGGCTATCTTTCTTCCAGTGAATGTGTTTGGCACCTTTGTCAAAGATAAGGTGGCTTAGTATGTCCGGAGTTGTTTCAGCATCTTCTAATCTGTTCCATTGATCTTCAGGTCTGTTTTTTTTTGCCAGTACCGCACTGCTTTTATCACAGTAGCTTTATAGTATAATTTCAAGTTGGGGATTGTGATGCCCCCTGCCTTGCCTTTGTTGCCCAGAATTGCCTTTGCTCTTCTAGGTCTCTTCTGATTCCAAATGAATTTTAGGATTGTTTTCTCTAATTCTGTGAGATATGCTGTTGGAATTTTGATTGGAATTGCATTAAATCTGTATAACAATTTTGGAAGTATGGCCATTTTCACTATATTGGTTCTTCCTATCCAGGAGCAAGGGATATCTTTCCATTTTCTGATATCCTCTTCAATCTCCTTTTTCAGAGTACTGTAGTTTTCAGTGTATAGGTCTTTTACATCCTTTGTGAGGTTGATTCCTAGGTATTTCATTTTTTTGGATGTTATTGTGAAAGGTATTGTTTCCCTAATTTCTCTTTCAGTAAGTTTGTTATTTGTGTACAGAAAGGCTATTGATTTTTGAGTATTGACTTTGTATCCAGCTACACTACTGAATTTGCTTATTAAATCTAGCAGTTTTTTAGTGGTGTTTTGTGGGGGACCACCTGGATGACTCTCCTTGAGAGAAGAGCAACTATCTCCATCTTGGCTGAACCTGGCCCTAATTCCACCTATTGATATGTACAGAGCTGGCTAGGACTTTTCCTTATCTCTTTAATTGGCTTTAGGCAATGCAGATAGGTCCAGCCGAGGTGCTGATGTGTAGTCTTTGAAGCAAAGCCACAGGCCTGTGTTTCCCCGCCCTTTGCTCCCAATACATGGTTGAGCCTGGCAGGATGGAGAGCCGTGCTCCATGCTGTCGGCTGGGATCGAGCCTCGAGAAAGAGGCTATGACTTCCCAGGGCGTAAAAGATTACACATCAGAGCTGAAGCACCGACCCCAAAACATTAGATACTATCTTGAATTGTGTTATGCAGATTACTCCTTCTGCATATACTTCCCTCTGCATTTGCAAAGGTGGTTTTCAGGCCTAGCCCAGCTCACAAGACTCACGCACTTCCCGCCACTCTCACAGTCACTCATCCCCGAGCCACTCCCCTCCTTCGGAATTAATAAAACCCGGGTTCGGCCCTGGGTCGTGGCCTTTGTCCCAGTAGCCACCATCTTGGCTGGACTTAGGACCCCTTGGCTCCCCACAACTATAAATATGCCTTAGTGTCTTTATTCTCACCGTGGGTTGCATTGGATGTGGTAGATTGGAATTAACTCAGTAGAATTCCAATAACTTCCTTTTGGGTTTACAAATCTAACTTCCTTGACCATGACGAGGACCAGGAAGGGCTCTCTATAGAGTTTTTGGGGTCTTCTGTGTAGAGTATCATGTCATCTGCAAATAATGATAATTTAACTTCTTCCTTTCCAATCATTATTCCTTTTATTTCTTTCTCTTGTCTAACTGCTCTGGCTAAAGTTTCCAGAACTATGTTGAATAAGAGTGGGGACAGTGGACATCCTTGTCTTGTTCCTGATTTTAGAGGGAAGGCTTTCAGTTTTTGTCCATTTAGTATGATATTGGCTGTTGGTTTGTCATAGATAGCTTTTATCAGATTGAGATAAAGACCATCTATTCCAATTTTCTGTAGGATTTTTATCATGAAAAGGTGCTGGACTTTGTCAAAAGCTTTTTCTGCATCTATTGGGATGATCATATGATTTTTGTCTTTGGTTCTGTTAATATGGTGTATTACATTTATAATTTGGGTATGTTGAACCATCCCTGCATCCCTGGGATGAATTCAACTTGGTCATTGTGTATAATCTTCTTGATGATTTGCTGGATTCTATTTGCCAGTATCTTTTTGAGGATTTTTGCATCTATGTTCATTAGGGAGATTGGCCTGTAGTTCTCTTTCGTAGTTGGGTCCTTCTCTGGTTTTGGTATCAGGGTAATGCTTGCTTCCAGGAATGAATTTGGGAGTATTGCTTCCTTTTCAATTTCATTAAAAAGTTTGAAAAGTAGTGGTGTTAGGTCTTCTCTAAATTTCTTTTAGAATTCGGCAGTGAATCCATCAGGGCCTGGGCTTTTCTTTGTTGGGAGGTTTTTAATTACATCTTCAGTTTCATTGGTTGATATTTGTTTATTTAGGATTTTTAAATCTTCTTGATTCAACTTTGGTAATTCATACGTATCTAGGAATCTGCCCATTTCTTCTGCATTTTCCATCTTAGTAGAATATAAATTTTCAAAATAGGTATAGATGATCTTCTGGATTTCTGCAGGGTCCGTAGTGATATCACCCTTTTCATTTTCAATTGCATGGATTTGAGTCTTTTCTTTTTTTAATAAGGTTGGATAAGGGTTTGTCAATCTTATTTATTCTTTCAAAGAACTAACTCTTTGCTTCATTGATTCTTTGTATTGTTTTTTTAGTCTCCAATACTTTAATTTCTGCTCTGATATTTATAATTTCCTCCCTTGTACGGGCTTTTGGCTTAGCCGGCTCTTCTTTTTCTAGAAGTTCGAGGTTCACCATTAAGTTGTTTATTTGCGCTTGCTCTATTTTCCTGATATAGGTATTTAATGCTATAAATTTCCGTCTTAGGACTGCTTTCATTGTATCCCATAAGTTCCGGTATGTTGTACTGTCATTATCATTCAGTTGTAGAAAGTGCCTAATTTCTTCTTTAATTTCATCTGTGACCCATTGGTTGTTCAGGAGGGTGCTGTTTAATTTCCGTGTGTTTAGGGAGTTTTTGTGATTTCTTTTGCCATTGATTTCCAATTTCATTGCAGTATGGTCTGATAATATGCATGGGATAATTTCAATTCCTTTGCATTTACTTAAGCAGGTTTTATGAGCTAGTATGTGGTCTATTTTGGAGAACGTCCGTGTGCAGCTGAGAAGAATGTGTATTCTGATGTTGTGGGGTGGAACACTCTGTAGACATTTAGTAAGTCCATTTGTTCAAAAGTTGGGTTCAGTTCTAATATTTCATTATTGATTTTTTGTCTAGTTGATCTGTCTTTTTGTGACAGTGGAGTATTGAGATCCCCCAATATAATTGTATTAGTGCTTATTTGATTTTTCATGTCCTTTAATTCTTGTTTTATGTAGCTGGGTGCACTGGTATTTGATGCATATATATTTATGATCGTTATCTCTTCCTCTTGGATTGTTCCCTTTACAAGGATGTAATGACCGTCTTTATCTCTCTGAATCATTCTTGGCTTGAAATTCACTTTGTCTGCAAAAAAGAATAGCTACCCCTGCTTTTTTCTGGATTCCTGTTGCATGGAGTATTGTTTTCTATCCTTTGACTTTCAGTCTATGAATTTCTTTCTGAATTAAATGTGTTTCTTGTATACAGCATATTGTTGGATCTTGCTTCTTGATCCATTTTGCCATTCTGTGCCTTTTGTTTGGTGAATTGAGACCATTGACATTGATGGTTAAAACTCATATGTATTGACTTACACTTGTCATGATATTTTCCTGTAGTTGGTTCCCCCTCTTTGTTTTTCCCCTCTCCATTTACTTATCTGCCCCGCCTGGTGGATTTCTTCTGTTGGGATTCCTGGAGTTGTAGTCCTTGTTATCTCTTTATAGAATGTCCTTCAGAACATTTTGGAGTGCTGGTTTGGTGGTCATAAATTTTCTCAGATGTTCTTTGTCATGAAAGTATTTTATTTCTCCATCAATTTTGAAAGATAGTTTTGCGGGGTACATCAATCTGGGTTGGAAGTTATTTTCCTTTAGAGCTTGAAATATGTTATTCCAAGCTCTTCTTGACTTGAGGGTTTGTGCTGAAAAGTCAGCTGTGATTCTGATGGGTCTTCCTTTATAGGTGATTTGTCTCTTGTCCCTAACAGCTTCTAAGATTCTGCCCTTCTGTTGAATTTCTGGGATCTTGACTATGATATGTCTGGCTGAAGTTTTTTTTTGATCATGTCTAGTTGGAGTTCTGTAAGCCTCAGTTATATGAAGATCAAATTCTTTTTCTCTTCCAGGGAAGTTCTCTGTGATAATGTCTGTGAACAAGGTCCTAATGTCATTTATGCTATCTCCTGCTTTTTCATTTATTCCAATTATTCTTAAATTATTTATCTTTGAGTCATCTAGCAGCTGCTGAATTGATTTTTCATGGTCCCTTGCTATTTTTAAGAATTCTTTCTTTTCATGATCACTAATTGCAAGTCTGTCTTCTATATCTGAGATCCTGTCCTCACATTGGCTTAATCTGCTACAAATACTTTCAATGGAATTTTTGTTCTCCTGGATATCTGCTTGAATCTGCCTTATGGATTCCATTTATTTCCTATGCTGAGCATTCATGGTTTCTATAATTTTCTTAAGCTCATCTATTTTTTTGTCTGTATCAGCTATAGTGTCCTTAAGCATGGTCTTCATTGTGGACATTATCTCTGCAGTTATTTGTGAAATTATTTCTGTTTTAATTTCTTCCAGAGCCTCATTCAGTTGCTTTGTTGTTACCACTTCAGATAGGCCAGGTGGGTGGCTTTCGGATTGTCCCACCTCATTGCCCCCTAGGTTTGCCTTTGGTGAATTGGATGTGTGGGGTTGCATCTTGTTTAAGTGTCGTCTCATTTTCTTTTCTTTCTTTAGTTTAATTCCTGGGGTGATGTTTGTTAATTACCTATGGTAGGTTACTTTATTGCTAGTGTTCAAGATCCTTAGGAGATGACTACTTCTCTGCAGTATCTTCCAACTGAAGCTTGTTTTGGGGTTTTGAGCTTGCTGCCAGATCCTACCTCTTCAATTTGTTGGATATGAGCAGTTGCTACCTGTTTGGCCCAGTCCTTGGTTCTTTGGTACTGTGCCACTGTATTTTCTGTGACCCTTAGTCAATCTCAATCATGAAATATCAGGAAGGAAAGCTGTTTAGAACAATTATTTCATTTTTGGTTATAATGGTACCTAAAGCATCAAATACAGCCTAGAAAATGACAGACTGAGCTAACCAGTTATTTGCCATTTTTAACTGTATAAAGTAGAGTTGCGGTTATATAACAAAATCTAAAACACACCAGAAAAATTATACACAGCACACAAGTCCTTAATATGTCAATTTTGCCCTCAGGAGTTTAAATTTAAAATGAGTTAAGGAGGAAATAGAGTATTGTGAGAAGAGGAAGGAATTAGATGTAAGGTTAGAGGACCAAGAGGGATCCCACTAACATTGGGAAACTGGTGCAGAAGACTGGTGGGAAAAAGAGAAGAAAGGGATAAAAGGAAGAACAGATCACAACCACGATCACAAAGAGGTTAGAGGCTCTGTTTACACTCATATAAAAAACCAGAGAGAATAATGAAGGAAAGAGCAAATAGACAAACCGAAACAAAAATGAAGACAAAAACAACAAAACAAAAATAAAACCCCACAAAAAAAAAACCCTTCACCAGAACAAAAAACAAATGAGAGAAAATAAATAAATAAATAAATAAAATAAAAAAAAAATAAAAAGAATCAGTTCCAGGTGTTGACTCTGCTGTAGGCAGGCACCGTGTGGTGACAGAGTCCTGTCCCGTGCAGGTCCGTCCCAGTAAGCCAGGTGGCCCTTTGGCGGGGCGGTGAGCAGAAGCGTGCACTCTCAGGCGGAGATCATTCTCCTTCGCCTACCACCATCAGCGACTTTCCACTGGCCTGAGAGGCGCGGCGCTGCCCTGTCCGGAGCGCGAGTCCCCAGCGCTGTGCTCTCGCACCGCTCTGAGTTTCCCCGCACCCCCCCCCCCCCCAAAGGCGCCCTGCCAGTCGCTCTCTGGTGCGGGACAGCTGCACCTGAGAGACACTCACCCCCGGCCAGCACAGCTCTCCGCTGCTCCCCTGCCCTGCCTCTGCCCCGCGATCCTCCGCGGGGTCTCCTGGGGCGCCGGCTGTCCCCGTGTGTCCGCACGTTTGAGCTTCTGTGGCGCCGCGGTTCCTGGGACAGGGAGACGGCGCCTCGGTGTCCTCCTTCTTCCTTGTTGAAAGTACCCTTCACTGGCGCCCTGAGTCCCGAACTGCGCTTCAGGACTTTCCTGGGCCCAGGGGAGGCGCCTCCCTCCCTCCTGCGCTCTCCCGGTCACTGTATTGCCGTGGTCCAACGGCAACTTTTAGAGAGTTTCACTGCCTGATTCTTACACATCCGCCATCTTTTTCCCGTCTACCCCATGAAGATCTTTGTGTGGATTGTATTTTCCTTCCTCTTGGGTACCTAGAAGTGGGTGAGCTGGTGTGTTGTATGGGTGGTGTTTTGTTTTGTTTTGTTTTGTTTTGTCTTTCTTCGATGCAGCATCTCACTATGTAGCCCAGGCTGGCCTCGAACTCATAGCGATCCTCATGCCTCAGCCTCCAGAGGGCTAGGATTACAGGTATGCACCGTCACTTCCGGCTCTTCTGTGATTTTCTGACCCGCCAAGTGATGGGTCTCACAGCAGCCTTGCTTCCGCCACACGGTGGGGCTGGAAGGGGCTGGGGCGGGTTGAGAGCCCGCGAAGGTCCTGGCCTCCACCAACCATGCAGCGGCCCGGAGCCAGCTGCTCCTCTCCAGGGGCCTCAGCTGCCCATCTGCCCCTGCACTGTTATCTCCGGAAAGCCGCACTGCGCAGCGTCTGGTGCTGTCACCTGGCCTTCTGGGGCCGGGAGGGCTGTGTCCCGCGGTGTCAGCCCATGGGGCCTCTGCGGGGTGGCCGCGAGCGCCGCCTGCCTCTGTGCCCTGCGGAAGCGCCCTGCCTGGAGCCCGGCTTGGCCACCGCCGCAGCCCGGCCGCCAGCAGCTGCTTCTCGGCCCCACGTTTCCCCGGCAGCGGGAAGCAGCAGCCGCAGTCGGACGGCCTTGAGGCCCAAAGATGTGTTTCTCACCCAAGAAGATTTCGGTCAAAACATTGAATCCGAATTGCGCAGCTACCGATTCGAGCAGTTTTCCGGAGTGAACTTCATTAACTGCAAATTCTGTGATAAATGTCCTTTTTAGCACAGTTTTCTTTTTTTGATTTTAATGAACTTCTTTTACTACACTTTAGAAAACCCATTCATGTGGCATCTGCCTTAATGGTTTCGCTAACTCCTCTGTCTTGGCTTTCGCAGGGGACCCCTCAGACGTGGTCCCCAGGGGGGAGCCCCATCTTCTCCCCAGGTGCGAAGGAAACCTCTGTCCACGCCTGGCTCCGCCCACTTACGCCCCAGCCTGGCTTCCCACCTCGGAATGGAGGTAACAGTGCCCGCCTGCTCCCTCCGGGGCGCTGAGCGTATTAACTGAGTGCACATAGCGATCGCCGCAAATAATCAGCATTTCATAACCAGGAGGCGAAACTCCAGTTCCCAGGGGGTAGCAGAGCTCCAGGGGTCGGTGCAATAGTTGTCACCGACGTCATCAATAAAACAAGCTGTTTTTCTCATGCTGGCCACTGGGTGGCACCACAGGTTTGTTTCTGTGACTTGGTCTCAAAGGGCCCTTTTAGTTTTGGTTACGTCATCTGACACCCACTCCTTTTTTGAATTTTATTTATTTTTTTGTAGGTCAAAATCTGCAAATTTCCTGGCATGGTGGCACACGCCTATAATTGTGGCACTCACAAGGCTGAGGCAAGAGGATCACCACGAGTTCAAGACCATCCTGGGCTACACAGAACCTGTCTCTCTCGCGTGCGCACACACACACACACACACACACACACACACACACACCAATGACCGTCCAACCAACCAGCCAACAAACAAAAATCCCCAGCAAATTATTCGTCATTTCATGCTGTTCTGCCTAAGGTCTGGGGTCTCTTCAGCCCTGGGATGCTTCCTTATCTCACTAAACACTGGCCCATTCCATGGATTCCCAGGCCAGGGCTCCCCTCCAGGCTTTAGGGTTCTGACTGCATCAGGACTTGTGCTTGGAGGAGAGAAGGCCGCACCGGAATGGGTGGGCAGAGTGGCCGTCATGGGGCAACTGCAGGACCGGGGGCTCCTGTTTGACGGGAGCAGTGGTTTTCTCGCTGAGCCCATGAAACGGAGGTCAGGCCGCCCCGGGCCCCTGACCTTCAGTGCGTCGCCTCCTGTCCTGCTCAGGCACGGCTGGCTTGGGCCCCAGCATTGGGAAAGAAGTTGAGAAACATCGAGAGCTCTCAGGTCATTAACAGAGTTGCCTGGTGGCCATAAGGGTGGCGGTGACTCACCAGAGGTCCCCAGGCAGAGAGGGCTCCCCTCCTTAACCTAACGGACTGTCATACAGGTGAGCGTGGCTGTGTAAAGGGGCTGACTCAAGCAGCTTTTCCTGCATATGCACTTATTTAATGTCCTTGCAGAGACAAGGGCTCAGATAAGAAAACTGTTGCTGTTTTTTTCCAAAAAATAATTCAAAGCTGGGCGTGGTGGTGCACACCTGTAATCCCAGCACTTGGGAAGCTGAGGCAGGAGGATCTTTGCGTTTGAGGCCAGCCTGAACTATATAGCGAGACCCTGTCTTAAAAAAAAAAAAAAAAGAAAGAAAGAAAAAAAATTCAAGTTTTTTTTTCTTAAAGGTTATCTTCCAGGGATATGAGAATCTATTTATTTATTTATTTATCTTTGGTGCTGGGGATTGAACCCAGGGCCTTGAGCATACCAGGCAAGCACTCTGCCACGAGCCACATCCCTGCCCTTTAGGTTGTGTTCAAAATAATTGTAGGATGGCAGGAGAATTGCAAAGATGATACAGGCAGCACAGCTTTCTTTCATGTTAAAACCTTCTGTGGCCATGACACTTACCCAAACTAAGAGATTAACCTTGCTGTAATACCGTTAACTAACCAAATGCTTTATTCAGTTTTTTCCACTGCTTTTCCATTAGTGTCCACCTCTGTTCCAGTGTCCCATCTGGGTACTAGGATGTATGCAGTCATCATGATCCTTAGATTTCTCCAATTCATGGTAGTGGCTCAGTTTTTTTCTTTCTTTCTTTTCTTTTCTTTCTTTCTTTCTTTCTTTCTTTCTTTCTTTGGGAGTCAGGGTCTTGCTGTGTAGCCCAGGCTGGGCTTGACCTCTCAGTTATCCTCCTGCCTCAGCCTCTCAAGTGCTAGGATTACAGGTATGCACTACCATGCTCAGCAAATTTTCCCTTCACTTTCCGACCTTGATTTTGAAGATTACAGGTGAAGTATTTCATGTTTGGGTTTGTCTGGGATTACAGGTTTGGGGGCTGAATGCTACAGAGGTGAAATGCCCTCCTTGTCACCTTGTATCAGGAAGCCGGTGACCACAGTGTGATTTGTTACTGATGATATTAATTTCGTTCATTTGGCTAAGATGACATCTGTCATTGCAAAGCTACTGTTTTCCCCTTTCCAGATGCCACTTGTAAGAAGCCAGTTACCAAATGCAGCCCACACTCCAGGGCAGAGTAATGAATCGCCCCATCTTGGGGGAGAGATTATCAAAGGATTTGTGAGCAGAAGTTAAAACCAGTTTGGTAATTAATAATATCTTAGAGGAAATGCTTTGATTCTATGCAAATATGCCAATTCTCTTAGAGTTTTGCTCAGTAATTTTAACATTTATTTATAGATCTTACCCCTGGGAATTATTAATGTAGTAATTTTATATTCAGTGTAATTTTATATTTTGTTCACTCCATCTACTTTTATTTGAAATTCAGTGAGGAAGATTTGTCCTTTTCCTTGCATTTATTTATTTAATCATCCACAGAGGTAAAATGTACATAGTTATAAAAGTGTTTTAAAATCAGCAGAAGAAATTGGACTGTTTAATTGAAGGCAGGAAAGGAAAAAATTTTTAACAAACATATAGTAAAAAGAATATATAAAATATAATAGAGATAGACACCAATGTTACAGTGTTAACAATAGTTTTAAATAAAATGTTACTCATCATATGCAAAAAGCTAGTAAATATCTACATAGCAACTCTTGGTCTTGTTACCCAGATTGAAGGGGACGCATCTAAAATGATAAAGAATGAAAAGAAACAGATGAAAGAAAAGATATGCCAGGTAAATATAAACCGAGGAAAGTCAGGGTAGCAATAACGATGACTAATAATAGCCAGGTACCGTGGCACGCACCTATAGTCCCAGTTATTTGGGAGGCTGAGGCAGGAGGACTGTTTGAGCCCAGGAATTTGGGGCCAGCCTGGGTAACATAGTGAGATATCTGGTCTTTAAAGAAAAAAGCTAATAAAATATAATTTAAGATAAAAACCATCATATTGATAAAGAGGGATAGACTATATGGCAAAATGGCAACAAACACATATGCATCTACTAATACTCTTAAAGTATATGAAGCAACAACTTCAGCCACAAAAGGAATGAAATCCTGTCATTTGCAATGGTGTGGCTAGAACTGGAGGACACTGTATTCAGGGAAGTAAGCCAGGCACAGAAAGAAAAATAGAACATGTTTTCATATTCACAGAAGCTTCAAAGGTGACCTCAACAAAGCAGAGAATAGGGCGCGGTCACCAGAGCTGGAGAAGGCTGTGGGTGGGCGAAAGAATGGAGCAAGAACGGTTAATGCGGACGGAGTGCAGCTGGGTAAGAGGCACAACTTCTAACGTTCTGCAGCACAGCAGGATAACAGTGGTGGACGACAGTATTTCAAAAGAGTTGCTAGAGAGGGGTATGAGCAATGATGATGTCTGAGGGGATCCATGTGTCAATTGCCCTGATCTGATGGATGGTGATACACACCTGTCATCCCAGCACTTGGCAGGCTGAGGCAGGAGGATTGATGTGAGCTTGAGGGCAGCCTGAGCAACATAGCAAGACCTTGTCTCAAAAAAATTTTTTTACCCTGATCTGACCGTTGCACATTGGACACATATACTGAAATGTCATGTGGTATCCCATAACTATGTACCCATTAAAAATAAAAATATGGGCCAGTGAGATGGCTTAGCGGCGTAAGCGCCTACCTGGCAAGTGCGAGGGCCCGAGTTTGACTCCCGGAACCCACATACGAAAAAAAAGGGCTGGTGATATCACTCAGCGCGCGAGGTCCTGAGGTCGACCCCCGGTACCCACAAAAAAAAAAAAAATATATATATATATATATATATATATATATATTCTAACAATTAGCATTTGAAACAGAAAAGTTAGTATACAGAAATAGGTGTCTTTTTATCATTTACCTTGTTCTCTTATATATTTATTTTTTTCTACATGAACATATATAATTGAAAGTTTTCATTCATTGTTAATTCACAAAACAAAATCTTGACGTTTAAAAATATGTAAGGAGCTGGGTGTGACGGCACACGCCTGTGTAAACTCAGGCGGCTGAGGCCGGACAATCACTGTGAGTTCAAGGGCAGTTTGGGCTACATAGTAAGACCCTGACTCCAAAAAAAAAGGAAGGGCATGGCATGTGGATCAGTAATAGAGCGCTAGTCTAGCATGTATGAGGCCCTGGGTTCAATCCCAGCACCTCATCCCCCAAAAATCTTTATCTATGTCTACATCTACCTTCCTGTCAGGACTGCATTTGTAATTGGGGATTTTAAGGAGGCCACCTCCTCAGGAAGAGACAGTTCAAATACAAAAAGGAAGCAAAGCAAAGCGAAGCAAATATACAGCTGAATTCATTCAGTTAATATTCCTTCTCTCTCTCTTTCCCTCCCTCCCTTCATTCCGTCCTTCCTCCTTTCCTTCCTTTCTTTCCTGGGGATTGAACCCAGGGCCTTCACACTGAGCTACATTCTTTTTTTTTTGTTGAACTCAAGACCTCGTGCTTGCCAGCAGGCGCTTGTGCCACTGAGCAATATCACCGGCCCCTGACGTACATTTTTTTTTTTTTTTATGTGGGTACTGGGAGTCGACCTCAGGACCGTACACTTGCCAGGCAGGCGCTTATGCCGCTGAGCTATCTCACCAGCCCTGAGCTACATTTTGAAAGAAGTTCTTGATAAGTCACTAAGTTGCCCAGGTTGGGCTTGAATTTACGATGCTCCTGCCTCAGCCTCCCAGAATGCAGGGATCACAGGTGTGCGCCACTGTGCCTGACTTCAGTTAATAATCCTAAGAGGGAAGATGCATCTTTCAGCTGGGAAAGCCAGGATGGAAATGTCTAGGAATTGCAACGGTCAGATCAGGGTAAAAAATTTTTTTTGAGGGCCGGTGAGATGGCTCAGCGGCGTAAGCGCCTGCCTTGCAAGCGCGAGGGCCTGAGTTCGACTCCCGGATCCCACATACGAAAAAAAAAGGGGCCAGTGATATCGCTCAGCGGCATGGGTGCCTGTTGGCGCATGAGGTCCTGAGGTCGACCCCCCGGTACCCACAAAAAAAAAATTTTTTTTTTTGAGACAAGGTCTTGCTATGTTGCTCAGGCTGCCCTCAAACTCACATCAATCCTCCTGCCTCAGCCTCCCAAGTGCTGGGATGACAGGTGTGTATCACCATCCATCAGATCAGGGCAATTGACACATGGATCCCCTCAGACTAGACTCCCCCTAGACTGGGACTCACATTTTATTTTATTTTATTTTATTTTATTTTTTTGTGGGTACCGGGGGAACGACCTCAGGACCTCACGCGCCAATAGGCACCCGTGCCGCTGAGCGATATCACCGGCCCCTTTTTCGTATGTGGGTTCCGGGAGTCGAACTCGGGCCTTCGCGCTTGCAAGGCAGGCGCTTAAGCCGCTGAGCCGTCTCACCGGCCCCCTGGGACTCACATTTTAAAACGTAGAGCAAAGTGAAAAATAAAGTGAGAGAGACTGAGATGAATTAGCACGGGACACCGCACAGCGGCTGAAGACGCACGCACACACTTTGCAAGGATGAAGGCTGACACCAGACACATTAGCATGGATGCCCATGGGCAAGGGCGAGCGTGGGGCCCGGGGAGAAGGGGCAGAGGAATAATCCAAAAGGGCCTTGCAGGCTGCACTGATAAACTGAACTGAGACAGATAATAAACTGAGCCTGTGCACCTGTCTTCTGGTTTCAATCATGATTATAATCTTCCCCATCAGCAGAAAGGTTGGTGCGTGTGACCCTAGGTGTCATGTGCCCTGCGGACAGCAAAGTCTCCTTGGAAAACTGCAAGCCACTGGGGCTCAAGGGCAGCTCTGATGGCAGGCATGTCATGGTCCTGCTCCAGCCAGGGTGAGGCCCCCACAAAACCAGCATCTCAGCCAGGCATGGTGGCTCTTGCCTGGACTCTCAGCACTCAGGAGGTTGAGGCAGGAGGATTGCAGTGAGATTAAGGCCAGCCTGAACTACATAGTGAGACCCTGTCTCAAAACAAAACTGAACAACCCCCAGCATCTCTGCCTTGGGGAGCCATATGGAGGCTGATTTGAAAAAGAAGCTCAACTTGGGTTTCTCGATCTCTCAAGATCCAGGCTTGAGCCAAGTGTGTCCAGTACTCAGGATGCTGAGGCAGGAGGATCACCACAAGTTTGAGGCCAGCCTAGGCTACACAGTGAGTTCATGGTCAGCCTGAATTACATAGTGAGACCCTGTCTCAAAAACAAAAACAAAAACAAAAACAAAAACAAAAACAAAAACACCCACAAAAAAATCCCGGCAGTGGCAGAGAAGCTGTCAGGCGGCCCTGAGGCCGGGCAAGGCTTCTCTTTTTGAACTCCCTCTCCCCTCCCACCTCCCACTCCCACGGAGACGTCTGCCAGGATGGCCATGCAGAATCTCGCAGACACGTCCCAGGTGACAGTGTGCAGGGCAGCCGGACGGGAGTTCAAAGCTGTAGAGTCGCCCAAGGCCTGGGTCAGCTGTATCATCCAAGAAGGTGCGCAGGTGGCCTGAACCACACAACAAGCTGCTCACCCCACTGCAGCGAGGTGCTGCCTCCCGGCTGTGAGGATGCCGCTGTGGACAGAAAAAAACCAGGGCTGGGCACAGCTTGGGGGTAGCGTGCCTGCCCGCCAGCGCTGGCGCCGCTAAACAGACAAGCAAATAAATAATAAGTGTCGAGGAGGTGAAGAATCGGAACCCTCTTACCCTGTTGATGGCCGTGTAAAATGGTACAACTGCTGTGGAAATCATGACAAGTGGTTTCTTAAAAAGCAGAATTACCGCAGGCTCTAGCAATTCTACTTCTGTCTTCTACAAGACTCAAAGCAGAAACTCAAACATTTTTGTACACTTGTTACACAGCAGTGTTCAAGAGGGGCCAGCAAGCCACGCATGCATGGACAGATGCACGGATGAACAAGTGTGGTGGATCCCTCCTGTGGAATACTACTCAGCCCTGAAAAGAAAGGGAATTCTGACTCATGTATGAACCTGTCCTAACCTGCGTGAACCTTGAGGGCATGATGCTAAGTGAGATAAGCCAGCCACAAAAGGCCAGACACTGTGTTCCACGAATCCTTGAGACAGAAAGCTGTGGGGAGCTAGGAAAGTTCTGGAGATGACAGTGGTGATGGCTGCATAAGGTCAGCACCCTCTGTCCTGTAGAACCGTGTGGTTGCAATGGCGAGCTCTGAGATACGCCTTTTACCACAATAAACCCAAAGTAACGTTGCCGAAGAGGAGACTGCAGTGCAAACACACAGAATCATTGCCACCCGGTGTCACAGTGTGGTCACTGGAGATATGGGGGCTGCAGCGAGAAGGGAGGAGGCTAGCTGGGCCTGTGTGTGTGTGTGTGCAGGCGCGTGTGTGCAGGCTCAGTGACAGAGCACCTGCCTGGCCTGTGAGGTCCCCGGTTCCGGCCCCAGCGCTGGATGGGTGGGGATTTTTTATCCTCTGATGGAAATGGAAAAGTGCAGGCTCCTCAGGTGAGGACGCTGCCTCATGCCTGCCTGTCCTGCTGCGCAGGTCTAGCTCCTCTGACGTGCAGGAGGAAGGGTCTGGAGCTTGGGCTATGCCCACTTCCTCTCGGGCACACATGACTGTCACATGCAGGTGGCTTCTTGCCCACTACTCACATGGCGATGGTGTCTTTACTGAAAGGGCAGTAGAGTCAGTTAAACCAAACCACGCTCTGAACCTTAGTAGTGGGGACAGGTGGCCCTTTTCAGCCCAGCAAGTCACTCCTCCTTAGCCACATCCCACGGTGCTATGGGACCAGCAACCTTGGGCCAGGAGGCTGAGGCAGGGCAGCTCTGCAGGCAGAAGGGCTCTGGCTCTTAGAACCCAGCAAGAGGGGGAAGGGACCTCATGCCACACATCATGGCTCAGGGGCAGCAGCGCAGGAAAAGCTGTGTGCGGAATTCCATCCTCTCCAAGTCTGCGCAGCGAGCAATTCCTTATCAGCACTGAGCCCCCTGCAGGGCTGACCAGGCCCCTGTTCCAGGGCCTCCCAACCAGTGACCCTGAGATGGCAGTGGCACAGATAAGCGCAATTGCACCTGGACTTTGCCCCTGGGGGCTTGGACGCTGCAGCAGGTGACCCAGCCTTTCCTGAGGTAGACACTGGCTTCTCTGTGTGGCCTTGGGAGATTTGCCACCACTGTGTATTGGGGTCAGCTGGGCCAGCATTCAGACACCCACTGGTCCCTCCACCCTCATCTCCTTCCTCCCACTCCTGGAGAAGAGGGCGGTTCTAATAGCATCCCTGGGTGCCAGGAGGGAGGGAAGCAAGAGCCACTGACATCCTTGGGAGGTGCCGCATGCCTTTGCTGTCTTTCCAGCAGGGGAGGTGCGGGCGGGGCCCTGGGAGCCAGCAGCTGGAGGTGCAGGAAGCTGGAGCTGCAGAGGGGACCCAGTGGGGACAAAGGGGACAGAAAGGAAGGAGGGTGAGGGTGGGGTGAGTCCTGAAGTCCTGCATGAGGTCTGGGGACAGCAACCTCTCCCCACCCAGGTGGGCCAGCTGGCAGCAGGGAGGGCTGGGGGCAGTGCAGCTGGGCCACATCTGTCTGTACCTGCAGAATGAAGACAGAGGTGGGAGCACATCTGGGCTGGGACTGTGCTCCGGAACCATGGGGACTTCTCTGGGTCAGTTCTCACCCTGCCACTGTCACTATCACTGTCACCGTCTGCTTGGTGTTTGGGTACTTGTGGGGGAGGAACTGGAGCAGTCGCAGGCTGTGATGGGCTCAGTGTGGAGCCCCAGGACCCATGGGTGGGAGCTCGAACCCCCACACCTCAGGAGGTGACCCTGCTCACCTGGGCTGGGGATGCCGCCAATGTGAGTAGCTGAGAAATTGTGACCAGGCCCAGGCACTGAGTGAAAAGAAGGCAGAGGTGGCAGTGCCGGCTCCACAAGCCAGGAGTCAACCTTCCTGCCACCTGGTTCTCAGACTTCTGCCCCCAGGACCCAGAGACAAGGAACCACTGTTGGTTTGGCTGTGTGGGTCGCAGTGCTATGTTGTAGCAGCCCTGGCAAGCTACTGTGAAACCCTAGGAGAGATCTCAGCCTGAAAGACACTGGCCTGGCCTGATGCCAGCAGTCATCCTTCTTCCTCCTCCTCCTTTTCTTAGGGTGGAGGGTGGACAGGGTCTCACTATATAGTTCAGGCTGGCTTCAAACTCACAGCGATCCTCCTGCCTCAGCCTCTTGAGAGCTGGGATCACAGGCGTGAGTCACCACACCCAGCTTCATTTCCTTCTTCTTTTTCTGGTAGTGGGGAATGAACCCAGGGCCTTTGTCCTTAGCTGCATCCCTGGCCCTTTTTCTGTTGAGACAGGGTCTTGCTGAGTTGCTCAGGCTGGCCTCGAATTGTGATCCTCCTGCCTTGGCCTCAAGAGTAGTGGGATTAGAGGCATGAGCTGCACACCCAGTTTAGTAACCCTTTCTTTATCAGCCCCGTGGTCTAGGAGTTGCCAGGGAAGACCAAGCTCCTCAGCACTCCTGGTGCTGCCCTGGGAGCAGCCGACTTCTGGGATGCAAAACTCACAGGCCCTCATTCATTCATTAATTCAGCGGACTCCTTGTTGGGTTCCAGGTGTAGGTGAAGCCGGTGCTTGGAGTGCACTGGCAGGGGCTGAGTCCCTATCCTTGGAGACTCATGCCTAGCAGAGGTTGCCAGGAGAGCAGGCAGCAGTGGACGGAGCTGCCCTGCCCAAGGGAGGAGGTGCTGCTCTGAGGCGTGGCTTGGCCCTCAGCTGAAGGCTGCCACTGTGTCCTCATGGTCAGGCCGCCCCGGACCCGCGGCCAGTGAGGGCTGATGCGGGTGCAAGGCCAGGCCGCTGACTCCGTGGGGACGGCAGCTGCATTCCACGTCTCCTGTCACAGGAGACTCCGTGTCACGGCCTGTTCTCTGAGTGATGAACTTATGACAGTTCCAGGAGGGACCCTGGGAACCAACCATAGAGTGGGACTTTGGCCTTGGGCCACTCACTGGCAACGAGGACCTTGGGCCCACAGCTGTGGCAAAGTGGCTATGGAATCAGTAGAGGGGATGCGCTGGTGCGTTCTGGTCACTGTGTCCTGCGTCCTGTTACGCCAGTGCGAGGAACCAGATTGTGTTCGAGTCTGGAGCCACGATGGTGAAGTCCCCATCTGCAGAAAGTCCTGTCTCCCATGGCCTTGGCTTTCTGTGAGATGAGGGAGTGGGTGGACTGAGGGGACAATTTGATTCGCTGGGGTCCTCGCACCAGCCCATGAGCAGGGGCGGGGGGTCGGGTAGGGTGGAACGGAAGAGTCCATTACGGATGGAGGGTAGAGGGGCCCGCAGGTCTTGTGGGTCCCCACCAGCCATGAGCAGTCTGTCTGATCCCAGGTCCAGTCCCCCAGGCCTGGGGCTTGGATGTCAGTCTACTCGCGTCGGGACAGCCTCATCCTCTTTCTCCTCTGCCCACGGCCTGCAGGAGTGCTGGGCTCAGGACCACAGCTGGCTGTGGTTTTGGAGAGGAAGGGGCTGTAGGGACAGATATGTGGCCTGCAGGGCCACAGGACCAGGTGGGCACTGGACCCCTGTGTTTCCTCCCCCAACCAGCCCATGAGGCAGGTGCTCTTGGAGGAAGCAGAGGCTCTGAAGGTGACAGTCCTCAAAGGTCACGAGGCTGCTGGCAGGGCCACATCTGGAACTGAGGTGCTCCAAGCCCGGGCTCCTCGAAGCCTGCTCAGCCAGAGACCAGGAGGAGGCCTGGACACTGCAACCAGGCTGTATTTTATTTTTTGTTGGTTTGCTTGTTTATTTATCCATTCCACAATGAAAATGGTTAGTGATTTAAAGTGCTTTAAAATTCAAAATAGAAGTTTAAGAAACAAAAACTAAAGTTTAAAGAAAGTTAAAAATTACCCCTAAATCCCACCAACTGGAAAGAGTCACTGTTAACAGTTTGCTGAACAGATTTCCAGACAGCTCCGTGTGTGTGTGTGAGTGTGTGAGTGTGTCGTGTGGTTTTATGGTAATGGGACCACAGGCTGTTTTGTAACCTGCTCTTTTTTTTTTTTTGTGGGTACCGGGGGGTCAACCTCAGGACCTCGCGCGCTAGCGATATCACTGGCCCTTTTTTCGTATGTGGGATCCGGGAGTCGAACTCGGGCCCTCGCGCTTGCCAGGCAGGCGCTTACGCCGCTGAGCCATCTCACCGGCCCTGTAACCTGCTCTTTTTACTCAACAGTATGTCATGGAGTCTCCCACCTCAGTAAATGTAGTTCTACCCTTCGGGTAACAGCTGGAGACCGTCACTGAGGTGAAAGGATAGACCAGCTTTTATACATCTGTCTCATTACTGAGGGGCGTTCAGATGTTTCCAGTCTTTTGCTATTCTAAATACTCAGCCAGGCATTGTGCTGCAGGCCTGTAATCCCAGGGCTCAGGAGGCTGAGGCAGGAGGATTTCCCAGCAAAGGTTCACCATCTGTCTCCAAAAGTTCAGAGTGGGAACAGGAGCAGCGGTAGAGCTCCAGAGACTTCAAAGCGCCAGTGATGCAAAGACAAGGTCTCAACTTTTGCCATTGGGGTCCCTAAGGTCACCTGGCTGCATGATGATGAGGCTGACAGCAGGGGAAATGGCCTGTGTGCCCTGGCAGGCAAGACCCAGCTGTGACAAAGAGCTGAAGTGACTGTACAGGGCAGCCCCAGGGCAGGAGCCTTGGGAGAATAAAGAAGGGCCCTGACTCGGTCCAGCTGGGCCACCCACGGTGAGGACTGGAGCTCCGCTCCCTCCTCCTCCCCTCCAGTGACTCAGCTTGCCAAAGACGCGGGGGTGGCTCATTTTGGATGCATGAGGCGGGGGCAGTGGAGATGCCTGAGGAGCGGGCACCGGAAGGCTGGGGGTGCAGAGGCAGCTGGGCGAAGCCAGCTAAGTCAAGTGCCTCGGGGGCCAGGGAAGCAGCCCAGTGAAGAGCTGGGGCCCACCTGGCTGGAGGGTGCTGATCTGGGTGGCGCAGGCCCTGGGGCACCCAAGAAAACAAAGGGATTCAGCAGCAGAGAGTTTCTGACTGAGTCCACGTCTCTCCATGCACAGGGCTGTTCGGCTTTATTTGAGAAACAGCGTCCTTCATTAGCACAAATAGCGGCGGCCCCGTCTCAACTCCTGACAATCGGCATCACACAGCACTCTCGCAAGTCACCTGCGGCTCAGGCAGCACACGCTTCTCCACACCTCTTCCTTAACAAGAGAAGATATCAGCCATCAGAGAGCAGGGCCCGAGGTACAAAGCTGGGCCTTGGAGGCCTGGCTCCTGTCCCCTCGAAGTGGGGTGAGGGCTGTCCTTGCCAGGTGACCAGAACTCCTCAGGGCACTGCAGCGGTGGGCAGGACACTCCCGGGCCTCCCTTGTGGGCGCCCACAGGTAGGGGCGAGCCACCAGGAACCTGGCCTGTCATCCGTGTCCCCGAGGCCCCCGGCAGACTGGGACGCAAATAGCTCCAGGCCCACGCGGCTCCCAGCCCACTGACGAGGGCTGCTTGCTCGTTTCTTCTCTTTTTATTTATTTTTTCAAGAGAGCAAAATTCAGAATAAGAGCTGGCAGTTCTGGAAAACTTTTCCTGGCTCCTCAGGGAACCATGGCAAAATGGATGGGAGAGAGGCCTTGCTGCTGGCTCTCATGGGCTGGGGCGGAGGGCCCCTTCCTCTGGACACAGGAGGTGCGGTGGGCCGGGGAAGGAGGTGGGCCTTGCCCCAGCACCTGGTCTCCCACCCTTGGTTCCTCTGCCCCGCTTCTCAGGGGGCCTCAGGGTGAGGCCTGGGCCATCGCCTCCTGTCCCTTCAGTCTGGACACCACATGGTGACAGTGTCCAGGAGGTGATGGGGTGCCACCATGGGGTGGGAGGAGAAGATAATCTGCAGCCGAGTCCAGAGGGGGACTACACCCCAGAGAGCAAGGTTGCAGCTCAGTTCCCACGAGGCAGGGCCATCCAAGGCCTCCCACATTCAGACTTAGGCAGGAGGCAGGGTCACAGTCCCTAACCTGGCGTCAAGATCTTCACTTAGAAACTTCTTCTTCGGCAGCAGTTCCTTCCTCCAAAGGTCCCTACAGGGTTGCGTCCTCATAGCCTGGCTCTGGTTGGATGCTGCTGTCTGGGGCTGAGGGGTCACCGTGCCCCTCTGGGTCCTGGCTGCAGCCTTATCTGTAGGGACCTTCATTGACACAGTGTCCTCATGAGGGAGGCGGGACATGGGGCCATGAGGACAGAGAGCCAGCCAGCGTTTACACCTCCCCAGTGCTGCACAGCCAAGGGGCCCGTGGGAGGCCACCCCGCTGTTTCCCCAGCAACCGGCCCAGGAGGCTGTGTGTGGGAGGCTGCAGGTTCAGGGCGCTCAGCCAGCTGGGTGGCGTGACTAGGCCGTGGGCCAGAGCTGGGGGCTCTGGCATGGGATGTGGCTTTAGCATTCATCTCGATGAACATGGAGCTGTGAGAGGTCCCTGCAGTCCCCATCACGGATTCTCCGGGCTATTCCTGGCCTCATCTGCAGTCCCGGGAGGCACCAGGGCTGCTCTCAGAGGGTGCTTCGGAGGACGAGGCCAGCGGTGAGGGGCAGCAGGAGCAGCCAGGAAACCCCGGGGACAGTGACTGGTGTGAGGGGAACAGCTGCTTAGGACAGGGATGCCTGCGTCCCCACTGCCGCCCAATTCTACCCTATTACACTGTTCCTTCCCCTCCTTTCTTTACATATCCATTCATTTCCGAATTATACCACCTGCATATTTATGGTGTTTCCACATATCTTCTCTGGACTCTCATTTTTAGCATTTATGCTCATTATCCAGGTCTTTTTGGGTAACACAGCCAGTGTCCCTGTGGGAATTGTCACAGCCTCTCTGGACACTGCACCTTGATTTCTGTGTAACACTGGCCTCTGCTCTGCGTTCCCAAGGCCTACTGCACCCCTTCAGCTCCCACAAGGTTTTGGGGTGAAGCGCTCAGAATGGTGCTGGTGGATGTGCCAGGAGGCCCTCCTTGGGGCTGTCACACTGCCCACCAGCAGCCCGCACCCTACCTGGGCCTGAGCACGGCGGTGTCAGGATCCCCTCCATGGCTCTCACGTAGTCAGGCCCCAGCCACGCGAGGTACGTGCTCTTCTCTGCGACAGGCACCAGCTGGACTGTAGCGTCCTGGAAAAGCAGGTCTTGGCCATGGTATTTGTGGGAGTCAAACATCTGGAACCCGTTCTTGTTGTTGTCATCTCCATACAGCTCCTGGAAGCACCACAAGTTGCCCGCTTTTCATGGGGTCAGGGGACCCAAAGCCAAGTGACCTCAGGGGGCCAAGCCTGATTGGTAGTTAACAGCTTGACCACTGTGGGCCTCTGTCGTTAAAGGGGTGGGAAAGTGAGGTCCAGAGACACTGCCCGGAGTCACTCCGGATCGTGTCACCAAATCAGTTCCAGGGTGCAGAATGGAAGTGTGCAATTTATAGGAAGACACAGCAAGGAGAGAGTGCGGATCCGACGGCTGAGTGCTTTGCTCAGCCAGCTCCGCACACCTCAACCCTTCCCTATGATGCCTCTGCTACTCGATCCCTGCTGGGAATCTTTGGATTGAATCTTTGGAAGACCTAAAAAGAGACTGAAAGCAGCCTGAGATGCGCTGGGCACCTCTGTAAACAAAGGACATCTGGAGAGAATGCGCAAGTGCTGGTCAGCCACTAGGTCATCATCGAGTGGGGAAGGAGAACTGAGTGGCCGTCAGTCTATTTGGAGGGGACTCACAGACTGGTCTTCTTGAAGATCTCACAGAACTATCAGCTTTCTCTCCAGAGAAATGCACGTCCACATGGACTCCTCCTGCATTGCTCCGGAGGACCTAAGGGCCCCTGGGAAGCCCACGGGCCCAGAGGATGGAAGGGCTGGGATAGAGGGACTCTGTGGGGAAGATGCAAACTTTAGGGCCAGGCCCAGAGAGCCAGGGCCTCTGCAAGTCTGTGGGGCTGGTGGGAGGAGGGCGCCGGAGGTGTTAGAAACCAGGGACTCCTCAGACATCCTGGGTTTGGACTCTAGATGGGTATTGGATGTGCAGCCAGCAAGACATGGTGCACTGGATACATGCAGGTGTGGGCCAGGGGTGGAGACAGACACATAGGAGCTACCCGTGTGTGGATGGTGTTTCACGACATGAGGCCAGATGAGATCAATAAGGCGGTGGATGCAGACAGAGAAGAGGGCATTTCCCGGCCAGCAAGACTAGGGGGACCTGGAAAGGAGACTGAGGCAGACGGGAGCTGGACCACAAGAAAGGATTTGAACTCTGGGAGGAGGGGGCTGTGCTCAATGCTGCCCAGGGCTCAGGAACATGAGGACTGAGAAGCGGCCACTGGATTTAGCCACATGAGTCGCTGCGACCTTGGCAAGGGCCTGTCTGGAGTCATCTCCATCCTTGAGAAAGACCACAAGGAGATGGCGCCAGAGCAGAGACAATGCTTTGGAGGGACCTTGCTCTAAAAGGGAGTGGGATTATAGTTAGAAGAGGATGTGTGACTGAGAGAGTTCATTTGTTTTTCACAGATGGTAGAAAGAATAGCGTATTTGTGTGTTGGTGGGAGTGGCCCCACTGAGAAGGAAACATTGATGCAGGAGACAGAGGGGGTCAGTGCTGGAGGAAGGACCCTGGGCAAGTGAAAAGCATATGAACTCCCTCCGGGGACGCTCAGTTTCCCCTGAGGCTGCTTCTGGTCCGCAGCGGGCCCTTGGGAGGCTTGACTCACCCCTGCTTCGGTGACACTGGCTGCGCTGGCTCACCTGGGCCTTGTCCAGGAGTCCGTACACAGTGAAGGAGTTGGTGTCCGGCCGCACCATGACGGCGTGGGCCGGGATCTTGGCCAGGCTGCAGGCTTGGAACTGGTGCACCTCCGCGAGGGCCCCGTTGGGGCACAGCAGCTGGTAGTCCTGCTGCCTGAGCTTGGCTGCCCAGGGCTCGGTAGTGTAGCCTGGGGACAGTGTGGGGTGGGGAGAAGTGTGGACGGGGTCTCCAGAACCTTTGCTGGGAAGACCCGGTGCTCTGTTCTGTTGTTGGAGCCACACGAGGTGGGTGAAAAGAGTGGGAGGTTGGATTAGTGGGGAGCAGGAAGCACCTGCTCTGTGACTAGAACTTTGCAGCCACCACGGTAATGCAGGGTGAGTATTGATGGCTCTATTTTACAGATGTGGAAACTGAGGCTCTTAATCCTCCCCAGGCAAGGAATCTCGTCTGTGCGTTATACCCTCAGGCCACGGCATGGAAGGTGGTGGTCAATCGCACCCCTCACACTGAGCTTCTCAAACTGGAGGGGTGATGCCAACATCTGTGGGTGCAAGGGGCATCCCAAGGGCCCCTGCTTGCCAAGAATCTTACTGTGCAGGTCTGGTGGGGGACAGGAATCTGTATTTTAGGTTGGCAGCCTAGCGATGCTGAAGCAGGTGGCTGGTCCCCAGGTTTCCTGAGCAATGCCACCCTGGGGAGTCACATTGTTTCTGCACCTTCATGCACTCACTCAGCATCTGCCCTCCTGTCTCCAGAAGGCGTGCCAGGTGGGCTCTGAGTAGAGCTAAAGATAAAGGGGGACAAGCACCAGGAGAGGGGGCCTCACTGCAGATGAGTCTCCCAGGATCTGAGTTTTGAAATGTTGATGTTTCCCACTGTGCGTCTTGCTTGCCCCACTGATACCAACATTGCTCCTGGCCACAGCTGTGCCTTTCGGGGGTGAGGCTCTGGGGAGAGAGGTGTTAGGACGAATGGAGGCTGCTGAGGTCTCCATGGGTAGGGTTTCAAAGTCTGGCTGGGTAGCAGGAAGTCTGGGCACTAGGTGTTAGGAGAGCCTGGAGCCTTGGAACTGGCTGCAGATCCAGCTGGGAGCGGGCCGGCTGGGAGACCCTGCAGCCGGTGGGAGCTCAGGCTCGGCTCCAGTCCTGGGGGATCTCCAGGGAAACGCCTGCCTGTGTCACGTGTCTGGGACGAGCCCTGCCTTTGCCCGGAGTCTTCCAGACTGGGTTCTCCCTGCTGCTGCTCCGGCTCCCACACCCAGCAGCACCCGAGGCCTAGGTCGTGTTGGAGTCAGGAAACAGCCCCCAGAGATCTGTCTGGCGCCGGCCCCAGCCCCTCAAGTACCGTTTGTGTTGTCAAAGACAGTCGTGTGCTTCACAAAGGCCACATCCCCTGCCTTTTCCGCCAGACATCTGCCACAGGAGAGAGGGTCACCAGGTGTCCGAGGAGGGTCCCTGCCTGGGGCCGTCCCAGGTCCCTCCACCCCTGCCTGCTGCTGCATACCTGAAGGCCCCGCTGTCGCCGAAGTACCTCTCCTGGCTGTTGGCCACACACTTGTTTCGGCCCTTTTCATCCCCTACGCAGACCGCGCACAGCGAGGACGGGTATTTCCTGGCCTCACTCCCGGGCACGCAGCTGCCATTGAAGAACTCGCTCACCCCTGGCAGAGGGGACAGGTTGTGAGCAGGGGCCACCATGGCAGAAAGAGAGCCAGGGAGGAGGTATGCCCATCGGCCTTTGCTGGCACTCCCTCAGTGATGAGGAGCTCACTACCACCTGAGTTATACTTTTTCTATCAGGGACATGGTGGGTGACAGGAGGACCAGGTCCGTGTCCCTCAGGGACTGTACCTCTGATCACGTTGCAGTCCTGGGGATGGATGGAGCCCCTGTGGATGAGGGCGCCCATGGGTATTGTCCAGCCGGCAAGGCTGTCCACACTGGGGTGGCAGGAGCGCTTGCCACGTAGCTCATTCAGGCTGAAGGCAGAGGAGCTGTCCCGCTTCACCAGGGCCACCGCATAGTATGAGATGCTACTGTTCTCTGAGGGCACAGTGACGTCACATAGGGACTGTCCCTCCAATCCGTGCCCCCTGCTTCTCTGTGAGACAGTGGTGACCCCTTCAGGGGGCCTAGCCTGAGGCCCTGGCTGCTCAGGGCAAGGCCAGCAGGTCCCCAGTGTCCAAGAAGTGGCCTGGGTGGCTCCACTGTCAACCTCAATCCTCATTCCACCCAACAGCCCTTGCCCTGGGCCTTCTGTCCCCTTACAGCCTGCATTTCCCTCAAGGCACAGAAGCCCGCAGATTTTTCTCTAAGCCTGGCGATCTCTCATGGCCTAGTGGAAGGGACCAGGTCAGCCCAAAGTGGCTGCTTAGGCCACCAAGAGGTGTGAATGAGCTGACAAGGGAGGGCGACAGGCCCCTTCGCTGGGCCTCCACCATTGTGGGAGAAGTCAAGGCCGCCCCAAGACTGCGTGGTGGTGTGTGTTTGTGCATGGTGGTGTAGGGGCAGGGGTCTGTAGACAAGGAAATAGAACAGGGCCTTCATTAGGTCTTCTAGCTAATCCTGACTAGAAGGAGTTAAAAACAAACTTCACTAGATAGTTCGCCTGGGAAACAGGTGAAAGGGGTAGAAAAAGAGAGAAAAACCAGATAAAGAAAGGCATCAAATGGCCTTGGGACTTGCTCCAAGGGGTCAGAAAAAGAGCTGACAGGACACAGAGAGAAAGCCAAGTGCATAAATGATAAGTTGCCCCCACCTCCAATAAAACACAGAAACAAACAAAGGTGGGGGGGCTGAATAACTTTAAAGCAGTGCGTGCTCACACCTATGCACTGACATTTACATGTTATTCACTCTGCAGTCACTATATTATTCACTCTACGGTCTTTATAGAGTGCAAGAGCCACATGTTCTCTTACTAACTCTAAGCTCACCATGAATAAGGGACCCCCTTGCCAACTAGCCACCCACCCCAAAGATAAGGCCTTAGAAGATAAGTCAAGGACAAGTAAACAGAAAGAAGCTGCACATGGGCCACCGGAAGACATGACATTCACAGAGGTGCCCAAAGGCCAGTCCAGGGATGGCAAGTCGTTGGGGGGAGAGTCACTCACTCCCCTAGAAAAGCAGCTGGGAAGAAAGGGCCCAGGGTCCTCCATCTTCCCAGAGCCCCCTACCCTGATTCTTTCGCTGCCAGATGTGACAGTGGCCTGAGCTGCAAAATGGTTTCTATACCTATTTATTGTGGGGGACCTCCTGGACGGCTCTCCTTGAAAAAAGAGCAATTATCTCCATTTTGGCTAAACCTGGCCCTATTTCCATGTACTGATATGTACAGAGCTCGCTAGGACTTTTCCTTGTCCCTTCAACTGGCTTTAAGCAATGCAAATTGGTCTAGCAGAGGTGCTGATGTGTAGTCTTTGAAGCAAGGTGACAGGTCAGTGTTTCCTCGCCCCTGTAGCTCCCAAAACACATGTGTGAGCCGGGTGGGATGGAGAGCCGTGCTCCACGCTGTCGGCTGGGATCGAGCCTCGAGAAAGAAGCTATGACTTCCCAGGGCATAAAAGATTACACATCAGAGCTGAAGCACCGACCCCAAAACATTAGATACTATCTTGAATTGTGTTATGCAGATTACTCCTTCTGCATATCCTTCCCTCTGCATTTGCAAAGGTGATTTCAGGCCTAGCCCAGCTCATGAGATTCACAAGATTCACATACTTCCCGCCACTCTCACAGTCACTCATCCCCGAGCCACTCCCCTCTTTCAGAATTAATAAAACCTGGGTTCGGCCCTGGGTCGAGGCCTTTGTTCCAGTAGCCACCATCTTGGCTGGACTTAGGACCCCTTGGCTCCCCACAACTATAAATATCCCTTAGTGTCTTTATTCTTTCCATGGGTTGCACTGGAAGTGGTAGATTGGAATTAACTCTCTAGAATTTCAATAACTTTTCCATGGGATCACAAATATAAACTTCCCGGACCGCGTCGAGGACCGGGAGGGCTCTCTATATTTATTAACGGGGGACCAAAGGGATGGGCAAGCTTTCGGTAAAGGGTCTGTTAATGTTTTAGGTTTTGCAGGCCACAGACAGTCTCTGTCATATGTTTTATTTATTTACCTTTTGGTACTGGGTATTAAAGAGAGTCTTCGCATTGAGCTACAACCCCAGCCCTTTCTTAATTTTTTATTTTGAAACAGGGTCTCTCTAAGTCACTAAGTTTTCCAGGCTGGACTCAAACTCAGGATCCTCCTGCCTCCGCCTCCCCGAGTGTTGAGATTATTCTTTTTAGAAATGTTCATTGCACAGATGGGAAAATTGAGGCCTGGGGCAGAGGGGCTTTTCTGGTGTCAGAAGGCAACCAGCCCAGGGGCAGAGGCACTGGGGAGGGCTGGAGCTTCGGCACATGGCAGGGTGGGCAAGTTTTCCTGTTTATAAAGATGCCAGGGCCACCACGCGGTGTGGCACTTACCAGCATAGGACTCCCCGGCTGCTGGGACCAGGCCGAACATCTTCCCTGCCCTGTAAATGTCTTCACCCCTCAGAGTCACAGCGTCGATGTGCCCAGCCTGGAGAGAACAGAGAGTGGCCAGGATCCAGGATCTTCTGGACATTGGGGTCCGATGGTAGTGGCAGGGCCTGTCCCTGGGAGGTGGCCCCTGTCCTGCCCATCTGTCCCTTCCTCTGCTGTGGAGAGGCCCGGCCTGGAGGCCTGAAAATAACCGACAGGGGCACTCCTGACCCTATTCTGGGCACAGCGTGGCATCAGGCCTGCCTCCTGCTGGGGGTAGGGACCCATGGCCTGCCAGCCCGCAGAGGCCTGAGGTGCCATCCGGCCAAGGGCTGGCACCCGGCGTGAGTGCAGTGCTCGTTAGCTGGACGCGTGTGCAGAGGGAATCATGGCCCAGGTCTGCAAGGGGGCTGCTGCTGGCGGCCGCGGTGGTGCGCGCCTGCGATCCCAGCATTGTGAGGCAGAGGATCGCCAGTCAGAGCCCAGTCTGGACAACTTAATGACTTAGGGAGACAATGTCTCAAAAGAAAAAATAAAAAGGGCGGTCCCGGAGTCCTCCAGGTCACCTGCACCCAACTTGTCCCTTCTGAAGCCTCTGGACAGGTAGCCCAGGGCCCTGCAAAGGGCTAACTGGTAACCCGGGGAAAGCAGGGCATGGCCAGGGAGTGCAGAGCCGGTACCCTAGGGGGTGCCCATGCCCCAGGGCCCTGGGGCATAAGATGGGGGAGTGGACAGTGGCATGGTGTTCTGAGCCCCGAGGGTGCATCTCTGGGTTTTTCTCCCCACTCCAGACCTCCTCCCTCCTTCTGGGATGGACACAGAGCAGGAACCATGGCCATGACGCTGGCTGGTAAAGGTCCCTTTCTTGGGTCACGGGGCAGCTTGGAAATCGATGTTAGAGGCACCAGAAACTGTCCCCGGGGCCTCAGGAGCCTCTGAGGTGCACTGAGCTGTGCCTCTCCTTTCCTGGCCCTGGGCAGCTGCCAGGGATCAGGAACTAAAGAGTCCTCGGTCCCCAGGCCCCCTTTCCTCACGTGGGGTCAGGGGGCAGTGTCAACTTGATTGGCTTGGAGGCTGCCCCAGGGCCTGGTTGTGTCTGGAGGGTCACAGAGGCGTGGGTTTGGGGTCAATGTTGGCTCCCCTGCCCCTTCCTCTCTGGCACCACTCCCAGGCTCTGCTTCTTGGCCACCATGAATTAAGCAGCTTTGCCCTGCCAGGCCCTTCCGCCATGCTGTTCCTGCCTTGGAGCCAGGTGACCATGGATTGAATCCCCTTAAAACATGAGCCAAACTCAACTCTGAAGGATGTGAGCCCACCCCTGCTGTGTACACAGGGAAACTGAGGCTCAGGAAGGGGAAGGGCCTGCACAGGCCACGCGTTGGCTCCTGGTCTGTGGTGGCCCCCCTTCCTCTCTGGGCTTGTTGCAGGAGATGCCCCCACCCTGCACTCTCCCTGCCTGTCCTCGGGCTGCACCAACACACCTGGATCTGCTTCATGCACTGCAGTGGGGAGTTGGCCCACACACACTGGATCTCGGGCTTGAGCTTCTGCTGGTTGAAGGCCATCGCCATGTCGCCACACTTTCGGAACTCGGGCATGGACAGCACACACCAGCGCAGGAAATGGGGTAGCTCTGTTCGGGGGTTTTGTTCAGAAAGGGTTAGGGTTCTTCTTTCATTGGGCTGTGCAAGGCATCGATGTTTCTATCTCAGTGTCTGCTAACCCATGTCCTTGGCTACAGGAGGAGGATTTATGGGGCTGAAGGACTGGAGACAGGAAGCCCACGTTTTTGGAGTGGGTTTGAGAAAAAAGTCTTGCTATGTAGCCCAGGGTGGCCCAAAACTCACAGGAATCCTCCTGCCTCAGCCTCCTGAGTGCTGGGGTTATAGGCATGCACTTCTGCACCTGGCAAGGGCAGAGATGCTGCATTCCCAAGTGCCCAGGGCAGAAGTGGAAGCAACGGGTTCCCATAGAGGCCCTGAGACATCCTCCCAGATCACCTCCCCAGAGAGCCCTGGCTTGGCAGGAGCAGGGACAGGGACTTACGGTTAGGGTCACAGAACAGGCCCTTCATGGCGTGCAGGTAGTCACGGCCCAGCCATGCCTCATAGGTCTGTGTACCAATGGGCACCAGCTCCAAGGTGGTGTCCCTGAACAGCAGGTCCCTCTGGCCGTAGCTCTCCGAGCTGAACATCTGGAAGGTGCTACCCTCCTGGTTGAACAGCAGCTGCGTGGCGGGGTGGCCAGGGCGGCTGGTGAGGATGGTGCGGGCGCAGCCTTTCCTCCCAGGTACAGCCGCCACCATCACTTTCTACCACCCCAGCCAGGTGAGGCCACTCGGCCCCTCTCCTCCCTGCACCTCCTCTAGGTGTGGGGGCTCCGTGCAGTCTGTCTGCTCCTCACAACCTGCCCTTTGGGCACAGGACTTGTGGCCTAGCCCGGGTGGCCTGGGCCAGGCAGGTCCTGGCGACGGACAATGTCAGGCAGGGGCAAAACCCCAGCGGTTGGGGCGGATTGTGGTCACAGCCGTGGCCAGCACAGTGAGTTCACGGAATGCCTTGAAATGTGCTACATTTGTCGTCTTCTCTGTGTGCTCATGTGCTCTGGTTTAGGTCCTCGGAGGTTTAGGATGGAGAAGAGCCTGGGGTGGGGGGTGGTCCTGGGGCTCTGAGCCTTCCCGCTGGCTCGCATGGTCCCAAGGCAGAGTCTCTGGGCCTGGTCTTTGCCCCCAGCTCCCGCCCGGGTGAGCAGGGGGACCTGAAGCTCCAAGGAGTGGGTGCCCATCTCACCTGGCCCTCACCAAGCACTCGGAAGATGAGTTTCCCATCCATGTTGGCCCGGACCACCACGGCGTGCGCGGGGACCCGGGCCAGGTGGCATTGCCGCCACTCAGTGATGCTGGCACGGCTGCTGTTCCTGCACAGCAGCTCGAAGTCCTGTGACAGCAGAGCCTTGCCCCAGGAGGGCAGGGTTTTCCCTGGAGGGCCAGAGAGTGAGGTGAGGTGTCACAGGGGTGAGAGCCCAGCGCCACAAGACCAGGTGTGGCTATGCACACCAGGCCTGATTTGATTTTTGTTCATTTTGGTTTGGCTTTTTGAGACAGAGTCTCACTAAGTAGCCCAGTCTGGCCTCGGACTTACGGTGATCCTCCTGCCTCAGCCTCCTGAGTGCTGGGATGACAGGTGTGCACCATCATGACTGGCTTCTATTTTATTTTTTATTTCTTTCTCTAAGCCCTTCTAATGTTGTAAAGTACATAGTTAATAGGTAATTTTCCATCCCATTTTTTCCCTCATTTACGTTTCTGACATATTTTTCTACAATATCGGAAACTTTCCATAAAACTCATTTATTTCTTATAGAAAAGTAAGGTTATTTTGAAAGTGTGATTATCAACACCAAATGGGAATATTAAGAAGACTAACATTAAGGTCTGGAACTAAACCATGGATGGCCCTACAGAATGGTATTTTTATGACTTTGAAATTAAAATGGGGGAAGGACCTCTGCTAGGAAACAGAAGGGAAAGATAATGGGTGAGATCATGAAAACTTTTTACTCCAAAGCTATTTAAAAAAAAATTTCCCCCAAACAAGAGAAATAAAGTTCATGTTTTTGTTTCTGTAATACTGGGGATTGAACTCTGGGCCTTTATGCTGAGCTACATCCCCAGCTCCTGTGTATGTATGTATGCATGTATTTACTGACAAGGTTTTGCTAAGTCATTAAATTGCCCAGGCTGGGCTTGAACTTGTGATCCTCCTGCCTCAGCCTCCCACAGTGCTAGAATAACAGGTGTGTAGCACCGCACGAGGCCATAGAGGTCATTTTTAATGGCTGCACGATAGCATATAGGACTCTTAACAACTCCTCAGTGCAATTCTCTCCCCCACTCCTCAACTCTTCTCTCTCTCTCTCTCTCTCTTTTTTTTTTTTTTATAACTCTTCTCTTTTTTTAAACTGTTGCAAAACCCTTGCACGGATCTTTGTCCCCCATGAGACAAACACATGTGTCCCTTTGGTCTTTCCATTTGTCACTCTTATTTCTCATCTGTGAGGTACAAGGCCCTGTTGCTTCGCTACTTTAGGTGCTTAGGTCGGTCTCATTCTCTTGCTCTTAGCAATTTTTTGGCATAAATATATTCCTTTTAAAAATTACTTCCTAGCCAGGTTTGGTGGTGCACGCCTGTAATCCCAGCACTAGCCAGGCTGAGACAAGAGGATCACCATGAGTTTGAGGTCAACCTGTGATACACAGTGAGTTCAAGTTCAGCCTAGACTATGCAGTGAGACCCTGTCTTAAAAAAACCAAAAGAAAAAAAAAATTACTTCTTTAGGCATTCTTATCATCAAACTTTAAAAAAGCTGACCCAAGCCCAATACCTATTCTTTACCCATTTTCCAACTCTGCTGTGCTTGACTCATCTTGGGGCTGTGACCGGGCAGCCTGGTTTTGTTGGGCTGTCCTGCCCAGGAGGCAATGCCTTGCGCCTCACCCTTTTTGGAGACGGCTGGGTTTCCCTTCTCAAGTCTGGTTCATGCCTGCTCCCTGACGTTCAGACTACTCAGTGGACTTTCTGATTTGGAAGGCAACGTTGAACAGCAAAAGAGAATGATTTCAAAAAATAACGACCACGATCAGACATTCTGCAATAGGCCAAAGCCTGACTGGTGGCTGATGGCAGGTGGGGGGTGACTGGAAAGCGTGTGAGGGATTTAGGGTGAAGGATGTGCCTTGCACTATCTTGGATGTGCTGGTGATTATACAGCTCTGTGTTTTGGACAAAACTCAGAACCATACTGCAAAAAACAGTCATTTTTTACTGAGCATCATTTATACCTCAATTAAAAAAAATGATCTTCAGGCAAATCCAAATTAAGAGACATTCTATAAAAAAACGGGACTGACTCTTCAAAAATGTCAATGTTACGAAATAACAAAGTGTGAGAAACTGTTCCAGGGTCAAGTGGGCTAAAGAGCTCTAACATCTAAATACTGCGTGTGATCGTAGACTGGGTCAGGAGCCTCAAAAAAGGTGCTATGGAGGACAGAACTGTGACAATTAGTGACCTGGAACATCGACTGCAAACTAGGCAACAGCACTGGGGCGATGGTACATTCCATGCCTGTGGTCACCGGGGTGAGGTGCAGGTGTTCTTGTTTCTGGAAGACACACACTGAGGCATTCTGGGGGCACGGGCAGGCAAACGTGCCCTCCCACGGGTCAGAAAACGGCCCTGCGTAGAACGAATGATGACTCCAGTGTGACCAAAACTGAAAGTTGGAATTTGGGGGAAATGACAGATGGGAAAGTAGCAAAGAGAGGCTGTACGTGCGACTATAGCCTTAAAAGAAAGTTGGTCTCTCTTTGGACTTTAAAATTGTTCCTGTGCAGCTTATTTTATTTTTGTTTAATCAAATAAACAAGAGAAAATTTCCATGGTGGGGGAGGGGGAATACATGGGAATTCTTTGAATGTTCTTGTTTGTTTGTTTGGGGTTTTTGAGGCAGGGTCTCACTATGTAGTTCATGCTAGTCTTGAACTCGCTATGTAGACCAGGCTGGTCTCGAACTCATGATGATCCTCCTGCCTCAGCCTCCCAAGTGCTGGGGTTACAGTTGTGCACTAGCACACTTCACTGCAAACTGTTTTTTTTTTTTTTTTTTTAAAGCAGACACTAATCTTCCAGTGGAAATGGATAAAACAAGCTACGCAATCCGAGCCCAGCCCAGCTGCTCATTGGCCCCTGGGCTGCAGAGCAGCCAGGCTCCCACAGTGAGCTGGGATGCTCAGAGATGGGAGACTCAGGGTACTCACACAAGGGCACCCAGAGACTCAGATGGCACTGAACCCAAGCATCTGCCACTCACCGTCTGTGTTCTCCAGCACCGTGCTGTGCCTCACGAAGGCCACGTCCCCTGCCCCTTCTGCCAGGCACCTGTGGAGCCAACACCATGAGCCTTGGGGCTGGGCACCCTCTAGCCTCTTGCTCTGCCCAGCTTCCTCCCAGCGGAAGGTCTGGCCTGGGCTGCAGGGGTGGCCTTGGGGCACCCAGTCCCCAGTTCTGCAGCCTCAGTGCTAGCTCCCTGTGGCTTTGCCAAGTTAGGGACCCTTTGGTACCTGGTCCTGCATAATCAGCACAGGCCAGGCCTGGGAGGGACCTAGCCCCACAGGCACTGCTGTCTCCTGTAGCTGGGACACCCAGGGTGTTTTGAAGGCAGGGGATTGGGTCAAAAGACCCTTTCATGCCCAACCCAAAAATCCACAACCATGGGGGAGACGGTGACCTATATATTCTCCATGTCACCGTCTAGTGTGGGAGACAGGTCAGGCCCTGCTGGGCAAAGGGGCTGCTGGGGACCCCACAGCCAGAAAAGAAGCAGGGACTGAATGGGACTGGGGGTAAACAGATGACAGAAGATCCCAGGGACCCCAAGATTGGAAGGATGTGGGGATGGATGGGGAAGGTAGGAGACATTATTTCCTTTCTCTGTGCCCAAAATGCCCACAGTTCCCTGCTCCTGGTAGAGACGCTGAGGACAGGGCGGCCGGTGGGATTCTGACACTCCCACTGCACATTTCTTCCTTTCCAGACACGTGGACTTGGACCATGAGCTCTTTGCTGCTCCTTAGGTCTGTGGAGGGCTTATCCTAAGTGCCACCCCACTCCCTGCCCTGCTGCCTACGACACCAGAGCAGGGACCTGGGAGTGGCCAAAGCACTGCTTTCTTCTTTCATCGCTGTCCCTCCTTTAACTACACCAAACAGCCCGGTGCCCTCCGGGTTGATGTTTATAAACTGGCCCTGCCACAGAACCGCACAAAGGGCGCTTTGATGCTGTGAAGCCCGCACTGGCACCGGGGCCTCTCTGAGCTGCTGTCTTCCTTACCGGAAGGCCCCGCTGTAGCCGTAGTACCTCTCCAGGGGGCTGTTGTCACACACCCTCTTCCCAGAGCCGTCACCCCTGCAGGCATGGCAGAGGGACAGCGAGTGATTGGTCTCTCCTGCACCAGGGACGCAGCTGCCCCCAAAAAACTCGCTGACAGCTGTGGGAAAGAGGCAGAGAGCGATCACTTGGCATCACTTTCCCCAGACTCCCGGAGTCAGTGGGATCCCGGGCTTGGCAGGGACCCATCCGGGTGCTTTTGCTGTTGTTGTCTTTTGATTTTTGAGACAGGGTCTCACTATGTAGTCCAGACTGACCTTAAACTCTCGGGAATCCTCCTGCCTCTGCCTCCTGAGTGTTGGGATTACAGGTATGCACCATCCCACCCAACTGGTCACTTCTGAGAATGTGGTCACCTGGTAACTTCGGTCTGAGCAATGCTGGGGAACTGAATCAGATGGGCAGTTCCCAAACTGGGCCCATAAGAGTGGCAATGAGCAACTGGGCAGGTCAATGCTGTTTAAGAATTGCTCAGGGAGCCTGATGTGGTGGCGCACGCCTATCATCCCAGGACTTGAGAGGCTGAGGCTGGACGATTGCTGTGAGTTTGAGGGCAGCCTGAGCTACATAGTGAGTTTAAGACCAGCCTGAGTTACCCAGGGAGACCCTGTCTCAAAAACAAAACAAACAAAACAAAGCAAAACAAAACAAAACAAGAAAAAAGGAAAAGAGTTGCTCAGGGAAGGCAACATTCAGTCCTAAGTGATTGTACAGGACAACTAAAAGTCACCTGGGTGTGGGTCTCATCCTGGGGCTCATTTCCAAGTCAGCGCTGTGTGGCTGATCAAGGGGGCTATGACTTAATGAGCAGCGAGGAGACTGGAGAAGAAGGATCCCTGGTGTGTGTGAGGTCACACCTGTGACCCGCACAGTTTCTCAGGGTCCAGGGTGCGCCCACCTCACTCATGTCTGTGCTGGGCTGGGGAGGACACCCTGCTGCTGCTGCCCCGAGCTGGCCCAGCCCTGCTTGCTCATCATCCTCCTGGGATGACCCCACTTCCCCTTCTCTCTGTGTCCCCCAGGGCAGCTCTTTTGCAAATGTGCGTCACAAATGAGGCCACCTGGCTGTGATGCAGGCTCTTGGGGCTCCTGCTGTTCTACACTGCTGGCCAGGCTCCTTGGCCTTGTGCAAACTTTCTGGATGCAAGTCAGCAGCTTGTTTGGGTCTCTGTGGATCTCTGATGGTGTAAAGCTAAATACATGCTCTGGATACTGTGCCTTGCACCAGGTCTCTACCAGTGGGAACTGCTCCTGCATGGGGCCCTGTACCTGGCTGTGTCACATAGGACACGGTGACCAGAAGCACAAGCCATGTTCTGTTGGGGCTTGCAGGGTGGAGGAAATGCCACCCCCAGGGGTGTCAGAGACACCCCCAGAGGAGGTGGGACTCGGCTACATCTTAGCGGGGTGCAGGAGGAAGCGAGGCTGCGGGAGGGCCCCCCAGGTGAAGAGACAGCAGGGACAGAGAAAAGGAGAGTGGTCCCACACCAGGCTGAGGTCCTCACCCATGAGCACGTCGCAGCCCATCACTGAGAGGCGGCCAGTCTCCACCAGGAAGCCCACGGGTACGTTCCAGCCCGCCGTCTGCTGGAGGCCCGTGTGGCAGGACTTCGCGCCCTTCAGAGTGTTGATGGTCACAGAGGAGTTCTTCCGGACCACGGCCACGGCATAATAGGAAGTCCCAACATCTAGGAGAGGAGGGGAGTAAGCCTGCCAGCCTCGCTGCGAGGAGTCTGGGGGTGAGGGTGGGCACAGGGCAGTGCCGTTCTCATGCACCTAGTGCTGGCCCCTGCCACCCTAAGCAGATTGGTCCTAAGGGGCCGCCTCCAGCTCAGCCACCCTCTTTCTAGTTCTGTAGTTTGGGATGCTTATTTGTTCACAATCTGACTTTTGCTCTCTGAGGCAGAGATGGGGGGTCTCTTTTGTTTCCTCCGTGCTCAATAGTGGGGTTGAATTAAATGAAGAGAAAGAACTGTGCTTCAGGCCTGGGAGACAGAGCTGTCGGTGGCCTTTTTAGGGGGAAGCCTGCCTGGTTGACAGAGCTGGACTGTGTCCTGTGCCATAGGACAATCACTAATTCAACTCGTGGCCAGCGATAGCTTCTCCAAGGCAGCCTGTGTGTACCAGGTCCATAGGTGACTGTGCCCTCTGGTCTGCTGGCTCTGCAGCTCTGGCACCCTCTGTCCCTGACCCCGTTTGCACCCTGTGGTCTCTGACAGAGAGGCAGGTAGTGGGCATTGCTGATACCCTGGCGCTTGGCACCACACCAGGGGTGGGCAGGAAGGGCTCAGCAAGCAGTGAGGGGGGCTGCCAGGCTCCCCTTGAGGAAGAGGCTCAGATCAGCTCTTGGGTCCCTGGCTGTCCTGCCCTGCAGTTTCAGAGACCTAGGGACCTCAGGGCTTGTGGGCCTGGGACTCCAGGACGGGGCTCCGGGGCGAGCCCCACTGTCTGCAGCTGCCTCTCACCACCATCGTACAGCTCGCCCACTACGGGCTTCAGGCCGTGCTCCTTCCCCGCCTGGTAAATGGCTTCTCCACTGAGGGTGATGGCATCAGCCTTCTCGGCCTGGAAGAAACATGTGTCAGCCCAGCCTGGGCCCCTGGACCCTGCCGTGGGGAAGTCGGCAACACTGCTGGGCACCGGGAATCACTGCCTCCCGCAAACCAGCTCTTGCTCCTACCGCCCAATGTTGTGGAATGTGGCTGTCACATGCTGCTCCTCACCCAGAGCCCTCTGGTCTGGGCGGGTGGCAGGCAGCAGGGTGGAAGGGAGAGGCCTCACCGAGATGAGCTGCATGCAATGGAGGGCCGAGGTGCCCTGGACGCAGGCGATGAAGGGCTGGATGCCCGCTTCCCGGAAGGCCTTGCTCATGTCCTCACACTTCAGCTGCTCTGCATCGGATATGGTGCACCAGCGCACCTCTGTCATCTGCTCCCCGCCGAGTGCTGGGGACCACAGGGACAGTGAGGCACTGGTTCCCCCACCTCACCCAGCCGGTGGCTGCCGGAGAGGGTGGCTCTGGCAGCACTGTGCCACCCCACTGGCCTGTACGGCCTGCCCCTGGGCAGGCACCAAGACTGGTCAAAGCTGTGCTGGGCCCCCCCGACCAGGGACATAGCCACTGGCTGGTGGCGTGGCTCAGAACCTGGCCATCACTGGCCATCACGGAGGGGCTTCCGGAGTTGCCCACCAGTTTCCCCTGCCTGAGGTGGAGCCTGGAGGGAGGACGGAGCGCTGGAGGATGGAGCCTTCTGCAAAGCAACAAAAACAGGGTCCAGGCTCCTCCCTCACCGTGGCCCAGGGCCTCCTCATGAGCTGGGACATGGGACAGAGGTAGCCCAGTGCCTGTGATCTACCTGTTGTAAGCCCCCCATCAGTGGGCACAGGGCCAGTTCCCAGGGCACACAGGGGAGGCCGGTTGGGGTCAAGTTCCCGCCCCTCTAGCAGGTGACTAGCAGGTGACCCCTGGTGACTTGACTGATCTCTCTGGGCCTATTTCTAAGATGCACACGAGAAGCCACACCTTCAGGGCTGGATGGGAGCCTGGGTACCCAGCCTGAGACTTTGACTGGGACCCTGATTTCATGGCTTGGGGTCCCCTGAGGTCTCCAGGGCCAGTCTCCTTCCAAGCACCTGTGACACTCATCCCCCACGACGGCTGAAGGTCATTGCTTTTCCCAAGGCCGGATGGCGACTCTTTCCTGTCCTCCGGGCCCTGTGCCCTCAACCCGGCCCGACCCCAATGACCTCCGTGGTTGCTACCTCGGAGAACCCGCCTTATGCTTCGCTTGCTTGTGCCCCCCACCCTTGGGACGAGTCTCGGGGCAGGGGCAATAGACCTGCTCTGGGTTTCCAGCCTGTCAGGAGCAGCTCCCTCCGGGGTCCCCCAACACCTCAAGGCTCTACCCATCCTGCCACAGCCAGCGCCCCTGCTCCAAAGCCCCACTCAGGCTGCCTCCTCCAGGAAACCCTCGGGACGTCGCGGTCAGGGTCACTCCTGCCGTCCTCACGCCTTCCCTGCTCAGGACCCGCTCCCTAGGGACCCCGGAAACCGCCCCCCCAGCCGGGCTGCCTCACCGGCGCGCAGGCAAAGGAGCAGCCATAGAGCCGCGAGGGGGCCCCGCATAGCGAGTCCGGGCGGCGGGGTTGCAGGAGTCGCGGGGGTCAGGTCGGGTCGGGTCTGGGCTGGTCCGCGGCGGGGATGGCTTCTGTCCTCCCCGCACCGGGCCACGGCTACTTATGCCCCGGGGTGTCCCCGCCCCAGTCGCCCCCCACCCCGCCCGCGGCCAGGTGGACCTCTACTGCTCTCCGGCGCCCCCTGCTGGACCCCAGCCCTAGGCCCGCGCGCTGGGTCCTGTCCCTCCGTCTGTCTCCGCAGGATCCCTGCTGGACGGGCAGAGGCGCAGATTGGGAGCCTGGGAGTCAGAGGCTGGCGGAGCTGCAGGGAGCTCTAAAGCCCCCGTCCGCCCACCTGCACGGACAGGGTCTGGCGTTCGATGCCGGCTGGGGCGACGCTGCCTCTGCATGGGCCCTGGAGGAAAGGCGACTGCCCTGGGTCACACAGACCAGAGCCCACGCTCCCAGATCGCCGCAAGTTCGAGGCCAGCCTGGGCTACATAGTGAAACCCTGTCTCAAAAAACCAAACTAAAACAATAAAAAAGAAAAAAAGGGAGGAAAGAGTGGGTTGACCGTTTTTTCTGGGTGAGTGGTTCCCAAAGGAAGGCTTTTGGGACAGCGACCTTAGCATCCCTGGGAAGTTACTGGGTATGCGCATTCTTAGGCCCACCTCTGACGCTTTCAATCCAAAACTTAAGGGATGGGATGACCAACCTGTTTTTTATCCTGGTGCACAATAAAGTTTGAGACCCACTGTTCTTGGTAGAATCGAGCAGTGGTCCTGTGTTTCCGAGTCATCTCCGTTATTTGCCCATCTTCAGCCGTCACCCTCGTGAGTACTCAGAAAAGGGACCTCTTCCTTTTGACCCGTGTAAGGAGAACTCCGAGAGCGAAGGCCCCTCTGGGCTGTCTGCGCCCGAGCCCACTCTGTGCCTGGGAAGGAAGCCCTCTCTCATTCCATCGGGCCGCGGAGCCGCTGCTTATCACACATGGCGATGATCAGCGCAAGGAAGGCAGGCTGGGCTGCAGGAGACATGAGCTCTACGCTTTCCTTATGCCTGCCTCGCTGTGTAACCTTGAGCAAGTTGACCCCTCTCTCTGGACTTCGGTTTCCCCCTATGTAAAAGGCAGGTGATGAGTACTCTGCCATGCCACCTTCCTCCCCTCCTGTCTGCTGGAACTCTGAGGGGATGCCTGCGTTGGAAGCTGCTCCTCCACCCCAGCTGGGTCCATTGGCAGGAGGGGGCATCTCTTTCTAATCTGCACAAAGGTGCCATAAAATAAGTATGATCAAAATACACAGTGAATGTTTGAATTTTAAAAATTTATTACGGTAAAAGACACATTGGTATTAACCCCCTCAAAATGTTCCCCTTGGCTTCTTGCCACTTTCTGAAGCAGTTCTGGGACTCCTCCTTCCTGTCTTTAGGAGGTGTGCTTAAAAAATACAGCGACTGCTGCCGCTGAGTGCCATCTAGTGGACAGGTTGTGTCCTCCTCCACCCTACTGACGGGGTCTGGCACCTTGTGACTCCTGCCTCTTCCGCAGAGTGACCACGAGAGGTCAACTCTTTTTTCATCCTCCTTTACATTTTATTTACCATAAACATTAAGATAATACAGCAAATACTAGAGAAAGGCTTTTAATAATGATGCAAAGCTGAACATTTAAAATGATGCTTGATTCTCCCATCTACCCCAATTCAGACATCGTTTATCTTCATATAAGCTGATTCTAGAACACCACAGTTTCTATTTTTTTTTTTTTTTGGATACCGGGGGTCGACCTCAGGACCTTGCGCTTGCCAGGCAGGCCCTTATGCCGCTGAGCTATCTTACCAGCCCCACAGTTTCTTAATAGTGTTAGAAGAGTAGCTTTGCCTTATAATTTAAAACCATTTCACAGGCTGTACACAATCATGCTATAATACCATCATGCACAGAGTTCCCCAAGGTGAGTACATTTACATATTAACACTAAAATCAATTTTTATTTAAACATCACAATAAGTCAAACCATAAAACCCCAGAATTAAGTTTTAAGAGTGTTTATGCAGACTGCTGCTGAGCTCAAAGCAGGCAGGTATTTCATGATCACCTAAATGAAGCTGGAGATTGAAACTCCTTCAATGTGTCCAATGATAGGATTTTTCATTCATCCCAAGTATCTCCATATTTGTTTGACATGGGTTCTGTAGGGCAGGAAAATTTTCTTCTTACATTGTGGACAAGGAAGCTGAATGCCTTTAAGACCAGCCTATCAAATGTAACCTTAAGTCTTCTTGAAGCCTCTACTTCTGGAAGCACAATTTATCACTTCTTCATAGTCCATTAAATTTGTGTGAATATTTTCTATTACTAGGACCTATCAGTAATTTACCCTTATATTTCCACATCTTCTAAGAGACAGTTTCTCACAGACAGGAAGCAAGTCTTACTCATCTTTACTTCTTCCCCATCTATCTGACACCTACTGGTCCTTGAGGAATGTTGAATGAACAAAGAAACAAATGAATGAAAGGAACAAACGTCGAGTTAGGCTGATGGATGAGTTTAGGTTGATAGCTGGTGGTAGAAGACACAGGTGACATCCAGCAGAATAGATCATAAGGTTATACAGACATTGGACCATAAAATGTTGAAATTCATTTCAAGAGAAGTTTCTACCTTGGGCCATATGATCAGTAACATCAGTGTGAGTGGATTCACTCATAGAAGTATAGATGGAATTGGCTGAGGAAGTATCTCATTTTCTATACTGTCTGCTGCTGGGATGTCACCAAAGAGGACCGATCTCTCACACTTGAGTCATATTTTGACTTTTGAGAATATTGTCCAGGGGTGAAGATCATCTTGATTGTAAAGCTTCTCCAAGAGGTGAATTTTTGAGATTCTTGAACTTTTCTTGGCACATTCTCCCATAAGAAGCAAATGTAAGTTTAAGGATGGAACCAAATCTGGATGACTTGAAACGATTCCTTTACTGTACTACCAGTAATTAGTCCTTGAGTAATCAACATACTTGTCACCCACAGAAGCACAGACTGGAACCAGAAGCATCCATCATTGCATTCTGGGAACATTCTTCTTTCTTCCTATGTTGGAATGCAGTCAGCCCCTAGGAGGGGAATAGTCTTGGAACTTCTGCATTGGTCTCTGGAAAATCAGCCCTCCTATCCATCTTTCCTGTGGCAGGAAACGACGTTAACACCCAAAACGTTGTTTTGAGTCAATTCAGGGATGAGGCAGTGATGACAGCTCAACTAGACTCTCATGGAAGATGACTTCTGGACCTGCTTCGGGAAGTGGCAAGGATGATGGGATAAGTATGTTTGAAGTGACGGGGAGGGCTCTGAGGGGGATTAATGACAATGTGTCTCTTACTGTGTAACATGTTGGGGTCTGAGCAACTCTGCTGTGGGACCTCAGAACAACAGTAGCCACGCTGAGCAAATTTTGGGAACAAAAGCTTTGGCTTCTTTGCAATTTTTTTTTTCTTCCCTTGAAGATGGTCGGCTGGGCTAGGTGGCTTTTGATGTGCTCAGATGCTGTGCCTGCTCTTCTCTGGACTCAGAGCCCTAACTATTAATGCTGTTAACTGTTGTTAGTAGTGTCTGAGGCTGACGGGGAAGGAATGAAGAGAGCCATGGGACTTGGGGACTAGGATGTCCCCAGGGGTTCTGGAATACAGTAGGCACTCAACAAATCAGTATGGTACCACTTATTAGAAATGAAGGGAAAGCAGTTCTCTCTCAAGATACTTGGCTTCAGAAGGAGAGGAACAGTTGTTTTTGGGGCTCTGGTGTCTGTAGGAGACATTTGATCATCGCCGGAGCACAGGTGGCTGGGGGAAGGAGAATGAAGGTACATGAAATGGGGCCTGTGGAGGTTGAGGGGAGCTCAGCCAGGCAGATGGGACCCCAAGAGGAAGAGATGTTGGGAAAGAGGGAGGGTGCTGCCATTTGGGTCCAGAGTGTTGCCCATGTCTTGAAGACTTGATCCCAGCCTGTGTGCTCTGGGGGTGATGGAAATTTTAGAGGGGACCTCGAGGGAGATTTTAGATTAGGGGACTGTGGGACCCCATCTCATCCTCTTTCAAGACCTGGCCACGAGGTGAACACTGTGCTAGGCTGTGCTCCCGCCAGGAGGTGCTATTCACCAGGTGCCCCACCTCCCGCCTGAGGCCTACACGGAGGAGGTCCACCAGTCCCGCCAGCAGGAACCTCTAAAAGGGAACTCAAAGAAGACTGTTCTCTTTTTAGCTTATCTTGGTATTTGTTGCAGTAACAGAAAGCTAAGACAGACAGGCTCCAACTGGGTCAAGCCTGTAATCAAGCATAAGGCCCTCAACCTGGAGCTCAGTTTATTATTTTAGTTACTAAACCACAGAAGTTGAAAATTTTTTTGAAAACTTTACTTGCAGTACAGACTTTAAAATGTAAAAGAGGATTGTAAGTGCTCAAAGGTCAATTCTGGAGATAAACTGTTAAAGCCATTGATAAATCTCTATAGATTTCATTGAAAATGTTTTAATTCAAGCAAAAGCCAGTATACAAGGAGGAGGTAAAGGGTAAAAAGTAAAATCAGGAATACTGTATCTGGTTCTGTCACTAGCATTTTCACAGAAATTATTTATTCTCCAGCTATTTCCAAGGAGGATTTCAGCTGAGTGATAATGAAAATGTATTATGACCAAGGAAGGTGAAATTGATACGAAAAGAAAAAAAATCACAAAGCATGTTCAAGGAGATTATTATACCCGCAGCCAGAAAGGAAGACTATAATTAGACAAAACATTTGGCTGATATAAGATTTATAATCAGACCTTTTCATCCACTGGCATCTCTCCTCCACCTCCACCCCCAGCAATCTGCAACCGCAGTTGCTGCGTGCTTGCACAGGCTGTGTTTAGCACAGCACAGCCAGACAGCGAAGAAAGTGCCATGTTCCACAGGGGCTGCGGGCTCTGGGAAGCAGAGGAGCTGGGCCTCCCGTCCCTGCCACAGTACTTCCCAGGGGAAGTGCCCTCTACTCTGACACCTGGGAAGGTACAAGCAGCACAGGCCGCACATGCCATATTAAGTGGCTGTCCAGTGACTGCTTCAGGAATCCAGACAAAGGCTGTAGCTGGGAAGCCTCTGTAGACTAGGGACTCGGGTGGGCCTTGAAGAGAATCTGGGCTTTCATAAGGGGCCTTGGGTGAGAACACGACGGTTGGCAGGTGGTGGTGGCAAGCTTGGAACTTGCGTGACACATAGCTGTGAGACAAGCTCACAGGTGTATACATAAAAGGCATGGCTGAGAAGGAATGGGTGGCAGATGATTTACTGACCACACAGTGTCCCAGGACCAGTACTTTACAGGCAAATTAGATTGGATTTAGGACTCACGAAGGCCATTGTGTGTGGTCAGTAAATCTCAGTCCAAGATGCACTTTAGGAAAAGTCATCAGGCAGATGACTGGGTCAGTTCGGGAGTAGATGAGGCTGGGAGCTGCTTGGAGGGGCCCTGTAAGAACTGTGTGTGACCCTAGGCACCTTGAGACCATAATGTTAAGTATGTCAGACACACAGGCTTGAAGGTTGCATGGCTCTACATATAGTGCAAAATAAAAAACAAAGGAAAAAAGGAGAAAAATGTAATCCAGCATGGACAATGTATCTAAAAGTATACCTTAATCTTTTTTTTTTTTTTAATGCTTTTTGGCCTGTTAGTATGGCTGTTAATCTGCATTTATAGTTATACTTGCTAATTTGTAAAATAAACTGGGTGTGGTAATGCATGCCTGTAATTCCAGCACTTAGGAGGGTGAGGCAGGAGGATGACTGAGAGTTTGAGGGCAGGCTGGGCTACATAGTGAGTTCAAGCCCCACCTGAACTACACAGTGAGACCTTGTCTCAAACAAAAACAAACAATTACAAAATAAATGAATGTGATGCTGGCAAAAAAAAAGGGGGTGGTGAGGGGAAAATCATTGAGATGTGTTATGTACATATACCAATTCCCCTGTATTACAAATTATGTATTACAAATATGTCCTAATAAAAATATATAATAAAATAAAATAATTGCGACCTTGGGGTAGGAGGTGGATGAAGACCTGGGTTACAGTGATGACAATGTAAATGACAAAAATGTGATGTTCAGGAGTTAAAAGTATCTAGTGACTGAGGGTATATAGGGAGAGACATGTCAAAAGCACTAAGGTTAAAGCTTAGGTGACTGACAGCATTGAGTACAACCATTATCAGACACTTTAGTTAAAAGATTAGTAAAGTCTTTTCTTAGTAAGGGTATGTCAGACACACTAGATACAAAAGCACTGAGCTTTCAGAGAAAGGGATCAATCTTCAAAAAATGTCTTTTCTAGCCTTAAATACTATTAGAGAAGTAGGTATTTTTGATTAAATGATTCTCACAAGATTTAGAAAATCTTTTTGCAGAGACTCACAGTGTGGAACATATGGGACTTTTCTACACTTCGTCTTTAGCTTTTCCATCTGTGAGGTAACATGAAGCTAAGTTTAAACATCCCAAAGAAGAAAGATTATATCATTTCTTCCATAAGAAAGTTCATCATCATTTTTCATTGGCAAGTTTGTTATTAAAAAAAATTATTCTATTGTAGTTAAAACTGTCCAAATGAAATTGGTCAGTAACTGCGGACTGGCAGAAATAGGAATAAATATATGCTCAATATTCCTACTTTGGCTAAACACCAGTAGTTGTGAAGGTTTAGTCTGGAGCCAATTTAAAGGATTTTTTTCTTCTAAAATACGTGGGAACAGTCATACTTTGGTGAGAACGTAAGACTGATGAGTTCCTGTGTGGTATCTGTATCCAGGAAAGGTCACACCAACCAACCAGTGGAGCTAGCTCTAATAAAAAAGTTCTTAGGTACACATGTGGCACTAGAATTAGGTTTCTAGAGATAACCTAAGTATTTAAAACACACTGAGGTTACTACCCAAGGGATGTTTAAAATGCCAGAGGTTACCAGGAGGCACTTGACATTTTTAAATGAAAAAAATCACAATCTTCCAGAGTTCAAAACTCCCCAGATTTTCAGATATGGTCAAGGCCTTCTCTCCTAAATTAAATGGCTTGTTTTCAATTGCTGAGGCCACCACTGTCTTTTGGCACCCATAGGGGGTGGGTTCCAGAACCTCCAGTGGGTACCAAAACCTGAGGATACAAGCGTTCACACTGAGGTAGGTATTGCAAGTAATCTGGAGATGATTACAAGCTTTTGGAAGGCTGTGTATACATTATAGGCATATATTATATGTATACGTTATATGTATTTTGTAAAAGAGATTGGAACATTTGCAAATTCTGGTATTTGCGGGGGATTCTGGAATCACCCCCCCCCAACTGAGGGATGAGTACTGTATACAGACAAAGGGAATTAACTATTACACAGGGTGTTTGTTTAAAATGCTTTCATTTGGGCCGGTGAGACAGCTCAGCGGCATAAGTGCCTACCTGACAAGTGCAAGGTCCCGAGTTAGACTCCCGGAACCCACATAGAGGAAAAAAGGGGCTGGTGATATCGCTCAGCAGCACAAGCGCTTGCTGGCAAGCGCGAGGTCCTGAGGTCGACTCCCGTACCCACATAAAAAAAAAAAAAAGCTTTTATCCCATTTTGTTATTTAAAAAAAGCATACATACATATTTAATTATTGAAACCTACCACTGTTTTCTAATTTATTCTATTTAACAAACTACATTTATTTTCCCAGGACAACAGAAACAACACTCAGGCTCCAGTCTCAGACAGCTTGAGGCCTTCGAATTCTAAGTGTTCCTTCTTGACCTCTCCCACTCTAGGCACACTTTTTTCTGTAAACAGGCCCTAGGGACCTTTTACCCTAGGTTAACAGTTTATGATGGGCTTCTGCGGAGTTGTGGATGCTCATGGTACTGACGGGGGTGGGGCGGAAAGGGCCCATCATGATTTTCAGCCTCAAAAATCCATTTCTGCTTGCCACTCCTTGTTCTTGCAGGCCCAGTGCAGCAAAAAACAGAAAACGATGTGGAAAAACTGAAAGCAATCCCAAAATGCTTCAGCCATGAACTGAAATATCAGCAATAAAAGCAAATTATCAATAACCGGCAATATGAATCTCTGAAGCCTTTGCCACACCAAAACACTACATACAATTTGATTCCACTTATATGACATCCAGGGAAAGGCAATCAGACTGTAGGCGTGGGGGTGGGAGGGAGTACTGTCCACCTCGGGACAAGTGTGAGAATTTTTTGACATGAGGAAACTGTTGCACACTGTTTATAGTGGGGCTTATGTGACTATATGCACGTGTCCTAACTCTGAACTATACCAGAGAATAAATCTTGTAGCCAAATTGAAAAACAGTGTAAGAAGGGATAGGTTTTCTCTGCAGGAGTAGTGACTAGGAGGGAGTTGGTGGTTTTAGTCTGTATTTCAAGCTTTGTGCTGATTAAATAGTGATGCTAGTTTATAAAAACTGAGATATATGCACATACACTTAACTCACACATTACATGTCTTAGTTCCTTTTCTTGTTGCTGAGACAAAATACTTGATGCCCAAAATTATGGGAGGACAGTTTATTTGGCTCATGGTTTGTAGAGGGTTCAGTCCATAGTCGGCATCATAGAGAAACAGTTCATGGTGGGCAGGAGGTAGGAAAACAAGCAAGGGGCAAGACAAGCCTCTTTCTGTCCCTTATATTATATCCAGGCTACCAGGATTAGTGTGGTGCCAAACCAATCAGTGCACTGATTTAGTAATCACCCATCCTTAATACTAGCAATGCACTATGAATCAATCACACATCTAGATCCAGCCACCTCTGGAAAAACCCCACCTATAACTGCATGAGGCTCTGGGGGGACACCTAGACACAAGCCATAACATATGTATATGCCATACTTCAATAAAAATTAGAATAAAAACTCTAGCCTTGACCCTTCTCTGGTATTCTTCCCCCAATTCTCTTATCTGCTAACTACGGTGATCAGTGAGACAGTAGGACAGTGGGGGTGAATCTATGGGACACATGCTACACAAATCTCTAAGAGATTCGCCATCACTGAACTAGGCTAGTCAGTGTGAAACTCTCCCGGGTGCTTTGGTACCTGTTTCCTAATCCTCCCCCCACCAAACAGTTATTTGACTAATTCTTTTTCACAATTGTTCAGTAGATAGGGTTTATTGTTTCACCAGCTCTTAGTCATATTTAAAGAGGAATGGAAAAAGAGCTGAGGTGGAAAGTCACTGAGAAAGTAGTCAGTGAATAAGCACTGACAGTTAAAGTGAATGAAAGAAACTTTGGGTGACTTAAGTAATATTTTTTCCTCTACTGTCTTTAGCCCTGTTTCTAGAATCTCAGCAATTAATGTTCTGGAGAATTGCTAGAGACTGCTGGGTGTAGAACTATAGACATTAGCATAGTTTATGAAGCCAAGGTGTCTTCCAGTTCTATGTTTGGAGTTAGGGTGGGTGACAACTCACAGCAATAGGTCACAACACACAACCAATAGAGATCTTCAGGATAAGAGATCAGTAAACTGTGATTACAGGGACTGAAATGTAAACAACTTCCTAGCTAAAGTCTACCGAAGGGAAGTTCTCCACATGCAGTGAAGAATGGTGAACCTTATTCTCAGTCTTTGGCTACCAACTGTAAACACTCCAGAGTCAGGAGAAGAATGGGTGGTTCAATGTTAAGTATCAGATGATGTGACGGGTGCTCTGCATACACCAGTTAAACCTTACAACAATTCTGTAGTGTATTCAAGTCTCATTTCAACTACGGTAAAAGGATCAGGTAATCAGCACAATTCCAGGTTTCTCACTCCAAAGGAAAAGGGAATTAACTTTTAGTGTGTACTTCATGCTAGCCCCCCGGGTTATAATCTCACTGACCTTCAAAATATTCTATTTTAGAGAAGAACACAGCAAGGATGATGTGCCTTGCTCCAGGTTATGTAACGGCTAAGTGGTGGCAGATCTGCCATTCAGACCCAGCTGATCCCACAGCCCGGTCTTCACATTACAGAACACTGCTGCAAAGTCAGTGAGTGCTGTACTGTGCCACCCTGGAGGGAGGTAAATCGAATCCGTAAGATAGGACAAAAACACAGATGGCCTAAACTCGGGGCAGAAAAATGATACCTACATGTTTTTCTGATATATTTCAAAATGCAAATCCCTCGATGAAATATGATAAACTCATTATTTTTCATCAGTAATTCAAGTCTCTGGGACTACGCATCCCATTTATTGGGGCGCCACAGAAAGTCACGGAACAGGAAAGCAATCGGAAATGTGTAGTTCCATTTTTGAGGCATTCTTTCTGCCAATTTAAGGACATTAAGATGCGTATAAAAACACGGGCTATTTCATAAGTATATGAAACTGTATTCTTAATTCCCTGTGTATCAGAATAGTGGACTTTTTCCCTAACGAATATTGTTCCAGTTTTGGTTCTCAAGAGGTGCCTTTCTTGTACGGCACTGTGACAGTGTGATGGGAGTGACTGTGATGGGAGTGATTTACTCTATGAGTTTGTCCTAATTGTGTGACTCTGTACCTAAATCTCTCATTTGTAAATAGGAGCTATGATAATTTAAGTCACAGTGCCTTACGCACTAAGAGCTAAAAATGAGGGAGCGGAGTATACTGGAAAAATGTATGCTTGGGGCAGACAGCCTTGGATCTGAACACAGAGTATCACGACTTATTAAGTTATCTCAGGCAAGAGATTTCTCTTAAGCCTTGGAGCAGAGCCGGTAACAACTTACCTTATTATTCAAAATTAAGCTATCATATACAGGTACTAAAGTGGCCCCTGTATCATCTAGAACACAAAAGTATTTTCTTACCAAAAAAATCACTTAATAAAGATACTCAAGCCTGGTGTGGTGGCGCATGCCTGTACTCTCAGCACTCTGTGAGGCTGAGGCAGCAGGATCACAAGTTTGAGTCTAGCGTGTGCAACTTAGTGACTTCTTAGTGAGAACCTGTCTCACAGTACAAACCAAAAAAGGGCTGGGGATATAGTGATGTAGCTCAGTGTAAAGGCCCTGGATTCAATACCCAGTTAAAACACACACACACACAAACAACCCCAAAAATCCAGAAAGCTATGTACCACAGATTTTAACACATAAATAGCATCATCTTATAATTTGTTGATATTTACAACATGTGACTATTTGGTAAATACTCCAAAATACCTCATAAGGTGCTTTTTGGAGCTCTTGAGATTGTGTAATTCTCTTCTAGGGTGTTTACATTTGGTAACAATCTGCTGCATTTACTGTGAGAGCTATAATACAATGCCAAGTGGTTACTGAATTCAGGTTATAAATTATATAATGTCCCACACTGTTCCAAGAAAACATCAGCTTGTAAAATAATTTTTCTTTCGAAATTCAAGACACATTTAACATGGATTTACAATAAAGTTTATTAGTTGTTCTCCTCTTTCTCATAAATGGAATGGATAATGTTCATTATTCTTTACAAACCAGTATTCATTTAAGAAATTTTAATGAGGTTGTCAAAAACCACATATTTAATAAACAACTCCAAAGAGCAATGAGAAGCCGAATGATATTATCAATAAAAAGGACCAGAGAAATTGTTTTCTGAACTCATTTCTACCTTCTACTAAAATTTCTTAGAATTGCTCACCAAGAAGATCTGTGCAAGCCTAGCGCAGAGCAGCTACACAAGATGAGGGCAGCTGAGGGGAAAACTTGCGCAGAAAGGGGGCTTTCACCTGTTTTCTGTTAATGAAAGGAGGAGAACTAGGAGGAAAGGCAGAGGACCAAAATCAAACTCAAGGACAAGAACAATGACAAAAAAACCAACAACCTTTTGAAAAATTCTGTAGGAAAGAGGAGAACGTGCTCATTCTTTCACTTGCAATCTAATGACCCTAGAGGTTTCTCCTCACAACCACCACACCCCTGTGTTCAGCACGCAGATTAAGAAGGTCAGTCTCATCAATTAATATTTAATTTAAAAACCAAACAAAAAGGAGCAGGTGGCGAAAGAAAAAATATACTTTAAATATATATATGTTTGTGTGTATGCAACTATGTAAAGAAAATAATTCCATAGTTACAGAGTTTAAAGAAAGTTATATATATATTTATATATATATATATATATTATTATAACAAAATAGGCAGTTATTGTGGGTAAAATATTCATTAAAATCTGATCCCTAAGAATACATTTAAAATTTTAGACTACGAATTGGACTCCTTTTCTACTGGCATGATGATTACTCTATCTCTACTGTTATGCCTCTTTCGTCTGCATTTATGTCTATAAAATTTTCTCAACCTTCAGTGTAAAAGGTGAGCTCCCTACCACCTCAACATGATCTTAGTTCAGGAAATGAGGTGATCATTATGTATGAACAACTTTTTTTTTTTTTCTTTTTTGGTGGGTACCGGGGGTCGACCTCAGGACCTCGTGCGCCAGCAGGCACCCGTGCCACTGAGCGACATCACCGGCCCTTTTCTTGTATGTGGGTTCCGGGAGTCAAACTCGGGCCCTCACGCTTGCCAGGCAGGCGCTTACACCGCTGAGCCATCTCACCGGCCCCTATGAACAACTTTTGTGAGACACTATAGTGTTACACAAGTAGATTAAAAACATTTGAACATTGCCAGTCCTAACTAACGTATGGGGATGGAAAACCACAAACAATAAAAGACTTTAAGAACTTTGTGAAAAATGAATATCCTTTGTGAAATTATGAAAGGACAAAGACATTAATTTTGAAATAAAAGAAATATTTTTCTTATTTGTCTATAATGAAATAATTACTTTGATACAGAAATCAATTCAGAAAAGAATTTGAGAGCTAATACACTGGCCAAACCATGCTATTAAAGTTAAGCGTGCATAGTTGCTCGAAGTCTACTAAATCACTGGTTAAAACCACTTTTCTTTCATTTGTACTAAAATTTCAAAAGAATGTATATAAAGCTATTCTGAAAATCTCTTAAAAGTTACTTTCCCTTAAACATTAAGGAATTTTACCACAATTTCTGCATCTCCCCAGACCCCTAACAGCTGGTCAGGCCATCTATCTTCAGTTCGGAAAATGGCCACAAACCAATAGTGACGTAGAATAATACAGATGATGCAATGTGAAGGAGACAGATGTCAAAAATAAGCACAAGTGCAGACCATGATGAGTGAGAGATGATTCAACGTGTAAGGAGTACTAAAGACAGACTCCAAAAGGAAAGGGCAAAGAAGTATCAAAGAAAATGAGACTGTGGAAAAGAGAAATAGAGAAACATCAGTCCTCATAATTTTTCTTTTGCTGGAACCCAGATGTAAGGACCAGACTGCTCTTCTATGATTTGCTTCACTTGGTTGTAAATGTCTTCCAGCGTATCGCCCTGTACAATAGCTGCAAGAGAAAGAAAACCAAAAAAACTCCCTTGTCTCTCTTTGCCATCACAATTAGTAAAGTAGCAGATGCTGAAACTTGACACAGTTACTCATCTAGGAAGAGTCATCATTCATCTATGGTTTGCTTAGTGACATTAATTTTACTATTTTTGTAATGCACAAATGTTTATTTTAAAAACTGATAAAAGATGAAACTTGGTTATTTTCTCTTTTGTCTTATTATGTGAGTACATGCTGGCTTCATTCACTCATTCATTTGGTGGTCCTGGGGATTGAATCTAGGGTCTCGAACATGCTTAATACACTCTACCACTGAGGTTACTCTCAGCCCTGGGCTTTATTCTTTTAAAACAAACTACACATTTCCTTAACTTTCCTGATTTCTCTATAGTGTACAGAGAAAAGAAGAGTGGGTCCAGTGCCGGAGAGGGCAAGCATGGCTACTTTTCTGTTTTATTTTTGGTGGTTAGATTTTAGAGGGAAAGAACTGGTTATAGATTGATATTACTTTCTCCAGCATGCTACTATGTCCAGGTACTGGAGTGGAGGGGAACTGAGATACATAATCTGGCCTGTGAGTGGTTAGGAGCAATTAAAATCAATGTTGCACAGTTAATCTACAGTCTGAAATAATGTATAAATAAAAAATAGTAATGATTACCAACAACTAATTCTCTGGGAATACTTGGGAGTCCCAGAGGTCTGTGAGGAATAAGGGTCAGTTAATCAAACAAACAATAACAAAAAACAAGTCTTACCAGAAAGAACTAAGCACGAGTAACTTAAAAAAAATGTTTACGTATCAATGAAAGAATTCAAAATTATGTCAGATAAATCATCAAACTACAAAATGATGCTCAGTGATTTTGGAAGAGCATCACAGATATAGATTTCCATGGTCTTAAAAACCTAGAATTAAACTCCAAATGGAGATTTTAAGTAAAATTATCTATTTGATGACTGAGATTACACACAATATGGGGCTACAGGAATAGTTCAACAGTAGACTGCTTGCCTGCCATGTGTAAAGCCTTGGGTTCAATACTCAGGACTGAAGGGAAAAGAAGTGGATGTGCCATGGATAGGGAGGGCTTATAACATATATAGTAAGAATGTTTGATTAATAAAAAAATTAAATAATGTAGTATTTAATTGAATTGTGAGAATTCACATTCTGAGCTAAGTACAGACATGCCTTAATCAGAGTAGAACGGGTAAGGGATATGGGGAGATGTTGGTCAAAAGGTACAAACTTCCAGTTGTAAGAATAATAAGCTCTGGGGAACTAATGGTAATCTGAAATGGTAACTGTGTGGTGACAGATGTGTTATATGATTGTGGTAATCAATATACTATGTATATGCATATCAAATCACATTGCACACTCCAAATATAAAAAATTGTTAATTATATCTCAGTATAGCTGGAAAAAAAATGAATCAAAATTTATAAAAGATAGGGGGCCAGTGAGATAGCTCAGTGGCATAAGTGCCTGCCTGGCAAGCGCGAGGTCCTGAGTTTGACTCCCGGTACCCACATACAAAAAAAGGGCCAGTGATATCGCTCAGCGGCACGGGCGCCTGCTGGTGCACGAGGTCCTGAGGTCGACCCCTGGTACCCACAAAAAAAAAAGAAAAAAAGAAAAAAAATTTATAAAAGATAACAGCCAGAGTTTCACATAAGAAATCAAATCTACTTTGACCATATTTTTCTCTGGTCAAATATGAATTCACTTCTATGCATGCTGCCCTAATCAACAACATAAGAAACACTAAATTTCAAGATACCCCATTTACCACTGCCTAGACTAGATGAATTTTCCACTGAACAAAAATCACAGACCTTAAGAGTTTATTCTGAAAATGATAATATCGGTTACTTCCGGAGATGTGGACATAGTTCAAAATGTATTTGAATCAATCAGTTCAAGTGGCTTGAATGGATCAGTTCAAGTGGCAACATTCTATTATAAAGGACACTGTCACACATGGTACCCACCTGTGAAATGTTCAGTGAATTCCTGTTCCAGTTTCATGGCTCTCTCAAATGTTTTTCTGGCTTGTTCTTCTGTCAGACGCTTATTCATTTCCCTATGCAAATAAATTTAGAAACTGGTATTTACCGTATTATAATATTTTTTAAAAAAAGATGGAAGGAGAGAAGACACATAAAACATAAAATCATAAAGAGCTGAGCTCTGCTGAAAACATGAATGTCATTAAGAACAGATTTAGCCACTGAATATATGGCTTATATTTGGAACCAAAAAAAGGGTTTTCACATTCTGCAATGGATCAAAGTACCCCCAACCCTTTAAGGATTAATTGATGACAGTCTTGATTAACAAAAATTTATTAAGACTGACAGATTTACCTACTAATTTACAGAAAATAAAGGGGATATGTGAATGTTATTAACAACATGAAAAGATAATCAGAAAATACAGACTGAGGAAAATGCTACAAAAGAAATGACTTGTTTTCTTCATAAATTGTGGTGGAGTAGGGAGAATGAGGGATAATCTGTATATCAAAAAACTTAATGAACTGTCACGAATAAACCTTATCTGTAATTTCGTGAAATGAACACATCCAAAAACCAAAACTAACCAGGTGTGGTGGTGCATGCCTGTAACCTCAGCACTCCGGAGGCTGAGGCAGAAGGATCACTGAGAGTTCGAGGCCAGCCTAGGCTACAAAGTGAGTTCAAGGGCAGCCTGCACTGTATAGTGAAACCCTGTCTCAAAAAGACAAAACAAACAAAAAACAAACTGAACTTATAAAATAATCAGGAAATCCTAATTACTTGATGATATCAAATCATTATTTTATGTATGAGATCACAGTAGTGATGTTTTTAAATAAACACCACTCTCAAATATACATTAAATATATGGATGAAATGTTATGTCTAGATCTGTTTCAAAATAATATGGAGTGGAGGGGTAAGGAGATGGAGAATAGATGAAACAAGAATGTAAGTCAGTAAATTTTGTTGTAGCTGGTGAGGAGTGTATAGAGGTTTGTTCCTGATTTGTGAGGGAAAACTTCTAGTATTTTGCCATTAAATATTATGTTTTCTTTTGTATCTTACATAGTTACTATCACCTGTCACCCTGCAGGATTCCCTTGAGCATTTCTTGTAGGGTAGGTCTAGTGGCAACAAACTTCCTCAGTTTTTCAGTGATCAGAGACTGACTTGATTTCTCCCTCACTTCTGACAAGTAAGTTTTGCCAGCTATGGGATTCTTGGCTAACACTTTTTTCTTCAGTGCTTTTAACATACCAACCCACTGCCTTCTGATTTCCAAAGTTTCTGATGACAATTCTTCTGATAATCTTTTTGGGAAAATCTGTATATATGATGAGCCACTGATTGCTGCTTTCAAAATTCTTTGTTTTCCAACTGTTTGATTATGATGTGCCTTAGGGAGGGTCTCTGAGTTTATTATGTTTGTAGTTCATTAACATTTTGGATGTTTGTATTTATAGCTTTTATTAAAACTTGGAAAGTTTTTGGACATTATTTTTTCAAATAATCTCTACCTCTTTCTCTCTCACTTCTTCTGGGACTCCCATAGTGTGTATGTTGGTCTATGTGATGGTGTTCCACAGTTCACTTAAGCTCTGTTCATTTTTCCTCAATGTTTGTTTCCTTCTGTTCCTGACACTTGGTAATTTCCATTGTTTTTTTTTTTTTTTTTTTTTTTGAGACATGGTCTTGCTATCTACCCCAGGCGGTACTGAACTCATGGCCATCCTCCTGCCTCAGCCTCTCGAAGGCTAGGATTACAGGCATGCGCTGCCACACCCAACTCCACTGTCCTATCTTTAAATCTGCTGATTCTTCTGCCTGCTCAAATCTGCTGTGGAATCTCTCTAGTAAATTAAAAAGAATTCAGTTACTGTTCTTTTTAGGTCCAGAAAATTTTTTTTTTCATTTTTTTGGTTTTCTTTTTATTGGTATTTCCATTGTGCTCATATATCATTTCCTTGACCTTGTCCATGTCTTTTAGTTCTCTGAACATCTTTAAAACAGTTAAAAGTCTTTGTCTAGTAAGTCTCACACCTGGTCTTTCTTATAGACCATTTCTATTAACTTATTTTTCCTTTGAATGGGCAATACTTTACTCTTTCTTTGTATGCTTTGTGGTTCTTTTTTTGGTTGAAAACTGGACACTTCTGTCTTATCATGTGCTAACTCTATAGAGATCAAAGTTTCCCTTTTCCCCAGGGTTTGCTGGCCTATTTAAAATTTACTTATTTGCACAGTATTTCTGTGTTGAGGACTGGCTTGAGGTGTAAACTTAGGGTTTTCTCAGGCATTTTCTGAGATTGTGTCTCTCCCTAGTAATACATAATGACTCTCTAGATCCCCCCCGTATATGTGGTTACTTCTGAATGTCCTGGACTGGCTATCAAAAGGGGGAAAAGGTGCTGATCCTTTAAATCCTTGGAAGTTCCTTCATCCTTGGAGGCAGGAACAGGCAATGGCAGCTCACTGCCTTTGTGCACCTCCAAGATCAGAAGTAGCAATCCTGTTATCACACCACAGATCCCTTGCATTTGGAGACCAGGGTTCTGCTGCCCATGCTGGGTCTCATGGATTGTGTGCCAGGTGCTCTAGGAGTACACACACGGCTGCCTGTTACAGGGCTGAGCAGCTGCTACTACACTAGGAACTGAAGGGAAGCTGCAAGCTTTCAACAGACCCCAGAGCTCCAAAATAATTATCAGACAGATGCTGCCACATGCTTGTTTTGTAGGTAGAGAGACAGATTTCTGGTGCTATTCTTTGGAGATCTTTTTTTGTGATGCCCCAACCCCTTTTATTCTGTTGTCTCTGTAGCTCCACCACTTTTTCTTCTTTGTGGTGTACGGGATTGAACCCAGGGGCCTTCGCGCATGCTAAGCAAGTGCCCTTCCATAAACTTACAGCCCTGGCTCTGTAAGAAAGTATCCTATAAGGTGGGTACACATACTATTATTCTTTCCATCTTATAGATAAACCGAGATGCAGGGAGGGTAAATAAATTATTCGACAGTAGCTAGATTTGTGCTTAAAGACTACATATTAGGCATTCACACTTACATGATATTTTCCATGGATTTGGGCTTAATAAAAATAGATATTGGATAAAGTTGTGCAATTTGTAATCTCTTTATGGCATTTCCGGACACATCAAGGATGCAGTGTTTACCCTAAAATAGAAAAACAAGTGAACAGAGTCTTTTCAACTGTATCAAAGGTACATTTCCTATAGGCACAAAATCTAGATTATGATGTGTTTGGATCCTTTTCACTTTAGGCAAATTATCATTTCTACTAGCAAATTTTAGAGGGAAAATGAAATAAAACAATGATAATGATTATGAATAATTAATCTGTGATTCTCAATTATTACATTTAAAAAATATAGTATCCAGACTTCCAGCTGTTACAGACCAGTAATTTCTCAAAATGGTGACCATTATAGGGTTTCTTCCTTTAATTTTTTTAAGAGAGGGCATTAGTAAAGATTCCAAACTACCATCTTCCCATAACCATAATTTTATAAAAAAATATATGATCAACAAAGAATCCCAGAATAACAATAAATCTTCTAAATTGAATAAATGTGTAAAATGTCACTACTACTCCTCTGTAATTTTTCATTTTATTGGGGATTAGCAAATTCCTTATCGTTAACTGGCATTTGGGAGCCTGAACCCTGAATTTAAATGACAAGTTTTTGGACATGTTTAAATTCACTGGCAAAGGTCATTTTACATTTTTAAAAATGAACATTCCCATGTTAGACAGGGTAGTATGGTTAAGTTCCCAACTTTTAAACATTTGAGTTGCAGTTGCAAACTTTCATAGGTATACTGTTAAGACTCAAACTTTGTTGGATATGAATGAATCTGACTTATAAGCGTTCTCCCAGAATGGGACTCATTCGTATTTCAGGGACTGTGTATTTTCTATTTTTGACAAGAGTCTTTCTATGTACTTCAGGCTGGCCTCGAACTTATAATCCTGACCCCACCTCCCAAGTGCTGGGATTTCAGGTGTGTACCACCATGCCCAACCGATTTATCAGACTTTATTACAACATATTTAAATCAGATTCTCCCGCATAAAGCATGTTCTAAGCAAAAAGCTTGAGTGCATGTAAATAAATAATCATTTCAACTGAGCAGGTATATTGAAAATAAAAAATTAATTTGTTAAATACTCCGAACATAGGCAAAAAATTAAATGTATCCGTCACCTATTTTAATAGTAATATTTTACATGATTCCTTAAAAATAAAAATACAGGGACCAGGGATATAGCTCAGTGGTGCGGTGCCTGCCTGGCAAGCGCAAGGTCCTGAGTTTGATTCCCGGTACCCAAAACAAAACACTGTAATACGAACATTCTATCACGTTTGTTTTGTTTTCTCAATATATGTACACAGTAGTTTGAGAGTAAACTGCAGACTTAATGTTCCTTTACTTCTTATTTCTGACAACAGTGGCAGCTCATACATAATCAGGGTATAACTCTAAATGTTATCTAATAATGTCCTTTACTATAAAAAAATAAAAATTTTCTGGTCTAGAAGCCAATCCAGGATCACCCACTGCATTCAGGTGTAATGTCTCTTTACTCTCCACAGAGCTGGCACAGTTCCTCAGTCATTGCCTTTTTCTGATGACTGTTTTTGAAGAGTACAGAACATTTATGCAACAGTATGCCTCAATGGGTTAGCCCGCCTCTCCACTAGCAGCTGGTGTGCTGCAGTTCTTGGCAGGGACACCTCAGACAAGATGCTGTGTCCTCAGTCCACTAGATTAGGGAGACATATGGTACCTGTTTGCTGTTACAGTGATGTTCATTTTGATCACTTGTTTAAGGTTTTGTCTGTCTTTCCACTGTAAATAAAATTCTATTTTTGTCTCTGTAATGGGTGAATACTTTGGAGGAGGATATTTTGAGAGTATGCAAAAATCTTATCAAAATTTAAGTCATCAATATTAGCATGTATTATGGTTTGTGTCTAGATATTCCCCCAAAGCCTCATACAGTCATGGGGGCGGGCTTCTAGAGTTTGTGATTGATTCATGGTCCAATATCTGGGATTATGGGTGTGCGTGCTACACCAGCCCTGGGGCAGGTGTAGCCTGCATACAATGTAAGGGAGGGCAAAAGCCTTGCTCTCTCTCTCCTCCCCTTTCAGCTCTTGTTGCTTTTGCTGTCTTCCAGCCCCCAGGAACTGTTGCCTCTCTGCCATGCCACCCTGCCTTGGAGCCAGCTGATAAAACCTTTCCTCCTTTAACTTTGGGTGTTAGGTATTTTGTCTCAGCAATGAGAGAAAAGTAACTAACACAGCATGCCTAATGAGTGTTCCTAGAAACAATTACTATGATTTTTAAAGAGAGATTTCCTAATTTCATCATTTCTTTTAGTAGATTAGTAGATGTACTAATTAGTAGATATTCTGATTAGTAGATATTCTAATGTAAGGTAAAGCTTTCCATTCTGTTTATTCATGTATTTGTTTATGCAATTATGGACTGCTAGATTATTTTGTGTCAGAATCAGCTATTACCATCATTTTAATATTCAAATATTAACACTTCTAAAAGTCAAAATTGTACAGAAATCTATACTCACAGAAATATCACACTACCAATCCCTTCTACTCCATTTCCACTTAGCCATCCTTTTTACCCCTCCCATTCTAGGTAGCCAATTTCATTAGGCTCTGATTTTCCTTCTTGCACTTTTACACAACTGAATAAATAATGTGTATTTTCTCATTTCCTCTGTTTTTAAATTATACAATAGATCCTCTTTTGCAAGTTACACATCAGTTCAGATACCTTATTGTTACTTAGTAACCGCAGACAACTTCATTGTATGGATATAAAATTGATTATGATTAATCACTGTATCTGGGCAGTTAGATGTTTTTCAATATTACATAATTATAAATGAAAAGCTGCAATGAAAACCCTTCTGCATATGTATTTGGGATAAATTCTGGAAGTGAAATGCTGGGTTTAATGGTAGATACATATACAGTTTTGCTAGATATTGCCAAATTATCCTCCAATAAGCTGCACCAGTCTGCATGTACACCAGTAATACAAAAAGTGTCTGGTTCCTCTCAGATTCACCAAGAAAATGTGTTTTCATATTCTTTTCCTAATAGAATTTTAGTGTACTGTAGTTTTCACTTACATTTCTTTAATAATGACTGAAGGTAGGCATCATTTCTTATGCATAAGGGCCAGTTTTATTCTGTTTTTGTATGAAATGTGGATAGCAGTCACCCCTTATTCCCAAAGAGTATATTCTTAGGCCCCCAGTCGATGCCTGAAACCCTGGAGAGTTAACAAACCATATATACATGGTGCTTTTTTTTCTGTACATATGTATATACATACATAGATTTAATGCCTTTTCCACCTTAGCTAAACAAGCACTTATCACATACTGAAGCTGTGATTTTGTTTGTGGTAGGGCAGCAAGCCTTGCATGGATTTTTCCCTGCTTCACAATTGCATGGATGGAAGATTTGTTCTTACCACAGATTTTAGCAACTGCCATGAGATTTTTTTCTCCTTAAATTGAGAACTTTCACCAAAGTACATTCTATCTGGCATATCCAGAGTGACAGTATCACTTTTTTGTACCTATCACCTGCAATTTGATTTATTCATGCTATGGTTTGGCTACTCCCCCAAAGGTCCATACATAAAGTCTTGGGGCCCAGAGTGGCGGTACTAGGAGGTGCTATGGACCTTTAAGAGGTGGGAACTTTCAAGTCACTGGGGTGCAATGCAACCTGGAAAGGAATTGTAGGACTCATTCTCTCTCTGCTCCAGTTAGATATGTGACTATGACACACACTCCCACCATGATGTGCTCCCATCTGTCCTAACTAGATGTCAAACCAATGGGGTAGCCTGATCTTGAATTCTGAATTTCCAAAACCATGGGGTAAAAAAAGCCTTTTCTCTTTATAAAGTCAGTTGCCTCAGGTATTTCATTTTAGTAAAACAAAGTTGGTTGATACAATTTGATATTGTAATTTTGAGATTTATCAATGTGGATACACCTAACCAATACATTAGCTTAGTTATTCTAGCTGCTATATGCCACCATATAAATAAATTACTATCTATTCCCATTTGTTAATTCTAATTTTACACATTATACAGTGCTACTATGAACATACTTATATATGATTCTCATGTGTGAATCTATACTTAGATACCAACAAGCAAACTTCTGGATCATAGAGTATGAACATTTATTAGGTATTGCCAAACTGTTCTTGAAAAAAGTTCCGCTAATTTGTATTACCACTAACAATATCCAAGGTATTCCATTTCCGCAAATCTGTGCTATCACTTTGGGGACACTTTTACTTACTCAGAAATGTAAAACTAATCAGAATTAAAGAAAACCATCACAGCAAAAGTAGCACATACACATGGAAAACTGACATGCTGAGTTACTGCTTAATAGGTATTTCATGACTGAGTCTTAAACTATTAGTCCTGAAGTATGAAATAATTTGATTTTTTTTTCTAGGCCCAAAGAGTGATTAATATGCCTGGGAGGAACACTATTTTGGCTTTACCTTAAATCTTTTTTAACACCATGTCACAGTGAAATACTCTGAAGTATGCTTTCAGAAACCTGTTATTACAGTGTTTTTATATTTATATGTTGTCTGTGGAGACTCAGAGGAGACTTTCTGTCTAATCTCAATACCAGTGCAACTATATTTACTGTGAACATCTCATCCACTTTTCAGTGATGGACACTGATCTCAGCTCCTCAACATACTATATTTTTTACAGAAATTCATGCTATCAAGAATAAGAAAATATTCTTATTTTCTTTGTCCACATTGTGCATTTTATCTTGTATTTTTCTAACCTAAAATTAAATATTTAATAAATTCATAACATAATACAAGTAATCAAAGCTGAATAATTTATCACATTTTTCATACACATAAAGTAAAAATTTCTGCCCCCATTGCCTTTTATACTGTCAAAGGAACACCTGATTAGAAACTATATTCTGGGTTTTTTTTTTGTGTGTGGGTACCGGGGGTTGACCTCAGGACCTCGCGTGCCAGCCGGCACCCGTGCTGCTGAGCGATATCACCAGTCCTTTTTTCGTATGTGGGTACCAGAAGTCGAACTTGGGCCCTCGCGCTTGCCAGGCAGGCGCTTATGCTGCTGGGCTATCTCACCAGCCCAATTCTGGGTTACTATGAGGGTTACCTTTTCAGCTACTTCTCGCACAGACTGAACACTTGTTCCATACAGATGGTTGTTATACTGGCCAGCTTCAATGAATTTATGTTCTTGGATATCTTTTTCCATCTGATCTCTTGAAGTCACAAAATGGTAATCTCTTCCGTCTACCTCATAATCTCGTTTTGGTCTAGTTGTATCTTTAACAGAAAAAAACTTGGGGAAGTGTTTAATATTAAAAACACAATAAATTCATTTTCTATTTAGATCACTATAAAGTTCAATGTGACAATTTAAATTTGAAAAAATAATATGGAGAATAAAACAACTGATAAAATAACTATGAACCATTAAAAAGGGTTATGTTTATTTTTGTCAAATACAGTCACAGGGAATGTTAAGAACAACAATTGAGAGTTTTTATGTGGTTACTCACGAGGAACACAGGATCCAAATTTGTCAGGAAATTCCGAGATCAAGTCATCGTTTATCCTGTCTTTCATAGGTCCCAATATGATAACTGGTCGAGTATAATTAACTATAAAGATAAACTACATGTTAAAAGGAATAAACACTCAATAAATATTAATGTACTTTATTTTACCAGAGAACAAAAAATCATCCTGAGCTGTTATAATTTCTTTGTTCTTCTTTCTCTGTATCACTTCATCATCTATCAAATATGACTAACTTGCTATTTTATAAAACTTTAAGATACTCAACTTCACTCAATCTCCACTAGAGATCAACTGAGTTAAATTTACCATTTTAGCAGATAATGTTTCTATACATTACTAATATTATCTCATAAATGTGAAAACAAAGTATATGGTTTTACGAATAGAAATTGTAAGGAGCTGAACAAAGGACAAAAAAAGAAGTTGGGTGTAGAGAGTGTTATAATCACAGTTATAATCTAGAAAGATGATCCAACAGATGGTATATAGTAGGTTTCCAGGGGTCATGGTGGAAGAAGGGAGATTAGTAGTGAGAACTGGAACACTGTGGTAGGAAGGCTGAAAAAGAGGTTAGTAAATAATATATGACAGAAATAGAAGAAAAAGGGCCTAGAACCTGCCTGGATGAGGATAAGGAACAGAGAAAGGTCAAATGAAATACTTCTAAGACTTTTGAAAAGGGTTATTGGAAAGACAGTATTGTCACTATGAGTATTGGAAAGAGGTTGCTTAGGAAATAAAACACCATTATAAATCAGCCAATGTAAAATGACTTCATTCTCGTACACTACGAGCTAAACTTCGTTTTATGAAATTCAGATACTAAATTTCTATATAAATATATATAGTAAGTAGTAAAATTCTAATATGAAATTTGTTTGCAGTACGATATAGACCTATTTTCAAAGGGTTTTTGTTTATTTTGTTTTTTGTAAGACTGTAAAACACCAACAGACTTCACAAACCTTCTTGTTGATTCACTGGTTCGTAAGACAAGACATATTCTTCTTGACCACCTATTAGGAAGTTAAAGCACAGATAAAAAAACCTGAAAAGATAATAGATGTGAATCTAATTCTTCATATTTAACATATAAATTACTAGGACTTTCCCAAGAAAACAATAAAGATGTATAAAAAGATATTTACTTCAAAATTATTTATAGCAAGATTCAGTAAAAAAAGGCAAATTATTAAGTTATAAGGATTTAAGTTTAATAAATATAACCAAGTATAAATGTTATTTATTATAACTTATCCTGTACTTATAGATCAAATCTATTAAAATATTTGTGAAGTTGAGTATGTACTATAATTTTTTAGAAACTAAAAACTATTAAATCTTGTAAAGACTAATACTATTAAACTTTTAATGACTAATATAAATAGTTCCACATATATGCACGTTAGGTAATTTGCTGTTAAAAAGTACTACTTTTTTGGTCCCACCAAGTATAATATTTAATAAGTATATTTTGTTTTAAAAATAAATATAACTGTAAAACTACTGTCACTGTTTCACTGATGAAAAAGTTCACTGATTATTCTAATTCATCAACTTAAAAAAAAACACTTAAATTGTGTTAAAAAAGATCTTTTGAAAAAATTAAATCCTTTCCTTACAACAAAAATGAATCAAATTTATAGTAAAGGAATTAAATATAGTTTGTTCTGATCTTAAAAACACTTTAAAGCTTCTGAAGGTTAAATTAGAGGTATACAGCTTAGGAAATATGCTAAATAAAGTCTACAAATTATATTTGAACCCAGCAAGAAGAATTAAAAACAGTTAAAAATTCTAGTTCTTCACATATGAGCAGAAAAAAACCTACAATCTAAGTGGTTCAATGAAAGCAATCAAAATTGGATAATGTATTTGAAGATTTCCTCTTTGATTACAAAGTTCTATAACAAGTATCACTAATTTTGTCACTGGTTTATATTATATGTATTCAGCTGCAAGTCTTTTAAATTCACATACTGGTATAAGTATTCTTTCCTGCTTTAAAATATATTTGTTTTCAATTTTATTATTATTTATTTATTTATTTATTTATTTATTTTTTTGTGGGTACCAGGGGGCCGACCTCAGGACCTCACGCGCCAACAGGCACCCGTGCCACTGAGCGATATCACTGGCCCCTTTTTCGTATGTGGGTTCCGGGAGTAGAACTCAGGCCCTCGCGCTTGCAAGGCAGGTGCTTACACCGCTGAGCCATCTCACCGGCCCCTCAATTTTATTATTATAGTATATAAAACATATTTTACAAGCTTTTTAAAGTATTGGATGTAAAACATGGTTCACATACTAGCAAAAACATGCAATTTGATTTTTTCTTTTTGGTACCAGGAATCGAACTCAGGACCTTGTGCTTGCCAGGCAGGCACTGTGCCACTGAGCTATATCCCTGGCCCAAAACATGCAATTTGAGTATTCCACACCTTAATAATTCATGCAAATGGTGAAAGAGACAGTATATACTTTCATTACCTCTCTTTAGTTTAGAAAGCTACTCAACTACTCTATAGTGGCTTCTGGTTGTAAGTTACTAAAATGCTAAAATCACATTCCCACGTCAAAAAAATTACTAAAAGATTCTTATGTAGAAAAGAATAGCCAACCAAATGAATGAGAGTTAAAAGTATATATTGTCATCATGAAAAAACAGTAGGGACTGATATAAACAGAATGGACCTTTGGGGCAGCCATACTCATCTGTAATCAAGATTACTTTCATATTAGACAGCAGTAAAAAAAAAAAAAAGTTAGGAAAGCAATTTTAATTTTTAAGATGCTACAACTGGTAATATTCATGTACCTTCCCATCCTCCCATGCCCCAATCTGTTTAAAGACTTCACATGTCTACCCCACTTAAAAATACATGAAATACAAAGAAAGAGAACAGTTTTACTTTTTTGAGCAATGATTGAGAAGTTTTCCTTCCTCATTTCTTACTCTAACCAACAGGCTGTGAAAAACAATGACTTGACCCAGACCAATATTGGTGACACAGAAGAAAGGAACTAAAGCTAATTATAACTTAGCATTATTGGAAAAATTATTTTAGTGTTTTTGTTAAAAATAAAATTAAAGAGCTAGTGGGATGGCTCAGCGGCGTAAGCGCCTGCCTGGCAAGCGCGGAGGGTCCGAGTTCGACTCCCGGTACCCACATACGAAAAAAGGGCTGGTGATATCGCTCAGTGGCACGGGCACCTGCTGGCGTGCAAGGTCCTGAGGTTGACCCCCAGTACCCACACACACAAAAAAATTAAACAAAATGTCAAAATACAAGTTACTCTTCGTTTAGCCAGGTATTTCATAAAAGATACACAGACATACATATGTGCTGTGCACAAAAATAACGCTATTCATAAAAAAGGTTTTAGCATTTTCTCAGAAGTTTGGATAAAGGGCCGGGGATACAGCTCAGTGGCACAGTGCCTGCCTGGCAAACACAAGGTCATGTTTTTTTTTTTTTTTTTTTTGTGGGTACCGGGGGGTCGACCTCAGGACCTCGCGCGCCAGCAGGCGCCCGTGCCGCTGAGCGATATCACCGGCCCCTTTTTCGTATGTGGGATACGGGAGTCGAACTCGGGCCCTCGCGCTTGCCGGGCAGGCGCTTAAGCCGCTGAGCCATCTCACCGGCCCTAAGGTCATGTTTGATTCCCAGTACAAAAAAAAAAAAAAAAAAAAAAAAAAAAAAAAAGTTTGGATATTAACCTCTTTGTGTATGTGTGCATCTATTATTTATATTTATATTTATATTTATATTTATATTTATATTTATAGGCTGAATATCTCTTACCTAAAATGTTCAGCCCAGAAGTGTTTCAGATTTGTTTTTCCTTTTGGGTTTGAAACAAGAAATTCTTCAAAATTTGAAAATTCTTGAGCATCATGTTGCTGCTAAACAGTTTTGGAATTTGGATAGAGACACTCAACTTGCAGTACATTTTATTTTTCAAGAACATAATTTAATTGGCTTTCCCTGATTTTAAAATTAGGCATCTGGCGGCTGGGGATGTAGCGCAGTGGCACAGCGCCTGCCTGGCAAGCGTGAGGCCCTGAGTTCGATTCCCAGTATGAAAAAGAGAAAAAAATCAAGCATCTGATTTTCAGTTTTTAGAACAGATATAACTAAGGAAAAACCACCCAAAGGATATGTATTACTTCAGATTATAAAAGAACAAGTAACTTAAAAAACACTTACGGTAACTACTTTCACTATCGCTGGCATTAGAAGTTACATGCTCTGAAATTGCAGGACAATGAGAAAATTAAAAGTGTCATGAATTTAAAAAGCTGATAAAAGCAAATTATCAAAGTAAAACATGGCAACATATATTACAAAATGTTGAGATATAAACCACATATAACCAAAATATTTTTAAAAAGCATTTTTTATTTTCTTTAAACATTTAAATCTTTTTAAACAAATAAATATGAATCAGCAAGAGAAAATACCTGTAATTAAGGATAATGCCTTATTTTCACACAATATGGTTCATGAACAAAATCTCTAATATACATAGCAAGCAGAATATGGCAAAGAAGGCAAAGTGATCCTAAATTAGATAAAATGTATAAATAAAACCCAAAATGAGAAAATATATTTGCACTATTTTAGTTATATGAAAAGCCAAAGACTAGCAAAGGAGACAAAGTTATATCTGAGCAAACAGATGCCCAATTTAAGAAAGGGGTGTCTTTGTAATTTAAAAAGTTCTTAGTGAAAAATATTTTTAGTGAAGCATCTCTCGTTCCTGAAGAGAAAAAAATTCGTGTTGCTGAGATCATACAAAGCATATTAGATGTCACAAATTCAAGGTCTCAAAAATAGTAAGTGGGAAGGAATTCTTTAGGTTGAGATAGGATTTTAAAAAATATTCCATTTGGATAAAATTAATAATGGCTGCTCTGCAAAACATGAAAAAAAAAAATCAAAACAAATACATCTTGTCAAAAATACATCTTGCCTAACCATTAGCTCCTCAAAATAATTCCACCAGGGCCAGTGAGATAGCTCAGCGGCATAAGCACCTGCCTGGCAAGCGCGAGGTCCTGAGTTCGACTCCTGGTACCCACATATGAAAAAAAGGGGCAGTGATATCGCTCAGCGGCACGGGTGCCTGCTGGCACGCGACCCCCGGTACCCACACACACACAAAAAAATCCACCATTTAATAACTTGGTTGTATAGAAACAAAAGGTATTCTTTTTATACATGTAAAGGTAATCTCTCAAATCTTCCTTGAATAAAAAAAAGACAATTTTATTTATAAAAACTAAAATAAAACTCTTTCAATGAGAGGAAAACCTGAATTTCTAATGTTAGGGAAAGAATTTTTTTCTTCAAGAAAAGGAAGAAGTCTGAATATAAATAAATATTGGCTATACCATAATACCTCCTACTGGGTTTCCTAAAATCAAGTAGCACTATGCAAAGGTACAGAGAATGGCAGAACTTAAGATTTTAAGTTAAAAAAAAGTTCTTGAATTGCTACTGTAGTGAAAAATGCCTGCTATTCTAACCTGCAAAGACAAGATGTAACTTCTTAATCAGGGTTAAAGCAAGGACTTTAAAAATTACAAGTAGAACTAACATCTGACAACCACAGGTAAAACTATCTGTTTTTTTTAAAGCTTGTATTTAAAAAGTTCGTTACTACATGGAGTTCAAAACAATCGTTTAAAATTGTCGAGTATTCCACTGAACTAGTACATTATGATTTTACTTTACTATTTATAATTCAGACATTTTAGTTTTAAACTGTTTTCACAAACATCGATAATGGTAAATGCATTCATCTTTGCAGCTTTTTACCTGTCCTAGTTATTTGAAATTTATTCCCAGAAGTAGGAATGTAACATTAAAAAAATTCTCACTTTATATTAGGATTAATATTGTACTCTGCAACACAAATTTATTAAAGAAAGAAAAATTAGTTATTGTGATGAGGTGAAGTGGAAATATAGAAACACTGGTTAATGTTGAATTGATAATTACAAAAGCTGGGTAAATGAATTTGTTGAACTCACTTTTACTATTCTACTATCGAATATATCTGACATTATATAATAATAAAGTTACTATTATCACTTTTCAATTAAGAAAATTTCTCTTGCTCATCTTGAACTCCCTAAGACTATACAACATTCAAAATTTGTAAATTCTTTTAAATATTCTTTTGCTTAGCCCCTCCACGATAAAATCTTGCTCAAAATATGGGCCTTGGATTAAATAGTACCATCATCATTGTTGGGAACTTATCAGAAGGGTTAAGTGCTTTTTTCCCCTCAGAATTAAAAATACTGTAATTTTCTTGAGCCTTGAGCTGGGGGTATATCTCAGTGGTAGAGCACTTGCCTAAGCATGCAGGAGGCCCTGGGTTCAATTCCCAGTACCTTGGAAACAAAAGCAAAACAACAACAACAACAACAACGTAAAAAGGCACTTCACTAAAGAAGTTATTGATATAGCCAATACACATTTACTTATCGGAGAAGAGAAAATTAGAAGACAAAGGATATTTCTATCATCAGTAGAATGGCTAAAATGAAAAAAAATGAAACACAAGACCAAGCACAGATAAAGATCTATTGCAGCTGGAACTCATGTACTGGTGTAGGCAAACTGGCCGCAGTACTTTGGGAACTATATGGTAACACAGTCATCCCTCAGTGTCTAGGAAGGACTGGTTCCAAGACCCCAGGGGGAGATCAAAATTTGAAGATGCAAAAATCCCTTATATAAAGCAGTATAGTATCTGTATGTATCCTAGACATGCCTTCCCACGTACTAAATTTAAAACATCTCTGGATTGCTTAATAATAGCCACTACAACATAATTGTCTTATGAATAGTTGTTACACTGTGTTGTTTAGGGAGTAATGACAAGAAAAACTCTCTCCAGTGCACGCAAACCATCAAAGGCCTAACTATAAGAGGTACATGAAAAAGATGTGAAGTGAGCAATGCTCAAACATGAGCTGGTGAGACTATGGATCTAGGAAATGGCAGGTGGCTACAGCAGGCTAGGCCCACACATCCCCTCATTTACATGATGCAAGTTCAATTTTTGCTTTTTGGACATTTATGCAATTTTCCCCCCAAATATTTTTGATCCATGATTGGATGAAAACACAGATGTGGAACCAGGAGGATAGAAGGCTACCTGTACCCACTACAAATGAACACATGGGTATGTATAACCCAGCTATCCTTCCTTCCTTAGGTATTTTTCCAGAAGAAAGGCATACACATGCTCACCAAAAGAGATGCCCAAGAATGTTCAAAACAACTCTTTTCAAAATAGCCTCAGAGATATTTTATTTGTATATCTGAGGGATATGTACAGTTTAATATTTTTACTTTTTCTGTTTACATTTTGAGCATTTTCCATGTCACTGAAAATATGATTTCAATGGTTATGCAATACTACAAGGTATGGATAAATCATACTTTATTAATCATTCCTCAACTAAGACATTTTCGGATGGTTTCAATTTTGTTATTTCTAAATACTATTAAAATAAACACTTGGGCCGGTGAGATGGCTCAGCGGCTTAAGCGCCTGCCTGGCAAGCGCGAGGGCCCGAGTTTGACTCCCGGAACCCACATACGAAAAAGGGGCCGGTGATATCGCTCAGTGGCACGGGCGCCTGCTGGTGCACGAGGTCCTGAGGTCGACCCCCCGGTACCCACACACACACACACAAAAAAAAACAATATATAAACCTTTTCCCTATCTTCATTTATGTCCTCAGGGTAATTTCCCTGAAGAGGACTTAGTGGACTAAAAGATACCTTTCCCAGAAAGGCTCTATCAACTTACGTTCCTAAATCACAGTATGTTGATGAAGCCACTCCACAGAACCTTTGAAAGAAAAGTCTAAAGTGACAGATAAAAACACATTACTTTGTTTAATGATTACTAGGGAGATTAAACATTTCTGTAATGCTTATTTCATCTGCTCATCTTTTGAGCATTCTTGTTGGTATAGTTTGGATCTGGAATGTCCTTCAAAGGTCTCTACATTAAAGGCCCGGTTCTCCCCCACCTTGCCGCCATCGGGAGGTGGGGCCTAGTGGCACATTTTAGGTCATTTGGGGAGCAACCTGGAAGGGGATATGAAAGCCTGGCCTCATCCTTCCTAACTGGGAGATGAACTGCTTGTCCCACCACGCACTCCCCTGACGAGATGACTGCCTTGCCACAAACCGAAACACAACACAGCCCCTCAGCCAGATTACTGAACCTCCAAAACTGTGAGCCAAACTAACCTTTTCCACTTGGTATACTGGTTATCTCAGGTGTCTGCTACAAGTAATGGACAACTCACACACCTGCCTTATTCTCTGTCTAGCTTTCTAATGGACAGTCTGTTTCTTACTGGTAGAATTTAGTGTAAAGGTTATTATCCCTTTGACATACCTTATGCAAACATATTTTTAAAGTTTTCAGTTTTTAAATTTATATTTACTGAACATACTTATTTCAGATCTCTAATCAAGTTTCACCTTTCTACTCAAACATCTGTTCTTGATAGTGTACATGTCTCTTCTGTTTTTTCTCTTCCCTGTTCTCTCACCACATAATTCTACTAATTTAGTATTTTACTGTAACAAAAATGAAAATAAGTTTGATTTTGGCATCTAAGAACTGTGCACAATTCTGCTTAAGTCTATAGAATAAGAAAGGAAAGCGACACAAAACAGGGAACCTATGGGGCTAACAAATTTCTGAGGTATTCTGCAAAACGGGAAATTGTAAAAATGGAAAGGTTGCTTATTATTCATTGGTACAAACCTTTTCTGAAACTGTATGACATGATTTCACTTCTGAACACTTTTTAAATCTTCTACTGGGCTACATTTCCATCTAGTCTCTGTTAAAGGGCTTACCCAACCTTATTGCCTTGAGCTTCTTTAGAACTGCCTACTTAAAGCATAACATTTACACAGGCAGGTTTCTATTTCTAGCTTTTAGTACGTAGGATGACTTGTATTCTCCCAGACTTCCATGAGTCCTGCTAGCCAGAATTAGGTTTGGAAAAACAATTTTTCTCACTGTTTCCTCAAGACAAATCAGTAACCTCCATCATAACTAGCTTTCAATTTTACTCTTATTTTGTTTCCCTAAACATTTTCTGAATGAAATATTGACCTCATCAAGTCACTGGGTGAACAAATTCTTTCAATTCCTGTGCAGTGAAGCACAGATACCTATCATTCAACTGATCTTAATCACTATACAGAAAAATAAGAATTGTTTTCTAATTAACACTGATAATCACTGTTTTTCATGTTGTTTCTCTCAGTTGGAAGCAGATATATAAGGTTATACTATAATTATCATATACCTAACAATGTCAACATGAGAGCCAAATTCATTTAGTTCCTTTTCTGAGTTTTCCAGACTTGATAAAAATCAATTTTTGTCTCTCCACTTTTGTCTCTAATGTCAACTTCAAAATAAATTCTATAGCATAAATAATACATTGAAGTATTTTCCAGTTTTTTTTTTGTTTGTTTGTTTCTGGGTACCGGGGGTCGACCTCAGGACCTTGCATGCCAGCAGGCGCCCGTGCCGCTGAGCGATATCACCGGCCCCTTTTTCGTATGTGGGTTCCGGGAGTCGAACTCGGGCCCTCGTGCTTGCCAGGCAGGCACTTACGCCGCTGGGCCATCTCACCGGCCCTATTTTCCAGTTTTGAAGGGTTTTCACTGATAATTTTTCCTAAATGTAAGAGATTAAAAAGTGGATGCCACAAGTGATAGGAAATCTATGGCTTTTCTTAAATTCTAAAAAGGCACATTCAAAAATAACAAAGTAGGTTTGACAGGAATAATTATACATAAAGTTTACTGTCTTAACTCTAACACAAACCTAAATCATTAAGGTTGAAATAAAAGTCAAGTACCTGTACTTCATTAAAATTACAATATAAAATTACCATAAAAAAACCTTGAGAAATTTAATATTAATATAGATCTTAGAAAGTGAGAAGATACTGGCTATATCCTTAATGATCAAGGAATCAGAGAAAGAAGTTCTCAAAATGCTTAATAATCCAAATGGAAAGAACCACTTAGAAAAAAAGTCTAAAGAGATTATTTCTAGGAGTCACTGTTATGGTTTAGGTCTAAGATGTCCCCCCAAATTCTTGTGCATGTGGAAAGTGACTGGATGGAGAGGGGATACTATATTTAGCAGTGGATTCATCCACTGATGAGTTCATGGCTGAATGTTCTATAAGGAGGTGGGGTCTGGTTGAAGGAAGAGTCACTGGGGATGTGACCTGGAAGGGTGTATCTATCTCCCTCCTCCTCTCTCTGCTTCCTCACTGCCATGAGTTGAGTACCTTTTCCTCTACCTTGCTCCTTTGCTATCCTGTTTCTGCCTTGGAATGAGCTGACCAGGGACTGAAACTGTGAGCCAAAATAAACCTGTCCTCTCTTTTAAGTGTAGGGTGTTGGGTATTTTGTCCAAGTGATGAGAAAGTGACCAAGTGACACTGTCACATAAAATTAGATAAATTTTTATAGTTAAGTACTTTGAAAACACCCAAAATAAAAAAAAAGACATTTTGTTAAAATGGCTTTTTGATTCATGTATTTATTTGAATATTTACTATATTCTTGAATTACTGTTATAAAATCAGAATCTGTGCTAAACTTTTTATGAAGATTAAGTACTGGCTAGAAAATCAACATAGCAAGAAAAAACCAAAACCATCTTGGTTAAAACAAAGGACAGTGTTTCTTATAATTCTTCTCAAAACTTATAATAGCCTTAAAAAAAATACGTTAACACCCGCCCCCAACTGCTACTTGATGCCTCCGCTTATTCTCTAATAATTAAAATCTATTATTTTATATTTTTTACATTATAGCCACACACACACATATTTAATGTTACTTATTTATTTCTCCACATTTTTAAAAAATTTTGAGACAAAGTCTCATCAAGTTGCTAAGATGCCCAGGTTGGGCTTGAATCTGTGATCTTCCCGCCTCAGCCTTTCAGAGTGCTGGGATTACAGGGGTGCACCACCAAGTCTGGCACAGCTATACTTTTCTAACACATAAAAAGTGACTGTAACTTATTTTAACAAAAGAAAAAAGGACATAAAACTCTACATCCTAATAACAAAGGCAGGTAGTAGTTTTTAAAAAAACTTTTAAGAAGTCTCTATATTTAAAAAACCTCTAGCAAAAGTAACTGTTATAAAAGTTACAAAAGGGCCGGTGAGATGCCTCAGCGGCTTAAGCGCCTGCCCGGCAAGCGCGAGGGCCCGAGTTCGACTCCCGGAACCCACATACGAAAAAGGGGCCGGTGATATCGCTCAGCGGCACGGGCGCCTGCTGGCGCGCGAGGTCCTGAGGTCGACCCCCCGGTACCCACAAAAAAAAAAAAAAAAAAAAAAAAGTTACAAAAAAGGAAAATATAATTATGAACATTGTGTTTTTCAAGTGACATGTAAAAAATGGAGCGTAACAAAAAGTATATGTTACAGAAATGAAAATCCCAAGCATGTTGTAAACATGGAAAGTCTAAAAGCAAGTCTAAAAGCACACACCTCCTCATGCCAGAAGGGCACTACTACCATGAACCTCAAATGTATCTGAACAAGGTAGGTCTGCAGATGGAGGTTAAAACATAACTTGGGAGTATTTTGATCACTTACTCAGGCCTTTTGATCCCAAGTCGTCAGGGATCTCCTGTAGAGAGTAGTCCCCAGAGAGCAAGCAATAAAAAGATAATCAAAGAAAATAGTTGTCAGTAATGCATAAAATTGGTGCTACAGTAAGGGACAGTTCCAAGACCATTACAGGTATACACATCTTACAGAGAATTTTTATAGATTTCTGAAAATTTAGAATGAGCTACCAGCTACATGTAATCTACAAAAGAAAGACAGTCTGGCTTAGTGACCAATTAGGGTAGACAGGCAAATTTTTAAGCCATTTCTTGCTATTTTAAAGTAAAATTCACACTGTCTACATGTAATGAAGAAATAAGATAAAATGAAATGATTCCAGATGAACTAGAATCAGACTGGCAATGCTATACCTAGAAATTAGGTATCTATGTCTTTCTCCTAAAACGTTTGAGTATGTTACATTAAAAAACTTATTTCAAATAATTTTATTTACTTTATATGTTTAAGTTATAAGGATATAACTTAACCCTGCCTATTTTAAGAATTCTTAAGGTGCCAGAAAAAGTTAAGACTGACATAAAAATAAATTTATTACTAGTTAAGTTTCCTCCTGTTAAGACAGTTAGTAACCTGCTGCAGCTCTTGAAACTGTCTCCATGGTAACAGCCAACTGCAGGGCAGTAGGTCCCTCTACTTTTATCTTCATTTGACCACTGGATCCACATACTTACGGTCAGCATCACTTGTTTCCTGCTCACTCTGGTCCTTGTTCTTGTAGAAGGGGAATTTTCGGGAAAAGAGGTTCTTTTTACGCTTGTCATTGAATGACTGCTGAAGAAGAGAAGGAGGGGCAAAACAAAGGGATGTCTACTGTCTGTGTGTACAAAGGCCCAGCCTAGCAGCTCTGTGGAAGCTGACTCCTAGGACCACAGTGTGCAGTTTGTATGACTTTCACTTTATTCACATAAACAGTGAATTTCTAATTCTGCACAAACTTTTCTAACATTTTGCAAATGAAAATATTTTAAAAATTTGCAAAAGATAATTCATTTATACCTTAAAAAGATAAATGCTACTTGACAAAAAAGGAGCGAATCAGATCACTACTACAGTACAAACCAAGCTAATATCTGTTTTTAATGAATCCTTATTTTTCTAGAAAAACTTCCAAATATAGTATTAGGTGCTCTGTGGCAAGTTTTTTTTCCTCCAGGGAGCGGGAACTGAACCCAGGCCTCATACATACTAGGCAAATGCTTTGCATCTGAGCTACAATCCCAGCCCTTTAACTTGCAATCTTCCTACCTCAGCCTCCCAAGTAGCTGGGATTATAGGCACACCACACACCCAACTAGTGAAAGTTTGCTGCTTAATTATTTTTTATGCATTAAGTAGAAATTTTCATTTTACTTTGGTGTAACCACACTTTTTCCTTTACCCCTTTATTTGTGGCTACAAAAAAAAGCATTATTAAAAAGGTAAACCAAAATAATTATGAGAAAGTTGGTAATGCTAACTATTATAGAACAATCTTTTTTTGGGGGAAGATAAAGATAAATAAATGCTTATGGTATGAATTAGAAAACTAAGAAATCCATCAGGCATACAGTCCAGGAAAAGATTTATCATTGCTCTCGCAATACAACTGATTTGCTTGTTTCTAAGCTGCCCTATCTATATATCAGTATCTACATATAAAAGAGAACCACATCCAATCCATTGGCATCACATCCTGCATAAAGTCTGGTGCCCATCAAAGCCGCAAAGGCAATTAAGATTCTAAAAGTTTATACAAAATTATTGTGAGGGAACTGGGCAGGTGATTTGATGTGCCTCACTGCATAGATGTTGGAAACAACTTTTTTCCCTTCAGTGTCCCGTTTGTACATTTATGATTTGAGACCATGTAGCACAAAGAATGATGAAGCTTTTAAAGAGGAATAGCTTTTTAAAAATAATTTCCTGTCACAGCAAATGGCCTCTTCTATCAGCGGCAGTAGAAATTATTATTATTTTTAGAAGAGTGGGAAAAATATAAAGAAAAATATAAAGGCTAGAAAAATTTTCCCTTTTTTTGTGTGTGTGTATGGTGCTGGGGATTGAACCTAGGACCTTGTGCATGGGAGGTTAGTGCTCTACTGCTGAGTTATTCCTCCAGATTCCCCTTGTCTGCAGTTTTGCTTTCTGGGGGTCAACTACGGTCTGAAAATATTAAATGGAAAATTCCAGCAAAAAATAATCCCTAAATTTTAAACTGCATACTGATCTGAGTTGTATGATGGAATCTCATGCTATCCCTGGCTCTGTCCTGCCCAAGATGGGAGTTGTCCTTCTGTCCAGTGTATCCACCCTGCACACACTTACCTGCCTGTTAGTCATTCAGTACCCATCTTGGCTATCAGATCAACTGTCTCTGTAACACAGTGCTTGAGTTCACTATTTTATTCAATAATGTCCTCAAAGCAAACGAATAGTGATGCTCAAAGTTTTATTACAGTATAATGTTACAATTACTCTGTTTTATTTCATTATTGTGAATTTTTTTACCATGCTTTATGTATTACATGTTTATCACAGGTAAGTATCTACAGGAAAAACACTGTGTACATAGGGTCTGGTGTGGCTCACAGTTTCAGGCATCCACTGAAGGTACTAGAATGTACTCTCCACAGGGAAAGGCGACTCCTATGCATCACGCTGGAGGGAGCACACTGACACTAAGGAGCACGTTTTGGCATGCCCTTAGTCTTAACCATGTGATGCCAGTGATTAAGGTGCTGAAGTAAACTAACTTTTAGTTACAATTTTATGACTTGAGAGGATTTATTCTGAAAAGGATTTTTACAAAAATAAGGTTTACTTTTGCTTTTTACTTTTTTCATTTTTTACTTTTACTTTTATTTTTACTTTTCATATCAATAATTCAGGATTAGTAAATCCGTAGTTCATGAGCTGAGCAGATTGTCTTGACTTCAATCTTAACATTTGAAGGCTCTGAGGTACTAGATGACAGAACTTTAAGCAGAAGTTAAACATTTTGCTGATGAGAGAAGTCTTATGGAGAAATCTGGGTTTATAACTATTTTATAGACTGTCAAGTAGCATTATTTGAATAAAAATCTTTGTGTGAACTCAAATTTTAGAAAGAAAGAGAAGAAAATTTTAAGTTTCAGTAGAGAAAAAGTATGGTAATCTAATTTAGGAAAGTTTTAAATCCTTTCATTCATAAGAATTACTGGTTTTGAATTTGTGTTTTAGAAAAGGTTATTTACCCATCTTACTGCATATATCGTGGTCAGAGTCAGTTTCACAGCACATAACCAAAAGAAACATGAAGTTTAAAATGTTTTGATTTTTGGTATCTTTGCAGTTAGCCAAAATAAGATATCATAAAGATATCAATACAGGACAGAAGAAATGCTTGTTAGTTAAGAAATGCATTAACTGTATTACATTTAATACCTCCAGGTGAAGAATTTGTTAAAAGTGAAAATAAAAACAACACAAGCGAACAAGACAAAAATGTGTAGGGAAAATACAAAACTGAAGAGTTATGTTATCTTCAGTTTTTCTATATTTTCAATAAAAATACCCTGTTTACTGTCATCAATGCCATATTGCAAGAGTGCAAAAAACAAGAGATAATATCATAAACTCATGATATATACATTAAATAGCTAAATATATATAATTTCAGTATATAGTACTTCAAAATAGCCAAATGAATGTTAAAAATGTTAATGAAAAGCTGAAATGTTATGTCTGTAATGAAAATAAAGTCTATAAATCACCATGTAAGGAAAAAGCAAAGAAGGAATAGGGCACAAAATGGTATTATGGAAAGAAATGCAGTTCTGTATCAATGGCAAGCGTATTTTAACCCCACTCAGTTATCATGCATACTTTTGGTGCTGTGTTAGAACACAGTGATTGTATAAAGTTGGTTATAGTCAACAAACAAGACTGAAGTTTAAATATGTAGTTAATTCAGTTAACTTCTTATAGTAAGAAAGAAAAGTTACAACATGCAACCTCTTTTTCAATTTGTTGATGATATAGTGTGCTAAAGTATTTTTAAAGACATAACATAAAACAAGCACAAAAAGTACTGTACTTATTTCAAATCCTGAGCATTTACTTGGAATTTTTCCTCCAATAAAAATTTGTAAAATTTCTATTTTACATATTGCTTCAGATAATTTTGTATTTTCTGAAAGCTACAATTTAAAAGAATTAATTATTTCCAAAAAATTGAACATATACAATTTACACAGATTTAATTTCTTGGCTAAGGATAAGTTTTAAATTTTTATGTTTGAGTGCTCAGTGGTATCAGAGAGGTACAGAATGTAATTTATTTGCTGAATGAATTTTCACATTCATTTCAAATACAATCAAAAGACCTATAAAATTATGCTTTACATTAAAAAAAAAAAACCCAAAAACAATGCGAGACATAAAGCGTAGCTGTGAAAACTATTTCCCAATAACATGTGACTAGCCCTCTCTTCAGGCTCTTAGAAGACTCCACTGTGGTCAGTTCAGGATAATCAGTACATATATCTAGTACAACTGAAGCTGGAACTATCTTTCTCACCTTTTCACACTCAAAATTTTTATCCAAGCAGAAAGATAAGTACATGAAAACTAAAAACAGATCTAAAATATGTATGAAGGAATTTCGATGTGTTTCTTGGCCATCTATAAAACTTCTGTCACTTTCTTTATTCCTGCCAAATAAAGATTCATGTTGATGCCAATATTTAATACATAAGCGTTTATTAAGGAACAATTTCCAGAATTAAGGGCATATAAAACAAGGAAATGTCTATGAATTCACATTCAACAACCTGAAAATTGACATTATGACTTAGTTCATATTTTGAGGGAATCTATAGTAGTCATTCTTAAACTAGTTTTCATGATTAATACTGATAATTCATTTATAAAAATAATCCTCACCAAATGTAGGCTGCTAAGAATATATCAAATGACAATTTGATGATTTGGAAAGGTCTGTGAAAAACATGCTTTAATTTAATAAATGCTTACTACTTCTGTAAAGCACCATCATGGCAAGGGCTATTCAGTTAATTCCTATGGCAAAATCATTTTCACTTTAACACAGCTCAGATAAGTATTATCAAAAAGTCTATTATTCGCAATTATTAAGTTTTAGAAATAAAAAGACTTCACGTACTCACCCCTTTATCTCCTCTTGCTTTAGAATTGAATTTTACTGTTTTTAACCGGGCTCGTTCTTTCTTCTCAACCCTGTCAATGTACAGATGGTTACGTACATTGCATTATTTATTTTGTGGTACTGGGGATTGAACCCAGGGACTTTGCACTGAGCTATACACTCAGCCCTTTATTTTTTTTTTTTTTGAGACAAGATCTTGCTGAGTCTCTAAATTGCCCAGGCCAGGCTTGAATTTATGATCCTTTTGCCTCAGCTTCCTGAAGTGCTGGGATTATAGGTATGGACCACTATGCCTGCCTCGATTAGAAAGTAAGCAGTTTAACTTATTTATTTTGCTGCTGGGAATTGAACACAAGGCCTCATACGTGCTAAGCACACACTCAACCAATGAGCTACACCCTTGGCCCCCAGAATGGGTTTTTTTTGAGACAGTCTTGCTATGTAGTTCAGGCTGGCCTCGAACTCACAGTGATCTTCCTGCCTCAGCCACCCGAGTGCTGGGATTATAGGTGTGTGCCACCACGCCCTGCCTTTTTTTTTTTTGAGATGAAATCTCTCTACGTTGCCCAGGCTAGCCTGGAACTCTCGATCCCTCCCCTCCCTCAGCCTCTTGAACAGGGGGACTACAGTTACATGCCACCATGCTAGCCAGAATTTTTTTTTTTAACTAAAACAAATATATCTAAGAGTCTTACTAGAAAGTACCAGAATTGATACCTTTATAACGGTCATCTTTATATTCTAAAATCTTTAGGAATCATCTAGGTTCATATCCTAAAGTTAATTAGAGTTGCTGAAAACAAAACAGAAGGGCTCATTTTATTATTATTACAAAAACCACTTATGAGTAGCAAAGTATAGTATGTGTGATTATACTTTTATATACACTCAAATCTGTAATTATATTGAAAGCACTGGGAGGCAGTATCTCTGAGTTTAGTGATTTCCAGGTATTCCATATTTTTAAATTTAAATATTAGTTTAGGATTAGAACACAGATGCTAAAAATTAAGCTTGAGAGAGAAAGCTAATGTGGCAAAATTTAACAACTGGTGAAAGTGGGTAAAGGATATATGGTTCATTGTATTTTTCTTTTTTTTTGGACTTATTTTTCTGTAGCTCTGAAAGTTTAAAAAATAAAAGGTTGGAAATAAATTAAGCTTAACCCCAATGACATTTATATGTAAGTGTATAAAGCAACTACTTTAGGGGCCAGCAAGATAGCTCAGCGGCATAAGCGCCTGCCTGGCAAGCGTGAGGTCCTGAGTTCGACTCCCGGTACCCATACCGCTCAGCAGCACGGGCACCTGCTGGCACACAAGGTCCTGAGTTCGACCCCGGTACCCACCAAAAAATAAAAAAAGCAACTACTTTAAAGAGTTTTAAAGTATTTTTGGAAGGATACATAACTGGTAACCTGCCTTATTCCCATGAGGCTGAAACAGATGCTTGGGAATAAGGATAAGTAGTTTTCTTTTAAGAACTTTTGAATTTTGAACCCCAGTAAAGTGGCTGGGCGTGGTGGCACACACCTGTAAGGAGGGGGGGCAGGAGGATCACTGTGAGTTTGAGGCCAGCCTGGGCTACACAGTGAGTTCAAGGCCAACCAGAACTGCATAGTGAAACCCTGTCTCAAAAAAAAAAAAAAAAAAAAAAAAAAGGCAAGCAAATAAATTTTTTTTTTTTTTGTGGGTACCAGGGGGTCGACCTCAGGACCTCGCGCGCCAACAGGCACCCGTGCCGCTGAGCGATATCACCGGCCCCTTTTTCGTATGTGGGTTCCGGGAGTCGAACTCGGGCCCTCACGCTTGCAAGGCAGGCGCTTACGCCGCTGAGCCATCTCACCGGCCCAAAGCAAATAAAATTTAACAATAAAACCAAATTTCATGTAGAATGTAATATTATGAATCTTGCAAACTTTCATGGAAGTTAGGCTTTTACAAATCCTCAGATTTCAATTTGCAATTATGTTAGTATATCACAGAAAAATCCACCAAAACAGCTGATGAATAAATGTATTTTCTTTATTATTAGCTATATTGTTTTACTGTGGGTATAGCAGAACCTTACCACTGATAAAAGTTATGTTTTTTATTATTCCAGAGCAATCCTGATGGTCCATGACATGAATAATTTATAAGTATGTCTGGGTGCTTACTGAGGCCAGAATTGTAGGAATTATAATTCTTCATGCTATTTTTAGAAGAGGTCTAAGCAGGAGACAGTTCTATTTAAGGAAAATCAAGTTTTGAATACATTTAAGAATGAAGTAGCATAATCAGTTGTGCTACTGCTTCATACTGTATTGTGGGAGAAAAACTACTTCTACAGTGTTACTCATGAATCTGGGGACTGGCAGAGGTCTCAAGACTTATCTCTTGCATTACTTCTCTCTTCCACCAAAGTCGGCAGCATTTCTCACTGGCTGCAGGCACATGTTTAGTTCTTACACGATATGATATGAGGTTTCTAACAGACTCAAGAAAGCGCAGGGAAGCGTTTTTTTTTTTTTTTTTTTTTTTGGTGGGTACCGGGGGTCGACCTCAGGACCTCACGCACCAACAGGCGCCCGTGCTGCTGAGCGATATCACCGGCCCCTTTTTCGTATGTGGGATCCGGAAGTTGAACTCGGGCCCTCGCGCTTGCAAGGCAGGCGCTTACGCCGCTGAGCCATCTCACCGGCCCAGGGAAGCGTTTTTTTTTTTTTTGTGGGTACCGGGGGGTCGACCTCAGGACCTCGAGCGCCAGCAGGCACCCGTGCCACTGAGCGATATCACCAGCCCCCTTTTTTTTCGTATGTGGGTTCCGGGAGTCGAACTCGGGCCCTCGCGCTTGCCGGGCAGGCGCTTAAGCCGCTGAGCCATCTCACCGGCCCCGAGGGAAGCGTTTTTGAACCTTAAACAGAGCACATTCTACTCCAGGAAAAAGTTATGCTAAGGGGATGGTCTGCTCAAAGGGACTTTGCTGTCCAATATGAGACCGCACAATAGTTGTGTCTTGCTGGCATATGGATCTAGCTAACAACAGTTATAAACCCCACAGACACATTACAAATTCTTGTAATACTTTAATACTACTCTTGAGCTGGTGGCATAGCTCAGTATAGAGCCCTTGCCCTAATTTTATTCTCAGCACCACAAAAAACAATACAGAGCAAGATACTACTACTTTTTGGGACAAATATACATAAATATTACATGAGTTGGTGTATTTATCAATTTTAGTGACTCCAACAAAATAAGTAGAAATCCAATTCATTAGTAAGTTGTTTACCGCATCATAAACTTGAGTTCAAGTGAATTAACTGGCTATAATAAACATCACCAGTTTTGCTAGTTCTTGAAAAAAAATTTTTTTTTTTTTTGGGACAGGGTCTTGCTGTGTAGCCCAGGCTGGCCTCGACTTGCAGTGATCCTCCTGCCTCAGCCTCCCAATAAAATTGTTTAGAAAGTCCTTAGAAAAGGACTTCTAGGCAATGACTTGGATAAATCAAATCTCATTAAGAAGCTATCTTGGGGTAATTATGAACTGACATTTTAACACCTTTCCCACAGAAGTGGAGACTGAACATTCTGAGATCTTACAAAGTTAAGGTGAGATCATCCTTTTCAAAGTCAGCCTACACTTAACCACTTTTGCCACTAGATGATAAATATGCACAAATGAATCACTAAAATGAATGGTTAAAAGAAAGAGGAATTCTGCACCAATAGGCCTAAAATAAGAAAAGAGATGTGAAGTCTACCACTAAAATATTACTAAAACAAACAAGCACCCTTGCATTTACCTTCATGTGTTAAATCTAAAGGAGGCAATGTATATAATCAAAAATTTAAGGCCTACTACTACCTACATGGGAAAATTACAGATACTTTTTTCCTGCACTGGTACAGACACATGGCACAGTCACTTAAAATACACTCATTTTGCTTTCAGCAATTAGAAGGAGATTTGAAGACTTTCTATTTGGAGGCATTGTATCTTCTAGTTTTGACACTGGTTATAAATAGCCATGAAGCACGATATAGAAAATGAAGTATAAAATAACCACTTCTGTATTCATTCAGTTGTGCTGATGTTTTAAAATTAATTTTTAAAAAATTAATCGTTTTTTGGAGACAGGATCTCACTACATAGTTCAGTCTGGCCTTAAACTCACTATGAAGCCCAGGCTGGCCTCAAACTCATGCCGATCCTCCTGCCTCAGCCTCCTGAGTGCTGGGATTACAGGTATGTGCCACAATGCCTGGATAAGTTTATGCACACACATATATGACATTGTAGTATATATGTATACATACACACACACTATAAAATCACTACAATCAAGGTAATTAACTATCACCTTACAGTTATCTTTTTTGGGAGGGGGATGGTGAGTACTCTTAAGAACCTACCTTCTTGGCAAACTGCAAGTATACTGTAGAATAATGTTACATATGGCTTACTATGCTAAATGTTAGATTTCCTAAACTTATTCATCTTGCACAACTGAAAGTTTGCATCACCTGACCAGCATCTTCCTATTCCTCCTTCCTCTAGATCCTGGTAACAACCACTCTTATTATCTGTTTTGGGTTTCATATAAATGTGAGATCGTACAATGTCTGTCTGTCTGTCTGTGTGTGGCTAATGTCATTCAGCAGAAGGTCCTCCAGGTCCATCTATGTCACAGAGTAAAAGAAATGCAAAGAAACAGCAATTTCTTAGGTTACTTATGCCCTACTTTCAAACGTTAAAAAAAACATATTTACCTGCGTTTACTGGGAATCACTCCAACTTCCTCACTCTCACCATCAGGTGTGACTTGCCTGGCTTGCCACCATTCATCATCTGAAGCATTAATAACATGGAGGATATCTCCAAATTTGAAGTTCAGTCCTTGACTGGGAAGGCCACTGTCTTTAGTCTTGTCATAATCAAAAAGGGCTCTAGACTCGGAAGAAAAAAGTCCATAATTGTTTGTTATAGTGATATTAATCGATTTGAAATAAACATAGTATTCTGAAATAGTATATCATTTGGATAATTAAACAGTGTACTATGGTAGGCAAATAATGCTAAGGACAATTTTGCACTATTATAATAAGACAAAAAAAATAACAAAACTGATGTGTAATGGAAATGGTTTGTTATTTGATACATTACTTTATTTCCTATTTCTTTCAATCCTGGAGGAGGAAAAACATTTTTCGAGACAGGGTCTTGCTGTGTAGTCTAGGCTAGCCTCAAATTCATAATCCTGCCTCAGGATTTCAGGCATGTGCTATCATACTCAACTTTGCTTATTTTTGGTTTATTTTTTGAGACAGGGCCTTGCTATGTAGTTCAGGCTGGTCTTGAACTTGTCATAATTCTCCTGCCTAAGTCTCCTGGGTGGTGGGATTACAGGCATGTGTCACAATAGCTGGTATATTGTGACTTTTTAAATGCGACTTCTAGAAAATTAAAAGTGACATTATGTTTCATAATACGTTGGACAATGCCAGCACATGCTTTGGAATCAGACTGTTGTAGGTTTGACTGCTGTGTCCTAACTTATTGGAGTTTTATTGTAGTTCTGTATTTGCTTGTTTTGCTTTGGGCAGTTTTTGGGTCTCAGTCTTATCTGTCTGGTAGGCCTAATAATACTACGTTGTAGGGTTGCGCTGAGATTAAATCACATTAGGTAAAGTGTGTAGGATAAATTTTAAAAATGCTTCTCGGTGTGGTGGTATACACTTGTTGTCCCAGCTACTTGTAAGGCTGAGGCAGGAGAGAAACTGGTAGGTAGCTAATGGTTTTCAATATGTGCCAGGCTGGGTATCACAGTGAAAACTCCATCTCATAATAAAAACAACCAATGCTTTTTAGTATAATCCAATGACAACACACACACACGCACTTTTTGTGGTACTGGGGTACCCTGCCACTAAGCTACATCTTCAGTCCCTTTTATTTTGCGAGAGAATGTTTGCTAAACTGCCCCAGGTAGGACTTGAATTTAAGATCCCCCTGCCTCACCCTCATAAAGTGCTGGGATTACAGGCATGTGCCATCACATGTATATTACTGACAACTTGTATTACTGAATTTCTAAAATGAAGGCAAATCTAGAGAGTTGCTCTAAAATACCAGAGAGTAAACATTAAGAGGTATTCTTAGCTAGGCACAGTGGTACATGCCTATAATACTGGTTACTCTGGAGGCTGAGGCAAGAGGGGCACAAGTTCCAGCCAGCCTGGGCAACTTACTCAAGACCTTATCTCAAAACAAAACTAAGAGAGATATGGATACAGCTCAGGGTTCCCTGGGTTCAATCCCCAGTATGGGGAAAAAAATTCTTTTTATATTTACCAAACACTTAGAAAAACAAACTCTCTGAAAGATTTGTTTTATTAGCTGTGGATGGTAAGACTAGATTAACATAATGATTATTCCATCAGTTAATTACTTCTTTACTTCTTCACAAGTGGAAACAGCATTTCCAGAGTCAATATTAATAGTGAAAACTACAGATGACTTTATCAGCTGCCCGAATAGGAAAGTACTTCATTAATTTGGCATTTGCAAAATGTTATTATTATTATTTTTTTTGTGGGTACCGGGGGTTGAACTCAGGACCTGGTGTACCAAAAGGTGCCCATGCTGCTGAGCAATATCACCAGCCCTTTTTTTCGTATGTAGGTACCGGCAGTCGAACTCAGGACCTCGTGCTTGCCAGGCAGGCGCTTATGCCACTGAGCTATCTAATTGGTCTTGGCATTTGCAAAATGTTAATATTTAAAAATTTTTTTTTTTTTTGTGGGTACCGGGGGGTCGACCTCAGGACCTCGCACGCCAGCAGGCGCCCGTGCCGCTGAGCGATATCACCGGCCCCTTTTTTGTATGTGGGATCCGGGAGTCGAACTCGGGCCCTCGCGCTTGCCGGGCAGGCGCTTAAGCCACTGAGCCATCTCACCGGCCCAATATTTAAAAATTTGGTAAAAAGAAAATATTGTGTTCTATCATTTGGTCAATGAACAATATTTAAACAAATTGAATTCTTAAGTCGAAATAAGCTCTCTCGAGTATAGCAAAGGGCTGAGCATAGTTCAGTGGTAGTGTTTACCTAGCATGCACAAGGTCCTGAGTTTGAATCCCCGCTCCACAAATAAACAACAGGAAAGGATTCCAGCAATTACCTTTTTAATATATTCATTCTTTTACTATAATATGGCAGTTAGAAATTAATATACAAATCACATTCCTTTTCATTCTACTTGACTTTTTTCTTTCTTTTCTTTTTTTTTTTTTTGCAGCAGTGGAAATTGAACTTAGGTCCTTTGTACCGACCTACATTCCCAGCCCAGTATATTGAATACAAATAATGTACTGTTTCGAGTTTCATGAGCCAATGAAATGGGAAAAAAGTTTATATACTAGTAGTATATATTTATGTTGCTACGTTAATCTTATGTTATAGAAAAATGTCTTCTCTTAAATTTGAAAAATACACATAAAAATTTTCTAATTATGTATTTTCGTGAGGCTGTTCACATTTGTCCTTCATATATATGTATTTTAAACTATTATTTTCATATGCTCATTTTGTTATTATGGGAATTGCCACATAATTAAATGTTACTCAAATGTAGCATATTCTCCTATAAATGCACAAAGGTAAATCTAAGTATGGGAGGATATACTCACCTTGCAGTCACTACTAAACCATCAATCTAAAATAATTTCAAACCCATAATTATTTTGTCTTTCCTTATCAATCATTACTATTCAAAGGCTTATACTGTGTAACTTCCATTAATGAAACTGTAGTAATATTCTAGCTTCTGAAAGATACACTATCAGGAAATCATTAAAAAAGCATTTTATGGATTTGCAGTGTATTTTCTTTCTTTTTTTTTTTTTTGTGGGTACCGGGGGTCGACCTCAGGACCTTGCGCGCCAGCAGGTGCCCGTGCCGCTGAGCGATATCACCGGCCCCTTTTTCGTATGTGGGTTCTGAGAGTTGAACTCGGGCCCTCGTGCTTGCCGGGCAGGCGCTTACACCGCTGAGCCATCTCACCAGCCTTGCAGTGTATTTTTCTATAGCAAATCTAAGTCAGTCACAATGAAAAATCTGAAAGAATTTATATGCATAAATAATTAAGGGTTACCATAATTACAAGTAAAAATTTACCTGACATAGAGGGATCGCTTCTGGCTAGTTCTCAGAGAGCCTGATCCTGAACTAATGCTACTATTCATCATCTGCTCCCGTAAGTCATGTATTTTTGCTTCAAAACGACTGTACTCTGGTGGAAGAAAAAGAGAAATAAATTTATATTTCATAGTCTTAATAAATAAGCGACTTAAAAACAATGTATAAATATGTAAACTATCCTAAAATTGATCAAATGTGGTTAGCCTCCTGAAATAGTAACCTGTATAAAATTTTGTCCAAGGGAAAACCACCTTCTAAATGTATCATAAATTAGAATTAGCTATTAGAATTTCCTCACATCCATATTAACATTACTTAATTGAAAGACAATTCCGTTAATGAAATAGCACTAACAATCTTACATCCTCATTTTAAGTGTAAAAACTAAAAAAATCAGGATATATTTCCATTTTTACATTAAAAAAGAAACCTTGGGCCGGTGAGATGGCTCAGCGGCGTAGGCGCCTGCCTTGCAAGCGCGAGGGCCCGAGTTCGACTCCCGGAACCCACATACGAAAAAGGGGCTGGTGATATCGCTCAGCGGCACGGGCGCCTGCTGGCGCGCGAGGTCCTGAGGTCGACCCCCCGGTACCCACAAAAAAAAAAAAAAAAAAGAAACCTTTAGTAATTAACGTAATAGATGCTTTGGTTGCTGACTTCTTCCCTTGGAATGAGTTAATCTTAAGTTCTTAAACACAGAATTTGTGCAGGGTCAATAATAATAGGAAAAACATGCCTTAACAAATTGATAAATTAAGTTAAATTTATTTTAACTTAATTTATAAATTGTCAAAATGTCAAAGTAAGACACAAAAGCAATATGAAGGAACATAAACATTTTTATTTAAGACAGCTTAATAGAAAAACAAGTATAATTTTGAAGATGGACTATTTTAAACTATATCATATATTAAAAACTAAATTAAAATAGCACTTTTCCAAAAATATTGTGATTACGTGATTATACACATGTCTTCATAATAATTTTTTTTTTACAGTTAGGTAAGATCAAATCTGGTTTTCTTATAAACTTAAGTCTTACGGTAAACAACTTGTCTGTGAATTTGTAAGTTCAAGAAGACAGACTAAGCATGAATTTCACTGAGTTACTCTTCCTTTCACCATAGCCATCAAATTTGTTTTATGAATACCACTATTAATTGAAGCAACAATTTATCAAAGAATTCAGAAACATTTAAACATTCACTTTAATATCCAGCAAAGTATTTTTCAGTTTTAAAGTAGAATAAAAATTTAAATAAAAACATTAGAAGACTAATTATTATAATTCAGCAATTATCAATTCATGGTAAATCTTTAGTATATAGAGACACAGCTAACAACCAGAATAATGAATGGAGATATGAGATTACTCACATATAACGTGCATCTTAAGTTTTGTACTGATTCTTCTAATTAAAAATTAGAACCACTGGGTTTAAAAAATTTTTCTTTTTTCTTTTTTGAGACAGAGTCATGCTACATAGCTTAGGCTGGCCTTGAATTCACTATGTAGCCCAGGCTGGGCTCAAACTCATGGTAATCCTCTTGCCTCAGCCTCCTGAGGCTGGGATTATAGGCATGCACCACCATGCCCAGCACTGGGTTTTAAATTTATCTTTTCTAATCTTACATTTGTTTTTATTTTCTTGAATATGAAGAATCCTGGTTCTCAAGTTACTAGGGATAACAGAATTAGAGTACTGCAGTAACTTGTTTTATCCAAATGTTACATTCACAACAGCAATAACAACACTGAAACATCATGATTACTGAAAACCAGTAATTGCTTTCCTAAGTTTTTTATTCTTAGGTGTAGCCCACAAAGGATATATGGAGTTACTGTTTTAACATTATTTGTGAAAGTTCCTCCTTGGTGTTATGCTGCCAATACAAACTGAGGTTCATTTGTTTTTATATTCAATTCCATCAAGACTCTCTCTAAAAAAAAAAGCCCCCAGCCCCCTTTGCGGTACTGGGGATCAAACTGCGGTAACCTGTCGGTATTGCAGTAATGGGTTATCATCTTAGGTATGTGGAATGTTAATCCCCCCAACCCCTCAACATTAAGCACTGAATCTAGGAAGCACTGCGCTACATCCTCAGCCCTTTTTGTTTTGAGGCACTTGAGATCCTCCTGCCTCAGTCTGCTAGTAGCACATATTATAGGTGTGTGCCACTATCACACTGGGTTGGAATGTTCTTTTGGTATGTAGTTTGAAGTATCTTGGAAAAAAATTTCTTGTATAGACTTTTACTGTTCTGTTTAATCATCGTGTTTTTCTCCCTAGTGGACTCTTAGTCTGTATGTACTCAATAGTCATTGCCTACTACTTCTACTTCTTTTTTTTGAGACAGTTTCTTTATGTATCCCAGGATGGCCTTGAACTTAGGATTCTTTTGCCTCAGTCTCCTGAGTGCTGGGATGACAGGTCTGCACCATCACGCTCAGCTTGCCTAACTTCTCTTATATATATATATATATATATAATATATATATATAATATATATTATATATATTATATTATATAGTATATTATATAATATATAATTCTTAATATATATTTCTTAATACATATGTTTCAAGATAAAAAATAACACTTTGTTTCTCCTGAACCATCTGAGTAACTTGCTTCCTTGATGTCTCATCAACTCCAAAACTGCCCAGTGTGTATCTCCTCCAAATAAATATATTTTTCTATACAACCACAAAACCATCAAAATCAACAAAGTATCATTAATATTACTTTCATTTAATACTCATATTGCAATAAAGTTTCACCAATAATGTCCTTTATATCAGAGGGATCCAGTTCAAAAATGTATTGCATTTAGTTGTACTTTTTTTAGTTTCTTTTCAGCCAGAAGAGTGTCACAGTCTTCCTTTGACTTTGTGATCTTGACACTGATAATTACAGGTCAATTATTTTGTAGAATTGCTCTCATTCTGGGATTGTCTGATGCTTCTAAAAATGACTACATTGGGGTTATGCAATTTTGGCAGAAATACCACAGACGAAATTTATGTTTTTCTCAATGTACCCTACCAGGTGGTAAATAATTCTTATTTATCCTCTTACTGACAACATTTTTGTTGTCTTTGATCACTTGATGAAGATTGTGTCTGCCACATTTTTCCACTGCAACTTTTTCTTACGCAAATAAGTTATTGAAACTGTGTATACTTCTTTATTCTCATCAAATTTGTGATTTATTTATATTATAAGGACTCATAATTTCCTAATTTATTCAGTGGATTAGAGTCTAGTGTTATTTTCACCAACTATGCTGAAACTTTTCCTAATTTGGCCAGCGGGAGTCCTTCACAGATGGAATCTATGTCCTTTTGACATATTTCCATCATTCCTCAAATGTGTTTCTGACACAGGGTATTACAGAATAATCTCCTTATTTTCCCTGCCCGGGCTCTGGAGCCAGACACATGGCTTCTATCAGATCTCAGCTGCTTAAGCAGCCTCTGTCTGTATTTTGTTGTCTTGGTAATACACCTGTCTTCTCTGTTTCGCTTAACATGAGGTAGAGCTATGTGGGTAGAAGTACATGTATGTTTTATTTGCCTTGTTCCTTTTATGTTTTCAAGGGAGGTCAGGGGCCAGATATTGACTTACCCTTAATCCTATTTAAAAAGCCTGTACTCATTATAAGCATACAAATGAGAGGCTGGCTATTATACTAAGCAACCAGTGATTTTAATCTGGCTTCCATTCAGCGTACTTACAGGGTGTGAATGTGGTGCCCCTAAAATAAAAGCATGTGTGGCCCACATTAGCAGATTTCTCACAAAATCAAGGAACTAGCATTCTGATTTCCTCTGTTAGTTCCTTTTCTTTTGTTAATGTTTATTTGTTTGAAAGTTATCTATTATATAACTGAACTTACCCTTATTCAGCTACTGAGCCTATAAGGATGAGTTTTATAGGCTGACAGAATCTACTGCATATTAGAACACATCAAAGAATGCCCAACATGCTACTTTGATTAGCTGAAAAACAGTACGTTTTATTACAAAAATAAATTCTACTCCAAGTATAATAAATGTAATAGTTACTAAATCACACAAGGTTTCATTTGATTTCTAAATAACAGAATGTTTGATTTAATCAATTTTTGGAATGCACACAATAGAACATAATAAAAATGCTTTTCTTCTAATTCTTGTTCCTTGAATTTTTCTAGGTAACATATATGAATTTCATGCAAAAATTCAAAAAATTGCAACCTTTGGGATAAATTGGTTAATTCCTAAATTATAGGACATTTCCTTTGGCTCCGTTAGTCGCATCATATTTTCCCTCTTCATGTTGTTTATGAACATCAAGTATGCTATGTATTCTTTTGGGTGTTTAAGCTTTTTAAATCCCCCTGAGGTTTTACTGTTAAAGTGGTTGTGTTGATGCACACTAGAGTCTTACATGTTTAATATGGCAAGACTTCAAGTTTTCCTAATCCACCTCCTTCCCAGGAATCTAGTAAAACCATGTCCATGAAACTTTACTATATGGACATACAACATCCTAACTTTGCAGTCTTCTTTTTATTTTAAATAGTAATAATGGTTATGAGAAACATACCTTAACCCTTGATACTAACAAACACAATCTAATTCAAAAGTTAGAAAAATTTGAGTGATCTCATTTTCTTTGGCAATATTTCTAGTTTTGTTTATGGCTTTTATTACTCTTTCAGATTAATGAGCTAGTAAAATGCATATTAAAAGGTATGTATCTGATTAGAGGTTAGAGTTTTAAAAAGTAGCACTTGAAAGTTAATTCAAGTAATGGTACAATGCTGGAAAGAATTGGCAGATAAGAATTCCTACATCTTATTAAAAACATTTTTGATCTGGAAAATTAGGTTTGAGATCAACAAATCAGAACAAAACAAAAAAAAAGTTAAGCTTGGAAAAAAAACATTAGAAGGAAGAATTTTAAAAACTGAAAAAAAGCACTAATCATAGACAGAAAAAATTTTATTACCTTCAGGTCGATACTGCGCAACAATTGTTACAGCTTGGCCAGCATTTTTCAATGCAGCAGCTGCCTGCTCATGACTAGCAGCTCTGAGGTCAACACTGTTTACCTATAAATCAAATGAAATCTTAATTTGAGAAAAAATAATCATTTTGATTAAAAATCACAATGGCTTGTTATTTGAGAAGGCACAGATGAGCTGCAATAATTTTACCACTAAAATATACTGTGCAGTACAACAAAAACTTACTATCATTCAAAACAATTTTATTCACTAAAAATACTTTGCTTAATGCCAAGTGAGTAAAACCAAAACATTTCCCCCCAGCAAGTTTTCAATACATCTATTGAGAAATGCATCTTACTTTGAGAAAAATCAACAAATGTCATCATTTTGCATATTTCATTTCACTAGTAACTCAAGCAATAGGAGGGAAATTCATTTTTTACTTGTAGCATCCACTCATTTCCTACTACACTCTCATTCCTACCACTCAACTCAGTTAGAATTCTTTCTTCCTTTTACAACTAAATCTTTCATTCTTTTGGTATAACAGAAAAATAATTACTTAAAGACTAAGTGGGCATTCATAGAAGCATCATAATTGAGTATAATATACCTGAAAATTAAAAAAACCAAGAACCAGCAGTAAGTAGAATAATGCGGAGTTCAAGACTTTCATTAAAACTTTCTGACAGGAAGACCATCATATAAATTTTATATGAAAACCTATTTTGTTGAGAGTTAATCTAAAATCTGCTGAAGATTTACATAACACTTTTCAAAAATTTGACAATGAAGCCACAAATTCTTGAGATCATAAAATTTACATAAAAGAACATTTTAACCATGTAAAGGTCTGATGTTTTATATTATCTACAAGGACATCATTATGCAACCAAATTAAAACACATAGCCCTTGAACGAAAATTAAGACCAAAAGCCCCAACCTAAACGAAAGCATCATGTGGTCATTAGAGAATGAGAACCAAGATCTAGAAATCCTAAGCTAAACAAATGCATAATAATGTGGTTATCAGAGAACATCTCTAGCTGAAGATGGTAATAAAAAATGCAAAACAATATATAAATAGTCCTACTTTGTGCATAAAGAAAATCCTAATTCCCAAGAGAACAAATTAGGGAAGAAGTCTACAGGAAGATTAACTTTTACAGATTATTGTAGAAAAGATAAAACTTTTAACAAATTACTTCTGTGGGTCAAATTCTTTTGTTACAGAAAAGATCTGAAGATACCCTATATAGATTTAAAAGTACATAATTTGTTGAACAAGATCACAAATTAAGTACTTTCCAAAGTATCACTGAATATTTCAAAGGAAGTGTAGTTAGGGTTTGCAAGAGAAACAATTTAATACAGGACACATAATTTACAGAATTATTTTACAACAGTCACCCAAAGAGTCAAATGCAAAAAGAGTGCAGGAACTCTGTCCACATACTAAAGACCCAAAGAATCCAGCTGAGGGCCTGGATTCCACAGCAATGTCCTGCATGAGTCCAGCTGAAGACCTAGAGCCCATGGCAATGCCCTTATGAGTCCAACTGGAGGCCCAGAGCCCACCACAATGTCTCATGCAAGTCTGTTTCACGGATCTATGCTGGGAAGGCCCAAAGGTCTGTGGTGGAAGCTAGAAAGTCTGCACCAGTGGGATGAAGGATCTGTACCAGTAGGCTGAGGAATCTGCACTGGAGCCAGGAATCGACACTCAGTGGTCCCCTGAAAAGAACCGAAGCCATCCTCAGCGATGAGTCCCGAGCTCCTTGACAGTGCGAACAGCCAAGTTCGTATCAGGAAAACCATTGACACGCTTCTCCAGGAGAACCAACAGCACCACCTCGTTCTCTGCAGTTCTCTTTTCATGCTGTTGGCAACAATCCTCAGGTGGGCCCTCCACACCCAGCACCACACTGATTCAGTTTAGCTGGGTGTTACAAGTTGACCACCAGTTGTCAATCCACCACAGGAAATATGATACACTATCAAGGATATTTTAGAACAAAATCTCTGTGGTGAAAGACATTTGTGTGTAAAAAAACAAAAAAACAAAAAACCCCCATAAAAATGGAGAAATGCTTCATGTACTTGAAAGTCCACTTTTCTTTTTTTTTTTTTTTTGTGGGTACTGGGGGTTGACCTCAGGACCTCGCACGCCAGCAGGCGCCCATGCTGCTGAGCGACATCACCGGCCCTTTTTTCCTATGTGGGTTCCGGGAGTCGAACTCAGGACCTCGTGCTTGCCAGGCAGGCGCTTATGCTGCTGAGCCATCTCACCGGCCCCCTTAATTTTATTTTTGAGTTGTTCAAGGCTGATTAATAGAAATACAACTGCTTTTTGTATAGTGATCTTCTATTCTGCAATCTTGTTAAACCTGTTTATTAGCTGTAACAGTTTTTAAATTTCTTAATACTGTATTTTCTATATATAAGATTATGTGAACCACAGTTTTCTGTCTTCTTTTTAACTCTGGGAGACTTCTACTGTATTTTTTTTTTTTACTTGCTCAATTGTCCAAGCTAGAAGCTCCAGTAAACATAGTGGGAAGAGTAGCTACCTTGTCTTATTTCTGATTTTAGAGGAAAAGCTTTCAGTTTTTTGCTTTTTTGTTACCTTGTTTGTTTACTTGTTTGTCTGCTACCACTTTTTCAGAGATACCCTTTATCTGGCTGAGGTAGCTCCCTTGTATTTCTAGTTCGTTGAGTATTTTTTTTAATCTCAAAAAGGCACTGTTTTTTGTTTTTTCTGGTACCAGAAATCGAACTCAAGACCTTGCATTTGCCAGGAAGGCGCTTGTGTCACTGAGCTATATCCCTGGCCAAGGCATTGGTTTATGAGCACTGTTTTTTCTATGTTATTGAGATAACCGTAAGGCTTATGTTCATTACCTTGGTAGGATGGTGTCTTACTTCTAACTGGTTTTCTTATGCTGGACCAAGCACGCATTTTCTTTGGATAAATTTCTCTTGGCTAAGATGTATAAATTTTTTTTTTATCCTGCTGGGTTCACTTTTTTTATTTTGTTGAGGATTTTTACAGTTATATTCATAAAGGATACTGATTTGTAGTTTTCTTGTTATTTCTGTATGTTTAGTATAAGAATAACACTGTCCTCACAGAGTGCTTTAAAAATCTTCCTCACACTGCTTTCTTTCTGTAATGACTGGTGTTAATTCTTCTTTAAAAGTCTGACAGCTACCAGTGAAGCCATCTGGACCTGGGCTTCTCTGCTGTAGGAAAAGTTTGATTATTAATTCTCTCCTTTCCCTTTCTCCTCTCCTTCCTCCTTGCTTTCACATTGTGTTTGAATCCGAGGCCTTGTGTGTACTAAGCATGTGCTCTACCATGAGCTAGGTCATAAACCCTTTGATTACTGAGTCAGCGTCCTTACTCATTATGGTCAGATTTTTATTTCTTAAGTAATTTATTTATGAGCAATTATATAATATATACCTATGAAATAATATATCACATATAAGTACATAACACTTTTAAATATCCTTTGCCTTTAGTAATAAATTTTGTTTTAAGGTCTGTTTTGATATTAGCATTAGCCATGCTGGGTCATGTGTGGTTATTATATAGTATATCTTTTCACTTTGAATCTATTTGTGTTTCTGCAGACAGCATACCCTTGGATTCTGTTTTTTTAATCTACTTTTATCAATTTTTGCCTTTTTTAGCAGGGTGGAGAGGGGGGAAACTGGGCCTCCCTATGTAGCCCAGGTTGGGCTTGTGAACTCACCATCCTCCTGCCTTAGCATCCCAAATGCTAGAATTACATGTGTGCACTACAACACCTGGCTAATCTTTGCCTTTTAATTGGAGCATTTAATCCATTTATGTTTAATGTAACTGCTGACAGAGGAAAAACTGCATCATTAATTTTGCTATTTGTTTTCTTTATGTCATATCTTTTTTGTTATTCTACAACTCCATTAATGTTCCTTTTGTATTAAATAATCTAGGTATTTCCTAGAGTGCCATTTAAATTCCCTTGTAATTTCTTTTATTATATATAGTGTAAGTCTTTTTAGTGATTACCCTGGATTATAATTAACATCTTACAATGATTAGATTAATATCAATTTAATTTAATTTCAATAGCATATGAAAACTCTGTTCCTTCTACCCTTGTAATGTTATTGTCATATAAGTTCTATCTTACTATACAATGTGTGCCTATCAACACAGATGTATAATTATCACTTTATTTGGTTGTTTTAAAATCAGATGAGAAAAAAAAGGAATTATAAATTTGAAAATACACAATGCTGATTTTTGTTTTTGGTGGTGCTGGGGATCAAACCCAGGGCCTTGCACATGCTAGGCAAGCACTCTACCACCAAGCCACAACCCCAGCCCACTTACTGATGCAGTTACCTTTATTTCTTCATGGGGATCTGCCTTATTCTCTAAGTGTCCTTTCATTTTAGCCTAAAGTATTTCCTCCAGTGTTTCTTGTACAGTAGGTTTACAAGAGATAAAGTCCCTTAGCTTTTATTTATTTGGGACTGCTCAGATTTCTTCCTTGTTTATAAAGGATAATTAAGCTAGATACAGAATCCTTGGTCAACAATTTCCTTTCAGAATTCTGAATATGTCATTTCATTACATCTAGCCTCCACAGTTTTTGATGAGAATACAGCCGTTAATCTTAACTGAGGATCCTTTGCATGTGATGATGTACTTTTCTTTTGCTGCTTTCTAGATTCTTTAGCTTTTGACAGTTTGATTATGATATCTTTATGGCATGCATATCTTCAAGTTTGTTCCACCTGGAGTTCACCGAACTTCTTGGGATGTGTATCATAGTGTTTGTCCCCAAATTGTGGAAGTTTCAGGTCATTATTTATGCAATCTTTCTTTCCTGTTGTTCAGGTACTCCTATTATATGTATGTTGGTACACTTGGTGGTGTCCACAGGTCTTTGAGACTCTGTTAATTATTCTTCATTCTATTTTCTTTCGTTCTTTGGCTTGGACAATCTCAACCTATATTTGTTCATTTTTTTTTTTTTCTTCCCACTCAAATCTGCTACTGAGTTTGTCTAGAAAAATCTTTATTTTAGTTAATTTTTCAACTCCAGAATTTCTGGTTTGGTTCTTACTCATAATTTCTCTTTATTGTTGTTCCCTACTTGGTGAGATATTGTTCTCATACTTTCCTTTTATTTTTAAAGATGGTTTCCTTTAATCCTTTTGAAATATTTAAAATACTTGATTTAAAGCATTTGTTAAGTCCAATGTCTGGACCTCCCTAGGACAATTTCTATTGATTGCTTTTTCTCTCTGGGCATGGGCCATTACTTTCTTGTTTTTTTGCATTCCTCATAATTTTCTGGTTGAAAACTGGACATGTAATAGAATAAAACAAGACAACTCTGGATAACAGATTCATCCCCCATCAGGGCTTATTGTTGTTACTGTTACTGTTTGTTCAGTATCTTTCCTGAATTCTAGAAAGGCTGTATTCTTTGTCATGAGTAGCCACTGAAGTCTCTGCCTGGTTAGCTTAGTGGAGAGATGCTTCCTTAAGTGTCTAGAGCTAATAAGGCTCCCAGTCTTTGCCAAGGGCTCTGTATGCAAGTTTTAGGAAGGCTTTTAACATTCAGGTAGGCAGCAGTAATGATGCCCTAATCTTCATATCCTCCTTGCACAGTATCTTATATTCAGCCAGAGTTGACAGTTGACAGCACCTTGTGCTGGGTACTGAACCCAGGGCCTTTGAACTGAGCTACACTCCTAGCCATTTTGTTTTTTATTTTGAGGCAGGGTCTTGCTAAATTGCTACATTACCCAGGCTGGGCTTGAACTTGAGAAACTCCTGCCTGTACCTCCCACAGTGCTGGGATTACAGGCCTGAACTATGCTAGGCAAGTGCTCCACCAGTGAGCTACAAGACCCAAGGCTTTTTAACATTTTATTTTGAGACAGGGTCTCACTAAGTTGCCCAGGCTAGCCTAGAAGTTATGATCCTCTTACCTCAGTCGCCTGTACAGTTGGGATTACAGGTGTGTGCCACCATGCCTGGATGGATTTTCAGTTTTAAAACTGAGAGTAAAGGAGTTTCCAGATAATGAGATTTCAGTGCTAATACCAAGAGGTTCAGAGGCTGATTGTGTTGGTCAGCCTACCATACTTTAGCAATGTGTCAGTGACCCATATAAAGTGGTCCTACATGGACAATTTAAAAGCATTTATTTTTGCTTTGAGATTCTCACAGCAAACTCTAAACCAACTGAAAATCTATTTTGACAGAAGGTGTGAAGTAAGGAACTAAGCTAATTTTATTCCCCTAAGTAGATAGGTAATTTGTATTACATTGGTTTTTTTAAAAAAATCATTCCTTACCACGAATTCGCCCTTATATCTTAACATATTTTTTAAAAATTATAGTATATTTTACATAAAATGTATCAATTTGAACAGTTAAACTTGCAGGATTTTGACAACTATATATATATATATCCAGGAAACCACTACCCCAAGAAGATATAACCTTTCCATCAATCAACCCAGGGAGTTTCACTGGGCACTTTTACAAGCAGTATCAATCATGGACAGCTACTTTCTGAATATTATCACACACGTTAGTGCTTATGATTATCATATAACTAGTACGTATTATCATATAGTACGTATTTACCTGGTATCTGTTTTCCTCAACATGGTATTTTTTAGTTATCTACACTGTCTTGTGTTTTAGTAGTTTGTTCCCTTTTCTTGTTGAGTAAGATTAAATTTTTTGAATATATCACAACTTACTTTATTTTTCTTTTAATGAAAACTTAGGTCATTTCCAGGTCTAGACTATAATAAGACTATTATGAACATTCTTGTCGAAGTGCTTTTGTGGACATACACTTTCATTTCTCTCAAGTAAAACTTAGGTGACAACATTAGATGTTTGTTTCACTTCTTAAAGATCTCCAAAAAGTTCTTGTATGGTATATCGTATGTCCACCAGTAATAAAGGAGAGCTGCGATTGTTCTACATCTTTACCAATAAATGTTAACTTTTTTTTGAGCCATCCAACTGGATGGGATCATTATGATTTTTAAAATATCAATTTTTATTTAGGCACAGGCAATCTTTTTTAGGGGTTTAAAGGTTTTGACAAATGTGTAAGTCTGGTAGCCACCACTTCGAATCAAGATACAGTAAAATTACATCATTCCTATTCAAATTCCTTAAACTCTTTTACCTATTGTGGTTTTTGTAGCTCCCTGATTATGTTAAACACCTTTTTTCATGTGTTTACTAGCCCATTTGTATATCTTCTTTTGTGAAACAGCCACGTTTTTGTGCATTTTAAAATTGGGTTATGTTTTTATTGTTGATTTGTAAGAGACCTGTATTCTAGACACAGTCTTTTGTCAGGTATATGTACTAAGATTATTATTATTATTTTTTCTTTTGTGGGTAACGGGGGTCGACCTCAGGACCTCGCGCACCAGCAGGCGCCCGTGCCGCTGAGCGATATCACCGGCCCTTTTTTCGTATGTGGGTTCCGGGAGTTGAACTCGGGCCCTCGCGCTTGCCAGGCAGGTGCTTAATGCCACTGAGCCATCTCACCGGCCCTATTATTATTTTTAACCACTGAATGGCTTATTTGATTTCTAAATGGTATCTTTTTGTATAAATTTCTAAATGGTATCTTGTCCAAAGAACTGTTGCCTAAATCGGGGTTGTAAAGATATTTTTCAATGTTTTATTAATCCATTTAGAATTAAGATTTATGTCTGGAATAATATTGGTAAGCCATGACCTCAGTAGAGATACCCAGTTGTTCCAACACCATCTGTTAAGAAGACTTTCCTTCTCCATTGAACTGAATTGGCCCTTTGATCCTATGTAAGAAATCTGCCTGATGCAAGCTAAGGTTTTCTTGTAGAAGTTTAGTTTATGATCTACAATTCATTTCAACTTTCTCCAACTGTGATTGTAGAGTTTTCCATTAGGTCTGACAATTTTTGCTTCATGTATTTTGAAAGGTTTACTAGGTACACATGCATTTAAGATTACATCTTCTTTTTTTTTTTTTGTGGGTACCGGGGGGTCGACCTCAGGACCTCGCGCGCCAGGAGGCGCCCATGTCGCTGAGCGATATCACCGGCCCCTTTTTCATATGTGGGTCCTGGGAGTCGAACTCGGGCCCTCGCACTTGCCGGGCAGGCGCTTAAGCCGCTGAGCCATCTCACCGGCCCAAGATTATATCTTCTTGATGAAATGATACTTTTTTTTTCTTTTGGTGGGTACCGGGGGTCGACCTCAGGACCTCAAGTGCCAGCAGGCACCCGTGCCACCGAGCGATATCATTGGCGCTTTTTTCGTATGTGGGTACCGGAAGTCGAACTCAGGACCTCACGCTTGCCAGGCAGGCGCTTATGCCGCTGAGCTATCTCACCAGCGATACTTTTATCATTATAGAATCCATCTATAATATCACTATTTGTCTTGAATTCTATTTTGTCTCAATTTTAATATGTTACCTTTCATATGCTGTTTATGTGGGTGGATCTTCTACTCTCACTCACAACATGTCGATATTTAAAGTGAATTTCTGATGAACAGTACATAGTTGGGTCTTGCTTTTGTGAACCAAAACAATATCTGCAGCTTAATTGGATTGTTTACCATAATACAGATATTGAGATAGCTGCATTTCAATTTCACATCTTATAACTTACTGGGCTAGGGATATAGCTCAGTAGTAGCAGAGTGCTTGCCTAGTATGCACAGTTTGATTCCTTGAGGGGGAGGGGAAGAAGAAGAGGGAGAGGAAGAGGGACTGAGACTGAAGTAAATATCGTATACTACCATTCTGGAATAGAACAGTTCATGTGTCAGGGATTAATCCCTGCAAAGACTAGGATTAGGCTGCTAGAATTGGTAGCTATCTCAATATAATCTGTACTTGCGCTGTGTTTTGTCATTGCTTTAATTTCAATTAGCTAAAAGTTTTCAAAATAGGATCAAGATTTTTCCTCCTGAGGGCCTTAGGGTGCAAGCACTGGTGAGATGTGCAAGATTTCATGTTTTAAGCTGAGCCACTGACTTTGAAAACCGCTTCTAACACTGTTGCCCACTGAGTTCTTAGTAAATACTTTTTGTTCTTTTGACCTGCCTCAGTTTTTCTTTGTCTTGGGAGGTATCATTCTTCTCTTTGTCTCACCCATCTCTGTCTCCACTGCCTGAGAGAGGTTCATCTCAACTTTCATGCTCTGTGCCTTAGCAACTGAAATTCCAGAGCTCCTGTTGATGTTCACACATCTTCTGTTGTGGGTCAGAAGACATACTTTTTTTTGGGGGGGGGGGTACCGGGAATTGAACTCAGGACCTCACATTTGCCAGGCAGGTGCTGCACCACTGAGCTAAATCCCTTGCCCACAAGACATACTCTTCAGTGTAGGTTTCTAGTACTCCGACAGTGATATATAAGATGATACACTACAGTACTAGAATTCAGAGACCTAAGTGAACTAATGTCTAGAAAATAACTAGAAAGACACCCATGACAGCTCTTGGTAGCATGGCGGGCAGAGGAGTAGACAGGGCTGGGGGAAACCATCAAGAATGTACCTAACATATAATAGCCTCTTGTAGATCAGTGAAACAGATAAAAATTCTGAGAAGCCCCACAAGTGTGCACCCACTTGCTACCTTCTTTCCCATGGGTCTTCACTGAGTATTCAGAGGCAATAAGCCAAGTTTGGGAGGCCAAGAGAGGAGAATTTTAAGAATCTTTCCTGAGTCATACAAGGCATCCTCAAATACAAGGCAGCTGTCACTAACTGTAGTGTATCATCGTATATATCACTGTCGGAGTACTAGAAACCTACACTAAAGAGCACGTCTTCTAAAGTTACCCAGATTGTTTTGATATATTAGGGTAAGAGGTATGGTTTCTTGAGACTTTTTGTATTGTAACATCATAAGTAGGCTCTATTTCTGCCTTAAAAATCTGTTGCAATAGCCAGGCATTGTGGTATAGGCCTGTAATCTCAGTTCGCTAGAGGCTGAGGCATGAGAATTGCAGCTAGTTCGAGGTCAACCTGGTCTACACAGTGAGTTCAAGTCCAGACTGAACTACATAACGAGACACTGTCTCAAAAACAACAAAAAATCTGTTACAATAATTATTATTCTTGGGCAGTACTATGCTTTTTTAATTGTCTAGCCTTAAATATGTAAATATAGTTTCCATTTAGTTGGATATTAATAATTTCATTTTCTAAGCATTGTGTGGGGTGTATGTGAAAACTCAAGTGCCTAAGAGTTATTTTTATTCAAATACCAGTTCATTATATTATGATCCTAGAATAAATAAAAATAGTTTCCCACTTCTTTTACGTGATGAGTCATTCTTTCTGACTCTGACTCAGTCAATCCTTGAACTGTACAGGATCCTCAAAAGAAATACTCTGATATATCTAAGTATATACAGGGGTAGTCAGATAGTGAGAGGGAATGATCTGAGAACTGCATAAAAGATGCATTTCACATTTCTGGAATGTTTTTCAGTTTATCTTCAGTTTGAGGAATATTTCTGATTTTATTTTGTAGCTGAAAATGTCTCTACTGACTTATATCAATACATGATTTAAAATAGCAATGCTAGGGCTGGTGAGATGGCTCAGCAGTGTAAGCGCCTGCCTGGCAAGTGCGAGGGCCCGAGTTCGACTCCTGGAACCCACATACGAAAAAAGGGCCGGTGATATCGCTCAGTGGCACGGGCGCCTGCTGGCGCGTGAGGTCCTGAGGTTGACCCCCGGTACCCACAAAAAAAAAAAAAGCAATGTTATATAGCACTGCTGACCCAGGATATAAAGTGTTTCCAGATCTCAAAATTCTGAAGTTCCAGAAAGTGTCTACCTTTACTGTTTAATTAAAAGCATGGCATAGCATAATGGTTAAGGTAAATTCTCACTGCACCACTTACTATCTACTGTGGGAAAATGAATTTCTAAATTTTAGTTTTGTCACTGGAAAAATGTGCTAAGAATGATGCTCCTGAGAGCCCACCACAAACAATGTAACATACTTCTCTAGAACACCACTTTCCAATACATGCAGCACTGGATTCCTAGAAATAAAGTAAATAAAGTTCTACTGAAAGAAAAAAAAAGCTCACAATGCAAAATTTGTAACATCAGAAAAAATTCATTATGAAGCACCATAGAAGATCATATATGAACTTCAAAAAAGACAACCATTACACATACAAAATAAAGTACTATACTGTATGTTTAGCAGAAAAACCTGAAAGCATACAAAAATGTGTACATACTAAGACCCTACAAAAACCACCAAGGCAGACTGTAAAAAGAACCAGAGACAATGTCGAGGAGAGGAAAAAAAAAAGGTACTCTGAAATCAAAATCTTATTTTTATTTAAAACAGCAGATGAGATATAAAGAAAACAGAAAAAACACAAGAAGAATTCATGAAGGAAATTAAGTACAAGGAGATATATAATGTGGGAAGGCAAAATTTAAAAAAGATAATGGCTAAGAAGTTTCCAAAACTGATGAAAAACAATCTGCTGACTTGGTAAGCATAATTGTTGGAGACTGGGCTGTACAGGGTGGGTTAAGTTGCTGAACACAGGGACCTCTGTGTTAGAAAAGAGCAAATGCATAGTGTTCTGAGGTCAAGATAACACCACAAAATGTTCAACATCACTGGTCATTTGAGGGATGCAAATTAAAACAACACAGATTCCATCTCACCCTTGAAAGAATGACTATTGTCAAGAAATCAACCAATAACAAATGCTGGATGGCTTGTGGGGAAAAAGGAACCCTTCTCCACTGTTGGTGGGAGTGTCGACTGGTACAACCACTGTGGAAATCAGTGTGGAGATTCTTCCAAAAACTAAGATTGGAGGTCCCATTTGACCCAGCTTTTCCCCTTCTGGGTATCTTCCTAGAATTAAAAACATCGTACCACAGTGATATATGTGCACCCATGGTTATAGCAGCACAATTTGTAATAGCTAGATCTTGGAAACAACCCAAATGCCCACCAACTGAGGAATGGATAAAAAAGATGTGGTATTTTTATACAATGGATTACTACTCAGCCATAAAGAAGGATAAACTGGAAGCTTTTATAGGTAAATGCATGCAACTTGAGACCATACTCCTAAGTGAAATAAACCAGACTCACATGTGTAAACATTGTATTGCCTCCCTAGTGTGAGAAGCTGAAAGAGTAAATAAGATCCAAAATGTACAATAGATATTGTAAAATAGGAAGAAACTGTTCAAAAGGAAAGAGAAACTGGGATGGGGGAATGGAGAAAAGAAGGAAGGAAAAGCAAAAAAAAAAAAAAGCAAAAAAAAAAAGCAAAAAAAATACACACATACACACACACACAATAGTTAAGATAGTTATACTACTAATTTCTCTTACTTCATTGAAAAGAAAGATTTGTGCTAATATTGTTTAGATAATTAAATGCCTATATCTTGTACTCTGAGTAACTAATTTAAAGGTAACAATATGCAATGTATTAACCATTGTTACTCTCCTATTATCTTGTTTTGAAGTTTTGGGTTTTTTTCTCTTAAAAATAAAAGATAAAACCACAGCTGAGGCAGCCAAGGACATGGGCTGCTGACACCCCCTATTTCAGAGCAATAAAACTGCCAACCTTAGAGATCAAACAGTCCTCTTAATTGGCACAATTTACTGTTTGGAGAAGTCTTTGAACTAACTCCCAAGGTCCTGCTCAGTTCCCGTGCTTGCCTCAGTATCCCCTTCCTTTGTTTGAAAACCAAATAAATACAGGCTGCCTGGTGGCGCTCTTTGTCTTTACTCCTGAGAGAATTCTGACTTTCCTGGAAGCCCCCAAATTACACTACTGGTCTCTTTTATTTAAGCTGTTCACCATCCACTTGTTTAAAAGATTGGGGCTAACCCAAGACCCTGATACATAATGAATCTTGAACAATAAAATGTTACACATAAACACATTTCAGTGAGTTTGCAGCATACCAGACAAAAGGATCTTCAAAGCAACCAGTGACAACACAAATCACATAAACAAGACAGAAAGACTTTTGTTTGTTAAATAGCAACAAAGAAGCCAGATAGCATAAAACAGTATCTTCAAAGTATTTAGAGACAATAGCTATTAACTCATCCCAGAACCTATGTAGAATTAAATTTACAAGTGAGGGTAAAATAAAGATATTTCAAACCAAGAGCTTTCATCAAGGCAAATAGGGATATCTGAGGAACATTTTTGCTTTTTACAATGACTAAGGAGCATGGAGAAGATGGAAGCCAGAAAAGCTAAATTTTCTACAATGAGCAAGACAGTCCTATACAGTAAGCAACTGTGCAATCCAAATGCTATTAGTGGTCCACTGAGAAACACTGAAGAAAGGAGATACAAATCATAGTAAACAAAAAAATTGTATACCATGTGAGAAAAGTGCCAAAAGTAAAAAATATAAATGAATACATTTGGGAGTATAAAACTGAAACAGAAGGAAAATACTAGAAATAGCATGATTAGTTTTAAATTTCCCAAGGTCTGTGTCTTCAGGGAGCACTGTAAGTACAAAGACAAACTGAAAGTAAAGAGAAAAGATAAAGCGAAGCAAACAAAGTCAGACAGCCACATTAACATCAGTATAGATTTCATAGCAAAACCATTATTATAAACAAAAAGGATCACTATAATGATAAAAGGTCAACATACCAGGAAGAAATGACATTTCTAAACCTATATGCACTTAATAACACAGTTTCAAAAGACATAAAGATAGGCATGGTGGTGCATGCCAGAATCTCAGGACTTAGGAGGCCCAGGCAAGAGGACTGCAATTTAAAAGACCACCATGGACTACATGGTGAGTTCAAGGCCAGCCTGGACTACACAGTGAGACACTGTCCAACTCACCCCAGTCCCCCGAAGATATAAAGTAAAAAGCTAATGCAGCAAGGACAGACTGCTAAACTCACCTTATGTTCAAACAGCTTCAAAGTCTGTTTTTTGGTGGTACTGGGGATTGAACCCAGGGCCTTTGCACTGAACTACATCTCCAGTCTTTAGATTATTTTTTTGAGACTTGGCCTCACTAAATTGCCTGGACTAGGCTTGAACTTTCGATCCTCCTGCTTCAGCCTCAGAGTACTGGGATTACAGATATACACTATCACACCAGGCTTAAAACCTTTTAATAACAGGTCAAACAGCTAAGTGATTAAACAGAAAGAAGTACACAAATAACTACACAAGTAACCAACAAGTTAACAGAGAACATAGATTTCCTCCAACTACATTTACAAAAGTGGACTCCATCTTATGCCTGTAATCTCAGCACTCTAGGAGGCTGAGGCAGGAGGACTGCATATCTGAGCCCAGGGTGGACAATACTGAGACCTAGCAAACCCTGCCTCAAAAAGGGAGAGGGGATATGGCGCATATGGCTCTTTGCAAAGGCTCTGGATCCAATTCCCAGTACTGCAAATTAAAAACAAAACACCCCACCCAACCAACTCCTTGTAAGAAGGTCAAATATCAATGAAAATCTATCATAAAATGTATTTTTTGGTATCACTATAATTCTGGAAATTCAGGCATAAAATGGTAAGATAACCAAGATATAGTCATAACTTTGGGATAAAAAATCCTCTGGTAATCATAAACAGGTCATAGGTAAGACAATAAACACACCATTTTGATTAACATATCCTACCGAAATAATACGGTCTCCTTTCCTGAGCTCTCCACTTAGATCAGCAGGTCCTCCAGCCAAGATAAAGGAAATAAATATTCCTTCTTCATCTTCACCTCCTACAATGTTGAAGCCAAGGCCTGTTGAGCCACGATGAAGAATAACTTTTCTAGGTTCCCTAAAAATTAAAAAAAATTAAAATAGTCTGAAATTTAGAATTTGACATTCCATTAGTGAGAACTTTATATTGATAACTCATATTATCAAACTATTAAGAAAACTAGATGAACTCTAAAACGTTTTTCAAAACTGAGGGGTAAAGAGATTCTTCCTAAGCCTAGAAATCAAAAGGATAAAAATCTGACTTAATATAAAAGCCCAAAACTTAAGTTAAAAAACAAGCAAACATGAAACCAAATCGAAAAGGAAAAAATATGGAAACATAAAAATAATATAAATAGCCTATCAAGAAATACATACTTATGGAAAGCTGGTGTGCACGCTGCATTGCCTATGAAGCAATCACTGCCCCCACTTCTTAGATGTTATAAAACACAGTTATCCCTTTTTCTTAGGGGAAGCAGGCGCTTCTCCAGTCCCAAAGAGATGAATCGTGACCAACCAAAACTGGTTATTTCAATTCCATTCCCTTTGTAAAGGCAAGGTCTGACCCCATTCTGGCCTCTGAGAAATAAAGGGAAATGTTTCTGTCATTTCCCAAAGAAAGACTCTAATAAGGAAAAAGTACATTTACTACTCTCCCTTCCTCTGTCAACACCTCCCTTATCCAAACAAACAAATGAATGTTTAATAAAACCCCTTTCCTTGTTTGGACATGTAATCATGAAGGCAAAACCAAAAGTATACCAGAGACATCATGGGCCTAAGGTTGCTACACTAACCTTGCAATTTCCCAAATCCAGACTTTTTAAAAAAACGAAATAATGAGGTATCTTTTAAAGCTGTGTGTGGTGGTGCATACCTGTAGTCCCAGCTACTCGAGAGGCTAAATGGGAGGATAACTTAAACCCCGAGTATGAGACCAGCCTGGGCAAATAGGGAGACCCAGTCTCAAAACAAAACAAAGTCCAATACTTTTTAGTTTAGCCACTACTAGTGACTTATTTTACTTATTATGTCTTCTTGTCAATTCTGATAATCTAGTCAATTCCGAAAATCTCCGGACTATATCTTACAATTGACAATTCTTCATAATTGTTGGCAGTTAGATATTTATATGGGAACTATTCATACCTTTTAGTAAAGCAATTAAAATGCCCACCAACAATGTATTTTAGATTTGATGAAATACAGAATATCATTTGAGATTATTTTAAAATAAAACATAGTATATTTGTTAAATATTTGCAAAATTTAATGTGATTTTTCTAAAACAATGCAGGAGACAACTGGTCACAAAAACCTTAACACAGGTAAATATTTTTTAAAAATAAATTTTAAATATCTTTACATATAATACACAATCTTCTTAAACATCAGTCTGTTCAAAACTTAAAGCAGTACTTTCTAGACTTATGTCGATACTTATCAATTATTTAATTTTGCCAGCTCACTTGTAAGGGGCTTACAACATATTTTCTTGTCAAAAGTAGTAAAACTAAACGAGATACTGTTTAGAGAAATATACACACAACACACAAAAGAAAAAATGGATAATAAATATAAAATTCAGGAAAGCAGTATTTTAGAGGCGCAGTATAGGAGAAGCAGGGCAGTATCAGGGTCACAGTTAGGCTTCATTATATCAATGATGTTTTAATTCCCAACTTTAGACAGTGGATTCACGGTTTAGGGCTTCCATTGTGCTTTACAATATGTATATAAATTATAATTTTATATGAGCAAATGATAATTAAAAATACTTTGCTGAAATCCTATAGTAGTTTTAGAGGAAAAAACATTCTAGTTTTCAAGTAACAAACACATGAAAAATGCTTAATACCATTAGTTATGAGGGCTATGTAAATCAAAACCACAATGAGAAACTTCACATCTACTACAAACAAACAAACGAACATCCTACAGAACAAAAGAAAAAGTAAGCATTGGTGAGGATGTAGAGAAATTAAAAACTCTTATAAATGGAGGGAGATCTATTATATAATACTTTAAAGTCCAATACAATATTCTAGACAAGAGATATGGAATGAAGAAGGATGGGGACAGGAATAAAGGTGTACATACAACTTTTATTTTAGAAAATAATTAAGATGTGTTATGTGCATGTACCAATTCCCCATAACAAATGTAATCATTATGTACTGCAAATATGTATTAATAAAAATAAAAATTAAAAAATATATTTTAACTTGTGATATATCTAAAGAGATTAAAGATTAGATAAGCCATTAACTCTTCTTCTTCTAGAAATAGGCACTATTGGCAAATAACAAAAATAAATGGTTAAGAAAGATCAGTCTAGGAACAATCCCTAAAGACTAACAGTCTTAAATATTCCTGTCACAGTAAGAACACTATTCTTTCAGCTAATTTCATTCTAAAAACAATTAGTGAGTGCCTCTTTTGTTTACAGCAATGTTAAATCTGAGAGACAAGCCCTCCTCTCTCTGTTCTTACAGAGATCATTGCCTGGAGTCAGGAATCTGACAAAAAAAATTCTTATAAAAACAAAGATTAAAAAATAATAATGCTTTGCTGGGCGTGGTGGCGCGTGCCTGTCATCCTAGCACTCGGGAGGCTGAGGCAGGAGAATCACTGTGAGTTAGAGGCCAGCCTGTGCTACAAAGTTAGTTCAAGGCCAGCTTGAACTGCATAGTGAGACCCTGCCTCAAAAAGACAAAAACAAACAAAAAACTAATGATGCAACTAATAAAACCATAAAAACAGCCATTAGCATTTATGTTAAACATTTTAGCTAATATGTAATATTTGTATAAATTACCTCACATTATATGAAAAGAGCTAAAATAATTTTTTAAAAAATTGATTACTGGGCTGGTGATATAGCTCAGCGGCATAAGCGCCTGCCTGGCAAGCATGAAGTCCTGAGTTCAACTCCTGGTATCCTCATTAAAAAAAAAAAAATTGATTACTTTCCATCTCATCGAAATTCTTAAGAGATTGAAAAATTCAAAAGTGAATTCTAGGTGCCAGGATATCAAGGATATATATCAAACAAAGAAAATACCACTTGTTAAATTTTGAATATCAATCAAATAACTGTCAAAATATATTATGGTATACATTAGTGAAGGAATATATAAAGTTAATTTAAAATATGCTTAAGTATATTCTTAAGTTTACCTAAGCTAATTTCTAAGGTCTTACCAAGCCTAAAAAAAATAGCAGTATTAAAAACGCAACAGTAATTTGTAATATAAAATATTTTTACACTTCAGGCTCTTCCATGATCTTTCCAATAAAAAATACAAAGATTTAAGTTTATTATCTGTAAATAAAATTTTTAGTCCTAAATACTGTGGGTATTATTTGTTGCTGATTAATAGTTGACTTTACAAAGCACAACATGAAACCCATTATTTTGTACAACTAATAAGACTAATTATACAAAAGTTGACTTTATGTAAGAAGGTGAATGTTAATTTAAATTCCTTACCTAGTAATTTCATCATCTCCAAGCACTGCTTTAGAAACTGGTGAGTATCTGGCTGGTGATGCTGGTGTCTGGCCCAAGAAGGAAGATGGGCTAACATGGTTATCAACAGGCTGAGAAGCTGCTTTAAAACAAAGAAAGTGAAAAATTTTAAAAATGAAACAAGTCACTCAGCACCTTATATGTAAATTTTAAGGCAACTTGAAGTATAATTCATGTTCACTAATTTACATACCAGAATGTGGCAGAAAAAATTTACCAGCTAAAAAATGGCACAAACTCAATTTCTGTGTAAAAACTACTTTAGATATTTGGATCAATAAGGCAAATGCATCCTGCTTGCATTCTTTTGGGGCGGGGATATAGCTGAATGGAAGAGCACCTGCCTGGGTTCAACTGTTTTCCGAACGTACAAACAAGAAACCATTGTATTCTTTGAGAAAATACAACTAAAATGTTGTTTTACACATTAACTTACTTGTACAATGAAATACGTAAGGCCATTTGAAAGAGGAAAACAAGATATATCATGTACAGAGACAAATTCCCTATAATGAATGTGGTCATTCTGTATACCTAAATTGTACCAATAAACTTAAAAAAAAAAAAAAAAAAAAAAGAACAAGGACAGTGGATTTGCTCTATAATAAGCACAGTTTTCATCTGTATTTCTCCTCTTATGATTAGACTCAGTATTCTTTGTTACCTTAAGGAATCTTTTACAGACTACTGCCTTGGCCTGTGTGACAGAGTTCCTTACTTCTTTGTAGTATTAAGTAGAGAAAAAGAGCAGTAGCACTAGTATCTTGGATGGTAGGATGGTCCCTTCTTATCCTCAGCTCCTCCCCAAGATAGGGAATGTTATACAACATGTTTGTGTGCTCATGGTAATGATTCAGTAGAAAGAACATGATTATGTAATAGAAAGGGATAGATACGGAACGAGACCCTTTTGGATAAGAAATGAGATTCAGTACAGAAACAGAACTCCTCTTTGACAGGAACAATGACAGTTATTCCATTATACACAGGGGAAAGCAGAGCTTTTGGGCAAAACTATATTTACATAGGTAGATTTAAAAGCGAGAGAGTAAGGATATTATATTCTCTTGTGGGTGCTTAGTGGAATATGACAAAGTCATCGGCTATAATTGAGGTGTGGATGGCAAGTGAAGAAATTATGATGAGGGAAAAATTCTCAGAGTGTGAGAATGAATTAGAGAAATGCAGCTGGCAAGAATGAGGCTCCAGCACGGGCGCCTGCTGGCGCGCGAGGTCCTGAGGTTGACCCCCCGGTACCCACAAAAAAAAAAAAAAAAAAAAAAAAGAATGAGGCTCCATCTGAGATTTAGCTGTAAGTTAAAAGACAGTACAATTTTGTACACTTCTCCAGTCATATTCTGCTTTTAAGAAAAGGAATGAAGAAGACAGAATTTGGTTGAATCAGTATTGGTATTTCTGCCAATTGAGGAGTAAGGGCCAAAGGATCGGGAGATACATGCAAGGAAATGAGTATCATGACAAAACAGAGCCTAAGCTAAATAAAAAATTAGAAAGAGGGACATATAAGGGGGCAATAAAGTAATAATGTCAAATAACTGAAGGTCAAAGTGAAGTTGAGGGGCTAGGGATATAGCTTGGCGGCACGGCGCCTGCCTGGCAAGCGTGAGGTCCTGAGTTCAATTCCCGGTCCCCCCAACTAAAAAAAAGAAGTTGAATTGCTAGAATAGGGGTGAGTGAACTGATGGTTTGGACAGAGAAATGGGATGGCTTAAACTGGTATTTTCAATATGATGAAGGAACTGATCATTATGGATAAGATCTAAAGTATTATCTAGCAAGCAATTACCTAAGCTGAAGTAGAGGGCAGGATAGTTAGGAACAGATCAAGAAACCAACATGCCAGGGTTTTGGCTAAATTAATTGTGTGGATTTTGGTTATCACTAAGAAGAATACAATAAAAACAGCAAGAAAGACAATGGGCTAGCACTAAAATCTTCAGTGAATAAAGACAGATTCATGAGGAGGACATCAGATGGCTACAATATAAAGAATAGGCAGTAAGTTGAATGGTTTGATAACAAAGCCTTATGAAGGCTAACGGACAAAAATCACTTATGTAAAAAATTTTAAAACACAAATGCTTTTTTTCACCCCGCCCCCACAAACGCTTTTAAAAAGACCCCCATGAATAAACTGTTTATGAATTGCACATATAGAATAAATAAGGACTGGAATTATACAACAAAATTCATCATTGTAGTTGTGCAAGAAGAGAAGGGAATGTGAGTAAAATATGATAGAAGTTGAACTAGCAAAGTGAACTATATATAACTTTTTTTGTAATATTCTATTAGCTCAATAATGGATGGAAAACAACATCAACAACGAAGGAATAGGGCCGGTGAGACGGCTCAGTGGCTTAGGCGCCTGCCTTGCAAGCGCGAGGGCCCGAGTTCGACTCCCGGAACCCACATACGAAAAAGGGGCCGGTGATATCGCTCAGCGGCACGGGTGCCTGTTGGTGCGCGAGGTCCTGAGGTCGTCCCCCCGGTACCCACAAAAAAAAAAAAAAAAAAAAAAAAAAAAAAAAAAAAAAACAACGAAGGAATAAATATCCTGCCTATATCTACATGACAAATAGTCATTTAATTATCTGTCTTTAGGACTAGCTATTCCATGTTTTAAAGGTCAAATTATTACACATAGCAAGGAATAATTCAATAAAGTAGCATTTTTCTCTGCTTAACATATTTGTAAGAAACAGCCTGGCTACTTGTATGCTTAGTCATTATCAGGCACCAATTCTCAGTTTGTGGAATAACTGTCCCAAATGTTCATGTTTGTCTTCAAGAAATAAGCATATTCGAAATATGACCAATACCTGAATTGATAAATCAAATAGATTATTACTGAAACTGCATCTTTAATCACAAATAAAAATATACAAAAATCTTAGTACAAGACACGACCTCTGGGCTGGGAATATAGCTCAGTGGCACAGCACCTGCCTGGCAAGCACGAGGTCATGAGTTCGATTCCTGGTTCTTCCCCCCACCAAAAGAGAGACACCACCTCTGTCCATTAGAAAGGTTGAATATTGTTAAGAATTTACTTATATTTTAATAGTTAATATAAATCAATGAACAGATAAGACGATGTATTACTGGAGAACAATAAAGAGATTTCAAAATATAATTTGTATTTACCTCATAGGTAATGATTAGTAATGGTAATGAATCTTGACAGTTTTATTTATTTATTTATTTTTTTGTGGGTACCGGGGATTGAACTCAGGACCTCCCGCGCCAGCAGGTGCCCGTGCCGCTGAGCGATATCACCGGCCCTCCCTTTTTTCGTATATGGGTACCGGATATCGAACTCAGGACCTCACGCTTGCCAGGCAGGCTCTTATGCCACTGAGCTATCTCACCGGCCCCAATCTTGACAGTTTTAAATTGGAAATATTAACATATATAAGAATCAAAATTTAAAAAAGGAATTCTCAAAGCAGATTACAAATACATTTTAGATCTTTACTACTCATAGGTTCATTTAATATTAATTCAATGCACAGAACAAATAAAGCTTTCAGTTTTCAACCAACATGAACCCATTAAAATATATTTAAATCTCAGTTTATACACTTAAAGTATAGAAGTACTGTATAACAATTCAGTTCAATGCAACACAGTTGGACTGCACACAAATAGGCAACAGACTCACAATGGTGGTGAACCTATGGCTCGTGTGCTGCAGCGGACTGTTTGTTATCACTGAAAGCTCTAAAAAGTTTGCCATCACTAAACTAGAAGCTTAAAGCACACAGTATCTGTGCTTCTGCAACTGAGGGTACAGAAAATCCCTTACATACTAGGAATATTTAAAATCAGTTTCTCAAAGTGCATTCCATGAACCAGCAGCACAGAGTAGCTTGCTAGTAAACTGTTATATTTCTGTGCTTAAGCTCAAACCTTTTTTTTTTTGTGGGTACCGGGGGTTGACCTCAGGACCTTGCGCGCCAGCAGGCGCCCGTGCCACTGAGCGATATCACCAGCCCTTTTTTCGTATGTGGGTTCCAGGAGTCAAACTCAGGCCCTTGTGCTTGCCAGGCAGGCGCTTACGCCGCTGAGCCATCTCACCGGCCCCTCAAAACTTATAGAACAAAACAAGAATTTACATTATTTACAGATATTTTTTGATGACTGTCATTTACATAAAACCTGGAGAAAAAATGCTTTAAAATTGTTAAGCAGTAAAGGGAAAAAGGATCCCATCCTCCTATTACAAAGATTCTCACTTAAATTTTTTTTTTTTTTTTTTTTTTTGTGGGTACCAGGGGGTTGACCTCAGGACCTCGCGCGCCAACAGGCACCCGTGCTGCTGAGCGATATCACCGGCCCCTTTTTCGTATGTGGGATCCGGGAGTCGAACTCGGGCTGTCGCGCTTGCAAGGCAGGCGCTTAAGCCGCTGAGCCATCTCACCGGCCCTCTCACTTAAATTTTAAAAAACTATTAGATTAAAATGCTCAACAGTCATTTAAAAATAATTTTATAATGTTTAACCTTTTTGTTATATTGGAAACATTTCATTAAAGTGCACTGCATCTAAAGAAGTAAGAAATTTAAGCAAGCTTAAGCAAACAGACTTACAGTTGGCGATATCAGGTGGTGCATAGCCATCATTTATGTACATACTTGTGGGTTTTGCCACCTTCAGATAAACAAAATCAGATGTGTTCTTTAAGGCAGTTACTGCTTCTTCATGAGTAACTTCTTCTAAACATACACTATTCACCTAAAAGAAAATCCCAAGAGACGTTTAAAACATTTGCATTTGCTTGCTTGATTTCGGTTATAAATAATTACACCAAATCAGGGAATATAAAAGGAGTGATTTAAAGAACACAAGTGTGTGGAAAGAAAATACCCATCTTTATTATTTGTGATATCAGGAAAGTATGTACGTTAACTTCCTCTCACTCTTAAGAATTTAGGCATGTAATGTGTGTGGGCATATTTTAGTTCTTTATTTAAAGAAATGAGACCACGTTAAAACTTGTGTTTTGCAAATGGGTCCTTAATGTTAAGTATCTTAGAGACTGTTCCATGTTGGGATACACACTAAGATTAAAAAAAAAAAAACACCTGCTACACAGTACTTCCACTACGTGGTTATACTGTAATTTATTAAACTATTCCCAAATTAATAGACATTTAAACTGTTCTCCTAAATGGCTTTAGTAAATTCACGCATTACCAGATTGCTCATCCATTTAGACCTTCATTAGTACTGAATCATCATTTAAAAGGTAAGATGATTGTCTTACTTTCTCTTTATATCAAATTATTTAAATTTGTACTGCCACTGTCAATCATACAATTTTTTCCCAGTTCTTTATTGACCATTCATCTATCTTCTGCACAGAAATAGAAATAAAATGTAAATACTAATGTATATCTTGCCAACTTGCTGAACTTATTAGTTCTATTAGTATGTTTTCTTGGACTTTTATTTATGTGTATGTGTGTGTGACTGTCACCTACAAATACAGTTCTACTTTCTATTCTTCTTCTCTACCCAGGCAGGCCTCACACATGCTAGGCAAATGCTCTTACCACTAAGCTACTTTCTCTTCTTGTTGTCTTTTTTTTTTTTTTTCCTATTCTTATTGCTCTAGGTAGAATTTCCAGAATAACACTGAAATAGAGGTGGTCATCTTTTTTTCAGGAATTTGTCCATTTCATCTAAATTATCTAATGTGTTAGCATACAGTTATTCATACAATTCTTTTTTTTTTTTTTTTTTTTTTTGTGGGTACTGGGGGTCGATCTCAGGACCTCGCGCGCCAGCAGGTGCCCGTGCCGCTGAGCGATATCACTGGCCCTTTTTTTGTATGTGGGATCCGGGAGTCGAACTCAGGACCTTGCGCTTGCCAGGCAGGCGCTTACGCCGCTGAGCCATCTCACCAGCCCCCCCCCTTTTTTTTAATGTGGGTACTGGGAATCGACCTCAGGACCTCGCACTTGTCAGCAGGCACTTGTGTCACTGAGTGATATCACCAGCCCTTTTTTTCCTTTATGAGGGTTCCGGGAGTCGAACTCAGGACCTCGCGCTTGCCAGGCAGGCGCTTATGCCGCTGAGCTATCTCACCAGCCCCTCATACAATTCTCTTACGTCCCCTTTTTTGTTCTCGGTTTTAGAAATCTGACTCTTCTCTCTTCTTGGCCAGTCTAGCTAAAGTTGATTAGTCAATCTTTGGTTTTGTTAATCTTCTCTATGGTTTTTCTATTTCTGTTCTCATTTATTTCTGCACTGATCTTTATTATTCTCTTTCTTCTCTTTGCTTTATGTTCAGGTTGTTCTTGTCTTTGATAATTTTTTGCACAAAGAAAGAAAACACTATCAATGTTTCTGTTTTAAATTAAAATATACTAAGTATTAATTTTAATATTTTTTCATTTTCCAAATTTGTGCCTTTAAAATTGACAATGGAGATTTTCCAATGTTTTGACCAAATATTTTTTTTAACGTCATAGAAGAAGTGTAATTTTCCCCATTGACTGTTCATATTGTTTTGCAAGGTTTCAAGAGGAGAATTATTTTTATGGTTTCTACTACCATGCAAAATGAGGGTTGCCTGCATTTTGAAATACATACCTATGGTATACTGTTTCTTTGGTAGCCTGCAATGAGCCACAATAGATCCTCATATTCATATCCTTATAAAAATCCATTCCTATATGTAGTCATCTTGTGTGGCCACATAATTGGCTTTTAGCTAATGAGACAGAGTAACTTGCCAAGAGAGTATTACTGTCACACACTAAGGCTTGTCCTCTTAGAGAGCTCATTCTTGGAACTTGGTAACCATCCTGTAAAAAACCCAACCTAGCCTTGAGGAGAAGCCCTTGGAGGATTAAACATCTGGCTAATAGCCCCACTTGAGTTTCCAGTTGACAGGCAACACCAATTCGCTCACCATGTGTATGGGCCAACTTGGAAGCAGACTGGTTCTGGTCAAGCCACCACAGTTGATACTATGTGGAGTATAGACAGGGTGTCCTTGGTAACCTCTACCCAAGTTGCAGAATTGTAAGCAAATACACGATTGTTGTTATTTCAGCCATTAAGTTTCTGTGTTTTCTTATGCAATATTAGATAAATATAAGAACATGACAAAATTTGCCAAGGGATTCAATGTGTAGTGTAAAAGAGGATGATTCCAAAATTTTAGACTTGACAGCAAAGTTACTCAGCCACTTACCTAACGGTCTTAACCTAAACAGTGACACTGGAAGTGAACACTGATAAAATGTACAAGGACTGAATTCTGGATCACCTCAATATTTAAAAGTTAGGGAAATGAGTAAACACCAGAAAAAGAGAATGAGGAGTGTCAAGTAATAAAAATACCAAGACAGAGAGGACTGTCAAGCAAAATGAAATTGGGTTTGGAGAAGGAGCAAAGTGTGTCAAATGCCAGACAAGTCAATTAAGATGAGGAATGAAAACTGCTAATTTCAGTGTAATAATAAGAACAAATGCCTCAATTAAAAGTGGATTCACGGCCGGTGAGATGGCTCAGCGGTGTAAGCGCCTGCCTTGCAAGCGCGAGGGCCTGAGTTCGACTCCCGGATCCCACATACGAAAAAAGGGGCCGGTGATATCGCTCAGCGGCACGGGTGCCTGTTGGCGCGCGAGGTCCTGAGGTCGACCCCCCGGTACCCACACAAAAAAAAAAAAAAAAAAAAAAAAAAAAAAAAAAAAAAGTGGATTCAAGAGAGATTCAGAGTTCCACCATGATGATAAATCAGCACAGGATGCCAGTTCCCAACCAACGAATTTGGTTCTATAGAAACCTTAAATAAAAACATGGTATCTGTGAAATTTAAAAAAAAAGTGAGAAACACATTGGTGACAGAAATTTGTTTAGGGCCGGTGAGATGGCTCAGCGGTGTAAGCGCCTGCCTGGCAAGTGCGAGGGCCCGAGTTCGACTCCCGGATCCCACATACGAAAAAAGGGCCGGTGATATCGCTTAGCGGCACGGGTGCCTGCTGGCGCGTGAGGCCCTGAGGTCGACCCCTGGTACCCACAAAAAAAAAAAAAAAAAAAAAAAAAAAAAAGAAATTTGTTTAAACGGGCGTGGGTGTAGGCAGCAACGGAGAAAAGGTGTTGCTTTAGCTTGGGGAAAGAACAGCAATCATAGCTGTGAGGGGATAAGTAAGAGAAAAATAGTTCAAGTTAGGCTGTTCATTTTTCCCCATCAACTTAAAAAAACAAAAAACAAAAAACAATATCCTTGCTGCAAGAATAAGTAGTACTTCACAGGATACAGAACAATGGTATCTTTTATATACTGCTGATGGGAGTGTCAAGCTTTACAAGCAGTCTGAAAAACAAGATTTTTTTTTTTAAACGAGTGGCAAGTTTTTATTGTCCATTTTTCCTGGCATTGCTGTATTTTTCAGTATATAATTACTGAAAAATATAATTACTTCATTGTAGTATTTTCAACTGCATGGTAGTTCAGTTTTAACTACTCCTAATGACTATGATCTAGTTTACTGCATGTGCTCCAGTTTCATGAATTGCAAAGAAACGGATGTATTAAAGAAACTAATTAATTTTTTCTTAACCATAAGCTACTATTAACTTTTTAATATTAACACAAGCTAAGTTTTTAAAGTTAATTCATATTCCTGCTCATAAGAAACCAGACTTCCTTTTGCATTCTCAATCAGGAACTATCCACTAAGCAATCAAAAGCAATTTTGTACCTGTGATTCTTTTAGTAATACAGTTCTAGGAAGCCATGAATGTAATTGGAAGAAAAGATGCTGTTTTGGGGGCAGTTTTTCTCTAATTCTACTTTTTTTTTTAAGTCTCATCCATGTGTTGAATAACTTAAGGGAGGGAGGGGGGACTGGTAAGGGATTGAACAATAAGAAAAGTAACCATTTCATAACTCATTCATAACCTAGTGACACTTCATCTTTAGTACAGAACCATGAAGCTTACCCAAACGTCTGACATCAAATTGTTTACTGATCAAGAAAACCTACAGAAGTGTTAATACAAAGTTAGGACTGGGGAGATGAGGGGTTACAGACATGATAATATCTAAATTATTTCTGGTAATGATAAATTAGTCTTACCATCTATATTAGTTTCCTGTGGTTGCTGTAACAAATTCCTACGAACTGGGTAGCTTTAAGTAGCAGAAATGTATGGATTCATTTCTAAAGGCCAGAAGTTCAAAGTCAAGGTACTGGCAGAGTTGGTTCCTTTCTAAGGGCTGTGAGTGAAGTAAGATGGTGTTTTTTGTTTTGTTTTAAAATAATTCTATTAACAGAACACCAAATGACCCAGCAAATTCCATGGTTAGGTAAAAAGTCAATGAAACTTGCACATGTTCATCAGAACACATTGCAGCTCTCCCTAGTAGAATTATTCTTAACACCTACAGCAGAAGCCAACCTATCACTGTTGGCTTCATGGCCCAGGTCTTGACTGCTTGTTCAGCAGAATGGCAGAATGTCCTCGTTACTGCTGCTCTTAGAGGTTCTCAGCCTCTTTTGGCAGGGTCTGGGCATGGCCAGTGTCCCACACCATGAGAGATATGAACAGATCAGAGGCCAATGTCTGGTCTGTTGTTTTTCTGAGACATAAAGGAAATGAGAGAATGAGAGCAAGAGCAAGAGCAAGAGTGGCAGTGGCACAGGCAGAGGTGTGGAGGGGGGAAGAGAATGAATATAAATGAAAAGTGGGGGCTGGTAGATAAATTGGAGAATAAAGGTAAAACCAGAATCACTTTTCAGGTTTTGATAAAGCAAGACTAAAATTCACTCATTTAAATGTCATTTAAACATTCTTGGTGTGTATAAATTCCAGTGACTGTCAGGAAAAAATACACACCAAAGTAACTTTTAAAACAATAGATTTCATATACTTACTGCTAGAAGTTTATCTCCAATCTGAAGTTTACCATCCTTATGTGCTGCACCCCCTTCAATTATTTTGGTTACATAGATGCTATTATCCCCAGGAATATGCTGATTTCCAACACCTCCAGCAATGCTGAACCCAAGACCTATTTGTGAAACAGTAGTTTTAGACTCTCGTCAATAAAAATGAACCCAGACACAAATGGTTGAAAATTACATAATTCCATCACACTGTTTTTTTAAAATAGAAAAGAATCCAGGGCCGGTGAGATAGCTCAGCGACATAAGTGCCTGCCTGGCAAGCGCGAGGTCCTGAGTTTGACTCCCGGTACCCACATATGAAAAAAGGGCTGGTGATATCACTCAGCAGCATGGGCGCCTGTTGGCACACGAGGTCCTGAGTTCGACCCCTGGTACCCACAAAAAAAAAAAAAAAAAGAAAAAAAGAAAAGAATCCATTTAGCTATCTACTTTGAAAATCTCAAGTATTATTCTGTAATCAAGGGACAATGATAATTACAGGCACTTCTATAGTTACAGAACCCCCTTCCCATTCCTTTTTAAAGATTTTTTTGTAAATGGACTTGTTAGTCCAAAGAGACACGTAAAAAATTGTATTTTATTTTTTTATTTATTTTTTTTTTTTTGTGGGTACCGGGGGGTCGACCTCAGGACCTCGCGCGCCAGCAGGCGCCCGTGCCACTGAGCGGTATCACCGGCCCCTTTTCCGTATGTGGGATCCGGGAGTCGAACTCGGGCCCTCGCGCTTGCAAGGCAGGCGCTTAAGCCGCTGAGCCATCTCACCGGCCCTTGTATTTTATTTTTATCCATCATAATTCTGCTTCTTACTAAAACTTTTGGCTGCTGGTGTGGACAGAACCAGCAGGCTTTAGAAATGTGGATATTTTTGTTCTTTCCCAATATTTTATGAATTAAATTTTTTTTTTTGTGGGTACCGGGGGGTCGACCTCAGGACCTCACGCGCCAGCAGGCGCCCGTGCCGCTGAGCGATATCACCGGCCCCTTTTTCGTATGTGGGATCCGGGAGTCGAACTCGGGCCCTCGCACTTGCCGGGCAGGCGCTTAAGCCGCTGAGCCATCTCACCGGCCCCAATGAATTAAATTTAAATAAGGAATTTCTGCAATTCATAACTTCCATAGTTTCAATACCAAATTCCCACTCTCTGTTCCTTTGTCATTTATTGGAATCCTACTTCTTCCATGAAGCCATATATTGGAATCAGTATTTCCATTTATCCTCAATCCCATCAGGTTCTTCAAAATCCAGAAATTACACATTAAAAGATGTGACTGCAGATGTCACTGCTTATGACAAACAGTATAAACTTCAAACTATGAATCCTTTCTTCTTTTAACTTAAACTATGTGTCTGCTTTTAAAGTACTCTGTAGATTAATTAGCACAAGCTAACATAAACTGTATATAGGACTTCAAAGTGTTTATGGTCAAGAATATTTTCATTTTTTGGCAGCACTGAGGATCAAACACAGGGCCTGGTAAATACCAGGCAAGCATTCTTACACTAAGCTATGCCCACGGTCCAAGAATATTTCACTTCTTTTAATGACAAAGGTCACAGATAATATTTAATTATTAAAAACTATTAAAGATATGTTATGGAAATTTTGAATATAAAAATCACATAGAACTTTTTCTTAAATTATAAATAAATAAATAAATAAATAAATAAATAAATATATATATATATATATATATATATATATGTTCACAACAATAAAATGTGTAATAGTGTACCTAAATTACCGTAAGAACTTTTCAAATGCTGCAATCTTGGTAGGAACACAGACATCTAAAATTCTGCTTAAGACACAAAATTAGTGGAAATAACAGAAATTCTATGCAGTCAATCAAATTCTGTAGAAGACTACCAAGTACTGTTGATCTCAGGATGTACGTTGAAAATAGGTTCAAAGTTACATTTAATGGAGAGATTTCTTATTTAAAAATCTGTCTTAGTTGAATTTCCACATACCTTTAGGACCTTTAATGAGCTTTATTTCCATTATTTTTTCTGATACTGGTTTCCGTCTTTTTACATACAAATGTACAATAGACCCTGCTTCCTTCAATGCTTCAACTGCTTTGCTATGTGTCACATCACGAACATCTGCTTCATTTACTCGCAATATACAGTCATTTACCCTGAGAAAAAAGTTAAATGTTTAAAAACTTAAGCATTAGTTTTCTACTTTACCGATTTTTGTTATTTTTTTAAGGTAAAAAGAATTATTTATCCAGAAAACACAAATAAGGAAGGTACATGTAAAAATGAAGTATTTCCCAAAAGCCAGCAAAGTGAACAAGACAAACAGTGTAAATAACTGATTACACAAAAATATTAAATATTTGCATGCCTATTAGGAGAGAGGGCACTAAGGTACTCTGAAAAAACAACAAACATTTACTTGGCACAAACCACATGCTAGGTACTTCGTTAGTGCTTTAACCCTTAAATAACAACCTGTAATTTCATAGGTGGAGAAACTGAAGCACAAGTTTAACTTTTCCAAGGTCACCCAGATAATAAGTGACAGAGCTGTTGTTTCCAGTGAAGAAAAATGAGGCTCGAAGAGATTAACTAGTTTAAGATCATAGAGATAATGTCAAAACACATTAAGTCATGGATTTATGAAAAAATAAATTTTGGGAACGCGGGTATTGGGGATTGAACCTGGGGCCTTCACAATGAGCTACATCCCAGGCTTTTTTTTTTTTTTTTTTTTTAATGTTTTATTTTGAGACAGGGCCTTGTCAAGATGCTAAGTTGCCCAGGCTAGGGTTGAACTTTCAATCCTCTTGCCTCAGCCTCCCAGAGTGCTTGAAGTATGAGTACATGCCACTATGCCTGGCTCCAAAAATAACTTTTTAACTGTCTTTCCCATCCTAGATATTAGAATTAAATTTACACGCAGTTAAAAATTATGTCATTTAGCTCAAAGGTTTGTTAGGCAAATAACTTCTAATTTGACACAGTAATACATTTTTTAAAAAGTTTGATTTATTCCTAGTCCTAACCTTTCCCCCTAGCTTTGGTCTCAGATTTGAGTGCATGGTATTCCATTAGTAAAAAACAATAATCACCTCAAATTAGTACGGAGGAAAACAAAACACAAAATATTACAACTGGTTCTGACAAGCCTCTCTATCTAATTAACTTTCTCTAGAGGAAAGAAATTCTACTCTCAAAGCAACGATACCTTAGTACAATAGTAGGGATGTTGTTAGGTGAAATGAAGGAAACATACTGATTTTTATGTAAGCAACACAAATGAAGGGCTAGTAACAGAATCAGAAAGTCTACATGTCCATGAAGAGTCGAATTCTTCACTTTTTTATTTAATATACCACCTGTCATATCCAGTGAAACCCAGAAACTAAAGAGCTATGTCATGTGTTAAAAGGGTAATAACAATATATAAAACCCTTAGCTTTACAATTTCAGTCTGTTACCATATACAAACATAAAAACACCATCAAAGAAACTGGAAAGGTGCCATCATTTATGTCTAGAGGAAATCATAAACTTTGCAACAGTTAACTTCCAAAATAGAACACTATTTAAATAAAAGATTAATGTTAAAATGTATTAATTTACTTTAAGTTTACATATACTTTACTTTTTGTGGTATGGGATATAAACTCAGATATATAGATATATGTATAGATATATGTATCTGTATCTTGAATAAGTTTGTATATTGTACATGTTTCCTAATAAGGAAAGAAATTAAAAATATTTTGTGAATGTAGAAAATATAAAGGGTTTCTATAAATTTGTTCACAAGCATATAAACCAATCATATTTATTATTCAAAATATTATAAAACCTAAGATAAGGCTAACTTTATCTAAGACTAAATTCTTAAATGAAAAGAAGCAATGCTAATAACAAAATTTCTTATTCATTCATCTGAATGTTGTTTGAGCACCTACCCTATGTTAGTTTTTATGATAGTGTTTCTCATTTTATTTATTCCTTGTCCAGTATGCTTCAAGAAAAGTCCACAAAGTGGACTCAATATCACAATATAAAGTACAAACCATACCGCAATCTTCCATCTTGGGCAGCTGCTCCCCCTGTGATAATTTTGGTAATGAAAATACTTGAGTCATCTCCAATGTGTGGGTTGTCTGTACCTCCTGCAATGCTGAAACCAAGCCCTGAATTTCCCTAGGGAGGGAGAGGAAAAAAATTCAAGAATTATCTTTATTGAGAGGTTCCTGTCATTGTATGACTAGAAACTGTACTAAAGTAGGAAACACAACATAGCAAGGTACATAACATGGGTAACATGAAGATTCTAAATTAAATAAGACAAGGGCCGGTGAGATGGCTCAGTGGCGTAAGCGCCTGCCTTGCAAGCGCGAGGGCCCGAGTTCGACTCCCAGATCCCACATATGAAAAAAGGGCCGGTGATATCGCTCAGCAGCATGGGTGCCTGTTGGCATGCGAGGTCCTGAGGTCGACCCCCCGGTACCCACCAAAAAAAAAAAAAAAAAAATTAAATAAGACATGCTCTTAATATATGGAAAGTTTTCTCAGAGGCATTACCAATCAGTAGGCAAGGCTAAAGAAAATGTACCGGGTACTTCTGAAATCCAGTCTGCAGGTCCTTCATTAGAAGTACATGGAATTTGTCCAGTCATCCATCTACAGAGGTGTCACTACAAATTTCTTTTAGACTGCACCTCTTCCATGTTTGGCAGGACAAATTTCTCTTAAGAGACATACTGAAGTCATGTTTCTGCTGCCACTATTTCTCAGTAGGTCAAACCAATATATTGTTTTAACCTTTAAAAAAAGGGTGGTAGTGGCGCTCTACTGTTAACTTTGTCATCAGCTTATTTTTAAAGGACAAAATTGGAGCTATTAAGTAACAGCTACCATCGTGTCATGCTTAACCAAGATACCTGACTAACAAAAGGCATTTGTTAGTACTGAAAGCCCAAATTGAGAATTTAATTGGTAGCTTTCTTGATAGCAAAGTAAATTTTGCTAAAGCAGGTCACTTTATGCTTGTTTTAAAAACTGGAGAAACTGAATTTCTGAGTATTTTCTTTAGAGAAAGGGTTTTACTGCTATAAAAGTCTTCTGGGACAACTGATCTACAGAATTTTATTTAAAGATGTTCACTGTTGCAATAATGTCCAACTCTAGCTTTCAGGCAACTCAACTAAGTGGATATATTTGGACCCACTACTTAACCAATTAGTATTAAATACCCAGTGTATTGCTGTCTATCCTAAAATTCTAATTTGATTAAAGAAAAAAAATTTTTTTCAGTTTGAATTTTTTTTTTTTTTTTTTTTTGTGGGTGCCGGGGGTCCACCTTAGGACCTCGCACACCAGCAGGCGTCCGTGCCGCTGAGCGATATCACTGGCCCTGTTTTCGTATGTGGGTACCGGGAGTCGAACTCAGGACCTCACGCTTGCCAGGCAGGTGCTTATGCTGCTGAACTATCTCACCGGCCTTCAGTTTAAACTCTTGAAAGAACTACCAGACTCTCAATAATTGTACCAACAGATTATGGGAGGTCACCATGTTATTTAGGTACTCAAGTTCAGTAAGTGAAAAGACAAACATACAGTCCTAAGTTTTACTGAGATTGTAAAAGAATTAAAAAAATAATAATTAGAAGCTGAGATGTCACAAAATACCATGTTGAAATATATACATTAATACTGTGTTTACTTGAATGTTACTCAGGCATCTATCTAACTTAAGCAGGTGACCTTAATTCAAGGAGTAGGCAATAAAAATCGATTTTACATGTAAAAGACCCTCTTAGGTCTATTTATTTTCTACACAGTCTACTCTCTGGCTTTAATCATAAATTTAATTACCTAAGATTTTAGTTTTAAATATGCAGACATTTAGTTACCTAGGAAATTTATTTGTATGGAACATTTAATTTCCCAGAACTGCTGGCCAGACAAGGTGGCATTATTAAAATTCAGCATAAATTGAATACAGACTTTTTTTTTCCCCCTGCAGTGCTTGGGATTGAACCCAAGATCTCATGCATGGTAGGCAAGCAACTCTACTGCTGAGCTACATCTCCACTCTTAAATGGATAAACTGTATTTTTTTTCCTTCTAAATGCAGATATTCTGAAAAATATTTCTTAAGAAACTTTACATGACTGTACCCTTAAGATATTTTCCATCAGAACTATAGTTATTATTTTTCTAAGAAATAAAAATGATGCAATGCTAGTTACTAGCATATTATTTACTTAAAATGAATACTATAGGCATGAAAATACAGTAATAAAAACAAAATTAAAAGAAAAACTTGAACTGTCATAGCCTAAGGAGACATAACTAAATGTAATGTGGTTCCTTGATGGGGACCTGGAAGGAAAAAAACACATAATCTAAGGAAACAGGAATAAAGTTTAGTTCAATTAATAATGCATAAATATTGGTTCATTAGTTGAAACAAACACACTCTAAAAAGGTAAAATGTTAACAACAGGAGAAAATGAGTTCAGGGTAAATGGGAATTCTCTATATCATCTTTACAACTTTTTGGTAAATCTATTTTTAAATTTCCCAAGAAAGGGATATTAGTGAAAAGAAACATTCTAAAAATACTATTACTAATTTTATGATCTGTGAACTTACCACAGGAAATATCACATTTTTTGGTTTTTGAAAGATCTTTCTCTTGGATCTGTATGATTAAGCAATATATTTTAAAGTTCTTTAAAATAACAAGATAATAGTTTTTACCCTCTCAAGTGTGATTTCTTCATATTCATAATCTGCATCAGTGCCATTAACCTAATGGAGGAAAAGAAAAGTAGCTCAGAAATTCAGAGTGAGAAATCTGAAATGGGAAGATAATTTCTGCATGATTTATTAATGAAAACCTGTTAAACCTGACAGTGATCAAATAAAATAGCTTCACTTTAACAATTTTAGAGATGTTCAAGAAATGGAAGAGTACAAATGTGACTGTATTGACATTAATGGTATTATGACTTTCAAATACAGGAATGGTATTTTTACCTTTTACTATTATTGAACTCTGACTTTTTCCTCTCCTTGATACACACATATAATGTTGAACACTCTCCTTCATCTGAATACTTCAAGTTTTCTGAAAATCATCACCTCTTTGTTTATATTGCACTGCCAATGAAATCAATCTACCCATTCATTTAGCTTACTATTCCCCCATTGCCCAAATCATTCTATGTGGTTTAAATAGACTAATCTTTTTAAAGTCCAGGCTAATCAACACTTCTTCCAAAACTTTCAGAAATTCTCTTTTTTCAGCTTGTAATCAAATTCTCTTTGATTACAGCTTGGTAATCAAAGCTTTGTATAAAGTGACCCCAACCTACCACTTACCTTCATTCCTAATATAAGTAACCGTATCTTACCTCTTCCTTTTCCCTACATATCATCCCATCTGAATGATTTGTTCTTTCCATTACATATTACATTGTGCCATTTTCCACCCCTACATATGAATTTTAACACTGTCACAAATTTCACTTACTATTTTATGTAAATCAGATTCACTATCCAAGATCTTGATTACATCTTAGAAACCAATCATTTTCTCTTGTTCTTTTCAATTTATTCCCTTTTCTCTCCTTAAACAAGTGACTCCCATGGTAAGGGTCACTGATGAAGGCTAAGGAATCAGATTTACCTGGGTTTGAATACTTGCTTTAAAATGTCTACTGACAAGCTAGGTAAAATATTAAACCTAAGTCAAAGAAGGATGTGACCAATTACATTTCTGAAAATGTCTCACATGCTTTCATCCCACACACTCTTTTGCAATGTGATTAAACCATCCTATCATCTAGGGCGAATCTACTGCCTCTCCCTTTGGATCTAGGCAAGCCCTGTGACTACTTTTGATTAAAAAAAAAAAAAAAGTGGCATCAATGATGCTGTGTAGTTTCTGAGATTACATCATATGATACCTTGTAATATTTGCCTTTGTCTTAGTACAAATTTCCTAGATTTAAGGTAGCTATAATGTGAGTAAATTCAAACAGTTTACTGGGGAACCAAACATGGAGAACCAAACAATGTGAATGAGATTATTTTGGACCTTCCAGCCTTTTCCAGTGCCCAACCCAAAATGAAAGCAGAATGACCCAGTTAACCTAGGAAAATCATGAGAAATAATAACTGTTGTTCTTTAAGCCACTAGGTTTTAGGGTGGTTTGTTATGCAACGATAGATAATCACAACAGACATAACAAAACCTATGTAAAGCTACTTTGCTTTCTTTGCCACACTATAAGAAAGTAGGTCTAGTATAAGCGCCTAAAGTTCGTTCTTGGGGGCTTCTGAAATTCATCTCTATTGCCCTTTTCAGTTCTAATTCTTACGGTGCTCATGGATACCAACCCAATTACTACTTTGATTTCTCTTTCTTCTCACCTAAAGACATTTTTTTCCTTCTAGTTTTAAAGTGGATGTATATAGCAGCAGTTGTATAATTTTTTATATATAATTTCTATGCATCTAGGGTAGAGATACCCAAATATGCATATCCTGTCAACATGAGTGGAAGTCCTTTTTTAATAAGTAAAAATAAAATGATCTGCAGCTACAGTATTCTTTTTTATCATCTTTATTTTTTCTTACATGGGTTTGCTAAATCCATCAATCTCCAGTGGTTTTAAAACTATGAATCAATTGCATTCTGTGCTACTACTGTTTTTATTTTGAACAATTCGTTATTTTCTTTAGATTTAAAAAAAAGTTTTTGAGTCAAATGCTCAATTCATTTCTGCTTACTCTTTTCTGTCTTCAGAAATATCCATTAAAATTAATAAATTTTCCTCAGCACATGGGTTTGATCAAATCCCACAACTATTGCACTGGGCTTTTTTTTTTGTTTTGTTTATTTCTAAATAGTCTGGAAGTTTTTTTCTGGAGAACATTTCCAACTAAATGTTCTTACAAGGCCCTTTTATTAATATGAAAATTTTGGTATTGAGGTCTTATGATATCTGCTTTAAGGAAAAAAGTACACAGATTTTCATCATTAAGTCTACAAACAAGGTCAGTAAATATTCTTGCTAATTAAATTAATGCCAAGTTATGATGTGGGTTTCAAAGTAGCACAGAGTGACTGTAAAAGGTAAAAAGTTAACAGGTCATAGAGAGCCCTAGTAACCTTATTTCTCAGTCTTCACTAACTTAATCTGACAATTTCAAGTCTAAAGCCAATTCAGTAGCATTAAACACATTCATACTAGGCTATGGACCAAGAGTAAATTCTCAAAAATCACTGTTTTGGGGTATAATCTACTCTTTTAGCAAACCTCAAGTATACATTATTATTATCTGTAGTTGCCATGCTATACAACATATCTCCTGAACTTACTCCTCCGGTCTAACAGAAATTTTATGTTTTTTTTTTTTTTTTTTTGAGACAGGGTCTCCCTGTGTAGTTCAGGCTAGTCTTAAATTCACTATGTAGCCCAGGTTGGCCTTGAACTTGTGGCGCTCCTCCTGCTTCAGCCTCCCGAGTGCAGGGATTACAGGCGTGTGCCACCACACCCGACTATTGTCTTTCTGTGCTTGGCTTATTTCACATAGCACACCGTCCTCCAGGTTCACCCCTTTTATGACAAATGACAGGATTTCCTCCTTTTAATTGCTAAATAGTATTACATTGTATATATATATATGCTGTATTTTCTTCACCATTCATCTGCTGATAGACTCTTAGGTTGTTCCCATACCGTGGCTGCTTTGAATAATGCTACAATGAACACAAGAGTACACGTATTTCTTTGACATAGTGATTTCATTACATTTGGATATATACCCAGAAGTGGGACTGCTGGAGCACATGGTAGTTCTCATTTTACTTTTCTGGGAATTTGCCATACTATTTTCCATAATGACCATGCCAGGTTACACTCCCACCAACAATGTACAAAGAAAGGTTCCCTTTTTTTCACAATCTCATCAACACTAACTCTTGTGTTCTGATAATAGCCACTAAAATGGGTGTTGAAAGACATCTCATTGTGGTTTTAATTTGTTCCCTGATTATTAGTATTGTTGAATAATGTTTTCAATTATCTGTTGGCCATTTGTAATATGTCTTTTTTTGAGAAATGTCTTTTGTCCCTTTTTAAATTAGGATATTTGTCTTCTTGTTATTTAGTTTCTTATGTAGTTTGGTTATTTCCCCTTATCAGAGTTATAGCTTGCACATACTTGTCTCTAGGCTCTGATAATTATTTCCTTTGTTGAACAAAGGCTTCATGGAATGCTGCTTGCCTATTTTTGCTTTTGGGGTTACATCTAAAACATCTTAGCTCAGCAATAACAAAATTTCCCCCATGTTCTCTTCTAACAATTTTATAGTTTCAGTTCTTAACATTTAAATCCTTAATCCACTTTGAGATGACTTCTGCATATGGGGTAAGGCAGAGTCCAATTTCATTCTTCTGACACACGGACGGTTAATTTTTCCAGTATCATTTATTTAAGAGACTGTCCTTTCCCCACTGTGTGATCTTGACATCTTTGTCAAAGATCAGCTGACTAAATACATGGACTTCTGGGTTCTCTATTTGGTTCTGTTGGTCTTTGTGTCTGATTTTTTTTTTTTTTTTTTTGGTACCGGGACTCAAACTCAGGACCGCATGCTTGCCAGGCAGGTGCTGCACCACTGAGTGAAATCCCCAGCTCTCTGTGTCTGTTTTTGTGCAAGTAAGATGCTGTTTTGTTACTGTAATTTTGTTTTAGATTTTAGATCAGGTAGTTCAAAGACTGATTTGGCTATTTGGGGTCTTTTGTGATTCTGTATTAATTTCCGAAGTGTATTTTCTATTTCGAGAAAAAATCATTGGAATTCTGATAGGAATTAAAATAAATCTGTAGATTGCTTTGAGTAGCATGCACAGCTTAACAATATTTAATTTTCAAATAAATGAATACAAGATATCTTTCCCTTTATTTTGTATCTGCAGTTTTTTTCATGACTGTTTTATGGTTTCCACTGTGTAGATATTTTACCACTTTGGTCAAATTTATTTAAACTAAGCATTTTACTTGTTTATTTTAGGTGCTGCTATAAATGGCATAAAATGAAAAAGGAGACATTACAAATAAAGACGCAGAAATATGAAGGATTGTAAGAGTCTTTTACATGCCAAAAATTGGTAACCTAAAAGAAATGGGTAAATTCCTAGAAATATAAACCTACCAAATCTAAATCATACATAAAAATTATGAACAGACCAACAGTAAGAATGAATGAGAAGGGCCGGGGATATAGCTCAGCGGCACAAGCGTCTGACTGACAAGCGCAAAGTCCTGAGTTCAGTTCCCGGTACCAAAAAAAAAAAAAAAAAAAGAAAAGAAAAGAAAAGAATGAGAAATTTAAAAAAACAAAAACTCTCATCAAAGAAAACCCCAAGGTATAATAGTCTAATGACTAAATTCTACCAAACATTTAAAAGAATAGATAATAACCCTTCTCCAACTCTTTCAAAAAATGGAAGAGGAAATTCCAAACTTTTCTAAAAAGTCTTCTAAACTCATTTTACTCTTTCCCTCCTTTAGCTTTGAATGATACTATGCCAAATTTAAAGATAAGTCTGGAGAAAATAACAATATATTATCTTCTTGCTCTGCAACTAGATCTGCTCTCTGCTTACATATTCTTTCAAATTGCTTAGTAAATAAAGTTTAAATAGTTTTCTTATTATAAACTACACATTACTTTTTTTAGCCAATTGGTACTTCACACTTTTGTTAATATGGTTTATGGACCCAAATTTCCAACTGGTAGTTGCTCACATACTGGAATAGCTCTTTATAATTTTTAAATTGTACAAGTTTTTTCCTTTTAATACAACTAATTATTGGCACACATGTGCCATAAAAAAAAACTCAAAAGAATTTATTATTATTATTTTTTTTGTGGGTACCGGGGGTTGACCTCAGGACCTCACGCGGCAGCAGGCGCCCGTGCCGCTGAGCGCTATCACCGGCCCTTTTTTCCTATGTGGGTTCTGGGAGTCCAACGCGAACCCTTGCGCTTGCTAGGCAGGCGCTTACGCGGCTGAGCCATCTCACCGGCCCCTCAAAAGAATTTAGAACACAGATGTCCTTTGGTCCTAAGACTTGAATTCACTAATTACCTGTTGTTCAGGTTAAGTTCAGTAATACCTTTCTAACTACAAAGTTAACATATTAACACTCAAGATCTTATCTATCAGAAGGGGATATAGTTCAGCAGCACAAGCGCCTGCTTGGCAAGCAGAAGGTCCTGACTTTGACTCCCAGTACAAAAAACAACAACAACAACAACAACAAAACCCTCATCTATCAATATTCATATGGCTCATGGCTCATATTAATGCATAATCTCAGGCAATTAAAAACCTCAAAGCCTATAGCACCACAAAGCAAAATCTTAAAAATAAATATGTACTAGGGAATAGAAAATGTTCTTCCTAATGAAAAATTAACTTAACCAAATAAAAAGTAATAACTCCTAAAGAGTTTGCTGAAAATATTTTCTAAATAATGAATTTTGTTTGATTTAAAAATACTGTAGATGGGAAGGGAAGATGGCGGATTTGTAAGAAGCAGGCTCAGTGAACCTCTCTAAAAGAACTGGAATATAGTGGCTGGGGGAGGACAAGAAAGAGGGAAGTGGCTCCCCTGCACCCAGGAAAGTTCTAAAGCGCAGTTCGGGGCTCACGGAGAGAGTGAAGAGAAATTCCAACGAAGAAGAAGGAGGTGACCGTGGGCGCCTTCTCCGTGTCAGGAATCGCGGCACAACAGAAGTTCAAATCTGCGGACACATGGTGACTACCGGCGCCCCTGGGGGCCTCGGAGAGGGACGCGAGGCAGCTGCGGCGCAAGGGAGCAGCAAAAGGCTGCACTGGCTGGCGGTGAGTGCCTCTGAGGCTCAGCCATCCCGCGCGAGAGCGCGATTGGCCGGTTGCCATTGTGCGGGGGTGGGGGGTGGGGGTCGGGGTGGGGAGCAGAACGGTGCTCGGAACTCAGGGCGGTGCCGCGGCTCTCAGGCCCGCGGAAAGTGCGCTGATGACGGCAGGCGAATGAGACTGGTCTCTGCCAGAGAGTGCAGGCTACTGCCCATTGCCCCGCCAAAGGTCTGCTGCAGGCTTGCTGGGTTGCTGGGACAGATGTGCACGGAACAGGACTCTGTCATCCCACTGTGCCTGCCTACAGCAGAGTCAAAACCTGGAAGTGAAAATTTTTTTCTTTTCTTTCATTTGTTTTTTTGTTCTGGTGATGGTGTTTTTTTAATTTGTCTTCGTTTTTGTCTGTTCGTTCTTTCCTTCATTGTTTGATCTTGTTTTTATATGAGTGTAATCAGAGCCTCTAACCTCTTTGTGATTGTGGCTCTGATCTGTTCCTCCTTTTATTCCTTCTCTTTTTCCCACCAGTGTTCTGCACCAGTTTCCCAATGTTTGTGGGATCCCACTTTGTCCTCCAGCCTTACATCTAATTCCTTCCTCTTCTTCCAATTCTCTATTTCCTCCTTAACTCATTTTAAGTTTAAACTCCTAAGGGCAAAATTGACATATTAAGGACTTGTACAGTGCATATAATTTTTCTGGTTTGTTTTAGATTTTGTTATATAACCACAAATCTACTTTATACAGTTAAAAGTGGCAAATAACTGATTAGCTCAGTCTGTCATTTTCTAGGCTGTGTTTGCTTTTGGTATCATTATAGCAAAAAGTGACATAATTGTTCTAAACAGCTTTTCTTCCTGGTATTCCATGACTGAGGTTGACTAAGGGTCACAGAAAATACTATGGCACAGTACCAAAGAACCAAGGACTGGGCCAAACAGGCAGCAACCTCTCATGTCCAACAAATTGAAGAGGTAGGATCTTGCAGCAGGCACAAAACCCAAAAATAAGCTACACCTGGAAGATACCACAAAGTAGTCATCTAAGGATTTTAAATACTAGCAATAAAGCAACCTACCATAAAAAAAAAAAGAGAATGAATGAGAAATTTAAAAAAACAAAAACTCTCATCAAAGAAAACCCCAAGGTATAATAGTCTGATGACTAAATTCTACCAAACATTTAAAAGAATAAACAATAACCCTTCTCCAACTCTTTCAAAAAAAAATGGAAGAGGAAATTCCAAACTTTTCTAAAAAGTCTTCTAAACTAATTTTACTCTTTCCCTCCTTTAGCTTTGAAGCAATTTAACAAAGGAAGGAAAAGACCTCTACATTGAAAACTACAGTACTCTGAAAAAGGAGATTGAACAGGATATCAGAAAACGGAAAGATATCTCTTGCTCATGAATAGGAAGAACAAATATAGTGAAAATGGCCATACTTCCAAAATTGTTATACAGATTTAACATTCCAACAGCATATCTCACAGAATTAGAGAAAACAATCCTAAAATTCATTCGGAACCAGAAGAGACCTAGAATAGCAAAGGCAATTCTGGGCAACAAAAGCAAGGCAGGGGGCATCACAATCTCAGATTTGAAATTATACTATAAAGCTACCGTGATAGGGCTGGTGAGACAGCTCAGCAGCATAAGCACCTACCTGGCAAGCGTGAGGTCCTGAGTTCGACTCCCGGTACCCAAATAAAGGAGGAAAAAAAGGGCCGGTGATATCACTCTGCGGCACAAGCGCTTGTTGTCAAGCGCGAGGTCCTGAGGTGGGCTCCCAGTACCCACATTAAAAAAAAAGAAAAAAAAAGCTACTGTGATAAAAACAGTGTGGTATTGGCAAAAAAAACAGACCCGAAGATCAATGGAACAGATTAGAAGATTCTGAAACAACTCCAGACATACCAAGCTACCTTATCTTTGACAAAGGTGCCAAACACATTCACTGGAAGAAAGATAGTCTCTTTAATAAATGGTGCTGGAAAAACTGGCCCTGCACATGCTGAAGATTAAAACTAGACCCATATCTTTCACCATGCACTAAACTAAATTCAAAATGAATCAGAGATCTAAATATTAAAACAGAAACATTAAATCTGCTGGAAGGTAGGATAGGTAAAACCCTTGAAGACATTGGTGTAGGCAAAGACTTTATGAATAAAACCTCAACTGCACAGGAAATATCACAAAGAATCAACAACTGGGATCTCATCTTATTAAAAAGCTTTTGCACAGCAAGAAAAACCACCAACAGAGTGAAGAGACAACCCACAACATGGGAAAAACTGTTTGCCAGCTGTTCCTCAGACAAAAGATTACTATTGAGAACATACAAAGAACTCAAAAAAATCAGACCTCCCAAATTTAAAGACCCAATCCAAAAATGGGCATCTGAGATGAATACATACTTCTCAGATGAAGAAATACAAATGGCAAATAAATATATGAAAAAATGTGCAACATCACTAGTCATTCGAGAGATGCAAATTAAAACAACACTGAGATTCCACCTCACTGCAGAAAGAATGGCTATTATCAAGAAATCAACTAATAACAAATGCTGGAGGGGCTGTGGCGAAAAAGGAACCCTTCTCCACTGTTGGTGGGAGTGTCGACTGGTACAGCCACTGTGGAAATCCGTGTGGAGATTCCTAAAAAAACTAGGATTGGAGGTCCCATTTGACCCAGCTATTCCCCTTCTGGGTATCTTCCCAGAAGAATTAAAAACATCGTACCACAATGATACATGTGCACCCATGTTTATAGCAGCACAATTTGTAATAGCCAGATCTTGGAAACGACCCAAATGCCCCTCAACCGAGGAATGGATAAAAAAGATGTGGTATTTTTATACAATGGAGTACTATTCAGCCATAAAGAAGGATAAACTGGAGACTTTTATAGGTAAATGGATGCAACTTGAGAAAATATTCATAAGTGAAATTAACTGGACGCACATGTGTAAACATTGTATTGTCTCCCTAGTGTGAGAAACTGAAACAGTAAATAAGATCCAAAGGTACAATAGATATGGTAAAACAGGAAGAAACTAGTCAAAAGGAAAGAGAAACTGGGATGGGGGAATGGGGAAAAGAAAGAAGGGAAAAGAAAAAAATTTATATATATATATATATATATATATATATATTAGTTAAAGATAGAAACACTACTAATTTTGCTTAGTTCATTGAGAAGAAAGGTTTCTACTAATATTGTTTGGACAACAGAATGTTGATATCTTGTACCCTGAGTAACTAATTTAAAGATAACAATACGTAATATATTAACCATTGTTACCCTCCTATTATGCTGTTTTGAAATTTTGTTCTATTTTTTTTCTCTTTAAAATAAAAATTAAAAAAAAGTAGTGTAGTTATCAATTATCTTACGGGGGGAAAAGTGAAGCTCTCAGTATGTAAGAAACCTACCAAATTCCAACTGAATGAATGTCCCTAACCTTTAGCTTTCAGGGTCTGTCTTGAGAAAAATAAAGACAAGGGAGAAAGATGGAGATTACAGTGGTACCTCAGCTCACAAATGCTTTTGTTTGTAAATAACTTTTCACCAATGGAAGTGTTTGGCAAAATTTTGTTTTTGCTTGCAGACTCTGCATCAGGTGACAAACACGATCACAGCCATCTTTCGCACACAAACACAAATATGGTCATCTTTTCCAAAACTGCAGAACAAATTAAGTTCATGAACCAAGGTACCACTGCATATTGTTTCAATAATTAACTTCATTTTCTTCTTTTATGGAAACAGTTAAGAACTCTAAATTTAGTCCTTAATCTTGTCCTCCCTTAACATTTTTACTATTTAAGGATCACATAGGGATGAATAGAGAGAAAACTGAACTTAATATCAATGGAATGTCAATTAATACTTAAAACTGAGTACAATATACTCAGTGGAGAAAAGCTGACAGCTTTCTCCCAAAGGATCAAGAACAAACAAGAATATTCACTCTTACACATTTATTAAATATAGTAATGAAGGTTCAAACCAGGGCAATTAGGCAAGGGAGAAAAATAAAAGACATCAGATTGAAAAAGAAATAATAGTATCTCTATTTACAGAAGTATGCTTTGTGCATAAAAATCCAAAGGAATCAACACAACAGATCATTAGAGCTAATAAATGAGTTCAGCAAGGCTTCAAGATAAAAGATCAATAACTAAAGTCAATTATATTTCTACTTAGTAGTAATGAAAAATCTAAAAGTAAAATAAAGGGAAAATTTCATTTACAACAGCATCAAAAGAATAAAGCACTTAGGAATAAATTTACCCTAAGAGTGTAAGACTTGTACACCACAAACTGCCAAACATGGTTGAAAGGAATTAAAAATGAACTCAAGTGTATCAAAGACTTAAAATTTAAGAGCTAAAATCATAAAAATCTAAAACGAGAAGATGAAAATCTCTGTAGTTTAGGATTAGGCAATGTTTTCAAAAACCAAAAGTGATACCAAAAGTGACGAAAGAAAAATATATAAATTTGACTTTGGTATTTCAAAAGATATTATCAGGTATGAGAAAATACAACTGCCGTAACAGGAAGAAATTTCTGCAAATCATGTACCAATAAAGGACTTGTCTTCAAACTAAAGAATTCATACAAAGCATAAATACAGTAAAAGACTACCCAATTAAATATGAGCAAAGGATCTAAAGAGATACTTCTTCATAGAAAATCTACAAACAGCCAATAAGCACATGGAAAGATGTTCAACTTCATTAGTCATTAGGGAACAGTAAAAGCCACATTGAGGTATCACTTCACACCTTCTAAGATGGCTATAATGAAAAGGACTGTAACATACTTGGTGAGGATTAACAAGATTGGTGAGGGTATGAAGAAACTGGAAATTTCATACATTCCCGGTGGAAATGCAAAATGGTATAGCAAACTTGAAAAACTGTTCGACAGATCCTTGGAACATTAAACATAGCTGTCATATGACCCAGAAATTCCATTCCTAGATATACACCCACAGGAAACAAAAGCATGTCCACAAAAAATTTGTAATGATATTCATATCAGCATTACTCATAATAGCCAAGAAGTGGACACAACCCAAATGTCCATCAACTGATGAGGAGGTATATAGTATGTGCATACAACAGAATATTATTTGCCAATAAAGTGGAATGATTTACTGATGTATGCTAAAACATTAACCTAAGTGAATGAAGTCAGACATAAAAAGCCACACATTGTGTGATTTTATTTATTTATTTATTTAATTTATTTTATTTAAAGACGCAGGACAGACAAATGATAGACAATGACTGAAAGTAGATTAGTGATTGCCAGGTGCTGGGCACAGGGCAGAATGGGGAGTGATTGTTAATGGACGCAGGGTTTCTTTATGGGGTGATGAAAATGTACTGGAATTACAAAGTGGTGATGATGGTACAATATTGTGAATTTTTAAAAACACACTGACCTGTATACTTTATTTTTTTAAGTTTATTTATTTTTTTGTGGGTACCGGGGGTCGAACTCAGGACCTCGCGCGCCAGCAGGTGCCCGTGCCGCTGAGTGATATCACCGGCCCTTTTCTCGTATGTGGGTACCGGGAGTCAAACTCAGGACCCTGTGCTTGCCAGGCAGGTGCTTATGCTGCTGAGCTATCTCACCGGCCCCAACGTGTATACTTTAAAAGAGTGGATTTTGTGGCATGTGAATTTCTCAACATAAAACTTTTTCAGGTGAAAAAGTAGAAAAACATAGTAACATAAATGCAATTAAGACAATGAGTTAATACATTTAAAAAATTATGTTAAAATAATAAACGTTCATTAACACTGTCAGTGACAGTTTGGGGTAAAAATACATTAATATATTTTGTTAAAGTAAAGTGGGTAATAAATGCATTTTGGCAACAATAAATCTAAACACTAATACACTTAAGCAGTTGTATTTATATGAATGTATTCTAATTATGTACTTGTATATACAAACAAAAATATCTGTAAAATTATCAGTAGGGCACTGATTTTAAGTGGTAATAGTCTGCAAACAATATTTAGATAGACTTGCATACATAATATTCACAGAAGGGTATTTATTAAACTACTACCACTTTTGCCTTAGGTGAAGGGATGAAAGACTGGGAGCAGGGGTGGAAGAAAGATCTCACTGGAAATTCTATTTTGTGTGCTCTGAATTTTCTAAGATGGGTATGTAGCCCTTTCAATTAATTACTTAGTTACTTAATTTTGGGAAGTGTGATGACTGTAGCCAGAAAAAAAAGAAAAAAAAAAATGTGTTCTGAGGCAGCAACTGGAACTGATCTACCTTTCTTCTTGTCCTTTAGTCATATGGTCTATGAGTCCAGATCCTTTCTCACTATCTACCTGTAAGTATGAACTATTTTCTGGAGTCCTTCTAATGAAGTCTCTAGTCATAGGGGTGGACTTGGAGACACCCAATATACCTTGCTTAGTAGGAAAAATATTTGTTCAGTAAGTCATACAGACTAGAAATCATACAATTTTTACTTTTTTTGCTTGGTATACTAATCTTGCACCCAATTTGTTGACAATTTTCCTAAAATGCCTGTGCATTTATTTCCTTTATGAGACTATAATTTTGTTAGTTTTTGTCCAATATTCTTTCAGCTAAAAGGGTTTAAAAATGTTCAATCACTGACTACCCCTCAACAAAATGTATTTCAACAAAGAAAATGAGAAAGAAATGAGAAGAAAATGCTAACGAAAGTACAAAGAAAATTCTGTTTGACTAAATATTCTATTTCAGTGTGAAAGATAACAGTGAATGAAAAGAAGAATCTAGAAAAAGCATGGACCACCCTTTATAGTTTGATGATGTTTTATTATTTCAAGTTTTTCCATAATCCTCACATATCTGATACATCTATACGCATATAAATACAAACAGAATATAAAGCCAAATAAAATGTTTTAAAGTATAGTCTGAAAATTAACCATAGTTTAAAACTGGGAAAAAGGATTTTCATAGTCTGTAAAATGATTTGATAAAAATACTCCCCACCCCCCGCACAGACAGGTACTATTTCTACTTGAAAGCAGGGACACTATTTCTTTATCTCCAAAGATATTTTCCTTTGAGGTGAAAAATGTTAAGTACTCCTACTCTTTTGGTTATTCATCTTTAAAACAAAGAGAACTTTTTAAAAAAGTAAATTTAATTTAAAAATACAAAGTTATAACTATTTTAACATGAATATACATACATGCCTATTTACTAAAATTCTACTCAGACTTCAAAATTATTAAAACTTATATATTGCTGTGTAAGTTACTACTGGCCAGAGAAAGCCTTTACTGAAAGTTAACCATCATTTAAAAAAAAAGAAAAAAAAAAAAAAAAAAAGGGCCAGTGAGATAGCTCAGCGGCATAAGTGCCTGCCTGGCAAGCGCGAGGCCCTGAGTTCAACTCCCCGTACCCACATACGAAAAAAGGGCCAGTGATACCGCTCAGCAGCACGGGCGCCTGCTGGCGCGTGAGGTCCTGAGTTCAACCCCCGGAACCCCCCCAAAAAAATTTTATTTGGTACCAAGAATCGAACTCAGGACCTTGCACTTGCCAGGCAGGCACTGTGCTGCTGAGTTATATCCCCGGCAAAGTTAACGATCATAATATCAAAATTAAACCGTAAATTTCAATTTCAATATTTTTGTTTTGTGTAAGTATAAAAAAAGCAACTGAAACAGGATAGTATTGCTTCCTTTACTAAAACAATTATAGGTATGGTATACAATGGAAGAACACCTTAGGTAATGTATTAGAGAAAATCATGTTGTGATCTTTGTATCAAAAATGGAATAGGAAAGGCAGAATTATTAAATGTGGAGAGGAAATGGAACTTACATAAGTTGGTGTTTCCAAGCTATCTGTGTTGACCAGTACTGGAGGAGGATTCGCCTTTAAAGAAAGAATTGTAAATGTGTTAGGTTAACAAGAAAATCAAAATATGCATACTAATGTTCAAATTGTATGAAAGACTTGCTATTTCTTTTTTTTTTTTTTTTTTTTTTTTGTGGGTACCAGGGGGACGACCTCAGGACCTCGCGCACCAACAGGCACCCGTGCCACTGAGCGATATCACCGGCCCCTTTTTCGTATGTGGGTTCCGGGAGTCGAACTCGGGCCCTCGCGCTTGCAAGGCAGGCGCTTACGCCACTGAGCCATCTCACCGGCCCAAGACTTGCTATTTCTTAAGCTATAATTTTATATGGGCTTTCAACATGTTAAATCATACATACAGTTTCTAGCACCAAGTGAAAAAAATAGATGAAAGCAGGTATATCAGATTTGCTCTTGAGGAATAAATTGCTAATTCTGCTAAAACAGATAAAATTTTAAGATTCACAAAGAAGCCCACCATAGCCTTCTCATAATATTCATGAATATTCTTTAGTGTAACAAAAAACAACTCTTCTGTAGAAATCCAGGTTTTTTATTCCTAAGGATCCTATGAATATTCTGATTATTTTGCTAGCCGAAAAAAGTTATTTTTGGCTGAAATTACTGCTCTCCATTGTTATTCCAGACCACTTGGGGAATAATGGTTATAGCATAAAAAACAAGTAGAATAATGTACATCTAAGTTTGAAATGAAAAAAAACTTGGTTTTCTAATTAAGTTAGAAGTGATTTATATGTGGAGATACTAAAAAAGAAAATTTAATTAATAACAAATGAGAAATCCCAGAAAACTCATGTAATTCCCTTCAGAACTATTTCCTCTGTATATTTAAGATTACAAAAGTACTAAGTATAGGAGGTGGAGGAAGGAGGATTGCTTGAGCCCAGGAAGTTGAGGCCAGGGTAGACAACGTAGTGAGACCCTATCTCAAAAATTAAAAAGTACTAAGTCAATCAACGTTTTGAAAAATAAGAAAGATGACTGTCCTTTAAACAAACTTTAGATGTGCTTATAAACATAATTCTCCTAGACTTACATATAAAAGCTGTATGAAAAAGAACATTATAACTCAAGAAAGTTTTCTTCCAAATGTGTAATTATTTAAAAAAGGTAAATACTGGGAATTCAAATAATGTATTATTCTCAACAAAGTACTAGATCTGAATGATTATATGATAAAATGCTTAAAGATGACACAGTCTCATGGTTAAAAAATTATACAGTATGCATTTGGGATACATAAAGCAGCAGGTTAAAAATGAATAATACTTTGTTAGATATAAACATAACACTATTTACTGCATATTCAACCCTACCATTAAATATAAATCTATCTGTGATTCAGTGAAAATCCAACCTAGTAAAAATTCTACTTGTGAAACTGTTATTTAAGTAAAACTGAACTTAGATAGTTGTGATTTTACCATTATTAGAAATCATTCTCTTAATGTTCATTTCATCAAAAAATTTCATAGTAGAACGTCATGTATTTTGCTTAGGCTGTTATAGAGGAGAATAAGAAAGAACAAGTCTAAAGTTACAAAAGAAGTAACACTTCAAATATTATGAGAAGAAAGCCATTTGATCCCCTCAACTTATTTAAGCCAAACATATAGTGGAAAAGATTGTTTATCAAAGTCTAATTCATACTAAAATCACTACAATGTTAGCTGCCTGTCACTATCAATTCATCTTCATTGCATACGAGAGATCTTTTGATTCTACTCATCTAAAAAGTCTTGTTAATATTAAAATATATAATAACAAATGATATAGTCTTCCATTCAAAGTAAAACTGGGAGGTTTGGCAGTAGTAGGTGCTATGAATCAACTAAGAGGGAACATGAGTTGATCTGTAACTGGATGGTAAGTATATATAGAGCTCACTGTATACATTTTAGTATTTTGAATATTAGTATTTTAGTAACATTTAGTAATATTTAGTATTTCTGTAACAAAAAGTGAAATCATACTACAGTCAAAAAAGTATTCAGGGGCCAGTGATACAGCTCAGCGGCATAAGCACCTGCCTGGCAAGCGCAAGGTCCTGAGTTAGACTCCCAGTACCCGCATATTAAAAAAAAGAAAAAAAAAAAGTATTCAGTTTATAAGAAGCTAATAGCTAAAGCAATTGTGAGATGCTATGGGTTGGGACTGCTATTAGGATACTAGCGTTCAAACCATAAAACTAATTTTATTCTTCAAATTTCATTTCAGAATAAAGATAAAACTGACGTCAGGGGATGGTAAGATGGCTCAGCGGCATAAGTGCCCGCCTGGCAAGTGTGGGGTCCTGAGTTCGACTCCTGGTACCCACATAAAAAAAGGAAAAAAGGGCCGGTGAGATCACTCAGTGGCACAAGTGCCTGCTGGCAAGTGCGAGGTCCTGAGTTCGACCCCTGGTACCCACATTAAAAACAAAAAAAAACAACAACAAAAAAACTGACTTGTCATTTTGACCTAACATTAGATAAGCAACATATGTATAATAGGTTTATTTGTACACATAGCTCAAAATTAAAATGAGTGACTGATCATACTTGAAGGGAAGTCACAGGAAACTTGAAACTGGACAAAACCCATAAATTTTCGTGTTAAGGATTAATCAAAACTAATGTTAAGATGAAAAATACCTACCAATTTGAAAAATATCATGAAGATGGTTCAAAATAAGTCTACAGAAATGAAGCTCGAGAGACAAAAGGATACAAATGCCTCAAGTTTAGCCACCTAAAATATAAAAATACCCAAGAGTGACTGAGCTTATAGATGAGGAATTAAAATATCTTGAAATAAATGATCCTTTAACTACTAATTTGAGATATTCTAATTTCCCATGTAACAAAATACAGAAATGGTATCTGATGAAGTAGTAGTCTTACTTCTCCAATTTGGTGAAGGTGGGAACAGGAATTTGAATGGGTATGGAAGGTATGATATTTATAACTTAAAAAGACTCAGTATCTTAGCATTAAACCGAAAGCTATCTTTGCAACAAAGCTAAAGAATAGGCTGCTTCAAAAAGATGAAACTTAGAAAAGTTGACTGTGGAAAATATGTATTTTTAGGTAGCTGAAGGACAAGAAAACCGAAAACACCTAATCTGGCCAATTTAAGACCTTAAGAATCTTAAGTAGGACAGCAGGTAGCACAACAGGTAACATGTAATTATCAACTTTACCTACAAGGAAATTAAACAGCAAGACTTGAGGAGTTTATTTTATTTTATTTTTTTTGTGGGTACCGGGGGTCGACCTCAGGACCTCGTGTGCCAGCAGGCACCTGTGCCGCTGAGTGATATCACCAGCTCCTTTTTTGTATGTGGGTTCTGGGAGTCGAACTCAGGACCTCGCACCTGCCAGGCACTTACGCCGCTGAGCCATCTCACCGGCCCTGAGGATTTTTTTTTTTTTTTTTTTTTTTTTTTGTGGGTACCGGGGGGTCGACCTCAGGACCTCGCGCGCCAACAGGCACCCGTGCCGCTGAGTGATATCACCGGCCCCTTTTTCGTATGTGGGATCCGGGAGTCGAACTCGGGCCCTCGCGCTTGCAAGGCAGGCGCTTATGCCGCTGAGCCATCTCACCGGCCCTGAGGAGTTTATTTTAAAGTTCTCTCAACTGCAGAAAAAAAATTTTCCCATATTTCACTTCAAGTGACACTGTATCTCTAGCCCTAGTTCCAAGCCTCTTTCTACCTCACTTTACTATTCACAGTGGTATTTGCCTACAGCAAAATGCAATTTGATTGAAGCTCATTTTCTCTATGAAGACATAGCAATATCTGCCCATACCCAAGAGGACTGCATGAGGCTCTAAGAGGTAATATAAATGAAAGTATGCTGTACATGACTGGAAGCTATATAAATACTTAGTCATTATTATTTACTAACTATACAGCATCATGTATGTTTCAACTTGGACAACAAAGTCCTGAAAGTTACTTAAGAGATTGGGCGGAGGGTTAGTAAAAGAGCAAAGATATTCCAGAAGGAGGCATTAACAAACTCTAAGAAATCTGATCCTTGTCAATAAACAACACTTACAAAACTTAATTTTGCTCATTCAATTTTTACTATTCCATTTCATTAACAAAGAATCTTGTAGTGATTGCTTCATAATGGACTGAAACATTCATAAAAATTTCGGAGGACAAAAAATGCATTTAAAAAAATCATGTTAAAATAAAATTTTAAGGTCCAGTTTTTAAAAAGTAGGCCAAAATGAAGTTTAGAAAAGGCTCTTTTATAAGAGCTATTTATTCTGAGCATTTAACTAAGTTTCATTATTTATTTATTTAGTGTATCTTTCTCCCCTTTTAAATGACAAACAAGTGTGTTTTTTTGAATTTGACTTCACGAACCCCAGAGAATACATCTTAGATTCTAGTTTGAGACACCCTACATTAAGAGTTAAATGCTATCTGAGTTGATCACTGTAGGTTACAGTGATTATATAAACGGGATAGATTTCTGGGAAGATGGCAGAGTAAGAAGTACAACAAATGTGCCTTTCCACCTAGATAGCAACCGCAGTGGAGGAATCTGTCTGATGTGACTATGCTGGAACTCTAGAGTTTACTGAAGACTCACAACTTCCAGGTGGGAGATCTAGATGGTAAATTCAGTTCACTTTAGTCACTTTCCGCTTCAGTACAATAGTAACTACCTATCTCCCTTCCCTGAGTCTGTGGCAGGTAGCTGTGCAGCGTTCATGGAGCAGTTCACATACAGCTTGCAGGTGTAAGGGTAGGCAAAAAAAATATCCTGTCCTCCAAATATTGGAGATCTATGCACGGATGACTGCTTCTTCTGATCACTGAGGTATAGACAAAGAAGCAGTGGCCACTGCTCTTATGCCTCCTCCACTGTTACACGCCCTCCCCACTTTTAGCTAGAGTAACTTCCAGGGGTTTCTTCCCTTGCCCTCCTATCTCTTTTTCCCCTTTTGGAGACAGACACTGAAGAGTAGGATATTAAAAAGTGACTGGGGCTGGTGAGATAGCTCAGCGGCATAAGCGCCTGCCTGGCAAGTGCGAGGGCCCGAGTTAGACACCCAGAACCCACATACGAAAAAAGGGCCAGTGATATTGCTCAGCGGCATGGGCGCCTACTGGCGCGCGAGGTCCTGAGGTCGACCCCCAGTACCCACCAAAAAAAAAAAAAAAAAAAAAGTGACTGCACACATGGGGCAAAGTGAAGTCACCACACATGCTAGGAATATGCAGGCTCAGTAAATATCTGATAAGACCCTACGTTTACAACTCAGGCTGATTTTGGCAGCCTATAGTAACCAGGAAAACAAAACATTAACAAAGAGAATCCCAGAGGAGGAGAATATGCATCATTCAAGGAAAAAAAAAAAAAAAAATCACAGGCATACAAAGAAACAGGAACATATATGTATATAACGCATTCACAAAGAAAAAAAATCAACACAACTGTTCCTATAAAAGATCTGATAATGTATCTCCTACAGAAAGACCTTAAAACTGTCTTAAGTATGCTCAAAGAACTAAAAGATATGGACAAAGTTAAGGAAATGATATATGACCAAGTGGAAATACAGAAAACCTAAAAAGAAACCAAAGAGAAATGATGGTGCTATAAAATAATTGAAATGAAAAATTCACTAGTGGGATTCAAAAGCAGATTTGAGTAGGCAAAAGGATCAGTGAACTTTAACCATGTAACAGTTTACCCTGAGCACTTGGGCAGCATGTTTGTTTACTTACTATCTGAGCATCACTAGAGCAGGTGTCATTTCAAGGAGTTGATTCTTTTTTTTTTTGTTACCAGGAATCAAACTCAGGACCTTGCCCTTGCCAGGCAGGTGCTTGTGCCGCTGAGTTATATCCTAGCCCCAACCAATTGATTCTTGTATTGAATAAATTTGATAAAATCAGTTTTTATATTGCCTGTTATCTTATAAAAATTAATGAAAAAATATGCTATTTTTTGTCATCCTGTATTTAAATAATTGGACTGGTAAGTGGTTAAAGTAAAATAATGGAAATTGAGGAACAAAAAGAAGAAAGATGTAAGAAATACAAATATAGTCTAAGAAATCTATGAAGAACACCATACATTCTGTGGGAATCCCATATAGAGAAGTGAGAAAAGGGCAGAGAATAATTTGAAGACACACTGGCCTAAACTCCCCAAATTTGGTGAAATATATGAATATAAACATCTAATAAACCCAAGGAACTCCAAGTAAGACAGAGTCAAAGAGACCCATATAGAGACACATTATGATGCAACTTGTCAAACATCAAAAATAAAGGAAATTCTTGAAAACAGGGAGAAGTGACTTGTTGCATACAAGAGATCCTCAATCAGATTTTTAGCATATTTCTCATCAGAAACTTTGAAGGCCAGAGGTTGTGACTGGATATATTCAAAGTGCGGAAAGAAAACAAACAACAACAAACTTCTATAAACTAAGAAATCTTTATCTAGCAAAACAGTCTCTCAAAAGTAAGGGACGAAGATATTCTCAGATAAAAAAAGTCGAGGGACCTCATTATCATGTCCTGAAAGAACTGGTAAAAGTAGTCCTGTAGGTTAAAATAAAAGGACACTTGGTGGTACCTTAAAATCTTATGAAGAAGTAAGATTTAGTAAAGGTAAATACATTGGTAATGATAAAAGCTAGTACAGGTTAAGTATACCCTGTTCAAATGTTTGGGACCAGAAGTACTTCAGGTTTTTGAGGAAGGAGTGAGGGGAGTTAGAATATCTACATATACATAATAGGATATATTGGGGGTGAAATTCAAGTCTACACATGAAATTCATTCTGGTTTCATCTATACCTTATGCACATAGCCTGAAAATTTTACACAATATTTTACAGGAATTTTTATATGAAACAAAATTTCATAGTGCGCGATTTTTCACTAGTGGTATCATATTGATGCTCAAAAAGTTTTAGATCTCCAAGCACTTCAGATTTAATTTTCATATTAGGAACGTTGAACCTGTAGTACTTTAACAATGGTGTGTAAATTCACTTTTAATGTTTTACATTGGCTAAGAGCTACAGCTGAGTCTAAAAGTTTATATTAGTAAATAATTAAAAGTCAACATTAAGTACATAACTAAAATCAATTATTAGTCTAAAAGCTAACATTATTGTTATTTTGGTTTCTAACTTCGTGTTTTGTATTCTATACAATTTAAGAAAGTAATGCATTAAAGTTACTTTTTTTGGGGGGGGGGTTGAGACAGTGTCTCACTGTGTAGCCCAGGCTGGCCTTGACTCAAGGTGATCCTCCTGCTACAGCCTCCAAAGTGCTCAAATTACAGGCGTGTACCACCAAACAGGGCATATAACATAAAGATTTAATTCTGTGACATAAATAAAAGAGGTGAAAACAGAACTATTAAAGTAAAGTTTGGGTATTATTGAAGTTAAACTTAGATAAATTCAGAGTAGGAGTGTTAGGATATTAAATGTAACTTTCATGGCAACAATAAAGCACAGAGATAATACAAATGAGGGCCGGTGAGATAGCTCAGTGGCATAAGCACCTGCCTGGCCAGAGCGAGGTCCTGAGTTCGACCCCCGGTACCCACAAAAATAAAAAAAAAAGAAAACAAAAGAAAGAAATGAGAAAAGGTAAGCATTTTACACACACAAAAAATCAACTAAATGCCAAAAAAGACAGTAGCATAGTACAAGAAATGAGATACAAAAAAGCTACAAGGCATATAGAAAATAAACAACAGCATGACAAAAGTCTTTCCTTATTACTAATTATGTTAAATGTAAATGAACTGAACTCTCCAATGAAAAGACAAACACCGGCTAGCAGTGTGGATTTAAAAAAAAAACAATCCAACTAAATGCTATAAGAGATTCACCTCAGATTGAAAGATATAGGTATACTGAAAATGAAGGATGGAAAAGGATATTCCATGCAAGCAGTAACCACAAGAGAGCAGGAGTGGCTACACTCAGACAAAACAGACTTTTATAGAGGAGTATGGTGGTGAAGTCTATAGTCCCAGCCCCTCAGGAAGCTGAGACAGGAGGATTGCAAGTTTCAGGCCAGCATATGCAACTTAGTGAGAAAATGCCTCAATATAAAAAATAAAAAGGGCTGGGGATGTAACTCAGTTGTACAGCCTCCCTAGCTTCAATTCTGAGCACTGCAAAGAAAAAAAAAAAAAAAAAAAAAAAAAAGACATAAGATCTTAAAAAAAGGCTCAATTTAAAAATAACTAATAATTATAAACATTTGTACATGTATAACAGGCCATAAAAATATAAGATGCAAACACTGGCAATACTGAAGGGAGGAACAGTTCTAAAATAATATCTGGAGCCTTGACCACTCCACTCTCTATGATGGACAGAACAATCAGACAGAAGAGAAATAAGGAAATAGTGGAGATAAGCAACAGAATAAATCAAGTAGATCTAACAGGTACATACACAACATCCTATCTAATAACAGAATATGCATTCTTCCTAAGTGCACATAGGACAATTTCTGAGATAGACCACAGCCCACAAGATGAGCCTCAACAGATTAAAAATGACAAGTATGCAAAGTATCTTCACTGACCACAACAGAATGAAGTCAAGAGTCAATAACAAAATGAAAATGGGAAAATTCACCAATTTATGGAAATCAAACAACACATTCTTAAGCAACCAACGGATCAAAGAAGAAATCACAAAGGAAATTAGAGAATACTTGTACATGAATGAAAACGAAAACACAACATAAGAAAGTTTATAAGAAAAAATACAGTACGAGCAGTGACAAGGGTGAAATTTATTGCTACAAACACATTAAAATCAACAACCTAACATTACAATTTAAGAACTACAAAAAGGAGAACAAGCTACACACAAATCTACCAGAAAGAAAAGCTTATTGCAGACAGAGAATGGAAAAAATTCAATACAGAAAATAAAAACAAAAGCTGGTTACTTACAAAGATCAACAAAATTGACAAGTCCTTAGCTAAATGGAATTTAAAATGAGAAAAGATTCAAATTACTAAAACCAGAAATGAAAGCAAGAACATTACTACCAATTCTAGACAAATAGAAAAGATTCTAAGTATACTAAGAACAAGCAAAAATATGCCAACCTAGATGAAATATAAAACTTGTATAAATATAAAATCTACCAAGACTAAACCATTAAGAGAAAATATGAATAGACCTGTAACTAGTAAAGAGACTGAATCAGTAATTTAAAACTCTCCTGACAAATAAGATTTGTAGACCGAGTGAATTCTACCAAACATTTAAAGAACTCACATCAATTCTTATCAAGCTTTCTTTAAAAATTTAAGAGTAGAGAATACTTTCATATTCACTTTATGAGGCCAGCACTACCCTGATAACAAAGCCAGACAAAGACACTACTAGAAACAACAAATTACAGGACATCTTTTATGAACACTGATGCAAAAATCCTCAATGAAACACCAGCAGTATATCAAGAGTATACACCAAGATCAAGTGAGATTGATTACTAGAATGCAAGATGGCTCAACATACAAAAAATAATCAGCATATTAACAGACTGAAGGGGAAAAACACGTGGTCATTTCAACTGATGAAGAAAAAGCATTTGATAAAACATACTATCAGATGAAACACTCAACAAATTAGAACTAGAAGGAAACTACGTCGACATAAAGCCATGTATTTTCATATATTTCATAGTGAAAGCCATGGTATGTGGGCACACCTCTTACACTATCATACTTAGTGGTGAAAAACTGAAAGCTTTTCCTTTAAGATTAGGAAAAAAGTTAAGACACTTGTTTTTATCACTTGTATTCAACATAACACGAGTGGAATACTGAAATTGGGGCCAGAGTAATCAAGCAAGGAAAAGAAACATAAAATTCAAATTGGAACTGTAGAAGCAAAATGATCTGTGTTTATAGGCAAGTTTATCTTATATATAGAAAGGTCTAAAGTATCCACAGAAGACTGTTAAAACTAATTCAGCAAAGTTGCACAGGATACAAAATCAATACACAAAAACGAGTTGTACTTCTATTAATGATGAATAATCCAAGAAGGAAACTAGCCATTCTGTTTGCAATAGCATCACAAAGAGTACTTTGGAATTAATCAAGGAGGCAAAAGACTTATATAATAAAAATCACAAAATATTTCAGAAAGAAATTAAAAATAAATGAGAAGACACCTATGTTTATGGATTGGAAGACATAATTTTTACATCAATGCTATCCAAAGCAATAGATACATTTAATACCATTCCTATCACAACCCAATGATGTTTTAAAAGAAACAGAAAAAACACACCCTAAAGTTCAGATGGGATATCATGCAACTCTAGCCAAAACAATCCTGAAAAAGAATTAAACTGGAAGACTCAAATTTCCTGATTTTCAAAACGTACTACACATGTATAGTAATCAAAACAGTATAGTACCGGCACAAAGACAGACTATGGACCAGTGGAAGAAATTCAAGAGCAGAAATAAACATCACACACAAAATTTATTTAAAATGTAACTACTACCTACATGCAAGATTTCAAACTACAAAACTCTTAGAAGAAGACAGGGTAAAAGCTATTAAAGAGTGCATTTGACAATGATTTCTTTAGTACGACATAAAGACACAGGCAACAACAACAACAAAAAAAACAGACAAACTGGACCTCATAAAAATTTTAAAAAAATTTTTTGCATCAAAGACATTATCAACAGAAAAAAGGGATATCCACAGAATAGGAGAAAACATTTGCCAATTATCTCTGTTAAGAGACTGATACCCAGAATATACAGAGAACTCCTAAAACTCAACAACCAACAAAAACTCAATAAAAAAATGGACAAAGAAACGGTATTAACAGTTTTTGAAAAAAAAAAAAAATACACACACACACACACATATATGGCCAATAAGCACATGAAAACATGTTCCAAATTACTAATTATTAGGGCAATGAAATAAAAACCATTTTGATTTCACACCTAGAAGGCTGGCTATTGTCAAGAAACCAGAAGTGTTGTTGAGGATGCGGAGAAATTAGAATCTTTCTGCACTGGTGGTAGGAATATAAAATCGCAGAAGTATTACAGAAAATAGTATGGTGGTTCCTTAACAAAATTAAAAATAACCAGGAGCAGTGGTTCACACCTGTAATTGCAACTACTAAGGAAGCTAAGGCAGGAGGTTTCCAAGTTTAAGGACAGCCTGGGCAACTCAGCAAGACCCTATATCAAAATAAAATAGGGCTGGGGATGTAGTTCAGTGGTAGAGCACTTACCTGCCACCACCTATGTGCACAGACCCTGGGTTGAATTCCCAGTCATAACATAACATATAAAATAACATAATGTAACAATGCAACACAACACGTATTACCATACAATAAAGGATTTCCATCTCTAGGTACAAACCCCAACTAAAAGCAGTGTTTTGAGATATTTTTACACCCCTCCTCACAGCAGCATTATTTACAATAGCTAAAACGTGGACGCAATCCAAGTGGCTTCGATGCATGAATGGATGTATGGAAAACTGTGCGTGTGTGTGAAATATGCAATTATTCAGCTTTCAAGATTGAGATTTTGACATATATTCCACAAGACATTTGAACATAATGCTAAGTGAAATAATCCAGCTCCTCCACAAAGACAACTATTATATGATCCCACTTATATGAAGTACTTAGACTAGTCAAAATCAGAAGGACATAAAGTAGATGCTGTATGCTGTGGGCTGGAGGGAGAGAAATGGGGAATTACTGTTTAATAGGGAACAGAGTGTCAGTTTTGCAAGAGTTTTGGTGATAGATGACAGTGATGGCTGTAGAACAATATTAATGCATTTAATACAATTACATTTTATGTTACATGGGTTTTACCACAATAATAAAATTTCATAAAATGTGCCTTTGAAATCTTAAGAAAATGCATCTAAACGAACGGAAAGAAAAATTATTCTACACAAAAAGTAGCCTGTTCTTTTTCACACACTCATGATAAAAGACAGACTATTGAACTATTACAGATTAAAGGAGACTGCAGTGTCATGAAAATTAAATGTAAATATGTGGTATTAAAATAGCCGAAGGATCTGTTCTTTGTTTTCATTTTTTTCCTTAAAGAACATTAATGGGACAATTGTTAAATATAATTAAGGTCTGCAGATCAGATAACAGCATTATAGTCATGTTAATTTCCCAAGTTAGTTCATTGTACTGTGGTAGTATTTTTGTTCTTAGAAAAAAGTAATATTATAAGATACTACATTCAAGGGTAAAGGAACATGAGCCTGCATTTCTAAATAATTCACAAAAAATATTAACAACAGGGGAGCTGCTTAAAAGTATGAGACATCTTTTTACTATTTTGCCACTATGTATAAGCTGAAATTATTTAAAAATAAAAATAATACAAAATAAGCAAACAAAAAATCTCCAGAAAGTAAACAGAACAAAAGCAAAGCAAATAGTATAAGGATACTGCAGTCAAGTATTAGTATCCACTTTAAAAAGGCTCATCTAGGTAATCCAAAGGATGCTATTTTTTAAAATATTACCCATAAAGTGAAAATATATCAAGTCATCCATTAAACAATACTAGTGATCCAATAATTTAAGAACCACCACTCAGATATTTTGTGAACTCTGGAAGGTCCAGGGCTACAGGCTGCTCTGTGCTAGACATATACTTCTAACGTATTTTCATGTCATGTAGGAGTTATCTAATTTGTCTTAGAGGACAACAACAATGTTTTATTCATTGTGACAGTTAAGCTGGACTCAACTTGATTGACTTGGCAGCCACCTGGGGGATTAGTAGGGTATATTTCTGGGTGTGTCTCCATGGTCACGGAGACATGTCCTTAGGTACTACGGTATATATGATCCCTGGCCCTTCCTCTCTGGCAATGTTCCCCTGCTCTCCTTCCTAGCTACCATAAACTGAGCAGCTTTTCTCTGCCATGCTCTTCCGCCAGATGTTTCTGCCTTTGAGACAGACTAACCATTGACTGAATCCCCTGAAATTGTGAGCCAAATTAAACCTCTCCTCTTTTAAGTTATTATGGGTGTCATTCATTTTAGCATTTACAGTAGTTTCCCCTTATTCATGAAGAGTATGTTCTGTGGATGCCTGAAACCATAGCTAATACTGTACTCTGTGTAACAACTTCTTTCCTGTATATGTTTGATAAAATTTAATTCATAAATTAATCACAGAAGAGATTAAGAACAATGATCAACAGAAAGAAAACAAGTATAACAATTATCCTACAATAAAAGTTACTCAAAATTTGTAAGTTATTTCTGTAAGTTTCTATTTAATATTTTTTGACCATCGTTGGCTGCAAGTAACTGACACTGCAGAAAGCCAAGCGCTGGTTAAGGAGGGACTATTTCATATGACTTGAAAAATTACAAGAAACTGCACTAATCTACTCTGAAATACATGTTTGAATACCAACAGGGACCCTCACACTAAAAAAATTATTATAAAGCACTTTCACCACAATTTCAATTACATGACAGCTCTTTAAAACTGACAGAAATAAAGGCTTAAAAGCATTTAGTTTCGGGCCGGTGAGATAGCTCAGTGGCATAAGCGCCTGCCTGGCAAGTGTGAGGTCCTGAGTTCAACTCCCGGTACCCACATAAAGGAAAAAAGGGCCAGTGATATCGCTCAGTGGCACAAGCGCTTGCTGGCAAGCACAATGTCCTGAGGTTGACTCCCGGTACCCACAAAAAAAAAAAAAAAGAAAAAAAAAGCATTTAGTTTCAATGTAGAGAACTTATTCTGGGGTGGAAATAAGCCTGTGGATTTAAGGGACTGGTATTATAGAGATGCTTTGGTTATATGCCTAATGGAAAGAACTAGCATCTATTACTCACCTACCTTGTGCTCGATTTCATGTGGAGAAACTGAAATTCTGAGAAGCTGGGGAATTTCCTTATCATCACGCATCTAGAAATGCATGAAACTAGGAAGGGGTATATAGATCTGACTATAAAGTCCACGCTTTTCAGCAACTTCAAGTAGTCATTCAATATATCTTGCTCTGTACTACTCTGTACAAAAAGCAGGAGAATTACTACTTGTAATGCTTTCACAAAGTTCAAATGACATAATCAATACAGAAGTACTCTGAAAAGTATAAAAGTATTCTACAAAAACCAAACACACAAAAAGAGAAAATATACTCTTAAAATTATTATCCAATCCCCAGTGCCACCCCTACCCCTAATCCATCTGCCTGTTTGTCTTTCTGTCAGTCTAACTTGGCTGGCCTTCAAACTCATTGTGAAACAGGGTGGTGTGTACCTCTGATTTTAATAGGTGAAGGGAGTATAAAATCTGGCAAGCAGGGTGTAAATTTGTTTAAGAGACAAAGATAGGACTTGACTCTAAGCCTTGTGTCTTCTATTATACCCTGATGCATTTCAATGTAAAGTAGATCTTCAGAAGAAAAATTATATCCATTTAAAATGTTAAAATTAGATTATATGTCTCTAAGTGTGGATTTCAATATTTGGGGACAAAAATTTTAATCAGTTATATTAATTTTATAATGTACATATTATACTCAATTACAAACACACATCCTGGAAAATGAGGTATATCCATCAGTTTCTCAATATAAATTATTAAACTATCCTCCACAGATACTGCATTGTATTTATTTATTTTATTTTATTTTTTGTGGGTACCGGGGGGTCGACCTCAGGACCTTGTACACCAACAGGCACCCGTGCCACTGAGCGATATCACCGGCCCCTTTTTCATATGTGAGATCTGGGAGTCGAACTTGGGCCCTCGCGCTTGCAAGGCAGGCGCTTACGCCGCTGAGCCATCTCACCTGCCCTGCATTGTATTTAAAACTAAAAGTAAGGATAGGCCCTTTTATTCTGTACATATCCTTGTTTGTCTTTAGAATTTGTTTCTTGGCTTAATGTCTCAAAGAAATAAGATACAACTAATAGCACTAGTAGGTTATTTGCCAGATGTTGTGTTGTATACTACTTCTGTATTAATTAGCCTCTTAATTACTAAAATACATCAAGTTAGTACTACTAAAATCTTTAGTACTACAGATTAGTAAACAGAAGCTCAGTATGGTTAAGTAAACTACTCAAAGTTACAAGCTAGTAAGCGGTAAGGCTGAATTCCAACCCAGGTCAATCTGACTCCAAAATCTGTATTTTTAATAATAGGGCTAAATGCAACGTCTCAACAACTTCCAAGTGCAGTGGGATGCTACGTTAGGCACACTTGGGAGTATATGAGAAAAGGCAGGGTCCTAACTGAACAAATAAGAGGATGGTATAAAACCGCGAAGGATTCTAGGAAACTAACAGTGTAGTAAAAAACTGAAGAAATAAAGAGTAAACTAAACTCTGAAATCTATTTAAAAAAAATTTTGTGTTACTAAACCCTAGATATTTGGAAAGATGTTACAATGTTATAGTAATATTTAAGCTGCTCATTCAAATATATTTTACTTGTAAATTCAATTTCTTATCTGTAATATGGAGCAAATACTTATTTGGATTTATATATTCAATTGTTGGTGGCTTATAAAGACTTAAATTTTAATGACTTTCATAAATGGTAAAATTATATGGCAGTATTAATTACAATTCAGGCTTACCACAATTCTAAAGTCTCAATATAATATTGGCAATTTCTCCTAGAATTCTATTTTGTATAGATGTTCCTACTGGTTTTCAATTTTTAGTAGAGAGGAAGGAAATGAAAATGTGAGTAATCCCATTTGTATCTCATTTTTTCTCCAATGTGGTTTATTTTCAAATTGCATTTATTTTATTATTTATTTTTGTTACTGGGGATTGAACTTATGACCTTGTGCTTGCCAGGCAGGCACTTGCCTCTGAGCTATATCCCTGGCTGAAATTGCATTTACACAACAAACATACTACATTTACCTAGATTCTATGCTGCTGATCGTTTTCAGCAAAGTCTGTGAACACATTTATTTATACTTCAAGTGAGACTGATAAATTTAACACCAAAGATCATTAATATTATAGTTAATATTACCATTAATTAGACTTTGGATAACTCTGTGGGTAGGGCAGCTGATGTCAACAGAACACTCCTTGGAACTAGTAAGGCTCTGAAAATGAAAACTGATCAGCTTCTTTGACATCTGGCTATTATTTATTAACTGGTATATATAACTTTTTAAAGATGATTTTAATTCAAGTAGTTTTATTTCCAGAAAGCTAAGAAGATAGCACAAAGAGGTATCATATACTCTAGACCAGTGGTGCCGAACCTTTTAGAGCTTTTGATAACAAATAGCGTGCTGTGTGTAACGCATGCTGTAAGTATCCCTGAAAGCTCTAAAAAGTTGGCCATCACTGCAAAACATTATCAATTATTTTTTAATAGATAAATGTGAAGTACGTTATCTGACTAAACGAGAAGGATGAATATTTCCCAAGATAAATACATACCAGGAAACAAGGTGCTACATAAAATGGTAAATCCAGTATGAGATCAAGAATATAATGATTTTCATTCTCTTTAGAAATTAAACAAATTTTCAAAAGCAAAAATATTTTAAATAGTGTTTTAAAGAGATTTATGGTACAAAAGGCATGAAAATAAATCTAAGGAGGTTCAATATAATCAAGGTAAATTTAGGATGTGTCTTATTTCATATAGTACCTAATAAAATGGCAATCGTTGGAACCAATATATATTAAATCCCAAACATTTCATTTCCTAAAAATACCAACTGAAGCCCAAAGTAAATCACCAAACCAACAAAAAACAGTTAATACTTTTAAAAGAATGCAAATAAAATATTAAAAGCAAACAAAATTTTTATAAAGAAAAAAGAAATTAATAAAAACCTGTGGTATGGTGGGTAGGATGACAGTATTCTCAGCAGGGACTGGCAGGACAGGGATCACAGGGACAGTGGGAGAAGAGGGAGGTACAGCTTCTGTTGGCTAAAAATCATCAATGACAAAAAATCAGGAAAAGTACCAAAATAAAAAGGAAACACAGAACACAGAAAACACAGAAAGTTGTGCCATAAAGATAAATTACAGTTTTCAGATATAATTAAGAAATAGGTAAAATTTTAATATATTACTTTAAATGAGAAAACATTCTCCAGAATTTTTACAAATAATTATACCATCCATTATAAAGACTGTAGTTAAAAGGAGAGTCTACTTGTTAAAATTCTAAATGAAAATAATAAACGTCATTTATAATAATCCTCCTTTTGGACATAAAACCCCTGTTTTGTTGAGAAATTGCAAAATAATTTTCTGGCATTTGGAATGTATCTGACTGCTTTCTCAAAGAACCAAAAGTCATTTTATTTGCCCACCATGCAAACAATGTGTTTATAAATCTATAGATAAACGATTCAAAGGATATATATCTCACATAAAATGTTCTGCATTATTAATCTTTACTACTAAGGACAGTAAATATCTGCCTAAAACTGCCTATACAGTCATTAATTCAACCAATATTCACTGAGTGTTTATTAAGTGCCTGATACATTTTGGCAAAATGGTGAAAAACAGTAGAGGACTCTAGTGATAATTTAAACTAATAACCTTTGATGTTTAATAACTCTATTTGCCCTGATTTAATTATATTTTAAAAGATGGGGCCGGTGCTATAGCTCAGCAGCATAAGCGCCTGCCTGGCAAATGTGAGGTCCTGAGTTTGACTCCCAGTACCAGCATATTAAAAAAAAAAACAAAAAAAAAAACAACGATGTAACAAACACAGAAACGTGTTTTATAACAAGATACAATTCCTCTAAGATGGATTAATTCATAAATATTGGCTATACAAATGACGTATCTCATGTATGGAAAAAAAAACACTAAAATCAAGTAGATAAGAGGACACTGTGGACCAACAGAAACTAACAACATGAAGAAAATAGTTCTGAACTTGAAACTATGCTTATCTTAATGGACATATGCAAAATAAAATTATAATAATTTGGCCTACCAATCAAGATTTATAAAAAAAATGTATGGAATCTCAACAATGGTGCTGAGACTGAATAGTCACATATAAAAGAATATTCACATATAAAAGATGCATTTCACATCATATATAAAAATTAACTCTAAATGGGACCAACATCCTAAATATAAGATCTAAAATTATGAAACTCTTAGAAGGAAACCTAGGTGAAAATACTGAAGTTAAGATTAGTACTACAGATGGCAGTAAGATCTCTTTCTCTCTAATGTTCTCATTCCCAACCAGTTCCCATTTTGGGATGATGAAATAACTCTGGAGATGTACGGTGATGATATCTGCATAACACTGTGAACGTACATAATGCCACTGAATTGTATACTTAAAAATACCTAAAATAGTTAAATTTTGTTATGCATATTTTAACGTCACTTCAATCACCATTTATATACTTTTTCTATAGAAAAATTTCTGAATTCCATATTATAAGCTTAAAATTAATAAACAATAACACATTTACTTGGAAATGACCTTTCTGTAATGATTTATAATAAACCATGAGAAAAGAGTGGTTTTGAAAGAATTACTGCTGGATCAACTAGATACACACAAAATCAAATGAACCAATGATCCCTACTTTAATCATACATAAAATCAATTCTAGAAGCTTTGCTGGTATAATGGAGAGAAATAAAGTCTAGGAAATAATACGGTAAAATATTATCATGCTGGTATAGGCAAAACTTCTTGAACAGAAAAGTGCATGTGGCTAAAATTGAAGTACAGTAAGAAGAACATCTCTGGGGAGGGAGGGGAGGGAAGACAGAAACCTGGCACAGAGCACTGGAGCTTGACCAGGGTGGGGAGGATGTCCACGTAGGAAGAACAGTGGCAGCAGCTAGATGTGTGCTGCTGGAACCCAAACGAGATGACGGGTATCTATGTGGTAGAAGCAGTAGCCTGGTATGAGGTTTGGGGCCCTCACCAGAATAAAAGGGTATCTGTTGGTGCTTGACCAGAGTAAGGAAGGTGGCCATTTAGGGCAGTGACGGTGATAGGAGACCTTTATATATGGAGGGTTTTTTTTTTTGTGGGTACCAGGGGTCGACCTCAGGACCTCGCGCGCCAGCAGGCGCCTGTGCCGCTGAGCGATATCACCGGCCCCTTTTTCCTATGTGGGTTCCGGGAGTCGAACTCGGGCCTTTGCGCTTGCCAGGCAGGCGCTTATGCCGCTAAGCCATCTCACCAGCCCCCATATATGGAGGGTTTTGAACTAAGACATATATAAAGGATAAAGGAAGCAAGGTTCCTCATTTCAGAAAAGGGAGATATAAATACGGAAAGGGAGAAAACTAGCATAATACAGCGTTAGACTGGAATTTGAAGTACTGATATAGACAGTATATCAGTACGTGGTTTTTAATATATAGGGATACAAAAATAAACGTAAGACAGGCATACACACACATACATACATACACACACATTTCCTATCTCTGTCCACCTAGAGGAACTGGGAACACTTATCTCTAAAGCAAGAACACACACCTAGCCTGGCCTAGCACCCAGGCCTTAATTCTAATTCTTTAAAAAGCAGAATTCCTTAGAGAAAATGGTTTATTTCAGTGCTGGAGCTCAACTAGTTCAGTGAGCTCAGACATATTGCTAGAAAATGCTTTTCAATGTTAGAAAATACAGTGCTCGAATAGCGGTATCACAAGGATGCAAAAGTGAGTCTGAAGGGCTGCCACTGTTCAGACTGGGAACAATCTAAGACCCAAAAATAAATAAAACCCAATAAATAAAATGGGGATCCAAGAGTCCACACTGATATCAATACATACACGAAGAAATAAATGGAGAGAAGAGAAAGCATTTCTTACAATGGAATTCTAACTAAAAAAAGATATGACAGAAACAGAAAATCATTTGGCAATTATCCATTACAGTTCATTCAAGAAGTATTAATGATGTTTAAATTCCTCAATTATATAGAGTCTGCTAAAAAAATGAACATACACTTCAGGAAAAGAAAAATAGTATAATGCTTTTTCAACAGATGTGTTACCCTCCTAAGGGAGACCCTAGAGGATGTTGTATACTGCAGGAAGCCCACGACACTGCTGGCCCTTAGAGAAGAAATTAAAAATGTATGTGGTACAATCTCATGACCAAGGTTACCCAAGCAGCAGTTCACCATACTAATAAATGTCTGGAGCTAATGGCCACCACTTTGAGCACCTCTTGTAATTGTAGAGGCCAAAGGTAACTTGTATTAATCTCATGATGTCTCAAAATAGTATTAAAATATTTATACAAATTTTTCTTTTTCTGAAGTGTGTATGCATTGGGGGTGCTCTGTGTATATAATCTAAAAAGTTTCCTTGTGGGTCTTGGTTGTTTTTGTTAGAACACCATAATCAGTTTATTTTTTAAATGCTTGGAAATGTCACAAAATACTATTTTCTTAGTAGTGGTCTCCAGTGCTAACAGTATAAGATACTAGCTCATAGGTATTTTACATAAAAATAAGGAAAACCTACATACTTATGTAAATTTCAAGGCCAAGCACAAAAAATTTTTTTCCACTGGCAGTTCTCCAAAATCCTTTTTGATTAACTATAATCCTTTCATTTTACATTTAAATCTCACTGTCACCTTCTGTCTCTGAGCTCCCTCTGGAATCTATTCTTTAGATAAGGAACTGAATACTATTTTAGAAATTCCTAAAACAACTTGCACCATCTAAACTCATCCCACTCTCTATAGGGCACCAAGTTCTTTGCAAAAGAACATATACCCGTGCCTCTTCCTTAAGGCAGGCAAATACTTAAAAGAATGACATGTCAACACACACAATTTCCAAGACACAAATAATAAACAATTCTGGTAACAAAGACTTACAGAATAACTCACATAATTCACTTGAAACAAAAATCTCTAAACACATAATAATCAAACGAAGGTAGACTGCTGAGAAATGGCATAGATATTAGGTTTTACAGTAAAATTAAGAGATAAAAGAATGATTTGAGCACCAGATTAAGAACACATAAAATGCTGGGGAGCTGTATGATTCTAAATTCAAAAATGTCAAATATGTAAAATATAAATAATAAGGCAGCAATATTCAATAACCATTATATTTTGAGTTACACAGAGAAGGAATTCCAAATAGCATTTTAAACTTGAAAACTCTTTATTTTTATTTATTTTTTTTTTTTTGTGGGTACCGGGGGGTCGACCTCAGGACCTCGCGCGCCAGCAGGCGCCCGTGCCACTGAGCGATATCACCGGCCCCTTTTTCGTATGTGGGTTCCGGGAGTCGAACTCGGGCCCTCGCGCTTGCAAGGCAGGGCAGGCGTTTAAGCCGCTGAGCCATCTCACCGGCCCGAAAACTCTTTATTGATTAGACAATAATGACTATTATGCCATCATCCTTATCCTGTTCTGTATTACTCAATAAGATCAGCTCCAAAGAGGTTTTTGGTTGTTTTTTAAAATCTTGATCACGTGACTAGCAACAGCCTCACTTGTTTCTAACCATAGCAACACCACGGAATCATTAGCCTCTGAGGCTGCCTTCAGAGAATTGTTTCCATGGCAACAGAGGCTATAATATTAACACTGTCTCAAGGAACACTGCAGAAAATTGTAAATTGCTGTAAAATAATCTGATACACTGTACATATTTTAAAAGTACCATTTTAGAACCAGCATTAAATTGACAACCAAAACGTTTAAACTGACTTAACAGATGTTTATTAGTTTTCTTTATAGCTTTATGTATCTACATCTAATTTGAGATTTCAAATTAAGAAACCAGTGTTAAAAGTGTAGGAAATTTTCATAATAAATGGTTTAAAGCCTCATGAGGTAGTCATGTACATAACACGTACTGCACATCCACATATATGGCCATGTATCAGACTCCCTAACTTCCCATCATTCAACAATAAATATACATTTATTGAGTGAGTCTACCTTTATTAAATCCCTTTTTGCTTAAAATAGCTGTAATGCTTTTTACTATGTAATATGAATCCTGACGGGAAAAGACAGAAGGGCAATCAGAAGGCTGTGATTGGTGGCTTAAGCAAATAGTGCTAATGGTAAAGATGGACATGAGTAGTCAAATCAAGATAGATTCTGAATGTAGAGTCAGGAATGTATCTCAGGTGACTGACAGGACTACTACGAATAATACACATAATGGCAATGAAAAATTATTTCTTGTATCATAGATATTTAGGCACAAAAGAATTTCAAGACTAATCTAAATGTATTTTTTCCTCACTACATTACTTATTAAAATGATTTTCAGGGTTGGCAATATAGCACAGTGGTAGTGTACTTATCTTGCCAACACAAGGCTCTGGGATTGATCCCTAGTACTGGTGGTGGTGGTGGTGGGGCAACAAAACAAAACAACTCTCCCAAAACAAAAAAAACAGCCAACCAACCAAACAAAATGAAACAAAGAAAGAGATAACTGATACCATACTATCAGGAAAGTAGTAATGCTTACATTTTACATTAACATGTTACATAAATGGAAAAAAGTGATCTTAGAATATAAACAAAAATTCAGTATGGTCTAAAATAAATCACTATATTTTTAGGGAAAGTGAAATAAATGAATTAGCAAATCTTTTAGTATCAATATCTTAGATGGTAAGAAAAAGTAAGTACCCTTGTGGTACTGCTGGTCAATAAAGATCTTATATTGTTTTTAAATGGCATAATTTATATTCTTGATTCAAATTCTTTAGTCCTTTGTTTAAAGATCTATGCTATAATGATGCATGTTTCTCTCATTAAATGTCAAAGCAGCTACATAAGAGTAAGAAAGAAACCAGGGGGCCGGTGAGATAGCTCAGCGGCATAAGCGCCTGCCTGCATGATGAGGTCCTGAGTTCGACTCCCGGAACCCACATACGAAAAAAGAGCCGGTGATATTGCTCAGCGGCACAGGTGCCTACTGGCACGCGAGGTCCTGAGGTCAACCCCCAGTACCCACCAAAAAAAAAAAAAGAAAGAAACAAACCAGAAAAAAAACTACAAGCCTTTTGAATGTTTATAAAAGGATAATATACGGTAAAGAAGATTTATAAAAACTGCTTTGGGGGCCAGTGAGATGGCTCAGTGGCAAAAGTGCCTGCCTGGCAAGCGCAAGGTCCTGAGTTTGACTCCCGGTACCCACATTAAAAAAAAAAAAAAAAAACAAAAAAAAAAAAACACAAAAAACTGCTTTGGAATCGCTGTATTCAACAGAGGTTTAGTACCTTCAGAAAAAAGTGTTTCATGGCTTCAATCTACAGTATTTTTTATAATTCAAATGCCCTTTTGACACTGTCATTGGAAACAGGTGCCTTTTAATATAAACTGGTAGTTTCTGAAAAAGCCATCCACGTCGTAACTATCTTCAAAGCAAACATCTACTAAAACTAGATATGTTTTTAAACAAATCACTAAGAGTATTAAAATACAATTTTTAAATTTTAAAGTTACTGTGGGGAAATAGGAAAACAGATTTAACAATTCTATTATGGAAACAAATTTGTTAGCTCACACTATCAGACCATCTGGTTCATGAATTTTATTTCTACTTACAAGATTCATAATATTCACTTAGTTCAGTTTCTGATCCTTAGATTATGGAAAGATGGTATTCTATCAGCATTCAGCTGATGATCTTAAAGTACTGGTAAAAAAATGAGCCAACCACTAAAAATTTCAAGTTTCAGAGACCTCAAACTTTATAAAGATATGGTTACATAATTAACAAACAGGGATGAAATTACCCATTGCAATATGATTTTATCAGAATGTGGGTAGAGAAACATGCACAACCCCAGATTTCTTAACTACTTTAATACTTTTTACTAATTATATTTGCACTATTCTGCTCACTCTTCTACAAGTCCCTAATGATTTAGGCCTCTGAAAGCTGTGACCTTCTGTTCTCCTTCCACTTACGTTTTAAGCCATAGTGACCTCTTGCTGCTCTTCAAATATCCTCCACATGCTCCAGCCTTACTATTTATTCCTCTGCCTGGCATGCTCTGTGCGTGTACGTGCATTCTGTTGTTGTTTTTATAGACAGGGTCTTGCTATGTGTTCAGGCTAACCCTGAACTCACTATGTAGGCAAGGATGGCCTTGAACTCAGAGTGATCCTCCTGCCTCAGCCTCCCGAGTGCTGGGATTACATGCATGTGCCACCATGCCTGGCACATGCTCTTGACTAGATAGCCACATGACTCATTTTTATGATTTCTTTTATGTCTTTACTCAAAGTCCCTGCAACTTATCCTATCATTATGCAAGTCTACTTTCTTGTTTCGTTACTTTCCTTCAGAATATTATATTTTTTGTTAATTATGTTTATTATCTGTTTTCTCTTACTTTAATACAAATCTATAAGAGCAGGGATTTTGTTCTGCTCACTCCTGCATGCTTAGCGTCTAGAACAGTGCTCACAGGAAGTATGTGTGTTGAATGAGTAAGACCACGTAACTGCCAAAACAGACGAATTTTATCAGTGCTCTAAAACCACTCAGAGAATACATATTGTACACTTAACACTTAGTCCTCCCTTCTTCCATTTCATGCTTTATACACAGCAGACATAACTGGAAGGTTCTTTCTGTGTGCTTGGGTAGCCACTAGCAATCAGAAAGTATTCAAGATATTCTCCCATTTGTCAGTTTTCAAAGTTTCAAAATGCAAAGATACCCATAAAACTGTCAGTTTAATGTTCTCTATCCAGCAATAACTGACTGCCTTAATGTCCTGTTTGGAAATAAACATGTCTTGGTTAAGTAAACTTACTCGGAAACTATCATCTCCTTCCTTTTCAAACTGCATTAAGACTTCTCGCTGAGAGTTTATAATTTAAAGTCTATGGTGCCTTTCCTCCAAACATCTAGGTTCTCCTAAGCTCATTTTGGGCCCTTTGTTCCCCTAATGGTAAGTGCTTCCTGCTGTTATTATCTATGTTTTACTCAGATGTTCCATTTTTCCTTTTTGACTCTCCAAAACCTGGTTTTTTTTTTTTTAAGAGAAGAAAAAACAAAACAAATCAAAAAAGAACAAATTTTCAAAACAACATAATAGAAGGGTAACAATAATGCATTACGTATTGTTATCTTTAAGTTAGTTATTCAGGATACCAGATATTAGCATTCAACTGTCCAAACATTATTGGCACAAACCTTACTCTTCAATGAACTAAGTAAAATTAGTAGTGTATCTATCTTAACCATCTTATATATATATATATATATATATACAATTTTTTTTTCCTTTCCCTTCTATCTTTTCCCTATTCCCCCATCCCAGTCTCTCTTTCCTTTTGACCAGTTTCTTTTTGATTCACCATGTCTATTGTACATTTTGGATCTTATTTACTCTTTCAGTTTCTCATATTAGAGAGACAATACGATGCTTACACATGTGTGTCCGGTTTATTTCACTTATGAGTATTTTCTCGAGTTGCATCCATTTACCTATAAAAGACTCCAGTTTATCCTTCTTTATGGCTGAATAGTACTCCATTGTATAAAAATACCACATCTTTCTTATCCATTCCTCAGTTGATGGGCATTTGGGTTGTTTCCAAGATCTGGCTATTACAAATTGTGCTGCTATAAACATGGGTGCACATATATCGCTGTGGTACGATGTTTTTAACTCTTCTGGGAAGATACCCAGAAGGGGAATAGCTGGGTCAAATGGGACCTCCAACCCTAGCTTTTTGAGGAGTCTCCACACAGATCTCCACAGTGGCTGTAGCAGTCGACACTCCCACCAACAGTGAAGAAGGGTTCTTTTTTCCCCACAGCCCCTCCAGCATTTGTTATTAGTTGATTTCTTAATAATAGCCATTCTTTCTGGGGTGAGATGGTATCTCAGTGTTGTTTTAATTTGCATCTCTCGAATGACTAGTGATGTTGCACATTTTTTTGTATATTTGCCATTTGTATTTCTTCATCTGAGAAATGTGCATTCATCTCAGATGCCTATTTTCCAAAACCTGTTTGACCAATCTTCTACATTACATTTTCTCTGTTAAAATAATTGTTGTGGATTCTGTTTTTTTTTTTGGCTGGCCCATGTTCAGGTTTGCAGTCCTCTAGCTTTATCATTCTAATTAGGTTGCTTCTTCACATCATTATATTACTCACTTTAAAAGCCAGAATGTTTGGTGGAACCAACAGTGGTGGCAGTGGTAGTTACCACTGTCATGATGATGATAAAGATGACCTTACTGATATGAGGAATCATAAATGGGTTTGCATGTATTGTTTCATTTCATTTTCACTAAATCTTGATGCAGATAAATTTCATCCCTATTTTCTACAGACGAGGAAAAAGAATTTAGGTAATCTTTTCAAGGTGCCAAGGCTAGTGGACAGCAGAATACAGATTTAAATACAGGCCATCATCTTCTAAAGATAGTACCCTGAAGCAGTGTACTACACTCTCTCTTTAAAGTAGTTTTATTTTGTCTTTATTGTTACCACTCTCTTACGGCAAAGACAGTATCTAATACTTTAAAATAGAAATACTCCATAAATTCTTAAATTAGCGTTTGACAAATGTTTTCTAGGGGAATAAAGTTTTATTCACCATGCAGGTATTGTTGCAACTACCTGACTCTTCTACTTAAAAGTAGCCAAAGGCAATATATAAATAGGTGGGGGTACATTCTAAAAAATTTTTATTTATTAAAATAGCTGACAGGCTGGATTTTGCCTGAAGGTTGTGGTTTGCTGATACTTAGTTTAGCCTGCTAAAAAAAACAAAAAAACAAAAGGGGGCTGATTCAGTCAATGGATGCAATTGAAAAGACTCCAAAATACCATGTTAATTTTTACTTGCTATAACTGCTATAACTCCTTTTGCAGTACTTTAAACCAGTGATGGTGAACCTTTTAGAGATTTCAATGATAACAAAGAGCCCAGTGTAGCACATGTGCCATAGTTCACCACCACTGGCTTGATAATAAAAACAAGAAACCATCCACCCCAAAACATGGGCATGCCAATTTAAAACACAAATGATACATGTGAAGATTTCAAATTTCATCCAGAGTTCTTTAAAAATACTTTTATAAAAACTATAATAAAGCTGTGCTCTTATAACTGAAAGAACGTAGCCTGCATACTGTATGTAGCCTTCCAGTTTGGGAAAAGTCATTAAAATGACATGATTTTGCTGCATCTTTCTCCCCCTCCAAAATCCTGCAATGTGGATATAGCTGAAGCAATTAATTCTTAAGTTTGGTATGCATCTTATTCATTTTATCTGTCTTGAAAAATATTTTTATTTCTTTTCAAAGTTACAGCCCTTTGATACATTAGTTAGTTCTATAAAGAGTAGTCAGAATTAAATACACAAAAATGAGTGGAATGTTTTAATTTAAATATCATTATAATCTTTAATCCTTTTTTCCAGGACCAATAAAAAACTTGAAAGACAATTAATAGGTCCCATAACTATATCTTCTTCACATTCCAAAGCTAGCTGGACAAGTCTACAGTCAGAGCTTAGTCTCACAAACACTGAAAATACTGTTCAGAAATGGGACTACTATTGGGGACTTAATGACAGAAAAAGAATGAACAGGCAGGGCCCTTGTTAAGGAATGAGAGGGAAAGGCCTTTAAATAAATTTATCCAGGGGCAGAAATTGTGTTCAGGCTTCTCCTAAAATTCCACTGCTGCCAAATGTCATAGCCGATTGGTATGCAACTTATACAAAACAGGTCCAGTCTTTGTTCATTGATTTGCATGTGACTGTAAAATTATCCCATCAAAAGTCTGTTTAAACTTTATTAAATAAGGTGATAACTGTAGGTTACTGATTTCTACATGGTCTGAACAACTATTTTTGCCTTCACTAAAATTTTAAACTTTGATAGAAAAATGGAGGACTGAAAATATATTTAAATAGCAGTGTCAGGAAGTACAAAATAACACAGTAAAAGATCTTTAAAGAAATTGACACTAAGTAAAATTTTAATAAGAACTTAAATTCTTTATATATTTAAAGAGTACACACACACCTCACAAATTTTTCATAGAAAGCTCTGAATTACTTCTGAAATACATATAATCTTACAACATCCTCTAATGTAGACTTGCCAAATTTTAAGCCAGTTATACATAAAAATGATTTGTGAAATTTCCAGTGGCCAAATTATATTTAGAAGCACCAAACTTCCTCTTAGCTATCATAAGAGTAAATGAAAATAAACATTTGTATAACATTTATTCAGCAAATATTTACCAAGTGCCTTCTCCACCCAAGGCTCTAGGGATACAAAAAAGAAAAATACACATTCGTAGTACCAGTTCTCATGAAGCTTACAGTTTAGCAGCTGAGATTAAACAAAATGATTACTCCATTTACTACTGAATTACAATTGTGCTAAGAGGTATGAAGTATAATTCTTATAAAAATACACACTGCTTGAGATAAACAAAGGCCAAACATGTAAGCTCAATCTCCCAAGAACCCCGTAAGCATGTGCAGCCATCATTTTCTATCAGTGTTATTAACACATTATTATTATTATTATTATTATTTTTTTTTTTGTGGGTACCGGGGGGTTAACCTCAGGACCTCGCATGCCAGCAGGCACCTGTGTCGCTGAGCGATATCACCGGCCCCTTTTTCGTATGTGGGTTCCGGGAGTCGAACTCGGGCCCTCGTGCTTGCCGGGCAGGCGCTTAAGCTGCTGAGCCATCTCACCGGCCCTTAACACATTATTTTAAAAGTTAAATTTAAAGTGTTTAATTAAAATTGCAGTCTATAAATTTTGTCTATTTGCCCTTGATAGAATTGCCATCTAAAAATCAAGACACTATATAGAAACTACAAAGATGAAAACATTTCCTATCTAAAAGTAACTTATTTAGTTCTTCAAACTAAGCTAATAGAATCTAAAGATACTGATTTTATATTTTGAAATACAGTATTTTATCTTTCTAGAGCAGATTTAGGTTCACAGTAAAAGTGAATGGGAGGTACAGCAAGTTCCCTTATACCCTCTGACCACATACATGTACAGCTCACCCACAGCATCTCTACACCATGGCAGTGTGTCTGTTACCACCAGTAAACCTGTGCTGACATCACTATCAGAGTCCTGTTTACACTAGGATTCGAACTTGCTGCTGGAACATTCTATGGGTTTTAACAAGTGTACAGTGTCATGTACCTGCCATTACCGAATCATACAGGGTAGTTTTACTGCCCTAAAACTCTCTGCGCTCTACTTTCTTCCCCTCTGCCTTTTCTAGAATGTCGTCAACTTGGAATCATATAGTATGTAGCCTTTTTGGACTGGCTTTTATTTCACTTAGTAATAACGCATCTAGTATTCCTCCATCTTTTTTTGGGGTGGTGATCTGATAACTTGTTTTTAGCACTCACAGATATTCCATTATCTGAAATACATTTACCCATTTACCTACTGAAAGAGATCTTAACACCTTCTAGGTTTTGACAATTACAAAAAAGGTGCTGTAACCATGTATATGGTTTTGTGTGGAACTAAGTTTTCAATTCATTTGGACAAACAGTAAAGAGTGCAATTGCTAGACTACATGGTCAATTTTTTATTTTGTAAAAGCTTATACAACAATTATAAACACTTGGTTTAATCTTCAGCTTTACATTTTTCTAAAGTGTTCTATTGTACAAATGATTGGTTCTTAAATATCATCTAAGCACATTTTTAGTAAGTACATATATATAAAAAGTAAAATATGTAACATATTCCATAATATTTTTCGTGTCAAAAGCGGGATAATTAATTTCCAAATCTGAGTAGTGGTATTAATCTTACAAAGTCTGTACCAAAGTCTGTAGGAAATTAAGAAATGTCTCTGTCGAGATTCAGCATCTCACAAGAGTACAAGAGACTATTTCTACCCTTTCTTCTGGAAACTATCCTACTATCAGTCAGAGTAAGCACTTCCAAAGTAACTGAAGATTGCCTATCTACTCTCTCCGTATTTTAGTTTAATACAAAGGTGCTACACTACTATATATAAGTATACCCTTAGAGACTAAGAAAAAAGTATGTATTTATTACTTCCAAATAAAACTGTCACTAGGCATGAAACCAGATGAAAATGTACAGTACAGAGAACAAAGTTAAGTCACCCCATGACGGTCCAAAATGAAGATGTCTTGGTGGAAATATTCAGACCTATTGTCTCGTGGGAAAAGTCAGAAGATAAATGTATATAAACAGGTGACCATATACCTCTGTTTGTTTAGAAGTCTGTATTTATGCCTGTTGTCCCACTTTAATTATTAATAGTTCCCTCCTTCCATCAAAAGTACCCAGTTTGGTCAGTAAGTTATATAGTCACTCTACGAGTGAGAAAACTCAATAATTTCTCTCTAACTCACCTTTTGTGTGTATTCTCCCCAGAGGAGCAAATAAAAAGAATCATTAGGTAGAGGATCAATATAACATTAAATAAAGTAATACATGCTACACAGAGAGTCTGAGAGAGAACTGAGACAAGAATTTCAGAATTCCTGAATAGTCAAAGGGACTAAAGCCTAGTACAGAAGTGAAGGGAACACAGTCAGGTTTCTGTTTTTTTAAATTTTAATATCCTGAAACAGAGCAAGATTATTAATTGAGAATGAGGGGCAGGAAACAGGTATTGGATGCTAAAATGTACAGTTTGGGAGCTGGTGTAAAAGAGACAAAGCTGTAACTAACCAACTGGAAAGGCTGGATCTTTCCAATGAAGTGACAAAGTGTAAGGAGTTGAGATTATGGAAAGCAATGTTTATAGTCATGGATCATGGAATCTCAGCAAGGAAAGAAGAAATGTGAAAGCACACAAAACAGATTATATAAGTGGTACAGTTAATGGTATGGAAAAGTTAAATATAACCATTTATGTAGATCATTCAAGTGGAAGAAAAAAAGATTCTCAGAGATAAAGATATCAAAGAATAGAGAAATCAAGATTTTTGATATACTGTATGAGGATATTGGAAATCACTAACAATGATTACAAGAACAGCAGGCAAAGAAAAGACTGGAAACAGGTGTTGAAATTATCAATGGATAACAGTGATCACTAAAACAAGGAAAAGTAGAAAGCACTGATTGATATCTAAATTCTTTTGAAAGAGGAAGGAGGTATACTCTTCCACAACACACCTATGATAAGTAAAGAAAGGCATTAACTGCAACTGTTGGTCTTGTGGTACATGGGGAGTGACAAAGAAAAGTTCCACTTCTTGTGAGGAATGTAGAAAAAATAGTATTCTCAGGGAAATGCCAGATTTCCTTGAGAGAAGAAAAGGTGAGATGAACTATTAACAAAGGAGGTTGTGGGTAAAGGAGATTCTACAAACTGGAAGTTCTTAAATGGAGAGTGAACAGGGTTTCTGTAGTCAGAGACAAATGGGAGTTTAAAACAGATTAGGGATATACCAGACACACAAGGATAAGGAGATGCATTACAGGGATCTGGAAAGTTTGAACTCTTAATAGTGACTGAGGCTAAAACAAATGTAGACCTGTAATTAGTTCTGATGATGTATTTGGCAGAACAGTAAGAAATGGATAACCAGGTAAATAGCCCTCTACCTGTGAGGGGTTTTTAGCAATTTGCTGAAGGGAGTGTTGGAGGGAAGGTATGGGAACTGGGTTCCATCTATAATTTGAGGGATTTTGGGTTCCTCGCTAAAATCCTGTGATTTAAAGATACTGAGATCTGTGGTTCTTAAAGAAGTGGACTGCTTGCACTTATAGTGAACTTAAACAAGATCTGCTGAATGTTTAAATGTACTACACTACCCTAGGTTCTGAAACTCTTACTTATATTTAAATTTGTCTATAGATTATCAAAGCTTAGCAGTATAAAGTTGTAACACTAACTAAACTTAATTGTAACAAGGTACTAGTCTAAGTATGTAATATATATTAAATCACTGAACAGAAGTAAATCAATGAAGTTGGTACTAATATTATCTCCACTTTGGGGACAATATATCCAATGCATAGCATAGCTCTAAAATTAAATCCTTTATAATTTACAACATACCTGTTTAGGACAAACAGTATTCTTCTTATATAAATTAGCTTATGTATTTTTTCACAAGTAAACATTTTTTCCTGTATTTTAGGAAAGAGCTTTTCCTTTAAGCAGATTATTCAACTCACGTGGCTAACATTTACTCTCATGAAAATTTTATTATTCTACTTCAATTCTGACACATCATTATGTCTATTCCACTCAATTTTAGGAACAGAGTTTTGGTGCCTTCAGCTTAATTTGGTATGTCAGGAGTTTGGGGGAACCTTTATTAGTATAATGATTTACGTTTGGGATTTTCAAGTAGTTCAGATTACATAAATAGTTTCTAAATATACATTTAAAGTAACAACAGTTTACAGCTAAGTGAAATGCACATTACTACTGTCATTAATAAACATTGATATCATCAAGATTACATTCTTCATCTATGAATTAATCAGGGAGCAAAATCTAGAAGTATTAGTTTGAAGTTCTTTAAAACCCTGCTGAATATAAAAACTGGTCCTAGATTGAAGGACTGAGTAAGAGTACACTAAGTAGGGGCACACAGATTAACATAAGTGATCCTAAATCCAAGAACAGGAGGGATGCCGAGATAAGGAACTAAGGAGGGCTTAATAATGAGTAGATCATTTATTCCGTATTACATTATTTAAAATTCAGGACATAAGTATTATGAAGAACAAAACAGAAAAACACCGAAGTAAACAAATTCACATGTAACTCATCTTAATATTAAAAATATAGGTACCCAAAGGGTGTCAGATTAGGTGTCATATTTTGGAAGGCTAAGTTATAGGTTACATTCCAGGTGCCTGAAATGGAAATTAACTAAGTGATTCCATAAACGCTGATTGAGAACCAAGAAGCTAAGTCTGGGCAGAAGTTTATAACCACTCGGTTTCTTTATCATTCAAAAATACTCATGGCGTCCAAATAAATCCCCAGTATTAAGAAAAACCTGGCGCATAATCTTAGTTATGAACTAAAATATCTCCAACAGATAAGCAATTTAAATGGATCTGCAAATAAATTTTGTTTGTAGCAGACATGTGGGGCTATTAAAACAGCAATGATTTACATACTAATAAAATTTGATTTACTAACAACTCTCCAATCTGCTAAAAGTATCATGCAGCCTAGTAAGAAATAATTAGATTAACAGTTATCTTCTGATCAAATCTTAGAAAGCAGTATTTCCGACAACATCAGAATAGGAAATTCCCATTTATCACAGTACAGACAAAAATACTACCACACTATCATATTCAGAGGTATAGAGCACATGCTCAATAAATTACAGTATGACATTTCATTAATCTATTTTGTTTCTTAAAATATACAAATTCTGGTGCTACAGAATAAAACTGCTAGCCATGAGTTCATAGGTGAAATAGAGAAACTATTCCAGCATCAACTAAGATCCAAATGTCTAAAGTTCTTAGTCCTATTATATTTTATCCTACAAAATGAATCCCAGTGCTTTATAATAGAAGACTTGGATATATAAATTATCCAACTCATCGGTAAGGAAAATGTATAAAGTGAAAAAATGAAAGGATGGTATTCCAGAGCAGGGAAAAATAAAAGTTAAAACCTCTGACCTAATGTCTGTACTTCTAAAGATGAAACCTTTCATTACAAAAGTAATGAAAAAGGAAAGATGAGTACCAACAAAGGATCTAAAAGAGTTAAAAACTCATTAATCTGTTTATAGAAATGATCTAAACCAAACCAGGGGATGGGATATACTAAAAATGGCTTAACAAAGATCATGACTATCTTAGTGTAATAAGACTGCAACTTTTTGCTCCAATTCCTAAGTAACTACAATGTAACTCTGGTTTCAACAGTTTTACAGGTCAATTATTTCTCCTGTCTTTTCATCTGTAGGGCCTTAGGATGAATTACAGATACAGCAATGGCACTGTGTATTTAGTATACACACATACATAGTAGTGTATTTACATAAATCATATGTAAAGTTTTTAGGTATTTTTCTTATTGATAACGGATCATTTACTATTAATCTACAACAAATAATAACACCAACTTTTAGTCTTTGCATCCTTTTTTTGATATATGTAATTGTAGTAAAAACTGAGGTAAATTCTTTGGGCAATATTCAATTTAAACCAATTATCGCCCCTCAAAGTCTTAAGTATCCTCAGTGCCTACATGTAAAAAATGGTGGTCTCTCTCTGCTCCAGAAATTCCATTTCTCCCAAATATGCATGAAAAATACACAGAATTTCTTACTTCAAAAAGCTGACATTTTAAAATCAAAACCATTATAGGACAATTTTAGTGGCTAAAACCAATAAGAAGCTGGGACAGTTACAGTTCATATTTATCATGCTGCTTCTATTTTTAAACAGCTTTAGGGAAATTTATTTTTAAAAGGTCCTACCAAAACTATATATAGCTGTAAGCATTTTGTTAATTTAAATATTACCAATGTCGAAGGACAGCATCCTCAACTTGTCTGTAAATTAGACTCTTCTTATCTTTTTATTTTACTGCAGTCAAACCAATCTGTTTTTTAAACTATTAATATTTACCCCATCTTACCCTTATACCAAACAATAGGCATTTCACTCAATTATTGATTTTATATTTCTCTCGAAAATAAGTAATTTTATGAGATTCTTTTTAAAATTGTGGGACTTTTAGTGTTTGCTCATCTCTTTGTAATGTAAACTGAATATGGGAAAAAATGTTCCCATGATAATGTAATTGCACAAGTTTACTGATGACAAATTAACACCAGATAATATATATTTATAGAATGGACGGTCTCATGAAATCTCTTAAACAAATCAATTTAATATAATTTTAAGGTATAAATACCTGCAACACTATTAAACTTATACTCTATTCTCAAAACACTAAAATGAAAATATTTCAAATTATCTTGTTTCTTTACTGTAACAGTCTCCCTATGGTTATTTAATATACGAAAACCAAACAAATAAGCATTTCCTTTGCTCAAACACTATATTCTATAGCATTTAACACATTCTAGAAATAAGATGAGCATTATTAATTTACATTTTAATCTTTGCATTAATGGCTTTATATTTTTAGAGAAATCATTCAACAGAATCTGAGACTTTGGCATTATATAAAAGCATAAAGGAAAACATTTTTTATTCCCCTTTTGTGCTAAATACCTGCAATGATGGACTAAAAACATAAATTTCTGCATATCCAAGGTTTCTGTCATACAGCTCTATTTTTAATAAGAAATCTGCACTAAGTCATTTCCCAAAGCAAACGTGAACAGAAATATACTGAAAATAATTTCAACAAGTGGTAGGTTACCTGGGTGGAGCTGGTGGCTACTGAGATGCAGTCAATAAAGCTGTGTCTTCGAGTGAAAAATGCAACTATCTGCTGCCAGCGTGAAGGTTCTGGCTCAGCCTGCAGCTCATCTGACGAGCCCTTTTTGGCCCAGTGTTTCTGCTTTGGGCCTACTGAACCATGGCTAGAGCTAGTATTCCCTCCTCGACTGGCACGAGAGTACAGAAGTGTGTTGTTTCCGAAAATGTAATTCATCTCTGCAGCCCTGCAGGTGGTTGCCAAGCAGTCTTACTTCTCTACCAGCTGCTGAGTGGTGAATGATCGGTAAAAACTGCAGCTAGAATTACAGCAGCATCACTTGTAGATCAAAGAAAATAAAAACCTTGAGAAATGATGCTCATTTTCTCTGTAGTTTCTTCCTATGAAAGAGCTTCTATCTTCCCACTGTACCTGTTAGCTATATGATGGCTGAGTTTATTTTTGCAGACAAAAAAGACGACATAAGGTGGATTTCTCTCTCGTGATTATTTTTTCACCAGCGTCTGCAGGAACCAAAAGCTGTTCTTTTGTTAGCTGATAACTAGACGAACTGAAATCCAGGAAGTGAGGTCGATTAGCAGGTGAAGAAGGATGTTACAAACACTGGACTACCGAGACCCTTTGGGGCTGTCTGATTTAATGTACCGGGTGGAAAAACCCTGGATTACTAAGTTTCAATCACGGTCTGTAGTAAAATCCAATGGCATCTTTACTGCTTACATAAATTATAAATATGAACTGAATTTAAAAATACAAGAGGATCCTTTCTGCCAACAGTTCTGAATGTTAAAATAATTTCGCTAAAAGAAACTTTGTTATTCACATACAAATTATGCCACCAAAAACAATCTTACATTATGTAGCATTAATTTTAAGCTTTTAGAAGGTGCTATCTAAGCTATATATGTTAAACTCTGAGCATCTAATGATAGGAAGAAATCCATTTGTAACATAGCATGATCATTTTATGTAATATGTTGATTTCTAATATTTTGATAATTGAGTCTGGAGAGACAGATGAATCAGCAAAATAAATATGTCTTCTGGAACTTTTATGATAAAGACTAGCTAAGAAATTATCAGAATCATCCCTCTAGTATATTATAATCATTAAGATTACAAGGTTATGAATTTGCAAAACTGCAAAAGAACACTGATAGTTTTGTTTTATAAGTAGTGAAATACATTTTATACTACTCTGGCTTACAAAACAATGTTTGATGCTAAACGAACATTTTCCAACATCTAGTCTCTTGGTTTGGTCCTTGAACATAGCAATTTATATCAGAATTGCCTGGGCTGCTACCTAAAAAAACTCCCTAAATGACTCCCCCAGACCCTTTTTTGGTAACAGGATTCAAACTCAGGGTTTCATGCTTGCTAGGGAGGTGCTGCACCACTGAGCTCCATTCCTGGCCCCCTAAGTGATTCTTAAGCACCTTCAAGTTTGAGAACCAGATTCCTAAGCCTGTACTCTTAATATTATACTATATTAATTTATATTGAAATACATAGTTGTTTTAAAACCATATATGAACAAAACCACTACTGTACTTGATTACTTACTAATATTTGAATAATTCTATTTTTAAGCCCATACAAGCCCAATGTAAGGCCCAACCTCAGCCATGGGTTATTTTTTCAGATGTGGACTGACAAACTCTTATCTATGCTCTTACCAGCATCAACTAGATGCAGCCTACTAGAAAGTGAACTATAACCTGAGGTCTACTGCAAATCTGGCTCAACAAGAAAAGATGTTCCTGCTATCTCGATCTCAGTCCTTCCTAAGATACAGTGACATATACTCTAAAAAGGTTGACAGCCATATGAGACTTGGGTTAAGATGTTATGTGACAGAGATGATAGCAAAAAGTTTCATGTTTTTACTCAAGGACTGTGCAGGCAGTAGCTGTGATTTATGGTCCTGAACAGATTGATTCTATTTAATTGGAAGCAGGAGAATAGAGAAAAATACTAAAGGTAGGCAAAGAACCAAGAATTTTCTCTGAAGGGATAAAAAAATAAAACTTCCTAGAAAAAAATTAGAATTTTACTTTGGGTCAGGTACTTAATAAACAACAGATTATTGTGGTTTCTACTTGTGCTTTAGTTTGAGTATCTGGCACCAACATATGTGCTTTGTTCCATACATTTTGATGAAAACCCAGGAAAAGGTAAAACAAAACAGAATATCCTAGAATTGACACAGGTTTTGTTATTCTGGATTGGAATGACAAGGATACCAAATGCAAATGTTGAATGCAAATCCCTTCCCTTCTAGCTGCAAAAAGTATCAATAGATAGAATATTAAGCCCTTAGTATACACAGATTTATTCTAGGAAGACAAAGAGCTTGAGCATGATCTAAAGTTGACAGATCACTCCATCTCATATTTTACCAGAACACAGAGAAAAAAATGCTTCTCAATGTATGAATTTCTTATCCAAATCCACTCACACAGAAAACTTGAAATTCTCAGAAAGGCATCTTTAAGGAAATGTCCTATTATCAAGGTTCAAAAATCTAGGATCATCTCATCCATTTCCAAGTGGTAAGCACATGCATACAAAACCATCTATGTACGTAAGTCACAATTGGTTTCCCATGATTTGATTGAGAGACAGAAGGCAACCAACTGTTCTTTACTTCAGAATAGCCTCACTCATGTAACAGAGGTGAAAGATAAACTCTACTACAACAAAATTTAAATTCAAATTTAGAAAAGCCTGGGAAGCCTATTTAAAATAATGAATTGAAAAAATACACAACCTAAACCACAAACAGAATCACTATTAGTATTTCATATAGCTTTTGTATAGTTGTCTTTTTCACAAAAATTATATAAAGTACGCTTCTAGCCTAAACAACAGGCAAAAGCTTAAGTGAGTTATTATGTAGCCTCAAATATAATTATGAAGTTTGTAGTTGTCAGAAAGATGTATTTTATAACCTTAAATGGAAGTAACGACCATTCAAAATTTATATAGGTTAGTCCTATATTATTTGCACACATTTCCAAAATCACAAATTAGCCCAGAATCTTCTAAGTATAATGAAAAGCAAGATTTAAATAATCTTACTGATAAATTTAAAAAGATCAAAGGATGAGAGGAAAAACTATACTAAAACTCTAAAATACTAAAAAAGAAATTAACAACTACAAAACTAAAGCACAGTGAAAGCAACATAATGGACATTTTTCTTACTCTTTTAACCATTATCATCTGAGCTGTTAAATTTTAAAGCACAACAGTACCTCTGAGATAAGACTGATCTGACAATATCAATAAGAACATTTACTGTTACTTATCTAGAAAAACTCATACTGTATATACAGATCCCTCTGTATGAGCACCATCTAGTGGTCAAACTGTATACAAATTATATGCTAATTTTAGTATGCCAGGGCCATCCAAAAAATTAAATTATAATAATAATACAAAAAAATAGTTTGTACACTCCAGGGATGTGGAAACAAAGCTGAATTCAAAAGGTGCTCATTGTTTACTTGAAATGGGAAGATTCTACTCATGCAGCATTCAGTTTGAAAGGCTCATATTTGCTTATGCCCATCCTGTTCCTCCCATTTCTCATAATTTTTGAAAAATTTAAGCACAGCAGGTAATTTCATTGTATAATATTCTTACTATTAAATGCAGTATGTCTAGGGTAGAAGACATACTAACTTAGAAAAATTACTTCCTCAAATACCCTCTTCTGATTTCAAGTCCCTCTTAACGTTTACTCTGCACGTACTAGTTGAATAACCTTTTCCTTGCCGTTGAAGAACTCAAAATATGAATTCTTTTGTTGTTTCCTCAGTCATCACTGCAACTTCCCATACAGCTAGTAATACACCTATTGTCCTCCTGTCTCTTCATCTAGATTTAAAACGCTTTTGAAAAAGGCTTAATTTGCTAAATTTACTTTCCTGACCACCTTCCCCCAAGTCTCAACTCAATTTTAGTTTTTAGAATCTTGATACTCTCCCTACTCTCCAATTTACCCATCATGTTCTTTTTTTTTTTTTTTTTGTGGGTACCGGGGGGTCGACCTCAGGACCTCGCGCGCCAACAGGCACCCGTGCCGCTGAGCGATATCACTGGCCCCTTTTTCGTATGTGGGTTCCGGGAGTCGAACTCGGGCCCTCACACTTGCAAGGCAGGTGCTTATGCCGCTGAGCCATCTCACCGGCCCATTCTTTTGGTTTTTTGAGACAAGGTCTCACTACGTAGTTTAGACTGGACATTTACTCAGAATATAGCCCAGGCTGGCCTCGAACTTGTGGATCCTCCTGCCTCAGCCTCCCTAGTGTTGGACATGTTCTTTCTTCCATGTCAGAATTAAAAACGACAACAACAAAAAAAACATTGTATCACCAATTTTTTTCTTCAGACTCTTCCCAATACTGACCAGCAAGTTTCCCTTTTAGAGTCTTAAATCATAAAATCGTAATTACCTCCATGCTAAGCTCTGAATAAATTAACTCTCATTACTATCTTATTTCCCTCATTATTCTAGTAATAAGAAGCACCACCAGCTGCACAACCATAAAAACTTAATGGATTATTTCATAGTGTATTTCCATAATGGCAAATACTTCATAAGGCCGCTCACTATTGTTAAGATACCGGTATCCACACCTTGTCCTCACTTCCTAGCAAGCACCCTCTGTACAATGAACCTTTCTGCACTGATGAGGTTTCCTCAGATTGTCACCTTCCCACAATATGTATGTATCACTCCAGGAACTGCCCCCAACTCTCCATCCTTCAATACTTTACTCAAACACTTACTTTCTTCATAAACTCCAATAATTAAATTTTCCCTCTATTTTTTCCTGTTACATCGTATGTTATAACTACTTTCCATAAAAAATGTTTAATACACATCTACTGAACACATGTATTTCCTGATAAACAAAACTAATATTCCAGCAATTTTTAAAACAAGCAGCTATTAAATGAATTTTATTTAACATTAGCTTTTATTAGAATTGTGAAGACAAAGAATTGTGAAGACTAAAGCACTGATTTATATTCTACTTAGTGAACCACCATTATTCAAAGATTTTTTCCAAATTAAAAAAATAATTCAGATACTGAGTTCTATGGGTATCCTAACAACTTCATTCTAAACCACAATACTATAAAAATGGAAAAGGTCCCTGTATTGGCTTTAAAAAAAAGGGGTTGTTAATCTAATAATTGATCATATATTTTATTTATTTATTTATTTATTTTTTGTGGGTACAGGGGGTCGAACTCAGGACCTCGCGCTTGTGAGCAGGCGCTTGTGTCGCTGAGCGATATCACCGACCCTTTTTTCCTTTGTATATAGGTACCGGGAGTCAAATTCAGGACCTCGCGCTTGCCAGGCAGGCACTTATGCCACTGAGCTATCTCACTGGCCCTGACCGTATATTTTAAATGAAATACAATTTATTGTAGAGGTTCTTATAACATTTGTTCTTTTCTTAATCTTTAAAAACCATTAAAATTTGCTTTGTGTCAAAATAAGGTATTTTTTCTATTTTGGTGTCCTAAAAGAAGCTAAAGGAACCTTAACCATTCTATATAACAGTATCCCCGTTCCAACTCTGTTTCACCCTTCTATTATTTTATGAGGAAACTGCCACCTTAATCTATGCATGAAGAAATTTCAAAGGAGACCTTAATAATTCTTAAATTACAACTGTATCAGAATAGTATGTCAAAAAGTATTAAGAACTTAAATAAAATGTTCATATGCTTTTAACCCAGTGATATGAGTTGTGGAGGTCTTTCAGGAGGAAATAGCCCAAACACTTTTTTACCCAAAGGCTGTTCACAATATCTTTCTTTACAAACCTGAATAAAAATGGAAATCGCAAATATCTATGACCAGACATGCCCACCAAATAGTGGCACAAATATACTATGTAATATTATATATATATCGTTTTAAATTTAAATTTAAGTTTTAAAAACGATGTAAAATATTACCTCAGAAATATATATAAACACATACATATATGAAAATGTGTATAACAACTTTATAATGGGGGGAAACTTCATATATTTTTACAAAGAAAGTATGATTTAGAAAAAGAAGAGAATTGAGATAATTTCTTTTACTAGGAATGAGAATCCTTGTCTATTCAGTTCCTAGACATGGCCAAAAAGCCAAAGTGGGGAGGGATCATTTGCTGTCCTTAATAGCAACAGAGACTTTTTTTTATAACTGTTATAGAGAATGATGCTGCTAATACCTAACAAAAGAAAATAAAATGAAAAAGAGGAAGAGAATGGCCTATAAAAATGTCCTGGTTTTCAGCTGCTTCTCAATTAGACCAGTTAATTCTGACCACAACACACTAAGATGCTACTTGATCTTACCAGAATGTGTCTACAAAGGTTTATATACCACTACACAAAGACTGCTGCTCAACTAAGGTGATGATAAAATGCCAGCAAGTACAAAAGGTACTGTAAATCAACTTCAAAAAAGGTAAAATGTGAAAAAGGTGTAGCTTATAACTGATGATAAAGAATATTTAATTTTAATACATAATCCTTTGTCAAATATGACTATCTATAAGCCTGTCAAATCTGTTTATAAAAAGCTGTGGAAGACATCTTTTATCATTTATTCTGTATGTAATAAATAACAAAAAAGTTCCTGTATACAAGGAAAAAGAGTATTTTAGGGAGAGAGCAAAAGAATCAGTAAATTTAGTTTTTTATTCTCTTATGGCAAGGGCATTAGGGGGACAAATGAGTCAGATTAAGGGAACAATTGAGACTCTAAGAGAACAATATGTTTTCTCTTTCAAACGATGAAAATACTTGTCTTACTCCAGGCAGAGGACTAACTACAAAAATGATGTCAGAAATTTACTTTAAACTACACAGTGTTAACAGCAGTGGTGCACTACTTCTCACAATGGTTGTAGATCAGAAACAATGAAGAGCTTGTAAAACTCCCAAAAGCCAGTCTGCCCCCACACCAATTAAATCAGAATTTCTGGCATCCGTAATTTTTAAAGCTCCTAGGGTGAATCCATGTGCAGCCACAGTCAAGAACCATTTCTAAGGGCAGTAAATTGTGCCAACTAGAAATTCATACCCCAAAACTGATTGGCTAGCATTTGAAAAGGTCATACTTGGAGATGGCTGCTATTAAGATTTCTGTTTTAATATCTGATCAACACTAAAGATTTTGATCATCAAAACAAAGTGGATATTCACTGATAAAATTAGTGGCTCATTAAATAGCAATGTGGAGTTTCACTGGTGAAATTCATTGCATTCCAGTTACATGAACTGGCTAAATTAATTTAGACACATTCTGTCCTTGTGTTGGAGAAAGAACAGACTGAAGAGGCATATATCTGTAAGTGGTACCTCAGGTTTAATCCCTAAATTATCTGAAGATCCTGAGACAACATCTTGTCTCTAGAATATTTTATCTACCCAGGATGACCATTTTATGTAACAACAGAGAACCGAAGCTTCATCAGATTTAAGGAACAGGCTATAACAAATACTTATGTGCTCTGGCTCACTGTTTTAATGCCTGCTTATGTCAGAATCTGCATACATACCAAATTAACGACTAAAACATTTACAAAAAGACCAAGATTTGACCATATACAAATTGGTTTTGGGTAATTTCTAACAACTAGAATGACTAGAACTTTAAAACATCACAAACGAAAGAATTATACATATCCTGGGAGGGTTTTTGGACTAAAGAAATAGATTAACTCAGTCAAAAGAAAATAGGGATACGTTGACAAGAATGGCATATAAAACAGGAGGGGGTGCTTGGACTTCAAGTGTTCTAAAGTTCGTAAGTTGTTCAGAATGCGGTTACCCAAGATATTTATTGGCTTTAGACTTCTGTTAAATTAAATATGTATACTGAATTCTAGAAATTAAGTGGTTCTAGAATAACCACTTAAGGGAGAGTAGCAGAATTAATAACTTTCCAGGAAAAACAAGATGAGAAATACAATCCAAAAGAAGTTATGAAAGGAATAAAGTTTCCTGCATTTAAAAATTAAGAAACACACTTAAAGAACTCATAGAGCAAAAGAAAAAAAAAAGAAAAAGAAAACAATAGAAACAAAAGAAAATGTTAGATAAAATGTTATATAGTAAAACATATGTGATACAGATAAACTGCTTTTTAAAGAAAAATTTAGAAGCTCTATTTTTAAAAGGCTGTTAATACAATCAACAACTGATGTAAGAAACTAGAAAAGATACAAAAAGAATAAACTCTATGAAAGCAGGAAAGAAAAAGTAGAGAAGAAATGGGGAAAAAAAATAAAAGGAGAACTGTCTGCCACTAACAGTCAACTGATTCTCTTACTCTGGATATCTCTCAACTGATTCTCTTACTCTGGATATCTCTCATTTAATTTCCCAAGCAAGAATCAGATTGCTTCTACCAAACACAATCTTAAATTAATATGCAGGCTATTTTACAAGTATAGTTATTTACATATGTACATATGTATGTGTGTGTTTTATATATATATAGGCCCATAAATGTGTATATATGTGGGGTAAGTGTGGTACACAGGGTGAGGACAAGAGAGAAAACTTTTTAAAGAGATGGTCCTATGAAAAAAATCTTCGCAACTGTCCATCCTTTGGCAAGAATGATTTTAAAAAATACAATCTTAGGAATGAAAAGAGGTCATGTCTTGGGCCGGTGAGATGGCTCAGCGGCGTACTCCCGGTACCCCCCACCAAAAAAAAAAAAAAAAAAAGAGGTCATGTCTATATATGTTATGAAGATATGAAGAGGTAATAAGGGTATTATGCATTATAATTTGAAAATATATAGGAAATGGAAAAGTTCCTAGAAAAACTAATCTAGCAAAATTATCTGTTAATAGAAAATCTGAACAGTACCATAACCATTAAAAAATTTAAGTATCATGTAGTCATCCCTCAAAGAGGTAAACCCAGGTAAAGTTTTATTAGTAAGAAAAGATCTTTATGCACAATATATACAACCAGCAAAGGACTGATTTTCAGAATATACAGAACTCTTTCTAAATACGCATATAGCATAACATAGGAAGCCCGAATGACAAATATATCCTACCTCACTAGTAAACAAGGAAATAAACAGTTAAAACCACAATAAGATACCACTTCAAAATCAAAACAAGAAAATAAAGTCAATGAGAATATAAACTAAAAACTGTCACACACTGCTTTTGAAAACAAATTACACAGCTAGTGAAAAGCAATCTGGCATAATTCATGAAGATGTCCATATAAATACAGTGTTTTTATCAGTACTTTTTACACTAGTAATTACCTTAAAATAACTCAGTACCAGTCAAAAGTGAAAAAAATTACTGCATGAAAGTTATAAAACACCCAGATGCCCATCAACCAAGGAATAGATAAAAGAAGATGTGGTTTTTTAATATAATGGAGTACTACTCAGCCATAAAGAAGGATAAACTGGAGACTTATATAGGTAAATAGATGCAACTCAAGACCATACTCATAAGTGAAATAAATCAGTCCCATATGTGTAAAAATCATATTGTCTCACTAGTGTGAGAAACTGAACAAGTAAATAGGATCCAAAATATACAACAGATATTCTGAATTGGGAAGAAACTGTTCAAAAGGAAAGGAAAGACAAGTTGTGATGGGGGAAAGGGGAAAGGAAGAAAGAGAAAAAGAAAAAAAATTTTTCTATACACAAGATAGTTAAGATAGTTAGTTATACAGCTAGCTTCTCTTAGTTCCTTGAAAAGAATGTTTTGTGCTAATATTGTTTTGACAAGATATCATACCTATATCTTGTACTCTGAATAACTACTACCAAGAAAACAATATGCAATGTATCAACTATTGTAACTGTCCACTAACCTGTTCTGAAACTCGGTTTCATTGTTTATCTCTTTTTCTCTTTAAAATAAAAAAAAAGTTATAAAACAGAAAACTCTAGAGCAGTGAAATTAAATAAAGATAGAAATATATTGTTGAGTAAAAAATGCAAATATGAAGTGTGAGTCCATTATGTAAAGCTCAATATGCAAGATAAATAAATATCAATTAGAGTATAAATATGTGGCAGAACTTTACAAGAAGGGGTAAATACCAAACTCAGAATTGTGGTTCCTTTTGAGGGGAGAAATGACAGGATCAAGTCACATATTGGGCTTTAAAGATAATGTTAATATTCTTTTTACGTACCTACATATTTAAAATAAGTGTTTAGAACTACTTCAATGTATGGTATTTGAAGTATAGTAGTTATTTCTTTTATGGTAAAGACAGTATTAGTGAATAAAATTCAGTTATAAAATATAGCTTTAAAAAAAATTTTTTTTAAATACCATGAAATACCCTGCAACTATAGAACTAAAATCAACCAAAGGGAGGAGGAGGAGGAGAATCTATAGGCATGAATAGGCATGTGAGCATGAGCTATACTGAAAACATATAATACATAGCAATAACATAAATATCCTACCTTTACTGGTGAAATATGAGAATGTGAAACAAACCCATGGACATTCTCAATCTCTGACAGGTTCTTCTCTGAGACATGAACCAGTTCTGGCCCTAACACCTCATTAGTGATTTGTGGGGAAATATGCTCTTGCGGAGGTATATCTTCATCCTGATACCGGTATTTCTGTAAAGTAAAGAAAGCCACTAAGTATAAGGAAGGCTTAAAATGCAAAATAAATGTAGTTCAAATCATGGTTTGCACAACTAGTCAAACAGTATAAACAATATGAAAAGTGTATTTCATGATTCACTACATCAATCTGAGAAAAATAGGATTCCATGTTAAAATCATGCCAATAATTTAATAAAAATAATTTCAGTAGTAAAAAAACTCAAAGGTAGATGAAATAGAAGCCTCAACGTTCATCTGTCCATCTACCCAAAGTTAACTGAACCATGTGTCTCTAAAATATGGCTGTTTAAATGAAGTCAGCATGAAAAACCAAATTTACTTTGCTAAATTAGTTTGATTTTCTTATTCTCTTAACTTGTACAAAAACTGGGGGGAAAAAGCCATTTCAATCTCTAAATGAAATTGGTTCAGTAGAAAATAGCATTTTTGACCTACAAAATAATCTATCTCTCTGACACACATACACTTCTATTCAATCTATTTTTTTTTTTTTTTTTTGTGGGTACCGGGGGGACGACCTCAGGACCTCACGCGCCAACAGGCGCCCGTGCCGCTGAGCGATATCACCGGCCCCTTTTTCGTATGTGGGTTCCGGGAGTCGAACTCGGGCCTTCGCGCTTGCAAGGCAGGCGCTTAAGCCGCTGAGCCGTCTCACCGGCCCCTATTCAATCTATTTTTAAAAGAGGTAAGTAAGTAAGTAAGTAAGTAAAAAAACCTCACATTAAATTATAATTATAGGAAATAGAAGAAAATATTACACATATTCCTCAACAAAGGCTGGGACAATCTATGCATGAACACGAAATCAAAACAGATAAAATATAATATCTTCCCCTTCCCATCACCCCCAAATAAACTCATCCATAAAGCAAAGGTACAAACAAGGAACAACAGAAAAAGTTTTAGAGCAATAAAGAAAGGATTATTAGCTACTATAGCTGCTCTTAGAAGAACAGTCAACAAACATAAAGGGGTATTCTAAAAAGTCCTATGTGTCAGTAAGTAAACTTAGAGGGAAAAACCGCACAACTTGATTAATCAGCAAAAACAAAAAAAAATTATACTATTAGCGATACGGGCATAAATAATCACATTTGTGGTAGAGGTCTCTTTTTAGCATGCAGTTTGGCAATATGTTTCAAAAGCTCTGAAAATGTTTTTACTCCTTGATCCAGTAAAAGTCCACTTCTAGGAATTGATCTTAGAGACAACATCAGTGAAAAACATAAATATTGGTTTTGTATAGAAAAAATCATATATTTCTAAAATACAGACATACAAAAATTTGAACTGCTAAAAGTTACCATACATCTTTCTGTACTTTCTAAACAACATCATTCTGTGAAATGGTACAAATGCATAGAAAACCACAATCTGGTTTACATTGGCTACCCTATTTAAGAGGACACAAGAAATCTGTTTTTACATGTAAATCTCAGTAACTTGGAAACTAACAAGCGGAAGGCTGAAATTAACATAAACATACTTAACGAAACCTAACCTAACCCTGTTAGGTCAATTGACTGTATGACTTTAAATACTCTTATATTTTAATAGTAGATACGATATAAAGAAGGAAATTTCAGTATCATTTTGAAATTTTACAGGCACTCCACAACTTAGTATGTACTTTTGGGAAAGATAAATGCATGAGAATACTCGCTACGGTATAATTTGGAAAAAAGAAAACTGGAACAAACTACAATACATCTACCATAGGAAACATTATATAGAAGTTGGGTAGAAATCTATAAAGGGTACAGACATAAATTATTGAATGAAAAAAGCATGTATGACTACTACATACATTATATATACAACTATGTATTTACATAATTATATAAAATTATATACAAATACATAAATATACAAATATACACAGTTTGAACATTTTTAAACAGAGCAAGTTTTAAATATCTTTCAATCTGTAAATTTTCCTTTGATCTCTACTTTTATTTCTTATAATTAAAGAAAAACACGAGACATTGGACCTGTAAGGTTCTCAGTAAAATCACTATATACTTACAGGATTATTCAATGTGTTCTTTTGGCTTCTATTATTTCCTGCAAATTGGCAGGTGGGTGCAATAGCTTGATTAATCTCATGTTCAATTCTCTCTCTCTTTTTTTTTTTTGTGGGTACCGGGGGTTGACCTCAGGACCTCGCACGCCAGCAGGCGCCCATGCTGCTGAGCAATATCACCGGCCCTTTTTTCCTATGTGGGTTCCGGGAGTCGAACTCAGGACCTCACGCTTGCCAGGCAGGCGCTTATGCCGCTGAGCCATCTCACTAGCCCTCATGTTCGATTGTCTTGCTCGACTATAGGTGGTGCTATGTTCTTTTATCAGGAAGCACATAATATCTGTTCACCTCTTTCTGGGATGTTAGCAGCTCTTGACATTCAATGGCTCAATTCATTCATGAGGGTGTTGCTAAATGGGGACAATCTAACCTTTTTCACTAATTAGATGGAACAGATGTATAAAGGTATACTTCATCTATCATTTGGTTACCTGCTGGTATGGTTTACACAGCAACAACAAAAAACAAAACAAAACAAAACAACTTAAATTTGTCCCTTTCTTGACTTGTTTTCAAGACAGATAAAAAACTGGCTCCCTATCATACTCCTAAGGTGACCTCTCGCTATACATATAGATTTTTTTTCAATCAATCCCTATCAACATTCCACCTGGATCTCCCCCACCCAAAATAAATAAGCTGATCTTAATATGCATATGGAATTGCAAGGAACATAAAAGAGTGAAGATAAATTTTGAAAAAGAAGAGTAGGCTTCTAAACTTCCTACAAAGCTACAATAATCAAGACTGTAGTACCGGCAACGTAAGGACAGGTATACAGATCAGTGGCATAAAATTAAGAGTCCAGGAAATAGATCCTTCTATTCATGATCTACTGATTTTTGACAAGTGTGCCAATATAATTCACTGAGGGAAAGAACAATCTTTTTAGCAAATGATGCTGGGACAACTAAATGCAATAATAATAATAATAATAATAATAATAAGAAGAAGAAGAAGAAGAAGAAGAAGAAGAAGAAGAAGAAGAAGAAAACAGACTCCGTCTTTATATTATGTACAAAAATTAATATAAAATGGATGAAGAACAAAATATAAGAGATAAAGCTATAAAACTCTTAGAATAAAACTAAGTATTAATCTTTGTGACTGGATTAGGCAGTGTCTCAGATGTGACATCTTGAGCGTCAGCATTCAAGAAAAACAAATAAATTGGTGTTCATCAAAATGAAAAAAATTTATTCATCAAAAGGCGCTATCAAGAAAGTGTAAGGGCACAGTACCTGCCTGGCAAGCGCAAGGTCCTGAGTTTGATTCCCGGTACCAAAAAAAAAAAAAAGTGTAAGAGACACACAAACAATGGGAGAATATACTTACAAACAATATATTTGATAAAAGTATAGTATCCAGAATACATAAGAAACTAAACTTCTATTGTTACACACTAACAATAGAAGACAGCTGGGCATGGTGGCGCAAACCTGTGAGGCAAGAGCATCGCTGTGAATTCAAGACCAACCTGGGCTACATAGTGAGTTCAAGGCCAGCCTGGTCTACATAGCAAGACCCTTTTCAAAAAAACAAAACCAAAACCACAACAACAGAAAAACCAAAAGACAAAAAACAATAAGATAACCAAATTTTAAAACAGCATAAGGATTTAAACAGACATTTTCCCAAAGATAAAATGGCCAGTAAGTGTATGAAAAGATGTTCAATACCATTAGTCTTGTTTCAGAAATGCAAATCAAAACCACAATGATATATTACATCAAATAGGATGACTATAATTAAAAAAAAATTGACAATGAACATGTGTGAACCCCATATATGGGTGACAGGAACATAAAGTGTTGGGAATACAGTTTGACAGCTCCTCAAAAGGTTACAAGAAACTACCACACAATGTGGCCATTCCACTCCTAGGTATACACATGATAACTGAAAATAAAATATCCATACAAACACTTGTGCATAATGTTCATAACACCAAAGCAAAAATAACTCAAATATCCATCAGTTTGTGAACAATTAAAACATATGTCTACACAATTATATCCATGAATAAGAATGAACCGTAGTAGAAAAAATATTCTGTATCATATACTGTTCCACACATGTTCTCCACTATATTTCATTATTTAAAAAAAAAGCAGCATAAATTAGTAGTAAGATGTAATATGAATTTTGAAAACAATACCAATCTAGAATCCAATTTCCAAATTTCAACTAAACTTAAAGTGCTTGATGTTTACTGTCCACGTTTATACATGTCAGGAATAAATAAAACTTAAGATGCTGATATAAGTATTCTGAGTGTTGGTCAAAATTCAAGAATAAATACCAGTATAAAAATGAAAGGACATGGACATGGACACACACACACACACACACACACACACACACACACACAAATTAGGAGAAGAAATTAAAATAAACAAAAACCTTGGAAGTAGAAAAAGTTACAAAACAGGAGGGAAAAGTTGAAACAACTGCATGAAAACTATGATAAATATAAGATGAGAAGTATTAAAAAGTTAGTGATCACAACAAATGTAATGTATCTACATTTAATTTCTATCAAATTACAGTAGTTCTTTTCTATCGTTGTTGCTTTTAACTTTTTTTTTTTTTTTACACTGTAAGCCTTTGTGTCATCAATGTTACTGCAGTTCATTTTCCCCTTGAGTGGCAGTGGGGATCGAGAGCCTCAAAGAAGATTGGACACTTAAGACCCTCAAGTATTACGTTGAGTAGGCTGAAAAGGGGTATAAACCAAAACATAACCAAACCCAATGACACATCACAGGGAGACATCATCTAACAGATCTCCACAACAGTAACAAAGTTTTTCTACCCTAAGTGATCTTCAACCCTTACCACAAAAGCAACGAAAACATGAGAAAACAAGGCAACAAGATACTTCCAAAAACTGTTAACTCCCCAAAAGCTGACCTCATGGGAACTGAAGAACCCCAAAACCAGTATGTTTGAGAGATCAAAGAAGAAACATATAACATATTCCTAAGATGTTCAGTAAGCTTGAAGAGAATTTAAATAAACAAAAACGTAAAAGATTTAGTAACTCAGTGAGCTTAAAGGAGAAAGACACAATAAGCTGACTAAGTTAAACAAGACAAGATATGAATGACCATTTTGGTAAAGAATTAAATATTATGAAAATAAATCAAGCAGAAATCCAGGATATGAAAAATTCAATTGAGCATAGGTAACAAGTTCAACCAATGTGAAAAAACAGTGTCAGAACTTGAAGACAAGGTTGATAGAGTAGATCATGTATGTACTCAATGATACCCTTAAAACAAGAAGACACAGTGGGGGAATTCAATACCCTACTCTCGCAATTAGATCAACTAGACAAAAAATTAGCAAAGAATTTTCAATTTAGATTTCTATATCCTACAAAATTAGCTTTCAAAATTGACAGGAAAAGAAAAAAATTTCCATGACAAAGAAATCATAAGTAAGTTCATGACCACTAAGCCAGCACTGCAGAAGCTACTTAAGGGAGACAGAGATAGGGAGGCCATTAGCATAAAGAGCTCAAAGGAAAGTATACATCTAATGGAGAATAGTTAAACGAAAGGGAAAAAAAGGAATTACCACTGGAAAAACAATGCAATTACAGGATTCAGTAAGTACCTTACAATAATAATTTTGAACATCAATAGTCTTAGCTCTCCAATCAAAAGACAGTCTGGATCAAGAAATAAAATGGGACCACATATTGCTTACAGGAGACACACCTCATCCAAGGAAGCTGAGGAAGCTCACAGACTAAAGGTGAAAGGATGGGAAATGATATGAAAGAAAGCAGGAGTAGCTATGTTATTTTCAGACATAATAGACTTCAAACTAAAGCTGATCAGAAGAGAGAAAGAGGGCTACTTCATACTGGTAAAGGAAACAGTTCAACAGGAGGATGTAACAATTGTAAATATCTATGCACTGAATGTCTGGACATAAAAGGACAGACACACCAATCTAATCATAGTGGGGGAATTCAATACCCTACTCTCACAATCATGTTAACCAGACAAAAAATGACCAAAGAAATAGCAGAGTTAAAACACACCACTGAACAAATGGACATGACGGATATCTACACAGTGTTTTATCAAGCAGCAATAGAACACACCATTTTTAGCAGCAGCACACAGAACTTTTTTTTTAGCAGCAGTGCACAGAAAACAGACTATATCCTAGGCCATAAAGCATGTAAATAAGTACAAAAAACTGAAATAATCCCTTACATACTAACAGATCACAGTAGAATGAAGATAAAATCAGTAGCAAAAGAAACCACAGAAACTACAAACACATGGAGATTAAATAATACATTATTGAACATACTGTAGAAGAAATCAAGAGAAACAAAAAGTTCCTACAATCAAATGACAATAGAAGCACAACATGCCAAAACCTATGGGACACAAGGAAAGCAGTTCTAAGGAAGTGTGTAACTGTGAATGTACACATTTAAAGAATTCAGTGAACACAAATAATACGAATGTATCTCAAGGTCCTAGAAAAACAAGAGCAAGCCAAATCCAAGATTAACAGAAGAAAAGAAATTATAAAGATCAAAGGAGAAATTAATGAAATTGAGACTAAAAAAATACAAAGAGAAACACTGAGAATCAAAGAGTCAGTTGTTTGAAAGAATAAATAAGACTGATAAGCCTTTAACCAAATTTACCCACCAAAAGGAAAGAAAAAACCCATATCAATGCAATTAGAAATGAGAAAGGCACTACTGAAGTGACACCACTGAAATGCAGGGCATTTTAAGAAATTACTTTGAAAACTTACATTCCGATAAACTGGAGAACCTAGAAGAAATGGAGAAATTTCTAAAACACATATGAATTACAAAAATTAAACAAAGATTAAAAAAAAAAATCAGTGTAGACTAAATAAAAGGCAATGAAATATAGGTAGTAATAAAACTCCTACCAACAAAGAAAACCCAGGACCAAATGGATTCGCACCAGAATTCTACCAGAACTTTAGGAAGACCTAAAGCCAATACTCCTCAAACTCTTCAATTAAACTGAAAGGGAAGGAGTACTGCCAAACCATTTCCTGGAAGCTAGCATTACCCTGATATCAAAACCAGTCAAAGGCAACAATTCAAAGGAAAAAAAAAAAAAAAGAACTACTGACCAATCTCTTTAATAAACATAAATACAAAAATCCTCAACAAGATACTAGCAAACAATGCAACAAATCCTCAAAAAGATCATACATGATGATCAAGTTGATTTCATCCCAGGGATACAAGGATGGTTGAACATATGAAAATCAGTAGTGTAATATATCACACAAACAAACACAAGGACAAAAATCACATCATCTCAATAGATGCAGAAAAAGCCTTTGACAAAATCTAACATCCATGGATGACAAAAGAAACCAGAGAAGTATGCAAACACATGGAGATTAAGCAATACACACACACTTGAATAATTAATGGGTCAAAGAAGAAATCAGGGACGATATTAGTTCCTAGAATCTAATGATAGTGCCAGTACACCATATGAGAACTTATGATACAAAGAAAGCAGTTCTAAGATGAACGTTTACAGCTGTAAATGCTCACATCAGAAAAACAGAACAAGCCTAAATTAGTAACCTAATGGGGCACCTCAAGGTCCTAGAAAAACAAGAATAATCCAAATCCAAAGCTAGTCTAAGAAAGAAAATTATAGGGCTGGTGAGATAGCAGCATAAGCGCCTGCCTGGCAAGCGCAAGGTCCTGAGTTCGACTCCCGGTACCCACATAAAGGAAAAAAAAGGGCCGGTGATATCACTCAGTGGCACAAGCGCCTGCTGGCAAGCGCAAGGTCCTGAGTTCAACTCCTGGAACCCACATAAAGGAAAAAAAGGGCCGGTGATATCACTCAGTGGCACAAGTGCTTGCTGGCAAGTGCGAGGTCCTGAGGTCGACTCCCGGTACCCACATTAAAAAAAAAAGAAAAGAAAAGAAAAGAAAATTATAAACACAGAGCAGAAATTAATGAAATTGAGACTAAAAAAATCAGTACAAAGAATCAATGAATGGAAAAGCTGGCTTTTTGGAAGAACAAAATAGACAAATCCTTACCCAATCTTACCAAAAGTGAGAAGAGATCCATATCAATGCTTTAGAAATGAAAAAGGTAAAATCACAATGGACACCATTGAAATCCAGGATTTTATTATTAGTAACTACTTTGAAACCTATATTCCAGGGCCGGTGAGATGGCTCAGCAGCTTAAGCGCCTGCCTGGCAAGCACGAGGGCCCGAGTTCGACTCCTGGAACCCACATACGAAAAAAGGGGCCGGTGATATCGCTCAGCGGCATGGGCGCCTGCTGGCGCGCGAGGTCCTGAGGTTGACCCCCCGGTACCCACAAAAAAAAAAAAAGAAAGAAAGAAAGAAAGAAAGAAACCTATATTCCAATGAATTGAAGGATCAAGAAGGATTTCTAGACATATATGAACTATCAAAACTGAACAAATATATAAAAACCCTTAACAATCCAATAGCAGGCAATGAAATTAAGGTAGTAAATAAAAAACAACAGCAGCAACAAAACAAACAGACAAACAACAAAACGACCTACCATGGGGGGAGGGGGAGCCCAGGACCCAATGGATTCACCAGTGAATTCTACAAGAACTTCAGGGAAGATTTAATGCTAATACTCCTCAAACTCTTTAATGAAGCTGAAGAATTACTGCCAAACTCATTCTTGGAAGCTAGCATTACCTTGATACCAAAACCAGACAAGGATTCAACTACAAAAGAGAATTACAGACCAACCTCTTCAATAAATATAGATGCAAAAAATCCTCAACAAAGTACTAGCAAAGAGAATGTAACAAATCATTTTTAAAAAATCATATGTCATTACCAAGTTGGCTTCATCCCTGGAATGTAAGGATGGGTCAATTAATTGTAATACATTACATGAACAGAAGCAAGGACAAAAATCACGTGGCAATCTTGACACACAAAAAGGCCTTTGAGGGGGCCGATAAGATGGCTCAGCAGCATAAGCGCCTGCCTGGCAAGCGCGAGGGCCCAAGTTCGACTCCCGGAACCAACATACGAAAAAAGGGTCGGTGATATCGCTCAGTGGCACGGGTGCCTGCTGGTGCGCGAGGTCCTGAGGTCGACCCCCGGTACCCACAAAAAAAGAAAAAAAAGGCCTTTGACAAAATCCAACATCTTTTCATGATAAAAACGCTGAAGAAAATAGGTATAGAACAACCTTATCTCAATGTGATATAAGCCATTTATGACAAACCTACTGCCAATGTCATATGAAATATGGAAAAGCTAAAAGCTTTTCCTCTAAAAATAGGAACAAGGGCGACCACTCTTACCACTCCTCTTCAATACAGTTAAGTCTAGCCAGAGCAATCCAACAAGAGAAAGAAATAAAAAGGAGATGTGTATATGTATGTCAAACTATTCTTATTAAAAATGACATGACGTTTTACACATTAGATCCAAAATACTCCACCAATAGATTCCTAGAACTAATAAATTCAGTAAGGTAGCAGGATAGAAAAATCAATACACAAAAATCAGTGCTCCTATACACCAATAATCAGCCTGCTGAAAAGAAATTAGGAAAACACCACCATACACAATAAGGAAAAATTAAACACTTAGGAATTAACCAAACAAAGGCAGTGAAACACCTGTACAACAAAAATTATAGTACTCTGAATAAGGAGACTGAAGAGGACATCAGAAAATGCAAAGACATCCTTAAGAGCATCTGCTGAGAAGATCCCATGAATTTTCTTCCTTGATCTGTGTATGTGCTAAAATACTTGAATCCATGAATGTATTAAAAATTGAACCATTCTCAGTTGCGGGGTATAACTCAGTGGTAGAACACTTGTCTAGCATGCTGAAGACCATGTTTGGTCCCTAACACTACCACCCCACCAAAAAAGGAAAAAAAAAAAAAAAAAAAAAAAAAAAGGGTCTGCATTGTTGGGATATATTTCATGTTAGTGTTGCATTCAGTTTGCTATTTTTTCTTACAAAATATTTTTCCCTTTGTATTCATATTCAAACTGAGATCTCTTGTTCTTTTAGGTTCTATAATCTAATTGATGAATTTGGAAGCTTATCTTCCTCAAAGACATAAATTAACTTTTACTTGATGGAACTGTTTTATTATTATATTCATTTTGAGACACTGGTGCATATATGTCACATTTTAGTCACTTTTTGTTCTCCTTCCCACCCTTTCATCTCCCCTCAACTCCAGATCCTCTTCCTATCTCCACAAAGTCCTATCTCCATTTCCTACCATCTATCATTTATTTTGCTCTTTAAACTATTTATATTTTGGGTTTCTCATACAAGAAAAACCATGTGATACTTAAGTTTGTGTGTCTTATTTATTTTACTTAACGTAATGGTCTCAAGGTGCATCCATTTTCCTACAAATGACTTAAGTTTATCCTTCTTTATGGTATAGTAGTACATGACTGTGTATAAATGCCACATTTCCTTCATTCATCTGTTGATAGATATATAGGCTACTTTCAATATTTAGGTGTTATGACCTGTGTGGCTATAAATGTGGGTATGCGTGGATCACTGTAATATGCTGTTTTTAACTCTTCTGGGAAGATACCTAGAAGGGGAATAGCTGGGTCAAATGGAACTTTTATTGCTAGTTTTTTGAGCCATCTCCAAACTGATTTCCATAATGGTTATAGTAGTTTACATTCCACCAACAATGTAGAAGGTTTTCTTTTTCCCTGCAGCCTTGCCAACATTTATTTGACTTCTTGATGACAGTCATTTTTTCTGGGTTAAGATGGAATTTCAGTTTTGTTTTAATTTGCATTTCTCTAATGACCAAATTTGCTGAATATTTTTTCATGTGTTTACTGGCCATTTGTACTTTTGTGAAGTGTCTATTCATTTTACTTGCCTATTTTTTGATTGGGTCTTTTATTTTGGGGGGCAGTCTAATTTTTCTTGAGTTCTTTGTATACTCTAGATATTAGTCCCCTGTCTGAAGAATAGCTGGCAAAAATTTTTCCACATTCTTTAAGTTGTCTTTTCATTCTGTTGGTTGTTTCTTTTGCTGTGCAGTAGACTCTGTAATTTGATGTGATTCTATTTGTTGATTCTTGGTACTATTTCCCATGCAACTGGGGTACTATTCAGAAAGTCCTTGCCTACACCCATGATTTCAAGAGTTTTACCTACCTGATCTTCCAGCAGGTTAAGTTTTTTTTTTTTTTAAAGCAGTGGCCAAGTTTATTCGAGAAAGTAGAAGTGAAGAGTGGGGGAGAAACTGGCTCTGCAGAGACAGCTTGGGCCAAGTAAAAGAGGAAAAAACAATATAAAAGAATACCTTGGAGAAAGCAGGGTGGGCTATCATGAGGAAAAGCCACGACAGCCAATTATTTGTTTTAACATTTAGTTCTTTGATACATTTTGGTTTTAGTTTAGTACATGGTGAGAGATACGGGTCTAGATTCAATCTTCTACATGTGGCTAGCCAGTTTTCCCAACACCACTTATTTAAAAGGCTACCCTTAAAAGGTTACCCTTCCTAGTCCCAGCACTCAGGAGGCTGAGGCAGGAGTTCAAGGCAAGCCTAGGCTACACGGTGAGTTCAAGGCTACCCTGAACTATACAGTGAGATCCTGTCTCAAAAACAAAACAAAACAAAAAAAAAAAAACAAAAAAAAACAGCTTGGGGTTTTTTTTTGCATCCTGTATTTTGTTCCACTGATCCTCATGTCTGTTTCTGGACCAATACCATGCTGTTTTTAATCACTGTACCTAATCTGGGTCTCTTCTGGTTCTATATGAATTTCAGGATGTGTTCTCCAGTTCTGTGAAGAAGGCTGTTGATATTGTGATTGGGATTGCATTAAATGTGTATATCCATTTTGGAAGTATGGCCATTTTGACTGTATTGGTTCTGCCTGTCCAGGAACAGGGGACATCTTTCCATTTACTTTTTCAGACTTCAGTGGTTTTTGTTGTAGAAGTCTTTCATTTCCTTAGATTAATTCATAAGAATTTAATTTTTCTTGGTATTATTATGTATGGTATTTCTTTCTTGGTGAATTCATTATTCCCCACAATAGTGTACAGGAACACTACTGAATTTGGTGTTTATTTTGTATCCTGCTACATTATTTTTATAAATACTAAGTGTCTTTTGTTGGATTTTTTTTTTTTGGGGGGGTCTTCTATGTAGAGGATCATGTCATCTACAAATAATGATAATTTGGCTTTTTCCTTTCCTATACATATCCCTTTTTATTTCTTTTTCTTGCCTAATTGGTTTTGCTAATGTTTCAAGGACTACGTTGAACAGGAGTAGTGATAATGGACATCTTGTTCTTGATTTTAGAGGGAAAGCTTTCTGTTTTCCCCATTTAATATGACATTGGCAATATGTTTGTCATATATGGCTTTTATCAGATTGAGATAAGGTCCTTCTGTGCCTATTTTCTTCAATGTTGTTATGAAAGGATGCTGGATTTTGTCAAAGGCTTTTTTTTACTGAGATGATCATGTGATTTTTGTCCTGTTTATGTGCTGGATTTCATTTACTGATTTGCATATGTTGGACCACCCTTGCATCCCTGGCAAGAAGCCTACTTGGGTCATGCTGTATGATCTTTTTGATCATTCACTGCATTCTGTTTGCCAATATTTTGTTAAGGATTTTTCCATCTACATTTATTAAAGAGATTGGTCTGTGTCTCTTTTTTGGTTGAATCTTTGTCTGGCTTTTGAACCAGGGTAATGTTAGCTTCCAGGAATGATTTGGGGAGTGCACTCTCTGGACCCTTCAATTTCAGTAACGAGCTTGAGGAGTGTTGATGTTAGATCTTCCCTGAAGTTTTTATAGAATTTAGCAGTGAACTCACCTGGACCTGGGCTTTTCTTAGTTGGTAAGATTGCATTACTGCTTCAATTTCATTGTCTGGAAATGAAACACTAGGTACCCAATGCAAGGAGTTTGTGCCTGGGACAAAGGGGGAGGAAGGGATACTTTCCCCATCCTTATATACCTTTTGAATTTTTAGACATCTAAATATATTATTTGAAAAAACTAAAAAGAAAATGGGTTGATAAAATGATCTTTATTTCCAGAAGAGACTATTACACAGCTAAAAAGCCAAGCAAATCTAATGAAAAATTAAGAGAACACAGTATGTTAACTGATTTCAAATTAGTATGAATCATATTTTTATATTTAAGTGATACATTAAAATACGTATGATTTGAGCCAACACTGAATGATGCTGAGAATCTGTGTAAGAATGAATCTTATTTCATCTGCCAACTGCATCTGGATCTCTGGACCACTAACCCTAGAATCCAACACTGGACATGCTATTGTTCCAACTGAGTCCCAGAAGTCTTCATAATACAGTACTGCCTCTCTGGCATACCCTACTACCTATTCAACCATGTAAGCAACTGCTAATGTAGAAACTAGACGCTATGACCAGATACATTTGTCAGACTGTTCTTTACTTTCTGATGTTTATTAAATTCACTAACCCTAGTTAAATACGCAATATATTGGTTATAAGGTTAAAGTCCTTTTCAAAAGTACACATGAGCTGGGTGTGGTGGCACATCCTTATCGTCTTAGCACTTTGAAAGGCTAATACAGGAGAATCAAAAGTTCAAGCCCACTCAGGCAACATAGCAACACCTCCCTAGAAATAAAAAACAAAAAACGGGCTGGGGATGTGGCTTAGTGCAAAGGCTCTGTATTCAATCCCAGCACTGGAGAAAAAAAAAGTTTAGGATTGTTTAAAGCAAAAATTATAATAGACTTGTAGGGTTTATAATCTGTACATACATTTAAAGCATACAGATATAATACATATGAGAATGATACCATAAAAGATAGGAAGCAAGGGATAGTAGCTATAAACAGACTTGCACAATTGCAAGGTTTCTGCATTTTATATGAAGTTGTACAGTATTAATACTAAAAGATTGTAAAAAGGTAAAGATTTATATTGTAATATTTAGAAAACTAAGGAAAAGTAATGCTAACAGGTATATAGCTAAGAAGCCAATAATTAAAAGAGAATATTCAAATATATAAAATATTCAAAGAATCTTAAAATGAAAAAGGAGGAAAAAGAAACAAGAGAAAGAACAAAGAGAAAAGGATTTTTTTTTTTTTTTTTGTGGGTATCGGGGGTCGACCTCAGGACCTCGTGTGCCAGCAGGCGCCCATGCCACTGAGAGATATCACCGGCCCTTTTTCGGTATGTGGGTTCCGGGAGTCGAACTTGGGCCCTCGCGCTTGCCAGGCAGGCACGTACGCCGCTGAGCCATCTCACCGGCCTGAGAAAATCATTTTTAAAAGCCAACTTAAGATAATCATTGATAACGGAATTAAATATACATGACTTAACCACTGCAATTAAAAGGTAGAAGTTATCAAATAAATTTAAAAAGCAAGAGAGGTATTATATAAATATGGACAGTGAAAGCATACAAACGGGAAAAAATTCTATCATTTAGAATCCTAAGAAAGCTGGTGGTTGTATCAGTATCAGATAAAACACTTCCAGACAGTATTTGTCTTCACAAAAGGAGATTTGAAAATGATAAAATGTAATTCACTAGGAGGATATAACAACTGTAAAAGTGTGCCACTATTAACAAAGGCTTAAAATACATTTACACAACCACCAACTCAAAATAAATTAAAAAGGAGAAACAATGTCACAATCTTTAGCAAGAGGTTTTAACTCTGATCAACAACTGATAGAAATAAGCAAATATCAACAGACAGATGACCTGAACACACCATCAATCATCTTGATACTTACTGCATTACTCAATAACTGAAGAAAAACCATTATTTTCAGTGCAAATAACACACATCTGTCAATGTAGACCATATGTTAGGCCACAAAGCAAATCGTAAATTTAAAATAACTGAAATGGTAAGGGTATATTCTCTGCCCACAACAGAATTAACTTAGAAACAAAAAAAGATAACCAGTAAAACTCGCAGTAGTAAGCAATATACTTCTTCAGTACATACACGTATGATGATTTGTTTTATACAGCCCATAGCTGATAACTGTTGAAGATACAGGTATACATAAAGGAGAATGGAAGGAAAGAGATGAGACAAAAAGAAAAGAAAAAAATCAAAAAACAAACCACCACTAGACTGATCATTCTAATTGTGTTGATAAATTAAAATGAAATATTTTGCAATTACGGATCAAATGTGAATTTCATCTCTACTTCAAAATTAAGAGCCATTAAGTTTGCAAGTAAGAAACCAGAACCTATTTAATATCTACTCTTTATTACCAAATGGGTAAATACTGCATGGTCATGTATGACAGTTACAGAGCAGTTAGTTATATTCCAAGGACACTGTACACTTTGGGTATCTTCACACCTGACGTGTTATATACACGTGATAGACTACTACTCTATTAAAAAAGAATGAGATATTGCTATAGGCTACAAATAGATGAGTCTCAAAATAACCTGAAAGAAGTCAAATTAAAAAAACAGAACATATATTGTGACTCCACAAAATTCTAGAAAATTCAAACCAATCTAAAATGACAGGAAATCAAGCCAGTAGTGGTCTAGCAGGAAAGTGGATAGAGAAAAACAGCAGGTAGAGAGAGAGACTGAGAAGAAATTTGAGGAAGCTTTTGGGAGTGAAGAATACATTTACTATTTTGATTATACAGACGGTTTCACATTTGTGCATGTACGTCAAAACTTATGAAATTGTACTGTTTCAATTTGTGCAGTTTATTATATATGTCAATTAAATCTCAGTAAAGCTGATTTTTAAAAATGGGTTTGATGGGGCCGGTGAGATGGCTCAGCGGCATAAGCGCCTGCCCGGCAAGCGCGAGGGCCCGAGTTCGACTCCCGAAAGCCACATACGAAAAAAGGGCTGGTGATATCGCTCAGCGGCACAAGTGCCTGCTGGCGCGCGAGGTCCTGAGGTCGACCCCCGGTACTCACACACACACAAAAAATAAATAAAAATGTGTTTGCTGTGTTTAGATAGTAATCAAATTTTCTACGTTTTTTCATTATTCTTTTTCTTTTGTAAAATGCTTATAAAACAATTTAAAATGTATAAAAATAAAAAGAACAATAAAAAATAAAAAGTAGCAATGGGTAATTAATGAATAATTTTCAAGGTACACTGAGGGTTAAGGGACTGAGCTAACGGAAATGATCAAGGCAGTCTACATTGCAGATAACAAAGGCTTATAAAAATAATGAAACAAAATAATGGAATTTATAAAAATCATAACTTTCCTTAGATTTCAAATTTGTGAAATATGTCAAAAATACATTGTTTTATTCTCTAAAACTAGTTGGGGATTTTCTTTTTAGTTCTCAGTGGTTTCTTTCATGTGTTAAACCCTAGTGAATGCCAAAGTTGACTTAAAATAGATTCATTCAAAAGCAAACAAAAACCAAAGCTGGACTGTCAGAAGAAACCCACTCCTGGATCCTAAGTCCAGAAAATCACAGCCAAGCTGCTTTATTCCTTACTGTAAAACAAAAACTATTTTTCTATTTCATTAAGACTAACAAGCAATCAAGAACTACGACTTCTGCTGCTTAGCATTTTTTACGGCAACAGGTCCCAACTGATGAACAGATTATATTCTTTTTTTTTTTTTTTTTTTTTTTTGTGAGTACCAGGGGGTCAACCTCAGGACCTCGTGCGCCAGCAGGCGCCCGTGCCGCTGAGCGATATCACCGGCCCCTTTTTCGTATGTGGGTTCAGGGAGTCGAACTCGGGCCCTCGCGCTTGCCGGGCAGGCGCTTAAGCCGCTGAGCCATCTCACCAGCCCGATTATATTCTTAAAATTAATATTTTTTGTTCATTTGGAAAAACTTAACAATATAAATTATGACTAGATTCCCAAAGTCTATTCACAAGATGTCCACTTAATACATTACTGTGTTTTTCCTACCTTCAATTCCCATACACATGCTTAGGATATTTCTTTATCTCTGACAGCACCAAATAGGTATAGACTGGCCAAACTGAGAAGCAGGCACTACATCTACCTCCTTAATCTAAAAATTCAGATAATTTTAAAATTGAATATCCTTAAATCACAGCACTCCTAATTCTTCATTTGGTAATACCCACTGATGATAGGATATATTCAAATCATAAGTGTGCTCACTAAACTTTATAACATGTTTTCCAAAAATGTGACATATCATAAAAGTCTAGAATCAAAACTTCCTTCACGTGCTTATAGAATTGGGAAGCCCTGGTTCTTCCTTTATTAATAAGGACCTTGGTTTTAGGCTGAATTATGCCTCCCCGATTTATATACTGAAGTCCTAATGCCTACTATATGTGGAGATGAAGCCTACAAAGAGGTAATTATATTAAATGAGACCATTAGGGTGTGAAAATCCAACCTGACTGGTTTTCTTCTAAGAGGAAGTCTGGACACATGAGATACACATCAAGGGCATGTACATACAGAGGAACAGGAAAGATCATGTGATGAGGCAGCAAGAAGGCAGCCATCTGAAAGCTATGAAGAAAGGCATCAGGAAACCCTGCAGGGATACCTTATCTTCCAGCTTCCGGAAGAGTGAGAAAAATAAATTTGTTTTTATAGCCACCTAGTCTGTGGTATTTTGTTATAGCAGCACTAATAAACAAATAAAGGCCTTAAAAAGCAATTACTGCTGGGTATGGTGGCACACACCTATAATCCCAGCTCTAGGGAGGCTGAGGCAGGAGGATTGCCTTGAGTTCAAAGCCAGCCTAAACTACAAAGCAAGACCCTGTCTGAAACAGAAAACAATTACTGTCTGTGTATCATTTTAACACAAAGTTTTTATTCCCTACTGACAAAATTTATAAATAGATGGGCTATGGAGGAAAAAAGTTACAACAGGAAATATTACTAGAATGTAAACTCAGTAGGATTTTTCTCTGTTCCCTGGTATAGACCTAATGCAAGGCACTCAATAAATTACTGAATGAATGAATGAGCAAATGCACAAATGAACCTATAAATGACTGTGATTTTCTTTAAATAATTAGAAACATATCCTGTTGTTAACTTCCTGAAATTATTTCACCTTTTTCAATGTTATATAATCAAGCAAGTGGTATTTGTTTTAAAATAAAACATTCTCTTAAAAGTTAAAGTCAAGGGCCAGTGATATAGCTCAGTGGCATAAGCGCCTGCCTGGCAAGCGCGAGGTCCTGAGTTTGACTCCCGGTACCCGCACACACACATAGAAAAGTTAATGTCAAATTTTCCATTTATAAAAAAAAACCCTTTCATAAATATATAAATTATAAAAATACATAAATGTGTAAGTGCACTGTTAAAGATAAAAATACATTCCAAAGAAATATGCTTTTCAAATGAATAAACAAAGAGGCCATTAATACATATCAGAGTATATGATTCTAAAACAATTATTTCTAACTAGAGACATATTATGGGGCCAATGCTTTCAGCAAAGTGCTGAGAGAAAGTATTTACCAATATGTGAAAGAATTATTTATCTTACTTTAAGCAGTTTAATACATCCTCTGAAAGTCTGAGGAGCTAATTAAGAGTTCTAGAATCACTGCAGAATACTTTTTACCTTGAAGAAACTATAGAGTAATTACAGAGGATTTCAAAATAAAAGAATTAACTAAAAATTTGACAACACAGCCATGAAAAAAGTACCTTTCATCTTAGAACAATACAGACAGTATACGATGGTTGTGCTTTAATGTTGAAAGGCACTTAATTTTATTGTTAAAATGTATGGCTATTGGTCATTATCTATTACAATGAAATCTATTTTGAAAGTCTCCCTTCTTTGTGTAAACGTAACTTTTTTAGCTTTTCAGTAATTTATTTTAACTGATATAGTGAAATACAAAAATTGTACATATTAACAGGTACAGTGTAATGCCTTGTTATATGGATGCACTGTGTAATATTTAAATTGGGTTAAACAAATCTAACTCTTTAAACATCATTTCTTTACAGTGAAAACATTTAGAATTCTTTTTTCTAGCTTTCTGAAATATATGGTGCACAATTATTATCTACAGTCATCCTACCGTGCAAGAGCACACCAGATTTTCTAACTGAAACAGTACTCATGGACCAACCTTTCCTTATCAGATTTTCCTCACATAAAATAAAATAAAAATAAATAAAATAATGGAATAAGACAAGATGTTTAAGTTCACCACTTATATTCAACATATTGGAAATTTGAGCTAGAGCAACCAGGCAAGAAAAAGAAATACAGGACATCAAAACTGGAAAAAAGGAAGTCAATTTGTCATTGTTTGCAGATGACATTTTCAGATGTATAGAAAACCTCAAAGACTGCACCAAAAATCTGATTTAAAAATCTAGAATAAACAAATTCAGCTAGAATTAATAAACAAATTCAACAAAACTACAGGATACAAAAGTCAACATATGAAAATTAGTAATGTTGCTATATGCTAATACTAAATTATCTGAAACAGAAATTAAGAAAGCAATTCCATTAAAAGACCTAGAAATACATTTAACCGAAGAGGTGGAAGATTTCTAAACTATAAAATATTGATGAAGAAAATCAGAGGACATCAAAAAATGTAAAGACATGCACATTCACAGAAGCATCAATACTGTAAAATGTCTATACTCGAGTGATGTACAGATTCAATACAAGACCTACAAAATTACCAATGACATTTTTCACAAAACTAGAAAAAAAAATCCTAAAATTCAGAACCACAAACAACCTCTGAGTAGTAGAAGCAATCTTGAACAAAAAAGAAACAAAGCAGGAAGCATTACATTACCTGGCATCAAAATATGCCACCAAACTATAATAATCAAACACCACAGTATAGCATAAATACAGGTATGTAGACAGAAAAGAACAGGGAGCCTAAAACTTAACCCATGCATCTGCAACAACTCATTTTTGACAAAGCTGCTAAGAACACGCATTAGAGAAAGGACAACCTCTTTAATAAAAGGTGCTGGAAAACTGGATATCCCTACGCAGAGGAAAGAAACTAGAGCCTTATCTTTTCATTATTTACAAAAATGAACTAAATAATGTATTAAAGACTTAAATGTAATACCTAAAACTATGAAATGACTAAAAAGAAAATTGGAGAAATGCTTCAGGATGTTGGAACTGGTGAATGTATTCCCCCTACCCCACCCTTTTTTTGTTGTGGTACTGGGGATCAAACCCACGGGGGCTCTTTAGACTGAAATAGCACATGAAACAAAACTAAAAATATACAAATGAAATTATGTCAAACTAAACAGCTTCTGCCCAGCAACGGATAACAATCACCAGAGTGAAGACAACCTCCAGAATGTGAGAAAATATTGGTGAACTATGTATTTGACAGGAGCATAGTATCCAAAATATATGAGGAACTCCAGGAACTCAACAGGCAAGCAAAAAACAAACAAAAAACAAAAAAACAAACCCACAAGAAACAAACAAAAACCCTCAACAACCAGATTTTTAAAACAGGCAACAGACCTAAACATACATTTCTCAAAAGAAGATTTACAAAGGGCCAACAGGTGTATGAAAAACTACTCAACATCATTAATCATAAGGGAAATCCAACATCAAAATTACAATGAGATAATAATCTCATTCCAGTAAGAATGGTGGTTATCAAAAAGACAAGATAACTTCTATTACATACCGTTAGTGAGAACATAAAAAGATGCATTTAATTTCATTTTACAGAGCTGTCTAGGAGGCAAGTATTTGGGAATGGATGTTAATGGAAATTAACAAACTTACAGTGCCTTTAAGAATATCCCAACCCCTTAGTGCAAAATTAGCTATTTCAAAAGAGTAGGTGCACTAAGACCAAAGCCTAAGATCTCTAGGAGGAAATTAGCTGTGTTAAGATCAGAAAATTGTATTTTATAAAGCCAGTTAATTTTTTGTTGTTGTGCACCTTAGACTACCTCTCAAGTGGAGAGAGGACAATCAAAAATACACCTGATGGGCCGGTGAGATAGCTCAGCGGCATAAGCGCCTGCCTTGCAAGCGTGAGGTCCTGAGTTCGACTCCCAGTACCCACATTAAAAAAAAAAAAATACACCTGACATTTTACTGAGTGTGTTGCCCTCCCTCTGTGAGTTCTCTCACATTACTTACTGTTGCCATCAAATACACTTGAATGTTCTATTACAAAAAGCATTAGGATGGCTTCCCTCAGAATGTTTAGTGTAAAGAGTCTCTAGATATGGAAGAACAACAATACTTGCCTCCTAGACACCTCTGTAGTCTCTAGATTAAGAATCTGAGTATTCTCTGCACTCTCCCAATGTTCCCCAGGGTCCTTTCTCTTGAGTTCAGATATATAAGTGAGGACAGACTTCCTTGCGGGGCATATCAACAAAGGATATTAAATGCATCTTTTGCAAACACTGCTCCACGTAGGTATGTACACACATGAGCACACACACACACACAGAGGGGGACACGTGCACATTATTTGTAGAGGCTTTAAGATTCTACGGTAGGGGGCCGGTGAGACGGCTCAGCGGCGTATGCACCTGCCTGGCAAGTGCGAGGACCCAAGTTCGACTCCTGGAACCCACATACGAAAAAAAGGGCTGGTGATATCGCTCAGCGGCATGGGCACCTGCTGGCGCACGAAGTCCTGAGGTCGACCCCCGGTACCCACCAAAAACAAAACAAAACAGAACAAAAGATTCTATGGTAAACAAACTGCTTCTTCATAAGTTGGTACCATACTTTCTTGGACTGATGCCTTTTAAGGAATGATACAGAGTCACACAGAAAACTGACTTTTTAAAATAAAAAGTCATTCTATTTCTAACAAAGTAGTGCTTTTATTGTTTTTAGAAGTTCACAGAGAAAAATATAAAATTTAATTTTCAATGTGATTTTGAATTTGCATAAGGTTACTTATGTTTATCCTGTTTACCTATAATTTAAGGAAGCAAATGATTCACAATTGTTATTAAAAGTACCCGTGACACTGGAAAATAAACTTTCTGGAAGTGTATGGTATTGGTATTATGCTCATGCACTGGGCAGATGTGTTCCCTTATTTGATTCAAGCTATTTTTAATGTTTTGAACAAAAGCAGTGGGATAATCTCCTTCCAAAAGGATCCTGCTTTGATTATATTCTACACATTTTTATTTGTCAATTTCACCATAAAACTTTAATGAACTCTGAATCTATGAAAATATATTAATAAAAATGCAAGTATGTTACTTATAGTCTTTAGAAGCTATATTTATGCAAACATCTCCCATTAATAATACATGCCATACAATTCAAACATTTTGGAAAATAGTCCTTTAAAATTCTATCCACAAAAGGTTAAGTCAAAAAATAACACCCCACATTCTTTGCATTTCCAAAGTTAAAGTATCTAATGAGTTCCCAAGTTGTTACAGTATAACTTAGATGCTTTTTAAATTATCTTTAAATATAGTGTATGACCACAGCAAGACATTTTCTGTAAATAGTATTTTCTTCATTTTCTAAACGGGGCAAACAAGAACCTCAAGTCCTATTTTGTGACAAATATCATACGATCTTAAAGTGATTTAAAGTGGTGAGGGAAAGATTCATAATTCACAGATATTAAAGTAACTATGGCCAATGGTATACAACTTCTTAAAACTGATTCTATGGTAAGGACTACATTTTTGAAACATCTATATACCTCAATTTGCATAAATATATAAAAGGAGAAAATATTTTATACTGATTACCTTTTTAGAGTGAAGAACACTACTAAAAAAAATTAAAACCCTTTTGTAAAATATCTTGTTCTATGCACCTCATGAAGGTGGCTTATTAACACACAGGGAAAAACAAAACAGTGGCCTGAGTGATCTAAGCCTTGCAAAGGAATTTCACTATGGCCTACAGACTAATGACCAATATGAACGTTATTAAACATATTAACACGTTCTAAACTTATTAACACTGTATCCTTGAAAAACATTTTTCTTGTGTAACCATTTCCATTTTATATTTCTGAAATCTTACTAAGAGAGTAAGAATTCTTTAACATCACAAAGAATTTAAAATGAAGAAGGGGAAAAAAAACCCAAAAACCAAACACGAAACTAATACCAACAAACATTCTTCGCAGAACTAGAAAAAAAAAATCCTAAAATTCAGATGGAAGCAAAAAAGACCCAGAATAGCCAAAGCAATTCTGAGCAAAAAGAACAACTGGAGGTATCAAAATACATGACTTTATTTTTATTTATTTATTTATTTAGGGTACCAGGAGTCGACCTCAGGACCTCGCGCACTAGCAGGCGCCCGTGCCGCTGAGTGATATCACCGGCCCTTTTTTTGTATGTGGGTACCGGGAGTAGAACTAAGGACCTCATGCTTGCCAGGCAGGCGCTTATGCTGCTGAGCCATCTCACTGGCCCCCATGACTTTAAATTATATTACAAAGCCACAGCAGCAAAAGCTGGCACAAAAATAGTTATGTAGATAAACGGAATAGAACAGAGGACACAGCAATAAACCCATGCACCTACAGACATCTGATTTTTTTTTTTTTTTTTGTGGGTACCAGGGGGTCGACCTCAGGACCTAGCGCGCCAGCAGGCGCCCGTGCTGCTGAGCGATATCACTGGCCCCTTTTTCATATTGGGATCCGGGAGTAGAACTCGGGCCCTCGCACTTGCCGGGCAGGCGCTTAAGCCGCTGAGCCATCTCACCGGCCCAGACATCTGATTTTTGACAAAGAGGCCAAACACAAATGCCAGAGAAAAGACAGTCTGTTCAACAAATGGTGCTGGGAAAACTGGAGAGCCACAAGCAGAATATGGAAATGAATGTTTATCTCTCACTCTGTATTAAAATAAGATCAGAATGGATCAAAAACCTTGATGTAAGATGGAAACTTTCCAACTGCTGGAAGAAAATGAGAAACATCTGAAGCCACAGGCACAGGCAAGGACTTCCTGAGTAGGCTCCCAAAGCATAGGAAATAATATCAAGAATCAACAAATGGAACTACATCAAATTAAAAGCTTCTGCACAGTAAAGGAAACAATCAAGTGAAGAGGCAGCCTACAGAATAGGAGAAATCTTTACTAGCTACTCTTCCAATAAAGGATTAATATCTAGAATATATAAAGAGCTCAAAAAATAATACCCCCCCAAAACCCCCTCAAACCTGCAAATAGCCCAATCAATAAATGGACAAGTGAACTGAACAGAGAATTCAAAAGAAGAAATACAAATGCCAGGTAAGTACATAAAAAAAAAGGTTAATATCTTCAGCTATTAGGAAAACACAAACAATCCATCTCACCCAAAACAATGAATGCTGACGAGGATAGGGGGGTGGGTGCCTCTTAGAACTGTTGGTGGGAATGTAAACTAGTACACAATCACTACGGTAATCAGTATGGAGATTCCTCAGAAAACTATATATGTACCATATGATCCAGCTATACCACTTCCTTGGTATATTCCTGAGAATTAAAGACAACATACTACAGTGATACATGCACATCCATGTTTATAGTCACAAAACTCACAATAGCTAAGTCGTGGTATAATGCCCATCAACAGGTGAATGATAAAGAAAGTGTAGTGTAGATACACAACTGAGTACTAATCAGTCATAAAGAAGAATGAATTCATGTCATCTGAAGGAAAATGGATGGAACTAGAGACCATTCTGTGACACGAAATAAGCCAGCCTCAGAAAGTTAAAAATTGTACGCTTTCTCTTATAAAAGAAATTTTAAAAATAAATAAAAATAGATACAAAAACAAAAGAGTAAGCACAAAAAAACTAGAAGGTAGTCTTCTAGTGACAAGGAAGGGGATTAGGGGAGGGAAAGGGGTAACAGGAAGGAAAATTAAAAGTTTATATACATATACCAATATACCATCATGAATCTCAATATTCTGTACTACTAAGATACACCAATAAAAAACTGTTCAAAAACCCTCAGGTAACCAGAGGAACAATATATTCTTTAAAAAAGAAGTTTTAAAAAAAAAAACTTATTTCAGTATAATTTATTTAGTTAACTAGCAGTTTGAGATGCATTCATATCATCAATTAGGAAGTTTCAATACCAAAACACTAAGAAAAAGTTTTCATTTAAAATAATACTTCAGGGCCAGTGAGATGGCTCAGCGGCATAAGTGCCTGCCTGGCAAGCGCGAGGTCCTGAGTTCAACTCATGGTACCCACATACAAAGGGAAAAAAGGGACGGTGATATCACTCAGCGGCATGAGCGCCTGCTGGCAAGCACAAGGTCCTGAGTTCAACCCCTAGTACCCACACACACACAAAAAAAACAAAACTTCAGAGTAAGTAATTATTCCAACTACTATATTTGTTAGAAAGCTCTTTCTGTTTTCAACTAGTATTTATTTATTTTTTTTTGCGGGTACCGGGGGTCGACCTCAGGACCTCGCGTGCCAGCAGGCACCCATGCTGCTGAGCAATATCACTGGCCCTTTTTCCATATGTGGGTTCCGGAAGTTGAACTCGGGCCCTCGCGCTTGCCAGGCAGGCGCTTACGCCGCTGAGCCATCTCACCAGCCCCTCAACTAGTTTTAAACCATATGTGCTTTTTATTACATAATCAGGTAAAAATACATCACTTCGTTGTGCCTTTTAACAATTCATGTAAGATAATCATTCATCTTTAAGGCAAACTATTTCCTTTATATAGTACACATCACTAATGACTGTTTCACTTAAAGGATGAATAAGAAGGCATGCTTTTGTACAGAAATATTTTTTTCTCTTTACAATCTAAGTATTAATTTGATTTTGAATCAAACTCACAAAGCTTATGACATTAGTTTAAATATTAAATATGCCACCAAGAATTTGATTTCGGGCTGGTGAGATAGCTCAGAGGCATAAGCGCCTGCCTGGCAACCGTGAGGTCCTGAGTTCGACTCCCGGTACCCACAAACGAAAAAAGGGCTGGTGATATCGCTCAGCGGCACGGGCGCCTGCTGGTGCGCGAGGTCCTGAGTTCAACCCCCGGTACCCACAAAAAAAAAAAAAAGAATCTGATTTCATCAAAATGTATCAAAGACATTTCTAGTCCTGCATATCAAAAGTGCTTCCTGTATACTGAATTATCCACAATAACAAAACATAAAAACCAATAATTAAGCCTCTATTAGCGGCACTTTCATAAAAACATGATTCTTTTCCAACACTGTTTAACTGTGTACAGACAAGTTCTTTACTTGTGTCAAACACGCAAAGGACTAAATGGTACGAATTAAAGTCAATGAAACCATCTAAGTCATAATTATTTATTTTCTGAAGTGCCACTGGATTTTCAAAACCAAGCTTTTTATTATTTATTCAATTATTTATTTATTTAGTGGGTACCGGGGGTCGACCTCTATCACCAGCCCTTTTATGGTATATGGGTTCCGGTAGTCAAAGTCGGGCCCTCGCGCTTGCCAGGCAGGCACTTACGCCGCTGAGCCATCTCACTGGCCCAAAACCAAGCTTTTTAAAAGAAAGTATTATTCAAACCCACCTTATATGCAAACATTAAGGAAAGTGTGCTGTTGGTGCATGCTACTTTACAGTGGCATAACATCAGAGAAAAATGTTTCAAGTTTTTGATGCTAGGAGATATTTTTCAGACCCTGAGCACTTCCACTGATCCCAAACTGAAATTCCAGAAAAATATCTTATGAAGTGTTGCGTGTTGACTGTCTTGAACATAATAAACTAGATCCAAAGCACTCTTTTACAAAGATATATATTAAAATGTTGGATTCTTCAACTGTTCCCACCCCTACAGCAGAGATCAGGTTTGCATACTGTGACTGGAATTAAGATGCTGCTGCTTTTTCCTATATAGTAGAACTACTTCAATAAATTATAATCAAATTCCCAGAATAAAAGTACTGTACTCATTCAGCCTTGCTCTGTCAGGGCACAAAGCCTTCCTAATATTCTTACAATTTAATCCAGCACTGGGTTCACTACAGAGCTCCACCTGCTGCAGTGTAAGCACTGCTACCTCCTCCAAGAGACTAAGATCCAACTCCAGCAGAGCCAGTAAGGCAAATATTTGCTGGCTGCTTTGGGGGAGGGGCAAGATGTTGCAACACGGGGCTCATTATCTTCTTGGACAAAACATGAGCCCTGAGATTTTCATTTATGATGCCTTCTTACAATACTACTAAACAGTCTCATCTGACTGAAAATATAATTTTAATGACAAAAAGAATATCTCAGTTAATTGCCATATTTTGTGATTCGATATATCTCTAACCATTCAAGAAAAAAATCAATCATTGTGCAAAATTAAGCAGAATAATAAAATTCATCTTGAACAGTAAAAAGAGTTCGATATGATAAAAACATTTTTTAATACATCAAAATAAAATCTGGGGAGGGCTGCAGCTCAGTGATAGGGCACTTCGCTAGCATGAGTGGGACCCTAGGTTTAATCCCCAATACCATCCCTCCCAAATCTGGGGGAATGTTTCTGAACTGATTTTGATATTTATCTAAATCATACAGAAAGTTTAAAAGGAAAAGCCAAGCATCCTAATTCACTGATAGATCATTAATTCATTCTTTCCTCCAAAGATTATTTGCTTTGGCTTTTTAATCATCCTGTGAGCAGGAAAGTATCATTGCCTAATTACATCTGAAACAACAAATAAAACACTGAAATGTCATTCTTTTATTTATTTATTTTTTGCACTAGGAATTGAACTCAGGACCTTGCACTTGCTAGGCAGGTGCTGTGCCACTGAGCTATATCCCTGGCCCTGAAATGTCATTCTTAATAATATTTTATATTTAAATCTTGCAGACAAATGTTACATCTTTTGTCTTAACTTCACTGTAATTAAAGTGGACAATATATAAACTTAAAAGTTGAATTAACCAATGATAAAAAAGGCTGGGTAACAGTGAAAGGACTATTTACAACTTCATCCACGTAACTATTTTTCTTCTACTAAAGACATTTTTAAAACGCCATCTACCCAGTTAAGAAATAAAAAGGTGGGCCGGTGAGATGGCTCAGCGGCGTAAGCACCTGCCTGGCAAGTGCAAGGGCCTGAGTTTGACTTCCAGAACCCACACATAAAAAGGGCCAGTGATATCGCTCAGCGGCACGGGCGCCTGCTGGCGCGCGAGGTCCTGAGGTTGACCCCCGGTACCCGCCCCCCCAAAAAAAGAAATAAAAAGGTAATTGCTAATACTGTCAAATTTTACAAAACTAACATCATCAATTCATATATTTTTACTCAGAAACCTTACCTCTCTACAATAAAGCTTTTTGGTGGAAAAGTATACCGTATTTCACTAACCCAGAAACAGTGAGCTGAAAGAATTCTCTTAGCACTAACCACTAACTACCCTAATCCTAAACCTGCTCCAAAACACTTTCTGTTTTGTTTATTTTTTGAGATAGGGTCTCGCTATGTACTCCAGGCTGGCCTTTAACTCACTATGTAGCCCAGGCTGACCTTGAACTCATGGCAGTTCTCCTTCCTCAGTCTCCCGAGTACTGGGATTACAGGCATGTGACACCATGCCTGGCCCAAGAACATTTTTATAATTCTAATTTCCTATAAAATTTCCCCATTTTGTTCCACTCTTATTCAAGCAATTCTAAAAAGGAATAGGAAAAGCAGAGATGAAAGTAGGGTAAACTTCTAAAACAGTATTGTGTAGGAAATACAGGATTTTCCAGTATAATTACCCTGGTAGATAACTTGTTACAAATCACGTGAACCTTGTGAAACTTAAATGAAAAGTCAAATGCCAATTGTAACTAGAGCAAGACAAAGTAAAATGCTCCTTAGAAGATTATATATTTAAAAACACGACTAACTCAGAACTATAGTTGTCAAGCTGTGGCCCCTGGACTATTTCACTGCAGTCCTTCAGGGATCTCACGGGTATTCTTTCAAGAGTTTTAGACATTTTTATTTTAAAAACTCAGAAATATAATGTATAAAAATTTTAAATACATTTATTTATCTGCAGCAACTAACTTATAGTACCAATTTAACTCATTTTGTGTAAATCTCAAAATACAATTTCTCCAATTTTTGTGCACACGTGGGATTTCAGCCTTCATAAAAATTCAGTTATATGTATATCTAGATGCTCACCTAAAATTACATGGATACATTATTTGGCATGTGTAAGAATAAAATACCAGACAAAGTTCAAGTACAACCAGTCAGTTGATGCTCTTAGGACAGGATGTAGCTTAAAGAGTTGGTTGCACAATAAACATGAACATATATTCAATTACAGTAAGACTGTGTTATGATCATTATAATGATTATTAGGAATTTAAATACTTCTTATCTGAATTTTAAAAAATATGTTTAACCTTTATAGTCTGAGTCAAAAGTCGCCAATACTTAAAACTGCAGAGAGAATATGAGAAACATGAATTTGGGGCTTAATACGAAAATCTTAATTTTGACTGTTTTGAAATTATTAAGTCAATGTGATTAGCACTGAAGTATCTGAGGGTTTTTGGTTTTTTTTTTTTTCTTTTTTTCTTTTTTTTTGTGGGTACCGGGGGTCGACCTCAGGACCTTGAGCGCCAGGAGGCGCCCGTGCTGCTGAGCGATATCACCGGCCCCTTTTTCGTATGTGGGTTCCGGGAGTCGAACTCGGGCCCTCGCACTTGCCGGGCAGGCGCTTAAGCCGCTGAGCCATCTCACCGGCCCAGGGTTTTTGTTTTTTAAGGACGCTGTTTAATAAATCAGTATCACAAATACATTCTGTCAAATGATTTTTCATTTTTCAAGATGCTAAGAAATAAGATAATAAAAATACCATTGTTTTACTAGCAGCTGTCATTTAATTATCAACAACTTTGACATTAGTGTTTTGTGTGTGTCAGAATGACTATCAAAAACTTGGGGAAAAAAAGGTGAAAAAAGTCAGCACATTCTTTCGATGCTGTTGTCTGGGGACAAAGGTCACTCAACTTTATCAGGAGAAATGGTTTGCGACATGGGACAATTACGTTTCCCAAGGAATATTTGCCAGTTTTTGTTCTATAGCTGGTGGAGAGGGGTCCACAGTACTAGTCTCGAGCAGGCAGAAGCCAGTGATTTACTAAACACCCTAGAAGGACCAGGAAAGCAACATCAACAGTGCTGAAAACCCTAATGTAGGAGAATGTACTTCAATTCACTATTTATTATTAATTAAAAGTTCAGACTTTGTGAGGTTAAGATTTTTGTACAGTAGAGGAGCAAATTATTTTTGCCAAATGAGGCAGTAACTATAGGATTAAGTCTGTGGCCTCAGTGAGCATTAACGAGTTTCTGTTTTTTTTTTTTTTTTTGGTGGGTACTGGGGGTCAACCTCAGGACCTCGAGCGCCAGCAGGCGCCCGTGCCACTGAGCGATATCACCGGCCCTTTTTTCGTATGTGGGATCTGGGAGTCGAACTCGGGCCCTTGCACTTGCCAGGCAGGCACTTACACCGCTGAGCCATCTCACTGGCCCTTAACGAGTTTCTTAACCAACTGAAGAATCTTATGTTGACACTGCCTATTAATACCTACATCCACACGTTCCCTGGGCTGGTTCAACTCATTAATAAACAAGTGGAATACAGTTTATGACATATATTCATTTTATAGTCGCCTAACTGTAACGACTCAGCTTTTTTTGAAAATCATACTTTTAACACATGTATTTAATCTAAATATTTCATGAGTTTAAAAGTATTATAATGCCCATTTGATAAATAAGGAACTCAAGGTTTGAAGGAGGTTAATTTATGAAGTGTCACAGAAAGCAGAAAAGGTAATCTTGTCTGACTCCAAAGCTCATTTTAGCAATTAATAAATACAAATAATGGTTAAATATTTGGTAATTTTCTTTCTTTTTTTTTTTTTTTTTTTGAGATAGGGTCTTGATACATAGTTCAGGCTGGCCACGAACTCATCATGATCCTCCTGCCTCAGCCTCCCAAGTGCTGGGATTACAGGCGTGTATCACCATGCCAGGCTCTTGAAACCCAAAGTCCTCGCTACTCCTTCTAGCTGCTAGAGCGACAATTTAAAATTACAGGCAAGTTTTAAAACACTGTAATTATTTGTTTAAATAAGTATTCTCTTTTTTCTTTTTTTGTAGTGGGACTTGAACTCAGGACCTTGTGCTTGCCAGGCAGGTGCTGTGCCACTGAGCTATATCCCCAGCCCTATTTTCTTAATACTGTACAGCAAAATTAGAAAAAAATTTAATTCCTTAAACTATAAAGAAGTATTACACCTATAGACCAAAACTTGAAATATTAAGGAATACATGAGTTTAATTTTCACACTTGGTAAAAAATGCTAAAACAATAGTCATAGCTACTAAGATATGGCACTATTTTGCCAGGACTCTTCCAATTGCTTTATATTCAGTAATTTAATAATCCTAATTGTTTAAAGTTAACTTTAAATTATAGTATATAACTAGTTGAGGTTACATGAGAGTTTCCATGGTGATAGCTAGACCATGAAGTTATTAATGAGCATTAACTGATAATTTCAATATCAGAAACACAAGGCAGGAGGATCATGAATTTGAGCCTGCCGTGGGCAACTTAGCAAGTACCCTGTCTCAAAATTAAAAAGGAAGGCAGGGGGACTTGGCAAGGGGCTGGGGATATTGTTCAGTGCAAATGCCCTCAGTTCAATTCTCAGTACTACATACATACCAAAAAACCCACAAAAAACAAAACAAAACAACAACAACAACAAAAAAATAGGGGGCCAGTGAGATAGCTCAGCAGCATAAGTGCCTGCCAGGCAAGCGCGAGGTCCCTAGTTTGACTCCCGGAACCCACATAAAGGAAAAAAAAGGGCCAGTGATAATGCTCTGTGGCACAGGCGCCTGTTGGTGTGCGAGGTCCTGAGTTCGACCCCCGGTACCCACAAAAAAAAAAAACAAACACAAAAAACCTATCTTCAACAGAAATTCCATAGTGAAGAAAATCCAGTCAGATCACAATGCTGTTAAGATGGTCTTACAGGTTAATGGAGAGAAACATTTTTCTTAAATCACGTGAGGAACTACTGCTGGAGTTTTGCTTATTTGCTTTCTTTTATAAATAGCAGGTATTTAGTAATAACATTTTATCCTACTAATTTGCTGCCAATGTTTCTGGCAAAGAGTAGAGCAAGATTAACGTGGACAATTCTGTTAACAAGTAACTTTAAAAGCTGATTTAGCAGAAGTGTCACAAAAGAAATTAAATACATTTGGCTGTGATTAAATATTACCTTGTTAAAGGAAACACTGAGTAATGAAAACTAAAATATCAAATCAAATGTTAAGTTCACTGTAGATCAAACTGCATACCTGAACTGATTTTAACCAACCACAGAATTTAGCGGAATTCACAGTTAAAGAGAGCCAAATAGAAGAAAAGAACAAATTAAACTGTGACTATAAACAGGTTCAAATAATGGGGCAAGCCAGTAAAAACCCAAATGTACACAGCCAATGTGGAATGTATGATAGTGGAATTACAGAAGAGTGGAACTACATTAGGATAACTAATTAATGGAAACAACTTATTTTGTGCACATGGCTATTTATAAAGCAGTTCTAAAAGGAAATCTAGCACCATCTCAACCATCCCAATTTTAATACAAGAAATACAGCTATTTGGTTTGCCACTCTATATCTAAGTGGCAGTGTTTTGTTCAATCTTAGCAATGGATGTACAGATGTGTAAGAGCCATGCAAAGGATATTGCTCATGGTAACAAAAAGAAAAGGTAGGTATTTTAGGAAAAGTAGAACTGGGCTATGTATTGCTTAAGTTTTATAGCTACGCACTTAAATATTTTAAACTACTTTTTTAAAAATTAACTTTGCAGAGGAAACAACTTGTTATCACTAGTCTGAAATTCTAATTTCTAACTACATCTAAATCTTTAGTGTTCATCAGAATCTAGTGAACCTAGCCGGGTGTGGTGGTGCACACCTGTAATCCCAGCACTCGGAGGCTGAGACAGGAGGATCACCATGAGTTCAAGGCCAGCCTGGACTACACAGCAAGACCCTGTCTCCAAAACGAACAATCTAGTGAAACCGTTAAATATGCAAACTGCAGGAACTTCATTAATATTTGTTCGACAAATGATAGCAAATAATCTCCCATGATTCTCATTTAATATGCAATGCACAGTTGATTTGAAAATCTCAGCTTATCTGAGAAAGAACCACAAAAACCTTCTTTGTGCAAAATGAAATGTCAATTTGAGAACTACCAGAATCTCACAGACACAAAGAGAATATGACAAAATCCAACACCTCCTCTTTATAAAAACTCTGAACTTAGAAAATAAAAAAAATTCCTCCTGCCTTAGCTTCTTGAGTAACTAGGATTATTTTGCATGATGGGCCCAAAGCACAATAGTAAGGAGGCTGGCAAGTTTATTACAGTATATTGTTGTAACTGTAGAATTTTATTGTTGTTGATAATTTCTTACTATGCTGAACTTCTAAATTAAACTTTATCATAGGTATGCATGTATGTGAAAAAGAGTATCAATAAGGTTAGTACAATATTAGCTGTAGTTTCAGGCATCCACTGGAAGTCTTGATAAGGGAAATCTACTGTATTCAGAAATAATTATCAACATTCATGATATGTGATATCCAGTGAGAACCTACAGACATACAAAGCATAAAACTTTGATCTATCATCAGAGGAAAATTAGTGCATAGGGACAGATCTAGAAATGCCAGATGATAGTTAACAAAAACTTTGAATTGTGTTAAGAGTATAAGTATGCTTAAGGAGTTAAAGGAGAACATGAGTACAATGACATAAATAGAAGCAATAAAAGCATACCAAATGGAACTTTAAGTGATGGAAAATGTAGTATCTTAAATGAAAAATTCACTGGATGAGATTAGCAGCAGACTAGACACCACAGAAAATTAGTGAACTGGATATTACAGCAACAGAAATTACCCAGAGAGAGAGAGAGAGAGAGAGAGAGAGAGAGAGAGAGAAAGGCAGGGAGGGAGACAAAGAGACAGAGAGAGACAGAGACAGAGACAGAGAGACAGAGAGAGAGAGAAACAAATAAAAATAAACATAGCTGTATTGGATGACCAATGACAATACCAAGCAACCAAACATACACATAACTGAAATCCCACAAGAATGAAATGAAAGCAGAGAAAGTTTTAAAATCCTAGCCAGAAATTTTCCAAATTTGGTAACAGCTATAAACTCACAGCTCCAAGAAGCTCACAAACCCCAAGCAGAACACCCACACACACACCTACACAAATATGTATATACACATAGCCCAAGATGAAAAATAAGCAAATTTACTAAAACTCAGCCAGAAAGTAGTAATAAAACAACTAGAGAAAAAGGACGTATTAAGTACAGGAAAAGAGAGAGGTGAAGTGCTGAAGGAAAAAAGGTCAACCCAGAATTTTTTATTTACCAAAATATTCAAAAATATATAGAAGGCAAAAAAGCCGAGTATGGTGGCACACAACTATAATCCTAGTTACTCAAGAAGCTAAGGCAGGAGGATCCCAAGTTCGGGACTAGCCTAAGTAAGTCTGTGATAGAGCGCTTGCCTAGCATGCATGGGGTCCTGGGTTCAAACCCCACCACTGCAAAATAAAACAAAAAAGAGTATGGAAATATGCTCAACATCGTATGTCATTAGAGAACTTTAAAATACAAGAAAAAGAAGATGCTACTATACATCTATGAGAATGACTAAAGTCTAATGTGCTGCTAAGAACATGGAGGAACAGAAACACTTGCCTCTCACTGCTGGTAGGAATGCAAAGGGACACAGCTATCTCTTATACAACCACATATACTTTCACCATGTGATCTAGCAATCGCATACTCCTGCAACACACACAATGATTTAAAATGTGTACCACGTGAAAACGAACTTGTAAATGCTCATGACAGCAGCTTCATAAATGCCAAAACTTGGAAGTAAACAAGATATCCACCAGTGAGTGAACAGACTGACTGTGGTACATCCTTACAAGAGAATACTCTTCAATGATAAAAAGAAATGTGCCACTAAACACTTACATACAGAGGAAACTTAAATGGGTATTAAATCTACTTTTTACTTGCTACATTATGTAAGAGACTAACACCTTTCTAAAAATTGGTACAAAAGCTAACACAGGTTGAGTATCTCTTACTCAAAATGTTTGGGACCAGAAGTACTTCAGGTTTTGAATTTTTTTCAGGTACTGGAATATTTGCTTACATAAGATATCTTGGGAATGAGACGCAAGTCTAAGCAAAAATTTATATACATTCATACACATACGCTGAAGGTAATTTTACATAGTTTTTGTTTTTGTTTTTTTTTCCTTTCTGCCGCTTGTAGGAGCTGAGTCCTGGTGCATTTCCCACAGCTCAGGGAAGCACATCGTACCTGGGGACCGGACTCCCTTTCTCTCTCTCCCTGTGGCTCAGTTTCTGTCCCTGCAGCCACACACCCTGGGACGCTTAGTGCAGCTGCTGTTTGTTTTTGTTTTTTGATTGTTGTTTGCAGCACTAGCCCTTTAAAAACAATTTTTTTTTTTAAATTTTGAGACAGGTTCTTGGTAAGTCAGTAGTTGCCCAGTGGGCTTGAATCTGGGGTCCTCCCGTGCCTCTTAGTCCCAGAGTGCTGCACTACCTGCATTTTGACTGGGGGCTATCACATTGAGATCAGATGTGGAATTTTCACTTGTAGCATCAAGTTGGTACTCAAAAAATTTCAGATTACAATATTTCAGATTTCCAGATAAGGAATGCTGAACTTATATTTTTATTTTGGTTTACATTTTGTTTCCTACATAATTGAAGAGATCAATCTAGTTTTTTGAAAAAAATCGTTTTGGGATACAATAAGCATGAAGATGTAATTGTGTAATTAGTAAGAAAGGATGAGAGTAGAGCTATAAAAAAAAAGGTTTGTGTATTACTGAAATAAAGCTAGCATAAATTCAAAATGGTGTGTTATAACTTTAGGAGGTTAAATGTAATCCCTATGGTAACCACTAAGAAAATAGCTACATAATACCCACAAAAGGGACTAAAAAAAAACTGAAAAGGTTTCTTTCTTCCTTTTTTTTTTTTTTTAAATTTGCGGGTACCGGGAGTCGAACTCAGGACCTTGTGCTTGCCTGGCAGGCACTTACGTCACTGAACTATATCACTGGACCCTCTGAAAAGGTTTCTTTACACAAAATCAACTAAACACAAAAGCAGACAATAATACAGGAAATGAAGGACAAAACAGCAACAGAAAATAATTGTTAAGTGACAGGAAGCCTTCCTTATCAGTAATTATTTTTAATATAAATGGTTTTAACTCCCCCCCCAAAAAGACTGGTATTTTATATTTTAAAAAATCATAATTCAATAGTATCTGTCTACAAGAGACTTGCTTAAAAACCAAAGACAATCAGATTGAAAAGAATGAAAAAAGATATTCCATACAAATAGTACCAAAAGAGAAGAGGGATGGCTATGCTTGTAACACAAAACAGACTTTAAATCCAAAAAGGTTATGAGACAAAAAAAGGATACTACATATAACTATAAACATTTATGTACCTAATAACACATTATCAAAATATAAGAAGCAAAAATTGACAGACTGAGGAGAGAAATCAGTTCTACAATAATAATTGCGAGTTCATACCTCACTTTCCATATGAAGAAATAATCAGAGGATAAATAAATAGAGATGTTAACACACTAAGCCAAGTAAAATGCTCTAAAAAACAACAGAGTACACATTTCTTCTCAAGTGCACATGGGGCAATTTTCAGATAAACTGTATTAGGCTAGGTTTAAAAATGGTCAACAGGGGCCGGTGAGATGGCTCAGCGGCTTAAGCGCATGCCCGGCCAGAGCGAGGGCCCGAGTTCGACTCCCGGAACCCACATACGAAAAAGGGGCCGGTGATATCGCTCAGCAGCACGGGCGCCTCCTGGTGCGCGAGGTCCTGAGGTCGACCCCCCGGTACCCACCAAAAAAAAAAAAAAAAAAAAAAAGTCAACAGGTACATCAAAAGATGCCCAATGAGGCCGGGGGTGGCAGTGCACCACTGTAATCCAGCACTCGGGAGGCTGAGGCAGGAGGATTGCTGTGAGTTCAAGGCTAGCCTGGGCTACATCGTGAGTTCAAGCAAGGCCAGTCTAAACTACATAGCAAGACCCTGTCTCAAAAAACAAAAAACAAACAAACAAAAAAGTAAAAACAGAAGTAATTCTACTTCTTGGCACATACCCAAAAGGAATGAATGTGGATCTCAGTATCTCAAATATCTCAAAAAGATATTTGTATGGTGTTCACAAGACTGCGCACAATAGCTAATGTGGAAACCACTTAGTGTCCATCTATGGATGAATGGATATAGTAAATACACACACATGCATGAATATTATTCAAACTTAAAAAGGAAATTCTGATGTATTCTACCATACAGATGAACCTTGAGAACAGAATGCTAAATGAAATAAACCAGCTGCAAAAAGACAAATATTATATAATTCCACTTATACAGAGACTTCAAGTAGTGAAAAGCAGAGATACACAAAGTACAATGATGGTTATCAAGAGTCAGGGGAGAGAAGAATGAGTTACTACCTATTACAGTTTAGATCTAAAATGTCTCCAAAGTCACATGTTTGGAAGGTGCCTGGATCATGGAGGTACTATTCTCACCAGTGGGTTCCTCTATTGATGTGTTCAGTAGCTGAACCTGCTGGGAGGAGGTGGGTCACTGGGGACAGGATCTGGATGGGTATATTCTTGTTTCAGGCTCCTCCTCTCTCTCTCTCTGCTTCCTGGCTGCCATGGGATGAACAGCTGTCCTATGCCAGGCCCCTTTACCATGCCATTCTTCCTTAGAGCCAGCACATTTGGGATGAACCCACTGGAAATTATGAGCCATATAAACCTCTCCTCCTTTAGGTTGCAGGTATTGGGTATTTTGTCCCCAGAAGAGGGAAGTGACTAACTAGTACATTACTTACTAGGTACAGAGTTTCCATTTTACAAGATGAATATCTTATAAACCAATAATAATAATGGTTACATATCATGAACATATTTAATACTATTAAACTGTATACTTAAAAATGGAAAATTATGTGATATATATTTTTACACAGTAAAAAATTTAGAAAAACCCTAAATGAATCCTGAACTTAATTAAAACAGAGAGAGAAAGATTTCACAACCTGGGGCTAGACAAACAGTTCTTAGATTTACCACCAAAAAGAGTACACTGAGTTTCAGCAAAATTTAAAACTTGCTCTATGAAAGACTCTTATAAAAGGAAGAAAACAGAAGCTACTGAGAAGTATTTCCCAAATGGCATATTTGACAAAGGACTGTTAGATTATATAAAGAACTCTTAAAACTCAACATTAAAAAGGCTATTTTGTTAGAATAAGAGCAGAAGACATGTAGAGACATTTCACAAAAAAAGGTTATGTGAATAGCAGATACGCACATGAAAAGATGTCCAAAACCATTCACCACTGGGAAAATGTAAGTTAAAACCAGTGAACTATAATTATACACTTAGGAAAATGGTTAAAATAAAAAAACAGAGATAACACCAAATGTTGACAAGATTGCAGTGAATCATTCACATATTACTGATAGCAATGTACAATGGTAGAGCCACTCCAAAAAGCAGTTTAAAAGTTAAAAAAAAAAAAAAAAAAAATCACATGACCCAGAAACCACACTCCTTCCTGGGTATTTGTCCCAGAGAAATGAATAATTCTGTTCACAAAAATCTGCAAATGAATATTTACATCAGCTTTATTTGTAGTAGTCAAAAATCGGAAAAATACAGAAATCTTTCAAATGGTAAATGGCTTAAGGGTGGTACGTGACACTAAACAATAGTACTCAGCAATTTTCTGGATCAATCTCCAGAAAATCAGGCTGAATGAAGAAAGCTAATCCACATTTATATAAAATTCTTGGACAAAACGGAAAGAGAAAACAGATCAGTGGTTGCTTGAGTTAAGAAAATTGGGGTGAAATGAAGTGGGTGTGGCAAGGAGAAAAGGAAACGTGAGAGTCTTATGTGATGATGGCAATGTCCTGTATCCTGAATGTATTAATGTCAATATCCTGGATGATACTACTACACTACAGTTACCATTACAGGAAACTGGGTAAAGGCACATGGGATCTCTGAATTAATTTTTTACAAACATATGTGATTCTAAACATCCCAAAATAAAGACTGACTTTACAAAAAGAAAATGGAAATTTCTGAACACAAATTAGTCTAAAGAATCTAAATTCCGGGCCGGTGAGATGGCTCAGCGGCATAAGTGCCTGCCTTGCAAGCGCGAGGGCCCGAGTTCGACTCCCGGATCCCACATACAAAAAAGGGGCCGGTGATATCGCTCAGCGGCACGGGCGCCTGTTGGCACGCGAGGTCCTGAGGTCGACCCCCCGGTACCCACAAAAAAAAAAAAAAAAAGAATCTAAATTCCAACAAGATGAGCCTTTCCTAAGAAGGCAGACACTTACTTAAGTAGATTGTAAGATTAGACTACTTATGTAGACAAAGGATTGGGTCTGTTACCGACTGAGTGCTCTAGTAGTGTTAAGGAGATTTGAATGACACATGGGTTGTCCTGACAAGGTGAAATGTGGAAAAGTCCAAAATGGTAAGTTCTTTGTCCCCACACACTAGACTGAACTGGGCTGGAAAAGCCATGAAACATTTCTGCAGTCTCACAATTCATAGGTCCTCAAGTCCTTGCGAAAAGGACCTATGAAAGACCCAGGACTGATCAAATCCTTACAATACTTGAAAGAAGTGAGATGAAAGTTAACTAAAGCCAACTCCTGATTCATTAGTCTCACTCCAACTTCTTAAAAGAAAAGAACATTGGGTTCAGCTTTAATGTTTCTTTTATATATTATGATAAGGCACCAAAAAAAATTTCAAGATACAGAGAGAAGCGGGAAAACAGAATTAGAGAAAAGCAATCAAAAGACAATGACCCACGGCAAAACCAGACAACACAGATGCTGGAAAGGACTTTAAAATGGCAATTTAAAATATATAAAATGATAGAGGAAAAGATGTGTAAGCTGAAAGCAATAATTAATTTAAAAAAAGTGGAATCTCTAAAAGAGCAGACATTCTAAAAAGTGATAAGTACAATAAATGATATAAAACCTATGACATATCCAAACAATTAAGTAGTTTTATTTATTTTGAAGTAATTTTTAGATGCCATAAAACTATATTCAATAGTTCTATAGAGAACTTTCAAAATACATTAAATACAAATGATTCCATACTTCTGCAATCTGTTGGCCATGGCAAAGACTACTAGTTGATGATAGCACTTTTCAACCTATCAGACTTCTTAGCAAAGATCTCTAGACACCAACACCAATCAGAGTTGACAACAAAAATAAAACTTGCTTGCTTTGGTTAAAATGTAAGGCTGCCTTAATCAAGAGAGTTCATGAAGAAACGTAAAGTTACCACTTTCTAACAGGACAATGGATCAGACAAACATATAAAGTGGGTGAAATTATGCCTTTGACTTCTCGTTCCCAATGTGTTCTATTAAATAGAAACTTCCCAATAAGAGCCCTAAAAAAATAAATTTAAAACTTTACATCCTACTTAACATATTCAAGAAAAATTAGGACACATGTCTACAAAAATTTGTACAGTGTAAGAATGTTCAAAGATTTATTCGTAACATTCCCAAACTGGAAATTCAAATTTCCTCATACCAGAATAAATGAACTACAGTATAGTCATGCAATGGAATACTACATGGTATTAAAAAGGAACAAACTACTGTTATGGGCAATACTAGAGAGACTATTAGTCATGTTTATGTTTACATGAAGTTCAAAACTAATCTACGATGATAAAAGTCAGAAAAATGATTACCTCTGAGGAGGACATATTGTCTCGGGAAAGACAAAAGTGAGTCTTCTAGGGTACTGAAAATATTTTATACCTTTATGCGAGTGGTGATTACAGTAATAAAAAGGCATCAAACTGCATATGTAAATTTGTACATTTTAAAAAGAGAAAAAACAATAACAAAGATGATTATGATGATAACCAAGCTGTGAACAAGAATCCCTGCCAACAGCCAATTATCAAGAAACTGGGTGCCAGGGACATAGCTCAGCAGCACAAGTGCCTGCCTGGCAAGCACAAGGTTCTGAGTTCAATTCCCGGTACCAAAAAAAAAGAAAAAGAAACTCTAGGAATTACTGAAAGATGTCAATGTATTACTAAAATGGAAAAATGGTGCCAATATAGAAAGCCTATTTTCCTTAATTGCATGCTTTAAACTGTTCTTGGCATTTTGTCCATATGTTCTTTAGAAACACTCACTTAAAATTAGTCTTTTGCGTTAGACTAGAATTTCATCGAGAACAGGGGTCAGCAAACATTTTTGTGAAGGGGCAGAAAATAAATATTTCGTCATTTTCAGGTTACATGATCTCCGCCTGCCACTACTCATCTCTGTCACTATAAGCACAGAAACAGCCACACTCAGTAAGTAAATGAAAGAGCACATCCTGGTTTGGCCCAGTCAGTCTGTCAGCCCTTGATCTGGAGTAGGAGCTACCCTCTCTTTGTTTTCCATGTTTATCTTTTATATAATGTAGGGCTTTGTATACAGTACTCAATATAACAAAGCTCAGTATACCGGCACTCAATAAAACAAAGCTGAAAGGAATCTTAAAAAACCATCTCTTCTAATTCCCTCATTTTACAGTGAAAAACATGAAATTAGAGGTTAAAATTTGCTCAGCATTAGAATTTTAAAGCAGTGCCTGCTTTTAGATCTTTGCATCAAAACCTTACATCTCTATTTAACACTGATTAGAATTTGAAACATTTTGAAGTTTCAAAATTTTAAACATTAAAATCGTATGATAAACTAAAAAGTAATTACATTATCTTTACCTATAGTTTGCTTATGAGTTATCAATACAAGCTTTGAGCCACATAACCAAAAGGCATCAATCTAGCAATTACTTAAAGCTCACGTATAAAATTACAGTTTGTTCCAGGACTCAAGTTCTTCTAAAAGCTGAAATAACAAAAATATATGTGATGCAAATTAGAATTACTTAATTAACAACTAAAGTAGCAGAATATTTTATATAGTTATGCTTCAACCTTCTAGTATAATATACACCTTTTATACATGCATCCTATTGGGTTAAAAAACATTTTTACATGCCAGTAAAACAGCCATCAGTAGAGGGCAGCATTTCTATTCATTTTAACTAAAAATCTAAAATACTGGAAATTTCTGTACTAAAACTTTTAAAAGGTATCACACCCCTTTCAAAGCTTCTAAGACACAATTTCAATACAACCTACTGCATGTAAAAGTGGATGACAAAGTGAGACGTGGTGAGGCCTCAGCTTTTTGAGAGGCTGAGACAGGAGGATCATTTGAGACCAGCCTGGGCAATACAGCAAGACCCAATCTCCAAAAAAAAAAAGCCCTCGTTTTATTTATTAATATATGACTATCTTACCCAAGGAACCACATTTGGTATTTATAACTCCCAAGCAAATAAACCAAAAATAATTCAAAATTTCTCTGGTGATTTATTACTTAATTTATCAGTCATCCAGTTAAAACAAGTATTTAGTAAATACTCATTGGAATCACAGATATCTACTTTTCACATAAAGGTGTTATGATCAGGATCTAGAACATCCCCAAAAGCCTCATGTGTTTAGAGGGGGTGCTACAGGTGACTTGCTGTTAGGAGGTGGGGCTGGTTAGAGACAAGTCAATGGGGGACTGTGACCAGGAAGGGTGTATCTCCCTCTCTGCTTCCTGGCTGCCCTGACATGAGCAGCTTTCCCCTGCCCAGGCTCTTTCACTGTGCCCGCCCTCTGCCTTGGATGTAGCCAACCATGCACTGAAAATGTGAGCCAAAATAAACCCCTCCTCCATTAAGTTGTGGGTATTCTGTCCCAGCAATAAGAAAGTGACTAAGACAAAAGGCAATCCTTTTTCTACATCCATATATGATAGTTATACACCAATCACCATAGAGAAGTATTATATTATGGTTACCAACACTGTCAACTAGAGATTTAGAACTCTCAGAATATGAGGCATTTGCATAGCTCTAAGATCCAAAATAAAAGCAGCAAAACAAGAAGTTGATAAAGCAGAAACAGGTATGAGTGGAAGCATCTTTAGATCTTACCCACTTCTATATTCTTATTATTCCAATTTCCAACTCATCTTCATGATGAGTTATACTTAAACCATCCACTACTTATTAAAGAGAATTAGCACACTAGTCATAAAAGGCAAGGAACAAGTATTATAAAAGAGGGAAAGAGTGATTCAGAAAACACTTTTCTGTCCAGCCAGAAGACTATGTATTATTTAATAAAAATTATTAAAAAGACCTGCTAACATTAGTAAAGTTTTATCATGTGCCAGTCGTCATTTCACGCACTGGCAGTTTTTAGTTCAATTAATCTTTAAACATTCTCAGAAGTAGGTCCCATTATTTCCCCCATGTTACAGATCAGGAAACTGGAACTCAGAGGGAATAATAAGCAACTTGTCCAGGAATCAAGTGTTGAGACCAGAACCTCAACACTCACTGGAGCCTGAGTTCTTGGCTATTATCCTTCACTCTCTGCTCATTCTAAGTGGCACAACTTCTCTTGAGTGGCTGCTGCAGAAACAAGACTACAGGACTTTAAAAACTCAGACAGACAAAATTAAAGAGAGAAAAGAAACTCTAGTTATTCCTTTGGAAAGACTAACTGTGAAAGGATGAGCAGAAAATAAGGGTGGGACTTGAAAGCAACCTCAATTACTGTAATTCAGTAGGTTCCAAATAAGATGAATACCAGATGAATATTAATTGGATCCTAAAAATTGATAAAAAGGAAAAATAGTTAAAAAAAAAAAAAAAAAACCACAACATACTATGAGGTGTAAAGAAGTAATCATCGTGGATAAGATTAGGAGCCATAATGAGCCATTCCAGCTAGAAAGAGGGAAGAACAACTTAGTGAAAATATACTAAATATAAAGTAAGACACCTCTGACAGAGAATGTCTGAAGATTATTAGATTTTTAAAACTTGGTAAATTTATCAAAACATTAAAAATGTTTATATGGCAGAAAAGGTAAAAGGGCAATAAAGTGCTCCCTTTAACCCCGAATCTTATTATAAGGGTGCTTAATCTCACTTATGAAGTCAAATCCCTCATAATCAGCTCCCAAAGGCCACAACTGCTCAAGGGAACTCTATCATTCAAACCATAGCATGTACCTTTTGAAAAATTGGAACCTTTCCTGATATACAGTATTAGATATGAATTCAAGGCCGGTGTGGTGGTGCATGCCTGTAATCCCAGCACTTGGGAGGCTGAGGCAGGAGGATTGTCGTGAGTTCAAGGCCAGCCTGAGCTACAAAGTGAGTTCAAGTCCAGACTGAACTGCATAGTAAAACCCTATCTCAAAAAGACAAAAAACAAACAAACAAACAAAAGATGTGAATCCAAATTTCCTTTTTTCCCAGTGAAATAAAATTTTAAAGGGTATTTATTTATTTAAAAGTCTATCCTGGCTTAAGTACATTCACATAGTCAAAGATATTTTTAAAGAATGAAGAAAACTCTATGGACTAATATAGAGGAGCCATCTGGATATTCTAAGTAAAACCAGCAAGGGGTGAAAGACTGTATAAATATAAAACACACTACCTATTTTATAAGGCAAGAGAGAAATACATTCTTGTTTACTCGTATATATATATTTTTAATATGTGGGTACCGGAAGTCGAACTCCGGACCTCGCGCTTGCCACGCAGGCACTTATGCCGCTAGCTATATCACCGGCCCCCTGTTCACTTGTATTTAAGTAGTAAAAAGATAAATAGAAACTAGCAGTTTCCTATGGGAGCCCAGGGGAGAAAGAATAGAAGTGAGAATTATTTACATAAATTTTTATTGATGGTTTTGAATTTTTAATTAAGTGAGTTTATTACTCAACAAAACCAATGTTTAAAAAATTCAGGGAGAGCGAATAAGTGAAAAGATGGCAGGTATGTAAAAATTATTGTTATAGACCAATAAATAATCTGAGACTATTCAGATTAAAATTAAAATTCTGTGTTAGTAGCTATATATAGGACTGTGTAGATATAGAACATTTGAATCATCACACAAAATTCAATACTCAAGCTGTTAGCTGTTCTGCAGCTCAGAGATGGAAGTAAACACTATAAAATGAGAAAGGATTGTGTCTCTCCCAAATCAAGTATACAATATATACAGTCAACTCTATATACACAGTCAAATCAATTTAAATGATGAATAGCAAATTGAGTGTCAAGACATGACAATAAACTAAGAAATGGGTGGAAAACAATGGAAAGATAAGCTATTTTCTTGATCCTTCTGAATTCATTATAAGCACAGAATGATAAACTTTAGTATCAATTTTCTAATGTATCAATATATAAACATATTGAAGTGAGGTTTAAAATGCATTACAAAGTAAAATACTCATTTTTTAACACACAAGGTCAGGCAGATACACCATGGGAGAAAAGTCTTACTTTGCAATGCATATAATCTAGTAACAGGAACATACAAATAATAATTTTAAAATGATACAGTTTATTATAAACAGAGCACACTTTCATACAAATAGAGCAACTTAATCAGGAATCAAACACTGCTTGATGAAGTAATCTATAAACAGGAAAAAAATTTTTTTTTAATATGCGGGTACTGGGAGTTGAACTCAGAACCTCGCGCTTGCCAGGCAGGTGCTCATGCTGCTGAGCTATATCACCAGCCCTATGAACTGGAATTTAAAGGGTTGTAGTAAGATTAAGGGATGCAGGCTTGCAAACTGTTATGCATAAAGATCTCAAAGGTGAAGGAAATACCTCACAAGAACTGAAAAAATTCCTCATTTTTTTTTTTTTTTTTTTGTGGGTACCGGGGGTCGACCTCAGGACCTCGTGCGCCAGCAGGCGCCCGTGCCGCTGAGCGATATCACTGGCCCTTTTTTCGTATGTGGGATCCAGGAGTTGAACTCGGGCCCTCGCGCTTGCCAGGCAGGCGCTTACGCTGCTGAGCCATCTCACCGGCCCAAAAAAATTCCTCTTAACACAGAATGAAAAGCTGGTCTGTATCTCCCCTAAACATACATGTTGCCAATTCCTTAATTGGGAGAAATACCCAAGGACTGCATGTTTCAAACACTGGCCTGATGACACTTAATATGGACTCCAAGTTTTGGCGAGTTAAGTTAAATAATAAAAATAATGACAACTGCCACTGAATATAAAAGAATCTCCTGAAATATAAAAGCTTATATTCTCCTTTCTAGGTTTTTTTTTTTTTTAATGTGGGTACCGGGAGTCAAACTCAGGACCTTGCGCTTGCCAGGCAGGCGCTTACGCCGTGGAGCTCTCTCACTGCCCCCTTTCTAGGTTTAAGAACACACACAAAATTTCTTTCTTCTCAGTTCTTTCTCTTGCTATCTATCTGAGCTCCTGCTAAACAATCCTAAAATGATGAGACAGAAAACATCCCTTTTCTACTTATTTGATCAACGAGCAGTAGAACAAGAAATGGAGAAAGGCATAACGCTACTGTAAGAAATTTTGGTGCTCAACCTGCCTGCCCCTCTCCTCCTTTTCCCTCCCTCCCACAAGTTACTACATAGCTTAAAAGCCTCTATAATAAAGGGTAAATGCCCTTAGCTGCAAGTTTATACATAGTGCTTTATTGGTAGTATAATATACTATATATAACAATATTCTCAAATCATTCTTGTTAGACCTTGTATGCTCCCAGTTAATTTTCCCATGTAATAATGAGCTGACAAAACCACATTGCTCTGCCTGGTCCCTAACATTATTAGTTCCACACCAACTGAAATATTTACAAAGCAGCTAACTAAGAACATAAGAACTTCCAAACATAAAACTAAGTATCACCTGGAAAGACATTATGTGAAAATACTGTATCCGAGCTTATTAAATGACACAGTATACTAACAATCAGAAATACTGCCATGGTAGAAATGCTCTCTAGCATCTTTCCCTTTCAAAATATCTAAACCCAGCACAATTTTTTTTTAACTCAAAGAGAAAGTATATTTTCTTTTTCAGTAAGAGACAAATATTATATTTGTGTTTAAAATATTAATAAAAAAGGAATATAAGCCATTTATGATTGTATTAAATTAGTACATGGCATTAATTCTACTGTAAATGGAGGTCAAGATTTGGCAGTTCAATAGCAGTGATAATTTAGTCATCACATCTCGCAACCTGGTCATTTGCAAACGTTTTAAAATAAGAGTCTTCATTGCGAAGAATATATAGTTATGGGGGGGAAAACTCAGAAAACTAATCATCACTGTTTTAGCTCAACCCACATGCCTGTTCTTAAGGGTATCCATGGTAGCAGTGATGCAACATGCCTACCTAGCTCACCGTGCCTACACAAGTGGGAGAAAAGAGAGGCGGATGATGAAAAAAATTCACTTGGAGAGGTGTTTTAGTATTAACATGATAGAATTACATCAACTACATTGTCAGACTTTAAAAACATGTAAAACTATAAAGCTCTTTATAGATCAAAAAAGAGAAAAGACTGGGATAGGGAGCCAGGTAGGAGGAGAATGTACTGTATCCTCTGGTTGAAAAGAAAATCAAGAATTTTGTTTTCCTACTGTAACCACTGGTTTAAAATAGTCAAAGGGTTTATTTCTAATAATAGAACAAATCACTTTAATTTAGGTATTTTAAAGTAACTACAAATAATGTTTTAGGATTCCTAACTTTCAACCTACATCTTCTATTTTTAACAGTTACATAATAAAAATTTATAAATACTTTAAGGATAAAAAATTCTAAATCTATCAAGAAACAGCAGAGGAAAGAGGCAGATCATTTCAATTAACCTTGCTATCGTGGAAATGAAAACTAAACTGAACGGAATGATAAAAATTACAAGGGAGAAACCACCACCAATGTCTGTAAGAAGAACTCATAAAAAAATAGAACCCTGTTTTCCAGGCTTTTGTGCCTTTTAAACATTCTTTAGGAATATTTCATTACGAAAGTTTACTTAGGGGTAGAGAAGACATCCTCTTATAAACGGGGGTGGCCTCACATAATGGGCCTGTCTGTATCCCATCAGGTACTAATGAACTGTAAGACTCTGTGCAAAAGTAATTTATATCAATTTCCCCACTGTTTCTCATAGTGAGGAAGAGTTCACTATATAGGAGATAGCCTACTTTCAGAAATTACAAATTTACTTATTCTTTTGTCACTGAATAGCATCTTTAAAATCTCAATTTCATTTAACAATCACTATGTGACACCATCAATACACAGAAATAAAGATCAAAAAGGTAAACTATTTCATATTTTTAAAACCAATGTATAAATTTTAAATGTAGGCATCCAGAATCTATAACACAATCACACGATGTTCACAAACTGGTGTACAGAAATAAAGGAAGCCAAACTTTAAGTATGCTGCACTTTGAGAACAATGAGCAAAACAGGCTTTAAAACAAGTACTTTAACAAGTACTTGTATAATAAGTTTAATCATCTTAAATTCAAAATTAACATCTTTCCAAAGGTAACACAATCAGAACTTGACTATTTTCTTCTTTAAAAAATTAATTATATTTGGAATAATAGAAGAGTCCAGAAAATGTTCTCAAAATGAATTATACTTTCAACTAGCATGACATGTTGGGACACAAAATAAAGTGGAAGAGAAGAACTTTGAGAACATTTTAAAAAAGATTTAAATATAATCAAGGCCTTATAAGACCTTTGCTGTTATGAGTAAAGCTTCCTGTAAATATTAGGGAAAAGAAATCTGTTTTACACACTATTTTTAGCTATCTAAAATACATTTAGAAACGGCCTTTCACAAAGAATATGAACTAAGCATCACATAGATTCAACCACATCTGTTTTCAAACATCTAATAATTCTAACACTTTATTTTTTAAATATATTATGAACAAAAGGTTTCTTATCTGTTACTAACAGTGAAACAGGAAAGCATACTGTATCTTACCTTTGTGGTTACAATGCACAGGCAATCCATTATTCTAACATTACAATAATATTTTACACATGTAGCAAAACTATTTCAAGTTCCTTATTTAAAAAAAAAAATTAACATAAGTTGTGCAAGATAAAATTGTAGATGGAAAGTTATAACTGTGACAACACCTCTCCAGGATCCATTCTTAGAGGTAGCAATTTTTCCTACTATTTGAAATAAGAAAAAAAAACAGAATGTGTCACGTGTCCTACAATCTTCTTTATGTAATCCACATCTGAAGAACTTGAAATTATCCCACAAAACACTGTAGAAGATGTCAGGTTTATTCCACAAGAGTCTACTGCTGCTTCGTATGCTATTTCATTAATCTCTTTCAAGCTATGAGGTTGACAGGGAGTCATCTGATGAAATGCTCTACAAGGTTTCCCCAATGTAAATTAAAATCTGTTTCTCCTTGTTTGGTACAGTTTGAATATTCAAAAAACTACTAAAAAGAAATCACCAAAAAAATGCAAGCAAGCATTTCTTCTACTAAACCATTTCAGCAACTGCAGCCTGCAAAGTAATGACTTTCTCAGGCAGTAATGAATGGAATATTCCATGTGGTATTTTTGAGAAGGGGAGCAGAAAGAAGAAAATGCAATAATTTAAAATATTATCTCTAAAACTTACTTTTCTCTCTTTACTAAAATAAATAAATATATTTTACCAGTGAAGCGTAATTTTAACTTCAGTGGCTTACTAAATCCATTTCACCTAATCCCCTTGCCCTTCCAAAAAGAAAGAAACCCACCAAGAAAAGATAGTTACGAACTATGTACCATTTCAAACTCATGAAGTCTTTGTTTTTAACCCAGAAGTCACCTAACTTTGTGAATTCATGTCCTCAAGATCCTCAGGAACACAGGCTAATATACAGAGGATGAGGCACAGGGTGGCACTGGCTTGCAGTTTAATAAGCTTGTAGCCACTCTCACTACACAAATGAATAGTAAGAAAGAGTATATGATATACAGTTTTTGTTCACAACGTTTCTTCGGAGTCCAGATATTATGAATGACCTCCAATTCAAACAACTGAACTGCTGCCATTTGCTTCTTATACACAGCTCTTACTCTTAAAATGTCAGATACACATGGGCTACATCGGCAACTTCTACACTAAACCAAGTTTCACTATGAGGGTTCTAAGGAAGAGTTAGTACTTATCAAACAGTAAGCATCACACTGTTATTGTTATTACTGATATTTATCAGGTGACAGCCTTTTGTTTAAAGCCTAATAGGGTATACCTTAGATAGGTCCTGTGGGACTTTACCTTGAACAGAGCCTAATGGGGCTATTGTGTGAGGACTAAATGATACATGCGCAGCACTGAGAATAATGCAAGCACACTGATAAGTGTTCAGTACACTAATGCCAGCTACAGCTATATATTTATTGTAGTATAACATGAAACATATTAAGCCAGGCATGGTAGCACACACCTATAGTCCCAGCTTCACAAGAGTGTGGGTTCCAGGCCAGCCTGGATGGCCTGGACAACATGGGGAGACCTTGTCTCAAAAAACAAAAAACAAAACAAAACAAAACACCAAACCAGAAATACAGACAGAAAGAAAGGCCTTTTGATCTTTGTCCCTGGTTCCTGTTGCAGAACCTAGATAAACCCTGGCAATGCTTGAGTGATAAGAGTCATTTGTTACTCACAATAAAGCTTTCCATCACATCTGAGCTTTTGCCAATGAGTTGGCTTAGTGTGGGGCCACTAGAAAGTGCCAGGTGAGGCAGGTCATCAGAAAAACCAGAGATTAAAGATTAGAGGGAATGAATTTTCAACTTCTCCACAAACCTCCAAGGAAGAAATAGGGTAACTGGAGATCAGCCCCACAAAAACTCTTTCAACAAGATTTGATGGACTTGTGAGTTGGCAAACATCCATGCACCAGGAGTGCAGAACACACCATATCCACCAGGACAGAAGCGCGCCTGCATTTAAGATTCTTCCAGACAGCATCCTTATCCTATGTACCTCTCCATCTGGCTGTTCATCTGTATCCTGTATCCTTTGTACTAACCAGTATAGGTGTTTCCCTGAGTTCGATGAACCATACTATCAAACTAATTAAAACCAAGAAAGGGGTTACAAGAATTCTGGTTTATATACCTGGTCAGTGAGAAGTACAGGTGACAACCTATTACTTGCAAATAGCATATGAAATGAGTCAGTCTTGTGGGGCTGAGCCCCTAATCTGTGATCCAACACTTTTAAGTGTCTACTTAAAGACACTTTCAGAATTGTACAGAACACTCAGCTGATGTCCACCGGAGAATCGCTTGTTGTGTGACAGGAATACCACTACACATTCGGGCATAGAGGGTTCTGTGTTATGCTGAGTGAGAACAGAGAGAAAAGAAATTGTGTTCTCCTCTCACAGTGATTTGTAGTTTAGGGAGCAGGCAGAAATACATTTCATCATGAGCTAAAATGTCCCTTCTCCCACAAAAAACATGCCTGGAAATTACATGCTCTACTGAAAGTTGACAGCACTTCCTTCTCCTGATCCCACCCCTCAACAATCATATGGTCCTAAACGGAAAGAGTAAAATCTACTCAAAGCTCATGGCTCCTTAAAGTTTATCAGTTTTAAGCACATTATTGAAATTAATATAGGCAATAGTCAAGTACTGACTGGGCATTGCACTCTGTGAAGAAAAATAAAAAGGAATACAAAACCCTTTAGCTGGTTTATTAGTGTTCTGACATTTCTCTCATGAAATTTTTATTGTATCTACAATAGTCTGGCCCAGACATGGAAGGCATCCCCAAGTGTGGTAGATCTCGTGTCAGTGGAGGCTGAAAAATCCCAACAGCAAGTCAGAAATATCATTCAGCCAATTAACAGACTATGAGACATTAATCACTTTCTTTGGGGAGGGGTCTCAATTTCCCCTTTTGTAAAATAAAAAAACTCTATGGCTTCTAAGAGCTCTTCCACTTATTCCTATGTTTTAATTTCTAAATGCATTGGATTCTAAGCTCCAATAGGGCAGACTCAAGAATGTCTCATGTATCTACCACTTTATCTGCAGCATCTGGGGAGTAGCATGTGACCAGACTGTAACAGTAGCTCAACAAATATTTGGTGGGTTGTTTTTTTATCTGTTGTGTTTTTGGTCATGGAGATTGAACTCACAGCCTCATGTACGCTAAGGAAAGCACTGCATCACTGAGCTATATCCCCAACCCGTTTTGAGACAGAATCTCACTAAAATGCCCAGGTTGGCCTGGGACTTACAATGCTTTTGCCTCAGCCTCTTGAGTAGCTAGGATTACAGGTGTGTGCCACCACACCCAGCTCTAAGTATCTGAATTAACAAATACCTTTTTCTAACATCTAAATTTAGGTGATTATGGAATTGAAAACAGTATGCAATGATCCTCTGAATCAGACACTTCATTTTCCCAGTTTAAAAAAAAAAAACAGCTTTAGAATCATTTTGCCAACTCCAATATACATAAAACACCCAAATATCTAACTTTATTGAGTTAGTTTAACTTTTATTTCAGTCACATTTAAGCAAACAATTTTAATCAAACTCTTCAGACTCATCTTACAGTATTAACATTGTCACTGTAACTACACTTTTGAAGCATCTATTTGAACCATCAGACACCAGTTTCATAGAATCTAAGTTGATATGCTGTCTTTTTTGAATTAAAATGTCACCTTACCATTTATCCCAAACTTCTACTAGTATCCATTCACATAATATGAAGCCAATTTTTTCCATTTAGATGGTTGGCGCATATTTACAATCTCTATACTATGAAATGTATTTATTAACTTTTCAAAAAAGTTTGCATATAACACCTAATACTTGCAGCTTTTAAGGTCATATCCAGAAACAATGATGCAATGTGTGTTAAATGCTGCATTTATTGCATCTTCTACAAACATCTAAACCGGCACTGACTTGGGACATTTCAAGTGCTGTTCAAAATAATCTAGAAGTCACCATGTGATGTGAGCAACTTTACGAAGACTGAAATCTTTCTGGGATGGCAATATCTAACATTCAGACACATAATTAACAGTAGGCAAGGCGTCAGAGAAAGCACGAAGAGTACTTACTGCCACCGTAGTGGGCAGTGGGACAAAATTAGCCCTATACTAAAAGCTACTCAGTCCCACTAAAAATGTTTAAAAGCAAGCTTCCAAGTAACTTCACTGCATCCCAAAACAAAGCTCAAGAATACGCAAAAGCTAAAAGTCATGCTTGTCAAATTCACTAAAAATTACCAGACATGTAAAGAAGCAGAAAAATACAACCAAGACAGGACCAAAAAACAATCAATAAAAAAGAGACCCAACATGACAAATGACATAACTAATATACAAAGGCATTTTAAAAGTAAATTTAGTTCTGTCCCATATATTCATAGAAGATAGGGGAAAACTTAAGTTTTTTAACAAGATACGGAAAATTAAAAAGGAAACAAACTGAACTTCTAGAAATAAATTTAAATGCTTGAAATGAAAACTAAATGGGATCAACAATAGATTAGACACTTCAGAAGAAACGATTAATGAACTTGAAGAGATGGCAACAGAAACTGTATAAATGTAACAAAAAAACTGAAAAAAGATGAACCACATCACTGAGCCGTGGGACAAATTAAATCAAATCAATCTATATATAACTACATTTAAAGCAATAATAAATGTAATTTTTCAGTGTGGGTAAAAACTATAAACCCACAGACCCAAGAAATTCAATGAATCCCAAACACCAGAAACATAAAGAAAACTGACAATACATGGGAATGATAAGCACCAAATTAAAGATAGTTTAATTCTGGGGGACAAGATAGGAGAATGTGATTGTAGTGAAAAACAAAGTGATTTCAACTATACAATATTTTATTTTAAGGTAGGTTAAGTACATGGATAATGATAATATTCACTATACTTTCTGTATGACTGAAATTTTCCTCCCCCCAATAACAAAAAGAATAACAACAAGGTTGAAAAGCAGAGGGGAGACTATAACAAATGGAAACAAAAAATAATCAGGTAAAGACCTAAAATAATATTTAAGAGGAACATCTTTTCTCTCTTTTGCTATACTGATAATCAACAATAAGTATGCAATACTTCAACAAATAGAAATAGTCTCCATGTAAGAAATCTAATATTTACTGAGCAATTTCTATGTTAGCCTCTGATCTAAGGTTTACACAAATTATCCATTTCATATTTACAAACAGTACATGAGCTGTGTTCTATTATTCCCACCTCACAGATAATGAAACTAAGAGAAAAGAAAAAATTAAGCAATTTGCTTTATGTCATATAACTAGTGGTCAGTTATGCAACTGATCTAAGTAGATCTAGATGATCCCACACAACAGGGAAAGTTAGTTACAGGATAGTATGCATTAGCTCTCATTTTAAAAAATATATAAGTGGTACTTTGGTTCATGAACTTGATTCCACAATTCTGGTCACAAAACAAGTTGGACGAGAACTGAATCAAATTTAGGGCCAGTGATAATAGCTCAGCGGCATAAGTGCCTGCCTGGCAAGCATGAGGTCCTAAGTTCAACTCCCAGTACCCGCATATTAAAAAAAAAAAAAAAAAAACTCAGTGGTTAGGTTAAATGTTGACCTTATGGGGAAATTTGAGTCAGTTCTCGTCCAGCTCGATTTGCAACCAGAATAGTAGGGAGAATTGAGTTCGTGAACTGAGGCACCACTGTATACAACCTAACACATTAATAAACATATAGGAACACAGACAGCTTTCTGTATCTAAAGATTCTGCATCTGTGGATTCAATCAACCACAGATTTAAAATATTAGGGAAAAAACTGTGTCCATGTTGAACCTGTACAGACTTTTTTCCTTATTATTACTGTCTAAAAAATACAATATAACAATTTACAGAGCATTTACATTATTTTAGGTATAAGTAACCTAGAGATGATTAACATATATGGGAGGATTGTGCAGGTTATATACAACTACCATATTATTTTATATAAGGGACTTGACCATCTACAGATTCTAACAACCAATTTCCCATGGGTAACTATGGATTACTATTTACACCAAATGGTTAAAAGACATTATCTTAGGTAAAAAATATTTTAAAAGACCAGCTGTCAACATTATGCCTCTCCCTATATATGTGTTTTTTAAGATATGCTTATCTGTGTAATCAAAAAAAATTTTTAAGGTAAATTATGAGAAAAAGAGAACATTAACTACAGAAAAGTGTCAGAAGCCAAGTTACAGTATGTTGGGAATGGGAAAGAAGGAAAGAAAAAAAGGTAAACTATTTTTTCAAGTTTAGTAGGAAGAAAAGGAAAATACAGGATACTACTGAGAAATGCTTTTTTTTATGTCTGCTTTTATTTTAATAGAATCTTTGAATTTATTTACAGGATAAAGAAGGGAACAGAGGGTCAAGAGAGAAAAGGGTTACAGGTACTGATGAGGAGAGGATACAATGAGAGTTCAAAAAAGAAAAAGATCAACAGCATAATAGAAACATTTAATATTTATTATTTGAGGTGAATTTCATGTAATTTAAAACATTTTTATAAACTTAGAAATTTCTGCAATAAGCATATACTACCGTAGCAATCAAAAAAGGGGTGGAGTTTTTAAAGTTACAAAAGATATAATTAATATTCAAGACAGTAGTAAATGCAGATAGAGCTATCAAAATTACTTAAATAATGTTACCGAAAATGTTTTGTAATTCAAGCCTCACAGAGGCTCATCTCAGAGCACGTAAACCTACAACTTCTGTGACACATTTATATTTTAATACAGACTTATTTTCTCAGTAACTATGCAATATTTTGCTGTGTTTTGTCTAGATTAGCAGCTTAGCATACCAGGGCAGTTGATCTACTTTTCTTATAGCATTTCACTATTTCACTTCCAGTTCAGTTACTGATTGGGAGGTGTGTCCTTCTGTTCCAACACTAGCACTTATCATTTCGACACTAGGATAAGACTGTCATGAGATACCAACTTAAAAATATTTTAAAAATATGTAATACTGAATGCACATAACAGCATATGGTCACTAAAATCACTTGCAGATAATCTCATGCTGAAATGGCAATGCCATGTGGCAAACCCCTATATAAATTCACAATTCATTTCATATTCCTACCAGCTTTTGATCTTGAGGAAATTTTAAATTTTTACAGGCTTTGCTCAAGAGTTGTGCATTATTTTAAATTTTGTATAAATTGTTTTAATAACACACCATTTAAAAACTGGAGCTCAAGAAACAAAACAACACTAACTCTGATGGTGCAGAGAAGGAGTTCAGGCTAATTTATCTGTATATAGTGTCTGATTGAGGTATTCTGATAGAAAAATAAAGCGTCAGGAAGGAGGTTAAGAACCTTGAAGAAAATGACTGAAGAAACAGCAAATGGAGCCAACCTAAAGTACATAAGATTGTCAATTATTTTGAAGACCCTAAATTCAAGGTGGTAACAACTCATGAAGTTATGCTATAAAATTTTGTCAGCTGTCTGCTTTGGAGAATATATAATTATAGGACAAATAAGTGTGCCTTTATTTATGGACTAACAGCACAATATAAATAATAGCACTGTATCAATTTTAAATTTCTTCAGTTGATAATCATGTATTTCTAGAAATGTTCATAAGAATTTTTAATATTTAAAGGAAAACATGGTTGTTTTTAGGAAAGACACAATGAAGTATTTAAAGGCAAAAGATCATAATGCCTACAACTTACTCTCAAATGGGTCAGTAAAAATTAAAGTTTAGGGCCGGTGATATAGCTCAGCGGCATAAGTGCCTGCCTGGCAAGTGCAAGGTCCTGAGTTCAACTCCTGGTACCCGCATATTAAAAAAAAAAAAAAATTAGGGGGCCAGTGAGATGGCTCAGCGGCTTAAGCGCCTGCCCGGCAAGCGCGAGGGCCCGAGTTCGACTCCCGGATCCCACATACGAAAAAGGGGCCGGTGATATCGCTCAGTGGCATGGGCGCCTGCTGGCGCTCGAGGTCCTGAGGTCGACCCCCCGGTACCCACAAAAAAAAAAAAAAAAAAAAAAAAAAATTAAAGTTTATATGTCTGTGCATGTATAGAGAGAACAGGCAAATGAGACAAAACAGTTTATTATTATTATAAATTTCTGGGATGGTAAATTTTTTTCAAAATAATTTTTTAAAAGAGATATAAAAGGGGCCCAAATAACAGTAAAATATAGGTCCCATAAGAAAGTTACAAAGTCAGGGTCTGGGGGCATAGCTCTGTGGTAGAGTACTTGCCTAGCATGCTTGACGCCCTGGGTTTGATCTTTAGCAATGCTCCCCACCGCCCATAAAGAAGAAGGAAAGGTACAAAGTGCTATTTAGGTATTCAGAATACATTAGTTTCTGCTAAAAGATGGGTAAAGATTCACATACAAGACTCTGAGCTGGGCCATTCAAGATGAGTAGGTACAGACATTCTAAGTTGGAAGGAATGGCACAAAAAATGACACAGAAGCAAAGTCTATAGCAACAGCTTTTAAAGAGAGAGCACGAATAAAATGGTGGACTTTTGGAGGGGATCATCACACAAACTCTACTCTGAAAACTCGTTACTGAAAATAACATAAGCTCTTTAAAGATGCATCCTTTGGTGAAAAACATGACTTTTATAGAAGAAAGCCAAGTAATAAATACAAATGGTATAAAATTAGAAAAGATATCAACATTTTGAAATTGCAAATGAAGTAGCTGATTCAATAAAAGTTGCGAATGGGTGAAAATTCAACATTAGCTGCCAAAATACTACCCCATACATACTGTACTTCATAAGTGCAAAGAGGAAAACATACCATTACAACTGAGAAGCTGAACCACTGTTAAATAATCAAACTTTGCTCCACAAGTGCAATAACTTGATACTGTGTGCTTCCTGCTATGGTGCATTATGAAATACAATCAAATCTGTTCACTGAAATTATAACAAAATGTCCCCTAACTGGGAAATGAGATGGTTATCAGGTAAAGGAAGCATTTATAACTCCAGATAGACACAACCAGAAAAGAAACCCCTCATGACACATAACAGTCCAAATACCAGAAATTCAGAACGAAGACTATTAAAAGCTGTCACGAGAGAAATTCTCTGAAGAATTTTTAAAACTTACAATTAAAATGACGAATGAAATCAAAGAAGACACTAATAGGCAGCTGAATGAATCAAGACTAAATTGATCAATGAGCTCAAAGAAGGTACAAATAAGCCCTTGAATTAATTAAGAAAGACAATGCAGGATATTAAAGGGCCCTTTAATGAAGAGACGTTCTTAAAAATAACCAAGCAGACATCTGGGAAATGAAAACCTCAATAAACCAAATACAAAACTCAGCTGACAGTCCAGGCAGCAGACAAGACCAATCAGAAGAAGGCGTATCAGGAACTGAAGACAGGAAGTGCTAGGACATTCAGACAGGAGCAAAGAAGAAAGGAATAAGCAGGACTGAACAGACTATACAAGAGTTCCTGGACAAACCTAAAAGAATAACTTCAGGCTCACTGGCTTAGAAGAAAGGGTTTAAATACAGGGGAATATCTTTTAAAAATCTATTCACTGCATCGGGTGTGCTGGCATGCCTGTAATCCCAGCACTTGGGAGGCTGAGGCAGGAGTATCACCATAAACTCAAGGCCAGCCTGGGCTATATGGTGACTTCAAGGTCAGCCTGAACTACATAGCAAGATCCTGTCTCAAAAAACAAAACAAGGGCCAGTGAGATAGCTCAGCGGCATAAGTGCCTGCCTGGTGAGCGTGAGGTCCTGAGTTTGACTCCCAGTACCCACATAAAAAGGAAAAAAGGGCCGGTGATATCGCTCAGCAGTACAAGCGCCTGCTGGCAAGTGCAAGGTCCTGAGTTGGACCCCCGGTACCCACATAAAACAAACAAACAAACAAATCTATTCACCGAAATTATAGCAAAATGTCCCCAAACTGGGAAATGAGATGGATATCAGGTAAAGGAAGCATTTATAACTCCAAATAGACACAAACAGAAAAGAAACCCCTCATGACACATAACAGTCCACATACCAGAAATTAAAAACAAAGACGGGCCAGTGAGAGGGCTCAGCGGCGTAAGTGCCTGCCTGGCAAGTGCAAGGGCCCGAGTTCGACTCCCAGAACCCACATACGAAAAAAGGGCCGGTGATATCGCTCAGTGGCATGGGCGCCTGCTGGCGCGCGAGGTCCTGAGGTCAACCCCTGGTACCCACAAAAAAAAAAAAAAAAAAAAGAACAAAGACAATATTAAAAGCTGTCACAGGCTTGTGAGATGGCTCAGCGGTGTAAGCGCCTGCCTGGCAAGTGCGAGGGCCCGAGTTCGACTCCCGGAACCCACATACGAAAAAAGGGCCGGTGATATTGCTTAGCGGCACAGGCGCCTGCTGGCGCGCGAGGTCCTGAGGTCGACCCCCGGTACACACACACACACACACACACACAAAAAAAAAAAAAAAAAAAAAAGCTGTCACAAGAGAAATACCAAGTCATATATAAGGGCAAACCGACCAGAATAACAGTAGATTTCTCAACAGAAACCCTACAGACCAGGAGACGTAGAATGAAGTCTTTCATGCCTAAAAGTAACTGTGAACCCAGATTACTAAATCCTGCACAGCTATCCTTCCAAACTAAAGGAGAAATAAAGACCTTCCATACATATAAACTAGAGAAAGTCATGCCCACCAAGCCAGCACTGTAGGAAACACTTAACAGAATCCTAAACACAGACCAAGAAAACTGTAAAACAACAGTGAAGCTCATGGGGAGAGAAGATAAACCAATAAACAACAGAAAGGAATCAAAGATCAGAAAAACAAAACAACAGGAATTAGTACATTCCTTTCTACAACAACACTTTATATAAATGATCTCAACTCTTCAATTAAAAAACACACACTGGCAGACTGAATCAAAAAAATACTGTGGGGGACCACCTGGATGGCTGTCCTTGAAAGAAGAGCAACTATCTCCATCTTGGCTGAACCTGGCCCTAATTCCACCTATTGATATGTACAGAGCTGGCTAGGACTTTTCCTTATCTCTTTAATTGGCTTTAGGCAATGCAAATAGGTCCAGCCGAGGTCCTGATGTGTAGTCTTTGAAGCAAAGCGACAGGCCTGTGTTTCCCCGCCCTTTTGCTCCCAATACATGGTTGAGCCTGGCGGGATGGAGAGCCGTGCTCCATGCTGTCGGCTGGGATCGAGCCTCGAGAAAGAGGCTATGACTTCCCAGGGCATAAAAGATTACACATCAGAGCTGAAGCACCGACCCCAAAACATTAGATACTATCTTGAATTGTGTTATGCAGATTACTCCTTTTGCATATACTTCCCTCTGCATTTGAAAAGGTGATTTTCAGGCCTAGCCCAGCTCAGGAGACTCACATACTTCCCGAGACTCACGTACTTCCTGCTACTCTCACAGTCACTCATCCCCAAGCCACTCCCCTCCTTCAGAGTTAATAAAAACCCGGGTTCGGCCCTGGGTCGTGGCCTTTGTTCCAGTAGCCACCATCTTGGCTGGACTTAGGACCCCTTGGCTCCCCACAACTATAAATATGCCTTAGTGTCTTTATTCTCATCATGGGTTGCACTGGAAGTGGTAGATTGGAATTAACTCGCTAGAATTCCAATAACTTCTTTTTAGGTTTACAAATCTAACTTCCTGGACCGTGACGAGGACCAGGAAGGGCTCTCTATAAATACGAGCCAACTCTATGTTGTATGCAAGAAACACACCTCATTCGCAAAGGCACACACAGGCTGAAAGTAAAAGGATGGAAAATGATACTCCAAGCAGATGCAGCCATAAAATGAGGAATAGCTATACTCATATCTCAAAAAGTAGACTTTAGACTGAAGAGACAAAGAAGGCCACTACATATCGATAAAGGGAAGAACCTGCCAAGAAGAGATAACAATCATAAATATAAATACACCAAACATCATTTTAAAACAAATACTACTTGACACAAAAGGATAGACCCTAATACATTGTGGGGGACTTTAATACTCCATTATCACAAAGAGGTCAACTAGACGAAAAAAAAATTTTTTTTTCAACACTTAAACTACACTATTTATCAAATAGACTTAACAAATATTGACAGAATGTTTCATCCAACATCAATAGAATGCTTTTCAGCATTCCATGGAACCTTCTCTAAAATAAATCATATTTTAGGCTATAAAGCAAGTCTCCATAAATACAAAAAACTGAAATAATCTCATGCATTCTATCAGATAACAATGGAATGAAACTAGAAATCAACAGCAAAGAAACCACAGAAATGACACAAACACACAGAGACTGAATAATATATTCTTATTCAATCAAAGGGTCAATGAAGAAATCAGGGGAGAAAAAAAATTTTTGAATTCCCAGAATCAAATAATATTGGCAACATTACCTATCGGAATCCATGGGACACAATGAAAGCAGTTCTAACAGGAAAGTTTGCAGCTACCAGTATGAGCGTCTACATTAGAAAAATGAAGCAAGCCTAAATAAATAAATGCATCTCAAGGTCTCAGAAAAAGAACCAACAAACCAAAATGAATCCAAAACCAGTGAAAATAATAAAGATCAGAGTGAAATAAAATTGAAATGAACATACAAAAAATACTAAGGATCGGTTCTTTGAAAAGACAAAGATGGAAAAGCCCTTAGCCAAATGTATCAAAATAAAGAAAAGGCCCACATTAATAAAATTAGAAATGAAAAAGTAAAAGTTCAACAGATACCACAAAAATCCAGAAGATCAAAAATAATTTTCAAAATTTATATTCCAACAAATTAAGAGAATCTAGAAGAAATGGATAAAATTTTAAGACACATAATGACCTACCTAAATTGAGCAAAGAAGAAACACAAAATCTAAACAGACCAATACAAGCAATGAGAATGAAACAGTAATTAAAACTCTTCCAACTAGGAAAAGTCCAAGGTCAGATAGATTTACAGCTGAATTCTACCAGACCTTTAGAAAAGAACTAGTGCTCCTCAAACTTTTCCTCAAAAGAACACTGATGCTCCTCAAACTTTCCACAGAAGAGAAAGGGAAGGTATCCTCTCAAATTCACTCTATGAAGCCAGCATTACCCTGATACTGAAACCAGATAAGAACGCAACAACTACAGACCAATATCCTGATAAACACAGACGCAAAACTCAGTAAGATTCTCTGTAACAGAATTTAACATCCCATTAAGAAAATGATATATCATTACCAATTTGGTTTTATCCCAGGGATGCAAGGATGGTTCAACATACGTACATCAATAAATATAATATATCTCATAAATAGAATCAAAGATAAAAATCACGCAATCAGTTGTGCATGGCTACACATGCACACAATCCCATCACTCTGGGAGGCTGAGACAAGAGGTTAGCAGGTTCAAGCCCAATCTGGGCAATTTAGTGACTTAACAAGATCCTATCTCAAATCATAAAATAAAATTTTACAAGTCTGGGAATGTATCTTAGTGTGAAGCCCTGGGTTCAATCCCTAGTACCAAATAAATAAATCACACGATCATCTCAACAGATGCTGAAAAAGCCTTTGACAAAAGCCAACACCCTTTTCATGATAAAGGTATATACCTTTTCAATAGGTATAGAAAAACCTCACCTCAAAATGATTAAAGACATAAGACACCCACACCCAATATCATATCAAGTGGGGGGAAAAAAGCAAAGTGCTAACTCCAAAGTCTCGAATGAGACAGGGTCACCGCTTTCCCCACTCCTGTTCCATACAGTACTCAGCACTTCAGTCAGACCAATGAAGCATGAGAAAGAAAGAAAAGGGATGTGAACTGGAAAGGAAAAAGGCAAATCACTCCTATTTGCAGATAATATGATTCTTCACATAGAAAACCCCAAAAAAGTCCACTTAGAAGTCTTTTGGATCTGACAAATTCAACAAAGTGGCAGGACATAAAATCAACACAAAAATCAATCATGTTCCTGTATACCAATAACAAACCCAATGAGAAAAAAAATCAGAAAACAATCTCATTCACAATAGCTTCCAAAAAATTTAATACTTAGGAATCAACCTAACCAAGGAGGTGAAAGATCGCTATATGATGAAAATCACACCACTCTGAAGAAAGAAATTGAAGAGAACATTAGAATTGGAAAGAGATTACCTGTTCCTGGACTGAGAGAATATTGTTAAAATGCCCATACTACCAAAGGTGATCTACAGATCAATGCAATCCCTACTAAAATGCCAACAACATTCCTCACAGAACTAGAAAAAGCAATGCTGAATTTCATTTGGAATCAGAAAAGACCTAGAATAATGAAAGCAACTCTGAGCAAAAAGAGTAACATTGGAGGCATCACTATACCTGATTTCAAGCCATACTATAAAGCCACAGTAACAAAAACAATATGGTACTAGCACAAAATTAGATATGTAAACCAATGGAATAGAACAGAAGGCACAAAAACAAACCCAAGCACCTAAAGCTAACTGATTGTTCACAACAGAGCCAAAAACATGCTGAAGAAGACAGTCTAACAAATAGTGCTGGGTAAACAGGACAGCCACATGCAGAAAATTGAAACTAGATCCCTATTTCTCACTGTCTTGGTTACTTTTCTCATTGCTGGGACAAAAAACCCAACACCCAAAGTTAAAGGAGGAAAGGTTTAGCTCACAGTTTGCAAAGGTTTCAGTCCATAATCAGCTGGCTCCAAGGCAGGGTGGCATATGGTAGAGGGACAACACTTCATGGCGGCAGTAGACAGCAAAAGCAACCAGAGCAAAAAGGGCAGAAGGCATGAGAAAACCATTTTTCCTCCCTCATATTGTATGCAGGCTACCTGACCTAGGGCAGGTGCAGCACTCATGCCCCACAAACCCAGCACTAGACAATGAACCAATCACAAACTCTAGATTTAGCTGCCTTCGAAAAGCCCACCCCTATGACCACATGAGGCTTTGGGGGGACATCCAGACATAAACCATAACGCTCACCCTGTACTAAAATCAAATCAGAACAGATCGAAGACCTAGACATACAAGTAAAACTAGAAACACTGAAACTGCCGGAAGATAACACCATAATCACAGGCAGACTTCCTGAACAGGACTTCAAAAGCATAGGAAATGGGGCGGTGAGATAGCTCAGTGGCATAAGCACCTGCCTGGTAAGCATGGGGTCCTGAGTTTGACTCCTGGTACCCACATACAAAAAAAGGGCCGGTTATATCGCTCAGCAGCATGGGCACCTGCTGGTGCGCGAGGTCCTGAGTTTGACCCCGGTACCCACCAAAAAAAAAAAAAAAAGCATAGGAAATAATGTGAAGAATCAACAAATGGAACTATATTAAGTTAAAAAGTTTCTGCACAGGGCTGGTGAGATAGCTCAGCAGCATAAGCGCCTGCCCAGCAAGCGTGAGGTCCTGAGTTTGACTCCTGGTACCCACATACAAAAAAAGGGCCAGTGATATTGCTCAGCAGCACAGGCACCTGCTGGCGCGCGAGGTCCTGAGTTCGACCCCCGGTACCCACCAAAAAAAAACATAGGAAATAATGTGAAGAATCAACAAATGGAACTATATTAAGTTAAAAAGTTTCTGCACAGGGCTGGTGAGATAGCTCAGCGGCATAAGCGCCTGCCCAGCAAGCGCGAGGTCCTGAGTTTGACTTCCGGTACCCACATAAGGAAAAAAAGGGCCGGTGATATCACTCAGTGGCACAAGCGCTTGCTGGCAAGTGCAAGGTCCTGAGGTCAACTCCCGGTACCCACATTAAAATATATATATATATGTTTCTTGGGCCAGTGACATAGCTCAGCGGCATAAGTGCCTGCCTGGCAAGTGCGAGGTCCTGAGTTTGACTCCCAGAACACACATAAAGAAAAAAAAAAGGGGCCAGTGCTATCACTCAGTGGCACAAGCGCTTGCTGGCAAGTGCTGAGGTCGACTCCGGTACCCCCACGGAAAAAAAAAAAAAAAAAGTTTCTTCACAGCAAAGGAAACAACAGAGTAAAGAGATACCCACTGAGTGGGAGAAAATTTTTGCTAGCTACACTTCTGACAGAGGATTAATATCTATATAAAGATATTATCTATAATATCTATATAAAGATCCAATAAAAAGTGGCAAATGAACTAGATACTTTTCAAAAGAAGTTCAAATGGCCAAAAAGTATATTAAAAAAATGTTCAGCATCTCTAGCCATCAGAGAAATGCAAATTAAAACTACCTTGAGATTCCATCTTGCCCCAGTCAAAATAGCTATCATCAATACAAAAAGAATGTTGACACAGATGAGGAGAAAAAGGAACCCTAATAAAATATTTAAAAATAGAAATTAAATCTCCAAACATTTTCAAGATAAAATTTTTTGAGTCATTATAACTGAAACATAATGTTTCGAACTACTTAGATTTTCAAAATAACATCTGTCAAGGGTATTCTGTCATCTCTGCTAAAACATTACTTCATAGTTAACTGACCTTAGCTCACTCACGTTTGAAAAACACATTTTCCCTCTTTCTAAAAATCCAGGGGCCGGTGAGATGGCTTAGCGGTGTACGCGCCTGCCTGGCAAGTGCAAGGGCCCAAGTTCGACTCCCGGATCCCACATACGAAAAAAGGGCCGGTGATATCGCTCAGCGGTACGGGCGCCTGCTGGTGAGCAAGGTCCTGAGGTCGACGCCCGGTACCCACACATACATACATACATACATACATACATACATAAATAAATATCCAGGATTTGATGGACACGTCTCATTGCTTCCTTTAAAGTATATCCATGAACAGGTACAGATTTTAAACATAACTAGGCATTTTTCATGTGCCAAGCCCTACAAATTTTTGATTGTACACCCTTCTCACACATTTTCCGAACTAATAAGATCTGACATTTACCCTCTGAAAGTTCTCATGTTCTCTGAAAGTTCTTGTGTTCATTTGAAGTCCTTTTATCATGTCCAGAAAGTATCTTTCAGGAAGTGCAGAAACCAGAGCTGTACATAGCACTCTAGGTAAAAGAGCTTCATAATTTTATAGAAGTTGAAATGTCCTAATACTGGGAGTTGAGGGAGACCAAAGCTTTCTATGTGTTGGCAAGTGCTCTACCAATCAGATGTACCCCTAGCCCTCCAATATTGATGAAATTCAATGTACTGTTGATCTTTCTCACTGAAACTTACATGGAAATAAACTTTAAGCCTATAAAACTATCTACTTACTTTACCTTAATAAATTATATAGTTTGGTTGCACAGAGCCAGCCATTATCTAAACAATGTCCTATAAAAATAGGCAAATTATAAGAACTCCATGCTTTATAATCATAGATCAGACAATTAAAAAATCATAATTAATTATGCAAGTCAGGGCTCTTGAAGTTTACTACAAAAACAAATTTTTAAACCTAGGACTAAAAAACAAATGTGAGGGGCCGGTGAGATGGTTCAGCGGCTTAAGCGCCTGCCCAGCAAGCGCGAGGGCCCGAGTTCGACTCCCGGAAACCACATACGAAAAAGGGGCCGGTGATATCACTCAGCGGCACGGGCACCTGCTGGCACGCGAGGTCCTGAGGTCGACCCCCAGTACCCACACACACACACAAAAAATGTGAAATACAAATTGCATGACTATCTCAGTCCACTTTGTGCTACTGTAACAGAACACCTGAGACACAGTAAAAAGAACAGAAATGTATTTTTCACAGTGCTTGATACTGGGAAGTCTAAGACCTAGGCCTGTGGTGGCCCATAATTTGGTCTGGTCAGGGTATTCCTGCTTCATCCTCACAAAGCAGAAGGCAGAGCTAAAGACTTCCTAAAATCCTTAATCCCATTAACAAGAGAGAAGCCAGGGCCGGTGAGATGGCTCAGCAGCATAAGTGCCTGCCTGGCAAGCGCAAGGGCCTGAGTTCAACTCCCAGAACCCACATACGAAAAAAGGGCCGGTGATACCACTCAGCGGCACGGGCGCCTGCTGGTGCGCGAGGTCCTGAGGTTGACCCCTGGTACCCACCAAAAAAAAAAAAGAGAGAGAGAAGCCAGTATGGCCTAATCGTCTCTTAAAGGCTCCACCTCTTAATATTATCACATTGGTAACATCTGAATTTTGGAGGCAACATACAAACCATAGCAATAACTGACTATAGACATATATTAATTCCACTTGAAATACATCAGAGAAATGAACTATCACAAAAGCAATCATACAGCAACTAAAGAAGGAGTGGTAATAAACATTATCCAAGAAATTATTATTATTTTTTTTTGTTTTTGTGGGTACCGGGATCGAACTCAGGACCTCGCACTTGCCAGGCAGGCACTTATGCCGCTGAGCCATCTCACCAGCCTGAGAAATTATTTTTTAAAATGAAAGAATAAAGAAAATAAGGATACATATGTAACATTAGACTCTAATTGAAGATAAACATATAAAGTCATACCAGGGCCGGTAAGATGGCTGAGCGTCATAAGTGCCTGCCCAGCAAGCGCGAGGTCCCAAGTTCAACTCCTGGTACCCACATACAAAAAAGGGCCAGTGATTATCGCTCAGTGGCAATGGGCGCCTACTGGCGCACGAGGTGCTGAGGTCGACCCCCAGTACCCACACACACACAAAAAAAAATTCATACCAGGACTCCTAAAGAGAAGTATTAACTGGGTGTTAAGAGGTCAAATCCAAAGACAGATTTGCCCCAAGTAACCAAATAAGCTGGGTCAAGTCATTTCCTTTCAGATCTCAGTTTTCTCATCTTTAAAATTAAAAATAGGGCCGTGAGATAGCTCAGCGGCATAAGCGCCTGCCTGGCAAGTGCAAGGTCCAGAGTTCGACTCCCAGTACCCACATAAAGGGAAACAAGGGCCAGTGACATCGCTCAGTGGCACAAGCGCCTGCTGGCAAGCGCGAGGTCCTGAGGTCGACTCCCAGTACCCACATAAAAAAATAAAAATAAATTAAAATAAAATAAAATTAAGAATAATCAGATGTGTTCTGATTCACCCTGCTCTAGAATTCTTGAGTTATATGTTACTGAGAAACCACCTCATTATCAAAGTGCTATCTGCTTGCTGCCCACTCCCACTTTTCCTTACTATTCACCAAATAGAAGCAGATTTAATTTTCTGGAACTGCCTACTACTAACTAGGAGGGATTAAAATAAAACTGAGAGGGCTGGTGATATAGCTTAGCGGCATGAGTGCCTGCCTGGCAAGCGTGAGGTCCTGAGTTCAACTCCTGTTACCCGAATTAGAAAGAAAAAGAAAAAGAAAAAAAAAAAAAAAAGGGATAAAACTGAGAGATAGCTTTTCAAATAATTAATGCTTCTCAGGCAGGAAACAAAATGTTTCATATTTCCACTATCCCATATCCAATTCTACTAGCAACTGTATTGTACAATAAAAAAAAAAAAGAACATTACTATGATAGGTACTATATTTAAAAAAAAATTGGGCCGGTGATATCGCTCAGCGGCACGGGCGCCTGCTGGCGCGCGAGGTCCTGAGGTCGACCCCCCGGTACCCACAAAAAAAAAAAAAAAATACAGTTTTAACTACGGAAAAATCTAGAAATCAATGGTGATCTCAAGGTTTGTTGATCAGTCTCCAGTGAGTTTTAATGCAATCTTTCAAGCCTATGAACACAGAAGCCTTGGGATAACTAAAGGGCTCAGAACCACAAAACTATATTCTATTTCTAGGAAAGAATGCCAGAATAAAACCATCCTTTCAAAGTACAATTTCCATTTTACTTACCACACCGATGGAGCCTTATTGAATCTATCATGCAAAGTTCTTTTTAATAGTCTAAAACAAATATTTCAGACATTACAATATTTTAAAACAGAAGCAACACAGCCAGGTATGGGAGCACACGCTTGTAATCCTAGCATTCGGGAGGCTGAGGCAGAAGGATTACCAAGAGTTTGAGGCCAGGGCTACACAGTGAGGTCAAGGCCAACCTGAACTACATAGCGGAACCCTGTCTCAAAAAAAAAAAAATAAATAAATAAATAATAAACAAAACAGAAGCAACAGATTCTAAACTTTTCGAAAACACTTTTAACTCCATTTTCTGTATTTCACTAAAAATAATCTCCACAAAATAACCATTTTAGTAAATTTTTAAAACCTAGTAGCCCAAATAAATTGATCACTGAAAAACAGTTTCAGCAATTTTTTAAATCTTACCTCTACACTAGGACTAAGGCTGCTTGGCACTGTTTCTGAAGTCACAGTAGTGCTTGGAAGGCTAGAAATTTCCCAGGTATTCACAGGCTGAATTGGTTCAGACTGCTTTGAACGATCTATACATTTTGGATTATCCAGTAAGGTCACTTCATAAAACTCTTGAATATCTAGAAACAAGAAAAGGAAAAGAAAATTTCAAAAGTATTTGTATTTCTACTTAAACTATGTAATACTAAAACAATCAAAAGCAAAATCTTAAATTAGAAAAAAAAAAGTCCAATTTTATAATGTACTTTGACAGTGAATATTTCATTTCATTATGTCACAATCATATCAAAACCTGCAGGGCATACTGTAAATCATAAGCACGTTACACTTCAAATGACATGCTGGGTTCAAATCCCAATGCTATTACCAATTAGCTACTAAATCTCTAATTAACTTGCCTCTTGCAAATTGTTCCAAGGACTGAGCATAACAAAATGCTTAATACAATAACACTTAACAAGCTCCTAATAGATGGTAGCTAATATCATTATTATGAATTCTGCAGATACAATTCATTACCAATGTTTAGTATCTTTACCAGCAATATGCACACCATGAATGTAACCTCGAGTAGTTTTAACTGCCTTTCTAACCAAAGTAAAACACTAAAAAAAGTTAAAAATCCAAGAAATAGGACTTTTAGTATTTGTAAATCTGAATATTTAAAAGGAGTAAGTTAATTATTTTATAGTATTTTAGAAACAATCAGAGACATGACAAAGCCCTAAAACACTATCGATTTACTTATAAATAGCACAGTCTAATTTAAAAAGATTAAGTTATTTTGCTATCAACTGGAGTATGAACTTTGTATATTAGTGTATTTATAGTAGTTATTCACACTGCTCAGAAAAGCTGAGTGGCAGTTATATAATGTTTAGATTCATCCTATGAGTTCTTTATTCTACCGGTGTAATTTTGAATTTTTTTTTATAAAGGGAAAGAATTATTTAACTAAAGATGGGAATCATGAACAGAATCATGCATAGTAATTATAAATAACATTTAGACAGAATAACTTCTTACTAAAAACACTCTGGATTACAAGTAACTTGTTCTGCTAGTGTTCCACAAGACAAGCAAGTATTTCTAATAAACTTTAACTTGATAAATGTGTGAGACTTGCAATACAAATAGTACCTGATACCGAATGTCACATGCAAAAGGTTTATGGAGGAGAGCTCTGTCAGCAGAGGAGGAGGAGAAAAAGGCAGAGGAATCCCTCACTTCAAATGAGAATTGGGAGATGTGTAAAATGCGGGAAATAGCGCCAAGTTTTGTAGAAAAGCACCACCCGAATAAGGTTGTAGCAGTGCGAGCAATGAATCTGTTCAACAACAATGCAATGTCACATTTCTGTGAAATCCTCAAAAAGAAGCAAAAGCAAGTGTCACAGGATAGGTTCCTTATTAAAGATGCACGAAAAGAAGAGATTGCATTGAGCCAACAGATAGCAGTGATTCTATTAGTGATAGGGAAAGCTGTTCACTTGTCTCCCTCACACCAGTCACGAAGATTTTCAAAGGTAAGTGCAGGCTAATTTATTTTTCTTTGTATTTTGAATTTTCTTTATTATTTTATATTATATTATAGTACTGTAATCATTTTTACATGAATACTTTTGGGTTGTGGCACAAATCATCTGAGTTCCCATTATTTCTTATGGGGAAATTTGCTTTCATATACATACAAGTGCTGTGAATTGCAAGCATATTTCTGGAAAGAATTATGCTTAAAAAACAAGCGCTATGGCTTGCGTCTAGATGTCCCCACAAAGCCTCATGTTGTCATAAGTGGGACTTTTTCAGAGGTGGCTGGATCTAGAATATGTGACTAATTCATGGTGCAATGCTAGGATCAAGGGCGCTAGGATTAAGGGTGTATGTTACCTGCCCCAAGTAGCCTGTATAAGATATAAGGGAGAGAAAAAGCTGTGGTCGTCCCTTGTTGCTCTGCTATCTTCTGCCCACCATGAACTATTTCTCCTCTGTGATGTCCGTCTGCTGTGCCACACTGCCTCGGAGCCAGCCAATTATGGACTGAAACCTCTACAAACCATAAGCTAAATAATAAACCTTTCCCTCTTTAACCTTGGGTGTCAGGTATTTTGTCTCGGCAACAAGAGAAAAGTAACTAAGACACAAAGGTTTTACCATAAAGGGTTTATTATGGTTTTGACCTAAAATGTCCCCAAAAGTCTGGTTTCAGAGGTGGGCCTTGGTTGGAAGAGGTGGGTCACCAGAGGCTGACTTGGAAGGGAGTATTCCTGTCCTTGGCTCCACCCTTCTCTGCTTCCTGGTTGCCATGGGATGAGCACTCTTCCTTTACCATGACCTTCTGCCATGTCATTTCTGCCTTGAAGTCAACCAACTATGGGTTGAATCCTCTAGAAACCATGAGCCAAACCCATCCTCCTTTAAAGTTGTGGGTGCCAGGTATTTTGTCCCAGCAACGGGAAAGTGACTAATATGAGGATAGACTAACATTGTGACAAAGTATTTCTACAAAATGACATTCTAGGATTCAAAATACTTTTTACCATGTCTTTACTGGGGAGAATAACAGAGTCCTTTAAGGTACCTACCTTAAAATTTTAATAAAAGTTATCCCAATAGAAGTCAAAGAGAAGATAAAAACAAATGGTAAATCCAACATGCCAAAGTCATGCAAACTTCAAGTTATTCTGGTGTGTATTTCAAAAGAGTGTTCGCTAGTACTCATGAGGCCCTGGATTCCATCCCCAGCACCACACCCAAAACAAACAAAACATACAAGAGACACTGAAGTTATTCTCAAAAGAACTTTGTGAGTTTACTCTGAACATTTAAGGTATTCAACCAATAAATACTAATGGAGTGAATAAGCTGTGGAAGAGGAATAAAGAGGAAGAAGAATTAAATGGTGACAGATGATACAAAAATAATACTGGGAAATTTGAGGAAAAAAACCTATATAACACATAAGTTCTTCAATTAAAAAATCTAAAAAGAAGCTGGAACTCCTGGGATCCATCCCCAATACTAAAAAAACGAAGAGAGGGAAAGAAGGAGGCAGGCAGGCAGAAAGACAGAAAAACAAACTTTAAAGATGCCTGTAGTTTAAGATGCTATACAAAAGTTTAAGCACTTATTTTAATTTTCTATTACTAAATATGAACAAAATTTAGAAAATTAAATCAACCATCTCTTTGACAATAAAAATTTCTTGTACGATTTTGGTTTATGAAAGTCAATTAGTAGGCTTCAATATTCCCTGCCAATCGTAAGAGCTACTTATACACACACAACAAAAAAACAAAATATAGAGCAAAACAATGCTTCAAGGCACATCAGTCAATACTATTTTATCAGGAATTGTCAAATCTACTGTCCGTCATAAGAGTCCTCCAATAAACCTAGCAAACATTTGACTTCATCTCTAAACTAAAATCTTAACTGTGAAAATGTAAAGAAAATAGGAATGTATAGGACTATTCAAAAGGACTGCCGTTTAATAGAATAAGAGTGATTCCACACACATCTGAAGCTCCATATAGTTCACCCAGAGTGGCATATGCCCATAATCCCAGCACTCTAGGAGGCTGAGGCAGGACAATCCCAAATTCAAGCCCAGCCTGGGCAACTCATGACTTAATAAGACCCTGTCACACACAAAAAAAAATAAAAAGGAGCTGGGGATGCTGTTCAGTGTGAAGGCCCTAGGATCAATTCCCACTACCACAAATACATAAAATGGCTAATTAATTTTTATTACTACCCTGAAAAAAAATCATTTCCTTTGACAATGATGATGTACTAAACCAAATATGCAGACTAAACAAACGCAGGAATGCTAAAATACAGTACATATTAGGGGAAAACTACATTTTAGATGACTCACAACTGAAAACATTAATTTTGCTGGAACCTACCAGATCTGTCTTATCATAGTCTAGTCCTCATTTTTCATTTATACTCTGCAAGTACTTTCCCTGCTTTTGCACCAAACTGGGTCTCTACAAACTCAAGTCCTGAACAATGATCTAAATTACAAAACACTCTGACATGTACATGAAAAAAATTATCAAAAATTAAAATCAAAGAGATGCATTTAGTACAATAGAACAGAGCAGAATCATACCTATTTTTTAAAAATCTTTGGAAATCTCTAAGATCACTTATTTCAGAAGTCTCTAAATGTTAGTAGTATTTTAAATAAAAAGTTTTCATTATTTTTGTTATTTTTTTACTAGAATTCAAAGTTTACAAACACTGGGAGCGAGGAGGAAACAGATAATCCCAGAAATACCCTCAAAGGGGGTGAGGGGGCTCCTGTGTTTGGAAGGTGGCTAGATCATGGAGACACTGTACTCAGCAGTGCATTCATCCACTGATCAATGTTAGGAGGTGTTAGGAGGTAAGGCCTGGCTGGAAATGGGTCACTGGGGTCATGACCTGGAATGGCTCCTTCCTTTTCTCTCTGCTTCCTGGCTGCCACGGATAAGCAGCTATCCTCTGTCAGGGCCTTTCACCCTGCTATTTCTGCCTTGGAGCCAACGGACTTTGGACTGAATCCACTGGAAATTGTAAGCTAAATAAACCTCTCCTCCTTTAAGCTGCAGGTGTCTGTCTGGTATTGTGTCCCAGGATGGAAAAGTAAGTGACTTATACAAGGGAATATTGAAGGAAGAAAATTTTCAAATAGGCAAAGAAATTTTTGAAGTTTTGGTGGTGACAACTGACATCATCCTGAACAGAAAAACTCATAAAATGTAAAACAATTCTCAAACTAAAGAAATAAAGCAATACTAATTCAGAATCAGAACTGAAAGTCAAACACATTATTTAAGAATATGTAATAACATACCATAAGTAACATTTCTACTCTATGAGAAATGGGGCAGGGGGGTAAGTGAATGACAAGACACAGATGAGGAAAGACTATTTGCGAAACACTTATCTGATAAAGGACTAGTATCCAAAGTATACTCAAACTTGTCAAAGTCAACAATAAAAATCCAATAAAAAATGAGCACAAGATATGAACAGATATCTCACCAAAGAGACAGAGATGGCAAATATAAAAAGATGCTCAACATCAAATGTCATTAGGTGACTAAAGTAAAACAACTAGATAGTTCTACACCTAATAAGATGGCTAAAATCCAAAGCACTGACACCACCATATGTTCACAAAGATTTAGAGAAACACATTGTTGATGTGAATGCAAAATGCAAAACATACACTGCAAGACAAGGCATATCCTTAAAAAAACTAAACATACTAATTCCATATTATTTAGCAGTTAATGCTCATTTTGACTCGAGTCAAAACTGATATCCACAAAAAACCTGCACACAAACATTTTTAGCAGCCTTATTCATAACTGACAAAACTTGGAAGCACTCAAGATATTCATTAATAGGTGAGCAGATAAACTGCAGTACATCCATGCAACAGAGTTATTACTCAGCAATAAAAAGATAGAAGCTATCAAGCTACGAAAAGGCATGGAGAAACCTTAACATATACTGCCAAGTTAAAGAAGCCAATCTGAAATATGACATGACTTCAGAAAAGGCCAACTATGGAGACAGCAGGAAGATCTGTGGTTTCCAAGAGTTAGGGGTAAGGGGAAGAACGAATGGATGAATTAGTACAGCACAGAGAGTTTTTAGGGCTGTGAAACTGTTCTGTACAATATGCAAAGGTGGATACACGTATCAAAACAACAAACGCGCATGTCACATCTGTCAAAGTACAACACTAACAAGGAAATCCTAATACAAATCATGAACTTTAGATAATAACAATGAATTAATGGCTTATCAATTTAACATATGTACTCATACCAATACAAGATGTCAACAGAGAGAAGAGGAGGTGAGGATGTGGGAGCTGTACTTCCTATTCAATTTTTCTGCAAACCTAAAACTACTGAAAAAAAGTCTCAATTTTTAAAACTTAAAACAATGTGTATTTTTAAAAGTTAAGCAATTTCACACTTTATATCAAAATAATTTCCAAATGTATAAAAAAACTGAGACTTAAAATAAGTCTTCAGAGAATTTGAATATAGGTGAATATTTTAATCCTAGGGCTAGATTATAATAATTTAAGGTATTATAGTACTAAGGCTAGTCTTTCCAAGCATGACACCAAGGGCAGAAGATACAAAGAAATACACTCATGACGGTTTAAGCGCCTGCCTTGCAAGCGCGAGGGCCCGAGTTCGACTCCCGGAACCCACATACAAAAAAGGGGCCGGTGATATCGCTCAGCGGCACGGGTGCCTGCTGGCGCGCGAGGTCCTGAGGTCGACCCCCCGGTACCCACAAAAAAAAAAAAAAAAAAAAAAAAAAAAGAAATACACTCATGAATCTAACCATAAATAAGTATCTATTTAAAGTTTTTAAAATTTAAGTTTAAAAACAAGTGACAAGGGCCAGTAAGATAGATCAGCGGCATAGCGCCTGCCTGGCAAGCGCGAGGTCCTGAGTTCGACTCCCGGAACCCACATATGAAAAAAGGGCCGGTGATATTGCTCAGCAGCACAGGCGCCCACTGGTGCGCAAGGTCCTGAGGTCGACTCCTGGTACACACACACACACACACACACAAAAAAAAAAAAAAAACAAGTGACAAGGGAAGTTATTTACAACTTATAAAGCAGAGTTGATGTGCCTAATACAAATTTTACACCTCTAAGTAAAAGGAAGAATGAAGGGGATGGAATGCAATGACACGAACAGATCATTTACAAAAATAACCAACTGGACTAAAGAAACATACACTAAAACATCAAAACGACTAAAAACACATCCCACATAATCAAAGTAGAAAATATAAAAAGCTAGATAATACTCCTTATTATTTAAGATACGGTAAATCAGTCATTCTTCCACATACTACCTAAAAAATTGATATAACATTCCCAAAGGAATTTAACAAAACACATTGAAAGTCCTAAAACACACCCTCTGACCAACTAGTTCATTTCTAAGAATTTGACAGAGGGGTAAAATAAGGAATACTAAATAGAAATACATATGTAAATGTATTATTTATTTCAGAAATATTGTAAGTCTTAAATATTCCTAGGAAACCATTAATAAAACTACAGAAAAATCTATATCATATGAACAGTCATTTAAAATGGTACAAACCTACTGATATGGAAAGATGTCCACTGGATGACTAAGGGAAAGTAAACACAATTATGTAGTTCAGAGAAGTCACGATATATACATATACATAAACTCAACTACAGTACCACACAAACACAGGCAATTCTACCTGTCAGTCCACCCAAAAGTAAATGCCACAAATAAAAAATGAGAAGGGAGCTGGTCACTGTGGCACATACATGTAATCCCAGCTACTCAGGATACTTAGGAGAGAGGACAACAAGTTTGAGGCCAGCCTGGGCAACCTAGTAAGACTGCATTTCAAAAAAAAAGAAAAGAAAAGAATGTTCCTTCAGGTACTCTTAATTTCCAGGTGCCCCTTGTGATGTGAACTTTTGCTACATTTCACGATAGAGTTGGTTGTTCATTTATGTGAACATAACTGTTGGTTGTTCACTACAAGAGGTCACTTAAAACACAAACCAACTATTTCGTCAGGTGCTCAGCTGAAGAAACAATGACTCTACTAGAGGAAAAATCAATTGTGTACTAATGACTGACAGTTAACTTCCTGAAAGATTTGCCAGGATCATTTTAATCAGATACAATTTTTCACCTTCTACACTGATTTTAAATATCTTTTTTTTTTTTTTTTTTGTGGGTACTGGGGGTCAAACTCAGGACCTTGCGCACCCGTAGGTGCCAGTGCCGCTGAGCAACATCACCGGCCCTTTTTTCATATGTGGGTACTGGGAGTAGAACTCAGGACCTCGCACTTGCCAGGCAGGCACTTATGCTGCTGAGCTATCTCACCAGCCCTAAATATCAATTCTTGTGTAAGAAACAATATTGTGTTTTACTTGTGTAGGAAGTTCGTTTTGCAATACAAAAGGGTATACATACACACGAAGTAACATTCTAGAAGGATATTCATTCTGTGGATAAAATGAGGGGTTATCACTGCTGTGAGAAAGTTTTTATGTTATTTTATATACAGCATAGTTATCTGATCTTAATCTTTTATGTGGAACATACATTATCTTTACAATATTTTCCATTTTGGAAGGCTACTGGGAAGGCAACTAAAGGGCTGAAGAACACTGAAATATGACATTGCCATTTCTGAGGGAAGAAAATTGTACCAGTTCATTGACTAAAATTAAGTACGGGGCCGGTGAGACGGCTCAGCGGCTTAAGCGCCTGCCTTGCAAGCGCGAGGGCCCGAGTTCGACTCCCGGAACCCACATACGAAAAAGGGGCCGGTGATATCGCTCAGCGGCACGGGTGCCTGTTGGCGCGTGAGGTCCTGAGGTCGTCCCCCCGGTACCCACAAAAAAAAAAAATAAAAAAATAAAAAAATAAAATTAAGTACGACGATTTTATGCACCAAAATATAATACAACAGTCAAATGTACTCAATCAAGCACAGACATTCAGCTTCCTTCTAAACCAACATGTATTAAAACCCATTTTAATCCCCCAAACAAAAGGAATATCATATAAACTTACACTATGTATTATAAACAATGTGAGGGCCAGGGATACAGCTCAGTGGCACAGCACTTGCCTGGCAAGCGCGAGGTCCCAAGTTTGATTCCCAAAACCAAAAAAAAAAAAAAAAACAACGAACAATGTATATCTTTGTACTAGAAACAAGCAAGAAGTCAAACTAAAGCACAAAAATAAATTATTTCAGGAGCCAGGCATGGTGGCACACAGCTGTACCCCCAGTGCTTGGGAGGCTGAGGCAGGAGGATCGCCACAAGTTCAAGGCCTGCCTGAACTACATAGTGAGTTCAAGACCAGTCCTAACCACATAGTGAGACCCTGTCTCAAAAAAAACAAAACAAAACAGAAATAAGCAAAAAAATAATTTCAACACTTTAGACACTATTCAACTAACAGTCATACAGGAGTCATATGAATACATACTCCTTAAAGCAAGGTGGGTACCAAAATGAACCAAAGCATTTCTGAGAAACAGCCAATTCCTAGGCTGGGGCATGATAGGTACAGCAGCATTTCTGAGAAACGGACAATTCCTAGGCTGGGGCATGATAGGTACAGCATAAACTTTAAATATCTTGTTATGCCAAAAATTAATTAAGTACCTAAAACCTGATGGAGTATGTTATAAAACCATAAAAGCAAGCTTGAGAAGCAACCCACTAGCTAAATCTGAGACAATCTGAACAACAAAATGATTAAGGATGGTAACAAATGACAAACTAATGAAAGAAACAAACCTGCAAGTTCACTACAGACAAATACTCAGAGAAGGAGAGCTTCTGATCATAATAAAATGCCAAGTGTTAACTGGAAAGTGAAGAAAAGTGCTGCTGAAAGAAATCTGTCACTTTTCAACAACCACAGAAAAAACTTCTTCAAGCAAGATCAACAATGTATGTTAAATCTAGGTGGAAACTGCTAAAGAGCAAGATATGTATATGGTTTTATTTTATTTTTGGATATGGTTTTAAAGTGTCTCTTGCTCCATACTGCTTGTAAGATCCAAGAGGGAAAATGACTAGAGTAATTGGACATGTAATTAAGTGGTCAAAATTAACATTACCAAAGAAGAGTAGATGATAATGTGTCCTTCTGCATACAAAGAACCATAAGGTGGGAAACAAAACAAGATCAGAGGAGAACTATATCCTTAAAAAATATATCATAAAAGGCAAAATGTGGAAATATCCCCAGATTAAAGGACAGTAAAGAGACATGACAACTAAATATAACACCTGGTCTTAGTCTGGATCCCGTACTTCAGAAATATTTGACCCTACATGGATAAAATGATTTAGAAGAAGTATTTATATTTCTCTTTTTTTTTTTTTTTTTTTGTGGGTACCGGGGGGTCGACCTCAGGACCTCGCGCGCCAGCAGGCGCCCGTGCCTCTGAGCGATATCACTGGTCCCTTTTTCGTATGTGGGATCCGGGAGTCAAACTCGGGCCCTCGCGCTTGCCGGGCAGGCGCTTAAGCCGCTGAGCCATCTCACCAGCCCTAGAAGAAGTATTTATAGATGCATTTACAACTCTGTGACTCCAAGCTTCTAAATAGAATTCAAACAACTTCAAACACAAAACACTGCTTCAGAACTGTAATAAGCAAAACTATTAGCAAATAAATAAATAAATAAATAAATCTAATTAAATCAAAACCAGGTGAAAACTAGGTGAAAAGTTAATAAAATTCTCCTCTGAGTCCATAAAATTTTAGCCAACAGTTTACCCTGTCATTTTCCTCATTCAAACTTAGTCTTCAAAGTTATATGCCGGGCGAGGTGGCACACGCCTATAATCTCAGCACTCAGGGGCCTGAGGCAGGAGGATGGCCATGAGTTCGAGGCCAGCCTGAGCTACAAAGTGAGTTCAAGGCCAGCCTGAACTGCAGAGCGAGACCCTGTCTCAAAAAGAAAAAAAAGAAAAAAAAAGTTATAACCTCCTTAAGTTAGCCACATATTAAATGTAACATTGGTTATAATAATGAGCAAAAAGAAATAAGAAAAATAAACCCACTAAGAAATGTTGACATTTTACCAATATAGCTAGCTGGAAGTTTTCAACTCTTGATTACTAAGTATATACACTCCTCAAAATGTATAAATTCCATCAATATAAAGTTAATTTATCATAAACATTCTCCTTCAAGTCACAATTGTTTAAAAAAGAGATCACTGACCCTAAAAAGCAACAGCCATCTTAAACATGCTTGTTATTAATGTTGTTACATTTAAAATATTCAACTTTGAAAATAATGACAAAGAAGATTCTAACGGTTGAAGAGGAGGAGAGGCTCTGCATTCAGATTAGTTAAATTCAATTTCTAGCCAATCAATTTAGTATCTGAGGGTCAATGGACAAGATTGGTCATTTCTCAGTACCTGTCTTCCACAAAACGGTATGGCTGGCTGTGGTGGCACATGCCTGTAATCCCAGCACTGAGGAGGCTGAGGCAGGAGGATTGCTGTGAGTTCGAGGCCAGCCTGGGCTACAAAGTGGGTTCAAGGCCAGCCTGAACTGCATAGCGAAACTCTGTCTCAAAAAAAGAAAAAAAAAAAAAGGGCTGGTGAGATGGCTCAGCGGCGTATGCACCTGCCTGGCAAGTGCAAGGGCTCGAGTTCGACTCCTGAAACCCACATATGAAAAAGGGCCGGTGATATCGCTCAGCAGCATGGGCGCCTGCTGGCGCACAAGGTCCTGAGGTCGACCCCCGGTACCCACAAACAAACAAACAAACAAACAAATATATATATATATAAATAAAATGGTATGACCATTTCATTGGTGAATATATATTTCATAGAATTCTGGTGACTAAATGAGGTACTAGTATTAGCATACAGAAAGTGTTCAATAAATGTTCGCCATTATCTTTTACATGCACTTTAAAGAGTCACTCACACTAAGATGGCTATTTTCAGAAAAAAAATTCTTAAGTAAAAAAGTGGTAGCAAGAATGTGAAGAAATTGGAACTCTATGTACTGTTGATGGGACTGTAAAATGGTGCAGCCACTATGGAAAACGCTAACGCGGTTCCTCAAAAAATTATCACTATAACTGCAATATGGTCTCACAATCCCACTTCTGTCTATATATCCAAAAGAAATGAAAGCAAGGTCTCAAAGGAGTTTCAGCACACTGGCCAGGTGTGGGGGTACACACCTGTAATACCAGCAGGCTGAGGCAGGAGGATTGCTATGAGTTCGAGACCAGCCTATGCTACATAGTGACTTCAAGGCCAGCTGGAACTACATAGCAAGACCCTATGTCCAAAAAAAAAGGAAGAAATTTTAGCAAACTGATATTCATTGCAGCACTATTCTTAATAGCAAAGGGGAGACAGTAATACAGATGTCCATCAATGGATGAATAAAATGTGGCATGTACATATATACACAATAGAGTATTATTCAGCTTTAAAAGGGGAAGAAAGTCCTGTCATATGCTACAATATATGGAGGACTCCTGAGGACCTCATGCTAAGTGAAATAACCACCTACAAAAGAGACAAATATTATATAATTTCATTGATATGAGGTATCTATCACAGACAAATGCATAGAAACAGAAATTAAAATGGTGGCTGGGGGGGAAGGAGTATTGTATAATGGATACAGAGTTTTTTTGTTTTTTTCTCATGTGGGTACTGGGAGTCAACCACAGGACCTCGTGCTTGCCAGCAAGCGCTTGCGCTGCTGAGCTATCTCACCGGCCCTGGATGTAGAGTTTTGCAAGTTGTAGATGTTCTGAAGATCTGTTTAACACCAACACAAATATACTTAACACTCCTGAATTATACAGTTTAAAATGGTTAATACAGTAAAGCAGTCACACTTCTGAAGCCCAGTACCTCCAAATAAGAACCTAGTAATATCTTTTATCATATTTATAAGACTAGTAAAACTATTAAGAGTTAATAGAGTAGCAATATAAAAATTCATAATGGATAGTGTTATTTATTATCTATCTTAGTTCTGCAATGTCTATAGAACTAAAATAAAACATCGCATTAAAATAAGCTTGCAAGGAAGCAATCAACAATATAGAAAAGCAATCAAAAAATGAACAGGCAACCTACAGACCAGAAGAAAATATCTGCTAAAAATGGGCAAAGGACTGAACAGACATTTCTCCAAAGAAGATACAAAAATGGCCAAAAGACCTATGAAAGACACTCAACATCACTAATCATAAGGGAAATGCAAATTAAAACCACTATGAGATACCACCTAATACCTGTAAAGATGGCCATTATCAAAGACGAGATAATACATGTTGGCGAGAGTGAAGAGAAAAGAAAATCCTGGTACACTGTTGGTGGAGAATTAGGTTGATACAACCATATGGAAAACAGTAAAGAGGTTCCTAAAGAAATTACAACTAGAACTACCATGCAATCCAACAATCCTGCTTCTAGGTATAGGTGTACCCAAAGGAGATGAAATCACAGCCATGTAAAGACTGTTCACTGTAGCATTATTCACAATAGCCCAGAAATGGAAACAACCTAAATGTTGATCAACAAACTAATGGATTAAGAAAACATGGTACATACACACATACGGACCCACACACGCACACGTACATATTATTCGGTGTTAAAACAAGCAGATCTATTTGCCACAACACGGATGTACCTACAGGACATTATGCTAAGTAAAATAAACCAGACATAGACAGAAAAATACTACAGAATATTTAAGAAAAAAAAACAGATAATGTTTCATTCACAGAGAGAAACAGTGAGGCAGGGAGTGAGAGAAAATGGTGAGACAGTCAAATGATACAAAATAGCAAAGATGTAAGACGGAAAAAATGTAAATTTCTAATGAAATTTCTATTTCATCATAACTGAAGTTAATAAAGTTATATATACTTTTAAGGATTTTTGTTAGATAGATTTTAGTTGCTTGTCACAAAATAAAAGTATATGAGATGACAGATGTTAATCTGCTTTACTACAGTAAACATTTTACTACGTACATGTATCCCATAAAATCATTCTATAAACCTCACCTACACACACTAAATTTTATTTTTAAAAATCAGTTTTTTTTTTTTTTAAAGCTTGCTAGATTTATTGCAGATAAAATATGCAAATCACATGACTCCTTATTCCAGTCTCTTAAGCCAGCCTGATATTGAGCCCAGAATCCTGGTCACAAGGAAAGAAGATGTGTCCCCTGGTCCCGCAAGAAATAACTGCAGGGGTCTAGGCTAGTATGAAATCTCTAAGGACTACCAGGGTCAGCTGGGAACCTAGACACCTTAGAATCAGGAAGAACCTGAAATTGCTACAGACCTGAACATCTGGGCTCAAATGTAATAAAGCCAGGTCCAGTGTACTTTACTCACACAATTTTCAAATATTAAGTACAGAAAATATAAACACAAAATTAAATATATTAAGTCCTCAAATTGCTAACTCAGAAAGTGAAATTAAGCAGGATTTATCTCCCATTTATACAAAAATAAACACCAGATATGTTTGAGGAATAAATGTTAAATGTGCAGCTCATGGATTTTCTTAGGCATAACTTTAAACACTTAACTCTAAGAAGACTCAAAAGTGAATAAAAACTTTATTGTTCTCAATAATTTTTAAATCTTCCAGTCATCATTCAAGGATACTACCAAGCATTAGAGATAGAACAATGATTTCTGTATTTCATTAAATTTAGAATATTATCAATTATAAATTGAACCATTATTTTATGTGTCTTTAACAATACAAAAAGCCAATTAAAAATGATATATACCATTAATAAAATGCATCCCAAATTCAGAGCTATTAAAATATTTAAAAATTGGTATCAAAGAACAGATGCAATGCAGTATGTACACGCTTGAGTCTCTGAATAACCCCAAAATACCAGACACCTAATCTATACATGAGGGGAGGAATATTTCTGTAACACCAAAATCCCTAAAGCCCCAGCCAAATTCTCCTTAAATACATGAAAACAGTCAATACAAACTACCCATTCAAAGAATCAATAAATAACCAATGTTAATGCAAATACAAAGACACTCAGCATCCCAAACAAATAACTAGATAATTCACTACAGCCTAAGCAAATGATTTCAAAACTATAGAAGTCAAGAACCTAAACACCCCTGGAATCCCAGCACTTGGGAGGCTGAGGCAGGAGAATTGCCACGAGTTCAAGGCCAGCCTGAGTTACACAGTGAGTTCAAGGCCAGCCTGAATTACTGAACGAGACCCTGTCCCAAAAACAAAATAAAAGAACCTAAATACCAAGTGACTTTCTAAATAACACATGTGGTCAGGACCTATGTATCCTTTTACTCCAACAGCACACAGGCACTACCTCAGAACACTGAGTGCCACCTACTAAAGGAAAAAAAACAGGTAATCCTGGACAGTACATACTATGGACTAATTTTTAATTTGGGGCAATTTATAGATTTAAAAGACCTTATGACACTGTTTCAAAAACAATGGCAAAGTGCAAAGCAAAAAGAAAGAACATCATATGGACCTAAAAATTTTCAAACAGAGAAGGAAACACAAGCGAATGCCATTTATTAATTCAGTAGTATCAACAACTAATTCAATTACAGTATGAAAACACAGGAACACCTCTACTAAATTTACCTATTTCAAAGTTCCTAAACTCCGTCCATATGAAGGGAATGAATGAATGTTCTTAAACATAGGAGAGTCCTTCAAACACTTTCAAGGACCTTAAAGAAATACAAGTCAACCACAGAAACAAGCTGGCACTAAATCACTCATTACCTTTGGGTCCTGAAACATTTCTACAACTTTTGGTGTAAGCTTTTTCTTACACCAAAATCTGATACCACATCCTATAAAACATTAAAATATAAGCAAACATAAGTATCAGAGTAAACAAAATTACACAGGACAAAGAAGATCCACAAATACAAACTTAATTAGAAAACTACCAAAATCCAATTATGCATTAAGAATAAACATTCAAAATAGGCAATACAGAATATGTAAGAAGTGCCCACAAACACAGCAAGTCCATCTCCAATCTAAGGAAAATAGAAGGATAAATTTAGTTACTTCACTAACTACTTAATTTTCTTAAGTCAAGGCCATCCCACACAGTAGGTCTGCAGTCTAGGTAAGTGCATATGTAAACAAAGACAGACAAGTCATACTACTTCTTGCTAAAAAGTGACCCTACTAAATAAAAATAAAATAAAATTTAATGTTGATCTTGAAAACCAAATAACTAAAAAAGTAGCTTTCTCTTCCTTTTTGCTGTCTTTTTCAGAGGGTCCAATTTGATTATCTACTTGGACATTAAGCCTGAGATGCCAAAAAAAGGTCCATTAATGTAAACGAAAATCACAAAATGTTCAAAATTTTTGAAGATGGATGATGAGTATATGGTAGTTCATTATATTGTGCTTTCTACTCTTAATGTATGCTTTGAATCTTAGACCATAATGTTAAGTGACAGAAATCAGACACACAAGCTTAACTATTGCATGGTTTCTCTTATATGAAGGAACTCAAATTATAAATAAAAGAGCAAAGTAAAAGATAAATAATAGGAAGTAGCAAAACAGAGCTTTTTCAGATGGGAAGGGGATCAGGATGGAGAGTTGGGCAGAAGGGGAGGAAAGGGGATGAAAAAAGGAATTCAGATGTATCACGTATATGCATCAATTCCACTCAAGGAATGTAAACATTATATTGCAAATGTACTAAAAAAATTTTAAAGTCTATATTAATGTTAAGTTTAAAGTTTTGCAGTGTATCAAGCAGTCTACTTAAAAAATTTTAATTATAAAACAAATTTAGTAGGAAGCATCAATTTATCAGTAAGTTACCTGACAAGGTACAGTAACTTTAAAGTAGTCTTCAAATCACACTAATTAACAATAGACACAAGGCATAGCTGCTTGGACGTTACTAAGGAAATAAAGCAATGAATTTTATCTTTTTGTTTTTAAAAGTTATATCATCAATGACTATTTAAAATTTCATTCTTAAAACTGGAAGGAACATTTTCTAGTTCAGTAGTCTGCAAACTTTTCAAGGCACCTGGAGAAAAGGACCAGAGACAGATCACTTGTTTCAGGTATCAGGGATTGTGTACAAATTACATTTTCTTTTTTAAAAGGTTATAGCTACCTTTAAAAGAAAAAGGCTTAACAATCCATTGTTTCTTTTCACTATCTACATTCTAAAGGTAAAACAATGGCCTAAAAATGTTAAATGATAATATTATTCAATTACTGCATCATCTAGAATTGCATTCAGGACTACTGACTACTCGTCCAATTCTCTTTTACAGCAATACACCACCTTAAATTTAAGTTACAGTTAAGAATAAGCTGCTTCAACTTTCTTACATGTAAAATAAGTTTATTAAACAAGATCATCTCTCAGATCATTTTCTGAGTCTAAAATTCTGACTTTACGGGCCGGTGAGATGGCTCAGCGGCATAAGCGCCTGCCTTGCAAGCGCGAGGGCCCGAGTTCGACTCCCGGATCCCACATACGAAAAAGGGGCCGGTGATATCGCTCAGCGGCTCGGGTGCCTGTTGCCGTGCGAGGTCCTGAGGTCGACCCCCCGGTACCCACAAAAAAAAAAAAAATAAATAAATAAATAAATAAAATTCTGACTTTACAAATAGCAAATTTAACAGAGGTCCGTCCATATGAAGGGAATGAATTTTTTTTCTCTCTCTTTTTAATGGGGGTACCGGGAGTCGAACTCAGGACCTCGCACTTGCCAGCAGGCGCTTGTGTCGCTGAGCGATATCACTGGCCCTTTTTTCCTTTATGTGGGTACGGGGAGTCGAACTCAGGACCTCGCGCTTGCCAGGCAGGCGCTCATGCCGCTGAGCCATATCACCGGCCTGAATGAATGTTCTTAAACATAGGGGAGCCCTTCAAACATTTTCAAGGACCCTAAAGAAATACAAGTCAACCACAGAAATAAGCTGGCACTAAGTCGGTCATTACCTTTGGGTCCTGAAACATTTCTGCAACTTTGCCATCTTTTAACAGTAAGTCTAGGATACTAAGAACAGTAATTTTAGGATATGAAACAGTGTTCTCAAAGACCACTAAAATAACCATAGTGGAAAGTTTTGTTTTTTGTTTATTTGATATTTTAGAAAGGATACCGACCAAACTATAAAAATCATACAGTTTATTTAAGATGTTCAAGTTACTGAGTGCCTCACAGAGAACCAAGCACATCCTTCTCTTAAGTTTAAAGTAACTGAGTTCAGACAAGTATTACATCTACCTAACACAAGTAACCACAAATAAAGTTTTAATTCTCACCTATTAAAGCCTGAAAGAGGTTGCTCTGAAATATGTTAATAACCCGTTCTATGGAACTTCTGAGCTGTCTGTCTTCAGTTTGGCTTAGTTTAGAACGATACTCTTCCAAAAGGTGCAACGCTCTCTGGGTATCTGAGAAGAAAAGAAGACTCTAATGAAAAGTGTGTATATTTACAACAAAGTATTGTATGTTACTGCAAATGACTCTGCAAGATATCTAAACCGTTCCTAAATCCTCCAGGTCAACTGCTATCACTGTGGTCACTACACATTTTTCCTAGAATGACCAATAAAAACTTAAAAATATATTACAGTAGAAAAAGGAGACAGGTAAACAGTTTGTAATAAATGTGGACTGGTAGTCTACAACAGTAAAAAAAAAACCATTTGATCAAAGTATTAGCAATCTAATTTCAGATTATCTGATAGGCAAAACCAAATTATCTACAACATGTCATAATCCAATTTTAAGAGTTTCACAACATTATTTCTTAGTATCCCAGCTGCTGACAAGTGTTCAGTAAAAATGACAAAGTGAAATACTAATACACTAATTTGGTTTTTAGAAAGACATGGGAGAGGGGATTGTTTCTCTAACCACTGGAGAGATGTATCATGAAAGTAAGTTTAACACACATTTCGGTGTTTCCATTTTCTCAAGCGCTGTGAGGCTTAGACGTGCTAAGTAGTAAAGTTAGGACCTGGCTGTCTCATCAAAGTTTCACAAACATTTTAATAAACAGCAATCACAAAACTGACATACGATGGAAAAGAAAGCAACATTCACGTGAGTTCTGAAATAAATTTTCACCTTGCTTCCGGACCGGCATTTTTCTCCAGAAATCAGGAAGAGGTTCACACACCTTTAAATACACAAACAGAAAAGGAAGAAAGAACTAAAGAATCAAATCGTGACTAAAGTACGACTTCCCTTACATCTCCAATCAGAAAACTCACAGCCCTAGACGAAAAAGCCCACCTTCCAAAGTTTTCCTAAGTGAAAAGAAGAGCCTCAAAGCCCAGCAGTGTCAACACACAAAAAGCTGCTTCCTAGGAGTGAGCAGCATCGCCGATCTGGAGCAGGCACAAGTCCCCCTCCCCAAAAAGCACTGGGAGCCTGGAAGAGAGCCTCCCCACACCCCGCAACACCGGCCTAAGTACCCAGTCTCCCCACCTGCTTTGCGGGGCAGGTAGGGACACGCGCCCCAAAGCCGTCTCCGCACCCAGAGCGCTCCAGGAGGGTCTCAGCCGCGCGAGTCCCCCGCCCCGCCCGCCCGCTCCCCTCGCTTGCCTTGCTCTTCGCCCTCCTCCTCCGGGCCACTCTGGGGTGGACCGGACAGCACCGCGGCCGCTCTCCGCGACGCCCTCGCGCCCCACATGCACACCTCCGCCGGCCCCCACACCTGCGGCGCCGCCACAAAGTTCCCGCTGGCGGCGGGAGCGGGCGCCGGGGTGCGCCTCGGCTGGACTCCGAGCGGCTCCCCCGTCCCGCCCGGTTCCACGTACCCCCGCCCCGCCCCGGGCCGAGCAGCACCGTCGACGGGGTGAGGGGACGGGGGAGGAGCTCCTCGCGGCGGCCGCACCCCCGCTGCCTCTTCCTCCTCCCCGGCTGCCGCCGCAGTCTCCTAGGTCACCAAGGCCCGCAGCCCCACTCGCCCTCTCGCCTCCGGGCCGCCCCACCTCCCGGAACCTCGCCTCCTTCCGCACCCCCGGCCGCTCTCCCCCCAAACTTTCCGCCAAGATGGCGTCCCCGGAGCTGGCCTGCCGCGCGCCCACGTGACCGCCCTCCCCGCGCTCTCAGCCAATGGGAAGTGAGGAGGCGGCTCGCGCTGAGCCCGGGGCTCTTGGCGCTGTTACCTTGGGTTTGCAAAGGGGAGGAAGCGCGGGAGGGGGCTGGAGAGCGGGCAGAGGTACCCCGAGAGTGTTTGGAGGGGAGCACCTCGTCTAAAGCGGCGAGCACCGAAGCGGCTCTGAGGACGAGGCAGCTGACACGCCGACTCTACAGGTGGTCAGGGGTTGCTCCGGGACAGCCGCCCTTTGCCACCCGCAAGCCCACCTCCCATCAAGATTCCCTGCTGGTCTGAGCTAGCGGCGATCCGGGGACGCCGCAGAGTGAGAGGCGCGATCACCCACACTAGATCCAGGATTCTGCTAACCCCATCGGCCACGTGCCGTTTCCAACTCCAAGGCAGGATGAGCACCTGGAGCCCCCGGGGAGGCTCCCTAGTGGGGAAAGCGGATTTGGGGCGCTGACGGAGCCACGCACGTTAGGGGCGAGGAGGGCGGGGAGCTCGGGAAGGGGGATCTCCACGGTGCCTTCCACTTCACTGCTTTTTTTTAAGTTACAGTTTGCCTGTCGGTAAAAGGTTTAAGAGGTTGTGTGAAAGAAGGGCAGTAAACAGGGAAACCAGTTAATTTGATTTTTGAAAGATTTGAGAGTTTCAGTAGACGGTTCTAAAGTCTAAATTACTAATTACAAGTACGAATGCGTTTAAGGATAGGGAGAGAAGGTTCGTTCGTTCATTTGGTCTTGCATTCATTCCACTACACCTGCGTCCCCTATCAGCCATGCTCTCGGGTATTACCCAAGTTCTGGCGGCTCCTTTAAGAGCTTACCTGTAGCCACCTCCTCCAGAGCTCCTCCAGAGCTGAGCGTGCCTGGTTAGGTTTCCTGCACCTCAGAGCAGAACTACTAGTGGGTAAGGACTCTGCTCCCCCCAGGTTGTAGAAGGCTATCTCAGAAAGCTCTCCAGGGCCTTCGAGCTACTTCTGAGTAATAAGGACCTCCCTTTCCTCCTGAAGTCCAGGAGAAAAATTTGTCCAAGGTCATCTGGAGTTAGTGACCAAGTGGAAACCATCTTTCGAAACTGAAAGATTCTTTCTGATCAACCTGACAGAGGCTGCATCCGTGGTCCAATAAAAGAAAGCCCAAGAAGTTTTGCACTGGAAACTGACCACCGGGTTTCACTTGTGGATTGCATCGTGGAATCCTAACTTGTGAGAAGCCAGATGACTTTAGAGGTCAGGGAGATGCACAGGTCCAGAAAGGAAAAGCAACTCGCCCAAGGCCATATTGACTAATCAGTGACAGAGTTGCCCAAAACTTGGTTTCCTGGGTCTGCTAACTTCAGCCCAAGACTCTTTCCACTACGATTTTGGACAACTTTATAATGTATGTTGGTGTGTTGGCAGCAGATCTCTGTGCTTTGCTGGAATCTTGAGCAACAGTTAAAGCAATGTTGCACAGAGGAATTGGGATGGGAGAGCCAAAAGGGGACGAGCCTCTAAAAGCAACAGACTTAATAGAGGGCTGTGGGTTATTTGACAGTGAAAATGACATGCATGATATTATCCACGCTTCATTAGTGAATAGAATTTCTTCAGAAAACAGAAGGAGGGAGGGACATTTGTCCTCCCACTGATATCATTCATTATTTGTGTATGATTAGGCACTGGGGGTAGAATAAGAGCCAAGCTCTGCTCTCAAGGACTGGAAGCACCACATCGGACAAAAGCCAAAGAACCTCTTGCAGGGGCCACTGGGAACTAAAATCAAAATGTATGTAAGTTCTCAGTGTCATCCCTATCCTATCCTAAAAGCAAAAAGGAGGAGGCTTTCTCTTCTGTCATCGTCTATGACAATGCTCTTTGGTTGTCAGGGATGTTCAAAAGCAGGAATGAACATAGCACTGATTCTACTGTTAGGGGCTAAGACAGGTCCAGGCCTAGTATGAAGGGCCTATACTATTTTCATTCCTCCTTCCTAACCATCTGTGTTATTTATTTCTCCAAGTTTAGGAGCTTAAAACGTAGTAGCTTAGTAACTTTAACAACAGTAAACATTCTCTCACAGTTTCTGTGGGCCGAGAATACAGGAGCAGCTTGATTGGCTGGTTCTGGCTCAGGGTCTTATGAAGTTGATGTCAAGCTGTCTACCAGGGTTGCAGACATCTGAAGACTTAACTGAGGCTCCCAACACGGGAGGCTTTTTCAAGACAGCTCATTCACATGGCTAGCAAGTCAAAGCTGACTGTTGGCAGGAGGCCTCAGTTTTTCACCACAAAGACCTTCCTATGGGACTGGTTGAGTAGCCTTCATGACACGGGGATGGAAAAAGTAACCCAAGAGGGCAAGGCAGAACCACAGTATCTTTCATGACTTGCTTGCAGAAGTAACACTGTCTTTGAGCTATAAGTAGCTAATTTGGAAACGAGATTTATTGCTGGAGGTAAGAAAGCCCAAGACCACTGCACCAACAGATGTATGTACTGAGAGCCCTGTTCTTCGTAAATGGCACCTTCTTGAATCTTCACATGCAATGGGGCAAATAAGCTCCCCCAAGCCTCTTTTATAAGTGCAGTGATCCTTTTCATGTCTTAACTTCACAAAGGCCCCATCTCTTAATATCATCACCTTCAAAGTTAAAATTTCTACATACTAAATCTGAGGGGTGGGAGGCCACAAATATTCAGACCATAGCACATTCCAACGTTTCTACATCAGCTTCAAGGATATGATTGAATACCAGAAGGTAAGAATCACCTTGGAGACTGGCTACCACATTATCATAACAGAAAACAGTGCAATCTGTATTTTCCCAAACAACTTTTATTTTTTCAAGATCTTCCTTACATTTTGCAGCTAAGTACATAGGGCCCAATATAGGATCTGATTATTTTCCTATCTCATCATTTAAAACACATGCACTTACATGTATTTGAATAAGTTACTACTGCAAGAAGATACTAGTGGTTAAAGCTGTTCATACTACATTCCAGTTCCAAGTTGACTTTTCTTTTGAATAGCTTAAAAGGAGTCACAAAGAAAGGCTCAAAACTCTTTTATTGAGATGTCAGAGATCCAATCTCAAAAACATTGTCTCTCAATGCCAAATCTTTCCTTCCCAAACATCCATCTAACCAAGCTGCCCTTGGAACTCCTCATCTCTGTCTTTGTCCTCTCTCCCTTCACAGCCTCCAGCCTATTTTCTTTAAAGATGCCCAGGTCCTGCCAGAATACTGCATCTTTAGCTTTCAGTCTAGTAGAGTTGCCTGTGCCAAGGCAATCACAAAAACAGTGTGATGCTGTCAAAAAGGTTTATGCAAGCTTAGACTGCAAGAAGAACAGTGTCAAGAATGATGGAAGTGACCATAGTGGTTGGATTGCCAGGAGAGCCCCAGTAACATTTCCTGACAGCACACTTGAAAAGATCTAGACAAACCAGGATCTGGAAAGAAGAGAGTGACCAGAGCAATTGGGAATATGAAACCTTAGCCTGGAGAAACAATTGTAAAATCTAGGGCGATTTCATTGGGAAAAGAAAGGGCTCTTAGGAGCTTGACTTCAGTTTTCAAATGGATTTGAAGGTCCTAGGAACAGAACTATAACTAGTAGGTGAAAGTTAAAGGGACTCAGGAAGCTCTTCCCTAACGTGACTTGTCAGAACTTTCTTGTATTCCAAAGGTGTGTCTCAAGGTGGTAGGGAGTTTCTCACCAGGAGGAAGCTGAATAAACACAGCAGGATTCCTTGTCAGAGAGTAGCAGTACCCCGGACAGAAGGTTTAATTAAATGACCTCTGGGACCAAAGTTCTAAGGCTTTGAAACTTTAAGTCACTGCTGAATACTAAAATGGTATTAGTAATGTCTTAATCACTTTTTTCATTGCTGAGATATAATACCCAACACCCACAACTTAAAGGAGAGAGGTTTATTTTGGCTCACATTTTATTTGTTTTTTGACACAGGGTCTTATTATGTAATTCAGGCTGACCTTGAACTCACTATTTAGTCCAGGCTGGCCTTGAACTCATGGCAGTCCTCCACTTCAGCCTGCCAAATGCTGGGATTACAGGCATGCCACACCATGCCAGTTTTGGCTTTTTTGTGTGTGTGTCTTTTTGAGACAGGGTCTTGCTATGTAGTTCACGCTGGCCTTGAACTCACTTTGTACCCCAGACTGGCCTCAAACTTGCATCGATCCTCCTGCCTCAGCCTCCTGAGTGCTGGGATTACAAGTGTGCATCTCCATGCCCAGCTCTGAGCCTGACTTTTAACTTCTGCATTAAAACAATTTTTATAACAAAGTAATTAGAGAATAACAATGTTAATATACTGAGTACCATGATCTTAAAAGGATGACCAAAATGTTACTCAGAGTATAAGTCCTAGACAAAAAAAAAAGAAGACAATCTCTTACAAAGAAGAAACAAACAAATAAAAGGACAAAACTTTCTTTCTTCTTTTTTTGTTACTGGGACTTGAACTCAGGACCCTGCACTTGCCAGTCAGGTGCTGTGCCACTGAGCTATATCCCTGGCCCAAAACTTTCCTTTTAATGAACAAAAAGAAACTGGTAATATAGGTGAAATAGATTAGCATGCATCAAAATATTTTTGAAACAAAAGAACAGATAATTAGGGGTTTATTTGAAAATCTCCTTACTTCCTATTGATCTGTCTGGTACTCTGCTCCTCTCTCTTCCTCTCTCTCTCTCTCTCTACATACACACGCACATGCACACACACATGTATATCTTCTGTATTTTATCAGCATTTTTGTCTTTTGAGCTTCTACCAGAATTTCCCGGTAAGCTTGGTTTACAGCATTCTAGGGCTGTTTCTCCATCCAGCATCTCCAAATCTTTCCAAACTCCTCCCTTAAACAGGTTCTAATGGCATCTTAACCACATGGTCAAGTATAGTCACAGTGACAACCCCTTTTTTCTAATACCAAAATCAGTCTTAGTTTTCTCATCACTGAGACACAATACCCAATACCTCTAACTTAAAGGAGGAAAGGTTTATTTTAGCTCACAGTTTGTAGAGGCTTCAGCCCATAGTCTGCTGACTCCACAGCACGACAGCATGGCAGTGGGACATGGTGGAGGAGAAGCTGCTCACAGCATGGTAGGGAAGCAGAAAGGGTCAAGGAAGGAGCAAGAAAGGGAAATATAACCTTCCAGGGCATGCCACAGTGACCCGCCTCTTCTGACCAGGCCCCACCTCCTAACAGCAAGTCAGCTATAAGCTCCCATAATCAAATCACCTTCCCACCTATGGGCACGTGCTCCTGGGGGAACATTGAGATATAAACCAAACAAGTACCATTTTATCAAGAATTGATTCCAGGGCTGGTGTGATAGCTTAACGGCATAAGCACCTGCCTGGCAAGTGCGAGGTCCTGAGTTCGACTTCCGGTACCCACATAAAGGAAAAAAAGGCCAGTGATATTGCTCAGCAGCACAAGTGCCTGCTGGCAAGTGTGAGGGCCTGAGTTTGACTCCCTGTACCCACATTAAAAAAAAAAAATTGATTCCACCCAGATAAGGGAGGCCTAAGACTGACATCTTCTTCATAGTTAATATTTACCAGAGTAAAAGGTACACGTCGAAACTGATTTCCTTTACAATGTGAACAGTTGCCCATCTCCATGATAGGCAATCAGGCATTGAACTCACACTTAAACAGAGGACCCACCAAATTTCTCCATTGTAAGTTCTACGTGGATATAGAACTAATAATTGCCTCCCATTGGAACTTGTGCCCTTATATTGATATAGGCTTCCATATAATGTTCAAAGACAGATTTAACTAATTTTCATCTCACAGAAACCTATGAAGTAAGCTTATTGGTTATGTTCTTCCATGTTGCAGAGGACACTAAGTAAGAAGGAAAGAAATAACTTAGTTTAGGACACCACAGCTATCTTTTAACAGAGCTGGGATTGAGCATTAGTTCAATGTTTTTTCCATTAGTCAACATGGCCTTTTCTCTACTTGGCTCCTTTCTAAATTAAAAACTAAAAGCACAAATGTGTGTTGCAAACAATAGAGACAGAAATATAGAAAGTGCCAGAGAGACTAAAGAGAAAAAAGAGAGGCTGAGAGATTTAGATAAAGCAGAAGTAATGGACTATTCTGTTTATATATTTATCAGGTATTTGAAGGCCTTTAACAGTAGAGACAATTTTGACAGAAATAGGAATGTTGCCTGGCATGGTGGTACATGCCTGTAATCCCAGCACTTGAGGCTGAGGCAGGAGGATTGCTGTGAGTTCGACGCCAGCTTAGGCTACATAAGTGAATTCAAGGCCAGCCTGCACTACATAGTGAGACCCTGTTTCAAAAAAAAAAAAAAAAAAAAAAAAAAAAAAATCGAGAAATAGGAATATTCCCTCTCATCTTTTTTTTTTTTTTTTTTTTTGTGGGTACCGGGGGTCGACCTCAGGACCTCGCGCGCCAGCAGGCGCCCGTGCCGCTGAGCGATATCACCGGCCCCTTTTTCATATGTGGGTTCCGGGAGTCGAACTCGGGCCCTCGCGCTTGCTGGGCAGGCGCTTAAGCCGCTGAGCCATCTCACCGGCCCATTCCCTCTATCTTAAAGAAAAATAGCCACATCCTACTTAAATGTTATGACAATGAACTGGATTTTTAAAAAAATTTAATTGCAAAAGTGTTTATTTAATGTAACACCGTCTCTCTTTCCTCTACCTTGAATAAGTATCCTTGAGTATAATGACCAGTTTTATAGATGCATGGCTGTCAGAACTAGAAGGACCCTTAAACACCATCCGGTGCCATCCCCTTGCTTGACAGACATGTGAAATAGACTCCAGAAGAGGTCCCAGACAGCGTCAGCATACAGTTATCAAAGAACTTCCCCTGACAGCAGACAGCTATCAACCAGCATGTCAGGAATAACCCAGCTTCCTCTTACAGAGAAGGAGGTTGGCGGGAGTAGGGTGGGGGTGGGGTGGGAGTGGGGGTTTAGGACTAGTGAACTTTTCTAAAGATATATTTCTAAGTTTAACCAACTTAGCATCTCCGCTTTTGAAGAACTTGGGGTACTGAAAGAACCATAGGACCTTACATTGAAGTCCTTGGGATTATATTAAAATCTCCTTACCTGAGACAGCCTCCTCATCCCAGCCCCACCAGGAGGATTATCAGCTTCCATTCAAGGAGGCTGTGGGGTGGACCTCTCAGCCAGGTTAATCTTTTCTAGCCAGAGACCACAAACCTAGAAATGTAACTGGAATTTGAAGAAATGCTTTTAAAATTTTAGGAAGTAATTTGTGTTCCATTTCTGAGATGTAGCCTAACAGAATTCTGATAAGCAAAAAAATCCAAAAGATTTTTCCTAATTGGACATGGATTGAGTGGGGTGACCAATCACCTTTGGTAGCAAAATGTCACAACCTTCCAAAATAAAGACTTCTGTGCCAGCCTTTCATTTTGGGGAAATGACACTTACCAGAGGTGTAATTTTCCTGTTTCTCATGCTGTATAATCCTAACTTCCTATAGTATCCCTTTTATTTTATACTCAAGAACAGTAAATATAAAGAATCTTTTAAATCTTACTTCCTATTTAAATTTCCTTTACATTAGATTAATTTCCTCCAAGATAATTTTATCAATTGAGATTATTTGTGATTAAGACACCCTCTACCTTTTATAAAAAATTAGGCTGCAGTTGAAGAAACTTTTCCAAATATGCCTTCAAAACATACTGAAAAAATTTCCTAAGTTGGATATCACTTGAATTTGCAAATTACCAGAGGAATAAATAAAGCCAAGCCCAAAGGAAGTTAGGGGAAAATAATATAACAATAATTACAAATCAACAATTAGAAAGGGGGGGGAGTTTTACCAATTATTTATAAAGGTGAATAAAGTAATTAAAAAATACAGAAGGAACAAATATTTAACAAATGCTGACATAATAATTTAGAGAAGATTGGGTGCAAGAAAACAAAATAAAGCTACTGTATATCTCTGTTCTTTGTTTTCTCTCAGAAAAATCAGTCTCAAAATACTAGAACAAGAAGAAACTTGTTCCTCCATCCTCAGTGAAAATAAAAATGTTTAATAAACACCAACAAGATAGAGAGACTAGATAGAGAACTGATCAAGTCTAAGATTCTTGTTTGGGGGAAGGAGAAATTGGAAAATGCAAGTACTAAAAATAATACGGGGGAAAACCACTTGCGTGTGTGTTTGCATGTGCATACACACACACACACACACACACCATCAATTTATGATGGGTTTATGTCCTGATCAGGCCATTGTATTTGACAGTATGAGTTAGAAGGATTCAATACTTCTAAGGTACCCAACATTATGCCTTTGCCTTGCCTACTCTAAACATGCTGAGAACACTTAGCCTAAATTGGGTAGAATTATTTAAAATAAAGTTATTTTATGATAAAGTCCAAGATCTCTTGCAATTTATTGAATACCTGTATCTAAAAATTGCTGGCAACACAATATATTTCCAGTTGTTTAGCCTCATGAAACAAGTATGGCTAACTGGAAGCCACAGCATCATAAGAGAGTTATCACTTATGATATCATAGGGCTATCCTGAGTTCAGGAAATGGTTAATGTTCAAACTCCCAAGTATAAGTGTTACTTTTGCACTGCTATAAAGCCAAAAAATCATGAGTCAGGGACTGTCATATATGTGAATGTGTGTACATGTGTGTGGTGCATAACATACATGTTAACATGTTAATTGTGCATGAAGAATACAAAGTGGTATGCTCTATTAATTCAGTGTACTTTGTGGATATTTGGAATATTTCTTAATGTTTAAATCTAAAAATAAAAAATCAAATACACTGTCTTGAAGAGCTAAAGAACTTGAGACTCTAGATTTCATTGAACATGAGTGCTACAGTTTGCATGTGGAATGTCTCCCAAAGGCTTGGCTGCCAGCCTGTGGTGCTAATGGGAGGTGGTAGAACCTTTGGAGCTGGAGCCACCAGGAAGAGGGAGGAAGGGAATACTGAGATGCCAGACCTTTCCTGTCTCTTTTTGCTTCCTAGCTGCCATGTGTTCCCACCAAGATGTACAGTGCCACCACAGGATGAAAGCATCAGAGAGAGCCAACTAGTCATGGACTGAACCCTTTTAAACCATGAGCCAAAATAAGCCTTTCTTCCTTATAAGTTGACTTACCTCAGGTATTTCTCACAGTGATGGAAAATGAATTAATACAATGAATTATAGCTAGATATGGTGGGGTGGGAGTTGAAATTAAGGAAATGTCTAAATACCTATATTAGGAAATGTTAGATACCCAGGCTCCCTCATACTCAGACAGGTGAGGTGACCACCCTCCCCTACTCTTCCAAAAGACAACAGTTTTATTTACTGAAAAACAAGACAGAGTTTAAATTTTGGAACTATCAGACATGCAGGAGTTATAGTAACCCATACATGAGTATATAGTTACATACAGTAACTCATACATGTAACTCATGTAACTCATATATGAGTTATGGTACTAAAAACAGGAGGCTAAGGGAAAATCTGTATAATGAACAGAGATAACACCCTCGTACCAATCCCTTTCTCATCCTAGCCATAGTTGGCCAGTATACTTCAGACAGAAATGTTGAACAATCTCAAAATAAGGATCAATAGATAATATAGTTGGAAATTTTACACAAAAGTTAGGCTTGAGTAATAAAGAAAATGCAAATCAAAACCACAATGAACTATGACTTGACACCCACCAAGAAGGCTATAAGCAAAAGACATATATGTTAGGACTTATCACTTATTACCATAACAAATAGATTATTATCACAACCAGGATGTGGAGAACTCAGAATCCTCATACAGGTCCGGTGAGATGGCTCAGTGGCGTAAGTGCCTGCCTGGCAAGTGCAAGGTCCTGAGTTTGACTCCCGGAACCCACATATGAAAAAAGGGCCGGTGATATCGCTCAGTGGCACAGGCGCCTGCTGGTGCACGAGGTCCTGAGGTCTACCACGGGTACCCACAAAAAAAAAAAAAAGAAAAAAAACCAGAAACCTCATACACTGCTGGTGAGGATGAAATATTGTACATTCACTTTGTAAAATAGTCTGGCAATTTCTCAAACAGTTAAACTTACAGTTACTATATGATGCAGCAGTTCCACTCCTAGGAGTACACCGAAGAGAACTGTAAACAGAAGTCTGCACTAAAGCTTATACAACATTAAACATAATAACCAGAGTGGAAACCACATAAATATCCATGAATTGATGAATGGAAAATTAAAATATGTTATGTCCAGCCAGGTGTGGTGGTGCATGCCTGTAATCCCAGTGCTCGGGAGGCTGAGGCAGGAGGATTGCTGAGAGTCTGAGGCCAACATGGGCTACACAATTACTTTAAGGACAGCCTGAACTACATAGCAAGGCCCTGTCTCAAAAAACCAAAATAAATAAATAAATAAATAAAATATGGTATGTCTGTATAAGCAGTATTACTCCACAATGCAAAGAAATTAATAACTAAAAAATGCTACAAGATGGATGGACCTTGATAACATTATGTTAAGTGAAAGAAGCCAGCTACAAAAGACCACATATCACATGACTCTACTTAGATAGAATATCCAAAACGGGCAAAGTCTCTAGTGTGGAAAGTAGATTAGACATTGCCTGGGGTCGGAAAGTAGATTAGACATTGCCTGAGGCGGAGGCGCCTGTGGCAGGAGGGTTGTGAGGGATGAACGCTAAGGGGTGAAGGTTTATTTTTTTATTTTTATTTTTTTTTTGTGGGTACCAGAGGTCGAACTCAGGACCTCGTGCGCCAGCAGGCGGCCGTGCTGCTGAGCGATATCACCAGCCCTTTTTTCGTATGTGGGATCCGGGAGTTGAACTCGGGCCCTCGCGCTTGCCCGGCAGGCGCTTACGCTGCTGAGCCATCTCACCGGCCCGGGTTTATTTTTTAATGAAAATCAATGTACTAAATATACTAAAAGCCACTGAGTTGTACCCTAAAAATGAGTGAATTATAAGGAATGTGAATTAAAGCTCAGTAAAACTGCATTTTGAAAATTGACCAGCTGATCACCTTATTGCCCTTCAAGAGTGATGACAGTCAGCAAACTCCTTCTATGCCCACAGAGTTTACAATCTAATCTAGAGGAAACAAACAAACCAGACAACCAACCAACCAACAACAAAAACCCCAATTGCTTCTTGGCCTTTTGGCTAAGATCAAGTGTAAAAAAAAACCCAAAAAACCCTGAAACTCAGATAAAATGTGTTCAGAACAATGCAGAGAATATACAAAATATTCAGAAAATTATATTACCTTCTCAGAGAAGATACTGTATCCATGAATTAAAAAGAGGAGACTATAAACAAAAAGGAAGAGAAAGTTCTTTGAAAAAAAGGAAAAACAAAACATAAAATCCAAAGGAAGGGTTGAAAGATAATTCTAGGAAATTTCCCAGGAAAGACAGAAAGAAAGTGTGGGGGAGAAAGATAGAGATTGAGAAGAAAATACTATATGAAAATGACAGGTGTAGTCAACAAGGGCCATCTAACAACAGGTATTCTAGAAAAAAGGAGAGAAAATTAATGAGTAAACAATATAAGAAGTTTATCAGAACTGAAAGATAGGAGTCTACAAATCAAAAAAAGGCCTAGTGAGCACCAGCAATAATACATGTAAAAACATCCACACCAAATATACCATCATATTTTAGAACACTAACAATGAAGTGTAGTTTCTAAATGCTTCCCGAGAGAAAAAAAATTCCATGCACAAAGAATCAGAAGGGGATCAGAATTCTCAAAAGCACTGGAAGTTAGAAGACAGTGAAGTAATTCATTTAAAATTCTAAAGAGAAATTCTTTCCCTCAGGGTTATATGTCCAACCAGATTATCAGTCTGGTTGAAACTAAAAAGAAAAATTATTTTGTTTAGTGTCTTTAAAAAATTGGGGGCCGGTGAGATGGCTCAGCGGCGTAAGCGCCTGCCTGGCAAGCACGAGGGCCCGAGTTCGACTCCCGGATCCCACATATGAAAAAAAGGGCCGGTGATATCGCTCAGTGGCACGGGCGCCTGCTGGCGTGTGAGGTCCTGAGGTCGACCCCCGGTACCCACCAAAAAAAAAAGGGAACCTCTGGATAAATATGCTTTAGTAAAACAGGGCAGAAACCAAGAAAGAAAGAATACAGACTGGAGAAACATATGATCCCACATGAACGAGGTGAAGGGAATTCCCAGGACACTGGATTGAGTCAATTTCAGGAGTCTAGCTGGATAGCAGGCCTTGGAGAGAAAGCAGTTCTGATTAGATGGTTCGAGGACTCCATGTAGCCAAGAGAGAAGTGTGAACCCAACAAACTACGTCACAGATTTGATCATAGGAAAATTGCATCAAGAAGGGCTTTTCAGAGCTGTCAGAGTGTGAACTAATAACTTCTGAAAAATAAATTGTGTAAGAAAGAAAATGTAGGGCCAGTGAGATAGCTCAGCGGCATAAGCACCTGCCCAGTAAGTGCGAGGTCCTGAGTTCGACTTCCAGTACCCACATTAAAAAAAAAAAAAAGAAAGAAAATGTAGGGCTGGGGGTACAACTCAGCGGCACAGCACCTGCCTGGCAAGTGCAAGGTCCTGAGTTTGATTCCCGGTTCCAAAAAAAAAGAAGTATAGTACTTTTGAGACAAATGCTGGATACATTTTCTTTCTTTCTTTCTTTCTTTCTTTCTTTTTGGAACCAGGAATCGAACTCAGGACCTCGCACTTGCCAGGCAGGCACCTTGCTGCTGAGCTATATCCCTGGCCCATAAGGTACTATACTTTTGTAGCTTTGGAAACAAGGTGGTAATGAACACTGATTTAACAACAAGAAATTTAATTGCAATTGGGGGATGGGACCAGTAAACTAAAAGCTTCATCTCTCATAATAGAAAATCAACTCGTTACTTCAATTGTTTTGCTGCACAAAGCATCAGTCTTCTACATTATTTAGTAATATAGGAGTAAATTCTGTAAGAAACAGCTGAAAGGATGAAAAGTTGCCCTCCAGAGTGAGATGGGAACAGTGCAGAAGAGCAAGAAATTACTTTTTTTTTTAACTATTACTATAAGGTTTATAGCACCTTTTGATTTTTAAAATTATTTGTGTGCAACAAGTTGATAAAAGTGATTATTTTTACAGTTACAAAGTGAGTGTGGTGATGCACATTGACTTTTTTTTTGTGTGTGTGGGTACCGGGAGTCAAACTCAGGACCTTGTGCGCCTGCAGGCGCCCGTGCCGCTGAGCGATATCACCGTCCCTTTTTTCGTATGTGGGTTCCGGGAGTCGAACTCAGGACGTTGTGCTTGCCAGGCAGGCGCTTATGCCGCTGAGCCATCTCACTGGCCCTGCACATTGACTTTTGTGCCATATTGAGTTCTAAAGCAGAATTCGTATTCTAAATGCAGACATAAAGAATTGGATAAAATTGCAGTTCATTCAGGCATGGTGGCACGCATGTTATCCCAGCACCCAAGAGGCTGAGGCAGGAGGATCACCACAAATTTAAGGCCAGGCAGGCAACACAGTGAGTTCAAACCAGACTGAACTACATAGCGAGACCTCATCTCAAAAACAAACAAACAAACAAACAAACAAAACCCAAGAACAACAACTCCAACTGCTACTGCCACACGCTGCTGTGGCTGCTGCCATGACCAGCCCTCCTGGAGGTAAACAGCTGTAGGAAGTGGCCCATCAAAAGACCAGAGTGATGAGAGCGCACAATCTCCTTTCCAAGGGCTCTGCAAAGTTCTTAGAAGGCTGAAATGTGATTCTGCCTAGAGACAATTTTAAAAATTTCAGAACCTTTCCAAATTTAGAATGTGTGTGAGTACCTAAAATTCCTAAAAACAAATAGAAGACCCTTTGAGAATAAAAATGTCAAGTTTTTCTCTTCCAAATTTATACAAACTCTAAGTAAGGTTCATTAGCATCCAGTATTAATGCCATCGTTTATGTTCTGATGTTTTTCAGGGTATGTTTTTAAACAAGTTTACAGATTTTGAAATTCTGTACCTTGGGCTGGGATGTATCTCAGGAGTAGAACACTTGCCTATGATGCATGAGATCCTGGATTCTGTTCCCAGCTCTGCAAACAAAACAAAAAAGTGGTGTTTGTTTATGGTTAAAAAACAGAACTGCAAAAAGCACATGTACTTATCAATAAAATTCATCTTCCATCCTCCCATTACACTCTCTCCATTTTTTTTTTTTTTTTTTTTTTTTTTTTTTTTTTTGAGACAGAGGGTTAGTTCAGGCTGGCCTTCAACACAAGTGTAACCCAGGCTGGCCTCAAACTCATGGCCATTCTCCTGCCTCAGCCTCCCAAGTGCTGGGATTACAGGCGTGCGCCACCGCACCTGGCTCCACCATTACACTCTTTAAGAGTGGATTTTAATATGTTGGTAAATCACTTTGCATGCTGCTAGAGTTTAAGATATCAAAGGGGACTGGGAAAAGAAATTAATTCAAGAAATTACTGTTACATATGATGAGAGTCTAAAGATACAGACAATGGCTGGATTATCCTTGGTGTGATCACAAAATATGGTGAATGCTTAAATTTTAAAAATTATTGCAGTAAAAAATACACTGCCATCAACACCCCTCAGAATAGTCCCCCTCACTTCAAATACTCTTACTTTGTTCTTCTTGCGATTTTCTGCACTTTCTGGAAGTCCTCTTTCCCGATGTCTTTAGTTGCGCTGTCATGGCTGCCTCAATGTCCTGAATCAATTTTTTTTTTTTTTTTTTTTTGGGTACCGGGGGGTCGACCTCAGGACCTCGCGCGCCAGCAGGCGCCCGTGCCGCTGAGCGATATCACCGGCCCCTTTTTCGTATGTGGGTTCCGGGAGTCGAACTCGGGCCCTCGCGCTTGCAGGGCAGGCGCTTAAGCCGCTGAGCCATCTCACCGGCCCTTGAATCAATTTTAAATGTTGACTTTTGATGGTCATTTTGACTTTGGGAAAGAGCCAGAAGTCACATGGTAACAGATCAGATGAATAAGGTGGATGAGGACGCACTGTAATGTTTTTATAAGCCTCCCTTTCCACTGAGTGGCACTTGGCAGCAGCATTCACTGTATTTTTGATCACATCTTGTAAAGACACTGAGGAAAGAAGACTTCCAGAACTGCTTCAGAAAGTGGCAAGAAAGATGGGATACATGTCTTTGAAATGAAAGAGAAAATTTTGAGGAGGATTACATAATGAATTACCATGATCTTTAAAAATTTAAGCACATGCAGTATTTTTGATCGGCCCTTGTACATGAAAACAGGACTGTACGGCAGTCATCCCAGGAGGCCAAAACCAGCACCGCTGCAGCAACTGCCTTAGAAGGAACTGGACTTGCTCCATCACTGCCAGCTTCCCTAATTTTTGCCCTTCTAACTCAGGACCAACCAGTGAAAACCAAATATTTTCTCAAATCAATCATATAAAATACCCTGCTTCTAGTTATCTTGCCCCTAGCGTTTCTGTATCAGTAGCCTTTAAATCTCTCTCTCTCTTCTTACTCTGTCGTCCAGGCTGCTCTGGGACTTGCTATATATCATTCCAGGCTGGCCTGGAACTTCCTGCCTCAGCTTCCCAAGTACTGGGTTTACAGGTATGAGCCCTCACGCCCAGCTTTTTATTTTTTTTAACACTGAAGTCTTCCCTCTCCCTTGTCTTTGAGACTCTTCCAAATACAAGTGATTGTGACTCTCTCCTTTCCTGCCCCAAGTTCTGCATAAATAGCCTCCATTTGTTTTCATTCAGGTTCTCACCCATTTCCATAATGGCAAGAAAAATTCCTAAAAGGAGAAACCTGACAGTTATAACAGAATAACTGCTTAGTCAGCTGTCTCCAAAACCTCATTGATCGGGCCATTTGTTCATCTGACACGGATTATGTATCTACTATGAGCCAGGCATTAAAATAAATTGTGTATGTCTTAGACAGATTTGTGAAAGAAGGAAGTCACACACTCGAAGACTTAAGGGCTGGAGGTTCAAATCTTGACTATATTTATGGTCTGTAGCAGGCGTACTATTCACTTTAAACTTCTCAAAAGTTTCTTGGTAACATGAAGAGGGCTCAAGACTGAATATTATGACTGAAGAATAATTACTGGTAATAGTGTTTCATGACAGTCTTATTGGAAAAAAATTCTCAGTATCCCCGAAGCTTTGGGATATTTTTACAGTCATTGTAAAAGTATTTGTGTATATAATGTATAATTACTCGTCTAAGGATAATTTCACTCTCTCTCTCTCTCTCTCCATTATGTTCAGTTTACTAATCCAGACCACAAAGTTTTTCATGAATAAAGTTGGCAAACAAAGCAGCTGAAAACATTTTGCTCCAGGGAGTGATATTCTAGTAAGTTTTACCGAAGATGACATTTTCATTAGCGTTGTTAATGAACTATGCTTATTCCTTTTGGGAGCTATGATTTATTAAAAGAATTAAAATTTGAAAAAAATACCCAAAGAATTATGCTCATCCATTTTGAATATGGCCACAGTGTGTGCAATAGAAAAATTAGTGAGTATTCCCTAAAGTCGTAGATGGCTTTTAAGCACTGCATAATTCTGCATAGTGCCATTGGGAAAGCATTGCACCATTGCTCATTAGAGGGATAATGTCATTATAATAGCTTTACTCGGAGTCATAAACCAGTTAAATGAAACACCAGAAAAAGAAAGGCAAAAGTTTGCTTGGTGAATCATGCTTGTTCCATGGCTTAGTGCCTGTACGGAGCCAGTAAGGAATGTAGCTAGTAGTTAATTTGAAGAATCTTCCAAAGAAATGCTGCAAGAGTATACAGCTCCTGTAATTGCTCTCTGGGCTTCAAGATCTGTGTTCACAAAGCTGTCTGTTTACACAGCTTTGTGAGATGATTGTGAACAAATCAGGAGAGACTGTTACAGTGATCCATGCATAGCCAGGTTTATAGCAGCACGACTACAAGAGATAAATCTTGGAAGCAGCCTATGTGTCCAACAGCAGATGAACGGATAAAGAAAATGTATTTATAGTCATTTGTAGGACAATGGATGCACCTTTAGATCATAATGTTATGTGAAATATATCAGACACATGAGCTTAAATATCACATGGTTTCTTTTCTATGAGAAACCCAAAATATAAATAAAGAGCAAAATAAGATAGATAATAAGAAATAGGGAGATAGGTCTTTTGCAAATGGGAAGGGGACTAAGAAATGGAGGGAGGGAGAAGAAAGGGAGGGGAAGGGGATGAAAAAGGGATTAAGATACATTATGTACATGTACCAACTCCACATGAGGAATGTAATCATTATGTACTGCGACCATGTACTAATAAAAAAAAAAAAAAAACCCTCTCAAACATAATATAGCATTTAGGAAGATCTCCTTGGACCAGTGCGTTTGATTCCTTTCTTTCTACTGTGACCTTATATGGAAACTTGGGTGTGACTAGTGCTGTTCTGGTCCTAAGTGCCAGGAAGTTCAGCTCAAGCCAGGATGACCCTAAGGTCCCCTCCTCCTCCTCTCCCTCCCTTTCCTTCCTTTTCTCCATTTCTCTCTTTCTCTCGTGCACACTCTCTCTCTCTCTCTCCTTTCTTTCTTTTGTGGTACTGGGGATCAAACCCAGAGATTTTATACTGAGCTATCCCCAGCCATTTTAAAAATTATTATTGTTGCCTGTCGCTGCTTGGTAACAATGGGGAAGAGAATGGCTGCCTGAGCAATGTCACGGTAGACGCTGGGGTAGTGGGGGTCTCAGCCAGCAGTGGCCAGAGAGGTACAGAAGAGCCTCAGAGGCGAGGGCCCAACTAACTGACCCTAACATCCAACCAGAATGTGAAGAAAACTAAAAACCAGCTTACTGTATTTCAATACTGTGTCATAAGAGTCAGATAATTTTCCACTTGCTCATCAAGATGGAAAACTCAGGGCTGGTGAGAGAGCTCAGCGGCATAAGCGCCTGCCTGGCAAGCACGAGGTCCTGAGTTCGACTCCCGGTACCCACATACGAGAAAAGGGCCGGTGATATCGCTCAGCGGCATAGGCGCCTGCTGGCGCGCAAGGTCCTGAGTTCGACCCCCGGTACCCAAAGGAAAAAAAAAGATGGAAAACTCAGATTTCCATGAAAAAGGAGGTGGCAATCTGTCTGCAGCACAGCAGAGAAGTCAGACGGACCTATTAGATTGGGAAGGACCTTTCTATCAATTTGTAAATACCTTGAGTGAAAAAGATTATAGACCTATGAGAGAGAATGATTTGCTAGGCACCACAGGTGAAAGTACTGAGGATGAGTTGCTGAGAAGACTACAGCAAGTTAAAGAAGGTCTGCCATCACAAAACTCAGAGGGAAATAGAGCAGGTGGAGACCCTTCAAAGGATGCCTCTGACTAATGGTGGCTCTTTTTTTTTTTTTTTTTTGTGGGTACCGGGGGTCGACCTCAGGACCTCGCGCGACAGCAGGCGCCCGTGCCGCTGAACGATATCACCGGCCCCTTTTTCGTATGTGGGTTCCGGGACTCGAACTCGGGCCCTCGTGCTTGCTGGGCAGGCGCTTAAGCCGCTGAGCCATCTCACCGGCCCTAATAGTGGCTCTTAAATGGACTGGCAAGCTGGAAATAGCATAAGAAGTGCACAAAGTGAAAACCAATCTTGGAGACCAGAGAGCTGGATAAACCACAGTGGTGATTTCAGATTCTGTTTGGAGATAAACATTAACCTTAATAATGGGAACCAAAACCCAGAGGAAAAAAAATGAGCAATCTTCAAGACATTCTAGTGGAAAAATTATAGAGAACAACAGCCAAAGGCAAGTGGAAAATCCACCATCTGAATCAATATCTGCAAGTCCATCTAGGTCAAAATGAAATCCAACTGAAACATTAACAGGAGAAGTCCCACCTACTAGAGATCAGAGGAGGGCAAGAAGCAGGAGCTCGGACCATTGCAGAACCAGAGCCAGAGCTGAAACAAGTGGGTCACTTCCTCATCCAGTGAGTGAAATTCCACCAGGATCTCGTCATAGTATCTCATCGCAAACTTTGAGCACCCTTTACTAAACAAGACAAAGGGAAGTTCTAGGATCCGGCACCACGTGACATCGAGACAACAAATAACCAGGCCTGAACTGCTAAGTAGAGTTTTTTTGCAGCTTCTGGACCAAGAAATGCCTCTCAAGGAGCAGGTTCTTCAGACACAGGATCAAGGCCGAGACCTCCGCCATAGTCCTTGATCTTCAAGTCAGAAGAGTTCATCCTGGAGAGTATCGAAGATAGCATAGCTAGTGGAACTCAATCGAGGTCTCAGATGCCAAATAACACTGTCGTTTACGAAAGTGAACAAGGCTTTAGACATAGAGTTTCTCATTCTGAGCAGGCAGGTGTGAGAACTTATGTCAGTACCTTCAGGATTCCCATTCGTAAAATCTTAAATACTGATTTGTGAGAACATATCTGTTGCAATTCAGACCACATCAAGGCAGATAATAACAGGTTTTGGTGAGCTAAGCTACTTTATGTACAATGATAGCGATTCAGAACCTAGTGGCTCCATCTCAAGTGGGAATATGGAAAGGAGAGAGTCACGGAATGGAAGAGGGAGCTCTGGTGGTAGTAGCTGTTCTGGTTCTAGTTCAAGTTCCAGTTCGAGTTCAAGTTCAAGTTCCAGCTCCAGTAGTGCAAGTTCAGAAACTAGCTCAGAGTTGCTTAAAGGCAGTAATGAGGGAAACTCATCATCAGGTGCCAGGCAAGAGTGTTGATGTAGAACCCTGGCCACATTTGATGAAAGTGGCAATTTATCCTTCCTTAGTCTGGCTCAGTTTCTCCTTTTAAATGAGGATGATGATGACCAACCCAGAAGATTCACCAAAGAACAGATGACAACGTGGCACTGTGAAGTTTTGGTGAAAATGGTGCATTAAAAGCCTGTAGTATTTGTATTACAGAACATACAGCAGGTAACAAATTTTGTTAATGACCTTGTTCCCATGTGTAATGGTCCACTGTGTGGTCCATGTCCACTGCACTGATTGCTGGCTGTCTGAGAATTCTACCTGTCCTATTTGTCACAGAACAGTCTTAGCTTCTGGTAACAGAGAGTGTGTGTAATGAAGATCTGAATTCTTAGCTATGTAGCTAGCATAGTGACAGGCAAACAGGAATCACTTGCTTTATGTCCACTTTTTAAGTGGTGCTTAAATATAAAGTAACAACCTGAATTGAGTCACTTCTTTCTGAGAGAATCATGTCTTTTTTCCAGTTCTTATTCCAGAATAAAAGAAAAAATTTTAAAAACAACAAAACATACATTTTAAATTTTGAGTCAGAGTCTTGCTAGGTTGCTAACTTGCCTAGGCTATGGTCCTCTGTCTCCGCCTCCTAGAGAGCTGGGATTTACAGGCATGCACCATCCTACCAAGCTGCACATGTCTTTTTAAGGCTGGCATCACTTGCAGAACACAACCAGGTTTCTGAGGATTAGTAGATCTACATGCTCCAAAGCTGAACCAGTTGGCATGGTCAGGAAAATTGCATGTGTGCTGGATCTGGGATCTGAGCATAGAATCTCACTGAATGCCCTATAAACTTTGTCATGGAGAGAAAGCTGTGCAGGAGCAAGCCACAGTGACAGGCTCCTATTTAGAGAAAGTTCTTACCCCAGATCCATCATTCGCAAGGGGACTGCTTTTAAGTTTTTGTCTATAGTCTTCTTTAATGTAAAAGATTCTCCTAGAGAACCAATTAGGCCGGTGGCTTATGTTGCAGAAATACAAAAGACTTTAACCAGTCTAGGCTAGTGCTGGTGTAGGAGACCTGCATTTGTCCTTCTGCAACAAGAAAATGCCACCTGTCCCAGGGCCTGTACAAGCCACAGCTGGGCATCATGCTGATGGACAATGCCCTTGGTCACTCTAGCAAGGCCTGGGTCACCAGAGGCTCCTGAAGCTGGTCCATGTCCCAAGCTCAATTCTCAGTGAAGGTCATTCAGTGTCAGATAAGAAATATATGTGCGTATTAGGAACAAGAAAGCATTAACTCTTCAATCAGTTCAGTACCTTTCAAACAATATTTAAGATCAGTTATTCACACATGAGCTTTGCTCTCAGGGAGCTTATGATTAAATGAAGGAAGTCAATAGAAACAGATGATGTAAGTAAATTGCATATTTATTAAGAAAGTAAAGCCTGAGCTAATCTCTGATGGATAAATTAGTCAAAAGAAGAAAGGTGAGAACAAGATTCCAACCTGGGGAGCATGAAAGGCAGCGATGAGGCCTGTGCCATTCAGAGGAAACTAGACACAGCCAGGGCACTTCCCAACATTACAGATTTAGGGTTTTAGATTTTTCTGTATCCTTTCCCCCCTTTTCATTGCTTCCTCCCAAGAATCTCCAAAATGACCTCATTTCATAAGGCAGTGAGTTCTAAGCTGAATTTAAGTCTCTAAGACAGCCCCATTCATGAGAAACTGTGGAGTTCCCAGCATACTTTGTTCCCGGAATACTTAACCATCTTGACATCAGGCTATTTTGGGAGTGATCCATCAAGCAAGTGTTAGATTCTAGACAGCCTAATTGGGCAGGAGACTGAAAGGGATGGATGGCACAGGGAGGAAGGAAGGGAAGAGGGGGCACTAGGACTGGGGGTCTCCCTGGGTTAGCAGCTGCTCGTTGACTCCCAGCTCCTTCTGCAGACCCAGGTGAACTGACAAGGGAATTCTTAATTCTTGGACTCAAGAGAAAAGATTGACACGGTTATCAAAGTATTCTTTCAAAATTTGCCATTTGATGGAGTTAACCCAAGCATCACTTTTTCTTTAATAACATTTTCTTCTAGTTTATGTGCTCAGTGAAGAAACATTATAATATAGAAAAAAAATTAACCAAAATCACATAACCTAAAGATAACTGCCAACTAACATTTGTTGTAGATATTTCTAGTATTTTCCATGCATATACATTTTCTTACAAAAATAGGTATCATGTATGTGATTTTGTAGACTCCTTTTCTTTCTTAGGGAATTTACATGTATTTTCCAGCTTAGCACATTATGACAGAAAATTACAGGTCTATATGAGTGATATTAACTCCTCAGAAGATGTGTGCTACAGTTCAGTTCATGGGTTAAACACTATTACAACATTTGTGTTTCATATAGATGTGTCTCCATTTCAGATGATTATTAAACATACTGTATATCCACATAAAATGCATCTGCTAAGCTGGAAACCAAGACATCTGAGTAATTCTGTCAATATTCTGCCCTCAACTCAATGGGCAAATCAATTCCATATTGCTTTTTTGGAGAAAGTCCAAATTCTTTAGCATGGTATATGAGGTCCTGCATTGTCTGGTCCACTTAGCCATATACAATCACAGGTGCAGTTCCCAGAATGCACTTTGCTCTCCTGTATGCCCATAATCTTTGATCACGAAGTTTTGGGAGGGAGCTCTAAAACATTCATCTCCCATCTCTTGCTTTTAAAAAATATTTAAACTTTTAACTGTGCTAAAATACACACAACATAAAATTTACCATCTTAAGCACTTTTAAGTGTTCAGTAATGTTACGTACACACACGTTGTTGAGCATCTAATCTCCAGAACTCTTTTCATCTTATGGAACTGAAACTCTGTACCCATTAATTTCCCCACCCCTGACTCTGGCAACCATTACTGTATTGTCTCTAGGAATCTGACTTCCCTAGGTGCCTCACACAAGTAGAATCAGACAACATTTATCCTTTTGTGACTGGCTTATTTCATTTAGTGTAATTTTCTCAAGGTTCATCCGTGTTGTACTGTAGCATGTGTCAGAATTTCCTTAAGACTGAATACTATGACATTATAAGTAGAAACACATTTTGTTTATGCATTCATCTGGTGATGTACTCCTGGGTTGCTTCCACCTTTGGGCTATGGATAATGCTGCTGGGAACATGCATGCATAAATTATCTCTACCTGACTCCCTTTTCCATTTTGGGGGTATATACTCAGGGGTGAAACTGCTGGATCATAGGACAATTCAATTTTTGTAGCATCTTTTTAAAAAAAAATTTTTATGCTTCTTTTTCTCAGATTAATAACAAACTAGTCTTTTACAAAATAGTTTTTTAATAGTCATAGGGTATTTTATTAAGTAACCATACTTATTGAATTGGTTGCTTCCAAGTTTCCATTATTAAAAACAGTGCCAGATGAATAAATATTCATTTATGAGATGAATTTATGAAAGTAGAATTGCTAGATGAAGAGATGTGCCTTTTAAAGTTTTGATGCATAGTGTTATAGTGCACACACAAGCTTCTAGAAGCTTCTTTTTATGGAATATCAGCCTCAGCTGCCAACACCCTGTAGGCAACAGGGCCAGGGCTGGCAACTAAAGATCCTGTGGTTTCTCTAAACTTCACCCCAAGAAAAGAGATTTTTATATCGAACCTCTTATTTAGAAGCGAAAGATATCATGTAAGTCATCATTCAAATAAGCAAAATGTCTAAGAGATGGAGGGAATGTGGAGTAGAAAGGGATAGAACTAAAATGTCTTATGTACATGTACAAACTACCCATGAGAATGTAATCATTATATACTGCAAACATGTGCTAATAAAAACAAAAACAAACCCCAAATAAGCAAAATGAATGATCAGATATTGCCACTGAAATTTTAATTTCATGTAAGTGATATCAAGTCCATTTTAAAAACGTTCCTCCCCAGTACATGTGAAAATTCCTCTCAGGTTTCTGTACTATTTTTCACTTTAAAAGCCACTTCCACTTCTGTTTCCTTATACATTCCTTATATGTAATCTGTTATTGCTTTCCCTGGTTTACACATGGAGAATTTGAGGCTCAGACAAGTGTCTTGCTTGAGGTCATGGAGCTGATAATCAGTGTCTTCTGATTTTAAGTTCATTGCTTTTCAAATTACAGATGACTCACCAGTTCCTGAGATCTTATAATAAGTAGGCACAGTACGGACTTTTCCAAGACTTTTTTTTTTTTTTTTCAAGCTGGAAAAAGATAGTCATGGTTTGGGGAAAGTAGCTGAAAGCTGTGATTTAATAAGAAGCCATTTTGTGGCTGACACACAGGAATATACAAAAGAGACATAGTATTTCCTCCCTTTCCCTTAGGATGGTGTGATAGCCTTCACGGTGCTGGTACAAGGTGGTGTCAAACATGGTGGGTTCTTTGTATTTTTCATAACTTTACTGTTTTTTTGTTTACTTGTTCTATCAATCACTGGAGGAGTTTGTTGAAAATATCAACCATATGTGAATTTATCTATTTTTCCTTTCCATTTGGTAGGGTTTTGTTTTATGTATTTTAACTCTCTGTTATTAACTGCACACTCATCAAGAATTGTTACGTTTGGCTGAATTAACTTGCTTACATTATGAAGTGTCACCTTTTATTACTGATAGTAATTCTGGTCCTGAAATCTGTTTTCTGAGAAGTATTGCCCGCCATTCTGTGTTCTATGATCCGTGTGTGGTACACCTCTTTCCATCTTTTTTCTTTTGGCCAATTTATGTCTGTATTTGAACTGTTTTTTCTTAATGGAAAGTATTTACATGTTCTTTTTTAAAATCTACTATGACAATTTTTGCTTTTTAATAAGAATAAGACCATTTACATTTAATATAACTGTGAAGATAGTTAAGTGTAAATCTACCATCATATATATATATACATATTTTTGCCAATCTGTCATTTCTTTTTTTTGTTTTTTGTCTTTTGAGACAGGGTCTCACTGCATAGTCCAGGCTTGCCTCGAACTGGCAGTGATACTCCTGCCTCAGCCTCCTGAGTGCTGGGATTACAGGTGTGTGCCACCATGCCCAGCCAATCCGTTGTTTCTTTACCCCTTCTTTTCTTGACCTCTTTTGGAATAATTGAACACTACTCCAAAGCTACTTTATCTTTACTATTGCCTTACTAGCTAAAATTCTATATTTTATGTTTTAGTGGTTCTAGGGCTTGAAATATGCACCTTTAACTTAGTACAATTTATCTTCAAATGCTATTATAACACATGTAATAATTTTATGCCAGTATACTTCCATTTGCCCTCTCTGATCCTTTACACTAATGTCATATATTTTAATTCTGCATATATTGTAAAATCCATAATACATCATGTTTACTTTTGCTTTAAATAACTTTAATTTAAATAGATTAAAATTTTAAAAAGGGTCTTTTATATTTACCCACATATTTACAACTTCCAGGACTCATCATTCCTTATGCAAACCTGAATTTCTATCTGGTCCATTTTCCTTCTACTTAAGAAATTCTTTTAACATTTAGTGAAGTGCAAATTTGCTGGTAATTCTCTCTACTTTTGTTTATCTGAAAATGTATTTATTTCAATCTTTATTTATAAGGGATATTTTCACAGGACATAGTAACTTATGTTGGCCATTGTCATTTACCTTCAGCAATTTAAAGATGCCATTCCATTGGCTTTTTTTTTTTTTTTTTTAGACAGGGTCTCGCTTTATAATACAGACTAGCCTTGAACTCACTATGTAGCCCAGGCTGGCCTCAAAGTTGCAGTGATCCTCCTGCCTCAGCCTCCTGAGTGCCTGAATTACAGGCGTGTACCACTAAGCCCGCCTGGCCATTCCATTGATTTTTGGTTTGCATTGTTTCTGAAGAGAAATCAACAAAACCTCTTTGTTCTTGTGTGTGATATTCTTTCATCCTCTCTCCTTTCAAAATTTTCTATTTTTTAGTGGGTTTCACCAATTTCATTAGGATATGGCCTGTTAAGAGTTTGCTATATATTTATTCTCTCTTGTGGTTTATTGAGATTTCAGATCTCTGGGTTTATAGGTTTCACAAATTTGGAAGATATTTGGAAATTATTTCTTCACTATGTTTTCTGCCTCCTCTTCTGGGACACTAATTACATGTTAAACAGCTCGATAGTGTCTGACAAATCACTAAGACTTGGTTCTTTTTGTTTTCTCACTCTCTCTGGAAAGGTCATATTGCTTTTTTTTAAAGTTCATTGACTTTTTATTTTGCAGTGTCTTACCTGCTACCAATCATATGAAATTATAATCGTTTCACCTGGGATGTTATATTTTTCAACTCAGCAAAGTTCCTTTGATTCCTAAGGTGGTGTGGTATACCAGGACCTCCCTGCTCATAAATGTCAGTATGCTCATAAGAAAAAAACTGATGAACCCTCCCAATCCATAGCACAATGTCTTTTATACTCTGGGAGAAACTAACAAATCAGTAATGGTAGCACATATTCTTTAGTCTTCCCAAAACAATTTAACAAAATAATTTGGGCAGGTTCAATAACTCTTTATTAAATCAAGATTATAAGTATATCAAAATTTCTTGAGGTGGAGAATCTGAAATTTTTCTTTTTTTTTTTTAGAATAAACACCCAAGTGGAAGAGGCTGTAGGTCAGTAAGAATAATTCATAACACCCTTTGACTTCGGAGCCTGTGTGATTCTGGTCAAGTCACTTCTGAGCATCAGTTATCTCCTGCGTAAATTGGTGATAGTATTACCTGTCCTAATTGCCAAGAAAGGATGCTATGTAAGTTACAGAAGATAGCGAAGGTGAAAGTGCTTTGTGAAGTTCAAAGTGCCACACATATGAAAGGTATGCTTGCTGTTGCTTCTGTTCTTTCTTTTTTTTTCTTTGGTACCGGGAGTTGAACTAAGGACCTTGCACTTGCCAGGCAGGCGCTTGTGCTGCTGAGCTATATCCCCAGCCCTGTTGCTTCTGTTCTGGCAAAATCTTCTCATTCTGAAACTCTGTGGCAGAAACCAGTGCCCCTCCTCTTTACATACTCTCCTTTTCTCTCTCTCCTTATCTCAGGTCCAGGGAGTCCACCCATTCCAGAGGACATCCGTTAGACCTGTTCATAGCAGCTTTGTTTGCAACAGCTCCAAACTGTAAATAACCCAAAATGTTCCCTAACAGATAAATGGGTAAACAAATTATGGTACGCATTGAGCATCCTTAATTTAAAAGTCCAGAGTTTGGGGCCGGTGAGATGGCTCAGCGGCATAAGCGCCTGCCTGGCAAGTGTGAGGTCCTGAGTTCGACTCCTAGTACCCACATACAAAAAAAAGGGCCGGTGATATCGCTCAGTGGCATGGGTGCCTGCTGGTGCTTGAGGTCCTGAGGTCGACCCCCAGTACCCACACACACACAAAAAAAAGTTCAGAGTTTGAAATACTCCAAAATTCAAAACTTTTTGAGTGCTGACATTATGTCACAAGTAGAAAACTCTACACCTGGCTTCATGTGATGGGTCATAGCCAAAACACAAGTGCAATAAAAATAATGTAAAAGTACTTGTAGATGATGTGTATAAAGTATATGGGAAATGTAAAAATGAATTTCATGTTTAGACTTGGGTTTCATCACCAAGATCTCTCTCTTCCTCTCTCTCTCTCTCTCTCTCTCTCTATTTCAAAATCTGAAATTGGAAACACTTCTGGTCCAAAGCATTTGGATGAGAGATACTCAAACTATGTATCAATGTAATAGAATACTACTTCTAATAAAAAGGAATTAATGATGATGTACATGTCAACATGGATGAATATTAAAAGAATTATGCTGAATGAAGGAATTATGCCAGCCCCCCACCGCCCCAAGCATGATCTCATTTTATTAAATTCTGGATTCTACAAACTAATCTATAGTGACAGAAAGATCAGTGGTTGTCTTGGGATGGGTTGTGGGTGCAGGCAAGGGATTTCAACTGTCCATGGGGTAACTTTTGGGGGTAAATGATGTATTTATTGTCTTTATTGTGATGATGGTCTCAGGCTACATGCTTTTGTTAAAACTTATAAAATTATACAATGTAAATATATATAGTTTATTTTATTTAACTGTACCTCAAAAGAGCCTTTTTTTTTTTTTTTTGTGGGTACCGGGAGTGGAACTCAGGACCTCGCGCTTGCTAGGCAGGCGCTTATGCTGCTGAGCCATCTCACCAGCCCCAAAAGAGCCATTTTTAAAAAAACTATCAAACAGGCTGTTTCTTATAAAATGAAATATGCTCTTACTATAAACCAGCTTTTTTACTCTTAGTCATTTATCTCCGAGAAAGGAAAACTTACATTCACACAAAAAATGAACATGAGTGTTCATAGCAACTTTATTCATATTAGTAAAAAGTTAGAAAGAACACAAATATCCTTCAGTGGGTGAATGGTTAAACAAATTCTGGTACGTCCCTGCAATGGCATACTCTATGGCAATAAAAAGGAGTGAACTATTGATACATGCAACTTGGAAGGATCATAAGGGTGTTTTAGGTAGTGATAAAAAGCAATCTTAAAAGATTGCATATTATATGGTCCTACTTATGTAATACTTTCAAATGATTAAACTATGGAGATAAAGAGCAGATTAAGGGTTGTCAGGGGATAGGGATAAGTTAGGGATGTATGACTCTAGAAAGTTAGTACAGGGTGTTCCTTGGTGGCAATGGAATGGTTCTTTACCTTGGTTGTTGTGGTGGTCACACGATCTATATGTGGGGTCAGATTGCACATTACTACACACACATACATATGTGCAAATTAGTACATGGAAATATTGGTGAAAATGGAGTAAGGTCTGTAGTCTGCTCAGCAGTACTGTACTAATGTCAGTTTCCTGGTTTTGATACTGTACGCAGTCAGAGAAGATGTCATCTTTGGAAGAAGTTGGGCTTAAGGGATGCTGTGCATTATTTTTGCAGCTTCCTGTGAGTCTACAGTCATTTAAAAATAAAAAATTTAAAATTAACAAACAAAGCCCGGACGTGGTGGTGCACGCATGTAATCCCAGCACTTGGGAGGCTGAGGCAGAAGGATCACTGCCAGTTCGAGGCCAGCCTAGACTACAAAGTGAGCTCAAGGCCAGCCTGAACTGCATAGTGAAACCCTGTCTCAAAAAGACAAACCAATAAAATAAAATAAAGTAAAATAAAATAAAATAAACACAATAGGGACAAAACAACTCTGTTGCAGACCTCAGACTGGGCTGGTAAGTTATAGCTCCTTAAGATTTGCTTTTTCTCTAAAGCTCCTAAATGTCTTTAATTAAGTAGCCAGTGTGAGATAAAGAACAAATTAACTCGTATTCTTCACTATGTTGAACAAAGGCAGAAAACCAAAAATGCTGAGCAAGTCTGTGAATATATAGTACTTGAACAGTTTTAATTTTTCAAGGCAGAGGCCACTAGAATGTGAGTTTGTACAGGGTGAGGACAGGATCTTTATCCTATCATCTAGCATAGGGCTTGGCTCATAGGAGAAGCCCAGTAAAGGCTTTTGGAAAGAAGGAACACAGAGAAGGAGGAAAAAAAAAGAAGAGTAAAGAGAGAGAAAACACTCCTGGCAGGTGTTGGACAGTGTCACCTGTTTCGTGTCATTGCAGGAATGTTGTGTTTAGTGACAGATCAGTGTACAGGACCAATTTCATGTATTAGGGGCAGTGTGGGCAAGGAAGGAAAAGTGCCACTGTGTGGACTTCTGCACCCTTAGAAAATGAAAATGAGAACTCTTGGAGGACTCCCTTTCCACCATGGGCAAATGTGCCCAGCGGCGGCTGTACCTGGGGAGGGGAGAGCCAGGATGGGAATGAGGGCCCTGAAGCACCCTCTATCGGGAAGATTTCTAAGGGATGACATGAACTGAGGTCTTCGCAGAAAGCCAGGTTCAGCCAGCAATGAACAATGCCAAACCCAGTTCCAAAGTGTGAAGCACAAGGGCAACCTGGGACAGGAGTAGAGGGGACAGGATGGGCCTGGCTCAAACACAAGGGCGGGACATCTAAACAATGCAGGGTGCGCTCATGGTCCTCGTCTGTCCTGGTGCCCCCATGTCGGGTTTGGGTTTACCTGGATGGATGGCTGACTTAGAGGCACATTCAGACTCGACTACTGCGATTACTCACTACATAAAGAGACTCTGGAGCTGCCTAAAATGTCCTGGGCTCTTCAAAATGTTAGAAAAATAGTAAATATTTTATACATCCTTCAGGCCTCTTTCCTCAGCATGACTTTGAAGATGATAAAATTCAGTGTTGGTAGGTTGTCAGAGTCCACTATGAATAAGGCAGCCAAATTACCTCCTTCTCCTGCACGAGTCCAAGGCTTTTTGAAAGTTAAAACCTGTTTCAGGGACCTGGTCCTGCTTCATGATTTGGTTAACTGCCTCCCCAATACTTATGTGTCTTCAAGTTCCATGCTTTCTCCTGTGGAGGACCACCTGGATGGCTCTCCTTGAAAGAAGAGCAATTATCTCCATTTTGGCTAAACCTGGCCCTATTTCCATGTACTGATATGTACAGAGCTCGCTAGGACTTTTCCTTGTCCCTTCAACTGGCTTTAAGCAATGCAAATTGGTCTAGCAGAGGTGCTGATGTGTAGTCTTTGAAGCAAGGTGACAGGTCAGTGTTTCCTCGCCCCTGTAGCTCCCAAAACACATGTGTGAGCCGGGTGGGATGGAGAGCCGTGCTCCACGCTGTCGGCTGGGATCGAGCCTCGAGTAAGAGGCTATGACTTCCCAGGGCATAGAAGATTACACATCAGAGCTGAAGCACTGACCCCAAAACATTAGATACTACCTTGAATTGTGTTATGCAGATTACTCCTTCTGCATCTTTCCCTCTGCATATTGCAGAGGTGATTTCAGGCCACCTACCTAGCCCAGCTCATAGTACTCATGGACTTCCCGCCATTCTCACAGTCACCCGTCCCTGAGCCACTCCCCTCCTCAAGAATTAGGGTTCAGCCCTGAGTCGTGGCTTTTGTTCCAGTAACCACCATCGTGGCTGGACTTAGGACCCCCTTGGCTCCCCACAACTATAAATATGCCTTAGTGTTTTTATTCTCGCCATGGGTTGCACTGGAAGTGGTAGATTGGAATTAACTCACTAGAATTCCAATAACTTTTCCATGGGATTACAAATATAAACTTCCCAGACTGAGACGAGGACTGGGAAGGGCTTGCTATACCTCCCACAATCCTTTACAATCTGGTTTAGTTACTTGAGTTTATAAGGTTTTTTGTTTGTTTGTTTGTTTGTTTGTTTTTTGAGACAGGGTCTCACTGTTTAGCCCAGGCTGGCCTCAAACTCCCAGCGATCCTCCTGCCCCAGCCTCCTGAGTTTTGGGATTACAGGCATGCACCACCATACCCTTAGAGATTCTAAGGTTTGAGGATACCAATTTAGCAGAAATCCAGCTATCTAGTTTTCCCTAAAAAAGACACTGGACATAAAACCATGGCTATGTTTCCCATTATGCTCTTGACTTTTACACTTTCTCATCCATCTTCTTAACCTTTCACATCATTTCCTGAAGCCATTTCATCTTCCTTCTAAATGCCAACCTAAAAATAAGTAATCACACTGAAGAGGATCCAGATGGAAACAGAAAAACATGGACACACTCATTCCAAATGTACGCAAAACATTTTCTATATTTGTCAGTAGACTTAAGTTTGCATCTCATCTTCATTCTGCCTCATCACAGAGGGGTGTTAGAGATTTACTAAAATGTGCTGACCCACTGGAACAAAATTCATTACAATGTGACTTTTGATTTCAGGTGGTGATTATTTATTTGGCCACCTTAAAAGCTCAAGACTATTATCTGGAAATAAACATGGCTAATTTATTTTTTTATTTAAAAATACTAAGAGTTAAGATTATCATGTAGATCCTTATGAGGTGTAATTTTTGTCTGTTTCAGTTAGTTCGGAAAAGAAGGTTACATCAAGCTCAGAACTTGACAAATTTCCTAATTTCTCTTGCTGTATGAATGTGGGAGACTTTCTAAGGCTGGACTTCAGCTTCTTAGACACAATCAGGACATCAGAGTCATAAAAATAAGACGAATGTTGTTAGTTATAAGCAAAGTCAGAACTGCAAGCCACCAGACCAATCAGAAATCCCAATGAGCTATTATATTTTAAGTTCTCCTTTTAGAAAAAAGAACAGCGCATGCTCATGCACACATTTATATCAAAGGGGATTTAGTGAGTAAATTGTTTCAAAGAACTTTCTAATGTCAGTACACATCCATTGCGAACTCTAACATCTTTTATACCTGTAATCCAGTTCAATGGCAACTGGCATCTAGAATGAGGAATTTGAGACACTGCCAGATATTGAATCACCAAAGGAAAAAGTAACTTATATTCATTACTGAGGTGAGAAATCTTCACATACCATATTAGAACATTTATCAGAATAAAAAATTGAAATAAAAAGTGTTGTTAAAGACTTTTTACACTTTTTTAGCCTGAGGAGGTCTCATTTCCTAGGCAGCATGATAAAACCTTTGTGAGACTTTATTAAAGAGTTATAAATTTTAGGGCTATATTAATGATCTAAACCACTGAGATCTGCAAATTAACCCTCCAGAATGTGAAAAAAATTGGTCCCTAAATTGTGGTGTTTTATAAAGTGTTTCAAAGGTGAGACTTAGACCTGCTGTCAATAGATTTAATTCTACATGAATTATCAGTCAAATTTGATGAATTATCAGCCAAATTTATCTTTTAGGCTCCAAAAATATTCCTAAATGTCAAGGTACAGACGTCACAAAGGCAACTAAATTGCTGTTGTAGGCAACCTGCTGAAAAAGATGCTGAGCCCAAAACAAAGAGATAATGCCTTTATGTATTTTGAAGGCCACAAAAGTACAGCTACTTTGTGCTCCATACTCACTCATGTGTCCAAACGCCCCCACGTAGGTCTTGTTCAGATTCAGCCTGAACCAAAGCTGGATGGGACCTCTCCCAGCTCAGACCTCTGAACTGTGAAAGCTCTAGCAGGGGACTCCAGGACAGCTGCATATTCCCCAGTCATGGACTTATCCTTTTTTGGTGACACGTATTGTATTTTACTTTGTAACATAGTCTTATCTCCCCGGCCCCTCCCTCTTTCTCCTTGAATTTCCCTTTTTGGCAGTGTGACACTTTCTCCCACACATTCTCCTGCCACGACGTGATGCTGTCTATCTGCCATTAGGACCTTATTGGAGGCTGAACCAACAATGGGGCCACCCAATCTTGGACTTTGAACCTCTAAAACTGTGAACAAAACAAAAAGCAAAAGATAAAATACCTCTCTTCTTCATAAGTAGCTTGCCCCACGTATTTCACCACAGTGATAAGAAGCTGACTGATATACCCCCCTACTATGTTATAAACTTTTTAAAGGCAGGGATGGTGCCTGTTTTATCTTCTTTAAAGCAAACAGATGAAAACTCACTGGACATTATGAAACACTGTCACATGTCTAACTTTCTGTTCTTTATAAAATTATTTGTTTCTATGAATGCCTGACACATTGTGATGCCCAATAAAGATTTGTTGACTGACTGGCTAACTAAATGAATTAAAGAGTGAACACTGCCACTTATTCCCTTCTCATCACCAGAATTGCACACGGCATCGGGTAGAAGTGTCTGGAAAACAGAAGATCGCCTCTCCAAAGGGCATTTTTTGGAAAAGAGCCCAGCAGGCTGACCTGCCCTCCTCGGTTCACTGCCCATCAAACACAAATCCACTACTGATTTTTCCATTTCCTACTATCATGTTTGGTCTTGTCTCATGGTGCCCTGGCAAACTATCCAGGAACGCTTCCTCCGGGAAATGTGGATGTCTGGCTCTGCTCTGCAAAGGTATTTCAGGCCTCGTTAGTGTTAGTGCCATGGTTGCCAAAAACGACCCCCACCACTTGGATGTGCAAATAGCAAGCCTTAGCACAATCTCGTCCTCTGGGAAGCAGAGGGAACTAAAAACAACTAAACCAAAGTGAATGTCTAACTCCAAGAAACCAAACGGGGCATTTTGTTTTGTGATTCTCTATGCCAAAAGCTCAGGACTAAATAAAATGGAGAAAAATGTTCTGCTCTCAAAATGGAAATTTTGCAAGCCTTCCTGAACTTTTTTGTCAATTGCAATCTCTCCCAGAACAAGAATGTTACCTCGCAGGGGAAAAAAAGCACAAACTTTTTTAGTAGCATATGTGGAAAAACTCTAAATAAACCATTTTCTCATTATGAAATACTTCTGTTTTAAAATCCAAATGCAGAAACTGGATTTTGAAAAAGGAAAGAAATATAATCTTGGTCAATTTCTGTGTCTAGAGGGCCACTGGCCACCTGCTTGCCTTCAGTCCTTCACTTGTGGGAGTCACAGGTGAAGTGAGAAACTCAGACTCTCGGATTCTGTGACCCGTTAGCAATCCTTCGTTAGATCACTTACCAACTGCTCTATTGTTGCCACAGTGCCTGGCTATTTCATTGAAGAGACGAGAAGAACAGGCCCTTGTTCTTGGGCAAAAAACCATAGAAGCTTCACTTGTTTATTATTTCTAACCATTCTGTATTTTGTGTGCTTGGTAGCTTCTTCAGTGATTGTTTAATTGTGAATGGGCATGTGACTTGAGGTCAGCTGGTGTCCCTGGGTGGGACAGTCAGCCCATAATCCTGACAAGGAGAAGTCTCACTAAGATTCACACTTCAAATTGTAGGCTGACAACCAATAATCTCCCTCTCTTCAAATCTTCTCTATCATGAAAAATTTGCACAAAAATTGCACAAACTGTTGAAACTTCCTAGACTATGACTTAGAATGTATTTTTAAAAGCAGCTTCTTTCTTTTTCCTTGGTTTAAAAAATGCAGACAGGCAAACAGAAAAAAAATGTTTCTAGTTCTATCTTCCAAAGATAATCACAACTAATATTTTGGCGCATCGGCATGGTGTTCTGGGCTATTGGAGAGAGTTTTTAAAACAAGTGCTGAAAGAAACTCAAAATAATGCCAGAGTTTTAAAATGCTGTCGTCTCACTTTTTAAAATGCCAAAACCACAGTAAAATAAGATTTTCTTTCACTTAATAGCTTTAGTTTGACCCCAGTTAGCAGCTCAGTGGATCGTTGATCGCTCATAAAAAACATTTTAAAGATGAAGGTGAATTTCTGCCATTTCAAAGGCCATTAACAGAATGCTTTGACTAATTTCACAGGGCCTATTTTTCCTCCCCCCAGATCACATCTCTCCAGCCTGCTCAGCACTTCTTAAACTTTCACTCTGGGGTCACTTTGCCTGCTTCCTTTGCTTCCAATTTTGCTTCTGGGGGAGCAAAGGGGGTGCTAAAGAGACATAACTAGAAGTACGTACAACGGAATATAAACAGTGGTCAATTCTGAAAAATGGGATCATAGATGCTGTTGTATTAGTTTCTCAATTTTTACAGATATTTTTAAAGTTCTAAATATTATTAAAACAGCCAGGCATGGTGGCGCACACCTATGATCCCAGCACTCAGAAGCCTGGGGCAGGAGGATCATTGAGTTTGAGGCCAGCCTAGGCTACACAGTGAGTTCAAGGCCCCTCTGAACTACATAGCAAGACCCTGTCTCAAAAGAAAAAAACAAAAAATTACTATTAAAACAAACTAAACAAAAGATATGGTCTCTGTGTTTCAGGGACTTAGGGTCTAATGTAATGTGCAATTACAGTAAATTCAAGACTTGCACACAGAGCACCACTCTGGAGAATTACTAACAGAGGTTACAAAGCACAGCCGAGGAGCACAGAGCATGGGGTGCCTCGTGCTTCTTCCCTACCTGCCTCTTTTTCTCGGAGAAGGTAGGCAGGTTTGGCTTGAAGCTGGGAGGGTGAATAATTGTCCGTGGTTTCAAGGGTAGGTGGCAGTGCACTGCACGAAGAGTCCTGATAGCTGTAAAACCAGACTCTGAGACCATGCCCTGTGCCCGGGGAAGACAGTGCATTTTCACAATGGCTGGGGTTGTTGTGGGAAGCAGATGAGCTTGAAGAGGTGGGCATTTCTCAGGGGCAAAGAGTCCTGTGTATCAAGCTACCCAGTGGTTGATGAGGAACCAGTGAAGCAGAAGAATATAATCTGATTCTGTGTTGGTGACATCATTTGGGACAATGTGGAGGATGACAGGTGAGGTGGAATGGAGGCAGGGAGACTGATTAGGAGGCTACTGCAAGGGTCTAGGTGAGAGATGATGATGGCAGTGGCAGACAGTGGGGAGGGACAGATGAGAGGTCTTTAGAAGACAGACTCTATCCTGCAAGGAGACAAATCAGAGGCAGGGGCTGGAGGGAAGGAGAGAGCAGAATCAAGAGTAACTGCTGGGTTTCTGATGTGGGCAGAGGGTTGGAGTGGTATTAGTTCAGTGATTCGGAAGACAGGAACAGAGAGGGAACAAACGAGTAAAATGACAGCTCACTAAGTGTAGGAAACCTGTGCTACATCTTGGAGTGGCTCTAGAAATCCCGAGGTATAGAGATTTGGAGTGAGTGTGGGTAAGGGCTCCCTGGAAGTGACACATCAATGTAGATGCCACCTTGGCTGAGGCCGGGACTGTGTTGATGATGTCCCAGGAAGAGTGAAGGAAAGAAGGACAGAGGCTGGAGGACTGACAGAGCTCAACATTTAAGGGTCAGGAGGAGGGAGAGGAGATGTAGAAGATGGAAGGGTGGTTCAAGGGAAAGAAGGAAGATCTGAAGGGAGTGATGTCAGCGAATGTCACATCTGCTAAAGGAGGGACTCCTTTCAAGAAGGAAGGAACACTAGTCAGGTTAGAGCTAGTAGATAAGTCAAGGCAGACACACTATTGCCAGATAAAGTACAGTGTGTCCAGTTAGATTTGAATTCAGATAGAAATAAATTTTTTAGTGTGCCCCCATATTTTCTTTGCTAATTATGGTAAACGTAGTAAAATAAAGACTAACCTATGTGAGCAGATGTTAAGAGGCTCACAGGATGCAGAGAGCAGAGGTAGGAGAGGCCTGGGAAAGAGCACTTGCAAACCCATCTTGCTAGAAGCCAGGCTGTGAAGCAACCGGGTAGGGAGCAGGTTAAGACCGGGGGGCTCTTCTTAAAGGCAGTAGACACTTCCTACTGTCATCTGCCCCCCACCAGCCAGAAACCATATGAGGTTCAAGACCATGTCTTAGCTGTCTTTCTAATCAAAGCTCTGATCTGCACAGGTCTTCCCTTTGCGCATCAGGATCTCAATAAATGTTTGCTAAATTCACTTCTTAGACTACATTTCCCTAAGCCAGGAGTAAAAAACTAGTAAGTAGGAGGTATGTGACTTTTCTCTCTATTTGAAAATTATGACCCAAGATATTTGGGCAAATGTGGTTCATATTGATCAGAATAATTTGAGAAGTTGCCTCAGCTCTCTAGTTCTGTTTACCAGTAAAGGTCCAGTCTTTTATTTGAGAGACCAATGTCATTTCTTTTTTTTTTTTTTTTTTTTCTGGTACTGGGAATAGGACTCATGACCTTCCGCTTGCCAGGCAGGTGCTGTGCCACTGACCTATATCCCTGGCCCAATGTCATTTCTTCCACCTTGCGGATATAGAATAGCAGCAGCAACTGAACTGGATACCTCTTAATTGCCTGGAGTTTGTCAAGAGTAAGCAACTTTCCAGAGGACTAAATCAGATCCCAAATGGCTGACGGGAAAACAAAAGCAACTGTGCACCAAACCTCCCAGCAAGTTGCTCAAGAGGGTTTTGAGGTCTGTGGTTGACTTCAGCATCCTTCAGCCTGGTCTGACATCTGTTGTTCCACTTGGCTCACAAGCTGCCTTTTCTCCTTTACACAGCTAAGTGAAATCCACTCACCCCATCAGAGGAATAAACCACCTGCAAAACAAACCTCTTAAATGGCCACTCAAGTCTGCCTTAAGTGATCCAAAGCAGGGAAGCAAATTGTGCACGCGCTTTCAAAGAAAGATGTTTCGCATTTCTACTCCTGAAGTGTTCTCGAGTCAACATGAGATTCTTGTGGACTTGGAGGGAGGGAGGACATGGCAGCTGGTTGCTGAAGCAAGGAAGAGCTGGGATTCCTGCTCTGGCTGTGACGGAATGCAGGCCCCACGATATGCCTGGAATTGGTAGATGGAGAAAGAAAAAATGATGAAATGGACAAACTTGGATGCTGAGGTTGGGTTTGACAAAGGTCAAATCCCAGATCTACCCTACTCCAGTTCTGCAAATATTGGGGTGTTTGATATGGAGGTTAAAAGCAAAGCTTTAGAGTTGGACACACTTGCATTGAATTCTTAGTGGGACAAGTAGAACCGGGATAGTAATTTTCAAAACACCTTCCATATATATTTTCCTTGCACTCATTCTGCCATTATGGCTGCAGGAAAGGAAAAATGATAATGGCATCTCGGGAAAGAGGAGAAAAAAGAATGACCTTGTCAAATGGTAGAAGGGAAAAGAAGTCCTTCAACATGGCGGTGGGGAGGTGAAGGGATGAGGATAGACTGGGTGTGAGGGGAGATGAGAGAAGGGAAGGAGACAGACAAATGGCCAGATACTTGGGACAGGGCTAACTGGTCAGGTGGAACTCTGAAGGAAGGATTAGAAGTTAGTTCATTTGTGGGGGATTTCTAGAGAGCAGTTTGTACCCCTTTTTGCCTACAAAATCCCAGAAGAAGACTTCCCTGTGGATGACCTCACATGGATGTAGGGGGCTCATGGAGCACAGAGGAGGCCTCAGGCAGGACTAGCCCTTACTTGGTGCTCCCTCACCTGACCCCACAGCTCCTGAGGACCCCAGTGGAGAACACAGAAGGTCATTGGGAGCCGAGGTCAGCAGGTCTGCCATGAGCCTCTGTGGCAAGGGAGAGGTGATGCACAGCAAAGTCTGTGAGGAGGTCTTCTGGGTCACAAGGGATAGGCTGGGCCCCAGTCTAGGGTAGTGGTGAGAGACAGGTACTCCTGAGCCAGCAGGAAGGAGAGAAGGATGGAACACCAGGCCCCAGCTGGGCCATGGCTGAGCCCAACTAGGCCAGGAAAAGACCCCAAGCTTCTCCACAAGCATGGCTTTTACCTGCAGGCCTCTCCACTTAGAGGAGTAGGAACCCAGGGGACAGGATAAGGAGGGACAAACCCTGGGGAGGGAGAGGGACAAAAAGAAGAGAGAAGTGATTCTGAGAGAATTTTGTACCTTGAATTATTAGAATATCTGTTCAAAAAAAAGTGAAAGAAGGCTGGCGGTGTAGTTCATTGGCAGCTTGCCTAGAGTGTATGTAAGGCCATGGGCCGGCCCAATCCCTAGCATTGCTGACAGAGAGAAAGAGAGAGAGAGAAAGAGAGAGAATCCACCAACAGTGTTAACCTGAGGTGCAGGTTGTACTTTACAGCCACTCACCCCCAGGTGAGCTTTGTTAATTCGGGTTACTACATACCTTTTTTGACCCCCCCCCATTTCTTCATCTACAAAAAGGGGATACAAGTACTTCTTCTTTTTTTTTTTAATGTGGGTACCAGGAGTCGACCTCAGAACCTCATGCTTGCCAGCAAGCATTTATGCCACTAAGCGATATCCTGGCCCTTTTTTTCCTTTATGTGGGTACCGGGAGTCAAACTCAGGACCTCATGCTTGCCGGGCAGGCGCTTATGCCGCTGAACTATCTCACCAGCCCAACAAGTACTTCTTAAGGGTTGTGGTGAGTACTGAATTAAGTTACATATACAATGCTCTGAGAACAGAGCCCTACATGTAGTTGTACCCATAACATTGTTCCTTAGCGCCCACAAGCTACATTTTCTAACCCTGAGTCAGAGATTGCAATATCCATCTCACACAATAGGTCTCCAAATCATGTAATTCTCATTCCCCGTCATATTTCCTTTCTGAAGAGCTACAGTTATCTTTCTCATCTTCTACCTCAAATAAATCCATCTCTATTCATTTATTCAGTCAATAAAATTGCCGAGTTTCTGCCATGCAGGGCACACTCCTGAGGGCTTCCAAGATAAGCGTGGACAGTAGTTATCATTCGTAAAGAGTGCCAGTCTGCTGGAGGAGGGGTAGGGGTGACTGTCCTACTTCTGTACAACAGAAGGGAAATAGGATGAGACATTCCGAAGAAGCACATTGGTGGCTCCGAAGAGCCACTGCTAACTTCCAGTTGGAAGTCAGCAAATGCTTCCTACATAACATGGCCTTTGAACTGGCCCTTGACCAAGCAGACTTATTTAGGCACGCAGAGATCGGGGTGGTCCAGGCAGAGAATCATTGAAAGGACACCACAGTGTAGAGAGTGACTTGAGAATGGGTGGGTGGTTCCCTGGGATCCCAGATCAAAGGAGGTAAGAGATGTGGCTAATACTAGGCTGGAGAGCTGGTGCAGGTCTGATACAAGTCCAAGGTGCTACTGAGCTGAGAGCTGATGACTTGTCACTTTTCTTGTACTATTTTGTGAATGGAGGAGGAAGGGGAGGGAACAAATTTTATTGAGCTATAGATATGTGGTAACCACTGTAATTATTCATAGAAGAGGAAATGGAGATTGAGCGAAGTTAAATAATGTACCTGAGTTCACATCACTAGAAAGAAGTCAATTGATCAGTCTTGGGTTTGCCTGATCCAAAGCCAGGGCTTTGAGACAAGGCCTTTGGGGCTTCCCTATTCTACCTATTTCCTTGTGAAGGACCGATATTTCCAGCTCCGGCGTGTAAGGAAGAGTGTGTCGTGTTGTTACCAGTAGATCAGCACGAAGGGTGGGCTGGCTGCAGTCTGAGGAACTGAGACTCAATGGTTCCAGAATTCAGGGCCATGGAAATCTGCCAGAAGGAGATGGGTCTCTCCTCCCCAACACGGTCCCAGGAGTTTTCTCTCGATCTTGAGCCACCCACTGGGAAGAGCAGGGTCAGGGACTACGATCATCTGAAGAAGGTGATGGGAGCCAAAATGTAGGGAACTCTAGGTTACTTTCATCTTCTGTGTCTTTCTGGACTATTTAAGCCCCAGGGGATGATATTTTAAGGTGTGTTCTGAGTCAGGAAATGTGATGACGGATGTTTATTTGGGACAGGGTGCTTCGGAGAGAAGGCTCAGAAATGCCCATGTCCTCAGCTAGAACTGACATAGTGAGACCCAGCACAGCAGGGTGAGACCAGATCTGGCCACAGAGACCAGGGAAGTGAGCAGGCAGTGCCCTCGGTATGCTTTCCTGGAGCGGAGTTTCAGGCAGGTGTACTCATCCACAGTCACACAGATGGACAGAGGCAGAATCAAACTGAGGCCCAAGAACTGTCCTCCCGGCTTCGCTCCCGAGGGACTCAAAGGAGAATAAACTCACCCAATGGGGAGACTAAAACCGGTTTACTCTTTCCATGGCCTGTGATTGGTTTTATTAGAATCACAGGATTCTTACAATCAGAGAGGGAGTAAAGATCATCTAACCCAGTTCTCTCATTGTATAGATGAGAACACTGAGGCTCCGAATAAAAAATGAACTGGCTCAAGGACTCAATTTTAACCATGGAGTCTGGCCTAGCTCACATACCTGCTGCCTATGGTCAGCACTGAATGTCCTTCCCCCTAATGTTTAATATTATGGTCTATCAGCTATGACACACACATATCACACATATATGACATATATCCATGCATATATAATATATACACATGTGGCATATACACGGATACACATATATGTGGACATAGATGTGCGTACAAATGCAATATATACATGTATGCACAAACATATATGCATAACATATATTTTTATATCTGAGCGTGTATGAGTGTTCCACTGACTATGATCACTGTCTTCGCCATCTCCCCTGCCTCACACACTCGTACGTGAAGAGCCAAGAGGTAATCCATCCCTTCTCTACCTTTAGATAGCCATAGTTTTTGTTGCTGCAACAGAATACCCGAGATTAGGAAATTTATAAAGAGATGATGTTTGTTTTGGCTCATAGTTTGCTCTAGAGGTTGAGAAGTTGCATACTCGGCTCCTGGTGAGAGCCTCCTGCTGCTTCATTTCATGGTGGACAGTGGAAGCACAAGGAGGTGCATGCAAAAAGAGGTGACACACAGGAGGTGGGTGGCCTTGCTTTATAGAGACCACTCTGTGGGTGACAAAGCAGTCCCATGAGAAGGAGAATGCTTGCAGAAGAAAGGCAGCAATCCTTTCATGATGCTCCACCCCCAAGACCCCAACACCTCCCTCTTGTTCCCCTCTCCCAACACTGCCGCATTGAGGGATTAAGAGTCAAACGATGCACTTTGGGGGGACACACCCGAATTGCAGCACATGCCTTTCTAATGTTGGGAAAGAGATAAAAATGTGTCCTAATTGTAAAGCATTTTAGAGCAACCAGTGAAGAAATTCCCCAGACATATGGTACTTTTCTGGTTTGAATATCCCTACATTTTGGGGTACAGACTGAGAAAGTCAAAGCCCAGAGTCTGGAGCCATGCTCCACTCGGGAATTTACCTGGTCCCACGGCCATCCCCAGCCTGGGCAGCCTCAAGGCCTCGCTGGTCTGCTCTGCCTCCTGGAAGTAAAGGTCCCGAGACCACTCCTTCCACGGCCTCCTTTCCTAGGAGCGGCCACAGCTGACTCCCATTAGCACAAGCAGCAGCTGTTTTCCATCATGTCCTGCAGGAAGTACTCTCCGGAATGAAGGAACCCCCACTCTGCTCTCTTTGGATTAGTGCCAGTCTCCCCACTGTCCTCCCAGAAGCTGTCCTCTTCTCTAGGTCAGACATGACTTTCTCCCGCCTGACAGGCCCAGTGGGAAGGATGCACTGGTGCCCTGTGCTGCATTCCTGCTGAGTCCCACCAGCACTGTGGCTGGAAATGATTTGTGCAGGGCAAACGGCCAGCCTCCCTTTTAATCACTCCCATACTCAGACCTAGGAATCCCAGCCCACTCACCGAGGGGAGGGAAGGAGCCACCAGCGCTTTGACAGGGTCTCCCTGAGCACAATTCTGATCTCCAGGAAGAGGGTCGTGAAAAGCCTCATTCTGGGAGGGTTCACTACGAAAGTTTACAGTCTCTCCCAGCGAGAGATAAACTCACTCTCCCTACCATAGGCCCTCTGCATCAAGGACACTGATATATAATGTTCTGACATCCATTCACCCTGCAGGCTTTCTTGGAAGAATGGGTAGGGTTTGCTTAGGAATACATTTCAGGCCGGGAGATGGGGAAGCCAAGGCTTGGGACAGTAAATGGACCCGGCATTGAGGTAAGAGGAAGAGAGGCAGGTGCTTGCTGGGGAGGAAGGAATGAGAACCAATCAGGGTCCCAACAAGCAGCAGAGGGCACACCCAAATGGAACCATTCAGGAGGGCCTATCTGCAAAGGCACAGAGGTGGGGAAGCCACAAAGAATAGTGTAGTAATCTGAACTTGGAGCCAAGGTGTTGTCATCGCTATGCACAGTTGGTGATGTGATGGGCAGCCACAGAAGGTTGTTGAGAAAAGGTGTGCCAGGATCCATGGTGGGCAGGCTCAGGGGGAGAAGCCAGTGAGGGCTGTATGAAGCCAGAGTTGGTGCCATCACTGTGCCATGCCACTCTGACTCACTGAGATGTCCAGTGCGTGTCCCTTGTCTTCCGTGCTGCAGTGGAGACCTCAGCTCTCAGCTCCCACAGGCAGCTCTGGGGCCTGGGCCCAGTGTCACCTGCACAAACAGAACCAGCCAAGTTTGGAGTGGAGAGGACACTGCGACCTTCCTGGGAAGTTGAGATCCTGGCTTCTTCCCCTGATCACTTTCCACGGCTGGGTTCCTGAGAGATTCCTGAGTGACCTTCTCCTCATCTTGTCCCACACCGAGTGGTCTCCTTGGCTGATCTCTCTAGTGTTTTGTCTTCCACCCAGAAATGAAGACTCCTACATCTGCCATTATCTCCAGCCAGCCAGATTTCCTGAGCTCCTTCCCTCTACCTGCTATCACACGCCTCTGCTCAAGTGTCCCATAATACTTCACACGCAATCTACGTATACAAACTGAAACTCGCGAAATTCTGAGGATCCTTCCCTCTTTATATTGCCCCAATCTGTTGTTTTCCCTCTTCTCTCCCTGTCACTCCTGGACATAGACTCCTATTACCCTCATGCCGACCATTGCCTCAGCCTCCTCTGTCAAGGCTTGATATGGTCACGCTGCTCCAGCTCCCTGCCCTGCCAATCCACTCTGTTCCCAGGACCATGGTGAGGTGCCCACCATGGATCCTGGCACACCTCTGCTCAACAACCTTCTGTTGAGCATCATGTCACCAACTGAATCCAAACCTCTCAGGCTGGCATTTATTCTGTAATCAAGTATGCACCTGATGTTACTTTACAGTATGAAATCACGCATTTATTGTCTGCACCCAAACCACGTCTCCTCTCCGCCATTAGACAGTGAAACTCCTGAGGAGACAAGGCCTGGTGCTCAGCTGGTACTTGGGCAATGTTAGCTTCATAAGTGAACACTTTCCCCTCGCCTTCCTCCATAGCCTTCACACTCCCAACGCTCTCTCTCCCCTCCCGCTGTCAGGCTAGTCACACATGCCACATACAAAACACACACAACACACATGTGCACATACCCAAACACATACGCCCCTCAATATGACACGTCCCTCAAAGACTCATGCACTGAAGGCTTGGAGACCCCCCCCCCAACTCCCAAGCAGCAATGTTCAGATATTCAACCTACGGTGGTGACTGGATCACAACGGGGCTAACCTCGCCAATGGACTGACTCATGGATGAGTTCATAGCTGAATGGGCTATTAGGAGGCGGGTCCCAGTTGAAAGAAGTAGGTCGTGGGGGCATGGCCTTAAAGGGTATATTGGGACCTCTTCCCTTCCCTTCTCCTCCCCCTTTCCTCTTCCCCTTCTTCCTTTCCTTCTCTTCTCCTCTTTCTCTCCCCTCACTTCCCCTTCCTCTCCCCCCACCCCACTCCTGGCCACCATGAAGTAACTTTCCTCTATAACACTCCTGCCACCATGATGTTTTGCCTCAACTCAGGCCCAAAGTAATGGAGCCAGTGAGTGGACTGTGGACTGAAACCTCTGAAACCATGAGCCAAAATAAATCTTTCCTCTCTTAAGTTGACTTTCTCACTATTTTGTCACAGCGATGAAAAGCTCACATATCCATGAAGACTTTCTCACTTCCTTCTCCTCCCTTCGCTCCCCAAGCCCTAATCTCCTCTCACAACCTCCAATGCATTTGTTCGAGTGCCTCCCATGGCTTGGATCACATTTTGCTGACATATTCCAGTTACTGGCTTACAAGTCTTATCTCACCTCCCAGAGAGCCCTCCAGGACTCAGCTGAAGAGGATTCACTTTTTCCTCCCCAACAGCAACTGGCTTACAGGGGGCACTTAGTGCCTACTTGTGAATGAATGGATGGATGGATGCATTTGCTCTTCAAAATATGAAGGTCTTTCTTTGTGTTATGAATGAGAGTTGCATATTTTAATTATTCACATGTAATTCATAACCACATTCTTATTGTAAGACATTCAAACAATATAGATAAAACTAAAATCCTTCTCCTTAGCCCCAGTCTCAGTCCCCTCCCTGTCTACATACACATACAATGCAGGTGTAATATAGTTTTGTTTGTTATAAAAGTGATATGCTGTATGTTAGCCTGCAGCTTGCTTCTTTCACTTTGCAGTAAATCAAAGACATATTCTCACTTTTCTCTATACTAGGTCTATAGTAACTCTTTTTTTTTTTTTTTTCTTTTTGTAACTCATTCTTATAACAGCTGCAAGATGCCATGGTGTGAATGTGCGGAGGCGTTTTTCCCATCCCCTTTCTGGTGGCTGTCCGCTTGTTTGTGCTGCTGTATTATTACAGCAGGGCACAGCTCCTGTTTCCCCTTCATCTTCTTGTCTTGCTCAAATCACTGTACTTCTCCACCTCGTCGATGCAGGCATTCCCCTGTATTCTCCATTCCCTCAAAGGTTATCTCTGCTTGTCTTTCCTGGTGCCATAATCAAACTATTCTTTAGTAGTATGGATATATGAGCTCTGATTCTCCCACTTGGAGACTCTATCCCTCATTATTTCTCCCCTGCATGTGTTTCTTCCCTCCACCAGTGAGATCTTGAGAATGGTTTTTCTTTCCAAGTTTCTTTGCCTTACCCCAAGCAGTCCTCCGGATACTTTCACTCAGCATGCCCTGCCCCCAACTCCTAAGTTTTGCTGAAATTGCTTTTCTTTCTAAATCTTATTAGAATTTCCTTTGCAATTTTTCACTTCTATTTTAGAATCCTTATTCAGCATTCCACATTTCCAGTCTATTATTATCCACTTATATTTTAAAATACATATCTATACACACATATACATATACATATACATATACACATGGGTGCATACATAAAGTAAGTATATACACATATACACGTGTGTATGTATGACGTGTGCCTATACTTACATGCATGTATATGCAGTTAAGCATGAGTGATTGGTCACTCACCTTCTTTTCCGTTAGAATTCATTTGATTTTTGTATGAGTCTTTTTAAAACTTTTTTTCAGAGAATACATGTGAATGATACAATCTTTGGAGATATAGATAGATGGATAGATACGGATAAATATAGATAGATCTATCTATAGATATAGATATAGATATAGATATAGATATAGATATAGATAGACACATGCACACACACATATAAACATGGATCCGAAGTTTATATGTGTGCATATATACCCATATCTATATCTGGTATACATACATTTGCATAATATTTCCACTTTTTTGGTTGTTTTTGTCTTCTGGGACTCAGTAATTAGAGTTATATCAGGTCTTATAAATCCACCCACCAAATCTCTTACACTTTCCCTCTTCTGTTTCTTTGTATTTTGCTGTGTGGTTTGCAATATTTCTTGCATATTATCTTCCAAAGCACAATTCAAGTCACATCCCTGGCTATCTTTATTCTTAAGTCATCCGCTTTCTCTTATTTTGTTTTGTTAAAAAAAAAATAATAAAAAGCATATTTTTAGTTTCAAGATGCTTTCTCTGAGCTCTTTTTGTCGTTGAAACCACCCTTCATCTCCCCTGGGTGCTCCTTCAAGGACAGTATTGGGTGTTCAGAAGGCTCCTCCCCTGTGGCCACTGGCTTCTTAGGTCCCTTTGCCTGGGTTGTGGCTCCTTGGCTGGTGACATGGAGGAGGCCACAAGCAGCCCGGAGGAGCTTTCCGCTGCTGGAACTCCCAGCCCTGAAGCAGAGCGCCCTCCGCTGGGCTTAGCTGTTGGGGGCTGGGGCGGCGGGAGCACATCCATGGGGCCAGGGTCGTACTGAGCCAGGCTGCCTCAGAGGGCGAAAGCCGCCGCCGCGGCCTGGCGCGTTCCCTCCGGGACCCTGTGGACCCCACAGCCATGTGGCTCCAAAGGGGGTCGTGAGGAGGAGCTGGGGTAGGACGTGGAGGGAAAGTGTACACACAGAGCTGCTGCTGTTCCACAATCCTGTTCTTCTTGTTCCGTTTGGTTTTTCTGATCTCTTTGATCTCACTTTCCTAAGAGGAACGGAATGTCACACTCCACTCGTTTTTCTGATTCCTACTGCCAGCTGGTTCCCAGGCCACAGCCTTCCCAAGTTGTATTCACCATGGCATTAGCATAAATAACGTAAGCTCCCTTGTGAGGCTCGTCTTCCCTCCTCACTCCTCTTCTCCAGATGAATCATGGCTCTCGGTGTGTGTTTCCTCTTCTGATGAATATTCGAATCAGCCTGCTGGTTTTTAGACTGTTTCTTGTTGACTTTTTTTTTTTTTTTTTGCATAGAATTGAACTAAATTTATAGATACATGGAGAAAATAGATGTCACTCCGTGATTATATCTTCCAATCAGGAAGAAGACAACCACTTACCCAAGACCTCTTTTATATCCTTCAGTACGGTTTTTATGGGATTTTTATACAACTGCACACATTTCTTATTTTTTCTCTTTCTCTTCCTTCCCTCCTTTTTTCCTTTCTCTCTCTCTCTCTCTCTCTCTCTTTCTTTCCTTTTTCCTTTCTTTCTGCTGGAGATGGAACTTGGGTCCTTAAGCCTGCTAGGCAAATGTTCTACCACTGAGCTACACCCCAGTCCTAAAAAATGTTTCTGCAGTGTATTACTAGATTTTTCCCTCTGCAGTTTCAGTTACTAGTGTGTGATGGTTGATTTTATGTGTCAATTTGAGTGGATTAAGGGATGCCCAGATAGCTGGTAACACCTTTCTGAATGTGCCTGTGAGGGTGTATCCTGAAGAGATTAGCATTTGAATCAGTAGATTGATTTAGATGTGGCTTGCTCCCCAAAGGTTCATGTTAGAAGCTTGGTCCTCAACATGGCACTGTTAAGAGGTTGTAGACCTTTAAGAGATGGGGTCTACTGGGGGGGGGTGTTAGGTCACTGGGGGTGCTGCTTTCAGAAGCAATTGATGCAGTTCTCATGGGATCCTGGTTAGTTCTCACAAAGAGGTTGTTATAAAAGAGCGCAATTGGCCTTCCCTGGCCTCTCTGGCTTCTTGTCTTGTCACGTAATCTCTCCCTCTTGCACATTATATTATAGAGCAAGGGAGCCCTTCCCTAGGGGATGAATCAAGGAGGTCATTTGATCTTGGACTTTCAGCCTCCAAAAACTACGATCTAAACAAACCTCTTTTCTTTTATAAAGCAGCCAGCCTTAGTTATGTTGTAATAACAATGGAAAGTTGACAAATACAACTGAGTAAAGAAGATTCACTCTCACCAAGCGTGGGTGGCCATTATCTAATCTGTTTAAGGCCTGAAGAGAAAAAATTATACAGAAAGGCAAATTCTCTCCTCTTGAGCTGAAGCATTCAGCTTCTGCCCTCAGACATTAGAGTTCCTGGTTCTGGGGCCTTTGGACTCTAGAATTTAATACCAGTGTCCCCTGTTGCCCCCAGTTCTTAGCCCTTTGGGCTGAACTACACCACCATCTTTTCTGGTTCTCTACCTTTCAGGTGGCATATGACAGGACTTTTTATCTTCCACGACTGTGTGATCCAATTCTCGTAATAGAGCATATTTCATATAGCTACCCTATTAATTCTGTTTCTCTGGAGAACCCTAATAAATGCATGGAACATGTTTAGCTTTTTATTATAGAAAATTTCAAGTGCATACAAAAGTGTAGACTGAATGGTATAATGTTCATGTGCACATCACTCAGGTTTGCAAAAATTCTTTTAAAGTTTCAATTATGGTAAATTAGATATAAAATTTTCTATCTTAACCACTTTAAGGGTCCAGTTCAATACTGTTAAGTGCCTTCATTCACATTGTTATGCAACCAATTTCCAGAACTCTTTTCATCTTGCAGAACTGAAATTCTGTACTCATTAAACAAATCCCCTTTACTCCCTCCCCTGCCCTTGACAACCATCATTGTACTTTTTTTCTCTTGGAATTTCATTACTCTAAGTAATTCATACAAACAGAATAATAAAATACTTGTCTTTTTGTGATTGGCTTGTTTCGTTTAGCATAATATGTTCAAGGTTCAGCTACAGCATGTGTTGAAATTTCTTCCTTCTTAAGGCTGAAGGTAATACACATGTTCCTCCATTTGTTCATTGAAGGGTACTTGGGTTGCTTACACCTGGTGGCTCTTGTGACTAATGCCAGCACTGTTTCAATAATTACCAATTCAGAGCTGGTCCTATTTCATGTTACCTCACTCACTCCCCCACTGCATCTAATTTTGAAGCAAATTTGAATGAGGTATTCTACAATTACATTTTTTATTTGATTGAATATAAGTTGTTTTTTTTTTTTTGTTTTTTTTTTGAGACAGGGTTGCACTATGTAGTTCAGACTGGCTTAGAACTCACTATTTAGCCCAGGCTGGCCTTGAACTCATGGTGATCCTCCTGCCTCAGCTTCCCAAGTGCTGGGATTACCGGCATGTGCTAGCATTCTCTGATTGGATATAATTTCAAAGGAGAATCAGGGCCTGAAGCCAACAAATACTCTTCGGCCTCAATAGCTTGAATCTGTTTTGCATAATGGGGAGCAGATGAAGTTGGAGGCTGCCATGGAAGGATGGTCGAGGAAGGAGTAGTGGGTCGGAGAGTGCTAAGACTCATCTGTCTGTGAGCTTCTGCCCTCTTCCCCTTAGTGCCTTTAGTCCCCTGGCCCTGAAGCAAAAGGACTCCAAAGATCCCGGACCATGGAAACCATCCTGGTTTGGGGAGCCTCAGAGAGGACTCTATACGTCTCCATCCGTTGCCTACAGCGAGAGCATTTTGCTTTGTTGCTAAGAGGGCTGGAGTCAAGCTATGCCTTGAACTCGCTGACACTGCCCAGAGAGCCAAGGTCTATTCCTGGAGGAGATTAGTGGAAATTCCTCAGGAAGAAGTTGGCTGTCTGTGAATACCAGGAGGCGTCACTAGATAACCTATCCAGAAACAGAGGTTTCGATGTTTACATTGTTTTAAAGTTACTCTGAGCACCTGGGTACGGCATAGTGTAGTTAATTTAGCGGAGCCTCTAGGGATCCACCCTCCAGCAGATGGAGGCTCTGTGCTAGGACTCACCTCAGAGGTGTGGTGTTTCTTTGCCCTGGTTACCTTGAGAAACAAGATCTTGTGCCAAGGGAACACAGCCGCAATAAATGAGATCTTCCATTCTGGAAGGGCCTGCTCTTAACTTCTTTGTGGCCCTGCAGAAAAGAAACTCAGTCTCATCCTTCTTTAAGGTCCTTCTGCTCATGCTTCCAGTCTTCTCTTCCTCTACCCCATCAGTATGGTACAAGCTCCTCAACATCCCCCATGGCAGCTCAGTCGTGGGTTGCTGTACATCCAAAGTGGATTGTTCTTACTGAAGAAAATCTTTTGGTCTCTTCCCTGCCAGGCTATGGGTCCTAGCTTCTCTTCCACAAGGCTGGCCTGAGATGTCGGTCCATACCTCATGAGGAACCCCAGTGAGAACAGGGCAGAGAAAGGTTTGGTCTTCAACATTGTCCAACAGGCACTGGGGCATCCGGTGCCTGATTGCCCAGGGCAGTCAGTAGGCCTGTGCCCTGGGCTCTTGGTAGCAGAAAGAGAGCATCCTACACTGCAGATGCAGGCAGCACCCCATTTCTCCACCAACCCTCTGATGAACACTGACCTATCACTTCTAGTCCTTGGGTCTCAGTTTTCTGGTAAAAGCAGAGAATTGCACTACCTAGTCTCTGATGTGGTTTATATCTAGATGTCCCCCAAGAGCCACCTGCGCTTGCAGGTGGGGCTTTTAGAAGGTGAGTGGGTTTTGGTGGTCATATAGCTGATTTTCTGTAAGCAGATGGGGCCTGGTTGGAAGAGGTGGATGACAGGATATGGTCTGGAAGGGTTGATTCCTCTTCCTAGCTCCTCCCTTCATGTTCTCTCTGCTTCCTGGCCACCATGCCATAGCAGCTTTCTTCTGCCAAGCCCTTCTGCCATACCATCCTGCCTTGATGCCAGCCAACCATGGACTGAAATGTGAGCCAAAATGAACCTCTCTTCCCTTACTTTATTGATGTTGGGTATTTTGTCCTAACAGTGAGGAAAGTGACTAAGGCAGTCTCTCAGGCTCTTTTAGTCAAAAAGTCACAAAACTTGCAAATCACCAAGCACCAGTGTTAGCTCCAGCTGTTCCCTTAGGGACCTTTAGAGGCCACCTGGGCCAATGATGGAGAAACTAGAAATGGGAGAGATGTGGGAAATCACCAAGCACCAGTGTTAGCTCCAGCTGTTCCCTTAGGGACCTTTAGAGGCCACCTGGGCCAATGATGGAGAAACTAGAAATGGGAGAGATGTGGGAGCTCCCCAAGGTGGAATCTGGAAGGTGCTGTGACATGTATGAAAAAGAGGCCAGCGAGCCTGGAATAGCACCAGAGCTGATTCAGCCTGCATGAAGCTGGGCTAACTCTGAAGGACTTGTTGATGACATTGCATGGATGGGTGCTTGGGACACCTTTGTGTTCAGGCAACAAGGGACCTGCAGCCCAATATGGATTTGGAGCCACGATAGCAAAGAATCTTTCTTCTTCTTGCATAAAGGCAGCTGAAGATCCCAACAAGGACCCCAAGATTTAGAGCCTCAGGAGGAGCCTGCCGGGGCTGCAACACAGAATGCTGGAAAGGAAAGATGGACGTCCCACCCACACCAAAGCAGCGGTCTGCTGAATGTAAAAGCTCTGGCACAGGGAACGCGCTCAGTAACGCTAGTTTTCATATGTACAAGGCTTGTGTTCAGATACAGGTAACAAAAGGTCAATGATGGGAATCTTTCCCTTTGACAAGAAGCCCACCGAGGGACAGCCCAGGGCTGCTGTGGCAGATGGCTTTGCCAGAACCTTTAGGACCTAGGTTCTGGGCCAGAAGGACGGCGAGCAGGAAGAGTAAAAAGACAAGCATTTTCTTCTTGTGATAGTTGGCTTCCCCAGAGACTTCAGACAGCAGTTCACTAGTCAGAATGGAGTCACTAGGCCAGTGACACTGGAAAACGCCGTCCTTCAGGTCTCCGGACTGCAGGGCAGAGACGGAGAGAAAGGAGGATGAGTGTGTGTGGAGAGAGCCAGTCAAGGTACCTGCCACGTGACGGTTCAGAGGCTGCAAATCAAGACGCGGGCAGCCTTGGGAGTCCGTGGCCCACGGTTCACTCTGCGCCCTTTGGTGACTGTGTACATGGGGGTGGGGAGTGGAGACTTGATTATTTATCTTGGAAAACTTATATTGCTCTGCCTTGTAAGATAACTTGGGAGCAAGCCCTTGGTTCCCCACTTCTTGCCCATCTCACATCCACATCCTCGGGTTCCCACCTTTCCTGACTGTTTGCTGGCACAGGCAACACCTCGGCATGACAGAGACCATGGACACAGCCTGCCTCTCAGCCCAGCCCCCCTCACTTGCCATCTAGTGCAGAAGACAGCATTAAAAAGCATTCTTTAAAGTTTCTGAATGAGAGGGACTTGCCTATGAAAATGAATTGAGTGTGGCTTATTTAATCAAATAAGAGTGAAATCGGCCGTTAAATTTCCTTTTTAGTAATGCCTTGTTTGGAATGTCTAGTGTGTACTGGGAGCAGACCCTTCAAAAAGCATCTTTTGGATGTTGAATGAACCCCTCTTTGAGTAACTGTTTGATTTCCCTTCCTGGACTCCTTAGCAGTTTCAGGACAGAGGGCAGAGCCGATTTATTTCTGTACCCTCAGTGTCTAGCTCAGCGCTGGCGCCCAGTAGAAACTCCAGAAATGTTTGTGGCAGGGAATGGAATCTGGTTGATGTCTTCCATAAAGACCATCACATTGGCAAGGGGACCCAAATCCACTTTGGGTGTGTACTCTCTGGCTCAAGGTTGTATAATCCGAGGAACGGATTGTTTCAAACTTCACGAACTTTTTTGCATGTGTGGAAGGCTACAGCCCCATCCTGGCACCAAATGTACACATCTTGTCCCCATGAGGTCACTGCAGGGAAAGATGAACTCCAAGACTAAGCGGACTTAAATATCCCCGAGTGGTGAAGCATGTTACACTGCCTGGCCCTCTTTCCAGCTGCCCTCTCCCCTTTCTTCTGCAGAAGCAGTGACAGAATGAGACATTTCTCTCTTCAGAAGGAAGCAATGGGGGCCTTGCTTTTTTTTTTTTTTTTTCTTCTTTTTTCCTAAATCTTGTTTCTGAAACGTTGTTTCTGAAGTGTTTTCAACCTGAAAACAGCATGGCACATATACCTCTCCTAATCCTTGCTGCCAGAGAAGTCTTCAGTGGGAACTTCCTTCCGTTTTCCACCCTTTTAGATGCAATTCAGTAGAAAAAAGCATGCATAGTAATGAGAATAATGTCAGTTTTTCTGAAGTCAAAGAAAACAGAATTTTCTCTGTTATCATTTTTTCTTTCATACATTTTTTTCTCAAGCTCTTAATATCTTTCTTTTGGGAGCTGTGAGATGAAGGCACAGCAAGCAGCATATTTCTGCAGCTCCCAGACATCTCTGCGAGCCTCAGCTACCTGGGCTAATTGGAACCTTGAGGCCGCCTGCTGCCTGAGGCAGGAAGGGGAGGTCAGCTCGACCTGCTGCTTGATTGTGCCCAACTGTTTCTCTGTTCCCATCCACCCACAGCAATGACACAAGCACGGCACCATCTCCATGGATTGAGTTGTTTCTGCAGAGGGGCGAGCACAGCAGCGGGAGTCGAACAGTCCTAGGTTCTAATCTTAGCTCTTCTGCTCACTGGCTGTGTAACTTTGGACAAGTTATCTACCCTCTCTGAGCCTCAGTTTCTTCACCTGTGGAGTGGGGAGAAAACTACTTACCTAAGGTTTTTGGTAGAATTGACTAGGATAATATTGAAGAGTGGCCAGCAGGCTGGGCATGGTGGTACATACCTCTAATCCCAACAATGGAGAGGCTGAGGCAGGAGGATCACCATGAGTTTGAGGCCAGGCAGGGCTACATATTGAGTTCAAAGCCACATAGTGAGTTCAAAGCCAGAATGAAATACATAGTGAGACCCTATCTCAAAAAATAAAGAAAAGGAAAAAGAAAGAAAGAAAGAGCAGCTGGCAGTACCCTTGTCTCAAGAGAAATAGCCACCATTATTTCTCTGATCCATGCATTGGTTGGCAGAGGGGTATAACTTGGCCGCAGGTATGTACAGTTAGAAGCACTGGCCCCATTTGTCCTTTCAAGTGCTTTCGGGTCCTAGGCCCTGCCTTGTTTTACCAATTACCACCTTATTAATTCCTTATCCATCCCTCAGCCCCAGCTCTGCTTCCTCCCAGTCATTTAGAAAAAGAAAAGTCCTGCTGCGGTTTTCCTGCTAGCATTTCCTGCGGACAGTGGCTTCTGAAGATGTTTTCCTGCCATGTGGAAGGACCAAAGAATACAAGGGATGAGAGCGTCTGCCTCCTGGGAGGGAGACTCAGGCCTTTACAAATGTCCGCTGTTCCTAGTGGGGGAGGAGGTGTGTGCCCCACTGCCTATGGAGTAAGTGTGCAAGAAGCCTCGCTTTACATGCCTGGAATGCCATCCGCTGCTGGGCGCTTTCTTAAGGCTGCCAGAAGGAAGTTTCCCAGCAAAACTGCAGAGCCACCACATGAAGACCCAGCCTAGCAGTCCCCCCTTCTCAGTCCTGGGGAGCCCCAGGGGCCTTGGTCCTGCTGGGCGTTTTGCTTGGGCACCTTTTCTCAAGGACGAGAGAGAGAAAGAGAGAAAGAGAGAGAGAGAGAACTGAGAAAAATCTAGAGATAGTAACAGAAACAGCGGGAAGCAGAGAGAGAAAGATTTTGGAAATGCAGTGAGATGGAAACAGACATGCACAGGAAAGGGGGCAAGACACAAACACAGGGCAAGACAGAGGCCTGCAGGATACATGGAAAGAGACCAAGCTCTGCACAGGGAGAGAAAACAGAGAGTCTGGGGGAGATGAGGCTATGGAGAGAATCCGGACTTTGGGGTACACAGGACACACAGTGGCTCAGCTGGGGATGGGTGCAGTTTGCCCCCAGAATCTTCCACAGATGTAGTTTCTTAGCTCCCAGCAGCCAGCGAGGGTCATGTTCAGATGACACGCTGCAGAAAGTGGGCTGGACATACTTATGGGGACAGCTGGGCTGTGGCTGCAGTGGACAGCAGCCAGCCCTTTAATCCAGGGGCTGGAGCTCAGGGCAGTCCGTCCCACAGCGCCCCCCGGACCACAGCAAGGCTCTCTTTGCAGCCAGGGCTGACAGACAGAGGGAGAGGAGCCTGACGGAGACCTGGGGCCCACATCTGGCAGCAGCTGGTCTGGCCTGGCCAGGCCTGTGCTGTCACCTCAGGAAAGTGGGGAACAGCCAGCCCACGGCCTAGGCAGCACCCTCCCTGTGGCCATGCCCACAAAGCACACATGCTTTTCACTGAGCAGGAGGGCTGGCCCTCCTTACAGCAGAGGGGACTTAATCCTGGGGTGCTGTGCACAGTCTCCATGTTTCCCAACACAGAGGGCAGAGTCAGCTGGGGTCGCTTCCCTGGGAAATCCTCTCTGGTTTCAGCATTATACCCCACCCCCTTCCTGGCCAGGCCCCTAAGGTGGGGGCGCTCAACACAGGAATCAACCTCAAATGTCTCAGGTGCTCAGTGGGGTCCTTTTCCTGGAGCCGCCTACCTCCCTGGCCTGGATTCTCCTCCTCTGCTCTCGCCCCGCTTCTCTCACAGACTCCAGTCCCCCAGACTTTTCAGGAGCTTGTCTTTGTAGATGGGACCCTACTGTGGGTGGACAGACCCACACTCCTGGAGGGACATTGTTCTGGGGCTCCGGAGGATGCCTCTGGGGACAGTTCAAGCTGTCCTTTTTTGCTGGACCCTAAAGTAGACATTGTAATATAAACAAACTATCAGCGAAATCAATAGATTAGGTAAAGTGAGGAGAGGATTGCATTCCTTTGTCTGTCCCCATTGTCCTTAGGAGTCAACAGGGGTTTGAAGCACTCAGTATGTCAGGTTGCCAAAATGTGAGCCGTGGGGGCTGGGGTATCGTGTGACAGCTGAGTCAAATGCACCGCAGGGACCAGTTAGAGAGCTGGCACTGCTTGCGGCTTTGTCAGGAGGCTGGCACCACGCCCTCATCAATGCTAGCAGCCTTGCTCTCTGTTCCCATTGTTCTGGAGTTGGCAAAGCACTTTCCCACGTCACCATGCTCCATCGTCCCCACAACTCCGAGGACGTAGGCAAGCCCGCTTGTGCCCCACTGGTAAAGGTTATGAGGTGTATTAGTTACCTTTCTCTGTTTCTCTACTGGAAAGGCATTTTGTCTCTGAGACAAAATACCCGATGCCCAAAGTTAAAGGAGGAAAGGTTTATTTGGCTCACAGTTTGTAGAGGTTTCAGTCCATAATTGGCTGGCTCCAAGGCAGGGTGGCATGGCAGCCAGGCATCACAGAGGAGAAACAGTTCATAGTGCGCAGAAGGTAGCAAAGTGAGCTAGAGACAAGCCTCTTTCAATCCTTATATTTTAACTACCCAGGGTGGGACACCCTTGATCCTATCCAGAACTATGCCAAACCTATCAGTGGACTGATTTAGTAATCACGCACCCTTAACCCCAGCATCACACACTCTAGATCCAGCCACCTTTGAAAAAGCCCCACCTGTGACGCATGAGGCTTTGGGGGGACATGGATACACAAGCTATAACGTTGCGATTGGAGGGATGAGTAGCTTCCTCAAGGTCACAGGGTGAATAGTGCCAGAGCCATGACCCTGACCTCGATTCTGTGTTCCGAACCCAGGCGTGCTTTCTACTCTGGCTGCTTTTAAGAGTGAGACACTGTCCTGCCCCCACCAGAACCCTGTCTCCCGTCTTTTATTTTCCTCTGAAAAGGAAATCCCGACACAGCAGGAAAGATCTCATCTGTCCTGTCGCAGGGGATTGGACAGGGGATTAGAGCCAGAAAGGAAACTTGCAGCCCAAGACTTTCCCTGGTGCTGACCTCAGAGTCTTTCCCTGGAAATGTTCAGCCTCTGGCCCTGCACACAAGACCACAAGCGCTGTGGTCTGAATGTTTCTGTCTCCCATAGGTAAAAACTAATCTCTGAAATCTCCCGGTGCCTTGATCTTGGGCCTCCTGGTCTACAGAAGGGGAGAAATAAATTCTGTTGTTTATAAGCTGCTCAGTTGGGTGTATTTTTTTAGAGCATCCTGAGTAGAATAAGACAAGATGCAAATGCTTGGCCATAGAATGAGTGGTGGCCACAGGCTCTGGGGTAGCACAGGGGCTGGGGCATGAGGGGCATTTGTCCCTGGTTATGGCTGATCTACTGGAAAGGCATTGTTAATCTGGAATCCAACCATTTACTGAAATTTCATCAATACTGAGAAGTGGTTTCCATTGATTATCTGGGACTTTCTAATGAGTTTTCCTCCTTTCTAATAATTCTTCTTATCTCTGTGTTATCGCACTAACCATATTTGCCAATATTAAAGAATAGTAGTAACTGCGGAGAGGTCTCTGCTCCTGATTTTGGTGAGAATGTGTCTACTGCTTTATGGTATAGTATTACGATTGCTACTTTCCTGGGTTGCATTTGATTGTGTTAAAAAATCTTTCTATTCATAGTTTAAAAATTTTTAACAAGTGTGGGATGTGTGTTTTCTGATAAAGATTTAGCAGCTGCAAAATGCCGTGTGTCAGGAGGAGAATGAATCGAGGACTCCTGTTGGGGCGGTGTGAGCATGGCGGGGAGTGCAGACTCACAGCTTTTGCCTCGAGAAGGGGACACTGCTCTGCTATCTGTCACCTCAGAGACCTTGGGCAGTCACCCTTGCTGAGCCTTAGTTACCTCGTCTGTGAAAAGGCGTAACAACAGCCTCTCCTGGCTAATTTTGGAGGATGAAGTGAGGAGGTATTTACGAGGCACAGACAGACCATCTCCAAGATGCGCCCCAGTGACCTCTGCCCCCTGAGTTTTATACCCTTAAGTCATCTTCTGTGTGGTACTAGGATTGACCTGTGTGACCAACAGAAGCCAGCAAATGGGATGGCGTGTCACTTCCACCCTTGTCAAGCCTCTCAGAAGACAGCAGCCCTGGTGACATGTTGGCTGCAGCCTCAGTGACCCTGTCACCCAGCAAAGTCCCCCCTCCATTCCTGACCCTCAGAAACTGTGACACCTGTTTGATTGTTTTAAGCTGCTAAATTTAGTGGTATTTTGTTGTATAACAACAGATCACTTATACAAATACCTAGCATAAGGTAAGGGCTTGATCAAGGTTATCTATTTTATCAGTATTAATATGAACGAGTAATTAATATTAAGAATTAATTTAGAATGAATTACTAAAAAATAATCCAGTTAGCCCTACCATTGAAAACCAAGGTAAAGGTTTGTCAAAGCCTTCCAGTCTTCAAAAGATCTTGCTATTTAGGCTTCAAGTTTTAACTATGTCAGGATTTCTATTCAGTCCATATGGGCTCAATTATACGTGAAAGTGGAAGTTTTGCAAATTAGTTCATATTTTTGGGGAAATGATTTTGCTGAGGAAGTCACTTTACTGGTTTCCTCCTGTGTGAACTGAGGAGGTGGAATAGATCTGCCCTTCCATTAAGACAGCGACTGGCCTCATGTGGTGTAGCTTATTTTCCTCCTGCCCAGAGCTGAGAACCGGGGCAGCCTGGCTTTGTCCAGACATCAACAGCCAGGAGAGGCAGTGAGTGGCTTTAGGAACAGTGGTTCCACCCTCTGGTTTGCACTGCCGCCTTACATTTATGTTTCTATCACAGTCATCTTGTTGAAGCCCGGCTCCTCTGTCTCCTGATCATACAGTTGCAACCGTTCATCCACTTGACACCTCCAAAATGCAGAGAACCAAATTCTAACGCAGGACCTGTCCAGGTCAGCCTTCCTCATTGAGTCTGTGTCTAGTCCGTGCGGCCGCCGGCCTCTCCAAGGTCTCTCTCCCCACTCCACCTCTCATCTCTACTGAACACGTGTCTGGGCCAGCATCTTGTGATTCACCTGTGAAGCCACATTCTGCTCCTGTCCCCTCTGCTCTGTCTCCTGCCAGCTCCTCTCTCAGGTGGCTCTGTCACTGTTGTGCCAGTGGCTTTACAGTTGCCTTGCTTGGCTGCGGCTCCAACGGAAAAGCAGGAATGGGGTGCAAGAAAGATGGACCTCGGAAGGGAGAAGACTGATCATGTGGCTTGGGGGTCAGGGGACCCCATGATGCTCATTTCTGATGACATCATCTGAGCAGCTGCCAGGGGACATTGCTCCCCCAAGAATCTTCTCATCTCTTGTTGTACAAAGGCTGTTCCCTCATTTCAAGCAATTAAACCTGACTCTTCTACCACTCATCCATTCACTCATTCATTTGTTCATTCAAATAACACTTCCTGGGCCCCTGCCCTGCCCAGGCCCCTGAGTTGGAGTCTGCTGAACAAGACAAATGCAGACATAAGTAACAGGTGTATTCTCTCCTCAAATACAAATAATCCATTTCAGAAAGGTGGGTGGGTAGTTGGGAAGACCAAAGGACCTCAGGGAATAAGGCTTCATTTTCTTCTGCCTTTATCTTGTTCCTTCAAAAGGGATCCAACAAACTCAGCAAGGATGGTGACTGCCACAGCAAGGACCGAAAGGAACAAAGAGAAGGTCTAGAAGTTGAAGTATACGGCAATGTACAACCTGTGCAACTGTTCATGAGCTCCCTGGAGGAGCAGAAACGAAGTGGTGGGAGAGAAGTCAAGGAGCAAATGCTTGAGGTCAAATGACTTTTGCCAGTCTATAGTCAGAAATCCAGCCCAAGAAAACCCTAGAACAGGAACAGGACAAAGAATGGCTTAAGACATGGGGAGCAGGCAGATGTTCAGCTGGGAGTGTTGGGGGCTGCCTTTTGGGGATGCAACTTCTGGGGAAACTCATGAGTGAGAAATAGCTTGCTTGGAGAAGGGGGCTTTCTTTCTTCTTTCTTTCTTTCTCCCTTTCTCTCTCTCTCTCTCTCTCTCTCTTTCTTTCTTTCTAAGGTCTCACTACGTAATTCAGGCTGGCTTTGAACTCACTATGGAGCCCAGGCTGGCCTCGAACTCACGGCGATCCTCCTGCCTTAGCCTCTCTAGTACTGGGATTTACAGGTGTGCGCCACCACACCTGGCTCCTTCTCTTTTCTTCTTGCCTGCACATCTATAGGGCAACAGAGCACAGACCCAGAGCCAACGGAGAGAGTCACAGGCTGGACTGTGGTTGAACAAAGGGGAGACTCCTCACCCGAAAGGGCTGTCTGGGGCTGGGGAGCTCCACCGTGGAAATGCTCCAGCTCAGCAAGGGTGGCTTCTGGCAGCAATGGTGGAAGTGGAGCTGGGAGGTTTTCTGGTGACCACGAGCTCTGAGGGCCTCCCAGATCTTAGGCTGTGTGCTGTGTCTGACTCCATGTCCCGGGGAGATGGTGGTCTGCGGAGGGCAGGGCCTGGCCCTGTACAGCAGCTGCTTACAGTGTGTGTGTGTGGTCCTTCCTAGAGCAGCTGTTTGCTCACATCCCTGTCAGGGCTGCAAGCCCATTAAATGCCTTTGTGTGGATTAGAAAAAGCCCTTCCCCACCCCCATGTGGCCCACATCTCCTTTTAATTGGTGAAAAGAGGAGGTCTGGATTGCAGTTTCTACTTGCTCCCTCTTGTGCAGTGGATAACCTGCACAACTGTACTTGTGACCCCGTCCCCTATCCCCCTGCTCTCCTCTAGCTGCATCTAATGGGCTACAAGCTCAGGACTGGATACAGAGATGAATTGGTTCAATTAATGAGAATGAATGGGAGGCTCAAGGAATTGTTCTGGCTCAGAAATCAGCCATCGCAGAGACAAAGCCACATGAAGCCAGTGTTTAATGTTAGGACTGATGCCTGGGCTCTTCTGGGCCCGCCTTAGAGCTGCAGTGCACAGGGAAGGCTGAAGATGGAAGGAGATGTTCCAGGAACAAACCCCCAGACACCTTCTCCCCTCACCAGTCCATTAAAGCCACTTACTACTTTTCTTGCACTTAAATACTTGAACGTTAAATAGTTTTTGATTTATGTATGTGTTTAATGTATGCCCTCAATGTCTGTCCATAATTTCATCCTCAGTCTTGGATTCCAAGCTCTTAGAAAGTGCAGATGATGCATCACCTGAAGAGTCATGCTCAGAGAAAGCCCTGGCACCAGGCCCCCTGGTGCTCTGAGATGATCAATAGGAGGATCCAGTTCAAATTCCTTGCCCCGGTATCCCAGACTTTCCATCATCTTGTCCCTTAGTTTCCTCTCCTCCCCACCCCTGTTATTCTACTTCAACACCCTATCTACAGCCCACTGGCTGCCAATGCCTGGGCGTCCCATTTCCACGCCTTATGTCCAGCTGTTTCTTGTAAATGTTCTGTCCTTTCTTCCACCCCTGAGTGCCAAATCCACCCAGCTTTGGAGCGTCACCTCGCGTTCTCCTCCGATTCCTCCTGCAGGCATGATCTTGTATCTTTGCTCTTCCCTGATGCTTTAACTTTTTATGGATCTTATGACACTTTACTTTGTATCGTTGCTCTCTGAGCTTCCCATGAATCTCGGGCACTCCTTGGTGACAGAGGCTGCGTCTTATCCATCTCCATCTCTGTCGGGGTCACTCTGGGGCTGGGTGCCTCGGGTTCAGCTATGTGGCCTGGCTGGGGGCCATCCCAGCTCAAGTCTCTGCTCACAGATAGTGAGGGGTTGATGAAATGACCTCTAAGACCCGTGGTGGCTCTGGTCTTTGGCTCACTAAGTGCTTTCTGGATGAATGGAGGTTAGAAAGAGGCCAGCCCCTGCTAAAAGGGGGAGTGTTTGGGGACTTGTTATTTATAGAAGCCTTCAATTCTTGGATTGCCAAGAAGTTGGAAATTCAAGCCAGTCAGTCCTTTGCAGCAGATTTTCTGTTCCCGTGAATGGGAATGGTACTGAGTGACTCAGAAAGTAGTTGGCACAAAGATGCAAGCTCTGTTCTTCAGAGCTGGCACTGACTTCTCCTGCAGCCCCTCTTCCTCTGCACAAAGCCAGGGTGTGGCCACACATCTGTGCCCTGGGGCAGTCCTGCGCACTGAAGTCTGGGTCCTTCTGTGGTGAGCTGGAGACTGTGACAACTACAGTATGGCCCCTCGTCAAAGGAGCTGCCTAGACAGCACCGCAGCCCTAAACTCATAACTATTTTTGGCAGTAACTATTAAGCAATTGTAAGGCTTGGGTACACTGGCAAATCTTTCTAAAATAGGACTTCCGTTGTCCCCCCAGATGCCGGGTGGTGACTCAGCACTCTGTACAGTAACTGTGATTCACAGAGTGTGTGGGCACCGAGGGCCTGTGGGTGACCCTTGGCGGCTGTTCAGCACTCCCTCCTTAGCCAGAGGGTCACAGCCAGGGAGAGGAGGTGCCCACACTCCATACCCTAGGGCTTCCAGAATGCTGCTGTCACTGCCACTGCTGCTGGCTTCTCTGCCCAGTGGCCGTGGTCAACCATCGAAGCCAAGGATATTTGGTGGGACAACTCCTCCATCCAGGGCTGGGATGGGGGTAGGAAGCGAGGCATGCTGGAACTTTGATAGCCAGGGTGGGGGCAGATGCAGGCCTATGGGCTGGGAAAATGAGGAGAAGGGCAGGGGGGTTCAGGGGTGGGGCGCTGGATGCCTCAGCTGGTAGAGGCCCAGCCACGAGTCTCAGGCTTCAGGGACAGCAGGGCTGCTGACTCACTGTGGGCTCTTAATCCCTGGTGGTGGGCAGACCCCATCTCGGGAAGCCTACGGGGCTTAATGGTGTTTATGAGGCTACAGAAGCGGGCCTGCAGGCTGGCATGAAGCCCTGGCCAGCCATGGACAGGAGGACAGAAGGATGGGGCAGGGTGGGAGAGACAAGGGGAGCAGAAGTGAGCGATGGAGAGATAGAGTCTGGGTGGGGATTGGGGGAGTCAGGTGGTCCAGCACCCTGAGGTTGGGCCAGACGGTACCACTGGTGCAGGAAATAATGGGCTGTGCATTTTTCCAGTTTTCATAGCTGGGTCAAAGACTTCTACCATTCAGTAAAATGTACCAGGCTTACTCAGAGATTTCCAAACCACGCTGAGTACACAGAAACTCCAGATCTCTCCTTTTCTGTCTCCTCTACACCACCCCCTGCCCCCCAGTGCCGCAACAGTCACTTAATTCTCTCTTCCTTCTCATTATACAAATATGAGATGGGAATTAAAATGCCCCCCTCTACCTGCCTCTCCAAATGCTGAATGATGAATAGAGACCCAGAAAATGGCTGTGCATTCCAAGGTGCCTGGTAAAATGCTGAATCTTGGCACAAGATGTGTGCTATGGAGATAACATTATTTGAAATATTTTCAGAAGTGTTTCTATAGCCTACAAATCTCATTTATCTGGGGCATCCTGTGCACAGTAGCAGGGAATTTCAATACCTCAGGGAAGAGGTGCATATCTGCCATTGCTGAGTTTCATTGTCAAAATTAGATTTCCGTTAGGACTCAAAGGCCAAGTGCTAAGGAGACAGGATTTCCTAAAGCCCTAGAGGATACGATCATAGCTTTATATATGAGATTACTACAAGGCAGGAAGAGGGATTGGGGTGCCCATCCCTTTTATTTCTAATGCTCCTGGGGAAAAGGGAGACTGGGGTGGGGGTTGGGCAGTCAGGTACCCCAGGTCCAGTGGACAAGTTGAGAGAGCACTTTGTCCAATTGCAGAGATCTTGGGGCTGTCTCTGGCCACATCCCTGGAGACAAAGTGTAGCAGAGGCGGTCTCTGCATGCTCTCAGAACTGACGTACACTGAAAGGAGCTACACTGAGGGTCCTGATGGGGCCTCGAAGGTGGGGAGGAGCAAGTGCTTGGCGAAGTTTGCGTGGAAGTTGAGCCTGACCTTGGGCTTCATGGAGCCTGGAGGAAATCCTGGAGGGTCCAGGACAGTATGGGGACAACTGAGCCTGGCCTGACCGCAGGAGACATGAGCAGATCACCCATCAACCCTTGAGGCCCCATGTGAGCCCCCAGACCCGCAGTTCTTAACCCTGGCTGCACAGTGGACTACTGGACATGCATCTCCCTCACTCAGGCCCTGCACTGAAAGGTTCACATTTAATTGGCCTGGTGTTGGTGTATTTTTAAAAAGCTTCCCTGGCTTATGAAATAAGGAAGTGAATAGCTTCCTTCAGGGATAGAAACCCCCTGCACCCCAGGGTGAGGAGGAGGGCAAGGTACCCAGGATGCACTGTGCTCAGAGGCACTGATGCCAGGGTTTCGCAGGTGCAGGGTTGAGCCCGGGGCCTCACTTGCCTCATCTGGTCCTGGCCCTGCCCAACTTTCCTCTGCAAGTAGACCTTTCCCCACCCCTGGTTTTCAGAGGTAACCCAGGCTGTAAATTCTGTGCTCTGGAAGGCACCCAAAGGTTGCAGATGGGTGTCACAAGCCAAGAGACCATTGGGGAATGGGTATGGGAAGAGAGTAGGCAGACAATTAAAAAATGAACAGACCAGATTGTTACCTTAAGTGCTTTGCTGATTTCCGGGATAAGGATGGCACAGCATGACTGCTGGCTGCAAATACAGCTGAGTCATTTCTAACCCGCACCCTAAACCCAGGCCTCCCTGGTGAACTCACTGTGGGGGAGGGTGGACTCGATCCAGGGTCCTGCAGCAAGGCATCTGAGTTACCCAACCAATCTGTGTGCATGTTCCCCAAGAATGAGAGTGTGTGCATGTCTCCAAATAGTGTGTGGGCGACCTCGAGGGACCTGGGGTCCTCATCATTCATCTCACCCAGAAGCCGGGGCTCAGTGGTGGTGAATCAGAGCCAGCACAAGGGCAGGCAGATTGCCGGGGAGCATTTGGAACTGATTAGCTCGTGAGAGCTTAGGGCTCCAGTGAAAGGTCCAGGGCTGTTAGAAAGCTCAGGGGTTTCCACGCTAGAACAAATGCATCCTTTGTGAATAATAAGTGACCTTTGTTTTCTTCTGCCCTGGTTTCCCTTCCCTTCTTCCTCCATCCTGGCCTTAGCCCTGGTGCTGGGTCCTCGAGAAGAAAACCTGACCTGGCCCTGCTGATTGGACTGGGCACCCTGAGCCCCGGTAGAGCTGCGACAGAGGTGGCCTTCTGTGTTCTAGCCCAAAGTCTATCTTACTGGGGCAGAAAATAAGGCCCTGGACTTCAGAGGCAGAGCTGTGTTCTGGATTAATCAGAGCACCCTTTAGAGTCCGGTTCTGTTTCCGTCCTCTCCTTTTTCTTAGCTTATTTGGGGGGGGGCAGTTGTGAGAATCAGTAGAGAAGGAGTGGGGGGGCAGGAGACTGCTCCTGGGGCTGTTTAATGACTGACTTTCGATGGCTGCTCAGGGCCCTGTGTGCAGCCTCTGGTCCTAGGTCACAAACCTAATAATCAGAGGCCTGACTACATTTGGGTCTCCTGGCTTGGCTGGATCTGCTGGCGGGGGGACCGGCCTGCTCTGGGAGCTCTGAGGTTTCTAACACAGGGCTGTATTGAGGCTCAGATGAACTAGGCCACTTAAACTTGAGGAGTCCTTTCTTTCTCTGTCGTGATTTCTGCTGAGAGCGGCAGCAGCAATGACCCATAAAACTCATGAGCTTTACCCCATAACCCATTTGCTGGCATCTATTATTCTCCTACGATAGCCAGCGGCGAATCCATCGGCAAGCCACCTGGTCTTGATTTAATTAATGTGCAAAGTAAAAGAACATCAGGCAGGTAAAAATCTGTAATTAGCAATAATTTCTCAAGATTGTCTCATTGAGTTCCCCCTCTTCCCTTTCCAGGCAGTGGGACGAGAAGGAGCCAAAGGCAAATCCAGTTTAATTCCTTCTTGAGTAATTGCTCCAGAAAGCCCTCCAAAAAAAATTGCTGGCTGTTTAACTCAGCAATTTGAACTTGCATTTAGGAACATCATCAAATTGTAAATGCTTTGATCTTTTTTATGCTTCTGTACATAAAGAAAACTAAGCACACCCAATTCTTGTGCCGTACAGTCATAAGTATTAGAAACCCTTGGCACGTGGCCATGGTAAGAGGCTTGAGAGGGGCTGGCTTTGTTGTAGGAGGAAACAGCTGGATGCCAGGGAGCGAGCCTCAGAAGAGGAGCCAGGAGGCCAGAGCCCTGGTCCCTGTTCCCCTGTGGCTCAAGCGATGACAATGGGCAGGATGTATCCCTTCGTTTTCGTCTGTAAAACAAGGGAGGGGGTGCCAGATGATTTCCAGATGTTCGAATCCTGCCTCCCCAACCCCCAAAACGCTGCCATTTTTTGAATCTAGGAAATACCCCCCCAACACACCCCCAGAGGTGAGGCACAGGAGGCCAGGACAAAGATAAGCAGGTAGTGAAACTTGCTCTGTAGCTTGATTGTCAAGATGAACGGTGGAATTGGGAGGCTCCTTTGAGCAGTGATACTCCTTGAACAGGTGTAGAAGCCGCAGCCACAGAGGACTTTGCTAAGTCAACTTGCCCCTGGGGGTTTGTGGGGCACCTGTGGCTTCAGCCTTAATCAGCACCCATGCTCTTCGACAGCACTGGAAAACCACAAGGTTTAGGCAATTGCCCAGATTAAACCAAGGCCACTGCCTTCTATGCTATGTGAGCTCTGCTTCTCTGTGGGAAGGAGGGGAAAACTGGGGCAGCCTGTTCCTTCATTCCTTCTTTTCTTCACCCACTCATTCAGCAGATGCTACTGTCTACAGTAGCCAGGAGCAGGGAGGTAGCAGAGGGATGAGGCAGCTGATGGTTCTCTGAGCTCCTGCAGTTGCTTCTTTGGCACATTTGGGTTGTATATTAGATCTATAACAAGACAGTCATTCACAAGGAGGCTTATGAGCCTGGATGGCCATGGGTGCTTAACTAAACAAAATTAACCTACCTCTTTCTGGAGAGGTTAGTTTGTCAAGGCCCAGCTCAATGCCACTTCTTCCAGGAAGCCCCTCCTGATGACCCCAGGCAAATGTGATATCTGTCTTCTGGTTGTCCATAGCATTTGGTTGGTCCCACTTGATTGGATATTTACACCCAAACTTGCACTATTTTTTGTTCTAGCTGTGTCTTTTTCTCCTTTAAATTGGTAATTCCTCGAGGGCAGGGACAATTGAGGCACAGGAAAGGCCTGTTGGGGGGTCCGAGTGCTGGTTGTAAGACTGTACCTGACTGCGAGTCACATGTGTGAAGATGGTGGTCAGGTCCAGGAGGTAGGGGTTTTCAGTTCTGCCAAATCGTCTCCTTGGCTTTGAGTTCTCATACCCCTGGATGTACTTTATGGGTACTCTGATATGAAACAGGCTGACCATCCTCCTTTGTTCTCAATAGTCTACTGGCTTGAGTGCAGGTAAGGACCACATTAGCATTAGTGCTAACTCCATACCACAGACTCCTATGAAATGTGCAGTCAACAAAAACCCTTCAGTCTTCTTACACACAGTGCATCCTAGCTCCTGTCCCCTATACTGGTGATGATTATTTGGCTGTTTCTTTGGCTCAGACTTGGGACTTTGCATGTCTCTACCCCAGCTGCAGGTGAAGGTGTGAGTCTGCAGTGATACCTAGGAGACCGAGCATGAGCATGTGCGTGTGTCACGCTGCTGCGGGTTGGCCTGCATCCTCAGCCGTGTGCCCAAAGACATATGAGTACTTCCAGCGCTGGCAACCCAGGGGATTGCTCATTGCTGAATAGCAGCCTGGGTTTATTTTTATAACAAGTATTTACTGCAGAACAGCCTAGCAGAACCTCCTGGGTTTCACAACTCTTCCGGCTCTATTACATTCACAGGATGATGCCAGCCTGGCTCCTGTCCTCTCTGCTGTCCCCATAGAGATGCCTACTGGGAACCAGAGCATCGGGTTAAAACTCAGTGTCAAGCATCTGAGTGTACAGGCATCAGGGAGCTGGGGATGCCTCTGGGCAATGTCAGAGGGCGGAGCCCTGTAGCTTGTAAATACCTGAGAAGCCAGGGCCCCGCTTTCATTGTCTGCAGAGTGTGGGGAGGGGGAAACAGTACCTTCTTGTGTAAAGTCAGTGAGGTCCGACTTGTCCTAGGGAGACATAAGCTCAGTCTGGAGCCTGGTGCCCAAGCCTCATTTTCCACTGTGCTTTCTTCCTTTGCCTGTCTTGGCATTGAAACATCTCGCATTTGTCCATGTGAGACAGGGAGAAGCAGAGCCCCATGGCCCCGCTCTCCCCTTCAAAGACCCTCAGTGGCTCCTGTTATCCTGGCTTCCACTCTTCACACAATTGGCGCATCTTCTAGGCTTGCCCTTTTCTTCATCTAGTATCAAAATCCTGCCGGAAGTGCCTGTCAGTCTTCCGGCGATTGCAGTCTCTTCTCAGTGGCCAAGGGGAGCCTGTCATTTACAGCCCTGCAGTCCTGGCAGGGGTGCAGAGGAGCTGTTGTACTTGGTACCTTACATGGATCCTATTTTGCCTGGTTCCCCTCTGGTCTGGGCCTGTGGCAGACTGCTTAGAGTTCCCCAGTCCGCTCTTCCCTTCCTCCATAGCTGTTGGCTCTTCAGCAGAGGACACAGCCTCCTAAGGTAGAGACCATAATCCCAGGCTCCTCTGGAGCTAGCTATGGTGTGATTGAGTTCTGGCCAGTGGGATGTTAGTGGAGATGGTGAGGGTAACCCCTTAACCTTTCACAGAGAGCCTGCCCTGCCATGGCCCCCTTCACACTGGCTGGAGCGTGGGCACTGTGGTGACCTAGGTTAGACAGCGTAAAGCGAGACAACAGCTTAGAGATGCTGGAGGGAAAAAAGAATAAGAATGAGAAGCCCCCAGTGACTTCCAGTGACTGGGGCCATTTTATTGGAAAACACTTCTGTCTTGTTTAAACTACAGCTACTCAGAGTTCCTGTCCCATAGCTGAACTTGTATCCTAGCTAATATGGTGTCCACCCCACTTGGCTTCCTGGTCTGCTTCTGCCATCTTCCTGCGCCTTTCTCAGCCCACTGCTTCATCTCTCAGCTTTCTGGCTTTTTCCTCTCCACTTGGCCTGGCCTGACCTCTCCAGGTAGTTTTGGAGTCCGTTTCTGGCCTTGCCTTGACAGGCATCGTGGTGGGGACAGGGCAGTAGTGGTCAGGCTGTTATTTCCAGTTTCTGCTCTCTAGTTACAACCCCTGCCACTTGGTCTCAGATGCCAAGCACTCAGTGCCTCCTGAGCCCTGGCCTTGTTCACTTGGGCTCCAGTAACTTGTGTCCAGCAGATCCTTATCTGTATGTGTATGTAGATTCCCATCTTGGGACTCCTAGAACATTGCCAGGGATCTTGGATGGGGCTGAGTGCTATGGGCTTCTTGCTAGCTTTTCCAAGTTATGGAAGCCTTCCCACCTGGAAAAGACAGTTGGATCAATAAATCGATTTGCCAGATGCTTTGCCTTTGGGGTTCTTCTCAGAAATTGTCCTTTCTATCAGGAAGGAGAGGGTTCTCTTAGCACTTCAGCCTCCCTGAGACGAGCAGCGCCCCCTACTGTTGACCTTTAAATGTTAAGCAAATGAAATCTTAGATTTGAGAAGAAAGTATGTATTTCCTGTAACACCCAAAAATAATTTCTCCTCATGGACCTGAGTAGGAAGATTGACTGGGAAATGCACTAGACTCCCTCAGTTAAGCAGCTAATAAGAGGACAGGTAGGTGGGGTGTACTAGACTCTCTAGGGCAAAGAGAGCCAGAAGACTTGTGCTTGTATCTGTGCACTGGCGGGCGCAACTGGACTTGCAATAGTGGAACCAAACCCGGGGACGGGAGTTGAGTTTAGGGGGGCTTCATCACACTCCTCTCCAATTGCCAGAGGGAGAAGGTTCAGTGAGAACTTGGAAGTCATTGGATGTAGTAGTCAGAACTCCAATTTAGAAATGAGAAAATTAGCTGGGTGTGGTGGCACATGCCTATAATCCCAGCACTCGGGAGGCTGAGGCAGGAGGTTTGCTGCCAGTGCGAGGCCAGCCTGAGCTACAAAATGAGTTCAAGCCCAGCCTGAACTGCATAGTGAAACCCTGTCTCAAAAAAAGACCAAAAAAAAAAAAAAAAAGAAAGAAAGAAAGAAAACAACAAAAAAAAAGAAATGAGAAAACTGTCCCAACTACTAGTTCTGCCTGGTACTACTTCCGGCTTCCTGAATGATCCCCAAACCAGCAACCTAACCAGTCTAGAAGTTTTCTAGACTCATCTTCCAGAAAGGAAGAGTGGACAAAATGTTCCCAAGTTTCTTTCAGCCACAACATTCAGGGAGTCTGGTGGTTTCCATTGGTCATCTGTTTTCCAGTGTCCTTGAGCAACTCTGCCCCCACCCCAGCCTCACCACCCACACCTCTGATGTCTTTCCTTGCTCCTCGAAGCCATCTGCTCCTCTGGCCTCTGGTTGAGAGAATCAAGCACACTCAGAGTTTCCCATAAACACAGAATCCCATGTGCAGCAGACAGAGGGATGAGGCAGAGGCAGCCCAGGGTCCAGCTCCTTGTGAGCTGAGCTCCCTGAACACCCCGGGAGTGTCATTCATTGATTGACTGCCTGTTGTGCACCCAGCTCTTTACCAGAAGCACAAAGGAAGCTGGAAATGGTGGCTTTAATTTTTTCAAGCATTTTAGTGATTTTTAAAAAGGACTCTGAGTTATTTTAACTTTATTTTATTTTTCTGGCTGTTCCAAAATCTTCCCAGACAACCTTACCACTTCATTCACCCAGTGACGTATCTGGTTATGATTGGAAAATATGGTGAATGTCTACATTTTAAAAAATTTATTATACTAAAAGTCACATTGCCATGAATCCCTCTCAAAATCCTCCCCCTCATAGCCAACACACTAATCCCATCATTCTTGTCACTTTCTGAAGCAGCTCTGGAAGTCCTCTTTCCTGAGGGTCTTTAGTTTCACTGCTATAGCTGCCTTGATGTCCTGAATGGATTCCAAACATTAACCTGCTTTAGTCATTTTGACTTTGGAGAAGAGCCAGAAGTCACGTAATGCCAGATCCAGTGAATAAAGCAGACGAGGACATGCCGTCCTGTTTTTTACGAGCCTACCTTTCCACTGGATGGCATTGGGCAGCAGCAGCATTCACTGTACTTTTGATGACACTTCATAAAGACGCTTATGAGAGAGGGCTTCTAGAACTGCTTCAGAAAGTGGCAGGAGTGATGGTTGAAGTGTGTTGAACAGGAGGGGGAATATTTTGAGGGGGATTAATGGCAATGTATCCTTTACTATAATAAAATTTAAAACTTTAAACATTCACCATATGTTTTTATCACACCTTGTATACCTTCTTTTTTGGAATCCGGGGTCTCACACATGCTAGGTAAGTGCTCTATCATTGAGCTGTGCCCCCAGACCAAACATGGACCTTCTTTAATTTCTCACTTTTCCCACCTGAATGAATAATCATAAACTACTACTGGCTTCCAGAGGAAAGAGTTTCAAAATAGTCAACATTTGGATCTTGCGAGCTGTCTCCCCTCATACTTCCTCAAATACTCTGAGCCGCTGGGATCGCTCAGCTTCCTTTAATTAAATGCCTGTCTGCCCGTGTGGCAGCTGGAAAAAATAGCCACAGTAGTTTCAGCTCCTCTCATCAATGGGGGGGGCCTATTTTCCCACCCCCTTTTTAAAAAAAATTGTGGTAACATATATAGCATAAATTTTACCATTCTAACCGTTTCAAAATGTATAATTCTGTGGCATGAAGTACATTCACAGTGCTGTGCCACCCTAACCTCCAACCACCTCCAGAACTTTCTCATCTTGCAAACGGAAACTCTGTCCATATGAAACACTAACTTTCTCTTTTCACCTCTTCCGCACCCCCAGGCAACCACTATTCTACTTCTGTCTCTAGGAATTTGACCACTCTTGGTAATTCATATTAGTGAAATCCTACAATACTTGCCTATTTTGTAACTTGCTTATTTCACTTGGCATGATGTCTTCGGGTTTATTCATATTACACAATATATCAGAATCCCCCTCCCCCCCTTTTTTGGGCAGTATTAAGGATCAAAACCAAGGCCTTCTTCACACTGAACTACATCTCCAACCCGTTTTTTATTTTTTATTTTGAGGCAAGCTCTTGCTAAGTTGCTAAGTTGCCCAGGTTGGGCTCAAACTTTCGATTCTCCTGCCTCAGCCTACCAGAGTGCTGGGATTACAGGCCTGCACCATCAGGCTTGGGTAATTTCCTTCCTTGTTAAGGTGGAATGATAGTATTCTATTGTATGCACCACCATACTTTGTTTATTCATGTATCTGTCCGTGGATGCTTGGGTTGCTCCCTGTGTTTTTGCTATTATGGATAACACTGCTGTGAATGTGGGTGTACAGATACCTGTTTGAATCTCCGCTTTCAATTCTTTTTGGGGCATATATCCAGAACTAGGATTGCTGAATCGTATTGCATTTCTATGTTTAGTTTTTTGAGGAATCACCATACCATTTTTCACAGTCACTGCACCATTTTACATTCCCATCACCAATGCACAGCCTTCCAATTTTTCTATGTGCATACCAACACTTGTTATTTTGTTTATCATGGGTTTTTAAATAATAACCGTCCTAGTGGGCGTGAACTGGTATCCTGTGGTGCTTTTGCTTTGCATTCACCTAATGATTAGCAATGTTGCACATCTTTTCATGTGTTTGTTGGCCATTTGTACATCTTCTTTGGAGAAAGATTTAGTCGAGTTCCACACTCCTTGAGTCTGGGTTGGCCAATTAGAGTGACCAACCGTCCTGATTTGTACAGGAATTTCTCAGTTTCTGTACTGTAAGTCCTACATCCCGAGAAACCCTGCAGTTCCAGGCAAATGGGACAGTTGATCACCCTCGCTGGCCTTGTGCCTTGCTTAGATGACCAGAATACATTAGAAGGGACAAGGTACAGGTTCCAAGCCTAGCCTCCAGGGAACTTTGCAACTTCCTGTTTTGGTGCTCTTGGAAATCTGGGGCCATCTGAACAAACCCATGCTAGGCTGAAGGTTGGTGAGAGACGTGTGACTCAGTCAACCCTTTAATGCTTGCGAACAGCCTGCCAGCTGCCAGACGTGTGTGGGTTCTCCTCAGTCACTGCACTGCCAGCCAACCTGCCAGCTGACCACAGACACACGAGAGCCACAGAGCTCAGCCAAACCAGCTCAGCCAGAAGAACAGCCCAGCCAGCCCACAGCACGGGGGTCCAAGCAAATGGTCGTTGTTTTGAGCCATGAGTTTGGGGATGATTTGTTATTGGTGAAAATTAATTCATACAGCTCCACATCAGAGGTGCTATGGCCATCGTTCCCATAAGATCTTTGCTGTAGACAGGACAATCCTGTCCCTGGACTGTCCCCCCAGTGCCTCTATTCAATTACTCTTAGTGGAAAGAGCTTCACCTACTCTTTTCTTGCAGCCTGGCACTGAAGCAGCCAAGAGGGCATCTACTCTCCGCCAGAGGCAGTCAAAATCTTTCCCCTCTTCGAAGCACCTTGTCCCCTCCTCATCACCCACTTTTCACTGCCTAAAGACAGATGTGCTCACTAGATTTAGAGACCAAAGTGGCACCCCACAGCCAGGCACTTTGTCTTATAGTTTCTAGTTTCCTCTCTCCTGTCTTTCTCTCCTTGATCACATGCACCTGGAGAATGTCTGTCTTGCTTCAAATGCTTTTCCTCCAGTTGGCTGAAGCTTGTGGGACAACGCTCTGTTCCTCTTGCTTGGTTCTCTGGGCAGCTGTGATGAAGAACTGTTGACACTGGAGGCTGATCACTGCAACCCTTGTATTTAGTTCCAGAGTTGTTCAGAGTGTCTTGTTCTGGAAACTCAAGGTCAAGACGCTTGGAAGTCTGTGGTATTTTGTTTTTGTTTTTGTTTTTATTTTTTTTGTCTTGACACAAGGTCTTACTGTGCAGTTCAGGCTGGCCTTGAGTTCACTATGTAGACCAGGCTGGCCTTGAACTCACTATGTAGCCCAGGCTGGCCTTGAACTCATGGTGATTCTCCTGCCTCAGCCTCCTGAGTGCTGGGATTACTGTTGTGTGTCCCCACGCTTGGCTGGGAGTCTGCTTTTAAAGATCTGCTTCTTGCTGGAACTTTCTGGCTCTTGAGGAAACATGAAACTGTTATTGTCTGATGAAGAAGATCCCAACAATGCATAATGTCTATTTTTCTTCTAATCTGCACCTTCCACCCTTTGCAGTGCTGGGGCAAACACTGGGTCCTCACATGCAGACAAGTGCTCTGCCACTGAGCCACACCCCAGCCCTCTAATCAACCCTTGGTGGTCTCTTGCTCCTGCATCCTGGTTACACTGCAGCCTCGAATTCCAGACAATTGGCTGGCAGGGCTGCTTCTTTGCCTTAGAGTGATGAGAATTCCATGTCAGGTTTCTTTCCCAGTTCTGGATCAATAGAGATAGACCTGTGGAAAGATCAAACTTTCAAGGACTTTAGAAATCAACTGGTCCAATGCTACCATTTTACAGATAAGGAAATAGAGGCCCAGACTTGTCCGAAGTCTGGAAGTGAACTGTCCAAGACTACCTGGCAAGTCTCTAGTTTGGTCCTGGGCCAGCTGTTCATGGCAGTGTTTTCTGGGTACTTTCCAATGCAAATAGGCTCTGGTTGACTTTTGAAAACTGGGTTATTAAAAGTGAAAGAAGAAGGATTTTCTGCAGCTCAGTCTACTGGGCAGCGGAAGTGGAGGCTGGGGGCAGCACGGCCAAAGGTGAGGCCTTAGAAAAGTTCCTCCTTGAGCTAAGAATATCTACGGGGAAGAAACTAAAAACAGAAGAGAGGCTAGGCCCTCTACACCACCTAGCACAGGAATGACTGCCACCAGGACACCCTATCCTCCCCACCTTTTAATTTTATTTTGAAAACATGTGATGAACATATACAACTCTTCAACATCTTAGGAATCTACACAACTATTCAGAGGAAAATCCATTGCACATTAATGTCTACCTTTGTGTTTGTTTTCTTTCTTTTTTTTTTTTATGTGGGTACTGGGAGTTGAACTCAGGACCTCACGCTTGCCAGGCAGGTGCGCTTATGCCGCTGAGCTATCTCACCGGCCCGTGTTTGTTTTCTTTTGACACTTGTCAGATTTTCATGTCATAATCACTGTGAAATATATACTTTCCCATTAGTTTTTCTTTAACATTGGTTAGTACTGAGATTGTTTTGTGTCAACAGTCTTCACGTTGGTCCATTTTAACTGGAATACTGTGAGTGCATTGTAATTTGTTCTCCAGTTTGCTTCCAGCTGAATATTGATTTACTACTGGCATTATTTCTAAGTCCTTTGCATTAATAACATGCATATGGTTATTTTTGTATGATTAGTTCTTTTATCCCTTTGGGTTTCTGTATTCAGGGTGTGCTTTCCTAGATAAAATGATCTGATCACAGCTAGGTCTCAGTTCCCGCTATTGCTAGATTACTCTCCCAAAAGATGCAATCAAATTATAGGGCTTCTAACTCCATTTAAACGTGGCATTTCCCCAGCATATAAATATACTATCATTGAGTTTCATCACCTATATTCATTTTGCCATGCCAAATTGGGTGAGCCAAAATGGTCAGGAGTATAAGAAATGGATCAAGGGAGAGGATTTGCAAGATGAAGGCAAGAAGCAAAACAGGGCCCAAGTAAATACAAACACTCCAGATGGAGTCAAATGAATGAGATTCATTTACACTGCGTGGCCACCTCTCCAGGGCATGCGGTGGATGGTTCTGGGTTGAAAGTTCCAGGACAAGGTGGATACCATTTAATAAATGTGAAGCAGGGCACCGGGATGTAGTTCAGCAGCGCTGCGCCTGCCTAGCAAGCGCGAAGTCATTAAGTCCGACTCCCGGTACCAAAAAAAAATGTGAAGCAGAGTCCATGTTCTATTTCCAGCTTTGCATTTCTTTCCCTCTTAGCCAGGTCACGTGTCCTTTTCTGGATAGTTTTCTGTTGCAGTGTTTTGTGCATTTTCTTCGATTCGCTGTCTAGAGGTACCTTTTTCCCTGCTGCTATAGTTCAGATGTGTTTTGTCTCTCAAGGATTCATGTGTTGGAAGCTTGGTCCCCAGTGTGGCAGTGTGGGAGGTGGTAGGACCGTTAAGAGGTGGGGCTTAACCAGGTGTGGTGGTGCATCCCTGTAATCTCAGCATTCTGGGAGGCTGAGGCAGGAGGATCACAATTTCAAGCCCATTCTGGGCAATTTAGGGATTTTGTCTCAAAACTTAAAAAAAAAAAAAAAAAAAAAAAAGGGCTGAATATGTAGTTCAGTGTGAATCCTCATTACCCGCCCCCAAAGGTGGGGCTTGATGGGAGGTCTTAGGACTAGACTCTCCCCTTGCTCTGGCTTCCTGCCTTGTGATTTTTCTCTTGCACATACTCATGCCATTGCGGTGCCATCTGTCACAACATGATTCAGCCAAGGCAGCCCTTGCAAGACCTGGCACTGTTTGGACTGTCAGTCTCCAAAACTGTAATCTAAAGAAACCTTTCAAATGAGTTTTAAACTTTTCTTTGTGAGTTATCAGCCTCAGGTATTTCAGTATAGTAACAAAACATGAAAGACTACACCTACTTTTGTAGGTCCTAAAGGAGTCTAAGTCTCCTGGTCTAGCTTCTCTTCACCCATGGCCCCTGGCCCCCAAGAAGGCACAGCAGAGTGGCCCTGGTGTGTCATTCCTGGGAAAACAGCTCTTTCTGGTGATGTCGGAGCTGCCAAGTTGCTGACAGCAGAACTGGGCTCCTCAGCCTCCTGGGAGAAAGTGGTGACTTGGAGCAGAACGAATGGACCCCAGAGAACCTTGATATCCAGCTCCTCAGGCCTGTCTCTGCCTAGGCCCCCCTTTCCTCACCCACTTGTGACTTTTTCAGAGTGGCTTAGTGCAGCCTACTGTCCAGGGCTCCCCTCAGGGTCTGGCAGAACAAGTTCAGAGCCCATGCCACGAAATCTGAGCCACATGGTCTTCCCCAAAGCCTGCAACATGTGGATTTAATTACCTTGGGAAAAAGGAAATATAGGAAAGCCCATTTATAGGATACAACTGTCCTTGGAAGACCATCTTTGTGTAAGTGTTTGGGAGACTCTCAGCCTTCTAGAGGGGGCCATAGATTCTCTAGACTTAGACAAGTAGACAAGCAGAGGATTTAAGAAGAGGAACATTTGAGTATCCTCATCAGGCCTAAACGAGGTCGTTGTCACCTGCCTGGCACCAGAGTAGATGGTGTGACCGACCCTGTTCATCAGCCCTGCATCCTTCCTGTGGCCTGACCAAGGGCTTGGGGAATAGGGTGAGGATGGTCCAGTTTTCCACACAGCACTGGATTAGTCAATGGCTTGGTCCCCACCACTGAGGTGTCTCTTTTCACGAACATTTCACCTACTCATGTACCAGGTCTCAAAGCTGCTCAATGGATTCTTCCTGGATGACTACTCAAGCATCAATTTTTTTTGGGGGGGGTGTTACTAAGGATTGAACTCATGGCCTCTGAGATACATCCCTCCCCCTTATTTTATTTTATATTTTGAGACTGGGTTTGGCTAAGTCAATACGTTGCCCAGACTGGACTTGAACTTGCAATTCTCCTGCATCAGCCTCTTAGGGTGCTGGGATTACAGGCGAGGGCCACCATTCCTGGCCAACTAGCATCTTAAAGCAGAGCATAGCCTGCTTTCTTCCCTCACTGATATCCCCAAAATTGGATAGGCCTCTGCTATATCCCTCAGAATGAGGACCCCAAAGTCCACCAGAGGGTTTTCTGCCAAGGCTGTGTCTGTTTAAGACTTGGCGGCTGCTCTCTGGAGCAGCCTGTAGGAGATCCTAATGCTGGCTATTACATTTAAAGGTGAGCTAAAGGAGACGGGAGGATCGTTACGGTCCCAGCATACATCCGCAGAGAATGGAAGAGGAGATTAAAAGGCCTCCTCTGGAATGGCTCTCAGGTCCAGATGGGTGAGGCAACATAGCCACTGAACTTGGGTCTTCAGGGCCTCCTTCAGCAGAGCTCTCCAGGTAAACAGGGGTGCTTCCCAAGCCCTTTTAGGCTCCAATTGGGGTGTGACTCCTTCCCCAAAGGGAGCAGATGCTACGGGTCTCTCTGAGCCCTAGGGTGGGAGCCAATATGGCTGCAGGATGAGGAAGACAGGCAGGTTAGGCAAAGAGAGCCACAGGGCCAAGCAACCACACTTGTTTACTCTCTTGGGGGTAAACACGGGGAAGCCAACAGCCAGCATCGTGTGGATCCACTCAGGAGGAAACATCACCCCTACAAATGAATTAAAAACGCCTGTTCTCAAAGATGATGAACTTAAAATGAGTTCCAGATATCTCTGAAGACACCTGCCGGGCATCTCCAGAGGCCTGGGCTCTCCTGGTCACAGTTCAGATTCTTGTTCAATCCTTCCCAGCCTTGCAGAAAAAGAAGGGCCGTGAGGATGACACTGCAGGAGGGCAAGAGAAGTCCTCCTCTGCTGCGCGCAGAGCCCAGGGCTTTTGGCCCAAAGAAAGCCAGCATATGAAGTCCAAATCTCTCAGCTAAACTGACCAAAAAGTAGAAGAGGTGTAGCCAGACTGGGTCAATGGTAGGAGAGCAGTTTGGATGAAGCCGGCATTATTCTCTCAGCCTTGCAGTTGTTGGTGAGGAGAAAACAGAAGCTAACAGTATCACCTGTTACTGTCCCGGGCCCCACCAAAGAGCAGATTCTGCATCGGAGAGCGGGGCTCTCTCCTTGAACTCGGTGTTCAAGGTTTCGGTGATGAGTCACCCACCTCGTTCCCCCTCACCAGCTTGTCTTTGCCCACAGCTCTGAAGAGTCTGAACCCATCCCCACCTCTAGAGCTGGCGTGCCAGTCATCTTCACACGGCGGATGACTAACCGTGGCCCGCTCACAGGCTCCTAATTATCACAGAAGGAGAGCGCTACATGCCTTCAAGCTGAGGTTTTGGGAACAGAGGAGAGGAAACTGCAGAAGCCATGGAGACAGAAGCAGCACTGAACTAAACTTTCCGCAGGCCTCGGCAGTCCTCAGCGGCAAGGGCCAAGCCGCCGGGGCACCAGATAGGATGTCCTCCCTGGCAGGACTGTATTGTTAATGTCATTCATTACCATGTCTGATTCAGTGCCCAAGCTCATTAAAATCTGTGTGCCTTTGACTGTTTCTCTTGGATCAGATTGGATTCCACTTTGCAGAGAATTGTCAAGGCTTTTAAGCAGCCAGGGCAGTTCAAATACCATCTCTTAGCCTGACTTCTTCCTAAAGTCTCTCTACTGTGCTTGTGTGTACCTGGCCAGTGACCATTCAGGTCACTGAATGGCGGCCAGGTCACCATTCAGAAGTGGCAGCTAGCAGATCCACCACTACCTGCTAAGCCCAGGGCTTCTGGCCCAAAGCCAATGTATCAGGTCTAGCTCATTTGATCTAAATGGACTCTAAAATTCAAAGAGGGACAGGACAGGAAAGACAGGTTGGATGCAGAGGACCACAGTTGGGACAATCTTTAAAAAGGACAGTGATGAGGGGCTTTACCTGATCTGATATTAAGACATATTATAAAGCTTTGTAATAATGATAGTCATTTGAAAAACATACAAGTAGATCAACAGAACAGAGCAGAGAGCTTGGATATAGACAGACCTCTGCTTATAGCAGAACTTACAGGGTAAAGGTGTTCCCATAAATCAGTAGATCAATAGGGAAAAGGATAGAATGTTTAATACATGACACTTAGGAAATGGGCTCACTGTAGAAGAAAAATAAAAATGAGTTGAACTTTGTAGTTACTTAACAGCATGTACAAAAGAGGACCCTGGGTAGTTTAAAGATCTGAGTATAAAAGATTAAAACAAACAAACAAGAAAAACAGTACATGAGAGTGCAGGAACAAATCTCTGATCCAGGAAAGTTCTTCTAAAACAAGACCTCAGAAGCATAAATCAGAAGGCAAAATTTTATGAATTTGATTATATCAAAATTAAGGGATTTCAGTCAACAAAAGAGCCTAAGGTTGATAGATTGCTGGCACAATAGGAATAGAATTTGTAACATCTAAAGCCAATGAGGGATTGATGTGAAGAAAAAGCAAGGATCTTGGGTATTTATGGTTGCAATGGCACAAAAAATGGAGAAAGGAAATAAGCAGCCATTCCACTGAAGACGAAACTGCAAATCCCTATCAAGTGGGCCTCGGTCCATTTTCCTGGGGAGCAGACTTGGATGTAGAGCTGCGAGTGGCTGTGGATCTGGTCTCAGCAGCATCCCTGACCATGTGAGGGAAGCTGGAAAGGACCGGGTAAGAATCTGAACTGTGACCAAGACAGCCCAGGCCTCTGGAGATGCCATGGAGGAACACTGATGCTGGCAGGTGTCTTCAGAAGTGCCCGGAGCTCAGGCCAGGGGATCTGGCTTTGTACCTTGCATTGACCAGTCATTGAGTGGATGCTGTCCTTATGAAAGGTTGGGTACCACAGCTTCTTTTGGCTGTGGGCAGTTCCTGGTGTGGAGGACCACCTGGATAACTCTCCTTGAAAGAAGAGCAATTATCTCCATTTTGGCTAAACCTGGCCCTATTTCCATGTACTGATATGTACAGAGCTGGCTAGGACTTTTCCTTATCCCTTCAATTGGCTTTAAGCAATGCAAATCGGTCTAGCTGAGGTGCTGATGTGTAGTCTTTGAAGCAAGGTGACAGGTCAGTGTTTTCCCCCACTGTAGCTCCCAAAAAACGTGTGCGCCGGGGCAGGAGGGATTGCCATGCTCCACACTGTGGGCTGGGATCGAGCCTCAAGATAAGAGGCTATGACTTCCCAGGGCTTCAGAGCTGAAGCACCAACCCCAAAACACTAGATACTACCTCAAATTGTGTTATGCAGATTACTCTTTCTACAAATCCTTCTCTCTGCATGTTGCAGAGGTGATTTCAGGGCTCCTACTTAGCCCAGCTCACAGCACTTACATACTTCCCGCCGCTCTCACAGTCATTCATCCTCGAGCCACTCCCTTCTTCACGAATTAATAAAACCCGGATTCAGCCCTGGGTCAAGGCCTTTGCTCTGGTAACCATCACCCTAGCTGGACTTAGGACCCCCCTTAGCTCTCCACAACTACAAATATGACTTAGTATCTTTATTCTCACCACGCGTCACACTGGTAGTGGTAGATTGGAATTAACTCGCTAGGCTTCCAATAACTTTTCCATGGGATTACAAATACAAACTTCCTGGACTGTGGCGAGAACTGGGAAGGCCTCTCTATACCTGGGAGGATCTCACCTGTGCGCCATCAGAGACTAACACTGCTGGAACCTGAGAATTTACCGAGTGTCCACAATTGCAGATGTGAAAGGAGGCTCACGTGTTTTACGAACACAAAAAATGGAAAGGAAAACAGCGAGTTGCCACCGTGTTCCTTTTAGATTGACAAAATACCAGAAGAAGGGTGGTGCCAAGTGCTGGCGGAGATGTGGACCCTGCTGGTAAGGAGATGGGCAGATGTTCTGTGGAGCACTCTGGTGAGTCAAACTCAGGATGGCAGCTAGAAACTCTTCCACTAGGTACACAGCCCACGAAATTCTCCCTTAATTCCATAAGGAGCCGTGTGTGAGTGCTTCCTGCACAGCTATGTGTGGTGAGTGTTAATGGCTGAGTCTCCATCGCTGAGAATGAGTCAGAAAACTATGCTTTATTACTCACGCACAGCAGGCAGCACTGTGCGGCAGCGCTGAGGCAAATGGTTAGATGTACACATAGCAGCATGGATGGATCTTAGGAACAGTTCCGGGGGGGGGAGGCGAGAAACAGAATGAGGTAGAACATGTGCATAAATGAAAAAGACTGCAAAGAAATATCGTTTGTATGAAAACATGCACCCTAAACACCTAAGAATAACTGTAAGTAAGATAGGATTAGAATCACAGGATAGTGAGAAAATGGAATAAAGAAGTAAATAAATTCCGGAAAGGTGTTTCACTGGAAACAATGATGCTAATATCCGTGAGCTACTGGGTAGGATTCACTGAACTCTCTCCATCTGATTTCTAAAACAAGCTGCAGCAGCAATGAGCTCCGAGAAAACAAGCTCAGACTCCCCCTCTCCTTCGCCGTCTCCTGAAAGGTCACAGGCTGAGTCACTGGGAAATCGCAGGCCCCCACCACACACCACTTCTCGCTGCTACCTGTGAACAAAGTGACACTCACCTTTGATGTTTAGTGGGTGAAAATGTTGGCAGCTGCATACAGGTTCCCGCCTTTTCCTGGCAGATGACTTTGCTGCACAAAATTGTGCTTTCATTGTCTGTCCCAGGAATTTCCTGATTTTGTTCTGATCAAGTCACCACCCAAACTGACATGCAATAAGCACAATCTCCAATGCTCCCCTTTGATCAAGACTGACGTGATGAAGAGGAGAAATCCAACCAACCTGGAGCAGCGTCTTAAATCCTGCCCACCTGGGAGAGGGCCCAAAATGACGAGATGACATCTCCCTGGGAAATGGGCTCACTGGCAGATTGGTGCACTGCCCTGACCAGCCCTCCATGCTGATGGAGAATGGGTGAGGTGCAAACTGTTCTTGTGAAATCCTACACGACCCATGGTCCCAGAAAACTAGAGATCCAGAGAGAGTCAGAAGAGCAATGGTACTTACCAATGGGTCTTGGGTCCTCACCCTCACCATTTCAAGCCTTGACTCCTCACCCTGAAGTCCCCAAGCCTATCTTACAGGCACTTAGGAGCCAAGGACAGGTTGCCAGTCCAAAGTATAGAACAGAGATTAAGACCCAAGGAAGCAGAGGAGGAGAGCTGAACTGGGAACACTCACCACTCTGGCTCATGAGCCAGAGCCAGGCAGGCAAGGGGGCCATAAATACTACTCTGAACCTCCGGGCCAGCACCAGGCCCTGCCTCCCAAGCTAACCTTACTCTTACTCAGCTATCACTAGATAGGTCTTTTCTAGACACCAGCATTGCTTTCCACAAACAAGTCTTCCATGGATGGGTTACCTAGGAAAAATGAGCACTCCAGATACATGGTAAGCACGCTTCCTTGGGTACCATTTTTTTCTTTTTTTAATCACATTTTCCTTCTATGCCAAAAAAGCAAATCTTTGTGCTTGCTTTAAGATTGGTCCTGGAAATCTCAAAGTAAGATGGATCCTGGTGTTTAAAGGCTTTCTGAGTTCAGTGGTTAAGTTAAGCAATTGGCTGGTGAATGTATCAAATGCCTCTGCAAAGGTTGACTTTCCTCTCCATCACCCTTTACCTTCTTCCTTGTCGGTATAGTCGGCGATCACACTGGAGCCCAGATCTGGCCACTGTTGTTGGCTCAGACATCTTTTTACCAAGTAATCCCCAGCAAGATGCTCTCTCTTCCCCTAGCTCTCCACCTCCCTGGCTTGAGTTTGAAGTGTTTAAGAAGCTGTCTATAAAATCTATCTTGGTGGTGCCCAGGGTGATCCCCATTCCCTTTTTTCTAGCCTCAGAGGATTGAAAAATACTACAGGTTTTAATTGAGTGTGTGTGTGTGTGTGTGTGTGTGTGTGTGTGTGTGTGCGTTTTACTGGGGATTAACTGGCCTCTGTACTGAGCTACACTCCTAATCTGCCAATCTGCCACAGATGTTGATGGCTGACATTTTGGACAAACTTCAGTGTCTTCAAAAATAAAATTTCAGATATGGAAAGGACCTGAGGATCATTTGATTTTCAGAAATTCCTTCTCCAAGCTTCTGCTTTCTCATTTATTTCACCATATCACAACATGGAACAGCTTTTACTACCAGAAAGTTCTTCCCCATCTTCTCAGACAAGCTTCCTTGCAATGTACCTACTGGGTCCTAGCTCTGCCCTTGGAAGGATCCTGGAACAAATGTGTCCTTCTTCCACGGCTGCCCTGCACATGTTTGAGGACAGCACTCACTTCGCTCTCGGTCAACTCTTCATTCATTTAACGAATGCTCCTCTGGAGCCCTGTGCGGGCACAGTGCACACTCCACAAGGTCAGAGAGTGTAGTCTACGTTATTGCATGCTGTGACCACAGCACCTAAAAGGGCTTTGTGTACGGGAGGCACTTAACAAACGTTTATTGAATGAATGAATAAGAAGATGAATGACAGTCTCTTTGCCCAAGGAACTCTTAGTCCTGTGGGAGTGGGTGGCACAGCCACAGGCAGTACAATGTAGGGGCAAGACAGGAGCAGGGGCAGCAGAAACACAAGCGCATTCATTACCCGCCCTTCTTCACTCCACTCTGAGCGTGTCATCTTGTCATGACGTACCTGCATGGCTCTCCTCCCACCTTGATACTTAGCTCTTTGAAGAGAACAGGGACTGAGTCTCTCTCAGTTTCATATTGCTAGTGCTTAGCCCAGCCTCTAGGAGCCCAGCCTGGAGGAGGTCTTTCATGTATTAGATGAAGTGACCGGGTAACGGATGACCCACTGAATTAACCTATTAATATTCCCACAGAAAAAATGAACAGAACTGTTTTTATTGGCTTAAACTATTCTCTTTTTTGGTGCTGGGTAGTCAAGGCCTCATGTGAGCTAAGAATGTGCTCTACCTTTAAGTTACCATTAGTCTACCTCTCGACTTAGACTATTTTTGCCTCAAGTTTTGCCAAAACAAAAAATCAGTGAGGTAGAAGTGGCAGAAGTGTTGGGAGAAAGGGATTCTAAGGTTCCAGTAGCCTCACTGTTCCAGCAAATGCTTAATGAGCACTTATTCTATGCTAGGTACACTGCCCATTAGAGCAAGAGAAACAGACATACGCCTTTCTTTGAAGGGGTCCCAGGCCAGCTGAGAAGACGCATCTGGAAATGACACATGTGACAAGTGTCCTGACAGTGTGCCAAGGGTGCTGGGAGAGGGTGGGGTGGTCAGGAAGGCCTCTGGAGGAGGAGATGACTGAACTGAGCTCGGAGACATCCGGGTAGGGAGACCGAGGGAAGCTCTCTGAGGCAGCATGAGGAACATGGGCAGAACCCTTATTGGGCTGCCAAGGAATTTCAACTTTACCTCGAGGGCAGAAGCGAGCCATTGAAAGAATTCTAAAATCTCAAAATGATCAAATTTGAATTCTAGAAGATGCCTGTGTTAGTTGGCTTTGGCACCGAGTGGAAAGAAATATGTATTTTAGCTTGCAGTTTCTGAGGCTTTAGCCGTGATTCATTGGCCCCATTGCTTTGGCAAAGCAGCAGATCATGGTGGCAACACATGGCAAAAGAAAAAAGAAAAAAAAAAAAAAAAAAAAAAACTCACCTGATGGCCAGGAGGTGGAAAAGAAGTAGAGGAAGAGGCTGGGGGGGGTGGTGTCTCAGTTTCCCCTTTGAAGTCACGCTTACAACAACCTAAGACCTCTCACTGGGCCAAACCTCCTAAAAACACCAAGCTAGAGACCAAACCTTTAACAAACATGGGCTTGGGGGATAATCCAGATCAAAAGTTAGGAATGGCTTTTATAGTTGTGTAGAAAACAGGTTAGAGGAACAAGGATGCTGGAAGAGAGACCAGTTAGGAGACTGGAAAGGAAATGGAGGGAAGAGAGACATAGAAGGCACTGAAGAGTTGCTGGCCAGAACTCAATGGCTCCACTGACTCCAAGGCTACAATCTTTGGTGACTGGGTGGGTGGAGACATCATGACCTGAGGAAGAGAACCATGAGGAGCAGGCTGGGAATGAAGATAATGAGTTCCATCTGGGCACGGGCAGTTAGAGGAGCTGGAAACAAGTAGGCTGAGATCCATGAGCAAGATGGACATGTGGGTCAGGGGTGCACGAGGAGGCCTGGGCTCTCATCCACATCCAGAAGCACAGAGGTCAAAGGCAGAAGGGGAGCTGTGGGAGTCTGCGACCCATCCAGGGAGAGCCTGTGAGGTTGGGAGAAGAAAGGGCCACCTGAGAGTCTTAAAATCTTTTCTGAAGATTCTCAAAACGTTTTAAAGAATTCTCTGAGTGCCTCAGAATTGTTATCAAGAGCAGCCTTTGGTTCCAAAGCAAACATGGAACTCATGACAAAAGCAACAGGAGAAAAACAGTACTGAAGGGGCTGGTGAGATGGCTCAGCGGCTTAAGCGCCTGCCCGGCAAGCGCAAGGGCCCGAGTTCGACTCCCGGAACCCACATACGAAAAAGGGGCCGGTGATATCGCTTAGCGGCACAGGCGCCTGCTGGCGCGCGAGGTCCTGAGGTCGACCCCCCGGTACCCACAAAAAAAAAAAAAAGGAAAAAAAAAAAACAGTACTGAAACAGGAGCCTGATGTTCAGGTGTTTCTTCATGGGTAGCAACAACACTATAAAAGGAGCTTCTTAACCCAAAGAGGAAGGTGCCTTAGTCACTTTTATTATTGCTGGACAAAATACCCAACATCCACAATCAAAAGGAAGAGAGATTTATTTTGGCTCATGTTTCAGTCCAAAGTTAGCTGGTTCCAACACAGGATGGCATAGCACAGGGGCCTGAAGGAGGAGAGCGCTCACCTCATGGCAGCCAGGAAACAAGAGTCAAGGAAAGAGCCAGAAAGGGAGAGAAACCCTTCTAGGTCACACCCACAGTTACCTGCCTCTTCTGACCAGACCCCACCTCCTAACAGCGTGCCACCTATAATTCCCCTGTGATCCAGTCACCTTCCAAACATGGCTTTGGAAGCCATTTTAGATCGACACCATGGCAGAAGGCTTCCAAGGAAGTCTTGAGCTTTATGATTTTGCTTATTTGAGGTGATTTTTGTGCATGACTTGTACCCCCACCCCATCTATAGATACCCAAGGGTGTCCACTCCAGCCCACATCCCTGTCTCCTTCTTGTCTATCTTCTGCAGACAGAAGGCCATGCTAGATCTTTGCGAGTCTCAAACATCTGAGCCGCACAATAGCCCAGTCAAGCCAAATGCATGTGTAAAGCTATCCCTTGGCTGTGAGGGATAAAAATCAATATTTTAAAAGCTGAATTATTCAAATGCTATACCCCAGAGGTGGTTCATAACCCAAAGAGCACCTCAGTAGGAGAACGGTGAGTGAGGATTTGTGTGAACACAGCTTAGCTCCCAATTCCCCATGCCATCAGTCAAAGGGCTGACAAAAGATGAAATAACAGGACTGTTCTAACACAGAGTCCTGAGGAGAGCTCAGAGGAGCTGCGCTGCTCCTGCAGAGAAGTCTAGACGCTCATGAGAAGAAGACACGTGCACTAACGAAAGAGCTCAGGGTCCCCTGGGCTTTCCAAATGCTTGTGTCATACAGAATTCCTAGGGAGGAATTCTGCAAAATTCAGAGGGCTGGGTTGATTTGGGGTTGGGGAAGAGGATGATTTCAAGTATTCCCTTGAGAATAAAATTTAAGATATTTTCTGAGAAAAGTGACAGTGGTCTTTATCCCTGACCCTAAATCACCACTTCTTATAGGGACTTCACACATTCTGCGGGGGCTGGGTTGGCCATGTACCGTCAAAACTATGAGTCACTGAGCAGCCTGGCTTGGGGTGGAGGACAGAGTAGAGAGTGCGGATGATTTTTTGCAAACCCATTTTGCTAATGGGAGAAACAGCGAGTCCATACTAGACCAAGGGAGGCCGCGTGGCACAGTGGGTGTTCCTGAATGCGGTTGGAATGAAGATGATTTCTGTTCTGAGTCTGTGGCTCCACCACTGTGTGACCATGGGCAAGACAATGATCCCTCTCAGCTTACTGCGGTGACACTAAGCTAATGATGATAATCCCCTATGTACTGGGTTCTTGGGAAGATCAAATGGAGTTATGACATACAGACTCACTTTGCTGTTTCTTCAGACTGTTATTAGTTAGGATATTATTGCTATTAGACTGCTATTAGTTAGGATATTATTGCTATTAGACTGTTATTAGTTAGGATATTATTGCTTTGGTTGCTGTACCAGAGATGCCAAAATAACAACAGTGTAAACAGACATTTCTGCCTCTCTCCTATAAAACACCATGCTGGTGTGACGGCTCTGGTCTGTGAAGTCATCAGAGGCCTGACTCCTCTCTGTCATCCAGGGTGTCTCCTCCTTTGCATCTTCCCAGGCGGCTTCCTGCCCTTGCCACACTCCTGCTGGTAGAAGGTGCAAGGGGACAAAGGGACAGCCAGCCCCTTCCCTATAACCCAGAAGTTTATACTCCACTTCCTCCCGCTTCCTGTTGGCCAGAAGGTGGTCATTTAGTCACATCTAGTTGCAAGAGAGGCTGGGAAATGAAGTCATTTTCTGGAAAGCTATATACTCACCAGAAAACTCTGTGACTATGGAAGAACAGGTCAGAGACACTGAGGCTCAGTTCATACTCTCCACCATCTTCCAACTTTATTTATCAGAGTCCTTTGTGTTCTTGGGTCTCAGATGTATGCCACTTCCTTGGGGAGGCCCTCCTGATGCTCCAGGCTACCCTAGATGTTCCCGTGGCTCCTTCGTATCTCCACAACACTTGGTGCCCCTGTAATTTTTGGTTTGCCGTCTATTTTTCCTGTGGGGATGACGCTGCATGGATGTGGAACTGTCTCTGTCTTCCTCCCTGGGGCCCACCTGAGCCTACACAGTGCTAGGCACAGGGTGGATGCTCCATACATCCATGCCCGCTCACAAGGGGCTGTCACCGAAGGGCTCACGGAGTCCTCGGGGAAGGATTTTACAGCGCTCTCCACCCCAGCTCTGGCTGCTGCTTCCTGGGCAGTGGGGGAGTGTGTTGTCTTGCTGAGACCCAGTGTGCGGGGTGCTCTATCCCCCAGTGCTCTCTGTCTCGCACACACAAAGTCCTGCAGCAGACTTCCTGGAGCGGGTGACCGTGGTCTTTCATCACGCACACTCTCTGCAGCTCCAAGATCGGGGGAAGCTTTTCCCAGTGCAGTGGCCAGAACTGGGGACACAAGTAGAGATTTGGCTTTTGGTCCTGGTCTCCATGATGCACCCAACAGGCCTGATGGCTGTGGTCACCAATGTCTGCCCAGAGTCTGGGCCCAGGCGAACACACTGTGTGGTCCTGAGCAGCCGCTGCTGCTCCACGTTGGTGACCTCTAGCTAACCCTGTTTTGACATGAAACTGGCTTTGGCACACATCTCCTTTTTCTTTGGACAAGGAACATTTTTTGGGAATCCCACCAAAGCATGGCTCCCATGTTGAGTGGTGGGCCCTGGCCTAGACTTCACCTGAAGTTATCACATCCTCAGCAGCCTGGCTTTTCCGTGATTGGAACTGGAGGGAAATCAGGCTTGTTAGGAGGGGCCAAGTCACCAGATGCCAAGCCCTGGGGCTTGCGAGGCGCTCAGGTTACACTGATACACAAAATCAGTCAAGTCAGATTTTCTTGCTTGTGTTTTTCCAGAGTTGGGGAGCAGGGAGGGAGCAGCCATCTCCTGCCAGCAGGCGCTGGGGACTCCATCCCGTGCTCCTCACCAAGGGACCTTTATTCCTTCCTGACAGATTGACCTGGGAATGAACAAAATTGCAGTTTCATTCCTGGGTTGTCTTTCCCCCGTAAAATGAAATAATAAAATCTCCCTTTCAGTCCCTGCAGCTCCCCTCTTTGGCTGGCCCGCAATATGTTAAATGAATCAGCTGACCAGACTTTCCCCACTGGGGGCTCCGGGCTAGAAATTCCTCTTGCTTGCTTCAGCTTGTGTCCTGAACAAAGAGCAGTTAAGAAGGGATTAATTTTTCTCTCTGGCTTCTCTCTTCTTTCTCAGAATCGTTCCTCGTCTAATTCTGGGACATTGGCCCTGCTTCTTTCCTGGTTCCTTATTGACCTTCAGAGAGCCGTGGAAAGTTTCCTGGCTGCTTTGGTTTTCCTTGCTCCTACCTGGTGTGCGGGTCTCTCTGTGCCAACTGCAGCCCTGGTCCTTGGGGTGTCATCTATTTCTCTCCAGCACAAGCCCTGGACTGGCCTTCTGCACATTCCAAATAGCAATCTTACTTACGGGTGGCCTTGTCTTCCAGGAAAAGAGTACGTTGATCAATTTCTACACACATTCTGGCTCTCATTAAAATTTGACAGCAAAGGGTGGTAGGAAGAGCACTGATTTGAGAGTTAGGGTTTCTGAGTTCTCATCCTACCTTTGTCATTAATTGGTGTGACCTTGAGAAGGTCCCTTCCCTTCCCTGAGCCTTTTTTCTGGTCTGTTGTGATATAAGAGGTTCTTTCTCATGCTAATGCTAGTTGTCTATGTTAGATGGTCTGACAGTGGCTTGTGAGTGTGACCAGCATTTTGCTGGTCCCCAAGACACCTGATTACCTTTAATGTGACAGATGAAGACTTGATCCAGGGACCAGGTGATCTTAGTAATGAGAAAGATACCAAGGCACCTAGGCTCAGCAGCCAGTTGTCCTGGGATCCAGATTGTTTGGTTTCTATTCCCAAAAGGGGAACAAGATGATCTTGCTGTCCCATGCTAAATAGAGGTCTGAACTAAAATTAGCAGGTGCCTGGGACAGGGTCAGGAGGAGGATGAGAAGGCTCAAGACAGACCACCATGCACCTTGTTCATTTGTGCTCTTTGAGGTCTCTGCAGACAGAAAGTGCCACTTCCTGCAGCCTTGGGGACATTCCACATGAGGCAAACCCTCCAGAACACAGCCTCCCAGGTAGCTTTGCCCGGGCCAGGAACCAGTGACCCTTGCCATCAGCAATGCTATCACCCAGCAGCCATGTGTCAGCAACTTCAGCTTTCCCAAAACCTGGGAAGAAAGCTGCTCTCCAGACAAATAGGAAATATTTGCATGTTTTCAAAAAGGAGCTGGGTCTATTTTCTACAGGAGAGAAAAAGGAGCTATATATGTGGTCATGAGGAGGGGCATCTCTCGCATTCTTTCAAAGCGTGAAGATGTAAGATTTGCAAACCGGACCTGTCTGTGAGAAGGACCATTTGGGGACACATGAACTTGGCAAACCAATTCCGGAAAGCAGGCCCTGCCTCAGCAGGGCAGCCAGGATGCCTTTGCAGGAGCTTGGCTGCATGCAGTAAACAGAGCTGCCTTCAGATCTGACCAGGGGGTGAGTATGGGAGGGGAGGGTGCACTAGGGTAGAAAAGCATCTTCTGCCTATCAGGAAACTGCTTGGCTCTTATTTGGCCAGATTTATTTGTCTACATTATTGCTTCAGACCTCCAAAGACCTAACCTAGGTAGCACTGGGAGAGAAATCTCTACTTTTGTTCTTTTCCTGTGCAACTTGGCTGGTACATTTTAGGTGTAGCTTTCCTACAGGCGTTATTTGACTTGAAGTGTAACTATCTCAGGTTTTATATAAATATTAAATTAATTGTTGGTTTGCAAACAAAACTGATAATCATTCATTTTGGTCGTGTTTAAAACAGCGATTCCCATCTATAGCTGCACATTGCTGTAACCACAGACGCGTTATAAAAATTCCCGTGCCTGAGGCTCACCCCTAGAAAATCTATTTTAATTGATTTGGAGTGAGACCTGGGCATTCATTTTTTTTTCTTTTTCTTTTTTAAAAAGCTCCCCGTGATTCTAATTGCAGCCAGGATTGAGCACTATTGTTCTGAATGATGCCCGAGAAATGTGTTAATTTAGTTGGAGGAGGGTGTCAAATGAGATCTTAGTCTGAATTGGCCGGCTTGTCTTGGCAGTATTCAGCCTGGTATCTGGGTAAGAACAAAGCCAAGATCACTGTGTAGTTATGTAAGGTTCGGAGGATAAGCCACTTCTAAAGCCGACTCATTTCTGTATGTGTATTTCATCTAGGGCAATCAAGTGTGATAATGTGGAAATCCTGGGCAGGAACCACATGCTTTATGAACAGACGGCCAAAAAATATTTGATAATAATCACTCTGTGGCCAGAATGGACAGGAGACAACGAAAAAGATATCTCACATTTAAAACAATCTGCACTGAAAATGCCCTAGTGTTTCTGGTAATATCAGCTCCTAATAAGTCCAATAGCACAGACTTAACATTGCCTTGAATCTCAAGACATCACTCTAGTGATTGATGATGACTTCAGGCTCAAATCACCACCATCTCTTGCCCTGGAGATGAACTTCCAGTTCAGTGTGTCTGAAGGCAGAGTAGGGAAGACAATTCGGGTAGCAGGGAGACTGGAACAAAGGACACCACTGTACAGGTGAATTTGAGCTCTCAGCAGGATTTTCAGAAGTTACAAATGGTTGGAACCTTTGTTTTCTCTTCCCTGGGAAAGACAGGTCCATTACCTCTCCAGTTGCATTAATGCTTAATTTGTATTTTTTCCAACACTATGGAGGAGACAACACACTCCAAAAGTTAGAGGACGGCTAAGGGAGATTCGCCCTCTTAATGAGATATCATTAAGCATATGGTGCCTGAGGGAGCGGAGGAAGGGCATTAACAGACAGAAGCCAGGAGCGGGGTTAGCTCACAGCTGAGAAGGTGGTTGGGTTAGATATAGGAAGAGCTGCCAGGGAAAGAGGCTCTTGTATGGGAATAAAGCACACGTCTGATTGTATTTTTCAAGGGGGTCATCTTTTGAATATATCAGAGGAAAGAGTGAGGAACTGCCCTCAGGAATGATATGTGTTAAATTTACAGATGGACCAAAATCCAAAAATCTTTAGTACTGAGTGGACGTTTTCCCTGGCTGGGTCCTTTCAGAGTGCCTGTCTGCCGGCCATCCAGAGCCAGGGTCCCCAGCTCTGTGGAGGAGTAGAGGCTGCAGCGCACAGGCGGTTACCTGATCCCACCTTTCCAGAGACAACAACCTGACATTTAAGGCCTAAACAGTGCTCCTTTAACAAGTGAATGACAGCCTGGACAAAGGACTGCCTTAGCCAGGTGACTGACATTTTGCAAGGGACTTGCTTTACAAAAAGACCAAAGAGATTAACTTTCACCACCATTGGCCCCTCTCTCGGCCTCTTGGTAGAAAGGGAATCCCCAAGCCATTGTGGTCTCTGAAAGTGACAAAAGTGCAGGCCCAGGCGTTCAGTTACACCTGCGGCTCAGACTGTTGTCCCTTCCCAGGGTCTATGTCTTCAGTGGGATGAGAAGGACTTAGTGGAGGCTTTTAGACTGTCAATACGCCTTGTGCATTTCATCGGCAGCATAGGCTGAGCACCAGAAAGATAAAGCAGAGAAAGGGACCGCATTAGTGTAGAAGGAGGCAGAACTTTACAACACTGAATCCTGAGCCAGGAGTGGTGGCGCAAGCCTGTAATTCCAGCACTCTGGGAGGCTGAGGCCAAAGGATGGCAAGATGGAGACCAGCCTCAGTGACTTAATGAGACCTTATCTCAAAATAAAAAATAAAAAGGGCTGGGGATGTAGCTCAGTGCAAAGGCCTGGGGTTCAGTCCCAGTTGCACAGAAAAAGAGTCAGGATAGTGGTCTTTTGTCTAATTGAAGATGTGGCCTGGGACCATCCCTCTCTTTTTCTGAGCCTCGGTTTCCCCTTCTATAGAATGAAAAGAAGTATACTAGGTGAGGGCTCTAAAGGGCCTTACAACTCTAATGTACTGTGGTTTTATGCATCTGACCCCATAATTCCAAAGCACTGGGGAAAAGGGTAACGCTCCATGGTTTGGGGGGCAGATGATGTAGCTCGGAGGGCAGCAGGCCCTGTCTGAACTTGCCCACCAGCCTTCAGCCCTGAAGAATTTAAGTGAGTTTCTGCTTAAAAACACCCAACGTCTCAAATGCCAGACCACAGCTGCACAAAGTAGGAAAATCTTGTTAGGAAACGACCACAGCCCCCTGGAGCTGTGGAAAACGTTGTCTCAGACAAAAAAGGGCTTTTCCAGGAGAAACAAAACTCAGCAGTATTTTGTCTGCTAATGTTGTCAGCCCAGGTGGCTCTCCCGAATCCTGCCTAATCAGGTCCTTGGCTCTGGGCAGTTCTTTTCCACCCGACGTAGGTTCTGATGATGAATGCAGGTTGTCCTCTTCTTCTGGCCCAGCTGTTCCAGAAATCAGACTTGGGAGTCATTTCCAGATTCGTACTTGAACTGCTTGATGGTTAAATGCTTCCTCCAGAGGCAAAATTGCAAAATGTTTTTACTGCAGTGAGTCCTAGAGATCATCCTGTGATTCCAATTTAATCCCTTGTCTGTGGAGGAACATAATGTCCCAGGTAAGGAAGGTCCTTGCTCAAGGTCACTTCTCTGCTACCTTCTCCTGCAAGTGTTTCCACACCAACCAACCAACCAGCCAGCCAGCCAACCAACTAATGAAATAACCAACCAGCCAACCAACCAACCAACCAGCTCCCCAGCCCACAAATACTTCATAGAATCCTAGGACTGTGCACTATCTGCTACTAATATATAGTGTTCTACTTATTCCTTGAAACATACCTGGAGTTACTTAGAAACAGCTGTATATTTTTCAGATGGGGTCCAGTGACATGTCCAGTCAGATCTCAGTTCTAGGGCAGTGTGGCTTAGGTCTGGGAGGCTCAGGGCTCTGCAGGGAGCAGCCTTAAGCTGGCTGGAGGTCTCCGCCAGCCCTGGTGCCACACTTGTGTTTCCTCTGTGGCTATGAACCTCTACCTTCTTTTCCTGAGCACCCAAGGCTGGACCAAGTGCTGCCCTGGCCTGGACAATGCTCTCCGGGCCCACTCACTCAGCATGGAAACAGGCCCTTTTCCTCTTGGCCACAACAGATAAGGATAGATTTGTGTGTTTGTTTTTTGAGACAGGGACTCATGTCATCCAAGATGCCCTCAAATTCTTGATCGTCCTGCTTCATCTTCCTGAGTGCTGGGATTACAGGCATGAACCACCACTTCTGTCTTTAGTTGTACTGTTGTGGCTGTCTTGATACCTGATTCGATTCAAAACGTTTCTCTCTCATGGTCATTTTGACTTTGGGGAAGAGCCAGAAGTTACACGGTGCCAGATCTGGTGAATGAGATGGATGAGGATTCACTGTGATGTTTTTATGAGCCTGCCTTTCTGTTGGATGGCACTCGGTGGCAGCAGTCACTGTATTTTTGATCAGACCTCGTAAAGACCCTCAGGAAAGAGGACTTACTTCCAGAACTGCTTCAGAAAGTGGCAAGAATGATGGTTTTAAGAAAGGTGGAGTTTTTCAAGGAGGACTCATGGTAATGTGTATTTCACTGTAATACATTTTTAAAATTTAAACATTCACTGTATGTTCTGATCTCCCTTGTGTGTGCATCTCTGTTAGACAGCCTGATCTAGAGAAACCATTGTCAGCATTTTGGTGTTTCCTACATTTCCTGTGCACACACATTTAAGGAGTCAGCTCCTGGTTAAAAACCTATGTGTGGCCAGGCATGGTGGTCCATACCTGTAATCTCATCTACCAAGGAGGCTGAGGCAGGATTATGAGTTCGAGGCCAGCCTGGGTAACTTAGTGAGATTCTATCTCAAAACAAAGAGGGTGCTTGCCTAGTATGCACGAGGCCCTGGTTCAATCCCCAGCAAAGGCAAGCCTGTGTAACTGTGACTGTTTCGGCTGGACCATAGACAATGACAAAAGTTTGCCTGGTGAGCCATGTGGAACGCTGCCTCCTCACCCCAGCCTCATGCTCAATAACTCCATGTCCAGCCTTTCCACTCCTACCCAGCCAGCATCCTGCAGGAGCAAGGAAGATGTCCCCTCTCTGTGCTGACTCACTAGACCTTCCAGAGTGCGCAGCTACAGGGGGAAACAAAACGGAAGAGCCCACATCGTCTCCATTTTTAGCCTCTTGGTGATTCCATGGCTTAAGTAAGGGATTAAGAACATCATTGTTATTGTCACTTTTATTTGGACTCATTGGGATTTCTACTCTGACACCTAACAGCTCAGGGCAGTCCTCTGTCTTGGCTCAGCTGAGCTCTGGACGAAATGGAATCATCAGATGGTTCCCAGTTTATGGTGGTTTGATTTAGGATTATTCAGCTTTATGATGGTGTGAGAGTGCATCCTCACAATCACTGTTTTTCACTTTCAGTACAGAAGGTCATAAATCACATGAGGCCTTAGCTGTCCTCTGGGTCTCAAGTGTCCCCAAAGGTCTATTTATTAAGGCTTTGTCCCTAGCCTGTGGTACTAAAGGAAGCTTAATGGCTGGAACCATTAAGAGGTGGGGCCTAGTGGGAGGTCCTTAGGTCATGGGGGACACTCAAAGGGGGTTGTGGGACCCTGCCCTCTTTTCCTTTCTTTTTTACCTCCTGAACATGAAGTGAGCATTTCGTTTTGCCCCATCCTCTCCCCGCTGTTGCTATCCAGCTCCCCCAGCAGAGGCCAAAAAGCAATGGGTCCAGTTGTGGACTAAAGGCTCTGAAACTGTGAACCAAAATAAACCTTTCCTCTTTGCTTATCTCAGAGATTGGTTATAGTGACAGAGCTGCCTAAGTCAATAGTCAACACTTTATTATAAAATAGGCTTTGTGTCAGATGGTTTTGCCCCGAGGCAGGCTGACAAAACGGTTCTGAGCATGTTTAAGGGAGGCTGGGCCAAGTGACGATGGTTGGTTGTTTGGTTAGGTGTATTAAATGCATTTTTTACTTAGGATATTTTCCATTTATGATGGCTCTGTTGGGTTGAGGGGCATCTGTATCTGTATTGATCAGGCAGGTGTGGATGAGATAAACAAGAAAGCAGGGTAGGTGGGAATGAGGGCAGGACTCAGAGGAATGGGCCAGGAGAAAAACAACACTACCAAATTAGGATCATTCTAGGAGGTTTTATTTTTAAAGTGCTAAAGGCAAAGAGAAGGATGGGGTGTAGGAGAGTCACAAAAGAGAGTTCAGAAGCCTGGGGCTAGTGGTGGCAGATATGTGGCCTCCCTAAATCTGAAGAGACCAGGGAGGGATAGGTTACCACAACCAGGAAAGACAGAGGTAAAGGAAGTGGGAGGGGGAGGAGGATGGGGAAGAGGGAGAGAGAGCTGTGCAGGGCGGCAAGGTTGAGATGCTTTTAAAGGAAGGGAAAGGCCAGACTAAGATGATGTCACAGGGATGGAACTGGGGAAATAAAAACCTTCCTTCCCCCTGAGGCCATGGCAGCCCTGTTGCTGTAATCCTCTCTTGGAACAGAAAGCAGAGGGGAGAAGGGGGCGCGAATCCAAGAGGCAAAGAGCTGTCTGCACCTTCTTCATGTAACGTTGCCCTGAGTCATAGTCAAATAGCCCCTCTTCCTCTCTAATGTGACTGTCCTTGTCCCTATGTTTTCGTCCAAGCCAGTCAGATGTCTCATGAAGTTGAAGAATGAAATCGCAGAGAAGGAAGCAGTTAAGGGGAGCGTTTACTGGAAGTATAAGAAAGAAAGCTCCTGGCTGGGTGGCTGGGTGGGCTTTTTGTCTAGGTCTTTTATGGATAAGCAGAGCATGGGAATTTGCTCGGCAGGCAGTGATCACCGATCACAGGTAGCTCTGTGGGTTTAAAATCACCTGGGGTTCAAATTTACTAATGCAGAGTTCAAAAGAAAAACCAGTTACCCAGAATCTTTAAATTCCTTGAAACCCAGCCCCAATCTCAGCTGTAGGAAGGGGTTGCTAACTTGGTGCTTTCCATTCCACCTAAGGAATTTCTTTCCCAGGGTCAGAGTTAACTGTCCTTGTCTTAATGCCTACCATTTTCCCCATGCTTGCTTTTAAACTTCAGAGCTTGGTTATCTATATGGCTTGAGTTAGCTCTTAACTCGGTCTAAGCTCTGTTTTCCTTGTAAGGACGAACAGCCCAACTCCATCTTAGACCCCGTCCCTTGCGAACTGCCTATTACCAAGCTAAATAGCTAAATTACCTCTCACAGCTTCAGTGACTGCATAAGCATGGTTTATGACATCAGCCCCAGTTTCTCAGTCCTGTTTGTGTGTTCAGCCGGGGGTAGAGATAGAGGTCACTGCTCTGAGGCATATGCATGTATGCGTCTGTGTACATGTGCATGTATGCATGTGTGAGTGTGCGTGTTACAATCTCAGTCCTCCCAGGACATGCCACCTACCACACCAGCCCCCAGAGCTTCAGTGCCCTTGCCCTTGAGGAGTTGATCTACAGTGCAGCTGGTGGCTGAAGGGTGCAGTGCTCACCCTAGGCTGAGATGTCCAGTCTAAGCGAGTGCGCCTGGGTCAGCATGCAGAACTGCCTCCCCGATTGCATTTCTAATTGTCTACTCCAAGTTTGCTGGGAAATTAGACGAAGAAACCACCCAGGCTAAGCTGAGGGTCTGGGACCATGGCAAGAGAAGATTGCAAAGGAGAAGAGACGGGGGACCTTGGTTTTTTACCACCTCCAGACAAAGCTAAGGGGAGACAAGGGCCACCAGAGACTGGGCGAGGGATTTAAGGGCCTGTGCTCCGGCTCGGGGCCAAGGAAGCTCATGTGAAAAGGAAGGAGGCGACAAAGCCTGGGCCGCAGAGAACATCCAGGGAAGGTAATGCTGTTGCGGGATGTGGCAAGCACGAAGAAGTCATTTCAGAGAACAGGAACCAGTCTGGGACGGGGATTATTATTTACCTTCTGAGAAAGAGCAGACAGTCTAGGATGAAAACCGACGACACCACTTGGGAGGACATCCATCCCGCGCTTGACAAGGCCTGAGCGTGCAGGGGCAGCAGGTCTGACCAGGGGCAAGGGCAAGGGCAAGCAAGCCCTCCTGGCTGTAAGAAGACGAGGGAGCAGCAGCAAGTCCTTCCAGCTCTGTGCCTGGCACAACATGCCCAGCTGCTTGTTGATGTCTGCCCTATCACCTGACACCCACGTGCACCCATCTGTATCTCTGTGCTCCTTCATTCTGTCCTTCCTTTGTTCATTTATCCAGTAAAACTTTACGGAGCCCCTTGCTCTGTGCCGAGCATAGTGCTGTGCTCAGAAAGAGCTGAAAGACACACATCAGGGTTTTCACCATGGTCAGGTGCAGAAGCAAAGCAATGAGCACAGGTCCAGGTCTCCAGGGCAAAACGAAGGGCTGTGACAAGGAAGAGCTAAGTCTGATGGTGTGAGCATGGAGAGTCAGGGAAGACGTCTCTGATAGGTGCAGGACTAAGGAAAGGAGCAAGGGCTGAGACCTGAGAAGGAGAATTGGAAGAAAACGTATTCCCAAGCCCAGTGGGTAGGAGCTCAGCAAATACTTCCGTTCCCCAGTAAGAGTGGAATGGTGCTGGGGGTGGATGAGCTCAATGGTAGAGCATTTGTCCAGCATGTGCAAGGCCCTGGGTTCTATCCCCAGCCCTGAAAATGAAAGGAAGGAAGGAAGAAAGGAAAGATCTTTCTCTTGGATTTCCTGAGGAAGATGGAGTTGAGCTGTTAGGATTTCTGTGGATAAGGATGAGACACCCTGGTTCCCCTCAGTTCTCCCAGCTCCTCTGTGCTGGACGTTGGACAGTGGCTAAGGAGCCTGCACTGGAGGAATTGCTGGTGGTAGAAAGCTGTGGAAAGATCCCTGAATGGGGATCCCAAGTTTCCAGGCCAGGGTGACTGAGAAACTGCCAAAGGCAGCTCAGGGCCTTTCAAACGTTGCTGGGTGCGAATGCAAGAAGCTGGTCCCAGGGAGCCTGGAGCCTTTGCTTCTATGCCACTCACCTAGCCCCACCTCTGTAGCCTTGGCTTTGTCTCCAGCACTTGGGAGGTGAGCTCCCCTGGAATGGGGCTGGCTGGGCCTCCCATTTCCAACCCCACCTCCTGGTTCTGATCCACCTCCCTGATTTCTAGCAAAGGACCTTCTTTTGTGGCAGAACTTGCAGGGTTCCAGGGTCTACTTCTGGGAAGCCCAGGGTAATCTGGACACAACAGAGATCATAGCCTCTCCAAAGGCTTCTAGCTTGCCCTACTATTCTTGTCCCCACAGGACTGAGTCCTCTGGCCTTTCTGCTGCCAACCACTGCTGGCCCATGGAGAGCCTGCCATTCAGGACCCTTTTCTAGGCACAGGTTCACAATAATAAGTCACCTCCATGAGGGGTAAAATCACAGCATCACCTGGATGAGGTCCTGATGAGAGGGAGTAGAAACGATGTCCCACTTACAAGGTGCACCAGGTGTGAGATGCTGAAAGAAAGCCAAAGACACAGAAAGAGGCTCTTTGGGCCGGTGAGACGGCTCAGCGGCTTAAGCGCCTGCCTTGCAAGCGCGAAGGCCCGAGTTCGACTCCCGGAACCCACATACGAAAAAGGGGCCGGTGATATCGCTCAGCGGCACGGGTGCCTGTTGGCGCGTGAGGTCCTGAGGTCGTCCCCCCGGTACCCACAAAAAAAAAAAAAAAAAAAAAAAGAGGCTCTTTGAAAAGCCAGAGCAGGGTGGAGGGTGTGGCTCAGTTGCGGAGTGCTTGCCTGGCACGCGCAAAGCCCCAGGTTTGATCCCTAGCACTGAAAGAAAAAAAAAAAGCCAAATCAGCAGCAAGAATGTGAGAAGTCAGGTTAACCTGCCAAGGGCTTCTCCATGCACCCAGACAACAGTTGTCCATGCTCCGCTCTCCTCCATGCTCCTGAGACTCTCCCTATTCATGCGTCAGAGGAACCGTCGACTGCACATGCTTAGCCGCCTGAGGTTTTGACTCTCCTGACCAGAGGTCTGGGGTCAAAGAGATCCAGGCGTTGAGCATTTAAATATATATGCAAGCATCCGGAGTTCACCTAGGAAGCTGTGCACCATGGGGCAGAGGCAGCAAAAGAATCTTTGGGGTTCGGTGATGAGCATGAGAAGAAGATGGAATTGTGCATGTGTGTGTGTGTGTGAATGTATGTGTGTGTGTGTTTAGTTGAGGACAGAAAAGAAGAGATAGTGACTCAATAATGGAAAATCTTGGGCTGGTGATATGGCTCAGTGGCACAAGCACCTGCTGGCAAGCGTGAGGTCCCAAGTTCGACTCCCGGTACCCACATTAAAAAAAAAAAGTAATAATGGAAAATCTCTAATCGTATTTGTCTTCTTTTTTTTTTTTTTTTTTTTTTTTTTGAGACAGGGTCTCGCTATGTAGCCCAGGCTGACCTTGAACTCACTCTATAGCCCAGTCTGGCCTTGAACTTGGGCAATCCTCCTTCTTCAGCCTCCTTAGTGCTGGCATTACAGGTGTCCCCCACCATGCCTGGCCACCATCTGTCACTCTTGACCACCGTTGGAGTCTGCTGTGAGTTTGAAGGGAACCTGTAATCCTCACTGCTGTGCACTCTCCCAGCTCTGGGGCCCTCCCTGCAGGTGTCAGGGCCTTACGTAGGACCAATGGCAGGTTTTATATTGGGCTCTCTCGTGACAAGAAGAATGTCTTAGTTGTCCACCAGATGCTTGTTGTCCCCACCCAGGGGTTGACGATGCACTGTGTAATTCTATAATTAAGGCTAGATCTGCTGCAGACATGCCCTGAGGGGTTCGGCATTGGCCAGAGGAATGGTTGATTCCACTTCCATTTTGGTGGGTGCGAAAGGTGCTGGAGAAGGGGCCAGGCCCGAGAGCCACTCACGAAAGTGTTCACAGAGAGAAGGAAGAGATGGTTCTCTGTGACTCCAGTGGGCCTGAGACATATCTGGGCAGTGGCTTAGGCGTTGCGAATGCAGGGAAACTCACCAGCTTCACTGGGATGTGGTGTTTGGCTCCCAGCTGATACATAAATAGGGAGAGGCAGGATTGCAGCAGGAAATAGGACAATGGGGTGTGGGTCCCATGTAGTTGTGGAGACAGGGTTGCTCACAGTCCTGCTCCCCGAGAGATGGGTGCTCAGTGAGCAGGAGGAGGGAGGGGAAAGAGGCATTTGTAGAAACCCCAGCCCCAGACAGCACCCCAACGAAGGAGCCAGCCTAAGGAGCATTTGACTGCGCACTCAGCTCACTGGAAGCCAGCCGTCAGCTCTAGGATCTGTTTATACCCAGGTGAAAAGCGGCAGGCTGAGATTCCATTTTTCTGATGTTTTAATAGCCTGAAATAAAAATCCAACAATGAGGGACAGGCAAGGCTTTGTTCCCTTGGTCAGCTGGGTGAGGGAGTGGGGAATACAAATGCATTTTAGACCCTCATGAGTCAGTAGATTTTAGTGGAATTGCCAAGCCAGTGAGTATCCTATTACACGGAAAGAAACAGACTGGATTCCAATTTATTATGAACATACAGATCAACTTCACGGTTTGGGGTCCTGTTTTCTTTCTTTCTGTCTGTCTGTCTGTCTGTCTGTCTTTCTTTCTTCCTTCCTTTCTTTCTTCTTTAATGAAAATTAAAGTCCTTTGTGCCCAATCTCTAAGCTTTTAGAGCAATCTAATTGTTTTTAAGTCACATGGTTCCTGTGGGGACACATGAGGGACACTTCTAAACCCATAATCCTGGGCTATTAAAAGGATCTAGGGCCACTGATCAAAGGTGAACTGCCCATTTATGACCTCTCTTTCAAGGCCCCTTCCTATCTCCCTGACAGTTTTATAGAAGTTTTTCTCTTTACTCCAACCCAGATCAAAGACTTGGATGCCTGAGGTCTTCCTACCCCCTCCTGGCACGGAAGGAAAGGATTACCCCCCAGAATTAATAACTTCAGTTACCTAGGGGGCAAGGGGGTGAGACCTGGGGCCCTTCTTGCCTATAGGAGCAGAGCAAGACAGAGGTGGGATAAATTCAGAAAGCCCTTTTTCTACTGCTACAGCAAAGCAGAAACCTCTCTCTCCCTCCCTCTCTCTCTCCCTCTCCCTCCCACCCTCCCTCTCTCTCTTCTCTGCCTTCCACTTTTCAAAAAGAAATTCTCTGATATTCTGGGCACAGTTTAGTTAATGTTTAAAAGTTGCTAGAATCATGTTTATTTTCTTATCAGTAAGCTTCTCTTCCTTCCCACCCATGATGAGCCCAAGCAATCCCACCCCAAAACCCCAAGTATGGTACACCAGTGAGTGAGGGGGAGGCAGGGAGAAGCTACAGGTTGTGTTGCGTGGGTTCAGGCCTAAGCCTCTAGCTCTTGCTGTTGTTTTCAGCACTGCCCCTTCTCTTTCCTGGGCACCCTAGGATCTGTGTTAGGTCAATTTCTTGGGAATGCTCCCCTGAGGGCTGGTACTGCCCAAGTTCCTGGGAACTCTGTTCCATAACCCTGAAGAGAAAGAGCCAGAGACAGGTGGGAGCAGGAGTACCACAAAGCCCCCTTGCTCTGGGAATCACAGGGCCCGCTTCCCCGACCCCTTAACCCAACAGACCTCTCTCATGGCCCAGGTGTCGTTGGAGGTGAGACACAGAAGTTCCCCAAGTCACGGGATGGTCTTGTTTCAAGGGACTAAGAGATGATCTAAGGCCTCTCCATGGAATGCAAGAATCCTGGAGAGAAGCAGGACAAGCCCTATCCACCCAGAATCGCCCGCCCATACCACATCCTGACTCTGAATGGCCTCTGCTTCCCCACGGTGCTGTCGCAGGATGCCCCTCAACAGATGGTAGACTCTGCTGTCCCCACTGGGACTGCTAGTTTAACAAGCACTCCATTGTCAGGGCTTAATAACGAGGGGCTTGGAGAGCTGCTTTGGGAAACCTGCCTCCCAGATGCACAAGAGGTGACCAGTGAATGTTTCAGTTTTTAAAATTCATTACAGTACAAGATACACTGCCATTAGCCCCCCTCAGAATACTCCTCCTTGCTTCAAACACACTCATCCCATCATTCTTGCCACTTTCTGAAGTAATTCTATAAGTCCTTTTTCATGAGGGTGACTGCTATTGCCGAGTGCCATCCAACAGAAAGGCAGACTCATAAGAACTTGATGCTGTGTCCTTATCCACCTTATGCACCGGATCTGGCAATTCAACTTTTGGCTCTTCCCCAAAGTCAAAATGGCCATGAAAGATAAGTATGGATTTTGAATTGATTCAGGACACTAAGGCAGCCAAGGTAGTGCAATAAAAGACACTCAGGAAAAAGGACTTCCAGAACTGCTTCAGAAAGTGGCAAGAATGATGGGATAAGTGTTCTCAAAGTGAAGGGAAGGATTTTAAGGGGGTACGTGGCAATGTGTCTTTTACTGTAATAAATTTAAGGTCCTCTGCTGCCGGCGTCCACTGGAACCTGTCCTTGACTGACCAGAGTCTTCGAATTCTCCGCTGCGAGCCCCTCCAGACCACCCTGACCTCAGCTTTCTATTCTTTGAAAACACTAAGAATATGTCCCTGCATCCATTTTTACCAGAGCCAATCACCTGTCATGCCTGGAACACGGACCATACCCAGGTTTCCCTTAGCCCCAGTAATCACAAAGTTCACATCTATAAGAAGAACAGGACCAGTGGGTGAAAACCCATGAAATCAAGGAGCACAAGGGACACATCACAGGTACTGACCGGGCTCCCAAGAGTGATCGCATTGTCACTTGCAGAGCTGACCGCAATGCCTACGTCTGGAGTCAGAAAGATGGTGTCTGGAAGCCAGCCTTGGTGACCCTGAGGGTTAACTGCGCGGCCACTTTTGTGAAGTGGTCCCCTCTAGAGAACAAATGTGCTGGGGGAAGTGGAGCACGGCTCATTTCTGTTTGTTACTTTGAGTCTGAAAACGACTGGTGGGTAAGCAAGTGCATTAAAGAGCCGATTCGCGCCACAGTGCTCAGATCGGATTGGCATCCCAACAACGTTTCGCTGGCAGCAGGACCGTGTGACTTCAAATACAGAGTGTTTTCTGCCTACATTAAAGAAGTGGATGAAAAGCCAGCCAGTATGCCCTGGGGCAGCAAGATGCCTTTTGGCCAGCTGATGTCAGAGTTCGATGACAGTGGCACTGGTGGTTGGATCCATGGGGTCAGCTTCTCGGCCAGTGGGAGCCGCCTGGCCTGGGTCAGCTGCGACAGCACTGTGTCTGTTGCTGATGCCTCAAAAAGTGTGCAGGTCTCCACTCTGAAAACTGAGTTCCTTCCACTCCTGAGTGTGTCATTTGTCTCTGAGAACAGTGTTGTGGCTGCTGGCCATGACTGCTGTCCGATGCTCTTTAACTACGTTGACCGCGGCTGCTTGACCTTTGTCTCCAAGCTCAACGTTCCAAAACAGAGCATCCAGTGCCACATGTCTGCCATGGGACATTTCCGCAACGTGGACAAGAGGGCCACGATTGAGGACCACAATTCAGCCTTGGAGACACTGCACCAGAATGGCATCACTCAAGTGTGTCTATGTATGAGGTGGACAGGAAAGACTGTTGCAAATTTTGCACTACTGGCATTGATGGAGCCATGATGATTTGGGATTTCAAGACCTTAGAGTCTTTGATCCAGGGCCTCTGAATAATGTGAAGCTGGGAGAACGGTGGCTGAGCGTGGCCCTGCCATTCACATGACAGCGAGGAAAGCCAGCCCAAGGGAGCACTGTAACACATACTGCACAAATATTGTGTGTTTTTGTTCGAATATAATCGGTGAAAGTGTTAGTTTTTTAAAAAGCAGTAGTTTTGTTTTGTTTTTGCGATTTCATTCCATTCTTGACCAAAGGTTCTCTTTAAGTAGTTTATTATGGAATTGTCACACTTAAAGGAAAGGGTGAAGGAGGTATGTAAATTGTCTGCTAGAAAATGAAATAAAAATCCTGAATGTTAAAAAAAATAAATTAAAAAAAATTAAACATTCACTGCATTTTTCAGTCACACTGCGTGTTTTAAGAAACATAAATGATGGCCGGTGAGATGGCTCAGCGGCGTAAGCGCCTGCCTTGCAAGCGCGAGGGCCCGAGTTTGACTCCCGGATCCCACATACAAAAAAGGGGCCGGTGATATCGCTCAGCGGCACGGGCGCCTGTTGGCGCGCGAGGTCCTGAGGTCGACCCCCCGGTACCCACCAAAAAAAAAAAAAAAAAAAAAAAAGAAACATAAATGACTAAGGAGCTCTGCCACATCCTTGCTTGCTTGGGTTGCTTCGCTGTATCAGCCAATCGCTTAGGCTGGAAATTACTCCGTAGAGAGAAAGAGCTGGATAGGATAGAGAACCCATGGTCCCTTTTCCTTTCAGTCTTTTCTTTTGTACAGTAAGCTGAAGGTAGCAAGGGCTGGTACAATGTTCATATGTCAAAAGCTTGAATGAAAACAATTGAGTTGAATTTTTGCAGCTTTTCCACTGTTCTGATAAGAATAAAACACACATACATGTATGAATTTTGTCACTTTAGAGATTCTACATACAACGTAAATGCTCTTATATTGGCACTTAAAATTGTCATCACATGCCAGGTGCAGTAGTGCATGCCTATAATCCCAGCTACTTGGGAGGCTGAGACAGAAGGATTGCAAGGTCAAGCCCAGGCTGGGCAACTTAATGAGATCCTGTTTCAAAATAAAAATTTCTAAAAAGCTAGGGATGCAAGTCAGCTTGAAGGCTCTGGGCTCAATTCTTAGCACTACAAAAAGCAAAACAACAAAAACTGGCATTACACAATATAAAAAAGAGAGTTACAATTCATATTAGCAATTTTAATTTTTTTCTTTAATTAGAACAATACAAAATGACAAAAAAATACCATGAGGAGTCAAGAGAGAAAGACAGCAGAAGAAAGGGGGAAAAAAAAAAACGCTTTATATTTAATACTTATAATAGCACTTTTTGTCCTGTGTTTTGAATAAGGACCTCCGTGTTTTAATTTTGCGCTGGATCCATCTAGTGTAGCTGCCTCTCTCCTTGCTTGTCTAGTGTTCAGACTGGGCTCTTCTGAGAATGGCGTGCAGCACCGTTAACAATTACACCTGGGCCAGTGGGCCAACGCAGAGCCACCTAGGACATGTGGTCACCCTAAGTCTGAAAGCATAGCGGAGAAGAAAGGAAAGTGGCAGTGAAGTCACCTTCCTTTCTCTATGTCACTTAGGGGAAATTTCACAAAATTGTATTTACTCCACAGGTTTCCTTCTGCAGTGTGCATGTGTTAACTAGAAGACTAACTAGCTGTTTTAACAGGTTATCTTATGGGTTTGGAAGTAGACTGTGCCTCTTCTCTTCCTGTTCTTCTGTCCTCAGTCAAAAGGGTCTTTTTGATTATTTATCTTTGGCTTCCTCCAACCTTGAAACTTCAAGTTTTTGTGTATGTGTGTGTGCTCTTGGTGTCCTTGACACCCTTAAAAGTTTGTGACATTTTCCTATATACATTTTGAGTTCTATGCTCCGCCTTCCATCTTTGTGTATTTTGTTTCCTCCTAAACTCTGCACTCCTCAGCAGAAAGCCTGTTTCCTTTGGATGTCTCCTCTTTTTCTTCCTCATCAGGATCATTTGCAATTTTAGGTTCTGGATTTTATTTTTAGAGCCATCCTATTTTAGCCATACTCCCTTTCAGAGGTTCTCACTATGAGATCATCTGTTTTGAATTTTCTGAAGTCTGCTCTGCTCGAGGCTGGGAGGAGTGTGAAGACACACACCCTGCTCTCCTAGGAAGGACACCCGCCCTCTCCCGGGCTCTCACTGACAGATCTTTGCTGGTCAGAAGCGAGCCTGGGGTACAACTTCCTCTTCTTGCTGTTACCTGTTTCCTTTAAGGGCTGACACATTCAGTCAGGCCACTTAAGATTTTACTAAATGCTCTGCCTTTTAAAGAAGTGTGAGATGTATAGGCTTCCATAAAATGTCTCTTTTTAAAAAATTAATGTTTGTCATTGTCCTTTTTTTTGTGGGTACCGGGGGTCGACCTCAGGACCTAGCATGCCAGCGGGCTCTCGTGCCCCTGAGTGATATCACCGGCTCTTTTTTCGTATGTGGGTACCGGGGGTTGAACTCAGGACCTCGTGCTTGCCAGGCAGGTGCTTATGCCGCTGAGCTATCTCACCGGCCCCCTGTCATTGTCTTTTATCTCTGTTATTTTCCAAAGATATCTGCAACAATATCTCTCATCCAACATTATCTTCCTACCATGCAACTTTGCCATCTCTCCCCTCTGAAGGTAGCAGGCTTGGTTATGGCAGGAAGGATGCTACTCAACTTCTGAGGCTACATCTTAAAAGCAGTGCAACTTCCACCTGCTTCTCTGACGATGCTTGTTCTTGGAACCCAGCAGCAATCCTGTGAGGAAGACCAAACTAGGTCACCTGGAAAAATGTGGAGAAGCCACATGTAAGTGTTTTGGATGACACCACATGAGGTCCCAGCCAACAAGAGCAACAACAAACAGCCAGGCATATGTGAGAAGACCCCTTCCTGAAGACCAGCCCCGAGGCCCACCCAGGCCTCACCTCTGCCTGGCTGAGGTCCCAGACACTGGATCAAAGATAAGCTTCCTCGGCTTCACTGTCTGAATCCCTGACCCACAGGAACCTTGAGACAGAAACCACCATTCCTGGTTTTTTAAGCCCCTGAGTTTCTTTTGGGATGATCTGAAATGCAGCAATGTAGTAATTAAAAGCACTAAAAAACAAAAAATAAAACTAAGAATGCATCATCTACATCCTTCCTCTGATTTCCCCGTACTGGGTTTACTCTACTCCAAAGAGTAGACTATAATTTAGGTCCAGTCCCACCAGGTGGAAAGGAAGCCATGATTACATTCATCACCAGTCGCCGCACAGAGATGGGACTCCCTTTCCTAGAGCATCATTTTGTATGAAATTTAATCTCGGTTATTAAAGTGATTATATCATCCCTGATTAGTTTACTGTGTGAATTTAAGAGCAAAATTAAAACATCTCTCGCATACTTCTCTGGCTAACGTAACTCGATGCTAGCTAATTTCAGACACACTGCTGGAAAATGTTCCTTCCTATTCTAATTTATCAAGTGAGAGATCATTTGGTTGCAATGAACAGAATTCACTCAAGCTGAATTAAGCAAGAAAAAAAGAAGAAGAAGAAGAAAAAGAAAATGAAAAAGAAGAAAGAAATAAAGGGATGTAGTGGGATCCAAAGGCTGGAATCGAGCTGGGGCATGGTGGTGCACGGCTGTAATCCCAGCACTTGGGAAGCTGAGGCAGCAGGAGGATTGCTGTGAGTTCAATTCCAGCCTGAATTACACAGCGAGACCCTATCTCAAAAAATAAATAAATAAATAAATAAAAATAAATAAATAAACAAAAGGCAGGAAGCGAGAACAGATTCAGACTGCAAACTGACAAGAGCCAATATTGGGCTCTCCAAATATTTTTCTCTGTAGAGCTATTTTGTCTCTTATTTCTGACTCTTATAGCACATTCTCTCTCTCTCTGTCTCTCTCTGTCTTTCTCAGCAGGTTAGACACTGGAACCCATAGTTCAAGTGCCCTTCGGACACTAAATTTCTGAGACCCAATTCCACATTCCTAGGAGACATCATCTGATTGGACAAACTGGGGTCACATGTCTATTCATGGTCTAATCAGCTGTGGCAGAAGATCATATGCCAGTACTCTCAGATATGTAATTACCACATTTCCACATATGACTGCTCTGACATTCAACCTTGGCTTTATAGCTCCTGCCAAGCAGGGCCTGTACGTATTACTAACCGATCCCTGTGGCACAAGGAAAGTGGCTTCCTGTGACCAGCAAGCGCTCTGCTGTCTCACAGAAATAGTTCACTTCTGCTGCTTGGCACTGAGGGCTCTGGTCCTCTGAGAGCCAGAACATAAGTCTCTCCATACTGGAAGACGACTTTTCAAATCCTTAGTTAGAGTTCCCCCTGCTAAGTCATCATGAATTTTGCCTTTCACAGAGAGGACACAAAGGAAGCATCACTTCTGTTCCCTCCCATCTGGCATTGTGAGTTTAAGCTCCTAATTCTATACATGGTGACTGTTTACTTGTTGAGGCTCCCACTGGTAATGGAAATGAGAAACAATGCTTAAAATGACTGCTCTCACCATAGAGAAAAAGAATATTAAGCAGAATGTTGAACGGAAAGCTAATTGGTTTAGCAAACGGATAATGAGGCTTAAGAAAACACCACTCAAGTTAAGTCTCTTTTCATTTCTGTGCATATTCCATTCTCTATTAGATTCGGTCATTTGGAGGAACATACTCTGAAACAGCAGATTTCAAACCTTATTCTTCAGGAATATGTGAATGTCACAGACAAATCGATAGCTCTTTAAATCATAGAAGAGCGTTAATTAGCTCTTGTCCCTGGGGGAGGAGATGCTGCATCTTCCTGCACGGTGCCAGGCCAGCCTCAAACTGGCACAAGCTGACCTTTTCCCTGGGCTGCTTCTTCTCTTGTTGGCTATTCTTTCCGTAAAGTTGGTGTTTTAGGATGTCACCTTAGACTTTCAGGGTGCCTGAGCAAGATTATTAGGCATTGTGTAATTTTAAGAGAAACAAGAGGTTATTTTAGGGGGAAATGACCACTGGATGAGTATTAGCTCTGTCAAGTGACAAACAAGAAAGGAGCTAGAAAGTTCCCAGCAACTATGAATAAGAAGATTGCTCACAAATGGCCCATATTTCCCATACCCAGTGCCCCCATTTTCTTCTCCCTGACTCATGAATTGATTGTTTCTTCCATCTTCCTTCATGGAAATCACTCTCTGTGTATGGGAATCTGACTTGCTTACAATTTAAGCCCAAGAAGCAAACTTTCACTCCATCTACTTCAACTCGAAGTACACAGGACTGTCTTAATCCAACCCAGCAGAACCTCAGAAGAGAACAAGTGCAGCTGCTACTATATTACTACTAAATACTCAATAAACAGTACATGTCAGACGATACAGCTAAATGCTCCAACGCATGTGGAGACAATTAACACGATATACTCTCGTAATTGTAGGGTTGCGTAGGCTGCATTCAGAAGCCCATAAAAAGTGTCATTTTTTTTTTACTGAATTTCTCTGACCAGCTCCTCCTGTAAGGCCAATCCAAATTTCTTTAGCCCATCACTCTATTTTTTTTTTTTGCACAGCTGTCACCACTCTGTTATTTTTATAGTTCTTGTTCATAATTTGTTTTTTTACTTATTTAGCATTTATATTCTCTACTTGAATGTAGGAGGAGGAGAGCCCTTTCCTGTCTCTCTCTCACCACTGTGTTTTCAATGTCTAGAACAAAGCTTCTTATACAGTGGGCACACAATAAATGCTCGCCGCATTAACACCTGCATTAATGCCAAGAGCCGGGCCTCACACCAGCTCCTAACCTTCCTGGCTTCTCCTTAGTGCTCAACGCTGCTGGGCTCTGCTTAACCCACGCCTCCTCGGGCTGATGTAGGGGTGTTTTTGCTGTAGTTGTAGCTGCTGCTGTCTGTGATGAAGTTAACAAGGTAATCAGTTTTCGGGGCAAAGAGGAAGAGACTTCAGGGAGATATTCCGCTGGAAAGTTCCAATTTCAAAAGCCATTTATTTTTATATTATTATTATTATTATTATTATTATTATTATTTGGCCTTTGGGCAAGCTGTGAAACAGTCAAGTTTTGCTACAGACTTGTTTTTTCATTAGAAACCAGTCGGGAATACAGGCTGCAAACCCATGCAGGAGCTCACAAGGTGCACTGAGGAGCACCCAGGAACCAGGCCTAGTGGGTGGTGAGCAGTTATGCCACAAGTCTAGCAGCAGAGCACACAGAACCAAACCACATCTCCTCAAAGCCTCCATATTCCTGGCATTCAGTTTGTTTGTTTATTTAGTTAGTTAATAATATTGTGAGACAAGGTCTCACTATGTACCCAAGGCTGGCCTCAAACTCACGGCAATGCTCCTGCTTCAGCCTCCCAAGTATTGGGATGACAGGAGTGTACCACCACACCTGACCTGACATCTTTTCTTTAAATCTTGGTCATCTTATTTCCCTGTCACTTCTTAGCTGCCCTTGTCACTTGCATCCCATCCAAAGCACAATCAGTCCGCAGCAGACCTCATCTGGCTTCAGCCATTGCACTGCATGAACTCTTGCGCCTTCCTGCTATGGCTCTGCTGCTTTTACAGTTCTCATCGTTCACAGAATATTAATTCCTTGGAATTAATTCCAAGGATAATTAATTCACAGAATATTAATCCCAAAGACCACATCTTGTCTTTGTTTTCCCTTCTCCTAGAGCATGGGGACTTCCATGTAGGAGGAATTAAAACTATAGATTATCTGCCTAATCTTTATGGACTATGGCTAAACAGCTGAATAAAAGATGTTTAACCCAGTCCACAGTTCTGTGTCTCTTCTTAGGGCTGCCTGAATCTCAGGTGAACCTCTCCAGTCTGACCTGGTGACGAGACCCATGGCCCTTTGAATATAGCTGACCCCTGTGGGCTTGATCTGGCGGAGCCATCTGCCATTGAAGAGATGTACTGGCCCCTGTCTTCTCCTAGCTCTAGGCTCCTGAGAGTACCAGGCAGCCTGGAACGACTCCTGATCAAGCCCCTGGGTTGTTCTAGGGCAAGGCAAGTGGCTTGGGATCACGCTCAGCTTCCACAACCTGAGAAAATCCTCCCGAGGACTGTGGAACTGAGCAGGAGGTCGGGAGAGGGGAGAGACGCTGCATGCCTACAACAGTTGTTTACTTATTTACTTTTATTGGTCCATGTTTGCAATGTATCATGAATACATTCCCCCTGGGGAGCTGGTACATCTCGATTCTTTTCATGTCCCATCCCCTTCCTCTCTCCTCTCCCTAACCTCCCTGCCCAGAAGAGCTGTTTTAGTGAGGGAGACAGGAAGCTGGGGGTTCCTTGTCAGCATGAGCAGGGGAAAGAGGTGCACAATGGAGAGGGTCCCCAGAAAGGGCTGGAGATGGGGATGCGGCTTAGGGTCATAGGAGTCATTCCTAGAGGGGAGATGGAGAGGGCAGGAGGTGCCTTCTTGCACTCGTCAGAGTACATAGAAAGCTTTGTAAAGATGGACATTAAGACCCGCAAGGACTCAAATCTCCTGAGCCTCCCCCACCCCTCCCCTTTTAATGAGAAAATTGGAGCCTGGAGAGTTTCAGCCAAGTAATTCAGGCTCACACAGGCCAACAGGGTATGGAGGTGGCTTTGGGGTCAAGGGCAGGCCCTCTGGCTCCCTGGACCATGCTCCTTGGGCCTGAGCAGGTCCTCTGGACATGGAAGAAGACACAGTGCTGTCATAGGAGGCCAGGGCAGGGCACCATGGCCGGAGCCGCTGGGCACGACCCGCCAATGGAGGAGACAAGTTAACCACGGGTGCAGAGCAGCAGCTCCCGAGGAAGATGGGATCAGGCCGGGCCCTGCACCTGGTACCAATCTTCTGGCCCGAGAACACGCCGAGCCTGGCACCTGATGCCCACCTTCTAGCACGAGACCAAGTGGGAGCAGCTGGATCAGCTACCAAAGAAGACATAAAAGGACGGCAGCGAGGGCCTTTGCACCGCTGTACTCTTGTTCGTGCTGTGGTCCGTTCTGCTCACAGGACTTAGTTTCTCTCTTTTTCTCCCCGAGCGTTTTTTTTTTTTTTTTTTTTTTTTTTTTTTTTTTTTTTTGCACTTGTCCTTTTTCTTATTTCTGCCCTAAAGTATAGGGTAATCTTTCACATCCACCAATTGTCCTGACCAAATCATTGGCTGGGACAATAAGAACCTGGAGAACACTGCTGCTCCCTACGCCATTCAGTAACAGTGTGACTGAGGAAGTTGAGGAAGAAGCCAGAGTGAAGGATGATGGTGGCACATGCCTGTAACCTCAGCACTCTAGAAGGCTGAGGCAGGAGGACTGCAAGTTTGAGCCGGGCCTGGGGAACTTAGCAGCTTAGACCCTGGCTCAGAATTTTAAAGGGCTGGGGATATAGCTTGGTGTGAAGGCCCTGGCTTCATTTCCAAAGCCAAAAGTGGGAGGGAGGGGGAAAGAGAAAGGAAGCCCATCTGATTTGCCTCAGTGAACAGTGTTTTGTCTTGTGAAAGCCCCTTTGGGGATGAGCTGGCAAACGCCAGAGCCCTCTTTGGCAGGAGGGGGAATTGCTGATGAAAGAAGTTAATTGAGGCTGGTGCCCTTCCCTGAAAGAGCCCAGGGCAGCTTTGGGAATGTGCTATCTCTCTGAATTGGTAGCAGAAGCCCTTAACCTTCCCTTCGCAGCCCCCCCAAGAGAAACCAAGGCTCTCACGGGAGCTCCAAGGGCCATGGAGGGTTTGATGATGAAAGGTGTTCATGTACTATTTCTGAAGGCCAAACTGAGTTTGCCTTCAGGACGGGTACGTTCTTTAACCAGTCATCCAGCCAGAGGAAGTGCTAGGCCTGATAGGAACACTCACGGAAGAGGCTTTCTTGGCTGGGCCCTCAGGCCTACAGACACCTTCTCTGGAGTCCTGCAGAGAGGGTGGTACAAGTATCCAGGCTCCTCTCATTTCTCTGCCACCTGGGTGTTAACAGGGTCTTCACAACTGAAGAAAGATTCAAGGAGAAAGGGCGCAATTTGTGACTTTTCAGGCACATTAGAGATCACGCTAGTTGCAGTGCTGCTACTTGAGGTGAGGATGATGGTGACCAGAGCGTCTCATGGTGGGAGGGGAGGGAGGGGAAAGCAGGCTGGAAGTACAGATAGCAACACGGAAGGAGGTGCTGGGGAGGAAGGAGAAACCATTTGCGCTATATGACACACACCACTTATGAAAAACACAAACCCATCAGAGAAAGATACCAAATGGTCTGCAAGAAGTATACAAAAAGATACACATTCAATCCATGACAGCCTATAGAGGAAGGAGGTGGGCGGGCTGTGCGGAAGAGAAGGCACATGGTTACCGAACACAAGAGCAGTCCCAGTAGACCAAAGAGCACGGTGGGTCTCTGCAGATGAGGTGTAAAGAAAGAGGAGTCGGGGGGCATCCAACCGGGCCCTGCTTATTAAGGTCTAAATCAGTCCCTGCAAGATTCACGAAAAAGCCCAAATAGATCAGGGCTCTAGGCTTTGCATCCTCTCTGGGATTGCCCCACCCTAGAGAAACTTGACATATCTGGGGTGATCTCATGGAGACTGCCAGGCCAGAGGATCCCCTTCCACTCAGTTACCTCTTGGATGATGTCTTAGTCACTTTCTTGTCACCAAGACGCAGTACCTCACACCATCTCTTAAGCGAGGAGAGGTTTCTTTTGGCTCACATTTTAGTCCATACTCAGCTGGCTCCATAGCACAGGGACATGGGGGAGGAGAGCTGCTCACAGCATGGTGAACAGGAAGCAGAGAGCGAAGAGAGGAGCCTGGAGGGAGATGAACCCTTACACCCCCGGTGACTCCCCTCTTCTGATCGGACCTCACCTCCTAACAGCAAGTCCACTATAAACGCCTGTAATACAATCGCCTTCCAAAAGCCCCGCCTGTGAGTGCACGAGGCGCTTTAGGGACATCTGGATATAAACCACCACATAGGTCATGCCTATCCAGGGACTTTGGCTCAGAATTCTGGGGAGGACAGGAAAGCAGCCCACAGTGAAGCACCAGCAATAGAAAGAAGGGCTACCCTCTAGAGAGGCGGTCTGCCCAAGACATGGACAGAGCCGCCTGACTATCTCAGAAAAGATGTCTACTTCCACGGAGAAGGCAGTGGCCCCCAGCGAACTCTAGGGTGCGTATTATTCTCAGTTTGTAGAGAAGTAAACTGAGGCTCAGAAAGGTTAGGCAGTTTCTCCAAGGTCATTTAGCTACTAAATGGCAGGGACAAGATTTAAATTTAGGTGTGTGACTCCAAACCTGAGCTCTTAACAGCCATTTTCCTGCTCTTTCTCCACCCCACCCTCTTGCCTTGCCTTTCTTGTACCATACTGAGGATGGAACCCAGGGCCTCGTGTGTGCTAGGCAAGCGCTCTACCACTGAGAGCTACATCTGTTTTTATTTTTTATTTTGAGACAGGGCTTTGCTGAGTTGCCCAAGCTGGGCCCAAACTTTCGATCCTTCTGCCACAGCCTCCTGAGTAGCTGGGATTACAGATGTGCACCTCTGTGCCTGGCTTAACTACCCTTTTTTAATGCTTCCACAGTTAGCCTTGGTGCCACACATGCACGTACACACACACAGATGTGTATCACAAAATGTACGTGTTGGAATAGGTAAATTCTTATTCTCAGAGCCCAGCATGGGCTCACAAGAGTCTGTAGAGAAGGGTTTTGGGGCAGACATGGGATAGCTACAAAGATCCCTGTACAAAACCAACTAAAACTGGCAGGGGGAGACGGTGGAGGGTGGAGCGGAGTGGAGAGAACAGGAGCGCGTCAGCGCGTGATGTGCTTCCAGAAATAGCAACTGAGGACAGACCTGGAGAAATGCTCGCAGCAGATGAGGCCTGCATGCAGTTCCATCAGAGGCAGGAAGAAAAATGAAAAATGAGTGTCATCAACAATGTAGTGAAAAAAAGAACATCAAGCGGTTCTTAGGTGCTCCTTATCCACAGCACCTCCAAGGCAAACAATGGTGGCAGAGTTGCTAGCAGCATTTCAGGGGTGAGGTCAGTTGACTCTTCTGTGGACAGCAGAGAGGACAGTGACTTGCACTGGGCTGCACAAGGCAAGAACCCTGGCTTTGACTCCTCAGCCAACGCTGGCTCCTACCCCAGCCTTACCACTGTCCTCTGCAAGTCTGCTCAGAGGGACAGCCACCAACAGACTGTGCCCGTTATCTGCTCCTTTTGGGGCAGGATCTCACCAAGCTGTCCAGGATGGCCTTGAAATTGTGGTGATCCTCCTGCCTCAGCCTCAGTATGCTGATGTTACAGGCATGTACTGTGGCTTCATCTGCTCTTCTACCACATTTTTGTTCTTCCTGGGATCGCTGCTTCTCAGGAGAAGGCAGAGGCAGAGGGCCAAGGGATGCCTCTTGGGAGGGCGGGTGCTGGGAGAGAAATCCAGGGCAGGTGAGCAGTCTGGCCATGCTGGCCTCCCTCTGCCCACCTTCATTTCCAGTCTCTTCTTTACGTCTCCTTCCCAGCATGGAAGCTCTCCTACTCTTCCTTTTTAAATCTGGACTAGGAAGCCAGGGCCTTAATTTTTAAAAATTCTAGTCATTTAATTCTGCAGAGACCAACCCAGATGCAGGCACAGCAGGGCTCCCTCAGTGGGAGAACTGGAGCTATCTGGACAGATTCTCTTCCTTCCCACCAAGGCACGCGACAGACCAGAACACAAGGGATGCTGGGGAGCCTGTTTCCTAGGGGACTTTAATTATTGACATTAAGAGGAGGAGTTGTTCTTCCCTTCTACATGGGGTCTCTGCCTCACTGCTTCCGGAGAAGAGGAACAGAATTTAAATGGTCCTCCAGGCTGGCAGAGACGTTCCCCACAGGCACCCAGAGAGGGACAGATAAGTGTCCACCCACACAGTCTCAGAGGCTCCAAGCCCCCAGTCCCAGCTGCCATTCACCAGGTGATCTCTGAAGGCTGCCCTCAGAGTTTTATTTCTTTAGCTTTGGAGTCTATTGGTCATTTAAAATTTGAATATTCCTGGGAGGGATGATAGCTACTTTTGTTTTGGTTTTGTTTGTTTGTTTGCTATGTAGTGCACGCTGGCCTTTAACTCACTTATGTAGTGCAGATTGGCCTCAAACTTGCAGCAATCCTCCTGCCTCAGCCTCCCAAGTGCTGGTATTACAGGAGCATGCCCCACACCCAACTGGGAAGTTAGCTATTTACAATTTAGCACAATTTTTTTTTCCAGCTCACCCTTCAAAAGCATTTTTTAGAGAAAGAAAATCAGATGATTGCAGAAGGGATACAGGAGGGAGAAGAGCACACAAGCTGGAGGTAAAGGAAGAGCCCAAGCAGAGGATACGGCACAGGGCAAACAGGGCCTCACTAACCGCCCTGAGCAGTGGGTCCTTGATGGTGGTGCTGGTGTTCACAGTCCTGTGTCACTGCAGTTGGTTAGACTCATGGATGCTGTCCACCCGTCCCCTCCATCCCAGACCTACTGAGTCAGAAGCTCGGGATGAGCCTGGCAGTCTCTGCAGGCTACTATGATGCATGGTCAGGTTTGGGGATGGCTGGCTTCCAGCCTGGCCTGTGTGCAGGAGCCCCGCCCCCACCCTTCCAAGGGCTTCGCAAGCTCCCTTCTGTGATCTGCCCGCTCTCCTGGGCTTTGCAGGATCGAGGCAGGTGGAACCACCACAGATGGGGTGTGGCAACCCTAAACCTCAGGTGCAGGTGGGCTGGTGACAGAGAACAGGCCTGCCTTTGGACGAAAGGACAAAGAGCTTGCGGTGGAGCTGGGGAATTGCTGAGGAAGTTTGGCAGGTGAGTGATCATCAGAAGGAGGTACCCTGGGGCAGCCACCTGGCCACCTGAGAAAGCTCCAGGACTGTGCTGAGCGGGGAGGGAGAAATGCAGAGGCAGGAGCCTGCAGCAGCGGACCAGCCCATCGGGTGCAGGCACTGAGCTGGCCACACCAGCAGGTCAGCTGCTTTCTTCCTTGCCTCCCTCAACGCCTCCCCTCTGGGTCAGCTGGCTCAAGATGCAGCTTTTGGCCAGGTATTTCCTGGCCCATGTCCCATCTCCCTGGTGGCAGAGGCCAGGAGAAGGAAGTCCAGGGATCTGATGGTGAAGCCTGACTTGGTCCACTGCAAACAGGACATTTCTTTGAAGGCTCCTTTCCTGCTCTATTTTTCTCCTTGGCACTTGGCATCTGAAATGCTATGTCCTTAGTCTATTTCCTGCTACTAGAATTGAGCTCCAAGAGGAAAGGGTTTTTTTTTTTTTTTTTTGGTACTGTATTCTTTACCACTTAATCCCCAAGGGTCTGGTATAGTACCTGGCACATAATAAGCATTAATATATATTTTCTGAAGAAAAGGAATGAATCTTAAATTCATTCCAATCTCATATGAGAAACCTAAAATACGAATAAAGAGCAAAATGAAAAGATTGATAATAGGAAACAGGGAGATAGATCTTTTGCAAATGGGAAGGGAACCAAGAGATGGAGGGAGGGGGAACGGGGGGAGGGGATGAGAAAGAATTGAGATGTGTTATGTGTAGGCACCAGCTCCCCATGAGGAATGTGATCAGTATGCGTGGCAAATGTGAACTAGTAAATAAAAATTGAAAAACACTGAAAAATTCATTCCAATCTTAAACTTTGTGCCATGATCTATCAACACTTATGTTAACATAAAAATGATTTCCCCCTAAACAGTTGAGCATAAATCAGTGCCTCATGTCTTCTGTGAAGTCGGGGCTTCAGATCCCTGCACATATCACAGCTCAGGGCTCCTCCAAGAGCAACAAGTCACTTGTAACCAGACAGCAGGGGTGAGAGAGGCCAGGACTGTGCGGGTCAGGGCCCCCAGGAAGGGAATCGGTTGACAAAGGCTCCGTGCCTCAGCCAGATGGGTACTTTTGGGAAGTGGACTCACAGAAAGGTTATAACCAAGTGACAAAAAAGAATCAATTGCCACGTCCAGTGCAGCTCTTGAAATTCCTAGGGGGAGGACAATGGAGGACAAAGAAATGCAGACAAGAGTCAGAATGCGGAAAGCTGAGGTCAGGTGGAGCCCTCTCTCCTGATGGGAGAAAAGGAACTGCCCTAAGATTGCAGTGCATTTATTTAAACAATCAACAAGAGGTTGATAACAGATGAAACCCCTGTCCTAATGGGAGAAAGAACCTGCCTAACAACCTGTTTGTCTGGCTCACCTCAGGTGCTCCACGTTCTTGGGCTGGCCTTGCTTTAGCCCCACATGTGTGACTCAGCCACTCCCCACAGTCAATGAACTTGTCTGCTGAGTGCCCGATGGAGTTAGCACAATCTGTTTGAATCTGAATTCCAGTGAAATCTTGATGAATAAGATATTCTGGGAACGATAACAAAGGCTGGAGGGGCTGTGGGGAAAAAGGAACCCTTCTCCACTGTTGGTGGGAGTGTAGACTGGTGCAACCACTGAAGAAATCAGTGTGGAGACTCCTCAAAAAACTGGGATTGGAGGTCCCATTTAATCCAGCTATTCCTCTTCTGGGTATCTTCCCAGAAGAATTAAAAACATCATACCACAGTGATATATGTGCAACCATGTTTATAGCAGCACAATTTGTAATAGCTAGATCTTGGAAACAACTCAGATGCCCATCAACTGAGGAATGGATTAAAAAGATGTGGTATTTTTATACAATGGAGTACTACTCAGCCATAAAGAAGGATAAACTGGAGACTATTATAGGTAAATGGATGCAACTCAAGACCATACTCATAAGTGAAATAAACCAGATGCACATGTGTAAACATCATATTGTCTCCCTACTGTGAGAAGCTGAAAGAGTAAATAAGATCCAAAATGTACAATAGATATTGTAAAATGAGAAGAAACTGTTCAAAAGGAAAGAGAAACCATGATGGGGGAATGGAGAAAAGAAGGAAGGGAAAAGCAAAAAAAATATATATGTATATATATAAGACAGCTAAGATAGTTGTACTACTAAGTTCTCTTAGTTCATTGAAAAGAAAGGTTTGTGCTAATATTGTTTGGACAATTAAATGCCAATATCTTTTTTTTTCCTTTTTTTTTTTTGTTTGTTTCTTAATGCTGATATCTTGTACTCTGAGTAACTAGTTTGGAGATAGCAATATGCAATGTATTAACCAATGTTACCCTCCTATTGTTTTGAAATTTTGTTTTATTTTTATCTCTTTAAAAATTCCATGCTTGGAGAGAGACCTCAAGATGGCGGATGAGTAAGAAGCAGGCAGCAAAACTCTCTCTAAAAGTTACCATTGGAACACGGGAATATAGCGACCCAGAAAGCGCAGGAGGGGGGGAGATGCCTCCCCGAAACCCAGAAAAGTTCTGAAGCACAATCTGGGACCCCCGGCACCAGTGACGGGTGACTTCCAACAAAGAAGAAGGAAAGAAGGAGCAGACCGCGCGCGTGCACCTTCTAATATCCCGGGAGTTGGAGCGCCGGCGGAGGCTCAATTCTACGGACACACGGTGGCAGCTGGCGCCCAGGGAGCCCCCACGGAGGATCCTGAGACAGCGGCGGGGCAGGGGAGCGGCGGAGAACGGCGCTGACCGGCGGTGAGTGTCTCTCAGCCACAGCTGCCCCGCGTCAGAGAGCGACCGGCCAGGCGCCATTGTGGGGGGTGTGGCGAAACTCAGAGCGGCTCGGAAACTGCTCTGGGAACTTGTGCTCCGGACAGGGCAGCAGAGGGCCTCTCAATTGAGCCCACGAAAGTGTGCTGAGGTCAGCAGGTGAACGAGACTGGACTCTCAGTCACACCTGTCCCGCGCCAGAGAGCGACCGGCCGGGCGCCATTGTGGGGGGTGTGGCGAAACTCAGAGCGGCTCGGAAACTGCTCTGGGAGCTTGTGCTCCGGACAGGGCAGCACAGGGCCTCTCAATTGAGCCCACGAAAGTGTGCTGAGGTCAGCAGGTGAACGAGACTGGACTCTCAGCCACACCTGTCCCGCGCCAGAGAGCGACCGGCCGGGCGCCATTGTGGGGGGTGTGGCGAAACTCAGAGCGGCTCGGAAACTGCTCTGGGAACTTGTGCTCCGGACAGGGCAGCACGGGGCCTCTCAATTGAGCCCACGAAAGTGTGCTGAGGTCAGCAGGCGAACGAGACTGGACTCTCAGCCACACCTGTCCCGCGCCAGAGAGCGACTGGCCCGGCGCCATTGTGGGGGGCGTGGCGAAAAACCAGAGCGGCAGGAACCAGTGCAGGGAACCCGCGCTCCGGACAGCACGCTGAGCCTCTCAGGCCCAGGGATCGTGAAAGGGCGGCGAGAGCGGAGGCGAGCTAGACTGGTCTCTGCCTGAAAGTACGCGCCTCTGCTCACCACCCGCCAGAGGGCGCTCCTGGCTTACTGGGACGGACCTGCACAGAACAGGACTTTGTCACAAGGTACCTGCCTACAACAGAGTCAACACCTGGAACTGATTCTTTTTATATTTTTTATTTTTATTTTTATTTTTTATTTTTATTTTTATTTTTATTTTTTTTCTCACTGATTTGTTTTTTTTGTTCTGGCGAAGGGTTTTTTTGTTTTTGTTTTGTTTTGTTTTGTTTTTTGGTGGGGTTTTATTTTTGATCTGTCTGTTTTATTGTTTTTATCTTTGTTTTTGTTTCTGTATGTGTATTTGCTCTTTCCTTCATTATTCTCTCTGGTTTTTTATATGAGTGTAAACAGCGCCTCTAACTTCTTTGTGATTGTGGTTGTGATCTGTTCTTCCTTTTATCCCTTCCTTCTCTTTTTACCACCTGTCCTCTGCACTAGTGTCCCAATTTTAGTGGGATCCCTCTTGGTCCTCCAACCTTACATCTAATTCCTTCCTCTTCTCCCAATACTCTATTTCCTCCTTAACTCATCTTAAATTTAAACTCCTCAAGGAAAAATTGACATACATAGGACTTGTATACTGCATATAATTTTTCTGGTGTGTTTTAGATTTTGTTATATAACCGCAACTCTATACAGCTAAAAGTGGTAAATAACTGGTTAGCTCAGTCTGTCATTTTTTAGGCTGTGTTTGATGCTTTAGTTAACATTATAGCCAAATGTGAAATAATTGTTCTAAACATCTTTCCTTCCTGATATTTCATGATTGAGATTGACTAAGGGACACAGAAAATACAGTGGCACAGTACCAAAGAATCAAGGACTGGGCCAAACAGGTAGCAACTTCGCATACCCAACGAATTGAAGAGGTAGGATCTGGCAGAAAGCTCAAAACCTAAAAGCAAGCTCCACTTGGAAGATACTGCAGAGAAGTAGTCATCTTCTAAAGATCTTAAACACTAGCAATAAAGTAACCTACTATAGGTAATTTGCAAACATCACCCCAGGAATTAAAGAAAGAAAAAATGAGACGACACTTAAACAAGATGCAACCCCACACATCCAATTCACCAAAGGCAAACCTAGGGAGCAACGAGGTGGGACAATCCGAAAGCCACCCACCTGGCCTATCTGAAGTGGTAACAACAAAGCAACTGAATGAGGTTCTGGAAAAAATTAAAACAGAAATAATCTCACAGATAACTGCAGAGATAATGTCTACAATGAAGACCATGCTTAAGGACACTATAGCTGATACAGACAAAAAAATAGATGAACTTAAGAAAACTATAGAAACCATGAATGCTCAGCATAGGAAAGAAATGGAATCTATAAGGCAGATTCAAGCAGATATCCAAGAGATAAAAAATTCCATTGAAAGTATTTGTAGCAGAATAAGCCAATGCGAGGACAGGATCTCAGATATAGAAGACAGGCTTGCAATTAGTGATCATGAAATGGAAAAATTCTTAAAAATAGCAAGGGACCATGAAAAATCAATTCAGCAGCTGCTAGATGACTCAAAGATAAACAACTTAAGAATAATTGGAATAAATGAAAAAGCAGGAGATAGCATCAACGACATTAAAACCTTGTTCAAAGACATAATCAGGGAGAACTTTCCTGGAAGAGAAAAGGAATTTGACACCCCTATAAGTGAAGCTTTTAGAACACCAACTAGACATGATCAAAAAAAAACTTCAGCCAGACATATTATAGTCAAGATCCCAGAAATTCAACAGAAGGGCAGAATCTTAAAAGCTGTTAGGGAGAAGAGACAAATCACCTATGAAGGAAAACCCATCAGAATCACAGCTGACTTTTCAGCACAAACCCTCAATTCAAGAAGAGCTTGGAATGATGTATTGCAAGCTCTAAAGGAAAATAATTTTCAGCCCAGATTGATGTACCCTGCAAAACTATCTTTCAAAATTGATGGAGAAATAAAATACTTTCATGACAAAGAACATCTGAGAAAATTTATGACCACCAAACCAGCACTCCAAAACGTTCTGAAGGACATTCTAGAAAGAGATAGGAACCCCAACAGAAGGAATCCACCAGGCAGGGCAAATAATTAAATAGCCGGAAAGCGGAAAAACAAAGAGTGGGAACCAACAACAGGAAAATATCATGACAAGTCAATACATATCAGTTTTAACCATCAATGTTAACGGTCTCAATTCACCAATCAAAAGGCACAGACTGGCGAAATGGATCAAGAAGCAAGATCCAACAATATGCTGTATACAAGAAACACATTTAATTCAGAAAGAAATTCATAGACTGAAAGTCAAAGGATGGAAAACAATACTCCATGCCACAGGAACCCAGAAAAAAGCAGGGGTAGCTATTCTTTTTGCAGACAAAGTGAACTTCAAGCCAAGAAGGATTCAGAGAGATAAAGACGGTCATTACATCCTTGTAAAGGGAACAATCCGAGAGGAAGAGATAACGATCATAAATATATATGCATCAAATACCAATGCACCCAGCTATATAAAACAAGTACTAAAGGACATGAAAAATCAAATAAGCACTAATACAATTATATTGGGAGATCTCAATACTCCACTGTCACAAAAAGATAGATCAACTGGACAGAAAATCAATAATGAAATAGTAGAACTGAACCAAACTTTTGAACAAATGGACTTAGTAGATGTCTACAGAGTGTTCCATCCCACAACATCAGAATACACATTTTTCTCAGCTGCACATGGGACGTTCTCCAAAATAGACCACATACTAGCTCATAAAACCTGCTTAAGTAAATGCAAAGGAATTGAAATTATCCCATGCATGTTATCAGACCATAGTGCAATGAAATTGGAAATCAATGGCAAAAGATCCCACAAAAACTCCCTAAACACATGGAAATTAAACAGCATCCTCCTGAACAACCAATGGGTCACAGATGAAATTAAAGAAGAAATTAGTCACTTTCTACAACTGAATGATAATGACAGTACAACATACCGGAACTTATGGGATACAATGAAAGCAGTCCTAAGAGGGAAATTTATAGCATTAAACACTTATATCAGGAAAATAGAGCAAGCGCAAATAAACAACTTAAGGGTGAACCTCGAGCTTCTAGAAAAAGAAGAGCAGGTTAAGCCAAAAGCCCGTACAAGGGAGGAAATTATAAAGATCAGAGCAGAAATTAACGTATTGGAGAATAAAAAAACAATACAAAGAATCAATGAAGCAAAAAGTTGGTTCTTTGAAAGAATAAATAAGATTGACAAACCCTTATCCAACCTTATTAAAAAAAGAAAAGAAAAGACTCAAATCCATGCAATTGAAAATGAAAAGGGTGATATCACGACAGACCCTGCAGAAATCCAGAAGATCATCTATACCTATTTTGAAAATTTATATTCTACTAAGATGGAAAATGCAGAAGAAATGGACAGATTCCTAGATTCGTATGAATTACCAAAGCTGAATCAAGAAGATTTAAAAATCCTAAATAAACCAATATCAGCCAATGAAATTGAAGATGTAATTAAAAACCTCCCAACAAAGAAAAGCCCAGGCCCTGATGGATTCACTGCCGAATTCTACAAGAAATTTAGAGAAGACCTAACGCCCCTACTTCTCAAACTTTTCAATGAAATTGAAAGGGAAGCAATACTCCCAAATTCATTCCTGGAAGCAAGCATTACCCTGATACCAAAACCAGAGAAGGACCCAACTAAGAAAGAGAACTACAGGCCAATCTCCCTAATGAACATAGATGCAAAAATCCTTAATAAGATACTGGCAAACAGAATCCAACAAATCATCAAGAAGATTATACACCATGACCAAGTTGGATTCATCCCAGGGATGCAGGGATGGTTCAACATACGTAAATCAATAAATATAATACAGCATATTAACAGAACCAAAGACAAAAATCACATGATCATCTCAATAGATGCAGAAAAAGCTTTTGACAATGTCCAGCACCTTTTCATGATAAAAACCCTACAGAAAATTGGAATACAGGGTCTTTATCTCAATCTGGTAAAAGCTATCTATGACAAACCAACAGCCAATATTATACTAAATGGCCAAAAACTGAAAGCCTTCCCTCTAAAATCAGGAACAAGACAAGGATGTCCACTGTCCCCACTCTTATTCAACATAGTTCTGGAAACTTTAGCCAGAGCGATTAGACAAGAGAAAGAAATAAAAGGAATAATGATTGGAAAGGAAGAAGTTAAATTATCATTATTTGCAGATGACATGATACTCTACACAGAAGACCCCAAAAACTCCACTAAAAAACTGCTAGATTTAATAAGCAAATTCAGTAGTGTAGCTGGATACAAAGTCAATACTCAAAAGTCAATAGCCTTCCTGTACACAAATAACAAACTTACTGAAAGAGAAATTAGGGAAACAATACCTTTCACAATAACATCCAAAAAAATGAAATACCTAGGAATCAACCTCACGAAGGATGTAAAAGACCTCTATACTGAAAACTACAGTACTCTGAAAAAGGAGATTGAAGAGGATATCAGAAAATAGAAAGATATCCCTTGCTCCTGGATAGGAAGAACCAATATAGTGAAAATGGCCATACTTCCAAAATTGTTATACAGATTTAATGCAATTCCAATCAAAATTCCAACAGCATATCTCACAGAATTAGAGAAAACAATCCTAAAATTCATTTGGAATCAGAAGAGACCTAGAATAGCAAAGGCAATTCTGGGCAACAAAGGCAAGGCAGGGGGCATCACTATCCCCGACTTGAAATTATACTATAAAGCTACTGTGATAAAAACAGTGTGGTACTGGCAAAAAAACAGACCTGAAGATCAATGGAACGGATTAGAAGATGCTGAAACAACCCCAGATATACTAAGCCACCTTATCTTTGACAAAGGTGCCAAACACATTCGCTGGAAGAAAGATAGCCTCTTTAATAAATGGTGCTGGAAAAACTGGCTCTACACATGCCGAAGATTAAAACTAGATCCATATCTTTCACCATGCACTAAACTAAATTCAAAATGGATCAGAGATCTAAATATTAAAACAGAAACATTAAATCTGCTGGAAGGTAGGATAGGTAAAACCCTTGGAGACATTGGTGTAGGCAAAGACTTTATGAATAAAAACTCAACCGCACGGGAACTATCCCAAAGAATCAATAACTGGGATCTCATCTTATTAAAAAGCTTTTGCACAGCAAGAGAAACCACCAACAGAGTGAAGAGACAACCCACAATGTGGGAAAAAATGTTTGCCAGCTGTTCCTCAGACAAAGGATTACTATCGAGAACATATAAAGAACTCAAAAAAATCAGACCTCCCAAATTTAAAGACCCACTCCAAAAATGGGCATCTGAGATGAATACACATTTCTCAGATGAAGAAATACTAATGGCAAATAAATATACAAAAAAATGTGCAACATCACTAGTCATTCGAGAGATGCAAATTAAAACAACACTGAGATACCATCTCACCCCAGAAAGAATGGCTACTATTAAGAAATCAACTAATAACAAATGCTGGAGGGGCTGTGGGGAAAAAGGAACCCTTCTCCACTGTTGGTGGGAGTGTCGACTGGTACAGCCACTGTGGAAGTCAGTGTGGAGATTCCTCAGAAAACTAGGGTTGGAGGTCCCATTTGACCCAGCTATTCCCCTTCTGGGCATCTTCCCAGAAGAATTAAAAACATCGTACCACAGCGATATATGTGCACCCATGTTTATAGCAGCACAATTTGTAATAGCCAGATCTTGGAAACAACCCAAATGCCCATCAACTGAGGAATGGATAAGAAAGATGTGGTATTTTTATACAATGGAGTACTATTCAGCCATAAAGAAGGATAAACTGGAGACTTTTATAGGTAAATGGATGCAACTCGAGAAAATACTCATAAGTGAAATAAACCAGAAGCACATGTGTAAGCATCGTATTATCTCTCTGGTATGAGAAACTGAAAGAGTAAATAAGATCCAAAATGTACAATAGACATGGTGAATCAAAAAGAAACTGGTCAAAAGGAAAGAGAGACTGGAATAGGGAAAAGAAAGAAGGGAAAGGGAAAAAAATTGTATATATATATATATAAGATGGTTAAGATAGATACACTACCATTTTTACTTAGTTCATTGAAGAGTAAGGTTTGTGCCAATAATGTTTGGACAATTGAATGCTAATGTCTGGTGTCCTGAATAACTAACTTAAAGATAGTAATACGTAATGTATTAACCATTGTTACCCTCCTATTATGTTTGTTTGAAAATTTGTTCTTCTTTTGATTTGTTTTGTTTTTTCTTCTCTTTAAAATAAAAAAAAAAAAAAAATTCCATGCTTAAACACTATACACACTTATATCTATAGGGATATATTTATTGAGATCCTATTTTATACCTAGTACTATCTTGTCACTGCAGCGTAATAAGATAAAGGAAATGCAAAATTGTCCCTATCTATTGCATGATAATAGTTTCAATTTTTGAGTGCTTACTTACACAAGCCCTGGATGCTTTACATATATTACCATAAGTAGTTCCCACAGCCTTATGAAATAGATTGTTGTGTTGAGCTTCTTTGGGTTGCTGATGGAAGAAACCCAACTCAAACAAGCTTAAGGAAAAAGGAAATTATTGGTGCACATAAATGAAAATACCAGGGCTTGTCTAGCTGCGGGCTAGGTCGGGTTCATGCACCCAAACAACATTAGGTAACGCTTTCTCCTTTCATTTCCTCTGAGTTAGCTTCACTCTTTGGTTTCTTCTTCCCACATGATAGGGAAGACAGCCCCCAGTAGCTGTGGCTCCCGCGAGCCATATGTCTTATCATTTCAGATGAAGACAGGCCTATTCTGACCCAACATCCACTTCAGGCCTCCTCAAAAACTTAGATGGAGATGCTGTATCATGTGAACACACCTGCACCAACCACTGAGCCCAGGAGAATGGGACATTTTGGTTGGTGGCTCCATGTGGTGTAGGGGAAGAGAGGTTCTTTTATTAGGGTAAGGAAGGAAGGGCGGCTCATAACCTCATTTTACCAGGATGAAATTGAGATGCAGAGGGATCAAGTAGTTGCCCAAGGCCAAAGGGCAGAACTGAGTCATAAACTATTAGTCTCCAAGCCTATTTACCATTGTTCCCTTTTTATTTTTTGAAGGGTAATAAATAATTCATATGCCTTAAAATCAATCATTTGGAAGTGTACAGTTCATTGAAAAGCCTGTTTTAATCTCCAGACCAGGTGTTCTCAACTTTGGTGTGATTAGTATTAATGTGTGAAGTATATAAGGAATTATTCTCAATAATAGTTGAATTATCAAAGTTGTCAAATGATTTGCTTTGTATTTTTTACTTTAAATTGATGAATTATAATAGGAATTTATGGGGTATAAAGTAATGTTATGACTTACAAGTACGATGTGGAATAACTAAAGCAAGTAAACATATCTATCACCTCTGTAGTGGTCAGCTTTTTGTTGCTATGACTGAATACCTGAGGAAATTAGTTTAAAGGAGAAAGGTTTATTTTGGCTCAGTCTTAGAGGTTTTAGTCCATGGTCAGCTGGCTCCATGGCATCGTGGTGGAAGGGCCTGGTGAAGGAGAAACTGCTCATGTCATGGCAGCCAGGAATCTGAGAGAAACAGAGCCAGAGAAAAAGAGCTTGGGACCAGACGGAGTCCCCAACACCACGTCTAATGACCCACTCCTCCAACTAGGCCCTACCTCCTGCATCTTCCTCACCTTGTAATAATGCATCAAATTATTATCTCATCAGTGGATTAATCCACAGTTAAAGCTTTCATGATCCAATCTCTGCAAACACCCACAGACACACCCGGAAGTATGCTTTATAATTTCCTACTTTTTTTCAGTCCAGTTGAGTTGATGGTCAATATTAACCACAACTCAAACACTTAACATTTTTGGGGTGAGAATATTTGAAATCAGAACTAATTAAAAATCGCTCCTTTAATAATGTCATTCCCTCTTTGCTTGTACTCTAATGAACTCTCAGGTTAGGCCAGCCTAACTCCTATGTAAGACATGTTGTCACTCATTTTGTTTCCAAGGAGAAAATGGTAGAGCACATGCCACAGTTTGCCATAAAGTTGTCCCTGCCATATGATTGAGTGGGGAAGATCCCCAAGAAAGATATGGGATATTCTGGATAAATAAGTAAAAATGGCAAGTCAGTTCAGCAAATTGCAGATTATAAGAAAGTTGCAAAAAGAAATGAAGGGGAAAATTAGAAAAAAAATAAAAAGAGAAAGGGAAAGGAGGGAGAAGGGAGGGAAGGAAGGATCAAAGAACTTTGGATTTGGGTTGGAAATAAAGTAAAAATAGAAATCAATACCAATTGTAGATTTCACTGATAAAGAGTAGAAAGAAATACAATGAAAAAAGAGAACTTGTTCGCTGAAGAATCTAAAACTGAATATTCTGGAATAAATCTAAGTAGATATGAAGAACTTAGTCAATGGAAACTACAAATCTCTAACAGAACAAAAATAACATGAATAAATGGAGTCTTGGGCTGGAAATATTCAATATGGTAAATGTGTATTTGCTTTGAGGTGTCAAAGCTCAGGAAATCCTGGGCCAAGTTAGGGAGGCTGCTGAGACCACCCTCTGAGGGGACCCAGACAAACTCAGGTCTGGACGCCGTGTCACACAGGAGCTGACAGACTGAAGCTGGATGTCAGGGAGCTGGGTGTATTTCTGCCGGGTAAGAAGATTTAGAGGCAAGGCTGAAGAGTAGAGAAGTAACTTGACTTGCTTGCTCTAATTAAGGACACAAGTGAAGATTACAGGAAAAGAGATTTTGTCTCAAACAAGGTAGCAACATTCTGAAAGTCAAAAATGTCATTGATCTAAATCGAATAAGGCTGTGAAGCAAGCACAGTAAAGGACATTTTCACCTCTACCGAAGAGATGAAGAAAAGTCCTGGCAGACATGTCTTGTCTGTAACCACCCCGGGGACAGGGTCAGGGACAGGAGACTGTGGACTCCCCTAGTCTGTGCCCAGCATAGAGCTTCTAGAGATGAGAAAAACAGGTGCAAGCAGCCAGCAGTGGGCCCTGCTCCTCTCCCAGTGAGGAAGTTACAGCGAAGCTAGCAGTGTCAGAGAATGACAAACAGCTCTGAACATCTGTGTAGAGAAGGATTAGGCCAGGAGCGGCAATTTCCTACGGAAGTAATGTTTTCAGACAGGAAACAGAGATCTCTGTCAGGAAAGCAGGCATTTCTGACAGAACGGTGGTTTATGAGAGGAAAATGGATTTCTGACCAAAAACAGTTGGTGTCTTATGGGATGTTAATGGATTTCTGGCAACAGAACACGGATTTCTTTTTATTGTTGTTTTGAGGCACTGGGGACTGAACCCCAAGCCTTTGCGCTGAGCTCTATTCCCGGCTCTTTTTATTTTGAGATTGTCTCGCTAAGTAGCTCACTCTGGGCTTGAATTTGGGATCCTCCTGCCTCGGTCTCCTAGAATGCTTGGGTTGCAGATGTGTACCACCTCACTGGATCAAAGCAAGGATTTCTGAGGGGAGTAGTGATTTTTTTTTTCAGGACAGTGATTTCCAAAAAGAGAGTAGTGATTTTTGACAGAACGTTATTTGTATCCATTACATAGGAATTCTGTTTTATAAAGTGGTATGCATTTTACTGCGGCCATCTTTATTTCTTATAAATTCAAGTGTCTGATGACTCGACCTTTATTTCTCACAAAGCACTTACCAGCGGGCATGGTGGAGCATGCCTGTAACCCCAGCAGGAGGATCCATGAGTTTGAGGCCGGCCTTAACCACACACGGAGCCTCTGTCTCAAAAAACAACAACAAAAAAAAACCAAAGCACTTATCTTCGTGTATAGAGTTTTAGAATCAAGAAAGTTTCCAATTAGTGAAGGGTTCTTTCACTATCCAGCTCTCTGGCCACAGGACAGTGGTGAACATACATTAAAAACAAAGGGCTTAGATCCTCTTACCTCTCAAAATATCCCCTGCCAAGAAGTAAAGCTGATGAGAACTGTAATAGGCTTGGCAGGGAAGTCTGAAGGCGTCTGGAAAGACATTTGTGTTTTCTCTTTCTAGTCCCCTCCTCCTCCTGTTTGTTCATTTTTAGTAATGCTAAGATGGCCTTCCAGTGGTACCAAGGAGACTTGTGGCTGAGGCTTTCAGAAGTTTTAGGGCAAATCCCAAAGCGAGGTAGACTCCAACACGACCCTCCAGAACAAGCAAGTGATCGGTCACGGAGGTTTTACATAGCGGCAATTACGTGGAAGTTCTTCACTATGAATTCTAAAATGACAAGTAAGACTTTTTCCATGCAGGTGAAGACTGTCGTAAATTGACAGGGCAGAGTGTCGCTCCTCAGCATGATTTCTCTGACGCTGACTCACTGGTAAAAAGCCTTTGCTCTGTGTCTTTGATAGGAATCTGTGATGACCGAGGATGGTGCGGTGGCTGACAGCTTTCTTCCTTCACGGCCTCGCAGGTCTTCTCTCCAGTGCGAATGGTGTGGTACTGAGTGAGGTGAGCTTTCCCGCTAAAGTCTTGTGCACATTCTTTGTACACACTCCGAGGGTTTTCCTCCAGTGTGAGTCTGACAGTGGTGAGTAAAGGCAGAGCGGTGGACAAATGCCTTTGAGTACTGTGTGCACTTAGGAAGGGGCTGCATGTTGTCACCTGTGCTCAAGGCCTTGCTACATCGGGGCACCGTAGGCCTTGGGTGAAAGCACAGTGTCACATGAGGGCTGAGCTCTGCCCTGAGCTTTCCACATGCCCTGCATTCACTCTGCTTCAGTCTGCTGTGAACCTAGAGGTTCACAAGATCTGCTTCCTGTTAAAACCCTTCCCACGTAGCTCGCATTTGCAGAGGTGGCACTCTGTGTGAGATGAGATGTCTCCTGGCCACTGAGAGTCATATCACTTGCTCTTGTGCTGCCCTGAGGTGCAAACTACCACCTGCCTCCAAACCACTGTCTCCCAGGCTCATTTTCCCAGGGGCGAAGTGGGGTGTCTTTATAAGACCCTTTCCCCTGGCTTCACCTGACTCCCCTGCATTTGCAAAAGCAAGGACATGCTGAGCATGGTGGCACATGCCTGTAATCCCAGCACTCAGGAAACTGAGGCAGGAGGGTCACTGGGAGTTCCAGGCCAACCTGGACTACGTAGGGAGACCCTATCTCAAAACCAAAAAACAACCAAAAGAAGAGCTATAGCCTGGAGTCCCTCAAAGGTCCCTGAATCATGCTTTCCTGGAGCAAGGCTCCCTCCCATGAGACTGGCAGACACATGGCTGGCACTCTGGTCTGAAGCTGTGTGCTGTCACCTGCACAGTGCTTGGTGAGAGGTCTCTTGTCACTCTCTACTGTTCCTGCCCATGCTTCTACAGTTGGGTCAACTCTGGTTTAGATGCCTTAGTGATACCAGGTACCCACGGATCTCTAGCAGCACCTCCCGGTACAGGGTCCTCTTGTCCACAGGTCTGCTTGTCCACTCCTCCTGGATGAAGGTCATGGCCTGTTCTTGAAGGTCACCACACTATGGTGCTGACTCTCCCCGGGTATACTCAGGTGCAGAGGTGGCCCCCGCCATCACTGCCCTTCCTGTTCTGCCCATGGTGGGGACAGACATGCCATGCCACACACAACCACTCCATGGTGCTGGAATCCCTCTCCCACCCACCATCAAAGTCAAGAATAGCGATTTCCGACAGGAATGAGGGTTTCTGTTAGGAAAGACAAAAGGTAGCAGCACAGAACAGACTGGAAAACAATAGGAAGGAATCCGATTCTGTTGGGAAATGGCTGCTTGGGTGTGGAGGGAGGCAGGTGGGGTCCAGGAGGTTCACATTGGGCATGATCTTGGTCCGGTATCTCGTTGAGTGAGGTGTGGGGAGTATATATTTAATAGGGGAGAGGATACATGACCAGGAAACACATCCCCTGGCTGGGAGGTTGGGGGAACTGGTCCTTGCTCCATCCCCCAAGTCCAGAAGTAAACAGCACTTTGTTTTTCATTCAGGAAATTCTGATGGACACTTTTGCCTTCTTACTTCATTGTGTGCTATTAGTGAAGTAGGCAAGAGAGGAGAGAAGTGATCTCTCTAAAGCTGTATTGCAGAAGTTATCTAGCACCCCGGTCCCAGGATGCTTGGGGACAAATTAGCACTGTGGCAGAGAGGAAAACAAATTAGGGGAGGGGGGCGGTGTCAGGAAGGACACTCTGACGGAAGCAGCAGGCTGGCAAGACCCTGATCAGCAGGAATAGTGGTTTCCCCTTCATGGCAGGCTCCCAGTAGCTGTACCTGGGAGCTCAGGGCAAGGGTGGGCGGCTGGAGAGCCCCTTTCCTACAGGTGGTGAGGCTGCCTGTGACCAAGGGCCCAGCAGCACAACTGAGATGGAACGGTTCCCTCAGACTGCGCTCCCATTGACCCCCCTCCAGCACCACATCCACCATGTGACTGGATTCCTCAGGCACAAGGCGCTGTGAGAACGTTAATTGTGCAGAACAGCTGCAGCGTCCCCAGCCAAGAAGTACAGACTTCTACTTCCAACCGGATGCAGGGCTCCAAGCAGCTCTTCACACTTAGCCTGGCATACACACACACACACACATGCACGTGCATGCACACACGCACACAAGGCCTCCTGCAGAGAGCTCCCCACACTCACTGGCCAAGCCCACTCCTTGCCCTCTGTGGGGTTGCCTACCACTTTCTCCCTGCAGACCCAGAGAACATGGTCTTTTCTTTCCAGCCACCACTTCTGATCCTTCCTCTTGGGGTTCCTCTCAGCCCTGATTGGATTCAGAGGAGGATAAAGTAGTTCCCAGATTTTCCCTTCTTAACAAATGACCATGACCGGTCCTCAAGCCATCTTATTGCTGCCAATGCAAATTGGGAAACAGTCATGGTGGTAATAAACATTGCAGATGTGAAACACATTTGAGATTTTCTTAAATTTCAGAAACTGCATTTCTGAAGAGAGTGATGATATTTTTCTCAGACAAGCATGCATGGCCACATTTTAAGAACCAATATATCAGACTTTCCTGGCAGAGCCCGTTCCTTTGTTCTCATCTGAGGACGTGGGTTTAAGTCTGCCATGTCAGCAGTGATTTGAGTTTTTGTTGTTGTTTTGTATTATTTCAGATTTTTGCATCTCACTAAATTGCCTAACCTGGTCTCGAAATTCATTATCCTCCTGCCTCAACGTCCTAAGAGTTGGGATTATAGGTGTGTAGCACCTCTCCCAGCTGCAGTTCTTATTCTTTAATTGCCTAGATCATGGGTCATCCACAACATCCCAAGGACAGCAGTGATATCAACTAGGAAACCAAGAAGAACCTCCAAGTCAGCCCCTTTCTATGAAGACTCATAAGGCCTTGGTAGTTGCTTCATCTCTCTCTCTCTTTCTCTCTCTCTCTCAGTCACTCTCCTTCTCTCTCCCTCTCCCCCTCCCTTCCTCTCTGTCTTCCCCTCCCTCCCAGTAATGGGGATTGAACCCAAGGCCTTTGAACCTGAGCTACAACCCCAGCCATTTTAATTAATTTATTTAATTTTGAGAGAGAGTCTCCCTAAGTTGCCTAGGCTGAACTTGCAATCCTCCTGGCTCAGCCTCCCAGAATGCTGGGATTGCAAGCATTGGCCATCACACCCAGCTTTGGTTAACATCTCTTAACTGTATTTACCTCATCTGTAAAATGGGGATAAGAATACCCACCTCATGTGGTCGTTGAGGTGATAAGATGGGATAATACATATAAAGTACAGAGGTCCCTTGGAGTCTGCAGGGACTGGTTCCAGGAGTCTACCCAGGACACCAAGGCCCACAGATATGATGGTCGCATGTTTGCACTAACATATCTTTAAATCATCTCTTGATGACTTACAATACCTAATACAATGTGAAAACTATGTACATACACTGTATTATTTAATGAATAATGACAAGAAAAGTCTGCATGTTTAGTATGTGGTATAATAAAAATACAATGAATGCATAAATTTTAAAAATTTATTACAGTAAAAGAGACATTGCCATTAATCCTCCTTCCTATCTTTAGTTGCACTCTCATGGCTGCCTCAGCGTCCTGAATTGATTCAAAATGTTTCCCTTTCAAGGTCATTTTGACTTTGAGGAAGAGCCAGAAGTTACACAGTGCCAGATCCAGTGAATAAGGTGGATGAGGACACAGTGTCACTTTTTTATGAGGTGCCTTTCTGTTGCACGGCCCTTGGCAGCAGCATTTACTGTATTTTTTTTATCACAACCTTGTGAAGACACTCAGGAAAGAGGGCTTCCAGAAATGCTTCAGAAAGTGTCAAGAACGATGGGACAAGTGTGTTCAAAGAGGGAGGATTTTGAGGGGGATTCATGGCAATGTATCTTTTACTCTATTACATTTTTAAAAAGTTTTAAATATCCACCATAATATATTTTGACCACATCTGGTATAGAAACAATTTTTAAATGGCTATTTTCATCCCACAGTTGAATCCAAGAATGCAGAACACATGGTACAGAGGGCCAATTGCACCCAGCACCCAGTAGGCTTAGTGAATGTGAGGCCCTTACTTCTGCAGGGAGAGCAGCACCCTTGGGAGCAGGGTGAGGCGGGAATGGCGGTGCAGCCTATATCTACCACTGAAGCACTGCCTGGAACCTGAGTGGAAGCTGAAGGCACTGTCACTGCTTTGCAGTCTCTGCTGAGTGCCCAGGGTGGGGCTTTTGTGCACAAAGACCCCATAACTATAAACAACAGCGGCTGTCAGACATCTGTGCCAGCACCCGGCATGCCCCGCTAAGGAAGGAAAGAATTGCGCTTTTGAGCCCTTCTCTGAGTGGGACCAGCCCAGCACCCCAAGCTGCCATATGCCTCAGCAGTAGCCCCATGGGAAGAGGCTTCCTGAGCAGGGCAGCCTCAGGGCTCACCCTTTGCTGTTTTCACTTCTGTGCCACATAGTTAATAAGACACATACAGGGGCGCAGCTCCAAGTGTCGATGCATGGTTGCCCTCTCGCTATACCCATGGCACACGGGCCATGCCGGCAAGAAGGTGGCATTCCAGAAATCCCAGAGCCAAGCTACACAAAGGCTCAGCTGCCTGCTTGGAAAACCAGTTTTCCTCTCCCAAGGACTAGAAAAACTAAGCTTGACAAGTAGGAAGAGACAGCTGAGCCCAGACGGAAGGGGTGAAGACACCCAAGTCCACTCAATGTGGCCCCGCCCACCCAGTGTGCTGGGCGCTGGGAGGCCTGCAGCAGAAAATGGTGGTCTCAGGGACTGAAAGTAGGGATGAGGCCAGGAGGGGAAAGTGGGTGTAAACTTCTCTGTGCCGTGAAGCCAGGGCACTACAAGTCTGGGGGTGGGGGTTGAGTGGGGTGGGAATGTTTTCCTCTGTTGGAGGGATTCTGATGGAACGATCATATAGAAAAAGCTGGAATCATTTATGCAAAACACAAAAACAAAACAAAAAACCTTACATTCATTAGCGCAAAACTGAGTTTCTCAGGTGCCAGTAACATTCTTTTTGCACTATTTTTAGGAGGAATTGTATAACTGTTTTTCTTTCTTTCTTTCTTTATTTTTTGTGGGTACTGGGGGTCAAACTCAGGCCCTCATGTGCCAGCAGGTGCCCGTGCTGCTGAGCGATATCATCGGCCCTTTTTTTCGTATGTGGGTACTGGGAGTTAAACTCAGGACCTCGCACTTGCCAGGCAGGCACTTATGCCGCTGAGCTATCTCACCGGCCCTGTATGACTGTTTTTCATGCTATGTCAACTTGAGTGGATTAAGAAATGCCCAGGGAATTAGCCAAGGACACTTCTGGCTGTATTTGGTGAGTCATTTAGGGGTGGTCAGGGGTACTGTATCTTGTCCTTGGCCCCTTCCTCTTTGGCACCGTTCCCTGATCTGCTTCCTGGCCAGCAAAAACCAAGCAGCTTTGTTTCACCTGGCCCTTTCACCATGACAGTCCTGGCTTTCGACCCAGCTGAGACCATGGACTGAAACGTCTGAAATCAGAAGCCAAATAAACCTCTCTTCCTTTAAGCAGTGAGTGTCAGGCATTTAGTCCCCACAACAGGAAAGCTAACTAATACAAAGATGTTAAGTAATATGAAATCAAAAGCAAAATCAAGGATTTCTTTTTTAGGACAACAGAATGCCAACAGCTTCCAGGGACTCCACTGTAGCCCATAGATGGCCAGGGTGGCCCCCCATCACATCTTTGTGATAGGAGAAGCTGGTGATCGGGAGGATGACCCTTGAATCACTAGGTCACCAAAGGAAATTTCTGTTCACTCTGCTGTCAAACATCTTTTTCCTCTGTGTTACAGTGAAGAGGAGGCTGACCATATTTCTCAATTAACCACAAGCTCCTTGAAATTGATTTTTCAAGAATTCTAATATTCTCTGGACAAAGGTGACACTGTATATAAACTTAATGTATTGAGAGGAGCCTCGGGTGACCGCATCCTGTGAATATCTGATGGAAATGGATTGTGGGAATGGTTCCGAACTAGGGGGTGGGGGTGGCAGTATTCCCTCCAAAGAATATTCAGCAGTGTCTGGAGACACTTTTAGTTGTCACTGTTGGGGTAGGGGTGGATGCTTCAGACACCTGGTAGGTATAGGACCGGGGTGCTCCTCAACAATCCCCAATGCACAAAACAACCCTCCACGGGAAGGAATTATTTGACACGAAATGTCAATAGTCAGTATTTGAGAAACCATGAGTCCTGGGGATGCAAAAAGAAGTGGACTCCTAGTGAGACGGCTGCCCCAGGGAGACTCAGCCTCAGGGCCAAGTCAGAGCCGTCCACCACTCTGCCGGTGTCCCTGTAAAGCTCTTAGGAGGGTCCTAGGAACTAAAGCCAGACATCCATCTGCAATAAAATCCAACTACCAGGTGTCTGGCTGCTCCGTGCAGCTGAGCAGCTGAGTCTAGAGTGGAGTGAAAGGAATTAGGTGGCCGTGTGTCGGTGTGCCCAGGACCACAGCACCTGAGACTGAGTCCCCAGCAAGGTGCATGTCTTCCTCGGGAACTGCCCGCACTTGTTGCCTAGAGCTACCTCCTCTGGGGTTCCACCCAGCCGGGCCTTGTGGAAAGCAACGTCTTCTCCGGGTGTATCTCTGTCATCAGCAATTCTGACTGTGACCCAGGGCCATCCACTTAAGATGATTTTATCCTTGGCTCTCATTCACTCATTATGTTTACATTTTACAGTGGAAGGTAGGAATTCCCTGACTGAGAGCAGAGGGAATTGTTTTAAGAAGCCGGCTACCTTATAACTGTCCGGAGCTTGAAGAACCAATGTAATTTGCTCTAATCTAGCACTAGTATTTGTCAAAGGTATTAATGTGAGGTAATGATTAATGAAATATAAACAATTTAAGCCAGGAATGGTGGCACATGCCAGGTAATCTTAGCAGTCCTAGGAGGCCAAGGCAGGAAAAACAAAAATTTGAGGCTAGCATGGGCAACTTAGTGACTTAGTGGGACCCTGTCTCAAAATAAAAAAAAATAAAAAGAGGTCTGGGGATGTACCTCAGTGCAAAGGCTTTGGATTCAATCCTCAGTACTGGGGGTGGGGAATATATATATATATATATATATATATATATATATATAATAGCCTTTTGTCAATATATGCTTTCTCAACAAACACTATAAATATTATGTGGGAGTGGGTCTGAGAACTATTTTGATGATTAAAGAGGAAGATCTTACACTGGCAAAAGTAGGGAACCACTGATTTGCCCCCCACCCCGTGTGACACACTGTGGGGACTGTCCCTACATGTGCATGCTTCACAATTTTGAAATGTTTTTGCCTCCATCATCTCTGGCTCCTCTAACCTCAGGTGAGGAAGAGGAGCAGGGTTTCCATTTCTACTTTATGGGTGATGACAGGGCTTGGGGCCTCATCTGCCTCCGGATGCATAGACAGCAGAGGTGGGTCCTGGTCCCCTTCCTCTGACTGGGGACCAAGGGCCCTACCCTGCCCCTGCATTGGTAATTGATGCCTCATGTGGTTTCTGAGCCACTGAACGCCAAGTGCCACTCCAAGTAACTAGGGGATGCTGAGGCCTGGGAAGTACTTAAGAACACTGAGGAATGAGTCGTTTCATGCACTCCTGAGTCCCAGTTAGCCCGTGAGAATTCCACAAAGGTAGAGGAAATAGAAATGAGCAGGCTAATGTTCCATTGTCACAGAAACCCATGCTTACCTTGGGGTTCATATTTAGTTCAATTTCCCAGAAATTCCCCTTGAGTCCAGACAAGTTTGAATTTCGAAGTCTGAAAAGTAAAAAAAAAATGCTAAGCCAGATTAGATATTTCTGGATTGTTTTACCTTTGGCATTGTATTAGCTGAAATCTGTGAGTTCCACTAACATCATCAAAGGAAAAATTCGGTAGAACAAAAGAACATTTTTGTTACCTTTTTTCAAGAGCTAACCATCCATTCATTTATTTATTCAGCATTGAATATAAGGCATTGTGCTAAGCTTATAAACAAAAAATTCCACTGAACACAAACCGGAATGGCTGACCTTTATAAAGAAATCAACAACTAAAGAAAGTCACTACATTGGGCTTATTCTGACTGATGCTTAAAACCACTTTTGTTGAAAAGCTAAGGGCTCTTCTATCGAATGGAAAATATGCAGAATAAGGTGTCTTGCTAGTGAGTCAGAAATTCTCTAAATTCTAAACAGGCCCTCCAGTGGCTGTAGTGTTTACAGAAAACTAGTAATGGAATACTTTACCTTCAGTTCTTTGTGATGAGAATCTAAATCTCATTTTAGAAACTTCAAAACAAGTTCCAGTGCAGCTATCTCAAGGGCAAGAAAAAATATTTGTCAGATATAATCTAGAGTCTGGTATTGGCTGTTACTCACTAAGGGACTTTCTTAAAAAAAAATTTTTATGTGGTACAATTCCATTATTCACACTGTATCTTTTCAGTTCATCAAAAAGTAACTACATTTTATTTGTAAGGGAGAGAGATGGGATTGATTTGGCAAATGGAAACTAAAGGAAATATTTCTAGATGGATATTTTGACTTTCACTGTTAGATGGAAGAAGACAAAATTAGACAGGAAATTACAAAAGTCTGTGACACAAAGGAGGAAATTATTTGCAGAGAACTCACAGATGAAGTGAGGGGCCAGCGGCTCTGTTCTGTTTCTGAACCTTGCTGCCTGCACCTTTGCTAGGTGTCAGGCCCTGAGCGGAGAATGGGCACTGAGAGGCTTTCGAGATGCTCATGGCCCGTTTGGGGGAACTCGGCCAATCAGCTAGACAGCACCAACCCAGCATGCTCGGGCCTCCAATGGGTCAGGACCTGGGCGCATGTGACAGGTGCTGACCAGGGGGCTGGGATGCTGCCTAGACTTGAAAAGACCGTAGTGTCTGGACAGTGCCTCTAAGGACTGATGCTGCACCAGTGCCTTTGAAAATAAAAGAGTACAGAATTGTAAGAGTGTGATAAGGCATCCACTGGAGGAAAAAACAGCACATGAGCACATTATTGCATCTTCTATCTCCTTCATTCCATTGTACTTGGAGGGAAGACACAGGCAGACGCCGCGGCTCCAGGAGCTCTCCCCCCGCCCTCTCCCTCAGGACGGCCAGTTTTGTGTAGGTTGTTAGGGGGTCCCCAGGGACATCCACTCTTCCCATTAGCAGGGAACCGGGCTGGGCACGCACTGCAGCTCCACTAATACTTGCTCTATTGGATTACAAAACTGAGTAATTGCCATTTAAGATGCAAGTAATGGTAAGTGCATTCATCTGTGCTTTCATTCATTTGTACAGCAATTAATTTGTGCTTAAATTAACAATAAAAATGGTTATGTGATCCAATAAAGTCGAAATGCTAGCAGGGAAAAATAACCTCGTCTGTTTCACTCTACCAGCCCCGGCCAATCACTCTTCCCCTCCCACTGTTGTTTGTCTCTCTGGAAAAGGTTATTTTCAGGCAGGCAGAGCAGAAACTGGGTGTGTGTGCTGGCCCCTGTGGGGGTCCTGCCTCAAAAGCTGAGGACAGGAAAATGAGATTTGTGTGACGTGCTATATTATTGACCTGAAATGGTTCTGCAGGTCACCACCTGTGCACTCCAAAGGAAGGCCAGGAAGCAGGCTCTCTGGAGTGGTGAAGGCAGAGAGAGACCTGAAGCCACAGGATCTTAGCAAAGGATTGGCAAACTGGGGCTCTCGGGCAGCATATGGCTAGCAGACACATTTTGCTTGGCATGAAAGGGTTTCACGTCTTTGGATTCATTTCTAATGCTTATAAATTAGGATATTCCACATGAATATTCAGTTTTCCAATTCTCTTGAAGAGTTGGGAAACTGTTGGTGCTGCATTGACATTCCTGACTGACAGCAGTTCCCTGGAGCTGAGGGGTCACAGTCCCCTTTAGTCAGGCACTGCTTCCCAGTTTACCGCAATCTCTACCACTCTCTATTGTCCTGTAGACTGCTGCCTCTCAATATTAACCTACCTGGCTAGGATTTGAGTCTCTGACCCGTTTTTTAGTATCTGCCTGGTCCCTTACGGGAGTAACCTGTTTGGGTTGGCATTTACGTTAGCTCCACTTTTCATTTCCTGGAACATTTTGCTTTTTTAGAGTTCGCCTATCTCAGGTATAGAAGTTGTCCCCTTAACAAAAGTCTTACACCTGGTTTCGGCATTGAACCTATTTGCCATAGAGCCACAGACCCATCCAGAGGGAAGTTACCTGGAGAGCGGCTTATTCACCTGCCCCTTTTGGAAATGAAAGCTCAGAGAAGCGAAGTCAAGCTCAAGGTCATACAGTGACTTGAATCTAGACCAAGACTAGAACCAGTTATAGTACTTCTCCTACTATATCTCCGCCTCTCCTGGAGTGCTGCTTCATGATACCACCTGTCCTGGAGCAAGAATATCCTTCTCTAAGTCACTGTGATCTTCTTGCCTTGGGAAAGTCTGAACAGTGTGTGCCTGTTGGGCACAATTGTCAGCTCTCCAAGATATGGTCCCTGCTGACAAGATGTGACGTTCAAAGCTTTCTTTCCAATTCAGTCTGTTGACTTCTAGGATCCTTGAAAAGTGATCCTGGGCTCTAGTCTAGCTCTGCCTCTGAGCAGCTGTGTGACCTTGGGCAAGTTTCCCTGCTTGCCTCTCTGAGAATTTCCCAAGCGTAAGATGGGAATGCTTGCCTCACAGGTTGTTGTGATGCTCGTGATCACAGCACATAACAAACAGTAAAGTTCTCAGAAAAAGGTAAAAAGTTTGAAGAAATCAAGTTCCTATTATGACCTAGTGAGAAGGAGAGACTCACAGAATTCCTTCTTACAGCAGTGGCAGTGGCAGTGGAGCGCAGGGGACAGGCTCAGCCACAACCGTCGAGAGGCAGAGTTCAGATTAGCCAGCAGTCTCCTGTCCTCCCTGCCACAGCCACTGCTGAAATCACAGTTCTCTAGCTGGGCATGGTGGTGCACACCTGTGATGCCAGCACTCAAGAGACTGAGGCGGGAAGATCGCCAAAAGTTCGGGGCCAGCTTGGGTTACACAGTGAGCTCAAGGCTAGTCTGGACTACATAGTGAGACCCTATTTCAAAAAAAGAAAAAAGAAATCATAGGTCTTAGTTAAAAGAAGGAAGACCCTGCCCCCTCCCTATCAACCCCAGGCTGGGATTCCGGGTAACAACAAGACCCCCCAGGAAAAGAGCCCCACGCTTGCCGGTGGCTGACTCCCAGCCTATGAGCATGGGCTCGGGAAGCATGATATGTGCAAATGAACAGTTTTTGCAAACTTATGAGACCTGCCAGCTCTCAGTTTAACTAGATTTCTACAGTGACATCCAGGCATGTTCTGCATTAAATTAGAGCTGGTAATTTCAGAGGCAAACAGCTCTGAAATGGCATGAAAGACAAAAATCTGTTCCTTGAAAAATGACACCATATGTGCCTGCGTTGCTGCAAGTTAGGGTAAAAGGCTTTGCCTCCCTTTGTTACTCATCAAGCCGCCAATGTTAATGTCAAATTTGCAACAGAACCATCTACTAATGGAACTCAAATTAGCTCTAAAATTAGCTCTTAACAAGAAACTTGAGGCTAGCTCAAGGCAAGCAGATTTCTCTGACTGTGAAAGACCGAGGCACTTTAGCACGAGGCATTTTAGCAAAGCAGCCGCATATTGATATTCTTAAGCCTCGAAAACGCTCTCTCTTCACTCTGAATTGCCCAAGAAGAATGGTGCCCAGCCTACCGTCTGCCCAGGCACCAGGAGCCAGCGGCTGGCCTGCAGGTCTAAGAAAACTTCCTCCAAACAAAGAAGCTACTGAGATCTTGGAGTGTGGGTGAGGAGAAGGAGGGAGTCGGGGGTCAGATCTGGGTGGGGGACTTGGTCCTGGCAGTGGCAGTGCCCCCTTATCACTGTTGAGCTAACAACTTTACAGGCCTCAGAGATTCAGAAAAATCAGCTATGGCGAATATGTAATGGATAAATAATGTTTAGCAGCTGAAACTGATCATTAAATTCTCTTCCACCCTCCTTAAAAATCATGGGCTGAAATGTTTCTAGAGAGTATCCTACCAGTGGTGACATTCCTGAGATAATCACAGAAAGAAAGTCACAGGGCTCGCTCCAGCCAAGGTTTTGCTGCCCTGGTTCTGTGGATAGTACCTCAGGGACCCAGGTGGAAATGTGCAGGTCAGGCTATATTTTGAAGGCCACTTTGGTTTTTGATGTTTACTCCAGGTTTGGGGACCAGGGCAGGGGAGAAAAGGGGAGTGCAGGAGGTAGGATGGTGATCAGAACCACTGAAACTTACCCAAGGAAACAACAAAGGAATGAAGTAAAACAAGGTAAAGACGAAGTTGGGGAGTAGGAGGAGGATGGCACCGGCCTGAGAACGTGCTTTGGGGCTGCAGATGCAGGAGGAATGAGGTATCAGGGAAGGCTGCACAGGAGGTGACATCTGAAGAGGGCCTGGAAGTGTAACAGAAACATGGCAGGGGGCTGCATATGCCCGATGAGGAACTAAGAGTTGGGCATCTCTGTCGTCATTTTGTGTCTCTCCTTTATGACCTGAAAACTGGATTAGATCCTCGCTTCACTCTGCATGAAGGCGTGTTACTCACTTTGGGAGAGTCAGTCCCAAAACTTGGTAATACAAGGTTTTTCATCCCTACATTTACCTAGCCTATCTTGTCCCCCTTTGAGTTGAGGACACCAAGATAGGAGTAACTAAGGTGTTTTCATGAGTTACAGGGACACCCACTTGCTGGCTTTTATAACATCCTGTTCCAGACCCCCTGGAGAAGAGCCAAGAGGTCTCCAGTCCTCATCCTAAACTGCGTCAACTCTGCTTCCAGGAAAGGCAGAGCCTCGAACAGATGGCCCCACGATGAGGCTGTGCCCCTGAATGGAAGCAGTCACCCCACGCAGGAACTGAGGTTGCCTCCTAAGTGGGAGTGGGCATCTCATGGGGACTGATTGTCCCCTCGCCCCTCCAAGGTATAAGGACTTCTCCAGAGCCACCCCGAAGAAGCAGTCCTGAGACCATGATAAACCATAAGGAGAAAGGACTTATGCAGAGCCAGCTAGAGCATTATCCCCTCAAATCACCATCTCCCCATGGACAGATGGACAGGGGTCGGGGTGGGGGTACCAGGAGACAATACACACTACTCTTGGCCTTGTTTTATCACTCCCAACCACCTGCAGCTCCATCTCTCACTTTCCTATGCAAAGGAGACTGGGCCAATCTCCTAGGGCCACATCTGCATTATCTGTCTCTTTCTTCTTCCTTCCTCTCTCTCTGTCTCTCTCTTTCTTCCTGACTATGTAGGTTCTTACTATGTAGTTCAGCTAGTCTTCAACTCACTATGTTGTCCAGGCTGGCCTTCAACTCACAACAATTCTCCTGCCTCAGCCTCCCCCAGTGCTAGGATTACAGGCCTGTGCCACCAGGCCCAGCTGCATCTGCATTTTCTGCACCTTCATCTGGGTTGAGGAGAGGAGGGGGTGTAGGTTATGTGCTCAGCAGGAAGAAGTTTGAAGAAGATCCTAATCTCTAAAAGAAAAAAACCTAACTTTTAAAGTTCAATTTTGCCATGCTGGTTACAAGATCACAGCTTCAAAAAATTCCCTACCTTCCCAGCTACACAAACCCTTCAGCTGGGCAAACTCCCAACCCTTGCCTTTGTTCCCCTTTTCTACAAAAGCTCAAAGTTTCTGTCAACCCCTTGAAAGACAGCCCTTGAACCTCTGTATTACCACTGCTGGCCTCCTTGATGGGTATTTTGGGACTGGTGGCTGAGCCTAGTCTGTGGGCACCCTGGGAGCCAGGGCTTTTGCCCCAAAACCCCAGTAACAGAATGATGGGTAGGAATAAGGCCAGGATTTTGGAGAGTAACAGCATGTGTATGCGAGGCACTCCATCCTGACTGTCACACAAAGCCAGCTTCTCTGCTGTGGTACCCTCTCGCCCAAGAGAAAGGAGCCAGCTGAGAAAGTGCCTCGCCGCTGTGGATGCAGGAAGGATGAGGTCCATGTGGTATCAGCGAAGGCTGTACAGGAGGTGATGTCTGAAGAGGGCCACTTTTCTGCCACTTTTTGGCTCCTTCCTCTTGGGTAAGAGGGTATGGCAAGGGGGCGACAGGGTACGGTGGTGGTGGGGACCTGGTAAACTGAGTTTGCTCAGGAAGAAGAAATGGGATCAGAGCCAGCATGCCAAGCCCTGACAGAGTCTGATTAAAGTGGGGGCAAGAGCAGAGGTCACCCCAGAACCAAGGAGACATGGCTGACCTCAGACACCCACACAGTTGGATCTGGTAGCATGCAATCCTTTCCCAGCCACTTCCCACGCAAGGGACGAGGGCGGCCCGGAGGGCACAGGGTGGAGGTCCCCTCCAGACGACAGAGGCCATGGTGCCAGAAGTTGTTAGATTCTTGGATGGGGATCAGGACCCAGACTACCAACGTGGGGTGGTGCTTCTCTCCTTCCTTCAGCCCTGGGCGTCCCTCTGGACAGCTAAGTCCCTCAGCTAGGAGTGAGGAGGAAAAGACTAAATCAGTTTTCTTTTTTTTTTTTTTTTTTTTTTTTGTGGGTACCGGGGGTCGACCTCAGGACCTTGTGCGCCAGCAGGTGCCTGTGCCGCTGAGCGATATCACCGGCCCTTTTCTCGTATGTGGGTTCCCGGAGTCGAACTCGGGCCCTCGCGCTTGGCAGGCAGGCGCTTACGCCACTGAGCCATCTCACCAGCCCTAAATCAGTTTTCTGACAGCTCTGATACTAATTATATTTTCCAATAAATTATTTTTTTAAGAAAGGTTTGGGGCCGGTGAGATGGCTCAGTGGCTTAAGTGCCTGCCCGGCAAGTGCGAGGGCCCGAGTTCGACTCCCGGAACCCACATACGAAAAAGGGGCCGGTGATATCGCTCAGCGGCACGGGCGCCTGCTGGCGCGCGAGGTCCTGAGGTCGACCCCCCGGTACCCACAAAAAAAAAAAAAAAAAGAAAGGTTTAATATATTTGGCTGTGTAGTTTGACACATACAAAATGATGATTTTTTTTTCAGCTTTGCGTGGCACACATGAATAGCTTCTAGGAATACCACAGGAAGTAATTCAGTGCCAGGTTGTCTTGGACAGTTGTTGGCAATAATCGTACCACTCGTTAAGATACACTCAGAGCTGGCTGTGTTGTCACACGCCTATAATCCCAGCACTCTGGGAGGCTGAGGCAGGAGGACTGCAAGTTCGAGTCCAGTCTGGGTAATGTAACGACTTAGCAAGATCCTGTCTCAAAATCAAAAATTAAAAACTGCCTGAGGATATAGTTCAGCATGAAGGCCCCATACCGGGGAATTAAAATAAGAAATTCCACGCAGGTGCCCTGGCCAGCATCGCCTAGAAGCACTCAGGGTGGGCGAGGTCAGCCTCAGTGGCTTTTGCACACATCCAGATAATTTACCTATAGGCCCAGATGTACGAGGCTTTCGCCAGCCCTCTGCCCTGTAGCCAGGCAGAAAGCTCGTAACTCAGCTTTGATTAGACGTGGCTTCTTGTTCGCTCAAGATATTTGTCTTTATAAAAGACACGAAGAAATATTATCACAAAGATTAATGTTCCTCCAACAAATGAAGAATAAATTTGGAGATCGAAACACAGAAAAGGCATCTTAGCTGCAAACAGTGGGAGACACCTTTTAAAAGGAAGCTTCTCCCTCCCCTTCTCCCTGATATGATGGATTGAACCCAGGACCTTCGGGCTAAGCTACATCCTCAGCCCTTTTTACATTTTTTAAGATGAGTCTCACTAAATCGCCCAGGCTGGGCTTGAACTTGTGATCCTCCTGCTTCGGGCTCCCAGCGTGCCGAGGATACAGGCTTGTGACACCACGCCCTGTGAACCTTCATTGTTTAAACTTCATAGAAGCAGCGGCAAAATCTGTAGAGACTAGGACTCACCCACTTCTGGGCCCTGCGGGTAGGTTCTCTTGAGACTCGTTATGGACGCCCAGAAGAACTTATTCCCAAACCGGAACTGTTTCTTTTAGGAAGAGCACCATATCTTATTGGTGTTGAAAATCAAAACAAAGCAGAAAATACCATTCAAAATGAGGCACATTGATAACTGCTTCACATGCTGTTTCAAAAAATCTATTTAGTAACGCTGAATATTAAAGAGTATGTAGGCTATTACAGGGATTTAGGAATTGAATATGTTCATATTGTTCTTTTCCTCCTAAATGACGATAATGCTACGAGAAGCTACAGAGAAGTCTGCAGTTATCACCCACTAGTATTTCAAGATCATGAATTTGCTTTCTACCAGCCCCATGGAAATGTTAAAAACTAAGATTAAAAGCTGCACTGTTGTTGTGCGTGGTGGTGAACAGCTGTAATCCCAATTACCACTCAGTAGGCTGAGGCAGGCAGAGTGCAAGCCTTGGGCCAGCCTGGGTGACTTAACAAAATTTGACTGCCTAAAAAATATGTATTTAAGAAAGAGTTAAGGATGTAGCTCAGCATTCCCTGAGTTCAATCCCCATTATTGGGGAGGGTGAGGGAGGTAGACTATTAGATTAGTTACTATATTTTAGAAAATGTTTTAAAAAGATTCCATTTCTCACTCAGTACCTCCTACCCCCTGGTAATGAGAATAACTAAAACTCTATGACACAAACTCTCAGCCTGTTTGTGAAGAAAAATATGGTGTTATGGAAAAAGCTCTGGTTTGGGTTCTAATTCCAGCTCCTCATTAAAAATTGCTGCATATCTCTGACCAATTAACTTCTCGTCATTTACTTTTCCTTGGCAGTTAAAGGCAGTGGTGTGTATGAATACATTTTGAGAAGGACAGAGTACTGCACAAATGCTAGTTATTAGGAACAACACGTGGACTATCTCCCAGGGTGGTTAGGAGTCTTCTTGGAAAATACTGTTCAAAAGAAAGTTATTATCAGAAGTTCTAGGATCCTCTAGCCCAGGAAGAACTATAGATGCAATCAATGTTTATCAAATTACTTAGCAAAAATTGAAAAAGGAAAAAGTGAAGCCTAGAACATACTGTATTAGGTTAATTAGAATTACAACTATAGAAACATATTTCTTATTAAATAAAAAAGGTCTTTTCAGTGAGACAAATATCAAGTTCCCTAATGATGCTTGTAAGTCAATTTTTTAAGATGAATAACTTGCTATCATTTTTCCTGGCCCTGCCTGGAAGAATAAAGCTTGTAAGCTCACGACCTTTTGCATCTGTACAGATAGATCCACCTTCTCCCATTATCTCTATGGTTCGGGGTGTGCGGTGCAGATGTGCCAGCCTTGGTGGGCACTGGCGGTCCTTTATCCTTTATCCTTCTCTACATTTTCCAAGAACTCCATGAGGTGGTGTCTAATAAACCCTACTTGGGGCCGGTGAGATGGCTCAGCGGCATAAGCGCCTGCCTGGCAAGCGCGAGGGCCCGAGTTCGACTCCCGGAACCCACATACGAAAAAGGGGCCGGTGATATCACTCAGCGGCACGGGCGCCTGCTGGCGCGCGAGGTCCTGAGGTTGACCCCCGGTACCCACAAAAAAAATAAAATAAAATAAACCCTACTCATCAAGAGAACAAGCGCCCTTTGAGTGGATCCCCCAAACTCAAGGAAAAGAGAGACTCATACCTTTCAAAAAACAAAAAAAGCAAAAACCCAACGGTACCTAGATGGAAAGGGTACTAGTTTGCGAAGACTGCTGTAAGAAAGTATCACACACTGGGCAGCTTAAACTACAGGAATTCATTGTCTTGCCGTTCTGGAGAGGTCTGTTAGTCACTTTCCCATGGCTGGGACACCCACAGCTCAAGGGAGGAGAAGTTTATTCTGGTGCACAGTTTCGGCTGGCTCTGAGGCAGGAACATCATGGGGAAAGGTGTGGGAGGAGGACAGCTGCTCACCTTGTGGCAGCCAGGAAGCAGACAGAGAGCAGAGGAGCTGGGAATAAGAAAACACCTTCCAGGTCACACGCCCAGGCACTCATCTCCAGCCAGGCCTCACCTCTTGACAACACATGCAGCTATGAACTCATCAGTTAATGAACCCACTGATGAGTGTAGCGCCCCCATAATCCAATCACCTTCCACACACATGAGACTTTTGGGGGACATTTTCAATCTAAGTCATAACAAGGCTGGGAAGTGTGAGATCAAGATGTCAGCAGGCTTAGTTTCTTCTCAGGTCCGCAGATGGGCCACCTTCTCCTCACTGAGTCCTCAAACATCAGGACACATGGGCGTGTACCCTTGGAGTCTCTCTGTACCCGCATTTCTTCTTGTAAGGACATCAGTGACATTGTATTAGGACCTACCATATCAGCCTAATTTAACTTAATCACCTCTTTGAAGGCACATTCTAAAGTCCGGGGGGCTAGGGCTGTGACCCAAGAATTTGGATGGGACATGTTTTCATCACTTTCCTAGTCACTGGGAGAAAACATTCGACATTCACAACCTAAGAGAGAAGAGGCTTATTTTGTTTCAGTCCATAGTCATCTGGCTCCAAGGAAAGGACAGCACGGTGGAGGAGAAAGAGCTCATGCAGAGAGAGTGGAGGGAGGAGCAGGGAGGAGGTAAACCCTTCCAGGCCACACCCCCAGCAACCACCTCTTCTGACCAGACCCCACCTCCCAAAGGCTCTCCAACTCCACGCCTCCAGGATCCAATCACCTCCCAAGAGCCCCATCTATGATCACACGAGGCTGCGGGGCAACATCTAGATATAAACCATAGCAGGACCCAATACAGCTTGTAAGAGGAAGACACTCGGGATTCATACAACCTTGAAAATACAAGATGTCCGTCAGCATCGTCCACAGTGCCAGTGTGACACACACCCATGCATCTGGGATACATGTTTTACCCCAAACACATGGGCACAAATGGCACAGAGCTGTGCCTTTCAGTTCAAACAGCCCCCAGGGAATGGGCTGTCGGGGAGGAAGTGGGGTTTGTCTGTCAGTGTCAAGGTCACAGTCAGCTGTGCAGGCAGCTGAACAGCAGCTGCTGGCGCAGTGGAAGCCAACGAGACGCAGCAAAGGGAGAGGACAGCTTTTCTAGGAACCATGTCGGTTCTCCTCCCTCTGAAAACATTTTTCCCAAAAGGAATTCCTCTAGGCCGTGAAACAGGCTTAAATAAATACAAAAGAATCGAAATAATCCTCCACATACTATCAAATCACAGCAGAATGAAGCCAAAAATCAACAGCAAAAGAGGCTACAGAAACTAAGTAGACACGTGGAGATTAAAATACATTATTGAATAATCAATGGACCACAGAAGAAATCGGGGAAGAAATTAAAATGTTTCTGGAACGAAAAGACAATGGGAGCACAACACACCTATCAGACACAATGAAAGCAGTTCCAAGAGGGAAGGTTTCATAGCTGTAAGCGCACACATAAAAAGAATAGAGAGACTTGAAATAAATAACCTAATGACGCATCTCAAGGTCCTAGAAAGGCAAGAACAATCCAAATCTGAAACAGTGGAAGGAAAGAAATGACAAAGATCAGAGTGGAAATGAATGAAATTGAGATTTAAAAAATTACCAAGGATCGATGAATCAATCAGAGTTGATTCTTTGAAAGGATAGGAATGGTGCAGATGGGAGAGAAAGGGCAGGTAAAAAGAATCAAGATGGGATATTTGTATGTACCAATTCCCCCATGGTACATGTTTTTATTATGTATTGCAAAAATATACTAATAAAAATTTGGGGGGGAAACAAAAAGGAATTCCTCTTAGCCTAGGAAGTTAGGGAGAAACCCAGAGTCACTGAAGATCTGATCCCCTTCCACAGCTCTAAGCCCAGCACACAGATACCCTCTGATGGGTACGACAGAGATGGAAGACACTGCCTCCTTCTCACTGGCTCTGCCCTTTCAGATTTCCAGAAATCCACAAAGAAAACCAGGGAAATCCAACTACTGCCCTACACCACACTGCTTGTGGGGGGGCCAGCTCTGTGGTCTGGAAGCTTCCTGATTTCCCTGTGGATAGGCGTATGTGCTTCGAGCCATGCTCATCTGTGGACCTCCCTGACAGCTACAAGGCCAAGCAGGAGTGGCTCCCAGTCTGGTGAACTGGACCACCCAGAGACCGTCAGAACCAAACCAATCACGTCAATGACCAGAATTATCAAGTGGGTCTTAAATGCTGGCCATTCACACATTTTAAACCAATTGTCCCCCACCACGAGCTAGAGATGGTGACCTTCGATTTAGAGTTGAGGAGGTCCAATGTTGTGGTTTATATCCAGATGTCCCCCCAGAGCATCATGTGCTCATAGGCGGGGCTTTTGGAAGAAGATTAGACCATAGCAGGGTGATAGCTGGCTTGTGTTACGAGGCGGGGCCTGGCCAGGGAGGCAGGTTCCTGGGCCTGTGACCCAGAAGGGTTTATCCTCCCACCTCTCTTCTCTCTGCTTCCTGGCTGCCATGATATGAGCAGCTTTCCTCTGCCTAGGCCCTTCCACCTTGTTGTTTCTGTAATTAAGCCTGCTGAACATGGACTGACTTCTAAACCATGAGCCCCAAAACATCTCCTCCTTTAAGTTATGGGTGATGGTGACAGGAAAGTGACTAAGACATCCAATTGCAAATTAAACAACTTACTCCCCCAAGTTTGATAACTAAGAGTGACAGCTGGGGCTTGAACAAAGCTGGGATGTCTCTCCTCAGTACAGTATTGTGCACTCTTGTGTTCACACCACTAGTAGCCAATGTGTCACTAAAGGCCATGGTCACTGGAGTCAGCGCCACATGGCTGTCTGCTCCGGCTCTGCCAAGCGCAGCTGCATGTGACCACTCAGCACCCTGCCCAGGACTTAGCACATAGAAGGCTCTTAACAAAGAAGAATTGAACTCAAGTAGCATTAGGTCATGACACAGCCACGCCAGGGCACTGGTGCGAATGCCAACGCCCTGATTCTGGACAAAGGTACTGGGAGGCCCAGGGGGAGACTGTGCTGGATCCACGGATGGCTGCCCACACGGAACTGCTCAGCTTCAACCCTGTGGGGTGAGGGAACAAAGGAAGTAAACGCAAATGGGTTTCCAGACCCTGAAGAAGTGGCCCTCTGGCCTACAGTACCGCTGCCCCCCCCCTTACAGTGATGGTGCTTAATCCAAGGTCTTTACAGTAGCTTCTATTCCGAGGCTGCAACTTCATCAAGAAAACGGACAGTGGGGACAGTTGTGCCTCACATTGTCATTGTGTCCTTTTGGACAGATCATCCCCCCGTCATGTGTCCTGCTCCCATAGCTGCCGAATCAGGCCAACAATGCTGACCTCTGCTTCCTCTGACCAAAAGCAGAAAGTGTCCCTGTCCAGCAGGCCTCGGGGTCCTGAGAAATATGTTGGCTAAACCCCCACCCATTCACATGGAATCGGCAGGGCTTTCACTCTCACTGCCAAACTCAAAAGTCCTGTACCAGCATTTCCAATTTGTCCCTAGAGCTTTAACAACCTTTTCTGTTTCCTGAGTGCTTTAGGAAAGAAGTCTACTAATCTGTTTTAGAAAATAATGTATTTTCTCTTTTGGAATTTGAGGCAGGGGAAAATTAGATTAAGACATCAATCCAGTCATTAATTGCTACTTCCGCTCAGACCCTCCTTCGTGGCATGTGTCATCCAAAGCCCCTAGAAACACTGTCCAGCTGGAGGGACCCTGCCTGGCCCTCTCATCCTGGGGAGAGTGAATGTTTGTTTTTCCTTTCTCTAAATGAGTCTCTTCCCTGAAGCTCTTTCTAAGCAGCTATTGATTTCCCCAGCTTGAATGGGCCATTAATAATGCTGGGGCCTCCGGAGCCCCCTTAATGTCTTGTCTTTGTTTCTTTTGGAGCTGGCTGGGGCCCTTGGCCTGCCTCCCCATCAACAAGGAGCAGCCCCAAACTGAGTTCTCAGGGAGAAGGAAATCGCCAAGCCTCAGTCTGGGCAAGTGGGAGGTCAGCTTGCTTTTGAAGCTCACTTTGCTGCCCCCACCCCTGCTGTTGGACTGCTGGCACCTCTGCCCATGGTGGTCCCATCTCTCTGGAGTGAGCCTGGATAATCCCAGCACTCTGGGAGGCTGAGGCAGGATGATTTCAAGTTCAAGCCCACCTTGAGTAATTTAGCAACCTTAGTGAGATGTCCCCCAAAATAAAAATGGCTGGGGATGTAGCTCAATGTGAAAGCCTTGGTTCAACCCCCAAGACTACAAATAAGCTGCAGGACCGCTTGAATTCTTAAGCCCCTCTAGATTCTACTCCTTGGCCTGTCCAAGACCCCTTGTTTCAGCCCTAGCCTTTACTGTGGTGACCATCTGTCTTTGTGTGGGCTTACAAATCTCCCCGGCCCAGCATGACAGCACCCCATGATCCGCTGTGGACCCTGACATACAAAGGACCCTGCGGCCTGGCCAGAGTTCACACATGTGTAGTCCAGAGAAGTCACTGGAGACCCAGTCTGTGTTAGAAGATGAGAGCTGAGGAGCAAGTCGATCTTCCTCCTCCAGACTGGGCAGCAGTGTTGCCAGTGGTACTTACAGGGATTCATGGAACTGGGCGTGGTGGCACAAGCCTGTAATCCTAGCACTCGGGAGGCTGAGGCAGGAGGATTGCTGTGAGTTTGAGGCCAGCCTGGGCTACATAGCGAATTCAAGTCCAGCCAGGATTACATAGAGAGACCTTGTCTCCAAAAAAGAAAAGAAAAAGAAAGAAAGAAAGAAAAGGATGCATGGCTCCCTCTTCAGTGCTCTTCCTAGGACAAGTAGACTTGAGCCTTTTCCTCAGGCTCTGAGGAGCCCAGAGCAGACAGTCCTTCATGACAGTTCAAGCCCTCTGAAAGGGGAGACTCGGAGGAGGCGCTGTTAAGACTCAAGGAAAGGCATCCTAACGATGGAGTGAAGAACAGTGGATACCCACAGCGACTAGGGAGGGGCCGAGAGAGCTGGTGCTGGGTGGGAAGGGGTCATGCTCTCTCCCTGCCTGTCTTCTCACAGTGAGTGCCTCCTCTTCCCTCCGTCCTTGCCTCCACCTGGGCATTGCTCCACTTGGCTGGGCTGTGACAGGCTTTTCCCACAGGTGCATTCTGCTTCCCAAGGTGCGTCATCCCGCAGAAACACCTGCTTCCTCCGAAGGAGGTTGCCTGAATTATAAACGAGCCTCCTGCCGAGAAGATGTGCTCGGTGGAAGGGAAGAGAAAAACAGGTAAACAGGTGGCTGGAAAGTTTCTCTGAGCCTCCCAGAGTGATGCAAACTTTGCTTTCCTTTGGGCCCTGGTTTGAACCCTGAAATCCACCTCAGGATGGTCTGAAATCATCCTGGCCCCCACTTCCTTCTGAGCATCCCCACCCTTATTCATCTCACCCTCTTTCCCCTGTGCTCAGGTACCCTCTTCCTCCTCCGTCTCTGCGTCCTCATACTAGGTACTCTTCTAGACTCAGAACAAAGAGCTACTTCCTCCAGGAAGTCTTCCTGGATCCCCCAGTGGGACACATGATCTCTCAGTCCTTCCCTTCTTAAACTTTCTTATCCCAGAGTATAAATATCCTACGAGTGGGGCTCTGGCTGATTCCTTTCCTCGAGACCGGTAAAGGTCCCTGCTGCCGTGATTGGTCAGGAAATGCTGAAGAAAGGCAGGAAAGAAGGTGCTGTGGTTTGAATGCGCCCCCCACAGTTCTTGTGTTGGAAATTTAATGTCTAATTCAACAGAGTTGAGAGGTGGGACCCTTTAAGAGGTCCTTTAAGGGGGCCTGAGGACTGTGTGGTCCTGGATGTACTACTGTCATATTAATGTCATTGTAACAGGAGTGGGTTGGTTACCACAGGAGTGGGTTCCCAGTAGAAGGAATCCTCACCCCAAGAGATCCCCTCAATTGTGTACTTCCTCAGCCTCCTGCACTGTGAGCCAGATAAACTTCGCTGGTTACAGACAGCCAAGTCTGTGTTCTGCCGTGATAGCACACAATGGATGAAGGCGAAGGACAGGAGGGAGACCGGCCCAGCAAGTGTGTACAGAGTCTAGGATGTGGCAGGATCAGCAGCCAATTCTACTTCCTCCTTTGTGTACTCTCCTGGGGCTGTCATGATGCGCCCCAGTGACAAGGGTCAACTGTGCTGCTCTCCAAGACACGCAGCCTGAACTCATTCTCTTGGCTGCTTCCCTTCATCTCCCAGAGATGCCTGTGTCCAAAGCGCCTGCTGGCTCTGTGTGTGGACTTGCTGGGAGGAGCTGCACAGGACAAAGGACAAGACACACAGGGCGGGTCCCCAGCACCCATTGGCGGGGAGGGAGGCTGTGCAGGGAGCAGAGAGTTTCAGTCCATAGTCAGCTGGCTCCAAGGCAGCATGGCACAGGGGCCTGGTGGAGGAGAAGCTGCCTATGGCATGGTAACAGGAAGCAAAGAGTGAAAGGAGGAGCCTGGGAGGAGATAAACCCTTCCGGGCCATGCCCCCAGCAACTGCCTCTTCTGGCCAGACCCCTCCTCCTAACAGCAAGTCAGGTATAGCACCCATAATCCAGTCACTTTCCAAAGCTCCTGCCTATGAGCACATGAGGCCCTTGGGGGACATTTAGATAAAACCATAACACTGGGTTATTAAAGACAGATTATTTCCATAATCCATAGAGATGGAAAAGCAAAAACACCCCCCCTCTGAAGACAGCTCTCTCCCGGAGACATGGTTGAGGCATCTTGGGGTCACAGTGATCTTCTAGGCCTGCTGACTCCCTGCCTGAAGCTGCTGGGGCATCCTATAGAAATGCTGGGGCATCCTATAGAAAATAAAAGATGCTAGGTTACACTTGGATTTTGGACAGATAATAAAATAAGCATATTACATGTAATATTTGGGACATACTAAAAATTAATCATTGTTTATAAGGAATTCAGATTGAACCTGATGCCTTGTATTTTTATCCACTCAACTTGACAAGCTTCCCCTGGGGGCTCCTGAAATCCACCCCTGCAGCCTTTCTGGGTCCCCAAGGACACTCCTACTTGGGGCCATGGGGCCCCAAGAGAAGTAGTATCAGCCTCAAGAAAATTCAGGAGTTTAGGGATTGTTAATTTCTTCCCACAAACAATTTTGTGACTAGAAAAAGAATTCTTTCCTTTTAAAACTTTTTTAAGGTTGTTTTTAAGACGGACTAAAATGTTTATTTTGTCAGCCATGTGTGGTGGCACTACTTGTAATCCCAGCACTTTGGGAAGCTGAAGCAGAAGGATGGCAGTTTTGAGTCCCACCTGGGAAATTTAGCGAGATCTGTCTCAAAATAAAAGGGGCGTTCCATGTGAAGGCCCTAGGTTCAGTGCCCAGTACCACACACACACTCTGTATATTGTATATGCGCTCTGTCATAGAAGCCATTGCGTTTGGAGAGGGGTTATTTACAGGGTGTGGTCACCTGCATTCTCATCATCCTCAAGATGATACCCCAGCCACTAGAAAGGAAGGTGGAAAACAACTACCAGTTTCATCATTGAGGAACCTGAGGCCTGGGGTGTTGAATGACTTGCAGAACGTCCCTGGGATAGTTTCCATAGAGCCAGAATAAGTGCCAAGCTTCTGATGCAGCTCTCCTCCCTCCTGCACAGCCTGCCTCCTTCTTAGGCCACTGGGCTCTGAGTTAATTAGGCAGCAAAGAATTCTTCCAGGCAGAAGCTGAAAGTGAGAGGAAGTGCCCTGGAGTGGCTAGTGCAGGCCACGCCAACCAGGATGGCATGTTTTAATTGATCTTCTGTTGTGCCAGCGACTGCCAGCTTCCAGGGCACACAGCTGCTATGTCTGAGTCAGCAATGTAGGGTGAGGTTCGGCCTGCCTGGACTGAAAGCTTTTCTTTCCTTCTTTCTGCTTTATTTTTTCTTTGTTCAGGAAGCAAGACTGCGAAACAGAAGGTTTCTTTTAATTGGCTGCGCAGGTGGGAGCCTGGAGCCCTGGGAATACCGCCTGGGTCACCTGAACTTCTCTCCCATCCCTTATCCTGGAAGCCCCGGGAGATGCACCCTGCAGAGGCTGCAGGAAACTTTTGCAGCAAATGTGCTTTGTGAAGGAGTTTGGGGACTTTGGAGTTGCTTAGCAAGGCTCTCCGTATTAGCAGTTAGTTATTCGGGCGCCCAGGGGCCTGTATGCCCTGCATAGCCCTGGACAGAGAAGCTTTCCAATGGGCAGAGAGAAACTCCCCAGTCCCCCTGCAGGCCTTGATGTTTGGAAAGATTTCATTACCAGAGAAGGGCAAGGATGTTCACTTTGGGCTCCTTGCCCTGGAACTCACACAGCTCATGGCTTGCTTGGCATCTCACAAAGGTGTCAAATCTAGCAGAACTTGATTCCCTCCCGTCTGCTCCTAACATGTGTCTTCCCTCATCTGCCCCATTTTGATAAATGGCCTCACCCCCACCATCCCCCCAAAATGATTTTGTCTTAAGTCAAAAACCTAGACTCATCCTCAATTCTTCTTTCTTTCTTTTTGATTTTTTTTTTTTTTTTTTTTTTTTTTTTTTTTTGGAGACAGGAACTTGCCATGTAGTCCAGGCTGTCCTTGGACTTGTAATCCTCCTGCCTCAGCCACCCAAGTGCCTGGATTATCCACCATTCTTTTTTTTTTTTTTTTTTTTTTTTTTTTTTTGTGGGTACTGGGGGGTCAACCTCAGGACCTCGTGCTTGCAAGGCAGGCGCTTAAGCCGCTGAGCCATCTCACCGGCCCTATCCACCATTCTTAGCTCTGGATTATTCCCTTTCTTTTCTCACATCTCCACAGCCAACACACCAGCAAGATCCTTTGGTCTTGTCCTCACACCATATCTTGAATCTGTCCATTGCGTACCTCTGTCCAAGCCACTAGCATCCGTTTGAGCAATTCAGGTAGGTCTGTCCACAACCACCCCGATGCCATGGCGGTCCATTTCCCCAACATCAGGCCAGGGGCCTTCATGACTGCCGCCTGTGTACCTCCCCATGAGGGGCTGGCCTCCTTCAGATGAGAACTCAAACACACCTGCTCGTTCAATTCCTTCTGTACTCTCAGAACAACCTGTCCTTCTCCTGTCTATTCTTTGGTGCTTATTGTCACGCCTCCCTTGTCACATCGTAAGCTCTGTGAGGCCAGACTGTGCCCTTGTCAAATCCAGTAAATGCTCGTTTTGCCTGTGTGTTCACGTCCTGGACTCCCATGACAGAGTACTGCACACTAGGTGGCGTAAGATGACAGAGATGTATTCCCACTGTTCTGGAGGCTGCGAACAGACGGGGTTGCTGGCAGCCTCTAGGGAAGGATGCGCCCTGTCTCCAGCTTCCCACAGCACCAGCCCTTCCTTGGCTGGTGGCAACATCACTCCAATCTCTGCCTCCCTCTCTGGGTGGTGATCTCCCCTCTGAGTCTGTCATTTTCTCTTTTCTTCTTATAATGACACTAGTCATATTGGCAAAGGGCCCACCCTACTCCGGTATGACCTCATTTTAAATTGATTATATTCACAAAGACCCTATTTCCTGTCAAGCAGGACAGTCAAAATGCAGCGGGGTATGGTGGTGCATACCGGTCATCCCAGCACTCTGGAGGCTGAGGCAGGAAGTTTGACATGAGTTCAAGACCCGCCTGGACTACATAGAGAGACCCTGTCTCAAACAAACAAACAAACAAAAAAACAACAAAAAAACAACTCTTTACAAAGAAAATCAAAATGCAGCAACACTGGTTTGGGGCACTTAAAAAGGAGACAGGAGGCCATTGTTAGGTCACTTTTCAGACACACCCATATGTGAGATGATGTTTGCACTGGCCTCAGGACAGTTACCCCCAACCCCCCATGATGTGACCTTTGGACTGGGCCAAATCTCTCCCCACCCCAAACTATTCACAGCCTAAAACAGTCCCATGTAACAAGACAGCTTGAATTTAGCCAGCATCAACCATATTTCCTGACTACCAAATGCGGTAGCGGTAACTACCAACCCCCCTGCGGTTTTAGGTTTTACAGCTGCCATTTTCTTGAATTTGTGTCTCCCGGGTTAAAGTCCTAATTAGCCCCCAAATAAATGTAGTTGTGTTCTCAACCAGACTGATTTTATTCCTTTTTTTGGGTGAGACAAAGTCTCACTACGTAGTTCAGACTGGCCTTGAACTCATGGCAATCCTCCTGCCTCAGCTTCTTCGGTGCTGGGATAATGGGCATGCACCATCACATCTGTCAAGCTAATTTTATTCTTAGTTGACATTCTAAATAAAGTGACATTCATAGGTAGGACTTTCACATAACTTTTACAGGGACTCAATTCAACCTATAACAACCTAGCATAATAGATGTTGTTGGGAATATGGCCCCAGACTCAATTTGTTGGTGCAGATAATAAAACACGCAGACATCAAGAAATCTCAGTAAGGGCAAGATTGTTTTACTTTTGCAAAAGGGCAGGAGCCCATTTTAGCATGAGGTAGCAAGTGCACAGAGACAAAGCAGCAAGCTCCTTTTATTTCCTAACTCATGATAAGCAGCTGACCTTCTTCCCATTGGCTGGTTTGAAGGTTCACAGTCTGACCCGATTGGCTAGTTTAAGCTGCTAGAGGGGCGGGGCTGAAGGGTTGCTGGGCAGGGTTGCTAAGGGAGGGGAGAGTGAAGTATAGGGAGCTGAGAGTCCTTGGCTGTTGATAAGTTACCTTTGCTTGTCAGTCATGTTCCTGGAATCTAAAACTGAGTGGGCATTTCTTGAAACTCGGGCCTAAGGGGTGAGGGAGGGCAGCCTAGGGTGGACTCGATGGAGACACTCTCTTATTCATATTTTTGATAGAAAAGACTTTGTTTCTTACCATGTTCAGAAAATATTTTGGGAGTGAATGAACATTTTCGGTTGGAGTGAGTGGAACACAGCCCATTTCCGAGTGGTACATACAGGCGCATCCCGGCTGAGCCTGGAGGTGAAAGGGAGCCTGTAACTCTGTCATGCCAAAGCAGCTTACTGGAAAGAGAACATCCAGATAAACCAGTTATTTGGTATTACACAATTTTTTTAAAATCTTAGAAACGGAATTGAAAAATTCCCAAGTGGTTTCCATGGCTAGCCAGCCAGGCAGTCTGCAGTTTATAAAGCCTCTGCCTGGCTGCTGTCTCTGGCTCCTCACAGAGGCACTGGCATGTGTAAATGGCAGAGGTTCTCAAGCTCTGGTTGGACACATTTGGCCCAGGAATGGCAGGGCCAGTCTGACTCCTTGGCCAGTGCTCATGAAGGTGGCTACTATGTCAGCCTCCCAGGTCCTGGACAAGGTCCATTAGGCATAGATTCGCACAGAGCTGCTTGATAAACACTAGAACAGTGGTCTCCAACATTTTTGGCGCCAGGGACTCATTTTGTGGAAGACAATCTGTGGAAGGAAGGGGAAGATGGTTCCAGGATGATTCAGTGGTGATCACTGCCTAGATCCCCTGCAAGCACTCACAGTTCAGGATCTGACCATGATCTGATGGGAGGCAGAGCTGAGGCAGGGGCCTGGGTGATGGAGGTGGCTTCACTGGCCTCCTACTGTGCACCCTATCCCTAACAGGCCATGGAGGTTGGGACCCTTGCTCTAGAATGAAGATGATGCCAAGATGGGAGGATTTTCATTTTGCTTTGTCAAAATTACAGTTGGCTTTATTTTCAATTCTAGACTCAGGCAATGCTTCATTCCATAAAGTAGAATAAATGTTCCAATGTGTTGAGCAGAAGGGGTTGGTTTTATAGACGGACAAGGGCTGAAGAAACCAGAAACAAAGACAAAAGTTTGATGGGTCATTTGAAAGTTACTTTCAAGGCGGGGACAAGGAGACTGAACAGTAGGAAAATCACTGATTGTTTAAGGTCAGGTCACTTTAGGCTGCCTTTTTAGTGAAAGGACGAAGACAAAATAATTTATCTTGTCAGCTGAAACTGGCGTATTTGCCAGTTTGGCTGTTTTCTCTCTAATTCTGATTTTTCAGATCAGATAAGTAGCTTAGTTTCAACTGGATGATGTACGTTAGCATGAATTACTCCAGTTTGTTTGTTTTTTCAGACAGGGTTTCCCAGGCTGCCCTAAAACTTCTGGGCTCTAGCGACCCTCCCACTTCAACCTCCTGAGTAGCTAGGACGTAGACACATGCCACCACACTTGGCTCTAGACGAACATCTTTTGAGGTCATAGTTTCTTAGTAACTGAACATGGGAAGACCCTGTGTTAGGCTCTGTGATGAGGCCCCTGCCCTCAAGAAGACAAAATCTCAGGTGTGAGATTAAGCTTCACATGGCTGTCAGACAAAGCAGGACATCCTAAGAATATTGCCGAAGGTTCTGGAGGGACCTGGAAGTAAGACTGTGAGTCTCTCTAGCTATGACCCTTAGGGACAGCTTCATGGGGAAGACAGATCCTTCGAGCTAGATCAAGAGGGAAAGGATGTGAATTTCAGAAATAGAAATGCATTTCTCAGAAGAGGGACTAGCTTGAGGAAAGGAGAAAAAGATAGGTGTATTTAGAAATATGAAGATCAGTGGGGGACACAGCCAAAAAGTGTCTCGGAAGGACCAACTCTTTCTTCATGAGGACCCTTCATTGGGAATAACACTGGCAGGGGCCCCAGCCCTGCTCCGGCATGATTCCCTGTGTGACCTCTCCCCAGCCCTTTTTCCTTGTGTGTACGTAAGAGTGCTGCCCAAGAATGCTGCTAAGTTTGAACATCTCTCCCACACTCCTGCTGAAATTTAATCCCCAGTGTGATATGCTAAGAGGGTAGAAATTTAATTGGACCATGGTACTTGGAAGGAGAACTAGTAGGCAATTATAGTTAAACAAGGCCACACAGGTAGGCATTATCCAAAGGGACTGTGGCTTTAGAAGAAGGGGAAGAGAGACCTAAGCTAGGACGCTCTGGCCATGTGACACCCTGTACCACCTTGGGACTGTGCAGAGTCCCCACAGCAAGAAAGCTCTTACTAGATGTGGGCCCTGGGCATTGGGCTTCCCAGCTTCCAGAACCAGAAGAAATACATTTCCCTTACAAATTACCCAGTCCATCAGTCTGTGGTATTCCGTTATAGCAGCAGAAAATGGGCTAAGACATTAAGTGAGGCCTTGAGTTCCTCATACCAAGCGGCCTGGTAACATATATAGATATATATGTATTTTTTTCCCCTTTGTCTGGGCCCAGGACCTCACACCCACCAGGCAAGTGTCCTACTGCTGTTCTACATTCCCAGCTCAAGTCTTTATTTTAAGAATGGTATTTGTGCTTTCAGAGCCACTGATCTCGATAAATGAGTACTCACCAACTGTATAATTCTATTTCTTTCTGCTGCAGCCTCAAGAGAGTCCCTCTGGTTTGTTATTCAAATGAAGCATGACTCACTTAGGATTTACCAAGTCTCTGCGTATTGTCTCTGGCTCTACTAACTCATTTGCCCTGCTTCCAGTGGAAAATCCATTTTTATTTATATCCTGAGGAGAGAGAGCCTGGTGGGGGCTGCAAGAGTCCTGAGAAGCCAGTCAGCAGGTCTGGCTCTGTGCAAATATCATTCATAAATGAATATTTGTTGAATGAATGCTAGCCATCGGCATACTGGTGCAGGTCTCCTCTTGCCTCTCTGACAATGCCTGCCTGGCTTGTCTCACACCATTTTTGTGAGCATGGAATGAGAGAAATATACTTGAAAGTTACAAACCGTAAAGCGCTGCCCAAGTTCCATGTAGAGGGTGGTACTGCTGCCTGAGTCACCCCTGGGTGACTGTGGAGGGCTGGTGTGACTCTGGGGCCAGATGTGACTTTTTCTCTGCTAAGCATTATCTCAACTTGGTTGTTTGTATGAAAGAACATGCAAAAAAAGTATGCTGCCAATTTTAGATGTTTCCCCTCGCCCCGGGTCCCAGCTAGCTTTCTCAGTCACAGAGTTGCTGAAACCGACTTGTCGTGAGAAGTGGCGGAGACCTAGTGGAAGGAGGCTTGGCCGATGCAAAGAGGAAGTTGCTTCCAGAGAAGCTGCTCAGTCCCTTGCATTATTTGTGAGTGAAAGATGGGGATTTCTAGTTATTTTCAAGTTCTTAATTAATGCTACATTATTAGGCCAATCAATGGATGGGCAGAATTTCTGGTGCAGTTTAAAGAAGTGTTGATTCTTCCATATTCACAGAGAGTTCATCTGCTTATAAAAACTTTACCAGTGGTGTCTGGCCCTCCTTGATCCACACCACACACCACCCATCCCACGAGCTCCTTTGAACTGGCACTGCTGGGGATACTTCTCAGGTGATTCAAGTATGCTGGTCTTCTCCGTGAAGGGATTAGCACATCAAGGAATCAGCACAAAGAATGCCTTTGCCCAAATGCATTCCCTAGCACCCTTGTATCTCCAGCTCTACAAGGTCTAGAGTCAAAACCTTGCACTGAGGACACCTCAGTTTTTTTCTGCCTCTGCTTCTGATAGCAAACAATTTTGAGCCCATGCTGTGCCTGTGTGTCTCTGTTTCCCTGCTGGTCCCGTAAGGAGGTTGAAGGAGTCCTGCTGTTCACAGATTCTTTGACTTTTGGGAAAGGTGGGGCTGACACTGGGGTAAGAGGAAGCTGAGAGGATACCGTGTTTCTGCTTTTGGCAGGTTGGCACATTGTAGGGTTTCCTTTGGCGAAGCATTCTGCTACTACAAATTTTTTTTTTTTCTTTTTGAGATAGGGTCTTGCTTTGTAGCCCAGGCTGGCCTCAAACTCATGGCGATCCTCCTGCCTCAGCCTCCTGAGTGCTGGGATTACAGGCCTGTGCCACCATACCCTGCTGTGGCTAAAAATTCTTGAACACTGGCTTCACCCCTGACTCTGAGGATGCTCCAACAGCTGTACTCTCCTCTACCCTGGCGAGAAGTCCTGTATATGCTTGCTACAGTGACTTTACTCAAAATCCTCCTCCCAACACATGATACCCAGGCTTCCGCCGCAGCCTCATCTCCCCCAAGAGCCAGCTAGCCCTGTGCTGCTCTGCTGCTTCTGCACAACGCCTGGGTGTACCTGGGACCACACCTGCTGTGGAGTGCCCTGAAATCTGAAATGTGGCCAACTTCCCAACAAAATCATAAGATCTGGGGGGTCAGGGACCAAGCACTGGGTCCAGCCCTAAGCCCAGAACACAAGGATTGCCCAGAAGGCACCCAGATGTGGCAGAAGGTCACATCACAGATGGGGCCTTGAAGATGGAGGCTGCTGGGAAGAGGCTCACACTAGCCTGAGCCCCTCTCACCCCCTAAGTAGGGGACAGTGCAAAGCACAGAGAGGATGTGGGTTCCCAGGGCTGGCCAAAGTAGAGCTGAATTGGAGATAGGTTCAGCTTCCTTAATCTCTCCCACCCCCTTTCCCCCCAACCCAGCATGCCTTGGGCAAGGCTGCCTGAGCCCTAAGCAGGGCCTGTAGGTGCTTTACGATGTTGCCTCCAGTATTTGCTGGGGTCCTCTCTCCTCTCTGAACAGATCTCACCACTCCCTCCTGTGAAGAGACCAGACCTGCCTCCGATCACTCTGTCTCTGCCTCTATGAATGGATGAGCTTGTGCAGGTCCCTCTGCTGTCTGGGCCTCAGTTTCTCAAATCTTGCGTCTGACTTTTCCAGAATTCTGCACCCTCTCCATGGATGCCTTGCCTGGACGATCTGCTGGGCTCCATCCTGCCTGTGCCGTGGCCCCATCCTTGCTCTCCTGGGTTCCTCTCCCTAGTGTGGGGGGTGCCCTGCCCGTGGGTCCTGCCCAGCCACAGACCAAAGACTGAATAGACGCCCCAGGCTTAGCCCCTCAGCAGGGGATGTGGACCAAAGGCCCTCTCGGCTCCTCTCATGGTGTTTGTGTCATCAACTAGAGCTGGAAGCACTGGAGAGGGCCTGTGGCCAGTGCGCCTCCAATGCATGCCTGTGGGAGGGGACCCAGCTCCGAATGGTCCTGACACTGCGACCCTCTCCACTCAGATGCCATTCTGTGATGCTCTCATCACTTAGGCCATCTGTCCCCACCACTTTGGGGGGTGAGAGGCCACTGCCAGCAGGTGAGCCGCAGGGAAGCATAGCAGTGAGTGGCGACTTGAGTCTCATTGAGGGCGGTGTGCACTGTGGCTTGCTGTGGTGCACACTGTCAGGACTTGGTCCTTGCTCTCCAAATTTCCATTCCCTCAGCTACTTCAGCCAGCAAACCACCCCGAAACTGTTGGTTTATTTCCAGCACATCCAGGGGATCCAAGAGGAAGCAGATGAAAGATGGATTATGCTGTCAGTGTTGGAGCCAGCATGAAACTCAAGCTCCTCTGACTGTTGTTCCGATGCATCTGTAGGCCACCGTGCCCATGTGCTTCCCTAGGAGTTAGAACTGTGAAACTCACGTCTGGATGAGGAAGACCACCAGGGTGATACCGGTCCACAGGATTTGTAAGGAACCAGCACTAGGTGGCCCACATAGTGCAAAACTCTTGTTTTGCACCATGCACTTGTTTTGCACTTGTTGTACTTCTGGCTAACAACAATTCTCAGATGTTAATTTATTTGTGGTGCTGGAGATCTATCCTAGGGCCTGGCACTCGCTAGGCAAGCATTCTACCACTGAGCTACCCCCACAGCCTCTCCTTCTCTCCCTGTCCCTCCCCTCTCCCGTCCCCCTCCGTCTCCCTCTGTGTGTGTGTGTGTGTGTGTGTGCCCTCTTCCTCTCTCTCTCAAGTGCAGACTTCAGACTTGACCTTTCTTTCATATCCACATCTTTCTTTTTCTTACCCTACACCAACCATTAGCCTACTCTGTTTACCAAGTTGAACCCAGTGAAGGACAAAGAAGATATCAGGATATTGGAATATCCAAAATGTCTTCACAATTCAACAGGGTGTCTTTGGCTTTACCCAGGGTGTCTGGGTAAGAACCAGCGGCTTAACAGTGTTTTAGGAAGTGTGCCATTCTTTCGATTCTATTTCCATGCATCAGTCTTTGTCTCTTCTCTCCCTTCTTTCTTCGCTTCTTTTCTCCACTGCCACTTCTTGCTATCTTTTAGAATTAGGTTTCCAAGGTCCATGCCTTACGTGTGCAGAGAACTGGTCCCGGCCAATTCCAGCTCCTGTGGCTCGTATTTCTAACTCCCTGGCCAACTTTCAGGTACGAAAACATGAAGACTGCCAGAACATTTCTCTATGCATCTGGAGAATCTGAGGTCAGGGGCACAGGACCAGGAAAACTTCATGGCTGGTTATGGAGTTACCAGTAGTGCTGTGCTGAAGGCTGGATGTGTAGATTCGCATCAGGGGTGTGCAGCGTGACTGTCACCTCTTCCCTCCTGGGGGAGGCCTGCCAGCCCCTTCCTGAGGTTTCAGGAGGAGGGAGGGTGCATAGGTACAGGGGAGGTGAGGTTGTTTGGACCCCGCATGAGAGCTAAACAGCAGCCCTGGTTGCAGAACCACCCACGAGCTTCTGAGCAATTGGCACTGTCTTTGATAGGCTGCTATCAAAGGCTCATCTGCACCATTGTTTTGCAGGACAGCTTCTGAGTACGCAGGGAACACGCCCTGAAGTTTCCTGCTGACATCGGTGAGGAACACTGAGGCTCAGGATGGGACATTTCACCGAGATGCCCCAATGCTGCACGGCGCATGGCCGCTGACAGGGTCACTCACCTGGGAGATCCAGGCCAGGTTGGGAGGCAGGAGGGGAGCATTTAGGGAGGGGTGGGCCCCGGGCCACACCAGATAGAAGCAGGTGGGACAAGGCCCAGGGGGGGCATTGAGTTATTCTGGAAGGGACCTGGACAGCACCAAATCAGATAGATCTGCCAGGAAGAGGGCTGCTTTCTCATCTGCTGGGTTTACAAATCCTTTTACCATTTTCTTAAGAGAAACTTCTTGGGCTCCAGCCAAGCTTCTTTAAAAAAATAAGAAACATTACACAGTTTTTGAATTATCAAGCTTTTTCAACATCAACATCATTATTGTCAAAAAATGGTCCAGGTGTTTAGCTGAGCAAATCCTAGCACAAAGTGAGTTAAACTAATAAACACACTTCCTTCTCATCCTTTGGAACTCAGCTGAGTAGGAAGACCCAATTCTGACAAGGATGAAAGGTAAAGGAGATATGCACAGAGTCATGAAGGAACTGAGGGTGTGTGATCTGTCACACCTGAACCCATCAATGGCTGCTGATGCCCAGCAGCTGGGACCAGTGGAAAAGAGGATCTGATGGAGTGCAGGGATGCACAACTCTAATTTCAGCTACTTGGGAAGCTGAAGCAAGATGATTGCAAGTTTGAGGCCAGCCTGGGCAACTTAGCAAGACCCTGTCTCAAAACAAAAAGGCTGGGGATGTAGCTTAGCGATGGAGCTCCCCTGGGCTCAATCCCAAGTACAAAAAAAGTGGATTTGAAGGGTTATTTCAATTGGGGAGAAAGGGGCAAAGTGGCCTAGACTGGGCACCCTTGAACATGGAGGCTGTATCTTTCAATTTTGAATCTTTGCTGTCCAACACAGGGCCCAGCAGATGGGCAGTAGTTTGATTATAACAACTATCATTTTATCGTTCCTATAATCTCTGCTCTGATTGCTGGATCCCTTCCTGGCTCTCACGCTGGGTGAGGCCATCATCACCAGAGTTAATGCTCAGAAACATCTTCAGCTGGTCTGATTTTGTGGTAAGGGCACCATATCACTGTTCTGGAAACTTTCCTCCCAGAGTTCCATAAGCTGGGACAACTAGTTATGAACATCATTTACGAAAGATGATTATTGCAGGTACAGTGAAATATGTGCTATGAAAAAGTGAAGTGTTTGTCTTAGTCACTTTCCTTGCCACTGGGACAAAATACCTGACACCTGAACTTAAAGGAGGAGAATTTTATTTTGGTTCAAGTTTTCTAGTGGTTTCAGTCCATGGCCGGCTGGTTTCAAGGCAGGAAGCATGGTGGAAGAGCCCAGTGGAGGAAAAGCTGCTTACAGCATGGCAGGCAGGAAGCAGAGAATGAAAAGAGGAGCTGGGGAGGGACACACACCCTTCCAGATCATGCCCCTGGTGACCCGCCCTTCCCACCAGGCCCCACCTCCTAACATCACAGCTATAGAGCCTGCAAGTTCCAATCACCTTCCAAAAGCCCTGCCTCTGAGCGTGTGAGGCTCTTGAGGGACATCTAACTATAAACCATAATAGTATTCTGATCAGTTAAATATATATACAGGGCAGAGAGTAGGCGTTTATAGCCCTCTAACTCCTACCAAAGCTAAACCAACCCCACAAAGAAGGAGAGAAGATTCTGGAAGTTTATTAATGAACACAGGCTATACTAAGAGGAGGCCAGCTGGGCAGAAAACAAGGTAGCAGGGTTAAAGTAGGTTCACAGGACCACACGAGCCTGAGGAACAAATGTACCTGAGCAACTGTCCCATGAATTCCAAGGAGAGGTGGACAAGGGCAGGGCGGAGGAAGCTTATTATGAGCAGTTCCTTTTGCACACCTGGAATGAGCTGCTAGAATCTCTGGGAAGCAGAAATTCCAGGAGACTTAGAGTACAGTGGAGGTGGGGAGACCATAGGTTACCAACTCCACTAGTGACTGCACTTGGCGACGCACAGTCATAGCCAGCATCCCACAGGCTGTGGCAATGGCCAGAAAGCACTGGTAGCGTCTTGCCACGTGTATTTGCGGGGAGGGACCCTAGAGGTATGCAAGGACTTGCTACAGCCACTGTCCTCAAAGCAAGTTGTGAGGACCCCCTACATCCACACAAGACCATTTCCTGCTACACAATGAATAGCTACTTTCATAGGCATATAGTTATTATAATGAGCCTTTAAAAATATAACCGTGGGGCCGGTGAGATAGCTCAGCGGCATAAGCGCCTGCCTGGCAAGCGTGAGGTCCTGAGTTCGACTCCAGGAACCCACATAAAGGAAAAAAAGGGCTGGTGATATCGCTCAGCGGCACAGGCACCTCCTGGCGTGCGAGGTCCTGAGTTCGACCCCTGGTACCCACAAAAAAATATATAACCGAAACCACCAAAGCTATGATTTCAAGGATACTGTTGCTTAGGAGGCTAAGGTTTTTAGAAGTGAGTTTATTTAAAGCTTGTTTAAATAGAGTATTAAAGGGACCGGGGATGTAGCAGTGGTAGAGCACTTTCCTAGCATGTATAAGGGTCTGAATTTGAATCCTGGCACTAAAACAAAACAAAACAAAAAAACTTTTAAAAGTACTGAAGAACTAATAATGCATATGCAAAACTTAGTTTTGCTTTGTGTGTGTGAAGTTGGGGAATAGGAAACCACATACTGAACAGTAGTGAGAAGGAAGAGGAGGATTAAGAGCAGGTGGAGGAGAGCAAACCTTTCTAACACTGTGAGCCAGACTCTGCATGTATTAAACCCTTATTCTCACGAATAACCGCAGGGCTGGTATGTTCTAGTCCCCCTTCACACGGAGGCCTGCGGAGCCACAGGTTCTGCATATGGTGCCACAGTGAGGTGCTGAGACCCAGCCTCCTTGCTCCTGCAGGCAGCTGTCATGTCCCCTTGCCTGGGACACTGGGACAGGGGGCAGAGACCACACGTGCTGGGGTGGGGATCGGCCAGTGCGCCCTAGAGCCGCCACGCTACACATCAGCTGCTTCTCGGGCTGTGAGGACAATCCTGTGGCCACAGAGAGCAAGGGGACTTCAGAACAGCCCGGGAACAGTCTGTTTTCTGCACAGCTCCTGGGAGGGCCTCGTCACATCCGGGCTAACTCTTCTCAGGCTGCCCTTCCTGCCTGCCTGCCTGCTTGCCTGCTGAACTCTTCCAGATGCTTCTGGCTGGATTTGAGAGGCTTTTCCAGATGGTTGTTTCCACGTCAGAGGAGGGGAGGGGTCTGGAATGCGCCCAAAGAGAAGAAAGGAGAGACCCCTGCGTCCAGCCAGGCCCCTTCTTTCACGGTGGTTAAAAGTCTTCCTGCACATCTTCCAGTCTAGTGTAGTGCTTAAGGGCAGGTACTTTGGGATCCCAGGTTCTTCCCTCATTAGCCAGGTGGCCTTGCTCGAATCACTTGACCTCTGTAGGCCTCAGTTTCCCCATCTGTCAATGGGAATTATAAAAGTGCTCCTCCATAAGGTGCCATGAAGATTAAATATGACAGTGACATGCTCAATCATGGTGGTTATTGCTGTTCTTACCCGCAGGAGGGTCCGGGCTCACAGCCTTTCTGAGGAGGTCCCATCTGGCTCAGATTTATAAGTCTAGGCTGACTTACTAAAGTGAAATACAATTTTAGAAATTTTTATTCTGATATAGCAAATGCCCCAAGATAATAATTTAAAAAGGTGTACTGATTCAGTGGGGCATTTAACCAAAATTATGAAAGCATTATGGTCAGGAAAGAGATCCAGAGTTGAATTTATGATCTCTCCCTCAAGCTTACTCTTCCTCCAGTGTTCCCTGCTTTAGCAAATGTCACCTCTAAGTTTGGGGGCAGCAGGAAAATGACAGCCCTTTTCCATTTCCAGGCCAGAGCCATAGTGTGGGGCTGGTTGAACTGGTTATGCCACCCTGAACTGAAAGTGCCTCCCAGACTGCAAATTCTACCCATGGGGCAGAGCAGGCCCTATTAAGCTCCATGTGTGGCCTAGAGAGCAAGCTGGTCACATCACCCAAGCAGGCAAGGGTACCTAAGAAACCCGGAAGGCTTTGAGCCACACCAGCCCTGCTCCTCCTTCCCGACACACCTGTCACTAAGGATGAAGGCATGGAGCCCAGGGGTGTTGCAGTAATAGGAGTCCCTCCCCACGGAAACATGAGGATTGCAGAAGGAGTGTTCCTCTCACTCAGTCCACAAGTCACAAACCTCAAAGTCATCTTGGAGACACAGTCACTCTCACCCCTAAATTCAGCTCATCATGGAGACCTGTCAATTTCACTTCCTAACTAGGTCTTGAATCTGCTCTCTTGGCTCTTGGTGCTATTGTACAGCCACTAGTTGTTGGTCCAAGACACTATTTACTATCTCACTTGGACTCCTCACTGACTCTCATCCACACACAGGCCCCAACTCCCCCTTACACTAAAAAAAATTCTTTGTTGCTCTTCGGTAAAAATTAAAATCCATGATGTGGGCCCCATACTCTGTGGGTCTAGCCCATGCCTACCTCCCTAGCCTTGGGCACATAGCATGACTCTCCCTACTGCTTACATTAGAAGCTACTCCGTTTTCTTTGATTTCTGGGAGGAGATAAACTTGACTCAGCCTCAGAATCCTTTCACATGCTGCTGTCTCTGCCTAGAGTGCCCTTCCTTCCCCTTCTCTCTTTCTCCTTCCTTCCTTTCCCCTTCTCCTGATTACTCTTATTCATCCTTCACACTTTAAAGTCCCTGTCCCAGCTCAGGCCCTCCACTAAAGCATTCAAGGTTTTGGTGAGCTTCTCTTCATAGTATTTACTATCACCATGGGTAACTGCGTGATCCTTTGAGTGATGCCTTGGTTCCTTGCTACGCTGTAAGCTCTGTGAAGATGGAGTTTGCCTGGCCCTTAGCACTGACCCAAGTAACCACCACATAGTAGATTCCTGGTAAATATTTGTTGATAGGTTGAGTGAGGGAGAAAAGCGATTGGAGGAAATGAAGTGCATCCAGCGTCTGGCTTCAACATCTGATGCCTTTTTTTCTGGAAAGCGGAGCAGACTGAGAAACACGGGGTAGGGTGTTTGTATTCGATCAGGGGAGGGGTGCAGGGTTAGTTTGAAGTCAGCGGCAGAAACAGAAGTTCCCTTGGCTGTGTGTGGAAAACATGATTGTAGCATCATGATGGGTAAAGGGGGTAGATCGAAGGAGGGGACTCCTAGCAGAACCCTTCTCAGACAGCACACACAGCATTAGAAACCAGGCTAGAACAGGAAATGCAGTTCTTGGCACCCGCCAGAGCAGAAATCACCAACATTTCTGTGCAGTGCAGACTTCCAGGTTGCTCCATCCATGCGGGAGTAGACACTTGTCATTTGAAGGGATGCACAGCATCTAAATCCCTTCTTTAGTTTTGGGGAGTCCCCACAACCAGAGTCTTTTTGGGAGGCATCCAGGTCTGTTTCTACATGTTTTCCAGCCTGGTTCTTGGCCTTCTCAGTCTCAATGCTACCAATATCCATAAATAAATTCTTTCTCTAAGTCAGCCAGAATTGGCTTCTCTTGTTTGCAGCCAGGAACCGTGTCTGGTTTAGTCTGGAGCCAGCAGGGCAGTGACATTTTGCTTCCCCATGTGGCCAAGCATGTGAGCGTCGAGTACTTGGGTGCCAAGTACGCAAACACCGAGGAGTGGACAGTCACTTTGGGAATCTGGAAGTTAGGGGCTCCTTAGGAACGAGGACGAGAGGTGACTTGAGCCAGGCGTCTTTGGATGGCGTTGAAGTTCCTAGAAATCTAGGTGGAGGCCACACTAGACAAATCATTCTGTCCTCATTGTGGGGTCACTTAACCCACCCCGTATTGGGAGCCTGGCAAACACCTATCGCACGAATACCCGGGAACCCACAGCTGGTTCATGGCCTTGCACCTCCTGATGCTTGTTGTGTTTTTCCTGAAGACAGCACCCTGGTAATCTGAGTAAGATATTTTTCCACCTCTAGGACCCTACAGCAAAACATAAAGCATGGGAGGAAATAACCGGAGTCACAGTGCGCTTTCCACACTTCCGGATGCCTCGCATAATAGGATGTCAGAGCAGGAAAGGTCCCCGGACCACCTGGTCTCATGGTCTCAGACGTCAGTGGGTCTCACAACCACCCAGGGAACGCTTAGCAGTGCAGGTTCCCACAGGTTTTCCCAATGCCGGAACTGACCCCGGGGCGTGGGGTGAAGCCCCACAGTCTGTTTTCTACAAACTTCCCAGACGATCCTAATATGAGTTGTTCAGCAAAAGTGATTTTCATCCTTCACCCCATCTTACAAAAGAGGAAACTGAGACGCTACAAGAAATATCCTCCTGACCAAGGCCACCCAGAGAATCGTTGCTGAGCCGGAGACACGCAGGCTTCCTGACGTCCCCTCCCCTAGGTTGCCTGGAGCTAGGAGGGGCATGGAAGGTGTTTCTTCCCCAAATTGTCTGTGAAATTTTTGTCCCATCACTGGGCCTCCTTTTTTTGGTAAGAGGGGCAGCTTTTCACAGGGAGAGCCTGGAAATAAGGACGCATACACTGGGCTGTCTGGGCCAGAGAGGCTGCTGTGGGCTTGAGCTGAGTAGGAAACCCCTTAGCAAAGCCACAGATTGACGCAGCAGTGCCCTCAGCTCAGGTTCCAGTTCTGGGTCTTCCAATGCTGTGACCTTGGACAGGTCACTCCCTCACCCCACCTCTGAGCTTCAGTTGTGTTCAATTTGTTGTGTCCAAAAGGGACAAACCTGCTGTCTGCTATCTACCCCGCCTATCTTGCTGGCCCCTGGTCTGAATGTGCTTGGGAAACCTGGGAGCACTGCTCATGCAGAAGGCATCACAGCCACCACAGGTGTGATGAGGGCACTGATTTCCACTCAAGGTCCCTCGGGGACACGCTGGCCCACCTTGGAACCAGCAGAAGAAAGATATTGCCAGTGATGCTCAAGGGAGATTGGAGAGCACTGTCACCTGCCCACCACTCTTGTGTCGTGGAAGGTGCCACAGATGACTTTCTCCTTGGCAGAAGTGTGTATTTGGGCAAGGGTTGGGGACAGTCCCCAGACCAGGGCCCTCCTGCCTCTAGCCTGGCACTTCCAGGACACTCTGTCCATCTTAAGATATCCTGGCTCTGGATGTCTAGGGAGGATTCAGAGGACCCCAGGAGAACAAAGAGGTCACCCTCTTTCCTGTCCCAGGCTGTTTTGGCTGTTACCACAGGTTCCAGAGGTGGATGGGTTCAGTCACCCTCTTTGCTTCCCTCCACATCACACCTTGGAGCTGTCACCCCAGCCCATGGAGTCCCCATTCACCTCAAGTTATCAGGATGCCAGGATTCTCACACCATTCTGTGGAAACTTGCTTTGTCACCTGGCCCAAGTCCCCTTATCTCTTTGAGCCTGTTTTCTCATCTGTAAAATGGGAGAAACACTTCCTGTCCCTCCCTCCACTGTGGGTTGCTGTGTGGCATGGGAGTAGGGTGCATCGGGCTTTGTCACACCACAAAGATCCCAAGGGGTCCTGCCATTGTCTTGTAGAACTCAGGACTGAGGAGGCCTGGTCAGGGACCGGGGAGGGAATGGCACCAAAGTAGTTCCAACTGTAGCAGGAAGGAAGGCTCTGCGGAATAACTGACTTCCCATTTCTGGTTTTAGCTGTTGCACCCTTTGCCATATGGTGGCCCTTGTTCCACAGAGCTGGGCTCAGCCCAGGGACTGAGAGATGTGTGAGACTCAGGGCATCATGGTAATTAAGCACTCCCAAAATTTTCAGTTGGAGACCTATGCAGACAAATTCCCTGGCACAGGTCATTCAGGCCAGTGGTTTAAAACTTTTTTTTTTTTTTAAGGCTTTTTTGTCTTGATTTTGCTTGTCTGTTTGTTTTTAGTAGAACACTTTCTTCAGCAAGATCTGAGCGCAAACCCCCTACCAGGCCCTTCCGAAGAATCACGAAGGCTCTGGAAGCACCTTGATTCATTTTGCAGAGAGGACTGATGGCCTGAGACCAGAGCCACACAATAAACTTGGGGTTGAGACAAGCAAATGTGAAAACTCCCTTTAACGCAGGTCTAACCTCAGAACAGGACAACGTCCCTTTGGGACCATGTGGCATCAGAAAAGAATGCAAAGGTTGCTTTCTTTAGTTAGGGCTTCTTTCTTGCTCTGCGGATGGGCTGGCAGGCATCTGTGGGTAGAAAATGGGGGCGATGTATGACACAGTTGCTATCAAGTCTTGCAGGTGAGCCAGGGACTCGGGACCTCCCTTGAGATGACTAGAATGCTTGGCAGGGTGTTTCCAAGGTGCTGAGCCCTTGCCGAAACACAGAGGCGGCAGGTCAGATGATCCGGAACTGGGGTGAGTCTTTCCTGCTATCTGTACCCTGGCTGCCAGGCTCGGCCAGGGGCCAGCATGAGACAGGCCCTTGGGCACAAAAGGCCCGAGTGTCTCTCACCCATGGGCACAGGCACTTGCTTGAGCCATGCCCTTTTGGGTGCTTAACTGTTGGTACTGATCATACAGGCCAGGAGAGGACAGACAGGCACCGAAGGCCAGACACCCATAGTGACCAAGTTCCCACTGTCAGTAAGTGCAGACCTCCAGCTTGGCCCTGCTCCCTGCAGCCCGCAGTCCGGAGCCAGGGTAGAAGGAGTTGCAGCAGCTGCCCTCCCCCAGGGGAGTGGAAAGCATGGGGGGCAGCCAGGCCAGGACTCCCAGGCCTACTGCTCCAGGGAAGTCCTACCTGGCCACCCTGGAGCTGTGCAGTGGAAGAGCCTTGTGTGGGGACAAACCCCAGGGGCCACATGGACCACACTGGACGAGGAAAAGCTCCTGTGTCCCAGATGTTCTTGGTAGCAATTTTCCTCACCTAGGAAGTGTGGAGACTCTTTTGAGGGTGAAACATCATGCAGGGAAAACAGCAAGCAGATAAAACCCTTAATCCCAGTGCCAGGTGGCAGATGGTAGGCACCATACCCTCTCTCTTCAGGGCCCATGCTCCATCCCTGCCCTTCCAAATGCCAGCAGCTGCTGCCCATGGGGGATTCTTAGAATGTTCCAAATGGCCAGATGCGGTGGCACACACCTGCAATCCTGGCACTTGGGAAGCTGAGGCAGGAGGATCACAGCACATTTGCTCCAACTGGATGGGAGGGAGAGGTTTGTGTCTTTCCTAATGACCCACAGCACAAGAGGGGTTCTCAGGGTGGTGCAGGGGGCACGGAGTGAGGGTTCAGATCCCAACCCCATTTTACCTACCCAGACATCCTGGCTTTGATCTTTCCTGATGGAAACTTTGCAAGAGACCTCCTATGCCCAAAGACTGTGCTCCTAAGCACTTCTGCTTTTCTCACTCTTCCTGGCCTTGGGCAGCTTGGAAACCTCTGCGTCTCAGGCCTGAACTCCATGGTAGCACCTCCCTCCCAGGGCTCCTGTAGGAATTAAGTGAATCAATGCTCGTCAAGTGCTTACACCATGCTGTGGCTGGGTCATAGGTAAAAAACCTGCTAGGCATTGTTGTTACTGTTATCATTGCTATTTTTATTTTGCATTGAAAAGAATGAGGCCCAGAAAGGATAAGGTGTTCACCCAGGTGACATGGCCATGTGGTCGTAGTGCTGGGAGTAGTCCCCAGGTTTTCCGACTGTCCAGGTGGAATCCATTCTCTCTCAGACATTTTGAGATTGCTGCTCCATGGAAATCTTTGAAAACACAGAAATAAACAAAAGCCCATTTGTGGGAGGCCATGCCTGATAAGGGGCTCCTGATAGAATCTCCTTGATCTTCAGGGAGTGGAGGAGCAGGAGGAAAGAAGGGAGGAAGAGGAAAAAGAAGACAGGAAGATGGGGAGAACAGGAGGAAGAGGAGTCTTTTCTCATCTCATGAGGCCTCTTAGCTCAACCACTAAGCAGGAGATGGTCTCCCAGGGGATGCTTTTGAGGGGACCCTTCAGTAAGGAGAGGAAGTAGTCCCCTAAAATGTTTCAAGACTAAGATTTTGGGCTGGGTGTGGTGACACACACTTGTAATCCTAGCTATTCAGGAGGCTGAGGCAGGAGGATTGCACAGGACCAGCCAGGGTAATTTAGAGAGACCCTATCTCAAAATAAAAAATAAAAAGGGGCTGGAATGTAGTTTAGCGGTAGACCACTTGCCTACCATGCACAAGACTCTAGATTCAGTCCCAGGTATAAAAAAAAAAGACCAAGATTTTGTTTGGGGAAAAAGGACTACAGTTTGTGTTGCCTGGGGTTCAGCCTGTTTTTCAGTCAATTTCAGTTCAGTTACAATCTCATCAGCTTCTGCTTCTAAGGGATCTAAGGGATCTGTGGCTCCTAGTGACACAGGTGAGGTCAGGGCAGCTGTGACCACTGGGCAGGGACCTTCCTCACTGCCCAAGGAAGTTAACGCTGGCATGCGGCAGTTAGAGTCTGATTCTGAATCCTGTCATTTTGTAACTGACTGGGCAAAATATTTAAACCTAGGTTTTGGTTTAATCGTGTATAAAGTTGGAATTACAGATTCTGCCTCATAGTATTACTAGGAGGATCAAATGGGATAACACATATAACGTGCTTAATCCCAGGCCTGGCACGTCAGAAATTCTCAACAGAGGCTGGTACTTATTGCCAGGTCTGTCCTCCTCCCCATGTGTAGGCAGTGGCTTCCCCATCTTCTGTCCAGTTGGTCTAGGGACCCACATTAGGTAGGAGACAGTTTGCTTGAAGAGAAAGAATCCCCAAATTGGAGTTACGTAGAAAAAGAGAAGCTTCTTTCTTCTGGCCTGGGGATGCAGCTCAGTGGTAGAGCGCTTGGCTGGCATCCTTGAGGCCCTGGGTTTGAACCCCAATGCACACAGCCAAAAAAGTTTCTCCTAATATATAAAACCTGGGTGGATGGTCAGGTGTGGAAAGTGGCTTCTCGGGTGTCTGGGATCCACACATTAGCTATCTGTTGCAATGCTATAAATGTCCTTGCAAATAATAATGACCCCAGATGGCAGCATCCCGATTTCCAGGCAGGCGGATGATGGGATGAAGGAGTCAAGGGGTGCATGCTAGCTCTTATGGAAGGTTCCTGGAAGCTGTGGTACTTGTTCTCATTGGTTGGAACATAGTCACATGACTATGTTTTGTTACAAGGGAGTGTGGGAAATGTGCCCTTTATTATGGGAGCCTTGTGCCTGGCTAAACTTTGGTGGGTATATTCTTACAGAAGAGGAGAATGGATATTAGCATGATGCTGCTATCTCTGCCCCCAAGCCTCTGGCTTGGCCAGGCCAGGTAGGCACCTGGGAGCCAGGTATCTGAACACCGAAAGCAGGGACGGGAGCATGCTGCCCCTCTCCACCACACCTAGTGGCTCAGTCTGCGGCTGAGAATTGAAACTCAGGTATCCTGCCAGGGATCTGAGAAAGCCCCGTTCTGTTTAATCACCTCCCCATGCTTCCGGGTCGCAGCTGTAAAAGCAGAAAGGCACTGCCTGCCCCCTCCTGGTCAAGGAGAAGACTCAGCAGAACAAAGCTGCGACTCCAAGGGGAGAGGGCTCCAAGAAGGCTGAGGCAGACTGACGGACTTGGCCAGGGCAGGACACACACCACAAACTTTGGGGAGGTCAGGCCACCAGCCAGCACCACAAGTCCAGTACCTAACTGCAGGGACAAATCTGCAGTAAGCCCCACCCCTCCTGCCCGCCCTGTTCCTGACACCAGTGACACTGGCAGGCCATCTGGCCCTGCTGGCTCACAGCACACCTGTCTTCCCTCCTTCCTCCTGGCCTCTCTTTTACCCTACAAATGCATCCCCCCCTCCGGTACCAGAGACTGAACCCAGGGCCTTCATACAGAGCTATATATCCTCAACGTTATTTCAAATTTTTATTTTGACACAAGATCTTGCTAAATCACTAAGTTGGCCAGGCTGGGTTCCAACTTGTGGTCCTCCTGTTTCAGCCTCCCAGAGTGCTGAGATTACAGGCGTGTGCCATGACATCCAGCTTCACCAAACATTTCTTTGAAAGCAGGAGGAAAGTTCTCTAGCATCACACTATTGTGGGGCTTCTGAAACAAGCCACCTGGCCCTTTGTACTTCAGAAGTGTCCTGCTAATAGCACCAGGGGACAGGCAACACCATGATCACAGATGGTCCTGCACCCCACGTGTGTATAGGACAAGGGCACAGGCGAGGGGCAGGGTGTCTGGTTTCCAGCGCCAGGTCTGTCACTAATTCAGCACGTGACCTCCGCCCTCTTTTCTGACCGTGCTTTTCCTGCTGCTGTGCCTTCCAGTCACTCTCAGGCATGAGGTCCCTGGGCTCTATGCTAGACTTGCTCTCTCTTTCTAAACCATGCCCCCAGAAGGCTCAGGTGCTGTTAGTTTAAGAACCAAAAAGTTAAAAGGCTTTTGAGGTCCCACTTGGAGATCTTGCCCACTTCTTTCTCCAGCCCCTGTTCCCAGAGACTGGAGTTTGAGGCACTTTCCCTTTATTTTCTTTTAAAATTTTATTAGTATATGTCTGTGATACATCATGAATATATTCATCATATATATGTATATGTATGTACATATATACACATATATCTTCAATCAAGCACTTTCTTTTTAAAGATTTTGTCCTTTGCCAGCTGTTGTGGCAAAAGCATATAATCCTAGCTCTCTGGGACGCTGAGGCAGGAGGATCTAAAATTTGAGTCCAGCCTGGGCAACTTAGAGACTTAGTGAAACCCTGTCTTAAAATAAAAAATAAATAAGGGGCTGGAGATATAGCTCAGTGTGAAGGCCCTGGGTTCAATCCCCAGTACTCTGAAGGAAGAGGAGGAAGAGAAAAATTTCCACCCCTCTCTGTGTCTCTCTGCTCTGATAGAATGGGTAATACACTGCCAAGAGCCCAGGCTGGGTCAGATGAAACATGACCTCCTTTAGGAAGCACCCATAATCTGCCAGCCTGAATTTCCTTCTCCCTCCTGGGGCTCCCCCAAACTTAGGTTCTACATCATTATATCATGCTGTCCCAGGTGACAGCCAGTTTCTGGGGTGGTGCAGCGCACCTGTCTGCCCCTGAGGCCCTCGGCCGCACAGTGTCGATCCTCTGCAGCTGATTATATGTCACTTTCAGCATCTGCCCTCTGCCCCAGTCAGCGAAAAGAAGGGAGCTGCAGCCTGGGTAAGACTAAACGAGTGCTGCTAGGTGGACCCCCAGCACAGATAGAGGATGAGGGGGCAGAAGAGTGGTCCCTTCCCCTCCCCTGAGCTAAGGGAATGGGATGACCCCGTGAACAATTCTGAGGATTCTTACTTGAGAAAATACCCCCCCCTTCTTTGCCTACAATGGACTCGTCTGGGCTGTCAGACTTAATCCCTTGTGGCCAGTAATTCTTAATCCACTCGGCAGCCCCTTCAGGGGCTTCCAGCAGGTGAGGGGAACAACACAGGGCTGTACACTGTGTTCTGCCTCTGCAGTCGGGCAGGGCTCCTGGGAAGGCAAAGTACCCCCTGCTTTTGGCTCCTGGCAGGTGCAGAATGAGCAAGAAGGAGGCTCTGACCTGCAGTGTTTCCCAGTCTCTGCCTCTGCCTCTGGGACACCCTTGGGCTAAGGCCTATGCACGTCTTGGAAAGATGGTGGGCACAGGCGTGGGTTAGTTATTTAGGGCTGATTCTGCTGGCCTGAGCACCTCTGGAGACCCTGCCCCTGTGCCAGGTACTGTCCTGGGCAGTGAACATGCTCAGCTAACACACACAGCAGCCCTGCAAGACACAGATCGTTATCTCCATCACAGATAAATAAACCAAGGTTCAGCGAGGCTAGATAACTTGACAGCGTTACACAACCCAGGAGTCGCAGAACAAGATCAAAGTCAGGTGTGTCTCCAAAACTCGTCTTCTTTCTTACCCAGGGTGAAATTCCCAGCAAAGCCTATTTCTTTCCCATTGCTTGGCTGCAGAGTCTCTGAGGTCCCTCCCATCTCTATCAGGGCATCGCCAGCGGGCTCCTTTTTCTGGGGGCTGCCCACTCAGGGACCTTCCAGGAGTGCCCTTCCTTCTCTGTGCAGAAAACCAAGCACATCCCTGACTTGTACATGTTCGACTGCATTCTTGTGTTGTGCATTTAACCTCACAGATAAGAAACCCCCAAGGCTGACAATGTCAATTGGTCACAGAGCTCCAAGTGGCATCCCAGGCAGCAACCCCTCCTCTATGAGATCTGGTCCAGGCCTGAGCCTCTGTACCATGTGTCCAGCCCAGCGTGTCTTATGGCCCCTGCCTGGTCACTCATCCGGCAGCCTGTACCCTTTGCTTGGCCACCTCATGTTGTCACTGGGCTCCTGGACATTTGCTTATATTCCCCTAAGAAAGTCACAGGGATCCCCAGTAAAGAAAGTCCCCTGCCCATCTATGCCCTGACATCAGTTGTCACCTGGGCCCCAAGGCCCAGGGAATAATGAAATCACACAATGGTTCCCGCCAGTTCCTCCTGTAGGAAGGAGAGCCCTGCTGGCCTGCGGGGAAGTTTGTGAGGCCCTCATGATGTCGTTGACCTGTTACCAGTCCCGAGGGGCCTGCTGCTCTTTACCCTGTTTCTTTGAGTCTCCAACAAGCCTGTTTCCTCACCCAGAACCGTGTTCGCTCTGTTTCTTACATCAGGTCCTGCATGGCTTTGCCAGGTGTTAGGCACCACAACCTTTGTGCAGGACTGAACACAAGTAGGGGAGAGAGAAGCAGAGACAGACAGACAGACAGACAGACAGAGAGACTGCAGAGTAAACCACCCAGTGAGCAGAAGGCACAGCCTGAGGCCCTATGGGAGCTGGGTGACGGTGGTCCTGGCAGGGTGACGGGCAGGACAGGAGAGTGACCACCCTGGCTATCTGACAGCAGAGTCCAGCCCTGCAGGGATCCCAGGGACAATAGGAAGTTCTTCCCCAAACCAGACTGGCCCGAGTTGAAGCTGCTATTTCTGGACGAGCCCAGTGCGGTTACTCAGGGAGCTGTAATTAAGCTCATCTATAATTTGATAAGCAAGAGTAGCCGACATGCAGGAGAGTAATTAAGTCTCGTACAAGAGCAGTTCACAGGGTTTCCTGGCCCTGGCGTCTCCTGAGGTTGCTCCTGGTCACAGCCCGTTTCCTCCTGATACAGTGCTGTGGATTCAGGCAGGACAGTCCTCAGCCCAGCTTCGGGAATACTTCCTGCACCCTCGGGTCTTCCGAGAACTCCAGGCCGCCTCCTGATACACGCGCCATGAGACAGGGGCACTGGTCTCCCGCCCAAACTCCTCTCTGCAGGAGTAGCAGGAAAACTGGGGAGTAGTAGGAAGCTGACCTTAATGCTCCCCACCCTTCGCTCCTTCCCTGAGCTGAGTCCAGCCTGGCTCTAGGGCCCCAGTGGGGAGACTGAGGCAGCCTGGGGCCCCAGAGATGGAAAGCAGAAGGCCAGGTTTTAGCATGGCTCTTCCATTTCTGGCTCTACCATCTCAGATAAATCGCTTCCCCTCCGCAAGGCCCACTGTTCTTATCTGTAAAGTGAGATGATAGTCCCGCCTCACTCATACAGTTTCTCCTGGGCCGAGCAACTACTTGTGAATGTACCTGGTTGGTCATAAGTTTCCAGCATCTCACCAAAGGCGTTAGGACCCTCTCAGAGCCCTTGGCTGCTTGAGGAGGACTCTGGCGGCCATTCAGGAATGAGGGACAGGGTAACCGTGGCTAAAATCTGTTCGGACAGTCAAGGAACTCTTGTCAAATGAGGGACCTGAGCTTTTGAATTTGACTTGGCCACTTCCAAATATCCAGAGGGCTGTCTGAGAAGACTCGCTTTGCTGCATGGGTCTGGGTCAGAGCCAGGTGCCAAAGGAATCAAGCTAGAGGTGGTAGATTTTAGGTCAGCCTTTGGATACGTATTTCTGAACCAAGGACATGCTTCCTCAAGAAGTAATGAGCTCCCTGTCACTGGAGGGATTCAAGTTATGGCTAGCAGGCTGTCCATCCAGGAAGCTGCGACTCAGGCTTGATGCTGGCCAAGTCCTCTTTCCTTCTCTGAAGTTGTGAGGGTCCTGGCAGCCTCTCTCAGCCCATGTCCCTAGCTCTGGTCCTTTGTCCCCAGTTTCTGGACCAGTAGGTTGTGTCTCTGAAGCCACCATTCACGAATCACCATTCCTCAGTGCCTGCACACATCAGAAGAGCCCATTTGGTCTCCATTAGAGCCCTAGAACCGCAAAGCCCTCTTTGTGACAGCAGTTTGGGCAGAGATCACCACTATGCATCTCAAGCTCTGCTCCTCAGCCCCTCAAGCCCTTTTGGGAAGCTCCTCGTTCAGGATTTGGGTATTCCTAGAGCATGCCCACAGAAATGCCCATGTCGGACCAGGTGTAATAATGCACACCTGTAATACCAGCGCCTCAAGCGGCTGCAAGAGGATCGCTGTGAGTTTAAGGCCAGCCTGAAATACATAGCCAGACACTGTTTCATAAAAAAGAAGAAGAGAAAAGAAATGCCCATGTAGGGGGCAGAACCAGCCCAGCCAAGTCACGCTGCCTACAGCAGAGATGCTGGTGAAGCCCTCTGGCCCGTGGTCTCCCAGGGACAGGGAGCCGGAAGGGAAGGAGAACCAGCTTGTGTGGCCCTGATGCGGCTGTGCACACAGGTGTCAAGATTCCTCTTGCTGTTACATAATTGAGGTTTTTTTTTTTTTTTTCTCCTCCTTATTTTAGATCCTGGTGCCATCTGCCCCGCTTTTCATGCATCTCTGACTCTGGGCTGGAGGTTAGACCTGGTGTGGCCACCAGGCTCCATCCCTCTAGTGGGAAAAGGCTGCGCAAAGCCTGTTTCCTTACCTGTAAAATGAGGTCTCGACCCTACCCTGCCTACCTGTTAGGACTGCTGAGAGGATCGAGAATCGGGTGAGAGGTGGCAGCGGCAGTGGTGGACTGGTTGAGAGCTGTGCCTCACACACACACACACACACACACACACTCACGAGCCTGGCTGTCCCCTGCAGCCCAAACTCACTCACCTGAGCACAAGTGTAGCGGCACCTGCGGAGCCGGGCTGTCTGAAACACAGTGAGAGGACAGACCCCAGCACCGGGTCTCTGGCGGACTCCCTGTCCCTGCTCAGAACCCTCTTGGCCCAGGGGGTGGGGTGAGCACAGTGTGTGCTCCGTAACAAGGCCCTGGCCAAGCGTCTTGCAGAAAGCTCTTATCCAGCCTCCGGCCAACAGAAGAGGGGGTCTGTGGTGGTTGCAGCCCAGACCGTGGGTCCCCACAGAGGCCCATAAAGCCCTGCTACAGGCTGAGCCCCCTCCTGCAGCCCCAGGCTCTGTCTGCATCGCTTTCTTTCCTCTTCCTGCAGCACCTCACAGGCCCAGGGAGGAGTTTCAGGGAGGTAATAAATGTATGGTTCCTGGTTGAATTGGCCAGTTTATAACAAAATGCCATGGACTGGTACTTACAGAACAGAAATTTAGAGCTGGGTATGGGGGTGCATGCCTGTAATCCCAACACTTGGGAGGGTGAGGCAGGAGGATCACCACAAGTTGCAGGCCAGCCTGGGCTACATAGTGAGTTGAAGGCCAGCTGAACAACAAAGCAAGATCCTGTCTCAAAAAACCAAAACAATAGAAATTTATTTTTTTATATTCACAGTTCTAAAGGCTGGAAGTCCAATATGCTGGGGGAGAAATCTCTCTTTTCCTCTTATTAGGCCATAACCCTTCATACTGATGGTCCTGTTGAGTTAGTATCCCACCCTCAGGACTTCAGTTGTCCTTAGTTTCCTCCCAAAAGCCCTACCTCCAACACAGTGATGGGCTTTGGCAGATGAAGAGCCCTGGCCTCAGGGCTGTGGGGGCTGGCTGAGGACTCACCTTGCTCCCTGTCTAAGCAGTACCTTCTGCTTGGGATATGGGGGATCCTTCAAGAGCCCCAGGCCCAGAGCTGCAGGCCCGAGGTGACATCAGGAGAGGGGCCTCTGGCCTCCCTGACCAAGTGCATCATCCTAGGCTGCTGGAGATGTGGCTCCTCCCCAAGACAGGACCTGTTCTACCATTTGTTTTCAGCAGGACTGGACCTATCCCACCCCAACAGGAAGGGGCAGCTCTCTGCAGGCAGAGCGGAGGCAAGGGGTGGTGACTGTTGCTTGGAGATCAAACCAGCTGAACTGCCCAGGCTGTTGTGTGTCATGGCGTGCTGTGACGCTGAGTGGTACCCCTAGGAGGGTGAATGGTACCCCTAGGAGACTTTCATTCTCACCTGGTCCCACCCGGATCCCTTGTGCCACCAGGAGAGCAGCTTCCCTTCTTCGGATCTCAGTTATGTCATCTATAAAATGGGAACAGCCCCTGTTCCGCTCAGTCCACCTGCCTCTCATAATGATCAAAACTATACCCTGCACCCAAGCTGGCTCTAGGCAGCCAGAAAGTGAACGGTAAATGGGAGGTTGTTAATTAGCATCGAGATTAGTTGGAGGGAAGACACCCTAGGCTTCTTGATCACTGGGATAAAAATTAAAAACGGGAACAGGCTGCAGGCCGATCCAGCAGTCTTACCACTGAGGACCCCCACAGACACAGATGTGGTGTCCCCAGAGTTCCGTTTATTACCGACTGGGACTCAGAGCATGCGGCTACCCACTTTCCTCTGGTTCCCATGGAAGGGTGCACACGTGCGGCCCCAGGAGTTACATCCATTCTCCTTTATTAAGCCTGAAAAATTCTCCTAAGATGTAAAAGTGCAAGATTCTGAAAGGCCCCTGCTGGAGGCAAGCTCTGTAGGATAACAGCCCCTCCTCGGTCTCCCTTGCAGACAGGAGCTGGGACAGGGCACCCCTGTTTGAAGACAGAGGAGACAAAGGCCCCAAAGGCAAGCTGAATTTGCTCTTTGTGAGGTCCTCTTTGCCTTGGCACTGCCTGCGCCCCCCAGTCTGCTCCAGCTGCCAGGGCTCCTCTGCCTTCTCCAGGCTCCAGACTCCAGCCAGGCAGCTGCTAGGAGAGCAGCAGCGCTGCGTCTAAAGGGACCCTGCTTCTCTGTTCCTAAGCAATTTCTGGGGTGGGGGCCACACACCTTTTGTGAGACCTGGGCTTGTATGGAAGATCCCCGGTTGGGGAGGAAGCAGGTTCTGGCTGCAGAGAAGTCAGGGGCCCTCTAGTGGCAGCCTGGCCCTTCCAGGGAGAGGCACAGGCACTATTTTGATTTGATTCGCAAAGCTGGCACTCAGGACACTGCCAGAAGCTTGCAGCCACCTGGAGGACGTGGTGCCTGGTTTGGGTCCAAACATCCAGGTCCTGAGCAATTGCAGGGATGGCAGCTTTCAAATCCAAAGCCAAGCAGTAACACAGACTATGCCTAGCAGTGTCCTGGCTTAATTAAAAGTAAAGCTCCAGGGCCGGTGAGATGGCTCAGCGGCTTAAGCGCCTGCCCGGCAGCGCGAGGGCCCGAGTTCAACTCCCAGATCCCACATACGAAAAAGGGGCCGGTGATATCGCTCAGCGGCACGGGCGCCTGCTGGCGCACGAGGTCCTGAGGTCGACCCCCCGGTACCCACAAAAAAAAAAAAAGTAAAGCTCCAGCAGGAAGGTGAGCTACTGATGAAGGGCACCCTGAAGCCCTGCACGGCAGGGGCATGTGTGTGTGTGTGTGTGTGTGTGTGTGTGTGTGTGTGTCACATGAAATAAGCAGGGCACTCCTAGGGAGAAGTTACCCAGCGCTTGTGCCTTGGCATGGTTGCTCCATCTGTAGCCCCAGCCAACACCAGTCCTACCCCGGGCAAAACCAAGCAGACCCAAACCAGAAACGAACTGCCCCCTTAGCACCTCCACACAAGCCTAGCCCAAGTCCTCAAGGAGAGTAGAGATCTCAAATGAAGGGCTCTAGAATGATCCACGCCCCTTCCATAAAGCCAGCTCAAAATCACTGTTTGCTGGCTGCCACTCACATAGCGCCATGCTGGACTTGAACTTGTAATCCTCCTGCCTCGGCCTCCCAGAGTGCTGGAATTACAGGCGTGAACCACCATGCCCCACCCACACAGCATCATGGACGTGCAAAGAGGTACACAGTGGGCACATAGTGTGCAAGGCTTGGGCGAGGACACAGGGCTGGTCAGAGGATTCCTGGATAAAGGGACACGTGGAACGCCGTGGAACACACGTGTGTGCTCCAGTTATTTCATGTGTCCCCACTCAGCTGCAAATTCTTCATGCACAGAATCAAAAAACATCTGTCCTTCTTACTCATAAGGCTGGCTTACAGATCAACATTTTTTTGAGTTAATGTTTTGCCTAAAGGTACAAAGGAATATGGATTCTATTCTATAATAAATGTTTTTAATATAAAGATGTTTCCCAAAATCTTCATATGAAATCAAATCCAGATAAATGCACCATGTGCCCCCCAAGGTCTAGGGCACCTCGCCTGGACCCCGTTTTTTGAAGAGCTAAGCCACTCACCACATGAACGAGTCAGGCTGGGTTACTGCCTCCGGTTAATGCTAAAATGAGTCTTAAGACAGCGGTGACTCACGGGTGGTTAACTGAGAGGCGTCTGTATGTGCTCCATCCACCCTATCCTCTCCCCTCCCACTGCGGCTCCCAGACAGGTCACAGCAAAACTCTTCAGTGTATGTATATCATGTCGGAGACGGCTCCAGGCAGGTGGGTCATGATCTGCATTCGCAGCCACCAGTAGTAGTCCATGGGGTGGTAGCGGGTGTAGGGGGTGGCGGCGGTCAGGGCGTGTGTGACAGCATCGATGACAGGGGACACGTCTGTGGAGCCGCTGTTGCAGTAGGTCTCCATCTTGGCGATCTTCTCATCGAAGTGCTTCTTGCCATAGTCTTTGCGCACGACTTCGGGCAGCTCATCCCACATCTTCTTGGCGATGGCCTGGATGCGCTCGGGACTGTAGAGGCTGGTGGCGACGATGTAGTTGCCCGGCTCCACCACGCTGACCTTCACACCCAGAGGGTACATCTCGTAGCGCAGGCAGTCAGAGAAGGCCTCCACCCCAAACTTGGTGATGCAGTATGGGGAGCGGGCCGGGCTCGCCATGCGGCCCAGCATGCTGCTGATGTTGACCACGCGGCCTACAGAAGGAGACAGCAAACACTGTTTAGGTGGCACCACCCTGACACAGACACCTGGCTGGCACCACTTCAGAATCACCCAGAGTCAGGGGTGCAGCTACAGCCAGCTTGGGCCTCCTACAGGTCAGCACCCCTGACCTTCCCCGAGGTGTGCCAGCCAGGGCAGAGGAGGACAAAAGAGTGAGAGGCAGCCCTGCTTACAGGGAGGGCACAGGATAACGGGCAACACACAACTAACTCAAAACCAGACACAGCCCTGCCTCGTGATCATACTTTGGGGTAAAAGTGCAATGGGAAAATAGGGGAGGCAGGACAGCTGCAACCATGGGGATCGGTGCGTTCACCCCATCTGTGCATCTGGACAAAATCTGATGCTGGTCAAGGAAAAATATAGGAGAGAACCTCCTCCTTCTGCCCATGGAGCTTAAAATTCAGCTCGCCCAGTAAGACAATGAATGATTGTCAGCTTGATTGATTAAGAGACGCCCTGATGGATTAACCCACTGATGAGTTCGTAGCTGAAGGGCTATGAGGAGGTGGGGCCTAGTTGGAGGAAGTAGGTCACTGGGGGCACAACTGTAAATGGTGTATCTTTTCTCAGGCTCTTTTCTTTCTCTCTACGTCCTGACCACCATGAGGTGAGCAGCTTCCCTCCACCCAGCTCTTCCACAATAATGCTTCTCTGCCTTGAAGCCAGGTAACCATGGACTGAACTCTCTGAAACCATGGGCCAAAATAAACCTCTCCTCTTTAAGTTGTATATGTTGAGGATTTTGTCTGTATCACAGGGCAGTGCCACCTTGGCAGATGACAAATGCATCTAGTGAGGTGTGTAGGTAATTAGCACACTGAGTCTATGCATGTACTGACCAACGGCAATGCTAGGGATGGAGATGGGGTTGTAGCCCAAGACTGCCCAGCACACAGAGAAATAGACTAAGGTGGAGGCAGGGTTCTGAACCTGATTTCAGGGCTAGGACAGGAGGGCAGAGTCTCCAGCACTGGAAGAGTGGTGACCTTGAAAGGTGCCTAGCCTGAGGTTATCAGGGGCCACCATAGCTTCTCTCAGCCCTGGGGTTGGACTGGAGGTGAATCTCATTCAACCAGTCAGACCCAGGACCACTTACCCTGGAGTGCACCAGGAAGGGACACAGCCCATCCTGGGGTCACGGGCACTGTGGGGTGGCGCCTTTCAGAAACCTCTTAGTTTGAGGTCACTGAAAGGCTAGATTTCCTTCCAAACCCCTGTAGGTATATACTCTGCTTATATTTGGCTACCTTCTATGGTTTGGGTGTTTTGTTTGTCTTCTAAATTTCTAGGGGCAACCCACTTTCTGGGCCTCCTTCTGTCCCTCTTAAACAGAAGCTTTCTTTCTCTCAATAAATTCTTCCTACTCTTAACCTCCTAGAATTCATTCCTCAGTTTTAGAGAATATGAACTCGGCGTTTTGGACATCTAGCAGCACATAGAAAGGACAACTTCTGTACCTTTTGGGTAAAGGACAGCAGAAGGCAAAAGTTATCTGCTAAGTTCGGGGGATATGAAGGGAATGCAATGTGGTTCCTTTCATCTTCTGTCCTGGAACCCACCCAGCCCGGGAAAGCAAACTTAAAATTCTCTGCTTAATGTTACACTGCCAATTTTTAATTAACCCCAAGGAATCCTGAGAATATACAATCAGCCTGCTTGTTGCCTAAGACCAATGTACAAGATAAAATCATATTTTCTCAGTCTAGGAAACAGATGCTGAGGCTGACAGTTCCTCTTAAAGTTCAAGAAAGACCTTGAAAAAAATCAATAACTGTCCAGTGGTATATTAAATCTTATGGAGCAAATATAATTTTTTGATATAATTATTGCAAAAATTTCTAAAATATAACTAATTTAGTTGTAAATGGTATCAAATAAGCATGACTGTGCTAGAAGAGATATGGATACACAGTTGTTTTCTGCAGATCAGAAATCCATTCTCTTTTGATATGTTGAATCTGGTGTTTTACTCAATATGAAAGCTTTACCATTGCTTAAAAAATCAGAAGCAATCAGTCCAAGAGCAGGGCATCATGGAGAACATTTACAAAAATCCTCACTGTAGCTCCAGCCAAACAAGTTCTCAGTCAAACCAGGCAGGAAACACTGACCTGATTTTAGAAAATCCAATCGCCTAAATTATACATTCTAAGTAATCTGCAGAAAAGAAAGCTGAACTCCATTTGAACATTTACATCTTTTTGGAGAAGTTTTACTCCTCAAGGACATGAATTTCAGTACTGAGAACTCATTTTGCCCCATTGATTCTGATGATAATCAGTCGTAGCATCTATATTAGTAATTAGTGTAGGAAAGGCAGCCTTCACTGTGGAACTGAAAGAAATCCGAAGTATACTTACGTTTACTTTTCAAAGAACTGAAACCCTCTCAGGCATCATCACCTTCATTACGATGGCAGGTTCAGTTCAGAAGAAATATTCAGAGGAAACCCCTGGAGATGTTTTGTTTTTAAAGAAAAGGAATTTTGTTCTGATATAAAATAAAACATTCTAAGGAAAATATGGAGTACCGAAGTACCAAAAAAGAATCTGTCGTTCCTTCCACTAGAAACCACCACTACTAACATTATGATTTAAATCTTTGCACCCAAAGAAGTTTTTCCTTTATTTTTAATAAAGTTTTTGCTTTCTTATATTTAAATAAATAAATTTTGAATCTCGATTAATACTTCTCTTTAACTTAATGCCACAGTTGTCTCATGTTTTAGTTATGATGCAAATACTCCACAGAATGGGGAAACTAACATTTATTTAACCACCTGCTATACCATGATGGGTACACCTGCTCTACTTTATGAGGCCACACACACTTTCCCCACACCTGGCCACACACCTCTGCCCAGCACCTTCCACCTGCCTAGCACAGCCCTAGGACTCATGAGCTCAGCCTTGCTGCTGTGGATGGTGGCGCTGGGGGATTTCCATCCTGGGCAGGCCCAGGGGACAGGAAGCAGCCGTCTTCCCTTACCTTTGGCTCTTCGGAGGAGTGGGAGGAAAAATTTTGTTGTCCGCACTGTGCCCCAGAGGTTTACTTCTGCCACCTCCTTGTAGGTCTCCATGCTGGTGAACTCCACATCCCCGAAAGTCGAGATACCTGCATTGTTAACCAGGCCCCACAACCCTGGACAGGAGATGTGACAGTTAATCTTGGTTGTCAACATGATTGGCTTGAGAGACCTCCTTGGAGATTAGTAAAGCTCATTTCTGGGTGTGTCGTGACCTTGGAGACTATATCTGGTCCCTGGCCCCTTCCTCTATGGTGCTCTTCTCCTGTGCTCTGCTTCCTGGCAGCTTTGCTCCACCACAGCCTTCCACCAAGATATCCTGCCTTGGAGCCAGGTGACCATTCACTGAACCTCTGAAACTGTGAGCCAAATCAAAGCTCTCTTCCTTTAAATTGTGAGTGTTCGGTATTTTGTCCCAGCAACAAGAAAGCTGACCAATTCAGGAGAGGACACGACTGTGTTACCATATGTGCCTGACCTCGGATATCACCTATCAGCCTGCAGCCTACTCTGTTCCCCTTGGTCTCCAATCCCTGTGACTTCCATCCTCTTGGCCAAGGCTCTCAGGAAACTGTATAGAGTCACCCAAGAATGACATCAGATAGAGCCTAAAGTGCTGTTTGCTGGACTGTCCCTCAAGCCTGGAAGGTCCAGCCCCAGTGTCACCTCTGCTCCTTCCTGAGACCCTCGTAACGACCACTCTATTCTCTCATCTTCCTCCTCCAAGCCATGGCACAGTGTGCTGCTCAGCACATGTGATGGCCCGGGACTCAGTGGCCTGTTCCCCAGGGTCCCTTGGCCAGCAGAGACCCCCCTTCTCAGTGTGTGCGATGCCCCAGAGTTCAGAAGACACGCACACTCTCACACTGTGGACTGCTTCCCACAGGACCCGCTAAGGTACACCTGGCTCTCGTAGACACAGGGATGCAGGTGCTGGAAGGCTCCTGGGGTTTCTCTGTTCTACTGACTCATCTTACAGGTAGAGAAACTGAGGCCCTAAAGGGAAAGCCCAGACTCAAGTTTAATCAGGAAGTTGGAGGTAGACTGAATCCAGGAAAAGTAGCCTGGGGAGGTAGCCCTGTTTACAGGGCCTTCTTGGAATTCAGTGTTTTGGGGTGCAAAGACCAGATAGGCAGATCCCCAGGCCAGGGCCTGCCTCTCTGTTGGTGAACCCTCAGGGCTTAGCCACCTGGGGTTCAGTCTCCTGGGCTGAAAGTCCTGAGCCCCTTCCTAGGCAGCATCACAGTGGAGCCCCCTCCCTCCCCGGCACCCCCGCCTGTGGGAACCCGGCCACTTTCTGAGCCCATCATGGAAATGAGTTGTGTCAGTGAGAGCAATCGCTCCCCATCTGCTCTCCTTCCGTTTTGACCAAATTAAAGCTCTATCTGCTGGCCTCTGGTGCCTTCTCCTTCAATTACAGAGAATTAAGAACATTTATCAAGGAAAAGAAATTGCTGGTTCACAAAGTGTGCAGAGCCCCTCGCTGCTGCCTGCAGGGACCTCATAAACTCCAGGCAGACCTAGTGACAACATTGGGGTCCTCGCCAATGACAGCACCCCAGATCCCACACCCTACCTGCAGACTCCCCCTAAGCCCTCATACTCCCCTTTTCCTAGGAGGAGCAGGTAACCTCTACTTGTCACAGCCAGCACTTGGGCTGGTCCCCTCCTCTTCGTAAGCCATCAACACTTCTCTTCCTTTTATGTGACTTCATCTTTCCCCTTGCTCCTGGCTCCTTCCCTTCACCAGGGCACACATTAGGTCCTCAATAAGTGTACATTATTGGGTGTGATGGTATAATCCCAGTACTCTGGGAGGATGAGGCAGGAGGATGATGAGTTTGAGCTCAGCCTGTGTGACTTAGCAACTTAGTGAGACTGTGGCTCAAATAAAAAAGAAAACAGGGCTGGGGAAGGAGCTCAGCGGGATGGCCCTGGGCTCAACTCCCAGTACTGCAAAAAAAAGAGGTGAATTAATGTCTGTGGCCACCTAAACAGCCCTCGGTCTGCACCAGGCTCCCCCTGGGTGCACACTCTGCCCTCTCTGTCCTGTCACACTGCTCTGGGATTCAGTCCCACCCTGGGCTGGAAGGACCCTGCCCCCCAGTCTCTTCGCTCTTCTCCACTCTCTAGGAGCCAAGTGCCGCTATGCTCCTGGACACTCACTGTCCCCTTGGTATTGATGACACCCAAGCATCAGCCTCCTGCATCCTCCTCACACCTTTCTTCCACCTGAGCCCACTTCCCTGCAACAGGTGTCCCTGCCCTGTGTCCCATCCTCAGCCTGCTTCTCTTTATTTTTGTGTGATTTCCAGTGATTTGGTGCTCGATTCATATGGGATAATGGCACATGATCTGAAAAGCATGTCTTTAGTGCTTTTCCACTTAGAAACCAAACAATTACATCTGTCACTACTATCCAAAAAGGCTTAATGAAACTTGACCTAGGAATGCCCCTGCTCCTGGATCGCCGGCTTGCCATGTAGTGCACCACCTGCTGGTGGGGAAAGGGCCACGGCAGGTGGCTGGTCTCTAATCAGACAGCCTCCTTCATCTCACCCCCAGGACACTGATCCTGAAAGGCCCCTGCCAGGTGGGTGTGACCAGAGGCTGCCACAGCTGCGGGGACCACACTGGGAGGATGCTACCTGGAGTTCAAAGCCACGCTGCCCGAGAAAAGGGGCCGAGCGGGGGTCGGGAGAGGGGAGATGGGGGAGGACAGGGAGGAAGACAAGGCGGTACGTGACTATGTCTCAAGCATTTATTTTCTTTTTTGGACCTAAAAATCTTCAGATCTTTTTCCAAAATATGCAGTAGTGGTTAAAGATGGTCACAGTGAGTGGTTCATCAAACGTGCCAGGAAAGGTTTGTATGTCTGGGCTGGCACTGGGCAGGGGGACCCCTTCCCACTGGTGGCCAGAGCAGAGGGGACCCTGCCTAGCCCAGCTAGGTGAATTGGCCAGAACAGTACAGGGAATGGAGGTGGTTCTGCCGGGTGGCAGGGGACAAGAACCCCCAGCCCTGGGAAAGCCCACCCCCTGCTGAGTCGCTGGTGACTTCCTGGGCAATTCAAACCGCTGTGAGGTGGCCTTGCGGCTCTGCAGCAGCTATTTTCCTGCCTAACACTTTATGAAGGCAACATCCCAGCTGCAAAGGGGGAGAGAGGGAAGGGTGGACAGAGGGGGAGAATTTACCACAGGCTGTGCCTCTGGCTGGAATCAGCCCAGGGGGACTATCCTGCCTTTTCTTAAGGGGACAAGAGTGCAGATTCTGCCTGTTAATTATTAAACAGATGTTCAGCAAGTTGGGCAACTCAAGAGCCTCTGCTCTGAAACAGGGGCCAGGAAGGGCCTGCTGGAGGGCCAGAGGTGGTGTTAGGTGACAGCAGTGTCAGGCTGCCTGCACAACACAAGTGCTTCTCGAGGTGACAGTGTTTCCACCTGACTCCCACTTGCACAGCACTGGCACCAGTCCCTTCCCTCCTCCCCACCCACTGTGCAGGAGGCAGAGAACTCCAGGAGGCCCCCTTTCTTTTTCTTCTCTGTTTTTTTCTTTTGAGACAGGGTCTCACTCTGTAGCCCAGGCTGGCCTTGGACTCACTCTGTAGCCCAGGCGGGCCTCAAACTCACCGAGATCCTCCCCACTCAGCCTCCTAAGGCTGGAGTCACAGGTGTGCACCACCATACCAGGCAAGGCTCCCTTTCTACCTGGGTTGTCAGGGGCGGGGGGTCAATGGCACAGCCCTGCCGCAAGGGGCACCGCTCAACACTACTTAGACAGCGCCCCCTGGAGTTGGGCGGCAGAACCCTCCCACCAAGGTCCTCAGTGTGGCTGAACCGGGAGACACTGAGTACTTGCACTGCAACATAGGAACCTCCTGGTCCCTGGTCCCCTCCCTGGCCCAAAGTTCTCACGTTCTCCAGGAGTCACTCTGGACCCCCCCACCACATGTCCCAGGGCCACAACAGCATCTTCCCACCCTCACCCTTTCCTGCACCGGGTATGTGGGACGGAGACCCCTTGCCTGTCCCTCACCCCCACACCTGAGTCCTCAAGTCCCACCAGCAGTGCCTTCTCTGCCCCTGAGTGTGACCCACCTCTGCCAGTGCCTGCTTCCCTAATTCATGACGATCAAGCCCTTGCCCTCCCCGCCACAGCCACAGGCCTCGCAGTGAGCTTCGCTGGCCAGGCTGGGTCATTGCCCTGGGGACGGCCCTTCTGTGGCTCCCCAGGGTCCTTGGAGAGCAGCCACACTCTTTGCTCTGATAACCTCCCTCCCTGAGCTCACTTGTGCCACCGCTCCCTGCAGTCTCAACCCCGAGACACACCCGGGGCCACTTCCCTCCATCGCTCCTGCTCTGCCTGCCCCTGGCGTGACTTTCCCACTGCCACCTGCCACCGTGACCCGTTCCCACCCCAAGACCAGGCACGTCCCTCCTTCTGCACACTCTGCCTCTCCATGTGCACAGCTCCCTGATGCTGATGTGGGTCCCTCACTGAGCCATAAGGTCCTCAGGGACAGTCTGTGCCTTGGCCACCTAGGGGTCCCCAGTGCTCAGCCCAGCACCGGGCCGAGTGGGTTTGCAGTGCTAAACCGGCGGGAACCGGTGCAGATCTCTCTGTAATCACCTCCTGGCCATGTTTCACACTGCCCTAGTGCGTGGGTGTGTTTCATTTAATCCACACCCTTCTACCATGTAGGAGGAAGGATTTAAACGATAAAGAAAGGAGGCTTTTGGCAGGATGTCAGCAGAGGGTGGCATTTAGGAAGGGTCCCTACCCTCCCCCTGCTGCCGCAGTGTTCCCACCTTTCTCGGGGTCCTTCAGGCTCGAGTGCACCATCTCCACCGCCTTCTCCACCTGCTCGTGGCTGCACACATTGAGCTGGATGGTTCTCAGTCGGTCGCTGTTCAAGCTGTCCAGCTCCTTGACTCCAGCGTCCCCCTTGTCCTGGAGAAGAAAGATGGGCTGACTCCACCTCCCTCCTCCCCACCCGGGCAGTGCATGCCTAAGCCTCAGGCTTAGCAACAATAGCGCACGGTAGTTTCTGAAGGCCCCACCAGCAGGTGGTTTGAGCCAGCCCCTGAGCACAGGTGACAGACATGTGCCAAGCCAAGTGCCACAGTCACACCTTGAATAGGATGGAGACTCTGCCCACACTGCTCACGAGCAGGGTTCCTTTCCCTAGCAGGGATTGCAAACCTAGGTGAGCATCAGACAGCGGGGAGGCTGGGGACCCCAGAGTGGAGCACATGCCAGATGTTGCCCTGTGTGTATAAAAACCCAGGTTGTCAGACGTTTAGACAATTAAGCTAATAAGTGTGATTTCTCTTAATTTTTGAGAGTTGGCAACTTATTGGCATTTTAAAAACTCAAAAACACTGTGTGGGCCACAGCTATCCACAGGCCACATCTGCCCAGAAGGCTCGGCCTGCTGCCTCTTGCCCAAGGTATGAGAGGCCAGCACCAGGTGCCCATCCCAATCTGTCCCCAGCCGGGCTCTGCACTCAGGTGTGTCCCCTAACAGGTGCCCAGTTGCCCAGTTTCTTCTTCTCAAAGAAGAGTGCTGTCCTGACCTGTGCAGATCCGCGGGATAAGGAAATGATTATTAAGAGAGCTGTTAAACTATAAAGCACTATACCAATTCAGGTTTTATTAGAGACAAGAAAATTGTCACTCCTTTTCTTGAAACATTTCTTGAGCCTCTGTCACACTGTGGCACCATGGAGGCACAAAGATAAACACCTCAGCCCCTGCTCTCAGAGTTGTATCCCAGAGAAGGAGACAGCAGAGCAAGCAGATGGCGGGGTGGCTGTGGGTTGTAGGGAGCCTGCGGGAACACAGGATAGGGGCAGGCAGGGGAGACTTTCCAAAGGCAGTGACAGCTGGGGACACTGGCAAGAGAGGGCCCAGGGGGATGGAGCATGTCAGGAAGAGGTCAGTGGATGCCATCCTAAGCCAGCTCCTGTGGGCAGCACAGAAACAGAAGGACGTGGTGGATGTGAGGCTGCACAGGACACAAGAGTCTGCTTGGGGGCACTGGTCAGTTGCTGGGGGTCTCGATAAAAGTGGGCACCATTAGCTGAGTGCTGACTGTGCTGAGGACCATGCCAAGCACTCGGCAGGCTTTCGCCCATTAGCCCTCACATCCCAGGGCAGGGTGAGTGGTCACATCTTATCCCACGCCAGGACACACTTTGCTCAATAGGGATGAGCCACGTTCCATGGCAAAATTGATGGTTGGCAGCCATCACCTTACTGGCAGTGATTTTCTGCGTGGAATGACGATGCCTCCTACAGGATGGCTGGAGTGGCTGCCAGAGAATGAAGAGAGAGAGAGAATGGTTACTGCCCAGGCCAGGGCTGGCCAGGCCACATACCTCTGGCACTGAAGCAAACATCCCAGGCAGGGTCAAGAGCAGGAAGCCCAGGACCGTCAGTGCAGCTCAGGGATAGAAAGTTCTCTAAAGGTTAGCCTGAGCCTTGCAAGTGGCTGGTACCCCAGGACTGGGGAAAGTGCATCTTGCAATCTCAGCAGAAAAGTTTCAGGAGAAAATGTCAAAGGGGCCAAGGGTGTTGGAGCTAAGACTCGAGCTTGAAGACACGAGGGGTACGTGACCTAGGAAGCCGACCTGTTCTACGCATTCCCAGAGAACAGAACTGGGGCCGAGGACCAAAGTTCAACTCCAAACAAGGGGCAGCTTTCTCAATCTGCAGGTGACACAGGCTGCCCGGGAGCTGTTTGGGCCATGAATCGACCTCATGAGCGGGTACAGAGAGGAACTGTTTGGGGGCGGGAGTTAGGGACTTGGTGTAGACAATCCGAGCATCGGACACAGGAAGTGTTGCTCTCCCTCTAATAGCCCTCCTGTCCCTAAACTGTCATCATCCCCACGTGGTTTTCCATCTCAAGGGAGCCTCGCCAGTAGCCCTTTGAGGAAGCAAGGTAGCAGGCTCAGGAGCTCTGCCCAGGCTGGTGACAGGGAGGCCGGTTCCACCCGGTCCCCTCTGCACACAGCAGCCTTGATGGAGGCTCGGTGAGCCTCAGGCTTGGCTCCAACCACCTCCGCCATGTGCCAACCTTTCCTAACAAGGTGACAGGTGTGGGATCCTCAGGACAGCCTGGTCTGGAGCTTGTGCTGTCACTCAAAGACCTCCAGAAAAGAACTGAAAATGGCATCTTCAGGTCTGAGTGCCCACAGATGTCTCTGTCCTATACATGGCACAGAGATACCTGAGAACGTGTGTCTGACATCTTCCACATGGTGGTCCCTCCCAGTGGAGCCCACCTGGGTTGACCTCAAAGTGTTGCTGGCATCTATCATGGAAGAGGTGTTCTTCCTCTTCTCGGGATGTTGTTAACCCTGTTGCCATCATTCAGCTCCCCACCAAATCAGGCCTCTCTTGTGCCAGGATCATGACAATGGCCCTGCTGTCCCAGGGGAGGCCCCCACTCCAGATCACATCCTCACATGTAAACACAATTCGGCAGCTTGTGGGGAAAGAGCTTTCTCTCGGAGGAGGAAATGGGGTTCATCTCACACTCAGCATGTGGGCCACAGCCTCCAACCCTGCCCCACAGGCTACCCCATCCCTTCATCAGCCCTGAGCAGCCTGCATGCCCTGCTCCTGGCAGCCGTGCCAGTAGGGATGGGCACTGTCAGCTGGCCTCAGCCTCCCCCACCTCCCACCACCAGCTGGCTGCAGACTACAGTGGCCGTGTCCTTCGGGACCCACCTGTGCTCAACCCTGCGCCTCACTCCTGGGCCCCTCTACCTCCCCGGAACTCTGTCCCCAGGGTCTGCCCCCTCCAGGACAGGCTCTGGCCCTGCCGTGTCGGTGCTGGGCTACCTGGTTTACTGGTCAACCGACTTCTTTCTCTCCCTAGCCCTTTAAACCTCACCCACGAGCTATTTTTTTTCCACTCCTGGATGAAGTTCAAGCCCCTCTTGGAGCTTTTCCACTCATTCTCAGCATGGACAGAGAGCCTTTTGTTCTAGCAGAGGCCTGCTCCATCTACCGTCAGGTGACTCCAGCCCGGTCTGGTGTAGAAGCCCGAACTCTCAACCTGTACCCCGAGGGAGCATGGCATGAGGTCCCTTCTTCCTGGGTCTTAGCTTCTCCCCCTCTCCTTCCCCATTGTGTTTCCTAAGTCCAGCTCCAGGGGCTGGCAGATGTGAGGGCAGGAGTGTAGTCTTCTGAGGTTCCCTGGCTGCTGTTGTCCCCCTGAGCTGGCAGAAGAAACCCAAGGGGCCGGTGATATGGCTCAGCAGCATAAGTGCCTGCCTGGCATGCGCGAGGTCCTGAGTTCGACTCCCAGTACCCACAAAAAAAAAAAAAAAAGAAGAAGAAACCCAAGACCTGGCCCTTCCTCCCGGGGATCCCAAGGAGACACTACCCCTGCGCGCCTGTGACCACCAGCCTGTGGCGGGCAGCGTGCTTCTCCTCAGCCCACGCCCCTGGGACGGCCCCTGGTCGCGGGTAGTCTCACTGGCTGAGAGGCCTTAAGACAGCTCCGGCCAGCTCCAGCTGTCTGCATGGGCCGGACAGCTCATCCTGCCCAGGAAGAAGGCAGCCAGTTCCCTGTGCAGCCCTGTGCTCTGCTTGCAAACACTAGCCCCATTCCTGGGCCTCTAGACTCCTACTTCACACTGAGCTACATCCCCAACCTCCTTTTTATTTTTAATTTTGAGAAAGGATCTCACTGAATCACCAAGTTGTCCAGGCTGGGCTAAGACTTGCAATTCTCCTGCCTCAGCCTCCCTGAGGCTCATGCCCAGCTCAGAGTCAGTCTCTTGCTTCTCTTTATTCCCACTGCACACTCTTGTGCATCCCTGAGAATGCTTTTCACCCTAATTCTTTTTTTTTTTTTAATACACGGGTACCAGGAGTCGAACTCAGGACCTCGCACTTGGCAGGCAGGTGTTTATGCCGCTGAGCTATATCACCTGCCCTCACCCTAATTTTTTAGCTGTGTCTGTGCATGGTGTCCCTTCACCACTGGACAGGTGGCTCCTTGGGGCAGGGACTAGGTCTTATTCTTCTACAGCACCTAGCAAAGCCTCAGGCAAGACATTAGCACTGGAAAATGACAGGTGGGTGGATGGATGGGTGGATGGATGGGAAGATGGATGCATGGATGGATGGATGGATATAGATGGATGGAAAAAGCTACAAAGAACAAGGGAGGCCAAAGCCAGCAAAAGTTCAGGCTTCTTTAAGCAACAGACCAAGCCAGTTGTTAGAAAAGCAATTTTTTAAAAACCACAAAATTGCGACTACCTGTAAAGGACATTGGTGAAGAAAACACCCTTTTCTTACCTTCATCAAGCAGCCAGCAAACACAAGGAAGCCTTTCGAATACAGATGCTTGGCCAAGGAGAACCCGAAGCCAGAGTCGCAGCCTGTGATCAGGATAGCTTTGCTGCCGGCCTGCTTTCGAAGACCAGACCCCATGTTAGGAACCCCGGTCCCAAGGCAGAGCACCCAGGCCTCCTGGCCCTCTGGGTGGTAACCCCCAGTGTTTGGGTGTGGCCCAGGCTTGGTCCTCCAGCTTGGCACAAAGCAGCAAGGTGTACTGAAGAAGCTTGGGACTCAGAATCGGGATACCAGACTCCAACCCACGCTCTGCCACCAACAAACGGTGCTGCCTAGAGTAATGATTTCTGCTGTCGGGTCTCGGTTTTCCAATCTGCAATCGCCATTATCATCGTTGTCACTGTCATCATCAATGCCAAGCTTATTAGGTGCAGTACTTACTGTGTGCAAGGCTGGGCTTACTGTGAGGGAAGCTTTCTTATCTAACTCTCACCCTAGCCCCGTAGAATGAGTATGATTATTAGACCATGGTATCAAGACATGTAATGCCCTTAGCAATAGAGCTGGAATTGAGACCTGCATGGAGAGATTCCAGAGCTTAACCCCCAACTTGCTGCGGTATCCCACATGTACAGGAAGGTGTGGTCTCACGATTGGTGGGGGGCTTTGGGGGACAGTTCAGTGAGAAAGTGGTTCAGCACGTCCTGAAAGTGTTAAAACCCTACTCTGAGAGTGGCAGGGACTGGGGGCCCAGAGAGAAGGGCTCTGCGCCTCTGATCACTTCCCTTGGCTTCCACTCACCGGGTTCACCTCGCTGGCATAAGTCCGATGGCCGATCTGGGTACAGGAAGCAGAGCAAAACAACAGTGTGCGTCTGCAAGAAAAAAGGAAGCCATGAGCACGAGGCTATGACCTTCCTAAGACCTTGCTCCTGGGCTGGAGGCAGCACAAACACCTGCAGCCGCCACCTGGCCTGAAGCACTTGCTGGTACAGCTTGGAAAGAGCCCATCTTTCCACCAGGTGCCAGGTGGGTGACCAGGGAGCCCAGGTAGTAGCCCATGTAGCTACCGTATGGGAGGAGCCCTTCTAGGAAGAAAGCCAACCCAGAAGCCACTTTTGCTGGGAGGCCCTGCTAAAACACGACATGCCTGTGTGGCTCCAATAAAGTCCCATTTTCTGCCTTCCGCAGTCACAGGTGGGGGACCTTTCAGACTAGCTCAAACGTGGGCTCTCCTTTCAGTAATACGGCTCCGTGAAAGCCTTCTGTGAAGCCAGCGTCTCAACTCCCATAAGGTTTAATGCTGCTTCCTACTAGTTATTTGAATTAAACATTTTATTTTGAAATAATTATAGAGCCACATGCAGTTAAGAAATAATACAGGGATATGGCAGGTACCTTTTACCCAATTTCCCCTAATGGCAGTGTCTTACAAAATTATGCCGCAAATCTAGGATATTGACATTGATGCAGTAAAAATACAGGATGCTTCTCTTATGGTTTATATCTAAACGTCCCCGAAGAGCCTCACGTGCTCATAGGTGGCACGTCTGGAAGAGGATCAAACCACGGGGACGCTATAGCTGACTTGCTATAGGGGGGTGGGGTCACTCCCACTCCCATTCCCAAGGCCCAGGGGAGGGTACCGCTCCTGTGGGCCCCCAGCAGGTCTCAGGCTCTCCTGCCTGGCTGTTGGTGAGAATCACTTGGGAACGCACGTGGCCATGGTTGTGTGATTATGTCATTAGAGTTTATCGTTTTGAGCCAGAGACTAAAATATTTGCAAACAAAACGCCATGTCCAGGGTTTATTTCAAAATAATCCAGATGGACAGGGAAGGAAAACAGGTAGAGACACAGATGAAACACGACTGGCCCTGAGCTGATCCTTACCAAGGCCTGGTGGTAGGTATGCTTGGGGTCAACATGCTACTTTCTCCTTTTGCATGTTTGAGTGTCTCCGTGAAAAAACATTTTTTTTTTTGGAAACAGGTTCCTGCTGTACAATTCAGGCTGGCCTTGAATTCACCATGTAGCCTAGGCTGGCCTCAAACTTGTGGTGATCCTCCTGCCTCAGCTTCCCGAGTGTTGGAATTATAGGCATGGGCCACCACTCCTGATTTCCATAAATATATATATTTTTAATTACAGGAAAGATTTTATAACTGTTCCCATGCCTGGCTTCACCCCCCCTTTCTTTTCCCACAGTGCTTTGAGCAATTCTAACTTGCAACCAGAGGTCAAAATGACTGCCTTAAAGGAAGGAGAAAAAGGGCTTTTGCCCCTAAGGGTTTCCCTGTAGAGCCACTTGACTGCTAAGAGCTTTGGGGACAAAATCAGTGTTAGGCCAAATCTGGGTTCAACTGTGGCAGGCCGTGCTACTGTCCTGCCAATACCTGTGCTTCTCAGCTGCCCCCCTAGTGAATCTGTTTTGATCCAGGGTCACCATGTACCCAACTCTACCCACAGCACGTGACCCACATCTGGCCAATGAGGTAGAAGCAGAAGCCTTGATGCTGCTGGGACATCTTGCTTCCCTGCTGCAGCAGAGGTTGAGCCCAAAGTCTATAAGATAAGGCTGTGGATTTCCCGGGAGGGTCCCTCCCCTCTGCTAGGCAACCACTGAGAGCTGTGCCAGGCCCACAAGTGGTACAAAATCCACATAATGACTCCTAGTGGCAAATGAACCAAACTAGAGTCATCTAGGGGAAGGTTACTCACACCCATAGATACAGTGGCATGGTTGGGGCCAAATGCCGAAGCAGTCTTCCTGCTAAGGCCATTGAACACAGAGTCTGTGTCAAGCTGTGCCCCTTTAGGATTCAGACTAATGAAAAGCAAATACCGTGGACCCTTGGCTTACGACTCAATTCGTTTGCGAGGACTGGTTGTAACTCGAATTGGTTGTAAGTCAAGACTTTTCCATAAGAAATAATGGAAATACCCATAATGTGTTCCGAGCCTCCCAAAGCACCCCTTAACTAACCTTTTCATAATAAAAAAAGGGCTGTATAATGTGCATAATTTACCAGAAACACCAACAATTTTTCCTAGTGCATTCACCAAAAAGTTATAAAATGTGCCTACTTTACCAGAAACAACAATTTCATACTCCACTCACCATTCGGGTTGACATCTTTGGCTTGCAGGAAGGGAGGATGAGTGACAGGCGGTCATCGTTTGGAAGGAGGGTCCCCTTCCGTAAGAAGGTCGGGAACCTGGCTCTCTGCTGCTCTCTCCTGGGAGAGTCTGCAGCCCACTGGGACCTGCTTCGGGCTCACTAGGTCTCAACCTTTTCAGAACTAAAAACTGGTCTAAGGTTGTCTGTTTCTGTCTTTGCTTTAACACCGTTCAATTGAGATTGCTTTCTTCACCTTCCCTCCCTTCCTTAGCTTCTTTTCTAGCTTTTTGGGGGCCATTTTGATAGTAGTAATCATGGCGATTATATAAAGCACTGACCAAAATCACATCCACAAACACGTGCATCTCAGACTGACGCTTATGTACACTTACATACGCTTTTCTGGCATTGCAAGTCTTTGTTTACAACCACACAAGCAGTCGTCATTGTGGTCATAACTCAAGACTTTGATCGTAAGTTAAACCTAAAATTCTGGTCGTAACCCCAGTTGTTCATATGTGAGGCTGGTCATAACTCGAGGGTCTACTGTAAATAAAAGTGAATTTTTTTTTTTAAATGCAGAAAATCACCTTGTTTCCAAAGGCTTTCGACAGAGCCAGGCTGTGTCCCCTGTTGGAATGGTGGCCCCTGCTGCCTTTGCTGCAGACTCCTCTACATGATGACCTCTGGTAGTTGAGGCCCATTGCTGGGCTTAGCCTCTGCTGCGAATCCCATGCAAATGCAGCTAAAAGCCTAAATACACTTAGGAGGCTGAAGCAGGAGGATCACCAGGAGTTTGAGGCCAGCCTGGGCTATGTAGTAAGTTCAAGTTCAGCCTGAACTTCATAGTGATACCCTGTCTCAAAAAACAAACAAACAAAACAACCCCCAAATGAAAAGAAACCTGAATATATACTCTTGTTAAAACATTGCTGGGATTAAAAAAGAACAGCAATTTCCTAGTTCCTAGGACTTTGGATTTAACCTGACACTCAATTTTGGTCCCTGAAATACAACAAAAAGAAAAAGGTAATTCTTGAGTTTGAGACAGCCTGGGCTACATAATGAGTTCAAGGCCAGCCTGGACTACACAGTGAGATCCTGTCTCAAAAAAAAAGGGGGAGGTGGGGGCTGGGGATGTGGTTCAATACAAAGGTCCTGGATTCAATCCCCAGAGGCAAGGGAAGGGAGGGCAGGGAGGGGAGAATGGCAACTAAATGCAATGTGGGATCCTGGATTTAGAAACCGGGACCAGAGAAAGGTCCACCTGTGAAATCTGCATAAGCTCCATGGTTTGGCCAATAGTTTTACAGCAATAATGATTTCCTGACTCTGGTCACTGCACTACGGTTTCATAAGATGTGAACAATTGGGGAAGTTAGGTAAAGGACCTCCTGGAACCCTCTGTACCATTTTTGTGACTTTTGTGTAAGTCTAAAGTGATTTCAAAATAAAAAGGGTTTTTAGAAAGCAGTTAGTAATGCCATTCCTCTTCACCCTGGGAGCACTGGGAAGGTGTCCTCTGAGGTCACCTCCGGCTTCCTTTGTTGAGAGCCACCAGGTACTGAGACACCTTTGAGAGTCAGGACCCATGACCCCTGGTGTCACCCAGATGTTGAAAGGGTGATGCTCAAGGCCCCTTCCACCCTTCACTGCTTACCTTGTTCCATTTTTTCTGTCACAGACACTTAGGGTTCTTCCTAGGAGTTGTGACAGGGGTCTGGAGAGGCGGGCAGCCAGCATCTTGGCGAGTGGTAGGTGGTCCGCTTCCTTCTGGGGGTCTGAAACACAAATGCACCCTCAGTGCACCACTGATGCACACAGGGGCTGGTTGGGAGTGCCCGGTTTTCTTCCAAAGTCAAATGGCTGGGTCCATGCAACCCAGGCCAGATCCTTGGACCAGGCAGGGCTTCCTGCACCTCTCTTGAGCTATGGCCTCATGTGGTGGGAAGTTAGGAGCCAAGGGGTCTGGAAACCTATTCTGGCTCACGCTGTACCCCCAACTCCCTGGGCTACTAGGACGAGTCAACCATTTGTAACCTGAGGAGGTGGCCTTGCCCAGTGATCCTCAAACCAGGCTGCACAGCAGTTCCTGGGCACATCAGGGGCTGAACCCCTCCAGGACTCTGAGTGAGAACTGTTCTTCTGTCCATGGGCTTCAGATGAGGTATGATTGAAAAATATGATGAGTGTTTAAATTTTTAAAATCTCTTACAATAAAAGACACGTTGCCATGAATCCCCCTCAAAACCCTAACCCTTGCTTCAAACACACTCATCCCATCATCCTTGCCACTTTCTGAAGCAGCTCTGGAAGTCCCCTTTCTTGAGTGTCTTTAGTTGTGCTGTCATGGCTGCCTCAATGTCTGAATTGATTCAAACATTGACCTTTTGTGGTCATTTTGCCTTTGGGGAAGAGCTGGAAATCACAAGGTGTCAGATCCAGTGCATAAGGTGGATGAGGATACACTGTGATTTTTTTATAAGCCTGCCTTTCCCCTGGATGGCACTTGGCAGCAGCATTCACTATATATATATATATATATATATATATATATATATATATATATATATATGTATTTTTTTAAAATCACAACTCATAAAGGCATGAAAGAGGGCTTCCAGAACTGCTTCAGAAAATGGCAAGAATGGTGGTATGAGTGTGTTTGTAGTGAGAGGAAGGACTTTGAGGAGGATTCACAGCCATGTCTCTTTTACTATAATAATTTTTAAAAATTTAAACATTTGCCATATATTTTAATCATCTTTGTTCCTAGCGAAACACGCATCTGTGGCAACCAGGGCATCGGCCTCACTCCCCGTGTGCCTACTACAAGCCTCTCCAGGCTTCAAGACACATAGCATTCAGCTCCGCCTCCCCCTTTCTCCAGGCCCCAGCAACAGGGGAGCTGGTGCTGAGGGTGAATCCAGCTGGAACTTGTTATAGCAGGGAGTCAGAAGCTACCAAATGAGACTTTAAATTAACACATACATAAACACTCTCCCCACTGTCTCCCCTTTCAAAGTTAAATCAACCTATTATAACAAGTGTCGCCTTAAGGCCACTTAGCATGGTGACGAGTCATGATGCGTTTTTAACTGCTGATCTCCATGCATGTCAGCGGCCTTCCTGTTCCGGGTACCACTGATTCCTCCTGGCCAACGAGAAGGAAAGCGAGGCTGGGAGGGAGGTTAACCAGGCACCTAGAACCTGAAGGAGCTCTTGTCCTTTTCCTGGCCAATGGGTTCTGGCCTCTCCTTTGCATACCTGGCTATACTTTGCCACACTGTTCTTATCGGCCTGGGAAGCTGCTCCTCCCACCTTGAATCTAACCAATGACCAGCCTAGGCCAACGGGTCCGTATATCAGTCCATTTTCCATTATAGTAATGAAACATCTGAGACTCGGGACCTTATAAAGAAAAGAGGATTCTTTTAGCTCAGGGTTCTGATCCAAAGTTGAAGGCCAGCATCTGGTACCTGTATCCTTGCTGACAGAGTCCCAAGGGCATGCAGGGTACCACAGGTAACACAGAAGACACACATGGGTGTATGTGGGGTGTGTGTGTGTGTGCACATATGTGTTCGGGCCTCTCCCCCTTTTCTTATAAAGCACCGGGATCCAGTCTTGGGGACTCCACTCAGATGACCTTATCGAATCCTAATCTCCCAGGCCCCATCTCTAAACACTGCAGTCAGCCTAAAGATTCCACCCTGTTCGTGCCTCACAGTGAGGGTTAGATTTCAACCATAGGGAGGGAGCTCGAACCCCAGCATTCAGTAATGAGTTAGTTAGTAACACTCCAGCCATGTTCACTGCAGATGTTCAATCTGTTTAATCTCAGGGAAGGAAACACACAGCGGTCTCTGGCTCGTGTTATTTTTCCTGAACTCTGCAGCACACTCTCGCCTGGACTCTCGGTCCTCCTCGCACACTTGGTTCTAAGCACCCCAGCTAGAAAGGTCTTTCCAGCACCCGGTAGGCCGTGCGACTCCCTTGCTTCAAGCCTCATTTCCACGCCTGGCGGTGCTGGCCTCTCCTTCCCCCTGGTCTCCCTCTGCTTGCCGTGCTGTGGCTCAACCGACCCCCCCCCCCGAAAGTGTCTCACGTCTGCCAGCCCCTGCTGCACACAATCCAAGCGGCTGGGGCTTCCGACCCTGCAGGCCTCGGGCGAGCATCTCTGAGCCCTTCTTGCGAGTTGAACATTTTGTCTCCTCTGAAAGTCATGCTGCAATTTGATAGCCACAGCGGTGGTGCTGGGAAGCCAGGCCTTGAGGAGATGATTAGGTTGTTAAGAGGGAGCAATGCCTTTCTCAAGCGCTGGATTGGTTACCCCAAGAGCAGGTCTTTACACAGCACACCCCCTCCTGCTTCACCTGCTTGCCTTGCTGCATTTTCTGCCATGCTATGAAGCAGCACGACGCCCTTACCAGAAGCTAAGCAAATGCGGGATGCTGCGCCTTGGATTTCCTAGCCTTCCAAACCACGAGCCAAAATAAATCTCTTCACAAGTCACCCGGTCTCAGGTATTCTGTTAAGCAACAAACAGACTGAGATGCCACCATTACTAAAGTAGCTCCCATGTAACTAATGGGAGGCCAAGGTCCAGGCCTGGGTTGGCTCATCTTTCCCTGGGAGCTGTGTACTCCCCAGCTGGCTGACACACACATCTCTACCTCCTCTCTCCAGGACCAGAGTCTGAGTTACCACTGTGGAGTGGCTTCAAATGCAGTTGTCTGTAATTAAAGTCCTTTCCACCCCTTTGGCTCACAGCCTGTGGCCAGAAAATGCTTCAATATAATCTCCAAATAGAGGGTTGCTTCAATTTTGTTTTCCTTAGAGTCAGCTATTCCTAAAAGTGCCAGAGTCAAAATAGCTTAATGCTCATAACAACTTAGTCCTTTGAATAATGCACTATTTACAATGTAGTCTCTAGTATGTGGGACAATAGCAGTTTAGCTGGTTTTTGTTTGTTTTGGTGCTGGGGCGAACCCAGGGCCTCGAGGTTCCACCGAGCTACACCCTCAGCTTCCTCTTCTTTTTTAAATCTCTGAAACACATTGCTGTTTTCACTTCAAACACAATGCCATAGGCACTGGTCTCCCAAGGACTCTTCATGGTTGTTTCCCATCTTAATGCCTTATGTTGGGCTTTATTCTCTAAATACAAAGGAATCACACTCGAAAAGCTACTCACTTGCCTTATGAGGAGGGACCAGAAATGGGTGTGGAAGTGGTGGTGCAAGGAGAAAGGAAGAGCCCATGGGGCTAGGGACAATCTCCTTGGCCTTGAAACTTAAGGAAGTAGCTGTCCCGGGGTGGCTGAGCATAGGGGTTTGACTCCAGGGGACCAAGTTCATAAGATACAGTCACAAAATAAAGATGCTCACATTTCAACTGGTCTTGTAGGAAAAACTTTTCCAATATGAGGCACACTTGAGTCTCCTCTTAAGGCCACCCTCTCCTCTCTCCAAGGTCATTGCATAACCCATTGAAAGTCCAAGATGAACCCATCATTCTGTCCACCCACAAGAATGAATGCAAGTCAGCCTCTGCAGGGTGGGGACTTGTGACCTGGCTGCTGCACTAAAACCCTGAGAGAAGAATGTGTGCCCCTTGTCCTTGTGTGCCAAGGGTTTGCCATGTTGTGGCATGACATGATTACCTCGTTTAGGACACAGCTGGCTGCTCTCCTGAGGGTCAGCACTGCGGTCTCCCCTATAAGGGGGCTGGCATGCCCAGTACGGGTGCTCTCAGGCAAGCCAGGGCATCTGCAGGGAGCAGGAACCCTGGAGCAGGCCTTATGCAGGAAGCAGATCACATGTGTTGCTGAGCAGAAAGTCTAGATGGGCCCTTGGCTTCATCAAGCAGGAGGCAAAGGCCCTGGCCCAAGTTTAGGCAGGGAAACATCCTGTGCAAGGCACGACACTGAAGAGCTTGAGACACTGAGCTCCTGGGTCAGGTTCCAAAGCCTCTCAGCTGGCAGCTTCCCCTCAGGGTGTTCTGTGTGCCTGTTTGGTTTGGCCAACATAGAATTTCAGTACTTTCCTTTTTAATATTTGCTTCAGTTCAGTGTTTTAATTTTTTTTTTTTCCTTTTCTGTTCTGGGATCGAACCCAGGGCCTTGTGCAGGCTAAACTCACACTTTACCACTGAGCTGCACCCCCAGCCTATTTTGCTTTGTTTCGTTTTAATTAGTTTGCTTGTTTGTTTATTTTGTGGTACTGGAGACTGAACCCAGAGCCTCTATGCTGAGGTACATCCCAGTATATTTTTATTTTATTTTGTGAGACAGGGTCATGTTGAGTTGTCCAGGCTAGACTCAAACTTGCAATCCTCCAGCCTCAGCCTCTCTGAGTGCTGGGACTCAGCGTGTGCCACCACTCCCAGCTCAAGCTAGCGTTTTAAAAGACAATATAATGAGGCAGCTAAGTTATGCTTGAACTCAATGTAAACAGTCTGTTCTTCTATCCTAAAACTACCCACATTGCCTTTGCTAACTGCCTAAGCACTTAAGGCACTGAGCTCTGAGATCCCAAACCAGACAGCTATGTGTCATCCTTTGGCCATTTCCCTTCTGATCATTTAGGTCTGCCTTGCTGAGATATTCCAGCCCAGTTCAGCTGTGCATGCCAACTGCACTGTTAATGGGAGCTTCCTTGAGGTCCTGCAAACAGGAACAAACCCACCTACCACTCCTTAGAGATCATTGTTATGGAAAAAAAAGTCTAAGAATTATATAGGAACATCAATCGATATCGCAGACGGTGTTCTCATCACATTTTCATCATAAATGTAGACATGACGCTCATATAGCTTGTTTCACAGAACCCTCAACAAAAGCCCAGGATTTAATAACTGTAGAGCCTAGTTCTGCAGAAGGACACCTCAGATGGGCACCCTGGTGGGTCACAGAGAAGCTCTAGTCACAGATTATACTTGGATGATGGGCACTTATCCGGTCACACATTACAAACACTCTCCTCAGAGGTCATGCATGAGCATCTGTCCTGTTCTCCTGACCTCCCTCCCTCCGACCTGCCCCTGGACCACAGGATTTGACCTGTGTGGAGGGGGCTGGACAGTGAGACCACCGCCTTGATCGTACAGGATGTGGCCAGGAAGAGGTTCCAGACCCAGTATAAACCCATCACTCCCTCCCTAGCACTGAGAAAGAGTGCAAACCAGCCTTGTGGGGTGGGACATGTGATCTGGCTGCCAGCAACAGTACACAGGCCCAGGAACCAGACAGAAATGAAGAAAGACAGACATCAACAGAGACAGGCAGACAGAGAGAGAAAATACACATACAGAAAACAGCAGAGATGGAGGAGGAAAGAGAATAAACAGTAACAGCAGCTACTCTCCCTTCCTCCAGCTCTAAGGCATGCCGTGTGTTCATTCTCTATGCTATTTTAAGCAAGTTTGACGTTTCTGTTAGTTGCCGCCAAAACAATGCTGGCTGAGACACACTGAAGGTGGGTCTTTTCCGATGAAAATTATTATTCTTAACCTTGTCCCATATTCTGAGAAGGCCTCACTGTAGACCTTGTAATAACAAGAGCAGATGTGCTTCCCCTACACTTCTCGCCTGTCCTCCCCCAAGAGAAAGTGTCACCATGGTCAAAATTACCATGATTACAACAGCCAGATCAAGTAGACATCCATCCCCAGGAGAACTGGGCTTGCGGAACAAGGCCAAGTTAGACCATGTAATGATGGTGTCTGGGCCACCATTCCTGTTCTGTTTCCATCACCTTTGTGAGCTCTCCTAGCTTTAAATACGATTTAAATGCTGCCACCTCCCAAATGTTTATCTCCAGCAGTCTTCTCCCGTGAACTCCAGACTTGTGTATACAGCTGTTCCCTTGGAGGTTACGCAGGTATCTCAGATCTAACCTGTCCAAACTGACCTTGTGCTATTGCCCTGCAAACCTGTTCTTCTAAATCCTCCTTGCTCTTGACTTCTCCCTTGCTTTCACTCCCCAAGCCCAGCTATCAGCAAGTCCCACTGACTGTATCTTCACAATTTACTGGGATGTTCTGCTGCCACTGTAGTCTAAGCCTCCATCTCTTCTTGCCCAAATTATTTCAACAGCCTCCCAACTGCACTCCCTGCCTCCTCCGAAGCCTCCCTTCAGGCTGCTCGACGCAGCCTGCACCATTCTGTCACACAGCCTATACGAAATGGTCACAAGTGCACACTGCACTGTGTCGCTCCTGTACCAAGCTCTTGTCAGGGTGATGTCAAAATCTGTACAGATTGCCTGCAAGGCTCCCCATCTGATGGGTCGGGGCCCCAACGTGTTTCCGATCTCATCCCCTCCTTGGTCACCACACCTCAGTCACGGTGGCCTTCTTTCTTGCTGTCCATTCCAAGCAAGCTCCTGCTTCAGGGTCTCTGTCTGCACTGGTCCCCTTACCCTGAGCACTCTTCCCCCAGTATTCTCAGGATTCATTCTTTCATCCCTTCAGTCCTTTATACAAATGCTTACTCAGTGAGACCTCCTGGCCACCTTGTCAATCCCACTTCCATCTTGATATTTTCTTTCTGCCTCCTCCTTCCTTGCTTCCATTTCTTGTTTTCCTTCTTAGCACATGATAACATTCTACATACTTTTTTTTTTCAGTATTGGGGATCAAACCCAGGGCCTTCACACTGAGTTATACCCCCAGCCCTTTTTTATAATTTATTTTGAGACAGGATCTTGCTAAGTTGTCCAGGCTGGGCTCCAACTTGCTATCCTCCTCCCTCAGCTTCCCAGAGTGCTGGGATTTATCTTATTTGTCATATTTCAGTCCCATTAGTATGTAAGCTATTTGAGAAAGGGGACTTTGTCAATTTTGTTCAGTATCTCCAACAGCTAAAAGAATAACCTGCACACCCAGGCATATAATATTTGAATGAATTAAAGAGAATTTTAAGCAGAGAAGTGTCCTCATCAGACTTACATTTTAATAAATGATTGAGTTAATAATAAACTAAGGACAGATGAGTTTGATCAGGGAGACCAGTTAGAAGTTACTACAGTAACTTAGGACCACAGTGTACAGACAGGCACCGCTGAGCATAACACAAATTCACTAAAATGTGAAAAGGCGCTTCCCAGAGACGGATTAAAAAGGCTGACTCCAAGGGAAACCATGAAGGTGATTTGAATTGGCCAAATTTGGCTTTATTTTGAAGGTAGAGCCCACTCCACTTACTGACACAATCACTGTGGGGATGTAAAAAAAAGAATCAAAAATATTTCCAACATTTTTGGCCTGGATGACATTAATCCAAATGGTGGATTAAGGAGCCTTTCTATTTATAGGTGCTTACCACATTTCAAAGAGTACACAAGTCCTCCCGTGGCCTCTCCAAATCTTATCTCCAATTACTTTTCTCATCTACTCATATTAAGCCCTTTGTTACACCATCCCTCAACAAACACTATGCTTTCTGGTTTCGGTGCCTTGCTCATCCTATACCAAATCTGACTTTCTCACATTACACAGAACTAACTGGTACAAGTAACACCTTCTCCGGTCTACCTTTCCTGATTCCCTAAATCAAAAATTAATGTTCCCCCAACTCCTTCCTACTGCGCCTCTGTAACCACACTCGCCTAGTTAGGTGTATTACAGGTTAAACTGTTGATTACTCACAAGCTCCTGTCCAACCATCAATGCCCACCCGCACCTCTACTCAGAACCGACGTGGGGAATTGCGACTCTGTCTCCTCAGAATGGAGGCTCTATAAATGTGTATTGAGATAATAAGGAAGCTAAACAAATTTCAAAGTCCAAGCTCCTTTGCCTCCCTGGGATATACAGTATATATATCCCAAGACCAGTCTGGCAGAAAGGACACCTGCTGCGTCGCAAAGGCCTTGCGTGATGCATACGTGCTTCTGACAACCCCGGGGGAGGAACAGCAGGGCTAGACAGTGACTCCGCACCGGCTGACTACCAGCAGCTTTGGCCGACTGGCTGGAAAAACACGTGCAGGATTCCGTGCCCGCTCCCCCACCCCCACTGGCAGGGTGCAGCCCCAGCTGGCCGCTCGCCGAAAGGTATGAGTGTGCGCTGAGCCCCATTCAGGCGTCTGACCCAAGCAGCCTCTCAAGCTCCACCCCGCAAGTAGCGCGGGGACGCGCGGGACGCTTAGGCACCGCCTAGCTCCGCGCTGCTCCGTGCTTGGCCCACGCCACAGGCTGCGCAGCCAATCCCAGCGCGGCGTTGCCTTCCTAGCCAATAGGAAGGTGGATACCTCGGGGGCTCGGCCAGAGCCGCGCTCTCATTGGCTGGGAGCGGCACCGCCCAGACAAAGCCCCACTGTCCCCGGGCCTGCGCGTCACAGGCTCGGGGCAGGGCCCACCTCCCGGCATCCCTCCCGCGCGCCTGTACTTCGCCATGCCCTCTCCTTCCCTAGCCCTGTGGCCCATCCGCTCTCGGGCAGCCCCCGGCGTGGGTTCTGCCCAAAAAGCTAGACCGCGGCCTTATCGCTGTCCAGCATCCTTCGCGGGGGCGCAGTACTCCCCAGATCTCCGGGAACAGCGCCCCGTGGAGGGCGCGAGAGGAGCGGAGGGACGCAGGCGGAACCCGGGAAACAGGCCGCCAGGGAGCAGGGTCTGGAGCCCGAGGCTGGAAGCCAGGACTACCGGCCTCGGTCTTGAAATACGATGTGACTTTGGACACCCCCCCTCCCGCCCCTTCCTGGGGCCTGCGATCCCTCCCGCAACGGGCGCCGCTGGGGAAGATGAGTCCCGAGGGCTCCACCTGGGGGCCGCGTGTTCAAACCCGGGCCTGGCGCTGGGCACCCACCAGACTTTGCTCCCGCGGTACGGACGGGAGTCGAGAGGGTGGAGCCGCGAGGGTGGCCAGAGAGGACCACCTGGGATTGAGACGAGCGTGCCTTCCTGCCTTTGATCGGCCAGGCCGGCCTGTAGGCCGCGATGCCCCTGTCGCCACCCGCACCCCGGGGGCCAGGTGCAGGGGCCACTCAAGGCCAAACCAGACTAAGCATAGGGCGTGTCCCGCCGCTCTGGGGAGATGCAGACCCCTCTTACCCACGCCCGAACTCAAGGCCGGTGCGCCCGCCTGTCCCGGAGCCGTGCAGATCCCGCTCCCCGCCCGAAGGACCCAGAGGGGGCGCTGCCGCCGCTCCCTCCGAAGACCTTCTACCTACCCTCTCTGGCGTCCCCTGACCCTGGCCCAGGGAGGCGTCCACACACTTGGGTGCTTGCGTTGGGCTGCGCGGGGCGGGGCCCGACGGCGAGACGTGGGGGCGGGGAGTCTCCCGTGCCGCCTCCTGGGCCCTCGCGCCCCCTCGTCATTAGCTGCACCCCCCCCGCCCCCAGGTTAACTCACTTCCGCCCATCATCTGGGCTCTAAACCGAGGGCAGAGCGTCACCACCTTCGTGGCCCAGGACGGGGCCGAGGGGGCAGGAAGGTTTCTCTGTGCCCCGGGCTGCGGGCACCGAGAAGGTGCCACTCCAGGAAGTGAGGAAACCCTGGCGACGACGAGGCTCCCCCAGGCCCTTTATGTATTTGTTTTCAACTCATCGGGATTGGCTGCTTGGTTTTAAAATTTATTTTGATCAAAATTTTTTTGAAGATTCTGCTCCTAAGGGTCTTTTACAATAATTTAAGACTAGCATAGCTTCCCACAGTATTAACAATAGAATGTTGGAGGGTAATCGGCCAGAGATGAAATTCTCCTCCCACCCCAGTACCCCTAGACAGCAGTTTGTAGGAAAGAGACTGAAGAGAGAAAATAAGCAGGGCAAAATTGTGGAAGGGCTATTTTTAGGTAAATTAAAGGATGGAATGAGAAGGGACCAGCCAGAGGAAAACAGGAAGAAAGTAACGGCGGGACAGAGGGTGGCTTTAGTGTATGTGCTGCCTGAAGCGAGCACAGGGGTGGCTTTAAAGAAACGTGTCATGCCTGTCCCAGGAGGTGCTTGAGGGCTGAGGTTGTGTCTTCTTCATTCCCAGCTCCTGACACACTGAACCTTAAAGTCTGGGAGAATCATGATGGATGTACTTGGTTCTCTGCACCCATTTCACAGGCCCAAGCCAGGGCCCTTGCCTCAGGGCTGCCGTTTTGGAATAGTCACTCTGTACATCATGCCACAGCCATCATAATAAATCGCTATACTGAGTCACCAGGTGGCACTTTGAAAATATGCATGGCTGAAAAAGCAGTTAAAGGAAGAATTCATCTTTCCATCTAGGAAAACCATAGATCCTAACTTTGGACTGAGAATCAAGTGGTGTAATTCTGGAAGACAAAGAAGGGACAGGCGACCTGTCTGTGGTTGTACCAGACACCTGCAGTGGCTGGGCTCACATCATTCCAGCTCAGCTTTGCTGTTGTAACCAGCAGGACACGGGTGTAACCAGAGAGCCCCCTCCCTCAGCTGTACCTGTCTCTCCCTACTCCCGGGCTTCTCTGCCACTGCAGTCTGGGATCCCTGCAGCAACCCAGTGCCCATCCTGACACATGAGTCAACCTGGGAATGAAAAGGAGCTACCCCTCCTGGGGTGACCTCTGGCCAGTGACACACACACTTCCTTCCAGTCTTCTCCCCACAGTTCTGAGATACATTCCACACACTCTCTAAAGTGATAGTGCCCAGGAGGCCCATGGGAGTCACCAACTTCATCACCTCAAAAATATACCCTAGGGCCGGTGAGATGGCTCAGTGGCGTAAGCGCCTGCCTAGCAAGCGCGAGGGCCCGAGTTCGACTCCCGGAACCCACATACGAAAAAAGGGCCGGTGATATCGCTCAGCAGCACGGACGCCTGCTGGCGCGCAAGGTCCTGAGGTGGACCCCCGGTACCCACACACACACAAAAAAATATATATATATACCCTTGAGCTGGGTGGGGCGGTACATGTCTATAATCCCACTCTGGGAGGCTGAGGCAGGAGGATGGTGACTTTGAACCCAGCCTTGGCAATTTAGTGACTTAGACCCTATCTAAAGGAAAAAAAAATATATATATATATATATATATATATATATTTTTTTTTTTTTTTTTTTTTTAAAGATCTAGGAATGTAGCTCAGTTCAAAAGCCCTGGGTTTACCCCCTGGTACTGTGATAAACAAATAAATCTTTTAAAATATGCCCTTGGGTTGCCTTTCTCACCCCCCCCTACCCTATTTGACTCTTCCCAGTCCTTCACTCATATTCCTTAGGATTTGTTCTGTAACTTTGAAATGATTCCCAACACTTACATGATTGGCTATGCGAGTGACGTGTTTTGCTGTGATAAGAACATGGAGTGTAATCTATGTTCCATAACACATTTTCAGCCCACATATGTGAATTATTGGCCTGAACTGCTGAATTGCAAACCACATAAAAACGCAAGATTTTGACACACTTTGAGAGAGTGGGCAGCTGCAGGGTTACTGTCAGCCTTGGAGCTGGGCTGGGAAGCCGCAGCGCCCTCTAGCGGGCAGGGCCCTCGCGGGTCTTCCCGGATCTCCGCGGCAGGGGCCTGCCTCTGCGGGGAGGTTCACCTCAAACGCTGATTGGACTCTGTCCACCTACGCCTGCCTCTATCCTAATTGGGCAACTGGACTTTCATAACTGGATTCTAAGTGAAATTGGAACTCAGTCTCTGTGTGGCTGCTGTACCTAGTCTATTGAGTATATTCCCCGTGAGATTTGTTCTCATTCTCCTTTTCAAGCATTGCGAAAAAGAGAAAAAGAATCTCTTTAGCAATATACCATGTGACTTGTGAAAACATGCTCATCATCTCTTTAACTATTAAAAAACACATTCGTTCTCAGAATAAGCTACCAAGATACAAAGCAGTGCTCAGGCCCTGTGTTTTGGGGGGAACCCAGATTCAGCCAGTGGTTAACACAAAACAGGCTTCTCCGCCCACCTTTTACATGGTTCTTATCCTTTCAGAACTTTCGGGACATTGCTAATGTGGATTCAGGTTGGTTCAGCTTTTGTTCCTTCATTTCCCGAGTCCCTGCCTTCTAGGGCGTCCTAATTAACTCGCAGAGACCTGCCCCGATACCTGAGACTAGCAGGAGGAAGGGCAGCTGGAGGGCTGGGACCAGGTGAGCGTCAGGCAAAGCCGCTGGCAGCCCCAGCTGCCTTTCCCTTTCCACTGAGGCTCTGGCTGCCTACTCTGGAACCGGAGACTTGCCCAGCTGTGTGCTGCAGACGCAGAGCAGAGCAGAGAGGCGGGAGCGAGGCCATTGCCAACACAGCCTGTGCCAAGACTTTATCCCTTTCCTCACACCAGCAGTTCCTCTCTGCCCAGAAGCAAGGCCGGGCTCTGCAGCCCTCTCCCTTTTAACCTCCACATCCAAAGGGCGCTGAGCAAATTACCAAGGCAGGTGTGAGAGGGAACAGCCAAGAAGAGACAAGTGCATATGCTTAATGAATCCTCTGAGGCTCTGTGGATCTAAGAGAGGCACCCAGAGTGTAGTCAGAGTTCTTGGGGGGCTCAGAACAGGCTTCATGGAAGAGGCCACATCCTGAAAGATGCCGGATCAGAATAAAGTACCCTCAGGTGCGCCCCCTGCATCCCCATCCCCTCCCCCACCCCGAGAAGCCACGGGTGTCTGCTCCTGTCCCTGGATCAGCTCCTAACTGCCTCCTACCTCACACCGGCTCAAGTTAATCATTCCCCGCCTTCCTAGGCACAGCCGCTCCCCTACTAAATCCGTCCCCGCCCCATCCCTGGGTAGCCCGCATCTTCCCCCGTGGCCCCGAGAGTGGAATGCGTGTAGGTGCAGGTTAAATCCTGCCCCTGGCCAGCCAAAGTCCTCCCGGGGTGCTCTGGGCTACATTCTGCAGGAGAAAGAAGCAGAATCACCTATTCCCCCAAACTCTGCCGAGTTTCTGTTTGTTTTGATGCCACTGAATTTTTATTTATTAAACAATCTTTTGATAAGAAATTATACCCTTAATGTACTGAATTTTACAAGCATCAAGTAGCGCTTTCTACACTCGACAGGCGGGGAAAGAAGCAGCCCAGCGTATTACTCAGAAGCCAAGGTGTGGGAGAGGCCGTGACAGCCAATCTTAACCTGAATTCTGAGATGCAGGGGAGCGGGAGGGGCTGCCCTTTCCCTGCAGTAAATGAGCGAGGGAAACAAGCTTGACTTGAAGGGGAAAGGGCAGGATCAGGTACACATCCCCACCCCTCTGCCTCTCTCTCTTTTAAAAAAAAAAAGTAAGTTTATTGGTACATTTTAGCTATACATAATGATCACATTCATTATAGGGAATTTGTACCTGTACATGATATATCTTGCTTCTTTTTTCCCATTCCCCTCCCCTCCAACCCCTCTCCCCCTCCTTATTCACAGAAGCTTTGTTTCCATTTTTTCCTTCTTTTCACATTTTTTCTTTTCCCTTCCTTCCTTTCTCCCTCCTCCCTCATTCCCATTTGAACATTTTCTTCCTATTTCACAATATCTATTATACACTTTAGTCCTTATTTACACTTTCAGTTTTTCACACCAGAGAAACAAAGCGGTATTTACACGTGCATGTTTGATTTATTTCACTTAAGAGTATGGACTCAAGGTGCATCCATTTACCTAGAAATGTCTCAAGTTTATCCTTCTTTATGGCTGAGTAGTATTCCATTGTATTAAAAAAAACCCACATCTTTATCCATTTATCAGTTGATTACAAACTGTGCTGCTATAAACATGGGTATGTATATATCGTGGTGGTATGACGCTTTTAATTCTTTTGGGAAGATACCAAGAAGGGGAATAGCTCGGTCAAATGGAACCTCTAGCTTTAGTTTTTTGAGGAATCTCCACAATGATTTGCACACCCTTCTCTCTCTTGACCCTAACACACTTCATTAAAATTACTGTTTAAGCCACACAGCATTTTGTGGGGGGGGGGATGGGCAGTCTTGAAATTTAAAGTTCTTCTGCAGTCATTGGGATCTTTGCAGAGGAAAGAGTATGAGGAGATGAGAAACTAAAACAACTCTGTCCCCACTTCTGCTCATCCCACCCTAAGCTACAGCAAGCCATCAAAGTCCTGTCCTTGTTCACTTGGCTTGCAGTAATGGAGCCCTTATGTCCCAGGCGCTGTGCACTGTGGGATCGCAAGGATAAACCTGTTCTCAGTAACACAGCTCAGTAACCAATGGCTGCTCACTAGAGTACCGGTCACCACGCCAGCACCTTACTTCACCTAATCTTGCAATGATCCTGAAAGCAAGCTAAGATTCTCTCCATTTTACAGCAGGGGAAGTCAAGGTCCAGAGAGGACAACTTGTCCACAGTCACACAACTGGAAGCCACAGAAACAGAGCCCACCCATCTGTCTTCCTCCAAAGATGTTGCTTTAAGCACATCACAAGTTGTCCTAAGGTTTTTCTTGGAAGAAAGAAACATATTCTTTATGTATTCCCAGTTTAGTCTGCAGGGGGATAGAACCCAGGGCCTTGGGCATGCTAAGCACATGCTCTACCACTGAGCTATACCCTCAGCCCTAAATCCCAGCTTACAACACATTTGGAGTACAGAATTTTAAAATTTACCTTTTAGTTTTAAATTTTTATTTATTTGCTTATTTATTGCAGTACTTGGGGATTAAACCCAGGGGCTCGCACATTATAGGCTGGCCTTCAAATTGTGATCCTTCTGCCTTGGCCTCCCAAGTAGCTGGGAGTATAGGCCTGTGCTACCATCCTGGCTGAAATAGGGAATTTTTTTATAGCCAGTTGGGTACTGCTTCTGTGGACAATCCGGCAGAAACTGGAATTGCTTTCGTTACATGGAAATTTCTTTTTCTTTTTTTTTTTTTTTTTCTTTATGTGGGTACAGGGAACCGAACTCAGGACTTGACGCTTGCCAGGCAGGCGCTTATGCCGCTGAGCTATATCACCGGCTCACATGGAAATTTTTTGCAATGATCAAATACAGTTACTAATTTCTGATGCTCTCAACTGCAAGAAGTAATTATAGGTCCTAATTGACAAAAATATGGGACAAGCTAGGGACAGTGGCAGACCACACCTGTGATTCCCGCTTCTTGAGAGGCAAAGAGGACCACAAATTCAAGGCCATCCTGGGCAACTTAGCCAAGATCTTGTCTCAAAATAAAATGTAAAAACAGCTGGGGCTATAGCTTAGCAGTAGAACACTTGCCTAGCATATGTGAGATCCTGGGTTCAAGCCTCGGAACCATAAAACCACACAAACAGAAGATATGAATATAAGCTTATTTCAGTTATTTTTCCAAGTTTCTCCCAATTAATGCATATTATGCTTATAGCTGCTTATTGTTACCAGAGACAGAGCCTGATTTTTAAAAAAGGAAATCAGATTGCAAAGCTGCCACCTGTTTGGGGTTGCCAGGAACGCTTTCCAGAAGCCTGTCTGTCTGCACTCTCCAGCCTCCTCCCTGCCGGGCCTCCCCAGGGCTCCGGCTTTTCCTTCTGTGACAACCCTGAGGGTTGCCCTCCTCTCACCTCAGCCAGCAGGTACAGCTGGGCTCCCTGGGCTCTATCAACACGCAAGCTCCTCTCCAGGCAAGTGACCGGCTGGGTCCCCTGGGATCCTCTTAATTCTCCATTCACAGGGTGCAAGCAACACCCCTGGAAATTGCTTCTAGGCTTTCTGTGTTTTCTTCCAATGCTTGCATTTAACTGGAAAGGAACATCTTCGTGTATGTGCGATAAGTAAAGGCAACTAATGAGAAAATACATGTGTGTGTTTGCCATCGAACAGGCAAAGTTCAACTTTGTTATTGTTTGTTTTAAGCTTAAACTGTCTGTGAGTTTGATCCTGTGATAAATAGAGGTTCAAGGGTAGATGCTGCTGCATGGGGAGACACTGAAAAAAAAAAGAGGTTGAAGGGCAGCCCCTGGGGCAGCTTGGCCCCAGGTCCTGAGCTCACCCTGAGGGTGTGTGTAGGTTTACATTAGCACAGGACCTGGCTCGAGCAGAATGAGAGCCATCCAGAGAGCCCAGAGCATGACTCAGATCTGGATCCCAGCGATATCAAAATGGCCAAGGGGCTAGGTACAGGGTCACTCACAAGGAGGTAGGGCTAAAACCTTAATGCTCAAATCCTTTAGTGTCACAAAGGGGAAAGAAAGAGCAAGTGGGAAATACAGATCCCTTGGGGCGTCTCTTCCTATCGTCACACCCCGTGACTAAAGCCAGTGGAAAATTACAACAGCCCAAATGAGACAGGATTATTCACGATCCAGACCAGTCTCTTCAGGAACAAAGGTGTGGGTCCCCTCACAGGTAAAGAGCTTGCTGAGGACAAAGTGAACAGAGGAGGGGTAGGAGAGGGTGCAGGTAGTTATAAACTCCCGCTGCAATCACACGACTCGCTGCAGCAACAAGGTCTGTAGCGTTCAGGATTGTTTCTTCCTTATTTTGCTGTGAATATTTGGGTATGTGTATAACAAGCATCTTCGCTTTCTTCCATGTCTTACCCTTTTGTCACGTAACATAAGAAGTTTTCACTTGGTTGGGTATGGTGGTGCACACCTGATCCCAGCTACTTGGGAGGCTGAGGCAGGAGAATCACAAGTTCGAGTCCAGCCTGCACAACTCAGAGACTTAGCAGGACCGAGAAAGGGCTGGGGATATGGCTCAGTGTGAAAGCCCTGGGCTTAATTCCCAGTTCTGCAAAAACCAAAAACCAAAAGCCAAAAACAAAACCAGAACAACTTTATCTCATGGTATATTTAAATGTTGTTAACCTTACATCACAGTCCATTGTGTAAGTTATGAGAGACGAGGAGAAGGGTAGGGGTCGCCTCGGGACTTTGCATTCCGTTCTGGAGGAAGGGTCGGTACTGCAGGATAGAGCTGTACTCCGGGTAGTTGTATCATGTTAGGCAAAGCATGACTTATTGTTAATTTTTCTTTTGTAGTATTGCAGATCAAATCCAGAAGCTCGCACATGCTGGGCAATTGCTCTACTGCTGAGCTATACCCCCAGCCCATGTCTGACCTCATTATTCTTATTTGGGGATTAAGCAGCCTGGTTTAAGGAGGAGTGTGTGGGGGACAAGCTGACGAAGAGTGGACGAATGATGGTTAATTCTGTGTGGCAACTTGGCTGACCACAGTGCCCAGATATTTGGTGAAACATTCTGTATGTTCCTGGATGGCATTAAAGTTTAACCTGATGGATTTTTCCCCCCAGTACTGGGGATTGAACCTAGGGCCTTCACACTGAGCTACATCCCTAGTCCTCTCTATTTTTTATTTTAAGAAGGATCTCTACAGGTTGCTAAATTGCCCAGGCTGGACTTGAACTTGTGATCCTCCTACCTCAGCTTCCCGGAGTGCTAGAATCACAGGATAAATTGATGGACGTTGGGTAAAGCAGATTACCTTCCATAACATCGGTGGGCCTCGTCCAATCAGTTGAAGGCCTTCATATAAAGACTGAGCTCTCCAGAAAGGCAGAGCATTCTGCCAGGGGGCTGTCTTCTGATCCAGGTGCAGCTCTTCTCTGGGTCTGCAGCCCATCAGCCTCCCCTGCAGGGCTTGGGCTTCAGGATCTCCCCAGCACTGAAAAACAATAAACAAACAAACAAACCCTCTCTGTGTACTATGCATTGTTCTGTTTGCAGAACTGTGACTCACATACCCCTCTGAGTGACCTGTGCCCCTGATTGAATCCTGCCATGACATAGAAACATTCCTCAACTCTGTCTGTTTGGGGGGCTCCGGGTAGCAGGACTGACCAGTAGCAAGGAGACACCTTACCCAGGGGCCGGAGCGTAGGTCAGAGGCAGGAGGCCTGGCCTCAGGCCAAGCTGGGACATGGCAGTGCCTGCTATGCAGCCTCTCCATCCCCAAGGTCTCTGCGGTCACTGCCCTCCAGGAGCTGGTGGCCCAGGGAGGGGACAGACACAACTGCAAGTGGCCTGGGCTTGGCAATGCAAGAGAGGCACGGGTCAGGTGGGCAGGGCAATTCCTTCTAGGGGAGCCAGGGGGGTCCGCAGAGGAAGGTCCGGGGTCCCAGCTTCAGAGATGGGGATGTCCTTCCTCCAACTTACAGCTTAGGGCCGAGCACTTGCCTAGCGTGCACAGGGCCCTGGGTTTCAGCCCAGCACTAGGAAAAAAAGAAAAAAAAAGTTTAAACTTACAGAGAAGATGAAGGAGGCTGTAATGAACTCTAAAACATCCATAATCAAGTCACCAGCTGTTACCAGTCTGTCACATTCCCTTTCTCTGTGTGTGTGTACTCCGTGTGTGTACACATGTACACATGTGGCGTATATGCGCATGTGTGTACATACATATTGCTGAATCAGTTGAAAGTAGTTGCAGACATGATACATCATTTCCAGATAGTTCAACATGTTTTGTTCTCAAAAGAACCAAGCAATTCTCCCATGATACTGACACTACTGCGTATTCAAGAAATTCAATAGTGGTAACAATATTTATCTAATTAATCTGTTACTCAAATTCCCCAATTTTCCTATAATGTCCTTTAGGGTTTTTTTTTTTTTTTTCCCCACAGTTAAGACTCCTGTGAAAGATCCTCTTCAGTTTCCTTTAATCTAGAAGAGTACCTTGTCTTTTCGGGGGCATATGGGGGGGTCTTTCATGGCACTGACAGTTTGATGAGTCCAGACCAGTACTTTCACGTGACATCCCCTACCCGGGTTTGTCTGATCATTTCATCATGCTTGGATTCAGGTTAGATATTTGGGTAGGTGGTGTGGGGTAGGATTTAAGTTGCAGTGGAGGAGGGTACAGTGGACCTAGGGGACGGCAGGGACTGTGTCCTCCAGGGTGAAGGGGTCCAGCAGGTCCCAGAACAGCCGTGGTCCTGGGAGCTACACAGGGAACTTGGGGCCTGGGGGCAGGGGGCAGGGAGCCAAGGAGGCCAGGGCAGTTGGGCCTGTGCTCAGGGGCCCATTCAGAGGGCAGCAAAAGCACAGTAACTTTTTACAAAAGAATCTCATAGACCCACAGACCAAAAATCCTTCAAGACTCAAAGAAATGCTGAGCACAGTGGCACATGCCTGTCATCCCAGCACTCAGGAGGCTGAGGCAGGAGGATTGTTGCAAGTTCAAGGCCAGCCTGGACTACATAGTGAGACCCTGTCTCAAAAAAAAAGAAAAGAAAAAGAAAAGAGAAAAGAGAAATGAGTCTGAAGTGATGAGGCTGAAGAATTCATCACCTGGATTTAATGTGTCTCAGTGGAATACTACTCCGCCATGAAGAAGGAAAAACTTGAGTCATTTGTAGGAAAATGGATGCTCTGTTGTTTTTTTTCTCATCGCTGAGACAAAATACCCGACACCCACAAGTTAAAGCAAGAGAGTTTAATTGTCTAATGCACTAATCACACCTCCATGACCCAGTCACTTCCCAAAAGTTCCACCTGTGAAGGCATAAGGGTTTGGGGGGGACATCTAGATATAAACCCTAACCTATGCGCCTTGAAACCACAATGTTAAGTGAAGTAAGTCAGACACACAAGCTTAAATATGGCATGCTTTGCTGGCTTGGTCACCCCTCCCATGTCACCAAGCTGTGCAGCCAGCCCTGGGGGCAGGGGGAATTCAGGGTCTCCATGTCCTGCTTCATGCTCCAATCTCTACATCAGGTCTGCATGGGGAAGGACATAGGACACAAGTCACAACAGTACACAGTTCCCCCGTGCTCTCCACTCAATTCCCTATGGACTTGATACTCTGTAAACCATGGAATACAGTATTTGTCAAAACTAAGAAATTAACGTTGGCCCATCACTGTTAACTACACTCTAGGCTTTATCTGGATTACAGTCGTTTTTTTAGTAGTACATGTGTGTGTTACAAAATGAATATGTCCATCGCGGGAAGCCCCTTCCCCTCTGTCCCCATCCTTAGATCCCCTTCCCATTTGCAAAAGTTCTACATCCTGGGGGCCTGGTGGCACATGTTTGTAATCCCAATACTCAGGAGCCTGAGGCAGGAGGATTGTCTCAAGTTCGAGGCCAGCCTGGGCTACATAGCGAGTTCAAGGACAGCCTGTTCTACATAGTGACAAAAAATAAATACATAAAAAAAAAAGTTCTACTTCCCTGTTTCCTATCATCTGTCTATACTTTGCTCTTTAAATTATTTATACTTTGGGTTTCTCATACAAGAGAAATCATGATATTTAACTCATGTCTGATTTATTTCACTTAGTATTACAGTCTCAAGGTGCATCCATTTTCCTACAGATTTCACTAGCTTTTTCACTAACAGCATTTTTTGGTCCCAGGATCATTAATGTAGGACACCACATTGCATTTAATCACCATGTCTCCTAGTTTCCCCTGTCTGAGAAAGTTCCTCATTCTTTTTTTTTTTAATGTGGGTACCAGGAGTCGAACTCAGCACCTTGCTCTTGTCAGCAGGCGCTTGTGCCACTGAGCGATATCACCAGCCCCTTTTTTTTCCTTTATGTGGGTAGCGGGAGTTGAACTGAGGACCTTGAGCTTGCCAGGCAGGTGCTCATGCCGCTGAGCCATCTCACCAGCCCCCTCACTCTTGTTTTATTTTGGAAACTGTCTCTCAAAGGATTTGTCTGGTTTTTCCCATGACTAGGCTCACAGATCAGACACTTTTCTCATCATATCAAAGGCATATATTATCAGTGTAATAGCACTGATGATAATAACCTGATCACTTGTTTAAGGAAGCATCTGCCAGGTTTCTACACTGTAATGTTCTTTCTTTCTTTTTCTTTTTCTTTTATTTTCTTTTTTAAATTTGTGGGTGGTGCTGGGGATCAAACCTGGGGCCCTGCACATGCGAGGTAAGTGGTGTACCATCAAGCCATACCTGCAGCTCTGAAAGTTCCTGCGTTAACCATTCACTGTAGGGGAGGAGATTAAATTCCACTTCATGATGTATTACTTCTTAATTAAAAATAAATTTAAAAGACTTCAGAAGAGTGCTTTTCAACACATTTCTTATTCTAATGTTCATTTATTCATTCAGTCTACGATACACTGGGCACCCTCTGTGAGAAGCACTAGTCACTGACCTAGATTTGGAGGTACAGTGAAATCCCCACTGTGGAATGCATGTGGAACATACATTCCAGCCCACTTCCCACTATATTGTGTGCTAAAAACCAAACCACAAGCAAACACAGCCCACAAGTCCATGGGTCCAGGGAGCTAGGATATGCGACCAAACACAGAGGTGGGCTGAGCAGGACACAATCCCAACATAGTAGAGCAAAAGAAAGCCTGGAGCAGGGATTGTGGCACAATCCAGAGACGCAGTCAACGCCCATGGTGGCTCGCTGCAAGTCCCAGCACAGATTTGAAGGACTGAGCCAACTGTGTGGCATCTGCAAGGACATTAGCAGTCCCAGACACGTGCCTGGCACTTCATATTGGTTAAATAAATCAGAGAAAGAATAACTAGGAAGGCTATTCCCCCTTGCTCACTTTGGCACTACAAAATACACCCCAAGGTAATCAGAGGATCGAGAAGTTTGATATTGGGGTGACAGAGAATCTTGATTGTCAACCTGATTGGCTGGAGAGCCACCTAGAAGATTAATAAAGCACACTTCTGAGTGTGCTTGGTTGGGCCATGGGCACCTGAGCTTGTTCTGGTCCCTCCTGCTTTCCTCTCCTGCTCTTCCTCTGCTTCCTGCTTTCTGGCCATCATGAGGTGAGCAGCTGTCCTACGCCAGGCCTTTCTGCCATGATGTTCCTGCCTTGGAGCCAGTGACCACGGCCTGAAACCTCTGAAACCATGAGCCAAAATAAATGCTTTCTCCTTTAAGTTTTGTATAAGTTAGGTATTTTGTGCCAGCAACAGAAAGGTGATTAATACAACTGGGGAGTGTGGCTGCCCCATCTGCCGCCCCCGATATTCCCCTCTCCTTAGGTGTCCTCATGCTACCCCAAAGTCACCATCAGAAGGGGCTGCTCCCTGATACCCTCCCAGCCAGGCACAAGCATTGACTTTTTCCCTAATTTGAACAGGGTCCAGGAGGGAAGAGTTGTTCTGAAACTACACAGAATTATTTGCCTAGTTTTGGCCAAAGTCAGAGCTAACAGAAGGGAATTTCATCTGTGAGGTAACAGGCAGCCTCTGGTTCCTGAGATGACAGTAATGGAGTAAGCTAGGGGACATTAGCATAAGCCTGATGTGAAGTCCCTGGGGACAGCCACTCACATCTACACCCCTGTATACTCAATCTTTCATGCTCTCCCTATTGTTTCTGCTCCCTAAGACAGAGTGGGAAAAAAAAGCAAATGTTCCCCTCTTGCCCCTGGTTCTGAGGGCAGCTCTGAAAAATGGTGGAGCCCACTCCTGTTCCTCACCGTGTCTCTGGGGATTGAAACCAGGGCCTTCGCACATGCTAGGCAAGTGCTCTACCACTGAGCTACACCCCAGCTCTTCCTTACTGTGCTTAATGTTCTCTCGGAAAGGATCTCCGAGGGCAGCCTGCACTGGAAGGATGAGGTTGTGTGGAGCGCCTGTCTTCCTCCTCAGGTTCAAGAAATAGTGACCCAGCTGGTAAAACACTTCTCAGGGTCGTGGAAAGCAGAATCCCATTCTGCCATTATCTTGCCATGTGGCCTTAAACTTCTCCCCAACCTCCATTTCTGGGTACACAGACTGACACGGCAGGCTTGGCTAATATTGAAGATTGCTTACAGTTCTTACTTCCCACCATTTTTATTAGCCTGATACCTTTATAGAGTCCCAAGAGGTGCATATCCTGGGGACATAAGCAGGAGACAGAGAGACCCAGAAAAAAGCCAGCACCCATGCCCCAAGGGTACCGTATTTGTGAGAAACTGCAGTGAACAGAACTGGCCAGAGGAGGGGCCGGTGAGATAGCTCAGCAGCACAAGCACTTGCTGGCAAGCGTGAGGTCCTGAGGTCGACTCCCGGTACCCACAAAAAAAAAGACAGGGTGGAAAAAAGATGGCAGATCTGTAAGAAGCAGGTAGTGAACCTCTCCAAAAGTCGCCAGACACTGAAATATAGTGACTGGAGGAGGACAAGAAAGAGGGAAGTGGCTCCCATGGACCCAGGAAAGATCTGAAGCGCAGTTTGGGGCCCACGGAGAAAGTGAAGAGAGAAACTCCAACAAAGAAGAAGGAGGTGGCCTCCGGCGCCATTTCCCTGTGTCGGGAATCCTGACGTGACTGAAGCGGTTCAAATCTGCAGACACACGGTGACTGCTGGCACCCCCAGGGGCCTCCACGGAGGAACGCGAGAAGCAGCGGTGCAGAGAAGCAGCGGCCGTGAAGGACACACTGACTGGCGGTGAGTGCTGATGCCCAGCCGTCCCGCGCGAGAGAGCGACCAGCCGGGCGCCATTATGGGGGGGCAGCAGCTGAACTTGAAACTCAGTGCGGCCGCCACTCCATCCACGGCTCCAGCGGGGACCTCCGTGGAGTAACACAAGATGCTGCAGTACAGAGAAGCAGCAGCCGAGAGGGACACACTGACTGGCACTTTTCTTCCTGGTATTCCAAGAATCTCCTAAGAGTTTGAAATACTAGCAATAAAGCAACCTACCATAGGCAATTTACAAACAGCAACCCAGGAATTAAACTAAAGAAAGAAAAGAAAATGAGACGACACTTAAACAAGATGCAACCCCACACGTCCAGTTCACCAAAGGCAATCCCAGGGGGCAGTGAGGTGGGACAAACCGAAAGCCACCCACCTGACATCTCTGAAGTGGTAACAACAAAGCAGTTGAATGAGGCTCTGGAAAAATTTAAATCAGAAATAATTTCTCAGATAACTGCAGAGATAATGTCCACAATGAAGACCATGCTTAAGGACACTAGAGCAGACACAGACAAAAAAAACAGATGAGCTTAAGAAAATGATGGAAGCCATGAATGCTCAGCATAGGAAAGAAATGGATTCCATAAAGCAGATTCAAGCAGATATCCAGGAGAACAAAAATTCCATTGAAAGTATTTGTAGCAGATTAAGTCAATGTGAGGACAGGATCTCAGATATAGAAGACAGGCTTGCAATTAGTGATCATGAAAAGAAAGAATGCTTAAAAATAGCAAGGGACAATGAAAAATCAATCCAGCAGCTGCTAGATGATGCAAAGAAGAATAACTTAAGATTGATTTGAGTCAATGAAAAAGCAGGAGATAGCATAAATGACATCAGAACACTGTTCACAGACATTATCACAGAAAATTTCCCTGGTAGAGAAAAAGAATTTGACGTTCAGATAAGTGAGGCTTATAGAACTCCAATTAACCATGATCGAAAAAAATCTTCAGCCAGGCATATCATAGTCAAGATTCCAGAAATTCAACATAAGAGTAGAATCTTAAAAGCTGTTAGAGAAAAGAAACAAATCACCTATAAAGGAAAGCCCATCAGAATCACAGCGGACTTTTCAGCACAAACCCTCAAATCAAGAAGAGCTTGGAATGATGTATTTCAAGTTCTAAAGGAAAATAATCTTCATCCTAGATTGATGTACCCTGCAAAACTATCTTTCAAAACTGATGGAGAAGTGAAATACTTCCATGACAAAGAACATCTGAGAAAATTTATAACCACCAAACCAGCACTCCAAAATGTTTTGAAGGACATTCTAGAAAGGGATAACAAGGACTACAACTCCAAAAACCCCAACAGAAGGAATCCACCAGGCAGAGCAAATGATTAAAGAGAGGGAGGGAAAACAAAAATTAAAAGAGGGGGAGCCAACAACAAGAAAATAACATGACAAGGATAAGTCAATACATATCAGTTTTAACCATTAATGTTAATGGTCTCAATTCACCAATCAAAAGGCACAGACTGGTGAATTGGATCAAGAAGCAAGATCCAACAATATGCTGTATACAAGAAACACATTTAATTCAAAAAGAAATTCATAGACTGAAAGTCAAAGGATGGAAAACAATACTCCATGTGACAGGAACCCAGAAAAAAGCAGGGGTAGCTATTCTTTTCGCAGACAAAGTGAATTTCAAACCAAGAATGATTCAGAGAGATAAAGAAGGTCACTACATCCTTGTAAAGGGAACAATCCAAGAGGAAGAGATAACAGTCATAAATATATATGCAACAAATACCAGTGCACCCAACTATATAAAACAAATATTAATGGACATGAAAAATCAAATAACCACTAATACAATTGTATTGGGGGATCTCAATACTCCACTGTCACAAAAAGACAGATCAACTAGACAAAAAATCAACAATGAAATATTACAACTGAACCAAACTTTGAAACAAATGGACTTAGTAGATGTCTACAGAGTGTTCCACCCCACAACATCAGAATACACATACTTCTCAGCTGCACATGGGACGTTCTCCAAAATAGACCACATACAAGCTCATAGAACCTGCTTAAGTAAATGCAAAGGAATTGAAATTATCCCATGTATATTATCAGACCATAGTGCAATGAAATTGGAAATCAATGGCAAAAGAAACCACAAGAATTTGCTAAACACATGGAAATTAAATAGCACCCTACTGAACAACCCATGGGTCACAGATGAAATTAAAGAAGAAATTAGACAGTTTCTGCAACTGAATGATAATGACAGTACAACATACCGGAACTTATGGATACAATGAAAGCTGTCCTAAGAGGGAAATTTATAGCATTAAATTCCTCTATCAGGGAAACAGAGCAAGCACAAATAAACAACCTAATGGTGAACCTCGAACTTCTAGAAAAAGAAGAGCAGGCTAAGCCAAAAGCTCATACAAGGGAGGAAATTATAAAGATCAGAGCAGAAATTAACGTATTGGAGACTAAAAATACAATACAAAGAATCAACGAATCAAAGAGTTAGTTCTTTGAAAGATTAAATCAAATTGACAAACCCTTATCCAACCTTATTAAAAAACGGAAAGAAAGTACTGAAATCCACACAGTTAAGAATGAAAAGGGTGATAATCACAATGGACCCTGCAGAAATCCAGAAGATCATCTATACCTACTTTGAAAACTTGTATTCTAATAAGATGGAAAATGCAGAAGAAATGGACAGATTCCTAGATACATATGAATTACCAAAGCTCAACCAAGAAGATATAAAAATCCTAAATAAACCAATAACAATCAATAAAATAGAAAATGTAATTAAAAACTTCCCAACAAAGAAAAGCCCAGGCCCTGATGGATTCACTGCTGAATTCTACAAGAAATTTAGAGAAGACCTAACACCACTACTTCTCAAACTCTTTAATGAAATTGAAAGGGAAGCAATACTCCCAGATTCATTCCTGGAAGCAAGCATTACCCTGATTCTAAAACCAGAGAAGGGGGCCGGTGAGATGGCTCAGCGGCGTAAGCACCTGCCTTGCAAGCACGAGGGCCCGAGTTCGACTCCTGGATCCCACATACGAAAAAGGGGCCGGTGATATCGCTCAGCGGCACGGGTGCCTGTTGGCACACAAGGTCCTGAGGTCGAACCCCCGGTACCCACAAAAAAAAAAAAAAAAAAAAAAACCAGAGAAGGACCCAACTAAGAAAGAGAACTATAGACCAATCTCCCTAATGAACGTAGATGCAAAAATCCTCAATAAGATACTGGCAAACAGAATCCAGCAAATCATCAAGAAGATTATATACCATGACCAAGCTGGATTCATCCCAGGGATGCAGGGATGGTTCAACATACATAAATCAATAAATGTAATGCACCATATTAACAGAACCAAGGACAAAAATCATATGATCATCTTGATAGATGCAGAAAAAGCTTTTGACAAAGTCCAGCACCCATTCATGATAAAAACCCTACAAAAAATTGGAATAGATGGTCTTTATCTCAATCTGATAAAAGCTATCTATGACAAACCAACAGCCAATATCATACTAAATGGACAACAACTGAAAGCCTTCTCTCTAAAATCAGGAACAAGACAAGGATGTCCACTGTCCCCTCTCTTATTCAACATAGTCCTGGAAACTTTAGCCAGAGCAATTAGACAAGAGAAAGAAATAAAAGGAATTATGATTGGAAAGGAAGAAGTTAAATTATCATTATTTGCAGATGACATGATACTCTACGTAGAAGACCCCAAAAACTCCACTGAAAAATTGCTAGATTTAATAAGCAAATTCAGTGGTGTAGCTGGATACAAAGTCAACACTCAAAAATCAATAGCCTTGCTGTACACCAATAACAAACTCACTGAGAGAGAAATTAGGGAAACAACACCTTCCACAATCACATCTAAAAAAATGAAATACCTAGGAATCAATCTCACAAAGGAAGTAAAAGACCTCTACACTGAAAACTACAGTACTCTGAAAAAGGAGATTGAAGAGGATATCAGAAAATGGAAAGATATCCCTTGCTCTTGGGTCAGAAGAACCAATATAGTGAAAATGGCCATACTTCCAAAACTGTTATACAGATTTAATGCAATTCCGATCAAAATTCCAACAACATATCTCACAGAATTACAGAAAACAATCCTAAAATTCATCTGGAACCAGAAGAGACCTAGAATAGGAAAGGCAATTCTGGGCAACAAAAGCAAAGCAGGGGGCATCACAATCCCTGATTTGAAATTACACTATAAAGCTACTGTGATAAAAACAGCATGGTATTGGCAAAAAAACAGACCTGAAGATCAATGGAATAGAATAGAAGATGCAGAAACAACTCCATACATACTAAGCCACCTTATCTTTGACAAAGGTGCCAAACACATTCATTGGAAGAAAGATAGCCTCTTTAATAAATAGTGCTGGAAAAATTGGCTCTACACATGCCAAAGATTAAAATTAGACCCATATCTTTCACCGTGCACTAAACTAAATTCAAAATGGATCAAAGAACTAAATATTAAAACAGAAACATTAAATCTCCTGGAAAATAGAATAGGTAAAACTCTTGAAGACATTGGTGTAGGCAAAGACTTTATGAATAAAACCCCCACTGCACAGGAAGTATCACAAAGAATCAACCACTGGGATCTCATCTTATTAAAAAGCTTTTGCACAGCAAGAGAAACAACCAACAGAGTGAAGAGACAACACACAACGTGGGAAAAAATGTTTGCCAGCTGTTCCTCAGACAAAGGATTACTATAGAGAACATACAAAGAACTCAAAAAAATCAGACCTCCCAAATTTAAAGACCCAATCCAAAAATGGGCATCTGAGATGAATAAACACTTCTCAGATGAAGAAATACAAATGGCAAATAAATATATGAAAAAATGTTCAACATCACTAGTCATTCGAGAGATTCAAATGAAAACAACACTGAGATTCCATCTCACCCCAGAAAGAATGGCTATTATCAAGAAATCAACTAATAACAAATGCTGGAGGGGCTGTGGGGAAAAAGGAACCCTTCTCCACTGTTGGTGGGAGTGTCGACTGGTGCAGCCACTGTGAAAATCTGTGTGGAGACTCCTCAAAAAACTAGGATTGGTCCCATTTGCCCAGCTATTCCCCTTCTGGGTATCTTCCCAGAAGAATTAAAAACATCGTACCACAGCGATATATGTGCACCCATGTTTATAGCAACACAATTTGTAATAGCTAGATCGTGGAAACAACCCAAATGCCCATTAACCAAGGAATGGATAAAAAAGATGTGGTATTTCTACACAATGGCGTACTACTCATCCATAAAGAAAGATAAACTGGAAACTTTTAAAGGTAAATGGATGCAATTCGAGAAAATACTCACAAGTGAAATAAACCAGATGCACATTTGTAAACATCGTATTGTCTCCCTAGTATGAAAATGCAATTTTACTGTGACTATTCCATTCCTTAGTCTTCTATTTTTACCTAGCTTTTACATGGCTTAATCTTATACTGAGTAATATTTTTCTCCAAAAGGTATTTGTACATTCTCTAATGCTTGAGTTTGTTAATACATAAGAATGTTTAGTTGTTGTCTTTAAAAAATAATAATAATAAATAAAATAAATAAAAAATAAAAAGAAAAAAAAAAAGAAAACTGGCCAGAAGGTGGAGCTCTCCATTTAGATGAGAAATATTTAGTTTATGCTAGGTTAAAAATCTAACTCAGTATTGCTGTCCAGCACAGTGTGTCCCTGAACATTTAGGTAATGGATACACCCTCAAATATCAGTAGCCTCTGCCAGGATGAGTGGCTTTCCATGAACAGTCATAGTCACTTTACTCATCTTCGAGAGGAAATTACTCTGAGTGTGACAATTTCATTTTGTGCAAAAATAGGAAGAAGTGCAATTGAACAGCCCTAATTAAAATCAACTTCTTTGTGGATGACTCTAAAACATATAGCTTAACAGATTTGGATACCACACTATTGTAGATATTATAAATTATAGCCTTAGCAAAACTATTACATGAAAATGCACCATTTTCCTCCAAACACTCAGTGGCATTAAAGCAGGAGAAAACAGTACTTACAGGGTGGAAGAATCTCACCTTCTTGACTGTTGTAATTCCCAAGTCCTGTGAATACTCCAAGCTAAAGTGTAAAGGATTTGATACCAAGACCAAAGAATCGCTCTGCAAAGGCAGTGATCCTTGGGAAGATCCCATCAGCTGATGATGGGTCCTTGGTGGCCTGGACAGCTGGCAGGAGAATCGAGCGTTGGCAGCTCCTTCTGCAAGATGCACCTGTGTCCTAGCACTGCCAAGCCACCTGGCTCCAAATCACACAGCCAGTACCATTCACTGCTGAGCCTTAGCATATGTACCCTTGCAGTGTTCACGGCTTTTGTGCAGAGCCACACATTTTTTTGTGTTATTGTTAATGGGGTCTTGCTCTCTTGCTCAAGATGGCCTTAAACTACTGGGCTCAAGCAATCCTGTTGCCTTATTCCCCCTCCCCCATTAGCCGGTGGGCTATTGCGGCTCCTGGAAGAACCACATGTCTTGACCTTTCTCCAAGTCCATCCCGATCTGTCTTGAAATTGAACTCCCAGCTTCTGCCTTATTTTACTGTCTTTGGGTGACTCTAACTTACTCTTTACACAAAATGCTTGACACCCGTTCTTGCATTTCCTTCCAGTCCACCTCCCTTCTTCCAGGCATTCCTGGAGCTTGGAAGTGCCCTGTGGCATTCCCGGGGAAGAAGGGCATCTTATCATGGAGATGTCCCTAGAGCAGAGGGACTTACCCTGCTCAGAAGTGGAGCATTCTTTTAGGGGATGTGCCTCAGAGAGGACACAGCAGAACAGGGCCTCACACCTGCCCTCACAGCTGGCATCCGACCCCTTCAGAGCATCCGTATCCTGCTGGCCCAGCCACTACTGGCCAGACAGCCAATGTGGACAGGTGTCTGTGTAAACAGACAACAGGCCCTTGGGGAACACAGAGCCACCTGATTTTCTCTTCCTCCTCCTGCTATCCTCCTTTTTGGGTCTGCAGATGCAAATTCTCTTAGTTCACCCCTTTATTCCAAATGTAGAGCTTCATTCACTCAACAAAAATTTATTGAGCACTGTGCTGGTTAGTCTCAATTGTCAACTTTGTTGGCTTGTGGCTGCCTAGAAGATTAGTAAAGCACACTTCTGGATGAGTCTGGGTGGATTATGGAGGCACGACCTTGGGGACTCTAGCTGATCCCTGACTTTACCCTCTGGCACTCTTCCTTTCCTCTCTGCTTCCCAGGTCCCATGAATTGAGCACCCTTTCTCTGCCATGCCTTTCCACCATGATGTTTCTACCTTGGAGGCAGCCAGCCAGGGCTCTCCCTGAAACCATCAGCCAAATGAAACTCTCCTCCTTTAAGTTGTGGATGTCAGGTGTTTTGTTCCAGCAATGAAAATCTGACCAATACAAGCACCAACAATTTGCCAAGCATTTCCTGGGAGTATAGCTAGGGGAAAAGATATGTAAATCCCTGCACTTGTGCAGTGCAAATTCTCACAAAGGAGACTGAAACAAGATAAAAGATTAGTACTACAGATGGTGACAAGATCCCTCTCTCTCTTTCTGGATGGTGGCAAATCTAAGAATAAAAATAAAGTAGGCTAATAGTAAAGGAAGTTGCCAGAGATGAAGGAAGTGCAGTTTTGAACGAAGGCTTGACAGAGATGGAGTAGCAAGCCATGCAGTTACCTGGGCAACATGACTGGACTAAAGAATTGCAGAACCTGTTGTTTATACAGTTTTTTTTTTGTGGGTACCGGGGGGTCGACCTCAGGACCTCGTGCGCCAACAGGCACCCGTGCCGCTGAGCGATATCACCGGCCCCTTTTTTTCGTATGTGGGTTCCGGGAGTCGAACTCAGGCCCTTGCGCTTGCAAGGCAGGCGCTTACACCGCTGAGCCATCTCACCGGCCCTGTTTATACATTTTTGAGACCCTCTATAAGAAATAGAATATAAAGGGCTGAGGATGTAGCTTGGGGTAGAATACCTGTCTTGCATGCATGAGCCCCTAGGTTCTGTCCCCAGTACTGCAAATAATAAAAACAAGAATATAAAATTATCAATACAAAATTAGGTAGAGTGCTCATGTAAGGAAGGACTGCAAGCTTACATTCCATTAGCTTTCTGATATCTCCGCCTCTGCTGGAGGAAACGCATTCTATGTAAAGAACCTCAGGGCAGGGGGAGGTGACATCAGGGGTGGATGTAGGAATTGGGCTTTACTAGCTGGGATGGGAGCCACTGGCATTTGTGATCAGAGAAGTAATGTGATCTGACTTGGATGTGGAAAGGGTTCTTCTGGCTATTTTGAGAACAGACTGGGGTGGGTCAAAGATGGAAGGCAGCAGGAGAGCAGTTAGGAGCCAGTTGGAATAACCTAGGGGAGAGGCGAGGGAGGGATAGCTGGGTTGGCAGCAGCAGAGGTGTGAGCCTTGAATGCCCTTGGAGGATCATGGGATTTGCTCTGGAAAGACATAGTTTCATTAAGGGTGTGTGTGTGTCTGCGAGGGGATGGAATACTGTTTGGAAGCGATCTGGGCAGGAGATAGCAAATTCTTGTCCCTGGACTAGATCACTAAGGGAGTGGCTGTGGGTGGAGGAGTGGCCCTAGGGACAAGCCCTGAAGCCCTCTTAAATTTAAAAGTCAGAGAGAAGCTGGGTGTGGTGGTGCAAACCTGTGATCCCAGCACCTGTGGAGGCTGAGGTGAGAGAATCAGGAGCTCGAGCCCAGCCAGGGCAATTTAAGTAACTTAGAAAGACCCTGTCCCAAAAAATTAAAACAGCGCTGACAATTTAGCTCAATGCAAAGTCCTTAAGTTCAATCCCCAGTGTCTCAAAAAAAAAAAAAAAGTCTCAGGGAGAAAAGTCATAAAACACAAAAAGATAAGTTGAGTGGGAGAAGGAATCAGCAGTGAGGCAGGAGAACCAAGAAGTAGTGGTCTGTACACCTAGAAAACCAGGATGGAGAGGCTGCTGTAGCTTGGGCCTTGAGTGTCTCCCAAAGCCCATGTGTTGAAGGCTTGGTCCCCAGCCTGTGGCCCTCTTGGGAGGTGGTGGACCGCTTAGGAGGTGGGGCCTGTGGGAGGAAGTGAGGTCATGTGGGGGCGTGGCCTTGAAGGGGATTTTAGGACCCTCTCCTTTGGCCCCGCTTTTCCTATCCCAGCTGCCATGTGGTGAATGGGCCTCCTCACCTTGCTCTCCAGCCCTGATGTACCCTGCTGCCACAGGCCCAAAGCAGCAGGGCCAGGTGACAATGGACTACAACCTCTGAAACTGTAAAACAAAATCAACCTTTCCTCCCTATAAGTTCCTTACCTCAGGTATTTCATCAAGGTGACAGAAAGCTGACTAAGACAGAGGTAATCAAGTGCTTCAAATGTTGCTGATAAATCAAAGCATGAGGATTGAGCTGAATTTAACACGCTGGGACATCGCTGGCACTTGTGACAGGAGCAGGCGTATCAGTGCCATCCAGACCTGAGCAGAGTGAAAAGCTGCAGCATTAGACCTTCAGCTGGAGCTGTCTGGCTGATCTGCACTTGGTGCTGATGAGCAGTTCTGGTCTGGCCCCTGGGACCTTCACCTACACCCGGGACTTGTGGGCTCTTCCTGCCTCCAGGTCCTTTCCAATGCTGCAAACAGATCTCAGACAGCTGGACCAGCACTTCACGCATGTGAAGGCACTGATCTCCTGAAGAGCCAGAATTCTGTAATTCCCTATGTTGGGAAAAGAGTGAAAAAAAAAACAGGAGAAAGGAGACAGGTGTGGTGACTTGTTCCCATAGTCCCAGCTACTAATCTGGAGGCTGAGGCAGGAGGATCAGTTGAGCCTAGGAGTTAGAGAATGTGGGCAACATAGTGAGACCCCCATCTAAAGAAACAAAAAAAGCAACAAAGATCAAGAAAACAAGAGAAAGAAGTAAACTTCAGACAAAACGAGTTACCCATTTTTAGTTTCAGCTGGCAGTGAGTAAATACTGCCTTTGCCTATGAGTTAGCTATTACATGAATGTGTCAGTGGCTACAGACAAAGGACGACAGGGGGAAGCCAGGTAAAATGGCATTGTGTTGATCCTTCTACAAAATAACCATCTTCTTGTAGTGCTGAGATTGAACCCATGGCCCTGTACATGCTAGGCAAGTGCTCTACCACTGAGCTACCCACCCCAGCCACTCTTTTTTTTTTAATTTTATTTTGAGATAAGGTCTTGCTATATAACCCAGGGTGGGCTTGAACATTGAGAGCCTCCTGCCTCAGCCTCCCAGAGTGCTGAAATTACAGGTATCTGCCACAACTCCCAGGATCTTTCAGTTTTTATACATCTGAAAAAAATCCTTTATTTCTCCTTCATTTATGTAAGTTATTTTTGCTGGTTAGGAGATTCTAGTTTATAGGACCTACTGACTTATTTTATTTTCAAATCTTTAAAAATTTTGCTTCACTGTTTTTCTTGCCTGTATTTTATTCTAATAGGAAATCATCTGTCATCTTTATTCTATACGTCTTTCCTTTGGTTTCTTTTAAATTTTTCTTTTTATCATCGACTTTGAGCAATATTTTTTTTTTTTTTGTGGGTACTGGGGGTTGACCTCAGGACCTCGTGTGCCAGCAGGCGCCCGTGCCGCTGAGCGATATCACCGGCCCTTTTTTCGTATGTGGGTTCCGGGAGTCGAACTCGGGCCCTCGCGCTTGGCAGGCAGGCGCTTATGCCACTGAGCCATCTCACCAGCCTGACTTTGAGCAATTTGATTGTGATGTTCCTTTGTGTTATTTTCATTTTGTTCTGCTTTTTTTAGAGCCGGAGTCTCAGTGTATTTCTCAGGCTGGGCTCAACCCCCCCGGCTTACGCAGTGGTCCTGCCCCAGTCTCCTGAGTAGCTGGGGCCCAGGCTGTGCCACTGTGCCTGACTTGGTCTTGTTTTCTTCAGGTTGCTTGGGCTTGGAGTACCCTGAACTTCTTCCATCTATGGGTTTATAGTTCTCATCAAATTTGAAAAAGTTTTGGCCACTGTTTCTACAATTCTTTCTTTTCCTGCTCTGGCTTCCTCCTATGTTCTCTGAAACTAATTTTTCTGACTGATTTGCCTGACTCAGGAAGCAACGTATGTTCCAAATGTTCTGAAAAACAAGTATAGGAAAAAAAGTATTTTAAAAAAGGATAGCTCATTTACAAATGGAAAGGGGACCAAGAGATGGAAGGAAGGGGATAGAGAGGGGAGGGGAAGGAGACGGAAAAAGAATTAAGATGTGTTATGTACATGTGCCAACTCCCCATAGAGAATGTAATCATTATGCATAGCAAACACGGACTAATAAAAAACTTTTTAAAAGAATCTTAGACTAGGAATTAGAAAAACATACATGTACTATGTATACATGGCCATAAAAAAGAGGGAAAAGATGAAAAATGACTAAATTTGAAAGCAGAAAATCTTTAAGCATTTATACGTGGTATGTGTATTTTTTCATGTTACATGCGTATCCTTAAGAAGTCAAGAAATAAACGAAAAAAAAAGAGGGGAGGAAAATATTTGCAACACATATGACAAGGGACTGATTAACATAAGAACACTCGGGGCCGGTGAGATGGCTCAGCGGCATAAGCGCCTGCCTGGCAAGCGCGAGGCCCGAGTTCAACTCCCGGAACCCACATACGAAAAAAAGGGCCGGTGATATCGCTCAGCAGCACGGGCGCCTGCTGGCACATGAGGGCCTGAGGTCGACCCCTGGTACCCACAAAACAAAAACAAAAAAACATAATATTTATATCAAATCAAAAAGAAATATTTAAAGAGATAGAAATGAACAAAGGACATAGAAAGGTAGGATGGGCTTGGGGTAAATGGTTAAGGAAATATGTAGAGTTACTCAACCTTACTGATAAAATGTACCCAAAGTTACATATACCATTTTCATCAGAAAATGGGCAAAGCCTGAAGACTTGGAAAGGACCCACCCCTGCTGTGGGGGGAGGTGTACAAACGATGGTAGAAAGGCATACTCATCTATCATATAATCAAATATTTACGTCAGAAACCAAGTAAAACAAGCTCTCTTGCTTTCAGAAAGGCACCTGGGTAGCCATCTGAAAGGCCAGGGTCAAGTTTAGATTTCTGTACTGGGTCCCCCTAGGAGGAGGAGAAGCAGCTCCCAGACGCTAATCGGGGCTTAGTTGCGGCCTGCTTCCCTTCCGTGCGCGCGCACGCGCGCGCGTGTGTGTGTGTGTGTGTGTACCCCATCTACACAGCAAGCTCCATCCACTGACTGTGTAGAGTTACCCCTCGGCCACCCTGGGGCCTAGCAGTGAGTGTGCCAGCCACGGCCACTCTAGAAGATGGATCTGGGAAGAGGCCTTGCAGACCACAGAAGTAGGCTTGAGGCTCCTTAGGAAAGGACTTCTGGGGTCCCAATGCTCCGAGTGTGGTCCAGTAGGCAGGCACATCCCCCTGACCCCCCACAGCCTGTGACCTGCAGGAAGGGGCACACAGCCAGCAGAGAGACAAATGGGGCTTTCTACAGCTTGGGGCCTGGGTCTGGGGTGGTCCTAAATGTAGGGAAACAGGCACATTCCTATACTAGTTAGTTGTTATTTGGCAATATCTTCCAAAATTCAACCTGACAGCTCTACTTTTAGTAACATATTATCTGGACTTGTACAAGTGCCCAGTGCTGTATGTAACATTATATTCACTATAACATAGCGTGATCAAAACACTGCAAACGATATAAATATCCCCCAAACGGTGAATGAGTGAACCACTCACTTTCCCATCACTGGGACACAATACCCAACACCCACAACTTAGAGGAGGAGAGGTTTATTTTGGCTTATAGTTTTCAGAGGGTTCAGTCCATAGTTTGTTGGCTTCAAGGCAGAAATGGCCTCATGGGAAGAAAAGCTGGGGGAGGACAGCTGCTCAACACATGGAAGCTAGGAAGCAGAGAGAGAAGGGAGGAGCAGTGAGGGAGTGATCCAGTCACCTCCCAAAAGCTCTGCCTCTGAACACATCAGACTTTTGGTGACATTCCAGATTAAACCATAACAATGGGTAACTAAATTATATGGCACACTTGTGCAATGAAATATGTATTAGCAGTCATGATGCAGGATGGGCTGATGTGAAAGATCTGCACTACATATTTTTATGTGTGAGAAAAGTAAATTAAGGATCTAATATGTAATATGATCAACTGCATGCATATCTGTGTATGTGTATGTGTTTATATGTTGATGCCCACATTTGCTAAGAAATTTTCTAGTTTGAATTTCAAGAAACTTTTGTGTTAGAACTTCTGGTTAGTAAGAGTAGTGATTGATGGGAATGGTTTTTATTTTACGCTTCTATTTGGATTTGTTGCCAGAGCACTTAGTACTTTATAATAAAAATAGCAAAAAATGTATTGAGGGAAACTTCTGGAACATATCTGATACTGACCCAGCCTTCACTGGTGACAGCACTGATTACCTGTCATGGGCAGGCCCCTGGCAGGCACTGGGGCAGCACAACCATGAGGCTAGAAGCTCTTGCCAGTTCCTGCCAGTCTCTTCTCCTTCTTCATTTCAAGATGTCAAGAACTGTACAGAAGCCCAGGAGAAACCATGTCACACGCTGTATGCGGTGTATTTCCTGTGGGTGTCCTTAGGTAGCTGCCAGCCCCCATAGTAGATCAGTGGCTCTCTGACCACGGGCTCACACCTGCTGGCTCTGCCCAGCCTTGTCTCATGGATGCGGGCATAAATCACAGGATTTTCTCTTACTCGGAAAACAACTCAAAGGTCAGTCCATCCCAGCAGTGAGTAAATATCAGCTCCCAAATCTGAGAGAGGCCCAAAGAGATGACTCTACCCTGGCATGAAGTCCCCATGGCTGGTTCTTGATGACTGGGCTGGGAGCTCCCAGACCACAGAGGCCAGACTGGGTTCATCCCTGCATCCAGGTGCGTGGTCCAGGGGCTGGCACGTAGGCTGTGCTGCATGAATGCCGAAAAGACAAGGCCTGACCCGTCCTCTGCCATCTCTGTGAGGACCTCATTCCTTTGGGGTTTGAACACTCACCTTTCTGGAGGTGGCCGCCCTCTCGTGGAATCTGCACACTGCAGCCAGCAAAACTCACCAGATGGGGAACGCTGGATGATGAGTCACGTCCTCCTTGCTCCTGACAGCTCTTCTAGGCCATCTCCCATCAGCGGGAGCCAGTCTTTGGGCAGGATGTCTCTGATTACCCGGTCTCTGGAACCCCCCAATCTAAGGAGGAGATGACAGTGACACTTTGTGACTTAGTCATCGGTTTCAATCTCATTTTCAAATGGTGACTGTCCCATCTGCTCGAGTGATATCCCCCAAAGTCTCAAGTGTTCAGAAGTGGGGCTTTTAGAAGGTGACTGGATCATGGGGACATTATATTCATCAGTTGATTCACCTAGTCATGAGCGCAAAGCTGAATGTGCTATTAGGAAGTGGGGCTTGGTGGAAGGAGGTGTGTCCTGGAGTGGGGGGGTGGCCTGGAAAGGTGTATTCTTGTCCCCAGCTCCTCTCGTCTCTCTGCTTCCTGGCTGCTGTGGGATGAGAAACTGTTCTCCACTAGGCCCTTCCACCAGACTATTTCTGCCTTGGAGTTGGACAACCATGGACTGAATCCTCTGGAACCACGAGCCAAATAAACCTCTCCTCTAAATTGCTGTGTCATGTATTTTGTCCCAGTAATGGAAAATTGATCAATACAGTCCCTACGTTATTCATTGTTCCTTATACAACAACTTCTGTAAACGATTCTTTCCAAAAATTAGTGCCTGATAAATGTCCCTCTAGAACACTCAACGTGTCATTTAACAAGACAGAACCCACTTCCTAACCCATTATGTTTTCCTTTGGTCCTGGCTGCCAGAAAACTAGGAGCTAATTATGCCAAGAGTATAAAAGCCATTTTTGTTTTGTTTTGTTTTGTTTTGTTTGAGACAGGGTCTCACTATGTAGTTCAGGCTGACCTTGAACTCACTATGTAATCCAGGCTGGCCTCCAACTTGTGGGATCCTCCTGCTTCAGCCTCCCCAGAGCTGGGATTACAGGTGTGTGCTACCACACCCGGCCATTATAAAAATAATTTAAATCTCACAATAATGTTAACGTTATCTCTTATCTCCTCTAAATCCTAATGCCTATTTTTTTGTTTTTAATTTTACAGTGCTGGGGACCAAGCACTGTCCCATCCAAGTGTCCCCTGCCACCCCCCACACACCATAATGCCTATCTTTTACTAGATTGCTGTGAACTGGGTGACTGTGTAATTTACCATCCAAATGGAGCCCTTCTCAGAGTGAAGAACACTATTAATAATTATACCTGCATGACAGGTGTAAAGCAAGACTGTCCCGGGAAAACGGAGATGGGTGAGCACGCTGCTTATAACTGGAAACAGGCTTGGCAAACATTATATACCAATAACACTCAGTTTAGCCTTGTTGGTGTAAGAGTTTGGGTTCCATTAAACTCAGTAAAATTATGCAGAGCTGAAGATAATAGAATTCACAATGAATAGCAACAAAGGTTGTGAATGTGTTCGCATGACTAGGAAGGAAGGACAAGTGTGTACCCTCTCCTGTCATGCACCCTGTGCCCCTTCATTCCCAAAGCCTCTGCCTCCATAGCGCCACGGAGGACCTGTCCAGTGGCCAGTGGCCGCTGGCAGTCCCTAGGGGTGGGGCTTAGGCAAAGTAATCTGTCTAGAAGGGAAGGACGGGAACTTCAGCCTCGCATTGTGCAGCACTTAACTGGAGATGGGAAAAACTGACATTGTCTATCTCAAAGAAAAGGGTGAAGTTGATGAAGGTGGTGGGACCCCAAAGAGTCACAGCCACTACACGGTCGTGCTCCCTCACAGGGCACGCGGCCCGTTGCTCGCCTGCTCACACTCTACTGAGATCTTCCTCGCGCGAGGCCAGGACAGAGCTCCCGCCTCTCCCCGCCACACCCAGCTGGTCACTCCAATGAAACAGATCCCAGGGGGCGCAGAGGCGGGAGGAAGCCACCGCGCCGCTTCCAAAAGTCAACGCTAGAGGTCGCCCCTCTCCAACATTAGACTCGGCTCCGCCAAGGACCAGCTGCTCTAAGTGTACTGTGGGAGGCCGGCCCAGAGGGGGCAGCACCTGTCCGGCCCGCACTCCAGTGGGATGGTGCTGCATTCTTGGGGGCCTTGCTTGCCTTGGCTAATACTGGCCTGGCTTCTCAGATCCCTTTCCTCTGTGTGGACCCTCCCCTCTGCCATCCCAGGCTTTCATCTCTATCAAGACCTGGTCCCAGAAAAGGCACCATGGCCACACATTCCTTGGAGTAAGCGCTTGCGTCCCTCCCCAGGAGTGAGCAACGATATCACCTGGCCCACAGAGGCATGCGATTTGATGTCCAGTGTGATCCCAAAGCAGATAAGCATTTACATTTTATTACAGTAAAAGATGTGTTGCCACTAATCCCCCTCAAAATCCTCCCACTTTCTTTGGACACTCATGCCATTGATCTCACCGCTTTCTGAAACAGTCCTGGAGTTCTGGAGTCCTCTTGCCTGAGTTTCTTTAGTTGTGGTGTCCTGGCTCTTTCATCAACTCAAAATGTTGACCTTTCGTGGTCATTTTGATTTGGGGGGAGAGCAAGGAGTCGCACGGTGCCATATCCCTGAATAAGGTAGATGAGAACACAGCGTCATGCTTTCATGAGCCTGCCTTTCTGTTGGACAGCATTGGACAGCAGCATTCACCATGTTTTTGACCACACCTTGTGAAGATAGGAAGGAGGACTTCGAGAATTGCTTCATAAAGTGGCAGGAATGATAGGATTACTGTGTTCAAATCAAGAGGGAATATTCTGAGGGGGATTCATGGCAATGCGTCTTTTATTATAATAGATTTTTAAAATTTAAACATTCACCATATATCATGATCACACTTCTTATACTTTGTTTTAATTACTGAAATGTTTCTACTTTTCACATTAGAAAACGTTAAAACTCAATGTACTGCCTCCCAATAGGGAGTGCTAATCAATTTTAAGTAAGTAGAAGCAGAATATAACAATGTTTCTATATGCTATAACCTTCACTGGATAAAATTTATTTGGAGAACCCAGAAAATGAGTTGAATTGAGGGACACAGAATCAGTGTGATTTCTTGTGTTGGTCACATTTGTGTCACTGTGACAAAATGCCTGACAAACAGCTTCAGGGAGGAAAGACGCACTGGGTTCACGGCTTCAGAGATGTCAGTCCATGGTTGGTTGGCTCTATCACTGGGGGCCTGAGGTGAGGTGGAAACATTGTGGCAGAAGGGTGTAATGGAGCAGAGCTGCTCACTTCATGGCACCTGGGAAGCAGAGAGAGAGGGGGGAAGGTGCCAGGGACAAGCTATACCCTTCCGAGGCACAGTCCCCTCATTTAGTGACCTATTTCCTCCTACTGGTCCCTACCTCCTAATAGCTCACTCAGCTATGAACTCATCATTGATACATTCCTTTCTTCCTTCTCCCTCCTTCCCGTATCTATGGAAGTTGATTACATTTTTCATTTTCTTTCAAGATGTATCTGATGGGAACATTATTTGGTAGGGAGTGAGTAAGCCAAATAGACACTTACATCCATTAGGTTGACATGATTGCCAGGCCTTGTTCCCAGACCCTGCTTCCTGGGAACTATCTTCTCCCACAACCTGGCCCTTGTCCCAGGCCACTTTCAGTCTCCTTGAACGACTTAACACAGACTTTTCAATATTCTCATGCTGGGCAACCCACTCGGAACCCTTTCTGTCTCTCTCAGACAGAAGCTTTCTTTCCCCAATGAATATTTGCTGCTCTTAACCTCCATTATTTCTAGAATTCATTCTTCAATTTTAGAGAACATGAACTTCTACCAGACATCGAGCAGGTTGGGAGTTTCTTTCCCCTATATCATTTGGAGGTCTTCCACCAAGATAATTGGTTTCATAGATTCTGGATTGCTTTTGTTTCCATAGATTCTGGACTGTGGCTCTAGATAACCAAAATTTTTTATGCTTCAAATTTTGTTATGTTGGGCCGGTGAGATGGCTCAGCAGCATAAGCGCCTGCCTGGCAAGCGCTAGGTCCTGAGTTCGACTCCCAGAACCCACATACGAAAAAAAGGCCGGTTATATTGCTCAGCAGCACGGGCACCTGCTGGCGCGCGAGGTCCTGAGTTCGAACCCCAGTACCCACACACACAAAAAAATTTGTTATGTCTTTGCCCATAATTGCTTATGCTTTGTCTCTTACATAGTTTTGTTAAAATGATGATAAATTTAAGTTAAAAACATGGGACAGTTATAAGGTCATGATGCTTCTTTAATGGGACATTATTATTCCAGTTTTGTATATGTTGCATTTGAGCTAGTTGCTGAATTTACTGGGTTTTTTGCTCGACTTTCAACAATGGCACTAAGAAGAGTAATATTAGAGCGCCACCTAGTGGATTTTAATATAAAATTCTGTAAAATGGGTCTTTTTATGAGCTCTAGCACAGACTTAGAAAATATACATGCCTATTAATAAACAGGGGACTCCTTTTGCCAGTTAAAAGATGCTAGGTCAGTGGCCGTTCTTAAGACTTGCAGGACAGATTTCACTGAGACAAACTGGCCTGATCCACCCGTACACTCTAGGGGAAATTTCAAGCCTGTTCTGCCTCAGTTTCCTTTCTGGTCTGATCTGCTGGTGAGGAGGCAGTCTTAGCTCTTGAGGTTCCCCATTCTTGCTTTTCCAGGCTGAGAATGATGACTCATGAGCAAGTTGTTTCAATAATTCACCATGAGCATGAGAAGAGAAGACTTCCTTTCTCTGATCTTATTTCTGATCTTTTTCTGCCACTTTGTACTTTCCTTTTTTTTTTTTTTTTTTGAGGCTTGTAAGGTTAGAGAGAAGACCTCTAAATTGCCCCAAACTTTTCCTCCTACCCAAATACTAAGTTAAGCCTGTAGAAAATGAATGTTTGCTAACAATGAAGAAAGAAAAATCATCTTAGATGAGGGACACATACCCCGCCTCTGGGTCAGATGAGACATCGGAATTTTGCCCATCCAAGAGAACACACATAAAAAGCCATGTCCCGGCTTAGTGTTCTGGGCAGGTCTCCCTCAGGAGGCTGAACCTGAGACACAGTGGAAAAAACTGACTTCTGGGTGAAACCAAAAGGAGCTATTTCCAAAGCACCACACTTAAGAGACCAAAACACATTTAGCCTAAGGGAGAATCTCCAAACTTTCCTCTTCCCCTCCTAGGTCTAATTATCATTTATGTGTATAACAGAAAAATACTGTGATAATAAGTTGTGGACTTTGAAAGTTTTACTGTAAACTTATAAAGTGCTAGGTAATGATTTTTCTCAGGCTTTACCTATCTCTTATAGAACTTTGACAAACAGTGGTCACTCTGCCAGCTACGTAAATGCTCTTAGAGCAGCAGCCACTCTTAAAGCAGAGGACAGATTTCCCCAGCATCTTCTGGTGAATCCCCGCTGAAGCCAGTGGCCACTGGAATGTTGACCAGACGGGCAGCTGGATTCCTTTCTGGAGACTGATCTCTGGTTGCACTGACCAAGAGAAACAGAGCACCTGAGCGGTCATGGCCAGGGCTGCTTTCTGGTGGACACTGAAAGATTCCTCAGTGCAAACTGGCTCCTGACCACAGAAAAATCTCCACTTATCTATCATACTTATCTCTCTCTGCTAGTAAATTAAAAACTCCCCATAAGTGTGGAGGACCACCTTGATGACTCTCCTTGAAAGATGATCAATTATCTCCATTTTGGCTAAACCTGGCCCTATTTCTATGTACTGATATGTACAGAACTGGCTAGAACTCTTTCTTATCCCTTCAATTGGCTTTAAGCAACACAAATCGGTCCAGCTGAGGTGCTGATGTGTAGTCTTTGAAGCAAGGTGACAGGTCAGTGTTTCCCCGCCCCCGTAGCTCCCAAAACATGGTTGAGCCTGGCGGGATGGAGAGCCGTGCTCCACACTGTCAGCTGGGATTGAGCCTCGAGAAAGAGGCTATAACTTCCCAGGGCATAGAAGATCATACATCAGAGCTGAAGCACTGACCCCAAAACATTAGATACTACTTTGAATTGTGTTATGCAGATTACTCCTTCTGCATATCCTTCCCTCTGCATATTGTAAAGGCCACCTACCTAGCCCAGCTCACAGTACTCAGACTTCCCACCATTCTCACAGTCACTCATCCCCGAGCCACTCCCCTCCTTGAGAATTAATAAAACCCAGTTCGGCCCTGGGTCTAGGCCTTAGTTCCAGTAACCACCATCTTGGCTGGACTTAGGACCCCTTGGCTCCCCGCAACTAAAAATATGCCTTAGTGTCCTTATTCTCGCCATGGGTTGCACTAAAAGTGGTAGATTGGAATTAACTCACTAGAATTCCAGTAACTTTTCCATGAGATTACAAATATAAACTTCCTGGACCTCAACGAGGACCGGGAAGGGCTCGCTATAATTGGTGCTCAATGTGGCCAGAACGCATGACCTTCTCGGCACTATCCAGAATCAGGTGCTGGCAATCCACTGGACCTTGCATGACCAATTTAAAGGTGAGGGGAGCATTTTACTACTTATAGTGCTCAGACACAAGTAGCAAGCAGGAGTCTGTTCATCAAGGGTAATGATGGGGCAAGCGCATTCTTTATCTGCAGAAGAGAAAGAGTTTGGCCTGTTGATTATGAAGCTATTAAATGATGCAGCCATTAATGTGCCATCTAAGCAAGTTTTTCGATTACCCCATCAGATAGCTACATTCTGTCCTTCCTGTCCCAAAGCTGGTACACTTGATGTGAGAGTTTGGGATAAAATAGGTGAAAGTTTTCATAAAGCTAAAATCCAAAATAAAAAAATCCATCCACAAACTGTAGCCACGTGGTACCTGGTGAAGGTGTCTCTATTGTCTTTGCAACATAAGTTGGAAAAAAAGCAGGCCAGTCACAGACCACCTTCACTAAAGACTCAAACAGTGCTGACCAAATGCCTACCATTAAGGTAATTGAAAGGAAAAGGACCCTGAGGTAACCATAACAAAAGAATCAGATCACCATGGTAAACGAAGCTTGTTTAAAAAGTGTAGATGGTCAAATGGATTCACTTTTGCAAGATATTCCTAAAGAATTACAAAAGTTTTCCAATTTAGTCACATACTCAGCTTGGTCCTCCACGCCCAGCTTGGAAGGTAATGCTTCTGCTAAACTTCCCACAGCCCCTCCCTCCCCCACACCACAGGCTCAGCTCAGTAACAACCCCCCTCCTTCCCCGCCCACAGAAAAGCGGAAGAACGGTCATATGAGGATGTATGCACAGCCAGTTTGCTTTCCAGTCACTAAAGCGAACACCCTACTCATAAACGCAGTATGCACACAGCTTTTAACTTTTTGCCCTTGAAAGAATTGAGGCAGAACGTACTAGTCAACGGAGTCCTGGCTCCTTATAGTCTTGGTTGTTTGGATAACATCATTCCAGGTTTTCAAATGGTGCCGGGTGATGTGACCCATCTCACTCACAGGTATCTGTCCCTGGCACAATTCCTACATTTTCAATCACAATTAAAGATACTCGTATCAGAACAGACACAGAGTAATCAAGAGAGTGAGGATGAAAATCTTAAAGGTATTACACATGAAATGCTACCTGGTGTGTGCCGATATGCTGACTTAAATGCCCAGCCCCTCCTTTTCATGCAGTGTAAAGAGCTTCTATGCCATGCGTGGATTGCTGTCCCAGAGGATGGTACATCTAATAAATCCTTTACTCAGATACTCCAGGATCCTACAGAAACTTACACCCAGTTTGTAGCATGATTGCAAGAGGCTGTAAATAGGCAGATTTCTCACAACAATGTGGCTAAAATGCTCATTCATCAATTAGCATATGAGAATGCCATCGGTACTTCATACTAAAGATTTATCTGTTGACATTCGTGCATGCCAAAGTATTGGATCTACCGCTCATGCTTTTGCACTCATAGTAGAGGCTATGTCCCAAAACCTTGGCAATAAATTCCATCTCATTAAATGTTTTAATCGTGGCAAATGGAGACACACTAGCCAACACCGCACAACCCCTTTAAAGGCATCAGCCCCTTCAGCTACTCAACTTGCTGCTAGACTAGGCACCGATTTACCACCTAATCCATGTCCAAGTTGCATGAAAGGTTTACATTGGAAAAAACATTGTAAATCTAAATTTCATAGACATGGCACACTCTTGCAGAGAAACCATGTGCCCAAACCAAGAGTCCCATTAATAAAACACTGGTCGGTCTGTAAGTACTTCAATGTTTCGGACCCAGTTAAGCCCGTTACATCCAGTCCTAACCAGACAAACAACAGCCCCTCTGCCAGGATGGGTGCACAGAGAAATCTTGCTTCCCTTGTTTCTCTGGTCCAATGGAAGACTCGGAGTGCAGAATTAGATTTACCAGCAGCTTCTGGCAGTCATTTGTTTGGGGGAGAAAAGCCAAATTTAATTCCCACTGAAATTTCCACTCCTGCCCTTAACCCCGTGCGTGAACCTGGTAGAGACGAGCCTTTAAGCAAGGAACTTTATTTTTCCCAGGGTATTTCAGTTCATAGACCTACTTGTACTATTAAGCTCAATGGGAAATCTTTTACTGGATTGATGGATACAGGAGCTGATGTCACCGTAGTAAATAGCCAATCGTGGCCATCTCCTTGGCTGACTAGACCCGCCTCCACAGCTTTGATAGGCTTAGGCTCCCCTCAGTCTGTCGCACAGAGTACACCCTCCCTTGTGTAGGCCGTGATGGACAGACAGGCATTGTAACACAGTTCACTGCACCCTTTCCTGTCAATCTATGGGGCATAGACCTTGTGAAAGAATGGGACACTCTCTTAGTTACTTCTGACCCTCAGAGGTGTGTGCCACCAGCTAGCAGGGTGATGGCTAAGATGGGATGTCAAGAAAGCAAAGGTTTGGCTAAAAATTTGCAGGGCTCTACTATGCCAATTGTACCTTTCATTAAACAAAATAGATCTAGAATTGGATTTATAATGAAGGCCATTGGTACTTCTCTGCAGGAAAAGTTAAGGATTTTATTAACATTGGTAGAAGAACAACTGCAATTGGGTCATCTCAAGCCTACTTTATTACAACCATTTTAAAAACTGCTAAGGGCTATATTAAGTAGAACTGCTTCATTCTTTATTGATCATATTGGAACCCATTTTAATCTCCCAGGTTCATTGTCATTAGATAATTATAATGCAGATATTCTTGTATATCTGGTTTCCATTTTTAATAAACTGAGCCAATCCCATGAATTTTTCACCAAAATTCTAAATCTCTGCAAAAGAAATTTAAAATTACCAGAACACAAGCTAGACAAATCACGATGTCATGTCCTACCTGTCAGCTCATTCCTAGGCCTATTCCTCAACAGAGTTGCCATCCCAGAGGCCTTAGAACTAACCAGTTACGGCAAATGAATATTACCCATATAGCCTCTTTTAACAAACTTAAATATATTCATGCCTCCACAGATACCTTCTCACATATGATCCATGCTACCCGTCATTCAGGTAAACAAAGTCAACATGTCATACAGCATTTTGTATCAGCCTTTGCTAACTTAGGAGTGTCACAAACAAACAAACTTGATATCAGTCCTGCTTATATTTGTAAGCATTTTCAGAGTTTTCTTGATAACCGGAATATAAAGCATGTTACAGGGACCCCCTATAATCTCCAAGTTCAAATAATAATTGAACACACTCATCTTAAACTAAAAAATCAACTAGCTAAACAAAAGAAAGGAGGAACACGGGGTCAAAACTTTGCCACATATGTTTTAACTTTTCTGAATCCTGCTTGGCCTGACCTCCAAACAGGTGTTTGGAATGGTCCAGCATCACTCTTAAATTGGGGCCGAGGACATGCTTGTATTTCCACAGATAATCGAGAGACATTACGACCATCAGAGCTGTTCCATGGCCAGAGTCCAACCCACCTGCGCAACACATCAAGCCCCCTGTCAAGACCTCAAGCAATGAACCTGACAGCGCATCATCCACTGTCCTGGGAAGGCCTGCAGCAGCCAGTTCGTGAGGCTCGCCACCTAGTTAACAGCCAGGGTTTGGTTCAATCACCTGAAAATCTTTTCCTGAATAAGGGAGTGGGACAGAAGGTGGGAGGGAAAGCGGGTGCCTCACCCTACCTGCACTGGCACGGCTGCAGGTGGAGACCCTGGGTGCCCTAGCAATAGTGAGGAGGGAGAAGAGCTTGGGGTGCTGTGGGGAGGGTGTTCACCCCGTGTCAGAGGGGGCTAGAGCTCCCCACCAAAGGAGCTCGTGAGTCTTTGGTCAGGGTTAGGAGAGGTCACTATGAGTGTCATTCAGATGTCACTTCTCCAAAACCAATCTGCAGCTTCAACACAATTAAAAATCCCAACAGATTTCCTTGTTTTCATGGTTGAAATTGATAAGCTAATTTTAATAAATGATATCAAATTACGAATAATTAAAATCACTTTGAAAAAGGAGAACGAAGTTGGAGAACATACACAGTCTTGGCTTCAAGATTTAATAGGAGGCTACAGTCACCAGGACATGTGGTAGAGCCTTACGACTTCAAATCCACACCCGCCTGCAGTTGTGAAAACTTGAACACAGCATTTTGTTTAGTATTTCAAAGAGGAAAAATAATCTTATTCTATCATATTTTCTAGGGGATGTATTCTTTTTTCTTTTCATTAGGCCATTTTTGCAGTAGATAATGATTACATTCCTGGTGGGGAGTTGGTGCATGCACACGGCATCTTCATTCTTTTGTGTCTCCTTTCTCTCCCCTCCCTCCATCTCTGGATCTCCCTCCCATTTGAAAAAGAGCTATCTCCCCACTTCCTATTATCTACCTTTCACTTTGCTATTTAGTTACACTTTGGGTCTTTTTTCTTTTTTTCTTTTTCTTTTTTTTTTTTTTTTTGGTCTTTTTGAGACAGGGTCTCACTATGCAGTTCAGGCTGGCCTCAAACTCCTGGTGATCCTCCTGCCTCAGCCTCCTGAGTGCTGGGATTACAGGCATGTGCCACCATGCCTGGCCTCTTTTTTCTTTCTTGTCTTCTGTTTTTTCTGAAGTCTGTGTGGCTTGGCCCTGTGTCTACTACTTTGTTGCCATCTGTCTGCAGTTCCAGGATGGAGGCAAGGCCTCCTCCCTGGCCATGGAAGCCACCCGGAGCCATGCTGCCTGCCTCTCTCACCTCTGGTATCTCGTCCTTCCTTTCTGGCTCTCGCTGTTTCTCATTCTCTCCCAGCTTCCCAATACTTCAACTCCTACCTCCTATCTTTTTTCCCCCCAAGAAGCGTTTATTTCATGTCTATACATTTTAATTGGCTTATGGAAGTGTTATTTACATAGCCTGGAATTTACCCATTTCAAGGGTACAGTTGAGTGAGTTGTGACAAATGTATTTACTTGGGGGTGGGGAACCACACTGAAATCAAGACAGAAAATCTCTATCACCCTGACACACACACACAGACATACACACACATACCCACACATACACCTGCCACCCATTCCTCTCCTCCTCGGTACCAGCAACCACAGATTTGCTGTGGATGGTGTAGGGAGGGTTTTCTTTTTATCGCTATTGTGTGAAGAATGCCACATAAACAATGGGAGTAGGAGGCTGGAGCAGGGCAGCATGGCCGGAGCCGCTGGGCACGATCCGCCGATGGAAGAGACTCGTTAACCACGGGCGCAGAGCAGCAGCTCCCAAGCCACGCGGGATCAGGCCGGGTCCTGCGCCTGGTACCAATCTTCTGGCCCGAGAACACGCCGAGCCTGGCATCTGATGCCCACCTTCTAGCACGAGACCAAGTGGAGCAGCTGGATCCGCTACCAAAGAAGACATAAAAGTACAGCAGCAAGGGCCTTTGAGACGATAAGAACCTGGAAAACCCTGCTGGTCCTACTCCATCTGATAACACAACCGCTTTGGAAATCAGCGTAGTCCAAGCAGCCCAGCCATTCCCCTTCTGGGTATCTTCCTGAAAGACTTAAAGACAATGTATGACGTAACCCACGTAATCCACGTACACGCGTGCGTGTAGAGCAAAACTCTTAATAGTTGAATCTAGGAAGCAGCCTCTGTGTCCACCAGCAGATGAATGGATAAAGAAAATGCGTTTACACACGGTGGGGTACTGCCCTCCCATACAGAATAAAGGAGGCATTTGTAGGAAAACAGAAGCACCTGGAGACCCTAATGTTCCGTGAAATCGTTTACACAAACTTAAATATCACATGGTTTCTCTTATATGAGAAACCAAAAATATAAAGAGGTAAATAAGAGATAGGTAAGAGGAAATGGGGACCTAGATTTTTTTTCAAATGGGAAGGGGACCAAGAGAGGGAGGGAGGGGAGAGAAAGGGGTAAAAAAAGAACTAAGCAGTGTTCTGTATGTGTCCCAACTCCCCGCAGGAATGCAATCGTTATGTACTGCGGCCATGGACTAATAAAACCTGAATAAAAAATAAAAATACCAAGACGGGCAAAAATAAATAAAGCAATGCCATATAAACCAGATGCGGGGGTGCACGCCTGTAATTCCAGCTCCTCGGGAGACAGGGGCAGGGGGACTGCAAGTTCAAGGCCAGCCTGCGTGAATAAGTGAGACCCTGTCACACATACAGACACACACACACAAATGTTTTTTAAAGGGCTGGAAGTGTGTAGCTCAGTACTCCCTAGGTTCAATTCTAAGTGGTAAAAAAAAAAAAAAAAATGCTTCTAAATAATGCTTTCTTTCACCTAGCACAGGCTTTTGAAATCCATCTATTGTAATACCCCTATTTTGTTATTTTTGTCACTGAGTAGTATTTCATTGTATGAGTTTACCAAAACTTATCATTCACCAGTAGATACTGACGGGTATTTGTTTCCAGTTTGGGTGAATACAGATACGGCTGCTATGAGCATTTATGGAGCAGATTTTAAGGGGATATATATTTTTATTCCTCTTTGGAGTGGAATTGATGGATTTTACAGTTTATGTATGTTTAATTTTATAAAAAAAAATTGCCAGACTTCTTTCCAAAATGGATGTACTATTCTGCATTCACACCCACAGTCTGTGTGATCCTGTCATTTCACACCCTTGGGGACAGTCAGTCTTTTTAACTTTAACCAGTCTAGTGGTTGTGTAGTGATATCTCACTGTGTGTGTGCGTGCGCATGTGGGTGTGTTTTGTTTTGTGGTACTGTGGTATTGAACCCAGGGCCTTTGACTGAGCTACATCCCCAGTCTTGTTTTTAATTTTTAATTTTGGGGTCACATCTTGCTAAATTACTGAATTGCCCAGGCTGGGCTTGAACTTGTGATCTTCCTGCCTCAGCCTCCCAGTACTGGTGTGCGCCATTTAACATTTATTTTCCTAAGGATTAATGGTGTTGAGCATTTTTCATGTGATTTTTAGCCATTTATACATCTTTTTTTTTTTTTTTTTGTACTGGGAGTCGAACTCAGGGCCTCACGCTTGCCAGACAGGCACTGTACCGCTGAGCTACATCCCTGGCCGTATACGTCTTCTTTGATGAAATGTCTAGTCAAATATTTTGTTTATTTCTTCAATCAAATTATTTGTAAGGATGAAGGTTTTTAAAAATAGGCATCTGTAGACATTTGTTAAGAATACTATCGACTATCCTCCCCTCCCTCCAGGATTATCTTAGCACATTAGTCAAAACTCAACCATATACACACCAGTCTACTTCAGGACTTCCTTTTCTCTTCCATCTCTATATCTATTAAAGAACACTACCACACTTTCTTGATTACTGAGCCTTACACCTCATTGTCAGGTCAGATCGTGCAAGTTCTCCAACTTCATCGTTCTTTTTCAAAGTTGTTTTAATTTTCAATTATTTGTAATTCCATATAAATTTTAACTAGCTTGTCAAATTCACATCAAAAACAACAAAACCTGTTGGGGTTTTGATTGGGTTGAACTTGTAGATTGATTTGGGGAGAAGTGACATCTAAATGATTTTAACTCTAATTATTGTTAGTGTGATACATATTTTCCTATCCTTTTCATTTTAACCCATGTATGTCTTCAAATTTGAAAATTTTGTTGTTTTGTAGATAGCGTATAGTTAAGTCTTACTTTTCACATGAAATCTAACAATCTTTGTATTTTCATTGGAGTGTTTAGACAATTACTATTACATATAATTTTGAATATAATAAGCTGATAAAATGGAATCATTAAAAATCCTCAATCTAAAAGAAGATGGAAAGAGAAAAAAGAAAAAGAACAGAAGAGATAGAAGAAAACAAATAGTAAATCCATAGATTCAGACCTGAATATTTGATATACCATTATTATCACAGGTAAATAATTCTTGGTTGACAGACTTTTATTACAGACACTTAAAGATTCAACTTCATTATTTCTAGCTTGCATAGTTCATGATGACAAATCTGTTGTCACTTTATCATTGTTTCTCTGAGGGGGTTATGTCTTTTTCTGATTTTCTTGATATCTTTAATTTTCATCAGATTGCCTATAACGCCCCCAGTTAGTGATTTTTCTTTGTGTTAATCTTTCTTCTAGTTTTCTCTGCTTATTGACTCTGTGGGTTGGTCTTTTATTTTTTTGTTTTCCTCTTTTATTAACTTTTAAAAATTCTCAGCTATTACCTCTACAGATATTTCTTCTTCCCATATTTTCTGTCACATCTTCTTTTGAGGTCCTGGTGACATTCATTATGCCATTTATTTAATATTGTCCCAGAGCTCTTGGATGTGTGTCTTCACTTTTGCCTCTTATTTCTCTTCGTGTTTTCTTGATCTATTTTTAAATTTACTGATTCAGCCGGGCATAGTGGCGTATGCCTGTAATCCCAGCACTTGGGAGGCTAAGGCAGGAGGATCACCAGGAGTTCGAGGCCAGCCTGGGCTGCAAGTGAGTTCAAGCCCAGCCTGAACTGCATTGTGAAACTCTGTCTCACAAAGACACACACACACACACACACAGTTCACTGATTCTGTCTTTGGTATCCATTCAGACATTGATAATACTGTCAAAGTCATTTTTAACTTCTCATTGCTTTTCATGTGTGACACTTACACTCTTTTGAACAGTTTCCATCTCTTTGGTGAAATCTCTTGTTTACATATGTTGTACAACTTTCCCAACAATACTTTTAATATATAAATTATAAATATTCTATTGGTTTTTTTATTGCTGTTCTAAAACATTATTGCAAACTTACTGGCTTGAAATCGTGTAAATTTGTTATGTAAAATCCAGACTCAGAAAGACAAGTATTGCCTATTTTTCCTAATGTGTAAAATCTAAGAACAGAACAAACAAGCAAATGAAAGATAACATGAAATTAGAACAGAAACTTTCATAAGACAAGAAGAAGGAAATGTGGGGTATGCGGGGGCAATGGAGGAATTTGATCAAAATATAGTATATGCATCTGTGAAAATGTCACAATGAAACCCAATATTTTATAAAATTAATATGCACTCCTAAAATATATTTTTAAAAAATATTATCTCCTAGTTCCAGAGGTCAGTAATACGAAATGAGTCTTACAGGGATAAAATCAAGGGCCTGCAGGCCTAGATTCCTGTCTGGCCTTTTGCCTTGGGGAGGACTTTGTTCCTTGCCATTTCTAATTCATGGGATATTGTCACACTGCTCTACGCAAGTTTCCCTTTTATTTACTTATATAGTCCCTTTTGTCCCAATTCCAACTTTCGATAGCATCAAACACAGACTGGAAAAAGACAAACCGTGATAACTACTAATTTGGCACTTTAACCACGTGTATGAGATTTATAGTTACATAACAAAGTGTAGGACAGATTAGAAAATTATAGACAGTAAATATCCATGCAATAGAGCGATTTTACCCTAAGGGGAGAAAATTAAAAGGGAGAAGAGGAAAAAAGAGAGAAATAAAAGAAGAAAAAATGATTAGAAGCAAGGCCGAAGGATAGAGCAAGATTACCCAAGCCTCAGGAAACTGGTGAAAAAGACAGGAGGGAAGGAAAGAAGGAGAAAACAGGGACAGAACAAAACAAAACTACAATGTTCCTACTTCCAACTTTCACTCCCCTTTCTGTTTCCTGTATCAGGAAACACTGTAATGTGCTTTATCTGGTATTATAGGTATGCACCACCACAACACCATGTCTACATAATTACACACGTAACTAATCTTTTGCTTCTAACTGCTGCATCACACTGCAAGGCCTGCATACACCACACTCTATCTTCCCCTGGAGCTCCAGTGACAGACCCCAGGTTGCTGCCAATCCCCCTAACAACGTGGCAAGGGACAGCACCATGTGACCCTGCTGGGCCGGTGTGGACTTGGCTTTGAGACTCACTAGGAGAGGAACTGCTGGGTCACAGGGCTGTCATTTCACTGTATCCTGATTCTCTCCAGAATGGCTGCATTGTACTCCTCTCAGCAGCAATTCAGGAGGCTTCCTGTACCCCATGGCCCGCTATTCAGCTTGGCCTTATTCAGTTTCCTACATCAGCGAGTCCAGCAGGGATCTGGTGACATCTCCGTTACTCTAATCTGTGCTCTCTCTGAGGACCGAGTTAAGTCACTTTGCCTTTTATCTGTGTGGCTCTCCGTGGATTTTTTTCTCTGGCATATCCTCATTGAAATGTTTCTCAGGCCCTCCTCAGAGAGTTTTACAAGTAGCATCTGGTCTTCCCACCTTGTTCGTTGTCATCACTGATGACAATCGCATGTAATCAGAGGTAACCAGGCCTCCCCAGTCGCCGGCTTGCACGGTGAGTGCTGTTACTGCAGGAAGGTGTCTGAATTTCAGACAGAGCCTGCTGTCAGCAAGACTTTTTTATTTTTAATTGCAATAAATAATTTAAAATGGTGAAAGTTTAAATCATCATGTCTGGGGCTCTGCACTCAAGAAGGGAAACCATTCCTGCCCAAGATCTTTGTGGCTTGGGAAAGGCATTTAGAAGTCACTGGCATCCTGCCCTTCTCACAGAGGTGAGATGGATAGGGGCACAGGGGTTACGTCTTCGTGTCCAAGGCTGTGGCTGTGAACCTGTGTGTGATTCTGTGAGGAATCTCAGACCTATGCTGTGGAGGAAACTGGTTCAAGCTGGGCAAGGCGGTGTAAGCCTATAATTCTATCACTCTGGAAGCTGAGGCAGGAGGATCTCAAGTTTGAGGCCAGCCTGGACCTCAAGTGGGAGCTTTGTCTCAAAAAAAATGAAAGGAAGAAAGAAAAAAAAAAGGAAGGGAAGGAAAAAAAAGAGAGAGAAAAAATGAAATTGCCTCAAAAGTAGAATTTGGAAAGCCAATAATACAACAAACTAAATCAGATATGATACAAACTTCTCTAAGAACTTTAACTCTTTCCAGCAACATTTCATTATCATACTAAAATTCTGTGCTTATGCCACTACAGGCTGACTGCACGCATCAGGCAGGGTCAGCAGGAAGCCTCATAAGCCCCATGGGGTGAATTCTCCTAAGGCCAGGTCTGTGGTCAGATTTGCCTTTCAGAGTTCCTGGAACTCTGGTCACGCGAAGTCCTAGAAACTGGTTTGCAAGTATGAACCATGAGTCTCTCTGGTCTTCTGCTGGCTGCATTTCCATCTTTGCACTTCCTGAGTTCTACCTCCTCCTCCTCCAGCCTGATCTACCAGTGGCCAGATTTTGCTAGAAATCAACTACACTCTGTGAGGACTGTTTGCTGCTTTACCCCCACCAGCTTTCAGGTGTCTACGGGTTACAGAACAGGGCTGTCGCAGTTTTAGAAGATCAATCCGCTGGCGGCCACTCCACTGTTTATTGGTGTGAAGGAGGATTGAGCCCAGGGCCACTATGTATGTCTATGCATGCTGCAGTTTCTGCAATTTGCACAAAATGTCCCAGAAGAGCCAGTGTTGGGGACTCAACACAACCTCTGTGTCTCCTCTCAGAATGAGTCTATCTGGGAGAAGGAGTAGCACAAAGGTGCCTGGGCCACCAGAGGTACCACAGATCAGGGTTGGATCTGAGAAGGCCAGACCCAAGACACAGGAAGGGACGCGAATGAGCTGAGCTGCTGGTCTGTTGTCGACCCACACTAGAATCCCTGAGGTACCCTGCAGGAATGCTAGGCCTGCCAAGTTCTAATGAGTTCTAATGAGAGTCTTCTAATCCTGAGGGAAATGGGCTACGTTAACGGTGGAGTTAGGCTGGGCATGATGACTTGCACCTGTAATCCCAGCGCTGGGGAGGCTGAGACAGGAGGATTGCCAGGAGCTTGAAGCCAGGCTAGGTTACATAGCAAGACCCTGTCTCAAAAAACCAACATAAGGGCCGGTGAGATGGCTCAGCGGCGTAAGCGCCTGCCTTGCAAGCGCGAGGGCCCGAGTTCGACTCCCGCATCCCACATACGAAAAAGGGGCCGGTGATATCTCTCAGTGGCATGGGTGCCTGTTGGCGCGCGAGGTCCTGAGGTCGACCCCCCGGTACCCACAAAAAAAAAAAAAAACCCAACATAAAAAAATTAGTGCTGGGGTGTAGGGAGGATTCTGTCTCCCCCAACATGGGACATTTGGCAATGTCTGGAGACATTCTTGGTGGTCATGACGGGGCTACAATCAGTGGGGAAGAAGCTAAGGACACTGCTCAACATCATGTAACGCATAAAACGTCCTCCTGCAAAAGACGATCCGAGCCAAAGTATCGATAGTGCCACAGTTAGAAACCCTGACCGCGAGGTCGAAGAATGAGTTCCCTCTGTCTGTGGGTGTATGGATAAGAATGTGGTGTTGTTTAATCTTACATTCATGAAGAGCCAGCTGTGTAGTTTAGATTTTCCCCTAAGGTAAAGGCTCTTGCTCTACCCTATCCTACCCCCAATTCACCCTCATTTCCTTTCCACCAAACCCCATTCATTGCCCTGGGAGGACAAATGCTCTAAAGCAACTTTTACATATGTTTGTGTGAGTGTCACAGATATGTGCCGATGGGTGTGAGAGACAAACAGAAACAGACAGACCAGAAAGAAAATAAAAACCTACCACTGTATAGTTGAGATATAAAATGTCCCCCAAAGTTCTCATGTGTTTGGAAAGTGATTGGATCTTGGGGGCGTTGTACTCAGCTGTGGATTAATTCGTTGATGAGTTCATGGCTGAACGTGCTGTGAGGAGCTAGGGCCTGGCTGAAGGTGGGTCACTGGGGTCATGACCTCGAAGTGGGTATTCTTGTCCCTGGCTCTGCCCTTCTCACTCTGTTTCCTGGCTGCTATGGGATAAGCAGCTGTCCTCTGCCAGGGCCCCTCTTGCTGTGCTTTCTGCCTTGGACTCAGCAAACTTTGGCCTGAACCCCCTGGAAACTGTAAGCCGACTAACCCTCTCCTTCTTTAAGTTGTATTTTGTCCCAGCCAAACAAGAATGTGACTGATACAACCACCTACCATATACCAGAGTCTGGAAATTCAGCTATATACAAGTCAAAAGTCTTTGTCCCCAGTGAGCCCACGATTTCCCCAGCAAAGTCAACTGTAAGAGTGTGGGGAAAGTGGAAAGCCCACAGTAAAATAATATTGAAGAAACAGAGGAGGAGGGGCTGACATTCTGCCAGGAACATCAAAGGAAGCTTCCGGAGAGGTGACTGGCGAGATGAATGGGGGAAGACACAGTGACAAAATGAGGAGGGGTATTACAGAAGAGGGAGGCTGGTTGGTGGACAGGTTTGGGAGTTGGTAGAGGGTTGACAGGTGAGGATGCAGCGTGGGCTTGGATCCGTGGAAGAGGAGGTTGAAAAGGACATATTAGGACCCATGCAGCCCCAGGGCAGGACTGGACCACAGAACTGTGCTGGAAACCATATACATGGTGGACAGCTGCCCAACACTTGCTCAGCTTCTTCCAGCTCTGCTTAGATGCTGCCTTCTCAGTGAGCCCTGTTCTCGTGATTTCGACGTTTCTGTCCCCTCCTCAATTCATGCTGAATCTTTACCCCCATTGCAACAGTTTTAGGGGTTGAGTCCTTTAGGAGGTAATTTGGTCATGAGAGCTCTTCCTGCATGGATGGGATCAGTGCCTTCTAAAAGGGCAGAAGGAACTAGGTAGGCCATTTTTGTCCTTCTGTCCCTCCCACCACGAGAGGACACAACACTCATCACCCCCGCAGGACACAGCAAAAAAGCACCATCTTGGACAGAAAGTGGTCCCTGTCCCCTGGACAGACACTGGACCTGCCAGCACCTCCACTTGGACTTCCCAGTCCCCAGACTGTGAGAAATAAAGTTCTGTTCTTTATAAATTACCCACTCGCCACCATTTTGTTAAAGCAGCAGCTGCCTGATGATGTATTAAAAATTTTAACCCATTCCCTGGTGTTCCCAGCCCCCCTTGCCTGTCATTTCTATGGCACTTATCATTTAAAACAAAAAATACAATCAACTTAGTAATATCACTCTTTCTGACTAGAAGGTAAACATCATGAAAGCAGGGATTTTCTTTTATTCATGAATGTACCCCCATGTACCTAGAAAGTATGTAGTAAATGATCAATAAATGTTTGCTGGACAAGGGAGTGAATGAATGAATATGGGGTTGGAGGCATCACCCCATCAATTGTCCCTTTCCCAGGACTTCACATTTCCAAGGGCTTCTTCTCAGCAGGTGCACTGATCTCTATTGCCATGTAACAAATTCCCACAAATGCCGTGACATTACACACATTTATCATCTCCCATCTTCTGTGGTCAGGAGCCCAGGCACAGCTTAGTTGTGTCCTCTGTGTCCTCACAAAACGGCTGCCAATGTGTTGGCTGGGGCTTGGTCTTACCTGAGTCTCTGCTAAGGAAGGTTGTTCCCAAGCTCATTCGAGGCAGCTGAGGTCACATGACCAGCATCTTCAGCATCTTCCTGGCTGTTGGCTGGAAGTTGCCCTCAACTCCTAAGGCCTGTGTGCAGGTCCTGGGCCTACAGGGTTCCCCAGATCCCCAAACAAAGGCACTTGTTTCCTCAAAGCCAGTGAGGGAGATGGAGAGACTGCAGCAAGATGGTGCTACAATTTTACATACAACACAATAATGTAATCATGCAATCCTGTCACCTTTGCCGTATTCTGTTGATTAGAAGTTCCACCTACATTCACAGGAGGGTGGGACACCAGGAGGCAAGGATCATGGAGGCCACCTTCAGAAAGACCACCACAGGAGGTGGAAGCTCACTGTCCCTGTTCTAATGAACACCTCAGCCCCCGCACCATCACTGTTATTTATTTATACATGTGTTCACCCCCCCCCCCCCGCAGCAGGACTGGGACAAGGGCTGTTCTTGCTCATCTTTAGTCATTTTCCATACAGAGTATGGCATATTAAGTCATTAATTTTAGATGAATGAGTGGAGGATGGATGGATGGGTGGATGGATAGATAGATGGGTTGGGTGTATGAATGAGTAGATGGATGGATTGGGTGGATGGATGGATGGGTGAATGACAGGTGGATTAGGTGGGTGGATGGCAACTGGATTTATGGGTAAATAGATGGAAGGAAGATAGAAAAGGAGGGAAAAGGGGTAGCAAAACAAGGGTGAAGGCAAAGCACCTGGACAACAGGACCATGGCTCTCACCTGATGGAGGCGGCCCCATGTGAAGTGAGGAGATGTCAGCAAGAAGCTGTGGGTCTGCTCACAGTCCCAGACCTGGTTCCCGGAACTGTACCTTGGTATCTTTCCATCAGGGCAGCCAAGAGTCAGGGGCAGGCTATGTCTCTTTCCCAGATCTTCTGCTTCCTCCTCAGGAAATGGGAGTGGAAAAAGTCACATGGAATACCTAAATGTCCCATGTACCAAGGCACCAATGAGACCCTCTGTGGCTTTGGCAGAGCTGGAGGTAATTTCCTTCCTTTGTAATCTGCTCCAAGGCCCCAGGTGAAGGCTTTGGATGAAAGAAAATTTAAATCACTTCACTGAGTAAACACCGAGCTTTGAGCTAAACCTGCTTGGACTCCTACTTCAGGCAGAATGGGGAGTCCAAGTTGCTCCAGGCCTTGGCTCGAGTCCTTGATAGAAACAACATCACAGACTGACCTGGTGCTGAGAGTGAGATCGCCATCTTTCCCGTGGTGACTGTGGGCAGGGTCCCGGGCTGTCTCTCTGCCCATGAGCAGTGTGTTTCCACCAGGAAGCTGCACCCAGCAGTCTGATGTGCTTCCAGGCCGAGCTTTCGAGTTGGCTACCTTGGCTAAACATTTACATGAGCATACACATATGTTCCTCTGCTGCTCCCCTTCCTACTTCTCTTCCTCACCTGATTCATGACAGATAGTTTGCTTTTTGTCAGGTAAAGGCTGTTAATGGTCAAGGTGAGTGAATTGTGACAAGGTTACCTGGGAGGCCATGGTATCCAGGACTTGGCTGAGTATGGCCGGCCCTGAAGGCTGAGGAGCACCATTGTTTCGAGGGGTGATTACTGAGCCTTTCGCATGGGTTCCTAGGTTTAAAATTGTGTAACTGGAATCTGTAAAATGGTGAGTATTTAGGCTCCCTGAGGTAAATGAACCACACAAACTGGGAGTGCTGACTGTGAAGGGAAGTTCAGGTTCTAGGGCAAGTTGTTAACTTTCAAATGCAATTTGAAGCTTGGGTTTCTCCTCCTGTGTTTTTTCTGCAACCTATCAGCTCACCAGCACCAAGCTAGAGGAACTCAGGAGAACCTTGGAGAAGCCAATAGAAAACACTGGGATCTTATTTACTGAAATTTCCCTGGGAGCAAAACAGTAAAGAAAATTTGGAGTTTCCAAACCCCGGTGTTTGCTTGTTTTGAAAGCAACGACCTCATGTGAGAAGCAAAGGGTTCCAATCTGTTTCCATTGAGTGGGCCTCTCTTCGCTTTTCACTTGAATTCTTCCTATAATATGTACAACTCCAGACTTGAGAAGTATGGGTCCTCTGAATCTCAGATCATGAACAGATGCGGAACAACACAAGCAACATTGCAAGGTGGCCAGCTGCCTGCTGGGGTCTCTGTGTGCTGAGTCTCTGCTTCGGGTCTGTGGTGGATTAACTAAGGGTCAACTTGGAACACCCAGCTGAACTAAGTCAGTGTGGTTCTGGGTGTGGAAGGCCCACCCGAGGATTGTCACCAACAGCATAAAAGCAGAACTGGAGGGGAAGATGGTGCTGTTGATTCTCCTGGAGAAGCTTGTTGTGCTGGTTTTCCTGATATGAACTTGGCTATTCTCATCATCGGAGGAACTCGGGTCCTCGCTGTCAATGAGGATGTCTGCGGTTCTCTTTGGGGGAGCTCTGGTCCTTATCTTGAGCATCACTTCCTGGCTCCAGTGCAGATCCCTCAGCCTGCTGGCACAGATCCTTCATCCTGCTGGTGCAGACTTTCTAGCTCCCACTGACCTTTGGGCCTTCTTGGTGCAGATCCATGAAACAGACTTGCATGAGACATTGTCGTGGGCTCTAGGCCTCCAGCTGGACTCATGGAGGACATTGCCATGGACCCTAGATCTTCAGCTGGACTCTTGCAGGACATTGCCATGGGATCCAGGCCCACAGCTGGATTCTTTGGGTCTCCAGCATGTGGACAGATCTCTTGCACTCCTCTGCATTTGACTTTTTGGGTGAATATTATAAAATAATCCTATAAATTGTGTGTCCTGTATTAAATCTATTCCCTTACAAACCCTGACTACAACAAGGCCCCAGGCTTACAAGCAACAGAAGCTGGCCTAGCCCAGGGATGGGGATGGGGGCTCTGCAGAAAGGACCAGTTATAATGGGTCCTCGTTGGGTGCACTGCCCTCTGCTTGGCTCTGTGAGCAGATGCAGGAGTAAGTGCTTGTGGTCCTTTCTGCCGACAGATTGAAATTACTCCAGGGCCACCAGGAACCCCTAATTGGGAGCTGACTCCAAAGGTAGGAGCAGTTCCAACTCAGGGGCTGAGGTGATTTCTTATCCTCACAGCCACTCTCCCTGGGCTCACCTCGGATCCACGGTGACATGAAAGAAGATGCAGAGCTGTCCCTTCACTCATTTCTCAGGATGGGCTAGGCTACCAGTAGCAGCCTTTTGATGCTTGCTTGCTTGCTTGCTTGCTTTCTCCCTCTCCTCCCTCTCCCCCCTCCCCTTCTCTTCCTCCTCCTCCTCTTCTTGTCTTTTGTTTGTTTGTTTTTGTTTTTTCCTCATTGTTTGTTCTTGTTTTTATGAGTGTGAATATCGTTTTAAGCTTTTTGTTGTTGTTCTGTTCTGTTCTTGTTTTTATCACTTCCTTCTCTCTTTCCCTCCTCTGCACCAGTTTCCCAAAATTTGCTAGATCCTCCTTTGTCCTCCAGCCTTCTTTCTAATCTCTTCCTTTTCTTCTATTTCTCTATTTTTCCCCCAACCCCTTTTAAATTTTCTTCCCTGATGGTAAAATTGCCATATTGAGGGCTTATTTACTGCATATAATTTCTTGGTTTGTTTTAGATTTTGTTTATCTATGCACAAATCTAGATCATATGGTTAAAGGTGGCAAAGTAATAATTACTACAGTTTGTCATTTTCTAGACTGTGTTTTATGCTATTGTTATTGCTGATTGTACTACTTTAGCTAGGGTGAAATAATTGTTCTAGCCAGTTGTTCTTCCTGGTATATCAAGACTGAGATTGCCTAAGGGTCATAAAAAATACTATTGGCCAGTGCCAAAGAAACAGAAGCTGGGCCAAGTAGGCAGCAACTTCTCATCCACAATAAATTGAAGAGGTACTATCAAGCAACAGACTCAAAACCCAAAAGCCAGCTACAACTGGAAGACACCTCTGAGAAGTAGTCATTTTCTTAAGTTTCTAAATACTAGCAATAAAGCTACTCATGATAGGCAATTTACAACCATCAACCCAGGAACTAAGCTAAAAAAAAAAATACAAAATGAGAAGACACTTAAACAAGATGCAACCCCAGACTCCCAGCTCAACAAAGGTAAACCCAGGGGGCAATAAGGTGGAATAACCCAAAAGCCACCCACTTGGACTCTCTAAAGTGGTAACAACAAAGCAAATGAATGAGGCTCTAGAAAAAAAAATCAGAAATAATTCCTCAGATAACTACAGATGTGGTGACCATAATGAAAGACACGCTTAATGACTCTAGAGCAGACACAGATAAAAACTAGAAGAGCTTAGGAAAATGATGTAAACCATGAATGCCCAACATAAGAAAGAAATGGAATCCATAAAACAGATTCAAACAGATATCCAGGGGATTAAAAAAATTCCACTGAAAGTATACACAGCAGAATGAGCCAGTGTGAGGACAGAATCTCAGATATAGAAGATAGCATTGCAGTTAGTGATCAGGAAAAGAAAGACTTCTTAAAAATAGCAAGGGACTACAAGAAATCAATCCAGCAGCTGCTAGATGATGCAAAGAATAACATAAGATTGATCAGAGTCAGTGGAAAAGCAGGTGATAGTACAAATGTTGTAAAAATCCTGTTCACAGATGTCATGGCAGAAAACTTCTCTGGCAGGGAAAAAGAATTTGACATACAGATAAGTGAGGCATATAGAACTCCAATTAGCCATGATCAAAAAAAAAAAATCTACAGCAAGGTATATAATAGTCAAGATTCCAGAAATTCAACACAAGAATAGACTATTAAAAGCTGTTAGAGAAGAGAAATAAATCACCTATAAAGGAAAACCCATCAGAATCATGGCAGACTTCTCAACACAAATCCTCAAGTCAAGCTTAGAGTGAAATATTTCAAGCCCTAAAAGAAAACAACCTCCAACCCAGATTGATGTACTCTGCAAAACTATGTTTCAAAATTGATGAAGAAATAAGATACTTCCATGACAAAGAGCACCTGAGGAAATTCATGAATACCAAACCAGCACTCCAAAATATTCTGAAGGACATTCCAGAAAGGGATAACAAGGATTACAACTCCATGAACCCAATGAATCCATCAGGCAAGGCAAATAATTAAACAGAGGGGGAAGAAAAGGAGCTAAAAACAGGAAAATAACATGACAAGGATAAGTCAATATATATCATTTACAGCCATCAACATTAATGGTCTCAATTCTCCAACCAAAAGAAACAGACTGGCAGAATGGATCAAGAAGCAAGATCCAACAATATGCTACATACAAGAAACACATTTAATTAAAAAAAAATTCGTAGACTAAAAGTCAAAGGATGGAAAACAATACTCCATGCAACAGGAACCTGGAAAAAAACAGGGGTAGCTATTCTGTTTGTAGATAGTGTAGACTTCAACTCAAGACTGATTAAAAGAGACAAAGAAGGTCATTACATCCTTGTAAAGGGAACAATCCAGGACGAAGAGATAACAGTCATAAATACACATATACCAAATACCAGTGCACCTAACTATATAAAACAAATATTAATGGGCATGAAAAATCAAATAAGCACTAATACAATTGTATTGGGGGATCTCAATGCCCCACTGTGACAAACAGACAGATCAACTAGACAAAAAATCAACAATGAAATATTAGAACTGAACCAAACTTTTGAACAAATGGACTTAGTAGATGTCTACAGAGTGTTCCACCCCACAATATCAGAAAACACATTCTTCTCAGCTGCACGTGGGATGTTCTCCAAAATAGACCACATACTAGCTCATAGAACCTGCTTAAGTAAATGCAAAGGAATTGAAGTTATCCCATGTATATTATCAGATCATAGTGCAATGAAATTGGAAATTAAAGGCAAAAGAAACCACAAGAGCTTCATTAAAAATGGAAAGTAAATAACACCCTCCTGAAAAACCAGTGGATCACAGATGAAATTAAAGAAGAAATTAGACAGTTTCTACAATTAAACGACAATGCCAGTACAACATACCAGAATTTATGGGACACGATGAAAGCAGTCCTATAAGGGAAATTTATAGCAGTGAATACCCATATGAGGAAAACAGTGTGAGCTCAAATAAACAACTTAATGTTGAACCTCAAGCTTCTAGAAAAAGAAGAGCAAGTCAAGCCCAAAACACATATGAGGGAGGAAATTATTAAGATCAGAGCAGAAATTAATGCAATGGAGACTAAGAAAAAAATACAAAGAATCAGTGAATTGAAGAGTTTGTTCTTTGAAAGATTAAATAAAAGTGACAACCCTTAGCCAACCTTATCAAAAACAGGAAAAAAAAAAAAAACTCAAATCCATGCAATTAGAAATGAGAAGGGTGAAATCACAACAAATTCTGCAGAAATCCAAAAGATCATCTGTACCTACTTGGAGAATTTGTATTCTAATAAGATGAAAAATGCAGAAGAAATGGACAGATTCCTAGACACATATGAATTACCAAAGCTGAATCAAGAAGATATAAAAATTCTAAATAAACCAATGTCAGTCAATGAAATTGAAGATGTAGTTAAAAACCTACCAACAAAGAAAAGCCCAGGCCCTAATGGAGTCCCTGCTGAATTCTACAAGAAATTTAGAGAATACCTAATACCACTACTTCTCAAACTCTTTAATGAAATTGAAAGGGAAGCAATACTCCAACTTCATTCCTGGAAGCAGGCATTACTCTGATACCGAAACCAGAAAATGACCCAACCAAGAAAGAGAACTACAGGCCTATCTCCCTAATGAACATAGATGCAAACATCCTCAATAAGCTACTGGCAAACAGAATGCAGCAAATCATCAAGAAAATTATATACCATGACCAAGTAAGATTCATCCTAGGGATGCAGGGATGGCTCAACATACCTAAGTCAATAAATGTAATACACCATTTTAACAGAGCCAAGGACAAAAGCCATATGAGCATCTCAGTAGATGCAGAAAAAGCATTTGATCATGTCCAACACCAATTCATGATAAAAACACTATAGAAAATTGGAATAGTCTTTATCTCAATCTGATACAAGCTGTCTATAACAAACCAGCAACCAATATCGTACTAAATGGTCAAAAACTGAAAGCTTTCACTCTAAAATCATGAACAAGACAAGGATGTCCACTGTCACCACTCTTATTCAATATAGTTCTGGAAACTGTAGCCAGAGCAATTAGACAAGAGAAAGAAATAAAAGGAATAAGGATAGGAAAGGAAAAAAGTTAAATTATCATTATTTGCAGATGACATGTTACTCTACATAGAAGACCCCAAAAACTCCACCAAAAGACTTCTAGATTTAATAACCAAATTCAATACTGTAGCTGGATACAAAGTCAACACTAAAAAATCAATAGCCTTCCTGTACACAAATAATACACTCGCTGAGAGAGAAATTAGGGAAACAACACCTTTCACAATAGCATCCAAAAAAGAAAGAAAGAAAGAAAGAAAGAAAGAAAGAAAGAAAGAAAGAAAGAAAGAAAGAAAGAAAGAAAGAAAGAAAGACAGACCTAGGAATCAATTTAACAAAGGAAGGAAAAGACCTCTACATTGAAAACTACAGTACTCTGGAAAAGGAGGTTGAAGAGGATATCAGAAAATGGAAAGATATCCCTTGCTCATGGGTAGGAAGAACCAATATAGTGAAAATGGCCATACTTCCAAAATTGCTATACAGCTTTAATGCAATCCTGATCAAAATTCCAACAGCATATCTCACAGAATTAGAGAAAATAACCCTAAAATTCATTTGGAACCAGAAGAGACCTAGAATAGCAAAGGCAATCAAGGCAAAGCAGGGGGCATCACAATCCCTGGCTTGAAATTATACTGCAAAACTACTGTGATAAAAATGGCATGGTACTGTTAAAAAAAAAAAAAAAAGACCAAGGATAAATGGAACAGATTAGAAGATGCAGAAAAAACTCCAGACGTACTTAGTCACCTTATTTTTGACAAAGATGCCAAACACATTCAGTAGAAGAAAGATAGCCTCTTTAACAAATGGTGCTGGAAAAACTGGCTTTCCATACGCTGAAGACTAATACTAGACCCATGCACCAAACTATCGCCATGCACCAAATTAAAATCAAAACGGATCAAAGATCTAAATATTAAAACAGAAATACTAAATGTACTGGAGGAGAAAGTAGGTGGAAATCTTGAAGATATAGGTGTAGCAGAGAGTTCATGAACAAAACCCAAACTGCATGGGAAATACTTCATAAATCAACAACTGAGACCTTATCTTATTAAAAAATTTTGCACATCAAAAGAAATTACCAACAGAGTTAAAAGACACCCACATAGTGGGAAAAAATTTTAGCCAATTGTCCCTCAGACAAAGGACTTCTATCTAGAACATATAAAGAATTAAAAAAATCAAACCCCCAAAATTCAAAGACCCAATCCAAAAATGAACATCTGAGATGAATACACACTTCTCAGATGAAGAAATACAAATGGCAAATAAATATATGAAAAAATGTTCAACATCATTGGCCATTCAAGAGACGCAAATTAAAACAACACTGAGATTCCATCTCACTCCAGAAAGAGTGGCTACCATCAAGAAATCAGGGCCAGTGAGATGGCTCAGCGGCGTAAGCGCTTGCCTTGCAAGCGCGAGGGCCCAAGTTCGACTCCCAGAACCCACATACAAAAAAAGGGCCAGTGATATCTCTCAGCAGCACAGGTGCCTGCTTGCACGTGAGGTCCTGAGGTTGACCCCTGGTACCCACAAAAAAAAAAAAAAAAAAAAAAAAAAGAATCAACCAATAACAAATGCTGGAGGGGCTGTGGGAAAAAAGGAACCCTTCTCCACTGTTGGTGGGAGTGCAGACTGGTACAACCACTGTGGAAAGCAGTATGGAGATTCCTATAAAAGCTAGGGTTAGAAGTCCCATTCGACCCAGCTATTCCCTTTCTGGGTATCTTCCCAGAAGAATTAAAAACATCGTACCACAGTGATATATGTGCACCCAGGTTTATAGCAGCACAATTTGTAATAGCTCGGGAGGGGGGAGGGGAAAAGGAAGGAAGGGAAAAGAAAGGAATGATGAGAAAAGAAGGAAAAATGGAAAAAAAGCTTTTGTAAATCAGGAGAGGAAGACAGGTTGAAGGGAGGGTAGGGGAATGGGAAAAAAAATCAAGTTATGTCATGTACAGGTACAAATTCCCTATGATGAATGTGATCATTATATATATGTAAAATGTACCTATAAACTTTTTTTTTGTGGGTACCGGGGGGTCGACCTCAGGACCTCGCACGCCAGGAGGCGCCCGTGCCGCTGAGCGATATCACCGGCCCCTTTTTCGTATGTGGGTTCTGGGAGTCGAACTCGGGCCCTCGCGCTTGCCGGGCAGGCGCTTAAGCCGCTGAGCCATCTCACCGGCCCCCTATAAACTTAAATAACTAAAAAATCCCAAATTCAAGCCCAACATGGGCAACTTAGTGACTTAGTTAAAATAAAAAATAAAACATCCCAGGGATGTAGCTCAGTGTGAAGGCCCTGGGTTCAATCCCCAGTACTGTAAATTAATTGCATCTCTTCCTTGCCTCTCCTCTTCCCAGGTTTCTTCTTCACTTTGCCTGCAGTTCAGCGGGGGCAGCCTCTTCACTTCTTCTCATCCTTGGTATCCAGGCAACAGGGGGTGATGAGCAAGGAAGGCAGCCCTAGGGAGGCAGGGGAGTAGGGAGTGGCCAATTGGCTGGGCGAATGGGTGTCACCTGTCAATCATGGAGATCCAGGACACACGCGCAGAAGAGTTGCCAAGCCCTGCACCTGGGACAGGTCTTCAATTTTTCTGGTGCAAGATTAAGCAATTTTTTGATAGGACAGCCTAGATCTGACATCTGCCTGAGGAATGGGAGATAGAAAAGACCTCAGCCATTAACTTCGTGACCACTGTGCTCTCTGTTCAGTGGCCTGCTCTCCCTCTGCAGCACATACTTCTTTTCCTACCTTTAATAAATGTACAATCAAAAACTTTGTTCAGAACAACAAAAACCTGGAGCGAATCTCTTGAAAGAACCCACAGCACCCCAGGAATCATGGTAACACTAGGGAGGGCACAGGGGAACAGAGGGAGCAGGGAGGGAGCCACACCTGCCACCTGAGAGGTGCATTTGGATCACACAGATAAACTGCCTGCTGGAGTCAGGGACTCTCCTTCCCACACCAGTCATCCTGTGCTGGAGAGAGCGGCCTTCCTGTTCACCCAGGGTCCCCTGGACCTGGTGCTGGGCAAGCTCACAGGATGGGCGGTGAAAACAACACACAGATGAAATTCTTCTGCATCGAAACAAACCCTCTGAGGATGACATGCACTTGGAGTTGGACTCCGTCTCTTCTGCCCAGTACTGGGTTACTATAGTTCATCAGGAAAACTGTTTGCAATTTGCAAAGCCTCCAATTCTGCCTTGGGGAGTCTGTGTCTCTTGGCTTGCTTGTAGCTCCTCCTTTGTGAGCATGAGATGGGTCTGATAATCACACACTGGGTTGCGTAACTCATTATTCTGACCACAGTGGCCTAAAAGTGCACAAAAGAGAACCTGTGTTTGGCATTTTCTGGTTCAGATAAACAGCTTCATCTAAAGACAACTGCGGACGTCCTTCTCCCAGGAGGGAGGCCTCTTCCGGGTCCTGAGGCTGGAGGGTCTGCAGGGACAGCTGCAGAGCACAAATGCCCCCCCCTCCACACTCCCTTCCTCCTCCTTCCTCACCAAACGCTGGGTCTCTCTGGCTCTTTCCCCATGGTGAGACCACACACAGAAAAGAAATGGGACCCAGAGAGTCCTGGTGCTTCCCAGAGGCTCTGGTGCCACAGGAGGGTGGGAGATAGAGAGCAGCCGGGGGCCTGCAAGCAGAGCTGGGTAGGATCTGAGGGGCCACTGTGGTCCCCTCCCTATCTTTGTTGCTGACTGCCCTGCCTGCCCTGCCTGGGGTCCTGGCTTCCCCCCATAGTAGGGACCACATCCCAGCCACAGGATGTCAAATGGCAAGGAGGAGGATGCAGCTTTGATCTGGGCAGAGGAGGGGCATTGCCAAAGCCAGAGGCAAGTTTGTGGCCAAGCTAGGTCTAGAGCCCTCCTGTCTTGGTTCACAGCTCTGGACTCTCCACAAATGCTAACATGAAGAGGCCTCTTTAACTTAGCTGTTGGAAGAGTCTCAGACTCTGCCCTAGGTGTAAATAATTACATTCTGTCAAGACAACAAAAGCACAATAGGACAAAGTAAGACATATCCTAGTTGGCTATAACATCAGGGACAGGAAACTACAAGCTGCCTCTTCCCCCATTCTCAGGGGATCCAAGAAGGGCCTGGTGACCTAATGGATGAGCTCATTTTCCTGAGCTTGCCCTTCTTCTCCTCCCTATCCCCTTCTTCCCTCCTCCTCCTCCTCCATCTTGTCTTCCTTCTTCCTCTCCTCTGTCCTCTTTCCCCTCTCCTGCTCCTCCTCCTCTTTCCTTCTTCTTCATCCCCCCATTCCCCTTCTTCTAATTTTTATTTTGAGACAGTCTTGCCCAGGTTGGCCTTGAATTTATGATCCTCCTGCTTCAGCCTCACAATAGCTGGGATTGTCAGTGTGCACCACTGCACCTGGCTCTCCTTCTGCTGTTCACCCAATGACCATTCATAGCATGATTTGTCCCCAACACATTTTGTCCCTTGATCTCCATAAAATTGCAGATGCTCAGAAGGGAAGGGTTGTTAAACAGCACATCGTCCACCCAACTCTTGGGATGTGTAGGGGAGTGGGTATGTTAGAAACAGGTGCTGGCCTGATGCAGCCTCCTGACAGTTCACCCTGAAGTTGTGTCTGCAGACGCCACTGAGGCCTGAAGGTCTGGTAATTACCTGGTTAGTGAATCTGACAAGCATTTAAACTGTGTATTTCAAGGTAGGATGTTCACTATACCACCTGAATCTGTCTATTTTGCAGTCTACACTGCTGGGATCCTAGACAAGTGGAAAGTACCCTCCACCGTCTACACCTGTAGATTTCTAAACTACCCCTGTGGGCGCCAGGCCTCTCTCGCAGGGTGTCCTAATGCGGTCATTACCTTCTGGATGCTAGGTCCACTGAGCTCCTGGATCAGAGATGAGCTTCCTTCCAGCCCAAGGCAGATGCCGTGGAGGCCTGGAACAGCGACCTGGGCTGGGCTGGGCTGACCTCGCCATCACATCTACTCATGAGGACAGCACTTCTTTTGTACCATTGTCTGCAGCTTTTTGTTTTTAGTTTATATTTTTCCTTTTCCTTTCCCCCCATTCCCAACTGAGTCCCTAGGGCCTCATCAGCCCACCCACACACATCCATCCCCACAATACATCTTTATTCCCTATGCAGGCTATGGACATCCTTTCAAATGACCCTCCTCAAGTTGGGGTCCTGGGAAATCTTATCACTTTGCCAAAATGGGAGGCAACAGCCACTCTCCCGATCCTCGGTTGGTGAGCTAAAAAGGATGGAGACGGGTGGGAGAGGGTGAAACTCAGATCTCTGGACCATCAACTTAGGTTCCTTTGAATGAATTAAGGCAAATCTCAAGGAAGTGACCTTCTCAATCTGGAATAGTTAACACGACAACCCAGTGACCACCTCAGACCAATTGTAGAGGAAAAAAGCCAGAGAATGTGTTTATTATTCCTTAGGCCATGTGGCAGAATCTTGTTCAAGCCCAGTACCCTTTCTTCATTTGAGCCCTCCCTTGGCCCTTCCAACAAAAATCACAGATCTATTCTTTTTTTTTTTTTTTTTTTTTTTTTTGTGGGTACCGGGGGGTCGACCTCAGGACCTCGCACGCCAGCAGGCGCCCGTGCCGCTGAGCGATATCACCGGCCCATTTTTCGTATGTGGGATCCGGGAGTCAAACTCGGGCCCTTGTGCTTGCCGGGCAGGCGCTTAAGCCGCTGAGCCATCTCACCGGCCCCACAGATCTATTCTTGATTGAAAATTTTCCTATTGAAGCAGATTTGCTGAGACAAATCTTTCTTTCCCATATTTTGCTCTCAAAAGTTGACTGTTTTCCTAAATTGTTATTTCTAGCTATATCAAAGTAGCCCAGTTCAAAGAAACAGAATGTACCAGGAAAAGAAGAGATTTGACTGATTGTTGTGGGCAAAAATGTATATGCAGGTTGCATCTATTTGAGGGCTCATGACACCAGAATTAGAAGGATCCTGGCCTACATCAGGCAAATAAGTTTTTTTTTTTATGCTGGAGACCAGGGTCTCCTGGTGGCCTCAAGGCACCCAAAGTGGCACACTGCACGGCTGAGCTGGGCACTTGAGATGCTAAGTGTCCTTTTCTTAGGTGGAGGTGTCCAGAGCCATGGGGTACATAAAGAGACCCCTTGCAGCCCCTACACGGGCAGAACAGAGTTGCCTGGGGCTCTCCAGGAGAGGTTGCAGAATTTCTGAACCTTCGGGAGTTTGGCTGATGACCCAGGACCACCTTCTGTTGGGAAAGCACCTTGGCCACCATCTGCCCCAGGTGAGAAAAGGATGATTACCTGGGCTACAGGCAGTCAAGTGGCTATTCACAGGGAGAAGGAGCTAGAGTATCAACCTCTACGTTATCAATCTCCATGTCATTGTACATCACATCTTCCTGTTGTCTACAAAATGCCTGGCCCTTAGGGCAAGTGCCCAGTAAGTATTTGGTAAATTAAAAAAAGGTTGATTTCTGAGAACAGAAATCAATTGTAGGGGTGGGAAGATGTCAGTAAGTCTCAGAAGCATCAACTCAACAGAGAAAATCCTTTTAATCCAAGATTCAAGTCCCAATGCCTCTCCCTCTCCAAGACTGTGACACAACTGTGAGCTTAGTGACACTCATACCTGCTCACGTCAAATCAAATGGTGGCCTGAGTTAAGAGCAGGGAAGAAGAGAAGAGGAGAAGGGATGGCACTAAAATGGAGGAGGCTAAATGGACAGATGTGGACTCTAGCACGCAGATGTCGAAGGAAGGTGAATCAAATGTGAACACCACAGCATCGCAGTGATGAATTGACACAGGGTTTCTGGATGGCCTCTGAGGGTCAGTGGGTAAATTCTTCATAGAAGCTGTTTCCTCCTTCCTCCTCTCCCCTTTCCCTTAAAAGTTGTATTATTTTGCCTGGAAATTTCAGTGTGCCTACCCCAAAGAGGCTCTGCCATCGTTCTTTATATGAACGTCACAACATGGACACGCCCCCTACCTCTAGTAGTCCCATCAAAGAGATAGAAATAAAAATGTCTTCTCTCCAGCAGGGCATCAGAAAAACCCAGAGAGCCATTCTCTCGTGCACAGAATGAGTTCTTTGTTGCTCAGAGACAAAGCCAGCATCTCTTCGGGGGACAAAGAGGCGGCCTGGATCACAAGCAGAGCAGACGCCATGGTCCAATGACAGCTGCAAAATGGTAGCTGGGGCTTCGGCCCCTGACACTTCAGTTCTCACAGTGGTATTGATTGTGACATCACACAGTAGACTGTTTTCTAAAAGTGAACACTTGTACTTGCAGATGTCAGGTCCACATTCAGCCTCATACATCTCCAAACACAGGCAGACTGAGCCTTTGTGAGACATCCTCAGGGCCCGCGTGGAAATGGGGAGAGGAGACCCAACTCTGGTCACATCTCTGATCTTTTCACCCCGAGACACCTTCATGCCCTCATTTATACAGCAAGCATTTCCAGAGCTCCTACACGGTGTCAGGCCCTGTGCTGGAAGCTGGACCTTCGAGGAGATCCCTTCCTGCATACAGCCTTGCAGGGAGATGGTCCCGCTGAAGGCTGCCCCGCTGTGTGATGTGTCACAGTGTGGTGGTACAGGCCAGACTGGGAGCACAGAGGGGGGCCACAGAGCCTAACCGGGCCTTCTGAGACTTCCTCAAGGCCAAGCAAAGACTGGGTGATGTGGGAGCAGCAACCAGGGTGGCCACAGGCAAATGAGACCTGGCTCAGGGCTTCTTACCTGGGCTGCACGCTGAAATCAGTGGCAGAGCCTGCTGCCTGGCCCCACACTCACCCCTATGAGGTCAGAATCTTTGCGGGTGGTACCCAGGAACTGGTGTTGTCAAAATAATTAATTGGGAAGCCTTTGGGCTGAGACTGCTCCAGCACTTTGAGCTCCTGTGTAAGCAAGCAAAACCCAAACTAGAGCAGATGGTCATAAGCTGTGCGAAAGAGAACATCAAATACAGTGGTACCTTGGTTTATGACCTTAATATGATTTACAATTTGAGGGAAGATGGCTGAGTTTGTGTTTGTGTGGAGAAGATGGCCACGGTCATGTTTGTCACCAAATGCTGAGTTTGCAAATGGAAGCAAAATTTTGCCAAATGTTTTCGTTTGCAAAGCAAATTGTTTGCAAACAGGTGCATTTGTGAACCAAGGTATTACTGTACAAAGTAAAAAATACGTGAATAAATAAAACAGCCCTTTTCTTAGGAACTTGGATGAAGACCTAAATCCTGTTCTTCAAATTTGGGCAAGGTGTAGTCTGAGAGGGAGAGGAACCTCACTGGGTCACGAGAACCGCAGATAGTCGCAGCTGCAAGATAGCAGGTGTGGGGCCGGTGAGATGGCTCAGCGGCATAAGCACCTGCCTTGCAAGCGCGAGGGCCCGAGTTCGACTCCCGGATCCCACATACGAAAAAGGGGCCGGTGATATCGCTCAGCAGCACGAGTGCCTGTTGGCGCGCGAGGTCCTGAGGTCGACCCCCCGGTCCAAAAAAAAAAAAAAAAAAAAAAAGGATAGCAGGTGTGGAAATGCTCAGGAAGCACTTTACAACAGGAAAATTACAGTCTTGGAGCCATGTAGCCTGGGGTGAGTCCCAGCGCAGCCATTCACTGTCCCATGTTTGGCAAGATTGTCAACCTCTGTGTACTTGTTGTCCCCTCCATGACGTGGCTGTCATACCTCTCTGAAAAGGTAGCCATTGGCTTAAAAGAGATACTGGATGTAAAATATGGTGCATAAGAAATCTCCAGTCACTGGTGATACCCCCTCCCCAGGATTTATTTGAATGCCACATTTCACTATCAAATTGTGTACGGGGGTAGAAGGGAGAGAGGCAGGACAGTCCAGGTCACCATCTTCCTCCTGCCGCCTCTCCCTTCTCTCTCAAAGTTGAGCATGGCTTCCAGACTGCTCTCAGGGTGGTGCGTGGAGGCTGCAGCCCTCTACCCAGAGGACGATAGCACCAAGACCCAAAAGCCTGGGTCTGTCTGCCCCCTGGCCTGGGTCCAGCCCCTATGTGATGGGTCCATTACCCCCACTCCCGACCTCCCTACCCTGCATTAGGAAACTCCCTTAGCTGCTCCACTCTCAGCCAGGCTTGCATAAAAGAAGTTGAGGTTCCAGAGGATAAGCGAATGGAAATTACAAAATGTCAAATCATGCAGGGACCCCAGAGGTCCTCTGGCAGGGCTCCTATCTCTTATAGACCCCTTTGGCATTGGCAAAAAATATTCATAAATGCACAGAAAGACACAGGACCAAAAAAGAATTCAGTTATATCAAAATACAGTTCTATCCAATGTGTCACAGGACCCGTGGGTTCCGGATTAAAATACCTGATAGCCAAATCTTTTGCGGAAATCTCAGGAAACACTCCATGCTCCTCCAGGTAAGTAAAAGACACAAGAAAAGCCTTGGCTCCCTATTCCTGGACCAGTGTAGGAGCCAATTAATTTATTAGTTTAGAAAATTAGGAAAAACAAAGCAGAAATCTCACTGCTCCTGCATTGAGAGAGGCTGCTTGTTGTCCACATGGGAAGGGATGGAGGTAGCCCTGCTGGCCCTCTGCGTATTCATAAGAACTGACCTTGCTTTATGCAGGATCCCAAAACCGGACAAAGATTATTTCCTGTAAGCATCTGGAAAAGCTTAAGGCCACAGTAACTTGACTTTGGATTCAGCCAGTGCACTGGTAACTGGTTGCAGATGTCCCAGCTCCAGAATTTGATGAGCGGAAGTGCTGAATTGTGAATGGAATCATGGGTCCAACTCTTCTGCTTTCAGGCGGCCTTTGTCAAGGAGCCTGGGCCACAAGATTCCAAGCCCGCTGCAGGATAGTTGGCTCTCAGCGTTTCTTAGGGATTAGTGAGCAGCTGGTGCCTCCCTTACCTGCTGAGAGGGTGGGCAAGTATTTAACCCGAGGGCAATGACCACAGCCCAATCTCCTAGCTCACCCCTTCCACCCTTTTATCTCCTTTCCGGGGGAACGGAACATAATGCTTAAATGTACAGGCTGGGATCAGGACTTAAATTCTCACTTCATCACTTGAAAAATGTTGTATGAACACCTCCCTTCCCCTGCTCCTCAGCATCTTCATTTCGCTAGTGGAATAGTCGGAATCCCTATCTTTCAGGAGGTGGTCTCACTTAGAGGTGCTAATATATAGAAAGCACAGGCCTGGCACCTGGCGGGCAGTGTTCTCTAGCCAGGAGCTCTCGTTCCAGTCAGTACAAGGTCTGCTGTATTCCCTTAGAGGATACAGCGGACGCTGAAGCAGGCCTGGTCAGCGGTGTGGGTGTGTTCAGAGAAGCCCGTCTACCATGACCAGGGCAGACCTGGTTCCCCTGCACATCTCTGTCCTAACACATCTCACCGAGGTAAGCAATGTGAGCACCATCACACACGCACACGCGCACACGCACGCATGGAATCCTGCCATTTCTCACCCCCATTTCTACATAGCTGCCTGCATCTGGATGCCTACTCTCTGCCTCCCCTCTTGACTCTGCAGACACAGAACTCCTACTTCCTGCAAAAGCCAGTGCTTCCCCTGGTGCTCCAGTCCCACCACTCTCTCCGACGGGGCTTGCCCTCCCATCTCCACCTCCCTCTCCTAAATCGTCAATGTATCTCCTCTACAAGATCACCTTTCCACACACGCTCTTAGCATCTCTCTTAACTTCCTTGTCTCCTTTCAACTACTAATTTCTCTGCTTTCCTTCAATGTCAGAGCGTGTGGCTGTCTCCTCTTCCCCTTTTCAATGGACTCTGGCGGGGCTTCTATCCCACTACTCCACAGAGAGCGCTGCTGTTGAGGTCAGCAATGACCTCCCTGTTGCTAAATCCAGAGGCCACTTCTCTGTACTTCTATTCTTTGACTTCTCAGTAAAAACTGATCATTCTCCCCTTTTTGAAACACTTTCATTCATGGGCTTTGTGATGCTCACTATGCTTTCTTCCTTCTGTCTCCTTAATTGGCCCCTTCCTCTGCTCAGTCTCTGAAGCCACCAGGCACCTGTCCTGGGCATCCTTTTCTTCCTTTGGTATTCTCTTCCTTGCTGACTCCATTCAGCCACAACCTCTGAAGACCATCTATATTCTGATGGCTCCCTAACCTCTACCTCCAGCCCTGACTTCTTCCCAAAACTTGCCATGAGTACCCACTGTCTTCTTAAAATTTTCACTTGGATATCACCTAAACAACTGAAACATAACTTATCCATAAGGAACTCAAGTTTTGTTCCCAAATTTTCTCTTTCCTTGGGTTTTCTGGTTTTAATGATGAGCCTGAGTGTCCACAGATTATTTAACCTTTAAATCTCTGAGCCAGTCTTGAGTCTCCTCTTTCTTCATCTTCCATATTCAATCCATCGGCAAGTCTTGTCCACTCGATTTCCAAAGCAACTCCAAACTCACCCACTTCTCTCCAGTTCCATTACAATCACTCTAGTCCAAGCCACCATTCCTGTCCCCATCATGATTGCAATAACTTCTCAGGTGGTCCCTCTGTAGCTAGTCTATAATCCATCTTCACAGAGCAGCCTAAGTGATCTGGTCATGTTCTTTCCTAAAATCCTCCAATTGCTTCCCACTGTACTTGAAATATAATCCAATGTTCTCAAAGCAAGATATAACCCAGCTTCTGCCTACCTCTCCACATCTATATCCTCCTTGCCCTCTCTACATCAGCTACACTCGCCTCTCTGTCCCCTGAGGACAAAGTCTGTTTCCACCATAAGACTGTGCTGACTGCTTCTCCTGGAATGTTCTTCTCCTGATTCCTGAAGGACTGGCTCCTTTTATCATTCACATCTCAGTTGAAATGTCCATGCTCAAAGATGCCCTTCCTGACCACCAAACCCTTCACCCCTATCATGCCACCCTATTCTCTCCTAGACGTTTTCCTGTCTGTCTGTCTGTCTGTCTCTTCTCTGGAAAGTGAGTTCCAAAAGAAGCAGAACACTGTCCTTCCTCTTCACCACTATGGACTTGGAACAGTGCCCAAATAAGTTGTTTCACACTCATGTTGTGTTGATGCATTTTTTTTTTTTTTGTGGGTACCGGGGGGTCGACCTCAGGACCTCGCGCACCAACAGGCACCCGTGCCGCTGAGCGATATCATCGGCACCTTTTTTTTTTCGTATGTGGGATCCAGGAGTCGAACTTGGGCCCTCGCGCTTGCAAGGCAGGTGCTTACGCCGCTGAGCCATCTCACCGGCCCTGTGTTGATGCATTTTGTTGGATGAGGGAATGAATGGACAAATGAATTAGTAACAGAGCTGAGACCAGAACCCAGGCCTCTGGCCCTCCGGTTCACTGTTCTTTCCTGTGTGGCACACAGCTTGTTTCCACAGCTTGTTTTCTTCCTGTTGACCAGATGCTTGGCTCCATCAACCCTCAGCTGGTTCCAGCTCCTAGTGGTAAAGGAAGTGGCCACAAGGGGGCAGAGAAGAGAGGAAAGGGCAACTGAATAAATCATAAAGTATGTAATGATAACTTTATAAAGGGGATTGACACACAGGTCAAAAGAAATAGCATTTATTTGGGAAACAAAGAATTGCAATTCTAGTGCACTGAATCAGGGAGCCTGAGTAGTAGTTCATGCAGCAAAGGCAGGAGAGGATTTTGATAGGGCATTAATTCCCACAATAATTGTTTTTGGAGGCAGTTCATTGGCTGAATGGAAATCCTGAACTACAAGCCCATTCTGACTGATGATTAATGAGGACGGTCAAGCTGAGAGACACTGGTGGCCAGGGGAGACTGACGTCAATTGTTGACCTGGCTCCTGGAACGTTCTGTGCTTTAACCCATAGCAGGTGGGGCATCATCCTCTCGCAACTTCCTAACTCCACTCCAAAACCTTAGCCTTAGTTGCTTCATTTTCTTTCACAGTAACAATCCATGCAGCTACTGAGAATCAGACATTTAGTAAACACTAGCTATGTTCAGGCGCTGCGTGAGGTGCCAGGTATCCCTGGCGAAAGGATCTGACTGTTCCAGAGGAGATGGGGACATTAGGACCCTGCCCAATACCGTGTGCTGAGCTGAGACGGAGCCACATGTGCTGTGGCCACACAGAGCAGAGAGCAAGGAGCGCCACGTGGGGTGGCTAAGACTCCAGGGGGAGATCAGAGAGCCGGGGTGGTTCTCCATTCCTTGCCACAGTGTGTTCACCAAAACAACTCCACTCCTACTACAGGTCTTACAGTGAAATCACTGAGGTGATCGATCCCCCCATGATGAAAGATCACACATTTGAAGAAGTGTGCGGTGAGGTAAAAGCCAGGTTTTACAGTGGTGGCAGAGGAGGTAGCTCTGTTTTATGAACAGAAAGAGATCCATGCTTGCATTTCTGAAAGCGTGTTGCAGAACACTGGACATTCCCTGCTTAGGATATTAGGATCTGCATTAAGAGACCTAGAAAAACAAAACAAAAGCAAACATAGTGATGATTTCTGAAGTGTAAGATTATGAGGTCCTTACACTTTCTGAGTCCTACAGTTTGGTGCTATTTCAATTGTTCAGAACAAAGGTGTGTTATTGTGATACTAAACACAAAGACTTTTAGAACCTAGATCTGTATTTTTTTTATGATACTGAGAAACTTGTGATTGGCTCTATGCTCCAGAAACATGTGAAGAGGGGATTTCCCAGAATTATATCATTGGCCAGCAGTTACAGGAAAAATTAAAATGAAGCCTAGCAAGACAATGTGATTTTTTTTCCTGCTGTGAATTCCAGTGGTCACCGAAGCAGGCTTGTGTTGCCTGCCACTCAGTACGCCTGTCCCCAAGGCGAAGAAGAAATCAGCAAAAGAGAAAGTGTCACCAGTGGCCAAGCACAAGGAGGGAGTTCCCAGACTCACATCTACCTCCCTGAGCATAGAGTTTTGGGTATTTATGGGATAAAGACACGAGGCAAGGTGTGAGGCATAAGAAAAAGTGCTTGGAGGTAAGGAAAGGTGAAGTAAATGGTGGTCTATGCATAATAAACTTCATGGCTCTTGGTAGGAAGATGGCATGGTGGTGTCTGGCCCTCTTATGACAGAAGTCTCCCATTGGACAATTGTCCAGGCCCACATGAAGGGCTCAGAGGATTCAAAGAGTTTGAGCCAGATAATGCTATCTCGAAATCCCTAAAACATTTTTTAAAAATTCTTATCAAGGCATCCATGCATCAGATGTGTCATTCACAGCAAAGCTAGCAGCAGTCTATTACCTTACTGTTTAGTCAAGTGACTTCCAAAACCATTAATGAAGCTAGAGAGTTTATTTAGGTTTTCTCTGAGTTTCAAAAGAAAGGATGTGCTCTTCAGCTTTTAATCTTTTACCAGAGCAGGAGAATGACCCAAGCCTCTTACAAGGGAAAAAAACATTCATTTCACTATAGGGACTCTATTATGCTATACTGGTACCTTCTGCTGCGGTTACTCAGTGCTGAGAGAGATCCATATAGATAGATGTATGCACCACCCACTTGCACACTTAGAAACTTTAGCAGCATCTCTACTGAAAACTGTTGAGAGTTTTAAAGTAAAATTTATAGGAGGCTGTTGGTTTGTACTAAGCACCTGCACTGGGCCCAACAGATAAAACCAAAATGGCATCGCTTGAGCTTAAGAGCCAGGCCGTAACCTGAACTAAATTGCTTAATTATTTATCTGACTTTCTAAGACAACAGGAGGAAGAGAGGGAGGGGGAGAGGAGGGGGGAGGGCAGGGAAAGGGAAGGGCAGGGAAGAGGACCCATCTCCAACAGGCCAGTTTTGCTGGCGTGATAAGAAAATACCCTCAGTTTTAACTTTTACAAGAAAAGAAACTTTGAAATGACCAGTCTCCTTTTTGTTCTGTTTCTGCTCTCCTCAGCCCTTTTGTGTTTAGAAAGCCAATCTTTGCTCATCTCAGTGGAACCCTTGTTTTATAAAACAGAATTCTAGAATTGCAAATAAAAACCAACCAGGGTCTTTAAATGTGTTGTGATTTTACCTTTTGACAGAATTACAGGGAAAAGCTGTTTCTGTGAAGCTGAAGAGAGGCTGATTTTGTATTCTTCAATAACCGGCAATTCTTGGAGATAAATGTGATTAGGGGAAAAAGTCATAAACTTACAGGTTAGGACTTTCCCAGAAAAACAGTTCAAGTAGAAATTTCCAGAATATTACCCCTAGTTCCTTTTGTACACTTTAGAATATTCATTAAAACCTCTAGAGAGTGTACATTCAATTTATGAGTATTTATTAATCACTTACTGTGCGTTCCAGCCACTGGGGCAGAGCAGTGAGACCAGGAGACAAACCCCTTCCTTTCAGAGAGCTTATTATTAGTGGGAAACACAATGGGCATGAAAACATACGGCTAAAGGCCATCATTTCAAGGCAAGCTATAATAAGGCTATATGAAGTGGGTAAAGTGGCCATGACAACAGTGTTATTTTTGAAAGGTCAGGAAGGCCTTTTAAGGAAGAATGACCTCTGAGCAGGGATGTGGGTGAGTTTTGAGAGAGCACGTGGCAGGAGGACAGCTAGGGCGGAGCCCTGGGCAGGAACAGGGACTCCTCAGTGTTCTCAGGCAAAAGACACCCCAAGAATGAGCTCTCAAGGCTTGGTGCGTGAGGTTTGATAGAAAACTATGGTGGATGTTTAATTTTTTAAACAATCTATTAGAGTAAAAAAATCCATTGCCATGAATCACCCTCAAAATCCTCCTCCTTGGTTTCAACACACTTATCCCATGTTCCTGCCACTTTCTGAAGCAGTTCTGAGAGTCCTCTTTCCTGAGTGTCTTTATGCGGTATGATCAGAAGTACAGTGAATGCTGCTGTCAAATGCCACCCAACAGAAAGGCAGGGTCTTAAAAACATGATGGCGGGCCAGGTGTGGTGGCACATACCTGTAATGCCAGTGTGGTGGATTGACAACTGGTGGTCAACTTGTAACACCCATCTGAACTAAATCAGCGTGGTGCTGGGTCTACGTAGAAGGCCCACCTGAGGACTGTTGCCAACAGCATACAAAGGAGAACTGGAGGGGAAGATGGTATGCTGTTGATTTTCCTGGAGAAGCTTGTCACACTGGTTTTCTGAACATGAACTCAGATGTTCTCATCATTGGAGAAGCTCGGGTTCTAGCTGTCGCTGCGGATGGCTGCGGTTCTTTTGGGGGGAACTCTGGTCCTTACTTTGAGTGTTGCTTCCTGGCTCCAGTACAGATCCCTCAGCCTGCTGGCGCAGATCCTTCATCCTGCTGGCGCAGACTTTTCTAGCTTCCACCACTGACCTTTGGGCCTTCCCAGCGCAGACCCATGAAACAGACTTGCGTGAGACATTGTCGTGGGCGCTAGGCCTCCAGTTGGACTCGTGAGGGCATTGCCATGGGATCCAGGCCTTCAGCTGGATTCTTTGGGTCCTTAGTGTGTGGAGAGATTTCCTGCATTCTTTTTGTATTTGACTCTTGGGTGACTACTATAAAATAATCCTATAAATTATGTGTCCTGTATTAAATTGTTTCCCTTGCAAACCCTGACTACAATTCCCAGCACTCGGGAGGCTGAGGCAGGAAGATCGCCATGAGTTTGAGGACAGCCTCGGCTCTGTAGTGAGTTCAAGGTCAGCCTGAACCATATACTGAGGCCCTGTCTCAAAAAACAAAAACAAAAACAAAAATGGTGGTGTGTCTTTACTTATCTTATTTACCCAGATCTGGCATCATGCAACTTCTGGCTCTTCCTTAAAATCAAAATGAGCATGAAGGTCAACATTTTGAATTGATTCAGGACATTGAGGCAACCAGAACAGGTCAATTAAAGACACTCATGAAAGAGGACTTCCAGAGCAAATGCAGAAAGTGGCAAGAAAGATGGAATAAATGCGTTCAAAGCAAGGGGATATGTTGAGGCTGCTTAATACAATGTGCCTTTTACTGTAATAAATGCATTTTTAAAAGCAAACATTTAACATATATTTTGATCACACAGCATACTGACAATTCACTGTGGTTACTGTGGTGGTGGTTTTAATGTCCAGCACTCTCAATTTCTCTCTATTGTTTACAAGCTTGAGAAATTGAACTTTATTTAAGAATCTAAGTCCACTGCAAAGGCACTTGCCTAATCCATCAGGCGGGGAATGGAGATGGTCCCACCTGAAAAACAAGGACTGAGCAGACTGGTATAAACCAGAGAGGGTTCCCAAAGGAAGGGATGCAGTCAACAGAGGCAAGCTCAATTCTCTTCATGAGTCACAGCTTTGCTCTTCCTCTGTCTCTCTTCCCAGGTTTCTTCTTCATTTTACCCACAGTTCAGCGGGGGCAGCCTCTTCACTTTCCTCTCATCCTTGGTACCTAGGCAACACTGGGTGGTAAGGGAGGAGGACAGCCCTAGGGAAGGCACAGGGAGGCAGAGGGAGCAGGGAGAGAGCCAAACCTGCCACCTGAGAGGCACGGGGAGGGAGGGCACCAGGCTCGTGCAAGGGAAGAGTCCAGGAGCCTGTGCGCACCTGTCTGGGTTCCAGGTCTGCTGTGGACTGTGGGACTTCCGGGTCTTCTTCATCCCCAAAGCAGCCTTTCAGGAATCATCTGGACATTTCTGTCATTCCCAGAGCTCTTACCAAATCCTAGGCTGGTTCTGATCAACCACTAGAGGCTGCTTCTCTTCTGGAGAGAGGGCTTCAGCTCTCAGCTGACCAGCAACCCTACGCACGCGCACACGCACGCGCACACACACAAACACACACGCACACATACACTAATGCATGCTGCAATCTGATGGAAGAATCAATCAGACCACTTGGATCACACAAATAAACTGCCTGCTGGAGTCAGGGACTCTCCTTCCCACACCAGTCATCTTGTGCTGGAGAGACCGGCCTTCCTGTTCACCCAGGGTCCCCTGGACCTGGTGCTGGGCAAGCTCACAGGACGGGCGGTGAAAACAACACACAGATGAAATTCTTCTGCATCGAAACAAACCCTCTGAGGATGACATGCACTTGGAGTTGGACTCCGTCTCTTCTGCCCAGTACTGGGTTACTATAGTTCATCAGGAAAACTGTTTGCAATTTGCAAAGCCTCCAATTCTGCCTTGGGGAGTCTGTGTCTCTTGGCTTGCTTGTAGCTCCTCCTTTGTGAGCATGAGATGGGTCTGATAATCACACACTGGGTTGTGTAACTCATTATTCTGACCACAGTGGCCTAGTGCACAAAAGAGAACCTGTGTTTGGCATTTTCTGGTTCAGATAAACAGCTTCATCTAAAGACAACTGCGGACGTCCTTCTCCCAGGAGGGAGGCCTCTTCCGGGTCCTGAGGCTGGAGGGTCTGCAGGGACAGCTGCAGAGCACAAATGCCCCCCCCACCCTCCACACTCCCTTCCTCCTCCTTCCTCACCAAACACTGGGTCTCTCTGGCTCTTTCCCCATGGTGAGACCACACACAGAAAAGAAATGGGACCCAGAGAGTCCTGGTGCTTCCCAGAGGCCCTGGTGCCACAGGAGGGTGGGAGATAGCAGCCGGGGACCTGCAAGCACTTGAAGATGGAAGCAGAGCTGGGTAGTGTGGTCCCCTCCCTATCTTCCTTGCTGACTGCCCTGCTTGCCCTGCCTGGGGTCCTGGCTTCCCCCTATAGTGGGGACCACATCCCAGCCACAGGATGTCAAAGTGGCAAGGAGGAGGATGCAGCTTTGATCTGGGCAGAGGAGGGGCATTGTCAAGGCCAGAGGCAAGTTGGTGGCCAAGCTAGGTCTAGAGCCCTCCTGTCTTGGTTCACAGTTCTGGACTCTCCACAAATGCTAACATGAAGAGGCCTCCTTAACTGAGTTGTTGGGAGATTCTCATGGACTCAGTTGCCCTGTAAATAATAATGACCTGTCAGACAATAATTAGGCCATACCCTAGTTGGTGATAGCATCATGGAGAGGAGACTTCAAAGTGCCTTGTCCTCAAGGTCTTGGAAGTGAATAGGGTCTGGTGACCTAATAGATGTGTTCTGTCTCCTGAACGCTTCCTTCTTCTGCTGAGTACCCAGTGATCATTTGCAACATGATTTGTCCCTAACGCTTTTGGCTCTGGATCTCCAAAAGATTGCAGATGCTCGGGAAGGAAGAGCCCTCTAACATGTTGCCATCGACCCAACTCTCAGGGTTCAGAGGATAGCATGCGTGTTAGAGGCAGATGCCTATCTGATGTGGCCTCTCCACTGTTCATCCCACAGCTGTGTCTGCAGACCCCACTGAGGCCTGAAGATCGCATAGTTACCTGGTTAGTGAACTGTTACCTGACTAGTGAACAGTTAAGCTGTGTAATTCAAGCTGGGATGTTCATTATGCCACTTGAATTTGTCTATTTGACAGTCTATGATGCAGGGTCCATTTAGGAGAAGTACAAAGTAACCACCAGGTCACCCGGTGCCCAAACAGCCAGTGCTGTGGCTATGCCTCTGCTCTGCAGCGTGTGCTAATGTGGCAGAACCAAAGATGCCCTCAGCTTACATCCACGTCCCACTGCCCAGCCCCGAGCGCATCCAGGTGCTTAGAGTGTGAAGCTGGAAGCATCACACAGGGTACAGAGAGAGGGGCTGCAGAGACACTTTTGGTGTTCACAACCTCAGTCCCACCTGTTACGGAACTGGTCTGTCCCTTCCACATCCAGCTCTACTGACCATAATGACATACATCACAATGGAGAGTCTGCAGCTCAGGAAAATGGGGGCCAGCCTTGGATCACGCAGCAAGCTGACTCCAATTCCTAACCCTGGCTTTGTTACCTGAGCCATGTTCCAGACCAGGGACCACATGGGTGGAGTCCCTGCTCCATCTCAGGGAAAAGGATCATTGACTTTTCAGTTACACAAAAATGAAAAATAAATACCAGATGCTTGAAATCATAGTATAGCACATCTTCCCAGAACCTAAATGTACATTCTAAGTGAAAAAAATCAAATTAGAAAATCCAAAGGGCAAAAAGATGTTTTGAATGAAAATGCCCCCCCCCCTCACACACACACACACACACACACACACACACACACACGTACACACACACGCGCATGCACACACACAGTATCTCATTGTTTCTTTTTTAGGGAGCAGCTGTGAAGGAAACTGGGGGAAGGGACAGACACAACATTCCATCTTTGTGTTTCATACAGAGCTGAGCTTTTAGGCCAGCCTTCCTGAACCGCAGGGGGTGTGGCATGCGTGACTGTCAAATGCCAATGACCTGATGGCAGCTTATAAAATAACTTGGGAGAAGTTACTCCCAGGCATCTCAGTGTGAATGACCCTGCGTGTGGAGACTGCCTTCATCGTGATTTTGAAAAGGTAGGTACTGTAGTTTTCATTTTCATTTAGGATCAGTGATGCTTAAAATAGAGACCAGCACGGGCTCTGCCCCTTTGCAGCCATGATATAGTATGACTCCCACTGATGGAGGGCTTGCACAGTAGCTTTACAAACGCAGTCTCATTTTTCCTCAAACTCGCAAGGTAGATGTTACTAGGGCCACTTTTCAGATGAAAAGACAGAGATCGGGTTATGCTAAAGAACAGGCCTGTGACAAGGCCAAGCCCAGTGCTGACTCACCCCAAAGTCTTTGCTCTCCTCTATCAAAAGAGACAAGGAGAAAATTTCCATGCACCAGTACTGCATTCTGTGAACTCTCCAGGAGTGATCCAACTGTGCATGACAGTAAAATCAACCAAAACCTGGAATTCATTGGGTGAGTAGAATATTGAACAAAATGGCACAATGATATTTTTGTTGAAGCTAAGCATGGTGGTGCATCCCTGTAATTCCAACACTAGGGAGGCTGAGGCAGGAGGATCACTGCAAGTTCAAAGCCAGCGTGGGCTACAAAGTGAGTTCAAGGCCAGCTGGAACTATATAGCAAGACCCTGTCTCAAAAGAAGAGCAGGAAGAACAGAGAAAGAAAGAAAGAAAGAAAGAAAGAAAGAAAGAAAGAAAGAAAGAAAGAAAGAAAGATCTGTTTGTTTTGTTTTTTGTTGTTGTTTTGTTTTGTTTTGTTTTGTTTTGTTGAGACAGGGTCTCACTACATCGTTCCGGCTGGCCTTAAACTCATTGTGTAGCCCAGGCTGGCCTCAAACTCACAGTGATCCTCCTGCCTTAGCCTCCCAGGTGCTGGGATTACAGGTGTGCACCACCACTCTTGGCCAAGAAAAGATACTTTGTTGAAAGGATAGGATCATGACTAGATTCTGTGGGTAAATGGTTTTTTTGTAAAGATATATTTACCTGTGGAAATATTTTATGTATTTTATCTTATTATGTGAAACCTCTACATCTTCTGCAATTCCTTCAGATCCATAGCGACACCCAGGATTCTTAGGAAATTGGGACTGCAATGTACCAGGCTTCACTATTGACTAGGAAGTAACCTGGGCACATTAACTTCATGGAGGACAAGGAGGATGTCACAGCAGGTGGCTTCCAATTGGGACACTGTGGAATTCAGCACGGAGCACTCTTAGGTGCAGCAGCCAGGCTGCCCATGGGGAGCTCAGAGTCTGCGCAGTGGTTCATCCGCAGGCAGCACCTGGTCAGGGTGGACACTCCGCAGCCTTAGAAGAATTACTCTTAAATTTTCTCATACTCAATTAAAATTATACTTAAATTGTATATTTTTTAAAAGTAAGCTTTTCCTTCAGATAATCTTCCTAGAGGTATCAGAAGAAGATATGAAAATAGGTATCATAGGCAATGCATATTTTACCCAGGGCCACACAGAGGGTGAGCAACGTGTTTAGTGAGTGTTGGCTGAATTGGAATAGAAGGAGTGTAGAAAATATTAGGCATGGAACCAACCCTTCCTCTTGCAAGCAGTTTTAACCCCAGGAACAAAACTCCTGCAACAAGAGTCATCCTTGGAAGAGGAGCGACCAAGAGCGACTCGCCTTGTTCTTGAAAGCCTCCTACTGAGCAAAAGTGCATGTTTCAGCCAACAAACAATTTTTTTGGGGGGTACCAGGGGTCAACCTCAGGACCTCGCGTGCCAGCAGGCGCCCGTGCTGCTGAGAGATATCACTTTTTTCGTATGTGGGTTCCGGGAGTCGAACTCGGGCCCTTGCACCTGCCAGGCAGGCACTTACACCGCTGAGCCATCTCACTGGCCCAGCAAACAATTTTTGTAGTGAGACATTTGTCAGAGTGAGACATGGAACTGACTTTTGTTGTCACTTCCAGGTGGTGAAGTGAGATTCATCAGTCGCAGAGGCCGTATTTAGTGAAAGGTGCCAAGGTAGAGTGAGGCAGGAGTAACCAGGTGCTTCCAGCAGAGAGCTGGAGATGGGCCCAGGCCCAGCAGTGCCCCCTGCTGGGCCTCAGTTTCCCCATCTGCCTACCTGTGGGGGTGGGGAATGACTGGGAGAGATGTCTTGTAAGGTCCTGTCTAGTTTGGGGACCCTGTAGAATGTCCATACCATGTGCCATCCTTTGGGGTCCAACACTCTGGGCAAGCCCTAGATTGGGACTGCTTGGGTAGAGCTCCTGGGGCTCCAAGAATTTTCTCTTGAAAATGAATGCGAAGTCTTGTGGCTTTTGGCCAGATTTCTAAAAACGTTCTCCTCCAGGAGGTTAAGAGACAGATGTTTACATGGTGGTGGAAGCTGGTGGGAAATGGAACCCTAGGGACTAAGGAAGGTGGTTGTGCCTGGGATGAGCCCAAGAGGAGCCTCAGGGCCACCCAGGGCCACCCCCCACCGCCCCCCACCAGCTTTCCCTCATTACATAACTGTTCCCATGAAACCCAGGCAACAAAGCCTCCAAGAAAAGCTATTGATTATTAAAGTTATTTGGAGGCTCGTAATAAGGTGGTTATAATTACTCCTGTTATGACACATCCTTTTAAATGCTCAGATCTGAGAACATTTTGCTTGCTTTGACTCAGCCCTCTTCATCACAGGGAGAGAGGCTGAGAGCTGGAAATAGCTCATGTGCAGCGACAGGCAAGAGTCATAAGGAAAGGAATGGCCAAAAGCAAGTCAGAGAAGGAGGCAGGGAGGGATAAAGGACACCCCTAACCTGCAAGCCACTGCCACCAGAGGACCCCTCGGGAGAAATGCGTATTGCATAGTTACACAACAGCTGACTGTTCTTCTGTGGTTAAATGTACTTCATCTATGGAAAATACACTCAATATAGTATTTTTTAAAATTCAGAACCAGACACAGTGGTGCAGGCACTTGGGAGGCTGAGGCAGGAGGATCACAAGTTTGAGTCCTACCTGGGCAACTTTGTGGGACCCTGTCAAAAAATAAAAAATATAAAGAGTTGGGGATGTATCTCAGTGATAGAGCCCCCCACCCTGCACTGGGTTCAATCCCCTGTATGGGGTGGGGAGGGGAATTCAGGAAATACCATCCTGTTTGTGCTTTTCATAATAACAATAATTAGCATTTATTGAGCATGTACTCTGTGTCACATGCTACACTGAGTACTCTGTCTACATTATCTCATTTAATTCTCATCAACATTCATGAGATGGGCATGATTTATAGGTAAAGAAACTCGGGTATACCTTGCACACAGTTGTACGTGGCACAGCCAGAATTTGAACCCAGTTGGGGTAACCCTAGGGTCCCTGGCACACTGCCCCTGTTAAGGTTTCCAAGCCACCACATCCTTGGCACAGCCCAGCAAGATGGGGCAGGAGTAGGGTATGGGGACCATGAATCTCATGAGACACTGAATGTTGTGCTTGGTTTGGTTTTGGTTTTTGCTTTCATAGATTGCTGGAATGCTGGGTCTCTCCCTTTACCTACCTCCCCCAGACACAGACAGGCACGCAGTTTCTGTTCATTCAAGAAGAACCTACTGAGCCTGGCACTTCAGGGTCCTAGGGGTGATTCGTGGGGGGATCAAGTGAGGACAGAGGCTCTAGGGCGCAAGGCTTACACAGCATGGACGGTCAGATAGGTGTCCCCTGGAGGGGGCGGGCTCCGGACTCAGGACACAGGAACTTTCTCCGTCGCTGTGTCATTGTGCATCTTCTGGAGGCCCAGACAGCTCCAACTCTTTGTTTCCCCAACTCCAGGCTCCTTCTGCAGCTGCCCAGCTCCAGGATGGTGACGATGCTGTTGCTGATTTCCACACTGGTGGGCCTTGTTGCAGAGGCTGAGGGACAAGCATTCCATTTCAGGAAGTGCCCGAGCCCCCCAGTGCAGGAGAATTTTGATGTGAAGAAGGTATGGTAAAGGCTGACCTCCTGGTGCATTCTGTGTCTTGTTCAAATAAGCATCCACTGCAGGTCCAGATTTTGTTGTTATTTGTTTGTTTTTGAAATAGTGTCTCACTATGTAGTTCAGGCTGTCCTGGAACTCACTATGCAGCCCTGGGTGGCCTCAAACTTCCATCAAACCTCCTGGCTCAGCCTCGAGAGTTCTAGGATTACAGGTGGGCACCACTACACCCGGTTCTCAGTTGCATTTTATTATCCTTTAACCTCCACGTTGAGCATTGGGAAAGGTGCCTATCTTACTTTGTGTTTCCCCAAAGCAGATTCTGAGGCCAGGACGGGGTAGGAGAGGGACAGGCAGTTTTGGGCTGATGATTCCAGAAGCACAAGTGGCCATGTGGGAAACTGAGCCCCAGAAGGCAGTGAAGCAATAAAGTGTGAACAGAGAGGCTCAATCCTGGTGGGGATCCTCTGGAGAGATGTGCAGAATGCACCCCAACTTACCCTGGGGTGGCTGTCTGCAGGCGAGGGCCGGGGACTACCTGGAACTGGCCAAGACCTCCGAGAGAAGAGAGGGGGGGTGTCGGGGGCCGAGGGCAGTGTGTATGGGAATTTCTGCTGCAGGAGAGAACTCGGACAGGCGGGAGGGGGCACTAACTGTGGCTGCTACAGTATTATTATCCCGTTCTGCAGGGAGAGAAGCTGAATGTCCCCCACTCCAGATGACACAGCTAATAAATGCAAGAACAGTCCAAAAATGAGACTTCTCCACAGTGCTACATACCCCTGGGTTACTCCAGCAGCCTAGGAAAGGCCAGAACTCTGCAAGGGCTTTCTTACTACCTGCACTAAAAAGAATCCTCTACAGCCTGATGTGGTGCACTCCTGTCATCCCAGCACCTAGGAGGCTGAGGCAGCAAGGTCATTGTGAGTTCAGGGCCAGCCTGGGCTACATAGTGAGTTCAAGACCAGCCTGAACTACATAAGAAGACCCTGTCTCAGATAGGTAGATTAATGATAGACAGACAGATAGACAGACAACCAGCTCCCCCATGAATAGCCTTTCTTCCTGGGATGGGAGCAGAGGGAGCGGCAGAAAAGATCCAGAGAATTTGAGTTACATTTTAATTTTGGGGTATCTCCTAGACATTTTGGGAATTACGATTGATCTATGTTTACAAAAGTCCTTTGAGAACTAAAACCAATTTTTTAAAATACAAGTTTTACTGTATGAGTTTTATTGTATTAGTTCATATACCATACCATTGGCTTTAAAGCAGTTTTTGCTTTTAGTCATTTTCAGTATATTCCCCACTATGCAACCAGCATTACAATCAATTTTAGAACGTTTTCATCGACCTCAACCCATTAACAGTCACTCTCCCCACCCTCCAACCCTTCCAGCCCCAGGCAGCCAACACTCTGCTTCCTGCCTCTGTGAATCCGCCTGTTCTGGACATTGCATAGAAATGGAATCACACGATATGTATTTTTTGTGACTGACTTCTTAACATAGTTTGCACAGCTCAGCCACACCGTGGCATGTGTCAGTACCCATTCCTTTTCTTTGCCAAATAATACTCTACTGCGTGGATTATGCCGCATTTATCCACTCACATTTGCACTGTTTCTACTTTTTTTACTATTAGGAATCATGCTGCTATGAACATTCATAGTCAAGGAGTTTTAGGGGCAGGGAGACCTCCATTTTTGGTTCCCTTGGACACAAACAGAGGATAAAACTGCTGATGTGGTAATGCCACGTTTAACTTTTTGAGGAACTATTGTACTATTTTTCAAAAGATCTGCACCACTTTACATTCTCACCAGCATGTAATTCTAATTTCTTGGTATTTTTACCAATGTTTATTGTTGTCCTTTTGACTATGGTCATTTTAGTGCGCATAAAGTGGTATCTCATTGTGGTTCTGATTCTATTTCCCTAATGACTAATAAAGTTGAATATCTTTGTGTACACTTATTAGCCATTTGTACATTTGTGCCATTTGTGTATATCTTCTATTCAAGTTCTTTGCTCATTTTTTTGATGCCAAACATTTATTTGCCAAGGTGACAGCCCATTGGTTAAATATTTTCTACATGATTCTACATGGAATTCCAGGAAAACTAGGCAATGGTTTGCCCATTTTTAAATTGAGTTATTTACATTTTCATTATTGAGATATGAGTTCTTTCTCTATTGTAACAATAAGTCCCTCATCATTTATGTGATTTAGGAACATTTTCTGTGGAATTTTTCGTTTTATTGACTTGCCCTTTGAAACACAAAGTTCTTATCATAGCCAGGCACAATGGTACATGCTTGTAATCCCAGCTACTCAAGATCTGAGGCAGGAGGATCAAAAGTTCAAGGCCAGGTCTGGGCAACTTAGCAAGACCTTGTTTCACAAAAGCGAAATAAAAAGGGATGGGAATGTAGCTCGATGGTAAAGTGCTTGCCTACATGTATGAGGCCCTGCGTTCAATCCTCAGTAACAGACACACACACACACACACACACACACACACACAATCACAGAGTTTTTCCTATTGATGAAATCTAGTTCATCTACTTTCTTCTTTGGTTGCTTGTGCTTTTGGTGTCATACCTAAAGTCACTGTCTAATCCAACATCACAAAGATTTACTCATAGATTTCAAAGAGTTTTATAGTTTATGTTCTTACATTTAAGTCTTTGATCCATTTTAGGTTAAAATTTGTGTACTGTGTGATATAAAGATCCATCTTCATTCTTTTGCATATGGATGTTCTGTTGTCCCAGCACTATTTGTTGAAAAGACTATTATTTTCCCCATTGAATAATTTTAATATCCTTATTAAAATCAGTTGACCATATATGTGAGGGTTTATTTCTGGGTTCTCAGCTCTGTCCTCTTGATCTATACATCCACACATACGCCAGTATCAGACAGTCTTGATTACTGTAGCACTGTAATAAGTTTTAAAATCAGAATGTATGTCTTTCAGCTTTATTCTATTTTGTGTCCCTTGCATCTCCATATGAATTTTAGTGTCATCTTGTCAATTTCTACAGAGAAGCCAGTTCTAATTTTGATAGAGATTGTATTACTCTAAGGAACAATTTGGGGGAATATTGCCTTCTTACAGTATTGCCTTCCAATTCATGAACATAGGCTATTTTTCCATTTACTGAAGTCTTCTTTACTTGATTTTAACAACATTATAGAGTTTTTAGAGTATAGGTTTTGCATTTTTAGTTAAATTTATTCATAAATATTTTATTCCTTTGATGTCATTGTAAATAGATTTTTAGAATTCCAATTGTCCATTGCCTGTATATAAACACATTTGGTTTCATACACTGCTCTGTTAGCCTTGCCAGATTCATTAGGTCTAATCAGTTCTTTTTCTTTTTTTAGATTCCTTAGGATTTTTCTACATACAAGAATATAACACCTGTAAGTAGAGATAGCTCTACTTCCTCCTCTCTAGGATTCTTTTTAAACATTGAATTCTTCTTATATAGATAAACTATGACCCAAAAAGATTAAGAGGGCTTCACAGCAATCCTACGAGACCAGGAGGAAACATAACATGAAACTTAGCCTCTCACTTCTGAATCTCCTCTTTTCTGGGAAATCAGCCTTCCTTGATTTTAACTGTGGAGCACGAAAGTCACTTGAACAAGAGAAGAACAATTTTAAATCAACTACAAAACAGAGCTCTTTTTAAGAATGTCTGGGAAACCAGTTGGCCTTATTCACTGGTTTCTTAAATGAAGGTTAAGTTCAGTGGTATCAATTCAAAGTCGCGCTTTAATAAGTGAGTAGGAAATTTATGGCCATGAATGTGGGTTTCCTTCCAGCACAGAGCCACATGACTAGAGCAACACTGCCCCCTGTTTGCAGCTTGGTCTCCATTCATGTTCTGACTTTTTGAAGGTGCGTGTGTCTCTTTAGCCTTGTTCTGTAGAGTAATACATTTCTAAATTTCTAAAATAATTTCAATTAAGTTTTTTGACTAGATATATGCTTATAGTTCAAAATTCTGAAAGTGCCAAAGAAGGCTGGAGTTATAGCTTGGTGCTAGAGTGCCTACCTAGCATGCATAAGGCCCTGGATTCAATTCCCAGCACTGCAAAATAAAATAAACACTAGAAGTGCAAAAGAGCATAAAATGAAAAATTTTCCTTCTGGCTTTGTATGCTTTGTTTTCTCTCCCTGGAACCAACCTATAAAAACAATATATTGTATGTCTTTTGGAGATAAGGCATACAAACAACTACATATACAACTGTGGTAGACAGAATAATAGTTTTGCATAGTGTCCATGCACAAATCCCTGGAGGCTGTGACTTTGTTACTTTACATGGAGAAAGGGGTTTTGCAGAAGTGACCAAATAATGGGTCTTGAGATGTCCAGATTAGCCTGGATATCCAGATGGGCCAATCTACTCCATAAGTCCTTAGATGGAGAGAACCTTTCTGAGCTATGGTAGAGAGATTTGATAGAGGGATAAATGGGAGAGATGCAAAATGAGGAGAGTTTGACCAGTTTTGTTGACTTTAAAAAAGAAGAGGGCCGGTGAGATAGCTCAGTGGCATAAGCACCTGCCTAGCAAGTGCAAGGTCCTGAGTTCGACTCCCGGTACCCACATACGAAAAAAGGGCCAGTGATATCGCTCAGTGGCACGGGCGCCTGCTGGCATGCGAGGTCCTGATTTTGACTCCCGGTACCCACACACACACACACAAATAAAAAATAAAAAAATAAAAATAAAAGTAAAAAAGAAGAAAGGGGGTTCCCAGCCGAGGAATGCTCTGGATCTTGGAAAAGGCAAGGAAACTGATTCTCCCTGGAGCCTCCAGAAAAGCACAGAGCCGACATCTCAGCATTAGTCCAGGGAGGCTTGGGGCAGACTTCTGGCTTACAGAAGTAAAGATAATAAACGTGTGCTGTTTTAAGCTCGTGGTGATTTATTACATAGCATTATCATATAATTATTATTACAGCAGCAACTGAAAAACAATACAATAAGCTTTTCCCCCATTTTTAGACCTAACTGAGGTCTAATAGAGACATCGTTCTGCACCTGGCTCTTTTTCCCATTATATCTTTGAAGTAACTGCATATCACTCTTTTTAGAAAAGATTGCAAAATTCCATTGAGTGAGTGCACCACCATTTATTTAATGCTCATTTAGACTGTTTGCCGTCTTTTACTAATACAAACCGTATTGCAATAAATAGCCTTACACGTGCATTACTGTTTATATCAGGAGATGTGTTCCCCAGAAGTGAAATTGCTAGGGCCAAAGAGCACATGTATTTTTAGTGCTGTTAGATTTTGCCAAAATGCCTGTAAATTGGTACAGTCTATATAAGGTGTGTGTGGCAGTGAAAAGGTGTCTGTCCCCTCCCTTCATGGCCACAGTGGCAGCTTCCTAAAGTCAACTCAATACACTCGAAGATAAATGTCCCCTCCAGCCTGAGCTCCTGCTGAAAGCTTTTGTGACCAACTCCCTGCTTGGGGTCACATGAGGAAAGTTCAGCCAAGCCTAATCTCCTAGCACCCCCATCTGAGTTTGCTCCAAATTGAAGGATACCTGGTAGGCTTCCAAAATGTTTGCAATAAAAGGTACTTTCCATCATGCAGACAAACCTCTTCCTTTTGGAGTCTAGAGTTTCACACAGATTTTGGCTGAACAGGACCCTGAGAATGTATCTAAATGAGACGCCCTTTAGGAATAGAATGCAGCATTCAGCCAGTGCCCAGGCATGCGATTCGCTGATACTCACTGGAATCAGTGTGGTGCTGGGTTGCATCCGGGAACAATGCAGCCCTTTCCCCAGGAAAGGGCTCTGCTTCTGAAAGACACAATGGGGAAGAGTTTGAAGGTCCCCAGAGAACCACAGGGTTTTGCTCTTTTATTGTTGTCTGCAGTATCTTGGAAGATGGTATGAAATTGAGAAGATCCCCGTGAGCTTCGAGAAAGGAAACTGTGTCCAGGCCAACTACTCGCTAAAGGAAAACGGAAACATCAAAGTGCTCAACCAGGAGCTGAGGTGAGAAGCTGTGCCCGTGTGGAGCCCGGCTGCGGTGCTGTCCTGCAGGGACTGGGTACTCATGAGGTAGGAGCTGGGGAGGAAGTGGCTGTCACGGGGGCCAGGTGGGGACAGTTAGGACTAGAAAGCATTCATGTATTTGGGACTAGAAGACATTCATTCATTTCCTGTACCACTTGCTGGGCATCTCCTGGATGCTAGACACTGGGAGAGGCACCAGGGACCCACAGAGCACCCGCCCACACTGCAAAACAGAGACTGTTAGCAAAGGACGTTGGGACCACCTTGTCTGATCCCCAAACGGAGAGAGAGAAGCTTTTCTGTCCACCTCCTCACAGAGGGTGAGAGTTTATCTCATTTCCAGGCAGTTTTACCTAAACTCTTTCTTCCTAAATAAGAACCAAATACCTGTAACACATATGCAAACCTTAGGTTGTGTAAACAGAACATCCTACAGGTGCACATTTCTGTCATGGAAGACTTCTCACATTGATATTTGATGCAAAGATTTACATTTTGGAAAGTGAATGTAAATTTAAAACATGCCCCAGGGAAAAGTCTTTCCACCCATCCTCATCAACAAGGATAACAGCACCAACAAACACATCCAAGCATTTCCTATGTGCAAGACATTACTCCCTGTGTGTAAATTGATGTAACACATGGGTACATATGTGTCTGCATTAATGTATGTACATGAATATGTATTCACTTAATCCCCAAACAACTCTGAAGTAGGTGCTGTTATAAGCCTCATTTTTATGAATGAAAAAATTTAGGTACAGAGAGGTAACTTGTCCAAGGTAACTTGTCCACACAGCAAAGTGATGAAATGGGATTCAAACCCAGGAGAAGTGAAGTGGGGAAGGAATCAGAAGATAGATAAGAAAGGCTGGGAATGAAGGGCTGTCCTTCCTGTCCTCTATAGGATCTGAGAAGTTCCTAGGCTCACAGACGCTTTCTGTGGCCATCCCAGCACCCACTGACTTCCTGTGAGCCAGAACTCCCTGGCCCTATATAAGCCAGAAACACAAATTAGGGTTTTTAAGGGCCTCAAAGAAAGATCCAGCCATTTCAGAGCCTCAGGGAGGACTACAGGAATTGAGATGACCAGAAGGCCTCACAGGAATTTTATAGGCCTGGTAATAACCAGCTTTCCATCACTGTAATGAAATTGCTGGGGTGAGTAACTTATAAAGAAAAAGAGAGGTTATTTAGGCTCATGGTTCTGGAGGTTCCAGTTCAAGATCGATGTTATTTGGGCCTCTGGTGGGGGTGGCCTCACGTGGGAGTGTGTAGTGGAGAAAACCATCCATTCAGGAGCCAGGAAGTAGAAGAGAGACAGGAAGAGGCCATGGTTCCACACCCCTCCTCAAGGGCACACTTGCAGTCACCTAAGGACATCTGAAGGTTCCAACACTTCCCAACAGCATCACCCTGGCAACCAAGCCTTTAACACACGGACCTTTAGGGGACAAACTACTACAGGCCCCAAAGTTGCAATAACCTCATTTCAAATATTTTGTCCCATTCGAAGACCAGGGGTCAACAATACAGACCCCAAATCCATGAGGATCCCCACTTCTCCTTTGGAGTTGGCTTGGAGTCCACTTTAACTGTATGCTGGGTATTGGGTTTCTCTGCCTCCGGGGTTACACCTATTTGAGACCCAGAGCCCATGAACAAAAGTTTGTTAATTCCAGAAAATGGTACAGTTTCTCCCTCCCAGGAGGGCTGCAGATGATTAGTGTCAGAGAATTTGCGTGCCAAAATGGCTGGGGCAGCATTGGAAGAGGAAGAAGAGCACAGGCTCTGGAGCTCAGCTGCCTGGGTTCCAGCCCTGATTCTGCTATTTAGTGTGTGGCTGTAGGTCAGTTAGGATCTCTCTGTAGGCAATAATAACAGGGCTACCCTTGTGGGGCTGACTGAGCATTAAATGAGGTAACGCATGTAAAGCTCTTAGAACACTATTGGGCGTGGAGTAATCATTTAACAAATAAGACTTTCCATGGTTAACCTGCTGCCATCCTTGAAAATATAAATGCATTTCCCCAAGAACAAGTTATGAGTTTATCATCAGAGCCTGGCATTTTGAAAACTATTCTAGAACAAACCGCAAATGGTGGTGAAAGGGGGAGTGCACTGGGAAGAGCCTGGTTTGATGCTTTGTATGCAGCTAGAAACAGACCATGTCCCCAGCTGTCTGATCGCCAGAGAGAGACTAGGGCTCTGTCAGCAGCCCTACATGGTGACAAAGAGATAATGCGTTTGGGAGTATCACAGTACATCTCCCAGCCTCCCTTTCCTGTCGCTTATTATCTTGTTTCTAGGACATCTGACACCACTAACCACAGCACTAACCTACAGACTTTTGTACACACGTGATTGCTCTAATTTTATTCCACCTGCCCTCTTAAGGACTGGTTGACCAGCAGCTCCTCTATAGGCTCCCTAGCAGGGGCCCCCTGAAGCCTGAGCAACCTCCCTTCCCTGTCCCCAGCTTCATAGGGTCATTGGGTGTTAGCCAGAAATGGGCCAGATCCCTTCAAAAGGATGAAGGTATTTCATTCCAAGACCACCACTTTTGAGATGTGCCACCACTGTGTATACTGCTAAGAAAGAAATGACACTGCCGATTATATGTGTCAGGTGGCATTTCTTCATATTTAATATCACTGAGGTCTGGGCTCACCCGGGAATCACTGAGGCAAGGTCAATACATCCTTGCTGCTGGCTTTTAGCTGGCCTATGTCGAACCTCAGATGCCTGCTGACCTGGAAAGGGTCTCAGCACTCAGGCCCCTTGTGGGACAGGTGATGTCATGTGACGTCCCTGAAGCCCAAAGGGGGAAAAACTTGTCGCACTCCCAACTCCCGTCCCGTTTTGCATTATTTTCAGTGACCAAATTCCTCCTTATTTGTTCCTTTGTCTTCTTTGTGTGTTGCCTTGTTTTTCCTTTGTTTTTCCTTCCTCCCTCTTTGGAGCCTGGAAGTAGGACAGAGCCTTTCAGGCCATTGCAGACAGTCCAAAAAACGAGTGTCAAAGTGCAAGGACCTAACAGGTCTCCAATCCCAGAGCATTCTAATGTTGCTTCTTATCACTCCACAACTGTCTTCCTCCCCTTGGTCTCAATCACAGAGGAAAGGACAGGAAATGGAACCAGGGTTGAGCACCGGAAATCACCACGCTGGCCACCACCATCCTTAATGGCCCAAATCTTGCCTTTCATTGATTTTTGGTTTTCAATGAGTTGTTTGTTTCTTTGTTTTGTTTTTTACTCGATACAGACCTGATGGAACCATGAATCAAATCGAAGGTGAAGCCACCCAGAGCAACATCACAGAGCCCGCTAAACTAGGAGTTAAGTTTTTCCAGTGTAAGTAGCGACTTTTCCCGGGAAGTTTCAGAAACAGGGGCTATGCAGATGGAAGGCAAGGGCCATGGGGTACCCCTGTCACATCTGAGTGTCATTCATAAGGACTCATCACACAGTTGTTGAGCACATACTATGTGCCATGCTCCAGGCTGGGCACTGAGATGCAGTGATGGGCAACACAGGGCCGGCTTTGTCCTAATGGAACATGTGTTCCCATGTGGACATTGACCAGCAACCAGGAGATTTCTTGTAAACTATCCTCAGTGTTCAGTGAGTGAGGCCAAAATGGAAATATTCATGGCAGGAGCAGTAATAGACCCAATCCAGTTTAACTTCCCAGGGGAAACTGAGGCCCCCAAATGAGTAGCATTATCGAAACAACTAGTGTGAGCAGAAGCTTGAAGGCAAGAGATGACAAGAGTGAGGGTCAGTTTGAGTCCTGCTTCTGCCACTTTCATTGTTGGGACTCTGAGAAATATTTAACCACAGGCATCTGCCCTCTGAGTTTTGAATTAAACAGAGAATGGCTACAGCAGGCAGGGAAAGCATCTGATGTCAACTTTACAGCTGATGTAGACACACTGGAGAATTCGGCTCAGGCCTGTGAGACTTTCTAATGTTGACAGCGCCCTGGGAATCCCTCTATCCACTGCATGGGAGACACTGAAGTCACCAGTTGCAAGAGAGGTCACCCTTCGCATCCTCACCTTTGCCATCTTCCCTCCCCCTGGAATCCCCAGTGTGGGGCAGGGAGGAAGTTCTTGTTTATAAACTAAGAAAGGAACATGGAGGAGGAAACAACTCTTCCCACACATAGGATGATGAGCAAATAACATCCCACGTACAAACCAGGGGCGACCCCCCCTGGGTTGTGAAGATAAACCTAGTAGGGCATGTCTGTGAACTGTTCAGGGCTCTTATGACAGTAGTGGTTCTTGTCACTTGTACATGGAAGAGTTACATGGAAGTTGACATGCAGGAGGACTGAGTGGTGTGGGCAGGCGTGGAACTAATCAGAGGCAGAGTCTCCAAACTCTCAAATGAGATTTTCCCATGACATGGGTACAAAAGGGATGGCGGGTGGGAGTGAAGGTTAAATACCTTATGCTCAGTCCGCATAAGGAAGCCTGGGGCAGGAGCTAAAAGAAAGGCAGGAGCTGCTTGCCAGGGAAGCCGAGGAAGGAGAGATTTGTTCTGGCTTGAGGGCTCTGATGTTGGCGCTGGGTCTCGTGGGCTGTATAGGAGATTGTGGGAAAGCACGGATGTTCCAAGCGGAGGGAATAGCATGGGAGATGCCTGGGTACAGCCTAGAGCAGGGGAGGGTACATGGGATGCGGGACGGGGCTAAGGAGGCCCTTGAATGCCATGCTAGAGAGTTTGCATTGCAGCATCTGGACGCAGCAGGAGACTGTCAAAGTTTTCTGATAAAAAGAGAGACAGGGGAGTTTTCTGTACCAAGAGAAAATATCTGGGTAAATTTATTCTTGAGAGCTAGACCCTGGGAGAGGAAGGTGGAATGTTCATGCCAGGATGTGTGCAGGTGGGAAGTACTGCTGCTGCTGCTGCAGCACGAGGTGGGAGACAGGATTTTCCCAAATCACTCGGCGCTCAGCTCTTGGCGCAGCAGGGAGTTCACAGAGCAGTTGAACCTCTCAGACAGCAGGTGTCCAATGCAGAGACTCCCTCTCTGGACGAGGCAGGCAGGGCACGAACGGCACTGGGAAGTCAGAAACAACTCTCTTCAGGCTCCCATTAAGCTTCTTCCAAGCCTCCTCCTGGTTCCATATTTATAAACAGAAAGTCAGAGGTAGGAGGGACCTTGTGGCTGGTCCTCTTGCCAGTCCTCTTGTGCTGGGGTCTGGACACCCAGCCAAACTCTGACCAGTTACACACCACCTTCTTTATGCCACAGCTCCTTGGGTCTTTCACAAGTGCTGAGTTCTGGTTTGAACTTGACAAACAGTAATTTTTTTTTTTTTTTTTTTTTGTGGGTACCAGGAGTCGACCTCAGGACCTTGCGTGCCAGCAGGCGCCCGTGCCACTGAGCGACATCACTGGCCCTTTTTTTCGTACGTGGGTTCCGGGAGTCGAACTCGGGCCCTTGCACTTGCTAGGCAGGCGCTTATGCCGCTGAGCCATCTCACCAGCCCAACAGTAATTATTTTTGAGTGGGGCAAGGGAACGCTTGGAACCTGGCAAAGCAAATGACCTGTGACCTCATCTGTGTCCAAGCTCTTGTGCTTATGGGGCATCACTTGGGGTCTCTTCCACAGCCGGGCTGAGTTTCCCTTGCTTGGACCTTGGCTGGGGAGGAAGTTTCTAGATCCAGATGGAGAGGCTAAATCCTCCATCTCACCTCTTACAGACTTCTTCAATCTTGGGCTTCCAATGCTTTCAGATGTCAATCAGTGAATGCTTAAGGGCACTTTGGGAGGAAGAATCTCTACTCTCTAACCAAGTGGCTTACCACATTCTTAAGAGTAGAAGGATTTGCACAAACCACAGAGAAAGCAAAAACAAAACATCCGGCTTTGCCGTCTGGATCTAGAAACTTAGGCGGGTTCTGTTATGGACTCAAAAAGCCTGGGATCCTGGCCTTGCATTCTCCACTTAGCTAAGTGCTCTCCACACATCACATGGATTGAGGTGAGGGCAGCCTATAAGTCCTGGGGTCCCACCTGAACTCCTGGGTTCCCCCCACACCACCTGCTACCAGGGAGGAGGGCATTAACAATGGTCCTAACTCTGGCTGCACCCTAGACTCACTATGGAGCTTTTAAAACTACTGTCCCCTCCAGGTCTGAATGCAGGGAAGGGTGGGGAAGGTGGGCTTTGAGTCTTTCAAAGCCCCCTATGATTCCTATGAAAACCTGATAAGAATGACCAGCCTCCTGTTATCCCAGCACTCAGGAGGCCGAAGCAGGAGAATCACTGAGTTCGAGGCCAGCCTGAAACTGCATAGTGAAATCCTTTCTCAGAAAGACAAAAAATAAAAAATAAAATACAAAAAAGGGTTTGGGGTATAGCTCAGTGTGAAGGCCCCAGGTTCAGTCCCCACTTCTGCAAAAATAAATAAATAAAAAGAAAAAGAACCACAACCCCAGAGTCCTGGAGATGCATCTCTCCTGCTCTGGTCCCTCCTCATGCTGCCTTCCTCTGGTTCTCAGTGATGCCATCAGCACCTTACTGGATCCTGGCCACTGACTATGACAACTACGCCCTCGTCTACTCCTGTACCAACATCATCTGGCTTTTCCACATCGACCACGTTTGGATCTTGGGAAGAAACCGTTATCTGCCCCCAGAAACAGTGACCTACCTAAAAGATATCCTGACTTCTAACAGCATCGATATCGAGAAAATGACCATCACAGATCAGGTGAACTGCCCCGACTTCCTGTAAGGAGGCTGTGGAGTGTGGCTACAGCCACCCTCTGTCACTTCCTCCGCTTTGCTTTCCCCACCCCGCCCACACCTCCTAAAGACACAGCACCACCCACGACAACAGCTGCGAACACCGGCAGGGAAGTTTGCAGAAGCCACTGGAGGGGAACTCAAGGAAAGCTGGCCAAACACTTAGCCTCAGCTCACCCTGCCACCTCGTCACCAATAATAAATATGTTGCTGACCCTCTGCACCTCAGTGGACTCTGAATTGGGGTGATGATTATGTTAGCATTCTGTCACTCTGACAAAATACCTGAGGTAAACAACTTCAAAGGAGGAAAGGTTCAAACTAGGCCCCCACTCCCCCACCTCCCAACAGCCCATTAAGCTGTGAAAGCATCAATCAATTACTTTATCGATGAGGTCAGAGCCTTCATGGCCCAAACACCCCCAAATGCCTCACCTCTTGACACTGCTGCACTGGTACCAAATCTTCAACACAAGAGCTTTTAGGGGAACATTTCAGATCCAAACCGTAACAATTACAGGGTGTTTTTTAAATTAGCAGTGTATCCTTAGACGTCCTTAAAGAGTAACACTGAAGAAAAACTAAGCTCAGAGCTGTCCTGGTTTAAAGGCCACATCCCTGTTCTGGCAGGGGAAGCTGATGGCACAGACACACCCTGGTGACCTGAACCCAGGTGTCCCGGTAGACGCTCCTCCAAGGGTGGGGACTGGGGGTTCCTGAGCTTACCAAGCAGTTTCCTTGAATCTTTTATTCTCATCAGAAGTCCCCAGAGTCAGGCTGAAGAGCGACCATCCTGGGGTCTGTGTGAAGAGGAGGGGGAATCTATGCAGGGGAAGATACTGGGGATTGCTTTTAAAGATTATTTTTGTGTGTGTCTTTCATTCAGTTGCTATTTTCTGAGGCCCAACTGCATTCCAGAAGTTGAAAAATACAGGCTCTTTGTCCTCCCACAGTTTACAGTCTAGCGAGGGAGACGAGCAAGTAGAGAAGGCGTTACAGCCTGAGGTGAGGACGGCTAAGGCAGAGGCTTGTGGCGGGTGCAGCCCTGCTAGACACAGAGAACCCAGGTCATGCAGTCACTCCTGGGGCGTCCCACTTCCCTGCTCCGTCCCACCTTCCGCTGAGGTTTTACACCCTGTGACTTTTAAAATCAGAAAGCCCTCCGAATTATCACCCTGCAATTTCATGTAGCACACATCAATTTTATAATCCGCTAACGTTTGGGGAAATGAATAGAAAATTAAACCCTTTGATTTAACTTTTTGCTTTTTAATTTTTTTAATTTTTTTTTTTAATTTTTTTTATGTGGTTACCGGGAGTCGACCTCAGGACCTCGTGCTTGCCAGCAAGTGCTTATGCTGCTGAGCGATATCACCGGCCCATTTTTTCCTTTATGTGGGTTCCAGGAGTTGAACTCAGGACCTCTCGCTTGCCAGGCAGGTACTTATGCCACTGAGCTGTCTCACCAGCCCACTTTTTGCTTTTTTAAAAACAGGACTATAAAATATTATTTTCCTTGAATATTTGAGATTTTTTAATGCTTTACATTAAAGGTCACCAAAAAATCTTAATACATACAATTTTTGTTTAAATAAATATAAACTCAAAACACAACATCCAGTTTGAAGTCCCAAAAGGCTGAAATCCACTGGAAAAGGTGAGGAGGAGGAGGATGGTGGCTTAGAGCCTCTCGCGGTTTGCTGGCTGTCGGGCCCCCTGCTTCACCACACCGCCAGCTCACTGGAGGGCACTCAGTTCCTCTTATAAAGCAGTTATTCCATGATGTTAAGCTGCCATCTGTCTTTTATCTCACTGCACAAAATAAGTTGGGATTTCGTTCCTCTCAACAGCTGCCTGGTAACATCGAAGACAAGGGGACTGTGCTTCGCACTTGTTTAGTGCCTCACCCGATATACAGACTCAATTGTTTCATGTGAACGAATTACTGAATGGGTGGGCAGTTGGATGGACTTGAGTTTTTCAGTGAAGAAGTGAAAGGAAACTATGAAGCAGATAGCAGGCGTAACTAAGCTTGAGAAAAATGTTGGTGACACCAGAGGGCAGCATGTGGGTGCCAAGCATCTAGAGGAAATATGGGGAATGGGAAAGACAACAAAAAAAAAAAATCCAAAAGGGAGAGGAAGAAAGGGAAGGAGGAAGTAGACAGCAAAATGGAGACAACAGTTCATAATAAATCCCCACATATCCATCGTCCTTTCCAACAGTCATCGACATATCAGCAATCTTAGTTCAGTTCTCACCCAGCATATTCTCAGTGTTTCAAAACAAATCCCAGATGTCACATGCTATTACTTAGCGAGGAGCTACCTAAGTATATATCGCTCACAAATATAGACACTTTTTAAAAACGCATGTCTCGTGTCCTTAAAGTGCTTGGAGGATGTAATCTCTATGTAAGTTTAAAAATATCTTAACATAATCTAGATAAAAGGGAATATGTGCAAAAGCATTCATCATAGTTTTGTAGGTAGTAGTCCTAACTGAAAGAAGCTGAACTGAAACTAGCAGCAGAGGAATCAGAGAAATGGGATCATTAATTATGGAACAGCCACTCGACATCATGTCATATATTCATTAAAATGTGAGGAATGAAGCTGGGCATAGTGGTGCATGCCTGTAATTCCAGCACTCAGGAGGCTGAGGCAGGAGCATTGCTGTGAGTTTGAGGCTAGCCTTGGCTACCTAGTGAGTTCCAGGTCAACCTGCACTACATAGCAAGATCCTGTCTCAAAAACAAAAAAATTGGGAGGATGAGAAGCCACCCAAGAGATGGTGCCTGCTCATCCACACTCACGGCTGGCATAGCCCCTGCTGGAGGACTTTTCTACCCTGCAGAGCTTGAATCTGGACCGTGTGTTTCTGAAAGAATATGACGCCACCACCCGACGCTGACCAGTGACTATTGTAAGCCTCTTCTATCCCACTATGATTTTACATCTGCTAGAGATGTATCATCATGGGTTAATAAGGCCCAGCAACCACGGTTACACCACCTAACTCCCATCATTTTTCAGCCCTGCTCTTGACAGGCAACCACCACACCCTGTACTTTCTCAAGCCTTGTCTCTGGCAGGTAACCTCAACTCCTTTTCACTGAACTCTTCCCCTTGAAAGTCCACTTTTGACTTTTTCATTTCACAGCCCCCCATTTACGCTCATGACCCTATAAAAGACCTCATAGCCTGTACGAGAGTTACTGGTCTGATCTAAGTGCCAGGGCGGTCCCTCTCAGGTGTGTTCTGAAATAAACTTGTCCTGTTGAGCTTGCACCTTTGTTTTTTCCTCCTCGTTTCCTAACAGTTCCTACCTCCCCACCCATCCCGCTGGGCCAGGGCGGGTCCACCTGAGCATTAACAAAGCTAGTGATAACCAGCGCACAAGCTGACGTTTGTGGACTAACCGGGTAGAAAAGATAAATTGAGACCATCACATCAGGATGTGACTTTAAGAGAGCTGGGGAAAGAATAATTGAAAGCTCCTGTATCAGTCAGCTTTTTGTTGCTGTGACCAAATACGTGACATTCACAACTTCAAGGAATTCCTGATTTCAAAGGTTTCAGTCCGTACTGGGCTAGCTCCAAGGCAGAAACATCATGGCGGGAGGGCGTGGCAACCCTGCTCAGGAAGGAGAAAGAGCAAGAGAGCCACAGAGACAGGAAGGGGCAGAGGACAAGAATATACTCTTCCAGGTTGCACGCACAGTGATTCATTTCCTCCAACCAGGCCCCACCTCCCAACAGCACATTCAGGTATGGACTCATTACTGGGTTAATCCATTAATGAGGGCTGGGGGCCGGTGAGATGGCTCAGCGGCATAAGCACCTGCCTGGCAAGTGCGAGGTCCTGAGTTCGACTCCCCGTACCCACATGCGAAAAAAAGGGCCGGTGATATCGCTCAGTGGCACGCCTCCTGGCGCGCGAGGTCCTGAGGTCAACCCCCAGTACCCACAAAAAAATAAATAAATAAAATAAAATAAAATGAGGGCTGGGTCCCACGATCTAATCACCTTCCCAAAGCCCCACCTCTGATCCAAACCATAGCAGCCCTGAAACTGTAAGGTCACATGGTCTGCAGCAGCTGTTGTTGGTGACGTGAGACTTGTGAGAGTGCAGAGGAGAAAAGCAGGGATCGGTGGAGACCTGCACACCCCCAACTCCCCACCAGCAGCCTCAGTAACTGGCGGCCTTTCATACTCTAGCTCCATTCCTGCGGACCTGAGCTATCTTAGCTACCTGTCCTTGGATTTCTGCAAGATGAGATGCACACACACACACACACACATATGCACACACAACATTTTTCTGAGATAATTTAAGACTCAGTAGATGTTCCTTGGAACCAAAATAGCCCTAAGACAAAACCATTCACTAAATAATATTGAGTGGAAAAAAGAATGCAGCATTTTAACTATGCTGTATTTATAGCTACATGAAAAGATGGCATAAAATCAAAAACTAAAAGTGAACAGATGGGCCGGTGAGATGGCTCAGCGGCTTAAGCGCCTGCCCCGCAAGCGCAAGGGCCTGAGTTCGACTCCCGGAACCCACATACGGAAAAGGGGCCGGTGATATTGCTCAGCCGCACGGGCGCCTACTGGTGCGCGAGGTCCTGAGGTCGACCCCCCGGTACCCACAAAAAAAAAAAAAAAGTGAACGGAAAATGAAAGCAATTAATGTGTTGGATGGCATTATGGGAATTGTTTTCTCTTTTAGTTTTGCTACTGCTGTTTGTAGTATAGGCCCTAAAGTGCATACAGACCCTAAAATCCTCCTTTTGGTTCAACTTGACCCTCTGGGAAGTTTGGTGCCAAAACCCCTCACCAGGGCCAGGGATTTAGCTCAGTGGTGCAGCACCTGCCTGGTAAGCATGAGGTCCTGAGTTCAGTTCCTGGTACCCCCCCCAAAAAAAAACCCTCAACCCCAAATAGGCCTTTTCTTCCAACAACTACTTCAGACATTGAGGCCTTTCTGAGTAGTCTCCCATCGCATCCTATCCATAATATACCTGAGAGAAGGGCATGATTTGTGAAATGCAGGATGTGTTGTAGTTTTAAATTTCTCTATTAAAGCAATCTTTGTTTACAACCAACAACTTCCTCTGTAAACTTCTAGAAGACATAAAGGGATATATCAAATAATTTTACTTTCAAGACTGTCTAAATATTGTTTTATTTTATAATTAACTTCCCCCAAAAGCAATCATTTTTACCTTGATAAGTACAATTATGAAAAAATGTTATGTGTGTTAAATATGGTCAACTTCCATGCTAAAATCAATTATTTTAGCTAGTTATGACATTAAAACAGACTTAAGAGTTATCTAATATTTCCCAAAGGACAGGGTGATGGGAACGAATTAGAAATACCAAGGAGACTGGGTGTGGTGGCTCATGACTATAATCCCACCACTCAGGAGGCTGAGGCAGGAAGATCACCATGAGTTCAAAGCCAGCCTGGGCCACATACTGAGACCTTATCTCAAAACAAACAAACAAACAAGCAAACAAAAAGAAATGCCAAGGAATAGTGTGGTGGGAATCAAGGGGGTAGGGTTCGGCTCTGGTCTTGACCCCCACTAGTGAGCCCCCAACTCCAACAGCTCTCTAAGGATTCTTCCACTTACAGTGTTAGGGTTTTGTGCAAGAGTAATAAAGTAGAATTTTGCTGAGAAGGAGAGAGTACTTGTTCCTTTTTAGGGAAGATAAATCATAAATTTATAAGAGCAACTCTCCACTTTATTTTGTGTCTTCTTCTAAACCTCATCAGTGTATGCATTATGCCAAAATGATATATATTATTTTGATGTATTTTTCCATGGAGATATGTGTTTTACTATTACATATTATGTTCTATAGATGCATTGAAAATATTGCATTTTATCCCCTTAAGTTTTCTTCATCTGTTAATTAGAATTAAAATATAAAATGAGCAACTTTAAGACAATTTTTCTGCATCTTCAGACCCAGCAGAGCAATACCTCACTGAACTACAGGATGATGATCTGAGGGACCAGAGAGGGTTAGAAGGGGACTTGAGACAAGAGCAGCCAGGGACTGCAGCTTGACTGTGTGTGGTCAAACAGGTGTCCCCATATCTCTCAGCCTGTGGGTGCTGACGCCCCAGTGGAGCCTCTGGTTATCTGCAGAGGGGAAGGTGCCCAGAGCCTTTCCATGCTCGGACCAGCACACGCCTTTTGCCAGGCTTTCCTGCCTCCTTTCCTGTGGCTCCTTCTCATGCAGCTTGTCCAGTGCGCTCAACAAAAGCATCCCACAGCCACCTGAGGGAATTTATCAGTTTCTGGGGAAGATATTCCAGAATGGGGAGACAAACAAGAAAAAAAATCTCCTTAAGTGATTCAGATTTGCTCCTATGCCTTAACTGAGAACCACTGCTTTTCCCAAGAAACTAATTACCACTCGCCTGTCTCCCCTCTGTGGCCCCTTTATTATTATTATTTTTTTTTTTTTTTTGGTTTTTTGAGACAGGGTCTGACGCCATAATTCAGGCTGACCTCGAACTCACTATGTAGCCCAGTCTGGCCTTGAACTTGAAGCAACCCTCCTGCCTCAGCCTTCCAAGTGCTGGGATTATAGGCATGTGCCACTTTGCCCAGCTCTGCGCCTTTAAATAAACATCATTCCTCATATTGAAACGTCCTCCTGCCAGAATCCAACCCATCAAGTGCACATCAGGACTTTCACAGACCAATCTGGCAATACATATTTAGTAAAGGTGAGGATGGCCTAGTAATTCTCTTTTCTTGTAAATACTCTAGAAGTTCGTGAGCACAAAGAGACATGAACAGAAATATTTGTCGTAGCACTGTTTGAAAGACTGAATTTCCATCAACAGAAGAATGTATTTAAAAAGTGTGGCACATACATGTGCATGCACAAAATGAAATATTAGGCTGAGGCAGGAGGATTGCCATGATGTGGAGGCCAGCCTGGGCATCATAGTGAGTTCAAGGCCAGCCTGAATTACATAGTAAGACCCAGGCTCAGAAAACCAAAAAGAAAAACCCATTTGTGCCCGTTCATTTAAAATGTTAGAAAAAAGTCAGTCTATCCTTTTTGGTGAGTTTTGGGCCTCTGTACTGGGCTGGTAAAAAACTGGGGAATAGCAGTACTTCCTGTTGGGGCTGATTGGGTATCAGATCTCAGGATTATACGGGTGCTTTTGATCATCTTAGAGACTTTTCTGATATGAACAGTAATGATTACATAACAACAAAAGACCAGATATAAAACAAAATCTGCCGAGTTTTAGTAAGCAGAGGTTGCTAAAGAGAATTATATAGAGAATTCCAATATGTAAAAAGATCTTTCTGTTCATTAATTTTCCAGCTACCCTATGTTCTTAAAGGAGTATCATTCTCCATGGAATGCAAGTCGCTTAAAATATGTAACAGCATGCTGTTTAAAATTAGCTGTAAATGAGTATGTGCTAAGCAAATTGAGTGATATCATTTTTGTAAAGCTGTTCACGTGAATAATAAATACTATTGATGAAAAAAAATGAAATATTATGCAACCCCGAAAACTAATGAGAGCTACAAATACCAACATATAGAGTCTAGAAAATGTTAAGAAAAGAGTAATAGGCCAGTGAGATGGCTCAGTGGCGTAAGCGCCTGCCTTGCAAGCATGAGGGCCCGAGTTCGACTCCTGGATCCCACATAAGAAAAAGGGGCCGGTGATATCACTCAGCGGCACAGGTGCCTGTTGGCGCGCGAGGTCCTGAGGTCGACCCCCCAGTACCCACAAAAAAAAAAAGAAAAGAGTAATAAAAAGAAGGATACAATATGGTTCTAATATGTAAAATGACATTATTTCAGAATATATACGTAAAAGTAATAAAAATGTAATGAAATTCAGGGGCTAATAAATTGAAGGTCTTATCTACCTCCAAGGAGAGAGGGGATTGCAGGAAGAGGGACACAGATGGCTTTCACTGTGGCAATAGCTGTATTAGTTTCTGTGGTTGCTATAACAAATTACTACAAATCTGGTGGTTTAAAACAAGAGAAATTTATTCTCTCCTAGTTCTTGAGGCCAGAAAGACAAAAATCAGTATCACTCAACAGGTATGAAGGTTTGGGCAGAGCTGTGCTCCTTTTGCAGGCCCTGGGGGAGAAGGCATTCTTGCAGCATTCATTTGTTTGTGGCCACATCACTTCAATCATCACATCTCTTTGCCATCTTCACAGGGCCTTTGTGTGTGTGTGTGTGTGTGTGTGTGTGTGTGTGTGTGTGTATAGTCATCCTCTGCCTTTCTCTTCCAAAGAAATGTGATTGCATTTAGGGCCAAACTGCATAATCCAGGACAATCTCCCATTTCAAGAGCCTTAACTTAATCGCATCTGTAATGACTCATTTTCCAAGTTAAATATGTACAGATTTCAAAGATTAGGGCCTAATATTTTTGGAGGGGCATTTTTCAGCCTACTAGAGTGATATTTTATTTCTTAAACTGAATGGTAGATAATAACAGACATAGACATAGAATGGCTCCCACAGAAGAGAGCCGGATGAAAAGGACCATTCTGCCAGCAAGCAAGCACTGACAAGTGGGACTACGAGCAGGACATGGTGGTGCACACCTGTAATTACACACATACACACACACTCACACATGCACATGCACACACACATGCACTCATGGCCCTCTACCTCAAGTTCCAGTTCTCTTGGCATCTGTGGAAGACGCAGACTGTGAACCTCTCATGGGAAGAGAAGTTTCCAGGAAGCTGAAGAGCGTGTGACAAGGTAGCACAGTGGGAAGGTTAGCAGGCTAGGATTCATGCCCTGGACTTGAGTGTTTGGATTTGTCACTTCAGAGGTGCGGCAATTCTGCATGAGATGAGATCAGGTCCAGGGCAGGTAAGAAACCTATTGACTCTCGCCATTTTTAGAAAATTTTGTCAGTCTCTTGATGTAATAAATTACAATGTTCAAAGTCTGGCCCCTCATCCAAAAATTTGTGTCAGTAGATGTGTTGGCTTTCCTTCACTGTGACAAAACATCTGAGATACACAACTTATAAACAGGAGAGATGTTTCAGAGCTTTCAGATCATGGTTGCTTGGCTGTCTTGCTTTAGGCATGTGGTGGCACAGTACATCATGGCAGGAGCTTGTGCTACAATAGATTGCTCATCCTATGGTGGCCGGGAAGCAAAGAGAGAAAGAGACAGTCATCCTAGCATCCCCTTCAAGGATGTACTTCGAGTGACCTCACTTCCTTCCTGTAGGTCCCACCTCCCAAAGGTTCCACCACATCCCCATAGTGCCGCAGGCTGACGGCAAAGTCTTTAACACATGGACCATACTCCAGATCCAAACTATAGTCATGGGAGATCTGAAGGCCAAAAGCAAAAAGGAAGAAAGAAAAAGAAAACCACACTACTTTCAAAGCCAAGTAGACAGGATGCTAACTTCTGGCAGTAGAATTTCAAGTATGGTAGCAGCCACCAGCTTCACCTGGTTTCCATCCAAGCCTTGGGGGTCCCCCCTACTCCCAGGTCAAAACTGCTGCCAGTGCTCCTGAACCAGGTCCATGTTAGGAGATGACAAATGTGCTCAGGAACTCCCTGGGCAGGCCTGGAGAAGCATGTGGCCACTCCTTTGCCAACACAGCTCAGCTGTGACTAATGGGTGTTTGTCCTTCGCCTGCAGCTGGTCCAGCCCAGACTGGCGAGAGGCAGTGGGAGCAGTTGGTAATAAGCAGACCAACCCCACTGGAAGCTGCTATGGACATCCACAAAGTTGAGACTGACATCACAGCATTTTGCTTATAGGCATTTTGTCACAAAGGATACTGTGCTTAGGAGACAGTCTAAATGTGTCATTTTTGCATCTATAAATCACTAATAATTACCTTGGTAGGCTCAGAAGCCCAGATTGTTGGCATCTCATTTATTAAGTCTCACCTCAGATGGCATGGCAGAGGGTATGTACCTAAAGGTGATTGCCTCAGCTGCTTTCTGTCCTTTCCTCCTTTTTATTACTTTCTTACCACTTCTCATAATCCTCAGTTATCTTGTTTACTTACTTGCTTATGTATCTATTGCCCATCTCTTTCACTAGAATGTAGGCTGTCTGAAAACGAGAACCTTGGCTTTTTTGTACTCTGTGTCCTCAGAGTCTAGGACATGTATGGCACATATTAAGACATTCAATAAATATTTACTGAATGAACAGATAAACCAGTGGGTGTCGAGGCTTAATAAATGTCCAGGAACCAGAAAGAATCAGTCATAGAAGTGAAAACAGAGCCCAGATATAAATGTCTTACATCACGGGTCTGAACATAATTGGCTAAGTTTCCTTCCTAATTTGCTATTTTTGGTATGCTGCCACAATTTACCACTGGCAGATTACCCCCTCCATGTGCACATTTGTATTCCAAATGCGGAAACTGAAACTCGGCCAAATGAAGTGACTCGCATGAAACTTTGCAGCTTCTTACAGTTACGACTTAAACTTAGACCCTGATTCCTATCAGAGAAGTAGTTTGTTCATAGGATGAGTTGAGGGTTTTTAATCTCATTTTGTTTCTTTCCCTCACAGATAAAACAAAACATATCCTATGAGAAAAGGTGTTTTTCCTTCTTGAGACAAAGAAACTATGGTATAAAGTCAGTGTCATGTTTCGCAAATCAGTGGCCACTACATAGGGGATTTTATTCAAGCACTAATTAAGAAGACAACTTGGCAAGCTGGATGACACTGTTATCAGAGATGAGGATGTCCTGCTCCCCAGGGCCACCAGGTACACGAGGTGGCCAACACGGAAGTCTTGGACTCAGACTCTGGTTATTTTTAGCAACAGAGAGATATTGTTTCATGTAGTGAAGAGGCAACTCTATCAGGACTGATGACTTCATGTGACCATTCCCGCTTCTGGGGCTTTCGGGACAAGACAGCACAGGAAGTGTGAGGAATAAGAGGCTCAGAAACCTACTTCTGGCTGGGCTTGGTGGCCCATGCCTGTAATCTCAGCACTCGAGAGGCTGAGGCAGGAGGATTGCCGCAAATTCGAGGCCAGCCCAGGCTATACGGTGAGTTCAAGGCCAGCCTGGACTACATAGTGAGCCCTTATCTCAAAAAAAAAAAAAAAGAAAGAAAAGAAAACCTACTTCTCCCTCCTCTCATGAGACTATGCTGCCTCTTTGTGATTTGAGGGGTGAATGCTGATTGTGAAATTATTACTAATTTCTTAATAAGTGTGAATATTTTGTGTCCAGTTCTCATGTTCCTTAGGTTATAGATCATGTAACCAGCCCATTCATTCATCCTGTCTTTTTTCTCCTTGAAAACGTCACCCATTCTGAAGTCTGTTTTGAAATATAACACAAAAGTATCACTGTGTACCATTGAAAGAGGTTTTTTCATTTCATACAAAAGCCCTGTGATATCATGTCTTCTCATAAGTAAGAGAATTATCCACAGTAAGGGGTGACAGTGACATCACTCTGTGAAAACTAACAATTTACCAAAAAGTAGCCTTAGAGAATTTTTCCCAGTTCTCTAATGCACCTCTTCTTTACCTCATATTATTCATTAATTATGTCTAGTATTGACACAGTTACTCTCACTACCATGTTAAAGAAAGGCATCTCCCCTAAGGTCACAAAGAGTAACCATTAGGTGGTTTCCTAAGAGACAACTGTCATACCAAATGATGGTACCTAATGTTAAGCACCGAACTGAAAGGGAAAAAAAGAGCACAGTGCAAAGCAATTTAAAATGAAGAAGAATGATCATTTCACAATAATAAACGGAAACTATTCAAGCAACAGAGCAACTCTCTAAAAACAGAATTCATAGGTATTCCAGAAAACATTGCGTTGTCACAAAATTCAACACAATCAAAAATTGTATGGTAGTTTTCTGCTTGAGGGACAAAGATTAGCAGCCTATGCAACGTTTTCAGTTTCTGCTCTGCAGATTGATTTCACTCATTATCTGAATTATGCCTAAGAACTCAGCACTCATACATTAGCTTTGGCAGGAAGGCAGCTGGTTCTTGTCCTTAGAATTACTGCCTCCAAATATAAATTGTGTGTGTGTGTGTGTGTGTGTGTGTGTGTGTCTGAATTCTAAATGATTTGCTGAAATTAGCTGAGGATGTGGCTCAGTGGTGGAAACACTTGCCTGGCACAAGGGTTTAGCATGCGTGAAGCCCTGAGTTCCATTCCAACACTGAAAAAAAATCATTTACCGAAATGATCTCCTTGATTCTTACTGTTGAATTGCTGGCCTGTTTTTTCCACTCGGTGGTGGGTAGGGAGTTTGTCTCATATCTTTGTATTCCCAATTCCAGGTCAGAGGAATGAAATTAATAAACAATTGGGCAGAAAAAAAAATTGGGCAGAGAGCCTAGTTTAAAAGTCAGCCACCCAGGTGAACTGGCAGGTGCAACATCACAAAGACCTACTATGACAACAAGAAAACAATAAAGATGTCAACTGAGCCCTACAAGAAAGGACAGGAAAACAAAACATACTTGCTATCAGTGTAAGCTATACTTGTGTATGCAACATGCAGTTGTCATGTATGAAGACTGCCTTGGGTGTGACAGTTGAAGCAAAGCTTATTTCTGTGGTAGAAATTTGTTTGTGTTTACATTGTACTTCACATAAGTTTTTATTTTTGATGTTATGCTTTAGGTTTTATAAGCAAGGAAACAGCTGATATGAAAATGTTGTTGTCTATTCTAAGCACTCATTACATATTTGATATTTTATTTTTTGATATCTTATTTCCTGGCTAAGTGCAAGTTGTACAACGTAGTAGGAAGCTCCTGACAAAACAGGAAGAGAAGAGAGGTAACAACACTACCACATAGGAAAGGAAGGCTAAGCACAGGTGCTGTCAGTGTAAGCAAGACATGTGCATGGAACATGCAGTTGTCATGTGTGAAGATGGCCTTGGATGTTACAGTTGAAGGAAAGCTTATTTCTATGGTAGACTTTAGTTCGTGTTTACATTGTAGTTCACATAGGTTTTTATTTTTGATGTTATCTTTTAGGTTTTGTAAGCAAGTACACACTGATGTGAAAATGTCAATGTTTATTTTAAATACACAATAATACATGTCAAGAATTTAATACTTTATTTTATTGATATTTTATGTTCCTGTTAACTACACACAGTATAATATAATAAGAACCTCCTGACAAAACAGCAAGACCATTGAGATGTCAAGTCTGTCCTACAAAAAGGACAGGAAAGCAAAAGTGCTGTCAGTGTAAGTGATATGTGATTATGGAATGTGCTGTTGTCACATGTGCAGACTGATTTAGGTGTGATAATTAAAGATTCATTTTTTGTAAAGTAAAAAAAAAAGTCAGCCACCTTACGAATAGTTTTTTTTTTAATATGTTCTTTTTTAGTTCCTATCCTTTTGGCATTTTAAGAACTTTAAAAACTATTGTGGGGCTGGGGATATATCTCAGTGGCACAGCGCCTGCCTGGCAAGCATGAGATCATGAGCTCGATTCCCGGTACCAAAAAAAAAAAAAAAAAACTATTGTGACCAAAGACACCTCAGACTTCATATTTCAAGTTAGCTCCTAACAGATTTGCAATGTTTTATGAACGATGGTATCACTTCCCTGGTATGCTATTCTTCTTTTATTTACTATTTATTAATCAAGACCTTAAATAACAAAGTAATATTCTGGAATATAATTTAATATAAAAATAACCTAATAATTAGTATTCTTATGGACTAATTATAAATACTATACATTACAAATACTAATTTGTACCAGATATTACGGCGACTGAAAGCGTGTTATTTCAAGCGTTTACAGTTGGAATCCACCCACAGCGACAGTCTTGCCTCATCCACAGCAATGCTCCTAGCTGCCTGCTAATGGCTCCTCATTCAGGCCTGGCTGCTCTGCCCGCATCACAGGCAGAGCAAACACAACCTCTTTGAAGGGGAATGGCTTAGAGTCTCCATCCCATGTGTGTGGAAATCCAGTGATTCCATCAAGAGAAAGTACATTCAAAACCTAGGTGGGCTTATCTTTGACAAAGGTGCCAAACACATTCACTGGAAGAAAGATAGCCTCTTTAATAAATGGTGCTGGAAAAACTGGCTCTACACATGCCGAAGATTAAAACTAGACCCATATCTTTTACCATGCACTAAACTAAATTCAAAATGGATCAGAGATCTAAATATTAAAACAGAAACATTAAATCTGCTGGAAGGTAGGATAGGTAAAACCCTTGAAGACATTGGTGTAGGCAAGACTTTATGAATAAAACCTCAACCGCACAGGAACTATCACAAAGAATCAGCAACTGGGATCTCATCTTATTAAAAAGCTTTTGCACAGCAAGAGAAACCACCAACAGAGTGAAGAGACAACCCACAATGTGGGAAAAAATGTTTGCCAGCTGTTCCTCAGACAAAGGATTACTATCGAGAACATATAAAGAACTCAAAAAAATCAGACCTCCCAAATTTAAAGACCCACTCCAAAAATGGGCATCTGAGATGAATACACATTTCTCAGATGAAGAAATACTAATGGCAAATAAATATACAAAAAAAGTTCAACATCACTAGTCATTCGAGAGATGCAAATTAAAACAACACTGAGATACCATCTCACCCCAGAAAGAATGGCTATTATTAAGAAATCAACTAATAACAAATGCTGGAGGGGCTGTGGGGAAAAAGGAACCCTTCTTCACTGTTGGTGGGAGTGTTGACTGGTACAGCCACTGTGGAAATCAGTGTGGAGATTCCTCAAAAAACTAGGATTGGAGGTCCCATTTGACCCAGCTATTCCTCTTCTGGGTGTCTTCCCAGAAGAGTTAAAAACATCGTACCACAGCGATATATGTGCACCCATGTTTATGTAGCACAATTTGTAATAGCCAGATCTTGGAAACAACCCAAATGCCCATCAGTTGAGGAATGGATAAGAAAGATGTGGTATTTTTATACAATGGAGTACTATTCAGCCATTAAGAAGGATAAACTGGAGTCTTTTATAGGTAAATGGATGCAACTCGAGAAAATACTCATAAGTGAAATAAACCGGACTCACATGTGTAAGCATTGTATTGTCTCTCTAGTATGAGAAACTGAAAGAGTAAATAAGATCCAAAATGTACAATAGACATGGTGAACCAAAAAGAAACTGGTCAAAAGGCAAGAGAGACTGGGATGGGGGAATAGGGGAAAGAAAGAAGGGAAAGGGAAAAAAATTGTATATATATATAAGATGGTTAAGATAGATACACTACTAATTTTACTTAGTTCATTGAAGAGTAAGGTTTGTGCCAATAATATTTGGACAATTGAATGCTAATATCTGGTATCCTGAATAACTAACTTAAAGATAACAATACGTAATGCATTAACCATTGTTACCCTCCTATTATGTTGTTTTGAAAATTTGTTCTTTTTTGATTTGTTTTGTTTTGTTTTTTCTTCTCTTTAAAATAAATAAATAAATAAATAAATAAATAAATGGGAATAAAAAACTTAATTCAAAAAAAAAAAAAAAAAACCTAGGTGGAAAAAAAGAAGCATGGAAAACGCCCACAGATGTTAAAAGGGCAGTGTTTTAGGTAGATTGATCTGCTTTTAGAGGATTGATCTGGAACCTGCTGGAGTTGCTCACAGTCAAGAGGAAAAGATAAAGAAGGAAACCAATCATTACAACCCAGTATTTGGAGACCACCTGTGATTAGTAGGCTGTAATTAGGGCAGAATTGGGCATCATGAAAGTTCAAAGGGCCACCCAATCCTGACCTGGAAGAGGTGGGGAAGGCTTCCTTGAGCAGCAGATCAAAGCTGTACTTGGAAGAACATGCTGGAGTTAGCAGGAAATAGAAGGGAGAGGAGGCGGCATCCCAGACAGGTCAAAGAGTGCCCCCAAGGAAGGAACTCAAATAAATCCATAGCATCTAGTGTCTGGGAACCTGTGGGTGATCCGTGGAATACGAAGGCAGATAGGTGGCCAAGGGTCAGATCACTGAAAGCATCAGGAACTATGCCAAGAAAACGTCAGGGAAGACAAAAACACACAGGGACAACACAATGCAATGACGGAGGGAAGACTGGAGAGAGCAGCCCCAAGTTAAGAATTCAGGATGTGTGGCCACCACCAGAAGCTAGGAAGAGGCAAGGAAGAGTCCCCACTCAGAGCCTCAGGGGGAGTACAGCCCCTGCCAGCGCTCTGGCTTCTGCCTTGCAGCCTCCAGAGCTACAAGAGAGTAGATTTCTGTGGCTCTAAGCCCTCTGGTTCATGGTGATTTGTGACAGGAGCTGCGGAAAACGAACACACCATTATTCCCATGTGTCCATGTTTCCAAATCTGGTCCGTTCAGCTAGGCATCTACCTACCTCCTAGTCTGCTGAGCCTTTGTTTTGTGTTTCTTTATTAAACACTGAACTTATGCCTAAGGACAAGCATCAAGTCTTATGCATCATTTTACACTCAGCAAAAACACGGCACAGTGGATAGTTAATAATATTTCTTAAATGAGAAAAAACGAACCAGTGCTCTTGATGAAATTTAGAGATTGGCAGGAGTCTGCTAGTCTGCTGGGAGTAGCAACTGGACGGGGCAGACAGGGATACACAGTAGACACAAGCCTTGAGGAGGAGTTTTTGTTTTGGAAGGAAGAATCAGGATGAAGAAAGTGAGATGAAAGAAGCAGCAGTCTTGGAGAAGACTCAACTCCTCCCTAGCTCTCTGCATGATGGTGGGAGAAACTGCCAGCTACTATGTGTGAGAGCTGCACTGGAGAGAAAACCCGGGACTGTGCTACGGCGAGGAATGTGCTACGGTGAGGGCGCAGGCAGCATTTGGGAAGGCATTTGGGGTCTCAGAGCAGCTGATACTTAACGTACAGCACAACAGGACCATTTGGTAAGCAGCCTCTCCTCTGAGCCTCCACAAAGTTCCCCAGCCCTCACCACCCCTGGGTCTCCCCAGTGAGCCCCAAAACTGAAAAAGTAATAGTACATCAGAGGCCTCCATGAATCACGAGCCCAGGCCTCCAAGTCAGCCACTTTCTGTTCTCCTTTGTTAAGCGCAGCCCAGTGTCTTTTGTTACCAAGTATGAGGTGTATCTGAAGAATATGGTGTGTGTGCTTAAATTTTTTAAAAACAGTATTATAAACATGGAAACAAAGCTTTTATAAATGGAGAGGGGAGGAGGGGTTGAAGGGAGGGTAGGGGAGTTGGGAAAAAATGTATTATAGTAAAAAGCACGTTGCTATTACTCCCCCTCGAAATCCTCCCCCTCACTTCAAACACACTTATCCCACCATTCTTGCCACTTTCTGAAGCAGTTCTTGGAAGTCCTCTTTCATGTCTTTTTAGTTGTGCTGTTGTGCCTGCCTAGATGGCCTAAATCCATTCAAAACGTTTACCCTTTCACGGTCATTTTGACTTTGAGGAAGAGCCAGGAGATTCCTGGTGCCAGATCCAGTGATAAGGCGGATAAGAACACACTGTAAAGCTTTTAGGAGCCTCCCTTTCTGATGGATAACCCTTGGCAGTGGCATTCACCACTTTTTTTTTAATCACACCTCGAAAAAAACACTCTAGAAGGAAGACTTCTAGAGCTGCTTCAGAAAGTGGCAAGAAAAATGGGACGAGCATGTTCAAAGCAGGGGGAGTATTTTGAGGGGTGTGTTTTACTGTAATTAATTTTTAAAATGTAAGCTTTCACTGAGTATTTGATCATGACTCATATACTTTGTTTTAATTGTTGAAGTGTTTCTACGTTTCACCTTACTGTAGTATATTTTAAAATTCTTTAACATACTGCTTCCCAATAGAGAATGTTAATCAGTTTTAAATAAGCAAAAGCAGAATATGACAATATGCTATCTATATGTCATCTGTATGCTATAAACTTACATTTAAACATTCACCATGTATTTTGATCACTGATACTCTGAATGCAGCCCTGAGTAGAAGCAGCTTGTGAAGCATAGAGGTCAGAGTATGCAGCAGGAGGGCACTGAGTTGCCTGAGGATAACAATGGGCTGTGTGTCCAAGGGGCTGCAGGTGACAGGATTGGGAAGCCTGGTCACCCAACCTGCCTTGGGTGTGAAAGGACCTGTCCACCATGCCATGTGACTCCTAAGAGCTGGCCGGGCTGGCCTAGTTGGCTCCTAAAAGCTGCTGTTTCAGGAGGGAAGGGCTTGGCTAGATCCCAGAGTCTGGAAAGACTGGAGGTAGAGTTTAGAGCTTGCAGTGGGGGAGCAAAAGACATTTGTGCTAAATTCTGCTTAGAGCTATTAGAGCACTGACTTAATTGCATTACATTCTAATCCTTTGAGAAGTAAATTTCACATCTAATAAGTATGCTAACTTGATTAACAAAGAGATTTTGTTCCTGCCTACTTGTATAAATGGAGCGAGAGGAAACTTGGAATAAAAGCGGTTAATGCTTTTATGCGTTCTCTTTGACCCTGAACATTTCAGAGGGAACTCGCCCCAGCCTTAGCTCACTGCTGCCTAGATGGAGGGGTGGCACAAGATCAAAGTCAGCTTCCGCTGTGGTCACCCATAAAGCTCCCCAGCCCAGCACTGCAGCCCTTCCTAGCACAGTCAGACACACTCTGGACTCTTTTGAAATGTGTCAAGCAGAACTGCCTTTGACAAGCACAGCTGAGCAGTGTATTTAAGAACGTCAGAACGTTAGGGGTCTGGTAGGCTTTCATAAAATTCCTGCTGATTGGGGGGTCTGTCTTGGACAGGATTGGGCTTACGAGTTAGCCATTAATGACAGGCAGTTAGAAAGGATATCTTATCTAGTCGGTTCCCTACAAGACAACAGTATAGGTGTCCTGTTTTTAAAAAAAGATCTAGAGGGAAAGTTAGTTTTCACTTTAGCTTCTTTGGTGTGCGTGCGTGTGTGTGTGTGCACATGTGTGTGATTGAACCAGGGGCCTTGCACATGCCAAGCACACACTCTATCACTGAGATCTACCTCCAGCCCCCTTTGGCTGATTTTTTTTTTTTTTTTTTTTTTTTTTTTTTTGTCAGTGCTAGGGATTGAACCCAGGGAGCACTGAGTCACATCTCCAGTCCTTTTTCATTCTTCTTATTTTGAAACAGGGTCTCCCTAAGTTGTCCAGGCTAGCCTCAAACTTGCAATCCTCCTGCCCTAGCCTCCCGGGTAGCTGAGATCACAAGCTTGCACCACGGTGCCCAGCAGGCCTCATTCTCAAGTTGGTTCCATTCCAGACTCAGGCTAGAAAACCTTCATGTATGAGAAACAATTAAAGGCGAATTCCTTTGTGCTGTGGGATGTTCTTGGTTGGAGATATGGAAAAGGAGTTTTGGGAGCTTTCCACACTTCCTGCTCTGTTTCACACAGCACATGTGCACACCAATCACCAACCCACCACCCTGCTGCTGGTTCCCAAGCCTGAGAGCTTCCATCCTTGAGGGAAAAAATGAGACACTAATTTCTCTTGGGAGAGCTTTGTGGTTCCTACTGAGGGTTCCCCCACTTGCCTTAGCCTTAGCCACAGGACAACACAGAGGTCTGGAGTGCCACCCAGGGCACAGCCACTTAATAAGAACACCTGACTGGCACACATAGAAACATACACCTGTGCGAAAGCCCACAGAGCACAGAACCGAGAGACACACAAAACTAAAGGGTCTGTGTGTGTGTGTGTGTATTAACAAAGAATTTTTTTAAAAGAAGGGGTTCTAAGGGGACATAAAAAGAATTAAGAGTGTCATGTACATGTACCAACTCCCCTTGCTGAATGCAATCATTATGTACCGCAAACATGTACTAATAAAGATAAAAATTTTTAAAAAGAAGGGGTTCTAAATCTAAAATGAAAAGAAAGAAAATACCGGCTATAGTTTATTTGATGAAACCAAGCAACAGATGGTACCTAGAAAAGGGCCTGTACATAGCAATGCAGCTTTTGGACTGCTCAGAACGACCTCTCCTTGAATGCTCTCTACCTCGTCAGCAGTCATTCTGATGCCTATTATTTTCTTCCCAGCATTACTGCTGTTGATACCTCACTGCACCATGTAGAACAAGACATATAATCAGGTTGCTTTCTAAGAAATTATGTTTTTATGGGCATCATTGTGGAGAGGGACTCTCAGAGTAACTTACTCATTTATTCCCTGATTCAACCAGCGCTTACTTACTAATACCTTCGTGGCTGAGTCCAGCACGGGCAACTCAGTGACTTAGCCAGGCCCTGTCTCAAAATAAAAAATAGAAAAGGGCTGGAGATGGAGCTCAGTGCAAAGGCCCTGGATTTAATCCCCAGAATGGAAAAAAAAACAAACCCCTTCTTATGGCAGATACCACATTCATCAAGTTATTCTGTTGGGGAACAGGAGGAGAAACACATACGACTGCTCTCAAAGAGGCCACAGCGGGAGAGACAGATACCTAGAGTATGATGATCCCATGAGACAGAGAAATGCAAACAGCCCATGGCCTCTTATGGAGGCAGGACTAGCACTGCTTGGTGGAGTAAGGGGAGAAGGTGACCTTTGAACTGGGTAACTAGAGAAAGGGGGTAGCACTGTACACAAATTAGTGTGTTCCTGCAAAAGGAAGTAAAGGAATGCAGGTGTTTCCTTTCTTTTCACTTTGGAATAAGAACCTTTTCTAAGAAAGACCACACACACACACACACACACACACACAGTTTTGTGTGTCTCTCCCAACTTTGGTTCTCTGCTGTATGAGAGGAAAGTTTTTGCTATTTTCATGAAGGTGTATCTTCCTATTTATGTGAATCAGGTTTGTTTTTGTTTTGTTATTGTTGTTGAGAGGATCTTGCTATGCAGCCCAGGGTGATCTCAAACTCCTAGGCTCAAGCGATCCTCCTGCCTCAGCCTCTGCAGTAGCTGAGACCATGGACTCGTGCCACCATACCCAGTTCAATCATGTGTTCCTGTTCCGTGGCTCTGTGATCTGGATCAGATTCGAGACCCTTGGTTCTCAGGGTGCTCTGGTACCTTGCGAAGTGCAGTGTGACTTGTGTGAAGAGCACAGGGGGAGGAAGCGGATATGGACAGAAAAGGAGCCTAGAAAAACAGATGGGGCCAGACCACAAAGGCCCAAGGAGTTTAGACTTAGTACGAGGCTTCAAACTATATTTAAGGTTTTTCATGAAGTGTTTATACCAACATCATATGTACTATGGTTTGGTTTGGTTTGGTTTGGTTTTGCAATGCTGGGACTCAAAGGCAGGTCCTCACTCGTGCTGGACAAGCCCCCTACCACTCAGCCACACCCCCACCCCTATGTTCTGAATCAAAGCCTTTACTCCTTATCCTGTTATGAGTTCACAGAACAAAGTACAATAGAATTTGGCCTAACTGACCCAGTGAACTTATAATATATGGCAATGCTTGCTTACCTCTTGCAATAATTTATGAACCAAACCAGCTAGCATTTATGGAAAATTTATAATCACAAAAAACCCGAGTGATTTCTGGCACAAGATACATTCAGAGCTTAGCCAAAACAATAATTCACATTTCCTACTTACCACTTCCAAGGCTTGTCACGCTACTCATCCTGCCTTCTTCTTCTTTCCAGCTTTTTTGCCTCACGGGCTTTGAATAAAAGAACTTGCCCAGATTGCCTGGATTTCAGTAGTTTGTAAAGGGTCAGGAAACATCTAGGGATGAGTGGAAGCACTGTGTCCTGCGGGTGCGGGATGTGCTCTGTGGCTTCCCAGAAAAGTGTCACAGTCGCTTGGAGGCTTTTGTGGTGAGGTTAAGGAGTCCTTTTTGTAGATATCTCTGAAGAGAAGAGAAGCAGTAGAGCTTTCCATGGTTGCAAATCAAAGCTATTTTTGAAGCAGAAAGTGATTAATCTTTGTCCTTGGTATGCCTGTGGGCTGTCTCCCTCTTTAATACTTCTTGTATTTTGTTTAAATAATCTTGATCTGCCACCATGAATTTCTACAATATACTACAAAATCTGTGGGCTTCCCTTCTGGGGAAAGTTTACCTGAAAAGGAAAAGAATCCTGTGCTGTTCTTGGCAAACAAAAAGCAGCTGACTCAGTGGTTGTGGAATCATACAACTTTGGGGTATTTTTCCAGAGGTTGGGGTGGGGGCGCCACACATTTCTCCACTTGGGGAACTCTGGCTGATGATTTAGGCTGGGTGGAACCAGCCATGGAAGCCATTTCTAGGGTTGGAATTCTGTTCTTGATGGAAACCCTGGAGGTGTCGGCCTAGTAGTCCATTCCAAGGGACAGAGAGCCACCTGGCTCAGCCACATGGCAGGGGAAGGGGGTGAGCATTAAAAGTGTCTCCTCTCCTCCTCCAAATATGCTGGGTCAGACAACCATGATGAAGTCCTCAAAGACAGCAGAAATAACTGCCAGGTAATCTTGCTTAATGTGTTTATTTTTAAATACTGTATATGATTTGCCTTGAGCTCAATAGCTACTTACAGAAACTGAACCCAGAGTGGAAGACTCCATCCACAGGAAATGGGACACAGATACAGCTGAATTCAGTGCTTGAGCTGTCTGGTCCAGATGCCCCCTGCCAAGAGCAAGCCTCAGCAGAGGCCTGGAAGGAGAGAGAGCTCTGGGGAGAGGAAACATTTGGAAAGCTTGGGGCCACGCTGAGGAATAAAGTGGGCCAGCAATTCTAAAATATGAAGTCGAAATGGCACTCAGAACCTTGCAGCAAGACTACTCTTTTATGTTTTTCAATTGTTAAGGATGTTCTCTTCATGTGCAATCACTTTTAGTGGTGATGAGAGTGGAACAAAAAGTATGAAGTAAAAGTGTAAGTTCGAAGAGGAAAACATTCTTTTTGAAGTTCCTCAGAGAACCCTCTGCTGCCTCCTACTCAGATATCTTTTAGTTTATTAGCTGTAATAAAACGCACCATGTCACACTGTGGGAGCCCTTTTCATTAGAGCCTCTCTAACCAAGGCATAACTTAATTATGGGTGTGGTCACAGGCTTGGTGTGACGATTGCAAGGCCCTAGCAGGAACAAAGCAAATGGCCTAATAACTGAAAAAAGGAAGAGAAGTTCTGAGCCTTCCCTTGAAAGCATTGCTACTGCTGAGCAGTGTCACCTGCTCCTGGTGCCTTAGCAGAGGAGGCAACACAGGTGCTGGGTGGGAAGGACACATCCTGCTTCCCCATTTTGCCTCTGGGCTGGACGCAGCTGTCAAGCCATGATACCAGATCCACCGCACAGTCCTAGCCTGGCAAGGAGGGAGGGTGTTGGGGGACACTTGTCTGGGAACAGAGGTGGGGTCAAACCCGGGGTAGCTGTGGAGGCTTCACCCTCCACTCCCTGGGGAACACATTCCCCAGCGATTAGCAGCGCCGCCTCCTTCTCCCCTTCCTGGCCACTTCCCCTCCATTATCTTCATCAGCATTCCTTCCCTTACTGAGGCCCTGCTCTGGCAGGAATTCAGCTGGGGGCTGGGGGCCAGAAAATCAAAGCAGAATGGTTTTCAGGACCCCTGAGTTGTTCAGAGGAGCAGAGTCCTAAGGACAGGAAACTGAGCGTTTTCCTCAAGGCACTAAGGGAGCTGAGACTTGGGGTTGAGATAAGAGGCTCCGGGGAGCTTGCTGCTTAAGGTAGGGCAGAACCCTGCCCTCCACCTCCCACCCCAGAGGACAGAGGTTGCTGGGAATCATGTTCAGGTTCATCCAAGGAAGTATTTCCTGAGTCTCCGGTATCCGAAGATAAACGGAGCTGCGGGGAGGGGGTGAGCCCCCGACATCCGACCTCTGGGTTGTTGAAGAGGCTGGAGAGCCACCCCAGGACTGCTTGGCAAGGTACTTTCCAGACCTAACAGTCTGAGTCCCAGAGGGGCTGTGGCTTTAGAGGTGGCAGTTTGCTCTGGCCTCTCACGGGGTTGATGAAGAGCCCTGGCCAGGAAAAGGTAGCAGAAAATGATGATGAAAATTGGGGACTGGAAGAGTGAGAACAGGGTTGAGTAGTTGCCATAACAAACTATAACTGGGTAACTTTAAAAAACAGAAAGGTATTGCCTTGGTCCAGTAGGTTTAAAGTCTAAAATCAACATGCAGAGGCCAGGTGTGGTAGGGCACACCTGTAATGCTAGCATTTGGGAGGCTGAGGTAGGAGGATTGCCACAAGTTTGAGGCCAGCTTGGGCAACACTGTAAGTTCAAGGCCGGCCTGAACTACATACTACCCTGTCTCATTAAAAAAAGTAAATAAATAAATAAAATAAAATAAAAGTGCAGAGAGGGGTAGGGTTCTCCGAGGGTTCTGAGAGAGAATCGTCACCCGGCATCCTCCCTGTCTTCTTCCTATGCTATGGACAGGCTGTGACAGTGGTGGTCAGTTCCCCTTCTCTAGCCATCAGTTTCAATGGTAAAAGGAGGTTAGGCTATTCCAACGCAGGCTTTCTAGGACTTCCTGCCACTCAATATTCCATGATTTCATCATCAGTCTTTAAGGACAACTCCACACGCTGATCTCCATGATCTTTTAATAGGGAGTTAAGCTTTTTTACGAGAGTTGAATGGGAAGAGGAGACAGCACTTCTTTGAAAGTCAGCTAACATCTCGGGAGTGAGATTACCTCTGGGTCTCAGTTTTCTGAGCTATAAAACAGAAATAACAATACGGCCTCCTCTGAGAGAAGGGATCCAGAGGCATACAAGTCTCTACAGAACAGAAGCCAGCAGGGGAGCCGGGCAGGACACGCGGGGGCGGGGGCGGGGGCGGGGGCGGGGCGGGGGCGGGGCGGGCGGGGCGGGGCGGGCCAGGGGCAGGCTTTGTTCCCGCCCCGCCCCGCCCTAGATATCGCGAGAGGGCGGGCCCGCTTGGCTTCGGCGTCTGCCTTGCTCGCGCGCTGAGGCACTAGGCCGGCGGCTCTCGCGGGCGCGGCTCGAGTGCTGGCGGCGCGGGGCCGCTCGCCGCGCGGCGTTGACTGTGGCGTCAGGGTCATTGTGTCGTGATAGTGACGCCGGGAGTCGTTCCCACTAGGGCTAGTTCGGACGCTTTAGCCCGGAGCTGGCTCTGCGGCAATCTGGCAGGTCGCTGCGAGCGCCCGACATTTCTCTTCCTGGACCCTTCGCCAGCAGCGACCCTGAGCCAACAGACGGAACCACCGGCAATGGCGGCCTCGACGGCGTCGCACCGGCCCATCAAGGGGATCCTGAAGAACAAGACCGCTGCGACTTCCTCGGTGGTGGCCTCGGCCGAAGAGCCCAGCCGGGGCGTCGACGAGGAGCTGAGGTGAGAGCCGGAAGGGCCGGCGGAGACGCCCCTGTTTCCGGTCTCGGCGACCCCGGCCCGCTCGCGGCCGAGAGGTGCCGAGTGGGAGCGGCGACCTTAAGTCTGGGCGCTTATGTATTTTTAAGCAAGTACGGTCTGTGAAACTTCAATTGTGCACGTTTAGGCATCATGTTGAAGTTTCAGAGCTTCAACTATTGAGATTTTATCCTTTCTTATCCTCACCTCGGAGGTGTCTTAAGGTTGTTGTGTAAGAAAACTATTTTCTTGCCTTGGGGGCCTCTTAAGATTTAGAATCACGCTAATGGACCTCAAAAAGTAACCGTTTCCCCGTTAAGCATCGTGCTATACTCACTTCCCTGTCCGTCATCTCTACACTAAGAGAAATCAAAATTTTCCAACTCCTTGCTCTACATTTAATGGAAAGCGATTTATTGCTACATGTTTTTGCCGCTGCAGCTAGAGTTTTGGGTGCTTTCTAGTTTTGGGTCCTGTTGAGATGTACCTAAGCTCAGAATGGTTCAGAGAGGAGCAGCTTCAAGATGTTGGCTCCAAGCGGTGTGTGTAATAGTAAATAATTGGAAACAACCCAAGGACCATTAGTGAGAATTGACGAAATATTATGGTACATTTGTGTAATGGCGCAGTGTACCCGCCTTTTGAAAACAATGCGATTGATGTTTGTGCACAGAGAAAGATACCCAAGGTGTAGTGCTTGATGAAAAACATACTCTACTAGGTTAGAGGACTCTACTTTCTGGAAATAAGGCATAAGAAATGTTAGTGAAATTTGTAGTCCTGAAACTAAAATGAAGATGATCGTGAAATCTCAGAATATTAGTGTTTTGGTAATTATTGGAGATATTAGAAATAGTATTCTTTTTAAAAATCTATATGGAGCTGGGCGTGGTGGCACACGCCTGTAATCCCAGCACTCAGGAGGCTGTCAGGAGGATCGCTGAGAGTTTGAGCCCAGCCTGGGCTACATAAAAAATCTGTCACACACACACACACACACACACCTGGGCTACATAAAAAAATCTGTCACACACACAAAGAAAGAAAGAAAGGGAGGGAAGCAGGGAGGGAGGAAGGAAGGAAGGAAGACAAAAGCTATACAGAATGCAGGCATGGTGGTGCACCCCTGTAACCCCAGCTACTCAAAAGGCATGGGCAGGATGATTGGAAGTTAAAGGCACCTGGGCAACCCAATGTAGACCCTGTCTCAAAATAAAATTTTATTTTATTTATTTATTTTTTTTGTGTGTGTGTGGGTACCGGGGGTCGACCTCAGGACCTCGCCCACCAGCAGGCGCCCCTGCCGCTGAGCGATATCACCGGCCCTTTTTTCTTTTTTTTTTTTTTTTTTTTGTGGGTACCGGAGGGACGACCTCAGGACCTCGCGCGCCAGCAGGCGCCCGTGCCGCTGAGCGATATCACCGGCCCCTTTTTCGTATGTGGGTTCCGGGAGTCGAACTCGGGCCTTCGCGCTTGCAAGGCAGGCGCTTAAGCCGCTGAGCCGTCTCACCGGCCCGGCCCTTTTTTCATATGTGGGTAGCGGGAGTCAAACTCAGGACCTAGCGCTTGCCAGGCAGGCGCTTATGCTGCTGAGCAGCCTCACCGGCCCTCAAAATAAAATTTTAAAAAGACTGGGGATGTAGCTCAGTGGTAGAGCACTTGCCCAGCATGTGTAAAGTCATGGGTTCAATCCTCAGTATCACCAAAAACAATTTTTTTAGAAGATATATAGAAAGCTGAGCACAGTAGTCCGTAATCTGTAGCCCCAACTACTCAGGAGGCTAAGGCAAGAGGACCACTGGAGTCCAAGAGCTCAAGACCAGCCTGAGCAACATTAAAAAAAAAAAAAAAAAACCTATCACATACACGAGAGGAAAAAAAAAAGAGAGAGAAAAGCTATATAGCAGCATAGGATAAACTGTAAAGCCCTTCATAAATTTTACCCCAGAAACCTGTCCTAGCAAATTATACTCTAAAATCCTCACTGACTAGATATGTGCAAATATGTCCATTTCTGCCTTAAATCAAGTAGGAAAATCTTGGAATCAGTCTAAATACCTAATATTAGGTAAGTAGTATATATTGTTGAATATTATCAGTTATTAAGAAGCCAAAAACTAGAAAATACACGCAGATTATGATATAATAATACATATAGCTAATGTATTAATATATGTATTTACATTTATCCTATATGTACATTTGTTATATATTGATAGCTTATGTATTTTATATGTATTATAGAGTGGAAAGAATACACACATATAAAAACTATTTGGCTTAAGATATTAGGGTGATAGGTTTGTGGGTGTTCGTTTTTGTGGTACTGGAGATTGAACACAGTGCTTTCACACTGAACTACATCCTCATCCCTTTTTTTAATTTTTAATTTTGAGACAGGGTCTTAGTAAGTTGCCCAGGCGGGGCTTGAACATGGTGATTCTCCTGCTCAGTCTTCCAGAGAGCTGAGATTACAGGCATGTGTCACCATGTAGGTTTAAATTTTATTCCTAGCTTTTAGAAAACATAATTTCTACCCAGAAATGACACCCACCTGAGGCTGAGGCAAGAGGCTAGACCAGACTGGGCAATAGAGTTAGACCCACAAATGAAGGAAAGAAAGAGAGGGAGGGAGGGAGGAAAGACAGAGAAAGAAAAAAGAAAATAAAGCATAATTTCTGCTTGTCCTGTAGTTCTTTTTCTTCTATCGTTATCTTGCAAAACCAAATTATAGAGTTGATGTCCTTTCTGTCACAGTAGAGATGCACTTTAAACTCCAAAGGACCATATTCGTTCTTTTTCTGTCCTAAACAATAGTGACAGTCAGTTTTAATTAAAAATTGTTAACATTATTTAGGAATAACTTATTTTAGATTAGGAAGCACATGTAAAGGTCATTAATGTGTGTTAAATGTAAATTTAAAGTTTAAGAATTTATTGTAAAACACCCATGTATCTGTCCCGGTCAAGAAAGAAAATGTTTCTGTCACTTCAGAAATGTCCCCTTCCCTTTCAATTATAGTCTGCACCTTCCCCAGAATAGAAACCAATTATCCTGACTTCTGTGCTTTTACTTAAGTACCTATCTCTGCATTCTAGTTTTGCCTACCTTTGAACTTTATGCAGGTGGAGATATGCTAGTTTTTTACAGTGTCATTAGTAGGAAATCTTTACCAGGATGGAGCATTTAGTTAGTGTCATGGAGCTCCCTTCGTTTTTTAGTTGGATTGTTTCCTTCACAAAATGAACTTCTCTTAAAACCTATATCTATTTTTTTCACTGTCCTACCAATCAGAAGCTCCTTTTCATTTTGATATAGAGACCACCATAGGGACAGAGGACAAACTCCTGAGCCCTAAACTGTTACTCATCGAAAGTATGATTTGTGTTTTTTCTGAAGTAGACAGAGATTTAAAGCAGGCTTTTAGCTAGATGCAGTGGCACATGCTTCTAATCCCAGCAAACAGGGAGGCTGAGGCAGGAGGATCATAAGTTCCAGCCCAGCCTAGACAACTTAGTGATACCCAGTTTGAGAATAAGGGCAGTGGATGTAGCTCAGTACTAGGGTCCTGGGTTCAGCCTTTATTGCCTCAAAGAAAAGAGCGACTCTTCATTTGGGCCTGTAGATGATCAGTAGGTAACTGAAAGCAGACCAAAGCTAGACATTTATTTTATAAAACTTGCTATTCCTTCTCAGCTCTGCATATAGGCATGTTTGTTATTTAAGAGCAGTGTCTGTTTCAAAGCTGGTGAAACAAGGTTTTCCAGCCCCAAATTTACCTAGCCTACTTCATCCCTCTTCAAGACTCAGGGCGCTACCATACCAGTAACTAAAGGAATTTTCAGGATTCACAGGAACATTCAGCTCCATCGAGAAATCCTCCTGCCCTAAACCTGTGGTCCCCAGGATCCCAGCAGAGCCTCACAGGACGAAGACAGCCCCAGCAGACCCAGTCTGCTCCTGGGAACCCCGCCGCCCCCCAGCCATAGGATTCCTCAGGAGCCATAAAACCAGCACTGAGATCCTGACCCGCTGGACCCCACCCCGCACAGCACCCCATGAAACTGCTGCTCCTCTTCAGACCTGTGCTGCCTTCAGTTTCTCGAACTGAAGCCCTCTTCTGTCTTCTCTTACTTCATTTTGTTAGGGGACTGGCTTGACCTGTGTCAGTGCTGCTCCCCTTATTTTCTCTTCCTTTTTAATTCAGGCTTTTTCCTGTAAATGTGTGCTGAGTAACTCAGGTTTAATTTCCGTTATTACTGAAAGCAAGGACTGGTGCTGGCTGATGACGATTTTCTCCTCATCTTTACAAGTGTCTCTCTTCTTCACCGGGCGTCTCGCAGGGCAAAGCCAGGAGGAGTTCTGTACAAAAGCAACTGAACTCCTCTCCGGGGTGCCGTGTTGAACCCATTCTCTGCTGTGCTAAGTGAGATCTTGTTCGATTCTTAACCCAAGACTTTACATTTTGAAATCATAAAAGCTCGATAGGGTCCTTTTCTGATTTGGCTTCATACACATCCTTTCTGTTGATTCTCTCAGCAACTGCTGGGGGCTGATCAGACCCCCGATACCTGAGGAGGAATGGCAGGGGGAGTAAAGACAAGACAAAATTTAAGATACAAGGGGGACCAGGAGGAACTTGCCTCTAGTGGACAGGCACAACAGTCTCATGGTTGACCCACTTTTATTAGCAAGAACTATGGGGTGGGGGGGTAGCAGCGTGTATTTCATGGAACAGCAACTATACAGAATGGGTAGGTAAGGAATAAGTTAATGAGGAATGAGGTTTTCTCTATACCCAGATGCCTGTACAGTAGACCCTTGACCTACGAGCTCTGTTAGTTCCCGAGGGCTGGTTGTAACTCAGGTTGTCAATTGGAGGCTCAGGCTCCTTTACACAGCCTTCAAAGACTCTGTCCTGTATGCAGGAGATCTCAGTATCCTTAGAGAGACATTGGCCCAGGATTTCTCAATTAAGCCCATACAGGAACAGTTGTAATGTTCCTTCCAGAACACTCTAAGGGTTAAATCTGTATCTGAGACCATCTCGAAGCACAAGCAGCCAGAATTTGGGTCATAACTCAAGACTTTGGTTGTAAGTTAGAACTAAAATTCCCGGTCATAACCGAAGTTGTTCATTTGTCAGGCTGGTCTTAACTCAAGGGTCCATGCTATCTTGCTTCAGAAATGTTGGCTTACCAGCATTCCACCCATAGCCAGGGGCACACGGCTTTCCCAGTACCTCCCTCTCCCTGAAGCAGGGTCACACCAGCCTGGGGAGGGTGTTAAGTCACATAGGGTCCCCCATAATCTGTCACATAGCCTCGTCCCCAACAAACTCTAAATTATAAGGACTGTTACTAAACCCCTTTTTATTATAATGTCCAAGTAGAGTAAATATAGCCCAAGATGGCATGTTTACTGGGCTCATTTGTAGTCACAGGAACAGGGAAGGATAACTGAAACGTAAAGCCTGTCTCCTAATTAGATGTTTTTTGTTTTCTGCCACAAGACCCACCTACTGAGATAGAGGCCTGGGCATCTGAAGAAATCAGGATTGTTAAAGCAAGTTCTGTTTATCCAGTCTAGTTCAAGCAAGTGACTTTTTGGGGGTATTAGTGATATTTTAATTTGATTCATTAAAAATTCAGGTGAATCCAATAGATATCCATATGCGTTCCATGCTGAATGAATACAAAATCATTTGAAATGCTGTTTCTGTGCTTAAAAGTAATGACCCCGTGGGAAGTGCAAATCAAAACTACACTGAGATTCCATCTCAGGTCAGTCAGACCGGCTACCACCAAGAATACAAAAGGCAGCCAGGAATGGTGGTGCACACCTATACCCTATAGTCCCAGCACTCTGGAGGCTGAGGCAGGAGGGTCACTGCAAGTTCAAGGCCAGCCTGTGCTACAAAGTGGGTTTAAGGCTAGCCTGAACTACACAGAGACCCTATCTCAAAAAAAAAAAGAGGAAATTTTGGCACATACTACAATAGGAACAAAGCTTTAAGACATTGTACCAAGTGAAATAAGCCATCTACAAAAGGACAAATACTACATGGTTTCACTTGTGTGAAGTTCCTAGATAGATTCATAGAGGCAGAAAGTAGAATGGTGGTTGGATGGAGGAGATGGGGAGTATAGGGATACAGCTGGGGAAGATGAAGGAAGTTCCCGAAATGGATGGAGAGTGATGATTGAATAACAGTGTGATACACATAATGCCACAGGTTGCAGCTTTAAGGTGGTTGAAATGGCAATTTTTATGTTGTACATTTTACCACAGTAAAAAAAATACATAATTTTTTAGTCTGAAATGGAGATACTCTTGAGTCCTTGAGGGCAGAAAGCAAGAAAATACAAAGTCAGTCTCACCTTCTGGGAGCACCTGTTGGGAGTAGGTGTATAATTTTTAAGGTGACTCACCAAACTTTTGAAACCATGGTGAAAGGAAAATGATTAAAATTTAGGTATGTCATTTGTCAAGGGCATTTCAGGACTTGGGAAATTGAAAGTGTGCGGTTTGGACCACATGCAGAAGGGATGAATTGAAACAGTGTTTCAATTTTACATTTAAAGAGGTTTAATTTAAGTATATAAAGTCACAAACTGTGTAAGTGTAGATATAACAAAATACTGTTGGCTAGTAGGTCTTTGAGGCCCTTCTTAAATGAACAGATAAAAGTTATAATTAAGGCATTTAATTATTGATCATCTTAGTAGTTGCATAAATAGTTTATTGAATGGCTGTTAACAGGTATTCCCAAGCATTTCTCTATTCCTTAAGTAAATCTGAATATACCATTTTTTAACACTGATAATTCAATTTTTGAAAGTTATTTTATTGCAATCTTAATAGTATCTGAATTTAGTAGTTTCTCATGCTTATTTTTAAGGTTCCATCCTTTATGTTCTGATTATTACAGATATCCCTGAAGAAATTATGCCAACAGCCAGGCATAGTGGCACATGCCTATAATCCCAGCACTCGGGAGGCTGAGGCAGGAGGATTGCTGTGAGTTCCAGGCTAGCCTGGGCTACATAAGCAAGTTCAAGGCCAGCCTGCACTACATAGCAAGATCCTGTCTCAAAAAAAAGAAAGAAATTAACCCAAGGAAATATTCCTATTATGTTTTTTATCAGACAGTTACTGGTGTATGGTAAATCAAAAATGCTTACCTGCTGAGTTTGGGCAGTGATACAGATTTTGATTTTAGTTGCTATTAAATTCTGTAGGCAAGAAATGAAAACTATACTACGATCTAGATTCTGAATACTTTATTTTATTTTATTTATTTATTTATTTTATTATTTTTTTTTTTTTGTGGGTACCGGGGGGTCGACCTCAGGACCTCGCATGCCAACAGGCGCCCGTGCCGCTGAGTGATATCACCGGCCCCTTTTTCGTATGTGGGATCCGGGAGTCGAATTCGGGCCCTCGCGCTTGCAAGGCAGGCGCTTACGCCGCTGAGCCATCTCACCGGCCCTGAATACTTTTATTTTAAATAGGTGGGTACTAAGTGTTCTTTTCTTTTTAACTTTAGTAAAAAATCCCAGAAGTGGGATGAAATGAACATTCTGGCAACCTACCATCCAGCGGACAAAGACTATGGTTTAATGAAAATAGATGAACCAAGCACTCCTTTCCATAGGTAATGTTATATGAACATTTTTCCTTTTGCAACATGTTTCCCTTTTGCATTGACAGTGAGCTTCTTGATTACAGCTGATTTGAATGGTATTTGATTTTACATTTTTTTTGTTACTGGAGCACTAGGTAATAACCTGATTGCTTCTTCTCCCCCATTTAGGGTCTCAAGTACATTGCTCAGGCCGGCCTCAAACTCATAATCCTTCTGCCTCAGCCTTTTGGCTGCTGGGATTACAAGCGTGTGCCAGCACACCTGGCTCTAACTGCATAACTTTTTATTAATGAGTAATGTATAATTTTAAAATAATAGGAACTATTTTGTGCATTATAATCATTCTAGTAAACATTTATTTGTTGCACTTGAGTGGTTGGCAGCTGCTAATAACACACACAGGTTAGCGAGTTTGCCTTCCTTGAATTGAAGGGAAGATGAGATGTGGGTTTGTTTGCTATCCAAGTAGAAATCAGGGGCTTTCTTTTTTTGTTTGGTTTTTTTTTTTTGGTATTTTGTCAGGGGCTTTCTTTACAGAAAAGAATAACTGCATGGACGGTAATGGTGGTCATTACTACTATTTCTTGTCATTTTTGAGCTTATATAGATACATTGTGATTTTTGGCAATTTCTTTTTTTTTTTTTTTGTGGGTACTGGGGGTTGACCTGAGGACCTTGCGTGCCAGCAGGCACCTGTGCCGCTGAGCAATATCACCGGCCCCTTTTTCGTATGTGGGTTCTGGGAGTCGAACTCGGGCCCTCGTGCTTGCCAGGCAGGTGCTTACGCCGCTGAGCCATCTCACTGATCCGATTTTTGGCTATTTCAAGTCAGACATTTTTTAAATGAATTGTGAAATGATACTAGGTGGTAGTACCTGATAGGAAGACAAAAATCATGTACCAATAAACATCATAAGAATATGGAGACCAGGTGTGGTGCACACCCGTAATCCCAGCACTGCGGAGGCTGAGGCAGGAGGATTGCTATGAGATTGAGGCCAACCTGGGCTACAAGGTAAGTTCAAAGCCAGCTTCAACTACATAGTGAGACCCTGTCTCAAAACAAACAAACAAAAAAGAATATGGATACTCCAAATACAGTGGCACCTCAGTTTACAAATGCTTTTGTTTGCGAATAATTTGGCTGGCAAACGAAAGCATTTGGCAAAATTTTGTTTTTATTTGCAAACTCTACCTCAGGTGACAAACATGACTGCAGCCATCTTTCCCACACAAACACAAACATGGCCATCTTTTCCAAAATTATGGAACCAATTAAATTCGTGAACCAAGGTACCACTGTTAAGTGGAATACCTAGTTAAGATTATGTCTTAACTTTTATTGAAAAATAAAAATTTCCAAACTGAAATATTTTGTCATTGAAGTAAGACAACATAAATCCATAAGTAACCATTACAATAAGAGTTAAGAAATGCTGTATTTTAAATCAGTGGATGAAAACTTTGGAAGGTATTTTGAAATAAATTGGTACTAACAAAACAGCAAAAATAAACATGAAAATGTTAAAAATTGTGCCAAGGTTAAAAATAACTAAAGAAATAGGTACAGATAATGAAACACAACACTAATGAAATTTGAAGAAAGAAACATTTACGAAGAAGCATATATCCTGATTTTTCTCCTAATTACAGATACATACTTCAAAATACATCTCAAACTCTTGATTGAATCAGAATCCAAAGTCAGGGCTTTCTCCTTTCTGAAACATGGCAGCCATCCCTCACTTACCTGTGTGAGTTTGGGAGAGGTGACTTAAAGTAATTAAGACCAGGCATGAATGGTTTTAAAAAATCTGTAGCCATTATTTTTTGCTTATTAATATTTGAAATACAATAAATCTGAATAGTAGATACTGAACACTACTTTTTTATTTTGTTTTACCTTACTTATATCCTCCTGAGAGTTGCTGAAAAGGTCATTCGGTATGTATGTGAGGCCTGTGTATGCGTAGATATGTGTTCTCGGCTTTTATCAGCTCCGTGCACCATTTTACCATTCTTTTCATGAGTTTTTTTTAAGTGTTTTGTTAAACAGGATGCTTTTCATAGGAAGATCATGTTATACTATTTAAGAATCATAATTTAATCCAGTAGTGTAGATGAGTTTATTTGCCTTCCTTGAAAAAACAAACATCATCGTAATTATTGTACTTACTTAACTCATCTCCTCAATGAACCTGGGACCGTTAGCCAGCAGTTTTTTTATGTATAGTCAAGTTGTGTTTGGTATACCTGTCTTGAAAATTAAGGATGCCTGTTTTTGCAGTAATATTTGAGCAGAATTTTCGCTAGATGGTACAGTAGAAAAGCCAAACAGCCTTTAAACTTCCTGAATTAGGTCTTTAGGGTCTAATCTTGTTATTTTACCTAATCTTATGTCTGTATAGATCATGTCTCTATCTTAACAGCGATGTATACATATATATTCCAAAACCAAGTGGTAGTTTATTTAGTATTATTTGTTTTCCCTCACTGGATGAAATAATTGCAACTTCATAGTATTTTTTTCAGATGATTGGAGATTTTGGTATCTATTTTTATGGTTGCATTTTTAGTAATCATTTGTCTTAATTGGTTCTGTACTTTTATTTTATTTTTTATTTTTTCAGTGCTGGGGATTGAACCAGGGCCTTGTGCATGCTTGGCAAGCATTCTGCCTCTGAGCTGTTTTTTTAAATGTTTACATTGAATAGAAACTATCTAGGGCCGGTGAGATGGCTCAGCGGCATAAGCACCTGCCTCGCAAGTGCAAGGGCCCGAGTTCGACTCCCAGAACCCACATACGAAAAAAGGGCCGGTGATATCGCTCAGCAGCATGGGCGCCTGTTGGCACACGAGGTCCCGAGGTCGACCCCCGGTACCCACAAAAAAAAAAAAACTAAAGTAGCCTCAGAGATGAAGACAGAGCTGTTAATGTATTGACATTTTAATTGGATAATAGAATTACATTTTTCTATTGAGTTTTTCTAGTGGAAGATTCTATTTCATGTTTTAATTGCAATGTGCTTATCATCCTAGTATGATAGGTGATGATGAAGATGCAGGTAGTGATTCAGAACCTACTGAAGCCCTAACTCCAGATATCTTAGCTAAGAAGTAAGTACTAAAGCATTTTTACTTGTACAGATTATACTTGAGCAGTTAGATGTTTTATATTGCTTTACTTTTTATTTATACACGTATAAATTCATACACATAAAAATAAAAGGCTAAATTTGTCTGGTTTTTGTTTCTGTTTGCTTGTGGATGCTGGGGATTGAACCCAAAGCCTCCAAATGCTAAGCCTATGCTTTACCATTGAGCAACATCCCCAGCCCCTATCTAGGTTTTTCATATCAACTGCTAGTCTTATTTCTTGATTAAAATCAATATGTGCAGGTGGCAGAAAGATTAGAATATCTGATCCTGGGATACTGAGGTGTGTCTTGTTCCCATGATTTTGTTTTGTTTAGTATCCTGCCACCTGTGTTTTAAAGATAGAAGTGAGAAAGGCAAAAATAAGTTAATTCATAAAACAAACTCTTCTTTGCTGTTACTGATTTCTAGCACCAGTGGCACTGCTGTTTTTTGCATATTGGTTTTGATACCCGTTCCTACTCTTTTGCTTTTTATTTTCCTTAATGATCTTTAGATGCATCATAATGCTCAGAATTTGTCTAAGAGACTTAAATAATATAAATATCACATTGTTGATTTCTCTGTAAATTATTGTTGTACAGATTAGCTGCTGCTGAAGGCTCAGAGCCAAAGTATCGGATTCGGGAACAAGAAAGCAGTGGAGAAGAGGATAATGATCTCTCACCAGAAGAGCGAGGTAGTTTACTTCTTCTCTTCCTCTCTGCTTTCAGCATGATGCTAGTAATTTTTGCTAAAATAAATTCATTATTTGGAAGGCTGGAAATGGTTTTCATTTTGGGGAAGTGAAAGGTAGGAAAGCAGAAAGTGTTTTTATAATACAAATTCTGCCGTAGTGCTTATTGTATGTAGTGCTTATTGTAATTTCCCCTGGTTTTAAGAATTTGGGGGGAATATTGCCATCTTTCAAGTAATTGTAAATAATTGTAAATACTCCTTTCTTACTACGTTTTTTTTTTTTTTTTTTTTTTTTTTGTGGGTACCGGGGGTCGACCTCAGGACCTCATGTGCCAGCAGGCGCCCGTGCTGCTGAGCGATATCACCGGCCCTTTCTTCATATGTGGGTTCTGGGAGTTGAACTTGGGCCCTCGCGCTTGCCAGCCAGGCGCTTACACTGCTGAGCCATCTCACCGGCCCTCTTACTACTTTTTAATACCTGCCATGATACAGATACTTAACTATTTATTAAATTAATGCTTTTAAGAGTTGAGTGTTTGGATGGTCTTAAAGTGGATGTCTGTAAAAGCTAACTTTCTTACTAGTGGTTTTTCTGTTATAAGATAGTGGTACAGTTTAGCAGATGAACCAAGATGGTCAGATGTAGAGTGAAGATCTTTATAGGCTGCAGGGAACAAGAAGAATAGTAAGTAGTAGGAAAGGAGACAGAAGCTGCCCTCTCCTTAGCGGGGATAAAAGAGGCCTGCAGAGTACATCCATAGTTAAGGCGTTGCTACCTACATGGTTTTTGTCTTTACAAGTAGCAGTGGTCACCTATAGAGGTAAGGAGAAAAGGAATGTTTTTGCCTTGTTGATTTTTATACTTTTTGAAACTTGTGAATGTATAATTTTAAGAATTTAAGCCAGTGGCAGGGGTGGGCAGCACATACCTGTAATCCCAGCACTTGAGAGGCCAAGGCAGGAGAATCATGAGTTCAAAGCCAGCCTGGACTGTGAAGCAAGACCCTGTCTTTTAAAATAATTAATTAATTAAAAATTACATACATTTGGCCCTTCGTATCTGTAAGTTTCACATCTACGGATTCAACCAACCATGGATTGAACATATTTGGAAAAAATGCATCTGTACTAAACATGTACAGACCTTTTCTCATCATTACTCCCCAAACATGTGGTATAACAACAGTGTAGCATTTATGTAGCATTTACATTGTATTAGATATAAGTAGAGGCGATTTAATGTATATGCAAAGGTTATGTGCAAATACTATACCATGTTATATAAAGGACCTTAGCATCTGTAGATTTTGATGTCCACCAAGGATAGGGGCATGTCCTGGAACCAGTACTCCTAGATACCAAGGGATAACTATGTATAGTTTATTTTCCCTTCTATTTTAAAAGGAAGGGCAGGGGATATATAGCTCAGTGGCACAGCGCCTGCCTGGCAAGTGCAAGGTCATGAGTTCAATTCCCGGTACCAAAACAGAAAGGAAAAGCCTGCCTGACATGCACAAGGCCCTATGTTTGATCTCTAGCACCTGGAACAAAAGATGAAAACTCAGGCCTTTGAGAGTAACTCACGGGGTTACTCTCAAAAATATTTGAAGCTTTGCAATGTGGGGACTACCGGTACTGTAAAATTCAGAAACTTTAGAACTAAGACTCCAGATTATCTGCCAGTTAGCTGTTAAGATCTTTGTCATGTGTTGCTAATAAAGTATAACTAGCTATTCTTTTCTATCTTTAGAATATAGCCTATTTGACAGAACTTTGGTCTGAGCCTAATATTTGTACAAGAGAAATTGTACAAATAACATATTCTCAAGTTGTATTATCTCTTTTACTCAGTGACTTCCTCACAAAATGTACCCCAAGAGGCCCTTAAAAATAGTTTCAAATAGAAATTGTTTCTAGAGTTTGTTTCCTTATTACACTCCAAAAGTATGATCTATTGAAAGTAGGGAATTTAACTATTGTATATTGTCACTTTCCATTAAGTATTCCTCAAGTTGTAGTTCTATGAGTCAGCCTGCAGGCGGAGCCATTTGGCTATTTAGAACTTTAGTAATTCAGTTCCCACCAGTAGTTACTAAATTTTTTAGGTGTTTTTCACTTCAGTTATGTCTGGAAAAAGATTGTTAATTTTTAAAATTGTCTTGTGCAAACATCTACTAATAAAAATTTTTGTAACAAAAAATTGTCTTGTCATTAATAGCATATGATTGCCTGTGGGGTCCACCAAACTCACAGTTTGGACTCTAGCTACACTACTTAGCTAACTAATCAGTATTCTCCACAAAAAATAAAAATAGCTATAAAAAGGGTTATTCACTTGTGGAGTTAATATGGATAGTTGGCTATTTTTGAAGTAGGCCTAAAACCTAAATGTCCTTTTACTCTTGCATTGTGTTGCTCTGGCATACAAGAATCTCAGGAAAGATTGGGACCACTTATATTAGCAGCTTTCTGTGAGATGAATACTTTGCACATGTAAATGATACAATAAATTTTGAGTATTTCAGAATTAGAATATAGTTACAATAACCAAAATTCAATATCTTTTTAGACTTGGGAATGTGTACATATATAATTGGGGGAGGCAGCACTTGGAATTGAACTCAGGGCCTTTGCACTGAGCTGCCTGCCCGGTCCAGGTTGTTCATTCGTTTGTTTTAAGTTTTGAGGCAGAGTCTGAGTTGCCCAAGCTGTGCTTGATCTTGTGGTCCTCCTGCCTCAGCCTTCCAGAGTGCTGGGACTGCAGGCGTGTGCCACCATACCCAGCAAAAATAACTCTTTTAGACTATATAAATATAATTCACAAAAGACAAGTACTGTAATACTAATTCCTAGGGATAAGTACCTGCAAATTAAAACAGCCTTATGGTACCTTCCTTTCATTTCAGATCAACAAAGATAAAAGAATGACAACTGAATTGTGGGTGTACCTCAATGGTACAGTATTGGCATAATATGTACAAGGCCCTGGTTTTGACCCCTAGCACCACACACACGCACACACACACACACGACAGTTTCTCCTGAAGTATGAATATGGAAAAATGGATTATTCATATCCTATGAAAAATGGTTTGGCCTCTTGAAAGTAATTTTTAGGTGAATCTGTGCTACATGCTGGTAATCCCACCTATTAAGGAAGCCGAGGCAGAAGAATCACAAATTGGAGGCTGGCCTGCACAACTTTGTGAGACCTTGTCAAAAGTGTTGGGATTACAGGCGTATGCCACCACGCCTGGCTATTTCATCTTTTAAAATGTTGGTAGTGACTTAAGAGTTGTAATGCTCAGTTTGAAAGACACTGGCTTATATTGAGAAAATACAGAACAGATGTTCAAAACTGTATGTGTATATGTATATGTGTGTGTATATGTATGTTTATATATATGTATAGCATTAAAAGATGGGTGAAATCAGAAATCTTTAACAATAGGGAATTAAATCATCACTCAGTACCTTGTCACTATTCAAACATAAATCTGTTATGTGCAGAGCAAAATATTAACTATTGGTTCAAATACTTCCGTGTTTGAATTGAGTTATTTTGAAGATGAAAGTATCACTGTTACGGCTCTGCAGTTCTGTGTTACAGCAGGTGTAACCTGAGACCGCCCTTTGCAAACTGGGGTGTATGGTCAGTCTGACAACAGAATGAGTGAAAAAATAGCCTACACTTCACATATGATGTATTTTTATAAAATACAGTTTTAGGAAAAACCCTACAGTTATAGATGATGTTAGTTGTAATTTCTGCTTTTGTTTTGGTGTGGTGTGATGCAGAGGCTCAAACCCAGGGCTTCACGCATGCTAGGCAAGCTCTCTACTACTGTCCTATTCCCCGGACCACACTTCTGAGTAAGGAAATTGAGAATGACTCTTTACTTTGTGATGAGGAAAAAAAATGTTACTTTTTAATTAAATTTACCTATGGCAATGGAGGTGAATAAAACTATTATTTTTGGTGTGTCTTAGTTTTGCTTTTACATTGTAAGTGAAAGATGTCATTAAATATTAAGTCATGAGGATTGGGTCTTTTTATTGATTTCTTTTATTTCCCTGTGCGATATGGCACTTTCAGAGAGCAAAACAAATCACAAAAGTGTAAGTAGAGGGGCTGGTGAGATGGCTCAGCGGTGTAAGCGCCTGCCTGGCAAGCACGAGGTCCTGAGTTTGACTCCCAGTACCCACATACGAAAAACGGGCCAGTGATATCGCTCAGCGGCACGGGCGCCTGCTGGTGTGCGAGGTCCTGAGTTCGACCCCCGGTACCACAAAAAAAAAAAAAAAGAAAAGAAAGTGTAAGTAGAGAAGAGGAAAGATGCCTGGCAAGATCTTGGTAATTTGAAACAAATTGTAGGGTGGTGATATGGATATCAGTCTTAAAAATTCCCCTTTTCCGATGCAAATACAAGCTGAAGAGTGACTGTCAAGTAGACATGAACATTTTTTAAAAATATAAGTACAAATGATAATAAACACTCAGGGAATTACATGATATTAACAAAGTACTTTGAATTGCCTTATTCTCGGTGATGTCTCCATGGCTCTTGGAGATTAAAAATAGTTTAATGAAATTTTTAAATGAAACAGTGATAGAATTTTAATGTTCTCCATTGACACAGTAAACTAATTGTTGGGCAATTTTATAGTGACCTCTCCCTTGTCTTGAAAATTTACTTGTCTAATACGTTTTAGAATTATTTCTTCAGAAACACTTTAAAATGCCATTAATAAAATGTAATCGGTTATGTTGAGTTACTCCTAGCATTGTGTTTCTGTGATAAAAACTAAAGTCATGGCAAGTTTCAACCCAAAATTAATCATCACTGATTATTGAGTCTTGCTTGGTTCATTTGTTTATTCACTTACATGTAGTATCATAGTTTGCTCTTCTCCCCCATTCCACTCTTGCTGGAGAATTTTCCTGTATCTTTAAATGTTCTTCACAAATACAACTTGTAATGGCTTTGTCTTATTCCTGTTCTTCCATTGAGAAGTACTTGAACTATATGACACAGAGGTGGCAAACTATCTGTAAAGTGTACATAGTAAATATATTAGATTTTGAGGGCTATATTGTCTCTGTTGCAAGCTATTTAACTCTTCCATTGGCATATTTTTTCCGTAAAGTGCACAGGTGGTAAATATTTTGGATTTTGATGGCTGTCTGGTCTCTCTTGGACACTACTCCGCTCTGCCACTGAGCACAACAGCAGCCTTAAACATGACAAAGAGCTGAGCATGGCTGTCTTCTGATAAAACTTCACTGGAATAGGCAAGGCCAGTCCTTGAGCCAAGACTTTCTAAGTTTTCTTTTGTATCTTACAGAAAAAAAGCGACAATTTGAAATGAAAAGGAAGCTTCACTACAATGAAGGACTGAATATTAAGTTAGCTAGACAGTTAATTTCAAAAGACCTACATGATGATGAGGAAGACGAAGAAATGTCAGCAACTGCAGATGGCAAAAGCATGAATATTGAAGAATCAAAGCAAGGTTGGATGTTTTTAAAATATCACTGAGACTTATGGTTCTCTGAGTATATGATAATTTATTTTGCTTTAAACTTTCAAAAAAACCTCAGGTAATTTTGCTGATTCACTTTATTATTACACCAGTATTTGTAAAATTCCAATCTCTGTGCCAATTAAAGTTTATTATGCCCATAGTTGACTTAAGACCACATGTTATGTTACGTAGTTATTTTTTCTTATGGTTTACTTGGGTTTAGGCAAGGACATTTGTCTTCATATTAAGCTGTGTTTTGGATCATATTTTGTCAATCTAAATTAAAGAAACATGTTTTTAATATGGAAAATTTGTTTAAACATCCCTTTAGGTTCTAAAAACATGTCACATCTTTCCAGCGTGATTCTTTGGACTTGACCGACAAGTTATTTGACTTTGTTTTTTCATGGCATCGAACCCAGGGCCTCACACATGCTAGGCAAACACTACCACTGGGCTAAATCCTTGCCCTTTGATGGTTTCTTTTAATATATTCAAGTGAATATTGCTTTATAACTTTTCATTGGCTTCTACTCAGACTTTCAATATCGACTCTTAGGCATTAGGAGTTCACATCATTTGCTGCTAGAAATTTGTGCCCAATACTACTGTGTCAAAGAATAAAAGGATTTCTTTTTCTTGTTTGTTTGAAGTGATTACTTTTAAAATATAGTTCTGGCCACGCAGCTACTTAGGAGGCTTAGGTATAAAAATCGTAAGTTCGAGGCCAGCCTTGGCAACATTAGGGTGACCCTATCTCAAAGTAAAATTTTAAAAAGGGATGGGGATGTAGCTCACCATCCCTGGGTTCAGTCCCAGCACTGCAAGCAAAAAAAAAAAAAAAAAAAAAGGAAAGAAAACTGGCTTTTGTTCATCTCTGCCTATAAGACATTAAATTTCACACATTTAATAAATACATTTTTCTGTGTAAGTATAATGATTACTAAAATGTATGTTAGCTCAGTGCCTGATTTTTTCTTCAGTGGAGATAAAAGTTTTCTTTGTGAAAGGTACTCTTTTTTGTGTGTGTATGTTTACTTTAAGGATATATGCTTTATGTATCTCCTCCTTATGATAAAGTCCACAAGAATAGAAAGTACTGTATAATAAGGCTTAAATAAATAAGTTCTTTATTTAGCCCCTTCCTTTCAGGGGCCCTTAAAGTTTTTTTATTTACTAACCTTTAAGATAACCAGGTTCTATAGAATTCATTACTTTTTGAGTGTTGGCAGTCTCCTTCCTCTTTTCTCTTCTGCTTCCTCCCATTCCCACCTGTTTCATTGTTGTTTTCATGAAGAGTAACATGTTTAGATTCTGATGTGTGATATTTTATAGTTTCCAGATTAAAAAATATAAATCCTTTTATAATTTAGGTATTTGAGTTGTAATAAACACAACTTTCTATCTGTGATTTTCTTATAGAAATGTTCAATCAGAGGCATATTTGTCCTATCACCAAATACTTGTTTTGCTTTTTTAGAACATTTAGGGATTTATTGTTTCATATTAATCTAATTCAGTGTACATAAAACAGACTTTTTTTTTTAAAGCTTTCATGTTTGTCTGTTGTCCATCCTGATAAGGTAGTTAGTTCTAAGGTTGACATAAGCAAATTATGTTGACTTTTTTTCCTTTATCTTTGCAGGATCTACTACAGGTGATCAGCGGCAAAACAAATCACAGAGTTCATAGAAGAACTTTGTTCAGCACTGCAGTTGTCAAATACAAATCCTGTTACTATGATACACTGCTTCTTGTTCTCCACAATTCATGACTTAAGTACCAAAATACATCCCCGTTTATTATATATTGCCAAGAATTAAATGATGACCTTAGAGACTGATTAGACTGAAAATGCTTAATGAATGCATATATTCTTGAGCCTCATACTTCACCACAAATACAGTATAATCTCATCAGTCCAAAACTGCTTTACTTTTGTAAGAACACTGGTTAATTTGTATAAGATACTGTATAGCTTTTTATGCGTTAGAAGTTAACATCTTTTGTGGGGAGGGGAACTAATTTATTTTCATCACTTATAGATGTGGTGCCTCTTATAAACAGTTTGTTGGGCTCTTTGTTTTTTACCAAAAGCCAATTGGAACAACAGGATGTATAGGTGGACAGTCAGGCTGAAAGGTGTTTTTAACAGTTGTCTTCAGTGCGATTTGTCTGTTTGGCTAAGGATTACAAGAGTTACTGTTATGTTTTCTGGTTACTACCTTCAAAATACCTGTTGAGTTTTTTTGTGCTTACAAGGAAAAGATTGACATTTTTCTCATCAAAACTAGATTTTTTGTGTTTTTGGAATGTCGGGTTAAACTTGCACTAATGTCTGCTCTGCTTGTTTTGGTACACTGGGCAGACTTCAAATCAGTTTCTTCAATAGATACAATTCTAGTGTAGCCATGTCAGCTTTCCCTTACATACCTGTCTTTATTGCCCACTCCTTTGTACACATACAAGGATCACAAAGATTGTCACAATGTTAGGAGCTCTCTTTTCTCTCACATACTCTTGTAATTTGCTGCAATAATGAAATTCTCATTGCTCATCAATGCCTAATAGTTCTACTTGTGAAGAAAGTAGTTGAGTAGCAGCAGTACTATAAACAGGATATATAATTTAACTGCTGAATTTCTGCACCTCTCTGGCTTACACCTTGATAATTAAATTGCTATTATTAGCTCATTTGACTTAATTAGACCTTAGAAAACAGTAAGGATTTTTGCATGATGAGAGAATTGTGTGTAACCAGTGATATGATTATTGCTGAATGTACAGACATAATTAAGCCTGAATATTTTTTAATTTAAAAAATTTTAATAGTCCCAGCTTTAAGGGAATATGATAATGTATCTTATGACAAATGTCCTTTATTCTTCTAACACAGGATTATTGGGATTATTTTTTTCCCCTGAAATGAAGTGTTCTGTGTATCTTGGTTTAGTGATGGTTTTATTTCTAGTCAATTATTTGTATCAGTTTTTTGTTAGTACTAAGAATCCATGATGTGAACAGACTTTTAAAATAATTTCTGTATATTATATATATGAAAAGGCTTTTATTGAAGAGCTGATCTTCCACTTGCAAGTTTATGGAAATATCAGTATGTTGAAATAAATAAAAAGTGGGAGAATTCTTTGCTGTTAAAAGAATACATTGTTTTGAATACTTTTTTTTTTAATGGTATCTAATCAAAGTACCCCTAAACTATAGGTATAGTATTGTAACTGAACATCTGTCTTCTGAATTAAGCCTATTTGGGGAGTTGTGGAACTTAAAACTACATATGTGTTCACAGAGGCTCTGTTCTTATTTTTCTCTTTTTGAGTTCTTAGAAATTACCCACATGTTTTTTGTTTGTTTGTATTGGGGATTGAGTCCAAGGCCTCATGCATGCTAGGGAAGCACTGAGCTACATCCCCAGCCCTCCCTCCCTTCATCCTTTCCTTCCTTCCTCCCTCCCTCTCTTTTTCTTTCTTTTTTTTTTAGGCAGTATCTCACTAAGTTTCCCAGGCTGGCCTGAAACTCTTGTGACCTTCCTGCCTCAGCTTCCCAAGGAGTTGGTATTACAGGAATGCCACCATGCCCAACTTCCACATATTCTTTATTCGTAGAAGCAGTTGCTGTACAGTGCAGACAAAATAAGACTTTTAAATAACTGATTCTTTTGGCGATTACTATAAACTATTTCTTGAAACTTTTTAAATACTGTTTTTTTATTTCTTGAATCTTAAATCAGAAGCAAACTCATTTCTGGTTTCAGAAAGTAGATGATTATCTCATAGGTGTAAGACATACCAAATAGCATGCTCAGTAAGATTTTGGGTAGTTGGGTGCAACTGAATAAAAATGTTTCAGCAAGTCTTGGACTAGTCAAAAAAATAAACCATTATGGACTGGGACTATAGCCTAAGGATGGGGCACTTGCCTAGCATACATTAATTAGATCCTGTGTCCGGCCCCCATACCACAAAAAGAAAAAAGAAACAGCAGGAACAGCTGCAGCTGTTTTATGATTCAAGCTAGGTATTTCCTTTGGAGAAAGTTACCTGTGAATGTTTGGTTCTAGCCAAAGTAGATTTTACTTCCAGTCATTTATTCATTACTTCCTGTGCTTAACTCTGGTGTCACCTTGTCTTCATTTCTTAGTCTAAAGCTCAGCAGGAATGGCTCTTTAAAATCTGAAACGTAGTAGTATAAATGGATTGTTAAAGATAACTTTTAAAGATTAGAGTTAAATGCCATTTCCCTCTAAACTTTCGTTCTATTTTTCCATTTAAGTTAGTGTATACTACACATACTACAGTGAAATAAGTATGACATTGGCCTGTGTGTGGGTTTTATTTTCTTGTGAGTTATCTATCTTGGATCATATTCCACTGACAAAGTGTTGACACTAGGGCGGATCTTGGGTTATACCGTAGCTGCGTAGTTTCCTTGGTTATAATAAAAATTATAACAAAGCTGCCATTTTTTGATATCCTATTTGTTCCTGTCCAGGTCCCTTATATCTAATCCTTGAAACCACCACACGAAGCAGGCGTTCTCTGCACTTTATAAATGAGGAAAATGCTCCTGGCCAAGTTAGTTGGGTTCAGTGTCTCATACCTGCTACGTGACAGTATTCAAATCTGGATCTAACTGAACTCCATGGTCTTTTTCTATGCTTTTTTAGATGTAGAAAATTCATTTTATAAATTACACCTTACAAATAAACCTTATTTGGATTCTTGTACATACTGTATGCTTTAGGAGAAATATTTTTCAAGTATTTAGTTTTTTTAATCCGAAAAATCGAAAATTTTGTTTAGGTTTATATGGCATTTAGGAAAATCAGATGCACAAATGCTCAGTGGCTAGGGATTTCTGAATGCATGATTTGGTTGTATTCTACAAGTTTGTTTTAAGCAGACTGTTTCAAACTTAAACTCAACATAATTATTTCAGGACATGAATCAGTTTTACAAAGTCAAATACCAAGCTGGTCTATAAAAATCAACGTGTACCTAAACTAATGTGTCCCGGTGTGTTCTATGAAACCCTTGTAGTACAAGATGTTCTGTGAAGAGAATTCCATGAACAGATAAACTTTGCATATGCTATGCATGTTATTTTCCTACCCCCATGCTGATTTATGATGATGCATATTTAAAAGGTCTATAAGGGGTGGGGGGCAACTCAGTGGTAAAATGCATACTTAGCATGTGCAGAGACCTGGCTTCAATCCCTAGGGGGAAAAAGAAGAGAAGGTCTGAGAAGTCTTGATTAAAGGAATTTCTTTAAAATTTGGTATAACTTAACATTTTTCAAATGTATTTTATAATAACCATCCTACCTTGTCTATCATGAAATATCCCAAGTAGAGGATATAGACTAGGATTTCTAATATACAAAAGCTGAACATTCTAGAAGAGGAAGCAAATGATTTATGATTTGCCAAACGTAAGACTTTAATTTTTGGTCACTTAGGCACTAAACTGTGAAAGGCGTATCCAGGACGGATGAGGGTGTGGTTGATGTGGTTGGTTCTGAGGCACTATGATTTAGTACTGATATGACTGTCGCTCCAAGATTTGCTGCTCTCAGCAGTTTTCCAAAACATTTTGTCCTTGCCATCAACTCTTGCCTGGTTCGTTGACAGGGACACGTCTGCTACTCATTGGGAAAATAGAAGACAGAAAGCAAGTGTCTCTGGCCTGTGGTCATACCCCCAAGTCTTGGCTAATTTCTGTTTTTTTAGCTGTACACTTTAAATTTGGGTTTGACTCACTTTTTTATTTGAGAAATTATTGGGGGAGGTATTGATGAGGGTAGGTAAATGAGGGTGGATTTGGCAAGTGTTTAGTCATGATTTTATCTCAACTGCCCAACCTGAAATGTTTTTTTCAGTACAACTGGCAAGTGTTAGTATTTCAGTTCTGTTACCAAAGGGAATCGTTGGAATCAGAAGAGAACTTCTATAAATTGTTGTTCCCCGCCATTTAATTTTTTTTGGATTAATGACAGTGCTGACTAGAAATAGAAGAGGATTGTGCAGGCTGATATTTTCTTTTTTTTTATTTTTTTATTTTTTTTATTTTTTTTTTAAAGAGAAGAAAAAACAAAACAAATCAAAAGAAGAACAAATTTTCGAAACAACATAATAGGAGGGTAACAATGGTTAATACATTACGTATTACTATCTTTAAGTTAGTTATTCAGGATACCAGACATTAACATTCAATTGTCCAAACATTATTGGCACAAACCTTACTCTTCAATGAACTAAGTAAAATTGGTAGTGTATCTATCTTTTTTTTTTTTTTTTTTTTTTTTTAAAGAGAAGAAAAAAACAAAACAAATCAAAAGAAGAACAAATTTTCAAAACAACATAATAGGAGGGTAACAATGGTTAATACATTACGTATTACTATCTTTAAGTTAGTTATTCAGGACACCAGACATTAGCATTCAATTGTCCAAACATTATTGGCACAAACCTTACTCTTCAATGAACTAAGTAAAATTGGTAGTGTATCTATCTTAACCATCTTATATATATATACAATTTTTTTTCCTTTCCCTTCTTTCTTTTCCCTATTCCAGTCTCTCTTTCCTTTTGACCAGTTTCTTTTTGATTCACCATGTCTATTGTACATTTTGGATCTTATTTACTCTTTCAGTTTCTCATACTAGAGAGACAATACAATGCTTACACATGTGCTTCTGGTTTATTTCACTTATGAGTATTTTCTCGAGTTGCATCCATTTACCTATAAAAGTCTCCAGTTTATCCTTCTTAATGGCTGAATAGTACTCCATTGTATAAAAATACCACATCTTTCTTATCCATTCCTCAGTTGATGGGCATTTGGGTTGTTTCCAAGATCTGGCTATTACAAATTGTGCTGCTATAAACATGGGTGCACATATATCGCTGTGGTACGATGTTTTTAATTCTTCTGGGAAGATGCCCAGAAGGGGAATAGCTGGGTCAAATGGGACCTCCAACCCTAGCTTTTTGAGGAATCTCCACACTGACTTCCACAGTGGCTGTACCAGTCGACACTCCCACCAACAGTGGAGAAGGGTTCCTTTTTCCCCACAGCCCCTCCAGCATTTGTTATTAGTTGATTTCTTTATAGTAGCCATTCTTTCTGGGGTGAGATGGTATCTCAGTGTTGTTTTAATTTGCATCTCTCGAATGACTAGTGATGTTGAACATTTTTTTGTATATTTATTTGCCATTAGTATTTCTTCATCTGAGAAATGTGTATTCATCTCAGATGCCCATTTTTGGAGTGGGTCTTTAAATTTGGGAGGTCTGATTTTTTTGAGTTCTTTATATGTTCTCGATAGTAATCCTTTGTCTGAGGAACAGCTGGCAAACATTTTTTCCCACATTGTGGGTTGTCTCTTCACTCTGTTGGTGGTTTCTCTTGCTGTGCAAAAGCTTTTTAATAAGATGAGATCCCAGTTATTGATTCTTTGGAATAGTTCCCGTGCGGTTGAGTTTTTATTCATAAAGTCTTTGCCTACACCAATGTCTCCAAGGGTTTTACCTATCCTACCTTCCAGCAGATTTAATGTTTCTGTTTTAATATTTAGATCTCTGATCCATTTTGAATTTAGTTTAGTGCATGGTGAAAGATATGGGTCTAGTTTTAATCTTCAGCATGTGTAGAGCCAGTTTTTCCAGCACCATTTATTAAAGAGGCTATCTTTCTTCCAGCAAATGTGTTTGGCACCTTTGTCAAAGATAAGGTGGCTTAGTATGTCTGGGGTTGTTTCAGCATCTTCTAATCTGTTCCATTGATCTTCAGGTCTGTTTTTTTGCCAGTACCACACTGTTTTTATCACAGTAGCTTTATAGTATAATTTCAAGTCGGGGATTGTGATGCCCCCTCAGGCTGATATTTTCTATCATATCATCATTTGACCTCACTTTGTAGGTACCTCGGGTTATGAAGAGCTTTACAATATGTTTTGTTCAAATAGTTCAGTCTGAAAAGTGTTACCAGTAACACATAATGAACATAGGGAGAAGAAAGCTTACAGGCTTATTTAGTTCTACTCTCTGGTTTCTGAAGTATTCCTTATGCAAGCAATTACTTACAAACAGAATACGTTTTTTTATCATCTCCCTATGTAACAGAGTCACTCAGCTGAAAAATGGGGACTTTATTATAGTGCAGCATGCCAAGCTAAATGGGGAAATACAGACTGAAGACATCTAACTCCAGAGTTTTCAAGCTTGGCTGTGCACTGCTATGAGGGAACAAGGAAGGTGTCAGCATATGCTTACCCATGCCAGCTGTTCTGAAGAGGCCTTGCTGGTACATGAGACTGGGGAAGATTGGCTCTTTATCATTAGCAACACTGCTACTTGGTGGATTTTTTTTTTTTTTTTCTGATTCCCTTAAAACCAAATTAAGATCTCTAGACACCTGCCACAAAATTGTTACTAAGCAAGATAGAACATTCTCAACAGAAATGTCAAATGATTTGTTTTTTTGAGACAGGGTCTCCCTATGTAGTGCAGGCTGGCCTTGAATTTGCTATGTAGCCCTGGCTGGCCTCAAACTCATGGCAATCCCCCTGCCTCAGCCTCCCTAGTGCTGGGATTACAGGCGTGTGCCACTATACCCAGCTCAAATGATTTTTTTTTTTACACAACTGCCTAATACAAAATGTTGACTATCAGAAGTTGAAGCAAATTTGTGGATTGTTGCCAATTAAGTTTCTGCACCCTTTTTCCATAATCTCTAAATTAGTTTACGGAGGTGGGGGACAAAGGGCTGGGAGGGAAGGGGTGAATCAGGACCACAAGAATATGAGAGTTCCACTCTAGTTTGAGAGTCTCTCAAAAAATGCTCTGGTCCATTGCTATCTTTTAAAGGCAAATAGGTAACATTTCCCCAATAGTGAGTGTCGGAGTTTTTCATGGTGAATTGCAAAGTATGTAATCCAATCTTGTGGGTTGTCTTTCATACTGTTCTCAAGCTAAACAGCCTAGAGAAGAAAACTGAGCAAACTACAAAGTGAACTGACCCAAAATAACAATTTATTGCAGTAAAAGACACATTGCTATTATTCATCCTCAGAATACTCCCCTTGCTTGGAGCACACTCGCCCACCTGTCCCTGCCAGTTCACGAAGCTGTTTTGGAAGTCTTCTTTCATCAGCGTCTTCAGTGCTGTCGCGGCTGCCTCCAATGTCCAGAATTGCTTCAAAGTGTTGACCTTTCATGGTCCTTTTGACTTTGGGGAAGAGCCAGAAATCGCATGGTACCAGATCTGGAGAATAAGGTGAATAAAGACACAAAGGTTTTTACTAGCCTGCCTTTCCTTCAGCTGGCACTTGGCAGCAGTATTCCCGTTTTCTTGCTCACACCTTCTACAAAAGAGAACTTCCAGAACTGCTTCAGAAAGTGGCAAGAATGATGGGATAAATGTGTTCCAAGGGAAGGATTTTGAGTGGGATTAATGGCAATGTGTCTTACTGTAATACATTTTTAAACTTAAATGCTTAACTATGTATTTTGATCACAACTCAGTTCTTAGGGCTGGAGATGCAGCGCAGGCCTTGTGTTTAATCCTCAGCACTGAAAAAATAATTCTTGGGAAAAAATACACAATTACTGTGCCCAAAAGCAAAATATACATGAGCAAGGTAAGAACAGTCAGGGTGTCTGTTGCTTATGTAAGATAGCTTACCCATATCACAAACAGTACACACAGAGCTCGCTCTTCGTTATCCCCCACCCCAAACATTGTCCCAAAATGAATAACTTGGCACTCTGGCTTTCTGCCTTGATTCGTTGACTTCTCTCAAGTATGCAGATCTAGTCAGTTGAAAGTTTTACTGATCCCATCTCTTTCTAAATCTATCTAAATCTCTTCCCCCTTTCAGTCTCAAGACTTTGTCAAGCACCAACGTACTCGCCTGTACTCCTCTGACAACCCTCAACTATTTCCTTACTCATTCTGTCTCTCTCCAGTCCAGTTGCTACGCAGCATTAAATGTTGCTGACCTACTTAAAGCCCTTCTGTGACTTCTCTACCATCCTTAAGAATGAGTCCAGATTTCTAAGAATGGCTTATAAGACTGTACCGGCCCCACCTACATCTTCAAATCTTTCGCCACTCCTATTACTACAGACATCATTTTTGTTTTAGTTTTTTCAGTTTCTCCAGTTCCCTAAGTTTTCGCCCTTCACTAATTGTTTTTTCTTTTTCCTTTTTTTCTTTTTGAGACAGGATCTCAGTATGTAGCCCAGGCTGGTCTCGAAGTCACAGTGATCCTCCTGCCTCAGACTCCTGTGTGCTGGGATTATAGGCATGCACCACCCTGCCTGGCACTAATTTTCCATATTTCTGTAATAACTTAGTTTCAGAGATAACTCCCCCACAGGTGGCATTCCCCTACCCACCCTCTTTTAAAATGATGTCTTTCCTACAACTCTCAGGATCCTTGTTTTCTTATCGGGTTGCTTTGCTTGGTTGTTGCCTGACTTCTTTGTAAAAAGAAAGTTCCATGGAGACAAGAGCTCTTTGACGCACTGCAGGATTCTTGACTTTGTACAGGCTGGCTCAGTAGAAGCCTTACCAAATATTTGTCGAATAAATGAAAAGGTGATGCTTGTTCATTACATGATTCACCTTTTCCTCCCCAGTAGCCTTTCCTCATATACTTAGTGCTTGAATATTAGAACCAGGAAGGGTTTTAAGGATCAACAAAGCTAATTTTCTTGTTTTTTAAGAAGGCAACTAATGCAAAGTCGATTGCCCAACTGGCTGTTGGCAAAGGAGAGACCAGAATCCAGTTCCTCTGGCTCCTCATTTCCATAATAAGTCTCCCCTTGCATTGAAGCACTGTGGCCCTGTCTCAGCACATTGGTTTTATTTTTTCAGAGTGGGGCAAATTAAGAAATAACATTCAAAATTGTCTGAAAACAAGCTCTTCTGCCCAAATAAAATTTCTCAAAACAACTGAGGCCTGGTTACAGAACTCCCAACTTTTAATAATTTTGGAAGTCATTCTTGCTAGAGAATGTTCTTAGAATGTTTATTATTAAATACTGCATGGTTTCCTTTTTATGAGAAACCCAAAACAGAACAAAACAAAAGATAATAGGAAGTAGGAAGATAGATTTTTGTTCAAATGGGAAAGGGATCAAGAGATGGGGGTGGAAGGGAAGAGAAGAGGATGAAGAAAGGAATTGAGGTGTTCCGTGCATGTACCAACTCCACACAAAGAGTGTAAGCGTTGTGTACTGCAAATATACATACTAATAACGATAAAAACAGAAAAAAGTCAAACTCAGTAGAAGCAGAGTAGGATACTGGTTACCAGTGACTGGGGCATGAGGTTTGAGGAAATACTTGTCAAAGGATATAAATTTCAATTAGATGGCAGAATAAGGTAAGGAAATCTATTGTACAGCATGGTGACTATAGTTAATAATGTTTTGTATACTTGAAAATTGCTAAGTGATTTTTAGAAAAAAGTTTAGTTTTTCACTTTCTCTAGTCCCTGGGTTTATTGATTCTACCCCTGTTGACTAAGCTGCTGGCACATGCAATGTCCGTTTTAGAAAAAGTTTCTCAACAAAAAATAAATGTGAGGTAATGAATATGTTAAGTAGCTTGATTTAACCATTCCACAATATATATAGAGACACATATCTCAAATTCATGTATGTCATACATATTAATTTTTTTAAATAATAGTAAAGTACACTTTATTCTTTTAGATTGTTTTCTGCATTAGTTCTGTAAAAGCAAGTGAGTAGCCAGGTGTGGCGCACACTTGTAATCCCAGCACCTGGGAGGTGGAGACAGGAGGATCATTGTGGCTTCGAGGCCAGCCTAGGCTCCAGAGTGAGTCCAAGACCAGCCTGAACTATACCACATAGAGAGACCCTGGCTCAAAAATAAATAAAAGCAAGTGAGTAAAAAATATGTTGGCTTTTCAATGATTTTAAATGATGGAAAGATCCATTTGCTGGGTTTCTGTACAGTTAGAGGATGTGGATAGACCAATAATGGATGTAAACTTGGAACGTATCTCAAACAGTGTGGATACTCCTGACTACACTACGGGAATGAGTTTATTTAATCCCCAAACCACAGGGCTAACAACCAAGTCTTCATTACATTTAGAGTCCCCTAGGTCACCTGTGACTGCATTGGCCTTGTAAGGAGAGAAGCCACTTGGTAGGGTGCTGGGGAACAGGGACAAGTGCGGAAAAGGATGCTGTGTGTGCTGGCACCTTGGTCAAGAAGTTCAGTGGAGTAAATCAAAGATGGAGATGGAATAGACAAGGTGGGGCGGGGATGCGTAGGTTTACAATTACATTAGAAAAGCAGGCTCCCTCTTTTGTATGGTTATAAAATAATGTTTAAAAATTAATCATCAGCAAAGAGAGATCTGAGAGCACCTAATCAACACTCCTGCCTTCTATGAGCACGTTGTACTTTGCACACAGTGTTTATTAAGTATCATGGCATCTGCTCAGCCTGGTCTTTTTCTTAATGCAGTGCCTAAAACACATCAGTGTTACAGTGTGGGTTTATGAAATCTATATTAATATTTCCCATTCTTTTCATGTTATTTGCCTTCAAAAGAACATCTATTTTTAAACCTTTAATTAGTCTCCAAGCAGATGGCACAACAACTAAGAAATCTTTCTCAGAGCCAGAGGCTTTGGTATACATTGTTAGAACCCCAAACTTTACGGTTCTTTGTTCACACATCTTATTACTGAAAGTTACTGCATCCTAATTTTAGTTATAGTACAAATTAAAATATCTACTGATGGCAAAAAAGAGCTATTTGGAAAAACATTTAAAATTATCACCCCCTTGTGCTTGCTTCGGCAGCACATATACTAAAATTGTCACCTCCTATTTTTTTGTTAAGTGAAGTTTTGGACAGTAAAACGGCAGGGCTTAAAGAAAGAGGAGATTCCGTGCTTCATAACAAAACACTTGAACACGGAGCTAGACGGCTCAGAGCTAATTTTAGAACTCAGCAGTCAAAGCAGTGCTTTCAAAAGGATGTCTGAGAAGAACCAGATCTTAAGTTTACATTCTTTTGTTTAAGCCCAGTGTGTACAGAACTCAAACTCTCCCCCACCAATGGTGTCATTGTAGAGAGGTCTCTTCCTGTCACCCATGCTGTGCATTGAGTCATCTCTGATGCCCTCCACTCCCTCAGCCCTTCCATCTCCTAGGGTGCTAAGCGCTGTCACTATTCCTTCATCTAGCTGCTTCTAACTACTATTCACTCTGACCCCTCACTACCATCCCTCCAATTAGTCTCATTCCATCAGTCCCTCCTCTGTCCCTCTTGCTAATCTGTATCCATCCTATTCCTGGATGTTAATTATCCATTTAAAGCAAATTAATCATACATTAAAATACTCCCAGGACTAAAAGCCCCTGGCTCCCTTAGCCTACAAGATAAAATTGAAGTTCAGCTTGCCCTTAGGTTGTCATTTATGCTCTGGCCCTGACCTACCTTTCTCCTTTCTCTGAATATCAACACTCTGGTCTTTTAGGTCAAGTCTCACCTTCTACATTAAGCTCTTTCATATGTGAGTTTTGCTTACTTCGAATTCCTGTTACATTATGCTTATTTCTTCATGGCCTGCTGTGCTCTGTGTTCTTGTCATCTCTTCTTCCTGAACTAATCACATTTTATACAGTACTTTCTAACACACAGAAGGTGCACAGAGAATGTTTATTTCTGAGTATTAATTAATGAAGCATTACAATGTGGCTCCAACCTGTAATGATGGAATCTTATTGTCATCAGGCTACAGCCAGGTGTGGGTGGAGGGACCAAGAACAGTTTGCATAGATTCCAGTGCCTTGGACCTGTTGAAGGGATGTACGAAAACATTCCCATCACGGTGCTCTCGCTTTCTCTTGTCTCTGGCTGGACATCAAGAAAGGTCGCTGGATTGCCAAGGTGAGCCGCATCAGATCCCAAAAGAAGGGGTCTGTGCTGCCACAGAAACACCTGTCCAGTTTAGCTGGCCACACTGTACAAGGCCTTATGATATGCAAAGGTGTAGGGATTAGTGATGCTCAGTCTCTCTCGCAAAGAGGACCAGATTAAGTCTGGTTTGAACAGCTGTCTACTTCCAAATGCTTGCAGCAGGAAAACACGCTGATATTTTATATTTTCCGGTCACGTGAGGGTCCATGGAGATAAAATGCTAATTTCAGCAGATGTGTCGATCCTACATGGGGGAAAAGGTGCCAGAACACTGTACCATCACCAAAAATAGCTTCTTAAAGTCATTGAGTACCTGGATTTAGAAAGGTTAAAAATAAAAACAAAACATTTTCACATATTTTTCAAATGGTGCTGAGACAGATTCCTTTACACAAGGACTTTTTCAGTATACTCATCAGGGTTGTTTCTTGCATAATCAAATGATAAACCTCTGCCAAGTTTTCAGAAATTCCTGGGGAGTTTTCATCTGCCTCTTTCAAGCTATTAAAGTTTTGTGTAGCAGCATTCTGTGCCTCTTAACCCAGTTTTGAGGAGAATCTGCTTTTGGCTGCTATGTAGCCCAAGAAAACAATCAAAAAAGGTAGGTGACTGGGCAGCTGGATTCTAGAGGAGCTTTGTTCCTAATCTGCTTTGCTTCGATTACACCTTACTCTAATTTCCTCTTACATTTGAACAGTGACAATAAGGCTTTGCTAAATACTGTGAAAAAGAAAACTTATACAATAGGAAATAAGGTGAATTTGTGGGTGTGGAATCACTTTATGCTGTTGAAAACAGATGATGCCTCTTCGACCCAGTGACGGCAGAAGTGGCACTGCCATGCTGTACCTGTCTTGGGTTTTACTGGGGCTGAAATCACTTTTCCTCAAAACAAATACAACAAGGGCTTAATATGACTTAGGATCATTCCTAGGGAGCCTCCGGCAGGTGCTGAATCTCATCTTCACTCCTCACCAGGGCTCCATGGACCATGAGGAATCACAGGGAAAGCAGGGAGGGCTGGGCCCTAAGGGAGGGAACAAGGGGCAGACAAGCCCTTCAGCAGGCTCGTTCAAATCCATTATATTTAAGCACTTTAACACCATTTGGAACTTAGGGAGAGACTTACTTCACTTATTAAATGTCTGATTCTAAGTGCATGCTAGTGATCCCAGCACCTGGAAGGCTGAGGCAAGAGGATCGCTGAAAGTTCGAAGCCAGCCTGGGCTACATAGTTCAAGTCCAGCCTGAACTACATAGTGAGACCCTGTCTCAAAAAACCAAGGTAAATAAATAAATATCTGGTTCTATAATACTTTATATAAAAATACACTTTTAGCCTTTCTATTTAAAAATCAATGCAATTTTTTTCTTGGAGCTTGGAGTGTAGCTTAGTGGTAGAGTATGTGCTTAGCATGCATGAGGCCCTGTATTCAACCCCTAACACCAAAAATAGATAAATAAGGACAATGTGCTTTCTTTACATTCATATGTAAATTTTCCATTTAAAAATTAAATTACAGATTCTGAAATAGAGAAGCCCACATTAATGAGCTCACTTGATCGTACATCACAGTGTACATCATGGTGGCTAACATTTAGCACTTTTGTTTTGGAAATTGTTCTATGGATTCTAGATGCAAATATTTCATTTGCACTTCAAAATAACCCTAATATGGTAGTATGGTAGTTCCTGTTATTACCACAATTTTACAAATGAGGAAACTGAGGCACTCAGAAAATGCGAGTAACCTGTCCCAAACCACACACAGAGTAAGTGGAACATCCAGGGTTCTAACCCAGGTATCTCCAGAGCCTGTGCTCTTACAGATTGATAGATAGATAGATGATAGATAAATAGATAGATATAGATAGATAGATAAATTTTTTTTTGAGATAGTCTCACTGTGTAGCCCAGACTGGCCTCAAACTCATGGCAATTGTCCTGCCTCAGCCTCCTGAGTACTGGGATCACAGCATGCCCCACGACATCCAGTTTACAACCTGTATTATAAAATCCAAGTTTCACCTGTAATCCCACCACTCAGGAGGCTGAAGCAGGAGTATCACTGCAAGTTCAAGGCTAGCTTGGACTACATAGTAAATTCAAGCCCATCCTGAACTGCATAGCAAGACCCTGTCTCAAAAAAACAAAAGAAAAACAAAACAAAACAAAAATCCCAGTTTTCTGCAAGGCTGCACCAACTGGCCACTGCCAACTTCATCCTTCATCCACCATCCATTCTTTTCTACCATCATTTATCATCTACTCTTCCTCTTGCTCACTTCTTGCTACTCAGATACCCCAAGCTCATTCTCACCCCAGGAATGTAGAAATTCTGTCCCCTCCACCTGGGGTACCCCCCCACCTTGATTGCTGTCTCAGGTCTCTGTCCAACGTCACCTCCTCGGTCACTCCATCACCCCCTGCTTGTTTTTCTCTATAGTACTCATTATTCTTGAAATCCCCCACTACGCATTCTTGTCTGTGTCACCCTCCCCTTCCATTAGTATGCAAACTCACACTTGCTCATAGTGTGAGTGTTTAGGGTGGTGCCAGCTCTGTCACAGGCTCTGTATTTATTGAATGAATACATTTAGTTTCTCCCGGGAGTCTAGAAAGCTGAAGAGGCAGATAGTATCCTTTTTATAGTTGAGCTGGTCTCTGAAAGATGAAATCAGTACCTCAAATGTGTTGGCTACCAACTGGTTGGGGTTAAAATGAGTCAAAACCCCTCCCTTCTCACTCAGTCGTGGCATTTTCCACCACACCAGCATGGTTTGCCTGATGTCATCTGTTTTTCTTTTCAGTGTCTCCAGCCTGGTTCCAAAACTTTTCTAAAATTACTATCTGCTTCAGTCATTATAGCAACCCAACCACAGCTTAGATTGACTACAGAGTTTGAAAATTCTTAAATTAGTGGCTCTCACTTTTGCTGTTTTCTGACCTGTTTTTTCTATGGCTAAGATTTTGACATGTTTATAAGTCTGTATCCTTTCATTCCATATATGATCAGAATATTTAACTAAACCCAAATCTTTGCTTAATTTGAATGGATTAATCTATATTCTTGGTATGGATTTAAATCCTGGCTCTTCTCATACTGGTATAAATCACTTAATCTCTCTGGGCCTTGGTTTCCTCATTTTATAAGTGCAGAAAATAACAGTAACTACCCCATAGGGCTGTTCTCATAATTAAATGGGATACGAAAAGTGCCCGCCGCATAGCAGTGGCTCAGTGTGGTCGTTATGAATTGCATTAATACAGTCCACGCGCTCACCCACAAGCGGTTACAACTTGGAGCAAGCCAGATTTGGGGTCTTCTCCCGCCAAACTTTCGGCGTAACACGGAAGAGAGTTTAGCAAGTATGCCGACCTATGTCAAGTTCTCTAAGGGGTGGAGGGGAATTATCTTTGGCCCCTCTCCTCTCAAACCCCATCAGCAAATCACGTCAGCTCTGCCTTCCCCAAAAACCCAGAATTTGATGTCTCACTACCTCTCACCCTGGTCCAGACCTTGTCAACCCCCACTTGGGTTACTCTGGTAGCCTCCAAACTTGGCTCCCTGCATCCACCCCTGTCCCCCACCATTTAGCCCCCACAGATTAGCCAGGGTGACCTCTTAAAATGTAAATCAACACCCCTGTTATGAGCAGAATAACCTCACCCCACCCCAAAGATGCCCACGTCCTAATCCCTGGAGTGGACACATTACATGGCCAAAGAGCTGTGCAGGCGCAGTGAAGGACCTTCAGATGGGCAGGCTGTTCTAGAGTACTCCAGTGGGCCCAACCTAGTCCCATGAATCCTTCAAAGCAGACAAGCCATTCTCGAGGAAGGGGACCCTAGAAGCTGAAAAACAGGCAAATAGATCCTCCTCCAGAGCCTCAGAAGAATCGCGGCTTTGCCAACAGATTAATTTTACCTTGGTGACACAACTTCTGATCTCTGCACCTGTAAAGTAATAAATGTGCGTTCCTTAAAGCCACTAAATTTGTGGCAACAGCAGGAATAGAAAACAAACACATCACTCTTCTGGGCAGAACCATCCAATGCCTCACTGGCTCACATGGGGTAGGAGACAAAGTGACCTGCAGGGTGCTTGGTGACCTGGCCCCTGACCCTCGCTGAGCCAATCCTTTTGGATCCCCATTGCTCTCTGCCTCGGCCATTCTGGCCACCTGGCTGTTTCTCTAACACTCGGGTTCTACACTCTTGAAACACACACACACACACACACACTCACACACACACACTGCTCCTCCCCAGAAACCCACATAGCCATCTTCATGCTTTCCTTGATCTCCACAAACCTGTCCCCAGCCTCCCAATATAGAAATAGGCACGCCCTGCCTTGTTTCTTCATTAACACTTATCACCCCCCGACATGCTGTTTAATCATTCATTATCTCCACTCCCCACTTTAGAAAATGTGAGCTCAGGAGGGCAGGGAGTTTGCCTCCTTTGCTACTCTATCTCCCCGCACAGGATAAGTGCTTGGTAAATAATTGATTGATCAGGTGACTTAGAAGCATGAGGGAGAGAGAGAAAGGGAAGAGAGGCTGCTGCAGTGTGAGGGAACAAGGGGAGCCCCAGGGAGAAGCTGGGGAGGTAGCTGGATGCAGGCGGTGACACAGGCAGACAAAGGCACATGTGAGGACATTAAATGGCCATAGGCTGAGCGTGAGGGGCAGCATCATGAGGCTCAGAAATCATTGCAAGCCACTGGACTCACTCTTGACCACTGAGGGGACAGGGGTTTCAAGGCCAAGAGTGCATCCCTGGAGCTAGATGGCTGCTTGGGTTCAGTCCTGGCCCAGCTCCTGACACGCTGTGGGTCTTCTGGCTGGTCACTTATCATCTCTGTCACAGGGGTATGGTGATGACCTTCCAGGGCTACTGTGAGGGAAATGTAGCCAAAGCATTTAAAGTCATGCTTGGCACACTGTAAGCATGGGATGAGTGTCCCTGTCACTGTTACTGGTGCCAGGGACACCAAAGAGGTTTATACCAAGGGTTAACATGGTAGGGTTTAGATTTTAAAAGATATGTTGTTGCCAGGTGTGGTGACACACACCTGTAATCCCAACACTTAGAAGGCTGAAGCAGGAGGATTGACATGAGTTTGAGGCCAGCCTGCACTACATGGTGAGTTTAAGACCAGCCTGAACTGCATAGTGAGACCCTGTCTCAAAAAAACTAAAAAAATTTAAAAATTAAAAAAAAAAAAAAGTTGTTGTGGCTATATTGTGGAGAATGGCAAAATCAGGGAAAATAATTGTCTTCTGAAAAGAGTTTTGGGAGCATTATTAGACCTTTCTGAATTAAGAGTGATGGTTAAAAAAAATACCTGATGGTTACTCTTATCTTCAGAAATTTTCACTTCTTGCTTACAAGTAGGTTCGATGGTTCTGTGTGAAAGAGTACAAAGAGGTTTTGCTTATGCAAAGGGCACTTTTCAAACCACAGGCTGTGATTCAATAGTGGGTCATAGACCAATTTAGTGGGCCAAATGGATTTAAATAAGAGTAGAAAACAGCATGGCATTTGGAAAGGAGTCACGTATCCTGACATTTCTGCCTCAATTATATGTTTGTATCTATGGATCTCATAATGTCGATTTCACACTCATAATTGTTGGTCACCAGGACACGTCCTGGCATCACAAGTTTGAGAAACACTGCTTGAGGGAACTCGATTGGCTTCTTGTCCTGCAAGCTGGCTGTGTCACCCTGGGCGAGTCCTCTGACGTTCCGGCTCAGTAAAGTTATGACTCGAGCTAGAGGACATCCTCCTGGTCCGGGTGTGTGGCCAAGTGTCTTGCTGTGACCACAGTGAGTTAGGAGGCAAAGCCCAACCCCTCCCAAGGGGCAGCCCCAGGGAAGCGCATGCCCGGCGTGAGCCTCAGCGCAGCTCCCTGACCGAGTACCTTGTGTTTCCAAGTCTGGGAGCAGGAGGAAGGACGGGAGGTGTGAAATTTTATCTCCACAGTGCCACCCACCTCTGCTGCCTTCGAGAGTCACATCATTGACAAGCTGCCCGCAGCTCAGTGACAATGGCGCTGCCTGTCTTTGTCCCCCTTTCAGCTGCCAGTTGTGGGATCACTGAGGAGGAAAGGGAGGGCTATTAATGTCCCATGTGCCACATGCCACTTGCATCACTGGCAACATGTACACCTATTCATCTGGCTCTAATCTCTCTCTCTCTTTCTTTCTCTCCCTCTTTCTCTTCCTTTCTCCCTCTGTCTCTCTCAGAACCAGGAATTAAACCCAAGGCCTTTGCACTGAGCTACATCCCCAGCCCCTTTTTTTGTTTTGTTTTGTTTGTTTTGAGACAGAGTCTCACTAAGTCAGTAAATTACCCAGGTTAGTCTCAAACTTGCAATCCTCCTGCCTCGGCCTCCCAGAGGGTTGAGATTACAGGCATGCGCCACACGTCACACATCTGGCCTTACTCTAATAAATCTTCTAATTCACTGAGAGAGGTAAGAGAACCAAGAGTCAGAACCGTGAGGGATCAGAGCAGTGGCAGGTGGACCAGGGAACCGGATAATTTCTGTTATTTGAATTTAGTTATGCTGTGACCAGTGGTGCGGAAACCACAGCACACTGAACAGCAGGACTCTTGGAGGCGGGGCTGGGGGTACTCCTGGTACTTCCGGAAGCTGCCCTTTCTCTGGCAGTTCATTCCTTGTCCTGGCTATTTTTACTCATTTGAAACATCATCCTTCTCATCGCATTCCAGAGCGTACACATCTGGTGTTTCAAATGTGTGGTTTGGGACTTAAAGCATTTTGGAAAGCATTTGTTTTGCTGCAGAGGCTATGAGTAATATCAACATTAGAATGTTTTAAAAATGTGTGTTCAAGGAGACAAATAAATAAGTAAAATTCACCCCCACATTTCTTTTAAATAACAAGAAGCTGCTTGGTCATTACGAGAGATTAAGGAGTGAAGCATTTACAAACCGTATTTAGCAGATGGTTTGAGATAGGTAGCTCCTTTTCTTTTGTATTAAGGGGTATTTTGACTTGATTCCTGTTGCTGATAAAAGTTAAAGAAATATTTTTAATTTCAGCCAAGAAAACCATCAATTTGGCTTTACCTATCAGTGCCAATTTATCACATGAATGAAGAAGAGGAGGAAGGAGACAAATTTATTTCCACTGCCTTCTACCCCCTCCCACCAGGAACCTAGAGGCAGTTAAAGGACAAGATGGCAGGGGTGGGTGACCTTTGGCAGTTAAGGAGAGAAGAATGAAGCCTAAAAACTGAGTGCCCCTGGCGTGAGTAGCAGTGGGAAGGGATCTGACTCAGTACCATGTACAGTGCTTCAAGCCTTAAAATCTAAACTATAGCACCCCCCCATCATTTGGATTAAACCTCTTTTCATATTTGGGTGGTGGTATTTGAGACAATACCTCACTGTGTAGCCCAGGCTGGCCTCTAACTCACAGAGATCCTTCTGCCTCAGCCTCCTGAGTGCTGGACTTACAGCTGTGCACCACCATGCTTGGCTCCCCACATTTCTTTCTAAAATAGTAAAAGTGATGGGCCGGTGAGATAGCTCAGTGGCATAAGCGCCTGCCCAGCAAGCACGAGGTCCTGAGTTCGACTCCTGGAACCCACATAAAGGAAAAGAAGGGCCAGTGATATCACTCAGCGGCACAAGCACTTGTTGGCAAGCGCGAGGTCCTGAGGTCGACTCCCGGTCCCCACATAAAAAATAAATAAATAAAAATAGTAAAAGTGGGGCTGTGGATGTAGCTCAGTGGTAGAGAACTTGCCTAGCATGTGTAAGGCCTTGGGTTCCATCCCCAGCACATCTCAAAAACACGAAAAAGGAAATAAAGAACGGGCTGGGAGTGTCGCTCAGTGGCAGTGCGCTTGCCTAGAACACATGAGGTCCTGAGCCTGAGCCCCGGCACTTGGAGGGGGGGGGAGATAAAGGATAAAGGATTGATGTCTACTAAAAGAAAATACCAGTGTGTCCTGTGGTGATGCCAATGCTCACGCGCAACCACTTTCAAGGCCAGCTCCCAGCGTGACAGCGAGGATTGAGGAGCTCCTAGCAGCTCCCTAGTGGGTCTGGGACCAGGAGTTCAGAGAAATGCTTATCTTTTCTGACAGACTGGTATGAATTCTTCCCTTAATTAATGAGAACAAGATCACAGGGCTTGTTATTTTTTTTTTTCCACACAAAACAAAAATAAAACAAGCCTAGATCTTAGCATAATTTTGTGCTCTGTTCCCCACAAGGCTTTCATCTCTTTTAAGCTTTTGTTTTAACTGTGTTATCATTTGAGATATTAAACATTCAGTATATGTGCAGGATATAGGTGATTAAATACAGAGAGAAAATGTGAAACTCTCAGGCTGATGGCTGGGGGTGTAGCTCGGTGGTAGAGAACTTGCCTAGCATTCCGAAAGCCTTGCGTTTGATTTCCAGCACCAAAGAAGAAAGAAAAGGAAAAAAAAAATGTTTATTGTTTCCGCCTGGAAAAAAAAATCTCTTTAAAATTTCACGCAGTAAAGTAAGCTAAAAACTTCACTCATCAAATAAATGATAATTTAAACAAGAACTTGCTGAAGATACCTCATCACAAGCTGGGCATGGTGATGCAAGCCTGTAGTCCCAGCACTCAGGAGGCTGAGGCAGGAGGATCACTGTGAGATTGAGGCCAGCCTGGGCTACACAGTGAGTTCAAGGCCAGCCTGAACTACCCTGTCTCAAATCATCCCCCCCAAACAAAAACAAAAACAAAAACAAAAATAATCCTCATCACAGCAATGCTTTAGAGCCTGATCAATTTAAATCTGTGGGGAGAAAATACATTTTTTTTTTTTTTTTGTGGGTACCGGGGGGTCGACCTCAGGACCTCACGCGCCAACAGGCACCTGTGCCGCTGAGCGATATCACCGGCCCCTTTTTCGTATGTGGGATCTGGGAGTCGAACTCGGGCCCTCACGCTTGCAAGGCAGGCGCTTAAGCCGCTGAGCCATCTCACCAGCCCAGAAAACACATTTTTAACCCTCCGGTGTTCACATTTCTTGGAATAGCAGGTCTAAAAATATTCTTAACTGAAAACATATTTTCTGACTATAAAAGTAATATACATATCTATAAAAAATGGAGAGACAATATAAAGGAATAAAGTAAAACAAATAACCACTACCAATATTGAATTTATTTCCTTCTAGTTTTTCTCCTAGGAATAACATACACTCCATGGTATTCTATCATAGGGTATTTCTGCTGTTGGGGGGAGATTGCTGGGACTGAACCCCAGAACCCCAGGCCTGTGGGCTTTACCGCTGAGCTAAGCCCCACCCCTGATATACTGGTACTGTATTTAACCAATCTATTAGTAAAAATTTAGGATATACCCCTTTTAGTGAAGCAAACATATGCATATACACATCCTTTTCTTAGCACAAATTCAAAAGGTGCATGCATTTTAAATGTCGATATCTATTGCCAAATCATCCTTCACAAAAGTTCTGCGCGCCTACCAACAGGGTAGGAAAACATCCATCCTCACGGTTGTACGGATATTTACTTAGTTCCCCCTTGTGCTTCCTGTTTCCCTTTATCGTCTCATGAGCCAGAGCTCTCTGAACTGTGCAGCCCTGGAAGCCAGGCTTCTTTTGAGAGCAGGCGTTTCCTCACGTGTTATGTGCTGGAGGCAGGGCTGCGGGCTTGGATATGACCCTGCCCTTAGCCAAGAAGAAAGCTCATATATAGCAGGTGGGTTGGTTGTTCCTTAGACACTGAAGGGTAACTGAGGCGATTTGCCAGGCTCTGTGCCATGTGATCATAACAGAATGATGAGCAAACCAGTCACTCCCCGCTCTCAGAGAACTTGCTTTCTAATAATTATGTTCTAGAACATTAAGCTAGTTAGGTATGGTGGTGCACACCTGTGATCCCAGCACTCAGGAGGCTGAGGCAGGAGGATCCCTTTAATTTGAGGTCAGCCTGGGTTACATGTGAGTTCAAGGTCAGCCTGAACTACATATGTAGTGAGACCATGTCTCCAAAAACAAAAACAAAAGTATTAATCTTTTTCTTCTGTGCCATGAACAGGGGGAAATATACTTTTTTTGAACTTCCATGTGTTCAATCTCTGAATTCAATAACTTTTGTTTCTCTTACTTTTTTTTTTTTGGCTAGAGATTGAACCCAGGGTTTTGTGCATGCTAAGCAGCACTCTATCACTGAGCTATACCCCAGCTCTTTTTATATATTTATTTTTATTTTGAGACAGGGTCTCACTAACTTGCCCGGGCTGGCCTCAAATTCGTGATCCTCCTGCCTCAGCTTCCAGAGTGCTGGAATTACAGGCGTGTCCCACCATGCCAGGCTCACCTTTTTCTTTTTTGTTTCTGTGGTTAATACTTTACCTTTGTGCACACACTGGCCCCCTCTTTGTCCTTGCTAACAGAGGCCTGATTTTGTTCAGACGCTGGGTGAGCATGGTAAGGGGAGCTGGACTTGGTACCTGGGTTTTTAGGAGAAACAGGAACTGTGCACTGAGCCCTGGCTGTACATGAATCCCCATGTAGCTTCTAAGGGCACAGGTTCCTCTGGGCCTTCATTTCCTCACCTGTAAAATGTAGACAAGACAGCGTTTCTGGGTTCCTCGAGCTCAGACAGTGCATGGAATTCCGAATTTAAAAATATGGGACAAATCCAATAATCTTTATCAGATGTCTGCGGTGCAGGAAACTATACTAGCCCTGAATGTACAAAGAGAAATCAGGTACTAATCCCTGCTTTTAAAGAGCTCGTGAAGTCAGGGATGTTGGTATAGTCTTGTAATTCTAGCTACTCAGGAGGCTGAGATGGGAGGATCTCAAGTTTGAGGCCAGCCAGGGCAATGGAGCAAGACCTTATCTCAAAAACAAAAACAAACAAAAAAACTCCAAAAGCCCAACTCATGATCTCATAGGGAAAATAGATGTGTAAACAAACAAAAAGTAAATTTTTGAGTATGGGCTTTCCTCTGTGGATGCATACAGCTGGGACAATTAATTATCAACATTTTATGTTTTTGTTTTTGTTTTTGTTTTTTTTTTTTTGTGGTACTGTACTGGGAATTGAAACCAGGGCCTTTGTGCTGAGCTATATCTCAGCCCTTTTAATTTTTTTAATTTTGAAACAGGATCTCAGCTAGTTCTGTAGGCTGGGTTCAAACTTGCATCTTCCTACTTCATCTGTCCAGAGTGCTGTGATTACTGCTGTGTACCACCAGGCAGGGCTCAAGATATTTTTCAAAAGGATCAACAGGAGCCCGAGCCTGTAGTCCTAGCTAACTGGGAGGCTGATGCAGAAAGATTGCTTCAGCCCAGCAGTTGGAGACCAGCCTGGGCAACATATACATACATACATACATACATACATACATGCATACATACATACATACATACGTGGTCCTGTTTTTACACCATTTACAAGAATAGAATCCATATGGGAGTAAACACACTACAGAAACAAACTTTTAGAAGAACCTATAAAAGAATGTGTTCATGACCTCAGAGTATGGAAGAATTCCTTCAGATACAAGGAGCACAAATCATAAAGGAAAAGATAGATTTGACTACATTAGAATCAATGACTTCTGTTTATCAAAAGGCACCATAGGGCCGGAATGGGCCTCAAAGGAGAGTGCTTGCCCAGGCAGCACAAAAGATGGGTTCCACCCCCAGCACTGCAAACCAAAACACAGAAAACTAGGCAGAAGATAGGAATTTCACAGAAAAGGCAATATAAATGACCAGGAAATGTGAAATTATTTTCAGCTTGCACAAAACATACATTACAAATTAGAAACTCACAGAGATGCTTTTTGGTTGTTCTTGTTTTGCAGTGCTGGGGATGGAAATCAGGGATTGCGCTTTGCCACCGAGTTACACCCCCAGCCAGCTGACTTTTATGCCATCAGACCGGCAAGGATTACGGCACAGTCAGTGCCCAGCACCATGTATTAGGTCATTAACAGGGCTCACACAGGACGGAGGTAACACGAACTGGTTACCATTTCGCCAGCAAGCTGCCCGTACCTTATGAAGTTGGTGCACAAGTCTCCAAGGCCCCACGATGCCACTCTTGGTCACAGGCCCTGGAGATGCTCTTGTAGAAACAAACCTGGGACAAGAATGTTCACGACAGCATTGTTTCTGAAAGCAAAGAACTGTAAACAACTCAGCAGTACGCAGAGGATGGGCACATTGAGATACCGCCATAGAGTAGTGAAACTGCAGAACTGTAGGGTCAATCTGGGCGAATTTCACCGACATGATTTCAAACTAAAGAAAAATGAAAAAGCTGGACGTGGTGACACAAATTTGTAATCCCAGCACCAGTTGGAACCCATTCTGGGCAACTTAGTAGCTTAGCCAGACCCTGTTTCAAAATAAAAAACAAAAAAGGGCTGGGGATGTAGCTCAGTGTGAATGCCCTAGATTCAATCCCCAGTACTGCAGGAGAAGAAAGAGGAGGAGGAGAAGGTGGAAAAGGGGAAGGGGAAGGGGAGGAGGTGGCAAGTTACAGGAGAACACATACAGTATTATATCATTTATATGAAGTTAAAAATGTAAGCTGGGCATGGTGGTGCATAGCTGTAATTCTAACCCTTGGGAGGTTGAGGCAGGAGGATTGCTATGAATTCGAGGCCAGCACAGGCTACATAGTGAGTTCAAATCCAGCCTGAGCTATTTGGTGAGACTCTGTCTCAAAGTAGCAAAAAAACAAAAACAAACAAAAGACTAAAAATGTATTAAGCTAAACTGTGTCTTTTAGGGACAGATAAAAAAGCACAAGGGAAAGAAGGAATACTAAATACAAAACTCCAAATAGTAGTTATTTCTTTTCCTTTTCTTTTTCCTTTTCTTCTTCTTTTTTTTTTCACATGTTCCTGCCAGCTTGAACCTCAAGTGGTACACGCACGACTGCCCCTTGGGCGGCTTGTACCACTCAGTGGGACTGTCCCAGGCCACCGATGGGACAGTCGTGCATGTTCCACCAGTGGTTCAGAGACTCCTGGCATCGAGACATATGATTATGGCCCCGGTAAATCCGCACTAGGATGGCAGGTAGGTAGCTCCTGAAGGGCAGAGCCAGCAAGGATCGAAACCATTCACAGCAATGCGTTTTCAGCAGGGTTTCTCAGCTCAGCACTGCAGACAGTTCGGGCAGAGAATGCTGTGTGCTGAGGGTCCAGCCTGTGCGGTGCAGGATGTTTAGTGACACTGCTGGCCTCTACCCACGAGATGCCAGGAGCGGAAACCCTTCCCCAGGTGTGACATCCAAGATGCCGAGGGTTAGGGAGGAGAGGCGGGCAGACAGGAAATCACCGCAGGTTCAATAGTCCGTTCAGGTTCTATGTCATAAGCCCACTCATAGACATAGGGCATTTGTTACATTATTTCTGATGCACACACACACACACGCACACACGCACATGCACACTGGGGATGGCAAGGAGGGGAACAAGTCACTTCTTGTATGAATGAAGGGAACAGCATGTGCGCGGGGGCAGGCCTCAAACAACCATTCGTTATTACTCGAGCACCAAGTGTGACAGAGGATAGTGAGCAGCTCTTCCCACACACGTCAGACTTGTGGAGCATCTCCTGAGGCTGGCACTGTAGTGCCTCTGGGACACAGAGATGCAAGGACCAGTTCTGTCCCGTGTGGGGCAGCATGGTGTCCGCGGGGGAGGACACACCCGGGGAGCCACTAGTGCAAGGGACACGCACCTCAGCTCCCAGGACTCTAGCCGCAGCTGTGGTGGTGGCGATGCGGCTATGACATCGGAGTGGGTGGCAGAGTGCAGCAGCCTCTGTCCACTAGCTCTTGCCTGTGACTCTAGGCCTGTCATTGTCTGTGTGGACCCCAAACCTAAATCTCTACCCTCCCGGTGGCCTTGGGAGCTACCGTGGAGCCATTTTATAATTTTTAAAAAATCGATTTTACTGACTTATATTTTACCTAACTTAAAGTTAAAACTTATTTTATTTACAGTGTGATGAGGATTCTTATCAGTGTTGTTTTTGCAGTACTGGGGATTGAACTCAGGGCCTCACACATGCTAGTCAATCACTCTACCACTAAGCTAGTTCCTAGTCCCATGCCATGAGGTTTTATTTTGAGACAGTTTTCCTAAGTTGTCCAGGCTGGCATCGAATTTGGATCCTCCTGCCTCAGCCTCCTGGGTAGCTGGGATTACAGGCACATACCACCATGCCTGGCAATTTGATAAATGTCTACGACTGAATAATTCCTACTGCAGGCAAGATATAGAACATTCCTATCACCCACAAATTTCCCTTGCGCCTGTTACAGTAAGTCTTCCCCAGTTCCCCAACTGGACAGCCACTGATATGCTTTCTGTGTTCAGATTAATTATACATTTTCTAGAATTTCATAGAAATGGAATCCTATAGTATATGCCCTTTTGTGTCTTGCTTCTTTCACTCAGCATAACATTTTTGGAATTCACTTGTGTTATTTATCCTTTTTTTAAATTGTTTGTTTGTTTGAGACAAGGTCTCACTATATTGTTTAGGCTGGTTTTGAACTCACTATGTAGCCAAGCTGGCCTTGAACTTTCAGAGATCCTCCTGCCGCAGCCTCCTGTGTTCTGGAATTACAGACATGTGCTGTTATGCCCAGTTCTATTTATCCCCTTTTGTTGACTTGTATTCCACTGTTTGGATATACAATAATTTGTTTATCTCTTTGCCTGTTGTTAGGCATTTGGTTCCAGTTTGAGGCTATCCTGGATAAAGCTTCTACGGGCACCTAGAATGGGCTAATAGGCTTGTCTTCCATGTGTGAGGTCCTGGGTTCAATCCCAGTGCTGTGAAAAATAAAAAAACTGTTATGAACATTAACCAGGATTTTAAGGAACTTCTTCCCTATTATTAACTGCCTCAGAATTTTCTTGTCTGTGAGACTCATGCTTGCGCCCCACCTCTGGAAACTGTGATTCAATAGGTGGGGTCTTTGCATCTCTGTTCAAATGAACAATTAACGTGGAAAACGATATGGATAGTTCTGTTATGCAGTTATGAACTACTCATCTGTATCTTGTTTAACTCTGTCTCCCTGACAGACAGGTAATTACCATCTGAGCTCATAATCTAGTGGGTAAACATATCCATGTGCACAAGTAATTACAGGGCTTTGGATGAGGAGAAGATCGCTCTGGAAGAGGCAGAGATCCCTTTCTCCAACGGGTGTCAGGCCCCTAGTAAGTGCCAGGTGATGCACTGGGATCTAGCGCCCCAGTTATGGACCTAACGACACCACCCAGAAGTTTGGGGAGTGTAAGGGCATCGAAGGCTCAATTTTAATATGGACCTGAGAAGGTTATAGACAGTAGGGAGCTTAACAGCCTAAATCCAGAGAAGGCTGGGCATTGTGGTGCAGGCCTGGAATCCTAGAACTCAGGAAGATGAGGCAAGAGGATCTCTGTGAGTTCGAGGCCAGCCTGGGCTACATAGCAAATCCTTAACTCAAAAAAACCAAAAAATAAAAGCAAAAACAAACAGCAAACAATAGCCCCCCCCCCATAAAATACAAAAGAGAAGTGTCACTGAGATGGGGAAGTATCCAAGGAGATTCAAGCCAAATTTTCAATAATGACAAGGGGCTCACTAGGCACACAAAGGAGAGGGGATAGGAGCGTGCCCTGAGGCAGGCGACAGACTTCCTGGCTGAGCCCGTTTGGAGTGGAGATGGGCAGCACACAGTTAGGAAAGGTTGTCAAATCCTGTGTATTTATAACATTGAGGAATTTGGGGTTTCTCCTAAGAGCCGAGGAGTCTTCAGTGTTCCGTGGAGTCTGTGTGTGGGCAGTCTGGAGATGAGGAGCCAGGTGGGCAGAGCCCTGTTTCAACCACCCTGACTCTGCTGTTATCTTTTTTCATGGTTGGCATCTGTGAAGGATGGATTGATTGACTGATTGATTGATACTGATTTTGGAGCTAGGCATAGAGTGCAAGCCTGTAATCCCAGGTACTCTGAGGCCGGAGGATCACATACTTTGTGTTTGTTTGTTTTTTTGAGACAGGATCTTGCTATGCAGTTCAGGTTGGCCTTGAACTCATTATGTAGCCCAGGCCAGCCTTGAACTCATGGTGATCCTCCTGCATCCGCCTCCTGAGTGCTGTGATTACAGGCTTGCGCCACCATGCCTAGCAAGGGTCACAAGTTTGAGCCTAATGTGGGCAATTTAGGGAGACCCTATCTCCAAAAAAAGGGTTTAGGGTGGGGATATAGTTTAGCACTGCAGTGCTTGCCTATCATGTGTGAGGCCCTGGGTTCATCATCTGGTAGCCGCAAAAGAATGCTTTGTTTTGTTTTGAGATGGGGTCTTGCTATGTGGCCCAACCTGGAGTTGAACTTACAATCCTTCCACCTCAGCCTCCAGAGTAGCTGCAATTACAGGCATGCACCACCACACCTGGAAGGCCCTTTTATTTTATTAATTAACTTTATTGGTATATTTTAGATAGACGTAATGATCACATTCAAAAGGGTTTCAGGATTAAGGAAAGTGTTAGGTGAGGACCAGCAGGAAAGTGGTGTGTGCATTTCTAAGGTGGAAAAGTTGCCAGCTCCAAGTACAATGTCAGGAAAACTCAGACTGAAAGTGTCCTCTGGGTTTGGCAATTAGAAAGAGATCTTAGAGAGAACAGGTGATGGGTGGTAAGGAGCAGGGAACAGAATGCAGAGACAGTGGAATGGAGAGGAGGAGAAAATGTGGGGCCAGGGAAAAAGGTGTGTGTTCTTACAGAATTTTAAATGTAGCACAGTGTGGTGGTACCCACCTGTGTCCCATCCACTTGGGAGGCTGAGGCAGGAGGATTGCAAGTTTTAGGCCTTGCCTGGGCAACTTGTCTCAAAGTGGGGCTAGGGATGTAATGCAGTGATTCCTAGGTTCACTCCCAAGCATCCTCCCCCGCCAAAGTCTTAGATAGAAAACAGTGGAGATTTGGCAATAACCAACTTCCAGGGCCCTGTTCCTTGCCAACGGATCTGCCATCCACATGGTCCCTGGGTGGACTTCTGTTTTTTTTTAACAGTAGGAAAATTTATTGGGGAATAGAAACGGGGAATAGGGATAGTTCCTGAGAGACACGAGGGGTCCTGAATAGGTTGCCAACAAGCCCACTTCTCTGAGAAAGTTTTATAGAGCGAAATCATGAGGTGGGTACAATGGGGGTCAAAACTATAAGCAACCAATAAGATTACAAGTATAGCTGCTTGGCTGATATTGATCCAATAGTAGCAAGGGCCTATGGATGACATCATTAACCTTGGTCGATAATCTGTAGTCTTGTCTTTAGTTTGAGTCTTAGTAGTCTTAGTCTTAGTGAGTGGGAGAGGATGGCCCTGATGAGATAATGGTTTGTTTATATGGGAAATCTCAGATGCGGTACCAATAATCTCAAAATTCCATTTATCCCTTAGGGAAGTATGTAAATCTGGCCATTGTGACTTTAATCTTATTCAGATCCGCCTCCAGCCACAGTTTCGATGTGTTCTCATCTTCTGCATTGATTCCCTCAATGTGCCCTGTCCGGCTGCCTATAATATTTCTACCTAACTCAGCTGTCTATAATTCTCCCCTGTCTGAGGAGCTGTCCCTGACTGCGGTTAGGGGAGAATGAACGTAGTTTCCATCTAGCTGCTTCGAGCTGAGAAGGGTCGGTGTAGGAGAGACCACAGTCAGGGGCCTTCTCCAGAGAGCTAACCTAAGAGCCTTGGCTAGAAGTCATGCTGCAGTTTAGCAGCTGTGAACTCCCTTCACAAGGTCGATCTAGTGGATTCTGGTAAAAGGAGTCGGGCACATTTGTCGTTGGTTTGATCTGCATGATCGCTTGGAGTTTGGCAGCCTCTAGGCAAGAATAAATGAATTTTCCAAGACATTAAAGCATATATAATTAAAACGTGGGCACTAGAATGGAAAGGCAGGCTGGAGAAAGAGCCACTTCCAGAAATTATTCTTAAGGGACTGGCATAGCGATTGTACCCAGCTGGCTCCTAGACCCCTCTACTGATGGAGGTTATCTAGAGGGCTAATATTTTTTGTCATGAGTCTCTCTGGTTTTAGCTGTAAGAAGATGGAGAGTTTGGTGGTTTTGAAGGACAATTTTAGCTAAGGAATTTAAAGACTCGTGTTGAGCTTTTACAGTTTCCCGGGCAGATTTCTAGAAGCCACAGTTGAACATGGCTGTCCCCTTGGCTGTGGTCAACTGGCCCTTAATGGGCCATATCCAAGCTGGGCCAATACCCCCTGTCCCCAGGAAATTTAGAATCTGGGCCGAAATAACCCTGGTCTCTCCAGTTGGTTGGGATGATCTTTGGAGCCGGCTCCTGGAGACTCTGAGGGGTGAGGTCCAGGTGTGCTGATGAAGAAAGCAGAGATGTGGGAAGGATGGGCACAAGGGGGCAGCCATATGGGCACCACAGTCCCTGCTTCCCAACCCTTCTCAAAGCCCACAGAAAGCCCACCCCATCTAATCACCAACCCTTTGCTTTTGGGTAACTCATAACAGAATAATTTCTTCAGATACAGATAGTGTACCATTTTATTTATCACCCTCCCTTCCTTCTTTTGTTTTCTTTCGTTTTGGTTTTCTGAATCAGGGTCTCACTTTGTAGTCCAAATTGGACTCAAACTTGCAGTCTTCCCACTTCAGCTTCCTGAGGCTGGGGATTATAGGCTGTGTCACCATACTCAGCTCAATCTCCCCTTTCTTGAGAAGGTGGCTGCAAGTTCCAGGCCATTCTGGACTCCACAGTGAGTTCAAGGCCATCCTGGAGTATGTAGCAAGACCCTATCTCAAAAAAACCAAAAACAGGGCTGGTGAGATAGCTCTGCGGCATAAATGCCTGCCTGGCAAGCGTGAGGTCCTGAGTTTGACTCCTGCTACCCACATATGAAAAAAGGGCCGGTGATATCGCTCAGCGGCATGGGTGCCTGCTGGCGCGCGGGTCCTGAGGTCAACCCCTAGTACCCCCCCACACACAAAACAAAACAAAACAAAACACACACACAAAAAAAAAAAAACAAAGGAAAGAAAGAAAACAAACCAAGTGCAGTGGTACTTGTCTGTAATCCCAGCACTCTGGGAGTCTGAGGCAGGAGGAGTGCACACACCTTTGAGTCCAACCTAGGCAATTTATCAGCTTCGCGAGACCCTATCTCAAAATAAAAAATAAACAGCCCAGAATGTAGCTTGGTGTGAAAGCTCAGGACCACAAAAACAAAACAAAACAAAAATAAAAATTGGGTCATATAATTTATCTGCTTAAATTTTTCCAATGGCTCAGTGGTAGTGTACTTGCCTAGCATGTGTGAGGCCCTGGCTTTAATCCCCAGCACCACACACACACACACACACACACACACACACACACACACACACGTACCTCCAGTTGTGCTCAGCAACTAGAACTGAGGAGAGCAGAAGGAAGATGCTTGGACTGATCCAGAGCTGGGTGTGTGGAACTGCCAGGGGCCATGGCGCTGAGGAAGGCGAGCCGAGGTGGATACCGACAGCCTGGGAGATATAAAAAGAGTCTGCCGTGGGGGTGGGGTGTGAGGAGAAGACAGGAGGGAGAAGACAAGAGCCAGCCCAGGGTTGGGCTTGTGCAGGCGATGTTCTGGGTGAGACAAGGGTGACGGTGGGAACATTTAAGGATTTTCAGGTTTTGTGGCAGACTTTCTCCTCTTTCTATAAATGGTGCCACCTCCTACCCAGTCACCCAACCTGAAGCCTGAAATCACCCTAGGCATTTATTTAGTCTTTCCCCTCCTTCACACTGAGTTGGCCATCAGATCCTTTCAACTGCACTTTCTAAACAGCTCTTGATTGCAATTGCTTTGGTTGAAAAAACTCAAAATCGCTGACAGCATTTAGTCTCGGTCCTAATAATCCAACCCCTTTGGCCCATTTCCCCTTAAAATGCAAATCAGACCCTGTTTAAATGCCCGGGTTTGGTTCTCCCACTGGCTTTCCATTGCTTTAAGGTGCACTTACCGTGGCAGACAAGGGCCTTGTAATCTGGGCTACTGTTTCCCTCTCCAGCTTCATTTTTACTTCTTTTCCAAAGCCATCTGCTCTATTTATAGCTCTCGAGGACTACGTGTTTCTCTGGCTTCTGTGCTTTAGGCATACAATTCCTTGTGACTAAAGGTCCTTGAAAAGATCTGTCTTTTCTTGGATCTTACTTTCTGAAGATCGCTCATATCTGCAGAGATATGAGAACCCTTATTTCCTTCTGCAGGGATTTAACTGACAGAGCATGAGTAGCTCCTGGCGCATGCGCCTGGCATGGAACTGATGGCAGAGAGCTGCAGAGGCGGAGGAGCGTTCATTCCACCCATAAAGCTCAGAACCTACTGTAAGGTCCAGCCAGAGCCCAGGCTCAATGGACATCACCAAATGAGTGAACGCTGCCATCCCTCTAGCTGCTGGTAGGAGTTAGGGTGGAGGCTGAAGTCCTGGTGAACTTGAGAGTTTACTAGCTCTTTTAGGGGGCCCAGCCATAATTGTCCTCTTTGGGGGGAATTTCCTCACCTACTAGTCAGCTGTCCCACAGCCCTGTCCCTACCCCTGCCTGTGCACAAGTGATGGCATTAAGTGATCCCATCCCCCCGTTTGCTTGCCAGGGACCCACAGCTTGTGTGGCCAGACATGAAACGATGAGCTGGGCTAACGTGATTATCCCCGAGATCTGGGAATTGGGAAACAGACTGAAGTGATTAACAACACAGGAACACAGGTTAAAATGATGTACAAAGAAACAGACTGCGGGAACTGCAGAGCGGCCAGGGCACACCGTTCCCACTGGTCACAGGCTTCACCGTTCCATGCGGCTTACACCTGGCCAGTTACAGGACCTTGGTTCCCACACCCGCCGGCCCCTGTGGCAGTCTGATACCTGTGCGCAGAAGGGACAGGTCCACCTGGTGTACAGAAGCCTCGGCAGTCAGAGGAAACTAGGTGAGGGAGTGGGAGGAGGAAGGAGAGGGAGTTCGCGGACTCCAGGAGAGGAAAACTCATTCCCAGAGGTCCCTGGGGGCCTGTGCTGCCCAGTCCAGTACCTGCCCACAGTCATCCTCACCATAACCCCTTTTCTTTGAGATAATTTGCAATGTGATTAGACTAAAGCTGGAAGTTACAGGGAAATTAGGGGACAACAGCAAGGAGGAAAGCAAGACAGTGGTATGGCTGGTACATCAGCCTCAAACAAGGGGGAATTCTTTTCTTTTTTAAAACAGATTTTATTGGTACATTTTAGATTTACATAATGATCACATTCATCATAGAGAATTTGTACCTGTACATTATATAACTTGATTCTTTTTTTCCCCATTCCTTTACCCTCCCTTCAACCCCTTCTCCCCTCCCCATTTACAAAAGCTTTGTTTCCATTTTTTCCTTCTTTTCTCACTTTTTTTACTTTTCCCTTCTTTCCTTACAAGGGAGAATTCTTGCATGAAGATGCAATGTAAATTGTAAGCCGTTGGGAGTTAGGCTCTTGCTATGTACCCTGACTCCAAAACAACCTCTGCTCAAAAGGCTTCTCAGAGCTGGGCATGGCAATGCATGCCTGTAATCCCAGCTACTCAGGAGGCTGAAGCAGGAGGAGCACGTTCAAGGCCAGCCTGGGCAACTTCTTAGGAAGATCCCCTTCAAAAAAAACTTCAGAATCCTCAGAGGAAATTAGAACCATTCTGGGAAAGGCTATTGGTGTCCAGGGTTCCAGAGGGTTTAGAAGTCTAGGGATAGGGAAGTCTAGGAAGAATAAATTTGGGAGAGATTTAAGGTTTGATAATTTATATCCTGTTACATTGTGGATTGGGCCTGGTGACTAACATATACTGTGTTTTGAAGAGACATCTGCATTTCAGCAAAAGGAGAAGGATTCTGGAGGAGGTAGTATTTGAGTTGTGTTTTAATGAGAAGAAAGGGAGCCAGGTGTGGGGGCATATGCCTGTAATCCCAGTACTCTGGGAGGCTGGGGCAGGAATATCACAAGTTTGGGCCCAGCCTGGGCAATTTAGCCACTTAGTGAGACCCTATCTCAGTCAATCAATCAATTGATCAATAAATACAAAATGAAGTAAGATAAGAAAAGGCTGAGGATGTAGCTCAGTGAGAGAAAGAGAGAGAGAGAGACAGACAGACAGACAGACAGACAGACAGACAGACAGAGATACTGTGCAGGCAGAGCCATAAATATAAAGGCGGAATTCTGAAAGGGTGGGCAGGCAGTTTCTAGACAGTGTTCTGGAGCCTGTGTTTGGCCTGAGTCGCCTTTCAAGTTACTTTCTGTCTTGGAGCCCCAGTTTCCATTATTTCGAGATGAAGATAATAATAGTGTTTTTCTAAGATCCATGGCTCCCACCCCACCCCACTTTTAATTTTTTGGAGGAGTGATACTGGAATCTGAACCCAGAAGCACTCTACCACTGAGCTACATGCCCAGCCCTTTTTATTTTTTAGTCTGAGACAGGGTCTTGCTAAATTGCCCAGGCTACTTCAGCCTGCCTCAGCCTCAATTATCCAGAGAAGCTGGTATTACAGCTACTGTAGCTGGTATTACAGGAACTACCATACCCAGCTTAATGTTTCTTAATTCAGGACATATTTTACAGTTGACATCTCAAAATACTGGCTATATCACAGGTCAGAGAAGAAAAGCTGCAACAGTATTATCACTAACTAGACATACACAAATTTAGCCACCCACAGGAACAAAAAAGGTATTTATTTGACAAGTAGTTTAGAAATAGCCAACTTGTGTGGTAAATTTGATAAAGAAGTCATAATGCTAGAGGAGGTTGGCCTGACCAGTGGATGTGTCTGAGACAGTGAACATTAAACAATCCACGGTTTCTAGCTATCAAGACAAGCCCTATAGACTACAGGGATGTGAAATTCAATTTAAAAAAATGAAACAAAGTTTATAACCAAAGGAGAAACATATACAATGCAAGTGTATCTTTGAAATGTTTCAACATTATACTGCTACTTTGTAAAGATGCTAAGGAGATCAAGATAAAACCATAGGCTATGAAAAACAGCAGGCTGTCACGCTATCTTTAGGCACATGGTCAAAGGTTATATTAAGACCTTAGAGTTAGACAGGGAGAGAGGGCTTAGACTTCACCTTTGATTATAGCCCTGATGTAGAAAATTGTGTGATTATAATAACCAACATTTACTGAATGATTACTATGTAGCACTGTGTCAACTGGACAATTTTATCAGATCAGTGGTGTTATCTTCATTTTAAAGTGAGAAAGCTAAGAGGTAAATTCAGGAAGTTTGCTTCCAGATTCTCACTCATAGACACTGTACTGTTAAAACATTCTGATTATGGACACACCTATGCTTTTAAAGTTGGTTTTAGACAGTTGTGATGGCCCTGTAATCCCCATAATCTGCGAAGCTGAGGTAGGAGGATCCCAAGTTGGAACCCAGCCCGGGAAATTTAAGTTTTTTTTTTTTTTTTTTATCAAGACCTTGAGTCTTGATAAAACAAAACAACAAAACAAGGTTTTAAAAGTATAAAAATGTAATGTAGTCATTATAGGTTTCCCAATCAAAGGCATTTTAAAATCAATGGTAAATATCTGCCTTGTAGGATTAATGTGAGGATCGGGTGATGAATATCCTTTTTTTTTTTTTTTTTTTTTTTGAGAACTCACTATGCAGCCCAGGCTGGCCTCAGACTCAGCGATCCTCCAGCCTTCCCAGTGGTGGTGGCGTGGGGCACCATGCCCGGTAGGTGATGAATATCTTAAAGTGCATCTAGAAAAACTGTGTTTAAGAGGGGCAGTTGTTGCAAAGCGGTCTTCACAGTCCTACCAACGTAGAACAAGCAAACACTGCTGTGAGCAAAGCGTCAGGAGAGACGTCTTCTGCGGTTTCGACAGCAGTTCCTCCTCGCCAAACGCCCTCTCACTCCTGGTCTGCATCTTTCTACCTTTCCACGCTCATCCCAAACGCCAGCCCTCTCAGGAAGTGGTCTCTAGCACCTGAAAAGAGGTACGTGGGAGCAATTTCCAAGTTACGAAGCGATGGAATCAACCAGTGAAAGATGGATTTTTATCACTAAAGTTGCCCTGGTTCCTTTCCTGGCCTCCGTTTCTCTAAACTGAAAGGAAGCTGTGCCTTCGCCCTATTTCTTCCATTTCTGCCACTGTCCCCCAGATCTTTGTCCGAGCCGTTTTAAGGAGCAAATTCGGACCCCAGACCTACAGGAGACTGCCCCTCCGCGCGGGTAGCCGGGTAGGGCGGGGTCTCCGCGGGAAGCGCCGCGCGTGGTCATGTGACTTCCTTCCCCAGGAGCCTGCGCTGCCGGCCTCCAAGCAACCGGCGCGTCCCGCCTAACGACGCCCGCGCATCCCCGTTGGCGGTCGGGGGCGGTAGTAGCAAGGAGGCCCTCACGGTCCCACTGCTCATTGGCTCGCGCTGTCGTCGATCAGGCCCGTTGCCCAGCGCCCGCAGGCGGTACTGCCGGAAGCTCCTCCCCCTGGCCGCAGGTTCCTGGCTGGGTGGCGGCGGCTGTCACTCCCGGGCCGTTTCCCCTAGGTCGGCTCTCTGCTGGGGGCGGGAGGAAGAGGGGCCGGGACTGGGGCCTGAGGAGGCGTCGCTGTCTTCGCGGCTGCTATGACCGCCGGGCGCGGCGCCCTCCACAGCTCCGCGCAGCGCTAGTAGCGGCCGAGCGCCCCTCCGGAAGCCGTCAGGGTCCCCAGCGCGGCCGGTCCAGCGGCCCCTCGGCTCTCCCGGCGCCGCCTGCGAGGCTAAGCAAGGCGAGGCAGGAGATGAAGATGACGGTGGATTTCGAGGAGTGTCTGAAGGACTCGCCCCGCTTCAGGTAATCGGCCGGGGAAGCCGGGGAAGGAGGGGAAGCCGGGCAGCCGAGGGCCGCGGTCCGCGCTTCCGACGGAGCGGGCGCCGGGCTGCCGCGTCCCCGCGAGGCCCCGCGCCCGGGGTCCCCGCTCCTCGCCCGCCCGCGTCCCCGACCCTCGTCCCCGCCGGGCGCGCGTCCTCGCCCCTTCCTCCTCGCAGCTTCCTCCCGGCCTTCCGCTCCCTAGGCGTCCACCCGCCGCCCCTCTCGGAGGCGCTCTCCGCGCACCCTCCCGCCGGGCGCTTAGTTCCTCTTTGCGCCTTTCCGCCGTCGTCGCCCGGGAGGAAGGGGCCGGGGGCGAGCCGGGACGCCCCTTCTGCTGCCCGCGTCCCCCCGCTGCAGGGCCGCGCAGGAAGGCGAGGGCCGGGGTTCTGCACGCGAGCCAGGGGCGGGGCGCTTTCATCAGCGCCTGCCTCCAACCCCGGTCCCTGAGTTTTCTTTCCACTTAAGTTCTTGGAAGAGGCCGATGCTGTGAGAAGTCCTGGGCGCTAGGGGATGAGAACTGCGAGAAACAGTGCTGGTCTGTTTTGAGAGCGGAAGTAGGAGGGCCCCGAGGATTGCATTTATGTTCCTCTTCCAGCAGCCTTGGCCCCGAACGGCCCTGGATCACAGTCGGATGTTCCCAAGGGATCTGTTACACAAACTGAGGGGTGGCACCCCAATTCACATGGGCTGCCCTCTCTTCCTTGGGACAGGCAGCAGTCCCGAGGGCGTCCGCAATATTTACGTCCGTTCCCCCTCGAGCATCGTTGGGAAATCTTGTTTTGGAGAATGGAGTTTTCTAGGTTGTGTTTTGCAGTGTTATTTACAGGGCTGACTAACAAATGGGGCCCTAGTACTTCCGTTAGATACTGACATTTCTTGAAAGCTTCCTCTGAGCATTTGTGTGTGTGTGTGTGTGTCCGCGTCCGCCCACTGCTCTCCCTGCCAACCCTGCTTTGTGAATTCTTGTATCCTCTGTCTGGGAACTAACTATTCTCATATGTATCACTGTTAACTTGATTTCCCCCTCACTTTTTGGTAAAAAGCAAGGAAAAGAATTGTACAGTGAAGGAACTTCTACTTCTTAGAATTTAAGGACACATTGACCTTTGTTAGGTAGGAATTTAGGGCTGCTGCTTATTAAAAAAAGTGCACTTGATTTAATTACTGTTGCCATTAGAGTTTGAAACTTCCGTTACATGTGAATTGGAGGACTCACACACTAATGGGTTGTCTAGGACAGTCCTGCAGGTTTCCAGGATGGGGCGGTAAATGAAATAATTTTAAAAGGATACCTTATAAAGTTCTGATTTTTGTGAAATTTTTATTCATGTGACTCAGCTGTTTATTTAGTTGGCAGAACCTTACAAATCCCAGTTGTTTGTTTTTAAATGAAATAATCACAGCCCTTTTCTCTGTAGAGGAGAATGTAGCCTTTTGCACCCTTTGTTTCACATTATAAATTTGATTTTAAAAATAAGTTGAGAGAAGTGATTTGAAAATACTTCTAGCCATTGGTGTCGGGGACAAACCATGCAATGCTTTTTTTTTTTTTTTTTTTTTTGAGGCAGGGCCTCACTTTGTAGTTCAGGCTGGCCTTGAAATCACTATGTAGCCCAGGCTGGCCTCAAAGTCTCCGTGATCCTCCTGCCTCAGCCTCCCAAGTGCTGGGATTATAGGCATGCTCCACCCCGCCTGGTGCCTTTATTTTTAAAATGAAGTAATAATTGGATAAAGTAAGAGGGACGATACTGATTAAGTTGTGTGATATGGTATAGTGAAATTTTAACTGAAGCATAATGTCTATTCAGTTGCAATTAAAAAAGAGATTTTTTAGTTGTTTCCAGTATTCCAGTTATTGTCAGCTGCATATTGGGATGATTCCAAGAACTTTTGCATCTTATATACATTTTTGGGAGTAGATTGGATTTGCAATAGAGGGAAGAATGCCAAGAAATGGAAGTTTCATTATTCACATTCCTGATATTTATAGTTTTTCTGTAACCCCATTACTCTGTAGATTTGTGTGTCATTTAAATAAAATATCTCATAAGTTCTTATTCACATACTGTTATGTATAGAAGAAACTTGATTTGAGACTACTATATGATTGAGGAGTGGTGCATTGAAACTAATATCAAAATAGAAATTTTGTGAGGACTAAGCTTTTTTTTTTTTTTTAATAGCAAGGAGCTGCACTTGTGTCCTGATCTATTGTGCTGTCCTTATACTAATTCCTATTTTTATTTTCTTTCACAAACGATTCTTGTGGCATTTAAATCTGTTATGTGGGTATCAAAGAAGTAATGCAAAAGGCAGATCTTACTGAAGAAAAATTTCACCACTGTTCAAATTTTAAGATACTCATTTTCCTGTTAAATGGATGAAGAAATAGGGAGGGGGGGTTGAAATAGGGAAACAATGTTGCAGTTGTAACATTGTCTTTAGTAATTTGTATAAATTCAGTTGGTCACTTTTACATTCCAGCGAATGTTACTTTATGTTTTGTTTTTGATTGGAGGGCACATTTCTTTGTGTAATTTTGGGTTTCCTTTTTAGTTTTTAAACACCAGTCTAAAGGTCAAAATCTTGTTCATCTAAAAACCTGCAAGAATGTAAATGTGTCTTAAGTGTTCTGTGTATTTGTGTGTGTGTGTAAATTTTATATATATATATATATATTTTTTTTTTTTTTTTTTTCTTTTTTTCTTTTTTGTGGGTACCGGCGATCAAACTCAGGACCTCACGCGCCAGCAGGCACCCGTGCCGCTGAGCGATATCACTGGCCCTTTTTTCGTATGTGGGTACCAGGAGATGAACTCAGGACCTCGCACTTTCCAGGCAGGCATTTATGCTGCTGAGCTATCTCACCCGCCCACATTTTATATTTTTGACTGATATTTGTTGAAGGAGTTTGAATTTGGGTACTAAGTTGAATGTAATGACTCAGGAAGTGAATTTTATTTGAAATAAAAAATTGAATAAAATCTTCCTTAATCATGAAAGATATTTGCCCTGAGCAGTATTCAAACATAAAGATATACATCTTAGTAAGCTTTCAAACACCTAATGTATGTATGTATAGGGGATTCAACCAAGAGCGTTCAAACTGAGCTATATCCCCAGCTCTTTTTATTTTGAGGCAGGGTCTTGCTAAGTCACTAAATTGCCCTTGCTGGTCCCAAACTTGTGATCCTCCTGCCTCAGCCTTCCAGAATTCTGTGATTATGCTATGCATCACTACATCTGCCTTGATATATTTAGTTTTTTGTTTTTTTTTTTTTTTTTTTTTTTGAGACAGAGTCTCACTGTGTAGTTCAGGCTGGCCTCTAGCTCACTATATAGCCCAGGCTGGCCTCAAACTCACAGCCATTCTCCTGCCTCAGCCTCCCACGTGTTTGGATTACAGGTATGCACCACCGTGCCCAGCTGAATATATTTAACTTTTGTCCTTTAATTTCTTTTCTTTTCATTTCAGTTCTGTTCTGTTCTCTAGGGCTGGGGATGTAGTTCAGTGATCAGAGTGCTCACTTGGCGTGTGTGAGGCCCTGGGATCAATCCCCAGTACCAGGAGTGGGGGGTTGGGGGGATGGACACCAAACCAAACACATCAAAAAGTAAAATAATAGTCCAATATTGAGGAATAAAACAGAGCAGAACAGTTTATTTGAAGGGAATGCAGTGGAATGGAGTGTGGGCACTATGATGATTACTATCAGAATTTATCTGTGTATATTTTAGAGTCTTTTTGGACAAAATGAGCAGACTCATGGAAAAGGATAAGATTAACCAGTTTGATTTTTGTAATTCTGCCAGATACGTTTATTTTTAAGTAAAAAAAACCCTTTCCTCTTGATTTTTTTTTTTTTTGTAATTGCTTTGAACTTATGGATGTGTGGTTTTACTTTGCTGTTAGTTTTCTGTGCTATTTATATTTTTAATTTTCATAAATTAATCAATTAAATTTATTTTAATAATTTAATTAATTAATTAATTAAATTTATTTATTTTAATTAATTAATTAATTTATTTTTTGTGGGTACCAGAGGTCGAACTCAGGACCTCCCACACCAGCAGGTGCCTGTGCCGCTGCGTGATATCACTGGCCCTTTTTTCATATGTGGGTACCGGGAGTCGAACTCAGGACCTCGTGCTTGCCAGGCAGGCGCTTATGCTGCTGAGCCATCTCACCGGCCCTATTTTTTTTTTTTTTTTTTTGAGACAGGGTCTCACTATGTAGTTTAGGTAGGTCTTGATCTCACTATGTAGCCCAGGCTAGTGTCAAACTCACAGCGATCCTCTTACCTCAGCTGGAATTGCAGGTATGTACTACCATGCCTGGGTTTTCTGCTCCTTGAGAAGCTTTATAGTTAAGTTAAAAATTCATTCCTTTGGATTTTTGATTCAAAGTACTTACACTAGTAATAGTAAGGAGACTAGATTTTAGAGGTTATTTTCAGGTTAGTAATTTTTATGAATAAAAGAAGTTAAGACACCTTCTAGTGTGTTTATCATTTAATTGGAGACTTTCTTTGGTATTTCTTGTAGGCCTTGTCTGCTGACCAAGAGGCATCTTGATTTTTGTTTGAAATACCTTTGTTTCTTTGCTTTTCTTTGATGTTTGAAGCTACTCTCCCAAGATATAGAATACTAAGTTAGCTTTTTTCTTTTCTTTTTAATTACAATGTCATTTCACTGTCTTTTGTTCATGTATTTTTGTTCATATCTTTATTAATTATGTTAAAGTCTAATTTTTATGTAGTTTATTAAAAGTTTAATGTTTTAGAAATAATAAAATAAGTATATCGACATTTTTTTAAAGTAGAGTTCAAATAGTACAGAAGGGTATGAATGTAAGCTAAATTATTTTCCCATCCTACTTCTTGAATCTCATATCCATTCTTATTCCTAAATTGCAACTATTTTCACTATATCTGATTTTAGTTAATCTAGTGGTTATCATCATACTTTATTTTTTTAATGTTAAAGTGGTTTATTCAATCAGTTAAGTATTTTTTTCTGTATATATATTTAGTGTTACTTTAAAATTGACACAGTATACATATTTTGGGAGTACAATATGATATAATACATATATACAATGTATATAATCAGATGAGGTTAACTGCTGTATCTAACATCTCAGGCACTTATCATTTCTTTGTGTTAGGAACATTCAAAATACTGGCTATTAGCTCTGTTTGCTGTTTTGAAGCATTCAGTTAATTGTTGCCAATCAGGATACCCTACTGTGCCATAGAACATTAGAGGTTATTCCTTCTATTTAATGGTCTTGATGTACCTGTTAACCATCTTCTCACCATTCTGATGTATATAATTATATGTTTTTTTATTTTTGAATTTTTTTTCCCCTAAGACAGGGTCTTGCTATGTAGCCCAGGCTGACCTTGAACTTGTGATACTTTTGCCTCAGCCTTTCAAGTAGCAGAGATTATAGGTGTGCACCACTGCACCTAGCTAAACTCTTTGTTTTATATATATATATATATATATATATATATATATATTTTTTTTTTTTTTTTTTTTTTTTTTTTTTTTTTTTTTTTTGAGACAGGGTCTCACTATGTAGTTCATGCTGGCCTTGAACTCACTATGTAGCCCAGACTGGCTTGGAACTCTTGGTGATCCTCCTGCCTCAGCCTCCTGAGTGCTGGGATTACAGGCATGTGCCACCATGCCTGGCCTTCTCATAATAAGTTTTTACTTAACTGTATACTTAGGAAATATAAGACAATGTTTTTCAAACTGTTTTCCCTGGACCCTGTGACTCAGAATGAGATACTTGGAAAAAATGCGACCAAGGCTCTTAAGTGATTTTAAAAGAGTTGTTCCTAAGATACTTTTAGCAATCCCTGAATCACTGGAGTAAGTGTACATTAGGAGGTAATTTTGGAGCACAAATTGACTTGGAGATCTATAATCTTGCAGTATTTAAATCATTTTCTGGTTATCTACTGCTGTATAACAAATCAACCTGAAATTTAGTAACTTCAAACAATCATTTTATTTGCTTATGATTCATTGGTCAGAAATTTGGAAAGGGCCTGGGTGGATGGCCTATCTCTGACCCGTCTCGTACTGATCCACAACCCCATCTGGGGTGACTGAGGCTAGAAAACCCACTTCCAATGTGACTTCCACATTCAAGTGCCTGATGCCCTGGCACTCTTTGGTCTCCCTGTCCTCTTTTTACATGGCATCTCATCCAGTGTCTTTCCACATGCCTTGGTTTTTCATAGCATATCACGTAGGGTGGTTGTACTTACGTAGCAGCTTTGTTCTAAGGGACGGAACGTTGAATCTACCAGTCCAGTTAAGGACTGTTCCTGGAATAGGCATGTTGGTTTCACTTTATTGTGCTAGTCATAGGGACCACCCAGACACAAGGGAGAGCGAGGAAATAGACTCTGCATCTTAATTGCAGAATGGGAAGGTCACGTTGCAGATGGCCATGTCACCGTCTTTGGAGAATACCATCCATTATATATATTATATCCAGAAGCACCTTGGAAATCACGATGAGGAGAATGGTAAGGTGCAGTAAGACTGCATATTTAGAGGTAAAGCAGCTCTGTCTCGCCATGCAATGCCCTCCACCAAGTTACGATGCAGCACAGCCCCCTCCAGAAGCTGAGCAGGTGGCGGTGCCATGCTGTTGGGCTTCTGGCCCTCAGGACTATCAGCCAAATAAACTTCTATTCTTTATGAACAATAAAGGAATAAAGTGAAAGGCGGCAATTATTTTTTTCTGTCAAAGTGATAGTTTTAAGAGTTCCTAGTGTATAGAGAGCCCTTCCTGGTCCTCGTCACGGTCCAGGAAGTTAGATTTGTAAACCCAAAAGGAAGTTATTGGAATTCTACCGAGTTAATTCCAATCTACCACATCCAATGCAATCCACGGCAAGAATAAAGGCATATTTATAGTTGTGCGGAGCCAAGGGGTCCTAAGTCCAGCCAAGATGGTGGTTACTGGAACAAAGGCCACGACCCAGGGCCGAACCCGGGTTTTATTAATTCTGAAGGAGGGGAGTGGCTCGGGGGATGAGTGACTGTGAGAGTGGCGGGAAGTACGTGAGAATCTCGTGAGCTGGGCTAAGCCTGAAAATCAACTTTGCAAATGCAGAGGGAAGGATATGCAAAAGGAGTAATCTGCATAACACAATTCAAGATAGTATCTAATGTTTTGGGGTCGGTGCTTCAGCTCTGATGTGTAATCTTTTATGCCCTGGGAAGTCATAGCCTCTTTCTTGAGGCTCGATCCCAGCCGACAGCATGGAGCATGGCTCTCCATCCCGCCAGGCTCAACCATGTATTGGGAACAAAGGGGCGGGGAAACACAGGCCTGTCGCCTTGCTTCAAAGACTACACATCAGGACCTCGGCTGGACCTATTTGCATTGCCTAAAGCCAATTAAAGAGATAAGGAAAAGTCCTAGCCAGCTCTGTACACATCAATAGGTGGAATTAGGGCCAGGCTCAGCCAAGATGGAGATAGTTGCTCTTCTCTCAAGGACAGCCATCCAGGTGGTCCCCCACACTAGTGCTGTAAAAGGTATAGGGAAACACTCTTTGTACTGTTGGAAAGAATGTGGTTTCGTACAGCTTTTGTGAAGGATATGGTAATAAAATGTCTCAGAATTAAAAAATATATATATTTTGATTTGCCGTTTTTAGATCTAGGAATGTCTTCTAAGAAGTAGGATGACCATGTGCAGTCATGTGAACTAGGATATTTATCAGAGCATTGTCTACTAGAGTATAGAAAAAGTTGCATAAAATAAAGTAGAATAATGCTTTAGCTAATAAAAAGTAATGATAGTTAATGTGTATGAAATACTTAATATATACTAGAACCATTCAAAGTACTTCCTTCATGTATTCCTTGTGACAACTGCCTGAGGTATGTATTATTACCCCCAGTTTAGAGATGTGGAATCTAAGAAGAGCCTGGCAAGGTGGCTGAAGTGTATAATCCCAGCTACTTTGGAAGCTGAAGCAGGAGTATCACAAGTTTGAGACCAGCCTGGGATACGTAGTATGACCCGCTCTCAAACAACAACAATAACAACAACACAACAACAGCAGCAGCAACAACTGTATATCCGCCCCTTGCAGTCTGAGGGAGGAAGCTACTTTACACATGGAGGGGGGTGGTCAGGGACTGTGGGTCTCGAGTGGACGACTCTTCCAGCTTGCAGTGCTGCTGCTGGTGAGACCCACTGGGGACACAGACTGCCACTTCGGTCACACACTGATCCCCTGACCCAGGGCGAGGCTGGACCCCGTGTCCCCATGATGGCCCTCCCAGCCTGCCCCGAGATGACCATATGAGCATGGGTACAAGCATAATGCCATGGAATACAGGTGACCCAAAGACAGGCGAGTCACGGTCTCTACTGTGACCATGCAGCGGATGGCGGTTTGTCGCTATCTGGATTTCCAGAGGAACACCCGGCCCAATGGACTAGCATTTGGGCCAAACTACAAAAAACCTAGGTGTAGTCTCCATTCTGTGTGTTCAGGTGTTCTCCTTATCTTGTATTTTTAACTATTTTTAAAAATGCACAGAGTTTGGGTTAAAAACCAACCACCAAATGCATCCTGACACCAATCTACAGCTCAGCGGCTCCCAGAGTCCAGGTGCCCACACACCCAAATCCCTGACAGTACTGACAGTGAGTCGATTGTTTTCTTACAATGGAAGAGCTGAGTAATATTGCATAGGAGTACCACAGACTGCCTCCGTGGAAGCAAACTATTTACATTGAATAAAAACCTGGCTGCACTGCATCCGCACACATGTAGCAGTGTGCACACCATGACCAACCTGTGGAGACGGCTTCTGGCACTCAGGACCACAGAGTCATGTATTTGCCACATGAGAGGAAAGTGGAAGGTAGAGGAGGAAGTGAGGGGCGGGGGCTCTGGTTCACTTCTGTTTGCAGAGCTGATTGGACAGGCTCTCCAGTCCTTCTTAGAGCTGGTCCTTGCTGGTGGCACAGGTGGCGTGAGTGTTCTGGTCCTGTGGTGTAGAGAGTATAGTCTTGCTTGTCTGTGATTTCGGCTGCCTTCGATGTGCTGGGGAGGTCTGTTGACCAGAGCGTGGCACCCTCATGAACTCCTCATTGGCCTTGTGCACATGGCTCTGTCATTTCTGTCCATCACAAGATCAAGCCTTGGGTATTGTGGAAATAGTGGTGCCTCCGTGGCCAGATCTTGTCCTAGCCACCCACATCCCACACTGTGAAGCTGATCTTGTATTTAGCAGTCTCGCTGAATTCTGGGGATGATGCTCACAATTTCACCAAGCTTCAATTTGTACCGAATTGTGTCTTCCCAGCAGCATCCAGGACCACCATGAAGATACACATTTCTCTTTCCCTCTCCCTGTCCCTCTCCCTCCTCCACTTCCCTATTGACTTTCTAGGTAAAATATTTTAGTTTATTACAATATGGAACACAAAGATACAGCCTTGAATAAAACTGTAACAAATACATTCTGAAACAATATACAAACTTAATCATGAAATGGGTATGAGGTATTATTAAGAAATTATTGTTAATATTATGTGTGGTAATGGTAAGGAGGTTCTCTTAAAATCTTCATTGGTTGGGGCCGGGGATTTAGCTCAGTGGCGCAACGCCTGCCTGGCAAGCATGAGGTCCTGAGTTCGATTCCCGGTACACCCCCCCAAAAAAAATCCTCATTTGTTGAAGGTCAATAAGATATAAGGTATCAGGGATTTGCTTTAAAGTTCATCAGTAATAAAATGGGTAGGCCTGTCTGAAACAAGCATGAGAAAGTCTTGTATGTAACTGTGGAAACTTGGTGATGGGAGCATGGGAGTGCATTGTACACCTATCTAGTTTTGTATCTTTCATTCACTTCAGAAGAGGCTATGAAAGACATAACTACTCATTTTTTGACACAAAAATTGAACCAGAAGGTTAAATTGTATGCGAAAGTTATATGGTATGCAAGACTTCTGTTGCTTTCCAGAGGAGTTCTTTATGTAATAGTGTCAAGACATATGTATGCCAGAAGAAGTTATTTCTAAATATTTGGTCAAATATTTCTTTGTTTCTGAATCTTTTGAAAAGAACCCAACATTTTAAGGTATTAAGAAATAATCTTACTCTTACAGTATGTAAAGCTGCAGTCTTTTAACTATGGCAGAAAGCTAGCTAGGACAGAAAAATTCTGTACAAAGTACAAAACTCTCTGATTCAAACCACCACTCACAATTGTAGAACACTATTGTACAGATTTCTTGCTTATCAATTAGCTATTGTGTAAGTGGTTTGTAATCTTTCCTATGACTGCAGCACTACAGCATCACTAGTACTGCTTTACTATGATTCCAACAGTTGTAAACAATGGTGTCTCTTTTGATTCTAATCCAACAGCTGTATTCTGGTCACAGGTGTTAGTAGTGGTCTTTGAAATAAAAATATGACAATATTATGAAAATAGAGTTTGATCCTAAGAAAGATAACACATGACTTGGTGTCAAGACTTTTGCTTTCTATTAAGAATGTTTTAGTTTCCTTTTTATTTTAATGCCTAATTGACAATTTGCGAAGTCATTCATGTAATCTAATAGGCTTTTTTTTTTTTTTTTTTGGTACTGGAGATTGAACCCAGGGCTTTGCACATGCTAGACAAAGTGTCTACCACTGAGCTACACCTTAGATCTTTTTAACAATTTTATTTTATTTTATTTGTTTATTTTTTGTGGGTACCGGGGGTCGACCTCAGGACCTCGCGCGCCAACAGGCGCCCGTGCCGCTGAGCGATATCACCGGCCCTTTCTTCGTGTGTGGGTTCTGGGAGTCGAACTCGGGCCCTCGCGCTTGCCAGGCAGGCTCTTACGCCACTGAGCCATCTCACTGGCCCCAACAATTTTAAGACAGGGTCTCATTAAATTGTACAGTCTGACCTTGACTTGCGATCCTACTGCTTCAGCCTCCCGAGTAATTGGGATTTCAGATGTACACAATGCTGGTTTAAATAGGCAGTTTGGTTTGGACAGTACCTCATCCCTATAACATGTACTCTGAATAATTATGATGTAGACAAAAATTACACAATGTATTAATTATTGTTTCTGTCCTACTAGCCTGTTTTGAAACTCTGTTTTATTGTTATTTTTACTTTTTTCTCTTAAAAAAAAATAGGCGGTTGATTCAGAAGTGTACATCAGAATCATCCAGGAAGCTTTTTCCAAAATACTTTTGTGTGGACTCTGCCCTAGATCTACAGAATCAGAACTTTTGGGTGTGGAAAGGCATCAGGCATAGATACTGTCAAAAAGCTTTGTAGATCATTCTGATGTGAGCCTGCAAAGACTACTAGTCTAAAAGTCTCAGAATTCTTTGTTATGTATAAACAGATAATAAAGCAAAACGACTTTCAGTCTTTACCTTCTCTTTTTAAACTGATAGTTACAGGCATGGCATAATTTTCCACTGGCTATCATAACTGTATTCCTTGTTCTGTCACTGTAGAACAAGCAAAACTTTTAAACTTGCAATGGATGGTCACTAAAATGTTTCTAGCAGGCAGATAATGTGATAACATTTGTATTTAGCTTGATGTTCGTTGTTTGGATGTCAGATATTGTGTGCCAAATATTGTGAGTTTTACCTTGTTGGATGATAGATATGTCAATACTACTGTAAGTATCTTTGAGCTCTGTCCTGGGATGCAGTTTAGTTACTTAGAAATAGTTTGATCCTTTAGGATCATAAATTAGATAGGTGATAATCAGTATGCATTCTACAGATATTAAGAGGCTAATAAGGTAATATTATGAAGATCTTTGTGCCTTTAAATTTTATTTTATTTTATTTATTTATTTTTTTATTATCAACCATGTATAAGGATTTTCTTTTTTTAAATTTTACAGCTTTGATAAAATTAACATGTTTTGTTTTGTTTTTGAGACTGGATTGTGCTGTGTAGCTTGTGCTGGCCTGGAACCTGCCATGTAGCCCGGGTTGGCCTTGGGCTGGCCTTAACTATTCTTCCTACTCAGCTGCCCAAGTGTTGAGATTACAGGTATGCACCATCACACCTCGCTGAAATTAAAATATTCTTGAAAGATACAAATTAAGAAAGCTTACTCATGAAGAAATAGGTATCAACAATAGTTGTATATTTATTTTAAAATTGGATTTATGGTTAAGAAACTACCAAGAAAGGAAATTCTAGTTCCAAATATGACTTCCTGAGTGAATTCTACCAAACACTTAAGGAAGCGTAATCGCCTAGGTTCAATCCCCCGTACCAATTTTACACAAATTATTCTAGAAAATTGATAAGCAGGGAATATTTCCAGTTCATTTTTAAAAATTTCTTTTCTTTTTGTTTATTTGAGACAGGGCTCTATGTAGTCAGGCTGGCTTGAACTCATTATGTAGCCCAGACTGGACTCAAACTCACTGTGATCCACCCAGGTGCTGGGACTATAGGGTATAGGTGTGCACCGCCATTCCCGGCTGCCTTTTGTATTCTTGGTGGTAGCCGGTCTGACTGACCTGAGATGGAATCTCAGTGTAGTTTTGATTTGCACTTCCCACGGGGTCATTACTTTTAAGCACAGAAACAGCATTTCAAATGATTTTGTATTCATTCAGCATGGAACTCATATGGTATCTATTGGATTCGCCTGAATTTTTAATGAATCAAATTAAAATATCACTAATACCCCCAAAAAGTCACTTGCTTGAACTAGACTGGATAAACAGAACTTGCTTTAACAATCCTGATTTCTTCAGATGCCCAGGCCTCTATCTCAGTAGGTGGGTCTTGTGGCAGAAAACAAAAAACATCTAATTAGGAGACAGGCTTTACGTTTCAGTTATCCTTCCCTGGTCCTGTGACTACAAATGAGCCCAGTAAACATGCCATCTTGGGCTATATTTACTCTACATGGGCATTATAATAAAAAGGGGTTTAGTAACAGTCCTTATAATTTACAGTTGCTGAGAGAATCAACAGAAAGGATGTGTATGAAGCCAAATCAGAAAAGGACCCTATCGAGCTTTTATGATTTCAAAATGTAAAGTCTTGGGTTAAGAATCGAACAAGATCTCACTTAGCACAGCAGAGAATGGGTTCAACACGGCACCCCGGAGAGGAGTTCAGTTGCTTTTGTACAGAACTCCTCCTGGCTTTGCCCTGCGAGACGCCCGGTGAAGAAGAGAGACACTTGTAAAGATGAGGAGAAAATCGTCATCAGCCAGCACCAGTCCTTGCTTTCAGTAATAACGGAAATTAAACCTGAGTTACTCAGCACACATTTACAGGAAAAAGCCTGAATTAAAAAGGAAGAGAAAATAAGGGGAGCGGCACTGACACAGGTCAAGCCAGTCCCCTAACAAAATGAAGTAAGAGAAGACAGAAGAGGGCTTCAGTTCGAGAAACTGAAGGCAGCACAGGTCTGAAGAGGAGCAGCGGTTTCATGGGGTGCTGTGCAGGGTGGGGTCCAGCGGGTCAGGATCTCAGTGCTGGTTTTATGGCTCCTGAGGAATCCTATGGCTGGGGGGCGGCGGGGTTCCCAGGGGCGGACTGGGTCTGCTGGGGCTGTCTTCATCTTGTGAGGCTCTGCTGGGATCCTGGGGACCACAGGTTTAGGGCAGGAGGATTTCTCGATGGAGCTGAATGTTCCTGTGAATCCTGAAAATTCCTTTAGTTACTGGTATGGTAGCGCCCTGAGTCTTGAAGAGGGATGAAGTAGGCTAGGTGAATTTGGGACTGGAAAACCTTGTTTCACCAGCTTTGAGACAGACACCTCCTCAAACTTGCATTCCTGCTTCCTTACCCTCTAGGGCAGCTGGGATTACAAGTGTGTGCCACCATGCTTGGCTTCGACCATGAATATTTTAATTTTTCTTTAAAGATTTAAAATTGAGGGCCGGTGAGATGGCTAAGCAGTGTAAGTGCCTGCCTGGCAAGCATGAGGGCCCGAGTTCGACTCCCAGAACCCACAAATGAAAAAAGGGCCGGTGATATCGCTCAGTGGCACAGGCGCCTGCTGGCACGCGAGGTCCCGAGGTCGACCCCCGGTACCCACAAAAAAAAAAAAAAAAAAAAATTGAGCCTCCTTCCTTTATTCTGTGTTCTCATATCCTGCTTTTTTGGAAAGTGCTTAGAATGTCTTATGTAACACGTATACATTTTTAATAGCTGTTTGTTTTCACCTTACCTAAATGTATGGGAGCAGAGGGTTATCCTTTTTTTTTTTTTTTCCAAATTTACTTTTAAAAAATTACTTACTACCAGATCCCAAATTTCTAGTACAATTTAAAGACAATTCAAAAGCATGATCTATAAAAGCATAAAAACTGGTTTTCATAAAAAAATAATAACTTATCTTTGAAAGGTACGATGAGAACGAGAAGACTGGGATAGTAGGTATTTGTAAAGCATATGTATATAACAAATGACTTATTTCCAGAATATATAAAGAGCTCTCAAAACTCAAGAATAAGAAAACAATACAATTAAAAATGAGCAAAGTTGGGGGCTGGTGAGATAGCTCAGTGGCATAAGCGCCTGGCTGACAAGCATGAGGTCCTGAGTTCGATTCCTGGTACCCACATAAAAAGGAAAAAAGGGCCGGTGATATCGCTCAGCGGCACAAGTGCCTGCTGGCAAGTGCGAGGTCCTGAGTTCGACCCCCAGTACCCACATTAAAAAAAAAAAGCAAAGTATTTATTTGAACAGGACACATCACTAAAAAGCTATAAGAATGGCAAATAAACAAATGAAAAGCTGTTCGTCTTTATTAATCATTGGAGACCTGCAAACTGAAAACTTGCAGAGACGCCTCTGCACAGCTCATAGATGGACACAAATGAAATAGACTGAGTACACCAAGTTTTGGCCACTACGGGGAACAGCTGAAACTCCTGTGCCACTAGTGGGTATGTAGAAAGGCAGAACCACTTTGCAAAAACAGTTGGTAATTTCTTAAAATGTTAGACCCACACTTACGTGATGCGGCCATTCTACTCCTAGGTTAGGCATTTATCCATACGAAGAGAAGGCATGCATCCGTGTGAAGATTTGCACAGGATCGTTTCTGGCCGCTTTATTCATAATGGTTAACTACTGGAAACAACGGACATGTCCTTCGGCAAGTGAGTGAGCCTAGGAGCCGGTGTTTCCCGAAAATGGAATCCTGCTCTGCGGCAAGACAGAGGGAATTACTGGTACAGTCTGTAAAATGGATGAATCTCGAAATAAGTATGCCTGGTAAAAGAACCCAGGCCAAACAGAGTAGATATTACATGAACCCTTTTCTATAGCATTCTCTGGAATTTAAATTAATGTATAATGACAAAAAGTGCCTGGGAGGGGGAGGGGTGGGAGGCAGAGATCACAAAAGGGGGTGTGAGGAGACTCTGGGGATGGTGACTGTTTATTACATGTATTTTATGCCTCAATAAATCTGTGTCATTTGTTCATTTGTTGTTTTAAAATGATGACCTCTGGGAGAGTATGTTAGACTCTTACTTCTGCTGCTCCCCAACTCCCACAGTGGGGAATCTGTAATCTGCTTTTCTCTTGTCCTAGGGCAAGTCCTGTACTTCGGGCTGGCCATTTCTATATTTCTGTCAGTGCCTCAGCAGCTGGTGGTGGTACATGTCCAGCCTCTTTCTGCAGAAGTCTCTACATTCCAGAATATGAAACAAACCTGAGATTACTCTTAGGTGGCTCACAGCTTTTGTAGAAAACATTCACGTTGGCCTCCCATCAGTGACAGTGAAGTTCCTGTGTGGTTTTAGTCTCCTTCTCTACATAGACCACTTCAATCAGACACTAGTCTTTAGATTTCTCAGGTAGACGACATAATTAGCCAGGCACAGTGACACATGACTGTAGTCCTGGCTACCCAGTAGGCTGAGGCAGGTGGAGTGTTTTGAGCCTCCAAAGTGAAGACCAACCTGGGGCACATAGTGAAACAAAATAAAAACAAAAAGAGACATTAGTCCACAGAGTCTGTAATCCTCAAAAGATGGACATCAAGCTTTCAGAATGTATACATTTTTTTTTTGGAGACAGAGTCTCACTTTGTAGTGCAGGCTGGCCTTGAACTCACTGTGTAGCTCAGGCTGGCCTCTAATTCACGGTGATCCTCCCGCCTCAGCCTCCCAAATGCTGGGATTACAGGCCTGTGCCAGCCACCACACATGGCTCAGAGTATATCCTTAAAGCCCCCTTATTAGGTTAGAGGTGAGGGCAAAGTACTTGTCCATCCCCTTTTGATTTGGGAGTGATATTGACAACTCTATCTAAAGAAATCTCCTTTTCTCAATTTCTGTCTCATTTTTGATATCTCTAAACCTTCCCTATCTTGACCCTTACCAAAAATGCACTGGAGGGGGTGATCTGCTAAGTGCTGAAATAGTTACTTCATGGGCTTTGTCCCTGTTGCCTAGCACCTCATTTTAGATTATGGATGTGATTGTCATGTATATCCTTGGCACATCAGCTAAGACTGAGATAATATGCTATTAGGAGGATTTTTCTCACTTCTGTTTTACATTAAAATCTGCACTTTGTTCAGGATCAATGAAATTGTGGGAGCACTACTTTTCATTTTGTCTTGATCTCATGGTATTGGGCATATATTCATTCATTCATTCATTCATTCATTCATTCATTTTTGGTACTGGGGACTGAAGTGAGAGCTTTCACACTGAGCTACATCTCCAGCCCCCTTTTTAGACAAGTTCTTGCTAAGTTACTAAATTGCTCAGACTAGGCTCGAACTTGTGATCCTCCTGCCTCACAGAGTGCTGGAATTACAGGCATGCAGCACAACACCCTGCTCCACAGAGTATTCTTATCTGTGGTGTGGGATTATACTATTTCCTGGTTTCATAATGGAAGGCTTTCTGTTATGTATGTGTGTGTGTGTGTGTGTGTGTGTATATATATATATATATTTTTTTTTTTTTTTTTTTGTGGGTACCGGGGGTCGACCTCAGGACCTCGCATGCCAGCAGGCACCTGTGGCGCTGAACAATGTCACTGGCCCTTTTTTCGTACGTGGGTTCCGGGAGTCAGACTCGGGCCCTCGCGCTTGTCAGGCAGGCGCTTACGCTGCTGAGCCATCTCACCGGCCCCCTATTTTTTTCTTTTCATAATATTTGTAATTGTCCTTACTGCACCCTCCTCTCTCTTTTAAAGCCAAGTCTCCTTGTTAAAAGTCATCTTATCATTTTAGTCCTCACTGATTTCTGCCTTTTCTAAACTTGTGTAGAATTTCTTAGTAACAGTTAATTCTTTATATTTACTTAGGCTTCATTCTTTTGCATTCATCTAATTCCTTCCAAGTACTTTAGTGGAATTGATTTTTCTTTATTTTTTAAAATGGAAGAGTTAAAATTGGCTATCTCCACTCTGGAAATCAGTGTGGAGATTCCTCAAAAACTAGGATTGAAGGTCCTGTTTGACCCAGCTACCCTCCTTCTGGGTATCTTTCCAGAAGAATTAAAAACATTGTACTACAGCGATACATGTGCCTCCATGTTTATAGCAGTACAATTTGTAATAGCTAGATTTTGGAAACAACCCAAATGCCCATCAACCAAAGAATGGATAAAAAAGATGTGGTATTTTTATACAATGGAGTACTACTCAGCCGTAAAGAAGGATAAACTGGAGACTTTTATAGGTAAGTGGATGCAACTTGAGACCATACTCATAAGTGAAATAAACCAGACACACATGTAAAAAAAAAAAAAATGGTTATCTCTATGATGTCTCCCAGCTCAGGGATGTTAAGATTCTTAAAACTCCTTTGAGAGAAGTAGAACTGGTAGCATTGCTTGGAATTTTATGTCTAATAAATAGGTCAGATATAAATTGGATAGGCCAATATGACATAGCAAATTAATGAAAGTAAGGATTAGGGTATATTAATTTTATCCTACTGTCTGTGTTAGAAATTTTAAGATTTGTTTTATGCTTAGAAATATCACTTTCCCTCACCATCAATAATTTATTACTGCTGGAGTAAGTAATAAGGGAATGAGGGTTATATTCATGAAGTCTCATTTATTAGATATTTTTATTCTTTGCTTTGTATCATGTAGTGGGGCATTATCAGAACAATACATTGTTCAGAGACTAGTGCCAAGGAGTTTAGATGAACCCAGGCTAATAGCTTAATTTGATGTATACATTTGTTGTGTTTCTTTAAAAAAAACTAGAAGAATTAAGATGTGTTACGTACGTGTACCAACTCCTCACGATGAATGTAATCACTGTGCACTGGAAGCATGGGCTAATAAAATAAAAACAAAAACTGTATGGGTTTTAAAAGTATAATAAATAATGGAGGAAACAGCAATTTTGAGGCGATCGCCTGTGTTAAGAATTAATCTGTCCTCATGACAGTTCCTATGACATAGATCTGACTCTGGACGCATACAACACTGTTGTCAGGGAGCAATGGTAAGAAAAATGATAGGAAGTCCTGCTGCCGTTCTGCGCTTCCTGTGCTAGCGCCAGTCAGCCTTACGGTCCTAATCCTAGGGACTCTCAGTGGGATTAGCATCATTTACAGGTCCTTTCTTCTGATCATGAGCTCCCGAAAGAATATCTAAATGCTTAAAAGGAGGAAAAGCAGTGTCGTTGTCCCTTTTGCCCCTAAATTAACATTGGAACACAAAAATCATTCCAGAAGTTCACCACTGAATTTGTGAATCTGTGGTGATTTTTTTATTTGTATGATTTTCCTATTAGAATTTATTCCAGATTTAGCGAGATCCTGTTAAACAAGGATTTATTTCTGTGACAGGACAGCCTTTTTTGTTTTTTTCCTCTCTGTAAAGACGTGTCAGTTTGTGAGACACATTTAAGGTTTCAAACTTAAGTATTCAGATTGGAAGTAATATCAGATGGACTCTGAGTAGAATAGGGTTGTTTTCCTTTTACTTCTCTTTTCCCAGGTTGTTGGCTGTGTAATTAATTAATTTTGATTTTTACTTGGAAATGTTTCTGGTCTTCCTTTGGAAATTTAGCATTGAGTATGGTCAGAGGTGAGTGTATTTTCTGACTCTATTCCTGTGTACCTTTTTCAGCATCTGATAAATAATTTTAAAAAGTCTTTGAATAGGCTCATGCATTAACTAAAGTCAGTAGCTTTCTTATAGACCAATCAGCAGATAGGAAAAATTTAGGGAGAAAATCCCATTTAAAATAATAACAGGTGGGGCCGGTGAGATGGCTCAGCGGCATAAGCGCCTGCCTTGCAAGCGCGAGGGCCCGAGTTTGACTCCCGGATCCCACATACGAAAAAGGGGCCGGTGATATCGCTCAGCGGCACGGGTGCCTGTTGGCGCCTGAGGTCCTGAGGTCGACCCCCCGGTACCCACCAAAAAAAAAAAAAAAATAATAATAATAATAACAGGGCTGGTGAGATGGCTCAGCAGCGTAAGTGCCTGCCTGGCAAGCGCGAGGTCCTGAGTTCGACTCCCGGAACCCGCATACGAAAAAAGGGTCGGTGATATCGCTCAGTGGCATGGGCACCTGCTGGCGCGCGAGGTCCTGAGGTCGACCCCCGGTACCCACAAAAAATAAAATAAAATAAAATAACAAAAGATATAAAATAAATAGAAATAAAATTAGTGTAAAATACAGTGTTACCAAAGCTTTTGTTTGCAAACAATTTGGTTGGCATACACAAACGTTTGACATAATTTTGTTTTGTTTGCAAACTGCCTTGGACAACAAACACAACTGTGGCCGTCTTTCCCACACAAACACAAATGTGGCCATCTTTCCCAAAAAGGTGTGTTGTGGAACACGTTAAGTTTGTGAACCGAGGTACTGCTGTATATGGGACTTTAAATTATAAAACAAGGCCAAGGATGTAGTTCAGCAGCACAGTGCCTGCCTGGAAAGTGCAAGGTCCTGAGTTCGATTCTAGTACCCAAAAAAAAAAAAATTGTAAAACAACAATGAAGCTTGATGACAAAAAAGGGAAAATATGACTAAGAATCCATACTTGTTACACGAAGACTCATCACAAAAGTCTAAATTCTTAGACTGTTATAATAAATGCAGTATAAGTTGTTCTAAAGTTTACATGAAATAAAAATATGTGAGAATAGTAAAGAAAATTTTGAAAAATAATAGCAATGAGGATAATGTTGCCTACCAAATTTTAAAATAAATAAATAAATAAATATAAATATATATATATATATATATATATATATATATATTTTTTTTTTTTTTTTTTTTTTTTTTTTTTGTGGGTACCATGGGTCGACCTCGGGACCTTGTGCACCAGCAGGCGCCCGTGCCACTGAGCGATATCACTGGCCCTTTTTTCGTATGTGGGTTCTGGGAGTCGAACTTGGGCCCTCGCGCTTGCCAGGCAGGCGCTTATGCCGCTGAGCCATCTCACCGGCCCCTAAAATATATTATTGAAGTAGAGATTGATCTTGGAACAGACAGATGAAAGGAGCAGAATTTTTAAAACACCCAGAGTCAGACAAAAATGTAGGCCGGGCATGGTGAGCATGCCTGTAATCCCAGCACTCAGGAGGCTGAGGGAGGAGGATTGCTGTAAGTTTGAGGCCAGCCTGGGCTACATAAGTGAGTTCAAGGTCAGCCAGCACCACATAGACCCTGTCTCAAAAGTATAAGTTTACAGAATGACAAAGTTGCTATTGCAAATTAAAGGGAAAAGGATATTTACTTGAAAAATAATGAGAGGCAACTGGCTGTTTGGGTGGGATACATACATTACTTTAGAATCAAATTTTAGAAAGAGTAATAATTTGACTGTTAAAATTGAAGTTGTGACTATACTGGAAAATATATATGAGAATATGTTACCTTGGGATCAGGACAGTTTTTCTAAGCATGGCACAAAAGACAGAAACTTTTAGATAGACTTGACTATATAAAAATACTGTATTACTCTCTTCATTAACAACCAAAAGATGGGGAAACATTTGGAATAGGTGAAAGAAGTTTAAAATCCTATACATTTAGAAAATGTTTAAAAGTGTAGCCCAGGCTGACCTTGAACTCACAATCTTCCTGCCTCAGCCTCCCAAGTGCTAGGATTACAGGTGTGCACCACCACACTTGACAATTTCTTGGTTATGTTTAAGCTTGTTAATGAACATGCTGATTGTAGTGTATTGATGTAATTAACTACTTTGGAACAGGAAAATCCCGCGTCTATGTCCAACCTGCAGTCTGTCTGGTTTTTTTAAAAATGTATAATAAAAACAAAAAATAAAGGAAGTTTTATTATATACATGAACTACTATATATTACATATTTTATATGCAGTTTGAGACAATTCCTCTTCAAACAGTAAAAGGGCAAGAAAAAGGCGAGTGCAGGTTGGACACTGCTGTAAGGTAGTCACTGCAATTTGGTAGGTGGCAAATGATGTTCACTTCTTGGTAGTTAGTAGGGATAGAAGTAAGAATGGTAAAATAGGAGCAGGGGACAGTGGTCCTGCATACTTGGGAAGCTGAGGTAGGAGAATTTCAAGTTTGAGTCCAACCTGGGCAATATAAGCAACAGTATAGGCCTTGCCTCAAAAGAAAAAGAATAGTAAGATAGGACATTGTGATTGGATTAATATGAGGAATTAGTTCAGGATGGTTTCCAGATTTGTGTCTTGAGTAACTGTGTAAATGGTGTTGCTTCTCAGAGAGAGAAACGGAGATTTGGTGAGAAGATAATGTCTTGTTTAGAGTTAGGAATGCTCTATTGCAGTAGACCTGAAGACAAAGATTTGAGATTTTCATATGTATTTTTTTGAAGGCAAGTTGGTTTTACAAGTGAAGATAATTTCCTTTTATATTTTAAAATAGATACAATGCTAAACTTATGCTGAAATACTGCTGTTTTGTTAGACATGTTTTTACTTTCACTGTTATAATTTTGAGCTTACTTATTTTCATAATTTTTGTGGCATTTGGAAATCTTTATAAGAAAATACTTCATTGTATAAATCCATTCTCCTGTGGATAGACATTTAGATAGTTTCCTGTTTTTCTCTGTGAAAAATGAGGACTACGTCCGTTGTGTTACTGCGAAGTTTTCTGTGTGTGCGTGTGCACATGTGAGAGTTAGGGCCTACAGCTACCAGGTGGGAGGGCATGAAGCTTCAGTTTTACCAGATATGGCCAATTGCTGTCTAAGGGGACTATGTCATTGTAAAACCTGCTGGCTATATAACGGACTGTGTATGTTTTATAACATCTCGTACATTTGGTTTGGCCATGCTTTAGAACTTTTGATTAATGTGATGGGTGTGCAGTGGTATTTAGTGATTTTCTAATTTGTGTTTCTTAACTGAATGTAAAGTTTAGCATCTTTTCATGTTAATTATCCATTCATGTTCCTTCTTCCAGAAGTTACTTACTGATATTTTTACTGCATTTTTCAATTGATCTGTTTATCCTTTTCTTTTTGATTTGTAGAAGGATTATTCTAATGATTTGTTAATGAAAATCTCTCCTCTCAATCTTTGTCTTGTATTCACTTTTGTGTTTTTTTAAACTGTAAAATTTCACCTTCTATGAGTTGAAAAAATTTAAAATTTACTGCTTCATAAGAACATAGTTATTATTTTGCATATATGTTGTATTTTTCTAAATAGTTTTTTGTTTTATACATGAAAAATTTATTGAATGAGTGGTATTGAATAAAGTCATACATTTTAAAATACTTTCAAATGTTGATGCTGCAAACATTGGCAAATGGTTTATCTGATACTGCTTTACTCTGTTATGAAGAACTTATGTTTGCTGACTGAAAGGAATATTTACTTTTAAAACAGTGGACATTTTCTAAAGAACAGTTTTAGGTTCACAATGAAATTGAGCAGAAGTACAGAGAATTCCAATGTGCTCTCTGCCCTGACAAACACACACCCTCCCTCTCAACATCCTGCACTAGAGTAGTGCATTTGTTACAATCCATGAACCTCCTTTGAAACATCAGTATTACCCAAAGTCCACAGCTTGGAGCAGAGTTTACCTTGACATACATCTACTCTTAGAGAATCATACAGAGTGGTTTTACTAACCTAAAAATCCTGTGTACTTGTGATTGATCCCTTTCTTCCTCCTAACCCCTGATAACCACTGATTTTTTTTTTTTTTTTTTTTTAACTGTGTCTGTCTTAGTTACTTTCTCATTGCTGAGACAAAATACTCCCTGAGGCAAAATACCCAACACCCAAAGTTAAAGGAGAAAGGTCTATTATAGCTCACGGTTTGTAGAGGTTTCAGTTCATAGTTGGCTGGCTCCAAGGCAGGGTGGCACATGGCAGAGGGGCATCACACTGGAGAAATAGTTCATGGCAGGCAGAAGGCAGCAAAGCAGTGAAGTAGGGAAGCTGCAGCAGCAGTTTGCCTCTCCCTTTTTTCCCTTCCAGGCTACCTGCCCTTTGGGTGGTACCACCCACACCCAGGGAGGGTCTTCCTATTATTCACACCCAGAACTGTGCCAGAACAATCAGTGGACTAATGTAGTAATCACACAGCCTTAACCCCAGCATCATACACTTAATCCCAGCATCAAACACTCTCCAACCACTTCTGAAAAGCCCACCTATGACTGCATGAGGCTTTGGGGGGACATCTAGACACAAGCCATAACAGTGTCCATAATTTTACTTTTTAAAGAACATCATATCATTGGAATTGTACAACATGCAGCCTTTTAAGACTATTTTTTTTCACTTAGTGATATTATTAAGATTTCTTCATGTCTTGATAGCTCATTTCTTTTTAGTGCTAAATAATACTCCATTGTCTAAATGTACCATGCTTTATTCATTCACTCAGTGGAAGACATCTTGGTTGCATCACTTTTTGGCACTATGAACAAAGCTGCTGCAATTTGTGTACAGATTTCTGTGTGGACATAATTTTTATCTTCTCTGAGGAAATACCAAAGAGCATGGTTAAGGGATCATGTGATAAGAGTATGTTTAGTTTTGTAAACTGCCAACTCTCTTCCCAAGTGACTCTATTATTATGTCTTCTTACCAGCATTGAATGAGAGTTCCTGTTTTCCCACATCCTTGCCAGTATTTCGTGTGGATGTTCTGGACTGTAATTCTGATAGGTGTGTAGTAGGACCTCATTGTTGATTAATTTGCAATTCCCTAGTGACATGTGATATGGAATATCTTTTCATGTATGTATTAATTTGCCAAATATTTCCTTTAGTGAGGAAAGATCTTATGCCCATTTTAAAATTGGGTTGTTATTTTCTTGTTGAATTTTAGGGACTCTTTGTAGATAATAGTCCTATATCAGATATGTTTTGTAAATATTTTTTCTGTCTGTGGCTTGTTTCTCATTCTCTTAAATAATATTTACTTTTAAATGAATGACAGGCAGTTTTGTCTGTGGTCTCTAGTTTTCTAATGAATTGCTGAATGTCCTGACATAAAAAAATCAAGACCATAGTATACACCAACAAAAGAAAATAAGGCAGAATCAATAAAATATTAAGTAAGCAAAGACTTTCAGCTTAAACTAGTTAAAAAGGAATGTTTGAATGCTTGAAGGTCCAAATTTAATTAAGTATGAAATTCCGTCGATGGAGTGCAACAGAAATCATATTTAACCAACGATTTCCTTCACCATATACTGTTGAAGTAATTTCTTTCCATTCCTCAGTGTATTTCAAATGTGAATTTTTTGTGTGTGTGTGTATAGCCTGCCTCATGAGAGACAAGCACTCTACCACTGAGCTAAATATCACCCAGATATTTAAATATCACCCAGGCCCTTTTTAAATTTTATTTTGAGACACACTCTTTCTAAGTTGCACAGGTTGGCCTCAAACTTGCCTTCCTTCTTCCTTACTCTCCCTAGTAGCTGGGATTACAAGTGTGTGCCCCATGCCTGTCTTCAACCATGAATATTTTAAATTTTCTTAAAGATTTAAAATTGAACCTCCTTCTGTTATTCTGTGTCCTCTTATACTGCCTTTTTGGAAAGTGCTTAGAATATCTTCTATAATGTGTATTCATTTTTCATAGCTGCTTTTGTCTTCCCTTCACCTAAATTCTTTGGGATCAGAGATTTATTTTGTTTACTACCAGATCCTGAGTTTTTTGTACAGTGTGTGGCATCTAGTGAATGCCTGAGTATTTGTTAAATGAATAAAAAGCATTGCTTGTTCTTGTTGGTTTGTTGTTTTGAGACAAAGTCTTGCTGTGTATTTTAGGCTGGCCTTGATCTCACTATGTAGCCCAAGCTAGCCTCAAACTTGTGGTGATCCTCCTGTCTCAGCCTCTTGAGTGCTGGGATCACAGGTGTGTACCACCATGCCCAGCTTACTTTTACTTTGTATAAAGCTATATGTTTAAAAACTCCTGCTGATGTCAAAGACAGTTGTTATGGTCTTAATTTGTTATTATCTCCAAGATTGGTTTTACAAAGACTTCTTACAGCTGAAAAGAGCTTATATCCCTCATTTTATTAAGTATACTCAGAATTTAAAATTTCATAATCTGAGCAACAATTTACAGTACCTCATGGAGTAAGCCAATTCTTTTTTTGAATTTTTTAATTGACACGTATTTGTGGCATAGAGTGATTACTGTGTACAAAATGTAACAGTCAAATTGAGCTAATTAGCATTTCTGTTTCCTCATTTATCGTTTGTGTGTGTGTGTGTGTGTGTGTGTGTGTGTGTGTGTATTTGGAACCTCTGGGCGCCTTTCTTCTAGTTATTTTGGAGTATATATAGTATTGTTGGAAACTGTTATGGTTTATATCTAGATGTTCCCTTAAAGCCTCTTGTGCTCATAGGGGGAGCTTTTTAGAGGTGGTTGGATCACGGGGATGTGAGTAACTTATCAGTGGATTAGTCCAGTGATGAGTTTATAGCTAAATGTGATGTTGAGAGGTGAAGGCTCGCTGGAGGAGGTGGGTGGCACAACCTGCAAGGGTTTCCCTCTTCCCTTTCTCTCTGCTTTGTGGCTGCCATGCCATGAGCAGCTGTCCTCTGCCATGCTCCTGTGCCATGCTGTTCTGCCCTGGAGCCAGCTGACAATGACTGAAACTACTACATTTATTGTGGCTCCCTGCTTTAAGTTGCAGGTGTTGGGTTTTGTGTGTCAGTGACCAGAAAGTGACTAAGACAGAAGCTATGTAGTCACTCTATGTTATAGGATACTAGGGTGTACTCCTTCTAACTGTACTTCGGTATCCATTGTCTAACCTCTGTCTTTCCCCCTTCTCCCCTACTCTTCTCACTCTCTAGCAACTACTGTTCAACTCTACTCTATGGGATCAACCTTCTTAGCTTCCACACATGAGTGAGAATACGTAATATTTATCTTCCTGTGCCTGGCTTATTTCACTTTACATAATGTCTTCCAATTTTATTCATATTGCCTTGAATGCCAGGATTTCTTTCTTTGTTTCCTTCTTATGTAGTACTGACAATTGAACCCACCTTCTTTCTACCATTGAGCTCTATCCCACTGAGCTCTATTTTTATTTTTTGAGACAGAGTCTTGCTAAGTTGTCCACACTGGCCTTGAATTTGTGATCCTACTCCCTCAGCTTTCTGAATAACTGGAGTTATAGACTTGTACCACCATGCCTGGTTGGATTTCATTCTTTTTCTGGCTAAATAATATTCCAGTGTGTACACATACCATGTTTCTTTATCCATTCATCTGTTGGTGCGTACCTTGGTTGATTCCATATCTTGGCTGTTGGAAATGACACAGTAAACATGGGAGTGTATCCTTTGGACATACTGGTTTTCTGTTTCCTTTGGAGATATACTCAGTAAGAGTAAGAACATGCTTCTTTTTCACTTAAGTGGAATTACTTTATTTCTTTTGGGGAGAGGACAGCACACTTCTACTCAATTAAGAAAACCATTTTTACAGTCAGAGGTCTTTTAAGAATTTTTAAGGCTCTTTTTTTTTTTGCACTGGGGATTGAACCAAAGGCCTCAGACATGCTAGACATGCTAGTCAAGTGCTGAACCACTGAACTACATCCCCAGCCCAGGCCTTTATTTTTTTACACCTATAATGTCATGAGTTCATGGGTTCTCACAGTGTGCTTCTCAGTTGAACCCAGGTATCTTTCTCTTTGCCTTCCTTCTTTTTCTGATCGTTTTCCTTTTTACATTCCAGGAAACTCTCTTGGCTCATGAAGTGCTTAATATGCTTAGTGTGCATATTAATTCTCTTGCCAAGGATCTTGACCTTACCTTGCTTATTACAGTGCCAGCAGCATGCTGGGTAACACTGTAGACTCTTTCAGTTTTGCTATGGTAACATTTGTGGGATATTCCTTTTTGAGCACTACTCATTCTCTTGATGTCTACAGTATCATCCTTTTTGTAGAGTCAAATGTATGTGGCCAAAGGAACATTTCCTTGTTCTCTAAAAGGCCTAGAGAACATATATTGGGCGTCTCTCTTTCCCTTTGTGTCTGTCATTTTGGTGAATTGGGAGGTGGCCATTGCAGTTCAAAGGCAGAACATTCTTTTTTTTTTTTTTTTTTTTTTTTTTGGTGCCAGGAATCAAACTCAGGACCTCATGCTTGTCAGGCTGGCACTGTGCCACTTAGCTATATTCCTGACCCAGAACATTTTTCTTTTTAAGCCAAGCATAGATTCTTTTTTTTTTTTTTTTTTCAAACATAGATTCTTAATTTTTTTTTTAAAAAAAACAGGGTCTCCCTATGTAGTGCAGGCTGGCCATGAACTCACTTATGTAGCCTAGGCTGGCCTTGAACTTACAGCGATCCTCCTGCCTCAGCCTCCTGAGTGCAGGGATTACAAGTGTGGGCCACCACGCCCAGCTAAGACATTCTCTCAAAAATAAAAAATTTAAAAAGGTCAATGTGAAGTGGGGGACACTTAAAATCTGAACCACAACACTTACATGTGTCTTTAGCCTCTGACTAGAACTTACAGCACTATGTTGAGTAGAAGTGATAAAAGTGACATCCTTGACGTAGTTTCTGCTCTTAGAGGAAAAGCTTTTACTTGTTTACCATAGAATATGTTTATTGCTGATTTTTTAAACTCATTCCTTTTTCCTTTGAGACAGCGAGTGGCTGAATTGCTCAGACTGACTTCAAGCTTGTATGGCTGTCCTTCCTCAGCGTCTGGGTAGGTGGGGTTGCGGGCTCCTCGTAGCTGAGATGTGCCATCACACCTGGCGGTCTCATGGATTATTATTGGAGTAGCGAGGATGGAACCCAGGGCCTGGTGCTTTATGTGTTACACCAGTGAGCTACATCCTTAGCCCTTTAAAATTTTTTTATTTTGAGATAGGGTCTCACCAAGTTGCCAAGGCTGGCTTCAAATTTGGCAGTTCTTCTACCTTAGTCTCCTGACCAGCTGGCATTACAGGTGTGTGCTGTAGCTACCATGGGCTTTCACTATATGGCTTTTATTATGTTGAGTCAATTTCCTTCAATTCCTATTTTGTTAAGTGTGTTTTTCATTTTTTAACTTATGAATGAGTATGAATTTTTTTCAAATGCTTTTTCTGTATCAGTTGGTATGGCCATGGGTTTTCCCACCTTTATTCTGTGAATATGACATGTTACACGGTTGTGTGCCTGTGTGTGTGTATTGAACCATCCTTCCATTCCAGGAATAAGTCCTGCATGGTCATAGAGTCTAATCCTTTTTCTTTGTTGCTGAATTGTTAGCTAGTATTTTGTTAAGGATTTTCGTATTAATATTCATAAAGAACATTGGTCTGTGGTTTTCTTAGAATGTCTTTGTGTGGTTTTGGTATTAGGATAAATCTGGCTTCACAGAATCAGTTAGAGAGTATCCCCTCTTCATTTTTTTTTTTTTTTTTTTTTTGTGGGTACCGGGGGGTCGACCTCAGGACCTCACGCGCCAGCAGGCGCCCGTACCGCTGAGCGATATCACCGGCCCCTTTTTCATATGTGGGTTCCGGGAGTCGAACTCGGGCCCTTGCGCTTGCTGGGCAGGCGCTTAAGCCGCTGAGCCATCTCACCGGCCCCCCCTCTTCATTTTTTCAGAAGAATTTGAGGATTGCTTGGTAGAATATAAAAGCCAAGTCTTTAAGTCCAGACCTCTTTGTTAACATACTTTTGATTAATAATTCTGTATTCTTACTCCAAATTTTCTATTTTTTTGCAGTTTTGTGTTTCTAGGAATTTGTCCTTTTCATCTGCCTTATCCAATTTGTTGGCATATCATTGCTCAGAGTACTCTATTATAATCTTTTATTTCTGTAGAGTTGGTGATAATGTCCCCACTTTCATTTCCGATCTTAGTAAATTGAGTATTCTTTTTTTCTTAATCTGTTTAGCTAAAGCTTTGCCAATTTTGTCAGTCTTTTTGTGGAACCAACTTCTAGTTTTATTGGTTTTTCTCTATCATTTTTCTCTTTCATTTGCCCCTGGTATCTTTATTATTGCTTTCCTTCTGATAGCTTTGAGTTAGTTTTTTCTTCACATTCTAGTTTAAGTTGTGAAGTTAGGTTGTTAACTTGAGATCTTTTTTGTTTTTAATGTAAGCATTTAGGACTATAACTACTTTCAGTATTTTACTTTTTTTTTTTTTTGTGGGTACCAGGGGTCGACTTCAGGACCTTGTGCACCAGCAGGCACCCATGCCGCTGAGCGATATCACCGGCCCTTTTTTCGTATGTGGGATCTGGGAGTCGAACTCGGGCCCTCGTGCTTGCCGGGCAGGCGCTTACGCCGCTGAGCCATCTCACCGGCCCTAGTATTTTACTTTTAAAGGATAACATCATTTTTATGGCTCTTGACACTGCTTAATTGATCTGGCCTTTTGAAAGCAGTTTATATTTTCATTTAGTTTCATCCTATTGGCAATGGGTATTAAAATTTATTTTACTAATACAATGTTATCTCAATGTTTTTAAATGTATTTTTGTTTGTTTTTTGGTTGGTTGGTTTTTTGCTGTACTGGGAATCAAATTGAGGGGCACTCTACCGCTGAGCTACATCCCAGCCCTTTTTTTCTTTTGAGACAAAGTGTCACTAAATTGCCCAAGCAAAGCTTGAATTTGAGCTCCTTCTACCTCAGCCTCCTGATTAGTTGGAATTACTGGCTTGTGCTACCATGCTCAGCAAGTTTTTTGATAACTGAGAAAGTTGTCCTTTTTTATGTGCTTAGTTTCAAAATTATATTTCCACATACCACATTCTCTCCTTTGTTATCTTTTCATATAAAGGTAGTAACCCTTTATCATATTTATAGTACAGCTTGTCTTTATAATGCATGTATAGAAGTTTTTTTATTAAGCAAGAATCAGCCCCCTCCCTTTCCCTCCCCTACCCTCCCCTCCCCTTTCCTCCCCTCTCCTAGTAGGGGTTAAACACAGGATCTCATGTATGCTAGGTGAGTCCTCTACCACTGAGCTTCATCTTCAGCTTTATTTTTATTTTTTATTTTGGACAGGATTTCACCCAGGCTTGCAATCCTGCCTTGGCTCCCGAGTAGCTGGAATTACAGGCATATGCCACCACATCCTGATTTGAAATGAGAATTTAGAATTTTTGGTGTTTCTTTCCTCTAAGCTATGAGTTTCACTGAACACTCAGTTCATTTTTCTTACAGATATTTTTGTATTTTGAGTAAATATTTGATATGCCTTTACTTTTGGGGTTCAACTTTTACCATTTTAAGTTGATTGGATCCGAAGAGCTCTGATGTCAGTTTTGAAACTATCTTTGGTAAGGTAATCTTTTGGTATTTTATTTTTTTATTTTATTTTATTTTTTTTTTTGTGGGTACCGGGGGGTCGACCTCAGGACCTCACGTGCCAACAGGCACCCGTGCCGCTGAGTGATATCACCGGCCCCTTTTTCGTATGTGGGATCCGGGAGTCGAACTCGGGCCCTCGCGCTTGCAAGGCAGGCGCTTACGCCGCTGAGCCATCTCACCGGCCCTCTTTTGGTATTTTATAAGCAGTTCATTAAAAATTAGTTTTCCATAGGCTTAATCATGATTTGGCTTATAACTTTTAAATTAATCAGTTGGGGTTAGATTAATAAAAAGTTTTGTTTGTTTGTTTTGAATGCCTGGCCTCTTTTAAAAGAGGCTCATTGTGATTATTTTCTGTCATTAGTCTTTTGGCTGATATGAGACTAATGAAAGGAAAATAAAATAGGAAGTAAATTTCATGAAATCTAGATAATCAGGCTTTCAGATGTCTTTTGGGGCTGGATGATCAACTCCTTCATTGTTAGATACAGTGAGAAACCACAAAAGGGATGGGCGCTTGTCAGGCCAAGTATTTTGGGTCACCTCTTGGAAAGTTAGTTTCTGTGTTGTCTGGTAAAAAAGAAAAAGCATGCTGTATCCATGCTTGTGTGTCACACTGAACTCTTCAGGAAGTCCTTTTGGCTCCACCTTCAGTGAGGACTGTCTTGAACACCCTGTTGAAAATTACAGCTGTTCCCTCCACTCTTAATCCATTTGACTTTTCTTTTCTTTTTGCCTTTTTTTCATAGCACATATCACCTTATATGATCTAGTCGACATAGTATTTGTTTATTGCTTGTCTTCCCTCATTCTGAGAAGGGTAGAGGGTGATTCGGTATCACAAGTTTACCATCCTAGGTGGTTTTTACTGTGCACATTGCCTTTAAAACTCCGAGCCTATTTATTAGGCTCTTAAATTTGTATTCTTCTGCATCCTGTTTACACATCTTGTAAACTTGTAGTGTTTTAATGGAGCTGAAACACTATATAAAATGCTTTTCTAAACACAGCTGCTTTACTTTCATTAAACAGTTCCGTCATTCAGCAATTTACTAATGTTTCTTTCAATTCAAGATTCTGGGGGTTGCTCATTTCCTCTTAGTATTTTTTTTTTCTTTTTATATATTACATTACTATTCTATATCCTTCTCTTAAAATAACAAAGCATGGTCATATTCAAGTAAATTGTAAAACAGGAAAATGTGAGGCAGAGTTATTTTCATTAGATTAATATGGATATTTGGTTGTTTATGAAGGAGCCTGGGGAAGTTGGTGTGATTTTCGAACAGCTTCTGATACACCACGGGGAGAATCCTGGCAGCTGAGCTGTGGTTACTTACCCTGAGATTTGCAGGATGTCCCGTACCTCAAAGAGCTTTTCTAGGTCCTGCCATGACAGCAAGAATATAGCAGGTCTCTGATTATGACGTTTGTTTATTTTGCCATAGTCTGGCCTTAGATATACCTGCATCTTTCTTTTTTCTCTCACTGAGAGTCTGTTGACTGTCCCATCTTTAAAATGCATGGTCATCCTGACAGTTTTACCAGCCACAGTGTTCTTTCCTCATGGAAATCTCCTTTCCACTTTCTACAAATCACATCATTCACAGTGCCCTGGTAATGACATTTCACTAATCAGATAAACACTGAAGTTCAACTGCTTGATTTTAATCTTTTAACAGCAGTATCACTTTCTAATTTTTCTATCCTGTGAAAATGTACAATAGTGATAATTCTTGGGGATGGAGTGACTTTGTAGAAAGTTAATGGAAATTATTTTAAGAAAGATCTTTAGCTTTTATTTTTTGGGGCCAGTTGAAGGCAGCATTGTGTATTCTAAGTGCATTTCTTCTTAACCTTTTTTTTTTTTTTTTCTTATTAAAATGACCTTACCCTTTGTTAGATGAACTGGAGACTTCATTCTAGTTTTATACCCCCTTCCGTGAAAACTGGAATTCTGGGACTGTTAACCAGTCATTTGTCACTGTTGGTTTTTGTTGGCAACATAATAAATGGGCCCTCTCTTCTTCTGTTACCCTTTTTATGGCATAGCAGAATGATAGCTCCCACTGTAATTATAGTGCTGCCTCACCTGCTTGAATATGCTAACTCCTCAGACAAGAAATGCAGGCTGTCAGAGGAGGAGCAAGAAATGGAAATAGCTTTCTGAACTAGTGCAAGGTTTTTTTTTTTTTTTTTGTGAGAAAAAATATAGGATAATTTCACATCTGATCAAAGTAAAATGTTACTAGTATTTCTGTATCCCAGTTTCTGATAGTAATGAATATTTACCACTGCACATGGTAAAAACGGCTTTGTACACAGCTGCTGTCTACTGTGTAGAGGAAATGCTGGAAGAGGTGATTACTGAGTTCATGTACTTACTGAGATAAGAAGCTGGAGCCCTAGGAACAGAAGCTCCTGTATGGTATGTGTCTCCTCCCACCCCAACTTCTCTGTCCTAGAAGGATGACTTAGCCTTTTTGCCTTAGTACTTTTTACCTTTAGTCGTGAGCTGGGATTTCTAGTCATTGATGTTCGAGTAATGATTTGAGCATGCAGTATTTATACCTGGACCATATTGCTTGTAGGCCAACCTTTGTGCTATGGTTTGGTTGCACTTTTTTTTTTTTTTTTTTATTACAATCATTCATGAATTTACTTTGGCTACTTTGTTTTGACAGGAGAGGACTAAAGAGGGGAACAGTATTATGTTTTGTGTGTGTGTGTGTTCCTGGGTATTGAATCTAGGGCCTTGGGTGTGCCAGGCAAGCACTCTTCCAGCCCTTTTTATTTTATATTTTGAGATAGAAACTTGCAAACCTCCTGCCTCAGGCTCTCCAGTAGCTGGGGTTACATGTGTGCACTACCACACCTGGCTTAAGAGTTATGTTTAGCTATCCCCCATTCCCTTTTTCTCTCTGGGGGATGATAGGATAATATTTACAATCTGTACAAAAGAAATGATGGAGCAAGCTCAGGAAGATACAAGCGAGGGTGTAAAGTAGAACTTTGTATGTGTGTATGTGGTGCTGAGAATTGAACCTAGAATCTACCATCATGTATGATAGATAAGTGCTCTGCCACTGAGCCCATCCTCAGCCATAACTTTATTTTTCTCTAAAGTGTTAAGTTGAACAAACAACTTTAAAAAATCACCACTCACTATTTTCATCTATACTAATATCCATTATCTTTTACAGAGCACAAAGAGGAGACTTTGAGAGAGATGAAGTTGTTAATATAAAATCTGATGAAGCTTTTCATGACTTACAAGTTTTTTGTTTTGTTTTTCTTTTTTTCTAACTGTTGAATGCACAGTCAAAGGCCTGGAGGAACTCCTGCTTTGGGAGAAGTGATGTTAAAGATGTTCCAGTGTGTTCGCTACCTGTTATAGATGAGAGTACTTAAGTATGGAGAGATTAAATAATTTAATAGGGATTCATATTAATCCCTATTAATAGGCTAAAATTTGGGTACTCATTTCTAGGTTCCCGCCCCCCCATTCTTTTTTCCCATTATAGGACTGAATTTCTCATACCTCTTGTCAGCTTTGCTTAGTAGACCAATCTGAGTAAATAGGAACCATTGTAACATTTCTAAGATAGTATTTGGAGGAGAAAGACCTTTTATTTCCATTCCTTGAGACTACTGGGAAAAAAACAAGACTTTAAAATAGCTAGTTTAGTGTTGTTATGTAATAACGTACATTCAAAATCTTAACTTTCCTTTGTGCTCATCTTCTGTTTGTGGCCCTTACAGGAGCTGGACAAAATTCTACCTTTTTTTTTTGTTGTTGTTGTTTGTTTACCTTCCAGTACTAGGGATTGAGTCCAGGGCCTTTGCACTGAGCTACATTCCCAGGCTTTTTTTATTTTGAGATGGGGTCTCACTAAGTCACTACATTGCCTAGGTTGGGCTCCAACTTGCAGTCCTTCTGCCTCAACCTCCCAGAGAGCTGGGATTATAGGCCTGTACCACCATGCCTATCCAGAACTCTATCTTTTTTTTTTTTTTTTTTGTGGGCACTGGGGGTCGACCTCAGGACCTTGCGCGCCAGCAGGCGCCCGTGCCGCTGAGCGATATCACCGGCCCTTTTTTCATATGTGGGATCCGGGAGTCGAACTCGGGCCCTCGTGCTTGCCAGGCAGGCGCTTACGCCGCTGAGCCATCTCACCGGCCCCAGAACTCTATCTTGATAATTCTGGAAATAAAGTGGATTTCCAAATAGTATTTTATCATATTATATAATCTTCTGGCCCACATTGAAGTTATGAAGAAGTTAGAAGGCTCTAGTGTGTATTTTTTTAATCACTATAAATGATAGCTGACACTCACTGATTACTCACTGAATATCAGACACTGGGCTAAAGTTTTTAACACGTATTTTAAAATCTGTCCTATGTCACTGTGGGAGAGACCGTTATCTGTATTTTGATACAGATAATACAAAGAGTTTGTTCATCATTATACAGCTCATTATACAGCTAGTGAGAAGTAAAGTAGGGATTCAAACCTACATTTAAAAACTTTTAAAACTCTATTCCACTGCCTTTCATCATAAAGGTGTCACAGGGACTCAGAATAACAAGAGATCCAGACTTCACTGAATAAAATAAGTGGTGGCCATTCACATTACAAAGTAATTTAATAAGTTTATAAACTGGGTTCCAAAGTGGGGTGTGGTGGCACATACCTTCTAATACCAACACTCTGGGAGGTTAAGGCAGGAGGATCACAAGTTTGAGCCTAGCTGGACCATTTAGTGACTTAGTGAGACCCTGACTCAAAATAAAAAATAAAAAAAGGGCTGAGGATGTAGCTCAGTGTGAAGGCCCTGGGTTCAGTCTCTAGTACAACAAACAAAACAAAACAAAATAAAACAAGATGAAACTGGGCAGCCAGGATGCATGCTCAGTGTGTGTTTTGGTCAGAATCCCAGTGGAACCATCTTTTGGTGTGGGGGCTTTCTGTCACCATTTATTGCTACCTAATGAATCACAGGGCTGCTTTTGGGTCCATGGGCTATCCTTCATGTAGTTATTGTTTTTTCTTCCACAAAGATTAGTCCAGCATTGCCCAAAGTGTGGAAGACTATAGAGCTGGAAGAGGAAGTTGGCCAGGGATTGTAGTTACCTCAATGGACGCATATAGGCAATTCTGAGTTTCTGAATATAGTTATTCTATAGATATGCACATTTTAGGAATACATCTATTATATAAAACAAGGAATACAAATGAGAGAAAGTTGTGTGTGTGTGTATGTGTGAGATGCCAGAGATTGAATCCAAAGCCTTCGTTATGCTAGGGGTGTAATAGCTTATGCTAGGGGTATAATAGCTCATGCGATACCACTGAGCTTAAACTCCCAGCCCTGCCCATTATATTTTGGATATTTATTGAATATTATTTTACCTGTTTGATAATTCTTTAAGAGGTAGTTAGTACTTAGAGCCTCAAATCCATCTTTAATTATTTGATAGTCCTGGGCTTGTTAATGATCTTGAATATCCTGTTGTTGCATTTTAGATTGCATCACCATGTGACCTCGTTTTCAGCTATTAATTTCATTTTAAGGATGTGGCTAAAATTGAGGTGAAGGATTTTTTGTTGTTGTTCTTTAAGGATCTTAAATGAATGTGAAAAATAATTCCGTATCACATTTCCTTTTTCAAATTTTCTTTTATAAAGAAAATGTAATGCTCATATTATACATGCTCTTTTATTCTTTGTGTGGATTCTTTTTTTAACAGTAATTTCATAGTTTATTGGTACAGCAAGGATATGCAGTTACTTGTAGGGTGAGTTCCATTTTTATGCTTCTCATAGAGTTTCATTTATGTCACAGCCCAAAGTGATCACTGTGTGATTAGACATGGCTCACTGTTAACACTTGCTGCTAGATTCTTTTCTAGTTTTATGTTTTGAGTTAACAATTTTCTGAGTTGGTCATGAAAAACTGTGAAACTATGCTGTATGAATAGATTAAAAAAATGGGTATGTTGTTAAAAGTAAAGTGCTTGTTTTTCAGAATTCTTATTTGGCTTCTTAGGGTACAGATAGCTAGAACTAAGTCCTAAAGTTTATTTTCTTACATATGTTATATATGAGAAGAAATTTTCATTTCTGTTACTGTATTTGATATCCTTTGGGATGAGATTTTTCTAATAATTGGCCGGATAGTAGGAAGTATTTTAGTCTTTGTGGGCCATAAAGTCTCCAAGTATTCAGCTCTGTCATTACAGTACAAAAGCTGTCATAGACAATATGAAAGTGAATAAACTTGTCTATAAAACTTTATTTATAGACACTGGAATTTAAACTTGATGTAATTTTTACATGTCCTGAAAAATTGTTTCTTTTGATTTTTCCCTCAATCCCTAGTCATTTAAAAATGTAAAATCTTTTTTAGCTCTCAAGCTAAGTAAAAGCAGACTTTCCTGTGGGGCTACAGTTTGCTGATTGTGCCCTCCTCTCTTCCTTCCCCTCCCCTCCCCTCCCCTCCCCTTCCCTCCCCTTCCCTCTCCTCCCCTCCCCTCCCCTTACACGTATATACAGTAGTTGCTTTTTTGTTTTGCTTATTGTGCTGCTCAAGTGTATGCTATCTTTCATGGTTAGTGTTTATAACCTGAATTTTTAGGTAGAGAGGATGGGATCTATAAGTTTGGCCTCTTTAATACCTTGCACCTATATAAAAATTATATACTTAGTGAATATTTGGGAGAGTTACAGAGGAATAATATCTGTCCTCCAATATTTGAAAGACTTATGTTGATTGTTTAATTTCATTTATTAAACGTGTGTTCCAGAATGATCCTGTCACATAAATGAATAGAAGTAAGAGGGAGTCAAAACTCATCTCCTAGTACTGGGTAAGACAGAAGGGAGAGGGAAGTTGCTGGCATTCCTCTCAACACTGTGGTTGGTGATGGGGCCAATCCCCCTTTTAATCTGCATTTGAGAGGGTCTTACCAGGTTGTTCAGGCTGGGCTCACCACCACTGTACTGGTTTTTACAACTCTTTTAAGTGGGTATTTTTCTATCATTTTACAGATGAAAAGTCTCAGATATCTTAAGTCTAAATAAGGGTGTGGTAAAGCAGAATTTGAACTGAAACCATGCTCTTCCCTTGTGCTTTTCTCCTTGTACTAAGAAACACTGATTAATGAACCAGACTGCCTTAGACAATAGCTGCTAGCCTGTTGCTACAAGTTTTCACATACAGCCTAGATGATTGATAACTTTTTTTTTATTAAGAGAGAAGGTATAATGTTGAATTGAAGGACCCTCAAGATAAACTGTCAGATTCTTTGAATTTTTTTTTTTTTTTTTGGTACTGGGAATCGAACTCAGGAACTTGCGCTTGCCAGGCAGGCGCTGTGCCGCTGAGCTATATCCCTGACCCTGAATGTATGTTTTTAAATGACAGGTGAAAAGCATTTTCTCTAGTACATTTTCTCTAGCACATAAACTCACACCTTTCTTGAAAACTGTTCCTTCACAAAGGTAAAATAGAATTGTACAATGAAATAATGTTGAAGAATGTCAAAGTTTCTTTCAAGCCATATGTTTAGTAGAAACCAGTGATTAAATTAAATCTTAAACTGTTCATTTTGACCAATTTGCTTGAAAGAAATGGAAGATTGAGTCAAGATAAATAAAGGTTAAAAATATAAATGAGGAGGCCGGTGAGATGGCTCAGCGGCCTAAGCGCCTGCCTGGCAAGTGCAAGGGGCTGAGTTCGACTCCCGGAACCCACATACGAAGATAGGGCCGGTGATATCGCTCAGCGGCACGGGCGCCTGCTGGCGCGCGAGGTCCTGAGGTCGACCTGCGGTACGCACCAAAAAAAAAAAAAACAAAAGAAAAAAGTATGCGAAAAATAAAGACTTGATGAGTTTCTTCCTTGGTTCAGCAAACATTTGAGTGTCTGCTCTGCTGTGGAGCTCAGGCTGGTGAGAGGACACAGCAGAGCTATGCTCAGGTGTTGGAGGGGTCAAAGGTGGCGGTGGCCCGGTCAGTGGCATGATGGGTAAGCGGAGGGGTTCTACAGCGAGCTACTTCTTGGGGAGGAAATGTTTGAACTTCTGTCTTTCCCTTCTTTATTAACATTAAAAATTACTTAAAAATGAATAATTGTTAAAATAGTGAAACAGTCTAGAAGTATTAGTAAAAAGTGCAAATCCTTACCCAGGTGTGGTGGTACTTGCCTGTCATGCCAGTGCTTAGGAGGTTGAGGCAGGAGGATTGAGAGTTCAAGGCCAGCCTGGACTACATAGTGAGTCTCTGTCTCAAAAAAAGAAAAAACAAAGTCAAATCCTCACTTACAGTTTCTAATCTTCAATCCCCATTTTCCAAGTTAATAGATTGATAAATATGCTTCCAGTTATTTTCCCATGTGTGTCTAAACAATTTTTGTCCAGCACAAAGATGGGCTTTCACTGTACATAATTTTGTAACTTACTTTCCCCCCATGTAATAATCTGTCATGTACATATTTCCATATCAGTAAGTACAGATCAACGTCATTTAAAAACTTGCTTCCTGCTGGGCGTTGTGGTACATGCCTATAATTCCAGCATTCAGGAGGCTGAGGCAGGAGGATCACCATGAGTTTGAGTCCAGCCTGGGCTACATAGTGAGTTCAAGGCCAGCCTGGACCACATAGCAAGATTCTGTCAATAAATAAATAAGTAAATAAATGTCACCAGAGAAGTAGACTCGCAAGCCAGTAAGGTGATTATTCAAAGGTCACCCAGAGGCGAATGGATAGTTGTGGAAATAGAGTTTATATCATAGCTGTCTTTCCCCTAACTCTGTTGTCTGGAAATATTTTACCGAGTATTCCATCTAGCTTTTTTGGGTGGCTACTTTCCTGCTACCACCCAATTAAAACAAATTTTGGTTGCTTCTTAAAATAGCCATCAGCTGGGTACATGAAAATGCACTAGAGTCGAGGATGTAGCTCAGTGTAAGGGCACTTGCCTAGCATGCATGAGGCTCCGGGTTCTATCTCCATTGCAAAAGTGAGAAGATGGCATAAATGACTTAAAGTAGATGAATTGTATTTTGTTGTATGTTACTCTTAGTGTATAATCTTATTATCTTTGAAAGGTTTTAGTTGCTGCTTTTTTTTTTTTGTGGGTACCAGGGGTCGACCTCAGGACCTCGCGCGCCAGCAGGCGCCCGTGCCACTGAGCGATATCACCGGCCCTTTTTTCGTATGTGGGTTCCAGAAGTCGAACTCGGGCCCTCGTGCTTGCCAGGCAGGTGCTTACGCCGCTGAGCCATCTCACCGGCCCTGCTGCCATTTTGCTTGAGACAAATTTCCCAGTTTTTGAATGCTGCTCTGTATTGTGGTATCAAGTGCTAACTAGCATTGTAATTCCATCATCCCTTGTGGTCAGTAAGACTATCTGACTTACTATTTAGTTTCTGCTGTTTGCATAATCTAACGTTTGCTAATTTTTCTGTGTTGAAATTGTATTTTTGTGAGAATGATTAGTCTAAATTTAGTAATACTTGATTCTGATTTTTAATAAATTCAGTTCTTGTGGAAATGAAATGGTGGATTAAAATAGGTAATATCTTTCTGAAGTATTTGTAAAAATAAAATCATCTTTTGGTTGTCAGTAATGCTTTGCTGTTTGGTTGCATATGCTTTGTTGTCTACAAATGTGATTCTTTGTAAGGCTCATCTTTAAAAAAATTTTTTTTTTAAATAGAGGTAGGATTTGGGGTTATTTATTAGATTGCATTTTTTCTGTATTTTCCAGCATCTTGCTTACAAACTCTTATTTACATTCTTAAAAATATATGCTTAATAGTCCTAAATTATCTTATTAATTTGAATAATATTAATTCTTTGAGTAAATCAGCCTAATGTGTTCTGTCATTGTCCTAAACAATATTTGTATTGTCTGTTGTATTGCATGATTATGAAGCATTTGTTCATTCTAAGATATCTACCTTCTCACTTAGAGTGAAAAGTTACTTTTCAAGAGAAAAGTATACATTTAAACAAATGAAATAACTTACATTTAATTTTTTTAGGGCTGCTTTGGAAGAAGTAGAAGGAGATGTAGCAGAATTGGAACTAAAACTTGATAAGGTACACTTCAAATTTTTAATTTTTAAAACATTAATTCTTATTTTCCATAAAGTATTAATACCTACAATACTAGTTAGTTTATCTTATATCTCTATGATGGTAGGTGCTGTGATCTCAGTTTTACACAAGAGGAAATTAAGGCTAGAGACATTAAGTAGTTTTTGCTTGGTAAAGTCTAATCTTAAAGTGTGAGAATAAGAATTTGTATCCATGTCTGACTTCAAAACTGGCAAAGTTGTTTTGGGCTTCTTCCTCCAAAAGATTGTGTCTGTCCTTTTTGGTGCTTGATAAGTATCATATATACATAGCCCGGCCATTCTTGTTTATTTAGGTGTGACCAGGTTTAAATATAAATAAAATCTAAAATATTCCTTCCATTTTTAAGGTAATGCCAAAAATACTTATAAACTTAGTAACCGATATAGTCTTTTTTGTTTTTTTTTAGTGGAACCAAGTGTTACAGATCACTTTAAGTCATATTTTATTTAAGGGTGAATGTACCTGATTTCTACGTTTTGTATTATTGATATTTTTGGATATCCATCTAAAGCTTGCCTGCTAAGAACCAGGCAGAAGTATTACATATAAGAAATGGCTTTGACTTCATTTGTTTAGGTATTCTTTGGTAACTATTGTTTAGTAAAATATCATTTTAAATTTGTGGAGATAAATCACATGGGTATGTTTAAAATACTTTTTTCTGGAAATAATTATTTATTGTTTTAAATGGTATTTCTTTGTAAAGCAGTGCTTCTCAAAGCTTACTGTGCATAGGAATCATGTAGGGATCTTATTTTGTGAAAATACAGTTTCTGATTTTGTAGATCAGGGGTACCTGAGATTCAGTGTTTCTAACCAGACTCAAGCTGACTCGCAGTATTGGCTATGGACCGCACTTCTGTACTGAGGGATATTCTCAAATGTTTTGAAATCACAAAATCATTACATTACTATATAGTGTGTATAGTACAGAAACTATACATAGCAATAATATTAATTACATATGTAAAACAAACTAGCAATTTAGAAGATTTTAGTAATGTTTGTATTGTGTTTTCTCTATAAATAAATTTTAAATTTAATTTTTTTTTTTTTTTTTGAAAGAAGTTCTCACTACGTAGTTCAGGCTGACTTTGAACTCTGTATGTAGCCCACGCTGGCCTCAAACTCTTGGTAATCTTCCTGCCTCAGCTGGGATTGTGTGTCACCATACCTGGCTGTACTCTATAATTTTTAAAGCTGTGTAGTACTGTATACAGTGTCTTTTTGAGTTTTACAATAATTTTGTGAGGTAGGTAGGAAGAGTATTGTCATTCCCACCTTATAGATGAAGATCTCAAAGCCCAAGAAAACAAAGGATACTCACTTCAATGACAGGGTTAGAGGATGCAGAGCCAGTTTAGAAGCCTTGTGCTTCTGTATTAGTTTAGTGCCCCTCATGTGTACCCCAGGGTCTTCAGGACCTGTGCTGGGGGAGTGCATGCCACTAGGCAACTTTCTGAGGAATAGTAGCAAGCTTCCAGACAAGTGTTTTAAAAAATTAATATTTTAATTTTGGGTAAGTGTATTATTTTCAAATATTTTCCTTTGTTTCTACTTAACAATGATATATGTGGGCTTTTTAGTTCTTTTTTTTTTTTTTACCCTGAGATATTATATTTATTTTCAAGTACTTGTTGAAACAAAATTTTAAACCTTTAAGGTAGACAACAGATGATGCAGTTTTGATTTTACGATAAATTTATAACAGAGTATACAGAAGGGCAAGCCTTTTTAGAGAATCCTAGAGTGGTATAATAAAAGATAGCTGCTATCTTCTATATGTACAGTTGCATCTAAATCAAATGAAACACTATACATGGGGCGTGCAGACCTCAAAATTTAAAGTACATGAACAGAATCTGACAGTGTTTTTGCTGATGGTTTTGCTTTAATTTAAGAGCAGTTCTCTCTCCCTCTCCCTTTCTCCCCCTCTCTCTCCCTCTCCCTTTCTCTCTCTCCCTCTCCCTTTCTCTCTCTCTCTCTCTCCTTTCTCCCTCTCTCCCTCTCCTTTCTCCCTCTCTCTCTCCCTCTCCTCCCTCTCTCTCTCCCTCTCCTTTTTCCCTCTCCCTCTCTCTCTCCCTGTCCCTCTCCCGTTCCATCTCTCAGTGTTTTAGTCTCTCAGTCTCTCAGTCTGTCTGTCTGTGTCTGTCTCTCTTATCATTAGGTTGTGGTCAGGGTACACTGGTAGAATCTTAAAACCAAGAAACTCAAATCTGAAACAAATTACTGATCTAGGTGCGATAGCATATTTTGGCAGTACTTTCTGGTAATCCCAGTTATTTGGGAGGTGGAGGCAGGAGAATCATGAATTCAAGGCCAGCCTGGGCAACCTAGGCAAAATGGTGTGACGCTGTCTTAAAAAAAAGAAAGAGAAAAGGCTGGAGATGTAGCTCAGTGGTTGAGTGCTTGCTTAACATGCCCAAGGCCTTGGTTCAATCCCCGATACCATCAAAAAAGAAAAAAACAAAACAAAACAAAAAACCAAGTTAATAAAATATTGACCTTTGATGTTAAGAAAAACTCTAGGTTCATTTTATCGTCTCCTATCCAGAGGGCTATGAAGGGCATGGTAGAAACTTGACAACATTTGAAATATCTTCCATTTTTCTCCTCTGCCCCCAATGTTCCATGCTTTGATGTTTCTTTGGGTTTAAGATCTGATCCCTTATAAAATGTACTTCCCTCAAACTCTTAAGCTATTATCTGTCATTTTTTACTTTAGAACTATGGGGAGGTAGCATAGAGAAAAAAGGCTGAGAGGAGCAACAAATGGTTGTTATTAAGGGTGTTGGCATTTAAAGACTAATGGTGGACAGGGCTGGGTTGCTCTAAGACTAGTTTAGTGATTTCATAACTTTGGGCAAGGCAAGTTCCACCTATAGTATCATTGTAAATCATGTTAGTGACAGGTTAAACTAGCTCGATGACTTAGCTCACACTTATTTTGCTTATAATGTATGCTATCAGTAGTTACATTCTTTCTAGTGATTAATGCGTCACGAGTGCCATTGTTTATTGAGTCCAATTACTGATCCATTCTGCAAGATCTTCTGGCATCAGCAGCATCATAATGCATCAGGATTGCCATCTGGACATAGTTTTTTGTCTGTTGCATCTTTTCACTGGTGTGCTTCTTCCTGTTAAGCTGATATACCCTTTTAATCTCAGCTCAAGTGCTACCAAACTTTTGCTGTGTTTGTGTGTGTGTGTGTTGCACTGTTTCTTGCATGTTACTCCATTTAAACTATTAATATTATTGTAATTTTTGGTTTGTAGCATAGTCTAATAGTTAAAAAGTACAAAGCCTGGAGCTGGATTTGAACGTGGCTTTACCATTTAGTAGCTTATGTGGCCTTGGACAAGATCTCCAGTCTTTTTGTGTCTCAGCATCATCATCTCCAAAATGGGGAAAATGTGTGTGTCTGTCCGTCCTTCCATCTGTCCGTCCATCCATCCATCCATCCATCCATCACATAGCGGTCTTACGAGAATAAGATGAGATAATACATGTAAAGTGCTTAGCATGGTTGGCACATGGTAAATTCTAAATAAACATTGATCATGATGTCTCTTCAATAGACTACTGGCTTCCTGAAGGCAGAGATTGTTTTTAAAAGAAAAAAAAAACAACAAAACAACAACAAAAGACCCTCATTTATTGTGCCTTTACTGAACACAAAACCCTATGTTTACACAGTTGGTATCACCCCCCATTTACATGTGAAAAAATGAGAATTAGAGAAGATATTACATATTCAAAAAGAGTCAGCAAATAAATGGTATTCCTATCATCTGGCCAAGTGCCTATGACACAGCATCCCTTAGTAAAAAAATTGTTGAATGGATGCCTTAGGGCCACTAGCTAGATAATTTGACTCACTTGACATTTACACTTCCCTTGGTGGCCTATTGGTGGCTGTCATCTACAGAGGCAGAGTCTCAGTCTCTCTGTGCCTGCTTCCCTCCCTCCCCTCACTGCTCAGCCCTTCCTCCGGGACAGCTGCAGTGTGTGTGCTTCAGTTTAGGAAGTTCTTTGACTCCTGGGATTATGACCTCTGTGATTTTTCTGACACCCATTTTCCACAGCTGTATTCTATGCCTGCGCTTTCAGAGTTGTAAGCTCTGAACTCTGGAATGCTGATTTCCTGCTTTCTGACGAGCCTCTGGTCCTTCAGGTTCCCAGCCTCACTTCTGCTTCTGTTCACCAAGCTTCCCTAAACCTCTGTTCTTTCAATCTGTGTGTGTACTTGCAATATTTTAGATCATTTTAAATTTAAAAATTTTTGAGTACTTGCAGTATTTTAGATCATTTTAAAATTTAAAATTTTGGGGTAATTTATTACTGAGATAACATTGACCTTACATAAAGTTCCCCATTTGAAAGTGATTTTCAATGCATTTACAGTGTTGTGTAACAGTTCACACTGTCTAATCCCAAAACGTTTCCATTACCCAAAAAAGAAACCCTATACCTGTTAGCACTTCCAATTCTCCCTTCCCACCATCCTCTATTTCTGTGGATTCTGGACATAGGGAATCATACATTTTTGACCTCTGTGACTGTCTTCTTTCACTTAGCATGCTTTCAAGTACTTTCTTTTCATGGGTGAATTACTGTCAATGCAGCTGTGTGCTGTGCCACATTTGTCTATCCTGTCGTCAACTGATGGTCATTTGGGTAGTTTCTCTTTGCGGGCCATGGTGAGTAATGCTGCCGTTAACTCTTTCAGTTTGTTCTTTTTTTTTTTTTTTTTTTGTGGGTACCGGGGGGTCGACCTCAGTACCTCGCGCGCCAGCAGGCGCCCGTGCCGCTGAGCGATATCACCGGCCCCTTTTTCGTATGTGGGTTCCGGGAGTCGAACTCGGGCCCTCGCGCTTGCAGGGCAGGCGCTTAAGCCGCTGAGCCATCTCACCGGCCCCTTTCAGTCTGTTCTTAATTTTATATTGTTTTTTTTCTCTTCAGAGACCTTTATTTCTTTTCCATAACACCAACTTTACAAAATTCTACTTTTTTGAGATGGGATCATGCTTTGTTTCCCAGGAGCATTTGTTTCTCAGAGGATCCTCCTGCCTCACCCTCCAGAGTCCTGGCAGGGACTACAGGGATGCATCACCATGCTTGGCAGAATTTTCTTTGTCTGAAGTCAATCAATCTGTCTGTCTTCCATCTGTCCGTCTGTCTCTGATTTGCCCCATACCTGGATTATAAAGCCTTAGAGGAAAAGTTATACAGCTGTTTGGTGAAACCAATTGGTGGAGCTATACAGTCTTGAAATTTGTGATGCAAAACAATTTTTCTAAAACCCAATCAAGTCTCTCTCTTGTTAACGTTAATAGCTCTCCGATGCTTCACCATTTTCTTAAGATGGACCACTTTCTTCTTCATTCTTAGCAGAATGACCTTCATTCTGCTTGGTGGGAATGTTTTTATTTCTTATTCCTAATCTCAAAATTTAGAATCTGTTCTATGTGTTTTTCCTCCTATTCCTCCCATAATGAAAGTATCTCTTTTTCTGTGCAATTTCAAACCCTCTACCTCCTCAGTAATTTACTTAGACTTTTCTCTCTGTTCCCTTCTCTAACACCTTATTATATTAAGTAGATAGACATGCTACATGCTGATTTGCTTTTTAGTAAAACAAAACAAAAGCAGGTAACAATGAAAAAAAACTTGCCCTCGGAAACACAAATCTCTGCTGAGTAATTGCCACGTTCCCCTAACAGTCTGTGCTAATATCGTTATGTGCATTCTCTTACCTTTTTTTTTTTTTTTTTTGTGGGTATCGGGGGTCGACCTCAGGACCTCAGGGCGCCAGCAGGTGCCCATGCCACTGAGCGATATCACCGGCCCTTTATTCGTATGTGGGATCTGGGAGTTGAACTCGGGCCCTCATGCTTGCCAGGCAGGCGCGTAGGCCGCTGAGCCATCTCACCGGCCCTGTCTGTTTTTATAGAAACTTTTAAGTTGATTAATTTTGAATTATTTAGTTTATTGAATAAATAATGCTATCTATGTGGTGTAAAATTCAAAGGTAAAGTATGTACCCAGTGGAAATGAGTCTATTCTATTTTGTAGCTAGGGGAATGCACTGATTGACTCTTGTGTGTCCTTGCAGAAATGTTTCAAGCATATGAAAGGCTATGTGTATTTGCACTTTTCAATACAAATGACTCTTCCCACTGTAACACAAGTATTAGTCCTGTTTTAACATTTTGGTTTTTTTCTTAATGTATCTTAGATGTTATTTGTTTTCTTTTTTTTTTTTTTTTTATGTGGGTACTGGGAGTCGAACTCAGGACCTCGTGCTTGCCAGCAGACACTTGTGCTGCTGAGCGATATCACCGGCCCTTTTTTTCCTTTATGTGGGTTTCAGGAGTCGAACTCAGGATCTTGCGCTTGCCAGGCAGGCGCTTATGCTGCTGAGCCATATCACTGGCCCTGTTATTTGGTATTAATATAGAGATATTCCACATTTCCCCATTTGTTGCTGCCAGGGATTTAACCAGGGTCTTGTGCATGTTAAACATGTGCTCTACCACTGAACTGCATCTCTGACATTGTCTCATTTTTCTTTAATGGCTAAATTTTATTACATTAGATGATTATATCATAATTTATTTATCCAGTTGTTTACTGGTGGATACGTAAGATTGCAAACAAAGCCAGGCATGGTGGCACACACGTATACTGTAATCTCTGCACTTGGAAAGCTGAGGCAGAAAGATTGCAAGTTCAAAGCCAGCCTGGGCTACACAGGGAGTTCCAGGCCAGCCTGGACTATACAACGAGACCATGTCTCAAAATACGCCCCCACCAAAAGATTGCAACCGAATTTTACTGAGACTGCAGTGAATAGCTTCAGATGTGTCATGTGGCTTATGTGCAAATAGATCTGTATGATTTCACTTTAAAAGTGAAATTGGTAGGCTAGAGGGTATGTGTATTTTAAATTTTGATAGCTCTTGCTAAATTGCCTTCCACAGAAAGTTACCAATTTATATTCCCACCAATAATGTATTAGAGTACCTGTTTCCCTGTACCTGTCCTTTCCAAAACAGCATGTTATCAAACTTTTTGATCTCAGCTGTTCTGTTACAAATTGGTAACTGTCATTTCTTTTACTACACGTGAGACTGAATATTTTTTCATGGGTTTAAGATGCGTTTACATATCCTTTTCTGGGAATTATCTGTGTGAGTCTGTCACCCATTTTTTCTGGTGGATGGTTGGGGTCTCAGGATGATTTATGTACCCTTTCTTATGGTAGGAAAATTAGTCCCTTGTAATTTGTTGCTAATGTTTTTCCTTACTGTTTTCCAAGTAAGTTCATTTTTTTCTTATACGAATATTTTATTTTTAAGTAGTTGGGTTTATCAATTTTTTTCCTATGACTTTAGAGGTTTGTGTCTTTTTCAGAAATACTTTTCCCACTTTGAGATTATTTTAAAAATATTATCTGTTTTCTTAGTTTTCTGATTTCATTTTTTTATGTTTAAATCTTTATTTCATCTGAATTTAATTTGGGGATTTGGAATCCAACTTATTTCTTTCTCTTTCAGGTGGCTATCCAATATTCTTAATGTCACTTACTGGGGAATTTCTCGCTCCACCACTGGCTGGAATATTACTTTAATCAAATACTTCATATTTATGTCTATTTCTTGACTCTGTATTCTGTTCCATTGACTAGTTTGTCTATGCACATTCACTACCAAATTTTCAGTTACTGTAATGTATTTTAATATCATCTAAGGCTAATGCTCTCACTTTATTACTTTCTCAAAGAAAATTGTTTTCTTGCATGTTGGTTACTCCTATGAAGTTGAGAATCAGTTTTTCTGATAAGACATCTTATTTTGTTTTGTAAAAAGCAAACTATTTTAGGGCCAGGGATATAGCTCAGTGGCACGGCGCCTGCCTGGCAAGTGTGAGGTCGTGAGTTCGATTCCTGGTGCCCCCCCCCAAAAAAAGCAGACTATTTTAAAGACATCTCTGCCAGCATTTCTTATACTGGGTTTTGTATAAGAAACCCAGAGAAGTATAAGAAATTATACTTACTTATTTTGTTTTGTAAAAAGCAAACTATTTTAGGGCCAGGGATATAGCTCAGTGGCACGGCGCCTGCCTGGCAAGTGTGAGGTCGTGAGTTCGATTCCTGGTGCCCCCCCCAAAAAAAAGCAGACTATTTTAAAGACATCTCTGCCAGCATTTCTTATACTGGGTTTTGTGGAACATTGGTCCTTTGGGAATTATTCCTCTAAAGAGAATTCTATGGTCAAATATTTTTGGGAAATGCTGCATGTTCTATCTTCTCTGTTTGATGCACATTAATGTATCAAAAGCTCTTGGGCTAGATGTGTAGCTCTTTGGTAGAACGCTTGCCTAGCATATGGGGAACTTGGAGGCTTGATCTCAAGTATTTGGGGGAGAGGTAGGCTATACATTAAGATTGCACCTGATACTTGTGTGTCTACCTATCTCAAATCTCTTACAATCTTAGCAATATCTTGTGCTATCTTTTCTAGGAAACCCTTCCTGATCTCCACAGTCTGGGTCAGGTATTCTTTTGTTTGCTCATGCATGGTTTGGTCATAGCACTTGTTTGTGCTCTGTGGAATTTGTCTACTGGTTAGAATTAGAACTCCTTGAGAACAGAGGTTATATATTTAACCTCTGTTCCTCTGTGCCCTGGGACAAGAGTTTTTTTTTTTTGTGGGTACCGGGGGGTCGACCTCAGGACCTCGCGCGCCAGCAGGCGCCCGTGCCGCTGAGCGATATCACTGGCCCCTTTTTCGTATGTGGGTTCTGGGAGTCGAACTCGGGCCCTTGTACTTGCCGGGCAGGCGCTTAAGCCACTGAGCCATCTCACCGGCCCTGGGACAAGAGTTTTAAATACTCTTGAGATCCTTTAGGAGTTTTGTGAAGTTTTTCTTGGCATTTTATCTTCTTTTTTGTGTCCCCCTTTTGCCCCCTCTTTAGTACATTTCCCTTCATCATCCAGAGCAACTCTGCTTTTATTTGTTTTTAATATTTAACACTCACCCAGGATTTTGTTTAAAGAGAATGTTCTGTGTCTGAATGAAAGAAAGAAGGAAGGAAAAGAAAGGGAATAAAGGGAGGGAGAAAGGGGGAGCAAAAGGAAGGGGAGATTATTGGGAGCTTGGCCAGACCCCCGATCTCCTAAAATGAGTGTACAGTGAAGGCTTAAATAAAAGAGACAAGTAATATGGTTTTGGGGAGTCCAGGTCAGAATTCTCTTGGAACTAAGACGAAGACTTCTCTGGATTGCCTGTATCTATTGGATTTCAAACAAGTTCGGGGGCGTAAGGGAAAGTGAAGGGAAAAGCTGAGGTAAAGGCAGGAAGCTGAGCAGAACCTTGAGAAGTTAGAACAAAGACTTTTCCAGCAGTAAATTTTGCCAGTTAAGAGAGCTGTCTAATCTCTAAGGTTGACAGTTAGTGCCCTAGAATTGGAGTGAGAGCCAAATGTCTGCGGCTGCCTCAGGTGTGGTGTTATCTTGTCTTCAGAGCACTGTAGTCAGCAACTTAACCCTTACACCACCCGGTCACCAACAGGAGATAAAAAGAAAGCTGGAGGGGTGCTTAGTCCAGAGGCTTAGTGCAGTGTCTAGAACAGTTGGGATTGGATATGTATTTTTTCAGTAGTGGTTGATTAATCAATCAGACATCTGCTTTGATAGAATGATACCAAAATGATCCACACGACTGACCTATCATACCAGTTTACTCATCTTTTCTCCAGCATACCACAGTTCAAACAGAACAAAACATATCTTTTTCTCATACTGCTTGCTTACCCATTTTTTTCTTTTAGAAGTTCTTAATAAATCTTCACAGATTTAATTTAAGGTATTGAATTTGACTGGATAAAATAACTTTTTGTTGTTATTTTATCAGACAACCTCTGAGTCCTAAAAGGTCAAGTTTTTTTTATACAACTCCTCTATGAATTAATGTACTTTATAAGCTGAAGGAAAAAAGAATTTTCAATTCAGTAGTTTCTTTTGGATTTATTGATGAAGCATAATTTATCTTAACAAGGTTAAATTGTGTGTTTACTGATAAAATTTGTTCAACTTATCTGTAAAATTATTTTCAACCTGATGTAATTTCTTTTTCAGCTCGTGAAGCTTTGTATTGCGATGATTGATACTGGAAAAGCCTTTTGTGTTGCAAATAAACAGTTCATGAATGGGATTCGAGACCTAGCACAGTATTCTAGTAATGATGCCGTAGTTGAGGTTGGTATTTTTAAAATTATGGTTAAAGTGATAAATGCAAAAGACATTAAAGAATTATATAGCCACTTATCTTATTAATAGTTATGGGGTACTTACAGTTAGAAGTAGAAAAGCTGTGGTCCCTTAGTGGTGTGTTACATAATCATCTTTTCTAAGATAGTAGCATTAAAAGTTGATTTGCACTGTGCCTATCTAGCCTCACTCCCCTAATCCTGCTTCTCAGTATTTTGGTCAGTTCACTGAATTCTCTGTTGCTGGGGGGCTGCAGTGTCTGCCCGAGGCCCTGTGTTGGGAGAGCAAGGTCCCTGGACTGCTGAGCATGCCCTGAGCTAGTGGGGTTGTCCTAGGTAGTAAATGTTATTGTTTACGGTGTAACTTGCGCTTTTTGTCAGAAATGCTAAAGTAACATTTTTGTGACCTATTTCACTGGCTCTTAAATGACTTGATTTTCTTTTGTTTTCTTTCTCATAGACAAGTTTGACCAAGTTTTCTGACAGTCTCCAAGAAATGATAAATTTTCACACAGTAAGTGTTAGTAAGTAGGTGTTATACTATGATCATGATAGTATTTTAGTACTTCTCTTAAGTGGCAGTATTTTATGGAATGATTACATTGAATTTAATGACTGATTGGTCAACAGCCTTTTGGTTGAGTGGGTCTAAATGTATTCCGTGTATATGTATTTTATTTTCCAGTCTAATACAGTGAACTTAATATCTATGCAGTAGATACCCATTTAACTTGTTTTCTTTAAACTCTGGCTTTGCTGATTTTTTAAGTATTTAAAAATAAAGAATTAAAAGTCATTTCAAATTTAGGTATTTCTTTTAATGTACTTACAAATATATCCCTTTTACCAAATCAGTTGTCAGTATCAACTTATGTATATGTTTAAAATTTGAGGGCATTTCTCTTTCAAGAATGAAGGATATCTATTACTTTTAGAACATCATGAAATTCCTTAATAAATGTCTAAAAGTTCACTGAAAATACAGTAGTTTATAAGTTATGTACTTCTAATATTTTTTAAATATAATAATATAATAATGTCATAATAAATTTTGAAGCAGTGAGTAATTAGCTGTCTATTCATGAATATCAGTACTTACATTCTTTATAAAAATTGACTGTTTCGTTCTTAGGTAATTTGATCTTATTTTTGTTGCTCAATATATTAAGGATGAAGTTATATGCCAATATTTATTTTAATTGTAGTTCAAATTTTAGCTGTATCAAAAATGACAGGTACAAGTATCTACTTAAGTGCCTGATTTCAATACTCTTGAGTATATACCTAGGTGGAATTGCTGGTTCATACAGCACTTCTACGTTTACCTTTCTGAAAAGCTGCCAAAGTATTTTCTTTTTTTAAAAATTATAACTTCTTACTGGGAGAGAGGAAGTATTTCATTGTGGTTTTGATTTGTATTTCCTTAATGACTAATGCAATTGAGAATTTCCATGTGCTTATTGGCTGTTTGTGTATCTTCGCCATTGTTACTATTGTTGTCTATTGAAGCTTTTTGTCTTTTAAAATTTTTATAGTTTTGTATTTTGTAGAGTTCTTTATAACTTCTAAATATCAAACTTCTATAAATGTACAATATTCAAGTATTTTCTTTCATTCTGTAGTTTTATAGCCCCCCTACCCCCATTGCTAAGCATATGCCCTACCACCAAGCTACTACATCATCAGTCTTTCTTTTTCATTTTCTTGATTATGTCCTTTGAAGCACAAAAGTTTTAAATTTTGATGAACTCTGAAGTCCTGTTTTTCCATATTTTCTTTTGTTACTTGTGCTTTTAGTGTCATATCTAAGAGAATCCATTTCTAAATCCAAAGTCATAAAAATTTATTCCTGTCTTCTAATAGTTGTATAGTTTTTGCTTTAATATTTTACACCAATTTGACCACTTACTAGTTTTCTTTTTGTCTTTTACTGAATTTAGAGGCTAGTGTTTAGCTTGTTTGATTCCTTTTGAAATTAAATGATCCTTTAGATTTAAACATCTTAAAATATAATATACTAAGAGTTACTTTTTTGGTATAATTATTGATTTTAAATTAACATAATAAGAAATTAACATAATTTCTTCATAATATATTGCCTTTAAAATATAGAAGTATATTCTTTTTTTTTTTTTTTTTTTTTTTGGGTACTGGGGACCCAAAGGACTCAGGACCTCACGCTTGCCAGCAGGTGCTTATGCCAGTGAGAGATATCACCGGCCCTTTTTTCCTTTTTATGTGTATATCAGGAGTCAAACTCAGGGCCTCGCACTTGCCAGGCAGGTGCTTATGCCGCTGAGCCATCTCACTGGCCCAGAAATATATTCTTATACGAATATTAGAATTTCCTATATTCTGTGAAGTGCTGTGGGGAGGGAGGGCTGGGAAATATGTTTTAGAAGTGTCTAGCCCCTGATAGTATAGAGGAAGAGACTACGGAAGGAGAGTGTAGAGATGAGAGCCAACAGGTAGATAACCACCATACTAACATTATGGCCATAATTCTGAAAAATAAAAAGAAAGAAAAATTAGCAGGAAATTAATATCAACTTAATTTTTATTCTTACAATTTCTATGACTGAATTCCCTAAATCAGACTGTCTAGTTTCTCTGCCACTTCCAAGGCTAAACCACTGCCAGCTCTTGTTCAGGCTTCTGCCGTGGCCCCCAGCTTGTGTCTCTGCTTCCCTTCTTGCCCTTCTGCAGTGAGTTCTGGGCACAGCAGCCAGATTGAACTGTTAAAAGTGTAAGTGAATTTGCAGCCCTCCCCAGCTGCAGGGCTCCCCACTGCGCTCAGAATTATATCCTACCCAGGGCCCACCAACCCCAGTGTGATTAGGTTCCTGATTGTAGCTCCCTGATCTTATCTTTACTCTTTTTCTGGCTGTAGCCACTTGGTTTTTTTGCTGGTCTTTGAACATACCAAAGTAATTCTCATCTCAGGGCCTTTGTGTTTGCTCTCTGTTGTGTGTGCAGTATTCTTCCTCCACATCCTTGTGCAGTTAGTTTCCTCACTATATTCTTCTCCTTCGCGTTATTTGGGTCTCTTCCTCTCAAAGGCCTTCCCCAACCACCCGATCCTATGGTCACTTTCTCTCCCTTTGTCCCATCTTTACAAATACACACAGGGACAACATAGGTGGTGTGTTCCCACGTATTTTGCATTTATTTTATTGTCTGTTCTTCTGAGTTCCACGATTGCAAGTACTTTGTTATCCTCAGCTCTTTTTACCTGAAGAGTACTTGGTAGAAAGGAGTTACTTATGGCATGGTTAATGAGACCAAGGTTACAAATTTATGAAAGCTCTTCAGTGTTTTCTGACAGTCCTCAAATCAAAGATTTGTTAGATCCGTAACAGCACAACAAATAAACAATTGAGGCGTTTATTATTTTAGTTTTCTTTCACTATTCCTTGTGCTTGAGAGACTTCAGGATCACTGTGGACTGTAAAATCCGTGTTGTTGAAAAGGTAACTTGGGGCTGGCGATATAACTCAGAGGTAGAGTGCTTGCCTAGCATGCACAAGGCATTGAATTCAATCTCTAGCACTGGGGGAAGAAAAGATAATTTTTATACTATTGGGGAAAATCACTATTTCCCAGCCTGTCTGCCTGGAGGTCTGAAGGTTATATTTTGGTGAATGTGTGTGTGTGTATTGATAGAAAAATACTATAAATATTTAAATAAAATTATTGCAGCAAAAGACAGATTGCCATTAACCCCCCTTAAGATACTCCACCTTGCTTTGAAAATGCTTACTTTTCCCATGATTCTTGCCACTTTCTGAAGCAGTTGTGAAAGTTCCCTTTCATGAGTGAGTGTCTTTACTAAGTGCGATAAAAAAAATATGGTGAATGCTGCTACTGAGCACCATCCAATGGAAAGGCAGGCTTTTTTTTGTGTGTGTGTGTGGGTACAGGGGGTCGACCTCAGGACCTTGCGTGCCAGCAGGCGCCCATGCCGCTGAGCGATATCACCAGCACTTTTTTCGTATGTGGGTTCCGGGAGTTGAACTCGGGCCCTCGCGCTTGCCAGGCAGGCGCTTACGCTGCTGAGCCATCTCACTGGCCCAGGCTTTTAAAAACATTATGGTGTGCTATCATCTACCTTATTCACTGGCTCTTGTACCGTGTGACTGACTTCTGGCTTTTCTTCAAGTCAAAATGACCAGGGAAGGTCAATGTAAACGATTCAGGACACTGAGGCAGCTGCAACAGTACAACTAAAGAATTCACGAAAGAGGACTTCCAGAACTGCTTCAGAACATGGCAAGAGCCATGGGATGAGTGTTGGAAGCAGGTAGTGTATTTTGAGGGGAATGAATGACAATGTGTCTTCTACTGTAATAAAGTTTTAAAAATTTACACATACCATATTCAATCATACCATCTCCAGGTATCCAGAGTCTTTCTAATTTTATTCCAATGAATAGGATCTACTAATAATATAACAATGAAACTATGAATCCTTTACTTACTTTCTTTTAAATTTTATTCCCTCTGTAGCTGATATGCTGTCTGTATTATCTGACCTTTTCATTCTTAGCTTAAATACTTGAAATTTTGCCCAGTAGGAGTGACTTAAGTGTACTTGAATCAGAACTTTTATATTTATGGTAAAGCTTCTTTCTTCAGTACAGCACTGTTATATTTTACCTAGACTATGAATAGGGTTGACACACATTTCATTTGCTATTATATTGCTAGTAATTGTATAATTCTAATCATGCAGGAGTCATTTATTCTAAGTTTTACATTCCTTCTCCAGAAGGGGATTTATCAGATGGCATTTAATTATAAAACATCCTAAATTGTTAAAAATTATTTATTATCAGATGTAAGATGATCTCAGAGCCATTTGTTAAAATATGGGCAAACCTAGTAATATAAAATGCTTTTTTTTTTTTTTTTTTTAATGTGGGTACCGGGAGTCGAACTCAGGATCTCACGCTTGCTGGGCAGGCGCTTATGCTGTTGAGCTATCTCACCAGCCCTAAAATGCTTTTTTTAAAAAGTAGTATTTTCTGTGGTGGAATCTTAATTATATAGCATTTCAGGATATAGGAAACTTAAGAAAAACTGCTTTCTAAAAGGTGATAAATGGTGGAACCTGCTTTACATCCTCTAGTAGAGCTCATATAACACTTGGGTTTTGGTATATCAGTTTGTGTTAGGATGAAAGTATAGGATATGTTAGAAAATATTAGGGGTATGAATTTATGAATAATTTGGGCTTAAATAAATATTTGAGGGCCGGTGAGATGGCTCAGCGGCCTAAGCGCCTGCCTTGCAAGCGCGAGGGCCTGAGTTCGACTTCCGGAACCCACATACAAAAAAGGGGCCGGTGATATCGCTCAGTGGCAGGGGTGCCTGTTGGTGCGCAAGGTCCTGAGGTCGACCCCCTGGTACCCACAAAAAAAAAAAAAAAAAATTGAAAATAATAGAACTATATTTCAAATGGGCAAATCATTCATTAAGTGGAACTGTACTTCCCATTCCTGTCCAAGTAATGCTGGTATTTTCTGGGATAAAATGAAATGCATTTGCAATAAATTAAGGATAGAGCATTTCTGCTTTTCTTTTTTCTTTTACTGTATACTTTTAATAATTCTTTTTGATTCATATGATAGCACTGACTCACTAGTGACTCATTTGCAGCCCAATGTTTCCAACACTTTGAACTCACAATTGGTCAGTATGTGTTGTCAGAAATTTCAAGGGTTGCTTGAAATAGGTGCATCAAATCACAGAATGTCAGTTAAGTAAGCCATCTTTTGAAGGCAATAACTAGTATTACATGAATCTCCAAGTTGAGAATTACTCCTCCTAAGCTTTTTGAATTCTCCTTTAAGTCATAAACTTTAGTAAAATTCTTTCTCTGGAAGGCAGTGCACTTTGGTATAAAATAGCAGTGAATGATTTCTCATACCATTTCTTTATTAAAAACAAAACAAAAAGGGTCACAAATGAAACTAAATGTTTTAAATGGTTTTTTTGGTTCATTTATCATTTTGAAAATATTTAATTTGGAATTACTATCTACAGGCACACTTTTTACATCTACATGCAAACTTTTGCCTTTGAGAGGTCCTTTGTGAACTGATGTATAATACATTACTGGATCTTCAGAGTTTTCTGAAGAAATGCTTTTTTTCCTTTCCTTTTTTTCTCTCATTGCTGGGGAAAGAATCCAGGATCTCATGCATGCTAGTCAACATGGCGCTGTGCCACTGAGCTATACTCTTTGCTCCCCAAATAAATTCTTAATGTAAATTTACACTTTGCAATCATTGTTAGATATACTATCTGTGTGTAAAATTACAGTGTTTCCCTAAAATCACTTTATTCCAAAAATCTTATATAGCATTTTGAGAATTACGTTTCTAGGAGTTTGTTTTGGTACTTGGCAAGATAATCAGCACTCTTCCAAAATAGACTCTATTCAGATATTTGAACTACTGCTATTAACTTGAGCACAGTTACTAATATACAGAATTATCACTCAGCAATGAAAACTTTTTAATATAATAGTAGTCTTCAAAGTAAGTGATTTCTGGCATCCCATCAAATGCATCTGTTTATTTTGTTGTTCAAATGTACCTTTTCTGTTTCCTTTGTTTCTTTGGAGATTAAGAGTTTTTGACGTTTTCTTGGCAGGCTGCAATATTGTGCAATTCTGGCTCTAGTTTTTAATTGGGTACTTTTGTAACTAGTTGCTTGATCTGTTATTATAACCAATTTAATAAAAGAACTTTGTTATTTTATGTTTGCAGAGGCTTACAATACCAATCTTTCTATATAGAATGGTCATTTTGTGTTGAAGTTCTGCATAATTTGCTTGCTACCATTGCTTTATTTAACTTAATTTTTTTTTTTTTTAAGTGCTAGGGATCAAGCCCAGGGTTTCATGTGTGCTAGGCAAGCTACCACTGAGGTATACTCGAGCTCTATTTAATAACTTTTTGATGTGAAAAGAGGTTTAGGTTAAAGAGGAGAATTTTAGACTACTTTTTTCTGTGTTCTGAATGAAATGACTTTTCAGAATCAATGTAATTATTTATGAAAGTGTTATTCATAGGCAAGGCATGGTGGCGCATGCCTGTAATCCCAGCACTCGGGAGGGTGAGGCCATGAGTTCACGGCCAGCCTGGGCTACATAGTTCAAAGCTAGCCTGAACCACATAATGTGACCCTGTCCCAAAAAAGAAAAAAAAAAAAAAAAGTTATTCATTATGAAGGATAAGTAATAGCAAAATAAATTGTTTAAATATGAAGCACAACAATATATGTCTGGAGATTAATTCATTATGCATATATGGTATGCTTATGTATACTTACGTGTATGTAATTTTCTATATTTTAAAAATGTTTTAAACTTTATTGAAAGATTATAAAATTAAGTATTTAGTAAATGAAAGAACACATCAATTCATTTTAGTCAGTCCAGTAAATATTATTCTCATGTATGATCAGAAAATAAAATTTTCAAAAGTATTTTTGGATATAAAGGCCTTAATCTCTATAGTAAGATAATTTTGTTTAATTTCATCTTCAGAAATAAACTTTTTAAAGTAATTAAATTGAGGGCCGGTGAGACGGCTCGGCGGCTTAAGCGCCTGCCTTGCAAGCGCGAAGGCCCGAGTTCGACTCCCGGATCCCACGTGCGAAAAAGGGGCCGGTGATATCGCTCAGCGGCACGGGTGCCTGCTGGCGCGCGAGGTCCTGAGGTCGTCCCCCCGGTACCCACAAAAAAAAAAAAAAAAAAAAAAAAAAAAAAAAAGTAATTAAATTGAAAAAAAATGAAATTTTAGAGCCAGCATTTAACTAATGAACATCAAAAGCCAATAATGAATAAATATAATAAGCTGGAAAATAACAAAATTAATTATATTCTATTAGGAATACACAATACCAAATAATGATGTTGCTATGGAATCAGCCATGTATACTTTCATTTTTAGTAGGAAAACAAAAATAAGTGATAGCAGAAACACTGTGGCTAAATTTAAATAGTTTTTGATAATTAAAATGGATATACAGGGGTGAGAAATATATAGTTTTTTTTTTTTTTTTTTTTTTTTTTTTTTGGGTACCGGGGGGTCGACCTCAGGACCTCGTGCGCCAGCAGGCGCCCGTGCCGCTGAGCGATATCACCGGCCCCTTTTTCGTATGTGGGTTCCGGGAGTCGAACTCGGGCCCTCGCACTTGCAAGGCAGGCGCTTAAGCCACTGAGCCATCTCACCGGCCCTATAGTTTTGCCAAAGTAATAATTACTCCATTTAGAAAGTTAACAGAAGTCAGTGTAAATAATATGAAAATATAATTTCAGCAGTTGTAAACTTCTGAATTTTGTACCAAAAGGTTTACAACTTTTAACATCACTATAAATCTTGTAAACATCAGTATCTTGTGTATGACTGTCAACATCTTGCTTCCTCAGACTGTTTAACAACCACCCTAAAACTCAGTGACTTACCACATTCACAACAGGGCAGAATTTCCTATGCCTTGCTGCTGGGCAGCTTGAATCACCGGTGGTACATGCATGACTGTCCCAATACATGCCTGTACCTCTTGTACCACTGGTGGTTCAAGCTGCCTGATGGGACAGTCATATGCCTGTACCACTGGTTCGAGCCAGCAGGAATGTGTTAAAACAGCCACCATCATTTGAGCAGGACTTGGAGGGCCAACTTGCCTCTGCTCCAGTGGATTTTGGCTGGGTGGCTTGTCTGTGGCTGGAGGAGCTAACATGTCTCACCTAGGGTGGCTAGAGTAACTGGAGATGGCTGGACTTCTTTTCAGTCTTTGGAATCTCTTATCCTCTAAAACTTTTCTCTCCACATTTGGCCTCTCCTAAGATTCCTTAATGTGGTAGCTGGCTTTCCAGGGTCTGATATCTACAGGTGCATGGTTTCATTGCTTCATTCTTTTGATCAAAGCAAGATTTACGGCCATGTCAGTTTCAAGATAAGGGAAAAACTACCTTTGGTGGGAGAGTGGCATGCACCTGCAGGGACAGGAGTAATTTAAAAATTGTACTTGGTGATTCTGACCTGCAGTAAAGTTTGAGAACCACTACTAAAGTTTGAGATGAGTGATTCTTTTTTTTTTTTTTTTTTTGTGGGTACCGTGGGGTCGACCTCAGGACCTCGCGTGCCAGCAGGCGCCCATGCCACTGAGCGATATCACCGGCCCCTTTTTCGTATGTGGGTTTCGGGAGTCGAACTCGGGCCCTCGCGCTTGCCGGGCAGGCGCTTAAGCCGCTGAGCCATCTCACCGGCCCGAGATGAGTGATTCTTAAAGAGCAGCCCTGGTCTAGCAGCACTGATACCATTTGGGAATGTGTTAGAACTCCAGGTTCTCTGAGCCCCCTCAGATCAAAGTTAGCAGATACCCTAAGGCTGGGACCAGCAACTGGTGTTTGAAGAAATCCTCCAGGTGATTCTGTTGTACCCTATAGTTTGCGAACCACTCTTCTAGAGGAAACTATGACTTATAGACCAAACCAGGTGCCTTGCTTTTATTATTTTCCATATCAATTGTCTTAGTTACTTTTCTTGTTGCTGAGACAAAATACCCAACACCCAAAGTTAAAGGAGAAAGGTCTGTTGTAGCTCACAGTTTATAGAGGTTTCAGTTCATAGTTGGCTGGCTCCAAGGCGGGGTGGCACATGGCAGAGGGGCATCACACTGGAGAGACAGTTCATGGCAGGCAGAAGGCAAGCAGCAGCATCAGTTTGCCTCTCCCTTTTTTCCCTTCCAGGCTACCCGCCCTTTGGGTGGTACCACCCACACCCAGGGAGGGCCTTCCTATTATCCATGCCCAGAACTGTGCCAAACCAATCAGTGGACTAATGTAGTAATCACACAGCCTTAACCCCAGCATCACACACTTAATCCCAGTGAGTGGTGGAAGATGAACCAGGTTGCATCCAGCCTAATTGAAGTCAGAATCTCTGGGAGTGAAGAACTAGGAATCCATAAATTTAAGAACTCCCCAGATTATTCTTGTATGCAGCCTGGTCTGACAAACACTGCAATGCCTCCTGGAAATCTTGGTAAATGCAGCTGATTCTGCCTTTCTTGTAAGTCTGGGGTGGTTCTGTAGATATCCTGTTTCTAACAAGCACACAAGTAATGTGGGTAATGCTCATGCGCACTTGGAGTGCTTTGACAGTATAGAGTCCTCAATCTCATCAGTGTTTTTCATCATTTCAGCATCCAGATATTTAAAAATTCTCCAGCTTATTCTATTTTGCAACCAATTTGAGGACTCCTGGATTAAAACAGTTTGTCTCCATCTTTGTGTGACAGTATTACCTTGCAAACTTGCTAAAAATACAGAAAGATCTTATCCTTCTTCCACAAGCTTGGGTATTTGTGTTTGCTATTAACTGTCTATGTGATTTTAATATACAGCTAAGTCAGTGGAGAACCACTGTCCTAAGTGAGGAAGAGTTTAGAGAAACAGATTAGTATAAGAGGATGTGGAAAAAGTGGAACAAATAATAGTCATTTACCTACTGTAACCTGTTACTGGTGATTGCGAAGAAGAGTCTTCTTGATTTATTTTAGGCCTCTTCAGTACAGGCTTAGTGAGATTAACTCAAGGAGGCAGTGGATCCACAGGGTCAAAAGCCATAGCCTGCAACTTTCTATAGATTCTGGAAGGGGCAGTAGTAATTAGGCTATGTGGAATCATCAGAAGAGTGCCATTGTAGCTGAATAATATTTAAATTGACCACAAAGACTTTAATCTACAAAGTTTAGACCAGTAGCACCTAAATAAATTGTAAGAAGTAGAAGCAGGGTTAATGCTATCCCTGGATATTTGGCTTCTTTTCCTACTAAACTTCCTGGATTGGATTGTCTGCCACCTGCAAAGTGCATTCCAGACTTTCATCCTTTCCTGAACGCAGCAGAGATAGTGTTGCTTTAACTGGGTCCAGATAAGAATGGGGAATAACTTGAGTATGAGCTGTGTGAGTCATGTATTATTCTCTGCACTTTAATAAGGTCCTTTTATAATTAGGAGATGGGTCAAATGACATTTTGTTGATTTTTTTTTTTTTTCATACATGTGTTGCAAGGAGTGATACTGTTAATTTTCAGAAGTGGAAGTGAACCTTTGCTTTTCTGTTGGTAGCTGTTACAGCTGTTTACTTTTAGCATATAAAAAGAAACACTGAATTCTCTCTTAGCAAGGTGTAGTGACTTAGGAATTGTGTTGAGGCAGTAGCTGATTAATTGAGGCAGTTCTGTGAAGCAGTTCAGTACAGAAAAGTAGAGAGGTAGGTGGATGGCTTGAAATTGGCAAGTCGTGGACAGAACCTTTACACAGTTTCCTTTGCATTTACAATATACCTTTACTCTATTGAAGACAGTAAAAATATATAGGCTAACAGCTGGGTGTGGTTGTATAACCCTGTAATCTCAGCACTCGGGAGCTGAGGCAAGAGGATTGTCACGAGTTCAAGGCCAGCCTGGGCTACATAGTGAGTTCAAGACCATCCTGAACTACATAGTAAGACCCTGCCCCCCCAATATATATATGCTAATAAAAAAAATTGTGTGCGTGTGTGTGTGTGTGTGTAGGCTACAGCTGGGCATGGGGGCATACATCTCTGGTTCCAGCTGCTCGGTAGGCTGAGGTGGGAGGATCACTTGGTTTGAGACCAGCCTGGGCAACATAGTAAGACTCTGTGTGGGGGGTATATATGTGTATGTATGTGTATATATGTATGTGTGTGTGTGTGTGTATATATATATATATATATATATATATGTGTATATATGTATGTATATACATATTTGTCAGTTTCTTAATAAATAAATAAATATATATATATATATTCCTTGAAATGCTTCTCCTATTCAAATATATATATAATTTATTTATTTATTTATTTATTTATTTATTTATTTTGGTATTTTGGAGATAGGGTCTTACTATGTAGTTCAGACTGGCCTTGAATTCACTATCTCACCCAGGGTGGCTTCAGTATCACAGTGGTTCTTCTTCTTTCTCATCTTCCTGGGTACTGGGATTACAGATGTGTACTACCATGCCCGGCTATAAAATGTATTTTGATAATGCTATATTTTGGAGGATGTAGATGGTAATGTTTTAAAGTTTTAAAACAGTGATAATACACAGGGAAATACTGTTCCTTTCTTTGGGATAGATTTCTTCCTAAGCATTTCCTATTTTTGATGCTGTCATCATTGGTATTTTTAAGTCCAAAATTTAATAGGTCATTGCTAGTATATAGAGATACAATTGATTTTTGCACATTGACTTTGTTTTTGCAACTTTGCTAAACTCACTAGTTCTAGTAAATTCTTTTGGTAGATTCTATAGTGCTGTCTACATAATTGATCATTTCATCTATAGATAGACAATTTTATATGCTTTCTAGTCTGTACACTTTATATTTCTTGACTTATTGTAGCATTGGTAGAATTTCTGGTGCAGTGTTGAACTACTAATCTGATTATCTTCCATAAACTAATTTTACTTTTTCTGTAATTTCATATAAATGGAATCATGTAGTATTGTATGCATGTGTGTGTGCATGTGTGTATGTGTATGTGTGTGTGTGTTAGAGAGAGACTGACTTCTTTCACGTGGAATAAAATTTTTGAGATCCCTCTGTGTCAGTAGCTCTCTTTTGGTAATACTTCGTAGTGGGCTGGGGTGTAGCTCGGTGGTGGAGCACTTGCCCCGCATATACAAGGCCCTGGTTCCATCCCCAGCACCACCACCACCACAGTGCAACAACAGAACAAACAACCACCAAAACAATAGTTTTGTAGTGTAACGGTGTCATTGAGCTCAGTGAGTATATTCTACATGATGCCATACCCTTGCTTTATGCCCTATATCATGGTCAATTTTCATAAATGTTGGGGTAGTGTTTCTGAGCGTAGGTGTTCCTTTTGCATGGGTTTTATATTTCCTTCCTGCTCTCTCTCTCTTCCTCCTTCATTTCCTCCCTCATTCCCTTTTCTTCTTTCCTCCTCCTGCTACTCCTCCTCCTTGTCTCCCTCATCCCCCACTGAACTCACCCACCCTCTGGTAATAGAACCCAGGGCCTTCACACTAAGCTACATCCTCAGCCATTTACATTTTTTTTATTTTTAGACACGGTCTTGCTAAGTTGTCTAGGCTGGGCTTGAACTTGTTATCCTCCTTCCTTAGCCTTCTAGGGTGCTGGCATTACAGGCATGCACCACCATGCCTTGCTAAGGGGTTCGTATTTCTGTAGCCATTCTTGTTTTTTTTTTTTTTTTTTTTTTTTGTGGGTACCGGGGGGACGACCTCAGGACCTCGCGCACCAACAGGCACCCGTGCCGCTGAGCGATATCACCGGCCCCTTTTTCGTATGTGGGTTCCGGGAGTCGAACTCGGGCCTTCGCGCTTGCAAGGCAGGCGCTTAAGCTGCTGAGCCGTCTCACCGGCCCTCTGTAGCCATTCTTTCAATCAGCTAAGGTAATCATGTTGTTTGTTTCTTCTTCACTCTTTAAAACAAATGTGTTGATTCTTATTTTTACTCTTTTTCTTAATACTTTGAAGTTATTTTAAAATTTAAATGTAACAGAATTGATTTCTTGTGGTGTAAGATTCATCTCTGTTATCTATTAATTATTATCCCTTTTTATTACTGAGTAGTATTCCACTGTCTGAGTGTACCGTAGTTTGCGTTTCCATTCCATGATTCAAGGATATTTGTTTTGTTTCCATTTTTGGGAATTAGGAATGAAACTGCTATAAACATTTGCATACAGGTACTTGTATGAACTCAAGTTTTAATTTCCTATGGACAAACACCTAAGAGTGGGATTGCTAGTGTAGCTTTAACTTTATGCAGTATGGGAGGTTTTAAACTATAGATTGTATTTAATTCTACCAAAGTGATCAAATTCTTCCTTCCCCTTGGGATTGAACCTAGCACCTCATGAATGCTAGGCAAATGATTTAGCACTGAGCTACATCCCAGGTCTTTTTATTTATTTTGGACAGTGTCTCACTAAGTTGCCCAGGCTAGGCGCAAGCTTCCCATCTTTCTACCTCAGCCTCCTGAGTAGCTGGAATTACAGGAGTGCATTACCATGCCCAGCACGGTGCTGTTTCTAATTAGAAGGACACAAGATTTTTGTTGTTGTTTGAATATTGATTTTTGTTCTCATTCATCTCACTCTGTTTCAAATTCTGAAGGAAATAATTTGTAAATTATGATGGTACTTGGAATTCTGGTGACAAGTCCTGTGAAATTGACTTGATGTAGAGCCATCAGTGCTAAGTATAGGACATCATTTAAGTGGGGCAAAATACCATCCTGAGGGCCAGTGAGATGGCTCAGCGGCGTAAGCGCCTGCCTGGCAAGCGTGAGGTCCTGAGTTCGACTCCTGGTACCTACATAAAAAAAAAATACCATCCTGAGGAACAAGACTTTATTCTTGTCTCTAATCTTAGCTATCCTTTAACTTAAAGGAAGTCAGAATATGCAATATATAAGTGCCCAAGATTTCTCAAATTAGAAACCTCTCCCTAAGCCATCAGGCATTCTGGGTGGTTTTCATTTGGGGTGCTTTCTTTTTTTTTTTTTTGTGGGTACTTGGGGGTCGACCTCAGGACCTTGCACGCCAGCAGGCACCTGTGCCACTGAGCGATATCACCAGCCCCTTTTTCGTATGTGGGTTCCGGGAGTCGAACTCGGGCCCTCGCGCTTGCCAGGCAGGCGCTTACGCCGCTGAGCCATCTCACCGGCCCTGGGGTGCTTTCATCTGTTGGAGTAAGGCACATCTGCATTAGATGGAGTGGAATTTGTATTACTCTTTTAAGTTTTCTCCCAAAGCCTGAATTAAAATTAAGGAAATAGGTTGCTTTACTGTTTCAATAGTCTATTTAAATATTAAAGCAGACTCATTTTCCTCTGTGAATAGAACTAAATTTATTTTTGAGACAGATGAAATAGGCTTAAAACTGGTTTCAGGTTCTTTTAAAAATGCTTTTTTCCTAGTATGCAAAAAGAAGAAATATAGATGTTATGAGAATTAGAGTATTGATGAAGGGATGTGGTTTTTATAGAAGTACAAGAAAATGATTTTCTTTGTTTACTTTCCTAATCACTCAATGTTACATTTTATATTTTAGATCCTGTTTGACCAAACTCAGAGGTCAATTAAGGCACAGCTTCAGAACTTTGTTAAAGAGTAAGTCTTTTTGGTTTATGTATTGTATTGATTAACTACTTTGAAGATAGCAATACACAATGTCATGACTATTGTTATTCTCATATTATTTGGTTATGAAAATTTGTTTTATTTTTTCATAAAATAAAGAAGAAAAAAAGAATAAGTCAATTGCTGTGAAGGGGAAAGAAAAGCAACCAGTTAATGATTGCATCTGGAAAGTGACCTCTTTTGAGAGAAATTATGGGTCATGAAATACTATTAATTGAAATACGATTAGTGATTGTAGTTGAAACTAACTTTTCTCTTGCCTCAGTATGAGAATAAGAATGATTCATAGAAGTATATACTTTTTGTTACGTATGAAACTTTTGTGTCATTGATTACACTTTATATACGAAATAAAATTGATCTATGGGCCGGTGATATAGCTCAGCAGCATAAGCGCTTGCCTGGCAAGCGTGAGGTCCTGAGTTAGACTCCCAGTACCTGCATATTTAAAAAAAAAACAAATTGATCTAGAAATGAAGAGTGAACTTTCCAGACTTTTAGAAAGTTAGAAAAGTTTTCCTTTTTCACATTAATGATTTAGCTTTTCTTTTAATTCTTTTTTTTTTTTTTTGTGGGTACCAGGGGTCGACCTCAGGACCTCGCGTGCCAGCAGGCACCCGTGCCACTGAGCGATATCACCGGCCCCTTTTTCGTATGTGGGTTCCGGGAGTCGAACTCGGGCCCTTGCGCTTGCCAGGCAGGCGCGTGGGCCGGCCCCCTTCTTTTAATTCTTTTACTGAGAATATATAAAATTACAGGTAAAATTGGTTATGATATAATGTTTACTATGAATTGTAATGATTATTAACTATAAATAGCGCCAGAACTCATTAGAATAATGTACTGCTGTTTCAGTAGGTTAGAATTTATTGTGGAAATGATGTCTCAAAGATTTTTTTATAAATTACTCCTTAGTAGACTGACACTCAGAATGTCCTCATAGAATGTATATATATAAAAATTTATGGCAACTTTCAGTTAAAATCTTTCTTAGGTTTATTTGATTATAATTTAAAAATAATTTTTGTAGAGATTATTTTATCTAGTCCCCTAATAGTAAAAGCAAAGAAATATTATTTGATTAAACCTAAGGTCATTAATGACTCATAGGTTTCACTTTTCAAAACCATTGACTGGGATACTGTTGGCCTTTATTGGTACTGTTCTTTTAGAAATTGACATGTGTGTGTGTTTGTACATGGACACATGAGTGAGTGTGTGTGTGTTTTAAAATTTATTTATAAAAGAAGTAGCCTTAGACTATCCATAGTAGTAAAATCAAGGGTGTGTCTTTACAAAAAATGGATCCTCAGATTTTTAAGATTTATCCCAAAGGCTAATAAATTGTAATCTTTGAGAAAGGGCCTGGGAATTTGCATTTGACACAAGTGCCCTGTGATGATTCTTATGTATGCTACTGTTTAAAAATCATTTGGTTAAACAATGGTACATGTCCCTGAATTTATCTTTTTGAAAAATTATCTTTGTGTTAATTTCATAATTTATTTTCACTTCCTGTTACATTGATTAAAATAATGAGCATCCCTAGCCCTGAGTCTGAAATCTGAAATACTCCGAATCCAAAATCTGAAACCTTTTGATCACCAGGCTTAGATTTTTGGATTGGGACTGCTCAATTGGGAAAATTCATACAAATATTCTCAAGTCCAGAAAGCTCTGAAATCCAGAACTCCTCTGGTTCCAAGCATTTCAGATTAAGGGTACTCAACCTGTAATTGGGGAATAATATATAATTTAGTTGGAAGAGCTCATGAATATCAATGCATGATGAAACAAATGGAGGATCATAAGAATTAAGTTCTAAAATTATTTCGCCAGTGTTTTTGAACAAGAAAGTTTCATGAAAGAAAGCTTCACTCAGTTTTTGTTTTCTAGAGATCTCAGAAAATTCAAAGATGCCAAGAAGCAATTTGAAAAAGTCAGTGAAGAAAAAGAAAATGCATTAGTAAAAAATGCCCAAGTGCAAAGAAACAAACAGCATGAAGTTGAAGAAGCCACAAACATTCTGACAGCAACAAGAAAATGTTTTCGACACATAGCCCTTGACTATGTACTTCAGGTAGTTATTTTATTTTGTTTCCAAACAGTGCTTACTAAATAGGGTGCTACTTCTGAGTGATTGCACTGTAAATAATAATACTTCTCTTTGAGTTTAAAATTGAAACATGATCTTTTCTAGAAAAATGTCACTTATCTGTATATACTTTTGTGTATGCACATAGTGCATGGAGGTATGTGCCTTTAGTTCAGATTTCTTCCTCTTTTCACTTAATTAAAACTTCCCCCATTTTTTTTTTTTTTTTAGTGTGGGTATCAGGAGTCGACCTCAGGACCTCGCGCTTGCCGGCAAGCCCTTGTGCCGCTGAGCAATATCACCGGCCTATTTTTTTCCTTTATGTGGGTTCCAGGAGTCGAACTCAGGACCTTGTGCTTGCCAGACAGGCGCTTATGCCACTGAGCTATCTCACCAGTGCCTATCTTCCCCCACCATTAAATGTTTTTAAAAAGCATTTTAAGAATTACTATACATATCTCATTTTATGTAGTTCTCAATTGATATTTAACTGTCAGACTTTTAAGGTGTTGCTAGTTTTTACTGGGAATAGTAAAACTATAACTTTAAATGATAGTTTATGATAATATCCTTATATATACATTGTTTGCCACATTTCTACTTATTTCTTTAGAGTAGATTCTTGGTGATATCAAGACTCACTATATTGCCCAATGAAAAATATTTCTAGAATAGTGTTTTCTTTTTTTATCAGCTGTGCATTTTCAAAGGTAGAGATCTGGGTTTGAGGAGTGTAGCTCAGTGATAGAATACTTGTCTACCAAAGGCAAGGCCTTGGGTTCCACCCCCAGCTCCTCAAAAAACAAAAACAAAAGAAAAAGCTGGAGATCTGGGTTTGGTAAGGTGTTTGGTGATCTTGTCCAGTGAATAATTGAGACTAGTTTGAATGTGATAGGCCTTCAGAGGAACTCAAAACACAAGAAAAATGACGGCATAATACATTATTTCACAAGTACATCACGTCTATCTATATATCATGGGGTTCAAAGCTTGAAAGCTTTAAAGCTTAGGGAATTATCTTGTCCAGATCTCGTGCTACAAACAGCAGTGTCCTCAGAGATGGTTGACTTCACAGTCATAATAATAGTCATAATCACAGATTATTTCTTTAAAAAATACCATAATATACAAATTAGTGGTTAAAAATGACTTGGGTAACTGCAAAACAGTAGAAAATACACTTCGTGTTTTTCCTAAGTTCCCCTGGGAAGTTAAATTGTTAAAAATGTGGTCTGTTCCCTTCATGGATGAAAGGCTTCTAGAATGGAGGAATCTGTCTTATTTTCTGCCTGCCATCCGTGTTCCTGCCACAAATGAGTCCTCGGCCTTCCCAACACCCTTTGCTGGCATGGCTATGCACAGGTCTTATTCATCACACGTACTTTAGTTTTTAACCTACGTGACTACTCTCATTCACTGAGATGGTGGATCACACTCTCCTTCTTGAAATATATTTTTATCTTGATTTATCTGAAACCCACTTTTGGGTCCTCCTATTTCTTTTCAGTTTCTGTCTTGAATGTTTTCCTTTGTCTGTCTGCCTTTTTAGTCTCCTTTTAAGGGTTCCATCTTTGGTTCTATTCTTTTCTTTATTACTCTCTGACAGTCTCATCATGCTACCTGTATATAAATGACAAAATCCATTATTCACAGTAGTGCCACATTCAGCGTCTAAAACTGAAATCTGTAACTTCCAAAATGACTTTTCTTTCTCTCTTGGTCTTTTCTAACTATGTGACATCACCTGTTTACTCTCATAGAAGTTCAAAATGGGAGATGGCCACCAAAACATCTCGGAAATTCCTCTTCTATACTTCATAAATATGTTTTTTCCTTTCCCTTGCTGCTGTCCCAAACCAGTCTCAACTGCTTCTTGCCTAGAATATTAGTAGGATAATCTCATAAACATCGCCTTTTTTGCAATGCTTTTCCTGCCCATCTCTGATTCACACTCTGGCCTGTGGTCAGGATTGCTCACATCTTCTCCAGGCAGAATGAACCGTTCTTGCCTCTTCTATCTCTGTTGCCATAATATTTTCATGCGCACTGCAGTTTAGATCACTGACCACATTTACCATGGACATGTATTTATGTCTTTTCTATTCCTAAATTGTGTCCCTATCTTGTAGTTTAGTGGTTGGAAAAAATATATGTACTAAATATTTTTTCAAAGAACGAATGACTTAAATGTTATGAATTTTATATATGAGGGCATTCAGCTGAAATTCTCATTATTTTCAAACTTACACCGGATAAATTATCTACTTCTTTTGGTGTTCATCTGACTGTTCTAAGTTAGCTTCCTCACCCACCAATATCTTTTTTTTTTTTTTGACCCACCATTATCTTGAAACAGGCATTTAGAAACAACTAATGCTTAGTTGTTGAGAAAGGTTATTAGCCATTTCTTGGTCTATTTTTGTTTTCTAGTCAGTGCTTTAAATTATCTTAAAAAGCAGAAAATTCAGTGGGAAGGACATATGAAAAGATATTCTGTAATCTTGTGAAAATATTAACAAAAGTGAATGATTTAGATAAACATTTTATTTCATTAAGCTGATATTTAATAACAAACAAAAAATGTTTATTGTGAATTTCTGGAGTTGGGAGAGGATCCCAGAGATCCCAAAAAGCAAATCTCTTAATTTATTGATCTTTCAATAAGTTTAGTCTCATTAAAATATTTAAGATTAATTACTCTAATAAATAATTATTGAGTGTTTATTATATGCTGCTTGAGGACTAAAGCTGAGAATAAGGCAAAGGCTCTGATCTCATGAAACTTATACTTTAGCTTGGGAAAAGACCATAAGATAATATGAGATTAAATAAATAGGGTTTATGTACTAAACAGTGTGCGAGGAATTGGATTAGACCTTGGTAAGGAAATGGTACTTGAAACCTGATTGGTAAGAGACAGCCTCATACTCACGAAGGCAGCCATCCTTCCATGAAGATGGAAGAGCTAGGACAAAGGCTTTGAGATGGGGACAGCCTTGAGCTATGGTTGTATAATAGAAAGATGGAAAGTAATAGAAAACTAGGTTGGAGGGACAGGGGACCTCATCATAGCAGGCCTTACTCGACATGGTAGGAAGTGATGGGGTTTTAAGCCAGAGGTAATGGTGTCCGTGTGAGAATGGACCATAGGGTGTTAGGAATGGATGCGAGAGAGTAGTGCATAGACTACTGCGATGTCTAGGAAAGATGGGATGAGAAGTTGCATTTGCATTAAGGCTGCATATTGAACCTTGATGTGCGAGTAGAATAGGGAGGGTGGAGAAAAGATGGAATTCTCAGAAGTTCAGAAGTCAAAATAGTTCTATCATTACAATATTGTAATTTAGGTGGCTGATTTTTCACTGAGCTAAAAAAGGTTCAGAATTTCATTGGTATGTTTATATCAACTGTTTTTGCAAAATGAGGGTCAAAGGATGAAAAACTTGAGTTTTGTTTTTATTTCATTTTTAGAAAAGAATTGAACCATTAGAATACAGAAATTTTGTAATATTGTATTATGGATTAGTTTTAAAAATGATGCATATGTGATTAATCAAGCGTATTTTCCCTCAGATTAATGTTCTTCAATCAAAAAGGAGATCAGAAATCCTGAAATCAGTAAGATATTAATTGAAATGATGTTTTAAATATTTTAATGTGAAACTAACTATACGTATTTAAATATTTACAGGAACATCTACTAAATATACATTCCAGGCTTCATAATTGCTATTACTTCCTTTTTAATCTTCATTTGTACTTCTTATATCAAAGTAATTTCTTGTGTCATGTCTTCTTCATGTTCCAGTTGTTACGTATATCTTACATATTAACATACGTACTTCTAGCTCTGTGAAGACAGACTTGGTGCTGTTCTGTTTTCATTTTATCCCAGCATGATGCTTTACACTAGATGCCCAGGACTGTTTGGTGAATCACTGGAAATGGCTGTTGTAAAAACTTTTGCGAATATTTCAGAATTTGTTTTGAAATTTATAAAAATATAATACTATTACATTTAGATTTTGAACTTTCATTTGTAGTTGCTTTTGTAAATTTTCTGTGCAACCTCTTTTAACGTATTTACACTTTCCTCTAGATTTTTTAAGTACTGGACTTGCCATTGAGAACTTACAGGAGTAGATATTTTGAAGAATTTACCCTTAATGTTGATAATGTTTCAGACTTTTTTTTTTTTTTTTTTTTGTGGGTACCAGGGGGACAACCTCAGGACCTCGCGCGCCAACAGGCACCCGTGCCACTGAGCGATATCACTGGCCCCTTTTTCGTATGTGGGTTCCGGGAGTCGAACTCGGGCCCTCGCGCTTGCAAGGCAGGCGCTTACGCCGCTGAGCCATCTCACCGGCCCATGTTTCAGACTTTTGATTTGCTCCCTGGTGTGCAGTTTCTAAACCAGCGGGTGAAATTTTAGGATCGCTGCTTTTTTCCTGAGCCTTTTATCCTGGTGACAATGATACATATTTTTTATTTACCCTGTGTTTGTTTTCATTTTTGTTTTTTGGATCTTAAAGCTAATAGGAAAGTGAACAGGGAGATGGTTTGATGTGGTGTTGCAGTCTTTCTGAGAGCCTTCAAAATTATTTCTCCTCTGAATTTATTTGCAGGAGTTATTTTTTCCCCCAAAGGGTATATTTAAATGGCTTTAGATCCTTGTTCTCACCTAGCTTTTTCCTAAATTTTATGTTCATATTGGTGTTGTGCACTTTATTTGCTCTTTTTTAAAAAATGATATATATCCCCTGCTTGTTTTCCAGAGTGACTGTAATGTGTTGATGGTAATATTTAATGATGGCTTTTATGGCCAGGTAGAATTCTCATATGAATATACAAGGGATGGGCAAATTTTTTGTACATATAGTAGATTTTGCAGGCCAGGTGGTCTCTGTTGCACTTACTCAACTGTCCCCTTGTAATGAGAAAGCAGACATAGTTAATATGCAAATGAATGGTCATGGCTGTGTTCCAGTAAAACTTTACTTATGGTCACAGAAATTCTAATTTCATACAGTGTTCACATGTCATGCATTTCATGTGTCCTTTTCATTTTCTTTCAATCATTTAAAAATGTAAAAACTATTCTTACCTCATGGGCCATCCAAAAACAGGTGGACACAGTTTACAAGTCATAGTTTGCTGACCTTGAATATACCACAAATTATCTTCATCAGTTAGTGAATGTTTAAGTAATTTCCATATTTTTGACATTAAAACTTTGCATTGTAGTAATAATTCTAATGAATAATTTTTTTTTGTGTGGGTACCGGGAGTCGAACTCAGGACCTCGCACTTGCTAGGCAGGCGCTTATGCCGCTGAGCTATCTCACCGGCCCTGAATAATTCTAATGCATGATTTTTGTCTTAGGATAGATTTACAGACAAGGGATTACTTAGAGGGTTTAAGTAGTGAATAAGGTCTTCTAAAATATTGTCAAATTTCAAGGATTATACCATGTTTCCACTAATAGTGTATGTAAATGAATACTTCTCCACATTTTATGAACAACGAGTATTACAGTTTCCCTCCCTCTACCCCACTGGCAGATAGAAATTGTGATTTCATTATTTAGTTTTGCATCATTAATACAAATTAGTTTGAACTTTTTTTTTTGGTCACTTCTGTACCCTATGTATGTCCTTTTTTCTCTTACTCTGTTGGAGTGTTTATTTTTCATGCTGATTTGTAATATCGCCTAAATAGTAAGATTTTACATCTTTATCATCCATTTTTTCCTAGTTTATTATTTGTCTTTTAATATGCCTATAATATGTTTTATATACAGGCATATTTTACATTTAATGTAGCTCTATTCCTCCCCCCTTTCTTTTTTGTTTTATAATTTAGTGGTTTTTTAAAGAATTATATTCATAAACCATTATCAAAGTTTCCTCTTGTGAGTTTTGTCCTTTCAATTTTGGGTTTTATTTAGTTGTTTTTTTCTCATAGAAACAAATTTTTGTTTGGAGGATTCTTGAGTATTAAGGACCTCATGACCAATTTTCAATTTCAGAGCATTAAATAAATGTGTCTTGCTAAAAACATGGAGGTCAGATGATTCTTGCAATACTATATACTTAGGTAATTCCTTCCCATGTAAAAACTTTAACTAATAAAATAAGGGTGATTTTTCTCTTATGGATAAGTAAAATATAAAAAAATCTTCGAAAAAGCACTCCTTAATGCCATTTTTGGATTTGTGGAGTGAATGTAAAGAAATCTCCAAATCGGCAGTCTTTTGACTCGTTTTATTTTGTTATCTTGAGAAACAACAGGAGCATTTTGTTAGTTTGGGTTGTGGTTGGTGATCTAGTAGGTTGTAAAGTATTTGTGATTGTTTTATTTTGAGAGCTTTATGTCTCCTCTTTTTATTTTTTATTTATTTATTTATTTATTTATATTTTTGTGGGTACCCGGGGGGTCGGCCTCAGGACCTCGCGCGCCAACAGGCGCCCGTGCCGCTGAGCGATATCACCGGCCCCTTTTTCGTATGTGGGATCCGGGAGTCGAACTCGGGCCCTCGCGCTTACAAGGCAGGCACTTACACCGCTGAGCCATCTCACCGGCCCTCGTCTTTTTATTTTTTATATCTTATTTACTGAAGGTTTGCCAGTGAGCTTAGTTCAAGGAGCACATAGTTAATAATGTACCTAAGAAGATAGTGAAACTTGAAAATTTCATTATTTGCATAGCTATATAAATTTTGATCAACTACGTATAACCTAAACAAGTACAAATTTGGGGCATATTAAAATTTCCAACCATTGAGAAATTTCTTTTAAACAAAATTCTCATTGTATTTGCAAATATTTGTGAAATGCTTCTAAGAAAAATGACTCATTTTATTTTTAAATAGGTCTGACATTGTAGGCTCTTGTGAAATAATATTTAAGCATTAAACAGGATGAGGACCTTAAAATACTTCCAAATATTTATCTAGGATTAGATTTTTATTTTTTTTTTTGTGGGTACTGGGGGTCGACCTCAGGACCTCACGCGCCAGCAGGCTCCTGTGGCGCTGAGCGATATCACCGGCCCTTTTTTCGTATGTGGGTTCCGGGAGTCGAACTCGGGCCCTCGCACTTGCCGGGCAGGTGCTTACGCCACTGAGCCATCTCACCGGCCCTAGGATTAGATTTTAAAATGGCAATCTTTATTTTCCCTTTTAGATGTTATCCTTTATGTATGCCCATTTGGCCTTCTTTCATCAAGGATATGATCTGTTTAGTGAACTTGGGCCTTACATGAAAGATCTTGGAGCACAGGTAATGTTAAGCTGTATTTCTTGATTCTATTATACATTGATATTTATATTTTTAAAGAAATGTAGCATATTGGGGGATTTGACATTTCATTTACTTCATAAAGAAGTTTGATGCCGCAGCATATTTATGTGTGGGTTAAATGTATAACCAGAAATGAAAGTATAAGTAAAAATAATCTTATGTTATAGATTGATTGTGTATGAGGGTAGTAAAAAGAAGAATGGAAAAATACAGTGTCTTTTCATAGTATACATAGATTTATTTTTTAATTTCTTACACTTGGATAATTGAGTTACTGTCCTAGTTTGCTTTTTATTTGAGTTATACATCTTTTTTTTTTTTTTTTATGTGGGTACCGGGAGTCGACCTCAGGACCTCGCGCTTGCCAGCAGGCGCTTATGCTACTGAGCTATCTCACCGGCCCTACATCTTTTTTAAAAAATTATATTATATTATTTGAGTAATGAAATTTTAGCATTTTAGGATTATGGGAACTTTTTCATCACACAGACTACATTTAAGTATTTCTCTTTTTCTATGTGTGTTTTTTGGGGTTTGTGTATGTGTGTGTATTTTAGAATTAAACATATACTACAAGAAAATTATGTTTAGGGAAATTTCATTTTGCTGAAAATATTTTCACATCTGATCAGAAGTATATATTCAGTATGTTTGGGAACTTTTTTTGGTGGGAGGATGCTGGGGATTGCATCAAAGGCCTTGTGCATGGCAGGCAAACACTGTACCAGAGAGCTACACCCACAGCCCCTGGGGACATTGTTTTTATGCGTTGGTGAGCTTTCTTGATTTATTGATGTAGGTTTTTATCTTTTTTTTTTTTTTTTTTTTTGGAACTGGGAATTGAACTCAGGACCTCATGCTTGCCAGGCAGGCACTGTACCGCTGAGCTATATCCCTGGCCTGATACAGGTTTTTAGGTTGTTGTCTTTCCCAAGACTGTTCAATTTGCTTTTTGTTGTTGTTGTATCTTTTTTTGAGACAGGGTCTCACTGTGTAGTTTAGGCTGGCCTTGAACTCACTGTGTAGCCAGGCTGGCCTCAAACTCATTGTGATCCTTCTGCCTCAGCCTCTTTTTTTTTTTTTTTTTTTTTTGTGGGTACTGGGGGTTGACCTCAGGCCCTCGCGCACCAGGAGGCGCCTGTGCCGCTGAGCGATATCACCGGCCCTTTTTTCGTATGTGGGTTCCGGGAGTCGAACTCGGGCCCTTGCGCTTGCCAGGCAGGCGCGTACGCCACTGAGCCATCTCACTGGCCCTGCCTCAGCCTCTTGAGCACTAGGATTATAGGCATGTACCACCGCACCTGGCTAACTTTGTAGCATCCCTGGGTAGACATGAAGCAGTCAGTTTTCTTTTTGAGGAGAGGGGATTAATGATGGAAATTATAGTTTAGGGAAATTAGAGAAAGGTAAGATTGGAACGGGAATTGGATTCACTGTTCAGAGTGTATGTATGATGCCGAGTGTGGTGGCACATGCCTGTAGTCCCAGCACTTGGGAGGCTGAGGCAGGAGGATCTCTGCAAGTTCGAGGCCAGCCTGGGCTACATAGTCAGTTCAAGCCAGGCCCCTGAACTGCGTAGTGAGACCCTGTCTCAGAACAACAACAAACAAACAAACAAACAAAAAGCAATATGTGGTGTATGTATGTTGAGATGATGTGGGCTAAATATGATGTTCAGGGGATATGTCGTGAAATATACAGATCTGTTTTCTATTTCTGTTGAATTTAATCTATTGAAAGAAACCAACTAATCACCAGTCTCCGTGCTAAATGCTCTGTGTATATCATTTGGGACTGGATTTGTGTGCCAGTGATAGAAAAATGAGAATACTAGTAGTTCAAAAAGATAGAATTTTATTTCTTGTATGTAGAAGCAAAGGTGTGGTATTGTGGTCACTTGATTGACAGGGACCCAGGCTTATTTTACCTTTAAATTCATTCTGTCTCATGGCTTATGATAGCTAATCAAGTTGTAGCCATCATTCTCAAATCCCAGCTAACAGGCAGGAGGAGGGGAAAGAAGGACACATTCTCTCTCCTTAAGGACATTTCCTGGAAATTGTCCATGTCACTTCTATGTATATCCCAATGTTCAGTGCTTAGTCAAGGTCACACTCGCTGTGAGGAAACCTAGGATACAGCCTTAATGCCGGAAGGTGACCTGTGGAATTTGAGGCTTTTATTGTTATGGAAGAAAGAGAAAATAGATATTGGGAACAGCTAGCCTTTTCACCATATGGGAGGGGCACAGGATGTTGTAGTAACATGCGGACAGGAATCTAACCCAGACTTTCGGGAAGGTAAGACCTTCCTAGGCTGTAGGCATTTCTTATATCCTATCAAACATTAGATTGTGCTCTCATCTTACATTGAGTATAATTTTGAAAAACAATATGAATTGAAATTGTACTTGACAAGTTGAAATAAAAATTTATTTTTAGATACTTATTAACTTCAGTTTTATATCCTTCAGATGTCAAATAAGTTTGCAGGCTCTTGAAAAATATCTAATAAGCCATACTGCCTGCAGTGCCTAGTAGATAATAGGACCTAGTTGTAAATGGTCACTTGGGATATTCTGTGAGTAACTGTGTAGATAATGGCATCTCAAAGTAAAAGAGTACTATTCTTTTATTAGTACTCTTTTCTTTAAGCAATTTCATTTGGTCAGTTATTTTTTCTGCCATTTAGATTTGCATGTAACATTAGGAAGCCAACTTGCAAGCATAAAATGTCTTGAATGGCGGGCAGTGTCTGTTAGTGCGAATTTGTAGGAGTTGGCTGCACCAGCTCAGCTGCACTACAGTTTGCTGTCTGTGGGGGAAATCACCAGTGTCTCTTCCTTATAATTTTGATTGTAATAACCAGAAATTGCTGAGTGGGTCAGCAGGCAGCTTCAGCTGGTTGTTTCCTTATTCAAGAACTGAACATGTTATCACGCAGTGCCCAAGATGAGGCCTCCTAATGTGCACGCGTGGCACCAGGACTGTTCTTGAAAACCACATCTTCCCTAGAGGAGATATCTTCTCAAGGAGGGTTTAATACCAGAAAAAAAAAAAAAAAAAAGTAAACTTCTACTTTAAGGTTTAGCCAAAATGCCTTTTTAGATAAACAAATTGAATGACTTATTGCTATGTTTATCTATGTAATGTATTGGAATATAGTTTGAAAAAACAACCTTACATTTTTTTCTTTGATTTTTAAGTCTACAGTTTAATCTTTTTCCCCCTTTGTAGTTGGATCGACTGGTTGTGGATGCAGCAAAGGAGAAAAGGGAGATGGAACAAAAACATTCCACCATTCAACAAAAGGTACATGAAGGGAAAAGTTAATTTCTGTTTTATGTAGTTGTTTGAACAAATCCTTTGAGTTGCTTTAATTACACCATAATTACAGATAAATTCCTCCTCCTTTTATGAAAAGTAGTTTTCAGATGTTAAGGTATGAATTTTATTATCATTTCAGATCAAAACATTTTGGAAGCCATGCTCTCTCCAGTTTATAAAAAATCTTATTCTCTTAGGGCCATAAATAAGTTAAAGGTGACCCTTAGAATTTGAAACACTATTCATAGTTTTATTTAGGATACCACCAGTCTCCTTTAAAAATGTGTGTGTGTGTGCGTGTGTGTGTGTGTGTGTGTGAGAGAGAGAGAGAGAGAGAGAGAGAGAGAGAGAGAGAGAGAGAGAATGAATCTATCTTAATGTCAGTGTTCCAGACATGCCAGTGGCATGCGTTCTAATAAACGTTCACCCTAGGGCAGCATTCTCTTTCCTGTGGTGCTAAAATTTGCACTGCTTGTTAAATTGCCTAAGCATAGCTAAACTAATTTTTAAAAAGTATTTTAAAAAATGAAAAATGTTAAACTAGTTTTTATTGCTAGAGTTGAATGTGACATGCCTGAAACTCAACATGATATGGTTTTATCTTAGTGATATTTTCTGCAATAATCTGAAATAGAAGGAGAGAGTTGGAGGTTGAATGCAATAATACTCGTATATCACAAGATGCCTTCTGGTTTGCTTTAAATTTGTTCTCTTGGTGTTGAGCAGACAAATCAACTTTTGTTATGGTTTATTTAGAATTTATTCTTTTTTTTTTTTTTTTTTTCTTGAGACAGGGTCTCACTATGTAGTTCAGAATGGCCTTAAACTCCCTACGTAGGTGAGGCTGGCCTCGAACTCCTGGCTATCTTTCTGTCTCAGCCTCCCAAGTGCTGGGATTAGAGGTGTGTGCCACCGTGCCCGGCTGTTATGGTTTATTTAGAATTTAAAATACTTGTAGACGAAATCTGACATATAGAATGTGTGGGAAAAAAATGAAAACAAAATCAGTAATAAAAGTAAGAAAAATTTAATTGATGGATTATTCATGCTCAAAGAGAAATAGTATTTAAAAAAGGAAAGATTTTCTATCAGGCCATCTTTAGTTACTTCTTAGTTATTGTCAGATGATACTGCCTCCATATATTCTTTTGTTTCAGGTGATGTAAACTTTTGAGAATTTTTTTTAATTGGCAAGTAAAAATAATACGTATTTAGGGTATACAACATGATGTTTTGCATTTTTTTTTTTTTGTGACTTGTTCTAATGACATTATCATGAAAAGATTGTTAAAAATTGGGACCAATCATTTTTAATTAAAATGAGAGATAATGATATTTGTAGAAATTTGTGATATTTGCTTAAATAAAATTTTATAATAAATATTATGTATTTTTTAATATCTTTCCCTATTATGTGCATAGTTTAGTATTATACTGAAGGTCCAAAACTGGTGAACTATTAAATCTGGGACTAGTTTATTTAATTTTAAACCATACACAACTGTTTTCCTTTAAATAAAATAATAGTATTTTTGGTCATTATGAATACTTACCATTATTCTTCCCTTAAATGCTGACACAAGGCTGCATTACAGGTAAAAAAAAAAAAAAAAAAAAATTCCAGTCTACTCAAGTTTAAGGGAAAATATATCTAATGTAATTGTTTAGATTTTTAAAAGAATTGACATTGATCAGTTAAAGAAACAGTGATGCTATGAGCATTTGTATTCGTGTCTTTTGACGTGTGTGCACCTTTCTGGTGGATTTATACAAGGAGTAAAGCTGCTGCCTCAGAGCGTGAGTACGTTTGTACATAGTGGCTAATGCTAAATTGTTCTCTAGAACGTTGTTCCGTTCCTGGCAGGCATCACTGTGTGAGAGTTCCCGTTGCTCCTTGCCGCCTCATTAGAGTGTGAGTTTTGCCAGTGTGGTGGGTAGGTAATTGACATCTCACTGTGGTTTTGATTTGCCCTTTTCGTGTGTGTGTGGTACTGGCGATTGACCCAGGGATTCACACGTGCCAGGCATTTGCTCTAGGACTAAGCCAGATCCCCGGCCCTTTTTACATCTGAGACAGGGTCCTGTTAAGTTGCCAGGCTAATTCTCTTTTAATACTCACTTATCTCTGGATTCTTTTGGATATTCTGAGTACAAAGTCTTATTCATAAATAAAGATAGTTTGTTTCTTCCTTTCCAGTCTTTCATCTTTTTGTGCCATCTTGTTGGTCAGGACCTTTTTCATAATCTTGAATGGAAGTGACAATAATGGTCTTTCTTGTCTTGCTTGCAGTTTCACTAGAAAAGCTTCTTTGACCATCCTTGGTTTAGTCTTCCATCCCTTGGGCCCTCCATGAAAATGCAGGCTCTCCTGATGGGCAAAGGCCCTCCAGGTGAAAGCTGGATGCCTTGCTCTGTTGACCTCTTTGTCTCCCAATTTTCATTTATCTTTCTGCCTCAGAGCGGTGGTGGCAAACCTATGGCGTGCTTGCCGCAGTGGGCTGTGTGTTAATCATTGAAAGCTCTAAAATGTCCACCATCACTGCCTTAGAATATTCCTTCCTAATTTGTTGTCAGATCACTGTAGTCAGAGATTCTGACGGAATGCATTTCATCCAGCATTATTCGTAAAATCTTTTATACATTTTAATAAGCCCATTTGTACCTTAAAAATCTTTTATATTTAGATACTATAATCTGTCACATTTAAAAATACTTCAAATATTAATTGATATTAATGGTGATTAAGTTCAAGATTTAAATTATCTCAAGAAATATAGTTGAAAAATAAACACTTGTAATGCACTGCGTATTCAAGGAAGTCTCATTTTTTTCCCTTAGACACTCACTTTGTAATGAATGATGACAACTAGAATGTACAGCACTGCTCTGGAAAGATCCAAATTGATGATTCTTCTTTTAATTGGTGCCTATTAGTGATACAGAATAATGTGACTTCCTTAGTATATTTTGATTATTTTCATCCCCATTACTCTCCTCTCCCTTGCTCTCTGATCCCCATGCCTGTCTCTAAAAGTTTACCTTTTAGTTTCTGTCATTTCTCCCTTATTTATTTATTTATTTATTCATTTTTTGGGGGAACTGGGAATCGAACTCAAGACCTTGTGCTTGCCAGGCAGGTGCCATGCCACTGAGCTATATCCCTGGCCCCTCCTTTATTTTTAAAAAATTTGGTTTTACATTGCTTATATAAGGGAAAATTTAACTTTCTGAGACTGGCTTATTTTGCTTAACATGAGGTTCTCCAGTTCAATTGATTTACCTGCAAATGACATGATTTTGTTCTTTATGGCAGAATAGTATTCCGTGTGTATATATACCACATTTCTGTTATCTGTTCATCTATTAATGGATACATAGCCTGTTTCCACAGCTTAGCTGTTGTAAATTGTGCCACTACAAATACGGGTATGCATGTATCACTATAGTGTGCTGTTTTTAATTCTTTTGAGAGTATACCAAGGTGTGGTATATGTATCTATTTTTAGTTTTTTGAGGAATATGCACATTGATTTCCATAGTGGTTGTACTAGCTTACACTCCCACTGGCTGTATAAGAAGGTTCTTTCATCCTTGCCAGTTTATGTTGATTTTCACTTCTTTTTTATTTTTATTTATTTATTTATTTATTTATCTATTTATCTTTTTGAGACAGGGTATTGCTATGTAGTTCAGGCTGGCCTGGACTCACTATGTAGCCCAGGCTGGCTTTGAACTCACGGCAATCCTCCTGCCTCAGCCTCCCAAGTGCTGGGATTACAGCCATACACCACAGCTTTTTATTTATTTTTAATTTGCATTTCTGTAAAGGCTAAAAATATTGAGCATTTTCTGGCCATTTGTATTTCTCTTGATAATACTGTTTTTTGTCCTATTACTGAGTGGGCCATGTGTATTTTTGGTTTAAGTTTTATGAGTTCTAGATATTCCTTTATCAGAAGAGTAGCTAGTAGTTAGCAAAGATTTTTCTCCCCTTCTGTAGGTTGTCTCTTCACTCTTTAATTTGTTTCCTTTGTTGTGCAGAAGCTTTGTAATTTGATGTAGTCACATTTGGTGATTCCTAATATTATTAAGGAAGTCTTATTTTATATCTCATTTTATTTTATTGTTTCGTAGTACTAGAGGTCGAGTCCAGGGCCTTGTATGTGCTAGCTACTCTCCCACTGAGCTATATCCCCATCATCATTATTTTATGCCTTAGGTAGAATCAAGCCTATTAAATAAAACTGCAGATGTCTTAAGTGAAACCTTCAAAATGTTACAGAAGTCATTTTTAACTGCTGCTGACTCCTGTCCACGTAATTAAACTGTCGTTCACACTGGGGACATGTCTTTGTGGTAGAGTGCTTTGAAGCCCTGGGTTTGATCCCCTGTACTGTTAAAAAAATTATAGTCTCAAATAAATTTTAAATGAGAGAATTAAAAGTTTCTCTGATGCTTTTTCAAAGAAAAAATAGGACAAAATGTGAAGATTCATTTATACATTCTGCTTCATTTAACCACTTTATATTATATCTTTTTATGGTTAAAGTTTGAAATAGATATCGGGAGATTTAAAATTTTTAAAAAATTTCTGAAATCAGTCTATTTCCCTCTCACATCTTAGTAGACTCTTGGATTTGGAAGGTCCCTGGGTGATTCTCACTCTGCCTTCCCTCTAATGCAGGTCCCTCACATCTCAGCATTCTCAGCAGGCAGTTCATCCAGCTTCTGCCAAAATGTTTCTCAATACAGGTAGCATTCTAATTTTAATCATTGGTACAGGAGTAACTTTGATAGTTCTAAAACTGGTTTTTAGAGATTTAATTTGCTGTGATAGCCATAATCTTGCAGTTTTGTTCAAAATGATTTGGAACTTTGTTAGGAAATATTTTAAGTATTGGATTTCTGATTTCTGAGTTTTGTGACTCTTTGGAGGAAAATTTAAAGTTTGAATTGCATTTAAATATAGACTTAAATGGCTACAATATAGCTATGAGTGATTCCATAGTCCCGAAGAAAAGTGGGCTCACCATCCCTACATTAAACTATGGTCTTAAGGTCTTTCTCCTTTATAAAACTAAATTTTATTTTAGCAAAAAAAAAAAAAAAAAATTCTGTAGTTCTTTTACACTATTTCTGATTTTTTAAAATAATAGTGTTTTCCTCCTATGGGATTAAAAAGCTACCATGGTAGTAATATATTTAGTAAATAGTATAGATTCAGTTAATCCAAATTAAATATATCTATATGCTATTTAAATTTTATGAACACGTATAACCATAAAAGATTAGCATAAAAGAAAAGCATTTTAAAGATAACACTGTATGTAATATTTGTTCTCTGTTTGTATACATATTATTTTCCTTTTAATACAATTTATATTTTTTATCTTTAACAATATTTTCTATATAATCATCTGTGTTTTTGCACCATCACTGTAGTAATTACTGCATGACAGTCCACTAAACTGAAATACTTTAAATATGTTGAAGCAGTCCTTAGTATTGATCATTTAGGTCCCTCTCCCCATTTCTCTTAAGCATAGTTTTCATAACCGTCTTAATAAAAAGACTTTCTTCCTTTTGAGCTCTTTCCCTAGGATAAGTTTATTTTTCTAGGGAATGTGTCAAGCCATAAACTTCTGTGTGTAATTTTGTCTAGGATTTCTCCAGTGATGATTCTAAGTTAGAATACAATGTAGACGCTGCAAATGGCATCGTCATGGAAGGATATCTGTTCAAACGAGCCAGTAATGCCTTCAAAACGTGGAACAGGTAACAGTTCAAATACTAGTCCTGCGCCTTCTGGATTTGTAGATTCTGACTTTCCCTTTGATTTGGCAACTCTTTTTCTCCATAATTCTCTAAATTCTGTAAATTCTTGGGGTCCGTTGAAAAGATTGTTTTTAGAAGCAGGTAAAAAATGAAGACATTAATTCTTTTTTTTTTTTTTTTTTTTTTTTTTTTTGTGGATACCGGGGGTTGAACTCAGGACCTCCCGTGCCAGCAGGCGCCCGTGCCGCTGAGCGATGTCACCGGCCCCTTTTTTCCAATGTGGGTTCCAGGAGTCGAACTCAGGACCTCACGCTTGCCAGGCAGGCGCTTACGCCGCTGAGCCATCTCACTGGCCCCAAGACATTAATTCTTAATTCTAAAGTTTAAGCAAGGTTTAAAGGAAGCAGTGAAGAGAATTTCTATAATTCTTGGTCTATGGGGACTTTTGGATATGAACTACCTCTCATTTATTACAAAATAGATTGTGGAAAAAATTACATGTTGAATATAGTTGATAAATAGAATAAATGGGCTTTTTTTCTTCTTTTAGTTCCTCCCCTATCTGATGTTTATGTACATTTCTACTGGTGTTTGCTTATGAATTGTTAAGCAAGGTGGCCTGAAAGTTTGGTCTTTGTAATAATTCTAATTAATCAAGAACTTAAGGGCCGGTGAGACGGCTCAGCGGCTTAAGCGCCTGCCTTGCAAGCGCAAAGGCCCGAGTTCGACTCCCGGAACCCACATACGAAAAAGGGGCCGGTGATATCGCTCAGCGGCACGGGTGCCTGTTGGCGCGTGAGGTCCTGAGGTCGTCCCCCCGGTACCCACAAAAAAAAAAAAAAAAAAGAACTTAAGCAAATGGGATTTTTAAAAAATGGGTTGTTATGGCAATTATTGCTCCTTTAGTCTAAACTTGATGGCTACCAGAAATTTTGAATTTTTGTTAAACTAATTTTTACAAACCATAAATTCACTATATGTCTGTTACAAGAATGAACACATGAAGTGTTTTATTGTATGTTTCCCTGTATTGATATAATAAATTGAAATAACTTCAGACCTTAAAGCATCAAAAAATTGTGTGGCTCAGGAGCATTGTTCTGAACATTAGTGATTAATCTTATTCAAGGATACCTCATTTTGTCAAAAACAAAAAGAAAAAAAATGTAGTCAGAACAATTTTATAATAACTTAGGGTAGTATTTAGATCCCCGATTAATTGATTTACTGTATTATTATTGGTTGAAATGTGTATATTTTATTACTTGAACAAGATACGAATTTGTCTAATGATAGAGAAGGTTGGTTTTGTATTTTTAAAAAAAGACAGCAAAATAAATAGAAGTTTCTTGGTAGGCTTAAATTTAGTATATATTTTTGTAAAATGAAATGGAAACATTCATTACTTTATTGAAGTAGGTTCCTAATACACTTATTTTGATTTCTCTGTTGAGGTTATATAGAAAAAGCAGTAATATTTCCAAATGTCTGATTTATTGAGCATTTCTCTAGCATTTGATATTGATGAATGTTTAAATGGCACATGGTTTTATTTGAAATACTTTTTTTTTTTTTTTTTTTTTTTGTGGGTACCGGGGGTTGACCTCAGGACCTCGCATGCCACCAGGCACCCGTGCCGCTGAGCGATATCACTGGCCCCTTTTTTCGTATGTGGGTACCGGGAGTCGAACTCGGGCCCTTGCACTTGCCAGGCAGGTGCTTACGCCGCTGAGCCATCTCACCAGCCCTGAAATACTTTTTCTTTACCCAAGGATGAATATAAAATAAAAAGAACAATGATTATCTTAGATATTAAGTCTCTTCAAGTTAGGTATGTAGAACTTTAAAAATAATAACAAATATAGGAGGACCAACTTAATTGACCTGGGTAGAAATAATGTTTCCAGTTATTATAAAGTAAAAGTGAAAAATTAAAATTGTTTTCTAACCTCTAAAAAATTAAGGCTTTTAAGGCTGTCCTGGCAAGTTTCTGTAGCTAGAACAGGAAATTTTAAAAAATTAGTATGATTGGTGAATCTTTATAATAAAGATTACTCAACCAATATAATTTTATGATGTAATATTAGAATTGAATTTTAACCTTCAGATTTCAAAACAACCTCCTTAAAGTTTACCAAAATGAAAATATAATAAATCGATAGAAACATACCATTATGTTAAGAAGAAAAGAAATGAACTTCCATGGACCACATCAATGAGAAATGATCTCAGACTTCAAACTGAAGCACAGTAAGTGTTAGTGGAAAATTATACTGCTGTTTAGGGCAGTAGGAAAATATTAATTTTGGTTTCAGCTTGGACCTTTTCATTTTTTATTATTTGTATTATGAATTCTATTAACACAGATATTAAATATAAATAAGATCAAGTTGGATGTAACTGTTAAATCCTCAGCTGTAGATGTTACTACCATCTGCAATAGGAAAGAAGACTACCTTTGGAAATTAGGCTTTATTTATTTATTTATTTATTTATTTATTTATTTATTATTTTTTAATGTGGGTACCGGGAGTCAACCTCAGGACCTCGTGCTTGCTAGGCAGGCACTTGTGCCACTGAGCCGGCCCAGAAATTAGACTTTTTAAAAGAGATGCAACTTGTGTGTAGTGAGATGAGAGTTGTCGATCAGAACCATAACTTGCAGCTTGTATTAGTTATCTTTCCTGTTTCTGGTCATAATACCCAACACCTGTAACTTAAAGGAGAAGAGGTTTACTTTGGGTTACAGTTCAGGGGATTTAGTCCATGGTCATTTGGCTTCAAGGCAGAAACTTCATGGTAGAAGGGCATGGTGGAGGACAGTTGCTTACTCCATGGCAGCCTGAAACCAGAGAGAGAAAGGGGAAGAAGTAGCTATAAGAATACACCCTTCTAAGTCATGCTCCCAGTGACCTGCCTCTTCCCACTTGGCACCATTTCCCAACAGCATATTTAATTATGAATTCATCAATGGATGAATCCACTGATGATACGGTGCCCCGTGATTCAGTTGCCTTGTAAAAGCCCCACCTCTGAACACATGGTGCTTTTGGGGAACATTTTTAGATCTAAATCTTAACATAGTAGAATACCCTAATTTTCAGTAAAGAAATGAAGTTTTAAAGGATGGTCAAAAAATAGATTTATTTGGTTCACAGTTTTAGAGGCTGAAAGTCTAGTATCGTGTGGCCTTTGGTGAGGGCCTCATGGTGGATGGCATTATAGCAGCAGAAGTGTGTATAGAAGAGCTCATATAGTGAGACAGGAAGCAAGAAAGTGGGGAGGGGCCAGGCTTCTCTTTTTATAATAGTCTTCTCACCCGGGAACTGACTGACTCCAGGAAATTAGCGTGAATCCCTTCCATAGGCTGCATCCTCAGTGACCTTAGTACCTGGCTCTAGGCTCTTTTTTTTTTTTTTTTTTTTTGGGTACTGGGGGTCAAACTCAGGACCTCGTGCTCCAGCAGGCACCCGTGCCGCTGAGCAATATCACCGGCCCTTTTTTCGTATGTGGGTACCGGGAGTCGAACTCAGGACCTTGTGCTTGCCAGGCAGGCGCTTATGCTGCTGAGCTATCTCACTGGCCCCTAGCTCTAGGCTCTTAAAGAACACTGCCACACTAAGGGCTAAGTCTCCAACCCATATACCATTGGGGCACAAATTATATCCAAACCATAGCAGTAAGGAATTATAAAAGTAGGAGGAAAAAGAAGAGTACTCTATTAAATGTTGTCTTAGTTACAGTACTTTCCTCATTGCTGGGACAAAATACCCAACGCTCACAATTTAAATGAGAGGTTTATTTTGGCTTACAGTTTGTAGAGGTTTTAGGCCATAGTACCCTGGCTCCAAGGCAGGGCAGCCTGGTAGACTGGTATGGTATGGCACCATGGTGGCAGGAAGCAGAGAGAGAATAAAAGGAGGAGGGGGAGGAGGTAAACCTTTCAAGACTACACCCTCAGTGACCCACCTCTTCTGACCAGACCCCACCTCCCAGGAGCACATCAGCACTAAATCCCCACATCCAATCACGTTCCAGAAGCCTGGCCTATGAGCTCATGAGGCTTTGGAGGACATTTTAGGTCTGAACAAATGTCATTTAAAAGTTTCTTCTGCTTTTTTAAATATTACAAATTTATATTGTATCTAAATTTCTTAAATGAGGTTTATCAAAAATCTAATCTGAGGAAGTACTTACCAGTAATTTCCCTTTACCCATATTTGGCTTTGCATATGCCCTACTTCACTAATGAGTTCTCCATCCAGCTTACTTTGTTGTATCCTGCTGATCTGTGAATAAAACTATGTATTTGTGATATTTATGCCTTTAACAACTGCAGGAGTCCAATTATTCATATATGAAGATTTTTCTGCCCACTGCTTAAGTGTTTTCTCTAGATCGTTTGGTTACTTTTAGGGAAAGTGTGGTGGTATGTTCATTGTAAGGAAACAATCACATAACCATACATTTTCCATGATCTGTACTTTTATGGAATTATGGCATTATATTTTTAAATATCAACTTTTAAAAAAGACTTCCTTCCTGAGGGATAAGTGAATGTGACTGGGAATTTCCAAATAGTTTTAAAACTTCATCCCATGCTTCATAAAATAGAAATTTATTTTGAAAGCTGAGGTATAATCTGAAATTAACAGAATAGATCTATTTTCTGTAATATGATTCACATAGCATAAAGAATGAAAAATTTTATGCCTCATATGGATTGATTGGTTTCAGATTTCTAGTTTGTGATATCTCAAAATTATATACATCTGAGTAAATTGCCCTCCATATGGATGGATTTCACATCAATGGCTCCAACCAACCACAGATCAGAAATACTTAGGAAAAAAATTATGTTAAACATCTGCAAATCTTTTTTCTTGTTATTGTTCCTTAAACAATGCAGTCTAACAACTGTTTATGTAGCATTTACATTATATTAAGTATTATAAGTAATTTAGAGATTATTTAAAATACATGGGAGAGCAGAGTGCAGTGACGTGTGCCTGTAGTACAGCTACTCTGGAAGCCGATGTGGAAGAGTTGCTTGCGCTTAGCTCATTGAGACTAGCCTGGCAAGATACCGTCCCTTTAAACAATTTTTTAAAAATGGAAAAGCTGGGCATAGTGGCACCTGTCTGTAACCTCAGCACTTTGGGAGGCTGAGGCAGGAGATTGCAATTTGAGCCTAGTCTGGGCAATTTAGGGACTTAGTGAGACCCTATCTCAAAAAAAGGGGGGGTTGGGAGGGGGTGTGTCTCAGTGTGAAAGCCCTAGGTTCAATCCCTGCTACCACAAAAAAAAGAGAAAAAAATGTGTGTATATTTATAGATAAACATGTATATATGTGTGTGTATATATATTTATGTATACACACATGAGGATATGGTATAGGTTATATGCCAATACTACACCTTTTCATATGAAGGACTAGAGCACCTACTGATTTTGATATCTGCTGGGGTCCGGGAACCGGTCTCTCCCAGTTAAGAAAGGACCACTGTGTGCATTCTTCTGAGGACATATCTGAAGTCTGCCACAGTAATTTTTTCTTATCAGGTCATTTTCTCAATGTGGCAGCTTCACTTCAGGCTTAAACTAATGGACTATTAGAACATAATTTTATTTTTTGCTTTTCGTAATTTAGAAAGGGTGATTAACACAGAAAATAAATGTTAAGGTAATTTAATAGTAATTTGGAAAAGCTAATAAAAGACCTGATGTCATTGTTGCACTACAAAATATAGTTAAAGCATAAAATGTGTTACACAGTTTTTCAAAAACAGTGTTCTATATGCTGCTGGTATAGATATAAATGTTTTTATTGGCTGTTTTTAAAAAATAAGTGTATGTGTAGATTAAAGATGGATCCTACTCATTATATGGGACTTTAGACTCTGCTATCATTTGATGAAAATAGGGGAGTGGTGGTGGGAGGCTTATTCGGCTGATATTTTGTCTTTGAAATTAATTAGTGACCCCGCTTTCCTTGTGAAAAGTTTTTGTCCTAGATATATGTATATATACTTACAGTGATTATTTCTCTTACTTTTTTGAGCAGCTTATTAATTATGATAAGGTACTTACTATGTTTTATAGTCATAACCTTAGAGGCAGAAAATAATAATAGAGATATGCCTAGCTATATTAAGTCTTCCTACTAGAGCTTTTTGTAAGATAACTCTTGAAACAAGTTTTTGAATATTTCCAAAATATTAGCATTTCATATTCCTGAGTTGGAATGAATTCTACAAATGCATGTATATAATAAATAAATTGCAACAGATACTTCTGACTATTTTGGTAGGTTATAAGCTGCAGCTTGTTTCTTTGATTCTTGCTTTATTTCCGTGTCATGCTAGTCCTCTGCTTGTTTTGCACATTTGCGTTTTTCATTCTTTTACCGCCTTTCCCTTATGTTTTAATCCTGCCCCATTTTTTCACATGACAGGAAAAAGCCCGATCATATCAGGTACCAAATGGCTTCCTTCCCTTCACCTTCATCTTATTCCAGTTTCCTCTTTGGCACGAGAGAGCTCATATTAACCTGCATTTCTGTTGGATTACTTGCAATGGATAAAAAGTCTCTTTATGTTTTAAATTGGGAAGAAGATATAAGCGTTTTCTTTGAGGAATGGAATTGTATCTTCTAATTGCCCTTCTTGTCAATTTATTTTAATCTGTAAAAGAACATTTGATGTGCTTATAATTACTCAAAGAAGATGCAGATTGAGTAATATAAATATTTTTATATCTTTTTTTTAAACAAGGGAAATACAGTGGCAAACTTTTTAAAAATTTGAGGAACAACTAGAATTAGTACCTTTGGTAATAATCATATTAATTATGTTGAAAGAATACATTGTCAATTCCTAATTTTTCTTTGCTTTGCCACTTTTTTCACTGTGGGAAACAAGTTGAATTTAAAGGAACAATCAAGCTTTTATTTTATTAAATGTTAATCTATGTGGCACCTTTATGAATATGTACATGAACCCATCATTTTATAGTTTCAGTGATAAAGTTTCTGTAGATTTTAGGAGTTTGACTTACTCATGTTCCTGATTTCAAGTGCAGTTCTGGAACTAGTGATTAAATATGGGAAAAGATTATATAATATATGTATATGTACAGAGCCCACCAAAAACTGTAAACACACCTCAGGAAAAGAAAAATATATATAAATATTTGAATACTAAATTTGAGACATCATGAGATTAATATAAGTTACCTTTGGTCTCTACAATTACAAGAGGTGCTCAAAGTGGTGGCCATTAGCTCCAGACATTTATGGCGAACTGCTGCTTGGGTAACCTTGGTCACTGAGATGGCTGCACATGCATTTTCAATTTATTCTCTAAGGACCAGCAGTGTAGTGCGTTTTCTGCGATATATGACATCCTTTAGAGTCCCCCATATGAGGCTAATGCTATGTGTTGAAAAAAATATCATGCTATTTTTCTTTTCCTGAAGTGTATGTACATTTTTTTTTTTTTTTTTGGCAGACTTTGTATATTTCCTTTCCTGCCTTATTTTGTAATCTGGAAGCTTTGATTGCATGTAAAAATTAATTGTACTTAATTTTTTATGAATTTAATATTTTGTTTTAAAATATACTGAAATCTCTTCAAGTTGAGATAGATAGAAAATGGTGTTTTTATTTTTCTTAGCGAACAACAAATTTTCCTTTTCAGAAATTGTCTTATGTTCAGTTTGTAGTCTTGTAGGGTACAATATAGTGAGTGTAGTATTGTTAGCACAATGCTTTCTAAGGTTTGTCTCTTTGGATCTAAGTATTTTTTTCTTCTAGTATTTTGAAATTTTAGGTGTAAGGACTTAAAATATTAACTCTTTTTCCCTATATTCTGCAGGCCATGATCTGTTTGTCTTATTTTTCTCTTTCTTAGAAATATTAATAACTAGGATTATTCTAAAATTAAAATTGTATTCCAGTTTATGTTCCTGGTTAAAATATTGGTTAGTGTTAGATGAGTATAGTTAGCTTTTTTTTTTTAATGTTTAATAGCAGCACAAGGGGGATAGAGTCACAAGACATACAGATTTTTGTAATTAAAAAATTTTTCCAACTATGATCTATTACATGACTTTTTTTTATTACAAGTCAAATTAAGATGAATTTGTATTGTTTTTACCAAACTCCAAACTCTACAAAAACTGATAATGCGAGAATGTTACCCAGAAGCAGATAAATAGTAGGGGAAGTGGACTTCAGAAGTATGATCCATAAAGTTAGTCATCAGAGGGAATAGCCTCTGACAAAAAACCTAAGTTTTTTTTTTTTTTTTTCTTTGTGGGTACCGGGGGGTCGACCTCAGAACCTCGTGCGCCAACAGGCGCCCGTGCCGCTGAGCGATATCACCGGCCCCTTTTTCGTATGTGGGATCCGGGAGTCGAACTCGGGCCCTCGCGCTTGCAAGGCAGGCGCTTATGCCACTGAGCCATCTCACCGGCCCAAAACCTAAGTTTTTATCTAGTGTTTATTATTATTTTCAGAGGATATTATCCTAAGATGCAGTAGGTCAAAAGAAAAAAAAATTTTTTTTTTTTTTTTGAACTGGGCAACTGAGCTGTATTCCCAGCCCAGAAATTATTTTTTGAAGACCTCAGAAGCATGAAAAGTTAGCACAATTATATGGGTGCTTTTCCATTTTCCAATAAAACTATAGTTTTCATCAAATCATATAATATTATTGCCATAATATAAAATCTATGAATCCTTATTAATATACTTCAGCCTCCTTCAAATGATTTTTAAAAAACCAAACACTTAAATCACTTCAGAGATCATATCCATTGCATGTCATCCCACATGGCAGGGCTGCACCATTTTGTTTGTGTGTAGGGAGTTTAACATTTCTAACAGCTGTCTTTGCAAAGCAAAGCAAAGACACCCAGAAGTTCTTCCTTTTCTAGGGTACCTCTGGATGATTTGCATTTAGAGGCAACCCACCTTGTTTTATCTAGATGCTTATTTTTAAGTGGCAAGAAAACCTAACAGTCTGTCTAGTAAAAGGCTTAAATATGATCTCATCATTTTCTAGCTTTGGAGAAGTAACCAAATTGTTAGGAATAGAAATTCTAAAAGTCTAAATATAATTTTTAGTACTTTGTATTAGCATCAATGAAAAGGTAGAATATCTGCTAATAGATTAATAACTAATATTTATAATGAAATCATTTCACATGAAACTAATTTTAAAATAATGACTCATTGTTTTACCTTTCATGCTTGATGAGAAATTTTGCTTCCTTTTATGAATGGCTTTTGGCTGAGATTTTTTTTTTCTAAGTCTTTAGATCTTTATTGTTTTAATAAATTGAAATTAGTATGACATACATAGCTTAGCCTTCTCTTCTAAAGAAGATTGCAAGTAAATCGTTTTTCTAATGATTTACAACGAGCAGAACCATATAAACAGTTGAGTGAATCATTTGTAGTAAGAACTTTGATTATTTTGCTTAGAAGTATTTTATATGAAAGTAAGGGCAAGTTACTTGATTATTTCCTGTTTGATAAAATTCAGAATGATTGGTTTTCTGTTTTGCTTATTAAATCAAGCACTTGCTAAATTATCTACCAAAAGATTGAAAAAACACCACTTACCTTAATGTTTAACTGAACACAAATGGATATTTTTATTCACAGTATAAATTTAACTTTACAATAAAAGTAACTATTTTGAAGGAAAGATTTCAGTTATTTTGAGGAACCTAAAAAGTGATAAATTTGTACTTTAAAACAATTATTTGATGATATTGTAAAAATAACATCTTTTGTAGTGATATAAATTTACGATATAAAATGAATCAAAATATACTAATTTTATTTTCTTAATCTGTGGTTTTAAAGTATGTGTTTTTAATTTTTAGTAGCTATTTCATATTACTATCAGTTTATATAAAGCAAAACGAGACAATGCACTTCTCAACATAATTACCATAAACTGACTTCTGAATGCTTTCTCAAATATTTCATTTCTGACATCAGCAAAAGTAACTTATGTTTATGAAGACATAATCTATTTTATCTTTATTTAGACGCTGGTTTTCAATACAGAACAATCAGCTGGTTTACCAGAAAAAGTTTAAGGTAGGTGTTTTGTTAAGTAATTAAGTGAAAACCCAGTGAGTCCCCAGTATTTATTCTTTATCTGTCTTAGTAAATACTGAAGTCCAGAAATGCTCATGTGCAAAATTCCAGTCTTCACTGTTCATTTTCTGCGTGGGCGTGTATGTGAAGACTGGAGTGGAAGCGTCAGCATGTGATCCTTGAAGGCAGAGTGATTTCCAAACCTAGCTTTTTAATTCCAAGCTTTGAGATGGATTTTTCTGTGCCCCAGGGTTATTTTTCAGTGTGTTTCTCTGTGTGGCAGGAATCATGGCACCATTCCACAGTAGTATCTTTTTTTTTTTTTTTTTTTTTTGTGGGTACCGGGGGGACGACCTCAGGACCTCGCGCGCCAACAGGCACCCGTGCCGCTGAGCGATATCACCGGCCCCTTTTTCGTATGTGGGATCCGGGAGTCGAACTCGGGCCTTCGCGCTTGCAAGGCAGGCGCTTACGCCGCTGAGCCATCTCACCGGCCCTCCACAGTAGTATCTTGAAAGTGAAGCCGAGTATGCCTTTTAAGAAATACCATTTTAGGGCTGGTGATATATCGCTTAGCGGCACAAGCGTTTGCTGGCAAGTGTGAGGTCCTGAGGTTGACTCCCGGTACCCACATTAAAAAAAAAAAAAAAAAAAAAAAAAAATTTAGGGCTGGTGAGATGGCTCAGCGGCATAAGCACCTGCCTGGCAAGGGCGAGGTCCTGAGTTTGACTCCTGGTACCCACATATACAAAAAAAAAGAAATACTATTTTAGGACCACAAGTGATAATCTAGAGAGGTTAAAAATGACATTGATTAAAATATAAGCTCAAAGTAATTTAAATAGAAACCCCTTAATTTATTAATATTGTATTCATGTCTTTTCCTGACCTTTATTTTAAGGGTGAAGATTTTTATATATTGGAGTTACTTATAATTTGAGAATATTAAAAATTGTTGGAAAAAAAAAAAAAAGAACCATTTGTTAACTAATGACTTGGTTTTCACCTAGTTAACCTTTGAGAATGATGTTTGGTAGACTATAAATTTTAAATATCTGCTTAACTTTTTTTTTTTTATGTGGGTACCGGGAGTGGACCTCCAGAGCTCGCGCGCCAGCAAATGCTTGTGCCGCTGAGCGATATCACCGGCCCTTTTTTCCTTTATGTGGATACCGGGAGTCGAACTCAGGACCTTGCGCTTGCCAGGCAGGCTCTTATGCTGCTGAGCTATCTCACCGGCCCCCAGCTTAACTCTTGAGATGACGTAATGTGAAATTTTACATGCCAAGTCCTATGTTAGCAGGTTTGTTTCTTATAAATCCTTTAGGTAAATAGTTTATAGTTTCTTCTACTCTGATAAACTTGGTTTTAACATTTTTATTAAGTAGTAGAACCTTTCTCTTTAAAGGAATTTTAAAAAGGATTTACAAACATATTTGAGGGTTTTGTTTTGTTTTGTTTTGATACAGGGTCTTGCCTATGTAGTTTAGGCTGGTCTTAAACTCATTATGTAGCCCAGGTTGATCTTGAGCTCTTGGTAATCTTCCTCCCTCAGCCCCTCAAGGTGTTACAGGCTTGCACCACCACACCTAGCTGCAGTTTTAAAAACATGATTCATTAAAGACTTCTCTTTGGAGGGAAGTAGCTTTTAAGTATGAGTAGAGATCAAGAGAGTAGTGCATCTGAATGAAAATGGGAAAAAACTAAGAGGGAGCTAACATTTACTGAATATGCTAAGTATGGAGCATTGACCAAGCTCTATACAAACTACTTCATTAATAATTTTGTGAGACTCAGAATTACCTACATTCACTATATCTAGTTCGGTAAACCCTACCTGAATCTACAATAAGATAAAAATATAAATCTTTAAAATTAGAACATTCATTCCATGTAATTTACAGTAAAATTGGTAGTATTTAAAACTATGTTGGTAAATATGGAAACTGCATCCATTTTGCAGGATAACCCCACAGTCGTAGTTGAAGATCTCAGGCTCTGCACAGTGAAGCACTGTGAAGACATAGAAAGACGATTCTGCTTTGAGGTGGTCTCTCCCACGAAGTAAGTAGTTCTGAGGAATTTGACAATTGCTTTTCTATTTCTATAGTTTGTCTTAAAGAACTTTCCAGAGTAGAGCAATTTGCATGTATGATCCTCTGTGCTAAATAAGAAAAAAGTATTTTAAAAATAAAATTTAATAATTAATGACTATAGATATGATAGACATATCAACATAAGTTCCCGCATGTATTATATTCTTTAAATTCTATAAAGATTATTTATGTGCCCATGTGAAAAATTTTTGGCTGTGACAATGGACTAAAATCATATATCAGATGAATTGCTTTGAGAACTATCATTTTGTAAAATCTTGGCACTCTGCAAGGCTGAGGCAGGAAGATCACAAATTCAAACTCAGCCTGGGCAGCTTGGTGACAGTAAGACCTTGCCTTAAAATTAAAAAAATTAAAATTGCTAGGGATGTAGCTCAGTGGGAAAGGCTTGGGTCCAATCTGCAGTACCGCAATAAATAATAATTAAATAAATAAATAAAGACAGAAAGCTTTGTTCATATGGTAAATTTAAGAGTTTATTTAAAATTTTTAATGTGCAAATTAGTTTTCAGGAGATAATTTGTTTCACTGGTATCCTGATTTTTTTCTTGAATACATTGTCCAAAAGATAGATGAAATTAAACCTTTTTTCCATATAAATTACTTTTTGCTAGAAAATTATTAAATACCAAAGTGAGCAAAAAATAAAGCTTATGGGCTTGCTTGTTTTTCTGGTCTGAGAAAGCAATATGTTACTTTCTTTTAGAAGCTGTATGCTCCAGGCAGATTCCGAAAAGCTTCGGCAGGCGTGGATTAAGGCTGTTCAGACCAGTATTGCAACTGCATACAGAGAGAAGGGCGACGAATCAGAGGTCGGTAGAGGTACTATCAATACCAAATGATATGTCGCCAAGGGTTTTTAATTTTAGTTGGATTACTATATGATTATAACATCTTTTATAATGGGAGATGGTTTTATATAATTGAAATGATTTTTTAAAATCTCATTTAATTTCTCTTATTTCTCCTAATTTTTCTTATCATTTTATTTCAATATTTGAATATATCTTTATTTTAATATTTGAATATATGTCCCAGATTGGAATAAGGTATTCTAATATTAGTGGTTTTTCCCTATTTGGAAATATTTTACTATTTTAATTAATAATAAGAGAAAATAATTACCGTGAAATGTTTTTAAAATTAAAATTGAGTATAAAGGAAAAACAGCTGGGCTTGGTGGTGCATGCCTGTAATCCCAGCACTTGGGAGGCTGAGGCAGGAGGATTACCAAGAGTTTGAGGCCAGCCTGTCTCCAAAAGAAAAAAAGCAAAAACAAAGCAAAGCAAAACAAAAAGCATAATATTGTCTCTTAGTTGAAGCCTCCTTGGAAAAAAGATAAACTGAGTATGTAGTTTTGCACCATAGAGTGCCCCAAAGGCAAGGTTTTTAATGAGCCTTTGGAAATGAAAGTCACTACTGTTAGGTCCTCTGGCGGGGCTGAGGCATAGGCTTGTGAGAGTTGACAAACAGAAATATGGTCAGGGAAACGGAGTGCTCTCTGAGCTGTATTTCAGAACTCATCATGGCCGACTCGTAGCTCCCAGTAGATCGAAGCAGAACTCTTCCTAAGCAGGAACTGGAGTACTCACATGATCCAAGTAGTGAGGCATTGAGGGCAGAATAGGAATTTCATCAGCAGCCAAGGGATACAAATGGTGGGAACATTGACAAAGGATTTCTTGAAGATAGCCCTCAAAATATCTGTCACCTGAATTACACTTCTCCAGTCTAGATCAGTCACACCCTAATCTCGCACTGTTGCTAACAGTCTGGGATTTTCTTACGTAATCATTTTTGGAGATTCTGCTCTTTTCTGAGTCCTGTATCTTTTTCCTTCTTGACTTTAGAAAAGCTTCCGGTATCTTCCTGAAAGAGAGTGCATACATGCCCAAGAATGTCTTTATTCTGTCCTCACATTTATTTGATAGTTTGTCTGAGTGGATTTTTAGGTTGGAAATAATTAACTTTAAGAAGTATAACAATAGTACTCTTTTCTTTTATTTCTTTTCTGCTTCTAATTTTCCAGTGTTGCTGTTGGAGCTTTTATTACTGATCTTTTGTATTTCTCCCCTTCAATTTCTGTTTTCTCTTTATAGCATTTCTGGACCAGTATTAGGATTTTCTGTGTGCGTATGTGTGTGTGTGCGTTTTCTTTGCTCTACTTCCTAGGAAATCTTCCCAGTTAATCTTTTAAACCTTCCGTTGAATATTTCCATTCTTTTAGCACAATTTCCAAGGGTTCCTCTTTGTTCACTGTTTGTACAGCTAAACCTGTTCTTTTGTCATGGATGTAATGTTAAGAGTTATTCTTGGGGGCCGGTGAGATGGCTCAGCGGCGTAAGCACCTGCCTTGCAAGCGCGAGGGCCCGAGTTCGACTCCCGGATCCCACATACAAAAAAAGGGGCCGGTGATATCGCTCAGTGGCACGGGTGCCTGTTGGCGCGCGAGGTCCTGAGGTCGACCCCCCGGTACCCACAAAAAAAAAAAAAAAGGAGTTATTCTTGACCTTGACTTATAGTAACATGTAGAGACTTAAAAACTCCCAATGCTTACGTCTTATGCCAGGACAATTAAATGGAATTGGGATCCAGGCATCACTATTTTTAAAAGTTTCCTAGGAGATTTCCTGGAACAAGCAAATTTGAGGACCACTGTGGTAGAGATTTTCCTTGGCACTCTGGTAATCTGCTCATGATTATAAGTTAAGACTACAAACCTCTTGCAACTTCTAAACATGTAGTTGAGACCTTGTTGATTGTAAAATACACCCAAGTCTGGACTGTTCGTTTGCAACCACCAGAATCAGGATCTTCGGCGACTTTCTGGCTGTCTGATTCCCCAGAGAAACTCACTGATCTCCCACATAGGGGTGAGGGGCTGGTAGAAAAGTAAGTGTTGGGTATCTTAGCATTCAGTATGTGTGTATTAATTCAATCTCCTGCCCTTCACCTTTCGTATGAACCCCATCCAGAGACTGTTTTACTGTGCCAGAGAATAAACTTTGAGTCCTTTCATGTTCTTGTGTGTAGAGAGCAGCTCACTAAGAGCGGGAGGTTGAGGAAGAACCCTGAGATCTGTTTCTGAAGCAATCATTCCTTCTACGTTCATTTTCAGTGCTGTATTCTTTGGGGTGGCTTTCCCAGGTTATGCTGTGTTATCATACTTAGCTTTTAGCTTCTCTAATTTGGTGCAAAAATGTTAGCACATAGAAGAGAATTGGGTTGCCAAGCACGGTGGCACATGCCTGTAATTCCAGCACTCGGGAGGCTGAGGCAGGGGGATTATCGAGAGTTCAAGGCCAGCCTGGACTACAGAGTGAGACCCTGTCTCAAAAAAAAAAAAAAAAGAATTAGTAATGAACCAACATGATTTCTGCATTATAATACTGACATCCTTTCATGGTATAACTGCTTATGAGCTAATTTAACATTATCAAGCATGTACTGATAAAACAGATTTTTTTTTTTTTTTTTTTTTTTTGTGGGTATCGGAGGTCGACCTCAGGACCCTGTGTGCCAGTAGGCGCCTGTGCCGCTGAGCAATATCACTGGCCCTTTTTTTTCGTATGTGGGTTCCGGGAGTCGAACTCGGGCCCTCGCGCTTGCTAGGCAGGCGTGTACGCTGCTGAGCCATCTCACTGGCCCAAAACAGATATTTCTTTAAAAATTGTTTTTGGAAATAATCTCAAACTTCCATGGAAGTTCCAGGTACAGTACAGGTAACTTTCTCTCCCTAAACTGCTTGAGAGTGAGTTGCAAACATGATGCTCTATTACCCATTATTACCCATTCCTACAGCCTATGTCATTCTCCTGTACAATCATGGTACTACTGTCAAGTTAAGATGTGAGCCTGATAAATTGGTAGCATTTAATTCCCAAACATCATTCAAGTTTAATGGTTGCCCCAGTAATGTTCTTTATAGCAAAAAGCTTTAGTTTAGAAGCACAGGTAGCATTTGGTTGTGATATTTCTTTAATCTCCTTCAGTCATGATTTGTTCCTCAGTGTTATCTTGACCTTCTTGAGCTTGATAGTTTTAAAAATTACATACTATTTTGTAGACTGCTCCTCAGTTTGGGGTTATTTGCCATTTACACATGAGTTTATATATTTTTGGCAGGAACATTACAAGGTATGATTAAAAAATATAGTGTATGTTTCAATTTAAAAACTTTATTAGAATAAAAGACACATTGCCATGAGTCCCACTCAAAATACTCTTCCTCTCTTTGAACACACTTATCCCACTGTTCTTAACACTTTCTGCAGCTGTTCTGGAAGTGCTCTTTCCTGAGTGTTGCAGTGTTGTGGCTGTCTCAATATCCTGAGTCAATTAAAAACATTTCCCTTTCATGGTCATTTTGACTTTGGGGAAGAGCCAGAAGTCACACAGTGCCAGATCTGGTGTATAAGGTGGATGAGGGGATACCATGATGTTTTTATTTGACAGAAATTGCTATAAATGTTTTAAGTTGATTCAGGACATTGAGGCAGTCACGAAAAGACACTCATGAAAGAGGACTTTCAGAACTGCTTTAGAAAAGGACAAGAACAATGGATAAATGTGTTCAAAACAAGGGGAGTATTTGGATGTGGTGTCATCTGTATTCTTTGAATTTGGCCCTGCTGATCTTTGAATACTTCTTTACTTCTCAGCATGACATGTTCATCTTGTGCTTTCTGCTTGGTAGCCATGAAATCAGCCATTTCTCCAAAGAACCCTAGTTCCTTTTAGTAAAGAATGATATTTAGAAAACAAGATAAGGTTTATAATATGCATGTATATACATTTACGTCTGTTTTATCTTAAGTTAGTTGTGCCTATTAGTATCTCAAGTTCTAATTTAATATAATAGGATTTATTATAGTATTCCTTTCTTATAAATAACTCCTTTTTCTGCAGTAAGAAATTTAGCCTCCCATTTACCTTTATTCTTATTTGTTTACTTTATGATCTATCCCTCTGTATGTAACTAGTGTCCTGTCTCTGCTGCCACTCGATCCCAACTTTGTTCTCCCAGCTAGGCACCAATATTTTTACCTCACTCGGGCTCTGAGACCTCACACGAGGTACCTGGTCCTCCTTACATGCCCTCCTCTCCCTACTCAGGCTCCCGTTTCCTTGCCGGACTGCCTCCCTGTGCAGACACCCTTACCCAGCGTGGGATCCAAGAACCTGCCCAGGGTTGTGCCCTTGGGTAGATACATTTCTCGTGTGGCTTAGTCATCTCTGAAACTTCCTGGGCCCGTCTAATGGCTATGGAGTTGAGTTTTCAAAAAGGACAAAACAAGAGCCAAATTGTATTTCTAATGATTCAGTACTAACAAACTGGTTTGCTAAGGTTGGAATGCTTTTAAACTAGAGACTTAGTAGACTCAATCTTTAATTGCTTTGAGTTTGTGAGCCACATTTTTGTATTTGGTCATTATTGACATATATAGACAAATGTTCTTTAAATATTCTTTGTTAGTAGTATAAATCTTGTGCACTTAAAAATTTAAATTTTTGCTTATCAGTCTCATTTACCTAATAGCCCTTGAAATTTTAGGCATTTTCTGTTTTATTTTGATTTTGCTCTGTAATTAAAGTTATGTAGCTGATCTGTTTTTAATATTTAACTATATAAGATTATACTTTTAAAAATTTATTCACTGCAGTAATTAAAATAACTTGCTTATAGTTAACTACATACCTTGGAAAACTGTGGTATAAAATAATATTTTATTATTGAGTCTTAATAGTCTAATGTTTGTCTTTCACCCTGCATGTTAAAGTAGCGTTTCCCTTCTCTCTGCCTTTCTTATCTTCCACATATGTTTGTTATATCAGTTATAAATATATAATTTTAAAAGTTTATATTTTTTTTCTAACTAGACTAAAAGTCCACTGATAGCCGGGCGTGGTGGCACACGCCTGTAATCCCAGCAGCCGGGAGGCTGAGACAGGAGGATTACCATGTGTTCGAGGCCAACCTGGGCTACATAATGAGTTCAAGGCCAGCCTGAACTACATTGAGAGACCCTGTCTCAAAAAAAACAAAAGCAGAACAAAACCCAACAATAACAACAACAACAAAAAATAAAAGTCCACTGATAGACTCCTATATCTTGTTATTCTTTAATCTCCAGTGCTTAGAATAGTGCCTGACTTACTACACTCATTATAGACAATGAATTTATGAATTGGAAGCTTTCGTCTGGCACATGCAGCATGCAACATAATATTACAGCCTTCTTTTTAATAAATAAAACTAAATAATTCTTAATTCTTTTAGAAGCTGGATAAGAAGTCATCTCCATCAACAGGAAGCCTGGATTCCGGAAGTGAGTCAAAAGAGAAATTATTGAAGGGAGAAAGTGCACTGCAGCGGGTCCAGTGCATCCCTGGCAATGCCAGCTGCTGTGACTGTGGCCAGGCAGATCCGCGGTGGGCCAGCATCAACTTGGGCATCACCTTGTGTATCGAGTGCTCTGGGATTCACCGGTATGTAGGCCTGCCCAGGGGGAGAGGCTTCTTTCAGATAAACATGTACTGTGAATTATTATTTTCCATTTGTTAGAGAATCTTTCTCATTTCTCCAATTTAACTACCAGTTTGTATCTGTGTACCTTTTATAAGGTGGGTAAAATTCTGGTTTATAAAGTGCTTTCAAGTGCTTTGTTCACCATCCATTGTTAATCAGAAGATCTATCCCTATTTATGTATGTTGAGGGCTATATTAGAGCCTACACCACTCTAAAAGAGAAAAATAATTTGCATAAATATACAAATAGAATAGAAACCTGATAGTTTTATATTAATAAATAATGAAATCCTTTTTCCTCCCCCCACATAGGAGTCTTGGGGTTCATTTTTCAAAAGTACGATCTTTGACTTTAGACACCTGGGAGCCTGAACTTTTAAAGGTAAAATAAATATTTGTATGAATATACCTCATGTTTTCACATAAAAGTGAAGATTTTAGAATTGGTGTTATGATTTGGATCCCCCCAAAGCCTCACGTGTTTGAAAGGTGATTGCATCGGGGGAGCTACACTCATCAGTGGATTACTCCATCCAAGAGTCATAGCTGACTTGCTGTTAGGAGGTGGGGCCTGGTTAGAGGCCAGTCACTAGGGTTGTGACCTGAAGGGTTCATCTGCCTCCTGGGATGCCTCCTCCCTTCACTGTCTGCTCCCTAGCAGCTATGACATGAACAACAACCATGACATAAGCAGCTTTCCACTGCGCCCAGCCCTGTCCTCAGCTATGGATTGGAACTGTGAGCCAAAATAAACCTCTCCTCCTTTAAACTGTGGGTGTCAGGTATTTTGTCTCAGCAATAAGAAAGTGACTAAGACACTTAAGTTTACATATTTATGAGTTACTCATTGTATTAGTCAGGTTTCTCATTGCTGAGACACTTGCAGTTTAAAGAAGAGGTTTATTTTGGCTCACAGTTCAGTCCATAGTCAGGTGGCTCCAAGCAGAGGCAGAGTGATGGAAAGCCCTGACAGCTGAACTCATGGCAGCCAGGAAGCAGAGCATGAAGGGAGAAGCTGGAGAGGAAGGTATACACTCCAAAGGCATGCAGCACACCCCTTCAATGATCAATCCACTGATCCCCTTCCAAAAGCCCCACCTCTGAAGAAGAGCCTTTTGGGGGACATTCTAGAGCTAAACCATAACATTCATGTTAGCAGTGAACTGTGTTTCCCCAAAAATAAGACTTAACTGAAAAATAATCAGGCTTGGAAACTAGAGATCAAAACTGCCAGCCCCAATCAGCCTATTCTTGCCTTCCCTGCCTTACAGAGTAGCCACTGAGCAAGAGAATAGCAATGGCAGGTAAGGCAAGGATAGCTGACTGGGGCTGGCATTTTTGATCTCTAGTTTTCAAGGCTGATTATTTTCCAGCTGGTCTTATTTTGGGGTATTAGAGCACATCTGAGGCTATTTTGGCAAATCTGGTGTTTTCATGGTAGATTTTAAAAATTACTAAGTTTATATAGCACTCTTTTTTTTTTTTTTTTTGTGGGTACCGGGGGGTAGACCTCAGGACCTCGCGCGCCAACAGGCACCCGTGCCGCTGAGCGATATCACCAGCCCCTTTTTCATATGTGGGATCCGGGAGTCGAACTTGGGGCCCTCGCGCTTGCAAGGCAGGCGCTTACGCCCCTGAGCCATCTCACCGGCCCTAAAAGCTGTGTTCTTTTTTTTTTTTTTTTTCTGGTACCGGGAATTGAACTCAGGACCTTGCGCTTGCCAGGCAGGCGCTTGTGCCACTGAGCTATATCCCTGGCCCTTAGCACTCTTAACTTTTAAATCAGTTCACTTTTTAAGAAAACTAGTGTTTCTATATTTTTATGGTTTTCTAAAAAAATTTTAGATTCTGTGCCATAATCTTTTATAATTAGATTCTTATTAAAATAGAATGAATTTATTGCTATAGTAAACTCTGTAATGGATTATTTACATTTGTCTTCCTTTTTTCCATGCCTAAGGACTCGTATGTATAAAAAATGTCATAAATAATGTTAGACCACTACTAGGTTTTTGATAAAATTTACAAAACTCCTAGTAGTTAATGTTTTAATGTATATTCCTTTTAATTACCACTGTCCAGGTTACCATATTATAGAAAATAGATTAACTGTAGAAATGAAGTATAGCCTCCATTTATTTCTGTCTGAAAATTGTGTTCTAAATGTGTTTGTATTTATTATTTCAATCCGTAGATAAACTGGTAAATCTCTCAATTATGTAAAGTTAAAAAAAATCGCTTTGTGGAATTATTGTATAAACATCTAAATAAGTGACAAATTGACTTCTGAGGTAGAGCTTTATTCAGATAGATTCCACCAGTTGTTACGGAGTCAAAGGACAAGAAAGTGGTGGGTAGGGTGCATCAGCTTTGTGTGTAGTTCATAATTCAGTGCACTCAGTTTAGAGAATTATGTGAAAAACATCTATCTACTGAAACTTCTAAACAAAATATTTCCAAGTATAGACATTTGAATTATAAGGAAGAAATAGTTTACTTCAATTTTGAGTTATTTAAAACTTTACATGCCTGGTCATAAGCTGCTTCTTTCAATTAATTCACCAGACAATGTGAGTAATATGCAGTATTGCGCTGGCCATCATGAAGGGGTATAAAGCTCTGAGATGAGTTTTATAATGTGAAAAAGCTTAAGGTCACATTGGGGGAAAGAATGCAAATATAAATAGAGATGTTAGATGACACATACAAGCATTTCATATGTTAGTTCAGGTTTTAAACAAAGCAATTATTAGTGTAGAACAGTGATAGTGAACCTTTTAGAGACCAAGTGCTCAAACTGCAACCCAAAACCCACTTATTTATCGCAGCGTGCCAACACTGCAGTTAAACCCGAATACTGAGGTTTTAGTTTAGAAAAAACATCTCATACATTAACATCTTTTGTCTTGAAAGAAAAACACAATAACGCATGTGCCATAGGTTCGCCACCGTAGAGGATTCTTAAAAGGAAGGAACTGGTTTGAGTCAGGCCTTTCTAGAGGAAAGTAAAATTATCCCAGAGTAGATGAGACAAGTTAGAGAGCTTCAAAGTAAATAAAGTTTATACTTAAAAGGCTGTACGTGGGACAGTAAATACTGTAGAATATTAAGAGAATTCCTTGGGAAGAAACAGAAGTTAGGTGGTATTACTGGAGGCATGAAAGAGGCACAATACTGAGATTAGATTGGCTTTGATAGTTCTTTATTCTAGAACTTTAGGGGAGGAGATAGGGAAATCTTTTCCTTTAGGCAAGTATGTGCAGGGAAAATGAATAATTGGATGCAATTAAGGTAAGATTTGTAAGCCCTTAAATATTTTTAAATTAAAACAATGTGTATCAGAGATAAGTTTTAAAGTAATAAGCAAAAAGAAAGGAAAAAAAATCCAAACAGTAACTATCATCTTCCCTCAAAGTTAACTCTTGTTAATATTTTGCCAAATAGTCTTTTAGACTTATTTCATCCTTTTATAATATCTTGAAATGTTTACAGATATTGATTGAATATAGTAGGTAAGTGTAACATTTTGGAAAAGAAATAGTAATTCCCCTAGTTTATTTTTCCTAATAGACTTTGGGTTTTCTGGAGAAATTACCTCTTTTTTTTTTTTTTTTTTTTTTTTGTGTCGGGGATCGAACTCACGACCTCACGCTTGCTAGGCAGGCGCTGTGCTACTGAGCTATATCCCCGGCCCTCTCGTTTTTATAGGAGTATTTTATAAATATTAGGGTATATGTGTGAATTTATTTGTTGGATAGCATAAAATATATCCTGGGCCAGTGAGATAGCTCAGTGGCATAAGCGCCTGCCTGGCAAGTGTGAGGTCCTGAGTTTGACTCCTGGTACTCGCATATTTAAAAAAAAAAAAAAAATATATATATATATATATACACACACACACACACACACACACATATATATATATATCCATCCCTAGGTCTTGATATTTTTTCTGAATTAATTTTTCTGTTTTTAACTTTATGTTTTTCTTTGAAATGGGGACTCATTGTATTGTCCAGATTGGTCTTGAGCTTGTGGGCTCAAGTGCTCTTCCTGCCTCTGCCGTCTGAGTAGGTGGGGACTACAGGTACACTCTGCTATTCCTGGATCCAAATTCTTAGCCAATTTTCCTAGCATCAATTCAACAATCCCTTCTTCTTTCATCCTCTTGCTGTTCATCCTTTGTTCTCCAGTAAATTTTTGTAAATGGGGTTGGTTTCGGTGCTACAGATTCTCATTTGGTGATGTACTGTTATCTTACAGGACAGTGAGATTGCTTTTGTAAAAGGCTGATATGTATATAATAATTGGTGTCTCTACTTTAAAAGTGAAAAATGTGGGCTGTGAATGTAGCTCAGTGGTATACTATTTTACGAGCATGTGCAAAGCCCTGCGTTCAATCCCTAGCACCACAAAAAAATAATATAAAATAAAGTAAAAATGAAAAAAATGTGCTATGTAAAACTGAACGTAGGGCTGAGGAGTGGTGTAGCTCACTGGCAGAGCACTTGCCTAGCATGTGCCAGACCCTGGGTTCAATCTCCAGCACTGCAAAAGCAAAACCCAAAGAAAACCAAAACACCCCTGACCCCTAAACACAATAACAACAACAAAAACCCCTGAAAAACTGGAAATAATGTAAGAAGTACTTGTGCAGTGGGATCAGGGAGAGAAAGAAAGAAGGAGGGAGGGAGAGAGAGAAAGGGAGAGGAGGAGGATGGAGGTTCAGTAGAAGCAAGGGCAGGATACCCCGCTAGGAGGAGGATGTCTCAGAAGTGAGATTGGGAAGGGGCCGCGACTCAGGAGAGGGGAGAAAGGGAGCCATTGTCTCATGTCCGCCTAATGCGCCGCCCTTGTCAGACTCTGCTCCTGTTGTGATTGTGTTTTTATCTTCTCGTTGTCTCATCCCAAGCCTTTTGCCTCTCCTGTCAGGTCACAGCCCCCAAAGTCTTAACTGTATTCTCTGCACCTGCTGGTTGTCATCCTAATGTACACCTAGTGGCCTTTTTACCCAGATAAAATGTTCTGGGAAATGGTCTGGGTGATCTGAATCTCAGCATAGGCAGCACATTTGGTGTAGGGGTCAGGCCTGGAATGGGGCACCACTGGAAGCGTATGGTTCACCATGAGGTTATGTAGAAAGGAAAACTCAAAAGGTTTTATTTTAGAACATATAACAAAGAATTGATTGTCACGGGAAGGGAGAACTAAGCGAGAAGGAAAAGCCCAAAAATAATTTCCATAAATTCTACATTTGACAGATTCAAATAGTTCTAGGAGGTAGAAGTGAGGAGAAAACTGTAAAGAATAGATATTTAACTTATTTTCCTAAGACTGGCCAGTAGTAACTATACCTAAGTATATAGGTTATAATTTATTGTCATATATCTTGTTCTAACATGTGCCTTTAGATAGAATAACTGTGGACAGAGAGATGCGTTTCCTTATATCTGTATTTATGTACTTAGAATCTGGTATAGGAGTGGTATTGTTCTAGGGAAGGTATTCTGATGAAGAATGGCAAAATGATAATATTATTCTCATTCCTTGTCTCATTTTATTTTAACTTTAAACTTCGTCGTAGAGTGAGAGGTTGATTTAAGAACTTTTATATTTTAGTTTATCTTAAGGACTTTTAATTGATAGCTTGCTTTTCTGTTTTCCTGACAAACAGCTTATGTGTGAGTTGGGGAATGATGTTATAAATCGTGTTTATGAAGCTAAAGTAGAAAAAATGGGAATAAAGAAACCACAACCAGGACAAAGGTACTATTTCAGTTGTCTTGATGTGCTGTCTTTTTTCTTTTCTAATCAGGAATATAGCAGTGCTTTTATTTCACTATAACTACATGTAGCATTGAGACAGTGTTTAGAAGTAATCATTTCTGCTTCTGTTCACATGTGGCTTTCTCTGTCTTGTGTATATTACATAATTATATTTTGAGCATATCATAGTTTTCAGATGAGAAGGAATCTTAAAACTTAAATCTCTACCTAGAAATGTGAACACTCCTACCCATTAAAGTAGATCAAATTTCTTTTGGTGGCAGGCATTAGGTATAGCCTGTCCCTTAAAGTCTCTAAGGATCAGGTTTCTACTGTTTGTAGTGAATAATTTTATGTTGTTTGACTTAGTTCAGCAAATATTTTTGATCACATACTTCATGCATGCATCATGACACTGAGGAATTAAAGACGAAAGGCTGCTGTAGTGGAGGAGAGGGCTTACTTGCTGCGTCTGACATTGTAATTCCAGTTACATGTATGGGGGCTTATTGAACGAGGTGGCCAGGAGTCAGTGCCTTGGAGGCACATACTTTTTGTAGTCAATGGTGTTTTTAGTCATCCTGCTTCTCTATTTTTAGCATTAAAATTTCATTTGCCATAATCTTATGTTAAAATTTTTTCTAAGCCAATATTATTTAAATCAGAATCTTGTATTTGCTAAAGCATTTTTTTTTTTTTTTTTTGTGGGTACCGGGGGGTCGACCTCAGGACCTCGCGCGCCAACAGGCACCCGTGCGGCTGAACGATATCACCGGCCCCTTTTTCGTATGTGGGTTCCGGGAGTCGAACTCGGGCCCTCGCGCTTGCAAGGCAGGCGCTCACGCCGCTGAGCCATCTCACCGGCCCCATGACTGATATATTTAAGACCTGGAAATACCCTTCTGTTTCAGTTGAAAACCTAAGCAGTTTAAAAGGCTATACATAAGAAGAACTATACAGCAGACTTGGTATTTGATGATTGTATCATAAATCAAAAGTTTAAAACATGACATGCTTTTCTCCCCTATAAATTAGGAATGCTATTTTGTTTTAAGATAATTGTCTTATGAAAAATTATGTCTGTTAGTAGTATGTGACACTATTTCTTCGAGTATAAATGAAATTAAAATTCACTTCTATATATTTTTATTGTTTTCTTGGTAATATTTTTCATTCTGTAAAAAGCTTGAGGGAATATGTATAGAAATGAATGAGCACAGAAACTAAGCAAATAAAGGTGCCACATTAATACTTGTGATTTTTCAGTTAGGTTATTATTTGTATTTCATTTGACTGTGAAATCAGTTCAATAAATATTTGGAAGAAAAATATTGTATTATGCCACAGGTTCTGTCTGAAGTGTGTTGCATCCAGTGATTTTGCTTGAAAATATTCAGTGTATAATGGCATCTTTTGAGTATTAGCCATGTCAAGGATTAAGCAGAACATCATGACATTTTTATGTGTACCAGACAGGAGAAAGAGGCATATATCAAAGCAAAATATGTGGAGAGAAAATTTGTGGATAAACATTCTATATCATCATCACCTTCTGAGCAGGAAAAAAAGATTGTCTCCAGAGGCTGCGAAGAAAAAAGGCTGAGCATTTCTAAACTTGGGCCAGGTGACCCAGTCAGAGCATCTGTCCAAAGTTCAGGTATGACACCTTTCTTGTTCTGAATGTAGATATTTTCCTGAACTGAAGTCGTTTCCCTAATCTTTGAATTAATAGCCATTGTAGATTTTTTTAAATGCTACAAATGTGATTCCTTCAACATATTCTAAGGAGAAACTGGATTTCTTTGTCTTTAAAACAGTTGCATCTAAATAGTGTCATGGTAATTCACATGGAACTGCTTCAAATGGAAGGGGAGATGGGGATTATTAATCTATCATGCCAAAAGCCCTAAGTATCTGATAACTACCTGATTTCCTTCCTATCTTTTCCTCCTAAATTTTTCCCAGTAACGTTTTTTCCTGCCCTTTTCCCTTCTTATGGCCTGCTTTGTGCTTTGCTAACTTGCATGACCCCAGTGGTTGCTGTAAATAGCGACGAGGCCAGGCGGGAGTCTCTGTTCTGTCCTGATGAGCTAGATTCACTCTTCTCCTACTTTGATACTTCTTCAAAACTGCGTAGTAGTAAGTACTACTCTCGTGGAGCATTCCAAGTCTGTGCCAGTGGTCATTGTGCGGTGTGGCCATTTCTCTAGATGTTACCCATTGTCTCAGAATTACACATTATTTGCAGTAATATGATAAATTAAGCTTTTACTACCCCTGACATTTTATGGGGTAATGAGATGTGTTACAACTCTGAAAATATGTTTATTTTCAGGCTTTGTGCTTGATTTATATCACAATATGCTAAGTGTTCAGAAGGATTAAAATTGTATTAAATATAGTCCACTGGTGGTGGCTGAGTTCATGTTAACGTGTAACAGCTCATTTTAAGACCTCGTTGGTTGTTCGAGATTGTGTTCTAAGTAGTGTGAACTTTAATCACTAGCTAATTTTTCTTTTAAATAGTCCAGCAAAGCTGGGCTATTGGGATCCAGCAAAGCTCTGATGATGGAAGAGAATCTTTACCATCCACAGTGTCAGCCAGTAGTTTATATGAGCCTGGTGAGTTGATGAAATTCACTGGTAATTGGTACAGTTTGCTAAACAATCTATGTGGTAAATACCTGGTCTTGATTAAATAATTTCTAAAGGAAGTTGCTAGTCTTTTAGAAGGTATTAAGGGAGGAATAATACTGTTAAATGAAAAAAACCACTATTTCTATTCAAATTTGGATGTTCTCTCTTAGTTGCACATTCTTCTAAGCTTCATTGTATTCTAAGTGCCTTGCTACAGCAAAGGATAATTTTTAATCTGCACGCACGTTATGTCTTACCATTCTGTTTCTTTCCTTGTGGCCATCTTATCAGGTGAGAGATCAGCAACTCCCTTTCTATTAGGTTTTTCTTCTTATCAGTGCTTTAGTCTTCTATTCTCTCTTCTGTGATTTCAATGAGTTTGTTCTTTCAGAATTCACAGGGGAGTAAACATTCTTCAAATCATTTGAAGTAATTATAGGCCAAATTGTAATGATACTGGATTATCCTTGGAATGAAGAGAAGTTTGATCTAGTAGTAAAATTCTTCCAGGATTCTGGCTGCCTGTTTAGTCTAGCTTGGCAGGAATGCAGCCAGTTTTAATGGAGTAATTGTCCTAGCCATTGAACACGGGCAAGACCACAAAAGATGTGGCATACTGGTTGATGTCTTTGTAAGAGGAGGTTGAGTGTTTGGGGAGTGATTATAGGAAATAAGATATCTGTGTGAAAATCTCCCATAAGCTTATTATGATAGATTAATGGTTTCTTATGTCACGACTTTCACATTGTGATAAGTTTCAGTTCATTTTTTAAAAATTGTGATAAAATATACATAACACAAAATTTACCATTGTAATCATTTTTAAATGTACACTTCACTGGCATTAAGGCTATAGTCATTTTGTTATGCCACCATTCATCCACAGAATTCTTTTCATCTTGCAAAACTGAAACACTATTAAACAATTCATCTCTTTCTTGCTAAGAACTCGTTTTCATTTATGTATTTGTGTTTGCTGTTCAGAAGGAGAAAGACAAGATTCTTCTGTGTTTCTCGACTCTAAACATCTTAATCCAGGACTTCAGCTTTACAGAGCTTCATATGAGAAAAATCTTCCGAAAATGGCTGAGGCTTTGGCTCACGGTGCAGATGTGAACTGGGCTAATTCAGAGAAAAACAAAGCAACACCACTTATTCAGGCTGTATTAGGGGTATGAATTCATACATTAAGGTTTTCCCTGGTAGTAAAATCTAAGTTATCATAATAAATTCTGAACACAGCTTTGGTATTATTATTAGATTTTTGCTTTAAGAGACGGGCTGGAAAATAATGATGCCTCTGTGCACCTCGTGGTGATTTCTGAGTGTCACTTTGATTGTTCCAGCTTCTTGTTTTGTTTTTTGGTAATGGAAGAGAATTCTGATAATGAAAGTCACAGTGTGTTTTGCTAGGTCATAAACTGCAAATGCATCCCTATTAGGAGCGGTTCTTGGGAAGAAACTAATACAATAGTTTTCTGCTTTTCCGGGGGTGTATTTTTAGAGGGAAAATTAAATGGAAATGCTATTTGAGTAAATAGAAATATTGTTTTTAAATAGAAATATACTGCTGTGTCTTGTTTGCATTTATACATTGTTACTCTCTTTTCCCCTTTAAGGGCTCTTTGGTGACATGTGAGTTCCTCCTACAGAATGGTGCTAATGTGAACCAAAGAGACGTCCAAGGCCGGGGACCACTGCACCATGCCACCGTCTTGGGACACACAGGGTAATTGTTGTTTAGATATTTAGATAGATTGTATTTGAAAAATCATTTTGAAATAATGTTTTGCCTTTTCAGGTTGAGCTCATGAGTAGTTTATAAAGAGAGGTGTCCCTGTGACTTATAGTGTCATGATGGAATTTGAAAGTTAAAGACTAATTTAGAAAAACAATACGGGTTTTAGATATGAAAATTTTAGAGCTTACTCTGACCCTAACTTATTAAATATTTCAGTTTTAGTACTTCCTCTTCTACTGAAATTGTGGTGACTTCATCAGACAACTAAGTGTATTTATAACTTAAATTTTTAGTGTAGTTGGTCAAATTACAAACTAAATGCTTAGTTTAGGCAGTTGACATTGTGATATCTTGAGCAATATTAAGACTCACAGAACAGGGGCTGGTGAGATGGCTCAGCGGTGTAAGCGCCTGCCTGGCAAGCACGAGAGCCCGAGTTCGACTCCCGGAACCCAGATACGAAAAAAGGGCCGGGGATATCGCTCAGTGGCACGGGCGCCTGCTGGCACACAAGGTCCTGAGGTCAACCCCCGGTACCCAAAAAAAAAAAAAAAAAAGACTCACAGAACAATAAAGCTATGAAAATGGACTTTGTACTAGAAGGTGTATATGAAGTAGAACTACTGGCGTTATATAAAAAGTTTGTCATAGGTGATTATTTATTTATTAAATTAATTATTAATCTATTTGTGGTACTAGGTATTGAACTATTATAATTCTTCCTTTATACACTCTACCCATTCTTTCATATTAAAATGTTTTTGGCCAGTATTTGTACAGTATAGGCAAGAAGACTGTTTCAGGGCCTGTGCACTGAGCTGCACCCCTAGTCCTTTTAAAATTTTTTATTATAGACAGGGTCTTGCTAAGTCACTAAGTTGTTCGGGCTGGGCTTGAACTTGAGATCCTTCTGCCTCAGCCTCCCACAGTGCTGGGACTACAGGTGTAGGCTACCATGCCCTGATAGTACATAGTCGTTTTTTAAAAGAAACATTTCAGGGTTTCCAATTATTATTTTCTGGATAAGCAAGAAAGTATTCTTTCTTTCTTTCTTTCTTTCTTTCTTTCTTTCTTTCTTTCTTTCTTTCTTTCTTTCTTTCTTTTTCTTTCCTTCCTTCCTTCCTTCCTTCCTTCCTTCCTTCCTTCCTTCCTTCCTTCCTTCTCTTTTAAATAGCATTTTTTTCTTCTTTCTTTTTTTGTGGTACTGAGGATTGGACCCAGGGCCTTCACACTGTGATTCATCCTCCGCCCTATTTATTTTATTTATTTATTTATTTATTTATTTATTTATTTAGAGACGGGTCTTTCTAAGTCACAAAGTTGCCCAGGCTGGGCTTGAATTTGTGATCCTCCTACTTCAGCCTCCCAGAGTGCTGGGATTACAGGCGATCACCATCATGCCTGTCTTAAATAACATCTTCTTTTATTATAACCTGTTTTCTATCAACAAAGAGATTCATTTCAATAACCTCATAGAAACTTTTCTATACTTAAAAGTGGTAAGGATTTAACTTATTCTTTTTATTTTCTTCTTAAACTATCATAATCCTTCCTATTTTATGGCCTTGAGAGATCTTTCTTTTAATTTTTCTAATATCTGGGTATATCATTTTATGATATTCTTTGAGGGTAGGGATTGTAATTTAGATATCTCACTATGCTGTACAGCCCCAGATTATATAAAATAGTGTAAGTGAAAATACTTTGAGTCTTATAAAATATTGATCTTTGTGAACTTTTATTATTTGAATCACTGTTCATTTTTCAGAATGAATTAAGAATTTTCTAACAAAACATTATTTAAGTTAGGAAGGACTTTTAATTTTTTTAAGGCAATTATTAATTTTTTTCTTGTTTGCAATATCTCAGAAATGTTGTTTCCTTAAACAGGCAGGTATGTTTATTCCTAAAGCGAGGTGCCAATCAACATGCCACCGATGAAGAAGGGAAGGACCCTTTGAGCATAGCTGTGGAAGCAGCCAATGCCGACATTGTAACCTTGTAAGTACTTGGTTTCTACTTCATTATTCCCATGTAAGGTGTTGCTTGTGCAGGGTGTTAATTGGACTTCTTGCTCAGGTGTGAACTTTAAACTTGGTTGATATTTACTGTGTGCCTTGTACTTCCCTAAGTACATTAAATGTGGTAAGCACTTCAAGTGCTTGGTCTTGATTCTTACAACAACCCTGTGAGGAAGATATTATTTCTTACTATCCTCATTTTATAGATGAGGAAGCCAAACCACAGTTTTTTTTGAGAAATTAGTAAGTGGTAGAGTTGGGACTTGAAATCAAGAATTTTGACCCTAAAGCCCATGTTCTTAGCCATTTCTGCTATATTGCCTGACAGTAGAAGCAAAACCAGTGACTTCTCTAAAGCGTAATACTATACTCATAGTGCAGTACTAGGGTTGGGGTTGAGGATTGGTAGAGTAACAGGCAATTAATGTGCTGCGTCAAGAATTAGAGGATTGTGTAGGGAGGACAGCTGCACTGATGTTAGTAACTCTTGTGAAGTTGCATCGACTTTGAACAGTGATAGGAATCTGCTTTTTTAAAAAAAGAATTTTCACATGAACACTTGATTAATGTTAAGGTAAAATGTATGGTTTTGAATATTTGAATAAAAGCTAATTTGAGCTATTAAAGAGAGATTTATTTATTTATTGTGATGGTGTTGGTGATTGAGTTCAGGTCTGCACATGCTGGGCAAGCACTCTACCACTGAGCTACGACCCTAACCCTTTCTGTTTTTCATTTTGAGACAGGGTCTTGCTAAGTTGTTTAGGCTGGCCTCAAATTTGCAACAACCTTCCTCAGCCAAAACAATAGCTGGAAGAAGAAGACTCTTGATTTGCAAACTTGAACAAAGTAGTTTGTTGCACTTGGCATCTAGAAATGTGACGATCACCTGTATTTCATTGATAGCAGAAGAATATTTTATACGGAGTCACTTCCTCATTCTATCCGTGGTTATGTGAAGCCCAGCATTAGTGACCTACCCCCCATCTGAGTAAAGAAGCAGCCTCATTTACACTAGTAACTCTCAGTCACAAGGAGAAACTCCCATGGCTACCTTGAACTCTAGAGCTCTTACCGAAGATTCTTGACATGCTGGGTACCAACCCTGCTGAGCCCTGCCAAATTAAACACAGCAAAGCACACTTTTCTCACTGGAATATTTATTGACATTGTTCAGGCTACTGTAGGAAAATGTAGAACTACTAAAGCATTATAGATTTAAAATAGGAGGGAAATAGGGATTTTAAAAAATTGGATAAGTGTAGAGAAACTAACTCTGGATGTAGCTTCCCAGGCAGTTTGTATACAGCAACACACTTCACATCTGTTCCCAAACGGTCTAAATGTTCTCATTTTATTTTATTTCAGTTCATTAGTTTCACTTAAGAATATTTGTAAATAAGTGTCCTCTCTAAAAATCCACACATGGAAGACTTATGGAGCTATTCTTAATTCTCACAGTGGTTGAGAGAGGAGATGAAGGGAGTGACAGAAGTTTGAAGACAGGAAAAGTCTATGTCAGGTGCTGTACCTGCCAGAGAGGACATCAGAAAAGTGTGACAGAGGCTGGGAAGGCAGGGGGTATTTTGTGGTCCAGAAGGACAGTGAGCAGGAGAGGGGTACCAAAGGCAATATATGCCTATTTTTAAATGTTCCTAAAATAAGTAAGGAGAAAAAAGAAATATTTGTCTTCTACTGCCAGAATAAACTCATAAAAAGAATGTATAACCTATGTAGTAACCTTAGGAAAATCTTGATAACCAATAGTCATTTATTATCATGTTTGTGAAATGCTTATCTATCAAAATCTATTTACAGTATTTAGAGGCAGTGCATGCTATTTATATGTGGGGAACTCTCTCACTCAGAATGAGCCAGAGTGAACTAAGGATGGGCTATAGCTCTATATTGTAGGAGCAATAATTTCAGTACATGGCAGTTAAAATTTGACGAGTTTCTGTAGGAGCCAGGAATTATCTGGAGTCTGAAGGACACAAGCTACTGGAAGTATTGCAGGGATCCTGCCCAAATTGAGCTGAAATGCACTTACTGTTTTTTGTCATGAGAATTGTATGAAGATAAGATGGACTTATTTCCATATTATAGATTTCTAGGTCTAATAAACCTAAAACCAGCTTATTTTAGTGGCAAGTACTGGTAAGGGGAAAAAGTTGCATTAGTACATGTATTATCTGCTTATATAATTATTTATGAACATTTGTGTTTTGTAACTTCATCTGAAAGTCCTTTTATTTAATTTTAGGTTACGTTTAGCAAGAATGAATGAAGAAATGCGGGAATCAGAAGGACTTTATGGACAGCCAGGTCAATATTCCACTAATAACCATACTGAAATGCAGTATAAGAAATGTATTCAGGAATTTATCAGTTTACAATTGGAAGATTCGTAGTCTTTTAGCCAACCAACTTGATTCTATAAAGTTTTTATAACCTACTTGTAAATTGTGACTTGTTAGCTATGTACTGTACTTTCAGAATTCTTGGGTGGCTAATCCTGGGCCTTCAAAAATCCTGAACTGTTCCTATTCCAGCACACATTTACTTGCTATATTTACTCTGGCTGCTGACTTCCTTATCTCCTGTACAGATGTCTTCCATATACATTCCAGTGAAGTGAGTGGAATGATAAAGGTATTCTTTATATACTTACAGCAGCAAAATAGTTGTTTTCTTTTTGGAATTCTTTTTAGTTATCAAATGAATATAACAACGTTACTTTCTTTTTGTTATTTAGGGAATTTCTATAAGTGTGTTCAGGGAAAAAAAAAACCTAAACAAACAAAAAAAAACTATATATTTGGCATATAAAAAATCAGTATGAAAAATATTAAGAAAAAGCTTATTGATGAGTTTTGTATTCCAATCTAAAAATGAACTGAAGAACTACATTATAAATTTACCGGTAGGCTTAAAAGTTCATAATGGGAGTAGAGTTAATTTAAAAGGTTGAAAGAAAAAGGTCTTGCTTTATCTTTAGCTTTGCCCCAAGCATTTGTGTAATATCTGTTGTGTTGATAAGTGGAAGTATTTAGGACAAAATGTTGTGACTCTGATGGCAAAGCACACTTACTCTCATTAGAGAATCTCAACTCATGATCACCTCAAGTTTCATTATGACTCATTTTTACCTTTGAGTCAAGTTGTCAAGAAAGGAAGTGTTGCCGATCAGATTCCTCTTTGATGAACACATGCTGATTAGACATTCTTCACAGAGAAGAGAGTAACTACGGGATCTCTAGTTTCATGATTTTGAGTATATGAATTACTAATCTATCTGTTTTAAACTCATATACATATTAGTAAAAATTTCTGGTATTCTTAACTAAAATACTTTAGAATGTTCAGTTTGCAATGAGTATATTTGATTTTTAAAAAATGAATATTGATAACATTATTTTTAAGGTGGCCTGGTAATATCATCTCTTTTTTCTGTTTAAATGTGTTGTAAAATTTCTTCACTTTATGGTAGCTTCAGCCGTTTACTTTAACTCAATATTTAACTAATACCAATATGGGGGCATTTTTTTCTCAGAGGACTGTATTTACTACTTATTTTTGCCCTAATAGGGAACAAGTGAGGACTTTGAGAATAGAGGCACTCGAGCTCGATGCTTCTGATCTAGGGTGTCCCGCTTTAATCCTGTGGATCGTGTGTGCCACTGACTCGTGGTATTCCAAGATGTCCAAGTGCTGATGACGGGTGAAGCTCTAGTGTTAACTCTGGATTTCACCCATTTGTTTTAAACTTGAATGTTAGATTTTTAAATAAGTTTTAATTTTGTAATAGATACACTTACGTGATAGTATTACTAGGCCATTTTTGAGGCCTTTATGTTTAAGCACTTTAAAAATAAAAATTGGTCAAAGGATGTGACCTGACATTTGTGAGAACAGTGAACTTCAGGAGTTTAAATTAAACAAATTTTTTCCCTGAAATTTTAAATGTTTGGTCAGCTGCTCTTTCCTTAAGGTGTTTGCTGATGAAGTTCAACCACCTGATCAGTCAGAAGGTCAGTGGACAACCATTCTCTGGAGTTGGAAGCTTGAAAGGACAGAACCTCGATGTTCTTGCCACTTCTAGTTTTACCCAAACTGGTTTTCTTCTGCCATTGTTTAGAGCCCTCAGATGTCTCTTCCACTGTTACTTATGTGCAGGTTTATATATAAGTATATGAACTTAGAATAATCATCAGAAATATAGATTTTTCTAATTTATTTTAAGGGAAATTTGAAAAAAGGTCTCATTTTGAAACAAACTTCTCTACCATTCTCAAATTTTAGTTTAGAGGTTAAAAAAATAGATGAGGATTCTGGAAAAAGTATATCAGAATAAAATGAGATTAAAAAATCTACTTTAGGGTTATTTTGAAAATAATTATATTTAAGTCATTTATAGGTCCTAACATTTGAAATAATTTTGTGTGGATACCAGGTGATATGGTGAAATGGCACAGCAATTGCTCTCTACTTTTCTTTCATGAGTCTTTGGAGAGCAGATGTATTTGGCAGTAGCTCTTTGTTTTTCCTCTGCTCACTGTATCACTATAAATTTTTCTTTCAGAGACTGTGGTTGATTGTTTTATTGGGAACTCTTCCCCCCTTCCTAAATTATCTTAGTAATCGACAATCTCAGAACTCTGGGTAGTTCATAGGTACAGGAATTTTCAGTCTTTTGGTAATGAGGAGCTCTGCCATTTAAGATTCAGATATAATGTTTGGCAATCACGAACCTATTTCTACTAAGCCCCATTTCTGAACCTCCTGTCTACAATCCCAAGAACCTGGGACTTCCCATTTTCGAAAGGCAGCGTTAAGGATACAGTTTCTGAAGGGAGGATGGTTTCTCCTGGGCAGCCCCCAGAACTCGTAGGAGGCCTGAGTGGGTGAGGGAAACAGCATTCCTTGTTCTCAGCTGTTGGAAATCAGTTTGTGGTTCCCTGTTTCTGGCTCTGTGACTCATCTTGGTGGCTGGCAAGTTCTTAGCCAAATGGTAATCACTGGCCCGGGCACTAGTTACCACTGGTTATATGAATGCGTAGCGGGCAAAGGTTGGGGATCACTGATCTCATCAGTTGTGGAAGGAAACTGTCACCAACCTAGAAGGACAGGATCATGCATATGATCACTTTGGGGTGGGTCTCAGATGCTCTTGTCAATTTGAGAAAGTTCCTTTCAAGACCAAAGTCAGTAAACTATTGAATCATCATAACTGCTGTTATAAATGGATATTCTGAATACCAAAACTTGAAATTGAATTTAAATTATCTATAGAAACAAAGCAATTTATGTTTTAAAACCTCAGAACTGTCCAGGCACATAGAAAAGCTTACTTTCTGAAACGAAAAAAGAATGTGGTTAAGTAATTTAAAGAATATGCTTAGCTTAGCAGTATAGATATCAGGGGATCGGTTTTTTATCATTTGTGATAAACCGTTAAATGTACTTCTGGGAACATTCTAGGATAGCATTCTGGGTTTTGTTTATGTGTTCTAGTGTAGACAAATTATATTTGTCTTGGGAAAAATTACAAATGATTAAAATTATATTTAAATTTTGAATAATCACATTGAAATTCAATTTGTGGTAGTTATATTAAATGTCTTAGTCACTATTCTTGCAGTATTTGCTTTTTGACAATACGTTTTGAGGTCTAAGAAAGGTAGTATGTTAACAGTGCATTGATTAATGTTTGTTAGAAACTGAGTGTTAGGAAATCTTTGTGTGTTTGAAGATGGAAACTTCCCTTGTGTTGTGTTGACTCTTTTAAAATGTATTCAATGAAACCAATGATTATCACAGCACCAATACTTTCCTTCAAGGAAGCATTTAATTCAGTGAATGAAAGGTCTTCTAATTTGTTTTGCATGGTACAATGGTCCATTAAAACATACTTATGTAATAGGTACTAGATGATTTAAAAACAAAAACTAGAAAAATACAGCTTGTTATACAAATATGCATTGCTAATTGTAGAAGCCATATATTGCCATTGTACTGTTGTGATACTTAAGAATGCCCATCTGGTGCTATCTGTAAACTATTTGGCATTGGCTACTGCTAGATCCTTCTTCCTATTTCTTCTTGAATGTATAAAGTGTGCCTTTTAAGTTAATTCTGGTGTTGAATGGTAAAATCAGTGTAGTATTTTTGTATTATAATCTGCACTTTACACTTTCTTGGGAGTAAAATTCTAGACTATCTAGTTTAAATAGTATTTTAAAAATATTTATAATGTTTACAACAAATATTTTACATATTTTAATTCAGCATATAAAAATAAGAAAAAATTTTAAATATTTTGTATGGTTTGTTAATTGCTAGTTATTGTTCTCTTAAGTTATTTTATATCTTTTAGAGTGGCTAAAATGGGAATAGATTGTAGTTTGTCTTTCAATGTGGAAATGAACTTTTAAAAAATCATGAGTATACTTGGATTTTCTTACCAGTTGTTCTAATATATTAACTTCTCGTTTTATTTTAGTAAATCTTAATTTTTTTCTGTTTTAAGTAGATTGATTAGGTTTAACTGATTGTTTCAGGTCATAATTAAGTTTCCAGGGCTAAATGAAAACTATATATGGTTTTAATAAATTGCTTTTTACATAGAATAAATATTAAAGGGAACAAATATTAAAAGTATTAAAATCTTTTTATTAAAAATCTTGGGTTAACCTGTTCGGCCTTTTTACTAGATCTTTATTGCTCTTCCCCTACATTTTTCTAATTCTCTCGCTTTTGGTATGACATCTATTGCCTCAAAAATCTAGCTCTTTAAAACTGACAAAACTTACTGCATAACAACACCTGTAGCAATGAGTTTGTTATAGAATGGATGCAAGGTGTCTTATGGGAAGTAATTACAAAACCAGGTTGCAACAATAATAATCTAAAACAGTATTTTATGCTCAAAATCTTCAGGATAGAATTAGGCCAAGTGTCTGTATAAATCCTTCATTGTTGGGTTGATTTCTTTCTTTTTTTTTTTTTTGAGACAGGGCTTTACTATGTAGTCCAGGCTGGCCTCGAACTAGATCCTCCTGCCTCAGCCTTCCAAGTGCTGGGATTACAGGCATGTGCCATCATGCCTGGCCTGTCGGGTTGATTTCTTAAAATCTATAAACCTAATGTTTAGCCAGAAGCAAATATGAATTATTCATTTTGAAAATAAGATTTCTTTGTCTGAGGGCTTAGTTTGTATGTGTGTATATAAATTCCCATAGCAAGAAAAATAGTATTTAATCTGCCATAATGTTAATGTCTATAATCTACATCTCTACAAGAATATTATATATATAAATACACATATATTCATTTCTCTAATTTAACAGGTGGCTTTGGTATTAACTCCCATTTTGTTATAGCATTTTTGCTCATATGACCTACAGTAAACAAAACAGCTTCTGACAATGTAAGACTATGATTTTATAGTCATTTTCTAGGCTTTTTAAATTTTATAAGCATAGTAAGCAGTGAATTAGATGTATGAGTTTCAAGCATTAACGTTTGAGCAAGGAATTACTTTTCACATGCTATTTTAATTTAAATTTATTTTAATTAAAAGATACTCTGATAAAAGAGAGCTGTTTTTCCTAACTGATTATCACTTTGTCATGTGAATTACTTGCATCCATCAAGAACACTAGTATTTGGTTTTGCTAATTTCTTTTGGCTTGTAGCAAAGGAAATACTTATTTAAACAATATCTTGTTTACTATGCCTCATTTAGAATGACTTTAATTTCTCATGTGTTAATAAATGTATTTCTTACCTTGCTTTAAAATACCTGCATCCTTGCTCTTTTCTAACTTTGAACTTTCCTCTGTGGCTGCATCTGAGGTGCTTTTTTCAGGTATAGTTTTTTTTCTTTCATTATATACTTTTTGGCATTTATATTTAGTTGGCCTTTTTTTCTTCCAAAAATGCTCATATGAACAAAATAATGTAATGATATAGAAAATAGTTACTAGTAATAAAAATGAATGTTGTTTTATTAATGCTTTTACTTGTATAAATTTTAAAAGTGTCCTTATTTTACTTCCATTCAGGTGATGAAACTTATCAGGACATTTTCCGTGATTTTTCACAAATGGCATCGAATAATCCAGAGAAACTAAATCGTTTCCAGCAAGATTCACAAAAATTCTGAATTTTTTAAGAAGGGGGAATATATGAAATCTGGTGACTTCCTAATGTGTGCAGCTGAAAACTCACGACTTTTACTGTTATAATTCTACTTAGTTTTGGTAGATATTGACTGGTTTGGGGGAAAAGTACCCATTCATTGATATTTTTATAAATTGAAACATAGACCTCATAGTTGGAAGAAGAATCTACTTTAGTACCTCTTTTATTGAAAAGAAAAAAAAAAGCCTGTTTGAAAGGCTATTTTTTTTTTAATTACTAAAAGTTGTATCTAGATTAGGGCCGCCTCTAGGTTACAAGACGCTAAGAAGTTAGGGAAGAAACCTATTTTCTTGCCAATGGACGGTAGCATCGATACTTTTTTTTTTCTGTGCCTCATGGCCAGGATCATTGAAAAATGTCTATGTCAAGTGGGAGCCAGTTATCCTGCCTGTCTCAAGAACATGTCTTTCTTTAGCTTCCCTGATAATTTTGGGTGGTTCAGAAATAGGTATATATATTTTTTCTTGGTAGCCTCGCTGTCATATACACATTATATGATTTAATTACTAGAACTAGAGAACGCTTTCCCCCATTTGCTCAGAAATACCATTGTACTCCTTAGAGACAGGTTTCTAGATTATCGACCAGCACTCAGCAGACATGTAGTGGCTGTACAAGTAGACAATAGTTCAGTCCTTCAGATTTATTCCATCTTATGAAGAAAAGCAGCTCTTAATTCTTTTTTTTTTCTAACCACCAAAAGGATCCCAGTTCAAAACTTGTAGTTCTTCTTTGTTGGGTTTATTTCCTAAAACCTTGACAAATTATCAGTGTAATAAAACTATGTTTCAAAGATTACTTGAATGTTGGAAAATTATACTTTAACCAAAATATAAGTTCTAAAAGAAAAGTTGATTTATTAAATTTTGTAAGGCTTTTTTATATTTGCAATTTGTTATTTTTAAAATACAGTTTTCCTGTTGCTCCTGGTGAAAGAAAAATCTCTTTGTATAATGAAGAAGCCTGTTTTTATTATATTAAAATATACAGCAGTAAATTCCTTTTGCTTTTTTCTACATCCATCCTTTGTACTGTACACAGTCTACATTCTTTTAAATTATATCATGAGTATAGTTTTAGAATTTGGTGATGTGAATCACAGACCCTTGAGTTCCAAGATACTTTGAATATACTTGTTTACCATTTATATACTACATATTAGTCTGATTACATTTTTGACATGTCTTATCAAGAATGGCCGGTGAGATGGCTCAGTGGCATAAGCGCCTGCCCCGGCAAGCGTGAGGTCCTGAGTTCAACTCCTGGTACCCACATACGAAAAAAGGGCCGGTGATATGACTCAGCAGCATGGGCGCCTGCTGGCGCGCAAGGTCCTGAGGTCAACCCCCGGTACCCAAAAAAAAAAAAAAAAAAAAAAAGATTATAGAATAATTAATTTGCCTTATGGTTCCTTTTCAGTGTTGTGAACAATTGAGTTTAATCTTCTTTTAGAAATTATGTTGGTAATGTTATTGGTACTCAGCTTCTAAAGAAAAAGTTTTAAACTTCTTAAAGAGATACTATATTTAATTAGATAACATTTTTGTAACATTTTCTCCCTAATAAGTAGAAAAAAAAATTTTTTTGGCGATTTAGCGAGACTCTGTCTCAAAATTTAATAAGTAGAATCTTATAAGTTGATTAAACATCAAATCAGAATCTAAGCAGGAATTATATTGAAATAAATTCATATCATAGAAAAGGTTCCATAATTTGGTCAAATTGCAAGCATGTAGTGCTTATTTAGTAATAGTCACTATATATTAGATAAGGATAAAAATGTAGTAAGTTATTTCTGAGGAAATACCTCCAAAGCATTATATTTTAATTACAACATAACAGAAACATTGAATTTTTCCTGTTTTTACTGAGTCACAGATCATCTGGCTTTGTAGATACTTTGTTTAAAGGCAAAAGTCTGACTTATAACATTTTTATTAGAATGTACTTTGAAATTAACTACCCTTCAGAGCTCAAGGAAGACAAATGTATTAAAACAGACAGAAAGGAAGGCAGAGAGAGAAAAGAAAGCCTCACTTTTCTTTTATACACAGTGTCTGCTCTTGTTTTAATCCTAGATGTCACTCCTGAAGCTCCTGACCTTTGTCAGTTTTCCTTTTGGACCTGGTCCCTGGTGCTTGAGACCACCTCTGTGACCTCTGTGGTTATGAGGGAAGGTCCTTGTGACATCCTTACCTCCTTGGTTTGAGTCATGAGTTGTTAATGTGGCAGTAGTGTGTATTTATATTTAAAGGTCAGAGATGTACTTGAAGTGCTCTGCAGGTGGTCATGGTTTTGAATTGAATATCTTCAGAGAAAGCCAGGTCTTTAATGTTGCAGGGAGACTGCAGTACAAAAATACATAACTGTGGCTTTATTTCATGAATGTGCTTGAGATCCAGCTGGATTAAATTTGGCAGAAATGATGGAGTAAACCACAAGACTTTAAATTAGATTAATAATCACAAGGTAGGTTGGCTCTTAGGTGACTTTCACTGTGTGAGCTAGTAGCTTTTGTGTAGTATGTAACAAATCTGAGTTTTTTATGCTGTGAATTATTCAGTGCATTATGAGAATTATAGTATAAACCATGTTAATCTTACTCTTGGGCTTCTTCGTCTGTGTGACTGTCCTTTATTTTCTTCCCATAACTGATCTGATGATATTAGTTTCTGATTCTTTATCATTATTCTGTTAGCTCGTTATCTTTCGTCCATTAACTTGCAAATTGGATTAATATCAAAATAAGAATAATAGCCCTATGAAGAGTTCATAAAATGCAGTTTCATTGTAGAATTAGACTAAAGGTAATTGAGCAGTTATTTGCAATGCTTCCTTGTAACATTTGCATGTGTTAGATTTCTATGGTTTAAAAAATTATTTTTAGGGCCGGTGAGATGGCTCAGCGGCTTAAGCGCCTGCCCGGCAAGCGCGAGGGCCCGAGTTCGACTCCCGGAACCCACATACGAAAAAGGGGCCGGTGATATCGCTCAGCGGCACGGGCGCCTGCTGGCGCACGAGGTCCTGAGGTCGACCCCCCGGTACCCACAAAAAAAAAAAAAAAAAATTATTTTTAGTACAATCCTTAGAAATTCAGAAATTTCCTTGGACTTAACTGTATTACAGTGTGCCTAATTTATACTGGTTTTCACTGTAGATGTTCATGAACTTTGAAATTTACCTTCCCATTTTTAGGAAAAAATGTAGATTTTTACAGTCTGGAAAATTTTAAGTTTGTGGTAATGTTAGCAGTATTTTAAAAATGTAATTTTATGCATGTTAAGTATGGTCACAATAAACTGAATTGTGTTTAAGACTAAATCTACTACCCATTTTGAATAACCGACATTCCTAGATCACACATTGTCAAGTTAAAACTTCTGTATGATAGCACTTTTGACATGAGCTGGAAAAATGATATATTTTTATAGAAATTATGTCCAGAATGACTTTAGAACTGTGTGCTATAGTAGAAAGGGCACTGGAGTAGTAGTCACTACCCTTTTTGATTCAGGGCTTCTCACAAATGAGTGGATGAAACAAGGTGAAATATAAAAACGTCTGTGTGTGTGTGTTTTGCTATTTACAGTGTACTTGGACATTAGTTTATCTCACCTGATTCTTACAGTGGGGCTTCTGAGATCTTAATCTAAGAGCTTCAACTTTGCTTTTTGATCCTAGTGTGCTCCCCTTGTTTTACAGAGGTGGTCCCCTCAGTTTGCCAGTTGGTGGCAGAACTGACACCATAACCCAGGTCTGACTGACTACAAGTCAGAGGCACTTTACTTGTACCATGAAATGTTTAGAGATCATTGTAAAGCAGCAAAATCTGATAATGACTGCCAGCTTTCCTTGTGTTTCATAACAAAGATGCCAAATATTCTAGAGAACCTTGATACAAAGTTTGAAGGAATAGATTGGGATTTGAAGACATCAAATTGTAGGAAAGTTTATATCTTTGTAATCACAAACATCAACAAAAGCAAAACATTATAAAGGTAATTTTAATTCAGCACTTACTGATTTCTTGATGCTTTCAAATGAAAGAGGTAAAAGAAGCTTTAGTTTTGTTGAATCCTGACATGTATAACAAAGGTTTTATGGACATTATTTTCTGTTTAGATAAATTTATCCACTTAAAATTGGATAATTTGGGGACAAAGCAAGATTTGATTAAATGCAACTTTCTCTGCATTGGTCTTCTAGATTTTCTTTTTTCTCACTCTCCCCTAAATCCATGTTTTGGGTGTTAAACGGAAAGCTTGCTACATTATAAAGATTGTTGGCACCATTTATTTTACACAAAGGCTAAAGGCTAACTATTGGAAATGATGAGCTACTTTTCTGTATGTGTTTACTTGTGCTTTGTGATATTTCTGGATCATTCCAGTCATAAAGACTTATTACATGTAATATTTCTTGCTACTTGTGAAAAGTATATTTTGAAGAATGTATAACCAACACTCCATTTACTTTTTATTAGTATGTAGAAGGTTTGTATCTAATTCATGAAGGTAGTTTTACTCTAGTGTATCATTGTAAATGGAACAAAGTACATACATCATTGTTACAGCTATTCTAAAATGTACATTATGTAAGAATTGTAAATATACTTGATTAAGTAATTTGTATGCTGAAAAATTACAATAATAAGTCAATAAAAATCTTACCTCTGGCAGTTTTTTGTGCTCAGACATCCACTTTCTTGTGAACAACACTGTAGACATCTGTTATATATTTGAGGTGCTATATAACACGCCTGTAATCCCACCTACTCAGAGGCTAGGAGGAAGGGTTGCAAGTTGGAGGCCAGCCTGGGCAACTGAGCGAGACCCTGTATGAAAATAACCCCAAAAAGGGTAGGGATGTTGCTCATTGTTAAGAGTGCTTGCTTAGCATGTGTGGGAGCCTGGATTCAATCCCTAGTTAACACTCCCCCCCAAATATAAAGGTCCTGTATACCTTTCTAAGCACTTTAGATTGATCCTATGTAATCAATCAGGAAAGCCATTTTTAGTTTTTTAAGTATTTCTTCTTTCTGATCATAGAGCTGTTTTGGCTAATTCACTAGCTAAAAAACTGTAGAAAGCTTTTTTCTTTTTGGCCCTTCTAATTTTTTCTCATTATGATCGACATATATGTTGAAGTTCTTAATCTAGGCAACACATTCATACTCCATGCTTTTAATAAACAAAAACATTTCTGTATGAATTGGGATTGAAGGAATGGAGAGCTGGAAAATGAGAATTGGGAGTGAATTGCCTGCTTTTTGCCTTCTAAAAAAGGTAATTGAAAGCATATACATAAACTTTTTCATGTAACTTGCTTTATTTAGCTCCACTTCATTTTTCAGAAGAGTCCTTCGCAGAAGAGAATCTACATCAGTCGTCAGTAAATGTTTTAAATGGAAAGCCAAGCAGTCTACCTTTTTCTTGTTGCAAAAAATAACAAGTAAAAAGGAAGAGAATTGTCCATAAATTCTGATAGGCACCTGTGTTATTCAAAATGTTACCCACTGGTCCCACGTGGTTATTTAAGTAATTAAAAATTAGACTTGGTTCCGTTCTTCAGTCGTAAGAACTGAGCTCAGTAGCCTTCTGTGGCCACTGCTTTCAATGGGGCAGATCACAGGACACACTCGTCACTGGCTGGATTGGATGATGTCAGGGAGAAGCTGCTGCTTCCTAGGCCTGTGGACCTTCTAGACCTGTGGGTATGTATTTATACAGTGGGGCCATGCAGTTATGTTACCTGCTTTTTCTCAATAGGATTTGCAAATATTTTGTGGAACATTTCAAACGTGTACACAAGTAGAATAACTTCAGTAGCCATAGGCTCATGGCTAACATTGTTTTATTTAAACTCCTGCCAATTTCCCCCTTTCCCTTCTTTTTTTCTGAACTAAATCCCAGACATTTCACCAGCATATCATTCCATGTGCGTCTCTAAAAGATAACTCTAATAACTGTATATGACTTCATTATTAAGCTACATAATAGTATTTACATTTTTCCCAATTGTCTCAACTGTGATTTTCAAAAATAGACTATTCAAATCAGAATTCATGTAAGTTCCAGTTGGCCAATGTCTCTTGAGTCTCTGATAGAGTTTCCCTACATTTAAAAATATTTCTACTTGCAGTTTATTGAATACATTTTTAATGACTGCATATTTTAGTTTAACCACTTTACTGACAATGGTTTGATTTCAGTTTTTTTTTTTTATCATAAACCTGGCTCACATGGCTAAATATTTTAGTACATTCTTAATTTCTTTAGGATTAATTCTTTGAAGTGAAAATGCTGGTTATATGGATTGGTATATTTTTGAGGCTCATGCAGTGTGTCAGGCACTATGTTAGGTACTGGACATATTGTTGCTTTAAAAAAAATAGTAGACAATACCTCCTGTTCTTGGACTCTCCTTCTTACTGTGGAGAAGTCAGCACTGGGGTGGTGTACAATGGTGGCCAACATGGTATAGTTGAGGACGGCACCTCACCCAGACACTGGAGAGGGAGGGGTTTAGAGACCATGCCTGTAGTCAGTGACATGAAAATCAGTCTCTCAGGCCAGAGAGGTTGGCTGTCTACCCAACTTTACAGATGTGGAGATTACACAACACGAAAAACCAATTGCCTAAACTCTGGTCAGAAATCAGAGAACCCAGCCAAAGTTAAACTTTGAACTGAAGGGTTATGTGCTTGCCAAGGTTCTTTGTGTACTTAGTCATGATATACCCAGCTATATCTATTTAAAGCCTAGAAAATAGCATATATCGCATGGGGCACGGTACACACTTTTTCTTATATTGTCATTTTCTGCAGGTAGCCTGGATGTTCTCCGTGGGCAGGGGGTTTGGGGTTTTCATTGCTGTGTCCCTGAGTGCTGCTTCACCAGTGTTGTAGTTTCCAGTCAGTGAGCCACACGTTACTTTTTCTTTATGGACAAAGAACTGGGAGCAATAAACTACAACTTGGAGATAAGACCAGTTTCTTGGGTATTTAAGTGGTCATGTTATTTCTTACTCATAAATTTCAGGAGTGGTGATCTTGTGTTTGAAAAATTAAGCAATTTGTTGAATAAATTCTAGAATAAGTGGCATAAGGAAGAACCACCTGTTAATGATGCGTGTAGGGGACTTAGAAGCATAATTCCAGAATTACTTCTTCCTATTATTTAGAGATGCAATTATTAGAGATTTGGCATTTCACATTATAGATACCCCAGAAAAGGTGTGGTTGCTAAACTATGTTTTTGCACATGTTGGATATTTAGACTTTTTAAAAGATGAGTTTGGTGTTTCTGGCTAAGTATATTTATTCTTTACTAAATGTTAGCACTGTTCTGCTTTTAATCTACACCTTCCTAACCTTATGAAGAGTAGATATTGGTTTCAGCCCCACTTTACATTGGGTGCTACTGTGGTTCAGAGTGATTAAGTACAGTACTTTGCCTGAAGTCTTAACAGCTTGTAGTGTTGGAGCTGGATTGGAGTGTGGACATCTACTGAAAAGCTTGCTTTCTTAACTGGTGTTCTATATAGAAGCTTGTGGTAAAATACAACCTGGAGCTTGAATTATGTTAATCTTTGCTAACATAAATTTGGGCGTTGGAAAGCAGTAAGACTTAGGTTGGGATCCTGGCTGCATTCCTTACAGACAACTAGACTTAGTTCTGTAAACCTCAGCTTCCTTGATTGTAAATAACTCCTGCCTCAAAATGGTGGTTAAATGACGACTCAGCGGCGGTAACTCTGCCCCCCTCCGCAATGTATTGAACTTGTCGCCAGTCTGTTTCAGAGGTTCAATGTTTTTTCAGGAGTGTTGCTCCAGGAATGGGGCTGGGATGTAGCTGAGTAGTAGAGCGCTCACCTAGCAAGTGAGGCTGAGGGTTGGGGTACGGGGTGGGTGGGTTGTGGCTGTTCTAGGATTCGGGGCAAGTTAAAAGTTGGCTAAAAATTTGCAAAACTCCTTGGGACATATTAGGCTCTTTATAATGTATTTCAGTCTGTTAAACAAATTGATAGCACAATCTTGCGAGTTACTACTGAAGGGCTCTCCGAAATGATCACAATGAGCAGCGGGGTCCCCCTGCTGACCGCACTCTTAGATTTCCTCTGCTCTGTCCCAGAGTGCTAAGGGTGGAGGGGGTGTAATCCTACATCAGCGTGAAAGGAGAAAGAACTTGCTAGTTTCTCGCCCTAGCTAGTTTCCAAGAGGTGAAACCAGTTGGGGAGAGGACATGGAAACTCCAAAAGTTGGGGTAAATGTACAGAGATAAAATTACTCCCTTTACTTGTGTCTTTATGTCAACCTAAGGTCCTGCGTTGGGTATCCGCAGTTTCTTCATGGCTCAGTTTCGCTGTCCAGTAGCTGGCGAGGCAGGTTAGGAGCAGGGTTCCCCAGCCAGCGGGTGGAGCCAGCCCTCGGTCTGCTAATCCTTGTGAGTTTAGGACCCGGCGGCCGCGGTGCTCGTGCTGGCTCGGTCCCCGCGGTCCGCGCCCGCGATTGGCTCTGCGCCGCGTGGCTCCGCCCCCGCCATGGCCGCCCTCGGCCGCGGGCCTGGGTGCAGGCCGGCGCTGCTCGGCTCGGGTCCCCTTGGCCGCTGGCGCGGCGCATGGGCTTCCTGCGGGGCGCGCCCCCGTGCGCCCGGGCCATGGCACGCCTGGGCGCCGTGCGCTCCCACTACTGCGCGCTGCTGCTGGCTGCGGCGCTCGCCGTCTGCTCCTTCTACTACCTCGGCTCGGGCCGCGAGACCTTCTCCAGCGCCACCAAGAGGCTGAAGGAGGCCCGAGCCGCTGCCCCCGCCGCGCCCTCGCCTCCCGCGCTGGAGCTGGCGCGGGGATCCGTGGCCCCGGTCCCGGGAGCCAAGGCCAAGAGCCTGGAGGGCGGCGCGCCGGGGCCGGTGGACTATCACCTGCTGATGATGTTCACCAAGGCGGAGCACAACGCCGCGCTGCAGGCCAAGGCCCGCGTCGCTCTGCGCTCTCTGCTGCGCCTCGCCAAGTTCGAGGCGCACGAGGTGCTAAACCTGCACTTCGTGAGCGAGGAGGCCAGCCGCGAGGTGGCCAAGGCACTGCTGCGGGAGCTCCTGCCGCCCGCCGCGGGCTTCAAGTGCAAGGTGAGCGGGGCCGCAGCCGGGGCCCGTGCCCGATCCTGGTGCCTCAGTGCGCGCCGGGCCGGGCTGGCGTCGGCGGGGACCTGCCTTGTGCTGCCCACCTCCAACGCCTGTGGCCTCCCTCCTTCCGGCCCTCCGAGTGTGCATTCATTGCGTGCTGGAGGCCTGGCCCGGGAGTGTGTTCGCAAGCGGAGGGTGCAAAAGTGGGGCTGCGGCTTTCACTGGCCCCTTCGCTTCCCTCTTCCCTTGTTCTGTGCTGCCCCCTGGAGAATCAGCACGCCCCTATTTTACAAGCTTGCAGAGTTCAGCGGTGCCTCCAGTCTGCACTTCTTTTTGTGTTCTTTGACTGCTGAGGATGGAACTGGTCGCATGAAGGCACCAGTGGCCATTCGAGCAAAGTCAGGATCTTGGCGAGGCCCTTGGGGGCATCAGCGTTGTTCTGGCATTGCTCAGTAATGCTTGAGCTCTTTGCGTCGGATCTGGTCAAACCCAGTGGGGACCATCTTGCGTCTCTGTGGCCCTTTCTCCCATGCCCTTAAGGGTCCTGAATCCACCTAGAGAAGCCACAGGTTCTTCCTAGTGAGGAAGAGGAAGCCCTAGGAGGTGCCGATGTGATCTGGGGAGAGCACGTTTAGCTGCCTTGCCGCAGGCTGGACCAACCTGCTTGGGTGGCAGCTTCCACCTCTCCCATCCACTCACCCCACCACCTGCTTTCCAGGTTGGGTTCCTGCACCAGCTTCTTGTATTGTGTTGACATAATAGTTGTGCGGAAGGGGTCTGAATCTGCTTTTCGATAGGAGTAGGTGACCTTAACAGATGGACACTGATGTTGGCAGGCGAAGGGCAGTGAGGGGAGAGTAGTGTTCCCTGTATTTGAGCCCAGCTCACCAGGGCCCCGCAGGGTTCAAGGGTCTGTGGCAGCTCCTTGTTGCCCGGTTTTAAGTCCTGATTTCTTGGTGGGGTGTGTGGTGAACCTGACCCTCTCTGGCTTCATCTCTACTCTCTATGCACTTTTTGCTTACATATGTTGACTGTTTCTTTACATAAACTGCCCTTTGCCCATAATGTCCCCTCTTCCTTATTGGGCCCTTAGCCACTCTACTGAGCTGTCACTACCCCTGAGAATGTCCCTAGACACTGGGGCCAGTCCATGCTCAACACACAATAGCTCTCTATTCCTGCTTCTCTCCATGGCATTGGAGATCTGTCCCCTGCACAGGACAGATGAGTCCATCAAGACACCCAGTGTGACCAAGGGGCCAAGGATCCAGGTCCTGGAGCTGGTGGCTGGAGGAGCCTTTCATTCCTGCTGAGGTTTGGGCCTGGAGCCCATCCCTATTTATCTAACTGGAGTCTCTTGCGATAGGGCAGCGTGTCCCAGGTGATTCTTATGAACAATGGAGAAACATGGTACTGGTGCAAGGGGAGGGTCAAGGGCCTTTAGCCGTAGGGCCAGTCTGGGCAGATCTGGGGTTTGACGAGATTTCCAAACCCATCCTGAAGACCAGCATTGTCATCTCCACCTACTGAGTCGGAGGTAGCAGCCTGGGCCTACTTCACACCATTGCCAGACCTCTGCCTTCTCCTTCTCCTCCTGAGCTCCAGCGAGGCTCTTGCTGCTCATGCAGGCGCCCACTGTTGGGGTATTTCTCCCTGTTCCAGGTCTTTCCCATTCATGCACCATCCTGTTCTTAGAGATGTTCAGGGAGCCCCACAGCGGAAAGGTGTGTCTTCTTCCTCTTCTGGCTTGTGACTGTCATGCCTTACCCCTGACCCTGTGAGGTGCGATTGAAATACACAGTAAATGCTTAAATTTAAAAAGTCATTACAGTAAAAGATACATTGCCATGAATCCCCCTCGAAATACTGTCTGTCACTTGAAGCATACTCCTCCCATTGCTGTTGCCACTTTCTGAAGCTGTTCTGGAAGTCCACTTTCATGAATGTTTTTATGAAGTGTGATAAAAAACACGGTGACTGTTGCCGCCAAGTGCCATCCAACAAAAAGGCAGGCTTGTGAAAATATCACAGTGTGTCCTTATCTACCTTATTCACCAGATCTGGCACCATGTGACTTCTAGCTCTTCCCCAAAGTCAAAAGGACCGTGAAAGGTCAGGGTTTTTAATTGATTCAGGACATTGAGGCAGCCACAATAGCGTAACTAAAGACACTTGTACTGTAATAAATTAAAAAAAAAAATTTTTTTTTAAACATTCATCGTATTTTTCGATCACACTTCATATGTACGATGCTTGGCACATAGTTGGCACCAGAAATATTGACCCGGGGTTAGGTCCAGCTCAGGACCGGGCTCCTGTCTTACAATATGTGCTTCTGTTCTGACCCCCTCCCCTTGCAGGGCCCAGTCCTGACAGCCGTGGCCCTCACCCAGGGCCTGCAGGCAGCTACAGAGGATCTCAGGGAACTGCCACCTCGTCTGCTGTGGCATAGAGGTGAGGTTTTGGGGCTCCTACCAGCTGGCAGTGGGAAGGGAGTGTTTATCAGTCCCGGGGTCATATTGCTCCCATGACTTTTGGGTTCATGTTATGTGACCGTCCTGTTGATGAAAGGTGCGCCTTTTTCCTTTAAACGAGTGGTTCTAAGAGGCTAGCCTCACTCATGTGTGATTTAATTCTTCTTGGGAGTTGAGTGCTTCTCCCACGAACCACTCCACACACACCTATCCCTCTGCCTGGAATACCCCGCACCCCATCCAGCTTTGAGGTCTGAGTTGAAGTGTTCTTTTTTTTTTTTTTTTTGTGGGTACCGGGGGGTCGACCTCAGGACCTCGCGCGCCAGCAGGCGCCCGTGCCGCTGAGCGATATCACCGGCCCTTTTTTTGTATGTGGGATCCAGGAGTCGAACTCGGGCCCTCGCGCTTGCTGGGCAGGCGCTTAAGCCGCTGAGCCATCTCACCGGCCCCAAGTGTTCTTTTCTTGGTAAAATTTCAGGGCCCCCATTATACACTCTCATAGCTCCAAGTCCTTTTCCTTGGTAACATCATGGTAGTATTTATGTAATTATTGAATTAATTAATTGTCTGCCTTTCTAGACAATAAATCCTCAAGGGCATTGACCCTGACATCTTTTAAATCCTGTGTCCCCAGCACCTCACACCATGCCTTACGTGTGTAAGTGACTTTTATACTGAGAATGATTTCTTCAGTATTGCTGAGGAGAAAGGAAGCTAGACATTGTCACCATGTTGCATCTGACCTGGATGTAATCTTTAAGAGCACATAGCTCTTGAAATCGAGGAAGTGAGGAAATCGCAGGGCTGCCCGTGGAGTTGCTGACTGGTTGGGGCTGGGCCGGAGTTCTGGGCCAGTGTTTTCCCTTCTGTGCTACCTTTCCTCTTTAAGGAGCTCTTCTCCCTTGTAAGATAGGGGCCAGTCATCCCTTCCTCCTAGGCCCCTGGCAGCTGGCTTCAGCCTCCTGGTCCAGCCTTTGGTCCTCGAGCTGTGGGACAGGCTGCGCCTTCTCATGGACTGTCTCTGTGATCCCATTCTGGCAAGGGGACTCCCACACTTGGAGGGCTGAGGCCAGGACTTACCTCTTTGATGAGCTTTCCTTTCCCTACTCCACCAGCTTTGACAGAGTATACCATGGATACCCAGTAGTGCCAGCTTCATTGAGCTTGGGGTTATTTCTCATCTAAATGAGGTCTCGAGGGAGGCATTCCTGGCTGGCACAGGGGCCTCATGAAGTCACCAGGCCCCTGAGCTCCCTCTAGCTTGCTGAGTTATCTTTAGGGAGTGGACCTTGTCTCTGTGGTCCAGGATGGTTGTCAAAGCTCTAGCTGTCACATCTGTGTTTACCCTGATCCAGCCCAGTGTTGCTGGCTTTGGTTTCGAGTGAGTTTCCTGACATGGTCATCTCTGCTGAATTCTGAGCCAGATAGGACTGGGCCAGGAGTCCTAGGCCAGTGTTTTGGTACTGACGGGACCTGGTGGTCGTCTCATCCCTCTTTCTTGAGATGGCCAGCTCTCCCAGCCACTGTTGCAGCCCTCCAAAGGGCATGGGGTGTCGCTCACATGTTAATCACTTGTTTTCTGAGCCCTTTTACTAAAGCAGCCCTCACACCAGTCCCCATCTCTCCCACCAGCCGGCCCCCTTTGTCTGTTGTAGCACATTTTCCTTAGCTCATCTTCCATGCTTTCAGCAGTTGACCCGTAAGTACAGAAAAGAATGGTTCCTGCCCACGGGGGGCTTACACTCCAGGCCCATGGGTTATGTGTGCCAGAGAGACTGAACAAATAAGTCAGTGTAAATCACAGCATCTGAGTTCCCTGGGAAGAGTAGAGCAGGACATGGGATGGGGAGTGTGTGTGGGTGTGGATGGTGGGGACTTGATGGCTGTTTTGTGTAGGTGGCCAGGGAGGCCCATTGATAAGTTGAAGTTGGAGCTGACACTGAAGGAAGGAAGGAGGGAGCTCCCTGGGCGAGAGAAAAGCACCAGGCAGAGGTCTTAGAAAGCAACTGCTCTGCGTTTGCAGCCTTTCCCTGCTGGGTCTGTTGCAGCCCCTACCAAGGTGGAGACCTTAATATCTCCTCAGCTACCAGGTTTGGGAAACCCCCTAAGTGCCACCTGTTTCTGTGTTGCAAGTGACAGACACAGTGGGCAAGCAGTTGCCTGACCTGCAACTAAGAAGCAGGCAGATTTCTGGAGGGGTAGATGGCTCTGGGCAGCCACCAGCCTCTGCAGGGCAGACAGAAAAGGCAGAGAGGAGGGAGGCGGAACGGGGCAGACATGCTCCCCAGAGGCCCCATCAGATAAGCTTCTGTTTGCTTTCAGGAGGGTTGGTGGGTGCAGTAGGAAGGGGTGCAGGGCAGGAGAGGAGGCCAGGGTGTTGGTCTAGTGGCTCAGCCTCTGTCAGGGCTGAGGCTGGGTTGCGCGGGCTCGAGGACAAGTTAGGGGAAGAAGGCAGTGTGTTTCCCATGTGCAAGGGTTGCTGGCTTCCAGGAGTGGCAGTGCCAAGGAGTCCCAGGAGTGACCAGACAGCTCTGAGTACAGTGGGTGATTTCTGGAGTTTCTTTTATTACAAAAGCAAAACTGAGTGGCTCAGCGCTGAGGGTGTAGCTTAGCTAGCATGTGCAAGGACCCAGGTTCCATTGCCAGGGCTGCCATACAAACAAAAACGCACAACCTGTGAGCAGCTTCAAAAAGCTTCCAGTTGGGCTTTGAGAGGAGCCTAAGTACGTTGACCCTGATGCTCACTGTCTCTTGATGATGACGAACTAGGTGATGCTGGGACTGCGGGGGCGGGGTGCTCCAGCCCCTCCCTGCAGCAGGCAGCGTGCACAGAATGAAGTCCTCAGTGTGTGATGACAGTCTGGGAAAGAGGTGGCCAGAGATGTGTGTCCCAAAGCCAGAGGCTCTTTGAGATGCAGCTGGCATTTTATGCCATTTAGAGGACAGTGCGTGTTTTACCAAACGCATTTCGTAGGGGCACGCTTCTAAATTTCAATACGCTCATGCAGGTAACTGGAAGAGTTTGTGTGCCAAGGTATGTTTACTTGTGAATGGCTTTATAATCATGAATCTGAAGAATAACTGTGTAGTATTATATCAAATTCAGTGTGCTACGTAATTCTATAACTACATGTTGAAATTATAAGCCAAAACTCATAACTTAGGCCAGCAATAGCCTAGAGCTATCATATAAGGTGACTTACATGCCCTGATACATGGATGAGAGTGTTGTAGCTCTGGGTGTCAGAAATTTCTTGCAACTTCCTGACCATTCCTTGTTCCCACGGGCCATTTTTAAAAAGATAATTACTTTTTTTTGGTTTTGTTTTGCAGTTAAAGAATGAGATACAATTCACATACCATAAAATTCACCCCTGTAGAGTATCTAATTGAGTGGTTTTTGGTGAATTCACAAGATCATGCAACCATGACCACTAATTGCAGAATATTTTCAGTAGCTCCTAAAGAAGCTATGCTCACTGGTAGTCCCTCTCCATCCTCCTGTTCCCCAACCTCCTGAAACCGCCAGTCTGCTTTCTGTCTCTATCAATTTGTCTAATCTCAGTGTTTCCTATAAATGGAGTCATTTATGTTTGGCTTCTTTCACTTAGCATAATATCTTTAAGGGCCACCTTGTAGCAAATATCAGTACTTTGTTCCTTTCTATGGTTGGACACTGTTTCTTCGGATGGCTATACCACATGGTCCCTTCATCAATTGATGGACTTTGGGGTAATCTCTGGCTTTTGGCTCTTATGAGTAACACTGTCCTGACCATTTGTTTATAGGATTTTGTGTGGACATCCGCGTTCAGATCTCTGGGGTGTAACCTAGGAGTAGAGTGGCTGGATCATCATATGTTAACTACTTAACTTGTTGCAGGATCTGCCAGACTGATTTCCAGAACAGCTGAGCCCTTTCACACTTCCACCAGCAGCGTGCAAGGGCTCCAGTTTCTCCTCACCCCCACCAGCACTTGTTCCTGTCTTTTTTATGACAGCCATTCCAGTGGGTCTCGAGGTAGAATTGCATTCTGGTTTTATTTATGTTTCTCTGAAGACCACTGGTGAGATGATTACATATCATCTTACCCGGACAACTGCATGAATGTGTTTGGTATTTTTCTCATACATTTAACCAAAATCCATTTTACAAGAAGACAATTGCGGGCCGGTGAGATGGCTCAGCGGCTTAAGCGCCTGCCCGGCAAGCGCGAGGGCCCGAGTTCGACTCCCGGAACCCACATACGAAAAAGGCCCAGTGATATCGCTCAGCGGCACGGGCGCCTGCTGGTGCGCGAGGTCCTGAGGTCGACCCCCCGGTACCCACAAAAAAAAAAAGCCAATTGCCTTGACTCTCCCCTCTGTGCCCTGAAAGGTGTTAGAATGGCTTTGCTAATGTGCGTCTAATGAACGTGGTCTGGAAGTTTCTGATGCTTACAGTAGAGAAGGATAGCACGTCTGTCCCGCACTTCACCTCTGGTACCGGTGAAGGAGACCCGAAGCCCTAGACTGAGGGTAGGCCGCTTCCTGAGCTCCCAGCCTGGTAGGGTGTGGGCACACTGGGCAGCCCCACCTCAGTCTGTCACCCCCCCTTCCAGCACCCCAAGTAAACGCATTCAGTATGAACAAGACTGCTGCTGTCCGTGCTCGGGGGAACCGCGCATCGCCAGGTGCATGTCAGTGTTGGCTCAGCCTGCGGTCTTTTTGGGAAGGGTGGCTGAGCCGGCCACACAACACCCACGCGCGCCACAATCTGCAGATCCTGTCCTGGGGGCAGCATCCGCCCGGGGTTGGCTCCCCGGGGACTCGGTACTGGGAAGCTGGAGGACTCCGCATATATCCTCAGCCCGGGATGCGCGATGGAGACCCTAGCCGGCGGCCATCTGTTCGTATTCTCCGGCCCCCAGCAGGAGCATGAGGAGAAGGAGCCCGAGGGCGGCACACGCCTGCCTGGTCCTCCCTGGGATCCCAGGTGGCGAGGATTTCTGCCCTGCGGCGGCCACTGGAGGGCGCCGCGACACCGCGTTGGCGCCGGCTCCGGCTCCGTGGTTCCCTCCTCGGGCCCCGCCCCTGCTTAGAAAGCAGGATTAATACAGGGAATTGGCCAGGAGACGGCGCGCGCTCATTTATTTCCTCTCTTCCTGGGATAAACCTGCTTTTTCTTCCTTCTTCTTTTTTTCTTCCCGGTACTGGGATTTGAACCCAGGACCTTTGTATTGAGCTACAGCCCCAGCCCTTTCTTATTTTTATTTTTTACTTTGATACAGGGTCTGGCTAAGTCACTAAGTTGCCCAGGTGGGGCTCCAAAGTGGGATCCTCCTGTCTCAGCCTCCCAGAATGCTGGGATTACCGGTGTGCCCCACCACACCGGGCTCTAACCCTGTTGCTGAGACCCTCTGAAAAACTGGTTGAGCAGGCAGCTGCGTGGTTGGATCTGACAGCACCTGTCAGGGACTGCAGTGCAGGGGAAGTCGCTGCCCACACACCTAGCAGCTCCAGGGCGAGTCCTTTCCACTCCCTCAGATGTGGAGACCTTGGAGACTCTCTCCCCTCCAGACATGAGTGGCCTCTGTGCCCTGGCCCTTGCGGGGGGGGGGGAGAGGCAGGTGTAGTGCGGTGCCCCTGTGTGGCCTGGTGGCTTGATAGAGCCCCAGAGTCTCCAGCTGCCTGTCCGCCCATCAGTACCCAAGCCTGGGTCCCCACTGCCAGCTGTGAGGGGCCCAGGCCTGAGGCCTCCTGCACTTGCCCTCTAGGGTAGCGGACAGGCCTGAAGGTCCTGCTGTCCTTCGTACCCTTCCTCTCCAGGGTTTTTGTCATTGGTCCCTGGACACTCACACCGTCCTGTGGGTTGTGGGGGACCTGTCAGGATGACCAGGGGTGCTGGGTGTGGTGGTGCTCACCTGTAATCCCAGTACTCTTGAGAGGCTGAGGCAGGAGGATTGCAAATTAGAGCTTAGTCTGGGCAGCTTTGCAACTTGGAGAGACCTTGTCTCAAAATAAAAAATTTCATAAAAGGGACTGGGAGTGTACTCAGTGCGAAGGCCCTGGGTTCAGTCTGCAGTCAGGGTGGGGAGTGGTGACCAAGGGCAGCATCACCGCCCCCCCCCAGCAGCTCTGTACCTGTTCCACAGCTGAGCCAGGGACCTGTCAGCTGGCAGATGCCTGCTATTACCTTAATGTGTTCTAAATTAAAGCCATTTGTTTTATTTATTGGGGTAATTACTGTTAAGCACCTGTATTGAGCCCGGGGGCTGTGGCTCAGAGCCTGGGAGTTGGGTTCAAATCCACCTTGTGACATTTGGGATCAGTGTGGCCCTGGGTGTGACCCTTCTGAGCCTCCATCCTCTCACCCGTGACCTTACAAGGTGGCTGTGAGCTGAGGATGGGTTGGCCTGGGCCTGGCATACGGTCGCTACCCCTCACAGTACCCGAGCCTGTGTGCCGGGAGCAGGGCCTGTTCCTTAGCATTCTAAGAGCCACATACCTGTCGGTTCACCTGGAGGGTGGCACAGCTAGCTTGCAACGCAGCACTCTGCCCGGTATGTTTCAGGATGCGCTCGTATTCTGTGGAGTCCTCTGCAGTCCCCCACACTCCAGCATCCTCTCCTTCCATACCCCTCCTTTCCCTTGGCTTTGCACTGTGTGCCTCTCCAGGAGATGAACACCGTGCCTTATCCGGTGTTCCATTGCATGCACGCTTTCTCTTTCCTGCTGGAAGGAAGCATCTTAATCTCATTTATTTGAGGGAGGTGTTGAGAGAAGATCCTGCTACGCAGTCCAGGCTGGCCTTGAACTTGATGTGTAGCCCAGGCTGGTCTCAAACTTGCAGCCACCCTCCTGCCTCTGCCACCTGATTGCTGGGATCACACGCCCGACTTCTCCTTCTTCCTCTTCCCTTCTGCACACTTGCCGGGCCCTGGACCCAGCCCTGCAAATGCTCACTGGCCGGTGTCCTGGAGTGGCGCTGCTGTTTCTTGTCAGGGTGGTAGAACTGGAAACTCTATGCTTGGTGTCGTTTTGCAGTCAACATAGATGGTCCTGCTGCGACATCCTCGGGAAATGGAGTGTTCTCTGTGAATGCTCTTTAGTTTCTGGGAAGTCTCAACTCAGGCTCGTGTATAGTAAACTGTGAGCGTGTGTGATGTTTTGTTTCTCCTTAACGGCTTTTGTTTTCTTGGTGTGATTGCACACACCAGTTGTTCCTAATCTCTGGGGTTTAGCCAAGTGTAAACTCTCAGTGATTTAAAAGACCAGGACAGAGCCAGGCATGGTGGTGCATGCCTATAATTTCAGGACTCTGGGAGGTTGAGGCAGGAGGATCGCAGGTTCGAGCCCAACCTGGGCAGTTTAACAACTTAGTGAGACCCTGTCTCAAAAATAAAAAAGGGGGCCGGTGAGATGGCTCAGCGGCTTAAGCGCCTGCCCGGCAAGCGCGAGGGCCCGAGTTCGACTCCCGGAACCCACATACGAAAAAAGGGGCCGGTGATATCGCTCAGCGGCACGGGCGCCTGCTGGCGCGCGAGGTCCTGAGGTCGACCCCCCGGTACCCACAAAAAAAAAAAAAATAAATAAATAAATAAAAAAGGGCTGGGGATGTAGCTCAGTGTGAAAGTCCTGAGTTCAGTCCCTGGGACCACAAAAAACCAACGAAACAAAACAACAGGCCCCTGGGGACACCCCTGCCCCTGCATAGACCCAGATCCCCCCAGAGCTTGTTCCTGTGCCAGCTCCTGCCCACCTTCCATGGCTCCTATGCTACCAGGTGGCCTTGCGTCTGCCCTGTGGCGTGAATGGTCAGGCCCCTTGGGTGCTGGTCAGGGTGGCACTCTAGAGGGGCTTCATTGGCCCCGCAGGTCCACAGGTAGATGAGTTGTCCGTTGAAAAATCCGTACTGGATTGGGCTTGGTGCTGGTTGGCCAAGGGTGCCCCGGGCCCTGTTGTCTGGAGTGGGTGGTAGAGCACGGGGCAGGGCCTGCTCATGAGGATGGAGACACTGTCTACAGGCCAGGGAGCTTTGAAGACGTGTGTCCCCCAGAGATTGCTAGGAAGTGACTTGCCTGTTTTAGAGGTGAGGAACCCAGGCAGCCGAGGCAACAGTCAGGCCCTGTCCCTTATGCCTGGCAGGAGTCAGGAGCAGAGATGGGCTGAGGGGAGCCGGGGAAGGGCCCACCTGGCTGAGGGCATGCATGGCTCTCCGGTCAGAGTTGTGCAGCAGGTGGGCTCTGGGACGCGGCTGCAGTGAGCCCTCCACCACCATCTCAGGAGTGCTTGGCCCCACCTGCTGAACAGCCTGGTATCGCAGGATGCCAGGGCCACTTCATACCTCAGGGTCTTTGCTTATCCAGGGAAGCCCTGGAACACCGCCCCGCCCCCTTGCCTGTGTAGCTCTTTCAGCCCGAAGGATGGCTCTCAGAGGGGACCCATTGTGTGGGCTCCGCTGCTGACCTCCCTGCCCTGGGCAGCCTTTTCCTCTGGCTCCCACTGTGCTCAGCCTGCCCCCTGCAAGAGGCCAGGGCTGTGTCCCATGTCACTCTGTGTCCCCAGGAGACTATGTAGGACAGCCTGGCACAGGGTAGCACTCAGCGTAAGCCTGAGTTGGACTGGAGGAGGACAATACCTATGCACGTGGGCACAAGGAGTAAACGCAAGCGAACACTGTCTCGTGTTCTGGGGCCACCGGAAGTGAGAGGCACCAGGCATCCCATGAGCAAGGTTCCCAGCCGTGTAGGGTGGAGGCCTTGGCCACCCACAGGGCCTCGTGGTTGTAAAGCAGCAGCCTCTTCAGACCTTTTGAACTGGATTCTCCCACAGGAGGCTCTCCAGCCTGAGAGCAACTGGGAAGGTTCAGGTATGCTCTGGAGACTTCTTTCTTGAAGAAGACTACTGATGCTGGCCCAGGAGAGGGGGAAGAGCTTCCTCATCCCACTCACCTTAGACAGCTACAGAGGTTGGGGCTAGAGTGGTCAGTCATCCACCCGGGACCTCCCAGTAAGCAGTGCTTGGCTGCCTCCTCTCCCAGGTCCTCCCCTGGGCTTTTGTCCTCAGTTGGTGTGGGGGGCAGAGCCTGCGCAGGGATGGGTGATCCTGGGCTCTAGGGCTTTCTCTTCTCCTGGCTTCTGTTACATAGGCCTGGCAGGGTCTCTGGGCCTCCATTTCATACCTATAAGATGGTACATTTGTCAGTTTTCTGTTATTGTAATAAATACCTGAGAAAAACCAACTTATAAAGTGCAAAGGTTTATTCTGACTCACAGTTTGGGGATGGCACTAGCAGGGAGTGTGTGGTGGAACAAACTTCACCTCATGGCTGGGAATCAAGGAGAAGAGGAAGGGGCTGGGTCCCAACATGCCTGTCCAGGGCATGCCCCTGTGACCTGAAGTCATCAGTAGGCCCCGCCTCTTAAAGCTTCATCATCTCCCAGTGGTACCTTAGACAGCTAGAGGCGGGGGCGCAAGCCTGTATTTCGTGGACTGTGGGGACTTGTCCAGATGGTGGGAGATGAGGGGGGTGGTTCCAGCTGTGTCCTCTGCAGCTCTCTGTGTAAAGCACATGTCCTTTCACACCCTATCCTCAGTGGGACGGGAAGAGACAAGGGGGCTTGAAGCCTTGTTCACCCTTTCTCCATGGTCCCGGGAATAACCTGACCACGTCCTCCTGGCTGGTGTCTCCAGCGAGGATTATGGTTCACTTCTTGGCCTCTGTCCCAAGCTGGTCCTGAGGGTTCGAGGCGTGTAGAATCTCCAGAGCTCACTCTCTCAGATGTTTGTCAACATTGTCAGCATCAGCAGCGATTGCCACCATCTGTGAGCTCCTGAGTGGAGACGCCAAGCTAGGTCCAGCTAGGTCCTATGTTCAGTGCTCAGGCGACCCTCCCGGGGGAGGAGCTGTTCTCCCGGGAAGAGGTGGGAAGAGGTCGCACAGCGAGGCTTGGTGACCTGCTCCGAGCAGCTGTGGGGTGGCTGAGCCCTGATCGGAGCCCCGGCCCTCTGACTCTGGAGCACTGTGCCTGAGATCCCTATTTTGGTGGTTTGTTTAGTCTTGTGCCTCTGAAGCTGGTGGTGCTGTATGATAGCTGGGGTCCCACCAGAGTGGCTCCCACGGTGCCTCAAGCCTGCTGCTGGCTGGGGCCTTGTACACCTGTCCTTGTCCCCTGGTCAGCTGGCTTGTGAAGAGCAGTGGAGCCCAGAGCCCACAGGGGCAGATCTGTACTCTACCCTACTGTGCCCTGTAGGTGCGAGGGATCTCGGGTGCATGCTCCTCATGAGAATCTACTCCCCAAAACATCCCCCCACCCGCTGTCTGTGGAAAGTTGTCTTCCATGAACCTGGTGCCAAAAAGGTTGAGAACTGATGCCTTAGGCTCACAGAGCAGCGTTGACCCTGACCAGAAACGTGAACAACTGGAACTATTTATTTATTTATTTATTTATTTATTTATTTATTTATTTATTGAGACTGGGTCTCACTATGGAGCGCAGGTTGGCCTTGAACTCACAGCAGTCCTCGTGCCTCGGTCTGCCAGGTGCTGGGATTCCAGGTGTGTACCACTATTCCTGTTTTTGAAGTTGTTTATTGACTACACTCTCTTGGAGCTTTGGAAGACGTTTTAGAAATGGAAATGTTTCTTTTACTTAAGGCAAAACTCTGTCTTAAGCCATTGGCTTTGGGAAATGAGATCTGACTGTGCCATTTAACCTCCTGGTCTCTGGAACTAGTGGCTTCTGAGCCTCTGCTGTGACATGGGTGGCATCTGGATTTGATTTATGGGACTCTTTGGGGGACCTGTGGTAGCCTGGAAACAGGAGAGGGCAGCTCACTGGCCCGGGAGAGCACTCAGCTCTGAGGATGCAGCCCTGGCCCTGGGGGTTGGGTGCTGTGGGGATGAGGGGAGAAGCTGCCTGGAGAGAAGCGGGTAGGTGGAGAGCAGAGGTGCACCCCGGACAGCCCTCCCGACCTGCGTCCACAGGGACTGTGAAACCGTCTTCGTTTCCCCGTGTGCCCCCGAGCCCCGGCACGTGCACCCTGATCTTGGTGTGGCTGGGGAAATCTGGCCTCTGCCCAGTTCACTTAGTGGGGGACCCACACATAGGTGGGCCGTAGCATGTCCTGTCCTGCTGTCCCCTGCCGGGCTTACTATCTGTGTGGCTGGAGCATAACTTATGGTCATCTTTGTTTTGTTCTTTTGTTTTCTGTGGTGGTTCTGGGAGTTGAACTCCAGGGCCTTGCACCTGCTAGGCAAGTGGTCTAACACTGAGCTGCATCTCCAAGTCCCTGTCGTATTTCTTTTATAAATTCTCCTATGTGTTTTTAGATTTTTGTTTTTCACTACAAATAATGCCACAGAAAATGGTTCTGTGTGTATGACTTTTTTTCTTTTGAATTGTTCCCAGGAGCCCTTCACAGCTCTATATGGTCCTGAACTCACAGATTAACATGGGAAAATCCAGAACTGCGTAGTTCTCTTCAGCCTGCTCTCTTAATTATTGTTACAGAGGGTTTTGCCTGCCCACTGACTTCCATTCACAGCCCTCCACTCTGTCCTCTTATGTAGTGTTTTATTTTTTATGCATTAGAAATTTAAATTATGAAACAAATCCAAATGGTGCTGTGTCGTGAACACCCTGGCACGCACCATACACAGATGTGCTAGTGCAGCCCTGCGTTGCATGCCTGGAGGGTGGAAGCTGCCCGGGGTGTGGCATCCCCAGCATCGCAGGACCCATTGAGCTCCGCCCCAGTACAGCAGCCCCTCCTAAGCTGTCCCCGTAGACTTCCTTCTGTGACGCGAGGTGGCCCTGCTGCCTGTAGACAGGAGGCAGATGCTTGGGGGCAGCTGTGGGAATAGCTAGGAGGGAAGCTTTGAGGGCAGACCCGCCTGTCTGCTCAGCACCATTCCCGGCTGTCTGTAGAGCCTGGGCCCATCTCCCCCAGGTTTTCAGAGCCTCTGGGGAGGCCAGAGAGGAGGGTGTCCAGCTGGGGATGGAGTGGCCTTTTACCCAGGCCTCGGCTCCGAGTCCTCAGCCACGGCTTCCCACAGTCTGCCCTTGCCTTGCTGCCTCACAGCTGATGGTGCAGGCTGAGAAGAAGGCCGGGGGCCTGGCTCAAGGCTGACGCCCCCCCTCCCCGACTCGTGCAGCTCATGATACAGGGCCTTGTGTGAAATGCAAAGGATTGAGTCTGTGGCTCTGTGACCTTTTCACTACACACATATCACTCACCTGCTTGAATTTTGGCAGTCAGCACATGGTCTCTGCTATAGAGAGCCCTTCCTGGTCCTCGTCACGGTCCAGGAAGTTAGATTTGTAAATCCAAAAGGAAGTTATTGGAATTCTACCGAGTTAATTCCAATCTACCACATCCAATGCAACCCACGGCGAGAATAAAGACACTAAGGCATATCTATAGTTGTGGGGAGCCAAGGGGTCCTAAGTCCCGCCAAGATGGTGGCTACTGGGACAAAGGCCACGACCCAGGGCCAAACCCAGGTTTTATTAATTCTGAAGGAGGGGAGTGGCTCGGGGATGAGTGACTGTGAGAGTGGCGGGAAGTACGTGAGTCTCGGGAAGTACGTGAGTCTCGTGAGCTGGGCTAGGCCTGAAAATCACCTTTGCAAATGCAGAGGGAAGTATATGCAGAAGGAGTAATCTGCATAACACAATTCAAGATAGTATCTAATGTTTTGGGGTCGGTGCTTCAGCTCTGATGTATAATCTTTTATGCCCTGGGAAGTCATAGCCTCTTTCTCGAGGCTCGATCCCAGCCGACAGCGTGGAGCACGGCTCTCCATCCCACCAGGCTCAACCATGTATTGGGAGCAAAGGGCGGGGAAACACAGGCCTGTCGCTTTGCTTCAAAGACTATACATCAGGACCTCGGCTGGACCTATTTGCATTGCCTAAATCCAATTAAAGAGATAAGGAAAAGTCCTAGCCAGCTCCGTACATATCAATAGGTGGAATTAGGGCCAGGTTCAGCCAAGGTGGAGATAGTTGCTCTTCTCTCAAGGACAGCCATCCAGGTGGTCCCCCACACTCTGCCTCTGGCCTTGGAGGCCAGCAGGCTGGGGTGGGGACCTGCTTGGGGGCTGCAGGGCCTGGTGCTCCTCTTGACCTCCCTGTGTCCTCCCCAGGCACAGAGCCACAGTGCTTTCCTGTAGCCAAGACACTCTCCTCAGACCCCAGGGCTGACCGCTGATTAATGCTGATGTAAGACAGGGGGACGCCCATGGCCCAGCTGGTCCTCACGAATGCCGGAGGTGAAGGAGCGCCCTTCCCTGTCACTCTACCCAGGATTGCTGCTGTCTGAAAGCACATCAGCCATTGTTCACTGTGTGTCTCCTGCGTGCCAGGCATAGTCCAAGGAGCTTGGGAATAGCAGCAGCAGAAGAGACAGGGCAGATGAGAGTCCCTGCTCTTGTGGCACTTACTTTCTATAGGAAGAGCTTTAATGAGCTACAAAAAGCTGTCTCCATTGCTTCACTCCTGAGAGGAGTGAAGTAGGGGCTGAAAAGGGTTAGGTTTCTTTGTGTCCTTTTGTTCCATGAAAAGCGGATGAATAAATTATATGGCCTGCTAGCCGGTGAATGCATGATACAGGAGGTTAGCAGGAGAATGGGGAGGTTGCAAGTGTCAGTTGGATGGGAAGATGGCATGGGGCACAGGGCAAAGGAGCTGGTCAGGTGGCCAGGTGTGAGGTGCAGGTGCCTGGTGGGCTTGGGCACAGTGGGCAGCAGTGCCAGGGCCGGGTCCTCACCTAACCTCAGAGGGAGGCTTCTGGCTTTGATTTAGTGAGAAGAGGGGGGCCGCTGGCTGCGGAAGAAGGACAGCATGAAGGGGACAGCCCTTACAGGCCATCTTCTTGGTGCCGGCAGAGGGGATGGTGGCTTGAGTAGGTAGAAGACACAGAGGTGGTGAGCAGCAGAGCATTCTGGATCTGCCAGGAAAAGGGCTGTTTTTAGGTTGAGGGATGATGAGTTTGTCTACGCTGGAGTTTATTCAAACACAGACTTGAGATGTGTGGCAGCAGGAGGCTGTAGAAAGCATGTTTGCCTCTCCAGGAAGGAGTGAGGGCGGTGCCTATTGGCGGGAAGATGTGTGCGAGCTGACATTCACGAGGCCTGGTTTGGCCTGGGCCGCAGCCATCCATCCAGGTGCCTGGGACAGGTATCCTCACCCGTCCAGCCCTGGCTGTCTCCCGCATGCAGGGCGCGGGTGTGGTGAGGCCTGGGTGAGCTCATGCGTCTGCATTGCCGCCTGACGTGCTTTGTTTCATTTCTCGTGGTCCTATGAAGAGCAAGTGTGCCCATCTCCTGCTGTGTGCCCATGGCAAGCCTGGGCCTGCTGAGGCACTGCTTAGAGAGGTGGCACCCTGGATGCTGCCTGGCAGGTGCATCCTCTGAAGGGCAGAGGGAGGGTTCAGGGAGAGGCATTAGATTCGGGGTCAGGTAGTCCCGGTCTGACGTCAACCGTGTGACCTCGGGGACAGGGGAAGGCAGGGAACTCAGTCACTGGAACACAGCAGCTACCCACGCTGTGCCTGGCATTTTAAATGTGTCACACCTGCAAAAGGAGATGACGGTCACAAGCAGTGTCCAAAATCAGGACATGTAAATGCTTCCTTCGTGCTTTTTGCCAGCGTCCTAGACCCAGCTGTGGTGTTAGTCCCCACTCTGTATGTGTTAAGCTGGCCTGCCTCTTTCTTTCGCCTTCTTTTTAGCCTCTTTCTTTTGCCTTCTTTTTAGCCTCTCTTTCGGTAGTTTCTGAAATCAAAGTTCCAAAATGCTTTCACAAATTTTTTTTAGTATTTCATCCACCAAAACAGATCTGTAGGTATTAAAAGGTTTGGGCTGTTCTCTCTTCAGTTTCCCATCGTACCTCCCAAAGGGGTGTGCACATCTTGGGGAGCACTGGACAAGGGGCTTTCATGATCCTCGGAGAGCAGTCAGCCCCTGCCCTGGGGTCCAATGGCCCCAGCTCAGTAGGGTGCTCTGGGGACCCCGATCCCCTCCATGGATCGCCACCCCTGAGAGCAGGAGAGGAGATGGGGGCCACCGAGGCCAGCCCAGGTTTTAGGCAGCCAGGCTTTAGGGGAGGCTGAACACAGGACCAGAGAGTGGGTAGGACCCTGCCTGAGGCCACCTGCCTGATTGAAGGCTCCCTTTGGCTATCACTTGTAGAACTGCCTTGTTCCTTGGAGGCCGCAAGTCTTTAAGGGACGTGGGGATAAAGAGCTGGTGGCCCGCACCTTCTGGCTTGCTGAGCGGTGGACCCGACAACTCACCCAGAGGTCTTTCCCTCAGGCCATGAAGCGCATCTCCGCCCCCCGCCCCCCCGCCCCCCCCCCTTGCAGGTGTTGTGTCTCCCCCCATATCTTTTCTCATCCTCTTTGGGGGGGCATTATTTTGAAGAAAAGTGGTTCCTATTATCAGGGAAATTCAGTACTTATTGGGAAAAAGCAAAACCTCATGATTTATACAAAAGGGGACCTATGGGATGCTTGTACTCATTATGTGAGGATTATTTAAAAACAAATTCATTGAAAGTATTCTTTTGTAAGTGCTGAAAAAGGTAGGCAGTGGCTGTGGGCATCCGTGTTGGGAGGTAGGAATGCAGCAGCAGGCGGGAACAGCAGGTGTGGAGAGGTGAGGTGATGCTGACAGTGGCCACCTTGTCCCAGCCCGGCTGGGAGTCCTAGTGACACCTGGCCAGGTGGCCATCGGAGATTAGATGGGCTGTGTGAAAGAAATTATGGATGTTGCCTGTGGGATCCTCAGCTGTGTGGGGAATGTCTGGTAGGGCATGTGACACATTCTTCTTGTCCCCATTAGCTGGCCACGAGCCAGACAGGTGGGATCTTGGTCAGGCCACACCAGGCACCATTCCTCAGCATGGGGTCAGCTGTGGAGAGGCCTTGACTTCCTCAGCATGATGCTGCTTGTTCTAACAGAGGCCTTGAGTCTACAGAATTGAGGGTTTGAAAGAGAGAAGGGGTTTATCTGAGCCATGCATACTCTCACTACAGGCAAGAACATAAAACCCAGTGAAGACAAGAGTGGGGTACATGAGGAGGCTGCAGATGGGGACTGGCAAGTGTGGGGGGCCGTGTCTTCCTCTGCACCTCCCCTCTCCCAGGCAGACACCCAGTGTTGCTTGCCTCAGTCACATTAGAAAATGGCTCAATTTGAGCTTTGTTTTCTTTCTTGCTTTGTGATACTGGGCATTGAACCTAGGGCTTTGCTCATCCTAGGCCACTGCTCTACAACTGAGCTACGTCTGCAGCCCTTTTTCTTTTCTTTTTCTTTTTTTCTTCTTTTAATTTTTGAGTCAAGGTTTTGCGAAGTTGCCCAGGCTGGCTTAAACTTATGATCCTCCTGCCTCAGCCTCCTGAGTAGCCGAGATTATAGGTGTAGGCTACCATGCCCAGCTCCCTTTTTTTTTTCCTTGTGAAAACTTCACATCAATTGTTATTTTTTACCTTTTCTATTTAAAACTAACAAATTTGGAACTTTTTTCACTTATCCTGAGAGATTATTGTTTTCAAAGTGAGTTAAGGTCACAAGGTGGGGTCAGTATACAGGACTGCTAAGGGGTGGTGACTTTACGACTCGTTAGGAATTAAAAAGAGATCAGGAGACCAGTTGTTCTACTGTCTGTCAACCTAGTCATCTGCCTATTTCTCTGTAGTCCTAAAAACTTCATTTCAGGAAACACTTTTGATGTGATTGTAGACATACAATTTAAAAATAAGGTATAGTTGTTCTGACACAGCTGGCAGGCTGGGTTCAACATTTATTAGGCGACAGCGTGAGGCACTGTGCCTGCCTCTACCGGACATGCTGCCCAAAGGGACAAAGGAGGAGGCTGGGGGCTCCTCAGGGTTAGAGCTGGTCCCTCCGGGAGGACTCTCCCTTGGGGAAGGACCCGGCAGGGGAATCCTGGGGCAGGAAGGAGCTGCAGAGTTCTCATCTTCCCGGGAACAGTCCGGCAGGGCCACCACTCCGTGTCCTGCTGCAGGCTGTCCCATCACCCCTCCTGTCTGGATCCCTGGATCTTTGCCCAACTTGCAGCAGGGGAGCACTGGCCGAGGAGTGTGCCATTGTGCTGAGAGTCGGAGGGCTGCGCAGCTGAGAGGGAGACAGATGAGGTCCCGCCCTTACAGTGCCTGCAGGCTGGAGAGGAGATGGGGAGAGACAGACAGTCAATGATGAAACATTTAAGAATTTGACATGTTGGATGGTGATAAGCCTAATGAAGAAGCTGAATCTAGTAACACATTAGCCAGAGCAGACGGTGCACGTGCTGTGTGTGGTGCGCATGCGTGTTGTCAGTGGGAGTGGCAGTGGCCACTTTTTTGGTGAGAGAAAATCTCAGAAGGTAACTTTGCACAGATGCCTGAACAGCTAGAAGGATCCAGGCTTGGGAAGATTCCAGGGAGCATGCTCTGAACAGAAGGGACAGCTGGTGCAAAGGCCCCAAAGTGTACAGCGTTCGGCACGTTTGTGGGGTTGAAGGACTGGCAGTTTATTAGCAAGTTTTTCTTTCTCACATGGAAGTAAGCTTTTTTCCCCAGTAAGTCATTTTCCCTCTAACTCTTGTTAGAATCAGTTATGAAGATTACTCAGATGAGCAGCGTGTCTGTGCTGGCCAGACTTTCAGGGTGGAGCAGGGTCTCACCAGCCTGCTGCGGCACCCTTAGCACAAGCCATTCGGTCCTGCTTGTGCCCCCATCTGTCCTGAGACTGCGGTGGACAGGAGGACCGTGGAGCACCTGCCCTCGCTCCTCTTGGGGAACGCATCAGCACTTGTCACCAGGAAAGACCTGCCTGCTTCTCTGTGTCCTTCCAGGTGTCCTCCCAGGCTGGGGGAGATGAGAGCAGGGTTCTGGCGTGAGGGAGATATTACAGCCCATTGTGGGGCAGATATCCCTATTCAGTGACTTTTTGTGACACACAAAGGCCTCTTTGATTCAGAAGTATTTAATCTACCTATGGGTGGGGTTGCTTTAGTAGCCTCAGCAGCACTGTCTGCAGTTAGGTCCTTCATGCTATACAGGAGGGGTGTGGAGGGAGCCTTCTCTCAGGCCCTCGCTAGGTGGGATCGGGGTGTGGGCTGAGCGCGGCAGAGGGAGGACCCGGGCCTGCCTTCCATCCACAGAGCATTGCAGAGCCCGGCAGCTTTGATCATTGCCTAGTGTGTCTTGAGACTACATAAAAACAGTGTATTCTTTTCTCAGATTTACCGTATGTGCTCTAAAAATACAGTAACTGTTTAAATAAAAAAATTATCACAGTGAAGGACACATTCCCATGAATCCCCCTTGAAATTTTCCTCTCGTTTCAAACACACTTATCCCACCATTCATGTCACTTTTGGAAGCAGTTCTGGAAGCCCTCTTTAATTGCACTGTTGTTGCTGCCTTGATGTCCTGAACTGATTCAAAATGTTCACCTTTCCTGGTCATTTTGGCTTTGGGGAAGAGCCAGAAATCTTACAGTGCCAGATCTGGTGAATAGGTGGCTGAAGACGCAGTGTCATATTTTTACCAGTCTGCCTTTCTATTGGATGGCACTGGGCAGCAATATTTACTGTGTTTTTGATCACACTTTGTGAAGGTACTCATGAGAGAGGACTTCGGAACTGTGTCAGAAAGTGGCAAGAATGATGGAATAAGTGTGTTTGAAGTGAGGGGAAGTAATTGGAGGGGGCTGCATGGCAATGAATCTTTTACTGTAAAACCATTTTTAAATTTAATCATTCACTGCAGTTTTTGATCCTACCGTGTGGGCACCCTTGTGTGGAAGAGGCATTCTAACTGTAATGATGGCCACTCTCCTTTATTGAGTGCCTGCTGCATTGCTCATGAAAGCTCACAAGACAGTCACCATGATTCTTTCCTTCTTCTTTTCCTGTGGTGCGGGAAATCCAACCCAGGGCCTCGCACGCTAGGCAAGTGCTCCACCACTGAGCTACGTCCCCAAACCTCTTTCCTGTTTTGTAGATGAGCTGTGGCACAGGAGTATTTCCATCCGGTTTGCCAGGCATCTAGGTGACATCTTAGCGGTGGACCCAGGACTGTGCTTTTACTAATGGACCACTCTGCCTCTGAAGTCCCTGGTGGCCCCAACCCCACCATTGTCGGGTGCTCCCCAAGCAGGATGTAACTGTGTGGAGTTGTGTTTGTCACTCACGCTGGGCGTTTCTGTTGCTGATGTTGGCTTCCTGGCAGAGTCCAGATGTTGTCACAGAACCACCCCCCAACCCCCAGTGCTCTGGCAGCCCCTCAGGACAAGCCAGAGACCTGTTCGCTGTCCCTGCAGGAGATGGGTCTGACACTTAGTGGGGTGCACCAGCAACCTGGAGTCTGGGTAGTTTTCCCTGGGCTTTGTGCTGTCACCCTCCCCTCCTGCAGCTCTTCGGGGACAGTCTCCTGTGGGCCTGGCCTCCAGCCATCTGGGCACTGCTGCTGGTCTCAGGCTTTCCTGGGAGCCTGGTGTCTTCCTGTGCCTAGCACCAGCCCTCACCACTGCCCTCCTGGCTCCAGGCGCGTAGCCCAGAGCTGAGACCCAGTGGGGCTCACCCAGTGATAAATGAGTTTTCCCCACCAAAGGGCTTGGCATTGCTTTAGGCCTCAGTGAATGTGCCCAGGAGCTATGGCCTGGCTGGCAGTGGTGCCTGGTTCCTGCCTGGCACCAAGCTCTGCCATGGCTGGTCGCTCTGCCTCCAGTGTTGGAAGTGTTGAGCTGCTGTGCATGGTGGAAAACAAGGCAAGATTCTCCTCTCCCTCTCTTCCCCCCTCTTTTGAAAACTGTCTTTCCAGCTGAGGTCGAGTCTTTCTAAAGTCCTTATGTTACATGGTGCTTTTTCCATTACATACCTTATTTGGACAATAAAGTACTGTTTGAGACACCTTAGCCTAAAACAAACAAACAGACAAAAAAAAAAAAAAAGCAAAAAAAAACCCCTAGCCATTACTGAATTTGGATGCTTCTAAAAATCCCTTGACAGAACTAATTAAAAATAAAAGGAAGCAAAGAAATTGAACACAGATTTTGCCATTATTCCTGGGGGGTGGCTGACCTCAGAACTGTGTGAAATGTTGTTTTAAACAAACCTTTTAAAGATCGCTAATAAAAGGAAGAACAGTAGGTGGCTACAGATACGTGATGACAGGCTGACAAAAAAACCTAGCTGCCTTGCCGATATGAACACAGGTGATGCTGTGGGGCGGGGTAACCGTTCCAATACCAGTAGCCCCGGAGTGTGTCAGGAGCTGCATCACTCAAGGTGGCGCCTTGGTGACTTTGCCCGAGGGTGACATAGGTGGTACTGTTGATGCACACGAAGGGTTTCAGGAAGCAATTATTTTGTAGGCTGGGTGTGAGAAAAATAGCACTTTATAATTAATAGAACTCTTAAATTTTAATATGTACCTATCAAGAAATTAATAAAGTTTGCAAATAGTGATGTGACTTTTTGTCTGCATCCATCCCTAAAAATCATATGTTCCAGTTGGCGCAGGCCATTGCTTTGGATCCTGTCATTGGGCAGCTACCTTATTACAGGTGCCCATCTTTCTTCCTTGCTTCCTAGTTTATATGGTAACTCTTCCTGCAGCTCCTGAGGCCGGGAGCTTGAGAGGGAGAAGGAAAGGAGAGAGAGGTGTCCTGTTTTCTCAGTGTCACCTCTTTCTCTCTTCATTCTTGCTTTGTGCCCCAAGCCAGGCACCAGACCCTGGTCTGGGCAGGGGGCTCCAGAGTGTACCAGACTGGGGTGCTGTCCTCAGGCAGGTCACAGTAGAGAAACCAGTTTTCGTCTTTGGGAGGACTGGGCATTTGGATTCACACTGGCAAGTGTCTGTGATTTGCTTCTTGCTGCATGAGTGTTTTCCACGGAACATATTAATTTATCTTTTAGAGGATTTATTACATGAAATATTCATGGGCACAGGCTTCCCAGTACAGCTCTTGGAACAAATGTACTGAGTACAGTTTGTCCTCAGAAATCTATTAGTGCTGATGGGTTGCAATTGTCGCCTGTGAAGCTTTGGGGTGATCCGGGGCCGGTGGGGGAGCAGGCTGGCTGCCGCTACCTCTTTACCTCCCTGGTTTGGCTGCAGCTACAGCAGGCGCTGGTCTGTGTGTGCGTGGGCACCCGCCCGTCCTTTCTCTCCCTTTCTGATGAGCACAAAGCCTCCACTTCCATGAGAGCCTCTTGTCAGCCCCCAGCTTCTTTTCTTGTTCCAGCTCCGCGCGCTGGCCTGGAGGTGTAATGAGGTTCCATGGAAAAACTGGCTCATGAGTGATGGCTGATCTGGGAGCAGAGGGGGTTCAGGAAACCAAGAGCTAGCAGGGCAGAATGCTCAGATTTAGGAACAAGAGCAGCTTGCCAACCCGAGATAACTGTAATGGCCACTGTAGGAGTTCATGTTGCCATTCATGTTTTACCCAGGAAGAGACAGAGGTTCGGAGAGGCTCAGTGACTTGTCCAAGGGGCAGTCCTTTCAGTCTGGCACACCTGAGTTGATGAACTGGCCTGTGTGAGGTCAGGGGCTAGACACAGGGTGTGGAGGGGTCCCAGCCTCTGGCCTCAGGAATACCCCATCTTGCAGATATGGAGACAGCCTAGGGGGTGAATCCAACAGGGTCAGTGGAGCCCCATGTGAAATGGGGTGCAGGAAGAGTCTGGTGGGTATGGAGGGTGCAGTGGGGCTGAATGGGAAGGTCAGACGACTGGATAGGAGTTTACCAGGCAGATGGAGGCTGGAAGAGGGAGTACAGAGGCGGGAACAGCAGGGACATAGGACACAAAAGGGGGCTAGTAGGGCAGGAACTGGGGATGCCTGGTTCACTTCTGTCCAGTCCCCAGGGGAGGGGAGGCAGAGTCACTACTGCAGATGATCCTAAGCCTTGCTGGGAAATTTGGACTATAACCAAGGGCGGTGAGGAGCTATTGGATGTTTTAAGGCAAGGAGAGAGACAAAAATTGTGTATTTGGAAAATGACTATAGAAGTGCAACAAGGGCTGCTGGGAAAGATGAGGTAAACCTGCCAGGGAAGTCACAGGGGTGAGAGGCAGCCAAGAGAGGGGTGCAGGAGGTGAGACATAATTTGAGATTTATGTTGGGAAATAGTGAGACTGGACTCCTTATCTCAGGCTGAGAGGCCACAAAAAAGAAAAAGCCAAAGTCAAAGAAAAAAAGCAACCAGAAAAGGGATGAAGGAAAACAGTGTCTTAGAAATGTCAAGAAACTTTCTAAAGGCTTTTTAAAAGAGTTAATATAAAACAAGTTTTAGTGAACAATGAGAACCAACACGGAATACAAGTTTTTCTAAGTTTAATAGTGTTCTGGAAATTTAAGAACTAAGGATAAAAGCAAACATGTGAACTAAGAAAACTATAGGTTAAAGAGAAATATATGAGAAATATGATATATAAGAAATATGAGATGTAGGAGAAATACAGATCAAGAGCAGAAGCCAAAGTAGGGAGAAGCAGATAGGTCAGTTTATGGCCCTTGCACGTCTTGGGCTTGACTTCGGCGCAGTGATGGTGGAGCAGCCAGGTGGCATTTGGTAGGCTTATCCTGTCCTGTCTGATACTAGGGAAGTGGGTGGCGGAAGGAAGCCACCAGCAGATCTCCGAGGAGGGCAGAGGAAGGAGGAAAACATCCAGGCTTCTGGTTTAAGCACCTGTTCTGTGTAGTGGAGCGATCTTGGTGCTGTGGGGCCACAGGGAAAACCTACAGGAGACAGGAGTAGAGCGTAGGGTCCTGTGGTATCGGCTGAGGCTGAGGCTAATGTGGGATGGACTTCTAATCTTTTGGAATATTGTCCGACAGGAAAACCAACCCAGGGTCCTATGAGTACTCTCATCTTAGAAATTGCTGCTGTGCCCCTCCCTTGCTGGTCACTGTTGAGGAGAGGAGGTGTTTATATTGGAAGGAATTCAGGGATCAAGGTCAAGTCCTGCCTGTGTCCTTGTTAGCTGTGTGACTTTGGCAGCAGGATCATTCTGGGCATCTCCTCTCTCACGTGGGATTTGGAGGCTGGACCAGTGTGTCTGCCTTCCTGGAGCCGAGGTTGTCGTGAGGATCAGAGGGCATATGTGAGAGCATCCCATGTCTGCAAAGCTGGACTTCTGAGTGCTTTGAGGAAAGTGGTAGCTGGTTATTCCTCGTACCCCTCACGGCACCTCCAGAGCGTCTAAGATAGTACTTCAGGAATGCTGCTTGAGTTAGCGGTGAGTTTCCCTCAGCGCGTAGCATTTCCTAGTGGCCAGATCCTCTCCTTATTCATACTCCTGGACAAGAGAGATGGAGCTGGGGCATCTGATGGGCCCACAGCACACATGTAGTGGCTCCTAGGACGTGACAGTGCCCGGAGCAGAATTAGCACCCAGCCATGCTGAGGATCCTGAGTTCTAGGATCTGATGCTTTAGCTTTCTGTGGCTTTCTGTCCCTGGACACATAGCTTCCTTCAGGGTGGTGTGGTTTGAGGTTCAAAAGCAGAAAGCTCTTTCCATCCTCATCTTCCCTCTCACTTCTCTTCCCCTGCTTACCCCCACCCTCCATGTCCCTGTCCCCAGGCCAGCCTTTGTGCTGCATCCACTCCATCCCTCATTGTCCCCCCTTTCCTTACTCTCATTTGCTCCCTGCCAGCTCTCAGCTCCTGCTCACAGTCCCTGGAGGGGCCTCTCTATTTCTGCCTCCTGGGTGCCGGTATGTGTCGGGTGTCTACAGCCCAAGGTGAGGTCCGATTGGCTGACTGCTGGGTTTCCTGCTCCTGCTACAGGTCATCTTCCATGATGTGGCTGTACTGACGGACAAGCTCTTCCCCATTGTGGAGGCCATGCAGAAGCACTTCAGTGCTGGCTCGGGGACCTACTACAGTGACTCCATCTTCTTCCTCTCTGTCGCCATGCATCAGATCATGCCCAAAGGTAACGTGGGTGCTGGGAGCGGTGGCGCCAGGTGTCTGACTGTGCATTTCGCTGCTCATGCACAGCTCAGAGGAGGAGCTCCACTGAGACATGGGACAGAGGAGCCAGCCTGCGGGCCAAAGGCTCCCTGTGCTAAGAATCACAGGCAAGCCCTGGATTGTGTAGCTCCTGGGGCCCAGTCATAAGGACATAGTGCGAATTGTGCAGTGTGGTGTCCCTGGGCGCAGGGGACCTGGGCTGGAGCTCTGCCCCTGCCCCTTACACGAAGCACCTCCTCCCACCCCCACTTCCCTGGGACTTAGTTTGCTCATCTGTAAAGTGACAGGCTGGGCTGGATGATCTACCATCCAAAGATGTTCTGTCTGTTTGAATCTATACTTGTCTGATTCTAAAAGCTCAAATCCTGACGTGAGAAACACAAATTATGGACCTGGCAGGGCTTGTTTTGAAACTCTAATGTGTGTTAGAAGGATCTGTTGGGCTTCTGTCCCTCTAGGAAAGAAGCGGTGCGCTCATCTGGTCTGTCATGGGAGCAGCTTGTGGGGGGCTGCTGGCAGTAGCAGTCATCCTTGACTGGAATCCGTCAAGGGGTCACCTTTGTGGGGTGGATTGCCCTCCCACTGGCCCTTGATTGGTTCCATTGCCCTGGCCATCACTCAGCTTCTGGTCATGGTGGACCATAGCCTGAGGCATTAGGGGTGAGGAAGGTATGCTAGGGCCTTGGGGCAGCAGTTTGGAGGATTGTGGCTGGTTGGTTTTTGGACAGCTTCGAGACCCCGCAGGGCTCTATAACCCTGGGAACAGCCAGGCTACTTGGTAGAGGCCCGCTGCTCTTGCCCAGCAGACTGGAAGCGAAGGAGGAGTCAGGAGCCAGTGGTCTACTGGGCACGCAGGAGTTACGAGGAGGTCCTAACACTCCACAGCCGGGAAGTGACCCAGGCAGCACAGATTCCTGTGGCCTCAGGGCTGTTCTGAGAGGAAGCCTGGCCATGCCACACTTACCCACATGGCCTGGTCCCTCGGGGCCAGTCCTTTGGAATGGAATGCTGGGGATTTTCCAAAGGACACACTGTTTTTAGATGTCATTAACACTGATGTCCTCACCCCTAAAGCCTCAGGCTACGGTCCACCATGACCAGAAGCTGAGTGATGGCCAGGGCAACGGAACCAATCAAGGGCCCGTGGGCGGACAATCCACCCCACAAAGGTGACCCCTTGACGGATTCCAGTCAAGGATGACTGCTACTGCCAGCAGCCCCCCACAAGCTGCTCCCATGACAGACCAGATGAGTGTACCGCTTCTTCCTAGAGGGACAGAAGCCCAGCAGAGTGCTAATTGAGTTGATCATGGTTGTTTATTGCTGCCTTTTATGTATTCAGTTCTTTTTTCAATAATAGAAAGTGTTTTGTGTTTTGGTTAATGGTTTTGTTCTAGTGTGATAACTACATTCTTTCTATTTTTGTGATTTTCCTTTCTTCCCAGGCATTGTTGTCCTCCAGGAGAGTGAGGATGGGGTGGGTGGGGCCTAAGCCCTTGGCCCCACCCAGAAGGCGGTGTCTGCCAAGCTGGGGAGTTAGGGTTTGGGAGGTCCTGGCTGGCGCTCCAGAAAAGCAGGTTTTTTTTTCTGTGTTTGCCCTCTTCTTACCCTCCTGTACCTCAGCTACTTTTAAAAATATATTTCACTCTTTTTTTTTTCTTTTCAGTGGCTGGGAATCTAACCTGGGGCCTTAATTGTGCTGGACAAGAGCTCTGTCCCCGAGCTATGTTCCTAGCCCTATTTACTTCTTTTTCTATTTTGAAAGGAATATCCATTCTTTTTTTTTTTTTTTTTTTTTTTTTTGGGTACCGGGGGGTCGACCTCAGGACCTCGTGCGCCAACAGGCACCCGTGCCTCTGAGCGATATCACCGGCCCCTTTTTTGTATGTGGGTTCCGGGAGTCGAACTCGGGCCCTCGCGCTTGCAAGGCAGGCGCTTAAACCGCTGAGCCATCTCACCGGCGCGGAATATCCATTCTTGAAGTATCTGAGAACAACATTAAATGGAAAAAAAAAAAAAAGCTATCCCTTACTGCCTTATAAACATCAGTACTGTTAATTCCTTGATTATCTTCTCATGTTTTCCCAGCATGTAGTCTTTTCTAAATTTAAGCAACGTAGAAGTTATACTTTGTGTTTAGAGCATTCAGGGAGATTTTTATATATCAAGATGTGAAATTGAACTTTCATTCCAGTTCAGAAAAATGAAATGACACAAGTAAAGCTGTATGGTGACTTTCCAGTTCCTGTCACACATCACCATTTTCTATATAATTACAGTCTCTGAAAATGTTTTGAGTGGTTCAGTTGACTGGACAAACCTTAGTTCACTTTTCTGTTGCCCTGTTCTCAGCTCACCGGGTGCTTCTGATTTTCTTTCTAGCACCATAAACCGGATGAATGTCCGTATGCATACAGATGCTTTTCTCTCGTTAGGGTTAGTTTCTTGTGACAGCTCCCCAAGGTGACCCTTACAGTGCAGGCTGTGTCCACGCCCTGTGCCACAGTGTTGCCAGGGTGCTTGGGCGGCTTTGGTACAGTTTCCAGAGTCTGTGCTTTCCCACTCGGCGGGAGAGGACAGCGAGGCGCTGAGAAGCGAGGCCACTTCACTGGACCTAGAGCGAGCTGAATCTCCTCCAGGTTTCCGACCTCCCGGCCCAGGCCCATTCTGGGGTCCAGACCTGTAAGCCTGCCTCTGACACCGTGCAGGCCCGCGTGGCCTCCACACCTCTCTTCCTGGCCCCTTGCTGTGGCCCTGTAGACTGGGCCCAGTTGGAGTAAGGTTGGAGTTGGTAAGCCCAAGTGCTGTGCCCTGACCGTGCAGGGCACTGTCCCAGGAGGAACAGAGGAGTCCTGCCAGATGGGACATGTGGGCTCTGGTTTTGGTCAGCACTTGCTTTTTTTCTGTTGCTTGAGGTGTCCCATGTGGCTGGCTGGCTCTTTCTGCCGTTCACACCTGCCTATCCCTGTGCCCTCCACAGACCTGCAGCCCCTCTCTGCCCCTCACTGGCAACCACGGGGTTTCTTTTCTTCCTGTCCCTGGTGTTAGGTCTGTCGCCATCGGAAGCATCTCACGCAGTAGAAAAGACATTTTTGCCCAGCTGGAACTGGAGGGAGCGGAGAGCAGCTCCTCTGGGACCGCCAGCTTTCCTGTCCTTGTCACATGGCTGAGGAGCTGTCACTCCAGCTTAGTGACAAGCGCCATGAAAGCAGCCCTTGCAGGCCAGGCTCTGACGCGGTCTATGGTTGTGGTCAGTTTCTCCCTTGGCGGGACAATCCAAGAGCCATTCCCATGGTCTCGCGTGCACCCGTGGGCCCACCTGGCCTGTGGCCAATGCTGTGTCAACTTTTACCAAGGTCTGCTGTTTGCATGACATGGTGCCAGCCACTGTGGGTGATTTAGGTCCATGTTGGGCTGCTGCTTCGTGGGCTTCAGTTGGTGGGGCAGGTGGCATGGCCCAACAGTTAGGGCAAATGACACAAAAATGTGCGCAGTGCTGAGGGTTGAGCTCTGAGGGTGGATCCCAGGCATGTGGCCGGAGGGAGGGCAGCTTCATGGAGGAGGTGGCACTTGCAGTGGGCCTTGCAGTGTGGTGAAGTTTCATCCCATGGAAATGGGAGTGGGGAGAGGTGCAGGCAGCAAGGGAAAGATCATGGGGCACGACAGCATATGGGGGCACATGTTGGGAAATGGAGAGGGATTGGGAGGAAGGTTGGCTGCCAGGCAGGGGGCTGGACCCCAGCCTCGTGACCTTCAGAAGTCACTGAAGGAGGCCACATGGTGTAGTGGTGGAGAGCTTCACCCGGATCCGTGGCAGCCTGTCACTGACCAGCTGGGTGACTCTGGCCAAGTTAACGAACTCTGCTCTTTGGTCTTCTCATCTATAAAATGGAGATGACAGCAGTTCACACATCTTTTCGGGTGATATGAGAATTAAACGAGTCCGTATAGGTAATAGGCTTGGGACAGCACCTGGCACGTGGTAAGCCCCCTCATTTTGGCCTGTGTCTCCTCTGGGAATCAGTCTCCACGCCTATAAAATGGGGTCTTGTAGCCCTGACCTTGGGATTAACAGGATGGTACCCATGGCAGCACTTAGCACCATGCCTGGCATGTTGGATGCCTAGGCATTGTCTGTTTTGTGACCATAGTGAGCTTGAACTCCAAGCACAGTGGCAGAAGGTGCAGGTGAAGTTATTGTCATACTCTTGGATCACCCACTCTGCCTTTTGGAAATAGCTTCTTGTTTTTTTTTTTTTTTTTTTTTTTTTTTTTTTTTTGAGTCAGGATCTTACTATGTGGTTCAGACTGGCCTCAAACTCACAGCGATCCTTCTGCCTCAGCCTCCTAAGTGCTGGGATTACAGGCATGAGCTACCATGCCTAGCTTCGGAAAGAGCTTCTGACAGAGCGGCTCTGTTTTCTGTGGCTAATAGCATAATTCCACAGGTGGGTAAGTTGTAAAAAAAAAGATGCTCACAGTCTTCATCCGAGGTTGAAGAGCTGAATCTGAAGTGGTCATGACCTTGTGTACAGAGTCGTCAGGTGGCAGAAGTCATCATGTGACAGGAGTCAGGGAATGTGTGCTTATGTGCGTGAGTGCATGCATGCGTGCGTGAGTGCATGCGTGCATGCATGAGTGCATGCTTGTGTGTGTCTGGTCCCTCTCCCTCTTCTTATACAGCCTCTAGGATTCATTCACGGGTCCCTACCCTAGCAACCCTGTCTAGTCTCTGTCTCTCTCTCAGGCCCCACCTCTAGACGCCTTCGTTAGATTAAGTGTCCACACTCTTTCTACCTCACGATGGAGATTACGCTCCAGTGTGAGCTTTGGAAGAGACAAGCCATATTCCCAGCATGCATGGGAGATGAGGGATTCTCTGTATCATCCTAGACAGGACAAGCTGCCTCTTGTCCCCAGTGAGGACCAAGATCTCTGACTGTGCCTCCCTCTCAGGGTCGTGAGGCAGAAGAGGAATCATGTAGCTGAAAGCACTTTACCCCTCCCGTAAGACCTTTCCACAGCTTCCAGACCCCAGGTCCTGGACTGGGCAGTCGGGGCACAGGATTAGCACGGCCCTCAGCCTCAGCCTCAGCCTGCCGTGTTTCCTGAGGTGATCCGTGTGGCTCCAAAGACCAGGCAGGTGCAGCCTGTTGTAAAGTCCCTGACAGTGTCAGGCTTGGGGCCTCTGCTGTCTGCTGTGCCCAGGTCACCCTCTTGAGGCCCAGCATGATACTTGCTGTGGCAGGAAAGAGCGGTGTTGGACAGGGGTAGCCCAGGCCTGCTCCCAGCGCCCCCGCTTTCCTTGGTATGGTGGGAGCTATTGCCCAAGAGTCCTTACTCTAGCAGTCTTTCCTGGGGCCTTGCTATCCTCAGGCTGAGGGCAGGTGATTGGACCATGGTGGGGACATTCAGGGATCAGATTTGGGTCAGCGGTGCAGGATGGGAAAAGCTGGGCAAAGCTTGGATGATTCACATGCAGGCGCCTCTTAGCATAGATTTCCCATTAGCTTGTGAGAGGATGGAGGCATAGCCAGAAACCTGCAGGCTAGGGACAAAACCCCAAAACCCACCAGAAAGCCCAGGCTTCCATCCATTCCCCCTGCATATCCTGAAACACTGAGTGCATGGCCTTGTGGAGAAAGCCTGTAAAATTCTTTCCATTTGTTTTTTAAGTTCAACAAATGTAATAGAAACCATACTTAGTTTGGATTTCTTTGTTCCGTGCTCTTTGTACTTCTGCTCCCAACCACAGGAGGTGTTTAGTGTTCTCCATGTTCTCTCCCATCAGCTTCAGAGGAGAGAGGCTCTGCGCCTGGCGTGTGGGACTTGGTAACTCTGTTCAGCGGGAAAGCAACGCAGGACGAGGTTCATTAGCTGGCACCAGTAGACGCATTCCGAACAGCACAGGTCCTGCAAGGGCATGTGCATGCATTCTGCACTCTGGGGTGTGGGGGACAAGGGAGCCCAGGGTGGCCTCTTTTCCACCCCTACCCCCTGCAGCCTTGATACCCAGAGAAAGCAGACTCGAAGGCCCCAAGTTCAAGTGAAAACTATTCTCTGGCAGCTCCAATGGAGCAAATCTGAGTCTTATTCTGAAGAGGGACAGCTGAACACATTTGTCATAAAGTGCTAAAAATAGTGACACAGCGAAGGCCACTTTCAGCTCATGCAGTGCCAGAAGCTCTTCCTCAGCTGATGAAGAGTCGCCCTGTTGGCAGAGCAATGACATTTTCCCTTTCGGTCCCCTCCATTACAGTCTGATCTAACTTTTCAGGATCCTCCTTAAAATTCCTGGCCCTCCATCCAGGGTGTCAGCTGGCTTCTATTACTGCCACGAGGTTATGGTTGCCAGCTGTGTTCCAGGCTGGCATTTCGTTCCCCAAAGCAGCCGTGGGTCGGTGCTGCTGCTTGGTCCTCAGGAGGACGACGCCTGTAAGCGGCGGTCCCAGAGCTGTGATCAGAGGTCAGCGTAGCTTTAGGACTGTGCCTCGACTTTGGGATACCTGGGGGCTCCTTTGCGTGGAGACTGGACTCCATCCATACTTCTTGTCAGGGTGCAAAGGGGAAGCTTCGAAGGGTATGGGGAGGGCCTTGGGCCAGACCTTGAAGGCTGGGGGTTCAGGTGGGAGGCACCAGAGCAGGCCTTCGGGTGTGCTCTTCCGATAGTGTCCAGCCCCAAATCTCTGTCCATGTGTGCGGCGCACATCTGGGGGCGGCATTCACTGTGGTCTCCTCTTTGTCCCTGCCTTTGTGAGTAGAATGCTCAGCTTCTGTCATATCAGCTGTCACAGTTGCTGACGACCAGGGCTGGTGGTTAGCCATCAGGGCTTGAAGCTTGGGCCTTCTTTTTCCTCTTTCCCTGCCCACTTACTGTGGCTCAGGAGGTCCTTCGGAACGCTCTGGGCTTATTCAGACGGGGGGGGGGGGGAGGAGGAGGGGGAGGGAGAACACTGCAGGCACTCGGTGCCTCCACTCCCCTTGTCTGGCCGACTCCACTTCGGCATTGTTTCTTGCTGACTCTCAGTCATTCATCTTGGTCCCCAGCCAAGGTGGCCCCTTCAGTTTCTCTTGGTCAAACGTGCGCTCTGCTGTCCTGCTTCCTGGGCTGGTGTGGCTCTGCCTCCCCAGTCCCTGGCACTCCTGCCTGTCAGACCTGAGGGCAGGCTCTCTAAGCACGGTCTGAGCGTGAAGACCCCGGTAGAGTCATAAGCTGGGTGCAGTGGGACTGATATGACACAAGCCTGAACCGTCTTGTAAAGTCTGGGTGCCTCGAGTGGGTAGGGAAGCGTGAGAGGGACTCCCCGCTGTGAAGATGGGAACCCACAGCGGTGCAGAGCGAACAGTCAACCCTGCGGGTGTGGAGTGCTGATGTGATGACAGTTCCTCCTCCCTTCCTTCCTCACCCTCACCTTCCTTCCTTCTTCCCTTCTTTCCTCCCCCCATTCCCTTTTTTCCTTTCTTCCTCCTTCCTCCTTCCTTCCATCCCTCCCTCCCTTCCTGTTTCTCATGTTGGGCATCAAATCCAGGACTTCCTGCCTGCTAGGTATGCACCCTATAGGGATAGTTGTTGATTGTTGAGTTACATCTGCAGCTTGATAGAAGAGTTTGGGAGCTGCTTCTCTCCCCAGATGCTAGCACAGGCCTCATCTGCCCTGACCCTGTGGCCTTGGACTTCTCTGTCTGTCACACCAGTTTCTTCCTATGGCCAGGACCTCTTGTCTTCTCAACAGGCTTAGCTGGGTGCTGTCCTAATGCCACTCACGCTTCAGCTCTGGGACTGGCGTTGCTAAAGGTGTGTGAGGCATGTGAGGGAAGATGGTGACGTTTCCCTTCCACATGGAGTTGGGGGAGTCAGGTGCAATACTGAGTCACATAAGAAGGCTGTCAGTTACATTAGTCATTGGTAGTCACAGAGCTGTGATATTTGGGGGGTTAACTGTGCATGGGATGGGAGTGGACTTGTGATTGTGAGCTGATTCGGAAGCTAACGCGAAGTAAACTCTCTCTTGCTCCCTGGAGGCCCCCACGAACCTTAGATGCTCCCTCTTCCCCTGCCCCCCCTTTCTTCCTCCCCTTCTTTCTTTTTTTTTTTTTTTTTTTTTTTTTTTGTGGGTACCGGGGGTCGACCTCAGGACCTCGCGCGCCAGCAGGCACCCGTGCCGCTGAGCGATATCACTGGCCCTTTTTTTGTATGTGGGTCCCGGGAGTCGAACTCAGGCCCTCGCGCTTGCCAGGCAGGCGCTTACACCGCTGAGCCATCTCACCGGCCCCTCCCCTTCTTTCTTATGACAAAGTGAGATTCATAGGAGTCATCAGTAAGAGGGGTTATTACAGGAGGGACTAAGAGAAGAAAAGTTGGCCTCTCTGTGTACCTGTCTGTGTGGTTCTTCCTTTTCTTTCTGTCTCTCATGATACCTTTGCTTCCTTCTATGTGTCTCTATTTTCTCCTCTCTCCTCTCTCTTTTTATGTTTTAGATTTTTTTTTTTTTTTTTTTTTTTCCTGTTCCTGAGCTGCCCAAAGTGTGCCTGGGGCTTTGGTTTGTCATCCTGTTCCCGTAACCGGCATCCTATCTTCATACTTTCCCTTTAGATCTCACAATCATCTGGCCAGCCTTGTGGTTGTTGGTTGTTGATTGTTGTGTTGCACTGGCCCATGCAGCTGAGGCCAGGGCAGGTGGGACCGTGTGGTCTGGGCCTGCCCCTTCACCAAGGGTGCGGGGTGGGACTGCTGCTCCCTGAGACATAGCAGCCGTCGGGACTGGGTGCTGTGCCGGGCAGGGGAAGGGTAGGGAGGGGAAAGATGTTGGCTTGGTTCTGATGCGTAGCATCTCATGGTGTGGGTGTAGCACAGTTTGCTTACCCATTCATCTGCTGAATGACATCTGGATTGTTTCCAGCTTTTGGTAATTATGAAATAAAGCTACTATCACATTTATGTACAGGTCTTTGTGTGAGGATACATTTTTATTTCTCTGGGATAAATGCTTGGAAGTACAGCAGCCGGGTCTTATGTTTTTAATTTTATAAGGAATTGCCACATTTTCCGAGCAGTCATACCATTTTGCGTGCCCCAGCAGTGTGTGTTTCCTGAATCTTTCTCAGTCAGTCCCGAATCTTTCTTAGTCTGAAGGTCCTCCTTTCCTCTGCCTCTGTTGTCCGACCTACCACCTGGGGCTAAAATGTGTGCTCTGCGGAGCTCTGATGATTCAGGCGATGCATGGGAAGCAGTCTGACAAACTGTCCCCAGCTGGGCCTAGCAGTGATTCCCTTTGGAGACAGCACCCCAGAATCTCCGAGAAGCGCCATAGACCTTTCTAACGTGTGCCCTGCATGTCCCAGCCTGGCTGGATTCCGCAGGGCAGCTGGGATATGAGAGTTGCTGTAGGTCAAGCGTGTTCAAGTCCAGGATGGCTTTTAAAGGCCACTGAGGACAGTGGGGAGCAAGACACCTGCATTATCTGGGCATCTGCTGAAGAGTGCAGCTCCTGCCTGCAGACCAGCACGCTTTGGCACGGCCACCCTCAGTGCTAGCAGTAGTCCTCTGGGTCAGTCTGCCTCTGTCCCTGACCGCGTCAGCTGGCAGTTCGGATTAGAACAACAGGTCCTGCTGCTATTGCTGCTGCTAAATGTGTGTGTGTGTGCGTGTGCGTGTGTGTGTGTGTGCACGTGCACGTGTGCATGTCAGAGAGAGCTGGCCTTTTAGCCACAGATCCATACCAGATTTGCTTAAGATAATGACAGTTTCTGGTAACACTGCGGGGCCAATTCCAGGGCCTATTACAAACAAAGCCCTGAAGCTTTTTACAGGCACTTTCCTTGTCACTTCCCTTGTGTTGTGTCTAACACAGCTGTCGCATGGCTGATTTCCTTAGGCTGTTGTCCTTCCCTCTCCCTTGCTGAGCTGTCGCTGGATGCCCCCCACATTAGCATCAGCCTTGTCTAGGCTTGACATTACTAGTGTGTCCCCATGTGGCTTGGTGACCTCAGACAAGAAGCTGAGTGGCTGCCTGGGCCCTACGGCCCCTTCAGCATCAAGTGTGACAGTCACAGTGTACCACAGGAAGCGGACATGAGGAATAAATAGGACCATGGAGAAACACTTGGTCCACAGATTGTGTTGGAAAGAGGTGGCCCGGTAGGGAGATGGACCTTTTAGGCTGCTTAGTCTCCTCTTAAAGGCCCCAGTGAATGCTGTATATCTCTGTCCTTTGTGTTTCACAAACTGAGATTTTTTTTTGAGGCAGGGTCTTACTATGTAGTGCGGGCTGGCCTTGAACTCGCTTTTGTAGCCCAGGCAGCCTCCCGAGTGCTGGGATTACAGGTGCACGCCACCATGCCTGGCACAAACTGAGATTTTATTTTGTTAGATTCACTTGTTTGTGAGTCTTCTCCCATGCCCACGTGCCCCCAACTCTGCATCACTGTTGATCCCAGGCTAGGGCTTGGGAATGTGTCCGCTGTTCTCTCGAAGGGCGTATGGAAGGGTTTCAGTGAGGTGGGAGTGGATCCGTGCCACTCCATTAGATAAATAATGGGCTGTTGAAGGCCCAGGAGCATTGGGTCCCTGGCACAAGCGTCCATCCCATGTAGAACAGAGGATAAGAATCACAGAGAGGGCCGGTGAGATGGCTCAGCGGCATAAGCGCCTGCCTGGCAAGTGCGAGGCCCGAGTTCGACTCCCGGAACCCACATACGAAAAAAGGGCCGGTGATATCGCTCAGCGGCACGAGTGCCTCCTGGTACCCACACACACACAAAAAAAAAAGAATCACAGAGAACAAGAATTGCAGCCAAAATGGAGCTGGAAAGATCTTTGGGGCTGCTTGTGTGCAGCCTGCCAGCTCTTTCTGTCTCGTTTTTCCTACTTGTGGCCCCTGTCTGGGGATGGATGAGACCCCTACGGATTCTGAGGAGTCACGCTCCTCTCAGATGTCAGAGTGCCCCGCTATGTGCTGAGTGCCCTCCCTTGTGTGTGACCTCATCCCACACCAGCTGACGGGACTGCAAGTCCCATAGGAGGTAACAGGCTTCTCGGGGTTGGGCTGCGCACCCCTACATGCAGCCAGATGGAAGGGCAGGGCTGGAGCTTGGAAAAAGGGGATTTGGATGATCCAGAGACCTCAGGGGATTTAGTTGAAAGTTGCCTGACTACCTTTATTCCCATAAATAATTTTCAGGGACAATGAGCAGTGCACAGCCAAAAATAACTAAGCACAAAGAAACTGTAATGGGAGGCAGTGGAAATATGCCTCAGAGACTTCAGTTATTTCAGTTATCCGACAGAGATTTAAATTGTCAGATCGCCCTCTGTGGTGTTTATACCCATTCCTACTTCCACCCTTCAGTGAATGAGGCTGTTTCCCTACACCCCGGGTAGCTCGGAATATAAGCAAAGTTTGTGATTTTTGAGACAAGGCCTTGCTCTGTGTTATGGCTCGTGTCTAGATGTCCCCCCAAAGCCTCATGCAGTCATGGGTGGGGCTTTTACAGAGGTGGCTGGATCTAGAGTGTGTGGCACTAGGATTAAGGGTGTGAGTGCTACCCGCCCTGGGTAGCCTGGATAAGATAAAAGGGGCAGAAAGATGCTGTTAGTGTCCCTTGCTTGTTTTGCTACCTTCTGCCTGCTATGAACTATTTCTCTTCTGTGATGCCTGTCTGCCATGCCACTCTGCCTTGGAGCCAGCCAATTACAGACTGAACCTCTACAAACTGTGAGCTATGTAAACCTTTCCCCCTTTAACTTTGGATGTCAGGTGTTTTGTCTCAGCAACGAGAAAACTAACCAAGACACTTTGGTTCCCAGGCTAGTCCTGAAATCCTGGGCTCAAGGGATTCTCCTGCCTCAGCCTTCTGAGTAGTCGGCACTACAGGTGTGTACTGCTGGACGTGGTTTAAGCAAATTGTTTTTGTCTTTGCCAACTTGATAAGAGAAAAATTTCAGTGGGATATTAATTTTTCTTTGTCTTATTTTGAGTGAAATTGAGTCTGCTTTCATTTGGTTAGAAGGACTGAATTCCCTTGTCTAAATTATTTTTGTCCTTGGCCCATTTTTCTGTTCAGTTGTTGACTTCTTACTGATTGCAAGGAGTTCTGTATTTATTAAGGAAATATTTTTGTCCCTGGTACATTTTACAAGCTTTTTCCCTGTTTTTGTCTCTTCTTTCTTTCTATGAAGATTTTTTAAAAATTGTGTTGTCAGATAGATCAGCTTTTCTTTCGTGACTTAGTTCTAGAAAAGCCTTTTTACACCAAGATCACAAGGGTACATTCAAAGAGAAATGAACTATTATTACCTCAAGAATAGTGCTGGCCTAGTTTCTCCTCTGAATTCATCTAAAGTTACTCTTCTTTCAAGATGACCCAAGTGGGTATCTTGATCCAGAGGGTTGGAAGTTTTAGACCCAGCCATCTCAGGATATCCTGTCTGCTTGGGCTTTTGGGCCCATATTGACGGTGGTCTCAGAATTCCCAGGTGTTCACTTTGAGGCTGCTGGTAGGCGTTACTCTCCCAGTGCACACACTGGGAGTGAAAACTGAGAAGCTTGGAAGACAGGTAAGTGGTGGGCAGTTGAACCAGAGTGCGCTAAAGCCCGTGCCTAGGTCTTCCTTTCCTGGATAATGCTTGGACAGCATTTGCTTTTTTTTGTTGTTGTTTGTTTTGTTTTTTTGAGACAAGATCTTGCTATGTAACTCAGGCTGGCCTTGAATGCATGGTGATCCTCCTGCCTCAGCCTCCTGAGTGCTGGGATTACAGGTATATACCACCATGCTCTGTCAGCATTTGCTTTTGACACGCCTTTTATCTTTTAATGATTGACATATTTTTAGATTGTGAATGTCTAGATCAGGTTACTGCCAATTTTTGTTGGCTAGAACTTTATTTTCTTTACTCCTCTAAATTTTATTAGTGGGGGAGGCTGGTACCCAGAGAGGTAAAGAATGTTGGAGCAGGAGGACACAGTGACCCTGGCACTCGGGTGTGCTTTGTGTCCTCTGCGCTGACTGCCGTGCTTACCCTGCAGAGGAACCGATGAAGCTGGACTGAGGGCAGCTGGCTGACGGCTTCCTTTTCCCAGCTGTGTAGACGAGTTTCCAGGCTTGCTGTGCCTCCACTGTGGCCCCCGATTCCTGACCCAGCATGGTGAGAGTGCTCATGTGAGTCAGTTGATTGCAGGTCAGTAAATGCTGATCACCAAAGCCCTTGCCTGCAGGAGTCAGGTTGGTCATGATGAAAGATGTGTGATGTGCTACATCCTGGGGCAGATTTCTTGATTCTGGGGAAGGCGTTTTCCAAGCTTGATTCCAGAGGAGTAATGAGATTCCCTACTACTGTTTTTTGTTTTTTTGTTTTTGTTTTTGAGACAGGGTCTCATTATGTAGTTTGGGAACTCATGGTGATCTTTCTGCCTCAGCTTTCTGAGTGCTGGTATTACAGGCGTGTACCACGACACCCAGCATCCACGACTGTTGCCACTACTGCTGTACCACCAGTGGTATGCACTCTGATGCATTATCTCCCGTGACCCACCCTGGGAGTGGGTACAGTCATTGGTCCCATTTTACAGAGAAGGAAGCAGGCCAAGAAACACGGCCAAGGTTGCCTATCTGGCCCAGTGATGCTACAGCTCAAGTGCACGCAATGCGGCCAGTGCTCGTGACCATTGAGGCTGCCACAGCAGTGGATCTGAAGGAAGCCTTGTGGCGCTGCATTGCTAAACTGCACATTCCAGAGCAGGACGTGTGAGGGAAAGATATGTGGCAGTGTAGCGCAGCCGTCCCCCTTCTTGGAGTTTCAAGCACCGTCATGAGACTTCGGGAAGAACCGCAGTTAGGAAATCTGTTCCACTTTGATTAACGGGGGGGGGGGGGCATCACAGTAAATCTTTACAAAAGGCATGTTGTGGGAGTGTGTAATGCCCACGTTTATTTTTTAGAAGTATTACTATTGAATTACTAATTTTAATTTTATGAATTTTATTATATTAAACAATGTGTACTTAATGGGAAAATAAAGTATCAATAAAATGCTAACTTTTTAATATGTAATGAGTATGTAGAATAAACATCAATATTTTCAACATCAACTGTTTACCTGCTTACAAATCTAAAATATTACAGCAGAAATAAATCCTATGTGAGCTACACTGAAAATACAAGCAAAACTCTACTGCAGAAATAATCTTTTTTTTTTGAGACAGGGTCTCGCTATGTAATTCAGGCTGGCCTTGAACTCTGTGTAGCCTAGTTTGGCCTCAAACTCGCAGTGATCCTCCTGCCTCAGCCTCTTGAGTGCTGGGATTATAGGCATGAGCCACCACACCCAGCCTCACAGAAATAATCTTTACTTCAATTATCACACCTAAGGTAGTCTTCACGTATGACAACGGTCTGTTCTATACCCGTCTCGCTCACATTGACAGCATAGCTGCTTAGCTTTATTTGCCTGTGTGGCAGGCCATACTTGTCAACTCTCTTGTCTTCCTCTTTTGTCAGGTGCTTTCTATATTATACAATGTGGACTTACCAGGAAAATGAAATATTAATAAAATAAAATATCAAATATGTCATGAGTGTTTAGAATAAACATCAACATTTTCTACGTCAACTGTTTGCTTGCTAAATCTAAAAAAAAAGACAACAGAAATAAATTCCTGTGTGAACTACAGTGAGAATACAAACAAAACTCTACCACAGAAATAATCTTTACTTCAGTTATCACACCTAAGGCAGTTTTCACGTGTGAGAACAGCATGTTCCATATAGAAGTCTCACTTACACTGATAGCCCGTGTGTTTTGTTTTCCTGTCTTCTTTGGTAGGACATGCTTGACATCTTGCCGGTCTTCCTGTTTTATCAGGAGGTTCTCGTGATGTTTCAGCTGTCGGTCCACCAGTCTGCTCCGGAACACTTTTGCAGAGTTCTTAGGGCAGGTACATACTGTTCTTCCTCTGTTGTAATTGATCATTTATCACTTCCAGTCCCAATCCTCTAAGAAAATTTCTCCATGGTATTTTGTACTTGTTATTTTCTTTGTAAACTATCAAACTATGCCACACATATTTGAGTAAAACACAACCACTGGCCAATGCTTTGTGTTTCAAGTGACATCATAGTTGCTGCATAACTCATCAGCAACATCTACTTCGCCTTTCATTTTGTTGACCATTTCTGGCTTCATCACTGTTGAGGATTCACTATTAATCTTTTGTTTTTTTGTTTTTTTGTTTTTTTTTGATTTTTTTTGAGACAGGGTTTCACTGTGTAGTTCAGGCTGGCCTTGAACTTACTTTGTAGCCCAGGCTGGCCTCGAACTCGCAGTGGTCTTCCTGTCTGGCCTCCTGGGTATTAGGATTGCAGGTGTGTGCTATCATGCCTGCCTTCAATCTTTTTTTTTTTTTTTGGTTTGGTTTTTTGAGACAGAGTCTTGCTACATAGTCCAGGCTAGCCTTGAACTCACTATGTAGCACAGGCTGACCTTGAATTTACAGGATCCTCCTGCCTCAGCTGCTCAGTGCTGGGATTATAGGTGTGTACCACCACGCCTGGCTTCACTATCAATCTTATCATGGTGTAATGTTGACAGTATCAATACTACTTTATTTTTCTTCACCATATAGGAGGCCAATGTTACATCTTTCTGAAATCCAAAGATTGTACTATACATTTCTCCATCGTGAACTTGCAACCTTTTTTCAGGAATCTCCACTTTGTTCTTGCAGATAGTACCTATGCTGGTCAACTGCTGTTCTTTTAGAAATGTAACATCAGTGAGTAACTTGTGAACCAGTTGTTGAATGTGACATTGGGTCACTTTTTGAAATGGGTGCAACAAGTCTGTTCACAAAGTCAAACTGTTTGTCACTGCACAAATAAAGACCTGATGGCTGAGTTCCAGGATAAATTTCTAAATTGCAGGTGTAAAATGTCTTCACATCTACCAGGGCATATATTTTTATACCATATTGGGAGGGTGTATTTGTCACATACCCTGAAACCTTCAACAACCACAAAATGATGCAAGTTGTTTGTCAGTTGTCATCTATTCAGACGGTGTATAAATTGCTTGACAGGAAGTTTTCAGAAAATGAGCTAATAGCCAAATTATTGGATTTTTTCTTTTTTCTTTCTTGGCAGGTCTTTTTGTCATCAAAACATAGGCAATTTTGATAGAAACCAAATCTCTTGAGTGTCATTATTGTTCTAAAAATCTCAATGCTACATCTGTCACTTGTCCATAAATCCTTTAGATTCTGACAATTAGAATGATAAAGTCCTGCTATGACGGCTTTTAGTTCAGACAATGAGATGTCATGATAAATATATTTTTGAGTATTGCTATTGATGCATATAGGATGTTTTACTTATATTTCATTATTAGTGTAATTCAAAACATCCTGTAGCATCTCGTCCATTACAAACAATTTCAAACATTGAATCGCACTGTTGGCATTCTGTCTCTGACCTAGTTCTAACCTTGGATTGTTCAGGTATACATGACCATTTTGTAGCATTTTGACTAGTCAAATATTTATTTGCATTACTTGCAAAACTTTATTTGCATTCTTCCTCGTCTGAATCAAGTTCTTCATTTTGTACTTCTCTGTCGTGTCTTGTTGTGTTAGTTACTTTCTCTCCTTGCTGAGACAAAATACCCAATGCCCAAAATTAAGGAAGGAAAGATTTATTTAGCTCACGGTTCATGGAGGTTTCAGTCCATAATCAGCTGGCTCCAAGGCAGGGTGGCATGGCACAGGGGCAACACTTCAAGGTGGCAGAAGACAACAAAAGCAGCAAGAGCAAAAAGGGGTGGTGGGGACAAGCCTCTTTTCCTCCCTTATACTGTGTGCAGGCGACCTGCCCTGGGGTTGGGGCTAGTCCTTTACACCCACACCATATCCATGCCCATCTCTTTAAGGGGCTCAGGATGTTTACAAAGTGAGGACCCTGGCCCCTTGCTGAGTCCCTTAGTTAAACTTCTAAACTTCTCAAGTTGACGCAGTGTATCAACCATTACACTTGCTAACTTCTTTGGCTTAGATGATCCAAGTCATCATAGGTAGCTGAATCACCTGGTGACTCACTTTCAACCTCCTCCCAAAGTTGTAAAAGCAGATTTTCATGTGGCATTGTAGTAAATTGGGCTAATTCTACAAGAAAAATCAAAAGAAAACATGTAATAAAAAATTATAAATACACAAAAATGTAACAGCACATAGCATGGGTAAAAGTCACCCATTTATACTTCAACATATGTGTGTACACCTTGCCATTCGTCATACTGAGTGGGTGAACACCAAAATTGCTCCCTGTATTCCCCCAGAGCAGCTACTGAGACGCACAGCTGGGTACTAAAATACATATTTCCATTAGGAAATACATATTTTTTTGGTTTGGTTTATGCTAAAATACATATTTCCATTAGGAAATAGGTCAAGGTGTATTTTACCCACCATGGTGCCCTTTTATAACCCCCAGTTCCCAAATGAGCTGGACCACAGAATCCTTGTTTCTGCATTACCCTAAATGTCTTATGCACCTCAGACTGCAGTTCGGGAGACGCTGTCATGGCTCGTAAGTGTAATTAATACTCTAATTTCAGTCAACTCACATGACATAGAGAAGGGAAGGGATGGAATCTCAGCCCAGCCCGGGTCTTCTGCAAGGCTGGTATCTGTTTCTCAGTCATCATCTTCAAGGGGACACCTGGACTGTCCTCGTGGGGAGACAGGTAGATGATAACCCTAGTGAGACTATAGACCTTTCCCAGGGTGGCAAAAAGACTAGTTGGAGATGAATGATTTTCTATGTAGGTATACGCAACCACAAAGCTTATTTGAGGAGCTTTGGGTAAGTTCCTCTTTCTTCAGCTTCGTGGGGGGACCTGAGCCAGGGGCGAAGGAAACTGCCGCTAGTGGGCCAGGCTCCGCCTAACCTACGTTGGCCCCACACCCACCCGGAGCACCCCTTACCCAGCCCTTCATTGCAGATTAGTGTCAGTCGCTTGCAGTGTAGCTGATCAAAAGTCATTTGCAAGCAGCAGGGCTCCACTGGGTGATTTTGTAGAGCTTTGTTCGTCCTAGTGTACTTGGCCAAATGCCTGTGAATATATACTATTAACCGGAGAATTGGGTTTTGTGCTTCCATCTGAGGGCTCTGCAACTTCTGTCTGCATTCTTCCACAGTCATTCCTGGTCTTGGGGGCGGAGCGGTATGCTCCCCGTGACGAGAGGGTCCCTTTATGAGCTGGCTACCAAGAACTGTGAATGCCCTGCCCTTTTGCACAGCATGACGCCTTCTCTGATGACAGAGGGCATCTGTGTCGAAAGATTCTCTTCTGTACTGGATGATGGAATAACACCACCAGGGTTTAAATGCAGCTCTGACACTTGAGCAGCTGAAAATAATAGTATCGGTTTGTAAAGATGACTCGAAAAAATTTATATGTATATGTGGCTTAGATGATACCCGATACATAATAAACGCTATGTGCTTACTGTTACTGCTCCCGTTAGTGTGGCTTTGTTTGGGTGTTTCTACATCTCAACCTCTTGACTCCCAGGCTCTTGACTCAATAATCTTCCCAATAATCTTTCTTGCTGTGGAAACAGCACGGCCGAGAGCTCCTTTGGGTGCCTGGCTTTTCCCAGGAGGAAATGCCTGGGTGGCTGATTCCCGAGTCTTAGAACCTCAGGGAGAATTCTAGTTGCCCATTCTCTCTGAGTCTGCTTCCTGCTCTGAGTTACTCATCCTTGTTATGCATCACCCGTGCCCAGGATTGCTTCTGAATTTGTATCCCTTCCTTCCCAAGCATGCTCCTGGGATGTTTTCATCAACAGTTGCTCCACAGTCAGGAAATGAAACTTAATTTTTATAATCCAAGCCAGACAGAATTGGGTAAACTTGACAGACACTATATCCCCAAGCCCCATTTGAGAGGTTATTGGATTATATTTGTTGCGAATTCATCACACTTTGTTAGACGGAGAAAGAAAAGTGGAGGGTGAGCCTGTGGTTAACGGGCGATTAGCAGGTGAGCGGTTTTCCTTAGCTTGTGCAGAAGGTAACTGGTGCTTTGGGCCAGTGCGCTGTGTTGCCTAGGGTGCCTGTAGGACTCTGTGGGGGAAGCCTCTGGACTTGTTTGTGTTTTCTTTATTTTTTAATTGATATACAATAATTATACTTTTTTTACTTTTTATTTTTATTAGTCCATGTTTGCAGTACATAATGATTACGTTACTCATGGGGAGTTGGTATAGGTACATAACACATCTTAATTCTTTTTACTTCTCTTCTCTGCTCCCTCCTAAGCCCCTCCCTCCATCTCTTAGAATAATTTTACATATTTATGGGGTACATGGGATAATTTGATACATGATGTAGTGATCAAATCAGGGTAGTTAGCATATCGTCTCATATCATCATTTCTTTTGCTAAGAGCATTTAAAAACCTCTCTTCCACCTCTTTTTAGAATACAAAGGAGAGCTATGGTTTGTGTATGATTTGTTGCCCGAGTACATGCTGCATGAGTTTAACCCCCGAAGTCTTACGTTAAGGGTATTAAGAGGGTGGGAACTTAATACATCTGTTGTGTTTAGAGGTGGGGCTTTTGGAAAGTGATTAGATCAGATTAGGTCAACAAGGTGTCGCCCCCACGATTGAGTCCTGGTAGTTCATTAAAGAGGGGGAGACCACAGAGTGAGGCGCACACACATGCCTGCCACAACGGGGTGCAGCCTATGGCATGTTGTTTGGACATTCAGCCTCCAAAGCTGTGAACTGAATGAACCACTTTTCTTTGTAAAGTTAGCTTATCTCAGATAGTATGTTATAGGAAAGAAAAGCTGACAAATACAGGAGGTGAAAGATCTCTGTAATGAAAATGACGAAACACTGATGAAAGAAATTTGATGGGCCGGGGATATAGCTCAGCAGTACAGCACCTGCCTGGCAGGCTCAAGGTCTGGAGTTCAATTCCTGGTACTGGGGAAAAAAAAAAAAAGAAAAGATATGCAAGAAGACACAAATATATGGGAAAATATGCTATGTTCATGGGTTGATAGAATTACTCCTGTTAAAATGTCCATATTACCCAGAGAGATCTACAGATCCAATACAAAGCATCACATGACATTCTTCATAGAAAGAGGGGAGGAAAAGAAAGAACCATAGAGTTTATAGGGAACTTCAGAAGACTCTGAATAGCACAGCAGTCTTGAGCAGAAACCACAAAGCTGGAGGTATCACTCTACCTGACTTCAAATCATACTACAAAGTGACAGGAACCAGAACAGCATGTACTGGCGTGAAAACAGATCAGTGGAACAGAACAGAGAACTAAGCCATAAATAAATCCACACATTTATAGCCAATTGATTTTTGACAAAGGTGCCAAGAACACACATTGAGGAGGAGACAGTCTCTCCAATAAATGGTGCTGGGAAAACTGGATAAGAATAAAACTAGACTCCTCCACTCCCCGGCTACAAAAATCAACTTAAAATGATTAAGTCCTTAAATTTAAATCCTAAAACTAGGAAACTCCTCAAAGAAAGCAGAGTGGATTTGTTTTCTATAGGTTCCTGGTCTGGGTTAGGGGCGTGTGCATCATCAGCTGAGTGAGCAGGATGGGGATTGAGTTTGGCAACTTGGAGGTCATGAACTTGACCTTGATGAGCAGCTTCCTCAGGGCAGTAAGAAATGTGAATCTTCCTGGAGTGGATATAGGATCATTTCTTTTTTTACAGGACTTTTAATTGTGGATATCTTCAGGCCCATAATTTTTCTTTCTGAATACTATTCCCCAAGGATGATCATCAGAGTAACTTTTTTTTTGAGACTTGCTATGCAGTTCAGGCTGGCCTTGAACTCACTTACGTAGCCCAGGCTGGCCTCAAACTCACGGCGATCCTCCTGCTTCAGCCTCCCAAGTGCTGGGATTACAAGCATGCACCACCATGCCCGGCTCAGAGTAATATTTTCATATTATGTCGTTAATAGTTGACTCTCAGCTTGTCCTTTGAGAATTCCCCAAAACAATTTGAAATAGCATTGAGATTTTGTTGTAAATAAATATCCCAGAAGGAAATAGAGACTTGCTGCTGTTGTTTTAAGTTAATAGCTAATTGGGCCATGAAAACTCGTTGCCAATTCAGTACCAAGATGTGCAGAACATAACTTCCTTGGGTACATATTGATTTTTTCACTCTGAGGTGGTTATGCTGTGAGATAATTGACCAACACTGGCTTTTGAAAAGGACACACCAGTCCCTGTGTTCAAAAGATTTCCCCCTGCTCACTCCCTGCTTGTCCTCAAATGTGCTGCTGCTTTTTAAAAATTTCCATGAAGTGACAGTTAATGACTTGTATAGCTGACAGTTATAGCCCGTTTAGTCTCATCTCATCCAGTATTCCTCATTACTTTGGCATTTCATTCCTACAAAGCACTTTTTAATAATCCCCATTTTCTTGTCTGATGTGACTCTTAATTTTAAATTTGGTATACAGTTGAGCCTTAACTCTTCATGTAGTGGTGAAATGATTAAAGAAATTCCAAGCAAATTATTTATTCAGAGTTAAGGCAGAGGCCTCACCTATTCCTTATGTTTTCCTTAGGGGCCTGGCTCATCTCTGTGATTGGGGTCTGCCTGGCCTGTGTGGTGTCCTCCTAAGAGCTGCTGCTCGTAGATGGAAGGGGCAGTCCTCAGGTCTCTGTATTGTCAGACTTGCTGGCCCAGCAGGAGGGCTGCGGGGATGGAGAGGAAGTCAGCTCCCTGTGTCCTGCAGTGTAGGAGAAGCAGTCCTGCTGCCCAAGGTGCCCTGAGGGATTGCTAGGCTAGTGTTATGATTTAGATCTAAAATGTCTCCCAAAGTCTCATGTGTTTGGGAGTTGATTGCCTCTTGGCAGCACTACACTCATCAGTTGATTCATCCATCGATGAGTTCATAGCTGCATGTAATGTTAGAAAGTGGAGCCTAGAAGGGCTTGTATTCTTGTCCATGGAGCCTTTCTCTTTCTGCTTCTGGGCTGCCATGAGGTGAACAGCTGTCCTCCTCCATCTCCTTTCACCACGCCATTTCTGTCTTGGAGCCAACTAACCATGGACTGAACCCACTGGAAAGTATAAGCCAAAATGAACCTCTCCCCCTTTAAATTGTGGGTGTCAAGTATTTTCTCCCATTGATGGGAAAGTGACTAATTGGACAGCAGTGTCCAATTTCTAGAGCTGTGCTGTCCCACACAGGAGCCACTAACCATAGGTGGCCATTTGCATTTAATTCATTAAGAATAAGGAACATTAAAAATTCATTTTCTCAGTCACATTGTTTGAAGTGCTTGATGGCCAGATGTGACCAATGGTTACCACATTGGACATTGCTTGCAGATGTGCATTTCATCTTTGCTGTGAGTCCTGGTGCACAGCATGCTTTTGAGGGCGTGGCAGCCTCCAGGGTGGTGCTAGAGGCCACCATTTAGGGTATTTCTCTGGTTCCCACCTGACCCTTGTACAGGGAATGGAGTTCAGTTTCCGGAGGACTGGAAGTAGCAGGTGGTCTAGGTCTCACCTGAAGGGAGTGGCAGTGCCAGGCTAGGAAACTGAGGCAGAACTTCAGACACACACTGGGACTACCTGATGAGGAAGAGGGGGCCTGTAACTTGGAGGTCTTGCTGAGGCCCAAGCTCACTGAAGCTTCCTGGATCTTTCAGAGCAGCAAGACCCAATCTAGGCCCAGGCGGTGTGACTGGGATTGTTGAAATTTGGGCCTGGTCCCAGCACAGCACTGCCTGGCCCTCAGAGGTGTTCTGAGAGCTGCTGGGTGCAGTTGGTAGGGTGGGCAGGGGCTGGAACCTGTGAGACTTGAGGGGCTGCGACATGAAAGCTTTTTATTCACCCTTGCCTGATATTTCTAGCACACTAAGAGTGGCCTTTCCAAGAGCTCTAGATAATTCTAAAAGTAAAGGAACAAATAGGAAAAAAGATGGGTTTTCTTTTTAAAAGGTGAAAGAGGTTCTGTCCAGTAGCAGAAATGTAGCAGGCCACATCTCAGTGGAATTTCTCTCTTACGAACAACTCTAGCTACCTGAGAGCCGCTGGGGAGGAATCCATGATGACCACCCCTGGAGGACCCAGGACGAGTTTCTTAGAGCATTCAAGGCGGCATCGAGGATGATAGTAAATAACAGTTAATACATAATTCTTCCTAAGACAGGCACTGTGCTAATTGCTGTATATAAACTCATTTCAGAGAACATTTATGAGAGGTGTAGTCAGGTTTATCATTTGGACAGTTCCCAATGGGAGAAAGGCTTAACACTGCAGCATTTAACATCAACAACTGTTGCAGTAGCAGCTGCTATACTTTCTAGTTTAAGGAGAATTTTCACGTATACTGCCTTTTAAAACAAACATACAAATAGCCTTAGTGAGGTACAAATGATCTGCCATAACATTTGCCCATTGTAAAAACACAATTGAGTGATTTTAGAAAATTTACAGTTATGCAGCCATCCCCACAATCCAGTTTTAGAACGTTTCCATCACATTTGCGCTTGTTTACCTATAATTGCTGTTCCCACCCTAACCATGGGGAAACACTGGTCTGTTTTCTGGCTCTATAAGTTTACCCTTGCTGGAAATTTCATAGAAATGGAACCATACAATATGTGATCTCTTCCATCTGGATTCTTTATTTAGCATAATGTTTTTGAGATTCATCATGTTGTAGCATGTATTGGTAGTTCATTTAATCTGTTGAATATGAATTGGTAGACATTGGAGTCTTTCCACTTTAGGGCTATTGTGAATGATACTGCTGTGAATATCCATGCATATGTCTTTGTGGGAAGATATATTTTCATTTACCTTGGGTAGATGCCTAGGAGTCCAATTGCTAGATTGCATGGGAAGTTTATGTTTAACTTTGAAAGAAACTGCCAAACTGCTTTCTCAAGTGGTTGTACATTTGCATTCCCTCCAGGAATGCATGAGGACTACTGTTTATCCATATCCTCTCCAACACTTGTTATTGTCCAGTTTTTTGTAGCCATTCTAGTAGGCATATGAAGGTACCTCTTTCAATTTACATTTCTCTAAAGACTAATCAAGTTAAGCATCTTTGTTAGCCCTTTGCAAATCTTTGGCAAAAATATTCAAATGTTTTGCCCACATATTAATCATATTATTTGTCTTCTTATTGAGTTATCTGTATTCTTTCTTTCTTTCTTTCTTTTTTTTTTTTTTTTTCTTTATGTGGGTACCGGGAACCGAACTCAGGACCTCACGCTTGTCAGGCAGGCGCTTATGCCACTGAGCTATATCACCAGCCCTGTCTGTATTCTTTCTGTGTTCTGGATACAAGTTCTTTATCAGATATGATTTTCAAATATTTTTCTCTCACACGTGGCTTTTCTTTTTGTGTCATTAAGAATTCATTGCCTAAGAGAAGACAGTATAGAGAGTAACTGGAACCAAGAGAGCCCTTTTTCATTTAAATGCTGTTCCAAGAGGGACAGGAGCTCTCTTATTTGTGACTGGGTCTCCAGCGTGCAGAATAATTCCTCCCACGAAAAAGACACTCAAGAAATATTTGGAGGAAGATGGCGGATGAGTAAGAAGCAGGCAGCGAAACTCTCTCTAAAAGTTACCATTGGAACACGGGAATATAGCGACCCGGAAAGCGCAGGAGGGGGGGAGATGCCTCCCCGAAACCCAGAAAAGTTCTGAAGCGCAATCTGGGACCCCCGGCACCAGTGACGGGTGACTTCCAACAAAGAAGAAGGAAAGAAGGACCAGACCGCACGCGCGCACCTTCTACTATCCCGGGAGTTGCAGCGCCGCGGAGGCTCAATTCTACGGACACACGGTGGCAGCTGGCGCCCAGGGAGCCCCCACGGAGGATCCTGAGAGAGCGGCGGGGCAGGGGAGCGGTGGAGAACGGTGCTGACCGGCAGTGAGTGTCTCTCAGCCACAGCTGCCCCGCGCCAGAGAGCGACCAGCCGGGCGCCATTGTGGGGGGTGTGGCAAAACTCAGAGCGGCTGGAAAACTGCTCTGGGAACTTGTGCTCCGGACAGGCAGCACGGGGCCTCTCAGGCCTACGAAAGTGTGCTGAGGTCAGCAGGCGAACGAGACTGGACTCTCAGCCACACCTGTCCCGCGCCAGAGAGCGACTGGCCCGGCGCCATTGTGGGGGGCGTGGCGAAAAACCAGAGCGGCGGGAACCAGTGCAGGGAACCCGCGCTCCGGACAGCGCGCTGCGCCTCTCAGGCCCAGGAATAGTGAAAGGGCTCTGAGAGCGGAGGCAAGCTAGACTGGTCTCTGCCTGAAAGTACGCGCCTCTGCTCACCGCCCGCCAGAGGGCGCTCCTGGCTTACTGGGACGGACCTGCACAGAACAGGACTCTGTCACCACAGGGTAACTGCCTACAGCAGAGTCAACACCTGGAACTGATTCTTTTTATTTTTTTTATTTTTATTTTTATTTTTTTATTTTTTTATTTTTTTTCTCACTGATTTGTTTTTTGTTCTGGCGAAGGGTTTTTTTTTGTTTTTGTTTTGTTTTGTTTTGTTTTGTTTTTTGGTGGGGTTTTATTTTTGATCTGTCTGTTTTATTGTTTTTATCTTCGTTTTTGTTTCTGTATGTGTATTTGCTCTTTCCTTCATTATTCTCTCTGGTTTTTTATATGAGTGTAAACAGCGCCTCTAACTTCTTTGTGATTGTGGTTGTGATCCTTTCTTCCTTTTATCCCTTCCTTCTCTTTTTACCACCTGTCCTCTGCACTAGTGTCCCAATTTTAGTGGGATCCCTCTTGGTCCTCTAACCTTACATCTAATTCCTTCCTCTTCTCCCAATACTCTATTTCCTCCTTAACTCATTTTAAATTTAAACTCCTCAGGGAAAAATTGACATACATAGGACTTGTATACTGCATATAATTTTTTCTGGTGTGTTTTAGATTTTGTTATATAAACACAACTCTATACAGCTAAAAGTGGTAAATAACTGGTTAGCTGAGTCTGTCATTTTCTAGGCTGTGTTTGATGCTTTAGTTAACATTATAGCCAAATGTGAAATAATTGTTCTAAACATCTTTCCTTCCTGATATTTCATGATTGAGATTGACTAAGGGACACAGAAAATACAGTGGCACAGTACCAAAGAATCAAGGACTGGGCCAAACAGGTAGCAACTTCGCATACCCAACGAATTGAAGAGGTAGGATCTGGCAGAAAGCTCAAAACCTAAAAGCAAGCTCCACTTGGAAGATACTGCAGAGAAGTAGTCATCTTCTAAAGATCTTAAACACTAGCAATAAAGTAACCTACTATAGGTAATTTGCAAACATCACCCCAGGAATTAAAGAAAGAAAAAATGAGACGACACTTAAACAAGATGCAACCCCACACATCCAATTCACCAAAGGCAAACCTAGGGAGCAACGAGGTGGGACAGTCCGAAAGCCACCCACCTGGCCTATCTGAAGTGGTAACAACAAAGCAACTGAATGAGGTTCTGGAAAAAATTAAAACAGAAATAATCTCACAGATAACTGCAGAGATAATGTCTACAATGAAGACCATGCTTAAGGACACTATAGCTGATACAGACAAAAAAATAGATGAACTTAAGAAAACTATAGAAACCATGAATGCTCAGCATAGGAAAGAAATGGAATCCATAAGGCAGATTCAAGCAGATATCCAAGAGATAAAAAATTCCATTGAAAGTATTTGTAGCAGAATAAGCCAGTGCGAGGACAGGATCTCAGATATAGAAGACAGGCTTGCAATTAGTGATCATGAAGTGGAAAAATTCTTAAAAATAGCAAGGGACCATGAAAAATCAATTCAGCAGCTGCTAGATGACTCAAAGATAAACAACTTAAGAATAATTGGAATAAATGAAAAAGCAGGAGATAGCATCAACGACATTAAAACCTTGTTCAAAGACATAATCAGGGAGAACTTTCCTGGAAGAGAAAAGGAATTTGACACCCCTATAAGTGAAGCTTTTAGAACACCAACTAGACATGATCAAAAAAAAACTTCAGCCAGACATATTATAGTCAAGATCCCAGAAATTCAACAGAAGGGCAGAATCTTAAAAGCTGTTAGGGAGAAGAGACAAATCACCTATGAAGGAAAACCCATCAGAATCACAGCTGACTTTTCAGCACAAACCCTCAATTCAAGAAGAGCTTGGAATGATGTATTGCAAGCTCTAAAGGAAAATAATTTTCAGCCCAGATTGATGTACCCTGCAAAACTATCTTTCAAAATTGATGGAGAAATAAAATACTTTCATGACAAAGAACATCTGAGAAAATTTATGACCACCAAACCAGCACTCCAAAACGTTCTGAAGGACATTCTAGAAAGAGATAGGAACCCCAACAGAAGGAATCCACCAGGCAGGGCAAATAATTAAATAGCCGGAAAGCGGAAAAACAAAGAGTGGGAACCAACAACAGGAAAATATCATGACAAGTCAATACATATCAGTTTTAACCATCAATGTTAACGGTCTCAATTCACCAATCAAAAGGCACAGACTGGCGAAATGGATCAAGAAGCAAGATCCAACAATATGCTGTATACAAGAAACACATTTAATTCAGAAAGAAATTCATAGACTGAAAGTCAAAGGATGGAAAACAATACTCCATGCCACAGGAACCCAGAAAAAAGCAGGGGTAGCTATTCTTTTTGCAGACAAAGTGAACTTCAAGCCAAGAAGGATTCAGAGAGATAAAGACGGTCATTACATCCTTGTAAAGGGAACAATCCAAGAGGAAGAGATAATGATCATAAATATATATGCGTCAAATACCAATGCACCCAGCTATATAAAACAAGTACTAAAGGACATGAAAAATCAAATAAGCACTAATACAATTATATTGGGAGATCTCAATACTCCACTGTCACAAAAAGATAGATCAACTGGACAGAAAATCAATAATGAAATAGTAGAACTGAACCAAACTTTTGAACAAATGGACTTAGTAGATGTCTACAGAGTGTTCCATCCCACAACATCAGAATACACATTTTTCTCAGCTGCACATGGGACGTTCTCCAAAATAGACCACATACTAGCTCATAAAACCTGCTTAAGTAAATGCAAAGGAATTGAAATTATCCCATGCATATTATCAGACCATAGTGCAATGAAATTGGAAATCAATGGCAAAAGAAATTACAAAAACTCCCTAAACACATGGAAATTAAACAGCATCCTCCTGAACAACCAATGGGTCACAGATGAAATTAAAGAAGAAATTAGTCACTTTCTACAACTGAATGATAATGACAGTACAACATACCGGAACTTATGGGATACAATGAAAGCAGTCCTAAGAGGGAAATTTATAGCATTAAATACTTATATCAGGAAAATAGAGCAAGCGCAAATAAACAACTTAAGGGTGAACCTCGAGCTTCTAGAAAAAGAAGAGCAGGTTAAGCCAAAAGCCCGTACAAGGGAGGAAATTATAAAGATCAGAGCAGAAATTAACGTATTGGAGACTAAAAAAACAATACAAAGAATCAATGAAGCAAAAAGTTGGTTCTTTGAAAGAATAAATAAGATTGACAAACCCTTATCCAACCTTATTAAAAAAAGAAAAGAAAAGACTCAAATCCATGCAATTGAAAATGAAAAGGGTGATATCACGACGGACCCTGCAGAAATCCAGAAGATCATCTATACCTATTTTGAAAATTTATATTCTACTAAGATGGAAAATGCAGAAGAAATGGACAGATTCCTAGATTCGTATGAATTACCAAAGCTAAATCAAGAAGATTTAAAAATCCTAAATAAACCAATATCAACCAATGAAATTGAAGATGTAATTAAAAACCTCCCAACAAAGAAAAGTCCAGGCCCTGATGGATTCACTGCTGAATTCTACAAGAAATTTAGAGAAGACCTAACGCCCTTACTTCTCAAACTTTTCAATGAAATTGAAAGGGAAGCAATACTCCCAAATTCATTCCTGGAAGCAAGCATTACTCTGATACCAAAACCAGAGAAGGACCCAACTAAGAAAGAGAACTACAGGCCAATCTCCCTAATGAACATAGATGCAAAAATCCTTAATAAGATACTGGCAAACAGAATCCAACAAATCATCAAGAAGATTATACACCATGACCAAGTTGGATTCATCCCAGGGATGCAGGGATGGTTCAACATACGTAAATCAATAAATGTAATACACCATATTAACAGAACCAAAGACAAAAATCACATGATCATCTCAATAGATGCAGAAAAAGCTTTTGACAAAGTCCAGCACCTTTTCATGATAAAAACCCTACAGAAAATTGGAATAGAGGGTCTTTATCTCAATCTGGTAAAAGCTATCTATGACAAACCAACAGCCAATATTATACTAAATGGCCAAAAACTGAAAGCCTTCCCTCTAAAATCAGGAACAAGACAAGGATGTCCACTGTCCCCACTCTTATTCAACATAGTTCTGGAAACTTTAGCCAGAGCGATTAGACAAGAGAAAGAAATAAAAGGAATAATGATTGGAAAGGAAGAAGTTAAATTATCATTATTTGCAGATGACATGATACTCTACACAGAAGACCCCAAAAACTCCACTAAAAAACTGCTAGATTTAATAAGCAAATTCAGTAGTGTAGCTGGATACAAAGTCAATACTCAAAAGTCAATAGCCTTCCTGTACACAAATAACAAACTTACTGAAAGAGAAATTAGGGAAACAATACCTTTCACAATAACATCCAAAAAAATGAAATACCTAGGAATCAACCTCACGAAGGATGTAAAAGACCTCTATACTGAAAACTACAGTACTCTGAAAAAGGAGATTGAAGAGGATATCAGAAAATGGAAAGATATCCCTTGCTCCTGGATAGGAAGAACCAATATAGTGAAAATGGCCATACTTCCAAAATTGTTATACAGATTTAATGCAATTCCAATCAAAATTCCAACAGCATATCTCACAGAATTAGAGAAAACAATCCTAAAATTCATTTGGAATCAGAAGAGACCTAGTATAGCAAAGGCAATTCTGGGCAACAAAGGCAAGGCAGGGGGCATCACTATCCCCGACTTGAAATTATACTATAAAGCTACTGTGATAAAAACGATGTGGTACTGGCAAAAAAACAGACCTGAAGATCAATGGAACAGATTAGAAGATGCTGAAACAACCCCAGACATACTAAGCCACCTTATCTTTGACAAAGGTGCCAAACACATTCGCTGGAAGAAAGATAGCCTCTTTAATAAATGGTGCTGGAAAAACTGGCTCTACACATGCCGAAGATTAAAACTAGATCCATATCTTTCACCATGCACTAAACTAAATTCAAAATGGATCAGAGATCTAAATATTAAAACAGAAACATTAAATCTGCTGGAAGGTAGGATAGGTAAAACCCTTGGAGACATTGGTGTAGGCAAAGACTTTATGAATAAAAACTCAACTGCACGGGAACTATCCCAAAGAATCAATAACTGGGATCTCATCTTATTAAAAAGCTTTTGCACAGCAAGAGAAACCACCAATAGAGTGAAGAGACAACCCACAATGTGGGAAAAAATGTTTGCCAGCTGTTCCTCAGACAAAGGATTACTATCGAGAACATATAAAGAACTCAAAAAAATCAGACCTCCCAAATTTAAAGACCCACTCCAAAAATGGGCATCTGAGATGAATACACATTTCTCAGATGAAGAAATACTAATGGCAAACAAATATACAAAAAAATGTGCAACATCACTAGTCATTCGAGAGATGCAGATTAAAACAACACTGAGATACCATCTCACCCCAGAAAGAATGGCTACTATTAAGAAATCAACTAATAACAAATGCTGGAGGGGCTGTGGGGAAAAAGGAACCCTTCTTCACTGTTGGTGGGAGTGTCGACTGGTACAGCCACTGTGGAAGTCAGTGTGGAGATTCCTCAGAAAACTAGGGTTGGAGGTCCCATTTGACCCAGCTATTCCCCTTCTGGGCATCTTCCCAGAAGAATTAAAAACATCGTACCACAGCGATATATGTGCACCCATGTTTATAGCAGCACAATTTGTAATAGCCAGATCTTGGAAACAACCCAAATGCCCATCAACTGAGGAATGGATAAGAAAGATGCGGTATTTTTATACAATGGAGTACTATTCAGCCATAAAGAAGGATAAACTGGAGACTTTTATAGGTAAATGGATGCAACTCGAGAAAATACTCATAAGTGAAATAAACCAGAAGCACATGTGTAAGCATCGTATTATCTCTCTAGTATGAGAAACTGAAAGAGTAAATAAGATCCAAAATGTACAATAGATATGGTGAATCAAAAAGAAACTGGTAAAAAGGAAAGAGAGACTGGAATAGGGAAAAGAAAGAAGGGAAAGGGAAAAAAATTGTATATATATATATATAAGATGGTTAAGATAGATACACTACCAATTTTACTTAGTTCATTGAAGAGTAAGGTTTGTGCCAATAATGTTTGGACAATTGAATGCTAATGTCTGGTGTCCTGAATAACTAACTTAAAGATAGTAATACGTAATGTATTAACCATTGTTACCCTCCTATTATGTTGTTTTGAAAATTTGTTCTTCTTTTGATTTGTTTTGTTTTTTCTTCTCTTTAAAATAAAAAAAAAAAAAAAAAAAAAAAAAAGAATTCATTGCCTAAGCCATGGTCAAAAATGCTCCTACATTTTTTTTCTAGAAGTTTTATACTTTAAGATCTTGCATTTAGGTCTATAATCCATTTTGGATTAATTTTTATATATGATGTAAGATAAAGGTCTAAGTTATACAGTATTCCCTTTCCTCCCTTTTCTTCCTCCTTTCTTCCCTCCCTCCCTCCTTTTCTTTTTTTTCGTATGTGTATATCAAATTGACTATCCTTTACCCACTGAATTACATGTCAATTGTGTTGACATCTTTATTGAAAATCCATTAACTATAAATGTAAGGATTTCTTTCTGAATTCATTATTCTGTTTCATTGATTTGTCTGCCTGTCTTTGTGTCAATATCACACTATCTGGATTAATTACTGACTTCGTAGTTTTTTTTTTTTTTTTGTGGGTACCGGGGGTCGACCTCAGGACCTCGCGCGCCAGCAGGCGCCCGTGCCGCTGAGCGATATCACCAGCCCTTTTTTCGTATGTGGGATCCAGGAGTCGAACTCGGGCCCTTGCGCTTGCCAGGCAGGTGCTTATGCCGCTGAGCCATCTCACTGGCCCCATAGTTAGTTTTAAGATTGAATAGTGTTAAATTATTCAGCTTTGTTCTTTTTCAAAGTGTTTTGGATATTCTAGGACCAACTTGACAATTTCCTTCCAAAAGTCTGCTGGAATTTTGATAAGAATGCATTGAATCTATTGATCGTTCTGGGGGGAATTCCTATCTTGACCACACTGAGTCTCCAGTTGATGAGCATGGACTGTCTCTCCGTTATTTAAATCTTCAGTTTGACTCAGCAGTGTTCTGTAGCTTTTAGTACACAGGCCTTGTATACCTTTTAGTAAGTTTATTCTTAAGTATTTTATTTTTTTAAGAATGAAATTATTTTAAGTTCATTGATCTGTGAAATCTATCTAATTGCATGTGAGGCCACTGATGCTTTTGCTCAGCATTAAAAAAAAAAATTGTTTTTATTTTTAAGCCTGGATTTCTAGGCATGCCCCAGGGTCTGTGTAGCTTAGCGGGCATGTCATTTATGTCTGAGGTCTTGGTTTTCTCTGGTAAAATGGTGAAGATATAGTTAGTACCCGCCTAAAAATTTGGGGGAGATTTGAATAAACCAATCAGAGTAAGTCACTCAGCACAGTGACTGATCCACAGAACGTGCTCAGTGGTTGTGTTATTATTATTTACTGTTAAATTTGTGCGAGGGGAATAGCACTCAGGGAGTTGTCCTGACTCTGGTGTGAACCCAGGCCAGTCCATGCTCCTCCACCAGCTTGCACGCCTGGGGTAGGATATGTCTGTGCCAGGTTTGATGTTTACACAGGCCTGGCTGTGCAGGCAAATCAAGCGTTGCTTTAGGGTCTGGAAGAAATTTGGTCCTTTCAGCTTCAAGATTCAGTGATTCTGAGATAGTGCACTCCGGACAGAATGGTTTGAGCTGTTGAAGCCCAAACTGGAGGGGCCCTATCGATCACCTAGTATTTGTAGCCAGGCCTCAGATTCCTGGGATGCAAGTGGGGGACCCCATGTGGATCAAGGAGGCATCCTTGGCCTTTGGTCCAGAAAGTGCCTGTCAGAGTCACCTCAGCTGAGTCTTTGCAGGAATCTGGATTTCTCAAGGGCACCCTTGGGACCAGAACACTTTCTGTCACCCTCTGCCCAGCTCAGGAAAGGAAACTGCAGAAGAAAGTGGGCAGAGCGGAAATAGCTGCCACTGGAACGCACAGCCCCCTTTGTCCCTGTGCCTTCAGCTTCTCCTTTGGCCACGCAGAGAATTGTTTCAGCTTCCCTTCCTGTGGATTCCCCCCCCAGAGGGTAAAGGCCAGGTCCTGGCTAGAGAGATTCCTGTGAAATACCTTCAAAAGGTAGACTAATTTCATCCCCTCCCCTGCTTCTTTTCCTGTCTAGAAGCGTTATCTCTGGGAGCAGACCTTTTCCAGAGTCAGGTATTAATTCTCACATCTAAATAGAGAGCCAGGCCAGCTTGTTGAGGTGTTAATTGAACTCATGTCCCTTGGATGCGTTTCACATCACAGTGACTAGCTTTAGTGGGACCTTTGTCAGAGAGAATGAATTTGTTTTTTTAAAAATTGGAGATAACATGTCGACAATAAAAAAAGACAACAAAGTAAGAAAGAGATGTTTTGAGTATTTCCTGGGATCCATCTGCTTTGCAAGCACACAGTTCTGTTAGTCATGCCCAGGCTTGTCCTGGGCCCCAGGTCTTTCCTTCAGATTAAGACACACACACCGAATGCAGCCTGCATCCTTCACTTCCGGCTGCAGATGAAAAGAGTTTCAGTCAACAGAGGTTCTCCCGCAATCTGCTGGCAAAGCAGTTAAAATGCGAGAAGCTCACAGAAATCATGCCTTTCTTCCGGTGTGCCTCAGCGCTTGAATTACGTCCCTCTCATGAACCTTAGGGTGAATTAATAGGAGGAGATTGCTGATGGACTGTATGCTTAGGGCTCCTCCTAGTAGTACGTGGATAGATTGAAATTTCCCAAAAGAATTGAGGGGCGCAGAGGGGGCGATGATACAGTAAAGGAGTCAGAAGCACAGCTTCAGCCTCTGTTGCCGGTGAATCGGGAGGAGCTAGCACTGGTGCCTCAGTCACTCAGCAAACATCCATGAGAGCCCCCGTGCAAGCAGATCCTGCCAAGGTGCACGGGACACGGGTCAGAAAAACAGATGTGGGCTCTGTGCTCATGCAAGGAGCAGTGAGGATAGACATCACCCGAATGCGGAAACAGGGTGGGACTTAGCCCAGCCTGGAGGCAATGGGAGGCCAGGTACTGCAGGCCGAGAACCAAGGGGAAGTAAATGCTGTACTGGAAGGAGCGTGATGCACCCTAGGACCTGAAGCCTTAGCAGTGTGGCCAGAGTGCAGGGGCCGCTAACCAGGGCTGGAGGGGTGGGTGGTGCATTGTGCAGGGCCTTGAGAGGGGTTTGCAGCCATCGGTGAAGTCTGACCAATGGAGCTTTGCACTTCCTTAGGCAGGGGGAGTCTTGATATAGGAATGATGCAGGACCACTAAATGATAGAGGGGAAATATAATTTCTAACCTGCTAGGTGTCCAATATGCCAAGTTCGTGTTCCCCAAAATCAAAGAATGAATTCTAAGGAACAAAGGAGGTTAAGAGTAGGAAATATTTATTGAGGGGGAGAGGTACAGCTCCTGGGAGGCAGGAAGGGTCCCGAGTGGGTTGCTGAGGGGAAGTTTCGTAGAGTGCAACCACGTGGGTACAACGTGGGTTAAGGCTCTGATCAACCAATAAGATTGTAAGTGTAGCAGCTTAGTTAATATTGACCTAATGGGGAAGCAAGTCACGTAGCAAGTGCACGTGGAAAGAACAAAGAACTTTTCAGGAAGGGATGAGTCCAAGGATCTTGGTCACCCACCGTGGTGACTGATGTCCATCTAGACTTTACTAGACCAGGTGTTACCACTTATCTTAGGCCTGGTCTTTCTGTCTTTATCTCGAGGCCTGGCCTCCAACAGATGCGCCTCCAGCCACAGTTGTAATGAGTTTTCATTTCCTCCGGTGACTTTCTAGGGTGGCCCACCCCTGTCTGACTGCCTATAATATTTCTTTTTTTTTTTTTTTTTTTTGGTACCAGGAATCAAACTCAGGACCTTGTGCTTGCCAATAATATTTCTTCCTAACTCAGCTGTTTGTAATAGTCTGAGCCCCTGTGGCGGGAGTCGGGTGGGGAGCAAGGAGGCTGTCACCCAGGCTTGGGTGCTAAGGGAGCGGGAGGCATCCGTGGGAGGAGGCAGAGGTGCAGACTGGAGAGCGGTGGGAAGAGGAAGTTGGGGTTGTCGAGAAAGCAGAGGCGTGTCCAGGTGTGAGATGGGCATGGGACCACCTGTTGGAGAAGCAGGCGACCAGCCTCACTTTTGAGTTGTCAGCAAGGACTGGGAGGAAGAAAGTGAAGGTGCCATCCCTGTGTCCCTGTGTTGTCCCTCGGCATCTGAGGGAGGCTGGGCTGTCCTGACACTGCAGCTGGGTCAGCTCCCCCCACATGACGTCAGAGTGAGGCTCCCATGATTAGTGCCGCAGCTCCAAGGTGGGAAACTTTCTTGCAAATCAGCACCCATTGACCTCGTTACTCCTGTGGGGCATTCAGTAACCTCAGAAATCAAAGGCAAAAAACAAACCTAACCAACCCCGAATCATAGCTTTGTCCACGGAGCAGAACCCGGAGATGTTAGTGGCTTGGTTTCTGCTTGGTCCTTTCTGTCCTCGTGGTCTCGGCTCTGGGGACCATCCCGCAGTGTCTTCCTTCCTCCCCTCTGCACTGCAGATGTGCCCAGGGTGTCCTGTTCCACTAGCCAGATTATCATGGTGGAACATTCCCCGGCCAAGCTGCTTTTTCCATTCCTCATTCTTCTGAGTTCAAAGACAAGGAGCATTCCAAAACGCTGATTGTTCTTCTCTTTCCCAGAACAGACCTTTCTTCCAGTTCTCCAGTGCACCCTTTCCTTTCCTTTCCTTTCCTTTCCTTTCCTTTCCCTTCCTTTCCTTTCCTTTCCTTTCCTTTCCTTTCCTTTCCTTCCCTTCCCTTCCCTTCCCTTCCCTTCCCTTCCCTTCCCTTCCCTTCCCTTCCCTTCCCTTCCCTTCCCTCCCCTTTCCCCCCTTTCCCTCCCCTTCTCTTTTCCTTTTGTCTTTTCCTGTCTGTCATTTTTCTTAAATGGAAATGAGGTCATTTGTCCCACTGTGGCTGCTCTGAAAAGGGTAGGCATGAGGGATGCCAGGCCCTTGCTTATAATCTCTGATTTGTATAATTTGTAAAAAAAAAAGTTTCATCCAAACAGAGCTATAGAAAGTACTCACTGTAATCCAAGCACTCAGAAGGCAGGACAATCACTGTGAGTTCAAAGCCAGCCTGAGCCATATAGCAAGACCCTCTCTCAAAAAAAATCAAAAGAAAGAAAAAATATCCACAGTGTGGGAAAAGGAACACGAAAGGATTATTTAAGACACAGGGATAAACTGTGACATTAATGTAGACCATTTTATTGGTATAAGTGAGAATGCTTTGACCTGGAGGGGAACTTCAGATTTTTTTTTTCTGAACCGAAGAACTTCTTTCAGAATTTGTAAATTCCCCTGAATGTTTTCCCAGCCTGCAGTGCCTATGCGAGACTCAAATGTGGGAGTTTTGTAGGCTGCATGTGGAGTGGGGAGAGAGATGTATTGACTGTCCCTTGAGCCCTGAAAAGAGGGTGACCTTGTTTCTGGGAAAGAAAACCTAAATGAGAGAGGCTTTCAGGTTTCAAGCAGGGAGGGAAGGGTTCTTTTGAGCCGTTTTGAGGGTTTTCCTAAACTAAATGAAGAGGCCATTTATGAAGGTGGTCTGCAGTGTGGTGACAGCCAGTAAGGAAGCTGGGATTTTAACGGTGTTTTGGATAAAGGGAAAAACAGAGAAGCCTGGTGCCATCTGCTTAGTCCAGTGCTAGGATCCACTGACAGCTTGAAATCCAACATGTGGGGGCGCCACACATCTTGGGAAAGACCATTCCTCATTCCACAGTTAGCATTTTGGAAGGTATTACCTGAAAAATTGCACAATTTGTTTTAAAAACAAAGCAGTTGCCAAACTTACCCACTGTTCCTTTGCTGATCAACTCACTGTTAACAAAAGAACCAAACAGAGTTCTCCACAGGTGGTCTTGTCACAGGGCTCCTCTCCGCCATCTTACTGGGACGATGGCCCTCAGAGGACAGTGACGGAGATGCAATGAATTGATGACCACTGGGGCAGGGTTGTATAAATGAGGCCATTAGTTTTTCTTTTTCTCCTTCTTCTTTCTCAGTTACAAATCCAACCTGTCTTCTAACAGATTCTCATTCCAGAGTTTAAGATGGTGGTGTTCTGCTCCCAAAATGAAGTACCTCACAGATAGCCTAGTGCCACCAACTGAGTCACAGAGGTCTTTAACCCTGGGGAGTCTCAGGCCTTCCAGCTACTCCTGGCCACGCCTCTTACTAGTTCCCTTCAAAACTTAGGGTGTTGAGAGGTGGAGTCTCAGGTGGCCCAAATTACTCCTTTCCTGAGGACCAGTGGGTAACAGTTGGGTTCTGGGCTCTCGGCCATGATACTTCCTTCTTGTCTGCAACCACGGCTGAGCTTTGACCCCAGTCTGGCGGGACTTGAGTTCTCTAGGTTCCGTGAATGACCCGACCCTGAGGGGAGCAGGGTGGTGGGTTTAGAGCCCCCAGACCTGAGCCTGGCTTTGCCTTGATTGGTGTGTGAAGTCTGTCATGTGTTTGTCCTCTCTGAGCTTCAGTTTCTTGCTTTGTAAAATGAGGACAATCATAGGCACCTCACAGAGCTAATAGAAAATGCAGATGGTGAAGTAGACGAATGCATGATACAAGCTATAATAACATAATTTTTTCTGTTCTCTCTCTAGACTTTGAAATTGTTTGATCCTTGGTTAACACTTTAGCATATTAGAAGGCTCTCAGTAAATAAATAATTTTGGTCCAGAGAATGTTACTATTATTATTATTTTTTGGTTGCTTCACTCTAAAGGTTTTCGCTCTGACCTTTTATGAGGAGTATGTTGTTATTGTCAAAAACAGCTGTTGTCCAAGACATAGATTTCACATAAAGGGATGAAAAACGTATGTCCTCTTATTGTTCTTTTGTTTAAACTTCCTTCCTTTCACAGTGACTTTTTGCACGGAGACCTTCCCTCTCCTGACGGGGAAGCAGACCCTGCCTTATTGCTGGGTTCCAGGAGCAGGAGGAGGGTGCAGCAGGCGGAAAGTTGGTTCCTCTGCTGGGCAGTTAGGACCTTTGGACCGTGGTAGTCACAATCCTGCCACCTGGAGCCCGGCTGTGTGGCCTGAGGTTGCCCACGTGAATTCAGACCTGGCAGATTCATTTGGAGGATGCCTTAAGACCTAGACCCTTCAGAACGGGAATGCTACATTTGGAGCCTCCTGTGGTGCAAGCTAATTTTATTGCTTTTATTGTCATCATCAGGCAATAAAGTATCCACAGTAGTTGATGTTAATGTGAGCAGTGATTAATTGCTAGCCACTATACTGAGTGCTTTATGTGTGCCAGTTCCTAATGGGTAGGAAGGTAGGCTCTTTGGTTTCTCCATCCTCAAGTTAAAAAAACCCTAGAGGGGTTAAGTGACTTGACCATGCACGCATACCTGGTTAAGCACCTGCTGCTTGTAGAGATAGCTTGATAAATAAATATTATGGGGTTTGGGGGTGCTCATGTCTTGGTTTCCAGGTTCTTGTCATCTCCAACAAAAAACTGAACGACACCAGCAAAAATGGTGACAAAGTTTATTTGAAAAGTAAGGGAGAAACTGACTCTGCAGGGTGGACTTGTGCCAAGTAAAAGAGAGAAAAAATTAAAAACTAAAATAAAACAGAAGTATACCTTGGGGGACAACAGGGCAGGCTACCATGAGGAAAGCCACAGCAGCACACTTTCAATGGTGTTGTGTCTCTTTATTTCTTTCACACATCTCTGAAACCTGTGAGAACTCCGGGGGCATGGTATTTGGCACATGTGTCCTGGAATCTAGTCTTGCTTACTCCTCCAACCAGCTTGGCCATGCCCTGCCTTCCTGCCTCAGTACAACGCTTAGAAAGATGCCAATCAAGAATCAGGGGACGTGGGTTATTTAAGTAATTAGTTAAATAATGTGCTTGTCACAGTTCCTGACATAAGGCAAGAATATCCAAATGGCAGTTTTTCATCATTTTGGTTTAGAATTGGACCAGAGAAGTGGGCTATCTCTTGAAAGTATGTTTGTAGTAGCATATTTTATTACAGATCTTGGGAGATCAAGGCCCTCATGAAAAATACTAAAGCTCTTTAGGACCTTCCTCTCCTGTTTCGATGTCTAACTCAGTGGTCTGCTTTGGTTTGTGGCCACCCTCATTAGCCAAGTAGGGATGACCCATATTGCTTCCTTTTTTGTAGCTAACGACTTCAGCTTTGAGAACCTGACCTCTTAGGAGCAAAATGCTGAGACCATGTGGATGCTGATCCTGGCAAGCAGATGGGCAGTTGTTGGGCTGGGGCGGGCGTTGGCTTTTGGGGCGTTGAGCTGTTGGGCTCGTGAGCCTGGTCACACAGGCAGTGGCACTTGCTGCCCCAGCCACCGCCGCCGGCTGGTGCCCTTGGCCAGGCAGACAGCGCACCACGAGGCCTGGGCTTCCTGCAGGCTGACCCTGGTCTGTTTGTTTGCTTATCTCCAGGGGCTACAGAGCCAGGAAGAGAAGTGCGGCCCCCAAAGAAAGAAAAAGGCACAGGAAATTGTTCAGAAGGGATCGGCGAAATGAGAAAAGCAGGGAAACAGCTCTGGAAGCAGGGAGGCTGCAGCCAGGGAAATCTGTCTTGATAACCAGGCAGGCCAGGGGGGCAGTTTGTCCCCAGACCTCTGTGACTGTTTTCTTCTTGGCCATCCTGTGAGCCAGGCCTCCAGACCTGAGCAAGGGACTCTCAGTGACCCCGTGCCCCAGGCTTCAGTGCAGATCTGGGGATATGGAATTAGAGCCGAAGGTGTGCAGGTCAAGGCTGGGGCATCCAGGCATGCTGTGTGGCCATCTCCCCTCCTGGCCCTCTTGCTGCTTATCTTCCTCCACCGCGAGGGCAGCATGCTGCCCCGGGCCCCCCACTCTCACTGCTGCTCAGTGTCCTATCCCCACCCCTGCCTGGAGCCCCTCTGAGTGTGGGTGGGGAGGAGCTGGAGCAGGAGGGGAGGGAGGACATGGAGGCGCTGCAGGCTGTGCTGGGTAGAGGCCGTGCAGGAGGCGTGCTGGGGGCCCCGCATAAGCCCCACAACCAGGCGTGTAGACTGGTGCTCCTAAGACCAAAGCCATACCTAGGAAGTCATTTGGGAACTGTGGCTTGCTTTTAAGCTTGTGTCACACCTTTATTCTTCTTAAGTGAAATTTGAGGAATCCCAGGAGGGATGAAATTGTGTGCTGGCGTGGAAACCACTTACTGCATATAGACTGGGCTGTTCCTGTATCTGGGGTTTCCTGTTGGGGCTGATCGTGGATTTACAGCCTATTGATGCCCTGGTGGAGTTTGTTTCCATCATGACGACTTGCTCCTGCCCCCTGCCCCCCAGCAATTCTCATACACACACACACGCACACGCACACACACGCACGCGCACACGTCTCCAGCTGACCCGGCAGGTCAGACTCAGTTGAAATATGACAAGACTGCAAGCCAGTCATTTCTGGCTGGGCTTTTGAACACAGCAGTTGTTAGCAGAGATAAGGGAGTTGTTGAATCAGGTCAGAGAATCCCAGGGCTGGCAAAAGGCAGGCATGATTCCATCATCACTTCCGGAGTCTCTCCCCGAGGGTCCCGGAGAGTGGCTTGTCCTGTGTCCTATGAGCGAGAGCTGCCACCACAGGGAGCAGCCCCACTCATCTTCCGACGTGTTTTGATTTTAGAAACTTCTTACATATGAGGTCCAAAACCTGCTTTTATCTGTTGCTGCTTCTACTGAATCTCTTGACCTCAGTGAAGACTTTGTTTCCAAGATTCAGAGGCAGCTTTGAGTCGGGGGATGTGGCCCCTGTTTTCTTGCACGTTCCCCCGGAAGCATTTTTAGATCACTCACTGTCTGGATGCTGCTCTTAGACCTACTGCCGTGGCGCTCTGCGCCCCTCTCCCTTGGTTGATTTGACCACAGGACATCAGAGGTGGACACTGTGAGCACGACAGACACAAACTGGAGGACAGAGTGCGGTGGTATTTCATTTCGCTTCCGCGTGTGAGCACTCTCAACCTCTGTTGGCCAAGCCAGATATAAGTTCTTAGGTAATAGCTGTGCCTTGGTGGAGACACTATACTTGCTGTTACCCCAAGTCCCTGTGTAGCCCCTTTGCTGGGGCCCCTCCATATCCCAGCGTGGACCCCACCCAGAATTTGGTTTGAATGTTGAGACCACAAAATGGGATTTCTCCCCACAAAATGGGGAGAATAGGGCAGGCTTCCCAAGCTAATCTGAACATGAGAGAGAGGAAGGAAAGGAGAAGGGAGGTGGTGTGGGGTTTTCCTGGTGATTGTGAGTTGCTCACACCCCTGTAACCAGCTCCCAGTAAAGGTGGGCACCACGTCCATTGCCTTGGTTTTGAGGCTGGGGTGGAGGTCAGTCTCCTGGCCAGGAACCCACACGCTGGCTTGCAGGATGCGGGGCTTCACGCATCCCCCTGCTCACTGTCACTGAGTGTGGCTTGGCCCCCGGGTCCCACCTGTCTAGGCTGGCCACAGATGGACTCCTTGGCCCTTCCTGCTGGCCACTCTGTGTCTCTGCCCTGACCTTGGCGAGCCCGTGGGTGTTTCTCTTCTAGCAAGTTCTGGGGAAAATGGTTAACAGTGTTAAGGCTGAAGAGAGTCCTAACTTAAATGACTTGAGGTCATCTTGAGGTTGATCCTGTTTAGGGGTCTGGAGGTGGAAGCAGGTGAGACCAGTCCCCCCCTTTCTAGGGCTCCCTTCCTCGCGAGCAGACCATGAGGAAGAAGCTGGCTGGGAAGGACCACAGGAGGGTGACGAAGAGTGCAGTCCCAGGAAGGGGCACAGCTTGTGAGAGCAGAACGCTGCCCTCTCTGGGGGGCACCCCTGGTGGTCATGCTGATGCGAAGAGGTGGGTGTCAGCTCTATCAGCAGGCCTGGCAGTGGTCCCCACACAGGGGCTCGAAAGTCCTTTCCCATTGGCTCTGAGTGGTTGGCCCTGTTCCTCACCTCACACCCATTTCTAGCGGAACCCGGAGGCTCCTGCTCCATGAGGTCAGGAGTGTTGCTGTGGGAACGGTGGCTTTCCCACCCTCTTACTGATTTGCTCCTATCACCAACTCCAGCCTCACGCTCCTGCCTTTCGCATTTGGGGTTCTCAGGTGAACGGAGGAAGGGCTGCATGCGGGTGAGGCACGGATGAGTGTCATGCACTGCGGCGGCGCTGCGGCCTCTGGACAGATGAGTAGGAGAAGCAGAGGGAAGTGTGGATCGCATATCAGAGAGATGGTGAGGAGTGTTGGGTATGAGACTGAGAAGTAGACCTGGGACTTATGATCAGGTCCCTTCCCCTGTCTCTGTGGAGGGGAAGTGAAAGCCCTATTTCCTCTTCAGGGTCTGGGGTCTTTCAGGACTTTTCACCATTGGCAATTATATATTGATTTGTTTGCTTATGGTTGACCTTTCCCATGAGTCCGTGAGTTCCATCAGGGCTTGGACCATTAGTAGTCATGTGCCATATAACATGTCATGTCAGTCAACAACAGAGCACTCTACAACTGCAGGATAGAACCGTGGTCCCACACGATTACATGGGAGCTGAGAAGTTCCGATCTCCTAGGAGCTTTTCTATGTTTAGCTACAGGGACACTTAACATTGGGCTACAGTAGCCTACAGTACTTGTCATAGTAACACGCTACACAGGGTTGTAGCCTGGTAGGGACCCTCTAAAGCACATAGCCTGTGTGTGTGGTAGGCTGTACCATGAGGCTTGCGTAATTACACTCAGTGTTTGCAGATAGAAACTCGCCTGTAGATGCATTTCTCAGAACATATCCCTGTCATCAAACAGCGAACGACTGCACTCAGCACAGCGCTTGGCCTATTCAGCAGGAAACATAAGACTCCCTCAGAACCACGTCCCCTTGGTAAGGAACAACCCCACTTGAGACACAGTGTATCCATGGGGCAGCTATAGAAAACAGCGGGCAATCAGCTGTTCCTCAATGGCCAGAGAGGTGGAGCATGGCACCCTCTCTTCCTGAGAAGCCAAGGGCCAAGGCTGTGTAGATGCCAAGGAAGATCACAGGTAGAGCACAAGGCAAAGCCAGCCTGTGGGAAAGGAAGCCACCTGAGCCACCACAGTACAGTTGCGAGGACCCTGCTGGCAAGATCTCGTGGGGTGGGAGGAATGTCAACTCACCAACCAGATTGCAAGCACTGCACAATTCATTTTTTTTTTTTTTTTTTTGTGGGTACCGGGGGTCAACCTCACGACCTCGCACACCAGCAGGCACCCGTGCCGCTGAGCGGTATTACCGGTCCTTTTTTCTTATGTGGGTTCTGGGAGTCGAACTCGGGCCCTTGCGCTTGCCAGGCAGGCGCTTACGCCGCTGAGCCGTCTCACCGGCCCTGCACAATTCTTATAAGCAGGGTGGCCATACGTGGTTGGGTGCCAGCCTTGTGGCCAGAAAGCAAGGAGCCACCAAGAGTTGTGCTTGGGGCAGCACAATGAGACATAGTTACAATCTTTGGAGAAACAAGGATGGAGACTATAACTATTCCTTTGTTTTTGGCTCAGGCAACCCATCATTCGCCAGGATTAGGAAAGGGCAAATTTGAGGAAAGAAGACAGTTGGGTGTGTGTTGCACGGCAGCTTTAATGCACCTACAGGATATTTCCAGGGACAGTCAGAACATGGGTGTGGACTTCTTATAAGTAGAACTTACATGGACACGGTGGCAGCAGCCGTCACTAGTGTTCATCCATATCCTGCTCCCCTGGCCTTTGCAGTTAGGTGACCACGTAACCAGTTCCTGGCTAGTGCGCTGTGGGCAGAAGTGATGGGGGTAACTTCCACACCCCAGTGAGAAACCACTGCGCAGGCCCGTGGGCTTCTCCCCTGGAGCACAGCCTCTGCTACTACCACAGTCACAGGACAGAAGCAGCAAGAGTCCCTGGGTCATCGCTTGAAAAGTGCCTAGAGTCACTGCACCACAGTGAAATTTGTTTGGACAAAACACCATGTAAAGCCCTGAGATTTCAGAGTATGTTCGTTATTGCAGCCCAGCCTAGCCCTGCCTTCCTACCACAGAAGTCATCAACATACAGGTAGCAGCTGAAGTCAGGTGTGGGCCAGACCTAGCTCCTGGGTGAGCAGCACCTCTTTGGAGGTGGCCAAATCCTCCTCCTCCACTGGCCAGAGCCTCTCACTGGGTCAGGGACCCCTACTCTTGCACCATCAGTCCCCCCTTATTTTTATTCAAATATGCTAAATGCATTCTCTGATTCACTAGTGCTTCCTTTGCCTGTTCTCCCCCCAGAGCTTTGCATTTCTCTTTCCTCACCATTCAGGTCCCAGCTTTGATGCTGCTTTTAGAAAAGTCCTCCCCTGTCCCCCAACTTCAGCAGCCCCTCCCAGTATCACACTCCACACCTTCACTCTGTTTTATTTTCTCCTCATCTGTCTGAAGCCCTCTCGTGCTGTTGTCTGAAGCCGTCTTGTGCAGTGTGTAAACCACATGACTGCAGGGCCCTCACGTATCCCTTCGCTGCTTTCCCTGTAGCAGGTTGAGCAGCATCTGGTCCACCAGAGGGTGTGATGTGTACTTACTGCTGATGGGACGAATGCAGTGTTGGCCATGCGCAGGAAGTGGGTGTCGCTGACCTGTCGCTGTTGATGCTGTGCTCTCTCAGAGGCTCAGGCTTGGGACTTGCCCTCCACAAGAGCCCCCAGATAACTGGGGCTGCACCCTCTCAGCAGTGTTCACCTGTCCACTTTTAGGAGAGTGTTTTTCCTCCTGAGCAAGATGATGCTTCTAGCAACTTCTCTTTTTGGTTTGTATTACAGCATCACAAGCCTTTCGTGAAATGCAGAAGGAAACTTTGGTGCCATTCCAGGTTTTTCATTTGAAAATGAGAAAGGCTCCATCCTCGGGCAGAAAAACCACAGCCCAGCCCAAATGAGGAGTACTTTTGACAGGCTTTGTTTATATCGCAGGAAGGAAAGCTACCAACCATTATGTCTGGACTCGGGATATGATCAGAGGTGAAGTTTTAAGCAGAAAAACAGCACTTGGGCTGGCATTTCTAGAAAAGGAACATTTCTTTTTTGGGGTAGATGTCCAGTGTTTCTGTGCCCATATGGTTGTGCCTGGCCTGGCCCCTGAACTCATCTGGGCATCCTTTAAGATTGGTCAACTTTTCCATTGCTGGTACTCCTCCAACTCTGCACCTGGGTGTTTACCCCTTGCGATACCAACAAAGTCATAAATAACTATTGCATAAATCACACAGAGGTAATTTCAGCTCTTGGCACTGGACTGGGCTATTCAGAAAGCCAGGGACATGGCCTGGCCTTCTAGGAGCCAGACCCTCAGCACAGACCTGGGGAATCTGCCTGCCTTGCGAAGGAGAGAAAGGCAGGTCGTGGCATCCCTGTAACAGAGCAGTGAGTTTTAGAGAAATCAAGATACCCCTAATCTGGACAGCAACCTGCCAAGAACAGGTTAAAAATGTCATTTGTTTCCATAGGAATGCCAGAGTTTTTCCTTCATACAGGCATGCAAGAAATTAAACCACAAGAAAGGTGAAGTCAGATTTCTTAATCCACACGAAACAATCCGAAGTGTGTGGTTTATAGTTGGAAAGTGACTGGGTAAAAATAGCGCAGATCGACTCCACAGATCCGCCTCCTCGCTCCCGAGCATGGGCGCATGCAGACTCTGGAGACAGCCGGTGCCTGCTGTCAGAGCTGGGCCTCCCTTGGCAAGGCGGGCACTGCCTGAGGACTCGGGCCGCCTTTGGCATCGCCGGCTGCCCTGCTCGCTCTGTGCTCCGTCCTAGGAGGCTCACCTGCGTCCTTTGGTGTTGGGCTTCAGTGTCTCTTTGTTTTTAGGCAGTGGCAGCTTTATCACCTTCAGCCGTCCTTGTCCTTGGTGAGGGTAACAGAGTCGCGAGATCTAGGTAACAAGAGGCTGCCCCCAGTCCCTCTGGGTGGTCTCACATGCTCGCCTGTGTGGGGGCTGCTCCCTCTGCCTTAGGTCCCTCTTGACCTGGAGCTCTGAGAAGACAAACTGGGCCTGGAACAAAGACTCGACCTGGTGGACTCGAGGGTTTTTCTCAGATCTCACCTGCTGTTGCCTAGGACTTTGAGGTGTCCTTGGCAAGAAGAGGGGGAGATGGAGCATAAACACAATTAAATAAATGACAGGAAGAGCAACCAGGTGAGAGCAGCTTCCAGCTTACTGTTTGCCTTTTCTTTGAAAAATACATTTGGAAGCCCAGTAAATCACCTTGTGGCAAAGCAGGAAGGAGGCAGAAGTTTCTCCTCAGTGGCCTTGGCTTAGGAAAAAATGTTACAAAAACGGGTAACTCTGGCCGCCGGGAGAAAGAATCCTAAAGAGAGCTTGAGGTCCTGATAAAAAGCTTGAAATGTAATGCACATGGCCGAAAAATAGATGTTTTCCATAAGGCAATTAATGGATTTCTTTATTATTTTGGTACTGGGGATTGAACCCAGGGCCTCACATGTTAGACAAATGCTCTACCATGAAGCTGCATTCCCAGCCCTTTTTATTTTGAGCCAGGGTCTCACTAAGTTGCCCAGGTTGGCCTTAAACTTGAGATCCTCCTCCCTCAGGTCCCGAGTGGCTGTTACTACTGGTGTGTGCCATCAAGTCCAGCTAATTGTATATATATATATATATATATATATATATATTTTTTTTTTTTTTTTTTTTTTTTTTTTTTTCCATGTGGGTACCGGGAACCGAACTCAGGACCTCGTGCTTGCCAGGCAGGCACTTGTGCCGCTGAGCTATATCGCTGGCTCTAGTCCAGCTAATTTTTAAAAATGTTTTTAATTTAAAAGTAACAGAGGTCCATTTGAAAAATATATTAAAAATAATTGCACATTTACCACAGTGACATTTTAGCATATTTTCTTCCTACCTCATAAGTGTGTATATTTACCCACACATAAATGTATATGTTAACTGACATACTGATCATCTCATATATTACGGTACTATATAGCTTCAGGTAGTAATTTATTTCTGTGGTTATAAAAATGTGTGTGTGTGATAGAAAACTTGGAAAAGTATATAAAGGAGACATTTAAAATAATCTGTACTTCTGTTAGGGGCCAGCATCACCTCCAAAGATCACCTACTCAGGGGCAGTGCCTCCCAGCATTCACGCCTCTTTTTAGCTCCCTCTCCTTGATTTTGGGCAGGCACCGTGACAGGGGCAGTACCACTCCATGTCTCCCAAGGCAGGGTTACAAGAAGCCATGTGGCTTCATCTCAGGTCTCTTGGAACAGTGGCTGACACACTCCCTCTTGAAACCCTGCTGGACCAAGCCAGATCCCCAAGGAGAAGCACAAAAAAGTGCTTATTAGGTTCATAGCCCCAGCAGTGCCCTGCGCTGACAGCCAGCATCCATGGTCAGCCATATGAAAGCCGTCTTGGTACCAGCCTGGCTGAGCCTTTGGGTGCTCTGGGGCTGGTTGCCCTTGACTGCACCCACCAGAGATGCCCACCCCCATGACAGCCGCTCAGCTAAGCCTTACTCATCCACAGAACCATCAGAGACAAGAAACTCATGGTTGCTTTAAGCTACTGAGTTTGTGGATTGTTATGCAGCAGTAGATCTCTGGCCCAGGGTGAGGGCAGATTTAAAAGTGAGCCCCACTTACAGGAAGCGGCCTGAGAGAAAGAGCATCCATCCTGGAACCAGCTGGGCCTCTTGTGTTCCTGCTGTGTTGCTCCTCAGCGGGGTGAACCTAGGCAGACCGTTGGCCACTGTCAACTTAGTTTTTAGCATTTATAAACTTTAAAGTAGGGCGTGATGCAGTGGCCCACACCTGTCATCCCATCTACTTGAGAGGCTGAGGCAGGAGCACTGCAGGTCTGTGGGCTGCTTGAGCAATTTAACAAGATCCTGTCTCAAAATTTAAGAAGGGATGGGGATGTAACTCGGTGCTAGCATGCTTGCCTAGCATTCGTGAGTCTCTGGGTTCAAACCCTAGTATTGCCAGAAAAGGGGGTGGTATAAAAGCATTCTGTGGGGCCGATGAGATGGCTCAGTGGCCTACGCACCTGCCTGGCAAGCGTGAGGGCCCGAGTTCGACTCCTGGAACCCACATACGGAAAAAGGGCCGGTGATATCGCTCAGCGGCACGGGCGCCTGCTGGTGCACGAGGTCCTGAGGTCGACCCCCGGTACCCACAAAAAAAAAAAAAAAGCATTCTGGTGTCTGGCACATAGTAGGTACTAAGTAAATGTCAGCTTCCAGGTGATATTAAAAGATCATGGAATACCTACGGCATTGGAGAGGGGATGTGGGCGCCTCAGGGCTAAGGCAGGTGCAGCCCCTTCACCGTGGCCCTCTCTGCACTGTTCGACGCTCAGCACCGGGAACAGCCCTGCTGCACGCATGCTGGGTGACCTGTGAGTGGTGTGCCACCCTCTGGTCAGGAGAAGATGGAAATGATGGCAGAGTATGTGGTAAAAAGTGCGTTAGCATTCGTGAGGCCAGGCAGGGTGCCGTTGCTTGGGAACCTCCACTTAGCGTTGTGCGTGGCATGCAGTAGGGACTCTGTGGCCCGCGTGGCAGGGCAGGGGTAACCTCAGTACCACACAGTATGCTGTTGTGCCTGGAATGTATCTGGGCTGCTCTGAGAACACGTGGAAGGTTGTGAGTGAGGGCAAAGGCCACCGGGCAGAGTGGGGCTGCTGAGAGCATCTATTTCTTCCTTACAATCTGGAGCAGCTGATGCCCAGGGGAGCAGTGGCATAAGGCCAAGCCCATGAGCCAGCGCTCTAATGCTACTTCCACTTGCCTCAAATCCCTAAGTTCACAGCTTGTTAAATAGGATAGAGCTTGTTTCGTAGCTTGTTTAAAAAAACAAATATGAGGGGAAAGATAGTCTGGTGCAGCCTTCTGGGAGTGCCTCTGACGTACAGCTGTCCCCTCCCTGTTTACTGATTGGTGTAAGAACGGACAGTGGCCCTCTAGCCTGGTGCTGTGGAGATTTTCCAACAGGGACCCTGGCACCCCATGCTCGCATGATGGACACAGTGCCGGGCTTCGGCAACCCTGGTGCCATTCCTTGTCTAGTTCCCTTGTGGCGGGCAGCACCCAGCCTCCCCATTAGGGGAGCTTTTGCTTGGACACAGCCTGATGCAAGGGGGGACCCCTGAGAGTGCTTCTTGATAGTAGAATGTCAGCTAATAAATGTTAGATACTAGAGCAGGGCGTCAGAAAGTCACCATCTGGCAATCGATGTGGTAATAATTTATTTAGACAAGAATCACCAACTGATACTAGAGCAAGCAGGTAGAAGTGTGTCAAGCAATAGGATGTTGTCATAGTTTCGGGAAGTATTTCCCTGTGAAATGCTGTTGTTACAAAGAGAAAATCAGTAGCTTCACAGAGATCAAAGCCACCATCACTGGTACCTGGTGTGTGTGTGCCTCCTGGTAAGGGACACTGGGGAGAGCACAGCTTGGCTTTTGTCTGCTCCTGATGAGGGTGTTCAGCCTGGATCTCGGCACAGGAACCATTAGGCAAAGCAAGGGACCTTCTACTAAATAATTGACCTGTTCTCCTTAAATTGTCCCAGGCCATGGAATGTGATGCAGGACCAAGGGATTACTGAGATGGGGCAAAGGTCCGCAGTCCTAGACAAGAGAGTTTTTGCTTTTGCACAACTGACATATTTTGAGTGCGACAGCGGGTTCAGTGGTTTTGCAGTTGCACTATGGTGACAAGAGCAAGTGCGCTTGTTTTGAGGAAGTACATGCTGAAATATTTATTAGTGAAAGCAACTTTTTTCTTTTTTGTTCTTTTGCTTTCAGCTGTAGTTCTGTCAATTTGCCATTGGACTTTAAGTCTTTAATTAAAATTAAAACAACTTAAATTTCATTCAATTAAAATACAAGCAAAACTAAATTAAACCAATATTTAATTAAGTTAAGGAAATGAATTAATTTGTGCTTAAGTACAGTCTAGTAGACAGAATCTTTTAAATTATGGACTCTTATGGAAACATTGTGAAGGAGATTTCTGGGTGGACATAGATGGGGGCCCCTGCTTCATAGTGAAGCAATTTGTGTTTTGAATAAAAATTGGAGTCTGGATGCAGGCCAGGCCTTCGACTTCCCCACCTTCTGTGTTCTTGTCACTCTCACACTAGGAGTAACCGCAGTGCACTAGGATGACAGCAGTGACATTTCAGCTCTGCCTTGGGGAGGAGGAAATGGTAAAATGGGGACAGTAAACCCCACCTGTGCAGATTAAATGAGGCAAAACATTCTAGCCCAGTGCCTGGCATCTAGGTACTTCATCATTTTATAGCTGATGATAGCTAATTCTTCTCTTTAAAATGTAATATAAAAATTAATATTATAACATGTTTTGGCAAGAGACCGGCAACCTAATGAGCCATTTGGCCATTGGCTATTTAGTTTGCTAACCATCCCAGGGGGTGGGTGTTGCTGCTGAGAAGTTTGAAACCATATATTTTTCTCCTGCTACAAAAGGCAAGGGAATGAGTAGTTCTTCACATGAGAGGTGTGACCTAAAAATACAGTGAATGTTTAGGTTGTAAAAAAGGATTACAATAAAAGACACATTGCCATTAATCTCCCTCAGAATTCTTCCTCTCACTTCCAACACACTTATCCCATCGTCCTTGCCACTTTCTGAAGCAGCTCTGGAAGTCCTCTTTCATTGTGCTGTCATGGCTACCTCAGTGTCCTGAATCCATTCAAAATGTTGACCTTTCATGGTTATTTTGACTTGGGGAAGAACCAGAAGTTACATGGTGCCAGATTTGGTGAGTAAGGATGAGGACACAGTGTCATGTTTTTATGAGCCTGCCTTTCCGCTGGATGGCACTCTGGTAGTCACTGTATTTTTGATCACACCTTGTAAAGACACTCAGGAAAGAGGACTTCCAGAACTGCTTCAGAAAGTGGTGAGAACAATGAGATAAGTGTTGGAAGTGAGGGGGAGAATTCTGAGGGGAAATCACGGCACTGTGTCTTGTACTGTGATACATTTTTTTTTAAACTTACACATTCACTGTATATTTCAGTCACACCTTCCTTCTGATCATGTCCAGAGAAGCATGTCTGGCTTTGTGGAAGTGGCCATGATGTGGGATTCTGTGCACCAGGAAGATGTAGGATTCCCCTTTTCTCAGCTGCTCTGTAGTCACAGCCAGTGCCAGAGGGAACTCCCCCCATTGGGAGATCTCCATGGTCCACACCTCTCCCTTGGTGGTAGCTCCTGCAGCTGTTCTCAGCTGGAGGAGGCAAAGGTGCTGGGCTGCAAGACACCATTTGAAGGAGGATAAGTCTGTGTGGAAGGAATGGAAGCAGCTCAACCCTGGGGGAGAGCAGCAGGCTCATTGTTCACACTGAGAACTGTGGCCAAAACACAGAAACATTAGAGCTGTGGAAGAGGTAGCCAAGGTGCTAGAGCACTGAGAGCAGACTGTGTGCTTGCTTAGCACTGCTGGGAGATGTCCCCCATCTTTTTGTCCCTCCCCCAAATGAGGTAAGCTGCTTACAGAACTCCCAGGAGTAACACAGGCAGTTTTAGGATTGTGATGCTGTCAAGGGTCTGCCCGTCTCCTCAGACCTGGCCATCTCTTGCTTGGTCTCCTTGCTGATGACCATACTGGGTTCTGAGATTCACAGTGAGGTGCAAGGCAGGGGAAGGTGAGGCCCATGCAGAGGCAAGGAGTCCTGTAGGATGCAGTGGAGATCTGGCCTGTGTGGACCTCACTGTGGACAGTTTGCCCAGAGGAGTGCTGTGGGGAGAGCAAGTAGGAAGGAGGGGACATGGGACAGGGAGACAGACAGAATCTGGATGTGGGCCAGGTGACATGGACTTTGTTCTGAATTTGCCATTATTGATCAGATCTCCTTAGTAAAACCTGATCTCTTTGGCTTTTATTTCTTTATTTGAAAAGTGGGAAACAGCAGTTACTATCTTATACTGATTCTCTATTTTCATTTATAACCAGATTATGTTTATTTGGGAGAAGTGTTATGCTTTAAAATGAATTTCACAGCTTCCCTTGCAGCTAGGTATATCTGTGTGACAAAATTTTGGTCAGTGAGAAACAAGAAGAAATGTTAAAGACTTCCAGAAAGTATACTTACAGGGTCTGCATCATCACAGGGAGCAAGATATGACAATCTTTTTTCCTTCCTCCTTTCTGTTGCCTGGAATGCAGCCAAGCTGGCTGGAGCCCGAGTAGCTGTCTTGCACCATGAGGTGACCCGAAGGATGGAAATCAGATCTAGAATGGGAAGACAGAAGGATCCTGTAGCCTTGATAACTTCGTGGAAAAGCCATGTCATTCCTGCATAGCTTAGCTGTGGTTTCACATTTGTTCAACCATTTTTACTTTATACACTGTTCTGTTATATGCATGAGTGTACCTGCCCCTGGGGTTGTTGTAGGTTTAAATGAGCTAAAGCATAGAGAAGAATTTTATGAGCTGGGAATGCACTTTCGAACACAGTGACATGCCGTAAAAATATAAGGAATTAATTCTGTTACTGTCACTGTTCTGTGAATGAATTGAAGGGGCAGAGCTGCTGTTGATGGGCCCTGGCAGCTGGCTGGACCAAGGCCAGAGCAAGAATCGTGGCACCATGGGAGTTGAGCTGCAGGCAATAGGAAAAAACCTCTGTTGGTTTCCCTACTTTTACACTAAATCCATAACATAGTGTGGGTGCGAATTCCATCAACAAAGGAGAGTGGTTAGAACCTAGAAAGAGAGAAGGCCCCAGAGTTTAGAAACAAGAGCCACGATTCCATAAAGAACTGCAACATAGGCAGCGTGGTGGCACAGTGTGGGAAGCTGAGGCAGGAGGATCACAAGTTGAAGCCCAGCCTGGGCAACTTAGTGACTTAGTGAGACCCTGTCTCAAAAAAAGAGGGAGAGGGCTGGGTTTGTAGCTCAATGCAAAGGCCCAGAGTTCAATCCCCAGTGCTGCAAAAAACAACAAAACCAAACCAAAAAAACTACATCACCAGAAATTTGGGAAGTTGCGCTATGACAGGGCAGAGCACTGGTAGCTGAACCATTATTTTTCAGAAAACATCTGTTAATTCTGCTCAAGGAGGGTTGGGTTCTACAGCTTGTACCCCAGGGGCTATGAAGGAAAGCCAGTTGGTAACGGCTGAGACCAGGCGTCTGTCTGACTGTTGTGAACAAAGTCAAAATGGGGTCCTGCCCCAAACAGGAAGGAGAATTTAAGTTTTGGAGACAAAAAAAAAAAGTCTGTGGCAGACACCAGGGTGATATATATGGAAAGGCCAAGAGGGACTGCGGACATCCACACCGTAGACACGGTGGTCTTCAGATGTGAAATCCCACCTCCCCTGCACATCTGACGTCGTAAATCAGTGCAGGGCTCTCACTTCATCTCGGCAGTAGATGTGAGAGGAGGACTGAGACCAAGTGTTCTCTGTGTTGTTTTACACGGCCATTTCCCTAAAGTTTTGCAGCCAAGTTTAGAATAAATTCTGTCCTGTGCTAAAGCAGGTGATCTCCACCCAGTCACAGTGGGTGCTGAGGGTGACAACGGAGGCGCGTGACCCCTTGTTGCTGAAGCAGGTATCGCCTCTTTTCCTAATAGTCTGTCTTCCCTGTGAACAGGAGCCGAGAGCTGTAAACAGCACCATGCCGAGCCGTAGCTAACACTCGCTTCTCCGTGCTGCGTTCTGAGAGGGGATGTGCAGGGCTGGAAGAAAGGGTTTGTTGTATAACTAATACATAAAACTGACTGTGATCATTCCTTTCAACCTCCTGGCCCCAAAACCTTTTACCAGAGCTGCTAACAGTTTGCATAAATCATTCTTATGAACTCCATTTCCTTTTGCTTCCCCCCACCACTCAGAGGTGCAGGCTGCTAATGTGGAAAACATAGATTAGCACAGGGAGGCAGCGCCTTCCGGGCTGAGCATGGATCCAGGCTGAAGGCAGGAGGGTGTGGGGGGCTGCAGAGCTGACAGATTCAAGGGCGAGCACCCACCAGCTGTGTGACCTTGATTCCCGTACTTCTTGACTTCCTCTTTTGTCAAGCAGGAGTAATAACACTAATTGCACCCTGAGTTGGGATGTGTCCTTGAGTGTGATGAGGTTACACATGTTGGCTGTTGTCGGTGAAGACTTCCTTTCAGCTGACTTCTGTGGCCTTGAAACGTCTTTTCCAGAAGTTTCTCTATGGTTCCTCGGTTCAGAAGGGAAATCCCAGTAGTCTTCACTCTGAGGGAGGTGGTTGTGGGAAGTGGGGAACCCTAACTGTCCATAAATTCTCAAAGATGGCCTCGAGCTGTCTACTGTTTCCCTTTTTGTGGAAGCTTGTCTTGTTTTAAAAGATAATGGGGTTTAAATAGGGGCTTTAGAAATGTCTGAGGGCTTTCCTCAGAAGCTTGTATGTGTTGGGCCAAACTGTCCTGTGAGGGACATGTGCGATTGCTTCCTTGCCGGGCTGTCTTAGATAAGTTGCTAAACTGAGACCCATGTTCTTCACTTGACAGTGGGAGGAAATACTGTAATGCTCCCTCACAGAAGTGCAGGGGAGACTCGTTAGCTTAGTCGGTAAACATGGAGCCCTCCGCGTGGGCTGCTCTCCCCGCCCCTAGAGAAGAGGTGCTTCTCTGAGCAGGCTTTTGGAGTCCCAGAATCTGCCCAAGGCCTTGAACTATTGGCATGTTCTGCTCTGCTCCTTCGGAGCAGTTTTTCCCATAGACAGCTGCCCTGCAGCTGGGCCACCCATTGCAAAGGGACGGAGAAGGGTACTTCGAGGGCCAGCTGGGAAACCACCCAGGTTTCCTGTTGCATGTGAGAACCGCCAGTGCCAGTGCCAACCACAGATCTCCCCGGGGACGCAGCTGGGCCTGTGGTTGTAGTGGCCGGCGTCCATCTCATGCATGGACGCCCAGTGGAGAAGCGTCCAGCGTGGCTGATGGAGCACTGCAACTGTGCCCATCCTGTCCCCGCGGGACCCGAGCCTGCCCTCTTAGGGTAAGTCTCCACCCTTCAGTTGCTCTCTGGCTCCTGCCTGCCGAAGGTGCTGCCAGTAACCATTAGAAAGCCTGAGTGCGACAAGACAGGTGGCAAATTGCTGCAGTGTTTCAGAGTAGATGGGGAGAAAACAAGGTCCCTTTCCAGGCAGCTGCTGCCAGGGCCTCACTTCAGGACACAGGAGTCACATAGCTCACTGCTGTCATCATTTTCCCTTCTCTCCAAGCCTCTGTGCTGGAGTGATATTCTGCGGCAAGCGCGCTCTGATGTGTTGTAAATATTTATCTCTGGAAGCTCTGAAGCTGTTGCAGAGCATAGGGACAGAGGAATTTGCGTGGGTGACCTGTCCCTCGGAGAAGGCCCGTTTGTTTCCCAGGGTGGTGGCCCCGGGCTTACCTTCTCATGCCTTCCTGATCTGCTTTGTTGCATGTTGTTTTTGCATGTTAAGATGTATCTGCCAGGAATTGTTACTGGAGGCAGGAGAAGGAAGGGGAGAGGAAAAGAGCCCCCCTTTTTTATCTGGGATTCTTTTTCTCTTTTCCTGTTTGTTTTCGGGTGTCATTAATTACTCACTCTGGTTGTAATTCCATCCACGGTCAGATGACATGCCTTGTGGCTGGTTTAATTGGAAGCCAATGACGAGTTGTCCCAAGCCTGTTTCCGCAGGGGAATGTTGATCTGGGACTCTCCCAGCTGGGACAGCGCCATGAATGTGGCCTCTGCTGTTCAGTCCCACCCAGCCTCGCTGGGAGCCGGCCTCAGAGCCCAACAGCAGGTGTCACCGTGCTCAGTCCCAGGGACACCCCCCGGAGGATCAGGACCTGCTGAGGGGGCTGCCTGGGCCCAGGCAGAGATGATAGTCATCGGGCCATGGCGACCTGGAAAGCTAAGACTTTGGCTCACACTTTCCACCTTCTCCTTTACTTTCCAACTTGTTAGAGCCAATGTCTTGTAGAGCCATTTCCTTAGCCTGAAACTGGAGAGGCTGAGGGGGGGCACACATGTCCCTTGTGAGGGTCCACTTTTGACTCTACCATCTAGAGCTGAAGCTCAAGTGGAAATGGGTGTCAGAGTAGAGTGCCTGTCTGGATCCTCAGCATCTTTTCTTTGCCAACTGGGTGACATACTTCACTGTCACCTCCCACAGGAATGAGTGTTCAGAGCTCCCAACTGCTGACCCCGCTGGGGGCGCTGGGCCCTGCCCCAGTCCCATCCTCTCCCGGAGGCCAGCCAGTCAGCAGCAGGAGGACCTCAGCACAGCTGTGCTCCTCAGACCAGGTGCCGGCGCATGGGAAAGCATCCCCCCACCTGAGACCATGACACAGGCTCACATCCACCCTTCGGTTCTCGTTAATGGGACTTAAACAAATACACGAGATTTATAAGGCTGAGGGACAGACTGGAAGGCTCAATTGATTGGATGCAGCAGCAAACACTTTCCCAGGAATGAGCAGACTCCCCTGGACTGGGGGCAGGGGTGGGGTACAAAGAGAACATATTTTTCCTGGCGCTGAGCTGGTGTCTCCACGGGCCACTCTGGGTCCACAGTGTTATGTGTGGCTCCTGCCTCCCTCTGAGATCACTGCGGGTTGAGGTGCGTTCTTCACATCCCCGCCTGAGGTTGGTGTGAGAGGCGGAGACCAGTGTTGGCCCTGTGGCAGTCTGGTTTCTTTCCTTCAGCTACACCTCATCCATCTGCAGGCTCACATCTTCCTGGGCCAATGTGTGGCTACTCCCGGACCTAATCGGATCAGGTGCCTTTGGGCCTTGACATGTTTGCTCCTCTCTAGGAGTTCATCAGCCTCCTTGGGAGAAGACAGGAGGGAGTCTAATAAAGCACAAGAGCATCAGCAATTATCTCATTCATTTATTCCTTTCATTGCAGTGGTCCTGCTGTGTGCTATCAGCTGTCTTCCAACCAACCTCTTCTCCAGGCCATTACTGTGGCTGTCACTTCCATAAGGCAATCTCATTTTGTCCTTAGATCACCAATCACCTTTCAGCCTTTTGTGCAAACTTTCAGACGTAGTTGCCACAGAGAGCTGGCTCCACCAGAGCCAGTGACCAAAGGAACAGGTCCCTTTAAATAATCTCATCCTAATAAATTGCAGCATTCCTGGTAAGCGCCTTCCTCTTTTCAGCAGTGACAGTTACAACTTGGCATTTTATTTCATAATTTCATAAGAGGATACCCTTTGGACCTGGGTCCGAGTGACGGTGCAGGCTGAGCACGGGGCTGTCCGCTGCCTCTGCCTGGGCTGTCATCTTACACGGGTGAAGGGTCACATCAGCATGGTGAGCTGTGCTACTTTCCTTCCTCGTCAGTTACCTCATTCAGTGAGGCCCCAAAGGAAGTACTGACAGCTGTAAGAGCAGCTTCCCCAACTGCTTCAGGACTAGGGAGCCGTGAATACCAGGTATGATAGAAATATACGGTGACACTGCCTCCGAGTGCCATTCATTGGAAAGGCAGCTCATAAAAACATGATACTGTGTTATCGTCCACCTTATTCACTGGATCTGGCACCGTGCAACTCTCCTGGCTCTTTGCCAAAGTCAAAATGACCAGCAAAGGTCAACATTTTGAATCCATTCAGGACACTGAGCCAGCCACGACAGACAACTAAAAAACTGAGAGGACTTCAAAACTGCTCCGGATAGTGGCAAGAATGATGGGATAAGTATTTGAATCAAGGGGAAGGATTTGCGGGGGGTGGGGGTTGTTAATGGCAATGTGTCTTTTATGGTAATAAATTTCTGAAAAATTTAAACATTCACTGTATTTGTTGATCACACCTCGTGGGTGAAAGCATCTTAGCTTCTGGTGTCCTGGGTCACTCCCAGCCAGTCCCTAAGTGGCAGGGAACGTGCTCAGGCTTATGAAGGGCCTCATTAAGAGGACATGGCAGTCTGTAGGAAGCACCTGACATCCCAGCTCTGCCTCTGAGCGCATTCCTGGCCTCTGGGAGTGTGCTCTGCAGGCGTGGGGCTCTCTCTCCATGCAGGCGCAGGGGAAGCAACAACCAGGGGCCCAGGCATCAGGACCCAGACAGGCGCTTGGGCACAGTGCAGGAGGCCATGGCTTCCATCAGGCCTGTGCAGGTAGCTGGGAAAGGAGGCCTTTGGGCTGCTGCTTGCAGAGCAAATAGGACTTAGATGCCTTGAAAACCCAGAGGATGCCCAGGAGCTTCCCTACAGTGACACACCAAACAGATGAATGGCTTTTCTTACCATCGACTGTTTCTTGAGTTACAGTGAAATTGCCATCAATGCCTCGTTTTCTTTCCTTACAGTCTGCATTGGCCAGCCTCTTGTGCTGCCCTAGCATTCTTTTTCTCACTGAAGGTCCCTGGCCCTTCTGCGTGCTCCTGGGCCCTGTGTGGTAGCAGCAGGGCCACACCTGCTTCTCTGATCAGAGAGGAATCAGGTGCGCAGGAAGGAGAGTGACATGGTCCAGCTTTCAAGTCAAACTGACCGAGGTTCCAGTCCCACGCCAGTGATGACTCGTCCTGTGATCTTAGGCTAATGTTTCTAACCTCTCCACGCCTCAGTTTCTTCATCTAAAAATGGGAACAACTCTACTTAACACATTGGGCAGTTATGAAAAATAAACTATTGCCTGGGCAATGCTGGACCCTTAAAAATGACTGGAAAGAATAGCACTTCCATGTGGCCATCGTTGATGTTATTGAAAGTGGTCCTTGGGGCCACCATGTGTCCTTGAAGCTGTGCCAGCTCCTAGCCAAATGCCCTGGTCCCCTACCCTCCTTATCCACAGAACCTGGATGATGTGGATATTCTGTTGCGGGTGCCGTGCCATCCTCTCTCTCTCTCTGGTTAGGACTTTGCTTTACCATGGATAAGGGTTGCTCTGGATAATGATGCTTGGGGCCCAGGAGATGGACCAAAAGAAAGCCTAAAATGGGTAGAAAACACATGTGTGCCATGGGCCGTCACCAGGCCCTGGTGGTCAGTCCTTGACAGCCCATCATGGCTGCAGTTTCCCCTCCAGTGCCGCGTTGTCTTTCTAAGGTCACCATCAGGGTCTTTCCACCTGTTTCTGCTCTGTAGCCCTCACCAGGGCAGGATTCCAGAAGGCCAACAAAGTCACCGCAAAGGCTTCCAGACATCCAGACTCCCAGGTTACCAACCTTCCTGACTTCTGGGTTGTTACTCTTGTTATTGTTGGTTTTCAAGTCTAGGAAGGAAATGGTCATTTTACTCCTCGACTGTGGGGGTGGCCTGGCCCAGGCCGAAGGATCACGTTCGCCCGGCAGACCCACCTTCCTGTACCTCTTTCCCGCCAGGGCCAGAGCAGCCTGGCATTACCTCTCTTTCCTCTGCCTGGCCAGTTGGGTTATTGCTATAGCTTTTTTCTTTTCTAGAAGAGTCATGAAGAGTGTTAAGTAAGGTTTTGTTTCTGCATCACAAAGGAAAATGGGACAAGTAACAAGTGAGTCAGCTTTTCTTGAATCCTAAGCTGTGATTTCCTGCTAAACTAATTTAGAGAATAGCTACTGAGTTCCACAAACATCTGTGAGTGTTTGCTGTAAGCCAATTCCTGCACGACGGGTGGAGGCCGAGATGCCAGAGAGGTGGGCCTGTCCGCAGAAGGCTTCTGCGGGGGCCTGCGCTCACAGAGCTGAGTCCTCTTGCTTGCCAGGCAGGCAGAAAAGGACAGCAGAGACCAAAGGGGAGAGCTGACCTTCTGGAGTGGGTGTTGGTGGTCCCTCTCCTCTCCTCTCCTGCCTATGCTTAGAGCCTGGGCCTCGTCCTCCTCCAGGAAGTGTTCTTTGACTGCTCTGAGCCTTAGTGAGGTCCCTGCTGCCCAGACGCTGGATTCCCGGGCCTGAGAGATGTTGCCCACACACAGTCTCATCCCGGCAGCATCCTGGCCTCACCATGCACGCCACAGTCTCCCTGTTTTCATAAATGAGGCATCCAACATTCAGAAAAGTAAAAGAAGTTTCCCTGTCACTGAATTAATCAGCACCCAAACTGGAATTTGAGCTCAGGTGTGTGTTCCCGGGCCAGGCTTCCTCCCTGGTACCCAGCAGTGTGCCCAGGTGCCCCCTCTCTGGGACTCGAGTGGCACTCTTCGAGTTTATGCATCAGCGCTCATGCTTCGCTCTGTCGTCACAGCCCGACCCACATGGAGGCCAGGGCCCAGCCTGCTTGGTGTCTGGCCCCTCCTGGCATTGACACCCCAGGAACTTGGTCAGGCAAGCTGGGTGAAGGACAAGGGGATGAACTTAGCTTGTGCCTCTCCCCCATGCCTGGCCAAACTATGCCCACTTCCTCCTCTCCTCCGCCCCAAGCCATCTGGAGCAAATAGCTGTCGTGTGCCAGGTAGCAGAAGACTGGTAATTAGGGCTTCTTTTGTCTTGTGGACAGTACATTAAAAACACGTTGGTATCCAAGGCCTTTCTGCTGATTGCCTCCAGGTCTAACATCCTAACTTGACACCTAGCTGGGTTTGCAGACATCCTAGCGAGGGCCTAAGAAGATGATGTCTTTCATCTTTCTCTTCTGTGGGGCATTTACCCCCTGTTCCCCAAAGAGAAACTTCCTGGGTGTTTTGAGTCTTCCATAGGGTGTCTGCACATGTGTTATCCAAAGCGGATTTTCGAGAGTGAAATGGTGCACTGTTAACGCTCCCACTCAGACAGTAAGCCTAGGCTGGCGCTCAGGCACTTAATTCTAAATAAAATGGATATCTGCAGTTAGAAAGAAAGATATGGCAAGCATTTATAAAGAAGTCTAGGTGCGGAGGGGGTGCCGGTTGGTGAAAGGCCAAGGCCTTTGTTTCTAGCAGTAACTTTGTATCACTCAGCAACAGTAAGCCCTTCTCTGTACTCTCTACTTTATCTTCTGTCAGTGGTCGAGCCTCCCAGCATGTGTGCCTATATCTTGTTGTCGTTTTTATTTGTTTGCTTGTTAGAAACAAGGTCTCACGGTGTTGCCCAGGCTGTCCTTGAACTCACAATCCTCCTGCCTCAGCCCCCCCAGGCAGCTAGAGTTTTCGGTGTGTACCGCCACCCTTGGCCTTATTGTCTTTTTTTTCCACCCTCCAGAGATCCTGCGGATCATTCAGCTGGACCTTGACCTAAAGTATAAGACCAACATCCGGGAGTTGTTTGAGGAGTTTGACAATTTCCTGCCAGGTGCTATCATTGGCATAGCCAGAGAGATGCAGCCCGTGTACAGGTAGGTGGTGGCTACGGGGGCAGTCTCTGGGACCCCTCCTACCCCATCCTCTCCTCTGCCATCCACAGCAGATTGGGGTGGACCAGAGCACGGTCTTCCTGTGATTTGTATCTCCAGAACGTGTTTGTACTTACTGAGCACAGTTGATAGCATGCTCCCCCGCCAGAGATGCTACCTCATTAGTTTGGGGGAGTTTGTGACATTTTTCTTCTGGAAAAACCAGTTGTTTTGGTTGTTGGTTCTGATTAAACTCAGAATTTTAAAACCTTGGGCTTTGTCTGATGGAAGTGGCATCTGGATTTATCCTCCATTCTAGTGATCAGCTGGGCTTTCTTGGCCCTGGAGTCATGACGACCCCTATTGTACATAAGCAGAAGCTGATGAGAGGGACTGTGAGGGGAAAGACAGCACCACCTTGGAACTCGGATTGGCGGGAGCGGTCCAGGTGCAGCGGCACTTTGTGCGTGAGGCGGCCTTGCACCGTTCATGTTGATGACAGGAATGCCAGCATCCAGGAGCTGAGATGTGTGCAGGAATATTTTCTACAGCGTCATTTGTTGTAGCCCCAAACTGAAAACAACTCACATGTTCTGGACAGTAGAACAGATGGATAAAAAAAATGCACGTACCCAGTCGAGAGCCCTACAGTAAAAACGAGCAAATGGTCACTACGGGTGATGCCAGGCAAAAATTAAACAGTGACCTTTAGTGACACATCCACAAGTGCTAAACCGGCAGGGAAAACCAAGGAGATGACCCTAAAGCCAGCTGATGGCCTGGGGCTGTGAGTGGGACTGTGCTTTATTTTTCTGCCGAGGTGGTAATGTACTCGTTGCATGTGTTTTTTGTGTGTAATATGTCTTATTCTTAGTTTTAAAAAGGGGTGGGGGGAGAAGCGGCAGAAGCAGGTTGTTGTTAACAAGCCCCTGGCCCTGGATCCATGTGTTCCATGTTGCTGACTCATCCTCCAGCCAGGGGAGTGACAGCCATCCAGTGCCAGAGTGGCCCAAATGTGCTGAAGGGAGCCGGGATTCCAGTGTCCCTGGGCCTTGCAGGCTCTTTGTTCTCCGTGCAGCCCCCAGCGTAGGCTCCCTGGACCATGGCCCACATCACTGAGAGCCATGGGGCACAGGCAGCTAGTGACTCAGATGTGAGCTTCCCCTCGGAGGGAGGGGACAGAGACAGCCTCAGTGTGGTGGTGGCTGTTCAAAAGTCCCAGATCACACAACAGGAAATTCCTGCAAGACCTCCAAATGTGCTGATAACTCTGGTCTTGTGGGCTATTCTCTGTGACATAGTCCTTTCCCAAGTTGCCCCGGAGTCACAGGTGGATCGAAAGGAGAGGCCTGGGTAAACACTGCCATGTTGACTACGGCCGACTCCCATCTCGGTCTCTGACTTCCACAGGTGTACTCGTGCTGGGGCCCTTGATCAGCCAAGGGAGGGGCCAAAGGAGCATTAAACATGAAGTCCTAGGTGCTAGTCCCAGCTCTGCACCCACCACCCTTCGGGCCTTGGCTCCCTTCTGCAGAGGGGAGTAGATGTGCTCTAAGACCTCCGCCCCCAGCTCTGGCATTGGTGGCCACAGCTCTTCAACCCTCCTGTCCACCCCACACCGAAGCCACGTGTGTGCACGTAGCTCTGGGACTCTGGAAGACCCGCACTCCTGGATGGGCCCTGGGGTCATTAGTAAACACAGCAGAGCGGGATGCCTGTGTGCTCTGGCTCAGAATCTTCTCGTGTCATCTAAGTGGAAACCTGGAAACCATATCACTTCATTTAGACAATATCGGCCAGAATTTATATTTTCTGCAGGTCTAGGTTTTATAAACAGTACAACTTAAATCAGTGTGATTGTCTAGCCTTCCCAAAAGAAAATCTGAGAAATTTTAGATTAAAAAATGAAATGAGTTTTTCTCACCTTCAGAATTCATAATTACTGCTGTGTACAGTGCGAGTCACAGGACCCCTGCTGCTGGTAGAGGCCGAGAAGGCCAATGATGGGGCCTGGACACGCAGCATCAACAGACACTGAAACTCTTGGACACGTCCCTCCCTTCGCCCTGACTGAATGCTCCCCAAAGACCTCTAATAACTCAGGCTGCAAATGATTGCTTTGTATCCCGCTGGCTCAGGGGAATTGGCTTTTAAAGTTTGCAGTTTTAGGATTTGCTGAGGCTTAGGATGGTTTGATGCCACCTGTGGCAGACAAGGAGTGAAGCATGGTTTCGCCTTCTTCCCCAGGAAAACTGGGGGCTCTGATGACCGGAAGATGGGTGTTAGTTGTCTGCTGCTTTAGGGGTCGCAGGTGGGGGTGAGAGAAGACAGAGGGTGGGCATGGAAGGGGAGAGTGTGAGCAGTATAGAGCTGGGCCCACAAGGGTGGGTAGAGCTGGGCCCCTGCCTCCTGTCACAGTTTATGGGGACCCACATCCGGTCACCTCACTGGCTCACCACCTCCGAGACTCATTGTGCTTGGACAACCAAGGGCTCTCCGGAGTGGCAGAGTGTGCCAAGGATAAGTTAAGTGTCCTAATGCAATCTGCTAGCAAGAAGGGACACCTAAAAACAACACCAAGCAGCACTAAAGCCCAACGTGACTGGTTAGGCAAGCACTGTTTGGTCTGGAAATTAACCAAGCCAGAATAGATTTGGAATCACCCCCACTGTGTCATTTTTTATAGTCACTTGTCCCACGGTCACTGTACTTCAAACAGGCGTACGTCAAGTCATTTTTATGGCTGTTTCCTCTCTATTGTGTGCTGTGAATGCTCAAGACTTGCAGGGGGGTGGGAGAAAAGTATTTCCCACTATCCACTTTACAAATGGCTTTTTTAGGTTTTTTCCTAAAGGTACATTAAACCAAGTATGTTTTCTGGACAATATGCAAGATCCTTGGGGTAGTGGTAGAGGATGCTTTCTTTCTTGGGTCCCTGTTAAGATTCTGTGGGGTCCAACATCCTGTGACCTTCCTCATCTGACAGCAGTGTACCAGGCCTCTTGGGCAGCTCGCTGCCCTTCCCTTCTTTGATCATTTGCTGTGTCTTCATCAGGAACTGGAACCCCAGCCAGCTCCTCCGTGGTGATGTGTTTGGTTGGGAGAAGTGGACAAAAGGAGAGAAGAGGCCAGGGCTTTTTTTATAAATCAATAGTTGTATTTTGTAAATACACGTCTTGTGAGCTTGCTTCCTTACAAATGTGTTAGAAAAGTCGAGAAGACCGTGGGACCATCTGTATGTGTGTCCTGTAGAAACTATAAAGGCATCCTGTAAAAATTATTACCAGCAGGTGAAAAGTGTGGCCCAGGAGAAATGGCACCAGGCTGTCCTCAGACATAAATAGCCATGACCCATGCTACGAGTCCCTCAATTCTCACACCTCCCATTTTCTCCTCTGTAGGTGGGACAGATATATCTAGTGCACACAATACTGGAAAACTCAGATGAAATAGATTTGGAATCTCTGGGAGAATGGAAGTTCTGGAGTGAGAGTAGAGAGTGTTCCTTCCTTAATCCTCTCGGCTCCTTTTTGGGTTTTCTTTCTCAGAGGACTTGTTCTTCTGGACACCTCCTTCTCTACCCCACCCTTGGCCATTTGGGGTTGCCACTTAAGCCACAGGACACCAGTTCCACTGAATTGCATATGAACAGCAAATACTGTTTGGTGTAATAAATGTGTTCCAGATACCACATGGGACATACTTATATGAAACAATTATTTGTTGTTTATCTGAGACTTAAATTTAGCAGGGTGTCCTGTTTGTTTTTTCCTGAACCCGGCAGCCCTCCCCCTACGCAGGTGTACCACTTCACGTGTTCATAGACGGCAGCGATCTGACTCAAGTGGGTGGGAACAGAGGGTGCAGCAGTGGAGCTGCGAAGACCTGGGTGGACAGTGTGAGCCTGGGGCGGCCCCCTGTGGCTCCGGGCACACCAGGCCCAAGTGTGTGTCCTTGTCTCTGCAAGAGCGAAGGCCCAGCAATAGTCCAGGTCATCTGGGAGGCCTGCAGGTCTGGCATGGCTAGGCTGCAGGTCACCGGGCTCCTGCTGACTCTGGAGAGGAATAGAGTGGAGGAGCCAGCGTTCAGCCTGAATCAGGGTCACTCTGCCCTGAGCGGCCATTTGAGGAGCCTCTGAATGGTGGCTTTGTTGGTGGGGGCGGTGGCTTCTGGTCCCATTCTCCTCACTCCATGGGCTCTGCTGTGTGCTGGATGGAGCCCAGACCCACCAGGCTGAGCAGTGGGTGGGTCCTGTCAGCTGCTGCACGCATGCCGCCAGGCAGGCATTTGCTTTTGCATTAAGCATTTCACTAGCGTCCACTCCTTTGCCTTCTGAGGCCCTGTAGTTTATTATCCACAGCACTGTGCCAGCCTCGCCTCTTTCCTGATGCCTGGAATGAACATCCGGCTTCTCTGCTGCTGCCTTATCCCATCCTAGGACTGGTGTGGGGATCTCAGGGAGTGTTGGGAAGCAAGAGACGATGTGACCGACACCCACCACTGCCACTCCATGGCTGTGTGATCTTGGAACCATTTCTTGCCCTCTATAAGCATTAGAAAAGTGGCGATTATATTGCACTGTATATGGCTGAGTAATTGGGGGCTAAATTAGGGGATAATTTACAGTGCCTGGCAGCACTCAGTAATGGTGGTAGTCGCTACCCAGGGTCTCTGCTTGGCCACTGATGAGTTCTGTGACTCTAGAAAGTCACTACCTCTGCATCTCGGCTTTCATCTATGTAAATTTCCTCTAGCGTAATTCTAGCTCATCTGAATTCCCTTCCTAAGTGGGAAGAAGTCCCTGCCTCTCCTCCGTCCCCAAAGAAATTCCCTTTGTGAATTTAGTATCTCTACTCATCAGGTCTTATCCTTTCACTACCTTAACTACTATACGGCATTTGCAAAACAGAAACTGACAGTTTTACACAGAGAAAATAACTAGTCCACGATAACAAGAAAATCTTCATATCCCAAGGGAAGAGCGGAAACCAGAGACTGGAGGAGGCGAGGTGTTGGATAGAAGTCGCAGCCGGAGCCTGGAGGGAGGGGAGGAGGGAGGCTGTGGAGGACCCAGGCCTGGCTTCCTTGGCCCCGAGCTTGGTCTTCTGGTCACATATGGAGAGTGAACACCCGGCTCCAGGCCGTGGCTCTGGCCCTGAGTGCCACTCTGGCCCACGGAGGGGTTTGTCTCCGTTTTGAGACTTAACTGTGTCCTTCCCTTGTCTTGGATCAAAAAATACACGCAAGTAATTATTTAAAAGTAACAGATTTTCATTAAACCTTCAAATAGCATATGGAGAGTATTATTTTCCAGGGCTTCTCTGTAGACTTACAGAATGTGTGTGTGTGTGTGTGTGTGTGTGTGTGTGTGTGTGTGTGTGTGTAAATGAACTGCTCTACATGCCTGTCTGCATCTTGTTGTTGTTCGCTTTTATCTTGACCATTGCAGCCTAACTCAGTCTTCTTTTGTTCAATAAACATTTTTAGCCTCCTGAGATCATACTTTTCACTTTTGTTTTGTTTTGTTTTGGTTTAGTTTGGTTTTTGAGACAGGGTCTTGCTGTGTAGTTCAGGCTGGCCTTGAACTGTGGAGCCTAGGCTGGCCTCCAACTCGCAGCAGTCCTCCTGCCTCGGCCTCCTAAGTGCTGAGATTACAGCCGTGCACCGCCACCACTCTTGGCAATACTTTTCACTATTTTTTTAAATTAGTACATGTGTGCAGTACATGTTTACATTCCTTGTGGGAGTTGGGCCATGTGCATAACACATCTGCATTCTTTTTCATGCCCTTTCCCTTCCCTCCCTCTCTCTTGATCTCCTTCCTTTTTTTCTGTTTTGTATCTGTTTGCAGTACATAATGTTTACAGCACTCTTTATTATGGGAAATGTCTAATGCATACAAAAGTAGACAGAATCATAATTCCAAGCACTTGAGTAATATCCATGGAGCTCCAGTAATGGTCAGTGCTTAGCTGACCATGTTTCATCCTGAGCCCCCCTACTTTTCCTCTTCCCTAGTTTGTTTTATTTTTTTTTCTTTTTTTATGGGTACCGGGGGTCAACTTCAGGACCTCGCACACCAGCAGGCACCTGTGCCGCTGAGCAATATCACCGGCCCTTTTTTCATATGTGGGTTCTGGGAGTCGAACTTGGGCCCTCGCGCTTGCCAGGCAGGCGCTTACGCCGCTGAGCCATCTCACCAGCCCCCTAGTTTGTTTTAAAGCAAATCCAGAGCATTTGACCATTTCATCTGTAACTGTCAGTTTTAATCTTTTTGAAAAAATATACCTGCCATTGCTGGGCCTAGAGCCAAGGGGCACTGTGAGCCCATAGTATCCCTGTTTGCGAACCCCCCGTTGGACGTAGCTGGCACTTGGGAGGAGCGCAGACTTGTGGCTCTGACATCCAAGCAGCCAGCATCTCCATCTCTCTCCAGGTTCTCGTGTCGGATGTGCGGTAACTGTCACGTCTGGGAGACTTTGCAGCTAATATAAATTCATCGAGCACCAGGCACGAGGCCCCACTTCATAAAAGAATGCCCCATCCCTTAGGATGCGTAAACTAGGACTCAAAGATAAAATGTATTCAGTTCTCTTCTGTCCTCTGACACCTGAAGATGAGTTTCTTGGCCTTTGTTCCTGTGTTGTTTTTTTTTTTGATTAGCCAAGATTGAGCCTGTCAGTTTCTCTTTGCGTTAAATCTGAGTAAGAGAGAGCAAAGCTTGCGTCTTTTGCCATAGTGATTTCTTTAGAACCCTGCGCTGCTTTTGCACAGCCTGTGGACCTGGAGGTGGTGCTGTAGCCCAAAGATATTACTCATAAAGGGGCTGTGCAGGGTGGACCTGCTTTGTAAGAGAGAAGGTCTGCACTGAGGTCATCATTTTTTAATGACATCCATAAAACTGTATTTGGAAAGGAAAAAGCTGTATACAGAAGAACCCAAGTGAGGCTGTTCCTGGCGATGGGATCATTTCCTGTCTGATGGCTGTGCCCCTCCCCGCACCCTGGGGAAGCTGGAGGCACCAAGATGCCATCTGAGGGGGGCAGGGGCTTGCTGAGGACCTGCGTGTGTCTGTGGAGAGATGAGGACCAGTCTGGACAGAGGAGGAGCTCCTGGGTCTGATCCCAGTCCTTTGTCTGCCTGCAGATGAGTGCTGGGGCAGCACTGAATCCGTAACATCGCTCCCCACAGTGTTCCTGACCCAGGCGTCTCCTGATGAACCAGGGGGACAGGCTGTGTGTTCTGTTCCTGCCGTGCCGAGTGCCAGGCCTCTCGGAGGTGTTTGTTGAGAAATGAGGGAACAGATATTTGACCAGAGGGTTGCTTCCTCGGCAATGGGTTGGCCAGCCCCAAAGAAATTCTCTCCCGTGCCGTCACTAGACTTCCCATAGAAAGTGCCTTCGCATTAAATTTTCATTTTAGGGCTGGTGAGATGGCTCAACGGCTTAAGCGCCTGCCTGGCAAGCACGAGGGCCCGAGTTCAACTCCCGGAACCCATATATGAAAAAGGGGCCGGTGATATTGCTCAGCGGCACGGGCGCCTGCTGGCGTGCGAGGTCCTGAGTCGACCCCCCGGTACCCACAAAAAAAAAAAAATTTTTTTCATTTTAAAGACAAACCATGGGAAATGTGATTCTCAGGTTTTATTCGGCCGTGTGTGTGTGTGTGTGTGTGTGTGTGTGAACCACAGGATTGGATGCTTGGAGGAATTACAAAGAAGGAACATGGTTCCTGCTTCAAAGGAGGTTATATTGTGGGGGAAATAAGACAGGTAGAATGTAATCAAGACAGATCGCAGAGATGCTGCTGTGGTATGGGTGTGTTTTGTCCCCCAAGGGCTCATGGGTTGGAGTATGGGCTTCAGTGTGGTGATGTGAGGGCTGGTGGACCTTTCAGAGGGGGGACCTAGTGGGAGGTCCTTGGGCCATGCAGGTGGTGCCATGGGAAGGAATCAGGGTGGTTCTGGGGGGGCCCTAGTTTAGCTCTCATGAGAGGATTGTTATAAAGGGAATGAGCGTAGCCCCCCCCACTTCCTGTTGCTTTTGAGATGTCATCTCTTCCTCCCACGTGTACCCTTGCCATTGTGATACTATCCGCCATGCCACCCTCACCAAAGCCCAACCCACGCTGGTGCCATGGTCTTAAATCTCCAGAACTCTGAACTAAATAAACTTCTTTTTTTATAATGTCACCAGCTTCAAGTATTTCACTGTAGTGATGAAAAACAGACTAATACAGATGCCAAGTCAGGACTACTGATTGGAGAGATCCCTTGGCCAAGCCACGAAGACATTCTGCTATAGGAACGATAAACTTTGCTGACAGCCACTGCACCCTCTGTTGTATATTTTGCCCTCAAAATGCTAAGGAAGTGGGTGGTCTTTGTTTTCCCGGAAAGGCCTCTTGGAAGAGGGGTGCATATGCTCTGTGGGTGTAGCTCTAAGAAGTTCACTTGGAGTGGACTGAGCTCTATGCCCGAATCAAAAGCTCAGTGGGCATTTGATGAGGGCCTAGCTGTGCGGTAGAAAGAAGTGTGCCACCTTGCTGGGGGGAAACACCTCCCCAGCTTGCCCCCACATCCACCCTAGGAGACAGGCCTGAGAAGGTCCCACCACCAAGGTGTGGCACAAGATGATGGGCCCTGGAGGACTGTCCTTTTCTATATTACTGCAACCTTTTTCCCTTGCCAAGTAAATATCTCATTGAAAGAGCCTCATTTGCAATCCAGGCAGCAGAAGAGACTTCTCTGTAAGCATCTTCCTGGGGAAAAAGCCACATAGCATAGTTAAATCACAGTGGCATATGTACAAGAGGGACTTTCTCTAACAAACAGTGTGTGGAAAGGACTGAGTTAAATGTGACTGGATGCACATTGAGGGGAATGTCACCGTGGCTCCATGGCCATCTCGCGTGCATTTTTCAGTTGCACAGTGACATTTCTGCAGGCGACTCAGTGAAATGAGTGTTTGGTCTCCAGCCCCTCTGCCTCCAGGTGAGCAGCGGAATTGGTTTTGCGGAAGCATCAGACTTGTACATGGAGCCAGGGTTTGAATTGAACTCCTCCTGTCCCGCTCCCGCAGTGGGCGACCCCTTGAAGCAAGCCATTTACTGTTGATCATTGAGAACTGCCAGGACCCTGTGTTTGAGGGTGGCAGAGCTGACCCCTGCCCCCAACATCAAGGAGCTGCCCGTAGGAATGTTTGATCCAGGGGCCCAGCCTTCCAAGCTGTCTCTGCCCTTGAGACTTTTACAGCACTGTTTGTAAAAGAGGAGGCGTGTTTGGGAACCAGGATTTGCCTGGATGTTTGCTGTGTCCCTGGCTCTGCTGGGGACATTGTGAAGCTGGCCGGTCCTGATCTACTTGCAGAAATGTGAAGCCACAGAGATCCTCATGGGGCCTCATTAATGTCAGTCATTCTAGAGTGAGGTGCCCAGGCATTTGACTGCTGCTTCACTGCTTCCTCTTAATTCCCCTCGGCCCTATGAAAATAATTACTGCCTCCCTTAATAAAGCGAAGCGCAGTATCTACATGGAAACCCTTTCCCTTACTGCCAGAACCATCCTATCTTGACTCGCCCAGGGATCATGAACTTGGAACTATAAAGGCAGTGGTGCAGTCCAAGCAGCATACCTGGGCTGACAGTGAGCAAGACTTTCATGTGCATAGTAATGTAATTGCACTCCATCGAGACTCATTTTTCAGAGCGCCTGGAAGACAGTGTCTAAGCAAGGTACAGGCATAAAGACCATATTATTTGAAAGGAATAGCCAGAGCAGAAGGGAGGCAGGCACTCCCATTTCTTCTGTCTGTTCTCCCCTGCCAAGATGTTGGCAGGGTCTGGGAGGAATACACAGCGTGACCTTGGTCTTGCAGGCCACTTCTTTACTCATCCTTCATCCTTTCGGCTGTGTCCAAGGTTAGCAGTGTCCTACAGTGATCAAGCAATGCACATTTGCATAACAGGAGTGGTAGAGTCCTTGAGACGCTTGTGTAGAGGAGACGGAGTTGTCTGGTCCACCTTTGCAGCCAGAACCTGAGAGAGATTCATGGAGCGCCTGGATGGCGTGTGCTGAGCTGTAAGTGCCGCTCACACAGACCAGGCCAGAAGAGTCCGTGTCTCCAGTCCACACACTGTTTCCTGTTAAAGATCAGGTGGAGGGAGTGGTTGTTTTTGATAAAATTATAAAACGAGAGAACATCTGGTTAGCTTTCAGTAGAAAATGTGATCATCCGTTGAGTGTAACGTATTTGTAACAGGTACGAGAAAGGCCATCAGGGATTCAGAACTCAGGATTCAGTCTGGAGCAGTGTAATTTCAGGTAAATGCCTCCAGGAAGTAATATAGTTCTTAAAAACAGGTTCTGGAAAACACACACACACACACACACACACACACAGATTCTGAAAGAGAGGCAAGCAAAGCACTTGATCAAAAGCCCATGTTTGCCTTGCTTTTCTTTTCTTAAGTACTGTAGACTGAACCCAGGGAGCGCTGAGCTACATCCCTAGTCATCTCCTTTTTAAAAAAAATTTTGAGACAGTCTAACTAAGTAGCCCAGACTGGCTTTGAACTTGTGATCTTCCTGCTTTAGCCTCCTGAATAACTGGGATTACGGGCATGTGCCACCATGCCCAGCTGTGCCCTACTTCCTGATTGATTGATGTTTCTGGGTTTTTTTTTTGTTTTGTTTTTAATAATGTGAATATGGGTCCAATCTTGCCACATCTGATTTTCTTTTCTTTTTGAGTGAAATCAGAAATCTGTGTTAATGTAAAACTTCTGATTTTTTAAATTGATAATGAAGCAGATAATCTACTGGCCAAATAAAACACATCAGATGCAGCTCAAGAACTGGCAGATTGGTCTGTTTTTAATGGGTCATTGAGGCCAAAAGCTCCTGCTCGGGGCCTGGACCTCGGAAGGCTCTGGTCATCTGTCCTCGGTTGCTGACTTTGCCAGCTTTTAGGTTCACTCAAACTTTCTTTTTTTCCTCACCAAATGTTTTCTCCCATTCCTTTAAAGAGATGATTTTTATTTCGCTAATTTAAAGATCAAACTTTATTTCAGACTTATCTAATAACAAAACATCAAGGCCAGGCATAATTCTTTTCCAGAAATGTAATTTAGGAAGAAAATAAAAGGATCCTCAAGCTCATCATTTATTGCAGCTGGCTCTGGTGTTAGCTTTAATGCGTGTAAGAGCATCTTCCAACTGCTCCCGGTGTCTGAAGATGCTTTTGGGAGATTGGAGGCCTGGATGGGGAGGGAGGGAAGGAGAGGATCCAAAGAGAAGAGAGGGGAGGCAGCAGGAGAGGCTGGCAGTGGTCCAGCGTCATGTGCTCACTGTCCCTCTTGTCACCGTCCTGTCCTATGGGTGCTACCTCCCAGAGGAGCCTGCAGGCCCTGCCCTGCCTGCTCTGCAGTGGTATCCAGGGCAACCTAAGAGCCACCGCAGGGTGTCTGTCCTCTTCGATGGTCCATCTGGATGGAGACTTTCCTTCCTGATCTTTGAGCCAGGCACAGTTGCATTTCCCCTAGATCGTTAGTTCTTCTCTCTGCAGCACTAACTAGACATCCTTTTCTTCAGTTGGCCACCGAACACACACAACAAGCTTGTGCTACACTGTAGCAGCTTGAGGGTCTCCTAGGATTCATTTGGGTACCCATGATCACTCTGGGCCAACAAGTGTAAAGCAGGGCTGTCCTGGGCCACCCTCAGCCTGATGAGGCAGAGCTGGATTGGGGTTAGGGGAATACAGGGAGAAAGAATGGGGAGAGAATGACACAGGATCGGGGGCTGAGGGAGGATGAGGGGTCAGAAGGACTACTGAGTTGGCAGTGTATGGTTAAAATAAGGAGATGATCAAAGCATGAATTCATGAATCACACTTTATTGCTATACCAAGGGAGTTTTTCTTTTCTTTTCTTTCCTTTGGGTTCACAGTGCTTAAAGAGGGGGAGAATAATGAGAATAAATCTCCCAGGAATAAGTACATTAACCACAGAGTGAGTTCCAGAATTATTAACAGCTAGTTGCTCAACTTGGATGGAAGCAGGCCTCTCTGGAAAGTGCAGCCTAATGCAGGTTGGCAGTGTTCCTGTGTAGCCAGTTCTACCCACCGCCTCCGTGGATGACAGGTGTGGCCCGTAGACACTACAGGGCAATGCTGGCATTAACAGGGGAGGCTTCTGAGACCGGCTCGCAGGTGCCAGGGTGAGGCCAGTCTCAGTGTCAGTTCTGTGGCTTTAGAGAGGCGGCAAACAGTGTAACCTAAGCTCTCAGCATCTGTCAAACTCTTGGGTGTAAGGTACGGATGTTCCTTGGTTTACCGCAGGGATATGTCCTGATAGATTCTCATCAACTGAAAATCTCCTAAGTTGGAAATGCGTTGAATGCATCTAACTACTAAATGTGCCAGCTCAACAACGCAGTCTGCTGTAGAGTATTGGTTGTTTACCTCTCGATCATGGGGGTGACTGGGAGCTGGGACTCCCTGCCACTGCGTGGCATCAGAAGAGAGAGCCAGACAGCATATCCTGTCTCGGAAAAAGATGAGAATTCACATTGGGAAGTATGGTTCCTGCCGCATTAGTATTGTTCTCACACCATTGAAAAATCTCAAGTTGAACCATCGTAAGTTGGGACTATCTATTTTGAAGCCCAGGAGGGATCTAAGAAGACGCGACATTCCTGAGGGACGGGAGGAGGGAAGGAAGGATATTGCTTTGTGTTCTTATCACAGCAAAATGTGTCACTCACATAGCCAACTACGAAAGTGTCTGGGATCACTTCAAAGCCATAACACAGTGTATCAGGACTTGTCATCTGTTGGAACCAGGAGGTTGAGTCATTCCTGGGCTGGAACTGGGCTTTGATTGGACTTTCAAGGTGAAGAGTAAAAATATCCTGCCTTGTAAATGAATCTTCCTGAGCATCTCAGTGGAGGCTGCTGTAACACATGTCACAGACCGGATGGCTTATAAGCAACAGGGATTTATTTCTCTTAGTTCTAGAGGTTGGGAAGTCCAAGATCAGTGTGCTGGCAGATTAGGTGCCTGATGAGGGCTGCTTCCTGGTTTGCAGGTGGCTGTCTTCTTGCTGTATCTTCATATGGTGGATACAAAGCTCATATCTCTTCTTATGAGAGCACTAATTACCTTCCGAAGGCCCCATCCCCTGACACCATCCCACTGAATGTTAGGGTGTCAACATGAATCCGGGGGACATTTAAGCAGGCCATAACAGCAAGGCTACTTCCACGTCTCCTGGTGGCCCATGTCAGCTCATGAGCTGGACTTTGGCCCTGGGTTGACTGGAAGATTGGGCTTCCTCTGTTGTGTGGTACCACCCCTGCCTGTGGACTGACTCGCTAATTTTGAAAAAAAAACCCCTGGGATTCAGCCATAATTTCATACAGAAGATATCAAGACAGAAAAGTGGAGGTGACACAACTGCCTCTCAAAAGTGCAAGTGCTTTGCTGTCGCCATGGATTTTTGGCTCGTCTCAAAAGTTCCCAAGAATCACTTTTTTGTAAGCATGACTGACACCTCAGAATCTCAGCCTGCAGCTGTGACTGTGGAAAGTGGACCCACCTGCTTCCGTGGGCTCTGAGAAGCCTGGAGGGGCCTCATACTGAAGGCGTCACTCTCACACCAGGCTGCAGGGCTCAGAGGTGTCACCTTGTGCCTCCCACAGGGGCTGTAGCATGTCCGGAGCAGAATCTCCAAGAGCTGGAAGCCTCTTGTCTAGAAGCCAGGAGGATTGGAAGGGACAGCGAAGTCCCCCCTGGCTGGCACAAGGAGGGGAACGGACAGAAACACACTCCCTGGTGGAGTGCACCCATGTCGCCTGGAGCTGGGATTACCCAGAGAAACAGGAAGTTCATGTGAGCCTGGCCTCAGCGAGCATCTTTGGGAAGTGGTCCTTGTCCTCCCATCTCAGCACATCTGGACTTGTCCCAATGAACTCAGTGGCATTAACAGTACATGTGATGAATCCACAGACATATGTGGATTCACAGCCCTGCTGTGTACTGGGCTTGGGAACAAGAAGTGCAGATACTTCTTGACCTATAACAGAGTTATAGCCCAATACACCCGTCGTAAGTTGAAGCAGAGTGAGTCAGAAATATCCTTAACACACCCAGCCTACTGCGCATCATAGCTTGGCAGCACAGTACGCTCTAGTGTGAGCAACGGCTGCAACACAGTGTCATCCTGCAGCGTGCCACCTTGGGAAAAGATCAAAATTCAAAACCTGCACCAATATAACATCAAACTACCCTAAGTCAGGGGCTGTATGTGTGGTCTAAAGGGCTGGCCTTCCCTCAGCTGAGGGTCCAGGCACAGTTTGAAAGTGTCTGCTCCACTCCGGGACTCGGCACCTCTGGCCTTTTCCTTCATGCCCCCTATCCAGACTCTGGGCCCTTACTCCCTCCCATTGTTCACACCGTCATCCTCCTTTTGGAAACTCCTTACACAGACTGCTCAACTTTCTGTTTCATTTTATTTTGGGCATAGTCTCTTAGATCACCCACAGCTCTATGCTGTGCATTGCAAGGCTAATGGATGACTCCCTCTCCAACTTTGTTGAGCTCCTGCTGTATACCAAGCATTGTATTAGGACTAAAGGCCTAGCTCTGTAACCTGACACCTGGGTCCTCCAACCCACCTCTCCTCCGGCCAGCTTCATTTGGGGCCTTGGGTGTGTCCTGCCTTTGCCCAAGATGCTCTCCCTCTTCTCTTTCTTCTTCACCAACTCATCCTTCCAGGCCCAGGTGAGATACCACCCATTCAGTAGAGCCTTCCCGAGGACCACTGCACCCAGCTGTCAGCCCTACTCAGCACCTAGCATCTATGTTAGATCTGTTGACAGGTCCAGGGAATGTGTATCTCCCCCTAAAGGCTGTGGCCTCTTTGAGGATTGAACCCTTGGCTAATAAAACATGGCCCAGTCTCTCTCTTCCCAGGCTCCTAAATCCTGTTGGGGAGGGCTGAAACCATCCCTCCAACAATTATCCTGCTCTGGTTCTCTAACTACATCTTGGAGTTGTAAGGCTTAGTTATTGTTTTCAAATAGTGGCCTGAAAGAGAAGGAACTGAACTCTCTAGCTCAAGGGATGCAATCCAATTACTTAAGATTTCTGGGAAGATACACACTACTATTTCCATTGTGGATATAGACTATAAGGCAGACAGCTGGGTTGACTGCTGTTTCCACCACATACTGGCTGTGTTAGTCACTTTCTTGTTGCTGGTACACAATACCCAACACCCTAAAGGAGGAGAGGTTTGTTTGGCTTATAGTTTCACGTGGGTTCAGTCCATGGTCAGCTAGTGCCAGTGGTAGGAACAGCATGGTAGAGGACTTGGTGGAGGAAAGCTGTTCAACTCCTGGAAGCCACAAAGCAGAGAGAGAAGGGAGGAGCTGGGGTCAAGAATACACCCTTCCAGGTCATGCTTCTCCAACCAGGCCCTACCTCCTAACAGCACAGTCAACTATGAACTCCTCAATGGATGACTCCACTGATCCAATCACCTTTCACACACATGAAGATTCTGGGGAATATTTTAGATCAAACCTGTAACACTGACCATATGACTTTGCAGACTACGCTTAGCTTTTTACAGTCTCATTCCCTGTGGTCATTTCTTATTTTGAGAACTTGCCTCTGGGTCCAGGACCATAGTCACTTTTCTATTGCTGGGACAAAATACCCAACACCCACAATTTAAAGGAGAGGAGGGTTATGGAGCTCAGTTTCCAGTGGGTTCAGTGCCTGGTTGGCTGGCTCCAAGGCAGAGGCAGCATGGTGGAAGAAGATGGTGAGCAAAACTGTTCAACCCAGGTTGTCCAGGAAGCCAAGAGAGAAGGGAGGATCTGGGGACAAAAATATACCCTTCCAGGTCACAGCCTCAGTACCCACATTCCACTAGGCCCCATCTCCTAACAGCACATTCAGCTCTGCACTCATTAATGGGTGACTCCATTGATGAGCATAGCACCCCATGATCCTTCCACATCACCTTCCATATGATACCTCTGTATGTTGGGGGGACATTTTAGATCTAAACCATAATAGGCTGTTACCATCTAGTGCCACTTCCAGCAGCAGTCCAGAGGCAAAGAATAAGTAATTTGCTTTATTGGGCTTTTGCTTGTCCCTTTCTTGTCCAAGCCTGATATGTCCTTTGACAGATACGCGGTAGCCTTAGCAGCTGCTCACTAAGCACTCTGAGCTGTGAGCTGTCCAGGCAGCTTGGGCCTGGAGGCTTGGGCAGGACTCTGCTTTTTACTTGTTGGTGTTTCATTCATATTTGCAATTTGTTCTCTATACTAGTTCAGTGAGGTAGGATGGTAGGTAGTCTTGTTCTCATTTTGCAGGTTGCATTTGCTCAGGGTCAGTTGGCCACTTTGTCAGGATAAGGACCCCGTCCCTAGCCTCAGTGCCCTGCCTGTCCTCTGTGCACCTGAGGTCTGGGAGGGATGTTCCTAGACACTGCCTCTATTTCCTGAATGAGGAAACCGCAGAATCGAGAGGTCAGCAGCCCCCTCACAGCCTGCAGCATGATACTTGCATGTTGAAGTCAGCCGCAGTCTTCCATTAAACCATTTAAGAGCCAGTTCCTGCCTGGTGTCTGAGCCCCGCACAGATGGCCCTCCCACCTCTGTCCACAGTCATATTTGTCAAAGCCTGGATTTCTGCTTTAACCTTGGCCAGCACAACAATTTTTTATCACTTTTCCTCACAGCCCACTGATGTCCCTGGCGGTGCTGTGACCAGCGAGTCATTAAAGAGAGTTGTGCATGGCTGGCCTCGGGCTGTTTTTGGGTTGTAGTGTGACTGTACCCAGTCAGGGCACACATAGCTTCTCCAGCAGGGGGAGAGGGCATGGAGGAAGGGCTTCATTTTTTTTTTTTTTTTTTTTTAGTTGAGTTTTGCAGTCTGCCTCTTAACTCCCAGAAAGCCCATTCTGCTGTTTATTGTACACACAGCTTATTTCTCCTGTAGCCTCTTTCCTGTGGGTCTCACCCTCCTGGTGCCGAGGTGGGGCTGTGTTCCCAGCCAGCCTGGGTTCTCCAGGGAGGAGTGGAGCTGCCCGGTGTCCTCAGCCCCGGAGACTGAAGCCAGTGGTACTTTGCCTTCCCCCTTCCAAACCTCTTTCCTGCCTCTCTCCTCTCCCTGACAAGCTGAAGGCTCCTCCTCCTGCTCATGACTTGTTTGATGAGGGGAGGGAAAGATCGACTTGGGTGGCTTGGTTCAAGTCACTGTCTTCCTCTCTGCCTTGGTTTCCCCTTTATAAAATGAGAAGGGTGAATTAAAGTGTCTTTCTCAACTCTAGAGGCAATGATTGATTCTCTTAATATACATGTAGATTCTGAGGGATGGGAGGGACTCCCCACAGCATCTTTCCTCACCTTGGAATGTCCCCTTCACATCCCTGATGCACCAGGTCTCAGCTTAATCACTTCCCACACTGGGGACTGGCCACTTCCAAAGCAGCCCATAATTTTATTGTTGGCCAGATTGTGGGAATGCTGTTCTGAATAATAGATTGAAACATTGGCTTCCCTGTGGTTCCCCACTTCTGCACTCTGAGACCACATGGGTCGCATCTGCACCCTCTTCCCCCAGAGTCCTCTGGGTGCCCAGGTCTGCAGAGAAGCTCATCACCGGCCAGGGCTGATCACCCTTCCTGCCGTGTCCCTGGAGCCCCAGCCGGTGAGAAGCATGCGACCTCCAAGGCAGGAAGGTCCTCCCTGGAGCAAGGCCATGCACACCCACACCCTCACCTGGGAAGCCAGGGCTGGGTTCGCAGCTCCCCTGAGTCCCACTGCAGAAACATAAAGCCCCAGCCTTGCCCGAGTCCTGCCGTGGTGGAGAAGATCACTCAGAGTCCTCAGTGACGGTCAGAAAGAGCCGTGCTTAGTTCTGAGTACAGAGAGCAGCAAGATTTTCAGGGTGTGTGGGGCATCGGGAGAAGAAAGGGACAGAAGGAGAAAACTTGGGGACAGACAGTGTCAGAAGTGACGTTTGAGTTTGTGGGGGCTGTTAGGATGTGGCTGCCTAGATCCATTTTCTTGCTTTCCAGTCTGCTCTTATAGTCTCTCATCTCCATTTCAATGAAAAATCAGACATTTCCTGTGGTTGTGTCATTCTTCCTGGCTGATGGGCTGGCTGGCTTGGCCATCTCAAACCACAGAACCACACCAAGATGGATGTCAGCAGCTTCCCGGGTGGTATAGCAAGATCTGTCAGCCTTTTCCAAGCCACTGTGGCCCCAAGCACTGCTTTCTCTTCTTTCTGCCTCTAGGCAGAGACAGGTACTATCTGGGTCTCCTGCCAGGTGTGGGCAGTGCATTTTTATAGCTGTTAGTGCCAAGGGCCTCTGCTTCCAGAGCTTCCTGACAGCCAGAATTCACAGCCATGGTCATAGCTTTGAAGGATTTCTCTATGGCTGCTCTGGAACCACACTGTCTCCATTGTCACTTAAAATGTTATAAATTTTATATTGGGATAAAAATGAACTACACCCTCAGTGTCTCTGCTGTACATCTGGACTGACTTCCAGGGCTCTGCACACCTCCAGCTTTGCATGCACGGAGTTGGGGTATGGATTTGTTGTTCCACAGTGGTTCTCAGGGCCTTGCAGAGCCTGGCCTGCTAGTAGGTTCTGTTGTCTCAGGGTTTGCTGTTGGAAGGGCCCAGCTGTCAGGTTGTCTTTTTCTTCTCTCAGGACAGGGCCAAGGGGGCACTCTGGGCCCAATGGGGATGGCAAGAGCACACACTGGAGTCAGACTGCCTGGGTTTGACTTCCAGCCCTGCCCCTCACCTACCTACTGGCCCCCCCCAGGCCATTTAACCTCACTGTACCTTGGGCCGTTGTAAAATGGTACCTTCCTCTTGAGGGCAGTGCATTGCAAGGATTAAATGAGCTAATATTTGTTAGGTGTTTCAATACCTGGTGCCATTGTGCCCAGATAACCAATACAACATGGTAACTAGTTACTGCATCACACACCTGAGAATCTTTTAAACACCAGAGTATCTGCCGGTAGTAGTCATTTATAGCAGAGGTGGTTAAAATGTGAAATGCTTAGTATGCTAGAGACTGAAAATGTGATTTTCTTGTTGCAAACACATTCTTCTAGAGTCCAATAGATGCCATCACTTGTGCAATGTATTACTAACTTTTCTGTCACTGAACACAGTGCCTGACACCCACAGCTTAAAGGAGAAGAGGTTTAATTTAACTTATGGTTTTGGGGAATTCAGTCCATGGCTAGCTGGTTCAAGGCAAAAGCATCATTGTGAATGGGCATGGCAGAGCAAAGCTGCTTAGTTCATGGCAGCCATGAAGCACAGCAAGGAAGCAGTACCAAAGAGGAAGGGGTGAGGGGCCAGACTGAGCCCCCAAGGTCACACCTCCATGATCTACCCAGACACACCCAGAAGTAAGCTCCACCCTTACTTGAGGTAGATCCCAAAGCCAATCAGGTTGACACTGCACCCTAACTACCACCTGAAGGTCTAGATCCTATTTTTATCTACAATTCTTCCAGAACTCTTGGACACCTATGGAATTCTCCACATTCTCCTCTTACTTTGGAAGAAATGGTGTACCCCCTTTTTCCCCATCCGTGGAGCTGGTGAAGCTTTCTACCTGCAGGTGTCAGCTGCTGTGATGCTGGTGCTATTCAGAAAAAATTAATTATCCTCTCCTCATCAGGGTGCAGGGCCCTGTAGCCATCTGCCTGCTCAGCAGGAAGGGCATCTCAAGCTTCAGCTGCCACTTCTCCACATTGCCTGCTGCATGACCTGACCGATCTGTCTGCATCAGCCTCCTTCTGCCAGGCTCCTGGGACTATGCGGTGCCACCATCTGCCTGCCACTTCCTCCAAGGCAGGGCTTTGGGATAAGATGGTATGAAATTTTGTTTCACTAAACCTCAGTTAGCTAGAAGATTTGGCTGACAGAAGGGAGCTAGTTCTGCCCTTGTTAACCAGAAAGTCCAGCTTTGATAGGATGTAATTATGCAAGCAAGGCATTAAACAAACTGAACTAAAGTCTTGCTTCACTTTCTTACATCATTGGTAAAATGAGAATTACATGTGTTCTCAGAGTTCTTTTGGAGACTTGCATAAATTCTATAATGCTGCATACTTCTGTGAACGATCCTTCTTGTTATTATTGGTCTTTAAGCATTTTACAAAAGGTGATCAAATATATGGTGAATGCTTAAATTAAAAAATTTATTATAATATGGGGGCCAGTGAGATGGCTCAGCGGTGTAAGTGCCTGCCCTGCAAGCGCGAGGACCCGAGTTCAACTCCCGGAACCCACATACAAAAAAAGGGCCGGTGATATTGCTCAGTGGCATGGGCGCCTGCTGGCGCGTGAGGTCCCAAGGTCGACCCCTGGTACCCACAAAAAAAAAAAAAATTTATTATAATAAAAGACATGTTGCCATTAGTCATCCTCAAAATCTTCCCCATCCCTAGAATACACTTATTCCGTCATTCTTGCCACTTTCTGAAGTGGTTCTGGAAGTCTTTTTTTGTGTTTACAGAGTGGTGTATTTATATGTATTTATATGTATAATTTATATGGTGTATAGTGAGGCTGTGTACCATGCAACAGAAAGGCAGACTTAGAACACATAGTGCTGTGTCCTATCCTCCTTATTCACTGAATCTGGCACTGTGTGGCTTCTGACTCTTCCCCAAAGTCAGAAAGACCATGAAAGGTAAACATTTTGAATCAACTCATGACAATTAAAGCACCCATGACAGTGCAACTAAGGACAATCAGAAAAGAGGACTCCAGAACTGCTTCGGGAAGTGGCAAGAGCGATGGAATGAGTGTGTTTGAAGTGAAGGGGAATTTTTCTGACAAGGAGTCATGGCAGTGTGTCTTTTAATGTAATAAATTTAAAAAAGAAATTTCAACATTCACTGAATTTCTTGATCACAACATGTACCTCTCTGGATGTGGGTGTCAGCTCCTGTCTCTGAGGAAGAGTGAAAATGTGCCATTGCCCGCTGGCTCTTCAACTCCACGTGGTGCATGGAGAAGTCTCATCTCCCCATGAAGGCTGATGTCAGCGTCTGCAGAAACTGTTTTCTTCTGCTGTAGATTAATTGTTCACACTGAATGAGAATGTATCGTGTGCTGAGCACTTGGGTATTTAATTAGCCCGACTCCTTGGGGTCAGTACTATTTCTGTCCCCATTTTATAGGTGAGGAAGCAGAGGCACAGCAGGGGAACACACGCCCAGGGTGTCACATTGTGTAAACAGGGAGCCTGGCTTCACACCTCAGCACTCTGGCCCTGGGGTTCTGCTCTGGATCACTGTGCTACCCTTGTTCTCAGGGGCAGCAGATGGGCACTATTGGGCCCTATTGGTTCCTTACAAGTGAGGTCGTACTGCCTGGCTCCCCGAGTCTCACTGGCTGGCTTCTAGCATCTTCTCTTGGCCCTGCCCTGTGCTGACCACCTGCCTGGACTTCTTTCTTCATTGCCACATTTATTCGCTGAGGCCCTTAGGAACAGACAGGAGAGACAGTGTCTCGTTTTATAGAATTTCCCCAAGGTCACAAACTAGAAAATATCAGGTCCAGGCCTTGAACATAATCCAGTGTTCCTTTTACCATGCACAGTGTTGTAACTCTTGTGGTGAAAATAGCCTGTGTATGCCAGGGTCACTGGCAAAACATACTATTGAGATTGTCACCTCCTCCGGCTCTGCCTCCCCACCCTGCCCCAGAAAGAGGCTCAGCTCGCAGTTCACAGTTTGACCTGTCCCTTGCATCATCATGGTGGCCACTGCGGAGGACCACCTGTGGGAAAGTGTCCAACAACCCGAGCGGCGCGTTCTGGAGGAGTGTTTCCCTGCTGCAGCAGATTCCAAGCCATTTTGGTGACTGCTGGTTTGTGCATGTTGGCGTCACAGAAATAGCCATGCTCTCTGTAGCTACATTCTGGGTGTCTAGATTGCTGGGAACAGCTGGTGGCAAGGCCCAGGCCTCACCCTTCCTCTCCGTGAGGTGCTGCTGGGAAGGCGAAGCTATGACAGAAGAGGTCCCCTCCCTTACAGACCCCTGAGTTGGCCACGCCTCCTTTGGAGGGCGAAGAAGACCCTGCTTGGAAATGAGGGAAGGGGAGGAGCAGGTAAGGGATCTCCAACTGGTTTGGTCTCAGATTCTAGGGTGGTTGGGCAGTGTAGGGTCAGATCTTTGGTGATTTGCTGCCTGCAGCATCACAGGCTGTCCCTCAGCAATGGAGAAGGAATGAGCCAGCATAGAAGAGAGCTCCCTGGGCAGTGGTGGTGAACCTATGGCACACATGCCACAGCGGGCTGTTTGTATCATTGAAAGCTCTGAAAGTTTTGTCATCACCAGCGACGGAGGCAGGTTATAGGGAGGGCGGCCAGGTGGCATGCATTGAGGGAGGCACCCTCGTGCTGCTGCTTGCAGAGCTCACAGGCCTTGGTTTGGCAGGCAGGCTTTGGTTTTGCAGGTCCTGACCTGAGTAGGCCCTTGGCGAGCCTACCGTCCTGGGCCCTGCCTGCATCCTTACTTGTGGCTTGCGGGACAAAGCCACATCTGTTATGGCATGCAGGCCCCTTTTGATCATCCCCCATTTGTGGGTACGGACACATTTCTCCACATTGGCAGAGGCATGGCCTCCTGTCAGCCCCTTCAGGTTGTCTGCTGTGTCGCTTCTCCTCTTCCTGCCTCTGAGCCTTGCCCATGCTGAGTCCTGAGTGTGGCATGCCCTTTACCAAGTCCAGCTGGGGAAACCTATGGATTGTGTAAACTGAACTCAGCGTTGCTGCTTCCAAGAACCCTTGCCCTGAGCCACACTGCACCCCCAAGCTCAAATCACCTGTCTCTGCCCTCTGTTCCTGAAGCATTGATTATGATTGTGCAGAAGCATTTGCTGGTTCTACCCGGGGTCTGCACAGCTCATTTGTAGGACCACCAAGGACCAGTCCACTCTACTCTGCCTTTTGCCCCAGGCCTGCAGTGTCTAGAAGAAGCAGGCTGCTTAGTCCCTGTCTGTCACTTCAAAGTCAGCTCCGGAGTCCTCTCTTTGTGTGCTGATCCTGGGTCCACAGAGAAGACACAGATGTACTAGGAGACCCTGAGGGTATACTGAGCCTGAGTTAGTACCAATAGAGGTATACAGATGGCCAAAAAGCTCACGGACAAAGCATTCACCATCAGGGAAATGTGAATCAAAGCCTCAGTGAGGCACCCATTCACCCCCACTGGGATGGCTCTAAGACAGGACAATGACAAGAGTTGGTGAGGAAATGGAGAAAGCTGAGCCCTTGTTCACTGCTGGTGGCAACCTAGAGGGATGCGGCTGCTGTGTGAAACGGTTTGGCAGCTCCTTAGTCAAACGTCAAGTTGCCACATCATCCTTTCCACACCTAGGGTATTCCCAAGAGAACTGGAAACACACGCGCATGCAAAAAAATGTACACAAGTCTTCATACCCGTGGCACTCCTACTAGTCGAAAGAGGACAACAGCCCAACTGATAAAAACAAAATGTGGTAGATTCCTGTGATGGGCTATTATTTGGCCATAAAGAACGAAGAATCAATGTTACAACATGGATGAGCGTTGGAAGCATGATTATGTGTAAAAGAAGCCAGCCACAAAAGCCTACACTACATGCTGCTGTGTACACAAAGCATCTGGAAGAAGCCAAAACAGATGCCTTGGGCTGGGGCAGGCGGCTTGGGGTGTGGGGAAGTCATAGCCCAAGGGTGCGGGTTTCTTTTGGAGATGGTGAAAATGTTCTAAAACTGACTGTGTGGTAGGTGCACAACTCTGTGAATATGACAAAATCTGTTGACTTGTACATTTTCAATAAGTGAATTTTATGGTATAGGAATTGTATGTCAATAAAGCTGTTACAATAACAGTAATATTAATAATAATGATGATGGTGACAGGAGAAGGTCTATTGCTGCAGTATAAATACAGATTTCAGCATTCGTCCTGACTGCTTTCCGCAGATGTCCTTTAATGCTCTCCCTCTCTGCCTGGGCCCACCACCTTCCCCACATGCAGTATTTTTTCCAGGGTCAAATAAGCATAAGTACCGACAGAGCTATATAAAGACATTTTTTAAAAATGAAAAATTTTATTTCATTTTTATGACTCAGCTGCTTTTTTACCTTCCAAGGGAATTAAAATGTCTGCTGGCATTTGGGTTACTTTGCTGGCTGCGGGGACAAGACAGCCATACTAACTCTTCATTGTTGGTATGTGTATTCACTCATTTATTCATTCCCTCATTCTTTCACAGCCAGTATTTATCATGCGGCAGAGTTTTCAGATCTGAAGAGACAGAAGTAAAAGTCTGCATCTCCCAGGGGCTTAGAGTACAATGGAGGAGATGCTCAAATTAGAAGCAGCAGATCGCTGTTGTGGTGAGGGGGGCGTTAAACACACAGGAGGGCCCTGACCCAACTGGAGGTAACCAGGGGCATCTGGAAGGGGGTACTTCTTGGAAGGTAGGTAGGAGCTGGTCAGGAATAAAGGACAGTTTAGGTAAATGGGGCCACATCAGTACCAGTGCCCGGTGCTTCGGGGCACTGAGCGTTCATTCCAGGTGTCAGATGCACAGGTTAGGGAGTGGTCAAGGGTTGGACTCAGGGGACCTCATAAACCATGCAGTGGCATTTGGACCCTATCCTGTGCAAGTGAGGAGGGCTGGTCGCATTTCCATTTTAGAAAGGTCGGGTTGGCAGCATGATGGGGATCAGTGGAAGGGAGTGAAATCATGCAGGGTTGGGGCCTGGATGAGACTGGAATGGGGGAACTGGCCGGGAGGAGGAGCGCGCCCTGGGTCTAGGATGCATCTCGGCTTCTGGCTTGGATTTCCTGGTGGGTGAAGATGCCTGTTGGTGAGGTTGAGGCCCGGGCGTTTCTTACTCATTTGCTTCCTGGGGGGCAATAGAGGCTGAGTTATCAGTGCTCACGTAAGCAGACCTGGACCCCAAGCTAGGAAGTGACAAGAATGTTCCCGTGCTGTCTCCCCTCCTCAGCCCCGTCACAGGGTACAGGCCGTCATGGACCTGAGGCCAGTCACAGGCTCTTTCCTGAGTCTGGACCATGGGTTGCCAGACTGTCTGTGCGAGGAAATGGATTAATAATGTTGGGGCTCCCTTCCAGCTCTGAGATTCTGTCCTTCTACAAGATGGAAGGTTGCACATTTGCATAATTACTTCTTTTGGAGATTCACACTATCATTTCAGAGAAACTTCAGAACTCACTCTGATAACTGTCCACCGTTAGATAATTTCAGAAGCTTGATTTCAGCTTTGCTGTCCTGTCCTCCCCCGGGGCCTCTCTTTCAAGCACTACTCTGAACATTCAGGTTCCCTGGGGAGCTGTGTGGAAAAGATTTTTTCCCAAAGCAAGGACTTGTCGAATGCCGACGCCCATCCCTGACCTCTCCGAATCCTCCTACCTTTGCCTGTCAAGCCCTCTTCTTTTAATTTCCTAGCCTGCTTCTGAAAACCTGGAAGGGGAACAGTTTGCAAAATGGACCCAAGTGTTGCTTGCCACAACCCGTTACAGAATAGAACACATGAAGATAAAGTATTTCTTTCTGCCTCCCCAGGAGGAATTTGGGGTCCTTCTGTTTTATCAAGTCATAATTCCATCACACCAGGCAAAACAATCAGATCACCTCTCACCGGTTTGCAGGGTTTCCAGCAGGGCAGCCAGGGTGGGACAGAGGGCTCTGAGAGGCCGAGCCTCCCTCCGCCAGCTGCAGGGTGGTGGGTGTTGTTGTTGGACGGTCTGCTTCCTCCAGGGAGGGGGTGTTGGCATCAGACTGAGGGCCGGAGGAGGAACCCTTCAGGGCTGTTTTTCAATATCTCTCTCTTCTTGAGAATGGACATTCTGTCCCTACATGCTTCTGACCCCTGAATGGCCTTAAATCACTTTGTGCTGTTGGGTCTTTGCCAAGGCAGTCACAAAACTGAGGAATGTCAGTTGGAAGATGGAATCCAGAACCGTGCGCTTCTTCTTAGAGGGCAGGAATTAACTTTGTCACCTTCCATTCTCCTGTGCTGGGAGATTTGAGGTGTGAGGTTTGACGTACAGTCTCTCAAACCCTTGCCGGATGGATAGAAGGAAGGGTGGGTGGATGGATGGATAGATGAATGGATGGATGGATGGATGGATCAGTCAGTCAATTGCAGGGTGACCAGTCTTGTGCACCAGTGAGCAGTGACTTCTGACCTATCTTTGCCCATGGACCACAAGTTCCTCAAGACCCAGGCAGTGTGACTGAGTCATGTCTTGTACCCATGGGGCAGCCGGTGCTGAGCTGGGGACAGAACCCTCTGCCGGACCCCTTCGCTACACTGCTGGCCAGCTGTCTTCAGGCCCAGGCCTGACACCTATCATGCCAGCCTTATCCTGGCTTGCACTGCACATGTCAGGCAGTTCCTCGGCCTCACCTCTGTGAGTTAGGAGTGGGGCTCAACTTCGCAAAGAAAAAGACACTGCAACAGCTTGCTCGAGGTGGGTCTGTGATAAACAGAAATTTTAAAATAACCCTAGAATGTACATGTGAGGTGGTCATTTGTCACTGTTGACACTTTTCATCTGCTGACCACTAAAGGTGGTTTTGTGGTGTGCATGGTATCATCCTCATTTATCTCAAGGGATGTCATGACTTGCTAGAAGGCTGCTTGAATCAAAATTTTAATTTATATATTTTATTGATTTACGTATTATATCTTAACCCCCATGTACTTACAAAGATTTTAAGGTAGCATCTAATAAAGGAGATACAAGCAATGTTAAAATCAAATAATAAGAGCAAAAGAACATGTAGGAAGGGGAAGCATAAAGTAAGGTATTTTAATTGCTTTGATTGAGAATTCAGTTTAGCATTTATCTTCTTTTGGTGGCCTAGGAAAAAGCATATGTGGTGAAGTATGTGATACATTTTGTAGCAGAAGCCCATGGCGGCCCCAGTCAAAAGTCCTCGGCCCACCTCTAAGTTCAGCCGCGGGGGATGGTCTCGTGAGAGTTCAGAGTGGCCATGTCTACAGCATTGATGGGGTAACATACCCCATACGTTGGGTTTCCCCCTTTTTTGGTCTCTTTCTTCCTTTGTTTCTTGGGATTCCCTCACAATTAAGCTTTCTACACCCAAGATTGTGTCTCGGGCTCTGTGCCTTCCGGCCCCCTAATACCTGGTGCTCTGACCAGAAACAGGCGAAGCCAAATCATTAGAAGACAGTTAATTTAGCCATTACCTGCTCATGGGCTGGGTGGGACCTTGGACACTCCTCCTTGGGAACTCTGTTTAGAAGGAGCCCCTCTTTCTTGAGCTCAGCCTGGTGTCTACCCTGGCCCAGAAACTGGAGTCAGTTCTCAAAAACCCGTATCATGGTGTTCCTTGCCCACCTGGCCTCCAGATCCTTGTTGGCCTGGCTCCTGGGGAGACACGGTTTCCTCGAGCTCTTCCACGTTCTGGATGCAGTGTCCACATGCATGTGGAAGGCCACCTTGGTTCAGCCAGCAGGCTCCAATGATTGCATGAAACCCTCAAGAATCAGCACTCTCCATATCTCCTGCTGCATCTCCAGGCATCTTCCTAAGCAGAAGGAAGCAGCTCTCCTGTTTTCCCCATCACTGTTTCCAAGAAGGGCCTATGTTGTGCCGAGAGGTAAAGGATTGGGCTCTCTCCTTTGTCTTGCCCAGGAGTGCCACCTGCCCTTCCTTTCCCTGCTGAGGACGCTGTTCTCTTTCCAGGCTCCCTGCTGTTATGGGGGTGAGGAGTATAGATGGCAGCTCTGGTGGCTTCCTTGCGCTGTCCTCACACAGGGACTCTGACAGCCTCTCGCCCGATGGGCTCCAGCAGCCTTTAGGTCTGTCCCCATCTCCTGGCATGACCATTTCAACTTAGTCCAGGCACCATTTCGGTTGACAGTCATCATGGTGTTTGGGAGCCTGGGGCCAGCAGATACTGCCAGGGGATTGGGGATCCCCACCACCACCAGGAGTTTGGAATTGGGGCTGCGAGGGTAGCTGTCACAGCCCTCTGCTGCTTAAGCTGGGCTTGGACCATTGTCCTCCCCGCTGTGTGCTCACTTCTGCGCCCCAGCTTCCCCCGCCCTGCTCCAGTGAACAGTCCTGGCTAGAGGGGCCCTGTGTTCAAAGGGCCAGCTGTGGCTGCTTTTGTGGCTCCGGAGTACCCTCGAGGAAGGGAACGGGATAAAAGAATCGAGGCCCCAGGCCGTTTCACCCTCCCATTTTTAGGGTTGTTCTACTTGAGGGGTGGGGGAAGTGGAGGTTCAGAGCATCACTGCCTGGCCCCAGTTTAATACCAGTGCAGCTTCCCGGCAGAATCAGGCCCCCTCTCTGTCCTGAGGGAGGCGGTTAGCCTGGACGTCTCAATGTCAGTGTCTTTTTGTTGCCTATGTGATCTCTTCTACAGACCTCTTTTCCTGGCTTCTAAGCTATCAGCAGCTTGGGGGCGGGGATCAAGCCTTTCATTTTTTCCCTTCGCTTGTGGGTAACTGCTCAGTAAATGTGCGATAAATGAGTAAGTATGGGTTTGGCTTCTGAGAGACTGAGGTGATGTTTATTCTGCTGCTCGTTCCCTCTGTACTTCCATAGCTGAGGCTGCCATGTGCTCCTGCAGCCTTGATGGAAACAGGCGTGTCCTGATCCGTGAAGGACAGCTCCTGTGCTGGCTCCGACTCCACCCCGGAAGCCTGGTTGACTGTTTGGTGTGGCCGTGCATGGCGTCCTATGTCCATGGAGCTCTTCCGTGCGGAAACAAGAGGACACATTTTCAAGGCATCTTGGTTCTCGGCAGCAGATATTAACGCCTGTGCTCTTCAGTCTGTCAGTCAGCAAATACGTCTTGAGCACTGTCTGTTCACCATCCCCGGCTTGCACTGGGATGCACTCGTGACCAAACAGACGTCACCCTTGTCCGGAGGAGTGCACAGACCAGCAGGGTGGCACGGGCACATTAAGCAGTTGTTGTCCGGGAAAAACATGTAACTGTGCCAGGCTAGGAGGTCTCAGGGGTCTCTCGTGCTGTTGCTCCAATCCATTTCCCCCACGGGACCCATGTTTTCTCGGAAGCTTTTTGGTCCCAGTGATCTTGTGACCTCCTGGAGAAAGCCTTGGAATTTGCCTTAAAGCTGCTGCCAAGCACCTGAAACATTATCATTTAGCATGAGAGACTCCACCTGGGGTCTGGCTTCGTTTGTGACCACTCAGTCCCTCTGTCTCTTCATCTGTAAGCGAGATCTGTGGACTAGAGCCACACTTCTCAGAGTGAACCCCGTGGAACACCGGTCCCGGAACATACCCTAGTGAAAAGCGTTTTATCATCCCTGGGTTACTAATGTAAATGCCATGGAAATGGTTACTATACTTATTGTTTAGGGAATAATGACAAGAAAAATGTCTGCGCAGGTTCAGCATGTACTCAGTTTTTTTCTTTTGCACTATTTTCAGTCTGTTGTTGGTTGAGTTCTTGTATGTAGAACCCATAAAGATGGAGGTCTATGTTTTATTCTGCTTTTTCTAGATACACGGTTTACAAAAAGACTGCAGAGCCCTGGAATATGCAGTCCCGTGTAGCTTTGTTGAAGGTGACCTTTTAAAAACGTTTAGACCTGGATCACTCTGTCACACAGCACCCACTTCCTAAGGCTCTAGGACCCCATGGAGCCCAAGGGCCAGAGACCTCTGAAGGCTCTGCTCTGCATGCTGTAATTAGGGTTCTGTGTCCCCTGGGCTGGGGACAGTGGCCCCAGACCCTGCCGTATCTGGCACCCTTCCTCCTTTGCGAAGATCTTGCCAGTGTCTGAGGAGACAGCTGGCTATGTTTCCTGCGGTGGGTCTTGGAGACGTTGTAAGACACTCGTGGTGGTGGCACTGCTTCAGAATTCGAGATCATTCTTAATTGGTTTCAGAGCTATTGGCTCACCAAGCCATCTGTCACGGGAAGCTTCAGCAGTATGCAGAGTGCCTTTAATAATTCAGCTGTAGAGCTTCTTTGGACACAGTCCCTCAAGCCGCAGGATGCGCTGTCCCCTGCCTCCAGAGTTGTCCCTGGGAGAGTTCTCTGCTACAGCACAGATGTTAATGACTTGGGCAGTAGTACCTCTGTGCACCCCCAGAACCCCCAAAGCCTTGGCAGTCAGAAGAGGGTGATGGGTACAGGTTAATCCCACTCTACCAGCTGTCTTGTGAGGGTGGGTCAGTGATGCTCTGAGGAGTGGATGCCAGTGGTGAGCTTCAGGCAAGGCCTTTGTGCTGGCGTGGGGGCCACTTGTCCACTGCGGTAGTGGGTGGGCCTCTCCACTCCCTCATTGCCTGTAGCATCTCTGGGCATTCAAAAAGTAGGATCTTTTTTTTTTTTTTTTTTTTTTCCCAAGTTAGAGGCTCGCACACCGAAGCTACCTAAAAATATTGGTTGAATTAGTTCTAGCCGATTAGATCTGGTTTTCATTCCCATCTAACAGAGTGATAGGATGTCACAGCTGAATGGGAACAGAGAAATCATCTCATGCAGCTCCTTCATTTTGCGGTGCAGGAGAAAGAGATCAGTGAAGAGTGATTCTCTCAAGGTCACCCAGTGAATTGTTGTAGAGCCAGGCAAGTGCCCAGGCTCCCTTCCTCACAGGCTCCATTCCTGTCCCTTCCAGCCAGTGACACCTGCCTCTCAACATCCCAAGTGCAGTGTCCTTGGAGGGCCGAAGACAGTCCTAGGCACAGAGACACCAGCTGCTCTTCCTCCCAGGCCCTGTGGTATCAGAGGGAGCATGTCTGTCCCCAGCTGTCCTCCTGATGGGGTGGCGAGCAGGTTTGTTACATGCCATCCATAATGTGAAATTAAGACTCCTTCCTCCTCATTTCCCTGCTGATTTGTGGTGCTTGGGGCTGGCGGTGGCCTCTTCAAACCCTCTGCCCCTTACCACGTAGCGGAGCTGGCTACTCAGGGGAAGGCACTTGGGAGCCACCCTCTCTTCCCTTGCAGGCTCTGTTGGAGCCAGGCCTCAGGGTGCTCAGGCATGGATACTTTCTGGCTGGACCCTGAGCAGAGGGTGGAGTGGGGTGGGGCAGACAGAGCTGTACCTTCCCCGCCTGCATTTTAACCTCAGCCCTTTCGTTTTTATTCCTTTTTTTGTATGATTTCATTTATATGAAATGTCTGGTAAGGGAGATCTATAGACAGGAAGTAGACAGTTTCCAGGGACTCAGGGGAGGGAGAACTGAGGGATAAATGCTAATATATACTGTTCAAGGATACACATACACAAGGAGAGCATCACAGTTTATTCATTTCTTCTCTCTCTCTCATTCATTCCTTCATTCACTCATTCTTCGTTTTTGTAGTCCAGGTCAGTCTTAAACTCACTCTGTAGACCAGGCTGGCCTTGAAGGTTTGATCCTCCTTGCCTCAGTCTCTCAAGTGCTGGGAATTATGGGTGTGTGCTATCACACCCAGCTCTTGTTTTCTTTTTAAAATATATGCTTTTGTCCTAACTCTACAGTTTCTTTTTTAAATATATTTTTATCAGTGCCTGCTAACTTTACAAAATATTGGGTTTCAATGTGGCGTTTTCATACATGCATATAATGTATTTTGATCATATCTGTCCCCTATTACCCTCCTGTATTAGTCACTTTCCTTTTTGCTGGGACACAACTTTGAGGAGAGGTTTGTTTGGCTCATGTTTCAGTTCATGGTTTTCACACTGCAAGGCAGAAATGCCCTGGCGAAGGGCCTAGAAGGCGAAAAGCTGCTCTCATCGTGGTGGTCAGGAAACAGCGAAAGGAGCGAGAAGCCCGGGAGGGAGATAAACCTTCCAGGCCACGCCCCACACCCCGCCTCCAGCTAGGCCCCACCTCCTAACTGCCAGGGAGCTGTAGCCCCAGGATCCAATCGCCATCTACAAGCTCCGCCTCTCCACAGCAACTCCCTCCACGCCCACCGCCCTACCCCGCCTACCTGTATCCCTTCTCCCCTAATCAATCTCCCTTCTACTTTCATGTCAGCCCCCCAACCAGTTCCACAAATTAGGGAAAATGTGATACTTGTCTTTCTCAGCCTGGGTTATTTCACTTATTATCTGCAGTTCCGTCCATTTTCTTGCAAATGGCATAATTTTGTTCTTTGAGGCTGAATGCTACTCCAGTGTGTACATACGGCCAGTCGAGGGCAGAGCTGGGTGACCACAGGCTGCTGACTCCCTCCCATGCTTTTCCTGCCCCTGCTAAGCTAGAGGCCCTCTGGTTTGGGGTGTCGTTCCGCAGGACATGCCAGCAAGTCTCGTGGGCCCAACCTCAGAGGACAGTGCGGACATGGGAATAGCAATATATTGGGGTGCTCCAGGTGCCAGACTCTGTGCTTGGCACTTTGTATGAAGTGTTATATCGTTCTCACGACAGTCCCATGGAGTTGGTATCAATGCTAAACCCATTTTCCAAATGAGAAAACAGAGGTGTACATTCCATATTGACCCAAGGCCAGCTCAGAGCCATGATGTGGGGGTGAAGAACCCTCGCTCAGTCTGGGGCCCCCTCCGCTGGGCATTATGCTCCACCTTCCTTTGAGCAGATCTTCCTGACCTTGGGGCTTTGATGTAGGACTTTGACAAAGGACAGGAGAAATCTCAGCTTCTCAGAGAGGAGAGAGACCATGTGAGCGTTGAGTGGAACCTGATCCTAAAGAAGTGTGGTTGGCAACCCAGTCACCCCGCAGGAAGCCCCGTGGCCCCGCAGGAAGCTCCTGCTGCCCAGCCAGCCCCGGCCCTCCCACCACCTTCCCTCCTTCAGCAGGGACCCCTGGCCTTGTTGTTTCAACTGCAGAGAGCAGGCTTACCAGCTATTGTTTTTGGATGCCTTTCTGTGATCTTAGGACCTTTGAGAAAAGAACAAACAGCTAGGAAAACACAGGGTAGTTAAAAAATGTTTGTGATGTTTGTGCTGCATGGAACAAAAGAGTCATTTGGTACATTCAGCATTGTTCCAGGGGAGCAAGGATGAAACAGCCCTTTGAGGCCTCCTCGCTTGGTGGCATCCAGCCGATGGTTGTGGGTTTCAGTTAGCGCCTCCCCAGTGCCAGGCACCTCCTCTCTGCAAGAAGACCATGCGTGGATTTACACTGTCATCGCCCCAAGTCCTCACTCAGTTTCTAGCCCATTCTTTTCATCTCGTTTTGGGAGAAAGCGGCTCAGTGTGTTTATCCAGTCCCGATCATTTCACGCCAGCCACCGAGAAATAAAAGTCCTATTTACAGAGCAGTATGTAGCTCACGTAGTAATTACATGATTTCTCTTATTGGAGCTTTCTATTCGTTTCGTTATATAGATGTTATTTCCACTTTATCAAAGACAAGACTGGGGCGCAAAGCAGTGAAGATTTGCCTGGTGTTGCACAGCAAATAACAGAGCTGTGCTCTTATGACTCTCGTGAGGATTCCTCCTTTGGGGACCTAAACCTTGAAAATTTATTTCCCCAGCTTCCTTGGGAATTCTAAAACATGGACCCACTGTTGCTTCTATCCGTGGAAACGACTTCTAGGATTAGGGCCCAGAACTCCAGTCCTCTAATTCCAAATTGGCAGGGCTCGCGCTAATGAGGTTGAACTCCCGTGGCTCCTTTCTCCCTGAGTGGCCCTGGAGGCCCAGGCCCAGGGGCCCTTGGCATGTCTGTAAAGGTGCCATCCCGAGCGTCCCTCCTCAGCCTGCCCCATGCCCGACCCCCAGCCCGTGGCCCTCCACACGGTGGGGAGGCAACGATGTTTATTTGCCTTCTCAGGATTCAGGCAAATGGCATCTCCGGTGCCCCTCTCCTGTGTGCATCACTTTATGGGCTCGAGCTTCCCTGAGGCGCTCTACAGAGGGGCAGGGTGTGGACCTGGGCTGTGCTACCCAGTCACTGCCCAGAGGGGCTTTGGAGGAAGTTGGAGGGGCCTTTAAACCGCCCCTCCCCGCTCAGCGTCTTTGCCTCGCACAGGTGCTGCGCATGCGCCCTCGCCTGCAGACTGTCAGAAGAGCCATGTTTCCTGAGGAGGAGCGACTGAGCTGGCACCCAGTGGATGACCAGCCCTGGGGTGATGGAGGGGGCCCCCGGGGACAGCATCTCTGTCCCATGGGATGAAGTGCTTCCCTGTGGCCACAGAACAGGACTCAGAGCAGAGGAGGAGCCTTAGGAGGGGAGTGCAGCACAGCACACGGCAGAACTCACGGCAGCCTGGTTTCAGGAGACAGACCTGTCGTCCTGGGCACAGCCGAATTCTTCTCCCCGGGCATTGCCCCGGGTTGTCTGCAGGGGAGGCTGTGGTGCAGGGGACAGGGAGTGACTGGCCCCTGGGCACTTAGAGGGTATCAGGACCATGGTCTACCTGGGATGAGCGTCCTCCATTGTGGCCTTAGTGACAGCTGCCCACACAAGATGAGCCAGGGAGGAGCCTCGAAGAAAGAAGAGGGTGGGGTCTTTTCTTGTCCTGCATGGCCTTGTTTCTGGCCCCTGCCTTAATGTCCCCAGGTGACTATGTTGCTGCCAGGAGCGGCAGGGCCCACCCAGCGACACTTTCTGTAGAGGGGAAGAGCGGGGGGAGCGCAGCTGGCCTGGCAGGGTTGTGGCTGATCGGATGGACGAGGCAGGAGAGAGGACAGGATGTGTGACACCTCATTTCCACATTCTTTCCTTGCAGGTGGGATAAGGTGGCTGTAGACAGTGGTGAGCCCTCCCTGAGCAGCGAGGAGCTGGGGCTCGGCTGGGAGACAGCAAGGCCTCCAAAGCCACAAAACCTGCCCTCTGCATTTCTACTGCTGGGTAGTGCAGGATTGGTGTGTGTCATGTGTGTGTGTGTGTGTGTGTATGTGTGTGTGTGTGCATTTCTTGGCTGCCATACTGCCCTCATCCTTACTCTATACACAATAACTCATTTTAACAATTTCAAATCCTTGTGTACTTTTATCTGTGCTTATAAAAATCACAGACAGTTATATTCTCATATAAATGTATATATGTGCACACCCACATTATGTGGGTGTGCAAGTTTTTTTTAAATTGTTCTACAAAACGGGAATGGTATTAATCACCTTTACTGCATTCTCCTTTTGTTCATCAATATTTCATAGAAAAATTTCTCAAGTTAACTGGTGTGCCTCTTGTTTCCTTCTTTTTTTTATTCTGTAGTATGACCAGTCTGTATCTTATTTAATCATTCTTATTGTGATGGGCATTCACATTGTGTCCAGTTTTTCTTTCTTATAAATAATGCTGTCATAAATATCCTTGGGTGTACACGTGTGTATGAGTGTGTGTTTGTCCTTATAAACTACTGTTTTTTGTTTTTTGTTTTTTTGTTTTTTTGTTTTTTTGAGACAGGTTCTCCCTATGTAGTCCAGGCTGGCCTTGAACTCACTGTGTAGCCCAGGCTGGCCTGGTGATCCTTCTGCCTCAGCCCCCCAAGTGCTGGGATTACAGGAGTGTGCCACAACACCCAGCTAAACTACTGGTTTTACTTCCTGGGAATATGGTAGAGTCCCAAGAGTAGGAGTATGGAGCTGAAGGGTTCATGTATTTATATTTTTGATAGATTGTTTCCAGATTGTTTTTCCAATAAGCCCCAATAATTCTCATTTCCTTTGGCAATGTGCGAGGGTCCCTGTCCTCGCTCCCGACAGCAGTAGTTATTTCCTAGTTAATGATATCTCAGGGCTACTTTGATTTTTGTTAGTTTCACCCCGGCTGAGCTGAGGCGCTTTCCTATTCTGTCTCCTATTTGAATTGCTCTTCTACTGATCACCTGTTGTGTCCTCTGCCTGTTTTCCTCCTGGGGCTCCAGGGGAGAGAATAAAACTTTCCAGGCAAGGTGGACAGGCAAGGGTGTGTTTCCACCACGGCCATTACCTGGTCCTGGTGACAGTCAGCTCTCAATCACTCTTACTTCCCTTTCTTTTTCACTTCCCTTTGGCACAGTTTTCAAGAGTCCTCGGAAAGGGAAATTAAATTCTATTTTCCAAGGATCCTGTGGAGGGGGACGTGTGCCAGAAAATGAAGTGGTGAGCAGATTTGAGCGGGTGGGTTGGATGGAGTTGGACGCCACTCCTCTGTGTGTGTGCTGGTGTGAATCTGCGTCTGTGGCCCAGGGGACAGACATTTGGCAGTGCACCTGTGCACAGCTCACACTGGTCCCAGGCCTCCTGATCAGAATCTACAATTCTGTGACATCCCTAGGTGACTCATATGCACAGTAAAGCTTGGGAAGCACTGGCTTAAAACATTCTGATTAGAATTGTGAGGGAGAAATAAATACCTAGCAGAAGTTACTTGCCCAGGGATTTGACAACAATCGTGAGTGTTTTAGGTGTATCAGTAGATCCACCATGGTATGGATTAGATAGCTCATGTAGCACATGTTCTTGGCCCATGGTCTTGAGATATCTGGGTGTATGTCACTCTCTTGAGTGACAGGGACATCTCAGTTGATGAGAAGCCAGTATACCCACATCTAGCTAGTTCTCCCTGTGCCTGAGCACACAGTCCCACCAAGTCCATGTTAATGAACAGCTGACCTCAGCTCTCCCAACTGCATCTGGCAAACACATGATGTTCCATCTGCCTTGACTCACAGCTCCCTGCTGCCTCCTGTGTGGCCCAGCTCCTTGTCACCAGGGCTGTCACCTTTCTTCAGCCTTTCTCTCTGAGGGCTGGAGACAGCTTCCATGTCTCCTGTTTTCCCTCTGGACTCCCCCATCAGACCTTCCACCCTTTAACTGAGCACTATTAGTTGCCCTTTAGGTAACTGAGCTCTTGTCCTGGCATTGACCCACTTCAACCTTGGATATGCACCCCCCACCTGAACCTTGGACATAAATGTCTGAGCCCTAGTGTGAGAACAAACAGGGCTGTCTTCCAAAGCTACCAATCTGCCTTTGACAAAATGAGTGTATTAGTTAGCTTTCCATCATTGGGACAAAATACCTGACATACACAACTTAAAGGAGGAAAGGGTCATTTGGCTTGTGGTTTCAGAGGTTTCAGTCCATGGTCAGCTGGCTCCAAGGCAGAAACATCATGGCGGAGGGGCGTAGTGGACCAAAGCTGCTCACCTCGTGGTGGCCAGAAGCAGAGCACAGGGCAAGAGCCAGAGAGATGTACCCTTCAAAGTGACACCCACAGTGACTAGACCTCTCCTCCCAACATGCCACTCAACTATAAACTCATCAGTGGATTAGTGTCTTCATGATGCAGTCATCTTTCTAGGCCCCACCTCTGAACATTGCTGATTAGGGATCAAGCCTTCAATATATGAGTCTTTCAGGGACACTTCTTATGTAAACTGTAACAGTGAGTCCGTCATTTCTCCTTAAATAACAGTGTTCCCAGTAGTGCATGCACTTGACTGCTGTAGCCTGTGAGCAGTGTGGTTCACCAGATATCACTTATTAGTACGGGACCAGTGTAGGCACAGAGACCACTCTGGTATGCTAAGCAGAAGAGTTAGATATTGGAGGGGAGGTGTGACAACATTGTTTGCAGGGCTGAAGGGCAGGTTTCAGGCTCAGCCTTTTGAGTAATTCCCACACTGCACAGATTGTTTCTTCCCTTTCCTTTTTGCTTCCCTTTGGCACAGTTTTTAAGCCCTCGGAGAGGGAAATTAAATTATATTTTTCCAAGGGTCCTGTGAGGTGGAGGTGATTTCCACATTGTGTGAATGCAGCTGCCGCCAGGCCCACAGCTGTTTCTGCATTCTCCAAGATGCTGAAGGACTGAGGTCCAGGGATCATGGAGTCTGGACAAGAAGTCACCACCCTGCATTTCTGATACCAAGAAGCTGCGGCATGAACTCAAGCTTGGGGTGACAGCCAGAAGCTATCTTGCGCAGCTCATCTCATTTCTGATCAGCACAGCTTGATTCGCATCCAGAGCCCTAGGTGCCTGGTAGTCTGGGGCACACAGATCCCTCTGTTCTGGCCTCTTGCTAGGAGGATGAAAGGGAGGAACAGGGAGAGCCAGCCGCACATCTGCCTCAGCGGGGTATGATTTTGACCGGTAGAAACAGGTGGGGCATTGCACTCATGCTCCGGAATCAGCCCCTGCCCAGCCCAAGGGAGAGGTGGCAGACACAAAACAGGCCCTTCTGCAGGTGGCAGCCCCCTCCTTGAAGCGAGTTCTTCCCTCTCAGCACCGGCAAGGACCCCACACTGCCCCTTCCCCTCTCTCTGCTTCTTTAAGCACATGAGTTACTGCTGCTTTCTTGCATGCTCCAGAAGCGATCTCTGCCTCTGCCTGGTGGGACTTGAATCCAGAGTGCCACGCCTGATAGCCATGCAGAAATGTGACTGTGCTTCAGCATCATGTTGTTTTTGGGGGTCGTTAGGATTTCATGTCCAATCCAGGTCTCATTATGGAACATGAAAAGGAATGTCCTCCCAGCTCTGTAATTAGCAGGATTTTTTCCTTGCGTCTGACACTATCGTTTAACAGGACTGGAGAAACAACAGTAATGTGGGCCTCTTTGGACCCGTGGGAGAGGTGTCAGTGGGTGGCACGGAACACTGTCCAGCAGGCTGCTGTGATTTGGCTGTGGCTACAGAACTGGGGAGGGGGTGATTAGTGCTTGGGGACTGGGGTTGATTTTGTAACAGGGAGAGAAGTGGGAGTCAGTAGCTATTTCATGCTTTGGTGCCCCATCCAGAGTCCTCTCTGTTTCCTTCTCAGATCCTGGCACCTCATGTTATACAGAGCAGGTCTCAAAATGACTTATTTATTGCGTGGTATGAAAAGAGCTTAAATGCACAGGGTAGTTAGGAGACGTGGCTGCCAGCTCTCAGACAGTGGTCGTTCCCGGGACCCCTGGCCTTCTGTCCCCTGGGTACCAGTGTGGCTCTGCTTTGAAGAAAAGCAAATCCAGATGTCACAGGGAGGAGAGAGGCGACTCCCACAAGGCTTTCCTGGAGAGTGTTTGGACGGGGCGTAGAGTTTGCAGGATGGTCGGTAGCCACCCTTAAGGCCAGAATCCAGAGATGTTCCGGGCAGAGCCTCATCCTGCTGTCTTAATTGAATCTTGCAGTGCACTTGGAATTTTAATGCTGGGGTCTGGCACTCAAGGCCCATGGCCTGGCGCGGACTCAGCAGGCTCCAGCCCAGTTGGATGCTCACTGCTCCCAGAGACTGTGCCGGGCATTTGCCTTCTTACCTCTGCTTGTACCATGTGTGCCACCAGAGCGCCTCCTCCCACACCTCCTTGCTGTTTGCAGCCAGCTCAGACCATGGCATCCAGGGACCTCCAGCCCAGGGGCTCCTCTTGCCGGGTCCGAATGCCCTGAGCACCTTGTGTCCTTTCCTCCTGGCTGCTCCCCTTCCTGCCTCCTTATTTGGCCCCAGCGATGCTGTGCAAATTACCAGCTCTGTATTCCAACTCCGGCTCCAACTCGGTGTTTGTGGAGTCAGTGACTAAAAGGTAAAGCAAAAAACCTCATGAAAAGTTGGGGAGGGATCCCGTTAAAGAGGAAAGGACCCTGACACATAAGGCCGGTACCAGAGTGTGGTTAAGACCATGGGTGCTTCATTCCCCAGCCTGGGCTTGGGTCCTGGCCACACCATTTAACAGCTCTGGCACCTGGGCAGGCCACCCAACTTCTTTGTGCCTCAGTTGCCTCTTCTGTAAAGTAGCAATACTGTATTACCTACTCACTGTGTGAATTAAAATATTTAAAACAACATGAAGTTCTTAGGACAGTGCCTGGCATAAAGCTAGTGTTAATGTCCCTTAGCACATCCTTCCCTGCCCAAGGAAACTCTCACACTTTCTTACCTGCTGGTGAGAAGACAGAGCCAGAAGCTTGGGATCGTCAGAGCCCCACTGGGAGCTCACCTCCGTTTAAATCCCCCACTTCTGGCTGACTCGTGGAAACGTTTCTCTGCACAGGTTCATCCTTATCGGGAAAGGGAAGAAGGTATGAAAGGATCTAGATCCAGCTCCTGCCAGGCTCCCGTGCAGGGCTCTTTTCAAACAGTGTGCCGTTTAATAGCACAGCAGCCTCTGGATATGCGTTCACACTCCCATCTCACAGGGAGCCCAGCTCCAGGAGGGCCAGCCCCTTGCCCAGAGTGACACAGAGATGGGTGAGGAGCGTAGCTGCACTTGACACCCAGATCAGGTACTGGGAACCCCGTGTTCTGGTGGCTGGGCCCGGGAGATGCGTGTGCATGCTCCTGACTGGGTGCGTGGTCCTTGGTGCTGCAGGAGTAAGCAGAGAGGATGGGTGTGAGCTGATCGTCCCAAACTGGAAGCCCCAAAGTGTCCAGCTAACCCACGTTCACCCTGCGTTCAGCTGTAACAGCTCCCCGAACCCAGCCTGGATTACAGAGGCAGAAATGTCTGCAGGCCCTGTGTCCATTTTCCAGGGCGTAGGTCTTCTTCTTGGTTAGAAATGGCCTTGTTGGCTTTAAGAATAATTATGATTGTCCTTTCTTCACTCCAGCTGATTTGGAATACCAGATTCCCGATTGATATTAGCACCCATATCATTTGCACAGCGTTTATGTGCTAACTGTCGAAGGAAAGGAAACTGTAGAAGAGTTCCTAAGGCATCTGCAGCCAGTGCTAGTGTCCACGCTCACAGGAAGCCTGCAGGTCTGGGGAAGCAGGATTCCACTTCCCGGATGAGCTGAGTGTGGCCTGTATTTACATATTCCCCCCAGGAGCAGGTAGGAAGCCTGCTTTAACTCTACTTTAAATCTTTATTTTGAGTCTACATTTTGGAAAATTGTGTTATAACTCGGGTTCCACAGCTCCCACCCTCTCTGGGGATGACGTTATTAGCAGCCTTGTCGGTCAGCGTCCCAGCTTGAAGGCAGCAGAAGAGGCCTGTGAGAAAATGTATGCTTCAAAGTTAGGACTGGTGCTGGTTGATGGGTGGCCAGAGATGGTCACTAGCAGGATGTCCTGTTACCTGCCACTCACACACATTCACAGTGGCGGGTGCCCCTCCCTGGCCGCTGTCACAAGAAACATTGGGCACTGCCACACACCTGCCCCCAGAGCTGTGCTAGCCAGGCAGAGTTGACAACGGCCCATCTGCAAGTCAGCCCCGCCCTCTCTCTCCCTCCCCTCACCACCCTCACTCACCATTATGGGTTGAATTCTATCCCCCCCCATTCATGTCTTGAGGGCCTACCTCAGAATGTGGCTTTTTTTGAGAGGACGGAGTCATTGCAGATGTAGCCAGGTAAGATGAGGTCACGAGGGAGGGTCCTGGTCCAGTATGGCTGCTGCCTTTATGAAAAGGGGACACTCGGACGCCACCACACGTGAGGAGAAGGCTGTGTGACTAGGATGGCAGAGACCAGGGCTTTGCCTCTACCAGACAAGAAAGGGCAAAGACGGCCAGCAAACTAGCAGAAGCTGGGGGAGCAGCCCAGAACAGACTATTTGTCACAGTTTTCAGGAGGAACCAACCCTACAGATACCTTGATCTCAAGACTTCCAGCCTCTAGAACTAGAGTGACAAATGTCTGCTGTTTAAAGCACTTCACTCTGGGAGCCCCAGGAAGTGAACATCCCCCTCCCTGGGACAGCCAGGGCCTGCATGATCCCCTCTCTGTCCCAAGCAGTTACGAGGATGGCAGCTGTGGGGAGCTGGCCTTGAGGGTAGCACCACCCACATGCCTTCCTTTTAAAATTACGCTGCTGTTCAAGAATGGAGATCTGGGGCCAGTGATATAGCTCAGAGGCGTAAGCGCCCGCCTGGCAAGCACGAGGTCCTGAGTTTGACTCCCGGTACCCACATATGAAAAAAAAAAAAAAAAAAAAAAGGAATGGAGATCTGCAGAATACAGAGGATCTAGTATAATATGGAGAGCCTGGATTCTGACTGTAGATGGCCAGGGTGATTTAAAATCCTGGCTCTGCCACTTTCTAGTTAAGACTCCACTGCCTAATCGATATTTTGGAAAAAGTGATACTGCTTTTGGGTTGTAGTGAGAACTAAAGAAAGAACAGGAAAAGCTGAGAGGATAGTATTTGACTCACCAGACAAGGAATGCCTTAATTATTGTGACTGATAATGGCTTTGTGGGAGGTGACCTTAATGGAAGCACGCGGTGGGAGACAATCCTCGGATTTGCTTTCCAGGCTGAAGTAGTCCGAGTTCCAGCTTTGCACGCCTAGGTGTGAGAAGCAGAGTTAGAGACAGAGACAGAGGGGAGAGACAGGAAGACAGACTGAGTGGTATGTAAGTGTTTTTTCTTTGTGGTGTTTAGTTTTCCAGATTTTTTTTTTTTTTACTTTGAACATGTGTCTTACAAACAGCAAATAGATTTTTTAAAAGAGAAATATTTTACGAAGTCTCAGATGGGAAGACCGAGTTTGATTTAGCAATTTGGTAACAGTTGAATGTTCTTGAGAAAGGTTCCAATTATACCTAGCTCCTGGGATTTCATTATATCCCACTCAGATTGTATGTTTTCATAAATGTAGCTGTTTGCATTTCTAATTACTGTTTATGCAGAGCTGGTTTTAATACAAAGTTATGTTTAGTAAAGAAAAACAAGCGCAGGCAGAAGAGCCCTGTGATGTTGCCCCTGCAGCCTGGGCCATGAGGGGCTGCCACTGTGGGTCACCGAGCTCTCTCGTGGCCATAGTGCCCGCCTGTGGACTGGGGTCAGGACCGCAGGATCCCATGTGGGGACAGTGTGCAGGGACTGCTGGAACCTGCCAGTTGGACCAGGTATTTTCAGCCTTGTCCCAGGCTGGCATGCTGCGTGGCATTAGAGTGGGTCACCTGTGTAGCACGGGTTTTGTTGTTGCATGCAGGGACTGTCCCCAGCACTGGCTGGCACCACTGAGGGAGGAGGGCCCATACTAGAATCCTGGTGACTTCTCCCTGCCAGAGTTTCCAGTGCCTTGGTTATAGACAAGGACAGGGCTCTGTCATCAGCTTGAGCTGGGAGGCTCAGAAGGGCTGGGGGGGGCACTCCCTGCTCCTGTCGATCTTGCCCCTAACATGGGAGCCCCCTCCTTCTTGGATGGTCCGAGGAGGCAGCTTCCTGAGCCTTGCCCAAGTGTGGCCACAAAAGGAAGGTCATTTGAGGCCAAGCAAGAGGGCTGCTCCAGGGGGCAAAGGGCAAGTGCATCCTGTGTGTTGGGGATTTATTTTTATTTCTTAACCCTGTTACCAGCAGAAAAAGACTCTAAGGAGCCTCTGATTTTATTATTATCCAGGAGCAGTTTGTAGGTTGTCTGTGGGATACTTGCCAGATGTCCCTGGCTCTTAAGTGACTCCTTGCCTTCCCTGGCTTGGAGAATTCTGCCTTATGCTGGGGCCCCTAGCTTGCTGCTCCAGAAGGAGAGGTGCCAGCCAGAAGATGGTGGGGAAGCAGAGGTTTAAAGATGTGGCTTCTGGTTAACAGGGCGTGGTGGCACACTCCTGTGATCCCAGCACTTGGGAGACTGAGCTAGAGGATCCCTGGGAGGTCGAAGCCAGCGTGGGCTAGGTAGTGATTTCAAGGCCAGCGGGAGCTACATAGTAAGACCTTGTCTCAACACACACACACACACACACACACACACACACACACACACACACACACACACACACACACACACACACACACACACACACACACACACACACACACACACACACACACACACACACACACACACACACACACACACACACACACACACACACACACACACCCCTGCCTGCCAGACAGTCCTATCTGCAGCAGGACTGCAATTCCACGCGTCACCAGCAGGTGTCTCACCTGGGTTGCACCAAGTCTCTGAACCTCTTGGTTCCTCCCCCATCCCAGCTCAGAATCGCGGAGCGCGGTAACATCCCAGCCTAATGAGACTTACACAGGAAATGGCTAATCGCAGGAGGGAGGCGCGTGGGGCCAGACCTGTGTGTGTGGGGGTTGCAGAATAAATCAAGAGCATCTCCGTCCTGAACATTAGTGAATGATGAATGAAGATAATATTTGGCTCCCACAAGAGGCCTTACTATTTTTTGCAGTGATAATAACTTTATTGATTGAAAATAACTTTATTGATTGCTTGATATCACTTTATTAATAACGACAAGCTGGGCACTTGGATGTAAAGAGCTCATGTTTAATTTAAAGCATTCCTCTCCATGAGAATCAATACCTATGGCATTTAAATCAATAGTTAAATGCCACCCACTAGTGAAATGCTGTCCCGAATTAATTCTCAGGCTTAATAATGCGTAAATACTCCGGGAAAAGGGAAGGCTCTAGACTAAGAGGTAGTGATACTAGGGTAAGGGAAAACAGGGAAATCGGAAGCAAGCCATTAAGTGCTGGTAACAGATGTCACTAAGATAGGAAAAGCTCAGGCCCTCAAGCCTGGGACTGCCTTGGGCCCCCACCCTTTCGCCAGCATTGGGAGCATGGCTGCAGGGGTGCTGCTGTGGTGGAGACATGGCCGTGGGTCCATCTGACCCCGTGGAAACCGGTCTCCAGCTTGGGGCTCTGTGGCTCTGTGTGGATGCAGCATGTGGACAAACTCCCCAAAAGTGGCCATCTCTGCCCAGAGCAGGACTTATAGCCATGCACGAGCTTCATTTTTCTCTTAATACCATCTTTGTTTGAAAAACATAAACCACTCTTGAGTCATTTGCCTTTTAAAGCTATGTGTTGTTAAAAGGTAGTTTCTCGCTATTATGTCATCATTTTCTCCCCTTCTAACACACATCTAATACTCCCGTACCTTTGGCCAGAAATTTAAATGGAAGTTTGTTGATTAAAATTTTCCACATGAACCTCCCTGCCATAGATTTCATGTGGCACTTCGTCATTGGGTTTAAGTCAACAAAGTGATACGGTATAGGGCTGGGAGTGTGGCTCGGTGGCAGAGCACATGAGGGAGGCTCTAGTCCCCAGCACCAAAAAATGAGAAGGGAAGGAAGTGAGGGAGGGAGAGAGAGAGAGAGGAAGGGAAGGAGGGAGAGAGAGAGGAAGGGAGGGAGGAAGGAAGGGAGGGAGGGAGAGAGAGGAAGGGAGGGAGGAAGGAAGGGAGGGAGGGAGAGAGGGAGGGAAGGAGGGAAGAGATAGTATACAGATAAGTCTGTGCTTCCTAAACATTGGTAAATGTCTTAGGGACACTAGGACTTGGGAAGTTCTTAGGAACCCCATGTCAGAGGCAAAAACATATTGCATCTTCCTGAAGTACTAGTTTTACTCAAGATTTTGTAGGTGAAATTAATGCATTATAGCATTTGTGGATGTATTATGGAGTAGAATATTGAAGTTTCTTAAACCTTGTAGATATAAGACATGATTTCCCATATTTGGTACCAGCTGTGTCCGCTGGTCCTCTTGCCATTCACCAGAGTTTTTAAAGCCCTGTTCAGTACTTTTTGTGGTGTTATCATTTCGCCATTCTTAAAATCTTATTTTGTCATTATGAACTAGAGCTATGAAACAACAACCCTGTTTGGATTTATAGACGAAACACAGAGTAGTCAGGGGAAAGTGGGAATACAAACTCGCCGGGGGCTCCTGTCTGTACACAGCCACTGTGGCCACCCAAGGGGCCTCCAAAATACAGGTGCCCAGCCCCCCCTTGGGGGGACCCTGATCCAGCTGGCCTAGCACGGGGCCTGCGCATCTGCATTTGGATCATGCACCCAGTGTGATTCTGGCCTGTAGCCGACTTGGAAACCAAGGAACCAGCCAATTTATTCCAGCTGTAGAGATGGGGGCTGCAAAGTGGTATCCCATGGACCCTGTGGATGAGGCTATAAAAAAAAAATCACCATTTAAAATCAGGGTACTTCATAGCTTTTCTTTAAAACTGAGACTGCAGGACAATTTTAGGCCACAAAGCCCATAGCCTCATCTGAGCAGTGATTCCTGCTTTCAGGTGGCTCATGCTCCCTGGGTCTCTGAGGTCCTTCCCAGCCAGTGCCTGGCCCTGTGGGAGCTGAGGTTTTGGTCCCTGCTCAGTGAGCGCGTGGTCATGCATAGGCTTCAGGCCTATGAGTCTCAGACCTCCTTTTCTAGCAGGGCAGCAGGAGTCTCTACCCATCTCCTGCCCTCAGGGGAACAGCTCCCCTCTCCCCCCACCTGGGAAGGGAACCTTTCTGGAGAGAAGAGCTTCATCTCATGGATTTGGGATTGTGATTGAGACTTGGACTCATTCCCTCTGCTTGGTCCTTCTTGTCTTTGAATCCCTTCCCTTTACTTCTGTTTCTAGAGCCCCATTAATCTCTTCTGGGTCCCTCACGGCCATTGCAGTGGGATGCCCTCCCTCAGTGCCTTGTGAGCTTAGTTTCATGGGCCCGAGCACCCCTATTCCTTTTCCCATGGGTCCCCTGCTAACCTTGAGGTCCATCATCTTTATTGTGTAAATAGGAGCCCAAATGCCAGGGGGGAGTGGATCTTCTAGGAAAATGAATTTAGAATTCCAAACAGCAGGCTTGAGTGACGAGTGTCTAGAGCAGCCGACATGTCCCTGCTCAGAGAGGCGGTATGTGAGCCTGGGGAGGAGCAGGACCCAGCACCTGTCTCCTCCTGAGGTATTCCAGGGACTCTCTTATTCTGGGTTGCCAAAGGTCACCATTCGGATTGGTCACTTGGCAGGGTTGTATTGTTTCACCTTTTATTCTGGTTACCCAAGGCCCGACCCACAGTTCTGCCCGGCCACTTGCCATCGTGTCTTCCTCATTCACTTGAGTCCAGGTACAAGCACAGAACCAGGGCATGTGTTTAAAAGGAAAAGAACAATTGCATCCTTACATCTAACTCCTCTGTGGCTTTTCCTAGACTGATTCTCTCTGGGCTCTGAGCGCATACAACAGGCCCACGCAGAATGGGCCTGGTCGGAAATGATGGCCCAGGCCGCTGGGTGGGTTCTGTGCCTCTCTTTTCCCCAGCAAGAAAAGCACCGGCTGGCCAGCCTGGGACCCAGAATCCCAGTCTCTTGTCCTGAGCAAGTGACCGTTTCCACACAGGACTCCCTGGTCCTTTTCTGTCCCCTGCATAACATTGGCAGTTCTAAGCATCAGCCTCCTGCGCGCACTGTCAGGCAGCCTCAGGTGTACTGTATAAAAGTCAGGCAAAGTCAGAAAGCATTTATTCTTAGCTCACACCTGTCAGGATGGCTGTTATCAGAAAGACAAGAGGTAATAAGTGTTGGTGGGGGTGAAGAGGAAGGATCCGCTTATGCTGCTGGAGGCGATGTAGATTATTGCCGTTATGGAAAACAGTAAAGAGTTTCTATGAATGAATGAATGAATGAGTGAATGAATGTTCTTCAGCCTTTAAAAAGGAGGACCTGCCATTTCCCATGTAACAACAAACCTGCAGGACATTGTGCTAAGTGAAATAAGCCAGACACAGAAAGAAAAATCCTGCTTGATCTCACTTTAAGGAATCTTAAAAAACAAACAAAAATTGTATACACAGAGATGGCCAGTGGCAAAGGTGAGGAGAGGGAATGAGATGTAGGTCAAAGGAGAGCACGTAGCAGGTAGACTGAGCAAGTCTGGAGGTCTAATGTAGCACGGGGCACTGCGGCTAATAACCTGCACTATATTCAGGGTTTTTGCTGAAAGAATACATTTTAGGTGCTCTTGCCACACAAAAATAGACAACTGTGAGATGACGGATATTAATTTGTTTGACTATAGTAACCATTTCACTATGTATATCAAAGTGTGTATCCCTTAAACATACACAATAAAAATATTCATTTTAACCTATTGGAAAAAGAATGTAGAACGAGACGTACCAGGCATATTTTCTGATATTTCAGATTTCGTATATTTTATCTCAATAAAAGGCCAGGTGTTCTGATTTTTATTCAGGAAATATGTTTCTCCGAGATACATTTTTAACCATGATACTTAACCCCGATCTCAGGGAAATGCGTAGTGTACGAAAGGAACATCCCTAGGGCTAATCGATCTTTAAAAAATATTTACTTAAACAGAAGAAACTGTATACATTTTTAGAAAAAGTAATAGATAGGATGGGAGGTTTTGCAGCCTACAATGCCAGGGTGTGTGTGTGTGTGTGTGTGTGTGTGTGTGTGTGTACCTGGGTTACCATGGCGACGGCCTCTGATATGAGTACTAATGTGCCAGGGAGACTGTTTTCTCCCAGTGGGATTTGAAAGGTCTGGGGAAGGCAGCCATGGGGTCCGGTGCTTGTTTCTCTGCCGTGAATCAGTCCAGTGGGTTCTGCCCTGTCAAGCGGCCCCGCAGGCTTGGAAGGGACCTGTTATCTATCAGTCAGAGCACTGCTTCCTTGTGCTGTGAGCTGCCGTATGGGTTATGGCACCCGGGCTGGGGTGTTGTCAGGATTGCTCCAAAAGCCTTTCACAGAGTCTGGTGGACAGGCTGTGGCTGTTCGCACGCGATGCATAGGCTAGATCTCTTTCCTAGTGTGTGCTGGTGAAAGTAGATCCCTCTAGAATAATTCACACAGGACATCTGGACCTGAGTCCCTGCTTTGGGCCAGACAGCATGAATTCAGGAAAGGGAAGACAGTCTGTCCCCAGGGAGCTCAGCACTGAACAGGACAGGGGGCCATCTGGGATCACTATGAACACCACAGAGGCTCCAAAGAGCAGATCTCTGGTGGACAAGGAGTGGGACAGTCACAGCAGCCAGGAGGCCTCGGTGGGTGAGTGTGGCCTGAGCAGGGACTTTGAAGACCTTGGGTGGAGCACAGGGAGGTGCCAGGGAGCTGGGGAGGCTGCGTGTGGCAGACAGGGACAGAGCGCAGGAGACACGGTGTTGGGCTGAGGAGCTGGGGCCGGTCCGCGCTGTGCAGTGTGTAGGCAGGAAGTCTGGGCGGGAGGAGCCCAGCCCTGTCCGTCTGCCAGCAGAGGTCCACAGACCGATAGGGGCTGCGGAGGGAGCAGACAGACTGGCAGGACCGCTCGCTGCCAAGAGTGAGGGCCAGCGGGTGGGGGGGTGCAGTGGTGCTGGAGACTCGTTCACACTCGCTGTTGCAGAAGGCTTCATGCAGGGCAAGAGTTTCTCTCTTCCCTCTCCCATTTATGCCCAGCAAGAAACAGATCTTATATATTTACCAAAACCACACATTAAAAGCAACTTTTTAAAAAGAACCTTTACTCTGAATAAGATTTCAAACACAGAGCGTGTAATTCCTCGCCAAATGGGTCTGTCTTTGCTAAGTGGCACTTCAGGGAAAGGGGCTTGGAAACTGTTTTATTGTAAATAACAGATTTCACTTCCGGCAGACTTGTCCGGTCCAGGCTGCCCATGTAGGCCCCGGATGGCCTTGCGGGGTCAGGTGGCACTGTGACAGTGTGCGCTAGGAGTGTCACTGTGCTGTGATGCCTAAGTGGTGATGAGCAAAGATTGAGCATGCTCGGTTTTTACCCCAAGTGTGAGTCCATGCATCTGCCCCCCAGGTCTCCTTTGCACAAGCAAAGCAGAACAGGACGATTTCTGCACTTCTCAGAGTTTATTATTCTCACTTTCTGGAAGGAACAGGAAGAAGATGCTGTTGTTTGAGAACCCACCCCATCCTAAGTGTCCTCGGCTCCCTGGAACTCGCCATGTTAATCACACATGAGGATGCGGCTGCAGCTTTCCCTGCAGTGTCTTGCAGCTCTGGAAAACAGGTGCAGAGCAACTGCAGAAGGGTCTGTGGCTGCGGTGGGGAGACCGCAAAGGGGCAGTGGTTTAGGCTCACGGCAGGGCCCTCTGCAGACCCCAGACTGCGGACAGAGAGGCCTGGGAGGGGCCAGGGAGCAGGTGGTGCTGGGCACGTGTGGATAGAGTGAGGCTTTTGGTCCATTCTGTTCTGTGGTGAAGGACAAGGGCTGTGACCCCGAGGGATGAACACAGCAGCAGGGTTGTGCCGCAAGACGGTCCCCTGCTGCTCTGTTCAGGCCCAATGTCTTCTTTTCCTCTGCCACTCTTTAAAAAAAAAAGAATTGTGCTCAAACATAGATAACAAAATGTGCCATTTTAGCCATTTGTAGGTGTACAGTTACTGGCATTTGTTCCATTCCCAATGTGGTATGACCATCCTCATCATTTCCAAAACCTTAGCACCACCCCAGGCAGAAGCTCTGTCCCACCCTTTCCCCTCCCCTTGCCCTGGCTGCCTCTAGTCTGCTCCCCATCTCTATGAACCTACCTGGTCTGGATATTCCATACACGTGCAAGTGTACAGAATGTGGCCTGGGGCACCTTGTCCCCTGCCTCCTCCCTGACACTGGGCCTCTGGGACTTGTGGCCTCTTCCTCCTGTGCATCACTTGGGTTGTGCTCTGCAAGGCCTTGTTGGGTCCCCTCAGCAAGCCTGGGGTGGGGCCCCTGTCTGGAATGCTTGGTTGGAAGCCTCTTTCTGCTCAAGCTGATTCCTCCATGTATGTGGTGGACTTGTGCCAGGTCCTCTGTCCCCTACAGTCCCCTGTTCATCTGGGGCAACGGTGCCAGCTTTTAGTAGAAACTCAGGGCAGTGTTGAAGGGCGGCACTGCCATCCCCTGAGAGATGGTGGAGCCCAGTATTCTTGGGGGGAGATGCTCGGCCTGGCACTAAATTCCTTCTCTACATAAGCCTCAGTTTCCCTTTTGTCTTTTTCACTTTCCTCATTGCTGGAACAAAATACCCAACACTCACAATTTAAGGGAGGAGAGGTTTACTGTGGCTCACATTTCAGTCCATAGTCAGCTGGCTCCAAGGCAGGACGGCATGGCAGAGCGGCCTGGCGGAGGAGAAGCTGCTCACCTCATGGTGAAAGGGAAGCAGAGAGCGATAAAGAGATAAACCCTTCCAGGCCACACCCCCAGCAACCACCTCTTCTGACCAGGCCCCACCTCCTAACAGCAAGCCAGCTATAGTGCCCATAATCCAATCACCTCGTCAAAGCCCTGCCGTGAGCGCATGAGGCTTCGGGGGCACATCTAGATGTAAACCATCACACCCTCCTATAAAATGGGTAAGGACACATGCTACATGTCCTCTTGGTGTGATGCCTGGGTGGTAGAGGACACGGGGGGGGCATGTCCAGCTTCTCACATGTCCCCACCTCACCATCTTGTAAAGAGTGGCTGAGTTCAAGTATGTGAGCACTTTGAACAGTGCTCACGTGTGCTGGCACTTGGTGCTGCATACGTGTTCTCTATAATCTTCACCCTCTTTATAAGCTGCATTACAAAGCTTTTGTGAGGATTAGAAGTCATTCATATAAACTGTTTGCAAAGTGCTGGCATGTAACAAGCATGTAACAGACATCAGCTACCTGCATGTATGATTGCATCCAAGCCAGCTCAGCACTGCAGCTGGCTCCAGGGCTGTCTTCAGCCTACAGCTGCAACTCAGCTGATATAGGGGACTCAACTGCCCCAGGGGTAGATACAGACAAGCTGCCTGCATTTCTTGTACTTTTCTTCAAACTATCCGAGAAGTCGGGCATGATGGTGCATGCCTGTAATCTCAGCACTCAGGAGGCTGAGGCAGGAGGATTGCTGAAAGTTCGAGGCCAGCCTGGGATACATAGTTCAAGGCCAGTCTGAATTGCATAGCGAGACCCTGTCTCAAAAAAAAAGACACCCAAAGAACTAGGGCACCCCAGATGAGGGATGCCAAGGGGAGTTCTTAGAGGTTTGGTGAGGCAAAAATCAGAAGGGGGTGAATTTGGACAGATCTACTGACTGCACAGCAGTTTCACTTGTTTTTTTTTTTTTTTAAGTCTGGAAACAAATCTTGCAGCCAAATTCTTTCTAACCTCCAGCAAGAGAGCGTCACATTCCCTTGGCATTTGGAAGATAAGTGGGCTTTCCTGTTTATGTGGGTATCTACGGTTTCAATCTAGAGTCTTGTTTCTTAAACCCGTGGAAGAAAAAATTATCCTCTCTGAAAACCAAGCTTTGCCACACTTATCTCAATGCTCTGATTTCAACTGCCAGTTATCAGGAACCACAGCTCCACTGACAGATAGCTATGTGGCGTGTTATAGGGCTGGAGCTGGAGACATGGCCCTGAAATGAGAGCCCTGCCCGGGGATACCAGTGCAGAGGACGCTGGTGGCCTCGAGTATGGACGTGGCATTCAGCAGAGTGCAGATGGGCAGGTCAGCTGGTGACGTGGGGCCTGCTGGGCCTGGCCCAGCGCTGCTGGGCATGCTGGGTTCTTTTCTCTTTGCTGTCCACGCCTGTTTTCTTCAGGCTCTTCCCACAAGCAAGACCTGGGAAGAGGAGAGGCTGGTGGTGGAGTCCCACAGTGCCCCCAGCAAGGTGGCCCTGCAGGTTCCACAGGTTGGAGGAGGCTGCATCCAGGAGAGAGGTTCAGACTTCCCTGAGTGGTGCAGGGAGTCTTGGGCGTGGTTCCCAAGGGGGCGGCCGGCCAGATACAGATGAGCTCCCGGCTGGCTTGGTCAGCTCAGGGCGCTTCCTCCACAATCAGCAGTCCCCCATCCTGAACTGCCCAGGACAGAAAGGCAGTTAGAGGGTAGCTGCCCTCAAGGACCAAGGACACCCTGTGCACATGGGTTGCGTCCATCCGAACTGGTGTTGTTTTTGGAGAATTTTAACTATTTTCCCCAGGTACTACTGGCTTGCATTAGCATCTAATTTCACTGCCAACTTTGATCTGGTTTTGAGAATTTCGCTCTTCACATTCAGGGTGAGCCCAGGTCCATACTCCATCCAGGCAGAGCTGAGAAGTTTCCAGCTGTGTGCTAAAAAGCAGGTCGGGAGAGACAAGAGGGGATTTGGAGTCTTTGCTGCCTTTACAGGAAGGAGGGCACCCCAGGCATGACAAGGAGTTAGAGGGGGTCATCCAACAAGGAGCCAAAGGGAACATTTCCAGTTTAAAAGAGAAAAATATCTCTCAGGAAGCTAAGTATGGTGGTGCACGCCTGTAATACCAGCACTCAGGAGGCTGAGACAGGAGGATCGCTACAAGCTCAAGGCCAGCCTGGGATACATAGCGAGATCCTGTCTTAAAAAGCCAAAAAAAAAAAAAAAAAAAAGTGTCTCCTTGGAAAGTGAGCACCCAGGGCAGGGAGCTAGGGGAAGAGCTTGGGCCCAGTGCTCAGACAGAACAAGGGAACAGGGCACAGGGGCCAGCATCCCTCAGCTGCCCCTTCCCTGTCTCCCCAGCCTGGTCCTGGGTCTGTGAACACACAGAGCAGGGAAGGAAGCACGGGGCTGCTACTCAGGTGGCCTCAATGACAGAGCCACAGCATGCTGGAGGGGGAGGGCAGGGAGACCACTGTCCTTGCTGTATGCTGGAGGGAAGGGCCTGGACCAGCAGCCAGTGGTGACATCACCACAGCCATTGCATTCATCCCACAGGATTGGACACGGAGCTTCCGCTCCGCCTCCATCCACATATCCGTCTATCCTGAGTCCTCTACTCCTCTGTCCTCACACAGCCACCTTCATCCCTGGGTCAGAACCTGCTGCATGGTCTTGCTGCTTCCAGCCCTGCCTCTCCCAAGGCCCTCTTCCTCCTCCTCCTCTTCCCCTTCCCCCTCCCCCACTTCTCCTTTCTTCCAGGCACAGTGCTTCATCCACCGTAGGCTTAAACAGACTCACTTCCGCTTGGGTGTCTAGATGATACTGACCCCTCAGAAGGAGCTGGTCAGGAGCAAGGCCTCTGGTTTGGGGAACTCAAATCACAGCCCTAGGGGTCATCTTGGTGGAGAGGGTGACACTGAGCTCCCTGGCTAAGACCCGGTGTCCATGCCACCTGTGGCCTGGGGGAGGACAAGTAGCCACAGCTCTGCTGTTGATGATAGGGATGGTGAGCCCAGGGCTGAGGGCAGGCAGGGGGAGGTCTTCCTTCAGGCCCTCCACTTTCTCCTTCCTGCCTGGACTCCCAATCCCTGCTTCCCGAAACCTGCCCCTGTATACACCCGTGGGTGATACCGAGGACAGCGCAGTGACTGCCCCGGGCTCTGCCCCTGGACACACCAGGCTCATCATTGGGAGCCACCATGGACCCAACGCTGGACAAGTTGAGGGCTTTGCTGACAGATGGAAATGAGTCTTGAAACAAAAGGAAATAACTACAATAAAACTGCCACCAAAACCTACATTGCGCTCACATAATTGTGGCACATTTCAAGAAAGCCTCCTGGCTAGAGTTCCGTGATCCTGGAGTCCCCCCAAAGCTCAAGCCTGCAAGCTTCGTGGCTGGGAAATCCCAGTCCTGGATAGAACCCCAGGCATTCAGAACCACAGGGCTGAAAGCTGAGGACTGGACTGGGAATGTCTGTCCCCAGCACCTGTTTCTTGGCTGAGACCCACAGATGTGCAGGGCCACGAACAGGGACGGTCCAGGTGGAGGTCCCCGTAGGTGGGATGGGAAGGCACTCAGATTTTGTGGGGGCTTGGGAAGTTGCTGCGACTCAGTTGCCCTTGCAGCGGGGGCCACACTGCCCTGTTCCTTCATGCCTGGGTGAGCCACACGGGGTGTCCCCGCACCCTCTACCACACTCTGTGAGGGTGGGGGCTCTGGGTGGCTGGATTGAGTCTACTGAGGACACAAGGTTAAATTCCACACATATCCCTCCCCGCCCACCTTACCGCCCCCACCCATGTTCTGCTCGCTGTCCTGGAAAAGCACCCATCTGGTGTCCCGGCACCCTCTCCTGTGACCTCCAGGGACAGGGAGCTGATTGTGAAGGTGACTGGCTCTGACGTCGCTGATTAGCATCGCTCCTGCTCTCTTGGCCTGACCTCAGGGGAAGGGGAGGATCGGGGTGTGAGCTGGGGCTCTGCGGCCTCTGGGTGGGGTCTGGGGCTCCCACTGGGATCGAGCTGCTCCCCAGCAGTGATGTGCAGGCCCCCGTGGCTGCGGCTGGCATTTTCTGGGGCTGGCACCAGGGAGGGCATGGGCAGAGAGCTGTGGTTTCTCCAACCCTTTCACAGCCAGCCCTCTCCACTCAGCATCCGCACTCAGAGGCACCCAGGGCTCTGTCTGTGGCAAACTTTTCTGCCTGGCCTCTCTGCCTTTTCTTCCCTGAACTTATATCTGTCTGTCTCTGCTCAAGTGGGCTCCAAAGATTCTGTGGCTGAGGTGAGGGAAAGAACAGAGAGGAACGGGCACCAGTGGTGATGCCAGATTGTGGATGCAGGGCCGGGCCAGGGGGTCAGGAGGCAGCTGTGGAAGTGTGCGGGTGGGGAGAGGTAGTGGCATCCCTGGGAACTATGATTGGGCTCTACTGGGGTAGCACTGAGGTCCTTTGGTGCTGCAGGATGGGGGCAGTTCACATATACACATGTACCCCATCTCTCCTTGGGACTCTGCCAGCAGGAAGGCATCAGCCGCTGAGGCTGGGTGAGCAGGCAAGAAGGATGAGGAGGAGGAGGTGGGAGGAAGGCTACTCACTGTGGCACCTGGGTCACAGGCCTGGGTGACCAGTGGCTGGGGCAGGCAGTGGGGCTTTCGATCCACCTGGGAGGTTGGGTACCCCTGGGGCTCCTCCAGGATCCACACAGCAGAAAAAGGGCCCCCTGGCTTGAGTCAGTACCAGCTGCTGGTTGTCAGTACAGAGAACAGAGGACAGGTGGCGGGTGCTCCAGAGCCCTGCATCTTTCCTGGTCCCTCTCCCTCCTTCCAGGAAGAGTCAGACTCTCGCATCCTGTCACACCCGCCATGCTGTGTGCTTGTGCTCCACACACCAGCCACCTACTGGGCTTTTCCACCCCAGTTTTCTCCCTGGCACCCATTCAAGGCTGGATGGTACGGGGCGTTCCCCTCTCCTCCTGTCCTGCCCAGACACCCCCTCCAAGCCTTGCCATCACTGTCACCAGAGTCACTGTCCCCAGCCCCAGCCTCCCTGGAGCAGCCTCAGCTGCCCCTTGTCCCTCCCAGGCCCGCCCCACGTGGCCTCCCAGAGTCTAGCCAGGCTCAGGGCCTTGGTGCTCTGCAGCTGTTTGTGGGATGGAGTGACAGGGTGTTGCCAGCTCCCCACCTGTTCATGGCTCCTGGGCCACAGGTGTGGGAGGAAGTCCACAGAACCGAGATGCCCGGGGAGGCTGGGCATGGGGAGTGGAGGGTCAGGAGGTGAGCCTGTCCCTGAACGCATGAAAAGACACCTGAAGCTTTGGAGACCTTGAGAGGCCTCTGGAAAGGAGGAGGACCATGGCACATTCAGGCCACCTTGTGGCCGGTCACAGCTGCCGTCGGCCCTGTTCACCCTGCAGAGGCCCACGAGAAGGCTTGGTCACAGCCCATGCAGCTCTGGGAACCAGATGGACTCCCGGAGCAGGGAGCTGTGTCGCAACAGAAACCTCCAGACGCTGGCTGGTGGACGAGGCCCTGTCGCCAAGATGCTACCACACCCTGAGAGGAGCCAGGCGGGCAGGACTAGTGCAGCATCAGCACTCCAGCAGCTGGGTACCCACGGCAACGGTCAGGAGCATGCCTCTGCTCCTGGAGTCCCACCGCAGCCCATGGAGGATGTCACCCCTTCCCCATCCTTATCACCGGCAAGCCAAGCCCCAAGAGGCCATGCAGCTGCCTTGAGTGCAGGTTCCAGATTGGGAGGCCACCTCTCCTCTGGCCAAAGGTTCTCAGAGGGGCGGTGTTCTCCTTGCCTCCTCATCCATCTGGCCTGGCCTGGGTTACCACTGTTGATCCTGCCTGTCTCTATGAGGACAAGGACCTGTCCCTATCCCTGCTGGCTGACCTGTGCTGCTCCCCCACACCCACATTTCCTAAGCTTTGGCCTTCTCCAGCCCCCAGTGTCTTCTGGATAGGACCCCCAGCCCATGGTGACTCGGAAGCCCCTTGGCAGTTAGGGACCTGGCCAGTTTGGGACCCATCCGTGTCCTCCAATCCTTGGGTGAGGATGAGGCGAAGATGGGCTGTGGTGTTCTCCATCTTCATAGCTGTGGTGTCATGGGGTGGATCCTGTCCCCCCAGCCTCCATAGGCTGAAGTCCCAGCCCCATTACTGCAGAATGTAACCTTCTTTGGGAATACGGTCCATGGGTTATTCTGAACCAGATGGGCCTGATGTAAGGTGACCAGTGTCTTCATCAGGAGCTGTGGGCACAGACACCTGTGTCCATGGGAACGCCAGTGGAGGGGAGGCAGAGATTGAGGCTCTGCTACTGCAAAGGGCCAGAGACGCTAGTGAACCGGAAGCTGGGTGGGGGCAGGGAGGAGATCCATCCCCCACAGCCATGGATGGAGCCACCCTGCCCACCCGTCCACCTTACACTTCCCCCTGGAACTATGAGCAGAGGTTTCTGTTGAACCCCCAATTGTGATACTTGCAGTAGCCCCTGGCACAGCACCCCTGGGAGTGTGGGGACGTCTAGGTCAATCGAGGAACCTGCTGTGGGGCTGGCGGTGGAGGCAGCTCTCAGTAACAGTTGCGCCCCAGCGTCCTGTCTCCACTCTCCCCTCCTAGCTGAAGGCTTCAGCAGGGCAGAGTCCCCTCCCTGTTAAAAGCAGGCACCCATGTCCCAGGAAAGAGTGTCAGAAGGCTTCACAACCCACGGGCACCATAGTGCTGCCTCGGTGGCCCACGAGATGGGTGACCTATGAGAGCTCTGACGCCTCCACAGCCCCAGGTCAGCCTTGAGAGCCTAAGACCACCATGGCTTCTCTGTGAGAACCAGGATGCTGGCTAGAGAACCCGCCGTACCCAGGAGCTGACTGTTTTTCTGGGTTCATTGAGTACAGTAGGTACACTTTGAACAAGGCCACCCTGGAAATCATTTTGTGTTTAGAGACTCCTCCATGCCTCTTGATGCTATTTCTGCGTCAGTGCATACACTGGGAACCTGGTTTCCAATTTCCGGTCCCTCCTTCCCCTGGCAGGTTATCGTGTACTGGCTCAGTTACGAATGCCCCTTCGTCCTGACTGAGTGGCTATGCTGGGCATGATGTTCCCAGAGGACCACTTGGGTCACAGCCACCACATGGGGGATGATCTGTCCTTCTCTCTTTGGTCACTCTTACCGCAGACAGGGGAGACCTAGGGCGTACCAGACCTTGTTGGAGGTTGGTAACGGTACCTGGGCTGATGGAGGACTCGGTGACGCTGTGGCTCTGTAGTGGCAGTCTGTGTCCTCACCTGTCCTGCTCTCTAGCTCCACTGTTGTGACACTGGAGGCTGGGCAGCCTCACCATGCCCACTTTCCATCCATCCTTGTTGGTCGCTTTGTCTTTCCTGAGGCCCTCCCGGGCTCAGTAGAGCTCCGTGGAGCTGAGGAAGCACCCAGGAAGGCTGCCTCCGCCCCAGTGAGTGGGTCCCTCCTCTGCCACATAGCGGGGGTCCAGGTCTGTCTGTAGACTTGTAGCTGATTTGTAACCCTGTCCTGAAGTTAACCCCATAGAAGAAATGGGTCAAAATGAGCAGATATTGTCACACTGGTGATCCCATTCCAGCAGGCTCTTCGGCCAGGACCACTGCATCTCGGGTTGCTCTGGAAGCTTCTTTCTGCCAAGGCTGCTATCAGTAGGCAGGTGCCAGAGCTCTGGGTCCACTCATGGCCAAACCCAAACAATAGCCTGTGTGTTCCGCTGGTGAGAGTGTCCCGAGGCACGCTCCTCCCTCCCAGGATCAAAGTCTTGGCTTCCTTTGTGGCACATGAGACAGCAGGAAGGTTTGTGCATTCCTGGCCTGGGGACTGTGATGGGACTGGAGAAGGGATCGGCTGCCCATCTCCTGGGTGGCTCGCTGGTTCATTTCCACTGCACTTTACAGTCGAATTCTGTCGTCACCCACTGCACAGACTCTGTCCTGAGATGGGCTGGGGAAGCATCTCTGCGAGAGCCAGAGAGGTGGCATTTCCAGGCTGGGAAGCAGGTTGGGGTGGCCAAGATGTGTCCCTACCCTGGGGACCCGGGCCCGCCCTACCCCTTCTGGAAAGTGGGCCTTCTATTTCTTCCCTCTGCATCACCAGCACCGGCTGGACTTCGTCTCTGGCTATGGGCTGGGGCTCTCCGTGCCCCCTCCTGCCCACCCCACACAGCACACAAGATGTCCACAGAGGAGGCCGGAGGACAGAGCGGCCCAGGCTCACTCACCAGGTCACTCACTGAGAGGCAGGTGACTTCCTGTCCTAACTAACCATAGTCCCACAGAGCTCTCCCCAGCTGCTTCCCCCCCACCCAACCCCTGTCCAGCCCCTCAGAGATTCTAGGCTTTGCGTCCCCGTGAATGTGGCTCGTTCCAAACAAGCTGAATTGTTTCAGCCCGAATTCGGCTTCCCGTATCTTTAGCAGCTCACCATTCAGGCCTGCTTCCCCTCTCCTCCCTCCCCCTGCTCCTCAGGGTCACAGGCAGAGATAAGGGGAGGAGGTTCTGCCTGTGTTGTTCTGTATGGACAATGTGGACTTTGGGGCCAAAGGTCTGGGTTTAGTATCTGCTTCTGCCATTCTTGAGCTATGTGACACTGGGCAAGTTACACAACCTCTCGGCGTCACTTGCCTTAGCTGTGAAGATGTGTCATCGCATAAAGCACTCATCTCATAAGGTTGCTGCGAGGAGTTAATAAGCAGGTCCAGTACTGTCTGGTGCATCCGATGTCTGTACAATTCTTAGCTGTGACAAGGATGTTGACCACAATGTCATTGATGTCATCATCATGGGGCAGCAGAAGATGGTGGAGGGACATGGGGCTTGGAGTCAGGGGATGTGGCTTCAGGCTGTGGTTCTGCCACTCACTGAGGCAGGGTGGGGTGCAGATTCTGAGCCCCAGTGCACCTGTTTCTGAAAATGGGACTCAGAGGTGAGGACGGGGGTGCATGAAGGCCCAGGAAGCAGGGCTGGAGGGCAGTGCACCCCACACCGGGCTAACTCTGTCCTCTTTCCCTGCAGGCACACATTCTGGCAGTTCCGCCAAGAGAACCCCAAGACCAGGGTCGGGGGTCCTCCCCCTGAAGGGCTCCCAGGCTTCAACAGTGGGGTGATGCTGCTGAACCTGGAGGCCATGCGCCAGTCCCTGCTCTACAGCCGCCTGCTGGAGCCCGAGCAGGTACAGCAGCTGGCCAGTAAGTACCACTTCCGTGGCCACCTTGGGGACCAGGACTTCTTCACCATGATTGGCATGGAGCACCCCGAGCTCTTCCACGTGCTGCACTGCACCTGGAACCGGCAGCTGTGCACCTGGTGGCGGGACCATGGCTACAGTGATGTCTTCGAGGCCTACTTCCGCTGTGAGGGCCATGTCAAGATCTACCACGGGAACTGCAACACCCCGATCCCGGACGACTAGGGGGCCTCTGGGACAGACCCCGGGCCACACCAACTCTTCCAGAGACTCTGTAGGGATGTTCTTTGGGATCTGGGTGCTGCCGACCTCTCAGCCAGCTACTCCCTGTCCCAAGGACACCCCAGGAAGACTGGCCTTTGAATTGCTGGTGCTCAGGACCTAAACTCGGGGACAGTATCACAAGGACAAATGCAGAAATGTCTTCCGGGTGGCTGGGAAACAGTATTTGAGAAGAAAGAAAAGCAAGGAATCAAAATCCTTTTAAGAACTGGCCTTTCCTGGACCAAATATAAATTTGATTCAAATCGACAGGCTTATGTTTTGTGAGAAGGAACAAACAGCATCGCTGTAGCTCTGGGTGAGCCTCGGCCAGGCTTCCAGCAAGCAGCCGTATCACAGCATCCCAAGGAACCCCGACCTTCCTCATCCTCGCCCAGGAGGCCGTGCACTTCCTCTCAAGATGCCACATGCTTGGTGCAGGCTTCATGATCCACCTTTTTAGGGGAAACCTCCAGGGCCAGCTGGGGCCCATGTAGCAGTCTGCTTATTGTAGCATTCACAACTTTTATCTCGCAGTTACATGACAGAACTCTAGTATCCCTCATCCCTTCTCCAGCCAGCCCCAGTGATCTGACTGTAGTAAGAATTCAAGTCCACCACCAAAAAGAACAGAGTTTGACCACTCCAAGGACATGCAGTAGAATTGCCTGGACTGGGAAGATTGATTCCAAAGAGGAGCCCAGCTGTTCACAAGCGCAAGGCTTATCATCGTTCTAGTCTCTTTGTTTAAAAAAAAAAAAAAAAATCATCCTCGTACTTTCCTACCTATACCCCATAGAAATTAGGACATGGTTTCCTTATTTCTTCTTGTGATGGATCCCCCTGTAAGTAAGCTGTGAACCGGAAGCCCACTGAAGTCCGTCTCCTGCATACTTCAGCTGATGTCTGGGGCCAGAGATGCTGTTCAGTTGCTGTTCAGATGCTCATTCTGTTTCAGTTTCATTTGCTTTTGAATTTCTTCTCACCATGGTGAGAGAGCTAATAAATAATCTTTGAGAACACAGTGATTCATGGTGTTTGTTCTCTGATCACAGCTTCCAGCTGCAGGAGGTTCTGAATGAAGAGAGCGCTAAGTGCCAGGCCGAGCTCCCTTCTGATTAAGCCAAGTGCACTCACAGTGGGGCTTCGAGGACTGGCGGGAGGTCAGGGTTGAGGGCACAGGGAGGATGGCTTTGTATTTGGGTCAGAATAGAGAATCATTTCATTGTAGCAGGTCCCTCTGCTCCTGGGACAAAAACAACCCCATCTGTTTTCATGATTCTTAGGCCAGACCTTCCCCTCTGACCGGTTACCCTGTCTCCTGACAGAGGAACTCACTTTTCTCCCTGACCAGTGACTGGGGCCAAATGGGTCTGGTCTCTTAGTCACTTGATATGCGATTTATAGCTACCAGCTATTGAATGCCAGCTGTGTGCCAGACATTGTACTGGGGGACTTATACATGCTATTGATAACACTCAGGAAAACCTCAGCAAGGTCACTGCAGTTCCACAGTTAATCTCAGAAAACATAAGTGATGTAGACAGTGTCATACACTACATTGTTTATCACAGCATTTTTCAGAACAGGAAAAACCTAAAAAGAACTTAAAATGTTGAGTGGGGAAGTAGATAAATAATGTATGCTGTATCCCTGTAATATGGAAAAAGAGGCAAGAGAGGAGAGCAAGCCTGCTTTGCTATTGGCATTAGTTCAACTCCTAAAAAGCCGTGTGTTTCAAGCACCACATTAAAAATCAATTATTTCAATGTGAGAAAAATTGGATTAAAGGCTAGGGAATTTTAAATTCACAATAACAAATGTATTTTTCTGCAGTCATTTCAATAATTAAAGTGCTTCTAAAGCTCTGAGTGTCTTTTTGTTATTGCAAGGAAAAACAATAAACTGCTTGGCCAAATGGGCACAAACCCAGCAGCATCTCCCAATTCCTTTTGCGGTCCCCAGGCCAGAGCTCCCCTCCTGTGCTCAGCAACCTTGACCTTGCCAGCCGCGGTGAACAATGGGATCCACCAAGTGAAAATCTAGCCAGGTCAACGCAGCCGTGGGTTCCTGTGCTTTACCATGAGCAGCTTTTTGACAAATCCTGCCACGCTGGCTCCTGATTGCGGTCCTGTTATAATCAGTGCAATGCAAACAGAATGAATCGTGCTGTGCTCAGCAAGCTTCGTGAAGCTTTCACTGTCGAGTTTGTGCCTGTACATGTGAGAGAACAGAAGTCTGAAAAGAGAACATTTCAGAGTCCTAAAATTAAGATATTTTTATCTTCATATTTCTGTATGTCCCATAATGAATATTAATTGGTTTTATAATAAATGCTATGCATTTTTAGCCACAGTCCTTCTCCCCAACTACCAGTAAGGAGCTTGCTGGCCATTTTACAGCTTGTAAAGGTTGGCTGCAGTTAACATCACCCACAAGAAAACATAACCCAGGCTAAACAGGCCCCGAGTCCTCAATTTCCCCAATGGATGCCCTAGTTCTCTAAATACAAGTAATCTCATAATAGCAGCTCTAGGCCCCGATTTCTTTTCTCAGGTACTGTCGTCTATTGTGTGTACACAAAGTCCACCCGGCAAGTGACAATGGCCTTGGGAAAGCTTGCCATCTTGCTGATGAGATGGATTCTTGTATGTGCGTCAAGCCAAGCAGGCTGCAGCGACCCCATCAATGGCACTTCATCAAGCCACAGAATGCTGTGGAGGCTCCCAGCCTGGCACACACCAGGGCCAAGTGCAGCCGTGGCCTGGCCCTGCTTGGACTGAAGGCCAGGTCTCTGCCCGTTTGAACACTTCCCAGCTGATCTTTGCTTGGGCCACGGATTGGGCCAAATCCAGGTCAGTCAGGGCAAGCAGAAATCTCCAAGCCAGCAGACAGTGTGACTCCAAGAGCCTCCCTCCTGAATCCACCTTCTGTCCCCACGACCTTGGCCATCCTGAACAAGCAAGGTCACCTCTTCCCATTTCTGAGCTCAGGTAATAAGAGACCCCACCAAGGTGGGCTGCAGGAGGAGAGATGTGTAAGGACTTGGCAACACACAGACATGAGAGAGTTCTGACCAGTATTACCTAAAATGCTCTCTAAATAAGAGACAGCCACTCAGGGCTCATTCAGTGTGTTGGGAAATCTCCCTAAATCTTTGCCTACTTCTTTGTTAGCCACAGCTCTCTGGCCAGAGGTCCGGGAGGGCTGGAGGGGTCCCTCAGCTCACAAGTCCTCGATTAGGGGGTCTTTGGATAAACCTCTTCCATCTCTGGACCCCAGTTTTTCTCCATCTGTGAAAATAAGGAGGCAGCTGGTTGAATGGATTTCTGAGCAGAACATCTGGTCCAGCTCTGGGGAGCAGTGGTGTTTCACACCCATCCATGGGGATCACACGCATCCATGGAGTTCACACCCGTCCAGTGGGTTCCCCAAAGCTGTAGCTGGGAGTCCCCAAGCAAACCCTCCAAACCTCAGTTGCTCACTCACCAATGTGGAATTTATGACCACACAATTTGAAAGTTACCCAAAATCTACCCTAACCCGCTTCACTCCCCTTTCTGGGCAGGCAGAGGGAGGGGTACAGATTAGTGTGGGAGCTGTTTGGAGTCAGGAGAGAATCACTGCCATCCAATAGCCCCAGCCGCCCCCATTGCAACCCGCTCACAGCTGTGCTGGCTGAAACCCTTCTCCGCTCTTGGCCAGGAGCTCCCAAAGAGCCTGCTGGGCACAGTGGCTCTGTAGACAGCGTCCACCCTGCAGTCACACTGGAGAAGTACTGAGAGCCAAGTCCCTGCCGGGAAGACCAGGTGGCACTGCCCTATGGGACGTGCGATCACTGGCCAGCTGCTCCCCGGGGGCTTGCATGGGTCAGAAACCCTTGAGCCGGTGCCCCAAAGGCTGCTTGCTGGGGGGCTCATCTCCCAGAGATCCCCAGCTGAACCTTGTATGTGTGGAGCAAGGGTCGCACAGCCTGAGAGCTGGGGCCTTTGCACAACTCCAAGGCCAGCTGCTCTCCTCTCCAGCCTCCTTCTTGACCCAAGCACCTCAGGCCGTGCACAGCTATGAGAGCCAGGGCTGCGGAGTCTTCCTGACCCTTGTAAAGCAAGGTAGCGACACTCCTCGATTCAAGACCCCAGGCTGCTCCCTCCGAGGCCTCTCTCATTTCTATTTATTCCTCTCTATCACCATTGCCACTCCCATTCTCCCAGGCCCTCACTCCCTCTAGTGTGCCTTCTATGTATCTTTTTTTATTTTTGCAATATAACTTTTCTTTTTCTTTGCAGTGCTGGGGATGGAATCAGGGGCCTTGTGCGTGCTAGGCGAGCGCTGTCACTGAGCTACATCCCCAGCCCTTTGTGTTTTGGGGGTTTTGTCTGTTTAATTTTGAGATGGGGTCTCATTAAATTGCCCAGACTGGCCTTGAAGTTGAGATCCTCCTGCCTCAGCCCCCTGAGTAGCTGGGATTACAGATATATGCCACCACACCTGGTTTTGCTCCCTCTTTCCCCACTCTGCACTGCCTTAACACCACCAGCCTGGGCTACATATGGTCTTAGCAAGTAGCTCAGTGGGAAGGTGCTGGGGTTCAGTCCTCAGTGCCATAAAAAACCAAAAATCCCCACACCTGTCATGAGCCAACTGCCAGCTGCTACCCAGGACTCTGATCTACCCCTGCCACACACCTGTGGATGGACACCCCCGTGTCACCACCACACACTCATCCTGGCAGCACCTCAGTTTCCCTGTTTCTCCTTCTGTGGCCCCGTGAGTTTGCAGTCATGGCTCACAAGGTAGACAGACACTTCTGTTTCTGACCCAGTGGTGCCACCTGTCTGCGGGGTGGTGGCCCCTGGCCACCCTAAGCCCGCAAGTCCCGCTTTCTCCACACACTGTGCTCTTGTGTCTCCGTGTGCATAGACTCATGGGTTCCTATCATACAGGGAGCTCCAGGGCATGCAGCTCCCAGTTGCGGCTGCCATTGCGGCCCGCACTCCAGCTCCTGGTGGGCAGAGCCTGGGATCACCCATGTGGGTGTCCTGACACCCCTGTGGGTGCCCTAACACCCCTCCCCCACACACTTAGAGTCTGCAGCCCCATCAACTGGCGCTCGCTGTTCCCAGGGCCAGAATGGCTTTGCCACAGCATCCAACTGAAGGTGCAGCATTTTTGTGTTTGCCAGTTGTCCCAGTTGGGAGGCAGGTGATCCTCTTCTGTTCAGGCAACAGACAGTGGCAGGACTGTCACTAATCTTCCAAGGCTAAGTGAACACACAGGAAAATGTAAGTGCGTGGTCACGGGCCGGGAGCTTCCCAGCAAATTTGGATCCATCTCCACCTGCCCTGCCTTTCAGGGATTAGCCTCCTCTCTAACCAGGAAGCCACAGTAGCTCCTCTCCACCCTGCTTTGTGGCTCTCCCCTATCCCTTCCTCGTGCCTGGCCTTCCTCCCAGGATCTCCTCCCACCCCATGTGCTCAGGGATCCCCACCCAGAGCTCCAGAGCCGGGGCAGCCTCGAGAGAGAGGTTCTGTGGGGAGCTCGGTTTTCGTGGGAAGGAGACGTCCGACCTCTGTTGGGTGATGGGCGCTCTGCTCCATCAGGCTCTGGGCAGGACTTGGACTTCAAGGCTTCTCAAACTTGCCTTGCTACCAACTTGCTGTGTCAACAGAGTGAGTTACTCCTATCTCTGGACCTCGTTTGCCTCTTTTAGAACAGAGAAGAGTTGGGCAGAGTCTGTAGTTCAAGGCCTGGGGGAAATGAACCTTTTCTTTCTCTTCTTTCTTTCTTTCTTTCTTTCTTCTTTCTTAGTTTTTTGGTGTTTTGACACAGGGTCTTGCTATGTAGCCCTGACTGGCCTTGAATTCACGGCAGTCCTCCTGCCTCAGGGTCCCAAGTGCTGGGCTTAAAGGGTGTGTACCACCATGCCTGGATGTGCCCTGATGCCGCTTGTGCCCAGGGCCTTGCATAGCCCTGCCTGGAGTCCCCTCCTGTCCTCACCTCCTTTCTTCTCTCCTCTTCCTGCTCCTCAGTGGAGCCCCGGTTCAAGATGGAGCTGGCATTAGGTGCCTCTACTCTGTCACCAGTGCCACCCTGAGCACCTCTCTGCAGCACAGTGGAGTTCTTTCCTTGTCAAGGGTTCCTTGTGAGAAGCGGCAGCCTTGCTGAGCGATGGTCTGCATGATGCTATGGCGTGCGGGAGGCAGGGGTGCAACTCCTGGGGCCTCCGACTACAGCATCCTGTGGTCCCCAGCACAGACCACGGGAGAAGGAAGGAGAAGCATCAGAGCCTGTCTCAAAAGCTAAAATATAGAATAAAATAAAATAAAATAGATCAGGAAAGTGCCCAGGCTCAGGCTGAGCCCGCATTCTCTGGCACTTGGAACTGAGCCGAGAAGGCCGAGTTACAGAGGAGACGCCTGTGGGAGGTGTGAGAGATAACGAAGCCGCTAAAGTGCTGGCCTTGTAAGTGGAGGCAGAGTCTGCGAGAGGATGGAGCCCAGCCTGCTGTGGGCAGACTGTCCCGGCAGACCCAGATGAGCAAATTTAGTTAGCGCGACCACCCCACTTGTCCCCCAACACCTGTCAGTGGAGTAACCTCATTAATCACCCATCAGAGCAGCTTTGCAGTTCAGGATTTCTGCCCGGCCAATGAACTGCCTCTGAGAAGGACAAGACCCTCTCTGACATGCGCAGTTTGCCGTGTGCGCCGCCATCCAGGGATCCCTGGCTCAGTGTCCCCAGTGCAATTCTTTGTTTCCCAAATAAATGCTATTTCCTTTGACCTCGGTGTCAATCTTCTCTGGTTAACAGAGTGAAACAAAGGAGCGGAGGGTTTCAGAGAAGCCGAGGGAAGAATGTGGTTCAAGAAGGAAGAGAAAGTGCTTAACTGAGGGCCCTGGAAATAAAGCAAGATGGAAATTATCCTGTGGACATGAGTGCAGGAGAATTCAAGATGTCAGCCAGGCGTGGTGGTGCACACCTGTAATCCTAGTAATCCTAGTACTCAGGAGGCTGAGGCAGGAGGATCACTGAGCATTTGAGGCCAGCCTGGGCTATATAGTGAGTTCAAAGAGCCTGGACTACATAGCAAGACCCTGCCTCAAAAACAACCAAAAAATGAATTAAAGGTGTCATTTTAACTGTGTCCTTCAGACAGAGCCAAATCAGACTGGTCTCTCCCGGGACAGATTGACAGAGTCTGACTGTCGCCAGGAGGGAGCAACTTTCTGGCTTGTGCCCATTTATACTCAGTGCTGCAATCAGCTCGTGCTGGCCTGGGAGAGCTGATAGTTCTTCTGGAATTTTATGATCCTGTTGTTAAATACAGTCATTATTAAAAAATAAATCATATATCATGTTTATATTTTAATGTCCCCTGAGATCCTCATGCTTTCATACGCAGGGCTTTGGGAATGTGATTGGGTTATGGGGGTTTGTAGCTGACTTGCTCTTAGGGGGTAGGGCCTGGGGTGTGACCTGGAAGTGTTATCTCCCTCCCTGCTCCTCCCTGCTCTCTGCTTCCTGGCTGCCATGAGGTGAGCAGATCTGCTCCGCCAGACCCTTCCACCATGCCTTCCTGCCTTACAGCCAACAATGGACTGAAAACAGCCAAAATAAACCTCTCCTCCTTTAAGTTGCAGATATCCGGTATTTTGTCCCATCAGTGAGGAAAATGACTAAGACATTATACAAACTTTCAGTGAACTAAATTATCCATAAAACAAAGATAATCAATATTCAAAACTCACCAACTCACGTAATTTTGTTGCATTTGCTCTTATCTACGCCCTTGAGGTTATTGGTATGGTCAGAATACTACAGGAAAGTTTGCTACGTGGGTCTTCCTCCAACACCAGATGGTAGCCCCACACCGGTGATAACTTGAAGCGTGGGGATAGTGACGCCATAGAAACTGGCACGCGCCACAAGCCAGGGCTTTTCATTCCAGATGGCTGGTGGTCACACACGCACCAGGGTTCCTGTGCTTATGCAACTCTGTGCTTTTTCTCTCACATGTACAGATGAATGGATCGCTGTATGGGACACAAGCAGAGACCACCACAGGGACAGAGGACAAACTCCAGAGCCCTTAGCCTGTTACTTATTAAAAGCAGGATTTGTGTTTTCTTCTGAGGCCATCAGGGACTTAAAAGTGGTTTTTACTAAAACCCAGTGACCTTTCACTTGAGCCTAGAGATGCCTAAGAGATAACTAAAAGCAGAGTGAAGCTTGGACTTCATGTTGAATCTGTCTCCTTTATCTCCTTCAGACTTAGGTTCAGATCCCTGCTCGGCTCTACATATCTGGGTGTGGTTTCTCTTATATGACAAACCCAAAATATCAACAATGTAAAGGAAAAATAAAAGACAGATAATAGGTAACAGGGAGATGGATCTTTTGCAAATGGGAAGGGAACTGAGAGATGGAAGGAGAGGGAAGAGAGAGGAGGGGAAGGGGAAGGAAAAAGAGTTAGGATGTGTTATGTACATGTACTGACTCCCCACAAGGAATGTAATCATTATACACTGCAAACATGGACTAATAAAAATAAAATTCTAAAAATTATATAGGGAGTGTCTATCTAAAAGCTGGCAGAACAAAATTAATCAGCCCTAAATTTACATAATCCCCTATCTCAGTCCCCTTTGAGACAGAGGACATCAAGATAAAGAGACTCGACCTGAGTGGTGCTGGTGCACAGGAGGAGGGTGAGCAAGCCTGACTGTTGCCTACCAAGGCCTCTTTTGAGCTAATCCTTAAAGTCTGATCTCCTTCTTTCGTGAACAGGCCAGTCTGGTCCTCTCCTGCAGAGCTGTGCTCCCTCAGACCCTTAAGCTCAAGTCCCTTCCCTATTTTCTCTTAGTTTCTAACTCTGCTTAATAAGTTTGCCTATGCCTCTCACTAACATGTCCTGAAATTCTTTTTCAAAGATCAGTCAAGGAATTTACTCCATGGGGAAGTTGAGATCCTCATCACTTGGGGGGCCTCCTCAGGCTCTATCCATTGATGGATGGATACATGAATGGATGGATGGATGGATGGATGGATGCATGGATAGATGCATGGATGAATGCATGGGTGGATGCATGGATAATGGAGAGATGGGATACATGGATGCATGGATGGAGGATGGATGGATGAATGGATGGATGTTTGCATATTTGGTGACTTCTCTTTGTGATAGTTATAGGAGCCTAAAGACCTCGTCCCCAGCCCTCAAAGAGCATAAGGAAGCCTGACTCTTGCTTGCCACAGGCCTGTTCTTAGTTGATAGGCATTATCAACCTGCTCACCCTCACCTGCTCATGGGAAGGAAACAGCTCTCTTCAAGACATGGAACCACATACCCACCTCCACATTGCTAGGATAAGTACCGAGTTCCTACAGAAGAAAGGGATCCTTTTCTCTTCTTCATGCCTGTGGGTGGCTTTGGTGCCAAGCTGTCCTGTGTCCATTTCTTTGCCCAACCACATCTGATAGGACCACACCTCCACCAACACACTTGTCCTCATGTTCATGGAGCTTCACTGGCATCTTGGCTGAGGGAAGCACAGGCACACAGTTAAGGCCACACAGAGGGACAGTGTGGCCAGGAGAATGGCAGTGGGTGTTGTGGGGTCTGTCTCCAATAGAGAAGAGAGTTGGGGACTATTCACTCATCCTCATTTGCCCCCTCCTGTTCAAGAAGCTGTTGGGGAGCAGTGCCATTTCCCAGGCCCCCTGGGATGGTGGAGCACTGGGTTCTAATCACCTTGCTTCTAGTTCCCTTGGTGACCCCAAGTTCAGTATCTACCACACCGGCCCTGTTTCCCATTTCTCAAGTCAAAGGATGAGCTGTGACTGCCATCTCCATGTTAGAGGCCATCTTGGGGTGGGGTGTTCTGTGATCAAAAAACTTCCTTGGCAAATGCATAAGAAACCCTACATCCATACAGGATCCCTCCTTTGGAGATCGAAATGCTCCTCAGAGCATTCAAGGCCCCAATGAGGCCTGCAGGAGAAAATTATGTTTACTTTTAACCTGGCGCATCCCAAATTTCTTTTCCTTCTTGGGAAAACTGCTGCTCTGTGGTATCTTGGGACTGGTGATCCCCTTTTCAACTAAAGCATCAGTTCCACTTTTATGGGCTAAAGAGAGAAACATTCCAGCCACAATGAGGACCGAGAGGGGATGAGGCACATCTTAAAGATGGAGGGAGTGTTTGGAATGAATTTTCAAGGACAGGTAAGAGTCTTTCATGGGTGGCAGGGATCCACTCATGTGGACCAGGAGGAACTGTGGTTAGTTTGTGTTCTGCCAAGTCACTGGCTTTGGGGTAACATAAAACAGGATGGGACAAATAGGGCCCATCTATCCCAGATGGTTAACATGTATGTCACGCTATTTAAACATGAAAGGAGGGGATATTGTATCCATTTAATAGATGAGGCTTGAAGAAATTAAATGACTGGCTAAAAGCCACAGGGCCAGCAGGGCTCAGAGCTGAGAGGTGCTCAGGGCCCCTTTGATCCCAAAGCCCCTGATCCCTGTCCCCACAGTGTGGGTTCCTGGAGGTGGGTGGGAGGGTGGCCAGGATGCTCTGGACTCATGTTCCTTCTTCTTTTTGGGGGTGATGTGCAGCTGCCCCCCTTGTAAACTCCCTGCCATTAGGGTTCTTCACTTGGCCACCAGGCCAGCTGCCCTAGGGGGGCCATTTTGGCTCTGGCCTCATAAGAAACACTGGCCATGGCTGCTCAGTGGCCCACGGGTGGCTTCCCACCCCTGCCACCCAACCCGCATTCCAGGTTCCCCTAGAATCTGGACACCCCAGCTTCGGCCCAGGTCCCCCATCTCACATCTCCCCCAAGCCCCCTGTCCCCTCCCCATCTCTCTCCTGGCCCTTGTCACAGCTGGGCCAGTGTTGGAGACACACATGTGCTTTCTTCCCATGGGGACCTTGAGGACAGGGGCTGTGTCCCTTGTATGGCTCAGGAGCCCTGGCTGCTGGCCCTGAGTTGATTGTGGGAAGCCTGGGGTTAGACACCCCTTTCTTGAATGTCACAGGTATTTCTGGGATCTGCTCCTGGTCCCCTTTCTCTACACATTGGCGCTTACCCGCTGTCCTTATGTATGTGGGCAGCCCAAGTGACGGGCTGAGTTGGATGGGAGCTTTGCTGTGGCTTGGGAGGACCAGCCCCGACCTTCCACTGACTACTGGGTGACGCAGGCAAGTCACTTGACTTCTCTGCGCCTCCCCTGTGTGATGATGACCCCAGGGTGGTCTTAGGCATTGAACATAACAATGGACTTGAAGTTCTCAGCACCAGGCCTATGCATGGAAAGTGCTTAGCAGGCTACTGTGACGAGGAAGGTGATGGCGGAGGACTGTGACAGAGGCCAGGGCCCTGCCAGCTATCACAGATCACAGGGTAACTTCTCCAGGAATCTGACCCCAAGATGCAGAGCAGTGTATAGGGCATGCACAGAGGACTGTGGGGGACAGAGGGGTACAAGGAGGAAGCGGAAACCTCGGCCAAGCCCGGGGTCAGCAGTTGGGATGAGAGAGGCTCCAACATTGTCCTAGGCTGGGATCAGGCTGGGCCTTGATGCCCACCTGCTGTGGGCTGGCAGGAGGGGAGAAGTTGCTCCCAATAGCTTCCTGTGGCCAAGCCAGTGCCCAGGAGGGCTGAGGGCAGAGGCGGACTTCCTGCAGCGCCATCCTGGCCTCCAGCAGAGAGGTCCTAGGAGCAGTGGGCTCCACACTCAAGCCATCTGGAGGGGTGAACAAAGACTGCTGGGCCCCAACACCCAAGGCTCTCGATCCATGGGTCCGAGATGGGCCTGAGGCTGTGCGTCTCCCCCACGTCCCCAGGAGATGCGATGCTGTCTGGGGACTCAGTGTGACAAAGACAGTTCTGGTCTAAGCCCTCACTTTCCACAAGCAGGAGAACACGGCCCTATGGGAGGAAGTGTGGGGGTCACACAGTGGGTCAGAAGCCAGCACTGTCCAGAGGCCAAGCCTGCTCACTTCTGGCCCCGGAAGTCAGAGGCGATGCTGCTCTGCTGTGGAGGACATGGGGACAGGAGGCTGAGGTGGTGCCTTGTGGGTTTGGGGACATGCAAGGGCACAGGTTGGAAGAACAAGTCCCAGCCTGGCTCCTGTCCCCACTTGATGGGTCGGGGCATTGGGGTAAAGGATGGAAGAGGCTGAGGGTTTGCCCTACAGGAGATGATAGTCACCAGGGTGAAAGAAGGTCTAACAGTGGGCGCCTGTCACCTCCATGTTTGAGGAAGGAGAGATTAGGGGGCTGCACCCTATCCCTTAGAGGCTCGGGGGAGTACAGGGTGAAGAGGGCCTTCAGGGGCTTTCCTGTGTCCTTCGGGTACCACCTGACCTGCCTAGAAAGTGAAGCTTTGGAGCTGCGTTTCTCTTAGATGTCCAGGCCTCCAGGGACAGCAAGAGCCAGTGGGTAGCAGTGGGTGGGGCTCACTGAGGTGTCCCCAGTGAGCAGGTGAGGGGGCCACAAAGGGCCAGCACAGTGTCTCACCCAGAAGGGCTTCATGGTACCATCCTGTGGAACCAACCTTCTCGCTTCTTCAGCAGGGAAGACAGGAGAAGTGACTCACTCAGGGACACTTGGACCCCTGGGGCCAGTGCTCTGCCTGCCAGTGTGACATTGTGTCCCCCTCATGGAATCCACGCCTACCTGTCCCCCACACCGCCCCCCAGCCCTGTGCGACCCAGGCACTGAGGGTGCAAGATGCTGGCGAAAGCTGATGTTGATGCCAGTCTCCCTGGGACCCTGTTAGATTGTCACCCCTTTCTCTGTGCCTCTGCCCTTGGACATGACACAAGGTCCTCCTAGTTTATCCTGTCCCATGAGAGACAAATATCCATCCACTTCCTAGTGTGCCATATATTCATGCAGAGGAATAATTACGAGGTTGGCATTGAACCAAAGTCTAAGCACAAAGCCAGAGGTGGAGGAGGGCAGCACTCCTGTTTCCTCTTTCCAGATCCTGGGCACCAGAATTTAGGAGGGAAGGGCAAGGGAGGGGACCAGAAACAAAGGGTGACTTTGGGGAGCTTTTAGGACCCATTTCATCTTCCCCAGCTGAGCAAACAGCAGGGACTGGCCGGGGTATGGGAGCTCTGTCCCACCTGGGGTTGGCTGGTCACACCCAGGAGGAAGTGGAGGACAGCGAGGGATCCGTGGGCCACCCAGTAGACCTCTGTGGATCTCATGGCTCTGCCCATTTCAAAGAGAAGGGCAGGAGCCCCAGACCTGGGTACCCTCACCCCTCAGCCCCCTGGCTGGACCCTGACACACTCCTTTGAGGTCCCAGGCATTGCTGCAGTGACGGCCAGAACCCTGCAGTCCTGAAGGGCCACCTGTGATCTGAAGGCCCAGCACCTCTGGAGACTTCTGCCAGTCAGGGACTTGGGTGCCCACAGCACTGGCTCTTGATTCTTAGCATTTTAGGCAACAATTTTACCTGGATGGTGACAACTCTTCCCCTTTGCCTGTCACATCAGGAGGCCAGTGACATGAGAGGCCACTGGTTGTGCTAGGCTTAATACCTTGGTTAAGGCGGATTGGCCAAGTCTCTAATATAAAGGTGTCCGGTGTCCTCTTTTGTATTCTTTTTCTGAATCCAGGGCTTTTGCACTTAGATATATCCTCAGCCATTTCTTAATTTTTTATTTTGAGACAAGGTCTCACTAAGTCACTAAGTTGCCCAGGCTGGGCTTGGTCTTTTCATCCTCCTACCTCAGCCTCCCAGAGTGCTGGGATTACAGGTTGCACCACCATGCCTAGTTGCAAATTATTCTTAATTGGGGGGTAATGATTTGAACTGAATATCCCACACCCAACACCTCCCACCCAATGGTCTTCACACGATTCCTTCATCCTGGCTATTGACTGCCATTCTCTGGAAGGAGGAGATTTTCTTCCCTCATTTTTCTCTTGTGATCAATGGCCCTAAATCCAGGGTGTAGATTTCAGTTATGTAGGACCTTTTAAAAATTGCTAGTGCCTGCCCCTGATTTTCTTGGTGTGGGCGGGGCTGGCTCAGGATCTACTTGGAAAGTCAGCCTGTTGAGCGAGCGTCCCTGCTCCAGGCTTTGGGAGCCTTGGAAGGGTTTATGTAAGGCCAAGGAGTGAAAGTGCTGGGAGCTTTGGCAGGTCCCCATGCTCCCCAGGGGAGCTGGGCAGGCAGCAGGGTGGGAATGCTGTTATTAGCATCCTGCTGAGACCCCAGGAAGAGGAAAGGTAAGGCCCAAAGGCCACATTCCCAGGCATCTGACGATGCAGTCCTGGGAGCCGTCTTGCAGGAAGGTGTGGGCTGACGTTAGCAATCTCATTCACATGCACGGTGGTGTGGCTCCGTGTTTGAGCACCCCCCAGACCTGTGTGCAGAAATGTTGGGGATGTGGAAGAGGAGAGGCCAGGGCCAGGTGGGAGCCCTACCACCAAGCCCGCTCTCCAGGCTGCCTGTGGCTGAGCCCAGTACCTGCCCCTCATCTGTAAAGTGATTTACTTAAGATCTGAGAAAGGAAATGTGCGTTTTGACTGATGATTCTCATTAGTTTTAGGATTACTCCTGTGGGTGGCTTTATTCTGCTCTTGATGTGAGCAATACAAAGTATGTATCTGTCAAGAACAGCAGGCAGCAGGAGTCTGAGGGGCGTGGGGTTTGGGGAGGTGCTGGCAGGGGAGCGGACGGGTGGGGTGGCGGAGACGGAGCTTCAGAAAGCCGCATCTGGTCACTGATCAGGCTTGGCTTCTTGCCTGTAATGAGGGCAGAAGGGCCTCTGTTGGGGGCCCTGACGCACACCACACTGGCAGGTCTTTTGAAGCCGGGATCCCCAGCACCCCCATCAGTCCCGGGCTGGTGAGGAATGGGGCATCTGCATTTCCAGCCACCTCTATCCTGAGATTCTCATAGGAGTGTGGACCTTGCTATGGGCCTCACAGGCAAGGAATCTAGGGTGCACTAGGCTTTGAGTCTCCCCCTAGTCCCCCCCAAACCACTCCCCCAGTCCCCCTCATCCTGCCATGGAAAGATTGTCATCTGGTACCAGAAAGGTTGGGGCGGCTGTGTGAGGGACTGTGCTGCAGCACTGCCAGGCTGGGCGGGGGTCAGAACGTGGATTTCTCCCCAGCTCCGCAACCCTCAGTAAACCCTGGCTGAGAGCTGCCGAGAGGCTGGGGACCAGCTGTCCCCAGGTTCCCCTCGCAGGAGCTGTCACCAGAGGCCAGGGTGTGTGACCATAAGCACTGGCAGGCGCACAGGCCGCTACCCGGCTTCTCACAGCTACAGCTGCTCTGTCTATCAGGAGCCCATTTTGATCTCTCTCTCCCTCTCTCATGGCCAAGGACTCAAGGGGACCTGGGCCACCACCCTGGCTATCTTCTGTGGGCCCAGGTGTCCCCCCTCTCTACCAGGTACCTGGCCCTGCTGGGTCGCCACCCCCTCCACTCCCTGTGGCCCACTCTGGGCACAGCAGTGGGCAGCATGGGGTGGGGCTGTAGGCGGTGAGCAGATGAGGCCACCCTCTCTCCCCAGGTGCACCCACCCCAAGCCCTGAAGTGATCGGCAGCCAGAGGGAGGAGGCCACCTGGGATCTAGCTTTGGCGCTGTGTGACCTTGGGTGAGCCGCTTTCCCTCTTTCAGTTTCAAGTTCCCCATCAGTTGAGATGCCTGCCTTGGTCCTTAAAGAGCTGCACAGCTCAGCTAGGTGTGGTGGTGCACGCCTTTAATCCTAATACTTGGGAGGCTGAGGCAGGAGGATCTTTGGGAGTTCGAGCCGCCTGGGCTACATAGCTAGATTTCATCTCAGAAAACAAAAAGCAAAACAAAAGAGTTGCACAGCTCCAACTTGATGGCTTTGAACCTGGTACAGCACCACTGGGCAGTTTCTCTCCTGAGACAGAATCCTCGGTGCCTCCCTCGCCAGCATCAATCTGGGACAATGATTTTTCTTCATGGCAGGGAGGTAAGATTTCATTTTAATTCTCCTCTAATGGCTCTTCTATCCCCATCAAAAATTGAAATTGCCTGTCACCCAGCCTGGGGGAATGCTGAGAATGAAATAATGTTAGCAAAACAGTCTGACCGTGAAGCCAGATCCTTTCTTTCTTTTGATTTCTGTTTTTTCAGGCAGGGTCCCCCTATGTAGTCTAGGCTGGCCTTGAACTCATAGTGATCTTCCTGCCACAGCCTCCTGAGCAATGGGATTATGGGGATGGGCCACCACACCTGGCTGCCAGATTCTTTCTTTGACTTCCTAGGTTCCTTGTGTCCTCCACAGGAATCCTCTGGGCCTCCAGCCTCAGAGGCCCTCCTGGCTGCAGGGCCAGGCGGGCCTCAGCCTGGGAGGAAGCCGACCCCCACCTCTGAGCTGCAGGGAACTGGGTAGGAGGGGAGATGGGTGTCGGGATTTGCGATCAAATTCAATCTGGAGAGAGCTGTGAACTAGAAACCAGTTACCCCTTGGAGCCACCCCTCCCTCACCTGGCACTTTTTAAAATTTTGTTGGTTTTTTGTTGTTGTTGGTTTGCTTGGGATAGGGTCTTACTATGTAGTCCAGGCTGGCCTCAAAACTCATGGCGATCCTCCTGCCTCAGCCTCTGGAGTGCTGAGGTTACAGGTGTGCGCCACCATGGCTGGCCAGCCTGGCAATTTATCCTAGCCAAAGGTTGTTCTGCAGAAACCACAAAAACAGAAAAGAATGCACATGAAAGGGTTATACTAGCAAAACCCACTCTGTGCTTTCCCACCCAGAATGCACAGCGTCATCATGGCACAGCAGGAGAGGCAGAGGTTGATCCGACTGGGGTGCTTAGGACTGGTTTCTCACCCCTTGAGTCATGGAATCATTTAGTATTAGGTTCAACTATCAGCACCAGAAAGATCCCAAATAACAAATGGTTTAAATGGGTGAAAATCTGTTTCTTTCCATGGTACGATTATCAGAAGGTAAGTGGGCTGGGCCAATATGGCAGCTCCATGGCCTGCTGAGGGCTGGAGACCTGAGTTCAGGGTGCCGGCAGCTTGTCCTGGAGTGCTCAGAGGGCCTGAACACGCTGCAGGGGCCTGGAGAGGAGAGTGTGAGGGAACCCTGTACCCAGAGAACTCCTGTGCGAAACTCAGTGCGGGTTCCCATCCAGTGCCCCACAGGACACACAGCATCTGTCTGCCTAGTTCCTTTTCTAAATACAGCTTCATTACCAAACTTACTTCATGACCCAAAAAGGCCACTCTGTTTCCAGCCACCATATCCATGTTCTAGCTATTAGGAAGTAAGACAAGGAAAGGAGAAAGATATAGTCCCTCCCTTTAAGAAAGGGCATCTTAAAGAGTCCTTTCTTTGCTCCTCAGGCTGGAGGTCAGAAGGCGGCGACATCTCTTGCTTACATGTTACCAGGGTTTGGGCCATCTCTGCTGCCAAGGACTCCAGAAGTTGACCCACCAAAGCACCACCCACATGCCCTCCCTGCATCCCTGCACACAGCCCTGTCCAGCCTTGGGGGATCTGCCTGCCAGAGGGGCTGCCCAGGAGCTGTAGCTTTGCCTGTGTCCACCCTCCCTCACCATCCTGCTGACCCTGGGCAACTCAGAGCCCCTCTGAGCTTGAGTATTCCTGGTTTAAAAGGCTGCCAAGCTGGTCATGGTGGTGCATACCTGTAATCCCAGCAGAATCTTGCTAATTCACTAAGTCACCCAAGCTGGGCTCGAACTTGCAATCCTCCTGCCTCAGCCTCCCAGTGATGGCATTACAAGTGTGTACCACCTTGCTTGGCTCAGAGCACTCTGTAGACACTGGATGGATAACAGATGGATGGACAGACAGACTGATAGGTGGATAGATGGAAGGGGGATGCAGCAAGCACAGATGTCCTTCGAGGGCCTCACACTGTCCTACTGGGAACCCTGGACTGTGTTTTCCTGCCCCAGCCCTTGAGGAACACATCCTGGGTCCCCTGGGAGTCCAGAGCCCACATCTGCTGACCCTCAGCAGGCATCTGCTGCCAGCCCCTTGCTGGCCCAGGGCTGCTCCACCATGAAGATGCTCACCCACAACATGGTGAGGACACTGACCCTGGGGCCAGGCTCTGCCTGCATCGCCCTGCAGTGGCCAGATGGGAGGAGGAGGCCTTGGCAGAGATGCTGAGCACGGGCTGGGGGTGGCATCCAGGGACTTGGGCACAGTTGTGTCCCATTGTCCTGTGGTCTCCATGAGGGTTGGTTCCACAACCCCAAGGGTCAGCAGCCCTGACAAGAGACCTGTGAGGAAAGATCTGTTCCCTCTCCTAGGGACAATTGTTGCTGTGGTTTCCATGAGTCAAGTCCTTCATTTGCCAATCCACACGCAGGTACCATTGTCTGCCAGGCCTGGCGATGGACATGGACATCCCCTGCCCTTGCAGAGCACCGGCTTTGAGAGGAGAGGCATCTGAGCCAACGCCACATGGTCACTGTCACCTTTTGTCTGGGCTCAAAGGCTGGGCTTCAGATCACTTCTGAGGCCTTTGTGGACTGACTAAGCTTTCGAGCCTCATCAAACCATCTCTTCTCATTCCCTGGGTTCACAGGAGGGGACAGAATTCCACAGAAGGTAAGGGACACACTCCAGGGTGGAGGACATGGGGCAGCCCCAGGCCTCCTTGTCCCTTTCCAGCCCCTCACCCATGTACCCTGTTCCTGCTCCAGTCCTGGAAGCAGCAACTCCAAGAAGACGAAGGAACTCTGGGGATGACACGTTGACACCTTGGCAAAGGACCAGTTGTACAGCCATAGCGGCAGAGGGCCCACGGCCTCCCAGGCCTGACCGCACGGAGCTTGCATGTTTGTGGGGAAGTCTGCCCGCTCCTTCCTAAGGAGCCCGGTTCTGGGGGTCCCTGAAGCTTCGAGACATGCTCAGTTTATTTGTTCAAAAACACAAAGCTGAATGGGCCGTTTTCAGGCAGTTTTACATTTACCGAAATCTTCTAAACTAGCAAATAAAAGACTTGGGATTTGGAATGCCTTTGGTGGCCTCCACATCCCTTCCGGGGAAGCCCTGCTTCCTGGCAGAGTCCGATAAGGCCTTTTCAGGAACTTCGCAGGGACCTGGACAGAAGTCACTGGAGGAAGACAGGGCACAGCCCCTGCACAGGCTGCCGGGAGACCCTATCTTTCTCTGCCACCTTTGTGTCCGGGGGAATTCCAGACCTGTCTGGAGCCCTGGGAACTGCTTGGAGTCCTGCCCTTCCGTCTGCTTGGCCGCCTCAGCGCTGAGGAAAGGAAAGTAAATAATTCTGACCCTGTTTGATCACAGGCGGAGCAGTTATCTTTGGGCAGGAAGCTTCCTGAGGAAGACAGGCAGGGCCCTGGAAGGAGGATGTGCTGTGTCAGGCCCCGTCTGCCACACCATCGACTCTGAACCAGGTCTCACTATGAGCGACATTGTGGTCACACTGGGCCAGAGTTCAACTGAGACACTTGTCACATCCCATTTAAGTCTTTGTCCTTTGGATTCTGAGGAACAGTAGTGGCCCAGGAGCTCTCTCCTGAAGCTCGGGAAGGCAGGGGCCTCTGGGCAAAGTCCCCTTCTAATTAACTGGTAAGAAGTCATGGGTTTCTCTGCCGGGCATAGTATTGTAATCCCAGCACTTGGAAGGCTGAGGCAGGAGTATCGCTGTGAGTTTGAGGCCAGCCTGGGCTACATAGTGAGACCCTGTCTCTAGAAACCAAGAAAAAAAAGGTTGAGGGTTTTCTTTTAAGGTCTACATACTGCATGTCTACCCTGTTGGTGTCGAAGGCACTGGACGCTCACCTCATAAAAAGTGGACTTCACACATGTCCCCTTCCCTCTCCCCAGCCTTCTTTCTGCTGTGCATCTGGGACTCGAAGTTATTCCACATCTCATTTGTTCAGCTGCTGTAACAAAAGACCTCAAAGAGGGCAATTCCCCCCGAATCAGGTCCTTGTATTTTTCATTAAGTGTACATGAAGAAAATATATTATGTTACAAATGACACATCATGTATGTACCTTACGGAGTACGTACGCATTTTATACTGTGTGTTCTTCCTTTAAGTAGTCCTTATTTTTGAGACCCCACCTCGAATTCTGTATGGATGTATACAAATGCAATTTATTGTATTATATATTTGTCCACTATATACTGATATAAACTAGAATTTACCCTAATAATGTATGAGCCCCTAAAAAATGTTAGTGTTTAAACATAATGATTGCAGGACTACATCTGTTATAAACCCATAACCGACCATCTATTTTTCTTAAGGTTTTCCCAGGGTTGATTTGTTTTACTTTTCCCATTTATTTTAATTTTTATTTGGATGAGTCCATGTTTGCAGGACATAATGATCACATTTCTCATGGGGAGCTGGTGCACGCACATAACACATCTTCATTCTTTCTTCCTCCCCTTCCCTCCCTCTCTCTCTCCCCTCCCGCCATCTCTCGGTCCCCTTCTCATCTTCAGAAGATCCATCTCCCTGTTTCCTATAACCTTTTATTTTAAAGAGGGCAATTTTTAAAGACTAGAAGTTTACTGCTTGCAATTCTGAAGGGTTGTGTCTGGAAGCCCAAGCTCAAGGTGCCCGCAGGTTGGCTCTCTGCAGAAAGTGTCGCAGAAGGAAGGAGGGGACACATTGCCTCAGGCCTCTTAGATAAGGACACCAACCACCCTCATGACCTAACCACCCCGAGAGGCCCCTCTGCTTCACTCCACAGTGATGGGACATTGTTGTCAACCTCAGATTCTGCTGAGACCCAAGTCTTCAGACCACAGCATCTGCAATCTGTTAACAGAGCCCAGGTGTTAGCTTTCCATCACTGTAGCAAAATAACCTGTAGCCGATCACTTATAAAGAGAAAAGGGTTATTTTGGCTCATGGATTTGGAGGTTCCAGTCCATGATCAAGTGGCCCCATCGTGGCCCTGGATGGTGGGGGCAGGGGGGTTTGTGGCAGAGCAACCCACTTACATTAGGAGCCTGGAATCAAACAATATGACAGGAAGACAGCTCAGCATGGTGGCTCATGCCTGTAATCCCAGCACTTGGGAGGCTGAGGCAGGAGGATCACTGTGAGGTTGAGGCCAGCCTGGGCTACATAGTGAGACCCTGCGTCAATAAATAAATAAATAAGTAAATAAATAAATAAGACAGGAAGAGGAAGATACAGGGGTTCCATAATTCCCCTTGTGGGTACCCCAATGACCTAAGGACCCCACTAAGGCCCACCTCCTGAAGTTTCCACTTTTTGGGGGACACTCATATGAACCTTAGCCCAGGCAATGATTTGCTGCTCTAAGGGTGTTCTCTTTGACCAACACATTTCACTCAGTTTGGTCATGTCGATCCCCATTCATTCATTCATTCATTCATTCATTCCAGGTACCTCTGCAGTACTGAGCCCTGTGTCTGAGCTCTGTCCCAGAGGTGAGGAAGATTCTGGTGGGGCCAGCAGAGCATCGTTCCACCCACACCCTGCCTTGTGCATCAAATATCGGCACCAAAAAACACAGGCCCCCCAAGTAATGGTCGGGATCAATGGCTGAGGTTCAGGATGTGAAGAAATGGAATCAAATGAACTCTGCAGGCGCTGAGCACTTTTAGAAAATGGAGCTCATTCAGGAGGAAGCTTGGAGGATGACCAAAGTGGGCCAAGGCAGGAGACAGAGCAGCAGCGCCTGTGACCAGACCGGTGCAGAGGGCACTGCCTGTGTCACCGCACGGGGTCTGCAGAACACCCACTTCACAGACGAGGAAACAATAAGGCTTGCGTGGCTTTCCCACGGGCAGAGCTAGAGTCAGGACTCGAACTAGGGTCTATCTGACTGCAGGGTTCCTGCTAACCATGGCCTGGGAAGGATTCCTCATTCCCACCGTCTTCTTTTTAATTAAAGCAGGTCAGGCATTCACGCATGGGCGACTTGGGCCTTTGAACACAGTGACGCTTGTTTGGCACCTACAGAGTGAGATAAGCCATCACGGGTTTGTTGGGGTGCCGGGAAGTGTGTGCCTGGCTCACAGGACGGCTGTGGAGTTGGAGTGGGCTGGAAGGCACGTGATGGACACTGTAATCCTGATTTTGTAGAGGATTAGCAGTGTGATATTGGAGAAGTCACTTGTCCCTGGTTTCAGTTTTTCCATTTGAAAATGAAGGAATTGTGGCAATTTTACCAGTAGGACTAGAAGAAAAGTACACAGACTCCCAGAAGCATTGCCTAGAACAGTAGTGGCAAACCTGTGGCATGTCAGGCCCTCAGGGATGCCAGCCCCAGCCACGGGTCAGCTGCAGCCTCATGACAGGCCTTGGTCCAGAGCTGCCAGGGTGAGCTGTTCTGGGATTTCTGACCTCAGTAGCTTTGTGAGATAATGCATCTATTTTTTTAAGCTGCCTGGGGGGGAGCGGTGATTTATATTACAGCAATAGATGAATACACCTCACACTGTAGAATATTATGAAACAGTTAAAACAGTGCAGTAGATCTATATGCTCTGATAGGGAAAGATTTCTAAGATGTGTTGTTAAGAGAAAATAATTGCAGGAAAACACCTTATAAGAGGTGTGATAAAATATGTACTGAATATTTAAATTAAAAATTTTATTACAGTAAAAGACACATTGCCATTAACTCCTCTTAAAATACTTCCCTTCAAATACACTTATCGCTTGTTCTTGTCACTCTCTGAAGCAGTTCTGGAAGTCCTCTCTCATGAGTGTCTCTATGTGGTGAGACTAAAAAGTACAGTGACTGTTGTTGCCAAGCGCCATCCATCAGAAAGGCAGGTTCACAAAAACACAATGTTGCGCCCTCACCCCCTTATTCACCGGATATGGCACTGTGTGAATTCTGGCTCTTCCCCAAAATCAAAATGACCACGAAAGGTCAAACTTTTGAATTGGTTCGGGACATGGAGGCAGCCATGACAGCAAAACTAAAGACACTCAGGAAAGAGGACTTCCAGAACTGCTTCAGAAAGTAGCAAGAACTTGGGATAAATGTGCTCAAAGTGAGGGGGGAGGACTTTGAAGGGGATTCACGGCAATGTGTCTTTTGCTGTAATACATTTTTTAAAATTTACACATTCACCAGTCTTCCAGTCATACCTCACAGCTGTGCCTCTTTTGTGTAGAATACCATCACCACTCACTATGCATTGATGTCTTTTATGTATGCATGTGTACATGTAATAACTCATTACAATTCCATATATCTTATCAGTTTGTCTCTCAGTGAGGAAGGCAGAGGAGGATGCAAAAGAGGATTTTCATTCAATATGTATATGATATATACCTGTATTTAAAAAATTTACCATGATAACGTGTCCCTGTATTACTTATATACAACAAAAATTTCTTCTTTAAACAGTTTTGACAAGCTAATTACTGAGGTCTCATCTCAACTCTGGTGTTTTACACTCCTTTAATATAGTCATTTCCATGCAAATTCAAATAATGATATAACATTTATTACCTCTTTATGGGTGAACATCAAAAGTTTGATATATCGGTTGTTGGCAAAGATGTGGGGAAAATGGATACTCTCACACCTGGCTGCTGGGAGAAGAAATTGAGAATCAACTGGAAGAGAATAAGACAGTGTCAACTAAAACAAAGAATACAAACTTCGCGCCCTTGGTGGTGTAGTACTCCTACTGAAAAATATTCATTTCTTTATATGGAAACACACTGGGAACAAGATGTGGGGGTTGGTTTATTTAAATGCCGTTATATGATAAGTAATATTTTGTGATGTACCCAAGGATAGACATGGCCTGGGGCTTGCAAGAGCAAAACCTTACAAATAATTTAGGTGTCCATATATAAATAAATTAGTGTGTTTTCAGACCATGAAATACTAGGAAGCTATTGTAAGAAGTAGCTCATTTACCGCCATGTGGAGAAATCTTTATCTTAAAGGAAACAGCACATTGCACACTGTTACCTATGATCTATCCGGTTTCCTAATGTTTCCACGAAAAGTGATAGGAAAATGCCTGTAATGGCATAAGTCTGTGTCGCACAGGTAAGTCTCTCTTGAAGAGGGCAAGAGAGTACAATTGATGGATTAATTAAAAGGGACTTAACTCTTAGCTGTAATGTGCTAATTTGATTAGTTAAAAGGCACTAGCAAGCACTATATAAGAAGTGTATTTCATACTCGTGTGTCATTAAAAATTAATTTAGAAATAGCCACTTGTTTCTAAAGCCCTCGGCACCAAGCCCTCGGAAGACTAAGCAGGCTTCCTGGCATTTTGAGAGCTGAAGTATGATCGCTGGCTGGCTGCGCACCAGAATCACTGGCACTTTAGGAAAAAACACTTCGAGTCCCTCCTCTAGCGGGGACTCTGATGTCGTCAGTGCTGTGGCCTTGGTGTCCTTCCACGACTTCCCAGGGGACGCTAGAAGACAGGGCTGAGAACTGATCGAAAGTAGCAAGGACTGGAAAACTGTCACAATGGTAGGACGCGATGGAAACATGGAGATGTGGCACTGTGGAGTGGATGCTGGAGGAGAAGAGGGGCATTAGTGACATCCAAGTAAAGTTGCTAAGTAGCTAGCAATGGGACCCGCTGGTTTGGTAAGTGGGCAAGGTCGTGTAAGATGTGGCCATCGGGGACACAGGGCAGGAGTACAGGGACCACCATGCTTTCTACAACGCTCCTGTACTTGTAAAGTCGTTCGTATTTTGTGGGGTGGAGGTTGCCAGCTCTGGTGCTCAGGGGGCTCCCTGTCCAGCAGGCCCTGGAACTCACTGGGAGGGGATCGGGGGAGACACACTGAAGGGCACAGGCTGGTACCTCGATGTGCTCGGGGAGCACGTACTCTGCAGAGGGCGCTTGCCTAGAGCTCCTAGGCTTAGTTTCCCAGGGGTGAACTGGCCAGAAAGCTTTCAGGCTGTTCTGGAGTGAGAGGGCAGGAGAGAAAGGGGACTGCCCAGAGGACCCAGGGCCTTTGGGCTGAGGATGCTTAGTGCTCAGGGTCAGATGTGACCTTGCACAGACTGGGAGAACAAAGACCAGGGAGCCGAGGAGGTCAGGCTCACCCTGCGGGGAGGTAGGGGTAGCTCAGAACCAGCCTTTGAGTCTCTCTATCTGGGTTTTTGAGACAGGGTCTCCCTATGTAGTTCAGGCTGGCCTTGAACACACTATGAAGCCCAGGCTGGCCTGGAACTTGTGGTGATCCTCCTGCTTCAGCCTCCCGAGTGCTGGGACTACTGGTATGCACCACCGTGCCTGGCTTTTTTTTTTTTTTTCCCACTAATACGCATTTGCAGTACATAGTGATTACATTCTTCGTGGCTAGTTGGCGAGTGTACATGTCACATCTTAATTCTTTTTTTAACCCCCCACCTTCCTCCATCTCTTGGTCCTCTTCTCTTTTGCAAGTCCAGCTCTTTTGATCCTCAATCTAGGGCCCTTGCTGGCATTTCCTTTGTTCCTCTACTCCTTAAGCAGGCATCTGTGTCGGGGATTCTGCCTCTGGGATGCGGAGAGCCCAGAATGGAAGTCTGATTCCCTCTCTGCTTTGACTGGGATTTCTCATTTCCCTTTACTGTGAGCTGGACTCTGTGAGGGCTCGTGCCAGTTCACAGCATGCAAACACTTCGCAGGACGAAACCAGCCTGTCCGATGTATAAATCCTGCAGTGCCTTTCACCTCTGAGATCGGGGCCAGGCCAGCCTGGCTTACTGGATGGAGGGCGGCTTTCTAGGAGAGCTTTTTATCTGGGAGTGCTGTGGCCGCTCTCATCTGGGGTGGCGTTGGTGGAGATGAGTGGGTCACTGAGTTGCCAGGAACTGAACCCACAGTGCCACACCTGTGCTCAGCTCACCAGGTCCCCAGGGGGCCCAGGATGGCCCTGCCCTCCCTGCCCTTCTGCCCCAGGGGCCGGCCTAGGAAGTGACTGCATCTGAAATCATCCCCCAGGGATGCTCTGGTTTCTCTTGCTGATCAGGGTCCAGGCAGGGTAATTTTTGAAGGTGCCTCAGGGTGGATGAATCCTGGACTGGAGGAAAATGGGAAAGGAGTGATGTAGTGACAGGATTATGTTTGCTACAGTAAGGAACTCTAGAGAGGAAAGTGACAAAAGTGACTTGCCTGTAGTCTTGCGTGCTGTTGGCAAAGGAAATTCAAGTTTCAGTTTAACAGAGACCGGGAGGCCCCTGACTGTGCTGGGCACGGAGGGACATGGGATTTGGGGACAGTCACTCACCAGGCTGCACTGGGAAGCAGAGGAGAGAAGAGGGGCGTCTCTCCCACACTCCTGGGAGGGAAGCTGGGGAGCCAGGCCCAGCTCCCACAGCTGGGAACCTGGAAAGGCCTGGGTGTGCCGCAGCTCAGTGCTGCGTGGCCCGGGACGCATTACATAAGCTCTGTGTGCTTCAGGATCCTTATTTGTAAAATGGGGTGAAAGATAGCAGAGCATGGGGATTAAACACATTTGCCGCGTGCATGTGCAGCGTGTACCGCAGCAGCGCCTGGCACACAATACAAACTCCCGAGACGCCAGCTTTGCCCTTAGACTTGCAGCCTCAGGAGAGGATGTTTCTCTGCAAAGCATCTCTGCCTTGGAGCAAAATAAAATAAATAAATAAAATAAAACTCTTACTGTTTCTTTGGTGTGGACAGTCTTTTATGTCGGGGGTGGCCAATGCCAACCACCTCTAGCCACCTATCATCTCCCGCCCCCCGCCCCAGCTCTCCTGTCTCCACTCGGCGCTCATCTGTCACCAGGTCCTGTTGTCCCTGCAGACTCTCTGGCCACCGCCTGTAGTCTGTGTTCAGAGCATCTCTTAAGTAATCAAGGACAGGCAGCTTCGGGAAAACTGGCTTTGCAGGAAGGAGCTGCAGGTGTTGTGGATTCCTCATGCCTGAGAGTAGAGGGGCGTTCGCCCAGTCAAGGGGACCACAAGGAGCAATTAGCAGGGGGAGAAGGGAGGAGGTTAGTGGGGAGGGGGCAGAAGCAGTGGTGTGGGGGAGCTCTACTTCCTGTTAAGGACTGAATTGTGTCCCCCAAATGCACACGTTGAAGCCCTAAACCTGCTGTACCCAGAATGCACTGCAAGTGGAGACAAGGCCTTTGAAAAGGTGGTTAAGTTAAATGAGGTGGTTGGGGGGGCCCTTGTTATGGTTTGTGTCTGGATGTCCCCTCAAAGCCTCATGCCATCATCAGGGGGCGCTTTTCAGAGGTGGCTGAATCTAGAGTTTGTGATTGACTTATGGTCCAATGCTGGGATTAAGGGTGTGAGTGCTACACCCACCCCAGGATGAGTAACCTGCTTACAATATAAGGGACAGAAAGTGCCTTGTCCCTTCTCCTCTCATTACTTTTGCTGTTTTCCACTGCCATGAACTGTTGCCCCTCTGCCATGCCACCCTGCCTTGGAGCCAGCTGATTATGGACTGAAACCTCTACAAACTGTGACCTAAATAAATCTTTCCTCCCTTAACTTTGGGAGTCAGGTATTTCATCTCAGCAATGAGAAAGGTAACTTGTCCAAGGTGGCAGGTGTCCTTATAAGAGGAAGCGTGGACAGAGAGACACCGGGGGTGTATACGCGTGTGTCTCCATCACGTGGCACTGGAACTAGACTTCCAGCCTCCAGACCCATGAAAAACTAAATTCCTGTTGTTTATTTAACCCATCAGTGGTATTGTTTATTAACTTTCTATTATTTTATAACTCCTCTCAGTGGCCTTTCATTATGGCAACTGGCACTAAGACACATCCCCACCTGGCTGTTAAAGGGCGTGTCACGTAATATCCTGCAATTTCTTTTGTGTCCTCACAGATAATTACTGAAGATTGTCCCCGGCCCTCAGGGAGGCCCTGAAAGAGGCCACTGGGCTGGCACTAGGGGTTCCAGATCCCGGGGCATGTGATCAGCTCATCCTCATAGGCTCAGCGCATGGGAAGGGGGAAGAGCCGCTCCTCTGCTCACAGTTGCTGGGCCAGGCTGGGTCTCCAAGTCATGCAGCCAGCACTTCTCACCCCACAGCTGGACAGAGGGGACTCTGCCAGGTTGCCCGGGCCCTGCGTCTGCCCTGTAGATAAAGGCTGAGTTTCTCCTGCCATTCTGTGTCATGGACAGGCTTTGTCACTTGCATGTGCCCCAAATCAACTCACCAGAGCCCCAGCTGCAATCCAGGCCCAGTGCTCAGCACATGGTGGCCGTGAGCTTGCAGGAAACCTGGCCCTACCCATGTCCTGCAGCCCCACCCAGTGTACTCTGTGTCAGGGCTTTTCCAGTTAAAGTGACCGGAAGCCAGTTCACACCAGTGAAAGCAAAGAGGACAGGTTTACCAATGCACATAACTAGAGAATCCCAAGGGTGAAACTGGTTTAAGGCTTGGTGGGATCCAAGTGTCCAAGTGACATCCTCGGCGATGTGTTCCCTTGTCCTTGTCTCCAGCTCTCTTCTCTCTTCTTCATAGGCAGACGTTCCCTGCATCACGGCAAACTGACTTCCCCACTCTGGCTTATATCTGAATGGGCCAGATGACAGGGTTTGGTGACGGAACTGGCTCTGCTGAGGGCACAGGTCCGTTTCTGAGTCGATCGCTGTCACCAAGGGAGGGGTGCATGCTCTGATCAGCCGGGTATGGACCAGGTGCAAAGCCTCACAGTGGGAGGAGAGGGTTAACCACAGGGAACGGACCCCTACTTTCAAGGAAGAGGTTGTGTTGCAGAAGGAAAAAGACAAGGAGAAAGGATTCGGGTCTAGAAAAGCCTATGGCTGGTCAGTCTGCCCTGGAACACGACGGACCCAAATCTTTGATTCCCGACCTCTCCTTACATCCGCCAACCCTACTCAGGTCAGCCCTCTGCCTGGGCTATGACAGAGCCAGCGTGAAATCCAAAGGCAGACTACGCTCCGACCTCACAGCAGCTCAAAAGGAGGCACACGCGTGACCACAGGTAAGTGGGGGGAAGCTCAGCATCGTTTATCAGCAGAGAAATGCAATTTAAAACCATGCGACACCACCTCACGCCTGTTAGAATGGTGATTATCAAAAAGACGGCAGACACTAAGAATGGGTGAGGATGTGGGAAGGGGAATCCTTGCACGCTGGTAGTGGGAGTGTCAGCTACGATTGTGGAAAACAGTGTGGAGGGGCTTAAAAAAATATGGAACTCCACAGAACCCAGCAGTGCTGCTCCTGGGTCTATGTCCAGAGGAAATGGAATCAGTGGATGGAGATGAGCCCACACTGCCCTGTTCATGGCGGTACCGTTCACAGATGGGTGGGGAAGGGAAATGTGCCACATACACACCATGGAGTACCAGTCAGTGTTTAAAAGGAAGGAAATCCTGCTGGACATGGTACCACATGGCTATAATCCCAGCACTTGGGAGGCTGAGGCAGGAGGATCACAGCGAGTTTGAGGCCAGCCTGGGCTACATAGTGAGACCCTGTATCAAAAAAAAAAAAAAAAAAAAAAGGAAGGAAGAAATCCTGTCACTTGTGACACATGGATGCACCCAGAAGACATTGTACTGGGTGAAATAAACCAGGCACAGAAAAACAAACACCACATGATCTCACTTATATGTGGAATCTAAAAAAGAAAAAAAATTAGAATTAGATAAAGAGCAGAATGGTGGCTACTAGGGCTGGAGGGGGATGAGGACTGTGAGTTGAGGAGATGTACTTTGGTCAAAGGATACAAAACTCCAGTTAGACAGGAGGAATGAGTTCAAGGGGTCGATTGTGAAACATAACCATTGTGGTTAATAATAATGTCCTGTGTACTTGGAAGTGAGCAAGAGCAGGTTTTAAGGATTCTCACCACAAAAATGTATGCGAGGTAATATATATGTTAAAGGGCTTGATTTAGTTATCCAACAATGTATACAGGTTCCAAAATATCATGTGGCACATAAATACATATAATTTTTTTTTTAATGTGGGTACTGGGAGTCAACCTCAGGACCTTGTGCTTGCCAGCAAGTGCTTGTGCCGCTGAGCGATATCACCAGCCTGTTTTTTCCTTTATGTGGGTACCGGGAGTCGAACTCAGGACTTTGCGCTTGCCGGACAGGCACTTACACCACTGAACCATCTCACTGGCCCAAATACATATAATTTTATTTGCTAAGTACAACAAAAAGAAAAGAAAAAAGGAAGGAAGGAAGGAGGGAAGAGAAGGAGGGAAGGAGGGAGAGAGAGAAGGAGGGAGGGAGGAAAGGAAGGGAAAAAGGAAGAAAAAAATGTCCAAAGCAACCACAAAGGCACAGTCCAGGAAAGGGTTGCTGCAGGATGCTGAATTCCTGAGATCCGAGCGGGAAAGCTGAGATCCAGGGTTTGCTGCTGGTCACGGGGCAAGAGCCAGGTCACGGTGAAAGTAAACTAGGAAGCAAGGACAGCAGGCGTTGAATGTGCACTTGAGAACATTGGTGAACATGTGGTAAAAACCACATGAGTATCTTATTTCTGGTTCTTTTCTCCCTCCCAGCACATGGGAGAAACATTCTTCCCTCCTTGGACCCGGGGTGGGGGCAGATTACCAATTCTACTGCTGGGACAAGAGGAGGAAGCCAGGCTCTGAGGAGGGGCAGAGGCACCAGCCTGCATGGCCATCTCTCCAGAGGACAGTGGCTCTGGTCAGAGTCTTGTGTGCTAGGTTTGGGGCTCTTTGTCATAGCAGCGTGGCTTCATCTATTCTAACTAACACAGATGATGGGAGCGGAGAAGAAGACTTCGCGAGGGGCTGCAGGGGAGGGAGAGACCTGAACGTGGTCTTTCTGTGGGCTGAGGGGAACCATCCAGAGAAGGTGGGGCAGAGAATTGTCCTTGTCATTGAAATGGAACACATGACAGCAGGCGTGTGAGTCCCAGCAAGAAAGTGAAGTTTACCTAGGGGCAGGGACAGAGATGCTTCTTTCTTGGGGGTCTTGGTCTACTTTGTGTGGTTCTAACAGAATACAAGAGACTGGGAAATTTATAAAGAGCAGCAGCAATTTGGTAAAGTCTGGAGGCTGGAGCCGGTGAGATGGCTCAGTGGCGTAAGCGCCTGCTGGCAAGCGCGAGGTCCTGAGGTCAACTCCCGGGACCCACATTAAAAAAAAAAAAAAAACTCTGGAGGCTGGGAAGTTCAAGGTCAAGGGGGCTGGGTGGGCCTTCTTGTGATATCAGTCCATGGCAGAAGATGGAAGGGTAAGAAAGGAGGGAGGGAGAGAGAAATCAAGAGAGAGAGAAGGCAAAGGCATCTTGTTTTCAGGAACCCACTTCTGAGATAAGGACATTCACCCATTCACCGGAGCACGGCCTTCATGACCTTATCACCTCTCATGCTTTAAGGTCCGGCCTTTGCCTCTTGACACTGTTGCGCTGTGGACTGAGTTTCCAATGTGAGCACTGTGGCCCTTGGGCACAGTGGGAGAGAAGACAGGTAATGAGCAAAACCACAGGGAAGGGGGCTGGTGCCTTTGTCCTCAGTCAACGTGGCCATGACCATGCCTAGTGAGAGGAAGGTGAAGCTATGTCACAGGATTTGAGACCAAGGGAAGAGACTTGGGGAGCCCCCAACTAGTGAGGGAGCTGGAAACCTGGAGAGGTTGCCCAGGAAACCTCTGCTCTTGGCAGGAAGTGAGTCACACCACCAGCTCGTCTGGAGGAGAAGCAGCACCCCTCACCCAAGCTTCGGAAGCCAAGAGCGTATGGTCATTGGTAGGAAGAGTGCAAAAGGGGTCCCTGAGCTAGATGGAATAAATAACATTTATGTTCCTTGGGATGCTGAGGCAGGAGGATCCCTGCAAGGGCAAGGTCAGGCTGGGCTACATAGTGAGTTCAAGGTCAGCCTGAACTACATAGTGAGACTCTGTCTCAAAAAAACAAACAAAAAATATTTCCCTTCAACCTTGAGATTTTAGGATTCTATAACTCTACATATTGTAAAGAACAACAAAATCAAATCACGTCCATCCTATTCAATTATAGTGACCTACGTCATAGCTTCTCAAAGGGAACGCACTTGAATATGCTGTATGCTCAGGATAGATTGCATGATCCCCACCCTCTCCTCCCAGGCCACCTGTCCCAAGTCCCAGGTACTCATGGCAGAGTAGATGTGCTGTGGGGCTGATGTTAGCTCCGCGTTTACGTCTCTGGAGCAGGTGGGGTGGAAAGGCTGAGCTCAGTGTCATTTGATACGTATTCTTTTGCTTGCTGATGCCTTTTTGAAATTTCTCTTACTAACATTACATTTCCCCTGTTGACTCTGGGTTATTAAATTTTTGTACTTTTCAGAGAATTGTATTTAGTTCTTTTATCTTGGAAGCAGCTTTGCAAAATTGGCAACGAGAGAGAAGAGATGTCCTGGAGGATTGGGGCTGCAAAGATAGCACGAGTCTCTGACTGACAACCTCCATCTGGCACCATCACCTGCCATGTGTCCTGGAAGCAAGACCACTCCAATGTCACCAGATTGCTTCCTACTGGGACAGACCTATGGATGTCCCCAGCCTAGCTCAAGGCAACCTTCCAAAAGGTTCACCCTACAAGCCCCAAGACCATTGAACATTTTTGCAATTCTATTCTAGTTTTCAGGACCCACCATGACTACTTCCATCACTGTCACAGTCCATCTGGTGGCCAACAGTGGATGGATTTTCAGGAGGAACAGGAAGCACCCATTTGCAAACACAATCTGTGGCCCTATAAGGAGGTGTCTCTCATAGGGAGCCTCCTTCTATTTTGAGGAACTCGTAGCATCCTCCCGATGCACTGCAATATTTCCATGTGGAACAAAGCCTCACGCCACTCTTCAGCATAAGAAACTTTGCTTGTGGTGTCCCTTAAGCCCTGCGTGTGTAGATTAGGGGAATAGATACATTGCATCCATACAGAGCTGTATTGGGGGAATCGCTGGATTACATACATGCTACGTGCCGGGGGAGCAGGGGCAATGTTTGAAGAGCAGAGGGATTATTCCCTATGTAATATACAATAAACCCAGTGCCTAATGGTAATAAACCAAAGGGCAAAAATATTAACCAAAACCCCCAAATATTTGCTGCTTAAGTGGGGAGGCAGAAAGAGCACCTCATTTCTGGTTCAAGTCACCCTCAGCAAATGTGTCCTAAATACATCAATTCTACCGTCTTGACCTTACGCAGGCTGGGCTTGAACTTGTGGTCCTCTTGTCTCAGCCTCCCGGAGTGCTGGGAGATAGGCGTGTGCTCCCACCCCTGGCTCCACCTGCAAATACTGGGACTAAAATGAGTGTCTGTTGATGCCATTCCTGGCTTTTCCATGATGGATATAAAGTGGTTTTGAAAGAAGACCCACAATCTAAGTGGTCCTTTAATCAGAAGAGAAGTAGAACCACAGAGCAAAATGGAAAGAGAATAGGGCAGCGGTGGAATTGTTAGTCTATGAGATTGACCAAAATTAAGCCTTTATAGCTTTAGATGAAGATTTAGATGTCGGCAAGATTCTCCACCAGCCTAAGACACCACATTCTATTTTTTTTAAATGAGTAGCCATGCATCTCCCATTTATTTATTTTCCTTTTTTATTAGTACACATTTGCAGTACATAATGATTACATTCATTGTAGGGAGTTGGTACACGCACATGACGCATCTTAATTCTTTTACGTCCCCTTTCCCTTTCCCGCAACCCCCTTTCAGTATCTCTTGGTCCCCTTCCCATTTGCAAAAGATCTATCTCCCTGCTTCCTATCATTTATCTTGTATTTTGCTCTTTATTTACATTTTGAGCTTCTTGTGTGAGAAAGACCCCGTGATTAAACTTTCAAATGCCACGTTCTTATAAGGAGTGTTTTCCTGTGCTGACCAAACGGGCCCAGGTGCCACACGGTGGAGTGGAGCTGTGAATCACCACAGAGCCAGGGAGAATGTGAAGCAGCAGACAGCGAGGAAACATAAGCCCTCAGCTGCACACACCTGGCTGAGCTGTGACAGAGTGACTCTGACTGACTCAGACAAGGCTGAGAGGCTGCTCTTTCTGGAGGAAGTCGGGGCCGTGGGAGGGATGAGGCAGGGGACAGTGCGGTGGCCATAGTGTCATCTGTTCTAGTAACAGGGGCACTGGCTTTGATGCCCATGGAGGAGCAGGAGATGCAGCCTGGGCCTGCGCAGGGAAGAGAGCTGGGTGAGCCCTGTGCACTGGCAATCTGGGAGGCCGGCGTGGCCCCATACAGCAGGATAACAAGAGGACACGGCTGTGTCTGCTTGGGCCCAGGCCTGAGAAATCTCAACTCAGGGCTGGTGTCTCGCTCAGATGTAGGTTTGAATCTATACTATCCAGAAATCCAAGAAACATCAAGCCTTAAAGTGGATCTTAGGCTGCCGATACTTTGATTGTCTGCAGAGGTCGGCGCGGCAGCCCTTTGAGGTCCCATTCCATAATCCGGAGGAAAGCGTCACACAGCCACGCTGCAGAGGAGGGAGACCCCCACCGTGCGTGAGGGACAGAGGGCGTAATGAACAGAAGGACCAGAGTTCAAGGACACTGGCATCGCAGAAAGATAGATAAGGAATACGCATTTGTCTAAAATCAATCAAGAATCTGCATATGTAAAAAATGACACATACAAGACTAATGCTGTAGAACTGCTTGTAAGAGCAAAACTGAAAAACAACAGAAAACCAAAAACAAGAACTGGAAACGACCCATGCCTTCGGTAGAGGACAGACGTTCAGACATCGGCAAAGACATCAGCATCTACGCAAGGGGCCACCTGCAGCTGTACAAAGCCACGCCCCATGTGCCCGCGCGAAAAGAAGGTGCATTGTTAACTGAAGGGAAAACAAAGCAATCCCAGGAGAACAGTGTGTATAGTTACTTGTTTATATGTAAGGACAGGGGAACGAGAATTTACGCCCTCAGTTTGTAGTTACATTAACACTGAAAAACGCCTCACACCAATCAGTGTGATGACCCATGGAAATTGGGTTACGGAAAGTTCTCTCGGATTGGATTAAAAATAATTTAAAACCCAAACTCAACTATAAGCTGTTGATTAAAGGCAAATCTAAAACATAATAGCACAGAAAGATTAAAGCAAAGAAATGAAAAATGCTATATCTGGCAATTATTATTCCAAAATGGTAGACAAGTGGAGCTGATATCACTTACAACAGACTTTAAGACACAAAGCTTTTTAGGGATTGAGAAGGTCAGTAAATAAAGAAACGGTTTCATCAGAAAGAACATTTCTGAGCTTGTATGAACCTAATAGTACAGACCGAACATGGATAAATCAAAATTTGACAGAATTTCAAGGAGAGTTGGCAAAGCCACCATAACAATGAATTTAATTTTCTTAATAACTGATAGATGGAGCTTTAAAAAGTTCAACAATACAGATAAATAACACAATTAAAAAATGGCTGAAGTTATAAATGACAAGTGAAAACATAAATCCACACAGGCTGGGCATAGTAGTGCATGCCTGTAGTCCCAGCACTCTGGAGGCTGAGGCAGGAGGATCTCTGGGAGTTCAAGACCAGGCTGAGCCACATAGTGAGTTCAAGGCCAGCCTGGACTAAGCAGTGAGACCTTGTCTTAAACAAACAAACAAACAAACATTCCACAAAGGAACTTATACATAACTATTCATTGCATTATTATTCATAATGCCCCATGGTGAAAGTAACCCAAATGTCTTATCAATTAGTAAGTGGATAACATGATAAATCTGTACAATGGAATATTATTTGCAAAAGGAAGGAAGGAAGGACGGCAGCGAAGGAAAGAAAGAACCAATACATGCTAAAACATGGATGAACCTAAAAAATGCTATGAAAAGTGGAAAAAGCCAACCACAAAAGGTCCAATGTTGTATAATTCCATTTGTACGAAATGCCCAGAATAGGCAAATCCATGGTGACTGAAAGTGGATTGGTGGTTGCCTAGCACTGGGAGGTGGGGGTGAAGAGTTGGAGAGAAACAGTGATTGACCTCCAATTGGTATGGAGTATATTTTAGGGATGATGAAAATGTTCTAAAATCGACTGTGCTGATGATTGTATAACTCCACGAATATACCAAGACCATTAATTTGAGTGAATTAATTTTATAATATGTGAATTATATCTCAATAAAGCTTTTTTTACTTTATGGAAAAAAGGTAAAACAAAATTTCATAACAAGATGATAGAATAACAATAGTTAATACATTGCATAATGTTATCTTTAAAGTAGTTACTCAGAGTACACGATACAGACATAAAAAATTCTCCATTCGGCGTTAGTGCAAACCTTCCTTTTCTATAAACTAAGAGACACTAATAGTATAACTAACTTGCATTTTTTTGTCCCTTTTCTCTTCCTTCCTTTCCCCTTTCCCCAATCCTAGTTCCTCTGTCCTTTTTAACAATTTCTTCCCATTTCACAATATCTATTGTACATTTTAGACCTTATTTTCTCTTTTGATTTCTCACACCAGGGAGACAATATAATGTTTATATATGTGTGTCTGATTTATTTCACTGATGAGTATGGTCTCAAGTTGCAGCCATTTACCTATAAAAATCTCAATTTTACCCTTTTTTATGGCTGAGTAGTACTCCATTGTATAAAAATACCACATCTTTTTTATCCATTCCTCGGTTGATTGGCATTTGTGTTGTTTCTAGGATTTAGCTATCACAAATTGTGCTGCTATAAACATGGGTGTACATATATTGCTGTGGTATGATGTTTTTAATTCTTCTGGGAAAACAACCAGAAGAGGTATAGCTGGGTTGAATGGGACCTCACACGCCAGCAGGTGCCTGTGCTGCTGAGCGATATCACCGGCCCCTTTTTCATATGTGTGTTCCAGGAGTTGAACTTGGGCCCTTGCGCTTGCCAGGCAGGCGCTTATGCCACTGAGCCATCACACTGGCCTGACCTTAGCTTTTATAGGACTCTCCATACTGATTTACACAGTGGTTGCACCAGTCTACACTCCCACCATCAGTGGAAAAGTATTCCTTTTTCCCCACAGCCCCTCCAGCATTTGTTATTGGTTGATTTCTTGATGATAGCCATTCTTTCTAGAGTGAGATGAAATCTCAGTGTTGTTTTAATTTGCATCTCTTGAATGACCAGTGATGTTAAACATTTTTTCATATATTTATTTGCCATTTTTATTTCTTCATCTGAGAAGTGTGTATTCATGTCAGATGCCTACTTTTGGATTAGGTCTTTGAGTTTGGGGGTCTGATTTTTTCAATTCTTTATATGTTCTAGATAGAAGTCCTTTGTCTGAGGGACAATTGGCTAAATTTTTTCCCAATCTGTGGGTTGTCTTTTCACTCTATTGGCAATTTCTTTGATGTGCAAAAGCTTTTTAATAAGATAAGTTGTTGATTCTTTGAAGTATTTCCTGTACAGTTTGGTTTTTGTTCATGAATTCCCTGCTTACACCTATGTCTTCAAGGTTTCTACCTACCTTCTCCTCTAGTAGATTTAGTGTTTCTGTTTTAATATTTAGATATTTGATCCATTTTGATTTTAATTTAGTAATGGTGGTAGACATGGGTCTAGTTTTAGTCTTCAGCATGTGGAAAGCCAGTTTTTCCAGCACCATTTATTAAAGAGGCTGTCTTTCTTCCAGTAAACATGTTTGGCCCCTTTGTCAAAAATAAGGTGGCTGAACGTGTTTCGAGTTGTGTCTGCATCTTCTATTCTGTTCCACTGATCCTCAGGTCTGTTTTATTTATTTATTTATTTTTTGCCAGTAACATGCTGATTTAATCACAGTAGCTTTGTAGTATAATTTCAAGTCAGGGATTGTGATGCCTCCTGCCTTGCCTTTGTTGCCCAGAACTGCTTTTACTATTCTAGGTCTCTTCTGTTTCCAAATGAATTTTAGGAATGATTTCTCTAGTTCTATGAGGTATGTTAATGGTATTTTGATAGGGATTGCATTAAATCTGTATAACAATTTTGGGAGTATGGCCATTTTCACTACGTTGGTTCTTCCTATTCATGAGCAAGTGTTGTCTTTCCATTTTCTGATATCTTCTTCTTTCTGTCTCCTTTTTCAGAGTACTGTAGTTTTCAATGTATAGATCTTTTACTTCCTCTGTTAGATTGATTCCTAAGTATTTTTTTCTTTTTCTTTTTTTTTTTTTTTTTTGGATGCTATTGTGAAGGGAGTGGTTTTCCTAATTTCTCACTGAGGGAGTTTGTTATTTGTGTACAGGAATGCTATTGATTTTTGAGTGTTGACTTTGTATCCAGATACATTACTGAATTTGGTTATTAAATCTAGAAGTCTTTTGGTGGAGTTTTTAGGGTCTTCTATGTAGAGTATCATGTCATCTGAGAATAATGATAATTTAACTTCTTCCTTTCCTGTCCTTCTTCCTTTTATTTCTCTGTCTTGTCTAATTTCTCTGGCTAATGTTTCCAGAACTATATTGAATAGGAGTGGTGATAGTGGACATCCTTGTCTTGTACCTAATTTTAGAGTGAAAGCTTTCATTTTTTGTTCATTTAGTGTGAGGTTGGTTGTTGGTTTGTTATAAATGGCTGTTATCAGATTGAGGTAAAGACTATCTGTTCCAATTTTCTGTAGGGTTTTTATCATGAGTGAGTGCTGGACTTTGTCATAAGCTTTTTCTGCATCTATAGAGATGATCATGTGATTTTTGTCTTTGGCTCTGTTTATATAATGTATTACATTTATTGATTTGTGTATGTTGAACCATCCTTGTATTCCTGGGATGAATCCCACTTGGTCATTTTCTTGATCATTTGCTGCATTCTGTTTGTTAGTATCTTATTGAGGATTTTTGCATCTATGTTCATTAGGGAGATTGGCCTATAGTTCTCTTTTTTGGTTGGGTCTTTTTCTGTTTTTTGTAACAGGGTAATACGTGCCTCCAGAAAGTTAGGGAATATTGCTTCCCTTTCAATTTCATTGAAGAATTTGAGGAGTATTGGCATTAAATCTCTAAATTGCTTGTAGAATTCAGCAGTGAATCCATCAGGACCTGGGCTTTTCTTTGTTGGTAAGTTTTTAATTACATTTTCAATTTCATTAACTGATATTGGATTATTCAGAATTTTTATATCTTCTTGATTAAGCTTTGGCAATTCATACATATCTAGGAATCTGTTCATTTCTTCTGTGTTTTCCATCCTATGAGAGTAAAGGTTTTCGAACTAGATATTGATGATCTGAATTTCCACAAGATCTGTAGTGATTTCACCCTTTTCATTCCTCAATGCATGAATTTGAGTCCTTTCTTTCCTTTTATGATAAGGTTGGCTAAGGGTTTATCATTTTTATTTATTCTTTCAAAGAACCAACTCTTCAATTCATTAATTCTTTATATTGTTTCCTTAGTCTCCATTGCATTAATTTCTGCTCTGATCTTTATAATTTCCTCCCTTGTATGTGCTTTGGGCTTGACTTGCTCTTCTTTTTCTAGAAGTTGAGGTGCAGTATTAGGTTGTTTATTTGTGCTTATTCTGTTTCCTGATGTGAGAATTCATTGCTATAAATTTTCCTCTTAAGACTGCTTTCACTGCATCCCACAAGTTCCGTTATGTTGTATCTGCATTTTCGTTTAATTGTAGATATTGCTTAATTTCTTCTCTAATTTTATCTGTGACCCATTGGTTGCTCAGGAGGGTGTTATTTAATTTCCATGTGTTTATGGAGGTTTTTGCAGTTTCTTTTGCCATTAATTTCCAATTTCATTGCACTATGGTCAGATAATATGCATGGGATGATTTAAATTCCTTTGCATTTACTTAAGCATGTTCTGTGAGCTAGTATATGGTCTATTTTAGAGAATGTCCTATGTGCAGCTGAGAAGAATGTGTATTTTGATGTTGTGGGTGGAACACTCTGTAAACATCTATTAAGTCCAGTTGTTCACAAGTTTGGTTCAGTTCTGATATTTCTTTGCTGGTTTTTTTTATCTAGTTGATCTATCTCTTCATGACAATGGGGTATTAAGGTCCCCTGTTACAATTGTGTTATTGCTTATTTGATTTTTCTTGTCCATAAATATTTGTCTTATATAGTTGGGTACTCCCATATTTGGTGCATACACATTTATTATTGTTATGTCCTCCTCTTGAAGTTTTCCCCTAACAAGTATGTAGTGACCTTCTTTATCTCTTTTGATCATTCTTGGTTTGAAGTTCATGTTGTCTGCAAACAGAATAGCTACCCCTGCTTTTTTCTGGAGTATTCTTTTCCATTTTTTGACTTTCAGTCTATGAATTTATTTTGAGTTAAATGTATTTCTTGTATACAGCATATTGTTGGATTTTGTTTTTTGATCCATTCTGCCAGTCTGTTTCTTTTGATTAGTGGATTGAGGCCATTTACATTGATGGCTATAACTGATATGTATTGGCTTATCTTTGTCATATTATTTTCCCACTGTTGGTTCCCTGCTTTTTCCCTCTGTTTAATTGTTTGCCCTGCCTGGTGGTTTCTTTCTGTTGTTCTTGGAATTGTCATCATTTTTATCTCTGTCTAGAATATCTTTCAGTACTCTTTGTAGGGTTGGTTTGGTGGTCATGAATTTTTTCAGTTGTTCTTTGTCATGGAAGTATCTTATTTCTCCATTAATTTTGAAAGATAGTTTTGCAGGGTATATCAATCTGGGTTAGAAGTTGTTTTCTTTCAGGATTTGAAATACTTCACTCCAAGCTCTTCTTGATTTGAGGGTTTGTGTTGAGAAGTCTGCCATGATTCTGATGGCCTTTCCTTTATAGATGATCTGTTTCTTTTCTCTAATAGCTTTTAATATTCTGTTCTCATCCTGAATTTCTGGGATCTTGATTATTATATGTCTGGGTGTACATTTATTTTGGTCATAGCTAATTGGAGTTCTATATGCCTCACTTATCTCTATGTCAGATTCTGTTCCCATGTTTGGGAAATTTTCTGTTATTACTTCTGCAAATAGTGTTTAAATGTCATTTGTGTTGACTCCTGCTTTTTCATTGTTACTTATCAGTCTTATATTGTTTTTCTTTGCATTGTCTTGTAGCTGTTGAATTGTTATTTCTTTTTCTTTTTTTTTTTTTTTTGTGGGTACCGGGAGTCGAACTCAAGACCTCGTGCTTGCCGGGCAGGCGCTTATGCTGCTGAGCCATCTCACCAGCCCTGAATTGTTATTTCTTGATCCCTTGTTATTTTTAAGAGATCTTTCCTCTGTTGATCACTAACTATGATCCTGTCTTCAAGGTCTGAAAGTCTATCTTCAGTTTCGTCAAGCAGTTTTGCCAGCTTTCAATGGAATTTTTAATTTCCTGGATATCTGTTTGAATCCATTTCATGCATTCTATTTCCTTCCCATATCAATCTTGCACAGTTTCCTTCATTTTCCTATCATCTTCTATTTTTTTATCAGTCTCTACTCTAGATTTACTGAGCATTTCCTTTATGATTGTTGTCATTTCTTTTTTCACCTGAGAGATTATTTATCATCTGATTTTCTCTGTAGCCTCATGGATTTGTTTCTTTACTTTGGTTGCTATCATTTCAGAAATTTCATGTGTGTATCTTCCATTTTCCTCTATCTCATTGTATCCTGGACTTGCTCTGGGTGGGCTGGAGGTCTGAGATTGCATTTTACTTCTGTGTCTTGTCATGTTCTATTTCAAAATTTTTTATTTTGTTTTCTGTGTTGATCTGTGTAAGTTTTTGTAGTAGGTAGCTATATCACTAGTATCAAGTCCTTTCTAGGAAAAGTCTGTTCCTCAGGGATGTCTTCTGTGTGTAGGAGGTTGTTGGTTTGTGTCTGTCCCAAAATCCTACCTTCCCAGTTAATTAAGATGGAGATGTTGGTATCTGTTTGGCTCAGTCCCCAGTTCTTTGGTGCTGGGCTGTGTTGAGATTATTACCCCAGAGCTTCCCAGTATTGTTACAGAGGGGAGAACAACTGATTACAGCAGATATGACATCCTAGCTAAAGTAGTATAATTAGCAATAACAATAGCATCAAGCGCAGCTTAGAAACTGACAAACTGTGATAATTATTAATTTTGTACCTTAAACCATAGGAGCAAAATCTATAACTATATAACAGAACCGATCATAAACTGGGAGCTTGTATTCAAAGTGTTTCCCCTTGGTAGAGTGGTTTTACTGTGTGGTGGGGAAATTTAAGAAGGATAGTGGATAAAGCAAAGATAACTGAAAAGAAAGTAGAAGTAAGCCTAGAGGACAAAAGATGATCATGCAAGCTTTGGGAAACTAGAGAAGAGGGCAGGAGAGAAAGAATGAAGGGGTAAGCAAGGGATTATCTGAACTTGGTCTCTGGGTTTGGGGGATGGGATTAGTTTTCTGTGGCTGGAGTTCTCCCCAGATGTTTACAAAAGAGAAAGAAAGATAAGAAAAAGGTAAAGAGAAAAGAAAAAAAAAAAAAGAGGGAGAGAATGGGGCAGTCCCACCCACCTGCTTCTATTCCATGTGTCTTTGTCCCCAAGCATGACAATGGTTCACTTAACTTACCACAAGTTGGTTTGTATTGTTATTGTTGTTCTGAACTTTTCCACACTGCTAGTCCCACCCGTCCATCCTGCATGCTCTGGTCAGGACCCTACTGTGTCGCTGGCGTTCCCTCTGGTCTCTGGGCCTTCCTGCATGGCTCACCTCAGTGGTGGCAGCGGCAAGGGGAGAGGCCATTCTCTGGGCCTTCCAAGTGGCCCACCTTGGTCTCAGCAGTGGCCGCCCTCCACCAATAAAGCTTTTATTAAAAAAAAAAAAAAAAGGTGGCCTGAAAATTAATGAATGAAGTCTAAAATCCAGGAAGCCAGAAAAAATACATAAGACTAAACTTAAAGAAAGTAGAGCCAGGAGTGGTGGTGCAGGCCTATCACCTCAGCACTCAGGAGGCTGAGACAAGATGATTGCCATGAGTTCAAGGCCAGCAAAGAAGTTAATAACAGCAAGGACATGAATAATGAAACAGAAAATAAACACAGGAACGATCTTTGAAAACTCATTAATAAGCGGAGCACGCCTCTGGCAAGGCTGCTGAAGAAGACGTGGGAGGAGAACTCCGGTCAGGAATGAAAGCAGGCTGCCGCTGGGACTGCTGTGGTCATTGCAGAGATAGCAGGAGGGTGCTGCGAGCCAGCTGAGGCCAACAAACAACTGGAAAGAAATAGGAGTTCACTCCAAAATTCTGTCATCTGAGAGATAATCGGCTTCTCAGTCTTTTTTAAACTTTCGTTTTTTTAGTAGTATGTTTGTGATGCATAGTAATCACGTTCATTTTGGGGAATGGGTACATATGTGCCATATGGTTTGGTATCACTCAGAGTGAGGAGGAGGCTGAGGGGGTGGAGCCCACATAACCCTAGACACGGGAAGAAGCCGGGGTGCAGTGCCCATGGGGAGGTCTGCTGGAGCCCATGAGGGAGGGACTGGGCATCACTGGCCACCAATGGGCACTGGAGCCAAGAGAGAGCCCCGGGGGGCAGTGGAGGTCAGGTGGCCACTTTCCCAGCGTTACAGCATCTCCCAGTCACACCCCCTCCTCCCTGTGTTGACACCAGCTCTGCTGCTGTCTCTCAGTCTCACCAGCTTCCTTCTCCAGGGACATTTCCAGTCTCCTTTGTCAGGCAAGGGGCTTGGTCTCGATGATGGCCATGATCCTTTCTAAGCCCAGATGTGGAATAGGAAGTATGTGGTGATATTGCAGGTCCTCCGCCAGTCCAAGTCAGAGCAAGACTGGAGGCGCGGTTTTCACACTGTGCCCCGGAACACGGGTTCCCAGGCAGGCCTTGGAGTCCCTAGGAAGGGGTGAAGAGAAGCCCGGCTGAGGGACAAGAGTATCAGCCTATAGCTGTGTTATATCTTTGTCAACCCTCATTTGCAAAACCCACTTGAGTTACCCCCTCCTCTTGTAAATTACAGTGAGAGAACAGCCCCGGGTCATGATCTGTTGAGGTCGGGGACTCCTTGCCAAGGCGCAGGGCCAAGGGGCATCTGCTATGGGCTAACATGGGGCTTCATTTGCCTGCCGTAGACCGTGGAGCTCAGGCTAGGTCTGTGCATGCTTCAAATTTGCTGCTCATCCCTGTGTGTTTCTCCTGGCACTTGGTACGATGTTCCCACCAGACTCACCAATCTTCCCAACTTGACATAAGGAGCCTCAGAAGAATGGGGGCAAATCTCAGCTGTGGCTTTAGCGGAGGTCTCTGTTTGCTCAGCCCCGCATTATGCTTGTGGCAAGAAAGGGAGAGGGAGTAGGAACGCAAAGGAAGAGAAGGCCAAGTTCACGGGAGAAAATATGGCTGATGAGAAAATTCCACTCCATAATTAGAGAAGACCCTTGGGTATTTGAGGATGAGAACTAGGGGAAGAAAGGGAAGCATAGCCAGGCCTGGAGCACCTCACTGAAGAAAGAAGGTGGGCAGGAGTGTCGCATGATGTCCCCTGACCCCTGTCCTTCCAGCGTCCATTCAGACTAAGCTGCCCTAAGGGTCCAGAGGAAGCAGCCAGCAAAGATTGGACAGGTCACAGGGCCTGCTGAGCCCCGCGCTGTCCCATTACCTGGACACACCTCCAGCAGCTGTGGTCCGGGTGGCCTCTCTGGGAGCCATGGACGATGCAGTGAGGAAATGACAATTCATAAAGCCACAATCACGGGGGCTCTGGGTATGAGACACCATCAGGAGCCAAGGCCACTCAGCGGGGCCTGGTGGGTCCAATAATTGGAGGCATCACACTGGCCTGGTTAGCTTGGCTCTGAGCAAAAAGCACATTTATGAAGCAGCCCATTCATTTCCTGCCAGAGATCCTATCTGAGTCCCAGGTTCTGGCCTCCTGGAGCTTCAGCTGTTTCTCAAAAGGCATCCCCTCCCCTGCGATGCTGAGGGAGTCTTGGGTGGGGAATGATTGCCACTTGGCAAAGTGAATTCCACGGCTGTATGTTTCTTGTATATTTTCTCTAGTGCACTTCTTTGCCTGCTTAAACATCTGGTATAAAATATTGGACCGATTTAATGCTGCATCATTTCCTATCACATAGTTTGGTTGATCTGAGGGATTATATTTAAAGGTTCTGAAGATGGTCTGAGTGACTGTAAAGCTGCAGCCACCAGTCGTAAAAAAGCAGCTGGGTTCCGACATTGCAGATGTAAAGCTGTCTGGGATGACTTTTCTTGCCCTGCTGGAGCTCAAGCTGAGAAAGAATGCAAAGATTACAGAAGTCAGAGACAGGGTAGAGGGAAGGTCTTGGCTTCTTCGAAGCAGCTTTGCAGATAAACACTTGTGTTAACCAGTGTGCAAAAATGCTGACTAGTTACTAGGCATGGTGGTGCATGCCTGTAATCTCAGCACTCTGGGAGGCTGAGGCAGGGAGGTCACAAGTTTGAGTCCAGCCTGGACAATTTAGAAACTTAGGAAGAACCTGTCTCAAAACAAAACAAAAAATAAAGAATGGGGAGGGGACATAGCTCAATGCAAAGAAACTGGATTTAAGCCCCAGTCCAGAAAAAAGGATGAATAGTATATAGAACGGAGTTCAGCTATCTTTTCTAGAATGACAGGGGATTGATAAAATCCAGTCATTGAAATAGGATCCGCTAACTAGTCCCTGGCTGGGGCCTGTGGAAATCTTTGCTCTGAGAATCTGGTTGAAATTCTCAGAATGTAGAAAAGAGAACCAAGGCTTAGAGGCAGGGGCTTTGATTTGCCATCTCATGTGATCCCCAAGTTTGGCTGCGCAGATGGTTGCTGGTGGAGGTGGGTTGGGCACCGGCTGGTGGGGACAGATAATCTCCCCCTCCCAGACCCTCCAGAAAACCGTAGGAGCAATGGCGGGACCTGGAGTTTGGAGCCAGGGCAATGCCCTGGGACCGCAAGGAGGGAGCCTGGGTACGGAAGGGTAGGGATGAGCATCCCTGCAATGCAGTGCAAGGAAGGGGAAGACGCGGCAGGATCTGCAGTGCTGTCCCCAAGCTGTCCCTCTGAGGACAGGGAGGTCAGCTGTGCATTCTGCTCTCACCTCCCCTGGGCCTGAAGCTCTTCCTTGGCCTCATCTTCCCTTCCTGGAAACCTGATCAGACCTCATCTGCCCCTCTGCTGTCTGCCTCAGTCTACCTAGTGCTCAAGTCGGGGCTGCAGCTCAGGGTGGAGACGGCCACCTCCCGCTCCTTCATGCTGCCCTAGCTGGGGGTGGACTCGAGCGTGGGGACTGAAGTGTGAGCTCGGGACTCCGGTCTATATTGCCTCTATCTCCACATCCTTGGCACAAAGTAGGGCTCAGCAAATGGTGCTGAATAAGTGCTGAGGCTCAGGAGGACAGGCTCTGGGGACAGGCTCTGGGGACAGGCTCTGGGGACGGCCATTTGAGATTGTCGCTGGGGTTCTTGGGCGCAGGAGGCTGCGAAGTGGGCATCTTGCTTTCCTTAAATCAGAGTGTGGTTCCGCACCTGCTGGGATGGCTCATGTCCCCCTCCGCAGCGATTCCCTGGCCTCCCTTCTTGGGGTGATAGAGGAGAGAGACCTCAGCCTCCTGGTGTTCCTGTCCTCTGACCCCTAAAAAATACGTCCGTGTCCTAACTCCTGGGACCTGGGAAGGTGACCTTATTGGGACAAAGGGTCTTTTAAGATGTAATAAATCCGGGATCTTGACTCGAGATCATGCTGGATTATCCAGATGGGCTGTGAATTCGACGATGCCTGTGACAGAAAGAGGAGGAGAGAAGGAGCCGAGAACGAGGCCAGGTGAAGACAGAGGTGGATGGGACAATGGCAGCCCCGAGCCAAGGAACGCTTGCGGCCACCAAGCAAGTAGCCACTCTCCCTACAGCCTCCCTGGGATCTGTGGCCTTGCGGATGCCTTGCTTTCAGACTTCTCCCCTCCGGAGTCTATGGTGACAGCGAATGACTGCAGGTGTGAGCATGTACTTTGCATGTACTGAGCATGTAATTTGTCACAAAGCCACAAGAAATGAGTACAGTGTGTTCCCTGCCTTCTTTTATTGGGCTTGAACAGGAAAAGCTTTTTTTTCCTTAACATGAAGCATATTTCTGCTCTGCACTGGCGAGTTCATGAAGCTTTTCACGTATGATCATTATGGCTCCAGAAGAGATAAGACAAAGAGGAGACTAGAAAGATCATCACGTTATAGATGAGGCTAACGAAATGATGTGGCACGATGAGCTGGGGTCACGGGTCCAAGGACCGGTGTGGCGGGACCCTCCCTGGGTGCTGCCCTGACGCTCTCCTCTCCAGAGCCCTGAGGAGGGCGTCAAGTTCCCTGGAGTCCCTGACAGAGGGTCTCACATGTCACGGTGGGGTGAGGACCTTTGGACCCAGCAGTACAATGGGGAACAGCGAACAAAAGGGCTTAGGGACAAGTAGGAATGTATCCCGCAGGTCCTGGTTGTGTTTTTTTTTTTTAATGTGTGTACCGGAAGGCGAACTCAGGACCTCGCACTTGCCAGGCAGGCGGTTATGCTGCTGAGCTATCTCACTGGCCCTGGTTGTGTTTTTATTATGAGACAATAGGCAAGACAGGGTCAGCTCAACCCTAAGGAAAACTGCATTCCTGAAGTTGGCTCTGCCACCCAAGAAAGCAGCTGTCCTTCCTCCCTGGAGATGGGACAAAGCATGCAGACCAGGGCAGAAATTTTTGCCAAAATGCAAAATGAACAAATTACCTGCCATTTTATTTCGATAAAGATAGCTTCTGTTTGGAAGAAGCAGGTTTTTCTGTTCTTGGCAGGTAAAAATGTCTTCGAGGAAACATTTAAGGAATTCAGCTCTCCAGGCCCAGCACTTTCTCTACAATGACTGGGGACAGGGGCCACCTCTTCTCACCTTCGACATCCTTGGCTGCAAGCTGAAGCCAGCAGGACCAAACCAGCCGTCCCGCAGCAGGGCCCTGGGGGACCAGCAGAAGTGAGCCAGCCAGCGTGGGGGCTGGAAGACAAAGCAAAACCCTGTCTTCACTACAGAGTGGAAGTGAAGAGAGACAGTGACATTGACACTACCCTCCTTCCCCCAGAGCAGGTGGCGCCCAAGGCCTGCTTGCTTCGATACCCATGCCTTTGTCACGAGTGCAACTGCATTCTGGAGCCAGAGCTATAATATGAATGAAACAGGATGTGACAGCTTGAATATTCGAAGGACCAAAGATCAGGCTGCTTGGAGGTTGTTAAAAGCCTGAGTCCACACGAAGATCCCACTTGCCTCAGAAGGATCAAGAAACTTGCCTGTCTGCCCTCTTCCTTCCTTCAAAAATATATTTGTTGAGTTTCACATTTGTGCCAGGCATTGTAATGAGTGCTGGGGACACAGCTGCCGACAAGATAGCTACATCTTCCTCCTCCCAGGGCGGACAGATGAGGGGGGCAGCATTTAACAAACACCCAGACAGAGAATTTTATATTAAGAGAACCATGTGCTACAAATTGCCTGGACACCCTGGTTAAAATCTGTGACCGAATCATGCATGCAGGGTTGGCCTCTGGGATCTCCATTCTACCCCCTACACCCAGGCTCTCTTGTCACTCTGTCCTCTGCTACAGGACATTTTGAAAGCAGGGGCTCTATGTTCCCCAATTTTATTCTTCTTTTCCAAAATTGCTTTGGTTTTACTGGTTCTTTTCTTTTATTTTTTTAAAGACAGGTTCTCACTATGTAGTTCAGACTGGCCTTGAACTCACTATGTCGCCCAAGCTGGTCTTAAACTCATCATGATCCTCCTGCCTCAGCCTCCTGAGTGCTGGGATTACAGACTTGCACTACCACGCCCAGCTGATTCCTTTGTTTTCTTACACAAATTTTAACCTTGGCTTTCTGGAATCATCACATATACCAGGCGGTGCGAAGGCAGAGTCCATGGCACTAATACCTTTTCGTAAATATTCTCCATCTCTGTAGACCTGAATGTCAGGTTGTTTACAAGCAAAGAATGGATGAGCTTGAAGTTCACCTGTCTTCCAGCTTTGTCACAGGGACTCTGAGCACCTGTGACCTTTTCGCAGATAATTTATCACAGATGATGTTGAGTGCAGGTGGGAACCACTTAGAATTGCCCTAAAACAAACTCAGTGTGTATTTTGCTTCCTTCTCCCTTTCTTAGTAACAAACGCATAGGTGAATTGGGAGACACTGCCCTGTGCTCTGGAAGGGAATGTGGGAGAAACCCAGTGGGCCACAGGTAGGTGTGGCATCACCCTGCAGCGTGACCTGCTCCCCCACCCGACCTGAGCCATCTCTGTGGGCCGTGGGCAGTTCTAGGGCTGTGACGCCCTCGCCAGGGTGCTGTGGTCACATCTGGCTAATTGAAAGATGGGAGTGGGTACAGTGGCCCCATCTGCCCTACAGAGGAGCAGCTTCTAGGCCAACTGCAAAGCCCCACAGCCCATGCTTGCAGTGACACCAGATTTATGTGGCCTGGCTCTGCCCTGCTTTATGCAGACTGCACCCCAATCCCTGCTGGGCGTGCCAGGGTGGGCATCTGGTGCCAAGGCTGGGAGCTGGTGCCCATTGCTGCCACCCAGATTCTGCTGGGCAGGGACAGAGCTCAGGCACCAGCCACACTTTGTCACCAGAGAGGCTGGGAAGTGGATCCCAGCTGTGCGCCCCTAGAGGAAGTCATAAACCCAGCCATTTCTGCCACAGGGACCCCCCTCTCCCTCCTTGGGAAAATGCTCCGGTGCAGCTTGGGCCAGCAGAGGCTGCAGGAGGCCTGTCCCACCTCCTACCAGGCCACTGTGTCCCCTCCTCTGTGCACATACTGCCCAGGGCATGTGGCAGAGGGGATCCCCAAGCTGACTCAGGATGGGGCGGTGCCCTGTGGGAGGATCAATGTGGGGGAGCTTGTCCTCACTGTCTCAGCCTTCCTGGCCTGCACAGTTGAACGCAAATTTCTCCTCTTCTCGCAAGGACAAAACTCATCCCCTCTGTGAGTGCAGGAGGTGCCCTCCCAGCCCATCACCCCGTATTCAGTGGGGAGGTGTAATAAAAAGCGCTCTCCTTGACATTTATTTCAAAACTGTTTTTCTGTAGCCATTATGTAACCACTGATATTTCCAGTGACATTATTAAGAATGAATGGATGCTGCTTCTCATGGTGACACGAACTCCAAGAAGGAAAGTGCCTCATCAGACAGGACAGTCGGGTGGGGGAAGGGCCATTTTCTGGGGGAGACTGCTGGTGCTCAGGGCATATCTGGGAGAGTTTGGGGTGAAAGGCTGGTGGCACCTCAGCTTGGGGCTACTCCTTAGTACCTGTCTTCTGGCCACCTTGGAGTATCGCTGAGGGTGCATCCCTCAGCCTAAGCCTGAAGTACAGGAGCTGGGTCCCAGAAAGGGACCCCTGAGTGCATATTCCAGAACTTCTTCTGCTGTGTACTCTTCCCTTTCCTAGCTGGCCAGGATGGAGATCAATGCTCTTTTTCCCAGAATTTTATTTTAAGTGGCAAAAACTATTTCAGAAGAGCACATCTGTGGCCACTTGGAGCTACTTGTGTCTAGTGCCTGCACAGCTGTTCTTAAGTCTCTTGCATTATTCACGAGGGTCACAACACAAATTGCTGTGGGGTTTGAGAACAAGAACCCTGCATACATCTGCTCAGGTTGCACACTGCACAATTCCAGGGGTGGCATCACTCACACGGTACGTGCCATCTGCACAGCCGTAGGCGGATGTTTTGGCTGCAAGATCCTGGACACAGAGAAGAGCACCAGGAGGCCACCAGGCTGTCTCTGATACAGTGACATAAATGCACTCCATGCTTCTGCTGGTTGCCGATGTGAAGTACTGGTATTTAGGTGGCAGGGCTGGGGGCCACTAACTGGGTTTTGCAGTCTGAACAAAGCCACACCATTCTCCTGGGGACAAGAGGGCAAAGCATGCTGAGAAATGCAAATCTGCGGGCTCAGGGAGACTAGGGTTTTTTTCATCTGAGGCAGGTTTAGAGCTTGCACAGAGAGTGTGTTCCCAGATTCAGGCCAACGATGGTCTGCAGCAAGTGAGAGATCATATTTTATTCTTTTGCTTAAATTATTGCATGCTCCCCCTCCCATCAGCCCTTCCCCATGCCAGGCACGGTGCTGATGCATTCCATTATCTCATTTAATCCTCTGGGGATCCCCGTTTTAGAGATAAGGAAGCTGAGTCCCAGAGAGGGTCAGTAACTTGTGTGAGGTCACACAGCACACGCGCAGAGGAACAGGGATTTGAACCCAGGGTCTCTGCCCCAGAGACTCGTTTCCAGCCATATCTGTCCCAGTGTTCAAGGTTTACTGAACAGCAGCTACGTTTGCTCTAGGAGGTCGACAGCAGAACTGGTGAATGGCGACGCCTGGTCGAGCCACCATTTAGTCCTTAACATCCTTCCCTCCCATCCTTATTTCTTTTCTGCCCACCGCACTTTTCCATTGCATACTCATCCCTTCCAACCAGGCGGCCCCGAACCTCCTGGCCTCTTGGAGGAGCTGTGGCTCACTCCCTAGACCCCCACCTTGCTCAGTTCACCAACACTAAGTCTTAGCTGTGCACACACCTGTAATCCCAGCCCTCAGGAGGCTGAGGCAGGAGGATTGTCACAAGTTCAAGGCCAGCCTGGGCTACATAGTGAGACCCTCTCTCAAAAAACACCAGGTCTTCCCTTTTGGATTTGGGGTCAAGTTCACTGCCTGCAAGAAGCCGCACAGGTTCCCTTCACTCATTTATTCATTCAACACTCACTGAGCCTCTATTTTGCACGAGGGACTCTTTCCTCCCCTGTCTACTGTCTGGCAGGGGAGACGGACCAGTGACTAGAGCGGGCATGGAGTTGACTTGGTGTCCCCTAGAAATATGCTGTGGAGCTTCATGTGCAAATGGCCCTGGGGACAGGGCCTGGGGTCCGCCTGCCGACCTGGCAGCTCCCAGGACTGCCTCTGCGCTGCACGCACCTCGGGGTGTTATCAGATGGGAGCCGGGAGAGGGCGGGTGCTCAGGGAGCGAGGGGGGAGGGTGTCCTGCGTATAGCTGAAGGGAAAGGAGCTCTGTCACCTCCTGGAAATGGACCACACTCAACGCCAGCCCAGGCCCGTCCCGCTCTGTTTCGATCCCGGAGCGCATATCCACCTCCTGCCTTGACCTGCTCTGAGCAAGTTCCCCGCTTTGGGGAACGTGGAGCTTCAGCTATGACCTGAGCTCAGTTGTTTCCAGCTCGGACCCTTCAGGAATCTATGATTCCCCCCAAGCCCCTGGACAGCTCCAGCCTCCCTGGCGCCCCTAGAGCCTGGTGGGCAGAAGGCATCCAAGAAACAACACAGGCAGCTCTCCCATTTTGCAAACGCGGAAGCAGGTCCAAGACCAGGGAGGGGCGGGGGGAGTGTGATTTTTCCAAGATCACATGACCTCTTGGGGGAGCTGTGCCCCAGACCGCAGAGCTCACAGACCCCCCCCCCCGGCCGTCCTAGGACCCCGTGCACTGCACAGGGGCAGAGGCTGCACTCCGGGGACCTGTGCCACTGGGTTCCCACGTGTCTAATGGTCCCACGCTGCCAATTTCTCCAGCAGGGAAATGACAAAGTCCTAGTAATTATCATTGGGAGAGCGCAGCACAGCAAACGCAGTCTCTCTTTTTCGGACCCAAGCGCAGCTTCCTCGGTCCTCCCAGTGCAGCGCAGTCACACGAACGTGGGTCCTCCAAGCGCATCTAAGGAGGGTGTTCCCGAAGCAGGCGCGGGACCGTGCATCTTACACAGGTGTGCTCACACCTACATAGCAAGCGCAGGGCTCATGCACGTGCTCACCACGCCCGTGTCCCTGCACACACACTCACGGTTGCACATTTCTGCGCACACTCCTCAGGACTGCGGGGTGCTTGGGAGCAGCGCCGTATCTGGCAGAAGGTGCCAGGCGTGGTGCAACGGGCGCCTGCGTGGAACTCTGGAAAGCAAACCAGCAGCCCTGTAAGATGAAACTGTGTCCCTTCGAAACAAGCCCCCTCTCAGCAGAGGATCACCCGGGTGCACCTCATCTGATGTTTAATTAATACACAGCACAGTTGGCAGATGGAGAGGCAGGAACGCAGAATTTCAAAGGCATCAACGGGCTTCAAGGGCTGCTGAGAGGAGGGCACTCTGGTGAATGCACAGGTGCAGCCAGAGGGGCCGTTAAGCACAGCGTTTCAGGTGCTCATCCACAGGGAGGCAGCCGCCTGCTGCCCTTGGCCACTGTCTCAGCCAACCCGGCTGTGCCCTGCTCTGCCCTGCCCCAGCTCATCCCCTGCCACCTCCCAGAGAGCTCGCCATGCCCCTGTCTCCTGCAGCAGATTTGATTTTTGGGGAAGATGTGTTTTTTTGAGGCAGGGTCTCACTATGTAGTTCAGGCAGGCCTTGAACTCATCATGTAGCCCAGGCTGGCTTCGAACTTTTGGCGATCCTCCTGCCTCAGTCTCTCCAGTGCTGGGATTATGGGTGTGCACCTCCATGCCTGCCTTTCCTGCAGCTGATTTCTGCAGACATTGGCTGAACTTCTGCCATGGGGACAGGGGCAGTGCTGCCACTGGGTAGTGCGGGGGGCTTGTGAGCAGAGAACTTTGTTCTCAATAACCCCCAGCTGGGAAGGAATTCAGATCTAGAAAACTCCAGCTCTTCCGGGGGCTGAGGGCTTCTCTGCATTTGTTCCCACCCCACCGTGGGAGCCAGGACCCAGCAGGACGAACGTAACACTGACCAAGAGCTCTGGCAGGCTCCGTCCCGGGAGAAGGGGCACCTTTGACTTGGTGGTGTTTGGGGCAGCCTTGGTGGGGGGACGTCAGAAGAGAAGCTTGGGGTGGGGACAGAGGTGGAGGGACACACACAAGGGATGAGGGTGTTTGCACAGAGAGAGGTTGAGGCTGTCTGGGGACGCAAGGGAGGACAGAGAGGGTGCTGACATCACATGGAGCTTGGATGGTGTGCAGAGGGGTCTGAGCCTCACCATGCTGGGAAATTGGCAGTCACGGACAGGACAGCAGCTCCCTCTCGGCCAACACTGGCTCATCCCTGCCCCCATTGCCACCAACAAGCAGGGAGAGCAGCAGCAGCATGTGGTACAGGGCCCCTGTGGCAGTGGTCTGACCAAGGAACAACTGTGTCCCTTGACCGGATCACTAGATTGGCACCGTGGGGTGCCCTCCTGACCCAGGTGGCCAGGTGGCATACACTGGCCTTTCCTTCCACCTTTACTGGGATTACCTGGAAAGACTGCAGGATCGGAGTTGGTCAAAGTCAAGAGCGAGTCTGGGTCTCCCAGGGGGCCAGGGCCCTCACTTGAGATGCCCTGTCCTGGCTGCCCTGTTACTTCCCTCTTAGCTTACAAAGACCACCAGCCGCTTCAGCTATGAGCTGTAGTTTTCTAGTTCAGGTCAAATTGATTTCACCAAACTGCTTTGGCATTATGTGCCGGTCAGTATTGGAGGCCTTAGAAAGGGGACAATGTGTTTCCTAAAAAGATGCTGAGAATTTGCTCATAACATACCAGAGTACTTTTCTTTTTTCTTTTTCTGGTACTGGAAACTGAATCCAGGGCCTTTGTACTGAACTACTTCTCCACCCCTTTTTTATTTTTTCCTTTTGAGACAGGGACTTTCTAAGTTGCTAAATTGTCCAAGCTGGTCTCACACTTGATATTGTCCTGTCTCAGCCTCCCAGGGTACTGGCACTGTAGGCATGCACCACCAGGTCTGGCCCAGAATACTCTTTCTGAAGACCTGAGAAATTTCCTTAGGCCTTTGAAACAGGAAGAATTGATCCTTTCCTAAATAATTGGTTTGTTTTTGTCATGTCTGTGCTCTTAGCCTTACCGTGCAGCTTAGAATCTAATTTTCTTTTAGTGTCCCAAATTTTTCCTTCTTCCTCCTCCAATTTCTTCACTTAAGTTTTTAAACTCTGTGCCAAATTTAATTTTGCAAGCCACCAAGAATCATATGTATAGGAAGTGGGGCACAAAACAGATGAAAATTAATGAAAAATCATGGATGTTAAACTGGAAGAAACCTTAGAGAAAATATGGTCTGGCTGCTTCAGTTGCGGAGGACATGATTAAGGCTTCGCGGTGAGATGTGTGCTTTAAGAGCACCTTGGGGAGCAGGGGGCCGGGGGTGTGATCTAATCCAGAGGGATTTTTCCAGCTGTTCCCATGCAGCTCCCTTCACATAATCCACCCACCCTGCTCACCTGGCTTCCCCTGGGGGTTCTTTGTTGGTGCTGCTGAGGGAGACCTGGGCCCACGTGGGCCTCCTGCATGGGGCGTGGGTGTGCGGCCCGGCCCTGGGGCTGTGAGTGCGCCCTGGCATGTGTCTGGGATCTAAGCTCCAGTAGCCCAGCTGCTTTGGGCTCTCTTGGGATACTCAGAGCTTTGGGCTTTGGAGGTCTGGGGACCCTGGGACACCCTGGAAACTTCCTGTGTGTCCTCCAGCTCTGGGTTGAGCTGTCCCCTCCTCCGGACGCCTTCTTTTACCTCCCGGCGCAGCTCTCATGACATCATCCACATCTCCTTTTATCAGGGTGGTTGCGATTTCCCACGAATCTGTGCAGTTGTTCATTGAACTTCGGTGTCTTCCAAGGGCGTGAGCCCCAGAAGGGCCCCAGAAGTGAGGGCTGTCACCACCACTCACTCACCAGTGTGCTGGGCTCTGTGCCTGGTGCCCCCGCAGTTCAGTAAATGTGTGGCAGCCGGTGAATGACTGAGTGAATGAGCCAGCACCTAGACACGGTCCAGCAAGATGGACCATAGCTGACCCCTGTGAATTAGGCAGGCCTGGCGCGCCGTGGACTGGGCTGGTGGGGTGGGGGAGAGAACCCCCCAAACGTGAGCCCTCAGGCAGGGACTCTTCCCGGGTGGATGGGCTCAGGCCATGGTGGCTGTGGTTATGGGACCACAACGGGAGTTTCAGCCTGAGGGTCACCCTGGAGACTGAGACCAGAGTTACAGGGGCACACGCTGGGCAGGGGGCAGTCGGAGCAGCTGGACGCGTTACACAGGGATGGGGCAGAGACCACAGCTGCAGGTCTGCTTGTGTGTTTTTAAATATGTCTTTTATGCTTATATAGTTAATGAACTGGAAGAAATCTGAGGCCAAAATATATATGAAAACCTCTTTAGTAATCATAGCAAATTTGTGTGTGTGCAGTATTTTGTTTAGTTAGTTTTATTAGTCCACATTTGCAGTACATTACGTTCACATTCCTTGTGGGGAGTTGGTACATGCATATGACACATCTTCATTCCTTTTTCATCCCCTTCCCCCCTCCCCCTTCCATCTCTTGATCCCCTTCCCATTTGAGAAACACCTGTCTCCCTATTTCCTATTATCTATTTTTTATTTTGCTCTTTATTTATAATTTGAGTTTCTCATGTAAATGAAACCATGTGATAGTTAAGCCTGTATTTCTGATTTATTTCACTTAGCCTTATGGTCTCAAGGTGCATTCATTTTCCTACAGATGACTGACGTCTATCCTTCTTTATGGCAGAGTAGTACTCCACTGTGTGTAAATATCACACTTTCTTTATCCATTCATCTGTTGGTAGACCTATAGGCTGCCTCCAAGACTTAGCTATTATAAGCTGAGCTGCTATAAACATAGGTGGGCATAGATCACTGTAACATGATGTCCTTAACTCTTTTGGGAAGATACCTAGAAGGGGAGGAGTCAGGTAATATCAAATTTAAATGACAATCAGACACCATCTCCATCCCTAAGCTTGGCAAAGAAGTAGAAGGCTGGACAGTGCCACATTGGTTATGCCCATGGGACGTCCTCAAAGTGCACTAGTGGGAGGTGAACTGGCACACTGCTTGGACAGCGCTTGAAGGATGTGGCGGGCACTAAAATCACATGCTCAGGGGCCCCATGGTTCCGCTTCTAGGCAGGCACTGTACTTTAGTGTGGTTCTCAGACTGTAGTTTGCATCAGAAGTACCTCAAGCCTTGTTGAAACATTAGCGGGTCCCAGCCCCATGTTCCGGTCCAGTCTGGGCTTGGGCCTGGGGATTTTCATTTCTACTGAATTCTTAGGAGATGCTGATGTGGCTGATCTTGGGACCACACCTTGAGAACCATTACTTTAGTCAAACTTTTGCTTATGTGACCAGGAAAACACACAGTAATGACCATCGTTATCTTTCCTTATAGCAAAAGTTAGAAGCAACCCCGAAGTCCATCCCTCAGTGGGGGAGTAGATGAACCTAGGGTAGCACATTGTACAAAGAGCTATTAGATTGCAGTTAAGTGAATGAGAGGGAAAAAATATACATATCTCCACAACAACAGCTCTAGGAAGATGTAAATTACAGGGTGTCACAGCGTGATGTCATTTGACTGTTAAGTTTATAAATAACTTAAAGCCTGGAGTGGTGGTTCATGCCTGTATTCCCAGCACTTGGGAGGCAAAGGCAGGAAGATCACAAGTTCAAGTCCTGCCTGGGCAACTTAGCAAGACACTAGCTCAAAAATAAAAATAAAAAAAATAAGAAAAAACATTGAAGATGTACCTCAGTGTAGAGGCCCTGGGTTCAATCCCCGGTACAAAATAAACAAATAAATAAACAACCCCCCCCCAAACTTTAACAATCCAATTACATATAATCAAGATAGTCTAAGCATAAAAACACGGGCTAGACACTGATCTAGAAAGAAGAACATGGAGCCAGATGGAAAGAATACATAGAGACATCGATTTATCTGCTATTTTTTGCTTTAAGAAAATAAAATCGAAGCAACTTATGACCTTTCTTCATCTTACAGGCCAGCGACTTGCTTTTATTTTGTCATCCTTTGTGCTTTTCTATATTCTTTAAATGAATTAAAAAAAAAAGCAGTAACACATGCTCACTGTAGAAAATTTTAAAATGCACAAATGAATAAAGGCAGAAATTTAAACCATCCGCAAATCTGCGGTAAACACTTCAGCATTCTTTCCTGTTTGATTTGCTTACACAGAAAAAAGTTAGAGACTATACGTACTATTTACATTTTGTAACCTGGTTTTGTGGCTTAATACAATGTTTTTTTTTCCATTCATTAAGTTGTTGTAGTAATAGCCTTCCTCCTGGCTACATAGTGACCAGGGTTACATACTAACCCGTCATCCCATGGGTAGGTACCTCGCCTGTCTTATTGGCCTTTCCTGTTTCCACTTTCTTATGATGAAAGTAACAAGTGGGTGAGCAACTTTACCAGCTGTGTCTAGATTAATTCCTTCTCTGCCTGGGGCAGCACCGTCCTTGAGTTTTGGGTCACAAAGCAGGTGGCCCTGTCTATCCCACTGGGGTGGCTTAGGCGTGTGAGTGCAATAGGCCTGGATGGGATGGGGCTTGGGGACCAGTGAAGTTCCTGGACCCCCAAGAAGCCCAAGGAGTGAGGCCCATTGAATGAGCCTGAGGCCATCCGCTCCTCCCTTCATTCCTTCAGGCCCGAGTGACCCCGGGCGTGGACAGTCCGGGTGAGGAGGCCTGGCTCTGATGGGAGATACAGTCTATTGGGGGTCATGAGGTCACTAGGGGTGTGACCTTGAAGGGGATACCAGGACCCCGGCCACTTCTTCCCTTTTGGGTTCCCGGCAGCCGTGAGATGAACAGACTTCTGCCATCCACCTCTGCCACAATGTACCATGTCGCCAGTGGTACAAAAGTAACAGTGCCAACCTGGAAAGCTGATTTAAACTGAGGGCAGAGAGGCCAAGGCAGAGCTGCCGAGGCCCGAGGGGGGAGCAGGCAGCGGGGGAGGCAGCCAGGAGAGCCCCAGGGAGGTTTGGTTTTTGTTTTCTCTCATTTTGTCTTTATTACCAGCTTTATTGCATTCTATTTTACAGATCATAAAATTCAGCCATTGTAAGTATCTGAGTCGATGATTTTTAGTGACTTCCTGGGTGGCTCTCCTTCACCAGAAAGCAGTTTGCAGCCCTTTCACCCACCCATGAGAGCCCTTGCACCCAGACAGCCCATGCCCGTCCCCTCACCCGGCCCAGGTGCCCACTGTCTCCTTGCCGCACTGTAATTCCCAGGACTGGGTCACAACTCCAGGATGGCAGCAGGACCGCAAAGGAAGGGCTAACGGGGAGCAGCAGGCCTAGGGACACTGTGGCTGTTTCCTTACCACAGAAAAGCAGCCTCTGTCTCAGGCATCTCCAGTGAGATTCCACGCACGGAGCTTCCTCACACGGGCTCTGCACCTCGCCAGGCAGTCTCTCCTTTCCCCACGCTTCCTAAGCTAACAAGGTAGATGCAGCATGGTTGCCAGCTTTGAAAACACACTTGGTTGCTGATTCCCTGGCCTGGCAGCCATGGGCATGCTGGGCTGGGGTGACCTGGCAGGATCGTGCTGGGGGGAACTGCAAGGGACACTGAGGCAAAGATGATGCTACAGCATAGCAGCTCTCTTCTCTCGTGACATCAAGTGACTTTGACATCATGTGACCTTGATGTCATGTGACCTGCTGTGATGGTCCTCACTACCTCTGCCCACCTTATACTCATTTGCACTCTGACGTGTGCGCTGGAGTTGTAGCTCAGAGGTAGAACGTGTGTTTAGTATGTGTGACATCCTGGGTTCTGCTTGCAGCAGTACATTGAAAAGAGAGAGTCTGGCATGGTGGCACACCTGTAATCCCAGCACTTAGGAAGATGAGGCAGGAGAATCTCTGTGAGTTCCAGGCTGGGCTACGTAATGAGTTCAAGGCCAGCCTGAACTACATAGTGAGACCCTGCCTCAGTTCAGCCTGTCTACCTTTTATAATCAGGTGTGCTTTGAGATGCTATGTATGCAATTCTTTAAAATAACATTTAATTGTTTTTCAAACATGTATAAACTGGATGTAGAAAAATAGCACAATAAATAAAATCCAACTCTATGGTTTCCCTCTGAGGACAGCCACTTCTGTGTTTGTGAGTATACACACTTCCTATCTTTTAATTTTATTTATGTTTTAACATTCCTAGGATTTTGTTGGCTTCTGTTAAACCCCCATGGTGGTGGCGAAGGCTTAGACCATCAGGGCACAGCCTGGCTCTTACGGCCGCGGCTCCCATGCTGTGCTTCTGGTCCTCTGAGTTCCTTTTCTGGGCCTGCTCTCAGCTCTTCCATCCAACCATGAGCGGAGGGCTCAGCTTGGGACTGTGGCCTTTCTCTGGGGCCCTAGCTGCTGCGTAAGGAAAGAGCCAACTGGAAGCTGTTCACAGTAACAAACCCTCCAGACTACGCCTATGCTGCAGGTCGCACCACATCTCGGGATAACCCAGTTTTTACAGCAGCTATTCCCATTAATCATTTATTAATGGCTCTCCCCATCAAGGCAATTAAAGAAGACCTAGGATTCACAGCGAGCCCCGTGTTCCTTTCACATCTGCGTGATTGGCCCACAGTTCATGGAGCCTGGAGGAATGTGAAAAATGAACTCCATTCTTCTCCTTTATACTTGGCATTGAGTTTGGCTTCAGCCCAAAAGGGAGGCAGCCTCCAGGGTGTGTGTGTATGTGTGTGTCTGTGTGTCTGTGTGTGCACGTGTGTGTGATACCCCCGGGGCCAGGCCAGGAAGGGGGCACTAAGAAAGGGGAACCCAGAGAGCCTCTCCTGTCTGCTGGGCCTCAGGTGGGGAAAGGGGGCAGCAGCTCCCTGGTGTGTCCCAGAGAGGCATGGAGGGATCCTGACCCTAAACTGAAGAGCAGGAGACAGTAGGAAGAAGTGGAAGTCACAGGCACCTCCTGTCCCCAGGCACTGTGTGGGGACCTTGGGTGTGCACGCCACTTAATGGCCCCCCAACTGTGGGAGGTGGGCATCCACACCCCATTGGGATGGAAGAAGAAAAGAGCTCGAAGAGGCAGGCGAGGGCCTTGCTCAGTCACACCACCGACCAATGAGCCGGGGACAGGGGGTGGAGTCAGGGTCTGGCTTCAGGGTCTTGGCCCTTCCTGTAGCTGATGCACCCCAGCCTCGAGCATTCCCAGATTCAGCCTTGGAGGCAGAGAAAGCAAAGAATTTTGATTTTTCACTGCTCTGGGAAGAAAGCCTCCTCCCCCTTTCAGAGCTGGTAACTGAAGGACTCCCAGAGCGTGGCCCAGAGGGGACAGCGGAGCTCACGCCCTATTGTCCTTCCCCAGGGCTTCCGCTTCCGGATGGCAGGAGTTGGTCCTGTGCTCAACAGCACTTCCCAAACAGGACCCGATTTCCAGCAAGGGCAGTGTGAGGTCCCTGAGTCATAGCCTGTGTGACAGAAAGGGAGAGCCGAGGGTGTGCGGAAGTACGGGGAGGGCAGTAGCGTCGACTGGACCTGGAAATGAAGACTCCTGGATAGAGAAGCGGAGATCTCCGCTGTGAATGTCAGTGCCCTAGGCAAGCAGCATATTCAAAGCTAGAGTGCAAACCCCTGCTGGTTGAAGAGGCCACCAAGAGGTTCTAGGCATTGCAAGTTTGAAGGGACTCGCGCTCCACTTCTGTTTCCAATGGTACATTTCATAAAGCTGATCTCCTTGGAAGGCACCCAGTTTACTCTAGCTCTCTCCTACCTTAAAAAAGCAAGAGGGCCGGTGAGATGGCTCAGTGGCTTAAGCGCCTGTCCGGCAAGCGCGAGGGCCCGAGTTCGACTCCCGGAACCTACATACGAAAAAAGGGCCAGTGATATCGCTCAGCGGCACGGGCGCCTGCTGGCGCGCGAGGTCCTGAGGTCGACCCCCAGTACTCACAAAAAAAAAAAAAAAAAAAAAGCAAGAGACTCCTCACACTTCCGGAGACTGGAAACCTTCCTAGGCCACTAAACAAAGGGGGTCTCCTTATAAGGACTAGACAAGCCACAAAACCCACAGGACCCGAACCATTTCCAAGTCATATGTACACTTTTTTTTTTGAGACAAGGTCTTGCTATGTAGTTCAGGCTGGACTTGAACTCACTACGTATCCCAGAATAGCTTTGAACTCATGGTGCTCTTCCTGCCTCAGCCTCCCAAGTGTAGGGGGTTACAGGCATATACAACCACCCCTGGCTGTACATTTCTATGAAAGGGTGAAGTCCAGCTTTAGGTACAGGGGTTCTGAATCTAGATATATAGTAATGAAATTAATAACAATTTTTGTTTAAGAACTTTAATTCTTCTGTCTTCCAGTATAACTCCAATGTTTTCTGGAACTATTGTGTTCTTCAAGACAAACTGAAAAAAGTACAGACTGTAATATGATGTCTTTCATATTTGTGACCATTAAATAATAAAGTGATTATTTTGTCAAGTAATACCATAAAGGACTTATTCCAGAGTTAATCAATCTTCATTTTATTTCATCTTGTAAAATCTTGTAAAATGTTTCATATTTTCTGCCTCCCACTTAAAATATGCTGAGAGTCAGCCAAGATTTTTTAGTGGAATTTTATCTTCCTCTTTCGTTAAGTACATACAAAAATCTGATCATAATATCCAATTAAATTGATGGAATTGTTTCAGATTCTTATTTAGTTAATTCCCCATACCAAACACTAGAGTTCAAATAATTACACTGGATTAAAATGTTAATATTGACCTGACACTTTTAGGATATTACTTTATGAGATTTATTATAAAATTTATGTTAATAGGTATTATGGCATTCTTGGAAATGTTCATTAGAATATTTCTAAAGTCAGACTTTTCCTGATATACAGTAGCCTGATAGCTTTCACAATATGGACTGGTTTAATGGTTAAGTTATAATATATTTTTCATAAACAGAACCAACTAAATTTACGGTTTAGGCCTTATGAATATACACTTAAAGCAAGTGATAATATTAAAGTATGTATTAAGTGTATTTTGTTGGCAAAACCTTGAATAAATTACTAAGTTTAGATTTCCCAACCTTGTCTGAAAACAATGGGTTAAATCAAGTGCCCCCAAAGAAGAGAATATGATTAATAATCATTTCATAAGTCTTTCAGAAATTTTTGGTGTTCTTTCCAGGAAATGGTAAGAATAACTCTAGAGACTAGGTCAAAAATTGCAAGTAAATGATTTCTAGTTTTTTATTTTCATCAAAATTGAACAGTAGTTTGCTTTATGATTTTCAGGCATGTAGTTCAGTAGTTTAGAGAATAAATGATGGCAATGCCAGAACAAAACTCCTTTCGCTGCCTTCTACTGACATAGCCAGAGTTGCTCAGTGTCTCTATTTTAAAAACCACAAAAATAAGTGCAGAATGATGCTGACTCATTAGAACAGTTAAGTCATGTTCAACACATGACCTAGCTGGAAAAAAGCCAGGCCCATCTATCTCAGTTAAAAATGCATTTGTAATAAAGTTTGCTTTTGAAGTTTTATAACTTGGTTTCATATATTTATTTTGATTAATTGCATACTACTACTAATTTTAATGATAATTCAATCCAAAATAAAATATTTTAGTACTTAGAACTATAGCAATAAAAGTAAAATATTTAGCTGGGCGTGATGGTGGATACCTGAAATCCCAGCTACCTGGGAGGCTGAGGTTGGAGGATCTCAAGTTCAAGGCCAACCTGGGCAACTTATTAAAACCCTGTCCCAAAATAAAAAACAGAAATAAGGGCTGGGGATGTGGCTCGGGGTTAAAGCACTTGTCGAGCGTGTTCAAGTCCCTGAGTTCAACATTGTGTTTGAAAAAAAAAAAAATAAATGATTTAAATATATATTAGTATTTCTTGTTACGGAAGAGTATGATAGGGTGATCAAAAAACATATTCAAGCATAAAATTACATTGCATTGTGTGATGAATGGAACAAAAATGAGTTCAAGAGGAAAAACCAAAAATTTTTAAATTTGCATGTTAAAGAGCTTGTCTATACATTTTAAAATAGGAGGCAGATTATCAAATTCATAGAGATGAAAAAGAGAATGGCGGGTGCTGGGAGCTGGGGAAGGGGAGGGTGGGGAGTTATTGTTTAAATGGGTCAAGTTTCAGATTTGTGAAATGGAAAGGGTTCTGGAGATGGAGGTGGCAGTGATGGTTGTGCAACAAAGTGCGTGTAGTGTGTTACCTTTCCTGTTGCTGGACAAAATATTCAACACTCACAATTTAAAGAAAGGAAGTTTAATGTAATTCATGGCTTGAGAGATTCAGTCCATGGTCAGCTGGTTTCAAGGCAGGAATATCATGGCAGAAGGGTGTGGTGAAACCAAAGTGCTTAGTTTATGGTGGCTGTGGAACAGAGCAGGGGAATAGGCCCAGATAGGAATTTAGGGACTGTGTACAGTACCCAAAGTCATACCTCTATGACTCCCCCAGACACACCCAGGAGCACACTCTACAAATCTGCTAGGCATTTATTAATCCGATGAAGCTGACATATCAGAATTATTGGCCATGTACAATTAATGCTATTAAGCAGCACACTTAAAAATGCTCCAAATGGTGAATTTTATGTTATATGTATTTAACCACTGTTAAAAAAAAAAAGGATAGTAGCAGATCAAAGTGTTAGAATATTTAGATTCCATTAGAGACATTCAAAAGAGTGATACAACAGCTTTATTTAAAAATGACAATTATAGTAATGTGCCACAAATCACACTTTTTGCCAACCATTTAATTCACAGTGAAAAAAATTGGGAGTCACCTTAAAATATGTGCAACGCTTTTGAAGTTATTTGAGGACATTCCCCAGCAAAGACAAGAGGAAAACTTTTGTTTCTGGAAGCTCAGTGCCCTTGACCTATTTCTGCAGTTCCATGAAACTGAAATGTTTTCCATTAAAAGTAAAGACTTAAACCGCCTGAGGGTGTGTCACCTCTCTTATGGGTTTATATTTTGGAGTGCCTGGTGACATTTCATTTAAGGAACAATGAGGAAAGGAGAGAGAGAATGAGAGGGAGAGGGAGAGAGAGGAGACCTACCCATTTAACAACTGTTCAGACTTACGACCCACTGCTTGGACTTACAACCTTTTTTTGTACAGTTCTGTACATCCTGTTTATACAGCCTCAATGTCTTTTTTTGTACAGTACACCTTGTTTATATAGCACTATAATTTTTGCTGAGTTTCCTTTGACCCTTTCTTTGTTCTGAATATTGTATGTATATACTATATACAATTCCTCATTTAGCGACAATTCATTTAACAACCTAGTTGCAGGAGCAGAACTTGGTCATTAAACGAGGAGCATATGTACAGATGCTACGTGGGTTCCAAATCTAGGCCTCAAGAAGCTTTGGGCTACCTTGGCTTTGCTACCTTGGACATCTGCTGCCTTGGAATGGGCCTGCTTGAGAGATACAAGAGAGCCACGCCTGCAGCCCAGTCAGGGCCAGGTGTGTGAGGCCCCCCGACTACCCAGGCCAGCCACGCTGTCCACTGACAGGAACTGCATGAGTGAGCCCCAGTGAGACCAGCTGAAAAACCAGTGCTGGCCCTGGCCCAAACTGTTGACTCACAAAACTGTGAGCCAGTGAGTGCTGTTTGAGGCAACCAAGTTTTGGGATGATTTGTTAGCTCAGATGGCTGTTTATAAAAATTTGTTCTCCCCTTCCGTATTGTGGCTCTGTTATGGGGAGGTTGCTGCATTTCCCAACTCCTTGTGTACCAAATGTTAGCTCTCGCCAATGGAACGTGAGTAGAGATGACATGTGATGCCTCTGGACTGAGGCTTTGGGGGTTGGTGGGGATTCCCCACCCCCTCTCTCTAACTTGTTGACTGAAAACAGAAGGCTGAGGTTTTAGGGGTTGGTGAAAACACAAGATCCAATAAGCCTGAGTTCCTGGTCTCCATGTGACCAATCTCCCCCAGTAAGGGATGCCAGCCCTGGACCATTACAAGGATGATAAACTATTACATGAAGACTCTGGAAGTTTGGGACATTTATTCAGATAGGTAACTAATACAGGAGCTCTCAATGGTATACCCCTCTGTTGGGCACTGTCACTTAATTAATGGGCAGTGCACATTACACTTATTAATCCACTTCAACCTCCTAGCACCCTCACAAAAAATGTTCTCCTGTCCTCACTTCAACAGAGGAGGAAACTGAGGATTATGTACATTCCCCAAATGTACATAATAAAGTGAGGCTGAGATTTGCTCTGGAAAACTTACGTGCAGTGTGTACACTAGAGTTCCAGTCCCTGTCTTGCCACTGACTTGCTGATTTCTCTCCTCCTGCTGCCTCTGACTCCTAGTTTTCTCATCGGCAAGATGGATTGGGAATAAGCAGGCTAAAACCTGTCAGCTTTCCTCTACAGCTCTGACATCCCAGGTTTCTGTGGTATATTAGTCCATTTCTCCTTGCTAAAATGAAATACTTGAGGTGGGCTACTTATGAAGAAATAGATTTATTCAGCTCACAGTTTTGGAGACTGAAAGTCCAAACAGCATGGCACAGACTCAGGTGAGGGCCCCATGGCCCTGATGGGAACACGTGCAGGAGAAAGTTGTCACATCTTGAACTAAGAGGCCAACTTTTATACTCTTACAATAACATGCTCCAGTAGACTGATATTCCATACCAAGGAAGAGCCCCTAATAACCTAAAGACCTTCCTTCAGGTTGCATCTCTGAATGGTTTCACGCCCCCACCCAGCATGCCACCCTGAGGACCAAGCTCCTGAAGCATGCACCTCTGGGTGACAGATCACACCGAACAATAGCGCACAGTTCTCAGGTTGAAACCGGAGACACAGCAAAGGTGAATCAGGTCGTGAAGGAATTCACAGCAGTGCGGAGAGGAAGTCTCTGCTCCCGGAGTCCTTGGAAACCCATGGTGGTCTCCAGGCTGTTGCCTGCGGTCAGAGCGTGGTTGCAGGAACCTGGCAGCCTTGCCCGATCTTGAGAGCTGCAGCGCCTCTGGTTCAGAGACAGGAGCTGAGGTGTGTGATGCCTGCGTGCTGGTGTCTCTAGGGAACCCCAGGCCTCGCGTGTACCCTCCTCGGCACTTCTGGGAAGTTGGTACTCAGAGATGGGTACTGTCATATTGTTGTTTGGCGAGGCACTGACCAAGGGGCTGGGACTTAGAATGAGGGAGCTAAAGACAAGAGCCCTGGGGTGTAGGTCATGCAGAGAATTCAACTGTCCTTTCCCCTGTGTGACACACGGGAAAGAAAGCCCAGAGAGGCTGAATGATGTCCCTGAACTTCCCAAGTGGTTGAGGGCCAGGCCTAGAGCTCAGCTCTGACTGCTGGCCCAGGGCTCTTTTCCTGCATGGTGCTGCCTGCTCCCTTTGGGCTGGGCTTTGCAAAAGGATGACTTTTGCCTGGGTGTGTTTGTTTTTCTAGTTTCTGGTGTAGAGAAACATTTTCAAATATAGATGTGGGAAGCTCTTGAGTTTTGGGAAACCTCATATAGACGGCCTCAGCTGGAGAGAAGGGCCCCACAGGCCTCTTGGCCTCAGGCCTTCAGCTGCCCTGTGCCTCCCACAGGACTGCCAGTAACTGCAGTCAGATGGTATCAGAGGGTGGTGACTGTGAGGCGTCTGACTTCAGGGTAGTTTCAGTTCAGTCTGACACCTGCATTTTGGAGATGAGACCTGGACTCTGCTCCCAGCTATGTAACTCCTGGGACGCCTCCATTTCCTTACCTGGGAGGTGGGGGGAGGGGAGCGGGTAAGATCCCTGTGGCACACTCCTGCAGGATGGGAAAAGGTGGGCAGGGAAGTGTGTACTTACATGTATATAAGGATTGGTCAAAATACATAGCAAGTGCTTAAATCTAAAAATTTATTACAGAAAGGCACATTTTATGAACAAGACCCCTCCCTCAAAATATTCCCCTCACTTTGAATGCACTTATTCCACCATTCTTGCCGCTTTCTGAAGCAGTTCTGGAATTCCTCTTTCATGAGTGTCTTTAATTACACCGTTGTAGCTGCCTCAATGTCCAAAATCCACTTACAACACTTGCCTTCCGTGTTCTTTTGACTTTGGGGAAGAGCCAGAATTGAGTGCCAGATTGAGTGAATGGTGTCAGATTGGGTGAATAAGGTGGATGAGAGCACAGCATGATGTTTTTATGACGCTGCCTTTCTGTTCGATGACACCTGCCAGCAGCAGTCACCATATTTTTGATCACACCTTGTAAAGACACTCATGAAAGAGAACTTCCAGAAATGCTTCAGACAGTGGCAAGAACAATGGGATGAGTGTATTCGAAGTGAGGGGAGGATTTTGAGGAAAATTAATGGCAATGTGTCTTTTATTGTAAAAAGTTGCTATCTTTTGATCACCGCTTTGTATAGATATGTGTACATATTTCCTAGCAAGCTTTGAAACTCAATATTTCCAAAAGGAGCTAGATTAGAAACAGAAGTGATACTAATGCAATCCTATAGTTATGAACACTTACTGTCATTACATTTTCTCACACAGATGGGCAGAGAAAAAGCTGTACAGCCGGGCCTATGCTCAGGACTCTGGCATGGAAGGTAGACTGTATTGCGGACTCCTTTGTTATTAGTTTCATCTTGAATTTTGCTCCTCATGGCTTGGCCATGGCTGACAGAGCATCTAGGCCCATGGCAGAGCGCTCTCATGATCAGGGTGCTATGAAATGATTGTCGTGTCAGGGGCACACCAGAGTGGCTTGCTGTACCTGGTGAGGAGTCTGACCAGTCAAGGCTGACTCCAATTCTAGACACTTCCGTCCAAGGAGCACTACCTCAGCCATATTAGTCAGGACTTTTTCAGTTGATCGTGACAGAAACCTAACTCACACTTGCTTAAACACAAGGAGGAATTTTTGACTCCAGAAATTGGGAAAGCCAGATGTAGAGGACATCAGCAGGTTCTCCATGAGCCTTGAAGCTGCAAACTGAGCAGAGCTGCTGCTACTGTGTGGCAACGCCTGCAGCCAGACGGGGTGAAGAATAGTGGCTGGGATGGTGCCCCTCTCCTCCCCAAAACAGGAAGCCCACAGGAAGCAGCCAGCCAGCAAACAGGAAAGAGCAGGCCGGTCTCCCACCTCAGGCCTCACAGCTCCCCCTGTCGCACTGACTCACAGGAGTGGCTGGCAAAGCAGAACTGTGGAGGCAGAGGGGCCACAGAGGGCATGCCAGGGCACAGAGGCAATGACTTCATGACTGGGCCATGTCGTCCTTCAGGCTTCTGGACCTGTGAGGCCAGGCACATGCCTGACCTGCCTGGGTGTTCTCCTCAAGGCCTGGCACCCTTTCCCACAGAGCAGGCCCTAGAGAGTGTGGTTACATATGGCAGGAGCTGCCCGGGGGGGATATGTCCTGGGCAGCTCCTATCCAGCCCGAGGAGTTGCTGTCTGTGTTCCCTGGCTGCCATTCCAGGCTCTCTGGGTCCCACATGGAGCCAGGGGAGGGGTGTTGAACACTGAACTTGAACAACATGGGGCAGTCTTGGCCCAGACCTGCGGATGTGCCCTAAACTCCTCCTCCTCCTCACCCACTTTCTGATGACGTCAATGGCGGGAGTTTTGGGCAGGTTATTAGACCACTCAAGGCCTCACTTTTCCCAGAATGACTGCTCAGGCCCTTAAACCCTGCACTGGGAGACAGGAAGGGACTCTTTCCATCCTGTCCAATTGTCCCCTCTGCCCCCATCCTTGCAGGAGTGATATTTAACATAACACATCAGAGTTGAAGGCCTTCAACATTAGCAAGACAGAGAGGTCTGTGGAGCTCAGAGAAGAGTAAAACCCAGGACCCAGGACAATCGGGACTTGCTGGGCAGGGCTAGGGGCAACACAAGATAAGGTAGGGCTCCGGGGTGTGGCGAGGGGAGCAGAGGAGAGAAGGCAAGGAGGAGCGGAACTCTGCCTCACCTGAAGGATATAGGAGACCAGGAGCCCAGCATGCCCTGAGCTCCAGGTGGATTCCAGGCTGCCGAGCCTTCAAGCAGGACTCTCAGCCTCCAGCTGCTCCAGAACAGGACATCAGGGGTAAGGGCCCCACAAAGACTATGCACCATGTGCTCAATACACAATAAATGCTCCAGCCATCCATGGAGGCTGCAGTACCGTGGTGGCTGTATCTCTGCCTACACTAAAGGTCTGTGTGTGAGTTCACCTCCCTTGCTAATCTCAAGTTCTTTCAGGACAGGGCATGCAGGGAATAGGTGGGGTGTGCTTAGGGCCACTGTCGACTCGAGTGAACATCGGCAGGGCCTGTGTGGCAGTGTGGCCTAGGCCACTGCGGAGCCACGGGTCTTCAAGCTCAGGCAGCTGCGTGATCAGTAGTGGATGTGGCATTTCCCAGAGCAGGGCAGGGGCAGGGGCAGGTGGGCCTAGGGGATCAAAGTACAGAGTCCCCCTTTTCACCCAGGGAAGGGATCAGTGAGAAGCTCAGTGTCACAAAGGGAGGCTAACTGGGTCCTGAGGACTGGTGGGTGTCCTGAGACCTGCCTGGCATGCTCCCAGGCACCAAGCACCTGCTTCCTCCAGAATTCATTTAACTTTCCTTTGTTGAATGCAGCTCGTGGATGAGGAGTGGTTTGGGCTGTTCTCTTCCTCTTCCCTTCCTATTTTCTTTTCTTCTTCCTTTCCTTTCATTTTTTCTTTCAAGCAGTGTGGGAAGATCCCGGGAAGATCCTGGTGACTTTTGAAACTGGGGCTGGTGGGCCGGGCAGAGTGACATCTGTCTGCTCACTGACACCCATCTCTCCAGCTCAGTTCCAGATGCATTTTGCTTCCTTTCTTCAGAATTGGTGGGTGGGGCTGGCAGGTAGAGAGGTGCCTCAGCCGACTTCTAGCACTTTTCCCTGGGATCCTGACATACATCAGGGATGGACATGCCCCTCTTCCTTCCCTGCTTCATGGTTGTCGCTGCTGGGCCACCCCTTTCAGAGACAGGCCACAGAGCTCATGGGGAAGGATGGCTCTAGGGTCAGTCTGCCTCTGCCTGACTTCCAACTCTCGTCTATGGATCGACCACCCCAGGGAGGTATCGTGAGGCTCAAGGGACAGGACTAAGGTACAAAGTTGAGCGCAGGGCCTGCGCTATGGTAAGTATGATGTATTATAAGCTCTTATTAGTAGGAGTTATATAAGTTACATGTGGTTATTTTAACACACTGCCAATAAACTGGGTGGCATAAAACAACAGAAATGTAGTTTTATGGCTCTGGAGTTCATCCAAAATCAAGGTGTCTTCAGGCTGCACCCCTCTGGAGGTTCTGAGGCTGTGAGGTTCCTTGGCTTGTAGCCTCATCGCTCCACTCTTCAAAGCCAGCTCCATCTAATGACTTTCGGATCTATCTTTACATGGCCGGATAATCAAGGTTCCTCCTAATCTGAAGATCCTTAATTTGATCATGTTTGCTAAGACCTTTTCTGCCATGTAGGGTAACTTTCGTGGATTCTAGGGATTAGGATGTTGATGCTTTGGGGAGGCCATTGTTCAGCCTACCAGGGAGGAACAAGCAGAAGAGAGTCAGAAGCTTCCAGTGCTGACATAAAGGAGGGCTTATTTACAAATACCCTGACCCTGTGTGTCTGGATATCCTGAAAGAGAGGAAGAGGAGAAAGGATCTATACTGTAATCCCCTGGAAGGCTTTTCCTTCGCACACTGAAGGTCAGTCCCCGGTCTTTATCGGGTGTGTGGTGATGGCAGCAGCTCTGCTGTTTATCTGATGGCCATTTTTTTGCAGGTAATCTATACTTAATTGGCTTTTATCATTTTTTTTTTTTTTTTGCAGATGTGGATTTATGTCTGTTTATCCTCTTAGATTTTGTTTATTCAGGGCCGGTGAGATGGCTCAGTGGCATAAGCACCTGCCTGGCAAGCACGAGGTCCTGAGTTCAACTCCTGGTACCCACATAAGAAAAAGGACCGGTGATATTGCTCAGTGGCACGGGCACCTGCTAGTGCACGAGATTCTGAGTTCGACCCCCAGTACCCACACACACAAAAAAAAGATTTTGTTTATTCAATATAAGGTCACGTGTGTTTCACATGAGATGATCTTTGAAAACATTTCAGCCATTGTCTCTTTGAACATTGCCCCTTTCCCAGTCTCTGAATTCTTTACTCCTGGAATTCCTCTTGGCATAATGAATTCACCTCTCTTAATTTCCCTTTTCTATTTTTTTTTTTTTTTTTTTTTTGTGGGTACCGGGGGGTCGACCTCAGGACCTCGTGCGCCAACAGGCACCCGTGCCACTGAGCGATATCACCGGCCCCTTTTTTCGTATGTGGGATCCGGGAGTCGAACTCGGGCCCTTGCGCTTGCAAGGCAGGCGCTTACGCCGCTGAGCCATCTCACCGGCCCTCCCTTTTCTATTTCATCTCTTTCTATCTCTGTGTCTTAGTTACTTTCCTTGTTGCCAAGACAAAATACCCAACATCCACAAATGAAAGGAGAGGTTTATTTTGGCTCCTGGTTTTCAGTCCATAGTTGGCTGGCTCTGAGGCAGGAAGGGCATGGTGGAAGGGTCTGCTAGAGGAGAGCTGCCCACGTCATGGTAGTTAGGAAAAAGAGAGTTAAGGGAGGAGTCAGGGAGGGAGATACACCCTTCCAGGTCACACCCCCAGTGACCCGCTTCTTCTAATCAGGCCCCACCTCCTAGTAGCATATTTAGCTATAAACTCATCAGTGAATTAACCCACTGAGAGCATAGTGCCCCATGATCCACTCACCTTCCCAAAGCCCTGACTCTGAGTGCACGAGTGGTTTGGTGGTCATTCTAGATCTAAACTTTAACATTCCACCCTTGACCCCCAAAAGACTCGTGTGCACCTCTGTATGCGAAATGCATTTAGCCCATCTCTAAGAGTCGCCAAAGTACTAACAGTTCCAGCACTGCTGAAAAGTGCAAGTCCAATGTTCCTGCTGAGAATCAAGGGAAACCTTTAGCAGAGAGACCCCGTAAAAATCAACAAAAAAGTTAAACACTTCCAATATACAATGGCACATTGTAAACATTCCTATTCCAAAAAGGAAAAATAGAATATACAAAGGAATTAGACCAAAGCAAGACCAAAACCCAGCGGGGAAAATATTAAACCCTATAGTTCCAAGTCTAGCATCCAGGCAGGTCATGACAAGGTATGAGCTCCAGAGGCTTCCGTGGCTCTGCCCCTATGGCACTGCCTGTTGCGTTCATGGCTTCTCTCTTGGGCTGACTCCACTCACTGTCTGTGGCTTTCCTTAGCAGACAATCCATTTTCCTGCCATCTCTAACTTCCTGGGGTATCCTCTGCACTTTTGGGTTCACTTATAGCTTCACGCATTGCCCTTTCAAGGGCACACTGCCTAGCCTCTCAGGCCTTCTGAAAACTGGATGGAAACCTTCACAAACCCCATAACTCTTGCATTCTGCATGCCTGAAAACTAGTGCCACATAGATGATGCCAAGGTCTGCCTCATTCACAAGCAGTAGCCAGGCCTCCTTGGATCAGGGCTGTAGAGGCCTCTGAGTGCCTGGATGGCTGAATACTGTGAACTGAATCCCAGGGAATCAATTTCCTAGGTAGCAGTCCTTGAACAGGGCTCCCTGGGCTCTCTTCTTAAAGTAAAATCTTTGCACCTTTGAGCCTTCTAGAGGTGGGATCTTGTTGACTTCTGAAATGAGATGCCCTCAGGGCATATTTATTATTGTCCTGATGCAAAATATTGGCTTCTTTTTAATGCTAATCTTTTCAGCAACCAAGCTCTCCTGTCCTCAACTTTACAGGCTCCAACTTTATAGGTGCTTCCTTTCTGACCACAAGCAAAAATTTTCAAATTATTCAGCTCTGCTTTTTGGTCCTGATTCTTACTGTAGATGTGGCTAAAAGAAGCCAGTGGTACCCATGCCACAGCCTAAATGTTGGAATGCCTTAAAATTTCCTCCACCAGATTAATTAGTCTGGTAGTAAAATCTATATTAGTTGGGGTTTGCTAGAGAAACAGAATGAATATAAAGTAAATGTGTAATTATACAAAGGGATTTATTAGGTAGACATACAGGATCAGAAGTGAAAGACTCACAATGGCTGACTGCATGATCAAAGCAGAAGAATCAAAGCAGAGTTTTCCAAATCCTACTTCTAAGCTGGCGAGTCCTTCTGGCTTTGTTCAAGGAATGCAGTTCCAATATCCCTGCTGTCTTCATGCTATGGCCTTGACATTCCTTCTAGGTGAGATCTAAAACTGCAACCTCCCAATACTGTATGATTCCTTTCACAGGGAATTCTGGAGAAGCCGAACTATAGGGACAGAAATAGGTCAAGGATGGCCAGGTGTGAGGGGTGGGGAAAGGGGTTGAATACAAAGGGCAGAGGGACATTTGGGGCTAATAGAACTATGCAGCACAACCTTGTTTAAATTCCCTGCAGACAATGTATTCCTTTTTTGTAACCATGAGGGAATGCTATCACTGCCACTGTGCCCCTACAGCCACCCTCATATCTTCATGTGGTTGTCTACTGTGTGCAGAACTGGGTTGCGTGTCTGCCCCAGATGAAAGTGCAACTGAGAGAGCAGTTTCCTGCTTCCTGTTTCCAGCCTCTGTGATGGGAGGTGGCAAGGGAGGTGCCTGGCAGGCTATCATCATCCCCTTCAACCCTTGTCCCCCCAGAGGTGGCAGGCAGGGCCCAGCATCTTGGGAGTTTTCTTACCAATCAGTGGAGGCCATTGGGCTGGTGCAGGTGCCGCCAAGCCCCACCTGCACATCCGAGGAGGTGGAGCTGATCTCGCAGAGATGAGGCAGGAGGCAGGAGTACAGCCAGGCTGTGGCTGGCAACTTTGAGTGGTTTGGAGTGGCAAGGACGGAGCTTACTTACTCATCCAAATTCAAATTCCAAAGTGTTTGCAAGAAGTCAGTATTAGCCTAAACAATCTCAACCCAAAATATCAGTTCCTGTTTAAAAATATTCCATTAGAAAAGCCGATATTTGCTCAGTTGAATATACTTTTGTATATATCTCATCATCAGTTACCAAAATCAAACACTTCTGTTTGTGATACTGAATATTCCATTCAGGGGAGCAGACGAGTTCAGCAAACTGGTTGCTTGGCAAGTTGGGCTCTGCCCAAGGGTAAATTGGTCTCTTGGTATCTGCCGGGGTGGTCTGGACTCACCTTCTGGATGGAGACAGGAAGCCTGGTGTTCCTGAGTCGAATGAGAGGCAACATTGTCAGAGAAGCTGAGGTGTAACTGGCCCTGAATGGTCCTTCGAGGTTCTGCCCAGATTCTTCCCGGTGACCGTGTGCAGCATCCACCTGGCTCCTGTGGACTTGCTGATTAGCTTCCAAAAGATCTAGCTGGAGGAATTCATGAAGAAGACACTGCAGCAGTGTTTGTCTTTGACCAATCAGTAGCTCTGGAGGAATCAGGAACCCGAGGAAGAAAGGGGCTAAGTGCGTGTGAATCCAAGGGCTCTAAACATGGTAAGGACCCGAGCCTGGGAAAGACAGCTGCTTTCCAGAAAAGGCCAGGGTATGACAGGGTTGCCTCACCCACCTGGTGAGGCAGGGCCACCTGCAGCTATCCCAAGCACACCCCTGGTCTTGGAGCCCCTTTGGGGGGAGTGTGGGGTGGAGGGGTCCTAGGGCAGCCTCAGGCAAAATCCAACATTATGCAACAAGACCTAAGGATGTGTCACATTCCATCCTTGTCAGCATGAAAGACTCTCAGTATGGCACGTAAAATACATGAGGTCATATTTTTTTTATTTTTGCAAACAATCCTGATATGCTAGGCATGTATGGAAACAAGGTAGCTGGAGTGTGGTGAACAAGTAAAAGGATGTCTGCCACTTTTAGAACATTGCTAAACTGGTCCATTCCTAACAGCAAGATACCTATTTGTTGATGGACTCAACTGTTATTTACAGCTCTGCCTGCCAATCCACACAGCTACTTGCAAGTAGCATAAGGCCCACTTAATCATCATTGGAAGGTTTTCTAAGCATAGTGTTGGCAGAATTTAGAGGTTCTGAAATGCTTTTTCTGGGTGAAGGGATGGCAACTAGTGTAAAGCATCTAAGAGTTTTCAGCACACAGGTTTAAGGTGTGCTGTGATGGGCTAAAAGGATGTTACTAAATCACCACATGGCAGCAGGTCAAGGGCCCTCGAGAGAGATGCTCGGTGCTATTTGGATGTCTGGGGCCACTTGGGTCCTGAGCCTTGATGCCGGGCTCCACACTTGACCAGTGCCCCCCACTGCCAGGAGTCATTTCTGTCCTAGCATTCCTCAGTGCCAGTTTCAGGAAGGACTCCCCACATCCCTGCCTTCTCTAGAAAGAGAGAACACCCCAAGAGTACCACTAGCATCACATTTGTGAATCAAACGTTTATTTTAAAAGTTTCATGTTGAGCAGAAGAATGTGCCACACTGGAAAAACCATATTCTTAAATATGTAAGTTGTAAAATGAGAGGTCGTTGGTGTCCCCACTGCTTGGCCACTGCTTGGCCACTTTCTCAAAATAGAGAGTAAGTATAAGGACTATTCGTTGGTGTTTCATTTGTCCATTGCTTGCATAGCAAATCACCCAATCCTTAGGGGATTAAAACGGGAGTAATCATTTAACAGCTCTCGTGACTTCCCTAGGTCAGTGGGTCAGGAATGGCTTGGCTGGGCAGTTCTGGCTTGGGGTCTGCCCTGAAGCTACAGTCAGATGCCATCCAGGGCTGCAGTCGCAAGAAGCCCTGTCTGACTGTGGCAGAACCACTTCATTCATTGTCAGACTGGAAAGTGAGTGCTGGCATGGCCCCCATTTTCTCTCCAGCCATGGAGATGCTTGAGTGCTTCCCCAGAATGATCCTCAAGGCCCAGAGGGAATCCACAGTATCTGTTATGACCTAGCCTTGGAAGTCTCACGCCATCACTTCTGCCATGGCCTCTTTGTACGCAGACCAGCTCTGATTCACTGAGAGAAGAACCACACAAGGCTGGGCTACCAGGAGGCCAGGATCACTGGGGCCATGTTGGAGGCTGGCTACCCCAGCCAGTATGGAAAGCAGATGTCCCTCGGAGACAGAGGAGTTCTACCCATCATGTACTCAGTCAATGCCAACGTTTGTTCCACTGGGCCATGGAACTCATATTCTCCTGAAGCTGTAAGGGCCACATTTTGAATTCATAAATCAGGGCTCTGTACCGCCTTTGATTAGATCTTCCTTTGCTTCTCTGTGTTGCTGTTGTTTCACTGTACAACAATTTTTCTCACCCAGGTTTTGTCTAAGTTACAGGGCTTTGGTCCCTGAATGGGAAGCTTTCAGCTAGCAAATTTTGTCAGGGATCAGCCAAGGCCCAGAATCTGGTTCTCATACTTAACACAACCCCAGGTTGTTGTTATCTCCTTAAAGTCTTGGTGTTGCTATTGCATGTGTGTCGACTATAAAGGAGGTATTTCTCAGGAAGAGAAATGGCATCATTGGATAGTCAAGCTTCTTAGTTACAACAGTAGAAAGCATTATGCTTATTTAAGCCAAAGAGAAACTTAGTGACATTGGATGCTTTACCACATCACTGGGAAAACTGAAGAACTGAGCTTGGGAAATGGGCCAGAACAGAAAGGTGAGCAGCTTTTCATCTCTCCGCCAAACCACTGCCCAGGAGCAGGCCGGGGAGGATGCGGTTGTCATATCTGCTGGGAATAAAGGAGTCTCAGCTGACATCCCTGCTGCCCCATTGCCACCACTGCCCTGGGACATGGGCACTCACGACTGCTAGTTCTGCTGCTCTTGCTACCACCCCTGGACGTGGTAGCACAGCCACAGAATCTGCGGCGGCAGAGAGGGGTCCTGTTGACCCTTCTGTTTTTCATCATTGGATCCTAGCTCACGTCTGAGGCAGGCAGCAATCTGAATGGCTGAGTCTAACCCGTGTGCTCATTTCCTGTCACAAGGGAGAATGGAAACACATCATCTGGCCTTCTTGACTTGCATCCTTGGAAGAGGACTCCATTTTCTATAAAGACATGTAAGGCAGTGAATTCACACACAGGGGAAGAATTCTGGATGCTGGGCCATTAATCACCACCATAAAGTAGACAGACATCCACTACAATGAGCGCCTGCCCGGAGAACAACATTTGGGGTATTATTATTATACCCACTGTGTGTGTGAGAAGTTGACCTTGGGTGACTGATCAAAAGAATGTCTACAAAACTTTCCAGTGAAAAATAGCAGTATCAAAGCAACAAGAAACACAACTCAAATAGAAAGACAATTAGTCCAATTTAAAAAATGGGCAGGGCCGGTGAGATGGCTCAGCGGCATAAGCGCCTGCCTGGCAAGCGTAAGGGCCCGAGTTCGACTCCCGGAACCCACATATGAAAAAAGGGCCAGTGATATCGCTCAGTGGCACGGGCGCCTGCTGGCGCGCGAGGTCCTGAGGTCGACCCCTGGTACCCACAAAAAAATAAATAAATAAAATAAAATAAAATAAAAGATGGGCAAAGGATCTAAGTAGATGTTTCTTCAAATAAGATACAAATGGCCCATAAACACATGAAAGATGCTGAAAGTCATTAGCCACCAGGGAAAAACAAATCAAAACCACAGTGAGGTAGCATCTCACACACGTTAGGGTGGCTATAATAAAATGAGAGATAATGACAAAAGTTGACAAGAATGGGGAGAAATCAGAGCCCTCCTAATATTAGCAGGGGAAGGCGGTGTGGTACCCCCATTTTGGGAAACAGGCCATTCTTCAGAAGAGTAAACACAGAGCTACTGCACCACCTAGCAATTCTGCTCTTGGATATAAACCCAAGAGGAATGAAAATGTTTGTCATTTTGGACAAAAACTTGTACACGAATGTTTGTAGGTGCATTATTGATCATAAACAAGAGGTGGGAGCCTCCCAAATTTCCACCCGTGGGTGCACAGATAAGCATAGTGGGGGCTGTCCATACAGCAGGGTGCGATCTGGCCGTAAAAGGAATGCAGTGCTATTGCGTGTCATGATTTGGGTAACCTTGGAGGAAGTGAAATAAACCAGACACAAAAGGCTGCCTGCGGTATGATTCCATTTATATAAAACATCCAGGATAAGCAACTCCATGGAGAGACAGTAAATTATTGTTAGGGATGGGAGTGGTTGGGAGGTTGAGGGTGCTAGCTAAAATAGGGTTCCTTTTCGAGACGATGAAAATACTCTAAAATTGTGGCAATGATTTCACATAGCTGTGATGACACTAAAAATCTTGAACTGTGTACTTCAAAAGGATGAAGAATATAATATATGAATTATATCTCAATGGTATTATTCCAAAACAGGAAAATACTCATCATGGAAAAGTAGAATGAAAAGTAAATTTTATTCAACTTTAGCATTTCAAAGCATGTCCTTTCACTCCTAGGCAACATTTTTTTGAACATTATTTTAAATATTTTTGAAGATAATGCATATTGAATTTGATCCTGCTTTCTTGTATAATGTAAAGAGTTCCCATGTTTTTATTATTCTTGATAAATCTAATATATTTCACCACGTGGATGTATTAAAAGTTCCTTTGGGGGGCCGGAGAGATGGCTCAGCGGCACAAGTGCCTGCCTGGTAAGCACAAGGGCCCAAGTTTGACTCCCGGCACCCACATAGGAAAAAAGGGCCAGTGATATTGCTCAGTGGCATTGGCGCCTGCTGACACGCGAGGTCCTGAGGTCGACCCCTGGTACCCACAAAAAAATAAATAAATAATAAGTAAATAAATAAATAAAAGTTCCTTAAACATTTCTCACTGTCGGACACTTCAATTATCTCCATTTTTTGCTTAACGTAACTATGCTTTGATGGACATCTTTGTTCTTAAAGTTTATTTGAGATTCAAAATTGTTCCTTGGGATAGATTCAGACGGTAGGATAATTCGGTTAAAGAGCTTGTGTACTTTTAACACTCTTAATACTTAGTGTCAACTTGCTTGGCAAGGAAAATATACCTTCTTAAAAGATTTCACTTAAGAGAAAGAAAATCTCGCATTCCACTGCCTCAACACGTTTATGGCCTAAAGTAGGTTCTCTTTTCCTTAGGCACCCTGCTTTCCCCTTCTCCCTCCTCATTTATGTTAGCAATGGATTTGCACGGCAATACTCGCAGTCGATACTGGAGGTTTATTTTGCCTGGGTCCCTGAGTTGATTCCACTCTGATAACATTCAAGACAACATATTGGATTTTCTTCAAGGCATAAATGCACAGGACAAATAACCCAGGAGAAGGGGCCAGGGCGACAACACCTAGAGAAACTGAGAAGTAGCTGTGTACGTGGTAACTGACACAGCCAACCCAGGGAAACTGAATTCAAGATCAGTCCAGAGGGGCTCAGGGACAGGGCGCCCATTCCTGGGAACATGAGCACAAAGGCGTAAAGAGGATTGGTTACAATCAGATGTCCCAAGTTCACCCTGCCCGCTCCACGCAGCTGGATGCCAGGGAAGGCTGCACGTTTATCCTCTGGAAAGGACAAACGCAGGGCACTGGTCAGGGAATATAGGCACAGATGACGGCAGCAGCACTGTATTGGAAACAGGAGGATTAAGTGAAAGTTTAGACGGTAAATGATGAAACCCTCCTGCCTTCTTCTCCTGCTCGGCTTCCGGAACTCAGCCTCCAGGTATGTGGGTGTGCTTGAAAAATACAGTGAATGTTTAACTTTAAAAAATTTTATTATAGTAAAAGACATATTGCCACAAATGCCCCTCAAAATCCATGCCCCTTGCTTCAAACACACTTTTTGCATCACCCTTGCCTTTCTGAAGCAGTTCTTAAAGTCCTGTCCCGTGAGTGTCTTTAGTTGTGCTGTCCTGGCTGCCTCTGTGTCAGGAATCGATTCAAAATGTTTACCTTTCATGTAATTTTGACTTTGAGGAAGAGCCAAAGGTCACACAGTGCCACATCCAGGGAATGAGGTCAACGAGGACACTGTGCCTTGACGTTACAAGCTTGCCTTTCTGTTGGATGGCACTAGACCGCAGCAGGGACTATATTTTTGATCACACCTCATAAAGACACTCAGGAAAGAGGACTTCCAGAACTGCTTGAGAAAGTGGCAAGAAGATAGGATAAGAGATCAAAGCTCGTGTGTGTGGTTGTGGGGGTATTATAATGGATTTATGGCAATGTGTCTTTTACTGTAATAAAAATTTTTTAATTTAAACATTCACTCATCTATGTTCCAGGCAGGAGATAAATGAATCTTGTCCAGGGTCCAGGCTAAGAGAAAACTCCCAAAGATACTAACATTGAGGTAGCCTGTTGGGAAATGTCCTCATCAGACCATCTTATGGCGAAACCCACAGCCAACACCCCCAGGCACATGTGTGGTACAGGCCGTCAGCCCTTCTATGCAGCACTCTGAACCAGGATCTGACAGTCCGGGACAATCTAATCTCTCGTGAAGAAGCATGCAATGTCTCGCTGTGTCTCCAACTGTCTCAAGGATCTTCATGAAGGTTTATATTATATTGATATCATGCACATACATTTTTAAGTTAATTTCTACATTTTTGTCTTACCTTTGTTGTAGCATGTGAAAGAAAACTTTCCCCCAAATATTACTCAACTGATCATTAATATGTGCATATGAACATTATTGCTCTTCATATTTCTTTTACAGTTCATTACTTCACCCAACTTTCTTATTCATTCTAAAAATTTTCAGCTCAGTCCTGGGTTTCATGGGAAGACAACGACACCATTGTTCGAATTATGATAACTATGTCTCTCTTCTTTTTCTATAGTTATACTTCTTTCTTCTAGTTTCTATACCTGGTCCCAATTTACAGAAGGAGTGAATTAGTCATGGTGACAGCAGTCATTCTTGCTGTCCTTGACTCAGATCTTTTCTAAGTGTCTTGCCATTAGTTATGTTTGAGTCTGGTTTAAGAAAGATATTTCTTGTCATATGAAGGGAGCACATTTTTCCCTTTCCTCCCCACTGCCAGGAATTGATGTAAATTTTATCCAGTGTCTTGCTACTTTATGCAGTATGCATGTCATTTTTCCACGACTTGCTGTGTTCTGCTGTGTAAGGATCTCTTCAGTAAAAGAAGCTCTTTTGAATGGATTGATTAGACATAGTGGCAGAATCATGAGAGGACACTAGGCTTCTGGGGGTATCTCCCCAGGAGGCAGCAACCCTCCCTGGCTACATCTGTGTCCTCCCATTCCTTGCAGCCCCTTCCCCAGGATGAGAGGTCATTCTAATCTCTTGCCACTCAAATGTAGGCCATGGGCCAGTAACTCCAGCATCATCAAGGAGTGTATTAGAAATACAGAGTCTAAGCTGGGCATGTTGGCCTAACCTGTAATCCCAGTACTCTGGGAGGCTAAGGCAGGAGGACTGCAAATTTGAGTCCAACCTGGGCAACTTAGTGACTTAGCAAGATCCTGTTTCAAAATAAAAAATTTAAAAAGCGTGGAGGATGTAGCTCACGGTGAAGGCCCCAGGTTCAGTCCCTAGTACCACATACAAAAAAAACTGGCATTTACAAGACACCACCTCCCTCCCAAAGAGATTTGCATGCCCATTAACTTCTTAGGAACACACTTTTCACACAGTGGAGCAAGGACTTCTTGTTTCTCTTCTGCCACCATGCCAGCCCCTCCAGTCCCACATAATAGATGTTCAGAGACGTTCTAGGGTGACTACATGTATGTGTCATGCATATACCAGAGAGACAGACAGACAGACAGACACAGAAAAAGGAAGTAGGCCCAAGGATGCACACACTTGTGCAAGAGACTTTTTGGGATCCCTGGACAATTATCAAGTGTGAACCAAGATCTCAATGTGCAAGGTTTGGGGAAAGAGGTGCCCCAAGTTAGTGCTTGGGGACAGCAGAGAGGAAGAGAGAGGGTGATAGGTTTTCTCAGAAAGGGTTGCCTGGTGATTTGCTGTAACTAGCTGCAGATGGTGACCCCCCGAATTGTGTGAATAATTGGGGAGAGGATGCTGGCTGGTTCACTATCTCCAGACTGGATGGGGAGCAGCTGCTGGAGGTGGGATTTCCTCTCATTTTCTCAGGTCACTGAACTGGTTAAGAAGACTTAAGACTCATCAAGACCCTGTGTGTTTCTTCTTGAGAAAGTGTCCCGGCCCCTGCATTGACTTCCTCATTTGTAAAGCAGAGATGGATAACATCCGACCTCGCAAGCTCCCAGCAGCACATAGAGGGTGAGGACGGATGAGGAACTTCAGAAGAGGTGGACAGGAGCTCAGTGAGAGTGAGTTAGTGCAAATCAAATGTGTCTTCAAAAGGTCCTGCAGCGGCTGGATGGCGTCGGTGTCACCTGACACAAATCTATCCTCAGGCTTCTCCAGGGAGCTCACAGGAAGCCGGCAGAGCAGAGAACACAGCTGCTTTTCCCACAGATCCTGCAGGTGCATAGGAGAAAGCCACAATGCAAAGCATCATTTAAACTCTGGGATAGAGGCGGGGTCCATGTCAAAGAAGGCTCATGTCAAAAGCATTTTGCTATTAAGTTTTACGAGTGAGACCAGAGGACATCACTGAAGAGAGCGCTAGTGAGATCGATTGTCTGCCACACAGACAGCAGGGGATGCAGCGTCATGCTGTCTCGGACCCGGGGACGAATATTTGGATAGTGGAAGAGGAAGTGACTGACATCATGGAGCCCCTGCCACAGCCGGTGCGGTGCTGAGCTGTCTAGGGCCACGTGCCACAGTGTGGAGGAGGGTTACCTGTATCTCCCAAAGGACAGTGTCCTTGAAGTCTGATCCTTTGGGTTGTCAGGTTGATGAGTGGGGAATCTTTAAAAGGTGGGGCCTCGTGGAAGGTGATTGGAACTGGGGGCACCACCTCTAAAAGGGATTAAAGTAGCGTTCATGGGACCTCAGTTAGCTCCTGTGAGCGCAGGTTGTTATTCAAAAAGAAAGAAAGAAAGAAAGAAAAGCAAGCCTGGCCCCCAAGCCTTGCTGGCTTCCTGTCTCACCTTGGGGTCTCTTCTGCCTGTGTTCCCACCATAACCATTCACCACAAGGACCTCGCCAGAGGCCGAACGGATGGGCTGCCCAATCTCGGGCTTTCGGCCTCCAAAACTGTGATATACATAAACCTTTATTCTTTCTACAGGATAAAGTCACAGGTATTTTGTTAGAGCAACAGGAAACGGGCTAAGATGCCGCACTTCCCCAACTTGAATGTGCTTAGGAATTAGTTAAGTTACAAAACTGGAATTCCAGTTCAGCTCTATCAGGCTCTGGAGTTCATACGTGAACGCACCACCCTGCCTTCTAATCTCCCATAAAGCAGTGTCCTTCAAATGTCATTTATGAGGATCTTGTTTAAAGGAGGATGTTTTGGGATATCTGGGGTGAGGCCTGAGATTCTGCATTTCTTACCAGTTTCCAAGTGATTCTGACAGCTATGGTTCTTAGATCATAATAACATGGACTCAGAAATAGTGTGTCGCAGTGGGTTCATAACCTTGAAGAAAGCACACTATCTTTCCCGGGCAGTCTCAGGCCCAAATGCCTCTTTAAAAGTTCTCTTATTGATTCTAATGCTCTCTGCCAGGATTAGGAATCTCAGATCTGGGTCACTGGTTCTCTAAGTGTTGGGGTGGAGACGGCATGTTGGTAGGGTTAGTGTGATTTTACAGGACAATCTTTAAAGCTTTTTCAAACTGTGAGGTACATTTACCTCTTTAGGGATAGGTACAGTCTCCAAACGGCACATGCCCTGCGCCTTTTCTGGTTTTGAAATTTAAGTGCATTTCCTAAGCACATACTCTCTGCCTATGTCTTCTTGACATTTGTGGGACACTTCGACAATTTGGATATTGGATATCCTAAAAGGTCCATGTGCTAAAGGCTTGGTCCCAGGGTGGCACTACTGGGATGTGAGAGAACCACTAAGAAGTGGGGCCTGGTGGGGAGTCTTTATGTCACCGGGGGCCTGCCATCAAAGGACTTGAGCAACCTTGGGTTCTCCCTCCTCTTCTCTGCTTTCTGATCATGAACTGAGTAGCTGGCCCACCCTGATGTTCAGGGACCCAATACAAAAACATGCAGCTAAACGGGTCTGGAAGTGAAGAAATCCTGAACAGAAGGGTCTCCTGTGTCATCAGCACCTATCCACCATATTCACAGAAACCATAGGACATAGGAGGACACACAAAAGATTTGTATGAGACTTGGCTTGGATGATAGTGGAGACTGAAAGCCCTAGAAAATGTGACCTGCAAGCTGGAGAAAACTGATGGTGTGACTCAGCCCGAGTCCAGGGGAGTCACCTCCAGGGTGAAGCCACGGACCAGCAGGGTGGTGGCACTGCTGATGTAAACCCCGGCTCCAGGGCTGGAGAACCAAGAGTTCAATGTGGAAGATGGATGTCGCACCTCTGGAACAGAGCACAAACTCATCCTTCCCCTGCCCTTTTGTTCTGTTGGCCCTGCAGATTGGATGATGCCGCCCACACTGGGGAGGGCAATCTTTGCTCCATCTGTCTCCCCACTCAAATGCTAATATCTTCCAGAAAAGTGAATTCTCAGCCACAGGCATCATGGCACTGGCCTGACGGATTCTCCAACCCAGACATCCCGGCAGACACTGCCCTGCATGACCAAGAGCCATTTATAAAGGCAGATGCACATTGACGCTCCGCCCTGCCAGCGGGATAGGACCTAGCGGGGCCAGACCGGTGTGCCACACCCTGAGCCCTGCACCGAGCCAGGGCCACGCTGGGGGAGGAGATAAATTTGTTTTTCTTTTGAAGCATTTGGTACTGAGTGGCCATGTGTCTTACTCCATTTTGTGCTTCAATAAAAGAACACCTGAAGCTGGACCATGTATAATTAACAGAAATTATTTTTTTCATGGTTCTCGAGGCTGGAGAGTCCACGACTGAGGGGGTGGCATCTAGTGGTGGCTTCTTACAGAGCCGTTTGGGGCTAAATGTAGACAGTGAGGAAGAGAGAGAGAGAAAGAGGGAGCAAAGAGGGTGCCGAGCTCTTTTTTAATAACAAACCCATCCATGCATAACAAACCCACTCTCCTGACAATGACAGCTTGGCGCTCGTGACCTCGTCACCCATTGAAGGTCCCACCACCCAACAGTGTTGCAGAGAGTTTGGAATCACATGTTTCACACAGTAAAGCGATGGCGACCCTTGTGACCCAGGGTCCTTAGCAAGGGCTCAGCTTCTCTCAGAAACCCTGGATTTGGTCACACTCCTCCAGTACAGCCCTGGGCATGTGCCCACAAGAGGATTGGGGGGCCCATATGTGTCTTCCTCTAGCCCAACTCACAGCAAGAGCATTGCTTTAAAAATGACACCATGCCCAGCACTCTGGAAGGCTGAGGCAGGAGGATTGCAAGGTCTAGCACAGCCTGGGCAACTTAGCAAGACCCTGTCTCAAAATTAAAAATTAAAAAAGGGCTGGGGATGAAGCTCAGTTCAATCCCCCAGACCACCAAAAAATAAAAAATAAAAAATAAAAAACTTCAGGACGGAGCCTGGCAGTGTAAAGCAGCCCCCACCTACTGCCCCTTGCCCCTTGCAGGCCAGAGGTGGCTCAGCAGCCCTGGGGACCCTGACCTCTTGCTGGAAGAGTCAGAAGGTGGGTGTGACAATCTGAGGAAGCCAGCAGGCTCTGCGATCACACTTTCTTTCTAAGTTTTCTGGAAATGCTGTCAACTTACTGAAGATTGGACACACCTGACATTCCATAGTCACCGTGCATGGTTGAGTAAAGAACAAATGACCACCCAGAGCACCCTTACATCCAGGGTAGGGAGCGGGAGTTGGCTTCCCATATCTGTCTGCCACCCCCTAGGGCCTGCGCAGCGGCCTTGCCTAGGAGGCTGTGGGGGGTGCGTGTCTTGTGGTACCTGCTAGGCGGGGAGGCGTCCGGAGGGTGGCGATCTTGTCTTATCACTGGGTGCCTTCCCCGTCCCCCTCCAAAACTCACCCTGCAACCCACAGTTCACCAAGTGAGGGTTAAGAGTGAACCGACATAGAAGTCTCCTTCCCACTACCCTGCAGGTACAGGGGAGCCAGGAAACCCGGTGCCAGCCACAGAGGTGCACTTCTCTTTCCTTCCGTGCTAGCATGTCTTCTCTTGCTTTTCCTTCCTCTCTTTGTCTTCCTAAACATTCATAAGAACTGGTATACAGCAATGTGTGGAAATTACATAGCTAAGTGCTTTCTTCTCACAGTTCACCCTCTGGGGTAAATTCTGAGGCTTACTGGGATAAAAGTGAGCCTTACTGGTGCACACCCGTAATCCCAGCACTCTGGGAGGCTGACACAGGAGGATCACAAAGTTGAGCACATCCTGGACAACTTAGTGACTTAGTGAGACCCTGTCTCAAAATAAAACTAAAAAAATTAAAAAGGGCTGAGGATGTAGCTTAGTGTAAACACCCTGGTTCAACCCCTCCTACTAAAAAAGCGAACAAATGAACAAACCAACAAACCACTGAGATTTAATGTCAGATAATTTGGCCAGCAAGGGGGGCTGCCGGGGTTCAAACCGACATCTGTCTAACCCCATACCGTTCCTCCTTTCTGGCCACTTCCTGGTCGTGCTCTTGTCCCCTCTACTCATGTGGCCAACTCACTCCTGCTGACAGAGCCTGGGATTGGCCTGAGGATTGGTTCTGGGTCCCTTGCTGTCCTTGGTCCCCATGGACAAGAGGGTCACCTTCTACAGCCGTCCCTAGCCTTGTCCTCTCGAAGGAGTCACCGCACTCCCTTGCTCCTGCCCGAAGTCGAATCATCAGGGCACTGTGGCCCTGGAGTGAATCATGTCTAGCTCCAACAGCTGACAATAGCCCGAGACCGGCCAGGGTTTATAATAAATGCAGAGGCCCTGTGTCCTGCAGCCATCTGCCCGCTGCATGCAGCCTTGCTGAAAATGTCCTGTGCCCTGAGCCACCGCACCTGCCGGGGTCAGCAACGCTGGGTTTAAATCCTGGCTCTGCCCTCTGTGACTGTGTGACCTTGGCCATGGTGTGGAAGAGCTGGGGTCCTCAGCCTTCTCCTTGGCAGGTGACTGTGGCAACGCACATCCAGGAGTCTCTGCAGGACAGGGAGCCGTGGGACCTGGTGAAGGTGACACTGTCCTCAGGCTGGACATGGGGTTCAGGGAGACTGTGGAAATTGCATTCCAGTCCTCCTTCAAGGCTGCCCTACACATGTGCACAAAGGCACGGGTCTCGAGATGCCTCAGTAAATGGTTAGGAAAAGCACTGTTAGAAAGGATTGCGGAAACAACTTTCCTAGGGTCCTTCAGGCCTCTGGACCCTGAAGAGTCCGGTGCGGTGGGGTGCAGAGGTCTAGGGACAGCAGCTGGGAGCCTGCGAGTACTGAAGGCCTCTCACTCTGCAAGACTGAGGGGCTTGGGTGCTCCCTCCCTGAGATGCCCCTCCCCCCTCAATGCCCCTCCCCCTCAGTGCTCCTCCCCCACAGTGCTCCTCTGAGGGAGGAGCCCCCCCACTTTGACTTCAGTGGTATTGGTGGGCAGCTAGCTTCTCTGGATGCCTCTGTTTTATAAAAGATCCCCCTGCGCCCTTCTACCGTAAAAGAGAGCAAAGAACATTCCACACAGGACACACACCCCTAGCCTAACCTGTGGGTCCTCCACACTCGCCCACCCTCCTGCAGATCGTCTGCCACCCAACCGCTCTGCAGCACCCTCGGGAGCAGTGAAGCCAGTACCAGGCCCTCCTGAGCTGCCTCTCCTGGGCACAGCCTGGGGCTGGGAGAGGGGCTGCTAAGACTGTGGTTGGAGCTCCATCCACTGGCCACTGGACCACAGCGAGCCACAGTTTCCTTTCTCCTCATTCTGGGCACAGCTTGCACTGGACTCTACCACAGGCCCTACGACTATCCACAGGCAACTGCAGCCTGGTCTGCAGTCCCCTAATCCTTCTTCGCTCTGTTCTGTCTGGAGGGTCCCCCCTGGGGACCTGCAAAGCCCTGCCAGACAAGGCTCAGAAGAAGGCTGGAGGTCTTGGTGGGCCGGATGTGAATCACCTGAGAAAGGAGCCACCTGGAGCACCCAGGCTGCCAGCAGAGGACGGTGGGTGCCTTTAGCATAGAGAGCAGCATGCCCCCTCATGGGCAGGGCAGGACAGGGCAGCGCAGGAACACTGCCCAGCAGTAGGCACAGGGACAGGCTGGGCTGCTTGCGGATGATGAGGGGCAGAACACGGGTCCACTGGGGAGCAACTGAGGAACTTGGGGTAGAGTGAGGGAGAAACAACTAGGGCCCACAGGGCAGCCTGGGAGTGCTGAGCTCCTATGGGTAGGTGGAGCTACAAAGAAGCAGGATACAGATCTTTATTGAATAATTTCTTTTTCCCAGTGTTGCCAGGGTGGCTGTGCTGCTTGGGGAGGTAGTGATCAACCTGCCTAGACGTGCTCAAGCAGAAGTTATAGTTTTTGTCCAAAGATTGTGGTTAGAAGAAATTCGAACACTGTAAGAGAGTAGCTAGACTCCCTAGTATCCATTTTAGCTGTGGGATTCTGTTTTGTGGAAGTGGGCCAGACTCGGGGAAGTGGCACCCTCTCTTTCTCTCCTGTCGGGAGAAGACCATACTCAGCATCCTTCTCCCACACCTAAGGGCTCTTCCTTTGCCCATCCCGGTGTCACCTGCTCGGGGCTGGGCAGGTATTGCAGCTGCACAGTAGCCAGGGATTCACCTTTGCTGGGTCCAAGGTCCTTGTCAGCAAGGCCATGGGACAGTCCCTGGGCAAGCATCCCACTCTGGGGCCCACACACTCTGTCTCATTCCTTTGTAATAAGCCGTGGCCCCTCTGGTGTGGCACACCTTTGAAATTCTCCTTGTTTTGAAATATTTTCACATTGAATTTCCTTTCCCATCTCAGCAGCTGAGAACAACATTATTCATTGCCCGTCCCAACATTTTTTTTTCCTCATTAATTTCAGCTGGAACATTCAGTACCAGCCCTTGTTCTGCCTGACAATGCTCCACACACTATTAGCACACCTCTCTTTCCTTGATTCAGTGAATGGCATTTCCTGGAGGTTTGGTTGGAAAGATGGAAAGTCAAGACTCCTAAGCCCCAAGACAGCCATGAAAGCTGGGTGTGGGGAGAAAGCCAAGGAGGCTGAAGCAGCTTTAACAATCTGAGACAATGATGGACACAATTGGGAGATGCATTTTAGTCCAACACGTTTTAAATTTTAATTAAGTTTATTGGTACATTTTAAATTTATATAATGATCATTTTCATCATAGGGACTTTGTACCAATACGTGGCTTATCTCTATTCCTCCCCACCTCCATTCCCTTATCCTCCCTTCAATCCCTCTTCCCCTCTTTATTTACAAAAGCTTTGTTTCTGTTTTTCCTTCTTTTCTCATTTTTTTTTCCTTTTCCGTTCCTTCATTTCCCCCTCCCCCCTTCCTAGTTCCCCTTCCCAATTGAGCATTTTCTTCCTATTTCATAATATCTGGTATACATTCTGGTCCTTTTGGTTTTGCACACCAGAGAAACAATGCAATATTTACACATGTGTGTTTGATTTATTTCCCTTAAGAGTATGGTCTTAGCAACAGACTGCTGCAAGGGGCTCCAAGAATGTTGATACTGAAAGAATGAGGTCCACAGAAAGAAGCCTCGAATGGCTCCTGGGAATTGGAGGTGACAATTAAAGGGGTGAGGCCTCCGAGAATGGAGGGTGTGTGCAGGCCACGAGTAGAGCCCCAGAACCGTTACGGGGCAAGAGGGTAACCAGGAAGGAGTTAGGAGAAAGTATCCTATTCGAAAATTGGGGTCGAAACCCGTGGGCAGTGACCCGGATGCACCCTGACTGCACTGACCACTCGGACCGCCTTGTTTAAGGTCCCTAGAGTGACAACACCCTCCTAACTGGTCTCCAGGCCCCAGGCTGGGCTCACAACCCTCCCACTCCCAACTGGTCAACTCTGACCATTTCCAGGCTCCCAGGGTCCAGTGTGTCCCGTCTTCTCCAAGGGAACACAGGAGGTGATCTTTGACCGAGTGAGTGAATGAATGTTTGAACAAATGAACCAGGGTTTTGGGCTGCAGGCTTCAGGGAGCCAGGAGCCTTATTGTATAGCAGGTAAGGACAAGGTCAGTGCTCTTCCACCAAGGCAGGGAGGGAGGAGCAGGGTGGATGGGGGTCGGAAGACCTAGGCTGCGTCCCTCAGCCTGCGATGACGGCGGAGCGCAGCCTCGGTCTCTCCCATGTCCGTAGGGTGTGATTCTGAGTTCCTTCCCCGTGCAGCTCTCTGGCCTGCGCCAAGACTCATCTGAGACGTGGGCTGTGTTGGTGTTGTGAGAACCCAAGCCAAGCAACCCCTGAGAGAGAGAAAGAGACTGTGGAAGCCCAGGTGACAGTCCCTCCAAACACACATTCATGCAGAGTGCGGCGTGCAGAGGCACCACGCCAGCAGAAAGGCTTTTCTCGGGCCCATTCATACGTGCTCAGCCCCGGGGTTGCTGAGAGGAAGGAGGCATGAGCTACCACTTCCTTTCTACAGGTTCCGAGGGGTCCCTGCCTGGAGCCCTCCTGATTTTAAAGTACCTGGCTTGGTGTCCAGACTGCTGCCCAGTCCAAGGGACCACAGGTAGTCAGGAGAGGCTAAGGGACAGCAGGAGGGAGGGAAGCTGGGCTGTCTCCCCTTCATCTCCCTGCCCTGAGGCCAGCTGCATCTGTGACTCCTCTTCTAGTGTCCTCAAATGACAGGAGCCAGGCAGAAAGCAAGGCAGGAACAAGGAACAAGGCAGAAGGGGCAAGGCCTCTCATCTATTTGCAGTGAACTGGTCTCCGGGTCTCATTCCCTTATTGTAAATTTTTAGTTTGAATCTTCAAGATTCCCAAGGACTAATGACCGTGGCTTCCATTAAAAACTAGCATTCCAAAGCCCCCTGATCGATCATAACACAGTCTACGCAAAACCAGTGAACGTGACATCGGGAAGTTAAGGGATGGTTTAGAATAATACTTAGCCTAGAAATGCAAAATTGACTACACACAAGCTAAATGTTTTGTACACAAAATAATTCATAAACGTTTTCAGTGGGTGGAAATGAAAGCAAGGAAGAAGGGGAAATTCGCAGAACAGAGACTGGTTGATGTTGGGGCAGAAAGCCCATGGCACCATGACTGTGGAATTGGAAGGGTGAGCAGCAGGGGACAGGACACAGGGGACACAGGAGGCTGCAAAGCAGCTCAGCAAGGAGAAAACTTCAATCAGGAGAGTCAGAAGGAAGGCCAGCAGAAAGGGTGCCAGTGGTGCCACCAATCAAGTGTTTACCATGTGCCAGGGCCTACAAAGTGCTGCCAGCATCATCCCCTGTGTCTCCCACATCCCTTTCAGGGGCGGGGGGTGGTGGAACCGCCATCACCATTCTATTTATAGGGGAATAAGCTGGCGCTCAGAGTGCAGAAATAATTTGCCCAAGTGACAGCCAGCCGCCTGGTGTTAGGCAGAGTTTCTGACCCGACAGTGTGAGTGCAGAGCTCAGAGAACACAGCCCCGCACAGCACTGCTGCTGTGAGCCATGAGGTAGCCAGTGTCAAAGTGCTTACATTTTCTTTAGCCCAGCTCTGTATTCTGTCCTTCACCATATTGAAGCTTTGGGGGTAGGGGTGTTATGGCGTGTGTTTATTTATACACATGTGCTAAAATAACAATTTCCATTTATAGAAAACACACCCTGCTAGAGGTGCTTGGGGCGGCTGTGGATATGGCAGCGCACACCTGTAATCTGGCACTCAGCAGACTGAGGCAGGAGAATCTCCAGGAGTTGGAGCCCAGCCTTAATTACATAGCAAGGCCTTATTTCAAAACAACAAAACAAAACAGAGTTGCCTGGGGGAAGCCAAAGCCACACCTGTGAAGCCAAACTGACGAAGGGCAGCAAATGGCCGTAGATGCTGGGAGCTCGTTATTGCGTGTACATTTTCACAACTTTTAGAAATGATACTCTAAGATTTTAAGGTATTTTTCTCTTGACAAACAACAGAGGGCATGTGCATTCAGATGTCCTCCTACACAGCCAGCGAGGAGGAAGGCTGCTGGGTCTATTTTTAATTGCTGCTTGGAGAGTGTCGTTAGAGAGGATGGGTGCCAGGTTTCCTTACTCTGTGTTTGACAATATCTGCCCGAGCCCGTAAGACTCCAGTTACAACCTATTCAGCAGCGTGCCAGGAATTGCCATGCTCATTCCTCAGCTCTGCCTCACGTGGCCCGGCTGGGCATAAAAGGAATCTCTGTGGGTGCTGGGAAATGCACCTGTTATGGGCTAAATTATGTCCCCCAAATTCACATGTTGAAACCCTAACCCCCAGGAACTCAGAATGTGGCTCCATGCTGGTACAGGGCCTCTATGGGGCTCTTAAACAGGCGGACAGCACAGGCCCTGATCCGATCAGAATGGTGTCCTTCTGACAAGAGGAAATTTGGAGACGCCAGGGACTTGCACACTCGGAGAAACTCCCTCCTCCAGCAAGGAGGTGGCTGTCTGCAGGCCAAGCAGGAAACTCCCAGAAGAAACCAAACCTGCCAGCACCTTGACCTTGGACTCTAGCCTCCAGAAGTTTAAGAAAATAAATATCTGTGGCTTAAGGCACCCCGGCTGCAGTGGCTGTTACTGCAGCCTGAGTGACTCATGCGATGCTCCAGCAGTGGGAACCCAGGACAGCAGAGCACAGGGTCTCTGCCACGCCCACCCACTTGTTCCCTTCCTCTCCTTATCTCTCCCAAGAGAGGAGGAGCAGAGACCCAGCGGCCACTGTGCTGACAGCAACATCCAGCATCTTCAGGCGTGCTGGGATGGTCACCAGCCTTTAAATCCGGGCTCCTGACTTCTTTGGCAATGTCATTCTCTCAGGAACTTAGGAGGCTCCGCTCTGCAGTATTTGCTTCCAGTCCATTCTATATGCCAGTAATGCCACCCAGAGATTTTTTTTCTGAGTCCAGATTCTCAACTCTGTCTTCATCCTGCCATTCTCTCTCAACCTAACGGTGGCCACCTGGAGGCTGTTAGACCTGGATACAAAGTCCCGGTCCTTGAATTGATTTTTGCCCCAGGCCTAATTCACTGTGTTTGGCTGAGAAGAGAGATCGCTGGATCTTTGCTGCCCAAAATCTTTTAAAATTCAGACATCGAACACTGTCTGAAAAAGAAACTTTCACTGATCCAAGCCCCTGAGATTTGGGGATTTACAGCAGTTCATAGATCCCCACTCATATGGGGATTAATTTTATTGGGGGAGGTAGAAAGGCAAAGCCCAAAGGAAAAGAGTTTTCTAGGAGAGATATTTTCCCCATCACAGCAGTCCCTGAATTTCTGATTCTCTCTATTGCATTTCTTTTCTTTGTGTAGCTGTCTTTATTGAGCTCATCTTCTCCTTGGAATAGCTGGCTGGGGACAGCCATACAGCATTAACCTTCTTGTTCCCTCATTTCCATTTTTCATCCCAGAGCTCGAGCAGCTTCTGGGTTGTCACAGGCAATCATCTTTCACAAAACACGCCATCTAAGGAGAACACTGATCTCTGCTTACCCAATTTGCTGTATCTCTTTCCTCAACTTCCTATTTTTGTTTTTTAAAAACTGGAAGTGCCTCACTTCAAGGAACAGATTCTTGCATGAGTCAAAGAATGCTAATAGCTGAAACAAACAGCTGCTAAAGCTCTGAAAATAATACACGGGCTGCAAAATGATTGTTCCTTCTCCTGTTGCAATACAGTAGTGATGGACTCAGAGGAGGGGGTGGGGGACACAGGACCTCTGCTCCATGGTGTCACTCAGGGATCTGGGCTCCTTCCACCGACAGCCTCGAGTATCTGTTAGGATGCTGGGTACCTCTGTGGATTCTGGTATCTGATTGGTAGGGGAGGGAAGAGAGATCATGAAGAAATTTTTGTTTTGTGTTGTGTTACTGGGGATTAAACCCAGTCCTAGTACATGTGAGGTACCTTAAGCTGCATCCCCTGTCCTCTTTATTTTGTGACAAGATCTTGCTAAGTTACCCAGGCTGGCCTCAAACTTGTGATCCTCCTGCCTCGGCCTCCTGAGTAGCTGGGATTATAGAGGTGGACCACCGTGCCCAACTCCGTGGGAAGTTTTTCAGACAGGCCTGCAAGAGCTTGCCCATCAGCAAGAACTATTCTCCTGACCCCACTGAATGTAAGAGCTCTTGCAAATTCCATCTATTGGGAAGTCCAGGAAGAATGGGACATACAGGCTCAGGGTGCAGGAGAACTCTCCGCACAACCCCACTTTTCCCTCGCTTCCAGGGTTATGGACACAGGGATAGACCTCAGTTCTCCCCTTGAGGATGCGTTGTTGCCCCAGCTATGGGAGGGCTGTGTGCTTACACCCTTCATTTGTTGGTCTCCTCTGGAATCCACTCAGCGGCAAAGAGCCACCTTGCCCAGAATCAAGTCCTTCCTGAGGTGGCACACATCCAGTGGCTGTCAAAGCCCAGTCATTCTGAGCCCAAGTGGGACAGCTGTGATGTGAGGCATTAGGCTCCAGACCCCTGTGGGATTGGCCAATACTATTACTGGGCTTTCTCAGCAGTGCTTCCTATCTGATTTCCCTCCTCCCCATAGGCGTTAACAACAAGGGCACTCCCTGAGTCACCCTGCACACAAAGCCCATCGCGGAGTCCCCTTCCTCAGAGCCCCTAACCTGCAGCACTGGGGGACACACTGTAACTACATCTACCAGCCTTCGTTTCCAGCCTGAGAATAGCTTGCTGTCCTCTACCGTGGTCCCAGTGCAACAGGAATTAGTGAGACAGGAGTTAGGCAGTGAGGACCGCAGCCCCAGAATGGAGTCAGAAAGGCCAAAATGGAGTCTGCTGGGTCAGGACCCTCCAGGGGTCTTGCAAAAACATCTGCTGGGTGTCCTTCAGCTGTCAGAGAATGATCAGGAGGGCCATTGGCTCAAGGGAGCAGGGGTCTGGCATGGGCACTGTGAGAACTCTGCATAGATTTGACCCTGGAAAGTATGTAGTCTCCTAAAGGGCAGAGATAATATTACTTACACTATGGCCTGAGCACCCTTCTAACTCCTTAAAAACCCCTACACAAAGAGTCTTCATGGGTGTCCTACTCAGGACCCCGTCCCAGCTAGCAGGAGTGGGGGCATCCGTCTCAATCCCTCTGATTTGGGTTGGCCAAAGGAGATTATTCAGGAGTAAATTTTGCTCAAGCTGCTCTTCCTGTCATTGCCCCATGCTGGAGTTCTGCTGGGCAGGAAAGGGGGCAAGCTGTGGACTGGCGAGGGGGACATCAACTCCTCACACCCACTTCCTGAGCATGGAGGACAGGGCCTGGCAGGTCAGGGGGGACTCAGGACAGATGCCAGTGAGGACGGTGGCCTCCGTGGGCCAGGAGCCTGATCCTCAGGATGCTCACAGCGAAACTGAGCAGACCTGGTGAGCTCACCGTGAAAGATTAGGCACCTCTGGGACGGTAAGGGAGACTACGCAAATAGATACAATGAAAGCATGGTAATGGGTCGCCTCCGAGGCCAGGAAGGAGCTCATTCGGCAGAAGGCTCCTGCAGTCTGTCACCCATTTGGTTTTCAGCACCAGAGACCTGCAAATAGAGATGATGTCAAGAGAGAAAAAGGACAAGTAAAGGCTTTAGATGAAGTTGAAATAAATAGAAGAGATCGATGAGAAAAAGCCTAGAAAACCAAAAGACCCAAGAAAACTCAAAAGTGAGAAATTCCAGAAAGAGGGAGAGCGTTCAGGAGAGACCTCTCACAGGGCCATGACGGGTTGGCCCCATCTTTTAAGACTGGCGTTGCTCCTCCTAGATGCTCCCGAGCCTGGTTGGGGCTCCAGAAGGTGAGAGAATGGTCCCTAAGCCAGTCCTCGGGCCCAGGATCCCTCCCATCCTCCCCAAAGCCCAGTACCGCCCCTGAGGGTAGAGGTTTGAGCTCCTGAGACCCCTCAGCCCACCCTTGGGTATGATGGAAACCCCCCTTCTCTATTCTACTTGACTTTTCACTTCTGCCTTCCTTCTTCTACCTCTCCTACCACATCTCACCCCTACCTGCAACCCTGAAATGCCCATTGGGGAACCAAGGTGTCACATCTATCTCTACCTGTTCTGCAAATGGCGGGCAGTGCCATCTTCCATGACTAGAAATGGGATCTGACGGGCCCATGTCTTCTATCAGAGGTAAAAACCAAATGGTAGAATTACAGGGAAAAGTACATGCCAACGAAATCACAAAACAAAACAAAAACAAAAACAGAAGTCCAGAAATGTAAAGACTAACAAGGTAAGATTTATTAGTTGGATCAGAATTTTGTTACCTGGTTGCTCCTAAAAGAGTAACACACATGAACATAATGAAATAGGTAGATATTAATTTCCTCAGGTAGAGATGAGCACAAAAGCCTAAAATAAATTGACCAGAGACCTTGGATAACGTTGACACTTAGTTTAATGAGCGCTTGACGAGCACCCTTCTGGTAAGATTGGAAAAAGGCCTAGAGCCAACTCGGGAGACCCCATTCCTCCTGTTGGAGTCACCTGAACTTGCAGGTTCCCTTTCTCAACCATAGTTTCCTTGCTTCTGAAAGGAAGGGACTAGTCAACAAATGATTTCCAGAGTCCGCCCAGCTTTACTGTTCTAGCCCTGAATAAAGGAAGAGGCTGTAGGAGTGACGCTGAATCTTCCTGGATGGCCACTGTGGGTGGGGTCAGCACAGGCGTCCTTCTGCCAGCATCACCAATCCATCAGCACAACCACGCACCCAAGCCAGGCCTGGGGACAAACAGGGCTGGGCCACCGACCTGAGGCAGACAGATGGAGTCCAGTCAGGCAGAGAACTCACAGTTTGCACCAAACTCTTTCTCTGGACAGGAACTTGGGGATTAGGCACATGGGGCAGCATGCTAGGGTGCCCCACCATATCCACTTTGAGAACCTCTCTTTTATGAGTGTAGTTCTAGTTTTAATATCAGTCTATTGAGAACACACATATTTATATGAAGCTACATGGAAACCCTAAACACCTTCAAAAGCATTTACAGAAATGTGAAAAATAGTAATGATTTGTATCTCTGAAATATTTATTCAGACTTCAAATAATGCACACGGGTCCAGTATTTCTGAATTCCTATAATTTCTCCAGTCCCTCAGGGTTCTTAGTTGTGGGCTGGGAGCTGAAAGTCTAGAAAAGTCCTCAAAGTGTGGGCCTTGGGCCGGTGCTCACCTTAACCTGGGAGTTTGCTAGAAATGCAGATTCCTGGGCCCTGCCTTACATTGACGGGACCAATAACTCTGGGGATAGGACCCACAATCCATGTTGTTCTGTATGAGAACGAGGGAAACCAACAAGGGACAGTGAAGACCTCAGGTCCAGCAGGGACAAAGCAAGGAAGAGGGTCTCAGGAACCCAGAAAGGCTGTGGTGAGGGGACAGAACAAAGGGGCGGGGGACTTGGTGTGCTGGGAATGTGGTCATCCTGCAGCTGAGGGCTTTAGTTCTGCCTTCACTGGTTCTCCAACACCAACCAAGTGTCCAACAATTCAGTTCAATTCTGATACCAACCCCCGGAGGTAGCCAAGCCCCACAGTGTAGGGCTCCATCCCATAAGACTCCCCAGTTTCAGATGTCGGTCACAGTGCTGGTCCCCAGGCTGGTCACACTTCTGTCCAACTTGGCTACAAATTCAGGAGTTCCCACAATCCCTGCTTCGGCTCAGTAATTCACCAGAGTGACTCACAGGACTCAGGAAAAGACTCGCATTCAGCAGCTCAGGTTGAAGACAGAGAACCCAGGAACTGTCAAACGGAAGGGACGTGTGGGACAATTGTCTCAGGGTGTGTGTGCTGTGGTTGGCACGTGACTTCTGTGGCTTCCGTGCCCTCTCTGGGCACACTGTCCTCCCAGTGCCACCTCCCCAGTCCCAGGTCCTTTATAACCCTGTCGCCAGCTCTGCTTCCTTCTGAGGAGGTTGGGCTGGTATAGAGAGCCCTCCCGGTCCTCAACACGGTCCGGGAAGTTTATATTTGTAACCCCATGGAAAAGTTATTGGAATTCTAGAGAGTTAATTCCAATCTACCACTTCCAGTGCAACCCACGGCGAGAATAAAGACACTAAGGCATATTTATAGTTGTGGGGAGCCAAGGGGTCCTAAGTCCAGCCAAGATGGTGGCTACTGGAACAAAGGCCTCGGACCCAGGTTTTATTAATTCTGAAGGAGGGGAGTGGCTCGGGGATGAGTGACTGTGAGAGTGGCGGGAAGTACTTGAATCTTGTGAGCTGGGCTAGGCCTGAAATCACCTTTGCAATATGCAGAGGGAAGGATATGCAGAAGGAGTAATCTGCATAACACAATTCAAGATAGTATCTAATGTTTTGGGGTCGGTGCTTCAGCTCTGATGTGTAATCTTTTATGCCCTGGGAAGTCATAGCCTCTTTCTCGAGGCTCAATCCCAGCCGACAGCGTGGAGCACGGCTTTCCATCCCGCCAGACTCAACCATGTATTGGGAGCAAAAGGGCGGGGAAACGCAGGCCTGTCGCTTTGCTTCAAAGACTACACATCAGGACCTCGGCTGGACCGATTTGCATTGCCTAAAGCCAATTAAAGAGATAAGGAAAAGTCCTAGCCAGCTCTGTACATATTAATAGGTGGAAATAGGGCCAGGTTCAGCCAAGATGGAGATAATTGCTCTTCTTTCAAGGAGAGTCATCCAGGTGGTCCCCCACAGGCTGGGACCCAAGGTCCCCACCCTGTGCTCTGGTGACATTCCCCCTCTGGAAGACGCGTGAGGGCCCACCCCGATTTACCGCATCAGCATGAGCGCAGGTGAGGTGAGGGGGTTCATTAGGAGCAACAAGACATTTCTTATCACTCAGGAAGTGCCAAGGGTGTTAGGAGCTCTGTGCCAGCAACCCAAAGTACCTGATAAGGTTTTTATTACACCACAGCCACAGCCAACCCAGTGGAACCCAACGGTGAGTCAGCCAGGCCTGCGGCCCCCGGGGAACCGAGGCGCCTCCTGTCAAGGAGCAGGGCGGGGGGAGAAGGCCAGGGAACCTCCAGCCGCCCACAGCACACCCTTGCTGTCCTGCACCTGCCGTCCCGGCAGGGATTCTGACAGACGCCTCCTCCCCAGGGGAGGGAGGACATGGTTTACTGCAGCCTACTGGGGGTGAGATGTCACAGAGGGGCTGCCCTGCCCAAGCTCCAGGGGTGCACACAGCAGGATGAGGCAGGGACCTCAGTGGTTTCCTTGGCCGGACACCCACGGCCACTTTCTCCCCCGGCTCATCATCCCAGGTCCCTCAGCCCACATCTCCTCAGTTCCTTCTGGGCTGCTGTCACCCACTCCCACTGCTCCTCCTGGAGCCAGCTGCGCCACCCCACTGCCACCCTGCTATCTCCAGCCTCTAGCCGCCATTCAAGGCCCATGACCTCGAATTCTCCTCGTCCTCAGTGTTCTCATTTCCTGTGCTTCAGACAAGCGCAGCTCCTGCCATGCCCACCGCCCACTGGCTCCTGCAGCTCACCTCTCCCGCCCTCCAGCCAGCCAGACTCCTGCCCCAGCTTCCCGAGTGCCGGGATTACAGGTGTGCACCCCACACCTGGCTTCGTGTGTTTTTTGCACATTTCCCCAGTGCATTTTTTGCAGGCTTTTTCAATGCCAGGCACTCCATATAGGGTGGTGAAGGAAATGGGCCCTGGTCCTGCCCTCTTGGAGCCTGGCGGATATGACACACAATAATAAAATGCTCACAGGGGTGACGAGGGCTGCTGGAGAGGAGCTGAGAGAACACAGAACTGGGGAATCGCCTGAGCCACAGCAGGCAGGGGAACCTCCCCAGGGAAAGCTGAGGGAGGAGCCTAGGGAAGTCAACTAGGCAAGGGGTGGCAGAGGGTGTAGCGTGTGCACAGCCTCGGGTCGTCACCCCCTCTGCTCCTTGTCACCTTGTCGTGGTCAGATCTGCCAAGGGCCTGGTTGTGATAGACGCTCAATAAATCCTTAAGCTGAATTACCTGGACTTGAACTGAGTCCCCACTTCCCAGTTAGCCACTGCCAACCCCAGAGCAACCTCCTGAGTCCTCCTGAGCTTGGGCACAGGGCCCCGGGCACTTTCTATGACTGCTACCATCATAACCCACGTCTGGACTCAGCCCCACTGAGCCAGCAGTGGGGATGGACCGTGGGTGACACCAGTCACCGCCAGAGGCCCTGCAGGCAACCAGGGCATTGAGCAGAGAGGACAGCGACCTGGACACTGTTCATGCAAACAGTGACCAAAGGAAGCCATGGGGGAAAAGTTTTCTGTGTGCTGCAGGGCACAGGGGATGTGGCATCCCCAGGCATCCAAGTAATTTCCTCTGCCGGGACGGGCAAGAGCCATAGCTTGGGATACCAGAGTCCCTGCAATGCCAGGGAGGCCCCCGAGGCCCTAGCGAAAATCAGAACCACCAGGGCAACGGTCATTTGGATCTGAGAATGGGGCCGCCCGTGGAACGGGGCCCTGTGAAAACACTGTGTGCATCTCCCTTGACCGCGGAAGGAGGGGACAAGTTAGGGCCGATTCTCCCAGTCTCGGGGTACCACTAGGCAGAACTGTCCTAGAGCCTAGGAAGCCTGGCCAGGTCTGGGGTAGCCAGGGCCCCCCAGGCTAGAGGAAACGTATGAGGTGGGAGGAGGAGGAAGCGCATACCTGGGGGACGCTCAGGCCTGCTGTCCCCATGGGTATCAGCGAGTCACCTCTTCAGCAGCCAGCAACACAGGATTTACCAGGACCCCACATGCCCCCAATCTAGGGCAGCCCTGAATCTTCCAGCCTCTCCCTTTGACCCCCGAGAGAATCCTGGGGTTTAGCCCAACATCCCATTGACCGAGCAGCATCTCTCACGATGTCCCTTGGTCTCCTGCTCTCCGGCCACACTGGCCTACATCCTCCTTCCCCATGTAGCTCACGCAGCTGGGACGCTTTCCATTCCATCCCAGCTCTGCCCAGCCCAACTCCCTGAGTCTCTAATGACTTTCTGGGACCTCTGCAGTTAGAGGTAATGTGTGCCCCTGGTCTGAGTGGCATTGCCTACTCCCCAGCCTGATTTGTGACTCCTTGTGTGCTTGTCTGCCAGCCCCTCTGGGCTGCTGTCTGAGAACAGAATGCGGGTCCCCATCTCTCCTCTCTTGTCCCCTCCACATCCCCTGTGCCCTGCAGCACACAGTGCCTTGGCCCCCGCTAAGGCTGGGCTGAGCACCCCATCAACATTCAGAAAGTGCTACCAGGTGTGGTGGTGCACACCTGTCATCTCAGCACTCAGGAGGCTGAGGCAGGAGAATCACTGTGAGTTCAAAGCCAGCCTGGGCTACATAGTGAGTTCAGGGCCAGCCTGAACTACATAGCAAGAACCTGTCTCAAAAAAGAAAGAAAGAAGAAAGAAAGAAGAAAGAAAGAAAGAAAGAAAGAAAGAAAGAAAGAAAGAAAGAAAGAAAGAGAGAGAGAGAGAGAGAGAGAGAGAGAAAGAAAGAAAGAAAGAAAGAAAGAAAGAAAGAAAGAAAGAAAGAAAGAAAGAGAAAGAAGAAAAGAAAAGAGAAAAGAAAAGAAAAGAAAAGAAAAATTCAGGAAGCTCTGTCCCCCTCTGCTCATTATGCATCCTTGGCAAGGCTGTGCTGAGCTCAGACTTCAGGGACAATGTCACCCAGACCAAGGCCAGCGCTTGGCAGAGGCAGCGGCTGGAGAAGCTAAGGGCATCTCTCAAGAGGGGAGGTGGCTTAGAAGGCTCTTTGTGGCTGCTTCTCCCAGGAGCCAAGCAGATCTAAATTCTCAGCTTCCCTGTCTTTTGCCTTCCTGGTTGCCTTGAAATGTCCCCCTTCTGGGCAGACGCTGGCCCTCACGCCTCCTTCTGGTGTGACCAGGAGCAGGGGAAGCCTGAGGAGGAACAGCAAGCCCGGGGCAGGGGTAGCCCACAGGGGTGGCAGGGCAGAAAGCCGGTCTTTGAGCCATGTCTCCTTCGGAGACAGTGCTTTCTTCCTTTCCACTTATAAATCCACTCTTCCCTGCATGGGGTAACAGCTGCCATTCTCCTCCGCCTACCATGTCCAGGCACAGCGCAGGCTCCAGAAGTTAAGGGCGCATTTAAACCTCCCCACAACCCCGCCAAGTGGTTCCTATGCTCACTGAGCTGCGAAAGGCCTAAGTACGTTGTCTAAGACCATGCAGATAATAAGCAGGATCCGAAACCGGGACCATCAAGGGCAAAGCCTGCTGTTTCTATCTGACATTTAAAACTTCATGGCCAGCAGTCAAGAAAATGCATGTGAGGCCTCGTGCAGGCTGCTCACTGCACTGGGCTCTTCCTCCGGTCAGCAGGGCCCTGAGAATTCTTTAGGGCATTTGCCAAGAGTCGCAGGCACAGGGGTATGGGGCTGGGACACAACTGCATCGAAGCAGCATGGGCAGGGACAGCAGGCCCCCCAGGCCTTAGATCCCCCGAGGGTGTGGTGTCAGTACAGGGACACTAAATGGGGAGGTCTTGGCTTCTTCCATCTGCTGGTGTCACCCCTGGCAACCGTCCACCTCCTTGTCTCCCAGGTCTCAGTGTCCGATTCCTTATGAGAAACCAAGTTGGGCAATAAAATAAGGAAGTCCAATCACCCGCGCTTCGGAGGGGAGGAATCTGTCTTGGGATGAAAGTCCCTGCACCGGCCTCCTGCCCCTGCGAGCCAGATCTACTTGGGCCTGGTTGTGTTTCCTCCTCCCAGATGAACAAACAGGCACTGGCTGGCTGGCTGACAGCTTGTTTATGTGGCTACTTGGTTCCGACAACAAAGACTGAGTCTTGGAGGGTGTAGCACATGTGAATTATGGGTGACTGGGGTTTGAAGTGATCCCCAACTTTGCAGTTGAACCTCTGTTGACATCTGAATCTTTTCTACTGTATTCCCTGCAAGTGGCAGTCAGGCTTCTTGTATGCCTCCATGGATGGAGAACTCACTCCCTTCCCAGGCCAGACCAGATGGGAGGGGCAGGTCTTTATTTCTTTCCCAGCCAGACCTTAGTAACACCAGCAGAAGAACCCTAGGAAATCAGAACGAGGGAGCCAGGACCACAGTGTCCAGAGTCACAGTAGCTGATTAATAACAGAGCCAGGACTTGAACCTAGAAAGTAAAAGGACTGAATTTTCTTCTATGGAAGAAATTGATTGGGACTTAGTATTTAGGGATTTAAAGATTCCTGGGAATCTTTACATGGACTCTGAGTCCTTGTAAAATTCTGAGGTTGGATCTAGGCAAATAAAAAGTGAGGGGAGCCAGGTGTGGTGGTACATGTCTGTAATCCCAGCCCCCAGGAGGCTGAGGCAGGAGGATCACCACGAGTTCAAGCCCAGCCTGAGCTACATAGTGAGTTCACAGCCAACCTGAACTACATAGCAAGACCCTGTCTCAAATAAACAATCAAACAAACAAAAAAACAATAAAAAGGAAGGGAAACAGATAATCAATAGAAATCTGGTCCACTGCTAGTCTACACTTGTAGCGGGTTCCTGGTGCGCTGGTTTGCAGTGTGGGCCTGGAGGTACCTGTTATTCTCATCAGGAGGGCAATTTGTTTCCTTTCCTGACTCCTGTGACCTCCAGGTGAGATCAGGACAAGCTGGAGATGCCTAATGTTTGCTTTACAAGTGCAGAACTCCAAAAACGTCTTTTCTAAATAACTGGAGCAGAAATTACCATTTAGCTGGAGAAGAAGTTAATGTGACCGTATTTTTTTTTTAATGAAAAGACCTTTTTAGCAATTATTTAAAATTAATTTTCTCTAAGGTCGAGCCTCCTGCTGACTCACAGCTGTGCCGTGGGCGTCATTGTGAGAACTGCTGTTACAGAGAGGCAGGCGCTGGGTCCCTGGGCTGTCCCTTGCAGACTTAATTAAGGATTTAGAGCCTCCCAGGGCACTTGTCAAAGCTCCAGTGTACCCTGTGCCCTCTCAGAAAGGTGGGGGTGGTGGGGGCTAAATTCCTGTAGTTCTGTGTGTTCTCAGACACAGCCTGCTGTTTGGAAGGTGGGGTTTCCTAATTGTCTGGGAGTCATTTGGCTGAATTGGTCTTTGCATTTCCCTGAAGTCAGAAGGGGCTCTGTGCTCCTGCTGCTCCCTGATGGGGCTGCCTTTGAGGATCTGCAGAATGTGGGAGAGGGAACCGCCCTTGGCCTGCCCTGGCAGTCCCGCAGGGGGCCTTTTGCCAATGCTCTGTGTCACTTGTCACATGGGGCCGGTGCTGCTGGGCTCTGGCCATGTGTGTTGACCGTGCTGGGGACTTCTTTTTACACCATTCTGGCAATTTGGAGACAGACTCAGCTTGTCATTCCATGTGATGAGTGCCCACTGGGTACATATTCATGGATATTTATATCTACGTCATGAAACTTTGAACTCTACAAAAAGTCTGGTTTTGGAGAACTATGTAAGAGTGAAACAGCCTGGGCGTGGTGGTGCACACCTATGATCCCAGCACTTGGGAGGCTGAGGCAGGAGGATCACTGTGAGTTTGAGGCCAGGCTGGGCTACATAGTGAGTTCAAGGTCAGCTGAACTGCACAGCGAGACCCTGTCTCAAAACAACAACAACAAGAAAAAAGAGTAAAATGGATAAGTTAAATGATATTTTGTTTTAGTAATTTTGATACATTTCAAATTGCTATCAAAAAAATGACATCTGTTCCGACTTCCACTAAGAGTCCCTGACGATCTTCTAACATTCCAGGGCAATATCAGACTTTCACCTTTGCCAACCAGAAGGGCGAGAAAGGGATTATGCTGTTTAAATTTGTATTTCTTTAGTTAGGAGTGAGCTAGAACATCTCGTGTATTGATTGGGCCCTTATTGATAGATCTAGAGAAGAACAAATTTTCAAAATTCAAAATATGGATTCCACAGAATATGAGTTGCTTTTACACCATCAGAAAGTAGAAAAATTGTATGCCAGGCAGTTATGAATTGGGACCACCTGTACCATGTGTGTGGGACTGAAACTGCGAAGTGCTCGGGCTGTTCTTGGGCAGCTCTTGCCCCACACTGCCCTGCAGGCTTGGAGCTATGTGGCCAGGAGGACTCAGTGTCCTGATCAGCTGTGGTTCTGGAGGAAACAGGAAAGCAGAGATGGTGCTGGTCATTCAGTGTCAAAGTGATGGGGCCCAGAGAGTTGGATTAATGTGTGCACCAAGTGTTGGCTGAGTGCCTTTTCTATGCTAGGCCCTTCTAGGAGCTCCTTGATCTGGAGTTCATTCCTGAGTCTCTAAATGATTCCAAATGGCCTCTCTGTGAGTGGGGGTAACCCACATCCCGTGATAAAAATCCTCAAATTCCCAGCACCTCAACACAGGGACATTTATTTCTCATTCATGTCGTAGTTTAATGCAGACATTCTTGGGAAGACTTCCATGATCCAGGCTCTTTCTCTGTCTTTTTTTTTTTAATAAATTTTTTATTTTTAATCAACACACATTTATGGGATGCAGTATGATATTTCAATACATGTATACAGTGTATCACAATCGGATCACGGTAACTGTTGTATCCGTCAACTCAGACATTTTTCACTTCTGTGTGTTAGGAACTTTCAAAATCTTCTCTCCTAGTGCTCTTTCTACCTTCAGCCCTTCCTTCTGCTAGAGCCTCAGAGTCCTCTTCATTCAGCTGGTGGGTGACAAACGAGACCATGGAGGCTCCACCTCACCCCAGAGAGAATGGCCAGCATCAAGAAATCAAATCACAAACGCTGCCTGTGGGTGGGAATGTAAACTAGAACCAATCATTATGGAAATCAGTATGGAGAGTCCTCAAAAAACTAAAACTAGAAATTCCATTTGGCCCAGATATTCCCCTTCTAGGTATCTTCCTGAAAGAGTTAAAGACATCATATTACAGTGATCCATGCGCACCCATGTCTATAGCAGCACAACTCATAATAGCTAAATCTGGGAAGTGGCCTATATGTCCATCAATAGATGAATGAGTAAAGAAAATGTGTTATTTACACACAATGGAGTACCACTCTGCCATAAAGAAGGATAAACTTGAGTCATTTGTAGGAAAATGGATGCACTTTGAGACCATAAGTTTAAATGAAACAAATCAGACACACAAACTCAAATATCACATAGTTTCTCTTATATGACAAACCCAAATTATAAATAAAGAGTAAAATAAAAGATAGGTAATAGGAAGTAAGGAGATAGATCTTTCTTAAATGGGAAATGTATTAAGGGATGGAAGGAGAGGAAGGGAAGGGAATGAAAAAAGGAATGAAGATGTGTTATGTACGTGCACCAACTCCACACAGGGAATGTGAACAGTATGTACTGCAAACTTGTACTAATAAAAAAATATAAAAAAGAGAGACCATGGAGTAGTCATACTTACTTCTCAACCATGACGACACAAGTGAAACATATTGGTTCTACATTATCTCACTGGTGAAAACTAGTCATGTGTTCCCACCTAGAGGCGAGGGACATTGGGAAATGTGGACCCTGGCAGAAGATGCTTTGGACCATCAGCTCTGCACTCTGGAAGGGGACATCAGTCTAGTGCCAGCTGCCTCTGCCCCTGTCCCGGAGAGACTGGAGAAAAGATGGTGCTCATCAGTCGGTCCCAGCCCAGATTAAGACATTTTTCTTCTCAAGGGTAAAGTCTTAAAAAGACTCCAGGGAACACTTCACGACCACCCGAAGCAAGAGGATCTTTGGAAGTGACCTTGGAGGACATAGAGTGAGCTGGGGGCGGCCTAGGCTGATTGAAGATACCTGAGGGTGGGTCTTCCTGGGAGATGGGAGTCCAGGCTGACCGCCTCCTGTGCTGAGGCTGGGCGTGTGCCAGCAGGGTAGACTGAGAGCCAATTCTGCCACCAGCTACCTAAGGAATTTCTTAATCTTGCTCCCACATGCTCACCTATCTTCTTCCACCATGCCTCTGCTTGTCCCTTGTGCTCAAGGCACAGAGGACCCCAATCCCCTCCTTAGAGAGCAGATCAGTGTTCATTCCTCAGTCCTTTCACTCATTCATTCATCTGTTAAACACTGTGCCGCCCTCTAAGAGGGGCATGAAGTCGGCCAGTTAAGTCCCACCATGAGAGGTTACAGTGCTTACGGGCAATGCCCTTTTCCCAGCATCCCTTTGCTGGGAACTCAGAATGCTGACGGCAGAGGCCCTTCTTCTGGGCAAGTAGCCTTTCACTGCCTGCCTTTCTCTGAGTCAGCACTTACCATAGACGCCAGTGGGGTCTGCCATCCACACAGTGCAAGACCCGTCCCCACCTTCCCAGAAATAGCTGTCCAGCATGAGCTAGCCATGTGCCAACGTCTGGAATTCACTGCCTCCAGAGGCACCCTGGTAAAACGCTCTTCCTTTTATGGAAAACATCCCTGTTTCCCGTTTTTCCTCCTTGATCCTCTGGGGCCATGCAGTACAAATCTGCCCCTTTGTCCCCAGCGGGGAACTGCAGAGATTGATGGGGTCTTCCCTCCCGAAAAGCCTGCTTGCTCAGAGACTCTGCTTGGCTACAATTTTATGGGACCCCATGGAGGCTGCCCAGTCCCCACCCCACCTTGCGTGCTGCCCAAAGTCATTTGCCCAATATTGTCCTCGAGTGCATCTGGGAGGGCCGTGCTTCCCAGAGCACTGAACATTGCCAAGTGATCCCAAAGCATTGCCTTAAACGCAGCCTGACTTGATCTGATAAATCCAACAGGGTGTGGGAGGGACTGGGAAAGATTCCTGGCAGAGACTTTGTCCCCTCACTGTGGAGGATTTGAAGGAAGATCGGGCACAGAGTTGGGCTTGCAAAATGTTAAATTATATTTTCTGAATTTACGAATCCGCCCTTTTCCCTTTACCATTTTGGGCATTCTCCAAATGACACTGTTTTTGGAAAAATAGTCAGACACTTCATGAAATACATTTTAAAGTCAAGCAGGCAATAAAAACATGGCCTGTGTTTAATTGATTATAATTTTCGAGGGAAGATGCTTGTGGGCAGTCTTTTAGAAGCTTTTGCTTTGCTGTTGGTTTCTTTCTGTGTCCCCCTGGAGTGATGTCTGTTTCAGCCGTCCTTGTGTCCCTGGGCCTGGAAGCCTGGTAAATAAGCAGGCCCGGGAGAGCCTAGGGAGTCAGCAACATCCAGGAAATCAGAGGCCCTGAGGTTAAGCACTGAAACTCTCTCTTTCCAGGAAGGAATGACTGAACCACAACAACGACCTTGGGTTCATTTGTCTTTGTCCAACTTTCCCCACTTGTCCTCCCTGGCCCCCTGCCCGGGCCCCACGCTACGGAGGAGCGGTAAAGACCTGCAGCTCTCTGAACTAGGGGTGCTGCCAGGTCCACCCTGCCTTTGACTCACTGGGCCACAGAGCTGAGCTGAGTCAGGCTTCCTCCCCAGCTCCGAGAAGAAGGGCTGTCAGGAAGCTCAAATATGCAGAGAATGTGAAATACAGTATTTAGTGCAACCGCTTTTCACCTCCCCCGGAGCTATCTGCAAATTAGCCTCACTCACACGAGGCAGCAAACTGTTGGTGTGACACGGAGGGACCTTGGCTGGGGGCTCCTGTCTGCAGGTGCAGGCTGGGGAGAAGGCTGGAAATGCAGGCAGTGTTGGGAGTCAGGGAGCTGCCTTTGGAAGTTTTCCTGCCATTGTGCTGCCAGGCTGTGTGGCAGCAAAACATCCCACAGGGTGTTGGGACTGATTTCAGGATATCGTTCCTGGACTTAAAATGAAACCATGATGTTAGCAGCAGGGCGGAGGGAACTTGGTGCCTCTGTGCTAGTTGGCGCCAACCCAAGTGGATAAAGTTTTTGAGAACATTTTACTTTTGTTGATATTCTTCCCCTGGTAAACACCAAACTCGCTCCAGACAGCACAACAGGGACATGAGCAAGAGTGATACTGCACAACCTCGAGTCGTTCAAGAGGGACTGTTGGATCAATTCTAATAAAGACACTCAAATTAAACAATCAAAATAATGAAGTGGAGAGCATACCGAGCTCCAAATACTTCATGACTTTGGAATTGAAGGAAAAACATTCTTTGTGTAGTGGGACTAGCTTTTCCAGATGGAACTGGCTATGCAAACATACTTTGATTAATATGCGTGATCTTGCTTAAAACGTGCGTCCTAGCTCAGACTCCTGATGCAAAACCGAGTGGATTCAAGGAAATGCATAATCCTTCACTTGGATCACTTTATAGAGCAGACTTATTGGAAGTCAGGATTTTTTTTAATAGAACCTGAGCCTTCTTTGCAGTATTTGAACCCTATTATTATTATTCACTGAGGGGGAGGAAAGGAAGAGGGAGGGGCTTATGAGGGAGAAGCCAAGTTACTAAGCAGGGCTGAGGTGCTTTGGGACTGGCCTTCCTGTCTCTTTCACTGCCCACGGTCAGCATTTCTGCTGCTGCTTGTGGGGGAAGGCGGAGCAGGGAGAGATGGGGTGGGAGAAGAAAGGGAACCATCATCGGAACATGTCCTTGAGTTGTGTGCCAGGCCTGTGTGATTGCAGATGAGGCATAGATTGATGACATTACCTTGACTTTGAAAGTCTCTTTGACCCTTGCTATACAAAAAGTTACCTTACCGGCTCTGAAGACAAATAGGACTACATCTGTTTGTAATGTTCCAGCTAATCACGGTACCACCCCCACAGCCAAGTTCACAGGAAGCCTGTTCTCCCCCAGGACTTCCCACCCCGTTTGCCCAAGAATTCTGGGGCCCTCTCAGCTAGAGGAGCTTGATGCAGACTGCAGAGGGGAAGGAAGAAAACCACCAGGGTTCTGCCTGAGAAGACCCTAAAGCCCCCTCAGTCTTCCACGCCAACCAGTGGGGTCAGGGTCCACCCTTGGGCCAGGGCTAAGATTCTTTGCTTTCTGACCCTATATCCAGCTCTCCTGGCTGTTGGGGGGTGGGGGGTGGGGGGTCGGAGGAAGAAGAAGGATCTGCCAGGAGTCCTTTCCTGCTGGCTGACCCCACACCTAGTCATCTCAGCCCATCAAAGAGCTTCAATCATGTCTATCCTCAAAAGGAAGGAGCCAGGGTTGCTTTTAAACTCCTTGATCTCTGTGCATTTGCCAGATCCTTCCCAGAAGTAGGGCAGTGGCACGGAGGAGGACCATGCTTCCACTTGGTGTGGAAACTCTCCAAGCCTTTGAGCAATTCTAGGTTATCTCCTTTGCACTCCGAAGGAGATCTCTATGTCCATGGTAGGATGGTCTGACAAGACCCAGGATAGCTGCAATGTGGGAGGCAAAATTTATTCCACAGAAGTTTCCCTCCACCTAGGATGCCTGCCCCAAGTAGAAGAGACGTCTGGGAGCAGCAGAGTTTTTTAATTTTCAAGGCTACTCACTTCAATGTGTGCAACTAACTCAGAGTATACACAGCATCTCTTGCACATCCAAGTCAAATGGCTGGAAACTAAATATAAAAAGCTCTTGAAAGCATCCAGAGGAAAACAACACATTGTACACAAATAACAATAGTTGGCTTCTCATCAGAAGCCATGGAAGCCGAGGACAGTAGAATGGCACCTTCAGAGAGTGGAAGGAGAATTCCAGTTTCAGCTCTGACTTAGAAGTTGTGATTCCCAACCCTAGAACAAGAGGAAGCGGAGCCCATGGAAAATCAACAACTTTTGCGGCCTCATCAGAGAACTGAGGTCTTGGGGCATGTTGCCACTGTGGAATCTGGAGGGGCAGAGGGACCCAGGATCACAGGCCAGCTCTGATTCCCTCGGCCATGAGCTGTTGCCTGGTAGGGATATCTAAATGGCAGCATCGATAAGTTGCTGGAGGTTTAATGGACCAGTGTGAGAATGAGAAGCTCCAGGGGCTGTAGACTTAAGGGCACCCACACTTCTATGATTTTCACCCCCAGTTTCTCATGGCCCAGAGCCCTCAAAAGTACCCTATGGCTCTGGCGGGGTTAGGGAAGGTGATCAGTGTGAAGAGCGAAGAACTACTTTCTAAGGAAAAGGGTGTCACCAGAGTTTTCCCTTGTCCACCAGAGGAAAGGCAGTTCCCTCATCCCAGCTGCTTGTCTCATCCAAGGTGGCACTGGTGGTGGGAAAGCTACGCCACACTTATGAAAGCCACAGTCCAGGGACACAGGCCACTCAGACACTGTGGTTCAGTCATACCCTGCAAGAAGGGCTCAGGTATCATCACAGTGAATCACAGCAGAAAGCTGAAGGCACACATTCTTTCTGAGGAAGAGACAAAAGATAAGAACACTATAGGAACTTGAAGCTTCTGGCTCATATAGTTACAGAAAATATAAAACATAGTTCAGCTCCTAGGCGGACTAACATAAAACCTCGCACTGAAGGCATATTTATCTTAGTTCCTATTACTCAACACACCATATCTGACTTTCCAAAAAAATACTAAGTATGATAAAAGACAAGAAAAGTCAAAGTCTAAAGATGCAAAGCAAACACCAGACCCAGGTCCAGATGTGACACAGATGTGGGAATGATCAGTCAGGGAATTTAGAACAATTTGTGATTAATATATTGAGGGTTCAAGTGGAAAAATGAAAAAGCATGCAAGAATAGATAAGCTGAGAGGTGGAAACTCAAAGAAATGAAAGAAAATACTAGAAGTAAAGAAGCCCTAACATAAATGGAGACTACCTTTGACAGGCTCATCAGTATGCTGCACACGACAGGAAAGAATTAGCGAGCTTGTAAGTGGGTCAATTGGAACTTTTCAGGCAAAAAAGCAAAGAGAAGAAAACCAAAAACCAGAACAACAGAAAGTCTAAGACCTGTGGGACAATTAACAAAAGACATAACATATATATAACTGAAATAACAGAAGGGGTTGAAAGCAGAGAGCTGAAGAGATATTTGAAGTAATAATAGTTGAGAATTTTTCCCAATTAATGACAGACACTAAACCACAGATCCAGGGAGCTCAGAGAACATCGAATAAGATAAACACCAAAACAGTTGACAACTATCATATTCAAACTACGGGAAACCCAAGACAAACAGGAACAAGAATAAGCATGTTAGTGGAGTTCTTATCAGAAATCATGCAAGAAAAAGAGACCTGAGTGAAATATTGGAAGGATTAAAAGATAAAACCCACCAGATCAGAGTCCATACACCATGAAGCTGTCCTTCAAAAGTGGAAAAGAAATAAAGTTTCTCTCCCAACACAAACAAAAGCTAAGAAAACTTACCACCAACAACCTACTCTAAAGAAATAGTAAAAGTTCTTCAGGGAAGAGTTCTTCATGTCTGAAACTCAGATCTACATAAAGCAAGAAAATAAAGCAACATCAAAAACAGAAAAAGGGTTATCATCACAGACTCTACAGATGTTAAAAAGATAGCAAGAGACTATTATAAATAAGTTTATGTCAACAAATTTGAAAGTTAAATAAAGTGAGCAAATTTCTTGAAAAAACAACTTACTCAAATTGACACAAGAAAAAGAAAATCTAACAATTCTATATCCATTGAAGAAATAAAATTTGTTAATAAAACCTTTCCACAAAGAAAATTCCAGACCTGGATGTTCTCTTGAGTTCGATCAAATATTTAAGGTAGAAATAACATCAATCTTACACAAAGTTTTTCAGAATATAGACAAGGATCAGAATCTCACGTTTTCATGATTCCGGCATACCAAGAGTTGACAATGACAATGACATTATAAAAATATGAAACCCATTCCATCATGAATCTGATACACAAATCCTTAACATAATAATAGCAAATTAAACCACAGAGTATATGGTATGCATAACAACTAAGTAGTTTTAAGTTTGGTGTAACATTTGAAAATTAATCAATGTAATTCACCTCCTGACAGAATAAGGGAGAAAAAATATATGATCATTTCAATAGATACAGAAAAGGCATTTGACAAAAATCAGTATTCATTCATAAGAAAATCTCAGAAACTAGGAATAGTATGGATCTTTCTCAAGCTGATAAAGGGCAGCTGTAAAAACACATATAGTGAAGACTGAATCACTTTCCCCTAAGATCAATAAAAAGGCAAGGATTCCCATTCTTACTAGCTTTACTCCACACTACCCTGAAGATTTTAAGGTTTAAGTTTTTTTGTTTTTTTTTTTTGTGGGTACCAGGGGGTCGACCTCAGGACCTCGTGCGCCAGCAGGCACCCGTGCCGCTGAGCGATATCACCGGCCCCTTTTTCGTATATGGGATCCAGGAGTTGAACTCGGGCCCTCGCGCTTGCCAGGCAGGCGCTTAAGCCGCTGAGCCATCTCACCGGCCCTAAGGGTTAAGTTTTAAGGTTTACGGTCATAAGCAAGGAAAACAAACAAAAACATATAAGTTGGAAAGGAAGATGTGAAATATCCCTATCTGCAAAGGATATGATTGTTTATATAGAAAACATGAAGAAATCTACAGAACAACTATAAGAACTACTAAATGAATTTTGTAAAGTTGCAAGGTAGAAAGCTAATATACAAAGTTAATTACATGTTATGTAGTATCCGCAACTAGTTGGGCAATGAAATTAAAAACAATTCCATTTATGAAAGTACCCCAACAGCCTATAAATCTCTGAGGTATTTATCCAATAAATTGTGTCCAAGACTTAAGACACTGGAAATTAAAAATTGATGAGAGAAATTACAGAAGACCTAAGTAAAGAGACATAGGATGTTGAAGATCGGAAGACTCAATATTAATAAGGCAATTCTCTCGAAAGTGATCTCCAGATTTATCATGATCTCATTAAAAATTCAGTGGAAGTTTTAGAAGTCTAAATTGGCAAGCTGATTCTAGAATTTATTTGAAAATGTGAAGAGCTTTTTAAAAAGTAACTATCATAAGAATAAAGTTAGAGAACTTTAACTGATTTTAAGATTAACTATAAAATAATAGTAATGAAGATGGTGTCATACTGAGGAGAAAACAGGTGTGGAAAGTAGTGGGAAAGAATAGGGAATTAGAAGTAGAACCTCACGTACATGGTTGGTTGATGTTTTACAAAGGAGTGAGGTAGTTTAAGGGAAAAAGTCTTTTCAACAAATAGGGCTAAATTAAATGGATATCTCTATGAAAAAAGTGTACATTAACTCATATCACACTATACAGGAGAATTAACAAGACATCAATCACAAATCTACATAAAAATTTTTAGTGTAAGACATCTAGAAGAAAATATAAGAGAAAATATTTGCAACTTTGGGAGTAGGAAAAGGAAAGCTCTCCATAGCAAGAAAGCATATTTCATAAGATAAAAAATAAATACATAAGACTTCTTCAACATTAGATACAAAATGTGACCAAAAACTACAGTCAATATTTACATTTTAAAAATTTATTACAATAAAAGACATATTACCATGAATCCCCCTTACTTTGTACACACTTATCCCATTGTTTTTGCCACTTTCTGAAGCAGTTCTGCAAATCTTCTCTCATGAGTGTCTTTAGTTGGTGGCTGCCTCGATGACCTGAAAAGAGTTAAAATGTTTACCTACCATAGTCATTTTGACTTCGGGCAAGAGCCAGAAGTTTCACGGGGTCAGATCTGGTGAATAAGTTGGATGAGACACAGTGTAATATTTTTACAAGTCTACATTTTTGTTGGATGGCACTCAGCAGCAGCATTCATATTTTTTATCACACCTCATAAAGACACTCAAGAAAAAGACCTTCTAGAACTGCTTTGGAAAATGGCAAGAATGATGAGGTAAGTTGCTCAAAGTCAGGAAAGTATTTCGAGAGGGATTCATAGCAATGTGTCTTTCACTGTAATAAAATTTTTAAAAATTTAGACACACACCACATATTTTGATTACATCTCGTACTTCTGCACTTCGAAAGACACATTTAAAACAGTAAGGAAAGCCACAGACAGGGAACTTGGTGCAAGTTCACTCCCTATATCCTTAGAACAATCTGGTGGGCTAGAGAAGATCCGAGAAGGCAGAGTAAACTACATACATAGGATACCGCAGGAAGGAGAGCTCACTGAAGAATGTGGAGACAAAATAGGGTGGGTACGAACAGTACAAATCCCCACGCATTGACCAAATCCCGAGAGAGATGAGTGCAATGTCTGTTGAAGGAGATACCGTGAGACAAACAAAATGAATGGATGCTTTACCCGGTGAGAAAGAAGGCTAGAGCTGTCCCTCTGGGAGATGGCACACAGAGAGTTTGAGGAGTGCAGGCTGGAAGTGGTGGTGCGTGCACATCTGTGACCCAGCACTCTGGGAGGCTGAGGTAGGAGGGTGGTGAGTTCAGATCCAGCCTGAAGGGCTTAGGGTGTAGCTCAGTACCAAGGCCCTGGGTTTCATAAAGCACTATAAAGTCTAGTCTTTGAACTAATTCTAATTCTTATCCTGGCCTGAAAAATCCAGCTAAGAGCCATGGTCCAACCTGGAGCAAGCAGGTGAGGGAAGAAGCAGCGAATCTTCCAGTTTCAATGGAAGAGCCAGTGACCTGTGGACTCTGTCTTCTGAACGCATCCAAAGACCACAGATCAAATTCTGAATACTCTGGGGGACCCTGTCTTCAGTGACATCATCTCCCCAGTTATCCTGTGTGTCTTTTAGTCAGTAAGCTGAACTCCCTTGTTTCATATGTAATTGCGTAAGTCCTGCTAAGTTAGGTTTGCAAACATAATTACCTAATCCCCCACCACCTTCAATTATTTTGCCCATGTTTCAGTATCATTTTGCTTTCACATCTGAGCCTGTCGCAATCCTGTAGTAACCAGGACAATTAAGTGGAGACCATGGAGGAGCTGTCCATGGACACAGCTGTGCAGGGTTTGGTCTTGACTAGGTGGCATCATTGCACGGTGTAGAGAAAACAACATAAGTTGACATGAGGGGACCACGGCCATGGTCTGTCCGGAATGTGGCTTGTGTGTGCGAAAATGGACTCTGCCTGGATCCTGTGTCAAATAATACTCTGTTCCCCTGACCTCAGAGACGGGCCTGGTGGCAGTGAGGGTGTTTAGGAATAAGAGGCTGGTTTCCAATAAGACCAATGACCAGGGGACCTTTCTCTGAAATAAGGAGTATGAAAAGCAAAGTAGAGGTACCCTGGCATGGCCAACAGTGCTAACTCAGACTTGAAAAGATGTAGCAGGGCCTAAACTAGGGTGTCTCTGCCTGGGATTTGTCAACCTTTTAAATGGATGCAAATTAACCAATTAATATGGAGATATATGCCCCTGCCTGCAATCTGTGTAATTCCTGGGCACCTCCTGGGAGGGTCTGGTGGGGATCAGGAGCCTTGCTGGCCTGGTGTGATCTTAGGAGAGCAGCTGATCTCTCCAGGACCTGAGGAGAGGGTGCCTGCCCAGCTTCAGTGCAGGATGAAGGTTCTCCCTGAGCAGCTAGGTCAGGCACAGATGAGAGGGCAGCCCTAGAGTGTAAGGTCCAGCTCCAAAGTCATATCTGAGCAGAAAGAAAGGCACCCAGGCAGCTGCTGGACTGCCAAAGGGCCAATGGTCACTATTCAGAGAGAGGAAAGCTACAGTATCACACTCTCAGGTTGCAACTTCCTGTTGCCTCTAGGACCTCACCTGACCCTCACACCTGGACAGTTGGCAGATGTTGCTCCACCTATGCAGCTGGACCAGGTTCCCATGTGCAGGGTCCAAGACATGATGGTGGCTTCACAAGCTGTGAAAAGATTGAGGATGGTCATCCATCCAGCAATCGCTTCCCCAGGCCCCTTAGCTTCCAGTCTGGGCTTAGGGAGAAGATCAACACAGGATTAGTGCTCCAGGAGTGCTGGGCTGGGAGAAGCCATCTCCCTACTCTAAGCCATTCTCACCTGTCCTCTACTGGGGATGCCTCAGTGTCACTGACTCCCAGAAGCCTTCCCTCCTGTAAGTGTCCCTACCTCCTGCACAGGCTAGATTAGATTCCTTGTTCAGTACTCCTGTTGCACCCTCCATTTCTTCACTGTAATAATTAACACACCTGTAATTACCTGTTCAAGATTGGTTTGCATTCCCAAGGGGCCAGAAGCATCAAGAAGTTAAGGACCATCTCAGGTACCACCTGGACACTGATTACAGTGCCTGGCACAAAATAGGCTCTTGGGGGGAAATTTTGTTTAACCCAACAGATTCCTTGGGGGAGGGATGATGGTACAGTTTGAGTATGTTACCTCCCAAATTCTGGTGTTGAAACTTAGTGGCTAAGGTGATGGAATTAAGATGTAGGGCCTTTAACAGGTGATTCGGTCATTTGCCTCTCTTACCCTTACACCTTCTGCCATGAGGACACAGTGTCCCTCACTTTAGAGGAAACATAAGCCAGGTATTGTAGCACATGCCTGTAATCCCATCTACTCAGGAGGATGAGATAGGAAGATCACAAGTTTGAGGCCAGCCTGGGCAGTGTAGCAAGATCTTGTCTCAAAATAAAAAATGAAGATGGCTGGAGATGTAATCGCTACTATGGTTTGTGTTTAGATGTCCCCCCAAAGCCTCATGTGGTCATAGGACTTTTTCAGAGGTGGCTGAATCTAGAATGTGCAATGCTGGGATTAAGTGTGGGTGATTGCTGGATCAGTCCACTGACTGGATTGGCACCACTCTAATCCCAGCAGTCTAGATAAGATAAGAGGGGCAGAAAGAGACTCCTCTCTCCCTCCCTCCCTCCTTCTCTCACTCTTTCTCTCTGTCATTGCTTTTTCTATCTTCCATGAACTGTTGCACCTCTGCCAGATGCCACCCTGCCTTGGAGCTACCCAATTATGGACTGAAACCTCTACAAACTGTGAGCTAAATAAATCTTTCCTCCTTTAACTTTGAATGTTGGGTATTTTGTCTCAGCAATGACAGAAAAGTAACTAAGACAGAATTTTGTACCAGAGAAGTGGGGTTGTTGCTGTGACTATACTTGACCATATGGTTCAGAGGCCTTTGGACTTGTGGGAAGAGTTTGGAAAGGTTCAGAGATGCCGGCTGAAAAAGTAGAGCTGAAACACCTTAGACTGTACTGTATGGGAGATTCTGGTCAGAGTTCAGAAGACCAGAAGGCTGATAGAAATGCTACCAGTTAAGTCCAGGTTCAGGAGGTTTCTGCTGGGAAGAAGGACTGGGTTGGCTGTTGGACTCCAGATGATGTGTGTTAAGGCTTGGCAGAAAGTTTGTGTGCATTTTGCTCATGTCCAGAGACTTTGCCTGAGACTGAGATTAAGGGTAGCAGACTAACCTTATCTTGTAGAAGAAATTTCAAGGTAGTCTAACATTTAGGCTGTGACATGGCTACTGTTGGAGGCTTTTAGCCAGATCCGTGTTGAGAATCAACAGCAGAGAGCCCAGCAGAATGATTTAAGATGTGAGTTTGGCCAGAAAAGAAGCTTCAGTAAAGCTGTGGACTACAAAGATAGAGCAGAGGAGATCTGGATTGCTGAGAAGGAACAGGAGACTAGAAAATATGGCCTCAGGGCATCACAAGAAGCAGCAGGACTCCACCTTTTGCAGCCTCAAAATTGCAGAAGTGAAAGACTTTGCTTTGAGAAGAAAGCCACAGAGCACCACGTTCCAGAATGGCAGCGGCCACACCACATTCTAGAATGGTGACAGCCTAGATAATTTGTTCCTTGGAATTCAATTCAGAGTGTTCAGTGACCCAGGCACTCAACCCCTACAGCCAAGAGAGAGGGAAGCCTGGCTACTGCTCCTGCTGGCAGCAGAACTTGGCATCATCCACATGGTGCTGGTTTTAGGTGCATGCAGAATAGAAGAGTTGTGGGGTCAGGAAGGCTTCCACCCAGATTTCAGAAGGTCTGGAGGCCAGGCAGTGTGCCCTTGAGAGTGTGTGAAGCTGTGAGTGTGAAGCCAAAGGTGCAGTGGAGACCCCAGAAGTTTGGAGAAGGCAGGAATGTGGATCGTCTGAGGAAAACTACAAGGAGGGAGCAAAGCAGGCCCAAGAGAGGAGCTGTGGGAGCTACAATCACTGGAAGTGCAGTAGGAGCAGAGCCATTCAAGCCCTGTGGAGTTCACATCTTGCCACAGATTGCCTTGGATGCTGAACATGGAACTATAGGAATTAATGTTTGCCCTGCTGGATTTTGGACTTGCTTTGATCCCATTCCTTTGTATCCCCCAGTTTGTAATTTTTGGAATGGAAATATCTATCTTGTTCCAGTGAATGTTGGAAGTATTTAACTTTCTTTTCATTTGTACAGGGGCTCACAGCTGAAAATTTGCCTTAAATCTCAGAAGAGACTTTGGACTTGGACTTTTCAGCAATGCTGAAACTGTTATGACTTTGGCAACTCTTAGAAATGGACTAAATGCCTTTTGCATAAAGGATGTGCATTAGTCTTTGGGGGGCCAGGGGTGGAATGTTATGGTTTGTGTTTAGCTGTCCCTCCAAAGCCTCATGTCCTCCAAGTCATAGGGTATTTTTTGGAGGTGGCTGAATGCAGAGTGTGTGATTGATTCATAGTGCAATGCTGGGATTAAGGGTGGGTGATTCCTGGATCAGTCCACTGATTGGATTGGTACCACCCTAATCCTGGTAGACTGGATACAATATAAGGGACAGAAAGAGGCTTGTCTATTTCCCTCGTTGCTTTTGCTGTCTTCCACTGCCATGAACTGTTGCACCTCTGCTATGTACCACCCTGCCTTGAATCCAGGTTATTATGGACTGAAACCTCTACCAACTCTGAGCTAAATAAACCTTTCCTCCTTTAACTTAGGGTGTTGGGTATTTTGCCTCAGCAATGAGAGAAATGTAACTAAGATGATGGCAGAGCACTTGCCTAGCACACATGAGGCCCTGGGTTCAACCCCCAGAAAAGGGGAAAAAAATGTCTTTGAGAAAACAGTAAAGCAACATCTTAGAAACAGAGAGCAGCCCCCAACCCTAGAAAACCAAACCTTGATCTTGGGCTTCCCAACCTCCTGAACTGTGAGAAATACATTCTTGCTCTTTGTGAGTTACTCAGGTCAGATATTTTGTTATAGCCTAACGCAGATGAATAAGTGGAGCACAGAAGATGTGGGGAGAACCATAAAACACTCTGTTGATAGTATAATGGTGTCATTATACATTTGTCTAAACCCACAGAATATACAACACCAAGCACAAACCCTAACATACATTCTGGACTCTCAGTGATATGTATGTGTCAGTGTAGGGTCATCAATTGTAACAAACATCCCCTTCTAATGGGAAATGTTGATAATAGTAGAGCTGTGCATGTATGGACAGGAGGGATTTGAGAAATCTCTGGACCTTCTCCTCAATTTTGCTATAAATTTAAAATCCTTCTGAAAAAGTCAAATTTTAAAAATAAAGCAAAATAGCATAATCCTTATCTTTACAGACAACACACCAGATACCCAAAGAAATGATGTGGCTGACCAAGGTCACACGGCAAGGTGATTGGCAAGGCTGGGCTAGCATGTAGCCTGCTGTTCCTGGCCACCTCTGCCCTAAAAGAGCTAACTACTGCTCTGTGGCTGTGGCTGACTGTTCCTGAGCAGGAAGGCTGGATTAGAATGGGAGGGGAAGCAAGAGCAGGGAGCTTGATTTCCTCCACTCCCCAAATTGTTTCCATTTCCCTCTCTGCCTCAGCATTACTGGGGTGTCATCCCTGATACTGCTAGTTTCTTAGAAAAATTCAGAAGAGTTGAGAGGTGACCCCATATCATGCCATAGCCCCCAGGCCACAGCCAAAGAGCCATATCCTGGTGTCTCCGAGCCCTAGGTGTTTGTCTATGGATGACAGGAACCACATACAGTTCAAGGTCTTTAGAGAAGGTAAGAAGCTCAGTGCATATTCATAGCCACTTGGTAATGACTCCTGGTTTGGTGTACAATGAATACATATTACAGAATTATAGTAGGGTAGATTTATTAGAAGCAGGAAGCAACTGAGTTTTATGAAAAATAATTACCACCATCAAGTTGATATAATTACTTGTACTGGTTTGCCAGGAATACTTTACAATTTTATTTATAGGCAATTGTTTTCTGATCTGGTTTCAACTGCACCCAGAGAATAATCATTGTGCTTTAATTTCTTTCTGAGTTGTCCCTCTGCTGCCCTGGCTGCTGCCCTGTGGTGCTGTCATGACTGACTCTGGATGCTAGAGCAGCTGCTGTCCTAGAAGGGGGCTGGCCTGGGTGCCCCTTGCACTTCTGCATGGAGTGGGTGTAGCTGGGGGTCATTACAGTCGGAGCCCCGCCCTGGTTGTCTTTCACTTGGTAAACAACTGTTCCTCGGGTACACTGTCTGAGGGAGAAATTCATCAAAAAGATTTTGCAGGGAAAAACAAGGGTAATAGAATAGAAAGAAAATGAGTCTTAGAGTTACAAGAACCTGTGTTCAAATCTGTATTCTACCACCCATTACCCAGCTTCCCTTAACTGTATGGTAGATTCAGATTCTATAAAGAGAGGTCTCTAAGTTGGACAGATGTTCAGAAAATTACCTGGGACAATGTAAGTCAGCCAGCTCTGAGTCTGGCACCGGCAGAGAGCTAATTAAATGTTCTCAGGAGGCAGAGGATGGGGTCGGGAGAGCTCAGCCTCTGTAAGTGCTGGAGCAGCTTAAGAAGGCTGCAAGGGGGAACAGCCTGTGGCAGTGGTTAGCTCGGGGTGGCCACATTGTGCCTGTGGCCATGGCTTCTAATTCATAGCTGAGAGGGTTGTCGTCAGCACCTGATTCAAGGGCAGCCGATGTGGGCTGAAGAGCTATTTTATCAGATGGCTTAGCCCAAAGTTAACCCAAACCACACAGATGAGTGGCTAGCTGAGCCAGTTAGATTCTCTTTCTGAATGGCCCATGAGAGACAAGAGGAAGCAGGGAACCAAGGAGAAGAACCACATGCTTGCGCAGGCACACACATGGGGGAACTCAGCTCTTACTAAGGTGAGGGCTCAGCACTAGCACCAAATACAGTGACATCTAACTCACGAAGGGCCTCTTGACTCTGAGTGTCCTTCCAGGTACAGAACTGTCACCCAGGCTCCATAGGGTCAGGCTGCATGGTCATGCTTGGGTCCCCTGTGATTCTTGCCTACCTCATTATTCCTGGATTCCTGCAAGAACCCTCGTCACTTGAGATGGCCTGTGTGGATCTCTGTCCCTTACAACAGAAGACAAAATGCCCCAACCCCACTCACCAGCAGGTCACACGACAGGACACAGGTCCCCAGAGAAGCTCAGGCTGCTCACCAAACTCGTTTCCAGATGAGGTTGGAAACCAGGCCACAGAGCTCTTGGTTCATGGGGAGGAAGGGGGAACATGGCGCCCATGAGCATGGGTTTGCAGGCAGGAGGTAAGATACACTGGATCTGAGTCGCTCCAGGATGACTTAACTGCCAGGGATATTGCTCCTCTCACCCGCACACACAGACTGTCGCCAGCAGCTCCTCCCCTGGCACACCACCTCAGGTAACAACAACCTCTCTGGTGTCCCAGCTCACACATGGGCTGTGTGACCACTGTGCAGCTGTTTGTTAGGGCTGCATCATTCCGGGTGTGGTTCTGCTTGCTCATGGGCATTGGGACCCCGTCTCCACTGAGTCTAGGAGGTTCCAAAGCCTGGGGATCGTGTCACGTGCTTCCTTTCTCTCCTCTAGTGAGTGGTTGGGACTTCACCTGATAGCTCTGTGGCACCCACAAAACCTTCCAGGTCTCCCCAAGACAATGCTCACCTCCTTATAAAACTTTATGCTCTCTTAGCAAGTTTCTGTTGCCCATTTCTGGCATCCAGCTCAACAAATGACTCTAACTTGTACTGTATTAGAAAATAGAGGCCATGAGCATCTAAACCTTCTACCTACACTATAGGTTTTTGTTTTTTGGGCTCTTTCTTTCTTTCTTTCTTTCTTTCAAGACGAGGTCTCATTATGTAGTTCAGGCTAGACTTGAATTCACTATATAGCCCAGGCTGGCCTTGAACCCTTGGTGATCCTCCTGGCTCAGCCTCTTGAGTGCCTTTCCTCCTTCTTTCCCACTCTCTGGAGAATTATCCCAGAGCTGTGGATCCTAGCCATCACTTCCTTTCCTTCTCCTTTGATGCAATTATAAAGGCCTGTGATGCTGCAGACTATTTCCAAATTCCTGACAGATATTAATCTTTGGCACTGGGAATAAAAAATGGGAATTCTTAGGAAATTACCAAAATCACAATTTATTTTGAAAACTTTCCCATATTCTTCATGCTCATTACTCATTATCATAATATCCATAAATTTTTCATTAATGAATAAATATTAGGTTTAGTAGCCCTTGCAGAATATTTGTGCTTGGGATGCTCATAAAGCATTTATACTCTCATAGTATTTGTCAAGAACTGACGCCACAGCAAATGTGCAGACACCGAAAGTCACCCATGAACAGGGTGGGAGGAATTCGAGCAAAAGCGCTTAGTCTCCAAGCAAAGCTAAGGGCGCCTCCCAGAATCATCTGGGAATTGTCAGTTTAAGAACTTTGCTTCCAATACTTGTTCATTCTCTGAATCCCACTTGTGGAATTTGTGTGACATTTATGGCACACACAGAGATATGAATGTTGATTGTGTTAGGAGCAATGGCTCCACGTCAGCAATAAAAAGCACAGGCCAGTCGCAGGTTATTTATAACAAGGCCACCCGGGAGGCTGGCAGTGACCCCGTGTTCACCTCTCTCCTACTCACTCCTGTCCCAGCTCCCAGAAATAATGACCCAAGCTTTCAGCTTCAAGTGACAATGTTTCTCCCCTTGCTTTGGTTTGACATCAGTAGGTGCCTTTCCTTCACCAGCGATATCTTCGAAGCTCACAGAATTCTAGTACATTTTTGTGTTTTCTCAATCTCTGGATTTTTCTTTGTGTTTGGAATTTGGAAGACAAATTTCCCAAGGAATTTAGGAAAGAAACTCCTGCATTGGAACACTAATATTAGATATGGGTTGGTGCTGCAGTTGTGATTAAGGGGACAGTTTGGGGACTCAGAATTGGAATCTTCCTAGTTTTATGAATTTGTGCAAACTGTTTAAGGTCTCTGAGCCTCAGTTTTCTATTCAGCAATCTTAGCTTGTTGTGTTGAGGTAAATGTGTTGTTTTGCATTTGTAAAACTTCTAGCACAATCTCTGGTACATAACATGTATTTATATATATATTGTAGCTACTAAGACACAAATCCTGACAAAGAAATGCATGAACTAGTGCTATCCAAGAATAATTATGGGAGAGGCAGGTGGAAGTCTAAATTTTCTGGTAGTTATATTAAAGAAAGCAATAAACTGATTTAATGAATTGTAATAATATATTTGACCCAATTTGTCCAAAATGCGTGTATCATCATTTCACAAGCACTCAATACAAAAAAGTTAATGAGATATTTTATGCTCTTTTTTTTTGGTACCAAGTCATCAAAATCCAGTATGCATTTTACACTTGCAGCACATCTAATTTGGACTCTGAATTGTCACTGAAAATAGTTGATCTCTATTAAGATTTCATGAAATTTATGGAGATTCACATGCTCAAGTGGTTTCAAGATACCAAAATGTTTCCCAGTAATGGAAATGAGTACTGAAAGCTGTTTTTCTACAATACTCATACTCATAACTTGTTCTAAAGAATCAATCTGAAGCAAAAATATATTAATTGCAAAATTACTTCTGCTCAAGTTAGATAAATTGGCCCTAACTCCTGAGTTAACTTAGTCTTATTAGCCCAGAATTTAGACATCTTGCATAAATTGAAAAGGAACTCTAAATTTGTCAATATTAACAAACTATACATCAAATTTTCTTGCTTTGACAGTAAGTTTGAATATGCTATTATTTCTATTAAAATCTTCTGCATATTGATTCATGTTAGAAAATGTATGCAATCATTATTACTGATTTTTATTATGAAAAGTTTCAATCTCAATCAACCACCTTATTTGTCTAGGTAGGTTGCAAGCAAGCTTTTCCTTTCCTGGAGACTTCAAATTTAGCCCATTTATGCTGCAAGGTGATGATGCCATATATATTTTCTCTTTAGTTATTTAATATTTAGCAAATATTTCTTTTACTTCAAGACAATTTGAATTGGAGTTTGTACAGTGAACCTTTGCAAAAATCACCCACCCTTCAACCAGTGTGCACTGGCAAACAATGTAAGATCATTAAATTCATTGTCTTTTTCTAACATTTTCATAAACTGGCAATAATTTACACATTTGCATGTGTGTACCAAATAAGTAGAACAACTATATTTGTGGCACTTTACATGGGGTCTTGTTTAGAAAGCTAAGAAAAACTATTTTCTTTTTTTTTTTTTTTTTTTTTTTGAGTCAGGGTCTTGCCATGTAGTCCAGGCTGGCCTTGAATTCACTGTGTAGCCCAGGTTGGCCTTGAACTTGTGTGATCCCCCTGCCTCAGCCTCCCAAGTACTGGGATTTTAGGCATGTGTCACCATGTCCAGTGAAAAAATATTTTCATAAAAGAAAACATTGGCTTCTTGTATTCAAATTTCAATCTCAGTCAAAATCTAGATTTTTAGTCTAACATACTTGGGACTAAATCATCATGATAGAAACTAATTTTTTACATCTAGTTGAAATTCTTACTTGACAGATACAAATGATTAAAAAAAAATCTATGCCACAGGTTGATTTTGTAGCCTCTAAATGGGTATTTCTTTGAAAATTTGGAAGCCTTTTGAGGCAAAATATACAGCAAATATTAGAGTGTATCTTTTATATTATATGACTCATCTAAAGCTGAAGAAAAGTACTTGCAAAGTATGGAAAACCTGGGGTTCTGATACCAAGGGCAAAACAAGGTGTGGCAGCCCTAGGGGAGAGAGTGAAGTCTTATCTCCGCCCCACTGCCCATCTGGGTCACCAGCCCATAGTCTGCAGCCCGCTCACAAACGAGGTCAGCTCTTCCCCAGCCAGCCCACCAGTTCTCACAGCCCTCTCCAGAAACAAGCCACAGACACACCCAGGCAGACATTCCCCCAGCTATCTACATATCCCTTCATCTAGTCAACTGGCACCCCAAACCAACCATCGCAATACCCCACGCCAAGGCTCGTCACTTCTCTGTCCCCGTTGTCCTGAAATTCCATAGGGATGTGCCTGACATGATCTGGGTTAATCCACTTTGGTGGATACCTGTAGTCTAGAAATGTATGTCTTTCTAAGAAACTGTCTTATGCGATTCCTTTGATGATTTCGTCTCCATTTTCTTTCTGGAACTCCTATTCTTTGGATATCGTGTCTCCACATCTTTTACTCTAGTATTCCAAAAAATATTTTCTTCCTTATTTTTCCATCCCTTTGCTCTTTGCTCTACTTTCTGGAAGATTTCTTCACCTTAGCCTTCTAATCTTATGAAGTTTTTCACTTCTGCTTTCACAGTTTTAATTCACAAGGGTTTTTATCCTGTTTTATAGTATCATATCCCTGTTTCATAGTTAAATATTTTATTTCTGTGAAGTTATTAATGATAGTTCTTTCATAAACTGTTTCGTTCTCTTTGCATAGTCACTACCACCCAAGTTACTTTTTTCTTTCTTGTGGACTTGTATACATTAGGGCCTTCTTGCCAATGGCCGGTGATCCTCTGCTGGCTATTTAAAAGGGACCTTAATGACTGCTATGGTGTGAATGGGTCACATTTCATGTGTTGGAAACAAATTTATATGTTGATGCTACTCGAGGCCCTTTGGAAGATAATTTGACTTACATAAGGTCACCAGGTGGACCTGCATCATGGAACTAGTGGCTTTAGGAGAAGAGAAAGACAGACTTGAGATGACACATGCCTGCTCTGTCTCACCATGTGACACCCACTACTGTGTCATGATGCAGCACATAAGGCCCTCACCAGGTGCCAGTACCATATTCTTGGACTTGCCAGCATCCAGAAACATAAGCTAAATGATTTCTATTCTAGCTGGGCACAGTGGTGTACAACTGTAACCCTACCACTCTGGGAGGCTGAGGCAGGAATATTGCAAGTTAGAGCCCACCCTGGGCAGTTTAGTGACCTGGTGAGATCCTGTCTCGATATAAAGAAATTTTAAAGGACTAAGGAGGTAGCTCAGTGCAAAGGCCCTGGGTTCAATTCCCAATATCCAAAAAAAAGAAAAAGAAAAGTAAAACAAACCCAAACCTCTATCTTTATAAATTACCTAGTCTGTGGTGTGCAGTTACAGTAACAGAAATTGGACAAGATAACAACTAGCCAGGAGCTCTGGAAACAGGGGCCTCATCAACTGTTGTTTTCACTGCAGGGTGATCTGGCCAGAGACCTCTGATAGCACAGATTTTGATTGTTCCTGGGCTGCCGTTCAGCTGCTGCAAAGAATACCGTTTTATCTGCTAGAAGGCTGTAACCTTCAGGTTTCCGGTACCTAGAAGCTGGTGACCTCAACATAAAGTTTGCAGCTTTCTTGGTTTGTTTTCTGGATGATAACCTTACCGTTGGTATCACCTATTTTCCTTTTTATCAGGGCCTTGTGTGTGCTGGGTGTGTTAGTCACTTCCTGTCATTGGGACAAAATACCCGATGCCTGCCGCTGAAAGGGGGAGAGGTGGATGTGGGCTCACAGTTACAGTCCGTGCTTGGCTGGCTCCGAGGGAGCAAGAGCACAGCAGAGCGACAGAGCGGAGGAACGCGGCTCAGCCCACGGCGGCCAGGAAATAGAAAGAGAAGGGAGCGTCCAAGCCAGGGACAAGAATACCCCCTTCCAGGTCATACCCGCGGTGACCGCCTCCAGCCGGTCCCCGCCTCCTAACGGCACATCCAGCCCTGAGCTCATCCGTGATGAATCCACAACGAGTATAGCGCCTCCGTGACCCAGTCACCTTCCACACACTTGAGACTTCTGGGGACATTTTAGATCCAAACCATACCACTAGGCCGAGGCTCTACCCCTGAGCCCGGGCCCCTGTTCTGCTGTCCGTTGAGATGCAGCCTGCGAGGGCAGCACCACTGCATGGAGGAATCAGAGTTCCAGCCGCTTCTCACATCTTTTAACCAGTCCTCATATTTCAGCCCTCTGTCACCTGCACCTCCAGAGGAGTCCAGTGCCACCAATTCTGGAATCTTTTGGGAGTTCTTCAACCTAAGATCGGGATATTCCTTGCTGTCTCGGAGGTCACTTCTCTTGGGTCTGCCACGCTGGACACCACTCATCTGGACACCACCTCTCCAGCCTTTGAAATGCTGGCAAGGACTACCCGTTTCCCACTCTCTGTGTACTTATGCCACTAAGCTTTTTATTTGATTTCTTTCCATTTTTTTGTGATATTTACAAATGGAGAGGAGATCAATGTGCCCATTCAACACATCATTTTATCTTGAAGTTCTGATCATTTTTCATTTTAAAAAAATTCAACAAATAGTGCTTCCAAGGAACCACTGTTCCGCTGCATTTAGAACAATATTTGGTTGGCAAAGCCATATTTCACAATCTTCAGAAGCTGGTTTTTATGGAAAGCAAGGTGACCCTTGAGATGATAGAAGCAATTAATCATCAGGTGAGACCGCAGGCCAGTTCTTATGATGAAATTTCAGATTTTTATCTTTCTTAAGATTTGTATTTCCATGGGCTTGCAATCTAGATGAAGAAGTGGCATTTATCTCAGAAATGTAACAGGGGATCTGCTGCTGACCCTCTGTGGGGGTCTTGACATTGGCTCCCCAACAAAATTGGCCTAAGACTGACAGCTTTAGGAATAGCTAGTGGGGTTGACTAGACATCTGCTGGAAGATGTTTTTTTAAATTCCTTTTTTGCAGTGCTGGGGATGAAATCCAGGGCTTCATGCATAATAAGACATGCTCTACCATGGAGCCACATTCGCAGCCCCTGCTGGGAGACTTTTAGGAGAGACTTTCTTGCTTCTAAAAGAGATGTACAAAAAGAGACATTTCCTCTCCATCCCCTGGTTGTTTTTATTTCTGGATGTTACGGTCAGGACTGCTGTAGCCACCTGGCAGGTGACTTAGCTTCCAAACAAAGCTGAGGACAACGAAGAGAAAGGGTGCGGGAAACTTGAGTCCCAGGTGACTTCATCGAGCTGCTGACTGATCCAGGTTTGGGCGTTCCCTTCCTCTCCACTCCCAGTTACGGGAGATGGTATCTGTCCTTATGCTGAAGCCAATCTGAGCCGGGGCTCTTCCATTATTTGCCTCTGAGGCATCCTAACTCCACACACCACCAATACACAGCCACATTTTTAGGCAGGAAAGGTTAATTTTCAAAAATTATGTAGAACTTACAGTAGATCACAAGAACAGGTGCAAGAAGAATGAGTCCAGTATTTATGCAGATATGAATAAACACATCACTTGCATTTGAGGGGCTTCAATTTCATTGTTCTGCACCTCTCATTCCATCAAACAAAATTCTGCAATGTTTTCCCATTTACTTTTGTCCTGGTACATGCAAAACAAAGGAGGCAATTCATTAATTGCCGTGAAATAAACCTTCAGAAGTCATTGTAATAGATGATGCTATTATTTTTAAAAAGAACTAGTATCAGTTCTTTTGAGGTTCTTCTTTAAAGAAGACTTGTACTTTAGATTACTCCAAAAATTATTATTTGAGCTTCAAGGCTAGACTTATCCCCTGAGAGAGAATTTTTTCATCTCTTATAATAAGCAACTTCAGCAGAAAATATTTGATGCAAGGGTGATGTATACTGGGGTCAAAAATTAGGTGAGCAAATGTCTTACACCGAGTACCTTATTGCGTGATGGTTGAGAGCGTAAGTTTTGAGGGCCAAGAGAGTGGGTTCAAATACTAGCTTGACCACTCACTAGCTGTGTGGCTGTACATCAGTTACTTAACTTATCTGTATCGTGAGGATGACAGTAATGCCTACCTCACCACTCAATGAGAAGACTAAACAAAGAAATAAAGAACATATTTTCTCATTGTCCTCAACATCCACTCTGGTCCTCTCCTGGCCCTTCAGCTTTGTCCCAAGCCCTGACATGCACTTTTGCTCACTTCCGGTTCATCTGTTTGTCCTTCCTCTGAAGGAGTTCATGACCTCCATCCCAGATTTCTGCCCCTTATCAGGCCACCTCCTGCTCATTCCAAGTAATGCAGCTCTGCTCCACTTCTGCTAGAAGCCCCTCTGTTGCCAAAGTGACTCAAACAATCCTAGATGATGGCGCCAGGAGAAAGCAGGTTTTTTCTTAATATTAGGAGTTGGGTAGGAGGGCTGGCAATATTTGGAGGACTAAGAAGTCCTTAACAGTCTCTGCTAGGGGAAGCTTTAAAGCACTGACAATGGAAGGGGATAGGAGATAAGACACACAAATCACTAACCACCCTATTCAGCTAGGAATATGGGCCTTGCAAGAAGGGAAGGGAGGCCTCTGGGGGCACAAAGGAAAGAGAATTTCCAAGTTCTTAGCAGAATGTATGACATTTAAGCCATGCTCAAAGATGGGGTACTTGGACAGGCAGCAGTAGAGAGCTGCAAGAAAGTTTGTCAAAGGTATGTGGTAGTCCATACCTTAATCCCAGCAGTCTTGGAGGCTGAGACAGGAGGATCACAAATTCAAGTCCAGCCCAGGCAACTTAGTGACTTACCAAGATCCTGTCTCAAAATAAAAAGTTAAAAAGGCTGGGAATGTAGCTCAGTGTGAAGGTCCTGGGTTCAATCCCTGGTACCAAAAAAAAAAAAAAAAAAAAAAGGAAAGTGTGTCAGTCAGCTTTCTGTCACTGTGACAAATACCTGAGATAAATCAATTTAGAAATAGGAAAGGTTTATTTTGGCTAGCGATTTCAGTTTTCACTTCCTGGTCACTTGGCCCTGTTGCTTTAGCCTGTGGTGAAACAGGTACATAATAAGGGAAGGATACGGAGGACGAAAGTTACTCACCTGATAGTGGCCAGGAAGCAAAGAAAAAGGAAGGACCAGGGTTCCCAAATCCCCTTTAAGGTCATGCCCTCCAGTAATGTCATTTCCTCCCACTGGGCTCTACCCCTAGAGGTGGCCCCTCCATAGCATCACAGGCTGGCGACCAAGCCTTGAGTGCATGGGCTTTTGGGGTATAGTGAGGCCTTCCCAGTCCTCGGCGCAGTCCAGGAAGTTTATATTTGTGATCCCACGGAAAAGTTATTGGAATTCTAGCAAGTTAATTCCAATCTACCACTTCCAGTGCAACCCACAGCAAGAATAAAGACACTAAGGCATATTTATAGTTGTGGGGAGACAAGGGGTCCTAAGTCTAGCCAAGATGGTGGTTACTGGAACAAAGGCCTCGACCCAGGGCCAAACCCAGGTTTTATTAATTCTTGAGAAGGGGAGTGGCTCAGGGATGAGTGACTGTGAGAGTGGCAGGAAGTCTGAGTGCTGTGAGCTGGGCTAGGTAGGTGGCCTGAAATCACATTCACAATATGCAGAGGGAAGGATATGCAGAAGGAGTAATCTGCATAACACAATTCAAGATAGTATCTAATGTTTTGGGGTCGGTGCTTCAGCTCTGCTGTGTAATCTTCTATGCCCTGGGAAGTCATAGCCTCTTTCTCGAGGCTCGATCCCAGCCGACAGCGTGGAGCACGGCTCTCCATCCCGCCAGGCTCAACCATGTATTGGGAGCAAAGGGGCGGGGAAACACTGACCTGTCACCTTGCCTCAAAGACTACACATCAGGACCTCGGCTGGACTGATTTGCACTGCTTAAAAGCCAATTAAAGGGCTAAGGAGGGCCGGTGAGATGGCTCAGAGGCTTAAGCGCCTGTCCGGCAAGCGCGAGGGCCTGAGTTCGACTCCCGGAACCCACATACGAAAAAGGGGCCGGTGATATCGCTCAGCGGCACGGGCGCCTTCTGGCGTGTGAGGTCCTGAGGTCGACCCCCCCGGTACCCACAAAAAAAAAAAAAAAAAAAAAAGGGCTAAGGAAAAGTCCTAGCCAGCTCTGTACATATCAGTACATGGAAATAGGGCCGGGTTTAGCCAAAATGGAGATAATTGCTCTTCTTTCAAGGAGAGCCTGTCCTCCACATTGGGGAACATTTAAGATCTGAGCCATAACAGAAGGGGAGGATGGGCAAAGCCACCACGTCCTCTTCTTCCTAGAATATGACACAGGCAGCAAGTGCTGTGCATGCACCGGATCTGCCCATCATTCAAATTTTCACTGATTCCTGTTTTCACCGCTGGACTTTCCCCATGCCACAGAGCCACACACCTTCTCTTAGCCTGGGTTTGCTGTGGTTCATGCCGCCGCCTCTCTCTCTAGCCATCTGTAGGCTGCTCACCCAACATTCAAGAGTGGACTTTTCTGGTTCTAGGCTCTGTACACACCCCTTCTCCAGGCTTTTCCCTGCTTCCTTCCTGCCTATTAGGAGAGAAGGGGGGGCTTGATAATCCTCAAGGCTCAGCTCAGGGACCGCCTCCCAGCAGAAGAAGAAGAGGAAGCGAGCTTGAGTGAACACTCCTCCTCCACGTGGCCACCCCCCTTTCTTATTTAACTGTCCACCATCACAGCGAGGTTGCCACACATGCACTGTGGCACCAGCCCCAGCGGGAGGCTTCTTGTCTCCCCTAAGTGTCAAGCCACACCTCTCCTGACCGAGGCGCCCTTCTGCAGAGCTCCGACCACTGTGGGGCCCTCTGTCCCTGCAGGATTTGGCCATTTGGGGAGCACAGCCGGCCGCTTCCTGAGGATGTGCTCTGGTGACTCAGGAGAATAATCCAGATCTACTTGCCAAAATCGAACAATAGCAGCAACATTTTAATTGTCTCCTAGGAGTGGTGGACGTCACTGCCTCCAGGGGAAGGGAAGGGGCTGCCCAGCTGCATCCTACATGCGGCCTCCCTTCCTCTCAGGTGGGTGGCAGGGCGAGCAGGGTGAGCCACGGTGTGAGGGAAGGTGATGTTGTTTTTTCACAATCAAGAGCTGGAAAGCACGCTGTGACCCTCTGAGCCTGGGGACTCTGGTGTCTGAAGTGAGGAGCTTGTGCTCTGCAACCCCCAAGTCTCCCTGCTGAGCAGCAGCTCCAGGGCCCTAAGTGTGGCAGAGCCCTGGGCCACCCTAGCAGCCTGGCTGCCCCTGGCTGCGTGAGTTGAATTGGAGAACTACTGCCATGGAGCTCAGCGAGGAGGGGTGATTCTTCCCACTTTGTTCTCATCTGCTGTAGCCAAAGCTGCCCTTCCACCCTGACCTCTGCCAGCTTCACCTCTCTTATTTGCTAATCATTTTTAATTATGGGAAACTCAGACCAAGAATCAGGATTTCCAGGAAAAGAGGGCCCAACCGAATCTCCATCCATGTCCAGGACATCTCACAAGACATCAGGCAATGCAAGGATGGCTGGAAGAGCCACTGGGATCCAGGCCAGGATGCTACGCTAGTGGCCTCTTCCAGGCCAGCACTACCAGGGTCAACCCCCACGTCTCTCGCTCCTGAGCAAGTCTCAGACCCAGTGTGCTCCAAACTGTACTCACTTTTCATCCCCACACAAACCTGCTCTTCCTCCCGCTCTCCCAACTTCAGTGGCACCAAGGAGATCATGTACATCTTACTTTCCACCGCTGGGCACCATACCCAACACTCACAACTTAAAGGAGAAGAGTTTATTTTGGCTCGTGGTTTTTAGAGGATCCAGCCCAGGGCAGGAAGGGCATGGTGGAAGCAAGCTGCTCACAGCGTGGAGGCCAGGAATTGGAGAGAGAAGCGAGACACTGGGGAGGGAGATACACCCTTCTGGGGCCCACTCCCAGTGACTCGCCTGACCCTACCTCCTAGGAGCACATTAAGCTAGGAACCAATGAGCGTAGCGCCCCCGTGATACAATCACCTTCCAAAAGCCCCACCTCGGAACACATGAGCTTTTGCGGGGACATTCTAGATCTAAACCATAATGCTTGCTGTCTTTTACATTTTTCTCCCTGGCCTCTGAACCCTTCTCATATTTGGAGGACGTTCTAGTGAGTATGAGTCTGGAGTGGGCCAGACAGTCCCAGGGACGCCCCAGAGATGGGACAGGATACACGACAGAGGCGTGGCCATTCAGACTACACCAATGGTGACACAAAGTCCGAAGCTCATCTACAGCATTGTGGAGGTGGCAGGTGCCACATGCCTCCAATGGCAGGGATGCTTTAGCTGTTGTCGTGGTTGACCCTGTCCCAGCCTCTCTTGGTTCCTGTGTCCTGAATGTGGTTCTCCAGCCCCACTGTGAGTCTAGTGAGTGCTAATAAATAAATGCTGAATCGGTTCCTTTCCTGGAGATCCAGTCAACTTCTGTTGTTTGCAACTAGGTCCTGGCTGGTCCCATCTCTGCTCCAGCCATGAGGTCAACAAGCTGGAAATTCTTTGTGAAGCACACCACTGTCACTGAGATCCAGTAGTACTGCCCCAGTGTCACCTCTGTCACCCCACTGCTGTCCCAAGCCTCATTATCCTTGCCTACTCCTGTTGTCCCCCTGTTGGTGGCTCCTTTGGCCTCTGGGTGCTTTTTAACCAGGACCACCTATTTCTGGCCAAACCTCGAGATCCAGGATCAGGCTGTGCTGAGAGTTTGGGGCAGAGGAGGAAAAGTAGAAATCAAAAGTACTCAGGGAACTGAGAGTGGAGGGAGGAGAGAAAGCTGATATGCAAAACACAGGTGTGGCTCAAGTGTCATTGCGTGTGCCGGGGGCCCCGAGACTGTGAGAGATTCTCCCACTTCATGCTACTTTGCCTTATTTTCTAAATTCACACCAATGAACACATCTTAATTACCCTTTAAATGGAAATAAATTAACTTAAGAAGATGTAGTTTTATCTTGCTTTTATGGTAGCCAAGTTCCCTGAGGATGCATTAATTGATTTAAAATCCAAATCAGCCTAATGCACTTGGGCACACTGCCCAGCGGAAATTAGTGATAATGCCTTTTAAGGAATAGCTTAGTGCCAACTTCCATTGCTGCACATTTTTCTCACTGCAGATGAAAGCAGCACACTTGTGGGTAGAAAAGATCCAGTAGCACCAATTTCTGTGTAATCTAGCGCTTGGGAGGCTGAGGCAGGAGGATCACCATGAGTTGAAGGCCAGCCTGAACTATACAGCAAGACCCTGTCTCAAAAAACAAACAACAAAAACAACAACAAAGTCTGTGTCCAAGCCAAGCATGGAGGCTCATGCCTATAATCCCAGCACTCAGGATACTTTGGTAGGAGGATGACCACAAGTTCAAGGCCAGCCTGGGCTACATAGTGAGTCCAGGCCAGCCTGAACTACAGTGAGACCCTGTGTCAAAAAAAAAGAAAAAGTCTGTGTCCAGTGTTCTCTCCCTAGGGTCACCATCTATGATTGCCAGGAAATAAAAATACAGGACATCCAGTTAAATATGAATTTCAGATTGGCAACAAATAATTTTTTCAGTGTAAATACATCCAATTCAATATTTGGAATATTTGGGACTTGCTTATCCTTACTTTCAACTTAACTGGGTGTCTATTTTGTCTGACAACCCTACCACACCACTCCCACCCCAGCCAGTTGCCCTGTGCCCCTCACCATGGCCCCAGTCCCTGCTCCTTCCCCTGAGGGGTGCAGGACCCGCAAGACCCCTTTCCAAGTGCCCTTCTACAAAGAGCATTCGGGAGGCATCTGTGTGCAGCTGGCTGTCCTCAGGAAGGAAATGCAGTTCACCCTCCCTCACCGGCACTGACCACATCAAGGACAGTGCATGCTAAGGAGGACACAGGAGAGGAGGACACAGTCGCTGCCCTGAGGATCTCAGAAGCCAGGAGGGGAAGAGGAGAAGCTTCTCAAATCATTGTCCTGCAAGGTAGAAGATGAAAATACCTAGCTGCCAGGGGTGCAGGAGGAAGAGCTCACCTTTAACTGGCAGATAGGAGTCTTGAGGTGCCATGGAGCTTTGGGACTCACGATTGACCAGATTCATGGCGAGTCTGTGAAGCGGGTGTCCAGTGACCCCCACAGACCTAGTGCGCATCTCTGAGAAGTCACTGTGCAGCTGGGATGAGGTCATCGCAAAGTGCCAGGCTATGCCCACAGATTCTTCTCACAGTTGGCACCGAAGATGAAGCCTTGCAGCCACCCTTGACCTACAAGTGAGGGCAGAAGACTGCACGAGGAACTTGCAGGAAAGGGCAGCCAGGTGGGACGACTGGGGCCAACCGCAGGGATGAAAAAGGGCCTGTGTGCTTGTGGAAGCCTCCTGTAGACAGAACCCAGGACTGCTGAGCAGCTGTCCCTGGGTAGATTAAGGCAGGGTGAGGGAGCGTCTAGGGTCCAAGGGAGCTTGCACTTCCATTTGGAGGCCAACTTGGGCCACCTGCTGTCCCTGGGGACAGTGGGCACCCTTGTGCTCAGGAGGAGGTGCCGACCATGTTCTGGGTAAATATTTAGCCACCTGAGGTTTTGGAGCTGAGAACATTTCAGAGCTTGCTTTCTGCCTGGAATGGGGGAGAAGAAAGTCTTCTGGCTCACTGCTTCTTGGTCAACCCAACCGAGCGTTTTCCAGCCTTGCAAACACCCACAGTGGCAGTGGCTGAGCCCAGCCCTGATAATGCCCGGAAGGCGGCCGGAGAAGAAAGCCACCAGCTCCGGCAGCCTGTTTGCTGAGGGATGTCTGCCAGGGATGGGTGGCTAGATTCGTTGGCCTGCGATCACGCCACGGGGATTGTTCCACAGGCGGCCGTGTACCCAGCGTAACCCAGCCCAAGGGCTCCGGAGACAGAAGAGCGGAGGGGTTAATTAATGCTCTCGGCAAGCGGGGCGCCTCCGAGCGGCTCTATTAGCAGGGTCAGCTCCCTGCACACAGCGCAGGGGGGGGGGGTAGCTGTCATGGCATGTTTTTGAGAAATTAAAGTGACATTGCTAAGTGGGTACAAGTAACAGGAGCATGCCAGCCTGCTCTCTCCTCCTGCTGCTTGACATCTCCCACTTCCAGGGAATATGCATGAGAGCTCTTCTGTGCTGCTCCAGGAACTTAATTAAAGCCTGCTGCTAAGTGAGCAGCTAAGCGAGCCAGGCCCTCAGGGTCTGCCGCCCTGTGGAGTCTGTCCTTTGACGGCCCTGGACCCTGGGAGATAAGGAAGATGACATCACCCGGGAGGCGGAGGCTGAGGCCAGGGCTTTGGGGCTCCTCTTAGCCAGCCCAGCTCTTTCCTGGCCTGAGCTCTGACCCCTCCAGCCACTGTCACTAGGTTTGGGAGGCCTCGACTATCTACGACCTGACCCTGTTTTCATCAGTCATTAGGGACGGCTGGAAAGGCCCAACCTGATAGCCCCTTCCAGGTCCACTGCCCACTGCCCACTGCCCACTGCCCACCTGGAGGGCTGAGCTGGAAACCACAGGAAGGGGCGGGGCTGGCTTGGCTGAGAGCTGGAGGCCAGGAAATCAGGAAATCAGGAAACTCAGGCTTCGTCCAGTGGATCAAATGCCCTAGCAGCCAGGGCATTAGATACATAAGAGTCCAAACCCACGAATGGTAGAGGATTTTTTAAAAATTTCTATTAAGCTTTAAAACTTCTATTTTGAAGCACAGCCCTACCAAGGAAGAGCAACATATCTTTTTATTAATTCTTACAAATATAATAATGCTCACAGCAAGGAAACAAAATAATACAGGAGAGTAAAAAATGGAAAGTAAAGGCCCCTTTACCCGCCCATCCTGACCCCAGAGTTCCACTCTCCAGAGGTAAACTGTTAGCAGCGTCTTGGGGCAATTAGGTTTCAAAGAAGCAAATTTCAGTACTGAAACCGTAGAACTCGAGGAGATGTTGGATGGTGCGTTTGGGATGGGGAGGGGGAGTTCCTGTGTATGTATGCATGTGTGTGTGTGTGTGTGTGTGGCACATGTGTGTGTGTGTGTGTGCGTGTGTGTGTGTAGGCCTGAGCCCCGGTTTCCTGACCACCAGAGCTGAGATTCTAGCTCCTGTACTCCTGGCAAACTGGACAAGTTTCTCAACTTCTTGGTTCCTCGACTCGATCACTTATAAGCTATGAATAACAGAACCAACCTGCACCATGTTTTCCAGCTCATGAAGCCCCTGTAAAGCTGCAGAAGGTTTAGCAGGAGCCCCAGCTCCTTGCAGAGCTACTGGTGATGACAACAGACCCTCAGGTGTGTGTGACCCTGTCCCTGGAAGGCAACCACATCAGTCCTTAGAGACTTGTCTAAGGTCCCATCATCTGAAAGTGGCGGGCAGCATGGGGTCTAAAACCCTCACACCGTGCTTTCCCAGGCTCATAGGGGACCTCAGTGGCCTGTCCAGCAGAGAACACAGGACACGTGACAGCTAGGTAGAAAAAGGCCCCTGCACTCCCCCCAGAGTCTCCCCCATGTCCCTATGCATTTGGCGTGGCCACTGGGACAGTAATCTGGCCTCTTGTCCCGAGCTCAGGCCCCAGGCCTGAGGGGTGCAGACGTGTTTAGTAAAGGGTCTCTCTTCTTCCCTCTCCTCCTCCAAATGTAGCTTGTACAGTTTGAACCATCTAATGGTCAACATTTTGTACTTTTAGAAATGTATTGCTTTTTCCTACTATAAAAATTGTACCTGTACAGTATAGAAAATACAAACAGAAAATAAAAGTAAATATCGCAGTCGAGGTGTTTTCTGCCTTTCTGGAGGTCCTCAGCATGACGAACCCAACATCACAGGAAACCCACGAGAGTCCCAGGACCCTTGGCTACAGTGAGGGGTGGTACACCCCCCACCATGGCTCATGCCCCTAAGCAAGAGCCTGACCTTAAAACTGCTTCTTAGTTTAAAAACCAATTTTAAAACCTTACCCATCTTGGGCTGGGGATATAGCTCAGTGGCACAGCGCCTGCCTGGCAAGCACAAGGTCCTAAGTTAGATTCCCACTACAAAAAAAAAAAATAAATAAAACCTTACCTGTCTTGAGAAATTTGATGAAGTTCTCAGGAAAATCAGCTTGGCCCATGAATTTGAACCTGGCTCATGGCATTGGTTCTAACTCTTTGATATTATTATCAGTGGGTTGTGGTATCGAGAAGATAAATGTGTTCTAGAGAGTTTCCATTGTGCGTCACAGAACCCACAGGCCAGTGGGAAGAGAGGAAAGAAGGCTGTGGTAGCAACACCAGTCCTTGAGTGTCAAGGCAGCCATATGTCCCAGGGCGATGGGACACCAGGATGGCCACTGACTTCACCTGAGGGGAAAGAAGGTCAGAGGGGGCCTGGCAGGAACTGGTCTTGAGCAGGACCTAGCATGACATGAGGGGTCTTTTAGGCAGGCAGAGAGTCTGGCAAGTAGGTGGGTACAGCCAGGGCCGACAGCTTCGTGCCTGGGGGCGGGGAGGGTAGGAGGGGCCCGCAGGAGCCATAGTGGAAGGAAGAGGTTGGAGTCAGACTATGAAAGACCCGTGTGCCATGCTGGGAGTTGGATCTTCATGGGTCCTGACGTAGTGCCCCACCCTAGCTGTTTGGAGTGAGGAGGGAACAACCTCACACCTCCAGGGGCAGTGCTCTGGGCTTGAGAAAACTCAGCACGGTGGGTTTTGGAAGAAGCAGGAGGCTGGGGCCGGGATGCTTGGGGTTTACCAACCCTCTCCCTCTTCAGCAGGGGTTTTCTGGAAAGTTCTTATGTTTTTCTTACCAACTGTCTGTCTTCAGCCAAGTCGTTGATGAACACACACACACACACACTCCAAGGAAAGCAATTCGTTTACTATCATTTTCCAAGCGTTTTAATATGGCTGTGTGGAACATAGGAAAATGCTATTCAGGAGACAGGGAAAATCAGAAGCAGAGAAGGTAGTGAGTAAACAAAAACAAGGAAGTAAACTCTAGTCTAAGGCATGTTTTGTCTTGCAGATTTTTACATTTTCTTCGCCTCTCTAACTTGGGGAGGCAAATGCCTGCTCTGTCACTGGTTGTGTGGGTTTTTCTCAGATGGATTTTGGCCGTCTGAGTTCTGCCAGGGTGAGAAATGTTCTCAGCAGCTGTGGAAGCCCTGGCAGCCCCTGAGTTAATAAATGGGTCACAGTGAGAGAGCGGAACTCAGCCTCTTTCTACCCAGCCCTCGTTTCTCCGACGGGCACCCCTTCCCCTCCCACCACCAAGAAAGGGAGCCAGGAAGCCCTGGAAGGAGCTGGCCCTGCTCAGGGTGGTGGCCCCAGCCCATCTGGCCCTCACCCTGCCAGCTGCTGAAGCTGCTGGGCCATACCGAGGCTGTGAGGAGGAGGTTTTCCTCCAGCTGGGCCTGGGCTGTGCGGGAGGGAGCAGGGCCTGACCTTGTCTTGTCTTGGCCCCTGGCATGGTGGCTGGAAACAGCTCTGGAGGTGACTCACTCCATCCTGGCTTCTGGAGGATGTGGTGTGGGGATGGTGTGGGGCAGGGACAATGGAGAAATGGATGGCCAGGGTGGGCAGGACGCCCAAGGTCTCTGCTCCCTTCTGAGTCCTCTAAAGTCAACTTTATTCCTAGAATGTTGTTAAGGAGACACAGATAGAAGGAAGGAAATGGGCCCTGCCCACTAGGGCCACACCCCCTCCCACAAGCCAGGCCCTGAGGATTCAAAGACCAGGGAGACCCCTCTCTCTCAGTAAGAGCTCCGAGCACTTAATCAATTCTCTGTTGGTCGCCTTCGCCACAGTCCCAGGAAGCAGCAGGGACACAGCTCTCTCACCCACGCACAAAGGGCTGCAACTGTGCACATTACGGCAACCTGACTGCCATGGTTCGGACATGGTTCTCGTGTCCCCCATGGGTTCCTGTGTTGACATGGAGTCCCGTGGGGAAGTGTTCAGAGGGTGGTAACTTAGTGACCACGGCATCTGAAGGTAGAGCCTTGGGAAACGGATTAGGATTAGATAAAGTCGTTAGGATGGAGCCCCCATGATTGAATCCTGGTGGCTTTTTATGAGAAGGACAGAGGCCAGGGATTTGTCATTTTTGTTCTAGGGAGCTTTCCATTTCTCTGAACAAGAATTGTGTCAAGTCCAGCTCAGGTCCTCGGTGGAAGCTCAGCCAACAAAGGAGCAAATTCTGAGCTGAATGATCACTGGGCCCAGCCTGTTTGTAAGACCAGGACCATAATGATCTGACCTGTCACTAGTGTACCGCACAGCCTGGGTGGCACCCGCAGTGTGCCTGGTACCTTCCAATGGGACCACATCCACAGCTTGGGGAGTCAGACTGGCCAGGTGGGTGTGGATCCATCTCCGACTGGATTTGCCACGTACTGAGATTGGTTTTCTACTCAGGAGCGAAGTTCTTTGGTAACTGGCAGCCTGCATATTCAAGGAAGGAACTAGGCCAACTGCAGAGCTTAGGAGAAAGTATCATAGTGAGCCTTCTCAGGGCCCAGGGTGACAAAGGGAAATGTGGTTGATGGCTGCATTCATAGAGGCATGGTGTCTACGGTGAGTGAGGCGCTGCCCAACATGAGTGCCATCTGGTGTTCTGGGTGTCACCTTCTATAGATGCAGACAGAGGGGAGAACCACAGGAAAGAGGCTGGGGAGACAGGGTCTGATTGGGGAACTGAGAAGAGGGGAATTGGAATGGACTTGGGATGAATGGGGGAGAGGCTGTGCTATGGTTTGTGTCTGGATGTCCCCCAAAGCCTCCTGCAGTCATGGGGCAGCTGAATCTAGAATTTGTGATTGATTCGTTGTCTAGTGCTGGGATTATGGGCGTGAATGCTACACCCACCCTGGGGCAGGTAGCCTGCATACAGTGTAAGGGAGGGCAAGAGGCTTGCTCTCTGGTGCTGCTCCTCCCCTTTTGCTCTTGTTGCTTTTGCTCTTTTCCACCACCATGAACTGTTGCCCTCTGAGTTGTGCCACCTTGCCCTGGAGCCAGCCGAGTATGGACTGAAACCTCCACCAACTGTGAGCTAAATAAACCTTTCCTTCCTTAATTTTGGGCATCAGGTATTTTGTCTCAGCAGAGAGAAAAGTAACTAAGACAGGCTGGCTTTCTGCACTGTCCTGAGGGCTGGCCCTTGGAGGAGTGTTAGATGTGTTCTGTGTGGTCCTTAGGAAACTCGGATGTGGGTGGAAGTGACCGGGAAGTGGGTGTTAACTCCTGGATTTGAATGAGGTTACAACCGAACTTTTTTTTACCCCAATTAGCCATTCTCAGGATTCCTAATCAATGGGTTGAGTATCATTGGCATTTTACTGCCCTGAGCAGGAGTTACTAGGTGGTCCCTATCAATGGCCCCTTCACCCAGTGGCCTCTGGAGTGCTGTCACTTTCACTCAATGCCCCGATGCTATTGTATCCACAATTGGCATCAACACATAGGACTTTGGGTTCAGCTGGAAGGGTCTCAGGGTGTTCGAAAGCAGGTTCTGACTATGTCCTGAGTCCTAAGCCACAGCTTCATGTGGTGAAAGCAGGGGGAGATGTGGACTCTGGGCCTGGACCTTCTACCACACATCTTGGGGTCCCCAATGACATTCATGTTCCCCACCTGCAAAATGGGCCTAATGACGCCTCCTTACTCTCAGGGACCTTATAAGGATGGTGTTGTTAGTCAGCTTCCTGTCACTATGACAAAATGCTTGAGGGAACCAACTTTCTTGGAGGAAAGTTTTATCTTGACTCACGATTTTCAGAGGTTCAGTCCATGGTCACTTGACTGGTTGATCCTTGACCTGTGGTAAGGCAGAATATCATGGTGGGGAGCTCATGGAGGAGCAAAGCTGTTTACATCATGGTGGCCAGGAGAGGGAGAGAAGAGAGAAAGAAAGGAGCTGGGGTCTCAGTCTCCCCTTCAGGTGTTCCCCCACCCAATTACCTAAGCCCCATCTCCTAAAGGTTCTATCACCACTGAACAGTGCCACAGCTGGTGACAGTTAGCATATGGGCCCCTGGGAAGATTCCAGATGCCAACCCTGCAGATGGAGTGAGCCCTGGAGGTAGAAGCCCTGTATGACCCATGCCAGGGATCTCCAAATGGGTCGCTTTTGGTTTCTCCAGGTTTTCATCTCTCCCCACCGTGCCATTTGATCTTAATTTATCCAGAAATATCTGATTCTAGGGCTGGGTGCCACTGTGGGGGTCAAACAGGAACTTCACAAGCATTTTAATGTCTCTGATTTAAGCCACTGTGTGTGAGCGGCTGGTGCCTCATGGGGTTCACAGTGGCAGTGCCTGACAGGGGCTGGGCTTTCTCTGAGCTCTGGGGCTTTCTTCGAAAAAGGACGATGTGACCCCTTGAGACCACATGCATCTATACTTACTGACACTCTCACTCCGTTTCCATTTACACTTGCAGTTTTTGCGGGAAAACCATCCAGATGTTCTTTGGAGACTTGGTTGTGAAACAAGGTCCTGCTCTTCGGTACGGTGGTCTCTCCAAGCGAAGGGAAGAGACAGCACTGCCCCACTAGCTGAGAATCAGGAGGAAGAAGGATTGTTCATCTTTTCCAGAGCCTGCCCCAGAGGGAACCTGAGAACTTTCACTCATCTAAGTGCGCAGGCACTGGAGCAAAACCAGGCCCCAAACCTTGTCAGTCTGTGGAGTTTATGTCCCATGAAGACATGGCCCCACGTACCTGGGAGTTAGAAGTCACCACCTCTGGAATGGTCTCTGTGATGTGACCTCACGTGTTCATGCCTGATGACCAATGCACACATCTCAAGTGAAAGCTCTGTGGGTACAGGCATTTTACAACAGGGAATAAGGTTCTCAAAAAAGAAGAAGACAGATGCAGTTTTCCAAGGCTAAATTTGCTTTTTAAGTCTCTGGTTCTCATTTACGCTGCTCACTGACCAAAAAATAACCTTCCTGATTGTCATCTACGCTTCCTGCTCCTCCCTCCCATTAGCTGACTGAGCCGAGTCCATGTCCCCTCCTCAGAAAAGATCCACTGTTTGGTGTAGGCAAGAATCAGGCGCAGGCAGGTGAATATAACTAGAAACATCCGAGGCCACCACTTACCATCAAGGTGACCTTGCAAGATAGTTACTATCTCAGTGCCTCCATTTCACTGTCTGTAAACGAGAGATAAAAATAGTGTTACCGGGTAGCTCCTTCTAAAAGTGGCTCTCCGGCTAAACGTTACCAGGCTCTGGATTTCTCGCCTCTCCCTCTGAGGTTGGATTCCAGGTTCTTCTCATCTCAAACAAAGAATTGAACAATACAAGCGAAAAGCAGTGGCCAAGTTTATTTGAGAAAGTAAAAGTGAAGAATGAGGGAGACACTGGCTCTGCTGAATGAGCTTGGGCCGAGTAAAAGAGGAAAAAGCAAGATAGAAGTACACCCTGGTGGAAGTAGGGCGGGCTACAGTGAAGAAAGTCAGATAGCAAGTTCTTCTTGGCGTCTGTGTCTTTCATGCTGTCCAAATTTCAAGGAAACCCACAAGAACTTACATGTCCTGAGAGGTGGTGCTGGGATTCCACACCTCAGGCTGATGTCAGGTCTAGCCCATCCTGTTGAAAACCTGTTCGAGTTCTAGTGAGAAGTCCACGTGCAGGGCTTTGGGAACTGTTCTGCGTATGTGTCCAGAATCTCATAGTTAACAGGTCATGATCTACTTCCCCAGGCAGCTTTACCACATCCTAATCTCCTATCTCAATAGTACTTACTTGTTAGGAGTGTACAGAGTAAATGTGACAATAACAAGACAATGTGTGTCACATAGCAGATGCTCAATAAAATGTTGACTGAGCTACGGTTGCTGAGATTTTCTGGCCAGCTCAACAACAAAGCTCATTGGAGGTTCCATTCATGTGGTTTATAAGAAATTAATCTTATGCAGTTAAAATACACTAGCAGCCAGGCATGGTGGTGCACATCTACAATCCCAGTGCTCAGAAGGCTGAAGAAGGAGGATCACTGTGAGTTCAAGGTGAGCCTGGGCTAAATAGTGATTTCGAGGCCAGCCTGAAGTACATAGCAAGATCTTGTCTCAAACAAACAAGCAAAAAAACAAGCAAGCAAGCAAGCAAACAAACCCAATCCTTGTTCGTTAACATTTAACAGGAAATTAACTCAAGGAGCAAGTGGGAGGAACTCAAAGGGACTCAGTTTCTACATCTGTGGAGTGGGGACTCCCCGGGGCTGTTTCAGGGATTGGGTGAGATATGGGGTACATGACTGAGCAGATTTGAGGGGCGCTATTGGTAATTCCTCTAGAAGGGTGGGCACCTTCTCTCGTCTACCTTCTGGATCCACTCACCATACCCAGCAAAAGAGGCAGGGAGGCCTGGCAGCCAGGGTCCACAGGATGGTGCCCTGGGCCAGGACTGCCAGGAAAGCATTCCTGGTTATCGTCTCTCCCACTGCAGAGGATTCCTGGGAACAGCCGGACCAGGTCAGCCAGTGCCCGGACGGGGGCACACAGACCCACTTGGGAGCTGCTGTCCTTTGTCCTCCTGGTACATCTGCTCGCACTCGCTGCCTCGCTCCAGGCCTCCCTGCCTGAGAGCCCCTCCCTACTCCAGCTGGCTCCCTCTCCTGTGTGTTTGTCATCTGAGAACGGCAACACCAAGCACAGAGCCTGGCCTGGCCAACACAAGGACCATGCGTTCACCCTCTACATGTCCCTCCTTCCCTCCCTGCCTTTTTCTTCCTCCTGCCATGCAGGTGGCTCACACCATAGACACCCACTCTCTGTCAGGTGGCTCAGTGGATGCTGGGGACCTCTAGTGTCATGGACAGACGGCTCCCACTTGTGTACAGTCAGTCACCGCAAATGGGCTGCGTGACCATGCGTGAGTCCAGGCTCTGACTCTGTGTCCTTCTTTCCCCGCCTTCCTCTGACACCCAGCTGTCCTCTGTTCTGAGATTTCTTGTGGTTGAGCTGTGGTGGATGCAAGGCTGCAGTTTCAGCTGGAGCACAAGGTGAGTCAGACACGGGCCCATCCTCCCACACAACTATGAAAGACTACTTCCTCCGTCTTCTATTTTGAAGTCATCACCAAAAGCAAGACCTAAATGTTGGCCTAATGGCCATGCAGTTCCTTGGCCAAAGCCCCAAACCACCCCCTAACCAACAGGGGAACCAGCTCCTCCCTCGCTGTGGAGACCAGCCCAGCAGCACAGCCGGTCCGCCCACGCCACCGCAGGGTCTGTCCCGGGGCAGAGTCCTGGCAGGAGCCCGGCACATGGGCTGTCCTGGCAGGGTGAGGCTTCCTGCCACAGCCCCTGTTCTCCCATGACTGCGTCCGCAGAATCCGGGGCACCTCCCGCAGGCAGGCCAGCCGGGGTCACTCCAGGAGGCCGAGGTGCGAAGAAGGCTTGTCTCAACCGCGTGTTTGCACAGCGAGCACACTGATTTCATTTATATTGCATGCTATGAATCAATAAAAATAGGAGTATTCTGTATTTTACACCAGAGCAAGGGAACAGAATGTCCAGATCAGATATTATTACTTTAGCATTGTCTACATGACTTAAGGAGCTGAGACGGGCCGTGATCTAAAGGCCACCTTCCTGGGGAGCGGGACTCTGTGTGTGGCGAGGGTCCCCAGGGACAGCTCTGAAGCCCTGGGGAGTTAGTGCAGGCCCAGCACCACTCTGCCTTTTCATTTCTTACACATAAAGCTGAGATGAAAGCTTTGGCCACTAGGGATTCTTGAGAATCAAATAAGCCACCAGCTGTGAAAGTCATCAGGGAGGAGTAAAGTTCAGTACAGAAAGAGGACAGTGGCAGTGTTTTGACTGCAATCTGGTGCCCAAGGGTATGTTTCCCCAGCTCCTGTCAGAAGCGGCTCCCCGTGCCCGCACCACCCGACGAGGCCAGCACCTGGCAGCTCCCGTGGGTGACTCAGCAGCGCATGACCTCCCGTGTCCCTTGAAACAGGCCGTGCTGAATCCAGTTGGTTCCGACTCCTCTGTGACAAGAATGTGGTCTGCATATGCCCTGGGAACTGGTGATAAAGGGCCGGGCGGGACTGGGTTTCCTTAGCAGAGTTCTGAGGGGACTCTGGCCACATGGTTCAAGCCGAATTCAAACTCGGGCCCAAGCCTGACACACCCAGCAGACTCCAGGCTGTGACTTCAGGAATCTCCAATGGTTAAGTGTCCGCGGGCACCTGCGGTGATAGCCACAGTGCACTCCTTGGCCTGTGGTGACGTGAAACACCCACAGATCTTGTCTTCCTGTCATGTCCCTGCTGCCAGACCTACGTACTCGAGATGGGGCCCAGGGGGTGCCTGGAAAGCCAGCATACCCCGCTGTGTGGGGTTCAGGGCGCGTCTGGTCCCCTTTTCTTCCTACAGTTGGGAACCAGACACCTGGCAGAGAAGTGGCTGATCTGGGTCATCGTTAATTTGTGGTTGTGAGAAACTTAACAGCCAAACTAGGCTGCGTTGATTAGTGTCCCCTGAACTCATAAACACCTGGTATCTGAATGGGACTGTTAATGGTTTGATCTAAAATGAACTCCGAAACTCTCATGTGCTCAGAGGCAGGGCTTTTGGACGGTGTCTGGATCATGGGGGAGGCGCTATAGCTGACCTGCCCTTAGGAGGGGGACCTGGTCGAGACATCAGGTCGCTGGGGGTGTGACCTGGAAGGGTTTGTCTCCCTCCCCAGCTCCTCCCTTCTCCCTCTGCTTCCTGACCGCCATGCTGTGAACAGCACTTCTCCACCAGACCCTTCCATCATGCTTTCCTGCCTAGGAGCGGCCAACCGCAGACTGTAACTGTGAGCCAAAATAAACCTCTCCGTTAAGTTGCTGGTGTTGGGTATTTTGTCCTAGTCCTAAGGAAAGTGACCGAGACAGTGACCTTATCTGGGAAAAGGGTCATTGCAGATATAATTAGTTAAGGTGAGGTCATGCTGGAATAGGATGGGCCCTACATCCAATGACTGTTGTCCACAAAGGAAGGCTGGAATGAGGTGGCTGCAAGCCAAGGAATGCAGGGATGGACAGCAGCAGCAGAAGCCAGGAAGGGCCATGGAAGGGTCCCTCCTCAGAGCCTGCAGAGGGAGCGTGGCCCTGTTCACAACTGGATTTCAGACCTTTGGCTTCCAGAAGTGACAGAATAGATCTCTGTTGCTTGAAGTCACCAAGTTTGTGGCACTTGGTTACAGGAACCTGGGGAAGGTCATACTGAGGCCAAAGCTCTTCCTGGTGATTCCTGGAGAGACAACAACAGGTACAAGCAACCCCCACTGAGCCCCATGCTACGGCCTGAGCCACGCCACCCACACTCATTTCATCCTCATAACCGGCACATGAAATATGTGTTATTCTCCCACAGCAGCTCTGCCAGTGAGGAACTTTTTCTTTCTGTTTGTAATTTTGAATGGTAATATAGTCGCATGATACAAAAATGTAAAAGCTAAACCAGGCGAGGTCGCACACACATACAGTCCCAGCACTCAGGAGGCTGAGGCAGAAGAATTGCTGTGAATTCAAGGCCAGCCTGGGCTACACAGTGAGTTCAAGGCCAGCCTGGACTACATGGTGAGACCCCGTCTCAAAAAGCAAAATTAATTAATTAAAGTAAAAGCTACTCAGGGTGCATCTACAATGAAAGTCTCCTCTTGGGGCAGCCATCGTGAGCAGGTTCTTCCAGAGCTTCCAGAACCACTGTGGGAAAACCTGCCCATAAGCTAAAATATCCCCAGTTGCCCAGGCTGGATTTCAACTTGCAATCCTCCTGCCTCAGCCTCCCAGACTGTAGGGGTCACAGGCGTGTGCTACCACATCTGGCTAGCACTTTCTTAAAACACCAAGGTAACCTGCAATAAGGAGGGTTGTCTGTCTTGCTTGCGCCTGGGACTCTGTCTTGGAACTTTGTTCCCCTCTTAGCACCCTGACTTCGTGACAGCCCCACCCCTAGACCATCTGGCTCCCTCTCTCCTTCCGCCCTGCTGGCTGCTCCTCTGCCCTCATTCTCCTTGCTCTCACCCCACTTCCTCCTCCTCTCTCCCAGTTCTCTCCTCCAGTGTCTGTCACCAGGCGCTCACTCCAGCTGCCCACAGCAACCCCACCCAGCTGTGCACAGTGCCAGGGCGCCGCTGCTGTCCCGTGTCGGGCTGGCCGCCTCCCTTAACCTCCACACCACCACCTCCCAGTCTCCTCACAGCAGCGGCTGCCTGCAGAATAAAGTTCAGATTCCTACCCTGGCTTCTGCAACTCTGCCTATCTCTCCAGCCCCACCCGATGCCATTCTCCTCTTGCCCCAGCCTTGGCTGTCTTCTCGGTTCCTCAATTGCACCAAGCTCTCTCTGGCCCCAGGTCCTTTGCACATACAGTTTCTTTACCTGCATGCCCTTCCCTGGGTTAGCTTCTGTTCCTTTGAGGTTCCGGAGGCTCTCCTTGACTCCTTGCTGTTATTTTCTAACTCAGCTCATAGTTTGTTTCCTTCATAACATGAAGGCTATGAGAATGACCATGGCGACATCATGGTTTCTTATTTTTCACTCTACCTCCTCCACATGTAAACTCCACAATCACAAGGACTGTGTCTATCTCATTTGTAGAGCATACCTAGAGCCCAGCATGCTCCCTGACACAGAGCAGGTCCCATGGAACAAATAAACAAACATCTATGGTATAGATAAAAACCTGAGAACCAAAGTGGTTAATAACTTACCCAAGGCCACACAGCAAATAGGTAACAGAGCCAGGATTTGACCCCAGGCAGCCTGGTTCTAGAGATGGAGTTTGTAAGAGCAGCGATGGGGAGGGGAGACAGTTGTCATTGTGTACCTTCAGACTTTCCTTACTACAGAGAAGGGAGGGAACCCCCACCCTCACGGCAGCAGGAGCCAGCCCTCCGCAGAGGCTGACTTCTCTTGCTGGTGTGGTATGGAATAACCTGTCTGAGAAGCTCAGGCGATGGGAGTTCCGTTCCTTTATGGTAGTTACTGCCTGCTTTTAAAACCCGCCATCTCTGCTTTGAGTAAGAGGGACTTGTCCAGGACTGGTGGTTAGAGGGAAAAGGTTTGGTCTGGCAGAAACCTTGGACCTTTTAAGTCCTCATTTCCTTCCTTCTCACTGAAGAAATTTCCGCCTCTATGGAGCAGCTGCACGCCATAGGGAGCCACTGAAGGTGGGGGAGCAGAGGCTGGGAAGCCCGGGCTGTTCTTTGGAGCCATCCCCGAAACTGCAGAGTTTGTCACTTCTCTGGTGGGGTGGCCACTCCTATTCTCTAGGAGGTGGCCGAGCAGTGAGGCCCTTCTCTTCAGCCCGGCAGGCAAGAAGCAGGAAGTGTCTGTGTGCCGGGAAGCACGGGCGCTTCCTTCCTTCTGCCCTGTGTTTGCGTAGAGAATTTCATAAGCAATGTGCCTTCCCTGCTAGGAGGGGAGCACAGCCATTTCTGCACCATCTTTGTTTCCTCTTAAACTTTTTTTGGACTATGAAATATACACACAGAAGCAGCACCTCTCATAATGTCCTGGGCTAGGTTATTGCTCAGCAAATATTGACTCCCATGGGAGGAGCGTGTTTCTCCCTCCGTGGATGCAAAGCCTGGACCTGAGACTGGCTTTGGCCAGTGCGACGTCGGCATCGTTCAGAGGATGCTGCTTCCAAGCAGAAGCATGAAGAGGTCTTTGTCGTTCTGTTTGTCCCTCTTGGGATCCTGCCTTTTGCCCCTAGGAGACCTGCTGCACACAGGATGCAAGTTACAGGAACAGCCCTGCCTCAAACCCACAGCTGAGCCCAACCTCCAAGAGCTGAATTCTAGCGCCCTGCAAACCAGGTGGCAAGAAATAAGAGCTGACCGTCTGCGCTGGGCTTGGGGTGGTTTGCTTTGGCAATGGCCAACTGATACAATAAGTGTGGTGCTGGGAAGAGTTCACAAGCTGAGTACTCCTTTGTCCTGACACATAGGTCAATAAGCAAGGCCTCCCTAGTACCCCGAAGCCCTGCCTGCCTGGGACCCTGTTTCCGTCACTACATCCCTCCCTGGGGGACTACTGGCCTCTATATGCTTACAGAGGAATTTTGTCTGTTTTCTTACTTTAAATAAAAGAAACATGCAGAAGTTATTCTTTGGCATCTGGTTTCTTTTGCTCAATATCACGCTTATAAGATTTATCCATGTCTTATTGCACATGGCTGTAGCTCATTCGTTGTCACTGCTATGTGAACACACCATAATTCATGTACCCACTCTGTTGTTGAGTTGTTTTTGTTTTCAGCCATCATAAATAATATGGCTACAAATTTTATTCTAGTGTACAAATCTTTTGATGAACACATATACATATATCTATTGGGTCTATTTTTTTTTTAATTTTTGACAGGGTCTTGCTATGTAGTCCAGGCTGGCTTTGGACTCACTACATAGCCTAGGCTGGCCTCAAACTTGAGAAAATTCTCTTGCCTCAGCCTCCCAAATGCTGGGATTACAGCTGTGATCTACCACATGCGGCTCTATTGGGCCTATTCTAAGAGTGAAATTGTATAAAAACATAAATATAAGGTATCTGTTGGGTATACTAGTAGTGAAATTCTACATAAAGTATGCAGCCTTTTTAGGTACCAGCGAACAGTTTCCAAAATTCTTGTGTCAGTTTATTCCCCTGAGATTCCTGGTTGCTTCAGATTCTCACTGGTGCTTGCTGTTTCCCATCCTTTCCAATGTAGTCATTACTATGGCTATGTAGTAAGATTGCACTGTGCTTTTCAATTTCCTTCTTCCTGATGATTAATCAACTTAAACAATTTCCCATATGTTTATTGGCCATTGGATATTTTTTGTCAGGTGTCTTTTCAATGCTTTTGCCCATTTTTTTATGGGGTTTCCTGTCTTTTTTTTTTAACTGATGTGTGGACATTATTTTTATATATTCTTGACATGATTCCTGTAGGTACAGTATCACAAAAGTCTTTCATTCTGTGGATCACCTTTTTATGCTTTCGATAGTATCTTTTGACAAACCAAAGTGTTTTGTTTATATAAGCCAATTTATGAGTTTATTGTTTATGATGAGGGACTTTTTTGTGCTGTGTAAGAATTATAATCTACTCCAAGGTTATGAAGATGTTCTATGTTTTGTTCTAAAAACTTTACGTTTTATTTTTTACTCGGTTGGGACTGATTTGTGTGTATGGTGTGAGGTAGGGGTAACAAACCATTTTTTCCCCCATATGACTATCCAGCTGAGCTGGAACCAATTGAGAAGGTCATCATTTCACCCACTGCAGTACTGTGTCATTGTTTGTTTGTTTTTCTCCAAAAATTGATAAAAAATTATAGTTTTGAGGACATGCTCCCCGTCTTGAGAGACTGGATCCACAGCCCATATTTCACATCCTAGCTATCAATTTGGGTTAAGTTACTTCTTGTCTCAGTTTCAGTTTTCTTATCTGCAATGACGAGTAATAAAACTTTTAGTCTCAGAGTCTTGAAGGCATCAGATGAGAAAACGAACTTAAATTGCCGAGCAGTGTCTTTGAGCTAATCTACCCTGGATGAGTACTGGTGCTGTTACCGCAGCTGCTACTGTGTTCCTGGTGGGAGCAGAACTGAAGTCAAATGGGACTTTTCTGATCCAGGAAGTACATTTGCTGTCTGTGCTCAGTTCTGTTTCCAAATCTCTGCGAGACCTAATGCAGACCCATTGGTCACTCCCAGCTGAATTTGTATTCCTCTCTGTTCCGACCTCATGCTCTTTCACCCTATGACCCTGACCTTTGCCAGCTATTGTTGTCTGAGGTTTTCCATAAAACCAACAACCTCCCACCTCATTTGCCACTTGTTTCCCCAGCTCACTGCTGCTCTACTTTTGAAGCTGTAGATCCAGCTTCCCCAGTGAGCTGTATCACTGGGCACGCTTTTCTGGTTTGTTTGTGACACCAAGCCAGCTGTTGGCCCGTCCTACAGGGAACAAGAGGGCTTTTTTTAGGACAACATCCAGTCTTTGTGAAATTGCTTTGTAGAGAAACAGCTGTGAAAGAAGCCTGCTTGGCCAATGCTTTTGGCAGTGAAGTTTTAACTTAAAGCAAAGCATAGATAAAATAAACATCAGACATTTCACACATCAACTTGGGTAGAGTTACATGGCCTTGATTATTAAAAATATTTTTGGCACTTCTGTGGGCAAAGAGAATTCACAGTCTTGCCTGTGTGACTAGATTGGAAACAAGTTCCCCTGGGGTTTGGCTTCAGTCTGTGGAAATGTCAATGGTTTATTCACGTTTAAAGAAGGCTGCAAATGTCACCATTTGTGATTTTCAAGAGGAGGTTAAGTGTTTTTCAGGAGAGATGTAACTAAAATGGTCTGATCTTCTATAACCTGTTTATAAGACATCGTCAAAGCTAGCGCCTGCCCTTCTTGGCATTTTGCTCAACCTTTCTGTGGGCACACATCCATGAAGTGCTATATCGTGCCAGGCGCTCTCCAGGCACAGGGGGTAAAAAGACAAATGTTCTACCTTTCGGAGTTCTCTCGCCTAGATCGTAGCATAGTCTGTGATATTTTATAAGGTGAACAGATATTTTCAAAGCAAAAATGGAACTTTTTTTTTTTTACTTTTTGAGACAGGGTCTCGCTGTGTAGTCCAGGCTGGTCTCAAACTCACGATCCTCCTATTTCAGCTTCCCAAGTGCTGGGGTTGCAGGTGTGCAGCACCACACCTGCCAAGTTGGGCCTGTTTTGATGCTTTCGACTTACTGAGACGCTTGCCTTGGCCTTTTGCCTGGGCAGTCGTTCTCCCTGTGTGAAGACTGTGCGCGGGTTCCTGCTGGGCAGAGCTGCTCCATTTGGTTTGATCTTGTTTTCTACTCTGATTCCCACCAGGGAACATCTCTTTAGCTCTTGCATTTATTTTTATGCTAAATCAAGTATGTATAAATTGGTGCCCAACATCGTCCTGGTTTTATTACTTGAAATCTGTAGCAAGACATGAATACCTCTTAAAGATGACCTTAGAGATATTGAGACGTCATGATCTCTTTCTATGGAGTGACTATTTTTGGGGAACTTTTCATCAGATGTCAAAGACCCCTCAACCTGTTTCATTCATTTCAAAAGAAAATTATGCATATATTTCAAGTTGGAAAGATTCTCATGCCACTTGCTGGTTCCATGCCTGTGTCAAATCATCTCATCGTGAGATAGAGTTTAGTATTTTTTTAAGTGTGTTTCCAAATCATATCATGTCTTTTTGCAACTGTTCTCCCATCTTTTTTTTTTTTAATAAAAAATGTTTTCATCACCTAAAAATGTTTGAGCATATCTTTTCCAGCATGGTCTATTTATTTACCAAGTATGCAACAGAAAGAAAGTGGAACAAGGACCCTGAGGTTCTGAAGAAAGCTGCTAACTCACTCAGGTGGGACTTGTGACAGCAAGACTTACCCAGGGATCATCAGCTCCCACCTCGGATAAGTTAACACCAGCAACTCCAAAGGTCATGGAAGTCAGGGAAATCAGAAAAGCACAGGAGTCTTTTGCTTTCTCCTCTGCTCCCCATGAGAGTGGGAATGGGAGGTGCTCACCGCACTCCAAGTGAGGCGGCCCAGAGAGAAGCACTCAAAAAGGTGAGTGTCCACAAGGCCGGGGGCCACGGAACCTACTCTCAGGCCTGAGACTGGTTGAGGTACCTTAAGGCACCCCCGAGTGCCTTAGCTCAGTGGGGTGTTGGGAGAGAAGTTTCTTGAGATAAACTAACAGCATCCTGAGGTGTAGGGTGTAGGTTACATGGTGACGGGAGCCCAAGAACTGTGGAAAAGGGAGGCCGGCTCAGGCTGCCTAGGCTGCAGGATGCAGAAAGAGAGGGGGAGGAGCAGCCTGCTGCCACGTCCAATGCAGCTCTTGAGACTCTGGAGGGAGGATGGTGGAGGATGAAGAAATGAAGACAAGAGTCAGAATGCAGAAAGCTGCGGTCAGGTGGAGCCCCCTCTCCTGATGGGAGAAAGGACTGCCCAACAGCTGCAGCGCCTTTACTGATACAATCAGCATAGGAGGCTGTTTACAGAGAATTTTAAGGGGAGGGTAAGATCCAGAACAGGAAGAACATCTAATCTTCAACAAAACGTCATGCCTTGGTAGTTACACAGGGAACAAACGCTCGCAGCCACCTGCACTGACAAGGGCTGGCCAGCCAAGGACACGTGAGTCCCAGAGGACGTTGGTGCCAGACATCTGGAAAGGTATCTCCCAGGGAGTCATGTATTAGTCTCCTGGGCTCCACCCGCACCCAGAAGAGCTGACGGGTAGGGTGACACCTATGTGGCATCCTTGTGCAGTCTGCTTTACAATGCAGGGTCATTTAACAGAAATCAAGCACATTTATGATGGCTTGCAGTTTATAAAGCATGTTCATGACTTTTTCTCCTCTTTTGAGATCCACAATTATCCTACAAGCTAGGCAGGACTTCCCATTTTACAGACGAAAAATTGAGGTTCCAAGAGACTGTGACTTCTCAGGGTCACACTGCTTCTATCAGTGGTGGAGCTGACCCAGTCCTCTTTCCCCTATCACAGCTGCCACTTAATGTCCAGGAGGCACTTATGCAAACACATGATTTCTCTGACCAGGGAGCCCGCCAGACCTGGGGAAGGGCAGGGAGGAAGAAGAAGGTGACTGACGCCATCTATTCAAGCAAGAGGTGGGATCCAAGTGTGATAACTCAGCCCTGCCCTGTGAGTGAGCTTTCTCAGGGAAGGGATCTCAGGAGGGAAGGATTACTAATTCATGACGAAGCGAAGCAGGCCATCTCTCACTTTTCGGGTGAGCTTGAATTACTGAGATAATTAAGCTGGCGGAGGGGATGAGGCGGCACAGTGTGAGCGGATGTGTGATGCTGCAGTAAAACCCCACGGGCAGGCGAGTGATATGGGTATTTTCCATATGCCACTGGTCCTGGACTGAATCTATCAGCAAGATAGATTTTCCTGCATTTTCTTCCCTATTTCTGTGGTGACTTAAGTTGGGTGCTTGTGGGGGGAACCGGGGGAAGTGGACCTCTGGGTGGCAGTGAATACAGCAAAGGGCCCATGAGGAGAAGGGGCACAGGGCCTCTCAGTCCTGCCAGGCCAACCACTGGGGAGCTGGCTCCCAGTTTTTATATTTCAAGAGGAAATCCTCCCAAATGCATCACATACAGGAAGTATGTATTTGCTAACTACCTTGGGAGAGAGACTTCTGGGTTGCAGGTCTGTATTTTTTTAACTTAAGAAGTTTTAAAAAATATATTATGAAACCAGTAAATCACAAATGATTTGCTCCCAGACCTTTGCTATGTTGTCTAGCATCGCCCAGAAAAAGTCATGCCAGTGCCCAGGGGGAAGAGTGGGTTCCAGGAAGCCTTTGGGTCCCAGACAGCTTCAGAAGGACTGGAGGGTGCTGGATGGCCCTGGATCAGAGCTCCAAGTCTTCAGGCTCCAGATGCTGAATGTCCACAGTGGAGGATTCTTGAGGCTGCCCCAGAAACACACACATACACACACACACCCACTTGAGCGGGCTCCATGTGGCCAAGTCCCTTGATGTCTGGAACTTGGAAGTGAGGAGACCACTGCCAACCTGTGCTCAGTGCTGCCTCTGCAGGACCCGGTCATCACTTCCTTCTGCAGCACAAAGCAGATGCCATTGTCCTTATTTTAGGAGAGAAGCAAGATAGCCAGTGCCCCACCCCCATGAGGCAGCAGAAGACAGTGGAATTAGAGCTGAGCCCTGCTTGTCTGACTCCTCTGAGCTATGTTCCAGGCAGGGGTGGCTCAGCATGGACCAGTAAGGACCAGTTCCTTCCTGGCTGCAGGGAGGACAATTCTATGAACACGATCCGTGGCTTATTGTGTTAGGACACAGAATTAGGAGGACTAAAGTTACGGAAGTGCTGGTGCTGGGCCTTGTGTTAGCCCTAGGAAAGGCAACATGAGCCAATGGAAAAGGAGCTAGCTTTGGAAAGCGAAGGCCTGGATTCCCATCCTGATGCTTGTGTAGTTTGGTGTTACTTGCTTAACCTTTCTGGCTCTCAGTTCTCTTATCTATAAAACGAGAATAATAATAGTACAGATTTGTTTTGAGAGAACTGCTGTGAGGAGAGGTGCAAATGAGATAATAAGAGCAAAGTAAGTGTTCGGTAAATATTAGCATTCTCGCATATTCTTCACAGAACCATGTGAAATGCCCATAATGCATCCTTTTAGCAATACAGTCTCCAGTTTTGTGCCAGGTAGATGCCGGACTTTCATGTGATTGTTTTCAGAATATATCTTTTCCCTCTTTTTGAAAGTAGGACTCTTTTGCCAATGCTCAGTGCCAGGTCCCTTTCATAATTCTCCAAAAATCGAGTACACTGTGCTATGAGCTTATTGTCATTCAGGAACCAGGAAATGCATTCCCTCCAAATTCACGGACGTAATAAAGGATCTGAAAGTAGGAGTGGGGTTGAGGGGAAATCTGCCAGTCACTCACGTGTCCTGTGTTTTCTAGCACACATTGCATTTTATTCTATGTGTCATTAGCATCTACACTGTGAGGTGCTATGGAAGATACAATGTGATAGTCACCATCCCTATCCTGAGGAGTGCACAATTTATGGAAAAAAACAGAAAGCTAGTGTTGTAGTCAGGGTTTACAAGGGAATGGATTTAATACAGGACATATCATTTATAGGATTATTTTATAATATTCACCCAAAGAGTCAAATGCAAAAGAGTGCCAGTGTCCATACACTGGAGACCCAAACAATCCAGGTGAGGGCCTGGATCCCATGGCAATGTCCTGCATGAGTCCAGCTGAAGACCTAGAGCCCATGGCAATGCCCTCCACGAGTCCAACTGGAGGCCTAGAGCCCATGACAATGTCTCCTGCGTGTCTATATCAAGGATCTGCACTGGGAAGGCCCGAAGGCCAGTGGTGGAAGCCAGAAAGTCTGCACCAGTGAGATGAAGGATCTGTGCCAGCAGGCTGAGGGATCTGCACTGGAGCCAGGAAGCGACACTCAAGGTAAGGACCAGAGCTCCCCCAAAGAGAATCGCAGCCATCCTCAGCAACAGTGAGGACCCAAGCTCCTCCAACAATGAGAACAGCTGAGTTCATATCAGGAAAACCAGCGCAACAAGCTTCTCCAGTAGAATCAACAGCACCATCTTCCTCTCCAGTTCTGCTTTTATGCTGTTGACAACAGTCCTCAGGTGGGCCCTCCACACCCAGCGCCACGCTGATTCAATTCAGCCGGGTGTTGTAAATTAACCATTAGTTAATCTACCACAGCAAGGCAAAGGTGCCTTCAAGGAAATGTGGAGTCTTGGGGAGAAGAGGTGTCGCTTGACTTGAGCACAGCTGGGTTTGCGTGGTGAGTGTCCCCATGTGTTAAGGGCTGGATACCTGGAGGCAGTGCCATTCAGAGAGGGGGGCTCCATGGGATGTCCTGGGATCCTGGGAAGCAGCCATGGAAGTGCACTGTGGGGTCCCAGCCTCTTCCCCCTCCCCTCCGCTTCCTAGCTGGTCAGATGAGTGGTTTTCTCCACCACACCGTTCCACCCTGCGTGCTGACTCACGCTAGGCCAAAAGTGATGGGCCCAACTGATCAGAGACTGGAATGTCCAAGACCAAGAGCCCGAATCAGGTTTCTTCTTTGTCAGTTCATTATCTCAGGTTATTTTGTTAGAGTGATGGAAAGCTAACACACGCAGCATGGAGGAAGAGGAATTTGGACAACTGACTTATCTTTTCTGGAATCTAAGTAATTTTGTTAACCTTTGGATCAGGCTTGGAAGAGTGGTGTGGTTTAATGGAGATCCAGGAAGAGAAAGGGCAATTAGGGGCTCATGGGGAAATATACAGGGCATGACCAGCATTGGTCTGGTTGAAGCTTATGAATTATGTGAGGAGAAAATATGTATGGCAGTGCTCACCTGTAATCTTAGCACTCTAGGAGGCTGAGACAGGACGATTGCAAGTTAGAGCCCAAGCTAGGCAATTTAGAGACTTAGTGAGACCTTGTCTCAAAAGAAAAAAATAAAAAAAGGGCTGAGAACGTAGCTCAGTGTTAAGGCCCTGAGTTCAATCCCCACTACGAAAAGAAGGAAGGAAGGACTCAGGTGGGTACCCACTGTACAGCAAGCCATGTTTGACTTCAGTAGGGAGCCACTGACCCAGAATTTCCAACAGAGGCAGAGCAGGACCCCGACCCAGAGGTAGTGTGTCAATCACAGGAAATGGATAGGAGAGAGAGGAGTGCAGGTGAGGGGGGTGAGAATTGGAGGAGCCAGAATTGCTACAAGGGAAATATCCAGGACAAACAGCTTATAGAATGGGCCTGTGACCTCCCACACAAGATCCACCATGTGGGGCCTGACTTAGCCTCTTTGGACCTCGGGCCTCAGAGCTGGGAAGGAAAGAGGTTGGGCCAAAAGTCATTTCTAAATGTCCTTCCAGCCCTGGCCTCCTCTGACTCTGTCTGACATGTCGTCCTTGCTCTTGGCACTTGCTGGCCACTGTGGCTGACCAGGCCAGTACTGCAAGACACTGTCTAGTAATTGTCCCCGCACCCTGGCCATGCCTGCTCCCAGCAGCCCCAGTCATGTTCTCAACGCCAGGTGGCTTTTCTCTTGTGAAGACTTCCAAATGTGCCTGGCCAATCGCATCAGTTGTTTGCTTTGACTTCGCCGATCTTGCCAAAGCAAACGATGCCAAAATAAAGAAACAGATCAATGGGGCAAAATAAATGAAGTCCAAGAACACCTAAGAATGTTCTTTCATTATAAAGGTGACATTTCACACCAGTGAGGAAAGTCTAAATCAACCAACAGGCTTGGGGCAAATGGCAATGTAGGAAAAGATAATTCTCCATTTCCCTCCCTCTTTGGACCAATATTCACTCCAGATAACTTCAGGAGGGAAAGGCAAAAACCGACTGTAAGACGCATAGACTGTTAATGTCATCTTGAGACAGGAAACACCTTTCTTAGCACGATGCCAGGGTCATGAACAATACAGGAAGAGATTGATAAGTTTGGCCATATAAATATTTAAAACTCTGCACCCCAGAGACACCAGAACTACTCACTAATGTTGAATCTTCTGTCTTTGGTGGGAGGGAAAGGGAAGGGAGGGGAGCAGAGGGCAGGGGAGGGCAGGGCAGGGCAGCCATTTCTAATCCTCTCAACATGATATGGGTGAACTCACAGGTGAAGGGAGTGAGAGACCCAGTTTCAGGGAAGCCTTAGAAGGGAAGAAGTGGTACCATAAGGACAGGGCTGTCAGGGAGAGGGCACGAGTGCTACTTCCAAGGGGACAATGGGCTCTCTCAATCCTCAGCCAGGGCCTCCCTCAGGGCCCTGACCAGGAGTCTGAAGGCCCTGCTGGTCTCCCCTGTCCCACCGCCCAGCATGGAAATAAGCAAGGACCTTTGAAAGCATGGAGCCAGAGGTGTGGTTCACCCAAAGCAAATTTATTTTCATTTCTGGTTCTTCTAGTTTAGTCTCATTTCTGGCTTCATTTTATGCCCTTGCCTCACCCTCCTTTTTAATCTTTCCTTTAAATTATGTACTTGTGGCCATTAATCCTGATTTGTCATCTTCATTGGATTAAGAAACGCCTAGCAGATTAGTAAAGCAAGCTCCTGTGTGTGGCTGGGTGGGTCATGGAGGTGTGGCCTTGGGGACTAGGTCTGGTCCCTCACCCCTTTCTCTCTGGTGCTCTTCCTGATTGCCATGAACTAAGCAGGTTTGCTCCACCATGCCTTTCCACCATGATGTTCCTGCCTCAGAGCCAGCCAACCATGAACTGAATCCTCCCAAACCATGAGTTAAATCCAACATCTCGTCCTTTAAGTTGTGGGGACCTAGTATTGTGTCTAGCCATGGGAAACCTGACCAGTACAGTGTTTTTGTTATAATTTGTGTATTAATACTTTCTTGTACAAAACAAGGTAGAATAAAAAGATGGGGGCCGGTGAGATGGCTCAGCGGCGTAGGTGCCTGACTGGCAAGCGCGAGGGCCTGAATTCGACTCCCGGAACCCACATACAAAGAAAGGGCTGGTAATATCATTCAGTGGCACGGGCGCCTGCTGGTGCACAAGGTCCTGAGGTCGACTCCCAGTACCCACAAAAAAAAAAAAAAGAATCAAAAGATGGATGTAGATAAAGCACCTCTTTCTCTCTCATGTGCATTTTCATATCTTGTCCTCCCCTAAAGAACAGTGGACTTCTGGAAGCAGTAGTCATATCAGATTCATTTCCAGCTCACCTTCCCCAGTCCCCAGCCCCTACCCCAGCATTCAGCCCCTTGCCCTTTACTATGGACACCACCCAGGGTTTAAAGCTCTGTTGATGGGTGTTTGGTTCTCTTAAGCACAAAAAGTATTCTTTCCTTCTTTCTTTATTCTTTCCTTCTATCTTCCTTCCTTCCTTCCTCGCTTCCTTCCTTCCTGCCTTTTTTCTTAATCCTTCTCTTTTCCCTCACTCTGTCAAGAGCAAAAGAACACAAAGAAAGATAAACACACCACTCTGGAAGGCTGAGGCAAGAGGATGGCAAGTTTGAGCCCAGGGCAACTTAGCAAGACCCTGTCTCAAATTAAAAAATAATAATAATAATGACTGGAGATGTTGCTCAGTGTGAGAGCCTCAAATTCTATCTCCAGTGCTGAAATTAAAAAAAAAGAAGTATAAAGCCACAAAGGAAGAAGCAGGTGCCTTCCCTGCAGTCACATCTCAGAAGCCAACACTTACACACCCTTCGCACAGATAGGACAAGAATCTGCCACCCGAAGGGCAGCTCCAGCTGAGGGAAGAGAAGTCAGGGGCGTCCTGGGCAGAATCCCAAGGCCCTCATGGCGGCACGGGTCTTGTTTCAGGAGGTTATGCTCCAACCTGGTCACCTCTCTCTCCTCCCTCTGAAGCCACCCTGCCTTTTCATCTGGAGCCAGCAAGCCTCACACTTTACTTCCCCTGCCAGGCCATGCATACATGGAGAATGTCAAACACTGTGCTTGGTGAGGATTTGTTGAGTGAGTGGACTGCACCCGAGCCCCACTGTGGCTGTGAGTCAGACAAAGCACCATTCACAGGTGACACTCTCACTGATGACAGTCTTAAATTGGAGATACTGTCCTATTTTACAGATAAAACACAGTCTCCAAGAAGCTCAGCAGATCTCCTAAGGGTATCCAATTTGTAAATGTCACAGCCAACATTCAAACCTGAAACTTCCAGAGCTGGATGTGGTGACACACTCCTGTGACCCCATCACTCTAGGAGCCTGAGGCAGGAGGACTGCAAGTTTGAGCCCAGTCTGGACAACTTAGCAACTTAGCAAGACCTTGCCTAAACAAAACAAACAAACAAACAAACAAAAAAAAAATGGAGAAGAGGAGGAGGAGGAGAAGCAAGAGGAGGAGGAAACCAAAACCAAAAAACCAAAACTTGTTGGCTCCAGCTCCTATACACTTTTCACTGCATGTGTGTCGTCCTGGCCATGCACACAGATACTTCCTACCCTATGGCCATTGTCATTGTCCTCTCCTGTGCATACAGCAGGACAAAAATGCGCTAGCAGCTGCAGAAATAAGTATGGACCATCTTCTCAGGGTACAATTGGTTTGGTGGCTCATGAACATAATGAAATCCACATTGACACAGAAAGGAGGACAAGATGAGCATTTAGAGCGAAAACAGAACTCCCATGGGATTTTGCTGCAGGCTTAGATCTTCCTTCTCCCTGCCATTGAGACACTGGGTGGGAAATGCTGAGAGGCCTGGGCTCCCCTAGGATGGTGCAGGTGACGATGGTGAGGGCTGCTGGTGTCCCCAGACCACTCCTCCTGCACCTCGTCTGGGTAGATAGGGCTGGAATTTATGGAGAGGGACTGCTTCCTGCATACAGGAAGCCAGGTCAGTAGAGGGACTTCCACATCTCTTATCTTGCTTCTGGGAAACTTCCTTATTTAAAGTTTCCATCCTTTTGGAAATTTCAGGAAAATTAAATTTTTGCAAAATTTTTCATCAAAGAACACTCATCATGTAGTCAGAGAACAGAGCTCCTCCTTTTCTGGCCTCGGTACCCCTCTCCCAAGAGGTGCAGGGAGTTGGCTTTGAGTGGTCAGTGGGTCTAGGTCACCCCTGTTCTCTCCCCACCCCCAGCTGCTCACTGGAGCCACCAGGAGAGTGTTAACTCACAGCGATGCCTGGGTCCCCACCCCAGAGGCTCTGATGTGCTCGGGAGATTGAAAGCTCCCCAGGGGTCCAGCGTGCAGCAACCCAAGAATAACTGTCTAGTTTTAGGCCAGTGATCAGGAGCCCTGGCACTCTGAAGAGCAATTTCAAATAGATTTGAGGTGTAAAATTACCATCACCATATTCCTGCTGATTAAGAAATCTCAGAGAAAAACCTCTGCTAAAAGCCTGAGGTGAAAAGGTTCCACTATTGATAGATGAACTTAAAAGAAAAAGCCTTTGATTTGTGTGAAGTCATCCTCGGGGCTGGCTTTTTTCCTTGCATCTCTGAGACCGTGCTAAAACCCTCAGCAATGAATTAAATTCTAGAAGACAGGGTTAATGGAATGTAGATACTGGGGAAGAGGGGTTGAAATTAAAAACAAGATGGCAGCGGATGGCTCCCCTTCTGAGCAGTTTCTATGCTTTTCACAAATATTTCTGCAATAGCATTGAATCCACTTACCTCAGCCTTCCCCCTGCCACTGCCTTCATCCAGGCCTCGCACCTGCCTGCTGCAGTGTAAGTCTCTTAACAAATCTCCCTGCCACAGCCTTTCCCTTCACCTATCGCTCTTTGCATTTGTCCTGAGAGATCTTTCTAGAACAAGCATTTGGCCACGTCCCTCTCCAGCTTTAAAAGCTCTCAGTGTCTGCTTTCCTACTGCATTTGAAATAAAATCTGACCTCCTGAGTGCAACTCATGAAGCTGCTCATGATCCAGCACATGCCTAGCTCTCAATTTCTCCATAACCCCCGCCTTCAGTGCACTCCATGCCGAAGCCAAGCAGAGTGACTCATAGTTTTCCGAACATGTGGTGCCCTCCCATGTCCCTGCATCATTGTTTGGAGGGCTCTGTGTGTCTGCAACATCCTCCCCATCCCTGCCTTCTTTTGGCTGAATTCCACTGGTTTCCCAGTCCAGGATAAGGGAACCTCTTCCCTGTTCCCATAGCACTGAGGGAGAGACCTCATCTTACTCCTCTGCGTTCCGAGCATGTCTTTGCTCATCTACATGACCCTGTGCCATCTTCAACATCACTGCGGCAGCCAGCCTGTGGCGTAACACACTGTTGGTGCTTATTATGGTCCACAATGAATGGAGTCAAAAGAACTCACAAAATACATCCATGTCTACTGCACTGGCATCCAACAAAATGGGCAACTGGAAAAGTTGGTTTGCATGGGCCCCAATATTTTCTAACATCTAACCTCAGTGGGACCTAGTTTTCCCTATGTTAACAAAATCTTATGAAAAGCTGTCAAGAGCTTGCCGAATAGCCAGCAGTAACAAAGATAAAACAAAGAAACAAAGCCCAGAACAGACTGCCAAGGCACATACACTTCCTTCCTCTCTGCTTCTACTGCATGGGGTATTTTTAGTGAACCTCTTCATTCTCCCCAGAACTACTGTCACCCGGACGTGTGGCTTTAACACCATCACACTCAAGGTGGCCGGTGGGCATGAGTCTGCTCCTCATCCCTCCGTGATCCACTTGGTGGGGGCAGGTGTCCAGGAAATGTGGTCCAGTTCTGAATTACGATGAATGTAGGATTTGGGGACATATTCTGAAATGTTTGTGTTGGAACCAAAAATGAAAACTTTCACCTCTAAAGAAGATGTTGCATGTTTTTTTTCCTGGAATAAGGCAAGCTATAAGTAAGTGGAGGAGAACGCAAATACAACAAAAATGAGTAAATAAAGACATGAAAAATATTTGGTGAAACCCACTGACTCTTCCCTATGCCTTGGTTCCTTCATTTACCCCCAGTCCATTCCTGGATCCAGCGATTACCCTGCTTAACAAATACAGATGAGCCTGGCGCTGGGCTCAAGGCAAGTGGAAAGACGGAAACAACTCCTGACCTCAAGGGCTGAGATCTAATGGGAAGCACAGGTTCAGCAAATGGTTCCAAGTGTTGCCAGGAGAATGGCCAGGTGCGTGCTGTGTACCCATGACAGAAGTGACACGTGTTCATTAGTTTCCTCACTCATCTATCTCCAGCTCCCAAGCAAAGTCTCGATTAGTAGGGCCGCCGAGTGTTTACTGAGGGAATAAATGAGGGCTGCTTTCTGCAGCCAAGGAAGATTTATCTGAAAGTTTTCCTTGGGGTCCTCAACTTTAAATTTGTATGATTTCCAAAGCTGCTGTCTTTTCTCAGACCACCTCAGTAAAAAAAAAGACGCAAGTATGTGTGACTTCCATTAGGTCCTAAAGACTGGATGGTCCGGTCACCACTATAAAAAGAAGCATTCTTGGCCACAGGCGTGAGTGTCCTGAAACACAGTCATGTGTTTAGCCACCCCTACTTGCAGTGACAGAGGGATGACATTTCTATCATTTGCATGTGCCTCCCCCTAAGATAAAAAGACATTGCATCTTGGTGCCATGGAATAGGATTCTGACTGAGCTGCAAATGTAACGCCACTCTTGCTTGACAAGCTTGCTGTCTCTTTGGTGACAACCCCTCCCAGTGTGGCTTCTCCTCCCCTGTGACCCCCAGAAAGCCCTAAGTGACACCTGCCTGGTTGATGTCACAGGACTCAGCTGTACATGATATGGGCAGAGCCAGGGCGGGCAGGCTCTGGAATGTCACCATTACCTTGGCTGGGGCTCACTGTGCTAGCAGGATGAGTCACTTGGAAGACAGCACCTCCATCGGTCTCAAGCTGGGTCTTTTACGATGCTTGACGGCACTTGGATCCTGCGGCAGGCAGCATGAGCCAGCCAGCGCTCCCCGTTCTCCCTCACTCTGATCTGTAAAGGCATTAGCGGGGCCAGAAATAGGAGGCCGGGAACTGGCTGGGTGTCCAGGTGCTGGAGAAAGAATTCTGGGTGTGGGCCAGGAGACCCGGGTCTAAATCCAGATCTGCCTTTCCCTGTGGGCTGCACTGTGCTCATCTGTAAAACGGGAGTCGGTCGAGTCCAAAAGCTCTAACTTGGGGCTTCCAATCACTCAAAGTTTTGACAAAGAGTGATCGATAGTGTCCATGATTCAAAAGACCTCATGGAAATTTTTCTTTTTCTTTCTTTCTTTTTCCCTTTCTTTCTTTCTTTTTGGGCAGTAATGGGGACTGAACTCAGCACTTTTACCCTGAGCTACATCATCGTTGCACTTTTTTTTTTTTTTGAGACAGAGTCTCTCTGTCTCTAAATTACCCATTTTGAGGCTGAAACTTATGATCCTCCTGCCTCAGCCTCCCAGAGTGCTGAGATTACAGGCATGCACCACCATGCCCAACTTCTCTTTCTTAATAAAGCACTGATTTAACCAAACAGCCAAATCCTACACATCCACTAGCACAATACAGATCCCAAAATCAGGGTTCTTGCAAACCCCTGACTGCAGTCATACCTTTCTTTAATAAATAATGGCAAAATAAACTCATTTCAGCTTGTCATTTTTTTTTTTTTTTTGTATGCAAACTCATTTTAAATGTGGGGCCAGGATGAAGGATCTCTTTTCAAAGTGTTTTGGTGACAAACCAGGGGAGGCCCCATGGAATCCAATGAGCCCCCCGACACTGAGATTCTAAGATGAGCCAAAGAGCCCACTTCCCTCCTTCCTCCTCCTTCTGCCGCTGCAATGACAGCAGCCCTCTGCCCTAGGGTCAGACTGCGAGCCACACAAGACAGAGCCCTGACAACCCATGTACTCAATAAAATAGTCTAAAGTGATGATTTGGGGTTATGATCCCCGTTTGCCCAGAGTATCTCCTGATAACCAGAGGCAATTCACTTTTTTCATTGCCCCAAGCTCCTGTTCTGCAAAAGAATATCCATTTCTACCTACCCAAGAACACACTTCTAATTGCTGGATTTGCTACAAGAAGGGGAGAGGGGGCAGAAGTACAGACTCTCAGAACCAGAGATATAGTTCTCCAAAGTTTATCTACGATGTGCACACACGTGTGCACGCACACACATTAAGTCGTAATCTACTCCAAGATAGACTGACCCCTCTGGCTCTCTCTTTGAATCCTTTCTTTCTAGCTTGAATAAGAGCATTTGCTAGGCATAGAGCCTGATACCTGGCAAAGACATTAAAGATCATCAAACTCCCTGTCTTCCAAGTGGCACCAGAGAGAGTTTGACCCCTGGGGTTCCTGCTGCTCTAACCCCTCATGCTCATGGGAGGGTAGGCATGGACTGGCGAGGGCAAAGGATGCTCTGTGCTGTTCCATCCAAACTCCCACAGGAAGCTAAAAATGGAACTTCGGAGCTAGGGAGAGAATCCAAGGATGAATGAGGCAGATAAAGTTAGGCCATTAAAACTAGGAATTCATCTCCTAGTGTGGTATTTTTAGGAGCTGCACATCAAAAGGAACCCAGCCCCCATCGCCTTCATTACCATCACCCTGAGCCAGCATTTGCTCAATGTCCTGTGCTGGACAAAAGCAGCATTCACTGCCATTATCTGATTTGAGTCTTGTAATCACCTGCAAAGTAGAAGCACCAGGCTTCTTCCCTCTCCCATCTCTTTTGAAGGTGAGAAAACTGCAGCCCTGGGAGGAGCCATGTCTTATCCAAAGCTACCTGCAAGGAAGTCGCAGACACAGGACTAGAACCCAGGCCCCACCTGCAGCCCAGGGCTCCTCTGGTGACAGCCAAGAAAGCTGTTGCCTTCCCAAAGCACCTTTGGGAATGGCAGAAAGTGGGACAGGGCCTCCTGGGAGCACTGGCCCTTGGTTCATGCTGCGGATGGAAAGCAGAGCCCCCGTGCCCTGAAGATGGCAGGGTAGCTGATGGTCCTCATTGCTCCATGTAAAGCCAGTGCTTGGCTTACTCTGTCAATAGCAGTTGAGCTAAATCTTTAAGGCAAGTTTGTCACAAACACTGGCACCAATTAATGATGATCCCTCTGCTGGCCGTGGCTGCCTGGGGTCTGGTGGTCTCAGGGAGCCCCAGAGGCGAGGTCTCTCCCTGTGAGCTCGGGCCTTATGTTCTGGCTCTTCACCATGTTCTGCCACACACTTCCTCGTATCTTTGACTACAAGTGACCTCTTCATCTGTTAATCACAGTTTGAACAAGACTGGCTAATTTATATTGGCTTCTGAGCATGGATTCTATGGCCTCTGTATAATCCTTCCCATTCACAGAATCATGGTGTGTGAACATTGCAAGGGGCTTGGGCAGTCCCATTTCACAGCTGGGGACACTGAGGTCCTGAGAGGAAAGGCAATTTGCCGATGGCCACACAGCTATGAGCCTCAACGACAACCACAGTCACCTGCCTTCATCTCTGAGTGTTTCTCTGGGATTCTCCACCTGGTCTCTCCCTGTTGGAGTCAACCCCAAGTCCCTAAGTGCATGCCCAGCGCCGAGGCTACTGATGCCCAAGATGTTGGTAAATAAAAGCAGACGTCTTAACACAAAGCAGACAGAGGACTCTTGTTTGCTACCTAATTGGAGCTTTGCTGCCAGCCTGGATTCACAATCTCAAAAAGATGTGTGTGCTTTTCTACTGTATTTTCTTGGTATTAGCTGCTGCCGAGCTGGCTGCACAAAGGAAGTCCACAGGAAAACTATTTGTTAAATGAACAAATTCTCAAAGTGCTGCTATTGCAGGGCTGTTTCTGCATTAGCCTGTTAACGTGGCTAATGAAGGCCAACTGCTAATCTCTGGATGCTCAAGGTGAATCCAGCCTCTGACAGCAGGCCATCCACAGAGCCTGCTCGAACAACTCCTTCCCCAGGAGAACTCCCTTCTGGGAGCTTGAGCTTGTGGCCTGTGGCTCAGAACAGCTGCCTGGCAGCACCCTGTACTACCCAGGGAGACTCTGAGCACAGGCGGCCTGGGTTAAGAGTCGTAAGTGGAGGGGGACAGCCACCCTCCCACCTGGCCTGAGGTATGTAGATGTTAATGTGGCTGGCACAGCCCTTAAAGGCAGCCAGAGATGTCATCACCAGCCAGGGAGGTCATCGGCAGCTGAGGCCCCAGTTCCCATCTTTCTCCTGAGCCCTGGGAGTCTGAAATAACCCACAAGTGGATTCCTGGGGTGTGGCCTGGAAGCGAATGTTCTTCATTCTCATCTTTGGGGCTTTAAAAAAAACATGCCAACCAGGCTATCCCTAATCTGTGTAACTTTTGCGCTTTCTGCTACAACTGCTACACAGGCCTTGGCATGGATTTTTCCATTTGAGTGGACAAAAAAGCTCGAGAAGGGAAGTGGCTTGGGGATGAGTGACTGTGAAAGTGGCGGGAAGTACTTGAGTAAGAGAGTACTGTGAGCTGGGCTATGTAGGTGGCCTGAAATCACCTTAGCAATATGCAGAGGGAAGGATATGCAAAAGGAGTAATCTGCATAACACAATTTGAGGTAGTATCTAATGTTTTGGGGTCGGTGCTTTAGCTCTGAGATGTAATCTTCTATGCCATGGGAAGTCATAGCCTCTTTTTCGAGGCTTGATCCCAGCTGACAGTATGGAGCACGGCTCTCCATCCTGCCCAGCTCACACATGTGTTTTGGGAGCTATGGGGGTGGGGAAGCACTGACCTGTCGCCTTGCTTCAAAGCCTACACATCAGCACCTGGCTGGACCGATTTACATTGCTTAAAGCCAATTAAAGTGATAAAAGAAAGTCCTAGCCAGCTCTGTACATATCAGTACATGGAAGTAGGGCCAGGTTCAGCCAAAACAGAGCTAATTGCTCTTCTTTCAAGGAGAGCCATCCAGGTGGTCCTCCACAAGCACTAAGTCTCACAATTATACCTAGTTTTTCAATGTCCAACAGAGCTGCCATTGTGACTAATAAAGTAGGCATTCATTTAAAAGTGACTCTCAATTCATGCCAGGCCTCATGCACTCCATGGCTCAATGGACATTATTGGGGGACTGCAAAGGATAGCACGGGACACAATTACAAGAGTGTCTACTCCAAGCAGATGAGCCTGAGTCCCTCTTGTTGATACTGTGCTAGATATGATAGGTATTTGTCAGCATTCGGGAGGGTTTTGTTTGTTGTTTGGTTTGTTTTTTAGCTTTAAAAAGACAGATATTTAAGGGCCGGTGATATAGCTCAGCGGCATAAGCGCCTGCCTGGCAAGCGTAAGGTCCTGAGTTTGACTCCCGGTACCCACATATTAAAAAAAAAAAAAAAGACAGATAATTAAACCTGTTAGGAGCCACTGAATAATCAAAATAAGAAGCATGGGCTAGTGAGATGGCTCAGCAGTGTAAGCGCCTGCCTGCCAAGCACGAGGGCCCGAGTTCGACTCCCGGAACCACATACAAAAAAAGGGCCGGTGATATCACTCAGTGGCATGGGCGCCTGCTGGCGCGCGAGGTCCTGAGGTCTACCCCCAGTACCCACAAAAAGTAAAAATAAAAAAAATAAGAAGCATGATAGAAAAATACAGTTAATGTTTAGATTTTAAAAGTTATTACAGTAAAAGACACATTGGCATGAATCTCCCTCAAAATACTCCCGTCACTTCTAACACACTTATCCCATTGTTCTTGTCGCTTTCTGAGCAGTTCTGGAAGTCCTCTTTCCTGAGTGTCTTTAGTTATATTGTTATAGCTGCCTCGAAGTTCTAAATAGGGCCGGGGATACAGCTCAGCTGCACAGTGCCTGCCTGGCAAGCACAAGGTCCTGAGTTCAATTCCTGGTACCAAAAAAAAAGTTCTAAATTGATCAAAAATATTTACCTTTCATGGTCAGTTTGACTTTGGGAAAGAGCCAGAAGTTGCACAGTACCAGATCCCATAAATAAGGTGGACACTGTCATGTTTTTATTTGACAAAAATGGTTGTGAACAGTTGATCAATGAAGAGTAATCAAAAACTTTGGTGAACGTTTAATAAACACTTAATACAGTAAAAGATACATTGCCATGAATCCCCCTCAAAATATTCTCCCTCATTTCAAACACACTTATCCCATCATTCCTCGCAATGTGTCTTTTTACTGTGATAAGTTTTTTTTAAATGTTAATGTTTACCATATTTTTCAATCACCCCTTGTATTTAATAGTTTGGGAACTTCATGTATTATAGTCCTTTGAAATTAAAAAAATTGGGAGCTCCCCCATATTTGGCTCAGAAAACGACCTTGTAAGAGAAATGGAGCTCAGGGGGTAAGGGCAGCCTGAGCAGCCCTGCAGGCAACAAGTGTTGGAACTGGGGCTTGGGTGGCACCCTGGGCAGTGACATCAATTTGCAGGGGAATGTAGCTCTCCTCTCTCCCTCTGGAACTGGGATGGCTCTGCTGAGTGACATCCCCATGAGATAAAGCCCTCAAATAGGACCAGAGGGCCATCAAGCCGGATTAGTTATTGTAAAAATCACAAAGGCAGCGCAGAGCTGCTTGTGTTTAAAAAGTCGCAGGAGCTGAGGACATTGCCTGAGAAATTGCAGGCTGGGCTCTCCTTTTGTGTCTCTATTGTCTCTCTTTTTAAAATAGCAATAAAATGGCAGGGGCAAGTGAAGGTTGGTTTCTGCTAAGTAATTTAAAGTGTGTCTTTTTGTGGACTTTGGTTGAGGTCCAAAGTCTGAGGATCATGAAAGATGGCTGAGATAATCAGAAGCACACTGATGACATAAAGCGCACTCACACAACAGAATCGGGTGCAGAGGCTAAAACTATTCAGATTTTATTTATTGATAGAGAATTGATCAAAGCCAGGCAAAGGGTAGCATTTATTGAGTGGTGTTTTACCAGTTACCTCAAACTACATACACCTCCCCAAGTGCCTGTGATAGTGAAAGTCGCCAAACACCAATCAGCTTCACGCACAACAGACTTCTTTGCACTTACGTTGTTAGCCACGCATGCAATGAGATGCTGCAGTCTGGATGTCCTTCAAGCCCACGTGCATGGCTGGTCCCAGAAAGCAGAGTGTCCCCACCCAGCAGTAGTTTTTATCACTTGCTCCTCATGCAGCATCCAAAGCTGATCAGATCCTCTCAGTCCTCTTGATAGCTAAGGAAACTGAAGCTTGACTGGCTGCACGGTAAGCAGTGACCACGCAGTGCCCAGGTCACAGTACTGCCATGTGAGGCTGCTTATGAGGCTCCTGGGGCAGTAGGGACAGTGGCCAGCCAGCATTCAGGCCCATGGTCCACCTGCCTCCCTCTCCCTCAGCCTGAGCTCTGTATCTCCGCATTTGCAACCCTGTCCCCCATAGGGGAACTGGTGAGGAAGGGCAGATGGGCACGTGTGTCCCTCTCAGCCAGCTAGATGCTGCAGTGTCAGCGTCTGCAGCCATTGGTCATTCATCTTAGCCACTCACAGGGACAAAGCCACTCATAGGGGGTCCAGGGCCTGGTGTGGCTGGGGGACTTAGTAGCTGGCAGATGGTACATGAAGCTCTTTGCTTTTCTGAGCCTTGGTTTCTTTACCTGCAAAATCGGGGTCATAGGCTGCCTCTTGTGAGGATCAAATGAGATGACATTTACAGATGTGCTTGGTGGACTCCAAAATGGTCTTAGAGTTGGAGAATTGGCCAGACCACAGGGGCTTTGAAGTTAGATAAGGATCTGAATGTAACCCTGTCACAAATTGACTGTGGGGCTTTTGAGAGAGTTTAAACACTGTCGTAGTCAGGGTTTGCAAGGAAAAGGAATTAATACAGGACGCAGAATTCATAGGATTATTTTATAATATTCACCCCAAGAATCAAATACAAAAGAGCACGGGAGATCTGTCCACACACTAGAGACCCAAAGAATCCAGGTGAGGGGCTGGATCCCACGGGAATGTCCTGCATGAGTCCAGCTGGAGACCTAGAGCCCATGGCAATGTTCCCCACAAGTCCAACTGGAAGCCTATAGTCCATGACAATGTCTCGTGCTAGTCTGTATTAAGGATCTGTACTGGGAAGGCCCAAAGGTCCGTGGTGAGCACTAGAAAGTCTGCAGCAGTGGGGTGAAGGATCTGTGCCAGAAGAATGAGGGATCTGCACTGGAGCCAGGAAGTGACACTCAAGGTAAGGACCAGTGCTCCCCTGAAAAGAACCGCAGCCATTCTCAGTGACAGTGAGGTCCTGAGCTCCTCTGACGATGAGAACAGCAGAGTTTATATCAGGAAAGCCAGTGCAACACATTTCTCCAGAAAAACCAACAGCCCTCCTCTTCCTCTCCAGTTCTCTTTTTATGTTTTTGGCAACAATCCTCAGGTGGGTCCTCCACACCCAGCACCATGCTGATAGTTCAGCTGGGTGTTACCAGTTGACTGCCAGTTGTCAATCCACCACAAACACCCTCTTGCAGCCTCAGTTTCCGGCCTGTAAAATGGGGTGAGTCTTCTGCTCTGTGTCCTGTCACCATCCTGGACCCTTCCTGGTCCCTCCAGGCAGAACTGTGATCTGTGCAAGCTCCAGACAAGCAGGCTCAAGGGCAACCTTCCCAGGAGCATTCGTGCAGATGTGGGGGTGGGGACGCCCTGTGGCTGGAACCCAGCATCTCCTGCCTTGTTTTTATTTGTGCCCCCAAAGCCTAAAACCAGCTGTATGAATCACTTGCAAACAGAGCCAACACTGTTTTCTTACTTCAACGGAGGCCAAGGGATCCAGCCACGCCTCAGGATGGTGCACTAAAAATATCCTCCCAGTGCTATTTTTAAGGCCCTGAAGGCTGCTGACTATGGCCACAAAAGCATGCTCCTCACTGTGGTACAGAGAAGCACCAAGCCAGGACTTGATTCCCAGCGGGCCCCAGCTCAGCTCCAAAGCCAGAGTTCACCCCATGCTGTCCTCCCCAACCACAGGAATTCTCAGCTTTTCCCTCTCTGGGTCCCGTCATGATGCCCCTTCCTACACCAGCATTCTCTAAATCAGCAGCTCAGGGGCATCTGCCCCTCAGGGACTTTGCATACTCACCCTCATTTTCAAATTTTCATAGCATTTTCACATCCATTACCTCCTCTGATCCTCAAGGCCCTTGTGCTAAATGGGCATTATTATCTCCGTCCTAGAGAGGAAACAAGAAGAATATTGGTGCCCTAATTAGTGCTACGCAATAGAAGGCAAATGAGCTGTTCTGGGCTTGCAAAGGTGGGATGACCTTGGGTCACCCCACACTGGTCCAGCACCTTCCTTCTCCTACACAGCTGGCTGTACCCCCTCCACTCACCACTCAGTCACACATTCATTTGACAAGCATTCCCGAGCACCCACCCTGGGCCAGATGCTTCCTATGCTAGGCTCAGAGAAAATGGCACCATGCCTCCCCTGAGGAGGTGACAGTGCTAGGACAGGACTGCAGCACACAGGGGCACAGGGAGGTTTCTAAAAGGGGTCATCCTTTTGGAGGCCCAGAGTGGAGTAGGAGGCGGGATTGGAGCATTCCAGATGGAGCAGCCAGGCCAGCAGGAGATGTGAGAGGACCTGAGTTTGCAGGGATGGAACGTGGGTCCCAGCAGGTAGGGGCAGCCAGGCAGGGCTGCAGCTGGAGATGCAGGGGCTGCCTGAGCCAGGGAGAGTCCCAGAGGTTTGCAGGAGGGGACAGCACCATCAAAGCTGGGCTTTGGAAGCTCCCGGCTGATGACTGTGTGGAGGATAGAGAACCAGGCTGCAGAGAAGGAGGCCAGCTGGCAGGTCTTTACCACAGCTCAGGTGAAACAGGCTGGAGTCAGGAGGATGCAAAGGAATGATCCATTCTGGCAGTACATGCAAGGAACCAAGAGGTAGGATGTAAACAAGTGTATGTGTCAGCTTTCTGGTAGCCTAGACACAATAAATATCCAACGAAGGAGAGGTTTAATTTGGCTCATGTCTTAAGGGGATTCAGTCCATGGTCAACTGGCTCCAAGGAGAAACACCATGGAGGATGGGCATGGAGGAACAAAGCAGCCTAGATCTTGGCAGCCAGGAAGCAGAGCAGGCAAACAGTGACAGAGAGTGACAAGATCTGTATCCAAGGCTACACCTCCAAGACACACCTAGGAGTGTGCTCCCCTAATCTGCTAGGTGTTTCTTAAACTAATGAGGTTGCCATGTCAGAATTATTGGTCACAACAAATCCCAGGGTGCAGTGACCAGCTGGATGAGTGGAGCAGAAGAAAGGATGAGTCCAGGCAAACCCAGGTTGGCAGCCAAGTGAAGGAACACAGAGGGTGGGGAGGGAGATGGCAGACTTGATTGGGCTTTCCAAGGAATGATAATAACCAAGCAGAAAATCTGATGTACTGTACAGTCATGGAGCTTAGGGAAAAGATTGGTTTTGGATATAACAGCTGGAAAGTGGTGGGGAGTTGAAGGTGTCTATAGACCAAGGGTCTCAAACTTTATCTCATCAAAATCAACTGGATAATTTAAAAAATCTCCAGAGCTGGGGCCTATCATTGATCATACAATCAGCATTTCTGGGGATGGAGCCCAGGTATTAGTTTTACTTTTTTAAAGTCCCGGGTGCCCTTCCTGGTGTGCAGCCAGGGATAGAAACATTGCTCTGGAGATGAGACAGAGGAGCAGATGGCCTCAGCCACACCGAAGGCTCAAGGAGGGCAAAGACAGGAAGCCAAAAACGGACCTGACCTCTAGGGACAAGGACACCAGGAGACGATGTTGTCTTGGGGATCAAAGGAGCAGGGCAGGGTGTTGGTAAGGAGGCTCTCCAGCTAGGGCAAGGATAGAGAGTGTCTGGTTGTCATTGAGTTCTTCACAGGTGACATGGGCCAGCACAGACTCCAGGACTGGGGGTCGCAAGAGCCAGAGTGGGCCAGACTCTGAGAAGCAGAAGGGGAGTAGGGGAAGCCATCCTGGGGCAGCTCTGTTGGGAAACTTTGCTGTGGATGGAGACAGAGGGAGGCGCTGGAGAAGAAAGCAGGGGTGTGGTGACTGGCTGATTGGAGGAGGCTTCTGTTTCGAGGGCAAGGAGTCAGAGAGAGGGGGCCAACCCTGAATTACCACAGGAAGCTGTGGTGCTGGGGTTCAGAGCCCAGTAGTGAGATCAGCCCTAGGAGGAGGTATGCTTCCTCCCCTCTGGACCTCAGACTATGTCACCTGCTTTCCTCGGAGCACAGCAGCTGCGCCTGCTCCAACTCCTCCTCCATCTTGCCTCATCCTGCTCCCCTTCATGTCCTGTGTCCACTGCCTGGGACACCTCCGTCTCCTCACTCTTCAGCCCTAGGACCCTTTGCCACCAACTGTTAAGTAAACTGACTGCTGTGGAGGCAGAGGCTCCAAGTGTGTCTCAAGCCCTTGATTCTACATATTTGGTAACTCCTTAATTACTGTTCCGTGCATAAATCCCTGCATGCATGTATGCATAAGCAGAAACACATTTTGATATGTGAGTGTCTCTCATTATGCTTGCCCCCCTCAGGGCAGATGCGCATGCCCACTGGGCCATTGGCATTCTCAAGATCTTGCAGCAGTGCCCTGCCCAGCTCTGGGACCTGCCTTCAGGTCCCGGAGAGAAGCACAGGGTCCGGCCCACTTGCATTTCCCAATGCATTCACTTCAGTTTAAGAAAAGTCACAGTGACCTTCAAGTTCTGGAACTCAAGCTCTTCTGCAAGCGGTTAAGAGAGAACATGTGCCTTCCCACGCTGCTGCTCCCTTTGTGTTTAGCAGTGAGCGACTTCTAAGAAGGGGACAGGAAGCCTTTCCAGAGCTTTCCTCATTCCCGGTTTGGCTCAAGAAACATCTGGTGAAATCAGTGACTTAGTTTCAGCTTGCAGTTTTTATTTCCCCATTTGCAAGAGCTATAAAAAAAGAAAAAAGCCAACAAAGCAAGTGCTCTAAGATTTTTAGTTGCCAGAGATCTAGCTCAGTGGCACAGCACCTGCCTGGCACGCACAAGGTCCTGAGTTCGATTTTCGGGGGAAAAAAAAAACCCACAAGATTTTTAGTTTACTAATTCTTGTTTACACTAATAATTGTTAGGGAATATGTGCCCCCCCAAAAAAATCCAATTCATTTTCTAACACACAGTTGCTTCCTTCAAGCCAAAAGCATCTTAATTCTTAATTCTAGGTAAAGATGATGTGGGTGATGATAATAGGCTATGGTGAATGCTTTCTTCACCTTGTAGGAGGCCCTTGGTTGGGGGAAGAGACGTCGTCTCTCCCAGCTATGTGAGACTGTAGGAGGACCCCACTGCCCCTTGGATATCAAAGCACCCCACACATTGTGGGATGAGGAGTAACACCATGCAGCCTGGAGCTGGGTCAGCTTTTGCCTGAATTTTACCAACAAGCAGTAGACAGGATCCCTGAAGTATATGATCTTCCCAGGCTGAATTTCATAGAATTAGGGCCTCTGGCTCCAGAACATTTCTGCTCACTGGAGGGCAATTGGGCTTCCCTACCCCCTGTGGTCTCCTGATCACAGATCTGCCTAGACCTTGGGGAGCCCTCTTGCAATGCAGTGTTCCTGGGCCTCCGGGTCGCCACTCTCCTGCCTCTGTGACTCTTCCGACCCTGACTGGTTGGACAAGGCAGAGGATTCGCTCTCTGAGAACAAAAGGGTTGGCGTCCAGCGGAGACTTTCCAATACTGTCAAGATTGCAGATTAATCCAGCTGTCCCCACCTGATGAGTAGACCTGCCCCTGTCTCACGGATAGTCTTGGCTGACAAAAAGTGACCAGGCCCTCACCAGTGCTGAGTTACAAACTGATGTTCTGGCTTTGACAGAGGAGAGAGGTATTGGCAGACTTCTTTTACTAGTGAGGAAAACAGGGCTTACGGAGATCATGCAACTAGCTAGCGAGGGGACATGCGGCCCCAGCCCCTAACCACTAGACCAGACCCGTGCTTTAAAGGTCTCCTTGGGTAAGGGGAAGAATAACAAAAAGAATCACTCCCCCAATTTAAACTGTGTGTATACTAAAATTGTGAACTCATTCCTTAAAATGCTATTTAATTATGTATGGCTTCATCCCCTGACACGCCCCCACACACACAGAATTTCTGTTTTCCCACATCCTTCTCTTCCCTGACAGGACACATAGATTAGGGATTACCAAACTGTGGGAGCTGCAATTCCTGATAATGCCCTGTCTGATTCTGCAGCCCATCCTCCAGCCCCTTCCAAAGAATCTTCTCTGGGAGAAGTGGAAGTGCGCACGTGCAAATTAAACTCTAACATACTCTGTTTCCATGAGACTTGGAGGACAACAAAATATTCTGGATGGTTATGCACCTTGGGTCAGGGATGCAGAAGGAACCCGGATTAAACAGGCGAGGCTGTCCACTGACTGAGTGACAAGTTCGTGGAGGTCCTTTACCCCTCAAGAGTCACCGGGCCCTTGGACAGGATGAGAAGGTAGCAGTAGCTGGACCAGAGGTCATAGGTATCACCACTGGCTTAAAAAAGAGACTATTTCCTAAAAGTAAATAAATAAAATTCCATAGGAGGGGGAGTAGCAACTTCTTCGAATAACGTCTGGAGGAGAAGAGGTGGCAGCATCGCCCAGCAATTTGATCCCCAAATGGAAAGTACATCTTAGGACAGCCTGAAGCACGGAAGTGAAGGGTGTAGAGCGTCTCACTCCAAAACTGATGAATTTATTCTTAGAAAACCAGCAGCATTTCCATTTCCTTAGAATGGAGCCAGTGCACGTACTGAGATGGACAGATGCCAAAGAGAAAAGGGCCTCCGAGCTCACTGGGTAGAAGAAAAGGGATGCAGGAGGTAGTGCAACCTGATTAAGTGCTTTTTACCTCAAAATAAATAAATTAATTGATAACTCATCTCGTTTGCTTTGGGTGATTCTAGGGAAAAGGCAGGGGAGGAGGAGGAGAGAGAAGAAGAAAATATAAGGGAAAAGGTTACTGGTTAAAGAAATTGATCTATAAGAATTAAAAATCTATCCTCAAACTTTTAGAAAGGCTGGGGAAGGGGTTGTTGAGAAAAAATAAAATTCATTGCCTGAGAAGGGGAAAAGACATAAGACACAGGCAAGCCAAGAAAAGAGAAAGGGAGGAAGAGAAGGAAAGGACCAGCAAAAGTGAAATAATTACTTTTTTATAATCATAAAAGAGCTTCTTTTATTTATTTATTTTTTCCTGTGGGTACCAGGGGTCAAATGCAGGACCTTGTGCGCCAGCAGGCGCTTATGCCACTGAGCTATCTCACCGGCCCAAGAGCTTCTTTTAAAAATATATTTAGTGCACATGTCTGTAATCTCAACACTCAAGAGGCTGAGGCAGGAGAATCGCTGTGAGTTCGAGGCCAGCCTGGGCCACATAGTGAGTGTAAGGCCAGCCTGGAATACATAGAGACCCTGTCTCAAAAAAAAAAAAAAAAAAAAAAAAAAAAAAAAAAAAAAAACACATATTTTGTTTAAGCAACTAAGCTATTTATTTCTTCCCATATTTCTAATGACATTTTCCTAGAAAAATTTATCAGCACAGCTCCAAATTTTTCCCACACTCCCTCATACTCCTGTGCACTGTCATTCCTATTATGTCAAATCTTGAAGGAATCCCATCTCCCTGACACTATTTATTGGTGTGTGAACTGTGAACCAGGTAAACAATGAGCTTTTCCGTCCCTGGAAGGAGGGCGGGAAACTCCACCCACAGTCCTGTGGGAGCAGTGAGGAAGCTGACTGTCTGCCCTGGGGACACAGTGGAAAGAGACACCAAAGGAAACCGGAAAGCCAGGCTCCAGCCCGAGCACACTCACGTCCATGCCATGCAGACACCAAGAGAGAAACATCAAAGCCAGCTCAGAACCAGTGATCCCAAAGGAGATCACTTCAAGGACATCGCCGTGACCCCAGGCAGGTGTGAGCTCCTAGAGACAGTTCCTGCTGAACTTGAGCTTTCCCAAGCAATCAGAGCACATAGACCAGAAAACCAGCCTCAGTTTCCCTGTTGGCAGCCACAGAAAATGAAAGAAAAACCTGCAGGGGAGTTTAATAAGCCGAGAAAAGCAAATAGCAGGTGAGAAGGGTATGTGGCAAGTGTGGCCAACGTGTTCAGTAAGTTTGGCTGTGAAGAGGACCAGAAACGTGGCAGGATTTGATAAGGTGCAGGAGAGGAAATGAGTGGCATTTCAGAATGGAAGACTGGATGCTGACAGGAGTGCCTGACTCTGCTAGGAGACAGAGACGGTAGCTGTAAAAGCCAAGTCCTAGAGCAGGTGACAGAGGGAGAGGGGGTGGGGAAGGGCACAGAGCTTGAGGCCAGGAGTTCACTGTTGCAGCAGCAGAGCTGCCTGGTCCAGCAGCACCCGAGGGAATAAGCTAGTGCACATTGAGGTATGATGTTAGCTTTGGGGGATGACCAGGGTGCCTGTTGTAATAGCTTCTATTAAAGACATGTGATGAGGTCATTGAATGAAAATGATCAAGTTTAACAGATATTATGCCACAATACCTTTGTATTTGTTTTTAATATTTGCACCTGTATTTTCTCAACAATATCAAGAATCAAAAGGTATCCATTATGTATTTTGAAACAATAGATAAATGTTTTGGTGTCAGCTTTTGTTAATTTACATGCTGCGTGTTTGATAGCATTTTTTTTATCTTCCCACATTTCTTATTAGGGCATATTGGTTATAGGAATTAATGACTTTCATTTTGGTGGATTTGTACACTTACATAACATACTTTAATCATTTCCCACATCATTTCCATTGCCCCGCTCTGAATGAAAAAGTAAAGCGAAAATCTCTAATCTAAGGATTAAAAAAATGAGAAATTACAAAAAGAGGAAAAAATAAGATAGAAACTTCAGAAAATTAGGAGACAGAAATAGATCAAAACCTTATTAGAGGGGCCAGTGAAATGGCTCAGAGGCATAAGAGCCTGCCTGGCAAGTGCAAGGTCCTGAGTTCGACTCCCAGTACCCACATACAAAGAAAAAACGTGCCGGTGATATCACTTAGCGGCACAAGCGCCTGCTCGAAAGCGCGAGGTCCTGAGTTTGACCCCCAGTACCCACAAAAAAAAAAAAAAAACCTTATTAGATAACAAAGTTCCAATAATTGGTTAAAAATCAATGATACACCTGTATGAATTTTATTTTTAAAAAACTTGTTCAAAAAGTTCAAAATAAAGGGATCTTTGACAAGACACATGAGGAATAAAATGTTTTAAGGAAAAAAAAGAAAGAATATGATGAAGTTTGAGGAGACAGAACAAAGTATGCCACTGTCCCCTTCGAGAGGAATGACAAGCCCTCCAGAACTTCTGAGGGCTTTCAGATGACATGGAGGTGTGACTATGAGTGCAGCCAGGAAGTGGAGCAAAGAATCCAGGGCATCTTCAAGTAAGCAATTAGAATGCCTGCTCACGGTCCTGCAAGCATGGCTGCCACATAGGTGGGGCACTACAAGCTGTCCACTTCACAAAGGACCCCAGACACCGGTCTCTCAAAGTCTCTTCTTGCCATGGGCTCAGCTTCTCTACAAGGAAGAGTGCAGACTCCTTGCTGGAGGGGGGCATGTGCCTGCCTGCAGCAGTTTAGCCACAGGATGGAGGGAGAGGGCTGTCTCACTGTTCTTTATGTAGATGTCACTGCATCTTGTTGTACCCCCAGGTGGCACCCCACTACCCTCCACTGGATCTAGTGGCCCTAAGGTCAAGTCCCTTCTGTTAAATTTATTTAGAGAAGAAATCTCCATTCTCCTGCAGGTGCTGAGGAGGAAGGGTTGGGGTAGGAGAAGCAGAATCCCTGACTGCACCAAAGGGTGAGGGGCAGATCGAGCCAGCCCACTGACTTTAATAGGACGTCCCTCTTTGCATGCTGAGCTGCACACAGACTTCTGCAGCTTGAGGAAGAGGTCAGGCCTTGGAGGTGGCTTGGGCCATTTGAGCTGGGACTTCTGCAGCCTGCTCTAGAGGGGGCTGCATGGGCTCCTGCTTGGCACTTACTACATCCAACATGCACGTAACTGGAAGATTATCAACAAGTTGCTCTCCTTACTTAGGTCTTTATTTAGAAAATAGGAAACAGATTAGAGCATTGTTGGAAAACTCCGCACCCCACGTCTACTCAAGTCCTCATGCACTAAGAGCAGTCTGCTGAGAGTGTCTCTGCCTTGCCTGGCCCCAAGACTCAACCCAGCAGACAGAAGAGGCAGGGACCCTCAGCTCACTGCTGGTGATAAAACTCAGGCAGGCGATGTAAAGGGCTGACAGCCTGGATTCTGTGCTCAGCTCTGACTCCCTATCCTGGATTCTTACCATCAAAAATATCAGAGCCTGCTTTCTGCAGGGGTCTCCTCAAAACTTCATACTGGAGAAGAGCAGCAGCAGGAACCCTGAGGCTGAGGATCAGAAGCCAACTTTCCTCTTTCCTACCAGTCATAATCTATAAAATGAAGCAGCTTTGGAGCTGTCCAAACCTGGGCTGAATCCTGGCCCTGCCTGTTCCTAGAAGTGCGACCTTGGACAAGATGCTTGACCTTTCCAACTCTCACTTTACTTACTTTAAAATGAGAGGTGATAATAGTTGCTATGAGGACCAAGAAAGGTAATGCTTAAGGTACTTACCATAGCACTTAGGAAATATTCCACTGTGACAATGATAATGATAGAACTGGTGTTAAGAGCTCCACAGAACAGCGGAAGTCAGTTCTCCTCTCCTTGCCTCAGTTTGCTCACCAGTAAAATGGGAATTCTGCTATAACCCCTACCTGATCTTTCTCCGCTTATCCTTTGGGGATCACAAGAACTAAGCAGTGGTTAGAATTATCACCATGTGACAAAATCTATACTATCTGGGGCGAAATGAGAGAAATAATAACACGGTGCATGTTTTACAAACCAAACTGCTCCCAGCTATAAAAGACTATCTTTTATTCTGATATCATGCCATTTCTAGTCCATGTGTATACAAATATCCTTCCTCCTATGAAAGTAGGGTGCCAGTGGATGGAAGTTTGTTTCTGACAACCTTAAACTGTCAATCTTATATTGATCCCTTGTGTTCTAGAAATCTTAGTGGTCTGTGAAATCAAAAAATCTATGAAGAAACTCTCCTGATAAGGAATTTGAAAGTTTGCCAATTGTAAGGTTATTCACAGAGATAAGAAGAATAGTAGTACTATATTTATCCTCCACTGCCTGCTAGGCATCACTGAGCAGAAACACACATTTCCTCTGTTCCCCACAGCCATCCTGCAGGGTAGGTGTGTCCTACCCATTTCACAGATGAAGAAACTGAGACTTACAAAGGATAAGCAGGGCTCATCATTCATTGGGGAGTTTAATACCAAGCCTACCAGTCTCAAACCTCATGGTCCACCCTGGACCACTAAAGGATTCCTATGAAGGCCCTGACACAGCCACCAGGACTTCACTGCTGTGAAAGGTAACCACACCCATTTGGGCTAATGCACAAATCACCTTCTCTCTCTCTCTCTCTTGCTTGCTCTGCCTTAGCGTTCAACTGGGAAATTAGGTAGAAATGAGAGTATGTTAGTCAGCTCTCTGTCACTATGACAACATACCTGACATAATGTAAAAGAAGAAAGATTTATTTGGCTCACAGAATCAGAGGTTTCAGTCCATGGTTGGCCAGTTCCATTGGCTATAGGCCCAGGGTGAGGCAGAAATATCATGACAGAAGGTCATGGAAGAGGAAAGCTGCTCACTTCATGGCAATCAGGAAGCAGAGAGGGTTGGAAAGGAGCCAGAGAGAGAGAAGGGACCAGAGAGAAGAATATCCTCCCCCAGGTTACACCTCCAGTAAGCCAATTCTTCCAGTCAGGCCCCCTTCTGAGAGCACATTTCGCTGTGAACTCATAATGGATTCATCCGCCGATGAGGTTAGCATCCGCCATGGTCCAATAGCCTTCCCAAAGCCTCAACTCTGAACACATGAGCCTTCGGGGGACATTTTTATTGAAACCATAACATGGGGTGAGGCTGAAAACAGATGGAGAGTCAAGCTGAGTGGTTTCCTGGGAAATAAAATTAGCCTGAAGAAGCCATCCTGCATGATGCTCTATGACTCGGGGGGCCTTTGGCTGTTCTTGAAACTGCCCGGAAGTGCACAGAACGCTGCCTGGGTACAGAGACACCATGAAATGGCCTCGTTGTGTCTTTGGCCAGCCAGATTGACTCCATCTTCTTCTCACAGTCAGCCAGGTCCTCACTTCCTGCTACTCTTGGGGAGTTGTAGGTCCCAAAGGCCCCCCCACTTCCCTCTCTCTCCTACCCCTCATTCTATAGTAGGCACGATGCTACGCAGAGCACCTTTGTTCTTACCTTCTCAGCCACTCTGGGAGAGGGTTAATAACCTTATCTTACAGATGGGGAAACTGAGGCATATGGAAGCTAAGAAGCTTGCTCAGAGTCACACAATCTGTAAGGGGCAGAAGAAGAATTCTCACCCAGCTGAGGCTGCCTGCTTGGGCCTGGACCTCCCATTTTATCACTGAAGTACTTCCTGAAGACTGGAAAAGAAGACCCCAAACTTTAGCAGCTCCCAGCCTCCTTTCACATGAGCTGTGCCCTCCCTGGGTGCCATGGCAACTGCCTGAACCCACTGTGCCCTGGGCCCTTCACGAAGGGCCAATTCCAGCCCAACAGTCGCCCAGAACTTCGCACCCTAGAATAGACTTGCAGCCCGTGTATCCAAAGTGTGATAATTCTGGTGGTGACGATGTTTGGGTTCTAAATTTACCCTTTTTGCACTTGGAGGTCACATGCTTCCTCCTTCTCTCTTCAGCCCTTTTAAAATCTGTCCCTATAGAAGAAAACGTAACAGCTTATAAATTCCATGTGGTTGATTGTTATTGTAGGACCTCATATTCATGGCTGGACATTCTAAGGGTTTCCACAGTTTTCTCTGTTTTACTATTATTTAAAAATGCACCAAAATGATACATGCACTCGATTAAAAATAAGAGCCTATAAGAGAGTATTAGATAAAGCTCCATCCCTCCCAGCCCAGCTCCAGTCCCTGAAGGCAACGGTTGAACCCATTGGGTGGTAGAGATGGGAGGTTAGTTGATTGCCTCGTAGCTGTCTCCGTCTCTCTAACTAAATAGCTTGCACTATTAATTCCTTTTTAAAATTCTTAGCATGATTTTTATTGCTCATTGTTCTGCTGTGCAATTCCAACTTTAAATGCAAATGAGAGCACATTTAGCTAGAAAGTAGAATCAGTCAAGTGTACAGATCACACTTCAAACAAGCGTTTCGTTCCTACCAGAGCTGAGGCAAGGCTGCAGGAAAGTAACTCAACTGATTTCATTCACTTCTCTTCTGTTTGTTTTTTTCATTTTATTTTCTTCTTTATTAGTTCACATTAGTTACACAGCGGGTTTCACTTTGGCTTATTTGTATATGCGTATAACAGACTTTTCGCTTCTAATTTCGGGTCACATTTTTAGATTCCACCTATTAGGGAAAACATGTGACGCTTGTTTTTCTGAGTCTGGTTTATTTTGCTTAACAAGATGATCTCCAGTTGCATCCATTTTCTTGCAAATGACATTATTTCATCCTTGTTTATGGCTGAATAATAGTCCATTGTGTGTATATAGGAGGTGATTGACAAATACGGTAAATGTTTAAATTTTTTAAAATTTACAGTAAAAGGCACGTTGCCTTTAATCTTCCTTGGAACACTCCTGCTTGCTTCAAGCACACTTATCCCATTGCTCTTGACACTTTATGAAACAGTTCTGGAAGTCCTCTTGCCAGTGTCTTTACAAGATGTGATTTAAAAAATGCAGTGAATGCTGTTGGGGACTCATAAAGACATCATAGTGTGTCCTAGTCCACTTTATTCACCAAATCTGAGAGACCTGGTGAATGAGACCTCTGGCTCAAGTCAAAATGACTGTGGAAGGTTAATGTCCTGAACTGATTCAGGACATTGAGGCAGCCATGATATTGCAACTAAAGACACTCAGGAAAGAGCACTTCCAGTACTGCTTCAGAAAGTGGCAAGAACATGGGAATTGACCCTGGTGAGGAAAAGAATCTTGTTATCTTGCAAAGCAGAGGCTGCTATGCCATGTGTAATCAAGGGAGGAACACTCAAAGTCTCATTCCTTCCCAGTCGTGACACCTGTGCACCGCAGACTCCCACCTTCTCGAGATGAAGTTCTGGGATGAATCCTAAGATTTTTCTAACCTGCAGGTGCCGGAGATGGGAATTCTCTGTCCTCCAACTTTCACACTCGCCTTGCATAGGCCATCAGTCACCCTCATGCTCTCCTGTGTATCTCCAGTGCATGGATGACATTCGCAACGGCCATGGAATTGCATAGTTCTTACAATCTCAACTACCCCAGCCTTTCAAACCCTGTGACACTGCACCCATGGGTGCCTGCTTTCCACCAGTCCTGCACCGCATTCCCCCCAACCCCCCTGAAAAGTCTTAGCGACTACCGCAACTTTCCAGGAGCTACTGTGACTCCACTCCCCCAATTCCATGCTCCGGCCCGTGACTCGGCCCATATTCTCATTTCAGAGGCAGACAGCTCATTGTGCCAACTGCCTTAGGTCAGGTTCCCCGGAAAACAGTTTCTGAAATGGGGAGTTGTGAGCAGGTGTGTTGGGGGGGCACCCTCAGCAAAACACCATGAGGGAGCGGGGAGGCAGACTGGGGAGCAGAGGCCTCAGCCAGTGCAGTGGTTTGCTCCGGAGCCGGAGTAGTCTTTCAGAGTCATCCTAAATCGAGGCTAAGGGGCCTACATCATGCAGTCGGGATGGGTATTGCCCTTGAGGAGGTGGTGTGACCTTGGACAGGGCAGTTTATCTCAACCAGGGCCAATGCTGAGGGACAGTAGGGAGAAGGGTAATGGGTTGGGATGGGAGAAATTTGAGCACAGCATGCATGCAGCCTCAGGCAGCCTCAGCTCCCCTGCTATCTTGGACTAACCATGCCTTTCCCTTTCAAAGGTGCAGCAGTTTGCATGATTCATGTTGCTGCATCCCATTCCTGAGACAACGCCATATTTCCGCATGGGAAGGACACTGCACAAGTAGATCCTCCTCCCACCCTGTCCCCTCCACTTCCCATGGATTCCATCATTAAAGAGCCTCATGGCCACAGACACCCCAGGATCCATCACCATCTGGGAAAGAAGGACACACAGCTCCAGAAGTTATTGCTCCTGCAACTCGGAATGCAAGCCAAGCAATAAGTCACGGCTGGCAGGGGCCCTGCCCCACCTTACCCTGGCCACTGCCCATTGCTCACAGTCCCCAACCCCTCACCATCCCGCAGCCTCCTGGGCTCTGTAAAACTGAGCAAAGGCATCTCCTCCTCCTGGCTGCTACAGCCCTGCCATTTCGCAGCCTGCTGTCCACCCACTGAGGTCCAATCGGTGCTTCCCTCTTTGCTGGCTGTAGCTTGGTGGTCCTCACCTTCTTCCTGAACTGACTTGTGGCCAGCAAGTCCCAGTATAATCATGAGGGACACAGCGGGCTGGGTGTACAGGTGCACACCTGTAATTTCTGCACTTAGAAGGCTGAGGCAGGAGGACTGCTGCAAGTTCAAGGCCAGCCTGGGCTACGTAGAAAGGTCCTCTCTCAAAACACCATAAATAGGGCCGGTGAGATGGCTCAGCGGCATAAGCGCCTGCCTGGCAAGCACAAGGTCCTGAGTTCGACTCCTGGAACCCACATACGAAAAAAGGGCCAGTGATATTGCTCAGCGGCATGGGCACCTGCTGGCGTGCGAGGTCCTGAGGTCAACCCCTGGTACCCACAAAAAAAAACCCATAAATAGATAATTAATTAATTAATTAACGAGGGCCCCAGCATGTGAGGGGGGTGCTATAGTCTGGATGTTGAATGTCCCTAGAAGGCCCAAGAATAAAGGCTTAGTCCAGGGTGGCATTATGGGGATGTGGTGAGACCTTTCCAAGGTCCGGCAGCCAGTAGGGATGTCCCTCATGTGAGATCCCAGCCTCTTCTTCTCTCTTTTGCTTCCTGGCCATGAGGTGAGCAGTTAGCTCTACCCCCTGCCATTCCTGTCTTGCACCCCTGCCAGAGGCTCAGAGCAATCAGCCTGCCCAGTCATGGACCAAGCCCATCAACTAGGAACCAAAGTAAACTTTCCTCATTATGAGTTAACCATCTCAGGTATTTTGTTACAGTGACAGAAAGCTGACTAACACAGGAGTAACAGGGTTCATGATAAGCAGCCATTCCCAGGGCTTTGTTTTCCCTCTGACACCAGAGTCCAAGCACAGGGAGTGAGGATCCTGGGGAGATGCTCACTCCCACCCCCTAGGCAACAGGTACTGGTGAGAAACTGTCCCTGCAAGCCACCCTCATCCTGCAGCATAGGCCTAGCATTCTGGCTATGCCTCGGGGCCCTATGTGCCCTGATCCTAGGCTCTGAGGTTTCCGTGTCTGCTCTTGCACGTGGAAGAGTCACAGAGGAAACTCAGAGGCACCTCAGCCATCCACTGCACTCATCAGGCTGCCTCTGGGGACCTTTCCTCTCCCCACTACTTTCCTCCATCCCCTCCCCTCCCCTCCCCTCCCTTTCTCTTCCCTTCCCCATGATGAAGAGACTGTCAGACAGACAGATAAACAGACGAGCTAGTGATGTTCTCAGGGCTCTTTCTGGGACATATATTTTCCCCTTAGGCTAAATTAAGACACCATCTCTTCTCCACTTCTTGAGCACCCTATACGTCTGATGTCCCTTCAGGAACAGCATGAGGCAGCAGGCAGCCCTCTCACACCTGCGGAATGAAGCAGCAGCCAGCTCCCTTCCGTCCTAGTCACCAACTTCCCTAGACTTAAAAAAAAATTGAGTTTCTATCTTCGTTCTTAAGTTCCCTACCCTTCAATAGCAAAAAGAGTTGTAATTAGTGTCTTGTTTTTAAATAAAAATGGAAAGTTACCATCTTGATGACCCTTTGGTTAATGAGAGACTCAATACACAAGGATGGGAGGAGGCAGAATACCTTCCACGTGTCTGCCACATGTGCGAGGGCCTCCGTGGGCTAAGCCAGATGTGCTCACACATCTCCATGCTCTGACATGGCGGTCCCCCTGGCCTCCTGGAAGAAGGTCTGGGCTGGGAGGACTGATTTTGAGTCCTAGTTTTAGACTTGAGTGGAAGTCACTTATCCTTTTGGGGCCTCAGTTCCCTCATTTTAAAAAGGAAGAATTAATACTTATTTTGCAGCATTCTTGTATGGCTTAGAGATCGTGGCAAAGCATAAGTACTTATTAAAGGGTTCTGAAGAGGGTGGAAATGGCACCCGATGGTCACTACCACCCGATGGGGAAGGTGAGCACATTTCATAATGCCCAGCTCTCAGATAAATACAGACACAGGATGGGCAGTGGCACCCTGGGGGCAGAGGCTGTTTGTACACCTTGACATCTTCTATGGGATCGGCTCCCCTGCACACAATGAGGGCCCTAAATATCTGCTGAAAGAGCAAAGTTGCCAAGATCCCAGAGCTAGTTAGATTTCTGAGCTCCTAATCAAATGTTCTCTCCTCTAATCTAAGCTCCCTTTGCCTGAGTGAGCCAAATGCCATGAAAACAATAAACAGATTTTAGTAACTGCACAACTGTAAAGATAAACAAGCCAGGTGCATAAAAGAAAACAAGTCTGAAGGAAAAATGATCAGGTCCCAGAAATCTACATGCTACTTATCCCCTGACTGCCTCACCCATCGCATATTAAATGGAACAGACAGACCATGACGGGTCCAACCACAGATGGGATGGTCCATTTTTTACCAAAAGTCCGTTTGCCCCGTGGTACTCCAGCGTGGGCAAACTGTGTCATCATGGACAACAGCAGCACATCCTCTGTTCTCAACATCATGCGTCCTACCTCATGATCCCCCCCCCCGGCCCTCAAACATGACTGGGCAGGAGTATTCTGGAGTCCGAGCAGGCCCTTCACCTCCAGTGGGAAATAAATTGAATCAATGCCTGGTGCCTGGGGCATGGGAGCTAACGCAATCAAAGCCCAGCCCAGAGCTGCCAAGCCCTATTACACCCATCAATCACCTGCTTCCCACTCGCTGGGGTGCACGCTGGAGGTGTTCCGGGACTCACAGATGTTTGCTGAGTTTTAATTACTCGCAGGGCTCCCCTGATCCAAGATTTGGGCTGTTGAAGTAGGCTGGAGCCTCTTGCCTCTCCAGCCCTCCAGGGAAAGGAAAAGACTGGGAGCTACCTCTAACATCAGCTGTTGGGGGACGTGCACCTATCGGGAAATTCACCTGTAATAATTAACAGACGTACCCGGTGCCTTACATTAGCAAAGCCTTTTGCCTTCATCATATCGCTCAACATTTATACCAGCCCTTTGAGGGCTGGCTCATTGACTCAGTCCATTAACATCCTCATATACGGTGTAGTTCCTGTAGTTTCTGTACTGTTCCAGGTGCTACTACTCAACAAATCATCGTATCGTTAGATCACTCCGAAAAGGGGGCTTTGCTAACTTCATTTTACAAATATGGACACTTAGAAACACTAAGTAACATGCTCAAGCTAAACGGCTTTAGAGGCAGTCCGGGTGAACTTCCTGCTCTGTCTCAGAGCAAGTGCATAGCGCAGAAAGAGACCAGAGCTCGAGTGATCCAGATCCCCTGTCCTGACTTGTCTTTTAATGCTGCAAATCTGGAGGGTGGGGTGGGAAGAGGAAAACTTTTTCATAACATCAAAAGATCAGCAAGCCCTTTCAGATAAGGGTCCCAGCCCTCCAGAGAGTCTCCAACAAGCTCCCGTGGGTACATTTAATGCACACAGTGCCCATCTTGGGCTTAGTGACCTTCACAGTGACACATGCTCCAACGTGGAAGTCCCCCTGGCTTCCTGGAAGAAGGTCTGGGCTGGGGAGACTGCTCTGGAGTCCTGGCTTTAGACTCAAGTGGAAGTCATTTATCCTTTTGAGGCCTCAGTTCCCTCATCTTAAAACGGAAGAATTAATACTTATTTTGCAGGATTCTTGTATGGCTTGGAGATTGTGGCAAAGAATAAGTGCTCGTTAAAGGGTTCTGATGAGAGGCCAATGAGATAGCTCAGCGGCATAAGCGCCTGCCTGGCAAGCACAAGGTCCTGAGTGCGACTCCCAGTACCCACATACAAAAAAGGGGCCAGTGATATCGCTCAGCAGCATGGGCGTCTGCTGGCGTGCGAGGTCCTGAGGTCGACCCCCGGTACCCACAAAAAATGAAATAAAAATTAAAGTGTTCTGATGAGGGTGGAGATGGCACTAGCACCAATTCTTAATCCTTCCCTTCATTTTTTTATGTGAAGATAATAAGATAGAAACTACATGAGAAATGAAATAGCTATTGCAAGAGTTGGCCCTTGGCAATAAAATATTCAAAGTGCTCAGCTAGGTTTGGACACCAAATTCCATTAGTACAAATGTTATGATGATTAAAACTCTATATAACAAAACATTTCACATCTACATGATAACCCCTCACTCGAATAAGGTAAACAGGAAACCCACATGTGTGGGGTACACACTGGTTGAAGAGGCAGCCCCCTTCCCTGGACTCAGTGACAGGATGTGTAATCAACCCCAGAGGTTGGGTTGAGCAATAAGCAAAGCCCACCTCAAATATCCAAAGCCAAGAAACTCAAATCACACAATCTAGTTAGTTTTCTGTGCTCAGTGCAACTAAATCTGGAACATACTAACACCCTCCCTTGTATGACAGCAAAATTATAATCCCCCACCTTTCCTCAATCAGAACAAATAATTTAGAAGCCTTGCAAATTTTTACCCTGTCTTATTGCTTTGGCTTGTCATTTCTCTGCCTCTCAGTTCTAGGCACAAGCCGCTAAAATCTGAATTTTCCCTCTTTGTACCAAGGTTCTGTGCAGAGCAGAGCAGATCAGCAGCAGCTGTCCCTTTAGCACTGCCAGGCTCCAGCTCCACTAAACCCTTGGTGCATCTCACTTCCTGTGTCCTCGGTCCCTGCACTCAGGCACCTGCAAGCAATGGGAAGAGGCAGAACTGTGCGCACCACACCCACAACATCACACATGGTGACAGTTTAGTTGCCCCAAGAGGGGACATGAGGAAGGAGAAGTACTAGAGACAGAAGGAACCACTTGATTTGGAACTCAAAGATGAGAATTTCAAGATGGGAAGTTGGGAAGGGAAATCTGCCCATTGTAGGCAAAGTCTATTGCAGAATCACCAAGACTCTTTGGAGACCGAGTAAACCCACCTAGCTGGTTCTTAATTATTGAGAAAGAGAGAAAGAGGAGTCAGAGAGTGGGAGGCGAGGTCCTCTGTCTGCAGTCCCTGTGTGACTGCAGGCTGGGAAATGACGAGCAACATACGTGTCTTCCTGCCTGGACAATCTTTCTCCTCCCGTTGACGAGTAGGGATTTGCTGGTGTAAGAAGCTCCAAGGGCCCAGGCCAGAGGTGGAAGCCTGGCGCCAGCATCCTACTGTTGGAGCGGTTCTGACTGTGTGGGTTTCAGTGCCAACTGTCAGCCAGAGCCAGGCGAGGAGAGGACAGAGCTGGCTCTGCTGCCCACAACACGATGCATTAGAGAGCACCTGGTGAATTATGTGTCCATTAGCTAAGTAGCCCTGGGCTTTATGACTTGCTTGTTTTCTAAATGAGAAATAATAATAGTAACAGCTCACCATCTTCTCCCGCCGCTGGAGAGAGTGAGTGTTTCATCTGTCACTGAACAATTACAGACACTTCCCAGACAGCTCCATCCCAGCACCAGACACGGGCTTTGCAGAGTCTGTGCTTCCATCCTGACCCACACCACTGGGACCTGACCGCATGCACCACTTAGTTCTTATCAAAGAGCGTTGGCCCCCTGGTCAGCTCAGGAAGGAGGCTGAATGTTCCAGGGCAGAGCGCCTTCAGGGAGGAACCAGATGTCCCTGCATTAGTGCCAGGAGGGCCCCCTGGAAGAGGGCCGTGATAATCTCTTCTGGTGGCCGTCTTCCCCATTCCAATCTGCCACGCCCGTCCAGTCGTGCCCTTCCTGGGCCTGGCTGTGTTGCCAGCTGGCTGCAATGGAAGAGAGGTGACGTGGAGGTGAGAGTGTCTTTCACAGGGCAGGAACAGGGCTCCTCTCTGGGTGTCTCACCCTACCCTGGGTCTCCTATGCTGAAACTCAAAATGCGGTGTGCGTTTGCTGCTTGGTACTGATTCACCCCAACCCCTGGGGCAGCCTTCCAGGGCAGGATAACGATTCCCAAACAATGCTTTACCCCAAAGGATGAAATACATGAAGAGGAAGAGACCCGTCATTCCCAGACCTGTGGGATGACAGGTCCTGATGTCATCAACACCCAGAGAGCAGCCGCGATGGAGAATCCGCATCATCCATCAGGACAAAACGCCCAGGCCTCTTGCAGGGCTTCTGCTGACTGTGTTCTCCTCCTTCTAAAGCGGCCCAATCCAGGCCTGAGACGGGGCTCCCGAGGTGCTGGCAGAGCTCTGGCCTCCCACGGCTGAAGGCTCAGCTCCTATTTCTTGGCATTTTCCCGCATTTTTTTCTATTTTCTTTTTCTTATATATGCCTGGGTTCCTGACACACTCTTATGAATGGCCCTCTTTTAATTAACTAATTAGTTAATTGGATGTCATTTATTATTTTTGATTTTGATTTTGATAAGTACATGTTTGTTCATCTACCTTTTATTTTGATCTTTATTTATACTTTGGGTTTCTCCTGGAAGAGAAACCATGGGATCGTTAAGCTTGTGTGTCTGATGTGTTTCACTTGATTTATAGTCTCCAGGTGCAACCATGCTCCTACAAATGACTCAAGTTTATCCTTCTTTATAGCAGAGGAGGACTCCGCTGTGTATAAATGCCACATTTTCTTTATCTGTTCACCTGTTAATGGATAGGAACTATTTCAAAGAACCAGAGCACTAACAATAACATATATTTGACTATGTGTTTCTGTCTTTCACCTCCACCTAAGGCAGTCATTTGTCTACTGTTGTCTTGGTTATTTTTAAATATGTTTTACTTTACATAAGTTTTATTTGTATTTAATAGTAATATTCTCCTGGGTCTTAATTTTTTATTCAATGAGTTATACATGTGCATATACTGTATGTGCTGCTATGTGGTGTACGTATTTACTATATTTAATAGTGTGTGGCTATTGTTTATTAATTTTTACTGCCATTACAGGCAGTATACCCAATATCCTGTACAGAGCCCTGTTGGTTCTGAATTTTTGCTGATAGGAACATTACTAGGGGAACGTGATTGAATGAGTTTCCAGAAAGCATCTTTCTTATGTATTCCTCGTGGTGAGGTTGTCAGGTCACAGGACTTATGAGTGCCACTTTATCTTCATGCTTCATGACTTCCCGAAGTGGTCGTTCCAGTCTGCGCTTCCACCAGGAAAGCACAAGAGACCCAGTTAACGGACACACTCGGTATCTTCAGAACTCTCAGTTTTGGCCATCAAATAGTGCACCTAGCAGTGGGAATTCGTTGCTACAATAATTTTACAAAGCACTTTGGAAATATCCATTAAAACTTTAAAAGACTTGCTCTTTAATGCAGGAGTCTTACTTTTGAACATCTGCTCTACTAAAGAAAAAATGTTAACGCAAATACATATTAGCGAATTTTAAGACATTTATTGCATTGCCTTACGTGTTAGCAAAAGTTCAAAACAATCTGAACATTTAGCAGTAGGTAATTGGCTGAATAAATTGTGGAAGACTCATGCATAGACTAAAATGCAATCATGAAAAACAAAAGCAAGTTAGGTATGTACTTGATGGCTTGGGTAATACTTGCTGCATGTTGTGAGGTAAAAAAGCAAGTTACAGAGTAACAGGTATGCTGTGATCACACATTAGCTCTTCTGCAATAGTGGGAATGGATGCTGTAGTGGCCTGGCTTTGTCTGCTGTGCAAAAGGGAAGGTGTGATTCTCTCAGAAAAGTGGGACGGGGAGCGGGAGGCTAGCAGTGCTGAGAAGGTAGCGACCCAGGTCCCCGTAGCAGCCTCTTGTCTGTCGCTCTGTTTCCCATTGTTCAGAGCCTGCCTGTTCCCACATGATAAAATCAAAACCCCTCCACCGGACATTCAGTACCTGTCCAGAGCTGGTCCCAGCCCACGGCTCCCCAACTCGCCTGCATGCGTAGGAGGTGGAGTCGATTATACCCGACTCTTCTAAACATTCCTTGGGCTTTTTTTTTTTTTTTAACCTCCTCCCCTATGTTGTTCTCTTTATCTGGAACCTCCACGTCACCGGCAGCATGAAAACTGTATCTATTCTTCAAGATCTGATCAAAAGGCTGAAGCTGCCATAGAATGCCCCGAAACAAAGCTGAGCACCCCACCCTGGGAGGAGAGAACCAGAGCAGCACTGGTGCCCAGCACATAAGGTACCCAACATTCTCTCCGGGCACAACCTCCAGATCACCCTGATCCCACCAAATATGGTCCCTTTCTACTTCAGGACTCAACGTCCCAGGAGACAGAATCCTAGTGACCCAGTTCTGATCAAACATCCCCACCATTTTTTTGGGGGGGTGGGTACCGGGGTTCGAACTCAGGACCTTGCGCACCAGCAGGAGCCCGTGCCACTGAGTGATATCACCGGTCCTTTTTTCGTATGTGGGTACTGGGAGTTGAACTCAGGACCTCACGCTTGCCAGGCAGGCTCTTATGCGGCTGAGCTATCTCACCGGCCCCACCACCACTTTTAAAATAATGTTAATCTTTCCCAGTGGAGTTCCAAATCAACAGAGAATAAGACAAAGTGTTAAGGTAAATGGAGAGTCAAAGAGCACCTGCATTATGGATGAAGCTTTTAAGGAGAATTTGCTTCCAAATGCAGAAGACAGAGGTAGAAACAGCTACGGTCAGCAGAGCTGGCCTGGGAACCCATGGCCCCTGCTGAGCAGACTCTGAGGCCCCAGCAGCCGCTTGTCCTGACGGGAAAAGAAAAGAACTGGCAACACCTGCCAGGTTTTCTTTCCAACAGCGAGGGAAAGCCACCCTTCCCTGCATGGAAGAACACATCATGACCTTGGTCAGAGGCAGCATCTTGTCACCAGAGCCACACAGAGCAGGCAGGCCAGGTCCCTAAAGGAAGGCGTAATAGAACCTGGGCCAGAAGACAACAGATGTCCCCTGCCTCAGCGTTTGTCCCAGCTTGCCCTGCCAGACAGCTGGACATTACTGTCCCCTCCACATCCACCTTTTGAAGAGCAGGTGTCCATGGCAGGGGCCACTCCACCGGGTCCTCACCCTGTGTGTGGCCTATCCCTTGCCTCTGAACAGTGCCCAGAGGCTCCCATTCCACCACAGCAAGGTGGGGCCAACACCACAAAGATGCAGAAACGGGCTTAGGGAAGTGCAGGAGTGGCCCGAGGTGGCAAAGGTGCCAGGATCCATCCCCACACTCTTCCTTCCAGCCCCCTCCTCCCCGTCCACACCTGGGCAGGCGCTGGCAGGAATCGGCACAGGATCCCCATGGCTGGGGGCAGGGAGAGATGCTATTCAGCTTCCCTCCCCCAGGTGAGGCTGGGGCCTTGGCTGCCACCATGTCCCCAGGGGGATGTCACAGCCCTGCAGGGTCCTCATCAGCCACCCTGACCCACCAGAACCCTCCTCAGGCAGCCCTGGGTGAGAACACAGCATGGTCGCTTTATAGCAACCTATGTTACGGGGGAGTCACTGACAGAATCTCTGACCTCCTGGTCCCTGAAAACACCCCATAGGCCTTGGAGCCTGAAGAGGCTTCTGGTGGGCCGGAGCCTGGAGATAGTCAGAAAGCTGCTGGCCCAGGGTGGAGATTTTGTAGCCTGAAAGGTGGGAGCAGTGGTTATTGCTGACAGGAGAAAACCAGCCCAAAGCTGTCCGAATGGGATTGGACAAATTTAAAGGGCAGTTGCAGCCTGAGGCTCGAGGGTGTCCCAACTTGAGGGTGCATGGGTCAGTGGTGAACATTTGCAATTTGCTAAGCATTTCTGGGTCTCAGTTCCTCTGTCAGTTAGTGTTTTCTGTATCCACCTCCACAGGGCATTGCAACCCCACCCCATCCTTCCTGTGACCTACGTACACCTACCAGTGTCCCCCAAGCACAAGGTCCCACACAGTGCCGGGCACTGCCTGTGCTCCTAGCTCCCTTTCCAAAGTCTCATTTCCAAAGGATGAGAAGTCCTGGGTTTTCTCAACAAAAGATGAGTTCTCATTGCTCAGAAACAAAGTAGAGCTGACTGCTTTACCTATGGAGGGGTTGGGGAGCCCAATATCCCCAAGTATCCTGCCTGGGCCTGTGATGAAAAATGGGGGACAACAGAGGGATGGGGATCCAGTCACCAGTGAACCTGTAAAGGAGAGGAGGACATCCTCAGGGATCAGAGGGGTCTGGCTCTAGGAGTCCTCTCCCTTCTCTGGGCCTCAGTTTCCCAGAGAATGACTGGGTGAGAAAAGATGACATTTGATGATCACAAGCATTGTCATGTTGGGAGATGCCACCTCTCAGCTATCAAGAGCTGGTGGCTCCAGCAGCCCTGATAAAATATTTCTCTACAGAAATATTCCTGCGATAAGTCATTTCCACACTCACGTGAAGCACATTAGTGCTTTGGCTGCAGGAGGGACCGTGGAGTGAATTACTTCTTTCTCTAACCACTCAGCACCCTGGGAGACTTGGTGTATTTCACAGAGGTGAGCAATTTATGCCTAGAAGCTCACCCTGAGCCTCACCAGGCCTCCAAAGCTTTGGAAAATTACCCAAATCTCCTCCCTCCCCCAAGCACACTGAACGAACACTTCAAGGTTGTTTGGCTGATTGTTAGGTCCCTGCTGAGCATTTACCAAACACCTTCTGGGTACAGAACTCTGAACGAGATACCTGGCAGATGTGGAAGACAGATGTGCCCATCCTCCCATGACTCACAAATAAACCTGGGAGACAAACTGAGCCCCAGATTGCAGTCAGCAGACCTTCCTGGAGGCCCTGGGCCAGCTCTTCAGTCTCATTTCTTCAGCTGAATGGTGCAAGTCCTTTGTTATTCATCTCTTGAGATCTTTCTCTTCAGCCTTCTAAAAGGCTGTAAATGAATGGGCAATCCCAATGCCTGAAGGAAAGGACCTGCCGAGCTCCTCCAAAGCCAGGTCCTTGCTGCACCTTAACCCTTCCCCGAGCATCTGCACATCGGCACCTCTGCTCCCTGTACCCTCAATGCCTCCTGGCCCTCTTCTCTAAAATGTTCCCGACCTCCACGGCTACTGAGTCTATCAAGATCTCCCAGCCTCTGAGTTCTCACTGGGGCTCTGTGTCCTTGTGATCTCTATGCATGCAGACTGCAAGAAGTGGAGTGATACGGCTTCGAGATTTCAGAACATCAGCGTAGGATGGTCCTGAATGCCTGATCCCACCTCCTTCATCTCTCATGCTGCAGGAGAAGGGACCCACCCAGCGTGACTCAGGGCCCAGAAGTCCAGAGACTCAGACTGGACTCGGGTCTGCTGCCCACCAGGCTTATGAGTAATAGTTTCATTCACAGGTGCCTCCAACAGAGACTTATTTAGTCTCATGTGCCAGGCCTTGGACAAGGTACCAGACCTAGGAAGATGGAAGGGACAATGTGCCAGGTTAGAGCTGCCAGAGCATCCTGGGGGCTCAGGAAGGCTTCAGGAGAAGCTGACCTCTGGTGTGTCCTGGTGCACTGGGACAGGCCATGGTGGTCATCTGGGAGACCCAAGGAGAATATGGCATGAGAAAGCGTGAACAGGAGTCCAAACTCAGGGGACAGGACATCCTGGCCATCAACCTCAGGAAGTCAGGGCAGGGGGCAGCGGGCTCAGCCAGGGGCCAGCTCTGACCAGGAACTCCAAGATCCAAATATCCCCTCCAGATTTTGCCCGAATGCTGTCAAGCCAGTCTCCTCCACACCCGCCACGCCCTCCTGTGAAATCCCTTACAGTGGATCCTAACAGCCCCACAACTATCATCTCTCACCTCCCATCTGTTTTCACGTGGAGTCAAATTTCCAAAGTGCAAATCGAGTCACTTAACCTCCTGACTCCTCAGTGCCCCCAGAGAAAAATTCACTTGCCAGAACTTGGCAGCATGGCCTTCCTATTATGTGGCCTTGGTTGCGCTCCAGGAAGCAGAAGCCCAGGTATCAGACAGCCTCCCTGTTGCTCCTCTTCTGGGCTTCTAAGGCCACATGGATGGAGGGGTTCCCTCATCAGGGACTCTAGCTCAGGACAGGGAAGCTAAATGCTCTGTACTGCAGGCTGCCTTTAAGCCCTGCAGGGAGCAGAGTACTGGCTCTTAGGTTGGAGGAGTCATCCGTAGCAGAGGAAATGTCCATCAGGCCTGCAGACATAGCTGCTCCCCAGCTCCCTGCACCCCACGGCAACATGCTAGGAGGAAGAACACACTGCACCCTGCAATTGGGTCAGCATCTCTAGAAGTGAAAATCTTGCCTTGATTGAGGAAGATGACAGACTGAGTTAAAAAGAAAAAAAAACCTAAGCACTCTATTTCTTCCTCAATCTATACAATGTCTGGGAATTATCAGCCATTCTCATGGTTTCGACTAAGCCATAGATATTTATGCTTGAAATAGCCAATCTGTCCCACCCTCCATCTCTATTCTGGACTTCCCTCATGACTTCTGAGAATAGCTGAAAAATAGGACAAGCATACCTACTACATTTGTACTAAGAAACTTAATCCATGGCAAGGAATTGCTCTGTACTGTATGCATTAGACATTTTGAGGGTACACCGCTTCATGCATCAGAGTTCTGGGTTGTAAGCAACAGAAATGGGCTCCAGAAAAATAAAATGGGTTCATTCAAAGAGTATCAGAATTCTCCAGAAAGCTGGAAAAGCAAGGAAGAAGGAATGGGGGAAGGAGAAGAAGGAAGAAGGAAGTCAGGAGAGTAACAACAGGAAGAGAAGGAAGGAGGAGGAGCGGAGAAAGAGGAAGAGGAGGGGAGGAGGAAGAGGGTTTGCAGCAGCTAGGAAACAGCCAGAATCACAGTAAAACCATGCTACAAACTAACCCAGGGAGGTGCTGCTGCTCTGCCACCAAACACTGGCCGAAGCCGATATCTTTAGGGTAGGGCATTACATACACATGGCACATTTAATGCAACCACCTCCAAAGCCATCAGGATTCTCCACAGGACTCACTTTTGTAGCTCATTTTAGGAGTGCTTCCACCCTGTTGCACAAGACATCTGGAGGTCATGGCCCAAGAGTCATGCTTGAATTTCTTCTCATGCCTTTTTCTGTCCCACCTCACATCCAACCCTCGACAGAGCATAGCTGACTCTGCCCTCCTCAACTACCCGGATTTCTTCAGTCTGTGTCGTCTCTCCTTCCCTGGCCTTAGTTCAAGCTCTCATTTGCTTTCTCCTAGACTATCTTGCCAGTTGTCTTCTGCAGTTCCCCAGAGTCACATGCCCAGGACAAAGGTATGACTTCAACTCCAGCTGTGACTGACTAGCTTGCATCACACCAACCCTCCAGCCAATAATAACCAGAAAATTGGACAAAACACATTGCATTTCAGAAATCCATTTGAAGTTATTGGAGAGCTACCAAGACTAAAAACGTGAAGGGCCAAGACCCTGAAGAGAAGAGAAATACAAAGAGTAGCCTGACATCCAGTCACCTTTTCCAGCTTTTCCCTTTTCTAAACAACAGTCTAAAATTTGAGAAATGGAGCCGCGCATTCGCCAGTCTCATAAGACCAGACAGAAAAAAGTCGGAATGGAAGTCTACTGATCCAAAAGCGTTCATAGCTTAACTTCTGGCCAGAAATGGGTTTCCTCTCCAAGGGAGATTACATCATCCATCGTCTCCAATAATCTCTATATGACAATGTCCATTTTCTGCAATGTTCTATAGCCAGCACTGACTGGCAAGTAAGCTCTATGGCATTATTGAGCACTTGGAATGTCGCTAGCAGACCCGAGGAACTGAATTTTTAATTTCATGCTATTTTACCTAAAAGTAGCTAATGTGGTTAATAGTTACTGTGTTGCACAATGCTGCTTTATACAATGTCTAACTTTCAATTGCAAATTACCAAGGAAACCAGGAGGCAAGATCAAATAACTACAAGCCAAGAAAGAAGAAAAGGACATAAATAGATACAAAAGAGCTCCAGACATTGACATTATCGGACAGTTCTTTAAATCAGAGAGGCCTTGACTTCCCATATGAATTACAAGTAGATTTGGTTGAATATTACAAAAACGCAAAACAACAATAAACACTTGTTTATTTCTCACATAAAAGAAGACATAGTTGGTGACTCCTCTTTTTTTTTTTTTTTTCCCTACCATTTTCAGTTTTGGCTTTCATCTTTAAGGTGATTTTATAGTCCAAAGGGTCGCAGGAACTCTAACCATCATGTCCAAGTTGCAACAAAAATGAGAGGAAATGTAGAACAGCAAAGCGAATCTCTCTTCTGTAACTCATCTCCCTTTAAGTGGCCTTCCTAGAAATTCCACACTACACCCTGCTTACTCATATGGCTACTCTTAGGTACATGATAAGCTGAGGAAGCCAGTTTTTTTCTTCCAAAAAGTAAAAGGCCCTGCAGAGTTCCGTGATAGACTTTAGAGTAGATAACTATCCATTTCTGCTACACTGTCCTGATTAAAGATTTCCAACAACTCCCCACTGCAAGGCATGTAAGTAAGGCCCTTCCTAATTTGGCCTCTCATCTTATCCCAGCTCTATCTCCTGTCCCTCTCTGCAGATATTGCACACCGTAACCAGCCCTGGTGACTGATCCCTTCTAAAATACACAGACACAAGCCTCTTGGCCTTGCTTCTGCTCATTTGTTAGCCTGAAATGCCCTTTCTCTGACAAGCCTGGCTCATTTTCAAAGCTTAATTCAAAGGTCATCTCTTTTGCTTTACCTTTTCTGGCGCAGTACTCTTAGTCAGAGTCGAAACCTTTCTCTGGTTCTCGGCACTGTGTACATACTTGCCTTGCATTTGCATTGAATTGCAATTAGTGGTTTAGTCGCCATGCAATCTTCCTTTCTAAGTTATGAGCCTCTCCAAATCATAAACACAACATATTCTTTGCTTTCTTTCCCCTCTGCTTTCCTAAGGTCTGCACATGGTAGATACCTGGTCCAGTTTTGTTGAGTGAATAAATGAAAGAATAAAGAATACACACAGCAAGTTAGTAAATCTCAAATGCTTTCCTTGTCTCACTTCTATAATCTAACTCTAGACAATCCAGTCTTTTTTTTTTTTTTTTGTGGGTACCGGGGGGGTCAATCTCAGGACCTCACGCGCCAGCAGGTGCCCATGCCGCTGAGCGATATCACCGGCCCTTTTTTCGTATGTGGGTTCACGGGAGTCGAACTAGGGCCCTCGCGCTTGCCAGGCAGGCACTTACGTGGTTGAGCCATCCCACCGGCCCAACAATCCAGTCTTTACACACAATGTATTTGACTCTGCAAATTCTTTTTGTAACATCAGAATTTCTTTGTACATTACACAAAATAAGTGGACTGAGCAGGCTAATTGCTTGTATACAAATGATTTGATACAACAGTGTAGCATCAGCCTTGGAGCAAAATTGTTACAGGTAGCAGTTACAAGTTATTCAGTTCCATTCAGTAATGCAGACCAAGCATCGCCTTTGTCCTCAGCAGCATGAAAGATGATGTGTGAAATCACCACCAAATCACCCTTCCACACACACCCTGTGAAAGGACTTTATAGTCATTGGCTCCTGGTAGTATAAGGTCCCTGGCAAAAGAGGACATGGCACCCCAGGACGAGTAGGGGGCTGTGTCATACTACATGCTTCCTGTTTAAAATGGTACCTATTACAGTAGATATGAAGAGGAAGAAGTGAGCAATATCAATAGAAGTAGTAAGAAAAGACTTCTGGGAGCAGGAAAAGCTTTGAGCTGGGCTTGAAGGACAAACACAAATTGGGCCAGGCAGGACCACGATTAGCAAAACATGAAACAGAGTGTAGGTGGGAGGAGAGCGAGCTTAGGCACAACGTGGATGTCACTGAATGGCATAGTAAGGCTTTGCCCTGTTCCCTCCTCATTGGCTTCCTCAGGTGACCTGAAGAGAGAGAGTCATTGGTGTCTCTCGCAGGTGGCAATATTCCTTTCACATGCACAGGGCCAGTCTCCACCCAGACCCTGGATAGCCAACGCTATTGAGCTAAAATGATAGGGTTTTGTTTTTTACTACATTCATTTGTAAGATATCACCTATTTCTAGCAAGGGCTTCTGGTTTCTGTTATATAGTAGCACCTTTAAAATTGACCAACTTAAGGGCAAAGAAAGTGAATTTAAAGAGAACTAGTAAGTTTTTGTTTGTTTGTTTTTTTTTAAGTGCATATGGTGTGTGGGTGCCTGGAAAATGGAAAATGGCACTTAGTAGACTGGTGTTTGGGAAGCAGAGTGACACAGGGTCCCCCGGGAGACCAGAAGGAGAGGCTAGAGGCTGAAATAGGAAGGACCCCACCCAAGGCTAGTGTTTCTTCTTGTGGCAGAGGGGATCTTGTGCCTCTCAGCACACCCTTGTGCTGTTTCCTGAGCCACATCTGTCACCTTCTTGCCCACCCTAGGTGTACCTCGGGCTCTGAGGCCCAGGTGCCTCAGAGAGGTGGGGTAGAAGGAAGGAAAGAAGTAGCAGCAGCCAGGGCCAGTGATGAGCAGCTTTTAGTCACGAGAAAATGACTCAGAGCTGCCACAGCCAGTCAGAGCCGCAGGCCCTGGTGCCCAGCATCCTGTCCCCAAGCACCCCATGGAGGAGCATGTCACATGGGGGCCTGGGACACTGCTGCACTGCCTTAGGCCTTCCTGGCCTGCCTGGATGAAGACAGAGCCATGGCAAATATGTCCCGCACATCTTCACTCAGAGCCACGGCCCTGCACCCTGCCCTCATACACATCTTCTAATGTCTCATGACTCAGTTTTCCCTTCCTGTCTCTTTTGTACTGAGGACAGGCAATGTAAAGCAATCCCATGTCCTACAGACTAGCACAGCAGTGAAGGGGCAGTGGGGGGAAGGCAGGGAGATTGTGTTCTGTGTAAGCCACCAGTGTGACATTTCCAAGCCCAGCCATGTTTCCGGCTGATCTGCCCTGAGCTAGCAGGTGAAGTGCTCCAGGTGGAGGCTCTGAGTTTCAGCAGCCAGTGCCATCAAGCTAGACCCCACCAGCAGCCTAGCTTCCCTTGAAAAACATTTCAAGAAGTAAAGATCACAACCACTTGTTTCTCCCTATGAAAGAATTCACAAAGCTTGGGGTCAGTGGCACATACCTGTAATCCTAGCACTCTGAGAGGCTGAGGCAAGAGGATCACAAGTTCAAGCCCAGGCTGGTCAACTTAGTGACCTAGCAAGACCCTGCCTCAAATTTAGAAAATAAAAAGAAAGGGCTGTGGATATACCTCAGTGGGGAGGATCCTGGATTTAACCCCCAGTACTTCAAAAACAAAACAAAACAAAAGCCCAGGCTGCAGGTCCCCAAAAGATGGCTGCTCCAAACCTCCCAGAACAAGCTCTCCAGGCCAAGTAAGACTTTTCAAAGCAAATGCCCTGAGTTCGAGTCCATCTATCAGGGATCCCCAAGTCACCTGCATCTAGTCACAGAGCAGAGCAATGTGCAAGAACATAAGGCCTAGGGTTGGACAGGATTCCTAAGGCTTGAATACTGGGCTTCCTACGTGTTAGCTGTGTGACCTCCACCATCTACTTTTTTTTTTTTTTTTTGGTATCGGGAATCAAACTCACGACCTTGCACTTGTCAGGTAGGTGCTATACTCCTGAGCTGTATCCCCAGCCCAGCCTTCTACTTAATATCTCTGAAACTTTCTCAGGTTTCATGGATAATAATAGACAATGACATAGCCTTAAAAAAGAATGCACTCCTGTCAATGGAGCCAATGTGCAAAGAATTGGAGGACGTTATGATAAGGGAAATAAACCAGGCACAGGGAGAAATATGCCACATGTTCTCAGATACGGAAGCCAAAGAACTTGAGCTCACAGAAGTAGAGAATAGAATCGTGGCTACTAGAGTCTGGGAAGAGCATCGGGTGTGGGGATGGGAGGTTGGTGAATGAGCACAAGAACATGGTTAGCTAAAGGAATAAGTTCCAGAGTTCCCTAGTTAACACAACATCATACATTGCCAAGGAGCTGGAAGAGAGGGTTCTGGGTATTCCGCATGTGGAGAGGCTATGGAAATGCTCATTACCCTGATTTGACCCTTACACATTGTATGTACCTATCTAAATGTCACACTGTAGCCCACACATGTGTCGGATTATTGTATCCATTAAAAGAGGGAAAGAAAAACAATAGGTGCTGTCTCTCTCGTACGGTTCTTGGGAAAATCAAATAACAAGCACAGAATGCTCAGTGTGGTACCTGACGGAAGTGGTTGATAAAAATTGGTCACAATGGCGATTACATAAAAAATAGTCCTGAAACTCGATCATGTCAGTTGGGTTTTCCTTGGCTCACCGTGCCACTGTAAAACAAACCACTCCAAAGCCTGGTTGTTGAAAACAAATTCTGAAGGCTGTCTGGGCTCCCCTGGGTGCTCCTTCCCTGGGGGTCTCCAGCGGCTGGGGTCAAATTGATTTTATTTTTGATCTGTCAACTTGACTGGAGTAAGAACCACCTGCAGGTTGGTAAAGTCTGGGTGTGTCTGTGGATGATTGGCATGTAAACCAGCCAACTGAGGAGGAAGACCCACCCCCAATGTGGGCAGCACCAGCCAATAGGCTTGTAGCCTGGATGGACTAGAAAGGGAAAGATAAGCAGTCTGCCCTTTCTGTGGAGGAGCTCGGGTCCTCTCCGGGTGTTGGATGTTGGTCCCTAGTATGTTCAGGCTTCGGACAGTTTTCTGTTTTCTGACACAGACTTGCACCCGTGACTCTACGGTGAGCTTCCAGGCTTTCGACCTTCCGCTGCTGCTGGGTCCTCTGGCTCTCCAGCGCGCAGACAGCCGTTTTGGATTCTTCCGTGTACGACCCAGCAATTGCCATCGGGACTCTTCCGCTCCTGATCCTGTGCGCCTACCTCATAAATTACAGTAATCATACCTGTATTTTCTACTGAATCCGCCCCTCCTGCTGAAGCCTCCGCTGGACACGGACGTCCAAATGGCTTCCTCCGTCGCACGTCCTGGGCCTCTGCTGGGACGGCTGAGCAGCCAGAGAAAGGCTGGCCACCAGCTTGGGCATCCTTGCAGCATGGCGGAGCCTGAGAGGTGAGCCTTGTCACGCACAGCTGGGTTTCCCTGAGTGAGCATTCTCAGAGGTGGAGAGACCGCGAGCGTCTACGGCCCGGCTTCAGAAGTCAACCGCCACACTCACTTTGGTGGCACAGGGCCAGCCCAGATTCCACAAAGAGGGCAGAGGCATGGGGACATGAATATGACACGAGCTCTCTGGGGCCAGCGTGGCGACCGGCCACCACTCTGGCCATCGGATTCAGTACTGAGAAACCCTCTGGACTCCGAATGGGAGGCTCTGGTTCAAGTCTTCAGCTAAGTCACTACCACCGAGAGCGCCCATTCGGTTACGTATGGAGATAATGACACGTGCTCCCTCGGATGTCATGGAAACAAATGTCACCACCTGTGGAAGGTTCTAGCACAGTGCCTGCCACACAGACTCACAAAAGCTCCCCTCCCTATTCCAAGCTGGGAGAGACCCTCACCCTGACATTCTTAGTGTTCCTCCTCGCAGGGGCCACCTGAGCCTAGACTGCCATCCCTTGTCCCCGAGCTCCGTGTGTGTGGTCCAGTGACACCTGCAGGGTTCGAGGCTGGCACTGAATAAATAATGCATTATTCAGAAGCAAAATTGTCACCTCATGCTGTGTCACCAGGCTCCTTCTGAATGGAGTTCCTGCTAAATCTGGAGTGAGTTATTTTAAAAATTAAAAAAAAAAAAGTTAGGCTGTCTGATCTAAAAAACTTCAGAGATACTTTTATTCTCTTTTGACTTCTATTCTTTGGAACCTGCCAGGAATCGCACACATACTCATTTGGGATTTAACATGAACTACCAAACAGCTGGAGAGAAATCAAGGTGACAAATTACTGCCAGTGGTTCTTAATGTGGTGCTCTGGGCACCAAAGAAAGCCACTTAGCCTCTGAGTGGCAAGCTGTGTCACTTCTCTGTGGCCCTGGGCCGGCCTGGGTGGGAAGAGGGTAGAGAAATCAGTAGACACTGTATCTGCTTGGAGCCCCCAGTGTGGCAGGGGCCCAGGTGCCAGTCATGTCTGTCCCCGCCTCGTCCCAGCTGTCTCACCAAGACCAGAAAGCACCCAACAGACTCCCTGCTCCTGACCCACGGCCTCTGGCTTCTTGAAGCAAGGAGGGACCAATCCGCCAACATATGCAATGTGGCTTAAGGAGGAGGTGGCCGAGAACTTGGGCAGCAGCCCTGTTTGGGAAGGCATTGTGTCCCTTGTCACTCTCCCTGGGTTGGTAAGAGGATGTACAGTTGGGTGGAAAGAGTGCGACCAAGGAATCAGCTCTGGCTCTAGTCTTACTCCCTTGCAAACTTCCTTCCAAGGGCTCAGCTTCCAGACTATGCAGGGGGAATGCCACATGTCACACATCCTGTAGCCACACACCCCCTTGTCCTCTGGGCTCCCCATGACCTAACACATCCAAAGCTCTTCACCCACATGACAAAGCCACCATCTCCGACACATTCCTGACACCCAGGCACCAAGACAGGGAGCTGAACTCCATCCTTCTCCAAACTCATGCCCAACCCAGCCTCTGCCACCAGGTTCCTCCTCCCCTGGGAGCAAGGTCCAGAAAAGAGGAGAGCACAGGGCAGCACTGACTGGCTGTGGTCCCAAGGCCCATCATTTCCCTCTGCAAAGGGAAGGAACTGGATAGAGTGAAAGTTTCCAGAAGCATCTTCCTGTTCTATGAGGCATGACCGAACATTCGGGTGAATGTTTTAATACAAATAAAAAAGACACATGGCCATGAATCTTCTTAAAATCCTCCCCCTCACTTCTACACACTTATGCCATTATTCTTGCCACTTTCTGAAGCAGTTCTGGAAGTTCTCTTTCTTGAGTGACTTTTTCTGGCTGCCTCAATGTCCTGAATCTATACAAAATGTTTATAGCAATTTTGGTCAAATAAAAGCATGGTGCTGTGTCCTCATCTGCTTTATTCACCAGATCTGGCACCATGCAACTTCTAGCTCTTCCCCAAAGTCAAAATCTTCCCCAAAATCTGTGGAAGAGAAATGTTTTGAATCCATTCAGGACACCGAGGCAGCCAGAACAGCACAACTAGAGACCCTCAGGAAAGAGGACTCCAGAACTGCTTCAGAAAGTGGCAGGAACAGTGGGATAAATGTGTTCGAAGCAAGGAGAGAATTTCGAGGGGGGTTCATGGCAATGTGTCTTTTACTGTCATACATTTCTTAAATTTAAACATTCACACCTCAGATAGGCTGCTGCCTGTGGCCCTGTGAGGTGTCACAAAACCTCCTAGGACCGAGGAGTGTCCTATGCTAAAGGAGCCCCCTTCCCAGATCAGAGTCTTGGGCAAAGCCCACATTTCAGAGTCCCCACCTTGATAATAAGTGACCCAACTGTCGGGCAGGGCTGAATGGCTTTCCTCATGGTGCGACTTAACTATCAATCCCCAGGAAGTATCTTCTAGTAATACCCTTCACCAGTGAGGAAACTGAGGTACTGTGAGATTAACTCCTTGACAGTATGCATTCCACCTGTGGCCTGTGGGAGCTCTGTGTGACAGCTGGGGACAACACTGCAAACCACATACACTAACTATGTCATTCAAGTGAGGAAATAAGGCTCAGAGAGGTTAGGGCATTTCCTAAGGTCACACAGCTAACAGCAGCGTCAAGGTGATCTTCCCAGTCCCCTGGCCACATCTCAGGCTCTTTTGAGCCAGCCAGCTGATTCCCACCCATATTTGTTGCCCAGGAAAGACAGTTGCTATGGGGACATGGCTCTCCCTGCTTTTTACGAGGCTACTGACCCCCAGGTTATATTTCATGATAATTGTCATTGTTAATCACCACCATCTTGACTATAATTATACCTTGAGTGCAGGGTGCGGGGACTTTTGCACACCTGATCCCCACATGAGCCAGGGCAATGCAGGACAGGCTGGCAGGGCCGAGGAGGAAGGATGGAAGCTGACGTTTACGGAGAGCATCTCATCCTCCAGGGAGGTGCTTGGGGTTATGATTTAATTCTTGCCACAGTTACACAACGGTTTTCATTCTCACCACAACCTTCTGCAACAACGCCGCCACCTCCCTTTTACAGATGAGAGACTGGGTCCATAGAATATCCGGGGCCAGGGAAGATCATAGAAGAACAGTCTCCTGGAGCATTGTAAAAATCCTTTGCCCGCAGGGCTGGTGAGATGGCTCAGCAACGTAAGCGCCTGCCTGGCAAGCGCGAGGGCCCGAGTTTGACTCCCGGATCCCACATACGAAAAAAGGGCCGGTGATATCGCTCAGAGGCACGGGCGCCTGCTGGCACACGAGGTCCTGAGGTCGACCCCCGGTACCCACAAAAAAAAAAAAAAAAATCCTTTGCCCTGTCCCAGGCCTGGACACTGCAGGGATCCCTGCCAACCTCCAATCAGCTTTGCCCTGACTCCTCTTTTAGGAAGTGACCCTCCAGATCCACCTCTAATTCCAATCCTTTTTTTCTTTTTTTTTCCCTTGGTGTTTTGAGAAGGATCTCACTAGTCCAGACTGGCCTTAAACTCACTGTGTAGCCCAGGCTGGTCTTGAACTTGTAGCAATCCTCCTGCCTCAGCCTTCCAAGTGCTGGGATTACAGACATGCACCAGCACACCCAGTGCCCAATTCTAATTCCTAACCTTGGTGATCTCAATTCACCCTGGAGGAAACAGCACTGAACATGAATTCACCCTCCGGGAGAGCTGTGGCACCACCGACCCACCTCTGTGCAGCACCTTTGCTTTCATTCTGTTCAGCCCCAACCTTAGAATCAGAGGCCGTGGGCCTGTGACCCAGAGTTGAGTGACTATGGAGACTTCTCCCTGTCTCAGCTCCCCACTCCCACCCTAACGTCCTCTTGGGCCCCCAAGCTTTAAATCAAAGATCAGCCACCACCCTCTCTTCATGCCCCAGGTCCAGTCCAGTGCCAACTCTGGCTGGGTGTCCCGCCCTAGGACTGCCGACCCTCCCCAGGGTCACACCGTGCCCTTCCCAGCCCCCTCCCACACTCTGCACTTCCTTCCAACACCTACTCCCTGCAACCTCTTGCTGGATCCAGCCTCCAGCTGCCCACCCCCCTGTTCCCACCCCACACCTGGCCAGCCACCTCGAAATTCATTCTGCGCTAGTGTCCTTCACTGCATGGAAGCCTGCGTAAGATCAGGAACCTCACCAACCTTATTCAGCATTGTATGCCCAGGGTCTGGCAGAGAAAGAAGCCCTGTAAATGTGTGTTGGGAGGATGGATGGGTGGGTGGGTGGGTGGGTGGGTGGATGTGTGAATGAATGAATGGCCTAATAGTGTTACGGCACAGTGTCTTAAGGACATGCAGTTTTGCTCCCCGCTTCTCTAACCCCTAATGCTCTTCTCCAGGCCCCTGGCTATGGCGGCACAGGCCTGGCTGTGACTTGGCTTATTCTCTAGCATGGGCCAGCTCCAGCCACCTGGCCCTCAATCAGACTCCCTGCTTAATCCCCAGAGTCCCTGCGGCCCAGCCTTCTACTCTCTCCCTTCCCGGCTCTGTCCTGTGGGAAGAAGCAGCCCAGCATGGGGGCCTCCCTTGCACACCCCTTCCACCTCTGCCTGTCGTCACTCTCACAAGGGCACAGCCCTGTCCAGATCCCCTCCTGAGGCCACACTGAGGTCTCTTTACTTCCCCCGCCTGTCATCTCACCCTCCTTGAGGCAGGTGCAGGCTGTAACCTAAGGGATGAACCATGTGGCTGGCACCTTCAGTGGTCAGCATCCTTCATTCATCTCTCCCTACGGGCCTGCTGTCCCAGAATGCCAGGTAATAAAAACACACCTTGACATTATTCTCCAAACATGTGTATTATCTCAGTTCTCTGCTACAGAGCGGAACCCCCGTCAACCCAAGCTTGCACATGCAGTAGAAAGCATTACCATGTTGGGAAGAAGTTTCAAGTACTGAGATGGGTGGGACCTACCATCCTCCAAACTAGTCCCTGGGCCTTGTATTCTGCACATGGCTGCGATGGTCACCTCCCTCGTCACCAGCTCTCTTACAGACTGGGCTCCTGCAAACCTGAGTCTTGGGCTCCAACGAGGAGTCTGTGTTCTGTTTTCTGACAAAGATATAGGTGAGGTCACAGGCAGCAGAACTCCGTGATTCCTAAACAGCATAAAAACATCCTGCAATTTTCCTCCTAGGACAAGAACAGCCAGAAGAGCACACAGTTATGGCTTAGAACAGCCCTGAGCTGAGTGAACTGGGAGTCACTGGGCCGATAGCATCCAAAGCATCAGTAGACACACACAGCCCCAAAAGACAGGCTCCAGGGCACTGCTGGAAGAAGGAAGGCACACGGACAATTTAGGCTTTGCATGCTTTTGAGTTGTTCTGATTCTTACAAGCATGTTTTGTTTAGATGATTAAAACACACAATCCTACAAATGCCTCTCATTTAAGCACAGAATCAGCGAACTATTGGGTCTCCAGGAGCTTTAGGGCCCTCAGTGTTCACCTGGTCCAGAGGAGGAACTGAGCTTGCAAAGGCAAGGGACTTGGCCAAGGTCACAGAGCTCAAAGTCACACACCCAGACAGAAGTCTTGGAACCCAGTCCCAGGCTCATTCATTTATAAAACTAATTGGTCAACAGCTCATCCAGTTGGAATATGGTTGGCAACAGCAAGTGTGATCTAAAATTTCCTTAAGAAAAGAGAAAAGAAGCCATTAGGATTGTGCTAAAAGACTAAGTATGACTGTTCTGGAGATGGGCTTGTTACAGTTCAAGAACTGAGTGAGAAAATACTGAGAACACAACAGGGGAAAGGCTGGGACAAAAGAGTGATATTTCCTGACTGTACGTCTACCAATATTTCTACTGTCTCTTACCTGTTTCTTGGGTGAGAGAGAAAGAAATCGAGCAAAAGAAATAGATCACATGACAGGAGGGAGGGTGGATGGGAGGGTGACAGGTGAGACGGATCACACAGACAAAGGTGTGGGTGTAGGCACAGGTGGAAAATCATTACAAGGAATTGGGCCATGCAGTTCGGGAGCTGGCGAGCTCAACATCTGCACAGCTGCTGTCCCAGTTTGAGTCTGCAGGCTGGCAGCTGCCACAGAAGCAGGAAGAGCTGACATCTTACTTCGAAGGCCATCAGGCAGAAGTTCTTTCCCGGGCAGGGAGAGTCCGCCTTTTATTCTGCACAGGACTTCACTGATGGGCAAGGCCCCCCACACATGTTACGGAGGGCGGCTTACTTCAGCCGGTGTTAGGGTTTGAACATCTCCCCCACATCGCCCCCAGAGCAACAGTGTTGGGGCCACGGGTCCTGGTGGCCAGGATTAGGCCTGAGGCCTTTGTCCTGCTGGGGCGGAAGCAGGCACCTTATGGAAAGACCAGGACCAGTACAGACCCCTCTTGCATTCCCCCTCCTCCTCTGCCTCCCCTTCCTCGCTCTCCTCCTCCTCTTCCCTTCCCCTCCCTGCCTGTCTGTGCTCTCCCACTACGGGATGACACAGTAAGAAAGCCATCCCCAGATGCCAGCCCCTCAATCTTGGCCTTTCCGGGCCCCCCAAATCGGGGACCAATCCACTTCCATCTGTGGGACTCAGGTACAGCTCAGTGGTGAACCACTCACTGGTCTGGCATATGCAAGGGCCTGGGTTCAATCCCCAGCACTGGAAAAATAAATTCTGTCCACTATAAATTACCCAGCCTATGGCACTCTGTTATTTCAACACAAAATAAATAAAGACACCCCCCCAGCCCATCCATTTAAATGTTATTCTCCAAAACACACTCAGAAATACCCAGAAAAATGTTTGACCGCACCTCTGGGCACCCAGTGGCCCAGGCAAGTTGACACATAAACCTCACCTTCGCATTCACCCACAACGCACACTGGTGAGAGGGGAGCTGGGTGAGGACCACCAGGATGGAGCAGACCCAGAATCTGGACTGAGAGAACCTGAGCCGTAACCACTGCACTACATTGCCTCTAGCATCAGGCGCAGAGTGGACACTCAGTATGTTTGTTGAATGACTGGGTGATGCACAAAAGAACAATTTAAGCCAAATCCTGTGAGCACAGAAAAGACAGAAGCTGTGACTGGGAAGATGAAGGAAACTTGCGTGAAATCTCACTTGGTTTCCACTTGGTTTAATAGAGCAGATAATGAAAAAAGGGAGGGGCGTGTGGTGGACAGACGCTAAAGTGGCCCATGATCCCTGCCTCTTTGTATTTGTGCCTGTGAACGTCCACCCTGTGAGTGCCACAGTGATTGTGTCCTTACGCCATGCAATAAAACACAGTGAAACAAACATGCGTCGCCTTCTCTCTGTTTCACTGCTGGGGAAGAAGCCAGGGCCTCGAACATGCTGAGTCGGCGCTCACCGCCCCCCCCCAGCTGCACCTCGGCCACCCAGTGTCGCTGCCGTGAGTACATGACATAAGTTCAGAACACTGCCTTATTAGATGACCCTCGCCCTTACTGCTTTTTGTTTTGGTTTGGTTTTTGATTGTTTGGTTGGTTGGTTGGTTTTGGTTTTTTTGAGACAGGTTCTCGCTATGTAGTTCAGGCTGGTCTTGAAATTGTGGTGAACCTCCTGCCTCAGCCTCCCGAGTGCTGGAAGTACAGGTGTACACCACCACGCTTGGCTTGAGAAGGATATTTAATGAAGACCCCGAGTGCTGTCTCTCTGTCTTTGTCATAAATGAGTCAAAAGCCTCATCATAGGGAGGGGCCTGGAGTAGCCAGTGAAGCCAGCCTGTCAGCAGTGCGACATGAGGAGAACTTTAGTTCTCACGAGGAGCAAGTCACTCAGAGGTGAAAGCTGTCCTCTTGGTTGGACTTGAACGTGACCCTCACATTCAGCCAAATGGCCATCTGGAGTGGGCTCAGAAGTTTGGCTTGGGGTGGCTGCTGGTGCTGGACCACGGGGCTAGAAGGAAGTGAGGAAGGGAGGCCAGACCAGGTTGCAGAGAAAAGCTAGGAGGGCAACTCTGAAACTGCAGCCCCAGAGGCTCTGACCAGAGCCCCAAGACCCAAGACCAGAGTCACAAGGGCATCTCAACAATGCCCAGATGGGTAAAAACACACCCAGACACAAAGGAAGGCCGCATTCCAACTGTCCCAGCCACAGCCTGGCTGCAGACAAAAAGCAGCTTTCAAGGGCTCCGAGGGAGAATTTCATTCATTCCACAAACACCTCCAGACCATGCTGGCACCAGACTGGGCACAGCCACACCGGGGTAGGAAAGAGCTCCTGCCCTCTAGCAGCACCAAAGCCAGTGAGATACAGCAGGACAACAGGGATCTGCCTGGCGGGCTCAGGGCCCCATGAGGAAGGAGAGGCTGCCAGAGGGGGACCCTGCAGAGCAGGGCCAGGTGGTCACCAAGTGGACAGGGCAGGGAAGATTACCCAGGTCCACACACACCACGGGCACAAGGCGGCCACCAAGGAGAAGGCATGGTGTGGGTGAGGGTGGAGCATGCTTTGGGGCCAGATTGGATCCCAAAGCCTATTTTTGGACAACTCACCTCAGGGAGCTCTCTGGCTCCTGCCCTCTCTGGTCTCCAGGGAGGGTCCCATGTTTCTTTTCTTATGGGTCCTTATTCCTACATCAGAGGTCACCGAGTCACAGAGGCGAGTGAGAGTTCCCAGGGGAGGTTGTCCCTAGGCCTTGAGCAAATGTCCATGAGGTGTCCTTTCTTCCCTATTCCTGAATTCTGTTGTCTGTCCCCTCAGAATCAACCAAGTCTTACTCTCCCAAAGTCCCTGCTACATCATGTAAATTTGCCTCAGATGCAAATACCCATGCCTTCTACCTCCAAGGGGTTACTGCACTCCCCCAGGGACAAAGGGCAGCTCAGAGGAACCACTGGGTCCCCAAAGGAAGGGAGCTCTGGTCCTGTGCTTGGGCCAGCCAAGAAAAGTGGCAGCAAGGTCTTACAGGCTGGGCTGGGCTGTGCTTATTTCCTTTACCCTGCAGGATCTACAATCAAACACATTCTCCTAACAGAGAGGACAAACCACCCTTTGTGTTACTCCTACAAACCCCTCCCCATTCCAGCTCTGAATTGCATTATAAAAAAATTTTTAGGGATTGAACCCAGGGCCTTCACACTGAACTACATCCCCAGCCTCCCCTCACTCTTTTTAAATTTTATTTTGAGACAGGTTCTTGCTAGGTTGTTAAGTTGCCCTGGCTGGGCTCAAAGTTGCGACCCTCCTGTCTCAGCCTCCCAGAGAGCTAAAACTTTCTATATAAACTTCACGAGAGTCCAAATGCTGCTCCACTGGGGGTGGAAGAGGGGGATCTTTAGTTAACTTTGCCATTCATCATCATCATCAGCATCAGTATCACAAATATGACTATTCTGAACCACACAAGACCTTGCACAGAGTCACTGCCAGGGGCTCTGTCACTGGAGGGTCCACACTGCAGGGTGTCAGGAAGGACTGGGGCCAGGCTGCAGTGCCCTCAAAGAAGTCCTCAGCCAGACTGACTTCCTGTTTGCTTAATGCACGGCAGATGCTTGATTAAAAGTACTCAAGAAAAATGCTCTTGGGGGCACCAAAAGGCTTAGTTTCCACCCTTTAACTTGAGGGGGTTGGCAGGAAAGAGGGTGCTGCCCGCTCCCTGCAGAAAGATTCACCCTTGACAGCATCGCCCACTGCCATACCGAGGGGGTTCTGAGTAGAGTTCTTTCCAGCCCCAGCTGGACACTCAAACAGAGCCACAGCATGGGGACCTAGGGGTGGGGGGGGTGAGGGAGCTGGTGCCACCCTGGCCAGGGAAGGAGCGGTGGCCACGACCATGAAGCTAAGATGGGGCCCGACCGCAGCCCAGCGGGGAGACAACGGCAAGGCAAAGGCGCAGACTGATCGCTGCACTGCGGCCAAGTCACCCTGGCCCCAAGCAGAGGCTGCTCAGGTCCCTATGGTAACCACTTTTTTCCTTTAATTTCTTATTTTTATTAGTACACATTTGCAATCCATCATGATTTCATTCATCATGTGGCGTTGGGACAGGCATATCGCACATCCTAATTCTTTTCTACTTCCCCTTCCTCTGCCTCCCTCACCACTCCCTCCATCTCTTGGTCCCCTTCCCACTTACAAAAGGTCCATCTCCCTGTTTCCTATTATCCATCTTTTATTTTCCTCTTTAATTATATATAAGAGAAACCATGCAGTATTTAAGCTTGTGTGTCTGACTTATTTTACTTAACATTATGATCTCAGGTTGCATTCATGTTCCTACAAATGGCTCCAAATGGAGCAATACTTCATTGTGTGTAAATACATTTTCTATATTCATTCATCTGTTGACGGACTTATAGGCCGCTTCCAAGATTAACTATCGTGAGTTGTGCCGCTATAGACACGGGTGTGCACGGATGAGGAAGATACCTAGAATGGGAACAGCTGGGTCGAATGGTATTTCTATTTTGTCAAGACAGTAACTATTTTTTCACCTCTAATTCTGCAGATTCTCGGGTTAGCAATTTAAGCTGAGCTCCGTTGAGCAGCTCCAGTCTGCTCTGGGCTGAGCTTGGGATCTTTCAGCTGGGCCCATTCGTGAGGTTATACTCCATTGTTGGGGTGCCGAGGACCAGCTGGTTTAAATGGCCTCGTCATAGATGTTCCAAGAGACAGAGGTCTCTCTCAACATGGGCCACCTACTCTCGAGGTCCCTGGCCTGAGCTTGTTTACCAAGCAGACAGAGTTCCAAGAGCAGCAGGCAGGAAATCTCCAGAGTAAGCTCTTTTCAGACCTCTGCTGTTGTGACACTTACTTCTGTCCACGTGGCCAAAACAAGTCACACGGACATCTTCAAATCAGGTTAAAAAAGAATAGATTTTCCTCTTGTGGTGAAAGGAAAGTACCTGGCCATTCTCCACAACCTACCGTAGTCTGTGCTCCAGATACAATAATTCCCATGTACAAAATATGCTCCTGCCACACCCCAGGGTCTCTAAACTTGGGTCCCTTGAATCTGGGTCTATTCCAGTACCAGTTGGCTTTTGCTTACACCAATGGCCATTTATTCACTCACCATCCTTCGTATTGGCCATGCATGCGGCGATCAGCTGGTAGATCTGCTGATCAGGCCTCTGCTGGGCTCCTCAGGTGTCAGGGCTCAGTTGGGTGCCAGTGGGGGCCCTCAGTTCTCCTCCATGTGGGTTCGTCTCTCTTGGTGCATGCAATCACATGGCAGCAACATTCTGGTGGGACAAATCCCAATGTGCAGTCACTTGGTTCAAGTCCCTACTTATGCACACTGGCAGACACGTTGAGATGGGAAATTAGGGCATGGCAAGCTGGCTGGACAAATGGGCATTACCTGTCAATCACAGAGATCTGTCAAGTCACAGCCATCGGAACAGCTTCAGAGCCCTGCGTGGGGCAGTCTGGATCTGACGTGGAAAAAGAAGGTATAAAAGACAGCAGCCTGAGCCGGTGAGATGGCTCAGTGGCTTAAGCACCTGCCCGGCAAGTGCGAGGGCCCGAGTTCGACTCCCGGAACCCACATACGAAAAAAGGGGCTGGTGATATCGCTCAGTGGCACGGGTGCCTGCTGGCACGTGAGGTCCTGAGGTCGACCCCCTGGTACCCACAAAAAAAAAAAAGACAGCGGCCATGGGCCTGGTTGGCACTATCTTCTTGTTCTTGCATGGCTGGCTCTGTGTGCAGGGTGCATTTTGTCTTCTCTTTTCTTCAGAGCACTTTTTCTTCTTCTTGAGCACTTTTTGTGCACTTTTTTCTTCTTCTTTTACTTTAATTAATGTTAAACTTTTATGTTCACCAGTTGTCCCATCCAGTTCTTTGAATGGGACAAAAAGACCCACATCCTATGTGACTTGTCTCAGATACCACCTTCTCTTTTCATTTGCCCATTAAACTCCCCTACCCTGACTCTGGCCCCTTGAGGACATTGCACTTGATGCATCTGGACGTATATTTGGATGTGAGCACCTGGCCTTGACCTCCTTCGGCTCCTCCTGTTCCTTCTCCGCTCCCACCCAGCACCCAGCACAGGGCCTGGTGCAGAAGCAGCCAACCTGGCTTTCCGCAGTGCCCTTGCCTTTTCCCCTCCAGCATCTCAGACCATCTGGCCTCATCCTTGGCCAGCACCAGCACCTTCCCAACAAAGTGAGCACAGCTTTCCCTCTCTCCTTCCACTCCTTTTGGATGAACAGGGACAGTTCCCCAGGCCTCCTTCTTGGAAATGTCTTGGCCACCAGCACTGTCTCAGATAATCACCAGGGCTGGGGGAATTCACTAAACCCCAGAAGGCCCTCAGCAGATGTGGTGGTGTGTAACAAACATCCCTTCTTCCTGCAAGGCTCTCCCAAACTCTGTTATGGTTTATATCAAGATATCTCCCCAAAGTCTCATGTGTTCATGGGTGGGACTTTGGGGAGGTGACTGGACCATGGGGTGTGATACTGGATCAGCCCACTGATGAGTTTACAGCGGGGTGTGGTGTGGGGAGGGGAAGCCTGGTGGGAAGATGTGGTCACCGTGGTGTTCACTGTGTGTGTGGCCCGTCAGGGTTCATCTCCCTCCCAGGGCCTCCCTTTGTCCTCTGCTTCCTGTCTGCCATGTCCTCCTTCCTTGGAGCCATCTGACTATGGACTGAAACCTCTCTGAACTCTGAGCCAAAATAAGCCTTTTCTCCCTCAAATTGTGATGTAGGATGTTGTGTCTCAGCAATGAGAAAGTGACAAAGGCAACTTCTGATCCCTCTCGTGTCCCCGGTGACTGCCATCTGACTCCCCAGCACTGGCTAAAAGTCTTTTCCTATTTTCTATCCAGTGAACTTGGCTTTCTTAGAGCCGTCTGAGGCTTCAGGGGACATCAAATATTCACACCAAATGCTCCTTCTGAGGCTAGAAGAACTGGGATTACTACCTCCAGCTGTTTGCCCACTTCTGATGATGAAGAATCCAGTTAATGCCAGAACACTGGCTTCTGTTCCGAGAAGCTGTCCCCCTCCCCAAATCCCAGCCCATTCCACATGGAAGCTCGAGAAGAAAACCAGGTTGGTGGACCTCGGTGCATCCTGCAGAACCCTTAGCAAGCAGGTGGTTCCAAATGGATGAGCGGAGGAAAGGACACAACCCCACCCGTGTACCTAAGACAGAGAGACAAACCCTTGAAGACCTAGGAAGAAAGCTTTCAATACCCCTCTTCCCATGGTTTCCCATGGTCTGCAGAAAAGTTAGGTTATTTGGTCCAGAATTCGGACCCTTCATGTTATCACCCCAGTCATTCTGGTCTCATCTCCTGTTGTACCCCTAAATCACCTGCCACCTTGAGACATCCATACCCCCCAAGTAGGTCCAGCTAATCCCACCCGTGGGCCCTCATTCCAGCTATGGGAACATCTTTCCTTAGGTCGAGTTTGCAAACATTTAGGCAATGTTCCAAGGGCAATATCTATGGGATAGTGATTGGGGAGATGATCTGAGAAAATACCAGTAGGATAGTGGAGGAGGAAAGGAGGTCGTTAAAGGGTGCACTTTGTAGCAGGTTCTCACGATGGGCAACTAAGGTTTGATTCTCCTGGGACCTCTGGGAGACTGCATAGACCCTCACTTCAGAATGGTGCCCACGCAAGAGTAGAGGGAGCTGGGGTATTCATCCAGCCACTCCCTCAGCAAGCAAGTCCAGCTGACACAGCGATGGCGAATGCCAAGTGGATGTGGACAGTGTCCCAAGAGGGCCACCGCCTCCTTCCACACCCTCCCTCTCCCACCACCATTGTTTTAGTTTTCTCAAATGACCTGTCCATCAAATTCAATGCCCTCGCCTCCAAAAAGCTTTTTTAGTCTTTAGTCAAAATCAATAGCTCCTTCCATGTGTTTCCATAGAAGACCACTGACTGTTACCAAAACCTTTTAGGTCTTGGCCTCTCATTTAGATGAACAGATAAAGGCCAAGCTGACCGCTGGGCTGTATGATATTGGCCCTCATCCTCCTGCTTTGATTTCCTTCCTTCCTGCTTTATGCACAGCAGTCGCTGTGATTTGCATACACATTGAAATGTTTAGTTTCATTAACATTAGAAATTAGAAAATACCTCTTTAAAAGTACCATTGGCACTACTGCCTCAAGCTGTTCTTTAAAATGAAAATGCAAAAACAAAAATTTAAATAGATGTTATTTGAAGCAGTGTCTGGTAATTGCTGCATTATAATTTCATATGAAATTATTTGCATAAAGATGTCATATCTATGGTGATAGAAAGATTAGAAAAATACCTGAGTCCAACTTGCTCGTTCCACATTACCTGGAACTGGGGTATTTGCACACACTGTGGCATCTATTCTTGCCCCGAAGAGAGAGAAGACGGTGTGCAATTGCAGAAAAGGATGCAAAGAAGAGGCCTGAGACCAGCAGGGTTGAGAAAGGCTGCCTGTGAGTGTCAAGGTGGTTTTATGGGGCCTACAGTGAGTCCAAGCAGATGGATGCGAGGTCACCTCACTCTTCCTCAAGCACAACTTCACCCATGCTGCTGTGAAAAGAGCTCGCAGCCTATGGTCTCACAGAGAGAAGGAGGAATGAAGAGCCCTGAGTCACGGCTCATTGATTAAGAAGTGGGCAGTGCTCCTACTAGAAGCTTCCACGAGACCACAAGAGGAGAGGGAGGTGGCGTGTGACTAAATGGCAGCAGATAGATGTGTCTCACCATGAGCTGCCCTGCGTGTGTCCCCTGCTCAGAGAGCAACCGTCCACACCATGGTGTCCCACTTGGTGACTATTTCTGAGGGACAGGCCCATCTCCCCCACAGGAAATCCAGAAGCTGCCTCAGCCTCCAACATGAGCAGTGTCTGTGACCACCAGGGCCCCTCAGCAATGAAGGGGACAGCAGAGGCTGAGCAAGGCTGCAGACTGATGCAGAAACTTCTTGAGTGAAAGTGAAGGACAGGACCCTTTGTCCATATCTGAAAGAAAACCTAATGAGTCCAACTTATTTTTGTTGTTTCGTTTTATTTTGTTTTTTATTTTTGAGACAGGGTCTTGCTATACAGCTCAGGCTGGCCTCGAACTCACTACATAGCCCAGCCTGGCCTTGAACTCTCAATAATCCTCCTGCTTCAGCCTCCTGAGTGCTGGCATTACAAGTGCGCACCACCATGCCTGGCTCCCTCAATCCAGCTTTATCTTTCACTTAACTATTTACTCAAGGAGAGAAAATATTTTTGCCAGAGAATTACAATGGAGGTTTGCATCTCCCCCTTGTCCTCACCCAGAAATCTCTCCTATCACTCAACACACATCTGGAACACCACCACCACCCCATGCCACATCCCCTGGTCCCCACAGAAATCCAGTGAGGCCCACTCTGTGCCCTTACTACGGCACTCACCAGTTGCTGCATCTACCACATTGCTGTGACCAGGGGACAGGTCCTGCTGAGAGGGGGCTGGATCTGATTAATCTCTAACCGGCCTACTCCGGCCCACCCAAGCCGCAGGCCCAACAAAAGCAGTTTGCCAGGCAAGGCTCCACACACCTGTAATATCAGCACTCAGGAGGCTGAGGCAGGAGGAGCACTGCAAGTTTGAATTTGAGGGCAGCCTGGGTTACATAGTAAGTTCAAGGCCAGCCTAGACTACATAGCAAGACCCTGTTTCCAGAAAAGCAACTACAGCAAAACACCTAACATGGCTCAGATGGATTTCAGTTAACTTCCCAAGGTGCCACTCTCTGTGCAGTGGGGATGGGGAAGCTGCGTGTGCCTCACCCAGGACCTCCCCTCCTGGGCTCTTGGCCAGGCCCCAGGTGATGTCCCTTGTCCCCTCAGGGCCCTGCCACAGTGTTCCTGGGCTCATGGTCTGGCTTTCAAGGAGGCAGAGCTGGGCAAGACGGTCATCAGCCCCAGAAGTGCGGGGCTGAAAGTTTTCTCTTGGCCAAGGCTGGGACCCCATCTGTGGCAGACCCGCCACATGCACTTCCTGACCTGGCTGGAAGAAGCCACCAAGGATGGGGACCTAGCACTGCTGTCCTTGCACAGCTGAGCCTGCGGGACACTTCCCTAGACTCACACCCTCCCTCCTCCCTCTGCCCCATTTGTACTTCCCAGGGCCGCACAGCGCCCATCTGTGTCTTCCACGGGACAGCTCTTCAGGTGTCCGGGGACAGCTCTTTTGTCCTCTAAGTCTTCTTTCTCTAGACTAAATGTCCTTAGCCCTTACGCCGTTTTGTGGTCTGTCCCAAAGTGCTCTTGAAAGAGCGCTCTCTGCAAGGTGAGGTAAAAATGAGCAGTCCCGGCGGTTCTGATCCGACTGGCCGCTTGCTGCGGCTGCGTGTCCATCTCCGCAGGAATAAACACTCCCCCGGCTCTCCAGGCTGGCACAATCACATTCGCACGCACACCTGATCCTAGCGTGCCAATAAAGGCAGGCTGAGAGTTGGAGGCGAGCGTGAGGTTTATGGCTTTGTAGAAAACAAGATTTGCCCCCATTCAGTTATCTTTTTTCTTTAAACACAGACGTGTGTGGTAGGAGAAAACCAAGAGCCGATAGCTCCATGGACAGCTTTCCTTTGAGAGCTCAGGGCAGGCCCAGAAGACCAGAAAGTGGGCCAACCAGGTCTTGGGCCAGCTCAGCAGCCGCCAGGAAAACAGATGGGAGGAAAATTCCTGAAGAGGCAGGCTTAGGGAAATGCTTCATAATCTTGTTTTCCAGAATCTTCCCTTCACAGAACACTAGAAAGTGTTCAACAGATCAAATCTCTTAAAAATGAACTCTAAGGGCTGGGATATAGCTCAGCGGCATGAGCGCCTGCCTGGCAAGCACGAGGTCCTGAGTTCAACTCCCGGCACCCACACATAAAAAAAATGAACTCTGAGAAAATTCACTAGGATCAGTTTCTCTCTCCTTCTCTCTCTCTCTCTTTCTTTCTTTTTTCCCTCGCCTTGTTCCAAACTTACTAGAGGTAACAAATACCCCAACGTTTTTGTGGTCTTGTGCTTTAATATCATTAAACCGCCCATTGCTTCACACGAGTGGGTTATCTGGAGTCCAAAATCTTTGTGTGACAAAGACTTCAGACCAAAGCTGAACCTCCAGTAACGAGGTCTAACCTCTAAGCAAATCAGATATCACAGCTTGAGATGCATTTCAACCCTACTGGATCCTATCAATTTTTTTTTTTTTTTTTTTTTTTTTGAGACAGGGTCTCGCTGTGAGTTCAGGCTAGCTTTGAACTCACTCTGCAGCCCAGGCTGACCTCAAATCTGCAGCGATCCTCCCACCTCAGCCTCCCAAGTGCTGGGATTGCAGGAGTGCGCCACCACTCCCGGCTTGAGCCTATCAACTTTTAAACTGGTACAAAATCCTTCCTCTAAGTGAATTTTGCATGTGTATGTCACAAAAGGGTCTATTTCTTCAACCCTCTGTTTAATGAAAAGACAAAGCAAAAACATTTTAAGGTGTAAGGATCCTCATGACATCAACCGGAATCAAGTCTGAGGTAACTTTTGAAGGGCAGTGAAGCACTGAAAACAACAGCTTCGCATTTGTTTACTTCTCAGCCCAGGGACAAGCAGGAAATGAAAGTATACATCCACGTCACCCCGGCCCTGAAGACTTTCTGGCTTTGCAAGAACATTTCCTTCTCTCCTTCCCCAATGGCGCATCCCTGGCCTCTCCCAGCTTCACCCCCTACTCTTTGACTTCAGCGGAAGGAGGAAGCCCGTTTATGAGCTACTTAAGATTTCCGTGAGTCATGAGTATTCACGCAACTTACTACAGGCGTCACAAATATCGTTTGAGGTGACCGATAGCCCAGGGACCCTGACCTGATCATTGCACATTGTACATGTGTGTTGAAATATCTCACTGGACCCCATACATAGGAATCATTATTATGCGTCAACTACATTTTAAATACCAGTGTGAAATATCACCAGGTCTGCAAGCATCTGAGGAAGAGATGAGGAAAGGAGGAGGTGGTGCTCCAAGGAGGATTTGATGGGGTACCCTGGTAACCCCCCCCCATATTCCTTCTAGAGAAGCCAGAATGCTGTGCTGGACCCTCTCCCATGCTCGGGGGACAATGAAACTGCTGTCCCCTTGGTGCCCATCAAGAGGGCAACAGTGTGCTGTCATTGCCTTTTCCCTGCCACACACTCACAGGACGAAACAAATTGTTTAAAAAACTAGTTTCACTTACACGTGTCCTGGGTGGAACAGTACAAGTTACTAACTTGACAGAGTCTCCACCCTGGAGCAGCTCATCACTGGGGCACTCCGTGCGGCCCTGTGAGGACTGGAACAACATCTGCCATCCAGGACGAAGGGCAGCCTCAAGGGAAATCCCTGGTGTGAGGTAGAGGTACGGATCTGGGCTGGTCACTCCTTCAGAAACATTTCTACTTGAAAGAAACCACTGACAAGCCGTGATTTTTCATTCATCATAGCATAAGCATTTTTCTGTGGGTTCTTTTTCCCCTAAAAAAAAAACAAAAAAAAAACTTCTCTTACCACCTCCCACACCTCAGTACTGGGGATTGAACCCAGAGCCTTTGCACTGAGCTGCATCCCTAGCCCTTTTTTAAATTCTGAGGCAGGGTCTTGCTAAGGTGCTAAATTACCCATGCGGAACTCAAACTTGCCATCCTCCTGCCTCAACCTTCCTCAGTGCTGGGATTACAGTTGTGCACCATTGCACTTGGCTTTAAAAAAAAAGTCTTCTTAGAAGTAACCAGATGATGTGCGTGGTGAGCGTTCTTGAGCAGAGTTTTTGGATTACTTCCGTGCGACAGTTTCCCTGAAGTCAGATCTCTGGGCCGCAGGCTATATCTTAGAGGCTCTTGATGTACACATTGCAGCTTGGCTATCCCTCCGCAGAACTAGTAGCTGAAGCAGGAGGATCATAGTCATTCTCTTCTGCCAGTGCTGTTGCCAGAGTGAGCCCCTACATGACGAGGGGCCTGGTGGGATCTAACACACTGCCTTCTGCCCGGCACGTCACTCCCAAGGCAAAACAGAAACATTTCAGTTTTGGTTTTGTGTGAAAAGACCAAAAATAATCCACCTGCTCCAGCCTGATCGTAACTGTTCGCTCTGCTGGCTATAAAACAGATCCAGCTGGTCTCAACGCAGTAGCTTGGGGTTAATGAGACAACTGGCTCCAGAAAACAGGTCCCCAGCTTTCAGGCTGAGGTCAGGAGGCCACGAAGCACACGAGCCCTGGGTCACTGCACCAGGCTCCAGGCTCACTGTAGAGATCTGTGTGGCCCGGCAGGGGACCCCCATCCAGGGGGCCAGTCTCCCGCTTTCCTCCACGTGTCAAGAGGGACTGGTGTGCAGCTGCCCAAAGCCGCCTGCCCAGGTCCTCAGGGCACAGAGAACGCAGCTCTCCATTCTCTTCCCAAGAGACCGGGGACTTGGGAAGCCACTTGGGCCCTGTGAAATGAACAAGGTGGATGGTGGGGGTGTCAGATGTCCCCAAGTCCGCCCGCTACTCCGGCTCTAGGACACAGAGATGAGTAGCTCTGCTCTAGAGGAGGAGTCGAGGTCCTGGGACACTGCTGCACTTCTCTGTGTGACTCCCTGCCACAGGGCAAAGGGACAGGAGGAGGCACGTGCCACTCCAGCTTTGAGGCTGGGAAAAGGAGGAATGGCGGGCTCGGGAGGCCAGATGGTGGTGTGAAAATGTGCAGAGGGCATGTGAGGAAGCCGGGTCACCGCCAAGGAGACAGACACAGGACGTGTCATTTGCATGAAGAAAAGTACACGTACACAAATGAGCACAGACCTATTCAGACAAAAGGACGCATGCAAACACATGAAAATGGTGGCTTCATCTGAAGAAACAACAGGATTGGGGGTGGGGATAACCACCTTTGGGACCAGAGAAAGAGACCACTTGCAGGGGTCACCTCTGAGAATGTGCCACCAGGTGACTGGGCAAGACCAGTAACTCAGCCCTCTGTACTTGGGGGCCAAACTTTCAAACTCTTTTTCCTTTTAGTGGTACTGGGGATGCAACCCAGAACCTTTGCGCTGAGCTACAAATCCCATGTTTTTCACGTTTTTTTATTTTTGAGACATGTTCTCATTAAGTCACTAAGTTAAAGGCTGGGCTATGACTTATAGTCCTCCTTCCTCGGCCTCCCACAGTGTGGGATTATAGACATGAGCCACCTTGCCCAGCTCAAATTTCCTAAAAGAAAGAGAGACAAAGCCTTCATCAGCCTAGGATGAGTCAGAGTTTAGGGGTTTAAGCAACCAGGGCTTTGAGGACTGTACTGAAGTGACCTCAGTGTGACATGTGAGACTTTCAGGAGATGGGAGGGCTGGCTGAGAGCTGAAGGAGGAAGTGTGGTGGAGAGGAGAGGTCAGTTGGGATCAGGGTTGGAACAGGGCACTGTTTGGGAAGAAGATGTAGAGAGGTGGCATAAAGGAAGGCGAGGAGCCAGGCATGGTGAGACACGATCTTGAGGACTAGATGTAGTCCCTTGCTCCTTCTCTCTGGCTCTTTCACTGCCTCTCTGCTTCCTGGCCTCCACGAACTGAGCCACTGATTCACACCAGGGCCTTCTGCCATCATGTTCCTGCCTTGGAGCCAGCGACCATGGCCTGAACCCTCTGAAACTGTGAGCCAGATAACCCTCTCCTCCTCTAGTTGCCATACTCCAGTATTTCCTCATCATGACGAAAAGCTGATAAACTCGGATCACATCATCAGAATCATGTGAGATGGGCCTATTGTTGCAGCAATCTTTGATAAATACAATCCGCCCCCTTTGTCCCTTGTCCTGGCATTTGGAGCCCTTCTCCAAGTGCGTGCAGCAGCAGCAGCAATCCCACAGCACACAGGCCAGCCTCCTCCCCACCCCAAAATATGTGTCCCTCACTCCAGCCTGAGCCAGACTCTTACTATCCACACCCACTCCTCTTCCTGATTATCCATCCTGCCTTCCAAAGGTTTCGGGATCCTGACTCTTCTGCATAAGCAAGAAGACAAAAAGGGGAGTCTCTTACCAAGGGCAGTTCCTCGGGTCCTCTTCGTTGCTCCAGCATGAGACCTTCTTCCTCCTTGGAAACAGTAGATTCCACCATGCTGAGAACCACTGGCACTGAAAAGCAGCCACCAAACGTGTGTCACCTTCAACTGTAATCGTATGGGCTTCACAGTGGAGTCTGTGTCTCCCAGACAGAAATAATGAGTGTCCTAAATTAAAGGCAGCTTTTTGCAAACCAACGAATGGTGCAGCTGACAATGGAAATGTAAATATGGTTCCAGTTCATGGATTTTCTCAGCCTTGCCATTTCAGCTCATTAGACCCGTGACAATAAAGAGTCGGTGGCTGCTGCTCACTAATTATCCCCCAAATAAATCAGAGGCAGGACCACCGCCCCCGATGCAGACCCCAGGCCCTAGGAGTCTGGGACATCTAATGGTGTGCAGGAAATGGTCTATGGATGCTGGACAGGAAACCAGAAGCTCGCAGAGCAGTCACACTGTGCCGCTTCCCGACATCCGGCCTGCTGAGACCCCGTCCCTGCTGAGCCCAACGACGGACCAGCATTGTCACCAAGAGTTGTCACCCCCACTCCTCACTCACCATGGAGGGCACAGAGGGAAGAGGTTGTTATCACTGCTTTCCAGGTGAGGGAGCTGAGTGGAGTCACTTTGTGCAAAGTCCTTGCATTCCCTGGGCTATGCCACTGCTCATCCTCTCAGCTTCCCACTCATTCACTCTGAGTGACTTGCTCAGGGACCATCTGACAAATACACGCAAAGCACATCCTTCAGACATGGCACAGCACAGGCGTTGGCAAAACAAGTGAGACCCAAAGTCCCTGCCGTCCTCCAGCATGCAACCTGATAAATACCAAAACCATCATATGCAGAGGGGAATTTGACCTATGACGAGTGCTTTAAGGAAAACAGAACAGAGTGATGGGGTAGACGACAGTCAGGATGGACAGCATGGGACATAGAGGCCACTTTCTATTTTTAATGTTTTATTTTCTTGTGGTGCTGGGCAAGTGCTCCAACCCTGAGCCACACCCCAGCTCTAAGAGCGGCCCCTGGAGACAGCACTGACAAGCAGCCTTCCCTGAGATAGCGATGCTAGAACTGCCACTTTCATGGTGCAGGGAGACCATCTGGAGGAAGAAAGACTCCAGGAAGCAGATGTGGCACGTGCAAAGTTCCTGGGGCAGGAGTAGGAACACGGTTTCATGGCATAGGGACAGAGAGGTCAGTTAGGTGAAAAATCGAGCAGTGGAGAGAATGAATGGACCCACAAGGTCATCCCAGGGAGGAGAGGAGAAAGCCTGGGGTAGCTAAGGAAGATCTAGAGATTGCTGCCCTTTGCCTGCCCTACAGGGGCCTGCAAGAATACAGTGGGCATGGCTTGTTTCTAATTCAAATTTATTTCCAAGGTGCTTGTAAAGATATGGGGATATTCTTGAGCCTCCAATGCCTAAGTATAGCATCCATGCACATCGTTCATAGTCTTTCTCCACTCTCACCATCTGCCAACGGATTGATTCACTTTATGGTGCTGCAGTTATTTCTGTCAAGATGAATTCAGTGTCAGTATCTAAATAATATATTCATTATAAAATTTCCCATCTAACCCAGGTGCAGTGGCACACGCCTGTAATCCCAGCACTTGGGAGGCTGAGGCAGGAGGGTCACCATGATTTCAAGGCCAGCCTGGTCTACATAGTGAGTTCAAGGCCAACATGAAGTATTTCTCAACACTCTGTCTCAAAAAACCAAAAAAAAAAAAAAAAACAAAAGAAGAAGATCTAAATCTCCCGTAAAGGGCAATCTAAAACCACAGGACCCAAGTTTGAAAGCCACCCTTAACTCACTTCTGAATAAGAGACGGAGCACCAGCAGCCAGACGCAGGCCTACTTCCTCTCTGTGAAGCTATTTGCCTCTCGGAACTTTAGATCCTTTCTCTGCTCGGTGAGAATGAGATAAGGTCGTGTGTGTAGGACCCACAAAGCAATGCCTGGCTCGGAGCAAGGCTCAATAACATTAGCTCTGCAGCGCTGAGGCTTCAAAGGGCCAGGCACCCAGGGGTCCGTCCATCAAGGAATGTTTACTCGCCTCTAAAGAATAATATTCTTTTTTAAAAACTTTTATTTTTTATGAGTCCGTGTTTGAGGTACATAATGATTACATCCCCGTGGGGAGTTGGCGCACATACACAACACGTCTTCATTCTGTTTTCAGCCCTCTCCCTCTCTCTCTCTCCCCTCTCCCTCCATCTCTTGGGCCCCTTTCCCATTTGCAAAAGATCTATCTCCCTGTCTTCTACTCTCTATCTTTTATTTTGCTCTTTAATGTATTTGGGTTTCTCATATAAGACAAATCTTGTGATATTTAAGTTTGTGTGTCTGATTTGTTTCACTTAACATTATGGTCTCGAGGTGCATCCATTTTCCTACTCAAGTTCATCCTTCTTTATGGCAGAGTAGTACTCCACTGTGTGTAAATACCACACTTTTTTTATCCATTCATCTGCTGATGGACGTATAGGCTGCTTCCAAGACTTAGCTATTGTGAGTTGTGCTGCTCTAAACAGGGGTGTGTGTGGATCACTGTAATATGATGTCTTTGACTCTTGTGGGAAGACACCTGGGAGGAGAATAGCTGGGTTGAATGGAGTATTGGTCTTGTAGCCAAAGCTGCTCAAAGCTTCAGAGTACTTGTCAAAGCAATGCCTCAAATCATTTGTCAGGAACTTGAGAAAGCCCCTTCTACTCTTCAAACTCATTTTCTCCAGAGATAAATCAGATGCTTCTCTGTTTCTTGTCACTTAAGTTCAGCCATTCCTCACGCCGTGATGGAGTTTACTGTTCAGAATGTGTGCCAGGCACCATGCCTGCCGCCGTGGCACAGCAGTGGCCAGGAGGGCCACAAGCTCCCCGCACCCAGGAGCTGACAGCTGACGTCGCTGTGGCATTAGCTGCTCTCTGTGTTGAGGCCACTGAAGATCCCTCTAATCCTTTTGCTGACGGGGTCGGCTGAGGGACAGGGACATTGAGAATGAACAGCGTGGTGCTTGGAGTCCCGGGCCCTTGCCGGACTCAGTCGCCACCCCTGGACTTTGCTGGCTGCTGAAGTTAGCACAGGAAATGCCTGGGATTCCAGTCCCCGCTTAGTCCCCACCTCCTGCCTTCCGAGGCCTGGAAGGAGGATGGCAACAGCAAACAGCATCCTCGGCTGCCGAGTCCTCGCTGCCGAGTCCTCACTTCACCCGCACGGCTGAGGGAAGCGGGCTGTGGCATCTTTATGAAAGCGACTGTCACCTTGCACTGCAAACAAATTCTCCTGAAACTCAAGGAGGGGACCCAGGAGCAGCCATCTCTAAGCCTGACAGAGATGGATGGGAAAGGAGAAGTAGTCCCCTGACCACGCTTGCCCCAGTCTATGTCCCTGTCCCTCCATTCTGGCCTGGTTGGCACACACACGCACACACATACACACACACTCTCATACACACGCACCCTCTTTTCCGCTTTCATCCCCTCCCCACCCCCAACCCTCTCTGCGTCCAACCGAAGACTGGAGTAGGTGACCTTCGGGAAGAGGCGGCCCGGGTTTGCTTCCTCAACTTCCTATTATGCACTGAGAACACATTGTCCTCTCAAAGCCAAGGCTGAGACCTGGTACTGTCCCAGGAGTCGCCCCATGCTGCTGTCACCAGGAATGCAGACAGCCTACGGAAGCAGCCTCGTGGAGGATGTGAAGTCACAGCCATCCACTCCTGCCGGACACGTCCCTGCTGAGCCACCAGGCTTCTCAGTGGCTGTGGCATGTGTCAGCCCATGAGGCCACCAGCTCACCTGAAAGCAGCTCTCCAGGCAGCACGGCCAGTGGTGGGCAGCTTGGGTGTCTACCTGGGAGAGGGACAGCAAGGGACATAGGGTACTTCATGGGGTACCATGAGAATTTAGAAGTCATGGTCCGTGGGAGGGTGGTACTCCTGTAATCCTGGCCCTCCAGAGGCAGAGGCAGGAGGATTACTTCAAGTTCGAGGCCATTCTGAACTATATAGGGAGACCCTGCCTCAAGAAAAAAAAAGAAAGGAAGAAAAGAAAAGAAAAAGCTGTGATCTAGCTGCACACTTGATGATATGGATGGATCTTAAAACCTTAAGGCCAAGTAAAAAAGCGGGATGAGATACAAAAACTCCAAGTTGCTTGCTAAGCATGCAAGGCACCTGGACATGAACAGCCCTTGCACAAGCTCGTGTACAGACAGAGGATAGCCGCAAAGCATATTAGAATATGTCGCCTGTATTTGGGAAAATGAGAGGAATCAAGGAGTAAATAAGAGCAGGAATTTGTAGGGACCACTGAGAACGAGGTGTCGTGAGTCACAGCATGTGGTCAACTTGCAGTAAGTATAAAGGGGGAGGAAGACATGGAAATCCCCAGTCTGCCCCAGGTTGAGCTTTCCAGCCTCAGCTCCCACTTGCAGCCCCAGAGTCCAGCCCCAGTGCTGCCTCCCCCAGAAGCCTTCCACTGCCTTCTGAGCAAGGCCCCATCGCTGCCCATGCCACAGGCTTGACCAGTGGGCCTGGTAACAAATCCTGATGCGCAGGCAGGAGAGGTCCCAAGGAAGCCTCTGGAGTGGGACCGAGCAGGCGAGGTGGTGCACACCTGTAATCTCCACACTCTGGGCGGCTGAGGCCGGAGGACTTGAAGTTCAAGTCCAGGCTGGGCCACTTAGTGACTTAGTGAGACCCTGTTTTAAAAGGGATTGGGCGGGCTGTTGAGGATGTAGCTCAGTGCAAAGACCTGGGTTCAACCCCCAATACTGCAAAAAATAAGAAAGAAAGAGGAAAAAGTAAGGCTCCCTTTTCAGGGGACCCTGCGGCAGAGGCCTTCTGTGTCCTCGGGGTTGCAAGTCATGCCTTCAAGGACCCTCCTCCAAGGATTTCCCAAAGAGAAGCTCTGTTCTCCATGGAGATGGACCACTTTCCTGGGAAAATCCTCCTGTGGATGTTTGGCAGGTGACCAAATAAAATTACTTCCACAGCCTTCCTGCAGGTTAGCTCCGGGCTTCTTCCCATGCCCGACAGTCTTCCGGGTTCCCAAGCCAACCTTCCTGCGAACCCCAAGACAAAGCCTGGCTGCCTCATCCCTGAAAACCACTCCCACCCACCTCACCCTCTGGGGCTCCTCTGGCTCTGAGGCTGACTGTGTGAGCATCGTCCTGTCCTTCCTGACAGTGCCCCTCACCCCCTCACAGTGCCAAATACTTCATCAGAAACTAACGGTGCTGCTCTGCCGTAAAAAGGATAAACTGCAGCACAGTGGGAGAACGGATGCACCTGGAGACCGTAATGTTAAGTGAAATCCATCAGACGCACAAGCTTAAATAGTGCATGGTTTCTCTTATACGAGAAACCCAGAGTATAAATAAAGAGCCAGATAAAAGATAGATAACAGGAGATAGGGAGATAGATCTTTCACAAAAGGGAAAGGGACCAAGAGATGGAGGGAGGGATAGGGGATAAAGAAAGAATTAAGGTGTGTTATGCACATGATGACTGCAATCATTATGTACTGCAAAGGTGAACTAATAATTTTTTTTTTAAACCACCTAGACTGACAAACATAAGGATCCTAGAGTTGGAAATCTTAGATAGCGTGCAAGCTGGCTTTCCTGGCTTCAGCCTGCAAGAGTCAAGGGACAAACATTTTAGGGCACATGGCCCATGCCAGGATGCTTTGGGTCCTGAGGACATGATGTTTGGTACAGCAGGTGGCACCTACCCTCCTGGGCTGCTGGATAATCTACTGCTTCCTGGGGGCCGTGCCCTCTACTTGCCCTCAATGACAATGTGTATTTCAGCAAATTCTCTGGGCCCGTGTGGTGCTGGCAGCAGAGGGGACAACTGGCGGCAGACCAGTAGCCCTGCCAAGCCTGGCACAGAGACGGGTGCTTCTGTCCCAGGGCCTGGCTCCCACCCAGGCAGCATCTGCTGGAGTTTGGAGCCCGGCCTGCTCTGATTATCGCAGGCCAGGCTGTGGCACCGCCCTCCCATCAGTGGAGCTGTTCTTAAACAGCTCCTTCCGGTTTGCGTCCACCCTGGCCGTGGGTCATTAGACTTGTTCTTGAGGATGAAAGAGATCAGGGAACCAGATCCTGCTGAGTCCCTGTGGCAGAACCTGGATGAGGGTCTGGCAATGTGCTGAGGACAAGCTGGCCCGCGCCTGCCTGTCACTCACCGCCACACTACTTTCTGAGTGGCAGTTGCTGCTTCTGAGCCCTGGGCAAAGAGCCAGACATCTCACCCCAGTCATGCCACTGCCTTGCTGTGTGGCTGTGTCTGACCGCCTTCCCCCTCTGGGCTGATACTCTCTCTCTAAGTCTTTTTTGAACTGGTGAAATTAAGGATGCAAAAGAGCTTTTAAAGCTCTATGGGGGGGGGGAAGCTCTATAAAAGCAGAAAGTCCTCATGGGACTCTGTGTGCTTGCCACTCATATAACTGCTCTAAAAAATAAAGTTATTCAAGCCAGGCGTCATGGTGCTCACCTCTAATCCCAGGACTCAGGAGGCTGAGGCAAGAGGATCACCATGAGTTCGAGGCCAGCCTGGGCATAATGCGTTCAAGGCCAGCCTGAACAACATAGTAAAACACTGTCTCAAAAAAACAAAATCAATTATTTAAATTAAATTAAAAATAAAGTTATTCATGGGGGCCAGTGAGATGGCTCAGCAGCATAAGCGCTTGCCTGGCAAGCGCAAGGGCCCAAGTTCGACTCCCGGAACCCACATATGAAAAAAGGGCCGGTGATATCGCTCAGTGGCACGGGTGCCTGCTGGTGCACAAGGTCCTGAGGTCAACCCCCGGTAACCACAAAAAAAAAAAAAAAAAGTTATTCAAAAATAGAAAATATGAGCTGGCTGTGATGGCACACACCTGTAGCTCCATGACTTTGAGTCCAGCCTAGGCTACATAGTGAGACAAGATCTCAAAATAATAGATAGATAGATAGATAGATAGATATAGATAGATAGATAGATAGATAGATAGATAGATAGATAGATAGATAGATAGATAGTGGGGCCCTATGGTGAACCCCGGAAGAAGGGCTTAAGATTCTTCTGAAAGCTCAGTTTCTGTGTGGCCTTGGGAATCTGCCCTGAACCTCAGTTTCCCTATTCTACCCAGTGTAGGAGTTGTTAGAATCAAAGAAGGTTTGGTTTTATTCCTCTCCCTGGTGGAAAGACAGAACCGAAGGTCAGCCAGCCGGGCGATCAGCAGAGCCAGCAGTAGTACACACAGAGGCCTCGTAAATTTGGGGTGTTGAGAGTAAGAAGGTAGAGAGGGAAGGTGGGGAAAGGAAGAGAAGACAGAGGAGGAAGGGGGAACAGAACAATAATGAGGAAAAACAGGAGAAAAAGTGAAACTGCAGAAGAAGAGGTGGCAGGAGGAGGAGAAGCAGCAGCAAAAGCTGGAGCAGAAGCAACAAGAGAAAGAGTTGGAAGCCAAATAAAAAGAGAAAAAGTCAAAGCAGAAGCAAAATCTTGAAGAACATCTCAGGGTGAGGCCGAGGACACACAGAAGTTCAGGGAGAGAGGACCAGGACGGCCGCCTGGCTGTGCCCCTGTTTGTCCTCCCGGACAGACAAAGAAGGCAGTTAGGCGCTGGGAGGTACAGGCAAGTCCAATAGTTTGTGCCCAAAATGCAGCTGGAGGCCAAGCGGGAAAAGTTCTCAGGATGAACGAGGATGAAGAAGTGAGTCTTAAACAGGCCCCGTGTGGGGGCAAGAACGGACAAAGGAGCCTCTGTCCCTGCTGTCCAGGACCTTATGGTCTGGCTCATACCCCAGTTACAAGAGGGGTGGTACCGCTAAGACCCAGAATTTGGAAAATGAGGAGACATCAGAGTAGCTGTCCAAAGAGGTAGAATTGTTTTTTAAAAAAAAGTATTAAAGATAACTATAGCTACAATGTGTTGATGGATGTACAAGATTAAAAAATTTGGGCCGGTGAGACGGCTCAGCGGCTTAAGCGCCTGCCTTGCAAGCGCGAAGGCCCGAGTTCGACTCCCGGAACCCACATACGAAAAAGGGGCCGGTGATATCGCTCAGCGGCACGGGTGCCTGTTGGCGCGCGAGGTCCTGAGGTCGTCCCCCCGGTACCCACCAAAAAAAAAAAAAAAAAAAAAAAAAAAAAAAAATTAGAATTTTGACATCAAAATCAAAAAAGGGAGTGAAAGCATACAGCTTGTGTATATAATCAAAGTTCAGTTGTTATCAGCTTAAAATAGACTGTGTGATGTTTTATGTAAGTCTCACCATAACCACAAAACACAAATGTAGAGGAAATACACAAAAGAGTAAGAAGACAGAACCAAAGCATGCGCTACAGAAAATCACCAAATCACAAAGGAAGACAGAAAAAGAGAGAAAGAAAGGAAGAAAAAAACTACAAAAGTCAGGAAACAGTTAACAATTAACGAAATGGCAATATTAAGTGCTTACCTATCAATAATTGCATCAAATGTAAATGGATTAAATTCTCCAGTCAAAAGAATAGTGGCCAGGTATGGAGGCACATAACTCTAATCCCAACTACTTGGGAGGTTGAGACCATACCACAAATTTGAGGCCAGCCTGGGCAACATGATGAGACCCCATCTCAAAAAACACCAATAACAACAATTTTTAAGACTAAATACATAAGATCACATAAATACATAAAAATCAATTCAAAATGGATTAATGACTTAAACATAAAACCTGAAACTATAAAACTACAAGAAGAAAACTTAAGGGAAATGGAAAATATAAAATTAAATGACTTCACAGATAAATCCTACCAACATTGTATCAACATGTTTTGTTTTGTTTTGTTTTGCTTTGCTTTGCTTTGCTTTGCTTTGCTTTGCTTTGCTTTGCTTTGTTATCTGAGACAGGGTTGCACTATACAGTTCAGGTTGTTGAACTTACTATGTTGTCCAGGCTGGCCTCAAACTCACAGTGATCCTCCTGCCTCAGCCTCCTGAGTGCTGGGGTTAGAGGTATGCACCATTACACCTGGTTTTCTACCAATATTTAACAGTACTTAATGTTAATCCTTTTCAGACTCTTCCAAACTCATTTATGGAGGCCAGCATTATTCTGATTCCAAAGCCAGACTAGAGTACTACAAGAAAAAAGAATTATAGGCCAAAATCCATAATGAATACATGTACAAAAACCCTCAACAATATACAAACGATCCAATTCTAACATCAAATTAAAAGGACCATAAACTATGACTACGTGGGATTCATCTCTTGATGTCAGGGTGGCTTGGTGAGTGTACATCAGTAAGTGTAAGACACCACATTAGCAGAGAGAACAAAAATCTTGTCCCTGTCTCAATAGATGCAGAAAAAGCATTTGACTAAATTGAAACATCCTTTCAGGATAAAAACTTTCAACGCATTAGGTACAGAAGGGAGGTACCTAACACAATAAAGCCAGACATGACAAACCCACAGCTAATAACACACTCAGTAAAGAATAGCTGAAAGTTTTTCCCTAAGAGGAAGAAAGACAAGGGAACCTCTCTCTCCACTTCTAGTCTGGCCAGGTCAATTCAGCAAGAAAAAGAGATAGCATCCAAACCAGAAAGAAAGAATTAAAATTGTCTCTTTTGGGGGGAGATAATATGATCTTATATAAAGAAAACCTAAAGGAACCTTAAAGAGCCCCCCCATTAGAACTAATGAACAAATTCAGTAAAGCTGCAAAATACAAGATTAACACACACAAAGCAGTTGTTTTTCGTACACTAACAATGAGACATCTGAAAAGAAATTAAGAAAGCATCCCATTTAAAATAGCATCAAGAAGAATAAAAAGCATAAGAATAAACTTCATCAAGGATGTCAAAGAGCTGTGGAAACTATAAAACACTGAAGAAAGAAACTAAAGAAGACCTAGGTAAATGGAAAGATATCCCATGTTCATGGACTGGAAGAATTAATATTGTGAAAAAGCCCATACTACTTCAAGAGATCTATAAATTTAATGCAATTCCTATCAAAATTCCAATGACATTTTTCACAGAAATAGAAAGAAATTCCTAAAATTCATATGGAAACCAAAAAGAACCCAGATAGCTAAAGCAATTTTGAGGAAGAAGAGAAAAGCTAAAAGCTGGGCATGGCGGTGCAAGCCTGTAATCCCAGCACTTGGGAGACTGAGGCAGGAGGATCACCACAAGTTCAGGGCCAGCCTGGGCTACATACCAAGACCCTGTCTCAAAAAAACAAGAAGGGAGGGGGTTCCTGACTTTAAATTACACTGTAGAGCTACAGTAATTGGTACAGCATGACACTGACAGAAATATAGACACGCAGCCCCGTGAAAAAGAATAGAGTCCAGCCCAGAAATAGACCTATGCAGACAGTGCCAGCAAACCTTCCACAAAGGTGCCAAGAATACACAATGGCAAAAGAACAGTCTCTTCAATAAATGGTGCTGGAGGGCCGGTGAGATGGCTCAGCAGCATACGTGCCTGCCTGGCAAGCGCGAGGGCCCGAGTTTGACTCCCAGAACCCACATACAAAAAAAGGGCCAGTGATATCACTCAGCGGCACGGGTGCCTGCTGGCACACGAGGTCCTTAGGCCAACCCCCGGTATCCACAAAAAAATAAAAATAAAAATAAATGGTGCTGGAGAACTGGATATCTGCATGCAAAAAAAAAAGTGAAATTGGACCCTTACCTTACAAGAATGCATAAAAATCAACTCAAAATGGATTAACAATTCAAATGTAAGACCTGAAACTGTAAAACTATGAGAAGAAAACGTAGATGAAAAGCTTCTTGGCACTGGTCTTGGCGATGATTGTTTTAAATATGACACGAAAAACACACAACAAAAACAAAATAAGCAAATGGGATAGCACCAAACTGAAAGCTTTTTGGAGCAAGGAAACATCAGCAAAACCAAGAGGTAACCTATGGAATGGGGAAATGTTTCCCAGCCATACATCCGGTGAGAGGTTAATATCCAAAATACACAATGAACTCATGCAACTCAATAGCAAAACAACAATAATAATAATCCAATGTTAAAATGGCCAAAGGGGGCCGGTGAGATAGCTCAGTGGCATAAGCGCCTGCCTGGCAAGCACGAGGTCCTGAGTTTGACTCCCAGTACCCACACACGAAAAAAGGGCCGATGATATCGCTCAGCAGCACGGGTGCCTACTGGTGCGCAAGGTCCTGAGTTTGACCCCCGGTACCCACAAAAATAAATAAATAAAAAATAAATAAATAAAATAAAATAGCCAAAGGAAGCCAGGCATGGTGGTGCACATCTGCAATCCCAGGATTTCTGGGAGGCTGAGGCAGGTGGATTGCAAGCTAGAGCAACTCAGCTACTTAGTTAGATCCTGTATCAAAGTACAAAAATAGAAAGGACTGGGGATGTAGCTCAGTGAAAAGGCCCTGGGTTAAGTTCCCACTACCACAAAAAATAATAAAATAAAAATGTAAATGGGCAAAGGACTTTATAGACATTTCTCCAAAGAAACCCTATAAATAGCAAAAAGGCATATGAAAATGTACTTACATCACTAATAATCGGAGAAATGCAAACCAAAACCACAATGGGGTATCATCTCTCTCCTGTCGGGATGACTGTTAGAGAAATGTGCAAAGATGAACATATGCAAGGATGTGGAGAAAGGGGAATTCTGCACATTGCTGGTGAGGAGATAAATTAACACAGTCATTACTGAAAACAATAGGGCATTTCCTCAAGAAATTAAAAATAATACTCAGCATATGGTCCCACAACCCCAGTTCTGGATAGATGTCCAAAGGAAATGAAATCGGTATGTCCAAGAGAAATTCTCATTCTCGTGTTTATTGCAGCACTATCTACAGTAGCCGAGATACGCAAACCATGGAAGTATCCTAACCGATAAATGGATGAGGACCTTATAACAGAGATAGACAGGGAGACGGACAGCGGAATATTATTCAGCCCTTCAAAAGAAGGAAGACCTGTCATTTACAACATGGATGAACCTGAGAAATGGGATGCTAAGTGAAATAAGCCAGGCAAAGAACGACTAATACTGCACAATCTCACTTACACGTGGAATCAAAAATTGTTAAACTCATAGGAACAGAGAGTAGAAGGGGAACTACCAGGGTCTGGAGAGTAGGAAAAGAAAGATGTTGGTCAAAAAATACCAAGTCTCCGGCCACTGCGTTCTCTTGCATGGTGGCCACCCTCAGGCTGCAGGGTGTATTTCTTTTTCTACTTTTACTTGGGCTAAGCTCAAAGCATAGCAGACCCTGTTTCTTTTCCTACCTTTAATAAAACTTTGCTACCATTAAAAAAAAAGATACAAAATTTCAGTTATAAGATAAATCCTGGAGATCTAATGAGCTGCATGGTGACTATAGGTGATAATAATGTGTTAGACACTAAGTTTGCTGAAAATATATGTGGTTTTTTTGTTGTTGTTGTTTTTGTTGTTATTGTTGTTTTTGTTTTTGTTTTTGTTTTTTGAGACAGGATCTCACTATGTAGTTCAGTCTGGCCCTGAACTCACTGTGTAACCCAGGCAGGCCTCGAAATTGCGAACTTCGAACTCACAGCAATTCCCCTGCTTCAGCCTCCCAAGGGCTGGGGTCACAGGCCTGCACAACCACCCCTGACTTTAAGTGTTTTATTTTGAAAAGGTAAGGGTGAGAGGAAGGGATCTGGTAATGAGCTGGATTGTGGTCTTCACAGTGTATTTGTGTATCAAGACATCACCTTGCATACCTTAAATATACACGATTTGCATTTGTCACTCATAAATCTCAATACAGCTGGACACGAAGAAAAGGGTGGGATCTGTGTTCAGGGTAAGGTGATGGAGATGGAGTTTAACAGACGGAATTGGGTTGGGCAGGAAACCCCGCCTGGCGAAGCAATGCTTCCAGTCTCTGTACTTCCGCCAGGCTGGGCCCGGCAGCCCGGGTCAGACATGGGCCTTTCATGCCCAGGGTTGAGAGTGGCCGGCAGCAGAGTGGGGGCACTGGCGGGGCGCTGTCTGTGGAGCTCTGTTCCTGTAGCGTGGAGCTCGGGCCTGTCACGGAACAGTCTCCCCCTGAGGACAGGTGGCTGCTGGGCTGTGTCCCACCTCACTGACTAGAAGCACTTTCAGAGTGACAAGGGGACCTCAGAGGGCTGAGGAACAGACACCTCCGGACACCAGGAGGGTGAGGGAGAAGACAGGAGGCGAAGACCAGCCTGTGTCCCTGCGGTGTCCCCAAGCCCTAGAGGGGGTTGCTCCTTCTGGAAGCCAGCTTGGAGCTGCCTCCAGATCCAGTTAAGATGTAGCATTCTGTGGACTTGGGGTCTCCTCTGTCCCCTTCCCTTCCCCTCAGGCCACCACAAACCCCATGGCTCGGGTGACCGCAGTTGGCTTCTCACCGCACCCAGTGTGCACGTGTGCATGCATGCATCAGTGTGCAAAGAGACAGACAGACACACCGACAAAGGGCAGGAAGAAACCAAGGTGGGATGGGCAGAGCTGATGGGTATCAAGCTGTGCTAGGGTCTGTCATTGCAAGGTGAAATTCCCAGAGATGGCAGGAGCTGGGGCGGCTGGGGAATCGGGTGGCAGAGGAAGGACAGAAAGGAAACCACCCCCCACCCACACTGCCAGCACAGGAAAGCTCCCTGGCTCTGGTGCATACTAACACACTATTATTTTTTCTGTCTTTAGTTGCACTGTCATGGCTGCCTTGATGTCCTGAGTCAATTCAAAACATTGACCATTCCTGGTCATTTTGACTTCGGGGAAGAGCCATAAGTTTACAGTGTCAGATCTGGTGAATAAGATGGATGAGGACACAGCATCATGTGGTTTGGTTTGGTTTGGTTTGGTTTGGTTTGGTTTGGTTTGGTTTGGTTTGGTTTTGAGACAGAGTCTTGCTATGTAGCACAATCTAGCCTGGAATTCTCGGTGATCCTCCCGCCTCAGCCTCCTAAATGCTAGGATTACAGGTGTGTGCCACCATGACCAGCTTGAAGTGTGTATGTTTTTGTGTGCTCCTTTATTTCATGCCGATGCCCCTGCTTATAACTTTAACAAGGTAGGACATACATCTGTATTGGTGCCATCACACATAGCCACCCCCCCATCCACCTGCCCGGAACTCCCTCCATCTAGCAGGAAGCTAGCAAAAAAGAGCTTCCAGTGACTGCAGCTCTTCTTTAGGTGCCCAGGAATTAAGAAGCCCTGGAGCAGGAGTGGATGTCCAGAGACCTGCATCCCAGTCCTCCCGATCAGCGCTGACTTCAAGCGATTCCTTTCCCCTCTTGGTACCAGCTTCCCTAGGTAGACAGTGAGGGCGCTGTGCTACTTGGTCTCTTAGTTTCAGCGTCGGTGGTTTCTGTTGCTGTGTGGACTGATTTGGAGCTCCTGTCTTCCCCCAGTAGACCTTGGAGCTAGCGGAGAAGCAGCAGAACTGGAGGGGACCACAGCCACCCCTAAAGCAACAAATTCTCCTGCTCTTTTTGCTGTTGGAACATCAGTCCTGGAAAGTGACTTTCAGAGCCACAGCCAAGGGATTCTCGGTCACCGCAGTTTAATTCTCGTTCCTTTTCTCATTCCAGGAAGCATCCCTTCCCCCTGACCCCCACTCCGAAGGCGCAGTGTGCGTCGACTGGTCACCAGTGCAGCCCAGGCGGGTCTGAGAGGAAGTCATTGACATTTGACGACATTGCACTAAAGAATCAACCAGGACCTGCAGCACATTCGCTTTCGGCATCTCCTTCACGTCCTAGGCTGTGTTTCTTCCCTGTTTTTCTTTCACTCCTTCTAGCTGCCATTCTCAGTTCTCTGGAATTAGACTGTTTTGCTGCCTTTCGCTCAGAACAGAAAGTAACAATTATCCTACCTGCTCCCCAGAAATGGCCTGGGTCTTGTATTTGCACACTTTTATTTTCAAACACTGTTTACAAGCAACAGAGAGAAAAGAGAGTTGTGTGAGGGGACTCCCCAAACAAGCCATTTACTATCCGCAATGCTAAGGCTCTTGAAACGTGCACTGTCCCACGCATCACATTCTCTGGGCCAGAGAAACTGTGTCTTGTTGAAAATAACCACCAAGAAGCCCGGCAGACTTCCATGGACTCCTGCATACCAAATAAATGCAAGAGTAAACATGAGTAGCTCCCCAGTCCGGGCCTCTGGGGGCAATGCTTGAACCTAGAACCCACCTGTCCTGTGCTTCCGAGGACCAGCCCCATCCAGATGGCGCTCTGCCCGTTTAAATGAGCTCCAACTAATCAGGCTTTTACGAGCTCTTCTGGTTCCCATAATTAATTTGTATATAAAGCCTGAAACACAAAAGAATGTTAAAATAGGCCCCAAAGAGGTGTTATCGTCCAGCCCTGGTGCACAGGTTAGAGAAACTGGGACGTGTTATCATGAAGATGGTAGCCATTAGAATTTAATCAGAGGACTGGTTGAGATTCTTAACATCTCTATTGTGCTTTGGAGAAAACAGAGAGCAGTTTCTCTTCCAAAAAAAGTTGGAAATTACTACTGCAAAATTCTGCAGGATCCTGGCGGGGGCAAGGAGGTACGATAAATTATGTTATTGCAATACCTTCTCTCCTCTCAGCACATTCCCAGCCCTTGGTTGTCCTCATCTCTCAAGTCCAAGCACTTCTTGACATTATACAAATAGCTTTTATAGCCAGGAGTGGTGGTGCATGCCTGTAATCACAGCACTTGGGAGGCTGAGGCAGGAGGATCTTTTAGAGTTTGAGGTCAGCCTGGGCTTGATAGCAAGACCTTGTCTCAAAAAAAAAAAAAAAAGTTTTTACATGTGTGGCTGCTGAGAGACAGCCAGGCTCAGTATCATACTCCAGACACACGGTCAACTGCTGCCAACAAAACTACATTCAGCACTGGGATTCTAGTTCCCAGCACGGGGGCTCTTAGATGCTGTCTGGGGTCACCTAATTACCAGGTTAATTGATATTCATGTCCCTTGTGGTAATGCGAGATTTTCAGAAGGAAAAAAAGAACATAATCAAAAAGAAAAAATGTTCAGGCATTTATTCCTAGGCTGGCTTTCTTTCAACGTAGCTTTGGGAAAAAGTTATTTTTTTGTGTTTGAGGTATTTTTTTAAATTTTGGTATCTCTATCATCTCATTTTAAATATTGGCAAGAATCAGAAGGCATTTTTTTGGTGGTTGTTTTGTTTTGTTTTTGTAGTGCAGGCTGTAGTTCAGGTTGGTCTCAAACTCACCATGTAGCCCAGGCTGGCCTCGAACCCTCCAGAGGCCGCTTTGTTTCTCTCTTTATGACAAAACTCCTCGAAGCCTCATGGATTCTTGCAGCATCCATGGTCTACTGATCCCACTCAGGCTGAGTTTGCAGCCAGAGCTCCGAGAGAACAACACCCTACTGCTGGGCCCAGCGCCACCTTCCTTGATGGGCGGCATTTGACCCAGCTGCAACCTCCTCCACCCCCAAGCACGCTTTTTGTTTGGAGCCGCCTCTCTCTTGGCTTCCCTCCCCCTTACACCCTGTTCTGCCCAGACATCTAATAGGCATCCCAAGCCACTCTGTCCCAAATTGAGCTCTCGCTGTCCCTAAAAGCCCTCCTTCCCCATCACCATCACCGGAGTGGCCACCCGTCCTTCCTTTCCTTGGCCAAATGATCATCCCCAACTCTGCTCTCCTGTTTCACCCAGTCTATCAGCAAACTCTGTGAGTGCCTCTTTCAAATAATCCGGACTCTGACCCTTCTTGTCATCTCCAAGGCTTTTGTCCTAACCACCCCCCCGTCTGCCTGGATTCCTGAGCAGCCTCTCTGCTCACCCCCATCCCTGCTCCCAACACTGCGTTCGGAAGGAACGCGTTAAGCGACAAGTGAGGCCGGGTCACTCTAGCCTTCTCCTATGTTTCCCTTCACACTCGGGCCTCAGAGTGGCCTCGAAGACCCTGCAGGACCTGGCGGGCATCACCTGTCTTGGCTCAGCTTCTTGAGCCTTACAGGTCTCCTCGCTGTACATTTGGTGGACCAGACATGCTCCAAGGGCGGGGAGTTTGCACTTGGGGGAAACACTGTCCCCCAGCAAGGCTCTCGTCCTGGACTCCTATGGACTTCATCCAATGCCCCTCGTCCGCGGTGCTGTCCCTGACCACCCCATCCCAGGATAACTCACTGCCCCCCTCCTCACTTTACTTTCTCCACAGCCCCGGGCACCATGCTGACTCTCTCCACACCTTCCCGTTGTCCATCCGTCCTCTGCTGGGCGCTCCCTGCGGGCAGGAATCGTGGCTGCTTCGGCCAGTGCTGTAGCTCAGGGTTTGGAACAGTGCCTGGCACCCAGGTCTCACTCACACACACACACATACACGCACACACACAGATTTTCAAAATGACCAATCCCAAAGCCCAGGTCTCCCCAGCCTATGGCTCCAACCCCCAGAGCCATTCAATAGACACCGACTCCGAAAGCCCCTGTTGCAAAGCCACCTGTACAAGCTGGGACTCCCAGGCCCAGTCGCTGCCCTGTCTCCAGATGGCCAACTCACTACTTCTTTTTAATTAAAATAACAGCTTACCCACACCCAATGCATTCAGGGTTCCTTCTGCCAGGCCTTCGAATTCACATAAACAAAGGTTTATGATCTGTCCTTCCAGCCCTCTGAGTCACTCACCCGATCAGCTCAGCAACCATTTCCTTCTGTTTCCATATGGACTTTGGGCCACCAGACCACACAGGCCTTGGCTCTGCCTTCAACACAAATAAGATTCCCAATCACTCGCCCTCGGGATTCCAAATACCCCAGTCAAAGATTTGCAATCTTAGGGACTTATGGATTTTATGAGTTCTGTCAATGAACGTATGTAACTGCGTTGATTCCTAAAGATCCTTTGAAAAGTTATTTTGTAATCTATTTCTGGGTGACGGCCACTGGTCACAGACTGAATTAGATTTTTTGCATAAATCCAGGCTGGTTATTTGTAGTCACGCTGATTGTGTTGTGATGTCAGTCAGCCTTCCATTACTGTGGCAAAATACCTGAGATGACCAACTTTTAGAGAGGGAAGGTTCATGTTGCCTCACAGTCGTGGCGGGCCCTGTCCATGATCGCTAGGCTGAGGCAGCACAGTGAGTCCTGGCGAGAGCACATGGCCAGCCTGTTCCGCTTGCACCTGCTGGGAAGCAAAGAGAGAAGAAAGGAGGTACGGGGTTCCCAAACCACCCCCCCCGGACACACTCCCAAGGATCAAGTTTCTTCCACTAAGCCCCACTTTCTACAGGTTTGCCACCTCCCATGGCGCCTCGGCCTTCCTGAAGCCCCACTGAGCCCGAGCCTGGACAGGAAAGGGGGCAGTGGCCACGGACCTCCGAAACAGAGCGTGGCTTCCTATGCCCGGTTCTGAATGCCTCATACCCAGCAAAATTACCTGTGGCAGAGACTGGCTGCTTAGCTCGAGCTGAAGAGGATGCCACGGATCTTCGTTCATCTGAATTAAGTGCTTCCCCCGATCAGAGTCTCGAAGTGGGGCTGTTAGCCGGGGTCCAGGGCTGTGTGGCACACACTGGATTTCTGACGTGGGCTAGGAGCTGCTTAGGAGATGAGAAGTAACTCCTGCACCCAGTGTGAGGCCTGTTGGCCCACCAAGGGCTGCTGCTTCTCAAACTCAAGGCCTAACAACAGAGCAAATGCTTGTTTGTACTTCGTTTCCTCCGCCTGTGTGAACTAAGACGCTGTGACTCAGTCTTTGGACTCTTTCTCTTCAGTAGTGGATCCCACCCCAGAACTGTTTTCAACCCAGCAGCCCAAGCAGTCACTACCCATAGATCTACCTGCTTTTAAAAGTACTTGGGGGCCGGTGAGATGGCTCAGCGGCATAAGCGCCTGCCTGGCAAGTGTGAGGGCCTGAGTTCGACTCCCGGAACCCACATACAAAAAAGGGGCCGGTGATGTCGCTCAGCAGCACGGGCGCCTGCTGGCACGCGAGGTCCTGAGGTCGACCCTTGGTACCCACGAAAAAATAAATTAATTAACTAAAGTACTTGGCCTCTCTGCTAGTTGACCTCCCAGCCCTTAGCAGGCATTTGTAGTCAAACATACATACTCAAAAATAAAAAAAGATAGGCAGCCAGACATGGTGGTGCAGGCCTATAATCCCAGCACTCAGGAGGCTGAAGCAGGAGGATCACCACTAGTTCAAGGTCGGCCTGGGCTACAGAGTGAGTTCAAGGTCAGCCTGGGCTACAGAGTGAGTTCAAGGTTAGCCTGGACTACATAGTGAGAACCTGTCACAAAAAGGACTTTTTTAAAAAAACCACATATGGAGCAAAGATCTAAATATTAAAACAGAAACACTATATCTGCTGGAAGATAGAATAGGTAAAACTCTTGAAGACATTGATGTAGGCAAAGACTTTATGAACAAAACCCCGATTGCACAGGAACTATCACAAAGGATCAACAACAGGGACCTCATCTTATTAAAAAAGCTTTTGCACAGCAAGAGAAACAACCAACAGTGAAGAGACAACCCACAATGTGGGGAAAAAATGTTTGCCAGCTGTTCCTCAGACAAAAGACTAATATCTAGAATACATAAAGAACTCAAAAAATCAGACCCCCCCCAAATTTAAAGACCCAATCCAAAAATGGGCATCTGAAATGAATGGCTACTTCTCAGACAAAGAAGTAGAAACAGTGAATAAATATATGAAAAAATGTTCAACATCATTGGTCATTCAAGAGATGCACATTGAAACAATGCTGAGATTCCATCTCACCCCAGAAAGAATGGTTATTATCAAGAAATCAACCAATAACAAATGCTGGCAGGGCTGTGGGGAAAAAGGAACTCTTCTCCACTGTTGGTGGGAGTGTAGACTGGTGTAACCACTGTGGAAATCAGTGTGGAGATTCCTCAAAAAACTAAAACTGGAGGTTCCATTTGACCCAGCCATTCCCCTTCTTGATATCTTCCTGAAAGAATTAAAAGCATGATGCCACAGCAATATATGCACTCCCATGTTTATAGCAGTGCAGTTTGTAATAGCTAAATCCTGGAAACATCCCAAATGCCCATCAACCAATGAATGGATAAAGAAGATCTGGCTTTTTTATACAATGGAGTATTACTCTGCCATAAAGAAGGATAACATTGAGACATTTTTAAGTAAATGGATGCTCCTTGAGACCATATTCTTCAGTGAAGTAAATCAGACTCAGTCCAAAAATGGGCATCTGAAATGAATAGACACTTTTCAGATAAAGAAGTAGAAACAGCAAGTAAATATACAAAAAAAGTTCAACATCATTGGTCATTCAAGAGATGCACATTGAAACAATGCTGAGATTCCATCTCACCCCAGAGAGAATGGCTATCATCAAGAAATCAACCAATGGGCCGGTGAGATGGCTCAGCGGCTTAAGCGCCTGCCCTGCAAGCGCGAGGGCCTGAGTTCGACTCCCGGAACCCGCATCTGAAAAAGGGGCCGGTGATATTGCTCAGCGGCACGAGCGCCTCCTGGCGCGCGAGGTCCTGAGGTCGACCCCCCGGTACCCACAAAAAAAAAAAAAAGAAAAGAAATCAACCAATAACAAATGCTGGCAGGGCTATGGGGACAAAGGAACACTTCTCCACTGTTGTGGGAGTGTAGACTGGTGCAACCACTGTGGAAATCAGTGTGGAGATTCCATGTGTAAATAGCACATTTTTTCTCTGGTGTGAGAAAGCAAAGGTGTAAAAAAGACCAAAATGTATAATAGATATTGGGAAATGGGAAGACAATATTCAGATGGGAAGGGGAACAAGGGAGAGGGCAGAGGGAAAGGAAGGAAGGGACAAGAAAAAAAGAGAATAGAAGGAAAAAATGCAAACAAAGCTTCTGCAAATAAGGAAGGGAGGAGGGGTTGAAGGGAGGAGAGGGGAATGGGGAAAAAATAAGCAAGATATATCATGTACAGGTACAAATTCCCTATGATGAATGTGATCATTATGTATACCTAAAACATACCAATAAAAAAGAGAAAAAAACACATAAAGGTAGCATAGCAGTGCCATTATATCATGAAATCGGGGCTCCAAACCACCCTTCTCCTTCACAGTCCCCCCTCTCTTAGTCCATGTCTACCTTCTACCCAATCATTCCTGTGAGACAGAGCAATTCCCATTTTCCTACCCATGCATATTGCTGAAAATCATGCTATGAGTGGGTTGTATTTTCTCATAACAATAGGATAATTGGAGGATTGTTTTCCTAATTAAAAACTTGGCAGCAAATAAATCACAAAGATGTCCAACAATACATCATGCAAGCAAATTGATCCACCAAAGCCTCTGATAATTAAGTAAAATATGGACTTTAAAGACCCTTAACGTGAACATAAGCATGCTCGCCTGATGGGTTAGTCCGTGCTCACGAAGCCCTCACGCAACCACATAAGTCACCCGGTTCCCCTGAGTCACCAGTCAACCCAGCTACAATGACCTCCAGTAAATGGTAATTAACTATTGAAAAGAACTAGATTTGCCTTCTTAGGAATTAAGAAGGTTTGGGAGATCATTTGGATAATCCAGATTTCTGTGGGGAAAAAAGCACTGCCAAGGAATACTTGAATCATTGCTTTCTCTTCTTGAAATGATAGCATTGGCTTTTGTTTGTTTGTTTTGTTTTTGTTTTCCAGTGCTAGGGATTGAACCCAGGGTCTCTTCCAACTGAGCTACATGACCAGTGCTTTTATTATTCTTTTTATTTTGAGACAGGGTCTCACTAAGTCTCTAAATTGCTCAGGATGAGCTTGAACTTGCAGTCCTGCTGCCTCAGCCTCTTGAGTGCCGGGATTCCAGGCGTGCGCCACCAGGGCCGGCTCACCAGTGTTTCTTGAAGCCAGCTGTGTGCGGGGCATTGTGCCGAAGATGCCACCTGATGAAACTCCACCTCATCCTTGACCTCCAAGCTGCACAGCGGGGGTCTTTCTTTCCAAACTGGCTGCTGCGTTGTGTGAACATGTGAAGATTTTGTCACAGAGCTTAGTCACATGCTGGATGCTTATCTTTGCCTCTCTCCTTTTACATTTTAACATTTTATTAATTTTGCTCAGTTGACATCAGTCATTTGAAAGTTTCACCTGGAGGTCTAGGAGCCATGTCTAGCTGGACTTCCGGAAACCGCCACTCTGGGCTCTTTTCTCTCAGCCCTGATGAGCAGCGAGGCCATCAGGAGGCCTCGCTCTGAGCATGTCTGAGGAAGAAGGTAGAGATGAGCATCAGTCCAAATTCCACCTCGAGTCCCCGTCTATGTTGGCTTCTTCGGACTGTCACAGCAAAGCCCCACAAGCTCTCTGTCTTCAAACAACAGAAATCAACTGAGCATGGCGGCTCATGCCTGTCATCCCAGCACTGGAGAGGCTGAGGCAGGAGCATTGCTGTGAGTTCAAGGCCAGCCCGAACTACATACCAAGACTCTGTGTCAAACAACGACAAGAACAACAACAATGACAACAAAACAGAAACCTATTCTCTCACAGTTCTAGGGGCTACCAGTCCAAACTGAAGGTGTGTACAGACCCTTCTCCCCCCGAAGGACAACACTTCCTTGGTCCTTCCTAGCTTCTGGTGGCTGCCATGACCCTGCTCACTCCATGGTTTGTGGCTGCATCAGTCCAATCCTCGCCTCCGTTGTCAAGCAGCCTTCTTCCCTGTGTTTCTGGGTTCTTGTCCCTCTCTGAATAAGGACCCAAATCATTGGTTTCAGGGTCCACCCAATCCAATAGAACCTCATCTTAATTCGATTACATCTGCAAAGACCCTAGTTCCAAATAATGTCCCATTTACATGATGAATCACATGTGGGTGTCGCTGTCTGTCCCTGGGACCTAGGCAGTGGACACAGTCATCAGGGTTGGACTGCAAATCTGTTTAGATACCTAATCCCATATATTAGAAAGCTATCTATCCATAGTTAAAAGAAGGCAGTGTGGCTAATTAGGTTGGCCTTTTAGATGTGTTTAGACAGAGAGATGAGAAAGACAGACGTCGTTTGCTTATTCAGATCTTTATTCCACACTTTTAGCCACTAAGCTGTTCCCATGCCTGTTTAGAAACAGAAAGCATGTAGTATTTAAAGTGCAATCAATTCATCTTCTTCTCCTAATGAGGAAGGCTTGACAGACTAACACACTCGCAAACTGCACTGCAAACCTTCTTCAATTTTTCTCATTTAACATTGTAACTGTTAGCTGGGCATGAGGTACACGGCTGTAATCCAAACACTTAGGAGGCTGAGACAGGAGGGTCTCAGTGAGTTCGAGCAGCCTGGGCTATACTAGCCTGAACTATGTAGTGAGACCCTGTCTCAAAAAAACCAAACTGTAACTATTAAGGTAGGTGGGCCCGGGAAGCACAAAGGGGAGCCCAGGCTGATGGTTAGATTTTGCAGGAATTCCTATGAGAGAGCCATTTCGCACCAGTCAGTTTTGCTTCAGCCACAACTTTCCTTTACAAAATCAGAGGCAGTTTTTAGCCAGCGCTATTGTTTGTACTGCTCTTCATTGCCAGGCCCCAGGTGTATTTGCAGAATTAAACCGTGTTCAGCTTTGAAGAATGAGAAGAGGCATTTATAAAACCCCTGACATTCCCAGGGGTCCCAGCTGACCGAGAGGGCCAGCTTTGGGAATTCACTATTCCCACTTCCATTTCTTCCTGTTATCTGAGCCATCACCTTGGTGATGTCACAGCCTATATGTGTTTCCTTCTGTGAAATGAGGCTCATGCTCATTGGCTCCGGACCATCAGGGAGCTGCAGCCGTGGCCAGGAGAAGTAAACTTATCCTCACTGAGCCGGCTCAGTGCTCAGAAAGGCAGCAGTAGGAGACCAGGGATGGGAAACCAAGCCCAGAGAGGGTGGGTGGAAGGTTGCAGACTCTGGAGTTGGATGGCCTGGTTCAAACCTGAGATCCAATTTTGGGGGGCAAGATACCTAACTTCTCTCAGCGCACGCATAAAGTGAGGGTAACAGCGGCGGCCTTGTGGAATTATGCAGAAGTAACATGATAGTGAGTGTGGGGGTGTCTGGCACAGTGAGTGCTCAGCAATGCCAGCCCTTATTACCTGCATGCCAGCTCACCGAGTCTTCATGGTACCTGAATCAGAGTCTGGGGTCCTGTCCAGACTCACTGGGAAAGAATGAGCAGGTAGATTAGTGATGTCTGCCCTGAGTGCGGCCAGGAGGAGGGACTTGGCTGGGGGCATGTACCATTCCTGCAGGGACAACGTGGATTCATTTCTTTCTTCTCAAGACCCCTTTCCAAGACCCACCGCATGGAATGCACTCATCAGATATGATGTATGATTGAAAAATATGGTGTATGTTTAAATTTTTTTGAAATTATTACAGTAAGAGACACAATGCCATGAATCCCCCACAAAATTCTCCCCCTCACTTCCAACACACTTTTCCCCTGTCCTTGCCACTTTCTGCAGCAGCATTGGAAGTTCTCTTTCATGAGTGTCTTTACTTGTACTGTCACGGCTGCCTCGATGTCCTGAATCGATTCAGACATTGACCTTTCATGGTCATTTTGACTTTGGGGAAGAGCCAGAAGTCACACGGTGCCAGATCTGGTGAATACGTCGAATACAGTGTCATCGTGTTTTTACAAACCCACCTTTCCGTTGGATGGCACTCGGCGGCAGCAGTTACTGTACTTCTGATCACACCTCGTAAAGACGCTCAGGAAAGAGGACTTCCTGAACTGCTTCAGAAAGTGGGGAGAATGAAAGGAGAGTGTGTTCCAAGCAAGAGGGCGTATTCTCGGGAGGGTTAATGGCAATGTGTCTTTCACTGTAATAATTTTTTTTTAATTTAAACACTCACTGTATTTTTCTATTATACCTCATGTATATTTTAAAAACAAAAACCTCACAGTTACCATTGAACACTCTATGTACCATGCCTTCTTTCCCTTCCTCTTTGGCCAGAGGAAACTACCCTTGGAAACTGGATATTTACTGTTCCTATGCACCACTCTTCACTTTTACCATGCACGTGGACACCCACAAATTATCAATAGTATTTAAACTTAATCTTAATGGAATCATCCTACAAACTTAATAGAAACTCATATAATATTAACAAACTAAAATAATATATTTCACGTAATAAAAATGGATAATATATGAACATAGTATTAAATATAATATTGATGAATTCAAACTACTGCTTGCCTTGTGTTGTGACTCAAAACTTGTGACCTGGGACTCGTCCCTGTCGTGTGAGATCCCTGATGTATTCAGATGCTGCTGTGTGTCTGTTGGATGAAAATACCATCATTTATGTTTCCATTCTCCTCCTGTTGGACAGGCAGTTTTCCAATTTTTTCCCATTTGCACTGTTGCGACCAACGCCCTGCTGAGCATTCAGGTGTGTGTGTGTGTTTGCTGGGCTATGCACCCAGAAGTGGAATCTGGGTTTGAGGAACCAGAGCCTCAGCTTAGACCCCATCCCTTGTGAGCCCTCTGGCCCTGCCTTGCTGTCTCGGGCTCCCTGCATCCAGCCCTCTTGGAGCTACATGCAGCTGGCGACACCTCCAGCCAGGCCTCCCACAGAAGCAGAAAAAACCAAGCCTATACACTTAGACCTAAGCCTGTGGCAACACCACCAGCTACCAGGAGTTTGGTGGCCCAACCTGAAACAGACAGCTGCCTTGTCTTAACTTTTCCCCTTTGAAAATATTTAACTTCCAACCTGGTGTGGTGGCACACACCTGTAACCCCGCCACTCCAGGAGACTGAGGCGGGAGAATCACAAGATTGAGCCTATAGTGGGCAACATCAATTTAGCGAGTCCCTGTCACAAAATAGTAGTAGTAATAATAATAATAATAATAATGGAGATGTAGCTCAGTACGAAGGCCCTGAGTTCAATACCTAATACCACAGAATGAATGAATAAATAAATAAACAAATAAATAGAGTACTGTAATTTTCAATGTGTAGATCTTTTACTTTCTTCTTTAGATTGATTCCGAAGTATTTCATTTTTTTGGATGCTATTGTGAAGGGTGTTGTTTCCCTAATTTCTCTCTCAGTGAGTTTGTTATTTGTTCACAGGAAGGTTATTGATTTCTGAGTGTTGACTTTGTATCCAGCTACACAACTGAATTTGGTTATTAAATCTAGAAGTTTTTTAGTGGAGTTTTTGGGGTCTTCTATGTAGAGTATCATGTCATCTGCAAATAATGATAATTTAACTTCTTTCCCTATCCTTATTCCTTTTAATTCTTTCTCTTATTTAATTGCTCTGGCTAATGTTTCCAGAACTATATTGAATAGGCGTGGTGACATTGGACATCCTTGTCTTTCTTCTGATTTTAGAATGAAAGCTTTCAATTTTTTACCGTTTAGTATGATGTTGGCTGTTGGTTTGTCATAGATAGCTTTTACCAGATTGAGGTCAAGACCATCTATTACAATTTTCTGTAGGGTTTTTATCCTGAATGGATGTTGGACTTTGTCAAATGCTTTTTCTGCATCTACTGAGATGAACGTGTGATTTCTGTCTTTGGCTCTGTTAATATGGTGTATTACATTTATTGATTTGCATATGCTGAACCATCCCTGCATCCCTGGGATGAATCCTACTTGGTCATGGTGTATAATCTTCTTGATGATTTGCTGCATTCTGTTTGCCAGTATGTTACTGAAGATTTTTGCGTCTACGTTCATTAGGGCCTGTAGTTTTCTTTCTTGGTTGGGTTCTTCTCTGGTTTTGGAATCAGGGTAATAGTTGCTTCCAGGAATGATTTTGGAAGTATTGCTTCCCTTTCAATTTCCTTCTTAAAAAGCTAGAATTAGAGGTCTCATTTGACCCAGGTATTCCCCCTCTGGGTATTTTCCCAGAAGAATTAAAAACATCATACCACAGCAATATATGTGCACCCATGTTTATAGCAGCACAATTTGTAATAGCTAAATCCTGGAAACAACCCAAATGCCCATAAACCGAGGAATGGATAAAAAAGATGTGGTATTTTTATACAATGGAGTACTATTCAGCCATAAAGAAGGATAAACTCGAGGCTTTTATAGGTAAATGGATGCAACTTGAGACCACACTCATAAGTGAAATATATAAGACCCACATGTGTAAGTATCATATTGTCTCACTAGCGTGAGAAACTGAACGAGTAAATAAGATCCAAAATGTACAATAGATATTGTGAATTGGGAAGAAACTGTTCAAAAGAAAAGACAAACTGTGATGGGGGAAAGGGGAAAGGAAGGAAGGAAAAAGGAAAAAAAAATATATATATACACAAGATAGTTAAGATAGTTATACAGCTAGTTTCTCTTAGTTCATTGAAAAGAGAGGTTTGTGCTAATATTGTTTGGACGATATTTCATGTCTATATCTTGTACTCTGAATAACTACTATGAAGATACTATGCAATGTATTAATTATTATTACTCTCCTACTAGCCTGTTTTGAAAGTGTTTCATTTTTATTTTTATTTTTATTTTTTCTCTTTAAAATAAAAAAAATAAAAATTTGAAAAAACATTTTAACTCCATTTCCCCCTCATTATCAAAGTAATATGTGTTTCTCATATACATTTTAGATATTTTAGGAAAAAACAATTTTTTTGGTGCCAGGGATCAGCCCTAGGTTTCTGCACATGCTAGGCAAGTGCTCTACCACTGAGCTACATCCCCGGCCAGAAAAACGTTTTTGTTTTTTTTTTGTGGGTACCGGGGGTCAACCTCAAGACCTCGCACGCCAGTAGGCGTCAGTGCCTCTGAGCGATATCACCGGCCCTTTTTCCATATGTGGGTTCCGGGAGTCAAACTCAGGACCTCGCACTTGCCAGGCAGGTGCTTACGCTGCTGAGCCATCCCACCGGCCCCAGAAAAATGTTTTTTAAGTTATATCAATCATCCAAAATACCACTATTCTGACCTGGCACTGCTGTGCCCTGGGACTCATCCCTATCGTGTGAGTTCCCTGATGTCCTGAAACAGTTATTTAAAATGAATGAAGATGTGTTATGAACATGTACCAATTCCCCACGATAAGTACAATGTACTGCAAACATAAACTGAAAAAAAACATATAAAAACATTTTAGTCTATTTCTCTCCAGTCTTTTTTCTTAGTGTTTTTCCCTTACATGTATGCTGTATTGTGTTGATTTTTTTAATCTAATGTGTTTATTTTTCCATACTACTAAAAACACTATAAACATAATTTTAATGAAACCAGATTATTCTTTTATTTTATTTTCTATTATCTACTTAGTTATTTCTACAAATGTGACATTCAAAACATTCCTAATTTTTATCCATAGAGTTAAACTACAGTGGGTATCTTTGGGCATAAATCTTCAAACGTTTAAGAGAAGATCCTAGATAATTTTTTTGTTTTTCGAGACAGGGTCTCACTATGTAGTTCAGACTGGCCTTGAACTCACTATGTAGCCCAGGCTGGCCTCAAACTCACGGAGATCCTCCTGCCTTGGCCTCCCAAGTGCTGGGATTCTAGACATGCACCACCAAGCCCAATTAAAATCCTAGGCAATTTCCAGAAGAACATTTGTAAAGTTTTTGATGCACATTGCTAAGCCGCGTTCTAGAAAGATGACCGCATGAGCCGCCCACCTGCTAAGAGCAGAAGAGCCAGCTGGTCTATCTTCACTTGTCAACCCATCATGAGCCCTACCTTATGACCTTATGCTGGGGCTCGGGCAGTGGAAAGGCAACTGGTAGGAGCTGGCATACCCTGCCTGGCTCAGGCTGGGTGGAGAAGAACACCTGGCCTCCTCCCAAGCAGTGTGTTCAAAGCTGCCTCCTTCCCTGAGAACTAACAAGACAATGAATGGATGAATCATGCTGGAAAGTCAGACTCCACAGCAGGGCCTCTTCTAGTAAAGACAGTTGAAAGGGGCCACTGGGACAGGAGAAGATACAGTATTTAAACTTCCTTAGGTTGAAAGACACAACAACCACCACCAAAAAGACTCTGCCTAAACTTAAACAGAAAAAAAAAAGTGGTGTTGGTGAAAGACTACAAGGGTCAAAGGGCTATCCGCACGGGGCAGGTTGTACACTGCACAACTCAGGTGGTAGGAGAATCATTCATTTTGCTATGTGAACGGCACCTGCTTCAGTGATGCAGTGCACAGCCTACACAGCTATCTGCGGCAGCCCTGCTGGAGGATTCCCAGAAAGACCAGGTTTTCAGTGTTATTGTTATTATTCGACTCTATTATAGGATCAATCCTTTGGTAAATTAAGTAAGTACAAATTACTTTAAAAATAAAATGCTACTGATGTCTCAACAGTGTCAATTATTATAAAAAGTTCCCAGCCTTTTTATAGGAATATGCCTGTAATTCCAGCTACTCAGGAGGCTGAGGCAGGAAGATCATCAAATTTGAGTCTCAAAATTTTTAAAACTTTTTAAAAAGGCGTGGGGATGGGGCCCATTGGTAGGTGTTTGCATAACATGCATAGGTTTGGTCCCCAGTGCCACACATCTACAAAAGGGGTGAAACACTCAGTTTCTGCACTTGTCTCACTGTGGGCGGAGGAGACGATGACCAACTCTGTTCACACGCAGTCTCGCAGCTATGCCACCAAAGGAAGAAGATTCCCAAATCCGAAACTTCCACAGAAGGGCTCTGTGGATCTTACAACACCCACAAGTAAGGCCCGGGTCACCCAAGCCAGGCTAAGTCACACAGAGGACACCCGCTCCCTTGGGGACCACGTGCACAGGGCCGGGGACAGTTCTCAGAAGTGCGGCTTTACCAGAAATAAGGGACAGGCAGGCGAAACAGTGGCTTTCAAGTTATTGTGTCTGTGTTTTCCTCCCTCTGCTGTCCACTGAGTACTTATTTTGAAATATTTCCTCCCAAAAAACGGTTTGTTGTCAAATAACTCCGGGGAGCGTGGTCAGTGATACCACTGTGTACAGATTTGCAGGCAAGCAGCACGTTAGGAGCACGAGAAGCCCTGAAGAGAGAACCCTCTTAAACTGTTAACCCAGTGTGTCCCAAGCCTACTTGATCACAGAAACATTTTTTTCCTGTAATCCCCAGTCATACCCCACAGGGTTTGGTGTTCCAGGAACACACCTCAGGCTGGGTGTGGTGGTGCATACCTGTAATCCCAGCACTTGGGAGGCTGAGGCAAGAGGATCACCAGGAGTTCAAGCCCAGCCGGGGCTACACAGTGAGTTCAAGGCCAGCCTGAACTACATAGCGAGATCCTGTCTCAAAAAATAAAAAATTAAAAAATACACTTTGGGAAAGTCTTTCCAGCTAGTAGATTTCTCCAGAAAGATGGGGTCCATTTCTTTAAAGAAGAAAGCAAAACAAAAGAAAAAAATTTTTAAACAATCCAAAGAGCTGAATATTCATAAAAAATTGTCTGGTAAATTATTTGCAAAGAGTGCTTTTGTAATATAACTTAAACAACATCAAAGCCAGCAGTTTGCGTGCCTGGAGCCCTGGACCTTATGAACAGGGGCTACCTGGCTGCAGCCCTGACTCTCTCCCTCTGGAATATTCCTTTCCCAGGGCCATTTCCAGGGTCGCTCCAAAGTCCTTTCATGTGCTCTCTGATACCTTGTTCCCTTCAGGGTAAGGTGTCACTGTGCCATTACTTAGTTGGCCAGCACACAGTTTGCAAAACCAATTTAATAGCAGGGGGACATCTGTTCCACCCAGGAGCTGGTGTTGTAAAAGGCCCCCCTGGGCAAGCAGCTGGCCTGGGAGCAGCGGTCACATCACCTCCTGCCTGGGACAGCCTGGAGGCTGGGTGACGCCCATGAGTCCAGTGAAGGTCGTCTCCTCTGAGAGAGAGATTGGGATCTTTATCCCAGGCCCACTGACTAGATTCCAGGAACCACTAAAGGGCACCGTAAATTGCTTGGGCGTCCAGGAAGCCAGAGTGATACAGGTTGGCTGCCAAGTCTGGACACACAGACAGATGCGTAATGAGTGGGTTACTGAAGTTGCATCATCATGCATGGCGATGGAATATCTATGTTTCCAGACTCCCAGGCTGCTCTGTAGCACAAGCTACAATTTCTACAGAACGCTCATTAAGTCTCAGAAGGTGCTGTTCTAAATGGTTCACCAAAGCCCCTGAATGTGGAATTGAGAAGAGAGGTGCACGGCCTCCCAAGCCAGTAGTGACACCTTCCTCTCCCTGATGTCCTCTTGGAGGCTTTGAAGAGTCCGTAGGATGCGCGCCTCACCTCAGCAGCTCACTGCACCCTGCCTCCTTCATGCTCATCTGGACTGTGGCCGAGGCTCTTCCTCATTCTCAGCAGACCCTCTTCACCCCACCCCTCCCCACGCCCACCAGCGCTCCTACACCAGCCACCTTACCTTCCCCCGCACAGCCCGGTGCGGTGGGGCTCACCTTATCCGAGCGCTCTGGGAGGCTGAGGCAAGAGGAGCACAAGTTCGAATCCTGCCTAGGCACCTTAGCAAGAACCTGTCTCAAAATGAAATCCTCCAAGCACATGGCACACGTGCACATGCACACACACTTGCACACGAACACACACACACAAACTTTGCTCCAGCCAACGTCTCAGAAGGACCACATTACTGTTCATGCCCCCATCAGATTCCTGCGGCCTACAATGCCAGCTCTCTGGTCACAAATATCACTCCTCCCTCTGGACTCATCAGCGCTTTCCTCTTCCCTGCCAAGTACCCCTCCCCTAGCCCCCTTGTCTCCTTGTTTCCATTTTCTTTGTTGTTTCTTTGAAACAGGGTCTCACTGTGTAGTCCAGACTGGCCTCGAACTCACTATGGAGCCCAAGCTGGCTTTGAACTCATGGTGATCCTCCTGCCTCAGCCTCCCAAGTGATGGGATTACAGGTGTGTGCCACTACATCAGGTTCTCCCATGGAATTTCATTAGGAGCTCCGTTTTACTGAGAGCTCACTTACCACAGAGAATCCTCACCAGTTCTGCTCCCCTCTAACTTCCTCTCCCCTCCCAAAGCCACAGGCCACACCAATCTGTCTCTCTCCTTGGTGCCTGCACCATGTCGGCCCTGTGCAGTCTGCGGGGAGGAGGATGGAGCCAGATGGGGGCCAGCAGGGGGCGAGGTGACAGAAATGGGCAGTGCTGGGGACTCTGTTGCCTGGGAAGGCTCCCTGCAGAGAGGTCCAGGTGGCTGGGCTGGGGACATGGGAGAGGACATTAAGGACAGAAGCCTTTCCGGACCCTTCTGCAGTGGCTGGGCCTCCCCAGGTCATTGTCACCTCCATCTGTTTTCTCCGTCCCTCTCCTGAGACTCAGAGTCCTATTCTCAATAGTTAAAACCCAGCCCCTACGTTCTGTGTCTTTCACATAGGTTTAAGTTGGATAATTATGGCCTCAAAACAGCTCATAGTGTAATCACATGTTAAAGGCCCTGTCTGGCCCTGACCCCAGGGCCCAAGGGTGGCAGGTCCTCTCCCCGCAGCAATATTCCAATTTAAATCACAGATCAAGCAGACAGTGTCCGACTTCAGGGAGCTCTGGTGAAGTCACTGGGAGAGAGCGCCCGTGGCCTGTTACTTCTGCCCCGGTTACTAAGGGACCTGGGCCACCTCTGCGTTCCAGCTGGCTTTCCATCCGGAAAAGAGTTTATGACCAGACAGATCCTTACTATTCCTGACACAGATTCTAAGCCAGTTCCCCCACACTGCCCCTTTATCTTCTCATCTATAAAACAACAGTAGCAGGGCATAGTGGCCCATGCCTGTACTCCCAGCACTCGGGAGGCTGAGGCAGGAGGATCGCTATTCGTTTGAGACCAGCCTGAGCTACACAGTAAATTGAAGGCCCACCTGGACTATACAGTCTCAAAAAAAAAAAAAAAAAAAAAAAAACGTTGTAAGATAACTATGAAACATAGTTCTGGCTGGGTGTGGTGGCAGATGCCTGTAATCCTAGCACTCAGGAGGCTGAGACAGGAGGATCACTGTGAGTTTGAGGCCAGCCTGGGATACACAGTAAATTCAAGGCCAGCTTGGACTGCATAGTGAGACCTTGACTCAAAAAAAAAAAAAAAACTATACATATTTATTATTACTATTACTATTATTGAAATTAATTAGCATGTTTAAGTATATTAGAAACATTCCTGGGTAAGTTAAATAATTTTAACATGAGTGTGGACTTTGAGGTGAATGTGAATTTAGGAGAGAAGCAAGGGTCCGGCTTGGGAACCAACTGCCTCTGTGAGCGAGCTGCAGATGGACACCTTATGATTGCTCTCCTACGCCCCAAGATCTGTGAGAGCTTGGGCCGCGTAAACCCAGCCCAGCCGTCCACTCCAAGGCTTGTCCTAGACGCCCACTCGGCCTGCAGCACACATGCTGGAGAGAATTAGAATCCCTCCCGCCACCTGCCTCTCCAGGCGGAACACAACTAGGCCACGCTGGCATCGCGGGGCCTCTTTTTCCATCTCTGTTACACGATGCAGCTCTTCAAAAGCCAGCTGGGACTCCGCAAGGAGCCAGGTCTCCTTTGATCTCGAGATCATGCCCATGCTCCGCTGGGCAGCCTCATCCCCAGCCCCATGTCCCCACGCAGCTAACGGCATAATTAGGAAACCTTCACAGTGTCCTTGGGAACAGGGCCACCGGGAGTGGCTGGGCCAGGGACAGCAGGAGTGCAAGTCGCCTCAGGGCCTCTGCCTGGAAATGACTGTCGCCCACTGCACTGAGCTGCCCACCAGAGCCCCCCCTGCCTGTGCTTCAGTGAGCAGCAGAGAGGGAATCACCCTGCAGCTGCCCTCAGTCTTCCACCTGGGGGTGGAATGCAAGGCCCAATCCAAAGCCACGCACTCTTTCTTCAATGTCCTTGTTTCATCCATGCAGGTGCAGAGGCTGGCCCGCAGGTGACTGTCCGTCTGCAGTGGAAATTGGATCCACGGCCTTCACACTGAGCTACATTCCCAGCCCTTTGTTATTTTTAATTTTGTGACAGGGTCTTGGTACTCTTTAAGTTGCCTAGGCTGGGCTTGAACTTGTGATCCTCCTGCCTCAGCCTCCCAGAGTGCCAGGATGACAGGTGTGTGCCACCAGCCCCAGGTAGGAGCACCCTCTTTGTATATGAAATGCAGCCCGTTAGAAAATAGGCATGAAAACAAAACCCAGTGGTGCTTTTATGAATGGATTAAGTAGCATTAATAATAATAATACATTACTATCCTGGCAAAATCCTCAATATTTGTAAATTAATTAACAGATAAAGAAGTATTTTTCTCATGATTGCTAGTACAGGCACACTAATCGGTATGACAATGAATTGCTTCCATATCTGTTGCTATACACAGTAGCCACTGGGCCAAGCTCCCCTGCAGTGCTCCTGTGTTACCCAGCCACAAGCCTGTCTTCTGGGGATCCCTCCCCGCCCCGCACACACCTGCCCAGATCCGGGTGTCTGACGGTTAACCCCTGGCTGAGCTGAGCAGGGCCCCAAGACCTAGGCCCAGCCCTGTTAGGCAGATGTCCATGCAGAAAGGCCGGCTTCCTGTCCCATGCCTCTCTACATTATGACGCTGGGGATAGAGCAACCTGCAGCCGTCCTGCGCCCTGCACCCCAAGCTTGCTGCTGGTTGTCAGCACCCCAGCAGGAACGCAAGTCAGATGGCTCCGAACAGGGCAGGCAGACACTAGACTGGCTGCACCCTGCTTGGCAGTGAGGGAGGGGTGGGAAGCGTCTTAGTGACCGGCACTTAAATGTGGCCTGTGCCCCTCGGCAGTGCCCCAAAGCCCAGGTCAGGGGCCTCCTCAAACCCAGAAATAATAACACATAACAGCCATGCGCCATCTGCATGCGCTTCCCTCTGTTCAATACGTGGCGAGATAATGACCCATCTCTGGTTTAATTAACATCTGGGCCTGCTGCTGGGAAATTCCCAAACCCACGTCTCCCTGTAATTACAAACCTTCATTCATTCGGGCACTTTGATGACAGCCACATATTGGGAGCATCGCCCCAACCCCACCCACTGCCTCATGCTTGCCAGCTGCCAGCGTCCCCTCCCCACCACCTCTGCCCTTTCCCTGTCACCCTCCTGACATCCACTTACCCATAATCCCTCCTGGCCACGCACTCCTGGTCTTGTGGAACACAGGGACCTGGTTGCAGACTTCCCTCTGCCGTCACCCACTCCACCACCACCAGACTCCAGTGAGTCCTAGGCACACACCAGGTGCTGGCCTTTCTACTCCACCCTCCCTGGAACCCCTGGGTGCCTTGCAGAGTGACAGTCCCTGGGTGAAGCCACCCAAGCCCAGCATCTGGCCTTTAGAAATGCAGGTCCTGAGGAAACGCTGTGTCTCCATCCTCAAGATGTTTTAGGGAATCCACGAAGCAACTGGGACAGAGCCTGGGAAGCCTCCCTGGGCATCCCCACCCTACCCTGCTGAGATGCAGCCCAAGCCTGGCCTCCAGGTGCCTCTGAGATGTCAGCAATGACAACTCCTCACATTTGTACCACATGCTTCCACCCAAATTGGTTTATACATCCAGTCGTGATGGTGCCTGTAAGCCCAGCACTCAGGAGGCTGAGGCAGGAAGATCTCTGCAAATTCAAAGCCAACCTTGGCTACACAGTGAATTCAAGTGCAGCCTGGGCTACATAGCAGGACCTTGTCTCAGAAAAACAACAAAAAAATAAACACTTTTTAAAAGTGGCTTATATTTATGGTTTCCTTAGAGTTGCACAATGCCATAAAGTAGTGTAATTATTATATTTACAAATGAGAGTGCCAGGTCCCAGACAATTTCTTGACTTTGTGCAAGGCCACATGGCAGTCTGGTAGAATTAGGTGGGAGCCGGGCCTCTGAATCTGAACCAGCCGTGTAGTCATCTGGGAGATGACTCATTGCTTGGCTTTCTTCTTTTCTTTTGTCCCTCCTGCCTTCTTTCCTTCCCTCCTTTTTTTAAAATTTTTTTTTATGACACTGTTATTTCAATTATTTACAGGTTCACCACTAAAGCTATTGCCCTATTATCAAAGGACAATAGCTTCCATGTAATAATGCCACCTCCCATTCATACCCATACTAGTAAATTTTCCAAATATCCTTGTTAGGTACCATAAGCCTTTTGAAAACTGCCATTTTAAATCCTAATATTCCTAGAATGCATTATACAGCCCTTGGATTATTTTTAAATTAGAACAGTCAATTGTAAATCAACATGCTAATAAACAGGATACAAATCCAACCAGTAGAGTTGTTCACACCGGGTAATGACTGACCACACACACAATGGTGGTCCCAAAGGATCATATAGCCTAGTGGGGTCATAGCCATCTTGTTTGTGTAGGTACAATCTGTGGTGTTTGCACAAGGACAAAGTGATCTAGCGAAGCATCTGTCAGAACATGTCCCCATCATTAAGTGACACATGCTGTATAAAGCCTACCTTCCCTGCACACCCTTCAGGCCAGCATGGACTCAGTGAATTAGAAGAGGGACCATGACACTTCTGCTAGACTGCTTGTGGGGCTGGGAGGGGCACTCACTCAGGGCCTTCCCTCTCCCCAGGGGTCTGGCTCCCTGGTGGGAAGCAGGTGGGGACCCAGTGAGCGAGAAAAACAGGCGCCTTCCCTCCTCCCCTCCGACGGCAGCAGCCACCCAGGAAGTACAGGACCCGGATGGCTGGCTCCCCGAGGAGTGGGCAGAAGGGCTTCAGCGGCAAGGCTTGTGTCTGCGCTGCGTGCTGAGGAAGAACCAGCAGCTCATCTCCACAGCCTCTTGGTGCAGAAGGAGGACCAGGATGCCAGGTGTCAGAGAGAGAAATCTCGGAAGACTGTTCCAAGAACAAGGGCTGCCCATCTAGGGCCTGGGCTGTCCCAGAAAAAAAAAAAAAAAAAGAGAGAGAGAGAGATGGCCTGTCACAGGCTGTGGGAATTAAGGGATCCCCTGGCAAAGAAAGCTCATCTCAAACATTCCTTCTAGCCCTGAGCTAAAGGTTTCCGCATCTCTTTTCTGAGAAGTTACTCGGGTTCTGGGTCCTGCACCTACGGGACCAAGTGTAAACTAAACAACTAACACCTTCACAAACTCTTAGGAGTAACTGATTTCCCCTGATCTTCCTAAGGTCTTAACTCATAGGAAACTGGGCCAGTGGCCCTGAAAACGAAGGAAGAGAGGACAAAAGAGTGGGCATTTGTCATGTTTGGGGAATTAAAGTTGTAGCTTTTAAGATTCAAATGTCCAGTGCATGAGCTGACTTGGAAGAACCAGGGCCTTCCCCTGTGTTCAGAGCCTGTACCCCTCTTCTCCAAGCCCATTTTCCTCTTCTTCTGAGAGTGCACGTAGACCACACTTCCCAGCACCCCTTGAAGGGACACGTAGCCATAAACAGGGTCCTGGCCAACGAGACGTAGGCAGAAGTCATGGGCGTCACTTCTGGCCATCACAGCCTCCTAAACAGGCACATACACCCTTTCTCTGTCCATGGGAGGACACTCTGGCCAGATGTAGACGACCCAGTAGGAATTCTGAACTCTCAGAACAGGGGTCGGGAAATATTTTTCTGTAGAGTCAGATAAAAAATATTTTAGGCTCCTGAACTGTATAATTCTGTTAGCCAGCTTCCTATCACTATAACAGAATGTTTGTCTTAGTCACTTTTTTCCTTGCTGAGACAGAAGAACTTCAAAGAGCAAGTGCACAAGTTTCAGTCCATGTTCAGCAGGCTAATGCACAGAAACAGCGGGGCGGAAGGGTAGGGGGGTGGGGGGAGCTGCCAGGAAGCAGAGCACGAAGGGAGGAGCCAGGGAGGAGATAAACTCCTCCCAGGCCACGCCCCCAGCGACCTCTTCCAACTAGGCCCCGCCTCCTAACAGCAAGTCAGGTATGGCTTGATCCAGTCACCTTCCAAAAGTCCTGCCTGTGAATGCATGAGGCCTTTGAGGATATTGTCAATCCATACCTAACCACAGCTGAGAAATTAACTTATAAAGAGAAAAAGTTTGATGTTTGGCTCAAGTTTTGGATGTTTTGGGCCACGATGGAAGGGATGACCCCATCGCTCCACACCTGTGGCAAGGCAGAACATCATGCCAGGAAGCAGAGAAGTGGGGAGACTGGGGTCCCGAGGGCCCACCTCTCACAAAAACCTAAGGACCTTTCAATAAGCCCCACCTCCCCAAAGGTCCAGAGCACCCAAGAGTGCTCCCTGAGGACTGGGTCTTCAACCCATGCCACTTTGGGGGACAATTATCAAAACCTAGTGACAGTCTCTCTCCCTTCATACCCCTAGCCTTTGCATCTGCAAATTCAACCAGCTACAGATCAAAACTATTTTTCACCAAATCAATAAAAAATTAATACAAACAGCCAGGCATGGTGGTGCAGGCCTATATTCCCAGCACTCAGGAGGCTGAGGCAAGAGGATTTGCCTCGAATTTGAGGCCAGCCTGCACTACATAGTGAGTTCAAGGCCAGGCTGAACTGCATAATGAAACCCTGTCTCAAAAAAAAAAAAAAAAATTTTTTTTTGTTAATTCAAATAAAAACATACAGTATAGCAACTATTCCCATAGCATTTACACCATATTAGATATTATAGGTTATCTAGAGTGATTTAAAGTATACTAGAGGATGTGCATAAGTGACACTGCAAATACTACATCATTTTTTAGACAGGAATGGAGCATTCTCAGATTTTGGTATGGAGGCATTCCTAGAACCAGTTCCCTTCAGATACCAAAGGACAGGGACCACTGCACTAGACACTGCTTTTGTAGTGCATTAGCAGCACCATGAATAGGTGTGACTGTGTTCTAATAAAAGCAGCTGGCAGGCCCGATATGGTCCATGATTCTTGCCTCAGGAGATGGAAGAGCCACAATACAGAAGGAGCCTGGGACCTTGCATGCCTATCCAACAACTAGGGTACTCATATTTAATATTACTTAGTAAGAAATAAATCTTAATTGTGTCAAGCCCGTGAGAGGATGGGCTTTGTTAAAGCAGCTAGTATCTTCTTTATCCTGCATAACTAGACCCATCATACTGTACTCTCTCTGGCTGCCAAGTGGTGTGGTTTGGATCCAGATGTCCTCCAAAGCCTCATGCGCTCATAGGTGGAATGTGATTGGATTATAGTGGCTACAGCGGGGCCTGGTTGGAGGCAGGTCCCTGGGGGTGGGGTCTGGAAGGTCTCTCTCCCTCCCTGACTCCCTTCTCCCTCTGCTTCCTGGCCACCATGCCTAGAGCAGCTCTCCTCCGAGGCAGAACCTTCCACTGCACTGTTTCTGCCCTGGAGCCGGCTGACTGCAGACCAAAACCTCTTAAAACTGTGAGCCCAAATAACGCTGTCCTCCTTTAAGTTGCAGGTATCAGATGTTTTGTCCCAGCAATGAGAAAGTAACTAAGACACCAAGTATTGGATCAGGAAATGGACCAAAGAGGAAGAACGTGAATATTTTTCTGAAGTGGACTTTAGAAGTACAGGACGAGAACAGTTTGGAGGTAGATTTTTTAAAATATCCCCTCCCCCAAAAAACTTAAAAAAAGAAGAGCTGTGGAGAAATATGCTGCCTTTAGGACCTAGGTCAGGCAGTTTTATATCTCCAGTCAGAGCCTTGGAGGAGACCCACTTTGATGGTTGAAGAGGATGACCATCTCCTCTGTGAAGCCCTCTATGATTGTCCCCTCCCTCTCCAGGGTGGATTGGCTGCTGGCTCTTGACGCTCCTTCAAAACTTTATGCACTATTTATATCTTGTCTTCTTTCTTTCTTACTTACTTTTTTCTTGCAGTGCTCCCAAGTAGCCATCCCTGCTAATCAAATGCTTTATCACTGAGCCTTTGATTATAGCAAAGCGGTGCACCTCTTTTTATGTTGGATTGGTGTTATATGTTTTGGGCTTTTCCACTATATTAAGAGCTCCATGAGAGCAAGGACTGCTTCTGTCTCCCTCATACCTCTCCCCAGCCACATGCTCCCATTTCTTCCCACAAGCAGCACAGTGCGTGGCACACTGAAGATACTTAGAAATGTGTCCGCGGGGAAGGAGAGAACCAGAAAGAATGAAGGAAGGCTTGCATGGGTGAAAGTCAAAATTGCCTAGGTTATAGGTGGCCAACTGTCTCCTTTATAACCCAACTGGGGAGCTCTCCAAAGTGAAAGGTGACTCTACTATAATTACGTGCGGACATCAACCATAAACCAGAACTGTCTCGAGCAAGCTGAAATCATGCCAGGCCTCTTTGGAACATGGTCTCCAGCCATACAAAGCATTCCCAAGGGGAATTGGTGGTTTTGATTAGCTTAAGGACCCTCTAAGATTGAAAACAAACAAAGAAAACAGAGGACAATGGAAAGGAATGGGTGATGTGATTTGCAGTTTTTCTTGGCAGGAATCTAGAAGGATCAGCATAGCTGGCTCATTGCGCCGAGTTTTTACTGATCGTTTTGTGCTAATGCCAACCACAACAGCCTGAGTTTATAGTACAGCTCATAGTTACCCCTGAACCGGGGCCCAGGCATGCACACAGACAGACACACACACACACACACACACACACACACACTGCACCATTCCATCAGCACAAGAGGACCCCATGTATTCCTGGGTGCACCGTATGCATGTCCCCAAGAAAAACCTCAGAGCCTCCACATTTCTAGAAAACAATCTCAAGAATCACTTTAAGCTGGGTACGGTGGTGCATGCCTGTAATCCTAGCACTCAGGAGGCTGAGGCAAGAGGATCGTCACAAGTTCAAGGCCAGCCTGGGCTACAGAGTGAGTTCAAGTCCACCCTGGACTACAGAGTGAGACCCTGTCTCAAAAAACCAAAAACAAACAAACAAAAAAAAAGAATCACTTTAAGATCTGTGCCCATTTCAGGAATATCTGTTTGAGAGGTCAATGAAATCACAACTGCAGATATTGCAGGGGGTTTGAGGGTCCAGTGTAGACATATGCAGACCATTAATCACTCTAGCAGAGCTGAGCCGGGCTGATCATCAAACACTGACATAACGAACAGATGACAATCCAGCCCAAGAGCCCCGGTGGCTGCCCTGTTCCTGTGCCACAGTGACGAATGCCACTGGAGAGGAGATGGCCTGGCTCACACATGGACACCTTGTCCTCCAGTTGGCATGGAAGGCCATAGTCTTCCACACAAAGCCTGCCATTTACACACCCACTGAGAGCACACACTCATAATTGATTATGTACCTGTCGTTGCATGCTTCCTCTCTCTGGCTGGAACATGTCGCATGGAAGATGTCCCTGCCCGTGGAAACATCACTCTGAGGGGCTCCCAGAGCCCACCATGTCATTTCACAGTCTGGTCAGTTCAGGAGCAGCCACTCCTTCCCTGGACTGCCTTTCACACCACTCCTCAGCATTTAGATTTTGAGCCTCAAAACAACCGCGAGAGAGCTTGGTCCAGTATTGGTATCTCCGTTTCACAAATGATCTGGCTCCAAGGTCAACTCTGTGGGAAAAGCCAGGCTAGAACCGGGTCTCAAGTCCTTTCCTCCTTCTCCTCTACTTACTGCCCCTCCCACAGGAATACTGCTCCCCCATCCCCCACCCACCCCCCACTGCACCCTACAGCTGTCGGTTACCACTGGACACTTGCTGGGACCTGGTCAGAGGAGCACAGTGGCAGATCTGGTGCGCACACCGGAACCTGCTTTGACCTCAGGAGTGAGAACCACTCCAAGCTGGCTCCTAAAGTATAGGGCAGGTTTTTCTTTTTCTCTGTGTCTGTCTTTCTTTCTTTCTTTTTTTTTTTTTTTTTTTTTTTTTTTTTTTGAGACAGGGTCTCACTACGTAGTGCAGGCTGGCCTCAAACTCACTGTGTAGCTCAGCTGGCCTCAAACTCATGGCGATCCTCCTGCTTCAGCTTCCTGAGTGCTGGGATTGCAGGTGGGCACCACCACGCCCAGCTAGGACGGGTTTCTCACAGGACAATCATGGGGGAGGACAGGCAGCAGCTATGGATAAGATTTTGGGGGTTCTGCAGGAGGTGCCTGGCAGTCATCTGCAGCCCAGAGCTGAACACAGAACTGACCAAGGGTGGACCCAGGACCCGGTGGCCCTGCCCGCCCCCTTCTCCAACGCATGTGACCTCAGAAACATCTCTCTCTGTGCAATTCAGCAGCAAGGTTGGAAGCTTTAGGAATGTGACCTGTGGTGCTGGGAAAACATCAGGAATGTTATGAGAAGTACTCCCTGCACTAACAGATTTCTTACTGCCTCCTCTAGCTCCCTCCCATCATGGTGCCTGAAATACCCTTCCTCTTTGGCATTAAGAGGATTTTAATATCTAAGAGTCCCCTATTAAAATGTCATGTCCCTGGAAAGGTCATGTAGATGAGAATCCATCTCCTCCACTACAAGCTTGAGGAGACAATGAGCAGACTTTACCAGCTGTGGGAGGAAGGAGAATCTTGAATGTCACACACAGACAACTAGGTCCCCAAGGCCCTGGGGCTCCCTGTGTTACTGCTGGGGCTTCTGGAAGACATGGAGGGAAATGAAAGCTCCCATTCTGGCTCTGTTATAAGCTTCCTGTGACATGGGTGCAAACCCCTTCCCTTCTCTGGGGCTCAGTTTCCCCATCTGTAAGATAAGGGGCTGGACCTGTGGGTCCCTGTGGTTCTGTCTGCTCTCAGGATCTCCAGATGAGGGAAGGAAGAGGAGCTTGGAGTGCAAAGGATGCAAGGAGAAAAGTGTAGGACCTAGAGTCGGGAGATGCGGGTTCTGGTCCCAACTTGCTGGGTGACCTTAGGCAAGTCTTTTCATTTCTCTGGGCCCTCGTGTGACCCATAGGCTCGATCATGGTCCTCATGTGAGGACCCAGCATGGTCTCAAGTGAAAAGAATCCCTACAGGTTTTCCTGCTATGGCCAAGGGAATGCCACTTCCAAGCCAGGCCTTCTCAAGGGGTCAGGTACCATAGGTTCCCGGACTCAAGATGGTTTCTAGTCCGTGGTCAGAAGTGCCCCACTAAGGGAAGGGCAGAACTGAAACACACCACACCTGAACTCTAACTTCACCGTCTTGCTGTTGTCGAACCCGTGCCACCCATCTTGCCTGTGAGGACCCTGAGGCTGCAGAGGGAAGTGTCGCAGCTGGATCACACACTAGGGAGTCCAGGTCACAGACTCATCTGTTCAGAGTTTCTGTCACACTACCTGGTTTGAGTCTTGATCTGGCACAAGTTGGAGGGATTTCGGCAATGATGTTGGGGCTGGAATAATCAGAAAGAAGACTTCAATTTCATTCAAAGCCAATTGCAAATAAACCATCCTGCTCTAGCCAGGCGTGGTGGTGCATGCCTGTAATCTCAGCACTCGGGGGGCTGAGGCAGGAGGAGTGCCATGAATTTGAGGCCAGCCTGGACTACATAGTGAGTTCAAGTACATTCTGAACTACATAATGAGACCCTGTCTCAAAAAAAAGTCCCAGGGACCTGGCCTGTGTCTGGGAAGTTCCAAGGAAAATCCTGGGAGTTGAAGTGACCTCCTGTAGAGTTGAGGAGTTGAACGAATTCCAGTCTTGCCTCCTCAAGAAACCTTGGTTCCTCCATCTGGGTGATGACCTTATCAGACTCTGGGTGATTTATCAGACTTGTTCTCCTGATCTAGAGCAGAATCACTTCTTTACTCCTCCCTTAGCATTTTCTGAGCACCCACTAGGTGCTAAGTGGGATGAATCAGAGGCACCCGAGACCAGTGCCTGTCACTGGAGGATTCGACCAAGCAGGAAGGATACTGATGATTAATCACCATGAGGCAATGGAAGGAGCCCCCCACCCCCGGCCCAGAGCAGACCTGCTCTTCAAGAACAGGCTCTGGCCACACCAGATCTCACAGCAGCAGCCACAGGACACCCGGTCCCTCTGGGGCTGCCACCGCAGCCACCACCAGCAGGCAGACACCTAGCTTCTCCACTGCCAGCACCATGCGCCTAGTTCCTCCTCAGTCATCAAGGGGGAGACAGGTGCTGAGGAACAGCGTCATCAGCATTTACCACCAAGATCATAGAGTATGCAGTGTGGGGATACAAAGAACAGGGAAAACAAAGAAAAATTTAGCTGCCACTTCCTGCTATCCCAAAGCTAAAAGTCTAGTTACAAGCCTTGAAAACTAGAGGTATGTGAAAAGAGAGTTGGTCTGGGAGTCTGAATGCCTGGATTCTGGTCCCTATGGGTGACCTTGAGCAGGACATCAGTCCTCAGTGACTCAGTTTCTTCATCTCTGGGTATGTGAGAAGCCCAGGTAATCCTCGGAATCGCAGGAGTGGTGCTGGCTGGCACCTGTGCGCTTGGTTTGTTTTCCACTTAACATTTGGGCTTTATGGGGTTAGGGACGCAACTCAGTGGTTGAGCGATTGCCTAGCATGGACGAGGCTCTGGGTTAGATCCCCAGCAAAGTCATAAAATAATTTAAGAATTTAAAAAGTGGGCTTTCTTTGCTTTTAGATGATTTAATGTCTGAGCAATGTTTGTGGAAAGGAGGAATGAAGTAGGACCAGGTAGGGAGAGCAGTTGAGCAACAGGAGAAGCCAGTGGGGAGGATGTGCTAACAGGAAGTAGTGGGCTAAGAGTGGGACAGGAAAGGAGGCTGTCAAAAGGCCTGCTCTCTGTGGCACTCAGGAACAAGGACATAGGCCAGGGGTGCAGCTTAGCGGTACAGTCCTTCTCCAGCATGCTGCGGGCCCTGGCTTTGATCCCCAGCACTCAGAAAGCGGTGGCTCATGAGTGTAATTGCAGCACTCAGGAGGCTGAAGCAAGAGGGTCACCGTGACTTCAAGGTCATGCCAGCCCAGGTTACACAGCAAGATCCTGTCTCAAAAGACAAAACAAAACAAACAAAATCAAATTTGGCCCCAGGGATCAATACTGGCTCCAGTTAAAAAGCAAGCCAGACCCAGTTGTGTCTGTACACAGAAAGCCGTGTGCAGAGAGCACAGCGCCCTGGCCCGACAGCCCCCTGCCCACCCGGAGCCCTGAACAGTTTCCGTGTGTCTGCCGCGGTTCCTGGCCTCCGAGGTCCATGCACATCTCAGGCCTGTCACATCACCCTTCCCAGCCGAGGCGAGGTGACCCATGCCTGCCACAGCATGAGGCGAGGTCCGCTTGTGAAATTACTAAATCCTGTTAGAAAAGAGGGCAACTCACTCCTGATAGAATTGTTGTCTCTGTGATCCCGGATGGCTCCAGGGAGGTTTTCAATCTCCAGTGTGGTGCCAGGATAGATTTTCCCAGCCCAGTCACTCTCTGGGCCATCAGACACAGCTGTATCCCCTGGGAAGGAATTCTTTAAAATCTCATTTGTTTAAAATTTGAGGTGCCACAGAGTGTGGGGCAGGGAAAGGCGTGTTTCCTTTCACCAGCAGCCAGGTGTGATGAAGGGGGCATCCTCCAGCACAGTGACAGCTGAGCGGGGCTGTCACACTACTGTTTATCTCCTCCTCCTCTGCATGCACACCGGTTGCAGATGCGAGCTTGCAATATTTGTGCTGATGGAAGCTGATGAATGCTGCCCTGTGGGCTCACACAGCCACCTTGGCGACCTTCTCCTGTCACTGGAAGTCACTTGGCATTTCAGCCTCTAGCCACACTGCTGGACACAGAGGATTACCAAGGCTTGGAAAGAAGGCACAGTGTCTCCTTACATTGAAAGCACCATCAGGTTACGTAAAGGAGAAACAGGATCCTCACCTTGCAAGAAGGTAGAGCTAAACTGAACCAGCGAAATAGACTCAGGTGATTTTTGGAATGTGTCCTTCATCTCGCTACTAAGCTTTGCTTTTGTCACACCGCTCTCATCCCTGGGAGTGCCAGGCGCAGGTTAGGTTTTTTTTTTTTTTTTTTGAAACATCTCTTCTTACTCGAATGATATCATCCCTGAAGGCCGAGACGTAACAAGGTGAATCATGTATCACCTTAGCCTCCCTTCTAGAATTACATCAGGCCAGAGCCCTGGGGTGCGGCCAGGACAGGAGCCAAAAAGCAGAGAGGAGAGGGACAGAGGGACGGGCACTGGGGGCCAGGGAGGAAGGGAGCTGGTTCTTTTCCAATCTGCTTTTCTTCTTCCCCCTCCTCATAGCCCCCTTTTCTTATTTATAAATCAGATAAGTAGAAAAACCAGTCTTTAAAGGAGTGGCCCCATGTTTATTGATGGTGTTGTTTTGAACGTAATGACACAGCTCCACAGCCCCGCCCATCACAGGTGAAGGCCGACCCTGGCTTTCTCTCTGGACACATGGGTTAGAAATGAAGGTGCATGCACCTCGCCTCACCCCAAGTATCAGCCGCATTTCCTGCACTGTTTTATGTCATCAGTTTTGTTTTTTGGGTTTTTTGTTTTTGTTTTTGTTTTTTGAGACAGGGTCTCACTGTGTATTTCAGGCTGGCCTTGAGTTCACTATGTAGCCCAGGCTGACCTTGACCTCGCAGTGATCCTCCTGCCTCAGCCTCCCGAGTGCTGGGATTACAGACATGCATCACGACACCTGGCCTTTTTTTTTTCCTTTGGTGGTACTGGGGATTGAACGCAGAGATTTGTGCATGCTAGGCAAGCACTCTACCACTGAGCTACATCCCCAACCCACTTCATCAGTTTTGAATAGCAGAGGAACTTGCCAGTGTGCAAAAATAATAGGAAATGCAAAGTCTTGTCCCACAGGATGATGACACCCACAGAGCTGTTTGCTGTCCAAGTAAGCCCACTGGTGTGGAAGGTCACATCACTATGGTTGGACAGGTGGGCTGGGATTTGACTTTCCTGAACAATTCCTGGCCTTTTTTCTTTCTTTTTGTTTTGTTTTTGGAGACAGGATGTTGTTACATAGTTCTGGCTGGCCTTGAACTCACTATGTAGCCCAGGCTGGCCTCAAACTCAATGCAATCCTTCTGACTCAGCCTCTTGAGTGCTAGAATTACAGGCATGCCTCACCAACCTGGCTAATCTAGCCATCTTAAAACATCAATCAATGGTGTGCCTCTGAGGTGTTCACAAAGAACAGGGACTCTAGCAAACCAGAACAGAATAGATTCAAAGGCCTGGCCCACCACTTAACATCCTTAGGTGGACATCAAATACGTTTAAAACTATCTCCCACCCTCTCCCTTAGTACCTTTTCTTTTTGATAGTTTTAGCCCTAAACCATTCCCACTAACTAGGAAGAAAATCTTCCACCCTCCCTTCCTCTCTGGTTCCAGTGAATTCCAGACTCCTCAGATCTCTGGGTCGGGCCACTCCAAACACATTTGTGATAAAAAGAAAACAGAGTGGACTGAGGACGCTGGGAAGGCCAGGAGTGAGGTCTGTTCCTGAGACACAGGAAAGGAGGCTGCAAAGGGCAAAGGGCAAAGGGAAAAAGAATCTGCAGAAGGCACAGTTTGGGCAGCATCTGATTGCAACTTCCAGCTGACGGGGTGGAGCCCAACTACAGACATCTGTTTGGAGTTTACAACAGAAACAAACACTCAGGAAACATGAAAACCCAAAAGCGACGCACACACATTGACACACACACGCACACCCGGACCGAGCTCCCACAGCTCCCCTCTGCCTTGCTCTCCACACCATTCCCACGAGGCCAGTCCAGGATGCAGATGGGAAAGGAATGGGCCGTGCCACCTCCCCACCCCAACATGCCTGCGCGGTGACACCATGACTCATGTACCCAGGACCCGCACTCACAACTCTTCCCTGGCTTGGTTTTCCTTCCAGGAAAGGCAAAGACAGCCCTGCTCCTCAGAGAGCTCCGCAGGGACTTCCTCTGGCTCTCCGGTCCCTTTCCAACACTCCCTGTTTGTAAAGGAAAAGATTATGCCCTAGCCTCCTCTTGGACTGTGAGGGTAACCCGCAAAACCTCAGCAGACCTGAAAGTCATTCCTCCTTAAACAGCCTCAAAATTCTGCGGGTGGGAAACAACTCCTGCTGCCCTCCTCAAAAACTAAATTAAAAAAAAAAAACTTTTAATTAAATCAGAAAGACCAGAGAAAGTTCACACTCACACAACTAAGTGAAGAACTAAGTGAATATGCTCGGGACACAGCACCCAGAGTTGAGCCGTCCAGGTAGGCCCGGGACAGTGGCCAATTCCACCACATGGTCCTGGATCTGGGCACACTCGTCCCTCAGCCACTCCTCACCATGCACCCCGGGGAGCCGCTCTGCACACTCTCCTGCTGTGTGACATTTTCCTCTTTATTGCGGCCCCTGCCCGCATGCCAACAGAACCAGAACCATGCTACTCAAAAAATAACGAAACGTTTTATCCACATCTCCGTATATACAACTGAACAACATTTTACATGTTTCTTTTGCACAGCAAAAGAAATATAAACATTCAGCTCTGAGAACACAGTTATGTACAAAAAAAAGTCAAAAATATTTAACAACAGTGCAAAAATATTTTACACAGCATCACGGAACGAGATCTTTGCGGCAGGAGGAGGAAGGTGTGTGTTTCTAAAGTAAAACTCCTTTTTAAAAGATAGTAGATGTCTTTAACTGTAAACAAAATTCAACTTTCTTTCATAACCCACCCCCTAAACAATTATTTGGCAGAGGAATTTGGCAGATTTTCAAGAGTCTGATGAGTCGGAGATAAACAGCCCAAGCTCTTAACACCAAAAAGAACTGGGGATTGGGGTGGCATTAACGCCTTGATGTGACTGCGACTTTTTAAAGTATGTGTGAATGACAGTGCGAAGTGGCTCCCGGGGAGGGGGTCGGAGGAAGTTAAACCCCGCCCCCTCCTCGGCCCAGCTGCCTCACAAACAGGAAACTGGCTGCCTGGCCGGACTTTTCCAATCACTCGGCGGCCTCTCCTCCTCACCCCATAGGGCTTCCCTCTACTTTGAGGGTTTTCTGTTGCATCTCCCCACATCCCCGCGAGCAGTCTGAGCCGCCCCAAAGAGAGCAGCCAGAGCGTTGGGGCGCAGTTTGGGAAGGAAGCAACCAGGGGAACTCCGCCCTGGGCCCCCGGGGGTCGGGGCGCCCCATTTCCCCTTTCCTCGGGCGGGCAGGGGAGAGGGACGTTGTTGGGACCACGGTTGGGGAGTCACTGTCGGGTACTAGGAGCGCAGGGCAGAGTCCGCTGGGAGCTCAGCCCGAGTGGGGCGCGTCGGGGCTGGGGCTGGCACTGCTGTCGGTGGGGCCAACTGGGTTCCCGGCTGTGGCTGAGGTGGCGTCGGGGCCCCCGCCCTCGATGGAGCTCTCGCTGCTGGTGCTTTCGCCGGACAGCAGGCGCGTTACACGCAAGTCCGCCTGCAGGGTGCGTACGTCATTGCCGAAGCTGAGCTCTCCCAGGTCGCTAATCAGCTGCGACAGCTGGTCTTTTATATCGGAGGAGGCACCATCATCCGGCAGCGGAGTTGGCGTCCCGGCCTCGCCGCCCAGCGCCTCCTCGCGGCCATTCTGCACCGTGTCCAGCAAGTCCCCGCACTCCAAGTGCATGGCCACCACCAGCGCATTCTGCTCGTCGCCCTGCTCCTGCACTTGGTCCGGCTGCCTCGCGCATTCCTCCTCCTCGTCGTTCTCCTCCTCGTCCTCCTCTTCCAGGCAGCCCTCCGGGTGCTCCTCGTCCTCCTCTTCCTGCTCTTGCTGCTCGCCGAGCAAGTCCTCGGTGATGGAGCCCAACTTGGGGGCGCTGCGGCTGCGCTCCACCGGGGGTTTGTAGCAGCAGGGTCCGTGCAGCAGCAGCTTGCGCAGTGGCACCAGGGGGATGGTGTGCGCCCCCACCAACTCCTGCTGCTGGTGGCGCGCATCGTCCCGCCGCTTGAGGCGCTTAAACTCCGCCAGCGCGTTGGCCGACGTCTGGTATAGCAGTAAAGCCATGGCCTGAGCCTTCTCGGGCTTGGACACCAGCACGGCGTGGCAGCGCAGCATCACCGCCTTGTGCTTCAGTTCGTGCCGGTACACCCAGGCGAAAACCTTGGGCAGTCGCGCGTCGGCCACGCAGTAGGTGACGCGGTGCAGCAGGTAGAGGTGGCCCGGGCGGCGCAGCGCGCGCTCCTCCGCGTGCACCATGCGGATCCCTTGCGCGCTCACCGTCAGCTTCATCTTCGTGCCCTGGCGGCCCGCCTCGCTCTTGCTCCAGATCTTGCCCACCGCCAGGTCGGTGCAGCCGTCGCCGCGCGCCTGGATGGTGGTGGCGTTGCCCAGGTAGAGCACGGTGTACGTGGGGTCCTCGCTGGTGATGTGCAGCTTCTTACGCTTGGAGCGAAACATGCTGCCCACGCGGCTGAGCGCGCCTTCGGGGCAGGCGCGCGCTAGCGAGCTGAGCGCAGAGTAATGCAGGCTCACGGCGTAGCCCTTGGGCTTGGACGCCTGCCGCGGCGGCGCCTCGGCCAGCAGCTCGAACTTGTGCCTCTTCCACGGCAGCATCTCCGGAGGGCGCCCCGGCGCGGCTGGCCGGCGCGGCCGAGCGCGCAGGGCGAGCCCCGCAGAGCCACCAGCCCCGGCCGGAGTTGGCCTGGGCAAGATTGAAAAATAAAACTCTGCTGGAAGCGGCCCTGGGGGGGGCAGGCAGAGGAGGACTGAGAGTTCTTGGGCACCCCGCAGGGGGTGGAGTACAATTTTTAAGAGAAGAAAATATTTAGCTTCGAGTGCGCAAAGGGGGATGGGGGCGCGGGAGCGTGCGCGCACACAGAATCGCCCCAGTCTAGGTAAGGATGAGGGCAAAAGTCTCTGGCGAGCTACAGCACTAGAGAAAAGGGAAGGAGAGTGGAGCGGAAAATGTCTCCGAAAAAACCCAGATGCGCCCGTGAGGAGAAACAGGGGGCGCCCCGCCGCGCAGCCAGGATGGAGCGCCGAGAAGCAAGAACTCTCCAGAGACGGCGATCTGGCCCCGCAGCCGGCACCTCAGGCCCCGGCCCAGAGCCTCGGGGACTCTGCAGCAGCCAGCCCTGGGGCCAGGCTCCCCACCCCCAAGGGTTTCTGGAGAGTGGGTGCCGCTACCGGGCAGGTCCCAAGATCAGCAGCTGGCTGAGGGTGACGGAGTCCGGGTGGCCCGCGGGCCCCGCGCAGCGACCGTGCCGCTTACTGCATCCCGCTCAGGTTGGAGCTCACTGTCCCGGCCGGCGCCGCCCGTGCAGCGCGGGGTTCCAAGGGCGGGGCGCGCGCATGTCGGCTCGGGGACACCGCTACCTCATGGCTCCGCTCCCGGCTCTCCTGGGTTGACTGCCCGTCTTTGCAGCGCGCCCGGCAGGGTCCTGCGCGCGGTAGCCGGCTCACCAGCCTCACATCCTTGCCCTCCGGGAGCTACAGCTCCGGTAAATATAGGCCGGCGCGAACCATTCGCGCGCGGGGACAGGGGAGGAGCAGAGGAGAGGCTCCGCTCCGGGCAGCGACTCTCGACGGATTTCTGGTCTCTTAAAGGGACCTGGTTGCAGCCCTTGGTCGAAGGCAGAAAAAGACGAATCCAATCCTCCAATTATATCCTAAATGTATCCGCATCTCTTTTATCTACAGAAACCACTAAGATCTGCGACTACCCCGCAGCAAAAGGAACTTGCACTCTGACACCCCACCCCCAAAGCTGAATTGCAACTCACTGAATAAATGTAGGCCTAGATCGAAACTTCTGGGGGAGGCGGCAGAAGGTGAGATTGTAGACTGTCATTTCCAGTGCAGAAAGGTTGGATAAATAGTAATTGTTTTCCTTGTAGGGCATCTCAGCTCTCTGAGAATCCCTGGGTGCTACTGAGTATTATTTTCAGAATTGGATTCTATTAAAGAAAGCAAACTGGTCGTGGGGGCGCACACCCTCTTATCCCAGCACTTGGGAGGCTGAGGCAGGAGGATCTCCAGAGTTCAAGGCCGGCTTGGGCTACATAGTGAGGTCAAGGCCAGCCTGGACTTCATAGTGAGTCCCTGTCTCAGAAGAGAAAAAAACAAAACAAACAAACAAAAAACCAAGCAGAGAGGCCAAGACTTATCTTTGACCAACTTGGAGCCTGTTACCCACAAGTAAACAGTGGGTAGTGAAAAGTGAGTGCTGAGAGGATTGGAGGACACACTGCTGTTTGCAGTCAATGAATGAGGCTCCCAGCTCCCAAGCCCCCAGCAATACTTCCTGCTGTGAGCCCTCGGAGTAGAGTTTCCTGAGATAAACACAGTTCTCAGTGCTGCTGTGTGTGGGGAGGCATCGGTTTGCTTGGGTAGGCTTGGCACTCAGTTTTATTATATCATTGGCACATTTGGGATGAGCGTTCTTAGTAAAAATTCAAATGGCATTTTTTATTTGAGTGTCAGACAATGCCTGGCCACCCTCCCATGGGAGTGATGATTGCATTAATCACCCTGCTTTCCGTGCCAACTGGGCGACGTCCTTTGGTAGCTCACCGCTGGGCTCGTGAAACTACCTGCTTGCCTCTATGGTCTGCTCAGTCGAATCACAGGGACTTCAAGGCCAGGCGTGGTGGCACAGGCCTGTAATCCCGGCACTCAGGAGGCTGAGGCAGGAGGATCGTTGTGAGTTTGAGACCAGCCTGGGCTACACAGTGAGACTTTGTCTCAGAAGAGGGAGAACGAGAAGGAGGAGGAGAAGAGGGGAAGCAGGGAAGAGGGAGGAGGAAGACAGAGTGGGCTACATGCTATGAGAAAGACCCAAAATGCTATGAGAAAGACCCAAAATACTATGAGAAACTGGGAAAAGAAAAAGTTGGTCGTGACTAAGGAAATCAGAAAAGGGTTCCTGGCGGTGGTGACATTTGAAGGGTGAACAGAATTTCCCCAAACCAGAAGGCCTGCTGGGCTTTCTGGGTATAAAGAACAGCAAAATCATAGAAGCGTTGAAAATGCGTGCACACGTACAGGGGAGGATGGAGTTTAATGGTACAACAATAAAAGGGGAAAGTTTCTGCATCAAAGCTGAAGGTTTCCTGCTAATGGATTTCTGAGCCTCTGCTTTCTGAAGGTGGGAATGGCCTGACCAACACAGGGCCAGGAGGCTCTGGAGAGGAAGAAGGACAAAGTCGCAGATTCACAGCCCCAGTCGTCGCTGCCATGTGTCACGCCTCAACTGCCTCTTTAATAAGCTTGCTTCAACCTCGGGAAGCAGGCAGGTTCTAGGCAAATGTGAACACCCGGCCGTGACTCACGGCCCAGACCTGTGCTGAGACCCAGGAGCGGAGCCTGGCAGTCTCCACCCCGCCCGGGCCTGGCCGCCTCTGGGGCCCGCCTGGCCACCCCCGCTGAGAGCTCCCGAGGACGCCAGCTCGGAGATCAGAGACTGGCACCGCTGCAACAGGACCTCTGCAAAATAAGCAGGGGAAACCGCCCTCACTGTGACTACTTTTTGTGACGCGGCGCCATCTAGTGGTAGCAGGCAGAAGCGCCACTCGGTGGGATGGCTTCCCATAAAACCAGCCAGGCTGGTGGTTGGATGGACAGAGGGCCAAGTCACAGTAGGAAGGAAAGGCTGCGACCTCAGGAGTCCCACCCCCAAGTTGGCATTGAGGTCAGGCTTTCGTGCCACAGAGCCCTCTGGAATGGCTCTTCCCTCTCCACCTCCCTCCCCCAACATCCCACAGAATGGACGTCAACTTCAGAGATGACAAATGAATCTGGAATCTTCAAAGCTTTCCACAAATATTTGCTGAGAGTCAACTCAGGTGTGACGTAGTTGCAGGGGGAAGGGGAGAGCAGTAAAGAAGACACAGATGTTTGCCTTTGTGGGATTTATAGGCAAAGGTGAGGCAGATAATCAACAAACAACTAATAAAAGATCGTGCAGAGATAAGTCTGTGAGGCAAGGAGGCAGCCTTAGCAGTGGAAAGGGGCTGATTTAGAAACACGGGCCCAGCCAGGCATGGTGGCACACACCTGTGATCCCAGCATTTAGGAAGCTGAGGCAGGAGGATCACTGAGAGTTCAAGAGCAACCTGAATTACATAGGGAGACCCTGTCTCAAAAAGCCAAAATATATGGTCAAGAAGGCATGTCACTGGGCACAGCCGGCAATGAGACAGGGCCAGCTGCACAGGGGCAGCGGAGCACTCTGACCTGTGCTGGCTGGTGGGGTGGTCGCCAGCCACATGTGGCTTTTCAGCACTGAGACGCACATTGGGTTGAGTTAAATCAAATATATATTTTTTGTTCATTTTTTGAGACAAGGTCTCCCTATGTAATCCAAGCTGGCCCTGAACTCACTATGTAGCCCAGGTTTGGCCTCGAACTCATGGCAATCCTCCTGCCTCAGCCTCCGGAGTGCCAGGACTACAGGTGTGCACCACCACACCAGGCTCCTCCTACTCACTTTTAAGAGCCTTTAACTCTCTGTTCCCCTGCTAGACTGTGTGCTCCAGGGGGCAGGGACGCTATTTATTCCCTGTTGTGTCACCACTGCTAGCATGATGCCTGCCACCAGGTCAGTGTAGGGTTAATATCTGCAGAACAAACATCAACCATGTGCGTATTTTCACAGTGATGGGACTGTAGCAGGCATGGGCTGCTAGAACTGAAGGGCCCTGCAGGATAACCTGGCTGGCCCAAACCCTGGTGTTACAGATGAGAAACAGAGGCCCCGCCATGCTGTGCATGGCCTGATGGCAAGCAAGTGGCCTAGCCAAGGTGCAGATTCCTGTGTCTGAACATCAATTCAGGACACTTTCCTTCTGCTAAACATAAACCCAAAGAGTGGGCCTGGTGGCGCATGCCTGGAATCCCAGCTCTCAGGAGGCTGAGGCAGGAGGATCACCATGAGCTCAAGGCCAGCTTGGGCTACATAGTGAGACCCTGTCACCAAAAATAAGTAAAAAAGTCTTTTAAACACATAAATGTGTAGAATCCACATTCTTCACTCACTATCCCCCATCAGGCCTATATTTTGGAGGTTCATAGATTCATTTGCTGAACTGGGCAGGCGCAGCCCTCCCCAGCCAAACATACTTCTCCCCATGAGCTCACTGAGCGACCACTCATAAAAGTCCATTTGAGCTGGATGTGATTACCCACGTCATCCCAGCATCCGGGAGGCTGAGGCAGGAGGATCGCCATGAGTTCAAAGCCAGCATGGGCTACATAGTGACTTTAAGGCCAGCCTGAACTACATAGCAATACCCTGTCTCAAAAAAAAAAAAAAAAAAAAAAAGGAAACAAACAAAAAAGACTAAATACTCTGGGATTCAGAGGGAAAAATAACTTCTAGTGAACAGTGAAGCAATCAGGACTCACCTTACTGGAGGAGGAAGGGGGCTGTGTGTTAAGCATTTCAGGTGACCAGACTGCTGTAGACAGAAGGAGGAGAGGGCCGTCCAGAGGGAGAAGAGGGTGTGTGCGAAGGTGGTGGCTGTGGAATGTTAAGTGACAGGGACAAAAACGGAGAGCTCAAGGGCACTGAAGACCAGTGTGTGGCAGACGCTGGGTCAAGGGAGCCTATGCCCATCTCTTCATTTTACAGAGGGAGAGGACCGGGCCTGGAGCAGGGAAGAAACTATCTCCGGGTTCTCCAACCCCTTCTTTTTGTGGCTGAGGAGGCCAGGGCCTCTCCTGGGCCTGCGGGGGCAGCCGGGGCATCGCCAGGCTGTGAGTCCCGGAGGCTCTTGGCCCTGCCTCCCACTCTGGCCTGAGCAGATGTTCTTCCGGTTCTAAGGACGGCAGGAAGCTTTTGTCATTTCCTGGGGCTGCCATAGGAATTACCTTAAATTAAGTGGCCCAGAAATATATTCTCAGCACTCTGGGGGCCGGAGAAGGATGCCATCTTCCTTTGCCTCTTCTGGCATCTGGTGGCTGCCCGACATATCGACCCAAGCTCCACCATGATGGTTGCATGTGGCGTCCCTCTGTGTCCTGTGTGTGCAGCCACACTGTCTAGTCTCACAAGGACAGCAGTACCTGGGTTAGGCCCCGCTCCGATCCGTGGGTTCTTTTCTTCCCTTCATTACATCTGCAGAGACATTTCCCAAATAAGAGCACGTCCACACGTCCTGGGAGTGAGGACTTGAGTGTCTCTGTTTGAGGCCACCTTCAACCCAAGACAGAGGCTGTGGCAGGAACACGCAGGAGTGAGCGAGGAATAGAGGAGCAGGGTCAGAAAGCACAAGCTCTGGAGGTAACCCTGTGGCCCATGTCCCCAGAAAGTTTCTCCTTGTGCCCCTTGTCGTGGAGCCCACCCTTCCCAGGGCTGTTTGCTGTAACGTTTGCCGTCGGGACCCAGGAGAAATGCAGTGTTAGACAGAAGCCAAGAAGAGAGAACCAGCACCTCACTTAACCGGTGTGATCAAAATCAACAGTGAATAGTGTTTAAAATTTTTAAATTTACTGCAGTAAATGACACACTGCCATGAATCCCCCTCAAAATTCTCCTCCTCCATTGGAACACACTTATCCCATGTTCTTGCCACTTTCTGAAGCAGCTCTGGAGTCCTCTTTCCTGAGTGTCTTTAGTTGCACCTTCGTGGTTGCCTTGATATTCTGAATCCACTCAAAACATTGATCCTTTTTCAATCATTTTGATTTTGGGGAAGAACTGGAAGTCACATGGTGCCAGATCCAGTGAATAAGGTGGATGAGGACACACTGCGATGTTTTTATGAGCTGCCTTTCCTTTGGATAGCACTCAGCAGCAGAATTCACTGTATTTTTTATCACACCTCATAAAGACACTCAAGAAAGAGGACTCCAGAGCTGCTGGCCCCTGTGACCTCAGATACCAAGTAAAACACAGGGCAGCAAGAAGAGGAAAGGAGCCTACCAGGGACAGTCGGGTCTGCCAAGCACTTCAGTGGTCATCTACCCAGTACCTACTCTGAGGCGTGAACCTAACGCAGAACACCCTGAGGCTTGTCACCGCTTTGCTTGAGCACCTCCTGTGTGGGGATCTCACTGCCTTCCAGAGCCACATGTTGCATCTTGGAACCACGCTCATGGCAGCAAGATTCCAGCCAACTCGATGTGGGTTGCTACTGTGATTTCTGCCATGTTCTGGTTCTGCTTGCCTCATGTCCACTTGGAACCATCTTCTCCCCTGTCCATATGACACTGCTTCACATAAGTGGCAGTGGTCCCTGTGACCCTCGGTGTCCCCCTCCTCAGGCCAGTCACACCTCCATCACCTTTGCCTCGGACAACACGGTTCTGCCTCCCACCCCCATGCAGCTAAGAGCTGATGCTTACTGATGTAGAGCAGTCTAGGAGGGGACGGCACATTCAGAGACGATGTGCGCTCAGAAGGCCCTCATGGCAGAGTAGGGCCGGCCCAGTGGTATAGTGCAGGGCTTTGTTGCTGATCTGAGCCATAAGCCCAGCTGATCGCCACTGAAATGGAAATTCATCAGGCCAGGGAGTCCAGCCAATGCTAAGTCACCAGAGCGATGAATGAATGAATGAATGAATGAACTGAGTGAATAAATGACTGTATAGGATGAGCCTGGCACTTTCTCTCTGCAGGTTTCAGAATTGGTGATTATGAACCCTACTTCTAGCTTCCTTTATTTTGTCTTACATTGCTTCACTTTATCGAATCTCAAGTTCTAGAACTAAAAGTGCAGAAAAATAACAGCACTGTTCCTTGCTTGACCGCTGTGAAGGAAATAGTTGATCGCAAAGGCGCTTGTGAAGAGGAGATCCTAGACAGTCCACATGCAAGTGTGGAGGAGTCTGTGGGTAAAAGTGCAATGCACATGGGGTCGTGGAGTCTGTGTCGCCAGAGCAAGGGGCTTTTACACTTTGCCTTTCACACACAACTTGCACAAGCAGACAGTGTTCAATTTGCAGTGACTCGGTCATTTGTAATGACCACCAATAAATGTCTGCTGAATTACTGAAACTCACTCATGTGTGAATCCACCCATTTCCAACACAGATCTACTGTCTTTTGCTTTGCTTTGTTTTGTTTTGTTTTGAATCGGTTTTGAGACAGGGTCTCACTATGTATTCCACCCTAGCCTGGAACTCACTATGTTAACCCAGGCTGATCTCGAACTCACAGTGATCCTCCTGCCTCAACCTCGTGAGTGTTGGGATTACAGGCATGCACCACCATGCCAGACAACAAAGATAAACCGAGGATAGAAGATAACTGACAAGCGTTTCCTTACTGATTCAGTGACACTGCAGAAATGGCCAGACTTCTGTTTTCACAATTCTGTCTCATGCAAAGTGCCTTAATGTCCTTGCAGAAGGGGGCGCTGTAGAGAATGAAAGAGAAGGGAGACACCTCACCTTGGAATCATTTTTCTGCAATCTGACACGTTCTTGGCCAAGGAGTGAAAGGAAAAACAACAGAAACCCACAGACTGCTCCATCTCTTCGCACGGCTCGGCCTCGTAGAGAGGGATTGCAGAAAACTCCTCCAAGGTTTGCTCCTGGGTATGGGTTTCAAGGCTTATAACTGTTCAGAGGTAAAGCAAGCATCACACAGCACTGTGAATGAGGAACACTCCCTGGGCTGCTACTCGGGAGCTGGATACATACGAGGCATCCAAGCCCCAAATCAATGCTGCTCCTCCAGGAGTCCAGGTTCAGAGAATACTGGCTTCCCTGATGGTGATGGAGGGGTAAAATGTAACTCCCAACCTGCTGGATGGCAGACACGCCGAATTTGTGTTTCCGGAAATTGAAGAATGAACGCTAAGGAACAATGGAGGTTAAGAGTAGGAAAATTTATTGAGGGATAGGACTGGAGAATAGGAGTAGCTCCTGAGAGGCAGGAGGGGTCCTGAATGAGTTGCCAATGAGCCCACTTCTCTGAGAAGTGCTTTTATAGAGCAAAATCATGAAGTGGGTACAACGTGGGTCAAAACTATAATCAATCAATAAGATTACAAGTATAAACCAGTCACGGTGGCACACGCCTGTAATCCCAGCACTCAGGAGGCTGAGGCAGGATTGTCGCAAGTTCGAGGCCACCCCAGGCACATAGTGAGTCCAAAGCCAGCCTGAAATACATAGCAAGACCATGTCTCAAAAAAGCAAACAAGGGGCCGGTGAGATGGCTCAGTGGCGTAAGCGCCTGCCTGGCAAGCGTGAGGTCCTGAGTTTGACTCCCGGAACCCACATACGAGAAAAGGGCCGGTGATATCACTCAGCGGCACAGGTGCCTGTTGGCGCGCGAGGTCCTGAGGTCAACTCCTGGTACCCACAAGAAAAAAAAAAGCAAACAAACAAAGATTACGAGTATAGCCACTCGTCTAATATCGATCCATTAGTAGCAAGGGCATATGGATGACATCATTAACATTGGTCAATAATCTATAGTCTTAGTCGTCTTTAGTCTTAGTCTTAACAGTTTTAGTCTCAGTGGGTAGGAGAGAATGAGCCATCCCTATTGAGATAATGGTTTATTTATATGGGAAATCTCAAGAGTGGTACCAATAATCTCAAACTTTCGACTATCCCTTAGGGAAGTATGCAAATCTGGCCTTTGTGACTTTAATCTCATTCAGATCTGCCTCCAGCCACAATTGTGATGTGTTCTCATCTGCACTGACTCCCTGGAGGGCCCAGCCCTGTCTGACTGCCTATAATATGTCTCCCTAACACAGCCATCTATAATAACAGGACCAACGCTGTGGGGCGCAGGAGGATAGGACCAGTCTTGCAGATGCCAGCCTGAGAGATGTGCGTTTCCGGGTGCGACATGATGGCTGGGCTTTGGCTGGGTTGTGCTGTTCCCTGAAGTGTGGGTGGAATAACTTCCGCAGGGACCTGGGCTGATTCATCTCTGCAGCCCCTCATTTCAGGCACCAGCCAGTGTCGGGCTGAACCCCTCAACCCCAGATCACCACTCCTTCCTCAGTTGACTTCACTCCTCTGGGTCTGGGTCCCATGACCTTGTCTCACCAGCGATTGCTTTCCTCTCTGCCCTCCTTGTGGAACAATTACCTGGCTGGGTTTTTACCTGCCTTGCTCAGGTGATGGGGAAAATATATCAAATTAGTCCCCTCACTGAGCTGGGCATGGTGGTGCACCCTGTGGTCCTAGCACTCAGGAAGCTGAGGCAGGAGGATCACCATAAATCTGAGGGCAGCCTGGGCTACATAGTCAATTTCTATCATCCAGCCTGGATGATAGAAGCCCTGTCTCAAAAAAAAAAAAAAAAAAAAAAAAAACTTGGTACCCCCACTAACTACTGAGCAATGATCTTGCAGTAATATCTCCTTTTCTATTTCTGCAGGATAGGAATTCTGACAGTCATTATTAACCCCATTCACCAGGTAAAAAAAAAAAACTTGAAACTCAGTTCTTGGAGTAATGTCTTGGGGGGATATTAGAATAATCAGTGCTTTTCTTATTTGTCAGCCAGGAAGGTTTGCTTCTAGTGTCAATGTCCTATTGATTCCCCCATGAGTCTTGATTACATTATCACTTTGGTTTACTTAATCAGTATTTTTTGAAAATACTTAGACAAATCACAGCAGAAATTCAAAGTGTTTGCTTCCTCATAACCCCTGGAAGTGTTGAAATCTGGGAAAGGAAACTAGGGTGAAGCTTCAAGTTACTGGCTGAGCTTTGTGAGTGAGGCAGCAGGGTTCTCTAGATCATCTACTGGTATTAAGCCATAAGCCCACATAACCCTACCTTGTGTCAGCATGATCTCTCACCACTCAGCTCTGGAGAGAATGCCAGAAGCTATTACTAGTCCTATTCCATGTGTTTTTGCAATATCATTCCAGAGATTATATTTATTTATTGTTTATTTGTTTGTTTTTGGTTTTTTCAGACAGGGTCTCACTATGTAGTTAGTCTGGTCTTGAAACTCACTATGTAGCCCACGATGGCCTGGAACTCTCTGTTAGCCTCCTGCCTCAGCCTCCTGAGGTCCTGAGGGCTGGGATGACAGGCATGTGCCACCACACCTGGCTTGTTCAGAGATTTTAGACATACAGCTGGTGGGTTGGGAAATGGGAGAGAGCATGCATGCTCCAGTACATTCCTTTGCTGGCCTGTGAGCACTGCCTTCCAGAAGCCTTGCCAACTACCACAGGGCTTGTCGGCAATCCTTGGGGAGCTGCCCAGAGTTCACTCCAGTTAGGCAAGAGCCCCAGGGAGATGCAGCACAGAGGCCTGGTAGGGAATCCAAAGATGGGTGTGTGGTGTGGTCCAACTCTGCTGCTGCTAACTTGCCATGACTGACCTCTAGCCAGTCACTGCCATGTCTATAGCTACGCCAGAAGGGAGTGGGCTCTTCCTGCAACTGTGTTACCTGGAGTGCATTAGAAACCAAGCCCCATATACGCCTGCAATCCCAGCACGCAGGAGGCTGAGGCAGGACGTTCTCATCACAAGTTCAAGGCCAGCCTGAACAGTTGAAGACCAGCTGTAATTACATAGCAAGATCCTGTCTCAAAAAAAACCCAAACAAACAAACAAACGAAAATAGAAACCAAGACCCAGGTCTCACCTCAGACCGTCTGCGTTACAATCTTCCCAGTGAGATTCCAGGGGGGTTATGTGCACATTAAATTTTGAGACTGACTATATTAGATGGCTTCTTGATCCTTTATTTTTAATTAATTTTAATGGACAAGTAAAAATCACACATATTCATCACATACATGTTATGTTTCAATGTTACATGTGTGCAAGAGCTAAATCAAGCCAGTTAACACATTCATTGCCTTAACTTCTAAAATTAATGCTAACAATCCTCCTTCCCAGCATCCCCAGGGACATCGGGTTAGCAACAGGGCAGGCTGAATTCTGACTGCATAAACTTGGATCTATGATTTAGGCAACTGCTTCCTTCTCTGGGATCACAACAGAGAGGCGGTTCTCCGGATTGAGAATGTGTTTTACCAGCACACATATGTCCCTAATCTTTTCCTACTGGCATTATAAGGAACCCTATTGATAAGGTGAGAACAAAAGCCCAGTCCTCTAAGAGTGGAGAAGCCAGCTTGCTGTTTTCCTCTCCCCCACCCCCAGTTTTTTGAGACAGGGTCTCATGTAGTCCAGGCTAGTCTTGAACTCACTATGTAACCCAGGCTGGCCTCGAACTCACTGCGATCCTCCCGCCTCAGCTTCACAAGTGCTGGGATTACAGGCGTGCCCCACCACGACCGGCTGCTCCCTTTCATTTTAATTATAGGAGATGTTGATGCAATATTAGCTGGAATTTACAAACATTTTTTATTTGAAATAAGTCAGAAGTCAGACCCTGTTGGCTTTCCTTACAATCTTGCCACGCCCTCGAAGTAATAATACAATTCTCCATTCGGAACTCCCATTAAGGGGGCACTTTTCTCCCCGGTTTGCAGCTGGAGAATAGGTAAACAAAATGCGATTCAATTGCTAGGCTAGACCCGTACGCAGCCCCTCCTTGGAACTGGCACACCAGGCTTCGTAGGGGGGTGGGGAGAGAGCGAGAAGGACAGCCCTCCAGGAAGTCCCGCCCACCTCCCGCCAGAGAGACATCGGCATTGGATGACAAAGTGGGAAGGCGGGGCTAATACCGTAAACGTGAACGGCCATATATTCTAGTTGTCCTAGTTTCCCGACGGACGGTAGAGACTAAAGAACAAATATGGGACGTACCATTCTCTTAACTCAATCACTCTATCCAAATTGAGACATTCGTAGGGGTATCTACAGTAAAGTTCCCAGAATCACTTTTACATTTTTTCCTATGATACTGGCAAACTCGAGATACACAGAGAGCACTCTGGAGCATGTCTTTCCCTTTTTCCACTGTCAACCTCGGGTCTAAACCACTTGGGCTTGCTTACGTCACTTCCTGGAGTAGAGCCGTGAACACCGGAAGTTGCACGCGCTGAGGAGCGAGGGGTTGTGCCACGCGGGGGTTGCTATGGGCCGGAGGAAGGTGCAGGGTAGTGGGTCGCTGGGCCGGGCCCTTATCCGCCACCGGACTCAGCGGAGCCGTAGCCACCGTCACACCGACTCCTGGGTGAGACAGACCGTGTTACCTTTCTTATTTCTGTCTAGTTTCAAGAGTCCGAGTGCTACAAAATGTGAGGTCAAAAGTCACAGGGAAATTTTCCACAAGTGACGCGTTTTGCAGAGTGCGTAGGAGTTTACGCCTGGCCGGGCAGCAGGTCCTAGCGAGACTCAGGGCACAGAGGTAGAGGCTTGAGAGCAGGACTGGTGTGATGGTGAGGCGGGGGTGAAAACATGAAGAGTCGCAAATGCCGAAATACCCTGGATACGTTTGTCTGTTGCCCTAGAAGTCTTAAGAGCCCTTGGAAGTTCTTTGAGCAAGAAAGAAACAAAACTTTTAAATATATATATATTGATTTAAACTGGGCGTGGTTGCTCGCGCCTGTGATCGGAGCACTGCAGAGACAGAGGCAGGAGGATCGTGAGTTCAAGGCCAGCCTGGACTACATAGCGAGATCCGGTCTCAAGAAAAAAAAATATTGATTTATTCGAACAGTTGATCCATAACTCAGATCCCTGCTTCCCTTTGTTTTTTCCTCGTAAGTAGTTTAGCTAAAAGACGAATCATTCATTTACCAGATATGGCAAGGCCTCATAAGGCCTCGGAAGGATCATAGTGGGACCCTTAAAAAGTGAATGATGTGACTTGTGTTTATAGCACTCCAGTCTTCATTTTCACCGTTTATTCCCCCGAATATTTGATAACATTCTGAGTTCCATAGTGCTCACTTGACAGTTTGTGGGCTACTGTCACACAGCTGTATGCATCGTCTGCAGTGTGAGCAGCCTGCAGTGCTTAGCAATACTCATCAGATGTAAGTTACCCAGGACGTTAGCGCCCTGGCAATTTTAATTTTAATTGAGTTTGAAGCAACTTGTTGTCATTGTAACCTTTCAAAAACAGTGGGGAAATTGTGAATTCTAAAGATTCTAAGTCTTACTCTGACTGTTGCTGTATCTGTCACTCAGTAAACGACCTAAGCTTTTGACCCTTAAATTTTTTAAAAACTTTGTTTGTATCTGTACTAAGTATATAACTTAGAATGGTGTTTGTCACACTCTAGGTTGTCTTGAATCAGTTTAGTTTGCAACAATTTTTTTTTTATCCAATAAGGCAGAAAATATTAAGGTGTTATATGTGCTAAGGCAACCTGTTTCAAGATTCTTTTGTTTCCATTTTACTATAATGACCAGTACTTACCCACTTGGATCACAGTGTGTGTCATGCACTTTTGGGTCACTTACATAAAATATATTTCTTATTGTGGAGCTCTGTCAAAAGAATTTTGACTTAACTGACTGGGAGAGTTAAGCTGGTTCAAGTTCTATGACTATAACTTAGTTTGCAACTCTAGGCAAGTTATTGTGCCTATTTAAGTCTCAGTTTCCTAATCAGTAAATGGAGACACGAGAAAATGAACTTCAGAGGCCAAGGATATAGCTCAGTGGCGCAGCGTCTGCCTGGCAAGCGCGAGGTCTGGAGTTCAATTCCTGATTCCCAGTACCAAAAAAAAAAAAAGTGAGCTTCTAAAGATTTTGGAAACTAAATGGTGAAGGGAAAGTGTCTCTCCCGAAGTACACTAATTACTAGTATGAGATTCTGAAGAGGCTAAACCACCCTCAAGACCATAGAATAGTTTGCAAAGAAGGTCAGAGCCTCCTGGGGGTGTCAGGAGCAGAAAACAGCAGCTTTCTTTTTGTACTTTTCGTTGATAGTTGCACACAAGCGAACTCAATGACGGCTACGACTGGGGTCGTCTCAATCTTCAGTCAATGACTGAACAGAGCTCCCTCGATGACTTTCTCGCAACTGCAGAACTCGCAGGAACAGAGTTCATAGCTGGTAAGTCGCTTGATGCTGGTGTGTGACACTGCTCACGTCACCTCTTGCTGCCGAGGACCATGGACGTGTTTGAGGACCCTGCTAAGGGCAAAAATGGGCTGTCCGTGCCTCAAAGGCGGGTTACCCAAGAGCCGTGTGGGAAAGTCCAGGAGAGCATTAAGCTGTGAGGTGCCACATATGCCGCAGGTTTTTAGTCAGTTGTAGAGAGCACTTTAGATTCTATTTCTTCCTATCCAGTTCAAAAAATGCATTACCGGCTCGGTGATATCGCTCAGTGGCACAAGTGCCTGCTGGCAAGCGTGAAGCCCTGAGGTTGACTCCCCAGTACCCACATAAAAAAAAAGAAAAAAAAGAAAAAATAAAGAAATGCATTTTGCAGAAAGTCTTTATTATTGTTTTATTATTAAAAGCAAGATCCTACCTCTGCTTCTGTTAGGCAATTTGAATCTGTGTTTATCTATCTATATCTATGTATTTTGTTGTTGTTTTGAGACAGGGTCTTGCTATGTAGCTTAGGCTGGCCTTGAACTCACTGGGTAGCCCAGGTTGGCTCGAACTTACAGCGATACTCCTGCCTCAGCCTCCACAAGTGCTAGAATTGTAAGCATTCACCACCATGCCCAGCTGTGATTATATTTTTAAAGCACCAGTCAACAGGAATTTTTTCCGTGCATATAATCTTTGTCACTGCTTTTCTTTTATTTTTTTATGTGGCCTAAGCTCTTAGAAAAGTACCTGTCAGAGATGGTATTATAAACTATTATTCTACTGCTTTATTATAAATGTTATATTTAGCAAATCATTTACTGATTTTGTCCAGAATACTTTTATAAACACCAGCTACTCTCAGCCATCATGCTAGCCACTGTAATAGTCTGATGTGTAATTATAAGCTCTTTCTGCAGGATTTTGTTTTGGGTGCTGTGAGGTCTTTTGAAGACAGTGTGGTCATAAAAGATGGCGTCAGGATCCCTTTCTATCTGAAAGAAGATGGAGGCCAGGCCCGAAAGCCTGGCCTGGGGCTGAGTCTTTGTTTTTCAGCACTGGCAATGGAACTTAGGGCCTCCTGCATGCTGGGCAAGCGCTGCTGCTGAGCTACAGCCCAGCTCCAGGGCTGAGAGCTACACCATGAGGAGATGATAGAAGGAAAAGGGACATACACAGGCCACCACAGAGCACTTGGGCCAGGTGTGCAGCAGCAGTGTGAGAGGTTGGGTGTCGCTGGTGCCAGGAGAACAGCTGTGATGAGCACACACTGAGGAGGGGCGGGGGGGGGGGGGTCCCGAGGAGAATAAATTCTGAAAGGAGAGAGCACCAGGCCTTCAAGAAAGCGAACACTGTAGTTTGAGATTCCACTTCCTGCTGGGTTTTTTTGTTTATCCCTGCCCCTAGCTGTCTATAGTTGTAGTGTATATATGATGTTTTGTTAAATGTATGTGTTGTGAAATGATCACCACAATCCAGCTAATTAACAGATCCATCACCTCATACAGCATTGTGTGTGTGGTGAGGTATTTAGGGTCTCCTAAGACTGAGGATGTAGCCCAGTGGTACGGCGCTTGCCTAGCTCTGGGTTTGATACCTAGCCCTGCACAAAAAACAAGCAAACAAAAAACCTGCTCACATAGCAAACTCTTAGTATTCAGTCCAGTGATTGTGATTATAGCAGCTATCCCTTGGATCTCCAGCACTTACCCTACCTGGTTGAAACTTCAGACAGTTGACCAGCATCCTCCTGCTGCCTCTGCCCATGCTCTAGATAACCACCATTCTGTCTCTGCTTCTATAAGCTCAGCTTTTCACGTCCCACATATCTGTAAGACCACGCACTGTGTCTTTCTGTGCTGGCTTGTTTCACTCAGCAGAATGCCCTCCATTCGCCCAGGTGGTCACAGTGTCAAGGTTTTTTCTCTTTTAAGGCTGAATAATACTCTTTTGTTTACATACGCAGTTGTCCCTCCATATCTGTGGGGCTTGGTCCCAGGGTCCCCCACAAATCCCAAAATCTGCAGACGCTCAGGTCTCTTACATAAAATGTTCAAATAGTAGTACCTTGTACTACCTCTTGTCCTTTGTATCATTGCTGTCATTCATCTCACTTTTTTTTTTCAATCAGACTTTATTGGTACATTTTAGATATACATAATGATCACACCCCTTACATAAAATGGCAAAATATTTGCATATAATCTTCACATATCCTCCTGTTCATCCCTAGATGACTTTTTTTTTTTTTTTTTTTCCTTTTGAAACAAGGTCTTGCTAGGTAGTTCAGGCTGGCCCTGAGCTCGCAGTAATCCTCCTGCCTCAACCTCCTGAGTGCTGGGATTAGCCTGGCTGAATACCACATTTTCTTTATCCACTCATCCATGGATAGCACAGGTTCATCCCATATTTTGGCTATTGCGGGTAATGCTGCAATGCAAGTATTTCTTAAAGATACTGATTTCATTCTCAAGTCTTTTGCATATATACCTGGAAGTGGGGTTGCTTTTCATATTGTAGTTCTGTTCTTAACATTTTGAGAGCCCTCCAGACTGTTTTCATAATGGCTGTACCAAATTTCTTCTTTTAAAAAATCACTGATAAGCTGGGCCGGTGAGATGGCTCAGCGGCGTAAGCGCCTGCCTTGCAAGCGCGAGGGCCTGAGTTCGACTCCCGGATCCCACATACGAAAAAAGGGCCAGTGATATCGCTCAGCGGCACGGGTGCCTGTTGGCGCGCAAGGTCCTGAGGTCGACTCCCCTGTACCCACAAAAAAAAAAAAAAAAAAAAAATCACTGATAAGGGCCGGTGAGATGGCTCAGTGGCTTAAGCGCCTGCCCGGCAAGCGCGAGGGCCCAAGTTCGACTCCCGGATCCCACATACGAGAAAAGGGGCCAGTGATATCGCTCAGCGGCATGGGTGCCTGCTGGCGCACGAGGTCCTGAGGTAGACCCCCCGGCACCCACAAAAAGAATAAAAATAAAAATAAAAAAATAAAAATAAAAAATCACTGATAAGTGAAAGGAAGAAAGGTAAGTAAAGACACTTGTTGTTCACCAAGAGAAGTGAGTCCCAACTGCAGTAGAAGTAGCAGAAGAATGGAGAAAGAGCGGGAAGGAGGAGAGTGTGAGGGATCTAGAATAAACCAGACCTGCAGAAGTGGAGAAGGAGTGGAGTGAGAGTCTAGAATGAGCCCCTGGGCTTCACAGAGAAGAACCCTGTCAAGCCTAGGGTGTCGGGACTGCAAAAGATTAAACAGAGGTTGACGAGGTTGTAGAGAAAGTGGAACTCAGACATTTCGAGCAGTGGCTTTCAGAGACATTTGGAGTTCCTGAGAAGGCTAGACGTGGACTTGCCAAATACCCAGCAGTTCCACTCCTGTGTACCCCGCGATTGTTGAAAACAGGTCCATGCAAAGACTTGTACGTGAATGTTCATGGCCATATTGTTTGCAGTAAACACAAAGGTGGTACATCTTGCAATGGGATATTATTTGGCTATTAGAAGGAAGAAAGTTCCAATATATGCTGCAACATGCAAGAGCCTCGAAAACATGTTCAGTGAAAGAAACCAGGCATTAAAAAAAACAAAGGGTCGGTTTGTAGGAAGAGTCCAGAGTCAGCATATTTATAAAGATCAATAGCTTGGGTTACCTGAGGGTGCGGGAATAGGAAGGAACTGCTGATGGGTAAAAGTTTCCCTTTAGAGTGGTGAAAATGTAAACCTCATCCTGGTCTTGGTTGCACAGCTGAGAACCGAGAGCCTGCGGCTCCGGGCGTCTGCTCACCCCACAGAAGATGCAGCAGGGTGCTCTTTGGAAAGGATGGGGGCTTCCTGAGAATGCTGCCCTGCAGGACACAGGGGAGAGGCCCAAACGGGGAAGGCATGCGTCCTCCCATGGGCAGTGCCAAGGAGCCTCTGCATTGACAGTGGCGAAGCACACTGTCCTGTCCTGTCGTGCAGCATGGCCCACAGTATTACTGGGGATGTGGGAAAAGATGGGCAGCTGGGGTTTGGAGTGTGGGGGCAGTGAGTAAGGAGTTTGGTGGTTTGGTTCAAGAGTAGTTGAGGGATGTCTGCAGTTCAGCTGAATAGGGAAGGAAGGGGGGGCGCAGGGTGGGTGATGGCCTGGAGCCAAGGGCGCAAATCAAGGGGCCAAGTGTTCACGGAAGTGGACAGAGCTGTGGGAAGGTCAGGTGGAAGCTCACCGCCGGAAGGAGAAGCAAGTATGGGGGGTACTGTTGTTTGAGGACAGCGTGGGTGAGAACTGTGGCTGGGTTGACAGTGACCTGGGTTATAGGCTGTGGGGTCCTGGGCAGTGTGGCTGATGAGGTCACAGGATGTGGTCTTACACCTGAAGGGGAAGAGGCATGGTACCAAGATGTTAGCTCTGCAGGCAGCGTTCAGGATCCTCAGTGGCTTCTCCGGTGCTTTCCCAGTGGAGCCCCACTGTGCCCAGGAGTGCACTGTGGCTATGCGTGGTGAAAAAGGGGAGACCCAGAGCAGCTAGAGTTAGAGCCTAGAGCAGAGGTCTGTCTAGTTCATGCATACACAGCGCTTCTCTTTCTTCTTTTTCATTTTCTTTTCTTTTTCTTTTTATTTTGACACAGGGTCTGCCTAAGTTACTAAGTTGCCAGGCTGGGCTCAAACTTGCAATCTCCTGCCTCAGCCTTCTTTTTCTTGACCATCCGCTAGTAATGAGTGTTCATTACAAGTTCATTACAAGTGATGAGTGTTCATCACAAGTGTCTTATATAAATCATAGCAGTATAGTAGTTCACCAGTTCAAACTGGAGCAAGTCTGTTCACTAAATCTTTCCTCCTCACCAACTCCCATTGACTTAAAATTATTCTTCATAGGTAAAATGAGAAGATAGGTCATGCTAAACTGCACTGCTTCCACGGAATACATTTACCGTAGGGAGGTTAATAAAATCAGTACTTAAAGAAAGAAATGGTGAGTTTTTGAAAATTTTAGTGAAGATTTCTTAATTTCTCTCTTTCTGTAGAAAACTTCACTTGGAAATTATAATTTACTGAGCTCTAAAGGAATCTAAATGAAGAAGGCTTAAAGTCTATTTTAGTGTCTTATATTGTTAGTTTTCCAAGTTTATCAAGATAACCAACAGTCTGTATTTTATATTGCCTCTTAAATAATAGTACTTTTTCTTTTCTGTAAACAGAGAAGCTAAATATTAAGTTTGTGCACCCTGAGGCCAGAACTGGACTGCTGTCTTTTGAGGAGAGCCAGAGAATTCAGCAGCTTCATGAAGAAAACAGACAGTTCTTGAGCATACCTAGGAGGTGAGCTGAGCAGAATCTAGACCGTAGGGCCACCAAGGACAACGCTGAACTGCTTAGTTTTCTCAACTGCCATTATCATATGCCAAATTCCATGTTTCATTTTGGTAACTTATACGTGGAATTTTTTTTCCTCTGATTATTTTAGACCAATCTGGGACAAAAAAACTAGCCCAGAAGAACTCAAACAAGCAGAGAACGATAACTTCCTAAAATGGAGACGCCAGCTCGTCCGGTGAGTGTCCAAACCTAAGGCTTCACCTTGAGCCCCAAGTTGGGACCTGGGTGGCTTGCATTGCCATCCTTCCTGGAAGTCTGGAGTGCTCCAAGAGGGAAATGGTCATGTTCTGTTCACTGGTGCACACGCAGATAGGACATTGCTGGCTTGCGTGTCTTCGTGTAAGGATAGCAAGCTGGCTATCCTGTCCTTTCCTTCTTCATTCCCTCTGTGGCTATCAGGCACCCTGTCGTTCTTCAGACAGGAGTTGTGCGAGAGATGTGTGATTTTGTATGAGAGGTCAACTTCCAGGCCTTAGATAGCTGAAGGATAAGATGTGACTGGTGGGGTGGGGTGTGAATCACTGATTTTTACATTGACTCAGCAGGCAGTATATAATTTGACAGTATTTGTGTACTAATTTTTTAATGTGATGAATTTGGTCATTTATACTGCTTAAAATTGTCTATTACAATCTGGCAAAGACACAAACTTCTCATTCTAAAGCCAGGCTAGAAGAGGAACAGAAGTTGATACTGACTCCATTTGAACGAAATTTGGACTTTTGGCGCCAGCTCTGGAGGGTCATTGAGAGAAGGTGAGTAACCATTTCCCTTCTTTTTGTTTTGTGTTGTTTTTGAGATAGGGTCTCAATATGTAGTTCAGGCTGACCTTGAACTTACTATGTAGCTCAGGCTGGCCTCAAAATCGAGGTGATCCTCCTGCTTCAGCCTCCTGAGTACTGGGATTACAGGTATGTGCCACCATGCCTGGCACCATTTTCTTTTGTGTAATGAAGGGTCTGTGCTAGTGGTATTAGATTTGGATGTTGACATATATTCGTGGGCTGTAGATCTGACAGGGTGAATATTAAAATATACAAAAAGTTACTGAGAATTTTTAAAAGTGAAAGTTTTTCTCACTAGACGAGTGGATTGATAAATACATGAGACTCATGAGCTTTGTCTGTAAGGCGAATTCTGTAGTTATTTCTGCAAAGACGTATTGAGTTTCCAGTGGTAACAGGAAATGCAGGTGTGAAAAGGGGTAGATTCTTGCCTGTAGAGAGCATGAATGTTACAGGAGATAGATGGCAATGGCCATTTCAGCAATCTTTCATGGAGTCCAACTAGCTGCCAGGTAGAACGCCAGCACCAGAGGCACCTAGATGAATGTAGTGCCGTCCTCGACCTCTGAGAACTCAGTACCCAGTAGGTGGCTGGGCCATCACTGGCCTCACTGTTGTCTCTGTTCTTGCTGTTTATATGAGCTCATGACCAATCCTCAGCACCCAGCCTCCTGGACAGAAATAAAACTAGGTATGTTACTGTCTTAGTTGCTTTCTTGTTGCTGGGACAAAATACCTGACACCCAAAGTTAGAGGAGGAGGTTTATTTAGCTCACAGTTTGTAGAGGTTTCAGTCCATAGTCGGCTGGCTCCAAGGCAGGGTGGTGCAGCAGAGGAGAAACAGTTCATGGCAGGGCAGGCAGGAAGCAGTGAGCCTCCCTCCTCCTTCCCCTTTGTATTCCATCCAGGGTACAAGCCCATTGGCTGCCACCCATACCCAGCGTGGGGCTTCCCTTATCAGTAATTCCTTTACCCATACCCAGAACTATGCTAAACCCATCGGTGAACTGATCCAGCCACCTCGCAAAAGCCCCACCTAAAAGCACGTGATGCTTCAGGGGAACATCTAGATAGCCGAAACAGTTACCCACAACATCTAGCACCCAAATTAGTTTCTTTTTTTTTTTTTTTATTTAATTTAATTTTTTTTTTAAGACAACAAGTAAACATTCTCATGTATTAACAAACTCAAGCATTAGAGAATATACAGATACCTTTTGGAGAAAAACATTACTCAGTATAAGATTAAGCCATGTAAGAGCTAGGTAAAAATAGAAGACTAAGGAATGGAATAGTCACAGTGAAATTGCATTTTCTTTTTTTCTTCTTTTTTTTTTTTTTAATTTATTTTTAAAGACAACAAGTAAACATTCTTATGTGTTAACAAACTCAAGCATTAGAGAATGTACAAATACCTTTTGGAGAAAAATATTACTCAGTATAAGATTAAGCCATGTAAAAGCTAGGTAAAAATAGAAGACTAAGGAATGGAATAGTCACAGTGAAATTGCATTTTCATACTAGGGAGACAATACGATGTTTACAAATGTGCATCCGGTTTATTTTGCTTGTGAGTATTTTCTCGAGTTGCATCCATTTACCTATAAAAGTTTCCAGTTTATCTTTCTTTATGGCTGAGTAGTACTCCATTGTATAGAAATACCACATCTTTTTTATCCATTCCTTGGTTAATGGGCATTTGGGTTGTTTTCACGATCTAGCTATTACAAATTGTGTTGCTATAAACATGGGTGCACATATATCGCTGTGGTACGATGTTTTTAATTCTTCTGGGAAGATGCCCAGAAGGGGAATAGCTGGGTCAAATGGGACCTCCAATCCCAGTTTTAGTCGACACTCCCACCAACAGTGGAGAAGGGTTCCTTTTTCCCCACAGCCCCTCCGGCATTTGTTATTAGTTGACTTCTTGATAATAGCCATTCTTTCTGGGGTGAGATGGAATCTCAGTGTTGTTTTAATTTGCGTCTCTCGAATGACCAGTGATGTTGAACATTTTTTCATATATTTATTTGCCATTTGTATTTCTTTATCTGAGAAGTGTTTATTCATCTCAGATGCCCATTTTTGGATTGGGTCTTTAAATTTGGGAGGTCTGATTTTTTTGAGTTCTTTGTATATTCTTGATAGTAATCCTTTGTCTGAGGAACAGCTGGCAAACATTTTTTCCCACGTTGTGGGTTGTCTCTTCACTCTGTTGGTGGTTTCTCTTGCTGTAGCACCCAAATTAGTTTCTATAGACATTAAATATAATTACCCTCAAAGTCATTAAAGAATTTAATTTTGTTTGTAACTTACACAGTAATAACTTTTTTACATTATTTACTTCCTTATTTTTTTGAGACAAGGTATGCAGTTTAGGCTGTTTTTGAACTGGGATTAGAGATGTGCACCACCAGGCCAGACTTTGCTCCCTACTTTTAAAAATCCAAAAACTTTATATTCACAGTGTCTTACTAAATTAAAAGGTAAATTTCAGAAGTGATCTGAAATGTGACCTGAAATTTAACCTATTTAAAAAAGGTATAGGAGGGATTTTGTTTAACCCACAAGACGTGGGGAAAAAGAAAACAAAGACTTGCCTATGACTTCTGTGGCAGAAGCCAACTCTCTGGTAGTGCCTTACATACTTAATTTAGTAAGACTGTGAACAGTCTTCTCTGTTCCAGAATTTTGGAACTCTTGTTGTACTTACTTTTCAGTACTTTATTCTCATTGACCAGTTGTTTGGAATTGTAATACAACTATGTAATAAAATCATTAAGATCTTATGTTGTTAAAGAATATCACATAATAGTAGAATGGAATATTTGTACTTCGCCAAGCTGCTATAAAAATTTCCTTTAAGAGGAAGTAAGTTGCATATGGAAATATCTGCCCCTCATACCTTGTGGGGGCCGAAGTGCCTCCATAACATGCTACATTAATAGAGACGTTCTCAGGGCTGCCAACCTGATAGTAGAGGTTGAGTGATAGTGTATTTCTCCTGTATTAAAAAAAAAAAAAAAAGAAGAGCCCCTGTTGCTTTTGCTGCCTTCTGCTTTCCATGAATTGCTCTCCTCCGTGAAGCCACCCTGCCTTGGAGTCAGCCGATTATGGACTGAAACCTCTACAAATTGAAAGCGTGGTGGTACATGACATAATCCCAACACTCTGGAAGGTTGAGGCAGGTAGATCGCAAGTTTGAATCCAACCTAGCCAACTTACTGACTTAGCAAGACCCAGTCTCAAAAAAAGGGAGACTTCTGGGAAGATGGTGGAGTGGTAAGCAGCAGAGAAAGAGCCTTTCCGAGATTTGATGTCCAGACACTAGAATATAGCAACACAAGGAACAGAAGGAGGGAAGCTGATCCTCTGGACCCAGGAAGGATCTGAAGCGAGAATTGACGCCCACAGGGAGAGCAAAGAGAGAAACTTCAATGAAGAAGAAGGAGGTGGCTGGCAGAGCCTTCTCCCTGAGTCAAGACTCACTGCATGGGAGGGGCATTTCAAACCTGCAAACACATGGTGACTGCTAGCAACCCCAGAGGCCTCCACAGAGAGACGCAGCAGTTCAGCAGAGCAGTAGATACCATGGACTACACTGGCTGGTAGTGGTGAGGATTCAGCCATCCCACTTGAGAGGCAATTGGCTGGGAGCCATCTTGGAGAGGGGCCAACTGAGCTTGGAACTCAGAACAACTGCTGGCTCCATCTAACGGCTCCCAGCTGAGTTCAAGCCCACAAAAGGTATGCTGACTACTGCAGGCTGAACAGGTCTGGTTCCAGCCTCACAGCCAGAATCCAGCCTGAACTTCAGGGGAAATAAAGGTGCAGGCTCACTCAGATTATCTACTACCCCACTATAAAGCTACTGCTGGCTTGCTGGGACAAATCTACATAGATCTGGACTCTTCATGCACACGTTATGTACCAGTGACAGCAGAGACAAACCTGGAAATGGACATTTTTTTTCTTTTTTTTCTTCATTGTTTGATCTTGTTTTTTTGTTTTTTGTTTTCTGGGTTTTTTTTATGTGGGTTGACCTCAGGGCCTTGCACTTGCCAGCAAGCTCTTGTGCCACTAAGCAATATCACTGGCCCTTTTTTTTCCTTTATGTGGGTTCCAGGAGTTGAACTCAGAACTTCGCACTTGCCAAGCAGGCACTTATGCCACTGAGCTATCTCACTGGCCCCCGATCTTGTTTTTATATAAGGGTGAACGTAGTTTCTAGTTTTTCTGTGGTTGTTGTTCTGTTCTGTTCTCCTTTTAATTTCTTCCTTCTCTCGTTCCCTCCTGTCTTCTGCGCCAGTTTCCCAAAGTTTGTGTTATCTTCCCTTGTCCTCCAGCCTTGCTTCCAATCTCTTCCACTTCTCTATTTCTTTTTTTTTCCCCTGACCCCTTTTAAATTTTCTCCCCTGAGAGTAAAATGGGCATATTGAGGGCTTATTTATTGCATACAATTTTCTTGTTTGTTTTACGTTTTATTATGTAACCACAAATCTAGTTTATACAGTTAAAGATGGTAAGTTAATGGTTACCTCAGTTTGTCATTTTCTAGGCTGTGTTTAATGCTATTGTTTTTGCTGATTGTACCACTTCAGCCGAAGTGACATAATTGTTCTAACCAACTGTTCTACCTGGTATACCAAGACTGAAATTGCCTAAGGGTCATAGAAAATATTGTGGGCCAGTGCCACAAACCAGGGGCTGGGCCAAGTAGGCAGCAACTTCTCATCCCCAGTAAATTGAAGAGGTAGGATCTTGCAACAGACTTCAAAACCTAAAAGCCAGCTACACCTGGAAGATACCTCTGAGAAGTAGTCATTTTCTAAGGATTCTAAATATTAGCAATAAAGCTACCCACAATAGACAATTTACAAGCATCAACCCAAGAATTAAACTAAAAAAAAAAAAAAAATGAGAAGATATTCTCATGGATGTCTGGATGCAACCCCAGACATCCAGTTCACCAAAGGCAAACCCAGGGGGCCATGAAGTAGAACAATCCAAAAGCCACCCACCTGGCCTCTCCGAAGTGGTGACTACAAAGCAAATGAGTGAGGCACTAGAAAAAAACCAGAAATAATTTCTCAGATACCTACAGAGATGGTGACCATAATGAAAAACATACTTAGCCTAGAGCAGTTACACTTAAAAAAATAGAGGAGATTAGGAAAATGATGGAAACCATGAAAGCCCGCTAAAGGAAAGAAATGGAATCCATGAAACAGATTCAAACAGGTATCCACAAGGTTAAAAATTCCATTGAAAGTATATGCAGCAGAATAAACCAATGTGAGGACAATCTCAGATATAGAAGACAGGCTTGTGGTTAGCGATCATGAAAAGAAAGAATTCTTAAAAATAGTAAGTAAACATGAAAACTCAGTCCAAGAGCTGCTAGATGATGCAAAGAAGAATAACAAGATTGGAGCCAGTGAAAAAGCAGGAGATAGCACAAATGAAATAAAAAAACCTGTTCACAGACATCCTGGCAGAGAACTTCCCTCGCAGGGAAAAAGAATTTGACATGCACATAAGTGAGGCATATAGAATTCTAATTAGCCATAAGACTAATAATAAAAAAAACTATACCAAAGCATATAATAGTCAAGATTCCAGAAATTCAACACAATTACAGAATATTAAAAACTGTTACAGAAAAAGAAACAAATCACCTATAAAGGAAAGCCTATTAGAATCACAGCTGACTTCTCAAGACAAATCCTCAAGTCAAGGAAAGCTTGGAGTGAAGTGTTTCAAGCCCTAAAAGAAAACAGCCTCCAGCCCCAGATTGATGTACCCTGCAAAACTGTCTTTCAAAGTTGATAGAGAAATAAGACATTTCCATGATAAAGAACACTTGAGGAAATTCATGAACACCAAAGTAGCACTCCAAAATGTTCTGAAGGACATTCTAGAAAGAGGTAATGAGGACTACAACTTTATGAACCCCAACAGAATGAATCCAACATGTGGGGCCAGTGAGATAGCTCAGCAGCATAAGTGCCTGCCTGGCAAGCGTGAGGTCCTGAGTTCGACTCCCGGAACCCACATAAAGGAAAAAAAGGGGCCGGTGATAATCGCTCAGCAGCACAAGTGCTTGCTGGCAAGCGCGAGGCCCTGAGGTCGACTCCCGTTACCCACATTAAAAAAAACAAAAAACAAACAAACAATGAATCCAACATGTAAGGCAAGCAGTTACACAGAGGGGAAGAAAAGGAAGCCAACGACAGGAAAATAACATCACAAGGATAAGTCAATACGTATCAGTTAAAACCATCAATGTGAATGGTCTCAATTCACCATTCAAAAGAAACAGGCTGGCAGAATGGATCAAGAAGGAAGATCCAACAGTATGCTGCATACAAGAAACACATTTAACTCAAAGAATTTCATAGACTGGAAGGCAAAGGATGGAAAACAATACTTCATTTGACAGGAACCCAGAAAAATGAAGGGGCAGCTATTTTATTTGCAGACAAAGTGGATTTCAAGCCAAGACTGATGAAGACAGGCAAAGAAGGTCACTACGTTCTTATAAAGGGAACAATCCAAGAGGAAGAGATAATAATCATAAATATATATGCAACAAGTACCAGTTCACCCAACAAATATTAATGGACATGAAAATTCAAATAAAACATTAATACAGTTGTATTCGGGGATCTCAATACTCCATTGTCCCAAATAGAGACAGATCAACTAGGCAAAAAATCAACAAAGAAATATCAGAAATGAGCCAAACCTAGAAACAAATGGACTTAGTAGATGTCTACAGAGTGTTCTGCCCCACAACATCAGAATACACATTCTCAGCTGCACATAGGTCGTTCTCCAAAATAAACCACATACTAGCTCATAGCACGTGCTTAAGTAAATGGAAAGGAATTGAAGTTATCCTGTGCATATTATCAAACCATAGTACAATGAAATTGGAAATCAATGGCAAAAGAAACCACAAGAACTTCATAAACACATATAAATTAACACCCTCCTGAACAACCAGTGGGTCACAGATGAAATTGAAGAAATTCGACAGTTTCTACAATTATACAATAATGCCGGTACAACATACTGGAACTTACGGGACACAATGAAAGCAGTCCTATGAGGGAAATTTATAGTACTGAATACGTATATCAGGAAAACAGAGCAAGCTTAAATAAACAACTTAATGTTGAAACTCAAGCTTCTAGGAAAAGAAGAGCAGGTCAAGCCCAAAGCTCGTATGAGGGAGGAAATTATAAAGATCAGAGCAGAAATTAATGCAATGGAGACTAAGGAAACAGTACAAAGAATCAGTGAATCAAAGAGTTGGTTCTTTGAAAGATTAAATAAAATTGACAAACCCTTAGCCAACCTTATCAAAAAAGGAAAGGCTCAAATCTACACAATTAGAAATGAAAGGGTAAAATCACAACAGATCCTGCAGAAATCCAGAACATCTGTACCTACTTTGAGAACTTGTATTCTAATAAGATGAAATATGCCAAAGAAATGGACAGATTCTTAGATGCCTATGAATTACCAAAGCTGAATGAAGAAGATATAAAAATCCGAAATAAACCAGTATCAATGAAATTGAAGATGTAATTAAAAACCTACCAACAAAGAAAAGCCCAGGCCCTGATAGATTCACTGCTGAATTCCTCAGGAAATTTAGAGGAGACTTAATGTTGGTACTTCTCCAACTCTTTAATGAAATTGTAGGGGAAGCAGTACTCCCAAATTAATTCCTAGAAGCAAGCATTACCCTGATATCAAAACCAGAGAGGGACCCAACTAAGAAAGAGAACTATAGGCCAATCTCCCTAATGAACACAGACACAAAAATCCTCAATAAGGTACTGGCAAACAGAATGCAGCAAATCATCAAGAAGATTATACACCATGACCAAGTTGGATTCATCCCCAGGCTGCAGGGATGGTTCAACATATGCAAATCAATAAATGATACACCATATTAATAGAGCCAAGGGCAAAAACCATATAATCATCTCAATAGATGCAGAAAAATTGTTTGACAAAGTCTAACACCCATTCGTGATAAAAACCGTACAGAAAATTGAGACAGGTGGTCTTTATCTCAATCTGATAAAAGCCATCTATGACAAACCAACAGCCAACATCATACTAAATGAACAAAAACTGAAAGCTTTCTCTCTAAAATCAGGAACAAGACAAGGATGTCCACTGTCACCATTCTTATTCATTATAGTTCTGGAAACATTAGCCAGAGAAATTAGAGAAGAGAAATAAAAGGAATAAGGATGGGAAAGGAAGAAGTGAAATTATCATTATTTGGGGTCTACAAAGAAGTCCTCAAAAACTCCACTGAAAAACTTCTAGATTTAATAACCAAATTCAGGGGCCGGTGAGATGGCTCAGCGGCTTAAGCGCCTGCCTGGCAAGCACAAGGGCCCGAGTTCAACTCCCGGAACCCACGTATGAAAAAGGGGCCAGTGATATTGCTCAGCGGCACGGGCACCTGCTGGTGCACGAGGTCCTGAAGTTGACCCCCCGGTACCCACAAAAAAAAAAACAAACAAAGTCAACACTCAAAAATCAGCATTCCTGGGCCGGTGAGATGGCTCAGCGGCATAAGCGCCTGCCTTGCAAGCGCGAGGGCCCGAGTTCGACTCCCGGATCCCACATACGAAAAAGGGGCCGGTGATATTGCTCAGCAGCACGGGCGCCTGCTGGCGCGCAAGGTCCTGAGGTCGACCCCCCAGTACCCACAGAAAAAAAAAAAAAAATCAGCATTCCTGTACACGCATAACAAACTCACTGAGAGAGAAATTAGGGAAAAAACACCTTTCAAAACAGCATCCAAAAAAAAAAAAAAAAAAAGAAATACCTAGGAATCAATCTAATGGAGGAAGTAAAAGACCTCTACATTGAAAACTACAGTACTCTGAAAAAGGAGATTGAAGAGGAGATCAAAAAATGGAAAGATATCCCTTGCTCATGAATCAGAAGACTCAACATAGTGAAAATGGCCATATTGCCAAAATTATTATACAGATGTAATGCAGTCCCTATCAAAATAGCATTAACATACCTCACAGAACTAGAGAAAACATTCCTAAAATTCATTTGGAGCCAGAAGAGACCTACAATAGCAAAAGCAATTCTGGGCAACAAAGGCAAGGCAGGGGACATCACAATCCCTGACTTGAAATTATACTACAGAGCTATCATGATAAAAAACGGCATGGTACTGGCAAAAAAAGACAGACCTGAGGATCAGTGGAACAGATTAGAAGATGCAGAAACAACTCCAGATATACTTATCCACTTTATCTTTGACAAAGGTGGCAAATACATTCACTGGAAGAAAGATAGCCTCTTTAATAAATGGTGCTGGAAAAACTGGCTTTCCGCATGCCAAAGATTAAAACTAGACCCATATCTTTCAACATGCACTAAAATAAAATCGAAATGGATCAAAGATCTAAATATTAAAACAGAAATGTTAAATCTGTTGGAAGATAGAATAGGTAAAACTCTTGACACTGGTGTAGGCAAAGACTTTATGAGCAAAACCCTGATCACACAGAAACTTATCAATAACGGGGATCTTATTAAAAAGCTTTTGCACAGCAAGAGAACCCACCAACAGAATGAAGAGACAGCCCACAGTGGGAAAAAAATTTTGCAGCTGTTCCTCAGACAAAGGACAACTATCTAGTTACATAAAGATCTCAAAAAAGTCAGATCCCCCAAATGTAAAGAACCAATCCAAAAATGGGTATCTGAGGTGTATACATACTTCTCAGATGAAGAAGTATAAACAACAAATAAATATATGAAAAAATGTTCAACATCACTGGTTATTTGAGAGATGCAAATTGAAACAATGTTGAGATTCCATCTCACTCCAGAAAGAATGGCTGTTATCAAGAAATCAACCAATAACAAATGCTGGCGGGGCTGTGGGGCAAAGGAACCCTTCTCCGCTGTTGGTGGGAGTGTAGACTGGTGGAACCACTGTGGAAATCAGTGCAGAGATTGCTCAAAAAACTAAAACTAGAGGTTCCATTTGACCTAGCTATCCCCCTTTGTATCTTGCTGAAAGAATTAAAAGCATCATACCATAATGATATATGCACACCCATGTTTATAGTGGCACAGTTTGTAATAGCCAAATCTTGGAAACAACTCAAATGCCCATCAACTAGTCAAATGGATAAAAAAAGATGGGGGGGGGTGTTACATATACAGTGGAGTACTACTCTGCCATAAAGAAGGATAAGTTAGAGACATTTCCAGCTAAATGGATGCACCTTGAGACCATACTCTTTAAGTGAAATAAATTGGACATACATGTGTAAATACCACATTGTTTCTCTGGTGTGAGAAATGGAAAGTGTAAATAAGCACCAAAATGTATAATACGTATTGTGAAATAGGAAGAAAACATTTAAGTGGGGAGGGAAACAAAGAAGGGGCAAAGGAAAAGTAAAAAAAAAAAAAAAGAAAAGGAAAAAGTGGAAACAAAGCTTTTGTAAATGGGGAGGGGAAGAGGGGTTGAAGGCAGGGTAGGGGAATGGGGAAAAAAAAGAATCAAGTTATATCATGTACAAGTACAAAATCTGCATGATGAATGTGATCATCTGTACTTAAATTGTACCAATAAAAATCATAAAAAAAAAAAAAAAAACGAACTCAATACCTAGTGGAATACAAAGGGGAGTATGATTTTTTTCTGTTACAGATAGAAGGGCAGTGGGCCATGTCACAGCAGAGAAAGGAGCAGTTGTTGAGTGGGGGTGATTTTTTGTTTGTGTGTTTTTCAGTTGAGACAGGGTCTCGCTGTGTAGTTGAGACTGGCCATAAATTCACTATGTAGCCCAAGCCGGCCTCGAATTTGAGGCAGATCTCCTGCCTCAGCCTTCTGAGTGTTGGGATGACAGGCATGCATCACCACACCTGGAAAAACTGCTGTTTTTTTGTTTTTTGTTTTTCTTGCTCTGTTCTGGTTTTGGTAGTGCTCGGAATTGAACCCAAGGCCTACCAGCATGCTAGACAGGTGGTCTACCACTGAGCTACAACCCCAGCCCCTGGGAGTATTTTTGGTTTTTTTCTTTAATTGGACTTTTAAAAAAAGAGAATGATTTAGATAAGTTGAGAATGGCAGATTTTTATTGTGTTCCATGTAATACTAAGGAGAATTCCTGATTGTAAGAAGTTGATGAGTCAACTTTCTCTAGTCTCACCTTTCTCCTTCAGGGGTTTCTGAATTATTTTCAGGGATCTGATAAATGAACTTCTACTTTTTTTTTTTTTTTTTTTTGTGGGTACCGGGGGTCAACCTCAGGACCTCGTGCGCCAGCAGGCGCCTGTGCCGCTGAGCAATATCACCGGCCCTTTTTTCGTGTGTGGGTTCCGGGAGTCGAACTCGGGCCCTCGCGCTTGCCAGGCAGGCGCTTACGCTGCTGAGCCATCTCACCGGCCCATGGACTTCTACTTTAAATGCTTTTTAACAAGGAGTCTGCCAGGCATGGCGGTGCACACCTGTAATCCCAGCACTCTGGAGGCCAAAGCAGGAGGATCACTGTGAGTTTGAGGCCAGCCTGGTGTACGAAGTGAGTTCAAGGCCAGCCTGAACTGCATAGTGAAATTCTGTCTCAAAAAGACAAAAAAAAAATAATAATAATATCAAGGAATCTACAGGCTGTATTTTTTAAATCCATAAAATGTATCTAGTAAGAACATTTAAGAAACCAGATGCTTAAATTAAAATTCTCAGAAAAGAATATTACCACATTTACCATTGTTGCCGAGAAAATAGTACTTGAAAAGAAATTTTCTTTTTTTAAGAAATTAGTGGTGGGCCTGTGAGATGGCTCAGCAGCGTAAGCGCCTGCCTGCCAAGCGCAAGGGCCCGAGTTCGACTCCTGGAACCCACATACGAAAAAAGGACTGGTGATATCGCTCAGCGGCACAGGCCCCTGCTGGCGCGCGAGGTCCTGAGGTCGACCCCCGGTACCCACAAAAAAAAACAAAAAAAGGAAATTAGTGATGATGCTTATGTGAATGTACTTAAAACCACTGAATTGTGCACTTAAAAAGTGTGATTGTATGATACAAGAACTTTGTCTCAATTTTTTCTATTCTTTTTTTTTTTTTTTTTTAGACAGGGTCTCAATATGCAGTTCAGGCTGGCCTTGAACTCACTGTGTAGCCCAGGCTGGCCTTGAACTTGCAGGGATCCTCCTGTCTCAGCCTCCTGAGTGCTGGGAGTACAGGCATGCACCGCTGCACCTGGCTATTTTCAGTTTTTATTAGCATATGTTTGTGGTATGTAATGATCACGTTCCTCGTGGGGAGTTTTGATACATGCACGCAACACATTTTAGTTCTTTTCATCCCCACCTCTCCCGCCCTCCCTTCCCTGCCCTCCATCTTTTGATCCATTTCCCATTAGCAAAAGATCTATCTCCCTGTTTCCTATTATCTTTTATTTTGCTCTTTATTTATGTGTTGGACTTCTCATGTAAGAGACCTCATGCATCTGATTTATTTCATTTAACACTGTGGTCTGATTTATTCCATTTAACATTCATTTTAACAAAACAAAAACACCTTACATTTTTCCCATGTGTGGTGGCGCACACCTGTCATCCAACACTTAGAAGCCTGAGGCAGGAGGATCGCCTCAAATTCAAGGCCAGCCTCAACTGAAAAACAGCCTCAACTGACAGACCCTGTCTCAACTGAAAAACACAAACAAAAAATCACCCCCACTCCTTAACAGTCGCTCCTTTCTCTGCAGTGACAGGGCCCATTGCCCTTCTGTAACAGAGGGAATCATACTCTGCTTTGTATTGCACTGGGTATTGAGTTTTTTGGGTTTTTTTTTTTAATACAGGAGAAATACTGCCACTCAACTTGTACTGTCGGGTTGGCATTATGCATCCATGTCCCGACAAGTTTAGTCGCTTAGGCGCCCTCACCCTGCTCCCTGAGGGCAGGTTGGCTAGGATGTGAGGAGGTTTGTGTGTGGCTTTCTTCGGCTTCTTCTCATGTCTCTTTCCTTGCGTTCCTCTCTCTGTTTGTTCTGGCCTCTGACCTTTGTGAAAGCGGGTGTGGGTGATGGGCTGCCGGTGTAGGGGGAGCTTGCCGAGGGTGACTGCAGGGTGGCTCGGAGGGACCAGCTGTGTGGAGTAGGATCGCCACAAGGTCTCAGTGTCCAGTGGTGTTTTCCTTAAGTAAATAACAGTCTCCCAGGTGGGATGGTGTGAGGGGCCAGGCAGGCAGTGTAGGCTGCTTTTAATCCCCTGCCCATCTCTCCTGGGCCGGGGCCCCAGTTCTGGAGCCTGTCTGGTCCCTTTCTTCTATAGCAAACACTGTCCTCTGCTGTTGGGGTGGCGGAAGGGGCTGTGCAGAGTTGCAGTTGCCTGGTGAAAGCAACACCAGGGCCAACTCAGGACCAGGCAGGTTCTGGCCACGCCTCACCCTCGCTTTGAGAGATACCTCGAGTCTTCCTGGGACTCAGACATAGGTAGGCTTGCATCTCAGTGTCTTGCCTTCCTTGATTGCTGCTCTTCTTTCTTTCTCTTTGTTCTAAAGAGTTTCATCCTTTACTTTCCCTTTTGTGGGTCCCGAGAGGGAGCAGAGGGAGCCGTGCGTGTTCAGTCTTGGTGTTGAACAGGAAGGAAGATCCTCGCACTGGACGCCCCTCAGTCAGCAGCTGTTTCCCCAGGGAGCTGCTCCACCGACAGTTGTGGCCTCAGGTGGATTGAGTATCCCTTGCTCTCGTGTTTATTGTGTGATATGTGCCCCACCCTGTGACAGAATAGCTCTAACTCAGGGACTGCTGTTCCTATCACATGGAAATAGACCTGCGTTACACAGAAATGTTGTTAATAAATGACGGCTGCCGCATCTTTCACAGGAAATATTTACTGCTGTCTTCTCTGTCGCAGATGTCTGCTGTTTGCTCACAGGCTAGCTGGGCCATCTGCCCCATTAATTCTAGTAGTAGCTCTCAGAGTCTGCTGTGCACCACACAGCAGGATGCAGGAAACTGCCAGCTCCAAGGGCAGAACACTGTGTTCCAGCGAGATAAGCCACTTCCACCGGGCTGCGAGCACTTCCTGCCCCACGGCTGGCTTTGTACCTGGGTCCAGCGCTCAGAGCAAGCTGGTCTGAAGTGTCTTCCTTTCTCGCTGGCATTTTAAAGCTGTTTATTCCTTTTGCATGTCTATGGGGACTGTGATTTTAGCTCATCATCCAAATTAATTCAATTTGAAAGTGAGACAAGGCCAGTGAGATGGCTCAGCGGCATAAGCGCCTGCCTGGCAAGCGCGAGGGCCCGAGTTCGACTCCCGGAACCCACACACAAAAAAAGGGCCGGTGATACCGCTCAGCGGCACGGGCGCCTGCTGGCACGTGAGGTCCTGAGGTTGACCCCCCCCACCCCGTACCCACAAAAAAAAAAAAGAAAGAAAGAAAGTGAGACATTACCTTAAAGAAGGAAATAGTGGGGCCAGCATAATTAGAAAACATAGCAGTTTGTCAGAAATTCCCAAGTCTGAGTTTTTTAAATCCCGAGATTACACTAGGAGTTTAACGCTTCTGAAAGCAAATGCACTTGGAGTTGTCAGGAGCCCTGCCCTTAATGGTAGCGCTGCTCCCTCGGTGTCTAGTTGAGTTACAGGGTTACCTGAGAAACGGCCGCTGGCCAGCCTAGAATTTGAGGAGGTGGTAACAGCTCTGCAGAGTGTGTCTAGCAGTGGTCACAGCTGGCCTTGTAGCATCTCCTTAGCCACAGAGGCTGCAGGGAGGGGGGAGCCTCCCATCAAAGTGAAGGAGAAAAATGCTGCGCTGTGGGTGAGGAAGGCGAGGGGCAGGCCATCAGCTACAGGCTTTCTCATTGGCACCTCTTCGTGCAATGGGAGAAGTTGGACTCGTCCCTGCTTCAGTGTGCCAGCTGTAGCTGGTAGTGGGTGGTTTTGTATTTTTGCCATGAAATACATTTCTTGGAACTGTTGGGTGATTGTTGGCTAGTTGCAAACTGTCTTTTCTGGCAGTCCTGAGTTCAAATCAGATATTGGCTTCTTAGTGGCAGCTGGCAGCAAGAGCTTTATTACTGTTCTTTCGAGGCCTGAATACAAGTGCAGATGAGGAGCTGGATTTTTAGTAGACGTCACCTAGGAGTGCAGGGTTTGCGTACTCATTCATCTCTCCAGGAGGGGCACATAGAAGCCACAGTGGGAGTTTAGCAGTGAATGCCACATGGGCCCCTTGAGGTGGCATTCGAGCAGCAGAGCAGGACCTCTGTCCAGGAGGCCAGGAGTCCTTTTTGGGCTTCACCACTCTTAGCTGATATGGGCAGTCACATAACTGCTGTAAGCATCAGTTTGCGCACATACGAACAGAGAACACCTGTGTCCGAAGGGGTGGACGTATGGCGGGTGCTTGATGTGTGGGAGGGTTTGCTGCTCTGCCTTCGGTGTGTGGGCAGTGGTCCCTTTTCCTCCTCGGAGACTGTATTGATTATCTTGCTTGTGTTTCAGTGATATTGTGGTCCAGATAGTAGATGCTCGAAACCCACTCTTGTTTCGCTGTGAAGATTTGGTAAGTACTGTTTTCCGTACTTGGAACAGCAAAGAGGCTGGGGCCTCAGCACATACCTGCAGGCAGGCGCTCTGCTCTCCTCCTGAGGCCAGGGGCTTGCACAGTGTCACTGCTTAGACACATGTCTTCTCGGACAGCTCTTTCCGTCTGCGGGAAAGCGCACACGCTTCAAGAGCTTCCATTTTAGTTTAGAAGCCACTTTATTAATACACTTTTGCTAGTTTTCCAGTTTTCAAGACATTAATCGAAATAGCATTGTACATATTTTAGCATATTCTCCTACTCTAATCACCTCACTTCTTAATCGTTCTCATCTACATTTCTCTTCTCACACCCTACTTACTACTCCTTGTAGTATTTTACAAGTGAACTAAGTTTATAAAACACCATGAGGAGTAGTAACTAAGGTGTAAGGGTTACATGAAATAATGTTATACAATTTGAATTAATAAAACATTGTACACATGTGATGTGATCATAGTTCTGTTTGAGAACTACATATAGTTATAATAGTACAGGTTTTGTTTTTTGCCTTTTTCGAGACAGGGTCTCACTATGTAGTGCGGGCTGGCCTTGAACTCACTTATGTAGCCCAGGCTGGCTTCGAATTCACAGCGATCCTCCTGCTTCATCCTCCCAAGTGCTGGGATTATGGATGTGTGCCACCATGCCCAGCAGGTTTTTGTTGTGTTTTTTTGTTTGTTTTTTTTAAACTGGTAAGTAACAAAAAGTTTAACAGTGAAATCTTTTTTCAGAGTTTACTGAAAGGATTATTTAGAATATACCAAGATTTAAAATCTTTATGTTAGAAAGTGATTTAAAACTGTGGGAGAACTGTTATTGAAGATCTTCAATATATAATTAGCCCAATTTTTTCCTGGTGTGCTAGGCCTTACTGTCTTTGCCTTCCACAGGAATGTTACGTGAAAGAGATTGACACCAATAAGGAGAATGTCATCCTGATTAACAAGGCGGACCTTCTGACTGCCGAGCAGCGTGGTGCCTGGGCTGCATACTTTGAAAACGAAGGCGCACAGGTTATTTTCTGGTCAGCTTTGGCCGGAACCGCCCAGCCGAATGGGGATTCTAAGGTAACCGCAGGGACCTTTGCAGGGTGATGTTGAGGGAGGATTTTGTGCACATGAACTTGCTTCATTTGTGTTCTGTTTTTCCTTGGTGGAGATTTACTAGTTTTGCTTTTTGGGTTTTTTTCCATAAATGCTCTGATGATAGGATGACCTGTAGAAAGGTCGATCACAAAGTTATTTTGTTTGTGGTTTTCAAGTAGTGTGATGTCCCTAGTGTTGGGCACTGATACATTAATATTTTTTTAAATTTTAGGCAGGAAGATTTCTAGGAAGTTTCATAATGACCTTGTAATTGCTTTTAAGAGAAGTTAGAACAGAAGGGTACAACTGAAGGATGTAGTGACTTCCCAGGGCTTGATCCAAATCTCTTGACTTTGTTCTGAAAACAAAGAAACTAAGTACCCCTAAATTAAGATATGCTGTATTATTTCCTTTTAACTCAAATTTTACAGAAACAACCTGGGGCTTATTTTATTTTCCAGTAAAATTAGTAGGAAAAGAAATTAGTAATAGAACTCTGAGTCTGGTACTGCTTTTCCCCTGCCCTGCTTCCCTTTTCTCTCCTTTTACCGCTGTCTGAGGTCTAGAGGGAGCTGAGCGGCCCCCCCCTGCCAGGCATGGCATCTCACTGGGTGGCGGTCAGTGGCCCAGGTGACACAGTTCTTTTCTCTCTGGATTCGGAAAGTCCTTGCCCCAGTCTGTCCCCTGAGGACGTGGCTGCTTCTCCTCGGTTTCCTTTCGCAGACTGCGAGTCTTCTGTCAGATCTCTCCGAGCATGGCCTGGGCTGCTTCCTGAGCTCCGGCGACCTGAGTGCGTCACGTGGGTGCTGGTGCCGAGGGCACGCTGCAGAGACCCTGCCTTCTTGTGATCGGGGTCCCCCTCAGTGCCACGTGCTGTGCATTTATTCCCTTTCGGAGCTCTGGGATGCTGTGGGCGCCATTACCCTATTAGCGACCAAATCCCACAAAGACTTTTTTTTAAGAAAACCTCCCTTTTTTTTTTTTAAGTTTATTGGTACATTTTAGGTATGTATAATCACATTCGTTATAGGGAGTTTGTTTCTGTACATAATATAACTTGATTCTTTTTTTTTCCCATTCCCCTCCCTCCATTCAACCCCTCTTCCCCTCCTTACTTACAAAGCTTTGTTTCTATTTTTTCCTTCTTTAAAGACTTTGATTTTTAAAATGATTGAGAGAAGTTTACAAAGAGGACACACAGACTTCTTTACATTCATCACTCATTCATCATGAAAATTGCTCCAATTTTATGGCTCTCTTGTAAGCCAGGTTTCTTTTTAAGTTGCCAGATGTGATTATGAAATCTTGGTGTTTTGTTTTTATCGCTCCTTTCCTAATGTTTAGGATGCCTATTTGACCAAGTTCACCCTGTCCCTTTCTGTCACCGTTAACCACCCTAACCCTAAATGATTTAGGAATGATACAAGGTCTGTTGCATTTTCAAATCCCGACTAGTTCACCCTGGGGTGAAATTTTGCTGCTTCCATGTGTGTGTCATGGAGCTTTTTGACTTACTGAAGGCGGTGATAAGAGAGTAGCTGGGCTGGGGTTCAGCTCAGTGGTAGACTGTTTGCTGGCACGCGCAAAGCCCTGGGTTCTGTCCCCAGCCACACACAAAACAGGGAGTAGCAGTTTCCTTAAACATGCAAAAACATGTAAAATGGCTTTTACAGACAAATTATGCCCTTGTTTTGTGCAGAGAATGTTAAAATGTTTTATTGTAAATGAGAAAAGCTTTATTTTATTGTACAGCCCATTGCAAAATAGTATATTGCCGAAGAGTCAGCATGACACTTCACCTTGCTTTGAGATTTATTTTAAATTAGGAAAGCAACTCATGTGCTTCTCTATAAAGTTTAGAAGATACCGAAACAACTGAAGGCGTGCAACTCTGTGACCCTGCGCCTTCCCAGGCTCCCGGTGACTTTTCTTGCCTCTGTTCATCTTACATAACCGGCTTGTTGAGTGTCGTCCCTCGCGTGAAAAGTGCAGTTACAAATTTGGGAGCTTTGGGTTTCTGTCATTTCACCAGGAGCCAGAGAACAGCGATGCCGGAGTAGCCAGCCCGGCAGAGTCTGCAGACTCCAGCTCCGAGGAGGACGCAGCTCCATCTGATGAGCCGGGTCCTCACCCTCGCAGTGAGGCTGCTAGCGAGGATGACAGCGAGTATGAGGACTGCCGGGAGGAGGAGGAGGACTGGCACACGTGCTCGGAGGAAGGCAGCAGTGCTGAGGAGGAGGCGTGCGGCCGGGGCTGGAGGGAGAGTCCTGCAGGCCCAGGGGCTGCGGGTGGGGAAGCCCCGCATAACCGGCAGCCTCGAAACCTCAGCCACCTGGTGTCCAAGCGGGAGCTGCTGGAGCTCTTCAAGCAGCTGCACACAGGGAAGAGGGTGAAGGCCGGGCAGCTCACCGTGGGCCTGGTAAGAGGAACTGCACGAGTGAGGGTCATCACTCCTGTTCTTTGACAGCCACGCAAGAGCCCCTAGAATCAGGCTCCTGTCCTAAGGAACGTGCAGCCTCTTTGTTCCTATGGCTTAGGGATGAGTCAGTGACGCCCGGCTCAGAGCTGTGCCTCAGGGCTGTGCTGGTTCCACACCGCCACCTTCCTGAGCCTGCTCTGCAGCCTTTCCCTCGGCCCAGCTCTGGGCCATGCGAGTTACTGGGAGGGGCAGGTGAGGTGAGAGCTTTCTGTGTTCCTCAGGCCTGGAGTGTGGTGCTCTGTGAGCAGCCTGTGTACCTTCCTGACCGACACTGTGAACGTCCCACGTGCCCAGTAGGAGAATCCCAGAGCTGTGGCCAGGCAAATGGGACAGGTGCTTTGCTGCGTAGACAGTCACGGTAAACAGGAGAAAAGAGATCATTTCCCCACTTATGCACCCCTCACTCCACAAGTGGTGATGAAAGTACCCATACCCCAAGGGGTACAGCATGGCTCCAGGTGCCCCGGCCTTAGCGAAGGAAGTGCAAGGTGTTAGACAGGTTGGTAGAGATCTCCTTCAGGAGAGCAGCACAGAGTAGAGAGAGGGATCATGGCAGGTGGAGGCACTGCCAGCTCCTCAGTTCCTGCCAAGTCCAGCTCATCATGAGTACTGTGTGTTCTTTCTTTTTTCCTTTTTTTTTTTTTTTTTTTTTTTGAGACAGAATCCTGCTGTGTAGTTCAGGCTGGCCTTGAACTCACTATGTAGCCCAGGCTGGCCTCAAACTCGTGGCAGTTCTCCTGCCTCAGCCTCCTGAGTGCTGGGATTACAGGCGTGCTGGTTGTTCTTGAGCCGCCTCCTCTGGATGACTGGGGAAGATGAACCTTGTATTTGTGCACTAGCAGCTGTCTCTGGAGTCAGACATACTGGGGCGTGAGTGCCCGTCCTGCAGTAGGGCTGGCTTACCTGTAATGCACGTTGGTAAAGCGACACATTGCCCTTAGCTTTATGGCTTTGTCCTCTATTGTTGCTAAAATGTTCACAAGCACTGCAAAGCCAGCTTCACTACAGATTTCTTTCTCTTATGGCAACGGTGAGCAGCTTCCTCCCTTTCTGTATGCCCTACTCTAGGAATCCAGGGGACTGGTTCATTTATTCATTCTCCAGACATCTGTTGATGTCTGCCGCATGCCGGGCCAGCAAGTTGTTGTAAACGAATCGACCATGGTGGTCATTCATGACCGCCTGCTGCCTGGGCAACCCCGCTCCTGGTTGGAAGGTGCTGTGGGGCGCCTTGCCTGTAGGTTAGCATAACCTGTGAAAGCATACAGATTGACCATTTGTCCCTAAACGCACCCGGCCCACAAGAGCAAGGAAGGGTGCACAGGCCTAGCATCTGTTCCAGAGGACTTGGAAATAGCTGAGTGCACGTGCTGGCCTGTGTGCTTTGCACTGTCTCCGGGCCTCTGGATGCTGCCTGGGACTGCTTGTGATTCCCGCATCTCTTCTAGGTGGGCTATCCTAACGTTGGCAAGAGTTCCACCATCAACACCATCCTAGGGAACAAGAAAGTGTCGGTGTCCGCCACGCCCGGCCACACCAAGCATTTCCAGGTAGCACTGCAGCCCACCCCCGCCCCCACTGCTCCGCTCTGCTCCGGGGGCACGCACCCAGCGCGAGCGCCTTCCTTCCCTCGCAGACCCTCTACGTGGAGCCTGGCCTCTGCCTGTGTGACTGCCCTGGCCTGGTGATGCCGTCCTTCGTGTCCACCAAGGCAGAGATGACCTGCAGCGGAATCCTGCCCATCGACCAAATGCGAGACCACGTCCCTCCCGTGTCACTCATATCCTTCCTGGGGTTCTGGGCCAGTGGGGGCTTCTGAGATTTGGGACAGCGCCTTCCAGTGTCATGTGGAGAGCTCAGGTCTGACCCCATAAGAGGGAGGATCTAAAGTACTGGCAACCCGCACAGGTTACCCGGTGAGCTGGCTCAGGACTTCAAAGTTAGACCCCAGTTCTGGAGTCAGTGTGGACGGAAAGGCCTGGGCTACGCACCCAGCTCACCTTGCCACTTACCTGTGGAGGACCTGGGGGAGTGCACTTGTTTGTCTAACATTTTCCCTGTTCTCTAAAACAAGGCGATACCTGCCTCACAGGTGCGGGTGACTATTAATCATGGTAACATTTATCAGCCACTTGCTGTGCGTGTTTCTTTTTTTTTTTTTTTTTTTTTGTGGGTACCAGGGGGACGACCTCAGGACCTCGCGCGCCAACAGGCACCCGTGCCACTGAGCGATATCACCGGCCCCTTTTTCGTATGTGGGTTCCGGGAGTCGAACTCGGGCCCTCGCGCTTGCAAGGCAGGCGCTTACGCCGCTGAGCCATCTCACCGGCCCGCTGTGCGTGTTTCTGACACTTACTAGGTAACAGTTCTTATTCCGAGAGCAACTGTGGAGGCCAGATGTTGCTATTGTTTCCTGTTTCCTTCTATTTCTGAGACACAGCGAGGTGAAATAGTTTGCCTAAGGCCCACAGCCAGGAGCTCTGCTGCTTCTCAGCCCAAGTGAGCCTGTGCTGTGTGCCACCTGGAGGTCGCTGTGCGCTGCCCTGACTGCACAGGTGGTTCACGGTAGATCTGTATGGGGTCCCAGAGGTCCCCCACCTAGCAGGCAGCAGGCCGGTCCGTTCTGTTCTGCGGGTGCCAGTGAACGATAGGAAACTCCGTGAAACGGTGGCACTTTAGCTCGTTAGCTGGTGAGGAGGGTAAAATTCCATTCCCTACTCAGTTCTTAGCAAAACCCTTAACCCTAGTGTTTTTTTTCTGTAAGAAATAATGGTTAAAACTGAGCGTTGGGCCGGTGAGATGGCTCAGCGGCGTAAGCGCCTGCCTTGCAAGCGCGAGGGCCCGAGTTCGACTCCCGGAACCCACATACGAAAAAGGGGCCGGTTATATTGCTCAGCGGCACGGGCGCCTGCTGGCGCGCGAGGTCCTGAGGTCGACCCCCCGGTACCCACAAAAAAAAAAAAAAAAAAAAAAAAAAACTGAGTGTGGTGCCACTTGTTTGCAATTATAGCACTTTGGGAGGCTGAGGCGGGAGGATCACAAGTTCAAGTCCTTCTGGGGAACTTAAGACCCTGTCTCAAAAATCAAAAGGTGAAGGGATGTAGCTCAGTGCAAAGGCCCTGGGTTCCATCCCCAGTATCAATCTTTTTTAAAAACCTATAAGAATTGATTCATACAGGCTAAAAAAATAAAACAGTATATCACTAAAATGGGATATGAAACAATTGTTGAAAAGAATGCACTAATTCTGCATCCCCAGCCCTTATTATTTTTTATTTGAAGATGGTGTCTAAATCACTAAGTTACCCAGGCTGGACTCCAATTTGTAGTCCTGCCTCAGCCTCACAGAATATTGGGATTACAGGTGTGTGCTACCACACCTACTAAAAGCTTAAATTTCTTTTCTTCTTTCTTTTTTTGTTGTTTTTTTTTTGTTGTTGTTGTTGTTTTGTTTTTTTTTGTGGGTACCGGGGGGTCGACCTCAGGACCTCGCGCGCCAGCAGGCGCCCGTGCCGCTGAGCGATATCACCGGCCCTTTTTTCCTATGTGGGTTCCGGGAGTTGAACTCGGGCCCTCGCGCTTGCCGGGCAGGCGCTTAAGCCGCTGAGCCATCTCACCGGCCCTGGTTTTTGTTTTTTGAGATGATCTCACTATGTAGTTCAGGCTGGCCTTGAACTCACAGTAGTCCTCCTGCCTCAGCCTCCTGAGTGCTGGAATTGCAGGCAGGCACCATCATGCCCAGCTAAGTTTGGGAACACATTTATGCTTTCTGTGTAAATCAGCTGTCAGACATATGCTAGGCGCTTACCATCAGGCAGTGAGGTGCCGTGGAGGATGCAGGCATAACTCAGGTGGGCCCTGTCTCTAGCAGTGTTAGCCCAGGGGACATGGGACACTATCATGGGTGATGGGGGCAAAGCAGTGTAACGTGAGTGGCTAAGAAAGCACAGGTAAACTGGGAGATGAGACGAGGGAAAGTCATCTCGCATAGTCGTAGGCATTAGAAACAAAGACGCCTGTGCTTTGTGTCTTACATAGGGTTACCTCACAGATCTGTAGTTTATTCATAACATTGCTTCACAAGGGAAAGATAACTTAGTTATTAGAGAATTCGTTTGGAAGTGGCCATTGATGTATAAGATTTTGTTTAAAAGGAGAAGAAACTGATGGTTTCCATGAATGCGTAACTAGAATGTCTGGGGAGGAGAGTGAGCATTGAGATGGTGCTGTGGGGACAGGGTCAGCTGCAGGCAGTGCGCACCTTGACCAGGTCACGTTTGCCAGAACATTCCCCGGCGAGTCCTGGAAGCCACCTACGGCATTAGCATCACAAAGCCCAGGGAAGATGAAGATCCTCACCGGCCTCCAACCTCAGAAGAATTGTTGACGGCATATGGATGTGAGTTGTTTTTTATTTTAAAACACAAGCAGAAAAAGAACAATATAGTTAATAGAAATAATTAATTGAATTGTGGGAGGCGGGTTCTGAGAATTGATCCAGGGTAAGTATGTGCTTTAACCCTGAGCCACACCCTCAGCTCCTTTACTTATTTTTTTAATTAGGTTTTATTGGTACATTTTAGATATATATAACAATCACTTTCATCATAGAGAATTTGTACCTGTACATGATATAACTTGTTTCTTCTTTTTTCCCATTCCCCTCCCCTCCCTTCAGCCCCTCCTCCCCTCCCCATTTACAAAAGCTTTGGTTCCACATTTACCTTCCTTTCCCCTCCCTTCTCCCTTGTTCCTCTCCCTGCTTGGAACATTTTCCTCCTATTTCCCAATACCTCTTACACATTTTGGTCCTTATTTACACCTTTGGTTTCTCACACTAGAGAAACAATGCAGTATTCACATGTGTGTCCAATTTATTTCACTTCAGAGTATGGACAAAAGGTGCATCCATTTTCCTAGAAATGTCTCAAGCTTATCTCTCTTTATGGCAGAGTGGTACTCCATTGTATAGAAAAATCACATCTTTATCCATTCCTCAGTGGATGGGCATTTGGATTGTTTCCAGGATTTGGCTATTACACACTGTGCCGCTATAAACACAGGTGTGCATATGTCACTGTGGTATGATGCTTTTAATTCTTTTGGGAAGATACCCAGGAGGGAATAGCTGGCTCAAATGGGACCTCTAGTCCTAGTTTTTGGAGAAATCTCCACATTGATTTCCACAGTGGACCTTTATTTTTTAATAACTCCTAAATACTATTTTTCATCCAGTGCCACCTGGTAAAATCAGTAAGAGGAAAAGCCACTTTATAAAACCAACCCCACATGTACCCTTTCTGAGATCACTGCAGGTCTGTTCAGAATAGGATCTCTGACAGAAGATTTTAAAAGATATTGCCAAATTGCTTGGGTTTTACTTTGTATTTCATTAAGTACTAGTGAAGTGGGGCATCTTTGCGTGTGTTCGTTGGTTTTCTGTATTTCTTTTGGGGTCACTTCTCTGCGTGAGTTCTTCTGCGTGCTGTGCCTGTTGTTTTCCTGATGTTTATTTATGGTTTCTTTAGCCCTGTAGAAGTTGACATTCTTAATAGACTCCTCTTTTCCTTTTGGGCTTGACTGGGTTTGGTGTTTTACTTGGAGAAGCCTTCCTTACGTCCAAAGGACAAGACTATTTTCTTGTAATATTTGTTGTTTGAGATTTTGTAATCTACCTGATTTATTTTTGTATATGATATAAATTAGGATTTTAAATATTTTCTTCTGAAGTGAAAAGGCCTACACACAGCTAGTGCATAAGGGGGCTAAGTTTTGAATCCAAACTATCTGCCAAAGCCAGTATTCTTAACTACTGTGTTCTGCTGTCCACTAACTGAGTTAATATTAAAGGGATCTTTATGGTGTATTTGGGAAACCGGAAAAAAAAAATACAGATATATCACTAAAGAAGAAAGCTTGTTGCCGGGCATGGCGGTTCATGCCTGTGTTCCCAGCTATTGAGGAGACCGAGGCAGGAAGATGACAAGTTTGAAGCCAGCCTGGGCAACTTAGCGACATTCTGTTTCTAAATAAAAAATAAAAAGTGTTAAGGATGTAGTTTGGTGGTAGAGAACCCCGGGATTCAATCCCAAGTACTGCTAAAAAAAAAACAACAACAGCAAAAAAAAACTTGCTCTACAGCATTTGGGTTTGCTGCTAGTAATATTCTAGGGTGGCCTCTATGAATCAGTGTTTCAGGCGAAGGAATAGAAGAGCGTTGAGACATTGCATGTGTCTTTCACAGTGGGGTGCTGAGTGGATTTTAAGATACCAGGCACAAAAGCAGAAAAAGATATCAGGTACAATTGTATAGTGTATTCTCCTGTATTAGCACATTTTAATGCTAAACAAAAGATAGTCTACAATGATAGTGAATTAACATTTTGAAAAACAGGAGTAGGGCATCTAGAAAGGACAAAATGTATGCTGCCTTAGGTGTGTGTGCAGTGTTGTGATGCTGTCTGCCGGCTAAGGTTTTGCACAATTCGTTTCTCCCTCAGCCATGCGAGGATTCATGACGGCACACGGCCAGCCAGATCAGCCTCGCTCTGCACGCTACATCCTGAAGGACTACGTTAGAGTGAGTGAATCCGTTTGTATAGCTCTGGATGAAGTGCATCTTCTTTGCCCACACGCTGCATTCATAGCTGAATTGCCGACCTTTAGGTTCTGAGGAGAGTTTTCCGTTGAGATGAGTTACAGTGGGGTTGTAGTCTCTGCCGAGGGGAGTTAGCCTCACATAATTACAGAAGGGCTGATAACATATTTTGACAAGGAACAATGAAGCTGTTTGAGCACTGTTACCACTGAGAAATGCTGATTCTTGTGTCCAGTTTTCCGTCTCCTTTTATTGTTTCCAATCTTCCTAGTAGTGTCGGTGTCGCGCCCTTCCCACCCGTACTGACCTGATTACAGGGATACTAATGGCGGACACTCCTACTCAGAGCTGCCTCAGGACTGAGTCTGAATGCTTTCCGTGTACCTCTTCACAAATGCATAACGAGGAGGCTGGGGCATAGCTCAGGCAAAGCAAGTACACCACGAAAATAAAAATAGAAGTGGGTCTGTGAGGTCGTTTTCTTTTTTTTTTTTTTTTTTTTTGTGGGTACCGGGGGGTCGACCTCAGGACCTCGCGCACCAGCAGGCGCCCGTGCCTCTGAGCGATATCACCGGCCCCTTTTTCGTATGTGGGATCCGGGAGTCGAACTCGGGCCCTTGCGCTTGCCGGGCAGGCGCTTAAACCGCTGAGCCATCTCACCGGCCCCATGTGAGGTCGTTTTCTGTCATGTTACAAATGACACTATTTGGGGTCTCATCACTAAGGACAGTGCCTGTTATATACTAATTCCCTAAGACATGTTAGGTATTAAGTCTAAGTTTTTCCAAAAATCAGCATTGTGTCAGTTCTTCGTAATAACTAGTTGTAAAGCTTGAACTTTATTCCCTCCTCAAGTCCAAATCCAGGGAGCTCTTGGAGTGTAGAAATAACAGTAGGCCATGCTGTTTGACTTTGATTCAGAACGTAGTTACCACTGTTTGGAAGGAAAATCATTTATTCATTCACCTTTTAACTGTGGAGGATGCAGAGACGAGTTAACAGGCATGGCTTTTAAAGCATCTGTGGTGGGAAGAGGCACTGTGCACCCAGGAGGCAGGCATAGTCCCACATGTAAGAATCTAAGGGAGCTGGGTGTGGTGGCGCACGCCTGTAATCCTAGCACTCAGGAGGCTGTGGCAGGAGGATTGCTGCAAGTTCGAGGCCAGCCTGGGCTACAAAATGAGTTCAAGGCCAGCCTGAACTGCATAACAAGACCCTGTCTCAAAAAAGACAAAAAAAAAAAAAAAGAACCAAAGGGTTATCTTTGAGGTCCCCCACCCCCACCCCATGGTGCTGGAGATGGAACACAGCCCCTTGAACCTACTAGGCAAGCACTCACTCTGCTGGGCCCTAGGAATTCCCTTGATGCCACAGTCCTAGCCTGATATTCCCATTGGTACAGTCAGAATTTTCAAGTTGTATCTTGGTTTTGGTTTTGTTTTGGAAAATATTTAGCAAAAGTATAATCATAAAAGCATACTGAAGAATCCTTAGTAAAGATGCAAACAGAGGGCCGGTGAGACGGCTCAGCGGCTTAAGCGCCTGCCTTGCAAGCGCGAAGGCCCGAGTTCGACTCCCGGAACCCACATACGAAAAAGGGGCCGGTGATATCGCTCAGCGGCACGGGCGCCTGCTGGCGCGCGAGGTCCTGAGGTCGTCCCCCCGGTACCCACAAAAAAAAAAAAAAAAAAAGATGCAAACAGAATGAAAAGGAGCCCAGAGAAGAATGACTCATTCTAGCCTGAAGCCCTGGGACAGCGAGGTCCCCGCACATGGAAGGTAGCATCGGTGTGGAGAGTTAGACCACCGGAAGTCAGCTCAGCTGGATGCACGCACAGAAAGCCCCATGAGGGTGTGACCTGCTCAGTGTCTCTTCTTAGGGTAACGCAGCGGCACTGTGATGCACTGTCACTGTTGTCACCTGTTGTCTCTGCAGGGTAAACTGCTGCACTGCCACCCTCCTCCCGGAATAGACCCTGTGACATTTCAGTATCAACACCAGCGACTCCTGGAGAACAAGATGAGCAGTGCTGAAATAAAAATGCAGCTGAGCAGAAACAAAAGAGAGGAACAGATTGAAAATGTAGTTGACAAAACATTTTTCCATCAGGTAAGTTCTTAAGTTTTTCTTTAACTTCTGATCCAATACATTCTTTCTAACAGTAAGGATTGAGGTGTTCACATAACATAAACAAAACCCACACCATTTTAAAGGGTAAAATCTAGTAGTTTGTGGTATTTCAGAGTTGTACAGTCCATTTTAGAAATACTCCCCGGCCAGGCATGGTGGCACACACCTGTAATCCCAGCACTCGGAAGGCTGAGGCAGAAGGATCACTGTGAGTTCAAAGCCTGCCTGAACTACACAGTGAAACTCTGTCTTAAAAAGACCAAAAGAGGGCTGGTGAGATGGCTCAGCGGCGTAAGCGCCTGCCTTGCAAGCGCGAGGGCCCGAGTTCGACTCCCGGAACCCACATACGAAAAAGGTGCCGGTGATATCGCTCAGCGGCACGGGTGCCTGTTGGCGCGCGAGGTCCTGAGGTTGACCCCCCGGTACCCACCAAAAAAAAAAAAAAAAAAAAAGACCAAAAGAAACCTGATACTCTCTACCGTTAGCAGTCTCAGCCTGCTTCCCTCCCTCTAGCCCCTGCCAACCCCTGGTCCACTTTGCCTGTCCCAGACATCTCTGCGGATGGGATCAGAGGCTGTGCTCTTTGTGACCCCTCCTTTCACTTTGCACATGTCCTCAGGGTTCACCGTATTGTGGCACATGGCAGCACTCAGTCCTTATTGCCGAATAATCCTCTGTATAGACGGGCCATGTTTTCGTTTGTCCATGTAGCCATGGATAGATGTTTGGGTGGTTGTGATTTTTTTGGCTTTTAGGAATAACGTTGCTGTGAGCGTTTGTGTAGAGCTTTTGCATCAAGTATGTTCCATCCTCTTGGTCCGTGCCTAGGAGTGGGGTTTCTGTATGTGTGAGGTCCCTGAGGTAGCCGGCCTGGCTGCACCATTAACATCCCCACCAGCAGTGCAGGAGCTTTCTGATTTCTCCACACGCTTGTCGGTGCTTTCTGCTCTTCCACTTTTTGCCTTTAGCCGATGTGTGTGAAGTGGTGTCTTGTGGTTTTGATTTTGGTTTCCCTGATCCTCTTTCAGGTGCTCATAGGTACATATGTATTTTCCTTGGAACAGTGTCAGGTTTTTGTTTTTGTTTCTGTTTTTTTTTCCGAGACAGGGTTTTGCTGTGTAGTCCAAGATGGCCTTGAACTTACTGTGTACCCTAGGCTGGCCTCGAACTTGCAGCAGTCCTCCTGCCTCAGCCTCCCAACTGCTGGGATCACAGGCCTGCACCACGCCTGGCTCAATGTTGGTTATCGTTGAGTTCCGGGAGTCTTTATGTACTTTGGATATCAAGGCCTCATCAGATTTATGATTAGAAAGTGCCAAGAGACAGGCTTCATATAAGTCTCCTGCACCTTACAATACTAACAAGTTGAATTGCTTACATTACAGCTGCAGTTCAGAGGTAGCATTGTAAAAGACGAAGTTATGTACAGAAGAGTTAAATCATAGCACTGCATTTAACATGCTTAAAAAATGCTTTTAAGTAGGCTGTGGGTATAGCTCAGTGGTAAACTAGACTGCAGGAGCCCCTGGGTTTGATCCCTAGTACTGCAAAATAATAATAATGCTTCTAAGTGCTTGCCATATGGAGACGGGAAGAGTCGCCTGTATCTAGGGAGTGGCTGGGTGCTGGGTCTCTGGTGCGGTATCTGTGTGCCTTGCACTTGCAGCCTTTCTGCAGCCGAGCAGATATTAGCGTCCCTGTTTCACACTCAGGGACTGCGGCTAGAGGACACTTAGCCAAGGCCACTTGTTTTACCTGGCTTAGCTGAGGTGAGCTTAGATATTTGTGGCTCTCCATTTGAATTATTCCCAAGTCTGTGCAGTATTTGGAAAGAAGCTGATATGCAAAAGGACTGCAGGTTCTTTCTCAGGCCTGCAGCTGACATACAGGACATTTAACTTGAATCCTTTAGTGCTTACATGAAATTTCTAAAGGCACATATGTGAAAGCTGATAGCTTCCCGTTAATTACAATTCACATATCTAACCTTTAGCCTCTGGAGTACTTTACTGTTACACACAGGTGGGATATTGCTTTACACTAACCACCCTATTTGGATTAAGTTTTTACTAAGTAAACAGTTTCCTTAGTTTCTAGGTTGGGACCCTTGGGGACACCCCACCACTGCCCTCTCACCACGTTTCCTCTGCTTTCCAGGAGAATGTGAGGGCGCTGACCAGAGGGGTCCAGGCCGTGATGGGTTACCAGCCCGGCAGCGGCCTGGTGACTACAACTACTGTGAGCTCCAAGAACGTGGTGGGGAAGCCCTGGAAAAAACATGGCAACAGGAACAAAAAGGAGAAAAGCCGAAGACTCTACAAGCACCTGGACATGTGACCCCGGCCAGGTGCGACCGAGAGGGCGCCTGCGTGGCATGGGGTGGACGAGCTGTGCTCGGGCCGTGGACTTGCCCGGGACAGGCACCAGCCAGCCTGCTCTTGGGGAGCACAGCTACACTGGCAGGCTTGGCGCCAGGATGGGGCTGCATGGACACCGGCTCTGACCAGTCGTCAGGGAGCCCTGAACCAGCTTCTGTGGAGGGCGGAGCTCAGGATGAGGGACGGATGATGTGATTTGTGCAGATGCACACGTGCACACTGGTTTGTGAATCAGAGTTTGAAGAGATTAAAATTAAATTGCCACTGAGCTGTTTCTCTTGGTGTGAGTAGGTGAGCTGCCCGCTGGACAGCCCACATCCCGCCATGGTCTTCCCTACGAAAGTTGTCCTGGGGTTCAGGGGCTTCTTTGAGGACAAGGTTTAGATTAGCGAGCCCTGCCTCGCACACATCCAGCACAGCCCGATTCGGCAGGGGCCTGGGTGCTGCAGGTTGTTCTCAGTCCCCGGGGGGCGCAAGCTTCCATCTGCAAGCCATCAGCACCCCAGCAGGAGGTGGCAAGAGCAGTCATTTCCAGCACGTAGGCCCCAGTGCTCCATTTGTGGCTCATCCTGTCACAGGTGGCCTGGGACTCTGCAGCTCTCCTGGGCCCCTGCTCCTTTACATTCGTAGCCTTCTCTGGGCCTTGTTATTCACCCAGCTCAGGGCTTAACCAAGAGCATCTCACAGCGGAAATGCTTTTGGGAAAGCACACATCCCCACAAGACGTTTGCAGAATCTGAGAAGAGGCACTGAGTCCCGTGAAGCCATAGTTGAGCACTTCCTCTCGCTAGACAGATTTTAAAGCCAGACGCCACAGAACGGCTTCATCACAAGGGGCCACGTACAGGCAGGGCTTCTGTGAGGGTCACCGACTGCGGCTATCGTGGCTGTCAGGCTATGCACTGTGCTCTGATAGTCACATGGCAAAGCCATTCCCATCACTGTCAGTAAGTGGCGGCAGCTGTGTTTAGGACATTTTACACCAGGAAAAGTGTTATGTTCCAGGAATTAAATTTATTCAACAGTGACAGGAAAAGCAGTGCAGCTGGGTGTTGGAGGCACACCTCATCCCAGCACTGTGGAGGTTGAGGCGGGAGGAGCGCCATGAGTTCAAAGCCACCCTGGGCTACATAATGAGTTCAAGGCCAGCCTGGACTACAGAGTGAGACTAACAAAAAAACAGGAACAAAAGGAAGAGCAATTCAGGAGGTGACCACAGCAGCACAGGAGCAAGCACTGGAGGACAGAAGTAAGCGAGGACCGGGTCTGGTGAGGCCATGGGGCAGCCAGAAGGGATTCCGGATATTTCCTGAAAAAGCAAGCTAAGGAGTTTTGCAATGGGTGAGCCTTGTTCGATTCTCCATATAATAAGGGGTGGCCGTTTGCTCTACCTGTCGGCCTCCCATTCTAGATGTTCCCAGCAAATGGAGCATGGGTAAGGATGGGGCTGGTTGGTGACACCTCCACTTGCATGTCACCCATTCCTCAAAAGTCCCTCGAGGAGGAGGTGGCCCTGTGGTCGCCCACTAGGAACCCCTCGTTGACTTACTGTGTAGCCCAGGCTGGCCTCGAACTCGTGGCAATCCTCCTGTCTCAGCCTCCTGAGTGCTGGGTTTACAGGTATATACCACGACACCTGGCTATTTTTTTTTAATTGGTACGTTTTAGATAACATAATGACCACACTCCTCATAGAGAATTTGTACCTGAACATGATATATCTTGATTCTTTTTGCCCATTCCCCTTCCTCCCTTCAACCACTCTTCCCCTGCTTATTTACGGAAGCTTTCATTTTTTTCCTTCTATTCTTTCTTCTTGTCCCTTTCTTCCTTTCTCCCTCCCCTCTCCCTTGTTCCCCTTTCCCCCATTTGAACATTTTCTTCTCATTTCCCAATATCTGTTATACACTTGGGTCCTTGTTTACACTTTTGATTTCTCACACCAGAGAAACCATGCGGTATTTACATGTGTGTGTCAGATTTATTTCACATAAGAATATGTTCTCAAGGTGCATCCATTTACCTAGAAATGTCTCAAGCTTATCCTTTATGGCAAAGTAGTACTCCATTGCATAAAAAAGCCACATCTTTATCCATTGACCAGCTGATGGGCATTTGGGTTGTTTCCAAGATTTAGGTATTACAAACTGCCACTATAAACATGGCTGTGCATATATCGCTGTGGTATGATGCTTTTAATTCTTTCAGCAAGATACCAAGAAGGGGAACAGGTGGGTCAAATGAAGGTCGAAAACCTTCAGTTTTTTGAGGAATCTCCACACTGATTTCCACAGTAGTTGCACCAGTCTGCACTCCCGCTAAAAGTAGAGAAGGGTTCCTTTTTCTCCACAGCCCCACCAGCATTTGTTATTGGTTGATTTCTTGATGATAGCCACTCTTCCTGGGGTGAGATGGAATCTCAACATTGTTTTAATTTGCATCTCAAATGACCAGTGGTGTTGACCATTTTTTTCCTGTATTAGCTGTTCCTACTTTTTTTTTTTTTTTTTTTTTTTTTTTGTGGGTACCGGGGGTCAACCTCAGGACCTCATGCGCCAGCAGACAACCGTGCTGCTGAGCGATATCACCGGCCCCTATTATGTGGGTTCCGGGAGTCGAACTCGGGCCCTCATGCTTGCCAGGCAGGCGCTTACGCCGCTGAGCCATCTCACCGGCCCTGTTTCTACTTCTTTATCTGAGAAGTATCTATTCATTTCAGATGTCCAATTTTGGATTGGGTCTTTACATTTGGGGGGGGGTCTGAGTTTTTTTGAGTTCTTTATATATTCTAGATAGTAGTCTTTTGAGGAACAGCTAGCAAAAACTTTTTCCCACACTGTGGGTTGTCTCTTCACTTTGTTGGTAGTTTCTTTCACTACGCAAAAGCTTTTTAATAAGATGAGATCCCAGTTGTTGATTCTTTGTGATAGTTCCTGTGTGATTGGGGTTTTTTTCATGAAGTTTTTGCCTACACCAGTGTTTTCCAGTAGTGCTAACTATTCTGTCCTCCAGCAGACTTAGTGTTTCTGTTTTAATATTTAGACCTTTGATACATTTCAATTTTAGTTTAGTGCATGCTAAAAGATATGGGTCTAGTTTTAATCTTCGGCATGTGGAAAGCCAGTTTTTCCATCACCATTTCTTAAAAAGGCTATCTTTCTTCACGTGAGGTGTCCTTTGTCAAAGACAAGATGACTGAGTGTGTTTGGAGTTGTTTGTACAACTTTTAATCTGTTCCATTGATCCTCAGGTGGGTTGGTTGGTTGGTTGGTTTTTGCCAGTACCATGCTGTTTTTATCACAGTAGCTTTGTAGTGTAATTTCAAGTCAGGGATTGCGATGCCCTCCTGCTTTGCCTTTGTTGCCTAGAATTGCTTTTGCTATTCTAGGTCTCTTCTGGTTCCAAATGAATTTTAGGATTGTTTTCTCTAATTCTGTGAGATACGCTATTTGTATTTTGATAAGGATCGCATTAAATCTGTATAACAATTTTGGAAGTATGACCATTTTCACTATATTGGTTCTTCCCACCCAAGAGCAAGGGATATCTTTCCATTATTCTGATATCTTCTTCAATCTCCTTTTTCAGAGTACTGTAGTTTTCAATGTAAAGTTCTTTTACTTCCTCCATTAGATTGATTCCTAGGTATTTCATTTTTTGGATGCTATTGTGAAACATGTTGTTTCCCTAATTTCTCTCTCAGTGAGTTTGTTATTCATGTACAGGAATGCTATTGATTTTTGAGTATTGACTTTGTATCCAGCTACTCTACTGAATTTGGTTATTAAATCTAGAAGTCTTTCGGTGGAGTTTTTGGGGACTTCTGTGTAGACCACAGATAATGATAATTTCACTTCTTCCTTTCCTATCCTTATTCCTTTTATTTCTTTCTCTTGTCTTAATTGCTCTGGCTGATGTTTCCAGAACTATATTGAATAAGAATGGTGACAGTGAACATCCTTGTCTTGTTCCTGATTTTAGAGAGAAAACTTTCAGTTTTTGACCATTTAGTATAATGTTGGCTGTTGGTTTGTCATAGATGGCTTTTATCAGGTTGAGGTAAAGACCATCTATTCCAGTTCTCTACAGGGTTTTTATCATGAGTGGGTATTGGACTTTGTCAAACAGTTTTTCTGCATCTATTGAGATGATCATATGGTTTTCGTCCTTGGCTCTGTTAATATACTGTATTACATTTACTAATTTGCATATGTTGAACCATCCCTGTAGCCCTGGGGTGAATGCTACCTGGTCAAGCTGCATTCTGTTTGCCAGGATTTTTGTGTCTATGTTAATTAGGGAGATTGGTTGGTAGTTCTTTTTTTTTTTTTTTTCACTAGGTCCTTCTCTGGTTTTGGTATCAGGGTAATGCTTGCTTCTAGGAATTAATTTGGGAGTATTGCTTCCCTTACAATTTCATTAAAAAGTTGGAGAAGTAGTAGCATTAGGTCTTATCTAAATTTCTTGTAGAATTCAGCAGTGAATCTGCCAGGACCTGGGCTTTTCTTTGTTGGTAGATTTTTAATTACATCTTTAATTTCATTGACTGATACTGGTTTATTTAGAATTTTTGTGTCTTCTTGATTCAACTTTGGTGATTCATATGTATCTCGGAATCTGTCCATTTCTTCTGCGTTTTCCATTATATTACAATACAGGTTCTCAAAGTAGGTATTGATGATTTTCTGGATTTCTGCAGGATCCGTTGTGATTTCACTCTTTTCATTCCTAATTGCATGGATTTGAGTATTTTCTTTCCTTTTCTTGACAATGTTAGCTAAGGGTTTGTCAATTTGATTTAATCTTTCAAAGAACCAACTCTTTGATTCATTGATTCTTTGTATTGTTTTCTCAGTCTCCATTATGTTAATTTCTGCTCTGATCTTTATAATTTCCTCCCTAATACAAGCTTTGGGCTTGACTTGTTTTTCTTTCTCTAGAAGTTTGAGGTTCTATATTAGGTTGTTGTAACCTCCAGCCCAGATCGATGTACCCTGCAAAACTATCTTTCAAAATTGATGGAGAAATAAGACACTTCCATGACAAAGAATACCTGAGGAAATTAATGACCACCAAACCAGCACTCCAAAATATTCTGAAGGACATTCTAGAAAAAGATAACGAGGACTACCACTCTATAAACCCCCACAGAATGAATCCACTAGGCAAGGGGAACAATTAAACAGAGGAGGAAAAAAGGAACCAACAACAGGAAAATAACAAGGTTAAGTGAATACATATCAGTTATAACCATCAACATAAATGGTCTCAATTCACCAATCGAAACAGGCAGAATGGATCAAGAAGCAAGATCCAACAATATGCTACATACAAAAAACACATTTAGCTCGAAAAGAAATTCATAGACTGAAAGTCAAAGGATGGAAAACAACACTCCATGCAACAGGAACCCAGAAAAAAACAGGGGTAGCTATTCCCTTTGCAGACAAAGTGGATTTCAAGCCAAGACTGAGTAGGACAAAGACGGTCACTACCTCCTTGCAAAGGGAATGATCCAAGAGGAAGAGATAACAATCATAAATAAAAAAGCACCAAATACCAGCGCACCCAACTATATAAAACAAATATTAACAGACGTGAAAAATCAAATAAGCACTAATAAATTATAATGGGGGACCTCAATAGCCTACTGTCACAAAAGAAAACTAGACAAAAAAAAATCAATGAAATGTCAGAGCTGACCAAAATAGATTGCTCTGTTTTCCTGACATGGGAATTCACTACTATAAATTTCCCTCATAGGATTATTTTCACTGTGCCCCGTAAGTTCCACTAAGTTGTATTGGCATTACCATTTAATTGTAGAAACTGTCTAATTTCATCTGTGACCCATTAGTTGTTCAGGAGGGTGTTATATAATTTCCATGAATTTATGAAGTTTTTGTGGTTTCTTTTGCTATCGATTTCCAGTTTCATTGCAGTATGGGGTGATAATATGCATGGGATAATTCAATTCCTTTGCATTTATTTAAGCAGGTTTTATGAGCTAGTATGTGGTCTATTTTGGAGAATGTCCCATGTGCAGTTGAGAAGAATGTGTATTCTGATGTCGTGGGGTGGAACACACTGTAGACATCTACTAAGTCCATTTGTTCAAAGTTTTATGTTGAATTTCTGGAATCTTGACTATTGTATGCCTTGGTGTAGATTTTTTTTATCATGGCTAATTGGAGTTCTATATGCCTCACTTATCTGTATATCGAATTCTTTTTCCCTGCCAGGGAAGTTTTCTGCCATGACTTCAGTGAACAGTTTTTTTATGTCATTTGTGCTATGTCCTGCTTTTTCATCAACTCTGATCAATCTTTTGTTATTCTTCTTTGCATCATTTAGCAGCTATTGGATTAATTTTTCGTGTTCCCTTGTTTTTTTTTTTTTTTTTTTTTTTTTGTGGGTACCGGGTGTTGAACTCAGGACCTCGCGCACCAGCAGGCACCTGTGCTGCTGAGCAATATCACTGGCCCTTTTTTCGTATGTGGGTACCAGGAGTCGAAATCAGGACCTCGTGCTTGCAGGCGCTTACGCTGCTGAGCTATTTCACCGGCCCTCCCTTGCTATTTTTAGGAAATCTTTTTATTTCATGATCACTAACTACAATCCTGTCTTCTATATCTGAGATTGTCCTCACATTGGTTTATTGTGCTGCATATGCTTTCAATGGAATTTTTAATCTCATGGATATGTGTTTGAATCTGTTTCATGGATTCCATTTCTTTCCTGTGTCGGGTGTCCATGGTTTCCATCATTTTCCTAAGTTCTTTTTTTTTTAATCTGTATCTACTGTAGAGTCACTACACATGTCTTTCATTATGGTCACAATCTCTGTAGTTATATGTGAGATTATTTCTGATTTGATTTTTTTTTCTAGAGCTTCATTCAACTGCTTTGTTACTTACGCTGTTACCACTTCAGAGAGTCCAGGTGGGTGGCTTTTGAATTGTTCCACCTCATGGCCCCCTGGGTTTGCCTTTGGTGAGCTGAAAATCTGGGGTTGCATCTTGCTTAAATGTCTTCTCATTTTCTTGTTTTTTAGGGTTTTGTTTCTTATTTTTAGTTTAATTCCTGGGTTGATGCTTGTAAATTGTTTATGGCAGGTAGCTTTATTGTTAGTATTGAGAACACTTAGGAAATGAATACTTCTCAGAGATGTCTTCAGGCGTAGCTGGCTTTTGGCTTTTGAATCTGTTGGAAGAGCCTACCTTTTCAGTTTATTGGGGATGAGAAGTTGCTGCCTTTTTGGCCCAGTCCCTGGTTCTTTGGCACTGGCCTATGGTATTATGACCCTTAGGTAATCCCAGTCTTGGCATACCAGGAAAAACAACTGATTAAAACAATTATGTCACATTGCGTAAAGTGGTACAATCAGCAATAGCATCAAAGACAGCCTAGAAAATGACACACTGTGGTTACTCTTTGCCACCTTCAACTGTATGAACTATATTTGTGGTTAGATAACAAAGTCTAAAATGAACCAGAAAATTGTGTACAGTAAATATTCCCTCAATATGGTGATTTTACCCTCAGGGGAAAAAGTGTAAAAGGGATTAGGGGCAAAAAAGAGAAATAGAAGAAGAGGAAGAGATTAGAAGCAAGGCTGAAGGAAGATTACTCAAACTTTGGGAAATCAGTGAATAAGAGAGGAGGGAAGGAGAGAGGGAAGAAATAAAAACAAGAACAGAACAACAAAACTGGAAACAATGTTCACACTCATATAATATCAAGCACAAACAATCAAGAAAAAAATTAAAAATGAAAACATTGTCCACTTCAGGGTATCCGCTGTCACTGGTAGACAGCGTGGGCAGACAGAGCCCAGGTCCATGTGGATTAATCCCAGCAGGCCGGCTGTAGATTTATGCAGGGTAGTGGATAATCCCAGCAAGCCTGCATCTTTAATTCCATTGAACTACACAGGTTTCACTGTGTAGTTCAGGCTGGTTTCTGGCTGTGAGGCTGGTACCTGATTTATTCAGCCTGCAACACTCCGTGTGCCTACTGCCAGCTTGAACTCCGCTCCTTGACTTCCTCCTGACTTGAACTCAGTTCTGCTGCACCCTGACACTGGGAGCCACTAGATGCAGCCAGCCCACAGCCGCTCTGAGTTCTGAGCTCAGTTGGCCTCTCCAAGATGGCTCCCGGCCAATCACCCTCTCCCAAAGGGGGCATCTGAATCCAAATAACTCTCCAGCCGTTGCAGTCCACTGCTCCGTTCCACTGGTGCATTTCTCTGCAGAGGCCTCTGGGGTCTCCAGTAGTCCCTGTGCAAATGCAGGTTTGATCCACCCCTCCCACAGTGAGCAGGGCTCAGGGAGAAAGCACCGCTTGCCATCTCTCTCTCCTGCGTTGAGGTCTCTCTCTTGGCTCTCCCCATTGGCTTTCATTCTTGCTTCAGATTCTTGCTGGGTTCCAGGGACCCCTTTCCTCTTTGTCTTCCTCACTTGCTATGTTCTGGCATCTAGACACCAAATCTCGGAGAAGCTTTTTCTTTGCTGTTCACCACTCCACTATCTTCCTGGAAGTCTCTGCACCACCTATTTTTGTTTTTTGGGGGGTCTGCTTGTTTGGTTGGTTGGTTTTTTTGAGACAGGGTCTCACTGTGTGGTTCAGGCTGGCCTTGAACTCACTTTGTAACCGAGGCTGGCTTTGAATCTGTGGTGATCTTCCTGCCTCAGCCTTCTGAGTGCTGGGATTACAGACTGTGCCACCATGTCTGGCGCTGCACCACCCTTTTAAAGCAGAACCTGCCATACATCTTCAGCCTGTAGACTTTCAGGAAATTAAGATGTTTGTTAAGAAGCCAGTGTTTTTCTGGTTCAGTTGGAAAACTTGGCACTAAGCAGAAGTCTAGTGAGTGCCCCCTTTTCAGATACCTCTTGCCGAGTTTAGTCTGAAGTGAGGAAAGTCATTCCAGATTTCCACTCTTAATACCCAATTGCTGCCAGACAGGGTACCACATATCTGTAGTCCTAGCTACTTGGGAGCCTGAGGCAGGAGGATTGCAAGGCAAAGGCCAGCCTAGGCAACTTCGGTAGCCTCTGACTCAAACTTCAAAAACTAAATAAAAGGGCTGAGCTCAGGGTTCGCTCCTCACTACCCAAGAAATCCAGTTGCTGCACTGTATGCAGCCAAGGCGGTGAGGGAGAGCCTGGCTGCCCGCGGGGCCCGGCTGCAGGAAGTCATGATGCTGTGTGCTCTGCGAGCCAAAGGCGGCGTGGCAGCGAGGGCGCCCAGCACACCGCAGACTTGGCTGACACCGGATGAACATAGAACGTGTACAGAGGTGACAGGTGACACATGCACGGGCAACACTGGGACAGCAGCACAACGACCAAGACCACCTGTCCCTCTGCCCCCTCCCCACGGAGACCACGGTGTGGTAAAGAGGTCAGGCCAGTTGCTGCGGACCACTGTGTGTGTGACTGTGTCGATGCCTGGCTGTCCTCTCAAGGGGCCTGTGGACGAGGATGCACGGGCGGGAGTGGTCAAGATCGCGATGCACAGGTGTTCGAATCCAGCGCTGTGCAAGAGTTTGCTGGTGGAATGTGAATGTCCCAGAAGTCGTGCTGTCCCCTAGGTAAATGCTTAAGAGTCACACTGAGACCCTGTCTCAGTAAAACAAAACTAACAAAACCAGAAAAGAAACGGTCTTGCTCTGCAATCCAGACTGGCCTTGGACTCACATCCCAGTCCCTTTTTTTTTTTTTTCCCCCATTTTGAGACAGGGTCTTGCTAAGACACTAAATTGCCCAAACTGAGCTCAAACTTGAGATCCTCCTGCCTCAGCCTCACGGAGTGCTGGGATTACAAACGTGTGCCGCTACCCCAGACTTGAATTTTGTTTGTATGGATTCGGGGCTCTTCAGACTTGGCCATAGGAAGTGGCATTAGGTGGAGGGGGTCCTGTGGTTGAGGGTCAGTTTCTTCCCAGGTGTCTCAGACAGAGGGAGCTCTCCGTCCTGATTCGGGTTGATCTGAACCCCACTGGATTCCTAGGTCAACAAATCCAGGTTTTTTCCATTTGATGGGGGAGGGGGCTGGCCTTAAAACTGAAAAACCCATATTACACTTTGCTCTGTTTGTGGGGAGGGGAGCTGTTGTAAACAGGCTGGCCTTGAACTCACTATGTCACCCAGACTGGCCTGAAACTTGTAGTGATCCTCCTGCTTCAGCCTCCTAATACTAGGATTACAGGCGTGTGCCACATGCCCTGCTTAAAGCTGTGATTTTTTAAATGAAAAAACAAAATTATAATTACATCCTGCTTTAAGCAAACTCACTAAAATCAATGAGGAAATTAAAAATTATAATACAGTAGCCAGGCGCGGTTGTGCACGCCTGTGGTCCTAGTACACTGGGAAGCTGCGACAGGAGGACCACAAGTTCCAGCCCAGCCTGGCCACCTTAGCTACTTGGCAGACTAGTCTCGAAATAAAAAAGGGTCAGGGAAGTTAGCTCAGCGCGAAGGCCACTGGGGAAAAAAATATACATCGTAGTTTATTTTCCAGAACAGCCCCGACCCCTGAATCCTGCGGCGGCGCGGCAGGATGGGAGGGGCGATCGGGAGAGAACCAGGTCGGGCTCTGGAGGTGCGGAAAGAAGCCCTGGGCGGGCGCAGCTTCAGCAGCGACCGACCCGCGGCTGTGGGCGACCATCCCCGCTCCCTGGTCCCCGCCCCGCCCTTCCTCGCACCGCGTGACTGATCTGGGCTGGACCCCGCGTCTCGGGTCCCCAGCTCCCGGCGCTGCGCCTGCCACTCCGTTCCTGTTGTTTGGCTGGGAAAATGGGGCACCTGGCCGACGGGCGGCGCTTAACGGAGGCGGAGACCCGGCCCCCCCATCCCTGCCGATCGCCCGGTCCGAGGTCGGGGTCCGAGGCCTTTGTGCCAGGCGGCTCCGCGCTCCGCCGCTGGAGGGCGGCCTGCGCCCGGGACCCGACAATGGCGGGAGCGGGGCCAGGGCGGGGGCGGGGCGCTCGGCGGCACCGGGGACCGCGACGCCATGGGGGAGGCGGCCACGCCCGGGGACCCTGCTACCTGGGCCGCTGCTCCGCGCGCCGCCGCGTGTGCGCGTCCTTCGCGCTGTGGCTCTGCGCTGCCTGCTGCTGGGTCGCGGCCCACGCGCTGTAAGGGGGCCAGGACGGGGACTGGGACGGGGTGGGAAGGGGCGCGGCTCCGCCCGGGTCAGAGCGATCCTTTCTCGGGCGAAGTCGGTAGCTTCTGCAGGGATGCCGCGCGCCGTGAGGCCGGGCTCTGGGAGTCGGCAGCCGCGGAGGGCCGGGTGGTGCAGTGGTGAGCGCCGTGGGCGCCCCGGGTTCTATTGTCCGCCCTGCCCTTCCTGACTGCTTCGCGGCGCGGCCGAACAAGTTGTAAAACCTTGAAGACCAGTATGGGTGCTCTCCTGTAATCCCAGCACTCGGGAGGCTGAGGCGGGAGGATCACGGAGAGTTCGAGGTCAGCCTGGGCTACATATGGAGACCCTGTCTCAAAAAAAAAAAAAATTAAAAAAAAAAAAAAAAAAAAAAACCCTTTGCGCCTCAGGAGAATGGGGATGGCTCCTCATAGAAGGGGTGTAAGGGCTCAGTGAGGCAGAACGCGAGAGGACTTAGCAAGTGCTCGTTACACATCAGGGTGCCCCAGCCGCCACCAGCCCTTAGCTGGGAAGGGGGGCGATGCAGCACTTGGAGTAGTTTGGCCGCGTGGTCACTAGAGCCTGGGATGTTGTTTTGTTTTGTTTCGTTTTGTTTTGTTTTGTTTTTTGAGACAGGGTCTCAAAACCAGGCTGGTCTCAAACTTGTGGCAATCGTCCTGCCTCGGCCTCCCAGTGCTGGGATCACAGTCATGCACCACCATGCCCTGGCTGCAGTTGCCAGGTTTATACACCTGCGCGGGCTTCCCCAAACTCCCGCCATGTGTTCTGTCTACACCTATCCCCAGGCTTCTCTACCTGAGATGTGCAAAGAAACCCAGACGGGACCAGTCAGCCCTGTGCGCTGCGTGCTGCCTCCTGACCAGCCTGTGTGACGCAGCTGGCGCGACTCTGGCCAGGCAGCTCCCGATCCAGGTATTCAAGCCTGTGGGTGGCAGGGGCTCCGTGCACCGTGGGCCTGGCCTCCTCCCTCTGCTGCCACCGCAGGTTCAGGCTGTTTCCCCTTGGGCCTGTGCCTATCTTTCCCTGTCCCCCATGTCCTCATAGCCTCCACTGTTTGGAATTGTCACCTACCTCATCCACCAGCACTCTGGACCGCTTGTCCTGCTCTGTCCCCAGATACCCTGTATAGGGAGAGGAGAGCTGTGATCTAAATACAAGGGGAATGTTTACATTTTTAAAAATGAGACCCCTGGCCATGGATCTCAGATCCACTTCCTCACTTCCAACACACTCATCCCGTTGTCTTGCCACTTTCTGCAGCGGTTCTGGAGTCCTCTTTCCTGAGGGTCTCTAGTTGTGCTGTTGTGGCTGCCTCAATGTCCTGAATTGATACAAAATGTTTGCCTTTCATGGTTATTGCGACTTGGTGGAAGAGCCAGAGGTTGCACAGTGCCAGATCCAGTGAACACAGTGGATGAGAACTCAGCGTCGTGTTTTTCCAAGCCCACCTTTCTGCTGGACGGCACTTGGTGGCAGTAGTCACTGTATTTTTGATCACACCTCATATGGACACTCAGGAGAGAGGACTTCCAGAACTGCTGCAGAAAGTGGCAAGGACAATGGGATGAGTGTGTTTAAAGCAAGGGGGAGGATCTTGAGGGGAATTGATGGCTATGTGTCCTTTGCTGTAACGCATGTTTTGACAATCTAGACATTCACCATGTGTTTCGGTCTCACCTCGTGTACGGATCACTTGTATGCTCACCCTGCCATCGGCTCAGCTGCGCAGGGAAGCGTTTGCTCCCTGCTGTTTCTGGCCCTTCGAACAGCTCGTAGCAGACGCCCGAGAAATAGTTATTGCTGTTTTCAGAGCCCCGAGACCAGACGGGCTCATGCAAGCGCGGCCGACCCTTCCCCAGTGCTGACTTAGGCCTTGGGACAAGCGACAAAGCTAGGCCCTCAGACAAACCCGTGTGGAAGGCTGTTGTCTCCACACACGTATCCCGGGGAGGCCTTGTCGGGCCCCGCAGGGACGTCATGGGCCGCTCCTGGCCCGTGTCCATCCCAGGAGAAACAAAAGGGCAGCTTCGTGGCCAGAACACAGGTCCGGAGAGTCTGCGGCCCTGCTCTGAGCAGTGTTGTCACAGAAGCAAGCCCCCTTCCTTTTGGGTCCCTGTTCCCCTTCACTGACCGCCTTGTGACGGGAGCCCTCATTATCCCCCTTTACAGACGTGGAAACTCAGGCACAGGGAAGGTAAATAACTGCTCTAAGGTCACCGTCTAGGAAGTCACAGGACCAGGACTCAAATTGTGCAACGCATGCGCTTCGCCACTAAGGACGCCATCACAGCCGCGGGTGCCTTTACAGGTCATTAATTTCTCCAGGTGCTGGTCTAAGCACATTCTATGAACTGTCTCCAGAAATCTGTTTTATTTTCTTTTTTGAAACTTTATTTATTTTTTTTAAAGACAACAAGTAAACATTCTCATGTATTAACAAACTCAAGCATTAGAGGATGTACAAATACCTTTTGGAGAAAAATATTACTCAGTATAAGATTAAGCCACGTGAAAGCTAGGTAAAAATAGAAGACTAAGGAATGGAATAGTCACAGTGAAATTGCATTTTCATACTAGGGAGACAGTACGATGTTTACAAATCAGAAATCTGTTTTAAAAATAAAAATTAAATGAAAAAGGAAAAAACAAAAAGAAACAAAAGCTGGGCAAGGTGGTGCACACCTATAGTCTCAGCACTTGGAAGGCTGAGGCAGGAGGATGGCCATGAGTTCAAGGCCAGCCTGGATACATAGCAAGACTCTTTAAAAAAAAAAGAAGAAGAAAAAAGAAGGCACCGTTTTAGGCCTGCTCTACAGGGCCAAAGTTGGGCTCAGAGAGGTTCCAAGACTGGGCAGCCATTGCACAGCAGTCTACCGTCTCTCATCCTATCTCTGTGCTGGGCACCTGTGTACCTGGGTCTGTCCTGTCAGGCACTGGGGCTCCCTTGGGGAGGCAGAATGGGATTGAGGTAGGAGTAGGGACTGAGGCCCTGACCCCGCCCGCTTCCCATGTATAGGTCTTCATGGTGCCTGTCCAGCTGCTGTGGACCTGCTGAGTTTCGCATGTATCCTCTTCCCGGCCTGCAGGCCCCACACAGGTTGAATGTGGGTGAGTGTATGGCCCTGCCTTCCTGTCCCCGTATGTCCTCCTTGTGCCCCGAGCTGTGAATTAGTCCCCACCTTGGCCCGCTGAGCCCCGGACCTATGCAGGTACGAGAGCTGGCAGCTCAGACAGGGAGAACTGGGCAGGGGGCAGCTTCGGAGACCAGGGAAGAGGCGACACTGCGCTGGGAGCACAGGCGGGGGCTCTCTGGGCCACAGGAAGGCGTGGTGGCACACACCTGTGATCTCAGGACTTGGGAGACTGAGGCAGGAGAATTGCCATGAGTTCGAGGCTAGTCTGGGATCCATAGCAAGACCCTGTCTCCAAAAAAAAAAAAAAAAACCAGAATGAAAGGAATAACGTCCTGCACGCCAGGCCCAGTGGCGTACACTTATAATCTCAGCTACTCTCCAGGCTGAGTCAGGAGGATGGCAAGTTTGAGGCCAGACTGGGCAACTTAGCCAGACCCTGCCTCAAAATAAAATTAAAAATTAAAAAGGGAGGGGGCTGGAGGTGTTGCTCCGCAGTGAGCACTTGCTGAGCATGGGCCTCCCTGAGGCCCTGGGTTCCACCCCAGCACCACTTTGCTGTTTCCAAAACAGCAAAGACCGCACCCCGCTTGGGCCCAGCGCAGGGTGGGGCGAGGCTTCCGGAAGGAGGCCTAGCTGCCCCGGGCCTGGAGAGGTGGACAGGGAGCAGGACGCAGGGGCTGACGCCGCTCTCCCCTGGCAGCTGTCTGCCGAGTGCCGAGTGCCAGATGTTGCTGTCTCTTGCAGGTCGGGGCATCCAAGCGAGGACGCAGCGGCAGCAGCTCTGGGCCCAAGAGTTCACCCTGGCCCTGCTGCTGGGCCTGGGCCTGGGCTGGGTGCTCTGGGCCACCATGCCCAAGATGTGGGCTCTGGTCCCAGGGCTGCAGCAAAGACTGCTGGGAAACCTGCAGATGAGGCAGGGTGCGAGGGTAGGTGCGGGTTAGGGTGCCGCGCAGGTTGCTTGGGTGTCCCGGCATTGTTGGGAGCAACTTTTTAAAAGCAGAGCAGGACACCAGCATGGCTGCTTCTGGGCCATGGGGACAGTCCCCACGGAGCCCTGAGCATTGTCATCACTCTTGCAGGTAAACACCGACGTCCTTGGCTACCTGCTGGGGGGCATTGTGGCCCTGGGTTCCTGGGCGTCCCAGATCCCCCCACTCTGCAGAATCATGAGGCTGGGCTGGGCCCGGGACCATGGGTGGCAGGGCAGGTCGTGGCCACTGTGGTCAGAAGAAGGTAGCCAGAGTCTGAGCAAAGTCAGCTGAGATGCAGAGGGACATGCCAAGTGCCTGAGGATGCTTATTTATTTACTTAGTTTGGTGTCTTTAGACAGAGTCTCTTAGGTAGCCCAGACTGGCCTCAAACTTGCAGTGATCCTCCTGCCTCAGCTTCCCAAGTGCTGGGATTCCAGGCTGGGTCTTGTTTTTGAACCAGTATTTCCATTACTTGTTCTCCAAAACTATCTCCTTGGCTTCCACATTTCTGGAACATTATCTTCACTGGCCTGGTTCAGAATAAATGTCCCAGCTAGAGAAGGGCTGGCCTGAGGCTTCCTGATCCAGTCTCCCCATGTCCCCAGGGATAGTCAGACTCCTGCCCAGCGTCAGGAGCTGGGTGCTGAGTGGGTCGAGAGGGTGAGGACTCTGGCCCACCCTCACCATGCTCAGTGACACATCTGCCAGAGGGCTGTGCGAGGGCCCCAAAGAGTCAGTGGCTCCCCCTATGGTAGAATGGTAAGAGGAAATTCCCAAAGTTTAGTTCAAGCCAGGTTCTGAGGGACAAATAGAAGTTGACCTAGCAGAGGAAGCAGCTTGAGCCAAAGTTAGAGCCTAAAAGCCACATCCTTGGGGGGCATCTGCAGGCTAAGGGCTGCCCCCCAACCTCCTACGCACTCAGGAGCCTGGGTTTCAGGGTCTGGGGTCACCCCTTCCCAGCCCCCTCTTCTCTGTGCCCAGGGCCAGGGGAAGGCATTCTCCTGCATCTGCCTGTAGTCGAGGTCCCTGGACGCCCTGGCCGGGCTTCTCTACACTTCAGCCATTGTGGCCCATGACCAGCAGCCCAAGTACCTGCTGTGGGCTACGCCCTGGTTCCTGACGTCACTGGTCCGTGCTGTGCTGGACCTCACTGTATCCACCCCTGTCCGATTGGTCTCACCCTCCATCCCTCATGCTTGGCAAAGGTCTCTGCCAGCAGGAGCCGTGGCTGGAAGCCCAGGACAGCCACACACGTGTGATGACCTGCAGTTTGGTGCTTTCCCTTTTCTTGTTTGCTTCTTGAAACCAGGCCTCACTATGTAGCCCAGGCTGGCCTTGAACTGCCGGCAATCCTCCTGCCTCAGCCTCCCGAGTACTGGGATTACGGGCATGTGCCACCGTGGTGTTTTTGTTTAGCACATCTTTGCCCAGGGACAGGGACACAGTGGTGTCAAAGCTGGACAGCCCTGTCCTCAGACAGGCACCCCAGATGGGCGGGTGGGAGGGCAGAAAGCCCCGCTTCATGCCTTAACCCGGGCCTCAGCTCATCCCCCTCTCCTGTGTGGTGAGGACCAGGGCAAAAAGAGCCCTCAGATTCACCCCAGAGGCCAGTGGGAGCCCCGACAGCGAGGCGATGCTGCCCTGCACCAGGAGAGAGGACAGAAGCCGGGATGAGGGGGCCAAGGACCAGGTCTCTGCCTACCACTGGCCTGGACCCACGCTGAGCAGTGTGGATGGCGTCGTCCGATGTCTGCTCACATCACTGAGCAATTTACTAACAGACGTAAGAATGCCGTGCTGTATAAATTCATGTTGATTGTAAAGCAATTTTGATTTTTCTTTTTTTTTTCCTTTTTTTTTTTTTTGTACCAGGAATCGAACTCAGGGCCTCATGCTTGCTAGGCAGATGCTGTGCTGCTGAACTATATCCCCGGCCCCTTGATTTTTCTATGCATTCCATAAAAATATATATTCCCACTTTCCCATGTTTTTTTTTTTTTTTTTGAGACAGGGTCCCATATGTAGTCCAGGATGGTCTTGAACTTACTATGCAGCCCAGGCTGGCCTCAAACTCATGTTGATCCTCCCGCCTCAGCCTTCCAAGTGCTGGGATTACAGGCATGCACCACCACACCTGGCTTTTTTTTCCCTTTCTTTCTTTCTTTCTCTCTCTCTCTCTCTCTTCCTGTTTTGTTTTATTTTTGTTTTTTGTTTGCAGAAGTAGGGATTGAACCCAGGGCCTTTGGACTAAGTTACATCCCCAACCCTTTTTTTTATTATTTTAAGATAAGGTCTTGCCAAGTTGCTAAATTGCCCACTCCAGATTCAAATTTTCAATCCTCCTGTCTCAGCCTCCTGATTGCAAATTCAGGTTTAACCTGGGCAATTTAGTGACTCCAGAAGGATTCAAAATAAAAAATTTTTAAATGGGCTGGGAATGTAGCTCAGTATAAAGGCTTCAGGTTCAATCCCTAGTGCAAGGGAGGTGGGAATCTTGTTTTTAGAAAACTCCTCCTGACTTTAAAATTCTGCCTCCACCTGAAAGGATTCAGACTGGGCACCGCTCAGCACACTGTCGAACCGCAAGTCGCTGAGGACGATGGCAACCATCAGTCACTGCATGGAGCTGACCGTGGAGCCGGTGCAGCAGGTGAGTGGCTGTGCCCGCAGCGGGGTCCAGCAGGGTGGAGGCAGCCCTGGGAGGCTTCCTGGAGGAGGTGATGCTGTCTTTGGAGGGAACTGGGTAGAAAGGAACTGCAGGGCTGGGTGCAGGGGCAGCCAGAGGGGGATGTAGGAGTGTGTGTGTAGTGACTCTCCCGTGTGACAGGCAGCTCTGGAAGTGGCTCTCTTCCTAGGGGATGAGAAGTTCCCTTTGTACAGCCAGGTGTGGTGGTGCTCATCTGTGATCCTAGCACACCGGAGGCTGAGGCAGGAGGATGGCAAGTTCAAGGCCAGGATGAGCAACTTAGTGACTCAGCAAGACCCTGTCTCAAAATAAAAACCGAAAAAACGGTTGAGGATGTGAACCCTGGGTTCAGTCCCAAGCACTGCAAAACAAAATCGCGGAAATAAGCAGCTTCAGACAAACCCTGTGGTTCTAGGGCCTGCACTTTATGGATGGCAGGCTGCTTGCCCTGGGGCGTAGCATAGAAAATGTTCCCAGGGGGCTCGGCTGCCTAGTGGATGACTGACGTGAGTCCCATCTGGATGGCCACCCAGACCCTGTCTTTTGGGGTCCTCAGAGGCTTTGTGGGGTACAGGGAGGCGGCGTTGTTGAGGCTGAGCTGGGAGGGTACAGCAGGATGGAATCCACTTTCCCTGTCCTCCAGAGCCGTCCAAGGCTCCCTGTGTCACCACCTTCTCAGGAGGGCAGCAGGTGGCGCTTACCATGTCCCTGGGCTGCGTCCAGGTTGCTGCCTGGTTTCTCAGTGGAGCATTTTTTTTTTTTTTTTTTTTTTTGAGACAGAGTCTCACTATGTAGTTCAGGCTGGCCTTGAGTTCACTGTATATCCTGGGCTGGCCTTGAACTTGTGGCAATCTTCCTGCCTCAGCCTCCCAAGTGCTGGGATTATAGGCGTGCACCACCACGCCCGGCTGTCAGTGTACTTTTTTGCTGTGGGACTGGGGATGGAACCCAGGCCCTCTGTTCTGAGAGGCCCTTTTTATTTTTTATTGTTTGCCAGGATCTCCCTAAGTTACCCAATTTGGGTTGGAACTTGGGATCCTCCTGCCTCAGCTTCCCTAGTGCTGGGAATACAGGCATGCTCGACTGTACACAGCTAGTAAGTTATTTTAAATTTAAACATTCCCCATCTATTTCAACCACCCCTGGTAACCATCCCTGCCTGTCTTCTCCTGCACACTTGCAGATGGCCTGTGGTGCCATGAGGCTGCCCAGTGACGGACTGACAGATGGACGGGCAAGGACAGGGGACCCATCCCTGCAGAAGCTGCCCTCCTCCCCGCTCGTGCAGATCCTCTGTGCACAGGTGTCATCCAGCAGCTCATCAGAGGCCTCATCTGTCCTCTCAGACCTGGAGGTACAGGGCCTGTGGCCATGCATGCAGGACAAGGCTGTCACCAACCCTTGGCCTGCAGCCATCTCCAGTGTGGCTCCGAGTGCCCCGCTGTCCCACAGTCACCAGGGAGCTTCTAGGCAGGCTTAGTGCTGTGCAGCGGCTTCCATGGTCACGTGGGTCTTGGGAAACATTGCACGGAGGAGCCCGGTCTTTTCCTTGGTTTGTTTGTTGAGACAGGGTCTCGCTATGTAGCCCAGGCTGGCCTTAAGCTCACCATGTAGCCCAGTTTGGCATTCAACTTGTGATGATCCTCCTGCCTCAGCCTCTTGAGTGCTGGGATCACAGGTGTGCACCATCATGCCCAGCCTGGAGGTCAGTCTTTGTGAGCCACTCAGTGTCCAAGTCCCATAGAAGTAAATGCATGAACAAAAGCTTTAAAGTCTCAGTGTAGCCAGGCGTGGTGGTGCACACCTGTTATCCCAGCAATCTGGGAAGCTGAGGCAGGAGGGTCATGAGTTCCAGCCCAGTCTAGGCAATTTAGCAAGACCCTGTGTCAAAGTAAAAAATTTTTAAATGGGCCAAAAACACACACACACACAAGGAAACAACAAGACACAACACCACACAGTTTCCCAAAGCTGCTTGAGCTGGGCACAGCAGCTCTCCTCGCTCAGGACATAGTGCGGTGGTCCCATGGGGGCAGCTGTCCCTCTCAGTGGAAGCACTGTCCCCTTTCTGAGTCGCTGTCCTTCTAGGCTTTTTGGTGCCTGTGGTGCTTGGTGACATTTGAGATTGGACTTGGTTTGGGTTTTCAGGTCCTGACTTGGCATCAGCTACCCTGACACTTGTCAGACTCCACTGGTCCCTGGGTCCTGAGCTCAGAGCACATGGGGTGAGACCTGGCGTCCCCAGGGGCTGCTCCACACGTTGCTCTGCCGCCAGCCTCCCCTGGCCCTGCACCCGGCCTGAGCCCCCCGTCCCCAGCCCACTGGGCCTTTCCTCTTGGGGCTCCCTGTTGTCCCATTTACACAAGTCAGAATCCTCCTCAGAGCTGGGCGTGGTGGTGCACACCTGTAATCCCAGCACTGGGGAGGCTGAGGCAGGAGGATCACCTTGAGTTCAAGGCCAGCCTGGGCTGCACAGTGAGTTCATAGTGGTTCATAGTGTGAACCACAAAGCAAGACCCTGTCTCAAAAAACAAGCCAACCAAAAGAATATGTGGAAATGCTCATTACATGTAAAGGGAGAGAAGCTATTTGCACAATTTGATTTTGCTGTACACGACATAATTATAATATGTCTCAGAGGGTCAATAATGGTTCAGTCACTTTTAGGAATCAAATTATGGAACATTTCTTTGTTTTATGAAAATGTTTCTATCATGAACACGTGTTGTTCTTGATGCATAGTGAAGACTGTGCATTTTCTTTATTTTCAATCCTCAGCACTGGGGAGAGACCAAGTTACAAGGGTTCCAGTTGGCTGCGCTCCCTAGAGCAGCGTCATTGGTTTGCAGTGGGAACCTGCACGGAGCACTGCCTCCTGTGTCCACGAGGGGGCGCGCGTCTTCAGTGTTAGCGCTTGCCGAGCCGGAGGCTTGGAAAGAAACCGTCCAGGCTCCTTTGAGCCGGGTTGGGGAACACAGGCTGCTTCACGTACAGTGCTTTCTTGTTTGTGTGCTTGGCTTTCAATACCCTTCTCATTTCAGGGTCATTTAAGATATACAGAAAAGTTCCAGAAGCACTGTGCCCTTTGCCCCGTCCCCTGAAGTTCCCAATTTGTGTAACCAGGCTGTGTTTACTAACACCAAGACATAAACACGCGGACGAGCCTGTCAACTAAATCGCAGGCTTCACTTACTTATTGTTAGTTCCTTTGTTTATTTTGAGACTTGCTATATAGTCCGGGCTGGCCTTGGACTCACAGCGATCTTCCTGCTTCAGCCTCCCCAGTGCTGGCGTCACAGGTTTTGATGTGATGGTTGCCCCAGTCCGGTGGGCAGTCACAGCAGCAGCTAGGTGGATGCACAGATGTTCACAGGCCCACCCAGCAGAGCCCTGTAGCCCCCAGCTCCACTTCTGCAACACTGGGTCCAGCCCTCGCTGGGCGCTGGAGGACGGGGGCTGCCCTGTTGCCCACCAAAGAGCCAGGCTCCCAGCCGAACCAGCTGTGTAGGAAACACTGGTTAAAACTGGGTCCTGCCAGGCATGGTGGTGCTCGCCTGTCATCCCAGCACTCCGGAGGCTGAGGCAGGAGGATCGAGTTTGAGGCCAACATGGGCTACATAGCGAGACTCTGTCTTAAAAAAAGAAAAGAAAACCACGTCCTGACTGGCAGCATGCACCCCATCTTCAAGGTGGGGCTTTGTTAGCACCTCTCTCTCTTTCCTAGTTTTATGGGTTTGCGTTGAGTCATCTCAGGCATGTGGTCAATGAATGGGATTTCTGATGGTTTCTACCCCTAATCACAGTAATTTAGAATTCTCCCTTGGCATCTTTCCCAGGCTTGCGAGTTCAGGATTACCCCAGTTTTCCTGAGGCCACGTAACTGAGTTGAGGGCTCTGTAATGCCGCCTCTCTGCTGCTGCCCCCATCTGGGGTCCCTCCCCGGCTTCCAGCACACAGCTGTCCATGCCCTGGAAGTCTGCCCAGCGTTTCCGCTCTCTCTATCCTGCAGTGGAAGTGTCAGGAAGCCCAAAACTCAGGCAAGTGCAGCTGATCACACTGTCTCTCTCCTCCTGGAGAGACTTCATGGCTTGGTTCCTGTTTCTGTTTCATTGGACCCATGATAAATTCAATTTAGTAAAAACAGAATGCAAGCTAGCCACGATGGCATACACCTGTGATCCCAACGCTCAGGAAGCTGAGGCAGGAGGATGGCTGTGAGTTCCAGACCTTGACTCAAAAATAAAAAGGGCTGAAGATGGAATGTAGATCAGTGCAAAGGCCTGTGCCTCAATGCCCTGCACTGGGGAATGGGTTATGTTTGCCTGGTCTTTTCCAGGAATTAATTAGGCATGGAGGTTAAAGTTTTTGGGAGGCTGAGGCAGGAGGATCCCAAGTTCGAGCCCAGTCTGGCAACTTAGTGAGTTAGTGAGACCCTGTCTCAAGATAAAAAATAAAAAAAGGTCTAGGGCTCCAGCTCCATGGGAAAGAAATGGGTTGAATCCCCAGGACTCCAAAAACAAAACAAAAACAGACTATAGATGACCTCTGTGACTTGAAGCTGCCCTTGGCCCCCGTGGTCCTGAAACTCCAGGCTGCTGGAGTCTGCGCCCCTAGGGTCCTCACCTGGTGCCGAGAGCCGGACTGAGTGGTTGTTGGGGGTCGGAGCCAGTGGGAGGGGCTGTCGCCAAGGCTGCTCTGTGTCCTCCACAGTGGGGCCTGGAGGACATCAGCCTTGCAGGAGACACTGAATGTGGAGCCCCTGGGCTCCCCGGGGCCAGCCAGTATGAGCTCTGCCAGCTGCGCCTTCCGGAGCCCGGCCCCAGCGTGGAGCCCAGGGCTGGCGCAGGTCAGGGGTTGAACCCACATTAACCACCATCGATGCCACGGGGATCCCAGCTGCCACAGAAGCTGTGAGGCCCAGGGGACCCGGAGCTGTGACTCTGGTCCTTGAGGATGCCAGCACCACTGCATAGTAGAAATGTGTGAAGATCAGTCTACACATCTGGGGGTTGACATGGAGTCCCTGCTGGAGTCCTGGGGCCACCCTGTTATTCCCCAGCTGGAACCCAGCTTCTGAGTCCCAAGTCACAGACAGAGCAGGGGCATGGACACTCCCAGCATCACTCTACACAGAACCAATCAGAAAAGTGCAATTTTGGACCAATCAGAAACCTGCCATTTTCAGGCCTCATTTGAATCTGGTGCTGTTCTCAGGACCAATCAGAAGATGCTGTTTTCAATCCTTTTGAATGTGGGCACAACCAATCAAAAAACACTATCCCTGATCGTTCATTTACATTCAGCAGGAAGCTAGGGGAGCTTTTCTATGGGACAGTTTACACGTGGTATGACACCAAGTGAGTGTGTGACAGGACGACTGTCCCGATGCCTTGAGTGAGAGGGAGATAACCCGGGAACGTTGGGTACACAGGGCCCCTTTCCCCTCATCCTGAGGCCGCTGTGAGCCTCTCACGGGCCACTCTCACCCTGTAGGGTGACCCTCTTTTCCACCTTCTGTAAATGGACACCTCGCCATCTTTCCTGCGTGTCTTGGCCAATCCTTTGTTCGGGACACCAGGGACCTGGAAAGAACCCAGGGGACCCGCATCTGGCGACAGCGTGGACCTGAGCCCATCTGGCTGGCATCCTCCTTCAGGGCTGCCTGGCCTCGGCCTCTCCCTTCCCCTTTCCTCTCACAGGTCTGGGATCTCTAAACCCACAGCCTCAGTGGAGGCTCACACGCTGCAGCCACTGCCATCTTCCTGCGGGCAGTTCGGCCACGTGGGAAGAGCCACACACTGGGCCCCGTGTTCGAATCAGCCACTGCACCCTGCAGAACAGGAGGGCCCTACACTGCGACACTCGGACTCTGCCACACCACCCTGAGGAGTCGCTTAAGCTCCTGAGCCACACTGTTCCAGGCGATCTAAAACTACTCCCTGAGAAACACTGTCCTCAGGAATCACTTGAAAACCCACATGGCCGGGGATATAGCTCAGCAGCACAGTGCCTGCCTGGCAAGCGTGAGGTCTTGAGTTCGATTCCTGGTACCAAAAAAAAAAAAAATCTGTTGGTATAGAAGAGCTAAATAAATCAATAAATACATAAATAAATAAGTGACAGAGATTAAACGTTATACTTTAAACTGGGCATGGTGACACACGCCTGGACTCTTAGCACTGTAGGAGGCTGAGGCAGGAAGATCCCTGGGAGTTCAAGGTCAGCCTGGGCTACAGAGCGAGACCCTGTCTCAAAAACAACAACAAAAAAGGGCTAAGGATGTAGTTCAATCTGAAGGCCCTGGGTTCAATCCCCAGTATAAAATTCAGCTAGGCATGGTAGTGCACACCTGCAGTCCCAGCATGAAGGAGGCTGAGGCAGGAGAATTGGCATGAGTTCCAAGCCAGCCTGGACTACATAGCGAGACCCTGTCTCAAAATGAGTGGTGAATCCAGGTGAGTAGTATAAATGTGTTCACTGTTGCTTCTTTCCTCCCCTGTAGGTTTAAAGGTTTTTCACAGACACCTGTTGGGCCACGACAGGGGTAAGTAAAGCCTCTCACACCAGATGGCTCCCGTGGTGCCACCACGCCTGCCAGCTAAGGCTGCTCAGATCCCACAGCTGGGTGAGGGCATGGCCGGCGTCCTGGGTGTGGCAGACCCACACCAGCCCTGAGTGCTGGGAAGTCAGGCGTGGAGGGCGGACAGGTTCCAGTTTGTCTGGCACTGAGAAAAAATAACCTCCCGCCTCAGGCCCGATACAGCGCCTCCATGGATGTGAGTAATGGGCGGCGCAGCTCGGAGTCAGCCACAAGGAAATTCTTCCCTGAATTGCCTCTTCCTATTGAGATAAGATAGCACACAATAAGCCCTCGCAGGAACGCAGCTGCCAGCAGCCCAGGCAGGCACATGACCAGCCGGGGTGGCACTTGGTGGTCCCCAGGACTGCGAGCGGAGTCCTTGACCTTAGACCCAGAAGGCCTGGGCAGCCGTCCTGAACCCCGGTGTGAGACTCAACTCCCACTGTCTTGTTTTGGGGAGGATCGAACTCCTGGGGATCCTCCTGTGTCAGCCTCCAGAGTGCTGGGATTACAGGGGGTGTGCCACCACGCCCGGCCCCAGTCCCATTATGCAGCAGGTGGTTAGATGTCAGCAGGCCCGAGGCACAAAGGGGCCCTACACACATGCTGTGCTGGTGACAGTTAAATGCAGTGGCAGAGTGCCCAGCATACTGACAGTGACAGTCATTTCTTAGGGCTCAGAGCCAGGGCCCAGGGCCTCTCTGGTGCCCAGAGCCTGTGGCCGGGTGACAGCAGAGTGCAGAGCGTGGTGCGGAGGCCCCATGGAGGGCAGAGGCCGGTTGCGTTAGAACTCCTCTTTCCAGGGAATGTCTCTCCTAGGGGGCTCCAGGGTCTCAGGCCAGGGGCAGAGCACTGACCGTGAAGAATGAGGAAGACATCAGGCTGCTCCACCTGGGCCCTGAGAAAATCGTCCCTAAGCATCAGGCTCAATACCCGGGTCCCCTGAGCCCAGGAAGGGGCCTTGTGTCCATGAGGATGACCAGACTCACGCTCGGTGGATGTGCTCTACCCGCCTTCTTGCTTGAAGTGCGCTCTCTCTCTCTTTCTGGTACTGGGGAATGAACCAGGGCCTTTGCACAGAGCTACATCCTCACCCCTTTTTTCCTCTTTTTTTAGGCACCATCTCACTAAGTCCCTATGTTACCTAGGCTGATCTCAAACTTGTGATCCTCCTGCCTCAGCCTCCTGGAGTGTTGGGATCAAACCCAGGGCCTTACCCATGGCAGATGGTGCTCTGTCACTGAGCCACTCCCCCAGCTCTAAACACATGCACTCTTGACTTGGAATTTGGAAAACAAGTATGGTGCGATAATATTTCTGTCCCTAAATTGGTGAGAGCCGAGCCTAACAAAGACACTGCTCGCGCCGATCCCTGGGATGGAGCAGGGGAAGAGCGGGGCTGGAAACCCCAATGATATCAAGCCCCACACAGCCAGGTGCTCCTGGCGCAAGGCCAGGACTAAGAACCTCTGCTGGGTTCAGGGGTGCAGTGACAGCCGGCGGTGGAAAGCAGCACTTCCGGAACTGTACATTTTCCAAACCTCTTGGTCAGAAAGAGGCTGGTGTAGCTCCTGACCAGAACTGGTCCCCATCCTGGGGGAAAGGCCGGTGCCCAGCAAATGGAGACCATGGGGGAATGAGTGGATTAGAGACAGGAGCCACCAAGAAAGCCCTGGCCGGAGGCTGGCGCCATGCACTCAGCCTCACTCTACCTCTTGCTTGCTCTAACTGGAAAGTCACGGTCTGGTGGTTTCTTTTGTTTTTTTCGGTGCTGGGACTCAAACCCAGAGTGTTGTGCCTGTTAAACTTGTGCTCTCCCATGCGTTACACCCCAAACCCCGAGATCTCTTCTTCAAAGCCAGCTTCAGCCGGGCATGGTAACACACATCTCTCATTCCAGCACTTGGGAGGCTGAGGCAGGAGGACTGCCATGAGTTCCATGCCACCCTGGGATACATAATGAGACCCTGTCTCAACCCCCGGCAAAAAAAAGAATGCCATTTATTTTGGCCCAGCAAGGAGCTTGCATGAGCCGCCCTTCACTTGGCACTGTGTGGACCTGGCGGCACCCGGTGCGGTCCCTTTCCGAGCCTTAGTTTCCACAGCGGTACAGCGGATCGGTAGCCCCGCCTCTGACCTCGGTGGCAGCAGGATGCTTGCGTGGCCATGGTTCCCATTGCCCCAGAGCTGCAGAACAAAACAAAATGAAAACAGCATCAGCAAGGGCAAAAGCACACCTGCCTCGCGGGTGGTGAAGTGATAAGCAGCTGGCTCCTGGTAGAGCTAGAGGGGCCTTCCTGCCCATGCACGTGGAATCTGCCCGAAAACACGATGGAAACCTGTGTCTTGACAGCAAGTGGGTGGGAAGCCTGTTCCTTGGATGTGGTGGCTCGCACCTGTCCCCCAGCACTGGGGAACATGACGGCCACTTGGCCCATTGGCTGCACGCGTGGCCTCGCAGCCCACTCACTGTGTCCTCCCTGTGCCTCGGTTTCCCTGTCTGTGTTGTGGCGCAATGACTTCCGCACAGAGCTGTCACTGAGCAAACAACGAGGCTGAGCCACCAGGGTCTGCACTGGGCCAGTGGTGCCCAGGACATGTCAGCAGCGCAGCGCCCCTGCTGTGACCGCTCCCGCCTCGTGGGATCGCTGTGGGGCGAGGCTCCCTGCCCATCCTCCCCACCATGGACTTAGAGACCGCAGCCCTTTGCTGACCATGGCTAAGGGACCCCATGTAGCTCTGGTGATGACACTGCCCGGGCACAGCATCCTCCGGGACACAGCTGGCCCCAATGCCAGCCCTACAGCACCCGGAGCCGGAAGCTCCAATCACCCCACAGCCTTCTCCTGAGATCCGCCCCAGGTCCACAGCTTTCCTGGGACCACCATGGAATTAGAAAGTCGGTACATCCCTTCCCTGGGCAGTGGGCTGTACCTTTTTTTTTTTTTTCTTCTGAGGCAGAGTCTCACTATATAGTCCAAGCTGACCTCCAACTTACTGCGATCCTCCTGCCTCAGCGTCCTCAGTGCTGGGATTATAGGTATGCACCACCACATCTGTCTCAAACTTCTTTTGCCAAATAACAAATGCCCTCTCTTGCTCTCAGGGTTTATTTTCAGAAGGATGAAAATGTATTCCAAAGCAGGAATTCCTCCAGGTATGGGGGCACTCACCTGGCACTCTGGGAGGCTGAGGCAGGAGGATCACAAGTTCCAGTCCGTCCTGGGCAACTTAGCAAGACCCTGTCTCAAAATAAAAAATAAAAATGGGCTGGGCATGTAGCTCAGTGTGAAGACTCTAGGTTCAGTCCCCAGTGTCACACACAAGATAGCAAGAATTCCAAGATTCCAGTACCCGAGCCCTCATGGGAACAGAGGCTAAGCCCCTGGGAATTCCAGCCGGGAGGACAATTGATGCTGGGCCGGTGAGTAAGGCCTGTTCCTGATGACCTCATGGTCCTCTGCTGTCGCTGGGGCTGGACCCTCCCTTCCCTCTGCCCGCCCCCACCCAGAGCAGGGAAAGTGGTCCCTGCTGATAACACTCGTTCCTGTGTGCTGTGGCCACCGCCCCAGCCTCGAGCCCAAATATCCGGTGGTGGCTGCTGAGCTGGCCCTCAGGAGGCCAACTTGCAGCGTGTCCTCTGTCCCTGGAGACCCAGGAGTCTGCCAAAGGACAGATGCCTGCTCAGGCCTTGAATTCTTTGTGTGAAACCTTACGTCCAAGGGCTCAGGTCACATGGGTCCCCTGGCCCCTGTTGCATGAGTTTGTTTTCTAAGCAGTTCCACCATGAGAATATTTGTACATCTCTAAGTAGGTGTGGTGGTCCACGCCTGTAAACCCAGCACTCTGGGAGGCTGAGGCAGGAGGATCGCAAAGTTTGAGCATAGCCTGGGCAACTTAGCGACTTAGCAGAACCCAAAGAGGGCCCCACAGAAGTTCTCTGCCCACATTACCATCCTGCTCTCAGACCTTGGTGGCTCCCCGGCCCACTCAGTCTCCTACTTGGCTAAATATTTGGAAGCCAAAACAATAGCTTTACTAATGCGGCGGTGGGCAGCTGCTGGAAAGTCATGTGATTGTGGGCGCTGGGCCAATTTGTCAAAGACCATTTTCCTGTCACTCATCGCCTCCCGAGGCCCACGATAAGATAGGGTCTCCAGAGCACAATAATCCTTTCCTGAGATACAGTTTAGAGGCCCCAGGGAACAGAAACAACAGCAGGCTAATTTTGGCTTTTCTGAGACTAAAGAAAAGCGCAGGGGCAGCTCGTCCTGTGTCCTGCCCAAGGCAGCTGGGTGGGCCCTCCGCGTCCCTCCAGGGTATCTGCTGGATCACCCAGGGACTGTAGAACAATGGCAGGGACAGGGGCCACACCTCGTGGCCTCTGGGGAGATGCTAAGGGTCTCTAATCTCATGGCTTCGGACTTCAACATTCTAACTGCCGGCTCTTCACCATCTCCTCCCCAGGGTAATGACTGATGCAGGAAGAGTTGGAGGAGGAGAAGGGAGGACCGAGAGGAAGTGGAGAAAACAAGATTATTTACATTTACTTATTTATTTATTGAGGTTTTTTTTGAGTCAGAGTCTTGCTATGTAACTCAATTTGGTCTTGAACTCACAGTGATCCTCCTGCCTCAGCCTCTGGAATGCTAAGATTGCAAGTGTGCGCCATCATGCCTGGTTATTTTTTGTTGTTGTTGAGGGGGACAGGGTCTCACTATGTAGTCCAGGCTGGCCTTGAACTCACTGTGTAGCCCAGGCTGGCCTCAAATGCATAGCAATGCTCCTGCCTCAGCCTCCAAGGAGGAGGGGGTCCCACCCGCCTGCTGGCTTTGAGCTGGGAGAGAAGGCTGCTTCGGTGGACTTCACATGGGCCTTTGCCGGAGGGCGCCTCTGAGCCTTGCCTGGTCCTCGAAGCCAGAGGACCTACTGTTACTATGAACACCCCAGTACTGGGGGTCAAACCTAGGGCCTTCACACCGAGCTACATCTCCAGCCTTTTTTTATATTTTGAGATAAGGTCTCAAGAAGTTGACCAGGCTGGACTCAATTTTGGGATCCTCCTGCTTCAGCTTCCCAAGTGTGGAGTCATAGGCATGCACCACCACGCCCAGCTCACTCCTCCTTCGAGTTCTCTGGGTCCTCGGCCCCCGAGATTGCAGCGGTTGGCAAATGCCAGGCTCTGCAAGGTGCAGCCCTAGGAGAGCTGGTTTCGGTCCTCAGCACAAGCAAAGAAAGAAGCCAGCATAGCACCTCGAAGCCAGCAGGCAGATGGGACCTTCTCTGCCTTAGAGGCTGAGGCAGTGGGATTTCTATGTGATTGAGGCCAGCCTGGCCTACACAGTGAGTTCAAGGCCAGCCTGGACTACCTAGCGAGACCCTGTCCCCCCCACCAAAAAAAATAACCAGGTATGATGGCACATGCCTGTAATCTTAGCATTTCAGAGGCTGAGACAGGAGGATCACTGTGAGTTCAAGACCAGATTGAGCTACATAGCAAGACTCTGACTCAAAAAAAAAAACCTCAATAAGTAAATAAATAAATTTAAATAATCTTGTTCCCTCCACTTCCTCTTGTCGTCCTTCCTCCTCCTCCTCCTCCTCCTCCTCTTCCTTTCTTTCCTTTTGGCAGTGGGTGGGGCACAGTCTCACTCTGTAGTCCAGGCTAGGGTGGGACTCACAGTGTAGCTCAGGCTGGCCTCAAATTTGTGATCCTCCCACCTCAGCCTCCTGAGTGCTAGAATTACAGGTGCCATCACACCCAACTTGCCTCCCTGTTCCCCCCTCTCTAGTTTTATATAAATGAGAAAATTAAGACCCAGGGGGAAATGACTGAGTAAAGGTGGCACAACTAAAAGGGGAAGGGAGGCCCAGGCTGGACCCTGCAGGGCCGCGCCACTGTCTCGGCAAGTCCGTCCAGCACGTCTGGAAACTTCCCAGGAAAAAGAATGGAAATGATTAAAGCTTGACAAGTGACAGGTTCTTCAGATCTGATTTAAACACAAAGAGCCATAAGGCGCTCCCCACTGATAACATCCAGGAAAAGGAGGCATTCCGCATAAATCTCGGGGTGGCGTCATCTAAACACAGGTCGGAGGAAGGGAGCTGACTCCGCAGGCAGGAAACGATTCTTATAAATAGTTTTGATCTGGAGATACCCCTCAGCGGCCTGCAGATCGCAGGCTTGAAATAGGAAGACTCCGCAAAAGCCACCGCCCGGAGCACGCGAGGCTGAGGCCGTGGCTGTCAGGAGGGGCAGTGCTGCCTCCACCCCGTGTCGTGAGAACATGGGGCAGCCACCGCACTGGCAATTTGCACATGAAAGGCATCAGATTTTTGTTTTGTTTTCTGAGACAGGGTCTGCACATGTATTCCAGGCTGGCCTCAAACTCACAGGGATCCTCCTGCCTCAGCCTCCCAAGTGCTGGGATGACAGGCATGCACCACCATACCCAGCTTAGCTCTCTCTGTCTTTCCATTTTTGTGGCTTCATGGTAGTCCACGGTAGGAATAAACCTTAATATAATCACCAGACTGATTGATGGGTTAGGCCATTCTTAGTTTTTCGCTAACTTGGGGGTCTATTTTCTGCTCTAGAGTTAGGGCTCATCTTAGTCACCCTGTGTAGGTGACATCTTTGGAAACTGAAACTAGCTTGTTTCCTCCAGTGTAGTATGGGGTGACTTTGGGGTGAAAGTTCCTGGGACATGGGGAGGTGGGAAGTCCTATCACGTGCCCCTGGGAAAGGGGTTGCTGCTGGAAAAGCTGCCAAACTCCAGGGGAAGGCCCTGTGGGTGTCATGTGCCTAGAGACCCTCCTGACTCAGCTGACTTCCAGGGTCAAACTTGCCCTTATAAACCTGCCCGTGGTGAGAGCAGGAAGTAGCACCCTACCTCACTGAGTCCCCAGGGGACCAATAGCATGGTCACTGAATGAGGCTGGAGCTTTGTCCACTTCTGGGCTTGGGCAGATGACCAAGGCCACTGCTCCTCTGTCTCTGTCCTTCGCCTTGTGATTACAGTGAAAGATTCTGCTGCCCCCTCATTCCCTGTGTGGGGTGCTATGAGACTGGCATCCGCCCGCACTCCAGGGGAAGCCTGGGAAAGACAAGCCACCCTCACCTCCAGCCGAACAGGACAGAGGATGAAGCCACAGCCAACACTGTGACACTCGCATCTTCGAGTGTCCAAGGAGCACCTGCACGTAAATCCCTCTACGTGGCATTGCTGTGTCTGTGGGGCAGTGTTCTTTATTTTTTTATTTTTTTTCTCTTTTTGGTTTTGTTTTTTTTGAGGCAAGATCTCAATAGCAGCCTGGCCTCCCTGGCAGTCCTCCTGCCTCAGCCTCCTGAGTGCTGAGATTACAGGTGCGCACCATGTGGCAGCAGTTACATCTCGCAGCCATGTTGGGTGGCATCCTGAGGTGGTCAGGGGACACAGCTGGACACCAGGACAGCAACCTGGAGTAGAAGGAGCCTCGCGGGGTGCAGGGTCGGGCGTGCAGGGTCACAATTTGAGCCTCTCCGTGCGTGGAGTGAACGCGGCTCAGAACGCCGAGGACGCAGCAGGGGGCGGGGCCAAACGCCCTATGGTGAATTCGCAGTGGGACTGATGCCTGCCAGGAAGGAGCGCAGTGTCCCCCTGACTTGACTGTGCTGTGGGACCCAAACCGTGGTCCGAAGGCCAATGGGGCCAGCCTGGGACCACGTAAGGGACTGAGTTTGGGAGCCGAGCACTGGCCGGTTGCCCCGCCTCTTAGTAGGGTGATGCACACCCTCCTGCGACAGTGGTGCCAAGCAAAGTCAGGTTGTAAGCCCAGAACCCTCTCTGTGGCCAGGCGTGGTGGCGCACCTCTGTAATTCCAGCACTCGGGAGGCTGAGGCAGGAGGATCACTGTGAGTTCGAGGTCAGCCTGGGCTACATTAGCAAGACCCTGTCTCTAAATAAATAAATAAAAATAAAAACCTTTGCCCTTTAAGAGGTCAAGAGCAAGTCAACAAAGCCGAACTTGACTTAGACCCGGCCCTGGTAACTCCAGCCTCAGCTCGATGTTTTCTGCCGTGTGTCTCATGGTCCCGAGTTTGCCGGCCCACCCAGGATGTTAGATGTGGTGCCCAAGTGCCTCTTCCTGAGGGATGCTGGGAAAGCACTCATGTCATTGTCTGGGCAGAAAGCTCCCCGTGGTCTGAAGCTGGTCACACCCTGGGACGGCGGAGATTAGCACGGGGACTCAGGTCACCACTGGGGGACAACGGTACAGCAGAGGAAAGGCTCTGTTTTCAGGGCGGCCAGGGTGAATGGCTGGAAGTCTCTAGCATGGGAAGCAGGCCGGCTGTTATCATCCCCGCCTCTGCTGTTATTGTCATCCTTATCAAAACATGTAAATAGTGCTCTGGGATTATTGTCCCTCCGAAACAATAAAGGTGATAGCGGCCACTTCTCTGGGCTTGCAAACCTGGGTCCAGCAACGGCTGCTGGGACCCAGGCGGTTCTAGGGACAGGGACAGGTGTGGTGTTGGAGAACTTAAAGGGGTCAGGGGGCTCTTTATTCAGTTAGTTATTTTTACAGGTTGGTTTCATTTGAGACAGGGTCTTGCTATATAGTCCAGGCTGGCCTCGAATGCACTATGTAGCCCAGGCTGGCCTTGAACTCATGGAGATGCTCCTGCCTCAGCTTTCCGAGTGCTGGGATTCCAGGAGTGCACCACCATGCCCGGTTCTAGAAGATCATTAAAATTCTGCCCCAGGCCTGAGGGTCCACTTCTCTTGGAGACTGTGAAGCCACACGTTCCTGCCTCCCTGGGGCAATGGGAAGGAAGGAAGCCAGGAGGCCTTTGGGGTCCCCTCTCCCCATTCTGTCCCAAACTGCATCAGCAAACAGGGCATCTGTCAGCTGCCTGCTGTGAACCTTCAGTGACTCTAGGAAAAGCAAGTGCAGGATGGATAGGGGAGGGAGCCGCAGACCTATGTCAGGGCCCATGTCACCATCACAGCCCTGGTTGGGCCTCTCCACGGACTTGAAGCCGAGGTAGCACAGCCAGGCCGGCCTCGGCGGATGCAGAGCTGCGCATCTGCAGAGAGCAGGCAAGCTCTAGACGGGAGGTAGACAGAGGTATGGCCAGAGGGAAGGAGCCAGCCTAGAATGGAGGGGCCAGGCCTAGAGGGGACGTGACAGAGCCCATACCTGTCATCCAGCATTTCAGAGGCTGAGGCAGGAGGATCACTATGAGTTCAAGGCCAGCCTGGACTACATAGTGGGACCCTGTCTCAACAACAACAACAAAAAAAGATTAATATATACGAGATACAAGGGCCGAGAAACCAGACTTCAGTTATTAGTTTTCACTTCTCTGCACGCTGAGCTCATTGCAGAATTATTGTCAATGAATAGTTTCACTCTGATACTTTTAAAAGTCTTTCAACAAATGTGTTTGGGGATCAGTCATGCTTTTTGGTACTATGGAAAAGGGAAAAAGAGCCTGATGTGGTGGCACACACCTGTCATCCCAGCACTTGGGAGGCTGAAGCAAGAGGATCATAAATTTGACACCCGCCTGGGCAACTTATTGACTTAGCGAGACCCAGTGTCAAAATTGAAAAAGGGCTGGGGATGTGGCCCTGTGTGAAGAGCCTGGGTTCAATCCTCAGTACCACACATGAAAATAAGAAGATACAGGAAGATGGACTTTCTACCCCGTTGTATAGTGCGTTATTTTCGAAATGAGCCTCAATCCATTAATAGCTCATGAAATTAACAGTGTGCAGCAGCATTTTTCAATAAATGACATAAAATCAAATACAGCAGCATGTATGGCACACAGGAAGTTAAGTGCTGCATTCTGTACACGCTCGCACACACATGTGCACACACACATGTAAGCACCATGCTGAGTGTGGCAGGTCCCCTCCTTGCCATGGGTCTGGTGTGGCGAACCGGCCAGATGTCAGGTACTAACACTCACTCCGCACGGCCTCAGTCTCCTCTGCACAGCTGTCCTCTCTGGCCTGGCTGTCCTTATGTATAAAGGGACACATTTGCACGCGGCGTTCGATGCCCCCATGAGCAGATGACACAGCCAGTGGTGACCTGTGCAATGATCCAGAAGAAAGCAAACTTCCTGCGGTGGTGCACGCCTGCCATCCCAGCACTCGGAGGCTGAGTCAGGAGGGGCATGAGTTTGAGCTCAGCCTAGGCAAGCTAGCAACTTTGCAAGACACTGTCTCATGAATAAATGAAAGAATGGATGAGCAAATGGCTGGAGATGTAGCTCAGTGCAAAGGCCCTGGGTTCAGCCCCTCAACACCACACACACACACATACACACACACTCACACAACTTGCACAGCGATCAATGCCTTTCCCTTTTTCGTTGGGGCTGGGTCGTCTGCACGGGAGCAGATGGGAATAAACCAGCCCAGCCCTCTTGCCTGTCTCCTGTCCCCATGCACCTGTTTGCCCTTCCGCTTTCCCTGCGTTTCCTTGCCAGACACAGCTCTTGGTCTCGAACTTGTAGCCCTAGAGGCATGAGCTAAATGAGCGTCTTTCCTGCCTAGCTCACTGGCCTTGGGTGTTCTGCTACATGACGGGAAATGGACTGAGAGTGTGAAAGGGAGCAGGGCAGAGGGAATCCAAACATATTTTGGAGGGAGAGCAAGTGGGTTTGCTGCTGATATATATATGGTTTGAGGGTTTGTTTTTGATTTTTGTTTTGGGTTTTTTTTGAGACAGGGTCTCACTACGTACCCCAGGGTGACCTTGGACTCATGGTGCTCCTCCTGCCTCAGCCTCCCTAGCACTGGAATGGCAGCTGTGCACTGCCACACCCTGCAAGACTTGGCTTATCGAAACTGTAACTTTATAGAGGGTTCAACCTGCCACACTTAGCGCACATGCAGCACCATGTGGTGTCCTGTGGCTGCTGCCACTTGTCTGCTGCAGTTCATGTCACCGTCGGGATACCACACCAGCCTTGCTGAAGGTGGTGGTGGCTGCAGTGAGATTAGAGGGGACAGCAGCAGGCTGCTGTATTAGGAGCAGCCACAAAAGGAACTAGCAATTTCGGCACCCAGGAAAGCAGCCTAAGCTGCCCTCCACCTTCAGCCTCCCCCTCCTGAGCAGCGCATCTGCAGAGTCTGGGTCCATAAGCCAGGACCCAGGCCAGGCCTGGTGGCACACACCTGGAGTCCTGGCACTGGGAAGGCTGAGGCAGGAGGATCAGTGTGAGTTCAAGGCCAGTCTAGGCTACATAGTGAGTTCAAGGCCATCCTGAACTACAGAGTGAGACCCTATTTTAAAACTTCGAAGACAAAAAACAATGGTGAGATTCCATCTCACTCCAGAAAGAATGGCTAACATCAAGATATGAACCAATAACAAATGCTGGCAGGACTGTGGGGAAAAGGGAACCCTTCTCCACTGTTGGTGGGAGTGTAGACTGGTGCAACCACTGTGGAAATCAGTGTGGAGATTCCTCAAAACACTAGGACTAGAGGTCCCATTTGACCCAGCTATTCCCCTTCTGGGTATTTTACCGAAAGAATTAAAAGCATCATACCACAGCGATATATGCGCTCCCATGCTATAAAGCAGCACAATTTGTTATAGCTAAATCTTGGAAACAGCCCAAATGCCCGTCAACCAAGGAATGGATAAAGAAGATACTTTTTTTTATACAATGGAGTACTACTCTGCCATAAAGAAGGATAAACTTGAGACATTTCTAGGTAAATGGATACACCTTGAGACCATACTCTTTAAGTGAAATAAATTGGACATGCATGTTTAAATACCGCACTGTCCAAAAAACAAACAAACAAACAAAAAAACCAAACTGTTTCTCTGGTGTGAGAAACCAAAGGTGTAAATAAGGACCAAAATGTGTAATGGATATTTGGAAATGGAAAGAAAATGTTCAAATGAGAAGGGGAACAAGGGAGGGGGTGGGAAAAGGAAAGAAGGGACAAGAAAAAAAAAGAATAGAAGGAAAATATGGAAACAAACTTTGTAAATAAGGAGGGGGGGTTGAAGGGAGGGGAGGGGAATGGGATAAAAGCAGCAGCAAGGTATATCATATACAGGTACAGATTCCCTATGATGAATGTGATCATTATGTTTATCTGAAATATACCAAACAAACAACAAACAAACAAACACAAAATACCGAGAGAGAGAGAGAGAGAGAGAATCAAAGAAAAAATGGAAATAGAGCTTTTCAAATGGAAAAGGGAAAAAGAGTTGGAGTGAGCAGGGAGGAATGCGAGGGGGAGGAGACAAAAAAATAAGATGTGTCCTGTACATGCACCAATTCTGCATGAGAAATGTAATCGTTGTGTACTGCAAACACGTACTAATAAAAAATAAAAATAAAAAAAGTACTATGCTCCCATCACCACACAGCCTGACTGCTTGTCTGGTCTTAAAAAACACCGTGTCCTTCCAGCCCAGTGGAAGCGCAAAGGTCCCCTTCAAGTACAAATATATTCATTCATTCATTCATTCGTTCGTTCGTTCGTTTATTTATTTGGTTTTTTTGAGACAGGGTCTTGCTGTGTATTCCAGGCTGGCCTTGAACTCACTATGTAGCTCAGTCTGGCCTTGAACTTGTAGCGATCCTCCTGCCTCAGCCTTCCGAGTCTTGGGAATCACAGGCTTGCACCACCGCACTCAGCTTGAGCTAGTGAGGTTTCTTTTCTGTGTGTGGTTAGTTACTCAGGCCCCATCTGAACGCTGCGGAAAAGACTCATAGCCTTGCTGTGGCAGGGAGCAGACCCTTGACCACGGGCCACGCGCGTGACACGCAACACACAGCGTGTGACAGAGTGGGTGACAGGACAGTGAGCATGGATGGCCCAGGGCCCTGCGGTCTCCGCCGGGCTACCGAGACCTTCCTGGCCCGGCCCCCTGAGGTTGTCTCCATGGAGACCTGGAGAAGGAACCGCAGCTGTGCGCACCGGGCTTCGGGGGTCTGCGTGATTCTGGCGGTGGCCCAGGCCTCTGGTGTCCTTGCAGGCACGGCGACCGCCTGCTGCTCCGGAGGAAGTCGGCACCCTCAGGGCCACACCGGGGACACCAGGGACGGTCCTGGGGATGGGGGGACTCCAGTGACTCCGCCCCGGGCTCGGTCCTCGCTGTTTAGCCCCGCGTCTGGAGCCCTGCCTGCCACCCTGGAAGGCAGGGACACTGACGAGAGTATGGGCTTGGGGACATCAGCTTTCTCTGTCCCCTGCCACAGCCAAGCGGGCCTGACTCTGGGAGGTCTGTCTCTCTTTTTTTCCTCTTTCCCTTCCCTTCCCTTTCTTTCTCCTAACCCCCTCCCCCAAGTCCTGGGGTTGAGCTCCGGCTGCACCTGCTACTCAGCTCTCAGGTCCTGGAGCCTCATCCGGGCCTCTGGAGGTGTGGCCAGGAGCCTCTCCTGGGACCGGTTGGGCGGAGGGGTGGGGCTCGACCAGGGAATCGGACCTGCGCTCTGCTTCCACTTTCATTGCGGAGCCCTGCGGTGAGCGAGGCTCCCACTGAGGCCGGTGGTGGGTGGGGTCTGACCTCAGCCTAGCGCTCCGCCCTGGGGCAAGCCTCAGGTCACCCGGGCTGGGACCCCGGGTTCTCCCGGAATTGAGCGTCCAGGCCACCAGAATCCGTTATTCCTGTTGCGGGCAGCCCTGGGCTGGGCACTGGGAATTTGGAGATGGTTAAGAAATCATCCCTTAGCTGGGCATGGTGGCACACGGCTGCAATCCCGGCACTGGAGAGGCCGAGGCAGTAGGATCGCCAGGAGTTCAAGGCCACCCCAGGCTGCATAGTGAGTTCTAGACTAATCTGTACTATATAGGAGGACCTTGTCTCAAAACACAAACCAAATCAAAAAATAACAAATTTTTGCTTTGTTTTGTATGTGTTGTTTGTTTGTTTTTTCTCTTGCTTTTTTTTTTTTTTTTTTTTTTTTTTGTGGGTACTGGTTGTCGACCTCAGGACCTTGCGCGCCAGCAGGGGCTCCTGTGGCTGAGCGATATCACCGGCCCTTTTTTCGTTATGTGGGTTCCGTGAGTTGAACTCAGGACCTTGCGCTTGCCAGGCAGGCGCTTATGCCGCTGAGCCATCTCACTGGCCCTCTCTTGCTTTTTTGAGACAGGGTCTCGCTCTGTAATGCAGGCTTGCCTTGAACTCACTATGTAGCCCAGGCTACAACCTCCTGCCTCGTCCTTCTGAGTGCTGTGATTATAGGTGTGCACCACCATGCCCAGCTTTAACAACAATTTTTTTAAACCCTGAAAAAAAAAATCTTGTATTTAATCTATAAAGCAAAATTTGATAAATACCTCCTCAAAAAGAAAAGCAGCTGAGCACGGTGGTGCAGGCCTGTCATCGCAGACACTTGAGAGGGTGGCAAATTTGAGCCCAGCCTAGGCAATTTAAAAAGACCTTGTCCAAAAATTAAAATGGAAAGAAGCTGGGGATGTAGGTCAGTGGTAGAGTGCTTGCCCAGCACGTGGAAGGGCTGGGGTTCAATCCTTAGTACTGCAAAGCAAAACAAAACAAAACATTCTACACAAACCCTATTAAAAGGATGAAAAGGGCTGGGGATGTGGCTCAGTGGTAGAGCTTTTACCTTGCATGCACAAGGCCCTGGGTTCAATCCCCAGAGCTACACACACAAAAAAGAAGTTAAAAGTATGAAAAGACAATCTACAGAATTGAAGAAAAATCTTTGCAAACCATATATTGACAAATAACTAGGTTTTTTGTTTGTTTGTTTAGTTGGTTTTAAGGCAGGGTCTCATTATCTAGCTGAGGTTAGCCTCAAACTCAGCCTGTATTGTGCTGGGATTACAGGCCACCAGCCTTCTGAGCTTCGAACAGACTCTCCTCAGTCTCTGCTTATAGCATTCTAAGACTTCTGTAGCCAGAATCTCCAAAACTTTCAAAATTCTTCCTGCAAACCACTGCCAAAAACATCTGAATCACATGATCAGGTACAGTCACAGTAACTGCCCCACTCCTGATACCAGTTTTCCATATTAGCTTTCCCATTGCTGATACAAAGTACCCAATACTCATAGCAGAAAGGAGGAGAGGAGGTTTGGGCTCACACTTTCAGTGGGTTCAGTCCGTGGCCAGCTGCTCCCAGGCAGAAACAGCATGGTGGAAGGGCCAGGTGGAGGAAAGCTACTCACTTCACGGAGACCAGGAAGGAAAGAGGGAGAGAGAGAGAGAGTTGCCAGAAACCAGAGGACAGAGGTATAGAATGGCTGTGATAAAAAGAAATGAGCCACAGAGGGCAGGGCTAGTGTGCCTGGTATTCAAGCTATGGGGCAGGAAGGCTACTTTCCTCCTTGCCTGGATGCCGGGATTTACTTTTCTTCCTTGGTCATTCCCTTTGTTTGCCTCAAGAGCCTTGGCAGACTCTTTATTGTAGTTGTTTTGTCATCAGGAACTGAACCCAGGGCCTTGTGCCCTGTGGGCAAGTGCTGTACTTTCCAGTCCCTGGAGAATCTTTTACATAAGTTCTGGGAACAAAGCCAATGGCATAGTATGGTGTCTTTCAGCAAAGTGTCTCCGTTAGCACCCACTACTACATTTTATGTGCATTTCCCCCTCTGCTGGGTTTCCTCTCCTCACAAGATGTTTGTAATGAAAATGTTCTTGGGGCAATCGGAAGATATATTGAAGTGACTGAAAGCAGTGGTTTTTGTTTCGTTTGCCTTTTTGAAATAGAGTTTTCACTGTGCAGTTCAGGCTGGCCTTGAACTCACTTTGTAGCCTAGGCTGGCCTCGAACTTGAAGCAATCCTCCCGCCTCAGCCTCCCGAGTGCTGAGATTACAGGTGTGCATTACCACGCCCTTAGATGTGTGGTCTTTTAAGAGTTCTTTTTTTTTTTTTGTGGGTACCGGGGGTCGACCTCAGGACCTCGTGTGCCAGCAGGCGCCCGTGACGCTGAGTGATATCACCGGCCCCTTTTTTCGTATGTAGATTCTGGGAGTCGAACTCGGGCCCTCGCGCTTGCCAGGCAGGTGCTTACACCACTGAGCCGTCTCACCGGCCCCCTTTTTAAGAGTTCTTAGAAAACACCTGGTGTGTCTCATTATTTTTCACCTCTTCTGCTGAACATAGCAGTTCTTCTCTTTTGTTAGGTCAGGGTGCCACAAGAGCACATGCTTTAGTATCCTGGGTCACCATTAGTAGACTTGTCAGCCTGGCTGCGTCACACAGTGATTCACTAATCCTCACTAACAGTTACACCTGAGGATAATGCTGTTTCATCAGCTCGTCCAGGTATGGCGCTGTTGTAAAGAGCAACACATGCCACCTTTTCAGCTGTAGCCTCTAAACGTTCATGACAAATGTCCTCAGCAGCAGGCAGGACCCACTCTTTAATAGTAAAGGGCTTCTTAGCTTCAGCAGTGTGCTCAGCGGCTCAGAATGAGCTCTCAGTGCACACATTGGATGGAGTGTTGCCTTCAGTAATGGCTTCTGTTGTTATGTTCACTTTTTTCTTTTGAAAACCTCCGAAGGCTTGTCTTTCACTGCAGGGTGTTTGATCTCCATGTAGCAGAGCAGCTTTGAAGGTTTCGTGGCTTTGTTGGATAGCAGTCGCCACACGTCATACGCAGGGGGCTTGGAGAATGGGAATCGCCTGGCGCAGTGAAACTGGGCTTTAAGCAGGACTCCTGGCAGCAGCTTTCTTTCTTTTTCTTTTTTGTTTTGTTTTGTTTTTTGAGACAGGGTGTAGCCCAGGCTGGCCTTGAACTTGCGGTGATCTTCCTGCCTCAGCCTCCCAAGAGCTGGGATTACAGGAGTGTGCCACCACACCTAGCAGCAGCTTTCTTTTTGTTGACATTTTAGAGTCTTTCGCTGCCTCATCATTAGGTTTTTCTTCCTTTTGAAAGAAGGTTTCCACTGCCATTTGCTCTTCGCTCAATTTGGCTGAGTTTTACTGTGGGCTTCCCAAAACTGTGGCTGAGACAGTGCTCAGTGGTGGAAAGAGGCATGGACAGAAGTGGTAAATGAACCTAGTGTCGTGGCGCACGCCTGTAGTCCCAGCATTTGAGAGGCTGAGGAAGGAGGATCACCGCAAGTTCAAGGCCAGCCTGGGCTACATAGTGAGACCATCTCAGAAAAAAAAATATAAAAGTGGTAAATAAAGTCATGGATGGGCCACATGCAGATTGTCACTTGCAACTCACTAAGAGGTTTGTTGTTGTTGTTTTTGAGACAGGGTCTCGCTATGCAGTTCAGGCTGGCCTTGAATCCACTACAGAGCCCAGGGTGGCCTTGAACTTACTGCAATCCTCCTGCCTCAGCCTCCTGAGTGCTGGGATTGCAGCTATGTGCCTCCATGCCCAGCTGAGAGGGTTTTGATCTGAGCCTGCAAACAGCTGACTATGTGTGGTCTCTGTGCAGTTAAAGCTTTCTGCAGATGTTAATCTTTCTGCAGATGTTTGCCACTGCTCCCCAGCACGAGCCTCACAGCCTCAGCACCACCTCAGATCATCAGGCCTTAGCTTCTCATACGGAGCTGTACCCTAGATCCCCCACAAGTGCATTTCACAGTAGGATTCATGCTCCTATGAGAACCTAATGGCCCACTGGTCTGACAGGGGGCAGAGCTCACGCAGTGATGCCAGTGATGAGGGTGGCTGGAAATACAGAGGAAGCCGGGCGTGGTGGTGCACGCTTGTAATCTCGGCACTCAGGAGGCTGAGGCAGGAGGACTGCCCTGAGATCGAAGCCAGCCTGGGCCTCATAGAAAGACTCTGTCTTTTTTTTTTTTTTTTTTCATTTTAAAGAGAAGAAAAAACAAAACAAATCAAAAGAAGAACAAATTTTCAAACAAACATAATAGGAGGGTAACAATGGTTAATACATTACGTATTACTATCTTTAAGTTAGTTATTCAGGACACCAGACATTAGCATTCAATTGTCCAAACATTATTGGCACAAACCTTACTCTTCAATGAACTAAGTAAAAATGGTAGTGTATCTATCTTAACCATCTTATATATATATATATATATATATATATATATATATACAATTTTTTTCCCTTTCCCTTCTTTCTTTTCCCTATTCCAGTCTCTCTTTCCTTTTGACCAGTTTCTTTTTGATTCACCATGTCTATTGTACATTTTGGATCTTATTTACTCTTTCAGTTTCTCATACCAGAGAGATAATACGATGCTTACACATGTGCTTCTGGTTTATTTCACTTATGAGTATTTTCTCGAGTTGCATCCATTTACCTATAAAAGTCTCCAGTTTATCCTTCTTTATGGCTGAATAGTACTCCATTGTATAAAAATACCACATCTTTCTTATCCATTCCTCAGTTGATGGGCATTTGGGTTGTTTCCAAGATCTGGCTATTACAAATTGTGCTGCTATAAACATGGGTGCACATATATCGCTGTGGTACGATGTTTTTAATTCTTCTGGGAAGATGCCCAGAAGGGGAATAGCTGGGTCAAATGGGACCTCCAACCCTAGTTTTCTGAGGAATCTCCACACTGACTTCCACAGTGGCTGTACCAGTCGACACTCCCACCAACAGTGAAGAAGGGTTCCTTTTTCCCCACAGCCCCTCCAGCATTTGTTATTAGTTGATTTCTTAATAGTAGCCATTCTTTCTGGGGTGAGATGGTATCTCAGTGTTGTTTTAATTTGCATCTCTCGAATGACTAGTGATGTTGCACATTTTTTTGTATATTTATTTGCCATTAGTATTTCTTCATCTGAGAAATGTGTATTCATCTCAGATGCCCATTTTTGGAGTGGGTCTTTAAATTTGGGAGGTCTGATTTTTTTGAGTTCTTTATATGTTCTCGATAGTAATCCTTTGTCTGAGGAACAGGAAAGACTCTGTCTTAACCACCCCCAGTAAATAAATAAAAAGGAAACCATGGGGTAGGACATGGTGCCTGTGGCCTGTGGCCTGTGGCTATGGAATCCAAAAAGCCAACCCAGATGGGGCCACCCTGAAGCTGGAATGAGGACAGTTCCCATCTCTCCAGCAATGCTGTTTCAGCTTCTGACAAAGTTGCCATCAGGGACGGCCCCTCCGAACAGAACAGTGGCTTCAGCTTCTGAACATCTCCTGAAGCTATGGGTGCCATATATCCTAGGCACGCAGGGATCCATCTGTAACCTGCCCTGCCCCCTCCATCTTGTGCGCCTCCTCTGCACTCTGCCATTGCCTGCCTTGATGGTCACCATGTGCGGAGAAGCTGTATGCATCAGGACGTTGGGGGTCCAGCCTGTGTCATTCCCATGTTCCCCAGGTCCCCAGGAGTGACACCTAACAGCTGGCAGGAGCCCCTTCCAAGGCTTGTGTGAGGATGTACAGACACAGGGCCCTTGTCCTGACACCCATTGTACAGTTAATGTTATTATTAGAGAAGTACTTGCCAAGTGTTTAACAAGTGATTAAAGAAATGGTGGAGAGTCAAGCCTGGTGAGATACCCTGCCATCCCAGCATTTGGGAGGCTGAGGCAGGAGGATCACCGCAAGTTCAAGGCCAGCCTGGGCTACATAGTGCGTTCAAGGGCATAGCAAGACCCTGTCTCAAAAAAGACAAAAGAATGGTGATGCAAAGTGGAAAGTGGGGTGGGGATGAGCCCCAGGAGGTTAGTGCAGCGGGGCGGCTCTGAGGAAGGACTGTGGGGAGCAGGGTGGAAGGATTTCTAGGCAGGAGAACCCGGCTGGGCCATGTGCACTGTTTCTGGCAGCACCGCCCAGGGGAGGAGGCCCAGAAGGACGTCGTGAGGAGCAGTGTATACAGGTAACTAAGTGACAGCCGCATCGGCCAAAGGTCGCTCTGCGCGGGGGACAGGCCCAGGGCCCCGCCCGGGAACCTCGAGTGACCCTCCACACTGCCCACCAAGCGCGTGGGGATCTGTGGCCAGGGCGGACCGGAAACGGAGACGAGGCAAGCGTGTTTCGCTCCGGGCTGGCGAGAGCTGCGTGTCGGAGGCTTCGATGCCAACCCCGGACTCTGCGTTCCTGTGGGTAGCGTGGAGCCCAGGAGTGGGCTCGAGCAGAGGGGTGACCTGGTAACACGGCGTTTCTGAGAGACGGGACACGGTAAATACGGTTCCGACTTCACCAGCAACCACCACTGCTGGTATTGTGTTGTTCTTCCTTTTTCTTTTTGTTTTGCTTTGGTTTGGTTTATTGAGATAGGGCTTCATTATGTAGTGCAGGCTGGTGCTGAAATTACTTTGTAGCCCAGGCTGGCCTCGAACTCATGGGGATTCTCCTGCCTCAGCCTCCTGAGTGCTGGGATTACGGCAGGTGCCACTACACCTGGCTTTATATCGGTTTTTAAATTGGAGGATTTCCTTTTTATTGTTTTTGTTTGTTTGTTTTTTTTTTTTTTTTTTTTTTTTTTTTTTTTTTTTTTTTTTTTTTTTGTGGGTACCGGGGGGACGACCTCAGGACCTCGCGCACCAACAGGCACCCGTGCCACTGAGCGATATCACCGGCCCCTTTTTCGTATGTGGGATCCGGGAGTCGAACTCGGGCCCTCGCGCTTGCAAGGCAGGCGCTTACGCCGCTGAGCCATCTCACCGGCCCTGTTTGTTTGTTTTTTGAGACAGGTTCTTGCTATGTAGTTCAGGCTGGCCTTGAACTCACTATATAGCCTAGGCTGGCCTCCAACTCATGGTGATCCTCCTGCCTCAGCCTCTCAAATGCTGGGATTATAGGCATGTGCCACCACACCCAGCACTTTTTTATTGTTGGTCTGTAAGGGGTCTTTTTATTTTCTGGATCCAAGCCTCTTATATTTGCAAATATTTTCTCCCATTCACTGGGCTGTCTTTTCACACTTTTGGACATGATATTGAAGAATGAATTTAGGGAGTGCTGAGCTATATCCCTGCTGTTTTTATTTTTATATTTTGAAGCAGAGACTCATTAAGTTGCCCAGAAGAGCCTCGAACTTGCTTGTCCTCCTGCCTCAGCCTCCCAAACAGCCTGGATTACTTGTTTCACATTCTTTCTCTGGTGGAGTAAGAAGGTAACTCCGACTCTACCTTCTCTCTTGGCAGTATAAACGGTCTGGATGTTTAAGCTGCTGGGAAGGAGGGCAGCGCTAGACATGATTTATATTTGCAGGAGCACATAATTCCTAACAAAGAAATAAGTCAAGCACTTCAGAAACGCCCAAAGCTGGTACTCCTGGAAGGGATATTTGAGATTCTTAGGGTCCTGAGTCTTTCTGAAACTTGTATGTACTGACAGTCTTGACTTAAGATGGTTTGAGTTATGATTTTTTTGTTGTTGTTTTGAGACAGGGCCTTGCTGCGTATTCCAGGCTGTCCTTGAACTCAGTTCTGGAGACTTCCAGCCACACCCATTGCGCCCCTGCGTGCTGGGCTCACAGCACGCATCACAACTGGGCACAACCTCTCCCCTCACAGTGGGGAAGTGGGGAAGTGATCTTGCTATGCTGCCCAGGCTGGTCCTGTATTCTGGGACTCAAGAGATCCTTCTGCCTCAGCCTCTCAAGTAGCTGGGACTATGAGCGTGTGCCGCTGTGCCTGGCTTCTTAGGACTCTTTTTGGGGTCCGGGCACAGGTGATGGAGGGAGCAGTGGTATAGAGAGAAGCCGCTTTCTCTTCTGGCTCACGTGGATGGGGCCCTGCTGTAGCCCTGAGCCCAGTGCCCCCAGCAGTGAGCGAAAGTCAGGCGCATGTTCTTTGGCTCCTGCACCCTCTTCCCCACATTGAGCCCTGAGTCCAGTTTTGTTTTTCTGCCAGACTTGAGAAGAAAGGATGGTTGTTTTGGAAAGTTCACAGCCACAGCAAAACCACAGCCCTGGGTGGTGGCCTGCAGCAGCAGAGGCCATGTTTGCTGCAGGTGCACCTGGGGCATGAAGGGTCACACAGCCATCGTGTGCCAGGGCTGGGCCCGGAGCCGCTGTGCACAGGACCCTGTGCGAGCAGCCAGCTCTCCTCGGAGAAGCTCTGCTGCATGAATTTCCCGTGCAGCCCAGCAGGAATGCATGGCAGTCGGCCCAGAGGGGAACAAACTCCACAGAGTCCAGGCTGGCCTCCAACTTAGGGTGATCCTCCTGCCTCAGCCTCCCAAGTGCTGGGCTGACAGGCCCCCTGTGGGCAAACTGCTGCACGCTACTCCAGTATCCAAGGGCGCTTGGAAAGCAGGGGTGAAACCTAGAAAGGCAGAAGGCAAGGTGACAGGGGCAGGGGGCATCGGTGGCTCCCTGGAGACAGCATGGGGTACAGATGCATGGCAGTGGGAACCATGGACAGCCTGGAAGGAGGGGCAGCGTGTGGAGAGGGTGGCTTGGAGAACCCTGGGCAGCAGGAGCTGGGCCTCTGCAGGGCAGAGGGAGGTGCAAGGGCCCTGGGGCGGGCAGCGCTCAGACTCTGGCCACAGGATCCTGGCACAGAGAGGAGCAGGTGGGATCCTAGGGAGCCCGCAGCCAGCATGGGGCCAGTCAGGACCAGTGGGAGGGGACAAGGCAGAGCTGGGAGATGTGTTTACTGCATGGCCAGGACAGGACAACAGTCACTCATTCAAGCCGGGCGTGGTGGCACATGCCTGTCATCTCAGCACTCAGGAAGCTGAGGCAGGAGGATCATAGTGAGTTGGAGGCCAGCCTGGGCTACATAGTGAGACTTTGTCTCCGAAAACCAAAAAATTAAGATTGCATTCACACATCCCCAGACCCGCTCATGAGCCTTTCTGCTTCCATGATGGGTGGCGCTGGGGGGAAGCTCTACAGAGGGTGGCCCTGGACCTTTGCAGCCCCCAAGCCTCAAGGAACAGTATTTCCGTTTCCCTGGTCTGAGCAGTCTGCTCCAGAGCAGGTCAGGGCAGTCTCTGAGAAAAGGAAGCAATGGTGTTTTATTTATTTTTAATTTGGGGTATTTATTTATAGACAAGGTCTCACTCTGTAGCCCAGGCTGGTCTTGAACTCGTGGCGGTCCTCCTGCCTTAGCCTTCCAAGTGCTGGGCTGGCAGGCATGCGCTACAACGCCTGACTCAGGAGCAGTATCTTTGAGTCTAGAAGTATAGAGTCAGGGTAGGAGGAAGATATCTTCCTTAGCAAACTTGAAACTCATAGAACCAGTAGTTCCAGTTTGACTAGAACCCACAGAGCTGGGAAGTTGTTAGCAGGGCCTGAGAGGAAGCCCTGCAGACAGACAGGCAGACACACAGACAGATGGACAGACAAAGCTCTGCATTTCCTGGGGTTTCAGTTTCTGAGAAGTGCACGTTAACACCACCCCCCATTTTGTTTTCTGCAGCACTGGGGATTGAACCCAGGGCCTTCACACTGAGCTCCATCCCAGCCCTTTTTAAAACTTTTTTGAGACAGGGCCTTGCTAAGTTGCCCAGGCTCTAACTTGAACTCCTCCTGCCTCAGCCTTCCAGAGAGGGCTGGGATTCCAGATGTGCACCACCCCACCTGGCTCCCTCACACGGTGGGGATCAACTTCCTGGTGCCAGGGTGGTGCTGACCTGCAGGCTCCCACCTTATTTCCGTGCATTACCACGTGGTTTTGACCACACGGGTTTTGCCTGCTGCACTTGCTTCAGCTGCACCACGTGAATTCAAATCTCCCCTCCAGGGCCGGTGAGATGGCTCAGCGGCATAAGCGCCTGCCTGGCAAGCGCGAGGGCCTGAGTTCGACTCCTGGATCCCACATACGAAAAAGGGGCCGGTGATATCGCTCAGCGGCATGGGTGCCTGTTGGCGCGCGAGGTCCTGAGGTCGACCCCCCGGTACCCACAAAAAAAAAAAAAATCTCCCCTCCAACAAGGGGGCGGGGTCCTCACATTCTAAGAAGACAAAAAGGCACCCCTAGATTCCCTACAGTAGCCACCTCTGGGCCCTGGCCAACTCCTCTTTTTCTTTTGAGACAGGGGCTCCCTATGCAGCCCAAGATGGTCTTGAATTCACAGCAATCCTCCTGGCTCAGCCTCCTGAGTGCTGCGGGTTACAGGTGTATGCCACCACACCCACACTGACATTTTTTTTCTTGCAGTCCTGGGAATAGAACCCAGATCCTCCCACATCTGGGGGAAGTGCTCTACCACTGAGCTACCTCTCCAGTACTATCCATTTCTGTAATTTCCTTTTCATTGTTTTTTTTTTTTTTTTTGGTACGGGGAATCGAACTCAAGACCTTGTGCTTAGCAGGCAGGCACTGTGCCACTGAGCTATATTCCAGGCCCCTCTTTTCATTGCTGAATGTAAAAGTTCTATGTATTTTCTGGGTCCAAGCCTCTTATATATGATTTGCAAATATTTTCTCCCATTCACTGGGCTGTCTTTTCACACTTTTGGACATGATATTGAAGAATGAATTTAGGGAGTGCTGAGCTATATCCCTACCCTTTTTATATTTTGAAAAAGAGACTCACTAAGTTGCCCAAGGTAACTTGCTTGAAGTCCTCCTGCCTCAGCCTCCCAAACAGCCTGGATTACTTGTTTCACATTCTTTCTCTGGTGGAGTAAGAAGGTAACTCCGACTCTACCTTCTCTTGGCAGTATAAACGGTCTGGATGTTTAAGCTGCTGGGAAGGAGGGCAGCGCTAGATATGATTTATATTTGCAGGAGCACATAATTCCTAACAAAGAAATAAGTCAAGTACTTTAGAAGCGCCCAAAGCTGGTACTCCTGGAAGGGATATTTGAGATTCTTAGGGTTCTGAGTCTTTCTTTTTTTTTTTTTTGTGGGTACCGGGGGTTGACCTCAGGACCTTGCATGCCAGCGGGCACCCGTGCCGCTGAGTGATATCACCGGCCCTTTTTTCGTATGTGGGTTCCAGGAGTCGAACTCGGGCCCTTGCACTTGCCAGGCAGGCGCTTACGCCGCTGAGCCATCTCACCGGCCCAGGGTCCTGAGTCTTTCTAAAACTTGTATGTACTGACAGTCTTGACTTAAGATGGTTTGAGTTAAGATTTTTTGTTGTTGTTTTGAGACAGGGCCTCACTATGTATTCTAGGCTGGCCTCAAACTCACAGTGATCCTCCTGCCTCAGCCTTCTGAGTGCTGGAATTACAGATGTGCACCACCTGGCCCTGGAACCATTCTTTGAATTTTTGTTCTATAATGTGTGGTAGGAGGCTCTCGGGGTGGTGGACAGTGGCAATGAGCTGGGCTCCCCAAGAGCCTGGCAGGGAAACAGCCCCGGTGGCTAAGCTATGATGTCAGTGTGTTAAGCACAAGAAACACATTTTTCAACACAGGTTGTTTTCAATTTACAATGGACTTATGAGGACAGAACTCCATCAGGAGTCAAGAAGCACTTGTATTTCAAAACTGAAACTAAGATGGTAATTTTATTTAAAAGGACTCTAGAGCCAGGTGTGGTGGCGCACGCCTGTAATCCCAGCACTTGGAAGGCTGAGGCAGAAGAGTTCGAGCCAGCCTGGGTTACATAGTGAGTTCAAGGCCAACCTGAACTACATAGCGAGACCATCTCAAAAAAAAAAACGGACCCTAAAGAAATCACGTTGGTTTAATAAAAGGAATTTTCTGCTCAGGAGGCTGAGGCAGAAGGATTGCTGTGAATTTGAGCCCAGCCTGGGCTACACAGTGTGTTTAAGATTGCCTGAACTGGGCTGGGGATATAGCTCAGCAGCACACCGCCTGCCTGGTAAGTGCAAGGTCCTGAGTTCAATTCCTGGTACCAAAAAAAAAAAAAAAAAAAAAAAAAGATCTGCCTGAACTATATAGTGAGACCCTGTCAATAGATAATAAATAAATGAAAGGAATTTTCGTGAAGCCCTGAGGGGTGTCACTTAGGCTGTCTTTGCAGGACACAGGAGCTGTGCACTTGCACTGGAGGAGGTAGTGTGTGAGAACACACGGAGACAGCATGTCCTTCCTGTCTTCCTCTGCCCCTGAGCCCTGTTCACTTTGGTTCCGTGGCACCAGCCGCTGGGCACTCAGACCCCAAGCTGTTTGGACTCCACTTCCTGGCTGGATTGGATTCAGGTAATGCCCGGCCGTGCAGGTGGGGTTTAGATCGACTCACTTTTTTGTTTTTGTTTTTAAGGCAGGTTCATGCTATGTAGTCCAGGCTGGCCTTAAAGACATGGCAATCCTCCTGCCTCAGCCTCCTGAGTGCTGGGATGACAGGGGTGCACCACCACACCCGGCTTGCATCGACTTACTTTTTTTTTTTTTTTTTTTTTTGGTGGGTACCGGGGGGTCGACCTCAGGACCTCGCGCACCAGCAGGCGCCCGTGCCACTGAGCGATATCACCGGCCCCTTTTTTCGTATGTGGGTTCCGGGAGTCGAACTCGGGCCCTCGCGCTTGCCGGGCAGGCGCTTAAGCCGCTGAGCCATCTCACCGGCCCATGCATCGACTTACTTTTGAGAGGCTCCTGAAAGAAAGTCTTTGGCAGGGGACACCCATGCTGCAGCTGGGAAGCCAGTGCTGCCTTCATGTGCAGATTCTAGTAGGCATCTGAGCTTTGAAAAGAAGAAAAAACAAGAAGAGCAATTTCTTCTCCCTTGAGGAAGCAACGGTCTTCAGCAGACAGATGATGGCCTCTGGTGCTCCTGAGACAGTGACGGGTGACAGCCCCTCCCTGAGTGTGGCAATTGCTGGCTCGCCAGACCTTCCAGCCTGCTGCTGCTGAGCAGTTCTGTCCCCGTGCCAGGAGCCCAGTGAACACTGCTGATGCCTGTCATCCCAGCACTTGGGAGGCTGAGGCAGGAGGATCTCCCTGAGTTCAAGGCTAGCCTGGGTACATAGTGAGACCCTGTTTCAAAAAAAAAAGAAGCCCAATGACCACCTGTCAGCTGGGTTTGTCCTGAGTTCCCTCCAGAAGCCAGAGTTGCCCACTCTGAAGATAGGTCACAAGGGACTGTCCCCAAGAGCTGGCAGGAAGTTCCTGCAAAGGTCAGGGGAAGTGTCTAATGATCCACAGGAGGCTGGTGAAGGACAGGTGTTGTGTTGCTTCCCTGCATGGCTTTTGAAATGGGCACCTGGGGAAGCTGTCGGGATGCTAGGAGAGGTGTGGGGCTGCAAGCCGGGTGCCCCAGCCTCAAGACAGAGCTGCCTGTGCCCCAGCCTGCGCAGCTGGCTCTGTGGAGCTCGTCACCCCGCAGGGCTGGAGGGAAGGTCCCAGGGATTTACAGCATGAACTTCTCGGTGGTCCTGGGGATTGAACCCAGGACCTTTAGCACTGAGCTACATCCCCGTTTTAAAATTTTTTATTTTATTTTTAAGTCAGGAGAGTTTTTATTGGAAATAAGGAGAAGTAAAAATTTTTATTTTGACACAGGCTCTTGCTAAGTTGTCCAGGCTGGGCTGGAACTCACGATCCTCCTGCCTCAGCCTGCAGAGTGCTGGGGTGACAGGCGTTAGGGTGACAGTGTTGACTTTAGAAACTCAAAGCTGTGTGCCCAGGAGGAGCAGCCAGGCTCTGTTGAACGGTCTCTGAACTAACTCGCAGCCAGAAGTGGTGGGGTCCTGTGGGGCCTGACACGCTGTATTAATACAGAGCTTTCTGCATCGTGTGTTCAAAAGGTCACACCTTACGCTTGAGCACGCTCTTTCAATAGCCCATTGTTGAAGTGCAAATGTTAGAGCTCAGCTACAGCTTTTCTTTTTATACTGAGAACTGAACCCAGAGCCTCTGCACTGAGCTACACCCCACCCCCTTTTTACTTTTAAAAAGAGTCTCGCTAAGGGGCCCAGGCTGAGCTGAGACTTGTGATCCTCCTGCCTCAGCCTCCCAGAGTGCTAGGATTAATTTACAATCTTGCCATTATTTTTCACTTGCCTTACTGGCCAGCAGCACCATTTCTGAGCCAGCTGTGTGTCTCACCCCATGTAAATAGGCAGGGCACAGTGGAACCAAGGCAGCAAATGCTGAAGCACTAGAAGGTACACTTTTGGCCTTGCGGGTCACATACTCTGCGTCACAGTGCTGAGCCTTTGCCACTGCAGCATAGAAGCAACTGGAGATGGCAATGAGGGAGCATTGCTGCATCCCCGCAGAACTTGTTAGAAACAAGCAAACCCGCTTGGGGGAGCTCAGGGGTAGTGCATGCCCAGCATGCAAGGGACCATGGGTGGCAGCCCTAGTACTGCCAAATGGAAAGCAGAGAAAAAAGAAAAGAAGAGAAAAAGAAAGAAAAGGAAAGTAAAAGTAGGCAGCTAGCTTCAGTTTGGCCCCCAGAGAATAAAAACACAGGCTCTAGGCCGGGTGTGGTGGTGCGTGCCTATTATCCTAGCACTCTGGAGGCTGAGGCAGGAGGATCGCCACGGGTTTGAGGCCAGCCTGGGCTACACAGTGAGCTCAAAGGGCAGCCTAGACTATCTGGGGAGACCCTGTGTCAAAACAAAACAACAAGAAAAAAACACAGGCTTGGGTCAGCTTGGAATCCAGACTTTATTACTTGCTAGCTATGTGACAGTTATCTTCTCTCTTTGGGCCTCTAAATCGTTAGTGTTTCCCCCACAATGTTATAAACATTAAATGAAGCTGGGCATGGGTGCACAGGTCTGTAATCTCAGCACTCAGGAGGCTGAGGCAGGAGGATCACTGCAAGTTCAAGGCAAGCCTGTACTACACAGTGAGACCTGTAGTCTCCAAAAATAAAAAAATAAAAAAGTAAATGAGTTCCTTTGTAAAAGCACTTAATGGCTAACAGATATTAACTGCTATAAGTGTTTACTAGATAATTGGACATTTTGTGAGGTGGGTGACATTATCCCCATTAACACTGAGACTCAAAAGATCTTCTATAAGAAGAAGGCTAAGACCTGAACTCACTTCCCTCATCTTTAACACAAGGGCTCTTTCTCAACAGAGGTCAAATCGAGACACAAGGACAGTCCCTGTAACAGCCCTGCCACTGTCATTTAAAGGACCGCTTGTGTTTCCCTTGCCCCTCCCTGCACACAAGAGTTATTCTGAGCGACAGTGAGCTAGAGCAGGTTGGTAGCAGCTCACTAGAGAATTTCAGGAATTTTGAAATAAATTGTAAATGTTCATGATTTTTTTTTTGCATTACCAGAGATTGAACCCAGGCCTTCACACTGAGCTCCATCCCCAGCCCTTTTTATTTTGAGACAGGGTCTCACTAAGTCCCCAAGTTGCCCAGGCTGGGCTCCAACTTTAGATCCTCCTGCCTCAGCCTCCCAGAGTGCTGTGATGACAGAAATGCACACCAATACCCAGCTCATAAATGTTCATGAATTTTGTGAACCACTTGTTAAACTGTTGGGAGCTTGAGACTGGCGGCAGCTGGAGTGGTTGGTTATCATGAATCCAACAGGTGCCACACAGCAGGGCCCGTTTTCCAGGACATCTGGGCTGTGTGCCAACAGCAAGCTCTCTCCCCTCAGGCAGGGCCCGAGTCCTACTCGAAGGAGCTCCTACACAGCCCTTGGTGGTGTGTGACTAACCGTGTCCCGGGGCACCTTGGCCTTGGAAGGCCAGGCCCAGGGTTTTGCCTCATAGAGGGGACAGAGAGGAGATTACAGCTGTGTTTACAGCAGAGGTGTCCAAGGCGGCCTGGGCCGATTTCTAGACCTGGGTCTTCGGTCTGCTCCCCGGGCCGGTTCCTGTGTGGGTGCACACGTGCAGCACTCAGGCTGGCCTGGGGCTGAGGGGTTCAAGCTAAACAGGGACACGTGCTTGCCTTGTAAGCTAAGTATCCCCCCAGTCCTGGGATCAAAGCCCGGCCCACACCTTCCAGGGCACAGCAGGTGTTAGCCGAAGCCCGCAAGGACTTGGAATGGGAGTGAGCCAGTGTTTATTTTCCTGCTTCTTAGGGTGACGTCTTCTTAATCAAATGTGTGTCTTGTGGAGGTGAAGATGCATGCCTGTAATCCCAGCACCCGGGAGGCTGAGGCAGGAGGATCAGGAGTTTGAAGCCAGGAGGGACTACACAGCAAGACATTATCTCAAAATGAAAAATAAGATGGGGCTGGGGATGTGGCTCAGTGCGAAGGCCCTGGGTTTAACGCGCACGCGCGCGCGCGCACACACACACACACACACACACACACACACACACACACACACAGAGGTGTGTGTCTTCTAACTTTCTGTGAAAGCAGCAGAAGGAACAGAAAAGAGGGCCAGACTCTGAAGGGCTCTTTGACAAATCACTTCCTCCTGCGAACCTCAGTTTCCTCTCTACAACCAGAACGGGAAGTGACACAAAGCAGACACACGAGCTTAAACAGCGCATGGTCTCCCTTATGTGAGAAAGCCAAAGCATAAATAAATTAAAAGGCAAAATAAGAAAAGATCATAGGAAACCAGGAGAAAGACCTTTGTCAAATGGGAAGGGGATCGAGACATGGAGGGAGGGAGGGAAAAGGATGAGAAAAACAGAACTGAGATGCATTATGTGCATGCACCCACTCCCCATGAGGAATGTGGTCAGTGTGCACTGCACATTTGGACTCATAAAAATAAAAATATGTCTTTCCCTTGGAATGTGACTCAGCCCGTCAGTCTGCCACAGTGCTGTGAAAATCAACGGTGATCTGTTATTCACTTTGTTACCCACTTTGTTACCAACAAGGTACTGTTGAGTGCTGTCATGAGCTGAGTCCTCCGCAGGGCCCTGGGGGGGGGGTGAGAGAGGTCCTCGTCCACGAGGAGGAGTCTGCGTGCCAGAGGACGACGGGCGTGGCTTCATTTGGTCACAGTGGCCGAGAGTTTGGCTCTACAGACAGGTTGCTTGGGCTGGAATCGGGTCATGCTGTTTGCTACCTGTGACCCTGCATGGCTTTTGTAACATCTCTCCCTACCCTGTAAAGTGGGATTGTATGCTGTTTTCAGTTTCATTCCTAAACAGAGATAATAGTATCTACTTGCTTGATTGCTGTAAAGATTAAATGAAGTAACATATGAAAGTATCTAGAACCTTAGAAACAGACATGAAAAAGCCTTGTGTGGTGGTGCACACCTATAATCCCAGCACTTGGGAGGCTGAGGCAGAGGGATCGCCATGAGTTCAAGGCCAGCCTGGGCTACATAGTTCAAGGTCAGTCTGAACTACATAGTGAGACCCTGTCTCAAAAAAAAAAAAAAAAAAAAAAAAAAGGATTCGTAACTCAGCCCGGGTCCATGGGGGCCAGGGGAGGAGATGATGTGAGATCGCAAGTTCACCTACCTTTCCATCAGGTCACACTGCTTGGTCCAGCGCCAGGGGCCAGCAAAGTCTCACCATACTGTCTGACTCAGCCTCCGCCAGCAGCAGTACCAGGAGACAGTGTGGGGAGGGGGCTGCTTTCCGTGTCCCTCCTTGTCATCCCCAAAGTCCTCAAGTAAAATGGACAACTGATACTTTTCTGTCCTACATAAAGTGCCATGCAAACACAGCCTTAAAACGAATCCCCATTTTCCCTTCCAAAATTACTACCGCATGTAAACCCTTTCTGAAGAATGCTGGAGCTGCACTGGCCCTGTATTCCTGGGGCTTACAATCTGGAGGGAAACAAGTTTAGAGTAAGTGTATACCGACTGGGTGTGGTGGCCACACCTGTAACCTCAGCACTCGGGAGGCTGAGGGAGGAGGCTCTCAAGTTCGGGGTCAATCCGTGCTACTTAGCAAGTTCAAGGCCAGCATGGACTACACAACCAGACCCTGCTCACTACCCCTCCCCACAAAATTGCCGGGCGTGGTGGTGAAAGCCTGTAATCCCACTGCTCGGAAGGCTGAGGCAGGAGGATCTCAAATTCCAGTCCTGCCAGAGCAATTTAGCAAGACCCTATCAAAAAAAATGAAAAAAATGAAAAGAGGAGCTGGGGGTGTAGCTCAGTGGTAAAGTGTCCAGGGTTTACTCTCCTGTGCTGCAAAGAAGGAGGAGAAGGAAGAGGAGGAGCAGGAGGAGGAAGAGGAAGAAGAAAGAAGATCAGAACAGGAATGGCCAGGGCCAGGCTGTCTCAAGAACCGCCGTGTGTGCAGGTGTGTAAACCAGGAGCTGGGCTGCTGAGAGTCAACGAGGAGAAAAGGGAAGGACAGAACGACTGTGCATTCTCCAGGGCAGGAGGGAACAGTGCTCTTGAGGAACTGAAATGGCCTGGGGCTAGAATGAGGCAAGGTGGGGGGCACCAGGGAGAGCACAGTGGGGGACTGTGTAGGCCAAAGAAGTTCCTTTTTTGTTTCATTTTCTGAGACAGGGTCTTGTTATGTAGCCCAGGCTGGCCTCGAACTCCCAGTGATCCTCCTGCCTCAGCCTCCCGAATGCTGGGATTCCAGGCGTGCGCCCTGGGAGGCTGAGGCAGGAGGATCACTGGGAGTTTGAGGCCTGCCTGGGCTACATAGTGAGTTTAAAGCCAGTGTGAAATACACAGAGACCCTGTCTCAAGAAACCAAACCAAACCAAACCAACCCAACCAAATCCATCCTGAAGTAGGATAGAAGAAATTAAAAAAAAAAAATAGGCAAAAAGGAGACAAGAAAATCAGGATTTTATTTTATTTTTTGAGACAGGGTCTCACCATATAGCCCAGGCTGGCCTAGAATTCTTGGCAATCCTCCTGCCTCATCCTCTGGAGTGCTGAGTGCACGCCTGGTGGAAATTTCTATTTTAAAATTACACTTTTAAAAGAAACTGCTGCTCCAGGAGACAGAAGTGACTCAAGCCTTTTCTTTGTGCAGCAAATGCACTCAAAGAAATTCCCAGAGGCCTCAAAGACACAGAAAGCCTGTCAGTGGGGCTGGAGACCCGTCCTTTCACCTGTGAATTGTGCTTCCTCCACTCTCCAGGAAGCAGCAGGATTAGTGGGCAACAGATCTCCGCTTCCAACACCTGGACATGGTTTGCATTCTGACACAGCTGCCAGGTGGGTGACCTGACACAGCCTCACAATCCCAGATCAGCTATCTGGAAGATGCCCTGAGACCCCATAAATGCGCCTGGCTCTGGCTCGCAAGGCCTCTCTCTGTCTCTCCCTCTCTCCTTTTCTTTGAGAGCACATCTAGCATTTCTGCCTATTACCCCTCCTGCTCCTCTTACTGACGCGTGCCGACAGTTCTTCCTCTGCGGCAGGAGTCAGCGGACCTGCAGATGTTCTTTCCTTAGGGTGGGTTAAGTTCCTCCTCTCAGTTTTGGGAAAGTCCTGAGAACCAGCGTGTTGACAATGTCGCAGAGCATGATGACATCTTCAGGTTACACATTGTGCATGTTCCTTCCAGTGTGTGGCCACCCGGCTGGCCAACTCGAGAACAAGGTGCACTGATTTCTGGCCACCGCCATGGCCTGCAGCCCAGTGATATCAGGAAATGTTCTTTAAACGCCCACCTACTGTGGGCTAGGACCTACTTTAAGTACTTATCCTTTGTTTTTTATTTTATTTTATTTTATTTTATCCTTTGTTTTTGAGATAGGGTCTCTCCTACAGCCCAGGCTGGCCTGGAATTCTTGGTGATCCTCCTGCCTCAGCCTCCTGAGTGCTGGGATTACAGGTGTGCACGGGCCACTAGAATTTATCTTTTGTAAGTTTGTTACACAGTTAAAGCCCCTGAGGACACACTGACCACTTCAAGGAACAGGAAGACATTTTGCAATTCCAAGTAACTTTCAAAATGTTGATGAGCATCATAGTGGTCCAGCTCCCGGACCCCAGGAATAATTCTTGAGATGTTTGTAAACTTGCCCTTGGGGCAGATGCCTTCGTGGGCCTGCCCACCCTCTTTGGTCTCCTCTCCTTCTCTACTTTCCAATAAATTCTTAGACTTCTGCTTAGCCCCCTGTGCTTCTTGACTGAATTTTTTCATCCAGGATGAAAGAACCAAGGACCAAGGAAGGGAGGGCCTGGTTCTTCCCTCCAACAGGACCTGGCCTCGCAGTGACAAGGAGTGACCAGTGTCCTGTTCCTGCCCTTGGTGGTGTCCTGTCTGCCATAGGGCTAGGTGGGCGCTGTCCCCTCTAAGGCACTCACACAGCTTAGAGCTCTGTTGGTGACAAGGTGGGACAACAGTTAACAGGGAAGGCTCATAGCAACTCTGTCGGTGCTCCCTGGTCCCCACCCACGCAGCCAGGAGGCCATGTTGCAAGCCAGACCTGCGATCTGAGCACCGGGCCAGGCGGCTGGTCCCTCCTGTGCACTGGCTGCGATCTCCTCATGCCTCCCTGTCCTGCCCAGTGCAAGTGCCAGCCTTGTGTTTGTGTCTGGAGGATGGGACTGAAGGGATAAAAGAGTCCTGGACTGAAAACTCATACCTGGTCTCCTGTTCGCCCTTCTAGCGCAAGCTTCCTTTCTGGACAGCACCCGCCAGGCAAGCCTGGACTTACTCTGGGCCTCAGTTTCTCCGTTCACAAAACGGGGATTGGATTTTCTTTTTTCCTTTTTTTGAGACACGGTCTCGCTATGTAGTTCAGGCTGGCCTCGAACTCACTATGTAATCCCAGGCTGATCTCGAATTTGCAGCGATCTTCCTGCCTCTGCCTCCTGCGTGCTGGATTATAGGCATGTGCCACCACGCCCGGCAAAATGGGGATCTGAACGATCTTTCACCCTTTGCGGGCAAGGACGGCAAATTGCACCTCCTCCAGCCCAAAGGAGCCGCCCTCCTTTAGCGACCACGCCCGACACCCACGCCTGGAGCGCCTTCGCCTAGAGGTCCTTCCTCTGGCCGGTTCCAGGGCGCTCCGGGCGAGGGTGGGCGGGACCGGACCGTCGCCCCGCCCTGGCCACGCCTTCCACCACGCCCCACGACGTCGCTCCGCGCCCTCCGGCCTCGGCGCCGGGCTGCGGCCGTCACGTGACCTCACTTCCGGCGCGGGAGTCCCGAGCTCGCCGCGCGCTGCCCGACAGCCCGCCTGTTCGTCCCGCAGCGTGACGGGCGCCGCGGCCGAGGGGAGGGGGGTTCGCCCGGTCGCCGGCGGCGGAGGCCGTTGTAGAGCGAAGCCCGCCCCCCTCCCCGCTGCCCCGCCGCCCGCCCCGGCCCTCGCCCCGCGCGGCGCGGACGCCCCCGGCCCGGTACGGCCCGGCCCGCCGCCTCCCTCCCCTCAGGCCGGCCGCGGCGCGCGGCGTTGGCGGCGGAGCCTCGAACCGGAGCGACTCGCGGCCGCCCGGGATGGGGCTGGGCTGAGACAAGGACGGCGGCTGTCTAGCCCCTGCGGCCCGCGGCTGCCCCGTCGGGACCGCCGAGGAGGAGACTCGCGGCCGGCGAGCGGGGTACGCGGGAGGTCGGAGGGCGGATCGGGCCGCGGGGACCGGCAGCCTGCGGCAGGGCGGGGCGGGGAGACCCAGAGTGTCCAGGACGGGCAGAGTGGGGGCAGGGGCAGGGTTCACGTGGGGGGCGTGGAGGCCCGGGAGGGCATGGGTGCGGGCGCTGCTCCAGCCTGCCCGGGAAGTCCGCGTGGTGGGAGACCGCAGGTGGGGTCGCCTGGGCCCGCGATGGGTTTGTGCGGTGCTGACGGTAAGAATCCGGTTCTTCTTCCACCGCCGAGTAGTAGAACTCTTTGCCGATCGCCTCATTTTACAGAGAAACTAAGTGAGGGCCAGAGAGGAAAGGCGACTTTTGACTTCGTTAGGGAATTTGGCAGTGAGGACTAGACGAACCTAGAGCCCTTAATCCTTAATTCTAGTTATTTTTCTGGCTACTCTGTGCTTCGTTTTGGGACAGGGTCTTGCTGTGTAGTTCAGGGTGGCTTTGAATTATGTAGCCCAGGCTGGCCTCCCAACTCAACAGCGGTCCTCCTGCCTCAGCCTTCCCAGTGCTGGGATTGTAAGCGTGTGCCACTATGCCTGGCTTGTGTGCCCCTTCTTTCTCCTCATTCTCTCCACCAGTCAGATTCTGGTGAAGTGTGACACCTGGGTTTTACAAAATTTGGGTGTGGGGATAGAGATAGAGTTGAGAGGGAGTGAACGGGTTTGGGAATTGTCAGTAACTCAGTTTGGGGCTTCTGGATTTGAAAAGCTTTTGTGACAGGTGTTCATTGTTTTCTCTTCCCTTAGATCTGACAGAAACATCCTAGGATCTTGCTGTGTGGACATAGGAGGTATGAATCACTCACATAATTAACTACTGATCACCACTGTCCTGGAGCTATATGTAGTGGTTATATTAGTGCAAAATGAATGGGTATGGAGTTGTATACCTAGAGGCAGAAACTGGTGTGCGCTACACATGATTCTGAACTAAATGGATAGAATGTACTTGAATATGTAATGGCTATTTTAGATCTGTGAGGCAGGAAGTTAGCATTCAAAAAATCTCAGAAATGCAAGGCCTTTCAAGATGAACATTGTCTTCTAAAGGGTATTTTGCTGCCAGGCATGGTGGCGCACGCCTATAATCCCAGCACTCAGGAGGCTCAGTCAGGAGGATCGTAAGTGAGTTCAAGGCCAGCCTGCACTACATAGTGACACCCTGTCTCAAGAAAACCCAGCCAACCAACCAACCAAACAAAAAAATGGTTTGTTGTTAAAGTGAAGCTGTTCTTGTGAAGGGCTAGTATGTATATAATTCATAGTACTCTACCTTTGGCTACAACTCAGCCTTTTTGTCAAGGCACACGCACTGATTCTGTTTCACTGGACTGATTTTGTTTTACTGGACCATGTCATATGTGGCATTCTTTTCTCTGGAAAGGATTGTTGTCTTCCTGAATAGGCGACTGTTGCCAAAATAGATGTGTGTGGGCATTCCATCTTGGTTTAACAACCCCTTTTTAAGTCCCTTCAGTTCCTGGAAGTTGTTTGAAATACTGAGCTTATTAATAATTGTTGTAGAAGATAACCTTTGCTGCTGTCCTTTTTAGCAGGAGATTATCCACCATTAGATCAGGCTGAGGGTGGACCAGTTGAGATTTTAAACATTGATAGAATGGCAGTGTCTGTTTTTAGCTAGGGAACTGTGCAAGAAAATCATACTGTTTGACTCAGGTTATAATTAAATAAAAATATTAAGCAGCAGTTTATTTTGAGAAGAAAGTCGATAAACTTTAAAAAGATGTTGTATATGGGAGGAGCAATTTTTTTCATTCAGGTCAACCAGCGAGTATTGTTTAGGCAAGTTGTAATGAAAGTTTTAATTTACAGCTGGCTCGAAATAAATACAATAGAAATAAACAGATAGAAAAGTAGTGTCGTAGTGATTAGAACAAACGTCTGTGTCCCTGACAGTATCTGCTGGTGAGTTGTTTGCTTGGCTTCTCAGATGCCTCAGCTAAAATACTTCAACTGTTTAGTCAGCTCTTAGTTATCTGATTCAGGCAACGCGAGTTTCCCATCCACGTCACATGTTAGGTATTCTCATGTGTTGTAGGATGTGTTGACAGCTATAGCAGATTGTAGTGGAAAGAGCTGGACTTGGGGATCAGACCTGACTTCAATTTCTGATTTTTTTTTTTTTTGAGATACTGGGAATTGAACCCAAGGCCTTTGTACTGAGCTACAGTTCCAGCCCTGTTTTGATTTTTGAGACAGAGTCCTGCTAAGCTGCCCAGGTTGGGTTCAAACTTGGGATCCTTCAGCCTCAGCCTCCCAGAGTGCTGGGATACAGGTGCGCCACACTACACCTGGCGACTCTTAATTTTGTCCGGTGCTAATAGTTGTTGAATGAGGTTGCTGCATACTAGGCTCTGAAACATACGCTTGCTAGGTATTCTCTCTCCCATCTACCAGATAACACTTTGCAGATGGGGAACTGAGATTCCATAAACCTAGAGATAGAAACTTGTACGTCATAGACAGTAATATTGAGCTTGGATTCTGGCTTTCTTCAGTATCTTATCTGTAAGTTGCTTAAGTGCCCCAAATTATTTTTTCTTTCCTGATCAATAAAGAATGCTAACACCTTGAGGGGCTTGAGGATTAGCTGAGGTCATATGTGAAGGAAGGAGCACTTTCAGGGCTGGGGTGTGGCTCAGTGGCTGAGTGCTTCCCTCGAGTGGGCAGGGCCCTGGGTTCTGTCCCTAGCACCTCACAAAAGAGAAAGGCGCACTTGTCCTGTGCGTAATGGTCCTCGCTTTTCCATTCCATGTACTGAATTGAGCTTTCTTGTATAGCCTGATAGTTTTGCGACCACTGTGAATGTGGGATTTTAAAATAAGAATAAGCTTTATTCCTAAAATAACTGGTAATGTTTGGAGATGTGCCTGGGATGGCATTGCTGTGGACGCAGAGTTTCCTCCGTGACCAGGCTCGGAGTGAGTGCCGATCCTTGGGCCTCCTGTGAACCGGGTCGTTGTCTATGTTACTCTCAGTACTCCAGGTGGCGGTGACATCAGAACTTTATTCTTGGAAACTACAACAGAGTGGTTGTAAATTTCTGAAATCTTGGAAGACAGAGCTAGACTTTCAAAATGATCTTGATAGTGTGTCTTATCTAAAATGGATTTTATGTTGGTAGCATAAACTAATTATGAGGACTAGTTGTGAGACCTTGTATGTGGACAGACCGTAGACTGGACAAGAGTCAGGAGCTTATCACTTACAGAGAACACCCTTCAGACTCTGAGAACAGCTCCCAGGTGTGCTAAAAGAAGGTCACTTAATGTCGACATCGGTGAAGGCAAGGGGCCTGGTTGTCACCAGAAGAATTTGAGTGACGGCCTATGTTCTGAGTACAGTAGTCTCCCCTGATCCGTGCTTCGCTATCTGCAGTTTCAGTTGCCACTGTGGTTCAAAAATATTAAGTGGAAAATTCCCGAAATAATTCATAAGTGTTAAGTTTGGTGCTCTTCTGAGTAATGTTATAAAATCTCACACGGTATCCCCCTCTCTGGCCTGGGATGAGAATGGTCCCTGAGTCCCACATATCTGCTGTTTCTGCATTTGAATTCAGATTATCCTTCTTTTACTTCTTAATGGCCCAGAAGTGTACCAGCAGTGATGTGGGGGACAACAGAAATCTGCAAGTGCTCCTTTTGAAAAGGTGAAAGTATGGTGATTGCAGAACTGTCAATACGGTATATTGTTAACTTGTTCTATTTTTACTGCTGTTAATCTCTTACTTTACCTAGCTTATAAACTGAATTTTATCATAAGTGCATGTGTATAGGAAAAACAGTATAAAGTAGGGCATGGAATTATCCACGGTTTGGGGTACCCCATGGGAACCTCGTGCTGAATCCTCCGTGGTTAAGGAGACTGGTCTCTGGGGTATCTTGTCTAGTTAAATCTGGGCCCAAGAGGCAGCTGACGGGACTTAGCTTTTGGTTTTGGAACTTCAACTTAAAACTTACTGGCCTATGTGTAGAGAGAGGAACTCTGTAGTGTTCAAAACCATGTTGCAGATTAACCCATCTACCAGGTAACATGTAAGAAGCAAGGAAATAATTCTTAGAATTCTTACTTGAATTGGTCTTCATATTTTGAGAGAGAAATGAGAGAAATTGGGGCATATTTTAGTTAAGATTTAGATTTTTAAAAATGAAGGGTTCTGGGCCTGTTTAATTATTCTTCCTCTTCTCCCCCTCCCCTCCCCCTCCCCCCTCCTTCTTGTACAGGGAATCGAACTCATGACCTTGCGCTTGCCAGGCAGGCGTTGTTCCGCTGAACTGTATCCCCGTGTTTAATTCTTGAGAAAAGCATTTATAAGATTAACAAAACCTGTAAAATATCTAGGTAGAATGAGTTTGAAACACTTGCATTGGTAAGATTAAAAATAGAGATAATGTAGCTAGGTCCTGAGGTACCCACCAGTCAGGAGGCTGAGGCAAGGTGATTGCTAGAGTCCAGGAGTTTGAGGCCAGCTTGGGCAATATAGCAAGACCTGTCTCAAAAAACAAAACAAAACAATTTAGAGGTAATGTAAAATGTCATCAATGAATAATTAGTAAGTGGAAAAATGTGATCTCTTGGGATATTTAAAAAATAATTTTTGGTAGTAAGAAAGGGAGAAAAATGGAATTGAGGAAAGAGCTGTCCAAATAGTCAGCTGTCTGAGACTGAAGGAAGTGGTTTGATGGTGGAGGTTGCCAGAGAGTACTCCCCAGCACTGGGCCGGGGAGCATCTTAGTAACAGCTCCTGGCCCAGGATCCCAGCCGGTGAAACTTTAGCCCCGCAGACTGGAAGACTGCTGCGTTCATCCGCCAGTCAGAACTGTCTCTCTTGTTGACTCTTGTGCTTTGTGGATCTTGCTTTGAAATGATCAAGTGGCACTCAGAGTTTGGTTAGGAAAGAAGTTAGATTTGCAGAAAAAGTGAGTTAACTCTGTAAAGTAGGACTTTCTGATTAGTGTGGGATTTGCTGACATTTAGAGAATCTTTTTTCAGAAATTTTAAATAAATGTATTGTTGGGTGGTAAGGTGAAAGACAGCCTGCCTTGGTAACAGCAAGCTAGATTAATTGACCCTTTTATTTTATTTAGTTATTTTATTCCCAAGGGAGTTAGGCATTGAAATAAAGAGATGTGAGAAAATAGAAAAAAGAATAGTGCTGAGAGGTAACCGACGTAGAGCCATCATAGCAGCATGTTTTGACCTGGGGTCGGAACCCCATCTTTCTTGGTTGGGTGTTCTTTTCACCGTTGCCTTTATTTTGTACTCTGCTAATGATGCATCTCAAAACTCAGTGTGCTTTTCTACTGAGGACCAATGTTTTTGCAGTACGGGGGATTGAACCCGGGGACTTGGGCATGCCAGGCAACAGCCCTCTGCCACTTACATAACAATATCTCTAGCACTTGTTATTTATTTATTTTAATTTAATTTAATTTAATTTAATTTTGAAACAGGGTCATGCTAAGTTGCCCAAGTGGCCTCAAACTTGCCATCCTCCTGCCTCAGCCTCCTTAGTAGCTGAGATTACAGACATGTTTCATCACCAGCTCTCTTAAGTAGCATTGCTGTCTGTACCTCTGAGTTCACAGAGCTGAGGTGGTTGCTCCAGGCCACACAGATAAGAGGGAACACAGGGAAGCCTGTATCCCACATCTCATTCCCTGATCCCTTATTCTCCATGGCCGTGGCCGTGGCCATGGCCATGGGAGAGGAAGTCAGCAGCACTTGTTCCCCAGCCTTCCCATGGTAGTTGTCCCTTTGAAGGGCTTCTTGGGTCATCAGGGCAGGGACACTAGAAAGCAGCCGTCTTGGAGCCCATTCTTGCTGGGAGATTGTGGCCCGCAGGTCTTCACAGCCCATGGAGGTCTGGAGCTTTGCTGACAGTGCATTCTCCTTAATAAGAAAGCCACACTGTCCTCCCAGAGTTCCCAGTGCATGGCTCATTGTGGATGTGAACTTGAGACTCAGCTCGGAGACACCTGGGCCTTTGACAGGATCGAAGTGTTGCAGGAGGCCGGGAGGGTGGGATCCAGGGCTGAGGCAGCAAGATCCATGGATATTCTTGGGAATGGCCACTTCCATGGGGACCCCCTGGTTCCTCATGCCCTAGAGAACAGGATCCAGTCTCTGCTGGAGAAAGAGTGGACAGGGCTGGGGTGGAGCTCGGTGGTGGAGAGCTCGCCTGGCTTGAGTGGGGTCCTGGGTTCAAGTCCAGCACCACCAATACCACCAAGAAAAAAAGAAAAAGATGGAAGAGAAATGGGGGGGGGATTGTGGTCAGGGTAGGCTCCAGAACTGTCACCCCATCCTCAGGCCTCCTGCTTCTCTAAAGATGAGACTACTCCTGCCCTGCTGTGAGCCCTAAATACTCATTATATGAGACATGGTCCCTGTGTTCACTCTGGATCTGCAATTCTTCATTTCTTTCTTTTTTAGTTTTTTTGAGTTAGGGTCTCGCTATGTGATCAGCCTGTTTTTGAACTCACTGTGTAGCCCCAGCTGGCCTTGAATTTGTGCCAGTCCTCCTGCCTCAGCCTCCTGAGTGCTGGGATTACAGGCGTGCGCCACCATGCCTGGCTCTTAAGGATCTTATGTGCCTTATTATGTTAAAATACTGATTCATGGCTTGGGATATTTCTCTGTGGTAGAGCCCAGGCACACTTGGCTCTAGGTTTCATGCCCAGCATGGCGCAAAACGTAACAATTACGGAAATGTTTCTGTATCTTTTTTTTCCCTGGTTTTGTTGAGACAGAGTCTTGCTATGTGGTCCAGGCTGGCCTCAAACTCAGGTGATCTTCCTGCCCCAGCGTCTGGAGTGCTGGGATTATGGGTGTGTGCCACTTTGCTTGGCTCTATATCTTTTTTAAAATATTATTTTATTTCATTATTTTTTTGTTTGTTTGTTTCTATGTTAAAAAAAAAAAAAAGACTTGAATCTTTATGTACTTTTATGCTTTTGATTGATTTTTTTCTTTTCCAAACATGAGTCACTGGTTCCTCATAAGTGAAAAGACTTTTCATTTATAGATTTTGCCTTAGTTTCTATTTGGAGTTTTTGTGTACGTGTTGTGGGGTGTTGCTGGGGATCAAACCCAGGGTCTTGTGCGTGCAAGGCAAGAGTTCTACCACTGAGCCACATCCCCAACCACTATTTGGATTTTGTAAAAATGTATTTTTAATTGAGAAATGGAATTTGTCTATTTATAGGGTACCAAATAGTATTTTATTTGTGTACGTATTTCTTCAATATCAGTGAATACTTCCTCAGACGTTTATTATTTCCATATGAAAACATTATCTCAGTGTCCTTTTGTGTAGCTTTTTTGGTGTGTACTGTCATGGCCTTTGACTACCCTACTGTGTAGCGGACACTAGAGCTTATGTCTCTCCTCTGACTGTCCCCTGAGCTGCCCTACCCCCTGGTGTCCACAGACCCTGGAAAACAGTATTTTCAACCTCTGTGAGATTGACCGTTATTTTTGGTGGTAGTGGAGATTGAACCTAGGGCGTTTACACTGAGCTACATTGCCAGCCCTTTTTAAAATTTTTTGACCTGGTCTCACTAAGTTGCTAAGTTGCTTGGCCTGGGCTCTGACTTCTGATCCTCCTGCCTCAGCCTCTCAGAGTGCTGGGATTACAAGTGTGTACCACCATGGCCAGCTGTGATTGACTTTATATTCCACATGGGAGTGGGATCATACAGTATTTGTCTTTCTGTGCCTGGCTTATTTCATTAACATAATGACCTGTGGTTCCATCCAGGTTGTCATAGGTGACATGATCTGTTTCTTTTCATGGCTGAATAGTATTCTGTTATGCATTTGTGTTACAGGTGGACACATAGGTTGTTTCCATTTCTGGCTTTTGTGAGTAATCCTGCAACAAACCAGGCAGATGTCTCTGCTGTACTGATTTCATTTCCTCTGGATACGTGCCAGTGGTGGCATTGCTGGTTTTATGGTAGTTCTATTTTTTTTTTTTAAGAAACCTATGCACTGTTGTTTGTAATGGTATACTAATTTACATTCCCAACATTGGGCTGTAAGAGTTTTCTTTGGGCCACATTGTTGCCCCATTACTCACCATTTTGTTTGATGTATGTTTGTTTACTTACTTATCTGCCCTACTAGATTTAGCTCCTTGAGATTAGAAATTAAAATTTTTGAGGCCAGGTGTGGTGGCACTTATGTGTAATCCCAGCACTCAGGAGCCTGAGGCAGGAGGATCACCATGAGTTGAAGGCCAAACTGGGCTACATAGTGAGTCCAAGGCCAGCCTGAACTACATAGCTAGACCTTGTTTCAAAAAAAAAAAATTGTAATCACTAGCTTTTAGTCTAGTAATTGGTGCCTGCTAAGCAATAAAATCCTTGCAAATAATTTTTATGAAGTCAGAAGTAGTAGTAATAAACCAGTCATCTTTTGCTCGAATGCTGATTCGTTATTTGTAGATTTATTTTGAAATATTAGCATACTTGGACAATATCTTTGTTTTTTCACTTAGTTTGCCTTTTTCTAACTAAGCAGCATTTTGAGAATGTCAAGGGGCTGCTTGGCTGCAGTAAAGGCACTGTTTTAAGTTCACTGCTGAACATGTTGGTGAGCCTCTGTAAGGGTGAAAAGTGAACCCTCTGGTTTCTAAGTAAGACACGGCTGTGTGACCCAGGAACAGGTGTTCTGCAGGGTTGCTGTAGCCACCGAGCCAGCTGCTGTGCAGGGGTGGAGGTTGCAGGACTGAGACAGGGCTAGCTGCGGTGCCTGCTTGCCACCTCTGCTTTGCCCTTTCTGTGTCGTAGGGAGTCAGCTCAGGTCTGTCAGCTTGTTTGTTGAGACAGGGTGTAACTGTCTTTGTAGTTTAACTGGCCTTGAACTCAGCAGTGATCCTCATGCCTCAGCCCATTGGGATTACAGCAAAGGGCCACCAACCCTGGCTTTGAGCAGCTGTGCCTCATGTGTGCATTAACTTCTGAGCAGATCAGCTGTCACTGAGGAGGCAATGCTGAGGTGGGACATATGTAAATGTCCAGGAGGTCATGTGGGGTCTGGGCAGAGAGTGGGACAGGTGTAGGCTGACGAGCCGAGAAGTGCGCCAAGGACAGAACCTACCTAGTTGCAAGCATCACCCATCCCTCCTCACCTGGTCACGTCCTGTGTTGTCTTTCAGCTGTACTGCAGGGCGAGGGCCTGGTTTCCAGCCTTATGGCTTTCCGTCTGTGTGCTCAGTGTCACGGATGAGGGCTCTGCCATGTGCAGATGTGAAAGGGACAATGAGAGACATCTTAATGGCTTGGTCTGGCTCTGAAAAGACAAGCAGGAGCTCGTCAGCCAGACTAAAGTTAAGGAGGGAGGTGTTCTTATGGAAGGATGGGGTTGGGGTGGTGGGGCCTTGGGAGGGCCTGCAGGCTGCATCCTCTAGGAGGGGACGGGAGAGTTGTAGGAGATGAAGGGTGCCTATTGCAGGTGGCAGGTTCTTAGGGCTGTTCCATGCTGCACCATTTGTTTGGACTGTCTTTGGAGCCTGACTGGGCCTCCCTTCCACCACAGTGCTAAGGGAGGACAGGGTCTTGGACAATATGAGACTTCAAAATGTTGCTGGAGAAAGACTTCTTAACTGTGTTATCTTAGTATGTCTTCTATTTATGCAACTGAAGGATGGCCTTTGAAAATTTATTTTGAAGGTATTCTTACCAGCAGTGGGAAGCTATTGAATGAAAACAATTCATTTATTTACTTAGTTTCTTGTACTGGGGATGGAACCCAGGGCCTCCACATGGAGCTACATTCCAACCCTTTTTTTTTTTTTTTTAAATCATGGAAACAGGGTCTCCCTAAGTTTCGCTAAGTTGCCCAGGCTGGACTTGAAGTCGCAGTCTTCTTGTCTCAGACTCCAGAATGAAGGGGACATAGGCATGCGCCACCACATCTGGTTGAACATAGGGAACTTTTTAAACTTGCAAACATGTATAGTTGTTAGTTGAATCTGGATCTGGAGCTTGTGAAAGGTCATTGCTGAAGATGCTGGTTGCTGGTTGCCACCAGAGATGCCCCGAGTGCTGTCCCCGAGTGCTGGACAAGATTGTGAGGAAGAGAGGAGCCTGAAGGGGGTAGAGGAGCTAATGGTGATAACCTGGGTTGTTGTCCCACGACCCAGGGTGGCCTTCTGACCTGCAGTTCAGCAGAGTGTGGGAGGTGTACTGAGAGAGGATTTGTGGTGCATTTTGGAGACCTGGTTACCATTTTTCATACGAAAATGTACTTCAGCTGCATTTGGTACAACTGGCTTTCAAATAAAGTTTTAGAAAATAACCCGTTGAAAGATGATGTGGCCTATATGTTGTTCTTTACTTTGTTGGTAAGGCTTTTTGATGTAGTTACCCCTGCCTGACTTGGGAGAGCAGTGGTGGCGAACCTGTGGCAGGCATGCTGCAGAGGGCACGCAGAGCCCTCTGTCCACGGGACCAGACACTGTCCCGAAGCCGAGCGTCGGACATTGAGGTATAATTGCAGTTTTAGCACTTTACAATAAATAAGTGGGTTTTTGGTTGCAGTTTGGGGACTCCGTGTCTAAAAGGTTCGCCATCACTGATCTAGAGAAATGAGAAATGCTAATCTTGGCTCAGTGGAGGTGATTTTTTTTGTTTCTGAAAAAAAAAAAAGGTTTGTTTGAAAACTAGTGAGTAGGTGCCTGTGAAAGTAACTAAATATCCCTGTACATGCATCAGTTACTGTTATTATGGGGGTATAGGACACAAGTACATTTTTTTTAAATCCTGGATGACTGTGGGAAGTTGGAAACATCACGTTTCTATGCTGCTTGTGCCGTAAGGCTAATCCTGTTCAAGGTAGGTGATACTGTTGTCTTAGAGGTGCTGGTGGATGTGACTGTTCAGAGCTTTGCTCTGCCTCTGTGCTGAGTCCATATGGGCAGGTTTCAAATCAGGAAAAGGAGCAGAGCAGGGAAACCCAAGTCGGAGTTGCACTTGTCAATTTGGAGGATTGTACTTTTGACAGAATTGTTTTCTGTTGGTTTTGTGCTTCTTTGTGGTTGCACCTTCAAATTAAGTCTGGAAGAGTGAAATGCAAGCCATACATAGTACAGATAGTGCACAGAGCCAGATCTGCTTGCGTGCAAACAGTACAATAATCCTGAAGCGAGGTGTGCTGGCTAAGTTAAGGAAAACAATTTAGATTTTCTGTTAGCAAGGGAAATGAGCATTTCTGGGGTTTATATGTGTCTCCTCAGCACTCTGAAAACTTGGAAGTACATTATAACGCCCTGGCGCAAGTTCTCCTGTGTTTCCTCCTCTTCCCTGTGCTTGGCCCTCAGGTCCCGACCCATCCTAGCCCCTCCTCCCTGCTCTGCTCAGTGTGGCACTCTTCTGCACACTGTCCCTTCTGTTCCAGGGTACAGTTGGAATGTAATGTTTTAGCATATTTGACAGTTTAGATTCAGCATTGTACTCCTGCAGTGCACTGCGACTTACCTTTCTGTGGCCGAGCAGTGAGGCCAGCTCTGAGCAAAGTGTGTGTATACAGTGACCCCAGCATCCCATCTGTGTCCTCCTCATTGCAGTAGGAAGGGGTCCTTGGAGCTGCACCCCAATTTTAGCTATAGGAAAAGGGTGAGAAAATCTCAGAGCGAAAAGTCTTGAGTCTGAGAATTAATGAGTGTTTAGGTTCCAGAGACTGAATTGTCCACTGAAATGTCAAGCAAGTTATTAGGGATCTTAATTAATAACATTACCGGTTTAAAATAGTCACTAATTTGCATTAAAATGGGAGAAATATTTACATGTTACTCAACAAAAATCCCTACTTTGCTTCTGAACAAGTATAGTTTTTTACTTTTTTTCCCATTGCTATGAGCACTAAGGCAGAATACTTGTTCTGTGCATTTTGAATTATGTGCAGGTAACTTACTTTTAAAATTGGAGGGCCGGTGAGATAGCTCAGCAGTGTAAGCGCCTGCCTGGCAAGTGTGAGGGCTCGAGTTCGACTCCCGGAACCCACATACGAAAAAAGGGCCGGTGGTATCGCTCAGCGGCATGGGCGGCTGCTGGCGCGTGAGGTCCTGAGGTCGACCCCCGGTACCCGCGCACACACACACACACACACACACACACACACACACACACAAAAATGGAATAGTTAGATTAAAGTGTGTATGATTTTAAATTTAAATATGTTGTTACTTGGTTTTTCAAAAAGGTAGCATAGCTTCACTTTTTTTTTTTTTTTTTTTTTTTTTTTTCTTGTTTTGAGACAGGGTCTCACTGTGTAGTTCAGGCTGGCCTTGAACTCACTGTGTAGCCCAGGCTGGTGATCCTCCTGCCTCAGCCTCCTGATTGCTGGTAGCGTTACTGGTTAATAGCGGAGTGTAAGGATGCTCGTTGTCTCTTGTCTTTGCCAGTTCAGTGGGGAAGTATGTTTTACTCATTACACTGTAGATACATCTTCTTGTCCTCCAGCAAGTTCATGTGCTCTTTGCTGCTGTTTTCCCTTTCCCTGCTTCAGAACATTATAAGATCCCTGAATTGTAGTTGCAGACAGTTGTGAATTTGGAATTAATCTTTATAAAGAGTAGTAATATACTTTCCCTTCCCCCATTATCGTTTGTATTGTTGATTGCTTATTTTTCTGCTGAGGCGCTTTTATTTTTTAAATTTACAGAGGCTCTTTTATTTTTTAAATTTATTTTTATTTTATTTATTTATTTTTTTTTTTGAGACAGTCTTGCTATGTAGTTCAGACTGGCCTTGAACTCACTTTGTAGCCTAAGCTGGCCTCAAACTTGCAGTGATCCTCCTGCCTCAGCCTCCCAAGTGCTGGGGTTATGGACGTGTGCCACCACATCCACCTAAGGCTCTTTTAAAAAGACAGCTTCTTTCCCTGTCAGATCTTCAGTATTACTAAGAAATCATAATATATAATTTCTCATCTTTAATCACTCTGGATCACTTTAACTGCAGTTGCTCTCTTAAACCAAATTATAAATAAATTAAAGAGAAAAATAACGGTAGTATTTTTGGAGTAGAGAAAGAGGGAGAGTAGGGAGGGAAAAGGGGATCAGATTTTGAACATACACCAATTTAGTAAAAGATGTTGAAGCTGTCCGTCTTTTTCCTTACCAGTGCTGGCTTGCCCCCTAGGGGTCAAAGAGTGAAAGTGCGGCAGCCCTCCGTAGACCAAGACAAGGCGATGTAGGCCAAAGCTTGCATGGTTGAAATCTCTAGTGGGCATTGTTCCACCTGCCTCACCCGAGTGAAGTTGAAACCAAGACAGGTGAAGGAACTTGCATAATAGTTCGTGCTGGATTCCTTGTAATTTTGAACAAATTAAGGCTGATGCTTGAGTTCTATGCTGTTTTTGTTTTGGAGTGAGGGGGAGATTATATATCCTTTTATTTCCAACCTAGTAATGAAACTGGCATATGTGCTCACCTAATCCTTAGAGATGAATTGGTTTGATAAAAAAGATTTGCTGCTACTTACTCTGTATTGTGGGCCAACACTTTTCCTCAGCTGGGTTAAATGTAGAGGACATACTTAAATCTAATCAGCAGTAGCTTAATAGAAATGTACTTGCTAAAGGGTGGCTCCAGCATGGCTAGTTTCTCCTTCCTGACATAAACTGACTCGAGCATGAGATTCAGGCACAGAGAACAGTCTGGCAGAGCTGCACTGGCCCTGCACTGTAGATAGAAGTTTAGTACACATGCAGTCAACTGGGACAAGTCTTCCTTCTGGTAGGTGCATTCACAAAGTACTGAGAGTCTCCCTGCCTCCTACCCCAACTCAGAGGTAGCCATTGGCACCAATTTACTGATAGATTTGGCTTGCCGTGACCTTAGCAGTAGGTGGCAATTTGCTTTCTAGGCCTGTTTGGTTCTGCTAGTTTTAACTGTTGGGTCTATAGGATAAGTCTGTTTCATTGCCTGCTACCACACTTTTCACAGCAGATGGTGAGGTTTGAAATCTGCCTTGCCATAGTAACGCTTTCATAACCCTTAACTTGGAAGGTGCAAATTTCCAAAAGTCACATACATGAGGAAGATTTAAGGGGAGATAAGAACATTTTAGGACCAAAATAGCTCAGACAATTAAAATGTAAGTATATGCCGGGCGTGGTGGTGCATGCCTGTAATCCCAGCACTTGGGAGACTGAGCCAGGAGGATTGCTGTGAATTCGAGGCCAGCCTAGGCTACATAGTGAGTTCAAAGCCAGCCTCAAATACATAGTGAGACACTGTCTCAAAAAATAAATGTAAGTATACATTTGAAGGGTATAAACCTTTATTAGGATATGTAGCAGTGATTTTTATGCAGTATTTTTTAAAAGAGTGAAATGAGTAGTGGCGCATGCCTGTAATCCCAGCACTCCAGAGGCTGAGACAGGAGGGTCGCTTTGAGTTCGAGGCCAGCCTGGGCTGGATAGTGAGTTCATGGCCAGCCTGAACTATATACCAAGACCCTGTCTCAAAAAAAAAAGTAAAATGAAGATATCATTTATCAGTCCACAGATAACTTTTCCCCTTTTGCTAAGTGTGATATAATTAGATCAAAAACTATTTTGTCTTATAATGACAGTTTTACCATGTGGGGTGGAAAATGGGGTGTCTGAATGTTAAAAGGTTACTTTCCTTTTTAAATGGAAGTGATAAAGAGGTATGCAAGAAAAAATGTTTGCAAGAATGGTGCAGGCTGAACTCTTCATATTGATCTCAATATACATAGTTATATTATCTTTCCTAATTATAACTTGTTTTAGCTATCACACTGTTTTGTAACATACAAAAAAGTGTAATTATACAAAGACTTCACTTCACAAATGTAAATAGTCTTGGTTTGGTGTGTATTGGATACAATGGTTCTCCTTAAGCCTAAACACAAAGACAAAAGCATGTATTATAAGAGAAAGTCCAAGATGGGAAGTGATAAAATGGGTATTGAGTGTAGCTTTGTTAAAATTTTGCTGGTATCCTTGTAAAATTTCCATGTATTCATTAAATTATATTGTGTCATTCTTATTTTTAGGCGCTGACTTAAGTTTTAAGTGGTGCCCTCATAGAGTTGTCACATGTCACAGTGTTTAGTGTAGTTGGAAGATGCAGGTTTTCTTTCTATTCTTTTGATGTAAATATTTGAATAGATACTGAAGTTGACATTGAGTGAGTAGGATTTATATATATTAGGGCATATGTTATTTCAGTTGCAAAAGGTAGAAGTTGTGAATTACACAAAGCCATGATCTTAGTTGCTGTGGATGCTACAAATTTGAAAATAGTAAAATGTTGAGACTGCTAACTGCTATTGATAATTCAGAACCTTTGAATAGCCTTTGTATGGTCCTTTTTTTTGTACTGGTAATTGAACCTGGGGCTTTTGCACTGAGCAATATGCCTAGCCCTTTTTTTTTTAAATTTTTGATTTTGAGGTTAGGTTCTCCCTTAATTGCCCAAACTGGGCTTGAACTTGTGATCCTCTTGCCTCAGCCTCCCAGAGTGCTGGGATTCAGGTGTGTGCCATCACAACCCCGCTTTTTTGTGTGGCCTCTAAAAATGGGTTTATCAAATTTTTATTTAACATTAGCAAGTATGGTTAATTCACAACAAAATGCTATCTAGAACTATAGAACAAACTGGGATGATTCCTTCTATCATTGAACAATTCAAGGTGTCTCAAAAGTCTTAGTAGGTTTAAGTTTTAAAATTGCAGAAGTGTGTGTGTTACAAGTATAAAAGCTCCCTTGGAAAGCTCAGTTGCTTTAATTTCTTAGTGCTTATTTAGTATTGTGAACTTCGAATTAAGTTGTTCTTTTACTTCAGTCCGGCTAGACATGGCAAATAGACTGATGTAAAGCATTAAATAAAAAAATGTATTTTTCAGAATTGCTTTGCTTGAAGTTTTACATAAGTTGCAGATCATTTTTCTAAATTGCCTTGTGAAATTACCTACTTAGGAACTCTAGGCAATACATAGATTTTCCTTTTAAAAAAAAGCCAAAAAATCCCAAACTCTGTGCAGTTAATTATTACAGAAGTGCATGAGAAGCTCAGAAGGGAGGCAGAGGTGCGTGGTTTGGGAATTGCTGTGCCCTTGGCAGCCAGCTTGTTTAGGGAATGAGATCTGACTGACTCCTTCGCCTGGGCTAGAGACTGCACTTGAAATCTTTCTCAGTCAGTACGTGACCTGGAAGAAAGAAGTAAACTTCCAGAAACAAGCATTACATGCGTTCAGTGGGACTTGTTCCCAAAAGCTTCATATTGTCCTGCACTGTTTTGTCACTCTGCACAGCGAATCAGGGTCATTGTAATTTCAAGGAAGGGTTTGGCTAAGCACAATGGCCTGTGAGCTCCTTGCATCCTAGATAACATCAAGGCTTGGCCTGCGCTGTGGAACTGGAACTTAGAGCCAGCAGAATGCAAGTCACTCACATACGGGGGCTCCATGAGTGACAGTGTGGTGAAGGTGAGTGTGGACGTCCTCCACACCCATGGAGCATCGGTGCATCTTAGAATTCTGACTTTGTGTCTTAATCATTTGAATGCAGTCAAAACAGAACCAAACCAGAACTGTTTGGCATAAAATTGTCATATTGGAATGGATTTTTGTGCTTAGTTTTATTTTTATTAAGTGCCAGCTTTCAAAAACCCTGTTGTTAATATTAGCAGTTGAGAGGAAGAGTGCTGTGGGTAAGAAATATTAAATGCTGTGGGTAAGAAATTTTCTTTATTTTCTGTGATGTAGAAATTGATGTAAAAATATGCACTCCACCAGACCATCAGAGGTACTGTATTCTTTGTCAAGTGTATTTTAGAAGTTTGCTGTTAATGCCTCAGATGTCTTAATTTGATACATGGTAGAATGGTATTTAACATGCATCTTGTTAGGCAGTGCATTTAAGATATTTTTATATCGTTCTTTATTCTTATGGAATTATTGAAATAATGCTAAAGGCTTTCTGTTTAATGTATGCTTTTAAAATTTAAGTATTACCTTTACAATATGCATGTTTTAAATGTAAGAACTATTGCATTTGTCTTGTTGGAGTTTTCTAAAAGTTATGTAAAGGGTGAATTCTAGATAATTCCCTATGGATATGTTTAAAGTGAATAATAATTGGTGGTTTTTAGAGCAACTTTTTATTTAAATTTGTAGCATTTTTACCTTAAAATTTGGTAAGATTTAACAGGTAAGACATTAAAAAGCAACTAAATTGAGAAGAATGAACACTTGTAAAAAGACTAGTATAATATGGTCAATAATTTAGAAAAGTACAAAAACAAGTTGTAGGCAGTAGACTATCTGATAGCTCACTTAAAAGTAACTGGAGTATTTCTTGCTAAGTATTTTAAGTGTAGTAGATGGGATGGGATTGTAGTTATGCTGAACTAAGGAGAACTTGTTCAAGAGATTTAAAGAAGTTTTTAGTTGTAAAGTACATGGTGTAATGGAAAATACTGAATTTTAATACAACTCCTTTTCTAAACACTTAACATGCGTGTTTGTTATTTATGAATACATTCTACACCGAACAGGATTTACAGAGGTGGGAAGTGCATTTATACTTCTAGGCAGTGGTTAAGAACCAGTAAAGAAGAATCAGACTTGCAGAAGCAGCAGCTAGTGACTTCAGAGTCTCTGGAAGCAGGGTGTGGCACACATCTGTAATCCCAGCAGTCTGGGAGGCTGAGGCAGGAGATGGTAAGTTCAGGCGCAGCCTGGGAAAATTAGGGACTTAATGAGACTCTGTCTTTAAAAAAACAGCTTGAGATATGGTTCATTGGGCAGGCTTGGGTCCAATCCCCAGTATGGGGAGGGGCAGAGTAGGAGGAGCAGTGGGTCCTCAAGATTTATGGCCTTTTGTGCCAGGAATGAAGGTCTTCTGAAAATGTCCTTTTCAAAAGCTTCAGATGGTGGCTCTCATTTATAGGACTGCTTTCCATTATGGACAGTGTCTGTTAAAATGCAGAAAGGTAAATACAGTGAGTTATGTGCCTCCTCACTCAGCTTTTAGCTCAGCTTCAGCCACCTCCTGAGCAGTAAAGATTTTTATTTTTAATTAAAAACTTTTTATGTGGGAGAACTTAAGACCTGCAGAAAAGTTGACATGTGGTGGTGGTCATTAAGTTCCCTTTGTTACCCTCCTGATCCCGCAGAATCTGATGTCTCCCTTCTTACTCTGCTGTTAGTAATTTACATCTTTCCCCACCTCGCACTCTTTGCAATGTATCTAGCTAGAGATTATTGGCTCTCAAAGGACCAGCTTTTGGTTTTATTGGCTTTTTTCTGGTTTTTTATGTCATTGATTTCTTCTTGGGATCTTCTTTCCCTTTAGTAGCTCTCTGTTTCCTTGTGTTTACTTGGGGAGTAACTCGCCGTCCGCTGCTGTCCAGGTGGGAGCTGAGGGTGTGCCGTTCCGTTCTTCTCCGCAGATGCTGGGCGTGATGCTGCGGGTTTTCTCTGAGCATCGTCTTAGTGGCTTCCCACATGGTTTCATATGTTACATCTTCATTTTAGTTCAGTTCAGTTTACTTTGTATTTTCTGATTTCTTTGACCCAGGTTTTGGGGTCAAAGTATATTTTGTTTCCAAATATTTAGGATTTTTCTCCTTGTGTTTTTGTTACCGTATCTAATTTAATTCCATCATGTTAAAAACTTTGTTTTTATGACTTCAATCAGTTTTATAGGATTTTTTTGGTTGCTTTTTTTTTTTTGAGACAGGGTCTTACTGTGTAGTCCAGGCTGGCCTTGAATTCACTGTGTAGCCCAGGCTGGCTTGGAATTTGTGATCTTCCTGCCTCAGCCTTCTGAGTGGTGGGATTACATGCCAGTGCTTTGTATATATGTTACAAGAATGTCTATCCTGTGTGGAGTGTTCTGTACATGGCAGATCCAGTTGATATAGTGTTCAGGTTTTAGGTTTTTGTAATCTACTTGTCTATTAATTTTTGAGAGGATTAGTGAACAGAAATCTCTGATAATTGTGAATTTCTCCTTTCGTTTTCATGTGGTGTTTTGTTTTGTTTGCTTTATATATTTTGAAGGTCTTAAATGTATACATATGTGGTGTTTTTTACCTTCATGAATTGGCCCTCTTGTCATTAATCCCAGCACTCTGGGAGGCTGAGGCAGGAGGATCTCAAATTCAAGCTCAGCCGGGATAGCTTTGGGATTTAGGAACACCCTGTCTCAAAATTAAATGAACAAACAAACAAAAATGACAAACTGCTGGGGACATAGCTCAGTGTAAAGGCCCTGGATTCACCACCCCCCTCAGGAATTGAGTAAAATGGACTTCTGGCAGGCAGCATGCTGTGTTTTGAAAATACAGTCATAGTCTCTGCCTTTGGAGGTTTTCTGTTTTATTGATGGGTCTCTGTCATCCAGGCTGGCCTTGAACTGCCCTCTTTCCTCCAGCTCCTGAGTGCTGGTATCACAAGTACGCACCGCCACACCCAGCTTCATTGCTGTGCTTAGATCGTTTGTATCTAAGGTGGCAGCTGATACTGTTAGGTTTCAGCCAGTCATCTTGTTACTTTTTTCTTCGTCTCATCTCTTTTTCTTTTTTCTTTGGTCAGTTGAGTTTTTCTTTCTTTCTCTCTTTTTTTTTTTTTTCTTCAGACAGGCCCAGGCAGGCCTTGAACTTGAGGTGATCCTCTTGCCTCAGCCTTCTGAGTGCTGGGATTACAGGCATGTGCCACCATACCAGGCTAATTGAGGATTTTTTTATGGTTCCATTTAATCACCTGTATTTTGTAGTGTGAGTCTAATTTTATTGCCCAGTTTAAAGTGTATAATGTACATCTTTTAACTTACCATTCTACTTTCAAGTGATATTAACCCCTTTAGATTGTTCTATAAGGGTTTTATAATAGTATACTAGTTCTTCCTTGTTTTTTTTTTTTTTTTTCCCCTGGGTACCGGGGGTCGACCTCAGGACCTCGCGCGCCAGCAGGCGCCCATGCCGCTGAGCGATATCACTGGCCTTTTCTTCGTACGTGGGTACCGGGAGTTAAACTCGGGCCCTCGCGCTTGCCAGGCAGGCACGTACGCCGCTGAGCCATCTCACCGGCCTCCTTCCTTGTTTTTTGAGACAGGATCTCGCTATATAGTCCAGGGTGGCCTCAGACTTGCAGCGATCCTCCTGCCTCAACTTCCTGAGTGCTAGAATTACAGGTGTGCACTACCACACCCAACTATTTTCAAGTTTTTAACGTCATTATTTTTGGAGTATGGTACTGGGGATTGAACCCAGATGTGCTCTACCACTGAGCTACATCCCTAGCTCACTTTCTTTCTGGATAGTTTTTATTACTGTGTCTTCAAGGTCATTGATTTTATCCTGCAGTATCTGATCAGCTGTTAATCCCATCTGATACATTTTCCGTGTTTTAATTAGATGTTAGACACTGTCAGTTATTGGATACTTCTTATTGTAGTACATGCCCCAAACTTTGTTCTGTGAGTTGCAAATGATTTATAGTTTCTTGCTTTTTAAAAATTTGGTTTCAGGTCTCACTTTTAGCTTTATTTTGGAGGACCAGAGTAGTTTTTATTTAGGGCTAGTTTTATTCCCCTACTGAATCTGGGAGTATTCTCTCAGATTCCTTGTGACAAGCAGGGCTCTGGTTGGTGGGACTGGCACTACCCCAGACCTGTGTGAGCCTTGCGTATTTCCCCTTTAATCATTTTAGGTGGTGGTTTTCCTGGCCTGTGGTCGTCTCTTCCTGGTGCTGGTCAGGACTTAGCTGAAGACCTGAGGGGGCCGCCGTGCAGGTGGGGGTATCTGTACACGTTTCCTCGTGATCTGACCTCAAACACTGCTGCTGTGATGCCTCCCTGCACTCCCAGCTTTGTCTCCAGGAGACCCCTGGTGATATAGGGGAAAGAAACTCCCAACCTGCTAGATGTCCAGTACGAGTTCGTGCTCTCTAAAATCGAAGAATGAATTTTAGGAACAACGGAGGTTAAGAGCAGAATATATTTATTGGGGGAAAGAAAGCTTCTGTCCGAGAGAGAGACAGAAGGGGTCCCGAGTGGGTTTCCAAGGACCCTGCCTTTTCTAGAGATTTCTATAGGTCAAATCCATGATGTGAGACGGGTCCAAGGTGGGGAAAACCGGGAAATCGCAAGGTGGGCACGAGTTGGAACAAAACTATGGTCAACTATTAAGATTATGAGTATAATTGCTCAGGTAAAATTGATTAAATTGGGATCAAATGGGGAAGCGAGTCACATTGCAAGCAGGCATGAATACAGAATGGGCTTTTCCTGGAGGGGGTTGGGTTAGTGGCTCTTCCTGGCTTCCTCAAGGTGATCGATACCTATTTAGAATATCAGTCCCTGTTGTTTATCCTCAGGAAGTATGTGGGTGCATTTGTTTTATCTTTTGTCTTGAGGTCTGGCCCACAGCGGAGGTGCCTTCTCTCCCACAGTTGCAGGGTATCTCCTCTTTTGCTCCTTTGAAGGCCTAGCCCTGTCTGACTGCCTATAATATTTTTATCTGACTTACCTGCCTATAACACTGGCTTCCCCTGGAGTCCCTGCCTCTACAGGGAGCTGTCCGGGCCTTGTCGTGGTCTGGGGGAGTTTGTATTTGTAATCCCAGGGAAAAGTTATTGAAATTCTAGTAAGTACATTCCAATCTACCACTTCCAATGCAACCCACGCCGAGGATAAAGAGACACGGACATAGCTGCAGTTGTGGGGAGTCAAGGGGTCCTACGACCAGTTGGAACAATGGCTAACTGGAACAAAGACCACGACCCAGGGCCGAACCCAGGTTTTATTAATTCATGAAGAGGGGAGTGGCTCGGGGATGAGTGACTGTGAGAATGGCGGGAAGTACATGAGTACTGTGAGCTGGGCTAGGTAGGAGGCACAATGGCACCTCTGCAATATGCAGAGAGAGGTCTGCAGAAAGAGTACCAGATTCCCGTAACAGGTAGCCTCTAAGTTTGGAGGACTCTGTACAACACAGTTTGAGGAAGTATCTTGTGTTTTTGATCGGTTGCTTCAGCTTTTGTGTCTGCCCTTTCTGGCCTGGGACGTCATGGCCTCTTTCTTGAGGCTCGATCCCAGCCTACAGTGCGTGTTTCTCAGCCTAGCTCACCCTTAGTAGTAGGGAGCTGCAGGCAGGGCATCACTGACCTGTCCCATTGCTTCAAAGGCTACACATCAGTGCCTCCCTCGGTTAGACCCATTTGCATTGCTTAAAGCCAGTTGAGCGGGTAGAGTATTTTTCTAGCCATCTCTGTACATATCAATACATAGAACAAAGGGTTAGCCAAAATGGAGACAAATGGTCTTTTCAGGGGGAGCCGTCCTGGTGGTCCTCTTTGGTGGCAAATGCCTTTTAGGCTCAAAACTGGAAAAACTGGAACTTGTCTGGTTTGCTTCACAACTCTGTTACCACTTTCCTTCATTGCTCATTATCCAGTTCCTTGGAAATCATGATGTATTTTGCCTGTTTGGGGGTGGTTTGAGGAAGGTAGGCAGATCTGATCCATGTTACTCCATGATGGTTGGGAGCAGAAATTTCTTTATATAAAAATTTGAAGTAATCCCACTCCTCAGGAAACATACAGGTAGTGTGATGGAAAAGGAAGATAACATTTGGATGACTCCAGTGAACCCTGAGTTGTGATCCTGGGGTTCATTTTAGAACCCAAGGAAGAATCACTAACTAAAGGGTCTGGGTTCTAGCCTTGTATAGTTCTTTCTGGGGAGGTGTCAGGGCACAGGGCTGCTGCCTTCTCCTTCAGGTAGGCATGGACAGGGTTGGATTGTTATACTCTACACATTCAGGCAATGCCTGCTGATCTTTTTCACAGGGGACAAGGTTGGGCAACCTGCATTTTTCCATGGTTTACAGCAGAAGCACAGCAGCAGGTGTAGTGCTTGAGAGTAACTGCCACCTCAATTTATATTGATTTGATGGGTCATTGTTACCATAGTGGAACAACTCTCGGAGTGCGCTCTGGGGCCCAAACACTGCCCTAGATTGAGAAAAAATTGTTATTACATTGTCCAGAGAGCTCTATAAGGTAACGTGTCTTGTTCAGGGGAAGATGGACCAGATACCTTAAGACTGCTATTCCTCAGTGGTACCGAGTCCATTATTTTTAGTGGTCGTATGGTTGATGATAAAACATCAAGAGATTTCAATAGTTTTATGTGTGGGATTAGTTTAAAATCCTGCATTTGGCTCTTTGGCTTTGCATTTATCACATAAAAATAGCTATACATCAGTGTGTATATTAGATCATTAATTGAGCAGGTTTTTTGAGTGCCTGTCATGTCACACTGCTGTACACTGGATAGATGAGTAGGAGTGTGGGATCTGAAGTGAGAAAGGTAGTCTACTCTATGTTCTATGGAGGTCAGTGTGTCTTACTTCATCGTTGCTGGGACAAAAACCTGACACCCACAAGTTAAAGGAGGAAAGGTTTATTTTGGCTCACAGTTTGTAGAGGTTTCATTCCATAGTCGGCTGGTTCCAAGGCAGGGCGGCATGGTAGAGGAGAAAGAGTTCATGGTGTGGCAGGCAGGAAACAGTGAGCCTCCATCCTTTACCCTTTTAATTCCATCCAGGGTACAAGCCTACTGGTTGGTGTCACCCACACCCAGGGTGGCTCTTCCCTCTTCAGTAAATCCGTCACCAACACCCAGAACTGTGCTAAACCAATCAGTGGACTAATCCAGTATCACACACCCATGATCCAGTCACTCCCAAAGCCCCACTTATGAGTGCATGAGGCTTTGCGGGGGACACTCGGATACAAACAGTAACATCAGCCTTGTCCAATGCAGTGACTCTAAAGTTTTTCAGATCCAGACCTTTAATGCTCTTTAAAATTACTGTGGATGTGTGTTTGCTTGTGTCGGTTTTATCTATACTGGTGCTATATTATTGGTTAGTGCTGATATTTTAGGCATGGTTGTCCCTTGATAGCAGGAAGATTGCTTGTCAGATAAGCAAAATCAGAGGATATTTAAGTCCCTTATTAAAATGGTGTAGTATTTGCACTTAACCCACAGTGCACATCTTTCCATATACTTTCAGTGACTTTTGGATTACTTATCACATCCAGTACAACACAAATGCTGTAAAAATAGTTATTATACTGTATTTTAAAGGAATAACGATGAAAAAAGTCTGTATATATTCATTACTTTTTGTCCTTAAATATTTTGGCTCATAGTTGGTTGAACTAGTGGACGCAGAATGCTGGCGGTGATTAGCATGGTTTACGTACTAGTCATTGATTACAGATATAGTAGCATCTTATACAAAGCTGGTGGGTTACGTGGAAATGTGTATTGATTCAGTGAGAGTTTCTTAGTGTTGTGAGACACTTGGAGAAATTGAACGTGTTTGCTTTCAGCGACCTCTGATCCTAGAGGAGACTGATCCCCAGGAGACTGTTGTCCTAGCAGCCCTACGCTTTGCAGGCTGGATTTCCCCAGTATCATTGCAGTGTGAGTCCTTAGCAGTCCACCTTCCTGTCTGTGAAAACAAGAGATTATTAAATCAGTCAAACATACTATTGAACTTACTACATGAGAAGGAACATTTTTCTGAAAATGACTATTTTATAGAAAATAATTAAGGGCCGGGGATATAGCTCAGCGGCACAGCGCCTGCCTGGCAAGTGTGAGGTCATGAGTTCGATTCCAGGTACCAAAAAAAAAAAAAAAAAGCCAGGTATGGTGGCACACACCTGTAATCCCAGCACTCGGGAGGCTGAGGCAGGAGGATTGCTGAGAGTTCAAGGCCAGCCTGGACTACATAGCAAGACCCTGTCTCAAAAAACCAAAACAAATAATTAGTAAAAGTGTCATTTTGCAAGTCTATTTATTATGTAGCTAAATGTCTAGTATTCGACACACAAAATAGAAGGGAAAACTATATCAGAGGGCTTAGTGAGCTTTCTCCCTTGACAAGCCCTTCACGCATAGTCAGAAACAGTTGGAAAGGTGCTTCTTGGACTTGGAGGTAGTTGGGGTCAGTTGAGCCCTCTCCAGGACTATACCTGCCCTAGTCACCGAGTCTTGGCCAAGGATTGCCATTTGTGGAACAGTGCTCAGTAAGTGTTCGTTGAATAATGAATTTAATAATCTCTGAGAGACTTTTGGGCTGGTTTCACTTCTGGTGCATTACTCTTTACTGTAGTTCAGGAAGAGTTGTGTGATGTATTGTAGCTCAAGGTGGTTGAACTAGGCTCTTCTCTGAATCTGGGAATGAAAAGGGATGATTTTATACTAGCTCTTCTAATAACTTTAATTGTTCAAGGCTGCTGCTGGTAGTAATTAATGTAATATTCTGAGTTTCATGGTAGTAATGCGGGCACAAGAATTGTCATGGCATTGAAACTGTCCTTGGAAGAACCAGCTAGCGCTTTGATGACTGTTTAAAATACCAGTTGAGAGCCAGTGAGATGGCTCAGCGGCGTACATGCCTGCCTGGCAAGCGCGAGGGCCCAAGTTTGACTCCTGGAACCCACATATGAAAAAAGGGCCGGTGATATCACTCAGCGGCATGGGCGCCCGCTGGCGCGTGAGGTCCTGAGGTCGACCCCCTGGTACCCACACACACACAAAAAAAAATAAAATAAAATACCAGTTGAACTTTGATACATGTCCCATAAGAGCTGTCCCATCAGCAAGTGTTCGTTACTTTGTTTTTTTTTTTTTTTTTTTTTTTTTTTGTGGGTACCGGGGGGTCGACCTCAGGACCTCGCGCGCCAACAGGCGCCCGTGCCGCTGAGCGATATCACCGGCCCCTTTTTCTTATGTGGGATCCGGGAGTCGAACTCGGGCCCTCGCGCTTGCTGGGCAGGCACTTAAGCCGCTGAGCCATCTCACCGGCCCAGTGTTCGTTACTTTGGAGGAAATCAAATTTAATCAGAATGCTTCCAAGTGCTGTGTGTAGTAGACGACTGACAGAAGATTTAAAGTGATTCACAGGTGTCTGTTTGTTTCTTCTCTCATTTATCTTCAGCTGTTGAGAAGGACAAGACCTTCCAAACCACGGTAGATATGGACAAGGAAGAAAGGAAGACTATCAACCAGAGTCAGGAAGATGAAATGGTAACCAGCTCACAGAGTTTAGCGGGGGAGTGTGACGAACTCTCAGTGCAGTTTATTTTGGAGAGTAGTTTCCTCATCTTGTGGATGCTTTTTTTTGTTTTGTTTGGTTTTTGGTTTTTTGAGACAGGAACTTGCTATGTAGTTCAGGCTGGCCTTTAACTCACTATGTAGCCTCGACCGGCCTTGAACTCACAGAGCTCCCCGAGTGCTGGGATTACGGGCATGCGCCACCGTGCTGGGCTTCATCCTATGTTTTTGAATTGGGATTATGTAATATCTCTGTGTCTACATGTTACATAAATGTTTGTTAATATATAGTTCTTTTTTCGCTGGAATTCCTTTTTCACTTGTCAGCTGTTAGAATTCAGAGGAAGCCAGGTGCAGTGGTGCATGCCTATAATTCCAGCTACTCAGGAGGCTGAGGCAAGATTACAAATTCAAGGTCAGCCTGGGCAATTTAGTAAGACTATCAAAATAAAGAATAAAAAGAGCTGATAAGGTGTAAGCATATACTCAGTGGTAGAGTGCTCCTGGATTTGATTCATCCCTGGTACTGATAAATAAAACTCAGAGGAAAGAAATATTTTTTTTGCCTTTGTTGGATTAAGATGTTAGCTAATACCTAAATATAATCCTAAATAAAGCGTTCTGAATTTGGGTTAAAATGTGTTAAATTAGCTTAGTTGAAATACAGCTTGTCAACCTTTTGTTCGGGGGTGGGAGATATATCAGGTAAAATACAAGCTGTCCTGTTAAACATCAATTTCAGATAACCAAGGAATAAATCTTTATATAAGTATCTTCCAGAGGCTGCATGGGGCAGACAAGTTATTCATTGTTTATTTAAAATTTAAATTTAATGAGGCATTTGACTTGTGTATCTCGTGCCCATTTGACTTGTGTATCTGGCAGTGCTTGTGTGAGGCGATGGAAGCATTTCATTGGCTCATATGGGTAGAGTGATCAATCATAGTGGAATTGGGACAATTCGTAAATTACTTGGATAAAAATAAATTTAAAACCTATCTTATCTAAATGCAGTGTTAAATTCTGAATTACACCTTACAACAGAAATAAGATGTTAGTGAAAAAACTAGTGAAATCCTGGAACTGAGTTTAAGTAATAGCAGTGCAGCAGTGTTGACCTTTTGATTTTAACAAATATACCAGGAGGCTCACAATAGAGGCAACTGGATGAAGGGTGTACAGGAACTCTAATATTTTTGCAGCTTTTCCTTAAATATGAATTTATTCTAAAATAAAGAGGTTACTTAACAAAAATCTGCCTCATAACAGTGTTAATTCTGGAAGAATTTAAAAAGTACAGTATGTAAGAATGAAATTAGTAATATTATAAGACGATAAACTGAAAATACTGTGTCAGTGGGAAAAAAACTAAATATGACCATACCGTATCAGGAAAGAATGTATTACAAATATCAATTATAAAGTCATGAATTTAAGTACTTTAAAGTATAATTTTGACCACAATCTTGTCAGAAACAAAATGTGAAAGTAAATTATAGATTGAGAACACACTTATAGCTTATGTGACGAGACAGTAATGTCCATCTTGGAAACATCTTCTGAACTTACTTATCTGTGTGTCCTGCAATGATTAACCCTGTGGTTGCTGCCCGGGCAGGAGGTCTATGGCTATAACTTGTGTCGTTGGAAGCTCGCTATCGTGTCTCTGGGCGTGATCTGCACTGGCGGGTTTCTCCTCCTCCTCCTCTACTGGATGCCAGAGTGGCGTGTGAAAGCGACCTGCGTCAGAGCTGCGGTCAGAGACTGCGAAGTGGTGCTGCTGAGGACAACTGTACGTCCACGTGGTTCTTGGAGCTGATTATTCCCAGAGTAAAATGCTTTTGTGTACACTTTGTTCACAGTACTACGTGAATGGCATGCACTGCCTGGGTATAACGAGGAGTGCTGAGTGTAGTGTCTCTGAGTGTCTGTGTTTGCCCTGATTGTTAGTACAGTGGTTAGAAATTACAGGGGCCGGTGAGATGGCTCAGCGGCATAAGCGCCTGCTTGGCAAGCGCGAGGTCCTGAGTTTGACTCCCGGAACCCACATACGAAAAAAGGGCCGGTGATATTGCTCAGCGGCATGTGCACCTGCTGGTGCGTGAGGTCCTGAGGTCAACCCCCGGTACCCATTAAAAAAAAAAAAAAAAAAAAAAAAAAAAAAAACGGAAAAGAAATTACAGGGATCTTAGAGATGGTCAGGCCTTCCTTGTATGCTCCCAGTGTCCTAAGCCCAGACCTGTCATTGATCAGGTCACCCAGGTGTCCATTAGGTGGTGCTGCCACATCTAAGACTTTTTTTTTTTTCTTTGTATCTTAAACAAATTTTTTGTTAGTATTTGCTAGCAATATATAATAAATATATTCATTGGTGCATACACATATCATATCTTTATCTTTTTAAGACTTTTTTTTTGAAGCCCTAAATGCAAGCATTTTGTAAGAGGTTTGATATCTGTTGTTAGCATATAGATGGCAAATGAAGGAATTACTCATGAGTTTTTTTGTTTGTTTTTTGTTTTTGTCTTTTGAGGGAGGGTCTTACCATGTTGTAGTTCAGGTTGGCCTTGAACTTACCGTGCAGCCCAGGCTGGCCTTGAACGTGTGGTGGTCCTCCTCCTCAGCCTCCGAGTGCTGGGATTACAGGCATGTGCCACCACGCCCAGCCTCATGATTTTTTTTTTTTTTTTTTGTGGGTACCAGGGGTCGACCTCAGGACCTTGCGCGCCAGTGGGTGCCCGTGCCACTGAGCGATATATCACCAGCGCTTTTTTCGTATGTGGGTTCCAGGAGTTGAACTCGGGCCCTCGCGCTTGCCAGGCAGGTGCTTATGCTGCTGACCCATCTCACCGGCCCCAGCCTCATGATCTTTTACGGAATATAGTGTTTGTACTGGTGAAGTGTGTCGTGAAATGGGAAGTAATTCTTGAGTTTGTTGTTGTTTAACATTTGATAAGTAGGAAATGATGCTTTCTCAATTAGAGATGAGTATGTAAAGAATGGAAAGTAAATAAAAATATAGCCAGTTATGTAATATACATAATTGACTCTATCCTTCTTTCTCTCTCTTCTAAGGATGAATTCAGACTGTGGTTTTGTGCAAAAATCCGCTTTCTTTCTTTGGAGAGTGACTCATTTTCGAATCCCAAATCCATCGTTAATACGGTTTGCAACGGCCATGGAGTTCATTTAACTGAGGATCCAGCTGGAGAGAATCGGCATGAGCCGAGTAAATATTTACAGACTCATTCACAGCAGGTATTGGATCTAGTGTCAAAGTGTCTTTAAAAAAACAGAATTGTGGGCCGGTGAGATGGTTCAGCAGCGTAAGCGCCTGCCTGACAAGCGCAAGGTCCTGAGTTCAACTCCCGGAACCCACATACGAAAAAAGGACCGGTGATATCGCTCAGCGGCACGGGTGCCTGCTGGTGTGCGAGGTCCTGAGTTTGACCCCCGGTACCCACAAAAAAAAAAACAAAAAACAGAATTGTTAACATTTTCTACTAGCATATAAATCTTCTAATTTTGCTGCAGTTACTGCTTGAGATAAATTTATGTGTGTGTAGTACTATTACTAAACACAAGTTTAGTTGTTAGTGGAATAAGCAGATTACATGCTAACCCAAGTGACGATAAGTGCTTTGAGGTAACCTTTTTGTATGTTCTACAGATTCGTTACTTCACCCACCATAGTGTAAAGTATTTCTGGGATGATACCATTCACAATTTTGATTTCTTAAAGTAAGTATCGTTCTTTTTCTTGGATTATATTCTGAAAATGTTGTACGTAGAAAAGAATCTATTCTTCAAAAAAAAAGAAAAAAGAATCCATTTTAGTGTTACATAAAATTGAAGAGGTTTTTATTGTACAACTTGTATTCATTTGTTCATTAAAAACTCTCCACCATTCTTTGAAGACTAAGATGACTGTTTAAAAATAAATACCCCCTACAAGTTGTACCCTGGCAAAATTTACTTAAAAGTTATAAGCTGTACGATGCAGAAATCCTTCCAATTCTGAGTTCTTTTTTACCTTGACATAAAAACATAGCCTGTGTTTTAACTTAGGTTTTGCGTGTGTGGTGTTGGGGATCAAACCTAGGGCCCCTAGCATGCTAAGCAGGTACTCTACCACTGAACTGCACCCCAGGCCCTATGTTTTAACTTTCAGTATCTGAATTACTGCTTCCTAATTTGTTGACAGTCCCATCCAGTTGTACTGGTATGTGAAGAACCAAGTAATAGATAAACAAACTTAATTTACTGTGTGGATAAAGAATGAGACATTGTCAAATGTCTAAAGCCTTTGGATAGGAAAATTGGAGTAATCTTTTAGAATTTTTTGTAGAGAGTTCAAGCAACATTACCAAATTAGGATTAAAATTTTCTTTTTGTTTTGTTTTGTTTTGTTTTGTTTTGTTTTGTTTTTTAAAGGAGTAGGGTCTTGCTATGTTACCCAAGCTGGCCCTTAACTCTTGGGCTCATGTGATCTTTCTGTCTTAGCCTCCCAAGAATTCTATTTTTATTGCTGCTGTTAAAGTGATTATTATAATCACTCATTAAGTATCAGCTTTAGAGTGCCGTAGGAGTTCTTAATTCTAGCAATTAAAGATTCATGAATTGTTAAGATAGCAATGCCTTTATTTTTCCTCAGATACACTGAAGAATGGGAATATTCTGGGATGGGCCTGGGCATTTTTAGATGTCTAGTTCTGAAGACCTTTTCTGATTAAGTGGGAACCATTGTTTTAAAGAAAATTGCCAGTGGGCTGCCATTCTGTTAAAAAATGTGAGACCGGTCTTTGCTCCCTTCTGGACAATTCGTCTACTTCGAGCGGGGGCGGTAGGGGGGACCAGACATTTGCTGTGCTCTCTGTAAGCCGCATGAACTTGTAGCAGTGAAGCATTTAGCTTGGCTTTCCTACCTGAAAAAAGTAGGAAGGTATTGAAGTATGTGTAAGATTCTCTCTTTTACAATTCTATGAGCAGTATCAGTTAAAACAAGCATGCTTAAGATGTTTGGGGGAAAAGCAGATACATTAGTTGGGTCCCAGTTAGGCTGGTGAGAGGTGCCCGGCATTATCTGTGACTCACAAATTCTGTGCGTCTCACCTAGGTCTGCCCTGGCTCAGGAAAGGGTTAGGATTGGTGCTTTGTGGAGATGGATGCAAATGAGTAGGATATTTTAGTGTGAAGCTAAAATTGTAAAGGAAAAACTATGTAGATAAGAAGTAAAATTCTTCCGTCTTTAGTTTGGAGTTGTCAAGTTAATTGTGCTTTCCTGTAAATTGTTAGTTTAATTATTGACTCTTATAACTCTGGCGTAGCCTTTATGGATAATGATATTACCTAAACTTGAGTATGTGAGCCATCTCTCCATCGAATGCATTGGATAACTTAGTTGTCATGTTTGAGACTTAGACCACTTAATAATGTTTGTCTTAAGAATTTGAGATTTTAAAATTTTTATTCATTCTTTCTAAATTTTTGTTAAGAGTTTCTAAGAAGTTTATAAGGAAGCTACATTTCTGAAATCAGGCATATAGAGAAATGAGGCATTAAGATATTTGGATATTTTAAACTTTGTTTAAAGTAAAAACTTTGGATTTATTTAGGGGACTGGATGAAGGTGTTTCTTGTACGTCAATTTATGAAAAGCATAGTGCAGGACTGACAAAGGGGATGCATGCCTACAGGTAACTTTTATCCAACTAAAGTTAGATCTGTTCTCGAAGTCCCTAAATTCACACATATTTGTAGTCATCCCTTTACCGTATAGTACCTGTTAACATAGATGAGTTGAGAACTGGTATTTTATTCAAATAAAACTGTCTCCAGTTTAATCATGAAAATGTTAAAGCTAATGATTGAAGTTGCTATCTTTGAAATTCCAGTTTCATCACTTTGAAAGGTGCACAATCTCCCATAATTTAATCTCTCTGAAATTGGGATGTGCTGTATAGTTGGTGGAATGTCATTATTTGCTTGACAGAAGTTTTAACTTTTTGGTCATACATAAAATAGTTGTATGTCTTGTAAACTGGTAACATCTTAGTTTTTTTGGGATATATTCGGACTGTAGACATGAATTTAGATTTACCACAATGAAAATTTGTAAATTGGGAGTCATGTTTTTTTCATCGTTATTTTTTTGTTAAAGCATAAAAGTATGCCAGTGTATTAAGATTTTAAAGATAAATGCCAGTTTTGGATTAAATTAGAACTTTTCTTGTATTTCTGTAGCATGTTCTTTCAAAGGTACAACAAAAGGATCCATTCAGACTTACATTCTGTAAAAGGCAGAAATTATTGTACAATAATAGATACAATAGAAGGTATAATGATGAGGCATGAACTTTCTTTTTCTTTTTGGCCATACTGGGGATTGAACCTAGGGTGTTTGCACTGAGATAGATCCCCAGCACATGTTTTATTTTTTATGATGCCCGGGCTGGGCTTGAACTTCAGCTCCTCCTGTGTCAGCCTCCGGGAATGTCGGGCCTAGAGGCAGCAACGTCACCATGCTTGGCAAAGCAACGGTTTAAAAGCATAGTTTTCCTGAAAGTCAAATGTACAGTCTTCTGAAATAAACACTCTTAGTACAGTAGTCTTCTTAGAAAAGTAGTACAGGAATTCCTCACATTTATCTCTCTTTCAAAGTTGACAGTCAAACTTTGTGAAGACCTATTTTGTTCAGGGATGGAGCAGACAGCCTTTTGCTTACATGGTTATTATTAACTAATGGGAGAGATACATGTCACTCACTAAAGGTGTGAGACAGAATGAAATAAAATGCAAACAGTACAATTATCCATTGTTGACTTCTTATTTCTTCGATTTAAATACTATAGGTAGAGAAGAGTTTTAAGTGCAGAACGCATGAATTTAAGAGCATCCCATGGTTTGAACTTATCTAATGCAATGCCTTTCCTAAATTATGCTATTTTACATTATATACTGAAATACTATTATTGTATTTTCCTGTTACAGAAAATTGCTTTATGGAATAAATGAAATTACTGTGAAAGTACCTTCTGTTTTTAAGCTTCTAATTAAAGAGGTAAGACTGTTGTATATAGCTCAGCATTTGGAATCAATAGATTTGTCAATTTGGAAAGTCATGGTTAATAAGGTAGTCTTGGTTTTCTGTTTCCTAACTTCTCTTTGCTTCCTATTTTACTTGGAGGGTAAAAGTAGAGAAAAAATTCGCTGTGCGAGGGAATTTTGGGTATGAATTTAATTTTGTCTAATTTTGTTTTTATTGATCCCCACCTTTTAAAAATGAACCATGTTTTCTTCCCATGGTGTTTCGTGGTGCTTTACTGGCAGTGAGCACTAGGGTGTGAAAGAGCATGAAGCATGATGTGATGACTTGAGGAAATAGCGCAGTGAGAGTTCACTTGTTCAGTGCCAGAGAGGTGAATGAAGGATTCTAGGCACGGAAAGGAAGAGAGCAAGTGACTTTGCCTAGCGACAAAAGCTGGCCAGTCTGTGTTCTGGTTTTTGGCTGTCATTCCGTGATTAAGTATAGTTGTAATGAGTGAATACTTTCAGTAGAAATAAGGTTTCTTTAGAGTGGCTGTGTAATGTATGCATTACATGGCGTAGTGTAACGAGGAGGACTTGGAAGAGCCTGATTTGCAGTATGGTCCCATCAGTGACCACTTCAGTCTTTCTTCTTTTCTCCCCAGAGCTGGGGATTGAATCTAGGACCTTGAACAGGCTAGGCATGAGTGTGCAACCCCCGCTCTGCCAGCCCCCCAAACTCACACACTCTGCCATCCTAGTAGCCAGCTTTTTGGGCTTCACAAACCCTTTCTCTGGCTGGGTTCGGTGTCACGTGCTGCAGTCCCAGCATTCTGGGGGTGGGGCTCACAAGTTCAAGGCCAGCCTGGACAACTACCTGACTTAGACCTCGTCTCAAAAAATAAAAGGCTGGGGATGTAGGTCAGCGTGAAGACCCTGGGTTCCCTCACCCGTACCCCCGCCCAAACACCTTTCTCTGTTGCTCTTTTGTTTATACAATTAGAAAAAATTTCTTTCTAAGTATTTCATTTAGTTTTGAGGTGAAATGATACTATATCAAAATGCTTTGGAAAAGTATAGAAGCTTTAATTTTAAGACTTTGGGGAGGGTACTACAGATGTGATTAACATGTGAGTCCCTGGGTTTAATCTCAGTTCCTGCCTCTCCAGATAAACAAATTATTTAAAAAAGACATGGGGTTTTATTAATAAAGTTGATAAAGTACAATGAAACTTGGGTAAATGAAGTTTTTTGTGAGGGCGCCCTTATCTTATTTTCACTCAAGATTACCACTTTCTATTGAAAAAGCAAAACAGTTCGGCCCATTATCTCATATTGTCTTTCCTTTGCAACCCAGTGAACTTTTTTTTTTTTTGTGGGTACCGGGGGTCGACCTCAGGACCTCACGCGCCAGCAGGTGCCCGTGCTGCTGAGCGATATCACCGGCCCTTTTTTTCGTATGTGGGATCCGGGAGTCGAACTCGGGCCTTCGCTCTTGCCAGGCAGGCGCGTACACCGCTGAGCCATCTCACCGGCCCCTTGTGAACTTTTGACATACATTTCTGAGTTCATAAGTAAACATTTGTTCTATTTGGTTAAAAGTTCGATATCTTTTATTAACCCACAGCATAGTAATTAACGCAAATAAATGCACTTTATTCCTAAAGCAGAATGCAGAATAGCTAAATTCACACACTTCAGCTTGTTCTAGCTGAGTCTGTGTTTAGGTTTGGTATGAATCTAAATGGATACAGAAACTTTAAATCCGGGCTAGCCAGATTCTAGTGGTTCACTGGTAAATAAGAATACAAACGTACTGTCCTGCTCTTCACGGTGCATGTTGTCCTAGGTTACTATAGAGCTTATTCTGTGCATAGCTGGTTGGTTACTTTTCAAGTGAAAATGTGAAGAATCTGCATGCTTATAAATATCTCATTTAATTTGACTTAAATCTTGTATTTTTTAGGTTCTGAACCCATTTTACATTTTCCAGCTGTTCAGTGTTATATTGTGGAGCACTGATGAATACTACTACTATGCTTTAGCCATTGTGATTATGTCCCTGGTATCCATTGTAACCTCGCTATATTCCATTAGAAAGGTAAGTTGGTTTATTATGGGCCTCACACAGTGTTCATGTTCTACAACAGCATGTGAGGTGTGTGGAGTAAACATTCAGACCAGGACTGTTTCACCTGCCTGAATACAGATTCTGTTTCTTGCTGCTGTTTTAGTTGGGGGATGCCTTTTAGAGTCAGCTCACTGCCTACCTACTTCAAAGCTGAGGGACCTGGACTTGCTTGTCACAGGCTGGAGCACTGAGAGGCTGGTTCTTTTTCCAGGGCCTTCTCAAACTGCTTCTCGTTCTGTTCTGAGCTAAAACAGTGACTCTTGAAACTGTAGAAAGGCAGAGCAGTAGGCGTGTGTTTTTATTAGTGTGCTTTATTTTCTAGCACCCTGCATTTCTGGGTCTTGAGGAGTGGGTTCATGTGGCTTGTTATTTTTTTTTTTCCCCTTTTTTAGCAATATGTTATGTTACATGACATGGTGGCAACTCACAGTACCGTGAGAGTTTCAGTTTGCAGAGTAAATGAAGGTAAGTACATCGGTGAGTGTTCAAAGAGTAAACCTAAAACCCCCAAACCATTAAGTGCTGTTGTGTGAAGTAAGCCCAGTGCATTTATTTATACACCTACATGCACAGACACACTCGTACACACTCATTTAAGAACTGAAAGTGCATGTTTGGATTCCCAAATTTTTATTAAAATCATTCATTTATATAAAATTATATTCTTTTTTTCTTGTCTGTCTGTTTTTTAATTTAATTTTTGCAGTACCAAGGATTGAAACCAGGGCCTTTGCATCAAGCTGTATCTCCAGCCATTTTTTATTTTGAGACTGGGTCTCACTTCATTGCTCCGGCTGGGCTTGAACTTGGGATCCTCCTGTCTCAGGCTCACAGAGTGCTGTGATTATAGGTGTGCGCTACCATTCCCAGCTTTTTTTTACAGTCTTGCTAGAAGGACAGATGATAAACAGTACCAATAAATGCAATAAATGTGATGTTAGGGAGAGGTGAGAGAACTTATATACTAGGGAAAGCTTATCTACTGTGTTGTCAGGGATGGATCTGTTTTTTTTAAAGAGGCACAAAGTGATTTGTTAGGCAGAATTTAAAGTACACACCCAAAGAAAATGGATTGCAGGCCCTCAAAAAAGAGGCCAGGGATGGCTGTTTTGATGAAGTAATTTTACTTGGTTACTCTTTGAATTAGCTGGATAAGAGGTAGATGAGAAGTTGATACAGTTAGGATGAGAGAAGAGAGTTCTAAGTGTCCAGAGACTGGAAATTAGAGGTGGTGCAGTCATTACAAAAAATGAAAGAAATTCAGCATGGCACATGGAATAACTGCATGGATGATGGATGAGGCTTGGTAAGGAATTTACTCTCAATCCAAGAAGCAGTGGAAAGCCATTGAAGGGCATGAAGCAGGGCACTGATACGATTGTACTTGTCCTTTGGCAGAGAATCGTGGCTCCTGTGTTTTGACGGGTTTCATGGGGATGATGCTGAAGGCCTGACCCAGTCAAGATGGGGGTTATGGAGACCAAGAGAATGAGATGGGGCTAGAGAGAGCCAGTGTGGGCCTGAGTAGCATCTGGCGATTAGTAAGCGTGAGGTCCCAGGCTGGGGTGGATGTTAGTGCTGCTTCGTTACATAGCAGTGGAAGAGAAGCAGGATTCCAGGAAGGGAGATGTTTTGGACATTAAGTTGGCTGAGTGTGCAAGAGTTGCAAGGGGAGGCAGCACAGCATCCTGAGCCTTGGCGGCAGGAGCTGCATCATTTCTCCACAATCCCAGGCAGTCTCCCACGCGCACGCCCTCATCCTTCCTGTGCTTCCTCCTGCTCCTCTCGCTGGGGTGATCAGCACCCCGTTACAGTCTGCCTCTTTCTGCCCTGCGGTGCTAAAGATGCTGGGGTAGTGGGAAGGTGCGCTCTTCCCTTCCTCCTCCTCACCCTCCGTGTGTAGTTTTCAGTCCCCTTCGTACTTCTTCTGGTCTACTGAAAAGGCCTGGAATTTCAAGTACTGCTAAAGCTTTTAGAAAGGCCAATCTGTGTATTTTAAAATAAAGGTTTTAATTTAAAATTAGTACACCTATAAAATATTGTTAGAAGTTATTTCATTAATATTTAGAAGGCTTTTTTTTCATAGAAAGTATTTGTCCTTCCAGACCAGCAGCACGAAACAATAGTTTTTACCTCACGCATATGAGGAAGAGAGAGAATGCCTAAATGGAAGGTGACCCGAAAGAAAAGCCTTTTGTTTTGGTCTTTTAGAGACAGTCTCTCACTGTGTAGTCCAGGCCGGCCTCCAACACACAGCAATCCTCCTGCCTCTGCCTCCCGAGTGCTAGAATTACAGGCATGCACCACCACGCCCAGCCAAGAAAAGCCTTTTATCCCTGAGATGTTTTTAAAGTTGTAGTTAAATTTCCAGGGAGATATTACAGTGTTTAGTTTATTTAATACATGTATGGATTTTGTGGTGCTGAGGATGGAACCCAGGGCCTCACACATGTTAGGAAAGTGCTCTACTACTGAGCTGCAAACCCAGTCGTATTTTATAAATTTAGTCGTACTGAAAACAATATCTTAAAAAAAAACCCTAAGGAATATTGAGAAAGCAGTGAGATGGTAGGGTTATAAATAGGAAAATAATATTGTAAACATGCTGTTGAAAAAATATGCTAAAATTTTTCCAAGTTTTCTTCTGTTTCCATGGCATTACAGAAACCTGAGTTTATTTCACCTGTTTGAGCAGTCCCGGCTGTTTGGACCCGTGTTGTTTATGCTCTGAGCTGGCTGATAACCGAGATCGATGGACAGTTGTCATGAAGGAGAGGGATGCGGCACCACTTGTGCTCCGTTAGGAAAACTAGCCATGTCCTGAGCCTTGTTACCTAATCCTTCTTGTCAGAATTCTCCATCTGTGGGGACCTTTGTATTAACCTTACTCTGTTATTAACTTACAGAGGTTAGGAGTCCTTTGGACAGGTGATTTGTTCCCAATTTAGTGAATAGTGTTCTCATATTTTCTTTCTTTATATTCAGAGATAGAAGAAATCTTTTCTACTGACCTTGTGCCGGGAGATGTGATGGTCATTCCCCTGAATGGGACAGTCATGCCTTGTGATGCAGTTCTTATTAGTGGCACTTGCATTGTGAATGAGAGCATGTTAACGGGTAAGTGAAACTGAGTAGACAACACGCTTGTTGTTCATAATGGTAATAAATAACGGTAAGTAGTTACTGATAAAATTTTGTTAAAATCAATCTGTCCTTTATATCTTTTATTATTAGCTGTTGGACATTTGTTTTGCCCTAGACCCAGGTGATGCTAGTCCTATGTGGTTGGTTTTGGCGCCTGTCCCTGTCTGCCTTGGCTACTCTTGGCATGAGGAAATGGTGTTATAGTAAGGGAAGAAGGAAAAAGTTCTTTGTCACAGAGAATACAGGATATTTGCTTCCCTACTTGTGTAAAAAGTGGAAATAAGGATTTTATATTTTTATTAAACTGGAGAGAAGTAGACTTTCAAATGACTTCCCTTTGCGAATTCACAATCAGGAGTTTTTCTTTAAGGGGGCAGGGAGAGGCTTGTTGATTGAACCCAGGGAACACAGGGCTATACCCTGAGGCCTTTTTCTTTCTGCCCCGCCCCTTTCCCTTTTTTTGTGGGTACCGGGGTTCGACCTCAGGACCTCGCGCACAGGCAGGCGCCCGTGCCACTGAGCAATATCACCGGCCCTTTCCTCGTATGTGGGTTCCAGGAGTCTAACTCAGGCCCTCACTCTTGCCAGGCAGGCACTTATGCCGCTGAGCCATCTCACTGGACCTTCTTTCTTTTTCTTTTTATTTCTTTTCCTCAATTTTGAGATGTAGTCGAAGTTGCCCAGGCTGGCCTGGAACTTGCATGCCTCCTCCTCCAGGCTTCTGAGTAGCGGGATTACAGGTGTACACCATGAAGCCTGGTGACAGGTGTTAACGTTGACATCACAAATCACTTCCTGTAATTATTGTGGGGGTAAAATTTAGCATTTCTGGGTGAACCAATTGGTAGGTAAAAAAGCTAATTAAGCTACATTGTATACATGTAGAACTCTCTTTTTTTTGTTTTGTTTTTGTTTTGTTGAGACAGGATCTTGCTATGGGATTACCGGCATGCACCACCATGCCTGGCCATACATGTAGAACTCTTAATAACTATGGTAAATAGTACTATAACATTTAGATGTTCCATAATTCAGAAACTTTTTGTTTGATACTGATTTCTGTACTTACCTATAATAATTTTATGATTTTTTTTTTTTTAAATAGGAGAAAGTGTTCCAGTGACAAAGACTAATTTGCCAAATCCTTCAGTGGATGTAAAAGGCACAGGAGAGGAATTGTATAGCCCGGAAACACATAAGCGGCATACTCTGTTCTGTGGAACAACTGTAATCCAGACTCGCTTCTACACTGGAGAGCTTGTGAAAGCCGTTGTGGTCAGAACAGGTAGAGAATACTGCACGATGAACATGTTCATCATGGAGAATCGGTGCACACGCATGCATCACCTCACAGTCCTTTTTACTGTCCCTTCCCTCCCCTCTTGTCTTCCACCCTGGTCCCCTTCCCATCTCCACATAGTCTGTTTCCCTGCTTCCTATCATCTATCTTTTATTTTACTTTTTAAATTATTTATACTTCGGGTTTCTTGTGTAGGAGAAACAATGCTGTATTTAACCTTGTGTGTCTGAGTTATTTCACTTAGCGTTATGGTCTCAAGGTAAATACTTAACCTCTGACATTTTTTAAGCACATATTTGATACTTAATGTTTAAAACAATAAGTGTTTTGAGAGATAATTCTCATTTCCTTATAAAAATATAAGTAATTTTTCTCTTTAATGTTTTGAAAGGATTTAGTACTTCCAAAGGACAGCTTGTCCGTTCCATACTGTATCCCAAACCAACTGATTTTAAACTCTACAGAGATGCCTACTTGTTTTTGCTGTGTCTTGTGGGCGTGGCTGGCATCGGGTTCATCTACACAATTATCAATAACATTTTAAATGAGGTACGTATGTGGGACCTTAGTAGGGTTTGAGCCTTAATTATCACATGTGGCTGTTGAGGATTTTGAAATGTGGCGAGTGAAACTGAGGAACTACATTTTTAGGCTAATTCTGATTGCTCCGAGGATGCCATGTGAAACTAGTAGCTATTAAATTAGAAAACACAGATATAGAACATCTCCATCTTAGTGTATGGTGTTTGGATGGGTCTGATTTAGATGGTCTTCTACTTACTTTTTGGGACTTAAAGGAAAAAAAGAGGGCCGGTGAGGTAGCTCAGCGGCATAAGCGCCTGCCTGGCAAGCGTGAGGTCCTGAGTTCGACTCCCGGTACCCACATACGAAAAAAGGGCCAGTGATATCGCTCAGTGGCATGGGTGCCTGCTGGCGCGTGAGGTCCTGAGGTTGACCCCGGGTACCCACCAAAAAAGAAAAAAAAAACTGCGTGCACGCCAAAATGCACATTCATTTATTTTTTTCTTTTTTACCTTTGGGATAGAATATACAGCAATAAATTATTTTTGAACAGTTCATGAAGAGCCACTAGGGTGATTGTCCTGTCTGTTCCTCTGTCGCTTCCTTCCTCTTTTTGTGATACTGGGGATTGAGCCCAGGGTCTCATGCATGCTAGGCAAGTGCCCTACCACTGAACTGTGTCACCAGCTCCTTTTCCATTTTACTTTGAGACAGTCTCATAAAGTTGCCCAGGCTGGCCTTGAACTTGAGATCTTTCTGCTTCAGTCTCCTGGGTAGCTGGGATTACATGCATGCACCACTGTACTTAGCAAATTTCTCTTTTCTGTTCCCTGTGGAGACTGGTGCAGTATGGTATTTGTAGGATGAGTCAGTATCTGAGAAAGTTTGTTGCACTTGGTTTAAAACATGGCATGTGTGAAGAATGAGAAGTGTTTGCCTTCTTGGCAGAAGTTTCCTCTGTCATTCTATAATCCATCTGACAATTCATTCAGCTATTTTGTAGAATCTCTGAAGCAAAAAATTATAAACCATTAATAGATGTGTATATATGTATGCTTATATATGTATATATGCATGTATGCATGTGTGTGTATGATTATATATGAGATTTAAAATGTTTATAAATTTTCACTAAAGAAATACCCATGCTAAATTAGTAAATCTTCATTTATTCATTTATTTTTGGCTTTGTGAGATAGGCTCTTGTGTAGTTCAGGCTGGCTTTGAACACTGTGTAGCCCAGTCTGGCCTTGAACTCACAATGATACTTCTGCCTTGGCCTTTCAAGTACTGGGATTACAGGCATGCACCACCACATCTGGCTTTAAGTTAGTAAATATTTAATAATAGGGGCTTGATGTTTATTTTTGTGTCAATTGCAGGTAGAAGTTGGGACGATAATTATTGAGTCTCTTGACATTATTACTATTACTGTGCCCCCTGCACTTCCGGCTGCAATGACCGCTGGTATTGTGTATGCTCAGAGGAGACTGAAAACAGTCGGTATTTTCTGTGTCAGTCCCCAAAGGATAAATATATGTGGACAACTGAATCTTGTTTGTTTTGACAAGGTTGGTTCAGTTTCATAATCATTCTCAAAGGTTACTTGCTGTGTAGCTTTTAAATACTGTTTTTCATTTTCATTCATAACTGACTTGCCATTGTTCTGTAATGTTCCTCTGATTTTCCTCTTCCTCAGCTTATTTAGCTTATCCATCATTTAAAAAATATTCCTTGTTTTCTCAGTTTTTTAAGGTTTTGGGTATTGGTTACTTGGCATATGTCTGAAGTTGACTAATTGCTTGTATTCAGAATTATATCTTGTAGTAATAATGGTAAAAATTATATGTTTTTTGTTTTAGATAATCTTAGTTTAACAGAATTGGCTCCATATGTATATTTAATGCGTGGTTTTTTTTTTTTTTTTTTTTGCTCAAAAATATATGCTGTTTTAACCATGATTTTGACTAAACAGTATGTTTCAAAAGTATAAATGTCAGTGATTTTATATGAAAAAAATTGTGTACCTATGTGAAATATACCTTCTTGCCTCTTAACAAAAGTTTCTTCTTTGCTGGAGTGAAATTAGGTTTTTCTGAAAGTTTGATTTTGAGAAATCTTAACCAGCTCTTTTTCATTTTATTGAAGGTATGTTTTTTTAAAAGCTTCTATAGTGAAGGTACATATTTTTTTTTAAAGGTGTATTTTTTAAAAAAGCTTTCCATCAAACTCTTCTAGGTGACTCTTAGAAGAATTTGATTTTTGAGCATTTCATTATTTAAAAAAACATGAGAAATGTGTAGTTTGAAAAAAACAAATACTTAAATCACTGTTTCATTTGATTAGAAAATGTATTTATGCTTATCTTTTTTGGAAGCTTGTTTTTCTTTTTTGAGTGCTGGGAATTGACCCAGAGCCTTGCATGTATGGTAAGCACGTGTTCTACCACTGAGCCACAGCCCCTAGTATCTTTTTTCTTTTTCTTGTTTTGCTGTAATGGGAGATTGAACTGAAGAGCACTCCACCACTAAGCTACATCCCCAGTTCTTTTTGTACTTTTTATTTTGAGACAGGGTCTTGCTAAGTTGCCCAAGCTGGACCGGAACTCATGATCCTCCTGCCTCAGCCTCCCTGAGTGCTGGGATTACAGATAGGTACCACAGCACCTGGCTCCCTAGAATTTTCTTGTATTAAAACATTTAAATAGACACTAAAGTTGAGAGAAGATAGCAGTATAATAAGCTTTCATGGCAGTGTCTTTTGCTGTAATAAATTTTAAAAATTTTAATTTTCACTGTATTTTTCAATCACACTTTGTATATCCTGGAAGTCCTTCTCCCTCAGTGTACGGAGATCTTGCCTTTCCTTTTCTTTCAGAATGCAGTGTATACGTAGCAGTTTTCACTGATAGGTGCATTTAGAGTTTTTCTTCTTTGACACATTATTCTTACTTGGCATTTTTTTATTTTAGACTGGAACTCTTACTGAAGATGGTTTAGATCTGTGGGGGATTCAACGAGTGGAAAATATGCGGTAAATATTGGCTAGATTCGATTTGTGATTAGTTGATTTTTAATATTTTAGCACATGCAATATTCAGACATGACAGGTACTGTAACTGACAACCATGTATCTGCCACCAAGACTAAGCAGTTGATGTTTTGCCATATTTACTTCAGATTTCTTCTTTTAAAAGATTGAAATACTCAGAAAAAGTCCCATTCTGTCCCTTTCTCTATTCCTACCACTGTTTTTAAGTTCTTTTTATTTTTGCATACATTTTTTATTTTCAAAACATATATAATCTGTAAATATACATAAGTGATATGTTGCACGTTTTTGCTAGTTTTCCCTCTTTTAAATTGCTTTCAAGGACCAGGGATATATCTCATCGGCACAGTGCCTGCCTGGCAAGTGTGAGGTTGTGAGTTCGATTCCCAGTACCAAAAATAAATAAATAAATAAATAAATTGCTTTCAGGATTCATTCATGTTGATGAGTATGGATCTGACTTATTAATTTTAACTGCTCTATGTTTCATTATATAATGAAACCATAGTATCTTTTCTACTAGGGACAGTTTCGTGTTTTTTCCTTGTTTCCCTACACTTCCACAAATAGTGCCTCAACTAAACTTCTTACAGACGGCTGTGAGTGTGTGGCTAGGCGTGGGCATGCCAGCCTCTAAGTGTGCACACTGTGTCCACTTGCGCTTAGCTTCTGCTTTGCCTCCAGCCCTTTCCTAACTGCTAGGTGGCCGAGCCCGTTTGTACTCTCCCTCCGGGAGCAAAGATCCTCTTGCTCCGCATCCTTGGCAAGCTAAATATTGTCAGGCATGTCATTTTTTGCCGAACGGATGAGTATGAAATGGCTATTTCATTGCATCTTTATTTGTTTTCTCTTCATTACTTACAAAGCATCTTCTCACATTTTTGGAGCAGCGTCACTTAGCATTCTCTGTGCTGTTTGTATCTTTTTTCTTTTATGCAGTTCCTCTTTATCTGCCATCTTAATTTGCTAGAAGTCCTGTGTGTTTGCTGGGTTGTAACCTGTTTCAATACCGTGTATTGTAGATTTATTCTGCCAATTTCAGGGTCATCTTCTTACTTCGTTTTAATTGTCTTTGATGCTCAGAAGTTTTACTTCTGTAGTTGTGTTTGTCATCTTTTTTCCTCAAAAAGCTGCCCAATTTTGGTTTATGTATTTGAGAGACTGTTACTTAGTTGTGTAATTTAAAGAGTTTTGTCTTCTACTCATGTTGTGACCTTATTTATTCCAGTAACACGTTGCCCTAAATTCTGTTTAATTTAAATTCCCTCATTTTCTCAAAATTTATGCGCCCTAATCTCTTACTCTCTGTTCTTAAATTAATATTCATAATTAGGGGCTTAAGTTTTAGATGTCTGTACTGCCTCTTGAATCCCCAAAAAAGCCAGACTGTAGGTAAATTTTACCCTGATTATTCCCCTCCGTTACACATATTTATTGTATGATGTTTTATGACTATGATCTTGGTTATATACATTTTTTGTGCTTGGATTTACTGGGTTTATAAACACCTTGATCATAGTTTCTTGTATCCATTCCTGTGGATTAAATTATCTTCTATAACTACTGTATTCATTAGGTTTGTTTTTCTTTACTTTTTTTTGGTGGTACTGGGTATTGAACCCAGGGCGTTTGCAATGAGCTTTAACCCCATGCCTTTTTAATTTTAATTATTTTATTTTATTTTTTTATGTGGGTACTGGGAGTCAACCTCAGGACCTTGTGCTTGCCAGGCAGGTGCTTAGCCGCTGAGCTATCTCACCGGACCTATTTATTTTGAGACAAGATCTTGCTAAGTCACTAAGTTGCCTAGTATGGGCTTGAATTTGGGATCTTCCTGCCTCAGCCCCCCCAGAGTGGTGGGACTCCAGGCATGCACCAGTATGCCCACTCTCACCGCAACTCTTCAATGATAGTGTAACTACAGATTTTTAGGTTGATAGTTGTGTTTCCTCTGCACTTGGAAGGTGTTCACCCATTTCTCCTGACACCTTTTGTTACTGCTAAAAAAGTCCTAGTCTCTAGTAATCTGCTTTCTCTCGTTCCTTTATACTTGATTTCTGCAGTTTTGCCATGCTCTTTCATTAATTTATGGGACTCATTTTGCTTCTAATTCCCAGTACATGTTTTTCATAAATTCTGGAGAGCTGTCAGCCTCTGCTCTTCCATTACAGCTTTTCCCCATTCTTTGTTTCTTTCCCATCTGAGCGACCTAACCATCTGGTGGATAAAAAGCTCCACTTGGTTCTTCATAAGTCTGCCCCCAGCTTCCCTTGCTGATTTTTGCTTTTTCTAACTTAAAAACACTGTCTGGCGTTCTTCTGGTTGCCATTTTATGATCTCAGATTTATGGCATCCAGATTCTTTGTTATGTCTGTTACTCCCTGGCAAGGTTTTCCTCACATGCCTTTAAATAGTAGGCTGATCCTGAGCTGGGTTTTCTGTGAGCCGCTCTCGTGACTGCCTTGTGGGGTCCCCTGGTAGAACAGTTTCCTCTTCCCTTGCCTGAGGACCCCTTGATGTGTGTGGCACCAGACCAGCATCACTGTTGTTTAGTTTGGGGATCTCGAAGCCAGGCAGCGCCGTGTATTTCAACCCCCTCGTATGCTGTAGAGTGAGGTGGCTCAGAGTTGGGCTTGTGTTTCAGTCCTTGCTCAGTTACTGACATGTGGTGCAACCCTGGACAAATTACTGCCCCGCTGTGCTTTGGTCCCCTTGTCTGTAGCAGGGATAATCAAGTCCTTCCTGTGGTGTGATGAGGAAACAAGTCTCTGCATGTGAAGTTCTTAGAACGGCGCCTGGTGCTAGGACATACTACATAGATTTTAGTGCTCCACTCCCCTCTGTGGTACTGGGAATTGAACCCAGGGCCTTGGCACTGAGATACATCTCTAGCTACTTCTTTAAGACACGGTCTCACCAAGTTTCCCAGGCTGGGCTTGAACCTCCTGCCTCAGCCTCCAAATCCTTAGCCTTCCAAAGTGCTGAGATTATTACAGTGTAATATTAGCTCTTTTCTTGAACTTTGGGTGGTAGAAGAGACAAGCATAAGCTTACTTGCACTTTGGGGTTGGTGGGTGAACTAGTGGGCTCCTTTCCCATGGTGCATAGCTCTTGGGGAACACTGGCATCCCTGGATGAGAGGGGTTCTGTCAGTGTGAGCACCCCATTTCACGGGTGCCCAGGACTTTTGTTTCCTGTTCTGTGTGAGTTAGAACCCTGTCTATGGGGTGTCCTGGTAGCCTCTGCCCTTCCTCCTCCCCAACAATCACAGCATTGGCTCAGTTCACAGCCCCTCTGGGTTCGTTTCCCTCTACTTTTGTTTTGTGCGTGGAAATATCCCTTTCTTATGAGCTCAATTTAGAATTCACTTTTTTTTTTTTTTTTTTTAAACTACAAAGTCTAAAAAGGCCCACTGGGGATTTATGAACCTAACTGAGTATACTTCTGTTTAGATTTCTTTTGCCAGAAGAAAACGTTTGCAACGAGAGGTTGGTGAAATCTCAGTTTGTCGCATGCATGGCTACTTGTCATTCCCTTACAAAGATTGAAGGAGTGCTTTCTGGTGACCCCCTGGATTTGAAGATGTTTGAAGCCATTGGATGGGTAAGCTCAGCGTCTCACGGGCGAGTGGTCTTCAGGAGAGTGCAGTGAAAATTAAATGACCTCATAGAAAGGTTAACCATCAATCCTGTGACTTTTGTTTTTGAGACAGGGTCTCACTGTGTAGTTCAGGGTGGCCTTGAACTTATTATGTAGCCCAGGCTGGCCTCGAACTCACGGCAATCCTCCTGCCTCAGCCTCCCGAGTGCTGGGATTAGAGGCATGCACCACCATGCCTGGCTAATCCTGTGACTTTTTTTTTTTTTTTTTTTTTTTTTTTTTTTTTGTGGGTACCGGGGGTCGACCTCAGGACCTCGCGCGCCAGCAGGCGCCGGTGCCGCTGAGCGATATCACCGGCCCCTTTTTTTTTGTATGTGGGTTCCGGGAGTCGAACTCGGGCCCTCGCGCTTGCAAGGCAGGCGCTTAAACCGCTGAGCCATCTCACCGGCCCAATCCTGTGACTTTTAAAGAGCGCATTATTTAGTTTTCTACAGATACATCGAGAGAGATGTAGAAATGTGTAGTGGACTAGAAGCGAATGTCACTGCCTTTTGTGGCCAAATCTGTTGGCACAGAATGAAAGTATCCAGTGTCATTGCATCCTCAGTGTTCTTGTGTTCCCATCTTCTGCTTACACATGTGTGCGTGTGTGTACTGATTTGCACTTTCTATTTCTGCCACTGGTAATTTTAATTTGTAAGCGCTTGGCATTCATTCTTTCTGCTTATTCTTTTGTTGTTTTTTGAGACTTGGTCTCATTATATAGTCCAGGGTGGCCTCAAATTTGTGATCCTCCTGCCTTAACCTCCAGTTCTGGAATTAGAGGCATGTGTAATACTGTGCAGCTCATTTCTTCTTATATAGATGTGATAATTGTTTTTATTTTTTCTGGCAACAGAGTTTTTTGTTTGTTTGTTTGTTTGATTCTTGGTCTCTCTCCTTAATGCTGTTGGTTTTCATTGCATATCTGGACAGTACTTTCCCACTCGAGTACAAAACGTGATTGAGTAATTGTGAGTGGTGGTGGGTTCTGTGTATCACGGGGTACCCTCACCAGGCTGGCTGCAGTCCCACTCTCACCATGCTTGCTCACCAAGAGCTTTTGCTCTGGCAGCCCTTGCTCCTCATGGGGTGTCCTGTCTGGAGAAGCCGCCTGACCTGCTGTGCTGTTGCGCTCCGCTTGGCTCGGCTCGGCTTGGCTCAATTCAGCGAGCTGTGCTGCCAGTGGGGAGTTCTCGCCCCTCTGCACCCTCCGGTGTGTGTTCAGCGGCTCTTACCTTTCTGGGCTGTCAGTCAGCACTGTCCAGTTCTCCCTGTGCTTCCGTGTTTGAAACTTGCCCTGTCCCTCCTTGGCTTTCTGTTTACTTTCTTTTGTGTTTTGTTAGGCTTTTTAAAAGGAAGGAGTGGATAACTAGGTAAATACTGTCTTTGCCATCTTCTGAAGGTTCATAATTCACGGCCCTGAAATTTGGATCCTGAAAGGAAGCCCCACTTCTTTTATAGAAGAAGCAAAATAGGGCTGATTCTCTGAAGCTCCTAATAAGCTTTCTCTGATGAAACAGAGTCTCATTGTAGATAACAGGCTGCAGTGTTTGATCTTTAAAAAGAAAATTGGTTACATAATGAAGTTTGCATTTCGTTGGCCATGAGGTGCTTTGGTATGTGACACATCAGGTCTGTCCTTTCAGTAGAACGGGCTCACAGAGCCAGGCACCCGACTGCTTGATGTGATCGGCGATGTAGAGTGAAGGCGCATTCCAGGTTCAGAGATGTTAAACTGTGTGGGGGTGGAGGTGTCATACAGAATTTACAAAATTGGCTAATTGGGTACAGTGTCCCACATTTTTTTTATTGTTTGAACCCCCCCAGTTACAGAGTCAGATTAGTTGTTCCTCTTATATGTGTATTCAATATAGGGGTTTGTTTGAAAAATTTTTTTTTGTAATTTTTGTGTCAGGAATTGAACCCAGAGCGTCACACATACTAGCCATGCACTCTTACCATTGAGCTATACCCCTGCCTTTTGGAATTTTTTCACCCTTGCCAGCGTTATTAAAGGAAATTCCAAGGGGTTCAGGTGTAGTAGTAGCTTTACTACAAGTGTTCCAGTTGAAATACTAAACTCAATCTTTGCACCTCAGCCTATTCTGCCCCCCCCCTTTTTTTTCTTGGTGCAGTATTAGGGATTCAATACATGGCCTTCACATTGAGCTATATCCTAACCCTTCTTGGTTACATTTTTTGTTTTGTTTTTTATGTTTTGAAACAGGGTTTTGCTGAGTTCGTGTGGAACTCGAACTTGCAGTCCTCCTGCCTCAGCCTTCTAGAGTGCTGGGATTATAAGTGTGCTTCACCAAGCCTGCCCCTCAGCCCATTCTTCACCTAGTGGTTGTACTAGGGTAGAATCTTCTATTGGCAGAAAGGTGTCCCTATGTGATAGACAAAATTCTTAGAGCTGCAAGAACCATTGGTTTTTCACAAAGCTATTCTCTAAACCCAGTAAGTTGTGAGAGCAGAATGGGAGATGTCTGTTTTTGTATCTTTATTTTACTTCTTAACTGTTTCACCTTTCCTGTGGATTGCAGGTATCTAACTAGCTAGCTCTGTTTACCGCATCTAGTAGTACTTATTTATTCATTAGACAGCACTTTTTAACAAATTTATTGAAAATGGCCATTACAGTCACTGGAACCAGTGATTGAGTTTTATGAAGCAGGGTGTTGAATGTTTTCCTTTCAGATTCTGGAAGAAGCAACTGAAGAAGAAACAGCACTTCATAATCAGATTATGCCCACTGTGGTTCGTCCTCCCAAGCAACTACTTCCTGAATCCATACCGGCAGGAAATGAAGAAATGGTATGCACCAGGGAATGCTGGGTGATGCTGTTGATGGTTACCTACATTTAGCTCTCATTTGGAAATGTTGCTGGAAAGAGTCAGATGTCTTTTACTTAACTTTATGCAAAAAGGGCTAATTAAGCTCTGTTTATCTGAAACTGTATCTCTGGTGTAGGATGGAATTTTGTTAAAGGTTGAGATTTATACTTTCCTATTTATTAAGCAACTTTAGTGCCTGATGACTTAAATATATGATGGTCAGGTCTTTTAAATTGCATATGCCTAGAACTGCATAAAAATAAAAAGTAAAATAAGTCTTTAATAAGCTTTGTTTTTGGATGAATTTTGAAAATAAGATCCCCCTACTTTATTTTATGAGAGGTAGTAGAGAAGGAATCTTGAATCCTAACTGTGAAATAATGAAGTTCCTTGCTATTTTTCAAGTAATGCTTTGTAGATGATTAAGTTATTTCCAACTTGAGTATATTAATGAACTTAATATGTGCTTTCTTTTGTTTATAGGAGCTGTTTGAACTTCCAGTAAGTGAAGAATGTTTTCTTGTCAACTAAGTACTTTCATTTGTATTCCTGAAATATAATACATGCTTCGTACATCTTTTGAAATTGTGCAGGCTATTTATGAGATAGGAATTGTTCGCCAGTTCCCATTTGCTTCAGCTTTGCAACGCATGAGTGTGGTAGCCAAGGTGCTCGGGGAGAAGAAGATGGACGCCTATATGAAAGGAGCCCCTGAGGTCATCGCCAGCCTCTGCAGACCCGAGACAGGTGAGGAAGGGGTCAGGCTGGTGCGTGAGGTTAGTGTTTGCATTTGCTGGTGTTAGCAGTTCTAACAGTGAACTGGCCTTTTTTCTTTTAGTTCCTGTTGATTTTGAGAAAGTTTTAGAAGATTATACTAAACAGGGTTTCCGTGTGATTGCCCTTGCACACAGAAAATTGGAGTCAAAACTGACGTGGCATAAAGTACAGAACATTAGCAGGTAAGGTTGTCCCGCTCCTGTAGCTTCTTCAGTAGTGCACCGTTTGTGTTTATATAAGTCATGCACAATAATTTGCCTGTAGTTTGGTTATTTATTAAAAATGTATTGAATCTATCCATATATGTAATATAATATTGTGTTAGGTGATTGAGCTAAAATTATGTACGTTTTTCCACATTATCCAGTTTCTTTTCATTTTATGTTGACTTTCTGCATATGCTTGCTTATTGAAAAATTCTGTTTTCCCTTACAACTTTTTGGAACTACTTTCAATTTGTTTGTTAAGTATTTCCCAAATGCTTACATACGTCATGTGTGTTGGAGGAATGGTAAACAGTTCTACAGTTTATTTTCCTCAAATTGTCTTGCTTTTGCCCAGCAGTTGGATCCAAGCACTAATTCGGTCAGTGTTGTGGTCACTAATTCGGTCAGTGTCGTGGTCACTACTCAGTACTCTTCCTCCCACCCCATTTCTCTTGATTACTGCTCAGATGGCATTGCGGACATCACATTTCCTTCCATAAGTGCAAGTTTCACATTTCAAGTATTAATGTTTTTGTTGTAACGGATCCATGTCTACCCTTTGGAGGTGTGCCTTTGAAATATTCTGCATTTTGTAAGCAGAAAGGAGTATCCATTGGTTTCCTGCTAATTCTGGCTATTTTGGGGATGTAGTCTATGCTTGAGTGTTGCAAAAAAAAAAAAACAAATGCAAAATCTTTCCCTGTGATCTGTGGCATATGCATGGGAGGGAGCTGCAGACATACAGTGTATCGTAATTCCTCCAAAGGGGCACATTGTACTTGTGTCTCTTCATAGCTTTGCTTTTGCCATTTCCCCCTTAAAGAGGGTTGACTTGCCTGTGGTTCTTTGAGCCTGTTGGACTCCTTCTGTGCCCTTGGTTAGGCTCTTTGTTCTGGCAGAACACCCTGTCCCTGCCAATCTACTTTTCCTTTTTAATTCCATTTTTCCTCATCCTTCAGCCACCAAGACCTCCACTTTGCTGTTCTGCTTTATAGGGATAGGTCTTAACATTTCTCCTAGAGTTTAAATCTTTATATCTTGAATATTGTTCTCTTTGTTAGTTGAAGGTGAGATTTCCATGACCTGTATTATTTGTAAGTGATTCAGAAGACCAACAGGACAGCGCCTAGTGCTTTTGACCCAGTAGTTTGTCATACAGCACAGTGCTTTGAAGACTGTTTCAGACTTCCTGTTTGTTTTGTTTTTTTTCCTTCTGTTAACACCAGCAGTATCAATCATTTTTAAGCTCCCTAACTATTCTTTAATATCTTTACTACCTACCTACCCATTGTTACAAATTATATATTCTGAAGATATTTAGGTTTCATAGGTGTATACTTAGGCATCTTTATTATTAATTCTTGTGTAGAGAAATCACTTGGTTATTGTAAACAAGAAATTCTAGTTGATAACATCAAGTCCCTTTTCTCCATTGCAAAAAAAAAAAAGTTTCTATAATATAGTTTTGGTAGCTTGAGATTTCATAAGACTGTGACTACGGAACAGAATTCCTCTCCTTTGTGTTATTGAGTTACGTGTTATTTTTTGCATGTACAGTATCTCTGGCTACATCCCACTTCCCCACAGAAGTGTTTTGCAAGGCGAGAGTCGTGCCTTTTCACCTTTGACTTTCCAGTAATTAGCACAGTGCTAGTGCATAGTAGCCTCGACTATTTGAAGAATACCACCTGGATAAGTGCATTATCAGTATTCCAGAAGACGCTTCTCTGGGTCCTGAATAGTTCTCACTGTGTGCACTAGTATAGTAATAGTTCGTGTATCGGGGATCAAGAATTGTTTATAAACTGGGCGTAGTATCACACGCCTATAATTCCAGCACTTGGGAGGCTGAGGCAGGAGGATCAGAGTGAGTTTGAGGCCAGCCTGGACTACCTATTGAGACTCTGTCTCACTCAAAAAACAAAAACAAAACAAAAAGAATCATTTATAGAGTTGGTGAAGACTTGATAATGAGTCTGCTATAATTTTACCAGCTGTGCTTGTGGCTCAGATTTTTCCCCCTTTCTCTTAACATTTAATTAGGGTATATTTTATGAGGGACAGTATAGTGTTATGCGTATGCATTTTTGGGTTGGATATAACTTCACTGTTAGTACTAGAATTTAGTATTTTACAAGATAAACATTTTCAAATGATCCTTGCGTTTCATGTTTCAAAGGATAAATTTTTTTTTTCAGTATATCACAAGTATCTTGGGAATTGTTTTTTCAGATTAAAAGTTTTTGAGGTATTCAGCTTATAAATACACACATGGTTTATTCAGCATATAAAATGTTTCACTTCATAATATATAGTACTTTAAATTGTCAGCATAAAGAGAACAACACTGTTCTCTTAACTAAACCATTATGTGTTGAAACTTCTTTTTCTGCAGAGATGCCATTGAAAACAACATGGATTTTATGGGATTAATTATAATGCAGAACAAATTAAAGCAAGAAACCCCTGCAGTACTTGAAGATTTGCATAAAGCCAACATTCGCACTGTCATGGTCACAGGTTAGATATTGTGAAAGAACACAGGAAAAGAATGAGTATGACTCAAGTTCAAGTTGTATAACGTTGAGGAACGATGTCAGTTTTAAAAGCTTTTACATAGTGGCTCCATCTCATACTGCCCTTTTTCAGCTCTGAATGTTTTCCCAGTGTCCAAGGTAACCATGCAGTAGTCTTTTTGAGACCTAGCAAATTCTGTTCATAGGAAGTATAGAAAAATAGTGAAGGGAACACTACAAAAATTTAAATTCTGCTCCTCTTTGTTATCTGTCTCTAATCTCAAAGCACTTATTTGTGTTACTTATTTGTAGTTTTGTTTTCTCTACTAGAATATAAAATCAGTTGAGGTTTAGGAGCATGGATTAAACATTTTTGGGTGTTTTACAAACTGCCAGGTACATGGAAAATGATTAATAGGTATTTGTTATAATTAGATATTTGTATGTAAGTAATGGTGAAAATAGCCTATTTGGGGGCCTGTTTTGTTGTTTTGCTGCCACATCGAATGATTCTCCTGATGTTCTTAGAGTTGGTAATGTTAGATAATTCCTTAGCCGTGTGAGATTGTGGCAGCTCTTTCTCCATAGCAAATAATTGGATTTAAGTTATTTACTTTATGGCATTTGTGTGTTCAGTGAGACTTATGTGGAAAAAGCCTGCATATATTTTATGCCTTAGATTCAGAAATTCATCTAATATACTTCTTACTATATAGTTCAAGGTTACTAAATCTAGTAGTATCCCAACAATGTTGTCTCCTTCAAGGCACTTTCCATCTATGTCTCCTCCTTGCCCTCCTCCTTTTCTGCTATGACAGAATATGGCTTTGTGTCCCAGGGGCTGAAGGAAGGCACCCATGGAAGTAGTGTGTGGGAATTGCCCTTCAGTTACGGTAGTGGTGGGGTCTCTAACCCTTGCCCACTGACTTCTCCTGTCCTTGCGTCTCTTCAGCTCATTCTTCTCATTACTGAGAGGTTGTCTGTCTTACTTCTCATTACATCTGTTCTGATCACCGCTCCTAACATTTTGTTTTGTATGATGTTTTATAATTCATCCTTCTCTGTTACACACTGCACCAGCGCTCCTACACAGACCCTCCCTCCCTCCTAGGTTATTTCCACCAGTGTTGATTTAGCATCTGCTCTGTATGTCACACTGTGCCATTTGTTGTGGGGTAACAGTGCATGACTGAAGAAGATCATATTTGTATTGACGAGTTGTGGGCCGGGGCTGGGGTGTGGTGCCTGCCTCCCATGCTCAAGGCCTGGCGTTGCTTCTCTAGCACCACAAGAGTGTTCTGGTTACACAGCACGTGGGTACTTGTTCCTTAGGAGGCTTTCTTTAATCAGTGCGCCCTGACTGATGTGGTCAGTTTAAAACTGGCCAGGATCAAGAGCATACATCATTTTTAATCTGCCCAGCTCAGGCACAGGGACTGCCGTAGATACTCAGTAAATACTTGTTTGGTAGTTACATTTCTGTTTAAATTTTAGTACAATTAAAATATTTTGAAAATTAGGTGACAATATGTTGACTGCCGTTTCCGTGGCCAGAGACTGTGGAATGATTCTACCTCAGGATAAAATTATTATTGCTGAAGCATTGCCTCCGAAGGATGGAAAAGTTGCCAAGATAAATTGGCATTATGCAGACTCCCTAACCCAGAGCAGTAATTTATCAGCAATCAACTCAGAGGTAAGCCCAAGATTTAATCTTCTGTTTCTTTGAAGCTTGCTTGTTTGAACGTACTCTGAAAAAATTAAAAGTGGTATGTTAAAACACAGTAATTAGTAATAAGTGATTAGTAATTAGTAATAAGTGATGCAGGTGGTTCTTAAGCTTCCACATACAGTGGTGCCTTAGTTCATGAACTTGATTCTTTCTGTGATTCTGGTCGCAAGCCAAGTTGAATGAGAACTGAATCAAATTCAGTGGTTAGGTTCAGTGTTGACTTTATGGGGAAATTTAATTTGATTCTTGTCCAGTTCAGTTTGCAACCAGAATCTTGGAGAGAGTTGAGTTCGTGAATCAATCATTGTGTTTACTTTAATCCTTACATCTTCAAATTAAAGATGGCATTTAATCGTCTTAAGTTTTTTTTTTAAAGAGGAAGTTTTTTAAAAAATGAACATTATAGGTACTTTTAAAAACAGATTTTCCTCAGCACTTAGGTCAAGGAGGGAGGACTGCAGTGAGTTCAAGGCCAGCCTGAATGACATAGTGAGATCCTGTCTCCCAAAAAAAAAAAATTTTTCCTTTCTAATAGATGTTAAATTTTTATTGTCTTGAATAAAATATCAGAAGAAACAGTTCAGTTTTGGAACAAGTGTATTTAACGTAGATTGTGTGACATGGTGTGGCTGCCTAACCTCAGTGTTGACGTCTTCATCCACAGGTGATTCCAATGAAGTTGGCTCACGATAGCTTAGAGGACCTGCAGTTGACTCGTTACCATTTTGCCATGAATGGAAAATCATTTTCTGTGATTCTAGAGCACTTTCAAGATCTGGTTCCTAAGGCAAGTGAGAATGAGTTCATGGATGTGTTCATATGAGTATATTATGGAGAGCATTTTTAAGAATTTAATGTTTTTTTCTAGCTGATGTTGCATGGAACGGTGTTTGCTCGTATGGCACCTGACCAGAAGACGCAGTTGGTAGAAGCACTGCAAAATGTAGAGTAGGTATTGGTGGATTTTGTATTTTGGGGTATTTTTTGATCTATAGTTTCATCTTCAAACTGAATAGTAACTAATGTTTCTAACATATATGTCAAACATCCTTAATCCAAATACCCAAAATCTGAAACTCTTGGAGTATTGCAACAGAATTTGGAAGAGTTCACATTTGGGGTTTTTGAGTGAGGGATGCTGAAGTCTGTGCAAATATTTGGGGTTTTTGAGTGAGGGATGTTGAAGTCTGTGCAAATATTCCAGAATCCAAAAACCTTGAAAGTCTGAAACACTTCTTGTCTCAAGCATTGCACATTTCGACACACGTGCACACACACATGGCATGCGCACGTAGTCATTTATGAAATAGGTGAGAACTTTTAAGTGCCTTTTTAACAGGCTCCTCGTGTACTTGTTTATTTTATTTATTTATTTTTATTTTTTTTTTTGTGGGTACCGGGGGTCGACCTCAGGACCTCGCGCGCCAGCAGGCGCCCGTGCCACTGAGCGATATCACCGGCCCCTTTTTTCATATGTGGGTTCCGGGAGTCGAACTCGGGCCCTCGCACTTGCCGGGCAGGCGCTTAAGCTGCTGAGCCATCTCACCGGCCCTTGTGTACTTGTTTATAGCTCAAGGACAACATCCATGATTTCTTCTCCCGGTGACACCTTGGGGTAGAGTGCAATCAGGTCACTATCCTGAGAGAAGTGACTTTTTAGTTTCAGTACACAGTTGTGTTTGATTTTTTTTTTTTTTGTGGGTACCAAGGGTCGACCTCAGGACCTCGTGCGCCAGCAGGCGCCCGTGCCACTGAGCGATATCACCGGCCCCTTTTTTCGTATGTGGGTTGCGGGAGTTGAACTTGGGCCCTTGCGCTTGCCAGGCAGGCGCTTATGCCGCTGAGCCATCTCACCGGCCCGTGTTTGATGTTTTTAAGGGAGAAATCTTACTAGTACATAAAAAGTAAGTGTACTAAAGAATATCAAGTTACAAGCCTTTTGCTCTACAGGTTAGGAAGCTGAGATGCCAAGATGATTTGCCTTTGCTGTGACATTAATGGGACCGTAAGACAGCCAGTTCACTTTGACTAGTGCTGTTAGCAGAGCACCATGCCTGTGACAATCATAATGGGAAGGTCCACTGGTTCCATCCAGAGCCTCTTGGTCTCTCGGATCTTCATAATGTGTACTGGAGAAGTCTTATTAACTTGGATGCTATGTCGTTTAAGAAATTAATACTTTCCAATTATTTTGGTCCTTAGTTATTTTGTTGGGATGTGCGGTGATGGAGCAAACGATTGTGGTGTAAGTATAGTCCTGCCATTTACTTCTCTACTTCTTACTCTAGCCTGAGTGACATTCACAAAACTTACCCAGCTTTCTCATAACCTTCAGGCTCTGAAGAGGGCACATGGAGGCATTTCCTTGTCAGAACTTGAGGCTTCGGTGGCATCACCTTTCACCTCTAAAACCCCCAGTATTTCCTGTGTGCCAAACCTCATCAGGTACTACAGATTGAAATTTTCATTATTTCTTTGTACAAGGGTAAATTTTAATGGTAGTAGCCTGTTGGAGTTGTAATTTATTATTAACAGATTACTCTGTTTTCCTTAGCTCTTTCAGTAGACATGCCCATTGGTAGCTGTTGAATGTTTATGTGCACCTATCAAGATATAATTGTGTTTTGGACAAAGAGTTTGAAATGCTTTCCTTCACACTCAGCCTTTCTCTCCCCAGGGAAGGCCGTGCTGCTTTGATGACTTCCTTCTGTGTGTTTAAGTTTATGGCATTGTATAGTATCATTCAGTATGCCAGTGTTACTCTGCTGTATTCCGTGAGTACAGCCTTGTGCCTGGGGGTGGGGGTGGGGGCTTTATGCTTTTATGTAGGTAGGACAGGGTCTTGCTGTGTAGTTCAGGATGGCCTTGAACTCACTGTGTAGCCCAGCCTCAAACTCTTGGTGATCTTCCTGTCTCAGAGCGATAGAATTATGTGGGTGTGCTACCACACCTGGCTTTTAAAAAGTTATTATTGGATGATTTTTTTTTTTTTTTAATGTGGGTACCAGGAGTCGACCTCAGGGCTTTGTGCTTGCCAGCAAGTGCTAGTGCCACTGAGTGATATCACTGGCCCTTTTTTTCCTTTATGTGGGTTCCAGGAGTTGAACTCAGGACCTCGCGCTTGTCGGGCAGGCACTTATGCTGCTGAGCTATCTCACCGGCTCCTATTGGATGAATTTTAAGGGGATGCCTTTGTACTAATACATTAAGTCAAATGTTTATGAATATATATTTGATTAATTTCAGAGGCACAGGCCTTTCCACTTTTAAGCAAGTTCTTTTGAAGAACTTTGTGTTCTTTTGAAGTTGTCATTATTGGGGAAAAAATAAACTATAACCTAGGAACAGTGCAGTAAAAATAATTCCTGTAACTATGTTTTAAAATTATTTCTGTAGATCTTAAGTAACCTAGGAGACTTCCAGTTTCTCTTCATTGACATGGCAATCATTTTGGTACTAGTATTTACAAGTGAGTATTTTGCTTTGTTACTGATTTTACATATGAAATTCTGATGTGATGTACTAAACTTTGGTAAATTTACATCAACAGTTGTGGGCCGGGTGTGGTGGCGCATGCCTGTAATCCCAGCACTCGGGAGGCTGAGGCAGGAGGATTGCCGCAAGTTCGAGGCCAGCCTGGGCTACATAGTGAGTTCAAGGCCAGCCAGGATTACAGTTGAAACCCTGTCTCAAACAAAACAAAACAAAACAAAAAACAGTTGTAACGGCTCGTGTCTGCAGATGCCCTGTAAATGTGCTCTTTTATTACTTCTCATCTATATTTGGTCTTTTTTTTTTTTCCCTGAAATATTTGAGAGTGAGTCTGGCGTCATCATGCCCCTTTGCCACTGAATATTTTAGTGTATATTACCTAAAAGTAAGTGCAGTTAGAAAGATCAGGAAACTAAACATTGATATAATATTATCTGGTCCAAAGCCCTCTATTCAAGTTTTGTCACTTGCCCCAGTGATGTCCTTTGTGCTTGTTTTCTTTCTTTTTTTTTTTTTTTTTTTTTGTGGGTACCGGGGGGTCGACCTCAGGACCTCGCGCGCCAGCAGGTGCCGTGCCGCTGAGCGATATCACCGGCCCCTTTTTCGTATGTGGGTTCTGGGAGTCGAACTTGGGCCCTCGCACTTGCCGGGCAGGCGCTTAAGCCGCTGAGCCATCTCACCGGCCCTGTGCTTGTTTTCTTCCTCGTCCCCTAGATTAGAACCAACATGGAATGCATCTCTTCGATCTCTTTCATCTAGAACAGGCTCCCAGCCTTTTGGAGCATCTTGACATTGATGTGTATGAGTATGGTTGGTTTGATTTAGTCTCCCTGGATTCAGGCAATGAAGTTTTGGAGGGATAGCACAGAAGTGATGCTGTGTCCTATAGATGGGTCATACAAGAAGGCACACAGTGTTGGCTTCTTCCGGTATTGGTGATATTGAATCAAAATAAATAATGGTGCTGGTAGGGTATGGCCCACTGAATCAAAGATCTAGTCTGTCCGTATAGAAGTAAGCATTTGTGAGATAAAATGCTAACAGGAGGATTATTGGACTGAGACCAAGAGAGACCTTGGTCTACTCACATCTTAGGCAGGTACTTCTCTGTGGGGCGGCATCCTGGGCATTGTAGGGTATCAGCAGTGTCTCTGGCTCTTCCTCACTGGACTCCAGCAGCATCCTCCAAAGGCGACAACTGGAAGCATCTCCAGACATTGTGATGTACCCCTGGAGTGCAGAATCACCCCTGATTGTGAAGCGCGAGTGAGATAGTCTTTAGTAGATGGTGAACCTAGTGAATGAGATCAGAGGAGCAGCGCTTTGACAGTCCTGATGTAACTCTTCACAGGTTATTTATCACAAAAAGAAAAACTGAAACTGTTCAGTAGAAGCAAAGCTCAGGGGACACCACCTTAATGGTTGATGAGTTTTTTTCTGTTACTGATATGTTACATTGCTTCAACAGTTTTTAGTGTCTTCTTTAGAGGAAAAACATATATTATTTTATCTACTTTTGTAATTAAGGATTCAGAAAATAGTGGACTTTTTTTTTTTTTTTTTTCTTTTTGTGGGTGCCAGGGGTTGAACTCAGGACCTCGTGCGCCAGCAGGCGCCCGTGCCGCTGAGCGATATCACCGGCCCCTTTTTCGTATGTGGGTTCCGGGAGTCGAACTCGGGCCCTCGTGCTTTCCAGGCAGGTGCTTATGCCGCTGAGCCATCTCACCAGCCCTGGACTCTTGATTAAATATATAAGTGTGGTAGTTTTATAGTTTTTGTATTTATATTTAGTGTTTTTATTTGTATTAGTGTTTCCTCTGCATTTTAATAGGAATGTAAACATTACTCTTGAGGCTTTTTTGAAAAAGCCTAAATTGTTTATTTTTACAGATTACTTAAATATGTATGACATTAGGCTTGATTTTGGGGAACTTTCATATTAAAGAATTGTTAGACAAAAACATTTTTAAAGTTTCCAAATGAACTTCATTCTTTTATGGTGACTTAAATAAAAAACCTTTCCTTTTTCTTTTCGATACAGTGAGTTTAAATCCTGCCTGGAAGGAACTTGTGGCACAGAGGCCGCCTTCAGGTCTCATATCTGGAGCCCTGCTCTTCTCCGTTCTGTCTCAAATCATCATCTCCATTGCATTTCAGTCTCTGGGGTTTTTTTGGGTCAAGCAGCAGACTTGGTATAAAGTGTGCCCTCCACATTTAGAGTAAGTAGTAGGTCAACCTGAGCAAAATATCTGTGTAGAATGTTTGTAAATATGCACATAAAATGGTGTAGAAATGTGTGTAAAAGTTGTGTGCAGCTGATTTAAACATTTACATAACTTGGCTTATGTTTCTCTTTATGTCATGGTAGCTCCTATCTGTAGGAGGTGTTTTGTCTGTTCTCTATTGCTGATAACACAAACCACAGGCTAAGGTATAAAGAGGCAGATTTGACTCACCGTTCTGGTCCAAGATCCTGGAGCTATATCTGGGAATGGTATCCTTGCTGGCAGTGTCCCTAGGCAGTGCCAGGATGTCCACAAGAAGAGACAGGACGAAAGAGACCTGGCCAGGTTGGCTTCGTAACAGACCTCTCAGGATAACCTGTGAACCAATGAACTGCTTGAGTGGATTAATTCATCTATGAGAGCAGAGCCCTGTGCCCCCCCCGTCCTTCTTCTCGCGTCTCACAGTGGGGGTGCAGTTGCAGCATGAAGTTGGGAGGGGACAGACTTGCATTTCATATCTGTGAAATAAGAAAGTTGGAATCTTCTAAAGCCAGAGTCTTTGCAGTTCTAACTTGTCTACCCCAATTCAGAAAATGACATTTTAAAATGTGGTAGTAAGTGCAACTATTTGCTTATTTGTGCTCTACAGTTTACAAATTATGGTAACATTATTTTAATAAACGTGAATAATTTTGTTGAATTAAATTTTCAGATACAGTTTGTTGGCTTGATTGAGAGACATTCTTTTTAAAAATTGTAGTGTTATTATTTTCTAACCCATGGATAGGAATGGATAGGGCTGAGGGTGTCTCAGTGGTTAGAGCGCTTGCCTGGCATGTGGGACGCCCTGCAGGGGTGGGGGTCAGGTGGGGTTACCCTGAGACTCGAGAGTTCAGTAGTAGCAGTTTAACATTTTGTCACCGCTTACCTGTGCTTGCTGCAGTGGCTGTTTGAGTAAGGGCGGTGTGGGCTTCACATATTTGTTTCTGTGTATGCCGGCCAGCGCTGCCCATCTGGACATGGAAAGGAGGGCCAGCCTGGCTAGAGAACATTGAGGGCCGTCCCTGTGCCGTGCCCTGCTGGGCACGTGCCCGATGTAAGGCTTCTTACTCAGGCCCCACGGAAGCCTGTAAGCAGTGGGTGGTCTCACAGGGGAGGAAACGGGCTGGAGGAGACGAGGTCATGCTTCCCGTGTCATCACTAAAATGAGCTAATGTCAAACCCTGGTCGGTTCACTCCAATATTTAAAAAACGAGGGGGATTTATTAAATATTTCTTCTAATTTTTTTATCTGATTGTAATGTCTGGCTAAGAGAAACCTCTTATGATTATTGCATCTTTTCAGTGTATCCAGTATTAATATTGTTGGACCTTTTGCTCTTGATTTCTTCTGGGAATGGACATTATGTTTCCTAATGCAAAAATTTTTTGTGTGCTCTAGTGCTTGTAATACAACAGGAAGCCTATATTGGAATTCTTCACACTCATGCAATGAAACTGAACCTGATAAAATTAAAAATTATGAAAATACCACAGTGTTTTTTATCTCCAGCTTCCAGTACCTCACAGTGGCAGTTGTCTTTTCAAAAGGAAAACCCTTCAGGCAACCTTGCTATAAGAATTGTAAGTTTGACATTTATTGTGATTTACACGCTGTCTTTCCCCTTTAAAAATGATGGGAGAAGAGTTTTAACTGTCTTCCCAAAGTTGAACAGGTCTGCACAGATGGAACGAGCTAGTGATTTAGATGTTCACTGTCTTGTTTTACTTTCATGAGACTTGTACCCCGAAATTTAAAGTTAAAGCCTCTCGTGTTAAGCATTCCTGGTCTTCACAGCCTGTTACTTTAGCTGCAGCTTCTCTCTGCAGCGCATTGCAGAGGGAGTTAGGATTGGAAGCAGGAACAGAGGTCCTTGGGAGAGATAGTGGGGACTGTGCATTTCTTCTGGGTGGTCTGTGCAGCGCCAGCTACTGTCTCCCTCCCTTCCCTTTTTCATTTCTGACACCAGCAGGGCTGGTGTCCACCTGGAAGCTTGTGCCAACGTGGTCTTGTCTGCCTATGACAGCAGGCTGTAGCATTTTAAATGACCAAAATTAAGAGCTATCTGTTAGTGTATATAAATAGTCAGTTTTTAGAAATCAGCAGCATGCTAATTAATATATGGAGTGCCTTTTAGAGCTGCAGTATGTTGGAAGGGAATAGCAGGTATTCTTTTGCTGTAGTTGTGAAGAGAGGCCAGTGTTCTGGCTGGCAAGATTCCAGGACAGTTTTTCATATGGCATAGGCAAAGTAAGTATTAGAATCTCTCGTGTTGGAGCTGATGATGCATTGCCACATGGATTATCTTTTTTACTTGTACCCCGGGACACATTTTATTGTATTTTGGACAGGTAGGATTGAGATTTGTTTCACCGATAGTTTCCCCCCCACACCTTTTTTTTCTTTTGGAACTCATACTTCTTATTTAACAAGTAACTGTTACTATTACATATGTGTTAGTTACTTGTAACTGGAGTCATAACTGTTCCTGAGAACACTGTTAGAACTGTGTTGTGGGACAAAAAGCCTTCCTTAGAAAATTTATTACTGTACTTGTAAGGGCATTTCTTAACTGAAGATAACTTTGTGAAGCTGATCTTAATAACTAAAGTTGATATACATTTTTAGTCCAATATTTTTAATTTTTAAAAAATTTTTATTTTAATTTATTTTCTGGAGACAGGGTCTCATTATGTAGTTCAGGCTGGCCTTGAACTCATTATGCAGTCCAGGCTTGCCTCAGACTCGCAGGGATCCTTCTGGCTCAGCCTCCCGAGTGCTGGGATTAGAGGTGTGTGCCACCATGCCCGGCCCTAGTCCAATATTTTTAAATTTCAAAGAAGTACTACAAATGTCCAAGAGTTAAATACATCTATGAAAGAACAATGCTTTTTTTTTTTTTTTTTTAAATGAGAAAACTGGTACACAGGCTGCTTTGTAAGCAAGGTAACAGCCTCATCAGAAAAGCTAACTATAGAAATCTGTCCTTATTAAAAAAGCGAGAAAGAGAATGTTAGTTTTTAAAGTACAACTTTATGTGATTTGGAAAATTTCAGAAATATTAAATGCTTAAGAAATGTACTAAAAAAAAAGGGGGGCCAGTGAGATGGCTCAGCGGCATAAGCGCTTGCCGGGCAAGTGCGAGGTCCTGAGTTTGACTCCCGGTACCCACATACAAGAAAAGGGCTGGTGGTATCGCTCAGTGACACGGGCGCCTGCTGCCGCACGAGGTCCTGAGTTCAACCCCCAGCACCCACAAAAAAAAAAAAAAAGAAAGAAATGTACTGGCATTAATTTCTACTTGACTTGAATAAATGACGGACTTTATTGTTGACCACGGACTAAATTTTTAAAAGTTACTAAAAATTACATTGTGGCAGACATGTAATCACAAGATGACTGTCCTTACTGTCAGCAGCATGTGTGTTTCTGGCAGTGGGTGAGCAGAAGTGTGTCCTGTTACAAAACCTGCCTCCTGAAGACTAGGGATGAAGCAGTGCAGTTGCTTGTGCATGTTTTGCAGATCTTCACCTCTCGTGTCTTGGTCTGTCATTGAAGTGCATTCTCATTGGAGTTCATTGGAACAATTACTTGCTACAACTGAGTACCATTCTTTTCTGTACTTAAGCAGTGTGACAGATTAAATTTATTTTGTGATTAAGATTTTTGAAAATGCTACATTAAGTCCTTGACTTACAAATGACGTACAAATGAGAATGTTCATAAGTTGGATTCGTTTTTAAGTCCGACAAAGTGAGTCTTGCGCACCTTTGACGCAGATACACAGTGCATACTGCTTCGCGCTTCCTGGCGTCCCCTGCACAGCATCACTTCTTTTCCTCTTGCTTCCGGACACCTGGGCTCTGACCGAGCACTGTACTGCCGTACACTGTTGCACTGTACAGTGAGCACACAGCAGCGCGACTGTGACGATGCCCGGCAGACACAAGAGCTACTCCTGAGATTTGTTTGCATCTACGAATGTTCGTAAGGCGTAGTCCGTTCATATCTGTGAAAGTTCACAACTTTAATGTTTGTAAGTCAAGGACTTACTGTAATCTCAGTCTTAAAAATGTTCAAGTCACTCTTCATTTGCAACTTTACCTAAGTTATATTTTCTATTGGATTTGATCATGCTCTGTGTTAAGGGTCTTGATGATATACACTTAGTGAATTCTTACATTTTCATTGAACCACATGTGATGTCTTAGGTTTTGGCCTCAAGTTTTGCTGCAGTGTCTTGCTTAATCCCTACAGTTCGCTACTTTATTAGTTAAATCCAACCTCTTTCTCTGTTTATGGAGGCATTATTACTGCACTACCCGTGTGTCTCCTGTGGGAGCAGTTCAGAGCCCTAGATGCCTTGAAGAATAAACTGGCCTTTCAGAGACCACTACTGAGTAAGGGAAGATCTTGGCGTCTGTGGTTATAGGTCAGAAGTTCCCAGCCCCAGGAAGGGATAGGAAGGAACAATAGATCAGGGACAGGTAGCATACGCGTATTTACATTAAGTAAAGTTGTATCTGAATCACCAAGGGAATATGAAGGAAATCCTTCATGGTGCCTTATTTTGATGCCACTTCCATTGAAAGTATCTGGCATCTATAACAACAAATTCGCATTGCCATAAGGTGGGGGGTATTTAATAACTTGGAATTTGCATTTTTGGGTACTTAAGAATCTCTTTGCTATAGAGTCCTCATCATATCCCCATTTTATAGGCAAACTAACTAGACTGAATAACTTGTTCGGTTCATTTATCTTTGTATTGTCAGTCTCAAATGCAATCTAAGTCTTTAACAAGGGGCACCCTCCCTCCCTGGCCCCTGGTCGCTGCTAGCACACGGTTTGATTTGATAACGGTCTTCAGGGGAGCACTTGTTAGCAGGACCACTGTGTGATCACCAGCAGTGCTAGAAGTCAGGGTTGAGAGCAGTCTACCGGACACTCACACGCCTCTAAACAGAAACGCCTCGTATTTTCATTCTTGGCTGAAGTCCTTATTGACTTTTAAAATTTTGTGTGGCTGTGTAAATCTGTTAGCCATCCACCTTTCCTGTCATGTAGTGCTTTTTTGAATAGTGTCTCTTTCTCTCCAAGCTAAGTAGAGATTCAATTATTTATTTCCTGGCTCAAGGAGAAAGATAGGAACATTTGAGAGATGCTCTTTAGGTAGATGTAAGGAGTTTTGGAGCCTGAGTCACCTTCTGATAATGTACATTTGTCAGGAACCACATCACAAATTTAGTTTTGCTATAGTTGTAAAAATGCACTAAAATTTGGAAACTGTTCTGTAGGGGTTTTTTGTTTGTTTGTTTGTTTGTTTTTAATGAAACTTTTCCTTCTCCATGTTTCTCTGTCATTTGTTTTCTTAACATTTTTTTCGAGTCCTTTCTTGGCATTTTTTTTTCATTTGTGTACTTGCAGCCAGCACTTCCTAAACACTTTTTTTTTTTTTTTTTTTGTGGGTACCGGGGGTCGACCTCAGGACCTCGCGCGCCAGCAGGCGCCTGTGCCGCTGAGTGACGTCACCGGCACTTTTTTCGTATGTGGGTTCCGGGAGTCGAACTCAGGACCTTGCGCTTGCCAGGCAGGCGCAGGCGCCTATGCCGCTGAGCCATCTCACCGGCCCCCTAAACACTTTTTTTCTTTAACTGACAATAACTTTTTTTTGTTTGTTTGTTTGTGGGTACCGGGGGTCGACCTCAGGACCTCGCACGCCAGCAGGCGCCCGTGCCGCTGAGCGATATCACCGGCCCCTTTTTCGTATGTGGGATCCGGGAGTCGAACTCGGGCCCTCGCGCTTGCAAGGCAGGTGCTTACGCCCCTGAGCCATCTCACCGGCCCTGACAATAACTTTTAAGTGACTAATTTATGTGTTACTTTTGCATTTATGGAATAGGATAGTACATATATTCTGTGTTGGTAGTTGTGCAGAATTTTTAAAAAATCTAAAAAAAAGAAATGCTTTTTACTCAAAATAGGTCCCTCATTTTTTCATCTTGCTGGTCAGTGGCTCACGGTAAAACAGTTTCCCCCACTTTCGGCATGAGTGGTAGTATAACAACGGTGCTAGAACTGTATATGTTAGTATATGCTTAGTATAGCCTACAGTGCTAGAACTGTATATGTATATAGTTTACATATAGGGAGAGTAGAGTTCCTCTGAACAATAAATACTAGCTGCAGTTTTAAACTGATGCAATAACAAAGTTTACATTTACAAATGACTCTCACATCTGAAAGAGCATTGAGACTCTTCATCATAGTAGTAGTGAGACTTCATTCATAGTCAGTAGGAAGGGCATTGACTTCTTCACCCTATTTAAAGGCTTCATGGTAAGGTTTTGGTTATTTATGGTCTTGGTAAGTTTCCATTTGAAGCTGACTTCTTGTAGCAACTGGTAATATCAGATTGAAGAGAAAAGAGGAAGTGTTTGGGGCTATCAGTATAATTGGGAAATTTCTAAGCCTTTTTTATGGGTTATTATACAAAGATATGCATGTATGTGTGTGCATGTCTGTATATATGATATGTGTATGCTTAGCAGAATGGCCTGTGACTAGAATTTTATTTGTGAATTGGGTTACTACTGGATATATTTTCTATTCCCACCTTTCATGGCAAGCCACAGGGTAGCCTACATTTAAAAACAGATCAACTCCTATGCTATTTTCTATGGAAATGTTTTTGTGGAATAGGTTAATGAAAAAATGGGATTCACTTACCAGAAATATACATAAATTCAACTTTGAATGTCTTTACTTAGGATTTTGACATACCTAATACTAAAAATAAGTGTTGTTCAGCATTTTTATCGACTGTCAATAATTTTAATTGAATACATGTTTTAATTGGTGATCTCATTTTGCCACACATGTCTAGTTTCTTATTTGTAAATTACATAGTGGCTCGATTATCCATAGAAGTAAATGTCTATGAAGGGTCTAGATTTTATTTTTAAAGTGCTAATTATTTTCTGAAATACTTTCAAGTTGATGGGATGTAAATATCTGTAGCCTCGTATCATGCACATAAATCTCCGGGAGCCTGGCACAAGTTCTTACACTGTAGGCGCGTGTCTTAAGTACTCAAAACTCAGGTCAGAAGTGATAGTAGACCACTTGTTATTGGATCCCATTTCTTTACAGGAACTTCTAATTTAATTGTTTTATTTTCTTTTCCAGATTTTTTTGTTGTATCTGTGATTATTTTGTACTTTTTCGTATTATTCATCATGTTGCATCCAATTGCCTTTGTTGACGAGGTTCTTGAGGTAAGGCTGACGCACATCATTTATTACTTCTTGTCTCCAGGTTGATAGTCACTGGGTGACAGCAGTGTGACAGTGACAGAAGGGGACACTGTGGTAGTATGTGAATTTTAAGCAGCCTCATGAGACCCTGGGCCTTTGATACCAGGGGTCACACTCTGTGCTTCTTATGTGCCTTTCTTTTGTCACTGGGGAGAGAGGCAAGCTGCTTCCATTTCTCTTTTCTTGGATCTCTTCTTTCCCTTTTTTCTAAGGTGTGGAGTGACCAAAGGATACTCTAAAACAAATGAAGAGCACATTTACACCTGTGTAGTCTGTGCTTCTGGTTCCAGTTCCCTGTGCAGAGGAACTAAATGCCCCTTGGGGTTTAAAGACTAAAGGGCTTGGTCTCTGTACCTCATAACTTTCCTGCCCTTTATCCTACTTCTTGGGTGGTCTACACATGCACTGTCTTTGCCTATCATTTAGTTCTTCATTTTTGTCACTAAAAACTTCATGAAAGGGCCGGTGAGATGGCTCAGCGGCTTAAGCGCCTGCGCGGCAAGCGCGAGGGCCCGAGTTCGACTCCCGGAACCCACATACGAAAAAGGGGCCGGTGATATCGCTCAGCGGCACGGGCGCGCAGGCACCCGAGGTCCTGAGGTTGACCCCCCGGTACCCACAAAAAAAAAAAAAAAAAAAAAACTTCATGAAGGATGAAATACTTCTCTGTACAAAAGGAAATGCACATATATTTAAGTTGTAATAATAACATAGTAATGAAGTAACATTATGAGTCCATCCTGCCGTCTAAGAATAGGTAGCATTGTTAATCATCTGCACACCTTTCTCCAAACACTGCAAGGTATTTTTCCTTACACATGTATGCGTGAGACCATAAGAGATAGTCTTACTTGCATTTAACTTTATAAAAATGCTATTTTACCATTTTTTTCTTTGACTTTTGGACATCGACACTGTTTCTAAGATTATCTGTGTTCACACATGTATTTCATATTCACTGCCAGGTAGTATAAGAGCATACTAGAATTCATTTCTGTGTTGGCAAATTACTGTACTTGGGTTGTTTTAGTTATTTCCTGTACTAATAATTTTTATACAAAAATTGTTTTACATATCTCTTGCTGTATGAAGGATAAGTCATAATGTACCTGAGTAGAGGTGGAAGCAGTTCACCCTAGGAACAAACAACAAGCTGGGAGTGGTAGTGCACACCTGTGATCCCAGTACACTGGGAGGCCGAGGCAGGAGGATCACATGTTTGAGCTCAGCCTGGGCAACTTAGTGATTTAGTGAGACATTGTCCCAAATAAATAGAAAGTAGGTAGGTAGGTAAGTGTGTTGGTCAGGCTGGGGCTGTGGCTCAATGCAAAGGCCCTGAGTTCAATCCCCTGTACACAAAAAAAAAGAACAAGGCAGTAACAAAGCCCACCAAAAGTCCATCTGCTTTTAAATACCACCCTGTGCACTGATAATTCCAAACAGCGTCAGCGGTAATGCGCCTTTCCCATTACTGCCCACCCTACTTTTACTGTAGCACTAGGGACAAAGGTTGCCTCTGGTGGTTTAATCCGGGTATGGTTTCAGCACACGCTTTCTATTTTTTCCATGTGCTTGGTTATTTTCCACAGTGATTGTATCAGTTTATATTTCTGTTGCTGTATGAGATTGTTCTACATCACTGCCGACTCTTGGTCTTGTCTAGTGAGTATAAAATGTTTTATCATAATGGTTTTAATTTTCTAATTATTCATTTTAATTTGATTTGTAGTATTTTGAGGTAGGGATCATATTTCTTTTTCTCCCCCCCCATGCCCATTTGCTACAGCATTACTTGCTCAGTGATTCCTCTGTTCTGTATCAGTTTTCCATGTACTCTGGAGATCATTAGTCTGTTGGGGGCTCTGTGTTTTGTTCTTTAATTCTCTTTTATCTTTATACTTCATGACTTTCTTTATACAAGGCTGTGCAGAACCCCTGTCCCCAACTCACATTGTCATTCAGCATGGACTTTTTGGCTGTTCTTGACCTTTTTGTCTTAAATTTAAGTTTAGCTTGTCAGATACCAGGAAAAGCACTCTGGGAATTAATTAGAATTACACTGAGTTTATCAATAACTTTGTGGGGGATTTGATTAGTTTCCCTTTCCATGAACAAATGTCTGTTTCTTCAGGTCTTCTTCAGTATCTTTCAGTAAATCTGATAATTTTCTCCCAGCAGATTTTTTTACTTTTTTGGTCAGATTTATTCCTGGAGTATTACAGTTTTGTTCCCCTGATCCGTGCTGTCTACTTAATTCTTTGCTGCTGGTTTATTCAGTGCAGTTACTTTTGATATTCATCTTGTATGCAGAAGGTTTGTCACACCTTATTCTGACACATTTTATATTCTCTAGGATTTGCTGTTTATATAAATTTTAAACTTCTCGTTCTTGACATTTCATAGTCCTTGTACCTCTTGGTATTTTTCATTTTAGTATATTGGTTGTAATGATAGTGCTATCTTGTCTTGTTCTATATTAAATATATGTATATATTTTTGTTGTATATTTCCAGGGTGTAATAATTTGTCAGGTTAAGTAGGCTTTCTCCTCTAATGCTGTTAACATGTGGATTTTGGCTTTTTTTTATATGGATGTGAGATCTCACTGTTGTTCAGGCTGGCCTTGAGCTCTCAGCTCTCCCACCTGCACCCCAACATGGCTGGGAAGACAGTGCCACACAGTGCGCTGCAGCTATGATCGCTGTGACGAAAACAACCTAAAGGAGGAAAGATACATTTTGGCCATGGTTTCAGAGGTGCAGTCCATGTTCAGCCTGGCAGAAGGGCCTGGCAGAGGACAGCTGCTCACCTCCTGGTAGCCAGAAAGTAGAGGGAAAGAACCAGGGAGGAAGGGGCTGGGGACAAGGTATGCTGTTACCCCTCAGAGCCACACCCCGGTGACCTCCTTCCTCCAGTCCTGCCTCACTTCCCAACAGCCCATTCAGCTGTGATCTCATCAGTGGGTTAACCCACACGATGATACTAGATCCTTATGACAGTCACCCCTCGGGGCTCCGTCTCACAACACTGCTGAATTGGGGATGAAGCCCTCAAGTCTTTGTCAGACATTTCTGTTTAACCGTAACAGCCACACGAGTTTTCTCCCAGCACAGTGTGGTGAATGACGTTCGACTGATACTCAATTGTTAACTTTGTGTTCCTAGAATAAACCCAGTTTGATCATGATGCCAGTTTGATCATGATGCACTCTTCCAAGCCCTCTGGATTTGACGTGCTGTGGTTTTGTTTTGGGTTTTTGCCCCTATTGCATGAGTAAGATCAGACTTAGTTTTCCTTTCTTGCATGTTCCTGACTGGTTTGGGTACTAAAGTTATATAAGGCGGGTATGAAGCCATGCCCCTGTAGTCCCACTTACTCAGCAGGTTGAGGCAGAGTTGCTTGAACTTAGGGCTTCAGGCCAGCCTGAGCATCACAGTGAAACCCCATATTAAAAAAAAAAAAAGTCACGTGAACTTTATGGAATGAGCATTCTGTGGTGTGGATTTGCCCAGTTTGTATGAGTAGTCCAACTTTGATAGATATTTAGGTTGTTTCCAATGTTTACTATTGTAAATAATGCTGCATTGCAAATTTTTGCACACTTCAATACAAATTTATAAGATGAGTAAATGGAGAAGTGGAATTGCATGGTCAAAGTGTGTTAGGCTGTTTGGTGCTATAACAAGACACCTCACTAATGTGTAAAGAACAGGGTTTGTCACGGAGTGTGGGAAAGTAGAAGTGGAAGCTGGCTGTGGGGGCAGGTCACGTGGTGAGGGAGGAGCTGAACTCCTCACAGCTCAGCCTCCAGATTACTAACCCACGCTCAGTGTCCTAGTGAGGGCAGTGCCTCCGCAGCCTGCTTAGCTCCCAGCCCATTATATTGGGGATTGGGCTTCAGTGTGTGTTTTGGTGGGGATGAGCCATGTCCAAACCACAGCAGAGGGTGTCTAGAGTCTTTATGTTTACAAACACTGTGTTAGACCAAAAGTCTAATGGATTTGTGTCCTTAAACATTTTTTCCCTAATGTTCCTCGACTTCCCCGCAGTGTTGGACCGCTTATGCACACCATCACTGAGATGTGTTCTCCTCTTGAATTCTCTGATGCTTTGTTCTCTTCTGGCCTTTGCTTCCTGTGGGACTCTTCGTTCTTGGTCTCCTTTGTGTTCCATTTCCTCTGCTTGCTCTTTAAATGATGGTGTTCTTCACCTTTCCTGCCTTCTCCCTCTTCACCTGTACCTCAGGTGATCTCACCTGCAGTCCTGGCTCCACCTCTAGCTGCCATTTGTAGACTGAAGACTCCCCATCTTTATACCCGGCACTGAGCTCTCACTTCGGAGCTTTAGACCCAAATAGCCACTGACACTTGAGTCTGTCACCATGTATCCATGACTTGTTGCCATGCACCCCATTCCCAGTGGCTGGAAAATCAGGGGCCTGTGCCATTGTCTGCTGTGATGTAGGGTAAAATGTCCCATTTGAGGAAGGAAATGGAGGGGGCAGTTTTCTCCAGGCACTGCAGTGAACACAGCAGACACTTGGAGTAGTGAGGGCGAACCTTTTAGAGACCCAGTGCCCAAACTGCAACCCCAGACTCAATTATTTGTCACAAAGTGCCGACACTGCAGTTACATGGTGACTTGGATACATGGTGACAGACTCAGTCCTGACCCCGACCATCTGTCCTTGTCTTTTCCTTTTCTCATGGCCAGTCAGCTGTTAGGTCCTTCATCCCCTCACTTGCCAGGGCTCTAGTCGTGCTCCCATGGCCTTTGCCTGGATGATTATAGCGGTCTCCAGCGCCCACTCCCCCCTTGCCGGAGCATCGAGTTCTTTCTAAATGTGTCAGCTGCCATCCCTGGCATCTAGCAGGGCGGCCTGCATACTTGGTGATGAATGTATGCTGAATGAAAGGATGGGTGCATCCATGGGATCGTTCTCTTTTATTTTTTAGGCCTTAGAAATTAGATTTTACAGTGAAGTTTAAATTGTTCTTAAATTGTATATTTTCTGTGAATTTGTCTTTATAGTAATATGAGGTTTGATCAGTACTTCATTATTAGATTAGTATCTGCCTCGTGACTGAAAGACAGGTTTTTATTTTTACCATAAGGTCTCGTTAGAGTTTGTGATCTAGTACAGCATGGGCTGTTGAGTCTGGGGATGGGATTTGGCACTGAGGTCAGCGACTTAATTGTTTTTTTAACCTCACATCATTTAAACTTGAATATAATCTATACCTTGTGTCATTGTTGAGGGCTAAGTAATAATGTATTTAGAGATTTTGGTAAATAAGAGGGTTTCGGTAATTTAGAAACGGGGGATATCTGCGCACCCAACTTGAACCTTTCTTGTTTTGCAGCTCGTGTGTGTCCCATATGAGTGGCGCATAACCATGCTCCTCATTGTCATCCTCAATGCCTTGGTGTCTGTCGTGGTGGAGGTAAGCACCGCAGGCAGCCATATGGCTGCCTTGTTGCTTGGGGGCCCTGGGTGGTATAATGGAAAGTGCTAGAAGAGGATAAGGCGACAGGACAGAGCCCAGAGTCTCAGTGTCCCCTCATGCACAGGCACTGCGCCTTCTCTGGCCTCTCCCATGATCCGAGGGTAATCACAGGAAGAGCGTGGTATCGGCTGTGCTCACGCGAGGAGCGAGGGCAGCAGAGAAGCGTGGTGGCCTGGCAGCACCCCATTCCCAGTGGCATCACACATCATCTGCTGTGATGTAGGGTAAAATGTCCCATTTGAGGAAGGAAGTGGAGGGGGTGGCTTTCTCCAGGCACTGCAGTAAACATAGCAGACACTTAAGAGTAGTGATGGCGAACCTTTTAGAGACCCAGTGCTCAAACTGCAGCCCCAGACTCACTTATTTATCACAAAGCGCTGACACTGCAGTTAAACCTGAACATCCGATGCTCACCTGCTGGGCAACTGGGCTCACGTGCTGGCATAGAGTCTTCTTGTGCCTGCTGCAGCACGCGTGCCATAGGTTCGCCACCACTGACTGGACAGCAGGGGTTTATTGAAAGTGTAAAATGCTGAGTGTTATGGACTTCCCTAATTTCAACATTGGTCACTGGAGCTTGGTATTTCCTTTTGAGTGACCTGCAGGAGTCTTCTGTACTCTTGTTGTCTTTGTTCATCACCTGTTTCTCTCCTGTTAGGATTTTCTTTATTTGGGCCAGCTTCTCTAAAAGGAGCTAGTTGGGCCGGTGAGATGGCTCAGCGGCATAAGCGCCTGCCTTGCAAGCGCGAGGGCCCGAGTTCGACTCCCGGATCCCACATACGAAAAAGGGGCCGGTGATATCGCTCAGTGGCATGGGTGCCTGTTGGCGCGCGAGGTCCTGAGGTCGACCCCCCGGTACCCACAAAAAAATAAATAAAAGGAGCTAGCAAGCTCTCATTTACTGCTTATTAATAACTGCTGGTTTTTAAGTTAGGAGTTTCATAGTATAGGCTTTTGAGTTAAAATTAAGGTAATTTGAGGGGGAATACAGACATTTTAGTGATAATAATTCTTGATTTAGGAATTCTGCTTAATTTCAGTTGTCCTGGTAAAAAGACGACTTGCTGTTTAGATTTGAGAGATGGCAGGCAGCATGGATGGCAGGCTTTTTGGAGTGGACTTTCTGAAGTTTGCCAGTGAAATATATTTTTTCTGTGACAGATGCTAAAGCATATCTTAAGAAATCATTCTAAAAACATTCCTTTTTCTGCAATATGAACTTACCTTTTCACTCAGTACTGTTCTTGCTCATTAAAGAATCATTTGTGTTGATAGAATTAATGTTAGATATTCAGTGAAAATAATTCATTGTTAACAAAAAGGCTTCAAATTAATAAGCATTGTTTGCATCTGGGGGAGCACTAAGGAGTCTAGAAAAGCCATATTTTGTAGAAGATATAGCAGTCCCACTTTATCAAAACTTAGTGATTTATGTTTGTTACAGAATTCCTGGTGTTGGGTCTTTAGCCTTTTGTAGTATTAATTGAAGTTCGATAGATGAAAATTAAACCGTGTTTTTGACTAATGATGCCCCAGTTGTGTGAGTGATTTTTAAATGTGTATGTTAAAAAAGAACGACTTGGTCATTTTTAATTCTTACCTCACTGGACTGTCTCTCAGAGCTTCTTCCTTGACATGGTCCTTTGGAAGGTTGTGTTCAGTCGAGACAGACAAGGAGAGTGTCGCTTCAGCACCACACCGCCGCCACAGGTCGGGAGTAAGCGCCTGCCTTCGTTCTCACACGTCCTCGCTTCTAGTTGTGCACCCTGCGCGCTAGGGTACCCATGTGCTGCCTCAGCCTTTCCCCTGTGCCCCATTTCATTTCTCTGCGGAGTCCTGGAAAACGCATGGCAAGTATTTGTTAAGAGTTTTTCAGGACTCCTGCAGTTTCGTAAGTCCCTCCATCCCAGCTCTAATGCTCCGTGTGGAAGGGTGTGTGCAAAGGTGAGAGTGCGTTCTCCCACCCCGTCTTCATTGTGTTCTGTGTTTTGGGTTTTCATGAGTCTCATTAGAGGTAAGCAATGCTCATGTAAATAACGTTTTGAAATTGAAACTTTTCTTCTTGGATTGAAATCCAAAGGTCGAAATTTTAAGGAAGTGTTTCTAATGTGCCTTAATTTTTGGCTTCCCCCAGTGTCTGTCTCTCTTGCATTTGGAAAATGGTATGTTCATTTCAAGCAAGCATGGCTAGGATTTTTGGGGTCAGTGAAATCACCTACTACTTGAAAGGTATCATAAGCTCTTGGGGTAAAAAGAAAGAAACAGATGATGAATAAAACCCCTTTGCTAGTGTCAGAATGCTGGAGGGTAGCTGTGATAAAGGGTACAGGTTTGTTTTGACAGTGCTATCCTTGAGTCAGAGCCACATGCACCAGCTGTATAGAGTGCCTGACAGTGAGCTCTCGCCCCTCTGTACCTGACCCTCTGCTCTCTAGGGGAGTGAGGTGCTTTTGGATGTGAGCCCATGTCTTTCACTCACCCCAAGCCATAGGGAAGCTCACAGAATTCAAGGGAACTCTGGGCATTTCTCAGTGGGGTCACTCACTTCAGTTTAGCCACCTTTTACCTAAGTGGCAACTTTTGAACTTTATTTAGGTGATTTGGCAGGCTCGATGTTCAGGTGTAGTTCCACAGGATAGCTTCTTAAGAGGTCCTCTGTCTGTGTTTAATAGTGTGTGATAAATAGTGGTGGGTTTGAGATGAAGGATTGAATCTGTGCGGTACTTTTTCACGCCGAGAGCTGTACTAGGTGCTCAAGGCCTTAACCACATTTCCTCTGGGCCCGTGTTTTCCCTATTGATGCCTTCACTCTTACTTCAGAGGTTTAACTTGGGGTCTTACCTCCAGTCTTCATGTGAAGGAATTTGCAGTGGCAAGGCACAGGCCTAGGGAGAATTTTAAATTAAGTTTTCCTCTTCTCCAAAGAGAAATCCAACTCTCAATCTGAGAACCAGTGGTAGGAAGAATTTTAGCCTTCCAGTTCTGTGGTCATGATTAAGAAAGCACTTTTGATTACTGGCTTTAGAACAAGAGTTCTTATAGCAACTTAGCATAGAATGCAGCACTGCTGTCACCTGCCACTTCAGCGTGTCCACGTTTATGGTCCTTTAAGGGCCAATGAAGTAAGTCATAGGGGGCCATGTGACTGTCCTCCAGGGAACACGTGACAGTGTCAGAGGATATGGTTGGTGGTAACCATGAAGGAAGGAGGCTACTGTTGGCAGGTAGAGGGCTGCAGGTCAGAGAGCTGCTAAGGAGCAATCCTTCAGTGCACAGGACATCGCCTCCTAGTGAGGACGTGTGTAGCCTCGATGTCCGTGGTGCCGAGGTTGACAAGCCCCACCTTAAGGTGGACAGGAAAGCAAAGGAGCATGCCTAGCTACTCAGGACTTCTCTGATTCTGTGACTCCTCCCCACCCTTCCCTTCTGGGTCCCCTCCACACCTGCAATACAGTCCCATGAGGTGTTTGCAGACTGCAGCTCCCGGCTTCTGTGTTAGTGCCGGGGAAGAAGAGCCCCTTTCCTCTTTTCCTTTCTTACCCTGTAGATGGGGACCACAGATTAGGGTAAAAGTTGCAAAGCTAGAGACCCTGAACTAGGCTTCAGGTTGGTGGTTGAATTGGGAGGCCAAGAAACTCACTTGGAAATCTCTGCAAGGCACTGTGTCCCACCTCCAGGGGCCTCCCAGACATGTAGGGTATTTCTGACTCCATTTTATGCAGAAACCAACCAAACTGACTCACTTTCCACCCTCAGGCATCTCATGAATGGCAGAGCTGGAACTGAAGCCAGGATTGCACATTTTAAGAGAGGCGCTCTTTCCTTTGTGCCATATGCTTCCCATCCCTCATTTGGGAGATGTAGAGATGAGACTAACAGAATGGTACAGGGACAGAAGAGGGACGAGCAGTAGCTACTGTTACCAGCTGCTTTGTGGTGGGCATGGATAGGAGTAGCTTTAATCTCTGCCACCAATTCTTACAGACAAGGAAACAGTGTTAGATGTGGAATTCAAGTTCAGGTGGTCATGTTTCTATAGCACAGGCCTCTATCCATGCTTTAAAGACCATTTTACTGGGCATTGTAGACTTGGCATCCTGCTTGGCCCCCCGAACATTCATGTGTAGCTTGCCTGGTACATAGCAGGAATTTTGCTTTTACTTTTTATGTGTGTGTGTGTACTGAGGATCAGCAGGCTTCGTGCATGCTAGGCAATCCCATAGTGATTCTTACTGCTGCTCAGTAACCTTGGTAAATGTCTATTGAATGAAATTAAGGAAGTCATTGGCAAATAATTACAGTTTAAGCCATTATGGAGCCATATATTCCTGTAATGTTGTTCAGCAGCCTTAGATATTAATAGCTGTTCTCTAACAAGAAATACTCTTGATATACCAGTGATTTCAAGTCAGGATATTCATCAGAAATGCCTGAATCACACTTGCCCTGCATGAGAATCCTCAGCCAGACCCCCTCTGGGGTTTCCCTAGAGCTTGCTTCTCTGAGGAGATGTGTCTGTCTGCTCTCCTTAGAAGCAGCAGTGTGTCCTTGGCATCTAGGTATGGAAGCCACTTTGTAGTAGATGTAGGGGTAGCATCGTAATGCTGTGTAATTTGATTCTGCTGGAGCTGCTTGCTTTTTTTGTTGATAAATCCAGGCGTTAACTGTAGTCTCTGTGCCACGCAAAATCTTATTCGAGCCTATTTAGATGGAATGCTAATTCTGATTGGACTGGTGTGGGAAAAGACTTATGAAAACCACAGGACCATTATAACATTTTTTTCATTCAAGCATCACTTATGTTTTAAACGTCAACCATGAAGACATTTCCTTAAAGAAGAACCTGCCAACCATGGCCAGTGAGATGGCTCAGCGGTGTTAGCGCCTGCCTGGCAAGCGCAAGGGCCCGAGTTCGACTCCCGGAACCCACATACGGAAAAAGGCCCGGTGATATCGCTCAGCGGCACGGGCGCCTGCTGGTGCGCGAGGTCCTGAGGTCGTCCCCCGGTACCCACAAAAAAAAAAAAGAACCTGCCAACCCAAACTGGTTGTTGAGTTCCAGGGTAAACAGCTAAGAATGGTCTAAGAAGCAAGAGAATTAGAACCACAGTGTCCTTGGAGTTCTTTATGGTGTCTCTGCTGAGAGATGACAGCCTCTTCTCTGAGGGAATAATTTTTTTAAAATTTTGTTTTGTTTTGTTTTGTGTTTTGAGATAGGACCTCACTCTGTAGCCCAGGCTGGCCTTGAACTCACTGTGTAGCCCAGGCTGGCCTCGAACTCACGGAGATCTTCCTGTGTGCTGGGATTACAGGTGTGTGCCACCACACCCAGCATTAAAATTTTTTATTTACATATTTACTTTGAGACAGAGTATTGCTGTGGAGTTCAGGGTGGCCTTGAACTCACTATGTAACCCAGACTTGAACTCGCAGTGGTCCTCCTACCTCAGCCTCTGGAATGCTGGGATTACAGGTGTGTGCCCCTGTGCCTGGCTCTGAGTAGATAAATTTGGTCTCAACCATTTCTTTCAGAAGCAAACCCCGAGGTCTGGTTGCTATGCCTGCTGTATTCTCCTGCTTTGGGGGCTTAGGCCCTGGAAGTTTGGGGAGCCCCCGTGCTCGTACCAAACTCTGCTCCTGCCGCATCACCTCCGCACTGGGTAGCGCTTGCCTCCTCTCATCGCCCCATGATGCCTCATCCTACATGCCTGTCACTCCTGTGGTTCTCTGCCCTTGACTTTCCCTGTGTCTGCGGATGTGTGCAACATGTTTGTATGTGTAAACTAACCCGTGTTTGTATGTAATATTTTATGTATGATAACTTGGGAGGATGAAGGTACAGGAAGAACTATGTTTCTAATTAAAAGTGGAGTTGGGAAATCCCTGGTGTTCCTTATGACTTAAATTTTTAAAAATTATAACAAATGCACATTATTTTTAATAAGGAGGTGAGGAATTTTAAATAATACACCCTTAAATGTAAAAAGCACGCTAATCAGCTGTGATTCTGTTTGCAGGTAAATTAGTTGTAATTCACTGTTGGGCCTCACTGTGCACAGGTGGGAGCCTGTGTTAGGGCTGTGCGTGTCTAAATCCCACCGCCTCGGGTTCAGCTTCCACCTCAGCCTCGTGCATTGCCCTTGAGTCCTGGAGGCTCACCAGACAGACAAAGCCTATTAGGTTCTACTGCTTCTCTTTCTCTTTTATAGAGTCAGTAATCACCGTGAGCCTTTTTTCTGTGATCCTTTAACAGTGCTACTTAATGTAAAATAAAAAATGACAGCTTTCATATTGATTTAGGAACAGTGATCTTTTCTATAGTTGGACTCAAGAATTGAAACACTTTGGAAAAAAGTAAATCCAGGGTAGCGAGCTGCCCTCTAGGTTAAATCCCAAGCCTGCTGTGCGCTGCACTGGATGGGATCACTTGTCTGCCATGCAGTCACCCAGGAAATCTGGGTGTGGGGACGTCTGCTTCTCCTGGTGCTGTTTTCCTGTGGGTTAATTTAAGGGGCTAGTAATGCAGTACAGTAACTCTGTCTTTGTTCTGATGATAGATGAACCATCTTTGGGTCTTCTTCCCTGGGAACCCAGTGCAGCTGCCTGTGACCACAGCTTGGCCTATCAGCCCTTGGTAGCGTGCAGTGCAGGGTGCTTTGGTGACAGACACGAGACTTGGAGACCTTTGTGGTCACCTGTCATGTTCTGAGTGGTATCAGTAGAAGAGGAAGAGTAGTTGGTTCCCATCTCCATAAAATGAGAAAGATCTCTCAAATGAATATAGGAAAAAATTTTAAGAGCTCCATTTGAAATTATTTTTAAGTCAGGTGTGATGGCACATGCTTGTAATCCCAGGACTCTGGAAGGCGAGGCAGAACGATGGCAAGTTTGAACCCAGGCTGGGCAACTTAGTGAGACCCTGTCTCAGAATTTAAAAAGGCTGGGGAAGTAGGTCAGTGCAGAGGCCTTGGGTTCAGTCCCCTTACCCCTCTACAAGTATTTCTGCTGTTCTCTTTGGCCCCTTTCAGCAGCATGTTTCAAATGTGTATTATGCAGACTTGCCTCTCTTGGTCATGGCGTTTGGGTGTTCCCATTAGCGTGTGTACCAGTTATGTATGGTGTCTTCCAGGCTGTGGGGCTGAGAGGAGAGCTAGTTGTTGGCTGGATTATGCTGATTGGCTTGAGTTCAACTCAGAAGCAACAGCAGGACTGAACTGACCTGCTTCTGAGGTGACTGCTCCTGTGTGTCTCAGCGTGGTCACTGGGTTTTGCTGCATTCATTTCCAGTTTCGGTTGAGAGGAACTCTGAAGGCACCTTCTGGCCCCTGTTGAATTTACGTTTCTGGACATTAACCAGGGATTCTAAGGTTACGTTCATTAGTAACTTCAGGATCGATGAAGATTTCAGTGGTGACAGAGATTTTTAAAATGATACTAAGAAACAGTAGCTGATTTACCCCTTTCTATGGGCCACCTTCCAGTGTGGAGCACCACGGGAAACCATCATGGCAAAGTGAAAGTACTCTTTTCTATTAGTGAGAATGTGGTTTTAAAGAGGCTTTTGGAATTGAACATGATTTTAGTCATAATTTTGACCTAACAATATTTTCTTCATGCTTGGAAAGGTGATATTAACAGTAACTGTTATTTTTCCCTGCCTTCTTCCACAAGGTCAAGTGGGCTGAGTTCCCAGGAGCAGTAGTACAAAAGATAGTTTGAGATAGAATGTAAGAATTTCCAAATTAAATATTAAAATTGTTTTCTAAATAAAGTTATTAATATGTTTGTTACTCTTATAGAACCCAGATGTGCAACTTACAAATTTTTATCAGTACGCCAGAAAATAGGTACATAAAACTAAATAAAATGAAGTAAATTACAAGGTAACCGTACACAGATGACCAAAAAAATCTAATCTTAAACATGATCTGTTCCTAGCTGGGCCTGGTGGTGCCTGCCTGTAATCCCAGCCCTTAGGAGGCTGAGGCAGAAGGATTGCCATAAGTTCGACACCAGCCTGGGCTACATAGTTCAAGGCTAGCCTGAACTACATAGGGAGACCTTGTCTCAAAAAAACAAAAACAAAAACAAAATCAAAACAAAAAAGTGATCTGTTCCTAAATAACTGAAAGCTGGCTTTTTTTTTTTACATGGATTTTTTTCATTTATTTGTCATGCTCAGAAGTCATTTCCTCTTGTTCTTCTGTGCCGATGAATGCCTTGACGAACCTGTTAAGAACAACCCTTTAATCAACTAGGGTGCTCTTTTTTTTAATTGTCTAATTTTCTTAGGAGTCCGTGGATCGGTGGGGGAAATGCTGCTTTTCCTGGGCGGCCCTGCGCTGTCGGAAGAAGACTCCAAAGGCGAAGTACATGTACCTGGCGCAGGAGCTGCTGGTTGACCCAGAGTGGCCGCCGAAACCCCAGACAACAACGGAAGCCAAAGCTTTGTCCAAGGGGAATGGATCATGTCAGGTCATCACCATAGCAAGCGACCCAGTCTCAATGGCGTACTAAGGCGGTGTGTGGGACTTTCTGATCCTGTGTGTCAGAGTGTGCGCTGTTCCACATCCTGTCAGTTCTCAGAAAATTGGCCTTGTAGTTAAATTACCTCTCAGGCCTTCTCTGTCTTCGGTCACCAACCTAAATATTATACTATTTCCAGAACTTTGATTGTTACCCTCAGTGATACTCTTCGTATTGGATACAAGAGAAATCTGGTGCATGAGGGACTAGTTTCCTCTTATTTTCACAACTCCCTTATTAGAAAAAATTGATATTTCTATTCCAGACCCTAAATACGCGATTGGTAAAAAATGGGTCTTCATTAGCCGCCAGTGAAAACAAGTGGAAAGGCTGTTTCCTTCGATTCCAGTACTTCCACAGATTTCTGTGTGACATGCACCAGTTCTTCAGTAGTCAGGAGTGAGTTCAGTGGTGTTGCGTAGAGAGCTCAGGTTATTTCCATTGTGGTTTTCTATTTTCTGTACAAGCTGCCTGGGTTCGAGTTTTGTAATCAGAGGGCGCGCTCCTGCCTCTGCGATGACTCCCACACCGTGCGGTGGATCTTGTGTGTGTGCAGTTGGAGTCTGGTTTGCTTCAGTTTCATGTTATGGAACCTTTCTCACTAAGAACAAAAGATGATTTCCTTTGGCAGTAGATGTAGAACTACCTTTCTAATCGTTCTTCATTCCTGTTTTTTCTTCAGGATTAGTTTTATTTTAAATATCTTTTTATCTTCATTTTTGATTACCTAAAGACATAGGATGAGTGAATTTTGTTTTTTGATTTAGAATTTTACCTTGAAAGTTTTTTTAAGGTTTGGTATATGAGTCTCCTATCAGTGAGGCTTTTACAATAGAGCATTGGATGTGAACGACTGCTCTTTTCCAAAGCAACGTGAGCTCTGTGCGAGTTTGCCCTGCGCCGTCAGGTGGCGCCAGCGGTCCGCGCGTGCCTGTTTTGTTAGGAAGGAGCGCACAGGGCCTGGGAAGTTTCTGGGAGAAATAAACCCTGAGGAAATAAAGTTAAAAGATATTTGCAAAAGAAGTACAGAGAGTATTTTTCACTTTTCTGTTTTACCTGGTTAATGTTTAAATTCTAAAGGAACTTAAGGTAGCTTTTAAAATGCCGATATAAATGGGATCCAGCAATTTGGCAGTGCCCACAGTTACGATAAACACTGGCAGTTCTTACTGTAAAAGGGCCCTGAAATATTAAAAACATGATTTTATTCTATGCTCTTCCTTAACTACTCATCTGCTTGTACATTTCACTCTAGCAGATCATTGTTTTCCCAACACAAATTTACCATTTGACCAGACGTTACTGAGACTTGTGGACCCAAACATGTCTCATTCTTCGTGCTGCCGAGACCTGCACGATGTTGGCTGACTGTCGAAACGCGCATGACACTCAGGGTCAGCCTTCCTGCTGTTGCCACTGCTGATTCTTACAAAATACAATCCAAGTTTTCCATCAAAATGCATAATATGATATTATTACACATTAGATAAAAACAGTTTCTCTGCAGATGATTCTGTGAAGCTATGCATCTTAGACCTCTCAAGCTGTGAATTAGCACTGTTTTCTATCGTTACTGATTCTTGTTTTCTAATTTCTGTATTCATTTTAAATATGCTCAAGTGCTATTCTTCAGTGATTTCTGGGATTGTAAATTTTGTTCTTTGGTTTAAATATTGAAGCATATAATTAAAGTGATCGCTAAGTAGCAGCTTGCAAATCCAAATAATCAGATTATATTTAACATCTTTAAAAGCATGATCATAAAGAGCTATTTTTGACACATGCAGGCTTTTAACATTCAGAGTCAGTAGGGGTTTTGTAGCTCATCTGTCTGTATTGTTTCAGAGGAATGCAGTTTAGGTAGATGGAAACACAGTTGTAGGCAGGGTGGGCTTGTCCTGTTGAGAACGTCATTTGAAGGACATCTGTGAAGCCGGGTGTCAGTCTTCTCAGTGCCATAGATAGACGGAGTCCTCTTTGTGGGTCACTGTTGCATAATAGTAATTTTGGTTTTGAATTTTACCTTAAATTATTTGAGAGTATACAGAACTAAATTTAAAAATCTGTACATATATTATTTTGATGTATTAAGATTGATAAATATTGCTGATTTAAATTTTATTTATGCACCTAAAGGACAGAAATGTCCAGGAAAGTAATTGTTAAATAATGATATGTAGCTTTTTAACTTTTTAAATAAATAACAAGATTTTTAATGTGTGTCTCCCTCAGGGTTGTTTAAAGTTTCCCCCCCTCCCTCAAATATAGTGCTGACTGTATGTTTTCTGTCTTCTAGCACCAACTGCTGTAAGCAATGCTGCAAGTAATGCTTGAATAAACGTGGCTAAGCCAACAACAAAATAAATGCTTTTTATAGTAGTTTTATAATTCTTAAATTAAAAACCTTTCCACATTGCACTTGCATTTAAACAGAACTGTTGCAGTTTGAACTCTTTTTGCCCAGACGGTAACAGCGCTGCAGAGGTTCCCGGCATGGTGGTAACACAGCATTCATGTGGTCTGTTCCCAGAACGCGGTAGACAACAGCACATCCGGCGAAGAGCAGAGCCCACGCATTACAAGACATTCTGATATTTCATGCATGTAATTTTGACATATCTGAAAATAAGTTTTTGTATATTTATGGTGGGAGGGGATAGGGAGGTTTTAACAAAGTAGGATGTTAATTTTTGTACAGTCGTGGGCATTTACACATATTTTTAATGTATTAAAATTTGATAATTATGTGCACATGAAATTAATAGTTACTTCCTGTTATGATTTGTGAATTCCCTAAGACCTTGGATTTTTTTTAAGTAACTTTTTATCAGAAATGATACTGCATCTTTATATTTTTAAAATTGTATTGCTGCTCAAGAATGGTACCCTGTTGTCAAAAAGGCATACATTCATAATTGTACATTCAGCATTGTAAATAACCTTATGAAATCTTTTTTGATTGAAGCTATTAAAATAATCTAAATGATATTTCCATGTTTTTTTTTTCCTGTGTCTTCATATATTTGATACTTAAGTTATGTGAATACTGCTCTCTGAATTTATTTTCTTGCTTAATTCTTCATCATTTCCTTTTTTTTAACTTTGGATTTTCAAAGACGGAAGAACAACGTGCCACGGGCCTGTGCCCATCCTGGGGATGCCCATTCGTCAACACGTTGCAGAGCCACTGTCAGCATCAGGAGGCCCTAGGTGGGTGGTGAGAGAAGAACAGGGGCTTACAGTCTGTTCAGAGCTGTAAGATCTGCTCATTCTGTAGGCAGCATGGATGCAGAAAGAGCACTTGGGGAAAGAGAGAGGAGCTGGGGCTAAGTAATGGTGGTAGGAGGCACAGAGAAGCCAAGTTTGTGTCTGGCTTTTGTGCCCAGGTGGCAGGGGTTTCTGGTGTCCCGGGTTCTCCAAGAGGAAGACTGGCAAGCTGGATTGGCTGGGCGAAGGCCTCATTGGAGCCCAGGATGCAGAGGGTACAGAAATTAGGACAGCTGCTTATCCTAATGGAGGGTCAAACATTTGATGTCCAACTTGCATGATACACAGAAATCGGCCCTAGGTGGATCTGAGACCTAAATGCTAGTGACAAAACTGAAAATTGAAGGAATATAGGAGAATATTTTTCTGACGGGGGGTGGCTTAGTAGACATAAAAGGCACAAATTGTGAAGGAAAAGAGTGATAACATTACCTCTATTAGGACGTAGGTCCATCAAAAGACATTGTAGAGAAGGTGAGAAGCCCCAAACTAGCTGAAAAGTTCATGACCCCGATATCCAAAAGGGTTAATAGCCAGAATACAGAGTGCCTACAGTGCAGTTGTATACAGAGAAGTGGGTGAAAGGAAACAGAATGTTTCAGCAGGTGAAGCACAAGGGGTCCTTAATTCTGTGAAAAGGTGTACAAATTCATTCTTGAAGGAAACACAAAAGTAAAGCCACGCTGGCAAGATGTAATTCATGGTGTTCGTGTCCCCAGGGCCAGTGTGTTGAAGGCTTGTTGCCAGCTGGTGGCACTGTGGGTGACAGATGGGAGGTGGGGTCTAGCTGGAGGAAGTGGGTCCTGGGACAGTCTCCCCAACTGCCACCAGGCCAGGACCAGAAGGAGCCAACCCAGTGGTGATGGACTGCAGCCAGAATAAATCTCTTTTAAATTGATTACCTCAGTATTCTGCTGTGACAGAAAGCTGTGACAACTTTTTTTTTTTTTTTAAGACAGGGTCTTGCTCTGTAGCCCAGACTGGCCTCAAACTTGAGATCCTCCTGCCTCAGCCTCCTGAGTGCTGGGATTACAGTTGTGTGCCACCACACCTGGGTCAACATTTTTCTTTTAAAACAGCAGGCAGAGATGTGAAGCAGTTCTTAGCCTTACCTCCACAGACAGTGTGAAGAACTGGCACAGTGTGGCATGAAAAGGCAGCATGGCCCATCTAGCCAGTATGACAGAAGTCAGACCAGGCCATGGATGGAAAAGCTTCCACAGTGAGACCCGAGTTGTGTGTGGTCTCTCTGGGTTTGCAGATAATTGCCACTACACACTGCACGTGGCCCTCTGAGATAGGGACCTTCCCTGACTCTTCTGGTGATGTCCTTATCCTCAGGATGCAGGGATATACAGCCTCTTCCTCTGGAAAGTGCAGAATCACACGCATAGCCCTAAGCCTTTCAGTCCCTTTGGGGTGGACAACCATTTCAGGTAAGGCAAATGTTTTTAAAATTAAAACTGAAAAAAAGGGGGTGTGTGTGTGCTTAGGAAGTAAAATTTGGTACAAGAAACACTAAAATTTAACTTGGTAGAGAATGTTTTGAAGATTGGTATTACCGTGTGTATTTTGCAGATAATTATATACCCCAAGTATTACTTTGGTTAAGCATCTTTGTAGCTCCCTATGTATAACTGTCAGTACAACCCTCAAATTCTGTGATCCCAGTTACTTAACTTTTCTGTGCCTCCGTGCCATCGTCCTTGAGCTCAGGATAATAATCGCACCCACATCATAGTTACTGAAAAGATTCGGTGAACATACGGTAAAATGCCGAGTCACGCCTGGCATAAAGCGGTGGGTATCGATTGGCATCTGCTTTTCTTAGTTTGAAAACGCTTTCATCTCAGTGCTTTAAATTGAGAGTAAAAATCAATCCAAGAGTGAGACGTGGTAGTGCAAAACGATGCCTTTGCCCTCTCAGGGAGATGTGGCCTTCTGAGGAAAGAGGGAGTCTCAGCTGTATGTGGACAGCACGCAGGCGGGCAGCGAGCCTCCCGGGGAAAGGACTTCAACCCAGCAGCATGCCCAGGGTCCCGGGATTGGCGTGCGCCGCTGCGGCTCTGCTGCGGACGGCGCTGCTCTGCACGTTGCTGGGGCTCCCGCGCGCGCAGCCCTGGCCCTGCCCCCAGGCCTGCAGGTGCCCATTCCGCGACGCGGCACAGTGCTCGGGCGGCCCGGTGGCGCGCGTCCCTGCGCTCGGCCTGCCCGCCAACCTCACGCACCTGCTGCTTTTCCGCATGGGCCCCGGCGCCCTGCACAACGACAGCTTCCGCGGCATGACCGTCCTGCAGCGCCTGATCCTCTCTGACAGCCCCATCTCTGCTGTCGCCCCGGGCACCTTCGACGACCTGATCAAGCTGAAAACCCTGAGACTGTCCTGCAACAACATCCCCCACCTTCCCCGCGCTCTTCTGGACAGGACGCTGCTCCTGGAGCAGCTGTTCCTGGACGGCAACGCACTGCGGATCATCGACCCTGACCTATTCCGGAACCTGGCCAACCTGCAGGAGCTCCTCCTTAGCCACAATCAACTCGCCTCGCTTCCTGCAAACCTCTTCGCAAACCTGGGGAGGCTGAAAGTGCTGGATCTATCCTGGAACAACCTGACGCACCTGCCCGAGGGACTGCTCGGCTCACAGGCCAAACTCCAGGAGCTCCTGCTGCACTCGAACCAGCTCGTCTCGCTGGACTCAGGGCTGCTGGTCAGCCTGAGCGCCCTGGTGCGGCTAGAGCTCGATCGGAACAGCATCCGCTCCATCGCCCCCGGCGCCTTCGACCGCTTGGGAAACCTGAGCTCGCTGACACTGGCGAGAAACCGCCTGGAGCTGCTGCCGCCCGGCCTCTTCCTGCACAAGCCCCGGCTGACGCTGCTCACGCTCTTCGAGAACCCTCTGACCGAGCTCCCCGGGGTGCTCTTCGGGCCCATGCCCGGCCTGCGCGAGCTGAGCCTCAACGGCACCCAGCTGCGCGCCCTGCCCCGCACGCTGCTGCGCAACCTCAGCTCCCTGGAGCGCGTGCGGCTCGACCGCAGCCAGCTGGAGGCTCTGCCGGGCGACGCGTTCGCGGCCCTGCCCCGGCTCACCGAGGTCCTGCTGGGCCACAATCCCTGGCTGTGCGACTGCGGCCTGTGGCCGTTCCTCGAGTGGCTGCGGCAGCACCCGGGCGTCGTGGGCCGGGCCGAGCCCCCACGGTGCTCCGGCCCAGAGCCGCGCGCCGGCTTGGAGCTCTGGGCTCTGCTGGAGGGCGACCCCTGGTGCCCGAGCCCGCGGGGCGTACCCGCCCGCGCCCCGGCCCCGAGCGCCCGAGGAGCCCCGGGCCCTACCGCGGTGCCCGGCAGCTCGGAGCCCTGGACGCGCGTCCAGCCGGTGGCTGCGGGCGAGGAGGATGGAGCTCATGGCCTCTTCTGGGCTCTGTACATCCTGCTTCTAGCTGCCCAGGCCATCGTAACCGGGGTCATTGTGTTCGTTATGATCAAGATCAGCAGGCTCTTTCGGAAATTAATCAGGGAGAAAGCACTTGTCTGAGTCCCCGGGAAACCTTGTCATCAATGAAATCGTGAACAGAGTACTGTCGGGTGTGGCTCGGAAACTGCTCGGCCTGTCCTGGCAGCCTCCTGTGAGTTCCCATTTATTTACAGCAGCCAAATAGGTCCTTTGGTTTTCATTTCCTGGAACTAAGTGCCACCTCATTTTACAAGCATTTCTGGAGCAGCGAACGTGTGACAGGTGTTCATGAGAGTAATGATAAGCTTGGTGTCTGGTTTATTGTGCTTGTATTATGTCCTCAGTTATTCTTCCAATTGAAGGCAGTTAAACCCTTGTTGCTTTAATTGGATGTCACAGGCTGGAGAGATGACAGCTATGGGTTCCCTCCTGGCTCCACCACTTACTAACTGCACTGGCTCTGGACAGTACACCCACACACATTCTCCATGCCTGGCTTCCCTCACCCCTGAAAAGAAATAAAATGTCCCTGCCCCATGAGTCGCTGTGAGCATCAGTGGCCACCAAGCCTGTAAAGGCTTAACCCAGTGCCCTGCGTACAGTAAATGCCCAGTGGGTGACAGCTGTGATTACTAAAGCGATTATTATTGGCATCAGGATTTCTAAAGATGAGCTTTGAGTTGGTGTTTCCCTCTGTGCATAAAAGTAAGAGCAAACTTTCTCAAACTGAAGGTTCTGTCTAGTGTCACCCGGTGGGTGGTGTCAGCCCAGTGTGGCCATGGTCACAGGCCAGAGCAGTAGATCCTCCCACAACATCCGTCGGCTGGGGAGCGGAATAGCTGGGTCCTGGCGTGTGTGTGTGTGTGTGTGTGTGTGTACTTCTCCTTCCTGTCCAAGTTCCAATGTTTCCCCTTGCTAAAGCCTTCACATGTCCAGTAGACTTACCTTGCCTTGTTTGTTTCCAAATTTTGAAACTACCTACAGCTTAAAATCCAGATGTTTTTGATGGAATACAGAGTCAGTTCTAACCATTGTCACACTCAGTCGAACTTCCCAGCTCTCTAAGCCTTTGTTTCCTGGCCTGCCCAGTGAGGATAATAATGGTCCATCCCTTGTAGCAAAGATGAAATGAGAAAAATGAGATAATGCACATCAGAGGAAGTCTATGGCTGTGACAGAAATCGCCCATTCTGATCAGCTCCTTCAGAACACATGGCGTTCTGACATTTCTCAGCACCGTGCAGGGCTCAATAATTCAGCAAACGTTTGTCTGACCCTACTTCATGCCGAGCACTTTTCTAAGTGGAGGGTCAGAGCTGTGGATAAAGCAGGGTGTACAGTGCCAGGTTGTGTGCTGTGTCCTGTCCAGTGACAACCTCATCCCCCATCACCTTCAGATATTCAGGGAAGTGTGGGGGCAACTTTGCACACCTGTGCTATGTGTAGAAAATATGCTTTGCTATGTTTGCTTTTTTTGTGTGTGTGGGTACTGGGAGTCGAACTCAGGACCTTGTGCTTGCCAGGCAGGCACTTATGCTGCTGAGCCATATCACTGGCCCTGTTTTTTGTTTTTTTAAACAGAATAAAACACAACAGATAAAGTAGAAGGGCCCTGTATATATCTCTTCCCCGATTCATGCTTTTCTTCTCTCCTTGGAGATAACCTACTTCATAAATATGGGGGTTTGCATCCTGACGTGTTATTATGCGCTTACTGTGTGTGTCTACAACCCTGAACACCGAGGCTATGCTCTGCACATTTTCAAATGTTGCATAAATGATGCTACTATTGCTATAGCATTCTTTCACTTTTTTTCTGAGTTAAAGTACTTTTCAGATTTAACTCTATGATGTACTAGGCTCTAGTTTATTTATTTTAATAGCCGTGTGAATACATCACACTTTACCTGTTCCTTTGTTGATGGACATTGATTTCTGTGGGTTTTTTTTTCCTTTTTATTCCCTTCCTCCACGCTTGTTAATGTCTGATTTTTTAGTTTTGGTCAATCTGAGAGGTATGAAATGGTATCTCATTTATGTATTTCCCTGATAAGTAGTAAAGTTGAGATTGTTTTTAAATGTTTATTGAACATTCGGATTTCTTCGTCTGAGTATTGCCTATGCATATACACTGGCCAATTTACAATGACCCCATTGTGTTGAATTATAGGATTTTTCTTACATACACAGACACTTCTATAATTTATATTCTTTGGAGTTACCCTAATTATGGGTTCTTGTTTCTCTGTTATTATCTTTTGTTGAATAAGAGTTTTCTTTTCTTTCTTTCTTTCTTTTTTTTTTTCCGGCCTGCGTATCATCAGACTCAGGACCTTGAACATGGTAGGTGAATGCTACTACTGAAAGAGTTTCCCTTTTAATCTAGTCATATTAAGCAATACAACATTATAGTGCATGCTCTTAAAAAAAATCTTGTTTGAGAAATTTTTTCCCACACACAAAAAAAGATTTCTTCCTCCTTTTAGATCATAAATGTACTCTCCTATGTTATCTTCTAACAGTTTTGTTTTTACTATTTAGATCCTTAGTCCACATGGGATTTGTTTTCAGATAGGGTGTGGTGTAGGGAACCGACTGGAACCTTTCTCAGTGTAATATCCTGTCATCCAGACCGTTAGTCAAACAGTTCATTTCCCCCCATTGACTTCTTAATGCCACCGGGGGAATTTATCAAGTTTCCTCGAAAGCCTGTGTTGGTTTCTAGATTCTGCAGCTGGAATACGATCTGTTTGTTCAGCCCTATATCACACTCAGGCTTCATTATGGAGCTTTAATAATTTTGCTATGGAGTTCCCTTTCCACCGATTCTTCCACCTTGGTCCTTTACGCATATTTTAGAGTCAGCAAGTCCTGCTCCGCGGAGAAGCCCTGCTGGGATTTTGCTAGGAATTGCACCAAGTTTATAAACTAATTTGTGGAAGAATTTGCATTTTTTTACAAAGTTTTCCTATCAGTAAACATGGTTGGTCTTTTCATTTATTCAGGTCTTTTCTAATCTTTCAGAATGTTTTCATAAAAATCTTGTACAGATTGTTAGATTTATTCCTACCTATTTTCTCTCTTTTTGACTTCTTGTCGCTAGTACAAATGATATATATATATATATATATATATATATATATATATATATATATATGTATTTTTTTTTTTTTTTTTAATGTGGGTACCGGGAGTCAAACTCAGGACCTTGTGCTTGCCAGGCAGGTGCTTATGCCGCTGAGCCATCTCACTGGCCCAAATGATATTTGTGTGTGTGTGTGTGTGTACTGGGAGTCGACCTCAGGACCTTGCGCTTGCCAGCAAGCACTTGTGCCACTGAGTGATATCACTGGCCCTTTTTTTCCTTTATGTGGGTTCCGGGAGTTGAACTCAGGACCTCGTGCCTGCCAGGCAGGCGCTTATGCCACTGAGCTATCTCACCGGCCCTATATTTTTTTAAAATAACATTTTGTAATGTTTTTACCAGTAGATAGGAATGAAGTTTATTTTTACATACTTTTACCTGCCAATAATTTTAACAATTGGCTGCTGCTTATTAAAACCTTATATCTATGTTTTATTTATTTTTCTATTTTAAAAAATGTTATCAGCACTGGCTGTATCCTTTACTGTCATTTTGGTGGGAAATGGTAGTAAAGGACATCCTTAAAATCCTGACTTAATCGAATGTTTCATCAATAAATTTGGCATTTCCAGCCCTAGTTTGATAAGTGTTTGTTAAAATCATGAATAATTGTCAAATTGTATTGATTTTTGTCCTATTAAGATGCTTATATTTTTTTCTCCTTCAATGTGTTAAAAAGGTAAATAAAATTACAGATTTTGAAAAGTAAATTCATGGTTGTGTTCCTGAAGTAAACTAAAGCTCTTAAAAATATACTGCTGGATTCAGTTTGCAAATGTTTTGTTTAAAACTTTAAAGACCTGTTCGTCAGTAACATTTACTTGTAAGTTTTTTTTTTTTAAATAATAATATCTTTGGTTTGGTATCAAGTGATACAACTTCATGAACCGAGTGGAGGTATTCTTTCTGGAATAGTTTATAAAAAGTGAGATCATCTTTTCCTTGAATGCCTCTGGAAACCTTGGCCTGTTTTGTTACTTGTGCTGTCCTGGCTGCCTTGATGTCCTGACTCGATTCAAAACATTGACCTTTCATGGTCAATTTGGGGACCATGGGGAAGAGGCAGAAGTCACATGGCAGTCACATGCCAGATCTGGGGAAGGTGGGTGAGGACACACCCTGATGTTTTTACGAGCCTGCCTTTCTGTGGGGTGGCGCTCGGCGGCAGCATTCACTGTATTTTTGATCACAACTTGTAAAGACACTCAGGAAAGAGGGCTTCCAGAACTGCTTCAGAAAGTGCAAGGACGATGGGATGAGTGCGTTCAAAGCAAGGTGGAGGATTTTGAGGGGGGTTCATGGCCATGCGTATTTTACTGTAATAAAATTTTTAAAACCGTAAAACATTCACTACGTATTTTGACCACCCCTCGTATATCATTTACCTCTTGCTGCATAATCTTGCCCAAATCTTAGTGGCCTAAAACAGTGCAGCTGTCATTCACCAGTTTCTGACAGCACTTCGGGTGGTTCCGACCCACGTTCCCCATGAGTGTGTTATCAAATGCTGATTGCAGTGACGGTTGCCGTTGTCTTCGCTGGCCTGGAGGATCTGCTTCCAAAACCTCCCACTCGTGGGCTTGGCGGCCAGCAGCTCCTGGCAGGAGGCCGCGGCCGTGTACTGCAGCCTGTTGTGCGTTATGGTAACTGAGCAGCTGACCCCGGGGACTTCAGGAAGGAGGGAAGGAAGTTTCGCTCACAGCTCTGGAGGTGCAAGCAGCAGCCCGTGGTGCTGGTGCCCTGGTGCAGGCCCCTGAGGGACCCGAAACGGTGTGTGCAGAAGGGACCCGGCCTGTGAGGTGGCCTCGTTCACCACAGCTTGGTGTCACAGGAGCAACGACGCACTCCACGGGAAAGGTATTTATTGTTTTTGTTATTTTTAATTTTTTAGTAACGTATTAGTTTCCGTCTTAATTGATTCAGTGTGTTATTCCCATCCATGCCTGTAGCAAGCGCTGGTCCCGTCCAACTACTCTGTCACTCTCTTCTCCTCTCCCCACCAGAATACTCTTCTACTTGCAGGGCACCTTAAAACTAAACAAACAGCAACAAACCACACCGATTGTGCTTTTTTTTTTTTTCAGACAGGATCTTGCTATGTAGCCCAGGCTGTCTTTGAACTCCCAGTGATCCTCCTGCCCCAGCCTCCTGAGTGCCAGATAACAGGTTTGTGCCACCCTACCCAGCTTGAATTGTACACTTTAAAATAGCAAATTTTATATGTGTGAATTATATATCAATTTCAAAAAGCAAGTTCAAGGAAAAAAAACAGGATCAAGAGGCCTTTATTGTAAAAATGATGTGAAGAAAAATGAGAGAGAGAGAGAGACTGTCATGAAATAATGAGCTTTGTATTATAGAAGGTTAGGAAACCAAAGGTTGGCTGCTCAGCTCTGGTGGAAATGAAGTAGGAAGGAAGGGAGGGAGGGACGGAGGGCTCTTTCCAAGGACAGTGCCCCTGTGACCAGCCCTTTCCGCCGGGCCTCTCCTAGAAAGTGCCCCTCCCCGCCGGGAACCGAGCTCCCAGTACTGCGCCCGAGCACACGGAAGCCACGGCCTCTCTGCAGGCCGCGAGAGGCCCAGGGCAGTGGCTTCCCAGGCCCGGCCCGGCCCGGCCCGGCCGGGAGCGCGGGGACGAGGACGCGGGGTCACTCGGGATTCGGCCGCCAGCGCGCGCGAGTCCTGCAGGTGTCGCTTATTTTGAACCACCGATTCCATGTTTTCCAGTGATTACTGATCTACTCGGTTTTCTGTTCCCTCGCACTCACTGCATTATTTTCTAGGAAATCGTCCATTTTGTTTCCACGTCTTCAAATTTATTAGGCTAACGTTTTTAATAGCATTTTTTTATTTAGCTTGAAAACCTCGGCTGGATCTTTAGTTGTACCTTCAAAGAAATCTTCATATCATCTTTATTTTTTGTTTTTCAATTTTGCATTTTTTTGTGTGTTTTATTGGCTTTTGTTTCTATTATACCATTGTTTATCATATCTCCTGGGCATGGTGGTACCCACCTGTAATCCAGGCACTCGGGAGGCTGAGGCAGGAGGATCACCATGAGTTCAAGCCAGCCTGGGCTACATTGCATGACCCTGTCTTAACCCCCACCACCAAAAAAAAAAAAAAAAAAAAAAAAAAAACCACCCAAAATTCTTTCTAGTGGTTATCAGTTTTTAAAAACATGCATACTTAATTATATAATTACCCGCCAAATTTTAAAGTGTTCGGTTTTTCCTTGCTGTTTCCAAACATGGCATGGATTATTTTTTTTTACTCTTTGAACATAGTGAAAATCATCTCAATATCTTGTTATTTAACTTTTGATTCATTCTTTTAAAACTTGTTTTAAAATTTTTTTTTGGCATTCTATCCCCAGCACTGCCAAAAAGTATAGTTAAATTTAATTTACTGATGTTATGTATTTCTGCTAAAATGAAATGTCTGCTTTTAACTACTTTTTTTTTTTTTATGTGGGTACTGGGAGTCGAACTCAGGACCTTGTGCTTGCCAGCAGGTGCTTGTGCCACTGAGCAATATCACCGGCCCTTTTTTTTTTCCTTTATGTGGGTACCAGGAGTCGAACTCAGGATGTTGTGCTTGCCAGGCAGGCGCTTATGCCGCTGAGCTATCTCAATGGACCTGTTTTTTTGTTTTTTGTTTTTTTTTTTTTAAAGAGAAGAAATAAAAACAAAACAAATCAAAAAAAGAACAAATTTTCAAAACAACATAATATGAGGGTAACAATGGTCAATGCATTACGTATTATTATCTTTAAGTTAGTTATTCAGGATACCAGACATTAGCATTCAATTGTCCAAACATTATTGGCTCAAACCTTACTCTTCAATGAACTAAGTAAAATTGGTAGTGTATCTATCTTAACCATCTTATATATATATATATATACAATTTTTTTCCCTTTCCCTTCTTTCTTTTCCCTATTCCAGTCTCTCTTTCCTATTGACCAGTTTATTTTTGATTCACCGTGTCTATTGTACATTTTGTATCTTATTTACTCTTTCAGTTTCTCATACTAGAGAGACAATATGATGCTTACACATGTGCGTCTGGTTTATTTCACTTATGAGTATTTTCTCGAGTTGCATCCATTTACCTATAAAAGTCTCCAGTTTATCCTTCTTTATGGCTGAATAGTACTCCATTGTATAAAAATACCACCTCTTTCTTATCCATTCCTCAGTTGATGGGCATTTGGGTTGTTTCCAAGATCTGGCTATTACAAATTGTGCTGCTATAAACATGGGTGCACATATATCGCTGTGGTACGATGTTTTTAACTCTTCTGGGAAGATGCCCAGAAGGGGAATAGCTGGGTCAAATGGGACCTCCAACCCTAGTTTTTTGAGGAATCTCCACACTGACTTCCACAGTGGCTGTAGCAGTCGACACTCCCACCAACAGTGAAGAAGGGTTCCTTTTTCCCCACAGCCCCTCCAGCATTTGTTATTAGTTGATTTCTTTATAGTAGCCATTCTTTCTGGGGTGAGATGGAATCTCAGTGTTGTTTTAATTTGCATCTCTTGAATGACTAGTGATGTTGCACATTTTTTTGTATATTTATTTGCCATTAGTATTTCTTCATCTGAGAAATGTGTATTGATCTCAGATGCCCATTTTTGGAGTGGGAATGGACCCGTTTTATTTGTGTGCGTGTGTGTGGGTACCGGGGGTTGACCTCAGGACCTTGCGCGCCAGTAGGCACCTGTGCCGCTGAGTGATATCACTGGCCCTTTTTTCGTATGTGAATACCAGGAGTCGAACTCAGGACCTCACGCTTGCCAGGCAGGCGCTTATGCCACTGAACCATCTCACCGGCCCTGTTTTTTGGTTTTTTGAGACAGGGTCTTGCTATGTAGTTCAGGCTGGACTTGAACTCAGTATGTAGCCCAGGATGGCCTCAAACTTGTGATAATCTTCCTGCCTCAGCTTCCCAAGTGCTGGGACTACAGGTGTGTGCCACTACACCCAGTTTATTTAACCACTTTTGACCCAAAAAACAACAGTTTGATGTGATTCAACTTTCAAGTTCTGGTACCATAAGCAGTTCTACATTTGTAACTTATTTATTTTGTTTTTTGAGACAAGATCACGCTGTGTAGTTCAGGCTGACCTTGAACTCACTATGGAGCCCAGGCTGGCCTCACACTCACAGGGATCCTCCTGCTTCAGCCTCCTGAGTGCTGGGATCACGGGCGAGGACCACCATGCCCAGCTACATTTGTGACTTTAAATTGCACCTTTTATCTCGGTGCACCAACCACACAGTCTCTGTGAATGCTCTGTGCGTGGACACCGCATTCGTGTTTGTCCTGTGTGCTCCTTTTCCTCCCACTTCCAACTTCTGGTGACACTGATCAGTTCTGTATTCTTAATCAGAGTTAAAAGTTTGGTGATTTTTGAAAAAGTTGAAACGAGCCAGAAGGAGCCGGTGCCATTGCTGCTCTGTAAATGCACCAGTCCCCTGCCTGTGACACTCAAGCCCTGCATCTCCATTCAAGTGGGCCCTTGGGAGCAGTGGCGATGAGCTGATACTTGAAAGTTCACCCATTTCTCTGCTCCAAGTCTCTAGCTCTAGATATTTCCTTGACATCTCCTGGCACGTTGAGCCTGTCTGTCCTGGGCCCCTGCTGTCCTTTGACCCCCTCCCTCCTGACCTCACTTGTGTGTGATACCTGACTTATCCTCCAAGCGCCCGCACGTTGGGCTCTGCAACGTTGGAGCTGCCTCGAGTGTTTGGGAAAAGTCACCCTAAACACCTCCGTCTCTCCCAGGCGTGCCCACGGCGGGTGAGGCAGGGCTCACCACCCAGCAGCCCACACCCCCTCATTAGGCACCGGAATGTCACAGGATGATCCGTCAACACCATAAAGACAGACACGATAGAGTCCGGTCTGGGTTTGAGTGCAGGAGGCTGGGTGCCCAGGGGGGAAAGCCAAGAGCAGCCCAGCCAGGGCCACTGCGCCCCTCCCTCCCAACAACGCTTCCCGGCGCCTGCTGGGTTTATTGTCCAGCATGGGCACCTCGTGGGAGGGTCCTGTGGTCCAGGGGCTGCCGCCTTCATCGGGTATTTATTAAACATCAGATACACTCCCAGTGTCATGAAGTTGACTTTCCTGGCCCTTCCAAGCACCCGGGGAGATGGGCGTTATTATCCCACTGAGGCCCAGATTCATGGCTAAGGTTGGGGCTGGCAGAGCTGTCACATAACCCTAAGCCTTCTGGGCTCTCCTGGCGTGGATGGGCCAGCTGCCCAGCTAAGACAGCTGCCAGTCAGGGGGATGCAAGCACGGGGACCTCCTGAGCTGGGGTGGTAGTCCTTCAAGATAGAGGGGTCTCTCCCAGAGCTGAGCATTATTTGTGGGGGCCATGGCTGATGAGGAGAAAAAAGAGGGACTAAAGAGAAAGGAAGTTGGGCATGGTGGAGCGTGACTGTGATCCCAGCACTTGGGAGGCTGAGGCAGGATTGCTGGGAGTTCAAGGACAGCCTGAACTACATAGTGAGACCCTGTCTCAAAACAAACAAATGCACACCAAGAAACAAAATAAAAATAATACAAAAGAGAGAGGAATATGGAAGAAAAATGGATGGGAAGAGAGGTAGATGGGAAGGAGGGAGGGAAGTGAGAGAAAGGAGGTAGGGTCTAAGTGACAGTTACACTGAAGTGACAGCAGGTCAGCCCTGTCCCAGCAGGATCCACCCAGAGCCTACAGGAGTCATCCCCTGTGGTGGGAATGGCAGAGTTGTCTCAGCTCTGTGCCGATTCAGTTCCCCAATCCTTACCAGGGTTCTCTGAACCAGAGAAGGTAAAGGGTGGATAGGTGCTTTGAAGTGTGGAGGGCCCTGGTCACCAGCTTACCAGGAGAGCAGGGTGATGGCTGGGTCACTTTCTCATCACTGAGACAGACACTTGACAACCACAATTTAAAGGAGGAAAGGTTTATTTGACTCACGGCTTCAGAGGGTTCAGTTCATGGTTGCCTGGCTGCAAGGCAGAAATGGCCTGGCTGAAGGGCCTAGTGGAGGACAGCTGCTCACCTGCTGGCGGTCAAGAAGCAGAGAGAGCAGGAAGAGCCAGAGAGAGGGGGATCCACTTCTAGAGCCATCCCCAGTGACCCACAACCTCCAACACATTCAGCCACGCACTCATCCACAGAGGGACCTGCTGGTGAGTACTGTCCCCTTCCGAAAGCCCCATGCCTGTGGGGCATTTTAGACCTAAGCTGTGTCTGCGCTGCCCCCTCCACAGCCCAGGGCGTAACCAGGATAGTGCTGCCAGGCACAAGGGGACCCAGGGACAAGGACGTCAACAGGCATCCAGGAAGGCAGGCACGCAGGGCCTCCTAGGTGAGCTGTCCCCATCCCCACCTCCCTCCACAGACCCTGCCTGCCCAAGCCCCCAGCCCCAGCCCAGAGCCTTCTGCTTGGCTCCAAGCCCCTGGAACTTAGGTGTCCAGTGATGCTAGGAGAGAAAAGAAACAGATTCATATTTCCGTTTTACCCCTCTCAGGCTCCGGTTCAATCACATCCTCAGTTGAAATTCCTTTTTTTTTTTCTTTTGTTGTTGCTGGTTTTCTTTGAATCATGGTCTCACTATGTAGTCCAGGCTGGCCGAGGCCTCGCAGTGATCCTCCTGCCTCAGCCTCCTGAGTGCTGGCATTACAGGTGTGTGCCACCACGTCCTGCTCTCAGTTCACATTTTTTTCAGTTGAGTTGCAGGATGGGAATAGACTCGGCCTCGGTGGAGTTCTGCTGACTCCCAGCGTTGGGGATGGCGTTTCTCTCCTCAGGTCCTGACCTGGAGACCCACCCTGAGACATCCAGGAAGAACAGCCTATCCGAGGACGCACCTCAGAGATCTCCGCTGTGACCCTGCCTCCTGTCCGCTCCCCTCTGTGGTTATTGCTGGGCTCCAGGGCTGTTAATTTTTCAGTGGTGATGAGAACATCAGGGCTTAGTGAAGGAAGATTCTTCAATGGGAATGGACAGAGAAGGCAGCCTCTTGGAAGGTAGTGAGCCTTTCATCACCAGGAGCAATCAAGCCTTTCTGAAAAAGAAAAGCATGCACTGAACAAAAGGGCAGAAACTAGCCAAGCTCACCTGTCTTCGTGCTCTGTGCACAGCCGTTCTCCTTCATTCTAGGTCTCTGCTCCTCTTTATGCCAGGGGACTCTCCCTGAAGCTCCTGTCATGCCTTGAAGGATCTATGCAAATGGAATCATCCCCATGGGTGGAAGCAGCTGCTGCCTGACTGACAGGCAGAATGAAGGCCCCTTAAACTGTCCTCGGGCTGGTCCCACACACTGTGGATGTCACCTTGGCTGGCACAAGAGACTTCAGAGAAGCCATCAGGTGAAGGCCCTGAGATGGAAGATTAACCTGCACTGCCCAGCAAGTCCAGCACAATCCCAAGAGTCCTCTTCAGAAGAAGGAGGCAGGGAAGCTGGACGCAGCAGTGCACAACTATAATCCTGGCACTTGGGAGGCTGAGGCAGGAGGATTTCGGGTTCCAGGCCAGCCCGGGCTACATAGGATTACCCTGCCTTTAAAACAAAAAAGGAGGAGGAGGAGAAGGAGAAGAGGGTGGTGAGTGTCTGAGAGAACCGAGGCTGTCGCGCCACCGACACTGAGGCTGAGGCTGTGGCCAAGGAGGCCGAGGCGAGAAGAGTCCCCTCCGGAGCTCAGCAGGAACGCGCCCTGCTGGTGCCTGGATTTTAGCCCCGTAAGACCCATTTGGGGCTCCAGATTGTTGTCACAGCAGCGGCAGGGAACAGTCCTCTCCCATCCCTCGACCCCTGGTGTCCTGCTGTCCCCAGAGAGGCTCCTCGGGTCAGGGGGGGCAGTGATTCATTTTCCCTCATGGGCAGGGGACCGGGCTGGGTGGGGCAAGGTCAGTGGGTGCTGTCCTGGAGGAGGGGCGCAGTGTGCTGTTGGGGATGCGGCCTCTCCTCCCTTCCTTATGGAGGGAGCCATGGGCCACCGCGCCCACCTGGGTTTTGTTTTGGATCAGGCTGTAAAGACCCCAGGCGACAGGAGAGGGGGTGTGGCTGCCACCTTCTGGTCACCAGAGCCCCGCCCAGCCCAGGAGAAGGAGGGAGCCCAGCGTTGGGCACAGGAGCTGTGTGTGCTGGGAAGTGCTCTCAGGCTCTGCCTCTGCAGCGACCATGGCTTGCAGAGCTGTCCCGCTCTGGTGACAACGCGGGTGAGGTGCCGGCGTGGGTGCTAAATGCGCCCATCCACATCCTCCAGCCAACAGGTAAACCAGCGGCTGCAGCTTTCGTTGTTGTTCGAGACAGGGTCTCGCCAGGTAGCCAAGGCTGGCCTTGAACTCACGGTGATCCTGCCTCAGCCTCCCGATGACAGGCGTGTGCCACCATGCCCTGTTAATGACAGGCATTTCGGAGCTGGCCATTTCCAGGGGCAGGGGTACCCCAAACCAGCGAGTGCCTCCTTAGGTTTGTCTTCCGGTCACAGCTTTGCACAGGGACCTTACAGGCCTGGGCCTGGCCCAGCAGAGGGACGAGGTGTGTGTCCAGCTGTCTCGTCTCCTGTGCCACCCCGATGTCCCAGCCAGGCCTCGGCTGCTGCCCCCCCATGTCCCATCGCTTCCCTTGGAAGGGTCCCCGTTGGTGGCTGTGTGTGGCAGGTCACCTGGCCAGGCTGCTCTGGCTGCTCTGTGAGGAGGGGACCTGCAGGTCACACCCACCAGCTTGGCTCCAGGAAGACAGAAGCCAGCGAGGCGTTTCTAAAGTACAACATCAGTGCAAGACACCCGCCCTGGTGTCCCTGTTCCCTGCATGTGCTCACACCCTGCATCTGCCTGGCACCTGCCACCTTGCTGTCCTCTCCGCACCTGCCATCCCCAGGCAGTGTCCCCAAGTTGATGGCCTCAGCTGCCTTTCGTATCTCAGCGGCAACGGGCTCAGTGACAGGCTCATGGGGACACGGCCTCTCCAAGGAGGGCTGTCCTAACACTGTCACCCAAGCAACAATCCTTCCTGTCCTCAGAGTCCCTGAGGTAGGGACAGCTGAGTCCACCTCTCCACTTGCTGGGAAGGAAGCAGCCCATGCTGGGAGGTCCCGTGTGTGGCTCTAAGATTCAGGTGATGGCGTTTGGTGATGGAACTGGTCTCGTGGCTGGCGTTTCCCATGCATTAGATGCCGTGTGGGCTGGCAGAGCTGGGGCCAGGCTGGCATGCACGCGGTGGGCAGAGCTGAGGAGCGAGAGGGTCTGAGGTTGGGCAAGGGAGGGTGTAAAGGGGAGCCGGGCGTGGTGGTGCAGGCCTGTCATGCTAGCACTCAGGAGGCTGAGGCAGGAGGGTCACTGCAAATTTGAGGCCAGCCTGGGCTCCATAGGGAGTTCAAGGCTAGCTACAATGGGGAAGAAGACGTGATTGGTGCACAGCAGAATTGGCTGTCTTATTTAGTGACCTTGTGCAGCGCTCCCACTTTATGGATGGGAAAACAGAGGCCCTGGGAGGAAAGTGGTTGTTCAGCCCTCGGGTCTCCCCCGAACCTGTGCATTTGCCTGCTGGCTTGGGGATGGCCACTTCCTGTTCCTTTTAGAGCTGCTCAGGAACTGGAGGGCAGTGAAGAGCGATGCGGGAGCAGAGGACGCAGCTCTCTTGCCCAGCGTTTTTGCGACATGGAGCAGGCCCTTCAGCGTGACTAAGGAGCACACAGGGCCCCGGAGCTCCGGAGCCTGACCTTTAATTAGGTGCGGTGACGCGCTGGCAGCTGCGCGCGGCAGGACTGTGATGTCATTCGCTTAATCATTTCAAAGGCAGCTGTGTTTTACTGTGGTGTAAAATTTGGAAGTCTCATATTAAAGCCTGCAATTAAATGTTACTTGAATAAATTGCTCTGGGCCAAAGAGAACTTTTCCTTCCTTTCCCCTGCAGCCCCCTCCTGCCCCCACCTGCTAACAGTCTGGCTGTCACTCTCAGCCCCTCCGAGGGAAAGCAAGGGGGGTGCTTTGAAAAACAATGTCTTAGAGGACATGTGCCTGGATGACCAGCTACACTTGGACAATCTCCAGGTCTGTGGATCCAGGTGGGCTGAGGTCCCTGTACAATGAAAGCAGTAAGAGCCCTCTGTACACAGGGTGATTCCTAGTCACCCATGGGAAAAGGTCAAGTAGCACGCAGCCTGCCCTGCATACAAAGCCTCAGCATGCAGACCCTGTCAGATCAGCTCCACCACCATACCCTGCCTAGCCTGGGCCTTTGCCCCTTCTCTAGAGCTCCTACCCTGACCCTGACCCCGTGGCTTTCAGAATCCCAGCCTCCAAAGCCCTTCCACGACCTCCCCTCCCTCTGACCTGCCTTCTTTGACCTGACCTGACTGGGTGAATCTTTCCCTCCTGCTGGGACGGGACTCAGGACGCATTGGTCCCAGGAGGCTTGCCTTTGGAGTGCTTTGTGTTCCCTGTGTGTGCATCTCGGTCCCCTTGGGTGGGGGCTGACGCTCAGCCAGACGAGTCCGTACACATCCCGGCCATGGCTGTGTGGAGCCCGGCTGAGGGCCGCACGGTTGGCTGGGACTTCTGTTCCTGGGTCCAGCCCAGCCTCAGGAGCCTTGCGGGTGACTCATTGGGGAACAATGCAGCACTGTCACTCGGGGGCCGAGTTCAGGTCCCCTTCGGGGGACGCATGGAGGATGGGGTCATTAAAGCAAGGAGAATTCAGGGAATGTTTCCTCCGCCATAAAAGCCATCCGTCAGCAACAGAAAAATGTGAAAAAATATAAAAGGCAAAATTACAGGGACAGGAGAGATGGCTCATGTTCCTATCACCCCAAGACAGGCTGGCCTTCCTCCCGGGCTCCGACCACACCTCTGGGGCAGGGGAGCTGGACGGACTAGGTGGCAAAGGGGGGTTCCCTGTCCATTCCCAAGTGGCCTTATGTCTGTCACTTCTTTTGTTTTCTGTTTTTTTGAGACAGGGTCACACTGTGTAGTGCAGGCTGGTTTTGAACTCACTGTATAGCCCAGGCTGGCCTCAAGTTTACAGCAATCCTCCTGCCTCAGCCTTCCGAGATATTTTTGTGCAACACACCACCACCCATTTACAGAACATTTTCATCTTCCCACACAGAGACTCTGCACCCAGGAAGATCAATCCTCATCCCTCTTCCCAGGCCCGGCTGCCACCATCCTACTGCCCATCTCTGCGAATGTCACAGAAGTGAAACCATACAGTATTTGTCTTTCTAGGATCGGCTCATGTCACTTAGCATAACACCTTCAGGAATTTTCTTTCTTTTTAAAATTGAGCTGGGCGTTGTAATCTCAGTACAGGAGGCTGAGGCAGGAGGATCGCCTAGAGTTTGAGGCCAGCCTGAGCTACATAGTGAGATCTCGTCTCAAAAAAAGAAAAAAAGGGCCGGTGAGACGGCTCAGCGGCTTAAGCGCCTGCCTTGCAAGCGCGAAGGCCCGAGTTCGACTCCCGGATCCCACATACGAAAAAGGGGCCGGTGATATCGCTCAGCGGCACGGGTGCCTGTTGGCGCGCGAGGTCCTGAGGTCGTCCCCCCGGTACCCACAAAAAAAAAAAAAAAAAAAAAAAAAAAAAAGAAAAAAAAATTTTGAGTGACAATCCCTTGTGTGTAGCTAGCAAGTACATTGTTCTTCCATTGGTCTGGGTGCCCTGCTGCCTGCACCCTGTGCTGCTGTGAATAAGGCGTGTGAACCAGCTGCACGACTGTCTCCTTGAGCCCTGCTTTCAGTCCTTCGGATGAACACCCAGCGTGGCCTGGCCGATGACACAGTCAGGCTGTGCTTTGTGTGTTGAGGACTCTCTGTCCTGTTTTCCACTAGAGCCGTGCCCTCTTCCCCTCCACCAACAGTGCGCCAGGGCTCCGTGTCCCCGCGCCCGTGCCACACTCATTTTCTGTTTGCTTAGTTTTATTTGGAGATGAGTCTCACTAAGCTGCTCACGCTTGGCCACAAACTCTGGGTCCTCCCGCTTCAGCCTCTGAAGGAGCTGGGCCTCCAGGCGGGGGCCACTGGGCAGGGCCTGGATTTTCTTTTTTGACAGCAGCTCTGCTACAGAATGGGTGCAAGGTGCTACTGCATGGTGGGTTTGGTTTGGCTTCCCTGTGGTGACAGCGACGTGGGCATGTCCCTCTGCTTCACAGCCACTTGCCTGTCTCCCGTGGTGCGGTGTCAGTTCTGATCTCTGTCCCCTTTCAGCCTGGCCGCTTGCTGGCAGGTGGCGACTCATGAGGGCAGCACTCTCTCCTCCACCCACTGCTTGCAGGGTTACACGTCATTGTCACCAGGCCCCGATGCAGGGGACCATGAGCGATCTTAGGAAACTCGCCTTGGAGAAACACTGCTAATAACCAGGTAGGGAGGCGATGAGTCTGGGAGTTGTCACTGTGGATGTTTGGGAGGTGACCATCCACTTGTTTGTCTCGTTATTACTCCACATAGTTCCCGCGCTTCTGGCTTCATTCTTCCCGCATGAGGAAGGTGCTAATACTGTCACATGTCACATAATGATATTTCAATCGACAGTTGGCCACACACGCACACGGTGGTGGCTCCCTGAGTTCCTATCTCCTGGTGACGGCGTGGCCTCCCAAGTCTGTGAAACTGGCCTCTGTTGTGTGGCACTGATGAAATTGCCGCCTGCGCATTTGTCAGCCAGCGTCCCTGTTGTCTGAAGGCACAATTGTCCTTTCTATGGGCCAAAGCCTGTCCCTTTGGGACATGTAGGGAGATAATAAAGTCATTTCCTCAAAGGCCACCTCTGTCCCTGTTGCTTACAGCATGGATGCCACACAGGGAAGAGAGGGCAGAGGGACAGGTGCACCATGAGCTTTACTTTAATCCCTGCGTAGACCAGTAGAGGGGCTGTCACCGGGCTCGCCGTGGGGACAGAGTCTCAGAGGAGCAGCTCAGAGCCAGCAGGGGTGTGGTTCGGATGTCGCCTGGACTCAGGCCCTTCCTTGACAGGGAGCATCCGGCTCCTGGCCCCTGGGACCCCGAGTGCTAGGTTGTCGCCCCAACCGCCACCCCATCACTCCCTCTCCGCTGGATAGTTCCACTCTGAGTGTGGATGCGTTCAGTTCTGTCGTGACAAAACCCCGCGTGCTGTGAAAATGTTCCGGATGTGGTATGACCAACAGCCATGGCGAATGCTTACATTTTAGGAAAATTTAAACGACCCCTTGCCTTGAGATCCCCCTCCAAATGCTGAGCGCCCCCCAGCACATCTCACTGTCCTGCGTCTCGGCCACTCGCCCTCACTGTGATCCGCTCTGCTCTGATCCCATCTGGTTCCCAGTGTCTCCCTCGACGCACTTGCCGTGTCTCCCGCCGAGGGAGATGGTAACGCATCACTACACGCGGTCCCAGCCCGTGCCAAGTAGACCTGATGTAAACGATGACTCTGGGCGATGACACTGTCGCCAGCTGGGGAGGGGACACTGGTAACGGGGGCTGCACCACGGGGGGGGGACATGGGGGCCTCTGCAGCTCCTGCTAGACACAAGCCTGTTAAGAAAGAACAGGGACAGAAAGCCGTGTCCTTCCACACCTGGCTTCCGCCCTGCCCTCTCCACGGACGCCTCCTCTGTCTTTGGTGGGCTCCTCTTCTGTCGACCTCAGTAGTACTGGGGATCCTGGGGCTGCCTCTTTTTGTTTTGTTTTGTTTTGAGGCAGGGTCTCACTATATAGTCCAAGCTGGCCTTGAACTTGTGGGGATCCTCCTGCTTCAGCCTCCCAAGTTCTGGGATCACTGTTGTGCACCGCCTCGCCCGGCTTCTTCACCTTCCCCTTACCTTGCTCTACCCAGACCCCCTAAGAATCTGCCTCCCCTGGAAGTGCACATCCACACCCACGTATGCGCATTTCAGCACAGGGGGGTCAGGAAATTCACAGGCCATGCTGCCTTTTGGGCCTGCAGGATCTGAAGCCCTGGGATCTGTGGAGTCCAACATCAGCGCCACTTTCAGGCCCCTCTTGTCTGTGTCTTCTTAGATCTACAGTGTAGTGGGCCCTTCCTGCTCAGGCCTGGGATTCAGACCCGCTGGGTGGCCCAGCTTCCTCTTAGGCTGGAATGCAGATGTGAAGGCAGGAGTCAGCGCAGCCATTTTGAACATTAGAGGGTCTCATTCCCAGTACAGTTGAGCTGTGATTCTGCCTTCAGGTGGGAAGTGAACCACCATGTCGTTTCACTCTTGCTATGTTTGACCTGCATCCCAACAGCCCCACCTGGCACCACAACACGTCCATCACCATGTTTGCAGGGATCGAATCTTCTCTTCCACCCTGATGGGCTCGGCTCCACTGGGGCCCACGTCACCTCCTGCCTGAGCCATCAATTTTATCTGCTGTCCCTGCTCCCTCCTCGCTGGCACCCTGCCCTTTCCTGTGCCCAAACGGTCTGTCCCATGCCGGCGTCCTTGACCTTGGCATCCCTGCTGTCCCTGGCCGGGTCACGCTTCACGCTCTCCCTGCCTCATGGCCCAAGTATCCCCTGCTGCCCCAGCCAGGCCATCCCACACTGGCCTTGCCCTTGATTGGGATTGTGTGCCAGCCTGAGTTCCCTGGGAACAGAGTCAACCTGTGTGCCAGCGTCCCGCCAGGCTGCCTCCACCAAACACTCTGCTTGTTGAGTGAATGCTGGGGATTCATGGCGGCCACTCAGGACAGTGCTGTGTATGGCTGGTGGCCGAGGGCAGGCACAGCAGAGTCCCAGAGTGGGACAGAGGCCCTGTGGGGCCATTCCAGGGAGGCAGGCTTCAGTTTAACAGGAAACAAGCATTTAAGACATAGAACTTCCTTTCTTCCTTCCCGCTGACAATTGACCAGGACCTTTGCTCTGAGCCTTTTTATTTTTCATTTTGAGACAAGGTGTAGCTTAGTCACCAAGATGCCCAGACTAGGCTTGAACTTTTGATTCTCCTGCCTCAGCCTCCCAGAGGGCTGGGATGACAGGCCTGTGCTGCCGCAGCTGACCAGTGCTTTACTTTTGTATTTTAAAATAGTTGCCCTAATTACCTACTAATGCAATTAAAGAATGCAAGTTTATTTCGACATGACATAAAAAACACATAGCAGTCATAAAAAAACCCTGTCATTAATATTGTAGCAGTTTTTTGTATATTCTTCTAACCCTTTTCTGTGTGCATTTATATTAGTTGTCTATTTTTTGTTTGTTTGTTTTGTTTTTGAGACACGGTCTCACTATGTAGCCAGGCTGGTGATCCTCCTGCCTCAGCCTCCAGGTGCTGGTATCACAGGTGTGCCTCACCATGCCCACTTCCTGCCCAACTTTTAGGGCCATCTTCTCCACGAGACTCTGGTGCCAGCCTTTTAAACTCACTGTGTCCGGTTTGGGACTTCCTCTCTTCTTTGCTCGTCCCTGCCGAGTGCGCCAGAGGTGGCCACTGTGTGGCCCACAGCAGCTGTGTGTCCCACACTCAAGCAGGGGGGTGCGAATAGTGCACCATCTGTAGACTGGGGCTCGACTCCTGGCTGTGCCACTTGGTGTAGGACCTCAGGGAAATCAGTTAGCTGGCCCCGGCCTCAGTTTCCTTATTTGTGAAACAGGTAATTACTCATAGGGCTCTTTAATGGATCAGTAGCTCTTAACTGTGCGTGTGTGTGTGTGTGTGTGTGTGTGACCTCCGAAGGGGACATCTGGTAATAACTTGGGGTGGGAGATGCAAGCAGCATCTAGAGGTAGAAGCCAGAGACACAGCCAAGCTCCCCAAAACAAAGAGGCAGCTGGGTGTGGTGACACACGCCTATAATCCCAGCACGCAAGAGGCTGAGGCAGGAAGATCGCTGTGAGTTTGAGGCCAGCCTGGGCTACATAGTGAGACTCTCTCTCAAAACAACAGAACAACAAATAACCACAACATAAAAACCAGACTCACCTGCCCCAAAACGTCCCGGTGAGGGGAGAGCCCTGATATAAAGATGGGATGAGGTCCCCTGAGGTCTCTGTCACACACATACTTCCTGAACGCCCATCCCTACCTGTACCCAATCCATCCCTGTGTTGTCCACACCTCGCAGCCCAGGACCTGGCCAGAGTGGCCAAGTGTGGGGACTTAGAGGAAGGGAGGTGGGGAGGACGGGGGATCGGCAGGGTTGCACAGGTTGGAAGGAGCGGAAGCTGACGCCTGCTTGGGAGGCGCAGGCCGGGGGCGGCGGGAACAGCTCGTGGAGGGGACACTGGGGAGAGCAGACTGGTAAGGCTGGGCAGTGGGGGGCTCAGTTCCATACCTGCCTGGCTGGCGCTGTGTGGTCCTGGCCCTCGGTGTCCAGCTGTGAATCATGGAGCTGGGCCAGGAGGAATGTGCATGATTCAGGCTGCAGGGCTTGACCGTGCCAAGCCACCCAAATGACTGTGTCCCTAATGACACTGCACACTTTTATGTCCCCTTTCATCGCAGGTTGCAAAGCCCAGGGCAAACACTAATTAAGGCTCTGGAGTTCTGGGAGACTCTGTGTGTCAACAGTGCTCTCCAAGCTCGGCAGGGAGGGGAAACTGAGCCAGGCTAGGAGGGAGCCTTTGGCCCCAAGCAGCCCATGTCCTGTTGAGAAGCTGGGCTCCAGGTGTGATTTCTGTCTTCTTTCCCCAGACCCCTCTTGGTGACACCATGAACAGAAGTGTGTGTTTCTTTGGTTTTTTTCTTTTTTGGTACGGGGAATTGAACTCAAGACCTTGCACTTGCCAGCCAGGCACTTGTGCTGCTGAGTTATATCCCTGGCCCAGAAGTGTGTTTTTGCTTTTGTTTTTGTTTTTGTTTTTTGAGACAAGGTCTTGCTATGTAGCCCATGCTGGCCTCAAACTCTCAGGGATCCTCCTGCCTCAGCCTCCCATGTACTGAGATTGCAGATGTGTGCCACCATACCTGGCTCAGTAGTGATATCTTGGTCCCCCTTCTAGGGATAGGGGACAGTGGCAGATGGGCTATAAAGCAGGACACAGGGGAACCCCTTAATCTAAGGCACACTCCTCGATTGCTGTCCCCAGCTTGGAAACTTGCGTGTGCCCATATCCCAGAGGGGGCAAAATGAGTCTAGTGGGAGAGGAGACGCCAGAAAGAAACGGAAACGCTATTTCTGAGGGACCCTGTAGGGGGAATTTCTTTCTTTCTTTAACTTCGCACTATTTATTTTTTAAAATTTTTATTAGTCCATGTTTGCGATACATAGTGATTTTATCCCTTGTGTGGAGCTGGCGCGTGCACATGACACGTCTTCATTCCTCTCTCATCCCTTCCCCTCTCCCCTCCATCTCTGGATCCTCTTCCCATTTGAGAAAGACCTGCCTCCCTCCTTCCTAGTATCTACTTTTACTTTGCTCTTTATTTACACTTTGGGTTTCCCATGTAAGAGAAACCCTGCATTTAAGCTCGTGTGTCTGGGGGCATCGTAGGGTTCATTTTAGCTTTTCCTTGGAAAGGAAGATAAATGCTTTTTTCCAAAATGTTACCAACGAGTGAACTGGGCTAAGCCTGAGTGTTCCTTGCATGATCTTTACCAAGTTTCTGTAAATTTGAAGCTATGCCCTTAAAAAAAGTTTAAAATAAAAAAGGAAGAGACAGAGAGACAGAACAGATGAGCTCCGCAGGCCCGAGGCGGGGCTCCTGGGTCTGGGCGGTCCCGCGGGGTCTGGGGTCCCTGGCAGGAACGGCGCGGGGCGGCCCCTCCCAGAGCCGCGTGGCCCAGGCGCGGGGACACCCGGAGCGCGGAGGTGGGGTCGCCCCTCCCCTCCTCCCCAGGGGGCGTCGCGCCCTGCCCGCCCCGCCCCGACTCCGCGGCTTAAAAGCGGGGCGCCCGGGCCCGCCGCACTCATGCTGCAGCCGTCAGCCCCACTCGGCTCCCTCGTGATCGCGACCGCGGCGTGGGTGCCGAGCTCTGGTGAGTGGCGTCGCCCGGGCGGGGAGGCGGGGGGGTGTACAGAGGGGTACAGGGGCTGGGGATCGGGCAGGAGGAACCAGCTGGAGGCGCCTAGTCCCTTGCAGACCCTGCCCCACCTGCACCCCATGGGTGATGATGTGGGCTCGGGGCTGGGAAATGGGTGCACTGCTGGGTGGATGCTGCCTGCGTTGTCACCCCAGTCCCCCAGCGTCACCCCTCTCTGGGTGCTGCGCCCACTGGGGTGAGGGGTCTCTCTCTTGGTACATTCAGCCCATTTGAACCCGTGTCCCCTTTCCCCACATGGACTGTGGTGGCCCCAGGTCCTGCCCTGTGTCTGGGTCTGTCCCAACCCATGAGACCTTCGTTCCTGGGGACCCCAGGAGAGAGCTCTGCGTCAGACTCTCAGACTTCAGGGAGATCTCCGCAGGCGACAGCGCCAGGGTTCAGGCTCCGTTGTGGGCTTCGACCCAGATAGCCGGGGTTCTAACTCCGCGTGGCTTAGGTGGCCCCATCTGGCCGCGCCCCTGGCCTGGGCGTCAGGACTGGTGGATTGGTGCTGAGGGGTGGGGATCGCACTGCTGGATGGGGCCTCTCCACCTCCATGCCACCTGCGTGTGTCGCTGGAACAGGCTGCTCCCTGTGAGGACCAATGTCACCTGCCCCAGTCCGGCTCCTGGCTCCTGCCGCAGGTTATCTGAGGTTGCATTGCCTGATGTTGGGCGCTCTCCACCGCGTAATGGCTGGCGCGTCCTTCATTCTGCAGCCTCTGCACATCTGGGGCAAATTCAAGGCCAGACAGCCCAATTTGCCTGTGGTCTTGAGTCAGCCAGGGTGGCTTGGCAGGGACAGTGACAAGGCGGGCGTGAGCCGTGGGGCCGGGGCCGGGGGGGCTCCATGTGGACCCCGCAGAGGTCCAGGAAGCTTCTCCCTGGGGCTGGGGACCCTGCTGGTCCTGCTCCGTAAAGGAGGGTGGCGAGGTGTGGGCGGACATCGATTCAGATGTGGAGAAATAGGAGAGATGGGCAAGAAGCTGCAGGAACGCTGGGAGGCTGGGATTACAGCTTGCTTCCCCAGATCCTGACCATGGGATGTGACAGCAGCCTCGGGTCCAAGGCCTCGCTCGGCTTTGGGATGCGTGGGATTGGGAAACTGCTTCCAACGTGCTTTGATCAGGGGCTGATCCATTTGTAGCAGTGCTGGGCCCCTGGGTGCTGCTGACAAGGGGCCATGTTTGCAGATCCTGGCTTCTTTCAGGGAAGCACTGGGGACCAGGCGTGGTGGTACACTGCTATAATCCCAGAACTGGGAGGGCTGATGCAGGAGGGTCTCCATGAGTTTGAGGCCAGCTTGGACTACACAGTGAGACCCTGGGAGGCTGAGGCAGGAGGCTCGCCATGAGTTCAAGGCCAGCCTGGGCTACATAACAAGACCTTGTCTCAAAAAACAACAAACAAAAAAAGAAGGAGGGAACAAAGCCACCTGTTTCCCTCCAGCACAGACAGAGGGCAGTGGACAAATCCTGAAGCCTTGTGGTGAGGTTCAGGGGTTCACCATGCTCTGCAGTTAGGGTCCCTAATAGGTGTCAGGAGTGTTCAACTGACTCTGTAATCTTGGGCAAGTCCCCTCCTCAATTTTCCCATCTACAAAATGGTGAGATGGTTTGACCAGGTCTCAAAAGGCCTTGGGTTCTTTTTTTGTTTTTGTTTTGAGACAGGGTCTTGGTATGTAGCCCAGGCTGGCCTCAAACTCCCAGCAGTCCTCCTGCTTCAGCCTCCCTAGTGCTGGGATGACAGGTGAATGCCACCACGCCGGGCATCATGTATTAACTTATTTAATGCTCCTAGCAGCAAAGCGGTGAGGTCTGGTCCAGTGAGGGGCTTCCTCAGCCTTTCCTGTGTGCTGCTGTGGATGGATGGGCAAGGGTCAGCGGGAGAGAGAGGGCCAGACACCCTGCAGTCTGAGCTCCAGGTGGGGCTTCTCCGACGGTGACCTCAGACCTTTTGCACGAGCACCAGGGAGTGGCCTGACTGTGGCAGACCCTGGCAGGGAGGAGAGCACCTGCAGCCTGGCCAGGGTCTGGCTCACTCCCCATAAGGCTATGCTTGGGAGGCCTTGTGCAGGAAGAGGGCACAGGCCAGGAAGAGAGATCCCCTTCCCAGGCCTCAGTTTCCCCAGGTGCACCAGGTGGGCCAGAGCCCTCTCAGGTCCTGGGTCCTCTGGAATGGCTACTGGCTGTGTGAATTCCTGGTTCTGGTGGGATTGCCCTGCCAGGAAACTTGAAACAAAGTGAGCCTGGAGAGATGGGTACATAGCTCGATGTGGTGGCGCAAGCCTGTTGTCCCAGCACGTGGGAGGCTGAGGCAGGAGAATCTCAGGGAGTTTGAGGCCAGCGTGGGGTACATAGTGGGTTCAAGGCCAGCCTGGACTACTTAGCAAGACCCTGTCTCAAAGAAACAAACAAAAAACAGAAAGAAGGAGTCTGCTGGGAAACCCTGTGCTCTGGGCCTGTGGATGATGTTAAGTGTTAGCTGAGAAAGGTCCCAACTCACACCCAGCACAGCCCAGGGCTTGCGGACTAATTATGTGTTCGCCAATGAGTCACAGGATGTTTCTGCTAAGAGACTCGTGGCCACCTCGCCCTGCTTCAGAGGCTTCTGTCCCTGGGGCGGGGCCGCGTCCTGTCCAGGTGAGCTGGCTGTCTGTCCTCTGTCTGTCTGCCCAGCTCGCTGACCTTACGGGCCAGCGATGGACGCCAGTGCTCCCCCTGCCTGGGGCTGGCCCGAGTCCCTACTGTGACTGAGGACGCGCTCGCAGCCTGGGGCAGGGTGTAATTACGGCAGCTTCGTGGTCCTTTAACTGCCAAAGTCACAGTTGCCAAGTGGCCCAGACAGCGTGGGCTATTAGGCTGCTGTGTGCTGGGGCCACAGACCTGCTCGGGTCCCCTTTGTCCTCTGAGGGCCTGCACTGGATGGAGGGGGCTCAGTGGTGGGCGTCTGGCCGGGTCGTGCCGGAGGCAGGAAATGGCTGCTCGTGGCACTGCGGAGGGCTCCGGAGGAGCTGCAGATTCTCAGGATGTTTGTCGCCAAGTGTGGTCCATCCCAGGTGCTGTGCTCAGCTCCCTCCTCATAGGGAGTGATCGCTCCATTCCCTTGGCACTGTCCTTCCCAGGGCTGGCTCCAGGCCTCATCCACAGCTGGAGGGTCCTTGGGGGACCCTCTGCCTGCCCCCTCACTTGCATTACAGAGTGGAGGTCCAAGTGCTGAGCTCTTGACACCATCTTCAGAGCATGCTGGGCAGAAGAGTAGGTGTTACAAATAAATGAGCTAGAGCTGGGCGTGTGCCTGCAATCCTAGCACCTGGGAGGCTGAGGCAGGAGGATTGCAAGTTGGAACTCACCTGGACAACTTAGCAACCTAGCAAGATCCTGTCTTAAAAAATGAAAAAGAGCTGGGGCAGTAGCTCAGTGCAAAGGCCCTGGGTTCAATCCCCAGTATATATATAAATTTCAGTTTGCCATTGGCCTTCTTTGAAGTTCATAGTGGAACTGAACACAGCCCTGCGGGTGTGGACTGACTGTGGCAGTGTGGCCTGAGACCAGCTCCTTTTTCTACTCTTGATACTTCTGTCAATTCAGTCTCGGCTCATGTGAGTTTTTGTGGGCAGGCTCTTTTTGTTGTTGTTGTTACCATAAAACAAAACAGAAACAGACCCAAGGCCCCAAATCTTCCTCTTGATGGGGGACATTGGGACACTTTTTTTTTCTCTCTCTCAGTCTCTCAATCTCTCTCTGTCTCGCTCTCTCTTTCAAACAGGGTCTCACTATATAACCCAGGCTGGCTGCAATTCTCCTGCCTCAGCCTCCTGAGTGCTGGGATGCTGGCCCTGTGCCACCATGCTTGCTAAGCCACTTTTTCTGCGGCCCCTGTTTAAGCAGTTTCCTGCTCTCAATTTCAGGTGCTAATATTTGCACATGTTCAGTTGTCTAGATGTTTCCACAGCTTCTTGTGCCTAGATTCTGGGCCATGCAGTCTCTCTCTCTCTCTTTTTTTTTTGAGACAAGGTTTTTCTGTGAGGCCTTGAACTCACTGTATAGCCCAGGCTGGCCTTGAGTCCTTCCTACCTCAGCCTCCTGAGTGCTGGGATTACAGTGTGCGCTACACGCCTGCCCCCTGCCCAAGTCCTTCGCCAAGTCCTGGATGAAAGGATGACAGGCCGAGGCTTGATTGGTTTCAAAGGAGTGGAAAGCTAGGGTCCTGGTGGTGCCTGGGGCCGAGGCTGGCTGTGAGGCTTGGTTTGTTTGCAGTTAGGGCTCGGGCTCCGGCTCCAGACCATGAGTTGGGGGGGGCACAAGCCCTCCCCACCTGGCCCGGAACTCCACTCATCAAGGAGACTCTGCCTTGATGCCCAAGAGCGCACCCTGGAGTCCGGTGACCTGGCTGTGAGGTCTGAGCCTCAGTTTCCCTGATTGCTGCATCCCCATAAAATGATGAGAAGCAGCCATGACTTAGCCTGCAGGAAGCCTGGGCCCCTTTGAACTCAGGGCCTGGCACTGTGTGGGGAATCCCCGTCCCTGCATTAGCCAGGCAGGGCGAGCTGCACCCCACGCTCTTCCAGAGCCCCAGCAGGGTCCAGCACGAGCTTGGCAGGGGCACCTGGTGGCACCGCCCTGTGCCGGGCCCTCCCTTCTCTCTGCTCCTTTGCTGCCCACAACAGCCTGGGTGTGGGCAGAGGTCAGTATTCTGCCCTAGCGGACCAGGAAGCTCAGAGGCCTCCAGCTTCATTCAAGGTCAAACAGTAGCACTAGCCGGGCGTGGTGGTGCATGCCTGGAATCTCAGCACTTGGTGGGGCTGAGGCAGGAGGATCTCCATGCGTTTGAGGCCAGCCCAGGCCACAGGGTGAGTTCAAGGCCGTAGTGCAGACAGTGGCCTTTTGCCAGCCACGTGCTTGCAACCAAACTCAGTGAAGCCCACACAGAGGGGGGCAAAGGGATGGGACTGGCAGGTGCGCCGATGGGCTGGGCGGCACAGGCCTGGGGAGAATGAAGAGCTGCTTCCCCAAGGTCAGTGCACACCTTGGCTGTGGGGTCCTCACAAGGCTGCGAGCACTGCCGAGGTGGACGCAATCCGCCCAGCTTCCAGGAGGTGCTGGGCCAGAAGACGCAGGCTTGCCGGGAGCACAGTGAGTGTGCCCCGGGCCAGTGTTGTGGCTGTGGGGATGCTGGAGATGCTCGTTCCGGGTTCAGGGACGCGTCCCAGAGGCCATCGCACTTGGACTCGACCAGGAGCTGGGGGAGGACCTGGAGGAGTGCGAGGAGCCTGTGGGTTGCAGCAGTTGCCTGGGCAGTCAGTGAGAGCGCAGAGGGGGTGCTGGGTGGGGCGCATGATGACGGGTTCCAAGCCGAGCCCCTGTTGAAACTGAAGATTGATGTTGGCTCCAAAGTAGCCACAGGAAACCGGGCGTGATGGCACATACCTGCGATCCCAGCACTCAGGAGACTGAGGCAGGAGGGTCGCCACGCATTTGTGGCCAATCTGGGCTATAGAGTGAGTTCAGGACCAGCCTTGACTACATAGTGAGAGCCTGTCTCAAAAAAAAAGACCAGAACAAAAACAAAAAAACCAAAACGAAACAAAACCTGGTAGCCACGGTGTTGGTTGGGTGACCCGACTAACCTGAGCTCTTGCCCTTCCCAGGCCATGCCACTGAAACACTACCTCCTCCTGCTGCTGGGCTGCCAGGCCTGGGCGGCCACCTTGGCCTACTACGGCTGCCCCAGTGAGTGCACGTGCTCCCGGACCTCGCAGGTGGAGTGCACGGGTGCGCGCATCGTGGTGGTGCCCACACCCCTGCCCTGGAACGCCATGAGCCTGCAGATCCTCAACACGCACATCACGGAGCTCAACGAGTCCCCGTTCCTCAACACCTCGGCCCTCATCGCCCTGCGGATCGAGAAGAACGAGCTGTCGAACATCCTGCCCGGGACCTTCCGCAACCTGGGCTCGCTGCGTTACCTCAGCCTGGCCAACAACAAGCTGCAGGTCCTGCCCATTGGCCTCTTCCAGGGCCTGGACAACCTCGAATCGCTGCTGCTGTCCAGCAACCAGCTGGTGCAGATCCAGCCGGCCCACTTCTCGCAGTTCAGCAACCTCAAGGAGCTGCAGCTGCACGGCAACCACCTGGAGTACATCCCTGACGGCGTCTTCGACCACCTGGTGGGGCTCACCAAGCTCAACCTGGGCAAGAACAGCCTCACCCAACTCTCGCCGCACATCTTCCAGCACCTGGGCAACCTGCAGGTGCTGCGGCTGTATGAGAACAGGCTGGCGGACATCCCCATGGGCACCTTCGACGGATTGGGCAGCCTGCAGGAGCTGGCCCTGCAGCAGAATCAGATCGGCGCACTGTCGCCTGGGCTTTTCCACAACAACCGCAACCTCCAGCGGCTCTACCTGTCCAACAACCACATCTCCCAGCTGCCGCCCGGCATCTTCATGCAGCTGCCCCAGCTCAACCGGCTCACGCTCTTCGGCAATGCCCTCAAGGAGCTGTCCCCGGGCATCTTCGGGCCTATGCACAACCTGCGTGAGCTCTGGCTCTACGACAACCACATCACCTCCCTGCCCGACAACGTCTTCATCAACCTGCACCAGCTGCAAGTGCTGATCCTTAGCCGCAACCAGATCACCTTCATCTCCCCTGGCGCCTTCAATGGGCTGGCGGAGCTCCGCGAGCTGTCCCTGCACACCAATGCACTGCAGGACCTGGATGGGAGCGTGTTCCGCGCGCTGACCAATCTGCAGAACATCTCCCTGCAGAACAACCGCCTCCGCCAGCTCCCAGGCAACATCTTCGCCCACGTCAATGGGCTCATGACCATCCAGCTGCAGAACAACCAGCTGGAGAACCTGCCGCTGGGCATCTTTGACCACCTGGGCAACCTGTGTGAGCTGCGGCTCTACGACAACCCCTGGAGATGCGACGCGGACATCCTGCCGCTCCGCAACTGGCTCCTGCTCAACAGGGCCAGGCTGGGGACGGACACCCTCCCGGTGTGCTCAAGCCCGGCCAATGTCCGAGGCCAGTCCCTCATCATCATCAACGTCAACATCGCCATCCCCAGTGTCCAGGTCCCGCCTGCCCCAGAGGTGCCCACCTACCCCGAAACGCCTGGGTACCCAGACACACCCAGCTACCCTGACATCACATCCATCTCCACTACCACGGAGATCACCAGCTCCGGGGAGGACTTCACTGACCTGACCACCATCGGGGGCTCTGACATCCGCGACGCAGACAGCACGACCCAGAGCGGGCTGGCCATCGCCGCTATCGTCATCGGCATTGTCGCCCTGGCCTGCTCCCTCGCTGCCTGCATCTGCTGCTGTTGCTGCAAGAAGAGGAGCCAGGCGGTCATGATGCAGATGAAGGCCCCCAACGAGTGTTAGGGAGGCGGGCAGGAGCTGGGCTCAGGCTGGGTGACACGGCAGGACCCGGGGGTGTGACTGTTCTGCCCGTAGCCCTGGGCCACGCAGCAGCCAGGCTTCAGGAGAGAAGCGGGTCCAGCAGGACCTTGTCCCCCAGCGGGATCCACCGGGCCATTGGGAAGTCTGGGGGATCCCCAGGTCACGTGCTTGGTCCCCACCTTCTCTCCAAGAACAGCTGTCCCCGCCTGGCCCCTCGGCCTCTGTATATGTGCTGGCAGAGCTCACTTGCTGGCTGCGAAGATGGTTCTCAGGGACAGCCCTCTTCTCCAGGGGTTCTGGAAGTCCATATCCCTGCTCTTGCTTCTCTCCTAGTGTGCTGGCTTAATGCAGTTCCCTCAGATGAAAATTTCCCCCTTGATTTTCTGCTTCTGAAGGCAGAATGAGCTTTCTCCCCCCGGGAGGCTGAGAACCAGGCTGCCGGTTTCATCTGAGCTGGGCAGCGCTCTGGCTCCATGGCAGCAGGAAGCCCGGCCACCTGCCTCCCAGCACAGCACTGTCCTCTGCTTCTTTCTGGTGGCTGTCACCTGGAGGAGGAGGACAGGCACCCGCATGATGGTTCTGCCTTGTAGAGAATTTCCAAACTTGGAAAATGTTAGCCTTTAGGGAATAAAATCGTATAGAGTTTCTGACTTCTAAAAACATGAAAGCAGCCGATGGGTCGTGGATGCAGAGGGGAACCCAGTGCCCCAGGTGCCCCCCACCCACCCAAGGGTTTTCCCTTCTGATTTTGTTTTGGAGTTAATATTCACACCCAGAAGTAGGATGTGATCGTGTGCAGCTGGATGGGTTCCACAAGCTGAACACATCGTGTAACCGACATCAGACCCAGAAACAGAATGTTGCCAGGTGTGGTGGTGCACGCCTGGAATCCCAGCTCTTGGGAGGCTGAGGCAGGAGGATCACCATGAGTTTGAGGCCAGCCAGGGCTACATAGTTAAACTGTCTCAAAAACAAAACACACACACACACACACACACACACGATCTTGTGTCCCCAGATTTTACCAGCACGCTGGCCTTCTGGTGGCAGTGTGCTCTTAGCAGGGACCAGGTTTTGTCACTAAGTCCCAAGCCATCCTTGCAAAAGCCCAGTGGCCAGGGGCCGAGATGTAAATTACGGATGACTAATTCGATACCCACAGGAGAAGCTGTGGGTATGGACAGGACTGAGGCTCTGGCCAGCACAGGTGATCATGTGAAACCCTGAGATCACACTGAGTCCAGGAAGCTGGTGCACCCAACCCCTTTCCTGCCAACAAATCGCTGCTCCTCCGAGGCCCCTCTGCCCGGCCTTTTATGGGCATGATGCGCCTGTATCTGTTTGCAATTTTCATCTCCACTTGGGGGAAACAAAATAGCTCACAGATGAGATCTTCTCACTGAACATCCAAATCTAATGGGAACCAGGAGTCCCGCTAAAGCCACGGAAAAGTTCTCCATGAGCATGAGTCAGCTGGCGGCAAAACCTCAGCGTTTCCACAGACAGCAGATGTAGCACACGGACAGGTCCCACGGGAGCTCCTCCTGCCCAAGGGCTGGGTATGTGTTGTGGGGTCCAGGGTGTCTTCTTCCTTCAGTTATAGTCACATGGATAGTGCCCTTCCTGCTACACAAGTTCATACGTGTTAAAGACATTATGCTGACCAGGCACTGTGGCTCATGCCTGTAATCCTAGCTACCCAGGAGGCTGAGGCAGGAGGATCCCAAATTTGAGGCCAGCCTGGGCCACTTAAGGAGGCTCTGTCTAGGGATGTAGCTCAGTGGTTGAGTGCTTTCATGGTGTGTGTGAGTCCTTGCAGTTAATCTCTAGTTCTGGAAAGCAACATTACGCTCAAGGCAATGTGTGTCTTTTACCAGACAACTGCAGTTCAGAGTGGTGAACTACAGTGGTGTCAGAGAATTTCATGTTTCTGTGTCACCCAGGAAAGGACTTTAGCTGAGCACAGGGATTTGGAAACCCACCCCCTGTCCCACTGGGCTTTTTATTTTCCTTTGCTATTGGGACTTGAACTGAGCTACATCCAGCCCTTAATTTTGAGACAGGGTCTTGCTAATTTGTTAATCTGCTCAGGCTGGGTTTGAACTTGAGGTCTTCCTGCCTCAGCCTCCCAGAGTGCTGGGATTACAGGCACACTCCACCATGCCTGGTTCCCTAATGGCTTTTATTAGTATTAGTTCCCTCTGTTCTACAAGACGAGTAAGAAGTCCCCCTGCTGCAGGGTGACCAGGCCTCCTGTCTTGTGCCCTGACACTGCCGGTCCAGGAAGGGGTGTTTATAAGAACCAGTGCATTTGGCAGGTTTTCACTTTCTGTCTCAGGGACTCTGATGTCAGTTAGGAGATACCATGGCCCCAAGGCACACCTGGGCCTGCAAGGTGTTTCCCAAACAGCTGTAGCAGCAGGGGTCACGTGCCGCAGCTGCCAGGGCCCAAAGGATGTGAGCCCCAGCTCAGGCAGACATGGCAGTGGCTGGGTGTGGCCCTGGGCCTGCTCCACTGGCCCACATCTCACTGCCCGGGTGAAAGTGGTGCAGGGACGGAGGAGGTGGGGACTGCCAGCACCCAGGGTCCCTGCTGGTCTCAGCAGGAAGTCAGGGTGTCTGCATCTGCTGTGACACTGCAGTGCCATCCTCGCTGGCCTGAGGCTGGCCTGGGGACAGCTGCCTTGCCCCCACTAGGTGCGGGCAGGGACCTTTCTGGGAGCCTTCGGACCTCACCTGTCCCTGCCAATGAGTGGCTGGATGTGCCACTGGGCTTGCCTTCCCCGGGCATGTCATCTGGTCAGGGTGTTGGGGACAAGCCAGGAGCCCCCCTTCCTATGGGGGCAGTGCGTATTCAGCTCCTAGGGCTGGAATGAGCTGCTGCCCGGTCCCCAGAGAGCTGAGTAGGGGACAGCTTGTCCCTTCCTCCTGTGCCCGAGGCTTCTAGGCCCACTTGCTGGTCACCAGTGGCCTTCGTGTGGTGTGGAGGCTGGGATCAAGGTTGGAAGAAAAGGGATAAAAGACGACTAGGGCCAACCAGGTTTTTGGTTTCATTTTGTTTTTTGAGACAGGGCTATGTAGCCCAGGATGGTCTGGAACTCGAGATGATCCTCCTGCCTCAGCCTCCTGAGTGCTGGGATTCCAGGCACCCACCACCACAACTGGCTAGGACCCCTGCTTTAAAAAGCACTCACTGTGCATAGTGCCTTCAAAGCTCTTGACGAACTCTGCTTTGAACCCTCTGGACAACTCTGATGTGAGAACCGCCCTCACCCCTTGGGATGTGGCCTAAGACTGCTTGCGTGCTATTCTGCACATTTTAAAATCTGCAGTGAGTTTTTGTCTCTCTCCAACATTTGTACAAGACCTCTGGGCTGTCTGGGGCCTTTGGAAACTGGGTATTACCTTCTAGAAACCCCAAAGGCTCAGTTACTGGGACCTCACTCAATCCAGTGGGGCCACAAGCTTTGTAAATACAGGGAAAGATCACGCTTGTCCGCTTAAAGGGAAACCAGCGCCTGTCCTGGGATCACTGGCTGTGTGTATCTTGTTTCTCCTCTTAGGACACAGAGGCACAATTGAGTTCTTAGAAGTCTTCCTGGACAGCCACACTATTCCCAACAGCACTCAGAAGGCTGAGGCAGGAGAACTGCAGTGAATTCGAGGCCAGCCTGGGCCACCTACTGAGTTCATGGCCAGCCTGGACTGCATAGTGAGACCCTGTCTCAGACGAGCAGACAACCAAGGAGGGCGGGTGGCGCTGCTTCCGGGTGAAACCTCTCCCGTCCCATCCCATCCCTCTTCTCCCCAGTGCGAGCCCTGCTGGGCAAGATGGAGTCTGCCTCTTGCTTGTGACCTGCGTGGCGCCAGAATCGGCAATAAATGGTCTGCATAGGAGTGCATGTTCTCTGTGGTGCCGAGGGGCTCGCACCTGTCTTCTGCTCCTGTTGCTCACATCCAGCAGGACCTGGATGGGTCCCCATAGACAGTGACCCTAGGCTGACACGGGGTGGGGAAAGTGAGTAGAGACTGAAAGGGGCGTGGCACATGACTTCCCTGGCCACTGTGGCGGGAAGGGAGTTACAAATGGCGTGGGGAGGTAGCCCAGGGGCAGAGCACTTGTCCGGCCTGTGTGAGGCCCTGGGTTTGGTCCCTAGTTCTGTTAAAAAACAAAAACAAAAAACCTTTTTCATGAGCCAGCATAGTGGTGCATGCCTGTAATCCCAGCACTCAGGAGGCTGAGGCAGGAGGATCACTGTGAGTTCGAGACCAGCCTGGGCTACATAGTGAGTTCAAGGCCAGCCTGAACTACATAGACCCTGCCTCAAAATACCAAAACCAAACCAAAACAAAGCAAAACAAAAAACCAACAACAAAAAAATAGATTCGACCCATTTTAATGATGAAGAAAGTGAGCTTAACGCGGGACACGAGCTTCCGAAGTTGCCTTGTGAATTATCGGCCGAGCTGGTGTGCAGCCCTGGCTTCTGGACTCCTGGGCTGGAGTTGGTCTTTGCACGAAGAAGGCCTCTGTGTGGCCCATGCACACCCGTGCACTCGCTGCTGGGGGCCGAGATGCCGGCACCCTTTGGGCTCCCACTAGTGCTTGGCTCCAGGCTCTTTGAAGCCTCTGGGTCCCAGGGCTGTGGCACTGCACAGGAACTGCTGCGGGTCGGGAGGTGGCTTGCTGTTCCCATACCTCACTGTCATGCTGGAAGTGAGGCTGCACACTATTTTCACAGTCTCTCCCCCTCCCTTTCTTCAGTACCGGGAATGGAACCCAGCGCCTTTCCACTGAGCTACATCCCCAGCCCTTTTCTATTTTTACTTTTTACATATGAGATAGAGTCTTGTTAAATTGCTCAGTTGGTCAGGCTGGGCTCCAACTTGAGATTCTCCTGTCTCAGCCTCCTAGAGCACCAGGATTACAAGCCTCTACCAACTGCTTGGCTTCATAGCCTTCTTATGCTCCTGCCAGGTGGACGTCTGGCGCAGGAGGTTGGGTCAAGACAGGGGCAGCAAGGTTCTCCATATTCTAGGGCTGCACCTGGAATGACAGGGTAGGGCCTTGTTGCCGCCCCTAAACCACTGGGATGGGTGTGTGGGATCTATCACTTCTGTCCTGGAAGGCACCTGAAGCTCCTCACACACATCTCCCTGCACGTGCACAGCGTGCCCGGGGTCCTTCCAGCGCCACACATCTGCGGTTTGATTTCACACACGTGCATGCACAGGCACACACACAGCCCTCCCGAGGCCCTCTGCCACACCCGTCCCGCAGGGACTCGTGGAGGTTGAACCACTTGTGCAAGGACTGGCCAGTTCCTGAGGAGCCAGGACTCGAACACTGACTGAATGCAAGCTTCTCCTGTGCTCCACGGCACGCTGAGGGTGGACAGGGTGGTCCTGGGGTGTGACCACCCTGAAAGCCCGCTCAGAGAGCCAATATCCTGCGCTGGCCGGTCTGGGAGTCACCAGGGTGGGGCCGGGCACGGGCCCGGGCTCTGTAAACTGCATTGCTCCCCTCGGCTCTGCTGCCCTCCACCCAGGTGTAGATTTGGAACCTGTCTTGTGCCAAGCTGCCTTGCCATCGTCCCCCAGCCCTCTGCTGCGTGGCAGATATGGTCTGCCATGTGCAAAAGAAATGCTCCTTCGCACTGGTAAAATGAGATAAATATTAATATCGTGCACAGATTAGAAGCCATCAGACTGAATCGGGTGTGGTGGTGCATGCCATGATCCCAGCACTTGGGAGGCTGAGGCAGGAGGATCACCACGAGTTAAAGGCCAGCCTGGGCAACATAGTGAGTTCAAGGCCAGCCTGGACTGCAGAGCGAGCTGCTGTCTCAAAAAAAAAGAAAAAGGAAACGATCAGACTGTTTGGAATGGTAGTGCTGTCACTGGCAACGACCTCAGGTTTTAGTCTTAGTGATCCCTGCATGTTGCACACCTTGCATCATACGTGCACTCACCACACACACTCTTCACCCTGCTGATTGGATACCTCCAGAGATGGGCGCTTCCCTACCTCCTGAAGCTGCTGCTTTCATTCCCGGGTACTCTTTAGTGAAAGTATCCCACTTTATATTGGGACAAATTCACTTCCTATAACTCTTTCCCCCTGTGAATTCAGAAAGGCTTTAGAAAGCTCGTTAAATGAACTAATCAGCAGAGAGAACACAGAACCGCGCCCCTCTTAGGGTTTCTCTCTGGGTTGGGGGGAGTTGGGCAGGTGCCTGGGACGGCTGCTGGCTGAGAGCGACCCCAGGTCCACTCTGTTCACAAGTGGGGTGAGCGGGACTCCTGGGCCTGGCCTCACCCAGCACAGCGGGGGACTCCAGGCCCCGATGGTGCCATGTCTGTGACCCTTTGAGGGATTCAGCACCCCTAGGCATCTGTCCATGGGGTCATTTTGTAATCTTCAGACCTTGCCCTGTGGCCTTGGTGACATTCCGGGAATGCTCAGGCCGTGTCATGGGAGGAACCACTGCTTGGAACTTTGATCAGGGCCGGGGGTGGCTTCCGCTGATGACAGGCCACACTGGACACTCCTCAGCTCCCAGAAGAACCAGTTCGCTGTCCTCACCAGCTCGGGCCCTCACGGTAGGACTCCCGGCCACTCCTAGGTCTGGGGCACCCCCGCTGGGGGCGGGAGAGGGGCCTGCTGCTGTTCCTGTTTCAGGGTGTCCCAGGCACAGAGCTGCAGTACCTGGGTCCCCTCCCCTGGGAGCAAAGTCCTGGACAGGCTCAGGTCCCTTGGGGGTGGGGGGTGGAGGAAGGCTGGGCAGGGGGGCCAAATAAGGACCCCGGTTCCCTGAGGGCCAGGCAGGTGACACATTGTCCTGGTCCTCGCTGAGCAGGACAAAGGGGAAGGTCTGAAGTTGGGGTCACAGGGAGCCACCAACACAACCATCTAATTCAGCACACCCCAAGCTACATGTGGGTACAGAGCTGGGGACACAAATGCAGCTGGACCCTGTCTCCAGGGCTCAGTGTGGTGGGCAAAACTGGCACTGACCCAGAGCAGAAAGACCCAAGCATTCAACACAGGACCCATAGGACTGGCAGGCCAGGAGGGCTTCCTGGGGGAGGTGTGACTTGCACTGGTTGGGGGGCTGAGAAGGGGACAGATGGTGGCAGGGAGAGTCAGGCACAGGCATCCTGTGGTATCAGCGAGGGCTCAGAGGTGGGGCCTGCAGTGGGAGAAGCGCCATGACCCCCTTACTCCAAAATGCCAGCCGCCTTCTCTCCAGAGCACCAGTGCTGCAGGTGGCTACTCCCCCCACACACATTGACCTGGGCGGGCAGGTGTGTGCGTGTGTGTGTGTGTGCCCCAGCCAGCTGGGCCACCAGAGAGCCACGAAGAGCCATGCCTCACTCTTCCAGGGGCTGCTGAGGTCTGTGCCTTGTGTTTTATATGACTGTCTCCATTTTGGTAATAAAAGAGCTTTCCCCCTTATTATAAAAGTGATATATGTTTATCATTTTTTAAAAATATAGAATGTACATTTTAAGCAAAACCCCCCACCCAGTTAAAATCACCTATAAATCTATTTTTCAAAGATAATCACTGCATATCTTTTGTATGTAATCTTCTATTAAGTTTTCTATGCACAAATATACCTTTAAAATGGAAATGCGGCATTATAGGTCTGTGAGTAGATTTATTTTAAGATATTGCAAACATCTTGGCATTAGATACATATCTGTGACATGTGATAGAAAAATATGTTTAAATATTTTTAAATATTTATTTAAATATAAATATTAAATTTATATTTGAATATTTAAAATTTAAAAAATTTATTATAGTAAAAGACATGTCATTTATTCCCTCATGCCCCTGCCCCCACTTTGAACATACTCATCCCATCATTCTTGCCACTTTCTGCAGCAGCTCCAGAAGTCCTCTTTCCTGAGGGTCTTTAGTTGCACTGTCCTTGCTGCCCTGACGTCCTGATTCGATTCACAATGTTGATCTTTCCGGATCATGTTGACTGTGGGGAAGAGCTAGAAGTTTCAGGGTGCCTGATCGGTGGATGAAATGATTGAGGACACAGCGTTGTGTTTTTATGAGCCTGCCTTTCTGTTGGATGGCATTAGCCAGCGACAGTCACCATGTTTTGATCACATCTCAAGAAGATACTCACGAAAGAGGACTCCAGAACTGCTTCAGAAAGTGGCAAGAATGATGCCCTGAGTGTGTTTAAAGCAAGGGGGTGGGGACTTGAGGGGGATTCATGGCAATGTGTCCTTTACTGTAATAAATTTTTAAGTTTAAACATTCACCACATATTTTGATAACACCTCGTATAATTTTATTTATTTATTTATTTATTTATTTATTTATTTTTTGTGGGTACCGGGGGTCGACCTCAGGACCTCGCGCATGCCAGGCAGGCACTTACGCCGCTGAGCCATCTCACGGGTCCTATTTTATTTATTTATTTAGATTTTTTTGAGACATGTAGTTCACTAGGTAGACATGTAGTTTGCTATGCAGTTCAGGCTGGCCTTGAACTCACTATGTAGCCCTGGCTGGCCTCGAACTCGCAATGATCCTCCTGCCTCAGCCTCTCTAGTGCTGGGGTTGTAGATATGTGCCACCACGCCTGGGCCATATAATTTTTAGAGGCATCACAGACGATTTCCACCTCATCCATGTGTGTAATTCACCTAACTCATCTCTCCCTGGGCTGTGTCAGTTGGCTCTCATTTTGGCCAGGCCAGTGCCTGTTGCGCACTGAAGCGTCACACCAGTGCGAGTAATGCTGTCGATTGGGTGTTAGGAGCCTTATTATCAGGCTCACTCCGGATTGGCAGAGGCAGGGATGCAGGACTGTCTACTCTGAGGACACACGGGCAGCGCGGTGCAGGGGGCGGGTGGGAGGAGCAGAGGCTGGAACCCAGCTCAGTGCCATGGCCTCAGCCCCCTGACTGATTTGCGGGAAGGAGAGGAAAGGAGGCCGGACCTGGGCCCAGGGGAGCTCGGGCAGCCTCTCCCACTTCCAGATGAGCCGCAGCCCAGGTGGCAGAACCCAGCCGTCTGGTGAGGCTGATGCCAGCGCAGCGGGCCCAGACTCCGCCCTCCATCTGGAAGGAGTGAGGTTTGGCTCTGCGGTGGATGACGGGCGGGCCTGAGGCGGGCACAGAAATGCACCAGCCCAGGAGCAATTTGAGAAGACAAAGGAGTCCATTTGCACCCAGCCATCCGAGAGGAAGAAATCAATCAAAATTCTAAAAACGCAGAAAAGAGGCCAGGGATATAGCTCAGTGGCACAGCGTCTGCCTAGCAAGCGTGAGGTCCTGAGTTTAATTCCCGGTACCACACAAAATAATGATAATAATAATAATAAAAACACAGAAGAGGCCAGACTTCCCTGGCTTGCTGAGGGTGGAACATTTTTGTGGGCATTTGCTGGTCTTATTCCCAGATGCAGACCAGCGCCTGGCTGGCTGTGGCCCTCTGAGGCAGCCCCCTCCCCTGTCCCCAGGCAGGGGGCTGTCCCTCCAGAGCTCCCAGGACTTGCACTTCTGAGGGTGGCAGGGATGGGGCCCATCCAGGCATGGTGGCCAGAGCCCCAGGTCTGTGCTCCTCTCAGGCAAGCACAGGGACAGGAAAAGCACAGTTGAACACATGCCCTGGTCCCCGCGCGGTGGTGGGTGGATGATCTCATCGGGTTTTCCACAGCAACCTCTGGGACTGCCTCAGAACAGAGTTGGGGTGGGCTGAGCTTGAGAGAATCAGGGTCACTGGCAGGGCTGGGTGTCACCATGTGCCAGGCTTGGGGTTTGCCAAGAATGCCATCACTTGATCCTTACAACAAGAGCCCAGGGAAGGCAGTGTTCTGCTCACTGCTTTGAAGATGAGGAAAATGAAGCACAGAGAGATTAAGTAATTCAGCCCAGGCCACACAGCAAATCAGGGACGGAGACAGGATTTGAGCCAGGCTGTCTGACTTCAGACTGCCAGCTCTCAGTCACCCAGGAGTAATGCGACATGGAATCTCAGGCTGGGAGTGGATCATTTGGAAACTGTGCTGGGTGTGATGGTGCAACGCCTGTAATCTCAGCACTCCGGAGACTGGATCACTGTGAGTTCGAGGCCAGCCTGGGCTACATAGCAAGACCCCCTCTCAAAAAAAGAAAAAAGTGCATTATTTCCAAAAGATAGTGAATAAACGAGGCCCAGGCCAGCAGGAGAGAGGACACGGTCATGGCCCCAGTAGGCAGGTGCTAACCCCAGGGCCTCTGGCTCTGGGTCCTAGCACCTTCACTGTGCCCCAGTCTCCTGGCAGGAGCACCAGGGAGCACCTGGGCTGGGGTTCGAGTCCTCCTGGGGACATGGGGGTGGCCACGCTATGTTTCGAGAAGGCGCCCAGGCTAGGAGCCTCCCCACCCTGGCCTCAGAGCTCTGGTCCCAATGGGGAACAAGACTCCGGTCATGCTTCCTGGGCCAGGGGCTTCCTCAGAGCCCTGGGGGTGGCCCAGGGGTGGCCAGATGTGGGGCGCACAGGGGTCACCCTGCACTGCTGCAGCCAGACCACACTGCTTTGTGTTTCTACACGTACGCAGTGTGACTGAAAAATGTGTGTGTTTGGGGTTCTTAAAAAAATTTTTACAGTAAAAGACACATTGCCGCGAATCCCCTCAGAATACCGCCCCTCAGTTCAGCACCCTTTTCCCGTCATCTTTGCCACTTTCTGCAGCAGTTCTGGAGTCTTCTTCCTGAGTGTCTTTGGTTGTGCTGTCCTGGCTGCCTCGGTGTCCTGAATCGATTTAAAACGTTGACCTTTCCTGGTCATCTCGGCTTTGAGGAAGAGCCAGAGTCACACGGTGCCAGATCAGGTGAGCAAGGTGATGAGGACACACTCACGTTTTCTACGAGCTGCCTTTCTGCTGGTTGGCACAGTGGTCACTGTAGATTTGATCACACCTCATTAAGATCCTCAGGAAAGAGGACTCCAGGGCAGCTTCAGAAAGTCGCAAGGATGATGGGATGAGTGTGTTCAAAGCAAGGAGAGGATTTTGAGGGGGATTCACCACCGTGTGTCTTTTACTATAATAAATTTTAAAAAGTTTACACATTCGCCATGTTCAATCTCATGACAAGTCTACTGAAGCTGAGCTCTGTAAATGCTGGCCCAGGGGACACCATGGCTTGAGGCTCGTCCCTTCCTCAATGGTCTCCAGCGGAAGGAAGGACCTCTTCTCCGCCTGGAGGAGCTATGGCAAGGTCATCTTCAGCTCCTGCAAGTGTGGCAATCCCTCACCCCCTCCTGGAGTGGACGTGGGCAGGCGCTGAGGGAGGTGTGCGTTCTCCCAGGGAGAAACCGCTCCTTCTTTACTGGAAAAGCTGAACGTTGTTGTTGGGCGTCTGAATGGGCGGGTAACTGGGGTCCTGGGTTTTATAGGGTCCTTGGCAATTGGAGATGTCAAAGCGGGGTCTCGAGAGGGAGGAAGCTGCCGGCAGGGGGCAGCAGAGGGACGACCAGCGACTCCGAGGTGAGGTACACTTGGTGAGGGAGCTAATCTGAGAAAAATTGGGATTATGCTGCAGGCATTCTTTCTTTCTCCCCTTTTAATTTTTGACAAAGCCAAATATAGAATATATTTGAGGATATTTTGTTCTCCTATGTTATTGTTCAAATAGCCTTTTCTTTGATGGTGGTGGCTGCAACCTTTAATGTCATAGTTAGCTTACAAATGGCTCATGCCCTGTCAGACCCCAGTCTGAAGCCTCGCCTGTAACTGCTCCTTACCATTGCTTAATGTGGTAAGTGCTGGTATTGTCCCCATGTCACATACAAGGAAGTTGCAGTACTGGTGAGCTCCATAACATGCCTGAGGTCTCATGGCTGGAAAGCGGTAGACCTGGGATTCGAACTCTTGGAATTGTGTAGATGAGTCAGGCGAGCACAGTTGTCATGTGAAAGGAGCCCTTGGAACAGAAGCCCACTGCTTCCAGTGTTTCCTGAAATCTGGACCTTCAGTGTGACATCTCCAATCTTTATGTGTGGGTCACTGCTGATATGTAAAAAGGGCTACTGAGCTGGGCATGGTGGAGCACATTGATAACAACACTCTGGGAGGCTGAGGCAGGAAGATTGCAAGTTCAAGCCCAGCCTGAGCAATTTAGCAACTTAGGTATACCCTGCTTCAAAATAAAAATTAAAAAGGGCTGGGGACGTAGCTCAGCACAAAGTTCCTGGGTTTAATTCTCAGTACTCCACCCTCCCACCAAATAAAAACACCACCGAGGGATAAACAAACTACACTTGTAAATGTCACCATGCGTTTGTGACCTGTGGAGAAACAGTAGCGGTTTTTTAAAATTAATATTTAGTGCATTAAAATCTTGGTCTCCCTGGGCCTCCTGGACTGTGGCATCCCCAAGTCTGGGGCAGCTCTGCCTGAACAGCACTGGAAAGTCCCCTGGGAAAGTCCCCTGTTCCACTGTGGTGGGGAAGAGGATGGCACAGGTGATGGTGCCGAGACCTGGCACTTTGCTGTGTGACCCTCAGCAGATGGCACAGAGAGCAGGGTGCAGGGCCCCTCATAACAGGCCCTGACTGTCACTATTGAGAAACTCAGGAAGAGTCAGATGGCTTAGACATCTCCAATTCAAGGATAATCTGCCCATATTTTACATATTATCTTGATCATTCCACACATACCATGGTCTCCTTTATACTTGTCTTCCCTGTCTTTTTGTCTCCTTTCTGCTTCTTTCTTCATTCTGGGAAGAACATGGGAGGCCCAAAAGACCTAATTCTGAGTCCTGCCATGGCCACTAACTTGCAGGGTGTCCGTCCCCAGCTGTCTTGCAAGGCTCCTGTAAGGTATTATGGTTTGTGTCTGGATGTCCCCACAAAGCCTCATGCAGTCATGGGGGGCGGGCTTTTTGGAGGCGGCTGAATCTAGAGTTTATGATTGATTCATGGTCCAATGGCTGGGATTAAGGGTGTGAGTGCTACACCCGCTCTAGGGCGGGTAGCCTGCATACAATATAAGGGACAGAAAGAGGCTTGCTGTCTCCTCTCTCTTGTTGCTTTTGCTGTCCTCTGCTGCCATGAACTGTTGCCCCTCTGCCATGCCACCCTTCCTTGGAGCCAGTTGATTGTGGACTGAAACCTCTACAAATTTGAGCTAAATAAATCTTTCCTCCTTTAACTTTGGGTGTCAGGTATTTTGTCTCAGCAATGAGAGAAAAATAACTAAGACACCTGGAAAGCTGGGCATGGTAGTGTGTGACTGTAATCCCAGCACTCTGGGAGGCTGAGGCTGGAGGATGGCAAGTTCGAGCCCAGCTCCTGCAACTTCATGAGACTCTGTCTCTAAATAAATAAAAGGGCTGGGGATGTAGCTCAGTGCTAAGGACCTGGGTTCAATCCACAGTGTCACAAAAACAAAAAGCCTGGGACCAGGGGTGTGGCTCAGTGGTAGAGCACATGTGCAAAGCCTTGGGTTCCAGCCCTGACTATGCCACCCCCCCAACTGGGCTGAGCCCCACTCCCACACTGACCCCACCTTCATCTTCGGGATCCTGGCATCCTGCTATGCCCACTGGGCTGCACTGCCATGATAAAAGTCCTCTCTATTTTCTCTTCTTGGACCCAGATGATGCCCACTGGTGCCTGGCTGTACTGGGCCCTCCTCCTGCTCCTGGCCAGACCATCCCAGCCCTGCCCTGAGGGCTGTGACTGTTTCGTGCACGAGGTGTTCTGCTCCGATGAGAAGCTGGCCGCCATCCCGCAGGACATCCCGCCGGACACCACAGACCTTGTCTTCGTGGAGACTGCATTTACTGAGGTGGCACCCTGGGCCTTTGGCGGCAGCCCCAACCTCACCAAGTTGGTCTTCCTCAACACGCAGCTCCAGAGCTTCAGGCCCGGTGCCTTTGCGGGGCTGCGCCAGCTGTGGGACCTGGAGGTCACCGGCAGCACCTTCAACCTCAGCAGTGGCGCCTTTGGCAACTTGACCTTGCTGGGCCAGCTCACCCTGAGCTTTGACAAGCTGGACGCCCTGCCTGAGGACCTGTTCTGTGGCTTGGACACCCTGGAGTCCCTCCAGCTTCAGGGCAACCAGCTGCAGACCCTGCCCTGGGGCATCTTCCAGCCCCTGCGGTGTCTGAAGTCCCTCAATCTGGAGCAGAACCGCCTGGCTTGGCTCCCAGATGGGCTGCTGCACCCGCTCTCCAGCCTGCGGTCCCTGAGGCTCAGTGACAACAGGCTGTCCCAGCGCCTCCCTCAGGGCATCTTTGCCACCCTGGGTAGCCTTGAGGAGCTTTTCCTGGACAGCAATGCCATCTGTGAGCTGTCCCCGGAGCTGTTCTCCGGGCTTTTCCACCTGGAGAGGTTGTGGCTGCAGCACAACGCCATCAGCCACCTGTCCCCCACTGTCTTCTCCGACCTGGGCAGCCTCACATCTCTGAGCCTGCAGGGCAATGCGCTGCGGACGCTGCCCACTGGCCTGTTCGCCCACACCCCGCGCCTGCTCAGCCTGTCACTGTCCCACAACCAGCTGGTGACGATTGCGGAGGGCACCTTCACCAACCTGTCCAGCCTCGTGTCCCTCATGCTCTCGCACAATGCCATCGTGCAGCTCCCCGCTGGGGTCTTCCGGGGCCTGCAGGGGCTGGTCAAGCTGTACCTGGGCAGCAACAACCTGACGGCCTTGTCCCCCGGCCTCTTCTACAACCTGTCCAGCCTCGAGCTGCTCAACCTGTCCCGGAACCAGCTGAGCACGCTGCCCGAGGGCCTCTTCTCCACCAACTACAACCTGTTCAACCTCGCCCTGCATGGCAACCCTTGGCAGTGCGACTGCCACCTGGCCTGGCTCTCTGGCTGGCTGCGCCTTTGGAGTGACCAGCTGCTCCATACCCGCACCTACTGCGCTGGGCCTGCCCACCTGCGCGGCCAGGTGGTGCCCGCCTTGAAGGAGGAGCAGCTGGTGTGCCCTGCCTCTGGCCATCCAGGGCTGGACCACAGGTTGGCTGAGGGAGGCTGGGACGTGGTGGCGGAGGACAAGGCGGCCCAGAGCCGGTGCACCTACAGCAATGCAGAGGGCACCGTGGTGCTCGCCTGTGACGAGGCCCAGTGTCGCTGGCTGAATGTCCAACTGTCTCCCCGGCAGGGTGAGGGCTTCCTGGCCATGATGTACAATGCCAGTCAGGGGTGGGACCTGAGGTCCAGCTGTGGCTCTGTGAGGGTCACTGTGTCAATTGGGGCTCTGGCAGCAGGGCCCTAGGGGCACACAGAGCCGGGACCTTGGGCAGGTGTGGGGCCAAGGGAGCTGAGTCCTGGAAGCTGCTTCAGCTTTTTGGGTATAAAGGATGTGGTCACATCTCCAGGGTTGGGGAGGTGGCGTCTGGTGCCCTCCCTTCTTCCCTTACTGCTCTCTTGGAATCTGAGACTGATCAAGGCCTCCTTGTGCCTTGTGAATGCCCTTGAGAGCTGCACCAAGGTCAGAGAACAACCCCCCATCCCCATCCTGTCCCCATCCCCAGGGTCCCTCTTATTTAATCCCGGTCCACTGTTCCCCCACTTGGCATCCTAGCTGGAAGGGACAGTCACCACTATCCCAATTATGCAACCTGGAGGCCCCACGCTTTTGATGCCCAGTTCAAAATCCAGATGTCTGTTCTGATTTCTTTATTTTAATAGATCAGAGGATAAACAAGGACAGTACAGGGAGAGGTGGCCAGGAGCTGGGGCCACCACGTGGGGAAACCACGTCGACTGTGTCCATCTCCCTGGCTGCATTCAGGAGAAACTGAGGCAAGACGGTGCCTTGGGAGGGTCAGCGCAGCTCTAGGCCTTTGTGACCTGAGGCCTCAGAGGGCAGCAGTGGCTTTGTCAGCTGGGCACAAGATGGCAGCTCCCTGAGGAGAAGGAAGAGGGCCCAGGCAATGGGAAGATGGTGTCAGGGGCAGTCTGCTCTGGTTCTTGGCTTGCTCCTGGGGCCTGATTCTGTGGGCTCCTTTGCTGGAATTGTTCTCCCTTGTTTTGGGGCAACTCTCCTGACCCAGCCCTGTCACCTTTTCACTGTCCCTCAGCCGCCGCCTGCATCTGGCCTGCTCAGGGCTCCTGCTGTCCCTTCTCACACAGCCCAGAGCCAGAGGCCCCTGGACACTGGTGCCCCCAATCTCCATCTGGGGCTCAACGCAGCAGCCCCATGTTCCACTGTCAGCCACCATCGTCTGCACCAAGTTCTGTCCCCACTCCTCCTGTGTCCCCGCCCAGGACCTGGAGGCTCTGGGCTGAGCATTTTCCTGCCCCCAACCCCATCCGGAGGGCCGGCTTCAGCTTCCACTTCTCCTTCTCCAGCCCGGCTGGCGCCCCGGACTGAACACGGTGCAGGCTTCCTCCGGGTTTTGGGGTGGTAGCCTGGTAGACAGGCTGGGGGCCGGGAAGTGGGGCTGAAGCACAATGGGCCACTTGCAGCTCAGGGTTTGGGGGGGACACTGGGAGAGAAAACACAAAACATAAAGAGGTCTGTGTGTGCGGGCATCAGAGCTCAGAGGAGGCCCAGCCTCAGGTGACAAGAGTCTCCGGGGACCTGTGGTCTGCCTGGGCCAGGCTCAGCAGGGAGGGCGCAGGAGAGCTGGGCAGGAGAGGAGTGGAGTGGGGGGCTGGAGACCTGCATAGGCAGAGGCTAGGCCAGGCTGCTGATGGGGACAGCGGTGGAGGAGCGATGTGAGGGGGCTGGGAGCTGGGCAGCTGACCACACTTCAGATGGGACAGACGCTCGGGCTGTGTGTGCAAGGAGGGCACCACGCAGCTGCAGTCGGCCCATGAAGTCTGAGCCAGGCCAAAGGTGGGAGGACCAAGGGAGCTGCTGTCTGGCTGGAAGTGACAGCTGAGAGGGTGGGACGCTGAGGAGGAAGCCCAGCGGCACACACAGGTGGGCAGAAAGTCTGGCCACGAAATGCAGAATGCAGCGGAACATAGACTAGGGCGACCACTGGAAATCCACATGGAGAGGCCTCAAAAAACCAAAATGAGAAATTCCATTCTGCCCAGCTATTCCCCTTCTAGGTATCTTCCTGAAAGAGTTAAAGGCATCCGATGACAGTGATCCATGTATACCGATGTTTATAGCAGCACAATTTATAATAGCTAAGTCTTGGAAATAGCCCATAAGTCCATCAGCAGATGAATGGATAAAGAAAATGTGGTATTTACACACAATGGAGTACTATTGTGCCATAAAGGATAAACTCATGTCATTTGCAGGAAAACGGATGCCTCTTGAGACCATAAGTTTATGTGAAATAAATCAGACACACAAGCTTAAATATCCCATGGCTTCCTTTTATATGAGAAACCCAATATATACATAAATTAAAGAACAAAATAAAAAATAGATAGTAGGAAACAGGGAGATAGATCTTTTGTAAAAGGGAAGGGGATCAAGAGATGGAAGGAGGAGGAGGGGAGGGAGGGAAGGGGATGAAAAAGGAATTAAAATGTGTTGTGCACCTGTACCAACTCCCCTCGAGGAATGTAATCATTATGCACTGCAAACATGCACTAATAAAAATAAAACTGAAGGGCAGGTGAGATAGCTCAGCGGCATAAGTGCCTGCCCAGCAAGCGTGAGGTCCTGAGTTCGACTCCCGGAACCCACATAAAGGAAAAAAAGGGCCGGTGATATTGCTCAGTGGCACAAGCACTTGCTGGCAAGCGTGAGGTCCTGAGGTTGACTCCTGGTACCCACATTAAAAAAAAAACAAAAAACAAAAAACTGAAAAATGAAAGCAATGCAGGTAGCACCTGCATCTGTTGGTCACAAGTGTGGCCAGGCCGTGGGTCCAGGGCAGCCTTGGAGGTTGCAGGCCAGTGTCACCCTCTGAGAACAGTCCCGCAGCTCTCAGCCCAAGAGGCTGGCAGGGAGCTGCATGGTGGTGATGGGGCAAGGCAAGAAGGGGGCACAGGGAGCCTCGTCTCTCCCCCTAGTGGGTGAAGGGAACCACGACGCTGTGACCAAGGGCAAGGGCAGCTTGAGGGGAACGGAGGGGCGAGGGTCCTCAGCTGACAGGAAGCACAACTTCTCCTTTACCAACGGGCTTCCAGAGGCCCAGGCTGATTCCAGTTTAAGGTGATGGGAAGTGGGCGTGGTGGCGCATGCCTGTCATCCCAGCACTTGGGAAGCTGAAGCAGGAGGATCGCTGTGAGTTTGAGCCAGCCAGGGCTACATAGCGAGACCCTGTCTTAAAAAAACAAAAACCAACCAAACAAACAAACAAAAAAGCGAGGGGAAGTAGTCAGCAAATTCGCCAAAGCAGCAGATTGCCAAGTCCACTCGGGTCTGTTCCCAGAATCACTTGGAGTAAGTCATTGTGACGCATTTCCTACGGTGGGGAACATGGCCTTAGAGAGGCTGAAAAGGCGAGCTGTGCCAGTGCGATGCCACTGTTATTTTAGGACAGGGTCATGCTAAGTTATGAAGTTGCTTAGACTGGGCTTGAACTTGTGATCCTCCTGCCTCAGCCTCCCAGGATTGCAAAGATGAGCCGCCATGCCTGGCTGAGTATGCTCTTGTTTTTGGAAAGCTCACTGTAAAGCAGTGTGCTGTTGGCCCACAGCAGCCTCGCACACCTGGTGTGAACATCCCTCAATGGCACCACAAGGCCACATGGAGTGACTGGCCTGTACCATGGAGGTTTGCCTCACTACTACTCTGACAGCCTCACGAGCACAGGTCACACTCGGCTGATGATGCTCTTATCCCCTGCATAAGAGACGCTGGGTGGGGAGGGAGCTGGACAAACACTGTCCGATGGCTGGGTCGGAGCACGGGGTCTGCCCACCACCGGAGTTCCTTCCTCAGGCTCAGCTTGCTTCTCCCAAGCCCGCAGTTGTGAGGAGCCTGGTCTCAGAACGCCCCCTGGTGGCCCGTTGGAAGAACGGCTCCTGCAGTGGCCGGAGGACATTCCAGGCCCGTGGCTGGTGCCTCCAGGGAGTGAGGAAGGACAGGTGGCCTGGGCATTCAGCGGAACGGTCGGCACGGGGCAAGTCCCCAGCAGGCGGGGGGGTTGGAAATGTGGGGCGCTCAAGATGGTCCCAGGGATGTTGCGTGTCTTGCACAATACTGACGTGTCCTGTGCTTCCTGTGACTTCAGAAAGTGCCACCAGACAGCAATGTGGGGCATTCCTGTTGATGACGATCGCAGCCTGGAATCCACTCCTAGAGTCTGTGTCTATCCGGATATGCAAAGCTGTGTGCACATGTCAGGGGTCCAGGGGCCCAGAAGGGGGTGCCTTGTGCCCCTTGGAATTCTATCAAGAGTTCAGCCGGGAGTGGTGGTGCAGGTCTGTCACCCTAGCACTCAAGAGGCTGAGGCAGGAGGATCACTTTGAGTTTGAGGCCAGGCTGGGCTACACAGTGAGACCCTGTCTCAAAACAACAACAAAAAAAGTATTATGATAAAAGACACAGTGCCATCAATTGCCCCCAGGATACCCTCAAGTGTATTGCCGCCTATGACCCGGGTCTTCCATTGTCTTTGACCTTAAGGGAGTATCTGCCTCTTTGGGCCTCTGTTCCCTGTGGCTTAGTGAGGGGCGTTGATCATCCAAAACCCTCTCCTCCCCTCCCCCTATGCAATGTGCCTGAACTTGTATTTTCTAAGCTCGCCTAACACTGTGGGTCAGGGGTCCAGATAGGTCCTGGGTGCTAAGAGAGTGGGGTGTCTGGGTGACCCACCTCCCCACACACACAGGAGGGCCCCGCTCCACACAGCTCTGGTGACAGTGGGCAGGGATGTGCAGCCACTTCCTCTATCTGCGATGAAGGCCCAGTTGTCCCTGCCTGGGTTGCTGCCAAGGGGGGCGTGGAGAGCCAGTGATGCAGGCTGATGTGCGCTGGGAACCTCAGGGTGCTCCTGGGGGATCTTGCTGCAGGCTGACGTCAGAGCAGGAAGCCTCAGCTTGCTAAACATATGGATGGATGGATTTGGGCAAAGTAAAGTAATCTTGGCAATAAAATGCATATCAACTGCATTTAAAATGTGGGTAGATTTACTGAGGCACAGCTTAACACTTCAAGTAAACTTTCTACGGCATAATCCAGGACTAGGACTCTTCAGTATTGCATTGATTAAGATTAGGCGGGGGTTTGTTACAGTTTCTATCTAGCTGTCCCCCAAAGCCTCATACCATTGTGTGCAGGGCTTGTGGGAGGTGACAGAATCATGGGGTTCACAGGGGGCTTGCTGTTGGGAGGGAGGGTCTAGCCCTAGGAGGCGGGCATGGTCTGGAAGGGCTCCTCTCAGCCGTAAGCAGGACGGAGGAAGGGATGAAGAGGAGGAAGGCACAGGAGGCACCTGTGTGGCCACAGGTGAGGTGGTGCACACCTGTGATCCCAGTCCTCTAGGAGGCTGAGGCCGGAGGATCACAAGTTCCAGCCCAGCCTGGGCAACTTAGTGACTTAGCGAGATGCTGTCTCAAAATAATAAAACAGGGCAGGGGACATAACTCAGTGCAAAGACCCTGGGTTCAATCCCGAGGACAGCAGAAAGTAAAACAAACCAAAAACCTGGGCTTCTCAGGCCTCACAGTACCCCTGAAAGCACTCCCTGCACTGAATCCCTCAGTCTGCAACCCCAGTGTGGCCCCTGCTGACTGCTGGACTCCTAGCTGATCCTGGGATGCACCAAGGCAGAGTGCGTCATTGTCAGCATTCTCATCATCACCTTTGCCCTTGCCCCACCCTGCAAGTCCACAGCTGTACCTCTGGAAACCTCTGCCCTCTTCTCGGGCCACCCTGGATGACCCAGCAGCCTCCCACCAGGGCTCCCTGCCACCCCATGCCTACACTCTCCACCATGGCCCCATGTGCCAGTCCCACCATGCCCTGCTTTAGGCAAGCCTGGAGGGGCACCCCACAGCCCTGCGCCAAGAGCCATTACCCCAGAGCACGCACTGGCCTCTGCGCCTCTGTCACACGCCTCCCTTAGCTTGTGCTGTAGAGTCTGTGGATTCTCTAAGACCTGCAGTGGTGCTGCCTCCTGCAGGGTGGGCCGTGTCCTCCCGCGTGACCTCCCCTGGCTCCTCTCCTGTCCCCTTACAGCCCTACTCCTGGTGCTGGGTACTCTGCAGGGGTGTGCACCTGCCTGAGCCTCCCTACCAGGGACTGAGCTCGAGCACCTCCGCTGGCCCTTGCTCGGGGACCCCAGGAGGTGTCTGTGCCCTGGATAGGAAGTCCTCCCTAATGGGGGCCCCCACCCAGTCCTTCAGAGATGGCCCTGCTCATCTGGGTCCCCGTCCTGTTCCGGGCCTCTCCTCTCCTAACACCAGTGACATTGCCAGCGCTCCTGGTTAAAGTTTAACCTCAGTTTCTTTGTTTTCTGGAGAGCCGATAACCTGGTAGTGCAAAGAAAACGAAAACCCGTTCCATTTTTACTTAGCAACTAAAAATTGATCATTTCCCCAGATCAATTATTCTTTGGGAGTAAACAGAAGGGAATTCGGAATGTTACACAGCTTCCTCCAAGACCACACAAATGGGTAGAGAGGGTTGGGGCTGTTTTCCTCACAGGGCACAGGGTGCTGCGGCCTCCAGACTCACCCTCCTGCGGTTGCCGCCGACCTCCTCCACTCCAGCCGCTTCCCCCGGAACCCTCCGCGCCAGCCGGACGTCTCACAGCCCCGGGCAGGCTGGAAGAGGGCCTCCCTCCTGCCCCTGGGGACAGGGCAGAGGAGGGCTTAGAAGCCTGAGGTCCAAATGGGGCCAGGCTGGGGTGCAGTCGCGTCCTAGCTGTGAAAGCCGCACCACCTCCAGGAAGCCAGCTCTGATTTCCCTGAGCCTAGAGCCCACTACCCACGTGGACGCTGACCTCTCTGTGGTGTTGTGATGTCGATTTCATCTCTCACTGACTGGTATGTCTGTCTCTTTGCCTGGATTCTACACTCTGGCCAGAACAGGTCTAGTACCGATCTCTGTGTACCAAAGATTATTAGGACAGGGCCACAGGGTGAGGGACGATCCCAGGGAGAGGGACACTCCCAACACAGTGACGCCATAGCCACTGTACACGGAACCAATCAGAAAGAAACCTGCCCTTTTCAGTTCTTCATTTGAAACTGGTGTGGCTCAAGGGACCAATCAAGAGACACTTCCAAACACAGGGTGGCTGTGCAGTGTGAGGCCTAACGGTGGGTGTCCAGAGCAGCCTTCTAAGCCACGATCCCCATAAAAGACGTAGATTTTCCCACAAGGGGGGGACAGGATCCGGCCGCAACCCCGTAGGCCCCACCTGGCCCCGCCCCCAGCCGATCTGTGCTGTCCTGGATGTCAGCCAAGTATTCAGGGCTGGGGAGGCGACCTGCCGCCTTTGGGTTGCCTCGCTAGCGGGCCCTGCTCCTCTCCTCCTGCAGGCAGGCCTCCGGGGTCACCTCGGGTCGCTCTGCACCCACAAGGTGCCGTACCCTTCTGGACGTTCCCTGAGGGTTCCTGGAGATTCCCCCCCAGCCAGGGGCTCTGCAGCTGCAGGAAAGCACCCCCTTCCTTTGTCACTCTGAGTTTCTCTCCTCTCTTTCCAGCTGTCCTCCCCTGGCTTCCTTCCCCACTGCCTGCTCTTCCCTTTCCTCTCCTATCTGAGCTCCTGGATCAGCTATTTCCCGCTGAAGTGTCTTCACACACGAAGGTGGGAGAGAGGATGTCAGGCCGTGCCTCAGTTTACCATGACAGAGCAGTGCGTTGGTAAGGAACCCTGGGTATGTTGGGAGTGGGTCCTGGGTACCAATGGAACTTTATTTTGGAGAGCGACCCCGTCCAGGCAGCAATATGCTCTGGGTCGCGGATGCACCCTTCACATTCTGCCCACCAGCCATTTGGTACTGAGCTCTGGCCCAAGGCTGCCCTTGGAGAGAGGCCTTGTGGGTTGGAGCTGCCAGCTGGCAGCCACAGCTCCTGGTTCCAAGAGCACCAGAGGCAACCATTCGGGGAGCAGAGACTGCTTCCTGCCTGGCACCGCCCCCCTCCCCAACTCAGCCCTGTTGGTTCCCCATGTGAGCCCCCTCCCCAGCCTGGCCAGCGGGGCTGATCAGATGTGGAGGAGCGGACAGTCACAAGGACAGATGGCAGGGAGCCAGGCCCACCAGAGAAGGGAAGGGACACCCCCCCCCCCCGGGTTACACACTGGCTCCTGGCCATCCCCTTTCTCAGCGAATTCCTCAGACCCGGTGGTGACAGCCTTGGGGTGTGGACTGAGTGGGCGGGGTCCAGAGGGTTTGGTTCCCTCTGAAGAATCCAGTCTCTGCTTGAATCCCAGTGAGGGACCCTCCTGACAGGCAGGTGTCGGTGTGGTGCCCAGCAGATACCGAGTCACGGGCGGGGCCAGGGTCCCAGAGGGGACAGAGGTGTGGCCTGTCAGAGTGGATCCCGATCCTTCTGAGGTGGACTCCGAAATCAAGGTCCAGGCCTTGAGTGGGTCTCACGTGGGGCTGGGGTCTGGCCTAGGAGACCGAGGCGGCCACACGTTGGGGCAGGTGCCCCTCCTGCCCGGCGTGTGTCTGGCCAGAGCCCCACAGGTAATCGGACACACTCGAGGCATCCGCTCTCGGAGGAGCAGGGAGCCGCTCTTGGTTCGTGGGTAACTCGGAGCAGACGTGGAGAGGGGCTGGCTCAGGGTCACTGGCGGGAAGGATGGAGCGGAGGGAAAGGGGACTGGTGGAAGTGGCCAGGAGCGATGACTTACACCTCCCTGGACAGGTGCCCTGCAGTGACCCTCCTCCCTGCCTCCCCACTGAGGAGAAACAGAGACCAGGCTCCCTCCCACCTGGGAGGCCTTGGATTAATTTTCTGGCCAGAGGCCATTGTGTGTAAACTTCTACTGTAAGCCGAGGCAGGAGGAGAGAAGTGGCACTGTGTGTCCTGCTCTGGACCTGCTGATCCACAGCTTCCTTTCACAGGGGACAGAACCCATGCACGTTGGCTAACGTCACAGAGTACAGGAGCAGAGCGGGGATCCAAACTCACATCTAGCCAGGGCCATATCTCATGTTTTCCTGGGGCCAGGGTTTCAGACAATGGACATCGTGGGCCACTGGAATTGCCTCTGAGCAGTTGTGATTTTTATCTTATTTATTTATTAGTGGTATTAAACCCAGGGCCTCTGCACTGAACTATATTCCCAGTTCTGCTTTTTTTTTTTTTTTTAATTTTTTATTTCAGTCCCACTAATATGCTGTGCAGGTGGGGCTTGAACATAGGATCCTCCTGCCTCAGCCTCCCAGGGTGCTGTGATTACAGATATGTACCACCATCCCTGGCTCTGGGTGGTCGTTTTAAACAGATGGTTGCTGACCCAGGCACTGTTTTAGTCTCATGGGACTCAGTGGTGAACAAGACAGGCACTGTCCCTGCAGACTTTCTGTGAGGTTGGAGGGACCGAGAACAAGCATAAAATATAAGTGGATTCCATGGGTAATAGGTGGTGACAGGGCTTAGGGGAAAAAGGAGCACAGGATAAGGGAAGTGAGCAGGAAGTCGTCAGACAGGGGCTTCCTTAGGAGGTGACGCATGAACCAAAACTTGGAGTAGAGAGAGTTTTGCTACCAAAACTATGCTTCCTGCATCTACTTCAGTTGCTCTTTCAGAACCTCAGGGGTGGCCCAGGGACAGTTTTTTATGAAGTCATCTATCCACACCCATGTTCGGAAATCCTTGGTGGCCCTTGTCCATGCAAAAGACTTTTCCTTAACAAGTCAGGAAGTATTTGCTCAAATCCCAGTAGTGATTCATGCCTGTACTCCCAGCACTCTGGCAGGCTGAGGCAGGATAGTCACAAATTTGAGGCCAGCCTGGGTAACTTAGTGAGACCTTGTCTCAAAAACAAAAATAAAAAAGGGTTGGGGATGTAGCTGAGTGCAAAGACCAGAGTTTGTTCCTGAATACTGCAAAAAAAATAAAAATAAAACAAATTCAGAGATTCAGTTGCTGGAAGCCAGGGTCCTGATGGTGCCCCTGTGACTTGGTAATTGGATCGGACATAGTAACTAAAGCTTGCAAAATGCTCCTGTGCTACGACTGAGACTGGAAGGCTCTGTGCCCGTGTGAGGCAGGAGGTGATGCCCTGTCAAGTGCAACCAGGTTACTGAAACAATGCTTTGGTATCACAGAAAAGCGTGGCTTGCAAGACTTGGTTTCCAGATAGGCTCCTGATGTAGTCAGGGTTTACAGGGGAAAGGATTTAATACAGGACACACAGTTTACAGGATTGTTTTATAATATTCACCCAAAGAGTCAAATGCAAAAGAGTGCGGGAGATCTGTCCACACATTGGAGACCCAAAGAATCCAGCTGAGGGCCTTGGTCCCACGGCAATGTCCTGCATGAGTCCAGCTGAAGACCTAGAGCCCATGGCAGTGTCTTCCACGAGTCCACCTGGAGGCCTAGAGCCCACGACAATGTCTCATGCAAGTCTATATCAAGGATCTGCCCTGGGAAGGCCCAAAGGTCTGTGGTGGAAGCTAGAAAGTCTGCGCCAGCGGGATGAAGGAGCTGTGGCAGCAGGCTGAGGGATCTGCACTGGAGCCAGGAAGCGACACTCAAGGTAAGGACAGAGCTCCCCCGAAAAGTACCACAGCCCTCCTCAGCGACAACGAGGTCCTGAGCTCCTCCTCTGGTGATGATAACAGCCGAGTTCATATCAGGAAAGCCAGTGTGACAAGCTCCTCAAGGAGAACCGACAGCACCACCTCTTCCTCTCCAGTTCTCCTTTTTATGTTGTTGGCGACAGTCCCCAGGTGGGCCCTCCACACCCAGCACCACGCTGATTCAGTTCAGCTGGGTGTTACAAGTTGACCATTAGTTAATCCACCACAGCCCCGCTGTGGGGCTGGGCAGGCCACTTGCTTTGAGGAGTTTCAGCTGCCAAGTTTGGGAAATGGAGCTGCTTAACCTCCCCCACTTACCTCACAGCACTGCCACCGTCTCTACCCCAGCCAGTGTGTGTGACTGTCCATCCGCCCCCCCATCCATCATCACCATGACCACCAGTACCCCCATTTCCCGGTCCTCTGTGTGTCTAACGCGCTCTATACTCAGATCCACAGAATTCCAGCCCAGTAAAGTAATTTGGAACACGCCTAGGACTTACGGTAAAGCAATTTGACCTGCGAAAATAATGAAAGAAAAAGGCATGGGGAGTAATTAACCGGGACCGCAAAGCCTTTAATCTTGGAAGCTCTGCCCCGTGAGGCCCCCAAGGTAGGCTCATGTCGCTTGCTGTCTGTGGGAGCCAGACAAGTGTCTTGAAATCTCACTTGCAGTGAAAGCCGCCCCCATCGGTGGCAGGCGGCCCTGCCTCAGTGCCCAGCCCTGTTAACTGTTGGCGTCCCACTTGCTGGATGGAGCCCAAACACCCTGTGCCGTTTGAAGTGCTCATTGGAAAAGCAGATTTGGTCTTGGCCACGGCTCTGAGCAGTTCCTTGTGTGGGGCGCTCCCCAGGGCTGTAATTGAACACAAGAAAGCATCGCCTACTTTCGGCATTCTTGCTTTCATCTCCAAGTCACATTTGAAAATTTATATTTAACGAAAGTCAGGGAAAGGGGCCAAGAGGACTCATGCAGCCCGTGGTGCCAGAACACCCAACGCAGCCGCTGCAGAGGAGGCTGCGGGGGATTAGAGGGGGAATTAGAACCATGCTGGGCGGCGGTGCTGTGGGCCAGGCTTGGGGAGCCAGCGGGCGGCCTGTCCCCCCAGGGCCTCTGTAAGCCAGCCGCGGTGCCATCTGGGCTTTGCAGAGCATGAGGTCTGAGGTGTGGATCAGACCCCCAGTCCAGTGGGGGCGCGGGGGAGGGGTTTTCTACAAGCCCCGGAGGACAGGGCAGGCCAAAGTCTGCTTGTGCCCAGCCCAGCGTCCGGCCAGCCTGGCCAACAGGAAGTGGACTCTGACCAGCTTCCGGAAGCTTTATCGACTCTGCTGACCGTGAGTTGGAGAGAACGGTTGCAGGAAAGGGCCGGGCCCTTTGCCTGTCCCTGCCGCTCCTCCAGCAGGCTCCCTCCTGCGAAAGGCTGCCAGTCAAGCACCACGCAACCTTCTCTACCTCTCCTACTGAGATCCTTTCTGGGCGCCAATGTGAGGCTAAAACATCAAGGTTAAATATTTTTGTTTTTGTTTCTGAGTGCAAGAATCAAACCCAGAGCCCCATGCATGCTAGGCAAGGGCTGTACCACCAGGCCACAGAGCTGTGGATGCCCTAGCCCTTAAAACATCCATTGTGAGCCGGGTGTGGTGGCATGTGCCTGTCACCCTCAGGGAGCCATGGCAGGAGGATCACTATGATCTCAAAGCCAACCTGAACTACATAGCGAGACCCTGACTCAAAAAAAAAAACAAATAAACAGAAAAATCAAGTTTTATGGAAGATTGAAAAGAAATAGCATCATGGAGAAGGAAAAGCCCTCAAAGGTTCACGTACAGTACACACCCACAGTCCTTGTTTCTAGGTCCAGCTGTCATCCTTTAATCTTTTCCAGACATTTTTGTGTATAGGAAATCATCAAACTAGTTGGTTTCTTCTCTGAGCGTAGGATCCTGTACTTACCCGTGTTACACTAAGTTCATTGATACCTTCCTTATGTTTTGAAAAAAAAATGAAAAAGAGAAAACACATGGTTCAAAACAACAAAAACAAAAATATACTGAACAGGATTTTTAAAATAGTCGTGTTTTCAGAATCACAGGAAGGAAGACAGAAGTAAATATACAACATCTGAAACAATTATCTTTAACTCTGAGGTCTTAGTTGCCAAGAAAGAAAAAGAGGGAGTGGGGAGAAGAATATATAGGTTCCTTAGGAGAGAGAAAACTTGTTTTGTTTTTGAGGCTACAAAAACTTCTAAGGGGCCTCTGTGGAGAATATGATGGGCCAGTCTGTTGACCAGGGTTTTATGCAAGACACAAAGGTAGTTTTTGCATGGATTTTTTCTGTGATGAACCATAGTGGTTTTCTGAATCATAGTGATTCGCCTGGGGGGTGAATAGAACAGTACATAGGACACCCCAAAAGGACTGGTCACATCATCTGGCCTACACATGATGCACTATAGCAAACCCTTCCCGGTCCTTGTCATGGTGCGGGAAGTTTATAGTTGTAATCCCATGGAAAAGTTATTGAAATTCTAGTGAGTTGATTCCAATCTACCACTTCCAGTGCAACTCACGGCAAGGATAAAGACACTAAGGCATATTTATAGTTGTGGGGAGCCAAGGGGTCCTAAGTCCAGCCAGAGTGATGGTTACCGGAACAAAGGCCTCAACCCAGGGCTGAACACGGGTTTTATTAATTCTCGAGGAGGGGAGTGGCTCGGGGATGAGTGACTGTGAGAATGGTGGGAAGTCCGTGAGTGCTGTGAGCTGGGCTAGGTAGGTGGCCTGAAATCACCTCCGCAGTATGCAGAAGGAAGGATATGCGGAAGGAGTAATCTGCATGACACAATTTAAGATAGTATCTAATGTTTTGGGGTCGGTGCTTTAGCTCTGATATGTAATCTTCTATGCCCTGGGAAGTCATAGCCTCTTTCTCAAGGCTCGATCCCAGCTGACAGCGTGGAGCACGGCTCTCCATCCCGCCAGGCTCACCCATGTGTTTTGGGAGCTATGGGGGCGGGAAAACACTGACCTGTCGCCTTGCTTTCAAAGACTACACATCAACACCTCGGTGGGACTGATTTGCATTGCTTAAAGCCAATTGAAGGGATAAGGAAAAGTCCTAGCCAGCTCTGTACATATCAGTACATAGAAATAGGGCCAGGTTTACCTAAATTGGAGATAATTGCTCGTCTTTCAAGGAGAGTCATCCAGGTGTCCTCCACAGTACACCCCGCACTTGGAGGCTCTCTGAGTTAGATGTGGGGCAAAAGAGAAGACAGGCAAGCTAAGGACTATGTGAATGGACAGGATGGGACACATCTCCAGGGGAAAGTGACTCTTGCTATTTGTTAGGGTTTATAGCTGGGTGTCCCCCCAAAGCCTCCTGTGCTCAAAGGCAGGGCTTTAGCTTTCACCTTTGTGCCTGGATTGCTGAGGTGTAGAGCTGACTTGCTGTTAGGAGGTAGGGTCTGGTCACTGGGGGTGTGGCCTGGAAGGGTCCATCTCCCTCGCCAGCTCTTCTTTTTGCTCTCTCTGCTTCCTTCCCACCATGCTGTGAGCAGCTCTCTTCCGCCAGATCCCTCTGCCATGCCGTCCTGCCTTGGAGCTAGCTGACTATGGACTGAAACATGAGCCACAGTAAACCTCTCCTTCCTTAAGTTGTGGGTGTCGGGTGTTTTGTCTCAGCAATGAGGAAGGTAACAAAAACATCACTGAATGATCTAATACCTAAGTGTTAGTGTATGAGTGTGCCTGGGTGTGCACAGGTGTGAGAGAAACCCTGTCCCTTGACCCTGACCCCACATCCCTACACAATGCCTACCACAGAGCGAGACTCCTCAGCCTGCAGTTGGTGCCTCTGCCAGGGGCTGATTTTGATAACAAAACCAAAAGACAGGATCTTTGCAAAGAAGATCATGAACTCTTTGGAAGAACCATGGGGCAGTTTCTGAATACACAGGGGTGAAAGGCTTAATTACTCCGATAAATACCCAGGCTCAGAGCCAGGGTGCTGCAAGCCAGCAAGATTAAAGGAAACGATCTCTGCCCCCTGGCTGCGAATTCCCTGGAACACGCACCTTGCTCCCCTGGACTGAACACAACACGCATGGTCCTGCCCGCGATGGCTCTTGTTCCCCGGGGCAGCACTGACCTTAGAGACTAAAGTTAACAGATGCATCGCTCTCGAGGCCCACTGTGTCCAGGCTCCACACAAGGCCCTGGAAATGCTGATCAAGGCTCCCCGTTCTGGAGGAAGGGGGCTGGTCCACGCCCCTCCCCCGTACATGGACCGATGAGGCAGCGCAGTCTCACCGGCGAGGCGGGCCCACTGGGAATGACGGTCAGTTCCCAAATCCCGTCTTTCCCAGACTGTCACTCTCCTTCCCTGGAACCATGGCCCATTTCCTTTCTATATCATGCCCATGACCACAGGGGACCACAGGGGACCATGGGGGACTGCTGGGGTGTGGCGTGACATTGGTGTAAGTGCCATGAGTTCGGGTGCTGCCATGCCCTTCTGATTTTCGAGAAAGGGGTTTTGATGTTCACGTGAAAATTGTCTGTCACAGCTGGGTGAGCCGAGCCTGAGGACAGGGTTACTTCGGCAGGGAAGGGCGTCTGCGACGTCTCTGTGTTCTCTTCTTGCCAGGTGGCTTGAGCACTGATCCCCAAGAGGCCGCTGACTGTGGCCGTGGGACTGGGCGCACACGCCCTCTTCCGTTCATGTGGTGCTCCAGAGAAAGGAGCCGCCGGTGTCCCCAGCCTCGTCTGTGCCTTGATACGCAGAGCCAGCTGCAGATCGGCAAGTGGGGACCCGCGGGCAGCACCTGGGACCGCACTGGAAGTGCACATTCGTGACTCCATCTCAGAGTTCTGACTGGAAGCCCTCATGGGCTTCAGGGGCTTCTGATGGTGGCTGGGATTTGGAGCTGAGACTACGGCAGTGATGCTTGGCCGGGGGACGCTGGGCCAGGGTGGGGCCCAGGAGATCTGGGATGGGTAGGGGGTACATGTAGTTTGAAAAAGCCCCTGGGATGAGTCTGGCCCCCCACCCAAGCTTATCTATTTGACATTTAGAACCAAATTCCGCAACAGACCGCAACAGTCTTCATATTTTGATGATTTTTTTCAGGTATTGGAATTGTGTTGTAACACTGGGGTGACTTGAGAGGCACTGGGAGTCTCCCTCGGAGTTCCTGGAGCGCACAGATGTCCGCTACGGAGGGGGTTTGAGCCAGGGGCTCCAAACATGAGGAATGGGGAGTTGCTTTGCTAATAGTCAAGCAAGCACGCACATCTGCCTTAATTTTTTAAAATGAGTTTCTTAATAAAGGAAACAGATGTCAGGAATCTCTTTTTATCACCCTCCACAGGGAAAAGACACACCCCCGGTTACTGGAATATTTGCACACAGCGGTCAGTGCAGGTGTTCTCTCTGCTAGTAGTGGAGCGCTGCGGCCTTGAGGAGGGGGTGTTTACCGGTCCAGAGCGTCTCCCTTGCCCACCACTCACTGCCCTCTGCAGCTGTGCCTGCTGCTTTTCTTGCCAGGCGTATGACAGAGGCCGGGGAGCGGCTTCCTAGAAAGTGTGCGCTCCTGCCCAAGTGGCAGTGTTTATCTAGCGTTTATCTCAAGCTCATCTAGGTGACAGGCTCCACCTCCTTCTCCTGCGAGGGTGGTATTTCCCTTGTGGCTACTGAGGCAGGAAGCAGGTGGCAGGGAGCTGACCTCCCTGCGTCTCCCCAGATCCGCCTGGGTTTGCCACCAACCGTGGTGGCTGCTGATCTTGCCGATTGCTCCGCCTTGCACTCGCAGATCTGGTGCTGCAGCGTGGGTGGGACGCCTCTGCCCTGGGAACTGACGGTCTGAGAGGACCCTGTGCTGCTGCTCTCTGAGCAGAGGGGGGACGAGCTGACTGGGGGAGGGGAAACCACTTCTGTCCTCCTCAGCTCCACAGGCAGGCCACTTAGTCTTTTTGTTTGTTTTTTGAGACAGGGTCTCATGATGTGGTCCAGGCTGGCCTCAAATTCAGTGGTCCTTTTGCCTCCTGAGTGCTGGGATAGCAGGCATGGCTACCCCTCCCCACGAGCTGTGCCCCTTCTAAGCTCAGCCAGAAGGCAGGGCAGGGGGTCCAAGCAGCCATGAGATCTGACTGCTGTGAACAGAAGTGTGACTCAGAATGGCACTGGATGCCTGGCCGGAGACCACGAGCACGAGCCTAACTGGTTCCGGGTCCTGAGCCAATTTGCCTGTGTTGAACGTTCACCCAGTGGCACCCTCATCACTCAGTGAATGTGCTCTGAGCTCCGTCCACGGCCAGTGCTGTGCCAGACCAGGGGACAGTGGCAAACAGAGACCGGGTGGTTGCCCTGGAGTTTCCACCCAACCGCCGTACACTGCCACAGGGGGTGCCGTGGCTTCCACTAAGACAAAAGCCATCAGTGGGGACCGTCAGGGGCTTCTGCCGCTTGTCACCCCTAGCCCACCACACGCCGTGTCTGGCCTCTGCCTCTGTCCCATCCCTGTGGACGAGTCCCGGAACCGCCCCACATCCTGGCTGCTCCCTGTGGCCAATGTCCTCATTATACTAAATCCAGGAGACACTCCCAGGTTTGGTCTTACCCCATCCCCCACCTCTCTCCTCTTCCTCTTCTTCCCCCTCCTCCCCTTCCCTCTTTCTCCCTCTGCCCTCCTCTTCTTCTTTCTCCTCCTCTTCCTCTTCTTTCTTGTACTGGGGATTGAACCCAGGGCCTTTGCACTGAGCTCCATCTCCAGGGCTTTTTCCTTCTTTTTTTTTTGGTACCAGGAATCAAACTCAGCACCTTGTGCTTGCCAGGCAGGTGCTGTGCCGCTGAGCTATATCCCCAGCCCCTCCAGGGCTTTTTCTATTTTTCATTTTGACACAGGGTCTCGCTAAGTCACTCAATTCCCTAGGCTGGGCTGAAACGTGCCATCCTCCTGCCTCGGCCTCCCAGAGTGTGGATGACAGGCCTGCGCCCTGCTGTCCTCAGCAGCCCTTGGCATGGCCGGCCCATCACTCCATGCTGGCCGAACTCTGCACATGTGCCTGGCTCACTGACCACTGTCTGCTCCCTCTCGATGTCTTTCTAGCTTCTCTCCACCCACGCTCCTGACGGAGGACATCAGAGCCTGTCCTTGGTGTTCTCCTCTCTGTCACCTGTCACTTGTGCCATCTTTAGGTGAGGCGTCTGTGTGGACACTGACTCAGGCCGTGGGTGTCTCCGCCTGGCCAGGAATAGCCCGGCTTCCAGAGCTGACATCTGCTCAGCCCCTTCCTGTGCCCACAGTGCCCAGCCCAGCCCAGGGCCGCTCCCCAGAATGCTTGGCCCCTTCAGTTCTTCTCCGAGGCCTGCACCTCACGTCGGCCAAGTCCCTGGAGTCCCTGAGCTCCACCGCAATATTCTCGTCCCCTTCATCACAGTCACCTGGCCGGCGTGGTTAGGAGACTCCTCCCTGCTCTCCCTGCCTCTCATCCCCAGTGACCTTCCTCCCCACCTCAGGCTCCTCTCCACAGTCTCCAGAGAGAAGTTGCTTGCCATTAGCCATGCTCATCTCAGGGCCCTGGAGCCCTGCATGGCCTGTCCTCCCATTTGTCTCCTTTCTCTCACTCCGTGCTGCCTCAGGGCCTTTGCACTTCCTGTTTCTTCTGGGTTGGGATAATCAGGAGATGGATTTTCTAGAGAACTTAATCATGGAAGGTGCTGAAAGCCGACTGCTCCTCATGAGCCCCACAACTCTGCACCGTGCCTGGGCAATGCATGACCCTGCCAGTTCTTCTGCTGATGGTCCCTGTCCCTGCACGGGGCGGAAGCTGCTAGGGTGGGTTGCTTTGCCTATTTTACTGAAGCCTGTGACTTAATTTCTGCCCCGCAGCAAGTGCTCAGTGTGCTCTGTGGAATGACGGAATGAATGAAGGAAGGAAGAGGTAGAGGGGGCCCTGTGGCAGGAGGGTTTCCTGGAGGACCGGGTGTCTCTGTGTCTGTAACAAGGTGGAAGGTGCTCTGGGCAGAGGGCAGAGCAGGCACCAAGGCCTGGACCATGCCCCTCTCAAGGTCACCCATCAAGGGCAGAGTCAGGATCCCTGTGTGCCACTCACGGGCAGCCTCTCTTTCAACACCGCTGTTCAGTGGTGAACAGACTTTTTTATTGCTACAGGTCCTGTTGACAATTTGCAGGAGGTCACTGTCACTGGTCCCCTCTCCTGCTGAGGCGCTTCAGGCCTGGCCACGGGACGCTGCGGGTACCACCCCAGGGAGGGATGATGAGAGCCAGAGGCCATTCCCAACACCACCTCCTGCAGGAAGCCTTCTGTACTTGCCCTTCCCTGCCCGGGAAGATTAATTGCATTCTTCCTTTCGGCTCCTGGTTCATTTCTGCGGCACATCTCACCTGTTACCACCTTCATTTGCTTCTGTTTGTATCTTACTGAAGGCGACTCCAGGAACAGAGATGGTGCTGATTCGCTTCAATGCCACCTCCTTTTAAATGCCAAATCTGAGCTGGGAAGACCAGCATAAGCCAGGTGCCGATTCAGCCACCATTGGCAAGCGGGCCCTGCCCCCCTGGACGGAAATCTTACAGGCTCCAGAAAGAAGTCTACTGAAATTAGATTTCTAACTAGTTACACAGCAGAATTCAAAAGCAGTTCAGTTAATATTTAACTATTGAGTTAGGACAGGAGTTGAACAAAATTGATTTTGAAACTTTCAGAGTTTTAGAAAAGCAAAACTGGCTTCAGATCTACTGTCTCATGCTGTGCAATGCATGTGAGAAGTAAATAGACGCGAAAGTTTTCCTTTAGTGGATTCCTCCACAGACCTTTAAAGCCACTGCCAACAAATATACACACACGGGCTCCCCGCCCCTGGTGCCCACACGAGCACCGAGTGGAGACCGCCTGGCTCCAGGTTGAACAGGCTCCCAGTCCAATAGCAGCCCCACCACAGCCGGGGTTCTGGCCGGTGGATGTCGTCCCTGTGGCTGACGAGCGGGCTGGGGATCTCATTGTGGGCACTCTGGGAACTCGGAATGGAACTCGGAATGTCCCCTTCTCTCTGAGAGAGGCCTCAGCCCGATGCTGACTCACCTAAAGTGTGTTCAGAGCTTCTGGCAGCCGATCCGTCGCTCACACCACCGTGCAGGTGGGCAAGACAGGCTTCCTCGGGCTGCTGTGACAGCGTCCCTTTGTGTGGGACAGGCTGGGTGTCGGCCACCTAAAGAAAGGCCTTGCAGAAGTGAGATTCACTCTTGGGAATGAAATCCTCTTTCCTCTGAGGTGAGAAGTGAGGTCCAGGATCCCCATCTGTGCCCAACGTGCACACCAGTGCCAGGACAGCCCAACATCTCCTGGCCGTTGTTAAGTCTATTTCAATGTTTTCTTTGTAATATCTGAGTTCCCAGACTGTCCAAGGAGGCTTTTCTACTTTTCTATAATTAAGAACACTTTCACAATTAATTCATGGTCACTAGAGGAAAGATTAAGTGGACATACAAATAAAAGGTTAAAATACGTACACATCAAAGAAAGCAGCACCTCTAGGCCAGTTAGGCAGGTTTGCCAGAAATAGGTCAGGAAGGGAAGGAGAGGAGACACAGTGTGGCTCTTGGGGTGCCTGTGGTGCTCCCTTGGGAGGCTGTGCTCTTACCCTCCTGGTGAGCCCCCTCCCCTGTGCTGTGGGCGTGGCCGGGTCCTCCTGAGGAGCAGAGCCTGCAAGGCTCCCCCGGCACTGCCCGCCCAGCACCCAGGACCATCTGTCTGTCCTGAGTTCCCCTGGCTTCGCATGACGTGGCCCGTTGGGTTTGTCACCGTGACTCAGGCATGGGGATTTGCTGCTGGGAGCCCCTGCCCAGAGGGTGCTGCAGGCTCTGAAGAGGAGCACAGTGCAGGGTGGCGGGGCTCAGCAGGTGGGGCTCCCTCTCAGGGAACAGTGTCCATTACAGCCTGCACGGCCTGCTGTCTGCTCACTGCTGACCTCATTGCTCTGTCAGGAGCACAGCCCACAGCCGCTGCCCTTAGGTGCCCACTGCAGCTGATTAGGAGTTAAGTGACTCCTATGTGACCATTCACCCTTAAGCTGCCTCGCTTCACTCACCCAGCAAGTGGCCTGGAGTAGTCCCAGGTCATACATGTGTGTCTAAAATCAGTCCTGAGCTGGGATGGCCCGCTTCTGGCTGTGAGGGTCACATAGCTGGCAGGCAGGAGGCAGGGTGTGCTCAGCTGGCTCTTCCATGAGGTGTGACCACAAAATACAGTGAATGTTTAAAGTAAAAATAAAATTTATTACGGTAAAAGATGCACTGCTGGGGCCGGTGAGATGGCTCAGTGGCGTAAGCGCCTGCCTGGCAAGCACGAGGGCCCGAGTTCGACTCCCAGAACCCACATACGAAAAAAGGGCCGGTGATATCGCTCAGTGGCACGGGCGCCTGCTGGCGCGCGAGGTCCTGAGGTCGACCCCTGGTACCCACCAAAAAAAAAAAAAAAACAAAACAAAACATGCACTGCCATGAATCCCCCTCAAAATCCTCCTGCTTGCTTCGAGCATAGTCATCCCAACGTTCTTGCCATTCTCTGAAGCAGTTCTGGAAGTTCTCTTTCGTAAGTGTCTTTAGTTTCACTGTCATAGCTGGCTCCATGTCCTGAATTGATTCAAAATGTTTCCTTTTTATGGTCATTTTGACTTTGGGGAAGGAAGAGCCAGAAGTTGCATGTACCAGATTCAGTGAATAAGGTGAATGGGGACACACTGTGATGTTTTTACCATCCTTCCTTTTCCAAGTGCCAGTTGGATGGCATTTGGCAGCAGCATTCACCATATTTTTGATCACACTGTGTAAAGACCTTCGGGAAAGAGAACTTCCAGAACTGCTTCAGAAAGTGGCAAGGACGATGGGATAAGTGTGTTCCAAATGAGAGGGAGGACTTTGAGAGGGATTCGTGGCAATGTGTCTTTTAGTGTAATAATTAAAAAAAAAAAAATTAAACACACACCAATGTTTTGATCAGCCCTTGTAAATGGGGCCCCTTGCCAGGGAGGCGTAGGTGGGAATCCTGCCCTTGAGGCCCTTCCCTGCATGGATGTGGGCGTGGGGTCAGCTCCCGGGCAGGTGCGGAGAAGCCTGGGAGCAGGGTGGAACAGGGTGGAGCCGGGTCGCTGCAGATTGGAGCCAGGCTGTCTGCATCTGAGCGAGGGGAGAGGCGCAGGGTGCAGAGATGGCTCGGGCTTCGGGGCACGGGGTGAGGCTGGGGGGGGGGCGCCGGCAGGGGGCAGCCCAGAGCCGCGGACGGGGTTGAGGAAGAGCCGCAGGCCCGCTGCTGTGTCCAGTACAGGCCCCTTTGTTTGAGGGAAACCGTTTAAAACGCGTGCAGGGTGTGCGGGGTGCGGGGACAGCTACGGGACAACGGCGGGGACAGTGGCGGGGGAGCACAGCCCCCCCTTTCACCCGAGCGGCCTGGGCTTGCAGGCTCCAGGTCAACGGTAGGTAACCAACAAAGACTAAAGACAGAAAAACACTGCGGCGAAGAGACACGTGGCTGGGGTCGCGCGGGTCCCTAGCAGGTGGCCCAAGCGGCCTGGCAGTCCCCACCTGGCATGGGAGGAGGAGGTACGCGCAGCCAGCTTCCTTAAGGCGGTGTGGTGCGTTCCTGGCTTGCAGTGAACTGGAAAGGAGAGGGTCTTTTTTTCCTTCCATCCCGCCCCCTCCCTCCTCCCTGGGTTTTTCTCCCAGGAATGGAATGATCTACTTTAGCAGCTGAAAGGACATTCCATTCCCGTGACAGACACGGAGCACGGATGTGGGCATACCTTGGCGCTCTTTCTCATAGGAAGGCTCAGGCAATAAATCACAACAAGCAAAAGTTTAAAATAGCATTTCTTTAATTTCTAATGGCCTATCTCACTTACTTCCAAAGTGCCGCCAACAGCTGTGTCTTCATGTCCCCAGCAAGGACCCATCCCAGAAGCTGTGCTGACTGTGGTGAATTTTAGTTCTTCAGTATAACCCTAAGGAAATGGGTCGACAAGATGGCTTTCTACTCTCTTTTAGCACTAAAATTCTTTGTCTAATACTGAACAAAGGCTGACAGAAGACTTTAAAACAAAGTGGAAAAAATGATCATTAAGGAAAAGCTCATTCTGTTCTATTCTGTTCTCCCCCACGTGGCGTGCCACCAGCCCCTGCTCTGGAAGCCAGGACCTGTGCACACAGGGATAGTTGAGTGTCCTTGGCCAGAGAATCTGGAAGCTGCTGATCAAAAACACCGCAATAATGAGCCATCCAATAGGAGACACCAGAATGGATAAGAATGAAAGACCAAGAGATATTTCCCCAAGAGAACAGAAATATTTTTAAAGTTTGAGCCCATCTTTAACCAAAAGGTCTCACCTTTTAGGCCCTAAATGTGTTGCAACTTACAACTGGGCTGGAGGGGGAAAGACGATCTTACTAAATAATTGCTTCCGGGAAGGGTTATTTTCAGCTTCCCAAAACACGACTCCAATAAGTTGCACAGGTATTGTTTTTAGTTCGCTGGGCCTGCAGGTCGGAGAAAAAGTATTTAAAGTGTGCTGCAGGGAGAAGCGCAGGGAGGTGGTGATTAGGGACTCATGCAGGAAGGGACAAAGGGCCAATTACCAGCAAAGCCTGCGGTCTCCCTCGGAGAGGTTAAGGAGGAGAGCACGGGCCTTTGAGCTACCCTGTCATCTGTCCCCAAGCGTAATCAAGTTATCATAGCACCCGGCCTCCATGCGTCTATTTGAATGAAGACAAAAATTTGCAGACAAATTTCTAGCAGCGGGAAGTTGGTGCTCTCCTGCGAGGCTGGATGAAAAGCACCTGTAACCTTGCCGGCCTCGTCCAGCTCCTGCTGGGAGCTACTTCAGGCTGTGGCTTCGGCTGCTGGCTCCCAAGGCCTCTCGTCCATGCAGGCCGGGCTGGGGGTGGGGATGCTATTATGCAGTTCAAGAGAGTGACTGGAGCAGACTCAGCTGGCCAGGGCGGCACAGTGCAGCCAGCTGCCCGTGCGTGGGTAGGTGGACGCTGTCCCCTTCCTTTTGATAGTGGCCTGGTCACATTTAAGTGAAGACAGGGCTGGCCAGTAACATCCGTCATGGTGGGGTGAAGGGAATCTCATCTTTCTCAGTAAGGCGGGTTAGAGGCAAGGAGGTCCCCAGCCTGCCATCAGGGCCAGGCAGCTGCGTCTCTCTGAGCTGCACCTTGATCCTTTGTGAAATTCAGGGATGTCAGGAGGTCCACCTCTTCTGTAGGATAGAAGGGAGAGGGAGTTTGATGTCGCAGAGGGAGCACTGGGCAGGGGTCATGGGATGTGTCTTGTAGACCAGTTCTGTTACTTAGTTGCTCTGTGTCTTAGTTATGTCACTTGTACGATGGAGAAATGACACAGCCATTTTCACTGGTCAATGAAAAGCCTTAAAACCACATTACTAGTGGCCTTCAAGCCCTTCCAGCATCAGAGCTGTGTGATTCTAAGTCATGGAGAGGGATAAGGGAAAGAAGAGAAAGAAGTTAATTTTTGGACGTGGATTTCATAGATTTCATAGCCACTGGCAGGACAAGCCAGAGGTGTGATCTTGAGCACTCTGTGAGGCTTCCTGATCCAGTCAAAATCAGCTTTTCTGAAGTTCACAAGAGCTGGCTTTATGGCGTTCTGGTGAAAGGCTCATAGCCTAGGAGACCTGGCCAATACATCACTTCTTCCCCTGCCCCTGCCTTCCACTCTGTATTTATGTTCTTCAGCTATTTGGTGACAGGGGACCTCAGCTTTCAACCTAGATGGCAGCCCGAGCCTTCTCCCTCAGCTATAAAATGGGGCACAAGATCTCTACCTCCTTGGCTCCTGGGTGCAGCAGCAGAGGGGACTGGTCAGCAGGAGAGGAAGCACTTTGTAAAGTGCAAGATGCTGGATAGGTTACATGCAGCTCACTTGGGACCGCTGTTGCCACCGCACAGGTGATGCAGCTCAAAGGAGGATTCTTCAAGCCGAGTTACTCACTGGCTACTGGCTCTGGGGCACAGGTATAGTGAATCTGCTGCTGTCTGGAGCGGGGGTGGGGAGTGGCTGGGATGCTGATGCCCAGCACAGAAATAATCAGGCAGCAAACAACTAAAATGGGGACTGAGCACTCTTTGTTCCTTCTTTGTTATGTGTTTGCCTCTAAGCTCCTGCCCCAACAAAATAACCATGACCTTCCCAGATGCTGTGGCTCCCCCTCCGCGTGCTCACTGTGTCCCTCTCTGTCCCTGTTCACATTGGGAGTGTCCCAAGGGCAAAATGAATTGGACGGGAACCGAATCAAATTTCCCCATAAAGTCAACATTGGACCTAACCACTGAATTTGATTTGGTTCTCATCCAACTTGATTTGCGACCAGAGTTGTGGAAAGAATTAAGTTCGTGAACCGAGAGACCACTGTATACATTTTACAGGTGTGATTTAGTGACTTTTTTGCAAAAAAAAGTATATACAGTTGTCATGTGACCATCATCACAATCAAGATGTGGAGCATTTTCGTCAGCCCCCAAAGCCCCCTTATGTCACCTCACTGTCAGTCTTTTTCCCAGACCCTGGCTCCGGGTAAGTGCCAGTCTTACCGTGATAGTTCCCATTGTCTAGGATTTTACATGAAAGTTATCTGCAGTATTTGACTTCTTTCACTCGCTGTGATGTTTTTGAGATTCATTCATGTTGTTGCACTTATCAGGGTTTTCTTTTATTGCTGAGTGCCATTTCAGAGGACGACTACAACTTGTCCATTCACCGATCAGGGGACATTGTCATTTCCAGATTTGGGCCTGTGTGCGAATGTGGCTGCAAATGATATTTCTGTGAGCAGGCACATAGAAGCCTTCATGTGGGCTGAGTGTTATTCTCTTGGGTGGAATTCCTGGGTTGGGCAAGGGTGAGTGCTTAGCTTTATGAAACACAGCCAAACCCTTTTCTCAAGTGGCCGTACTGTTTTATATTCCCACAGTGGTGTGAGAGTCCATTTGTCCTACATCCTTACTAATACTTGATGCTGACCACTTTTTAAAAATTACCCATCTAGTGGGTATATAGTGGCATCTCACTGTGGTTTTAATTTATTTAATTTAGTCTCTTGTGACTAGTCATGTCCATATTGGCTAACTTATATATCTATAGCTATTGATATGTTGGGAATTATCTATCTATTATGGTTTATATCTAGATGTCCCCCCAAGGCCTCATGTGCTCACAAGTGGGGCTTTGGGGAGGCGATTGGATCATGGGGGTGTGATACTCATCAGGGGATTGGTCCCCTGGTAAGTTGATAACTAAATGTGAGCTTGGGAGGTGGAGCCTGGTTGGAGGAGGTGGGTCACTGTGGGTGTGGTCTGGGTCTATTTCTTCCGGCTTTCTTGACCTCTCTCTGCTTCCTGTCTGCCATGCAATAAGCAAGCCTCCACTCCAGCCCCCTCTGCCATGTCCCCCTGCCCTGGAGCCAGCTGAGTATGGGCTGAAACCTCTACAAACTGAGCCAAAATCAACCTTTCCTCCTTTAACTTGCGGGTGTTGGGTATTGTGTCTCAGCAATGAGAAAAGTAACCAAGACACTGCCTTTATCCACTTTTTTTTTTTGTTGCATTGTTTTCTTTCTTAGCGTTCTTCCTGAAGAGGATCAAGCCTTTCCCCAGATATGTATTTTGAGAATATTTTCTCCTAGACTGTGAGTTGTCTTCATTTTCTTAGATGTACCTGTAGATGAACAAAAGGGTTAAAATGTTGATTAAATCCATTTATATATCATGATATATAAATATATTTATGACATATGTATGTATTTATAACATATACATGCTGTTTGTTTCATGTTTACATAATCTTTGCCAACACACTATGATAGAGATTCTCTGCTGTTTCCTTTTAGAAATGTTATCATTTTAGTTCTTATGTTTAGGTGTATGATCCATTTTGATCATTTTGTGTATGAAGTAACTTTTAAAATTCAATATATCTACTCCACAAAGATATCCAGTGCCATTTATTGAGAAGACATTGAGTTATCTTGACAGTTTTGTTAAAAAAAAAAAAAGTCAACTATTAAGTGCAAGTTATTCCTGGATGCTCTATTCTGTTCTTTTATTTGTATATATTTTTTGAGATGGGGTCTTGCTATGTTGCCCAGGTTGGTCTCCAACCAGCTTCCTGAGTAGCTGAGACTACAGGTATGTGCCGCCCTGCCTGGCTACATAGATATAAATGAGATAAGACTTAGTAAGTATACTTTTCTCCCCCTGGTGTAGAGAGCAAACCCAGGGCCTTACACGTGCTAAGCAAGTACTCTACCTCTGAGCTGTATTCCCAGCCCTATCCCATTCAATTGATCTTTACATCTCTAATTTTGTCAGTGGCATACAGCCTTGATTAATGTGGTTTTGTGATACATCCTGAAATCAGGTCATGCAAGTCCCTCACACCTGTCTATACTTAAATATTATTTTGGTTATTTGTGATTCTTTGCTTTTTCATGATTTTTTTTTTTTGCTTTTCCATATTTGTGATTTCTTTGCTTTTAGAATCAACGTACCAATTTCTTTAAAGCAGCACTTGTTTTTTTGTTGTTGTTTGTAGGTACTGGGAACCGAACTCAGGACCTTGCACTTGCCAGGCAAGTGCTTATGCTGCTGAGCTATATCACCAGCCCAGCAGCACTTGTTTTGATCAGAATTGTATTACTAATGATCAATTTGGAGAAATGAAATTTTTAAAATATTAGTGAGTCCTCAAATCCATGAACATGGTATACCTCTCCATTTATCTGGGTTTTCTTTAATTTCCCTTAATATTTTTTATAGGCCTGGCACATCTTTCTTTAAATTCTTTCCTATTTTTAATTCTTTTTATACTTGGAGTTTTGAAAATTTCTATTTCTTTTTTTTTTTTGTGGGTACCGTAGGTCGACCTCAGGACCTCGCGTGCCAGCAGGCACCCATGCCGCTGAGTGATATCACTGGCCCTTTTTTCGTATGTGGGTTCCAGGAGTTGAACTCGGGCCCTCGCGCTTGCCAGGCAGGTGCATATGCCACTGAGCCATCTCTCCGGCCCAAAAATTTCTATTTCTTAATTGTTCATTACTTGTATATAGAAGTACAATTGATTTTAATTAAGCTTTTATTTTGAAATGTTTATAAATTCAGAAGGAGTTATAAACATAAAGATCTATAAACACTTCATCCAGGCTCTCCCAGTGGTTACATTTTTACAGGATTAAAGCATAGTATTAACTAGGAATTGGACATTGATGCAGTGTATGTTTAGTTCTGTATCATTTCATCATATGTATTTGTGTAAAAACCACCACAATCAGGATCACCACTATCCTGTTGCCCAAAGGTCTTCTTTGTGCTACCTCTTTACAGTCCTCTCCCTAGCCATCCCTAACCTCTGACTAGCCTGTTTTCCATCACTATAATTTTGTCATTTCAAGAATGTTCCATAAATGGAAGCATATAGTATGTGGCCTTTTGAATTTCAACTATTTTTTCACTTGGAGTAATGCTTTTGAGATCAAATTTGACTTATATCTATCTATTGCTGAGCAGAGTAGTACAGAGATCTGTAGTATGATTTTTATTTTATTTATTTACTTATTTATTTATTTAGTACCAGGAATCAAACTCAGGACCTCACCCTTGCCAGGCAGGTGCTGTGCCACTGAGCTATATCCCCGGCCCAATTTTTATTTTATTTTATTTTATTTATTTTATTTTTTTTGTGGGTACCGGGGGTCGACCTCAGGACCTTGTGCACCAGCAGGCGCCCATGCTGCTGAGTGATATCACCTGCCCTTTTCTCGTATGTGGGTTCTGGGAGTCGAACTCGGGCCCTCACACTTGCCAGGCAGGCGCTTACACCGCTGAGCCATCTCACCGGCCCCTTTTTTTTTTATTTTAAAGAGAAAAAAGTAAAACAAAATTTCAAAACAAGATAATAGGAGAGTAACAATGGTTAATACATTGCATATTGTTATCTTTAAATTAGTTACTCAGAGCACAAGATATAGGCATTTAATCACCCAAACAATATTAGCACAAACCTTGCTTTTCAATGAACTAAGAGAAATTAATAGTATAACTATCTTAACTATATTGTGTATATATGTATATATATATATATATATATATATATTTTTTTTTTTTTTTTTTTTTGCTTTTCCCTTCCTTCATTTTTCCTTTTCCCCTTCCCAATTTCTCTTGCCTTTTGAACAGTTTCTTCCCATTTTACAATATCGATTGTACATTTTGGATATTTACTCTTTCAGTTTCTCACACTAGGGAGACAATATGATGTTTACACATGTGAGTCTGGTTTATTTCACCTTCACTATTTATCTATCCCTTTTGCTTATTCAATTACTACATCTATGTAGAAAGCCTTAAAACCACATAAATAGTTTTATCTTAGAATTATTTTATTTAAAATAATTTATTTCAAAATTATTTTAGTTATCTCACTTCTTTGGCTTTTCCTTGTAAATTTAGAAAAAGCTTGTCTGCATCTACAAAAAAAGTTTGCTATGACTTTGGTAGGGATTGTGTTATATCTGTATATCAATCTGGGGAAAATTGACATCATTATTTTTTTGAGCCTTCCTTTCCATGAATATGGTATGTCAACCACATGCTTAGATTTCTTTCATTAGCACTTTGAAATTTTCAATGTGTCTTGTACATATTTTGTTAGATTTACACCTCATTACTTAATTTGTTGAGTGAGTATAAATGGTACTAGATTAAAATTTTGGTATCCATGTATTTGTTGCTAGTATATACAAACCTGATTGATTTTTGTATATTTATTTTATATTCTAAGGCCTTACTGAACTTACTTTATTACTTCTAAAACTTTTGGAATTTTTAATTTTTTTATATCTCTAGGAATTTTCATAATATACAATCATGTCATTTTCAAATATAAAGAGTTTTATTTCTTCTTTTTCAATCTGTCTATCTTTTATTTCCTTTTCTGACCTTACTACTATGGTTATATTTCCAGTAGTATATTGAATAGCAGTGGTAAGAGTGAGCATCCTTAAACTGGTCTTGATCCTAGGGGAAAAGAATTCAGTCTCTTACCACTGTATATATATACATATATATATGTAATTTTTCAAGTTGAAGAGGCTCACCTCTATTCTGTATTTGAGAGAGGCCTTTAAAAAATTATAACTGGGTGCTGAGTTTTGTCTAATTCTTTTTCTGCATCTGTTGATATGATTATATGCTTTTCATCTTTAATTTATGAACATGGTGAGTTTCAATCTTGCATTTCTGGGTTCAATCCACATGGTTATGATGTATTATACTTTTAATATATTGTTAGATCTTATTTTTGAGAATCCTGATCTTTGTGTCTATGTTCATGAGGAATATTGGCCTTCAGTTTTCTTTTGATCTCTGGTTTTGGTATCAGGTAATACTAGTCTTTTAAAATGAGTTGAGAAGTGTTCTCTTTTCCTCCATTTTTATCAAAAATTTTATGTAGAATTACATTTCTTTAAACAACTGGTAGAATATACCAACAAGACCATCTAGGCCTGAAATTTTCTAATGCAAATACTTATTTATAAGATTAATTTATTTAACTGACCTGAGATAATTCAAATTTTAAAATTTCTTCTTGAGTCACTTTTGGTACTTATGTCTTACAATGGATTTACTCTCTTAACCTAAGTTGTTAAGTCCATTGGTATGAAGTTATTAATGATAAACCCTACTAGCCTTTTGGAGGAGCTATGTTAATGTTCTCTCTTTTATTTCTGATATAACACTTTCTGTTTTCTCTTGTACTTTCTTGATCAGCATGGCTAGAGTTTACTAATTTTATTGATTTCTTTAGGAAGCCTGTTTTTTTATAGATTTTTCTGTATTTTTTTCATTTCATATTTTATTGATTTCTGTTCATTATTCTTTTTTCCTTAACACACAGAATTGAACAGATGAATAAAAATAAACAGAAGAACAAATGTCTTGGTTATTTTTCACTTGTTGCCGAGACAAAATACCCAACATGCAAAATTAAGAAAGGAAAGTTTTATTTAGCTCATAGTTTGTGGAGGTTTCAGTCCATAATCAACTGTCTCCAAGGCAGGGTGGAATGGCAGAGGGGCAACAGTTCAAGGTGGCAGAAGACAGCAAAAGCAACAAGAGCAAAAGGGGGGAAGCAAGCCTCTTTTCCTCTCTTCTATTGTATGCAGGCTACCCGCCCCGGGTGTAGCACTCACCCCACCTCCATGCCCTCCTCTTATACAGGCTCAGGATGTTTACAAAGTAAGGACCCTGACCCCTGCTGAGTCACTTAGTTAAACTTCTAAACTTCTCACGTTGACATCAACCATTACAACATCCTGGAGTTTAAACAGCTAGGGCATGTCCTCTACACCCTAGGATGTAGAACTGCTGAGTTACTTAGTTAAGCTTCTAAACTTCTCAAGTTGACAGAATGTATCAACCATTACAACCAATTATTGTTGTTATATATACAGAGAGGGATAAAGTAGAAGTGGATTTGCTATGCAAACAATATTAAGAAACTTTGAGAAACTATATCAATATCAGATAAAAATAGATATAAAATCAAAAGCTAAAGAAAAAAAGACATTTCATAATGATGAAAGAATCAATTCAATAGGAGGACATAACAATCATAAATACACAAGTATCTAATAACAGAGGCTCAAAATTTGTGTGGTAAAAATTAACAGTTAAAAGGAGAAACAAATAAATCTATGACCATAGTCAGAGATTTTAATGCCTCATTCTTAGCAAGATAAAACAATTAAATAAATATTATCAGCAAACACAGATTTGAATGCTGTGCGTGGTGGTGCATGACTGTAATCCCAGCACTTGGGAGGCTGAGGCAGGAGGATTGCTGTGAGTTTGAGACCAGCCTGGGCTACATAGTGAGTTCAAGGCCAGTCTGAACTGCAGAGTGAGATTCTGTCTCAAAACAAAACAAAATGAAACAAAACAAAAAAACATGACAGATTTGAACAACTTTAATCACTTTGACCTATTTGTAAGATAATATTTACAACAATGGCAAGAATACATATTCTTTTCAAATATACATCGTCTATTCAGGAATCATGACATGCTAAAACGTACATAAATCTTATAAGCTAGAAAAAGAAGAGAATTAAAACCAAGTTAAATTAAATGTTAATGTCATTATTAATATGGTTGAGTAGGGCTTACTGTTTTATAATTTGCTATTTGTCCCTACTATTTATTTTCCCAGTTCTTCTTTTTCTGTATTTTTGTTGGGCAACTTCCGGAATTCAATTTTAATTTATATATTGGCTTTTAACTATACCTCTGAATTTTTCCCTATGACTGCTTTAAAGATTATATGTATACATATCCTTAAATTTTCATAATCTGCCCACAGTTACTATATTATGCAAAATGACAAAATTTTCAACTCTATGATTTCATACACTCTTCCATTTCTTATGCCTTACATATTATCTGTATTACATTGATATGTATTATAAACTATATAAGGCATGATGAAGTTTTTGTTTTAGGTAGTTATATATATTATAAAGAAATTAAGAGGAAAAATAGTTTTGCACAGATCTAGATATATATATTTCTAATACTCTTCTTTCTTTCTGAGGGTTCAAGTCCCCAAGGGTGACATTTAGCTTCAGTTTGGAAAACTACCATAGCATATTCTATAATGCAAGTCTATTGGAGACAAATTTGCTCAGTTCATTTTCTTATTTATGACACTTTCTGGTTTGTTGTTTATTAAATACCTTGAATCTGTAAATTCATCTCCATTATATTTGAGAAAATTTGGCTATTGTTTTTCCTTTTTTTCTTCTTTCTTCCCTTCTTTTCTTTTTTTTTTTCGGTGTTTTGAGACAGGATCTTGCTATGTAGTTCAGGCTGGTCTTGAACTCACTATTGTAGCGCAGGCTGGCCTTGAACTCATGGCGATCCTCCTGTCTTAGCCTCCTGAAGTCTGGGATTACAGGTGTTAGCCACCATGCCTGGCTATTTTTTCAAGTTTTTTCTGCTCCATTGTTTATCTTCTCTTTACTGAGACAACACTGATATTTATCAAAGCCCTGCTAAATTATATTTTTGCCTTGTTCTTTATATTGGTAATTTATTTATATATTAGTTCTCTTTCTGTCATCTCCAATCTGTTGTTAAATCCACATAATGATCTTTTAAATTTTTTCTGATATTGTATTTTTGAATTCTAGGATTTCTACTTTTATCATTTCTATTTCCTTGCTGAGATTTTCTATCCATTCACTATGAGCATATTTTCTTCTTCATGTAATATACTTGTAATGCATGGCTAGAATTTCCTTGCCTGCTAATTAAAACATCTGGATCATCTTTTATTGTCTCAACTGATGTTCTTTTGACTTGAGAATGCATTCTATTTTTCTGGTTCTCTGTATGTTAAATAATTTTGGGCTGTACTCTGAACAATATGCGTATAAATTTTATAGATTCTGGATTTTATTCTTTGTTTCTCATGGGTGCTATTTCTTTTATCAGGCGATTATCTTGGTTGGATCCAAACAGAAAACTCTGTTCCTTAGGCAGCAAATGCTGATATCAGATGTTTCTCCAATAGCTCAGCTGCTTTGAGACTGCTTTTTGCATTTATGGCTCAGGATTTGGACAGAGCTGTGGACAGAAAGGATTTTGGGAACTTCTATCTCTCACTCTTTCCCTTGAAGCCTTTTTTCCATGGTTTCCTTGGTTCTCAGGCCTGAAAATAATTTTTTCCCCATTAATTCCTTCCCACTTCCAACTCAGAATGCTCTGCCAGCTGCATCTGGACTCAACCCAAAGCTGCGAACACCGAACTCACTCCCCGGAGCATGGATTCTCCATCATATTCTACCTGCTTTTGTTAACTGAGTGTGGTGTTGCTCGCTGTCGTCAGAAAGGGAAGTTGGATATGTTTAACTGAGTGCTAGAAAATAAGTTATTTTAAAAAAATGAATCAAAGACTAGAGTAATTTTCTTTTTTAGAATAGAGTAATTTTAGGAGTAGAAATGACTTTTTTGGTCCTGACACAGAGTAAGCCCTCTATGAATGCTCAGGGGCTGAAACCTCCCCCCAAGCATCCCATTCTGCTTGATTGCCCTCAGTAACGGAGCACTCACCACTTCACAAAGCAGCCCATTCTGTTTTATTTTTTAATAAAATAACTTTATTAAACCAAAAATCTGCATGCCACATAATCTACAAACTTAAAATATAAGATTCAATAGACCCCAGCACATGACGAAGTTGTACAACCACAACCACAATCAAATTTACATCCCAAATCAAAATACTCTATCTACCATTTGTCATCTCCTAATCCTTCCCCCTCAAATCTAGGTAATTGCTGAGCTAGTCTCTATTTTTTTTTTTTCTTTCAAAATAGGCCATGCTCACAACAATAATGAAGACCTTAACATATACAAAGAAGTATAAATCCTGCAGCGTGAGCTGCCACACCCATATTAGAGTGAAACCAGAGAAAGACTACAGAAACATACTTAGAATATTGTTACTTTTTTTTTTCTTTCTCTTTTCTCTCTCTCCTCTTTCCTATTAAAATTTTCACATGAGGGAAACCATACAGTGGTCTGTAGTTCTCTTTTTTGGTTGAGTCTTTTTTGATTTTGGAATCAGAGTAATGCTTGCTTCTAGGAATGACTTTGGGAATACTGCTTCCCTTTCACTTCATTAAAAAGTTTGAGGAGTATTAGTGTTAGGTCTTCTCTAAAGTTCTTACAGAATGCGGCAATGAATCTGTCAGGATGTGGGTTTATGGGCTTTTCTTGTTTTTGTTTTTTAAAAATTACTTCTTCAATTTCACTGATTGATATTGAGTTATTTAAATTTTTTTTTTTATCTTCTTGGTTCAGCTTTAGTAGCTCATATGTAGTTCATACGTACTAGTTCATAGTAGTTTCTAGGAATTTACTCATTTCTTTTGGTCCAACCCCCAGGGTTACTTTCTCTTTTCCACAAATATCACTGAGCTCTTAAGTAGGGGCCGAAGACGCAGTTCATCCAACCAGTCTTTGTCATTGGATTTCTTTTTTCTTTTTTTTTTTTTTTTTTGTGGGTACCAGGGGTCGACCTCAGGACCTGGCACGCCAGTAGGTGCCCGTGCCACTGAGTGATATCACCGGCCCCTTTTTTGTATGTGGGTTCCGGGAGTCGAACTCAGGACCTTGCGCTTGCCAGGCAGGCACTTATGCCACTGAGCCATCTCACCGGCCCCGTCATCGGATTTCTTGACCCCATTTTTCTGGTTTCCTTCCCTCAAGTGGGATCCTATACTTCCCTCAAGTAGCACTCTTAAGATGAGATGCCCAGAAGAGTCTCAGCCTTTTTGGTCTCACAAAGTCCGTTCTTTTCTGTGAGGCAGCTTGTGAGGCAGCTTGGGTTCCTGTTGGCTCTTCTAGCCGCCATATTGCGATTGACTCAGTGAAGCGGGTGGGCAGGGAGAACCCTGGGCCCTTTTGATTTTTCCCAACCTAAGTGCACACATCAGCTTTCCCTAGCTGGCTTCCAAGAGCTGCCTTTTCTAAGGGGTCAAGTTTTAGGGAATTTGCCACCCTCAGAGCCTGTCTTGCTTTGACTTTTCCTCATTCATAGGGCATCAAGCTTGTACAGGGCTTGGAATCACAAGCCTCAAGGTCCTTCAATCTGTGTGAATTTCTGCTCTATAATTTTCAGAAAATTGAATCTGCATCATACTCTTCTTCAAGTTCAGTTCTACACAGCTAGAAGTGGGAAAAACTTAGATCTGGTGGTTTGCAAAATGGTTTCTCTCACTGAATCCATGGAATAACCAAAAAAAACCCTGTGAAATGGGCAGGTGAGGGTGTGTCATCACCATTTGACAGGTGACATGGACTGTGATGGGGGCAAAGGATTCTGGAAACCAATGAGCCCTCTGGATATTTATTGCAAAACACTTCTCCTCAACATCCCAAGGTCTCCAGAGTTGCATCTGAATTCACCTCAGCCAGTCTTGGGTACAGATGATGGGAACTAACACCCCGTGTGTCCTTGTTGTGTCCTTCTTGCAAGTCCCTGTGCCCAAGGGGTGGGAGAAGAGTACAGCTGTGCAGAGTCCAGGGGAGGAAACTGCTTCTGCAATCAGTGGCCTCCAGCCCCAAACAAAAGCTCAGGTATGGAGGTTTGGCTGTCCCTGACCTTTTACACGCCCAGAGCCCAGCCGTGGGGAGGAGCGGACAGCTACACAAAAGGGTCTGCGGCGTGACCCGGCCTGCCTCAGCTACCTGCTGTTTCCCACAATGGGCCTGAGGCCTGAGCTGCCTTGCGAGGCCAGAGAAAAGGGCCGAGATAATGACAGGCTCAGCTACCGCTGCTCTCTTCAGAGGAGGGAGAGGAGGGAGGCGGCAAAACCCCTGGGATAATAAAGAAGTAACAAATGAGGAATGAAAGCTTATGGAAGACATCTTAACCCAGGGATGAAAAAACATCAACATCTGCGGGCTTTCTGTGCCAGCGGGCCTGGGGCCTCATGAAAACCCTCGAAAAGCCATTCACGGGCGCAGAGGCGAAAAGGCTACATTTCTCTGTGGGGCTCGGAGGGCTGGCTTCTCCCTTCCCTTTTGGGCCGTGCTGAACAGAGCGCTAATGCTCATGCTCGGCGTCCCCAGCAAGCATCCTCCTCCATCCTCCTCCAGCTCTGCGAGGCGGGTGGATTTCGGAGCAGGTTAGATGTCTGCACCCTGACTGGAGGAAGAAAAGCCAGAGGAATTAGAGAAAACGCTATCGAACACGGCTCCCTTTTGACCAGTGTCTTTCGGAGGGAGCCGGCTCCGGGAGAAGTAATCCTCTTAGTTTGGGCTTATGTATGTGTACAAAACAGGGAAATGGAATCTGAATGTCCTCACGGCGTCTGCTAAAATACCTAATGAAAACACGAAGATCCCTCTGGGTTCTGATCTTCACCTTTCATTCAGGACGGGGGAGCGGAGAGGGGCAGATGTTTGCTCATAAGGCTGATTCAGAGATTCAGACTGGAAGTTTGGGGTGCAGGAGGAGCTAACCCCACTTCCCGTGCGGGGTGGCTGGTGGGACTTCAGCCCGGGTGTCTGCCCTTGGGGTTTTGGCGGGCCTCACATCGTGGGCCTTGGAGGTGCTACCTGTGATTTTATTTAAGTTTATGCTCTGTATTCAGTTGGACTGGGTCTCCAGAGGCTTAGGGAAGGAAACCCTCAGAACACCTACACACCCACATCCTTACACACGAGCACACAACCCCAGCTCACACACACAAGCACACTCACCTGCACGCCCAGAGGCAAACACCTGCCTCTTCCAGGTATAAATCCACACGCACCTCACCCTCAAGTCCCCTGACCCCCACACCCATGCCCTCACCCCCAGTCTGGACTATCCGAGACTTCGGGGCCAGTGCCTTCCCATCTAGCATCTTAGCCCATGGCTTTTTAGGCCAAATGCTTCTGTTACAATTTGGCTCTAAAATGAAATAAGATGCAAGTGGGGTAAGTGAAATGTTTTGGGGGTTGCCAAGGAGACGTTACCTCTGACAAAACAGGAGAGTACATTTCTGTTTCTCCTTTCTTACGTTAGGGAGCTATCTGAAGTTCAGCGCTGTTGTTTGCTGTTGGGACACAAAGGGAACAGAGCTGTCCATCTATGGGTTGGCCCTGTCGTCCTAAGCCGCCGGGGCAGGTAGTGAGCTCCCAGACCCTCAAAGTAGTTAAGCAGTGATCCGAGGACCTTTTGTCATCTGTCACCATAAATTGGAGGGGATTTCTGGGTTGGGTATATAATTGAAATGGAGGCATGCTAATGTCTTTTGTGAGCCTAATATTAATTATGTTTACTAATTATGCACTGGCCATGTTAAGAGTCTTAAATAGATTATCACATTGAAATTTCACAGCTTTATGGTACAAACTCCCTTACTGTGCCCAATTTGCAGATAAAGAAATGAGGCGGGAGAAGTCTGCTGGACTCTAAGTGACCTTCCATCCCCTTCTGTTTGTGGTCCTTCTGGTTCCTCCCCGACATCCTGGCATCTGTCCTCTCCAGTCCTTTGGGGAGAGGTTCCTAGCATCCGGTCCCTGCGAGGGAGGGTTCCACATCTGGCCGCCAGGCCCAGAGCATGGAGGTGGCTGGATATCACACCTTGCCCAGGCAGAAGCCCATCCTAGATGTATGGATCCTGTTCTCAGCTACTTTAAGGCCCACACGAGCTCACTGAAGAGAGTGACAGCCTCCTGACTTGACTTCCCCAACTTCACCCCTCATTCTATAGCCCCTCTCTGCCGAGGTGGGAACACAGCCTACCTGGAGAAATCCCACCTCTGACCTTTGTATGTCCACTGTGCGCCATGTTCTGAGGTGTAGGAGAGCCATGGTCACAGACGAGGACCTTTAGTGACCTTTGGCTTTTAACTTCCTGGGTCAATTCTATGTCCACACACTCTTTGGTTCTGCTCTCTGCAGAGAGAACTGAGTTACCCTGTTCCTGGGTGTGGACTGGGCTTTGTGACTGCCCAGTAGAGACTAGAGTATGGTAGAAATGGTGGGGTGTCGCACCTGACGCCGGGTTACAGGGAGATGGTAGCTTGTGTCTTGAGTTCCCGTCTCTCTCCGCCTCCCTCTTCCTGCTCTCTGAAATTGCTTGCTCTGGGAAAGCCAGTTGCCATGTTGGGAGGCAGCGATGGAGAGGCCCTTGCCCTAAGAAAATGAGGCCACCGGCAACCCCACGAGGGGGCTTCCCAGCCTACAGACAGCCATGTGCATGATCCTGGGGGTGCTTCTTCCCCCAGTTTAGCCTTGAGCTGATGGTAGCCAGGGAGGTCACCTTGTGCCAGAGCCACTGGGCTAAACCCTGCCAGATTCCTGACCCAAAGAAGCTATGAGACAACAAATGGTTGAGCAGCTACTTTGGGGGTTAATTTGTTACGAGGCAGGACATAACTAACGCACTCTCCAAGGGTGTTGCCGGGAGCTCTGAGGCCCTATCTGGGAAGTCCCCTCCCCAGTCTCACAAAGGACAGGTCACTTCCTGAAAGTTTCAAGTCAGCTTGAAATTAACTCATACGTTTTGACTTCTTCACTAGACAGTGTTGTTTATACCACGCCAAACCTCTCCCTCCCATTCCCCTCAAATAAGCGAGAAGAATTGGACTTGGCAAACCTCTGCCTGCCGGGGAGCTCAGCTCTGTGTTCCTGGCAGTGTGGATGAAGCAGGGATCTGCAATGACACAAGGCTGGACAGCAGGGCGGGCCACGTCGGAGCAGCTGGAGACGGTGACAGCCCCATCCACCCCTCTGCCCAGGGCTTGTGTCTTGGCTGCTGCAGAAACTGCCACCCACATGTACAACTTTTGAATCCCACACAGCACTCACCCCCGGAAATGGCCTTGTGAAGGAAGTGCAGTTTGCCTGTGTTTGCCTCATTCTGAATTTAAGCAAAGTGTCTGGAGAGAAGGGAACCGGATGTTCATGAGATGGAGCTATTTCCATCTCTCCCTCGTGGGTGTAGCTACCTCTCGTCTTGTCTTCCTTGCTCCCTGAGAGAACCCCGGACCCCAGGGCTGTGTGGTGGGGAGCTCCAGAGCCCCAGCTCTCCAAGCCCTTGGCTCTACCCCTGCCCACTGGGCCTGGCGCTCACTCGAAACCCAGCTGCCTGCAGGGGCCACTGGCAGGGCCCCTGTCGCTGTCCTAGTCTGGAGGCTGCACAGCCTCGTTAAGTCTCAGAGATCCGAGATGTCACTGCTCAGGATGACCTAATGTCCCCGTGCTGCAGCCGTGGTGGGTTCTCTGCATGTGGCATCCAGGCTTGGTCCACCTTGGAGTCGAGGCAGGGCTTGTCACCTTGCAGACGGCCACACCATCACCTGTCCTCCAGAGTCCAAGAAGGGGCTGGGAATCTGCATTTTTATGATCTGTCCAGGGAATGCTGATGTCTGTAAAACTGAAAACCACACCTCTGCTGTCCCCCCCATTCATAATTTAGAGCTTTTAAGATGGTAGCACCATTAGCAGCACATGCTTGTAAGACCAGGACTATGAGGCTGAGGCAGGAGGATCAGTGAAAGTTTGAGGCCAGCCTAGGCTACATAACGAGATCCTGTCTTAAAAAAAATACCAGACTAAACCAAATCAAAACAAAAAACACTCGATTGGCCTGTTTTTCAGAAAATTCTGGGGACTGTCCAAAGCTACCTGTGATTCTCTGAACCAAGTCCTCAGCAGGGCTGGGCCTTCCTTGGTCACATAGGGGAGGCCACAGCCCAGGACCTGGGGGCAGTGAGGGAGGCAACGCATGGCTGAGCCTCTGGCGGCATCCTCCCGCTCCATTGATGGGGCTACACTTCCAGGGCTCCCCATTTGCTGCTCCCCGACCTAGAGGACAGCATTCCAGACCTGTCTGACAATGTCCCTCCCTCTTCTCTGATGACGGACAGGTCCCTGGTCACGTCTGGGGCCTCAGTGGCCCCTGCTGTAGGGTGAGGCGGTCTGAGAGGGTTGGGGGGGTCCTTTCCAGCTCTGGGGCTTGGGGGTATGTTCTGCAGATGGGGTCTCTCAGCACCCCTTGGATCCCCCCGAGTGTGACCTCCTCAGTACCTTCCCCAGAAAGCAGAGAACAAAGCAAGGTGAGCCCCCAGTTGTGTGAAACCCAGCGGGGTTGCAGCAGCCAGTCTAGGGGCAAGAGGAGCAGGGGCTTGGGGGCCACCATGGGCGTGGGGTGATGTCTCTGCAGACTTTCTCATCTCACACCTGTCCACTTCCACACACCAAGTGTCCCTGAGTGAGGTGGGTGCTGGCTCCTGGCTTTGTAGCTTTGCTTTGGAGTCAAGGGTGCCCTGCTTCTCCCCAGGGCATTTCCCCAGCTGCCTGCCCCCCCGAGAGAGGACCCTGCCCTGTGCCCCAAGTGACATCGGGCGAGGCTCCCCTGGCTCTGGAACTTTTGGAACTGGGGCTAAAGCTGTTATCTCAACTCCACGCTGACTTCCAGGGCACGGGAGGACTGAGCCCATAAACCCTAACCCTGACACACGATCCCAGGAGCCACCAGAGCAGGGAGAAAGCTGCCGGGATGACAGATGACACAGAGGGCCAGGCTGGAACCAGAGGCCTGAGATGGGGGTGGGGCAAAGACTGACCCCTCCCCCAAAGAAGCCAATGTCAAGATGAGATTATGATGAATATGTGATCAAAAAGGAGCTTCGAGTTCTGGCTGGTGATCTTGGGCAAGTCAGACGAAGTCTCTGGGCCTCAGTTTCCCCGTTGTGAAATGTCAGATGCACTGATTGGCTATTGCCTCTGCTTAGGAAGACCCCTGCCCTTTCTTGTGGATTCCATTTGTCGAACTCCTACAACAATCTGATTCTCTTCGCAGCATCATCTTCTCAGGGACCTCCCTGGGGGCCCCTGAGAATCAACCGCTCCCCCTAATAGGCTCTGATGGCACCTGTCCCCCCTTTCTTGCTTCTGACCTTCTTTCTAGGCCACAGTGGCCAAGCTGGCCTGGTGGTCTGGAAGCCCTGGAGACGACTGCTCTTCCTCTCCTGGCCCTCACACGGGGCCGGCACGCAGGCGCTCTGTGAGTGAGCGAGAGACAGACCTCGCTCAGGGTCGTTCTGCCTCAGCACCCTTCTGACGTCCACTCACTTCCTGTTCAGAGCCCCATGAGGACAGGAGCAGGGACAGGGCTCTGTGTGAGGCATGTGGCAGGGATTCCTGAGGGGCTTCTAGGGTTGAATAGGGTCTGTGCATCCTGCTTGTCTAGGACTGTTGGACTCCAGGCATGGCCGAGCCTTGGAAGGACCTCAGAGCTCAGGCCATGGGCCCAGTCCCCCTGCGAGGCTCTGTCCTTGTGCAGCTTCCTGTGGGTGGCAGCCTGGGGGCAATGGAGGCAGCATGGGCTCTGGAGTCAAGCAGGCCTGAGTTTGAATCCTGTCTCCGTTTTCCCCTCGTGTTGCTTTGGCAATGGCTTCCTCTTCTGCTTGGAAGGTCACTGCCATGTTTGCAGGGTGACATTTGCAGAACACCTGAGTCCCAGGTCTGCCTTCCCTCTTGGTGGGGAGAAGGATCTGGTTTTTCTCCTGGGGGGACAGCGGAGGCACAAGAAATTCCTCTCCATTGTCTCCACATGCCCCATGAGGCTTCCGGGAGCTACCCAGGGCCGATGGGGAGTTGGGGTGCAGGAAGATGGGCTTGAGGGGCCCCAAGAAACCTGCTCCTGGGCCTTCTTTGATAGAAGCTGGGCACCTGGGTTCCAGGCACCTGGGTGCCTACACAACCATCTGTGTGATGCCACTTGCCTTGTCTGCAGCCGGAGGCCTGGCAAAGGTCTGCAGAAGCCTTTCTCACACTGTAAAGTGCTGTGCAGACACGGCCCATCGCAGTGTACGGGGCGCACCCTGTTTTCCTAAAGAAATGGCGAGAAATTAAGCAACCTGCACCCTTGCTTGCAAAAACTTTATTTTTTTTTCAGCAGTAGGGAGAAAAAATGGAGAAAGAAGGTTAAAAGGAAGGAAAAAAAAAGAAAGAAAAAGGGACTAGAGCCAACAGTGCCGACACTGTCAGCCAACTGAAGGAAAGAAGTGAGTAGTAGAGGTTTGCTTCCAAGGGAGTTGGCAGAGCCAGGAGGAGCTGCCGCCAACCCTGTCGGCGCGGGGCCAAGGCCTCCCCAGGGCCAGTGCCCTGCGCCCTGGAGGTCTGCATCTCCCAGTGGGTACAAGGCCTCGGCTCTTCCTGTTTCTGTCTGTGCTGGGGTCAGCGTGCTGGGGGCCTGGTTGGGGCCCCCCTCCTGCTCCAAGGGATGGAAGAGAAGGGAGGGGGATAAGCCCCTGCTGGGCGTCTGATTCTGAGGCTTAACATAGACAGTCCCGTGATGGTGACAGCGCCAGGGCTGGGTGGGGACAGGGAGGAGCCTGGGGGTGTCTGGGAGGAGCTGGGGGTCTGGGGATATGGCTCTTCCCTCTCTCCCACCATGCAGAGCCAGCCCTTTTTTCCTGGCTTCAGCCCTTATTTCTCCGACCAGGTGTCTTCTTTCCCATCCCCATTTCCTGCCTTTCTCAGCTGCCCTCCAGCCAGGTCCCCAGCTATCCCCAGCCCCTCAGTCCCCTTCGCAGTGACCCATCCAGGCCACACTTCGTTCCCCGGGTGGCCGAGAAGCCCCGGCCCCTAGCACAGGCCTTGGGCACCTTCCTCAGGGTGCAGCAGGTCAGGAAGTCCTGAAAGCCACACAAGCCCAGGGCAGGAGGGAGAGGGGGTGGAATGGGCCCAAGCTCTCCCCGGGGGCTGATGCCGCCTGCTCCTGGCAGCCGCCAGAGCCTGGCCTGGGCCACGACATCTCGGATGGCAAGCGGCTGGTGGTGGGGCTGACCTCGTGGCCTCCCCTGAAGTGTAAAGGGATGAGTGGCTGCAGGAAGGGCCCGGCGGCAGGGGACAGGTGGGCTCACGCATCCTGGAGAGGAAAGGTCAGAGAACTTCTGGTACCTTCTGGTACTGACGCCTGCACTGCACAAATGGGGAAACTGAGGCCCAGAGAGGGGAGGACGCTGGCTGAGGGAGGGAAGGTGAGCCTGTGCCTGGGGGAGGTGCTGTGGGCGCCCCTGCCCACCCCCATGTGTCCTGGCACCCTCCACTCCCCTACAAACGAGCCTCCCTGTCTGCCCACTGGCACCTGCCTCCCGCACCCTTCCTCTCACGCCGGCTCCTCCCTTTGCCGGATGCAGACCAGGATTGAAAGCATCAGTTGTTTATCCTTCTGTGGCCATGCTTCCCCAGTGTGGAGCACTTAGGGATCGCTTAAGAAAACATCTGTTGAGTAAAAATGACCTCTTTCTTCCCGGCCCAGGAGTCCCTCAAGGCAGGACATGGTGTCGCATCACCAGGACATGGCCCAGCACCGACTCACGTCATAAACCACCGAAATTCAGGGACACTGTTTGGGGTAAGTTGCCTAGAGCCTCTGCTTTCTTTAAACAGCCCCTGCTTGCAAGAGACACCCAGCTCGGCTCGGTTAGGGTCACTCTTGGTTTTCAGAGGTGAAAAGCAGTTTGCCCCAAGCAGAGAGTGACAAAAGCTGGGGATGGGAGAGTAGGAAAGGGGGGAGAGTTATGGGAGGGGAGGGAGGGAGCGAGAAGCAGGGTGCGTTTGGGGACCCCTGTGTGCCTGGTCAGGGACCTGGAAAGTACAGTGCCCTCCTTTCTGGGGAGGATGTGGGAGCCTAAAGCACCCAGGTATGGCCTATGGCGGCAGGGGCCCTGAGTGGGCCCCGGGGAGAGCCCTGTGTTCCTCCAAAGGTCAGGTTCAACACCATCCCCGCGGATAGTCATCCTCCCCACCAGCCGGGCTGGCTGCGAGTCTCACTCCTGGGCACCAGTCACCCTGGCTGTGTCCCCACTGGAGCCTGTCTTCCTGGTTCTTAAGTTCAAGGGGAAAAGCCAAATGAAACATGTATGTAAACAAACAAGAAAACATCAGGTAGTAGACTGTAAACTGGTACAACCACGATGGAAACCAGTGTGGAGAGTCCTCAGAAAACCAAAATGAGAGATTCTACTCCACCCAGCTATTCCCCGTCTAGGCCTCTCCCTGAAAGAGTTAAAGACGTCATATGACAGTGACCAAGCACACCTATGTTTATAGCAGCACAACTCTTGATAGCTAAATCTTGGAAGTGGCCTATATGTCCATTAGCAGATGAATGCATAAAAAAAGTGTGGTATTTACACACAATGGAGTACTACTCTACCCTAAAGAAAAACTTGAGTTATTAGTAGAAAAATGGATGCACCCTGAGACCGTAATGTTAAGTGAAATAAATCAAACACACAAGCTTAAACAACACGTGAGAAACCCTAATTATAAATAAAGAGCAAAATAAAAGGTAGATAATAGGAAACAGGGTGATAGACCTTTCACAAATGGGAAGGGGACTGAGAGACGGAGGGAGGAGGGTGGGAGAGAAGAAGTAGAAGTAAAAAGAATTAAGATGCATCGTGTATGCACACCAACTCCCCACAGGAGATGTAATCATGAGGACTGCAAACATGGACTCAGAAAAGTAAAAATAAGAAAAAGAAGTCATGTTAGGCCATGGTGCAGTGCTCACAGGCAGGGAAGGCGTCCTGGGAAGGAGCCCGTGGGAGCCTGCAGGGCCTGGGGAACCAGGGCCAGGGTGACCCCACAAGGTAGCTGCAAAAGACAGGAAGAGCGGGCCAGGTGGAGGCACAGCACACACAGCCTGTCCCCCCCTGTCCCCAGGAGCAAGCTTGCTGGGCCATGTGTTGTTGTCATCAGGCTCCATGCGGTGGGTCCTGGAGCCACAAGGCAGGTTGTTTACCTCTGCAGCCTGAAGGTGGTGTGGAGCAGGGCGTGGTGGGAGGAGACCGGTGCTGGGCACAGCCTGCAGGCAGACAGGCCCCGGGTGGGATGCCTTCCTCTCTGTCCCTCTCTGTTCTCTGCTTCACTCCCGGGTGACGTCCGACCACCCGCAGCCCGGCACGGCTAGCCATTCCCACGACTGTCCATGGTGGGACAGATGAAAACAAGGTAAACCCTAGGCTGGGCTGTCGCTCTTCATTTGCCTGAAGGAATCCAGTGCCCTCCTGCGCAGAGCTGAGCTTTCCTGGGGGTCCGGGCTGGGCCCCTCTTAAGATGAAGACCGCCTTTCCACCGTCACGACTCTGGGTTGCTGGTTTTCCTCACGCCAACAGCTGGTCTGCAGCTGGCCGTCTGCTGGTTGGGTTCCGGGTAGATGGACAGGAGGCTTCGCAGAAGCCACGGGGTCCCAGCCCCCAGAACCACCAGCAGTCACCCCCACACCTTCCTCCCCCTCCTGACGCGGGTGCCTGCTGTGTGGATTTTGGCGGGTGAATGACATGCACCAAACTTGTGTGTGGCAACTAGGGGACCACCCAGCCCCGCCAAGCTGGCCCGCCACATTGCATGTTGGGTTCTTTCCATGCACACACTTGTTTATCCTAGCACTTCGAAGGCCACATGCTTCATGGCAGTAAGTGTATGGCGCCTCCGCGGGCTCAGTTTGCATGGGGAGGGGAGAGAGACGTACTTTTCGGGTATAGCAGAAGGTGATGTGGGAACAGAACCATTATAGCCCATTGAACTTTCTGGTACAAGATGCCTCTGGAAACGTCCCTTACCATGCCCTTCAGGGTCCCTCTCACAGGGCAGCTGAGTGCCCTCAACAGCTGCTGCCTGGACCTGGCTGTGACCCTGTCACCATCCTACCCAAACTCTGTTTACTTTCTTGGAAACATGACTCCCCGGGTGCGCGGCCTGGACAGTGGGGGATGGGGCATCCTGGTGTCCTCTAAGAAGCACTAAGAAATAGAGATGCACTTTAGGCCCCCTGGTTATACCCCAGGGCTCCATCCCAGTGTCACCCATGTGCTGCTTTGGCAGCCATGGGGCCCCCCGGGCTGTGGCCTCCTCATCTGGTGGCCAGCAGCTCCCCCGTGCCCATCTCCACTTCCTCTTAGCCCTTTCATCATAAGCAGCAGCCCTCACGTGAGCATTGTGCCTTCCGTGTGTTACACGCATCTTACACACTGAGACTTGGGGACAAGCAGGGAAAGGGGGAGACTGAGGCTGTGTGTGAGCGACACGCCACATTCACAGGTAGAGGGCGCACGACCCAGGAATTAGAGCTCAGCGTTTGAGTCCCAGGGCACCCAGGCGGCAGGGGACACGAGACTGGCAGCCCTGTGTCTTGCGTCCAGCTGTCCTGGCGCTGAGGCCGTGTGTTGTGGCTTCCTCCCTGCATGAGGCAGTGGGCAAGGAAAGGAGCAGCGTCTGTGGTCCTCCTGATGCCGCCCCCTGGCACGGAGACCAGAGCAGGGTGTGCCCACCTAGCCCTGCCCCGGGGGGACTGAAGGCGGTGGTGGCCACTCGGCTGGCCACCCTCCTCTGTGTCCGGAAGCCCGAGGGCACAAAGACTGGCCGCCTTCCCAGAAAACAGCGAGCTGTCTGCCTGTCCTGTCCTTGAGTAAGGCCAGCTCTGTCCCATGACAGGATCCGGGCTGTGGGTGGCAGGCGGCGGGCCTTCCTCCTCCTCGGAGGCCTGGGAAGGCTTCCAAGCCAGTCCCCAGGCCTGGTCCCTAGGAGCCTGTCCCCAGGACCCAGGTCCCCTGGGGCTGCGTGTGGCTGTGTTCAGCTCCTGTGACCTGACAGCTCAAAGGAACAACTTTGTTTTCAGGGATGAGGAGGGCAGGGGCCACCTCCCCGTCCTGGGAGAGCCGAGCTCCCAGATGGCCTCTCTCCAAAGTCCCTGCCAAGGCAGGGGTGACGGCCTGGGGCCTGCCGGCTTCCGCGGGTTTTGTTGGCAGGGCTGCGGCCCGCCGCACCGCCCCAGCGTGCGTCAGCTCAGCGACTGAGCTGTGTGGGGAGCGTAGCTCAGGGGGGACTTTCTGCACCCACAGTGGTGGGCGCCTCGCTTCCCTGGGGGATGGGGGAGGGCCCAGGCCTGCTGCCGGGAGGAAGGCTGGCCTGCCAGGTGTGGTCGGAGAAGGCAGGATGGCGGCCAGCAGTCACAAAGCCTTGAATCAGCCTGCCGCGGGGCGCTTGGGTTCTAGCAGGCAGAGGGTGCAAGAGGAGAAGCAGTGTGTCCTCAAGATGGCGCGGTGCCTGCGAGCAGAGGGCGCGGGATAGGTGGCTGATGGGCAGGAGGGGGTCGTTTTTCCCTCTCTGCCCACAGATCTGCGCATGGTGCACTAAAGAAACAAAAAGCAAACGAAAGGAAAAGACGTGGTTTCTAGTTTCCGATCTCACTCTGCCATAGCCTAATGGCCAGAGACAGACTCAATGCTCTCGCCTGCAAAGTGGGTGCTAAAAGCGTGCCCCATGGAGCAATCGCCGAGATGTCCCTGGAACCGCTGTGTAAGGTTTCCCGGCTAAGACGGGCAGCAGGATGACACTGCAGTGGCATCTCCCTGGGCGCCCACCAGGGGGCGCGCCGGCGCTTCCGAACCGGGACCCGGCTGGGCGGGCGGAGCGCGCTGTCCGCACCCCCGCCCGCTGTCCTCGCTCGGGGATCTCGCGACCCCGCGTGGCCGGGCCCCGCCCCCGGCGCTGGCGACTCTCGCCTGGCTGCCGGGAAGGGTGGGGCCGCCAGACACAGCGAACCGGGTGACCCGGGGTCCGGAAACTCTCCAAGCCGGGACCTGGGCGCGCATCCGGCGGGGGCTGGGGGGGTGAGGGTGTGTTTGTCCTGCGCCGGGGTCAGAGGCTGTGTGACAGCTCCGAGTGTTAGCAGGCGGTGTGCACCCTTGAAAATGCTTTTCTGTCTCCAGAAGCATCCACAAAGTGCGCAGGAATTCTGGATTTATTAATTAAAAAAAATGTTGCCAGGCGGGTTGGAGCACACCTGTAATCCCAGCACGAGGGAGGCTGAGGCAGGAGGATCGCTGCGAATTCAAGGCCAGCCTGGATTATGTAGCAAGACTGTGTCTCAAAGACAAAAATGAAAACAAATCAGTGTACAATGAAGAGTGCTTGTTAGATGCTGGGAAAATTCTTCAAAAATCCAACTAGATAATGTTTATGCCTACTTCATAAATGGGAAAACCGAGACCTAGTAGGTAAGAGTCACTTGCCCAAGGTCATATAAGTACTTGTGGTTGAGGTCTGGATTCAAACCCAGACAGGGCTGGCTCATTCCATACTCCAAGCTCCCACCTTTCCTGGAAAGCAGGGACCACCGTTTTCTCATCTCTGCAGAAGGCCTAGTTCCTGGCAGGTACCCAATATACATGGTTTGATTGCAAAATACGGTTTTTAAATTAAAAAGCTTATTGCAGTAAATGACACAGTTCCACGAATCCCCCGAGAATCCTCCCCCTCACTTTGGACACACTTATCCCATGTTCTTGGCACTTTCTACAGCAGTTCTGGAGTCCTCTTTCTTGTGGGTCTTTAGTTGTGCTGTTGTGGCTGCCTCGATGTCCTGAATCAATTCAGATATTGACCTTTCATGGTCATTTTGACTTTTGGAAGAGCCAGAAGTCACACAGTGCCAGATGCAGTGGATAAGGTGGATGAGGACACAGCATCATGCTTTTATGAGCCTGCCTCTGTTGGATGGCACTCAGCGGCAGCAGTCATTGTATTTTTGATCACACCTCGTAAAGACATTCAGGAAAGAGGACTTCCGGAACTTCTTCAAAAAGTGGCTGGGCTGGTGATATAGCTCAGCAGCATAAGCGCCTGCCTGGCAAGCATGAGGTCCTGAGTTCGACTCCTGATACCCGCATTAAAAAAAAAAGTGGCAAGGATGATGGGCTAAACCTGTTGGAAACAGGGGGCGGTACTCTGAGGGGGATTCATGGCAGTGTGTCTTTTACTGTAATAATTTTTAGAATGTCAACCTTCACCATATATATATATATATATATATATATATATATATATATATATATTTTTTTTTTTTTTTATGTGGGTACCGGGGGTTGAACTCAGAACCTCACGCGCCAGCAGGCACCTGTGCTGCTGAGCTATATCACCGGCCCTTTTTTCATATGTGGGTACTGGGAGTCGAACTCAGGACCTTGCACTTGCCAGGCAGGCGCTTATGCCGCTGAGCTATCTCACTGGCCCCTTCACCACATATGTCCGATGGAGCTGGCTGGCATTTTCTGGGTGTCTCTTTCCCACTATAGGAGCCCGAGGTGGACGCCTGGGCCAGGAGCCAGCTGCCTAGTGGGCGGGGTGGAGGAGGCGGAGCCTGCTCTCTCCCTGCTGTGTCTCGGCCAGCAGTGGGGCAGGAGGACACCTGCTTCCTCTGCCCACGTCAGAGGAGCCCTCCCCTCTGGCCTTGTGGTGGCGATGTGGGGCTGGAAGCTCGGCCTGCTCACAGCCCCGAGAGGCTGAGTCATACGTGCTGGCCCATGTCCTCGAGTGCCACTGACTCTGTGTCATTGCCTCGAAGGGTGCCAGGGCTGGCGGGGCCCTGTGCAGCCTGGAGAGAGAGGAGAAGGGGCCTGCTGGGGACGGCGGGTGGGCGGACGCCAGGTCCCCTGCTCGATGCACACACAAGTGTGCAGCTGGGGCCTCCTCACACAGGCAGACGTGGGCCTGCTCTTCCCTGCCGTGCCCCAGGCCGCCCTGCTCTTCCGCCCTCTTGAAGCTGGCCAGGAGAGGATTGTTCCTTCAGCCATCAGGTTGACCCCGCCGGGGGCCGGGCTCAGTAAATTCACACTGACCTGGGGGCAGAGAGCGTTACCCACTCAGAAGCCTTGGTCCAGGAGAGCTGGTTGTGCACATGCTGGAAGAAAATGAAGAGCCCATGGGGAGGCAGCTTACCCGCCTGCCCTCCTTCCCCCTTCCCTCAGTCCTTTCCTGGAGATTGAGCTATATTTCCAGCCCATTTTTATTTTGAGACAGTGAGTTCCCCAGACTGAGCTGGAACTTGCCATCCTCCTGCCTCAGCCTCCCAGACTGCTGAGATCACAGGCCATCTCCACCAGGCCCTGCTGGAGGTGCTGTTTCTCTCCAGAACCCAGGGAGACCTGGGACCTAGGGGAGGTTCCCTGGCAGGAGTTGGGACCCCAGAGGTTTTGCGGCCACATAAAGGGAGAGAGAAGGAGAGAAACTGGCCTCTGCCCTCTTCTTCCGATAGCCCCCTGGCCATGGAGACGGGGTCAGGCAGATGCGTCTTGTGGGGGAGAAGCCTTGGGTCAGAGGACAGCAGAGGGGGTGGGTGGAGCTCACTTCCGCGTAGTCTGGGTGGATCATGGAGGCGTGGCCTGGAGTCTGTGTCTCCTCCCACCCCTTCCTCCCTGCCACTGCTCCGGTGCTCTGTTTCCGGCCACTGTGAGCCAAGCAGTTTTTCTCCGCCAGGCCCTTGCGCCACGCTGTTCGTGCCTTGGAGCCAGCTGACCATGGACTGAAACCATGAAGAAACCAAACCTCTCCTTTTTTACATTGTGGGGGTTGGGTATTGTGTCCCCACGAGGAGAAAGCTGAGGAATACACCCTGAAAGGCACAGTCCCCTCAAGATATCCCCAGCCCTTTGTTGGTCATACGGGGAGTGGTCATGCCCTGCCTCTGGCTGGGGGAGAAAGATCAGTTTTGGAGGACCAGCTGAGTCCTGTGTGTTTCTCAGAAGATCGGGGTCCCTCTGGGGCTCACCCCACACCAGGGCTCTGGTTAGACCCTCACGCCAGTCTTCAAGGGCCGGAAGAGACTTGGGGGCAGCGGGAAGGACTGAGCACCAGACTGCACTGTTCTGGTGCTGTAGACGGGAAGGGCTCTACCCTGAAGGGCTTCCGACACCCTCCCTCCCTCTTTATCTTCCTCTCCCTCCTTTTGCCTTCCTCCCTTCCCTCTGGATGTTTGTTGCTTACTTTGCCAGGTGCTATGCTGCCCGCAGGTCCTACTGAGTCTGCAGTCTAGCACTTCGGCATCTCCGGGCATGATCTCTGTTGAATAACTCTAGCAATGGGAGACTCACTACCTTTAGGACAGTCCATTGGCCCTGATTTAGGGGGTCTCTGCTCCCTGTCCTTCTTGTTCTCGTTCCCCGAGATTCCCTAGAGTAAGTCCAGCCCTGTTTCCTGTGTCAAGGCTCTGAAAATGCGGGGAGATAAACAGTACACCCAGCAAATGGTCTCTCTCCAGCTTCCGCTTGGGGAAGGGGTGCTGGTTTTCCAGGAAGCTGCATTCCTGAAGACTGAGAGATGGGAGCCAGGGTGACCTCTCAGCTGCTGATGAGGAGATGCAGGCCGAGGTTTGCAGGTGGCGAGGGAGGTGGGCTTAGGGGTCTGTGTGCTGGGTGTGGGGTGCAGGTGAGGTGTGCTCTGGCCGCCTGCCCAGGACAAGCCTGAGCTCTGGGCTTCTGTCTGATTCACAGCCTCCTCTCTCCCCGAAGGGATCCCCTTTCTAGCTCTGGCAGCCCGACCCCTGCGTCTCCACGAATGTCACGTCGGCAGATAGCTGCAGAGAGCGCAGCAGCCTCTGTTGCCAGCTGGCCGTGCTTGGTGGCTGGGCGTGGGAGCCACCGCGGGGATGTGGCCGTGCTGCAGGCTACCCTTCCATAGCAGGAAGCCCGGCCACAAACGCTTGGACAGGAAGTCGCGCTCCGGCCAGCTGAGGGCTCGGGTTTCTCCTGCGTCTGAGGGTTTGGCCCCGGGCAGAGGGAGGCGAGCCAGGTGCCGAGGCTGCCTGCATGAGGGCTGCGGCTCCCCTCAAGCTGAGGATGTGGGTTCGAGGGTGTGAGTGGAAGAGCATCACAGGGACACAGGGAGCTGCTTCCTGCGGGAGGGGCCAGGCCAGCTGGCTGAAGATGTGCCAGGACCCCTCTGCCGTGGCTGCCAACCAAGTGAGTCCTCCACGCAGCTCACACGCTGCAGTCCTGTGGGTGGCTGTCCACGGTCCCCGCTGGAAGGGTGGCTCTTCTCAAGGGAGGACTCTTGCGTAACTCACCACAAAAAGAGCCTGCTCAGCCAGGGACAAAGGCGCTTTTGCATGCGGCATTGATAGTTCTTGTCCTTAAACTGTTTGCATAATTGTCTTTTCTTCTTGCTGGGTGTACTGTTTATCTCCCTGCACTTTTGGGGTCTTGACACAGGAAATGGGGCCCATACAACAGCTACGACCCCTCCCACAAGGATTACAGAGCCCCTAAACTTTTCCTAATCCCATAATTTTTCAGATATTTTTTTCTTTCACACTTGCATCCCGCAACCTGGTGGGCCCCCAGGAAGGTAGATGGGCCCAAGGTCGCGCAGCAGTGGCAGCACCCAGGCCACCACAGTGACCTCCACAGCTCTAGAAAGAGGACTCGGGCTGCCTTCACAGTGTGTGAGTGCCTGCTACCTGGGCCCTCCTGGGCGGGTGCCAGCTGCTGGCATCCTGGGCGTCTGCCAGTGCCCCTCTCGGGGAGCCCTTGCTGGCTTTACTCTCTCCTCAGCATCCTCATTGCTCTTTATTCGTGCTTTCGAATAATCTGGATCTTAATGTAGCCATGGTGTCCGGTTTCGATGCCAGACCAGGGTTTGGCAGTTTTTTCTACAAAGGGGTGCATAGCAAATATCTCAGGCTTTGTGTGGCACTTGCCCCACTTTGCCACGGTGGTGTAAAATCAGCCACAGACAACATGTAAACCAATAGGTACGGCTGTGTTCCGATAAAACTTTATTCACAACAACAGATGGGGGCCAGAATTGGCCCTCAGGCATAGTTTGTTAACTGATCCTTTGGAACTCCTTGAAGGGAGGCCAGAAGGATGGTGACGTGGCACATAGGGAAGCCGCTGGATTAGATCGCTTTTCAGAATCCCTCTGGTGTCAAAGAGCAGAGGTGCCTTCCAGCTGAAGGAGCCACCAGTAGAGCTGTCATTAGCTGGCGAGTGACTGTGTGGATACTCATGAAGCCAACGTGACTCCCGGCTGATTCTTGGCCTCCAACAGCTTCAAAGGGCTCAGCCCAGGGAGTCTGTAAGGAAGACGGGGTCCAGAGGATGCGGTCACAGCGGGCTTCTCCCGGTGCTCCTGGTGACAGTTGTGACTGTCACCGTCCTAAGGGTGACACCAAGGGCTGCTCATTCTAGGCCTCCCTCCATCTGGCCCAGGACAATCTTATCTTCTGCCCACTCCATGTCCCTGATACCAGGACGTGGTGCTCCCCGGTGTTCACTGAGTTGTCCCCACCTCTTTGCATATCAAAGCTTCTTTTCTGCTGAGGTGAGTTTTTGTTTGTTTGTTTGTTTTGTTTTTTTCTTTTCTTTGGGTTTTTGAGACAGTGTCTTGCTATGTAGCCCAGGCTGGCCTTGAACTCATGGCAATCCTCCTGCCTCAGCCTCCCAGGTGCTGGGATCATAGATGTGCACCACCATGCCCCATTCTCTTTTTCTTTAAGGAGCAAGGTATAAAGGTATGACTCTTCTCAGAGGTCAGGACGGCCCAAAATCTGAGATACATACAACGAAATGTTTTTCTTAAAATTAAGGAAAAGACATTTGTTTTTGCTTAAAATCTGCCATGTACAACTTCTCTGTTGCATAATTCCTGTTCCATTTCAAAGCTGTGACGTGTAGTGGGTGGAGAACGAAATGGGAAAATTCCTTTATTAGGAAAGGAAATTCGATAGTCTCTGTCTTGTAAAATGCTACCTGTGACATTTGATGTCTCCTCTCCGGGATGTGAGGGAGAAACCTTGCTGGGCTGAATTTCTCCAGGGCTTGATTTGGTCCTGAGAAAGCACTGGCAGAGTGTGATTGGCTGCAGAAACTTAACATATTGAAACCTCAGCTCACTGCACACACAGATGAATGGGTTCTGGCCTTGTAAAATAATAGCATTAAAAAGTGAGTATCAAACGCACTCAAATGTGGTTAGATTTACTGAGGCGCAGCTTAACATTTTAAACAAACTTTCTGTGTCATAAAGAAGGACCAGGGGTTTTCAGTATTGTGCTGATTAAAATTAGGTGTGGGTTCAAACAAGGTAGAAACTATTTCTCTGTCCTATAAACGTCTAAGTGAAGGTGCTGGGCTGACATTAGGATCAGAAACCTGTTCACGCTCATTTACTCATTCATGGAGTCGGCCAGCAAGTATTGATTTACACCAGCGAGGCACAGTTACAGCAGATGGGGCGGGGAACAGAGTCGCTACTATGTGCGTGACCTTGACTTAGTGGTCCAAGGTGGTGCCATCCCTGTGCTCCAGGCCACAGGAGGGAGGAAGGGATGAAGAGGAGGAAGGCACAGGAGGCACCTGTGTGGCTTCAGGTGAGGTGGTGCACACCTGTGATACCAGCGCTCTAGGAGGCTGAGGCCGGAGGATCACAAGTTCCAGCCCAGCCTGGGCAACTTAGTGACTTAGCGAGACCCCTGCCTCAAAATAAAATATAAAATATAAAAAGGGCTGGGATGTGGCTCAGTGCTACCTTGCATGTATCTGTATGTCATTCCTTTTTAAGGCTGCATAATATTCCGTGGCATAGACTTACCACATTCATAAACTTCTACAGTTCGAATGTAGAAGTCAGAGGAGAAGGAAACTAAGTAGAAAGGATCTCCAGGAAATCACAGCTTTTAGAGAATTCAAAGTCACCCACAGAAAATCAGAAACAGGCAGAATCTTAACAGCTGCTCAGGGGCTGGGGTGGAGCTCAGTGGTAGACCACTTGCTAGCATGTGCAAGGTTCTGGGTTCAATCCCCAGCACTGCAAAAACAAACAAAACAGAAAGCCAGTTACTCAGTGCCTTGCTGTCCCTGCGGGGACCTGAGAGCCTCTGCACAGTGTCCTCTGAGACAGGATCAGGCTGGGAGGACCTGGGTTGTCTAACTCTGCACCTTCAGGACTTTCTGGCCACACCCCACACCCCACACCCCATGCCTCAGAGCTGTGCTTTGAGGTTGCCATGGAAACAGTTGCCCCTGGCAACAGCGGAAGTTGAAGAGCCTTTCCCGCCTAGTTGGTCTCAGTCTTAGAAGAACCCGTGGGGTCTGGAGTTACTTTTGGAGAACTGTGTGTTAGCTTCCCGTCACTATGCAAAATCTGAGATAATCAACTTACAAAGCCGCTCCCTTTAGAGCTGGGAGAAAAAGACAGGAAGAGGAAGGGGCTCGAGTCTGCCATCCTTTTTGAGGTGCACCCCCAAGTCCCTGAAGACCTCTCAAAGATTCTCCACCTCCGGGTAGCACCCCTGTCCTGGGGACCCAGCCTTTAGCACATGTTCCTTTGGGGACATGTAAGGCCCAACTATAGCCAGATGGTAGTGACAGGTTTGTCTGATATCCTGGACCTCTTATCACCTTGCTGCCAGCTGCGTTTCTTATTCATCATCAGAAAGAATGTATTAAAGCTCACCTTGGGCATGGTGGCACATGCCTATGATCCCAGCACTCAGGAGGCTGAGGCAGGAGGATCACTATGAGTCTGAGGCCAGCCTGGGCTACATCGTGAGACCCTGTCTCGAAAAAAAAAAAAAAAAAAAGAAAAAAAAAAAGACTGTATTAAGACTGGAGTCCAGGGCCTCATAGCTGGTGTGGACCCTGTGCCACCTACTCAGGCAGAGGCGCAGAGGAGAGGGGACTTGCTCAGGGAGCCTCCTCCAGTGTGTGGTGGCCTGTGTGCACATGGCCGGCTGTCTTTGGTTCTCCCGCGGTCGGGGCCTTGAAGGCTGACCACAGCAGTGGGTTCTCAGACGTGCTGCCACCACACCAGGACGCTGGCCGCCTCTCTGCTGGGCCCTTTTTCCTCCAAAGCTCCAGAGGCTCCCTGGCTTTGGGCTTCCTGTATGTCCAGGCACTGAGGCTGGAGTAGGTGACTGGGGCACCTTGAGGGGCACAGGGCTGATGCCTCTCCTCTTGGGCCTGCAGGATGGGGGCTGGGGCTGCACTCTCCTATTCTGAGATTCTTCTAAAACAGGAAGACTGTGTGGATCCCCAGTGGTCACAAAACAACAGCTGTCCACGACCATTCTAAATACAGTGTTCTCAAGGGAGGAGAGAGCCAGAGCTTTGTCCTACCCCACGATGCCGGGAGGCAGCAAGCGGTGGGAACAGGAGAGAGGTATCGTGAAAGGTGGATGACCCTGCTAGGGCACCGTATCCCCCTCTGGGTGTCTCTCAGAGGACAGGAGCAAGTCAAGGATGGACTGGGCTCGCGGAGGATGAGATGTGTGTAGCAGCCAGAGATCCCCCACTCCCACCAAGTAAATGAACAATTTGGGTGATGCAGCCCTCTAGAAGGGACAGCTTCCTTGTCTGCCAGACATGGCACAGGTGGACAGCTGTGGGACCTGCCCTGGATGGCGCCCTGGTCGGGAAGCCACCTGGCTGTGGGGTGCAGGTGTAGCACCCAAATTCTGTGGTGGAGAAACAGCCCAGCGCTCGTGTGGCAAGATGCTGAGCCTGGCGGAGGCAGGACACAGGTGTCACTGTGTGGCAAGTCACACAGGTGCCTGGCCTCCACCTCATCCCCTCTGCTCAGAACGCTTAGGTGGCCACGTAGCGTGACCACTGTACAGAACTGCACCTTGCTGAGCGTGGCCGCCAGTGCGATTTCCTCTACGCTGGGGGTCAGTGTGTGTTGGCTGTGATGTCTGCTGGACAATAGGATGCAGGTCACATCCTTCTTGCGGCACTTTGGGTGGCTGCTGGGGGCCATGTGGATCTTCTCCACCCCCACCCCACCTGTTACTACCCTCCCTAGACCTTGTAATCAGGCTGCTGCCTGGCCAGGCCAGCCCTGTCCTGCGGGCAGCTCTGTCTTCAGGCCCCTGCCCCTAGGACTCACCACGTCCCCGCACTGTACTGGGCTCAGTTTGGTTCTTACTTGCTCCTCGTCCCTCGTATTTTTTTTGTCATCGTCACCGTGACAAACTCAGGTTCCAGTGGGGCTGTCCTGAGCCCAGCATAGAGATAAGGAGATAGTTTTGTGATACATTCTTTTCAGATTTTCTCCATTTATTTTATTGTTTTTTTAATCAAAAATATTAAGTCTACTTTTTTCTTTTTTTGTTCAGTACTGGGGATTGAACGTGGGGCCTCCACACTGAGCTATATTCCTATCCTTTCTTTATTTTTTATTTTGAGACAGTCTCACTAAGTCACTAAGTTGCCCTAGGCTGGATTCAAACTTGCCATTCTCCTGCCTCAGCCTCCAAGACTGCCGGGATTACAGGCCTGTGTAAATAAATGATCCGATGCGTTCAATAGAGGATATATTATAAAATCAATTTCCTTTTAAAATAAATTTAATTGGGCCTACATTTCACTAGACATTGACCAGAAGTGGGACATACCTATCCCACTCAATCCAGGCCTTTGTATGTTGGCATTTCTCTAATATCCTTTTCATGTGCACAAAAGGCTATATAATATTTCAGCTAAGCCTGCTTTTCAGAGAATGACAGAATTAAGGACAAGAAGCAAGGAATTTTCTATTTGAAGAGAAATACAGGTGAAGAGTTTGAGTTTGATTACAGTTCCTGTTCACAGCAGAGTGGGGAGCAGCTCAGAAGGGGGGCAGAAAGCTGGGTGTGGTGGTGCACACCTTAATCCCAGAACTCAGGAGGCTGAGGCAGGAGGATTGCCATGAGTTCAAGGTCAGTCTGAGCTACGTAGTGAGTTTCAGCCCAGCCTGGACTACATAGCGAGACCCTGTCTCAAAAAACCATCAAAAACAAAAACAAAAATATAAAAACAGAGGCAGAGCCTGGTTCTTATCCCAGCTCTGCCCCACTGAACGGGAAAGCATGGGCAGATCACTCTTCCAGCCTCAGGGATGGACCCAGAGGAGCTGTCACCTGAGAATGGCCCTGGGATGGCAGGAAGACCGTGGCCCTTGGGCCCCGGCCACAGTGACTTGGGCAGCTGGCCACCTGCCACCCCTCTGTCCTCGTGAGAGGTCTCCCAAGTTCTGAACTTCTGACCCACCTGCTTTTAGCAGGGAAAAGTCTGCCCCAGCCACTCCGGGTTCATCTTCCGCAGAGTCCTAGGCACTGAGGAAAAGCCTTGCTCGGGTGCAAACTTCTGAAAGTTTTATGTGCAGATGAGGCCCCTTCTGGGTGGGAGAGGGGATGGGCTTGGGCACTGAAAATGCTTGCTTCCCACCTCAGGCTGGCTGTCTTGTTTCCTCCGGGCCCTCAGTCTCAGCCTGGTGTGTGAGGCCTGCGTATTTATTTTCAGCAGTCAGCCTGGACTTCATCACAATGGCAGTGTGTTCAGGAATTCAGTGTGGGCAGAGCGTCTGGGGTTTCAGAGTGTGAGCTTAAGCCTCAGGCCTAAGACCTGGAAGAGTAATGGTTGGCATGGAAAGGGGCTTCTTAGAGGGGAGTAGTATGGTGGCCCCCTTATCTGCAGGCTCCCCCTTATTCCAGGATCCCCAGTGGTGCCTGACACTGAGGATAGCACCAAGCCTATGTATACTTTTTCCTTTATATACTGCATTTAAATTTTTTAAATTTATTACAGTAAAAGATACATTGTCATAAGTCCTCCTCAAAATATTCTCCCTCACTTTGCATGCATTTATCCCATAGTCCTTGCCACTTCCTGAAGCAGTTCTGGAGTATTCTTTCATGAGTGTCTTCAGTTGTACTGTCATGGCTGCCTCGATGTCCTGAATCGATTTAAAACACTGACCTTTCATGGTCATTTTGACTTTGGGGAAGAGCTGGAAATCACACAGCGCCAAATTTGGTGAATAAGGTGGATGAGTACGCACTGTGATGTTTTTACGAGGCTGCCTTTCTGTTGGAAGGCACTCCATGCACCCTGTAAAGACACGCAGGAAAGAAGACTTCCAGAACTGCTTCAGAAAGGGGCAAGGACGATGGGATGAGTGCCTTCAAAGAAAGAGGGAATATTCTGAAAGGGATTCATGGCAGGGTAGCTTTCACTGTAATAATTTTTTAAAGAATGTAAATATTCACCACATATAGTTTGAACCACACCTTCAATAAAATTTCATCTTTAACCTAGGGACAGTAAGAGATTAACAAGAACTGAGAATAAAATAGAACAATTGTAACGGTGTCCTGTACTAAAGTTATATTAATGTGGTCTCTTTTTCCTCTCAAAAAATATTAGTGTAGTCGCTCTTCTTATTGTGATTATGTGAGAGGATACTTAAGGCATTTTCCAGTGTTCCTTGGGCCTGGCTGAATTGCCATCTGGTGCCTCAGGCCATTACTAAGTAAAATAAGGGTGACTCCACCGGAAGTCTGCCTGCTGTGGTGTCATCGAGGTAACCAAGACAATTACTAAGGGATTGACAGGTGGGCAGGGGACACAGTGGGGAGACACTGGACAAGGCATGGGTCCCATTCGGGCGCAGAGCACAAGATTTCACCACGCTACTCAGAATGACACACAATTTAAAATTATGCATTGTTTAGTCCTGGAATTTTCTCCTTTGCATTTTTGGGCTGTGGTTGAGTGTGGAAAACAAGGTAAGGGGGAATTGCTGTCCATGGGACTCTCTGCCAAGGTGGTCAGAGGGGGCCAGCGATTCCCACTCAATCCTGAGAGCCTAATGAGGGCCACGTTCATGTGGGGGTGTCCCACACTTGGCCGAAGTCTGCGCTCCCAGGAGAATCCAATGAGCACTTTCTACGTGGCCAACTCTGTGTCAAGTGTGGCGGGGGATCCGGGAGGGGGACAGACCTAACACAAGACAGACCACCCCGAGGTGCTGCCGGTCACCCCTCCCCCAGCTCCGTTCTTTGGCCTGGGGCTGCAGTGATCCCAGGCTTGAGGGGTTCCCCGGAGGGAGGGGCTAGCACTCCTGTTGCTACCATAGTCCCAGTGTCTGTGGCCTTGCCATGCGCTGAGTTTTGCCATCAGTACTTCATTCTCATCTCGAGCCGGGTCTCTGACCTACATCCTGCTCTTCTGGGCTGTAGCTGCCCAATTTCTTGTCGCCTTCCTGAAGCTGCTCCCTGTGTCCAGTCTGGATGGCCATCAGCTCCCAGCCTGCCACTGTCCCATCGGGCCTGCAGACCAGCAAAGCAATGCAACTCTCGCCCCCCCATACTGTGACAACCCCGGTTCTGTCCTCACAGTCTGCTCTGCCTTGGTCACCGTTCCAGTGCCCAGCATGGGACCCGCTGCAGAGCTGCTTGTGATGTTCATTGAGCTGACAGATCTGAGCGTGAGGACCTGGCCCTTCCCTCCCTCCTCTCTCGAGGCTGCCCTTGTGTCCTGAGTCCTGTTGCCTCTCCCAGAAGCTTCTGCTCCTGTCTGAATCAGGTGGCTCCTCTGTGACCCTAGCTGTGCCCAGCCCATTTCCTAGAGAGCACATGGCTGATGGCACTGCTGTTTGCACACGGATGGTCCTCAAGGGACAAAGTTCCGGGAAGCAGGTCTGCGATCTATGGATCTCTGTTTGCCCAGCACTCGGCGCCTGGGAGAGGCTCCTTAAGTCTTTGTTGACCTGAAGAAGGTGTAGAAAGTCCTGATTTTGTGCCTAACCCCTTCCCACGCCCCCATGCCCCGTCCCAGTGCTTCCCCTTCCCCCAGTCAGTCTGAATCCTGGCGCTGGTCACTCTGAGATGCCCCGCTGGCCCGCGGCAGTTTGTCTCTGAACCCAGGTTTCTCCTCTTCCCTTCTTTCCCGTGTGAGGCTACTTGGGACGGTGCTCATTGGTTGCTGTCCTCTGACCTCCAGGGTCTGCTGGCTTCTCTGGCCTGTCCTGAGTGGGTCCTCAGGGTGCTCTGTGTGGAACCGTCCTTGACCCTGGGATAGGGACCGGATGGAAGTCGCCCCTATCCACTTCCCTACCCCCACAGCACCGTGCACCAGAGCCTACGTGGGCTCCCAGGCAAGTGCAGCGGCTCTGCTGGGTGGACTGAGGCTGGGGCCTTGCGGGGGGGGGGGGGCTTGGGGTCCAGATGGCTGGAGGGCTCCGTGCAGAGGAAGGAGGAGGTGGCAGCACTGCAGGAGCAGTAGGCAACGGGGGCGCGGGGAGGGCGGGCCCTGGGAGAGCCTCCTTGGGTCTCAGCGCCCTGCTAGATCAGCCCAGGGTTCCTGGCAGCAAAGAGCCCGGGCTGTGCATGTGGAGGCCACCTGCAGGTGCCCTCCTGCCACAGGGGCTCGGGGACAGGAAGCTGGGCTCTTTCTCAGCCACTGGCAGCTTTCACCCTCCTTATCAAGGTGAGAATCAAGCCCTCGAGGTGCTTTATATCCCTTCCAGAGGATGTGAATGATCCTTATCGCTTCCCTATCACTGCCACCATCCTGCTTGCCGTTTTTCACATAAATAGAGCTGAGTTGCTTCCTGACATTCACCTCTATGAACTCATTTTGGGCATGATTTATGCTTAAGGACATAGAGGCTGAGAGAAGGTGAAAGGCTAATCCAAGGTCACATGCCTGTCCTGCGTGATGGAGAAACCTGCTCTGGAAGCCCGGAATGGTGGTACACACCTGTCATCCCAGCACTTGGGAGGCTGAGGCAGGAGGATGGCCACAAGTTCAAGGACAGCCTAGGATACAAAGCCAGACCCTGAAGAGAGAAGGAGGGGAGGAAAGGGGAAGGGATGAAAGGAAAGGAGAGAAAGGAGACAGAGGGAGAGAGAGAGACAGAGAGAGACAGAGAGAGAGAGAGAGAGAGAGAGGAGAGAGAGGAGAGAGAGAGAGAGAGAGAGAGGAGAGAGGAGAGAGGAGAGAGGGAGACCTGCTCTGGAATTCTCTTGGAAAGTGTTGGTGGATACAAGCCAGTCTGAGTGTGCACATGTGTAAGCGTGTTGGTCCCGGTTTACTCGGGCACACCTGTGTCTCTGTGCTCAGTGTTGGGGTGGCTTTGTAGGTGTGTGCATGGGGAGCTGTGCTGGGCGTGTCCTGGGCTCCAGCGTGTGGCATGTGGCCTGGGTGTGTGTGCACGCGTGTGCCGGGGCATCCACCCCTTCTCAGATGTCTTGGCTTTGGCTTTGACAACCAAGACCCAGCTGTGCTCTGGCCGGGAAACATCCGCTGTGGAAACCGAGGAGGAGCTGATGGTCCCCAAAGAGGGGCCGTGCATGCTGCCAGCGAGCGCTCCTGGCCCGCTGCCTAATTCCCTGCAGATGCTCCTTAAATCTGTTTCTAATTTGAACTCTGCCTTCCCCGGCCCCCACTCTTCCCTTCCTACTCTCCCTGTGCCTCAAACCATCAAATTATGCTGAATAACGGCTGTAGTGGGGGGGAGCGTGCTAAAGGTCGCCAGCAGGCTGTTGGCGGGTGTAATAATGTCACATTTCAATTTATGCGGGGAGCGGTGCAGGAATCAAAAGCAATAAATAAGCAGGGCCGCACTTGAAGCTGCGGCCAACAGCGACTCCCGCAGTTCGTGCCACCCTGGAGAAGAAACCACAACTGTTACCCCACCAGACGTCCACTGCACGTGAAAAAAACCACGAGGCTGTGTACAGATGCAAAACATGGCATTTTCTCCCTGCGGGGGGCGGGGGGGCGGCTTGCGAGCAGAGACGCGCAGCATCGGGAAGACTTTCTGGCGTCTGAGTTTTACCCGGATGTTCCGGGCACGAGGGTTCTAGAACCGCTTAACCTTCCCGGGTGCTGTGCAGTCCTGACACACTCAACGCCAGGAGGACCGAGCTCCGGGGGAAAGCGGAGCGAGAGAGGATGGGACACATGGGTGGCAGCTCTGAGAAGCTCGTTTCCGTGCACGCGGAGGAGGGAGGAGTGCTGGCGACATTTGTTGGAATGAGCTCCTGTTGAGGTGGGACTGTGATGAGAGACTGATGTGGACATGGAAAGAATGCGTGGATTCTTTAGTTTTAAAAAAATATTATTATTATTTATTTATTTATTTTGGTTTCTTGAGACAGGGTCTTGCTATGAAGAACTATGTAGCCTAGGCTGACCTCGAACTTATGAGGATCTTCATGCCTCAGCCTCCTGAGTGCTGGGATTACAGGTGTGCACCACCACTTCTGGCTTTGCAGGCATTCTTTGAAGGCAGGGCACTTGCCCTAGGGTCCCTTTTGGTCCCTTGCAGACCAGTAAGTCGGAGTCAGGGAGCCCAGAGCCCCCTGGGAGGCCTTGGGGTGTTCTCACTTGTGCTTTGTGGCCAGGTAGCTGGGGAGGCAAGAGGGGATGGGGCCCTGGCCTTGCCCAGCATCTGGCCTTTCTGGAGAGTCGTGGGCACGGGGTTCTTCCTTTCCCCCAGCACCCGCAGACACTCTGAGGGCTTCTCTTCCTTTGCCCTGACACCTGGCAGATGCAGCCACCAAAGCGCCTCGGGAGCAGGGGTGGAGGGGTCCCCCTGTCCGTGAGTCCCAGGGCCCAGTTCATGTTTCCACTGTTGCTGTCTGTTTAGTCATGTGTGATGCTAAGGGCTCTGCATAGGTCAGGAGCCTCACGTAACCCTCGGGGCCACCGGAGGGACCGTGTGGCGTGGGAGGTCACTGCCAGGGCTACTCGGTTCTCCACGGGGTGTCATGGTCTGGCAAACAGCTGTTCCTGTGCGTTGCCAGCCCAAGGCCTGGGTTCTGACCCAGGGAACAAGAGCAGACACCCAGACTTTGCTACAAGCTTGGCCTGTGGGAGCCACCCAGGACGCCTTCTCCACCATGCCCTGTCCCTTTCTGCCTGGACAGAGGAAGGACAACTCACTCCACTGCACCTTGGAAGCCACCGATTTAAAATGGCAGAGCTCCCTATGCCCTGGCTTTCTAGAGGCCTGGATGGAGGTGGCCCGGAGAGCCGTGCCTGACCAGTCCTGGGCAAGGAATGGACTCCAGTCCTGTGGTTTCCAAGCCACGGGACTCTTCGGTGTTTGTTGTAGCAGTGAACTTGCTAGGAGTCATTTGTCAGGAATTTTCACTCCCCTTGTGCACAGCAGGAAACTGAAATTCAGAGAGGAAAATCAGTCATTCAGTGTCACATGTTCAGACAATGGCTGGGCCAAAATGCAAGTCTAAACCGGGTGCACTGGCCCACACCTGTAACCCAGCACTTAGGAGGCTGAAGCAGGAGGATTGCTGTGAGTTCAAGGCCAGCCTGGGCTACATAGGGAATTTAAGGCCATTCTGAACTACACAGTGAGACCATAGAGTCTCAGAAAACCAAAAACAAAACTAAAAGCAAAACGCAAATGTAGGCCTGCCTGGTTTAGAGCTACGCGCGCTCATGTGAGTTCCCCAAGAGCGTTCCACAGAACACTATAAATACCACCGCCACCCGCACAGCTTTGGGAAATGCCGACTTCAGGTCGGCAGGGGTCTTTGTGGCGGCTCTTTTCAGGACATCAGCCGTCATGTGTAGGGAGCGATGAGACAATTTCACGGTTGCCGCCCTGCCTCCCCCTCCTGAGGGCATCCGGTGCGCCAGCCTACATCTCCCATGATCCTCTCCAGCCTAATCCGGAAATGACAACGACCTATCCTCACTATATTCCCCCTGAGATGAGAGCTTCCGCCCCCGTTTCTATAAGTGCCTTAGACACTTCCTCAATAAACGATACTTGATTGGAACCCTTCAACTTGTCTCCGTTTCTCTCTCCTCTTGCCCTGTCCCCCCATCCTGTTTCTCCTCCAGGTGGGACCCACGAGTTGATCCGCGGGCCGGATCAGTCATGCTAGTGACTTCATGAGCCACCACCAGTGATATGGCCCGAGGGTCTTCCCGGGGCATCAGACCACAGAGCCCTGGAAATTCCAGCATGCTTGGGACAGGCTTTGGGAGAGCTTGAGCTCCCCTGTGTTACCCGCTGTGGGCGAATGTGTCCCCTGCAGTCCCACACCCCAGTACCCTAGAATATGACCTTACTTGGAAACAGGGTTGTTGCAGATTTGACCAAGTTAAGATGAGGTCATAAGGTGGGCCCTAATTCAGTGCCACTGCTGTCCTTATAAAAGGCAACATTCGACAGAGAGGCACAAGTACAGAGGAATGACAGCGTGAGGACACTTGGCAGAGGATTGGAGAGGTGACCCTGGGAAGCTGCCCACCACAGCCACAGACAACGGAGGCTTGACGAGGCGAGAAAGAGCTGTGAGACAGAGCCTGCCCTGCCCATCCCTGGATCTGGTCTTCCAGCTCCAAGCTGCAGGGGGATCAGTCTCCCGTGTTCAAGCCCGCAGCCTGTGGCCCTGGGCCCGTTACCTCACTGTTTGTGGCTCCCCTTCCTGCCTGGTGGGCGCACTCACAGGCTGAGGGGGCTGAGTGCGCGAACCGCCTTTGGAGCCTCAGCAAGCATTGTTTGTGGCACAGGCAGCATTGCAGGTGACTTAGAGCGGGGGAGAGGTTACGACTGTTTCAAGGAGCACCCACAGTACAGAGTTTGAGGGCCACCGCGTATGCTGGCTTTTGCACAGCATGGGAGGTTGATAGAGCTCATCCGCAGGTGTGATCTGTCCCCAGACTCTCAGAGAGCTGGAAGGAAGGACTCTAAACCACGCTCTGGTCTTGCTGTGGACAGTGGTAACACTTTTGCCTATACCAGATTTCCTTCTTGTCTCCCACGTATTGATGTGTGTGGCGTTGGGAAGACAGATGAGCATGTGAAAAAAATGAGTCGCTTAATAAGGTGCGATCCTATTTTCACAGAAACAAACAAGCTGTGTGTGTGTGTGTAGTGCACACACAGGAGTGGGTGTGTGTATACAAGTGCTGATGAACTACAGACAAACGCCAGGAAGGAAACACAAGGTCTGTGAACAGTGGCTACCTCTGGGGGTGGGATTAGTGCCTGAGAGGGTGCAGGGCGCCTTTCAGGACTGTTTTCTAAACTTCTGTGCCGTTTCAACAAAACAGACACCTCCTTTGCAGTGTGTTACGAATGAGGAAGTCTGGGCGAGGACAGTCTCTCCGTGCTTCCTTCGCGCTGCGGGGAGCATTCAGTAAACTGGCTTCCGTCCTTCCTCGTAACTTGCATTCAGAGCGCCCGGATTCCCTCAGGCCTCTTCCTGGGAAGGATCCACCGCCCGCCCCTTTCAGAGAAGCCTGGGCTTGGCACGCACAGCCTTGGGGTGCAGTGTGGTTTAGATCCAGTACACCCCCCCACCTCAGTGCTCTTAGGCAGGGCTTTAGAAGGGGACTGGATCGTGGGGCGCTGTCACCGACTTGCTGTGTGTGTAGGGTGGTCAGAAGAGGTGGACAGTGTCCAGCTGTGACAGACTCTTCAACACGGGAGGGAGGCCTGGCGGGGGCCGCGCTGCAGACAGAGAGGCTGCTGTGCGTTGCACTGTCCCCCTACCCAGACGGGGCTGTCAGACGCTCACTGCGCTCCATAGACGTCTGGTAGCGCCGTGCCCTACAGGAGACCCTGGGCACAAGGGCAAAGGGACACTGGGGTTTTGATCCTACAAAGCTGACGACCTCTAGGCATGGTAGTGTACACCTGTAAACTCGGCCCTCAGGAGGCTGAGGCAGGAGGATCATTGTGAATTTGAGGCCAGCCTGAACTACATAGTGAGACCCTGCTTGGAAAAAACAAAGCAAAAAGCTGAAGATCTCATTTTCGCCTGATGTGTCCTCCAAAGCTCAGCCTGGGTCCACTGGAGATGTGACCCGAGTGCAGCCCTGGCCACTTGCTAGCTGTGACTCTGTGAACCATGCCTCAGTTTCCCCATCTGCCGAGTGGGAAGAATATTGCTTATCAACAAGGGCTGTTGTGACTGTGAAGTTCAAACAAGGTGATGTCTATAAAGGTGTGCTGCAAGCTGCGGGTCCGGCAGAGATCTGATTTCAGCTGATGCAAGATTTCAGTCTACTTCACATACTTAGCAGCGAGTGTTACTGACGCTGAGCCACGCGAGGTCGGCTTGAGCGTGCCTTACGTATGTACGGTCACTGAATAGTCGCATCAGCCCGAGAGGGAGTGTGCTGCGATCCAGTCCCTATTTTACAGGTGAGAAAACACAGGCAAAGAGAGGGAAATAATTGCCCCAAACCAGACAGAATCCTTCATCCGGGACCTTCTTGTCACCAACATCAGACTCAACTGGGGTTTTTTAAAAAAATCCTTTTTATTCTAGACATTTCAGCATAGAGTACTGGTGTCAAAGGTGTGTAAGACTCACTGTGTCAGATTTATGAACGAATCCGACTTATGAATGTTCTCCCAGAACAGAACTTTTTCATAAGTCAGGGACTTACTGTACATAAATAAAATGTAGGTTACAACACTTTTCCATGAATTTCTATTACCAAATGATGACCAATTACTAACTACTAATATCTGGCCAATCTTGGTCTCCCCCAGCATCCTAAAACAAATCTTAGACACCATGTACCTATGTTCATTTTCATATTTCTGTAAGATGGAGACTCCCAAAAAACACTAGCCATAAAATTTTAGGTCCCTAATTTTTGTTATTGATGTTGTTGTTTTGTTTTTTGAGACAGGGTCTCGCTATGCAGTTCAAGCTGGACTTTAACTCACTATGTAGCTCAGGCTGGCCTCGAACTTGTGGTGATCCTCCTGCCTCGGCCTCCCGAGTGCTCGGATTACAGGTGTGCGCCACCAGGCCTGGCCTAAGAATTTATTCTTTTTTTTGTGGGTACTGGGGGTCGACCTCAGGACTTCACGCGCCAGCAGGCGCTCGTGCTGCTGAGCGATATCACTGGCCCTTTTTTTCCTTTATGTGGGTTCCGGGAGTCGAACTCAGGACCTTGCGCTTGCCAGGCAGGTGCTTATGCTGCTGAGCTATCTCACTGGCCCAAGAATTTATTCTTCTTTTTTTTTTTTTTTTTTTGTGGGTACCGGGGGGTCGACCTCAGGACCTCGCGCGCCAGCAGGCGCCCGTGCCGCTGAGCGATATCACCAGCCCCTTTTTCCATATGTGGGATCCGGGAGTCGAACTCGGGCCCTTGCGCTTGCTGGGCAGGCGCTTAAGCCGCTGAGCCATCTCACCGGCCCAAGAATTTATTCTTTGTTTGTTTTTTTTTTTTTGTGGGTACCGGGGGGTCGACCTCAGGACCTCGCGCAAGAATTTATTCTTAAATGAAGCCATCCTAAAGCCAAATAGCCCTCTGGCTTATTTCAGGATATTTTCTTTGATTTTATGACTTTTGAAAAGTATATGTACAGATGTTATTTTTTGATATTTATTCTCCTTAGTGTTCTCTGTGGTTTTGCATGTGTGGTTTGGTATCTGACATTAACTGGGGAAATTCTCTGTCATTATTCTTTCAAATGTTCCTTTCTATCTCTCTTCACCTTCTGGTATTCTCACTGCATGTATATTGTATCTTTTGTAGTTGTCTACAATTCTTGAATATTGTGTTCTTTTTTCTGTTTTTCAGTCTTTATTAACTTTTTAGTTTGGGAGGTTTCTGCTAGGATATCCTGAACTGAAAGATTCATTTCTTAGTTGTGTCCATTAAAAAACTTCATGGAAAACATTTTTCTTTCCTGTTTCTGTTACAGTTGATCTCTACCATTTTTTAAATTAGAATTTCCATTTCTCTGCTTACATTTCTCATCTGTTCTTATATGCTGTCTACTTTATCCAATAGGGCCCTTAGCATATTAGTCATAGTTTTTTTGGATTCCAGCATTCCTGCTATATCTGAATCTGGTTCTGGTGTTTGCTCTTTATCTTCAAACAGTTTTTTGGCCTTGTAACTTTTTCTTCATAGCTGGGCATGGGTATTGGGTAAAAATATTGGGTAAAAGGAAACACTGTAAATAGGCGTTTAGTGGAGTGGCGATAGGTGTGGGTGAGGCAAGTGTCCCACAGTCCTGTGATTAGGCCTCCGTCTTTGCAAGCCTGCGCCTCTGGACTGTGAACGTCACACACATGTCTCAGGTCATCCTCTTCCTCCTCTTTCCGTGGGACGGCATGGCCAACTAGGCTGGAGGTGGACCTCTCCCTTCCTTCAGCTCAGCTAGGCTGGTATAAAACTCCAATAGTTTAGGCTCTGGAAAAATAGTTTCACTTGAAGAAAACCATATGCTCTAGTGTATTTTAAAATGATTCCTTTTCCCTCTTTCTGTGCTGAAACATGAGGGGAATTTTCTCTAATATTCACTTTGAAAGTAGGTTAAACACCTGGAGGTGACGCTCACAAAAGTGTGGGATCACCCTCTGACTGGGTGCCCCTGGGGTTTTGCATTCTCAGATTCATCCTCGCTGAGTTTGCAGCAATTAGTTCCTTACAGTTCAGCTTTTCTACCCCAGCGCTGGTTCCCCGGAGGCGTCTGCTCTGGCGGGTGGTGGTCCCCGTATCTCTCCAATGTGGAGGGGAAGGAGCAGTGCTTTGCCCTGTGACCTTACTTCCCTCATAGGCCTGAGCAGAGTTGCTGCTTTTTCCATTTTTTAGCTTTTTGCTTGTTGTTATGCTGGAGTGGTGACTTCCAAGCTTTTTATGTGCTAGATTGGAAACTGCAAGTCCTCTTTAGCTTTGCTTTATTCACATATTTTTATTTTTTTAAATAGGAAGAACATACCATAGATGGCATCCTCTTCCTCTCTCAGCCCCCTGGTTATTAGCCTTTCCCATTCCCAGTATCTAAAATGTCATTGTTAAAAGATGTGGGCTGGGTATAGGCACGCTGGGGACATAACTGATGGGCAAAGCCAAAGAGGAAATGGGTCAAGTCGACATCTTGAAAACTCAAGATCTTTCCCTCCACCCTCTCTTTAGTCAGGGAGGCCTCCCTTCATAGCACTGTTAATAGTAACCTTGGGCTGAGGAGGTAGTGTAGGGGTACAGTGCATGGTTAGCATATGCAAGGCCAGGGTTTGGTCCCCAGTACCACATACACACACACACACACACACACACACACACACACACACACACACACACAAATAATAATAACCATCACTTCTAGCATGTTTGCAATAAGCCAGGCACTGTTTCTAAAATTGCTTTCAGTATAAAAATTATTGTATTTCTCTTCAACAACTGCATGTGGTTGGTGCTAATGTTATTACCACTTGGAAATGAGGAACCAGGTCCAAAGAGATTCTATCACCTGCCCCAGATGTCACCTCTGTGCTTGCTGAGAGAGCAGTCCTGTCCTGGGTTTCCTTGAGTCTCCCGCTGTCCCATCAACGCGCTGTGAGACACTGCCCTCTCTCCGACTGATCGCAGAGTAGTACAGTGACAGCAAACTCCTCTTGTATCTTTTGGGGGTTTGCCTGCTGCCAAGACAGCGCTCACATCCAGACTTCTTGTCTCGAGTACCCCTTTTAGGTGTAAGAATTACTCTTTCTCACCAGGCAGCACCTCCCTAAGCTGGATTCAGGGGAGATGACCATCCCTGCCTGGACCCTTTGGCCATCTGGAAGATGACAGCGGCTCACCCTCCCTTTGATGCTGGAAAGCTGCACTCTCATTTTCCTGTAAAGGCGGTCTTTAGGTACTGTTTGGTTTGACCTGTGACCTAGCCTGTAGTTTTGCAGGCTGGGGTTTTGCAGGACCGGTTCCAAAATGAAAATGGGATAAGTGGGTCTTATTAAAATGTCTACTTCCTCCCACCACCTGCTGCCCATTGCCAACAAAACAAAACGACGGTGCCTCCTCTTGAAGATCCTGGACTAGAACTGTTCACACCTACCCTGGGCTCTGGCCAAAGCCACAAATCTCTCATTCACTTGCAGAACTAGGTAATAACCTTTGTACTTCACAGAGATGTCATGTGGAAAGATTCCCCATGGAGAAAAGGAACCTAATAATAGATCATGTGAAAGCATCAAGAACCAATCCTGTAGGCTGGATATAGTGGCACACGCCTGTAATCCCAGCCCTTGGGAGGCTGAGGCAGGAGGATCGCTGTGAGTTTGAGGCCAGCCTGGGCTACAAAGTAAGTTCAAGGTGAACTGCATAGTGTGACCCTGTCTCAAAAAGACAAAAAAAAAAAAAAAAAAAAAAAAAAAGAACCAATCCTTAAGAGTTTATTGGAAGCCAAACTTCTCTGCTTCCCAACAATGTGGGGCTGGAGGAGTGTGGGGGAAGAATTGACTCAGTCCCTTTCCTTGTTGCTGGGACAGAATACCCGACACACAACTTCAAGAAGAGATTTATTTTGGCTCATGTTGTTTGTGAAGTTTCAGTCCTTGCATGGTTGGTTGTTTCCAGGCAGAAGTAGCATGGTGGAAGGGTCTGGCAGAGGAGCGCTGATCAGCTCATGGTGGTCAGAAAGCAGAGAAAGGAAGGAGGAGCCGGGGAGGGGGATACATCCTTCCAGGTTGTGCCCCGCCGTGGCCTGCGTCTTCCTATCAGACCCGACCTCCTAAGAGCAACAGAGCTACGCTGCCCACCCAGTCTCTCTCCAAACACATGAGGCTTTGGGGACTATTCATTCTAAAGCATAGCAGATATGGAGAGTGACAGCTGCAGGCAGGGACAGGGCAACTGCAAGACCTGTTCCAGGATGGAAATGGGGTAAGCGGTTCCCTCTGCTAAAACAGAATCATGATTTTCAAGACGGCCACAAAGGAGCAATAAACCAAACCTGACGTCCTTCCACATGCAGGCCCTGTGTGGCTGCACGGGATGGACAAGAGAAGGCTGAGAAACAGCGCCTGGGCTTTTCTTGGAAAACAGCAACACAAGGAGAAGCACTTGGGCAACATTATCGACAGGAAGGAGACCTGGAAACGTGCAGTGGCTGCTGCGGAAGGAGAGGTCCCCGGTGGAGGAGAGGGTGGCAACCACACTGAGACAGCCAGCCAGGCCTGCGGGCTGGGGCTGCGCGATCTGGGGTCTGCGCACTGGGCAGGGCGCCCAGCTGTTGCCGCCGGATCTCAAAGACGCTTCGCTTGGAAGGCCGAGGAGAGGGCGTGCACCGGCAAAGCTCGGGGCCGTGGCTCACGCTTCTGTTGCACGAGGAGCTGGGCTCAGGGCCTTTGCTGTGCACCACAGTGGGCGCCGACATGAGACTCAGCGTCCTTCCCCTCCGAGGCTGCTATTCTATACAATGATGGCCTTCCCAGCTGGGCGTGGTGGCGCACGCCTGAAATCCCAGCACTAGAAGGCTGAGGCGGGAGGGTCACCAGGAGTTCGAGGCCAGCCTGGGCTACATAGCAAGACTCTGTCTTAAAAAACAAACAAACAAACAAACAAACAAACAAACAAGATGGCTTTCCCACTGGTGGTAACAGGACCTCCACGGGAGTGGGGTCCCCCCTGTTCCATGGTCCTGTCGTTTTTTTATTGGTACATGTTTGCAGTACATAATGTTCCTATACCTTGTGTGGAGTTGGTACAAGTTAATAACACATCTTAATTCTTTTTACATCCCTTTCCCTTTTCTCTCTCCATCTTTCTTCATCTCTTAATCTCCTGGCCCTTTGAAGAAAGATCTATCTCTCCATTTCCTATTACTTGTATTTTATTTTGCTTTTTATCTATATTTTGGATTTCTCATGTAAGAGAAACCATGCACTATTTAAGCTTGTGTTTCTGATTTTTTCACTTAAGCTTATGGTCTCAAGGTGCATCCATTTCCTTACAACTAATTCAAGTTTATCTTTCTTTATGGCAGAGTAGTACTCCACTGTGTGTAAGTACCACGTTACAATGAGTACATTGTAAATACCTGCTTTCTTGAGATACGATTCATGCATCAGAAAATTCACTTTTTAAAGTCTACAAAGCCATAGTTTCTAGCATTTTATTTTTTACTGTTGTGCAGCCATTGCCAGAAAAGTTATATCATCCTAAAAACGAAATCTGTTCTCGTCCCCCCAACAACCTTAGAAAGTACCAAAGTACTTTCAGTTTCTACAGATCTGCCTACTCTGGGCGTTTCGTACACATAGCATTGTACGATACGTGGCTTTTTGTGTTTGGCCTCTGTCACTGAGCAGAATACTTTCAAGATTCACCCTCGTGGTCACCTGAGTCCTTGCACTCGTCCTACATCTCAGGGGCACTGGCTGCAGGGAGCCCTCCCAATACTAAAATCACAATGCCTGAGTCCCTTAAGCACAACGATGAGCTATTTGCAATGTAACTTGTGCACACACTCTCATGTTCTTTAAATCTTCTCTAGGTTACTTATAATACCTAAGCAATGGGAATGCCCTGTAAACAATTGTGAGGCTGTATTGTTTAGGGAATAACAGCACAGAAACAAGCCTGTGCCCCGCCGTACAGGTGGAATTTTACACATACACACATAGTCCACCCACAACTGGTTGGACCTGTGGTTAGGGAACTGGTGGATACAGATGGCCAACTGTACTTTATTCTTTTTTTATAGCCAAGTAATATTTCATTGTATAGATGTTCTGCATTTCATTTAGCTGTTCACCAATTGATGCCCCGTGTCCTTCCACCTTTTGGCTCTTCTGAATAATGTTGCCAATCACATCCGTGCACAAGTTTCAGGTGGACATGCATTTTCCATAGTCTTGAGGCTCTAGCTGGGTGTGGACTTGCTGGTTTATACGGAAACCCTGGGTTTCACCGTCTGGACGGCTGTGCGATGGTTTGCCAAAGAGCCGCGCCAGGTTACATCCTGGCACTGGGTGAGGCTGCCGGGGTAGAGTGTGCACACCCTCCAAACTGTCGGTCTTTTCTTTTCCCTTGTAAGTGACTGTCATGGTAGCTGTGACGTGGTATCTCACTGTGGTTTTAATTTTCATTTTCCTAGCAAGTAGTGATAGTGTTTATCGGTCATTAGATATTTATCTTCTCTGGAGAAATACCTGTCTAAATTATTTGCCCACTTTAAATTTGTGGGTTTTTTCCCCTTTTGTGTTAAGTTCTAAGAGTTCTTTTTGTATTCTTGGATAAAAATCCAGACATATGGAGAAAATGCAGGCTTTTTCTCCCATTTTGGGAGCAGTCTTCTAACTTTCTTTTTTTTGTGTGTGTGGGTACTGGGAGTTGACCTCAGGACCTCGTGCTTGCCAGTAGGCACTTATGCCACTGAGCAATATCACTGGCCCTTTTTTGCCTTTATGTAGGCACCGGAGAGTCGAACTCAGGACCTCGCGCTTGCCAGGCAGGCGCTTATGCCCCTGAGCCATCTCACCGGCCCCTGACTTTCTTGATAGTGCCCTTTGTTTTTGTTTTTGTTGTTGTTGTTGTTGAGACAGGGTCTCACTTTGTAGCTCAGGTGGGCCTTAAACTTGCAGCGATTCTCCTGCCCGAGCCTCCTGAGTGCTGGGATTACAGGCATGTGGCACCACGCGCAGCTGATATTGCCCTTTGATATGGAAGAGTTTTGAATTTTGGTGAGGCCCAATTTACCTATTGTTTTTTTTTTTTTGTTGTTGTTGTTGCTTATGCTTTCACATTGTACCTGAAAATCTCTTGTGCAGACTATGGTCACGAAGAGTGACACATCTGTTTTCTTTTAAAAGTTTTATGGGTCCCATGGAAACACCTCTGACTGTCTTCCAGACAGAATTTGCTGAGTTAAATGGTGTGAAAATTTTGATGTCTGTCGGAAGACTAAAAAGCTCATGGTTTCTCTTATGTGAGAAACTCAAAGTATAAATAATTTAAAGAGCAAAATAAAAGAGAGATGATAGGGGACAGAGAGACACAGTTTGTGGTGCTGGGAAGGGGATCTAGGGAGAAGGGAAGGGAGGGGACAGGAAGTAAAAAGGATGGAGACGTGATACTTATGAGATCCAGTTCCCCACCATGAACGTATTTATTATGTGTCCCACACTTATACTAATAGAAGAGGGGAAAAAAGAAAAAGAAAGTTCTGATGTCTGTGGAGTTATGTTGCCAAATTGCTTTCCTGAGCAGCGGTACCAGTTTCCACGGGTCTTACTGGCTGCGTATGAGAGAGCCCATCTCAGTGCACACTGCGAAGCTCTCTTCAGGTTCTTATTCCTCTTGGGAAACGAGTGATGATCAGCCTCTTGCCGCGCCTCTCCCAACCGAGCCGCTCACCTTTTTCGGAACGATTATTTCAGAGGTGCTGAGTGAGTCAGTGCGCTCCCAAGGCTCAGGCGGTAAGGAGACCGCTGGCGATGGGCAGGGTTCAGGGCTGCTAGGACTGATGTTGCGGCCTAGAAATGGGGACAGCATACAATGAATGATCTCGTTGCTGGAAAAAAACACCTTTCGCACATCCTTGGTGGGAAGGACCGTCCATGTGGGGCAGGGCAGAAGGGGAGGGGAAGGGACCCAGTGAGATTCTGTCCAGGCCCAGCCTGCCAGGGCAGCCGTCTGGCCAGAGCACTCCCAGCTGTGGCCCGGGCCGGGGTGGGGACTGCAGTAGAGCTCTGGGCGCAGGAGGCGAGGTGTCATCCCGATGGTCATGGGTGAAAGGATGAAGGCAAGGTCACGTTGCTAGTGAGGCAAAACCCAGGCGACCATACTTACTGATTCCCACTGCGCGTTAACACAGCGCCAGTCTGGGCGGAGGAGGGATCTGCGATCACGGAGACCATCGAGCACTGGAGGGCAGAGAGCTGGAGGCCGAGGGCACAAATCCAGCCTGAGCCAGAACACGGGTGCCCGGAGAGCCCGAGCCCAGCCCAGACTGAGACCCCAGAACCAAGGCTTCAGGTGGAGTTCAGAGGCAGGAAGACTGGTGTGCCGGAGCCCTTCTTTCTGAGGGACATTTGGCCTTTTCTGTTCTCTGTGGGACGTTGCCTGGTTGGATAAAGGCCACCCACATCCGGGACTGCTTCTCTCATAGTCCTGATTCAAATCCTAATCTGTGAAACTCGCTCCCAGCCGTCCCCAGAACAATGCTCCCCCCAATATCTGGGCGCCTGAGGCCCAGCAAAGTCGTCCCATGAAATTACTCATTGCTCTGATGTTGGCAAGAGCTGCGCTGAGGCAATGAGTGCGGCTGTGTAGGGAAGAGCTTGCTAAGGAGGGTACACGTGTGAGGAAGGAGGTGAGCAAGGAGGGGAGTGGTAGGAGAGCAGGCACGGCCAGATCGCTGAGGTTTGTAGATCAAGAGTAGAAGTCTGGATTTCATTCGAAGTCACAGGGGAAGGCATCAGCGGAATCAGAAAGATCAAGGTGGTGAAACGCAGAAGGCACTGTGTGTGTGTGTGTGTGTTGTCAGGGCAGGGAGACCAGTTGTAAGGTCACCCTGAGGGTGGCTTGCACTAAGGCGGTAGCTGTAAAGGTGACGTCACAGTTGGGATATGTTTTGAAGGCAGAGCTTGTAGACTGTGCCCGAGGATTGAATGTGAGATGCAAGCTTTCCAGATGAATCCAACGTTCTTCCTAGATTTGGGTTCACCAACTGGATGCATAATGGTGTCATTGATCAAGACGCAAAATATTCGCTAGGGTGTTGGGGTGGTGAATAAAATTTTGGAGAAAATCTGAAGTTCTCTTTGAGTTTGTTACCTCTGACCAGAACCCAGGCCTTCTGTCTTAGTCCCTCTGGGCCACTACAACAAAATATCACAGACTGAGTGGCTTCTTGAAATAATGTTAACTATTGTAGTGGTGCTGGAAATCAAACTGAGGGCCTTGTACATGTTGGGTTGTTTTTTTGTTTGTTTGTTTGTTTGTTTGTTTTCTGAGACAGGGCCTTGCTATGTAGTTCAGGTTGGCCTTAAACTCACTGTGTAGTCCAGGCTGGCCTCCAGTTGTCGGCAATCCTTCTGCCTCAGCCTCCCTAGTGCTAGGATGAGAGGCATGCGCTACCATGCCTGGCTCTTCCCTCTGTTTTATGTCTCCCCGGTGTTATGGGTTAGAGCTGAAGCCACACTTAAGCCTTGGCTTTGAACTAAAGACCCCGCGGATGCACAGGGGCTGGCGCAGGCTTGCTGGAGGGCGGCACCGCCTCCCGATGGCTTCCCCCAGACCCCTCCCCGCTCCAGCCCAGCTGTCTGACAGCTGCCCAGCTCAACACCTCTGAGATCAGAGCCCTGCAAGCTGGTGCTAGTGGTCCCCGGCGGGAAGCGCACAGAAGAGCAATTAAAGCAGGGGCGCTGGGGGTGAGCCTGCCCTAATGGTTCGCAGCTGCTGGGTGCGGGGTCCCCCTCGGGCTCTGCCTCACCCCAGGCTGCTGTCTGGATTTCCCATCCTGACCAATTAGATCCCCATGTGTGCTGCGGGCAAGAGAAAATAGAAAGTGAATAATCCTTCCTTCTCCTCCGCAGGGCGAGCAGCTTTGATCCCCTTGGCGCTGTGGCCCAGTGAGGCCCTTCTTCGTTTCTTTCTTTCTTTTTTTTTTTGTTAACCCAATTTCTTTGTTGCAGAAAGACATTAACCTCCACTCAGAGAGCTGAGAAGTGACCGTGCTCCGTCTCTAGACCCCTCTGATCAAAGCTGCTGGGTTGGAGCTTTTTCTTCATCTCTTTTGGACTTTTGCTCCGCAGTCCTTCCTTCCTAACGTTGGTTTGCTGCCAGAGTTTCCCGGCTGAAATCAAAACGAATCGTCTGTTAATATCAGGCTGCGGTAACAAGGCCACCATTGTTTGCTTGTTTCAGAGTACCTGTGGGCTTGTGGGGAGAGAGAGACAGAGAGGGAGAGGGAGAGATCAGCAGAGAAAGAGAGAGAGAGAGAGAGAGAGAGAGAGAGAGAGAGAGAGAGAGATGCTGGGCGTGGCATACACTTGTAATCCTAGCACTTGGGAGGCTGAGGCAGGAGGATCACTATGAGTTCAAGGCCAGCCTGGACTACATACAGGGACCAAGTTTCATAAACAAACAAAAGCCCCAAAACCCCAAACAAACAAAAAGTGCAGGAGTAGAGGGAGTTAATAAATCCTTCTTTATTTCGGGTACATGATCAGTCTGTGACTCTAGCCATAGCTCTAATTACTGATCACCTGTTTCCCCTTGAAAGCTTTAGATCTTAGAAAGGCATTTTGGTGGCAGACCTGTTTTGTGAGGTGGTGGTGAAGCTCCCCGTGGTGGTGCTGGTGCAGGGGTACAGGTGGCGAGGCGGAGGTGGCAGCAATGCTGGATGTGGCCAGAGGAGGTCCAGGAGGAGGGCGCTGGGGCGGCGAGGATGGTGTGGACGAGGGCAGAGCAGGTGGAGGCAGAGCAGGTGGGGGGTGCAGAAGGCAGGGGCAGTGGGGGAGGAGGACGTGGCAGAGGGGCCAGGGTGCTGCAGGTGGCGGTGAAGATACAGAAACCTCGGACTCGTGGAGGTTGTGATTTCAGCCTGGAAACTTTGGCAGCAAAGAGAGAGGGGTGTGGTGCGGGGATGGTGATAGTCCCAGCCGAGGCTTGGGGACAGCCCTTATTTGCCCGTTGGCAGCCGTGAGTGACAGGGGCCACTTCACCCGGGGTCCATTACTCCCAAGCCACATCCAAGACCAGATCAGATCCAAGACCAGATCAGAGCCAAGCTCTCCCTTTGGATGAGGAAGTCATTTGCAAGAAGTCGGGAGATCAGTTGCTGGTGGCGAATGTTTTCAGGAAAAAATCTCCTTTGTCAAGACGCGGTGGTATAGCAGGAACACCGCATGTCTAGGTAGAGATTGGCGTTGATACTGGTTCTGGAGGCTGGGGGTGTGGCATGCATAAGGCCTGGGATTCAATCCCTGGCACCACAGAAAGGAAAAGGAAATAAAGGACTGGTTCTGAAACTTACTTCTGAGATGTCTAGTGAGTCCCTTTCCCTCTGGACCTGAATGTCCTCGTCTGTACTGCAGTGGGGACAGGCATCAAGCCAGCTCCTGGCCGCCGGGGCAAGGGCACACGGAAACTGCTGGGAGTCGTGAGCCTGCCAAAGTGGTGTGGCACTCTCGGGCTCCAGACTCGGGGTGACCAGGTGAGCCGGAGGCAGGGGGCTGGCCCCAGCTCCTGTCTGATGGCCCCTGGCTGTAGCCACATCTGAAGGCCTCTGAAGATGGGATTACCCAGTTAAAGGCCCGCAGAAGGGCAGGTGCAAGGGCTCCTGAGCACTGACATTCGCCAGGCAGCTGACTTCCCAGTGGATCCCAATGGATACATCTAAGGCGCGTCTTGTGATCCCTCCTTGTCAAATGAGGAAACTGAGGCTCAGAGAGATTAAGTGCCCGAAGTCACAGAATTGATCTGTGGAAGGATGAGGATTCCAATCCAGGTCTGTGTGTCTGTCTGCCCAGTGGTTTATGTCTCCATGGACTGAAGAGCCTTTGCATTAAGCTACATTCCCACCCCTTTTTATTTGTTTCTTTATTTTGAGACAGGATCTCACTAAATTGCTAAATTGCCCAGGCTAGGCTCTAATTTGTGATCGTCTTGTCTCAGCCTCCCAGAGTGCTGGGATTATATTTGTATGCAACCATGCCCAGCTGTGATTAATTCTTCCTTTTTTTTTTTTTCCTCACAATTTCCTATTTTATTCAGAGGATTAAGATCCATTCCTGGCATTTAAATTCTGGATCTTAATGGGACCTGGCCTTTTGCTTCTTTTCTCCTTTTTTTCTTGGTACACATCTGTGGTATATAATGATTGCATTTGTTGTGGGGAGCTGGTACATGCATATGACACATCTTTACCGTGAAGGAAATCATGGAAGGCCAGCATGACCCCGGGCCCCTGGAGGAGACACTTCTGTTTTAGGGTTAGGCCTAGAGTCTCACATGTTCAGAGTTGGAGCTTTTAGAAGTGCCCAGCTCATGGGGCACTGTACTCAGCAGCAGGTGACCCATGGCTGAGTCCCCAGCTAATGCCATTAGGTGGCTGCACCTGGCTGGACGAGGTGGTCCCTGGGGACCTGCTGGAGGGCATGTCTCCCTCACAGCTTCTCTTTTTTCTCTCTGCTTCCTGGGTGCTGTGATGTGAGCAGCTTTCCTCTGCCATGCCCTTCTGCTGTGATGTTTCCTACCTGGGAGCCGGCATCTCCCAAAAACTGTGAGCCGAATCAAACTCTTTAAGTTGGGTATTGTGTCTCAGCTGTGAGAAAGCTAATGCAACACTCCTTTTCCAAGCCCAGTTCTGCAGCCCCTGGGTCACCACCAGGGAGGGCAGAGAAGTGTGAGAGAGCCCTGAGCACTGTTTCCCGGCATTAATTCCCTTTCCAAGAGAAAGAGGGTTTGGCCAGGTGTGGTGGTGCACGTCTGTAATCCCAGGGCTCAGGAGGCTGAGGCAGGAGGATTGCTGTGAATTCGAGGCCAGTTTGGGCTACATAGTTCAAGGCCAGCCTGGAGTGCAAAGTGGGACCCTGTCTCAAAAAAATAAAAAATATATATAAAATAAAAAGAGTTTAAACTTCGGGAGAAGATCACGAGGTGGCACTGGGAGTTGTGCGTCTGGGCAGGCGTTTTCTCTGCGTGGAGGTGGGTCCCGCTGCCCCTGGCCAGGCATGCTGGGCCCTCCTGGGGCCTGCAGGCTGAGTCCCACAGTTACTCCCAGCGGGGGTCGGGTGGGGAGAGGTTTCTCGCAGTGTGAGGAACCGGTTTACTCCAAGCAGCAGATGAGGGCGAAGCCGGGTGTTCTCAGCTTTGCTCATCCCTGATCCTGGCCGCATTAGTCAGTACCTCCCAGAGAAACAGATTTAATGCAAGATATACAAATATGTGAAAATTTAGAGATTGGCTTACAATGGCCGCCCACAGAGTCCAGTGTGGAAGAGCGCACAGGTCTGTCTGTGCGGTGGAGAGCCGAAGGACCCAGTGGCAGGCCTGGAGCTCAGTGCAGTGTCCCGTGAGAGTCGTTTCAGGAGTCCGGGTCTGCGCTGGAAGCCAGATGACATCCAAGGTGAAGGTGAAGACTGGCGTGCCTCCTCTGAAGAAGCAGAAGCGAGCCTTCCTTCTTCGACTCCCTTTTATACCATTCTGGCGACAGTCCTCCCTGGGCTGGGTCTTCCACACCCAGGGCTATGCTGAGTCAATTTAGTTGGGCGTTTCTTACTCAAATTGACACAGTCATCAGCTGTCACACTTATCACTTGGGCCAGGCTCCACCAAAAGACAGCAAATAGTGTGGAGTGGACAAGGCGCTGCTCGGCCACGCAGCGTGGGATTTTGTAGTAGGTGCAAATCAGAACACAGATGCGTTTGTGAAACAAACGCCACTTTCTTTAGTTCCTTCCCCATCTTCCAGGGGAAGGACATGCAATCCTTGTCTCCAAGGGAGCTCCCACTTCCACTGCTGCGTCCTTTGAAGGCTCTGCAGCTCCTGGAACAGCAGAGACTGTGCCCAGGGCTTCCTCTGTCCTGGGTGAGAAGAGGCCCCTCACCGCTCTCCTCCCCTGAGCTGCTCCAGAGGGGGCTGCCTGGCTTCCTCCCCACACTGCGGCTTTTACAAATAACACAGCCCGAGACATGGTTTGCAGGCCAAGCGTTGCTCACTGCCCTGCAGGAAGCCGGAGGCAGCACAGTCTACCTGCTAGGAGGGTTTATGAAAATTTAAGAAAAGCACAACGATCCATACTTTTAAAAAAATGATGCTGCCGTGAAGCGGGCTCTGCAATCAGGGTTGCTGCGTGCGTCTGAGTCCTGGTTTGACCCCAGCAACTTGCCACTTCTCGAAGCTTCGTTTTTCTTATTTGTGGCTCAGGGAACATCATCGCTGAAGTTCCTTTGTGGAACCGTTTTGAGAATTAAATAAAGATTGCATGCAAAGTAACTCAGCACGATGTCCAAGAACTCAATATATGTTAGCTACAACCTCACTGATATATAATTTTAGCTGTGGTTATAAAATTAATTATTGAGCTGTGGGTGTAGCTCAGTGGTAGAGCACAGGCCCAGCAGGCACAAGGCCCTGGGTTCAATCCCCAGCACTGCACAAAAATAAACATAAAAAGGACGGATATATATGCATCTATATTTATGTGTACACTGAATTATTCTCCCCTGTCGTGGTGATTACACCCAAAGGTTTTTCAGAGACAACTCTTGGATGCCACTGAGCACTGTGACCTGGGCGTGGTCTCTGGGCACAGGTGTGAGTCTGGTCACGACTTCTCTGCATCTACCTCCTTTTCAAACCTGTAAAAAGTGATCAGGCCTCCCTGGGGGGGGGTCTACTTTCTGCGTGGCAGCTTCTGAATGATGACTCTTTGTTCAGACAGATTTTCCCCTTCCCTCCCCTCCTTTCTGGCCCCCAGCTTGCTTTCCAGAATACTACAAGTAAACAGCATTTGTACTGATTTTTTAAAAAGCTTTCCCCTCTGGGGAAGTCATTTCCACCCCCTGCAAGTCTGGGAAGCCAGCCTCTGATGAGTTCTTTCCTAACCCTAAATCAGATTTTTGTTTGTTATGGAAACATTAATTTTTTTTTTTTTTTTAAACAGGCTTGGGTCTCAGGGACAACAGGAAGGTGGCTCTGCGCTTGCTGAGAGTGGAGAGGTGGACGGCAGGGCCTCTGTGGTGCTGAGCACAGGGGGCCAGGGCGGCGCAGCATCAGGGAGAAGGAGGAAGGGACTTGTGTGAGGGTTTTGGGGAGAGAGACAGAGACACTTGGGCTCCCACTCTCAACCTTCCTGCCTCAGCCTCCCAGAATGCTGGGATTGTAGGTGTGCACCATTGTGCCAGGTTCTATCAACCCTGCTTCGTGTTAAATCCCTGAAGAAATTTCTTGAGTCTAGTTTTAGGTTTTGAGGATGCAAACTGTTCATTTTCTTTAGCTGGGTGTGGTGACATTGTACGTAGTCTCAGTCACTTGGTCAGCTGAGGCAGGAACATCCCTTGAGTCCAGGAGTTCAAGGCCAGCTCGGGCAACATAGTGAGACCCTGTTTTAAAAACAACAACAAAAATAGTGAGTCATTGTGTACATTCGACTAGATCCTCTGTGCATGTACTGTATTTTCTGCACTTTCGAGAAACAAGAAACACTATTGATGTGTGTTTCGTGGGTGTGGCTGATCCGCCATAAAAGCAATCCTGGAGGTAAGATATTATTTTCTCTTTTATAAATGTGCAAAATGAGGCTCCAAAGGCGGCTGGCATGTGCTGTCCTGATTCGTGTGATTTGTAAGGGCAGAAGCTGTGTTCAAACTGGGTCCAGCTTGGGCTGACTTCCCAGTTCAGTCCTCTTAGCAGATAGGATCTAGGGGAATCATTCCAGCATCCTGCCACCTCCTCCTGCTTCCAGGGTGTTGATGTTCCCAGAGCTGAGCCTATTCCTCCTGGCCCTTCCTTGCCTGGCTCTGCCTTATGTGTGACAATGGCTACAGAAGGACCAGCCTGTCCCTATAGACGTCAAACAGTCCTCTGCTGACACCTCCCAAAGATATGGTGAGCCCCTAGACCACAAATGCAATATTTTACTTCAAAAATTAAATTAGCAGGTCATGGTGGCTCACACTTGTACTCCCAGCACTCTGGGAGGCTGAAGCAGGAGGATCACAAGTTTTGAGTCCAGCCTGGACAACTTAGGGAGAACTTGTCTCAAAATTTTAAAAAGTGAAATAAAATAAAAAGGGTTGGGAATGTAGCTCAGTGCAACAGCCCCATACTTCAGTCCCAAGTACTGCAAAATATAAACAAAGAAAGAGAATGAATTGATGACTTTTTAAACTTTCCATCTATCAAAGTTACACCTGCACATAACTCGGGCAGCCAAATCGCTCCACAAGGATCGTCTCCAACAAGGACTATCTGTGTTTCTGCTGGTAGTTTTCACTCGAAGCGTTAACTGTTTAATTCCCACTGGGACAGATGAGTTTAGCTGTCTGGCCCTGCGCCTCGGGCTTCCCTTCTAATCCACTCCCTTCCTGTCCACATCCGCCCTCGATGGCTGTTATGCTAATGTCGTTTTCTCCACACTTCCCGTTTACACTATGAAAATATAAGTGATATTTATAACGGAGCCCTGCAGGACACTGTGCTTGCTTTTCCTGGAGTTAGTGACCGTCTGGTTTTGTCTTCGTTTGTTTATTTCCATTGTATTAAGCAATAATTAAAGTGCTGGCTCTGCCGCAGCTCTGAGTCCCTTTTGTGGTTGTTTAGCTGATCGACTCTTCCAGCAGAGGCGTCTGGGGCAGAAGCCTGGCCTGGGGCTCTGCTGTGCTGCAGGCCAGACTGGTGTCCCCTCTGCCTGGTACCAAGCGTGCCCAGGACCCTGAAGTCCTGGGGTCACCATCACCATACTTTCCTGTCTTTCCAGGTTCACTCTCATCAGTGACAAGCTCGTTTCCTGGGACTTCATGTGAAAGGGAGGGTCTGGAGGCCTTTTTCATCACAGTATCCTGGTGCTTGGCCTCATAGGTGCTCAATAAACTCTTGTTGTATTAATGAAAGAATAAATGAAGACGAAGCTGGAAAGCAGCAGCAGAGAGAAACATATTGGAAAATTAAGAGATAAAGAGGAAATAATATAATAAATTGAGATAATTTATTGTTTGATCTAAGCATTTATTTATTTATTTATTTATTTATTTATTTATTTAGAGACAGGATCTCACTATGTAGTTCAGACTGGCCTTGAACTCACTATGGAGCCCAGGCTGGCCATGCACTTGCAGCAAACCTCTCGCCTCAGCCTCCTGAGTGCTGGGATGACACGTGTACGCCTCCATGCCCGGCTTGATCTAAGCTTTTAATGTATGATCTACATAAGTAGTAATGAAAGTTGAGGAGATCAGCTGAGTTTAGGAAATATTCCTCATTCTGTCTGAAGGTGATCGGAGACAGAGAGGAGTGCACACCGTGAGTGAGCTGCTTAGCTTTTCTTTGTCATAAAGACAGGGTTGATGATATCCACTTAGGGAATGGTGGTGTTGGTTGAACAGTGATGGCTGCTGGGTGCTTTCCTGTATCGTCCAACGAAAATGGCATTGGAATGCGTTAAACAGAGTGTTCAAACCACCTCGCACAGTGCTGGGTCTTCGCAGCTCTTGGTAAATGGGAAGGACTCTCTTCCCTTCTCCTCTTAGGATCATAGGATGCTCTGTGTTGCCAAATACAACCATGTGGATTATGTTGACAGTGGTTACAAAATGCTTAGAGCTGGGGCTTTGGCAGGTAGCTCAGCGCTAGAGTATGCACATGTATGAGACTCTGGGTTTGCACCCCGGCATCTGAAAAACTAAACTACACTAAACTGAATAAGAAGCTTAGATTTGGACTCAATGGCAAGATAGTGTTTCGGGGCTGGATGGCACAGGGCTGTAATTCCAGCACTCTGGGAGGCTGAGGCAGGAGAATCACAAGTTCAAGCCCAGGCTGGGCAATTGAGCAACTTAGACTCCAGCTCAAAATGGAACATTAAATAAAAGGGCTGAGCCAGCGTGGTAGCACACGCCTGTCATCCTAGCACTCGGGAGGCTGAGGCAGGAGGACTGCCGTGTGTTCGAGGCCAGTCTGGGCAATGTAGTGAGTTTATGGCCAGGCTGAACTACATAGCGAGATCCTGTCTCAAAAAAAAGAAAGAAAAAGATAAAAGGGCTGAGGATGTAGCTCAGTGCCAAGGGACCCCTACAGTGACTTCCTGTGTGCCCCTAGGCAGGGCTCTCCCCCTTTCTGAGCCTTGGTGCTTTCTTCAGTGAATCGCGGGGCTAGGTGGCTGGTGATTGAGGTCCCTGTGCCACTGCAGCTTTGTTGTGCTGTCCAGTCTTGCTCTGTGAAGTGCCCTTGTGGACCCCAGCCACCTCTCCCGGGCCACTGTGAGCTGTTGGCGCTGTCCTGCTGCCAGTGCAGGCTCCTTAAGAGCCTGTGGCGCCATCCTTGTTCCCACCCTCAGCAGAGGGCCCAGAAGAAGCGGCCCACAGCGATGTGATGCAAAGCAGACCGGGCCTGGGCTCCGGCAGCCCTGGGACAGCGGCCTGCATTGTGGAAGCCACCTTGTCAGTGTCGGGCCTGGGTGATTAATGACTCTTTAATCCCACAGCCCAATACCTGAAAAAATACACCCGGGCCCAAAAAGGCAGAACAAACCTAATTAGCCAGGTCGACTCACTCACGAGGTGTGGGGCGCTCTGGAGCCCCACGGCTGCTCTCGGGCCTCCCCGTGCTGTCCCTTTCGGGCCTGTGAAAGAATCAAGTGGCCACAATGCAGAGGCGACTCCATTAAGAAGAGGGGCCTGGCAATGAATAAATATGCAGCTCCATGTTGGTATTTCCCGCTCTGGAGTGGGGTGTCGGGCAACCCGGTATTGTGCTGGGGGAGGGACTGGCCATTTGAAGTCAAGGTGAGGACACAAGGGGGGCAGATGGAACCTGCTTTGTTTGGGGAAGAGTTTTTCTGCTATTTATGCTGATGAGTGGGAAACACTTCTGCCGCATTTCAGCCGCTCTGTAATGAGGCCCCCAGAAAGTTTTCAACTCCCACTTGGCACATTAGCAGTCCCTTTCTTTACAGGAAGGGCCTCGGAGGGCGAAAGGGGACAATGCGGGAGGAGTGAACACATCACAAAGAGCGGCTTTTGTTTCGCGGTCCTTTGAACCCTCTCAAAAGCCCGGTTTCAAGGGGTGTGCTGGGCCTGCCTTTCAACCGTCCTGAACCCAGAATCCCCTGTTGTTTAGCAACATAGAAAGCTGACCTTAATTGACTCCACTTTGGCACGGGCTTTGTAAATCACTCTGCCCGGACTGAAGTTTTCTGACGGCGTCGTCTTCGCATGATGGGGAGCGTGCGTCCTGCTCCCGAGGGCCAGGCCAGCGTGGAGATTTACAGCCTCCGCGGCGACGTGCACCCCGCTCTCCGTCTCACGAGCCCCGCTTCGGGATGAACGGTCCTGGCTGCCACTCTGCAGCAGGTCGTGGAGGCTCCGAGTTTGGCGAGGAGCTCAGGGTCACACAGAAAGAAGGAACCAAGGGTGTGATAGTCCCTTTCCACTACACGTGCTGTGCCCAGGGTCCTAGGTTGTGCGCGCACGCGCGCGTGTGTGTGTGTGTGAAAAGATGTCTTCACTGGTGTGTTTTCTATTTCTCAGAGAAAGAAGGCCCTCACCAGGCTACGATGACATTCTGGATTCCCCTTTAACGTCTGGTCATCCTTGCGTTTCCTTGACAGGACTTCTCCTTCTGCTGCACTCTGGCTGCGGGTGGCTGCCTGGACCCATCTTGACCATCCCTGCCCCATGTCCACAGCCCAGGCACGAGGCTCAGGGTGGGGCAGGCCCTGGATCTCCATCTTTTGTGTGGAGGATGCTTTGCTGGGCCTTCGCCGGGTCTGGGGTGTACTAGGCTGCTTTCCAGTTGCTGGGACAAAATGCCTCATGTCCCAAACCAAAGTGGTTTATTTGGCTGACAGTTTCCGCGGTTTCAGCCCAGGATCAACTGGGTCCATTGCTGTGAGTCTGAGGGGAGGTGGACTGTCATGGCTGAAGGGTGTCGTGGACAAGGCCCTCCCTTCAGGGAAGCCAGGAAGAAGAGAGCAGAGGATGGGCCGGAGAGGAAGGGACCGGGGACCAGGTATAGTTCCAAGGTCATGCCCCATACCCCACTTCCTCCAAGTAGGCCCCCTTCTTTACAGCCCATCCAGCGGTGAACTCATCAGTGTGAGACAGAGAGAAGCGCCTGACTCTTTCCTGCTGGCTGTGGGAGGGGTGTGGCCTGGTAGGCAGCCAGCACGCTCTTCCCCTCGCCCCCCAGTGGACTTGGTTTGCTTCGGGTCCTCCCTGGCTATCAAACGTCCACTCTCCACTCCAACATGAGTGCAGCCAAGCAGGGTGGTGCCCCGCCCCACTCCTGTCATTTCAGAGGACAGTGTTGCCTTTTTGAAGAAGGGAAAGGGGCACCTGGAGTGGCTAAGATCAGGAAAGGTGGAACCTGGGCCCCTTATTTGTGTACCCAACATGCACAGCAAGCTTTCAGCCCTGCCCCTCACTGACACAGGCCCGCAGCTGCTGTATAAGCAGCACCCTCAGTCCCTTCTTGGGTTTTAGCCTAGGAGAGCTCCCTCCTGTGTCCTGACCCCAGAGCTGCAGCATGGGCCCTGTTAAAATGAAGACTCGCTTCAGTATTCCATAAACCTACTCCTGATTTATTTCTCAGGTAGTATAGGCTCCAGCAGTCCTGTAAATCTACTTGGGATTTTTATCCTGAGTAAGTGTGGATAGGGCGGTTATTTCCAAATAAAGGCAAAAAAAAAAAAAAAAAAAAAAGAACAGAAAACCACTCAGAGCTGTTAACACCGAAGAGCTCCAGAGACCAGCAGCCAAGGAAGATCAGTGCCCGGCAGGTCAACCTATGGTGTCCAGTGCAAGCCAGCATCAGATGGTGATGGCTGGCGGCAGTGGTGACCAGCATAGTTGGCTATGTCAACTGTTGGCATCCAGCATTACCTGGCTTACCTGGTGCCATCGGGACTGCATGCAGAGCTGCACTTTGCTGATTCACGATTTCCATCTGTGTGGAGGAAAAGAACCCTAGCCTGATTGGCAACAAATGGGTTGACTGCCCTCACAATCCCATCGCCTCTCCAGGGGTCTCCTAATCCAGTCACCACCAAGATTAACCTTCACAGGGGTGAGGGAGGAAAGGCTCCCCCCGGAGCTCACACAGATGTTCCACATAGCTCGGCCTGGGGGACCTCTCTGCACCTTGTAACTGAGGGAGCTGACTGTGGCTCGTGACCATGGTGTCTTCCTGCACATGGATCCCCGCTCAGAAGGGACCCGGGCTGGGTTCATACTCTGCTGTCACCGTCTTGATGTCCTGGACAATTTCACCTTGAGTCTCTGTTTTGTAAGTGAGCTTCAGTGCGACGGTGGACAAGAGAGGTGCATGCAATCACAGTTCTGCATTACCCCATTCACACAGTGTGTTCTCCGTGCAGGGGGACAGAATCCCAGGGCCCATGGCACACAGGCATCCCTTGGCCTCGAGGACAGTATGTGTGTTGTGGCCAAGCTGAGTGAGAGGCTCACTGGCAGCCTTCTGAGGCCACACTTAACATTTGAGCCAGGTGGAAGAATCCAGATTGAAAACCGTGGGTTCCAAGAAACACGGATAACCCAAGAACCCCACTGAATCCTTTCTTACTTGTCTTCCTTCTCTATATTAATCAACCATTTATGCTGCAAATGATGACCGAGGGGAACGTGCTAGGACCACACACAGCTCCTTGTCCTTCCTGTTAGCCTGGTCAGTGGACAGGGCTGGAACAGGGGGTGCTTTACCAGGAGAAAAAAACACAGCTGGCTTAGCGCTGTAAGACACTTGCCTGTGTCTTGGTAAGAACAAAAAAACTGCATGTAGAGGCTGCGAAATAAACATTCTAGCCTGGCATCGTGGTGTGAGCCTATAATCCCAGCACTCAGGAGGCTGAGCCAGGAGAATCGCTGCAAGTTCAAGGCCAGCCTGGGCTCTATTGTGAATTCAAGGCCAGCCTGAACTACATAACAAGACCCCGTTTAGAAGAAAAAGGAAAGAAAGAAAGAAAGAAAGAAAGAAAGAAAGAAAGAAAGAAAGAAAGAAAAATTCTACAATTCTGATGATTCCATCTAAGAGTTAAATGTTCTTATATTTGTATTTAAAGCTGGATGGCTGTAGAATTTAAAAATAAACAGTAAAACTCATGCTAATAATTTAAAATTTCCAATTTCTCTTTACTTGGAATGCCATTAAAATAGCAGAGAAAATCCACTGTGACAAATCGAGAAAGAGGCCACCGAGGAAAGGAAAATTTTTTCTATCTGGGGGCCCTTTCCTGTCTTTGAAGAAGGGACTCGGCACTTGTATTCGCACCAGCTCTTGCAAATTCTGCCGACAGCCCTGTCTCTGGCAGAATTCTAGAGATGGCTATCACATGTTTAAAAAAATCTGTGATCATAGATGTCACCTTGAATTAAGAGATGACTCTCTGTGTTGGTGCCACATTTCACCTGGCACTCTGGGCTGTAGGGGGCGGGGTAAGGGATGGGGGATCGTGGAGCTGCTGCCGGAGGACCCAGGGTGGGGTGGGGCTGGCTGGCCTGACAGGGGCGGGACTAGGGACAGGCCCCGCCCCCCAGGCCTCTGCGGCTGCGTGGAGGAGACCGCACATCCTAGCTGCCTGCTGGGGCTTTCTGAAAAGAATACAGTGCTGTGGGAACCGTACGTGTTGTGATGTTTAAAGTAGTTCTGATTTTTATTACCATAATATACCACCCAGCAGGAATCAGGAGTGTGGCTGCCTTTGTTTCCTCTGCCTTGCAAGTTAATTTTGAATGAATTCCTGCCAAATTTGCATAAATCAAAATTCATCTTTCTCCCCCTTCTAAACAAATCCGTCAAGAACGGTTTGGAGGCTGATGGTTGGATACAGTCAACCCCTTGTAAGAATACAGCCTAGTTTGATGTTTTTTGAGAGATGGAGTGGTTTGGCCAAAGTAAGTTTGACTGTATGGAGAAAAGAAGAGGAAGAAGAAAAAGCAGGAGGAGGAAGATGAAGAAAAGGGAGGAGAGGAAAAGGAGAAGGTTGTCAGACCTGTGTATAGAAAAATGACAAGGAAATACACCCAAAACCTAACAATTAGAAAAATAAACAACGTGCATAAAACAAATGAGCCATCACCACACAAGGCCCCGTTATAACACAGTCCATTCAGGCGTCCTCTGGGCAACAACCTGCCTCTCTGCAAACGCTCCAGCTGTGCAGGGCAACGTCGGGTTAACCTGCGGGCCAAGGGATGTGCTCATCTTACCCTGCAGCCCAGCACCGGTGGCCTCCAGTGCATGACAGGGACTCTACCACACTGCAGGCTGATGGAGTCACTGCCCTGGGACACGGGGCAGGAAGTTCTCTTGGCCTGGGCCTCAGTTTCCCATCCGTGCTTCTGATGGTGTGGGCTATGAACCCTAAGGACCCTTGGCTCCAGTGTTTTGCATTTTGATGGGTTCGGGCGACCTTCAAAGCCTTAATACTGTGTCACTCTCACAGCCACCAGAAGTGGGGCAAGAGGTTCACCTGGCATAGAGAGGGTCTGGTTTCAAGGTGGCACAAGTGACGCAGGCTCTCAAATCCCTGTTCCAAGTCCAAGTTGTCCTCTTCCCAGTGCTCAGAGGGGCTGGCTGTGCCTTCTCCGTGTTATCTGGCTGCATTCTCTGCCTACCAGCCCCAGCCCAGCCCAGCAGGCGATGCAGAAGTGTTTCTTGAAGATGCTTTCATACTTTATTTCTCCTTCTAGCCTTGCAAGCACTTTAAAGGAGGCCTTATCAAATTCATCTCCCCAGGGCCTGGCACATAGTAGGGCCTCAGTAGAGGAGCACTGGGACCTTTTGAGTAGACGACAACGATGCCCACACGCATTTTGCTGAAATAGATGTTGTTGCTCCCGGGTGACGCCAGGCAGCCTGGGTCAGCCGTGTCTGCCTCTTGCCTGTCAGTGGTGACTTGTGCTTTCTGGGGACAGTGGGGATAGCGACTAGATACTGTCAAGTCCCAGGAACTCTCCCCTGTCTTGACTAAAGACCACGGTTTTCACAACCCCTGGCTTTCCCAGCTTTGGAGTCGTGTTTACAATGGTATCTGGACCGGGCGTGGTGGTGCACACCTGTAATCCCAGCACTCCAGAGATCAAGGCAAGGGGATTGCTGTGAACTCCAGGCCAGCCAGGACTACACAGTGAGTCCAAGGCCAGTGAGAGCCTGTCTCAAACAACCAAAAATAAGTAAATAAACAGATAGATAAATAAAATGGTATTTGGCATATACCCGTCTTAGTTACTTTTCTCGTTGCTGAGACAAGATACCCGACACTCAAAGTTAAAGGGGGAAAGGTTTATTTAACTCAGTTTGTAGAGGTTCAGTGCATAGTTGGCCTGCTCCAAGGCAGGGTGGCACATGGCAGAGGGGTATCACAGAGAAGAACAGTTCATGGCGCCCACAAGGTCGCAAAAGCAACAAGGGAGAGAAAGATAAGCCTCTTTCTGTCCCTTATATTGTATCCAGTCTATTGGGATTAGGGTGGTGCCAATCCAATCAGTGCCCTGATTTAGTAATCACCCACCCTTAATCCTAGCACCTTTAATCCTAGCACTGAATCACACACTCTAGATTCAGCCACCTCTGAAAAAGCTCCACCTATGACTGCATGAGGTTTTGGGGGAACATCTAGACACAAACCATAACAACCCCATACTACGACCTAGCAATGAGGGTAAAACTATGTTCGATCTTTACCAGGGAATACTACTCAGCAAGAAAAAATGGCAAATGACATGAATGAACCTCCAGAGATAGAAGCCAGACACACAAGAATACATCCGCATGATTTTATTTAAATTCTAAACCAACCAATTATTCCTTGGTGACAGAGACCAGAACAGCAATTTTGGGGGGCAGTCTGGGGTGGTTTGACTGGGAAGAGGCACAGGGAGATTTGGGGGTGATGGAAATGCTCCCCATCCTGAGCGGGCTGGTAGGTACTCAGCTTCCACTTGCCAACCTCACTGAACAGGTCTGCTTAGAAACCTGTACGTTTTATTATTATGGGAACTCTGGGTTTTGAAAAGCCATTCTCTGGGAGCCGGGGTTCAGCGGCCAGGAGGGGGCTGCGGTCGGTGCAGCTGTGGCCCCATGCACACAGCCATTTGTCATCCAGGCACTTCTCTGGCACTTGGTGAGCACTGTCTCCCCCCTGGCTGCCTCCCGGGGCGTCGGAAAACTCTCATCTGTCTCCTTGGCATTTCCTCAGCTCTCAGCTCCTCTCTTTTCGGCCCATCTAATCCTGGGGTTCCCACTGTGCTTTTCTGGCCGTGATTTCCAAACCCTGCTTCCTTATCATTCCCCTCCCCGGGACAAGCTCCAGGTGCCTGGGGCCCATCTGCAGGATTTGCTGACAGCCAAAGTGATTCAGAAGGACAGTGTGGCGGGAAGCCCACCCAGGCCCCTACACGTGACTGATGCACATCTAAGCCTGCGCCGTCTTTGTGCTATGCCGGGGCTGACACATTCATAGTTATAGTCTGTAGGATCCGAGGAGGAGTGAAAGAGGACAGCACAGATTACTCTGAACCCAACGTGGCGCTCCTGGGTCATCTGTCCCCAGACTTAAGCAAGTGATCACATCCACCCAGTGTCCCTCGGACCTCAGCTCTCAGGGGTCTGAAGAGGAAAACACTGGCAGACGCATTTCTGTCCCTCAGGTGGTGGAAAGCACCTGTGACCCTGGACGCCTCGCTCCGCTCCCGCTGTGTGTAAACATTCAGTGGCAAACATTGGAATCACGGCCACACACATGTGTGTGAAGGCACACGGGTGTGCAGAAGCGGGGGAAGGCTGTGAGCAAACGTGGCGGTGACTTATAGCTGCTTCCTCTGGCCCCAGAATGACTGGGTGACACCTCCAGATCCTCATGATTTTAAAAAGAGGTGGAGGAAGACAGACTCCTTCATAAGCACAATGTATTATTTTTAAAAAGAGTTTGCAAGAGCTTTAGAGGTGTGTAATTAATAATCAATGCACCTATTTCTGCTCTTACGGATTTCCTTCTTCCGTGGCTATATAACTCAACTTACAATGCTCTGTGTTGTTTTATAATAAGAATGTGAATTACGATCGCCTCTGTGACTGTTTTCCCTGCCTGTGTTTCCGGGCAGACGCTGGTGTCTGGGTGGACTTGCGCACATGCGCACAGCCCGGGGCTGCTTTATGGTGGACAAAGAAGGCACTGGGGTGTGCTGGGAGCAGACGCCCCTTGGGGTCACCTCTTTTACTAGTTTCTTTTAAAAATAACTGACATGGGGCTGGTGAGATGGCTCAGTGGCATAAGCGCCTGCCTGGCAAGCGTGAGGTCCTGAGTTTGACTCCCGGTACCCACATACGAATAAAGGGCCGGTGATATCGCTCAGCGGCACGGGCGCCTGCTTGCAAATGCGAGGTCCTGAGTTTGACCCCCGGTACCCACATAAAAAAAAAAAAAAAAACCAAAGAAACCCCCAGACATTTATTTCCCTACAAAACCACAGGAAGAAGAGGAAGAAGAAGGAGAAGAAGAAGGAGGAGGAAGCAGAGGAAAGGAAAGGAATGAGGGAGGGTTGGAAGGAAAGAAGGAAGGAGAGAAAGGAAAAGAAAAAGAAAAGACAGAAATAACCCCGGGGATTGGCCCCTCCCAGGCGAGCAGGGAACACAGGGGGACACGTACATCCCCACATGCCACCGGCCTGGAGCGTGTGGGCAGGAAGCGGGTGGCTTTGGCTGTATACCCCAAAGGCCTTCGCTTCCTGCCTGAATCTCAACAGTTAGAGACCTCGGCACAAAGGGCACTGTGACTGGGGTCAGGAAATAAATTTGATTTTCTGAGTTCTCTGGTAGCTGGTGACAAAAGGCCAGGTGGGGCGCCGCAGCCAGAGTGGGTTCTGTAGAAGGCCACCATGTCACCAAGTCCACGGCTGAACCCCAAGCATCCCGGCACTGCTCACCTGTGACACCAAGGGCCTGCTGGGGCCACAGCGCAGGAGACTTTGAAAGCTAAAGTCAGTGTACCCCAGAGGTGATGTCATTTCATCTCTTGCTGCATCTAGGCTTTTGCTGGGGTTTTGCAGGTTTCCCTGGGGATCCCCCATTTGTGAAGGGCCTCAAACTCCCCTTGGCTCAGCTAGGAGTGGTGATGCACACCTGTGATGCAGCATTCTGGGAAGCTGAGACAGGAGGATCAGAAGTGGGAGCCCAGCCTGGGAAACTTAGTGAGACTCTCAAAACAAAAAAGGACCGGGGATGTAGCTGAGTGCGAAGGCCTGGGTTCAGCGGCCAGCACCCCACCTACTTCCAAGAAACACAATGCTCCGGGCACCTTGAACGGAGGACACCCTGTTGCCTTTATTTCTGGGGATAGAGTCTGTCCTTAGGTGAGTCTCATCTGGCTGTTCCTGAAACTTCCTTTCAGGGCAAAGTGGAAGGCTCGGTGTCGGGGAGAAGAAACCCTGGCAATGATGCTGCAAGGCCTCTACGGCAGGAATTAGGGCTTCATTCATTCATTTGTTCATTCATTCATTCACTAAACCCTCCCTCCCCAGTGCAGCACTGATCTACCCAGAATGTTCTGATCTTGGCTCCTGCCGCCAGCCCTCCAAGCCTCCTAGGATGGAACGGGGACTTTCGCAGGCACTTGGCTCTCACTTCCGGAGACACACGCTAGTGTTAAATTTCCTCACGCCACTCTGGGACATCCGGCAGCCACCACCTCAGACGCCAGCCAGACTTCGATCCCCTTCCTTTCCTGTCCAAAGTGAGGCCATCTACAGTGTGGATTTTACTCCTAGGGGACATCGAGATTCCAGAAAAGCAGACTTGGAAAGGAACAAGATGTACTAACGTCAACTTACTAAGCCTCTTGATGCTCTGTTGGTGCAAATCTGTGACAAAAAAGAAGCCCAGTGTCTTTATCAGCTATTAAACTCCTGGTTCTAAAAGGACATATTTTTTAGTGTGGAAATGGGAGGCTCTTTTTTTCTTTTTCAATTTTTATTTTTTTGTCAGGACATGTTTGTAGCACATAATGATCACATTCCTCTTGGGAGTTGGTCCATGCACGTAGCACACCTGAGCTGTTTTCATCCCCTCTCTTCTCTCCCTCCCTTCATCTCTCGTTGCCCTTCTCTTTTGTAAAAGAACTGCCTTCCTATTTCCTATTGTCTATCTTTTATTTTGCTCTTTATTTATACTTCGGATTTTTCATGTAAGAGAAACCATGCGATATTTAAGCTTGTGCGCCTGATGTATTTCACTGATGAAATTATGGTCTCAAGGTGCATCCATTCTCTTACACATGACTCAATTTTATCCTTCTTTATGGCAGAGTAGTACTCCATTGTGTAAATACCACATTTTCTTTATCCATTCATCTGCTGATGCACATACAGGCCACTTTCAAGATTTAGCTATCGTGAGTGGTGCTGTCATAAATATGGCTATTCGTGGATCACTGTAATATGATGTCTTTAACTCTTTTGTGAAGATACCTAGAAGAGGACTAGCAGGGTCTAATGGAATTTCTAGTCTGAGGTTTTGAGGAATCTCCAGACTGATTCCCAGTGTTGTTACTACTTCCCATTCCCAGTTTCTTGCCAGACTAATGCTTCCTGTGGCTGCATTCATCCCAGCATATCCTTTTATTTGACCATTTCTCTCAGAACCAGCAATCCTAACAATGATAGCAAAACCTCTGCTTCTCACCTCTGAGTGTCTCTGGGAACTCTCTTCCCTGCTGCACACATTTTCTTCCAGGTTGATCCCTAATTAACTTCAGTTCACTGCAGGACCTGTGTGTGTGAACGTAGATCAATCTGGTGTTTGCCATCGGCCGCAAGAAGCCTGGAAATTAAGTGAGAATCTAACCATAGACCAAGCACCCTAAGATTTCTAGAAAGATACACGATTCTCCATACAGGATGGTGACAGCACCTGACAAGTGCTTGTCTGTGTCACGTTTATGCATGTGATGCTGACAGCATAAGAATGTCATGGTCATTCTTACGGATGTCAGGCATAGAAGGTTCTTTCTACTCCACTGTATTCATTGTCTCTTGTTGTGTGACAAGTGACCACAAGCTGAGTGGCTCGAAGCAACCCAGATCTATCATCTCGCAGTTTCACTAGTCCACGAGTCCATGCTCAGCATGGCCAAGCCCATTTTCCGGTCTCTTAGGAGGCTTTGATCCCAGCGTGGGCCAGGGCTGGGGTCTCGTCTGGAGCTTGGCCTGGGAAGAATCCACTTCCAGGCCCATGTGGCTGTGGACAGCATTGCAGATTCTTTGAGGTTGGGCAGAGGTCTCGTCTCTGGTGAGCTGTCACCCAGAGGCCACCCTTGGCTCCTGCCACGGGGACCCCTCTGTGTGGCAGCCACCTCCATCAAAGCCTGCAAGGGGGCGGTCAACAGAGATTGGTGTCACATCTTATGCAGTGTGACTGTGGGGGTGACATCCTCTGCGTATCTGTATCCCCTGGGTTAGAAGCAAGTCTCTGTTCTGCCCACACCAGAGGGGAGAACATCCCAGAGGGGCATGGACGCCAAGAGGCATGGACCACGGGAGCCCCTTAGAGTCTGCCCACCACATCGTTCCACCCATAAGTACACAAGGCCCTACAGGGAGATGTGTCCCAGTCACAATCTCAGTGAAGCTGGACCCAAAGCTAGTGCCCTGAGTCAGTCAGCTTTCTATCGCTGTAACAAATACCTGAAGTCATCAACTTATAACGAGAAAAGGTTTATTTTGGCTCCCAGTGTTGGATGTTCCAGGTCATGATTGATTGGCCTATGGGAAGATGGAGCATCCCGGCACCATGTGCCTCATGCTGGAAGCACAAGAGAGGAGGAGGAAGAGGAAGTGACTAGGGGCTGGGTCTTAGGATCTCCCTATTGGCCACCCCCAATGACCTAAAAACCTCCCCTTGGACCCCACCTCTTAAAAGGTCCACCACCTCCCAGTGGCTCCATACTAGAGACCAAACCTTTACCACATGGGCCTTTGAGATCACTGATGATCCAAGCTATAGTGCATTCTCCACAACCCAGTTTAAATGTGTGAAGGCCCTGGTCCTGAAAAGCAATCTTTTGATTATTGTCTTGGTTAACCCCACTCTCTCCCCCAAATCACTGTGTCCCCACTAAAGAACTCAAGGAGCCACGGGTCAGTCCCCTGGCCTTACAAATATCCCAAACCTAAATGGTAGGAAGTTTGAGGGTCAATGAAATCAGGAAAATGTAAGAACTGCAGGGTTTGCTTAGTCCCCCATCCTGCCCAACCCCCTCTAACTTGGGTCTAGAAAGAAGCGATTGATTTAAGTTCACAATGCCAGCCTGATTCGCTCTCCTGTCGCTAAATTTAAAGCAGTTACAGAGAATGCATGGGCTCAAGTAGCCACGGCTGGAGACTGGCGGGACAGCAAGACCCAAAACTCACTCCTGTCCCTGCAGCTCTGGGTCCCCCGCCCCACCCAGGTTCTGATTCCAAAGGAAAACAAACAAGCCGCATTCCTGATCTCAACAGGCCCCCTGGCTTCTTAAGGGAAAAATGTGCTAGGATCCTGAGTTCTGGACGTGCCAAAGCTGCTTCCCTAGTGAATTCCCCAGCGCGCGTGCATCGCGGCTGGATGCTGCGCAGTGTAGTTGACCTTGGCTTCACCTTGTAATTTCAGTAAGATTACAATTCCTACCTTGAGGTATGGAAATGGAGTCTAATTTAACATGAAGTGTGTGTGTGGAAGTTTTTTCCTGGGTCCAAATCTTGTCTCACAAAATCCATCCCCCCTCCGCTCTGCCTGTCTACACTGCAGATAAAACGTGGATTTTCCTAGCCTAGCTGCTTTTGGTTGAATTGCCTCTGGGTGAAGTGACCCCATTTCCCCCTCCACCTGCACTCTTGTGCGGAGACCCCTGGCACATCCACCTCCCGCTGTCCTGGGAGTGTGAGGGCCGGGGCAAATGGCCCAGGGCGTAATGAACGCCTGCCTGCCCCTCTGGAGTGGAGAGACCCGGATGGGCCACGGTCGCTCAGATACTGACGTGGGCTCTGGGTCCGGCCAGCTAAGGTCTTCTGAACCTGGGCTGCTTTTGAGTTTTATCTCTGGGGCCCTCATGGACTTTCTGAAGGTGTTTGTTTTCCAAGACAAAAATACTTCAGATCTGGGATATATTTTATTTTTTATTTTTTATTTTTTCAAGACAAGGTCTCATCAGGTAGCCCAAGCTGGCCTCCAACCTGTGATCCTCTTGTCTTGGCCTCTCAGGTGGTGGGATTACAGGTGTGCACCACCACATCCGGCTTCCAACAGAAACAAAGTTCAGAAAAATAGCCATCAAATCACTGGGGAAGAAATAAGAAAAGAGCATTTGTTTTACCAATGAGATGATCTCTTCGGGATTCACAGCTGACGTATGGGACCGTCTGTATTCCAGGGCACCCGCACCAGCATAGATGCGGATGGATTTGCAGCGCTGTGGGCACTGGCCGGCCTCTGCATTTGCTGAATGTGGCCTCTCTGTATGGTCTCTTTGCACTCTGTCCTTACATCAGCTTCTACCTCTTTTTAAAAAGAGGATTGAATCCAGGGCCTTTGCACTGAGCTACATCCCTGGCCCTTCTTTTACTTTTTGAGACAGGGTCTCGTTATGTAGCCCGGGCCGGCTTCAAACCCTCGGCAGCGTGTGCCACTACGCCCTGCAAATCCTTGCTGTCAGGGAGATCAGTAGGGCAGCAGAAGGAAAGGCAGCACGGGCGTCAGAGCGCTCTGGGAAATCAGAAGCAGTTGGTGGCCAACAAACAACCCAGGTTCTCCTCAGCACTAACTCCATGTCCAGGCGACAGGCTGGGGCTTCGTGGAGGTGGGTTCAGTTGCTCCAGGACCCCTGGCTGTGGCAGAGGCCAGTGGTAGAGGCTGAGCTGTCTTGCTCCACAGTCCAGATGAGTCCTTTGTCCTGGTACACACTGGCTGCGATGCAACTCAACATCTCTGAGCACTGATGCTGGGACACAGGGGAAAGAGAGAGAGGGGAGGGGTTGGGACAGGAATAGGAATTAGCGGGATGCAGAGGGAATCAGAAGTGTCATGGAGCCGGGTGTGGTGGCACATGCCTGTAATCCCAGCACTTGGGAGGCTGAGGCAGGAGGATCACTGAGAGTTTTAGGCCAGCCTTGGCTGCATAGTGAGGTCAAGGCCAGCCTGGACTGCATAGCGAGAACCTGTCTCAAAATAGAAAGAAAGAAAGAAAGAAAGAAAGAAAGAAGTGTCATGAAATGGCCCACATGCATGGGTTCCAGAAGGGAGCAGGCAGCATCTGGGGGGATGGATGGGAGGACTCCCTGGAGGAGGAGGCCACAGGATGGGGTGGGCACAGCAGATTGTGTGCCGGGCTAAGCTGTGTGTGGGCCTGGGGGAGAGGAAAGGGGGCTGGGTGGGCAGCGGGCACCATGCATGAGGACCAGGGCTGTCAGCCAGGAGCAGGGACCAATCTGGGAAGCGGGGCAGAGGCGACTTTAACCCAGCAGGGAGCACCTGCGTCCAGATGCTGAAAGCTGTAGCGGTGTCTAAGTTAAACCAGTGCCCGGCCTGGTCCCTCCTTTCCAGGTTGTCACCTTCTCTGCTGTTCATGACACTTTCTCCTGCAGCCCCACACCACTTTGATCTGAGAGTTCTGGGAATTGCTACCCGTCCTACGCTGGGAGGTGGTGGTTGCTTATTTCTTGGTCACCCCTGTGATGCTCCTGGGCTGGCTTCCCTTTGCCTCCTAGAGAATCATCTGCCAAGAATTCAAGGCCAGCCTGGGCTACACAGAGAGGTCAAGATCAGCCTGAACTTCATGGCAAGACCCTGTCTCACAAAACAAAAATGAAAATAAAAATAAAAAGGAAATGAAGCCCTGCCCAACAGCTCAACCTGGAAGGCATCAAGGGCAGGGGCTCAGGGCCACTGCTCCTGCCCCAGGTGACCTCTCTGTCCCCCCATGGATCCAAACCCGATCATGGCAGAAGCCACACCTCAGGAGGTGGGTTCTCTCGCTCTCCCACCTTCCGCCCCTGGGCTGGTGCAGCTGTGCGGAGACCCACAGTAGATTATCAATCCTTCGCTCAGCGTGGCTCAGTGCCCTGCACACGGGGTGCCTCAGGGCTGCAACCCACCTGAAAGCTTTCTTCCTGATCCTTCCTGGCATTGCCTGAGGTTGGGGGATAAAGTCAAGCCTGAAAGGACAGCCTGTCTCCACCCTGCTCTGTATTTCCAATTTCTGTGGGCTTTCCAGCTTTAGAGGGGTGGGGCCTTCTTGGCTCTCTCCAATCTCTGGCGACATCTTCGCCATAGCACGCAGCTCTGCAGGCTGCAGAGCGTCCAGGGGCGTCGGGGCGCTGGGGTCAGGTTCTCAGGCCCCCTGAACTACAGTGATGTCCAGATGTCATTTCTGAAGTGGCAAACTCAGTCTTCCGTCCAGATGTTTTTGTCTTTGAAGACTAAGTATCGTGCTCTCTGGGAATATTTGTATACTAAAATCCATATCACGGAGTGTACTAACCCAAGAATGTTGTGTAGTCAGGGTTTGCAAGGGAATAGATTTAATACAGCACACATAATTCATAGGATTATTTTATAATATTCGCCCAAAGAGTCAAATGCAGAAGAGCGCGGGAGATCTGTCCACACACTAGAGGCCCAAAGAATCCAGCTGAGGGCCTGGATCCCATGGCAGTGTCCTGCACGAGTCCAGCTGAAGACCTAGAGCCCATGGCAGTGTCCTCCATGAGTTCACCTGGAGGCTTAGAGCCCATGACAATGCCTCATGCAAGTCTGTACCAAGGAACTGCACTGGGAAGGCCCAAAGGCGAGTGGTGGAAGCTAGGAAGTCTGTGCCAGCGGGATGAAGGATCTGTGCCAGCAGGCTGAGGGATCTGCACTGGAGCCAGGAAGTGGCACTCAAGGTAAGGATCAGAGCTCCCCTGAAAAGAACCACAGCCATCCTCAGTGAGAACGAGGTCCTGAGCTCCTCCAATGATGACAGCAGCCAAGTTCATATCAGGAAACCCAGCGTGACAAGTTTCTCCAGGAGAATCAACAGCACCATCTTCCCCTCCAGTTCTGCTTTTATGCTGTTGGCTGCAATCCTCACGTAGGCCCTCCACACCCAGCACTATGCTGATTCAGTTCAGCTGGGTGTTACAAATTAACCATTAGTTAATCTACCACAATTGTCCTCAAAGTGGATACATAATGTTGAGGATGCCTGCAACCCCAGCACTCAAGAGGCTGAGGCAGGAGGATCCCAAGTTTGAGGCCAGACTGAACTACACAGCAAGACCCTGTCTGAAAAGGCCAAACCAAAAAAATTTAAAAACTAATTTCATGAATAGAATCACTCAAACAGGGACCCTTGTTGAACGAAGCTGGAGTTTTGGTGGCATTCAGTGGAACGCAGCTTCTCCTTCAGGGCTGGGAAGGGCGTAGTCAGCGCAGCCTCCATGGTCTGCTGGCCTCTGGAGTCCTGGCCAAGCAGGGTCGGCTCCTCAGTGGAGCCGGGGCAAGATATATTCTGCATACCTGAGTCAAGAGTCTGGAAAGCCGCTGGACAAATGTGTGCCTTGCTTGGCCGAGCAGATAGAATGAGAAGGAAAAATAAATAGAAGAGAAGATGATGACTAGATTCACAAAGTAAAATTCAGAGGTAGGTAAATACAAAGAGGTTTCATCTTTGTACTGGTCTGAAACTGAACATATGTAGGTGAGTATATAGGGTCCTGGACAAAGGAGTACAGTCCTCTATTTATTTATTATTTAATTTTATTTTTGAGACAGGGTCTTGCTATGTAGTTCAGGCTGGTCTTGAGCTCACTAGGTAGCCCAGGCTGGCCTTGAACTTGCAGAAATTCTCCTGCTTCAGCCTCCTGAATGCTGGGATTTCAGGTGTGCGCCACCACGCCTGGCCCTTCAATTCCTTCTCTCTCTCCGTCTCTGAAGAGTGTCTATTATGTTCTCCAATTCAACTGCTTTCCCCAGCTCTCCCTGAAGCTTGAGCAAATTGCAAGAGGAAGAAATGAAGATCTTTTCCTTTGGATCCTCAGAAGAAGCTGTAAACGCCCCTCCTGAGAACCCCTGGGGCAGCCCCTCAGAAATCGAGAACTTCCCCTAGTTTCTTTGAAGCTTTCTTTCCTCAGTCTCTAAAAACATGGTGATTCTAGCAGCTCTTTGGTAGCCTGTGCCTTTTTATTTGGCCAGAGGGCCGAGAACATTCATGAAGAATTAGCTGATTCCCTCCCTGCCCTCAGGACACTGGCATCCAGGATTTCCTGTCACCCAGGCCCTTCTGCATTCCCCTTACCCGGCCCAGTCCCACCCCCACTGCTCTTGGGGGTGTGCGTTCCTGCAGCGATGCCACAGGATACAGGCTGGAAGGGGACATGGCTGGAGGAGTAGCCAGGGTCAGCTTTGGGGACCTCACGTGCCAAGAGACGTTTCCTGGATTCTATAGGCCAGAGAGGTCTTTAAAGGAGAAATAGGATCAGGGTCAGTGTTTGGAAAACACTGTGGGCTGAGGCTGGGCTGTAGGGCATGGAGGTCGCAGGGGTTTAGCATAGGGGGACCAACGATCACGTTGTGGGGAGTCTCTGCCCAAGAAGTGACCATGGTTTGACCTTGGGCAGCTCCAGAGAGGTGACAGGGAGAGAGATCTGACTGTGTGGGGTGGGGTGGGGGGCAGTGCCGAGGCCGTGAGGTCAGGAAGAGTGGGTGCAGGGATGTCCAGGAGAATGAGATTTCTGGCCTGGGGTCTGCATATATCTGGTGGGTGTGTGGGGCAGAGAGAACTGGCAGGTTGTACCTGGGGCCCACTGATTCAGGGGCTCTTGGGACATGCAGGCGACAGGCCCACAGGGACGGGAAACACAGGTCTGGGGTCCAGGAGGGGGTGCAGCTGGACAGGGGGCCTTGCAAGCTGGGTGGTGATGGAAGCCAGGTGCAGGGGACCCAGAGGAGCTTGTGCCTGATGTGTGTTGACCTGAATCATACTGTCCTGAGTGCTGTCGCTGTGCTGATGGCTCTAAAGCACAGCACAGGCTGAATACCTGTGTCGGGGGCTTCGTGCGTAACGAAAGACTCCTCTTGCAGGCCTGGCTGCTCCTCGCTCATCTAGACTTGTTTCCTCTCCGCACAATCACCCCTGCACTACCTGCATATTAGACTTTCTTTCCTCGAATTTGCTTCCATTTCACGCTCCTGTTGGTCGCCCACTCCTTCTGTGGAGAACCCAAGGCGATCTTTTCTCGGTCACCCTTGTAAGTCATCTTATGAGCTCTTAAGCCTACTGGTTTGCACTGTGATAACTGACCTCTTTCCTCTGAGACACCCCTCTGACCACTGTGACCACCTGGCTCATGACCCTCCCCAGCCCCCAAACCTGCCAGAGCCAACTTCCACACCGTGTGCTGCGAGGAAGGGACATGAACGGGTGTGGGAGACAGAGGACAAGGAAGTCAGATCTCGGCCTTTGAGTTTCAAAAGTCGAGGGTGTGGACTTACAAGAACCTGGATTTTTGGGCTTACATTTTATGCAATTGGTAAGAATAGCTTATTTGGAAAAATAGATAAAAAACCAGAATCAGGCCTGGAAGAACCACTCAGCCAGAAGAGGATTCAGTCCTGGGGATCATGCAGGCCCTGCTCTGGGGGACACTGGCTGACATTAGTAGCTGTAGTGTTCCCTGCACCCAGGCTCCATCCCACTCCCCCACTGTCAGTGTCCAGGGGCACCATGAGCTGCCCATGCCATTAGGACACAGCCTTGGACCTTCATCCACCCACAGGGACTCTCACCAGTGCCTCAGGATGCTGCATGGTTGCTGTCCAGGCTCTGCACGTGGACGACACCCTGTCCCACAGCTTGGGACACTCCTGAAGCTTCTTTTTTTTTTTTTTGTGGGTACCGGGGGTGGACCTCAGGACCTCATGTGCCAGCAGGCGCCCATGCCACTGAGTGATATCACCGGCCCTTTTTTCTTATGTGGGTACTAGGAGTCGAACTCAGGACCTTGCGCTTGCCAGGCAGGCACTTATGCCGCTGAGCCATCTCTCCGGCCCACTCCTAAAGCTTCTACTCATAAGATAAACGGTGGGGTCACAGACATCCAGGGCACAGCTGGGCTGTGAACTCCTCCCCCACTGCGCGGACATTCCCTGAATTCTCCCTCCCATTCCCTGTGATCTCTGCCTTATCTCATTCTTTCCCATCGGGATCCGTGTCGATGTCTCCATCACCAATGCTCTCCTGGCACCACACATAGTTTCCTATGCTCTGCCTGCTTCTTCTTGCTCCTCAAATTGTCTGACTTGGATGTGACCTCTGTTTTCCGCTGGAGCTCTATTACAGATTATATTTTCCAAAGATGACTGTGATAATCTCGCTCACCCCGCAGCTCTTCTTACCATGTGACTCCCACAATTCACTTTCAAGACAGAGAGTAACACTGTGGCTTCTGGACTGGTCATTAGAGGTGATGGCGCTCCGCCTGATTCTTTTGGGACACTTACCTTTGGAGCCCTGGGCTGGTGTGTGAACAGCGCGACTGCCTTGATCCGCCATGGGTGAGGAAGTCCAAGCTGGCCCATCCCGAGTGGCCCCTTGGAGGGATCTTGAGACTTCAGGAAGAGGGGGAGCCCCAGCCAGCTCTCCGAGGCTTTGGTACCTCTCCACAGCTGAAATGATGAGAAGGCAGAGCCAGCATCGCCCAGCTGAGCTCTTCCCGAATTCTTGTCCCATGGATTCCATGTCACGTATTCAAATGATGGCTGTTATGCTGCTGTGAGCAGAGTGATTTACTGATAAGTCACAGAAACATCTGCAGTGGTGCAGATGCAGAGGCAGACAGGTGCATCCTGGGCTGTGAGCCTCCTGTAATAATGGGACCCTGCTGTCACACAAGGGCCCGCTCATGAGGAGCTGAGAGTGGCCCAAACGACGTGACTGGCTTGAGCTTTGGTCCTCCAGGGAGCTTTCGGGGTCCTGCTCATTTGAGGATGAGGACAATGAACACTTTGTCATGGACCACCTGATGGGCCGACAGGATTCTACTTCTTGCGCTTACACGTGAACCTTCTCCAGCCCTGGTCATCAGATTCCCTTCTGATGTCATCTCCTTTACCATACTGTAGCAGAAAGAAGCTGAATGCTAACTGCACCAAAATGAGTTCATGGACTTTCCTAATCGAAAGCCCCACACTAAGTGTAGCCTCCCTGGTTTCTCTCTTTCTTGTGTTTGTGTGTGTGTGTGTGAGTGTGTGTGTGTGTCCTCAGTTCCAGGCCAGAGTAAGAGCTGCCCCGGACTGGGAAATGAAGTTGGATATGGGGAAAGAGGCTGCTGCTTGGGTAACATTCCCGAGATGATGGGTTTGGAAACTGGGCAGGTCAGAAATGTCCTGGAAAGTTTATTTCTTCTGAGTTTGAAGCCTGACTTCAGCCCATGAGAGCTCTTGGATGATGCCAGTTTGCTTAAACCTGCAGATGGGCAGCTGTCCTGGCTGTGAAGTTATCTCTCGCCAGCTCGGAGTCGAGGTCTGGCTCAGCTGCCTGCCTGCTTGATCACAGAGCTTCTACAGCAAATGGCGAGTGGAGGCCAGAGAGGTGCTGTGTGGCCCAGATGCAGGGCGCATACGAGGACATCTAGATTGTGGCTTTGCCTGGGGAGTCCCTGCCCAGCCCACCTTCTCCCTGACCCACCTCCACTGGGCACTCTCTCCACTGGGACCCCCCATCCCCAGCCCTCTGTTTTTTATTTTGAGACAGGGTCTCACTGAGGCACTAAATTGTCCTGGCTGGGCTCAATTTTGCAATCCTTCTGCCTCAGCCTCTGAGAGTGGTGGGATTCTTGACGTGCACCACCACGCCTGGATTCTATTACGCCTTTCTTAGACACAAGGAAATGGAGACACAGAAAAGGTGAACCCCATGCCCAAGGTCATCCAGATGTCATGGAATAGTTACGAGTGCTTAGCTCTCAGTGGGCGCCCGATGGTGTTTCCTTGCCAATGCTTGCTTATTCCTGTCTCTCTGTTTTTGCTGTGTCCTCCTTCTCAAGCATCTTTCAGCCCTCTACCCACGTCTGAACACTCTCACCAGCAAGGCAGGACACCTCCTCTAGGAAGGCTGCCCAGATCTCTAGCAACATTGCTGTCGAATGGGTCCTTACCCGTCCACGGGACCAGCTGTCCCAGTTTGTCTGCAGCTGGGCTTCATTTCTACTGCAGTGTCACAAGCCACCATAGAGCGAGTGCTTACAACATCACCCTGAACCTACAGAGGTGCAAATGCCAGAGGCTGGTCACAGTTCAGGTGCCACGTGACCAGCTCTCTGCTCAGGGTCCCAAAGCTGCAATCCAGGTATCCACTGGGCTGATAAGCATGGGTCCAAGTTTATCAGCTGCTGACAGTGCTATTTCTGGCCATGCAGGGAGGTGGCTCCCACCCCTTGTCAGCAGTCAGCTGGAGCCCTCTCTCCACTCCAAGAGGCCACATGACCCTTGGACTCACTATGAAGCGCAAACTGGCCTCAAACTCATGGTGATCGTCCTGCCTCAGCTTCTTGAGTGCTGGGATTACAGGCATGTGCCCAAGTCAGGCTCAGATGTTATTATTTTTAACCATACTGGAGCCAGTGGGGTGCTTGAGACGGGCACTGTGTATGATGCCATCTCTCAGGCAGAACACCGGTGAGGCTGTCTGACCGATCATGCAAATCCCTCAGTGCTCTTAAAACCGGAAGTTTCCCCGTGGTGCTGTCTGGCCCAGCCTAGGTAACTGAGCTGTCCTCTGATAATTCTTTTGGTAATTTAGTGCAAGAAATACATCTTCCTTCAATTTAGTGTTTTTGGGTGGTATTGTGGTACAGATGTTAAATATTTTCTGTCTATGACTCCAGAGGGTAGGGGGTAGGTCAGTAATTCTGGATCCTTTGAACATCTTAGGGTCTCTCTGGATGAAAGGTACGTGTTGAACGTGGCATTTTATAAAATTAAAAGAAAATAATTTTCTGCTCAAATAACTGTGGGGTCTCTGTAGGCCAGGGTAAGTCTTGAGCTGTCCGAGCGCCTCTGAGCCTGGGCTTTTTGGAAAACATCTGGAAGTGGCACATCCAACTCCATATAGGGCAAATCAAGTATAAAGTTGTTTATTGGGGAATTTCTCAGTTTCAGGCCATTTCATTGCCAAAAAAAAAAAAAAAAAAAGAAAAAGAAAAAAAAGAAGAAAAGTGGGCTTCCTCCAGTGCGGACTTGTGCCACGGAGAGGGTATGAACAGGGCTTTCTTGTTTCAATTAAAATAATTTCAACTCCAAGTGATTCTTCCCAGAACAACACACGGAGACAAACAAAAGCCACCCAGACTTCCCCTGCTCCTCTTCCTCCTCCTAAAGTACACAGCCTCAGCTCAGAGTGGGATTTACTGCCTTTGTCCCCGATCCAGCAAACCAGGTGGTCACACAATCAGCAAACCAGTGACAATTACAGACATTACAATTTTCTACTTCGCTGCCATGAATAAACACTGAGCTTGGGTAGAGGAGGCCAGAACATCCGCAATGAGAATAGAAAAGGAAGACAGAACTGGGCCCCAGGATCTCGACTGGGCCCTAGGAAGCTCCAGGAAGAAAAGAAACGAGTCAGATTCTTCCTCCTTCTCTTTTCAGTGCAACTGTTCCCAGGAAAGCTCCCCTAATCCCCAAGCTTGCTGGCCCTGAGTGAGCTGTAACAGGCCCTAACAGGGACCACGGTGACCTGCATGATAAATCACCTTCATTAGCCTCTGGGGAGAAAGAGCTCCCTCCCTCCCTGGCCCTCTAACCCTTCCTGGAGATGTTTAGAGAGTTGCAGTTGAGGGGAAGTGAAAGGGAAAAAAATTGTTTTTTTCAGATCGGTTTATCAATGTGGATTGTATTTTCCATCCTGAGGGTCATTTTTGGAATGAGTTCTTAGATTCTCAGGTGGCCCTGCCTTCTTTTCCCTGTTGTTTCAAAGAAAGTCCCACCCTCAAATGACTTGGGTGTCATTTATAGTGAGCTTTTTAAAGTGATTATTTCTGGCTGTCTCTGGGCTTCACAGGTCACAGAAGTGGAGTGGTGGCTTCCTGAGGTGGATGACAGCTCTGCCTGAGGTTGCTGTGTGTCAGACTGGGGGTGGCCCCTTCCCATGTGGAGCCTGGCATGTCCGACTGTCGGAGTGGCGTCCAGAAGCACAGATATCTGAGCTCCCCAGTCCCTACCGCCCCCAATTTATAGAGGTGAAAACTGAGTTCCTGACACTGTGCAGGGTGGCACACATCTGTAATCCCAGCACTTGAGAGGCTGAGGTAGGAAGAGTGCTGTGAGTTCAAGGCTGGCCTGGACTACATAGCAAGAGCCTGTCTCAAGAAAAAAAAAAAAAGGTTATTTCTGTTTTTCATTATTATCAATAATGCTGTGATAAAACATCTTTGTACTGGTTTTGTTGCATATCTATAAAATTGCAGAAAGAGAACTAGAATGGGGATTACTGGGCTGAAGGGCAGGCCCACTTTTATTCTGATAGGAACTGCCAAGTTACACTCCTAGGAGGAGACACCATCACAAGTAGGGTTGGAGAACTCTGGGGCGAGACAGTGGCTCTTGCCAGTGGACTGGAAGCAGGGTCGGGGTTGTGTTTGGGGGCCCCTGCTGGGCCAAGTGCCACCCTTAGTAGCTGCAGGAGGAGGAACCAGGGTGCCCAAGGGAGAGAGTGGGGTGGCTGGGTCAGCAGGGCATGCCTAGAGGGGCCAGGTCAGTAGCTGTGTCCTGGTCTCACCAAAGTCCTTGAAAACTGGGATCTGTTTCTCTCCTCCTGCACGGGTACAAGGTGTCCCTTATGGTGCTGTGCAACTCGGTCCAGCTTTAGGGTACGTTGTGATGTGCGGCCAGCGTCTCTTTATTGTTCTTCAAATGCTCCTGGTGACATTTTTATGTTTTTCTCCCAGATAAAGTTGGCGCAGCTGGCTTCTGGGTGGCCGATTTCACCTCCTGCTGGCGAAGGATGGTACCATCCGTCTTCCTGAGATGAGGTCTCCCAGCTCTTTGGGTTAGTTTTTGGATTTCACAAGAGAAAAGGAAGACTCAAGCGGCTGTGTGAGAGGACGTGGGAGGGAAGAGCGGTGGGTGGTAGGACAGCCTCTCCTCCTGCTGCGGCGGCTCCCAGGCGACACAGCTCCTCGGGCCCACAGACAACGTGATGGGCAGAGGCCACGTGGACAGAGCCATGAGCATCTGCTCAGAGCTGCATCCCCGGGCGGGTGGCCTCTGCGTCGAGGCGGCTTTGTGGATGGACACACCCTTGACAGGACAGGGGTGGCAACGGCGTCCTAAGGTCTAAGCACTTCTAGGGACACTGTTGTGAGGAAGACTGTCCCCCTTGCCTTGGGGCGTCTTCTCGATCCATAAGACGGTCCTCTCAGATACGGTTTGTTTCCGTCCACCATTGCCTCCCTCACCCCGACTGCAGAACAGGAGTTCCATCGGGGCGGGGACTTTGTTTACAATTGGACCCTCACACACCTAGAACAATGCCTGGCACACTGTAGCTGCTCAGTAAACATTTGCTGAGTGATTGAATGAGTGTAACATGCTTGTAGGTTTGTGGTCTGTTTCCCTAGACAGCGGAGGAAGTTGAATGCACAGCACTGTTAGAGGTGTGAACGACACCAGAGACCAGGTGGGGAAACAAATAGAGATTAAGGACCCAGTTTCAGGGAGTCACCAGAACACAAAGACCCCCCCACAAAATAGCCCTGGGAATTCACATAATTCTATCATTCACTGGACTCCCTCCCCAAAAAACTTTTCAAATGTTGGGATGGAACAAAAGTGGGGTGATTTTTTATGATCTTTGGTCTTTTTTTTTTTCTTATATCTTGCAGCTAAATGAGCAAAAACAGCAGGCTCAGTCCTGGAGGGTGGTACAGGCTGCAGGGGTCGTTGTCACCCAAGCTCACCAGGTGTTAGAGGAAGCAAGGGACAACGATGTCCTGCAGGGGACTCAGAAGCATTGCTGTTCAGTGGGTTGGCCGGGGTCAGAGGGTGTTTGACACCTGGGGCTCCCACCCCCGGCTCAGGACCAGGGAAAAGGAGCTACATGAATCCTTGGTGTGCTCATCTGGAAGCTGGGTGACCAGCGGCCATGCTGCGGCGGCTGAGGAGGAAGGAGCAGGTGCATGGAGGGTCCCGCAGCTGCCAACCCGTGGTCAGCTTTCATGACAGAAGGGAGCGAGTTCCGTAAGGCAAAGGCACCTATCCGAGTGGCAGGATGGTTTATTGAGATGTATTCCAATTGGGTTTCTGGTTCTCCTTCCGGGAGGATGGCGAGGCCTCTGATTTGTGGGTCTCTGGACTCTGTGCTGCAGGGTTGGAAGCAGGGCCTTGCAAGATCATCAGCCCCGAGCTGAGAGAAGGTCGAGCAATCCCAGGCAGCAGCAGCCCCAACACTGCAGGAGAAGAGATTGTGGCGCTGAGTCTGTCCCAGGGAAGATGTGGCCCTGGGCTTTTATGCCGTTGTGCAACCCCAAGGTGGAGGCAGAGCTTGGGGAGAGGTTTGGGGACCAGAGGGAGGCAGGGGCCACGCAGAAGAGCTTCAGAGCTGAAGGGACTGGTCTGTGAGGCCTGAAAACCAACCTCTTGAGGAGCTACCACCCTGTATCTGGTCCCTTCCAGGGCCCCAGGATGAGCCTTTCACTGGTGACGGAAATGGTGAGTTCCCTCACCAACCCAGTGAACTGAGCTCCTAATCAGGTTCAATTTGTTTTTAGAAAAAGCTTTCGGCTCCTTGGTGTGGTGACGAGTGCTTGTAATTCCAGCACTCAGGAGGCTGAGGAAGGAGGATCACTGGGAGTTTGAGGCCAGCCTGGGCTACCTAGCGAGACCCTATCTAAAAAAGCAAGCATACAAAAAAAAAAAAAAAAAAAGGAAAAATCATGTGGTATTTCTTTCACACCAATCTTGTGGCATGAAGGCCATACTGCTCGACACAGATTTGAACCAACACCCTTGGGCCACAGTGGTAGATAAAGAACATCCCTCGGAAGGGATGAATCCTGAAATACCCAGCAGCAATCAGAAAATCACTGTCCTATTTTTGCCTCTGTCACCAACGAGACTGTGACCTTAAGTAAGTCACTTCCCCCATCTGTGCTTCTCATTTATTTATTGGTTAAACAAAGGGATGGGATCCAAATTCCTGGTCTCTGTTCCTACAAATTCAGAGTGGATTTGGGGAACACGAAATGTCCTGAAACCATATTCTGCACGAAGGATGTTGTTTTAGGCTCTGTTCCAGCCCTGTTAATTTCCACTTCAAAACAATTGGCTTTTTGGAAAAAGCAGTTTCTATGAGTGCAGAAGGCATCCAGATAAATGTGACATTATGCCGGGTACCTGCTTCGAGGCGCTTCTCAGGCACTCATGGTTTCTCTGTTGCATTTGGGTCCTTGTTGTCCCATGTCCTTCTTGGAGTTTTATTTTAAAAAGAAAAGCGCCTTTGAGAGAGCCCTTCCTCCAAAGCTCGAAGCTCGTCTTACCGGGCCGGCGCAGTGTAAACAAGCCTGCGCGAGGCTCGTGTTTATGTTTTCTCAACGACTTCCAGATCAGATTTGCTGTGTTTACAAGTCGGAGACACTCTTTCTAACCACGGGCATCGCACACTCTAACGGGGGACCAGCGCTCCAGCTGGGCTCCCTCTGTTCCCAGTTATCCAGCCCATGACGCAGGAGGGGCACCCTACTTTGCAGATGTAGATGCAATCTGGGTGCCAAGTTCTTCTTACTACTGGGACTCTGAGCCTCAGGCCCAGGGGTGGGCACTGGATGCAGAGGGGACCCCGCCCCACCTGCCTCCTTCCTAGCCCTCGCTTCCTGAGTATACTTTGGAGGTTTCTCTTCGATCCCTGGAACGCCCGCAAGCCCTAGGTGCTTTGGAGTTTGTAGTCGCCTCTTACTGCAACCATCAGTGATGCACAAACTTCAGACATGGAGCCCTTGAAGCTTTTCCTTTTTTTGGTTTTGTGTTTTTTTTTTTTTTTTTTTTTTTTTTGTGTGTGTGTGTGGGTACCGGGGGGTCGACCTCAGGACCTCGTGCGCCAACAGGCACCCGTGCCGCTGAGCGATATCACCGGCCCCTTTTTCGTATGTGGGATCCGGGAGTCGAACTTGGGCCCTCGCGCTTGCAAGGCAGGCGCTTACGCCGCTGAGCCATCTCACCGGCCCTGGTTTTGTGTTTTTGAGACAGCGTCTCACTATGTAGTTCAGATTGGCCTTCAACTCACTATGTAGCTCAGGCTGGCCTTGAACTCACAGGGATCCTCCTGCTTCAGCCTCCCAAGTGCTGGGATTACAGGTGTGTGCCACCACGCATGGCTTCTTTGGTGATCATACTTGTAAGAGGTTTGGTTTCATCTGAATTATGTGTTCCTCTGCTACCCAGTCTCACATGTACACAGAGCACACACACATGCATGTGTGGGCATCGTACATGTGCTCTTCCTTCTCTCAGGTTTGATTGCAAATGCCTTATTGAAAGCTGTTCACGTTTTTGTTTGGGAATTGAGTCAGTAAAAATATTTTAGCTTTAAAAGCAAAAAAGCAGCCAGGCGTAGTGGTGCACACCTGTAATCCCAGCACTCGGGAGGCTAAGGCGGGAGGATCGCCATGAGTTTAAGGCCAGCCTTGGCTACATAGTGAGTTCAAGGCCAGCCTGAACTACATAGCCAGATCCTATCTCAAAAAAAAAAAAAAAAAAAAAAAAAAAAGTAAAAGCAAAAAACCCCGAAAAGGATTCATACAGTTGTATTTTCGCTACTGTTCCTGCAACTCTTAGGGAGGGAGCGTGCTGGCTATTGGTCAAACAAAGCCTTGAACCAGTTCTGGAGGAGTTTTCAGAGTCCAGGCTCCGATGTTTTTGCTGTGTGACCTCAGGGCAGTTACCTCCCTCTCTGGATCACAGCTGCCTCATTTGGAAAGTGAAGAGTTGGGTCCAGTGGTCTCTGAGGACTTCCAGACCTGTGAGCTCTTCACACAGGCGTCGCTCCCCTTAATAAAACCTGGCACCGAACCATTAACAAATACAACCCACCTTCTCCAAACACCTTTTGATTTATAAGGCAGAGCGATCAAGGTAAAACTGCTTACATTATAAAAATTAATTTTTAAAATTAGCTGCTTCATTTTAGAAATAGTTTGATTTACGTGTATGTTTCAAGTTCTCAACTACAAGTAATTGATAACATTCCATCTCGTCGGACATTCTGGGGATGGCTCTTTATCCTCAGCAGCTGACCCTGCCACATCCATCACACAGACCTCAGGAAGCATCCCTGTAATGTCCCCCTGGAACTGCTAATGGGGACAATCAAATCGGGCTTAATGTTCACTCCGGCGAGAAGTCACTTTGAAAGCATGTGTTGCTTTCTCATTATCATTTCATCTCCACCATTAGCCACATTTGAAATATAAGTTGTGATATATGTACTACATAGTCTTTCAAAAGGAAGGTCAACCCTCGCCTCAGAGCTGATTGCTCTTTCAAGGGACAAGGTGGGGCTGTCATGCAGAGTCAGGACTGCACAGTCAAAGGGTCACAGAGGCGCGACCTTGGGTGGGTCACTTCCCTCTCTGGGCCTCGGTGTCCTCAAATGTAAATGGTCTGGGGCACTGGGAGGGGCCCTGTGGCCCTGCTCTGGACTGCTTGCTTGTGGGACCCAAAACTCCTGTGTCCAGCCTAACCCTCAATATGATGGTACTGCAAGGTGGCCTGAGTGGGGTGATGCGGTGTCCTAGACAGTTCCTGCTGCTGTAACTAAATACCTGAGACTCAGCAATCTATAAAAAACAGCCTTTTACTCACATTCTGAATGTTTGAAGTTCAAGATAAAGATTCTGGAAGTTTAGGCATCAGGTGAGGCTTGTTTTCTTCTTCCAAGATGGTGCCTGTTGTTGGAAGAGCAAAAAGGCCTAACTAGCTCCCTTCAGCCTTCTTAGAAGGCATTAATCCCTCATGGCGTTACAAAACAGAACCCTCGTGGCCTAATCACTGCCTAAAGGCCCTACCTCTTCATATTTCCAGTTGGGGATTACGTTTCAACATGGATTTAGGAGGAGATGTAAACATTCAAGCCACAGCACCGGGTCACCGTGGCAGGGACCTCCTGAGTAGAATTAATGACATTTTAAGGGGCTGAGGAGCCCGAGCTCTCCCCTCCGACCATGTGAGGACACAGGGAGAAGAAACCAGACAAATTGGAAGGTGGGCCCTCACCAGTCACTCGGTCTGCCTGAACCTTGTTCCCAGACTTTCACGGCCCCAGAACAGTGAGGAATAAATTCCTGTTAATAAGTCACCAGGGTGTGGCACCTTGTTATGGAGGCGTGAAGGGACTGAGGCAGGCCTGGCGCCATCCCATACCCGCCATGAACGGGGCTGCTGGGTGTACGAAAACCATTTCTCCACACGTTTCTGTTGGCTGCCCTGCCCCAGTTCATGCGACACAACTCCACATCAGTTAGCTTCAGAAGGGGACAAGGGCTCTTCCGACCCAAGGCAAAGGACGGTGCAAGCTGCAGTAGTCGCTCTCTCCTCCTACCACAAGAGCCCCAGTCCATGCTGCACAGTGACCAGGTTTTCCTGCGTGTCATTTGAGAGTCAGCACCTGTCTATGGGTGGGTGGGTGGCCAGGTCCCCGGGAACAGGTAAAACGACTCATCCTCTATTTATTTTTAGATTTATTTTGAGACAAGGTCTCTCTATGCAGCCAAGGCTCATCTCCAACTCCTGGGCTCAAGCTGTCCTCCTGCCTTAGCCTCCTAAGTGGCTGGTATCATAGGCATAAGCCTCCATGCTGGCTCTTGGGCTCTCTTGAATGACCTAGGAATGGGCTTCACAACTTCTGGATATAAAAAAGTCATTTTTTAAAAAACTAAGCATAATTACTCAGGTGTAGTGGTGTATATCTGTAATCCTGGTGCTCGGGAGGCTGAGGCAGGAATATTGCTGCAGTTTGAGACCAGCCTGGGCTATATAGTTAGTTCAAGGCCCGAACTACATAGTGAACCCTGTCTCAAATAAAAGGGGGAGGAGGAGAAGGAGAAGGAGGAGGAGGAGGAGAAGGAGGAGGAGGAGGAGGAGGAGGAGGAGGAGGAGAAGCTACAGCAGCAGCAGCAGTATAATGTATAGTCTTCATATGAAACCAGTACATAAAACAGATAAAAGTGGCATTCAGCCGGCACACCTTTATTTTGTGTGTTCAAATTTATAACACGCATTATAAGCACACCAGGAGCTTGTGCCTGATGAAGCTTTGCGACTGTAGACTGTGGGTGACTATTGCTGTCTCCTCAGCCCTGGTGCTGGAGAAACTTCAGCTTTTGTTTTGCTGTGCAGCCCGGATGTCAGCTGAGGGTGACATTGCAGCCAGGGGACAGGCTCGGAACACAGGCGGTGTGGATGCAGTGTTCTAGGCCGGCCCTAAAATGAGGTACTGATCCCAGTGTTGCTGGTTTCCAACGTGTTAATAACAGTGTATTTCAATGGGGTGTGCTCGCTATTCCTTGTTTTAGTTGAAAAGAAGTATTTCAAGTGATATTATAAGAATATGGGTTTAACTGTAATTCGAGTCGCCTGGGGAGAATGTGGGCTGTGGAAAGGAGAACTTGAGGGCTTTGAGACAGCACTGTAGGGGACAGGGAACATGTTCTGGGCCACATGGAGGCCGGGAGGGTCAGAGGGGACCACAAGCCCACGACATGCAGCTGTGTGGTTCCAAAACCTCCCCAGACACTTGGCCTCCTCCCTGGTGGTTCTGATTCCCATGTGGGGGTTACTTTTGCTTTATTATTTTTTAATGTTCCTACTTATTTTCAGTAGGCTCCAGACCACACCTGGAAATATCCTTGGAACCAGCATGTCACTGGGTGCCTCAGGCACTTTGAGGACACAGGGACAAATAGGCCCAGGCCAGCCCCAGTGGCTCACAGTCAGCAGAAATGGACGCTCCTCGGCCTTTTCACCTGGGAGAGGAACAATTCAGAATGTTCCTCAAATAGTATTTTTCACCTGGTTGTGATGGTGCACATCTGTAACCCTAGCACTCTGGGAGGCTGAGGCAGGAGGACTGCAAATTTGAGCCCAGCCTGGGCAATTTATTGACTTAGTAAAACGTCGTTTCAGAAAAAAAAAACAAAAAAAAAACCCTAATTTTTCAACATCTGCTTTTCTCTGAGATCTTTGGGTGGGAATTCCTTTTTGCAGTCCCGGTAAGATCTGTTTAAATGTTCTCTTTCTGTGGCCCCACCCCCACCGGAAGTGTGAGACCGCGCACTTGAGGACAGCTGCTGAAGATTGATGACCCCTCTCTCTCTCTTTGTATTCCTTGGCCAGTGGTTTCGGATCCCAGATTGTTGTTGTAAAGAGACAAGAAGCAGTTGGGTCACATGCTAGCAACATCACACAACCCAGGGAATTAAAAATAAATAGACTTCTCTGGAATTTGTTGGTGAAAGAGTAGGATCCCAGGGAAAGTACTTTAGCAGAGGGGGAAAGTGAGGAAACTAAGAAGCAGTGTGGTGCCCGAGCCAGCTACGATTTCTCCTTTCCCAGGGTCCCCGCCAGTGGAGGGGGCTGCGTGTCCTGCTCTCTCTGTCCTTGGCTTGAGACTTAGCAAGCAGTTTCCTGTCTCTGAGCCTGTCACAGGCTTCTGGAGATACCTGGAGTGTTAATGGCACTGCCAATATTTCACAGGGGCTCGGGGACCCCTGAGCTGCCCAAGCGGATGGACTGTGTAATCCTGCCAGGGACTGCTGCCCAGGGACCGGCACCTCTACCCACCCAGCTTCCACAGCCTGCACTCATCCACATCCTACCCAAGGGACTTTGGTGGAGGTCTCTGAGCTCTGTGAGCCTCAGTGTCCTCGTCTGTAGAATAAGGACAGTGCCATTCACCTCAGCATGTCATTGAAGCCGGCCCGCAGGAAGCCCTCAGGAGAAGGTAGCTGCTATTGGTAATGGTTTGGACTCATGGACAGTGAAGACATGCATTATCACTTAAGAAAAGTAGCCTACGGGTGAACAAAAATCTCTTAAAACTCAAGGCTTAGTAGGGGTGGCAGTGATGAAGGACTGGGACCCTTCATCCCAGGTGACCGCAACATTTTATGTTTTCAGTGGCTGTGGAGTGGACATCGGTGGAGGCTTGAAATTTAATCGGGAAACTTTGATTTCATTCTTTTGGGCAGATTCTGCATATCTCCTGCTGTCATAGAATTCAAGCCCAGGCCATAGTGCAGGCCACATGCCCCTTGGTGACCTCCTTCTAAGCCACCTCTGTGTCTCCTAGATTGAAAACTGTTGATTGAAAAGGACAGAACAATACCCTCTGTCATTCAATTAGGACAGTGCTCTATTGATTCAAAAGACACAGACACACACGCGCACACACATGACCCAGATGGTGATATTGGTGTTCTGGAGAGAACGGAGGCCTGAGGACAGTTTACCTGGCAGTGAGCCTTTCCCATCATACCAGCCTCCGTAGTGGGCGGAAGTCCCTTGGGTCCAGGAAGCCTATGCTAGGATGTGGCTTAAATCATCTTATTGCTACTCAGTTCCGGAAGCTCTTTCTCAGCAATATGTTGAAATGTGTGGCTTTTCTTCTTAAAAAAAAAAAAATGCTGAATACCTAAAACTGCTCTTGAAATAGTCTATTAAAAAATGACATGTGTGGGCCAGTGATATCGCTCAGTGGTACAAGCACCTGCTGGCAAGCATGAGGTCCTGAGTTCGACTCCTGGTACCCACATAAAAAAAAAATGACGTGTGTGTGTGTGTGTTTGTGGAAAATAGAGCCACAAAACTTAATATTTGGTTCCCAATTTCTTTCATGTTAATACGTTCCATGACTTGAAGGCTAGAGCTGAGAGCCTAATGTGGTTTCCCAATATATTGAGGCCCAGTGCAGCAATGTCCTGCTGAATATAAACCCCCCCAAATGTGCACCATCTCCCTCCTGGGCCGTAGATGCACTCTAGGTAGTACAGATCTCAGGGTTTCTTTTTCAGCCCAAAGAGAGTCTCCCGTGAATAACAAGGTCTTTCTTCCTACAGTTCAAGACTTCAGCTTTAAAAAATGGGACAAATTAATTTTCTTCCCTCTAAGACACCTGAAATATAATAGCTCATGGAAGGAGAGGAGGGAACTCATTGTTGAAATCCATTTCATGTTAGCCTTGACAAAAAGGAAAGGAATAGAGATTAACAATTCAAAAATGGAGCTTGTTAATTAAAATGAACTACAACCATACAACTCATTGTGTAACTCCCTGGGAAATCATTTCTCTCCCCCTTAATTATGATGATGAAAACTTATCTGTTACTGGGATAAAATGAAGTCACCTTTATCAGAGAGAAAAATTGCTTCCTAGGGCTGGCTGCAGAAGTACTGCTTTTCTAGAATGAAAAATGAAACCACAAAAAAAATTTTTTTTTAAATCCTAGAGGGATTCACTAAATGAAGTAGCTCTTCAGAGCTAACTACATGTGGGTGTATGTTTGAATAGGTGGGGTGATTTCTCCCATGGTGAATCCAAACTTAATAAACCAATTGAGTTTAGATGTCTACAGTAGGGACTCTCAGAGTTGTAAATACATTAACAGGTACACAGCTGCAAAATCACCCTATTAATGAACCCGAGCTCAGAATGTCCTAGGCCTGCACCATGATTGGTTAGCTAGGACGGTTGTCATGCTCTGGAATTCCCTGTTCTCCAAAAGATAATTTATTCTCACATGATCACTGCTAAGCGGTCATGTAGCTGTGACACTATTACCAAGCGGTGTCCCCCACCCTTTGAAAGAAATGAAGCAGAACAGTGAGGAGGAATAGAACTGCACACTTTAGTTGCTGGACTGATTTCAACTCTGCTATGAACAGGAGCGAGATTACCTAGCAGGCTGTGTCCCAGGAAGCTGATGGCCCCTGTGGCTGTGCCTTCTGCCACCACTGGCCTGTGGGTAACCTGCGAGGAGGTAAAGAAAGGTCCTTTCATGTTCAGTCTCTCTTACCGCCCCTGAACCCACCCCTCAGCAACCCTATCTGCCACGCTCCCTCTTTTCTTGGCAATGCTAGAAGTCTTTGTAAACATCCTCCCGGAAAGGTCTAGATCTTGTCTGATAAACTTTGAATGGGGGCGAGTTTTAACTCCTGTCTCGGGACACATCAGATGGAGACGCTAAAGGATTGTTCTCTTCGGAGAAGAAGTTGAGATCCCCAAACATGAAAAATGTCCAGGATACATTCCCAATCTGCTGCTGGACCTTTTTCCTTTCCCGGAACCCCAAGTTCTTAGGAGCCTTGCTTGCTCGTCCAGAGAAAGGGGTCCAAAATGCACAAGACTGGGAAAGCAAGGGCCAAGAAACGTTCAACGACTTGCTCCAACCAGAGCTAACCAGTGCCCAGCACTCCAACCAAACCCAAGCAGCCCACAAGGTCAGAAATGCAATTTTATTTTATTTATTTATTTATTTATTTATTTTGTTTTGTGGGTACCGGGGGGTCGACCTCAGGACCTCGCGCGCCAGCAGGCGCCCGTGCCACTGAGCGATAGCACCGGCCCCCTTTTCGTATGTGGGTTCCGGGAGTCGAACTCGGGCCCTCACGCTTGCCGGGCAGGCGCTTAAGCCGCTGAGCCATCTCACCGGCCCTGCAATTTTATTTTTAAAAAGAATTTATTGGCAAGCTCCTTTCTCAAATCCACCCATTTCCCCATCTTCCCAGCCTTCTTCTACTCCAAGTTTAAGGAAATATGTTTGTCTATTGAAATATACTGCTTTACTCCCCTAGATTCCTAAAGACCCACATCTCAGGGTGGGGGATCCTCTGGGGTTTCAGGGCAGTGGTCTTACTTCCTCCTGTCCCCTCTGGTTTCCTCCCCTTGGGACCCAGCTACTTTCTTTTTTCTTTTTTTTGGTGCCAGGAATCGAACTCAGGAGCTCGAGCTTGCCAGGCAGGCGTTGTGCCACTGAGCTATATCCCTGGCCCCCCAACTACTTTCTTTACTCTGGGAGCATGATGGGAGATTTTGGGAGACATCATCAGAGACTGCGATGCCTGACTGAAACATACAATGAATGTTTACACTGAAATTATTACAGCCAAAGACACTGCTGTGAATCCCCTGCAAAATACCCTCCTCAGTTCAGACACACTTAGCTCATCAGTCTTGCCTCTTTCTGAAGCGGTTCCCGAAGTCCTCTTTCCTGAGTATCTTTTACGAGGTGTGATTAAAACTACAGTGAACACTGCTGCTGAGTGCCATCCAACAGAAAGGCAGGCTTGTGAAAACATGACAGTGTGTCCTCATCCACCTTATTCACCATGGCACTGTGTGACTTCTAGCTCTTACCCAAAGTCAAAATAACCATGAAAGATCAACGTTTTGAATCGGTTTAAGATATCAAGGCATGACAGCCAACTAAAGGCACTCATGGGAGAGGACTTCCAGAGCTGCTTCGGAAAGTGGGAGGAGATAGTATTTTGAGAGATTCATGGCAATGTATGTCTTTTATTATAATAAGTTTTTTTTTTTTTTTTTTTTTTTTTTTTTTTTTTGTGGGTACCGGGGTGTCGACCTCAGGACCTCGCGCGCCAGCAGGCGCTCGTGACGCTGAGCGATATCACCGGGCCCTTTTTCGTATGTGGGTTCCAGGAGTCGAACTCGGGCCCTCGCGCTTGCCAGGCAAGCACTTACGCCGCTGAGCCATCTCACCGGCCCTATAATAAGTTTTTTTTTAATTTAAACACATACTGTATTTTTCGATCATAACTTGTATGTCAGGCACATGTTTAACTTTTTAAGAAATTGTTTTCCAAAATAATTTGCACCTTTTTACATTCCTACCAGCGGTGTATGAGGTTCTGGTTCCAGCCCATCTTCACAGTGTGTGGCCGGGCTTGTGTTTTAGTTTTGGACATTCTCTTGGGTCTACAGGAGGCTGATATAATATGGTGATTTGAATTTGCATTTCCCCAGTGACCAGTGATGGCAAGCATCTTTTCCCATACTAATTTGCCTTTGCATTCTTCTTGGGTGAGTTGAGATTTCTGTTGACATCTTTTGCCTGTTTTGTAACTGGTTTGTGCTACGGTTGGATATGATTTGTTCCCAAAGTCTCATGTGCTAGAAGCTTGACCCCAGGGGGGTGGCGTTGTGGGGAGAGATTTTTAAGAGATGGGGGCCCAGTGGTCCATGGGGCTGTACCCTTAGAAGGGATTAATGTCCTTTTCGAAGGACCAGGTTATCTCCTGGAAGCATGGGCTGTTCCAGGAGAGAGCCCTGGCCTTCTGTTCTCTTGCACCTCGATCACACAGGCGGCCCTTCTGCGGGTGGGGGAGGGCCCACTTTGCAGCCACTGGAATCATGAGCCAAATAAACCTCTTTTTTTAATATGTTATCCAGAGTGAAGTATTTTGTTATAACCATACAAAAGAAATTTGTTTTTTATATAATCTGGACACATTCCCTTATCAGATTTATGAACTGCAAATATTTTTTCCGAATTCTTTTTCCTCCAAAGATTTTGGCCTTAAAACACTGCCTTTCACAGGGCGTGGTATTGCACACCTGTAATCCCAGCAATCAGAAGGCTGAGGCAGGAGGATTGCCACAAGTTTGAGGCCAGTCTGGACTACATAGTGAGACCCTGTCTCAAAAAAAATAACAAAACAAAACAAAACAAAACAAACTAGTGTCTTTTCAAGAGAAACCCTCAGTTTTGAAGTACAACTTATTAATTGCTATTAATATATGATACTGTGTTTTTGGTGTTGTGTCTAAGAAATGTTTGCCTAATCTAGGTCATGAAGATTTTCTATTATGTTTCTTTTAGAAATGTTACAAATTTAGGTTTCATATTGAGGTCTAAGATCTATTTCAGTTTACTTCTTGCATGTAATGTGAAGCTTAAATAGAAGTTCTGCTTTCCTTCATTATTTATCCCTTGTTCCTAAACAATTTGTTGAATTGATGATCCTTTCTCCACTGAATTGTCTTTGCACATTTAGTGAAAATCAATCGACTATATATTTGGGCTCTATTTCTGGACCCTATATTGTTCCAGCGATCTATTGTCTTTGTTGTGAAACACCACACTGTCTGGATTATTGTAACTTTACCATAAATCTTGAAGTCGGATTACACAAGTCCTCCACCAACTGTGCTCTTTTTCAAAAGCGTGTGGTTGCTCTGTTTCCTTTGCATTTCCGGGCTGGACTGGACAGGTACAGGCTCAGTCAATGGCCCTGCTGCAGCCACCTGATGCCCACGCCCTTTTTACAGATCCGACCTCTCCCAGCCATTGGAGCAGAAGGAGGAGGAAGGGGGGAGGGAGGGCTGGACTTGCGGGAGGCTGATTGGCAGCAGGGCTTGGATGCCAGTGGAATGTTTTCCTGGGCATCGGCTTTCCCTTCCTGGAGGGGTGGATGAGCGGAGGTTGCTTGTGAATGTTTTTCTTGGGCACGTTTATTGGGTTTCAACAAAAACACAGGATATTGGGCTGGATCTTCCATGACCAAGGGTGACTTGCAGGCCACCTCTGACACTTCCTTGAGGTTCGCCTTATCCAGCCCTTGTCACCATTCAAATGCCTACGGGACACAGATTTACAGAGAACTGGCCTGACCTGCCGGCCCACACACCACCGACGCCGTCCTGACCTCCTCGTCGCGCTGCTCCAGGAAGACATTGGCCAGAGACAGTAACTCGATGGCGGCACTGGGGATCTGACCACACCCTGGCCTCTATAAAACCCTTCCTGGCAAGCAGGATCTTTAGTTAAAGCCATGGTATGCGCTGGTTTGCCCAGAATAGTCCTGGTTTTCGCTTATTGCCCAGGTACAATTATTGATAATAACCCCTTTCACGCCCCCGAATGAGCCAGGCTAGATGATAAATTATACAGTGGCGCTAAGTAATGCTTTCCAGCCTAGGGAAACCAGTGTGGAGACAGGCACGGGGGCGGGGCGATGTCTCAGTCACCTGCATAAATGCACACGAGCTTCTATAGTTTCTTGGTTACGTTTGCTTGTGTTTTGTTTTTTGAGACAGGGTGTTGCTATGCTGTTCAGGCTGGCCTTGGACTCATGGCGATCCTCTTGCCTCAGCCTCCCAAGTGCTTGGATGACAGGCACGCACCACCGCACCTGGCTGTTTTTCTTAATCAGCAACAAGAAAGGGAACTACTAGGCTTTAAGGCTCTAAGATGATGTGGAAGTGAAGGAGAAGAATCAGTTAAAAGCGGAGACGTGTGACATACAGATGCATCTCCAAATCCAGCCTCTCTCCGCCCTACTCCTCTCCAAATGCTCTCTCTGCCTCCTTGGCTATCGGCCAGCCAGGAGGTGCAGTTGCGGCTCCCTGACTCTGCCTCGTGGCCTTGGCGCCTTGGGGCTCTGTGCTGTTGAGCGTGTCCCCTCTGCTGGAAGATACTTGTCCCTTACCCCACCACCCCAGGTGTTTTCTCTGGCTCTTCCCGGCCTCCTCTGCCCTCCATTCTTTCCTGTCCTGCCTGTGTTTAGGGGCACATTGCCCCGAGAGCTGTGTGAGCCATGTGTGGGACAGCACGGTCCCTGAGCTCTGAGCACTGTGACCGGCATAGGCGAGGACACGGCCAAGCGCTGCCCAGTGCACTTGGCCATAAACATTCACTGGGCATTAACTTTGCCCCAAGCGTGACATTGCAGGGGACACGGCGGTGCACGTGGCATCCCTGTGCCCAAGGCGTCACCGCCCACACACAGGGGTGTGGTGTACGTGTGAGCACGCGCCAGGCCCTCTCACGCATGTGCACGTAGGTACCTGCTCCGATTCCTGTCCTCCAACCTGTGTGTCTTTCAGGAAGCCCCCAAAGTGGGGGAAAAAAGCTTCAAATCAAGCCAGTCTTTTTTCCATGCAGTTTCCTTGTGAACAAAGCAGGGTAAACCTCTGATTGTGGTCAGGCAGGGAAGTTCAGGGAGGCTGAGCCAGGATGGTCCCTGGGGGGAGCCTGTGAGGACCCCACTGAGCCCACAGGGAGGAGGAAGTGGGGGGCTTGACCTCACCTGTGCCCTGGCCAGGGCTGCAGCCAACTGGGGCTTCTCAGGGGCCAGTATGCGACAGGCAGGGCTCTGTGTCGCTTGTCGCCAGGAGGGTTTCTTCCCAGAAGCCGGTCCCAGGCCACAGAGCTGGGCAGAACCCCACGTGCTGCTGCTGGTGAGGACGGCTCTGGTCCTGGTGATTTATTTGTGAAGCTCTGGAGCTGGGCGAGGGGGAGGTCACCGCAAAGCTGGGTCCTGTCCCAGGGAGGAACCAGCCCCTCACTTCCTTGGCTTTTTGTGCTCTGGATGAAAAGAATTCAGTGAAGACGACAGGCAGCCAAGCAGAAATCTAGGGAGAATTTATTGAAAAGTAGAGTCGAAGATCCAAGAAGGCAGGCAGGGCCAAGAAGGCATCTGCCCTAAGGGTGAGTTTGAAAACGTTTTAGGCATTAAAGAATTATTCCTGGGGTCCAGAGAGCTAGGATCATTATGACGCTCACTGACATTTTACTTAGAAGTTACTTTGGAATTGCGAAATGTCTTCCTGTCCCTTGAGATGGTCAGTGTCCTCAGAGGCTTTAATCATATGATACATTGAAGTCTTTAATTAATTAGCAAATGCATGTTACTTTTTTGTTGTTGTTTTTGAGACAGGATCTCAGAATCCTGTGTAGTTCAGCCTGGCCTTGATCTCATAGCCCTGAAGCCCTAATTCATGGCGATGCTCCTGCCTCAACCGCCCAAGTGCTGGGATTACAGGCATGTGCCGCCACACTGGGCTTGCTTGGATACCCTCTCCCTGTTTGTCCCTCAGTCCCCCTAGTGCCTAACTATGTCCCCAACAGGAGGAAGACTCATGGGAGGGCCAAGTCAACATCAGGTCCTGGAAGCTGGGCAATGCAGCCATTGAGGAAGAAGAGAGGAAAAGAAGCAGGAGTGGAGGTGGAATGCATGGGTGGGAAGAAGGGGGGAGGGAGGGAGAGAGTGAGAGGGGGAGAGAGACTGATCCTCAGGCAAACCCCAAAACCCAGCTCTGCAGAGGGAGGAAGGATGGGGATTTCCGTCCTCCGACACGGTAAATCCATCTCCTCCTCTTGGCCACTGCTCCCCTCTCACTCCGACTCATTCCTGCCTTTCAACCGTCCTCCCACACCAAGGATTCATGTTTTCCTCTTCTTTCTCCCAGAGGTTGCAACACCTTTGGGCAGCTCTGGGTCTTGTTCCCTGTCCCAGCTGTCACCTCCTCCTCCAAGACATGAATGGATGCTGCTGGGTTCAGGAAGAAAGTGGGTGAGAAGTGGCCTTGCCCAGCCCGGGGAGGCAGGGAAGGGTGACCGGCCTGGCCAGGCCTGGGAGCTGGTACTCAGTGCCCAAGGTGGGCTTCCTCCACCTTTTCAGAGCAAACACATGGCAGTAGGGAGGAGATGCAAGGTGACTCTGAGGTGCTGAGAAACGCCAGCTGCCTTTGGTAACCTGAGCCCAGAAGCCCAGATGACTCAACTGTTGTCGCTGGCCAGGGGCCTCTGTCCAACTCACCCAGGGCCTCTCTCTCCCCTACCCCAGCGAGTGAGCGCAGGAGAGGGAAAGGGACAGGGACTGGAACTCCTGTCCCCCAGGGGAGGGGAGATGGTCACAGCGTCCTTTAGAAATGCTGAGTCATGGGAGTGGCTGCTCTGGGACCGTGGCTGCTTGGGTCTTCACTCTGGGAAGTCTGGAGAGAATCCAGAAGCCAAGGTCCCCCTACCCCTGTAGCCTATGCTAGAGAGTTGAGGGCTGAACCTCAGATTCCTAGACTAGCCTGACCTGCAGCACAGCCCAGTCTCTGGGATTGTTCCTGCTTTCTCTTTCCTGTTCCACTTGGAAACTTCACCCTGGGTAGAGGTGGGGGCGGATCAGGGATTTTTTTTTTTTTTTCTTTGACAGGGTTTCACTATGTAGTTCAAGCTGGCCTTGAACTCATTACATAGCTCAGGCTGGCGATCCTCCTGCCTCAGCCTCCCAAGTGCTGGAATTATAGGCATGTACCACCATGCCCGGCTTCAGGGATGAGTCTCGTTGCCCAATATATAATGTCTAGTATATAAGAAGTGCTGAATATGTTTATTGAATGAATAAATGAATAAAATATGAATCAGAGAGAGAAAGGAGGTGGAAATCAAGATTGGACAGAGACTGGGTATCAGCATGGGTATATGAGATTTAAAGGGGTTCTGGGTCTTGGGGCAGACCATTCTGTAGCCACTGTCTAGCGGCAGCCCCTGGCATGAAGGGCTCTGTAACCCCCCTCTCAAACAGCTTGGCGTCATCCCAGGGACAGGGCTCACAGAGGAAGGTGGCGCTTTTGGGAGACTCCGGTCTCACCTGAGGGAAACCCCGTGAACCCTGCTCTGGTTTTTTTAAAATGAAGGCTGGTGACAGCGCCAAGGTTGCAGTGATTTGTGGCAAGGCAGGGCCTATCTGTCTCCAAGTCAGGTTCTTCTGGCCCTGCCTGGCCCCTGGGCGACTTAGCAGGCAGCTTTTCCTGGATGAAGACTGACAGGCACTGACTCAGTTGCAGGGAAACCAGTTAGACCTGGCGGGATCTGCCCTCACATCCACCCTGCCCTGGAGCCTCTCCTAACCCATCCTCTATTTCTCCAATGCCCCTCATCTATCAGGCTCTTAAAAAGGAGCACTTAGGAGACCCTTCTTTTCTTCTGATTCTTTAATTACACTGGACTCCCCAGAGGTGTGGAGCCAGGGTCACCTGTGTTTGTTTCTGTGGCGCAAGGGATGCTCAGGGAGAGCGTGGTGCTGGGGCGAGTGCAGAGGACCAGACAGGACTCTAGGCAGCCTGGGAGCTGTGTGGTTGCATGAGGAGGTATATGCTCATGGTCCCAGCTATTCAGGGGGCTGAGGCAGGAGGATCTCAAGTCTGAGCCCAGCCTAGGGGCAATTTAGCCACTTAAAAAGAGCTTGTCTCAAAGTAAAATATAAAAAATGCTGGGAATGGAGCTCAGTGCAAAGGCTCTGCATTCAATCCCCAATGCCACGGAAAAAAAAAAGTGCTTTGTGGGTTTTCTTTTTGTGCCTATTAGTCAAGTACAAAGTGTTTGCTGTTTGACCTTCATTTAGTCTCAAGGATGCTGAAAGACTGAAGCAGGCTGCCAGCCAAACTAGAAGCAAGTTGGTGGGTAAGGCTTGGGGAGCAGGGGCCCCCGCCAAAGCAGGCTCAGGAGCCCCTGACCTGTTAGCATCCATTTTCAGAGACCCAAGGGCAAGCTTCCGTCAGTCAGGTGTTATGACTGGATCCACTTCAGTTTAATTCAGGAGTGAAAATCCCACGTCCATAAGTAGTCAAGAAAGCTCAGAAGCAGCCGGGCTGATGGACATGGTGTGCATTTTTACTGATGGTTCTTTTGGAATGGAATCTACAAAAATCACACATTCAGTTGTTTAAATGTTTTGCTACACGAGAGGGAAAACGTCAAGCCCAGGCCGTCAGCCAGGGTTCAAGATGCTCTTGTTGGTCAACCGAAGCCAGAGGTTGTAGAGATTCCCAGCCTGTGCTTGTGATGTCCAAGGGTAATTTCAAGTGCTGTCACAGGGTGCTCAAAATATGAGTCTATCTTAGCTTAAAAGTCACACACACACACACACACACACACACACACACACACACAGCATAACCTGTGCTAAAAGTTTGTTTGGGGGGATGAGAGCTACGAAATTAAGCAACAGATAGGCATCTCTTATCCAAATGTTTTACTTTTCAAAGTAAAAACAAAATATAAAACACTTTTTTTTTTTTTTTTTACAGAGAGGAACTTTCTGATTAAGAGAAATAGTAACAAATAGAAACAAATCCTGAAACCTTCCAAGGTTTGACTACACTTGTTTCAGGCTAGCCCTGAACTCACTATGTAGCCCAAGCTGGCCTCGAACTCCTGGTGATCCTCCTGCCTCAGCCTCCTGAGGGTTGAGATTACAGGTATGTGCCACCATGCCTGGAATACACGTACTTTCTTTGTTTCATAAATCATTGAGTAAGTGTGACAAAGAGGACCTAGCTGGAATCTACAAGGTGTTTAACGTTTTGTATAAAAGGAGCCATGAACAGGAGGCCAAAGGAAGGTTTGGGCTGTTTTATAAGGGATCATGGAGGCTCAGTGGACTGGGAGAGCCATGGACTGTTTTTATTTATTTTTATTTTAATTAATTAATTAATTACTATTATTATTTATTTTTTTTTTTTTGAGACAGAGTCTTGTAATGTAGTTCAGGCTGGCCTTGAGCTCACCGTGTAGCTGAGGCTGGCCTTGAACTCTTGGTGGTCCTCCTGCCTCAGCCTTCCGAGTGCTGGGATTATAGGCATATGCCACCAAGCCCGATTTTGTTTTGGTGTTTTGAGACAGGGTCTTGCTGTATAGTCCAGGCTGGTCTTGAACTCACTATGTAGCCCAGGCTGGTCTTGACCTTATGGTGATCCTCCTGCCTCAGCCTCCTGAATGCTGGGATTTCTTTTTACTTTTTCAAAAATGTGGCTATTAGATATTAGACTAAAATTGCTTTCAGGGCTCACATGTTACTTATCTTAGGCAGTGCTAATCCAAGAATTCTCCCAGCACTTGAACTTAAGATCAAATTCCTTACCTACCTTGAAGGACCTATGTGATCTGACCAATGCCAGCCTTTCTGGCCTCAGCTTGGACCACAGTCCCTTCAGTCACTGTGCTGCAGCTCCTCAGCACTTCCACTTCTGTAGCTCACCAAGCTCCTTCCTGCTCAGGGACGGTGCCCCCGCTGGGGCCACTGCTTCTAATATTCCTTCCCTGATCTCTACTTGGTTGGATTCTTCCACTGTTTGGATGCCGTCTAACTTAGCTGTCATCCTCTCAGGACAACCTTAACCCCTGTTTTCTAAAAAGCTGTCTCTTCTCCCTGCACCACTCCAGCTCACTTCCCTACTTCATTTTCTTCAGAACATTTCATCAGTATGGAAATCACCTCGTCAGTTTTTGTTTCTTTTATGGTGTATGGTCTATATCCTTTAGATGACTGTTTCACCTCTGAAAAAGCAAGGGCTTGGTCTCTCTTCTTCTTTGTACCTCAGTGCCTAGCACAGGGCCTGGCATATAATAGGTGTACAATTAATATTTGATGCACAAATTATTTGAGAAACACAGAAACATTGAGAAGCCAAATTTTGGGGAGTGTCCTGTTAGCTAATTGCTGTGTAACAAATCATCCCACAACCTAGAAGTCTGAGAAGGGAAACCAGCTGGCTTTGTACTCAGCCAAGACCCTGGGAACATAGGCTTACTGTCTATTCAACATGACCTCATGCTGTTTCTCTGGCTTCATTAGTATGACTTCATTTTTCCATCTCCCGCCCAGGTAGATGGTTTGATTCTTCATTAAAGGAGCTTCTTATTAATATTTCAGTGGAAAACATCAACACAGTTTGTACCCTAAGTTTCTTTGAATACTTCATCTGGAAATTCTCACCTTTTAGTTTCCACCAGTTTTGGATGTTCCACTGTGACTCTGGCCCAATCCTACCCAAGTTCCCACTAGTCTACACCAAGCATGGACTCATCAAGTCATCCGGGCCTTCCTTTCTCTCTTGGACACACTGCCAGTGGCCTGCCAGGTGGCTCTGCCCCTCATCGGGACAGCAGCGACCTCAGCTCCGTCTCTTCAGTAGGCTGTTGTTATGGTTTAGATCTAGAATGCCCTCCAAAGCCTCATGTGTTCAGAGGTGGGGCTTTGGGAAGGTGACTGGATCATGGTGGTGCTGTACTCATCGGTATTCATGCCTTGTTCTTTCACAGCAGACTTGTTGTGAGGAAATGGGCCTGGTTGGAGGTAGGTCAGCAGGAATCTCCCTCCCTGGCCCCTCGCTACTCTCTGTCTGCTTCCTGGCCACCATGAGCAGCTTTCCTCTACCAGCCCCTTCCATCATGCCCTTCTTGCCTTGGAGCCAGCCGACCATGGACTGAAATTGTGAGCCAAAATAAACCTCTACTCCTTTAAACTGTGGGTATTGGGTATATTGTCCCAGTGTGATGTCAAAGCGATTGAGACAGCTGTGTTGGTGATAGCTGGGAGCCAGCTTTTGATATGCACAAAACAACAAGTCTTCTGCGATCGCTCATCATTCCGTAGGTTGACGGAGCTCAGCAGGGCGACTCTTCTGCTAGGGTGATGCTGGTTGTGCTGCCGTCATCATGGGATGCCATCAGCTGCAGCATCCACGATGACCCCCTCACATGTCTGGTGGCTTGGTGGTGACAGCTGGAAGGTTGGTCTCTGCTGGAATGCTGTGCTGGCTGACTTCTCCTTCTCTATAGAGTTTTGTTTGTTGTTTGGTGCTGGAGGTTGAGCCCAGGTCCTTGTGCTCGGCAGTGCTCTAACACTGAGCCACAGCCCAGCCCTCTCTGTGTGGTCCTGAGGCTATTCCTCCTCCATCTGTCCACTGCACCACGTGGTCTCCCCATTAGTGTGCCCGATTCTTAGATCATGGCTTAGAGCTCCCCAACATGCCAAAGCAAAGCCAGGCCACCTTATATGACACAGTGTCACTAATGCTACCTTCCATTTGATAAAGCAGTCACAGGGCCAGCCCAGAATTAAGGGAAGGAGAAAAAACTGCCTCTTGACCATAAGAGTGACACAAATTCACCTCCCCTTTAATCCACCAGAGAGCTGAACTCAGAGATAGAGATGCTGGCTCATCAACCATTGTGCACAGGGGAGAGGGGAAGCAGAGGTCAGGCAGGGCCCAAAAGGTAGGGAGCCTTCCCCTCCCTGCTGTCCCTGAGCAGAAGCTCTGAGCTGTCAGTAACCCTGCTGCGAGACCTGGGAGCCATCGTTGTGTTCCCAGGAGCCACAGTGCACCAGACAGCCCAGAGTGGAGCTCAGTGGGTTTGCAGGGAAAAGATGCCCATTGTCATGTGGGCCAGTCTAGCAGCAAGCAACCCAGCATAGACACAAGGGACACAGGAAGAGCATGAAAAGGCACACAGAGGGCTGCCCTGAGCTGTACCGATGATCAGGACAACTGGAGAATATTTTCTCCAAGCTGTGGTCAAAGACAAAGTTTTTAAAAAATGCAAATATTTGGATATAAAAATAGCATAACTGTGTTTGGAAAATGGAGGAAAATAAAAAGCATCACCCATATTATCTTTCCCTAACACAGCCAGGCATTCTGTCCTGGTCTTAATGGAGAGTGGGTGCTTGGGACAGTGTAAGGAATGGGTGGCTACGGAGGCTGATCTGTGCTTATGTGGCAATGGAGAGGCCTTCTCAGTCCTGTGCAAAGGGGTCTGGCTGGGGAGAAAGAGGCTGGGCCAGGGCATTTCCCGGGTCTCCTCAAACCCAGACAGCCCGGGTGCTTCTCGGAAGGCAGGGCTTGGTGGAGCCCTCCTGAGGGAGGCAGATGCACCAGGGTCTGGGGACAGCCAGGGGGTGGGACAGGGAGGGAGTGAGAGAGAGAGGGAAAGCAGAGATATCCAAGGGGTGATGGAAAGGTATGGTGAATGTTTAAATTGTTAAAAACCTCATGACCGTAAAAGACACATTGCCAAGAATGATGGGATCAGTGTGTTCAAAGTGAGAGGGAGAATTCTGAGGGGGGTTTGTGGCAATGTGTCTTTTACTATAAATTTTTTTTTTAATATGTAGGTACTAGGAGTCGAACTCAGGACCTCGCGCTTGCCAGGCAGGTGCTTATGCTGCTGAGCTATATCACCGGCCCAAGTTTTTTTTTTTTTTTTAAATGTAAACATTCACCATAAATTTTGATCATTCCCACAGATCAAACATTTATGGTACTTTCTGTCAAATAACACCACGATGCTGTGTCTTCATCTACCTTATTCACCAGATCTGGCACCGTGCAACTTCTGGGTCTTCTACAAAGTTAAAATGACCATGAAAGGGAAATGTTTTGAATCAATTCAGGGCATCGAGGCAGCCACTATAGCACAACTAAAGACACTCAGGAAAGAGGACTCCAGAACTGCTGCAGAAAGCAGCAAGAACAATGGGATGAGTGTGTTGGAAGTGAGGGGAGGATTTTGAGGGGGATTCATGGCTATGGGTCTTTTACTGTAATAAAAAAATGTATTCACTGTTATTTTTTATCACACCTCATATAACCATTGCCCAGGCTGCCAGAGGTAATGCTTTCCACCTTCACCCACCACCCCTGCAAAGTCAGGCTGAGCTGGTTTAACCAGCTGTGCTCTGCCATCCTTCATGATGTGTGCATCGCTCCCTTCTGCTGCCACCAGCCCACACCCAATGCCACCTGTCCTCACTTCTCCCTCCACCTTCTCACCTCTCTCACTCCCTGAGCAGCTGGGACTACAGCTGTGGGCCTCTTCACCCAGCAAAGTCCTCTTTTCTTCTTTTGCTTTCTTTCCTTCTCTCTCTCTCTCTATATATATTTATTTATTTTTTCTTTTTGGTGCTGGGGATAAAAGCCAGAGCCTCACACTTGCTACGCACATTGTCTTACTCACTTTTCTCGTGGCTGAGACAGACTAGCCAACGCTTGCAACTGCAAAGGAGGAGAGGTATATTTTGGCTCATGGTTTGTAGAGGTTTCAGTCCATAGTCAGCTGGCTCCAAGGCAGGGCAGCATGGCAGAGAGGTCTGGCAGAGGGGAAAGAGCTCATGGTACGGTGATGGGAAGCAGAGAGAGAGTGAAGGGAGGAATGGGGAGGAGGTAAACCCTTCCAGGCCACTCCCTCAGTGACCCGCCTCTTCCACCAGACCCCACTCAGCTCTAAACTCAGGTACACGAATCCACTGGTGAGTATCAGCCCCACGGTCCAGTTGCCTCCAAGAGTCTCACCTGTGAGCGCTCGCGGCACTGGGGCTATCTCCATAGAAACCGCAGCATATGTGTTCTACCACTGAGCTGCACCCCAACCCTACACACTCCTCTGGATCAAGCACAATGTCGGAATAGAAACACCAGCAGTCACCCGCACAACTCACTATGTAGTGAAGGCTGGCCTTGAACTTGCAGTGATCCTCCTGCCTCAGCCTCCCATGTACTGGGGTGACAGGTGTGGGCCACCAGGCCTGGCCAGTCAATAGTGTTTATAATGTGAGTTGTTGTTATCATCATCCTTCTTCCTATACGAGTAATATCAACTTCCAGAGGAGCTGGTGCATTGCCAGCCGTGGTGCGAGGTGCTGGGGCTACAGGTTTTTGCCCCCCTTCAAATTTTGCATAGTCTGGGGTGTAGAGCAGATGAGCAGGTGCCGCGGTCCAGCAGTGCTGCCTTAGATGCCCCAGGAAGGGCAGGAAGGACAGATGGGTCAGAGAGGGGCTGGGAACCATCAGGATGGACTTCCTGAAGCAGGTGGCTGAGCCAAGGACTGGGGCACCCGCGGTGTCTGGGCAGAGGACAGAGGAGGGGCACTTCCGGCCCAGGAACAGCATGTGTGAGGGACAGAGGCCAGCAGCGCTGAGGGCTGGACTGAGGCCAGGATGCAGCTGCTGGCAGGGAGGGGCAGGTTTGTCCTGTCCGGAGGCTCAGGACACTGTGGGGGTGGCTGCTGCAGGTGTGACTGAGGGCCAGAGGTCCGTCTGGGAGTACAGGAAGTAAAAGGCTGGAAACTGCTGCCCCAAAGCAGGGACACTGGGGACCAGGAGACCAAGACAGGATGGCCTGGTGGTTCCTGGTGATGGCAGAGATGCAGGGACCAGAAAAGCAGGTGTGAGGGAGACACACTGCCCTGAGAACACAGGGGGAGCACCTGGTAAGTGTGGGCTGGGACACACTGACTGCCACTTGGAGATGCCCACGGATGGCCGTGTCCATGGCTGGGCACCCAGGAAGGAGTCCGAGATGGAAGACGCTGGGCAGGGTGGTCTTGGGATGTTGCAGCCCATCCTGGCCACAGCGGCTGAACAACGAGAGGCAGAGATGGGAGGAGAAGGGAGGCGGAGAGAGTCCCCACTGGATACAGAGAGAGCTGGGAGAACTCAGTGGAAAGAGAAGCCACAGTGAAGGAGGGAGTTCGAAGTGCTGTGTTTGAGCGTGGTCAAACCTCACAGATGCTGAAGAGGGGAGGGGCAAAATGTGACCAGAGGGTTTGTGCATGAATTGTCCTGGCCACAGAGGAGAGAGACAGCGATGGCCACCAATGATGTATTCCTGGGGAGAGAGCAGAAGCAATGTCAAAGGGGGGCTAGTAAAGACTGCAGAGACTGAGCTGAGTATAGGGATGCAAGCCTGTAATCCCAGCACTCAGGAGGCTGAGGCAGGAGGATCACCATGAGTTCGAGGCCAGCCTGAACTATATAGTGAGACCCTGTCTCAAAAATCGAAACAAAATGACTGTGAACTTCTATGTTGGGGACAGGGGAGTGCAAAAAACTTGTGGTGGGGGTTAGAATTCAGAACAAAAGCAGATGTACTGTGGGTCACACCGTCAATGAAGGGAAAGAGGACAAGAGTAGAGCACAATCCCTAAGAAAGGGGGACAGGATGGAGCCAGGGGAAGGTAAGCTTAAGGGGAGGTGTCAGATGATGACAAGGACCAGGAGTTAAAAGGGCGGGACAGAGGAGGGCATGGAGGACAGGTTGAACAAGGGTCCAGAGACGCAGCGGAAGGCTGATGAGGTCCCCGCCAGAGGAGGAAAGAACTTAGGTTGTATTTGGCTTTTTAAAAAAATTAAGTTGAGCCAAGCCTAGTGTCACATGCCTGTAATCCCAGCACTCGGGAGGCTGAGGCTGGAGGATCACTGTGAGTTCGAGGCCAGCCTGGGCTTCATAGTGAGTTCGTGTCCAGCCTGAACTGCATAGTGAGACCCTGTCTCAAAATACAAACAAACGAATAGAACAGGAACAGGGTGTACAAGACGTTTTCTTATCCCAGGAAACAATTCTGGTGGCTGTTCATACATTCATAGCAGTTGCTTCTGAAACTGACTTGATCTAGGGGATCTCCTGTCTCTTTTGATGAATAATATTGCTATTATGGCTGTTTTTACATTTTGATGCCTTAGGGGCACATTTTATAACCATATAGCTAGGGAGAAAGGCTGATGGAAGAGAAACTTGCAGGGAAAACAGGAAAACAGGAGAGAAGTTTGTCAATTGCTATAGTTTTTCTCTAGGCTTTAGTCTCTTATAAACTGGATTTATAAACTGCACATCTTACACTGATGATTTAGTGAAATGTGTTGAACGTGAAAACATATCACATGTGTAAGAAACAAAATATTTAAACAAATAGTATTCCTTAAGTAACTTGGCTTTTACTAAACCATACTTGAAATTTTGAGGAAAAAAAAATGCATTGGTCCACGCTTGACTAAAGGCAATTTAGAACTGGAAGGAGATCCAAAAATAGAAAGAATATCCACAGTAGAGCCCTATTGTTAATTTAGATTCCAATTATTTACTTGGGCTGCAATGAGGGCTCCTCTTACTCTATAAGGAACCGCAGTATAGTCACTGCCAGAGCCATGTTTAACTCTTAAAAGAATGCATTCTGTAATGTTTTAATGAATTCATTTTATGAAAGCAAGAGCCTTTGTAAAACATGAATTCAGACTCCATCCACGTCTTTGCAAAAATTCTTTTCCTAAAAGACATTTAGAATGGAGATTTTTCTGCAAATGTAGACAATTTTGTGTAGCCAGATCAGTTTAGGCAGCTTCCTTAATTCAGCAGCTGCTAGCCAAGCAGGGAAAGCTTTTTCTTAAGTGGAGAGAGTCCTGATAACCAACAGGTCACATTCTCTTTTCAGAAAAGAAGACGTCAGATGCCAAGGGTGAGAAGAGATATTTTAGGATGGAGAGGGAAAGTGGTGGTATTTTGTTTTGCTTTTAGAGACAGGGTCTCACTATGTAGCCCAAGCTGGCCTTGAACTCGTGGCAATTGTCCTGCCTCAGTTTTCTAAGTACTGGGATTACAGGCATGGCCAGGATACCTGGCCAAGTTTGTGAAGGTAAAAGGACCCCTGAGACTCCCCGGGCCAGCTTCTCATTGGGCTGGTGAGGAACCAAAGCCCAGATGCTTAAGATACTTGCTCAGTGGATTTGGAACTAGAAGCCATATTCCAGGACTCTCAGTCCCATTCCTTGACCACATCCAGATAGCCCTGCTCATTCAGGTTTTTATTTTTTATAGCACTGGGGATGGAACCCAGGGCCTTGTCATGCTAGGCAGGTGCTCTACCACTAAGCCGCACCCCCAGCCCCCAAAATGGTTAATCTTGAAATTAAACATTTGACAATAACTTTTCTTAGTTGGAATTTGACTAGCAATAGAGTGCCAGCAATTTCTATGGTCACAAAATTTAACCATAGTTTAGAGGGCCGGCTGGATATGCTGGCATGTGCCTGTAATCCCAGCACTCTGGGAGGCTGAGGCAGGAGGATTGCTCCAGGTTCAAGGCCATCCTGAGCAATTAATGACTTGGTGAGACTCTGTCTCAAAATAAGGGGGGGGGGCTCATTGCTAAGGCCTTGGGTTCAATCCCCAGCACTGAAAACAAAACCACTAATAATTTAGGGGATGAAAAATTTGCCTGTTATGATATATAACCTTTTTTTTTACTAGCATTGAATGAATACTCCTCTTTTATAGCATTTAACAGATTAATTTTTCTTTCCTTTTTTTTTTTTTTTTTCCTTCTTCCACTATCTTTCTTGCCAGGCTCTGAGCTTTGTTTGTTTGTTTTGAGACAGGGTCTCACTATATAGTTCAGGCTGGCCTTGAACTGACTATGTAACCAAGACTGGCCTCCAACTTGAGGTGACCCTCCTGCCTCAGCCTACCGAGTGGTGAAGTTACAACTGTGAGCCACCTCCTGTGAGTTTTATAATACAAAAATCATGCCTTTCTCTTCATGGTGCCTGGTTTAATAATTATCAAGTGAATGTATGAAATTCAGAGACCAAAGAAGGTGTTGTGGTCCTCTTACATGAGGCTCGGTGCATTTGCAAGCAGCCCCTGAGGTCTCTGAGCAGAGGTCACGCTGGCTTTCTGGGCTGCTAGACATCTTCACTGTGGTTGTTTAGGACTCATAACCACTGACATACATCCAGGTGAATGTGCCAAGCACCATCCTAAATGCATCCTGCAACTCTGTAAGGCTTTATCCTGAGCCCTAGGTTATAGATGAGACAGTTACAAAGTTGCAGCACAAAGAGTTACAAAGTTGCAGCACAAAGAGTTACAAAGTTGCAGCACACAGTTAGTTACCAAGTTGTGGGGTGAAGTGATCTGGCACTTGCCTGTAGCCCCAGCTATTCTGAGGCTGGAGCAGGAGGATCTCTGGAGCCCTGGAATTTGAGACCAGCTCAGGTGACTTATCCAGACCCATCTCTTGAAAAGCAGATGGGATAGGGAGGCATAGGGAAGTTAAATAATTTGCCTTGGGGTAAAAAATTGAACAATCTGGAGCCAGATCCTAATGCTTATAATCCCTGAGCTATAATGCCATAAACTAAGGACCCTGGGAGGTAACTAACCTCCCCCCCCCCCTTTTTTTTTACCTCCACGCCAATTTGTACAGTGCTTGAAAGTGTACATACAACACCATCCTCATCCTCCTAACATTTCCCCAAGCTGCACTTCACCCTCCCATTCCTAACCCCTTCTGCTGTTTATCTTTCACCTCCACTCCCAGTGCCAGCCCTCTGAAATCCATCCCCGGTTCCCTCCCAAATCAGAATTCATCTCTTGCTCTGAGTGCCCTTTGTGTAAGCTTCAGTTCTGGCACTTGGCACCTGAAGCTTGGGATGAGTCACTGGTGCTTGAGTCTCCCTGGCTGAAGGGGGGGGGCAGGGGAGACTGTGTTGCCATAAGCGTCACTGTTTTAGTGCCTGCTATATACTGCTGGCCGCTTAGTAGGTGCTCGGGTTTTATTAATTTTTTTTTTTTTTTTAAATGCAGGGTTTCCCTTTGTAGTCCAGGCTGGTGGAGAACTCGCAGTGATCCTCCTGCCTCAGCCTCCCTAGTGCTGAGATTGCAGGCCTGCGCCACCACACCCTGCAATGCTCAAGGCGTTTTACAAGAGATTCTTTTTTCCAAGGCATGCAGAGTCGCTGTCTGTCTGGTGGCAGGGCATTTTTTGTGGGGGAGGGGGGCGATGAAATAGCCTCACCCCTTCCTGCCTACTCCTGCCTCGGCTTGGCGTAACAAACGTCTGGCAGGGCCTCTGCTGCCCTGGCCCTGGCCCTGGCCCAGGCCCAGTTTCTCGGCCTCTGAACGCGGCCCCGAGCTACCGGGGGAGCTGGAAAAACACTGGCGGGCGCCCCACCCCCGGGCCTGCTGCTTGGGAGGCGGCGGCGGCCTGCCTGCCAGCGGGCGCGGCGAGCTCGTGTGGCCGCGGTCCCCCGGGTCCTCCGCCGCGCCTCCCCCCGCGGCCTGGCCGGCTGCCGGCGGCACGGGCGGGGTGCGCGCCGTTCTCACGACCTCTCAGGTTGCCTGAGCTCATCTGGGAGCTATTCATTTCCTGCCAGAAAGCAGCCGGGCCTGCTGGGCGAGCCACCTTGGTCGGGGCCGCGGGGCTGGGCCGGGCGGGTGGCCGCCCTGTGCGCTCCCGCCCGGGCCTCGCGCCCCAGGCCCCCGGGGACGCCGAGCCACTCGGGGGCGCGAGGCGGGGGCAGCGCGTGCGCCCATCTGGTTGCATTTAGGCGCCGGGAGGAAGCTAGCAGCGGGTGGTTACCGGCCGAGGGGTGTGGGAAAAGTTAATTGACTTTAATGACAGGTTCCCGGGGACAGCGGGGACGGCGAGGGGGTCTGGTTAACCCCAGGGTGCCCGCCACAGGAACGCGTGGAGTGAGGCAGGGCGCGCTACCCTCTGCTTGGCGAAGGCTCGGGTCCTGGGCGAGGAGACCCCCAGCCCTCTTCCCGGGTTGGCTGGATGCGCTGGAGACTGTGGGGGAGTCCCCAGCATCTTACAGGAGAGGCTGCTGAGTCTCATCTCTCCAGCGAACAGCACTGCCCGGGGGGCTGGGCTCGGAGGGCACGGGGTGCGCCCCAGGCCACATAATTAGGCCTGACCCAAGGGACCCCAGGGGGGCAAGAGTGAAGTGGTCTGTCCCCCAAGAATTACTCCAGAAACAGCAGGGCTCAGGAGGGTCATGTCTTCGAAAGAAACCCACTCACCCTCCAAGCTTGGCAGTGGCACCGAGGAGGGAATGACTTATCCACGGTGGCACAGAGAGTTCAGGGCTCTGTGGGCTCGACTGGATCCCACTGAATGTCCCCATGGAACCCAGGGTCTCCTCCCTCATCATACTGTACAAAAACAAATGCCTTTTGTGATAGTATAAACCTACATTTCAGAAAAAAAGTGTTCATTTTAAACCACCGATTCTTTACAAAAAAATAAACATTGACTCATTTTCCCTCCATGTATCCCTTCTCCCCAGGAAGATGCTGTATCTATGTATTTTTGGTGTTAGTAATAAAAATGTACATTTTCAGTATAGCGAAAGACACAGAAATCTAGTTTTCGGTTGATATCATGATTGTGCTGTTTTTGTTTGGTTTTTGCCCCTGTGAATTTCACAGCTCATCAATGGAAAGCAAAGGCTTTCATAAAAACGGAGACCCCAATGCTGAGTTATTTCTAACAGGACAGTTAAGTCCTGGGAGGCCAGAGGCCAGACTTACCTGATAAATCATGTGAATTTGGGATGGGTGTCTTAATAAGCAGCAATTATTATGTTTACATTTGAATGAGAGGGAGAATGTGGAAAAATGATACGATAGAAAAGGGTGTGTGTGTTTCTTTGGCAGAGGGTGTGTTAGCCACCTTTCATGTCCACAAAATAAGGCAAGTAGGAGCCAAATTCAAAAAAGTATTTTTTCTACCTCTCCCTCTGGGGCTGAAGAGATTGGAGAGAAAACTGACTGCTGTCTTCTAGATCAGCCCGTGATAGAGCCGCCCTCCTCGCCAGCCTGTGGGAAAGGCCCGAGCCAGGCGGGGGAGAGGTAAAGCTTTTGAAACAAGACAGAAAATCGTTGCCTTTATCTTTGTTAGGAAAGCTTCAAAGATTGATCTCTCCCGCCTCATCCTTCTCCTCCCAGAAGCGGTGCAGAGGGGAGGAGGGGGGTGAGCGAGGCCACAGGCAGGTGGGAGGGGCCCCGCCGGGGCAGCAGTGGGGGAGCAGGGTGCACCGGCCAGACCCACGGCGCGGTTATGTGTCTGGTCTCGTAGGGCTCGTGGTTTTCATTTCCCCAACACCTGGATGCAGTCAAACACCTGGCCAAATCTGACAGAATCTGACAAGCCTTTGTGATGGGATTTGGAAGAAATTCCCTGCAGATCCTGGCACAGTTTAAAGCTGTCCGCTTTGAGTTAGGACTTGTTAAGGAGGGTTATGTGAGCTGAAACCCGAGACGGGCCTTTTGCTTCTATCTGGAGCCCACATCTTGCCTGGAAATGGGGCATGACCAAGCGAAGGGGTCGCTGGCTGTTTGTATTAAAAGGGGAAGACGGGCTGTGCGCCTGACAGCGCAGCCCCCACATGCTTTCTCCATTAGAGCCAAGCACAGCAACTTATCAGAAACACATGTCTGGGCTTGGGCTCCGCTTGGGAGTCTAACTGGCTGTCCCTTGGCAGAAAGAATCTGTTGACCTCTACAGCCTGAAGAGGGTGCAGAGGGGCATTTCCAACCTTTGCACGCTGGTGCTAGGCAACGTCTCAGTGCAACTAAGGTTGGGTTCATTTGGGAGGACCCCTGTTCTTGAAGACAGGAGGCTGCAGCTGCCAATATGAGCGATTTTACTTTGGGGTTGGTTCGTGGCTACCGGGCAGCAGATGCCCTTGGTGGGCAAAGGGCTGGAACACTGGATCCCTGAACTTTGTGAGTTCAGTCCTCAGGAGGAACTAACAGAACAAGGACTGATGACTTCACACCACTGTTTTGAAATCTTTTAAAGGAATCGTCACAAAGTTATCAGGGAAGCCCTATCAGATAAGTTCTCATAAGTCAGATGGGACTGACTCTGTTCATGGAGTGTTGGTGAAAGATTTGGATTAAAAAAAACCCAAAACTTGTTTTAAGGACGAAAAAGCTAATTTCTGAATTCCCAGCTTAATATGCTTCAAAGTCCACCAAGAGCCTCTTTTTATATGTTCTGAAAGAATCATTTCTAAGACATAAAAGCCTTCACTCTTTTATTATATTTTCTCAAATAAACTTCCCCAAAGGAAGATATTTTAAGAGCATTTCTCAAACATCTTTGGCATCACATAAAGAAATCTCGTGTAAAAAACGAAATGTCATCTCAATTTTTATAATACAAAGGCGCAATCCAATATGAACATATAAAATATATACAAATATAGTGCATGGTCAGTCACTTAATACAGCTCTCTACAAAAAAGTAACTTTTTTTAGGAATTAAAAAAACAACAACAAAGTAACCACTTAATCACAAATCGTCTCTCCTAGTATCCATGTTGCAGTTTAGTGTCCGGAGGGAGGAGTGGGTAGGGGGTTGGGGGAGCGTAGGCCAGAGCCCCTCAGTTCCGCCACGGCCTCCACATGGAGTCCGCGGTGAGCGCGGGGCCGCTGGAAGGAGATACGGCATTGGGACCCACCGAGGTCCCGCTGCTGCTGGTGTAGACCGGGATGACCGGGCCGCTGTGCGCAAACGCCCCGTTGGGGATGAGGAAAGCGAACTGGCCATCTGGAGCCGGTACCACCTGGAAGCCGCCGAACACCTTGGCCGCCTCTCCAGCCTGGCTGCCCAGCTTGCAGGGAGCGCCGCCGGGAGGGGGCGCCGCGCCCCCGGGGATGGGCACGAGCGGCGGCGGCGCGAACGGCGCGTGCTGGGGGCCTCCGGCTCCCGGTGGGGGCGGCGGCGCCTGCAGGGCGGGGTGCGGCTGCCCCGGGTAGGTCATGGCGTTGATCTGGGTCATGCAGTTGGCCAGGTGGCCGAGCAGCCGAGTGCGCACCTCGGTGTTAACGCCCTCGCACGTGGACAGGAAGCGGGTCACCTCGTTCATGCACTCGCTGAAGCCGGCGCGGTACTTGCCCAGCACGCTCGGGTCGGTGCTCAGCGCAGCTGCGGGCCAGAACGAGACAGACGGGTCACCCAACGACTCCGGCCCTGGGGCCACCGTCTCCCGCCCTGGGAGGTCCCCCTGCCGCGCCTCCCTGACCGCGCGTCCGCGGAACGACCTCGGGCGAGGAGGGCGGGGGAGGTTTGGAGTCATTTCGCCACACTGGCGTGGTCACCGAAGCCCAGACACCCCTCCTCGTCCCCTGTTGCTGCATTAAACCGATCTCTGCCCCACAGCTGTCAACCCCACTCCCCCCGCGCGACGTGACCTTGAGCAACACCACCCCGACCCCACTCGGGTCTCATTTCCCGTTTGCAGTGGGGGGATGGGCGAGGGCAAAACCCGATGACCCCCGGGTCCCGTTCAGCTCCCAACTGCCACCGGCCTGTGCTCAATCCCTTCCTCCGCAGCCAAGCAGCCCGCCGCCTTCGCGGCTTCGACCTTCTCTCCCTCCCTTTCCGGAACAGTAACAACTTGGAGTTGTGGCTATAAATAAGACCCAGACCGTGGGAACGCGAGCGGGAGCCAAGGCAGTAAAATGGAGCTGAATGCCTCTCACAACCGCGGGCGGAAGTCTGGAAGGAATCAGCGCGCGGCGCGGGGGACGCGCGCGCGGGGGACGCGGCGGCGAGTGGCCTCACCCGTCATCTGCGCCCGCTGCAGGTTCCGGAGGTGCTTCACTGTCATCTCCAGAATGTCTGCCTTCTCCAGCTTGGAATGCCGGGAGCTCTGCACACAGGAGGAAGCCAGGAGAAAAATCAGCCCCTGCCAGCCAGCTGCCTCGAAGAGCCGGGATCCCCCACCCAGGGCGCAGCGCCCAAGCCCGCGTCCAGGGACCCGGCGACAGGGGCCCCGGGCCTCCCGCCTAGGGTAGCGCGGAGCAGTCAGGGGAAGATCCTCGCACCGTAGGCGAGGGGCTTTTACTCTTTGTGGCTGAAGAACAGAATTTCATATTTTTAATTTTTTTTTAAAAAGCATTCCCCACTTACATCTTTTTTAAGAGCATCCAAAATCAGTGTTTTCAGCTGGCTCAGACTTTCATTTATTCTTGCTCTTCGTCTTTTCTCCATGATAGGCTTTGATGACTGCAAAGAAATAAAACAATTTCAAAAAAGCCCGAGTTCCCATGGATCTGCCATTTCACCCCCAGTTCTTAAGAAAGGACCCCTCAATCCTATAGTAATTTTTTGGGGGGTTGTAGAGATACCCAGGTATTGCCCTTACCTTTCTGTGCTCTGACGCTGTCTTTGGTTTATCCGGTGTCGTGTTGACACTGGCAGGGGTAGCAGCCACCGGGGACGAGGAATTTTTCTCCATTATATCAGCTGGCATTTTCTTTTCCTTTTTTTTTTTTTTTAACAATCCCTAGAGAATTTTATTTTTGGAGTCCTTCACGCAAAACAATTTTTTTTCGTTTATGCCCCTTTTCCTTGAGATTTTCGTAAAACTACTGCAAGTGCTGAGGGTGGATTATATAATATTTTATGGCTACTTGGTAGCGCTATTCCAGGACCAAGGAGAGAGGTAGACGGGGGATTCCGCTGTTATCAGCACCGGCTCCGGATCCTGTGTGATCCCCAGGCCCTGGCGGCCTCTATATATATCTGGGACTGCACGCGAACGGCTCGTGTGAAACTTCCCAAACTTTCTTTCCCACAGTAACTTTCAGCCAATGGGAGGAGGAGACACGCGGCACCGCTCGTGGACCGCGCCCCCCCATTGGCCGCCAGGCACAAGGTCTGGCGGCCAATGGCGCGCGCCTGAGCCCGGGGCGCCGGAGGCTACAACGTCAATCAAAAGGATTTTAACCCTTTGCTATTCTGCCTTCTGGGCTTTACTTAACAGAGGATTTTTCCGCTTAGGTTTTTGGTCTGTTCTATTACTTTTGGGGCCAAGGTCTATTCTCTTTGCTAGGTGCAGTACAGCTACTCTGTAATCATTTGAGGTACATTTTTAAGGGTATAACAAGAAAAAGGACTATCTGCAGTGATTAGGGGCAGGGGTGCACTCCTGCCAGGGTGTGCTACCGACACAGATGTGATTTCCCGTTCGGATTCTATATATTCGGGTGGGGGGTAGGAAAGTGGATCGTGCAGGAAAATATTTTATAAATTCCTTTATGCAGCAAAAGAAATGCCTTACACTTTTCCGTCTGCAAGTGAGCAAGGTGGTTTGTGAACGCCAGCCCGTCCCTCCCCAGCCCATCATTCCTCTCCTGCAGCCTGGCCCACTGACCCCGAGCTTTCGGAGGAAACAATCATTTCCAACCAGGCAAAAAGGAAAGGGAATTTCAAATGAAAAACGAACAACAGGGGGACTGGGGGGCAATGTCACCCTTTTCCTTTCCACCCGCGGGTTCTCGGTGCTGCGGAGCCTGGAGATGGCGGGCGAGGCGGCAGCGTTCCCCACCCCGCGCGGGCGGTCGGAGCGACGTCTGCGCCCTGGGCGCCCGGCGCGCGCGGGCCCTTTAAGAGCCGCGGCGGCCGAGCTGCAGTTTGACATCAGCCGGCCGGCGAGGGCGCGCCCGGGGCCGAGCACGTGCCAGGATGTTTTATTGCCGCCCCGGCGGCGGCCGGCCGGCAGGATGTGTGCGTGCGTGCGTGTGTGTGTGTGCGCGCGCGCCCCGGGGGCAGGGGGCGGGGGCCGGCGGCGGGCGGGCGGGCGGGCGGCAGAGGGCGGGGGCCCGGGAGAAGCCAAGAAGGTAAATAGCAGCTGCTGTGCCGAGCCTGGGAAAACTCCGCCCCCTGCGCCGGCCCGGGCGCCTTGGCGCGCGCTGCGTGGGGGGCGCGAGTGCGGCCTGGCCCCGCCGGCCCGGAATCCGCGGGGGCGGCACGGGCTGCGAGCCGAGCCCCTCGCTCCCCAGCCCCCTGCGCCCCGGGCCAAGGTCAGCGCTTCCGGGCGGGGAGTGGCGCCCCGGGGCGGGGGTGGGGACCGGGCCACCCGGATTCCGCCGCGGCCTCCCCCGTGACGGCCTGGGGGCGGGCGACCCTGCGCGTTCCCCGGCCCCCCGCCCCCCTGTCCCCTCCGATGCCCCCGCCCCGGCGCCCGCCGCGGTCATGGGGCGCCTGACCGCACTTAGGAAGCGGCTGGGGCGGCCTCTGCCTCCGCGCGGCGGCTGCGGTTAGCGCGGCTTCGCGCCCCTCCCCGTCCCGCTCCCCCTCGCTGCGCCTGGGAGGCCGCCGGCGGGCGGCCGGGAGGAGGCGGGCGGGCGGCTGCGTGCTGCCGGCTGGCCGGGCTGCGCGCCGGGAGGAGCCGCCGCCACCGCCGCCGGGTGCCACGTGGCGGGCGCCGGGCCGGGAGCGCCAGGGCTCTAGCGGCGGCTTCCCTGGGGATCGGCCCGCCGCCACCACCTTCTGCCCGCCCGCCCGGGGCGCCGGACCCCTCCCCGCGCTCCCCTCCCCCACCTTCCCGCCGCCTGGGAGCTCTGCTCTCTGCCAGGGCAGCCGGGCTCCCAGCGTACTGTTTGATGTCTCCCATCCCCCCGCGTCCCGGAGGCCTGGCACACACATTGCTCAGACACTTCATTCCTTCCTTTCTCTGAGCGCCCCACCGAGATAATGTAAATGATTTCTCCAGATCGCGTCCGGGTTCCTGCCTCCGGACGACCCCGAGCGAGCCTCGGCCTCTTTTTGAGGATGGAACGCGCGTGCTCAGCGCCAGACACCCGGTTACATCCCGGATCTCCGCGAGGGGAGGTGCGGGCAGCCAGCTGCGCGGGTGGGGACCCGGAGGGCCTTCCTCTGCTTGCCCTTCCTCTTGGGGCTTAGATGGTGCGACAGACCTAAACGCAATAGGGAACCGCATCTGTATGAGCAACAGTGTTGCCGGGCTCCTTGGCGGGTTCAGGAAGTAAGAGCACAGGTGTCCCAAGGAAGCAGGAGGTACCTGTCCTCGTGAGTCAGGTGACATCTGTGGATTTCTAGAGAGTCCTCAGGAGGTCGTAGTTCCCGAGGGCCCATTTGGTCTCTACATAGACGGAAAATGTTAGGGAGATTCGGGAATATGAAGTTAATTATAAGTTGGAGTCCTTTAGAAAACTTCTGGAGGAGGCGGCCTGTGCTTTGTACCTTGAAAAATAGGAACGGAGCCCTGGAAATGTGCTGTGTCACCGGCTTGGGAAGAAGGGAAGCACCCGGGGCATGAAAGGTCCAGCTCCTGGGAGCCTGAGATCTTTATTCCGTCGTGTAGAGCTGGAGCCCAGGTCACAAGACCTTTGAATATCTTCCTTTTATTTGTTCTTTTGGGGATTGGATCCAGGGCCTCAATGCATGCCATGCAAACGCTCTACCATTGAGCTACACCCCCCACCAGTCCTTTTTAATTTTTGTAAAATTTTGAGACCAGGTCTCACTACATTAACCAATATTGCCTGGAATTTGAGATCTTCCTGCCTCAGCCTCCTCAATAGATAGGATTACAGGTACCCACCACTGTGCCAGGAAGAAACATTTTGCTTTATGAAGGACTTTGGACCTTCTTTTTAGACCATGGAGACGCATGACATGCTCACAGCAGGTGAAAGGAACTTAGGAACTTTAAGAAAGGTGGCCCTGGTGAAGGTATAGTGTGTAGATTTCAGCATTGGGACACAGAAAAGCCAGTCAGAAGGGTCAGTCCGATGATGAGGTTCTTAAGTGACAGTTGTCGACTGATACTTGCTTGGACTGAGCTCACCTGGGCATTGTGACCTGATTCAACAGAAACGTGCCCATCTTTTAACACAGACGTCCCTGTTCCCAGTGCCAAGTGTCTAACCAAGGGACCATCACAGTTGGCTGTCCATGCCTCATATCTACCTTCTAGGACAGCCCTGGAGTGGCAGCCAGTGCCTTCCCTTCCTTGCAGGCTTGGTTTACTCACTCTTGCTCCTTGGGCTACTTTGGGATTTTTTGTGTTTTCTTAACAAACTGCAGAGTGGGCCTCGTACTGTGGGGTTCTGAAGAAACCGTGAACAATGTCTCCTTTGTTGACCTGCAACCCAGGCCAACGGGGTAGGACTTTGCTTTCTTATTTTAATCAGATGGAAACGTTCCTGACAGAAAATTGTCTGTTACTTTTGGAAAAAAAAAAAAATGGGGTTTTCCTGTGTGTTTGAAATCCTCCTGGGGAAGGGTGAAGTCACCCTCCTTTCTGCGGTGCCCCAAATAAACTTCACAAGCTTCTTAAACTGCTTCGACACCAAGTCTGACTTTTTTTTAAAAACTGCACAAATACACCGACCCAGATTCTTCCAAGGAACTAAACCTTTCCCAGGGAAGCGCGTTACCCTTTTCGGATTCCCCCCAAATTCTTAAGGCCTGTGCCTCCTCCCAGGAGCTGGGGGGACACAGACTGCTGTCTCCTGAGGTGCCACCCACCCCATCCCTCCTAGGCTGACAGCCTTGTCCTCTGACTCTGTAGCCCCTCACAACTTGGCACCCTGAAAGTATATGCAGGGTAGAGTAGGGTCCAGGTGGGGTCTCACCTCCCACAGCCTCTTGACTCAGTTAATCAGCAACTCATTTATTGCCACTTGAGTGTTTAGCTTGGTAGAATGAGCAAGTAGACACACGTGCGCGCGCCCACGCACGATTTTAGAGGGACAGAGGTTTCAAGTAGCCACAAATTAGCCAAGATTTTTGTGTCTGGACCTCTCCCCCCAGAAAATTCAGGAAGAAATTATGGTGTTGCACACCTGTAATCCCAGCACCTGGGAGGCTGAGACAGGAGGATCACCACGAGTACAAGGCCAGCCTGGGTTACATAGTGAGTTCAAGTCCAGCCTGAACTATATAGCAAGACCCTGTCTCATGCCCAAATAAATAAATAGAAATTTTCTTATGAGTGTGTTCATACATTATTTTTCATCATCCTTGTCCCAGCAGCTCCTGGGTTTGACTTGTAGCGTGCCCCTCCACCTGCCCCACCAAGGGTGATTTCTCTGTCTTGTATCACCTGCTTGCTTTTAAGCCATAAAACAAATACCTGCATCTCTGGTGAGCCTCTTTGTCCCCTAGGTATCAGGAATGGCTTGTGGGCTTGGCTTAAAGCTACAGAAAAGAGAGCAGGAGCGGGAGAGAAAGGTATTTAGCCTGAGGACTCGAAGCCCTTTTTTCCCTTTTCCTCCGCTTGACTGACTTTCTCACACTCAGATTCCCCGCAGCCTGCCGGAGACGTGGGAGCAGCCTTGCCAGGCACTGTCCCGGGAGGGCTGATGAAAGAGCCCGGGAAGCACACACGGGGCGGAGCTTTCCTGCCCTCCCCTCAGTCCTGCTGCGCACCTGTACTGGAGCAGCCCCACACGTGTCACCTGATCGCATCCCTTTCACAGACCGTGAGAAAAATAAAGCCCAGGACAGGAGAGACATGTTTGTCGTCTCTGCTGGTCTGCAGCCAGCTCCTAGCAGCGTGAGGGCCCGGAACTGGTGCGTTCCAGGCTGCCTGCACCGAGTGGCGGTGCTGGTGGCAGCGACGCTGGGACGGGGAGTTGGACGTCACCTTCCTAATGATGCCTTTGCTGCTGTGTCCCAGGCATCTGGCCGCCTGGCCTTTTTTGTAATCTTTTACTGGATCATTAGCATAGCACAGCTAAGAGTCTATATTCTCATTGCAGAATTCATTACCAGGAATTTTACGTGGGGGTTCTGAACCCTCAGGGAGCCTGTACACCCTGAAATAGAACTCTATAAATTGTATCTCTATATGCAATTTTATTTATTTATTTACTTGTATAATTTATTTTGCAGTATTGGGGAATGAACCCAGGGCCTTCCCGCTGAGCTGTATCTGCAGCCCTTTATTGAGACAGGGTCCCACTAAGTTGCCCAGCCTGGGCTTGAACTTGAAATCTCCTGCCTCAGCCTCCCCGAGTGCTGGGATTATAGGCCTGGGCCGCCAATGAATGAGTTCGTGTATTGTTTTTCTTTTCCTGAGAGATTGTGCCACTTTCACAGGGTTGGGAAGCTCTTGGTAACCAGAGGGGTTAAAAAAGCCACACTGGCAGTCCCTGCTGAGTGGTGAGTGCCCTGGGACCCAGGGAGGGCAGGGATTGGCTCAACTGCAGCCTGAGCTGGGGTGCAGTGGCCCTCCCAGCCCCGCAGTGCTGGGGGCCAGGGTAACTTCCAGGTAGGTCTGCCGAGCTGTGATCACCGGCCAGGCCTGCACTGAAAGTAAAATAGCCGCGTTCCTAAGGAGGCCGAGTCCCTACAGCTTTGTTCTTCCTCCTCCTCGGGCAGCTCGGCATCCAGGGATTGGATGGAGAAAGGAAAAGGCAGGAAAGAGGCTGCCAGGAAGGTGGAGCTCAGAGCCGCCTGCAGCCAGAGCCTGGTGGCTGTGCCCAGGGCCCGGTGACAACTGCGACGCTGTGTAGATTCCCAGCCAAGCCTCACCAGGCAAAGCGGAGCCGGGGGCAGAGAGTGGCAGCTTGTGTGTGGGCTGTGTGCAGCCGGCACGGCACTGCCTGGGAGCGCGAGAGGAGGGACAATGTGCTTTTCTGCCACTGCGAGAGGGTGGAAGGGGAGGCTGCCAGGAAAGCCTACCCAGGCTGGGACGGTGCCCATGGTGGGAGGCTCTGTGGCCCTTGGGCAGGGCTTCCTTGAGGCGATGCTGTGGGGCCAGGGATAGAGGTGGCACCCCAGGACCCTGAGGTTGTGCTGCCAATGGGTGGGGGCTTCAGGAAGCTCAGGGAGGGGGGTGATGTCTGGCCCCTTAAAACCCACAGCAAGAAGGATCTGGCTTCTCATAAATGGCTCGGGTATGACATCAGAGCTAATGTCTCCAAAAACCAAAACAACAACAACAAAAAAGCTACTATTTGAGTAAAACTGACTCAAAAGAGATATGCGATGAATGTATACCATATATTTTTTTCTTCCTTTCCTTTCCTTTTTTTTTTTTTTTTTTTTTGTGTGTGTGGTACTGGGGATGGAACCCAAGGCCTTTATGCTGTGTGATATCTAGAGCCCTTTTTAAATTTCTATTTTGAAACAGTGTCTTGCCAAATCACTAAGGGGCCCAGGCTGGGCTCAAACTTGCGATCTTACTGCCTCAGCTTCCCAGAGTGCTGAGATTCCAGGCATGCGCCACCATGCCTGGCAGAATATATTTTTAATCATCAGTCACGTCTTCCTCACGTTATCTCACATATTACAGGAAGTAGGAAGGGGGATGCAGGGGAAAGGAATGAAGAAACCAATGAATCCGCTCACTTTTTAAGTGGAGCTGGGGACAGAGTGGCCTGAGCAAGATCGAACAGCATCCTGAGAGGGAACAGTGAAGCCTGAATCAGGCTCAGATTTTAAACCTGCTAGCAAGCAACTCTTCCCCACTCCAGCTTTAGAGGAGAAAAACATTTTGAAATATCTACAGCAAGTGACTCGCATCACCCAAAGATGCACGTTACAGCTGAGAAGCTGCACCACATGTGTGCTGTGACTTTGACCACGTCCCGAGCGCAGCTGAACCCCCATTTGCAGCACTGTGGTTCTCTTGCATTTGCTTGCCAGCCTGTATTCTCTGGAAAGGAAGGGGTCATGGCTCCTGGGTTCCAGGAGACAGGAAGCCTCTTGTAGACTTGCACAGAGCCAGTCAACCTGGCCGGGCTGAGCTGTTCTTCTTCCCTGTGTCTTTAATCTCACCAACCCTTATTTGTGCTCTAAGGGAAAGGTTGGGGGGGAATCATTCTGAGCCCTGCATCCAACCTTCTGGTGCAGGACCTGCATTGCAGGACCCCCGGCTCGGGTGCTGGGAGTGTGCCAAAGGCTTAGAGTGCAGACATCGAGCTGCTGCATGGCGTCATGGTCAGGAGAGGGAGAAGTGACGAAAGAATGGGCTTCCCGAGTGGTTCAAGGATGAGGTGTGCCTGCGAACTGTTTGTTTATGATGATTAGGGGGCAAGATGGTCCAGGCAGCTGCCGTTAACTGCAGCCCAAGACTCTGGTGGGTTCCAATGTGGTCAGGACCTTCTGGTCTCTTCCACGATTTAGAGCTATCTGTCCCTCTAACCTCCCCATATTTGACAGTAGACAAGGCACTTCCATGTGCATTATAACATTTTTTGTTTGTTTTTTGAGACAGGGTCTTGCTATGTAGTTTAGGATAGCCTTGAACTCACTATGTAGCCCAGGCTGGTTTCAAACTTGTGGTGATCCTCCTGTCTCAGCCTCCCGAGTGCTGGGATTACAGGTGTGTGGTACCACATCTAGCTTGTTTTAGTATTTGTGCTCATACGTGGCCTTGTTTATGACCTAGGCTATCTACCCCGGACAGACTTGGTTGGGGACAGCCCAGGATGGAGGGAGAGGTCAGTGGTCAGTGCAGGACACACTGGGCTGAACCATGGGCTGGACTCAGGTTATGAGCTAGACAGATTTTCTGGAAAATAATGTGTCTACAGAGGTGAGTAGGTAAGGAGCCTAGGAACCAGGAGGACCTGCTTTTCTTTGGCAGGGAGAGCCATGCGCAAGCTAGGATTTCCAGAATCGGAAACAGAGAGACAAGGGAGCTGTCTGTCTACCTGGTGTAGAAAGTCAGTAAATGGAGGATGGATTTGGGGGGAAGTTTCAGGGAGCAAATATGCATTCTTTAGGAGGAAAACCAGAAGGGAGACATGGAGAAGGAATCACACTTGGCAAATGGTGGACATGTCCGGAGAGGAGGTGGCTGGGTGGCTCAGAACCGAGGGTGAGGCAGACTGAGCGCTGATGTGCCCATCCTCACTGTCCCTCAGTGGCCTTGGGTAGCTGCCTGCCAGCTAGAGTTCATCTCAAACACCTCATGCGTGGATGCCGTGTGGAACTGGACGGGACCCTCTCCTCGTGTGGGGCTGGACAGTTGCAGGCCATGCAGCTGAAATCCCAGCGGCCCGGGAGGCGAATTCCCTGGAAGCACGCAGGTGCCCGCCAGCCTGGTCTGACCTGCGGGATGTCTCCTGATATGGTGTCGCCGGCTCCTGGAGGTTGCCAGGCTGTGTGTGTGTCATACGCATTCGACGGTGGCCCTTGTCTCAGCAGGCTCCCCAGTCATATAGGAAGGCAGGCTGTGCAGTTCAAGTGTTTAATGTCCTTGTTTTGGTGCTGTCTGGCCCTCCCCACCCTCCTCACCTGCCCTTAAGGTCCTGCACCTGGGACAGACCCAGACCTGGTGCCTGGGACAACATGTCACGCAGACAGAGGGCGAGCGTCCCAGCTTGTTTGCTCTGAACCAAGGGAACCCGTGTTTCTGGCAGTCACACAACATGCTCAGGGTTAGAACTGTCCAGCTCGGGTTGTTTCGCTTGATTCTGTTCAGTGACTATTTTTGAGCACCTGCTGTGTATGAGTCAGAATTATGCACCTGTTTGGAAGATCGCTTCTGTCCCTGCCTGCTGTTCAAATGCTGTTCATCTGTGTGGACTGGGGACATCTTGGGTTTATACTGTCACAGTTTCTTCCTTACCTGCCATAGTCTTCATCTCTGTTGCTTCCCCAGCAAAGAGGCTAGAGTTTCCCTTCTTGTGCTAGTAGAGTAAGCCCCCAGGTATGAGGAGAATCAAGGCACAGATGAATCTGGACCATAGGAAATCTATTTTATTGATGATTCAAGGAACCTTTAAAGGTTCAGCATATGTTTCTAAATTTTTCTTCAATTATTTACTTGTTTTTGTTTTTTCGAGACAGGGTCTTGCTTTGTACTGCAGGCTGGCCTTGAACTCATTATGCAGCCCAGGTTGGCCTCAAACTCAAGGCAATCCTCCTGCCTCAGCCTCCTAAGTGCTGGGATTACAGGCATGCACCTCCACACCTGGCTTCTTTGATTGTTTCATCAAAGGGATGGGTTTACTTTTGACCACTCTTGGCGACCTGCTCTGGGCAGCCCGGTCACCCCTGCAGACAGCCGGCCCCTCTGTGCTGCAGTCAGGTAAATGCAGGGAGCTCTTGGCCGCTGTGTTTTCCCAGGCCTATCTTTATTGATGGTTATTAAAGACACACCGTGACATGGCAGTGCATGAGTACAAAGCCATTCCCAGGGTAAGGTACGTGGGAAGAGGTGAGATACTGTGCTCCCATCCAATCCTCCTGTAATCGCAGCCTGCCGTATCTACGTAGAGTTAATGAGTAAGATTTAAGCAGGCGGCTTCCACCTCTGGGCAACAGATGGGCAGGTCACAGGTCCACGGGAAGAGTGGAAAAGAAAAGGTAGGGCACATCTGGGCCAGGTGAGCCCAGTGGGCAGTTTGGGCAGTGTGCAAGCCGGGCGACGGGCCAGAAGTCAGGTCCCTGTGTCCTCCTCTTGCCCTGTCTCCCGCCCGCCAGCTCCTCTGGGCTGGTTCTTTGGAGCCAGGGAATGCACAGTAATGACGCGAACACCCCGGCTTAAATACGTGTGCAGGGGTCACACATGAGCCTGTCTTCACTTAGCGTCCGCACCTCTGTTGTTTTACCGTGCAGAGTGCTGCGGAGAAAGGGGTTATAAAGTTGAGGCCGTGTCCTCTGGCATTCAGAGTCTGCCTCTGTGAGCTGTGGCTGACCAGGTGGTTATTTCTATTAGGAATGCTGAACACATATCCGGAAAAATAAGATAGCAAAGTGGCTAAAAACAGATTCTGGAGCCAGACTCTCTGGGTTTGTGTTCCAGTGTGTTCACTTTTTAGCTCTGTTACAGAACAGTTTTGTTTTGTTTTGTTTTTTCTTTCTGTCTAGTTTTTTGATACAGGGTCTCACTATGCAGTCCAGGCTGGTTTTGAACTCACGGAGACCCTCTTGTCTCAGCCTTCCAGGTGCCGAGATTACAGGCATGTGGCACCACATCCAGCGGACATAATAATTCTGGACCTCAGTTTACTTACCTGCTTAGTGGGAAGGTAGTCACTGTACTTAGTTGTAAGATTATTTCAAGAACTAATACATGTTCTGTATTTAGACTAATGCCTGCTGAATTGCAGACACAACATAAATTTTAGCTACTTTTATTTTTCCTCTATGTGTATCTCCGATGTATGATAGTTACCTTCATGCATCTAAAAAAAATCCACAAGATGTTAATATTCTCAAAGAAATAGATGAATGGCTACTGTGGTCAGTTGGTCTGTGAAGATGTTTGATAAAACAAAAGCTTCAGTCCTGTGGCTTGCCTGGGGATGGTAGCACATGCCTGTAATCTTAGGACTTGGAGGCCGAGACAGGAGGATCACCATGAATTCGAGGCCAGCCTGGGCTACATAGTGAGCTCAAGCCTAGCCTGAACCACATAGCAAGACCCTGTCTCAAAAAACCAAACTAAATCAAAGCAGAACAAAAAACAACAAAAGCTTCAGCTGCCCTTTATGACTCGCAGGCCCTGGGGCGAAGAGAAACCTTAAGACATGACCCGAACTCTGCTTCGGTTTCCAAAGAAGAGGGCTCCACTACCAGGCATGGTGGGGCGCAGATGTGGAGCTCAATGCAGTCCTGGGCTTCTCACTGTGAGGAGCCTCAGACTCAAAGAAAGGAGAGATCTGAGTGGGGGAAGGGCGTGGGCCTGGCCCTCAGGGTGTCGGTGTCTGTAGGGACTGGAAGGCACTGAAGGACTTTGGGGGACATTCACGCCAAAAAGTTAACATGGGCAGGTCCTCCCTGGATTCCTGTAACTTATGGCTCACACTGGGGCATTTTGAGGGTGATAGGAAGTTCTATTAACAATCACTGGGAGAACAGCACGGACTAGGACACATGGGCCTGCGACCACATGTGCCCGGGCATCTGGTCTGTTCATTCCGCCATCTAAGAGCTTCTGAAGGGACAGTGAGAAGAAATTTGTTGCTGTTGTTTGGAGACAGGGTCTTGCTGTGTAGTTCAGGCTGACCTCGAACTCACTGTGTAGTCCAAGCTGGCCTGAAACTCCCAGCGATACTCCTGCCTCAGCCTCCTGAGTGCTGGCATCACAGGTGTGCTTCACCATGCTGGTTCCTGTGTGATTATAGAAAAGGCAGGTGCTACCATTAGAAACTTGGGCCACTGTTCCTTGGCTAATATTTGCCCTGTTAGCCTTGAATTGGATGCATCTTTAATGGTTAAAAAAATATACTTCTTTTATGAACAGGTCAAGGTCAAGGTTTATGCTTTGTTAATTTCATACAAAAAAAAATAGAAAGCAAAGAAAAATGCCTCCCCTGTCTGCCTCTTCATCTGTACACCTGTGTAATGATTAATAACAGCTCGTGGACTATTGTTTGGTGTGGCCTGGACTGGTTAGAGCAGAATACTGATTCATGCTTCAGGCATTTAAGAATCACAAGTGTTTACCCTGAGACAATAAATGAAGGAGAGAGATAAAACTAACACCCAAATATGCCAAGATCTTTGAATAAAAACCATCCATAGCATGAAGTCTGGGGCTGTGACAGGCAGTGTGGGCAGCAGCATTCCGTCTTGGAACACGATTACATAGTGTGACCCAGTGGGAAGCCTGGGACGTTACAGAATTTTCCTTTCACTTGGTGGTAGGTTTCAGGCAACTTTTCACCTTGGTTTCCTGCATTTGTTTTCCCCTCTTCTCCCATGGGTGACTCCACTTCAGTCTTTTGGAAAGGCATGTCTTTATGTATCTTTATTATTTTTTTACTTGCTTTTTTGTTGCAATACTGGGGGTTGGACCCAGGGAGCACTGAGCTACATCCCCCCAGCCTTTTAATTTTTATTTTGAGATAGAATATCTGTAAGTTACTCATGCTGGCCTTGAATGTGGGATCCTCCTGCCCCCGAGTAGGTGGTATTACAGGCACACAACTCAAGGCCCAGCTCTTTCCATGTCTTTATGAGGCACTGTCCCCTAGGGTTTCACTTGCTGCCCTCTACTATCTTCCCTTTATTCTAGGTGGGGCTCTGGCAGGATGCACCTGGGAAGATGGAGACCTAATTGAAATTGGGGCTAGTGGGACTGGAGAGGCGAAGGGTTCAAGAGACTGAGATGGGACGGGCTGTGGTGATGGTGCTGGGCCAGGACGGAGCTGGAGGGTTCCGAGATGGCCCCAGACTTGCAACGGGCAGAGCTGTGTTCCCAGGTCCATTTACTCACTACTCCTGGGCTTTGCTCCCGCCTCTGCCAGGAAGCCCAAAGTCTGGCGAAGGAAGACGGACATTTGCCATTCCCTGAAAGTCCTTTTCCAAACATCTTTTGCTTCGAGATACTTTTAGATTTACAGGGAAGTTGGAAGTGAGCGCGGGCCCTTTTGGGGAAGGTGCCATAGAGATGACATCCCTTTTCCAGGTCACTGAATCAGTGGCTTCCTGGTGACACCTTATGTCTGCTGGTCTAACTATGGTCACTAGGCTAAGGTGGTTTATGCCAGGATTGCCCTGGTAAAGTCAGGGTCTGACCCATTGTGCTTCCTAAACATTTTAGGTACGACTGCGAGAAGATGATGCCGGGACACTTCTTGGGTTTCTGGCTACTAAACTTAGAACCCAGGAGAGTTTCCTGCCTGTGGCAGTTGTGACCCCGGGCATCTGGTGGTGGTTTGTGAGTTTCCCTTGCCCTTCTCCAGTCATTCCCTGGAACTCTCCTTAGGGAAGAGCTCCGTTCATTCTGTCCTTTCTGATAAAGAGGAAATAGAAGACTCTTTAGAAGCCTGCGTCTTAGAAGAGGAGACGAGCTAAATAAATAAATGGGTTTGATGGAATGTGGAAAGGGGAGAGATGGAGTGGGGGAGAGTGCAGGATTAAATCGAGAGCTCGGGAAGGCCTCTGAGAGGAGGCTTCATGCAGCTCTCTGGGAAGCTTTCTAGGATGTGAGATGGCAGGGGCAAAGGCCCTGGGGCAGGACGGTGGCTGCAGGCTCCTGCGGGTCTTTAGTTTCGAGGTCGTGGCTGCCTTGTTGTCCTGATTTGGTTCACAGTGTTGACTTTTTGTGGCCACGTTGACTTCGGGGGAAGAATCAGGAGTTGCAGGGTGCCAGATGTATTGAATAAGACTGAGGACACAGCATCATGTTTTTACAAGCCTGCCTTTCTGTCGGATGACACTCGGCAGCAGTATTCGGCGTATTTTTGATCACACCTCATGAACGCAGTCATGCAAGAGGCCTTCCAGAATTGCTTCAGAAAGTGGTAAGAATGATGAGATAAGTGTTTGAAGGAAGAGGGAGGATTTTGAGGGGGATTCGTGGCAACATGTCTGCTACTATAATAAAAAAAAAACCTAAACACCCACTATATTTTTCAATCACTTTGTATGTAATGTTTAAAATTTTCAAGATGTCCAAAAGGGTAGATCCTGAAAAGTGACGTGTCCATCTGTCACCACTGTCCCCAAGCCCTGCCCAGGGACAGTGACCTTTCCCTGTCCCTTATGTTCCCATCCAGGGTTGCTAATGAACAGGCAATGGCTGGTAGCAGATAGTAACTACCCATCTGTGGTAAACTGAGGCACGCTGGAGACTAGCTCCCTGGCTGCTCCCAGGGCTAAAGCAGCTCCCATGTACCTTGGGGGCTGGCGGAGGGGGCAGTGCTGAGCAAGATCACTCCGCCATCCGCCTTGCTGCTGTTGGCTCAGGGCGAGTTTGCGGAGGCCACACCTGAGCGGACCTGGGCGTTTGGTGGCACCCTCCTGGCTCTCGGGCTGTGTCCCTCCAGGGAGCCGCGTTGTTGAGATTCCCAGGTCGAAGTCGGCCAGTGGGGAAAAGGAGAGGAAACTCAGAGAGGAAGAGAGGTGGGTGGGAGAGAAGGGGCGAGGGACGTCAGCCCCTGTGCGGGGGGAGATCCCCGAGATTTCTGGGGGTCCCTGTCATCCTTCTCTGCTCCTTCGACCTGGCAGCCCCCCAAGCTCACCTGCAAGGTTGCCTCCCCAGCCACCTTTCCCGTGGGAATCCAGCACCGCCAACGCAACCCCTGAACTCTGCTGGGCCTCAGCCAGCAGCCCCGGAGCCCTCGCCCTGCCCATTACAGTGACACGATGTCGGTTTTATTGAGGCGAGATTAGATTAAAAAAAAAAACTTTTCAGAAGTGCGATTCACATGATCTCCAGTCCTCTCCCTGTTGCTTGAAGACGATGGAGCTGCCAATTTCAATTTGCTCCAGCTTTTATCACTAGAAGCTTAGGAGAAAAAAAAGAGAAGGAGAAAAGGTGGATGAAAATATTCCTCTGGGCTGCGGCAGTCAGCGCCAGGGTGGCTCGGAACACCTGTGTCGCCACTGCCTGTGTGTCCCTGACGTGATAAGAAGACGTCAGGATGCTGCTCATGCCACAGGATGCCCCCTGAACCCAAAGACCTTCATGCCAGGGCCTGAGAGGCAGCTCACAGCTGTGGGCCATTCCCAGTAACCCTGAGAGTTTCAGCGATGCAGAGATGCAGGCAAAACAAATGCACAGAGGGAGGGGCCAGGGACAAGAGTACCTCTTCCGAGGCACGCTCCTCCAGCTAGGCCCCAGCTCCTGACCACACGGTCAGCTCCGAACTCATCCCCTAAGACCATGAGTGGTGCTCACCCGCAGGACCTCGGAATGTGACCGTCTGGGGAGAGGAAGAGCCAGGCAGGATTCTCCCTGCAGGCTTCAGAGGCCGAGTGGCCGTGCGGACACCTTGATTTTGACTTCCAGCCTCTGGAGCCTCGCCATGCATTGTTGTTGTTGTTGTTGTAAACCCCTGGGTGTGTGGTACTTGGTCGCTGCAGTCCTGCTAGCGTTACACACCCCGCTCCCAGTCCTATGCTCAAAGAGCAAACTGTTACTATTTTTCCCTTTAATCTCCATGAAATGTTCAAGAAAAGGTGTTTGGTTTGAACTTACTTTTTTGAAGCAGCAATTATAATATCTTCCCAAAATATTTCATGTGTTTACAGCTGTACATTTTTGCATGTTGGGTATCTGTGTGACATATATGGAGCTGGAAAATAAACCAGGGAAGAAATAGACAAACATCCTCCCCAAACAAACAGAAAGAAAACTCCACAACTCCCTCTCTGATTTTTGATTTTTTAAAAAGTGAAACATGCACCGGTGACAGCGCTCAGCGGCACAAGCGCTTGCTGGCAAAGTGCGAGGTCCTGAGGTTGACTCCCGGTACCCACATAAAAAAAAAAAAAAAAAAAAGTGAAAGCCAAAGAGGTATTCATTTGTTTTTTTGTTTGTTTGTTTATTGGTACTGGGGATTGAACCCAGGGCTTTTGCACTGAGCTACATCCAGGCAAAACTCAAACTTGCAATCGTCCTGCTTCAGCCTCCCAGAGGGCTGGGATTACAGGTATGCTCCACCATGCCTGGCTTTTCCCCCCATCTGTGTATGTGTTTGGGGGTGTGTGGGTGGAGGGTGCTGGATGGAACCCAGGGGCCTCTGCATCCCAGGCGTGTACTGTATCACTGAGCTACGTCTCCTGCCCTCTTGAATCTTTTAAAAAGTAAATTTGCTGAGAATTGGCTGCCTCCTTCGACCTGGGAGTTGAACACTTATTTGTGCAGCCTGGGGGTCTCAGCTTCCCCTCTAGGGCGGGTACAGCGGATCATCTGGGTGACATGGATGTGGGATGGTTTTCATCTCCTGGGGGAGCAGCACCTCTGAGTGCCTTTCTCCCCGCTGTTCCCTGGACCACACTGCACAGGACAGGTTTCCCTTTGGCACCCTGGAACAAACCCACGGGTGGCAGCGGCTGGGAAGCGAGCCTCCCTCCAGTGCCTTGGAGATCCGGGAACCTGAGGAACCCGCCTAAGGGACCCACCTGTCTCTGGTTGCTGACTAAGTGGCCAGGCGTTGGGCGTCAAGTGTCAGGGCTGAGAACACAGCCAGGCCTTCCTGTCAGGCCTCTCGTGACCTTGTGCCTGAGGGGTTCTCACGGTGTTGGCTTGTGGTGTGTGTCAGCTTGCAGTGTGTGTCAGGGCCTCTTTCACCAGGAGCCCAGCTTATATCACACCCCCCAAATGCCTCCCCTGCTCGCTGTCACCATGTGGGCCACATCGCCAATAACAGCAGCCTAAGGCTCTGATTAAGCCTAGACTGCCTTGCACCAGGGGGAGATGGGTCCTTTTTTAAGCCAGTCACAGTGGTGCATGCCTTTAATCCCAGCATTTGGGGAGGCTGAGGCAGGAGGCTCACAAGTTCAAGTCCTGCTTGGACGACTTGGCAAGACCTTGTCTTAAAGCAGAAAATGAAAAAAGGGGCTGGGACTGTAGCTTAGTGCAAAGGCCCTGGGTTCAGTCACCAGTATTGAAAAAAAGAAAAAGAAATAAAAGAGGAAAGGAAGCTATGAGATGTGTGACGCAAGAGCTGCGGTTGCAAAGGCAGCTGCCTCCTGGCCCGAGTCTCCCAGAGCCTCTCCTGGGGACTTCGCCATCAGCCAGGGCCTGCTGTGCGATGACCGTGACCAGTGACTGGAGAAGATGCGACAGGTCTCGGAGAGTGCACTCCTTACGCGCTGGAGAAACAGAAGCTAGGAAAGGACATTGCTGCTGGACCAGGAAGGAGGTGGCCCCACTGGCCCTGCCTGGCAGGGAGGGGCTTCCGGGTTAGGCGAGACAGGAACAGAGCACCTCACCTCACCCACTCCTCCCCGGGCCATGGTGCCATCCTTCTGCTGTGGTCTGGTGACAGGCATGGACAGTGCCATACAGCCGGTGACCATCCCAAACCCAGCACCGCGGAGCCCCGGATCCCAGCCTCTCTGAGTAAGTGACAAGATCTGTGAACCTGGTGGTGTCCTGGGCCGAGAATTCTCCGGATGAGTTTGTAGCTGAACGGCTTCCCTTTGTGCTATTTACTTCCTATCCCACATGTCTGGGCCCTGTGTTTTCCTCTTAATCCATTCCCTTATAAACTAAATCTGTTAGAGATTAAAGCAAAACAAAGCAAAGCCAAAGAATGGAAGATGTGAATGGGGAAGGGATGAAGGGACTCACCCTGTGCCAACCCCAGACTCGTCATTAACCTCCCTCCCTAGGTGTCCAGCCCAGGGCCTCAAACGGTGCGAACATCTGTCCCTGCCTTCCCAGCTGTCACCTGGATGCCAGGCCTTTCCAGCAGGAAGCAGAAGGTTCTGGAAGCCATACTTTCAGACTTTGGAAGGTGACTTTCTCCAGAGGACCCCTCAGTTGTATTTGTGGAACTGAATTCCCTGGACTCAAAACAAGCAGACAAAAGCATATCCTGAATGGGGAGTCACCGTGTCCTTGAGGTAGAGCTGGAGGAACGGGACACGGAAAGTTGTTCTCTGTGATGTGACACCCATTCATTCGCTCACTCGTTCGCCTGCGGATTCATTCATGCATTCAACAGACATTTTCTGATTGGCTGCTGTAGGCCATACCCCATGTGACACGCTAGGGAAATGGAGACGGGCATCACATGTGGTTGTGTGCCAGCAGCTGGGAGAGCCGTGGGGAGAAGAGAGCTGGACCTGGGTGGGGAGCAGGGAGCGAGTCTTAGCTTGAATAGAAGAGCAGTTTTCCCAGCAGAGGACTTGAGTGCTTTCATTCAGAGCCGGGGAGGAGCTTAGTCACCTCGGCCGCCACAGACCTGGTGGTCCAGAGCTGCAGGCTGGGGCGGGGCAGTGTCTCGCCAAGCTTCTCCTTGCTTTCTGACTGTGTCCTCCTGTGGCTGGTCTTGGGTGTTTGTGAGAAACAATAACATCTGGTATCTTCTCGAGACTGCACCCGGCCGTGCTGCATGGCTCCTCCTGCGTCCATTTGTTCCTTCGTTTGCAAACCTGCCCAAGCCCCTGCTACATGTCACATGGAAGGGACATGGCCTAGACTCTGTGCCTGTAGCTTGAGGGCCAGATGGCAACATGGAACAACATGTAAAATCTTGTTCCAAGGAGCTCAGTGTCCAGGGAGAAGCCCTGCCGGCAAGCAGAGGGCGTCGAGGTGGGGGTGGTGACTCAGGGTGCTGCGCCAGGAACAGGGGGCATGGGGGTGGGGACTGGGGGGTGGGGACTGGGGCGTGGGTACGGAGTGGGCCAGGTGAAGGAGCCAGGGCATAGGCTGTGGAGCACTGGCCGCAGATGTGCCTTGTCTTATTTTCCCAGGGCTTCCCGGTCCTGAAGCTGTTTGCTCATCCAGCCAGCCATGCAGCAGCTATGTAAGGGGGACCTGTGGTGCGGGCAAGCAAGTACCAACAACTCGTGGGCGCCTAACAGGTGACAAGCCACACTCAAGGCCACGGGCACATAGAAACAGGGATTCGGCCTCTTGTCCTCAGAGAGGCCGCAGCTGGACAGAGATGGACGAGTACCCAGCCAGTCTCAGAGCTGGCTTTGAGAAGAAGCAGGGCCAGCCCACGGGCAGTGACTTCCCTTCTAGGTGGACTCGATGTATCTCCCATCCGGGAGGGACAGCTCTTAATTTTTTTGTTTTATTTTGTTTTTTGAGATAGGGTCTCACTATGTAGTGCAGGCCGGCCTTGAACTCACTGTGTAGGCCAGGCTGGCCTCGAACTCACGGTGATCCTCCTGCCTCAGCATCCTGAGTGCTAGGATTATAGGTGTGCGCAACCACGCCCGGCACTCTTTTTGAGTCAGGGTTTTGCTAAGTTGCCCAGGCGGGCCTGGAACTTGCAATCCTCCTACTTCAGCCTTCTGAGTAGCTGGGATTGCAGGCATGCATTACTGTGCCTTGTGATTATTTCTTGCCCCAAACAACATAAGACAACGAATTAAGCCCTTTCTTTATATCTAGTTGGGCCAGCAAAAGCAATAGGCTTCAGTGGCTTTAGTCCAGCTCCCTTCCCCTGAATAACAGTATTGTCTGTGATTGTGTATGATTGTGTGTGTGTGTGTGTGTGTGCACGCACCAGCATGTGTGGTGCAGGGGATCAAGCCCAAGGCCTCAAGCACGCTAGGCAAGTGCCCTGCCCTGAGCAGCACACACAGTCCTGAAGCACAGATCCCTATCTCGGGCTTCACATCCCAGCTTGGTGGATGGCGAGTGGCTTGCAAGGCCACAGGGCACCCTGGACTGTGGGTGGTGGGCTGGGTCCCCACCCTGCCATGAGCCTCAGGTCTGTGGGGTCTGCCGAGCAGGCTGAGTCCACGCCTTCGATCACTGTTGGAACTGGCCATAGCTGGACTGCTCTGCCCCTTTCGGTCACTGTCTTTATGAATGGCCCAGTTTCGCTGAGACTTGAATCCAAGGTAGCTTCGCATCTCTGCCTCCCTGCCTCGCGGCAGACTTTCCTGCTGTCTCTGGAAGTAAACCTTTGATCAAAGCAGTGAACTGACACAACTAGGAGTTGAACAAATCTTTACTTAACTTTTTTTTTTTTTTTTGGTACTGGGGATTGAACCCAGGGCTTTTGCACTGAGCTCCATCCCTAGGCCTTTTTATTTTTTTATTTTGAGACAGGGTCCTGCTAAATTGCGAAGTTACCCAGACTGGGCTTGAGCTTACAGTCCTCCTGCCTCAGCCTCCTAGAGTGCACTGCCTTGCCTGGATTTAAATTTTTGTTACATTTAGTGAATCTTTGCTGAGAGCTATCTTTGTGCCCAGCCTGGTAGGGAAGAGAAAAGACTCGGTGCCGAGCAGCTGGTTAGGGTGTGGTGGGCTGGGGGCAGGAGAATGCAGTGGTGATGGGGGGCTGGTAGGAGGCCAGACAGGGACCCAATTGTGGGTCCACCCACAGCAGCGAGTGTCCTGCTCTGAGGCTGGGAGTGCCGTGTGATCCCACGGCACCCTAGCGATCCCCAAGCCCTCAGCCCCTGCAGAAGCTTCTGCTCTGTGGTGGCCACAGCTCGGGCTACTGTAGTGAGTTTGGAGTCTGCCTGCTCCCCTTTCTACCCTCGCCCTCCTGCCAGCCCTCCCCTGAGGCTGCCATGGGAGCCCCACCCTCTGCGGGGAAGTCTGTGCTGCGAGGTACAAAGGACACCTGGGGCAGGAGACAGTGACTCACTGTGTGCCCTTGGGCAAAGTTATTTCACCTCTTCCATTCTTCTTCTTTCAGAGTCTTGCAGCTGCAAAGGCCCAGTGGTATCGTTACTGTGGAGCTGCACTGCGCCTGGGCATGCATGTGTGCACATGTGCGTCGGCCTTGCTGTTTAATAGGGTGCTGGGACCGCAGTGGGGCCGTGCTGCCACCTCCAGCCCCACACGTGTGGCTCTCATTACTGTCAGGAGGTGTCAAGTCGGCTGTAATTAAACGCGGTTCCCACATCCCTGCGGCCTGCACCCTGGCTCCGTGGCAGGGAGCCCAGGTGGGGCCAGGGTGGCTGGGGCATCTAAGGGACTCCGCCGGTTTCCACTTCACAGAGCAGAAAGATGAACGAGGCTCTGTCCCCCCACATGGGGTCTGGAATCTTCAATTACGGCAATTACATCAACAGGTCTTCTACTGCAGAAGTTCGGGGCTTAAGAGAAGAATCCTAAAGCCACCGTGGGGTTTTCCCTTTCTTTGAAAGGCACTGGGTGGATGAAAGGAGACTCCATCTCCAGTCTAATTGGGCTCTGGGTGGGGAAGGAGGGTGGGCGCATTTTTTCACAGGATCTGGTGCTTTGTCTCTGGGTCCCCAGCACGCAGGGCAGCAGGTGGCCATCGAGATGGCCCTGGTTTGGTATCAGAAGAATGGATTCCTTGGGAAAGTAATTTTGTCTCTCTGATCCTCAGTGTCCACATCTATAAAATAGGCACAATGCATATCATGATGCCCTGCTTCCTAAGATCTCAAAGGCTCCAGTTGCTGCCCATACTCAAAACCACTGGATATTTCCAGTCTCAGGTACCTGGTTAGGCAGGCAGTACTCCAAAGGTAGCTCTTGTACCTGAAGCACAGCTGTCACCTGGGAGTTGGATAGCGTCTCAGGCCCCACCCAGACCCACTGCATGAGGATCTGCATTTTGCCAAGAGCCCAGGAAATTCCTGTGCACATCAGAGTTAGGGAAGGGCTTTTTAGACTAAAACTTACCCTCAAGTGTCAGCAAGTGCGTGAATGAGAGGGAGCCTGCAACCCCGCTCTTGTCTGTAGAATGAGGATAATAATGTTTGTTCTTTCCTGCATGAAGGATGCTATGAAGATCAGGTAAAAGAGGTCATTTATAGTTCTAAAGGTATTTTATCCAGTCCCTCATTAATTCATTCAATGAACATTTGCTGAGCAGCTACCATAAGATAGGTTTGGGCTTTGTGAAATACAGTCGCTTCTTAGATACAGTTTGAAGTATTCTTTATTATTATTATTATTATTATTATTATTACTGTTTTTTTTTTTTGAGACAAGGTTTTCCTATGTAGTCCAGGCTGGCCTGGAACTCTCTATGTAGCCCAGGCTGGCCTTGAACTCATGGCAATCCTCCTGGCTCAGCCTCCCGAGTGCTGGGATTACAGGCTGACCTTGAACTCATAGTGATCCTCCTGCCTCAGCCTCCTGAGCGCTTGGGATTTCAGGTGAATGCCACCACACCCTGCAGGAGTGGGGTGGGTTGCCAGATTGTCATTTATGTGCATGAGCCAGGTGCAAGGCAAGTGGACACCCAGGGCCACTGAGAGAGAGCCACGTCAGCATGTTTAGCAACCTGCAGAAGCCTCACCTAGCGCCACCTGTGAGGCGTCACTGCCCTGCTCTCCCATGGCCACTCTGCGTGTCCACAGCAGCAGCAACAGCTTGTGGTTCTCCGCGGGAGGGCTCCGTGAACATGCGTTCTGGTGCACCCCAAGGAGGAGGCTTTCATCCTGGAGCAGCAAGAGCATGGGGTCTGCAGCTCCTGAGAAGCCACAGTGCCGTGGAGGCTTGGCCTGGCCCCACCCGGGGGACCCGGAGTGGCCGGACGGCATTGGTGTGGCGATGCGTAGGGGGAGCTGGCATCCTGGGATGGGTGCCCAGGCTGGCATGAGTGAAGGCTGAGTCCTTGGGCGGGCAGGCCACCTGTGCTTGGGTGGAGGGGCAGAGACACTCGGCGCCCTCCATGGGGCTTCTCCGTGTGTGGGGACAGAGGTGTGTGGGCCACCAGGAGCCTTTCCCTTGGTTCTGAGCCAAGCAACAGGCCAGGACTTTGTCTTGCTTGTATTGGACAGCACCCTTGGGTGCCGAGTTAATTTTTAATTACATTTGCAAATGCAGGTTATCTGTTTGTCTCCAGCGAGGACACGGGACAAGTGAGTTCCAGCACCGCTGCCCTGAGGACTCCTGCCCCTTCTCTCTGGGCACAGGAGAGAGGTGGTGTCATCACTGGTCCTTCGGGTTCTCTGTGGATGGAGGTCGTGGCAACTATTTGACAAAAATGATCCCAGGGGATGGTGGCTCTGGGTGACCTTCATTAGGGCCTTGAGAAGCAGCGTGATGCCACTGACAGAGCCTGAAATCTGAGATTTGAACTGAATTCAAGTCTGTGCTCCTCATCTTCTTTTTCTTTTTATTTTTTATCTTTTTTTTATTTTTTTGAGACAGGATCTCGTTATGTAGTGCAGGCTGACCTTGAACTCACTGTGTAACCCAGGCTGTCTCAAACTTGCGATCTTCCTGCCTCAGCCTCCTGAGTGCTGGGATTACAGACATGAGCCACCATGCCTAGCTTCTCAGCTCCATCCTGCCTGGCCCTTTGGATGGGGCTCTCACTAGTCTTAGCCACAGCCTCAAGTCCAGGGGCAGTGACTGATTACAGCTAGGCCATTGCTTCTGGCCACTGGGCACACATGTGTCACCATCCTGGGGGGATGGGAATTAGTGCGCAGGGAAAAAATACTTTTTCTCCCCCCTTCCCTGGGTGCTATTGCTGGGGTTTGGGGGATGGCGTGACCCTTCTTTCCCTTTTAAGTGATTTTTACCACTGTGGGAGCAGCTTTGAAGACCTTTCAGGTGAACCCAGCAAGCACCCACCTCATTGAGCAGAAGGTGTCAGCAGAAGGAAAAATGGGAACCCTAAAAGCGATGGGAGACATCACAGCATCTCCTGCAGCACAAGGGGAGACTGAGTCGGTTGCTGATGTCAGTGGCAGACTGCCTCCTCCTGCTGCCGGGGCGCCTTGAAACGCCCATCTCCTGCTCTGAGCCTTGGTGCCCCTCTCTAGAGCGGGGGCCGTCGTCACTGCAATCCAGGCAACTTCAGGTCACTGTCTGGACCTCGGTGGGCATGGTGTGAGACCCCGCACGCTTTCACTGCTCCATGCACTGTGCGGGCCCTGCAGGTGTCAGGTCTCGGGGCGTTCGGTGCTGAAGTCCCTCCCCTCCCCTGGAAGTGCCACTCAGTTTCCAGCCTGGGGAAGCCTCACCGCCAGCTGCATCCGACCCTCCCTCCCCCATGACCTCTCCTTGGCAGGCTGTGACTTGCAGGTGGTGAGGAGGCTCCAGGTCACTTCGCTGGGAGTCTGGCTCTCCAGATGGCATCTGCCACCATAAACACACCTGAAACTTCAGTCCCCAATCCCATCGAGCTCAGTGAGGGGTGCAGGGTGGTGTCCAGGGAGCTGGTTCAAAGCACTAGCTAGCTTGTTCATTCAAATCATTGTGTGTACATTTCTCCAATCTTGGGTATTTATCAAATATTTACTACACATTGGAGCCGGGCTCAGGGCCCTGCCTTGGATCCTGTGTGGTGTAGTAAGGATAGGCTGTGTAATGCTGTGTAACAAGCAATCCCCAAGTCTCATAAACAATAAATTCCCATTTCTCCTCTGGCTCCCTTCGCAACACAACTCTCCAAGAAAGGGATCTGCTCCTGCTGTCAGAGGGTGCCACCTTCAGCGCCTGCAGCAGCAGCGCCCTGTGGGACCTGCCACACAGGGGAAGACAGGGTGAGGAGCTGTGCACCACTGAGGGAACGCTTCCACCTGGAAGTGACAGCCCTTGCAGCTGCTCAGGATGTCACATTGCCACTCCTAGCTGTGAGCAGGGCACAGTGGTGGACTCCTTGCCTGGGCCTTTAGGAAAGGAAATGGGAAATAACGTGAACCTGTGAGTCTCAGCCCTGTTTCTAACCCTTCCCGCAAACCTGTGAGGTAGTGATGACCCTAACCTTGCACACAGAGAACTGGGTCTGCACATTTGTACAGTGCATTAGAGGGGGATGTGGGATTTAAAGTGCAGAAGTCCCAGCGAAAGTTTGCTACTTCTTATGTCACCTTGTCTCACACACACACACACACACACACACACAGAATGGCAGAGAACTGCAGCCCAACAGTCAAATGATGGACAATGTGTTTTAGAGGCACAGAGAGCGCGTCCAGATAGAGACATCCGGCGGCACAGGTGGAGGAAGGCAGCAGCTCTTCCGGGGCTTGGAGAGGCCAGACTTGGACGTTTTGTGCATTGTGTCTAGGTGGGTGGCTTCTCACACCTGCAGAACCAACTGCAAAGCCTGTTCAGTCCACACTCTTGGCTTAGCTCATGCTGTTTCCACCCCAGGGAAGTCTGGAGGGAGCGGAAGTGGTTTTCAACTTGGTTTGACCAAGGAACTTTCCTGGAATGGGCCCTGGGGAGAAATCTGAGGTAGCAGGGTCAATTAGGAGCTGGGTTTTTCTGTAGATCCCATGCAGCCTCCCTCCCGCTGTACCTCCTGTACCTCCGCTAGCCCTCTCCCTCCTGTGTCCCCAGCCCCACTCCTGTCCCTTGCTGCCTTGCCTGTGCCAGCTCAGTGCTGGGGAGGTAGGGAGGGCCGTGGCACACAGGTTTTCGCTCCCTGGGGTCTCACAGCATAAGGATGGGAGAGATAAGGTTGCAGGCCCCAGGGCCCCAGTGTTTTCCCAGAAACTCAAGAAGAATCCTCCAGGAAGGGCAGAGGGATGTGGGGTGACCCGTGGAGAAAGAAAACAAGCAAGCTACACAGCACAGGCACACAAAAATCAGCCCGCAGGCAGCCAGGGGCATGTGGCTGCTGCGGAGCGGGCGGGTGACGGGTCGGGGGCAGAGCCAGTGTGCCCCGGTCCCTGGCCAGTGGGTGGTGCCCTGGGCTGGGCCAGCTGCCCCTCTGGGCAGCCCAGCTATCTGCACCTGGCTATGCTTGCAGCTGTCTCCAGTGAGCTGGCCCTGGCTGTGGCAGAAGTTGGGCTTCACTGGTCTTCCTGACCCTCCTCCCACCTCGGGTTGGGGACAGGCTCTGTGGACCCCTAGGATGGCTTGGATGAAGCCAAAGAGCTGGAGAGCTGGAAGTTGCCCTGGACCCAGCACTTGCTGAGGCTTGGTGGTCACCCGGCCCTTCTGAATCCTCGGGTTGTGGGCACAGGGACTGAGGTGCCTCCCCTGGGGCTCCCAGGGCGAGCATGGCCCCCTCCCCTTCCGCACAACCAAAGGTCTCAGAGCTGGTGGGGACCTCAGCGGGCTGGTAGGCCTTCGGTTGTAAACCTGATGGGTGTCACCTGGGAAGCTGTGAAAAAGGTGCATTCCCAGGCTCCGAGCCCAGAAGTTCTGGACTCTGAAGTGGCCTCGTCCCCACCCAGCCACTGATTCTGCAGGTCCCACGCTTAGATGGGAGACTGAGTCAGTTCCCTGGGGCAGCGGAGCCCAGCAGTGCTTGTGCTTGGCAACCACCTTACTCCTTGAATTTCTGTTCTCATTAAGTCCGTGGCTCCAGACCCACCCTTGCCGGGCTTTCCATGCGGGTCCCCACCAGGGCAGGTTTGTATGCTGGCCCTATTCCATGTCATCCAGGGAAAGGAGGACTTTTCTGGGTGGGTGACACCATCCCAGTCGGCCACAGTGGCCCTCAGGATGCTTCCCTGAGCCCTGGAGGAGCTGGGAGCCAGGAATTTGGCCAGGCACTTGACAGAGAGGCTGCAGGGAGACACTTCCCACCCCTCCCTGCACACATGTGCATGCACACACACACTCATGCACACACATACACACACACACATACACACACACACATACACACACTTGTGCACACACACATACCGGGTCTGGCTGAAGAGCACACTGTCTTCTGGAGGAACCAAGACCCGGGACATCTCTCTGGGGAAATACTTTCATTTTCATTTCTACATTTCAAGAAGATTTCACAAAAAAGATCACTGGGCTTCTTGTAACTGCCCAGGAGGCTGAGGGCGCAGGGTGGATCCCCTCCTGCACCCATCCCACGCACCAAGGTCAGGGGCAGGGGACTCTGCTTATCTGAGGGTAATGGGTTGCAGTGCATGGAATGTACCCTAAACTGTTCAGATGACTGTGTGTGTGTGTGTGTGCACATATGTATATGAGGTGGGGTCCGCGGGTCCATACTCATGGATTCAACCACAGATTGAAAGCATTCCAAAAAAATTGCATCTACACTGAACATGTAGACGTTTTTCCTGTCGCTATGCCCTAAACAACACAGCGCAGCAATGATTTCTCTAAGACCCACGTTGTTCTAGGTATTACAAGTAATTTGGAGGTGGCTTAAAGTGGGTGGAAAGTCTGCATAGGTTACATGCAAAGACTATGTCATTTTAGTTATTTATTTGTTATTTATTTTTCAGATGGGCTCGAACTCTGTTACTCAGGTTGATTTTGAACTCCTGGGCTCGAGTAAGTCTCCTGCCATGGCTTCCTGAGTCGCTGGGACTACAGGCGCATGCCACCACACCTGGCTGCCGTGCCATCTTATACCCTGGATTTGAGCATCTGAGAATTTTGGTGCCTGCAAGGATCCTGGAGCCCACCCCTCACAGATACCGAGGGGTGACTGTGTGGGTGGACAGGAACAGGAAACACACATGACGTGTAAGGTAAAGGGTTAAAGGTTAACAAGACGTAGTAAAATGGATACAGGCATTCTTTGCACTATTTTTATTTTTGCAATTTTTTACTGTACAAAATTTATTTTCAAATAAAAACATTTATAAAGGGTGTGTGGTTTACTCAAGGACACAGAGTAAAGGAGCAGGTGGATAAGTGGTTTCTTTGTCCAAGAATGTCCTGCCAGTCACTTATCATCTCTGGATTTATATATTTTAAACTCAGTTTCAATGCCAGCTTCCCTGGCTTCTTAGTTCATGTGTCTAAATTTTGTGTATTTGTCTTCCTCTTATTGTGGCAGGTATTCTTGGTTGTTGTTTTTTGTTTGCTTGTTTGATTTGAGACAGAGTCTTTCTATCTAATTTAGGCTCGTCTTGAACACATGGCCATCCTCCTGCTTCAGCCTCCTAAGTACTGGGATTATAGGTGTGTGCCACCACACCCGGCTAGAAGTGAATTCTTTTACATTTCATTTCTTTTTCTTCTGCTGCCCATAAGGTCTGTGTGGATAGGGACTTGTCAGTCTTGTTCTTGGCTGAATCCCAAGGGCAGAGCCCAGGGGCTGCAATATAGTAGTTGCCCAAGAAATGTTTATTGGAAGAGTTAATGACTAGGTGAAGGGGAGTCAGAGCATGGCCACAGAAGCACACAGGTGTCACATGTGGACTGGTTATGCTAGGATGGAGAAGTCAACTGGCAGGGTGGCATTGCAGCCCTGGAGGTGGCATTCTGAGAATGAATGATGTCCTTTGGGGGTGGGGGAGGATGCCCTCTCCTTACCAGCACCCCCCAACCCAGAGGCTCTTCTGGGACAAATGACACTGTTGCAGTAGATGGTGAGTGGCCCCAGGGACAGCAGGCTGTGTGGGGCACGATGCCGGCTGGAAACTGCCACCTTCCAGAAATAAAGGAGCCCTTGAACGTCCGTCCCTTGGTATCATGTCTTCCTGCCCTGGGCCTCTGCCAGGCCACTGTCTTTCCCACTGTGGAGCAGCAGCAATGACAGAGGTGACCTGCACCTCTCCTCCTGTGTAGTCATGGGGCGGGAGGGCCAGAGCGCTGCAGCCCAGGGCCATGCAGGCCCCACGGCCAAAGTGTACCCAGGAGCCTGGGCATTTTTATGTTAATGTGGAATACCTAATGCATCCACTTATTCAAAATCCCAAAAGCAGAGACACACGGGCTATGAAATGTGCCCCTCCTGCCCTGCCCTCCCTGTGCCCAGCTGCCCCTACTGGTGTTCTTAGTTTCTGGGGAGCCTTTCCATGGGTAGTTTGTTTGCTTATTTATTTTGTTTCTTGAGATGGGGGTCTCACTATATCATTCAGGCTATCCTTGAACTCACTAGGTAGCCTAGGCTGGCCTCGAACTTGCAGTGATCCTCCTGCCTCGGCCTCCTAAGCACTGGGATTATAGGTGTGTACCACCATGCCTGGCATGCACAACCAAATATGTGTGAGTGTGGATTTCCATACCCTCCATTTGTATCTTGCCTTGCACACTTAATGACAGGTTGTAGCCCTCTTTCTTTATTCATAAGAGCCCATGAAAGTCTCTGTCTTTGGTTTCCTTGGGGTTTGGGGCTGCCTCATATATGCAGGTGTCAATGGACAAGAGGAAATGCCCACAGGTCTATGATCTAAGGAGCCAGCTCCAAACATCCCCATGCTGGGAGCAGGCGGGGGGACCCTTTGTTCCCACAGGGAGTGAAGAGTACTCAGGAATGACAGAGCAAGGCACAGGGACCTCAGACCAGCAGTCCAGTGCGGTGACCACCAGCCACCGAATCCAAATGTGGCTATGAAGGCAAAGTACTATGCGGCTGGCCCAACTGAAATGTGTTGTGAGGGTCAGATGCAAATTGCATTCTGAAGATCAAATTTAAAAATATAAAAACCTCTTATTAATTTATAATTTTTTACATTTATTACAAATCGAAATGATAATACTTTAAACGTATTGGTTAAGTACATATGTCATTGCAATAAAAGTTCACCTGCTACTTTTTAATTTTTCAAAATGTGGTTCTTGGAAACTTTACAATTATATATGGGGCTTGCATATGTGGGCGACATGCGGCATGATAAAAACATATGGTGAAAGTGTATTTTATTTATTTATTTATTCACTTGTTTTATGTGGGTACCGGGGGTCAAACTCAGGACCTCGCATGCCAGCAGGCGCCTGTGCCACTGAGTGATATCACCAGCCCTTTTTTCGTATGTAGGTACCAGGAGTCGAACTCAGGACCTCGCACTTGCCAGGCAGGCGTTTATGCCGCTGAGCTATATCACTGGCCCCGGTGAAAGCTTAAATTTTAAAAAATTTTTACCATAAAAGGCACATTGTCATGAATTCCCCTTAAAATCCTCCCCCTTGCTTTGAACACACTTATCCCATTGTCCTTGACACTTTCTGAAGCAGTTCAGGAAGTCCTCTTTCCTAAGGGTCTTTATGATCAAATATATAGTGACTGCTGCTGCCGAGCACCATCCACCAAAGAAGCAGCTTGTAAAAACATTCCCATGTGTCCTCATCCACCTTATCACCGGATCTGGCACCATGCGACTTCTGGCTCTTCCCCAAAGTCAAAATGATCATGAAAGGTAAACATTTTATTGGTTTTGAGATGAGGTCCTGCTGTGTAGTCCAGGCTCTAGTCCAGGCTTGAACTCATGGAGATCCTCCTGCCTCAGCATCCCAAATGCTGGGATTACAGGAATGTGCCACCAAGCCTGGCTTCCCTCCTACTTTTTTTTTTTAGGGTGGGTAATGACATTTCCATGCGGTTTGAGGCTGCAGGCATCAGGAAGAATGAGTGGGGTCACTGGTTTTCAGGTCCTTCACTCCACCTCTCAGTCCTGGGACAGAGAGAGGCCCTGTCACCCTTTTGGCCTCCAGAGCCAGGGCTTGTCTGCCCAGGGCGGAGAAGCTGGAGTGGCTGCCCCGAGGGAGCTGGCAGTGAGCAGCCCCGAAATCATTCCTGGTGGGGTGGGGGAGGCCACGGGGTGTGATGGGATTTTCACAGATTACACTGAAAATGAGACCGCGGAGGGGCCAGCTGTGTTCCCACAGTGTCTGCTCGCTGCTGAGGGGCCGAGGGATCCGGACCCGGCTGCCTCTTTCTCTCGGGCAGCAGCATACACAGTTTTTAATAATTAAGTAACTTTAATTGTCCTGGGAAAGCTGAGCTTGCCTTGGGGCATGCCGCGCGAACTCATAATTAATGTTACCAAGAGAGATTAGCAGAGGAGGGCTAAGAAATGATTCACTTTTTAAAAAGCACCTCACTGTTAAGCCTTGTTATCCTGAGTTTAGAACCTCATTTATCTGCTTTGAGGAGAGAAGAGAAGGGGAAAAAAAGACCCAAGACCCAGAGACGGATGCATGTGAAATTAAGACTGCACGCTTTTGTAATGTGGTTTAAAAAGCATCAGAGAGGAAAATGTTGCCATTTATTGATGCGTTGTGGTGGCTAGAGGAAAATAGAGGAATAGAATTAGTAAAGGATGATAATATGTACACTTCTTTTTAAAAAAAATGATATCCATTTTTGCTTAGAAATTATCTCTGTTGGGGACTTTTTTTTTTGTGGGTACCGGGGGGTCGACCTCAGGACCTTGCGTGCCAACAGGCACCTGTGCCGCTGAGCGATATCACCGGCCCCTTTTTCGTATGTGGGATCCGGGAGTCGAACTCGGGCCCTTGCGCTTGCAAGGCAGGCGCTTACACTGCTGAGCCATCTCACCGGCCCAGTTGGGGACTTTTTGAAATAGCTTTTTCTCTCTGGTTCTTTATGGAAGATGGGCCAAGCTGTGTAATTTTCAGTGATTGTTTAGGAAATGATGCTGGAAGCAAGCAGGGTGTTTGGTAAGTATTTGATGAACTAACGAGCACATGTATGAACGAAAGAGGGGCTCAAAGGAGAGACTGTCCTGGCACGAACATCTGGGCCTGGGGGGAAGGCCTGTGGAGAGAAATAGGAGCAATAAATGCAGTAGTGCCGGGCATGGTAGTGCACGCCTGTAATTCCAGAAGGAAAGAAGCACCCTCAAAAAATTCCCCCACAGAATGGGAGGCTGAGGCAGGAGGATCACTACGAGTTTGAGGCCATCCTAGACTGCATAATGAGACCCTGTCTCAAAAACCAAAAACAAAAATGCCGTAGCAATGATATAGCTGGGGAGAGGGGGAGAGAGGCCTTGAAAATAAGGAGTGGGATTAGTGGTCCATCAGTGGAATGTCATGGGGTCCCCTAAACTCTGGGTGTGCTTTCTTCCCAAAATATTTGTCTCCTACATTATAAGCACTGAGGCGGGGCTCAAATTTGCAACCCTTCTGCCTCAGCCTCCCATTCTGTGGGGGAATTTTTTGAGGGTGCTTCTTTCCTTCTGGCTTCTCTGCACTTTGATCCTACCCAGAGGCGCTGGTCTCCTGAGGTGCTCCTCCTGGCAAGTCATGTCACGTGCAGTGGGTGCGAAGGTGCCCAGCCCTTCCCTGACGGCTGGTGGTCAGTTACTGCCCACGAAGGGGTGGCCGAGCAGTCCAGGTGTTCCCCCCCACCTCTGTCGGTGACCAGAGTGCAAGCGGCTCTGACACAGCCCCTCCCCTGGGGCTGTCACTTTGTGACCTCAGGTGGTCTTGCATCTGGGCCAGAGTTGCCTGAGGTGAGCAGGACAGGGGCCTCAGGGTGCTGCCCAGGCTGAGGCAGGCAAAGCGCTCAGGCCCCAGATGGAGAGGAAGAGTACGGGGCTGGCCAGGCTCCAGGCAGAGAACTTGAGCCCCGCCTCCTGACGGAAGTTGTGGGGGGCAGGTCAGAGATGCACTCTGATAATAGCCAGTGCTGCTAATAATACCCAAGCCGACAGCAGAGGCTAGGAAGTGAGCACCCATGTGCCTCCCTTGTTCAAAACAGCTGTGAACCATACATCCTGCTCCTATGCCTTGCTCTCTTGCTCTTAAAACCTGATCGCAGAGGCAGCTCCAGAGAGAGTGCAGAAAGTAGAGCCAAACTTTTTAAATGGCCAATTAGCATTTCATTTTATTTAACAACTTTTTTTTTTTTTTTTTTTTTTTTTTGGTGATACTGGGGATTGAACCCAGGGCCTTCACACTGAACTACTTCCCTTGTCCTCTTTTCAATTTTTATTTTGACGCAAGGTCTTGCTAAGTCACTAAATTGCCCAGGCTGGGCTCAAACTTGCCATCCTCCTGCCTCAGCCTCCCGGAGTGCTGGGATTACAGGCATAAGAATATTTGCCAACTGCTGGACATTGGGTGATTTTCATTATTTTGCCGTTCATGTGTTTTCCTAACAGCCGAGTCTTATCTTCATCTGTTAGTGTAATTCTGAAGACAGAACACGGAGAGTGGAAGGTCTATCTCAGGTGTGTATGAATTAACCTCTTGACCTTGGGCAAGTGCCACTGTCTCCAGCCTCACTTTCACCATTTGTCCAAGAGGGACATCAGGCTTCCTGTAGGCTTTAGTATCCTTTTCAGGCTGTCTGTGTGTGACCCCAAAGCCCAGGTGCCTCGGGGTCAGTGGGGCTGGGCTGCTGGTGAGGCCCAGGCCCTCAAGAGAGTTCGCCTCTCCCTGCACCATCCCCGCCCCTGACGCAGCCTCGCAGGCAGGCAAGTCTGGCCTTGTTCGGCCTGGCTTTGGCGCGATGCAGGCCTGCAGCGTGGCTCCCCCACCGCCGGCGCGGAGGGGCGAGACACCTTTCTTGGCAGCAGTTCTCGAGGGCTCCTGGAATGTCTGATTACTCACGGAGTTGCGACAGCGCAGCGGTCTCCCAGCACGCAGGGGAGGCAGCGGCGGCAGCGGCGGCTTCCTTCCTGATGACCTCAGCCTGCTGGGTGAGTAATGGTGCCAGCGCCGGCAGAACTGGGTGGTCGGTGCGGCCGGGGTGGTGGGGAGGCTGGCCGGGGAAGGAGTGGGGTGCATGTTAGCCTCTCCTGCCCTTGTGGAGAGAATGACGTGCTCCTCTCAGAGGGTCAGCACCCAGGCCCTCTGCTTTGTCTTTTGGTTTTTTGAGACAGGGTCTCGCTATGTCCTCCAGGGTGGTCTTGAACTCACTACGACAGAGCTATCCTCCTCCTTCCTTCAAGGTGCGCTTGTGGGCCTGGCCCGGCCTCTGCTCTCCTAGGGTCTGAGGTCATGCAGCAGCTCCTGGATGGGAGCCCAAGGGCATCCCAGGCTGTCACTGTGCCTCGAAGTCCACCTGGTCCTCACCCTGTCACCAAAACCCTGATACTGGCTCCTTGTGGTGGGTGCGGGGCCCTGCTGCGCCTTCCCTGGCACCCAGCTCCTTGCTGCCAGCCGCTCCCTTTGAAGAGTTCTCCCAAGTGACATGTGAATCCTGTCCCCTCAACTGTGCCATTTCGGGCTTCACCATCTCCAGCCCAGGTGCTGCTTCTTGTCTTTGGGGTGCAGATGGAGCTGCTTCCACCGCCTGCTCCCTAATGAGGGGTTCTCGGCATTCCCGTCATTCCCACTCCATCTCATTCTTGGCTCGGTGGGATGCTGAAGAGACTCAGCCCGGGACAGGGGGCCCCGCCCAGCATGGCCTTGATTGTGGAATGGATGGATGGGTGGGTAGTTGTTATCCAGGCCTGAGCCTTAAAAACTAAACTGGCCTTTCGCTACTTTGACCTAGATCAGCCCCGCAATCCTTAATCAAGTCTTCTTTTTTTTTTTGAGACAGATCTTGGTTAGTTGAGGCTGGCCTTGAATTCACTATGTAGCCCAGGCTGGCCTTGCACTCACAGTGATACTCCTGCCTCAGCCTCCCAAGTGCTGGGATTTCAGGCGTGTGATACCATGCTCGGCCTCAGTCACTCTCTTAGACACAGTCTGTCACCTTTGGAATGGTGGCCTCAAAAATTTATCATGGGGGGCCGGTGAGATAGCTCAGCGGCATAAGTGCCTGCCTGGCAAGTGCGAGGTCCTGAGTTCAACTCCCGGTACCCACACACACAAAAAATTTCATTATGGGCAAAGGGCCCTGTGGTTCCATCAGATTGCACCCCAGGGTGAGGGTAGAGCTGATCTCTGTGGAAATCACCTCTCTCCCTTTCTCTCTCTCTCTCTTTTTTCATCTGATACCAGGGATTGAACTCAGGGATTGAGCTCAGTCTTCATACTGAGCTATGCTCCTACCCCTTTTTTATTTTGAGTCAGGATCTTGCTAAGTCACTAAGTTGCCCAGGTTAGACTGACACTCACAATCCTCCTGCCTCGGCCTTCCCAGAGTGCTGGGATTACAGATGTGTGCCCCCATGCCTGGTTTATACAGAAGTCACCTCTTAAGAGAAAATCTTTAGAAATCCAGGACCAGTTCCTTTCTCCAGGAATTCCCCCGACACTTGAGGCTCTCAGAGCGGGCCAGAGAGAAAGGACCTCCCCAGGGGGGAGCCAGATCTCCCCAAATATCAGGTGCAATCGGCCTTTTCCCTCTTCGGAGCCGTGTAACATCTGGCTCAGCCTGTGTCCCAGTGTGGAGTGCCCCAAAGAGCCACCCGGGGATCTGAGCCTTGAGCCTTGGGCTCCTGCCCCTCCCCCACTTCCTGTCCCCACCTCTTGGCCCAGGGGACCCAAGCCTCACCTCTTACAGCAGAGATAACGCCTTTCCGAGTAAAGGAACCAACATGTGCGCTTCCGGAGCTGAAGGGAAAGCAAGCTAATGCGCCTTTGAGATCCACTCTCCACCGCGAGAGCGTTTTTCCTTTTCTGTTCCCCACCCTTCCCCTTCTACTTGGGTGTGCTTTTCACACCAAGTCACTGAAATCACAGGGCCCCGCTGGTGTTGTTCTCTTTAGAAATCCTTTTCCAGGCAACAGTGTCAAAAACGTTTTCATACTTTGGGCTGGATGGGAGGGAAGGGAGGGGGAAAAAAAAGTCTGAATCCTCTAAAATGAGGATTTTCTGAAAACAGACCTAGGGATGCTGGGCTCCTCCTGGGACTGAGGCACCCTGCCTGGACAGGCTGCAGGGCGAGCCCTGGGGTTGCCAAGGCCAGTATCCAATGGTGGAGAGGAACTGCCCGGGCCCTGGCCTCTGTGAGGTTGGACTCGCTTCTGGAAAGGGCACAGGAACGCTCTGGGCATCCTTGTGCCCTAGTGTGCCCAGGGCGCTCAGGCTGGCTGGCTAAAGCTCATCCCTGCCAATCCCAGAGCAGTGGCAGGGACTCAGGGGGAGATTGCTTTGTGGGGGCAATGATGACTTGAGTGGTCTTAGGATTCTCCTTGCCAAAGGGCTGTGGGGCAGGTGGGCAGGTGGTGGTGGGGTAGTGGGTCCTTCCTAGAGCCACAAAATAAGTGCAAAGTACCTCACTAGGTCTTATCGGGGCACCTCTGATTCAGATCTGCTATCCCTGGGCTACAAGATCCCAACTTTGCAGAAGAGGGACACAGCAAATGTGCACACCAACAGGACGAAGCCTGGGCTACCTGCAGAAAGAGAAGTGTAGACATCTGTCCTAAAATACGAGTAAAACATTGATACAGGGGAGAAATGACTTACAGTTTTTTACTGCAACTGCACCAGGAGAGAAGAATCCTTTTAGCCAGGCATGGTAGCACACGCCTGTAATCTTTTAGCATTTGGGAGGCTGGAGCAGGAGGATCGCCACCAAGTTCAAGTCCAACCTGGGCTACATAGTGAGTTCAAGGCCAGCCTGAACTATATAGTGAGACTCTATTGAAAGAAAGAAAGAGAAGAAAGAGTGAACTATTTTAATTTAGGTTAGTTTTTTGTTTGTTTGTTTATTCCCTACCTCTTAACTCTTTACTCTGCCTAATAAAAGGGAAGGATAGAAACAGGACCAGAAGGCAACATGCCCTAAATCACTAGGAGTACTTGGATTAGGCACAGGGTTTCATTGTGGCTGAAGAAGAACCACTGGGTGGCTGCTAACTGCCCCCTTTCCCTGGATTATTATTATTTTTTGAGACAGGATCTTGCTATGTAGTTCAGCCAGGCCTTAAACTCACTTTGTAGCCCATGGCTGGCCTCAAACTCGTGGCAATTGTCCTGCTTCAGCCTCCTGAGTGCTGTGCTGGGATTAAAGGTATGCGCCACCATGCCCAGCTCCCCTGGATTATTATTGTGAGGGTCACATGAGATCATGGCTATAATTATACTTTGTATATTATAAATCAGTAAACACCTTAAAAATAGTAGTTTTTCCTTGAGAATTGTAGGCTTGAAAATGCTAGTGATGCCTTTACTTTACTGATCATGTATTACATTCCTGGCACTGTCTAAGGACCTAATGTCTATTATGCCCAACTAGGCTGTTGGTGTGAGGAGGGTAGGGGCTTGCCCTTATTTGATGCTGTATTCCTGGGGCATGGAAGAGTGCCAGTTGGGTAGGAGGTCTTCACCATGTGTTTTTTAAATTTGGAGAAGTGATTTCTAATCCTGCCTCCTAGAGCATTAGCTTTGCCATACTGAGGGGATAAGGGGCTCAGAAAGTTTGGGGGATCTGCGACAAGCCTCCCCACTGGCTAAGAGTGAGCAGGGACTGGAGCTCAGCCAGTGTTCCTATGAGGCTTGGGCTCCTACCGTGCTGCCAGGCCAACCTGGGGCTGTGTTTGTCATAGTTGTCAAGGACAAAGCCAGCTGCTGTGCCGGCGGCAGTGTGCTGAAGCCCAGGGAAAAGGTCCAGGACCGGCAGCTCCTCCCTACCCAGCTGCAAGGACAGTGTAGAAAGTTGGCCCCAAGTCACTTGTGAAGTCATGGTCAAAGAGGGCAGAGAGGGTCTGTGACCAGCTAAATAATGGTATCTCAGAGGTGGCCACGTGCGGATGCGGATGTGGATGCAGATCGGGAGGACGGCTCAGCTCTACGCAGCAGCTCTGCCCTGGCCACACCACGGCCTTGAGTGTTCATCTCTCCTGTGGCAGCTGTTGCTCTCTGACGCACCTCGCTCCTGCTCCTTGGGATCACTCCGAAGAAGCCCCTGTCTTTGGGCCTTTGTCTCCAGCCTGGGTCGGGAGGAAACGGCCGGGACAGTGTGTCTGAACCGAATGCAACAGCAGCCCATGTGTTGCCACCCACTGCGAAGTGTGCCTGCTGTCTGGTCCTCCCCGGGGGCCACAGTGGCCACGAGCCTGGGTAATTGAGCTGCACAACCCAGAACAGGCCTCTGTCCCTGTCCCTGGGCCCTGGCCGAGGGTCTGAGGCTACCTGCTGGGTCGTTGGCCATGGCTGATAAAGTCGGGGGGGGTGTTGAGGCTCCTGGGGACATCAGGGCTCTTGGTTGTCCAGTGGCCCAAGTTCCCTGACCCTGGGGACCGTCCCCCGTAACAGCCAGTGGCTCTTCATGCAAAACAGATGTTTTCCAGATGCACAGAATTGCATTGCTAGCGACCTAACTGCGGACTGGACCCGGTGATTCAAGAGTTGCCTGGAAGCTGGGGGCCTCGGACCCCTCCTGGGCAGCTGTTCCCGGGGCTGGCCGAGCGTGCCCTTGAGCTGGGCTCCTTCCTGCCCCCAGCCCCATGCTGGCCCCTCCAGTCTTAGGCTTTCCCACCAGCCGGGCCCAGAACAGATGGAAACAGATCTCTTGGGCCCAGCCAGCTGATGTGGATTTCACAGCAGGCGGAAGAGGGAGAGGGGAGCAGACAGCTCAGCCCCTTCCCACGGCCGCTTGGGAGGCCACACTGGTTGTCCAGCTGTTCACCCTCACCCTTTGTGAGAGGGGCGGGGCTTGGCACTAGGGGATCCATTGCAGAGAGGTGGAGGAGAGTAGAAGTTAAAAATATAAAATGCTCCAGTTCCTCACAGTCTTAAACTTGACCTCCAAGGAACCTCATGTTCAGCAGCACTGTGGAAAAGGCTGACTACTCCCTAGTTCCTCCCTCCACACTTCCGGCTCTCCAGCCTCTCTGCCCTTTGCTCCATCTCCATCTCGTTTCCACATAAGCACGGCTACCTGATCCCTTCAGCCCAGCTCGGGCCCCTCTTGCTCCAGGAAGCAGCCCCTCCCAGCCCCCCAACCTGATAATTTTAGCACGGATCTGTCCTCTCCTCTGGTCTCCATTGCCATTTCTCTGGTGGAAGCCATTGCTTTATATCTAGGCTCATAATTCCTGCTGGACTTGGTAATTTCTCTCACAGTATTGGGTCCTTCTCAGAGCTGGGACCAGCTCTACCTTGGCTTCATCATCCCTGTGGAGGTGCTTTGTGAAATCTTTTTGGAGTTCTGTTTCTTTCTTTTATGGGAGCATGTCAAGCAATTGATAACCAACACTAATCTCCCTGAAGACCCTGTCTGAGTAGTCACTTCAGGCTGCTTAACAACATACCATAGACTGACCCTCTCACGCCACAAGCCTCCCCTTCTATCTGTTCTGGAAAGTAGGAAGGCCAAGGCCAAGGTGGGAACTAAGGTGGTGTCTGGTGAGGGCCGCCATCTTGCTGCATCCTGACACAGCAGAGAGAAGGGCTTTGGCCACTTCCTCTTCTTATGAAGTCACTAATCCTATCCTCCCTCATGACCTCATCTACACCTAGTGATACCCCAAGACCTGCAAGTGCCTTCACACTGGGGATTGGGCTTCAACGTATGAGAGGGACCCAAGCATTAAGTGGACACAAAACCCTGAGTCAGGGAGCTCACAGCTGGGGTGAAAATGCAGCTTGCACTGATTCACAAAACAGACGGTGGCCAACCCCTTGCACGGGGCCCACAGAGAAGTGACACTGGGAAAGGACATAGACCCGCCAAAGGCCATTCAGAGTCAGAGCTGGCGCAGCACCTTTAGAGTGTTCTCCCTGCAGCAGGTTAGCACAGTTTTCTCCTGGTCCTTACTTCCGGTCCGCACGGGTCTGAGTGGCCTTGGTCGCTGGTATTTGACAGCGTAAGTGACGATGCCTGATTCATCCATCCTGGTCTTCTGTGTTCCTGCTTCCTGGCAGGATCAGCAGGCGTAAATCACGTCTCGTGGCCTCCGAACTCCAGCCCTGGAAAAGGCTGCAAAGAGAGGTTGCTTTTATTTTCCTCATTTGGGGAAACTGAGGCCCAGAAGGGAAGCAACACCTCTGGGGCCTCATGACGCAGAGCAGGGACTCAGTGGGCACTTGAGACCTCCGGCGTTGCATTCTTGCTCTCGGAGGGAGGGGAGTCCTGCTGCCCGCGACACATTCCCAGAGAGAATCTGCCAAGGCAGGGAAAGAAAAGCGAACAAGCTGTCTATTCTTGTCTGTGCCCTTTTCCCATGCCAGGAGCAGACTGGCCTGGAAAATTTAGGTTTCCTTTTCATGTTTCCTTTCACTCCACTCTGGACAAAATGCCTTTCTTCTCCCCCCTTCTTTTGGCAGGATCCTGACCAAGGCTGTAGAAAAAGAATCTTTTAAGAACATATATATCTCTCTATCGATATACATCCAGGCCCTGACACTGACACGGGACTGTAGTGCCTCCTAATTACCCAGGAAATGACAGGGTCAAGAGGTGTCTGAAAGCCGCCTTGCAGTTCTGCCCATGGATTCCTGACCATTGTCCCGGGTTTTCAGGCTGGAGCGGGTTGCCATGACTCCTGGGTTGGTCCACTGTTTGCATTTTTTCCTTTCTTCCTCATTTTTTTTAAGTTTGAAAAGAAACTCTGGCATCTTAGGTATTGATTGGAAATTCATACAAGCAAGAGGTATTTTGGGTTGGCTGGCCAGTCATAATAGCCACTTGGGCGCTGGGGGAGGAGGTGGCCACATTCTTTCAGGGTCACTCTTCTGATGGCCTCACTTTCTAACTCTTCCACTTTTTCCTCACTATCTTTGGGTATTCCAGGGGAAAATGTCAATTAAAAAAATTTTTAATTGCCCATGAATAGTCATGGGCTGCCTGCCTTTTGTGATTCCTGTCCTTTGAATGGAGGGAGCTGAGGTTTTGAACCTCGGTCCTCATGAACTTGTAACACAAAAGCAGAACTGAAGGTATTTCTGCAAACTTTGGATCAGAATTTTACAAAATTTCTGGGAAATATTGTTAAGTTTTATTTTGGGACAGAGAAGCTAGAGGTGGGATGTCAGAGAAGTCGTCAATAGTACACAGAGGCTCTCTTGAGTATTTTTGTTTTAAATGAGGTCTGGTTATGTACTTCAGGCTGGCCTGGAATTCACCATGTAGGCCAGGCTGGTCTTGAACTCATAGCGATCCTCCCTAGTGGTTGGATTACAGGTGTGCACCACCACACCTGGCTACCCTGAGTATTTTGCTCTTCAACAATAATGGAAGGTGCTTACATCTGCAGAGCAGGAAAATGATTAGTTCCTGGCCTGGTAATAGGTTTTATTCTTTAATAGTGCTATCGAGTCCAAGTGGAAGGAGTCAGGGACATAACATTCTCTTCAGTGTGCACATGAGACTTTGAAATGTTAAGCTCCCAACCCTAATGGTGTTAGCACAAAAAGAATCTGGAATGCACAAATCTTGCTTCTCTCCAGGAAGGATTGGGGTTTCTTCCCAAACCTCTCTGGTTTTCATCAAAACTTGAAACATAGCCAGCCTGGATCCACCAGCCCTCTGGCTTTACGTTGGAAGACAGAAAGGACAGATCAAGGAGTCATGAGTTTTAGTTTTGCTTTCCCTCTGATCTTGGGTAAGCAACTTCGCTTCTTCAGACTTGTCCTCATCTGAGAGAGGAGTGGTTGGTCTGCTTGACGTCCCACTCAGCTGAGACTCAAAGAGCAGAGCCAAGAAATATGTGGATGTCCACTTTTTGAACGCTGGTAAGAATCGTCAGACTTCGGGGTGGGGACGAATGAAATGTGTGTTGCCCTTTGTTAACCAAAAGCATTGACTACGGAGCACTTGGGATCCAGCCTGGATGAAATATTACCAAATGCCTGTCTCCTAATTCAGACACCATACAGATGGGCAAGAAGCAGAAGATGTTGAGAAAAACACTGAACAAGTACATACAGAAACATGATGCAGAAACCCAGATGTAAAAATGTCTTATCTCTGTAGGAAATGTTGGCTACCTGTTGCCACCAACCCACTCAACAATTCCTATACTTCCATGCATGTATGCATACATATGTGAACAAGCGCATCCATCCATTGATCCATTCATCCACCCATCTATCCACCTACCCATCTGTCCATCATCTACCCATCATCCATCCATCTACTCAACCACTCACCCATCCATCTACCCATCAGTCTATCCACCCACCCGTCTATCCACTCACATCCACCCACCCACCCATCTATCCATCATCCATCCATCCACCCATCCACCCATAAACTCAGTAACCTCCTATTCCATCCATGCATGATGTGGGAGGGAAAGGGGATGAGTCCCCAACAAAGAGGCTGAAAGAACTGCAAGAGGGCTCAGAGAAAGGAAGAGAATGCTCCCAGCTGGGGACATCAAAGATGGCTTCATGAAGGAGCTGGTCTTGGAGCTGATCTTGATGGATGTGTGAAGAGGAAGGGACGGTCAGGGAGACACATGAGCAAAGCCTGGGGACCGGAAAGTACTGTGCTTGTTGGGGGAACATTGAGTAATCCACAAACAAGGTCAAATAAGAATGAAGCAACATTAACCCTGAAGAGCAGGGTGGTTTCGGATCAGTGTTTGGAGAGGCCCGCACCGGCCATCTTTGTATGAAGGAGAAGGCAGTTAAGAGCGAGGAGAGAGGCAGGGCGTGAGTTGACAATGCCCAGTGCATTTTGTTACAGTGTGAATCAAACATGGAAAAGCGAAAGGAGACTCGTGTCTTGTGAGGAGTTTTGTAAGTGCTTCACATCGGGCCCTGAGAGCTCTACAGTGACTATGAAACAGAAAGTCAAGGAGACTTTGTGTTCACGAAGAGACCGATGAAGAGGAAAGAGGGTGTGTGCACCGCCCCACAGCTGGCTCTTGCGCGGCACCCTTCTAGACAGGCAGAGGTGGCAGCGTGGTGGTGGGGGGCACCACTTGGCCTGGGGCGCAGGGCTTTCTGCTGTGTGGACTGGCACAGGAAGCGCAGAGGGCTGCGGGCATGAGCCCCTTTAAACTGTACCACTGACGTGTGTCTAATAAAGACCCATGGCAGCGAAATAGGAACAAAGAAACTAGCTCTAAACCCCAAATCCCCCAAACGGGCAGATGATTTCATAAGTTCTCATTTTTACCCCTGAAATAGGCCCTTGGGAATTCTTTCCCCTACTTTGTAAGTGAGAAAAGTGTGGCTCAGAGAGTTTCGGTAACTCAAGCTCAACACACTGCATAACTTGGACGAGTTGCTGGACCGTTTTTTTGTTTGTTTTTTGTTTTTGCACTTTAATGATTATTAGACTTAGAGAGACAGGGCTTCCTCACCGCCCCCAATGTTAACTGATCAGCGCCCAGCTCTGCGGGGGATTTAAGTAGAAGGGGAAGGAAGGAGAGTAGGAGAAAACGTGAAGGAGCGGAGAGACCCCGAAGGGAGTTGGCAGGGTCCTCTGCAGGTTTCCTACGCGGATTCCTCAGGACTGGAGCAGGCGCAGAGGGGACGAGGAGACCGGGTGGGATGTGGGCGGAGCACATGCTGACCTGGAGGCCAGGCCGGAAAAGATGGGCCCTGCCCTGTGGCAGCGGAACTGGGAACCACGGAGGGCGGCAAAGCAAATAATGCTTTGTTGGTTTTGCTAAAAGAAAATAAGAGAAGCCCGGTTTACTCCCGAGGGCCCTGTGCTGAGGCAGCTGTTTTGAGGCCACAAGCGGGTCTGTGATCTTCCAGTTCTAGGGCACCCCCAGTGTGCAATGGAGGCAAACCCCGGCTTCCCATTATTGCAATGGCTTTTCCTTTAAAACTATAATTTATATACAGTGAAATGCTCAATCTTAAGGGTCTATTTTCACCAATGCATGTTAAAGTTCAGCTATTTCTTCCTTGTTCTTTTTCCTTTTTTTTTTTCTTTTTGAGACAGAGTCTCACTATGCAGCCCAGGCTGGGCTCAAACTTACAGCGATCCTCCTGCCTCAGCCTCCAGAGTGCTGGGATTACAAGTGGAATCAGATATTTCTATCACCTCAGAAAATCCTTTCCCAATCCATCCCTGTCTCCCCCCCAGCAACTTGATCGCATTTCTATCGCATTGGTTGCCTCTGACTATTCTAGAATGTCCTGGAAATGCAGTTATAATGGGTGCCCTTCTCACGTTCGCCTTAGAGTTTTTGAGATCTGGCCATACACACTGCTGCATGCCTTCATAGATCGCTGACTTTATCCCCAGGTGGTATTCCAGTGTGTGATACAGTGCAGCTGTTTTCTCTACTCTCTTTCAATGGACTATCCAAGTTCGGGCTATCCTGAATAAAGCTGTGGCAGGCGCTCTGGCGGGGGACTATTTGTGAACAGAAGTTTTCATGTCTCTTCAGTAAATACCCCCGAACAGGACGGCAGGGTAGACACAGAGGCCACTGGAGCGCACTGGGACCAGGTGGCAAGGGTCAACTGTAGCCAGGCGTGGTGGCACACGCCTATAATTCCAGCACTGGGGAGGATGAGGCAGAAAGATCGTTGTGAGTTCCAGGCCAGCCTGGGCTCCATAGGGAGACCCTGTCTCAAAGCTAATCGTGCTCATCTCATCCCAACTGTGCATTCAGTGATGTCATATTGGCACCTTGAAACTGGCCACGGTGGGAGAATTTACACCAGGGAAATCAGCAAATTCTTTGAATCAGGCTTGCTTTCTCCCCGGACAGCCCACTGTTGACCAGCACCCCCGGGCAGCTGCGTGTGGGCTTTCACAAAAACCCCCAGTGCTTGCAAGTGGCAGTGGCACTTAATGTCCTCATTAGTGATTCTCTGCATCCTCCCCAACCCCCGGGGTGGCCAGTTTTTCATTTCAGCTCTTCTGGCGGGGTGTGGTGGTATCTCATGGTTCTAATTTGCCTTTCTCTAGTGAAGGATGACATTGAAAGCTTTCACATTTGCTCCTTTGGTCATTTGTATATTTCCTCATATAAAGCATTTGCTTTAGTCTTTGGCCATTTAAAAAAAAATTGGATTGTTTGTCTTTTTATTGTTGAGTGACAGGAGTTCTTTATGTTTTGTACATAACTCCTATCTTCTCCAGGTCTGTGCTCGCTCTCTCTCTCTGAGACAGGGTGTCTTTATGTGGTCCAGGCTGGTCTTGAACTCGTGGTGGCTTGATTTGAATACATTCCCAAAAAGCATTTGTGGGAAACTTTGTCCCCAAGGCAGCAGCACTGTGAGGTAGCGAGGGTGATCGAACTGTGCTGGTGGAGTGGATGGATTCACACCAATAGTGTGGGACTGGGTTGGTTATAACAGAGGGAGCCTGGCCCCCGTCCATTGTCTGTTTGGCTGACTCTGTCCTTCTCCCTGCCCTTCTACCATGGACTGACACTTCCAGGATAATAAGCCAATACCTTTCCATTCATTATAAATTACCCGGGTTGGGAAATTGTGTCATAGCAGCGCAACACAGACTAAGACAAACATAAGTACCCAACATAAGTGTCACTCTCTACAGAACCTTCTTGGATATCAGCTAGCAGCATTCTCCCCTCAGGAGCCCCCCAGCCACTGTTCCTCTCTCTGCCACCATGCTATGAGGTAATTGTCTCTTTGTGGGTCTTTCTTGTCTGCTTGACTGGGAGCCTCGAGTGGGGGCTGTGGGTCCCTCGGATCACCTTGTTCCTCCTCCTTCTCTTCTGTTCCTGGTCCTCTCTGTCATCTTTATCGGAGGCTCAAGGTGACTGTGCTAATGACTGATTAATTCACTTGGATATACCCAGATGGTCATGAAGCTGGGGTCCACATCTTGGCCCTTTGATTATATTGGAGTCATCAATAACGTACACACAGTGGGATCAGAGGACGAGCAGCATTGATTTCACCAATGCATGGTGAGTTTGAAATATTCTGCCAGGTTCTACCAAAGTCAGGGCCACTGAGAATCCAAGTCCTTTCTGCTGGGAAGGGGAAAGACTGGGCAGGTGTGTGTGAGCATGTGTGCATGTGCGTGTGTACCTGTGTGTGGGGAGGGGAGAGGGGAGGGTGTGTGCATGCAATATACTCTGAACTGCATCTAAACTTTGAGACCTAGTGGACACAGCCCCGGCTGGCGGTTAGACAAACCCAAGGCCAAGCGCATTCATAGCTCTGTGAGTTTAAATGAATGATTTCACCTCTGCAAGCTTCAGTGCCTTTAGTATAAGCCAGGGGCAATAACACTACCCACCTCCCGGGTTGCTGGGAGAATGAAAGCCAAGGTGCCTAAGACCCTCCCTTCCTGGGGTCTACACTGCTCCTCTGTGGGGTGCCGGGTAGAACCCTTGTCTGTGGGAATTTAGAAGGGAGGGCTCTGCTTGCAGTGGGCCCCTGCCCTGGGCAACAGGCTCAGTAGAGACACAGTCACAGCTGGAGCGGTCACATGGAGGTCACACAGAAGCCCAGGGGGCAGAATCCAGGCCTGCTCAGCCGGCCAGTGGGGCAACCCCCATCCCGCACCCACAGGGCCCAGCTGGGGAGCGGTTTTCCAAGGAGCCCTTTTGCATCTGTCCAAGGTCTCCACAGCCCATCCATAAACAGACTGTGGAAGGGAGTGCTGGCCAGAGATGGGCTGGACTCAGAGCCAGGGCTGTGGGTGGGCAGGAGGAGGTGAATGGAGAGGGTCCCCCACTCCACATCTCTGGTATTTATGTCTTGCTACCCCCCAGCAAATCACCAGAAAGTACAGTTTTCTGCTTTGTGAACTGGGGGTGCCCCAAATACTCTGAGGTTCTTTTAAGAATACACAAAGAGCCCTTTGGAAATTGCAAGGAACTGTATAGGCAGGTAGGGTGTGCGCGCCTGGTTCATTCATTCACTCATTCATTCATCGTTCATTCATTCATTCTCCATCCATCCACTCACTACCCGGGCCTCCTGTCCCAGCCGGCCGTGCCCAGCCCTGCAAGGGTTAAGCACCAGTCTCTCCCCTCCACCCCTGCCGGCCAGGAGGGCGTGCGTAGTGCCAAAGTCGGAACCTGCTCGGCGGCTCCAGGCGCTGCCTTGACTCACAGCCAGGCTTGGCGCGGCTGTGGAATGTGTGAGCGCCATGTGTCACCACCCCAGACTGTGGGAAAGCGCTGCTCCACTCGCCTTCAGCAGCTGCCCTGCGCCCGCCCGGGCAGGAGGCGGACACGGGAGCGCCGGCAGCGGGGCTACTTCCGAGCGTGCGCCGCCCAGCTCGCCCTGCCTGCCCTCCTGGCCTTGGGTCAGGGCAGCTGATGCTGTCCCCAGGGACTCTGTTGGAGGGCGCCTTCAGAGAAGGGCTGTGCAGGGGGCCAGGGGGCCGTGTCTGGACAGGCCCTGGGAGAGCCTTCCCCTGTGGGGGGTGACTTAGTCCAGCACCCGCCAGGCGCCCTGGCCACAGGCTCAGCTTCAGTGAATGGAGAGCTCTAGGCCAGAGGCTCCGCTGTGCCCACTGCCTCCACAGCACCCTCAGCTTCCCTGGGAGGTGGCCAAGGACCTGCATCCCTGCCCAGGTTACCTCCACTCTAGCCTGGAGCTTGGGGTTGGTGGGAATCGTGTGCCCAGAGATGCCCCAGGGCGATGTCCTCTCAGCCCAGCCATGCAGGGGCACACTCAAGGTCACCCTGCCTGGTGATGGCTAACCTCAGTGTGCCTGGGCCACACCCAGCACTCTCGGCCCAGGCGCAGGCCGTGCCCACAGACCGTGCCCCTCACTGAGTCCCTTGCCCTAGAGGGAAGTTGGGGGTAGGGCAGAGCCCTGGGACCTCACACCACCTAAAGTTCTACCTCTGTTACCTCAAGCTGTGTTTCTGGGGGTGCACAGTCCTAGGAGCCTTGGGCATCCCGGCCCTGTGCCAGCAGCTTTGCATTTCCATACCTTGATCCTGCTTGTCCTTCAGTGTCATCTGAGGTCACCTCCTCTCTGGAACTCTTCCTAGATTGGCCCGATGGGCCTCTCCAGAAGTCCTGAAGCCTGAAGCACTCAATTCTGTGCCTGCTTGTGGCATTTGCCCCCCCCCATATTATCTGCCCGGGCTCCCTCCCTTCTGCACTTTCTAACAAACAGAGACAGTGTCGTGCTCCTTTCTCTACATCCCACAAGCAATATTTGGGAGCGCTGCTTATGGTAGCTTCTCTGTTTGCTGGCTCAGTGTGCTATCAAATGGATGCTTGTGGATGCGATTTACCGCTGGTTCCAGAGACTTTATCTTGGTCTCAGTTTTCTCACCTGTAAAACAGATAAACTTGATTGCTGTTGGGTCTAAAGTGACTTGTATATGGCAGTCACATTGCAGGTGTGTGTATGTGTGTGTGTGTGTGTGCCCTTAGTCATGCTTCACATATTGACACCTGGCTGACAATGGATCTCCTATGTGATAGTGTCCCCAAGATTATAGCACCTACTGTTGTCACCACCTTAGTTTGTATATTGCACCTTAGTAATGTTTGCACAGTGACAAAATTGATGTATTTTGCATATCAACACACAGATACACACACACACACACATGCATGATTGCTAAAACACTATACACTGGTTGTTTGAGTGACAGATATTCATTTTCTTGCTGTTCTGCAGGCTGGAAAGTCTGTGACTAAGGTGCTTATTTGGTCCCTGGGGATGACTCCCTTCCAGTGTGCAAATGGCTTCTCTCTCTCTCTCTCTCTGTCCTCACCCTGCAGAGGGTTTCATGTCTCTTCGTATAAAGACACCAGGTTCACCGATTAGGGCCCCCCACCACGACCTCATTTAACCTTATTTCCACAAAGGCCCCGTTTCCAAATACTGTCACATCCTGAGGTCTTCAGCCTCTGCACTTTGGAGGGACACAGCTGGGTGCATAGCAATGGGGAGAGGCTGAGACTCGATCTTGGCAGCCATAGTGGCTGCCACATCTGAGCTGGCACTCATCCGTCTCCACAGCTGACGCCCCTTCCTCTGCCTGCCTTGGCCTGAGCATTATCGGGACTGAGCTCCAGGACCACGTGTGTGGGTGGCAGGGAGCCTCCATCAGGGACCCAGATGACACCCCTGAGAAACAGAGAGGAGCAGTGGAAAGTAAATGGGAATTGGGTCTAGGGGACAGGAGGATTCCGTGGGGATGGCCGGGGGGGGCAGGGGGACATTGCTCGTCTGGGTACTCGGGATGCTGAAGATGATGCTTTCCACAGTGACACCTCCGATGTGACCAGAATGCAAGGGGCCCCAGATGTATGAAGCTCAGACAGAATGGCTGGGAGGTAATAGGCATTTGTAAGTATTGATTTTTCCAATAAGCCCAAATTGGTGGTGCTGACTTATAGGGAAACTAACCATTTCCTAGTGAAGAAAATGAGGCTCAAAAAGAAAAAAAAAAAAAAAAAAACCCAAAAAATAAAAAACAGGGAAAAAAAAAACCCTGCCTAAAGCCACACGGTAGTAAATGGCGGAGCCAACTGACCCAATACCCACCTGGCTTCGACATCTGTGCTCTCTCCCCATGACACTGACCCTGGATCACTTGGACACCTGGTATCAGGTGTCCACATGGAAACTATATTTTCCAAGCCCCAAATAGGGACACAAGGTCTGACAAATATGTGGGCACTCATGAGGACAAGGGACTAGAAGGTTTTAAATTAGGACCATGCTGGCAAATCCGGGACATCTGGTCATCACAGATACCCAGGGCCTGCCCACACCCCTGGCACAAGGCAGGCTTTTGCCACCTAATACTCTTTCCTGTCCTGAATGCCCGATGTCTATTTTTTGGTTGGAGCACATGCCGCAGACAAGTGAGAGACATTTAAAAAGATCAAACAACTGGAGAGAGATTGCAATGAACATTCCTTTTAGGGAATCCTGAGCAGGCAAGAGGGCAGGAGAGGGCAGGAGAGGGCACGGAAGTAGTGGAGGGTCAGAAGAATAACGCACAGGTTCTAAATCCCAGGAGGTAGCCGGGTATGGTGACACATGCCTGTAATGCCAGCACTCAGGAGGCTGAGGCAGGAGGATCACCACGAGTACAAGGACAGCCTGGGTTACATAAGTAAGACATTGTCTCAACAAGACAAAAAATCACAGCAGGTATAAGGCTATATGACAAGAGGCTTTTCACTAGTATTGGGCATGCAGCCAGCCCTTTTCCTCTTTCCCCTTCTCTTCCTGCTCTTTTTGCCTTGTAAGTACTTCCTCTGGCTGCCCACTGCTGTGGGCCTCTGGCACTGCAGGAAGGGGAGGCTGGCTCTGGGAGGTGGACACCATTTTGTGACTGCAGTGAACCCACTTCCATAAGATGGGCCCAGCAATAACATGTTGTTGTAGACATATAGGGGACTGGTTGTACAACAGTCCCACGAACTGTTGAGAATCAGAGCTCAGGCTTGTATTTGGTCAGATGAGGGTCGGTTTTGTGTTGAAATTGTTAGGCTAAAAGGCTGCAGCCTGGATCTGGAGAGGCCTAATAGCAGGAATGTAAAATTTGTGTGTTGGTCTCAGTTTAAAATGGTTCGGTTGTCTGCTGTGTGTGTGTGTGTGTGTGTGTGTGTGTGTGTGTGTGTTAGAGAGAGAGGGAGGGAGATACGATCTGGCATTTGCTGGAAACCACATAATCATAGAGGATTAGGGCAGAGCCTTGCAGAACGCGTCACTCATCCTCTTCACTGTGCGGACAAGGACACTAAAGCCCAGACAGAAGCGCTTTCCCAGGGTCATTAGCTGGCCACATTGGGCCTGGGCTCTGAGTCTAAGGCTTCGCTGTCACCCATGCTGGGCCAGAATCACACAAACCAGCCCATGTGAACCGGGGTGGGGCCTCAGCAGGGGAGGAGCTGCGAGGTGGGGGTGGGGTCAAGGTCTCCAGCCCTTCCTGTGGGAGTTGAGACACTGAAACAGCCCAGGCCCGGAGGGCGGGAAAGACTTGCTGGAGTACCTCAAGGAGGGACACGGACGGGGGCATAGGAACAAGCAAGCGATAGAGCGGCAGTCCTTTCAGAGGTGCTTCCTGCTCCAACTGCCGCTTGATGGTCAGGCGTTTGCCAGGATCTCTATTTTGGATAAAGATGATGATAGAGCCTTGCACATGCTAGGCAAGAGCTCGACCAGTAAGTCACATGCCCAGCCTTATTTTTTGGAGAGAGGCTCTTGCTGTGTTTTCCTAGGCTCATCTTGAACTCCTGGGCTCAGCTGATCTTCCTGTCTCAGCCTCCCCAGTAGCTGGGACCACACTCAGATTCCTCTCTAATTTGAATTCAAATGCTTTCCCTGAAAAGCCTGTTAACCTCCCTACTGAGGGTTAAAAATCTGCGTCAGAGGCAGAGAATGTGGTCAGTCAGTATTCCCTCCTTCACTAGCCCAAGCGGTGCAGGAAAGCTCTTCCATAAGAGGGTGGCACAGCAGTTTGTCATCCTGGCATTTGGACCTGCTGTGCTTAGATCATCACTCTTCCAAAGCACTTCGGAAACCTCATGTCTTTTCTCCTGGGAGGAACCCATTGACAAGCATTTTGTATTTGCCATATGCCAGGTGGTGCCATTACGGTTACTCATCTCGTTTTCCTTTTTCTCTGGGAACTTGGGGAGGACCAGAGACTCTGATTTATTCATTCCCACGCCCGCCTCTGTCTAGCATCTCCTCTGAGTTCTTGCTTGGGGTTGTCTCCGAGGCTCGCTCGGGGTTGTGAACTGATTACGGTTTCAGGTTAATTCCCAGCACTGGCCGTAACCTCAGCTGCAGTCCAAAGCCAGGAGCCTGTCCAAATTACCACAGGCCTCCTGCCCTTCGCTCATGCCTCAAGTCGAGAGGAACTGGATTAGTCAGCTGCGAAAGTGACTGTAAGCAATGTCACCTGATGGGGACTTCTTGGAGCAGGACACTGGGTCTTTCTCAGCTCGAGTCTTTATGCTCAGTCCTGTGCCTGCCTGGACTAAGGCAGGTGGAAATGAAGCCCGTTTGCATCAGGTTACTTCTGTCCCCAGATTCAGACTGCATACTATTATAGGTAAGAGAAATAGGAAAAAAATCATTTTCTGAACTAGAAATTGTGCTATTAGCTCCTTTTCCTAAGGTCAGCCTTTCTGAACTGATCCCTGTATTTCACACCAGAAGTGATAACTTCCTTGTGACTTCAAAGTCTCTTTCTCTTATCTAGACTGTTTTTAAATTTTAATATTTTAAAACCACACACTCACCCTTGATTTATGCAGGGCAATATATATTGGGTTGACAAGATGTCTGTCCCTGGTTTCATTTAAGCAAGCTTTAATCAGTTTGTTCCTGACTTGTTCTAGTCCTGAAATGACTTTAGTTTTGACCCAGAGTTTATTGTGGAAATTCACATTAGGGAATGTTTCCGTATCCTTCTGGGCTTTTTTCTCTTTTGTTTATTAGGGTAAGGCCCCCTTCGGCCCACCATTCTTTGGATCATTTTATTTAAGAATGTCATCTTAGGTTGTATACTCACCCATGTGAATATTAACTAATCCACATGAACTTTACTGGAATGCAAATACTCTAGCTGGGAGGCAAGATCAAAACCATACCTTGTGCAGAAATCTTTCTCTCACCAGGAGGAAACACAACAGTTTAACATGTAAGAGTTGTGTTATTCCCACTCTCATAATTGCATGTGACTTTGGGGATTAAACTCTTGCATGATTTGGGGGTGGGAAGGCAACCCCCATCCAAAGCCCGTAACACATTTGTAAAACCAAAGACTCCCGTGATGTGTGTAGGACAGATGTGTGTGCATGTGTGCATGTGCGTGTGTGTCTTGAAGGTTTATGCAAAATAGCAAGAGAAAAACTTAAGTCTAACCAACAGTCTTAAACTATTAGAGATGTCTACCTATGAACAAACTCTAGATTTCTTCTATATGTCAAGAAATTGGTAGTTCCATCCATTAAAAGAAAAAGTAAATCTTTTTCACTTAGAAAAGTATTTGGACTTTCCCTAGACATTTATACCATCGGGTCACATTTAGATTGAGTGCTTTGGGAAGTTTGCCTCCCTCTAATAGATGCCAAAATGAGGGATTAATAGTACATAAAATCGCCTGGGGCCGTTGGCTGACCTCTCCCCCTGGCTTCCAAACTTCTACTACCTCCAGGCAGGTCTGCCTCTTAGGTTAGGCCTAACAAGAGCTACTCCCCAAACCTAGTATTGTCAATACTTTATGAGATTTCTTCCACCTGACCAATAATTGGATGAGATTGATCTAGAACAGTGGTAGTGAACCTACAGCATGCTGTTTGTATCACTGAAAGCTCTAAAAGGTTTGCCATCACTGATCTAGAACCTTTTGCTTATTATAGTATTTGTGTCTCTGCCCGAGGAAAGAAATCAGCAGCATCATCAATAATAATAACACATACATGCGCGCGTGCGCACACACACACACACACACACTTTTTTACAGCATTTTAAAATTTTGGTGAGATGCCTTAACTTATTTAAACAAAACACACAATTAAATACAGTGAAAGCTCACATCTGTTTTGAGATGAACTCTGGTAGCACTACTGTTAGTGGATTTTATAAAAAGGAATTCCAGTTACAACAACTACACTTATAAAAGCACAACTGGGGTAGGTGAAATTGGAGAACTTTGCTGCCGGGTTAGATCAATATTCAACCCTGGCTGCACCTTCGTCTGGGGAGCTTTAGAAAAAGACTGAGGCCTGGCTTAAGCAGCAGAGCCATCAAAACAGAGCCCTGGGGTGGGTAAGGCCTGGGCATCTATATTTTTCAGCATTCCAGGAAATTCTGCAGTTAGAATCTCCTGATTCTTATGGTTTGTGGTGGTGGCGAGAGCATAGTTCTACAGCTCTCAGACCCCAGGGACACAGGCACACGGCGGTGCCACTTACAAACTGCAGCTTGTCCTCTCCGAGCGAACCTACCTTCCCAGCTGTGAAATGGGAATGAAGAATAAATACTTCCCAACATTACCACAGATGAGACAAAGGTGGGGAAAACATGTAGAACTGCCACTGAGCATGCTCAGAAAATAAAATGGCTATTGTGATTATCAACTGCTTTTAAAACCTTAGGCTGTCTGTCGACAGGCCGCACAGAGGATAAGATGTGGAGCATGAAGCATGAGAGACAGTCATCCTGTGAAGGTTGTTTTTGCTTTCCACTGATTGAGAACACAAATAAACCCCAGCTGAAGCCTGTCTTACGGAGGAATGAATGGATTTCCAATCTGTGTTTTCTTGTTTACCCTGGAAAATATGTGACTGAGGAAAGCACAGGTGGTTAAACTGTTCAGTGCCTCTATTTTTATCCTGTGCAGCGGGGCTGTCCCCATTCAAACCCAAATATTTTACTCAGTAGAAAGGGAAGAGTAACTTCTCAAAGTTAAATGGCTCCAGGCTTCCTGTGGCAGATTTAGGTTTTTCTTTGAGCAAAGCATTGAAAAAGAATCCAATACAGACTAAATTCCAAAGGAACAATACAAAGATCACAATTAGCATTATTAATGAAGCATTTGTCTTTTCTTCAATTTTTTATTGGTACACCTTTGCAGTACATAATATTTACATTCATCCTAGGGGTGGGCACATGTACTTAACACATCTTAATTCTTTTTATCCCCCTTCTGCTCCCCTCCCTTCCCCCCTTTTCTGGCTTTGGATCCCTTTCCATTTACAAAAGAGCTAGCTTACTTTTTCCTATTGTCTATTACAGAAGCATTTCTTTTCTTTTCTTTTTCATGTGGGTACCGGGGGTCGAACTCAGGACCTTGCACTTGCCAGCAGGCGCTTGTGCTGCTGAGTGATATCACCAGCCCTTTTTTCCTTTTTATGCGGGTACTGGGAATTGAATTCAGGACCTCGCGCTTGCCAGGCAGATGCTTATGCCGCTGAACCATCTCACAGGCCCAAGCATTTCTTTTTGTTTGTTTTGTTTTTATTTTTTATTAGTATGGTACACATTTGCAGTACATAATGATTACATTCCTTGTGGGGTGTTGGTGCATGCACATAACACATCTTCATTCTTTTTTTACCCTCATCCGCTCCTTCATCTCTTGATCCCCTTTCCATCTGAGAAAGCTCTATCTCCCTACTTCCTATTACCTATCTTTTATTTTGCTTTTTGGGTTTCCCACGTAAGAGAAACTATGCAATATTTAAGTTCAAGTGTCTGATTTATTTCCCTTAACATTATGGGCTCAAAAGAAGCATGCAGGGTCTGTCTTTTTTCCCCCCATCCCTTTTGTTAGGCAAAAATAAAATCTCAGTCAGGACAGGCAAGCCACCTCCCAGGCAGGCGGATGCTTGTGAAATGAAGCCGGGAACCGAGACCCCGCGGTCCCGGGCTTGTGTGGACGCGTCCCCGGGTGTGACCTCTATCCAGCAGCTGCCGGCCCAGCCTCACGGAGGCGGCTGCAGAAACCTGAGCTCCAACCCAGCAGCAGCTCCATCTCCCATCTCCCCGGCCCCTCTGGTGTTGAAGGTGCCTGGGTTGCCTGCCTGTGACAAGCAGAGGTGTCCCCAGGGATGGGGCGCGTGGGTCACCCTGCTGCCCGCGCCTCTGCAGATGCTGTGTGGTCATCAGGGGCCAATGCTGTTTATTCAGGCCCTTGCAAGACTAACGCCTTTGTCACATTCACTTTCCTCCACATCACTGATGGAAGTTCTCCCCGACTGAGCTGACCTTACCTACTGAAGCTTTGGGATGCAAAGCCTGACTTGATACAGAATAATGGAGTTGGGGGAGGCTCGGGGCTCATATGCGAGGTCAGGAGATAGCATTTATTGAGCACTTGCTGTGTGCGCATCACGGCTCTCAGCACTTTCCTATAGTAACTCGTTCACCTCTTACAACAATCCTTTGAAGCAGGAATTCTTCTGCCTACATCACAGGCACCAAAACTAGCACCGACAGGCTTAATGAAGCCCTCAGGGTGGCATAGCTAGAGAATGGTCCTAGGCCAGAGCCTGGGTCTAAAGTTGTGGTCTTCTGCAGTTCCAGCACTCCCGAGACTGAGGCAGGAGGACCGCTATGAGTGCAAGGCCAGCCTGAACTGCACAGTGAAACCCTGTCTCAAAAATACAAGGAAAAAAAAAAAAAGGAAAAAGAATGAAAATGTCCTGTCCTCAGGCCATGGACCTCGGCAAGGTAGAGAAAGAGTATGGGAGTTTGGAAGGCAGACAGGGCACGTCAGGACCTGCTCAGATGCTTGGTTGTGGTCACAGAGAGCTGCAGCTATGTTGGTCCACCAAGCCCTCACGGGGAATTGTGTCCATGACAGGCTGGCAGTTTGTTTATTCTCTTCCTGTGGGTCCCAGAAAGGGCTCCCCGGCAACTTGACCTATTGGGAGGGGACAGGACAGGCAGAGACAGGAGATGACTGCAGTCAGCCAGCTCCCAAGCATCAGTCTGCAAAGAGGAGAGAGCCAGCTGCCACCTGGCCGCCCTGCCAAACCTTAGCCTGAGAGTCTGGGTGCGGCTGGGTCCCCTTCGCTGCTCTGGGAGGCTGGCTGGGCACCTGTGGGCCTCCACTCGGCCACTCTGAAGCCTGGGTCTCGATGGCCACTTTACAGATAGACAAGGTGGGCTGCACTGTCAGAGTCAGAAGCTGTCCCGTCTGGGGCTTCCCCTCCTTGCTGGAGGTGGGAGGCAGACCGAGTGACTTTGGGGAGTTTTGGGGGAGAGGGCAGAGGAGCCCGCAACTCTAGGATGGTTTGAGGGCTCCTTTCTCTGGCATGTACAAGAGCTGGATGTGTCTTCCTCTCTGGCGTACACCTCCTCCACGGCCCCCCCACTTCCCACAGCTCTGAGTGTCTTTTGGCTTCCACTGCCTTTGTGCCAGTGGCTTGCACAATGCCATTTACCAGCGGAAAGTACCAACCACGTCCGCCCAGGCACGCCCACATAGCACACAGCCCGCATGCAGAGAGGGAATCCCCACCCGCCTTCCCAGGGCAGGGATGGGAGCCAGGACAGTCCCTGGGCTGCACCTTGACTGTCCCTTGGTGTCCCCAGGCCAAGCCTCAGATGGCAATATTCTTTCCACTGGGTCAATGGGTGGCACCCTTTGTGGGTTCTCATCTGGCCCTGCCACTTACTTGCTGTGTGACTTTGAGCAAGTTACTTAGCTTTTCTGTGCTTTGATCTTGTTATCAGCAAAATGCTACTAATACTAATAACCACATTAAGGATTGTTGTGAGCATTAAAATGAGTTAATAAATGTAAAATGCCTGACATATGGCAAGGGCTCAGTGAATACCAGTTTCTGCTTTTACTGCTGTGACCCTGTTCGAATGGTACCCCAACACCTCTCTGAATCTTATTGGCCTTGTAGGTCAGGTTGGTGCAATATTATCTCTTTTATAGGATTGTTGTGAGAACCAAACGGTGTTGATTACAACTGTAAAGTTAGCAATAAATGGCTATTTTTTAATGTGTTGCTTTAGCCTAGTTTATCTCCCAGGGGACCCTTTCCCAGCTGTAAACTGGCATGATAATAAGCGCCCCTTGGACTCTCCAGGATGCTACGATGTTACGAGGGGAAAATACAGCATCACACCCAAAGTGCTCTGAGTCTGTCTGAAGAGACGCCCATAAACAGAAGGCAGTATTAGAAGGTGGACGAATTGCTGTTAACTCCCCCTCCCTTTTTTATTTAATTAGGAGAAAACTAGTAATTAGAAGCATGGCCTTGTTAAAGCAGTGGCCTGGGAAATAGTTCCCTTGGCACCTGATCAGAACTGTGACATGGCATAAGTTTCTGCCAAACGCACCATAGCCAAGACCTTGCCCCTGGGGCTCAGAGACAGGTCTGGAGATTGCAAGGAATTTGCCATCTGGGGCCCAGGGCCTGAGGTGGCTGACGCAGAGGAGAGCTCCACGCAGGTCAGCCAGGGGACTCTGCCTGCCTGGCCTCAGAAGGTGTCATCCCTGGGGACCTTGAAGTTGCTTGCATGTGCAAGCTGAGCCTTCCTGAGGCCCCAGACCAGAGCTTTCCCACCCCCCAGGCGACCAGCACACTCCGCACAGTGCCTCTGATCTGGGGTGAGCTCTCTGACTCAGTTGCTGGGACAAGAAGTCTCCTTAGGGTGGGCCAGTGGGGAGCAGGTGCCCGGCCTTGCTCACCCTGCACCTGGCCTGGGTTCCGCAGCAGCCGCCAGCTGGCTGGGCTCTCTCCGAACCTGAGTCTCCATCTGCCTGTTCTGCATGCTGCTGCTAGGTGGCCTTGGCAGGCGGCGCCCCAAGTCCTCCCAGTTCCATTGCTTTCGCCCCCCCGAACTCTGCGTCTGGTACAGTGCATTCTTGCTTTTTGCCCTGTAATTATCTCACTTCCGCCACTGAGCTGCTGGAAAGAAAGAAAGAAAGCAAAAGCTAGCAAGCAAAATCTTCCCACCCCCAAGCGCACAGCCTGACGATGTTGCAGAGGGGCAGCATCAGCAGAATCCCCTGTTGACTTCCCCTCACTCCATCACCAGGCACGCAAGGCTTTCTGATAAACCCGAAGACGGCAGTTCTTTCTTAATGAACCATTTTGAATATACCAAAAATATTATAATAGATGCCCACGCATCCACCCCTCAGATGATCAGTTGCTCACATTTCATCATAGTCCCTGCAAATGGGTTACATAGTCTTAAAAAGATATGAAACTGTCAGATGCCACTTGACCCCTGCAGTCCCTTCCCTGTCCTTCCTTGGGGCACCATCTCCCTCTGTCATTTGATCAAGGGCCTCTTACCTGCATCCTTGCGTGGGACTGAGAGGACAGGTAGACTGCAAAACTCTATGCGCATCTTCCTTGAGCACCGCTTCCTTTCAGGATCTCTTCCTGACTCAGCCTTCTTGTCCTCTCTGGTCCAAACCATCATTCTCTAGCTGCATGTAGATTATTTGCTGCAGCCACTGACAGACCTTTTAGTCTTGGTGACATCACATGACTCCTTTGCTCGAAGCTCACTAATGGCTTCAGATTTAGCTCAGAGTAGAATTCAAGTGTTTGGGGCCTCCAGGGCCCTAGCTATGTCAGCTTCTCTTCGCCCCTCTGGTCCATCTCCCTGGGCACAGCCTCCCTCCTCCCCTTTCCTTCATTTCCTTCAGATACTTGGGTGTGGCCTCAGGCTGCTCTCTTGCTGCCACTCTTTCCCCAGCGACCTGAGTGGCCTCCGACATCCTCAGGGCTTCACCCCACTTCACATCCCCACCCACCCTCCTGGGCACTGCCCTGTCTCCAATGACAGCTGAACCAGTCTCTCCCTTGCCTTCAGCTCTGTTTTTGTTTTCCACACTCCTGATTTTCTAGCAAGCCTTGTACTTCACTTATTTAGTGTTCATTGCCTCGCTTTCCCCGTTACAAAATAAGCTCCCTGAGAGCAGGGGTTTTTGTTGATTCCTGTTTTTGCAGTAATGCCAAGCACAAGGCGCTTCACAAATATTTACTGAACGACTAAATACATAAGCTGCCAGACACCTGTGAACATCTTTTGCTGGAGAAGTTCCAGGGATTCCATTAGATTTTCCAAGGCGACTGTGACACATAAAAGGGTAGGAACCCTGGACATAACCCATCCAACATTTGCTGGAAATCTGCTGTTTCCTAGGGGTTTGTCCAGTGATGAGCACGGGGATTTTGTCTCCCTGGAGAGCTAAGCCTGGCGGCTCCTGGGCTTCCTCTCCCAGGATTGGTGATGAGTCTCCCTGCATTCAGCCCTGGCCAACCAAGTGCAGAGCCGGGGGCACCAGTGGAAGGTGTGGGCAGGAGCCCTGGCAGCAGGCCTGTTCCAGGGAAGCTGGAATTTTCCTTACTCCTTCCCCAGAGACTGTCTGGGAGCAGAGACTGAAGGTGGCCGAGGCCTCCTGTGCATCCTTGATGAGCTAGGCAGGGTGCCCAGGTCAGCAAGAGCTGCTTCCGGCCTTCCGGGCTCTGCACACAGGCGAGGAAGGAGCAAGGCTGGGAAATCTCGGAGGAGCCCTAACCCAGGGACAGCAGAGAGAATTCTAGCCAAGTGGGGGGAGTACAGAGACGCCAAAGGCCATCTAGAGGTGACAGTGGGAGTGAATTGGTGGTGAGTCAGCCAGCTCACAGGGCAGTTAAAAGACAAGTGGGTAATTGTGGCTGCAGTTGGCGGGGCACACACAGAAAATGAGGAACAAGTGGTTAATTGGGCCCACAAGCCCAGGATCCCACCTATAATTAGCAAATTGCAGGGCTTTGATATTTGCTTTGGTAACAACTTGTGTAGTAAATTGCAAGGAGAAAAACTGCACCCCCAGCCTGGGAGGTGACACTGGGTCTGTGCTCCCTGAGTCTTGCACATGCTTATAGGTGGCACACACACATAAGCAGACCCCAGTGAGGGGGGTGGGGTGTGCCCCTATCTGCATCATGTGAGGCTTTCTGGGTTCCTCTTTTGCCATTGGTTAAGTTTTTGCCAACTCAGGGCTGAAGCCGAGCCTGGTTTCCTGGTGAGTGCTCTTGCCATTCGCACATTGATTCTCATACTGCCCTAAGCCATAGTCCCTAGGGAGCAGATTTGCAGGTCAGAGATATGACACAGAAGTGGCCATGGGCATTTCCCACAGAGGCATCATAGTGTGGGACGGGGGAGGACACAGGAGGTCTGCTGCAGCATTGCTAAAATTTTGTCCATGAGGATGGTGGGAGCTGATGTCTGATCAAGGACTGGCCTTCATAGGTTTCAGATCTGTGGCTACCTCTGAAGGATTCTCAGATGTTCCAAGTGCAGACTAGATGCATGGAAACATCATGTTAGGATTGTCGTGGTAAAAACCTATATATTGCCAGACGTGCAGAAAGACCAGTGAGCACAGGCAATGAAAAGAGGAGTGTATGAATGTGTCATCAGGATCTAGGTTTGAATTTGGACTCCTTACTGATGGCTCTTGTGCAGTTATGCTAATATTTATCCATCATTTCTGTCATTTGTGGGTCTGTTTTTATTGACTGATTTTTCTCTTAGTTATAGGTCACCATCTTCCTACTTCTTTATATGTCTAGTAATTTTTTATGAAAGAGTAGACATTGTGATGTTATAAGTATTTGGACCTCTTTATTTATACATGATTCCTCTTGGCTCTCCACTGAGTGTCCCAAGGGATAACCAAGGACTCTCCACTTCGGCTGGGTGGAGCACATCATTTCCTCACCTTGTGTGTTGTTCAATTTACAACACTCCTGTCATATCTTTTGCCTGGTTTAGTGCAGTTTCACTTGACCTCATACTTAGCAAAGACTCAAGGGGATATTTCAGTGACTTAGGGGTTCTTTTTCACCCCTGCACCTCCGTTCTGCAGTGGTGATTCAACTCCAAGCCACCTCAACTTCCTGAGGTACTGCTCTGTCTCCTCAGCTTAGTGAAGCTACCAAACCGCACCCATGACCTGGAGATTGCTGCATGCCTAAAGCAGGGTTATCTTAGGTCTCATCTCATTGATCCCTTCCTTCTCTCACCAGTCAGTTTTGCACTGCCTATGTCTCAATGTCTGAAAACACTAGTAGGTCTTTCAAGCCTGGAAGGTCATGTCTTTTCAAGTTAATAAAACTTCAGTTACCCCAAATGTAGAAACAGCATACTACTGCTTTCCTCAAAAGTATACAGTTGATTAGAAAGCCCCTACAATGACACATAAAATCATCAATGGAGCATAAAATAAGAATTAAACATCAGTTCTTTCTTTTCCTTTGACACCAAAGATATACATGGATTTAGTATTATCATGAAATTATTTAGAGTTCCAAAGGCTTTATCTCAGAAATATAAGGTTGGGTTGGTCCAAATGCCTCATTTTAAAGATGAGCAGAGGAAGTGATTTTCCCAAGATCTCATGATGCATTAGTAAAAGAATGAGGTCCCAGCCCTTGGGACACCCATTCCTTCAGCTCACATTTATTGAGCATCTACTAAATTTAGATGACCTAATTGTTACATTTATATAATGTACTGGTTTTTAGAAATGTTTAAAAATTGATTTCAGGGCATTATGGGAAGTTCAATAAATCAGCATATGATTTTGCACTTCTCTGCAGTAGGTGAGTCTGACTGGCATTCACTGGGGCAGCCTTTGTTGTTCAGTGCAGAGATGCAAAAGTGTTTCAGCATTTAGATCTCATGGGATATTCCATTATAGCACTTCAGACACAGGAATGTGTTAAGTAAGTGCTGTTATTTTGTGGCGTCATCAGACATAGTTATGGGACTGCTACAGATTTCCTTGGCATGCAGCCATCAGGGACCCAATGTAAAAATGGGTAACAGTATTTGAAAGAAATTGCTCCGTATGTTGCAAGAGGTAAAGCGAATGCTCCGTGTGATGCCTAGAGCCCTGGGCTCCAGATCTGGCGTGCTGTTTCTCTGCACCTTGGTTTTCCCAACTGTAAGATAAGTGCTATAGACCTGATGACCTACAGTGCGCATCCCAGCTTGGAGAATCTTTTTATCTAGTGCTCTCCAGCAGAGCTATTGTGTTGTGCACCAAGCAGCTTGGGGCTGGCACTGAGAGGGAGCGGAGTGAGGAGAATGTGGAAGGACGTTCTTTTTTATGTTCACTAGTATACATCTGTAGTCCATAATGTTTACGTTCCCTGTGTGGAGTTGGTACTATTTCCTATTATCTATCTTTTATTTGGCTCTTTATTTATACTTTGGGTTTCTTATATAAGGGAAACCACTCAATATTTAAACTTGGGTTTAAACTTAACATTATGGGTTTCACTTAACATTATGGTCTCGAGGTGCATCTATTTTCCTACAATGACTCAAGTTTATCTTTCTTTAGGGCAGAGTAGTATTCCACTGTGTGCAAATACCACATTTGCTTTATCCATTCATCTGTTGATGGATATATAAGCTGCTTTCAACGTTTAGCTGTTATGAGTTGTGTTGCTATAAACATGGGTGTGCATGGATCACGATCACATGACGTCTTCAACTCTTCCAGGAAGATACTTAGAAGGGGCCTAGCTGGGTCAATGGAATTTCTAGTTTCAGTTTTTTGAACATTCTCCAGACTAATTTCCATAATTGTACTGGTTCACATTCCCACCAACAATGTAGAAGCATTCTTTTTTCCCCCACGGCCTTGCCAGCATTTGTTATTATTTGATTTCTTGGTAATGGCCGTTGTCTCTGGGGTAAAATGGGACATCGGTGTTGTATTATTTGGCATTTCTCTAGTGGCCAGCGATGTTGAGCATTTCTTCACGTACTGATTGCCCGTTTGTACTTCTTCTGGACATTCTAAACCAAAGCACAACATAACTAAAGGTGACGAAGCTGGGGTGTGGCTAACATGGAATGTGTGATCTGATGCACATATAGGTTCCAGGCTAGTATAGCTGGGATGCAGAAAAGAACCCGGGGACCCGGAAGCAAGTGTGCCTCTCAGTACCTCAGAGGCTGCACTGTCAGCTCGAGAAACTGCATTGAACATTTAAAGTGATGAGCTGAATTCCTCATTTAACATCAGAGATTGTAAATGCAGGTATGAATAATATGGAGGTCAAAATAGTGAGGCAGCGTTGAGCAGAAGATGGATAATATATATTATATATTACATATATATATATATATATTTTTTTTTTTTCCTTTACTCACTACTGAAACAAAGACAGAAAAATTCAAAATGATTATACAGAGCTTCTCTCCTCTCCCAGAACAGTGTTTGGAGCTTTTCTCAAAACAATGGAGAAAGGGGATGTGGAAGCTGAGATGGGAGATGTGATCTGGAGACCACAGGGAACCCAAGCGCAGGCCCTGGGACAGGCAACACGTCCACAGGCTGTGGGCATGGGTGTCTCAGCTTCCTGTGTCACAGCGGGAGGATGCCCTGGAGGGGGGAAGACAGAGGCGTGGCCAGGAGGCTGGCACAATAGCCCTAGTGACAAAGGACAAGGAAGAAAAGCTGAGGCACCGACACAGGGTGAGTGATGGAAGCATGCCCAGGAGGAAGAGAGAATGGGACCCGCTTGCTGATTGACATGGAGGGGAGGGAGGAGCCCTGCCACTCCCAGGTTTCTACCTCTGTGTGTGGGTGAGCAGTGATTGTAGAGTCCCCTCAGAGGCTGAGTGACAAAAGGAAAAGGGCTGGGCGGTGGACAAATCCGGGCTTTCATTCGTTTGTTTTGTTTCTTCCATGGTTAAAAAAAGTGTGAATTCACCTCTTCCTGGAGTTTTGTAAGCACTGATGAATCAGTGTGTACTGAAGGCCTAGGACATGTCAGCCACACAGTAAGTTCCCAGCCGATGTGCATCCCACCCATCCTTCTATTTATTATTTCTGTGCAAGTTTGGGGGGAGATAGTTGTCCATTTAGGACTCCATCAAATGCTTCCAACTCATTCTGAGACTGGCTGAGGGTGGGTGCCCAAGTCTAGAAAGCTCCAAAAGCACCAGGTAGCTTCTCTCCTTTCATTACCAACCTCCTCCTCTGCAGTCCGTTTCTAGGTCTCTAATGTAGTAAATAATCAAACAAAAAACAAAGTAAACCACCCCCCCCATAAAAAAACAAAGAGAAAGAGGGCACAGCTGTGATGCCAAAAACACCCTCAACTGAATTGCTGGGTTGATTCACTCCCTTGACTCTTCCAAGGATACAGTGGTGCCAGGCACTGACACTCGGTATGTGAAACTGTGCTGGTCCCACTTGCCTGAGGCAGACCGTGCCGGGGGAGCTGCAGCCCAGCCTTGGGAGATGCAGGTGTGAGCTGGCCTCAGCCGCAGGTCCACAGGAGGAGCAGCCCCAGGGGCTATTAATTTCCAGGCTCTGATCCCTGCTTGGTTTGCACATCACTGAAGTTAATCAGACCATTTCCTGCTGGTCTCCTCCTTTTGGCAGGGTTCCGAGGGTCTGGTATGGCCATGCCCGTGAGACTGTTCATTTAGCTGCTTTCATTGTGACTGCCAGTGCCCGAGGCAGAGCCGTGACCCAGCCACGCCATGTCAGACCACGCCAGGTGGCAGCAGGTGGCATTGGAGAGAGCAGGAGGCCTCACAGCAGGGCCCGAGTTGCTGTGAGCTCCAAGGAACCAGCTATCTGCAGGAAGAACAGGCATATACTTTGTTTGGTTTCTAGTGATTTCAGCCTCAATTCCCTTTCCAATTCCCTTCCCACCCCCAGGTCACAGATGCCAGGAAAGCTGCTGCAGCTCCAGTCGCAGGTTCCTCGAATCCTGCAGTCTCTGGCTTCCCTTTGCTTTGGAGCCAAACTATGTGCTGCACTTGGATCCACACCTCCCTTTGAGAGGCTGAAGCTGCGCCCCTCCCCGTGACTCTGGGTGGGCTTGTGACTGCTTTGAGAAGCAGGATGGCAAATGTGACCCTGTTGTTCCCTGGAGACCTGTTCTTGGAACCCTGGGCCACTGCGTGAGAACTGAAAACCCCTGAGAACCTTAGGACAGACTCCTAGCCAAGCCCTGCCTGAAATCCCAACCCACACAATCGTGAGATGTGATGAGATACGGTTATGGTTTTAATCCACTAAGTTTTGGAGCAGTTTGTTATGCAGTGATAGATACCTAGAACACTAGACCTAACTAGAAGAAACTTTGCCATCTGCTTTTGACAAATGTAGGCTGATTTTATGTGATTTACCCCAACCATCTGCTCCTGCCCATGATAATTCCATTTTGCTCAAAATTTGGATCAAGCTATCTCTTCACTGAGCCAAATCTTCACCTGGTTCCCTGACAGCTCCTGGGGCCCCAGGGAAGTTCTCGGGCTTTCCAGCTATGATTTGGTTGTCAGTAAAATTCCACACCCACCCACGGGCTCACACTCAACTCAGCACCACGGCTTCATCCAATGGCCTGCAAAAATTGCCACAAGTGGCTACAAAAGCTATTTTCCATGGATCTGGGTGAATGACTATTTCCTAGCAGCTCTGCGCACCAGGAAGGGACCCTTCTGTTTCCTGGCTTGCCTTCTCTGCAAGTGGAGTGCAGGATTCTACATGGCTGCTCCTCTCAGAGAGATGTGGATTATATTAGTTACCCTTCTGTTGCTGGGACGAAATACCCGATACCCAAAGTTAAAGGAGCAAAGGTTTATTTAGCTCACAGTTTGTAGAGGTTTCAGCCCATAATCGGCTGGCTCCAAGGCAGGGTGAATGCAGACAGGCATCGCAGAGGAGAAACAGTTCATGGGGAGCAGAAGGTAGCAAAGCAAGCAAGGGTCGACCACAGCTCTTTCTATCCCTTGTATCTTATCCAGCCTACTTGGGGCGGGTAGCACTCACACCCTTAATCCTAGCATCGCACCATGAATCAATCCCATGGTCATATACTCTAGATCCAGCCACCTCTGAACAAGCCCCACCCATGGCCACACGAGGCTTTGGGAAGACATCTAGAAACAAGCCGTAACACCCAGCATACACAACATATTGGAGAAAAGGCTTATTTTGGGTCATGGTTTCAGTCCTGGCTCCAGGGCAGAAATGACACTGCAGATGAAAGCTGCTCACCTCATGGCAGCCAGAAAATGGGGCAGGGGAAGGCTTGCCAGGAGAAGTGAAGGAGCCAGGTAAGAATCCACCCTACCAGCTCGGGCCCCAGTGACCCACCTCCTCCTCCTAGGCCCCGCCTCCTAACAGCACTTTCAGCTGCAGACCCCATGAATCCAACGGAGAGCTTAGACCCCTCGATCCAATCATCTTCCCAAAGCCCTACCTCCACCTCTGAACACAGGAGCCTTTGGGGGACATTTTTGATCCAAGCCATCATGTGGGTTCAGATCCAAAGACTACTATGTGCTTGCAAAATATTTAACCTGAGTTTCAGTCTTCTCCCTGGTTAATGGTTAATGTATCCATTTCACAGGCAACAGGAGAATGTCTTAGCTTGGCCTGGGTCAGAACCTCCTCTGAGATAAGGCTGTGAGGGTCATTGCTTCACTGGAAAGGGGCGGGGAGTGCAGGTAGAGATGTGGGTAGCAAGATGGAAGGGAAGCTGTGTGTGGTGGGGCACACCTGTAATCCCAGCACTCCGTAGGCTGAGGTAGGAGGATCACCGTGTGAGACCAGCATGGGCTACACAGTGAGACTATGTCTAAAAAAGACAGACAGACAGACAGACAGACAGACAGACAGACAGACAGAAAGAAAGAAAGAGAAAGAATGAGAGAAAGAAAGGGAAGAGAAAGAGAGAAAGAAAAGAAAAGAAAAAGAAAGAACATTAGTAGGTGCCAGGGAAGTGGTTACACTGCTAAGGAGAGCAGGGTTTATGTGGTGAGAAAAGCATTCTAAAAGACAGTGGTGATGGTGCATGGCTTTATGAATTTACTAAAAACCTCTCTGAATTGTACATGTGAAAATGATGAATTTTGAAATCTGAATTATATCTCAACAATGCTTTTCTTAGAAAAAGAAAAATATAATTATTAAACTTTGCATGTAAGCATTTCCTAATCTGGTTCTTTCTGAAGCCAAACTTCTAGATGGAAAAATAAATAAATAAAACCGATGTCCACTATATATGGGATAGCACAGTATGGTAGATGCTGGTCTCAGCTTTCTGTCACTATAAAAAAAAATAGATCTGAGATAATGAATTTATTTTTTAAAAAAGTTTAGGTAGGCATGGTGGTGCATGCCTGCATTCATCAGCTGTCCTCCTGTGCATCCAGGCTGTCTTGTGTCCCTCTTCTCTCCACCAGCTGAGCCGAGGGATAAAAGGACAGATCCCAGGGCCCCGCTGTCTGGCAGGGCACCGTCCTGGAGCTCAGTGCCCGGATCTTTCTAGAAGGAATGCTGCCAAGGACACGGCTGGGAACCTTCAGGCAAGGCCACTCCGTCTCTCCTCACGTGCCGGTTCCACAGGTCTCCATGCCATAGCCATTGCTGTCCTCCAAGGCGGCCTGATACTGGAACTTAACTCCTAGAAGGGGAGGCGTGCAAAACTGTGGGTCCCGAGTCCCTCACGTGCGTCCAGGCGCACATGAAAGAAGGCTCCTGTCTCTGGGTCTGCTCTTCCCTCATGTGTCCCCCAGCCCGCTGTCTTTTCTTCTGTGAGGATTAATATGATTTACATCTAAAGGGATTTGAGCTGGGCATGGTGGCGCACACCTGTAATCCCGGCACTTGGGAGGGTGAGGCAGGAGGATCATAACTTCAAGCCCAGTCTGGGAACTTAGTGACTTAGTGAGACCCTGTCTCAAAAAGGGCTGGGGTTGTAGGTCAGCGTGAAGGCTCTGGGTTCAATCCTCCCTACCACAAAGTAAAAGAAGAGGAAAAGGCAGAGGAAGAGGAAGGGTGCGGGAAGGGAGGAGGCGGAAGCGGCATTTCACAGGCTGCTGTGGGCCCAGACTCCGCTATTCCCTCTCTCGCCCCGTGTTCCAGTCTTCCTACAAAAATGCACCGAGTGTGTCCTTCGTGCTGGGCGGAGGCTAAGCACACGGAGGTGCAAAGCGGAGGAAGAGAGGCAGCGGCTTCGGGCGCTCTAGCGAGGGAATGCGCACGGGCTGCTGGATCCAGGACGGAAGAGGTAACAGGGGAGACACTGACGACGGAAAGAAGCGCTGCAGGGGGGAGAGGGGAAGAAGGGTGTGGGGTTTGGGTCGAGGAAGGAGGAAGAGGGACGACCTGGTGGATGTGTGGGGGTGGGAAGAGGGGAGGCGCCAGGGCGGGAGGGCACCTGAGCCTCCCCCCCCCCCCCCGGGCCATCTCGCCAGCTAATGCTGCAGAGGCTCTGCCGTCTCCATTGTATCGTAATACTCGCGGGCTGTTTTTCACAAACAGTAGATTGTTTGGGTTTCATAAAGAGTGAACGAGTCAGGCAGAACAAGAATTAGCATGCCCACTTTCCAGATGAGGAAACTGTGACTCAGACATGAAAGGCTTTCGCCTCCAAAGCTGGCCAGTGGGGACGAGGCTCCTGCACTCAGGTCTCCTGGATCCCAGTTTAGAGCCATTTCTGTGGCACTATGCGGACAACTGGTTCCCTGCACCCACCCCCAGACTCAGGGGGGTCCCATTAGCACTCCAGGACTCTGTGATAGCATCCTCCAAGTCTCTCTGCTTCTATGGCTCATCGCTCTTCTGTGAACGTATTTATGCAGAGTCTAGACCGTCCTCTATCACACCCAGCTCATCCTTAAAAAGCTTCAGCAAACATGATGCATGCTGTAATGTTAGCCTTCTGGGAGGCTGAGGCAAGAGAATTGCAGTTGGGCATGTAGCTCAGTGTGAAGGCCCCAGGTTCGGTCCCTGGTACCAAATAAAAAACAAACAAACAAATAAAAACCCTCCTGGAGTTGCCCTGGCTGTCTTGGCTGCTCTGGACCCAAACATCTTTTCCTGTTGTTCTTCTAGGCTCTTCAGGGTCTCTCCTGCCCTTCTGGCTTCCCCCCAGCCTCCTTCCTTGCTGGTCTCCTCTGTGCTTCCTGTTTGTGACACTGAATTTCTTCCAGCCCCTCAAATTCTCCAAGCTGTCCCCTCATAGCTTTATGCCTGGGTTGAAAAGTCAGACTTAATACTTAGTGCTTAAATAGCTGTGAGACTGAAAACAAGCTCATTATCCTCAGTGCCTCAGCCACCTTATCTGGTGAAGGGGATAACAGGATCCCCTGTGCAAGGTTACGTGTAGATTCCATTTATACAAGGGGTGATCAAAACCTGCCGTGAATGTTTACAGTTTAAACATTTATCACAGGAAAAGACGCATTGCCATGAATCCCCTTAAAGCCTGCCCTCTGGCTTAGCACACACTCATCCCATCATCCTTGCCACTTTTTGAAGCGGTTCTGCAAGCCCTCCTTTGTGAGTGTCTTTATGAGGTGTGATCAGAAATACAGTGACTGCTGCTGCCGGATGCCATCCAGCGGAGAGGTGGGCTCATAAAAACATCTCAGTGTGTCCTCCTCCACTTTACTCACTGGACCTGGCACTGTGTGACTTCTAGTTTTTTTCTCCTAGTCAAAATGACCATGAAAAGTCAGGGTTTTGCATCAATTCAGGACATCAAGGCAGCCTGGACACTGCAACTAAAGACACCCAGGAAAGAGGACCCCAGAGCTGCTTCAGCAAGTGGCAAGAGCAATGGGATAAGTGTGTTCAAAGTGAAGGGGAGGATTTTAAGGGGGATTTATGGCACAATGTTATTTACTCTAATAAATTTTAAAATATTTTTAGCATGCATTGTATCTTTGGATCACATGACATGCAAGCTCTAGGACCCTAAGCCCAAGTGCACCCCTGGAACTAGCTCACCTCTTTATGAGTTCTCTCATCTTTCTCTTTTTGTTAGTTTCTCTTTTTATTAGTATATATTTGTGATGCATACTATTATATTCATTGTGGGGCATTGGTGCACGCACACATAGCCTCTTGGTCCTTTGTACTAACCCTTTTCCCTCTGTCTCCCCACTGGGGTGCTGAGTTGGGGAGGGAGACGTGGACACCAGGCCTGTTGCATTCTGCCTTCTCCGCCTTCCCAAGATGCCTGGAGAGCCAGTAAGGAGTTGCCTGGTGTTGTTGAACTCAGGCTGTCCCCATCGCCAGCACCCCTTGTCTCCTCCTGCAGGGTTTCCTGGCCCATCCCTCCCCACACCCCCTGCCCCTTCTTCCCAGCCTCTGGGGGTGAGGTCCTGCCTGGACTTGGGCACTCATACCTCAGATTCCGGGACACGGACACGGCCTCCAGCTCCAGCCCCAGGAAGCACTGCCTGGGGACAGCTCCTGCTGCACCCCCCCCCACACACACACATGGCAGGCTCAGGGTCAAAAGGCCAGGTTGTGCCTGGACTCATTGCTTGTGTGGGAGGAGAGGTGGGTGGGGTGGTGGGGTGGGGTGGGACACATTCAAACCGGTCTCTTGGGGAGGAAATGACATTTTCATAACTGCTATTTGTGGGCCAGCTGTACACACCCAAAAGGGTGCAGTTCTCAGCTGGGTTGCCCTTTGGAACCCTTCGGGGGCTTGAGGCCTGGGTCCCACCCACTGGCCTGGGTGCAGCCAGGACAGAGAGGCACTGCTTTAGGGACAGCTCTGCAAGCAGGAGGGCCAGGGATGGGCAGAATATGACATAGCTGCACTTGACTCCTTTGTCACCACCAGGCTTCACGTAACTCTTTTCCCTCTCCCTCCCTCCCTCCATCTCTTGGTCCCCTTCCCTTTTACGAAAAGAAAGAAAGAAAGAAAATCTATCACACTTATTTTTCCTATTGTCTGTCTTTTATTTTGCTCTTTATTTATTCTTTGACTTTCTCATATACAAGAAACCATTTGATACTTAAGCTCGTGTGTCTGATTTATTTCACTTAACATTATGGTCTCAAGGTGCCTCCATTTTCTTCTTTATGACAGAATAGTACTCCATTGTTTGTAAATACCAGCTTTTCTTTATCCATTCATCTGTTGATGGATATATAGGCTGCTTCCGACAAACTTATTTTCACTGACTTCAAGATTCCTTCTACAGAAAAAAAGTTTTCCTCCTTTGTCCTCCACAGTATTGCCTCTCTCTCTGTCTCTGTCTCTGTCTCTGTCGGTGTCTCTGTCTCTATCTCATTTTTGTTTATTTGGCGATAGGGTCTTGCCGTGTGGTTCAGGCTGACCTTGAACTCACTCTGTAGTCCAGACTCAAATTCACAGGGATATTCCTGCCTCAGCCTCCCATGCTGGCTGGGATTACAGGTGTGCATCACCACACCCGCCTTCTCTCTCCCTGTCTGACGGAGTTCTGTCTTTATAGCAGGGATTCTGTCCATCATGGCCATGCATTAGAGTCACTCAAGGAACTTTCAAACACACATAACCTCAGGCTTTTCACTCCAGAGCAGTTAACTCCAGATTTCAGGCTGAAGCCTGCTGTCATACAGCAATGTCATACATTTGAAAGTCCCCCAGATGATTCTAACGTGCCCTAGGACTATGGCCTCCTCTCCTAAAGCCACCGGAGGGAACATCAGGATGGGAAGAGACTTGGGTCCTACTCTGTTCCCAGCGGCCGGCTAACTCTGGGCAAGGCCCTACCCCTCTCCCGGCCTCGGTCTCTTAAACTGCAAGGTAGAGCTCTGATTCAGATCTCGGGCTCTCTGTGAGCTGATGCCCAGGACCCACGCACAGACCCCGTGTGACCTGCCTGGGCAGCAGCCCTGACTCTAACGGGCAGTGAGTGCACCACTGACTGCTATCTCGTCCAAGATCTTGGCCAAGCAACTGTGTCTGGGGGTGTGGCGAGGGCCAGGGGTCTGCCTGGACCTCTCTACTCCTGCGCTGTCTGCACTCTTTCCTCCCCCTGAAAATGAAACCTCACAGCTGGTAGCATTGATGGCGATGGCGCGGCACACGTCAAGTTTCCTTATCTGCAGGCGAGAGAGCCAAGGACACGGCGAGCCTGCCGTGGGCGGCTGCCTGCTCTCCATGTGCACAGCCAGGGTGGAGGACCGGTGAGAATCCTCCCCAGGCCTGGCACAGGGGCTGGACGCGCTGGTTCTTCTGCAAGATCTAAGCTTTGTCTCATAATACTGAGCTCCAGAAGGCCTTGCTGTGCCAGCCTAGGACTGTGGTGACTTGGTTTCCTTTGCAGCTGGGCCAGGGTCCTACGGAAAGGGCAGGGGTAGGAAGAGAAGTCCCAAGTAGCAGGAGGCAGATGCACCAGCCCAGAGAGGTGGGTTGTGAAACTAGGTGAGTCACTGTGGCCTGAGGGCTCAAAATGATCTGGCAGTGACAGCCAGGGGCCTGGGAGGCACAGGCAACAGCTGCTTCTCTAGGGGGTGCAGCGGGGGAGGGGAAGGGTATGCTTCCGGAAGTGTCCCGATGAAGCTGTTACTGAACCCCAGGCCCCCAACCGCCATCAAAGGGTGACTGTTTATCTGCACACCAGACTGCTCCCCCCATAAAGGGGACCCAGAGCAGAGACCACCTCCCCCAAACCTTCACCTCCCCGCTCTTCCCCAACACACACTGGACTCTTTCCCTGCCCCCTAAAAGGACGGCACCCTCAGCATGGCGAGTTTGAAGTCTAACTGCCACCAGACCAGCATGCGGGCCGTGTTCCACAGCCACAGGCGCGGTTTGTTTTGCAGCTGGGACGTGGTCCTGGGGTGCAGTGGCTGGCCCAGGCCAGAAAAGGGCACCAGGACAGAGGTCAGGCCTTCCGTCTGGAACGTGGGGCACCAGACCATGGTTCCTGTTGGCTTGCATGGTCAGGGCCACTGAGGAAGAAGCGGCACTGGAAACAGAGCTTTGTTTTGATTTCACGGCACTCGCAGGACCGGTTGGCCCTCCCTGGTGGGAAGATTTGAGTGGCACAGGGCAGTGGGTGAGATGCGTTTGCACCCCACGCCCCTCCCTGGAACGTGTCTGGCAAAGGCCAGGAGGACAGGGTTCCTGGAGGTTAAGGCTCCCGGGGTTGCTCTAGGTGAACTTAAAGTTTCTGAGCTTGAGTGTTGGCCAAAAAAAGACTTCTGATCTTCAGAAGGGGGAAAAGTCTTTTTTATGTATTTTTTGTTTGCAGTATATGGATTGAACTCAGGGCCTTGGTAGTGAGCTACATCCTAGTCCTTTTTTATTTTTAATTTTTATTTATTTTTATTTATTTTTTATTTTTTCGTATTTTGAGACAGAGTCTCGCTAAGTCACTAAATTGCCAAGGCTGGACTTGAACTTGCGATCTTCTTGCCCCTGCCTCCTAGAATTTGGGGATCATAAGTCGCAGGTCATCACCCTTAGAGGGGAGGAAACCGAGGCCCTGGGATGTGTGGTGAGGCCCTAGGGGTCACGTGGAACTGTCAGCTGAGTCAGGCTCAGGCACTTTCCTGGGCTTCTTGGGAAGCTGGGCAAGACCCAGGGCTCCTGGGAAACCAGCTGTGGCTCTACCGGCCTGTCCCTGCCAGGTCCTCCACACTGTGAAAGAGCCAGGACAACACCCCGAGAAAGCCTTGTCTTATCCACCAATCCCAAACCAGAAAGAAAGAAAGCAGAACTGTCCTCACAGATGGAGATGGTCAGGGCTCCTCCCCACACTAATCCATAGGATTTGTTCTCAGAAAACAATAAAAAAAAGGAAAGGGATTGAAATAGGGCCAGACATGGTGACTGTCCCTAAAAAGGACAGGCCCCAAATCACTGCCAACTACACCAACTAATGCTGACTTCAGAAACCCACTGAAGATTATGTAAAATGTTCCTTTTATTTCCCCCAGAAAATTTTTAGAACCGGAGAACCGGCAACCACTAAGGACCGTCCTCACCTTCCCCTAAAAAGGGGGAAATGCAGGCTCAGCGAAGGGGAGGAAGGAGGGATGCTGCTTGAGTTCAAGGAGCAGCCGTAGTGAAAAGTCAAGAGCGACCCAGGTCTATCTTGCCTGGCTAGGGCCGCTGGCATCGGTGAAGGTTGAGGCTGCATCAGTGTCACCCTGAAGCGGCCGGGAAGGCACAGGCCAGGGAGAGCTAAGAAGGAACTTCTGTGGCTTGTGGTCACTCTGCCGTTTGAGCCCCAGGGAAAGAGGGGGAGGGACAGTCACAGGTCCTGAGATATGGACACAATTCCGAGTCTCTCTGAGAGCCACTGGAAGAGACAGATCAGATTTGCAGGTGCGCGGTGTCACCTGGGGCTCCCTTTAGCATCCCAGAGCTCAGCACCTGCAACCTCACAAGTGCATGGGGATGGATTCAGGCTGGGAGAAGCCCGACAGCTTGCTGGACCAAAAGCACTGTTCCGGGAAGTTCAGAGGTTAAGAATATTTGTGGTCAGATGGATGTGCCTGACTCAGCCTCTTCCCACCTGTGGGGACATGGGCACGTTACCTAACTCCTTTGAGCCTTAGTTTCCTCATTGCTGGGGTGAGGATTAGAATACCGACCTTACTGGTCATAGTAAGACTTCAACAGAGCAACACAGGTCAATGTTTACCATGGTGCCTGACACTTAGTATGCAGCTATCACTGTTGTGCCTTCCTGTTTCAGGGATTCTTTCTGCATTCTCTGAAGTTGCTTGGCTGCAGAACAGGAATATTTCAGGAGGGGATTCAGGAGAGATTCAGGCAGGAAGGACAGAATCCATAGCTCCTTTCTGTCACCTCAGCAGAGTATGTGGGGATGACAAGGTCTCCCAAGCAGCCTTATATGAACTCTTAGAAATGTTTCCAAAGCACAAAGAGGGCTGCCTCCTCAGCATGTTGGCTAGAAATGAGGTCCCATCTTCCCTGCCCTCGTAGAGGGAACGCTTATCCCAGCCACCTCTCATGCATGGGATGTTCATGGTTGGCCTCACAGCTGGGAAGGGCTGAGACCACTATTGTCAGATCTGGCTTGAGGCCTCACCTGGCAGGTGTAACCTCGCCCCTTGCCTTTGGGAGCTGCGGAGGTCACAGCACTTCCTGCCCAGACCCAGGTGTCTTCTCTCTGCAGGCTTGAGCTTGTGGGGCTGTGCCTCCTCTGGGAGAGTCCTGATCCACACATAGGCCCCTCCTCAAAGGGGCCTGTGGACCCTCTCCCAGCCACACCACACCCGAAGGCTCTGATTTACAGGAGTCTTAGGAAAGGGTTGCATTTGAGACACAATCAGCACCAGATCTGGAGGTGGCTCCGGACCCAGATCAAGTGTTTGTGCAGCATTTCCGTGGATCAAGGCATACCTCTCTCCTTTCCTAATCCCACATGGATCTCAGTTCTACCTCAAAATAAACTTTGAGCAAATATTTACAGAAGATTTGAAGGGGAATGAGCAAATTATTAATCTTTGTGAACAATCATAGATCTTGGTCTGAATCTGACTCTGTATGAGTCCTTAAAACAAGTACTGGGGTGGGGTGGGATACGGCCCTGTAATCCCAGTACTATGGGAGGCTGAGGCAGGAGGATCAAAAGTTGGGGCCTAGTCTGGGCACTTAGTGACTTAGTGTTATGGCTTGTGTCTAGATGTCCCCCCAAAGCCTCATGCAGTCACAGTGGGGCTTTTTCAGAGGTGGCTGAATCTAAAGTGTGTGATTCTGGAATTGATTCATGGTGCAATGTTCGTATCAAGGACATTAAGATTAAGGGGACATTCCAGACCCAAATCATTCCTGCCCCAAGTAGCCTGGATAAGATACAAGGGATAGAAAAAGCTGTGGTCACCCCTTGTTGCTTTGCTGCCTTCTGCCTGCCATGAACTGTTGCCCCTCTGCCATGGCACCCTGCCTTGGAGCCAGCTGACTATGGACTGAAACCTCTACAAACTGTGAGCCAAAAAACCTTTCCTCCTTTAACTTTGGGTGTTGGGTATTTTGTCTCAGCAACAAGAAAGGTAACTAAGACATTTAGTAAGTCCCTGTCTCAACATTTAAAAACAAACAAACATAAAAAGGAGTGGGGATGTAGCTCAATGTGAAGGCCCTTGGCTCAGTCCCTAGTACTGCAAAACAAAACATACAGAACTAAAGGACAAAATGTAAAAAGCCAAAAAACAAATGCAGCAATAACAGAAACCAAGTACTCTGTGGCAGAGACTGCTAGCAGCCAAGGCAATCTCTTCTTCCTGGCCAAGCAGCCAGACTACATTTCCCACAATCATTTGCAGCTAGGCATGGTCATGTGACAGAGTTGGAGTCAATGGAAGGTGAGCAGGTGCGATGGGTGCCCTTTCCAGGTGTGGCCCATCAAAATATCTCAGGTGCACACCTACACATTTCTTTCCCCTTTTGGCCAAATAAGGATACAGCCAGGGTACCCATGAAAGCTGTATTGTAATGTCAGTGTCCATCCAGCCTGGGTCCCTGTAGAGCTGGGTGGAGGACATCCATGGGCTGGCTTGTTCCCTGCTCCAGACTGACAGACAAGAAATGAACATCTATTGTATTTGAATTCTTATGAACTTTGGGGTCTGTTTGCCAAAGCAGTGCACTTAACATAACTCATTTAGGAATCAACTTTTGAGCTAGAAAGTCTCTAATCCTTGGAATCTATGTGCATTTACAATCTATTCTCATTACTCAACATTCTATAATGTGGCTCTGAATACTGAATTAGCAAATACCAAGTCATTGCCCCTAGGAGAAATACAAGGTTCAGTTCCTTTAAGCCACTCATCACAATGTATTTGTCAACATTGTTTTGCGTTTCTGTTTAAAGACACCTTATTTATTCATTTTTATTTTTTTTTAAATTTATTTATTTATTTTTTAAAGACAACAAGTAAACATTCTTATGTATTAACAAACTCAAGCATTAGAGAATGTACAAATACCTTTGGGAGAAAAATATTACTTAGTATAAGATTAAGCCATGTAAAAGCTAGGTAAAAATAGAAGACTAAGGAATGGAATAGTCACAGTGAAACTGCATTTTCATACTAGGGAGACAATACGATGTTTACAAATGTACATCCGGTTTATTTCACTTGACACCTTATTTAAATGTATTGATTCATTAACAACAAGCTCGACAATAGCACTGTAACTCTGCCTGAACGAAACTTCCCTAACACACCATCAGAACCTACTTGCATTTAGAAATGCTGGATGACACACGATCACTATGCTTTGGGGCCATTTTAAACAACAAAATCAACAAAAAACACAAAATGCACACATACCAAAAAAAGGTGGCTGTGTTAGCTTTCCATTACTATTGCAAATACCTCAGATAATCAGCCGAAAAGGGGAAGGTGTTTATTTTGGCTCCCACTTTAGATGTCTCAGTTATGATCAGCTGGCCCCATTGCCTTGGGTCCTGTGGCAGCAGATTGTGGTGGGCACAGTGGGGAAGAGGAAGGATCGGGGTCCCAAGACCGCCCCGATGACCAGATAGACACCACTTCTTAAGGGTCCCGCCATTGTGCCACGCTGGGGGCCAAGCTGTGAGGGACGTTCCAGACCCAAATCATAGCAATGACCCAAAGCAGACTTTGAAGAGGACACTTGTTTTCAGGACCGTTGCTGAAACAAGAAGGCGGAAACTTGTCCTGTTTGACTTCAGCTGGGAATGTCGAACTTGAATTTTTCACCAGTTGCTCATGTTGGAAAATGACCAGGAAAGCACCATGAGTATTAAAATTGGAGTATCAATGGGATTATTCGCAAACATGGAAGCCACATGTGATGGAGGCCAGACTACAACTGCATCCCACCAGGGTCCCATGACCTCGTGTCTTGCTCTGTAAGCCTGAGCTGGTGAGGAGGACCGGGAATGGATGAATGGCGTGAGGTGTTGGGCTGGTGTCGGGAGTGCAGTATGGGTCAGAGAGATGGTGTCTGTGGCTCAGTTCCTGCTGCCTCCTCTTGTACCACTCATGGAAGGACACCTTTGGTTGAGAGCACCAGGATTTGGCCATTGGGCTGTGATTAACTTAAAAAGGATGGAGACTATGGGATTCATGGTAACCAAGTTTCCAGTGGCTGCTCTTTCAGATGGGACATGGGACCATTCTTATCTGCATGAAGGTACCATGTTCTCTCTTACTTCTGTCCTTTACAGATATTGTTCTCTCAGGGGGGAAATCTATATCCTGCCTCCTCTTTTCCTCATATTGCATGCCTAATGCTTATCTACCCATCAAATCTTGGCTAATTCTTCCAAATTTGAGTTTCAAGTTTAAAATCCATGGCTGTCGTAGTCACTTTCTCATTGATGAGACACAATACCCAGCACCCACAAATTAAAGGAGGAGAGGTTTATGTTGCTTCATAAGATATAAAGGACAGTGAGTTTGTCGAAGTTTCAGTCCATAATCCTCTGGCTGCAAGGCAGGACAGCTTGGCAGAGGGGCCTGGCGGAGGAGAAACAGCTCACAGCATGGCGACTGGGAAGCAGAGAGGAGAGAGGGAAGGGACAAGTGGGAAAGGGAGATATACCCGGCCCGGTCACACCCCCAGGGATCCGCCTTTTCTAACCAGGCTCCACCTGCTATCACCAAGCCAGCTGTAGCACTCCCAGAATCCAATCACCTTCCACAAGCCCCTCAGCATGAGTACACACTGAGTACATGAGGCTTTCGGGGGACATCCAGATTAAACCATAGCGGTGTCTGTTTTCATACACTTTCTGTTGCTATGACAGAAGGCTCAAGACCAGGTAATTTATAAAAGAAAGAGATTTATTTTGACTCATGTTTCAGTCACGTCATGACAGAAAATGGGAGGAAAGTGTGTGTGGAAGAGACGAAACACGAGGCATAGCATCACTTTGTAATAACCACCTCTGATGGCAACTAACCCAGTCTCTGGAGAGAAGGGACTTCTGAGGGAGGGCAGGATGGGATCAGTGTGTGAGCCTGGCATGGCTGCCGCAAAGCAGGGGAAGAAGGAACCCGCACTTCTTACTGAAGTAGGCGGTTTGCAGCAAGGCAGGCACTGCTTTCACTGTGAGAGTCCATTGGGACATAATGATCAAGAGCAAGGCCAAAGGCTGCTATGAGGTGAGTGTCTTAGTCACTTTCCTCTCTGGGACAGAATACCCAACACTTACAACTTGACAGAGGAGAAGTTTATTTTGGCTCAGGGTTTCAGTCCATGGTTGGCTGGCTCCAAGGAAGGAACCTGATGGAGAGGGGCCTGGCAAACAAAAGCTGCGCGCATCATGGCGGCCAGACAGCAGGGAGAAAGGAGGGGCAGAGGAGGGCAATGCAGCCTTCCAGGCCACGCCCCCAGTGACTGCCTCTCCCCACCTGGCCCCACCCCCAGCAGCACGTTCACTAGGAACTCATCAGTGGACCACTCAGAACCTTTTCTTGACAAGTCAAGATAAAGTAGGGCAGCTGCCCAATCATGTCCACAGCCTGATGGCCACGTCTTTGCTTCTTCAAGAGAAGCACTTATTTGAGACTGTGCTCCTTAACCTGGGGTGATAGTCTCCTTTTGGGATAGGGTGTGAGCCAGCTTTCCATCACTATAGCAAATATCTCAGATAACGAACTTAGAAAAGGTTCATTTTGGTTCTAGGTTTTAGAGTTTCCAGCTTCACTTGGGCCATGGTGGCGCATCATGGCGGGCACATGTGGCAAAGCAACACTGGTCTCCTCCTGGCTGGGAAATGAAAGAGAGTAATAGAACAGGGTTCACTCTTCTCTGCACCCCTAATGACCTAAGCCCCTCCCATGAGCCCCCTCTTAAAGGTTCTGCACCTCCCCGTAGCTTTCTAGGAACAAGCCTATAACACGGGGGGCCTTTGGTGACATTTAAGATCCAGGTGTACAACAGGTGGTCATCTAGAGTTTATTACACCAGGATAAACTTGGCTTAACTGCATGGCATAAGCATTTAAACAGTGGTAACTTGGAATATTTTTTATAGTGAAACAAAAATATATGATGGAGTAGGGTGCAAATTCTGCATAAATTTTTGAGTTCAGCCATAGACTTTAGGGAAAGTTTGAGCTTAGGGTAGGTGGGAGATTGGTTGAGGTGAGCATAGAAAATACTCAGGACCCTTGCTGGCAGCCCTTGGGAATCTGATTTCATTTTTCTGTGCTTTTTGGGGTACTTTAGGGGAAAATGAGGAGCCCTGGCCAACCATGGCAGGGAGTGCCACCCATGCCTGCTTTGGGAGTGGATGCTAACAACACTCTTGTTTTTCCGGTGCTGGGGACTGAACTCAAGACCTTGCCCATGCTAAGTAAGGATGAGCTCTACCACTGAGCGACACTCCCAGCCCTAACCCTGCTCTTTGATGGCACCACAATACCAGACTAGGAGACGAGGCCCTCTTCCTCCCATTGTGTGACAACAAGACACTTGGGGACTTTGGGAAGGTAGTGTCCCTTGATCTATCCAGGATGGAAGACCTTGTTTCCAAGTGACACCGGTGCTTCCCTGGTCACCTCCCAGAGGGGCAGGTGCTGAAACCTCAAACCTCTGGCTCTGACACAAGGAAAGGCAGGAAGATGAGGTGGGGAGGGGATCTGGCTCACAAACACTGCCTGCTGTGGCCTCAGCACAGCAAAGGTTACGTTTGAGGTCATGGCCTTTTTCTTTTCTTTCTCTTTTCTTTTTATTAATGAAACTCTGTTTTCGGCATCCTGTTTCCCCTTTTCCCAGTGTCCACCCTGCTCTCTGCGTTATTTTTGTACGGTGCCCACTAAGCTTTTAATCTTTGTGATTTTCTCTGAGTGCCCACTGCCATGGGGAAGGATATTCAATGAGTTTCTGTCCCCGAGGGCTACAATGAGGTGAAAAGCTTGGGAATTCCTTTTCTTTTTCGGGGAGGAGTTTTCTCTGTTCTTCCTTGGGCAGTGCCCTGAGGTTCCGAGCTCATGCTATCTGTGTGTGTTTGAGATTTCCTGCGTGTGGCGGCAGCAGCCGCCTGCTCTGGAATGTGTCCCTGGAATTCTACAGGGTGGCCTCTGTCCCACAAATGGGACCTGTTCTGCTTGCACCCAAGAGAGGAAGGAAATGTCAGGCAAGTGGAGTTATGAGAATTACACAGAGGAAGCAGTCAAAATGTCACTCTATAACTAATCAAGTGCAATAGAAATTTAATAATGTACACGGAGCCGGTTGCATTTACATACCATCCTTCATCTGACTGGGGAAAATATTAATCTTTTCAGTCCCATGGTCTGGTTTATGCTACAAGTCCTGACTGTGTTATGTGGGTTTTTTTTTTTTTTTTCCTTTTCCCCAAGGCACAAAAGGAGTAAATGGCTTACTCAAATTGGTACAATAACTTTTCAGATTTGAGAGAAGCTGGTATTGGTATTATTTTTAAGCCCTGAGGTTGGAAACCAAGATGGCTTTTCTCTGGCTAAACAGTCACCCAAGGAAATAGCTTCCTGATGGGCCAGCTCTTTCGGGTGAAAGAAAAATACAAAAACGAAACCAGAAGAGACCTTGGTGACCTGTGCTTTTCCCCAGTTTCTGGTGAGAGGCAAGGGCGTGGCGTGACCTTTCGGCCCAGGGATCTATGACCGTGGGCTTAGGAGTTTGCCTGGTTTACTCTGCGGATCCTGCCGAACACGTGGGGGTCAGGTTTCAGGGGTTCAAGGCAGGCCCTGGAGGCGGCAGTGTCAGAGTTTGGGACCACAGAACAGAACAGAGTCTGCAGAGCCCAGGGAGAGGGGGTGGGGAGTGTTTGATTTGCTGATCCAAGTTCCCAATCCTGGTGCGAATGGAGCCAGGGAGTAGAACAAATGCTTCTGGAACCTAAATTTGTATCAATTATGGATCTTACTTGATAAGACTTAGGAGATCATGTGATCTCCCTCTCTATTTTTTTATAATTTTCACCTTGCCTAGTTCCACAAGGGATGTTAGAGATCTTGTAGCAAATGTTTGAAATAGAAACCAAAGGTCCACCCTGATGAGACAGGAGAGAGGCCAAACTAACACGGTCACTTTAACCCTAAACCAAAAACACAAAGGGCAAGAAGGAAAAAGCAGCCGATTCTCTCAGGCATTTTGCCTGGGAGAAAGAAATACTTAATGATGGTTGTTCAGAGGACAGAACTTTTATCTAGCACTGTTTTGATTTCTGAAATGAATTTATATTAACAAAGGGACTGGCTCCCAAGCGCACCGGAAGACGCGGGGACTGTATTTTTAGCAGCACGTCTGCGTTGAAGCCCTGTGTGTAGCGCGGGACCACTGTGATATCTCACCCGGCATCCCAGCATCCCCTCTTCCTCACCCTGTGAGGATGGAAGGGTTTGGAGAGGGTTGGGTGCTGGCGGGTGTCTCCATTGCAGTTTTGCTTGCGGGGGATAAAAACTGCTCCTGGCCCACTCAGGCAGAAGGGAAAGCCTCTCAGAGGGTGGAGCAGTGTGAGCTGTCTCCGTGGACAGTCGCTTGGGGGCTCTGCAGGTGGTGCGAGACGTCCACTTTCTCTCTGGCCTCCCTGTGCTCTGGACAAAACCCAGGGGAGAGTCCAAGTGACAAGCTTGCGTCCTGTTAGGGGGGCGCCAAAGAACTTCAACAGCCCTCCAAAACTGCACGTAATTGGAAGGGAGGAGCCCTAAAGGAAGTTGGAGTGCTCTAGTCAAAGGAAGATTTAGCTGGGTGCGGTGACGTGTGCTTATAACAATGGGTACTCAGGAGGCTGAGGCAGGAGGATCCAAGTTCAAGGCCAGCCTGGGCAACTTAGCTTAACTATCCTGTCCAGTCTACCTGAGAACCAGCAGAGTCTGAACCTTCTCTCATCCAGAAAGAGTCCTCCTGGGCAGTGTATTAGTTTCCTAGGGCTGCTTTAACAAATTCTCAGGGAGGAAGTAGCTTAGTACAATCAAAATGCAGTCTCTTATGGTGCTGGAGGCCAGACGTTGGAAACAGGTTCCGCAGGAGCTACTCTCTCTGCAGCTATAAGGAAGGGTCTTTCCTTCCCTCTCCCCCACTTCTCAGGGTTGCTGGTGATCCACAGCGTGGCCCTGTGTCCCCTCCCATTTCTGTCTTGGTTGAACACTGCTTCTTCCTGTGTGTCTGTGACTTCAACTGACATTTTGCTTTTGGGAGGAAGGCTTTTCTTCTTCAAGGACATTAGCAAGTGGATTTAGGGCCCATCTTACCCAGTGTGACCACCTTTAATTTATATTTTACAAATACCCTTCTCCTAAGAAGTACCCAGGCACAACTCTAGAGGGAGGGCAGAGGGACGCTTCATCCCCACTAAGGACAAAGATCCCAGCCAACAGTTCTGCTCTGGAATTCATCAAGAATGAAGCACCCCTCAATGAAATTTAACAGGAACTTTCCCCCTCTGACTTTAAACACCTTTTAAAAAGGCTTGGATTTCATATTTGGGTTAAAAAAAAAAAAAGGTATTGTAAATTTTCCTGACACGACCACAAGTGTGTCAAGACTTAGTTTTTAGGCGCTCTTTTTCCTTTTGAGGAATTAATGAGTTTGGGGCAGGGGTTTTGTTGGACCTAAAGGTCCCCTCATAGTTCAATCAGCTCATGGTCCTCAGGCCTCAGGCCTACTTTGGTATCTGATCACAATTCCTTCCCCCAGACCCAGAGCCGCCATCCCTGAGTTACTTTAGGAGAAGAGAAGCTGGGCTCTGCTCTCTAAGGGAGATGCAGAGAGAGAACAGGAACTCAGAAACACGGCTGCTCTGTCCCCCAGCGTGGACGTGGCCTCTGGGCTGTCACAGAGCTGTGGTTCCCATGGAGACCCTTAGGCATGGCCACAGAGGCCTTGCTGGGCGTCCACTTGCTGTTTTTCCTCATCTGGTAGAACACAGCCGTCATAGGGAGAAATGTGAGCCGCTTGACTTTCATGGGGCTTCTCATTCTTCCTGATGCGGGTCTGGCCCTGCTGATGAAGGCACAGAGTTTTGGATGTTGAGGCTGGAATGGTGGCCAACGGCCAGCTGACCAGGGTCACTGAATGCTGTGCAAGAGCCATGTCGTGCCAGACCACCTACATCAGAATCCCTTTTGGGTACTGGATAAAAATGTAGATTCCTGAGCTCCACCCCAGACCTCCTAAACCAGAATCCAGGGAGGGCTCACCAATTTGCATTTTTCTGCCAGCGCCTCAGGGGGATTCCTGTACAAACTAATATTTGGGAACTCCTACAGGCAATGATGTGGGGCCGGGCAGGGGAGAGAGACCTGAGTTTTAGCAAGAGCATTTTTTTTGAAATGTAGTCTCACTATGTAGTTCAGGCTGGGCTTGAACTCACTGTGTAGCGCAGGCTGCCCTTAAACTCATGGCGCTCCTCCTGCCTCAGCCTCCTGTGTGCTGGGATTATAGGTGTTAGCCACCATCTCCAGCTTAACAAGAGTATTTTGATACTGGAGAAAGCTAGAAGCTGTTTATAACTACCCAGAATTTCATGAAGGACTACTATGAAACACTGTGCTTTGCTTCCTACAGTGAGCTGCTTGGGTTGCTTAAAAAAGGTAATGAGTAATATTTTAGACTTTTATCACAACCTCAGGAAGAAGTCATGTTATTACCTCCCCTCTCTGGCCAAAGAACTGAGGCAGGGAAACTTGCTAAGATGAAAAGTGTTTTGGCCAGTTGGATTGATGGAGGGACTCGGGAAAGAACCTGAAGGCTGAAGGCATCTGGGGTTATGCACCCATTTCAGGTGTCTCCCCTGTTAATGGTGAGCTCTTTTAAGGAAGGGTTGCTGAAATCCCCCTGGGTCCCCAAAGGGAGCACTGTCCGACCCCACTTGCACCAGGCCCAGAGCTGGTGTCGTGACATCAAACACCAGGCCTGCCTCTGCGGAAGGAGGTGTTGGAGGTGCGGTGTTCCACCCACGGAAAGCGGGGAGGCCACAGAGTGGGGTGCTGAGGCTGGCACGCACTTGGCTCTCCCCAAGAGAATGGGGAAGTGGCACCTGGGATTGCACAGATGGGGCTTTTCAAGAGGGGGCAGATGTTGGAGGACCGGCTGGAGACTGAATGAGGTCACGGAGGCGAAGTATTCCCATCATTCTCAGTTCCTTTAGTTTGAGCATCCAGTGTCTGAGATCCTTTGAATGATTTTTCCCATCCAGAAATATGGAAAGTGGAGTCAACTCCAAGGGTAAAAATGGGCTCCAGGTAGACAGTTTTCTCTCATAAGTAGCTTCCTTCTAACCAGTTACTGCCATTGCATTTTGAGGGCCCTCTTTCTAGGATTTTCTTCCCCAGAAATCCCCACTCTGGGCAAGTAAGAGAAGGACAGGCTTTGGCAGAGGCTGCCCTGCCCAGCACCTTCTGAGGAATTTCAAACCAATCCAGTTTCTTATTTTTCATTCATTCATTCATTCATTCATTCACCCACCCACCCAGTTTTTATTAAGCGTTCATTTGCTATATGCCCAGAGACATTAACATGTCGCCACCCCATGTACTGTTTATGTAGACCGAGGTCGTAAGACCAGGTATGAAATCCTCTGCGTCCCCCTAACCTCGCCAACTCTGTGCACCTCAGTTCTCTCCTACCTCCCAAGAATGTTACTGGGACAAGTGACTCAGTACAGACCGAAGCTGTCACGCATGCATGGGAGATGTCAACGTTAGGAGTGTGCCGTCAGGGGCAGCCTCACCTGTGGAGTCCTTTCTGATTAGCAGCTCAGTCAGGTGACTTCCGTCAGGACAGGTGACCGGAGACAGCCAGTGTTGTCGCAGCAGGAGAGCTGGCTTCGCCTGTCTCTGAGGCCACTGGCTCTGCCTTAGAGGTGGAGTAACCCTTAAAGCCCTCTGGAGAAGCGGCAATGACACGCTTCCTGCACAATTTGCAAAGTCAGTTGAAAATCATCCAAAGCCATAGACTTCCGAAGTTTTTTACCAACTATGAGCACTGCCCTGTTTTTCTGTCTGGAGGAGTCTTCCCTTCTATGAGACCATCCCAACACACCTTCTGGCTTTTCCACTTCACGGTGGGGTCTTGGAAAAGCTGGCCTGGAAGGAAAGGGCTGTGATTTCTTTTCAGGCCTAGAGGATTCCTGGCGGGCACAAACAAGATCCCATAGTTTGGCCCATCAGTTGTGGAACAGGGAGCTGGAGTGAGAATTTTTTTTTAGTCCTAGTGTTTCTAGTTTTTATTTTTTGTTTTTAGTATTGGGGAGTAAACCCAGGGCCTCCGCACTGAGTTACCTCCCCAGCGCTTGGAAGATAGGGTCTCACTAAATCACTAAGTTGTCCAGCTGGGCTTGAACTTGTGACCCTCCTGCCTCAGGCTCCTGAGTAGCTGGGAGTGCCACCATGCCTGGCTTCTTGGTCCGTTGGCCATGTCAGAGCTGAGTGCCACGGGGAAGGTCGGTGTCCTTCTTGGGTGACCTGCTCTGGAGTTGTGTCCTGGGTTAGCTCACACAGTAATGGGTTCTCAAAGGCACCAAGCTAATTGGCCACTGGCTCTCATCCACATGGCTGCTGGGGTTCCATGAGGATCCCAGACCAATCCTGGTGGCTACTGAGGCTCTTACGAGATCTGGATCTGCATAGTGGGATGTGGTGGCCACCAGCCTCATGGGGCTGCTGAGCACCAGAAACAGGACATAAAATAGTCACCAGAGCCTGGTGACATAGCACAGCAAGAGGAAGGTAAAACAGCTCACTAAGAATTGTGTGATGCAGATCATAGATAGAAATGATAATGTTTTGCCAGGTGTGGTTGCATGCCTGTAATCCCAGCACTCAGGAGGCTGAGGCAGGAGGGTCACCATGAGCTCGAGGCCAGCCTGGGTTATAGTATAGGGAGACCCTGTCTCAAAAAGAAAAGAAAAGAAAGAAAGATAACATTTTGAACACATGGAGTTACATTAGATATATTTTAAAGTTAATTCTGCCTAGTTTTAAATTTTCTCTTAATGTGGCTACTAGAAAACTTACCATGATCCTGCCATTCCACATCTTGCATCCTGGTCTCCATTCCCAGCCTCCTCTCTGAAGAGTCAGCGTGGGATCCGGAAGTCTGGGTAGAAGAGACGAGGAGGCTCCTTCAAAAGGGCCTCCCCCTCTGTGGAGCTCAGGGTCTGGGCAGCGCTGTGAATTCTGTCCTGCTTCTTATTTGGCTTGTTTTAAAACAACTCTGAAGCCTTTGGGTCTCCACCCCCTATTTTGAAAAGGACTCTGCCTAACTGTTACGGGCGGGATTGTGTGCTGACAAACAGTACTGCAGAATATTATTCTACTTGGATGACGTGGTGTGACCCATTCCTTCCTCACAACAGGAGGAGACCGGGACAGAAAGGAGACCCCAGGAAGGCAGCGGAGGATGAGGCTCGTGTGTGGACACAGCGCACAGTGCACGGTCATCTGCAAGCTGAGGAGCCTGTGGCCCCGTGACACCTTGACCTTGGGTTCCGCCCCCAGAAATGCACAGAGACAACCAGTTCCATGGTGTGAGCCACCCGGGGTGTGGTACGTGGTTAATAGCAACCGGAGCAGACTGATACCATGTCTCCACAGAGCCAGAGAAAGCCTGGTGACAAGAGAAAACAGTCTCCCCATCGCTGGAAATCTGGCTTCTGGCACGAATCAGTCAGGACCTCAGAGTAGCTTCAAACATTCCTCACGTGGCCTCTGCCTGCCCTCAGTGTCTGCTTTCCAGGCCCTGTGTTCATGTGTATGCGCCGCTGTCTCTGTTTTGTGTTTGTTTGTTTGTTTGTTTTTTGGTTTTTTGAGACAGGGTTTCACTATGCAGTTCAGGCTGGCCTTGAACTCACTTTGCAGGCCAGGCTGGCCTCGAACTTACTGAAATCCTCCCACCTCAGCCTCCCGAGTGCTGGGATTATAGGTGTGTGTCACCACTCATGGCTTCTGTCTCCACATCTACTGATGGTCCTCTTCGTCCTGTGGCAGAGGATGCAGATTTAGGAAGCAGCAGCATCAGAGAACTGGCATTGCGAGGAGTGACAGAAAGGCTGCCCTCAGATTTTCTATCAAGGCCTATGTAAACGCAACAGAATCCTCTTTTTCCTGTCCAAACTTCTTTTTACTCATGTACTGAAATATCCATGAGATTTTGAACATGTTTCTTGGTAGGAAGAATTTGGTTTTCTAGAAAACTCATTCCTGCGGACAGGGTTGGTGACTGATCAATCAGAAGGGAAGGTGCCAGGCCACGTGACCCCGGAGCTGTCCTCCAGTGGCGCTAAGACCGACCAGTCCGTGGCTTCCTGTTTGGGGTTTCGCCCATTCTCCCTGGGAGCTGTCTCAGGGAGGGGAAGGGATTTTGAACCAGGTGCTTCCTGGCGTGGTGAGCTTCAGGAACAGGGTGAAGGGCCATCGCTTTGCCAAGACACTGCCTTCTGCCTAAGAAAAAAAAGAGGCATAAATGCCTCAAGGAGCCAGGCTAGGTGGTATGTGCCTGTTGTAGTCAGGGTTTGCAAGGAAATAGATTTAATACAGGACACGTAATTCATAGGATTATTTTAGAATATTCACCCAAAGAGTCAAATGCAGAAGAGCGCGGGAGATCTGTCCACACACTACAGACCCAAAGAATCCAGCTGAGGGCCTTGGTCCCACGGCAATGTCCTGCATGAGTCCAGCTGAAGACCTAGAGCCTACGGCAATGTCCTCCACGAGTCCACCTGGAGGCCTAGAGCCCACGACAATGTCTCATGCAAGTCTGTATCAAGGATCTGCCCTGGGAAGGCGCAAAGGTCAGCGGTGGAAGCTAGAAAGTCTGCACCAGCGGGATGAAGGATCTGTGCCAGCAGGCTGAGGGATCTGCACTGGAGCCAGGAAGTGGCGCTCAAGGTAAGGACCAGAACTCCCCTGAAAAGAACCATAGCCATCCTTAGCGACAGCAAGGACCTGAGCTCCTCTGATGATGAGAACAGCTGAGTTCATATCAGGAAAACCAGCGTGACAAGTTTCTCCAGGAGAATCAACAGCACCATCTTCCTCTCCTGTTCTCCTTTTTATGCTGTTGGCAACAATCCTCAGTGGGCCTTCCACACCCAGCACCACACGGTTCAGTTCAGCTGGGTGTTATAAGTGGACCATTAGTTAATCCAACCCAACGCCTGTAACTCCAGCACTCAAGAGGCTGAGGTAAGGGGATTGCTGTGAGTTTGAGGTCAGCCTGAACTACATACCAAGACCCTGTCTCAAAAAACCCAAGATAAATAAATAAATAAATAGCTTCAAGGAAAACGACTTCTCCTTAGAGACTTCTGGAACTTTCTGAACATGTGTCCACACACTGGCCCGGACCCAGAATTCACTGAAGGGAGAACAAATATGAAAGACTACCATAGACCCCAGCGTTATCGTTTTGGTATTCCCTAGAACAGCCGTCTGGCAAATGTTACACCCTCCCTGAGATTATTCTGTAAACTTTGTCTTGAAGAAGGGAGAATACGGACAAATTCGCCTTCTTTTTTTTTTTTTTTTAATCACAGAATAAGGATTTCAAGGACATTTTTACTCTCAATACCCTCGATGGACTTACCAGTTTTTGAAAGTTTAATCATGTAATATCCAGTAAGTTTATAGCTACGTGCAGTTATGGCAACGGGTTGATACCAGCAGCTATTTATGTCTTCTTTCTCTTCTCTTTGTTCCCTTTCCTCATTATTATGATAAATAGAATATTCTACAGATGTTTTAAATAAAATAATTCCATCAAATATCACTGGGAGGCTGATCTAAATGAAATACATATTTAGTGGTAAATGGAAAATGATATTTGCTTCCTTAAATGCTTTACTTTCAGGACTTACTTTCTGTCCTGATGTCATATTTTCTGTGTTCAATGAGACTGATTGTGTGTGTGTATGTGTGTGTGTGTGTGTCTGAGAGAGAGAGAATAAAATTACAGCAAGACATTGATCAGAGTGTCATAAATGGATGTAGGCCTGGGGTCTACAACTGTGGGAGAAAGGGATATTAGTCAGCCTTCTCATTGCTGGGGCACAAATCCCACAGTTTGAGTGGAGGTTTAATTTGGCTTACATTTTGAGGGGATTCAGTCCATGGTCAGCTGGTTCTAAGGCTTAACATCATGGCAGAAGGGTGTGGTGGAGCAAAGCTGCTTAGTTCATGGTGGCCAGGAAGGTGAGCAAGGGAACAGCGCCAGAGTGGAAGGTGTGAAGGACCAAGCATAGACCCCCAAGGCCACACCTCCATGACCCACCCAGACATTCCCTAAAGTGTGCTTCTCTCATCCCTAGCATGGATCCCAAAGCTGATCAAGTTAACAGTCTAGCATAACTGGAGAGCTTGGCCTAGCACAAATCCCTCACCATGTTCTTGTCCACACCAGAATCCCAAGGGAGGAAGCCACTCATCCACACGCATTCCTTATGTCAGTGCCGTCTCTGAACTATGAGCACTTGACTCACTCCTGTTGCCTGAAATACCACCTTATTCCTTCTGATGACAAACTGGGAGTTTTGCATGTGAGTGTGCTGCACACGTGTGTGAGTGCTTGTGTAGGTGACACAGGGGAGGCTTCCGGGAGAAGCAGAGGAGCGTGTCCCGCATTTGCCAGGGAGGAGGTCCCGCGGGGAGGTAGGAGTGGATGAGACAGAGACAGAGCTGTGTGGTCAGGGAGGAACACATCTAGAGGTCTGGGCTCCAAATGGGACTCAACTCACTTTTTCCTAGTGAACAAGGTAGACATGTTGGTTGGATTTCCATGCAGCCCATAAAAGCTTGGTTATGCTTTAATGTACCGAGCACATGGTACCTTTCCCCTGCTGTCATATCCATGGGGGCACATGCTACATGTATGCGTATAGTGTGTAAATACATTGCATACTATTTATGGGGAGTTTGGGGGCTGAGAAACCAAACCATAATTTGTGATATTATTTCCAAGCTCTAAGCAATAATATTAATGAGAACTTTTGGAACATAGCAGGATTATAAACAGGACAGCCTGTTCCACTTGGACAGAATAGAGGGCCACAGCAGTGTCCCTGGAATGCTGTCAAATACTCCAAGCAGCCCCCAGGCATTGCACTGCTTTGAGAAAGAAGGGTTGAAGGAGTGAGAGGCCCAAGTTAGGCCCTTGGCATCTGCAGATGGTACTCATCTGTCACAAAGGAAACAGGGAGGGGATACCAACTTCAGCCCTCTTGTCACCAACAGACTTCATTTTCTTCCTCTTCTGCCATGCCCAGGTTACATTCAGCATAATGACAGCTTCAGCAGGTAATGCTCCTGCCTCAGGCTCTCACAGTGCTGGGATTACAGGTATGCACCGATATGCCCAGCTCAGATTTTTAAAAGCATTTATTAAAGTGTGTGTTTCTTTTAATGGAAGTTATTTCAATACCCTAAGTTGGTTTTTTCCCAGAATAATTTTTCATTGAATGGATCAGATGTAAAGGTAAGATGAAGTTGATGTAGTTTGCTAAAGGTTGGCCTTACCTGATGCTTGGGTATCACCGGTGACAACTACAGGGGCGCTAACACTGATTTATAGGCATTTACTACACACGAGGCTCCTGGCAGGGCACTGAGCTGCCTCAGGTGGCACGTGGCTGCACATCCTTGAAGACAAAGTCCATTTTCCAGAGGAAGGGACAAAAATATGCTTTATAGTCACAACTTTGACATGCTTGCATCTGGATGTTTTCTAAAATTGTTTATTTAGAAATAATTTCATCCTTAAAACAAGTTTCAAAAGTAGAACAAGTAATGCTTTTCCTGAGCCCAAATACCATAGGGTACAATTTCTACAAGCAAAGACATTCCCACTCAAACTGCGATGCAGTCACCAAAAGGGGGAAATTCACAATGAGACGTCACTACCCATAATCCTCAGGGGCCAGTCAAGTTTTATCAACAAATCATACTGTATTTTTATAGCAGAAGGATCATCTGTTGAATTTAGTTGTCTTGCTCTTTCATTTCTTTCGCTCAAAATAGTTGCTCAGTTTTTCCTTGATTTTCATAACTCTGACACTTTTTGAATAGCATATAATGATTATTCCATAGAATAGTCCCTCATTTCGGGTGTATCTGAAGATTCCTCCCGAGTAGATTTAGGTCATGCATTTGGGGCAGGAACATCACGGAAATGATGCTGCCTTCTCAGTGATGCATGATTTTAATTTGACCCTCATTGTGATATCCACTTGGACCTTTCATTTGAGATGGTGTTTGTTGGGGCTTTTCATTGTAAAATTTCTGTTTTTCCCCTTGTAGTTAGTAAGTGCTCTGTGTAAAGTTGCCCTGAGTCTGCAAATTTTCCACTTTGTATCAAATTTTCACCCATTACTTTTTTTTTTTTTTTTATTTTATTTTAAAGAGAAGAAAAAACAAAACAAATCAAAAGAAGAACAAATTTTCAAACAAACATAATAGGAGGGTAACAATGGTTATCACCCATTACTTTTAACATACACATGTTTCTTGGCGAGATTAATTATCGCCATGATAGTTACTGAATGGTCACTTTTCTAATTCATCCTTTATTTATGAGTGAGCAAAGCTTTTTCTTCTTTCCACTCATTTATTCATATCACCGTGGACGTATTGAGTCTACTTACTCAGTGGTTATCATCCTTTACTATCATTACTTATTTAGATAAATAGATCGTCCCAGATTTGACAGATAAGTACCCTTTTGAGCTGCCTGCCATGTCTTTTTCATTTTTTTATGATACTTGGCATCAAACTCAGGGGTGTTTTACCACAGAGCTATATCACCAGCCCCTTTCATTTTTTATTTTGAGACAGGGTTTCGCTAAATGGCCCAAGCAGGACTTGAACTTGCAACCTCCTGCCTTGGCCTCTCAGAATGCTGGGCTTATGCATGTGCGCTGCTGCACCAGGCTGCTCTGTCTTTTTGCCATGTTCCCAGCATTCTTTGAGACGCGGTGAATCTTTGTGGTGACAGATAGGGAGCGAGACTGAGGCTTAGTAGACGGAGCTCTTGGAGTCTGCAGACCTGGGTTGTGGTCGCGGAGGATTCCTCTGTTCCTGGCTGGCACCCAGAGGAGCAGCTCTTTGGCTCTGAGGCTGAAGATGGAGGCAATGAGGCCCTGCTACCATCTGGAGCATCTGTTGTGCAATTTCGCCTGAAGGAGATTTTACTATAGCTGATTCCACTCCCAGAGACTTTCTGGAATCATCAGGAGCACTGACATTTCATGGTGGTCTAATCAGCTGGGGAGGAACCACTTGAAACAGTTGCACCCCGGTCTCGTTTGTAGCCTATGTGTTGTTGGTTTTAATCAAATACAGATGTGCTTGAATGGCTCTTTCCTCTCCCAGGTATGTGGTGCAATAAGGACCAGAATCCTTTCCACCAGGTGCCCTGGCCTGAGTGGGACAAGGTCACCTCCTGGGGGGATGGATCCCAGCCTGGCTGCTGGCCCTGGACCGACGCCTGCCTTATCTTCCTTGGTCCCACTCAGCTGGCTCCGGGCCATGCAAACAGTCCAAAGGGTGTAGGTCACCTGTGATGGTGCTGCTTCGAGGCAGGAATTTAGAGGCAGGAATGCCGCATAGCCTCCCAGGTGCATGCAAAAGCCACCTGCAACCTGGCCCCACATGGCTTTCCACATTGTACAGGAGATTATGGGCCCAGCAGTGCCCAGCTCCACGCCTGACCCAGGGCAGATACTTAGAAAGGATTTCCTGATCCTTCCCTTATCTGGACTGGCCCAGAGCTGCAGACGCTTGCCGGACACTTTGTGGACCATGGACCAGCACCCACCCTGCTGACCTTACTCTACATCTTGACCATCTTCTGTGCAAAGGCTTCCCCTAGTACTTCACAGTCCAAGGATTAAAAGGCAAACTTGTGCCTGGCATGGTAGCACATGCCTGTAACCCCAGCACTTGGGAGGCTGAGGCAGGAGGATCCCTGTGATTCCACGCCAGCCTGGGCTATATAGTGAATTCAAGATCAGCCTGAACTACACAATGAGACCCTGCCTCAAAAAAACAAACAAAACAAAACAAAAAAATCTACACAAAAGAAACCAATATGATTCCAATCTTGCTAATCCTGAAATTTAGTTTTCTGAAAAACGTCATTGCAGTTAGGCATGGTGCTGCACACGTGTAATTCCAACTACTCAGAAGCCTGAGGCAGGAGGGCTGCAGGTTCAAGGCCAGCCTGGGCAACTTATTGAGACCTTGTCCCAAACTAAAAAATAAAGAAAGGGCTGGAGTTGGACCCTCAGAGCATGAAAGCCTAGGGTTTACGAAGGACCTGGCCTCACCCCGTTCCTGATACCACAGAGGCTGAACCCCAAGTTCTGTGGAGAAGAAAAAGCCTGCATGAGCTGGATTGTGGACTCAGACCTTTCTTCCCCCTTTGAATTATCCTTATTATTTAACTTTTATTTTATTTTTTTATTGTTTTATTTTATTTTTTGTGGGTACCAGGGGTCGAACTCAGGACCTTGCGTGCCAGCAGGCGCCCGTGCTGCTGGGCGATATCACTGGCCCTTTTTTCGTATGTAGGTACCGGAAGTCGAACTCAGGACCTTGTGCTTGCCAGGCAGGCGCTTATGCCACTGAGCTATATCACTGGCCCTTAACTTTTATTTTTAATCACCCATGTTTGCAGTACATAGTGTTCACATTCCTCTGGTGAGGTTGGTGCATGCACGGAAAATACCCTCCTTCTCTTTCCACCCTCTTCCCCCCTTCCACCTCTTGGTCCTCTTCTCATTGACGAAGGATCCGTCTCCCTGTTTCCTACGATTTGTCTTTTATTTTTCTCTTTACTCTGGGTCGACGCTCCTGTCTCTGGAACTCAGGGTCTTCAATATGACAACAGAACAACAACGACAAACATCACAAAAATCCTTGATGCCCTCTCTGCCTCCACTGATCGTGCCCGAAGGAGTTGGTCTCCGTGTTCTCCAGCCTCAAAAACGAACCCTGCGTGTGGCGCCCTGAGCTGAGCCCAGGGGCTGCAGACTTTGAGCAGCACTTTCTGCACAGCTCATGGTCAAGGATGCAGCCCATGTCAGGGCCGGGGGCTCCTCCGGAAGGGAAGCTGAACGGCCAAGTTTGGGGAGCCGGTGTCCCTCCTCTGACCATAATCAAGGCCCTGGCCTGGGGACAAAAGAGAGAGAGGGAGAGAGAGAGAAAGAGAGAAAGAGACTGAGATAGATTCCTCCCAGGCCATGAGTGTCCTGGTCTGCAGCTACTGCCTTTAAGAATTCTATCAAAGAGCAGTGCTCACAAAGACGTTTTGCTAAGGGTATTTCTTTTCCATGGTTGCTGTAACAAATTACTACAAACTAGGTGACTTAAAACAACAGAAATTTATTCTCTTGGTGGTTCTGGAGGCCGGAAGCCCGGAATCACGTGGTGAGCAGGGTCATAGCTCCCTGCAAAGGTTCCGGGGGAGAACCTGGTTTGTGGCCACGGCTCTCCACGTCTGCTGTCTTCTCCACATCTCTTATAAGGGCACTGGAGTGGACACTGGACATTGTCATTGGATTTGGGGTGTACCTTGGTAAACCAGGGTGACCTCCTCCAGGAGACCCTCACTTCATTACACACACAAAGACCCTTTTCCAACAAAGCTGCATCCATACGTACCGGGAGGCAGAACTTGGATGTACCTCTTGGGGGCCAGCACTCACCCCCCACAGTAGATGGCCTGGGTGCTGGCTCTGCCCAGAGCGCTGGGGCACTTGGGTGACAGGGACAGGGACAGCCGTGTTGATAGTGTCAATGAGAAGGAAGCGTGGGAAGAGTGAGGTGTGTGTCTGGCATCCTGCGGACCTTGGAGCTGAAGAGCTGCTTGTTGGACTCTGCTTCCCAAGCAGAACCGAAACTGAGTTTCCTTTCTGCCACGTGTTGTGAGCACAGTTACATCCTCAGGGAGCGCACTTCGCTCCAGGCTATGCTCGAGGAGCCTCTGAGCCATGGTCAGGGCCGCTTCCTTCACTGCCTGAGGCCCGTTGAGGAGGACTAAGCCCCGGAGACTGGGGAGTGTGACTTAGCCATGTCTAGTAGTCCACAGTGGGCTGCCAGGTCCTGGGAGGTCCCTAAACTATAAGCAAAGTTACGTGACCGTGATGTGTGCGGTGCATGTGTATTTCCCGAGGCTCAGACCGCAGCGTAGGTCTGATTCTCAAAGGATTTGCAAAGCCAGCAAGACTAAGGACCTTGGCACCTAATCTAACCCCTCTGTTTTACTGGTGATGTAGAAATTGAGGTTTGGTTGGTTGTACCAAATGGACTGCTTCTACTTAGTACGTTAGCAAACAACTTCATCAAAAGCTTTTCACCTAAAGGTTGGTTTGGTTTCAGTGAGTTAATCTCTTTAATATTACGAGCTACTTGGAGAAAGGAGGGGCTTTGGGAAGTTGCACTTATTTGAAAGCCACAAGATTATTATCTGCTGCCCTCCTGCCTGGGCCATTATTACCCTTTGACAGTCTACACGGCCACCCTCTGGTTTCCCTTTGGTGACCTGGGGACTCAGTCTGTGTCTAACAGGCACGGAGGAAAACTTATGGTGCTGGCTTACCAGAAGGGTTTGCTTTGTTGATCTCCCTGACAGGGCTGCTTCTCCATCTTGTAAAGAAACGTCCACCCCTGAAGTAGAATAGGACGTGACCTTGGCAGACGACAGTAACAGGCTGCATCAGTACTAAATGTCTACCAGGCAAAGCTCCAGTAGGTTCCAATAGCGCGGAGTTATTTATTCTCTCTTCGTTCTCCAGGAAGCTGGCTGGGGAGGGATGTCTGTGCCGTACAGATTACAGGCTCGACGGTTATTATCCTCCGGAGAAGGGGTTCTTACAAGGGTGGACCTTCAGGAGTCTGTGAGGACCCGAAGTTATCGGTGAAGATGGGAATGCATGTGCGTGCGCACGGTGGGAGGGAGGCATGTGATTTTCTTCCTTTCCTTTCCAACTTCTATAACACCAGACAAACTTGGATGTGAGAATTTAGATGCTTCCCATACCCATCTCTGTTCTGGACAGTTGTCACTCTAACTTCTGATGGCGCCACACATGTTACAGTCCCCATGGGACAAAGTGGAAAGAAACTGCTACATACACCAGGATTCATGGACCGGAAAACCGAGGCCCAGATACTCAGCCACACAATAATAAATCAGTGATTGAGGGCGTCTGTCCCTTTGCGAGGAACCAACTCTAACTGCAGTTGGAACCTCTTGCCAATATTTCTCAACCAATGACAGTTCAATGTGACTCATTTTTCTTGACATTATGCAAACGAAGAAAACTAGACTGAGTGTCCAGAGAGCAGGAAATGAAGGCTGTCTGGGGCCACATGTTCCCTGGGATAGGGGGTAGTGACAGAAATGGGGCTTAGAAGAACCAGGCCTTTGTTTATTTGTTTTTCAAGTGAACTCCTCTTTGCAGTCATGGCTGGAGGGGACGGCTCCCAAGCCACACTCCATGTGTCACCCCAGGGAGTGGTGTGGGGACACCTGGACCTGTCACACCCGAGCTGCCACACAGCAGCGTCTTCCCCAGCTCTGCTTGCCACTGAAGGGAACAACGGATCCCCTGGAGAGGATCATTTGAGCCAGCCGGTGGCTCCCGAGGAGGAAGGCCATGGCCTGGAGACTTGGAGCCAGAGCAGCACGGAGCTAATGCTCTCGGAATTTCTTGGATTTTATTTTCACATCGTTGCCTCTCGAAGGCCAACTTCATTCTGGCTGGGCTCCCCGAACCTCTGCAGCCCCAGGAAGGGCAGCGTGTAGAGCCGGACGGACACCTGGGCCAGGGTCTGCCCCAGGAGTGCTCTATCATGACATCACTTCCCGTCGAGGAGGAGAGCTGGAGGAGCTGTCAGAGAGCTTCGCAAAGGGGAAACTGAGTCCCCGGAAGAGACCACAGGGTGGCAGTTGGCCTGGACCCGAGGCCTTGTGACTGAGCTGCTGGGCTCAGCCCTGTGGTTCTAGATTCTTCAAGTCATCCTCAAACTCCCACCTCCAAATTGTACCACAGGTTAATTTTGGGTCCCCACGTACAAACTCCAAGGTCGCCTTTGACCTGGGGTGCTGAGCACCGCTCAGGGGGCTGAACACACTGTCACATGAGTGCCTGGCAGGCAGGGCGGGGACTCGCCCTGGGCCTCTAAGCCAACTGCCCGCAGGGCCAGCCCAGCACCCAGGGCTCCCCTCTGCCAGGCCGCCCGCCCGACCGCTCCGCTCTGCGCCGCTTTCATGGCACTGGCCCGCCGTCCCCTACTGGCCCCTAGAGATTCTGGGCCTTTGCTCCCTCCCCGTCGCTCCCGTCCCGGCCCCAGCTCTTCGGGTTGTGCAAGACCAAAGACGCTGGTGATAAAGCAGCCACACGCCCAGGTCCCACCCAGCCCCGGGAACTTGACCCCGGGCAAGCGGCTAACAGGGCGCACAGCACTCCCGACCCCAGGCGTTCAGGGCGGCGGCAGCAGCGGAGGAGCGCCCGGCTTTTATCGCGGCCCGGAGGGCGCGGCGGAGGCGCGCGCGCGCGTTCACGGCCGCGGGCTCGGAGGAGGGAGCGGCCCCCGGGAGCTGCGGCCCGGGCAGGCCGTGCGCTGCAGCCGCGCGCCTGGCGCTCGTTTATTTATGGTGCGTTATCAGGGGCCGTGTAGGCGATAAAGTTTATGAGAAGAGGCGGCGGCTCGCGCGGGCGGGGCCGGGCGCTCCATTCCCACACTGATTAGGATCAGCAGGGCTCTGGAAGGGAGTTAAGGATCTGGGTGCCGGGAGCCGGCTCCCCCTTCCTGCCCCGCCCGGCTGGCCTGCTGCTGGCCCGCGTGGGAGGCGGGGAGGTCAGGGCTGCGGTTGCCTTCCCTGGCAAGAGCGGGAACTGTGCCCAGAGGGAGGGAGCCCGGCCACGCAGTGGAAAGCAAGAGAAAAGCAGCCTTAAAATCAGCTAGGCAACCAAGCATGGTGGTATACGCCTGTAATCCTAGCACTCTTGGGAGGCTGAGGCAGGAGGATTGTCAAGTTCAAGCCCAGCCTGGGCAACTGAGCCACTTAGGGAGACAGTCTCAAAAAAAAAAAAAACCCAAAAAACGAAAAACCAAAATAAATTTAAAAAGGGCTGGGAATGTAGCTCAGTGGGAGAGTACTGAGTTCAATCTTCAGTACTAGGAAAAAAAAAATCAAGTACACAGTTCCCACGCCAAGAAGTGGGACTGGGGTTATGGAAATTTTTGTCCTCTCAAGCAAAGTACATTTCAGCCCTGGCACTTGTTTTTCTCCAGGTCCCTTTATTTCTGTCCTTCACCTTTGCTTCCTCGGCCTTTGGTTCGGGGCTGGACTCATGCCCCCTTGTCCTGACAATGTTTTGTTCATCGCTGCAGTAAGAGAATCCCTACCTGGGCGACCGATCTCCGTGAGAAGAGAGAGTTGCAGAGATGAGCAGCCCTGGTCCTGGTCGCCACAGGTCTCAAGCTCCCACGGAGACCGGGGTTGTAAGTAGAGTGGGCATGGAGGCAGGTGTCTGCTTAGGAACACAGACAGTGACTTTAGGCAGGGGTCATCGTAGGTCCATTCTACAGAAGGAAAAACTGAGGCCCAGGGAGGCTACACAACTTGCTTAAGATGACTCAGAGAGGCTGTGGCTGAGCCAGGACTTGAACATAGGGAGATGATGGCAGTGAGAATGCAGTGGATAGGACCCTGGTCCTGCCTGAGGAAATCAGTGTGACTGCCCAGGGAGGTGGTGATGGGCCGCACCCATCTTTATTCCTGGACTGTGGGCTCCGGGTGCTGGTATGGCCAGTCCTTCCTTCTTACCTGCTTTTGCCCAGACCTGAGTTGAAATCCTGCACCCAAGAAGTTCATTTGATCAGTACACTGGAGGGGCGGGGAATTCAGAAAACTTGGGTGCTTTCCGTGTCTTATTTAGCGCTTGTGGATTTCATAGTCACGTGGGCTAAAACCAGAGACCTGTGTCGCCATCTGAGAAGCCTGGGTCATGCCAAGGGACCTTGACGACCAGAACAGGCCCAGCAGCAGGTGGCTGGGGCCCAGTTGCCCAAGCAGCTGCTCTTAGAATCACTGCAGGCAAGAAACAGTGTTTGTCCTGGAGCCCAGGGCCTTGCCAAGGAGCAGAGAGCAGGATCAGAAGTTCTGCTGCCTCGGCGATGGGGAGAGGCCGGGAGGGCTGGGCAAGAGTCTTGTGTGACCAGCTGGGATGGGTGACGCTTCCCCCAGGAGCTGCTCGGGGCCCTTTGACTCCAGGGGTTGGAGCTGTGACCGTGGTCGCCTGCCCGGACCCGGACTCCAGGGGTTGGCATGTGTTTTGTTCTTTGTTGGACTTTTTTGTGTGTTTAGAACCAGCTTTTTAAAAAATTAATTAGCAAAGTTATAATATAGGCACTTAATTTAAAATTAGAATGCTTCAAAAGGGAACACCAGGGGCCTGTGAGATGGCTCGGAGGCTTAAGCGCCTGCCCGGCAAGCGCGAGGGCCCGAGTTTGACTCCCGGAACCCACATATGAAAAAGGGGCCGGTGATATCGCTCAGCGGCATGGGTGCCTGCTGGCACGCGAGGTCCTGAGGTCGACCCCCCGGTACCCACAAAAAAAAAAAAAAGGGAATACCAGGGACATTCTGCCTCTAAACCATAGATTCCTTAATCCACGGGTCAGTTGTGATTAAGAATTCCTTTTCCCAGAGGCACTACACACACACTCACGCGATATTTCGTAATTTTTTATGTTGACCTGGTATGCTGTGAGTGTTGGTGATCTAGAAAAGAGGGTTAAGGTCCTTGGGAATTGAGAACTAATCTTATGCATTCTTTTTTTTTTCTTGAGACTGGATCTCACTATGCAGTTCAGGCTGGCCTTGAACTCACTATGGAGCCCAGGCTGGCCTCGAACTCTCAGCAATTGTCCTGTCTCAGCCTCCCGAGTGCTGGGATTACAGGCGTGTGCCACCATATCTGGCCTAGTCTTGTACTTTCTGAATGGTGCTTAGGAATAAAAAGTGTGCAGTAATAAAATCTGGACATGTCAAATATCTGCACATGGCTGATCTGGCTCAAGGGCAGTAGAGAAAGGACCTGAGGAGGCTTGGCTGGCCACAGATTAGATATGCTAGTTCAGTTCTGCAAGCACCAGGAGTCGGGCTGGATCCTGGGGAGTTGATAGCCATGTAGCCAGTGGAGATCTGCAGCTATTTGTTAGGCAGTCTTGCATTAGTGTTTACACACGCCCCGTCATGACCCTGTACACATTGGTAGGAGGAGGAGCTGCAGAGATGAATAAAGTAACTTTTATTTGGACCAGCCAGACTGCAGTACACACACATGCTGATAAAATAAAGGTCACTGTCCACAAACCAGTGGATGGAACTGTCGTCATGCATTGCAGAGAAGAAAAAGGTGAAATGTGACTTCGTTATTGAAATACGTGGTTGAGCTGGGCATGGTGGGTCACACTTTGTAATGCCAGCACTCAGGAGGTTGAGGTGGGAGGATCACTGTGAGTTCAAGGCCAGCCTGGGGTACAGAGGGAGTCCCTGTCTCAAAAAGCCCTAAAAAACCAAAGCAACAAAGCAACAACAAAAACCAAAACACACATGGTACAGTGAGTTGAGTTTCCTCAGGTCTGACACCTGACTGGGCATGACCTTCTAAGTGGCACTGCGCCCCACAGGCTGCCTGTGACAAAGAGTGTCCAGCCTGTGGCCCAGCCTGAGAGCTGTACTGGGGTCTGCTCCCACTGCACACTCTGGCTGCCGCTCAGTGCCACAGGCACACGGAGCCCCAGCTCTGGGGAACTTGAGAGAAGGAAGGGTCTTCTCCCTTTCCTGGCTTGTGAGGGTCCAGTAGCTGATCCCAGCTGCACCGCAGCTGTACTGGCTTCCTGTAGGATGTACACAAAGGGTCTTTCCAGTTTTGCCTCTAGTCTCATTGCCCTTGGCAGGTAGGGGTCCAAAGCATGTTTGGCTAAAGTATACCAACAGAGTGGGTTGCTGTCCTTGGAAGAACAGGGCAGTCTTCCTGCTCAGCCCTGGTTTCTGAGGTCTCCTTCCTACATAGCAGGTGCTCCCAGGGCCTCCAGGCCTCCCCCGCAGTTGTCAGACATGCTCAGACACGCCAGGCCCCAGCTCAGGTCAACCCATGATCTGGCTTCCCTCTAATAATAACCAGCAAGTGTTCAGTTGTTTTTGACTTTTTGGTTTTTTGAGACGGGGTCTCGCTATGTAGTCCAGACTGGCCTTGATCTCACCATGTAGCCCAGGCTGGCCTCGAACTCAGCAATGCTCCTGCCTCAGCCTCCCTAGTGCTGGGATTACAGGGTATGTGTCACCACACCCAGCACTTACAAAAGATTCTTCTATCAAGATGGCAACAAGGCAAGTTATTGTGATCTCCCTGAGGGAAAGTCTACAGTTTCTTCAAACAGGAATCTTTCCAAGTCAGCTCTTCGTATCCTTAGGGTGGACCAAGGTGGTCCAGCTTTAAAATCAAATAGTTGTGGTTTTTCCCTTCATTCAGTTGTCATTTTTCCATGTCAGTTTTTTTCCATACATTTTTCTTAAGCCTTAAACCTTTGCACCTGCAGGCAAGGAAACTAATGAACACGCAGTAAACATATGAACGGGAAAGCTTGGAAACCACGGCTCCTGCTGGGTCTGTTACCTTTTTAAAAGAACACGTGTGCTTGTGGTTTTATACTGCCTGCCCATAACGTCGCTGTATTTTCTGCTATTAAAATTGTTCTTCGTTCATGGGACAGAATTAAACGGGCCATTATTCCCGGGTGTTCCCGGAAGAGCCTTATGTTTCAGGAAGCACACGGTGACTTTTAGTCTCTGCCACCCGAGCATGCTTGAGCGCCACTCCTGGAATTTGGGTTTCCTTTCCTTCCCCTCCTCCCTCTGCAGTTCACACGGTGGCCCTGGGTGACCCCCACCTCTGCCAGGCTAAGATAACCTCTCCTCTGGGACAGCACCCATGGCTAAGTTTATTCCCGGGGTGCAATGGGGCTACCCTGACCTGGGGCAAGCATTGCACCCCTGTGCCCAGCTCTAAATCATCCGCAGAGGTGGGGGGAGCTTGGGAAGCAGAAGGGATTCTTGGGGCCCTGGGGGTAGCAACGAAGCACGCAGAGAGAGACCGATGGGAAGCTTCCGAAAGGGAAGGGAGACACACGCGACCACACTGGGATCCCGGCACACAGGGAGCCAGGCTGAAGGCTTTGGCTGCACCCAGGAAAGGATTCCTTTTCTGTCCTTTATTGTGTTACTGTAATTCCACCCCCACAGGGAAAGCCCGGTGCTAATCAGGGCTGGAGAAGCCGGTGGACTCGATGTACAGAACGGGGGGTTTAATTTCATGACATGGCTGTGGGTTACATGAAAAGCTAATAAATGAACCCCATAAATGTGGCCTGCAGCGACAGGGTCGTGGTGTCTGCTAGAGGGTCAGACCTTGCTCAGAAGTGGTTTCCGAGCAGGGCTGACATGGAGCTGGCAGGCGCTGCGCAGCCACTCTGGCTCTAAACTGCTGCTGCCTTCTGTCCCCAGGGTAAATAGCGCAGCCCAGCTGCCCTGTACCCTGCCCCAGGCTCTGTCCGCCCTCCTCCAAGCAGATGCAGAGAGCCATGGACCCTGTCCTTTGCCACATTGGTCGGGGGGCAGCTAGTGCCCCTGCAGTGTCCATTGCTGATATGTATTTTAAGTATCACCCATCCTGTAGCACGGTTTCCTGGCGATAGGTTTCGGATTCCTGTGGAAAAGAACAGGGTCACCATTCCCTACCACTCTCCTTCACCAATCCCAGGGTCCCCGCAGAAGGCTTTCCCGATGGGGGTTCAAGGATGCACCCTGGCTTTCCCTTGAATCATACTTGGCAGCCTCAGAAGATGCTGTAATAGGCACAGGAATGATGTTAAGACAGAAGAATACTTTTGGAAGAAAGAGACAAATTTGCATAAGATTCCCAATGAGGAAGTGTATCTACCTTAGAGTGTGAACTAGAAGGATATTTGGGGCACCTCTGGTTTCTCCTGTAGGCCAAAACAGACCTTTCTTTTTTTGGGTCTCACTGTGTAGCCCAGGCTGGCCTTGAACTCATGGTGTTCCTCCTGCCTCAGCCTCCTGAGTGCTGGGATTATAGGCGTGCACCACCAAACCTGGCCAGCACGGAGCTTTCTGTAACATCTCTCCAAACCCCCTGGTAGGCAGCACCTGAGTCATGCCTACTGGCAGGGAACCCAGCTCTTGGGAAAGAAACCTCCTATGTGAACCAGTAGGGGCTGAGGCCTCCCTAAACAAATCCAAGTGTGAATCCCTTTGGTGGAGCTGAAATCTTCCTGTAGAGCTCAAGTTTTGGGCCATCACTTAGATGTGTGAGTTCAAAGATGGCCACATGTGACTGCTAACCATGATGCGTCCACTTGAGTGGCTGTGTGCCTGTGGATAATTGACTGGGAGGCCAGCAAACTAAGGGGGAAGACCCACCCGGGGTGTGGGTGGCCCCCACCAATAGGGCTGGAGCCTGGGTGGACTAAAAGGGAAAGGAGGAGGAGGCTGTGTGAAGAGTGCGGTCCTCCTGAGTGATGGGCTCTTTGCTGCCATCGCCTTGGACACTGGTCTCCAGGCATCTAGTTTCTTCTTCAGCCTCAACATAGATGCATGCTGGTGACTCTCCAGGGAGCTTCTAGGCCTTTGACCTTGGCCTGGGGCTTTGTCCTTGATCTCTCTTGTTCCGAGGCTTCCACTGCCTTGGGCTGAGCAGCTGCTGGACCCTCTGGCTCTCTAGTGCATGAAGAGCGCAGTGGACTCTCCCGCCTGTGGTCCTGTGAGCCTACGTAACGATCTCCTTGCATAATGACACTTGTATTTTCTATTGATTCTGTTCCTCTAGAGAACTCTGACTATTATACCACTACACAGGCAATGCTGGCTACCAATGTCCCACATTGTCATGTGAGCAGAGAGTCATACGGCCATTCATTCTTTCTGCCGGTGTTTATTGAGTGGGTACTGTGATGAGCCAGGCAATGGGCCCAGTGCTGGAGATTCAGCATAAACAGTTTCACTTTGAGAATGTCTGGTCTGCTTGGGCCACTACTCTACAGTTGGGGAGATCCGGGGATTCAGGGTTTGTTGAACTTTGCTCCGAACCTCATTCTGGGGTGGATCCGCCCAGGACGGGTGCTGTCCAGGGTCACTCTGGGTAAGAAGCTTCCATCTGGTCTTCCTCTGCCCCTGAGGCTCAGCAATCTGCTGAGTCTCCCGAGACCGTGGCGTCCTTGAGGTGGGGCTCCGTTTTACGGACACAGAGCCCAAGAGGCCGAGGGCCGCCTGCCAGCCCCCGCCTCACACCTCCGGAAATGCTAGTGGGTCGAACACCGCTTCATACTGCATGTTGCTGCATGAACAAGTGAGCACACTGATTTGTTAGGCTTCATAGACAAGAAATATTAGCTATTTGATAAGAAAAAAGAGGACAATACAATTACTTGTAAAAGTATCATCCATAGGTAAGAATTTGGTGTTTATCCATGCAAACCTTTTCTGGTTTTATTTAAGATATCTGTGAAAGTCGGAGATACACACATGCTCACACACACGCACACACATGCATCGGACTTCTTACTCAGGTATTTCCCCAATGAGCACAATTTTAAACTAAATGCAATCACTTAAGGATATGTAATGAATGCACACAACTTGGAGCAGTTCCCCGAAGATAGCAGAGAAAAGAGTTAGATTTCCCCAGTGGCAATGAGGGGCCAGCCAGGTTAGCAGATCAAGGGCATCCCATGGGACAGATGCACCTGGCTGCCCTCTCCTCCCATCGCTAACCTGCTACTGCTCCCGATAAGGCCACACTGGGAGCCACTGAGCTGCATCTGGGGAGTTTTGGCCAGCATGGCCCTGATGGAGACCTGAGGGAGGCAGCTGGGGTGGGCTTTGTCCCCAGGGAGCCGGTGGATAGGACGCAGGGGACAGGGCTGACTGCGGTGGCCCTGGGCTTGGCCTTTGCCATCTGTGGACATGCGGAAAAGCCCCCAGTGCTTGTGAGCTGTCTCTTCAGCCAGCCTGCTGAGCAGAAGGGGAACTTGGGGAGATGCCCTTCCCCCTGGTGCCTCAACAGGGGCCACCCCATTCCTCCCAGTACTTCAGGACTGTTGTCACTTAGGGAGCCCAGAAGTTGGCCCTGAGCATCAAGTGGACAGGTAGTGAAGGGCTCTGTGCCTGTGGGGCTCAGTGGACAGGGGGAAGGAGAAGAGAAAGACCCAGTGGAGAGCCCCTCAGGGACCTGACTCTGCTGCTCAGGGAAAGCCGGAGCGGAAGCAACCAGGACTTGCAGCACGGCACCAAAAAAAGAAAAAGACAGCCAGGAGCGGTGGCACACACCTGCCCCAGCATCCTGGGAGGCTGAGGTGTGAGGATCACAGGACCAAGCTCAGCCTGGGCAACTTAGCGACTTAGTGAGATCCTGTCTCAAACTTTAAAAATAAAAAAGGACTGGAGATGTAGCTTAGTGCAAAAGCCCCAGGTTAAATCCATAGTGCTGCAAAAAACAACAAACAAACAAACAAAAAACTCCCAAAACTTCCTGGAGCTAAAGCATTTTTTAACTGAAGTACTCAAAGTACTCCTTGGATGAGTTGAAGCTGCCTTAGAAGATGGAGTGGAAGAATATTCCACACATAGGATAAAAATACAAAGAAGGAAATCATGAGAGCAATAGAAGAGTCCAGGGAAAGGATGAATGGTTGAAGGAAGGACACTATATAAACAAATGACAGCAGATCATTTCCCTGGGTGAAATCAACTTAGGGCTGAGGTTTAAAAAGAACTCGTGGGGTCCCTGGGACTGAATGCCACATACTCGAGCCCACTTGGATACACTTCTTGGACAGCAGGTATACAGAGGACCTCTCACGTTCTTTGACAAAAGAAAGAAAATATTAATTAGAAAGAAAAAAGGGAAAGAGACGGCGTCACAGTCTCCCTTTCAACCATGGAAACTCAGAGAGAAGGGAAGAGCACGGCCAGCTGCAGGGCTGCTTGCTGGTCCTGGTGGAAAGGATCCTAACACCCGCACGAGGCCAAGTTGCTTTTCAGGAGATCTCCCACTTCCCGCTCTGGGGATGGACTGGTTGCTCAAGGATGTTGCCCCAGGGAAGGGACAGACAGGCCTGGGAAGTGGCAGTTCCCTTTGAGAGAGACCTAGCGGTGAGCTTTCAGCAGCTGGAAGAGGTCAGGGCTGGTCCCACATCCCCTCCACTGTGCACCCTGCGCAGCTGCTGCTGTGGGCAGATGTGTATCCGTGCTGCGACGTGCTGGGGAATGTTCACACGGAGCCTGGCGACTCTCAGGAGCAGAAGCCGCTTCCCAGCAGGTGGCTGGGAGGTCCCGTGGGATGCGTGTCATGGGATGGCAAAGTTTGTGGGAGCCACTGGCCAGGTAAGCTTTTTCTCTTTGAGAAACAGATGGTCTGTCTGTTGCAACTACTCCTCTCCCACAGAACATAGTTTGCTGACTCCAGTTGTATGTGAGACCTTGTATGATAAAACACTGCACGCTTGTTAATGATTTTGTGATTAATTATTTCAAAGTGGCCGAAGGAAGAAATCCCTTCACTCGAGACTTTCAGGCCAACAGGCTCCGAAGAAGGCTTAGGCCTTGGGGCAGGTTGCGTGGTTCAGCTGGTTTTGTGAATGAGGCCTAACCCAGGAATGTTTTTTCTCTTCTTTTTATCCAAGATTAAAGTAAGAAAAGGAAAACCCCTGTATTAATAAAGGAAAACACAACCCCTAGCCCTCTACCAAAATCCCAAACCCAATTCTCACAAACTGCTTCATAGTGTATTAGAATCTTTTTAAATCAGAATGTGGAAAAAACACAAGCTGTTAACAAAAATATGGTGTTTAAAAACTTTCAAAATATATTACAATAAAAGACTCATTGCCATTCGTTTCCCTCAGAATGCTCTCTCTCTCTTTGAACACACTTGTCCCATCTTTCTTGCCACTTTCTGCAGCAGTTCTGAAGTCCTCTTTCCTGAGCGTCTCTAGTTGTGCTGTCATGGCTGCCTCCATGTCCTGAATTGACTCAAAATGTTTACCTTTCATAGTCAGCTTGACTTTGCGGAAGAGCCAGAGGTTGCACAGTGCTGGGTATGGTGAATATGGTGGATGAGGACACAGCATAATGTTTTTATTTGACATAAATTGCCCTAAATAGTTTATCAGTGCAGGATGATCATAAAATATGGTGAATTTTTCAATTGAATTGTTTGTTACGGTAACAGCACATAACCATGAATCTCCCTCAAAATATTCACAATATTCCCCTCACTTCGAACACACTCACCACTGTTGGCAATATAACTTTTGTTGTAATAGGATTTTAAAAATTTAAACACTGTATCTTTCAATCACCTCAGGTATCCTTGGAAGGAGATAGGCACTCCAGCCACATTATCTGCAGAGAAAGGTAGAAAAAGTAGATTATCAGAGAATTCCAGGTCAGGCAGACATAAACCTTAATGTGGCTGAGAAATGGAACCCTTTCTCACAAGCGAAGTATTGGGATGCTAATATGAATCCTCCTGAGTTTTCTACACATATGAATGGGACGTGTGGGACCTTCTCTGGCCCTGCTTGGTGAGCACCCCCCGAATGTTAGTGTAGATGCTAAAGCCACAGGTTCCAAATGTGCTGGGAGCAAGTCTCTTTTTTCCTGGCTTCAAGTTTTCTGCTCTGGAATAAGTAATGTAGATTTTTCCTGCAGCCTTATGAATTTTTGTGGATATAGTGTAATCCTAAATTTTGGTAAAATAATTAAGAACTATGTCCCATCTCTTAACCATTTTCTATCTTGTGACTGCACAAGGTTGACTCTGTGTTTTTGCGCACACACAAACACACACACACACACGCATGCACAGAGGGTGTTGTGCTGGGGATTGTATCCAGAGCCTTGTACATGCTAACTTGTATTTTACCACTGAGTTACACCCCTGCCCATTAGGTTGCAGAAAACCAGTTGTATTTTGGCTTCTCATTGTCTTAAGATGTGTGTGTGTTTATATTGATGTTGCTGTTGGCAAGTTGTTTGCTAAGAGAAAATGCTTGCTTTATCAAATTCTACAATACTTTGCTTTAAAAACCCTTTCAGAGTATAAACCCCCCCTTTTTTTTTGTGGGTACCAGGGGTCAACCTCAGGACCTCGCGCGCCAGCAGGAGCCCGTGCCGCTGAGCGATATCACTGGCCCTTTTTTTTTTCATATGCGGGTACCAGGAGTCGAACTCAGGACCTCGCACTTGCCATGCAGGTGCTTATGCCGCTAAGCCATCTCACTGGCCCAAAAAACCCTTCTAATCACTACTGAGCACCACATTTCTCTCTGTACCACCCATTATAATAACATGTTGCTGACTTTCTCCTAGTGACCAGGAGGCTCAGAGCAGAGTTTAACATCCACACAAACCAGGCCTGGTTACATTTCAGTAACTCTCCTTCGCTTCGCTTCTGACTCACTGATTTCTGTGGGCGCTGGTTGGAAGGAATGGGGAATCCATTAGGAAGCATTCATTAGTACAGAATTTATTCCAATCACTCTTTTGGGAAATTTTCAACCACCACATTTTATATATTATGTATGTTATTATCTGGTCCCCAAATCCTGACTTCCAGCAGCTTGGAGATATGGGAGAGCTGCTCACAGGGTTGGAAAGGCTCATTTGTTTGTTTTGATGCGAAGGGAAAAGAGCTTTCTGAGGAGAGTATTTCTCCAGGATGTAACATAACTTAGTCCTGCCTTAGGGAAAAAGCACTCAACTAAGTCCAAGCTCTAGTTTTATCATTGGCTGGCTGTGAATTTAAACATCGTTTCTCTCCGGCTCTTCACTGTAGACCGAGAATACTACCAGGATGGTGAGGAATTGGGAGAACTGGCAGGAAGCGCAGGGCAGATAAGAGGACTCAGAAAGACTCGTTCCTCAGGGCCCGCTGTAGGCAGCACTCAGGTTACACCATGACCAAGGGGTGGACCTGGAGAAGCCACTGTCCTTTCCTGGATGACCACGTGCCCTGCTGCATGGCCCAACAGCCTGTGCCTCTGCAGCTGCTGCCTCTGTGTGTTTCTTGCAGCCCCAGGAAGAAGATTAACATGGAAGCTCTAATATGGCTTGAAATCAACATGCAGAAACTGCCAGGCCAATACGTCCAAGGACATATCTCTGGGATGCCTGTAGGAAATACCCAATCCTGCCCCAGATCCTCCCCTCCGTCCTCCACCCTCCACTCTCCACCCTCGCACAGTTGGCCTTTCCTCTCAGCTCCCATTCATGTACTGGCCTCTCCACGGAGCCTTCCCTTCTCTCCTCATGGCCATGGGATTGTGGCCATCAGATTCCAGGATATTTGCTGCGGGCTTGTTCAGTACCCACTATGTGGAAGGCTGTGTGCCAATCACGATGCTACATTGCCTTCACACATTTTTTTCAGGTCGTTCCTGTCTGTGCATGTGTAGAATCACCTGGGACACATTCATCCTTCATGCTGCCTGGCACATGGAGTTGGCAGCTAAACGTCTGAGCATGAATCATCTCACCAACCCCTAGGGCCCTGGAGCCCTGGCATAACATGGAAGAGAGTAAAAGACACTTTATAAAAGTCACACGTGCCCAGCTTAAAAATTTGGAAATACATGCAAGTAACCCCCCACCTCTCTCTCTCCCTGTGCCCCTGTTCTCGGGATCAAATCTAGGGCCTCGTGCATCCTAGACAAGTGCTCTACCACTGAGCTACATCCCCGGTCCAATATTTTAGTGTACTTCCTTTTTAAGTGCCTTTTATCTGTTTCCATTTATCTAACTTGGAATATGCTAGTTGCAAAATTTTTTGGAGTATAAAACTTTAAAATTTTAAGTTTTAAAAATGTTTTGGAGATACTTGCAGATTTACATGTACTTGCAAGATATCATGCAGAGAGTCTGTAAGTTCTTCACCAATTTTCCTCAATGTAACATCTAGTGCCATATTACAATGGGGAAAATCAACATGGATAGAATCCAGACACCTTATATGGAACTCACCAGTTGTATGTGCACTCATGTGTGTGTGTGTGTGTGTGTGTGTGTGTAGTTCTGTGAGATGCTATCACCTCAGCAGACTCATGTAACCACCTCTACCATTGACGATTGAGACACCGAACATCACACCGCACAGAGATGGTCATAGTAACCATGGTCACCTCCTCTCTGTCCCACCTCCCTACCTCCTGCCAACCACTCATTCTTGATCTTTCCTAAGAGGATGCAGTTTTATTGCCCATATTCTCCCATACCATGGTTAGTTTTCAAATATATAATTTAGATATCTAATACTCCACCATAATGGTGAACCAGCACTTCTCTACCCACTTCCTTATTAGATGTTCAGGGTGAGTTCAGTTTTCACTGTTAGAAAAATTATTGTAATGAGGATTTTTGTGCATATGTCTACACATCACCATGCCTGCATATTTGACTATCTTCCTTTGATGTATTCATGGAATTTAAATGACTATCCAGAGGGTATGGAACTTCTAAAATTATTGTTTTTGCTACCAAATTGCTGTCAGAAAGGCTAACCCTTTCTAGTCTCATCATAGAGAAAAATGATGCCTGATTTATCATTTCCATACTAACATTAATCACCTTCATCTTTTGAAATCAGTATTTACAAATTTGATTAGAATGTATGGAGTTTTAGGTTTGCTTTTGCATATTTCTTTTATCATTAGTAAGCTTAAACATTTAAAAATATTATTAGTCACTTTTATTTATTTTTCTCTGAATTATCTGCTTGCTTTATTTATTTTAGGATTGAGGTTTGAACCCATGGCCTTTGCACAGAGCTACATCTCCAGTCCTTTTTAAATGTTATTTTGACAGAAAGTCTCACTAAGTCTCTAAGTTACCTAGGCTGGGCTGGAACTTGTGATCCTCCTGCCTCAGCCTCCCAGAGCACTGGAATTACAGGTTTCTGCTTTTACTTTCTTAACCATTTAACCATTTTTTAAAAATGGAAGTATTGATATTTTTCCTATTGATGTGCTACAGAGAAGTCAGCGAACAGATTAAAAGCCATGTTCAGACCACTGCAGATTTTAATGCCTCTCTGTCATGGCCACCTGAAAAGCAAGACCAGTCCCGGGTGTCCAGGGCTGCTCCCTTCGAAAACAGCCTTGATGCTGTTGGGTTATGGAGCTAAGTCTTTGGGTAAAGAAGACACGAGGGCACGTGGGCCCAGTGCTTTCTGCAGCACACTGGCTCCCCGTTTAGTGCGTCCTTTGTGTGGGAACAGATTGGCGCGGCTGCCGAACCGGGCGGTCCTGCGGCAGAGAGAGGCAGGGCCACACTCCTTCCCTTTCCTTCCTTTCTGCTTCCTCCTTTCCCCCTCCCTTCCTTTTCTCTTCTTGCAATACTAAGATGTCCATTTTTGACTCATTACTCATTTCTCAGAAACTCTGTTTTGCGCATTTCCCCGCGTAACAGATTTCTGAAAGCCCTGAAGGGATAAAGACTTTTCTGAGGTCCATGCAGAAGACACATGGGAAGGACTCATTGTAGAAACTTCGATATTTAAAAGAAAAATAGACACCAGCAGCTCCCTTGAGAAGGGTGTTAGCAGTGTCTTGCTGTTGCTGGAGGAGCTTGCTTCGCTTCTCTGGTCAACGGCTAGTGAGGATCGGCTCCAAAACGTGGGCCCAGTTCTGCTGAAGGCGAGGTGCACGCTCCAGTCTACCCAGCTTGGCTAACGCACTGGTGGCTCGCAGTTATGTGAGATCACACAGCCCTGGGTACAGTCTTTAAGTCAGTGTGATCAGAAAGCCCACAGCAGACGCATGAGGCAGGCACGCAGGGGACGGGCACAAGGACGGCACATTTGCCAGAGCACTAGACCGCGAGGCTGAGCCAGCAAATTGGTGGATGAGGGAGAATCCTTTGTGGCGGTCAGGGCAACAGTCTGCTGGGCAAAATGGCGCAGGGGAAATTGGACCATTGACAGAGAAAGACAAAGAAGAAACACAGTGAAAGGGATCAGGGTGGCTCCTCTCCCTCCTCGAAGGCTTTAGGGAGTCCATGAGCAGAGGTCTGCTTCAGACTAACTGCCAGAGGTTGTGGAGTGTAAGGCTGCAGAGGAGAAAGAGTGGGCCACAGAGGACGAAAGGGACTGCATGAGGCTCTACCATGGTGCAGAAATGGGGATGCAGGGGTGACAGGCACAAGCCTTGAGCTTGGTGGGGCTCAAGCAGGAGGAAGGCATGCAGTAGGCTGACGAGGAGTGGATGGGTTTCACGTGCCGCCCTTTCACAGGGTGTGTGGTGATTCCCGTTCACTGAGTCCCCGTGGTGGCTGCCAACAGCGCTCTCAAGACCCGGGACTCCCGTGTGGAGATGCGCTTTCTGGGCTGGCGGAACAGATCCTCTAAGACAGTGGCTTTTGTACGTTGTGGATCAGAACCCCCAGTGAGGGTTAGCTTTTCTATCACCAGTTACTGACACAGCCACATAAAACGTCATGATCCAGTGTTTACCCTTCCTATGCAAGATGCTGCCTGGTGTTTCCTGTCCTCTCCTCTTTCAAGTAAGCAGCAGTTCTGGTACCCTTTGCTAAACTGATTTCTCAATCCATGAATGAGTCAGGACTTACAGAGAGAAAAGTCACCATGTGATCCACCAAACAGTGCCCACAGATCTCATCACCTGGGTCCTCGGCAGCTACAGTCAAAAACATGGAAGTTTCATGTAGAAGTTCTTCCAGGGAGAAAAGATTAAAAGATTTGTCCTTTTAGCCAGTGAATAACCCCCCGTAGCGGCACTGCCCCGAATGTGGCTCTGTGGGGCCAGGGCTGGAAGCCCGTTGGGATACGTGCAGAAGTCTCCAGAATCCCATTTTAAGCTCATTCTTGCTTCTGCAGGAGATGGGGCGTCATCCCTCACCAGCCTCCCAGGATCCCGTGGCTGTGCACACAAAGAGAACCAGGCTTTTCTTGTTTGGGCTTCTGCTCCTTCCTATTTGATTGAATTTGCAAAGGAACTGTTTGCCTTTGGCCGCACATCCTGAATCGTAATCAGGATGCTGCTGGCAGAGACAGGCTGCTCCCACCCTTGCCTGAAATAACTGAACAGGGAAGTCGAGTCCCGCCCCTCTCCACCCTTAAAGAGAGAAACTCCTCATTTATTGCGTGCTGGCGGTACTTCAAAAGTCAATTCAGTCACTTACAGTAAAGTCAAGGAGGGAGGTGAAAACACATCATTAAAAGGAACAAATTGTCCCTTTGACACCAGGAGAGTGAGGTTTACATGTCTGTTAGCCATAGTCCATCCAGTGGCCTTCAGAGATGCTTCCGCCTCTGCGGGACACGGGAAAGGTACAAAGCCACTCCCGTAGCTTTTTCCATGCTTCCAGTCAATGAACATTCTTTGCTTAAACTGTGTAGCAGGCAGTGCGTGACTCTGGCATGTCGGCTTTCTAGGGATGCTCTCACAGGTCACTGCAAAGCTGGTGGCTTAAAGCAATAGACATTTATCCCCTCACTGTGCTGGAGATGAGGAATCTGCAATCTGTGGGTCAGGGGCCGCACCTGTGCAGAAGCTCTAGCTGACTCCTTCCTGTTCGTTCCATCTTTCCTCCGTATGTGACTGTGTCACCCCAGTTTCTGCCTCTGTCATCACACGGTGACTTCTCCCTGGATCTCTCTCCTCTGTTCTCTTGTACAGACATAGGCTGTTGGACATAGAGGCCCCATGGGGCTGATCGTACCTGGAGATAGTTAATTCTACCTGCCCAGACCCATCCACCCAGACCCAGGGCTAGGTCTCAGAATTATCTTTTCAGGGGGCCACCACTCAAGCCGCCACTCGGGGGACGAAGTGGAAAAAGACAGAATTGCTGTTCTCAGGGGGCTCAGTCTGGTGGGGGAGACAAATAGTTACACAGCACTGTCAAGAGGATGCCACAGGCAGAGCTGCGTCCCAGGTCCTGGGGATCTTGAGAGTCTGTGCTGGGAACTGCCAGGGAGATGGTGGTGGGGCGAGATGGGGAGTATTGTTTTCACCTTTGACTCTACAGTTTCTTGGCATCCAGAAGTCACTGTGGGAAGCCATCAGGCTGGAGCACAAATCTTGGCTGAATGGAGAGGATGGTGTCTGGCCCAGCCAGAGCCAACCCCGTTGCTTGTCTTGAGGTTTGGGGGAGTTGGCTGGGGAGGGAAGGGTGGCTGAAGCCAGAAACAGTTGAGAGTTTGGATGGGGATTTGCTTGCTGGGAGGGAGGAGCCGGCTGCCATGAAACGGGCCGTGGACTTCCTCTGTTGTGGACGCTGGGACAGAAGAGTGTGTCACAGAGTCTAGTGGCTCCTGTCTGCCACCATCCCAGGTTGGAGCCAAGGGCCCCTGTGGGCCACCACTGGCCACAGCAGCTGCCTCGCCAAGGTCTCTTTCATCCCAGGGCCCAGTGTCTCATCTTGGCCCTTGGTGTGGCAGTTGCTGCTCGAAGGCATCTAGGGAGACAAAACCGAGACACTTGGCTTCATTCTCTTTTCGCAATATTTTAGAAAACCACTTGCAGGTTTTTCCGCTCTCCTGGGATTTTCCATCTCCAGAACTGTTCGTTAGGTTACAGAGGTCAGTTCTTGATAACAGGTACAATGGAATTGTTAATATTCCTGGGTGTAATCCACTCGCTGTTGTGCAGATCTTTGGTCCTGAGAGCACACGCTGAAGTATCTACGGGCAATGTTATAATGTCTACAAGGCTTAGCTGCTTCTGCGAAAATACAATGAATAAACCTATTGTCATAAAAAGGTGAAGAACTGTGGCATCCAGATGGATGTTTATTGTTCTATTCTTTCAACTTTTCCCTATGCTTGATATTATTCATCATAAAAAAGAACTTGGGGGCCGGTGAGATGGCTCAGCGGCATAAGCGCCTGCCTTGCAAGCGCGAGGGCCCGAGTTCGACTTCCGGATCCCACATACGAAAAAGGGGCCGGTGATATCGCTCAGCGGCACGGGTGCCTGTTGGTGCGCGAGGTCCTGAGGTCAACCCCCGGTACCCACAAAAAAAAAAAAAAAGAACTTGGGGGAGGATTGCAAGTGGACAATTCTTGAAGCAGATTATATTGGCCTGCGTTTCATGGGCTCCAGGGAGGAGAGGTGGATGGATGTGAGGGATTAGGAATCTTCCAAATGTACTTGTGAACTTTGGTGGGTGTGGATGTGTGTGTGTGTGCCTTTCGGGGGGGGGGAGGTTGTTTGTAGCTTTCCTCTGATTCTCAAAGGTACTTTAACCCTCCTCTGCATTCCTTAAAACTCAAGATACATTTGCATACATTGTATCCACTTTCTGCAAGTGGATACAAAAAGGCAAATAGAGTCTATTGCTGATTTATCATTAATACTTCGTTACAAAATTTAGATTCTAAATATAAATTACATCTCTCCCTTTATGTTCATTAAGCATCTCCTCTCCTCCCTTCCTCCCTCCTCCTCTCCCCTCCCTTTTCCTCTTCTCTTTCCTTCTTCTCTTCTCATCTCTTCTCTCCTCTCCTCTCTCCTCTTCTCTTCAGAGTATGTAGCTCACTCCGACCTGGAAATTGTGGTCCTCCAGCCTCCGTGTCTCAAGTGCTGGGATTACAGCCACCACACTCAACTTCATTAACTCACTTCTTGATTTTTCCTAATTAGTCCTTTTCTTATTTTAGTTGAGTTCTTAGACTTCTACACAGGTTTAAATATTATTGGTTGCTGATATTAACAAATCTGTTTTCCCTGGCACTAATGTAAAACTAAAATAATAATGTTGGTATCTTTCTAGATTATAAAAATAATACAGATTTACTATACACCATTTGAAAAATACAAAAATGTACGCAAAAGGGAATGGGATTACCATTAACCTGTGCTCCGCAGGGGAGCTGCTACTAAGGCAGGCTGCTCTCTGTGTCTAGGGGTTCCCCACCCTCGGACCCAATGCATTGCAGGCTGAAAATATTTGTTTAAATAATTGCATCTGCTCTGAACTCTATAGTTTATTTTTTGTCCTGATTCCCTAAGCAATGCAGTAGAATAACTATTTCTGTAGTATTTACATTTCATTAAGCGTTATAAAGCATCCAGACACGACTTAAAGTAGTATATGGGAGGATGTGTGTGGATTGCATGTGAATACAACCTGTTATTTTGGAATCTGTGGGGCTCCTGGAAGCAGCCACTGTAGTCTGATGTATTTCTTGCTTTTGATATGCATGCGCCTATGCATATTTATATAGGAAACAAAATTAAATAAGACTGAATGTGCAAGTTTATAGTACGCAAAAAAGAACACTTTGAATGGTTCACCTTTTCCGCGCTTCCCCCGTGTACGTTAAGAAGCATTCAAATAGATTTCTCTGGTGTTCGTATTCAATAAACTTATTGTAAATTAACATTTTTATGTTTTAGTGATGATGGAGGGATACCTTTCCCCTGAAATCGCTTGTCTCCTCTGAACATTTAGGAGCCAGAGCTACACTATCCATGCTAATTGGCTACAGTTGCAATTTCTTTGACTGCACTGTGTTGCCATGCGGAGCTGGGTAACACAACTTATTTTTAGTTAGTTTTTCATTGTTGTTGTTACTGAGGTAGAAAACAATACAAAGCTAACACAGAGTTGTTGGAAATCTGCCCGGGTGGGGTGGGAAGAAACCTGACAACCTCTCCTGTGGGCTTGTTCTTAGATTTGTGATATTTGGCAAGAAACCTTGTGTCCAACCACCCCAGAGGGGCCAGAGGGTGCGTGGCCTTCTGATGCCCAGGACATCAGGGACAGAGGAGAAAAGAGGGCCCAAGGGGGAAAGCAAAGAGGTTGCAGTGCGGCGCTTTTTTTCCTCTGACAGCAGCACTTGGTGAGGACCGGATCACAGGCTGGTTTAAACCAGTTATCTGTTCACTTACGTTCATAGTTCTATCAGTGGGTTTGCTGCATCCCGAGTCCTACTTTTAGTGCATTAGTTGTGATCATGTTGTTTTAATTCTTATAACTCTGTGAGTTAGGTGTTGGTTTCCCTGTTATGTAGATATGAAAAGTAAGGCACAGAGAAGTTGACTGATGTGCCCAAAGGTACACAGCTGTCAAGTGGGAGAACTGGGATTTGAACCGAGAAAGCTGCATCCTCTTCCCACCTGCCAAGCCTGTGTCGAGCCCCTCGCTAGGTGTTCAATGACTGCATGTATCAGATGCCTGGTAAGTGGTTGCTGAATACTGAGACCAGGAGGGTCTTCCTGGGGCCTTCTTTAGTACTCCATGCGTCCCTGCTATAGATGAGAAACTGCTTGTGCAGAGAAGAGATAGCCAGGCATGGTGGTGCATGCCTGTAATCCAAGCACTCGGGAGGCTGAAGCAGGAGGATCACCGCGAGTTCAAGGCCAGCCTGGGCTGCGTAATGAGTGCAAGGCAGCCTGGATTACACAGCAAGACCCTGTGTCAAAAAAACCGAAAAACAGAAACAAAGCAGAAAAAGATGGCTGATGTTCACTTCTTTGGAATAATGCCTTGAAAACCTATGTTTGCATAGCTCTGTGGAGAAAGGCTTGGGCTGGTAAAGGATTCCCATCAGCTGCTGGGCTGGGGCTCGGCCAGATGGCTATCTTCTCCCATGTGCAAGAGGGTGAGCATGAGGGTGTTCCCAGGAGTGCAGACCTGGGCAGTGGCAGGGCTGTGCGCCTGATGAATCACACCCAGCAGTGGGCGCCTGCCAGGTTCTGGCCAAGCCAGTGCCCTGAGTGGCCAGGCAGGTGGGCGGCTCTCTTGCTGATTCTGTCTCCCAGGGCAACAGTGGGAGCAGGCAGTGGTCACCGTGGGAAGGCTCCTCCCTAGCCAGCTGGGCCTGCGGCGCCCGGAGTGTGGCTGACTGCTCCTTTGGGCCTCCTTATCTCACAGGATATCACCGCGCCATCACGGCTTCCGTGCTGCAGCTGCAGGACACAGGCCCTTTCCTTCCAGCCTTGTTGGGTCCCCAGAAAATCTCGGTTTTCAGGCCTGTTCTTTTTAGGCTGTTGCTATGTGCACAAAGTGGGGACATTCAAAGCCTGTGAGTGTGTCCACACGCAACCATCAGAAAACGACAGGAGCCTTTGACTCCAGAATCCGCACTTCGATAATTTGTGGAATTCACTTTTTCTCCCTCACATACAAGGCTGTTTCTTCCCCCTGGAAAGTTAAGGCCATTCCAGGCTATCTGTGTCCCAGGAAAATACAGAGAGCAGGTGACCTGAGGAGGGTGAGATGCTTAGTGAGCGGCAAGACACCGCACAGAGGGAAGGAGTTGGTCTTATGACCCTGGTTCCCTCCAGTTGTGCTCCTGTTTGAGGAATTTTGTCCATAGTCAGGGTCTCACTGTGTAGTCCAGGCTGGCCTTGAACTCACTATGCAGTCCAGGCTGGCCTCCAACTTTGGTGATGCTCCTGCCTCAGCCTCCCAAGAGCTGGGATTCCAGGTGTGTGCCACCACACACAGCTGGAATTTGGTTTTCTTAAAGGAGATGGCTGGAATCTGACCTGGGATGCCAGAGGGTTCTCCAAAAGGTAGGGGACCTTGGGGAGCAGGTGGCCTGGGGATTCGGCCACCTGCTCAATCTGCAAGTCCCCATTGTCTGCAAGTCCCCGCCACCTCCAACGCGGTGGACCTGTATCTCATGTGACTAAGTGAGAAGTAAGTGTTCCCTCCTTGGTGACTCGGAGTCTTCCCTGGTCGTCTTCTATTTGGGGCGCTTCCTGGGGCTGAGGAGCACCCTTGGGGAGGAGATCAGCTTGGAAAGATGCGGGAGCGCCCTGGCCAGGGGACGTCTCAGAGTGGAGGGAGCACAGGAGAGTAGGGTGGCGGCAGCAGGGTGGCAGCGTTACGGTTGATGTGGGGGGCGGAGGGACAAGAATCAGTATCTGGAGTAGCTTTGCATGTGTCTGAAATTGTGACAAGAGTCCGGTACTCCTGTCACTTGCGTATGGAGCTGTGGCTGCTGCTGCATCAGGACTATAAGGAGCGACACCCCAGGGGGAGCTTTGCCGTCTGGCGGGGAGAACGGCCTGCCCTCTGTGCCACCTCAGTCCTGCTGGCCCCTGACCTTCTTCATTCTCCAGCTGTTGCTCTTGGCCAAGAGTTTGTGTGGATTTGTTCATAACAACCACTATCCGCTTTGAGAAGCATGTGGAATGCTTTATGGATATTTTCATAAATCTTGGGCCATGTTTTCTGACTGGAAATTCACCACACTGCTGCAGAAATGCAGGCTGGCTTTTTTAGCTTTCCATCCGGAAGGTGTGCTGGCTTCCTGTTGCGAGCTCGTGGGTCACAGGGACGTCTTCCCGCTGGGCCCGTCTCTGACTGCAACCTCGGGGTCTTTGCAGCTCTGTTTTCATTGTCAAGACTTCTGGCCAGGACTGCCATTCTCCCTTTTTCCTTTTTCATCCCTTGCCTCCTCCCATTTCCTCCTCCTGAGAAATCCCTGGTCTCTGAGCTGCAGGTACCCGTCCATCCTCTGCTTCCTGAAGGGGCCCAGGTAGGTCGGGGTGCTGCGTACGCTTGTTTAGCTCTCTTTAGAATGGTTCTGTTCTCTTGGGAGAGGCGTTGACAAGGTGGTAAACTCCAGCCAACATCTTGCTACACTATGATGGCAAAGTCCCGGTCCAATTCCATTTGAATCATTTTGGTCACTCTTTCAGACTCCAGTGGAGACACTTTCCTGGTTCCAGAGATAATGCTGCAACTGGGGGAAGACTGAGTGGTGCGTGCGTGTCCGCAGGGCTCTGTGCTGCCCCACGGCTCTGGCTATGTGATGGGCCTAGGGATCGGGGTCAAGGAGAAGTGACCTGGCAGCTTCCTGCCTCCGGTGCTCAGAGCATCGTGGTGGGGCCGGCCCCTATGGCTTGTTCTGTGCCAAACAGGGTGACATGGGCTATTGGGAGGAGGCTTGACTCAGGCTTGGGTAGAGATGGGGTGGCTGTCTTCTCACCTGAACCCTCTGGGGTGGGTTGGAGAGGATGCGAGGAAGATCTTGCTAGGCAGGTGGGCTGCTACGGACCAAGGGATACGTTCGGGAAGTGGAGGGGTTATGAGAGGCTTGGTTGGTTTAGACATCCTGGAGCAGCTGGGGTGAGTGGGTACAGTGGAGGACGGAGGTGGAGGGAGGAGGGGAGGAGGGGTCACTCGGGAGCGCCCGCATGCTGTCACATGAGCATCTCGAGACTCCTCTCTCCCAGCCACCTCCCCTCACCCAGGGCACCACCTGCTTCCTGCAGGACTCTGTGCCCATGGATGGGCTCCCCATCTCACCGGAAGCTCTCTGTTTTAGAAACCCTAACCCCTTGGGCTGCAGAGTGGTCATCAACCCACAGAAATAGCGAGAGCCAGTCACTGCCCTGCCACACCCAGTGCGTGATCCCTGGTACCAGGTGGCCAGCAGCATCTGCTCGACTCCAGGTCTCTGTGGTCACCACAGCTCCTCCCTGTTTAGAGAGGCCCTGACTCGATGGTGACACTTGGGCTCTCCCGCAGGATACGTGGGGCAGAGGAACAGCAACACAGGTGCAGGGCAGCCCCAGGCCATGGGGTGGAAGCCACTCATGGGGAAACCGAGGTACTCCGAGTCTGTGGAGTGGGGGGCAGGCAGACCATTCCCTCCGCAGCCCCTGCAGGCTCGGTGCAGGTGGACCCCAGGGGCCAGGAGGCGGCCGTGCTGGTATGAGCACCAACACGATTCCACAGGCCTCTGGACCACGCCCCGCTGGTGTCTATTACCTCACCTGGCTCAACGTCTGCCACTGTCATCCTGAGAAGTCGGGCGCCCTCACAGGCTCTGCAGGCTGGCGCTGCCCAGGGCCCAAGGCCTGCAACTCCAGCCCACACCTCTGGCCTTGGACTCCAGGGGTTTAGAGCAGAGTTTCCCTGAGAAGCCCAAAGAAGACCTCTCGGGGCCAAATACCTCTGGAGACAGCGGAGCTGAACGGGGCTTTGTAGTCTAATTGCCTTGGGCCTTCTCCATGTCTCTAATTGGCTCGCATGGAAGGTGGCTCTCCAGGAGGGACCGGGGGCTCCCAGACACTGCTTCTTGCTGTGAGACAGCTGTCCGCTGGGGAGAAGCAGCTTGCCTGGGGCTTGGCTTCCTCTGGAGTAGCTTCCGAGGGCAGCTAAACTTTATCTCTTAGACTTTGGAGGGATTTTCAAATTAGGGCAGCAAGTGGGGCATGGTGGTGCATGACTGTAATCTCTGCACTTGAAAGGCTGAGGCAGGAGGATCGCTGTGAGTTTGAGGCCAGCCTGAGCTACACAGTGAGTTTAAGGCCAGCCTGCAGTACACAGCTAGACCTGGTCCCAAAAAAAGACCACAACAAAAAATTAGAGGCAGCAACACCCAGGTTTGCCTAGGACAGTCCCAGCTCACACGGGTTGCCCCCTAGTATAATTATAACAGAATCCCCCCCTTTTTGTGTCTCAAAAATGCGGTTTTGGGTGATAAATTCTATGATCCAGACCAGAGCCCACTGCAGACCCCAGGGCCCAGTGGCTGGGTGTTTTGAAACCCAAAGGGCACTCATTGTTACACTTTGCTTGGCCCAGTAACAGTCTGATGTCACGCTGTGACTCACCCCTGCTCTCTGACAACCTCTGATATTTGCCACTGGGCCCTGAATTCTTTCCCCTCTATTCAGCCACTGTATTCAGCCTGGCGACTTGCCTCACCTTCTCAAAGTCCCTCTGCTGGGGGTGGCAAGACATTGGTGAGAGAGGCAGGCGTCCCTTCTCAGTGCCTTCGCAGGTGGCCTTTCAGAACCTCCTGAGCTCCAGGGCGGTTGGATTCCGGGTCCATGGCTGAATGGTCATCCTTGCGCTCTCTTTCCTCATCTCTTGTCTCCTTTTGTTCCTGCTCCTGAAGCGGCCCCCTTCCAGCAGTCAGGTGCCTGAAGGAATTCATGTTAGAGACTATCAGGAAGCCACCTCCACTTAGGCGATGAGAGAGATAGAGGAAAAAGTCAGGGACTGAGCAGGTGATGGATTAGGGGAATCACGGAATTTACTGAGGAAAATAAAACAGTTACAAAATATCTTTTTTTTTCCTGAAGGCGTAATTAATGGGTTACAGGATTTGATTTCAACTTTTATTTGCTCTCTCTTTCCTCCTCCTCCTCTTCCTCCTTCTCCTTCTTTCTGCTGCTTCTGTTGACAAATTTATTTTCAAAGTGTAGGTGTTTGATTTTCCAGAATCCTTTAGTTGGAGGCTCAAAATGGAAAGATTTATTGAAGAAATGCTTTCCTTTTTATTTGACAAGAGTAAACAGTGAGAATTTGCTTTAATATTTGCAAAAAAAAAAAAAAAAAAAAAAAAAACCCAAACTCCCCAGTTAGAAATGCAAAAGGGAACTGGTGATCAGGTCTTTGGAATCTGTTTTATTACCGACTGTTTTGGTTGTAAAACCGACACACCTGATTCTTATCTGGTTGCAAATGTCCCTACTACTCCAGTTTCCACTGCGTTTTCATGGAGATTTTTGCTTAATGTTCTTACTTAGATCTGGAACAGAGTCTTTCTTAAATCCCCATCTCTTTCTCCACACAAACAAACAAAAAAAGGAATTATTTTGCTTTTAAATTTAATCTTTAAAACAATTGCTCAAGTTATAGATCTAAAAACTAACTGTCCCTTTCCTGAGGAACCATTCAGCATTTTTCAGCCCCTCCTGACCCCATAGTTTTGCTTTGCTTCCTTTTGAGTATGGGAAGAAATACTTTCCTTTTCTCTTAATTCTTTTGAAAGTATGGTGTTATTTGGCTTTTTAATACTATTGCCTAGATTCTTTTATATGTGTGTGTTTTGGTAGTTCCAAATTGGCCTTAAGTTCCATTGTTTTCAGCTCATTCTCCTGTTACAGGGTCATTATGGTGACCAAATTAAACCTAAACTAAACAAAACCCAAACCAGAACTTCTCAAAAATCCAGCAAAACCAGGACCGAAGCACGTTGGCTGGTTTGATTGAGCATTTTTCTGGTCCTCAGAAGGTAACTATGGTCTCTTTCTCCCTTGTTTCTTGTTTTAAAAAATACATCTAAGCACATAAATCTGTATCTGTATTTGGTTTCAAATTGTGTTTCAAAAGCAGCTTCATCCACAGATGTAACATTCAGGAGGGAGAAATTTAAAAGAAAAAAATTCGTGCGTGGCCTTTAAAATCAAACCTGGATTCCCCGAGCTCCACCTCGTTTTGTTGACTTTATTTTTAGAGAGAAGGCCATTTAATTAAAAAAATTCTCCTTTTCTTTCCTGCACCCCTCCCCCACCCTCCAATTGTCCCCGGGGACCAGGAAGTTTATATGTAAACAGAAGCGCCACTCAGACCCCTGACCTCTCCTAGCCCTCCAACCCAGTGTTTCCACAGAGGGATTAACCCCAAATACCAACTTGCTCTCAGAGGCAAGACTGTTCCCGAGGCCTGAAAACCAAAGGGTTTTCTTCTCTCTGGGCTTTCGCATTCATCCTGCAAATAAGGCCTCCTCAAAGGGAGGCTTAGAGGTAGCTGCTGGAAAGCAAATTGCTGGGTAGGCTGGAGCGGGGAGGATGCTGGGCATTTCCTCGGCGATCATACCCGGTACTCTGGCCTCCCCGGCCTTGAGTGTTGGGTGACCTTGCAGATCTATGAGCTAGGGGAAAGGGCAAGGTTGCATGGTGTAGCTGTGCATACTGCGTGTGCATGTGTGTGTCTATGTGTGTGCATATGTGTTCATGTGTGTGCGTGTGTGTAGATGCCCTGGGAGTCCTGTGGAGTGCTGGTCCTTGCCTGGTGGCCCGGGGCATCTTGGGAATGCAGGCAGGAAGGGGTTATGGGATGGGCAGAGATTGGTCTCCCCTCTCCAGGGAGGTAGGAGCAGTAGCTGATATAGGCTGCGCAGCCCGCAGCTATGTGCCTGCAAGGGGAACGTTCGCAAGCCCTTCTGTTTTAGCCTCCGCGGCTGCGGGTCTTATCTGGGCCAGACTCCAAGTCAGTCTAAAACCATTCAGAGCTTCCCTGTCTCCTACTTGCTGGGCAGAATGGTTCTCACTTGTGCATGTCCCCAGTTCTGTCCTGTTCCCATGCTTGCCTGAACGGCCCTGCTGCAAGCCAAGGCACTGGCCAGACCAGGAGATTTTCTTAGGTGGAACATCCTCTCCCCATTTGGACCCCCAGCAATTTCTCACCAGGGAAACGAAGCATCTGTATTTGCAAGGCTCTGTGTAGAATGTCCAGAAATTTCTCCTGTTATTAAGCAGGGGCGGGGGTGAGGAAATCGCCCAACGAGGATGCTTACTTAATAGCTCCCAACAGCTGTGGAAAGTTTGATGCAATGGAGCACCCAGACAGAAAATTAAAAAACTAATAAAGTCCTCAGTGTGGGGGCGCTGGCATCAGGACAGCTTTACTTCTCCAGACACCTAATAAAGAGACATTCCGGGACACTAACTCATAAGGGAAATCTGCAGGGGTCACCGAGAACAGTGGAAAGCGAGCCATGGAAACCTAGCAGCCACTTGAATCACAACGGGGAACCTTAGTCTGCTTCTCCTCCTCTGCTCCCGGCCCCAGGGGCAACCCTGCTCTTTCCAGTTTAGAAAAATGGCAGGGTGCTCAGGACCAAAGGGAAGGTCGAGAGGTGGAGGCAGGGTGGCTCCAGGGCCCTGGGTGTAGAAACCTTGAATCTGAGTGCAGAATGAGTACAAGGGTGATGTTTGACACTTGGCATCAGAGGGACAGGAGGTGCCGTCACAGCAGAGAACGATGACACTGGGAGGTGGGCTGGCTTCTGGAGGTAGCACAAAAAGGGAATTTTGAGAACTGAAATCTATCTGGCTGACCTGGACACAGCACCTTCCCAATCGCAGGCTCTCAGGTGGACTTTTCACTTGGTCATTTTGGATCTGAGTTGTGCGTGGTCCACTGTGTTACGAGCTTGCTGGTTGAGACTTTTGGTTTTGAGAGTGTTTATGTTATTTTGATTTGGCTCTCAAGCTGGGCTTGTCTATTTGAGGGGAAAAAAAAATGGTGATTTTGGCCTTAACCAAACCAAGGGTCAGTTATAGGGACACAGTAGTCCCCCTCTACCCATGGTTTTGCTTTCTGCAGTTTCAGTGACTGGTGGTAACCACGGTCAACCACAGTCCAAAAATATTAAGTGGAAAATTCCAGACATAGACAGCTTACATTTTATTATGGCTAGGTAGCCCTTATTTGACTTAAAAATGGCCCCAAGGTGCAAGATTAGTGATGCCCAGGAGGCGCCAGAGCATGCAATGTGGAAGGACAGATGGGCTCTGGTCCTATGTGGCACGGCTGCAGGCACATGGAGAAGAACACAGTCTGGAGAGGATTTGGTATAATCCAGGGTTTCAGGCCTCTTCAGGGGTCTTGGGAAGTGTCCCCAGGGAAAGTGGCGGGGGCTACCGCACTTGTGTGAAATGGGGAGCCAGCCGCTCACGCCATGTGCCGTGCGGAGGTGGGGAGAAGCAGTCTGGTAAAAGAGCAAAACAGGTCGACTGTCTTTCCTTGTGTTGGGTTCGGCCACTGTGTTTAGAAAGACTCAGGCAGTCCCGCTGTGCACGACTGCAGCTGGTTTGTGACCCCGCTCCTGGGATAACCTGTGCTTAAAATCTCAAACTCTTATCTCTGGTTTAGAAGACCACAGCCTCACCTGCTGACCTCAAGAGCCCACGCACAGATTCCCTGAGGACTCCTGGGGTGAGGGAAAGAACCAAGGAAGGGGACCCAGGCCGATCCCAGCTGGCTCTGCCACTATCGGGCATCTAGAACAAACTGCTCGCTCTCTGGGCCTCAGTTTGTTCTGTAGGATGAAGGGATGGGAAGGGACTCCTAAGGCCCCAGCCACTCGCGCACACCGTGACCCCTGAGGTTGGAAGGTTGTGCTCTGTGCCTGGTGCCTGGCTCCAGCCTTTCCTGCATCAGAATGAGTGCTCGCCTCCCGGCCCCTCCTTTCACTGTGGCTTGGCAGAGGTAGAGCTGTGGCCTTGGGAATGATAGAAGAGCAAAATGAAACATGGACTTTTGAACTTCGCAAGTCCCAGAGCCCTTTCTGGGTCCTTTCTATTTCTCTTTTTTTCAGCCTCACATTTAAAAAAAGACTGAATTGCTATAGGGCTGGCCTGGGCTGCATTTTGGTAGCTATATCTCACTGAGGGAAGCCTGGAAGGTTCTGGATTATTCTGAAAGGTCTTCAAATTCCCCACTTGAGGGTCTTGATTAATCCAGAGACTGATCGGATAGGTCTGCATTTCCAGAAAGTTCTCAGGCAGTAACACTGCTGCCAAGCTGCTTTTCACCAAGGCAGGAGGACCTAGCCCAGACCCTCCCCCATCCTCTAAGAGCAGAAGTCACTGGCTGGGGACATTGTCACCAGGCTCTCCAGATTGGGGTTCTTTGGCCTCTAGGTTCAGCTTCAGCCTAGAAGGAGCCCTCCAGGTCAGCTCTCAACCCAGAGAATCCTGTCTCCTGGAAGGCTGGCCTCTTGCATTCTCTGCCGAATGACTCTTGAGTGGTTTGGCTGTTTTTCTTTGTCTCCTTCTTTGGCTTCTCCTCCTCTTTCTTCTTGTCCTACCTTGGGGAGAAGAAAAATGGTACAGTGTGGGTGGGATGAGGCAGGACAATGCCCCAATTAGTGAGAAAGCTGCAGAATGGGATTGAATGATCTCATACTCTGGTTCAGTTAACAACATCCTACTATTTAGCAAGTCTAGAACCAGTGTTCCCACTAAGTGAAGCAACATGGATCATTTAACACACCCTTCTTCATCGAGCTGTGTACCGGGGGCCCCTTCTAATGGCACTGCATACCAGTTATCTCATTAGGAGACAAGAGCTGCTTTTATGACAGGTTTTGGGAATTAACATGGCAGAGAGCCATCTTTGGGGATCACTACTGCCGACTGTGATGTGCTGAGCCAAGCGCCCAGATAGGGCACAGGGGCACCTGGTGGGGGGGGAAGGCAAGCCCGTGATCTCTGTCTAGTGCAACCCCTGATGTGGGCATGAGATCTAGACCCTCTGTCCATGTGGTTTGGCCAAGAGCTCGAGCCCAGCGGCTCCTGTAGTCGTGTGTGTTAGATCCTCTGGGGAGGAGGTAGTGTGCTAGAAGTTTGCGTTCCGGGGCCCCACCCTCAGCTTGCAGCCCAGGAAGTGTGGGCCAAGCTCCAGCCCACTTGTCCTTGAGAGGCGCTCGCTGGCAGGAAGTGCAGCAATGCCCACAGAGAGTTTCCCAACGATTCCACCCAAACCCAGTGATGCCCTGCAGCCTCCCCCATCTCTGGAGTTTCATCAAGTGGGACTTCCGTGGTTTGCTTCTTTAGATGTGGCCCAGCAGCTCTCCTCCTCCTCCTTTCTTCGCATCCTCTTTGGCTGGCCGCTGCAGCCCAGCTTGGGGGCCAAATTGGGCTTGACTCTTGGCTTGGAGTCTCTGAGACCCAGGGGTGGGCATTGTACTCTGGGGGCTGCAGTTTCCTCCACTCAAAATGTGCATGGTCCTGTGGGAAAGGGAAGGCGTAAGAACACGCTTCTCGGAAGACCCTTGTCTTCTCAGCAACTCAGTTTCCTTATCTGTACAGTGGAAATGTTGGACTCAAAGATGGGTTGGCTGAGTCTGGGCAGAACTGGGCTTCTCCTTCCGGGGCTTCTTCCTGCTGTCCTTCCCTGTCATAAGAACTTCCACCTCCAGATGTGGCTACCAAATTGGTAGCAAAGGTCTTGCCAAGGGCTTCGCTTTCCTGGGCTGATGATGAATGTGGTTTTCTTGGAGCACAGGATGCCTTCTCCAAAGGCTCTTCCTGCCTGTTGTGGGAGCTGCAAGGGGGCTCTGTGCTGCTTGTGGAGGTTGGCGCCGACATGATGGGAGGCCAGATTGGACTTAACTGGAAAGGGATTTCCTGATAATCACGAGGAGTTCCTTGGTGGCAGCCTTTGCTGGCTTTACCTTCCCTGTTGTAGCATCCGTGGACATCTCTGTCCCGCACTCAGTGTCCCCGTCCTCTGGCTTTTATGAGCTTTTGCGATCCTGCGTTGTCTCCCTAAGTAACTTGAATCGTGTGGCTTTAATTCACTTCTGTGACACCTGCCCTCTGACCTCCATGCCTACCCAGATGCTGTTGTACATTTTCAAGAGCAGGCAGACCATCTCTTATGGACCATCTTGTCATGGTCACGGGTTCAAAGTGTCCCCAAGCTGATACCCCATCTCTTCACTTCCGTTTGTGGAGGCACTGTGTTGCTTTAGGGGGTGATACACGGCTTCGGAGATCCTGAGCCTCCTCACGCTGTTACTGCATCTTTCACTGGGACTAATGCATTGAAATTTTGCCCGAGTTTTCTGCTTCTTACAGCTCATACTATTTCTTTTCCTCCATATCAGCAAGAGAACATCTCTGGGCTTTGCGTTCACGGGTGTGGTTAAATGTGCACAGGGAGAATAGCTTGTTAGTGGCTTTAGGCCGACAGGATTCATAGACAGCATAAGCCAAGTATAAGTCTATGATACGGTGGGTGCCAAAGAAGCTCAGAGACATCTGCTTTTGTTAAGAAAAACGCAGCCTCAGCCAGACGTGGTGGTGCACACCTGCAATCCCAGCAGTTTGGGAGGCTGAGGCAGGAGGATCTCAAAATTGAGCCCAGCCTGGGCAACTTAGCAAGACCCTATCTCAAAAATTTTTTTACAAAGGGACTGGGGATGTAGCTCAAAACAAAGGCCCTGGGTTTCATCTCCAAAACCAGGAAAAAAAAAAAAAAAACACCAAGAGAGAGAGAGTGTGAGCTAGAGCGAGAGAGCAAGAGAAAGGAAGGAAGAGAGGGAGGAAGGAAAGAAGAAAGGTTAAAGAGAAAAGAAAAGCATAGCCTCTAAAATGAGCAAAGTTGTTGTAATTGGTCTTGCAGAACTAAAGCTCATTTGGAGTGTTCCTTAACCCACCATCGCTGCATGTGGACTACTTTTCTGAGAAGGCAAAGATAGTGCCTTCAAATCTTCCACAGCTATTTCATTTCTGTCATTTATTCCCTGACTTTCTAGGAATTCTTGTTCATTTTTATTCTGCCTGATTTGGCAGATAAAGGTTCAGGATGGTTGTTTTCTTTCTGTGTTCACTTTGTCAATATTTGTCTAAATTTCACTTGAGCTTTTCATTTTCAATTCTACTTTGACACTGAAGCTCACAATCCCAATTTCTTTATGAATTGATTATTTGTGCATGTTTTATGTTTGCTAGATTATCCTTCTTTATTCAAATACTTTTCTTTGTTTGTTTTAGGTATATATATTGGATATATATATAATATATATAAATATAAATGTATATATATATAATATATTTATATAGTGGTACCTCGGTTCATGAACTTAATTTGTTCCACAATTCTGGAAAAGATGGCCACATTTGTGTTTGTGTAGGAAAGACGGCCATGGTCATGTTTGTCACCCAGTGCAGAATTTGCAAACAAAACCAAAATTTTGCCAAACACTTCTGTTTGTAAACCAAATTGTTCACAAACAAAAGTGTTCATGAACCGAGTGAGGTACCACTGTATATGTTACTATATTAGTTTTTATTCCAGCCCAGTTGCTTACGCTGTCTGATTTCTTTTTTTTTTTTTTTGTGGGTACCAGGGGGTCGACCTCAGGACCTCGCGTGCCAACAGGCACCCATGCCACTGAGCGATATCACCAGCCCCTTTTTTGTATGTGGGATCCGGGAGTCGAACTCGGGCCCTCGTGCTTGCAAGGCAGGCGCTTACGCCACTGAGCCATCTCACCGGCCCATGCTGTCTGATTTCTTAAAATATGTTCTTATCATTAATACGAATATTGTTAACTAGAATAGTAACTGCTTGAAATACTTTTTCATTTGGGATAAAATTTATAAACAATGAAATGTGCAAATTGTGAGTATGTATGCATTCAATGCTGACAAATATATACCAGCTGCTATTTTTTTTTTTATTTTAAAGAGAAGAAAAAACAAAACAAATCAAAAAAAGAACAAATTTTCAAAACAACATAATATGCGGGTAACAATGGTCAATGCATTACGTATTATTATCTTTAAGTTAGTTATTCAGGATACCAGACATTAGCATTCAATTGTCCAAACATTATTGGCACAAACCTTACTCTTCAATGAACTAAGTAAAAATGGTAGTGTATCTATCTTAACCATCTTATATACATATACAAGTTTTTTCCCTTTCCCTTCTTTCTTTTCCCCATTCCAGTCTCTCTTTCTTATTGACCAGTTTCTTTTTGATTCACCGTGTCTATTGTACATTTTGGATCTTATTTACTCTTTCAGTTTCTCATACTAGTGAGACAATACAATGCTTACACATGTGCATCTGGTTTATTTCACTTATGAGTATTTTCTCGAGTTGCATCCATTTACCTATAAAAGTCTCCAGTTTATCCTTCTTTATGGCTGAATAGTACTCCATTGTATAAAAATACCACCTCTTTCTTATCCATTCCTCAGTTGATGGGCATTTGGGTTGTTTCCAAGATCTGGCTATTACAAATTGTGCTGCTATAAACATGGGTGCACATATATCACTGTGGTACGATGTTTTTAATTCTTCTGGGAAGATGCCCAGAAGGGGAATAGCTGGGTCAAATGGGACCTCCAACCCTAGTTTTCTGAGGAATCTCCACACTGACTTCCACAGTGGCTGTACCAGTCGACACTCCCACCAACAGTGAAGAAGGGTTCCTTTTTCCCCACAGCCCCTCCAGCATTTGTTATTAGTTGATTTCTTTATAGTAGCCATTCTTTCTGGAGTGAGATGGTATCTCAGTGTTGTTTTAATTTGCATCTCTCGAATGACTAGTGATGTTGCACATTTTTTTGTATATTTATTTGCCATTAGTATTTCTTCATCTGAGAAATGTGTATTCATCTCAGATGCCCATTTTTGGAGTGGGTCTTTAAATTTGGGAGGTCTGATTTTTTTGAGTTCTTTATATGTTCTCGATAGTAATCCTTTGTCTGAGGAACAGCTGGCAAACATTTTTTCCCACGTTGTGGGTTGTCTTTTCACTCTGTTGGTGGTTTCTCTTGCTGTGCAAAAGCTTTTTAATAAGATGAGATCCCAGTTATTGATTCTTTGGGATAGTTCCCGTGCGGTTGAGTTTTTATTCATAAAGTCTTTGCCTACACCAATGTCTTCAAGGGATTTACCTATCCTACCTTCCAGCAGATTTAATGTTTCTGTTTTAATATTTAGATCTCTGATCCATTTTGAATTTAGTTTAGTGCATGGTGAAAGATATGGGTCTAGTTTTAATCTTCGGCATGTGTAGAGCCAGTTTTTCCAGCACCATTTATTAAAGAGGCTATCTTTCTTCCACTGAATGTGTTTGGCACCTTTGTCAAAGATAAGGTGGCTTAGTATGTCTGGGGTTGTTTCAGCATCTTCTAATCTGTTCCATTGATCTTCAGGTCTGTTTTTTTGCCAGTACCACACTGTTTTTTATCACAGTAGCTTTATAGTATAATTTCAAGTCGGGGATTGTGATGCCCCCTGCCTTGCCTTTGTTGCCCAGAATTGCCTTTGCTATTCTAGGTCTCTTCTGATTCCAAATGAATTTTAGGATTGTTTTCTCTAATCCTGTGAGATATGCTGTTGGAATTTTGATTGGAATTGCATTAAATCTGTATAACAATTTTGGAAGTATGGCCATTTTCACTATATTGGTTCTTCCTATCCAAGAGCAAGGGATATCTTTCCATTTTCTGATATCCTCTTCAATCTCCTTTTTCAGAGTATACCAGCTGCTATTTTTAACATTTTCTCTTTCAATAATAATTATTTTATATTTAAACACTTTTACAGCCATATTTTAAAAATGATTTAGACTTTAATTGATTTTGGTATTCACCATAAATTTCATTTTACCAGGTTTCCATTTTTTATTTTGGTTTACAGTGGTACCTCAGTTTACAAACTTAGTTCTCTCAACAGTTCTGGTCACAAATTGAACTGGATGAGAACTGAATCAAATTTTCCCATAAGGTGAACACTGAACTTAACTATTGAATTTGATTTGGTTCTCTTCCAACTCGATTTGCTACCAGAATCATGGAAAGAATAAAGTTTGTGAACTGAGGTACCACTGTATCTCTCAGTTGGTGTGTTAATCAGGTTGCTGTTACTGAAACAAAATACCTGAGATAATCAATGCATAGAGAGGAAAGGTTTATCTTGGCACAGTTTTGGAGGTTTCAGTCCATAACTGACTGGTGTCTTTGTTGTGAGCCTGTGGTGGCCCAGTATAGAATCTATGGTAGAGAGGAAGCAAAAAGAGAGACAGGAAGGGGCTGTGGTCCCAATATCCCTGGCAGGTGTGTATCCCCAGTGACTGTAACCCTCCCAGTAGATTCTGCCTCCTAAGGGTCCCGCTGCCTCCCAGTAGTGCTGAGGGCTAGGAACCACGCCTTTAGCCCATAGCCTGCTGGGACACTGATCCGAACCCTCGTATTTGGCTGGAGCATGGGTAAGTTCTTTCTTCAGTAAGCGTGTAAGTGATTTACCTTAGAGATCTCCAAGTCGCTGACAATATTCTTTTTCTTTTAGACATGAGTGGCACTTGATCAGGTTAGAGTTCTTGACTGGCAGGTTAGAGTTCTTGACTGCACGCAAAACTATAGACATCTCACCAGTGTCACCTGATGTTAATGTTACGGTGCTGTCGGGAGCTCATCTGATCTTTCTACCTTTGGAGGTAAACTGACTTTTTTACCCCACCCAGATAATTGTAAAATTCTTTGGTGGTTTTAAACTTGGATATATCTAGTAGTTAGAGTCTTTGGTGTAATTTTGCTAGCTACTCACTGAGATGCTTTGATCTGTAGATATACATTTTTATGCAGTTATGATAGTCGGCAGTAGTTCCTTCGAATCCATATTTCCTCACCTTCCTTTTTCTCCTTCTCCTTCTTTTTTCAGACTGGGTCATACTATGTATGAGACTCTTACTCAAGCTGCCCTTTTGCTTCAGTCTCCCAAGTAGTGGGGACCACAGGCCTGTGTCACTGTGCCCAGCCCATATTTTCCTTTTATTACTTTTACTTTTTAGATGATTTTTATGGGGGTGGGGGTTGAAATAGAGTCTTGCTATGTGGTCCAGTCTGGTCCTGAATGCACTATGTAGCTCAGAGTCACCTAGAATTTATGGCAATACTTCTGCCTCAGCCTCCCGAGTGCTGAAATAACCTTCTTAATAGCATAACTTTTGATATGCCTATGAGCACATAACTGCGTAGAATAAAAGCTTATTTCCCAGCGTGTCTTAAAACTTAGTGTTGCATTTGTGGCAGGAAGGTGACCTTGATCCTTGTACATATATCAGCTCAGGAAAATTTTCTTCTTTTATATTTTATTTTCTTTTTTGTTTTGTTTTATTATTCTACTTCCCCCATCCCAAACATCTCTTATCTACGTGTTCTTTATTATCTCTTTTTCAAACCCAACACTTTTTCTCTCATCATTTTAATCCTTTGTCTTTTTCTTTTCATTTTATGGCAGCTTTTCAAGTTTCTCTTCTGTGTCACCAATTTTGATTTTTTTGCAGGGCCCATTTTACTCTTCATTGCATTGAATGAAATTTTAATTTGCTATTTCTCTTTTCATTTCCTTAACTCTTATGCATTTTTACTTCCTCTGAGCCAGCATCCTTTATATTGCTGGCTTTATCTCTTTTACCTCTTATTATTTGATTTCCTCTTTTTCTTAAATTTCCATGGGAATAGAAATGTTGGTTTCCTAATTGCTTTCTAAATTCTGTAATGGTTTTTTGCTTGTTAGGAAGATACTGTCTTTCTCTGTATTTTTTTTTTTTTTTTTTTTTTTTTTTTTTGTGGGTACCAGGGGGTCGACCTCAGGACCTCGCGCGCCAACAGGCACCCGTGCCACTGAGCGATATCACCGGCCCCTTTTTCGTATGTGGGATCCGGGAGTCGAACTCGGGCCCTCGCGCTTGCAAGGCAGGCGCTTACGCCGCTGAGCCATCTCACCGGCCCTCTTTCTCTGTATTTTGAGCTCTAGATTTTCAGTCTTTTATAATCTTTGTATTGGTTTTCCTTTATTTATATCTACTTCTGGCGTTTGTTCATAGACATTGTGAATGGACTTGACTGATGGAAATGAACTTATAGGACCATTTTGGAGGTCCAGCCGATGGAGGAGAGGGGAAAGAAACTGGAATGAAGGGCAGTTGGAGCAGGAAAGGGGGAGACGGAGGTGGGCAGAAGCAGCTGGAGTCGCCGCAGGTGTGCAGATTGGCATTCCCATTCCTCACACCATCATTCTTCACCAACAGCAGAGCTCCGGCACTGACTTCCCGGTTCATTTCCTTTGCGCTTGACGTCCATCCTAGGACAAAGCTGTGTTTGGTTCCATCTTCCTCCTTGAGTTGCTGTTGAGGTGAAGCCTGCTTCTTTCTGTGTTTTTTGCTTCATGTCATCCTGATGATGTGCACGGCTTCTCCCCTAACCTGCACACAATGCTTCCTCAGCCCCTCTGTGGCAGGGGGAGGGCGACAGTCGCGTTCGGTGAGGCCTCAGTCTCTCTGCCATTTACTTCCTGTAACCACTGCTGTTTCTCAGGGCAAAGATCTGTCCTGAGAGGCTCTCTTCGTCTGGTCTTTCTAAACTATATTCCGTAGGACGGATCCAGAATTTCTACCCTGTGGAAGGCACACCTGCCTGGATTCCGATGTTACTTTAATGCCGTTCTCCTTCTCCACAAAGCTTTTTCCCTTTTTATTCTTCTCTGGATCATTTCAGAGAGGATCTTCAAATAAATAGAGGAAGTTAAGAACTTCTTTTCAATGCTTTTTAACTGGGAAGTTTGAACAAGGCATCGTGTAAGGCTTTTCACATTGTGCAAGTAGGTTGTAGGTTATAAATTTATTGAGAGCACCCCGAGTCTTTGTAGCGGAAGGATAGGGACATAAGATCACAAGATTTGGAATTAGAAGATCTGAGTTTGTGTCCAACTTTGTTTCCCATAAACCATGTGATCTTGGCTATAGAATCTCCCCTTTTCTTATCTATAAAATGAGAGCAATTCCTTGTATTGAATGAGATCAAGTATGGAAGGCATTTTTGGACTCTTAAAAGCTGAACAACACACGACATGACAGGCATGTGTTTGGCCTTTCATAGGCTGGGCCTGTGGTGTGGAAGATATTTAAGAAATACTCACCAGCTACTTATTTGGGATGGGTTCCAGAAAATACTGAAAAATAGTGGGAAGCAAAAGGGAATGGTGGAGTAATTGAAGGTAGTATTACTTCCTTCTTTGATGTTTATGTTTATAGTCTTTCCTTGAACCCGTGGTATTGTCTGCCAAGATAATAAATAATAAAATCTGTCAGATTTTATTAACCACCCTCACTGATGTCTTTAATCCCTTTTCCAAACCCTCACTATCCATTCTCTTGATATGCAAAATTTATTACAAAAAGGTGTTTCTTTTAAAGATCTTTTTAAAGAAATGTAATCATCGATGGCTCAGTGTCACATCTGAAGTTGTCCCTTGATACTTTCAGGAAGCTGCAAAATGCATGTACTTTCCAAATATTCTTGGAAGTTGGCTCATAAACTCAGGGCTAGAGGGAAGGACAGGGTATGCACTGTTCCAGGGGACCGGATGGAGTCGGCCAGTGTCATTCATCATGGGCCATCCAGCAGGTGCATAAATACCTCCTAAAGGGAGCGAGGTTTTCCACTCAGCATCCCCAAATGGCTCCATTCCAACCCCCAGCAGAGATGCTGGGTTCTCAGAACTGGATTAGCTAAGCACTGGGTAGGGTAAAACCCGCCAGCGTGATCAGAGGAGCGTTAGCACCTACAGCATGAGCAGCAGTATGAGAAAGGCTTTTGCCTATTAACAATGGCGGGATTCACCAGCTAGTTGAAAAACTCCAGCTTGCTGAAGTACAGATGCTGTTACAGGGTTCAAGGCGACACAGGCGGTTTCGAGTCTTCACTAAGTGTAAGACCTTCTGCTGAGTGCTGCAGAGGTTAAAGAGGTGCTCGGGACCCCACCTTGGCTTCGGGAGTTCCTGCATTTATTGGGAGACAGAGGCCTGCATGTCACTCCATCAGAGGACAGATGCAGGAACACCAGCCATGCACTGTCGGGTCAGAAAGGACAACTTGGAGGTGCTTCTTGGTGGAGGAAGAACTCAAATCAGGCATTCTTGCATTTATTTATTACTCAGACAAATGGCAATTGGGTCCATGCACTGTGCTATGACTACTCAGAGAGGGCCAGTGATAGTTGTGTGACTATTTACAGAAGAATAAAGCTCGGCAGGCAGCAGAGGCAAAGGAGACATCCCAGGCAGGAGGGGTTCAGGAGGGCCCTGAGGCTGCATGGCGCACCCAAGAAATGGGCAGGGGGCAGCTGGGGCTCTGGGCCTGGCCGTGTGGGGGAGAGAGGTAGAGGCTGACTGCAGGATGGATGAAGGGGTGGGGGACAGATCAGAGCTGAACTGCACAGGGCTCCAAAGGCCCAATTGAGGAACAGCAGTTCTACTTCTAAATCACATATTTATTTCTTTCTTTCTTTCTTTCTTTCTTTCTTTCTTTCTTTCTTTCTTTCTTTCTTTTCTTTCTTTCTTTCTTTCTTTCTTTCTTTCATGATTCTAGTACATAATATTTACATTCCTTGTGTGGAGTTGGTACATGTACATGACACATCTTAATTCTTTTTTCATCCCTTTCTCTCCCCTCCCTCCATCTCTTGATCTCTTTCCCTTTTGATAAAGATCAATCTCCCTACTTCCTATTATCTATCTTTTACTTTGCTCTTTATTTTATACTTTGGGTTTCTCATATAAAAGAAACCATGCGATATTTAAGCTTGTGTGTCTGTTTTATTTCACTTAACATTACAGTCTCAAGGAGCATCCGTTTTTCTACAATGACTCAGGTTTATCCCTCCATATGGCAGAGTAGGACTCCATCGTGTGTAAATACCGCATTTCCTTCATCGTAATCTGTTGATGGGCATATAGGCTGCTTCCAAGATGTAGCTATCATGAATTGCAGTGCCATAGACATGGGTGTGTGCAGAACACTGTAATATGATGTCTTTAGCTCTCCATGTCTACCACAATTGGTAGATACCCAGGTCCATCGAGTGTAGCTGTTGGAAGTGTGCTGGACTGGAATCAGGGCCGACTTTGAATTTGAGCTGTGCCGTGCACTCAGGAGTAACTCTGGACCAACTCACTTACCCGTTCTCAGATGGCGACAGCAGGGAGTGGCAGTGACCAGCAGCTGGCTATGGCAACTATTGGCATCCAGCATCACCTGGTGTCATCTGGTGCCGCCAGGACTGCACTTTGCCGAATCGAGATTTTCATCTGTGTGGAGCAAAAAAACCCCGGGCTGATTGACAACAAATCCAGGAATGCGTGGTTTTGTTTCTGTTGTGTAAACAAATAAATTCCCTTTTTCACTCAAAAACAAAAAAGCACCGTCCTGACGCTTGGGTTGCTCTGTGAAGATGTGGTCTGTGAGGGTCAGGTAAGGAGAGAGGAGCAGGCACCGAGGGCCCTGCCTGCCCTGTGGATGGTGCCCCGGAAAGCTGCAGGGGGGCCTGAGAATCTGTGTTTCTAAAGTTCCCAGATGCTGCGATGCTGCTAACACAGGGGTCACATTCCCCACAGTCAGACGGCCCCTGTTTTATTTCATTTTGCCTAGGGTTTCCCAACAGCCTCCCTCCCTTCTCTGCTGAGTCCTCCAGATGCACAGGGGCTACCAAGTCCCATTCATTACCGACTATGGTCAGAGCTGGGTATTTATAGTGGAACCTAAATTCATTGCCGTGACCTACAATCTTTCCTTCTCCTAGGAAGAAGTATTATTGTTTATCACAGTTAAATTATCCTGGTAGTTTACGTGTGTGTTCCTTCACTCATTGGCAGATTTTTTTGAACGCTCTGTGTGCCACAGTATTATAAACGCCATCCTGCTATTTATATAGTTACTTATTCCTGGATGATAAACCACTTTCCCAGGAGCAGACTGGGAACCGAGTTACAATGAAGAGCAAAATCAGTGCATACAGATAAAATGTGCTCATTCCATCATACCTTTGTGTATTTGTGAATGTAGCTATATGTAGTTTCACTTTGCACTTAGCTATATCCCCAGCCTGTTTTTATTTTTTATTTTGATACAGGGTCTTAGAGAATCACCAAGTTGCCCAGGCTGGGCTTGAACTTGTAATCCTCCTGCCTCAGCCTTCCAGAGTGCTGGGATAACAGGCATGTGCCACCATGCCAGGCTTGTAGGTGTATGTTTTTTTTTTTTTTTTTTTGTGGGTACCGGGGGGTCGACCTCAGGACCTCGCACGCCAGCAGGCGCACGTGCCACTGAGCTATATCACCGGCCCCTTTTTCGTATGTGGGATCCGGGAGTCAAACTCGGGCCCTCGCGCTTGCAAGGCAGGTGCTTAAGCCGCTGAGCCATCTCACCGGCCCATAGGTGTATGTTTTTACTGGTCTCTTATTGTCACATATTAACATAGTTACGAATCATAGCCTATTGCTTGCATCTTATTACTGTTTTCTGGTTGGAGAGCTTGACCTCATATCTTATCATTTGTTTAATGTTTTTATCAGAAGCGAAGCAAGGCAAGTAATGAAATTGACGTGCTGTCTTCCCTTCTGTAAAGAAGAAACTGATAAGTCCTTGTCTGGTTTTTGCTTGCCTTATACCATTGCTGTTTGTCATCTGGCTTTTGAGTGTCACTCATTAATTATTTAGGTAATTAACTCCACCCATGTTTACTGAACAGAGCCCAGCTCATTTGGCACTTTGGAGGAAGTAGAGATGAGGTCTTTCAGAACTCTGCAAGGAGGGGCTCATGCTACAGTGAAAGAGAACAGACACACACAGACAACTGAAACGCAGCACAGCAACTGGAGTAGATGCAACAGGAAGAGAGCAGACCAGAGACCCAGGGAGGACCGGGTCTCCCAGCAGGAGGGCCCAAGAAGGCTTCATGCTCTGCACGGGGAAACCTCTGCACCAGAAGGATCGGGTACTTTGAGTGAACTGGAGATCATGGGAGGAGAAAATACAAGGAAAGCTCTCTTCACTCTGCCCCAGAGGCCAATAAACTGGCCCGAAGAGCCTGGGCTGATATTTACCAAGCAAGTCAGACCCTGTCCCACGGATGCGAGGGGCCGCCCCACACTGGCGTGGGTTTGAAGCAGCTCTCCCATCTGCAGGGCTCCACAATCTTTTGGGCGGAGGTTCGAGTGAGACGTTCACACATTCGCTTAGAAGGGGGTTGACCTGTACACTTTCCCAGGAATGGAGAAAAGCTGAATTAACTAGCACTTGGAAAGTATCCATAGATTCTTGGCTCAGAAAGTGTTTGGGGTGCATTTATATAATGAAGTTTCTTTTCCTATAGCACAAAGAAATGACAGGAGGAGGAGGAGGGGTCATTGGAGAGCAAAATGGTGCTCAATATGTCAACCCAGTCCCTTTGCCCTACCTAAATGGACACCACCCTCCCCTGCCCCAAGTTATGAGCAGCTGAATTGAATTAAAAAAAAAAAGTCCCTCCGCTGGTGAGACCTGGCCTGCCAAATTCTCAGCTGGCGTGAATTTTTATAGCTCCGTTATAAACCCCTCAAAAGTGAGGCATATAATGGAAACATTGACATAACCTGAACTCCCAGGAGCGGCTTGTGCCACTCTAATTATCCCTGGGTCTCACTGGCCCACTGCTCAGCCTCTGCGGGCAGAACCCACTGCAGCGGCTCTGCCTGGCTGTCACGGGCGCTGGAGGTTGGACGTGGGTTTGCAGGGAATAATGAGACAGTGTCTGCTGGTGGGAAGCCCCCTGTTCCATACATACAGGCCCTTCCCTCTCCCCTTCCTTCCCTTGTTCTCCCCCTGCACCATCTCCTCCATCCCACTCCCCCTTGCAAAAAAAAAAAAAAAAAAAGGCAGAACAGTTCAGTTGGTTGTAAAAATTAATGAGTTCAGATACAGACTTGCCTTATTCCGGTCCAGCTGCGTAACCAGGGCGATTCCGACCAGCATTGTAGACGCTGACATCAGCTCTACACCCCGGCACAATGCTGCTCTGTTTGATCTCAGAAACAGATCAGGCTCCTGGGCTTTATACATCCTGCTTCCTCCCTACGTAAACTCATTTTATTACCCACCAGGACAGCGCATCTCCACGGTGCTCTCCCCAGGCAGCCAATACCAGAGGATCAGGCACCACCGCGGACTCTCCTTTGACCAGCTGGACACTTGGATCCAGTTTTCCTGGTCTTCTTGGAGGGTTTTTCCTCTCCCTCCTCCAGTTGTTGACAACTGGGGGAGGATGATGGCGATAATGATGTCACCACTTTCCATTTGCACAGTGCTTCACATCTGTCAATGCACTTCTATGTCTCGTCTGAATTGTGGCCCAGGACCACCCTGGGAGGTAGAGGTGGGACCCCCACTTTATAGATGCAGAAAGGCTGGCTGTGCTGGCGAGTGCAGCTTCCAGCAGCCTTGACTCCTAGCCCAGGGCTCATTGCTTGGACTCAAGCTTCACCTCTGGTGCCTGCACCTGGCAGCATAGATTGAGACTGTTAATGACTTGAGCTAGAAGAAGGCTCTGTGTGCCCAGCCAATTTCTCTTATGCTAAAAGAGAAGGAACATGACAAATCTACTATGCACCCTTCAGAAGTGCATCATGGTGCTCTTAACTTGTCACAGCTCACTGCCACGCCCCACCCCTTCTGCAAAATGCTGCTTCCGTTTCAGCCCATCCAAGAATGTTCACTCCTAGCTTCAGGTGGTGGCTGTAAATCCCTGGCTTGCAGCTGTCTCACCCCACCTGTGCCCCTGCTTCCCTTTGAACACCTTTATCCCATCATTCTTGCCACTTTCTGAAACAGTTCTGGAAGTCATCTTTCACGAGGTCTTTATGAGGTGTGATCGCAATTTGGTGGCTATGGCTGCCCAATGCCATGCAATGGAAAGGCAGGTTCCTAAAAATCATGACGAACACTTCCTCATCTACCTTATTCACCAGATCTGGTACTATGTGACTTCTAGCTCCTTCCCAAAGTCAAAATGACCATGAAAGAACAATGTTTTGAATGAATTCAGGACATCAAGGCAGCCATGACAGTGCAACTGAAGACACTCATGAAAGAGCACTTCTTGAAGTACTTCAGAAAGTGGCAAGAATGATGGGATCATTGTGTCTGGAGTGAGGCAGGTAATTCATGGCGGTGTGTCTTTTACTGTAATATATTTTGTTTATTTAAACACACACCATATTTTTCTATCTCACTTCATACATTATAAAGATCCTATTTCCCATAAAGTCACGCTCACAGGTACTAGGAGGTAGGACTTCAATATATCTTTTTTGTCAGACACAACTGAACCCGTAACAGCCTCATATTTCTTTCATGCTTGTCTAACTGGTTATCTGGACTCAGGAGCTAAGGAATTGGATTGGTTCCCAACTAGCTGTCGGGGTGTTAAGAATCCCTTATACTTACCCTGTGCTTATGCCGTCTTTTCACACATAGCCTCACTCAGTCTGCACAGCAGCCGGGAGTGGCCAGAGGCTCGGATTCCCGTTTTACTCTAAGGGAAGAAGACATGAGGAAGGAATGGAAGTGGTGGCCAGAGGCTGCCCTTTGCTTGAGGCAGCTGGCCTTGTTGGGGGCTCTGAAGCTGTGACTATAAATTCCTGCCCACCTGATGTGGCTTTCCCCACTTGACCCCAAGATTGCCAAGGACCGGAGCTGGGAAACCGAGCTGCTTTGCAGGTTTGGAAGCTCACGTTCTTCTATTTCAGTTTATCTTGAGTGGATCTTAGTGCATCTTATGCTCTGTCCATCCCCCACCCATCCCCCACCCATCCCATCCCCCACTCATCCCCACCCATCCCCCCATCCCCCGCTCATCTCCCTCGCATCCCCCCATACCCCCTGCTCATCCCCACCCATCCCCCACCTCATCCCCCACTGCATTCCCCATCGCATCCCCTCACCCCATCCTCCCTCATCCCTTCCCCCTCGCCCACCCTCCTATCGCCCATCCTCCAGCTCACCTCTCCACTCTTGCCTTAGCTTTGTCAGACAGCCTGGCTCCCTTTAACATTGCCTCGGCTCCTGTTGAACACCACTCCCCGCCATTTCTGTTTTCTGTGCCCCTTTCCTTTGCAGAGAACCTAAACTTAGCATTTTAGCTTCTAAAATAGATTTGCTGTGCGGTCTCCTGGATCTTTGGCAGTTTCGAAGGTATTGTTTTGGGAGCCTCTCTACGACAGTCCCAGCATTCACTGTGGGTAGTGGCAGGACACCAGGGACACTGTATTTATTGGATTTTAATGGGCTGTAAGCTATTCCTGAGAGATACGGATGATAAATATGTTGTCTCATTCTAAAAAGGACCATGTGTAGCACCTAAGCCACAGTTCCGATGGCCTCTTGCATCCAGAGACGGCTGTCATCCACAGGCTCTCAGAAGCCACCTAACAGTTCCCAGATGGGAACAATGGGGTCCCCCAGCCCCTGAAGCCCCTCCCGGGCTGAGACTGGATGTACACTGCTACTTACTAGCTCTGACTTATGAGATGATGCATGAGCTCTGTGTTTACATGGCTGGCTGCCCTCAGTGCCTAAGACTTGCTGTTTTTTCTTCCTCATGTGATTAAATGGATTAGTTTTATGTTATATATTTCTTGTGTACCTACACAAGTGGTCTTCACTTTGCACACTGCCACATTCATAAAAACATGTGCATACTGGGCCACGCCTTACTTTGCACGGCCCCATAGTAACTGCAAAGGGAGCACACGGGTCTGATGCATGTGGATTTTAGTATACCCGGTTCCATGCAAAGTGAGGACTGTTTTATTTTTTTAATAAAATTGGGATGAAGAATGTGGTGACAGTAGGTGGTGCCCGCTGGGAACGGGGCGCTTGCTGGTTTTCCCAATTCACACTGGTGAAAGAGGGTAGGAAGGGTCAGGTTATGCACAGAAGTGATGGAATGAAGACAGAGCTGCTGAATCTTCCGGAGATGAGGAGGTGCAGGTGCTCAGGGGGAACCTGGCCATTGCTTGCTGGGGACAGGAGAATCGGAGAGGACGCATAGAAGAGTGAGCGTCTGTGAGCTTTGAAGGAGGAGTGGAGTTTAGAGGAAAGTCAGAGGTGGGCTTTCCAGGCTGAGAGAGCAACACAGCCCAAATCAGAGGGGGATTCTGAACCCCCGTGCTGGGGCGGCCCAGGGAAGACTCTGGTGACGCAGACTGCAGGGCCATCTCTGCTTCTCAGGTACATGCGCCGCAGGTGGCTGATGAGAATCAGTCACATGCTGGGCTCCCAGGTGTCGCCACCTTCATGATCTTGTTGGATTCCCTGAACAAACCCATGAAGGTGGGCTCTGGACACTGTCCCCACCAACAGATGATGAAACAGAGCCTCAAAAGGCAAAGACTTATCCATGCTGCACAACCAGCGACTGGCTCAGCAGGGAGAAGAATGCAGGTTTCCCGGGCCCCGCTCTGCTTTTTCTCTTGGGCCATGCTGAGAATTCAGTGCTTTGACAATCGCATTCGATCTACCATAAAGCGTCCAGCTTCACACGATTTTGTTTACAAAAATGCTAATTATTATATCTAATCTCTCCTTAAGGAAGTACCCATTGAGGGAAAAACACGAAAACTGACATAGGCACATGTGATGGCTTTGAGTTTGACTGTTCATTTCTTTCTTTTATACTTAGAGTTTTACATAAATAATTTTATTTGAAAATTAATGTGGATTAGAATTTAGAAAATGGTTGTTATGCTTTGGGTCTAGATGTCCCACCAAAGCCTCATGTGTCATAGGTGGGGCTTTTTCAGAGGTGGCTGGATCTAGAGTGTGTGATGCTGGGATTAAGGATGGGTGATTACTAAATCAGTCCACAGATCGGTTTGGCACCGCCCTAATCCCGGTAGCGTGGATACACTATAAGGGACAGAAAGAGGCTTGTCTTGCCCCTTGCTTGCTTATTTTGCTACCTTCTGCCCATCATCAACTGTTTCTTCTCTTCAATGCTTGTCTTCCATGCCAACCTGCCTTGGAGCCAGCCAACCATGGATGGAATCCTCTACAAACTGTAAGTCAAATAAACCTTTCCTCTCTTAACTTGTTGGTGTTGGGTCCTTTTTCTCAGCAATGAGAAAGTAACTACAACAGTGGTTCTCTACAGAAGATTTTCAGTTGGAAGGAAGGAAGGAAAAAAATGGAGAAGGAAAGAAGGAAGAAAGGAAGGAAGGAAAGGAAGGAAAAAAGAAAGAAGAAAGGAAGAAAGACCCCCTTGAAAGAGGTTTTTACCATGTTGTCAAGCTATCTTCATTTGGGGTAGATTTTTCCTTTTATTAAACCAGTAATTACCATAGGACTGCCATCTGGCTCTGCTCCAGGCTTGTGAGCCAAGGGGTCCCCAAGGAACATTGCTGCCACCATAACTCTTCTAACCTCCGGAGTTCTCCAGGAGCAGCCCAAGGAAGCCTCTCCACCCCTCACTTCCTGCCAGATTCCCATCCAGGTATCCGAGAACCTGCAAGATGGTGCAGTCAGGACCGTGCCCCCCACTACCACTGATCTGAAGCCTTTGACTGAGTAAACACAACCTGAAAGGGTTAGGGGGCTTGAAAGCAAAACTGTAACTGATCCCCACTGTGATTCTTCACTGATGATTCTTCTGGGGTCAACCAAAGAAGGGGCAACCAGAACAGAGGTCTCTGTTTAGTTTAAACAAAATCTTGGTACACTTTTCACATCTGCCTCGTTTGGGGTATTTTGCAAGTGAACATTCATTAGGGACACACGAAAGCACGTTCCACTAATATCCATCAAAGAGGGGTTCGGTTTCAAAGTGCAGAGGAAATACAATAGCGTTGAAGCGAGTTGTATGAAAAGGGCTGGGGCCCCTAAGAAGCAGAAGAGAAGCAGCAATGGTGACCTGGATTATTTTTTGGTGAGTCAAGCCTTATTTGGGACAGAATAAGTGAATCCCAGGAAAACTGACATTGCTTGGGCATTCTCTTAGTTACATGGGCAGCTCTTGCACGAAACATTCTAGAATGTTTATAAATGTGTGGGTTTCCTTTCCCACATTTTCTCCCATTGGAGCCAAGCCTGAAGGGTTCAGAATTCTTTGATCATGGTTCTTCTCCGGCATAATGGCTATTACTAACACGTACTGACCTAGAGGATATGCAGTGTCTTAGTCGCTTTTTTGTTGCTGAGACACAGCCCACAGTTGGATGGCTCCAAGGCAGGGTGGCACTGCACAGCGGCACTGGGGAGGATATGTTGCTCAAGGCTTGGTGGAATGGAAGCCAAGAGAGCTTGAGCCAAGGGAGAGAACCCTGTCCAGGCCACGCCCCCAGGGACCCGTCTCTTCCGGCCAGACCTCATCTCCCAGTACTAAGCCGGCTACAAACCCCTATTATCCAATCACCTCCCGAAAGCCCCACTATATTTGCCTGGGGCTTTCGGGAAGTAACATCTAGATATAAACCGTAACACATAGAAACGGGAGGAAATAGAGAGCAGGAGCCGGGGATGAGGGCAAGGGGTGAAGAGGACGCGGCTGGGAGGCCTGGGAAGGGTGTGGGGAGAGAGCGAGGCCTGGGAACAGAGTGGTTCTGTGTCTATCGAGCCAGGGCACAGCTCAGATATCAGTGAGCTTTAACCAGGCCTCCGCTCGGTGGTTGGTCTGAATGGAGCCAGAATGTCCCTTCCTAGGGTTGTCCAGGGGTGTTGGGGATGACGTGTTGTTGTGGTTTTTATCTGAAATGTAATCCCGAATTCTCACGTGTGCGGGATGGGGATTAGGTCACACGGGCGGGCGTTGCACTCGTCAGAGGACTCGTCCAACCCGGAGCTCGGGGCTGCAGTGCTGCTGGGGGCGGGGCCCGCGTGGAGAGGTCGCTGAGCGCGTCTGGAGAGGGAGCGCTCACGTCCGGGCTCTGCCCTTCTCTCGCCGCTTCCCGGATGCCACGGAGTGAGCAGCTGTTTGTCAGCCAACCCCCTTCCGCCCCCCCATCCATCCAGTGTCTTCCCTGGAACCAGGTGAGCATGGACTGGAACCAGGAGCCAAAACAAACCTCTATTTCTTTCAGCCCTGGCTGTTGGTTTTTTTTGTCCCAGTGAGGAGGGAAGAGGCTGTCTGTCTGCGAGGAGCGCTGGTTCATTGAGGGAGCAGGGCGTTCTCCCTCCATGGGGCTTTCTCTAGCTGCGCTGTTTAGGGAATGCTTGTGGGGAGGTGCTCCCTTCCCTTCAGAAGGCCCTGCCTCCCTGGGACACTGGAAGGAGTGGATGCTCCCAGGGCTGCAACTCTCACACTGTGAGCCTCCCCTAAATAATCCTTTTCTAATAAGTCCTTGACTTAAGATGAACGAGGAGCTCTAACTCCGCAGGAAAAAAAAGTCCACCCTAAAAATTCAGGGTGTGGTGGTGCATGCTTGTAATCCCAGCATTCAGGAGGCTGAGGCAGGAGGATTGCTGCCAGTTTGAGGCCAGCCTGGGCTACATAGTGAGTTCAAGTCCACCCTGAACAACATAATGAGACCGTTTCAAAAAACCAAAAAAAAAAAAAAAAAAAAAAGGGGATCAGATCACTGGAGAGAATAACAGTGAAGAATAAATGTGTTAATGAGGGTAAGTTGTCCCTTATGTCAGTGCCTGGCATATAGTAAGTGCTAACTAAATGGTAGGTTAATTATTCCTTGTGGACTTTTGGGAGAAGTCTGTTAGTATTCAGGGAGACCCATTGAATACGTGCTGTGACAGCTTGCACGTGTGGAGGAAGCATAAACCCTCTGCCCTTCAAGTGTGGTGGCAGCTATTGACATAAGGTGGCCCTGAACACCTGGTGCCACTCATTGAGCATGGAAGAATGAATACCGCTTGTTCCTTTGCTTAGATCTAATGCAAAACAGCTGCCATGTGCTGTCCTCTAGTGACTTGGTCATTTGTCCTTCACTGATACAGATGCTGTGACTTGCACTGGCGGCTGAGACCATCGCTCCAAGTCTACTTAGAGGAAACACTTCATTTTCTCTTGCAGCTCAGCTTGGAGCTTGCCGTAGAGCGTGTCAGCAGTCAGCACCCCCACCTTCCCTCTGTCCCGACTGCCAACATTTCTCCAGAGCGCTCATCATTCGGGATGTTGGCTCTGAAATCCTGGGAAAGAAATCCTGAATTATCCCATTGGGCAACTCAGACCAAGTGGGAGAAAAGATATGTTGGTTGAACATAGGGAAAGAGATGAAAAGGTAACCATTCATCGATCCGTTCAACACCCATTTGTGAGGTACCTTCCCCATGCTAGCTACTGTGCTGGTACCGAGGTTACAAACTGAGCCCGGCCTCTGATCTCAACTGCTTGCTTTGTTCTGGGTGCTGGTTAAAATTTAAAAATATGCAACAGGTTGCTTACTCAAGATTTGGCAGTTTTGTTTTTTGTTTTGTTTTGGGACAGGGTTTTGCTATGGACTCCAGGCTGGCCTTGAACTCATTTTGTAGCCCAGGCTGACCTCAAAGGGGCAGCAATCCTCCTGCTTCAGCCTCCTTAGTGCTGGGATTACATGCATGTGCCACCATGCCCGGCTAAGGTTTGGGTAGTTTTTGATGTATTTTATTCTTTGGTAAACACTTGGTCTTGCTTTGAAGGACAGTAGCAGAATTAGACATTAAGACAGACGATTCTAAGGGCTGGCCACAGACACCACACCCAGGACATGGTGGGAGAGGCTGTCCCTTGGGGAGGCTTCCAGGGCCAGCTGGGCTCTGGCAGAGGATCCAGGTGAGCTGACGAGGGAGGGGGAAGTCCGGTGGTGTGAGCAGGAACTAAGAAGAACCTTGTGTTGCTGGAGCATAAACTGCATGGTGGGAAACTCTGAGCACCGAGAGAGGACAGGGAGGCAGGGGCTTCCTGTCCAGGGCATGGATTTCATCTTGTGGGCAGTGGGAGCCCTGGGGACAGTTTCAGCCAAAGGGAGGAAGGGTCGCATCTGCACAGCTTGTGAGCCTGGCTCAAGTGCATGCCCAGTCAGAAGCCCTTGCCACTCTCCAGAGGAGGGGTAGGTGGGAGTTTGAGCTAAGCTACAAGGCTTTACGCATAGTATGACTGCACACACATGCATGTTTGTGTGTGTACATGCAGTTCTCCAAAGGCCGCAGGAGACAATTTTCACGGCTTCTTCCACAGAGTGGCCTACTTGAGCTTGCTATACACAAAGAAGAACACATCTCTCTCTTTAAAAAAAAAAAAGTCTTTTTCAGTATCAGTAAATTTCGAGTGGGAGCTCAATGCCTGATACGTTAGACATAAGCAGCGCGCACCTCCTATCTTCTGTGTTCTTGTTTTTAGGGAAGCATTTCTTCCTCATTCCTTTGGGGGCTGACTTGCTGCTTGTCTCTTCTTTGAAATATTGTCTGCGATCCGCTTTCCTCCGAGCTCTAGTCTAGGGGAGGGAATACCCAGGGTTAGTTCATCTTTTCCATCTTTAGCCATTCACTTTTTTCCCCCAACTCTTGGGAGTTTCCAGAAAATCTCCCAAGCAGCAAAACTTATGAAGAGATTTTATCTCCTCTCTGTGACCACAGATGGCCTGATGCGTTCTCCTGTGATGCATTGCTTTCCAACAGGAGGCTGGAGGGCCCTGCCCTGCTGGGGTGAGGGTGGGGTGGCGCTGGGTGAGGCATCGATGATGCCCTGGATTCTGTCTGGGAGGGAAGCTTGGGGGGCACTGTTGGGGTCTCATCAGTCACAGGGATTTGGGGAGTGGGATGGGGCGCCCCAAGGACTCAGGTGAGGGAGTGAAGAGAGGAAGTGACAAGGACGTGTGTCAATGCGGACCCCTGTGCTCAGAGCACATTGATTTCGCAGGCCCCAAAGAGGTCCATGAGGAGGTGCAGTCTAGCTACGCAGTTTCCTGTGGGAGGCGGAACCCTGCTAGGGGCTGCAGGTCTGTCTGGGGAACCTGCTCCCCTCCTTCCACCAGGGGAGATGAGTGGTGATGTGTCTTGTACTGTGTGATGTTGGGGGTGGGCATCGTTTGCATATTGAAAAGTGTTTTTGGAAAATAAGGACAAAGAATGCAAAGGATTCCTTTCGTAAAGCGGAGGAAATGATGTCTCGAGCACCCTACCCGGCATCGAGAGCAAGCACTCTATTCCGCTCTGGCCTCTGAGCATATTTCTGTCCATCTTTCCTTGCAGGGTTCACAAACCCCAGTGTCAAGCAGGAGGTAAGAGGCCCTGGGTTTTGTTCTCTGCTTGGCCCTTCACTCTCTGAGAGCACCTGAGTGGATGTCCAGGCCTTGGTTTCTCATGCATATCCCGGTAAAATATTATTAAGGCCCTGTCCACTCATGGATTTTGTGCTGTCCCAAAACAGCTAGTCAGTAATATACAAAGCATAACAAAAATAATATGTTTACATTTTAAAGTTTGTTACGTTAAGACACGTTGTCATTAATCTCCCCTAAAATCCCCCCTCTTACTTTAAACACACCAATCCCATAGTTCTTGCCACTTTCTGCAGCAGCTCTGAAAGTCCTCTTTCCTGAGAATCTTTAGTTGCACTGTCATAGCTGCCTCGTTGCACTGAATTGATTTAAAACATTGACCTTCCAGGGTCATTCTGACTTTGGGGAAGAGCCAGAAGTCACAGAGTGCCACATCCAGCGAATAAGGTGGATGAAGACACAATGTCATGTTTTTATGAGCTGCCTTTCTGTGGAATGGCACAAGACAGCAGCATTCACTGGATTTTGATCATATCTCATAAAGATCCTCACGAAAGAGGGCTTCCAGAACTGCTTCCCAAAGTGGCAAGAACAGTGGGATAAGTGTGTTTGAGTGAGCTACAATATTTTGAGGGAGATTAATGGCAATGTAGCTTTTACTGTAATATATTTTTAAAATTTAAGCATTTAGTGTATTTTTTGATCACCCCCTTGTGTCATTTAGGGGATGAAGAGCCACACAGGTGTGGCTGAAGTGCCTGGGCTACTAGCATGGTATCTCCTGCCCACTCAGGACGGGAATCAGGCGTGGACCTTGCTGTGCTGAGCCCCGGGTTCCTGTTCCTCGCAGTGACAAGCTGGCTTGGATGGGTCCCTCTGGCTGCTCAGCTTAGCCTTCTGGCGCACAGGAGTGTGCCGGGTGCACACAGTTGCCACGTTCCATCCATCTTAGTCAGAGGAAGCAGGAGGGGAAGAGGCTGGGGTGTGGTGTGGCACAGGACAACCGGCCGAGGGTGGTAGGAAGTGGGGTCACTTGTAAAGTGGCAGGCCACTGGCTGAGACCGGCCAAGGGAGCAGAATTACTCAGAGTCTGCATCCAGTTCCCATCTGAGATCCAAAGCCAACTCCCAAGCCCTGTTGAAGTTGGCTAGTGACAATCCCCAAACCACACAGGCTCCAGAGATAGGAGCCAGAGAAGCCACCCGCAGGAGGAGGTGGGACACAGAGAGAAAGCCTGGCTCAGGCCCCTGCGTGATCCAGCCTGCAGGACGACTGCACCCCAGTGCAGGGTTCTATGCTAAGACTTGGAGTAGAATCCAACTGAGTTCACAGCTGCTCAGGTGGGCAGGGAGCCGAGCGCGACCCCTCGAGTTCCGCACGAAGAGGCGGAAGTGACGGGTCACTCAGAAGGTCTCGGTTCTGGGTTTCCAAACTCAGAGCACACCATGGAGGAGGCGTGCTTTGGAAAGCTCTCCAAACCCCTGGTCACATTGCTGTCTTTCAGCTAAAACACAGGGTTAGCTGGATTTTCTTCCAGACTGCAAAGATCTGGGCACATTGTCTGCAACATTTCCTTTGGAGGGTTTCTCCCCGGAGCTTAATAAAAATATTCCCCTTATCCGGTGAACTGAGGAAGAAAAGTCTCCCGTCTGTGAAGATTTGAGTGCCTGGCAGGCTTTTGGCACACGGAGACGCCGCAGCAGGAAAGAAAACAGCGCAGAATAACGCAGGTCTGAAAGCCTTTGGAACTGGACAAATTAGAGAGGGACTGTGACAGTCACCTGTTCAATCCTTCACCCCGAGTTAGGGTCACACATGAGTCACGGTCCTTGAACACACACATGGACATGCGCACACACACACACACACACACACACACACACACACACACGGAGCACCCTTCCCCCAATAACTCAATGCAATTAGGAGCTGAAATTCCCAGTTTGTGGGCTGGTCTTAGAGACCCAGCAAAAGGGACTCTTGAGAGGCAGAAAGGAATTCCACACCGGTGAGGTTAGGGTCACAGTCTCTAAAGCGAGGTAGCTTTAGAAAGGGAGGGTCCCCAGGCTCTCAGAGAAGGGAGCTGGGGTGGGGGCTGGGGGAGGAAGGGAGCTGCCTGGAAGCCCTGAAGATGAGTGGGCGCCTGCCGTGGGCTTTACCTTCTTCGCAGCACCCCTGTCTGCACAGCCCGCGGCCCTAAGTTGCTCTATTTTCCCCACCCATCTCTGAAAACCTTCCTGCATCGAGGCTACTTCAAAGCCTGGGAAAGCCAATTCGCCAATTAAGCCTCTTTGAGGCGGGTTCTCATTCCTTCCCCACTAATTGAAATGTTACTCCTTTTACTAAACCCATAAACCACCCAAACACAATAGTCTTCCTCATTTGCATTGTAACAATGTCCCTAATGTGCTCCGGAGAGCTGGCCCAGGAGGGGAACCCTTTCTCCAGCCCGGGTAGGAACAGTCAAAAGCAATTCCGAGGCAAAGGCCTTCATTTCCATCCCTATACGGCCCGCTCATTAGCTGGGGTGGGATAAATTCCTTTTACTCGAGATCCGCTTCCCAGTATGATAATGTCTTTTTTGTCTCAGGCCACAGTTCCTAAACTAGGCCTTAATTGCTGATAGTAATTGAGTTAATACACATTTACGGCCGGGGGAAGGTTAAAGAAGGTCTCCTGTAGTTTTATTTGAGACATTTTATTTTACCTGCCGTAAAGTCATTAACGAGTTGTTCGGTGTTGATTCGCTCGCGGTCCTTCATCTCGTCCCCTCTCCTTGGGAAAGTGTGAGGGCAACGGCTTGGGCGTGGGTCAGTGTCTAGGCTGTTTCGGGGACCCCCTCCCCACCAGGTCCTCCTCTTGGGCAGGGAGGAGATTGCTGGGGTGCTCCCTGGGCACCCCGCCAAGGCACAGACAGTGACAAAATCCCATCAAAGCCACGGGGCTGCGCCCAGCTCCTGAATCGGCTCCCACCAGTAGCTCAGCCCAAAGTGGCCCACAGGCCCGGCATGGAGCCCAGGTGACAGGCAGTGTGACAGGTCTGCCCACGGGTGTGCACCCAGAGAAGGGGGCTGAAAACAGAGAAGGAGGAGGGGCTGGGGCTGGGATGGTGCCAGGGGAAGCTGGGGTTTCCAAATGCCACCCTGGGAGTCCTGAGGCCTGCCATGGAGTCGGGCTTCTCCAACCTTTCATCTCTTCCTCTAATAATGAAGGGAGAAGTGGATGTCCTCTCCACCTTGCACACTTCTCCGGCACATTGTAATAAAACTGGCTGCTGAAAAGGAAATGGGCAGTGCTGGGACATAGCCCATGGTAAAGTGCTCACCTGGCATTTAGGGAGGCCCTGGTTCCACCTCCAGCCCCTCAAAAAAAAAAAAAAAAAAAAAAAAAAAAAAAAAGCTTGAATCACCCTGTGGGCCAATTGGCCACTCCTAGGTGCCTGGACTTGATTCCTGTCTCTAGTCTCTTGCCCTGTAGCGGACCCCAGGAATGGATCCGACTGTGGCAGAAGCAGCAGGCAGTTTCCCAGAATCCACGTTGTCATCGGTTTCCTGGATGCATGATTAGACTCGATTTCCTAGGCTTCCTTCCAGTCCGATGTGGTCCCCTAACTTTTCCAGCTAATGGGGGGAGGGGACATAGGGCCACGGACTGGAGGCAGTGGGTGTGACCCTCTGGGCACCTTTGGAAGCTGAACGTTAAAAGTGGCAGAGCCAGTGGGGTGTGGTGGCACATGTCTGTAATCCCAGCACTTGGGGAGAGGCTGAAGAGGGAGGATCATCACGAGTTCAAGGCCAGCCGGAACTACATAGCAGGACCGTGTCTCAAAAAAAACCAGAAGAGAACAGTAGCAGAACCTCGGTCAGCTCAAGCTCACGATTCTATAGCCCAGGCTGGCCTCAAACTCGTGGCAGTTTCCCTGGCTCGGCCTCCTGAGTGCTGGGATTACAGGTGTGCACCACCACGCACAATTTAGCTCAAAAATTTAAACCAGGGTGGGCGACAGCTCTCCCCTGCAATCCTGTGAATGAGTGGGAAATAACTGTTGGTGGAATTTAAGCCATGTACAGCTTTGGGACGGTTTGCTGTAGCAGAGCAGCTCCTACCCAGCCAGATATGCACCAGGCCCTGGGCTGGGGGCTGGGGGCTGGGGCCAGGGCCTAGGAAGCCCGTCCACCGGGACTTCCCTGCAGCCTGGAGACCCAGCTCCAATTCCAGCTCCTCTGGGCAGCCTTTCGAGGGCAGAGTGAACCCAGCCTGGCCCCACCCAGCCCCCACTCCTGGTCTCTTCCCAAAGCCACCTCTGCCTGCCTCTGGGCAGGTTGAGAAAGCAGGCATCTGGCCAAGGAGCAAAAGTCAGAAACTAGGTTTGAAGACACAAAGCCTCATAACCACAGGCAGCTCTTCCAAGGTGGATTTCATAATTGTTGCTGAAATCAGGCTGCAGAGCCCTGGATGTATAGGGTGACACTGAGCCGTTCAGCGTGTGGGAGAAGATGAGCCTTTAGCTCTCAGCTTCTGCCCCTTCTCCTTGCAGATGGGGAGACTGAGGCCCAGAGTGAGGGGGAGACCAACTCAGTCCTGGGCCTCCTGACCCCTTACCTGCCTTAGGTGACTTGATCAAACGGCCTAGCTAACCTGATGGTAGAGGCCACATGTCTGTGGTTATTAGGTGTCCCTTTGCAACTCCTGCAACTGCTTAGGAGGGTGGGTGCGTAGTGGGCCCTGAACCCAGGGCCTTTGCACTGAGCTACATCTCTAGTCCTTTTTATTTTTTATTTTGACACAGGGTGCTAAGTGATCCAGACTGGGCTCAAACTTGTGATCCTCCTGCCCCAGCCTCCCAGACAGCTGGAATTACAGGTGTGCACACCTGGCTCATTCTTTTTAATTCATCAAGATGCACTTGTCTTAATCCACTCTGTTTCTGTATTCTCAAACACTCCTCCATTCTACTTCCTTCGCTGTGACACTGTACATCTATGAGGATGTTCCAGGGGCTGACACTTCTGGTGGAAGCGTGTTAGGAAGGGAAAACACCAGCCTTCCTGAAGAACCACCTTCCACACCCATCTGGAAGGACATGGACCTCATTCCTGGGCTCCAGAGGAGGCCCTGGAACAGGCAGGGAAGGCAGCACCCCCAAGTCACCCTCCTTTCTCTGTAGCGCCCTCATCAGGGTGGGCTGAGAAGGGCCCCTGGGGAGGAATTCCATCCCATCTCACAGAGCGGGAAACTGAGGTTCAGCCAGGTCTCTGCAGGGTGCAGCGCGGCCCTTCTGATCCCAGTCCCTGTTCTTTGCCCAGAGGACGCTGCTGGTCAGAGGGAGAAGTTTCTTTTCTTCTAAATCACGAAGAAGGTGACATCAGAGTTCCATGTACGTATAGATTTTGTCATTTAAAACTCAAGCAACCACATTTTCTCTATCTCCCAAACTCAGCCTTCTTTTCCAGACTTCTTTTCTTGGAGTCTAGAGGCCCATGGGTTCCTGGTGGTCAGAGCAGGTTCAAACCCCAGGTTTTCTGCCGCCCATCTTCCTTTCTGGTTGGTCACTTAACACTTGGCTCCAGATGTGTTCCCTAGGGCGGGAAGGTCCTGTCCCTGTCCCTCCCTCCACCAGGAGCCACGGCTTGCAGCAAGCCCACACTGGCCTCAGGCATCCTCTCCCTTCTGCAGGAAAGCGCCTGGACAGGTGGGTATGAAGGAAAAGATGAAGCATCCTCTCTAAATCCCAGAGGGAGGAGGAGGAGGAGGCGTTGCTGTGCCCACCGGTCTTCCTCGATGAGAATCCCCTTCTCATGATGCCGATGTCTTTCCCCTCCTCTCAGACTCTTCCAGTTCATTGCTGCTTTACTGAGAGTCCTTTTTTTTTTTTTTTTTAGTATAGTGGGTATGGATTTGGGGGAGCAGTGGTAAGGATGTGGGGGTGACAGCTCAGACTCTGGGACAGAGAAGAGAAAGGAGGTTTGACAGGGTTAATGCCCACAAGCAGCCATTCTTCAGTATTTACTGCATGCTTAGTATATGAAGGAAGCTTGCTTCACACATGCATATATTTGTAATTCACCAGGCACTTTTTCCACTTGGGTTTTTTCCTTAAACTTTGAAAAAAGTAAGAAGGGGCTGTAGCTTAGCACTAGGGTACTCACTTAGCACGTGCAAGATCCTGGGTTCAATCCCCAACAACATAAAAAAGAACCATAGTTATGGCTCAGTACAGTTTTGGCCAGGTGAGGTGATGCGTGCCTATAATTCCAGCACTCAGGAGGCTGAGCCAGGAGGATCTCCGTGAATTCAAGGCCAGCCTGGACTACAAAGCTAGACGCTGTCCCAAAAAACCAGTAAATAAATAATAAAATCTAAAATAAAAACAAATTTGGAAAACAGACTTGGAGAGGACATAGTGAAGGGTCTATGATATTTCAGGCAATGAGCTTCTCATTTTCACAGTGATGTGAAAAGGGAAAGCTCTGTTGATCCCTGACAACTTCACAAGACATCACTTTTTTTGAATAGTGCTAAGGATCAAATCCAGGACCTCCTGCATGCCAGGCAAACTCTAGCACTGAGCGACATCCCCAGCCCCAAGCCATTGCGCCTTGTCATGGTAAACACACCTGTGCCCAGAGCAGGGACTCCTCTAAGAGCTCCTGGCTAGTGAGTAGCAGAGGCAGGATTTGAACTCAGATCTGTCTTTCTATCACATCAAATTGAGTCTCTAAGTAAATAGACATATTAGCAAAGAACTATCTTTCCCAATTTATATGCTGAGCAAATCGAGTCTGAGGGTCAGAGAGGCATCAGTCTTAGCTTCTAATTATGAGGTTGTGAGCCAGATGCTGACAGGAGCAGGAGGACCCCAAGGTACGCCCCCCCCCCAGAGGCTGTCATCAATAGGAGCCATGGCTGTGCTCGGGTCTCACCAGGGAATGGTCCTTGCAGTGGGCCAGGGATCCTGCCCCCCTTTGTCAGGATCCCTTGTGACCTGGACCTAAGAGAACTCAAATCGCTCCTCGCCTTCCCTTGGCAGGGGTGGGACCTTCTCCCCTTGGAGCCTGAAGCTGCAGCCCACGTGGTCACCATGGTCAGATCTTCCCTTCACAAAGGCTGAGTAAAGACCTCGGCTGGGGCGCACAGAAGCCTCTTCCCTCCGGGGTCTCTCCGAAACGATCAGGGGATAAACACCCTTGTAGGACAGTTGGTCTCATTTTGTGGATGTGAATTCAACGGCTCCCAGCCCCATTCTACCCATCCTGCCTCCAGCTTAAGTTTTAAAAACTAATTCTCTCTGCATTAATCTGAAAAGACCCTTACAACAAAAGCCGCACATCTGAGTGTATTTACCGAGTGTGCAGCTGTGTCAATGACCGCACAAAGCGAGGCTTCCTGGTCAGCCCACAATGGGCTGCAGGTATCTTACAAACAGAGGGACACAAGGCAGGGCCTTTCACCAGCCAGCCAGCCTCCCTCCAAGAGGGCCAGGCTGGAGCCCAGGGGTCAAGAGAACATGAGAGCGCCCCGCCCCCACCTCCCACACACAAGTGGGGACTGAAAGATATGATCTGTAAGCCCATCAATTAGGGCTATTAAAAAGGTGATTAGCCGTCTTCCATGGAAACCAAGGGCAGAGGTGTGAAAAGGGGGACATTCATTTCCACATGGTTACATTTTAATGTGACCCGAACTCTTCCGTAATGAAGCGGAGGCTGTGGCTGCCAGTGTCACTTGGTCGCCTTCATGGCAAGGTGATATCAAGACAGCTAAAGAGCTCTCCTATCGGAAAAGTGGGAACAATTTTTTATTTTTGCAAAGGTGTATGTGTTTTTCCTCCTGTCACACCCTAGATATGAACCCAGCAGTCCGGTTTGGGAGGCTGGGGAGGAGGTGCAAGTCATTTCCCCTGGAACTTTCCTTCCCAAAGGGAATCGCGGCAGGGAATGAAACCTCAAAGTGTGCACGGAGAACGATTTGCCTTGGATTCAGATATGTGTGAAATTTAGAATGGGTGTTTCTCTGGCCTCTCTTTTTCAACATGTGTGAGTATTTTGATAATAATGCCCAGGAGAGAGCAAAATGAAGAGAGGAAATACCTTGTTCGAAATGAAATGTGAAGACCTCTGCTGAAGCGGATCTAAAGCAGGCGATGCTCTGCAGTACTGGCCTGGTGTGTACGCACACATGTTCACATTTCGTATGGGCGCATGCTGCATGCAAAGGATAATGAAATTTTGGAATTTTGCTGTTTTTTTTTTTTTCCTACCATCTCATGTTCTCCTCCCTTCTCTTCCTACTTTTTTTTGTTTTTTTGTTTTTTGTAGCCCTGGGCAATGAACCCAGGGCCTTCACACTGAGCTATACCCACTATTTTTCCTATTACTTATTTTGAGACAGGTCCCTCTAAGTCACTAAGTTGCCCAGGCTGGGTTGAAACTTGTGATCCTCCTGCTTCAGCCTCCTAGCCTGCTGAAATCACAGGCGTGCGTCACCATGCACAGCTTCTAATGCTTTGTGTGTGTGTGAGGTGAGCTGTGTGCAAGTGAAATACTCAAATCTTATCAGATTCTGTAATCCACACAGCATCCAAGATGTACGATATTTCCACCGTCTCAGAAGTCTCCTGCACATCTAGTCAACGCATAAACACCTGAGAGTCACCGTTCTGACATTCATTACTGCACATTAATTTTCTTGTACTTGAATTTCATCTAAGTGATATTGTTACTGGGTGCTGTGGGGTCCTACTAGAGATTCCAGGTTCTTGTCCTAAGTAATTGGTCAAGACAAGGGCAAAAAGGTAGTGAGTTTTTACATTTACTAAAGGTATTAAAGGTAGGACAAAAAAGTATAACCTACAGAGTGAGTGAGGGGCAAGTAAAGGCAGGAAAAGAAATACGGTGAGATAAGGCCACGGAGAGAGCTAACGGTGGCTGCCTAGATTAACGGTGGCTACTTTTGTGTCCTCCATTCTGACGTCAGATCTAGGCTGTCCTATCAAAACCCTGCTTGATCTCACACCAGAAGAAGTAAAGATAGAAATTTGATTGGTCCCAGGTGCAGGGCATGGAACTATTTTTCTGTGCATGTGTCCTGGATTTCCATGATTGATGGGTCACGCCCACTTGCCCAGGGGCCTGGCCATGGTCTACTTTCCTGCCTCAAAATTCATATGATATGAATCCTTCGGGGTCTGCAACCTTTTGCTCCAGTTTTTGAAATTCATCGGTGAATTTATAAATGGTGTTTCATTAAGTGAGTACTCTATGATGTATCCATTATTCTTGCATCGATGGGCTTTGGACTTGTCACAGTCGTGGCCTATTACAAATGAAGCTACTATAAACCTTCTCATACATGAGTTTTTGTGGGCATATGTTTTTATTTCACTTAGGTAATTAGGTTTATCTTTGACTAAGATACCGACAGTTTTCTAAGGGGCCGTCCCACCTTACCCTTCCAACAATAACGAAGGGAGAGTTTCTGTATTAGTATGTCCCCACACACATGTGGTGTTGTCAGTCTTGCTAACAATAGCTGTTTTACTGGGTATGGAGAGATGACCTCTGCGTGTGGTTTTAATTTGCCTTTCTCTGATGCCTAATGATGTTGAACAATTTTTCCTGTGCTTAGTACCATTTTCATATCTTTGTTCATGAAATTTTTGAGTTTTTGGTCCACTTTTTATTAGTTTGTCCTTATAAATTTGTAGATATTCTATACATTCTGGATAAAAGTCTCTTCTAATATGTAGGTATTGCAAACATTTTCTCTTGGCTGGTGGCCTTCACTTTCATTTTCTTAGCAGTGTCTTTTGAAGAGCAAAAGTATTACTATGATGAAATCAACATATTCGTATTGTAATTTTATAGTTAGTATTTTTTGTGCCTGTCTCATCTAAGTAGTTTTTACCTAAGCCAAGGTTGTGAAGACATTCTTCTATGCTTTCTTCTAACAGCTCTGTAATTTTACCTTTTGTGATTAAATCTGAAGTTCATTTCTAATTGTTTATGTATGGTGTGAGGTAAGGGTTGAAGTTCATTTCATTCCAAACATTTACCCAGTAGTTTGAGTTGTTGCTCTTATCATAGATGAATTGATTGCATATGTGTGGCTCTATTTCTAAATTCTCTATTCTATTATTACAACAGAACCTTGGTTCATGAAGTTGATTCTTTCCATGATTCTGGTTGCAAACTGAGTTGGACGAGAACTGAATTAAATGCAATGGTTAGGTTCAATGTTGACCTTATGAAAAAATTTGATTTGGTTCTTCTCCAGTTCAGTTTGTGACCAGAATCATGGAGAGAATTGAGTTAGTGAACAGGCACAACTCTACTATTATTTTGATCTGTCTTTATGCCAACACCACACCTCTGCTGTTGTATATTTTTAGTGTGTTGAAATCAGATTGTGTGTCCTTTACTATTGCTCTCCTTTTTGAAGATTGTTCTGGCCACACTAGGTCCTTTGCATTTTCACATACATTTTAGAACCAACTTGTCAATTTCTAGAGAAAATCTCATTAAGATTTTGATTGGTTGTGCTGAATCTATAGATCAGTTTTGTAAGAGGGAGAATTAACATCTGAACAATATCAAGCCTTTCAATGAATGAATATCATGTATCTTTCTATTCATTTTATTTTGTTTTTCTTAGCAAGTATTTCATGAAATTTTGTGCAAGGGTCCTACACATTTCTGGTCAAGGTAACCCCTAAATGTTGTATGTATTTTGATGCTATTATAAATGGTGTTTTGTAAGTTTTATTTTCTGTTTGTCTATGTAAAACCAAAATTGATTCTTGTATATCTGACCTTGTAGCTTGGTATGTTGCTATTTCTTATTTAGTCCTACTAGTGTCTTTTTGGATTCCTTAGGGTTTTTTCTACTAACACATTCATGTCATCTGCAAAAACAGTCTTACTTCTTTTGGTCCATCTTTATGCTTTTTATTCCTCTTTATTGCTCTCCTAAGGTCTTTGGTGTGGTGTACAACAGTAGCTTGATTTCGTGAAGGTCTGTGTTAGGGATTTTTTAGGGTGGGTCTATTTCGGTTTTGTTCTTTGGATGTGCAATCAAGTGTCACTTAATGACAGGTTACATTCTGGGAAATGCGCCATCAAACTATTTCATGGTTGTGTGAAACCAGAGTGTACACTTACACACACTTAGATGATATAACACAAGAGAAAATGACACAAGGGGTGGCTAGTGTTAGGTATGCAAGGCTGTTGTGGGTATAATGCCACACACTGTTTATGGTAAACCTTTTAAGAATAAATAGATAGAGAACACTCAAAAATAACAATAAAGAGTATAGTATAAGTTGGGCATGGTGGTACACACCTGTAATTCCAGCACTCTAGGAGGTTGAGGCAGAAGGATAACAAGTCGCAGCCCAACCCAGGTAACTCAGTAATTTAATTAAACTCTATATCAAAATAGTAATAATAATTTTTAAAAAGAGCTGGAGATGTAGCTCAGTGCAAAGGCCTGGATTCAATTCCCAGTACCTCCCTCCAAAAATTATACTACATGAACACATAAACCAGTGACTCAGTCATTTATGTCACCATCAAGTGCTGTGTAGTATACACAGTTGTGTGTGCTGCAGTTGACTGGCAGTACGGGAGGTCTGATTATGCCAGCATCTCCATGGACATGTGAGTTGTGCATTGTGCTGTGATGTTGGGATGGCTATGATGTCACGGGACCGTAGGAATTTTTCGGCTCTTTTATAATCTTATGGGCCACCATCTCCTTCACTGTATGTTACTGACCAAAACATGGCTATGTGGTGCATGACTGTGGGCCTCATTCTATAGCACGACCCCTTCTCCTCAGTGTGGAATTTCCAGGGTCTCGGAAGAACGCAAGGAGTGCTTACCAAGGTGTCTTCTTTCTGCTTGACCTGAACTTTTTCAACACGGAGGACCAGCTGGGGGTCTCCATACAGACTCTGTCCTCATTGACTCTGTTCTCTGATGGGCTTAGTGGACTTGTCCCCTGTGCGTGGACAGCCCTGCTCTTGCCCAGTGACGCCAGGGGCTCCCCAGTACAAGCTCATTCAACCTTCTTGGCCTGCTGCCTCTTCCCTGGCACCTTCCTTGGTCAAGTGTGAGGCTCACTTCACAGGTTTCCCTTTTTGCAGGGAACACAATGCCTGGACAGAGTTGCTTCCTGTCTTTTGTCTGCTTAATCATTGCTTGTGGTGGGGAAGGCACAACCAGTATGAGTTGACGCCATCATAGTAAAAAATACCATTTCACTTAACATCATGGTCTCCAGGTGCATCAATTTTCCTACAAACAACTCAAGTTTATCCTTCTTTATGAGGTAGTTATGCTGCATTGTGTATAAATACCACGTTTTCTTTGTCCGTGTCATGTTGATGGATATATAGGCTGCTTCAAAGATTTAGCTGTTATGAATTGTGCTGCTATAAACATGGGTATGCATGGATCACTGTAATGTGATGTCTTTAACTCTTTTGGGAAGATACCTAAAGGGGAATAGCTGGGTCAAATGAAATTTCCAGTTCTGGTGTTTTGAGGAATCTCCATATTGATTTCCATAGTGGTTTTTACTAGTTTACATCCTGCCCAACAATGTGGAAGGATTCCTTTTCTCCTGCAGCCTCACCAGCATTTGTTAGTATTTGATTTCTTGATGATTGCCTTTCTTTCTGGGGTAATTCTCAATGTTGCTTCAATTTGCATTTCTCTAGTGACCAGTGATTTCGAGCATTTCTTCATGTATTTCTTGGCCATTTTAAGTGAAAGAAATTAGACACGTTTAAATATCACATGGTTTCTCCATTTGAAAAACCTAAATTGTAGAAAAAGAGCAAAATAAAAGATAGATAAGAAGTAGGGATCTAGATAGATCTTTTCCAAATGGGAATGAGATCAAGAGGTGGAGGGAGGACGAAGGGAGAGGAGGGAAAGGGGTTGAAAAAGAATGAAGATGTGTCATGTGCATTCACCAACTCCACACATGAAATGTGAACATTATGTACTGCAAACATGGACTAATAAAAAAAAATAGAATTTCACCCATACATCCATTTTTCAAATACGCCTTCCATAACAAGAACCTATCGTTTCATTTCCCCCTTGCATGAGTTTAGCGGAACACCCCAACTGTGTCTCCGCGAGTTCACAAAAGGACCTGAAGACTCCTATTGCGCTTATTCTGATGAATGTTAGCTCCATAAGAGACTGGCCTCTCCTCAAATATCGGGAAATGTTGGTGTCTGAGTTTTCCTACCCGAGAGTCGCATGCACGTTAACACGTTAAGGACTGTGATATATTCTATTAAAAAACTTTCATTAACTCAGTGTTTCCCAAAATTTAGTTGACTGGTGGAACTTCTTATTTAGGGAATATTCATTAATATTGAACATTTTTGCTCATAGATTGATTACCTGACCTCTTTTTTATTTTCCCTAACATCCTGGAAAAATACTTTTCAGAGGCCAAAAAGAGAGGATTTGGTAAACCAATTAAAATCAAGGCTGACATAGTATTTAAGATGAGCACTTTTGGTAAGGCCAGCAATTAAATAGATAATTTAAATATATTCTGCAATATGGGTATCTGAATTCCATATCCCAGTTGTGCAAGTAAGAAGGTATTCTAGGAAAAGGAACTTTTGCTTCTAAAGTTGTTGGGCTCAAATGAGCGTATTTATTTTTTAAAGGCCTAGCAATCTGAAAGTAAAAGGGTAGCAAATAAAACGTCACCTTCAAAAGTATTTCATATAGAGTATATTTTAAAGATAATAACCCACATATACTGTAAATATATAAATTTTATTAATCATTTATGAACCTCCCTAAAATACTTCTGGAAACATTTTCCAGCTAAACACCTTTTAAAAACCAAATGACATCATGTCTGTTAGGGATCTGAAAGGCGTCCCCGCCCTCCATAAAGCAACTCCTGAAAAGCTTGCCGTCCTCCTCCCTAAGAGTGAACACCTGGAAAATGTGACTGCAATGAACCCCAAAACATCATGCTGAGGAGTTGGCTAGATTTAAACACCTCTCTCTGGGGAAGTCCCCTTAGGCAAAGCAAGAATTAAGACCATGATCCTGGGGGCTTCACGGGCCACAAAGGCTGAGCCACTGCGAGCGGCCTTTAGCTGTAGGGCAATTTGCGGGAGGATCTGGGTCCCCTGACTGAGGTCCCCGGCTGAGCATACTTTCTGCCCGCCTGCACCTCCCTGTTGCTCTCAGTTAGGTACACATTCTGACCTGCAGGCAGAGGCAAAGTCAATGCCTACTTACACATTTAGGCAGCTGTTTATCTGTTCATTCCAAACTGTTTTCCTGCTTTCTGGTTCTGTCCCAGGTACTATACCAGAGGTGCAAAGATGAAGTGGTGGACAAATCCAATCCCTCCAATCCCTGCCCTTGAGGGCCCGACATTCTGGAGAGCAAGAAGAGCAGCTGACCAATCAGGGCACAGGTAAGAAGTACTACAAGAAAAATGGGTCACACTAAGAGGTCAACAGTGGTTCGAGGAGAGGTGTGTTCCATAAGGGTGACCAGAAAGGTTCTCTGAGGAGATAATGCTTGTGGAGTGGTATTTGTGAAATTAGGCAAAGAAACGTGTGGGAGAAGAGCTTTCCAGGCAGAGTCAAGAGTGAGTCCAGAGGTCCTGCTGTTGGGACTTTTGGTTGAACCCAACGGCTCCTAATCACCAGGATTGGATTAGGAGGATGCACCAGGCTTACCCAGGAAGCTTAAAAAACCAATCATATTCCTGACCCCACCATCTCAGAGGCTGATTGTGTAAACCAGGGGTGGGGTCCGTGCGCCTTGGTTTTTAAAAAAATGCCTCCCAAAAGGTTTTGATATTTAGCCCAGTTTAGGAAACTGATGGAATCCAATGACCTAATTTTTACAGATGAAGAATGTGACTTCCAGAGAGAAGCGGTGTAGCCTCAGGTCAGAGAGTTAAATAGTGACAGAGCCAGGCCCAGCACCATCCTCCACAAGCCCAGCTAGAGCTCATTGTCCTCTACCTTGCTCTGTTTCTCCCATCACCCCACTGTTCTTCCCATGCCTGCAATAGAACGGGCTGCAGAAATGTGTTTCTTCTAATAATAGTTGTCATTATTGGTGTCATTACTAAAAACAATAACTGCCACTCATCGAATGCTTACTTTAGTTTAGTTGCTCTAAACTCATGAAATCCTTCCTGACACAGAGTAAGGTGTGAGAGTGGCATACTAATTATCCTCACCTGGCAGACGAGGTAGTCGAAGGTGGAGAGATTGACTGAGCCCGAGGTCACATGGCTGGAAAATGACGGCACTGGACCATCGTCCTGCAGAGTTCATGTTCTTTGCCTAAATCCAACCCAGGGGAGACCCTAGGAGCTTTAGCCCCTTGTCCTAAACACACATCAGGGATCCTGGCCATGGCATCCTTCTGCAGGAAGCTGGGGCTGTGCCCAAAGCTGATGGATCCTCTGCAAATTCAGGCAGTGGTGTGGACCACTGCATGACTTCTGCATGACTTACTTGTCTTCTAGATAATTCCATTTAGTGATGTTTCCCTTCCAGGTCTGAGGCTGCAGAGTGGTAAAGTTGTGTGTGCTCTGGCACATCATCTGTGTCACAGCTCCCCCGAGTAACCCATTGCCAGGCTTCTTCCCTGAGCCCAGGTGGTGGGAGTGTCATTTATCTCACTGTGCAGGACCTGGAGTGAGGTCTAAAGATGAAGAGAGTATGATCTGTCAGCTGATGAATAATTATAATTCATGCTGCAAAGGAGCATTATTCCACGGAGCGCTGAAGAGACAGAGAGCCATGGAAGTTCAGAACAGCTTGTACGATGTGTGATGGACAAATACAGTGAATGTTTGCATTTTTAAAAATTTATTACCATGAAAGGCACATTGCCAAGAATCTCCCTCAAAATATTCCCTTAACTTCAAACACACTTATCCCATCATTCTTGCTACTTCCTAAAGCAGTTCTGGAAGTGCTCTTTCGTGAAGGTCTATAGTTTCACTGTCATGGCTGCCTCTATGTTAGGAGTCAATTCAAAACATTTACCTTCATGGTTATTTTGACTTAGGGAAAGAGCCAGAAGTCACACTGTGGCAGATCCAGTGAATTAGAGGACACACTGAGATATCTTTATGAGCTGCCTTTCCATTGGATGACACTCAGAAACAGCATTCAGCATATTTCTGATCATACCTCATAAAGACAAATCGTATTTCTGAGCTCCACAATTTCTGAGGCTGATTTGGAAGGGAGGGGAGAATTTTGAGGGGGGACTTATAGCAACAGGTCTTTTACTGGAATAAAATTTTTAGATTTAAAAGTTCACCACAAAAAAGCCAGGTGTGGTGGTGCACACCTGTAACCCTAGCACTCGGGAGGCTGAGGTAAGAGGATCTCCGTGAGTTCGAGGCCAGTCTGGGGTACATAGTGAGTTCAAGGTCAGTCTGAACTACATAGCGAGACTCTGTCTCAACATCACTCCCCCCAAAATGAAAGTTCACCACATATTTTGATCAAACCCCACCTCTTGAGAAGAACAGCAAGGATTTTGTTGTTGTTGTTGTTGGATCTGGCCCTTGTTTGGTAGGGATAAGGAAAGGGTAACTGAGAAGGAAAGGCAGCCACAGGGAAATCACAGAAGTGTGACAGGGCATGGTAGTTTGGGAGAAGTGGGTTAAGAGAAAAGTCACAGATCTCACTCTGTGTGCTAGTACATTTCTACAAGATAGGAGTTCATGGTGAGACAGACGCCATGACATATTTTTTTCTAGCATTATCCTCCAAATACAAAGAACAATAGCACAGAACATACTCCACTGGGATACTTGTCAGAGAGGATAGAGAATGCACGGTTCATGAATGACTCTGCGTTTCCTGAAAATAGCATGTTTTATTTTTATTATTCTTACAGGTTAATAACACATTGTTAGATGGGGCCACAGGAGAACACTGGGTGGGAGGATGACCTCCAATGACCTTGGCAATCTATTCCAACTGGTGGGGTAATCTTACATCTATCATGGAAGCACAAGGTCAGAATTAAGTATGCACATGTCCCAGCTACCTTGCTGAATCTTCTGAGACACTCTGGTGTCCTGGTGAGGCACTGTGGGTCCCTCCCAGTATTGAGGCCTTTATATGATAAATGTCTATTTCACACCAGTTCCTCTACAAAAGGTGGAAAAGAGGATCATGAAACTTCAAAGCCAGCTGTGAAGATGGCCAGACATTGGGGTGTGCAGGAACTGGTTCATGCAAGTCAATTGTTAAATTTTTAACAATTGTGTAAGCCAGTTAAATGCAGCTGCTATTAAAACTGAGTGATATTGAGTTATAATTAAATTTAAATATATCATATATGTATGTTTTTTGAGGCAAGGTTTCTCTATGTACTTCAGGTTGACCTTGAACCTACTATGAGGCCAAGGGGGGGCTCAAACTCAGGGCAATCCTCCTGCCTCAGTCTCCTAAGTGCTAGGATTACAGGTGTGCATCACCACGCCTGGCTATAAATTATATCTTTAAAAGGAGATGAATATTCAACACTCATTATTGCCTAATTATATCACTAGATTTTACCGTGACCCATGTGTCTGAGGTTATTATATCTGCATGGCACGCACAGATTCTATATAATGGTGTCCAACTCTTCCCACCCTCTTATTCAGTAATGTCACATTGGTAAACTGAAATCAGCCGCAATTTGTGTTTATGCTCTGGAAATGGGCAAATGCTATAAATCAGAGAGTGATTCAATAATAATATCTACAATTGCAAAGGTGGTGGAGAAATACTAATAATGTGGATTAAACTTAGAAGCGTGTTGTGTCTGCAGTCATATGATGGGTAGCACAAAAAGTTGAGGAAATATTCTAGCACTCACAAACTTTTCAATCCAGCAAAGAAATCTCTCACAGCATTGACAAAAGAGCCAGGTTCCTACATATCTTTGTTTCACTTTTGTCTTACTCTTACATTTCAATGAAAGTATCAACCAACGGTCACATCATAACTACATTCCTTTGTCAATGGCTATCATAGACAGATTGATTACCTATTTAAGATTCCAGCAGTGATTGATAAAAACCTTTCGTGATATTGATTTAATTGTATGAAATGTGCAAGAAATGGTATTATGGTGGTTAATTTTATGTGTCAATGAGATGGGGTGAAGGGATACTCAGATAAAATATTATTTCTAGGATCTCCACAAGGGAAGAGATGAACATACAAATCAGTAGAGTGAGTGAAAAGATCCACCTTCCCTAATGTGAGCAAAGACCATCCAGTCCTGAGGGCCTGAACAAAAAGGCAGAGAGGAAGCACAAATTTTCTCTCTTCTTGAGCTGTGACATCCATCTCCTCCTACCCTTGGACGTGGAATCTCCCAGTTCTTGACCTTTGGAAGCCAGGACCGACACTGGCAAAACCACCCCAACCCCACCACCACTCACTCCCAGGTCTCGAGCCTTCCGTCTGGGACTGGAAGGTTCGGTGGCGGTTCCTCTTCTTCAGACTCAGACTGAACCACCCCATTGCTTTCTGGGTCCTCCATGCTGCAGCGTTTTATAAGACTTCTTGCCTCTATAATCAGGTGTCAACTATTATAATGTCTATCTAGCCTGTTATTTCTCTAAAAAACTCTAATAGATGTGTGTTGTTATTTTTAAATTGTGTGCTGTACATTCTTTTTATCAGTAAAATTTATAATAAACTTATCAGTCTACCTATCTACTCTGTCATCCATCCATCCATCCATCCATCCATTCGTCCACCCACCTACCCATCCATCCAGCATCCATCCATCCATTCATCCATCCATCCATTCATCCATCCATCTATCCATCCATCCAACCATCCGTTTGTCTGTCCATCCATCCATCCATCCATCCATCCAACCATCTGTCTGTCTGTCCGTCCATCCATCCATCCATCTTTTTCTCTGGAGATTCAGTTTTTAAACTTTTGTCAGCCCACCATTCCTAAGATGCTTATATTTTGTAAGTTGACAAAGAGGAAAAGTCATCCTCTCACATAACATAAATCGAATGGTCTCTGGTGAACACAGCTGCCTTCCTTTGGTTTCACAGAATCTCCTGGGAGCTAACGAAGAGCTCGTTACTCAGTACACAATGGGCTAAATGGTAGTTGACTCCCTTATCAAACACCATGCACCTTTTTCCAGGAGCTCCAGATTTTTCCTACAGCAGCTCCTCCTAACAGCCTCTCCAGATGACAGCATAAGATGCTTTGCTCTCTCCTCTTCCTGCCGAAAAACTCCAGGAGCAGAAGCCCTGACCCTGACATCTCCCATGTTCTCCCTCATTCATGAAAACCTGACACAGCTGCCCTCCTGTTGTTCATCAGGCCACTGCGCATGCTCCCACCTCAGGGCATGGCACCTGCTGTCCTCTCTGTCTGGCACAGATATTCACACGGCTTTTATCCAAATATTCCCTTCCTGACCGCCCAGTCTAGACCTCTGCTTCCTGTCTTCCCTCTCTCTTCTATGTTGCTTTCTCCTCCTTCATTATACCTATCACTTCCAGTTGATGTGCATGTATTTGTCATCTACCTGCCTACTAATATGTGTGCTCTGAATGGCACAGTTTTATATGCTCGGAGCCTTGAGCAACACCCGCCACAGTACCTGTGCTCAATGGATTTTGTCAAAAGAATGAGTGACTAGACCTGGCTGAGAGTTTCCTTTTCCTGTGAGGTGCCGTCTCCCTGAGATAACGACACTCCTTTTTGCCGCAGGCTCACCCCAGGGCATGAGGCTTTGGTGCGGGTGTGTTATCCAGCTGTGTCTTCTTTCTGGTGAGTGTGTGTTGGCAAACATGTCCTATCTGCCTGCTACAACTGGCTGTCCCACTTTAACTTTCCAAAAGATGGATGTCTTATGGATTTGCTTTTGAATCCTACTTCTTTGTCTCAAAGGGAATGAAGGAGCAGAAACAACAAAGGCTGCCTAGAAGTTAGTCTTCCCAATTGTTCTACTGGGTAAAAAGATACATAAAAGGAGGAGGGGGAGAAAGGACAGAAAGAGGGAGCACGGGCTGAGGCCTCCAGCTGCAGGTCCCTCAGGGGCCTGGCTGGCATTAGCCTGATTCTGGAGCTAAGGAGAAAAATCCAGAAGAGCTGCCCCTGCATGGGCTCTGATTGGGCCCTCACAGGGGCAGTACCACCCCGTCTTCTGGCAAGTTCCAATGAGGGGATTCATCACAGTGGGTTGTATTTGGGGACATCCCATCTCTTTCTTAGTAGTAAGGAGGAGTTATAGGTGGCCTTCCTGCTCATTTTCCACTTTGAAACAGATTCTGTAGTGCTGGAAAAGCATAAATAAAAGTACAGGCCAGGCCGGGGCTGCATTGCAGTGGGCCACTTCTCAGGGAAGTCTGAAGCCATCCGTTGGAAACTCAGAGGGTGGGATTGATCGCGAAGTTCAGTCCTCTCACTTCCCAGCTGGGAGACAGGCCCACTACAAGCTTCTGAAGGGACACACTCAGATCATGTCACTTAGGGCAGTTGTGCCATTGGGCAGGATGAAACCATTTGTCCATGGGCTAGTGTAGTGCTGGGCAAATCTACCAAAGTTTTCTGTCCTCCCTGCTTTGATCCCTTTGAGGACAAGGCCCGCAGCTTCCCGTCCAGATTGCTGTGCAGTTCAAATGCGTTGATACACACGATGCTCTTAGCAGAAGGTCTGGGCCAAGGCAGCCTTAAGCAAGTGTTGGACGTTTTGTTTATTGTGGTCTGCTTTGCCAGTCCCCTGTCCACTATCCGCTGCTAGGACTGTCCTGGGAGTGAGGATCAGATGGATTACAGAGAGCAGATGCCACATGCTTTAGTCCCACAGTTTCATGCCAGGTGTCCTGGATGGCATCAGCTATGCCAACCCATATGTGCCAATATGAGAAAGAGACCCTGTTCCTAAGAAGCCATTGGAAAGGCAGCCAGATTGACAATAAGAGGATAGCTACTAGGGCCCAGTCCCCTTGTACCTGCCACGCCACCTCTGCATGCTGCCACCCCTTTGTGCCTCCTGTGAGGTGGAACGATGATCCCTACTGTGCCTCCTCCAGCAGGACCAAGTGCACACAGAGGGTCTGTGACTGCATTGCAATTCTTCTGCCAGGGGTTGTGGCAGTGGGAATGAAATAGGCATTGATCAAAATGATCTTTGATTTCACTCATCTTTTTTTTTTTTTTTTTGTGGGTACCTGGAGGTCGATCTCAGGACCTCGCACGCCAGCAGGCGCCCGTGCCGCTGAGCGATATCACCGGCCCCTTTTTCGTATGTGGGTTCTGGGAGTTGAACTTGGGCCCTCGCGCTTCCCGGGCAGGCACTTAAGCCGCTGAGCCATCTCACCGGCCCCTGATTTCACTCATCTTGATGTGGACCAGATGTTAATAATGCTGAGGGTGGGTGATGGACGAGTCCTGGGGAGACCCACTGGATATCCCAGCAGTGAAGCACAAGTCAGAGAACCTGAATTCCAGCTCTACCATTGTATTTGTCAACTTCCGTCACTGGGACATAATATCAGACATAATTTAAACAAGGATATGTTAATTTGGTTCATGGTTTTGGAAGATTCAGTCCATGGTTGGTTGACTCCAAGGCAGGAACATCATGGCAGAAGGGCATGGTAAAGCAGAGTGCTTACCTTGTGGTGGACTGGGAGCAGGACAGGAAATGACACCAGAGCAGAAGGGGCAAAGGACCAGATATAGACACCAGGGTCAGACCTCCACGACCCACTCAGACATACTTAGAAGTGTGCCCACCGATCCCTTGGGCAGATCCCAAAGCCAATCAAGATTACCCTTCACCCTAGCCACCACAAATGCTCTCTGGCCACGTGACCTTGTGTATGTTATTTAGCTTCATCTGTAAACTCGGAAGCATAATGGATGTCTCAAAGGATGGTTGTAAGGAGCAAACAAAATCACACACATGAAGAGCTCCCAACAGGGCCTGGTGTGCAGCATCTCTACAAGGGTTGGCTGTGCTTTGGTGAAGTCAGCCATTCCAGCATCCATCCCTTGTCAAGCCCCTGAGAGGATCCTGTTTGCAGGGCAGTCAGGCAGGTGCCTGATATGTGGATGGGAATTTCAATTAACCCATTTCCTGGGCAGGCTTGACCCATCCTGGGGAGACATAGGAACACATGTGCAGCCCATTGCTCCCCTGCAGGCAAGTCCCCCACAGAACCAACTGGAACTAGCTCCTTGCGTGACAAACAGTGTGAAAGCAAGGAAGGGCAGTACAGTGACTGCTTCTGTCCAAGGGCATTGTGTTCCAATGACCTCTTTGTGACACCTGGGCTAAGAGATGCCTGTAGCCAGAACCCTTCTCCTTTGGCCCAAACAATGCCAAGTTCCAAAGCTCTGCCATCGCTTTTCTATGGTGCTTCCTGCTATTTCCTTTATTTCTTTATACTAATTCAGAGCCACTGGGTGTGGTGACTCATACCCATCATCTTGCCTGTCATCCTAGGTACTTGGCAGGCTAAGGCAGGGGGATCACAAGTTCAAGCTTAGCTTGGGTAACTTAGTCAGATCCTGTATCAAAATAAATATATGAGGGTTGGGGATATAGCTCAGAGCTCCCTGGTTGAATCCCCTGTAGTACATTAAAAAAAACATTCAAGCCCTCAGTTTCACTTACTTCTAGCCTGGCTTCTGGCCTGTGGCATCTTCTGGCTTTGGGGGATTCCCCCAATCTACCTGATGTCATCCTTTGCATATTGACCTGTATTGGTTTCACCTACTGGTGCACCCCAAGTCCCAGCACACATCAAGCACTCAATTATACCTTTCAAAAGGTCAAGTCCGGAAAGTCGCCCGCTGACCTCAGAATCAGTTCTCGGATCGGCAGTGGAAGACACCCTGCCTTGCTTCCCCACTGGGTGGATCATATCCACCTGCAGTAGGTGCATGGGCCCACACTCTGGATCTGCTCTTATGGGCTGGGTTTCAATCTCACTCCGGCTCTCCCGTCTCAGGGCCTCCCAGCAAAAGCAGCGTTCTGATCCTGCCCTTGTCCAGCTCCAAATCCTTAGGAGGCTCCCCATTGCTTTTGAGACTAAATACGAATCGCCTTCACTAGATCTAGTCTTCCAAACTCAGTTTTCTTTCGTTCCCTACCAATACTCTTCCCTGAAACCTTTCTGCCTTTGCCGCTTTCTTCCTGTTGCTCCTTCTGTTTGGATAACAGATGCTCGGGAGGGGTCTCGAATGTGGCTGGTGGTTCCTCTGCCTGCTGGAATCACTCACAGCTTCCAAGGTCAACGTGAGCTTGCAAGAGTCATCTCCAACATCGTGTTGTTTATAAAATCTCAGCGAGCTCTCCAGCTCTGTGCTCCTCCTTTGTTTCTAGACCTCTGCTTGTTTCTGTAAGGCCCTCAATCATTCCCCCTCCTGTGTGACTGGAAGTTCTTTGAGGATAAGGACTTGGTCTTGATTCTATTTCCCTTCCCATGCCATGGCCAAGGTACATTCCCAGGAAATAGTGGATTGAATAAAATCTGTGTCACGTAGCCATTCTGTGCACAAAGGCACTGCTTTTACACTTAACAATTCCTGCTTCTAATTTCTTCCCAGGTTGTGTGGATTTTATACAAAGAGTGATTTTTTTTTTTTTTTTTTTTTTTGTAGTCCTCAACAAAAACCAATTGCAAGCATCATTTGAATGAGATGCTGGAACAAAAAGACAGCACATTTTGGATTGCTTTAAACATGCAATGATTCTTACCCTATCTTCATACCCAGAAACTCAAATGGTAGTTTCTTCCAAGCTAATCACTACACACTGATTATTCAAAGAAGTCACATGGTTTTGTCTCAGATCTAGGAAGTCCAGACATGAATTACTCCAGCCTGTCTAACCAACTTTTATTTAGGGAACAAAGATAGAGATTGGGTCATTTGTTCAAATAATTTGATTAGCAAACATTCATTTTATAGTACCTGAAGAGTGGCTGAAGAGAAGTAACCATCTTACCACTAGGGATTGCATTCCTGAACGTGTAAATTAAACTAGTTGCTGTATCTTACTTTTCCTCCCAAGTCTTTAGATATTACCTGTCCCCAGACATGATTTCAGGATGCACTTGGCAAGACTGAAATGAAAGCATACTTTGTGGTGAGGTATGGAGGTTGGTTTCTTGACAATGACCTAGAGAAAAAGAATAAAATCTACTTTACATCAACAGAATGTCTCTAATTGGGTCCTGAAGATCGAACAATTCCCTTCAATACAGCTGGGGCTTTGGGTAGCCCCAAGCCAATTAACTCAAATTATATAATTTTCCTCCCCCTGCCTCCATCTCCAAAGCTTGACTTGCTTATTTAGTAAAGAGGAGGATTAGTGAAAGTATAAGAAGCCATTCTCGGCTGCCTGGCACAATGTGGGAACTTAGTTCTGGGCCCGCCAGAAACATCCTGGCCAGGATGAAAGAGAAAAAGGAAGCCAAAATCAAGCCGATTCCTTGGTCTGACTCTTCTCTTTCTGGGGACACAATGGAATTCAGCATAAATATATTACAGGATTACCAGGGAGCAGAAAGCATCCTAGGGTTTAAATGGAAAAAAAAAAAAAAAGCAATCTTTAGCTCTCCTAAATCTCTGGAAATGTACAGGAGCTCATGAAAGCAACAAAGTCATGAGGCAGTCAGAGAAGACTAGGGGATTTGAGGTTGTGGGGGAATCTGAGCAACTGCATGTGTGCGTGTGTGCGTGCACTTGTGTGTGTGCTTGCATATGTGCAGGTGTGTGCGTGTTTGAAGGAGCAAGAGTTACACTGTGAGTAGATTTCATTTCTCTTCTCTTTCCAAATGATTTAAGGCTGGGATGAGTATTGGACAAATGATAAAATTAGGTAACAAAGCCAAGTGCATATGTTTCAAATGAAAAGAACATAATGATTTAAAGGGCGGAATAATACTCTGCCTTAACAACTACATCGCAAAATGTTCAGTATGTATTGTTCTAAACACCTTAGCAATTTTCTATTTTATATAGAATACTTCAATTTGTGATCCTTGTAACAAGACCCTTGTGATGAGATTCATCTGATTGGACAGTTGTGCAATATAAATGAACTTAAAATAGATGAGTTTTAATAAGAAAAGGTAATTAATGGTATCCCAAGATTAGCACGACTCTTCAGGGAAGCCCTTTGTCATATTTATTGGCCTGTGGAATCTCAACTCCTAAGTGCTGACCTTTTCGGTGCCAAAAGAGAAAGCAAAAATTAGACACTCTGAATGTCTCTATTCTCTTCTAACTATGTAAAATATGGCACTGAACTTAGCCTGCTCTTTTCTCAGGCATTCCGTCCTGAGGGGACGCTGCCTGGATACTGTTGTCACCTTCAACAGTTAGAGTTGAATGGTTTCATGTGACAGGCTTGTCTGGCATTTTAGGTGCTAGGACTTATCTTCCAAGTTTGATTTTTTCCCCCAGAGGTTTGTCAAAAAAACCAGTGAAATCCCAGATCTCTAGAAAGTTTCAAGTCTATTTCCAACAGCTTCCATGGGTGAAGTAGCATTTTGTCTTCTTTTGATGGCTCTGTCTCTCTAGGATTTTCTGAGATCTATGATATTCTAGAGGTCTGTTCACTGGGTTCTTTCAGAAGCTACTGAGCATCAGGGTAAGACTGAGTGCTAGAGAACCACACACCAAGGCTTGATCCTTTTTCTGTTAGTAGCTTTTGTCTTTGAGGAGATGTGTTCTCAAATTCACGGGCTATAGCTCCAGTAAGGGGACTAAAGTAAGTCTAAGACTATGGGTAACAGTGAAAATAAAGACAATAAACTTTCAAATTCAGAGAGGAATATTAAAAACCATTTTGTCCATCCCGTCATCCTAAAGACGGAACCATGGCAGCCCAGGAAAAGAAAGTTACTTGTTCAAGGTCACATGGAAACCCAGTGGCATAGCCTGACCAGAACGTGGTTCTCTTGACTCAAGTTGAATAATCCATGACTATCAATGCCTATGACATCTTAATTATAGAAGCGTGTCACTTATTTTTCTGATTTCTAGGTTGCTAAAGGCAGGGGAACACTATGACTTACAGGTTGGTTTTCATCCTGGTATCCTTGGCAGGACAGATTTGGGATCTGCGGTAGAGGCTTTAATGTGGAAAAAGCAGACAGAACCCTAATAGTGCTGTATTAATTAAAAAAACATGGAAGCTTCCGTCTCCAAGCCTTATCTGGCCCTCTACTTTGGGACCCTTCACCAAAATCAAAGCACCACTATGGTTTATTTTGAAAGTATCTTGAAAAGGATAATGTTTGACCACTCCTCCGCTTGGCTTTACCTCCATGTGCTGTGTGTAATGATCCAGAGAGAATCAATTGGACACTGCATTTTAAAGATAAGGCTTGGGATTCTACTTCTAGGTAACCTGGTGACCCCAATCAATCTCTGTCCTACGAACCCTCTGAAGATTTGGTGCTCCAGTCTGCAATTAAGTCCCAGCTTCCAAGGATGGCGACAGATGTTGCAATCCAAACACCTTTATTAACTATTTATCTTCAGATGTGTATCAACAACCTCTTGCCCAACCGAAACACTGGCCTGCTCCTTAAACGGAAAATCATGCTCTTTCATCTTCAAGCTATTTTTCCTTTGAGAAGAAATAAATAGATTTACTAGGAAAATAGCTTGATAATATTTAATTTCTTTAGATTTTTGCCTTTCCTAAAAACAGTTGTTACCTATCAAACAAAAACATTGCTACCGCATTGCATACCCCAATCATATAAAACATCAGAGAGGATTTAGGGTAAGCAGAAAGCAGAAGTAGAGATTTCAATGTTTGGTTTCCTTTTATTTCCTTGTAAAAGTTGCTAACTATATTTCATTGGCCAGATTTTGGCCCTGTTTGAACCAGAGCTTCAAGGCTATAAAGAATAATCTTTGCTGTGTACCTGCCTACAAGAATGTTGGGAGGATTATAAATGGTGGTGGACTAATTTAAACCCCGGGAACGAAACACAAGGCCAAAATATTTGAAGCAGGACCCTGTGGAATCCTTCATAACTAAACTCATCAAGGTCTTTTTGTATGGCTGAGCTCTTGCCTGCTGTTTTTTGAGGCTATTCCACGGAGAGGAAAATAAAGTATTGTGAGGGTCAGGAGGATTCTTCCCCTTTAATTTAACTCCCTGACTGAACTTGCTAAGTCCCCCTCACCCAGCTAGGCTGCTGGGCAGAGCTTTGTGACAGGACTGGGGGAATTCACAGCACCATAATGAAGAGAAAGTTTCCAAGAATTCTTCCTGCCATTTGCCCTCATAAAATTTGCAAAACTCAGATATTTTTAACCATAGTTGGTTAAGAATGCTATTTCCGCTGTGCTGTTTCCTTCATCCTACTTCTCCAGGGTAAGTGGGGTTGTAGCCTCATAGCTTTCATGCACTCTAAGGGGACCTTAAGTTTGGAAAACTGTGGTTGTGACTTTGTGTGATGTATTTGTGTGGTTTGCTGTCCCTTCTGTGTATAATTAAATTGTTGCTGGTCTTTCTGGTGCATGAACCCCTTCCAGGAACACTGTCCACACCGCGTGGACCCACCTGCTGACAGGGCACGGAGCTGCAGACCAGAGGGCCCATTGAGAATTAAATAAACACAGGAGCTAGGTGTGGTGACACACATCTATAATCTCAGCACTCTGGGAGGCTGAGGCAGAAGGTTTGCAAGTTCAAGCCCAGCCTGAGCAACTTAGTGACTTAGCGAAACCCGGTGTCAAAATAAAATAAAAAGGTCTGGGGATGTAGCTCCGTGGGAAGGTCCTGGGTTCGACCACCAGAACTGCAAACAAAACAAAACAAGACAAAAACCAAAAGCTAAACACCGGAGGCCTGTGTGCAATGGAGAAGAAGCAGGGCTAGCAAGGGTTGGGGTTTGAAGCCAGCCTGTGGAAAACATGTCTAATCACATGGGAATGCAGCTGGATATGAGAGAGTCCATTCTATGACTGGTCAAAGGAGAATTCCCTCTGTGAGGACTGCACTTAATAAAGCATTGTTTATAATTTAAAACATACACATATCTTTTTCTTTTTAGATGGGAACTGTGTGGAATAGAATTCGTCAGCATCCCTGGGTGTATAGATGATAACGTGGAGTGCTACAAATAGTGAGTTACATCTAGGAAGAAATCCTGAATTTTCAGTATCTCAATTTTCAATAACAAACTTCCAGCCGATCCTGCTAAAAGAACCAGTAAATTACCTTTGTATCATATTACAAAATCACTGGAATAATAAGAAGTAATCAAAAAGTAGTAAAAGATGTGGGTTAAAAACTTACAGAGATATATTAAGCAATTAATTACTAAAAATGCTGTTTTAAAGAAACTTTAAGATGTGTATGGTATTTGCTAATTTTCTAAATAAAAATCTTTGTACTTAATTTAACTTGCAATTCTTTTTTGGTTGTTTTGTTTATTTGTTTGTTTGTTTTGAGACAGGGTCTTGCTATGTAGTCCAAGGCTGCTGCACGCACCAGGGCTGAAACAGGACAGACGGAAGTGCCTCCGGTCACCTCTGAGTGGAGGCTGGAAGAGACAGGTGACTGAAAGGTGCATGGGAAGATGGTGCTGGCTGGAAAGAAGCTGCACACTGTGAAGCAGGGAGGCCAGGGAGAGGGAACGTTGTAGACAACAATAACAGTAAGAAAAACAAAGGCTGCCGCTATAGTTTATATCTAGTCGTCTCCCAAAGCCACACGCGCTCACAGATGGGACTTTGGGAGGTGACTGGATCATGGATTAGTGCACTGATCGGTCTATAGCTAAAAGTGATGTTGGGAGGCAGGGTTTGGTCAGAGGAGGTGGTCACTGGAGAGGTGGCCTGAAAGGGTTCATCTCCCTCCCCACTTCCTCCCTGTCTTCTCTGCTTCCTGTCCACCATGCTGCGAGCAGCTCTCTTCCGCCAGGCCCCTATGCCACACTTTCCTGCCTCAGAGTCAGTTGACTATGGACTGAAGTGTGAGACAAAAGAAACCTCTCTTCTTTGAGTTGTGGGTGTTAGGTGTCGTGTCCCAGCAATGAGAAAGTGGCTAAGACAGCTGTGCTTGTGGAAACGGTTCTATAAAATGACCAAGAGCTGGAAGACCGTGACCTTACACAAGTGAGTCAGCCTTCCCATTCCTCGAGGTGTGCGGGGCTGCTACCCTCACGGCCTGGTAGAGGTCTTGCAAGGGGAGGGTGCTCATGTGGCACTTTACAGCCACATAGTAACTGGTAGCTCTCACTAATATGAATGTAATATTTATTAAGCACCAAACATTTCAGTGAAGCTAAAACATCAGTACATGATGGGCAGAGGCAGGGGAAATGGACAATAAGAGCTTGGAATGCCATACTTAGGAGACAAACTGGGGTGTCTTAGTTACCTTTCTCATTGCTGAGACAAAACACCCGACACCCAAAGTTAAAGGAGGAAAGGTTTATTTGGCTCACAGTTTGTAGAGGTTTCGGTCCATAACTGGCTGGCTCCAAGGCAGGGTGGTGTGGCAGAGGGGAAACAGTTTGTGGTGGCAGAAGGAAAACAGCAAAAACAACAGGAGAGGAGGGACAAGCCTCTTTCCGTCCCTTATAGTGCACAGGCTACCAGCCCCAGGACAGGTGTAGCGCTCACACCCTTAATTCCAGCATTGGACCATGAATCAATCACAAACTCTAGATTCAGCTGCCTCTGTAAAGCCCACCCCCATGACTGGATGAGGCTTTGGGGGGACATCTAGACACAAACCATAACACAGGGGGACACTACTCAGTCTCTTCCAGGAGTGTTCCCCATGGTGGCCTGATTACAAAAGTCCCTGACAGAGCATACTGGAAATGAGGTTCTCTAGCTCCTACTCTGGCATGGACACAGGGAACTGAAAGTTAGCAAAAATCTCAGGTAATCTCACGCTGGTGCTGGCTGAGAGACTGTTTCACTGTTATTTTGTGTTTAACCTAGAGTTGGAGTGGGCATTGTTTCCCTCTGCCCAGTTGGGGAGGAGCCGGCTGCAAAAGCTGCCTCCAGTTTCCCTTCTAAAAAAAAAGATAAAAACTGGAAGAGTTTCCAGGGTCAAGCAGGGTAAACTCTAAAGTCCTTTCTAGCTCCAGGTTTCTCTGTTTCTCAAACAGCTGAATCTCAAATCTCTGAAGGGCTGGGGGGACAGCCTGGGGACAGTCTGCAAACTGTGCTGCCAGACTCCAGGCTGGGGGTTACACACAGGGGCCCTGGCACATCAGAAGGCTGTCATCAAGATAAGAGCAGGACACCTTGGAGGGCCTTTCTCAGGGGCTGCACACACCCACTTCTGCACGCCCAAGTCTGGCAGCTCTTTTTGGTCTGATTTAACCCTTACCTCGCTGCAGGCTGCGTTGCCTGAGGTGAAAGCAGTTAGACTGGAAGATCTTGCAGCTCACTTCCTGGAACGGTGAGAAGGCTCAGCCCTTTGTCTGAGTGAGATTTAGCAAACTGGGTTTTAGAGCTCTCTGGTAGGAAGCTTTTTCATTCTGTGGTATGAGAAACAAACAAACAAACAAACAAAACCCAAAATAAATGCCTCTCATTTTGCGTAAATCACTTATACACTCTAGGACTCAGTTTCTTCATTTTGGTTCCCTGGGGGAAATGGCTTTTGTTTTTCAATTGGTATCAAATTCTGATGCCATAACTTTTACTGCCTCCCTTTCTTTTCCCCTGCCTATTTTGGGATAATCCAACTTTTTAGAATTACTTTAAGAAATAATACTTTGAGCTGGACACAGTGGCACATATCTATAGTCCCAGCACTTCAGAGGCTGAGGCAGGAGGATCCTTTGAAACTAGGAGTTCAAAGCCAGCCGGGACAACACAATGAGACCCTATCTTTAAAAAACAAAACAAAATAAAACAAAAAATCTTTGATCCTAAATGAGTTGTTTTCTATTCTCCTTAACTCTCTTCAGGATATCTTTACATTTTGAGTCAAACAGTGGTGACAGTGACCTCTCCAAGTGGCTTTCTCCAGAGTGCTTCAGAAACGCAGATTGGAGAGATCTGATTCAACTCTGTCTGCCTCCCTAAATGTTAAACAGAATGTGTTCCTGGGATCTTCTAAAGATGCACAGTGATTTCTTGGAGGGTATATTTTAAAGACAAGATGGAGGGTGCTTAGGCTGCAATCATTTGCTGACTTATTTTCTCATATAAAGGGTATGGAGATCATCATTTTCAAAGGGGGGAAACATAGTTACTCAGGAAAACACGCGCCTGGACAGGACTTGCTGATGAAGAAAAGTTGAGGTGCGGCATGTTATGCAAAGGCTGAAGTTGTGAAGGTGGATGGTAATTGTTCCTCAGTCTCAGGTTGTCCCTGGCTGGCCTCTGTTCCACATGTTGTCATTTTCCTCCGCGTGGAGCCCCCGGATCCTGAGGAAGGGATTGGTGGTGTCCCTGAGAGTAGGCATCTGCCCCCAGTGTTTGACTTCCTTCCTCACAGCTGCCTGCTCCAGGGTTCTGGGCTGGCTCCAGCCAGGGGACACTGGGGGACTCTGCCCTCCCACCATGAAGCAGAACACAGAGGGCAGGGCGTCTCCCACATCTTTGTCCACAGCACGGTGACTGCTTTTCAGGGCCCCTCCATGTGCCAGTTGGACCGGCTCCCGGAGTCCCCCTTAGCAGCTGTGGCCCAGGGGTGGAGGTGGGGGCTGTGACCAGAGGTAAGCGAGAAGCCGAACACCGGGAAAGGAGGAGCTTGAATCTCCCAGCCCAGTGTCAGTGCAGTCTGTTGGACTGCGGCAGCCATCTTGGGACAAATATTTATTGAGGCTTCCTAAAAGCCGCATGCTTAAGTGTGCTTCATAGCAGAAGGAGAAGAAAGAAATGTGGCCCTGTCTGGGGACATCGGAGGACTAGACATGTCCTTCCCAGCACCCTCTCTGCTGAGAGACCTAAGGCTTTCTTGGTGTGCCTGGGTCTGCCTGAAGAGTCACAGCCTGAGCCCTGCCACCTGCCCCCACCCAGGGCATCCTCAGGTAGTGTGGGTCAGGTTCCTTTGCTTGGCGCAGATCAAATGAAAGAAGGCCACTTATTTTGGTGAAAAGGAAGAAGGATTTAGTCAAAGCTATTTCCAGGGAGATGGAGGCGTCTCATTGTCCAGATCATCCACCTTCCCAGTCCAAGTGTGTTAGGGTCTTAGTAGTCAGGAGAGGACACAATGGGACAACAGACATATCCAGGCTTTGTTCCTCCCTCCTGGACTCAGCCCTCTCCTCCCTTCCCTCTGGAGCTGGAACTGGACTTTGACCTCCTGGTACCAGCGCCTCATCTTCTGTCCCTTCATAGGGGCTGAGGAGAGATGGGGTGAAGGTTTATGCCCCAGGCCTGAGGACATTTGGTCTCTAAAGGAAAAATCCAATTTAAAAGCTCCTTTTGCTGTAGTAGGTACAGGTCTCCCAGAAAGCCTGACTTGCGCCATGACAGGCAGCATCACGTGGCCCTCCTCTGACTCTGAGACAAAGGTCTATCATTTGCCCACCTATTTCTTCTGCTTTGCACCTCCTCTCTCCATCTGGCTTTTGGCCCAGTCCCTTTTATTTCCCCCCAACTCTCAACACACACACACACACACAAACACACACACACACACACACACAGACATACATACATACTGGATCTGTACCTGAGCCCTTTTCTCCTCAGATACTCTGCCTGCTTCCTACTCCAGGCCCCATTCAATGTCCAGCAGCCCAGTGACCTCTCTCCTCCTGAACCCCACCTTTGTAGTGACCAGGCTGGCCCATGCTCCCCAATTCTGGGCCAGATCCTGCATGGGGGAAGTTCTAGCTGTGGCCTCAGGGTTTTAGGACACAATCATGGTGTCATCTGGCCATTATGAGGCCTTCTCATTGGCCTTCTAGGTCTGCAATCCTTTACTCCACCAGCAGTAGAAAAAGGCTGAGAAGCAGGATTGCTGAACCTGGGAGAGGACGGTCTTTGTGGACAGAGGAGAGTAACCACAGGTAGCTGAAGGTTTGAACCCCAGTGAGAGCATCCTGGAGGTGATGAGGAATTAGGACTGAGGGATGGAAACATCTGGGAGACTGAATCTTCTTTTTGCAGTAGGAAGACATTCCAGTAGAAGTCTCCAAGAATGGAATGGGCTGCCTTGAATCTCAGCTAGCAGTGAGTGTCCCTAACAGACTCCATGGAGAATGACCCACTGGAGAAGCCGGAAGAATTTTAAAGCCCTTCCTGACTCATTCATCCATTACTGTAGTAGAGTCATTTCTCATTACTGGGACAAAATACCCACCAACCACAATTTGAAGGAGAAGAGGTTTATTATGGCTCATGGTTTCAGTTGGTTCAGTCCATGGTTAGCTGGTCTTGAGGCAGAAATGGCATGGCAAAATGGCATGGTGGAGGACAGTAGTTCTCTTCATGGAGGCTAAGAAACAGAGAGAGAAGGATGGAGCCAAGGGCAAGAATACAGCCTTCCAGGTCATATCCCCAGTAATACACCTTGTCCAACCAGGCCCCACCTTCTAATAGCACATTCAGTCATGAACTTATCAATAAATGAATCCACTGATGGGTGTAGTGCCCCACGATCCAGTAACCTTCCATACACATGAGATTCTGGGGGGGGGACATTTTAGATCTAAACTGTAATTGTATAACAAGCCACCCTAAACCCAGTGGCTTTGAACAATGACTTATTGTTTCTTGCAATTCTGTTGCTTGGCTGAGCAAGGTGGGTGGTTCTTCTGTTGGTCTTGCTTGAGCAACTCATGTGGCCACAGTCATTTGACATCTTGCCTAGAACTGCAGGAGCTGATATGGCCCACTCTTCCCTTGAGGGCCATGGTGGCAGAGGTCATCAGCAAGGCCTCTGTCTGTGTGTGGACTCTTATCATTCAGTCTTGAGCTTGGGTTCCTTAGGCAGTGGCAGGAGTGTTGCAAGAGGGCAGGGAGACACTGCCAGGACCACACTGAGGGGCACAGGCTGGGTAGCTTCTGCCTCATAAGGCCAGTCAGCTTCAAGGAATGGGGAAATAGAGTCCTCCTTTGGGCGGGAAAAGCTGCAGTGTGTATGACCTCGTCCAATCAATCACACTTCCCAAGATGCCATTGATTCCGAATCTTCTGGGTATTCCCTTAAATTCCATGAGTCTCTGGCAAGGACCATGGGAATTTCTAAGCTTGTGAAAAAGGATTCTGTGTGGGCTGGTTGCCTACCAAATATTACCCTTTCACCCTTCTGGGGAGGTGCTTATTCCTTCTCCACACAGTCGCCTGATTTAGGGGCACTGGGCTCACCCTGGCTTCTTGAGGGGGCCTAGTAAGTAGAGCGAGTCGCTCCCTGTCCAGGACTCCAGGTCTACACCAGTAGCCAGTGATCTCATAACAGCATCTGCCCTCAGAAACTGGTTGGGAAAGGGCAGGCAATTTAATGCAGACCAATGAGATACAAGGGGAAATTTTCTAGAAACTTCTGGGCAAAGAAGTTTCCTCATTCTTAAGAAAGTACTTCTGGAAAGGACAGGTTCTTTCCTGTGAGTGTGGAGGTGAGGGCTCAAACTGCTGCCTTCTTGTTTCCCAACTAAGGGTGAAGCCATGAAGGTGGGAGGGGACAAAGCCAAGAGAACCATGAGGAAGTAGAGAGGGACCCTGGTTGTCCATGCCTGAGCCCCAGCTTGGGCCTCTGGGCCGTTCCAGCACCATGAACCTGTAACTCCTCTTTACTGGATAAATCTGTTTCAACTGGATTTTCTGTTACTTGCAGTTTCAGGTATTATATTTGACCCAAGACTTAAAATTGTTGGATGAAAAATCAATACCTCTGTTACAGGTAGTAATGACTTTTAGTTAGAATAATCGTGTGCATGTGTGCGTGTGTGTGTATGTGTGTTACCGGGAATTGAACCCAGGGCCTTCACACTGAATAATATTCCCAGCCCTTTTTTTAAAATTAATTAAGTTTATTGGTACATTTTAGGTATACATAATGATCACATTCATCATTAGGAATTTTTACCTGTACATGATATATCTTGATTCTCTTTTTCCCATTCTTCTCCCCTCCCTTCAACCACTCCTTCCCTCCCAATTTACAAAAGCTTTGTTTTCATTTTTTCCTTCTTTTCTCGTATTTTTTCTTTTCCCTTCCTTTCACTCTCCCTCCCCCACCCCTAGTCCCCCTTCTCATTTGAACATTTTCTTCCTATTTCAAAATACCTATAATATATTTTGGTCCTTATTTTTACTTTTGGTTTCTCACATCAGAGAAACAATGCAATATTTACACGTGTGTGTCTGATTTCACTATGGTGAAATCATACTGATTTCAGTATGGTCTCAAGGTGCATCCATTTAGCTAGAAATGTCTCAAGTTTATTCTTCTTCATCCCAGCCCTTTTTTTATTTCTTCTTTTGAGACAAGGTCTCCATAAATTACCAAGTTGCCCAGGATGGGCTCGAGCTTAGGATTCTCCTGCCTCAGCTTCCCTGAATGCTGGGATTACAGCCACTCACCACCATGTTTTCTGTTCTCTTTTCCTAAAAAATGATGGAGTGGAAGATTCTTTATGTGATAATAGAACTCAAAACACCTTTGGGCATCATTTATTCAACCTTCTCACTTGCCAGATGGGGAAACTGAAAGCCAGACACTTGAGCAGAAATGTGTCTCCGATGTCGCAGTCCTCAAGTAACCATTGTGTTACACTCTCCACCTGCTCCACGCGACAGGACAGTTGTATGTTCCTGAGGCACAGAGATCACCTCGAGATTCAAACTTTAAATGTGAACCTCTAAGCGACCACCCCGGAAAGCTGTTTGGCAATTTCTGAAAAAATGTAATATTCCTCTGCCCTGTGGCTCAGCCAGTCCACTTCTAGGTATCCGCCCTACAGGAATGAAATCAAGTATCTTCTTCATAATGAATTACCAGGAATTCTTGTAACAATTTCTTTCATAATGGCTAAAAACTGGATACATCCTAGATGTCCAACAACAGGTAAATGAATGAACAACAAATGATAGTATGTCCGTGAAATAATACCCAGGAAGTAAAAAAGAGGAATGAACAACATTCAAGGATTTCAAAAACACTAAGCCAAGAAGCTAGACAAAAAGGAGGACACGCTGCACGACTGCATTTATACAAAGCTCTTGAATGGCAAGTCCGTTCTGGGGACAGTACCAGGCCAGTTGATGCCACGTGTTTGGGAGTCCAGAGGGACACTGGCTGGGGAGGAGCTTGAGCACAACCTCTGGGGTGACAGCAATGTTCTGTTCCGGATTGGGGTGTGGGGCACATGGGTTTACCCCTGGTCAAACCCAAACAAGCGCTTCAGATCTGAGGATTTCTGGGCATGTAAACTATGCCTCGTAAAAATAATGTGAAGTGACTTTCTGGCCACAGACAGGAAGGTCTGGCACGGGTGTTGCATGTAGTTAGAAGAGTGCGTGTGTGCTCGCAACACCCTAGGCTGCCGGAATGACTTTGCAGGGCTGCATCCTGAATCCAGGGCTTGGGAACCATCTGCTCCCTCTGGTGCCCCTGGATGGGCTCCGCCAACTTCCTGTGCTCTGCCAGCGCCTAGCTGTCAGGATGCGCCGACCACAGCTGCTGTCATAGTGGGCTGGGAGAACCATTTCCTCTCGGCCCTGCAGCCACATCACAGAGCCCGTCGTCCTCTCTGGCCTGCTTCCCCTCACCACTGACTGCCTCCTGGAGTTCACCAAAGAGCCTCGCATCCTTCACCCTCCTGTCCCTTTCTGGAGCCTCCCTTGGCCCACACTGCCTTTTCTGTCATCCAAGTCCTGAATGATCAACTCTGGCTTTCTGACATTCCAGGCCTGCTTCCCTGGGCCACTGCAGCAAATCTTTTCTATAACATTTCTTTTCTTAAATTACCCATTGGGCTTTCTTCATGTTCTCTGCTGAACTGTCAAATTAAGATCTCTCCAGATGCCAACATCTGGTATTAAATTGTAGGACCAGATGATCTTTCGAAACAATGTTTTCTAAGAGCCAGAGAACTTCTTTTGCTCACATTATTCATCTGTTTAAATTCTATCGTGTTCTCTCGCTGATTTCTCTACAAAAATATATCTTTCACCATGTCAAGCACATCCTATTTAAAATGGGCCTAATATGGGCATCAGGCCATATATGCTGCTTGGAAAGTATGTGATCTATTATTTTGTTTTGTTGTTCTCTTTTGCATTCCTACTTTTTAAAAAGTCTATAAGTCACTAGCAAACCCTTTAATAAGCATTGAATGGGTAAATGGATTCAGCTTTTCCCTTATGACGGCGTTTATATTTTCAATGTAAAATAAAATCTCTGAGACGCCAGACATGTGGCACCCAGATGAAGCTGGGTTGTGTGAATCTGGGGCCAGCGCTGCGCTGGGCAATGTGTGCCTGCGCAGGGAGCACCGGCAGCCCCAGGCTGGCTTCCTTCTGCTCCTCCTGCAACTGCAGCCAGTTGTTCTTCTGTAGAACAGGAAGTGGGGGTGTGCAGGCATGCAGCTCGCCTGGACCGCGAGGGAAAACACCTGGGTCTTGGAAAGGTCAGCTGGTTTCAACCTCAATGCCCTCGATGGGCTGGCTGAGGGCAGCTGGAAGATTGGTGCAGGAAGATGGAAGAAATATCTCAGGGGACAGGGCTCCTGGCCACCTTCTTCTCCTTCAGTGCAAGCCATCGAACTGTGATCTGACTTCTGCCCTGGGCTTCCATGTAAAACGGGTCAAGACAACCGCCACCACCATGTCCTCCAGGGCCGTGCCAGCACAGGAGGTCCTGAAGAGCCCCCTGTAGGCTGAGACCCGAGGATGCAGGGTTCCTGCTGAGAACTGAGCCATGGTAGATGGCCTGCCTGGTCGTACGCGACTCCCAGAAGGAGCTCTGGAGCTGAACATGGTGGCGCACGCCTGTAATCTGAACACTGAGGGAGGCTGAAGTGGGAGGATTGGGAGTTCAAGCCCAGCCTGGGCAACTTCATGATGAGGAAGACCCCACCTCAAAACAAAAAAATGAAAAAGGGCTGGGAATGTAGTTCAGCGAGAAAGTTCTGGGTTCAGTCCCCAGTACCACAAAGTAGATGATAAACAGATGATGAAGAAGAAGATGATGATGATGCAGATAGAGACAGGGAGATGATAGATAGATAGATAGATAGATAGACAGACGAAAGAAAAACTCCGGTCACCAAATGGGGAGACCAGCCAGGTGCAGTGGGATGGGGCTCCTGGCTAATTTTCCATGTGCGCTGTTAAATGTTAAATGTCCCTCTTCTGTGCCTCTTTCTTTCCTTTCTTTTGTACCTTCTTCCTCCCCTCCTTTTTTGGCTGAGCAATTGCTGGGGTCTCACCTATACACCCCAGACCTGCCAGTGGCAATAAATTCCTTCCGCACTTCCAGCCACTTCGAAGTGAGTTTGGAAGGTGAGCGTGCCGAACCTCCTGTCCACATACAATTTCACTGGGTGGATGGGGCTGGCTCTGCCTGAGCTGCTCACACGAGCCTCCCTGGGCCCATCTGCGGCTCTCCTAAACCTACAGGGAGCCAAGTTTGCCTGCACGAGGGCGAGTTTGCCAGCTGTGTGGCGGCCAGCTGTTCAGAACTGCCTCTGCCGGGCACAGGAAGCGCTGAATCAGCAAAACCCAGGTGCCTCAGAAGAGATGGGGAGAAATGTGAATTTAAAAACGCAGCACAACCCCACCACGAAACATGTTGAACAAAAGGTTAATTCCATGGATGAACAGCTCTTGGTGGCGCTTCACAGAGTGTCTGGTTCCCATTCCATTGTGCCCTTCTGCCAGGTGTTCCCCTTTATTCATTGATTCTATGAAGACTGAGATGAAATGCAAAACCAGAGTGCTGCCAGGGTCGGTAACGTGCTGGACGGGGAAATCTCTGGAAGTGTCCTGCACAGGTCTGTGGACACTCAGAGTTACCATGACTGGGGTCTTGGAATCAGCTAGCCGGGCCATGTGAAATTCCACGGATTCTCTGACTTTTTTTTTTTTTTAACTTACATGTGAGCAGCAGAGAAAGGACCACCCCTTTTCCCACTCTTCTGGTGCATTGGTGCGATTTAAGGGGTAGCTGTGAACGTCATTCTCTGAGTTTCCTAGCCTGGGAATGCCAGGCTCTGCCTCTTGCAGTTTCTTCCTTTGTATAATTTGCACTCATGGGGCATTCATAGGTCATTCCTATCATAGATTATTCACCTTGTGAACTTGCATGGAGAGCCTCCCATACATTGAACATGAATTATATCCTGTCTGAGAGGGTGACATGGTCTCCTATGTTCCTTTAAGGAGTGGAGCAGCACTTACCTATCGTTGTATATTCTGTAAGTTACTGGACACACAACATCAAGGGTTCTGCATGGGTTTTCTTCCTCTCTGTCCCAGAGATATGAGCTCTTGTCTGGTCCTGTTTCAACACTGGAAGGTGAAGGGCCAGCTTGGGACTTTCCACTTCACAGACAGAAAGAAGAAAGGCCGCGGGCTCCAGAGGTATTCTCCATCATGTTGAGAACTGTGTCCAATCTCATTGTAGCGAGCAGCAGGTAGCTGTGAAAGGCGCCCAGGGCCCCATTGTGACTGCAGTGGCTGCAGGTGAAAGGTCAGTTCACAGGCAAGACTCTGACCCTTAGCTTTTTTGTTGAGAGTGTCACAAGGTAAATTAATCAGATTTATGGCATTAAGCTCTGCCAATATCTTTATCCGCTCAGCTCTTTTTCTACAGCAAAACTCTCTCTGCTAGAGGGGAAAATTCTCCTTTCTGATGAAGGGAGAAAAGTGTGTTTTGTTTCTCTCTCACAGTTCTTGCTCCAAAGTGGAAATGACTGGGCATACAGTGAGGCCAGTGTAGCCCTTCCTTCCAACTAGGGCTCTTTTAAGTGAAAGCAAACTTTCCTGGCACTCCAATGTCCCTTAGCTTGGGGACAGTGTAGAGGTACTGACTGATTTCTAGGTAAAGCCCTGACTTTTGAGCAGAGCGACTCAGCGTGGCTTGCTAGGGAGCTGTCCCCAACTGGACGTGGGCTTGGTTGCATGCGGGTGCAGCCCAGGGCAGTCCTGGTGCCAGGGCAGGACTTCTGGGAGCAGGAGGACCGGGAACGCTTGAGCAGAGAACCCCGGTCCCAAGCCAGCCACTCCAGCCGGCTCCCAGCAGGAGTGGGAGGGAGGCCACTTATGCTGCAGGTGCTTTTCAGGCAGCCTTGCAGGAGAGCACCAACTTCCTGCTGCTAGAAATTTGTCTGCGATTTTTTTCTCATTGAGAAGTGACGGGATCCAGGAGACCCTGGCTTGATATGATAACTTGATTCAGGCTGTTCAGGCAGCCCACATGCCTGGGAATTGGCTGAAAGGGAGCATGAGCCCCTCTAACCTTTCACCGGGAGTGAGCTGACAGGTCACAGCTGGGAGATTTCTTCACCCAGAGCTGTCAGGGTGTCAACGTTTTCCACTCAGAGCTCCCTCTGCATTGCAGCTGTGGTCTTGATGCAGCTTCTCTGCAGACAAGGAAAAGTCCTAAAGGAGCCTTTCCCCACTCCAGTTTGCAGCTCAAGTGTTTTCTGAGCACCTACCATGTACTGAGCCCAAATGCAGGCGGTGGACTACGCCAGGGACCACATTAAGCAAAGGCTCTGCTTTCACAGGGTTTAGATCAAGGGAAGGGAGACTGACAGTGAATAAATACAGTTGTCCCTTGGCATCTGCCGGGTGTTATTTCCAGGATGCTACCAGAATCCATGGCCACTCAAGTGCTTATATAAAATAACCTAGCATTTGCCTTTAATCTGTGCACATCTTCTCTTATACCCCAGTTGTCTCTAGATCAGTTCTATGCCTAATATAGAAGAAATGCTACATCAATAGAAATGATAGCAAAAAATGTTCTGTACAGATGCAAACATCATGGGCCTAACTGTGTTGTGCACAGGTGCAGTGTGTTGTTAAGGGAACCTGATGATGTTGACATGGAGGGCAAAATGTATATAAATTTTCAATATGGTTAAGATGTTATAAAGATTAAAAAAAAAGTGCAGGATAAAGTCAAGTGAGGTGGTGCAGGACCATAAACCCAAGCTCTTGGAAGCTGAGGCAGGAGGATCCCAAGTTTAAGCACAGCCTGGACAACTTAATGACTTAGAGAGACCCTGTCTCAATAAAATATAGAAAAGGGCTGAGGATGTAGCTCAGTGCAAAGACCCTGAGTTCAATCTCTAGCACCAAAGGTGGCATGAGGAAGGTGCCAGAATGAAAGCAGGGCCAAAGCCATGCTCACACCTGGGCAGAGCATTCCTGAAAGAGAGAGCAGCAAGTGCAGGGCTCAAGGGGGCAGTATGTTTGATACATTCTGGAATATTCTTTTATGATAATATTTCACATATGAATGCAAAAACACTCCTTTTGTTTCACGATTATAATAATACTGGTAGAACCTTGTGACTGTGTTGTTATGAGGAGTAAATAAAATAATGCTCATAAAACACACAGTGCAGTGTCATTTGGGTAGTAAGAAGTTGATACATGTTAATGGCTTTTATAATTATAGTTGATGTTTATTAAGCATTTGAGAACCATGATAGCCCTATTAGGTAAGTGCACAAGGATGATCAGCCCCACCTTGAGAATGAAGAATCCCAAATCCACAGATATGCGTAAGGACATACCGCAGGCCAGTGAGAGATGCAAGCAGCCCTGGTCCCTAAGGTGCATGCAGAGAGTCACCCACAGAACTCTTGATCTGCATTGAGTTTGCCTAAGCAAGAATTAAACTTTGATTCTATTAAAGCCACTGCATTTGGGGGCTATTTGTTATAGCAGCTTATATCACTTAACCTGACTAAATAATGGGCTGGTTCTGGGATGACTGGGAGAGGGCCCAAGACCAAAGCGTGCCCCTTGAATGGCAGGGCTCATGGCTTTTGGAGGAGAAATTGTATTACACACAAAGAAAGAAGAAGAGATTAAGAAGTCTTGACTCTTGGAGTTCATTTAAGCTCAGTTCTTCATGGGTTACTTGGATATTTTCATTGTTGGATGTGACTTTTCTTACCCTGCATCATTTCTTTCTTTTTTTTTTTTTTTTTGTGGGTGCCGGGGGTCGACCTCAGGACCTTGCGCGCCAACAGGCGCCCGTGCCGCTGAGCGATATCACTGGCCCCTTTTTCGTATGTGGGATCCGGGAGTCGAACTCGGGCCCTCGCGCTTGCAAGGCAGGCGCTTATGCCGCTGAGCCATCTCACCGGCCCACCCTGCATCATTTCTAACAAAGGACATTAGCATGCTGTTGAATCACACTGCTGGGAAGCAGAAGGATACTATTCAGGGCTCGGTGAAGACAGGAGTATCTGGAGTGGAGGAAAATGAAGTGGAGAATAAACAAATACAACATTGTAACCCTTGGTCCCAGCAGGAGCTTTGCACTGGTTTCTGTGGCGTCTTGGAGTCAAAGCTCCTGTACCCCGGTTACCTGGGCTCTGAGCACGTCCACGTTTTCCCAGCACCACTTACCTCCTACTGGCCCCTCTGCCGGGGACATGCTCACCTACTTCTCTAGCCAAACCTTGTGCATCCTTCAAGGCCTTGTTGGAAGGCCACCTCCTCCATGAAGACTTCCTGTTGGCTTTGTCATCACCCAGCCCTTCTTGCCCCACCTTTTCATGGCTCCTCTGTGGCCACACTGTGAAACACGGGTACCTACCTGCAGCCGGGGTCTGCTCTGTGTGCCCCTGAGGGCAGGCCCCTGTCCTCCCTGCCTCGTCTCAAAACAGGTTGAGGGCAGAATTCCCACTTGGAAAAAAGATGAAATAAAATGATTATTTCTACTTTTTTTGAAAAAGGATCATGTTCAGTGCTAGGGCAGGCAATGTGAGAAGGCTGTCTTTGGAAAGTGCTGCTGTTACCTTTTGCAAACATTGGCATCTTTCCTCCCCACTGCCCCTCATTTGCACAGGCAGGAGAAGGGTGATGATGTGTTTTGCTGTTGTCTTTATGTCGTTGTCCTCTCCTCCCCTCACCCCACCAATTATTGAATGCCTTAAAAAAAGAGAAGAAGAAGAAGAAAAAAAAAAAAACCTACCCCAGCAGATGTGTGAGCTGTTTGATCTCGAGGTTGAATGGGATCCAAAGTTTCTGAGACTCAGATTATGGTGCAGAAGAGGGGAAAAAAAATCTTAACAGGAACTCTGTGAAGGAGAAAGTTTAGCTTTGATCTTACTGTTGAGTTTTAGTGGGGTGTGTATTTATATCTATTTCTATTTATCTTTTTGCCTCTGAAATTCAGTGCTGCTGCGTCCATCTTTTGTAACATTACAGACGGGAGTTTTGTCTGGCTCTGTGCATGCGTTTTAAGTCATTTAAGGTAAGAACTTAATTTCTCTGGGAAATAAGGAGAGGTCTGGAACGTAATTTATGGATATCTTTTCCTTTAAAGGATTCTGAAATAATTGGGGCCACTTTATCTCAAACCAAATGGAAAAGAGGCCTATTAAAAAGCAGAGAGGCCATGGTCCAGACAAGGAGGTCTGACTTTACCATTTAAATCCTAATTTGCACATCTTCCTCGCTAAAGAAAACCCAGACTTTAGAAAGTAATCTGACCTTTGCATTTTAGAAGGAGGGAATTAAAGTGCATTTATTTATGGTTCAATTCTATTCCAAAATTCTCCCTGAATAAGGTTGCTTCTTCCTAGAAAATTAAATAATCTTAAAAATTAACTTGAGAAATTTCAAAAGGCACCTTCCCCACTGTATAATATAATGATATCACAGTGATAGGTAGAATATTTTTAGTTCATGCAATTGTGGAATTGTGGATTGTCAGCAAATTGCAGTGTGACAGAGAGACAACTGTCCCTGTCTCCCTGTTGGTTTTGCATCTTTATTTGCAGTTCTTCTTATGGTCTTACTTCCCTTACATGCAGTTTTCAGTTAATTTATCCATTCAGGACTGGGGAGTCACTCAGGGATGCACTTTCCCAGAATGCACCAGGCTCTGAGTTTGGCCTCAGCACTGAAAAAAAATTATCCATTCAATCATTCGATGTTTATTAAAATTTGCACCAGACTTAGCTTCTTTTACATTTATAATCCACAGCAGGCATTAAAATAAATAAAATGTTCAGCCATGTGCAATGATTTAAATTTAGTAAGATAACACAGCCTTTTCATGAACACCCTACCATTCTCCATAGTATCTATTACAAAACACCTTTCTTATATCCATATACTTTAGGTGTTGTTATTGATATTTACCAAATTTATTTTAACCAAAATGTTATTCACAGTGAACAGTTTATTCTTTAAAATGAATGTATCATTTATAACCCATAGATACATAATTTCAATAGTACCATCGTATGGAGTTTTGTGAAATATTTAATTTTGTTATGCTTTAAATACACATACAAAACTCTGTTATTAGCTTTGAAAATTGTACAATGTCCTAATATAAATATGTGAAGCAAAAAACTAGTACTGTAAAAATCCCTGATGTTTATCTGCACCCCAAAGCATAAGCCAGCAAAACTTCCTGAAGAGACTCACAATCCATTACACAGCTAGTTTCAGAATTTGTATTATTTAGCATTTTTCTGAAATACCTACTGAACACCAGCCAAATGCAAAATGAGAAGGTAAGCAGGGAGCGGGGAGATAAATCACGCATTGCCAGTGCTCTCTAAGTGGCTAGGGATGGGGAAAGGACACACAAAGTGCTGCTTGGGGTGAGTAAGTATGGGTGGCAGAGGAGGTCACTGGACAGACGGATGCCACTTGGGCACAGGCCGAGGTGGGAACCTCCCAGCTGCTACTCATCAAACGGGAGAGTTCCTGTTCTGCCATGGAAGGGATGTTTTGAAAATGCCACTTAAAGGGTGAGAGTTGTCAGGGAATTCTGGTGGCGTGGAGCTATTATGTAAAGTCAGGTTCCAAGGGCTCCTCCAGGCTAGAATTTAGATGCCATCCTTTTGGGTTGTGGGGCCCAGCCTTTTGGGGAGTTCAAGAGAGCGCCTTACCTCTCTGCCCAGTGAAATCCCCTCTGAAGGTAATAGGGTTTCCCGGAATGTGTTTTTGATATCCCCCATCCTGCCCCAGAAGGACTCTCCAAAGCCTTGGATCTGTGTTTCTCTTGTTTGTCCCCACCCCCACTCCTGGAATGAAATCAGAACTCATGTGTTATCTGTTAACTTTGTGACAGGATGTGCTGGCTCCAGGGAATAAATGTGTCACAGTAGGTGACATGTAGGACCTTGGTCTCTATTTATAAATTTTATTTGATACATGCACTGCTGGGGCTGAACCCAGCACCTCGTGCATGCTAAGCAAGGGCTCTGCCACTGTGCCACACCAGTCCCTGGGTCTCCATTTAAACCAGTGCGGTGCAGTTCACAGACTCTTTGGCTCTCACAGAATCTTCTTGATTATTTTCATAGTGTTTGTTGCCACTGTTGAAAAGTGTATGTTAGATACACAACTCTTGATAGGTTCTCTTTAGACTTGGTAAGCTCAAAATAAATAACCCTATTAAGTTGTATATATCTAGCCATGCATATCTCTATGAAGACTTAGTCATTAAAGAACTCTAAGTACAATGTTTACTCCATGCATTAAGTCTCCACTGTGTAAAAAAAAATGAACAAATACCACAGAGAAATGCAAGTTTCTTTTCCTGAATTTACTTGTACAATATAGATAGATCCATGTGGCACCCTAAAAGCTTCTTTCTTTCTTATTTTTTATTAACATGCGTAAGTTGTACATATTAATGGGGTTCAGTGTGATATTTCCACACATGAACACAGCATGCATTTATCAACCTCCCCTCCCCTCACCATTTCCTCTAGTAATCACTATTATGCTTCTAGGTTAACTTTTAAAAGCTTTATTTCTGATAGCATCTTGTAGAAATTTTTACAATTCAATTTGCTTGTGAACTGAACAATAATACTGGCTAGCATAGGCTTTGAAGTTAAATATGCCTGGTTCAAACAGGCGTTTGCCTTTACCCTACATTATATCAGTAATCTCGAGCAAGTCACCTAAACTCATCTTTGTTAAATGTTTAGCTCTGTGCTCGTGAAATGCTGCTGATTTGTCCACAGGAACCTACGAGGTGTGATTAAACAATATGGAAATGTTTGAATTTTTAAAAAAGTTATTACAGTAAAAGATATGTTGGCATTAATCCTCAAAATCCTCCCCCTTGATGCAAACACACTTATCCCATCATTCTTGGCACTTTCTGAAGCAGTTCGGGAAATCTTCTTTCATGAGTGTCTTTAGTTGTGCTGTCTTGGCTGCCTTGATATCCTGAATTGATTCAAAACATTGTCCTTTCACGGTCATTTGGACTTTGGGGAAGAGCCAGAAGTCACATGATGTCAGATATGATGAATAAGGTAGATGAAGACACACCATCATGCTTTTATTTGACAGAAATTGTGGTAATTGGGACCGGTGATATAGCTCAGCGGCATAAATGCCTGCCTGGCAAGCACGAGGTCCTGAGTTCAACTCCTGCTACCCGCATTAAAAAAAAGAAAAGAAAAGAAATTGTGGTAATTGGTTAATCAATAAGGGGTGGAAAAAATACAGTGAATGTTTAAATAAAAATATTTATTATAGTAAAAGACACATCCTCTACTCCTTCTCAAAATACACAAAACCCTCCCTTGCTTCCAACACACTTATCCATTGTTCTTGGCAATGTGTCTTTTACTGTAACAATACTTTAAAAATTTAAACACTGTATCTTTTGCTCACCCCTCATATTTTTCTCATACCTTTTGTTGGATTCAGTTGCTGCAACCCTCTGTCACCTCACTTTACAGGTAATATTTTCAATATTTCTCTTTAAAAATATGGAGGTCTGGGCTGGTGAGATAGCTCAGCGGCATAAGCGCCTGCCTGGCAAGTGCGAGGTCCTGAGTTCAACTTCCGGTACCCACATAAAAAAAATAAATGGAGGTCTGCCAGCCCCTCCACACAGGCTGAGCTCCACGTGGAGCCTGAGTTGCAGATCATCTTGGCACTTTGCCCATTTTGGGTCCTTGCTGTCACCCTGCAGCACTCATGGCCTGAATCCAGCTGACAGGCCCCTATCCCCTGCCTGGGACCCTTCTGTCCTCTCCTGGGGTGCTCAGATCACAGGCGTTTGTCGCATGTGGTACAGGCTGCGCCTGTGCTCTCTGCCCCTCTTTGAACCTGGGTCTCCCTGCCTCTCCTGGGGACAGCAGCACATCTGGCCTGTGGGCTTCCAGGAGCTGGGCTTCTTGAAGTCATTACCTAAGGTCATTCTCTGTGGCCTTCACAATGACACCCACCACACTCTCTATTTTCCCTAGCTTTTGAACTCCCCCAGCCGCCTGAGAAAACTTTCCCATTGCTTTCAACTCTCCACAGCCCTGCACATGTGTATCCCTCCTGCTAATGTCCACACGCCATGGGAGTGGCATCCCTGGTTTGGGGTGGGAGGAACAGGGAGCATCCTCCCCGCTTCTGCCTGATGGCTCTACCCACTCATGTCCCTGACGTTGCACTGAGGATGCCAGCCCCCTCTGTGTACAGACAGGAAGGCTCTACACTGTTCTTCAGGGTGTCCTGCTTCCCACTAGGCAGGGCTGGGCATGAGACCAGTCAGATTCTCTCCCAGAAGTGAATCTGTACCTTGGATAGACAGGTGCCCCTCTAGAAAGCCATGGTAGTCCATGCATCCCTGCAGCAGCTTCCCTTCCAGACTGCCTGCTCCTTCCTGCACCCAGGTCCTGTCTCTGCTCTTGTCCCTTCTGAGACTGAATTCTTTTAATTCTGTTTCTTCTCATATATTCCTTTTGTGCTTAACATAGTGAGATTCTGTTTCCCTTGCCTGTCATCAAATACAAGGGGTGATCAAAAAACAGTGAATGTTTACAACAGAAAAATTCATTACAGGAGAAGACACATTGCTGTGAATCCCCCTCAAAATCCTCCCCATCACTTCCAACACACTTATCCCATCATCCTTGCCACTTTCTGAAACAGTTCTGGAGTCCTCTTTCATGAGTGTCTTTACAGGATGTGATAAAAATACAATGAATGCTGCTGCCAACCGAGTGCCACCCAACAAATATGCAGTCTTGGAAAAATATGACAGTGTGTCCACATCCACTTTAGTCACCAGATCTGGCATGGTACAATTTCTGGCTCTTTCTCAAAGTTAAAATGACCCTGAAAAGTAAGCATTTCAAATTGATTCAGGACATGGAGGCAGCCACACCAGCACAACTAAAGACACTCATGAAAGAGGACTCCAGAACTGCTTCAGAAAGTGGCAAGAATAATGGGATAAGTGTGTTTGAAGTGGGGGTGAGGATTCTGAGGGGGATTCATGGCAATATGTCTTTTACTATAATAGATTTTTTAAAATTTAAACACATACCATAGATTTCAGTCATATGGCATAGCTCTAACTGGTTAGTCCAAACAGTTCTATTTCTAAATCTTGCTTCGTTATGGTAATACCTGGCTGGTATCTATGATGGCTCTCTGAAAATCTATGTTTGGAAACAAAGGCTTTGGCAGTTGTGTTCAGAGTGAACTTCCTGTTCTCTTGAATAGACTCTGTTAATCATGCAGTGAGGGTAGCTACAGGTGAAGGAGGGGAGCAGAAGAGAGGCCGAGCGTCTAAACTGTGCCTGAGCTCAATGCTTCCCAAAGCTCAGTGTGCCTAAGAATCACATTCAGAGCTTGTTAAAGCGCCCGTTTTTGGGTCCCACACTCAGAGACTGACTCAGTAGTCCCGAGTAGCGAGAGCCCTGGAGTTAGAATCTCAAACAAGCTCCAGGTGGCCCCACGCTGCAGGACTGAGGACCACACTTTGAAGAGCAAGTCCTTAAACATTATCCTTCCCCCAGGCAAGAGAGACTGGAACACAGAACCAAGACAGGATGGACGGCCCTCAGTGTGAACTGTAGGGATGTGCGTGTGTCACTGGGGTCACTCGCTAATCAAGGCTTATTCCACTGACCCTGAGCAGGACAGGTGATGGGGTGGAGGGTGTGTTCAGGGGCTGGGGCACCTCCATGAATTAGCCTGGCATTCCCCACAGCTCACAGTGGGCCACTGCAGCAGAAAGTTTAAAAAACAAAACAAAAAAGCAAGTGAATGCAGAAGATCCTGAGGAAATACAAGACTGGCCCCTGGGATTTTTAGTGGAGACCACAGCTGGGACTAGAGCTGATCCTATTCCTCCCATGCCCACCCAGACCCTCATCCCCTACCCAAACTCCTTCCACATGTCTTTCTTCCAAACCATTTTCTTCACATTCCCCCAAACCTCGCTCTGGGTTTACCTCTCCTAAGATCTCTTTCCCATCGTCTTTATTCTGCATCAGCCCAACATCTACATACTCAGCTTTTGAAATGTCAACAACAACCAATAACAATCCCTCCTTCTGTTCCCCTTCCTACACTGCTGGAGATCTGTTTATCTACCTCATTTAACCTTTGCAACAACCTTATGAGGTATTATTATCTCATTATAGATGAGGGAACAAATACAGAGAAGTAGCTTACCCTAGCTGAATTACTTAGGAAAAATTAGTGGTGAAATTTCAACCTGTTCTGACTCTAGAGTCTGTGTCTAAGATCACCCTGCCATACAAAATCAATTCAATGTGTGTGTGTGTCTTGACCAGGTTTGAGGCAGGAGATTAGGGAATGGCCAGCTGACTGGGTGAGTGGGTGTGACCTGTCAATCACAGTGATCCAGGACACATGCAGAGAACAGTTCCCAAGCCCTGCGCCTGGGACCAATCAGAAAGTGCTATCTTCAATTCTTCTGGCACAAGATCAAGCAGGTTTCTGATAGGACGGTCTAGATCTGAGATCAGAATGGGGGCCACAAAAGATGGCTACCATTAATCTTACAGCCAATGCAAGCTCTTTCAGTGGCCTGCCCTCACTCTGCATGGTATACTTCTTTTCCTACCTTTGATAAATGTAAAACCTCACTACCTTTTGCATGTTTCTTGTCTAATTCTTTGTTCAGAACAACAAGAAACTGGAAAGAATTTCTAGAAAGAGCCTACAGTACCCCAGAATCCTTGTAAGGGGTTCACATTCTATGAAGCGCTTAGGATTACAGTTCTTTCCAGAGTAATCATCTAAGAAACATTGTTTACCACTGATGCGATGTTCTCTGAGCTGACATTTCTGAACACAGGCAGTGCTGGGCACATTACTGGAAGTGGGAAACATTTTTTCCTACTTACCCATCAGTCGTGTTTTCCATTCATATCTATGAGGCAAATTAAAAATCAGCTTCTCAAGAGGAATAAAGAGCTCATTGTTTGTCAACTCTATTGAGAGTCAGTTATGAGCAGACCATGAGGCTTGGTACTAGAAGAAGCCACAGAAGAGAACCTTAATTTGGGAGGTCTTGGACACAAGGATCCTGGGACACAGAGTTGCAAGGGGCAGAGCCAGCAGCAAAGGAGAAAAACAGAATCAGGCTGAACTTGGACTGCAGGAAATACCTGTCCCTGGGCTGGGCTGGGCTGCAAACCATCCCTCGTGCTGACCCTAAAGGCACATGGCAAATGCCAGGGCCATGTGGGAAGTGTGTCCTGCACTATGAGTGCTGGGTGAGTGGTAGCATTGCTAACGTGGGTGCTCGGTTCATTCAGCATAGGGGTCCAGGCTGTGGCTGAGAAGGTGCAGGAAACATTCAAGCACTCATTCATTCAGTCTTTCATGCAATCTACGAATGTGTATGGCCTGCTGAGCTTGACCCTGGGGATACAGTAGTGAACAAGACCGAGAGAACCTTGTACCATGGGACCTGTGAGGGAGCAGCCATTAAATCCTAATGACACTAATGGTTATCTGATTAGAGATGTGAGCCATGCTGTGAAAGAGGAGGCTCCTGGTGTTACAAGAGGGCTTGGGCACCAGGCTGGGCTGGGGAGCAAAAGTGCCCCAGGCTAAATGGCAGGAGTTCAAGACCAGGATCAAATAGCAATGGCCTCAGTGCTTGCAGTTCATCTGGACCAGGGTGAGGCAAATACTTTCTGGAGGTTCAAACCCTGCCTTGCCTCTGAGGAACAAGCCATTTCATTGTGCAGACAGACCCCTTGCCAGTGCTGGGGAGTGAGAGGGGACACTGGGTGAGGACTGGACCAGAAGAGCTGGCATCCAGTCCCAGCCCTTCCTTGTTATGGCAGGATGACCTTGGGCAAACTGCCTACATTTTAAGAGATTCAAAATCTTCTGCATCTCAGTTTCCTCATTTGTTAGTGGCTGCTCTGCCAGCTTTATTGGGTTCATAAGTAAGAATGGGAAAGGATTTTGTAAACTATGCAAAGCTGGAGATCTTTATGACTAGGCGGAACACACACACACACACACACACACCCTGAGCTTAATGAGCCCAGGCCTTTTAGGGCCCAGTGCAGACTTCAGGGTTCATGAAGCACTGGAAGGGTTGGGTCTAGAAAGGCTCTCATGAGCAGCTTCAGAGAAAGGAGAGAGGCACATGGAAGGAGGCAGTGGCCACTGGACATTCCACGGAGCTGGCATGTGTAAAGAGAGGGCTTTGGGACGGAGGAGCCCTGGAGGGAAGGTATTCTTGGCAGGAGCCAGGGCCTCAGTGTGGGGGAGCAAGATCCTGAAGCACAGAACAATCTTCCTGCTTTCTTTTTTATGGTCCTGGTTTAGTCCAACCTCACTTTGAACACTTAAGTCATGAATTTAGCTATCAAGGAAGTTTAATTCTATCCCAAAGAGGAAAGTCTTGTTTGTGTTTAAAAGGGATAGAGATCAGGTGGTGCTGGAAATATGGGCCATTCTGAAGAGCAATGAAGTGAAGTCAGAATCCTTAACTTATGCTCTGTAAAAGGGGAATTTGAGATGGATTAATGACCAATATGGGAAAGGTAAAAGTGTAAAGCCACAGAAGCAACCAAAGAAGGAAAGTTAAGAGAATATATTTCTGAACTCAAGATGATAGGAAATGACTCATAAAGAAGAATCCAAAAGCACAAACCTTAGGTCAAAATATCAATAGATGTGACCACAATATTATTACATTTTTGTATTCCATAAAAGATATATTAGATAAGTGATAAAGAAGGTCAACAGATAAAAAGGAAAGGTTTTAAATGCCTTAAATAAATGGGAATAAATAGAATCAACAACAAATTCCTGTAGACCAATGAGAAAAAAGAGAAAACCCAATAGAAAATGACCAAAGGCTATGAGCAGGCAAGTCATGGGAATTTTTAAATTAACAAGGACACAAAAGGATGCCAACCTAACCAATAACCCCAAAATGCAAGAATTGTATTTATACTCATTAAATCAGCAAAAAATAGAATATCCAATAGCTACTAATGGGCCTATAAGGAGTAGGAACCCATGAACCTTGCAGGTCCAGGCACATCTGAGAGCAAGTTTAATGTATTAAATGTACTTAACTATGTAAAGTGTGTGACCTCTGAGCATAGGGGAATGTCATGGAAACACTCCCACCAATCACAGTTCTGTTCTTTAGGGATCAGGGAGTTGGTAAAGATCTGAGACCATCCTCAGGGGGAAATAAAAGGAGGTGGATGCCTCCCCTGCAATAGTGTGCAGTCATCAGCAACAGAAAACTGGAAATATTATACCAACACAAATAGATCTTAATAAAATGATTTTCTGTGAAAAAAAAAATGAGATATGTAACACAATAGCATTTATGTAAATTAAAAACACAACAGCAAGGCCCCTATATTTTGCAAGAATGCATTCATATTTAAATATAGAAACCCAACACACTGACTTGGTGCCCAGATAACAGCAAGAAAGGTGGATACTGTGTCACTCAGGAAAATAGAAACCTCTGTAGGTATTTCAAACAGAGGGGATATAATATAAGGGGTTGGTTATAGGGGCTCAGAAGGTAGAGATCAGAAAGTGGACAGTGAGTTAACTGAAATACTGTAACCGTAGAGAAAATTTATAGCAACTTTGGCTGATAGAATAACAGGGAAGAGATGGTGGTGCTGGATCTGAGTTGAGAGGAGGCAGCCCAGGGCTTGTGTGATGACAAGGTGCTCAGACCTCCCAGGTGGGGACACAGTGGGTGCAATGGCTGCTGTGGGGACCAGAGCTGTGGTGTCCTGTGCTGCTGGAGTTGCAGACAGGAGGTGGAAAAGGGAAGAGTTCTTGGGTTCTCCTGTTTTCCTATCTCCAGCCAGCAAACCCATAGGCAGAATCTGCCAGGAAGCCAGTTGAAAAAGAAGTCTGGGAAATGAATGTAGAGCTCAGATATATTAGTTGTGTTTCTGTTTTGGGACAAAATGCCTGGCACACACATCTTAAAGGAGGAAAGGCTTGTTTTGGCTCATGGTTTCAGAGGTTTCAGTCCCTGGTTGATTGGCTCCATGGCAAAAGCATCATGGTGGAAGGGTGTGGTGGAGGAAAACTGCTCACCTCTTGGCACATGGGCAGAGAGAGAGGAGCAAGATTCAGAGAGAGAGAAGGGGTTGAGCACAAGAATATACATTTTCAGGTCACTCCTTCAGCGACCAACTTCCTCCAACCAGGCCCAACATCCTAGCAACACACTGAGCTATGAACTCATCAATGGACTGATCTGCTAATGAAGTGGCCATCACATGATCCAATCACCTTCCAAAAGCCCCATCTCTGAACATATGAGCCTTCTGGGGGACATTCTTTTACCTGAGCTAATCATAGGCCTAAGTGTAAGGGCTGAAGCTAAGGAATGTCTAGAAGACATTCAAAATACAAAAGGAGGGCCGGTGAGATGGCTCAACGGCAAAAGCACCTGCCCAGCAAGCCTGAGGTCCTGAGTTCGACTCCCAGAACACACACAAAGGAGAAAAAGGGCCGGTGACATTGCTCAGTGGCACAAGCACTTGCCCGGCAAGCGCGAGGTCCTGAGGTCGACTCCTGGTACCCAGGTGAAAAAAAAAAAAAAGGAAATCTCAGAGATTATGGATTTGGCAAATATTTCTTATATCTGATGCAATAAGCATGAACTGTAAATCTTTTAAAACACTAATAAATTGAAGTTATCAAAAATAAAAACATTTGCTTGGCAACCAAAATTGAAAATGCAAGTCACTTATTGGGAGAATTTTTTTTTTATGTGGGTACCAGGAGTCAACCTCAGGACTCTGTGCTTGCCAAGCAGGCGCTTATGCCACTGAGCTCTCTCACCGGCCCTGGGAGAATATTTTTAAAGAAAATATAGTTCATAAAAGACATCTGTAATACATAATGAATTCTGATCATTCAATGATAGAGAAATAGCCCAGTGAGAAAATAGACAAATAGGTGGGCATGGCTGTAGTCACAGTACTGTGATAGATTGAGGCAGGAGAATCTCAAATTTGAGCCCAGCCTGGGCAATTTAGTGAAACCATGTCTCAAAAATAATAATAAATGGCTGAGGATGTAGCTCAGCACAAAACCCCTGGGTTCAATCCACAGCACCCTCCCCCACACACATGCATAAGGGAGTGCAAAATTTGAACAGACATTTTATTAAACTTATAGAGGTGGCAAGTAAGCACATGGAAAAAAATACTGAACATCATGAGTTAAATACACTGGGGAAATGAAAGTTTAACCACAGTAAAATACTATTAGGCTAAAAATTAAAAGACGAGTCAAATCAAGTGTTGGTGAGGCTGGACAATACAACTGCTGGGACTACACATGGCACAGCTGTTTTTGGAAAGGAGCTTGCCAGTGTTTTTTTAAAAAATTAAATAGGTGCCTATTGTGTGATCCAGTCATTCCTTTTCTAAGTATATACTGAAGAGAAATTGTAGGATCAGGCAAAGTCTTGTATGAGGATTATCACAGCAGCTTTATATGTAAGAACTAAAAACAACCAAAAAGCCCCACAAAAAAAACTGGAAAAAATGCAAATGTTCATCAACAGAGTGATTGGATAAAAATTGTGGGATAGCTATGCAACAAAATATTACACACAAATAAAGAGGAATGAACTACTAAAATGTCCAGCAACACAGATGGATCTCAAAATGATTATGCTGAAAGAAACCGGACGACAAGGAGTACATATTATAGGATTCCATTTCCATAAAGCCTTAGAAGGTGCCAACTAATTTATAGTGACCAGAAGCCAACCAGTGGTTGCCTGCGGAAACTGCGGGTGGGTCGAGGATACATGGGCAGGGAAGACAGTGATGCAGGGGTCACCAAGGGTCATGAGGAAACTCTTGGGAGTAAGGGACCTGCTCATAACATTTATTGTGCTGTTTCTTGTGTATGCAGCTGTCGCAATTCATCAAATGGAATACTTGAAATATGTACAGCTCATCCTACCTCAGTTATACCTTAATATGGCTGAAAACACTGAGTGCTGTGGGCAGGGGGTCATGTGACATGAGTTCTTCCAGTGCTGGGCCTAAGTCACAGCGTCACCTTGGCCAAGTTACTGAACCACACGGGTCTCAGCTCTGTCCCCTGTGCTCAGGAAGCTTTGGATTAGATCAAGCGTGATGGCTGCCTATGCTCTCAGAGGCCAGGAGGGAGATAAAAATGAATGCATCAGCCAGGTTCCCTGTGGAGAAGGCTGGGGCTATGGCCACCCTGAGAACGCATGCCCCATCCGTAGAGCAGAGCATGACGGCACCCAGCCATGCTGTTTTGATGGAATAGAGGCAGAAATGCTCATGCTTCAGGTTTCACAAGAGAGGCCAGACTTCCAGATTTATCAATGACACCTTCCTGTTATCAAATGCAGACAATTAATATTAAAACTCCAAGACACCGTGCAAGCCAAACCCGTAGACGTACAGATAGGACCCAGCCTGAGCCCCTCCAGTTTGTGCTCTCTGTTCCCGGTGATGACGGCAGACACCCTTCACAGTCCTTCACAGGACCAGTTCTCAGTTTTCAGCCAAAGCTGCTTTCCTAGTTCCGTTTTTCCTATACCTTGCTGAGAGGACATTTGTACCAGTGCATATTCACATCCTGCTGCTATTCCCCTACCTTTGCCCTACATAATGCCTTATATCTTAGTAGACCTTGAACCCTAATTCTTTAGTTCACTGGGGAGAATTCTTGTATAATTTTACAGAGTTGAAAGAGGCTGGTCTATGCCCACAATAACTGAAAGCAAGGACTCGAACAAATTATTTTATACCAGTTCTCGTAACAACATTATTCACAGTAGCCCAAAGCTGGAAACAACCTAGTTGACCATGGATGGATGAAGAAAATGTGGTACAACACAGCGGAATACTATTCAGCCTTGAAAAGGAGAGAAATACTGACACATTATACAACATGGAGGAAACTTGAAGATGTTATGTTGAGTGAAACAAGCCAGACACACAAGGACAAATAATGTGTGGGTCTACTTCTATGAACTACCTATAATAATCAAATGCGTAGATTCAGAAAATACCACGTCATTGGCAATTGAAAAGAAGAGGAAACAAGGAATTTTTTACTGTTCAGTGAGTGGGGAGTTTCAGTTTGTTAAGATGAAAAAATTCTGGAGATGGATGCAAGGTAGTGATGGTTGCACAGTATGAATGCACCCAATGCCACTGACACTTATACTTAAAGACGTACAAATAGTACTTTTTATCCATGATTTAAAATAAAAGTTTTGGAAGAAACTGGTCAAAAGGAAAGAGAAATTGGGATGGGGGAATGGAGAAAAGAAAGAAGGGAAAAGAAAAAAAATTATATATATATATATATATGATCATTAAGATCGATACACTACTAATTTCACTTAGTTCATTGAAAAGAAAGGTTTGTGCTAATATTGCTTGGGCAATTGAATGCTGATATCTTGTGCCCTGAGTAACTAATTTAAAGATAACAATACATAATGTATTAACCATTGTTACCCTCCTATTATGTTGTTTTGAAATTTTGTTCTATTTTTTTCTCTTTAAAATAAAATAAAATAAAATAAAATAAAATAAAACAAAAGTTTTTGGGGAAAGCCTGGACACATGTGTGGAATTTCCAGATCAGCTAAGGAAATACGAGAGGCTCCTCCCAGCATCCTCTGCAGAGGAAACATTGTCCCAAACCCCACTGGCATCTTGTCCCTGTGATTCCCTCTTCACACACCCAGGGGACCATCTGTGTGTCACTGTGGCTTCGCTCATGTGGAGCAGTGGCTCTTGGCTCACTCCAGGCTCAGAGTTTTGCAGAGTACTGAGGCTTGGGCCCCACCCTGGAGAATCTGGCCACTTGTGAGGGGAGCCAGCTCCCACATTTGTTACTTAGCCTTCCGCATTATTGTAGTGTGCAGGCAGCCTTGAGAACCACTGACCTCGGATTTTTAAAATATCAGGAGGATTTCACAGGTGAGGAACTCACAGTGCTGAGCAGATGCCCCAAGAGCAGCCCTGGGCAGGTTGTTTGTCTTGGGAAGGATCCCACAGGGGTTGATGGGTGGAAGTCTGAGTATCTGTACCCCACAAAAAGGCAAGAAATGAGCAAGCTAGGTGTAAGGGACTTGTTCAGTGGAGGGAGAAATAAACAGAGTTAGGGTGCAGTAGGAAAACTTGAAACGAGAGGACCTGCTACTCTAGGGCGAAGCGTTTGGTCTTCCTCTTCCCAGGAGACATCTCAGAAATGGAAACTATTCACTTCCGCTGGGAACTTCCTGGCTTTCAATCCTAGGTAATTCAGTCATAAGAAAAGTAATGCGAGATTCTCTCAACAAGAGTCTCCCTAACCCACCTCCCTGCAGTTCCCCGCCAGAACATCCCAGTGCCCCAGTTCCAAGACATGGTTTCACTGGGGAGAGGATCGAGCCCTAAAAAACCATGTGACTAAAGTTCACTTGATCTAATTTAATGACTTGATTAAGTCAGTTTTTTTTTTTTTTTTGAGAGCAATTAGAGATGAAAATCTAAAAAAGTAAAACCCAAACTAGTATAAGTGTACATTCTCTGGGTTCGTCATTCTTAATCCTTGGTGGAACACAGTGGGAGAATCAATCAACTGCTTAGTGTGGTTCCCTTTCCTGAAAAGCATTTTCTCCAGAGCCTGTGATGGAACTGGTAGTGAAGTGGCTGTCATGTGATATAGGTTGAGGAACCATAAAAAATGATGAGATTAAAATTCCCTTTTAAAAAAATCAAGGAGTCATAAAGTTGTTCTGGAGAGAAGACGAGCTTTACTTCATGGAAATAGTTTTAGGGTGCTAAGAAGTCGATCAAGGTCTGAAGAGTGCAGCGCCTGGGGAACTTCACAGATTTGCAAGTCACTCATCTCTGGTGCTTTTACCCAGAGGACAGGGGAGCTGAGAATATTCACACGAGGAACCTGAGTGCTGGGTCCTGCACGTGTCTTCCACACAGCAAGCTCATCGGCCTCACATGGACCATGAGCCCAAATCAGTCTCCTTTCTTTATACCACACCTAGTGGTATCTGTTACTGACAACAGAAAATGGACCAATCCACTACGTAAATGTAAATTCATTAGCAGTAAAGAAAATTAAAAATGCAGCTCATCAGCCACTCTAGCACATTTCTGGGGCTCAGTCATCACAGATGGCCAAGGCCACCCCACCAGACAGCTCAGATGCAAGACCCGTGTCCACCCCTGCAGTCAGGCTTGGGCAGTGCTGATGGGGAGCAAGCTGGCCCCCAGGGCAGGCTGGAGGCAGGAGGGGACAGCATGTCTTCACTAATCAGCTGCATGCTGCCACAGCCCACGACTGCACAGATGGTGCCTGAGGACCTATGGTCCCCTCTGCTTCCCCTTTGTCTTAGTCACTTTCTCGTCACTGTGACACCAACAGTGTCTGACACCCACAGTTTAAAGGAGGAGAGGTTTATGATGTCTCACAGTTTGTGGGCATTTCAGACCATGAGCAGCTGGCTCCAAGGCGGGACACCATTGCGGAAGGGGCTGGCAGAGGAGAGCTGCTCACTTCATGGCACCCAGGAAACAGAGAACCGAGGAAGGAGCAGGAAGGGAGAGGGACCCTCCAGGTCACACCCACAGTGACCACGTCTTCCAACAGGCCTCACCTCCTAACAGCATGTCTGCTTTAAACCTCGATGACCAACCCTCTTCCCAGAGCCCAGCCAGGAGCACAGGGAGCTCTTGAGGGACATCTGGATCTCAACCATAGCACCCCCTTTCCTACATACCTGGTCTAGGACTTCAGCTTCTAATGTGGTTGGGGTACCCATGGGACAGAGGCAAGGCTCGGGCTGAGTGTAGGATTGTCCCTGAGCAGGTGTGAGTCACTTTCTGGGACTCCTAACAGCACCCGGGGTCCTTTACAAGGAGCTGAGCACCTGCAGAAACGCCTGGGCTAAGGTGGGTCATACTGTGCTGCCAGCAGTCACTCCTTCTACAGCAGGAGCTGCCTCTTCCCTCCCTTGCAAATAGGTGAGCTCTTGCTCTTGTATCACGTGTCTTTTAAAAGCAGGCCATGATTTTTTTTTTTTTTTTTTTTTGTGGGTACCGGGGGGTTGACCTCAGGACCTCACGCACCAGCAGGCACCCGTGCCGCTGAGCGATATCACTGGCCCTTTTCTTGTATGTGGGTTCCAGGAGTCGAACTCAGGCCCTCGTGCTTGCCAGGCAGGCGCTTACACCACTGAGCCATCTCACCAGCCCCAACAGGCCATGCTTTTAAATTCAAATACGGGAATTTAAGAGAGTTGGCATGCTGGGTGTGGTGGCATGTGCCTGTAATCCCAGGACTCTGGGAGGCTGAAGAGGAGAATCCCAAGTTTGGGCCTAGTCTGGGCCACTTTCCAGGACTCTGCCTCAAAACAAACAAACGAACAAACAAACAAATAAATAAATAAAGCAAAAGGGCTGGGAATGAAGGTCAGTGTCAAAGCCCTCGGTTCAAACCCCAGTACTGATAGATAGGTAGATAGACAGACAGACAGAGTTGGGTTATCCAGGTGAAGGGTGGCTTCTCTAAGACCTAGTCTGGCCCAGCTGGATACCTCAGGAATGGTGTTTCCCAGCTCCCTGGTGAATAAATCACACCCACAGCCCAAGAACCTCTCCCCACATGTGAGTGTCCTGATGGTGGGTGGCTAGCTGTGCCTTGCCTAACTTTTCCTTAATGCATCATAAAATGAGATAAGGATTCTGGGTTCCTCCAGCTGCTCAAAGGGTGAGGGAGGTGGAGGGAAAGGCGCTTCCTGCTGCTGTTAAGGTTGCGTTCAGGGCTTGAATTTTAGCAGAGGGACACTTGCCTGGTTTTTCCAGAAGGTCTTTGCGACTCCTCCACCCTGAACACTGCAGGGGGCTTTGTAACAGAGCCGCAGGCCCTCAGAGATGGCATGGTCATGGGAGAGGAGCAGAGAATCTCTCTGCTCAGGAGCATTCAGCAATGGAGATCCTGGGTGCCCTTTGCCCTGCCCTTCCAGAAAGTTCTGAAGGACTTTGGTGAGGTGGACAAGGTCGGCCTCTGAGACTGTCTGGAGGGGACTGTAGTGGCCTAGAGCAGGAGAGGGGTCATCTGGGACAAGGAGGGGGCTCCTCATCCATGAAGGGGGCTGTGCAGGGTAAGGCTGGGGCCCAGGGCACAAGGAGAGCATCTATAGGAAGGGGCTGCCCCTTGTCGCCAGATGCGGGTCCCCTGGGTTCTTTCCAGGTCCTTGGTGTCCCAAACAAAGGATTGGCCAAGACACGCAGGAAAGACGGCGAGGTGTCCATTTACAGAAGGTGGAAAAGAGGGTCACCCTACAGGTTGAGAGTGGCCCATGAGAGGCTCACAGCGGCCCCAGGATGAGGGGAAAGGGGCCCTGTGTACCCAACACTCCCGGGTTATCTTCCTCTCACTCAGGGCATCGGGGCAGTCGTCCTGTCACACACTCACTTGATGTCACACTCACTGTGTGTAAACCATCGTATTGAAATCTCCTTTGCTTTCCTGCTGTATGTAAATGAAGGATCAGGAATGATGCCTTTTGGTTGGCTGTGCTCACATGCAAATGAAGGGTTGTAAAAGAACATCTTCTGATTGGTTCCGTGAACAGCACCGGATTCAAATGAAGGACTGAAAATGGCAGGTTTCTCATTGGTTTTGTGCACAGTGACGATGGCATCACTGTGTTGGGAGTGCCCCCTCCTTGGGAGTGTCCCTCACCCTGTGGCTCTGTCTTGCCTTGAGTGTCAGGTGAGAAAAGGCGGGCCAGTGTGGGGGTTGAAGCCATAGCAGGGTGACAAGGGAGTCCCTGCTGCTAGGGAGGTGTCCTGACAAGGGGACTCCGACCCTAAGTGGAGTGAGGAGGGGTTGCCTGGAAGTGACCCTTTCACCAGGCCACGGTGACCAGTAGTACGGCACACTGCTACCCAACCCCTAACCCCTCCACTCTTTTCCAAATCACAGACTCTGCAACACTGATCCTTGGAAAGTGTAACCACTTTGAAAACTCTGGACTGGTCACTACTGCCCCTGAGCTAAAGTCCAAAATCCTTGCAGAGTCCACGAACAGCTCTTATGGTGGCCTTGAGCGTGTGGGTGACCAACTCATCCATGTCAGGAAGGGGCTTCCAGGACTCTAGCGCGGGTCAGCACTGCGCTTTTCTCACCCCACCCGCCCCACCCAGTGTTTCTGAGATGCTCTCACTTAACTGTCTGCCACCTCGGGGACTTCACACTTGCAGCCCTGGGAATGCGCTGCCCCACCCCCTTTGCATTTTTAACTCTGAAATCCGCTCCTGGTCTCCGCTGAAAGATGACTTCCTCCAGGATGTCTTCCCAGGCACCTGGTTGGATGGCTCGCCCCTGCTGTGACACAGTCTCTCTCTAATTCCCCGGTGCTGGTGACGCTGACTGGAGCAGTATTTCAATGGGCTGGTTATTTGGTTACTGAGAAGCCTCCTTCTGTGACTGCAAGTGCTGTCTCCTGAACTGTCCTTGCCCCCTGCTGTCACCTGTTGTTGTTGGGCACAATGCACATGGCAGGTTTCAGTGGTAACTTGTAGACCCATTGTGATTCACGCAGGCACCAGGCTGCCTCCAGAGCTTGTGTACCTCTGTTAATTTAGCTTTTCAACGTGCAGTCTCAGAAAAAGAAAAAATAAACTGGTTTATGAATACATGATAAAATGTTGATAGCACTCTGAACAAATAGATGCAAATGAAGGTAACCAGGAGATTGGCTTTTTACCAACTAGATTCCTACAGATCACGGAGTGGACAGGAGGTGGGGACACGAGCAACCCACAAAAAGCTTTCAAGAGCTCTACGGAAACTTCACCTGCACGCAGTTTGCGACAGTTTCACTTGAGGAACTGTGTTCTGTAAGTAGTGTTTGGTATGTGTGCAGGGAGGACATTCGAGTATATTTACCAGGGGACTGTCACCAGTGAGGAGAAGAATGGGGGGCAAACTACCTGTCCACCAGAAGACGGGCTAGGGAAGTTAGGCAAATCCGTCTTAAGGAGTGTCTGGAAGACATGGTTCACTGAGGGAAAGTTACACATCCTCATGTGAAGCATTCTTCAAGGAAAAAAAGAAAAGAAAAAGTAGGGTCTAAATATGTTTCTTTTCAGTTTTAACTTTAAAAGGATGCATGTGTTCATGAAATACTCCTGGAAGAATACACAAGGAGCTTTTAACAGTACTTGCCTCTGGGGAGAGAGACTAGGAACTGGGAAAGGAGAGAACTTATTCACTGCATATTCTTGTTTAAGCATTTGAACATTTTTTTTTTTTTTTCTTGTGGGTACCGGGGGGTCGACCTCAGGACCTCGCGCGCCAGCAGGCGCCCGTGCCACTGAGCGATATCACCGGCCCCTTTTTCGTATGTGGGATCCGGGAGTCGAACTCGGGCCCTCACGCTTGCAAGGCAGGCGCTTATGCCGCTGAGCCATCTCACCGGCCCGCATTTGAACATTTTATTATGGGCATAAATTAACTTTGTAGCTGTTACAAAAAGAAAATTCCATTTTTTCAAACTTTTATTTTTATTAGTCTGTGTTGCACTACATAATGATTATAGTGGTTGTGGGGAGCTGGTGCACGTACACAATGCATCTTAATTCTTTTTACTTAACCTTTCCTCCTCTCTCTGTCCCCTCCCTCCATCTCTTGGTTCCTTCCCATTTGCGAAAGATCTATCTCCCTGCTTCTGATTACCTATCTTTTATTTTGCTCTTCAATTATTTATCCTTGGGTTTCTCATCTAAGAGAAACCACGTGGTATTTTTAAGCTTGCATGTCTGGTTCCTTTCATTTAACATTACGGTCTCTAGGTGCATCCATTTTCCTACAGATGACTCAAGTTCGTCCTTCTTTACGGCAGAGTAACATTCTATTGTGTGTCAACATCACATTTTCTTTAGCCATTCATCTGCTGATGGACATATAATGGGCCTTTTCCAAGATTTGGCTAGTATGAGTTGTGCTGCTATAAATGTGGGTGTGCGTGGATCACTGTAATATGATGTCGCTAAGGAAAACTCATTTTTTAAGAGACTGGAAGAAGCTGGTGAATTTGCATTAATGTAACAGTCTAGCAGTTTCCCTTTCTTCCCTTCCTTCTTTCCTTTCTTTCTGTTCATCCTCTCCTCTTTTCCCGGAAAGCTGTCTCTCCAGAATCTTCTAAACATTTTACACACATGTAAGATTAGAGCAGGTCTCCCTCCCCAGGAGTCCTGTTGAGCCTCCTGTCCCTGGGCCAGTTCTTAGTCTTCCTGAAAGGTAGCCTCTCCCCTCTGGGTCCTCTGCCTGTCCCTCTCTTCCCTATTCTCGTGAGGATGTTGTTGTTGTGGCCTGAATGTTTGTGTCCCTCACACTTCATTCACAGCTTGGAGCTCATTCACATGATGGTGTTAGCAAAAGGGGCTGGGCCACCCCTGCGGCTTGGCTTTAGCTGAGGTCACCATCGTTCCACTCCCTGCATCACGGCACCCCCTCATCGGCCGCCAAAGCCATTCAAGCAGGCCTGGGGAAGTTGTGCGGCCGCCCATGCCCTTTCTCTGCCCCTTTCTGTAGGGGACCCTCTCTCCTTGCTGTTATACCTTCAAAATGAACCATCTTGGTTGTGGCCAATCCAAGGAAATTTCAGTTGGGACTGGTGGGAAGAGCAGCAGAAGGGAAACAATATACAGGATAGTCTCCCTTTTGGTGGCCATCATGACATCATTGCCTTTTCATTACTCTCTGTCATAAGCCAAGATAGACTGCATAGTCTACCAAGATCCACGAAAGATGTTTAAGTATATGACACGGCCCTATTCTTTATAGAGCTGGCAATGCATCTCCTTAGGGGAGCAGCTTCATTGGGATTCTCCATAGACCTGGGGGCAACTGAACCCGGGAAAATCCTTCAAGAATTACAGAGCTGAAAGCCTGTCCTTTCTCCAAGATCACAGGGTGATAGAAGACACATCCGCTCAAGGAAGAAGTAGCGTGGTTTCCAAACGACCCTGGGGAAAGGCCTGGAGTTCTCAGATCCAATAAAAGTTTCCTCCGTGCCTCTTTTTACCTCTTACCATTAAGGTCTGGAGGTTTTAAGCCCTGTTGTTCAATGGAAGAAACAGAATTAGAGAAAGAAGTAATGTGGTCCAATTACACAGAGATTGGACTGGAATCCAACTCCAACTCAAGGCCTATGTTTCTGGCACGCATCGTGACATGCTGTTTTCCCTGGTTTCTGGCGTTTGAGGCTGGAAAAATTTAACTGTCCTTTTCACAGCAGTATCCCTGCTCTCCCTCACTCCCCGACCCCTCCCTCTCTCTCTGCCCCAGTCTGCTCCCCAAGTTCACAGACGCCTTCCCCAGGCCGCACTCCTTGCTTCTTATGCCAAGCCCTTTGTCAATTGCTTTCTTCACTTTCTCCCAAATGGCCCTTTCAAAACAGAGCTCTTTGTAATTGTCAACTTGAAAAAAAAAATGAAAAATGAAAACCACATTTGAGGGCCTCCCTCTTCTATTACTTGTGCACTAAAGTTCAAAGCCTTTGGCCTGACATTCCAGGCCCCCTGGGACTCAGCCTCTTGCTACATCAATCACTTTCTTCCCGTCTCTGTGCTGCATGTGCTCTGTGACAGCCTGGCACACACTCAGCCCTGTGGTCCAGCAGCCACAAAATGTCTGTCACGGGGCCCATGGTCGGTGGCCAGAGGTGGCGTGGTGAATGGAATGAACTCATCGGTGTGGCCTGTCTGGGCTACCTCACTCCATCTGGAGGCAAATTTGGGACTGTCACCCTGTGCAGTGGCTACTAACACACAAAGAGCAAGATCAGCCTGTGTGCATAGTACCGAGGACCTGGCTAGCCTGTTCAATCATGACGGCAAGGTGCCTGGTGGGTTTCTATAAGCTTTGTCTCAAGAGTATCAATTTCTAGTATTGATCTCCCATATCCCAGCTGCTCGAGATCAAGTGAAGGGGTGCCATGTTTGCAACTCCATGACAGCGCTGTGTCTTAGTGCGATGCGCTGGCATATGAAGACGCCTTGTAGAGGAGCTTACAGACTAATGGGGTTGGGGTGGGAAGGGAAACAAACCCACAGAGAACTAAAGATAATACAGCAAGACAAGAGCACAGTTAGGGACTCTGCGTATGGCTAGGGTGGCCAGGAGACTGAGGATTAAATGAGATGGTCGATGGGTGGTGGCTCCACGGTGCCTGACACATCCATCCATCCCTCCTTCCTTCCCCCATCTGCTCCTGCCTAGCCCTATCATGAGAAATGCGTCAAGTAAGGGAAAAGCTGTTCCTATGCCAGGAACTCTCTGTTCCTAACTTCTGGCAAGGTTGGTTCCTGCTTGTCCTTCAGCTTTGGGGCAAACGTCCCCTCCCCAGAGAGGCCCATCTTGACCACCCCATCATCCTGGACTCTTCTCTATCTCGTACATCACGCTCCTTACTTTCTTTTGGGCAATTACCAGAAGCTGTAACGTCTGGATGCTTCTTTGCTTGCTTATTATCCAGCTTCCCTCTGAGCTCCAGGAAGGGGGGCCCAGCTGGGTTTCCTTGTTCTGTCTCAGGACCCGGGACGTTGCATGATGACCATGTGGTCAGTTCCTGGGGACCAGGCAAAGCCTCACAAATGAAGGGGCAGTTGAGCCTGGGGAGGAAGCATGACTGGGGGTGACTGCTGTCAGGAGCAGCTCTGTCCAGGGGAAGCCAGCCCTCAAAGCCAAGCCAGCACCAGACATTCCAACGGAAACACCCCGAGGGTGGTCAGGATGGGGACAGAGAGCTCATCCAGCCATCAGAGGCAGAGGGCCTTGTCCCCTCCTTTGGACCTGAGCTCTGCCAGCAGCCATGTGAACTGGAATTTCTCTTTTATGATAGGACCTACCCACAGCGCAGGGGTGATCTTATCAGGTGGCCAAGCCTAGCTTTTAAACAATACCAATAATGGAAATTCTAAGTATTGCCATTTTCTGTACTCTTCTGAGCATCAACCACTGTACGAGACACCACACAAGATTGCTGTTTCCCGCCCCTTCTCCCAGCATCTGAAACTAGGATTCAAAGGGCATGGAGGACAAGTCCAAGGTCACAGGGCTCGGAAGGAAGTGGCTGATGGAGTTTCAAACTCAGCTGCCTCCATCTAAAGCCAATGCTCTTAACCACAATCTTTTTTCTGGCTGGTCTATCTCACAGGTGAATCAATTAATTGGGTTTGGCTTCATCTCCTTGGGCTGAGTCATCATAGACTGCCTGAACCTGTTCCTCTCTGCGAGGCTGAGCCAAGCCTAATCTCTAAACTCACAAGGTGAGGGCGAGACTCTGGACTTTGGTAACCCCATGACAGGGCTGCTGGGCCTCTCCACGCCCCGCATTGTGGCTTGCTTTCCCTAGGGCAGGGCTTGGTTATTGCAGATTTCTTGATTTGCCCTGCTGTGGAGCAGTGGGGGGTAGGATGGCGTGGGTTGAGGGATGGGATTAGGGTGTTGAGTTTAAGAGCTTGGATGGGGAGGCAGACAGGTTTGCAGTACAGCTCTTGCACTGACTGAGTAACACTGGCTTGGCCAAGTTCCCTTTCTGCTCTGCCCTTTAGCACTCCCCTGTTAAAAAGGGGGCAAGAACCATCCTCTGGGGTTGCTGTGACAGCTGTATGAAGAAAATATGTGCTATGCCCAGCACTATGCCTGTCACGTAGCTGGCCCTCAGAGATTGGTGGCCTTTCTGACATTATTGCTGGCAGCATAGAGGGGTAGTGTGGTGGGAGAGAGTGGGTTTGAATCTTGGCACCAGCACTTTTCGCCCTGTGGCTTTGGGCAATGCCATTGCACTTCCTGTGGACTCCTCATCTTCAAACTGGGAAGTTTTGAGGATGGCAGCCAGGTGCCCTCATCCTTAAATTAAAGCTGGCCTTGGTTGTGGAATTGCAAATATCAGAGGCAGGGAATGATCCCTGCCAGGATGGATGACTTCGGGGCCATCTGACTCTGATCAGAGCGCCCTGGGTGTGGTCTCTGAGTGTGCCTGTCTGCATGGCCAGCCTGTTTTCTGCTTGGCACATGGTGAGGACAGTCCCCTCGGGGTTTGGAGGCCTTAGAGGGAGCCCTGACTGTGTGCATGGCCTGGATGAGTCCATACTCGGGAGCTCCTGGGTGGGTCGTGGCAAGCCCCCAACTCCCGCTTCTGAATGGAAACAAGGATCATGGGTGATCAGCCCTCCCTGGTGTGGCTCTGAACCTCTAGTCCTGCTTCCATGCCCCAGGGCAACCTGCCTGGCTTCTCATACGAAAGCTCAGAGCCATCCACACTCTAGGCTCTTGGTCAACTGAGGTTGGGCCCTTTGAGTGTGAGGTGTGAGTTGACCCCAAGATGCTGACATGCCCCGAGGACTCCAATGTCTTTGAGCTTCTGGGCCTATAGACTGAGATGTCATTCCAGTCACGTGGTAGCCCCACTGAGGTCCCACCCCTTCAGTGGCCCTGCCAGAGCAGGCAAGTGATTGTCTCGGAGGACGCCGGTCTCTAATTACCTTCTTTACCTGCGCCACTGCCTCCCTCGGGGTTGAGCAGACGAAGTATGTGTCATGGCACACATGGGATGCTCAGTAGATGCTGATGCATTCCACACATTCTCTATAGCCTATCTTGGCCAAGAGATTAAGAATGCCCTAGAGCCTGGAGCCCTGACTGCTACTGCTTTGGTTTCTGTCCCTTCCTCCCAGGAAGTCCCCTCTGGGGTTGTATTACCTGTACTGTGGGTTCCCACCATCTTGTCTCTTCTGTACAAGTCTGTCATGCTCTCCAGTGTTCCCGAACCACACAAAGCCACACAGGGGAGCACAGCAGGCTGGGCACCATGACATCCAATTCTAGAGCTGTCACCTCCTCACTGTGGGACCTGGTGGAGTCATTCCCATCTCTGAGCTTTCGTTTCTCCCATTTGTGAAGTGAGGACATCAGGCTAGTTCCTCACATGCAGTGTTTGTGTAAATCAATTGTTCCTTCCTTTCATCTATACATCTATTCTTCCATCCATCCATCCTTCATCCATCCTTCCATCCATCCTTCATCCATCCTTCCTTTCATCCATCCATTCTTTCATCTATCCATCTATGCATTCTTCATCCATCCTTCCTTCCATCCATCCATCCATCCATCCATCCATCCGTCCATCCATCCATCCATTCATCTGCCCACTGTACAGACTTTTAACACCTGTGTTAGGGTGGGGGCAAGAAGAGAGCTGAACAGTTCGTGATCCAGGCCTCAAGCCTCTGACACGGGGGTGGGAATATGCATATTCCGGGGGGCAGCATGGGAGGAGGTGGCAGCAGAGGGGAGCTCTCCCAGCCTTCCCGTCCCTTCCTCGTGCCCCGCCACTCCTGCGGTGGCTCTGCATGGGGGTGGGCAGTTGGCGCCACTTCCGGGGTTCGTCCTCCCCTCCCCAGCATTACTCAGCGCTCTGCGACGTCTTGTGCCTCCTCCAGCAGTGCTCCTGATCCTCCCGGAGCGCACGGCAGCGGTGGCCACAAAGGTCCCGTTGTGGGCTCGCGGCCAGGCAGCAGTGACCCCGCAGTGACTCATGCCCTTGCCATTTCCTCTGTGCGCGCCCGCTTGGCCGGGGGTGGGGGGAATCTGTCGCGTGGGCAGGGGATCTCCGCGCGTGATGCACGCCCACGCCAGGCCTCCCGAGGGTACCGCGTCTGGCACAGAGACGCAAGATGTTTGCAGCGCCCCCCTGCAGCACCCGCCTAGGTAGGTGGCTGGGGTGTGGGGCACGTGTTCCGCATCGCTCCCCCTCCACGCCTGCTCCCCAGAGCAGACACAGCTTTACGCAAAGTGAAAAATCCACTGCTCAGGGCTGGGCCCCATCGCGCCGCAAAGCAGCGTGGGCTTCGGTCCCCGCCCAAATGCCAGGCCCGCATCTACAGAACTGTCTGTGCCCAGGGCATCTTTCAGCTCCTCCCACTCATTGCTGAGGTCAAGGCAAGGGCTGCCCACGGGCCACAGCCAGGGGCGCAGGGGACACTGCGTGAGCCCGTGAGCCCAAGGCACCCTGGAGACAGCCTCAAGCAGGCTGAGTGACCTCCAGCCAGGAATTCCAGGCATCCCTAGAGCTGGTCTCAGCCTGCCTCCAGGGGCGGCTCCTCTCTGCCACCCCTTACTCCCTGCTCCCTCCACTCCACAGCACACTAGAGTCCGCTCCCCAGGCTCTGCACAAGCTGTTCCCACTGCAGGGGAAACTCGGCCCTGCTCCTCCAGGGCGCCTGCCCTTTGTCGTGGGCGGGAGGCTACTCCCTGGAGTCTGTCCAGGTGTCCCCCCCTCTGGGCTCCTCTGAGAACCTTTACAGAGCTTGTCACAACACGTGCCACCGTAGTTGCTGTGTGCGCTGAAGATAGAGGAGTCTGCTGAAGTAGTGGGTGAGTGAATGAATGAATGAATGAATGGCGGCCTTGGGAAAGGAAACTTCTTTGCACACCAGTGCCCGCGGGGTGGGTACAGAGACAAGCCCTGCAGGAAGCCTAAGAAAATGGTTCTAATTTTGGTTCCCTTTGCAGGGGTTAGGTATCCCTTGTTCAGCTGCAGGCGCCATCCTGAGGCTATCACCCTGGACCCACGCAGGCAACAGGGCATCAGGATGGAGGGTCACGGCCAGCATATGGCCTGGAGCAGGCCATGGAAGCGAGGGCATGTGGACGCAGTGATGTTGTTGTACCTGTTTGTCTCTGCAGGATCAGCAAGCTGTGCCTGAGCCCCAAAGCGGAGCATGGAGAATAATCTGCCACATGCTACCTTCGTGATAGGAAAGGGGCAGGTGGGAGCCCAGAGGAAGGGAGGTTTGTCCTGGCTGTGAGGTCAGGAAAGTCTTCCCAGCAGATGAAACTTTTTAAATAGGGCCTTGAAAGGTGGATAAAAGTTTTCTGAGGACGGAGGAGAGAAAACACCGAGGAGAACACAGTAAGATGGGGGCTGTGGCAGACAAAGCCTGCCTTCTGTCCTGTCTGGCTATGAAATACTAGTTTTTCCAGTTTTGAGCAAGCAGGGACAATAAGAGCAGATGCAATGATATATTAAAAAAGCTCTTTTAAAGTGTCAAACCCTTGGCATCCCTAAATCTCTGTGGGAGTGAATGGGTCCCACATGTGCATGTTCCTGCGGGTGACTTCCACAGGAAATATCAGTTTGAGGGTTATCATTGATTGCATAGAAACTGAGGCAGTTGTTAGAGAGTGCAGTGAACGGAATGCTGTGTCTCCCCCAAAGTCATGTGTTGAATTCCTAACCCTTGATGTAATGGTACGGGCTTTGGGGCTTTGGGAGTCACCAGGGTGGGGCCCTCAAAAATAGCATCAGCGCCCTGATAAGAGCCAAAGAGTGTTCCAGGCCTCTTTCTACCGGGTTAGGATACAAGAAGCTGGCAGTCTTTCCAGGTACCAGGAAGAGGGTCTTTACCAAAACCCCACCACAGTTACAACCTGATCTCAGACTTCTGGATCCCCAAGCTGTGAGAAATAAATGTCACTGTTTATAAGCCACCCAGTCTACAGTAGTTTGTTATGGCAGCCCGAACTGGCCAGGACAGAGACGGGGGTGTGGGAGCAAAGGAGGATTCTTTTCTGAGGGAGGCCCTGCAGACTGTCTTAGGCTGAAGGGAATGAGCCAGTGCAAAGAGCAAAAACTATTCATGCATCAACCTGGGGCATCAGCCTGAACCTGCTTTCACTGACCATCGGGGCCCCTGCAAGTGTCCTCTGTGTGATTTAATGTGTGTACTCCTGGCTTCTCCATCCCCATCTCTGTCCTTTCCCCAGTTCTCATCCTATCAACCCCAGGCTACCTCTGCTGGCTCCTGGGAGAGCAGACCTGAAATAACCACATGGTCAATCCCCCCTTCGTTGTTCACGTTTACCCCACCCCAAGGCCCTAGAGACCCCTGTCAGCAGCATCCAGGGACCCCTGGAAAGAGCCTGCACTGTGACCCACTGTGGACACTGTAGCTTCCCTACACCTTGCTACTCTTGAAGATATACTTGCATTAGAGTCTTTTAGGGATGATGGTCCAAACAGTGGCCAGATGTTGGGAAGCATTTCAATTTTTCCTCCTTCCCCCACAATTCTAGCCTCTTGCTGAAAGGGTCGCACCCAGAAGCCACCCTGGTATCATACAGCACTGTTCCTGGTCAGTTGATTGGCCCAGGGTGCACTGTGAGTTTGGGCTAGAGTCTGGGCCAAACTGATCAGCTTCCTTTTGGAGAATTTGAACTAAGGGGCCGAGAGATAAGTTAGGAGGATTCCTGGGCTGGTATTCTGTGTGGCAAAGCAGGAGTCACAGACAACCTTCAATTATGGAAGAGAGAAAACTAAGAACCTTACAGAGAGGCCCAATCTGCCAAAAGGAAAAGAGCGTTGACATGCAAGAGAGTGAGAGGGCGTGAGAGACCATCTTGTCCCTAGAAGGGCAGAGAAAAAAAAACCTTTTCTGATCCTTGTCACCCAGCATTACTCACTTCTTGTCCTTGAGATCATTAACTACCCCCCATATACTCTCAATAACCCTTTTTATTTTCACTTGAAGTTGATTGAGAGGTTACCTGACCATGTCACCAGTATATCCTAAATAAGAAAAGGGTTCAAACCAAAGTCTAAAGGTATGTGAATTAGCCTTTGGAATCTATGGCTCAATGCCACGAACATGTCACGAACAGCTTCTGTGCACCAGGGGATGGGGCATTCTGAGGACAATGGAGACCCAGCATCTATCCTTGAAGAGTCCAGTAAACGTGGCGTGGTGACGTGTGTGGCCGCACGCTAGCATACAAGCTGGTTTAATACTAGCAGCCAGCAGATGGGAGGCTGGAGGGAGGCTGGGAAAAGGAGGAGCTTGATGGGAGAGGGACTCCAAGGATGGGTAGAAATTAATCTTGGAGGAGAAGGAAGAATGGAAAGTTCAAGAATCAGAAATCTGGCTGCAGGAGGAAGCATGGGAGGAGTGGGGCATAGGAAACTGCACGGCTCGGGAGAAACGGGGGATCTAGAGGAGTAGCGTTAGACGAATGCATCAGACTGACTTGGCTGACTGAGAGGGACCAAGTTTGTTTCACACAATCATATGAATGGAAGAGGCTCTGATAGTATCCAGTCTAACTTAGGTAAGGTAATTTGGTCCCTGTCCCTCTTTAGGTGGCTACCATAGCACTGCATCCTAAGTGCTTCTTTGCCACTGTCATTTCAGTGGCAGCGATTCAAAATCAACTCCTTTCTTCCACCACTTAGGCATCTTTCCAGAAGGGCTTCTCACTACCAGGAGCAGTCTTGGTGCCCAGAGAACTGGACCTCGAGAATTTGCAATGTGTCATCTGAAATAGCAGCTTGGGAAGGCCAGGAGCAAGGGAGGGACAATCACCATGTCCGGCTGCAGGCACTGTGCTGCTAGATCGGATGGGACCTCTCTGAGGGGGAAGAACTGCGAACTCCTCTCTGATGGGGAGGCTGGAGCACGACGAGGGAGGAGGGAAGCTCTCCGAGGAATTTCAAAATCATTCTCTTAAATCCATGGCTGACGGCGGTGGAAGATATGTGGAAGGAACGAGTTACAGTTGGCCCTCTGTCCCTGTGGGTTCTGCACGTGTGGATTCAACCAACTGCAGATCAAAAATATTTGAAAAACAATGCAACTGGGCTGAACACGTATGTCTTTTTTCTTGTCACATTCCCTAAGCAATACAGTTGAGCAAGGATTTCCATAACATGTACATCGTATTAGGTACTGTAAGTAACCTAGAGGTGATTTAAGGTGCAGGGGAGCATGTGTGTAGGTTCTATGCAAATAATAGGATGTCTTTTGTAAGGGACTTGAGCAACCCCAGATTTCGGTGTCTGCAGGGGGTCCTAAGCCCCCAACCCCCATGGATATCAAGGGAGGACTACATAACATACGAATGTGGGGAAGCTCTAAACCATATGTACCAGAAGTCTGCAGAGACATTTGGCAAAATGGTTACTTATAATAAGCCTGGAGCAAGCCCCCCAATTCAAAAGGGCTTATCATCTTACAGACCCCTTTGAGACCACACAGAGCTTCCGGCTTCCGGAGACAGCAGATGCTGGGGCTGCCATGAATAATGTCATCGCTTTGTACACAAGGGGGAACAGAGGAAGGAATGGGTATGGATGGGGACAGGAGGGGAGGGGCAGCACTAGATCCTCTCTGGGGCCATGCCTGGCTGGAACATTCCAGAAAGAGGGTGCTGTTGCTTGTCCTAATGTCAGCAGCTTGGGACTCCAAGAGTGTAGATGAGAGACTAGGATGAGGGCAGGTGGCAGGGAGGGGTGGTCTGGGTGTGAGAAATGTCAGGATGGATCGAGGTAGCTGGAGTGGCAGGACAGAGTCAGAGGAAAGGACAGCTGAAGGCTGTGTCCCAGAAGGAAGGCCAAATGGCTTTGCACAGGCTCCTACACTTCGAGATGCAATGGAACACCAAGAGAAGTCAGGCCAACCCTAAATCCTGGGGAAATCCCAGAAAGGCTGAGTTTGGGATGGGGCCCAGAAGCGAAAGTCGTGACCTATTTTTCCAGTCATACAGGCAGTCCCTGGAAGACACTGGTGACAGGATTTTCCTTTCTGGACCTCAGCACCTTGCTCTGTAAATCGAGAGGGCTGAAAAGACCATTTTTTCTGTCTTTGCCAACTTCCTGTTCCTCTGCATTTATAAGGCAGGCAGGCCAGGTCGTCCCTTTCCTGCTCAGCTCTTGCAAAAGGCCTTCAGATGACAGACGCTCACAGCTCCACCTGGTCAGCCCATTTGGGTGAGAACAAAGCCGCATCGTGTGTGTTCATGCGGGTGTGCAAATGCAACGGTGTGAGTCTCTCTGGAGGCCGTGGCTCAGGGCCAGGACAAAACCACTTCTGGTCTCAGGTCCCAGGTTCATGCACAATGATTTATTTAGGGAAGACGCTTGGAGAGCTCAAACAAAATGAAAGGGATCTATTCCTCCAGCAATTATGCGTGTGCTTTCCCTTGAAGACTGGTCCCCAGGCCCCGTCTGCGAGGCAAGCCAGGTTCTCAGTGGAGCTGCGTTCAGAGGCCTTGGGAAGGGGCCTGTATTCCCTAGCAGGGAAGCCACATTAAAGTCTTCACTATGGCTCCGTGCTGCTCCGGAGACAGCTCCTTTTAGGCAGCCTGGAGAATCGGGGAGTCCTGTCCGGAAAAATGAGACAGGCTGGGCCTAAAACACTGATTTCTGGTTCAAGTTTCCCAATGAAATATGGAGGAGGAATTTTCCACTTCTTGTCCTGATTCACCTTGGCAGAGTCTTTGGAGTCCCAGACCCAGGCAGGGAACATCTGTTTCCAGTGGGCACCTAGCCAGTCTTGCATCCCAAATGAATAGGCCTCTGTGCAGGTACCAGTGCCAGTTGTCCCTCGTCGTCCAGGAAAGGACCTCATCCACCTGTCACCACCTGCTCTAGCCATTTTGCTCTGGAAGGAACCAGTCAGAATGTCAGGACAAGAGAATATCGTAGTGCCATGTAAGTCCTCATCCCAGACATGAATTTATGTGGGTGATAGAAATCTATTTAATATGGCCAGGCATATTAAATAGCTGCGATGGGCCGGTGAGATGGCTCAGTGTCGTAAGCGCCTGCCTGGCAAACACGAAGGCCCGAGTTTGACTCCTGGAACCCACATACGGAAAAGGGGCCGGTGATATCGCTCAGCGGCACGGGCGCCTGCTGGTGCGCGAGGTCCTGAGGTCGACCCCCCGGTACCCACACACACACACACAAAATAGCTGCGATTTGCACTGGGTCTGAGAAACAAGGGGACCAGCAGAGGAAAGCACTGCTGCTGAACAAGGCTGTGTGTGGGATACAAGAAGTAGCCTGGGATCCTCCGCAGGTAGACAGACAAAGGGACGAGGAGGCGATGAAGCCTGAAGCAAAGCAGGGGCCAGGCCACCGAGGACATCCTAAGCCACGGCGAGGGTCTGGGCCTGACAAGGGAGGCAGTGGAGGCCACCAGAGAGTTATAGCTGGCAGCAGAGGAGTTGGGTAGAAAGAGAACCTGCAATATTCAGGCAAGGGAGGAACACCTTCCTCCAAGGTTGAGCTGTGGGAATGAACATGAAGGACAGAATCAAAAGTCCTTTTAGGGTACAAAAAATAGAGTTGATTGTTCGCCTGTGGAGAGTAAAAGAATTTCAAGATTTTGCAACAGATGCCGATTCCTAGTTTAGACTGTGGTTGGGGATGGCTGGGTGGCTTGGTAGTTACCACACAGGTGTGGGCTGAGAGGGCCTCTGTCTAGCGCTTGGACTTTTAGTCCCCATTTAGTGACTGTAGGCAAGTTACTTAATTTCTCTGGGCCTCAGTTTCCTCTTCTGTAAGGGACTGAACAGCTTGCACAGTAACACTATTAGCAGTCAGTGGTTTTATAGGCCCAGTGCTTTTCGGTACCAGTTATTCCCCGGGGTGCCCAGTGAAGAGGGGGTACCTGGTGCCTCCCTTTGTTCACAAGAGTGAGACCTATGCTGCCTATTTTCACTCTTTACCTGGTGACACACATGGCATCTTGTTAAGTGATAAATTCTTCTTTGAAAAAGAAAAGCCTCTTTTAAAAGTGAAGAAGTTGGGCCAGGGATATAGCTCAGTGGTACAGCGCCTGCCTGGCAAGTGTGAGGCCCTAAGTTCAATTCCTGGTACTCCCCCCAAAAATGAAGAAGTCCAAGAAAGTGCTTCTTGGGCAGAAAATAAAAGTTTTAAAGGAGAAGTCACTACCAATTGGCTTTTGGGAATTTGGGGCTTCTCAAAAGGCAAAACACCTTTGGCACTATCGCTGAGAAAGTATAGGAGTGCTGCCCCACGTGGTGTTATAAAAACCACTATTATTTTCAAATATGGCATGCCCACAGGACAGTCCATAAAACACAAATCACAGCAAAACCACCTGTTGTAAAATGAACCCTTGTGTAACCACCCACAGGTCTAGTAGCAGCACGTTGCCAGCCAGCACCCCAGTGCCCCTCCTGCCACACCCTCTCGCACCAAGAGTCACTTTCATTTGACTTTTATGGCAACTCTCCCTGCTTTCCTCTCCTCCCACACCTAAGCATGCACTGGAACAAGTTTTCCTCCTGACTGTCTTTGACCTCCCTGCAATGGCATCCCAAGCATGCAGTCTTTTGTGTCTGGCTTCCACCTCCCCACCCCTGCCTGTGTGAGGCTGCATTTGGCATCTTTTCTGCGTGATTCAAAGGCACCATAATTTACTTCTCCACTTGACTTTCAATGGGCATTTGTGGTGTTTTCAAGTTTGGGACTACTTTGAATGGCACTGCTCTGCTAGGAATGCTCTTCTCTGTGTTGCACACAATTTGGTTAGGATTTTCCCAGAAGTAGAATTGCTGGAGTGTAGAAAGTAGGAGCACCTTCCTCATTAGCAGACACCGGTAAGCAGTCTTCTAAGATGGTCACACCAACCCCCACTCCTGCCAGCAAGACCTAAGAATTCCCATCTCCTCCATCCTCCTCCCAACCTGCTATCACTGATCTTTGTGCTGTTTTATCACTCAGGGTGGCTTGAGGAACACACTGGATGTATTACTAGAGGCTAGCATGCTGCCAGATCGATTCTGGTCCAAAGTACAATCATATTTATAAATGATCACAATGAATGAAGACCTGTGATTCTGCTTTGGCATTCAAAAGGTCACTGTAAATTCCTCAGTGTGTTACAGATGCAGGCTGATGCTAGATAGGCTGCTGGTGCCAGGAGGTGGAGTCATAAGGAGATAAAGTGGAATTTCAGAAAATTCTGTAAGATGAAGACGGAGGCAGGGATGGAAAAAACATTTAGGATGCATTGAGCTGATGTAGGAGCCTCAAGGGAAGAGCTCTGGAAAAGACTAGAAGATTCTGGAACTGTGGACAATATTGGTAGAAGTCTGTTGATTTTTTTCAATATAAATGGACTCAGTTATATTGCTCTTATTTGAAGTTTGCCTTTCCCCCTCAATCTATAGATTTATGTTTATGATAAATTTATATGTTAATGGCATTTAGAGGTAGGACTTTGGGAAAGGCGTCGGAAGAGAAACCCAAGAGAGGAGTATGGTGACGGGCTGGCATATACAGGGACAACACTCAGCTCCCAATGGTCATTAAGGTTATACAGTACCTTGGTTGCCCATGGCCAGGAATTTCATCTCTGCCGGACCCAGGAGCAAGGCAGAAGTTTTTGTTAAAGGGAAAATAATGTGCAGAGTGCAGCCTGGTTTTGTCCCCAGGTTCTGAATGTCTGTGTTGTGACTCACCTCTTACAGGGACCTGGTGACAGTTACTCTGTACAACTTCCTTATCCGTCCACAGCTACTTCCACCACATGTGCTGAGTCACTTGTTCCGTCAGGACACACAGCAGCTTGCTCAGAGGCTGGATCTTTTGTGGAGTTTCCTCATTTTCTGGACTACACTCAGACTAGCAAGCAGCCTTCCAGGTAAGTTTCCCAAGTGAAGCACAGTCGCCTCCAGAATGTCTCCACTTGCCCTGCTATTGCCTCGGCAGCGAAGGGCCAGATGTTAGAACTTCTCCTTCAGGTCAGATAAAACATCTCAACATGCCCTAACCCCTGGGGCCTTAGAAATGTCACCAAAATACCTGCCCCCTGCATTCCTGTGGGGTTCATTTTCCTTCATCTGCTTGCATTTTTCTTACCAAAATAACCAGAGCAATTGCTCTTTCCTGCCCACCAGGACCAATTAGCATGATAGCAGCAGCAAGGCAGGCCTGTGTGACGCCCTGAGGAACAGAGAGGTCATCCAGGTCTCTGAGATTAGATTATGACAGTGAACTGAGGAGTTATAGCCCTGGGGTAGGACAGGGAGGTTGTACTGCTGCTGGCTGTGCTAGCTGAAAGCAAACAGCTTCTGGTGGGCTTTGTTAACAGGGATAGAGAAAAAATAGTATTTGTCGAATTAATAGTTACCAGAGGGTGGTGTTGGTTTCATTAGCAACAAGATCATGTCTGGAAAAGCAGCTGGAATTAGAGTCGTCACCCAGTTAAGTTTATGATGATTCACGGTTAGTCTCCCAGACCCATTTGTCTTGGCACAAGCCAAATAAGCAAGCTGAATAGAGAAGCATTGGGATTCGCCATCCCTGCATCTTTAGGGTCTATCTTGGAAGTGCCAATTTCTTCCCTGGCTCCCATAATGTTGCTTATGCTATCTTTAGCTTACTGTCATGTTAGTAGAAGGCATTCTGCTAGCATCCATTGACATCTCTTACCATAATGGCCCATATTCCTGAAGAAGAAAGCCACTGTGGAGACTCTGCTAATAAGTAGGTATGTATGTTCCCAAACAATGAGATATGGGCCTGGGACAATAAGTACAGATGTTCCTCGTTTAACAACCAAGTTATGCTCCTGTGGCTAGGTTGTTAAATGTATTGATCACTAAATGAAGAATTGTGTATAGTATGTACATTACAATATTCAGAACAAAGAAATGGTCAAAGGAAACTCCAACTTGATGACTTTGTTTTTATTTGCATAACTCTTACATGCAGTACTGTAATGTGTAACAGAATATAAAACTACAGGACCATACTATATAGTACAATCAGCAAAAATTACAGTACAATGTTACTGTACAAAACCCCCCCGACATCGAAGCTATGTAAACAAGGTGCACAGAACTGTACAATAAAAAAGACAGGTCATAAGTCTGAGCAGCAGGTTTAAGTCTGAACAGTCATTAAACAAGTAGGTCATCGTTCAGTGAGGAATATCTGTACAGGGTGTTCAGGGCTGTACAGAGCCTGCTGTGAGATGGACCCAAGCAAACCCCACCGGTCACCTGATCTCCACAGAGCCTGGTTCTAACAGCAGCCAAAGCGACGCTTTCAGGCTCCTGGAATCCTATCAGTTCAGAGTCAACTCCCAGGTAATTCCTAAAAAGTGTAGTCATTTCCTTTTCCATAGTACCTTATCATATTGGTAAGTGTCCTCAGGTTTCTATGGGAAAAGGTGAGGGGAGAAAAGATTTACTGTGTAAGTTTGGGCTGAGAGGTAGGCTCCTTCCCAGGAATCCACTCCCCTTTCATTCAAAGGGCCATAGGACTGAGAACTGGCTCAAATCTAGGAGTCAGCTGCAGGGGGCCTTGATTCTCTACTGAGACCAAGTCACCTCTATTCACCAGATCTAGAGCTTTTCAACTTGCATGAATGAAATGAGACTTGAGTTGGCCATGTATCACTTCAGTTTTAGAGACAACTTGATCAGTCAGTCAAAGCTGAAACGCAACACAGGTTAGGCCATTGTGATGATGATGAATGCTTTGATTCTGCTGTCCACTAACAACCGCTTCATCTCTGGTGATGAAGAGCCCTCCATTGGTGGGCTCTTCCTCCGTAGTGATGAGCTGCCTCAAGCTCCTTTGGTTTGCATACCTCACCCAAGGCCTTCCTGAAGGGAGTGTCCTCTGCATCTCCCTAGGGACATAACTAGAAGGGGGGCAGCAAGTCTCACATAATAAAACTATTCCAGTGTCCCGATCTCCTTTGGCCTTTGGCCACCTTTCCGTACATTATGTCAAGGAAGTTCCAGCCTTTTCCTGTACTATGTATAAGCTACTATTGAGTCTAGGTTTCAGTAGATGAATAAGCCAACTACAAAAGCCACTCCGAGCCACTCAAAATAGCATACTAAATACAGGGTCTTTTTACAGTGCCCCTATAGTGACATAATTGACCTGGCCCAGTGTTATGGCCCTTCCATCCTGGTTCAACATTACTAAGATCCCTTTCTAACAGGTTTCTCAGGTTCCTGTGACCATTAGTTGGCAGAACTTTGTATACATATAGTATTTTCACAAGGATCATACTTTCAACTTTAATCCCCAGGGTCTGTTGAAATGCATCTAATTATGGGTCTAGAAGCAAAGAGGTTGTGGGGAGGTCCTGAGGAGAACCAGTAATTTCTTACTAGATGCTTTGGGTCCTTTGTTTCATCCAGGCCCCTGAAGTCCCACTGTGGCACCCACTGTGGCATCTACAGACAAGGTGAGACCGAGCTCTGAAGCTAGGGAGGAAGCTCTTGCTTCTATTAACAAGAAGCTTGGCGGAATTCAAGTTTGCACTCCTGGCTCATCTGAATCTGCCCATAAGTCTTTACCCCAATCTTCAAGGCTTCATTTCTTCCCAGTCAGTGTCCTCACTTTAACATAAAAGACTCTGAAAGATTATGATGTGCATTTACATTATTTAGCTCGAGATTAGACCTTGGCTTTGATTTTCAGAAATTGCAGTCCTGTAGCCACAGGAAGTAATACTTTTCTTTAGCCAGACCTTGAGTTAGGAATTTAAAGCCCTAAGGTCAACCTTTTCTTTTTCCAAGTTCTCTAGCACACTTAGAAACTACCTACCAATCCCTCTATCCTCCTTATTTTCACTAAAATGTGCAGTGGAAGCAACTATTTGGTCATCCAAAGCCTTGCCTTCTATAGGTACTTAATTACATGTGTTCACAGGTAATCATGTGTCCCTTCAGCCCTGGCATCAGGGTTATTAATGTTCTTAAAATAATCAAGCCAAGGAACCAGTGGCGAGAACCCATTTTTTTTTTTTTTTTGGTTCTTTTCTTCATGATTTGGTAAATGATGTGAAATAAAGAATTGCTTCTAGGAATTAGATTCCACACAGCTGTAGGAGGAGCCATGGACATGAAAGTATGGAAGAGAAAACATACTGTGCAGGGACTACAAAGGGCAGTGCTGCAGTTCGAAGCTTTGTCCCCACCAGAACCCAAGCCAGGGCTTCGTCCTCCAATGTAACAGTGTTGAGGCGAGGGGGTGAGAACTTTGAGGGAGGTAATTAGGTCTTGGGGGCACCATCCTTGGAAGGGGTTAAGGCTCCTCTGGAGGGAGAGGGCCAGGTCTTGCAGGACTGGATTAGTTACCCCAAGAGTAGGTTGTTGCAAAAAAGAATCTGGCTTTCTCCACTTGTCCTCTTGCACGTCCTCCTTCTGCGTGATGCTGTCAGCCATGAGGCCCTGACAGAAGCCTGTCTTGGAACTCTAGAGCTGTGAGATGAATAAACTTCCGTAAACAAACAAAGAATCTGGTCTCAGATATTTTGTTGTAGTCACAGAAAATGGACTAAGATAGGCAACTAGTGAAGAAGTGGAGGGATGCTATTATCTCTATGTCTTGTGGGATCCTGATGGGGCTGAAGACAAGCTGGGCCTGAAGCAGGAGACAGAGAGGATGGCCTGGGACTCACACCTGTCTTTCACCACCTCGTCCTACAAAGTGCCCTTGGCCTGCACATAGGCCTGACCCAAAATGAAACAGGAGCTGCGGGTGGAAGTTGCAGACCCGGAGGCTGAGAGGAAGAAGACCTGCGATACTGTGTGTTGCACTTGGTGCTCGGCGCTGACCTTTAAGTGTGACAGTTGCTCTGTGCTCCATGTCTCATGCCAATTTCTCTTGCACCCAGCCATAACGAGGACCACATACAGGAGGAAAAGTCTGAGAAATGTTTGCGCTTAGCTAGATTGACTATGTACAAAACTCCCTGAGCAGTCGATCTTTGGTAGCTCTTGTCTTAAATAAGATGGTTTACATAAAAGAGCTCAGGGTTTAACCTGAGGATCAAGGTTAAATGTCAGGAGAGAGAGATGGACAGGGTCCATGTTAAATTTGAAATATGAAACAGCTTGAATTAAGACTGTGTAGAGGATTTTACTCATAACATGAGGACCAAGAAAGCCAGCAAGTTGGGCAGGCTCTGCTCTAGCACATTCCTGTGTTTGGCACCAATGACGATGACCCATCATGTTATCACAAAACATTTATAGTTTGCAAAGTGTTATCACATGCACCATTTGCCTTTATGTGGGTTGACTTTCTACTTTGTTTACTCATTCACTAAATCCTTATTATCTATCTTATGCTAGGCACCATTTGGGCATTTTATTTGTGTTGTTCCTAAATATATCTCTTTTATATTTCACTATATGTCTGTGACAAAGATGTCATTGCTATTTTTGCAAATAAAGAAATTCTGGGACAGGTGTGGTTGTGTACTCCTCTATTCCCAACATTCTAGAGGCTGAGGCAGGAGGATGGAAAATTCGTGGCCAGCAGGAGTTCGAGGCCAGCCGAGGCTATGTAGTGAGTTCAAAGTCAGCCTGAACTAGATAGCAAGATCTTGTCTCAAAAAAAAAAAATTTTTTTTTAGGCCAGCCTGGACAACTAGTGAGACTGTATCTCAAAGCAGAAAATAAATAAAAAGATCCCAAATGTAGTGCAGTGGCAGAGTACTTGCCTAGCGTGTGCAAGGCCCTGGGTCCAGTTCCTAGTAGGGGAGGAAGAAGAAGGAAAAGGAGAAGAACAGGAAGAGGAAGAGGAGGAAGAAGAAGGGAAGTGCAGGGGAAAGAGAAGAAGAAGAGGAAGAGAGAAGGAGAAGGAAAAGGAGGAGGAGAAGAAGAAGAGGAAGAAGAAGGAGGAGGAGGAAGAGGAGGAGGAGGAGGAGAAGAAGAAGTCAGGAAAAAAAAAAAAAAAAAAACCAAGGCGAAATAATTCTGGCTACAGCACCAGGGATACAGCACTCCAAGGGGGATGCAAGATGAGTAGATGAGTAGGACCTTGCCTTTGCTCTCAAGAACAAGGCTTGGTAACATGTTTTGTGTAGGAGACAGGCTGGAGAGGACACTAGTAACGCACACGGCTCATGATGACGCTGTGATCCAGCGGTGGGCACGAAGGCCAGTGCTGGCAGAGGGCAGAGCTACCTGGGGAACATGGTGAGGCCTCCCAGCAGTGAGTCCTGACCTCTGTGGCTCATGTTTCCAGGTCGCTGCACCCAAGAACCCAGAAGTGGCTTGCAGACAAAGGCATAGTGGATCTGGAGCGTGTCTCTTATCAGAACCTGAATCCCCTTCCTGAGCTGGCTTCTCTGGAGTGAAGCCTTGGAGAAAGGACCTGTAACCTTGTAGTGCAGAGTTGGCGAACCATGGCTGCCAGGTCTGTTTTTGTAAATAAAGTTTTATTGGAACACAGCCATGCTTTATTAATATATTTTTTTATCAAAACACAGCCACAGCCTCCTGCCTTAACCAGTGCTACCTGAAACCTGGTATTCCTTAGCCTTGGCAGCACAGAAGCTACAAGCTGAGCATGACAGTCCTAAGTGATGTGTCCTGTGTATCAGCCTCCACTGCTTCTGACCCGGAGCTTGGACACACACCTCACAGTCAGTGGGCTCAGCTCCTGCCTCCCGGCATGCCCTGGGCTCAGGCTCCTGCCTGAGGTGTAGACCCACATGGTGGGATTTGCAGTTGGACATAACAAGGAGGCTCAGTCCAAGCAAGAACGCTCCAACACAACAAAACTGCCTCAAACTGGAGCGGATTGTCTAGGGAGGCGACTCTCATGTGCGGAGGGCTTGAGCAGTGACTAGATGATCCTGTGAAGGAGACAGTTTAATATGAAAAAGTCCTGGGCTCAAGACCCTTTCTGCCCACTGTCCTAGTAACTAGCTTTGTGACCTTGGACACATTTCTTGACCTGTCTTGGTTTTTTGTTATAAAAAAAGGAGACTATTCATCTTTCATAGAGCTGTTGTGATGATTAAGTCTGTCAAACACATCCTCAGTAGGTGTTAACCTGGCACACAGGTGATTCAAGGCAGTTTCAGAGCCAGGGGTGGTGCATGCCTGTTATCTCAGCATTCTGGGATGCTGAGGCAGGAAGATGGAAAGGTTGAGCCTGGCCTGGGCAACTTGGCTACTTAGCAAGACCCCATCCCAAAGTTCAAAAATAAAAGAAGAAAGGGCAGGGGATGTAGCTCAGTGGGAAGGCCCTGGGTTCAATCCCCAGTAACGCAAAAATGAAAAGTCAGCTTCAGAGGGGCTGTGATATCAGATGTGGTGGGGTTCGTCACATTGGATAAAGTAATTTCTGAAGTCTGAGGTTTGCAATTCTTTGACACACAAATCTAATGAGAATTCCTTTAAGTTATATGAAATTATTTCATGGACTCCTAGAAGCACAAGGCTATGACCTTAGAGGATCTCTTTGTGAGCTCCCTAACACTGGACACACATAGAGGAATATTTATTAACACAAAAGAATTTTATTTGGCGGGAAAAAACAATTGTAAAGGTTTTTTTCTCTATTTAATAGTTTTCCATGCATGTAAGTCATTTTAGGTTCCAACATAGAGTGTTTTCCATTTCAAGCTGTGTACACGCTTGCTTTTAAATGTCTCTGTTGACAAAGCTTTCACTGAAGTTTGGAGGGGGGGACTTTAAATTTTTCTTCTTTGTTCTCTATGTAAAAAATATATTACTCAGTGGACTAGGAATCGGCATCCATGTCTATAAATCCTACACCAAATCAAAGCATCTGACTTTGTAGGCAGAGGGAGATCCAGTTTCTTTTTTTCTTAATGCAGATGGAAAGAATCCCAAGAGACCAGTGAAGCAAGAAATTATCAAAGCTGTGGTATTTACTAAGTCACTTTGTGCCAGTGTGCCGGCAAGCTGCCACCATGGCGCCAGGCCCCGTCACCCTGGCTGACTGGTATACAGAGAGGGGCTCACTGGGCCAGGGGAGAGGAAGCAGGAAGTTCACCAAACCAAACAGAAGAGAAAGGGCCCTGGGGGAGTCCCAGCAGGTGGGCGCGCCCCTTTGGCCAGCCAGACTCTTTGGACCTAGAGTGCACACAATGGACCCTCTCAGGAGAGAGATTTCTTCCTGGTCCTTAGGACTCGACCTATGCTGGCTTTCTCTGTGTGAGACTTGTCTTGGCCTTTCTGCTGTTCTTTCCCTCTGGAACCTTCAGATCTTTCCATTGTGTGCTGTCCCTGTGAAAAAGGCCTGAGTCACACTGCCGCCAAGGCCGAGGTAACCCAGCCAAGGTCTGGCGGCTTTATCACCCTGTCCCCACCCCAGCACCCGCTTGGGAGCATTGTTGAGGGACTTTTTCAGATGAGAGGGTTTCTAAAAGGCTCACAGGGGCTGCTTAGGACAGATGACCTTTAGAGGTCTTTGTCAGCTCTGATTCTGAGATTCTGAAACGGTGTGTGGCCCCCAAATGATGTCATCGGAGAAGGAACAGACAGAACTGAAGATGACTCAGAGGAGACATGAGAGCCGCCTTTAAGGTCCCTGGGGTACAGAAATGAGGAAGAGAGATTAGCCCTAGTATCTGTGGTCTGGGAGGGAGGCGGAGAGGCTGACTGGAGTTTTACAACAGGATGGGAATTGCAGTTGCTATACAAAAGGAATCCTGGTGCAGCCAACAGACCCCTGGGTGAAGCCCAAAGGCCTGTTTCCAAATTCTCATTCTTTTTAACATCTCTGTGACCCTGGCCTAATGACCTCCATGAGCCTCTGTTTTCTCTTGGGTCAAATAGTGATAAGATCCACCTTGCTTCTGCCTTCCGGCTAATTTGGGGATCTTGCAGGATAAGGGAAAGTGTTATGGGTTCTGAAGTTCCTTGGATTTAATCCTGTTGTCCAAGCCCCAATTTTACAGTGCAGATAACAAAGTCTGGCGGAGTTAAGAAATGGGCCTGAGACCGCACAGTAGTGGTCTCAGACTGTAGCTGATACATCCTCACGATGATCAGGGATTCTAACATTGACCCCTGGCTATTCCAGGATAAAAAGCGCTTGGGGGGACTTAGGACCATGGTGCAGCCCATCTTCCCAGGGGAGTTTCATTGCAGTCCAAATTTCATTTTCTTATTATAGAAGTTTTCTTATTACTCATGAAATGTGTCAAACACAAAAAGCATGAAGAAAGCTTTTAAACACCTCTTATGTAGCGACCATGCTAGCTTTGAAAAATAAAAGGTAAACAGTCCTGGTCCTGTTCACACTCAGGAAGTTCTGGTCCAAGTGAGGGTGTGCAGTGAAGCAACTGCCCCAGGGGGTGAATTGAAGAAAGGAGGAGCCATGGTGTGTGTGTGTGTGTGTGTGTGTGTGCGCGCGTGCATGTGGCCCTGCCAGGGGCAAGGTGCTCCTGCCTGCAGAATAGGAGAGGCCTTGCTCAAAGGACAACATTGAGGTGCATCTTGAAAATTGCTTGGCATGCTCACTTTGGCAGCACATACAGTGTACTAAATTCGGAGTGATACAGAGAAGATTGGCATGGCCCCTGTGCAAGGATAACATGCAAATTCATGAAAAATTCCAATTTATAAAAAAGGAAAATTGCACTGAAGAGGAGGAAGAGGAGGGGAAGAGGAAGAGGAGGGGAAGAGGAAGAAGAGGGGGGAAAAGAGGAGAAGGAGGGGGAGGAAGAAGAGGAAGAGGAGGAAAAGAAAGTGAAAAGGAAAAGAAAAAGAAGACGATTATCTGGGAACTCACCTGTAAGCACAGGGACATCGAGTTCTGACAGAGGGAGATCTATGTGGAGACAGACGGAAATCCTTGCACCCCACTTCCCCACAGCAGAGGATGAGCCTTTCATCTGGAATAAAGCCAATAATGCCTTTTCCTCTTCCCTTCCTATGTTTCACTGAGGGGAGGGCTTCAATGTAATGATTGGCAGTAGGGTTGATTTTGCCACACCTTAGCAAGCCTTGGGAAAGGTTCCCAGCACTTGCCTCCCACTGGAATGGACCATTGCAAAACACCAATGGAATCCTACTCTAGAAAACATGTGGCATTGTCCACCAACCCTGCACATGTGCGTAACTCAGCAATTCCACCCCTAGGTATCTACTCAACAGAAGCACACACACGTATGTATCAAACTATAGCGAGCCCTTTCCGGTCCTCATCACAGTCTGGGAAGTTTATGTTTGTAATTCCATGGAAAAGTTATTGGAATTCTAGCGAGTTAATTCCAATCTACCACTTCCAGTGCAACCCACAGTGAGAATAAAGACACTAAGGCATACTTATAGTTGTGGGGAGCCAAGGGGTCCTAAGTCCAGCCAGGAAGGTGGTTACCCGAACAAAGGTCATGACCCAGGGCTGAACCTGGGTTTTATTAATTCTCGAGGAGGGGAGTGGCTCGGGGATGAGTGACTGTGAGAGTGGCAGGAAGTACACGAGTACCATGAGCTGGACTAGGTAAGTGTCCTGAAATCACCTTTGCAATATGCAGAGGGAAGGGTATGCAGAAGGAGTAATCTGCATAACACAATTTAAGATAGTATCTAATGTTTTGGAGTCGGTGCTTTAGCTCTGACATGTAATCTTTTATGCCCTGGGAAGTCATGGCCTCTTTCTTGAGGCTCGATCCCAGCCGATAGCGTGGAGCACGGCTCTCCTTCCCGCCCGGCTCACACATGTGTTTTGGGAGCTACGGGGGCAGGGAAACACTGACCTGTCACCTTGCTTCAAAGACAATTGAAGGGATAAGGAAGAGTCCTAGCCAGCTCTGTACATATCAGTACATGGAAATAGGGCCAAGTTTAGCCAAAATGGAGATAATTGCTCTTCTTCCAAAGAGAGCTGTCCAGGTGTCCTCCACATCAAATAGCATGCACAAGAATTTTCAAACCTGCATTATTTGGAAGCTAAAAGTTCCAAATGATTCCCATGTTTATAGATAGAAAAACTATATACTGTTTATATACTGTATTGATAGTGTCAGCCCATTCAGGCCCCTAGATCAAAATACCTTAATTTATAAATTAAGGGTAATTTATAAATAATAGAATTTATTGAAAACTCATAGTACCAGAAGCTGGGAAGTCCAAGATTAGGGCCCAGTAGATCTGGGGTCTGGTGAGGGCTTGCTCCGTATAGGTGGCCTCTTCTTGCTGTGTCTGTCTTCAGCTTCATTTCTGGGGCACTAACCCACCCATGACAGCAAAGCTCCCAACCTAATCACCTCCTAACGGCCCACTTCTTCCTAGCATCACATTAGATTCCAATACACAAATGTGGAGCAGGTCACACACATTCCCACCATAGCAGTCAGATGATGGATTACCATACAACAGTGAAAATAAATGAACTACAGCTGCCCAAAACACATGGCGAATCTGCAAATCAAAACATGGAGACGAAGAAGTCAGCCACAAAGAGTACCTGTTCTGTAATTTCATTGCTAAAAAATACCAAAACCAGGGAAGATAAATGCATAGTACTGTTAGACATCGGGGGAGTGTCCCTGTCCTTGGGAGGAGAACGGGGCTTGAAGGAGCACTAGGGGCTTGGGGCAGCTGCTAGGGCTTTTGTGTTTAGATTAGGAGCTAGTTACATATGGATATTTGCTTTCTGAAAATTTGCCAAAGTTTTTGGTAATTTTCTGAGGTTATTATGATTCAATGTTAAAAGCTTATTGAAAAAACACCAGTGCTTGGTCTCCACCCCTGTGCACTCTGGTTTTATTGGCCTGAGGCAGAGCTAGTGTTTCTGAAAGGCGTAAAGGTCTCGGGGTGACTCTGACACGCAGTGGGGCCTGGGAACACTTGCAGAGCCTGAGTGTGCCTCCCTCCAGGGATACTAGAACTCCTGGCCTGCCGCTCCCACTGCGTGGCCGCCGCCCTGCACATGTGGTTCTAGTTTAGAAAGGCGGGAGCAAGGTCAGGGCTTTCGACCTTGCATATCGATCCTCGGCACTGAGAGAAGGAGGTTGGGGCACGGGTTAGACGCTGTTCAGAGTGATGCATCATCAGGCTTAGGGTGATTGGAAATGAAATGAACCCAGAGAGAGCTATGGGCTTCGTAGAAATGGGGAAACCAAGGCCCAGGGGTCTGGCTGACATGTCACAGCAGGTGCAGGAGTGTGGAGGAGGGGAGGCGGAGGTTGGAGATGGATGTGGAGGTCCAGGAGCCCAGAGCAGGGGTGCTGCTCACTGCCTTGCAGGCAGCAGTGGCCTGTTCTCAACATCGCCCACACAGAACGCTGGATTTCAGGTGGCCGTGTGAGGGGCTGCAATGTGTAACCTCCACCCTTTCCTAAGGGCCTCACTGACCCAGCAAAGGAGCAGCTTAGGCCCAAACAGGAGCAAGTGCTGCCGCCAGCCGGGTGGTCAAGGCCGTTAAATGACTCCCTTTATGGGACATGGAGTGAAAACCAGAAAGTTCTGGTTAGATTAAAATAATTTCCAACTGTGCTCTATGGAAGGTCACGAGACCACTGTCCGCAGGGCAGATTGGGGGGACAGGAGAAGAGAGCTGTGGCCTCACTGCTCTGGATAAATACATGTTCATTCGTATGTTTGTGATGTATGCTGAATATATTCATCAAGGGGTATACATAGTCTTACATCCGGATCCCTTTTACTTCCTCTCCCTCCCTCCCATCTCCCCCATCCCTGGGTCCCTTTCCCATCTCCACAAAGTCCGTCTCCCTGTTTCCTGTTGTCTTTCCTTTATTTTGCTCTTTACATCATTCACATTTGGGTTTCTCTTATCAGAGAAACCATGCTCTGCTCACACCATGGGTTCCGCTGCTAGAGCGTCGTCGCTAAGGTCCCTTCTGGTGCGGAGTCTGCATGGCCTCTGGCTCCTTGGCTGGGCCACAAATGAGTTAAGACTCCCAGCCTCAACGTGACCACTGTTAGCTCTGCAGATTTTTCCCCTCCTCTTCCCTGTTCTCACCACACCAACTCAGCCTTGGCAAGACCATGTTTGCAGGTGTCCGGGGCTGCCTGGAGAGAGGTATGTGTAGCACCCAGGGTGGCTGAGGTCACCTTACCATACCCAGCTCCCTGCAATGGGACTTCTTGCCTTTATGATTGCATAGAGCAAATGGAAGAGGGTGGTGGGACCACTGCAAAGATCTGCAACCAGTAGGACAAAGCCAGTGCTGGGAGCCCAGCTGAGACTGGGGCCCAGATGAAAGCTGGGCTCCCCTTTACTTCATAAAAGGAAGCAGGGCCACACCCTAGCAGGGTATCTGAAAGTATCCCCAAACTGAGTAGGCAGGAAACACTTTGAGCTACTTCAATAAAAGCTGTTATTTCAACTTCCAGAAGCAAAATTAAGTTGTGGCCCGTGACAAAATAAGATCACCTCTTCACAGACCCATATGTGGAGAACTTTTCCAAATAATTTACCAGCTCCCTGAATTTGAGAATACAGAAACTGAGGTATGGAGGGAAATGCTCAAGGTCTTGAGCTGGTTAGAGGCAGAATGCGTGATGGTTGAAAAGTCACCCTCCCTGGAGTCTCATAGGCCTGGGACAGATCCAAACTCTGCCCTGTGATCTTGGGCAAATTCATTAACCTCTCATTTCCTCATCTGTACCAGGGAGGTAATAATGCCTACCTGGGAAGGTGATTATGGGGACTAAATGAGAAAATATCTGTAAAAATGCCGGACACAAAATATCACTCACTAACAGATAGCTGTTACTGGACGACAGTGGAAACGCCAGGGTGTAAATCTGCTCCCTTACAGTGAAAGTGGAAACGTACCAGGAAAGTCTGTGTGAGTCCCTGAGTGGGGTGGGAAACTGCCCTGGGTTAGATTTCTCTGGCCGCTGTCTTAATGGTTCAGGAAAGTTTGTCTTCTTGTCCCTCTAGAAGATAGATAGCTACCTCCCTCCAATTGGGTGACTTTTCCCAATGGGAGAGGGGCTTCTGAAGACCTCTGGACAAAGAAAACCCCAGGAACCACGATGGATCCTCCACCATTCTGGAAAGACTGGAGTTAGTGACCAGGTCACAAATTCTGCATTCATTCATGTATTCAAGAACTATTTAGCATGTAGTCCACTCCAGAAGCTATGGTAGTAAACAAACACAACGCCTGCTCTCATGGAGCTTGCATTTTCGCAGATGGCCACGGTTCCCAGGAAGGTGGTAACGGGCTCTTGCCAGAAGGCTCTTCCCTTAAATTGCCAGTGCAGCTCTCCCTGCTCCCTCCCACAGCCAGTTCTTGCCTTCCTCACTTTTATGGTTCTTCTTCCCTCAACCATTCCCCTTTCCCTGGAGGCCTTCAAGCAAAACAGCAATTGTGTTTAGAAATAGGGAATATATTTTGTTCAGTGGTGGAGAAATCAGAAAAATAAATGCTTTTATAAATCTCCCCTCGGAGTCGTGCCCCCATACTGGTTACACTAATTGATGGTGGCGTTTTTTGCCGTGTGTGTGTGTGTGTGTGTGTGTGTGTGTTGCAGCTGATGGATTCCTTTCTGAGCTGGGCTGGTCTGCACAAGAAGGGCCCCCTCCTTTCTGAGGGCTCAAGTTTTGGGGTGTGTCTTTCATAGCAAACATAGCAGCCCTGACGCCACCTCCCTTATCACTTGACTTCGGCTGTGAAAAGAAAGAGAAGAAAAGTGGGTTTGTTCAGTGGGAACCCTCTTCTCAAGCCAACAGAGAGTGCAGGATTAGAAGCACAAGGCGGCTGCTTTGAGTTCAATGGTTAACCAGTCCGATTAATAAATGCTAGAAGGAGGAAACAGCCAGGCAGTAAAGAGGCAAGAAAAAATGTCCCCTTGTAGTTCAAAAGCCAGCAAAAATTTACTAGGATCTGTGACCTATGGTTAAACTGTCCTCAGGGGCAGCCCGTAGGATTCCAGCCTGAAGCCTCTGCCTTTTGCCAGGCTCCTTTAGACTCAGCAGCCCACGCTGGCCACCACAGTACTCAGAGGGACAGGAGCGTAACTGTCACAAAAGCTCAGGGCCCTGCCCAACTCCGCATGTTTAACACATACACCCAGCTCTTCCGTCCCCACACGCTTTCTCCTGTGACACCCCTTTCCCCCAGTGTTTAGCTCAGGCAGAGGGCTTTGGAGCAATGTAAATCAGTAGACATGGGCTGGCCCAACACCTGCCCTGACTCATTTCATGCACTTGTACAAATTTCTCATCCTGTCTGTGCCTCAATTTCCTTGTTGCTGAAATAATATTAGCCTAGAACAGTGACTGGCAAACTTTTCTGTAAAGGACCAAATATTAAATATTTCAAGTTTGTGGATGACGTGGTTGGTGTCTGTCTCAACTACCCAACTCTTGTGTAAAAGCAGCTGTAACCATATGCAAATGACGCATGTGGCCATGTTCCAATAAAACTTTATTTACAAAAATAAGTGGTGAATGGGATTGGCCAGCAGGCTGTAGTTTGCCAACTCCTGGACTAAATCTGTAAGGATTCTTGAACCTTTCAAATGTCCTATGATCCTGAATTATTTTACAGAGAGAAAACCAAGGCCCAGTGGTGAGCACATGACCTGCCCCAAGCTACTGGCCTAAGTTAGTTAGTGGCAGAGAGGAAATGGAAGCCAAGCGTCCTGGCTCTGGTTCACTGTGGCTGTCCTTCCCCCAGAAGCAGAGCCTTGGCATGTGGGGTTTGCAGGGGAGCTGCCCCTTCCATTGCATGGGGGTGCTTTCTGGTCCATGGAGGACCCCAGACTGTGTAGGGTGAGATAAGAGACTACAAGAAAAGGCAGGGTATTATGCTATTTCTTCCCGAGATTTCTGCGTATTCCATGTTGCCACCTCAGCGTCCAGGCCTGCACATTATGTCCTCCTTGTCATCCAGCTGGAGCAGTAGGGAGGAAGTCACCAGTGCACGCTCTCCCTGTGTGTTGCAATGTTCCGTCCCAGGGGTTCCTCCCAGGAGATGGGCTCTCCTTGACAGGAGTGGTGTGGCTGACCCAGCGTGGCCCTGTTTTCTGTTACACCTCTGTGGCGTGCTTCCCTTCCAATGACCTCGTGTAAATTTATGTGGGACTTGCTGTTCCTTGGCGGAGGACCCAGGGAGGTTTTATGATGCAAATCTGTTTTCCTCTTTGCCCCCAGCTTCTGCTCTCCAGAAGGAAAGGCCATGGAAAGGTCCACTGCTGGGAGCCTCAAGGGCCCGAGGTCTGGCTCCGTGTGCCATCCTCCAGTCCCTGTATGGTCCCTCAATGGGACCCTGGCCACGAGGGTCTACAGCAGCACTGCTCCCCCACCACAGCTGTCCTGCTGTCCTCTAAACGTGCGGCAGTGCCCCTGACGGCCCTTCCGGAGGGCCGGACAGCAGCCCGGTTCTGTTTGTAGTGCAGCCAGAAATCAGCATGAAAGAGAGGAAGTTCGGGAATCAGTCTGCCGCAATGGGATTCTCTTGCCAAGTGAGGAAGTGTGATGTTCATAACTGGCTTCAGCATGAGCCTGGTTGGGGAGCTAGGCCGGTTCTGGGGGGTAATGTACAGAGGTCTCCCCCGCAAAGCTACGTGGAGTCCGTGGTCAGCCCACATCCTCTCGCTGCAGGATCAGCTCAAGGTGATTCCACCAGGCCAGTTTGAGAGGCCGTCGAAGGTACGAATACGACACTTTGCACACATCTTGAACACCCCAGCCCGCCCTCATGGACCCGAGGGTGGACTACAACTGTGGAGCCCGAGTTCCCTGCTTTGCCTCTCTCCCCAGCCCCACCCCCATACTCCTGCCAAACTCAGTTGCTATAATCCCTGATCTGCATGTGCTTTCCAGCCCTGCCTTTGCTGACAATATCAGTTACTGCTTTGAAAGCTCTCTCCTCTTCTGGGTGTTTCCCTTCATCCTCAGCTTGCAAGTCTCAAGACTCGTACCAGCTTTTCCCTGCATGTCTGTTACTGTGTCCCAATCTATTACCATATCCTCAGCTCCTCCTGAGAGCTTTGGGGTAACTGTTGAAGGAGCAAGCAGATGACTAAATGACCTTGGGGGACAGATAGTTCATAGGATAAGGCAATAGTGTCCCCCCAAATATTTCCAAGTTTCACTCCCAGTACATGTGGATGTGACTTTATTGGAAAATAGGCTCTCGGCAGATATAATGAAGGACACTGAGATGAGACCATCTTGGATTTAGGATAGGCCTTGAATCCTTATAAAAGATAGAAATGGAAAAATACCAAGTCACAAGTAAGGAAAGACAGAGGCAGAGATTGAAATGGTTCACTCTCAAGCCAAGGAAAGTCAAGAATTGCCGGAAGCTAGGAGAGAGGCATGGAATGAATTTTCCCATTCCTAAAACCACACACAAAAGCTAGTACAAAATGGGCAGACTTGAGTGTAAAGCTAAAATTATAAAACTCTTAGAAGAAAACATAGGGACGAGTTTTCAGGACCGTGGATTTGAAATGATTTCTTAGATATGACACCAAATCCAAGAGTAATGAAAAAAAAAATAGATGAGTTGGACATCATTGATATTAAAAATATTTTGTGTTTTGAAGGACACCATCGAGAAAATACAGAGGCAACCAAAATGGGGGGGGGGGGCGATATTTGCAAATCTTATACATGATAAAGAATTTGCATCTAGATACATTAAGAACACTTACAATTCAATAATGAAAAGACAACACAAGTCAAAATGGGCAAAAGATCTGAACTGAAAAGATATTTCCGTAAAGACTATGAATAATGACAAAGAAACACATGAAAAGATGAATAACTAGTCACCTGAAAAATGCAAATAAAAACCATAATAATATGCCACTTCAGACCCATGAAGCTAGCTATAATAAAAATGACATGTAATAAAACATGTTAATGAGTGTTCAGAGGACTCAAAATTCTAATATGCTGCTGGTGGAAATGTAAACTGGTGGGGCTACTTTGGAAAACAGCTTAGAAATTCTTCAAAGGGTCAAAGCATTATTATATAATCTATTTCTCGGTATATACCCGTGAGAAATGAAAACTACGCCCATACGAAAGTTTGCACATAAGTGTTCATGGCTGTTATTATTCACAACAGTCCAAAGATTACAAACTGGTAAGTGGATGAAAGAATGTGGTATAATCATACATCGGAATGCTGGCCGTGAGAATGAAGTACTGACTCATGTTACAATGTGGGTGAACCTGGGAAATATTACACCGAGTGACAAGAAGCCAGTCACAAGAAAGCACACATCATATGATTCCATTTATATCAGAATCGACACCGAGAGGCAAGTTATAAAGGAGAAATTGGAGGCATTGTTGCCAGAGGCTGGGCACTGAGAGAATAGGGGAATAGGAAGAGACTGGAAACGAATACCCCAAAATGTGTGGTGGATTATAGATGACATTTATTTTCTACTTCACTCTTTCTATAGTAACCACATTTTCTTAATTTTTGCATTTTTTTCCTTATAATCATATAATTAAGATTATGAAAACTAATAGGGAAGAGATTATGGTTTCCTTTCTTTTCCTCCTGTGGGAAATTAATGACTAAAATGGAACCTGAGTTGTACTGAAATGCAATTAAAACACAAGCTCCATCCTTAAAAGCTGAGATCTCAGGCTGGGGATATAGCTCAGCGGCACAGCTCCTCCCTGGCAAGCATGAGGTCGTGAGTTCGATTCCCGGTGCAAAAAAAAAGCTGAGATCTCTTCATCAAGAGAACGACCCTTTCTGTACAGCATCTCTGACACAAGGGTTCAGCCTGCACCCAGCCCCAGCAGGGTGGGAGCGAGCTCACTCAGCCCTAGGCATCGAGTTCCTGAGGACCAGCTCTGACAGTTCTGCTTATGTTGAGTTGAAATATTTCTCCACCAAGCTCTCCTCTCCAGCATAGTGTTGCCTCTGAAACCGCAGAAGCAGCCTGTTTTTCTTCCCCGTGACAGCCTTTCAGATGCCTGAAGATAAACAGCAACTCCCTGAGACTTCCTTGTTTCAGACCAGGTATTTGCAGCTCCTTGGTCCTTCCTTGCGTGATGTGTGTATCAGTTGGGCTTCTGAGTTGCAAGCGATAAAAACCAGCTCCAGCTGACCTTGATAGAGAGCACACTTTCATGAAGAGGAAATGGAGGGGTTCATAGAATGGGCAGAAAAGTTGGAAATCCAGCTTGAGGAATGAGCAGGGGCAAGAGGCTTTCAGACAGCCAGAACCATATTGCAGTGTATCCAGAAGCGTCCTAGGAGGGCAGCTTGGATGTCATTTGGATTGTGCCACCCAGGGGAGGAAGCAGCCACTGTCCAACTGGATTGTGAGTGTGCAGGGTACCATGCAGTGGAGGTGGCAGTAGCTATTTCTTAGGAACTTATTAGAAAAAAGTAGGTAATAGAATTTATGGAAATGTGATAAAAAATATGGTGCATGTTTAAATTTAAAAACTATCACAGTAAGACACATTGCCTGACTTGCCCTCCAAATACTCCCATTGCTTCAAACACATTCATCCCATCGTTCTTGCCACTTCCTGAAGCAGCTCCGGAAGTCCTCTTTCCTGAGTGTCTTTTGTTGTGCTGTCCCGGTTGCCTTGATGTCCTGAATCAATTAAAAATGTTTACTTTTCATGATCATTTTGACTTTGGGGAAGAGCCAGAAGTCCCACAGTGCCAGATTCACTGAATAAGGTAGATGAGGACACATACATTTTTATAAGCCTGCTTTTCCATTGCATGGCACTCAGTAGCAGCATTCACATTTTTTAATCACACCTTGTGAAAACAGGAAAGAGGTCTTCCAGAACTGCTTCACGAAGTAGCAAGAATAATGGGATAAATGTGTTGGAAGTGAGGGGGATTAATGACAATATGTCTTTTAGTTAATAAACATTTAAAAAAAGAAAAGTAAACATTCATTGTGCTTTTCCATCACAACTTGTATCTGGACCGCAGTTTGCCTTATTTGGCAAGCCTGGCTTTCTCTAGAGCATCGGGCCTCCGTGGTGTTTTGGCTGGTATTTGTGTCCCCTACCATGCATATACAGAAGCCCTCATCCCCAGGTGGCTACATTTGGAGACAGAGCTGGCATGGAGGAGGCGAGGGCTCAGAGGGCTCACAGAGATTGTAGGATGGGACCTCATTGAAAGACTGGTGTAGTTAAAAGAAAAGACCCCAGAGGTCTCTCTGTCTCCTCCAAAGGAGAGAACAGGTAGGGAGTTCTCACCTGGTACCATGTCACAGCACCTTGACCCCAGACTTCCCAGCCTTCAAAGACAGATTTCTGTTGCTGAAACCAGCCAGGCAGTGGCCTTCTATTCAGTCAGTTCTGGCTGACAGAAGCACATGGCTTGGTGGTGGTTATGTGTTTTGCAGCCACCCGGAATCTTCACACAGCACAGTCACCCCATGAGAGCCACAAACCCAGAGTCTTGACCCAGGGTCTCCCGGCTCGAGCACCAGGCTTGTACATGGTGGGGCTTATGGTGCAGTTTATTCTTAGTGCATCAAATTAAGGCAAATAAAAAATCTTTTGAGGAGGGCCGGTGATATAGCTCAGTGGCATAAGCACCTGCCTGGCAAGCATGAGGTCCTGAGTTCGACTCCTGGTACCTGCATTAAAAAAAAAAATCTTTTGAGGAAACACCGGCTCGTAGTTATTCGGGGAACATTTGGGACAGGCAGACTCTGTACGAATTGCCTTAGAAGTTTTCTGAGAGAGGAGCCCAGGCAGCCTAGGAGGGGACCTAGCAATCTCAATTTTGAACAAGTGTCCAGGGACAAGGTTAGGCCACTGGGACTGGGAAACCTGCTTTGGACAATTCCTCACTCTGCAGGGGGGAAGCTGGGGCTGCAGCGGAAGGCAAGAGGTCCTCTGTCTGTTCGCAAGCTGAGCCTGGGCTGTGGTCTTCACAGCAGGGACAAGCCCTTTGTGCATGGAACAGCATATGCTGGAGCCCCCAGGGGGTGATTTCCAAGGGGCAGGAGCTGGGAGGAGGGGGACAAGGTGGGGCAGGGTTCTGATTCAGAAATTGTATGCGTTTAGGACCTGGTGACTATTAACTTACCTCTAGACTTTTACAAAGGGTATATGGGAACCCTTGGGGTGAGCAGGAATTTAATGGCAACTGGGGACAGGAGAGAATGTCTGGTGGAAGGGAAATGGGAGCTGGACCCTGGCTGGAGGTAGGAATTTGTGGACCATGAGAGGCTGGTGTGACCACTGAGGGCTGCAGGGCACACCCAGAACAGACTTGGCCTGCAGGTCAGGGTGGTGGTTCTTTGATAAACCACAAAGCCTGGGTAACACAGAGATGGGCACACAGAGATGGGCAATAAAACCCTCATAAACCCCCATTTCAAGAACTCTCCCCATTTCAAGAAGCCACGCCATAGCCGAGGTCTTTGTGAGTCAGCAGAGAGATGGAACTGCACACGGCTCGTGCCACCAAGCCGGGAGTGAGGAGATTCTGCCGCGAAGGACAAGAAGTGCATACCCCACCTCCCTACAGAGAGGGGACTTCCTGCGCACTAATGTCCCAGCTCCCTGGCGGCTATGGTTTCTGGAGCCTGCGGTATTTAATGCATAGGGGAGAAGCCAAACGGCCCCGGGGGGAAGTGAAGCCTTGGGCTGAGTCAGTGCTGTGATTGCAGCAGCGATTGCGCTGGCGTCAGGCGAACGCAGGGCGCCTCGCCCCATCTTATCAGTGCCCAGCCATTGAGTCGCAGGCTTTTCCTGAGGGCAGAGGCGGCTGCCAGGTAGGCACACAGTCAGATAAGCGCAGCTCCTGGGAATGCCAGAGGCAACCCCCCGGTCCCAAACAGGACTCACCCCACCTGGGGCCCAGATCCCAAGCCCCATCACCCCCGCCCCAGCTCCTAGCTGTCAGGAAGGGGCTGGGCCTCGCTTTCAAGCTACCATCCCAGGCAGCTGGCACTTGCCCTGTGAGTAGCAGAGGATGGTGCTATGCCAGAGCTGATGTAAACATATAGTATTTAAATTTTAAAACTGTGCTACAGCACCACGAATCCCCTTCTAAATACTACCCTTGCTTCAAACATACTTATCCCATTGTTCTTGCTACTTTCTGAAGTAGTTCTGGAAGTCTTTTTCTTTCTTTCTTTTATATGCAGATACTGGGAGTCAAACTCAGGACCTCACGCTTGCCAGGCAGGTGCTTATGCTGCTGAGCTATATCACCAGCCCTGGAAGTCTTTTTCTTGAGTGTCTTTAGTTGTGCTGTCATGGCTGCCTTGATGTCCTGAATTGATTCAAAACAATTGTTTTTCATGATCATTCTGACTTTGGGGAAGAGCCAGAAGTCACAGAGTGACTTGGTGATTAGGAGCCTGCCTTCCCATTGGATGGCACTCTGCAGCAGTATTCACTGTATTTTTCATCACGCCTTGAATAGACATTCATGAAAGAGGACTTCCAGAACTGCTTCAGAAAGTGGCAAGAATTATGGGATAAATGTGTTGTAAACAAAGGGAAATATTTGCAGGGGAATTCATGGCAGTGTGTCTTTTACTTTAAGAAATGTTTAAAATTTAAACGTGCACTGCAGTTTTTGATCACCCTTTGCATGAGCCCTCCTCCCAAGGTGGAAGGGCCACTGCCCCCAACCATGAATCTTCCCCTGCATAGGCAGTGGTTACTGCTTCTGTGATTTATTTCACCCCACCACCGGCCTGTGAGTGCCCTGCAGGCAGGCTGTGTGCCCTTATCCTAGCATCTACCTGCACACTTTGTGCAGAGTAGGTGCTTAGGAAATACCTCTGTAAGCCCAGGATGGCTGCATTTAGAGATCCCTGAAAACACAGAGGCCAGAGCCCATCAGCAAGGGTTAGAAGTACTTCAACAGGCCACATGGAAAGAAAGAGAGTTTAGAGATTTGTGGACAGAGATGAAGGGTCCCTGAGAGTGAGGACAGGTGAGGGACTGTGAATCTGAAGCAGAAGGAGGTGTGGGCTCAGGCTGGGATGGAAATATCTTCCCGAGGACGTCGCCCTCCTAGGCACCCAGGGAGCTCCTGCTCCTCCCCACCCAGACACAAGACCCAGCTGGATGCTGGACAGACACCTTGAACATGAGGCAGGGAAACAAGGCTCAGAGACTCAGGACAAGTTTCTGAAAGGACAAAACTACACCTTAAAAAGATAACTAGGATCTTATCGTTTCTAAGCTTAAAATCCTTCTGGAGTCTGTTTCTCTTAGCAGGCAGGAAGAACTTCTTCGTGTGGTCCTCAGAAACTGTCGAAGTTTCCCTTGGCTTACAGAGTTCAGCTTGCCCAATGGTAGCCACCATGCCAGTCCTTCTCTTTGTCCTCCCTCCATAATCTCTCCTGCCACAGGATATTTGCACAAGCTTTTGTCCTTAACTTGCTGTTACTACATGAGAAAGAAAGGGGCTGGGAGGAATGGCAGTAGTCACAGATGATGGGGGGAGAGGATAGTTGTGAACAACTTTAAGAATAAGTGAAGAGTACTTTGAGACACTGAAGAGTGTGCAAATCTGAAAGAGAGAAGGAATAAAAAACAGAACACTTGGAGAGCAAGCACAGTAAAATAAGATCTGACTTGAGTTCAAGTCTCAGACACAGCCCCCCTGCTTTCATGGTCTTGGGAAGTGGTACAACTCCTCTCTGCCTCAGTGTCCCCTCAGAAAAGGTTCTTTTAAAATGGGATGAATTAGTGTGCATCAGGCACTGGTAAATGTTACAATCAGCCATCTGTATCAACCAATTACGGATTGCAAATGTTTGAGAAAAAAAAATGTGTCTGTGCTGAATATGCAGAAACGGTATTTTCTTGTCATTATCTCTTGCTGGCAATACTGTGTGACATCTGTTTACATGGCTTTTGCTGATGTGCATAATCTAGAGATGGTTTAAAATATACAGGAGGGTTGCATAGGTTAGATGCGGATACCCTGCCATCTTATAGAAGGGACTAGAGCACCTGTGAGATTGGTGTCCCTAGGGAGTCCTGGCCCAGTGCCCCAAGTGCACAGAGGAAGCATGGCATCAGCCCGGCCGTGGATATGGAGTAACACCACATGTCGCCGATGTGTGTCAACCTGTTTCACAGACAAGGAAATGGGGAAAGAAGAAGCTCAGAGGCCCCCTGCAGTCACAAGGCAGAACCACATAGGAGCAGGGACATTGCGAATTCCCAAGCCCACACCCACTATTTTCCCATCGCACTGTGCTGGAAGACATGGGAGCCTGTTCCTATCTGTCTTAGTTACTTTTCTCGTTGCTGAGACAAAATACCCAACACCCAAAGTTAAAGGAGGAAAGGTTTATTTGGCTCACAGTTTGTAGAGGTTTCAGTTCATAGTTGGTTGACATGACAGAGGGCCACCACAGAGGAGTTCATGGCAGGCAAAAGCAAAAGAAAACAAGCGACATGAGACAAGCGTGGGTAGCACTTATACCCATAATCCTAGCATCTCATTGTGAATCAATCCCAGCATCACATCCTTGATCCCAGCACCACAAACCCTAGATCCAGCTGCCTCCGAGAAGCCCCGCCTATGACTGCATGAGGCTTTGGTGGCGGGGGGCGGGGGACATCTAGACACAAACCATAACACAGTTCAATCATCTCAGGACAAAGATGGGAAACTGAGGCCTTCAAAGAGCAAGAGGCTCAACCCCAATTTATGCTCTTAGGTTGTAAATGTTCAGAGGTCACCTAAGCCCAGACATTCCAGAGACAGATAGGGATGCAGGACCAGCCCCGGAGGAGAGGCTGGATTGGCATTTGCGATACCTAGAACCTTCTACACTGGCAGAAGGTCAGTGACCTCTGTGTCCTTCTTGAGTAACTGGGCCGGCAGCTCTGGTTACCAAGGATCCCGGGCTGGCAGTTCAGCAAGGGGCCACAGCACCAGCCTCCCTTGCCGCAGCCTCGTGTAACCGCTGCAGAAGAGCTGGGCATGGGCCCAAGGGCGTGGTGGAGACAGGTTAGTGATACACACTCCATGACCCTGCCTGCTGGTTTTCACTGCATGCCTGGGACAACACCACCCCTTGCCTAGCATTCCTTATTTCTTGCTTTTATTTTTCCCTTTTCTTTATCAGTACATGTTTGCCATACGTAATGAACATGTTCCTCATGGGGGTCGGGGTATTATACATATCGCATCTTAGTCCTCTGTATTTCCCTTTCCCCCTCCCTCCCCTCTCCCTCTATCCTTAGATATCCTTCCCATCTGCAAAAGATCTACCTAGCACTCCTGTCTCTTAAGCCCCAAGTAAAACCGCTGAGGCTCTGCGGGGCCTGGTGCGAATCAATCAGCTCCTAGGGGCGAAAACTCGGATGGGCATTGATGCTGTAAGGGAACCCACTGCAGCTGGCCAGTGGGTTGCGGTGGGACAGGCAGTGACCCAGGGAGGCCTAGTGTAAATGTTCCAGCAGGTCTTTGGAATGCACGTTTTGTCTTGGGGGCTGGAGTCCCACCATCTACTCTAGATAGGAATTTGGGGTGCTCCCTCTCAGCTCACGTGGCCCCAGGTTTTTCAACACCCAGAGGAGCTCACTCTGTATGGCCAGGACTCAGCGGCCAGAGGCATCATTTTGTAAGTGGAAAGGGAGGCCTGATCTCTCCCAGGGGGATGACGCCACCGTCTTTGTCTCAACTCCCCAAGTGGGAGGCAAGTCCAATCCTGCCTGCCCCCGGCAGTCAGCCTCACGCCCGGTCCTTCCTCTGTTTCCTGGGAGCTGCCCTGGTTTCGGTGGCTTTCATCACACACTGAAACTCCCCCTCCCGTCCCCTCGGGCAGGCCTGGGCTGACAGGGCCAGGCCTGGAGTCTGGGCAACGGTAAATTAAATACGGCACTGGGGGACCCGTGGGAGCTCACTGCTTTGCTTGGGCAGGCCCCCCTCCTGCAGGTGCCCGGAGGCTGAGAGCTCCAATCCTGGGGGACTTGGCACTGGGGTGCTGGCTGGGAAAGGAGGGCAGCCAGGGACTGTGAGCTTGGGCAGTGGGACATTTGGGACAGAGTGACAAAGCTACGGGCCTGGGGGTTAGAAAGCCACCTAAAAAGACCAAGGATTAAGTGATCTAGGGAAAACACGAATTTGCACATATCCCAAACAGTAAGCACAGGACACAGAAATGGTGTCTTCCTTTCTCTCTGTGAGTAACTGGGGATCCCTGACCCGTGTTCTATCCCCTTTTCTCTGTCCCCAAGGCCAGGGAGAAGTCAGATGCTGCAGGAGACAGAGCAAGGGCTGAACCGACTCCACCACTTACTGGCTGTGTATCCCAGCTAGGTGACTGCGTGCCTCTGAACCTGAGCTTCCTCCTTTGCAACATGACGACATGACCCACAGGACCTACTTCCCGGGGTAATTGTTAGGGCTAAATGATGGCTCAATGTATCATATGCTTGGCACATAGTAGACATTAAATAAACCATCACAATTATTATCCCCGATCACATATTGCCTACCCATACCTTTTAAAACCTACCGTTAGGGGCCGGTGAGATGGCTCAGCGGCTTAAGCGCCTGCCCGGCAAGCGCGAGGGCCCGAGTTCAACTCCCGGATCCCACATATGAAAAAGGGGCCGGTGATATCGCTCAGCTGCACGGGCGCCTGCTGGCGCGCGAGGTCCTGAGGTCGACCCCCCGGTACCCACAAAAAAATAAAAATAAAAAAAATAAAACCTACCGTTAAAATCAACTGTCACGCTCAGTCAGCTTTTAGAATGACCATAGTGCCAGACATTGTGCGCATGTGTGTGTGTGTGTGTGTGTGTAAGAGAGAGGGAGACAGCCAACGCGTTTCTCCACAAGAAACAACCAAGACTTGGTGTCTCTTGAAAGCATTTCTCCAGCAAGAAAATTGAGAAGAGGAGACAGTGAACTTTCCCCTGCAGGGCTACAGAGGAAGGGAAGCGGTCAGAAGGTATCATGGAGCTGCCTTGGAAAGGGAGGTTTCAGTTCTTACACGTTAAGGCAATGTGCGTCCCTGGCATTAATCTGATGACTCCGAGTCCAAGTTCCCTACATATAGATTCCTGGGAAAGTCAAGTTGTGACTTGAGTCCCCAAGAGCAGCTGTCACTCTGTGCTACTCCTACACACGTAGCTTCAAGCCACTTCCTCTGCAGTGGTAGATCCAGGGGCCCTGAGAGCCCCTCATTCTCAGCATCAAACCCATCTGCTGTTCCCCTCCATCGGGGGCTTTCCCCAGCTCTGGGAGGTCAGTTGTGGGTGACCCATGTTCCCCGGCCCCCTTTTCTTCTGGTACTGGAGATTGAACCCACGCCTTTTGCACTGAGCTACTTAAATCCGCAGATTTTCATTCTTTTGAGACAGGATCTCGCTAAGTTTACCAGGCTGCACTTGAACTTTCGATCTTCTTGCCTCAGCCTCCAGGTGCTGAGATTACAGGCATGGTGGCTCTGCATGGTACCCACTTTACAGAGGAGCAAGTCAAGGCCCAGAGGCATGCAACTTGTCCCAGGTTACAAGTATTGAACCCGGATCTTCTAATGTGCCTGGAGCTATTTTGCTTGGGCCACTGTATCTTTCAAAGACACTGTGCTGAAATGTCTACTTTATCTGCTTTTATTTTGTGTGTTTGAAATTACATTTCCTAAACAGATTTAGGAATTTAAATTAGCTCTCTGTTCCTTTGAGAAACAGGCCATCCTTTGAAGAGGGGCTTGGAACACAAACGGTTGTGTTTTGTAGGCACTGGTGTTTATTTCCCTGCAATATTGTAGCTTCCTCTGAAAAATCTGACCAACACATCCGTTTCAAGTCCTGAGAAACTCCCCAGCGCCGACCCAGTGCCTGGTTCCTGTGTGGTCAGAGGAGCGATGCTTCTCAATGCCACAGCTTATTTCCATGTTAAAATAATTCCATGCTTGGCTAATCCCACTTACACACAAGTGTGCACCTGTTAACACAGGTCATTTTTCACAGCTAATCTTCTGGATTCCACGGGTATGTGTGGGACCCCAGCGAACACCACCTGAGTGTCACAAAGGGCATTTCCTTTGTGGAGTGACCCCACTGGGTCCGGGCCCCTCACACCCCTGCTCCCAGCTCCCTGAAGCAGGAAGAACACTTTCTGTGGAGAATGAGGTGAAATCAAACTGAAATTGCCAGGTTTTGTCTTAGAGCTTTTCATTAAGTTTCTGAAGATATTTTCCGAACTCTGATGTCCTACAGCGTGGAAACTCGGAAATAACTTTCCTCAGTGCCCCCAATAATGAAAAAAGAAGGAAAAATGGGGGGGGGGGGAGAGAGATCAAGGGGGGGAAGAAGGAGAAGGATGAGGGAAGGGAAAAAGGAAAGAAAGTAGGATGGGAGAAGGAAGGAAGGAGGAAAGGAAGAAAGGGGAAGAGGATAGGAGAAGAGAGGGGAGGAGAGGGGAGAGGACAGGAGAGAGATGAGCAGAGAGGAGAATAAGGATAAATAAAAACCAGGATTGTCGGAGTAGGCTTTGTTACAGACAGCAGGAGCAGGCCATCTCTACTGCAACCTTTACGCACGCTTCTTTCTTCAGAACTGGACGCTTCCGGAACACCAGGTGAGGCGCCCTAAGTCAGTCTGGGGGCGGCTTCCAGTGCATGATGGTCTGAAGAGCTCCTCACAGGCGTGGGGACTGGGCTCCAGGGGACTCCAGGGGACAGGCCTGAGGTTATCGGGGAGAGCCATGGCAAACTGGGACAGCCAGGCTCTGGGCTAAGCTCTGCTTCAGAAGCCGCTGGGACAGTGCCTGGGCTCCGCTGGGCGGGATGTGGGAGGATTGCTGGGGTCACAGCTCTTCCCTCAGGTTCGCCTTGCAGGGACAGCCACGTGGGTCTGAAGCTCAGAGTGGGGGAGGCCCTGGACCAGGGGCCCCAGGCTTCAGCAGGGAGCCCCAAGTGTCTTGGAAAGGATTCGTCTCCTTGTGGGGGCAGAGGTCAAATTCCTGCCTTTCCACAGGGTCGTTAACATATGAGGTGTGATAAAAAAACCATAGCAGATGTTTCCATTTAAAATTTTTACATTTAGTTGAGCTGTTGTGGTTGTCTTGGTGCCCTGAATCAATTAAAGACGTTGATCATTTATGGTTATTTTGACTTTGAGGAAGAGCCAGAAGTCACCGGGTACCAGATCCTGTGAATAAGGTGGGTGAGGACACACCACGATGTTTTTACGAGCCTGCCTTTCCATTGGATGGCGCTGGGCAACAGCATTCGCTGTATTTTTTATCACTCATAAAGACACTCGGGAAAGAAGGCTTCCAGAACTGCTTCAGAAAGTGACAGGGATGACAGAGTTAGTGTGTTCGAAGTGAGGGGTGGTGGGGATTTGAGGAGGATTCATGGCCATGTGTCTTTTACTCCAATACATTTTTTTAACTTTAAGCATTCATTGTATATTTTGATACCCCCTTGTACCTGTGAACCTCAAGTAAAAGGGTGTGGTCTTCAAACTGATTTAGTGAGCATCTATTCTGAGGCCCATCTTTCAAGGGCAGGAAGTGAAGAGGGCAAGACGAGGCTTCTGTTCCAGCCCTGATGACCAGAGCGAAGAGCTGCACTTCTAGGGCAGAAAAGACCCCGGAGCCAGCTGTTCTGCAGACCTGCCTTGGTGAAAGCACCTCCCTGTGATCTTTCTACCACCTACTGAGTGACCATGGTGGGCATGAGAGTCGGTGCCCTTTAGAAATCCTCTTCCAGCAGGGCACAGTGGCACAAGCCTATAATCCCAGCTACGGGGAAGGCTGAGGCAGGAGAATGGCAAGTTCAGGACCAGCCTGGGCAACTTAGTGAGCTCCTGTCTCGAAACAAACACTAAAAGGGTCTGGAGGTGTAGCTCGGTAGTAGAGCACCCTGCCTTGGATCTCCAGTACCAAAGGACAAAAACAAACTAAAGTCCTCTTCCAAGCTTCCAGCCAGCTCTGTCAGTTCACCCTCACAACTGCTTCCTCAGCACCCACTGTCCCCGTAACCTAGAGGGACACATCAGGCATCTCAGATGGCAATGAGACCCTTCGTGTGTGTTCGGGGGACCTCTCTGGCCTCGCCTCCCTGCATCCTGGTCTCCTGGTTTGCGGACTAGCAGGGCTTATCCCTGGCTCCCACTGGTCCCTTTACCTGCTGGCGTACCCCACCTCTCTCTCCCTCTGTAAACCCCCAGACCACAGCCAGGGGTGCCCTCCCCCGAAGTGGGCCCTGCTCATGAGGATGTCCTCAGCTCTCCAGGGCATCTCCAGGGCATCTCCAGGGGTGTGACAAGTGTCACAGAAAGGACAGGGGTGAGAAGCAAATCCAGAAGGTGGAGGAGGCAGTGGAAAGGGTGATGAGCTCTGTGTCTCTGAGCCCCAGGCCAATCTGTAGAGGGCTGGCAGCAGCAAGGCAGGGGCTGGGGGCCCCAAAACCACTGGCCCAGGGGACTTGTTGGGGATGGGGTGAAGAGACTTGAGAAGCAAGAGAGCCGGTGTCACATACCTACCTACCTGCAGGGGTGTCACAGGGAAGGCGATTTGTTTCCTGTGGCCCTGGAGAATAGAACAGGGATGAAGGTTGGGGAGCAGGCAGGGAAGGGGGGCGATGGTGGCCCCAAATGGAGAGTCAGAGATGTCTGGAGGGGGAGCAGTGCGTGTTGGGGGGCCCCTACCTCTCTGCCTCTGCCTCAACTCAACAAGTTGCTAACCCTCACTCCTGGCTTCATGCCCAACACCTAGGTGTGAACCGCAGGGCTGGCACCACAGGTGGGCGCATTCAGAGCAAACCCCCGCAGGGGCTCTGGAATGAGAGAGGAAGGAGGAAAGCCTAGCTGTCCTGCAGGCCTGAAAGAGGAGATGTTCTCCACCCCACACCCACAGGGCCAGGAGGGTACCCTATGGCATTGGCTCCCCAGCCCCACTACCATGCACTCAGGACAAGGCCAGGACTTGGCTGGGACTGAGAGAGCCCAGGTGTCCACTCTGCAGGTAGACACAGTACCCCGGCTCTTTTCCACACTCTGCCTCCCAGCAGCCAGGGCTCTGGGCTTGGAACAAAGGGGATGGGCACTCATCCCTTCTAGCCTTCTCCCTCCACCCCATTTTTATTTTAAAGTTAAAATCACGAGTAGTGTTTTCCCAAGGCCACCATCTCAGACCTAAATGGCTCACCCTGTCTTGAGGCAGGGGCTGAGAGGCCAGCGCAGGGTGGGCTTCTTGTGAACTCAGAGCTGAAGACCACACAGTGTCCATGAGGGGCAGAGGGGCAGGTGGAGATCTGAGGACAATCTCATGAGCAGGGCCCACTTTGGGGGAGGGCACCCCTGGCTGTGGTCTGGGGGTTTACAGAGGGAGAGAGAGGTGAGGTGTGCCAGTGGGTAAAGGGGCCAGTGGGAGCCGGGGATAAGCCCTGCTAGTCCGTAAACCAGGAGACCGGGACACAGGGAGGGGAGGCCAGAGAGGTCCCCCGAACACACACGAAGGGTCTCATTGCCATCTGAGATGCCTGATGTGTCCCTCTAGGTTATGGGGAACAGAGGGGTGATGTAGACTTCTTTATAGAGGGTTTCCCCTGTATATGTCAAAGACATAACACACCGTGGGGCTAGTGTCAGGGAGACAGCCAGAAGCCTCCTGAAACGGCTTAGCTGAGACTTGGGACAGACTTAAGCTAGCGCAGTTGTCGTGGGATATAAAGGAGTGGACCAAAAGAGGAATATTTAAAAATCAAAATGTCCCAAAAAAAATTAAAAAAAAGAAAGAGAACAAGGATCCCAAGCTTGCAGAGACACTTTACAAAACAAAAGAAGGCCCAATAAGCACATGAAAGGGTGTTCAACAGCCTTCCTTACCGGGACATGCAAGGTACAACTGCAACAGGATGTCCTCTCACACAGTCAAGAATGGCTAAAAACAAAGGGCCTGACCTGATCAAGGACTGGTGAGACAGTGGGGAAACTGCGGCTTTCCCGCTGCTGGGTGGGAGACGTAAATGGCACTTAATGACTTAAAGCACTTTGGAGAATGCTTGGGCAGTTTCTTATAGGGTTAAATATACATCTGCCCTGTGATTAAGTAATTCCACTTCTGGGAGTCTGCAGAAGAAAGCACACTTGTATATTATGAAAATCTATAAGAAAAACATATTTCCAAATTGTAAGGAACGTTTATAGCAGTCTTATTCAAATATTGAAGACCTGAAAGGAACCTATATGGCCACCAGTAAAAGAATGAATAAACAGCCAGCGGTGTATCCATACAGTAGAACACCACTAAGTGATAAAAGGAGCATGCGATGAAATGTGGGTGAAAAGAAAAGCGCTAATCAGGTGCAGGAAGCAAGACACAAAACAGTACAGACTGCAAAGTAGTGAAAAAATGCTCAACATCGCTGGCCACCAGAGAAATGCAAATTAAGACAACAATGAGATCCCATCTCATCCCACAAAGAATGGCTATCGTCAAGAAATCAAATAGTAATGAACGCTGGCGAGGCTGTGGGGAGGGGGAGGAATGCTTCTACACTGTTGGTGGGAATGTAAACTAGTACAATTATAGAAACCTAGAGATTCCTCAAGAAACTGAAACTAGAAATTCAATTTGACCCAGCTAGGCCCTTTCTAGGTATCTTCCTGGAAGAGTTGAAGATATCATATAACAGTGATCCATGCGCACCCATGTTTATAGCAACACAACTCATAATAGTTAGACATTGAAAGCAGCTTGTACATCCATCAACAGATGAATGGATAAAGCAAATGTGGTATTTGCACACAATAGAGTACTACTCTGCCATAAAGAAGGATAAATTCAGTCATTGGTAGGAAAATGGATGCACCTTGAGACCATAAGGTTACGTAAAATAAATCAAACACAAGTTTTAAATTTTGCATGGTTTCTCTCATATGAGAAACCCAAAGTGTAAATAAAGAAGAAAACAAAAGATAGATAACAGGCAGCATGGAGGTAGCTCTCTCTCAAATGGGAAGGGATCAAAAGATGAGGGGGCAGGAGGGGAGGGAAAAGAGATAAACAGGAGTGAAGATGTGTTACATCCACACAAGTAATTAAACATTATGTACTGCACACGTGTACTAATAAAAATTTTTTAAAAACCAAAAAACTGTATTATTCCATTTATGTGAGATTCAAATACGGACAGAACTAATACACCTCATGCGAGAAATCTGATAATGATTATATGGAAGTGTTTCGAGATGGAGTAAGAGGTTATGTTGATAAATAAGAGGCTGGGGCTGGTGAGATGGCTCAGCGGCATAAGCGCCTGCCTGGCAAGCGCGAGGTCCTGAGCTCACCTCCCGGAACCCACTTAAAGGAAAAAAAGTACTGGTGATATCGCTCAGCAGTACAAGTGCTTACTGGCAAGTGCAAGGTCCTGAGTTCGACCCCTAGTACACTCAATAAATAAATAAATAAATAAATAAATAAATAAATAAATAAATAAAAGGCTGGAGGGAATTTTCTCAAAGGATGGTATCCTTGGAGAAAAATTATCTATATTTTATATAGAAATTTCTGTATAATTTTATATATATTTCTATATAATTTTATAAAGAAATTTCTACATAAAAATTTTTATATTTTATTTAGGTATATCCAACTGAACATTACAGTCTGAGAATTTTTATATGCAAACTTTATCTTTAAAAACAAACAGGTCTGGTAATTTACATCGAAGACTTACATTGTTACTGTGAATGCTTATGTGGGCGGGTGGTGACGCTGGGACTGATGGACACGAGTCAGCTTTTCCTTATCATAGCCAAGTACTTTCCATACATATATATGGAAAAGAGTTTTACATAGTTTTGGAGGCTCGGTGTCAAGTGGTGTTGCATGGGCTCTGGGCTGGGCTCCTGTAGCTGCATCAAGATGGAGTGGACACCACTGGTTCAACCCCTGTTGGTGGCCTCCGTGCTGGCAGAGTCCCAGTGTGGTGCAGGGTGCCACATGGCCAGAGACAGGGAGTGTACGTGCATGCCTGACTGTGTGGTTGGTCTCTCTTGTCCTTACAGAGCCACCAGAATTCAACCATGGGGGTTTGCGGGTTTGCTCCTCTCTAATTACTTACCACTGTCGCCTTCCTTCCTCCCTCCCTCCCTCCCTTCTTTCCTTCCTTCCTTCTTTCAACTCTTTCTCTCTCTCTCTCTTTCTTGTACTGGGAATTGATCTCAGAGCCTTCACACCAAACCCTTTTTATTTTTTATTTGGAGACAAGTTCTCATTAAGTTACTCAGTTTAGCCTTGAGCATGTGACCCTCCGGCCTCAGCTTCCCAAGAGCTGGGATTGCAGGCTACAGGTGTGGGCCACTAGGCCTGCCTCCACTTTCTTTGCATTTTTACCAACACTTGGTACAGTACCCTTGTTTTGTTCTGTTTTGTTTTGTTTTTAAACTATTCCAGTGGGCATAGAGCGGTCCGGGTTGAGCACCCCTTATCTAAAAGGCTTGGGACTGGAAGTTTTCCAGATTTTTGGATTTTGGAATATTTGCGTATACATAGGCGATATCTTGGATATCTTGGAGATCCAAGTCTAAACATGAAATTCATTGATGTTTTGTGTACATCTTAGCTTGGAGGTAAATTTATACAATATTTTTAATAATTTTGTGTATGGAATGAAGTTTCACAGGGTGGGATTTTCCACTTGGGGTCCCACGTCAGCCCTCTAAAAGTTTTGGATTTTGAAACATTTGGAATTCTTAATTTTCAGACTAGGGCTTCTCAAGCTGCATCTTATCATGGCACCAACTGCATTTCTCTGGTGACCGGTGGCGTTGACCCTTTGGTCATGCGCTTGTAGACTGCTCATGAATCTTCTTCAGGGAGATACGTGTTCAAGTACATTGCCGAAATTTTAACTGGGTAATTTGTCTTGTTATTGAGCTGTAAGATTTCTTTACATATTCTGAGTACAAGGTGGATAGTCTGCCAGTATTTCCTCCTAATCGTGGTCTCCCTTTGCATTTTCTTTCAATAAATACATTTTTGTATTTTGATGAAGTCCAATAAGAGCTCCAGTATGTCATTGGAGAGACAGAATTTTACAGTGAATTATATACTCTCGGAGAATCCCCATGGCCCTGGGTGGGCATGACCTTTGCTTTCTTATTCTCCAGGCGCGACTACCAGACCTGCAGTGAGCACTCCCTGGTTGCTAGTGCTGGCGAGGACAGCAGCATCTCAGGCCTCACCCCAGCTGTGCTGGGCCAGATCTGCCCCTTAACAAGCCCCCTCGGGCTTCTGGGGCTTGGAGGTTTGAGAAGCGCTGGCCTAGGCCCCACTCTGCTGTTTCTCTGTAGCTCCCCAGCTGCGCTTCCGCCTGCAGCGCCCGCCCCTCCCTGGACTCTGCACAGCTCGCTCCCTCTCTTCCTGCTGGCTTCGGCTCAGGCCTTTCTGGAAAACAGTATCAAAAGAATTTCTGCCCCACCTCATTCTCTTTCTGGTCTGCTTTCTTTGTCTTACAGCGCTTCGCCTGTCTAATCCTCCACTGTAAACCCAACACCTAAAACAGTACCTACACGTGGCAGATGATAAGTATTTTAAGCGCCTAAAAAGTTGAACATAAAGGAATGTGAAGGGTGATTGAAAACTATAGTGAATGCTTAAATTAAAAAAAAAATTATTATAGGGAAAGACCCATTGCCATGAATCCCCCTCAAAATCCGCCCCCACATTTCCAACACACTCATCCCATCGTTCTGTCACTCTCTGAAGCACTTCTGGAAGTCCTTTTCCCTGAGTGGCTTTAGTGGCGCTGTCATGGCTGCCTCAATGTCCTGAATCGGTTCAAAATGTTTCCCTTTCACGGTCATTTTGACTTTGGGGAAGAGCCAGAAGTCATACAGTGCCAGACAGATCCATTGAATGAGGCAGAGCATCAGGTTTTCATGAGCCTGCTTTCCCACTGAATGGTGTTCAGCAGCAACACTGGCCATATTTTTATCACACCCGATGAAGAGACTCACGAAAGAGGACTTGCAGAACTGCTTCAGAGAGTGTCAAGAACATGGGATAAATGTGTTTGAAGTGAAGGGGATATTTGGGGGGAATTCATGGTGATGTGTCTTTCACTATAATTAGACACACACCGTAGTATTTGGTCAGCTCTTGTGAGACAAGGTGGGATGTCACATGTCCTAAGAGAGCTCCAGGGTGCCATGGAAGCAGAGGAGAGGTCTCTGGAGGCAGGTTTGGGAGATGGAGGATGCTGGAAAGGCCTGTGCTCCAGACAAGGAAGGCGTTTCTGCTGGCCAGGAGAGGAGACTTCAGTCCGCAGTGTTGGAGGTCACTGCCTTGATCAAATACCCGCAGACCAGCTGTGACTGTCTACGTCAGAGTTGACACCTTCGTGCCAGAGCCGGCCAGTGGACGGCCTGCAAGTGCGCACACAGATGGGAGCACAACGGGCCTCTGGGTGGCCTGAGTTTGTGCACTCTGACTTGGTGCTCTGCGCAACAATGCACCCCATGAGTACCCCGAGGTAGACCTCAGTTTGGGCTTAATGTTAGGTGTATTCCAATGTGATCGATAGGGAAATGAGATCCACTGTGGGGGATTCAGGGAAGACCATACCTCTCAGGAAGCGGGGCCCTTCCTTAATCCCATTTCTACTGGAGCCCCATCCTGCCCTGGATGGTGAACCCTGCTTCCGATAAAGACAAGAGGTGAAACTGTCAGGCCTCTAAGAAAGACGCCAAGCCTGTGGCATCCCAAGCACAGGTTCATGAGCAGTGTGTGTGTGTGCGTGTGTGTGTGTGCAATGTTGGTAGGATTGGGGTGCAGAGCCAGGGCTGTTCCCCAACACCCTGATTGGGGGTGGGGCTAAGGTGTGGTCACGACATCACCCATCAGAGACTGGCGGGCTTTCTGGAAAGCATGGCTGCAGGGGTTCAGGACGAGATATCCCTGAGCAGAGGAGGGGGTGCAGAGCTGTGGCCGTGGGTGCAGTGAGAGAAGCTGCCCTCTAGGGCTGGGGAGCTGTCCAGGACGCAGAGGCTGCTTGGTTGGCTCTGGTCTCCAGGCATACCCGGATTGGCAGGTCCCACAGGTGCTCGAGAGCAATGGTCTCTAAGTGTGGCCCAGGAACCAGCATCACCAGGAAACTTGTAAAAATGAAAGATCCTGGGCCTTAGCCCAAACCCATGAGACCAGAGTCTTGACTTGAAGCAAGCATCCCAGTAATTCTCATGCATGCTGAAATGTGACCCACCGTATAATGTCCATTCTTCTGAAGCAGGTTCAACGCTCTCTGATAAAGAACTTTAATTTTCTTTATGTGTCTGACAATGAAAATTTAAAACCTAGTGAGGGAAAAAAGAAGGACTTGTCTGTAGCACTTATAAGTAAACAACTGGGATTAAAACCCAGTTAAAAAGAGAAGAGAAAGAGGACCAGGGATATATAGCTCAGTGGCACAGTGAGGTCGTGAGTTCAATGACCAGTACTGAAATAAAAAAAAGGAGAAAGAGAACTAAGCATGGAAAAAGCAAGAAGGGGCCTAAAACTAGATGGCTGAGGCAGTGGCAGCTGCTTTGTGCAATAAGTGATTGGCCTTTTTCCTCCCACGCAGGACTCCTTCCTTAGAACACTGCCGAGGTGACAATCTTGTCTGTTCTTGTTACTCTCCCCTCTGCAGGTGGCCCCATCCTGTAGTCATGCCTGCACTGGGTCAGGAAGCCAGCAAATCATATTCCAATGCTAAAAAGCTTATGGGCTTTGGGTCCCACACTGTGTTCAGGCCCCCACCTGCTGTCTGGAAAATGCGGGCTGGAGTCATCCTTGAGGACGATGGCATGGGCACATTTCAACACAAACAAGGGCTGGACCGTGGCTGTTAATCCTACTATGTCACCTTCACTGGATTGAGAAACACTGAGCAGATTTGTGGAGAACATTGCTGGGTACATCTGGGTGGGTCATGGAGGTGCAACCTGACCTCTTTCTTTCTGGCACTATTCCTCTGCTCTGCTTCCTGGCTTCCTAGCTGCCATGATTTAAGCAGCTTTGCTCTACCATGCCCTTCTGCCGTGATGTTCTTGAGCCTTGGAGCCAGTGACCATGGACCGAATCCCCCGAACCATAGCTGAATGAAACCTCTCCTCCTTTGGTAGTAAACACTGGGTGTTGTGTCCAGCAATGAGAAAGGTGACCGATATACTTCCGGGGAGCAGCAGCCCTGCAGGCGCGAGGGCCAGGTCCACACAGTCTGCTCTTTGCTCTGTGGTTTGGCAGCTATATTTTTGTCCCTGGAGCACCCAGCTGTCCTGGCTCTATCTCCTCTGGAGGTACCAGATCCCATGGTCCCCAGAAGCAGGGGCCTGGGGGCAATGACAGGTGCGTCTGACTCTGTGCCTTAGGATTTCAGCCAATGCTGCTTCAGCTCCACCCTGCACCAGAAATTCAAAGAATAATGATTGTCGCTGTGAACAATGTCACTGCCAGAATGTCAGAGCCGAAAGAGACCCCACCATTCCAACAGGCTTCCTCTGCAACCCGATACTGCCAGCAGACAGAACAGCAAGTGTGCGAGAACTCCAGGGTCGCCATGGGACTGTCTGCTTTTGAGTCCCGGTGGCTGGGAATCTTGGGTTAAATATTAACTCGTCTCTTCCTGGTTTCCTCATCTGTGAAACAGGCACGATCATGGTGCTTGCTTCCTAGGGGTGTTCTGGGGTTAAACAGAAGCATTGACCCCAACACCTAGGAAAACTCAGGGTACACAGGACACTCTCGATACGTGGCAGCTACTGTCATTGGCGAAGCTGCCTTGGTCCTCAGACCTCAATGAGGGGAGGCCCTGGTGGTTAAGGGAACTCCAGGGAGGGACTCCCATGGGCAAGAGGAAGGCAGGGATCAGGAGAGACTTAGGGCTGTTGGCAGCCTGGCCTAGTGAAAATAGGTAACTTCGTGGGCTTTGCATGCTATGTGTTTTTCCTGTTTTTACTGCAAGGTAGGCGCGCAGACACACACCCGCAACAGGAGATTTTGCAGCTGTCAGGAGATAACACGGAACAACTATGAGCAGCTGGAATCCCAGCCCCAGAGCTCCTCTGGCTGCTCCACCTCCAGCTGTGAGGGAGAAGAGAACTGGGGCCAAGAGCCAGCCCCCCCACCCCTGAGAAAATCCCCCCAGATTAGGCAGCTGCCTCTATGCCCCCCTCTCAGCTGGAGGAGGGGAAGCTGGCTGGGGAGGGGAGGATCTGGGAGGCCAGGAAATTGGCTCTGTTTATTCCCATCCTCCCAGAGAGCAAGCAGGAGCTGGGCTGTGGGGAGGTCTCGCCTCACAGCCAGTTGTTCTGCTTCTGCTCCAGGTGTCTGTCCCCAGCGTTGTGAGCGGGGGCAGGGCTCCCGCCCAGCCTCAACCGCACCCCAGGATCTTGAGGGAGCCCTGGCCTGGACCCTGCTCAGAACGACTGCTTCAGAGTGTCTGCGAGGAAGGGTGGGCACTGGAGTCCTAGGAGACTTTAATAAGCAGAGGGGGCTGAGAAGTGCCCAGGACAGACAGGGAGAGCATAGCTCAGTGGAGTTCCAAGCCACAGACCCACAGACATGCATGTGGTTGGAAACTGTTCAGCCCAGTTTCTTGTTTGCTGGATGGCAAGGGTGAGGCCTGCGAACAGAGCTCGGGCCGAGCTGGGAGTGCCCATGGGTCCTCACCCAAGGCCAGTGTCACTTCACGGCATATTGCATAGCACATTCGAAGGCCCCTTGCACACTGACCCTCGAAGGACAGTGCTGTTTGCTACCAAGAGCATAAAAATGGCCTGATGAGGCGCGTCCAAGAGCAAGGCCCAGGGCAGATGTATACCACTCAAACATCGCCATCGGCCTTGGCAGACACCAGCTGACCTAAGAAGAAGCCCACCTTTCCTACCTTCTTGGCCTTGCCCACCCAGCTGTGGTGCTCCCAGGGCAACAAGCCCATCCTTGGGCCCATGCAGGAGGAGTCCCAGACATGTCCTGTGTCCCTTTTCTAGACTCACCTGAGGTACCTAGCACTCCTAGATTCCCTGCCTGCCAGAGTGCGAGTCACTTCTGGCCCCGTGTAGCTCTATCCTCAGCTCTGTCTTCCCGGGGTACATTGTATTGTCAGTGTGGGCACGCATAGGACCTGGCATCACCAAGGGACAGTTGCACCCGAGGAATTAGGAAGAGGACTTGGACATTGAGTGGGATGCCCGGATGTGGGCACACAAGGCTCCTTGTGGACAGAGATATTGATCCGGGAGGGAAGAGAATGGGACTGGACATGGGCCAGGGCCAAGCTTCTCGTGTGCCACAGGGTTCCAGGGCTCTGGGAACTTCGTTTCCTCGGTGTCAGCACTGAGATGGAGAAGGCAGGTTGGTGATCATCCGGGAGCCTCTCTCTGTGAAGGAAGCTGTGGTCAGGACAGTGTGAGACCTCAGCGGCGGAGAGTGTCCCACTGTGGCTCTCCCAGGTCCCTTGCTCACGCTTGTTCCTTATCCTGATGGTGTGTGGCTTGGTTTTCTTCTAGGCAAGGCCTTGCAGGTTTTTATGGTACAAGGACCCCCAGCCACAGGCCAAGTAGGGTCAAGATCCAGACCGCCTTCCACTTCCTGAGTTGTATGCTCAGATGGGGTTCACTCACCCAGCTAAGGGGGCTCTTCCCTCATTCACACAGAAGGGGAAAATCGGGGAGTACGCAAGAGCCAGAGACAGATAAAGCCAGCAGTGGATGAGGTCTAGGTCTGTGGAGCCCCATCTGCCTCCTCTGCAAGAATGAGTGGAGGTGTGGAGACGAGCGGCTCCTCTCCCCTTGTTTCCCGTCCAGGCTAAGGTGTGCTGCCTATGAAACCTTCAGGTAAGAGGCCGGAAGTTCTGTGGCAGCCTCGGCCTGGTACTGTGAGGCCAGAGGCTGGAACATAGTCCAGTATTGCCTGGACTAAAATGCTCTTCAGGACTTCTCTCTGGATGCCAGCATTTTGCTTTGCTGTGCAGCTCTGCATAGCCCTCTCCTCCCCCATAGACTCTGTTTCTCCAAACACAAACCCCCCAGCTCCCCAGTCGCCTCTCCCTCAGCTTTGCCTGTGTCTAGCGCCTGGCAAGAAGGAAAGGAAGTGCGAAGTCACTGAATGCTGAACTCGTGTAGCCGGGACTGCCTCATCCTTGCCGGCTCTGAAGTCCTACCCAGTGTAAGGCCCCAGTGCCCTCACACCTCCACCCCTAGACACACATCCTAATCCACCTCTTCCCCAGACAGCAGGGGCCGCCCGGGAGAGCTGGGAGAGCCCCAGCGCAGCGTTTGGGGAGGGGGCTGGGCCCTGGTGTAAACACAGACATCTCCGTGATATTTCCCAGCAGAAAACCAAATCCTGATCTCTCTGAAACCCCAGCCCATTGGAAGTAGCGTCCCGCCCCTGGGAGGCTAGGAAGGAGCAGGCAAACAAGATTAATCCTCGTCCACCATGCTGATCTGCAATCAAGAAGGGTCCACACTGGCGAGGGCACGGCAGCCTCACCAGTCAACAGGACACCCCGCAAACATTTCCCACAAACTTTCCCCACGACAAGCCCCGACAGACGTGCTCCGTGCAGACACCAGGGCCTGCATTTGCCTAATCCTCCAGCCTGGCCAGATGCTTCTGAAAGGGCTCCCCAAGGCTGCAGGAAACAAGCCTGCTCCTTTATGCCCCCAAGCTGGTCACGGTCCCTTCCACCTCTGGTAGCTTCCACTTGGTTTGGAAAAGTGGGAGGTGACTGAAGAAAAATGTTTCTAAAAGGGGAGGGGGTCGCTAAGTTTCCCCCGGCTTCCGCCTGCGCACCAATCCGTATTTTCTCATTTCACCCTCACGATCACTCCCCGGACCTGCTGTTACTGTTCCCACTCGGAGGATGAGGAGACCAAGCAAGGCTGAGCAGCTATCCAAGGTCGTTCAGCAATTGGTAGCAGAGCAAGGATTTAACCCAAGCCTCCAGTGCCATGGTCTTCCCACGACAATGCAGGCAGACTGGGCAGGAGCCGGGAGAACGGCCCCGTCCCTGTGACGGCCCGGTCCTTCCGCAGCCCTGTCCCCTCCCTCCAGCAAAACAAGTGCAAAGTCCCGCATTGCCTGCACAGGGACTTGCTGTCTGAAAGAAATGTTCGTGTGCTTCCAGTGTCACTGTGAACAGGCAGAGACATCTGGGCAACGAGGGGTCCCTTAATCTCCTGTTTGGAAGGAGTCAGAGTCCCGTGAGTGCTTCTCGCGAGACTTGGCAGCACTAAGGAGGAGAACTTTGATAGTCATTTAGCCACCCTTCCTCATCAAGGGGGCCTTTGGGTATGTCGGCCGCGGCACGACTCTTTAAAGCAGTATATTCTCATGCTGTCTGAGGGATGGAGCATCTTAAGCTTGGAGATTCCCTTCCAAGTCTTGAAATCACAGGAGAAAACTAAAATCTAGCACAGAAAAGCGATTTGTCTAAAAGCATGAGCAGAAATACATATGCAAACTCCAGAATCCAATGCCAATGCTTTATTTAAAAAAAAAAAATTTTTTTTTTTGGTTTTTATTTGAGATAGGGTCTTGCTGCCTTGAACTCACAATGTAGCCCAGGCTGGCCTCAAACTCACAGGGAGCCTCCTGCCTCAGCCTCCCAAGTGCTGGGATTACAGGTGTGCACCACCACACCCACCCCAATGCTTCTACAGATTCGTGAGGCTGGCTGAAGAGGACCAGTGACATTGTGACCTCAAGGCAGTCCTGTGTCTCTCCCACACTGATTTTTAACAGAATCCTGTGTATCTATTCCTAGTTCCTATTTTTAAGACACAAATTGAAGGAAACAGTTGGGCTTTGTAAATAAATGGTGAAGCATGAACCAGCTTTTGTTTCAATAAAAGGCTAAAATAAAATAAATTAGCTCATTTTGAATTTGCAGTCAAGATCCAAATCTATTTTCACCTCTACTTTCCATGACCGTGATCTCTGGGAATTGGTGGTGTGTGGCTGCCACAGCTCTGGACAGCAAACAGTGCGGCCTCTCTGTCGGGCGCAGATGTCCCTCAGCATGGGGGACAGTGCCTCTTTGAATAGCTAACACTCTTTTAAGTGGACAGAGCCGGTGAACCTCTTTTTAGTTTGTTCTCTACCAAATGTCAGTGAACTTGAACTCTCCTCTCCTGCAAGTGACGGCTGAGGCCCTCTTGAAGGTTGAAGGGAAAGAGCCCCAGTTTGAGGTTAGGGGACCAGATGTTTCCTGATCTTCGCAGGTCTCCCTTCCATCCCAGGCCTCAGTCTCCCCACTTGTGGAAAGAAGAGTTGGATTCGAATCTGGATGCTTGAGAGAGAGAACTCTAGAGCTCTGATGCTGTTAGTCTCTTTTATTTTATTTTATTTTATTTTATTTTATTATTTTATTTTTGAGACAGGGTCTTGCAATGTAGTCCAGGCTGGCCTTGAACTTACTATGTAGCCCCAGCTAGCCTCAAACTCTTGGCAATCCTCCTGCCTCAGCCTCCCGAGTGATAGGATTACAGGCGTGAGCCACCAAACCCGGCTTGTGGCAATACTTTTCTGACCTCTGCTTTGCTGTGAGCCTGAGGAAGAGCTTTGAAGGAGCAGAAGCCCCAGGTGGAGAAAAGGCAGGGCCTATTTTAAGGGGATAGATTACTAAGAAGAAAACTGCTAGCAAGAAGAAAAAGAAGCCCAAAGAACTCTGGTCTTTGCACAAACCTGACATTTTTATGGGTCTTTGCTGGCCTTGGACCATGAGCTGCCCACACACATGGGGGCACCCCAGCGGCTGCTGAATGCTACATTGTGGCCCTGACCCTTGGCCGGCAGCCCTTGTTTGCAGTCCCTGTTACAGCAGACTGGGGGAACAGGCAGCGCGGCCTGACAGCTTGTGCCAGGCGTGGCCTGACTGTATCCAGCACCCGGACCTCCCAGGGAGACCAGAGCAGAGAGAATGGGGTTGGAAATTCACTGGCAGCCCACACTTGACCCCATGGCAAGTGCTGGCTTGTGCTGGAAGGCGCGGCTCCATTTCGTGTGGCCAGGCTGTCCTGGTCAGCTGCACCAGGGAAGGCCAGAGAGAGGTGAGCTGGCCTCCTGCGTGGACTGACCCTTCAGCAGTCAAATGCCCACTGTGTAGCTGGCACACAGGACACGGAGGTGAGGATGCATGGTCCTTGTCCTCACCGAGCTTGTGCAGCCTTGGCCACCACAACCTTGTTGAACATCAACATTGACATAATAAGGAGCCATGTGGGGAGCACTGAAAATCTAGAAAAAGAGATGGTGGAGGGAGGTGAGAACTCATAGAGAAGAGGAAATGTCCCCCGCCTTTGGAAAGAGGACTGGGAGTTCCCCGGGAGGGAGAGAAGGGGCAGAAGGTGGCGTTCCTGTGAAGGCCGAGCTGGGGCGGGTGTGGCCATGAGAACTTGGGGGTGTCCCGGGAGAGCTGCATAGGGCTGGGAATGCTGGGAGATTGGTAGGTTGGGCTGTGCCCCCTAAAAGCTATTGCAAAGCCCTAACCTTAGTACTAGTGGATGAGACATCATTTGTGAATAATGTCTTTGCAGGTGTCACGAAGTTAAGATGTGGTCACACTGGATGGGAGGGGGCTGGTTCACTGGTGTCCTTGTGAGAGTGTTTGGGCACAGATGCGTCGTGGGAAGACAGAGGCAGAGTGACAGCCCTGAAAAGCAAGGGCCACTGGGGATGGCCAGCAGGCACTGCAAGCGGGGAGGGGGCAGGGGACAGGGTCGCCCTCAAAGCCTCCAGAATTTGACACAATAAATTTCTCACCGGCTTGCCGTGATTTGTTGTGCCAGCTTGGGGACCTCCCGTGGTGGACAGGGGAGCCACTCTGACCTCTTGCTTGTTAGTAGCCTCGGGTGCCCGTGGCTTCAGAGATGTTTTTTGCGGAATTACGAAAATGACTTGAAAATCCCTGTACCCGACATCCAAGCTGCTAATTTTCCAAATTATTTTTTTCCCAATACTGGAGACTGAACCCAGCGCCTTCACACTGAGCTAGTCCTTTTTTATTTTTTATTTTGAGACAGATTCTTACTAAGTCACTAAGTTGCCCAGGCTGGACTCAAACTTGCCATCCTCCTGCCTCAGCCTCCCAGAGTGCTCAGAGTATAGGTATGGGGCCATCTCATCTGGCTACAGACTCCTTATTATACCTCGTACCTGCCCATAATCTTTAATCAGACTATGCTTTCTGATTTATACATCTTTTTTCTTCTTGATTCAAAAAAATATGTTCTTCATAATTACAGCCATACTGTGCGAGTTTGGATGAATCAGCCAACTAGCAAGTCATGCCAAGTGTCCTCATTCGTTTCTCTGATTTGCCCTCCTTTCTTGGAGATTTCCAGAATGAAATTGCCTGCAACATTTGAAAAATGCCCTTCAGCTCCTTGCAGACCCATGTGAGCACGTGAGTATCTTGTTTTTAAAACCTGTGCCCCCTGTGCCACCTGGGTAGAGCCAGTCTTCCTGTGAGCATCTTTAGGGCAGGCCCCAGCTCCTTGCTTCCTTCTGACCTTGCAGAATAAAAGTCTCCTCCAGGATGTCTGCTCTGTGGTGGGTGAGGAACAAAGCTAAATCAGATACCCTTGAGAGGCTGGCCATCTGGCAAGGGCTGGGCTTAGGAGAGCATCATAAATACAGCTGTTTCAGTACCCTATAGTCAACAACCAGATGGGTGTAGATGGTGGCTTAGACCTTGGAACAGAGGCACTTGGCCCGTAATAATGGCTTCCATTGGTTGAGTTCCTACTATGTGCAAGACCCCAAGTTATCTATGGTTTCTCCACAATATCAGGTTGGCTGATGCTCAAGGCTCATTTCATCAAAATAAGCACTTAAAAATATTTACCAACGATTCCATATTATTTTTGCACCATCCAAACACTGTGTTGAAAGAGAAAGATTAGTTGAAACTCACCAACGTTGCCAACATCCGGCTCATTGATTTTCTTATCTTACTTGACCACCAAAGGTTGATCTCACCGCCATCTTGAAAATTCTTCTTCCCTTGGCTTCCCTGAAATTGCCCTTGGCTTGATGTTGTCTGTAGGTGTTCTTCCTCTCTGAGTGTTCTTCCTGCCTCTCTGGCATTCTTTTCAGTTTACTCTCTCTAACTGCTTTACAGCAGTTAAATAGATGACCTCCATCTATTTTTTTATATATTACTCGATTGGCCCTCTTCAGGAAAAGTCCATCTATCTCAATTATTTCAACTGTTTTCATAGTCATGTTGCCTCAGTGGCTTCGGGTTGATTCACAAATCTCCATACCAGCACCAAGCCCTCTTCTAAGCCCTAGACCTAGATATCTTATGTTCTCACAGCTTTCCACACTGGAAGCTTCCACCTTGTCCACGTCTGATTCTATTATCCTTATTCCCAGATCTTCCTCCTCTGTGCTGTATCCCAGAGGATGTGGCCCCAAACTACCTTCTCCTTCATTTTCACACATTGTCAATCTCTAACTTCTCTTCATTCCATACTCTAAATATCTCTCAAATATTCCTACCTTGGTTATCTCTTGGATCTGTCTCCTAGTTTCTCTATTCTGCATGAAAATTTTTTTTTTTTTTTTTTTTGTGGTTCTAGGGATTGAACCCAGGGCCTTCACACTGAGTTACATCCCCAGCCCTTTTTCTTTTCTTACTTTGAGGCAGGGTCTCACTAAATTGTCCAGGCTGGGCTTGAACTTGTGATTCTCTTGCCCCAGCCTCCTAGAGTGCTGAGATTATAGGCATGTGGCATTACACTTGGCTCCAGATGATTATTTTAAGCAATTTTAAATTTACTGAAGGGTTTCAAGGACAGTGCAGAGAGGTCCTGTGTACCTTTTGCCCAGCTTCCCTAGAGTTAACATCTTCTATAACCAGGGGACAATTATCCATGCTAAGATATTATTGAGTGCCCTGAATGATCTTGGTGACTTCTGTCACAGATGCTCTTGACAGCCTGATTTCACCCCCAGAATTATAATTTATTTTCCCTTTTTAGTTTGAAGTTGCCGTGTGCACCTCCTGGGAGGCTGCATGAGGATGGGTCTCCCGACCTCAAGGTGACTAATTTCCATCTGCCTCTGCTGACTCCCCGGATCCCGGAGAGGTGCTCCTCTCGACGCCCCGTCACTCTGCTCTTTCTCCACCATCACTGGGTTGTCACTCGGTGGGTACGTGTCTGTCATCCTCCCTGCTCTCACCAGCAGCACTGATGGCTGCATTCTCAGGAGGTACCTGTGATACAAATGAATGAAATCGGTGCAGCTGGAGCTGTAGGTGTATAGTTGGCAACCAGTGGGGCATCACTTATAAATTTAAGAGTTTGCACAGCTATGGGGGACCCAAAGTCCCATAGAGCACAGAGGCCCAGGCTGAGGGCAGTTGGAACCTACCACCACTTCCATCCCTGGTCTGACCATCTTAGTGATGAAGGGCAGGGACGAGCCTGTCATCTCAGGCTCCTGGAGGTCATGTCTGGAACAGTGCCTTGAATCCCTTAGTTCCCAGACTGGACTCAGATGCCGCAGGGATGGGCGTGGCGATCCGATGACTAACAGCCTACAAGGTAGTGCGCAGTACTGCAGGGGCCTGGTGCAGACCATCACCTAGCACAAGGATATCCCCCTTGCAGATCAACCTGCTTATCTCACAGATAAGTCCAGTTTCTTAATCTTCAAAATTCTAACTCTAGAGGTGGATGTGGTGGTGCAGGCCTATAATCCCAGCACTCTGGAGGCTGAGGCAGGAGGATCGTGAGTTCAAGACCATCTTGAGCTACATGAGACCTTGTCTCAAAAATTAAACAAAACAAAAATTATTCTAAGTCTCATTTTGTATAGTGTAACACTAGTGAGTTTTATTTCATGCATCTTGCAGTAGTAGTTCATTAGTATCTGGTGGGTAAATGACATACATGTGAATCCTGATTAAGTCTGCAATCATAGTCAATTTCTACCCCGGCATCTGGGGACTGGCGAGCCTTTGTTTATACATAAGGGATTTACTGGCTTTTATTACTGCAATACAAAACAGATTTACAGTCCAAAATAGGTCACTCCTGGGGCCGGTGAGATGGCTCAGCGGCATAAGCGCCTGCCTGACAAGCGCGAGGGCCTGAGTTCGACTCCTGGAACCCACATACGAAAAAAGGGCCGGTGATATCGCTCAGCGGCACAGGCACCTGCTGGCGCGTGAGGTCCTGAGGTCGACCCCTGGTACCCACAATAAATAAATAAATAAATAAACAAAATAGGTCACTCCTAATGTTCATGCCTCTCCAGAATTTTACATTTCAGTCTAAGGAAGCCAAATTGCAGTAGATTTTTACTCTTTAGAACAGTTAATGTTCTATAATGGTTTGGCCGGTTACTTACTGTGTGGAATCAGAAATACCATCTGGTAACCCAACCTGGTCCTGGCTCTCCCACCTGTTCCCACCAAAGTGGGAGAAGCAAGTGGAAGCAAATGGGCCACTCCAGGTTCTTAAGTCTGTACACCTATAGGTGGTACAGGTGGCCTATGTGGGGGGCCCCCGACCACCCCAATATTTATCCAATTCAGGCAAAATCAGTGCCAATTCCGAGTGGGCGTCTTTTTAGTCTAGAGCCACTTGCTGAGTGCTACCTGGGTGGGATGTGGCTGGGGCCCACGGAGCTGTTGGACAAGGAGCTCAGCCCCGTGGGGAAGAGCTCTGTGGCCACCAGTGACCCCAATCACACATGCAACGAAAAAATTTGGTTTAAAGTCCCAGTTTTACTAAAGTCCTTCCAAGGAAAAGAACACTGCTCAACAATCGGGGTGGAAATGATTTCCTAGTCTGTGCTGCACATCCTTCATTCCTTCTTCTTTGCTTAAGTATTTATTTCCAACGAACCCTGAGGAAGCAATTAGGCCTTCATGGCTAATCTGACATCAGATGTACATGAACGTGCTTTGGCTGCCATTTTCCTGGACGATGGCTATTACAGCGGTTCCATCCTTCGGGGCTGCAGGGAAAGAAATTATGGCTGTCTGAACGCATGTCTACACCCGTGGGCAGTGACACGGACCATCCTCCTCAGACAGAAGCTCTGTGACTTCTCCAGGTGACCAAAGGACAAAGGGTCCTTTCTGACATTTTGGCTCTGGGGACCTCAGATTTCAAAGTTGCAGTCAATGCTTTCATTGTCTTTCTTCCTACTAGCAGAGGCTGGGCGTGCATGGTGTGCAAGGCTTGCACTGAACTCTGATTTTGTTAGTTGAGAAGAGAGCTGGAGTGGAGTGACAGCTTGCAGAGGTGTCTAGAAGGCCCCGGGCCACCCATGAGCATGCCCAACAGTTATTCCCTGGGCAACTGCTATGCTGAGTCAAAGACTCGGAAAAATGGAACCTTATGTAGAACAATCATTTCCCAACTCATTTTACAAGACCAACATAAATCCTAATATTAAAGCCTGACAGGGATAGTTTAAGAAAAGAAACGTTATCCCCACTCCATGGATGAGGACACTGAGGATCAGAGGGGTGACACGACTTCACTCAATTCTCAGGATTTGGGAGTGGCAGCGCCACACTGGGCCCAGGTTCCCATCCGGAGTCTTTCTCCATCATGCGGTTTTCTAGCAGGCAGTGTCAGAGTGTGCAAAATCGCATCCTGTGGCCCCAGTTAGAGGCTTCCAAGGCCTGAAGCTGAGACTTGAGGAGTCCCTCTTGCTCCTTCCTACCCCCAGCAGAAGGTAGGGGGCTGACCCTGCACCCCACATTGCCCATTGCGAGTTCCTGGAGTGGATCTTCCTCTTCACAATGCACAGCTGTGTGAGGCCAGAGATATATGTGGTTCAGGAGAAAACTTTTCCCTATCACATCTGGTTTTGTCATTTGGGCCAATAATCCTGTCTAGTCCATTATGTATTGCTTTGTGTAACAGATACGGCTCAGGAGGAATTTTTGAAAGTTTAAGTGGGAAAGCAAGTCACTGCCAGAGGAAGATAACGGCAGAATGGGAGCTCAGTGATAGAAAAATCCTGCCTGGTTTTTACTTAGGCAGAGGGCCAAGCGTTTAAATTTAAATCTAAGTGTTATTAATTAATATTCAAATGAGTAACATGTCTTGTACTTTACATATTTGTTTGTTTGCTGTACTGGGGATTGAACCCAGGGCCTTCACACTACATCCCTAGCCCTTGTCTGTTTTTTATTTTGAGACAGGATCTTGCTAAGCCTTTAAATTGCCCACGTTGGGACTGAACGTGGGAACCTCCTGCCTCAGCCTTTCGGAGCGCAGAGGTTATAGGCACGCACTCCCACGTCAGCTTGTATTTTACCTATTGTCAGAACTTGAAATAATGACCTCAGTTCCTCTGTGACCCTTAGTGTGGATGCCCCAGGCGTGATTTAAGATGCGGGCCACTGGCTGGAAAGTGGGACTGTATTTCACAGCATCGGCTATGATGGGTTGAGCAGTTTCATCACCAAGTGCTGCTGGGAGCGCAGTTTGCAGGGACCTCATCCCTCAGCCTTGACATCTAATCCCTCTACCTCGCCCGGTAGACTGTGCTCCTCAAGGTACCTGAACTCTGCTGTTCTCCCTTCACCCTTGTTCTTGTCAGGGCCTCGTCACCAGTCCCCTGTGTCTCCTGTCTTGGCCCACACTCCTGTTTCCCTGCACAGGATCATGAGGAACGGCATTTCTGCGGTGTCTTCGGGTTACACTGGAAACTCATTAGTCCGAGTCTGCAGACTTGCGTCAGCTTGTGCAATTGCCTTCCCAGGGTGCACCTCTGCAGACCGAGCTCCCGGGCTTCTCCCACCTGCCCGTCTACCCACAGTCTCCCTCTCCTTGGTCAAGAAAACTCCACTCATCCCTGGCGTAGGCCAAAAGCAAGGGTCTGTCCCATGGCCAATCCAAGGCCCTAAAGTCTCTGGGTGCAGAATTCATGCTTGCTGCCTCACTCAGAGTCAAAGCACAATTTAGGACAGTGGCCTCCACAGTCCTGTTGCACCTGGCTTTTCTGTGTCCCTACACCCTCTCTACTCTTCTGTCCCTGCTTCCTGCGCTGCTCCAGCCACACTGTGTGCTCTAGGCCAGGCCCTACCTCCAGGCTTCACCCTGCCCTTCCTTCTGCCCGAGGGCTCTCCGTCTCCATGGCCGCTCCTTGCTCCTTCCTGGAGCCTCAGCACTCAGGCCTTCCCTCAACACCCAGTAGGAAATGTCACCTTTGCTCCGACCCTCCCGAGGCTTCTCTTTCTTCATTTCTTAGCAGAGCATGTTTAACAGCCTGACACTATATGCTTGTGAAATAACTTATTTCTAGCCTGTCTTCCCCAGTGGAATATAAACTCCAGGAAGGCTGGAGCTTTATTTATTGACTGCTGTATCCTAGAGAAGTGCTTGATACAAGGTTGTGACCAAAAACTAAGGTGAATGTTTAAATTTTAAAATTATTACAGTAAAAGACACATTGGCATTAGTACCCCTCAAAAGCCTTCCCCTCACTTCAAACACGCTCACCCCATCATTCTTGCCACTTTCTGAAGCAGTTCTGAAGTCCTTTTTCCAGAGTGTCATCATAACGTTGCACTGTCCTAGCAGCCTCCATGTCCTGAATCCATTCAAAACGTTGACTTCTCTGGTCATTTGGAGTTTAGGGAAGAGTCAGAAATTCCATGATACCAGATGCCATGAATAAGGTGAATGAGGACTCAGTGTTATGCTTTTGTTTGACAGAAATTACTGTAAATTTTGACCATTATGAGGTGATCAAAACATGCAGTGAATGTGTAAATTTTTAAAAATTATTATAATAAAAGACATATTGGTCTTTGTTCCCCTCAAAATGCTCCTCCTTGCTTCACACACACTTATCCCATTGTTCTTGGCAGTGTTTCTTTTACTGTAACAAGTTTTTAATTTAAGAATTTGCCGCATTTTTCAATCACCCCTTGTAAATGCCTATTAAATGCACAAATAAATGAAGGCACTTCTCTAGCCTTGCCTCCACAGACTTGTCCTGCTGAGCTGCATCTTTTAAATAATTATAATGACAACGATGATGAAAAGGTTTTGACATGTACCAGAGAGTATTAAAAAGCAGAGATCACTGCTGTTAATACACACACACAACATACTGAGGAAAGCAGGCAAAGGCAGAAAGCACTGAGCCAGGCATGCGTGGAACACATCCACACAGTGGGAGGGAAGAGTCAACTGGATTCGAGTTCTGTGGGCTTGCAATGATCGCTCCCTATCCTACCAAGATCCCACTGGTAATGACAAGAGACGAGAAACCAGATGTGGAGTTTATTGTGCAAAACTTGGCAGGGATGTGGATGGGGTTGTGTTCGCACACCCGCTCTGGCTCCTACCCTACGAGAGGTTTGGGTTTGTTGTCAAGAAGTCGGCTCTGCTGGGAACAGCTCAGTGCCTGTGTGGAGTCCTTATTAGGAGCAGGATCGCTCAGGCGCAAATGCACCGCCTGGGCCCCGACGTTTCCGGGGAAAGGAAACAGTGAGGTCTCTCCAGTGTTGTTGGACTCTTGCTGCTCTGGCATCGCCAGATGTTACAGGACACAGGTGCACGGGATGGTCCTGTTTCCCGGGGCCTCGTCCTGTTTCAAGCTGTGCTGGGACACCTTGTGGAGTCAGGATGTGAACTTCTCCCTGAGAATAACTTCCTGGATGCCTCTCTTTGTGGTGTGTTTTCTCTCTACTGATGGCCTCCATGAAGTCTCTCCGCCCTGTGCCCTCCACACAGGCCCTGGGTTATGGGACACAGGCAGGCCCAGTTCTCCAACAGTCCCAGATGGCGACCTGTGCCTGACAGCACCTCCTCTACCTCAGCATTTCCCTCCCTCACCCCCAGCCTCTCAGCACTCCTGAGCAGAATTTCTGGGAGGGCTTCTTAAAACAGTTTCCCAGGACTCAGCACCCTAGGACGGGTCTGGAGACCTCCACTTCTGACAAGGTCCAAGTAAAGCTCATGCCACTGGTATGGGGGCCACACTTCCAGAGCCACTGACCATTACATCACTTAGTCTGAACTTTCTCCTTTACCTACAGGGTGTGATCAAAATACATGCTGAATGTTTAAACTGAAAAAATGTATTACAGTAAGAGACACATTGCCATGAATCCCTCCCCCTAAAATCCTCCCTGTCACTTCAAACATGCTCATCTCATCATTCTTTTCACTTTCTGAAGCAGTTCTGGAAGTCCTCTTTCGTAAGTGTCTTTACCAGGTGTGATAAAAAATACAGTGACTGCTGCTACCGAGTGCCATGCAACAGAAAGGCAGGGTCTTAAAAACAGGATGCTGTGTCCTCACCCACTTTATTCATTGGATTGGGCACTGTGTGATTCCCAGCTCTTCCCTTAAGTCAAGATGACCAGGAAAGGTCAACATTTTTAATTGATTCAGGACATTGTGGCAGCCATGACAGTGCAACTAAAGACACTCACAAAAGAGGACTTCCAGAACTGCTGCAGAAAGGGGCAAAAATGATGGGATAAATGTGTTTGAAGTGACAGGGAGGATTTTGAGGGGGATGTCTTTTATATAGTAAATGTTTTAGTGTAAACACTGAGCATAGTTTTCAAGTGTATGATTGAACTCTGCCCATTCTCTCTGCCACTATCTCAGCTCAGGCCGTCGCAATTCGAAGCTTTGAGAACTCGGAAAGACGTTAAGTGTGATGTTACTTCTGAGGAGTAACTGACTGGCCCCATGTCACACAGCTGCAAGGTGATGTGGCTAGGACCCAACCTCTGGCCTCATACACCACAGCTGCTTGGCTGAAGCCCACCTTGGTGGGAGACCCCCAGACCTGGAGAAGACCAGAACTTGCCTGGGAAGGAGGCACAGAGCAAGTCAGTGGGAGACCGGGGACTGGAACCAGCTCTACCTCCTAGTGTTTGCAGCTGCTCTAATGGGCACCCACAATGGGCAAAGCACAAGATCGTCCCTTCATTCTGTCACACATGCTGAGTGTCACTATGGGTAACACAGCCACCCTTAGGGCCATGAAGGAGATGTACATGGAGCTCTAAACGCATGTAAATGGAGAGTTTGATGGAGACCCGGGTGTGGAGGAAGTTCTTCCCAGGGGAGTGAAAAGTAGGTCAACACATGAAGGACAAATACATGTTAACTAGATGAGGAAGAGAAAGAGAGGTTTCTGTGGGGGGAGTGGCATGTGCAAAGAAAAGCCCAGTGGTAGGAGGGATCCTGGTGCATGTGAGAGAATAAAAGAGAAGCAGCAGTTACAGCAACAAGAGTTAGGGTCCGGGGGTAGGAGGTGCCACGTCATGCAGTGCTCAGTGGGTCTTAGTTCCAGGAATGATAGGAGGCCCCCATGGGATTTAAAGCAGGGAGAGATGGGATAATTAGATTTCCTTTTCTTAAAGACCTAAGTGGCTGCCATGTGGGGGAGGCAAGAGTGGGTCCAGATGGTCCATTTGGAGGCTGCGGTCGAGAAAGATGGTGAATCTCCAAAAGGCGGGGCTGTGGGAGCATTTCCAGTGCAGGTATTTCTAGTCGAAAGCTATGTGTGGCCCAATTTTCCCAGAGTTCTTTTACCCTAGGGGGAACACATTTTAACTGAATGCCTTTCTTCAACAGCTCACAGCTCTGAATGCCTGCACCAAATTCCCTTGGTTTGGGAAAACCTAGACTTCCCCACACACGCCCTTTTCAAAAGCGAGCCATTTCGTAGGTGTCCCACTCCTTATTTACTGATAAGCAGTTTCCTCAGTGACCCCAGCCGCTGTCTCCGGGTCTCCTGGCCGAGATGCCAGTCTGATATGTCATCTGTGTTTTGCTTCAGCCTGAATTCTGGGAAGTGTTGTCGTCTCCCTTCCTGCATATTTGCTTTGAAGATAAAGTGAAGACGTTCGTCTCCCCCAGGAACCTTGCAGGGTGTTCCTGCTTGTCCATCTTCTCGCATGGGAAAATTCCACCAGACAAACATGGGCCGCAGTAACCCACATCAGGTGACAAGGCTCGGATGAGGAGGAGCCCCAGGAAGAGCCTGGGCCATGTCCTTTCTCTCTGACACCCAGGCAGTGACTGTGGAGGGTGACTCATTTTTCCAAACACCCCCATGCCAATCTAGTAGATTTCAGTGCCTGCTCACTGAGGTACGGCAAACAGCCCAAGGCCCTGGCAAACTCTCTGACTCTGGCTTTGACCAGCTCTGTGACCTAACGCAAGGTCGTATGCTTCTCTGACCGGTGGGTCTTCAAATGGAAAATGAGAATGCTGGATCGAAGTAGTGGTTACCGAGGTTTTCAGTTTGATGTCAACTTTTTTTACTCCATGCTTAACTGCTTCTTGCCCTGTGTTGGCAAGAATTCTGACTTCCAAACACACCGAACTTTAAGCAGCACTTTTTTATACATCAAAGCGCACACCAGAGCCTCTGATCAATGTGACTGGTTGACATTATTCTAGCAAATAAAACCACATTGTAAGGGCACATGGTTTCTTATAGGATGTTTGGAATTTTAAAAGTAGGTCACAAATCCTGATTGCAATATGGATGGACCCCTAAAAATCCAAATGATCCCAAATGGAAGGAGAAATGGGCTAAAACACTTTCAGAGAAACCTGTGTCTAGAGTTCTGGCTAAAGCAGCGGAACCCCAAAACCCCCTGTTCTAGGGAAAGAAGTATAAATATCCCACACCTAGGCTGTGAAACCTTGGACCTCTGTCTTCCTTCTCTGGTGCAGGACAGCCACGACGCGTCTCCAGATGACATCCGCTCATCCTTCCCCTCCACCCCGTCTTCTCAGTAGCTGTGTTCACTCAGCTCTCTGCGTCTACCTTTCCCCGAAACCATGAATAACAAGCGCCTCATTAATCTTTTTGATGGTTCCATTTACCAACCTCCCTGATCCTCACGGATTATTCCAAACTTCAAAGGCAGATGATCTGAATGCATTTTCTATCCCCTCTTTATTTTTTCAGGTGTGCTGATAGAGGTCCTACTATCGGCCACACGGTAGGTTTACGACGATGCTTGTTGAATGAATGAATAAACAAACCGACACATGTTCGATGAATTCTGTTAAACATTCCACATAGTCCAGGCCTTGGACCTCTCTCAACAACTCAGTAAGGTAAGGGGTATTCTCACTTCACAACTGAGGACACTGGGTCTCCAGTCGGTGCGTACTGTGACTTGTTCAGGGTCATCTAGCTAGTAAGTGACGAAACCAACCTGAACTCAGGTCTTTGGTTATCCGTGCCCTCGCTGTGCAGACAAGCTCCTGGGCTCTGCAAAAGGACATCTCCTGCTCTCTGTCAGCCTGGCACACATCACTCTTCCTCACTGGAGAAGCTAATCCTCTGTGCTCCCCTAGGGGACTTTCTTTAGTTCCCTCTGCTCCTCTCCTGGATACCATCTGAACATCTCCTGTATCATGCAAAGGGTCCATCCTAAACATCAACTTCGTCAGCCAGGAGTGGTGGCACATGTCTGTCGTCCCAGCATGGAAGAGGCTGAGGCAGGAGGATCGTAAGTTAGAGGCCAGCCTGAGCTACAAATGGAGTTCCAGGTCAATCTGGACTACATAGTGAGACCTTGTCTTAAAAAAACAAAAGAACCTTTGTCACCAGTTAGTGGTGTGCTGTCAAGCAAGTCACATCTCCAAGCCAGGTCCCCATTAGTGAAGAGAATAATTGAATGTGAGGCCCTGATATCTTTGACGCGCATCGCGCTGATAAATGAATGCCCTTTTTCCTCTCCTCTCCCCTCCCATCCTCAAGGCCACTCCCTTGCTGGCTGAGCCCTCTCACAGCCCAGGCACCAAAGCACTGACTCTCTTTCCCAGGTCAACTCTGGAACCTCAGCTCCTCACAGTCTTCCTGAATCAAAAGGTCCAAAGAGGCCGTCCTTAGCCCCTCAGCTTGGCCAGAGGGTACTTACGTCTCAGCTTGGGTCAGCCAATTCCCAGGGATACTCATGGTGTTGGGTAAGGAGCCCCATTGCCCCAGGCCCCCCTCCCACTGTACTCTACCCCTGGAAGTGGTGCATAGATGAATCCATCCCTTTGCCTTACATCTGAGCCACTCCTGCCAAATTTGGAACTACAAATGAGTCCAATATGTGTTTTCTCCTTTTAGAGCTGGGAATATCTTTTAGGATTGATTGATTTGATCCTTTCATGCTTACCCCCACCTATGCCCATTTTACAAATAAAGAAATGGAGGGTCCTAAACCCCTAGACAAAAGGTCACAACAGAGAACTCAAAGAATGGCAAATAACAATTGCTTTTCTTGCTGATCAGTGATGGGGGTGTTGGCAAGCATTCTTCCTCTCTCACAGGCTGGACTGGCAAAGGACTTGTGGGACAGTCCTCTCAGATCAACCCTACTGTCACTGCCAGGGCCTGTGGCTTCCCTGATGCCTGGCACCGGCTCCATTACTCAACAGATAAGGTGCTGGCAAGAGCACTGTGGTGTCGCTGATGTATGTCCTCTCCCCTGAGACCAGTGCCATGGCGACCCTCTTGGCAGAGAAGCAGGAAGAGAAAACCTTTAAGCCATATTTTATACCCATGATGCAATTTTTAATGACGGGAAACAATAGCTCAAGGCTGGTGTTCAGGGACAGAACTTCTCCCTCCTTACCTGGTTTGCTGAAAAATCCAGGATTTGGAGTCAGAAGAAATGGGAGCAGGATCCTGGTTTTGACCTTGACTCAGTGTTCAAGCTGGAGCAAACCTTGGCAGGCACTCTGCTTCCCCGCACATAGCGTGGAAATGCCACAGAGTGGTCCACAGCAGTGACATTAGAAGAATAAAGCCTTTGCAAACTGTAAAGTGCTGTTCAAATGAAAGTCCTTCATACCGGATTTTTAGTCCCAGTGTCTTCTGGTAAACTTGCAGACGCCATCCTTTCCATGCCATTCAACATACGCAGGTAGAGATCTGGCTGCAGTGCGGGCCAGCAAGGGTGGGCAGGACAGGGGATGGTGCAGGCTCTTTTCTGTCCTGTTGGGGGTCCATGGTGGCTCTGTCATGCGCCACCTCATGAGGACCTGAGTTCTCACTCATTGGAGATATTTAAGCATATCAGAGCATATTTAACCACTTAGCAGAAAAGCAATGCAGGGAATGTAAGCATCAGTTCTGTGTTGGAACTGATGATCTTGGAGGTTTCCACCAGCTTCTCTGACTTTATAGGAAGGAAAAACAGAACTCCCTTCTGCACAGAACATGGTTTGAAATCTGCCAGAGGTCACCATGGGTCTGTGTCCATTTGAATACAGGGCACCGCAGGGCTTTCTTGGGGTGCATGGATTCATGCTGAAAGTGGGAAGAGATGTACATGACCACAAGAGAGATGCCAGCTGGGTGACCCGGTCACATGTTTCAGGGATCCTTGCATGCCTGCCCTGCATGTCCTGCTGCCACTCATTTTTGTGAAGAGTAGCTATATGCATGTGATTTGTCCACTTGGAAAGTGGGGTGCTTCCCCATGTCTGCTGCCCCAACTCCTCCACCCAACATCTGTGACCAGCCAAGGTCTGACTCCCAACTGACCCTCTCATGGCTACCTAAGAAGCCCTCCCTCTGCCTCCTGCTTGCCACTCCCCACCTGAACGCCCACCTCCCCACACATCAGATGCCCACCCCTTTCTAGGCACCATTTCAACCCCACCACCTGTAGGAACTCTTCCCTGACTCTACCCACTTGCAACAGAAGTGACTTTCTCTCCGTCTCTCCTTCCCTTGTACAGTGTGTTTTTGATATTAGAGCTAACTATGTACACGGCCTATCTCCTTTTATGAAATGGATCCTCAGGACCCTCGATCTTCCCTCACTCTCTCCCCAACACCTTGCACAGTTCCCAGTACCAGCAAGCATTTAGTTTGGGATGAAGAAATAAACACATGCACTCCTTCATCCAAATGCAAATCTGCCCAGCCAAATGGCCTGGTGAATTCATTCTTCTCCCCGAGGGTCAGTCTGGCAAAAATCACCCCGCTGCATCTCGAACTGAGACAGAGATCAGAGCTGTGTCAGCAAGCAGGGAACTCCGGAGAATGACAAACCCAGGGATGGAAAGTCAGTTGGTAACAAGAAATCACACAATACATGGATTGGCGATTGATCACCAACTAAACACAAAGCTCTGGACATGTTTTCTACAGGTAACCAGAATTACTAGGTGTGTCTTGTAAAAATTAGGGTAACTATGAGTGGATTTAATTTTTTTTTTATGTGGGTACCGGGCATTTATGTGGGACCTTGCGCTTGCTGGCAGGCGCTTGTGCCACTCAGCGATATCACTGGCCCCTTTTTTTCCTTTATGTGGGTACTGGGAGTCGAACTCAGGACCTCACGCTTGCCAGGCAGGTGCTTATGCCGCTGAGCTATCTCACCGGCCCCGAGCTGATTTAATTTTTAAGATTGTTTACCCGTTTTCATATCCAACCTCAAAGGGAGGAGCTGAGAATGGCTGCGTGATGGTGTTGAGCACATCCTAGTCCAGAAAAGAGAAGATGTGGTCTCCACCCCCAGGTAGGCTCATGTCACAGGGCTGTCCCCTCGGTCTCCTTCTAGCCTCCTGTGAATCCCAGGGGGAAGGTGCTCCCCCGATGAAGGAAAGTGCCCAGTTCTCCCACCTGCCTTCTCAATGCCTTTGGCTGTTTCCCAGTGACTTCTAATAAATGGTCTGGGTCTCCTTACGCAGTAGCACATTGCCTCCCAAAGCCAGGTTTCCTGGTGACAAATGTGAAACAGAAGCCCTGAGAAACAGAGAGGCTTCCCATCAGCTCGTGATCGGGGATGCATCCTTTCGTTTCCGCTATTGGGCAGCCATAAAGCAGGTCAGCGGTCCTGGGTTGTAGTTCCTTGGGCTGCCATTTTGTCTTTTATAGCCTCAGCATCGCCACAGAGAAACTGAGGCAACACCTTTCAGCCAGAAGCCTGTGATTGCATATCAGCCAAGCTGGCCCGGAACACCCATGGGCCTTCCCCAGAGACCCAGGCTGAGGGTGAGGGGCGGCTATCTGCAGGAGGTGAAAGAAAACCGGAAAGGTCCTGTCCCCCTCACTGCCCATCCCCCGCCCCACCCCATTCCCCATCCCCCCACCTACTGCCTGATGCAAATACACTGCTCATCCCTGGAAACAAGCAATTAGGTGTTTCTAGGGGCAGCCTGTTAATTCTTAAGTTCTCTCCTTGCAGGGGGAGGAAGGGGAGGAACTGCCGTTGAATATTTCTGTTTTTCTGTCTGTGGATAAATATGTATTGGGTGCATGTGCGCATACGTGCGCGCGCGTGTGTATGCGTGTGTGAACCCTGTGTCTTACACCGCTAGGTATTTACACACCAGATGATCCCTGCAGGAAGAGGCAAGTCCCTGGCTGCTGTGGAATTTTCAGAGATCTCCCTGGAATGCCTTGTGGGACTCTGGTTCAATTGCCTCCGTCAGCCAGAGCTGGTGACCTGGCAGGAGCAATGAGAGGTGAAATTGAACAGATTCCAGCTCACAGCAGATCCCCAGCCCTGCCACCATCCTGCAGGGCCGGAAAAGAACACAAACGCAGCCAAGGCTGCGGGCATGAGGGAAGGAGCCCCAGACTGGCAGCTGCGAGGTGCGGGTTCCTGTCCTGGGGCTACTGCTCACAGTCCGCATTGCTTGGGACCCATCTCTCCTTCTCAGGCCTCTGGTCTGCCACGCAGACTGGCTGGTCTCCAAGGCCCCTTCTAGTTTAAATACAGGGACAGAAATGTCCAGCTCTCATGACGCTGGAGGCAGGGAGACCGGGACATTGTCTTCAGAACAACTTTCAAGTCAGATGCTCTGCATCTTGGATCTTTAAGCAGAATGAGGACATGAGAAGATTCTCTTCTCACCCTTAGAGCTGGGGCTTGACTGCAGCCCCAGCGGCCTCCTTCCTTCCTCATCCTTGGCCGAGTAGCTGGGGTCTGAGCAGCGACCTCAACTTGGAGGAGACCCGATGCTGTGGTTCCCTAGTGCCCCCTATGGGCCCAAGGGTAGTCATTGTACAGGAAGCAGCTGCCCAGGAAGCCACCCCTCCCCAGCACCCTAAATCTTCTGCTGCGCAGCCTCTGATTTTAGAGATCCCTAATTGATGGTGAATTTCTCTCCCTCTTAAGCTTGTTTGTGCACGTGTTTCGTTTTGTGGCACTAGGGATTGAACCCAGCGCCCTCACACTCACCCCTTTCTATTTTTTTATTTTGAAACAGGTCTTGCTAAATTGCCCAGGCTGGCTTTGAACTTGCAATTCCTCCTGCCTCAGCCTCCCAGAGTGCTGGGATTACAGGAATGTACCACCATGCCCAATTTAAACCTATGGTTTTAAGGCTCAGGATGAAACCATTGAAGGAGTTGGATCAGGCTAGCCCTCCCAGTGGGTGGTGCACAGGAACTCTGTCTTCTCAACAGAGGACAGCAGAGGACTGAAGGAGACCAGGACAGTGCTGCACACCCATGCAACTCTTCTCTCAGGAGCCCTGGCAGCCCGGCAGGGGACGGCACTAGAACACCTCACAGAGTGCCCCTAGTATGTGCACATCACAGTGTACACAGGGGCCCAAAAGTACGGTGAAGGTTTAAATTTAAGAAATTTATCACACAAAACACACATTTTCATCAATCCCCCTCAAAATACTCAACCTCCCCCAACTTTTAACACACTTGTCCCATCATTCTTGCCACTTTCTGCAGCAGTTCTGGAGTCCTTTTTCCTAAGTGTCCTTAGTTTCGCCATCCTGGCTGCCTCAATGTCCTCAGTTGATTCAAAACATTCCCCTTTCACGGTCATTTTTACTTTGGGGAGGAGCCAGCGTCCCACAGGTGCTAGATCTGGTGAATAAAGTGGATGAGGACACACTATGATGTTTTTATTTGACAGAGGTTGCCATAAATGGTTGATCAACACGGTGTGATCGAACATCATCGTGAATCCCCCTCAAAATCCTCCCTCTCACTGCGAACACACTCATCCCCCCATTTTGGGCAGCATGTCTTTCACTGCAACAAGGTTCTTCTGTGAGTTGACACAGTCACCATGTTCTCCCATCACCTTTTGTGGGTGGCCAAGCGTGGAACCCTGAAGACTCTGGCTGACCATCCCACTCCTACCCCCCACCAGCCAATGCCCATGTGTCTCCATGGCTGAGAGCGCACCCCCTCCTCCGTCAGCCTGTACCAGTTAGGAAGGCTGACTTGTGGAGCAGAACCCTAGTCACAGTGACTTTGCTCAATTCGGGGCTAATCCGCTCGTCTAAGAAGACGTCAGCAGACAGGCTGCACAGAATCATCAACCATCTCAAGAGCTCAACTTTAACCTCACAGACCAACATGGCTGCTTAAGTTCCAGCCTTTCAGAACCCTCCAGAGAGGATGAGCTGGAAGGGCCAGTGTTAACGTGCACCCTACCCACTCTGTCAGCCCCCTTGAAGCCCACTTGAAGATTTTTGCTTGCATCTCATTGGCTGCCTGGGGACACAGCTGTGGCCACTCTGAGTAAACTGGGGTGTATTACTAGAGTGGGAAGAGGGGATGGCTACTGACTCAGCCATGAGTAGACTCCACCTTAGTGTCCAGGGAGAGGCGATGAATGGGGCCTCCGTGGTCTCCATGGACACACGCTGTCCTTGTAGAGAAGACAGACAACTCCTGTGTACTGCTCCGCTGATGCGGAGCTCCCCACGCCTCACACGGGGTCAGGAGCCTGCCAGGTTGGCAGGGAGAGATGGTATCTGCCAGCTCACTTTGTGGGAGAGGGTACCAGGAAGCGCCTCCAAGCTGGGCTTGCTGGTACTTTCCCTTTGCCAGCTCACCTAGGAGGCCCCAGGCCTGACTCTGAACACACCCACCTAGCACTCGGGGCCAGATCTGGGGCCAGGGAAGGACCCCTTCCCCGCAGTCCCCACTCCAGGCGAAGAGTTCACTGCTTTCTCTTTGTGTGTTCTCCTGGGAGTAGCCACAGCAACTCGGCAGCTCAAAGAGCAAACCCTTAAATGTTTAAATTTGATATTTAAAATTGTAGACGAGGCTGAGGCAGGAGGATAGAGAGTTGGAACACAGCCTGGGCAACATATCGACTTAGTGACTTAGCAAAACTCCATCTCAGAATAGAAAATAAAGAAAAGACTGGGGATTTAGCTCAGCGTGAAGGGCCTGAGTTCAAACCCCAGTACTGCAAAATAAACAAGCACATGAGTAAATCAGTCAGTCATCAGCTGGTCAGCGTGTAGACGGAGTGCAGACCTAACCACCTGGCCCTGTTAGCTCAGCCCTGCTAACTCCCCAGGCAGCGGGCTGCTGCTTTTCTGCTCGCAGGTGTCCTGGTCCTTCAAGCTGGGGGAGCAGGCTTGTCCTTTGGTTTGACCCCAGCTTTGGCAGTGTTTGGTGACGGCGGGCTCTTCCTCCTCAGGAGTCCCCTGGGCTTTCCTGTTGTTCTTTCTGTCCTTCCTCCCGGGACTGCTGCAAGGCCACCTTTCTGTGCAGGAAACGGCAGTGCTGCCGGGACACACGCGACAGTTTTCCTTACGTTGGATGGAGGGCACGGGTAACCAGGGCTGGGGAGAACTTCCGGGGAGCACAGCAAGCTATGCTGGGTACCGTTTTCCGAACTTCCTAGGGGTGCTTGGTCTCTATGCTATGAATCCGAATGCCCACTTTAAAATAAAAATTATTTCAGTGGCTCCCTACCTAATTCAATAACCGCCACTTATTTGTTACACCAAACCGCCTCCTCTTTAGAGAGCATCATTTCAAGCAGTCTCCAGTGTTTGCAGGTCCTGTAAAAATACCCACTCCTCCTTCCCGTCACTTTCATCCATTCGCTGCTCCCTGGAGACCGGCCGGGTTTGACGAGAGAGACTCTTAGCCCTGGCATCAGAGTAGGATTTCCCTGTACAAGGGGGTTTCCAGGAATGAACCAGACTTAAAAGCAGACATTGCTTCTGTCGAATGCGAGGGAAGTCATCAGCTTCAATTTGTTAAGAACCATTCATCACGGGCGCTCTGAGACCCTGTCTGTTTGAGATCTTTTCTCTGGTATAATTCGGCGATTGCACATAGATCATAGCCAGTCCCGAGGCTGCCCAGCTCGGCAGACAGCCCCCCAGAGGCCTGCTCGCCCATGTCTCATAATCCACTTTGGCGGAGACAGACTGTCATTTTAGCACTTTGCAAGTTGGTATTTTTAAATGTATTTTTGTACTATTTAATGCTAGGTCTTTAATACCTCGGAGCACTTAAGAACCTCAGAGCAAGTTGAATTATCACTGCTGCACAGCTGGAGTGGCTGGAGGAAAGGGTACAAATGCCGGGGTGCGTGTTCCGTCCACGCTGGCATCACACTAAAAGCAGGACTCTGTCCTAGCACATCTGGGGAAACGGGAATTGCGACTGAGAAAACCCAGCCAAGTCTCTTTCCTCAGAGGCTCGGCTCTGAACCTTCTAGGGCACACGGTCAGAGGAGCCGAAACGGGGCAGCAACGGAGTTGGAACGAATCATTTCCATCTTGGATGATTGTTCTTTATAAAGGGGGGTTGCACCCCCCTCGGATCTGCACAAAGATCGCAACTACCTTAAAAATGTACATGGGAGAGGGAAATGAGAACAGGCCTGCGTCAGCTCCTGACATCTACGTGGGGCCTATTTAATCAGCGTTGGCTGAGTGTGTCATGGCAAGATGACGCAGCAGGGGGTGACTGTCTACCCTAGTCAGGAGCTCAAAAACATCTATGCCAAGTTCAAAGAAAGAGTGGCGTCCCTAACCCGGAAATTTTGGTACCTTTTAAACTTCAATCCATAAGAATCTATTACCCACTCATATAATTTAAAACGTGATACTGGGGCAGGAGGATCACAAATTCAAGGTTGGGCTAGGCAACTTAGCAAGACTGTCTCGAAATGAAATAAAAGGGACTGGGGATGAGGCTCAGATGGAGAGCACTCTTCTAGCATGTGTGGGTTTAGTTCCCAGCACTGCAAAAATAAAACAAAACCAAAACCAAAGCCAAAACACCTATGATGCAAACTATGCCAAGTGGCGGGTTGGAGGCTCGGAGGCCGGGAGTAGGAGAGCTTCTGGGTGATGACGGGAGAGTTCCTAACACCGTCTCAGCAGGCTGCCTGATGGTCCTGACGTCCCCTGACCTCAGACTGTGCTCCTCCTGCCACTTAGCGTCCTCCCTCAGGCCCAAGGCCAGTGCAGGCACAGGAGTCCCGTGCGGATGTTATTTCTTTAAGCAAAAGATAAAATTACAGCAGTTGCTGGCTGACGCCCTAGCGAGGGTGCTCCTGTCTCTGTCTTGGACCCCAGATCAACCAGGGAGCACCTCAGAAGCTGGTCAGGCCGGCTGCCGGGAGTGGCTGAGGACATCAGCGTGTAGCCCGGGCATGAGAAAGCTTGGTGAACCAGGACCCAGCTAGCCGAGGGGAAACCAGAAGACAGGCTAGGTGACAGCCTGTGGGGACTGTGCCTGCTGGGCATGCTGAGGACCTGTTGAGCCCCTTTCCTCATGGGGGCCCTGATATCTACAGCAACACGGTCCCTCAGGTTTTCTAGCTCATGCCATAAGGTATGCAAGATGCCCGGTACTTAACAAGCACCCTGCAGATGCTGTGACCCTCATCCCTACCACGCCTACTTCCTGCCAGAACAAACAAATAAGTTCGTTCAAGGGGACCCCGTGGGTGACAGAGGCAGGCAAAGAGTCCTGGGCTCTGGTGAGGACAGGATGGGACTGTCCTGTGTGGTCGGAACTGTTCAAGGACACAGTGTCTCTCTCTCTCTCTCTCTCTCAATGGGCATTGTTTTCATTTTTATTTTTATTAGTCCATGTTCGCAGTACATGCGTTCACATTCCTTGTGTGGAGTTGGTGCATGCGCATAGCACATCTTCATTCTTTTTTCATCCCCTTTCCCTCCCCTCCCTCCATCTCTTGATCCCCTTCGCATTTAAAAAAGCTATTTCCCTGCTTCCTATTTGTCTTTTACTTTGTTCTTTAATTATAATTTGGGTTTCTATTATATGAGAAACCATGCGATGTGTCTGATTTATTTCAGTTAACATCATGGTCTCAGGGTGCATCCATTTTCCTACCAATAACTCAAGTTAATCTTTCTTTAATTCAACTATTTGATCTTGGACAAAAGGGCCAAAAACATGCTGGAGGAAAGAGAGCCTCTTTAATAAACAGTGCTGGGAGAAAGGCTGCCCGCGTGTGGATTGAATCTACATGCGTATCTCTCACCGTGTAATAAACTACAATCAAAGTGGATCAAAGAGCTAAATGTTAAAAACAGAAACAACCTGCTGGAAGGTAACATAGGGAAGACCCTTGAAGTCATAGGTGTAGGTAAGGAGTTTCTGAAGGGAACCCCGGCCGCAAGCACCAGAGTGGGTCTCCAACTTCGTCCTTCCGGACACTCTGGGCTGGTCCCTGTCCCTCCTCAGCAGCTCCCCAGAAGGCTTAATTAGGAAGGCGTTTCCAGACCTCTCTGCGGCTGGCACCACTGCATTTTTTGCATTCCCTGCGTTTGCTGCCCCTGGAGCCATCAGGCGTGTGTCTGTCTGCGTGTGTCTCTTATCTGCCTCAGGAGGAAAGGCCATGAATCTTGTGACCTGGCCTAAGAGGAATTTTCTCCTTGACCTCCCTATCCCAGCTGGAGAGATTGTTCTCCCCCAGGGTCTCAAGGCCTTGTGACTTCTTAAAACCGAATGACCAATGACTGGAGTGGTGCTTTGAGGCTTCTGAGCAGGTGCCTGTCTGGGTCCGTGGGGATTCCAAGATAACGGGGTTCATCCTAGCCCCAGTGGCAGGGGGCAGCCAGCGGCACTGGGGTGGCAGGTGCCCAGTGCCCCAGGTGATACTGGGGAATGATCTAAGTGAGAGATAGGGTAAAGGCAGGTGATTGTGTTAAAGAGAAAACAGACGTTATCAGACCATGAAGGCTGGTGTCTAGGCTGTTTTATTGCTCTTGAGGGGGAGAAATTCCTGAGTGATTTGGAGTAAGAGGATATGAGGCCTGGGATTTGCCATAAAATATTCCAGAAAAGAAGTTGAAGAATATATGAATAATTTAGAAAAACACTGATTGTTGTAATTATTGAAGCTGGTGATAGATACAAGGGGGTTTGCTATTTCATACTCTACTTTTTGTGTAGGCTTGGAAAATTCCAGAATAAAAAATTTTTAAAAAGGCTTTTTTTTTTTTTTTTTTTTTTCTGAGACAGGGTCCCACTATGTAGTTCAGGTTGGCCTTGAACTCACTATGTAGCCCAGGCTGGCCTCAAACTCCTGACAATCCTCCTTCCTCAGCCTCCAGATTGCTGGGGTTACAGGCGTGCGCCATCACTCTGGGCTAAGAAGGGGGAATATTGATTAATTCTCTCATGAGACATGAGATCCAGGATGGCCTCAGACTGTAGGTGAGGTTGACACTGGCGTTAAAAGATGAGCCAGAGCCTCGGAGTGGGAGCAATGGACAGGATTTGGAAGCGCTTGCTGACTCGTTCTGTCTGTGAATCGCTTTGTCCTCCCGGGTTTCCATACTGGGGAAAGCACTGCCCCTTCCCAACCCAGCCTTGCTTCAGATGCCCTAAGGGTGGGGACTTGCAGTAAGGATTTCTGGCTGCCAGAGCTGGCGCTGTCCTAGCCCTGAGCAGATCCGCCCTGGGAGACTCTGCCCCCCTTCCTTCCTCCTCGCCCCCTCTGTGCGCCGTCTGGGGAGAATTATCCCAGCTTCAAGTAGTAAATTTAAGGCCTTGGCAGCCCTCCCACAGATGACTCCCAAATTATCCCATTCCAAGGGCGGGAGTGGGGGCGGCCAGAAGTTCAGGCACCGAGCCACTGCCTGGTGGCTGTGGTCTGAGAGCTCCGGGCGCCATCTGCTGACAGAGACCAGTGGCCTGCTCCAAAAGGCAGTGGGGACGCACAGGAATGTGCCAATCACTGGGACTGGGCCAGCCTCTGATCTCCCAGGGTGGAGGAGATTCAGTGTTTAGCAGATTCCCTTCAGAAAAGAATAGAGCAGGCGTGGTGGTACACACCTGTCATCCCTGCACTTGGGAGGCTGAGGCAGGAAAATCACCGCAAGCCCATCCTGGGCTACATAGTGAGTTCAAGGCCAGCCTAGACAACATAGCAAGACCCTGTCTCAACCCCCCTCCCAAAAGAAAGAGTGAAAAAAGAAAAAGAAAAGGAGAAGAGAGGGGGATTTATACATGGCAACTGTAGATGTCTGGAGAGTGTGCTGGGGTGGTATAGATGTTTCCGCCATCGCTCCTGAGGTCCCCAGAGCAACATGGCCATGAAGAAGCAGAAGGTAATCAGGGGTAATCAGGCCAGCTGTGTCCCTCCCACCAAGGGATGTTCCCAGCTCTCCTCCCATCATCAACCCTCAGCCCAGACAGGACGTGCGAGGCTCTGCTGACCTCAGGGACACTCAGGGACAGGGACAGCGGCATCAGGGTCCAAAGTGCAGCCTCCAATGGCCCAAGATGAGGCCTGGAAGTGTTCCATCCAGCCTCACTTGTCTGCAGAGAAGGAACAGGGAGCCCCAGGAAGGAAAGAGCAATAAAGAGATCCTATGACACTGTCTCCTGCGTCCTTCCATCCTTCCCACTGCGAGCCCCACCCCAAGCCACCTGCATCTGTGCCAGGAGAATCCTTGGGCTCCCCCGCCCCACCTCTGCCTCTCCTCTTCTCCATTTTATTCCTAGCAGGAATTTCCGCCCATCAATCCGGAGAGGTTCATTATTCCCAAGGCTCCCTTAGTTGGAAGATGTGGCTTTGGGGTGCCAGACTCAAAACCACCCAGGTTCACAGCTCTAGCGTGGTAGCAAAATATGTCCTGGACACGGCAGAGGGACATCAGCCCTGCCTCTATCCCTGAGGGCCGCCAACCTTGGCACAAACTTTCCTGGCTTCTGCTACGGCTGCTGGAGCAGCTTGGGAGCTGCTCGCTGAAGTTGTGAGAACAGCCGGAGTCTTGGGAGGATGGGAAGGCAGGAAGCCTCACCCCAACACCTGCAGGGAGGGGGGACGGGGGGCCTTCTTGTTTCCATGGTGATTTCATCTCTCTGAAATGACCACTCTGGCTCTAGCCAGACATCTTCGTGGGGTCTTCAGTCCCCACCTCCCCCCGTGCATTGCTCCCGTATTTCCACACAGGTGAGGATTCTTCCCTCCCTCACCCCGTGCTCTTCTGAGTGGACACCAGCCATCCTGTCACTTGTCACTTCCGGCTTCCCTCATGCTCAAACACCCTTTCCTCTGCCTTCAAGTGGCAAAAGATTTTGGGGAGTTTTTTTGTTTTTTGTTTTTTGTTTTTGGCAAATGCCACCTTCTTGCAGGCTGCTTGGTTTGCAGCTCCTTGTGTTGAAGAGTCATCTCCAGCCCTCTCCTCACACCTGACCCCTACCCAAAGCCCCCACTTGGTCCACAACAGGGAGAGGTCCTCCGTGACCCCCACCGCAATGAGCTTCCCAAGTAACTGGCCAGCGATGGTCCTAGCATCTGATAGGTTGACATTTCCAATCCCCACTGTCCTTCTTTAGGGTCAAATAACCCAGAGGAACAAGGTACTTCAAGGAACAAATTTGTCGCTGTCATTGGGGTTCTCAAAAGAACACAGCCCAAGTCCCTGGGATTCCAGGGGCAGCCATGCTGGGCGCCCTGCTCTTCCTGGGGCCTCTGCAGACAGGATCAGCTGGCCCCAGGTGAGGTCTGTCTCCAGGGAGGACATTTTCCCATGCCAGGGACCTCCCTGGAGAAGAAAGGAACCCAAGGCCTCCTCATCACACTGGGAGAGCTGTGGCAAAGACACCCCAACATGTACCCCACCCTGGGACCCAGGGAGGGACGCTGTCCTAGTGGTCCTGGTCGTGCTTTGCTGGGGCCAGCTCTTGGCTCCGAGCGAGGTCCTCCTGGTCTGTACAGCGCCACGGGGCTGCCCTGGGTTGTCTTCAAGACCTCGGCGAGACTAGCATCTAAAGCCGTAAGAAAGACACAGATCAGGCAAGGCGAGGCTTCCTGAGAAGACTCGCACATTTCGCTTCTTCATTCTTAACAAAATTAAGTCACCAGTGACAGCTGTGCATGCGTTGAACTTTATGGGTCACCCGAAGGTTTTATGAAGAACTTCCAGCCAGTAAGTCACTGCCTAAGCCTTTGAGGTTATATTCAATAGCTGTCATTTCATGTATGTGAAAAATGAGACATTGATGTTTTATTTCCTAATTTTTGTAATTTTTATGAGTCTAAGAGTGATGCATATTCATTGCAGGTAAATATTGGAAATCAGAAAGCTCTACAAAGAAAAATTACTTCTTAGAATCCTACCACCCAAAGATATTCATGGACATTTCAGTGTAGATCCTTCTAGACATTTTTCTAGGTATAATTTTTAAAGTATATTTTGGCAAAGCAATTATCCTGTGACAGGATAATAGTTGTTTAGAAATTATGATTATTTTTTCAGTACTGGGGATTGAATGTAAGGAGCGCTGAACTGTATCTCCAGTCCTTTTATATTTTTATTTAAAATAGGGTCTCACTAAGTTGCCCAGGCTACTTAAAACTTACAATCCTCCTGCCTCAGCCTCCTAAGTAACTGGGATTACTAGGCATGTACTCTTGCATTTTTTTTTTTCATGTGGGTACGAGGGTTTGAACTCAGGACCTTGCACTTGCCAGGCAGGCGCTTATGCCGCTGAGCTATCTCACCGGCCCCACTCTTGCATTTTTATATAACAAATACTATGAGCATCTTTCTGGGCCTAGAATATTCTACCCAGCCGTTTTTAATGGTTTCATAGGCTCCCATCATAGCGACAGACTGTGTTTTATTTAGCCAATCCCTGTGTTCTCAAAATTACTCTATTTTTGTGGTTATCTAATTATCTCTTTGAGTTATGTTTCTAAAAATAAAATTGCCAAAAAACAGGGGCCGTCTAAGGATGATGTTGGTGCATGCTGTATCCAAATCACCCTGCGTGCCTCTGGCATCCCCAATGTGCCGGGCGATGGGATGTCAAAACCAGAAGGGAGCTTAGGCCTGAAGGTTTACAGAGTCTCTGCCAGGTGGAAGGCAGCAGCCCGCAAAGGGCAAGGGCCCCTCTGCAGCTCCCACAATGGGTTGGCGACAAAGTGGGGCAGCAGCAGGGCTACCTGTTCAGCAAGAGTCACCTTCAAGCCGGAGCTCTGATTTACCCGGCAAGAAGCACGCGTGGCAGGGTCTTCAACACATCTGCAGCCAAGCTGGGCATTTCCTAAGGTGGCGTCTACACCAGCTAAGCATCGGGGCCAAATGCCAGTATTAAATATAACCTGGACCAACCAGGGCTCCAGCTTTCCCTCATCTCAACAAAGATTCCCTCCTAGGGTAAGATCTTGGGTTTTGGTTTGAGGACGGAGATGCTGAGAAAGAGCCACACAGGCTGAGCCTCCTGAAAAATGGAACTGGGGGGAGATGGGTGCAGAGCTGCTGGAAGACTTGGGGATGCGAATGCAGCATGAAAGATCCAGCGTTCGAGCCCCCAGGCTGGGTGGGGCAAGCACAGGGGGGGAGCTGGCCTCTCAGGCACCTGAGGCAGATAATGGTGCCTGTCCTAGGTGAGTCCCTCACAGCTCCAGAGAAAGCGCCCAGTCCGTGGGGATGGAGTGGGCCGGGAAGGCCCCTCATATGCTAAAGAGGCACTAAATTAGTGCATTACATGCCTCATTTAGCAGGACCATGCAAAACCTAAAAGTACTAATAAATTTTCCTTCTGGGGTCAAGAATCATAAAAGGAGAGATGATCAACCATTAATTAGCAGGGCAATTACAGCTTGACAGCTTCTGTTCTATCTCTGTCTTCCCTCAAATGGCACAATTTGTCCCAAATGCTTTTTGCAACGCCCGTCTTTCTTAGACAGAAAAACAATGTGGCCTCAGCCAGGAGAGAGGCTCCTCCTATGGCTCTGGGGGACAGGGCTTGCCTGGGGGGAACTCTTCCCAGTCGTCAGCCCTGGCATCAGATTGAAGGAGAAGATTCTGTCCTCCTTTATGTACTTATTTTTTTCAGTGACACCTGGATTTTGCCAGATTCTGCAAAACAGAGAGCTCTAGGGTGAAGGAAAGTAGTTTTACGTTTGAGTTTGCTGGTGATATAGATATTTAACAATTTGTGTTTTGTTTTGTTTTGCATTTTTTGGCTTTTTTTTTTTTTTTTGTGGGTACAGGGGGTCGACCTCAGGACCTCTCACGCCAGCAGGCGCCCGTGCCGCTGAGCGATATCACCGACCCTTTTTTTATATGTGGGTTCCGGGAGTCGAACTCGGGCCCTTGCGCTTGCCAGGCAGGCGCTTACACTGCTGAGCCATCTCACCATCCCCATTTTTTTGGCTTTTTGAGACAGGGTCTTGCTACGTAGTTCAGGCTGGCCTTGACCTCACTATGTAGCCTAGGCTGACCTCAGACTCACAGGGGAGTCCTCCTGCCTCAGCCTCTGAAATGCTAGGATTACAGATGTGCCACCACACCCAGCTTCCCCCTTCTTTTTAAGGCTATGTATTTATGTATTACAGAAAATTGGGTATGGCTTTTACTGTAATTCTTGCTGTAAGTCTTAAACCTGCTGGAGAGGTCTCTACCCAGTTTTGGTGTCCTTGGGGTGCCACTTGGTATGGACTGGGTGCCTGGTCAGAAGGTGCTTGGGTAGGTGTTGCCCTGGGCAACATGACCAGTGTACCTTGGTTAAGGTTGGTAAGCACCCTTCCTCTCCTTCCCAGCCTGGGCTTTGGCTGGGCAAGTTGCTGTCCCCAGAGGGCAGGGAGGGGCTGACCCTCAGGGCTCTCACCATCTATGGATGTGCTAGGAGCAACTACACATAAACAAAGAGGCTTTGGCTGTTGGATTTCAGTTCTGCTCGTGTTTTGGTCATGGCTTTGGAGGTGTAAATACACCCAGATGTTTTCAACTTCCCCCCTGTGGTACCCAATCACCGGAACAGCTGGGGCTTTTGCCCTCTCCTACCCAGCCCTGCAGGGACCAGAGAACCTAATTAAAAGAGCTCCCCTTTGTTTCCCTAATAGCTCTCAGCCCTGGGGACCCCCCCCACCAGCCTCTGGTCAGCAGGAGAAAACCCTTCCCAGGAAGGCCTCGGCATGTGGGGACACCTGGCTGGAAGGTTCAGATGCAGATCGGCCCCCTCAGGGAATGGAGAGTTTGGGGGAGGCTCTCCTTAGCCGGCTCCTGGAGAGCTGGAGAGTCACTGCTGCTAGAAGACACCGTCCCCTCTGGTCCAGGAGCTTGGCTCAAGCACGTCTCTGGATCCTTCTCTCCCATCTCCCTCGCTGCAGCTCAGCACCTGCAACGGCCTCATTGGTCTCTTTCCCCCAAGTCTGTTAACCAAGGCAATCACTGCAGGCCGGATTCACTCTGCTTTTCCCCAGACACACGCTGTGTCATTCCTTAGCATGAGACACCACCCCCTTTTCTTATTTTTTGTCTTGAGACAGCCTTTTGCTAAATTGCTAACTTGCCCCAGGCTAGGCTTAAACTTTTGATCCTCCTGCCTCAGCCTCGCAGTGTGCTACATTTCCTAGGTGTGCACCACCATGCCTGACTAAAAGCCTCCTCTTTCACCAGCTCCCCCTGTTGCACTGGAAGTCTCTGTCTTTCTGTGAACCATGTGCCTTTGTTTTTGCTGAATGTCCTACTGTGGAAACACAGAACACAGTTGGCCCTGGAAAAATCCAACTCACCTTTCAACACCAACCTTGGGGCCTTGGGACCTCAGCAGTCAGGCTCTGTCACCCCATGCCCCATGTCCCTTGATGTAGACCACTGTGTGCGCCTTTCTCTGCACAGCGGGTCAGGAAGGGAGAGGCCTGGCTCACTCACTCTCCCGAACTCGGGTCACGAACTGTGTGTCACACTCGGAAGTGGTAACATCCTATTTTATTATTTTTCAGGAATTCCCTGCACCACGAGACCTAGCTCCCTGCACAGCTGCTTGGATGTGAATTCCAGCATCCGCCCAAACGAGTGACTTCCCGGTAGTCACTCAAAGGCAGGCAGAGGAATTAGAAGCTCCTTCGTGCAAAGCCTGGGTCAAGGTGTGGGGTGCATGTCACGCCCAGCCACTGACTGGCTTCGGACAGCTCTGAGGTTGCTGCGCTTATCCGCAAGGTGGATCTCGTGATAATCCCCACCATGCAGGACTCTGTGGACACTGGACAGGAGATGTGAAGGGCACACGTCACTGTGATTTTGGGTACTATTTTACACTGCTGAGTTTATAGGAAATGTGGCCCATGTCTTTCTCATTTCTGCACCCTTGCATGAGACCCTATGCCTGGCTCATGCCCTGCACGTGTTGATTATATGAATGAATGGATGAATGGATGAATGAATGAGATTGAGTGAGTAAATGAATGTATGAATGAACATTCAAATTCTGTGTCCCCAAATCCACACACCATCAAGCCAGGTGTGGTGGTGCATGCCTGTAATCCCAGCACTAGGGAGGCTGAGGCAGGGGGATCACCACAAGTTTGAGTTCAGGTCCAACCTGGACTATGTAGGGAGATCCTGTCTCAAAAAACAAAAAACAAAAACCTCTGCACATCAAAGCTCTGTAAAGCAGAGACAAAGCTCATCCTTCCCCACCTCCCAGTCTTTGGCTGACACAACCCACATGTGCAGTGCTTAACAGGAAGCAAATATCTGGCAGCCAGAACCACTGTCCAGAACGTACCCCGGCCTGAGGCCTGAAGCTCGGGTAAGCATATATTCTTGCAATTTCTACTTTTGTCCTTTACGCTGTTGTTGATACCGGGCTGGGCTGGTGACGGCCCAATGGTCAGGGATGGGGTCAGGTGAGGAGCAGGAGGGAACAGGTGGCCTCCTCAGCCTTGGCATCTTGCAGTGGGGATGCTGGGCTCAGCCACCAGAGCAGCCAGGGGCAGAGGCCAGGTCACAAGCAGTCAAGGGGCAGAGCCGCTGTGCCCAGGTAGGCGACAACAGACTGACCCACACTCCTGTGTCACAGGGTACTGAAGAGTAAATGGAAAAATATTTCTGGAAACTTCTAGCAGGATACCCGGCTTTGAACACTGTGTGTTCACCCGAATGCATTTCTTGTCACCTAGCAAGTGCCCGATGCTGTTCCACAGCACTCCATAAATCCTCCCTTCCTGGCTTCCTTTTTTTCTCCACCTCCTCCTCAGGACAGGAAGAGGACATGGGTGCTGCTGGGTTTTAGCTTCGAGGCCTGAACCAGTGCAACCACGGCTGTGTTTCCTGCCAGCTGCACCCTTCTCGGTACTCTAGAGAGAAAACAGAGCAGGGCGCTGGGCAGACACACTTTTCACCGCAGACCGGCAGTGCATGCAGCTCGGAGATGATTTTTCCCCACAGACTGGAAAAAGGCGAATCAAATTAAAACCTTTGATGGGCGAAGCCACCAGTGCCTCCCCAGAGGAGACCCAGTGGGGCCAGATGTGTGGGGCTGGAGTGTTGCAGGGCGGGCGCCCCTCCGTGTTCCGAGTTAGCTCCCGTTTCCTTTGGGAGCCCTGGAGACATGGCCTTCCCAAAGCGGCCTCCGAGGTGGCCTGTGAAGCTTTTGTCCTTGGCAGCAGAGGAATTTCTGCTTCGGTGGCTCCAAACAAGGCCTGCATTAACTCCAGGCCTGTGAGGAGCGCACGTGCAACAAAACCCAACACCGTGTCCCAGCCCTCAGACAAGCACGGAAACAAATGGCGCCGGAATTTTGCAGAATAGAATCATCCGATCAATGTCACTGCATACATTTACCTACCTCAGTGGCTATTCAGGGTCCCCTTTCAAGGGGGTATCAATAGAGATGGATCCGACGACATCTCTATGGCAACACCTTCCCTGAAACGCAGTGGCAGCCACAGCCAGAGAAGCGATGATCATTTTAAAAAAATATACACAAATATAACACGACTCTCCGCAAAGGGCTTTTTGGCTCGCCTGACACAGGACTGTGTTAAAACAACAGCGGGGGGACTCACGACCAGACTCATTAGGGGCAGAGGGGACTGTACAGCTCAGCACTGAGAGTTTGCTCAAAGAATTAAGACCCCAGCCTGAGGAACGCTGAAATTTGTCAACAAAATTAACATCCCCTCTCCTGGGAACTCTCCAGCTGGAGCCGTGTTTATGAGGACCTTATTTTAAGTGTCCGACTTTGAGGGGATTGTTGGAGGGAGTGAGAGATGGTAAAACAAACAAGTGGCCACCGGCAGGCTCTTAGCGCAGAAATATCCGCCCCCCCCACACCCCGCGCAGCGCGGGGGGACCTGCTGTCTGGCCTTGCGGTGGCCCTCTTGTTCCATGCCTTCACACTCCAGGATGTGGGCACAGAGTGGCCTTCGTGACCTTGAAATCAGAAGCTTTCCACAGGCTTTGGGCTTAGGGGACTGAGGTGTGAGAGAGCCTGAAATAATACCAGCGCCAAGCACAACCATTGCCCCAGTAATGACCCTAAAAAGCAAGGTGAGACACAGATTCTATGTGCATAGAACTTTCGCAGCTCTAAGATATCGAATGCTTTAGGAAGAAATTGGTCCCGTCTCATCAGTTTTTTCCAACTGTCAGAAAGGATCAGAAGGTAGGTGTGGTGCTGCACACCTGTCATCCCAGCGCTCGGGAGGCTGAGGCAGGAGGATTGCCGAGAGTATGAGCCAGCCTGGGCTACATAGTTCAAGGCCAGCCTGAACTACACAGTGAGATCCTGTCTCAAAAAACAAACAAACAAAAAAGGATCAAAATAGGAAAATGTTATTTCATCACTTGCTGTACGTTTTAGAAGAGAACTGGGAGGGAACGCCAAGACCAAGGTGCCAAGCAGCACCAGTTCCCTTCCCAGCCTGCTGTCCCTGTGACCTCCGGCGAGTTGTTAATCCTGTTGGCCCCTCCACTCCTACCATCCAATGTGAAAGATGTGGATTGCTGCAAGGAAAATTCCAAGGAGAGTGCAGTTTATATGCTGCGCCCTTTATGCCCCACGTGAGGAAGAAATCAGCTGTAATAGACAAGTGTCAGGTGGAGGATGTGGGGACGGTGACTCCGGGGACCTCAGCTTTGCACTCCTGAGCTTTAGACCATCTGTGTCCCCACCCTCGACAGTGGGGAAGACCAGCTGGCTCCCCTGGTCCCTGCTGCTGTCTGAGGGCGGGGCCGTGGGTGGCTACTTGGGGCTTGGGTTCACCTGGAAGTGGATGCAGGGAATGTTTTCCACGTTTACCCCAGACCTGAGGGGCGCCTTAGACTCCCCCAAAGTCTCGCCCTTTGTCCTGTCCTTTGTTTTTCCTTTCTGTGTCTACTTCTAGGTAGTTGTGTGAGTTTCTACCATGATCTGTGTTTTAGATTTTAGTAGCCATGATAAAATCCACTTTTTTTTTTTTTTTTTGGTACTAAGGGCTTGAACCCAGGGCTTTGCACTGAGCTACGTCCCCAGCCCTTTGTTGGTTTGTTTGTTTGTTTTTTATTAGTACATGTTTGCAGTACATGCATTTTACAATAATCTTGGGGAGTGGGTTTATACAGCTTGGTTCTTTTTTAAAATCCCTTTCCCTCCCTTGTCCCTCTTCCTCTAATTTCCCTTTCATTTTTATTGATATTATTAATCTTAGCTCATGCAGTGACATATAATGTTTACATTCACTGAGGTTATTAGGTTCCCGTACATGGCACATCTTTATTCTACTTATTTCCTCTTCCTCTCCTCCTCACCCATCACCCTTGGACTCTTGGACCCTATCCCTATTTCAAGCGATCCGCCCCCCTTGTCCCCTTCTACACATCCTTTATCATTCTCTTTGTTTGTGTTCGGCCTCGCTCAAATGAGAGACACCGTGTGGTATTTAAGCTTGTGCATCTGGTTTATTTCACTCAACACTGTAGTGTCCAGGTGCAGCCATTTTCCTACTGTATCAAATTTGTACTACTCTATAGCCGAGTAGTATTCCACAGAAATCGTAGAAGAAAATTTCCCAGCCCTTTTTTATTTTTTGTTTTGAGACAGGGTCTTGGTAAGTCACTAAGTGGCCCATGCTAAACTCAAACCTGAAATCCTCCTGCCTCGGCCTCTAAGCATGCTGGGAATACAGGTGTGTGCTACCACGCCTGGCTGAGAAGCTCTTAAAGTTAACAAATTAGATCACTAAAATCATTCTTTATTCTTGGATCTATATTACAAAACAACTCTTAAAATTCTATTAACATCATTAAAATACTCATTTTGTATCTGTCTGAGGTATACAAATGTTAATTTTTAGTAATTTATGCTGATCTCTGTTGCACTTATAACCAATATATGTACATTATAATTTCTGCAAAGGCTACAAAAATGCACATAAGGACTTTAACCCTTCAATTAAATTTAGAGGAACCATACTCTTAAATTGAAAAACAATGAACGCAATTTTACTTTATGAATTTTCATTTTATTTTAATAAATTCTCACTCTGACATCATCACAATATAATACTGCCACAAACTGGATTTGTTTTAAATGGCTGGTGTTATATTTTGTAGAATCATTATGAGCTTTTTAGCTCTTACAATGTTCTTTTTAAAAAAATGAAGTAAAAATGTTCTCCATTTTTATTTTGTCAGGCATTGGTTTCAGGCAAGTAAAAAGGAAGAAGTGGCTGGTTCAGATCCGAGGACGATAAACACGTGTTCAAAATTCAGTTTTTCCCCTTTGTGCTCTGCTGAGGAAACCGAGGACTGTTGTTGTCTCTGGAGGGCCCAGTCCTTCCCAACCTCCGCTGTACGATTTTGAGTGTGGCAAAATGATTGCTTGAGCTTCTGAGTGTCTTTGGCTCCAAAGGTATTTGCCAATTAAGATGCATTTTACAACACAATTAACGACAGAGCCAACATTAGATCAATGATAACCCTGAAAAGTTGCATATTGATATATAGCTTCTTCGAAATACAGGGGGCGTACAGTAGGCCTCCCACGCTTGCTGCCTGAAGCAGAGTTTGACCAGGCAAATAGCCTCAGACCCACTATTGTCCTGATCAACAGAGGACCTAGAAAGGAGGGGTCATCCAAGCCTGTAATCCCAGGGAAGATGAGGCAGGAGGATCACAAGTTTGAATCTAGCCTGGGCAATTTAATGACTTAGCAAGATAAAAAGGGCTAGGGTATAGATCAGTGCAAAGTCCCTGGGTTCAATCCCCAGCAACACACACACACACACACACACACACACACACACACCATCTGTCATCTAGCGCCCATTCCTTGGCCTGCCCATGAGTGGAGAAGTGTGCTCTGGGTCTTGCTCCTCTTACCTTTCCTCCAGTTGCCAACAGGTAAATGGAGGGAGCATGGCTTTCAGTTACAGTTCACACCCAGATGGCCCCAAAGCCTCCTGCGCTCATAGGCGGCTCCTGGGAGGTGACCGGTCATGGGGCACGGTGCTTCTCCGTGGATTAGTCCGCTCCTGAGTGTGCGGTGGGAGGTGGGGTCTGGTGGAAGAGGAAGGTCACTGGGGGCGTGGCCTGGGAGGGTTTACCTCCCCCCAACTCCTCCCTCCACTCTCTGCTTCCTGCCCCATGCAGGAAGGAGGAGCAGCTTTTCCACCAAGCTTGGTGTTCTGACACCACACGACATGCCACAACGCGGCCACTCAGGTTTGAACTTTCCAGCTTCTAAAATGGTGAGTCAAAATAAACTTCTCCTTCTCACAGTGTGCCAAGTATTTTGTGTTAGCAACACAAAGGGATGAAGACAGGTATACAAGGTGAATATTGCCTACTGCTTTGCTAGCACTGTTGATTTCAACAGTGACATTAGCCCCACCTCAGAGGATGTGTGTATGTGCTAGCGTACCCTCGCAGACAGTCACCATTAGATACATGATAACCCTGTAAAGTTACATCTTGATATATAGCTCTTCAAAATCAGAGTGGTGATTGAAATATATGGTGTTTAAATTTTTAAAAAATATGTTACAGTAAAAGACGCATTGCCATAAAATCCCCTTAAAATGCTCCCCCTCACTTCAAACACGCTTATCCCATTGCTCTTGCCACTTTCCGAAGCAGTTCTGGAAGTCCTCTTTCGTGAGGGGCTTCATGAGGTGTGATCAAAATCCCAGTGAATGCTGCTGCCCAGTGCCAGCTCATAAAAACATAATGCTGTGTCCTCATCTACCTTATCGACCAGATCTGGCACCGTGCAACTTCTGGCTCTCTCCAAATTCAAAATGATCATGAAAGATCAACATTTTGAATCGATTCAGGATGCTGAGGCAGCCACCACAGTGCAACTAAAGATTCTCACAGAAGAAGACTTCCAGAGCTGCTGCCAAAAGTGGCAAGGATGATGGGACACGTGTCTTTGAAGTGAGGAGGATATTTGAGGGGGATTAATGGTGCTGTATTTTTTTAGTATAATACATTTTTTTTTAAAGTAAGCATTCACCATATTTTTTGATAGCACGGCATAACGAGGCAAGGCCTTGGAGATCATAAACCTCATTTTGCAGATAGGAAAACCGAGGCCCAGCAGAGGTTGTCCTTGTCCAAATTCATTCAGCAGGTGGAACTAGAAGGAAGCCAGGTGTGCTGGCAGGTGACAGATTGGTTTTTGGATCCACTCCACCATCTGCTGCACTGGATTCCTCTGCTGCAGTTTCCACAGCAGGGACTGTGTAGGGTCAGAGCCCATCTAAGCTCACTGAAATTTAAAGAGCCCACATCTGCCGCTATAACATCCCGCTGACCTAGCCTGAGAGCTGAGGGGCCAGCGGATAATGGGCGAAGAAGTGACTCGTAAGTGAAAGGTGGCATGCAGTTCTGAAGCGCTGACGCCCCAGCTCCTCCTCAGGCCCTGGTCCCCTCTCTCCACACAGCTGCTGGCCCGGACTCAGCTCTGCAGTCCCCCTAGCCAGAAGAGCCGAGGCTGCCTGGAGGGAGGACAGGCCATCGCCACATAGCCATTTGGGAGCCAGAAGCATTTTGATGCAATTACCCGGTTACATAGGTTACATCGACTGCAGGCATCCCCCGAGCCCTGGGGCTGGGACCAGAAGAAGGCAAGGTAAAGCGCAAGGTGTCTGTTGTCCAGGCCGCCTGCCCTTTGAAGATGTTGTGGTACAGAGCAGCTGTGTCCTAAGGGCCCCCTCACCACTTGCAGCTTTGTTCTAAGAGCTGGGGCCCCCGAGCATGAGCCAGGCCACCCCTCCAGGCCCTGACCCCTGCACTTCTGGGCACTGACTACTGCGTCCCGCAGCCAGGCTCACTGGGGGGCCTAGACCAAGTCAGGAGAGGATGCATCCTCTGCAAGAAGAAGCAGTGATGAGTGTCACAGCAAGGCCACCCATGGAGAGTGCCCTGCACGGACACCTGCCACGACCCCCAGGCAGAGGCTCACGTCTCATCTCGCCCAAAATGAAGACATGACGATCCCAATCCTGCGGTTCCCACAACTGCTGGGAGTAAACAGGAAGGGCAATTCCAGGGGTCATCGGGAGGGAGGAAATTTTATATTATTTTCAGCAAGCGTTTAGTGAGTTCGTTCCATGTGCCAGGTATTGTAAGACCCAGAGGCCACAGAGGTGCATGAGATACCACACCCCTGCCCGGGGAGCGCTTAGGCTTCAGCAATGGTGGGCACAGCTGCGGGATGTGGAGAGGCCGGAGCGTGGATTTGACTGGCCCATGCCACAGAAGACAAATACAGCGAGAGCAGCCACTGGGACTGGGGGATCCAGGGAGGCCGGGGCAGGGGTGGGGGCAGACAGGCTAACGTGCAAGTGTCCTGGTTTCATTTCCCTTTCACCTAAGAGGCCATTCTAAGAATCCCACCAACCTTCACTCGATCCTCGAACAATAGATTCTATTATTATGTCCATTCTGCAGATAAGCAAATGGAGGCACAGAAAAGTAAGATACTATCCCGTAATAAGCCCTGTGAGTGGCAGAGCTGGGATTCCAACCCAGGCAGTCTGGCTCCAAATGATCTACACAGAGCCCATGTGTATAGCAGGAGGAGTGCAGGAGGCCAGAGGTGGTATCCTAGAGGGGAAAGAGATTTTGCTATTTTTGTTTTGTCATTTGGATATTTTTCACTGACTTTTATTGCAAAATTAAACATGTGGCTTCCAAGGAAGTTACCAGCACGGAGCTGGTGGACCAGCCTGCGGCGGCCAGAGAATTGCTGGTTCTGCCCCAGGTGTCCCGCACTGGGCTACTCCTGGCTGAGGCACAAGACAACTGCTTGTTGAGCTCTGCTGGCCTCTCTACTCCCCACTTTCCTGCCTCAACAGGGTCCTCAGTCCTCTCTTCTCTCAATGCCACCTTTCTGATCTTCATCGCCTCCTTGGGCACTGAATTCTACACCAGCCAGAACATCTGGGGAGGAGTGAAGCCACAGAGGAAAGCCCTCTGGGGATGTGGGTTTTACTGCTCCCCACCCCTAGTTACTTATTGAGGCCAGTGAGCCACGGGATGTGCGGTCAGTGTGCCAGCTGTCATTGCTTTGAGCACAGAGGTGAACGTGAGGCCGGTTTTTTGCTCCGCATCCAGAGCTGTGGCCCAGGTCAGTGTGGTGGCCTCGATGCCTGGGCCGTGTCCCGGAAGCTGTTTTCCCCCTCACAGGAAGGGGAAGTGGACTCCAGGAGCCGAGGGCTTGCTTACTGTCTCTCCAGGGCACTGCCTTGGACCTGACCCGGGCTGGGGGCAGCAGTGACCTGTGGCCAGCAAGCTCACAGTCCCTGGGGAGTGTGACGTAGCCAGCCCCGTGGGTCAGGTGAGCCCTCCTTGTTGTGGCACTGCTCCAGCCGTAGCCTGGGCTCAGTCAGCAGCCCAGAAACCTGTCCTGCACCCCAGGCGGCCTCCATCTTCCACCTATTCCACCACCAGTCCGGTTTCTTGTGCAGCCCCACAGTCAGAGCTGGGCCAGACACCCAGACAGTGCCCATCGGCCACCATCTTGCACAGTCCGGGGAAGACATCTCCACGGGAGCATCTCCCCCATCGTGCTTCAGTTGCATAACACATTCAACCCATGAAAAAGCCCGCTGACTCCAAGCAGTCAGCAAGAGGGGCAGTTACAAAACCAGGCAGTTCTAAATCCGAGTCTCCACTTGGATTGTTTCTGCCTTGGCCTCTCAAGACATTGGGCGTGAATGGAAAGGAAAATAAGAAAGAGCACCGAAGACAAGAAGACTCCTGAAGTTTGAAATGGGAACAGAAAGTCAGATGGAAGATAGCCAGGGCCACCAGTCAGATGTTTCTTCACAAAGCCTCCACCCTCTCATAGACAAACGGGACCTCAAGGCCGCCTTCAAGGGAGGGAGATGGGGAGCTGCTGGCACTGTGGGCTGGTTACTCTATCCTTGCTCTTGAATGACGCTCTTCAGCCTCATGACAGATCTAGGGCCCAGATCCCATGCAGACAGTGCGGCCTGGTGGCCTGGCTCCCACCCAGCCCCTCCTCAGCAAGGCTCGGATTTCCTGCCCAGCCTCTCCACAGACTCCTGCGGATAACATCTCCGAGGCAAGGCATCTGCACTGACCTTGAAGAGGCAGAGGTGGTGCCTTCTGCGTGGTAGATGTGATCTTCTAGCCCTCTCCACAGACGCCTCTGGGATGGCCCGAGGGGCGAGTGGGTCCCAGAGTCACAGCCAAGGAGCTGCCCTGAGCCCTGGATCCTGAGGGGTCATGGTAGGGCTGGCTGTGCTCTGTCGCTATCTCAGAATCCCAGAGACTGAGACATTTGTAAAGAAAATTGCTTAAGTTCTGGAATCTGGGAAGTCCAAAGTCGAGGGCCTCGCTGGGGAGGGTTCTCCTGCTGTGGGGACTCCCTGCGAAGTCCCAAGGCAGTGCGGGTGTCATGTGGTGAGGGGAGCGTACAAGAGAGAGGGCCAACTTGGCTCCTCTGACGGACAGCCTCAGACAACCTCTGAGTCATTAACCCATGGCCTCCTGCCCTCGCCACCTCTAGACCCCACCTGGGCCCCCTCCTACTACCTCGAAATGGGGTTACATTCAGAGCACGGCATGGCACAACTGCGAACCCATCAGGGCAGAGCTCAAATGCCTGTCCCCCAAAGCCACCAGCAAGATAGGTCTCTTCCCTCCTCTGCGCTGTTGCACCGTGAGCTCCTGTAGTGGTGCCTGTAAGTCAGCTTTGTGTTGCAGCTAGGTCTTCGCACACACGACTCCTTCCAAGACTGGGAGAGCCCTAGGGTGAGGCTCAGAGCGGATCTTCTGCAAAAGCTTATTTATTTATTTTTTGGAGTTTTTTTTTTTTTTTTTTTTTTTTTTTTTTTTGTGGGTGCCGGGGGTCAAACTCAGGACCTCGCATGCCAGCAGGTGCCTGTGCCGCTGAGCGATATCACCGGTCCTTTTTTCGTATGTGGGTTCCGGTAGTCGAACTCGGGCCCTCGTGCTTGCCAGGAAGGCACTTACGCCGCTGAGCCATCTCACCAGCCCCTGTTTTTGTTTTTTGAGACAGGGTCTGACTATGTAGTTCAGGATGGCCATGAACTCGTGGTGAGCCCCCTGTCTCAGCCTCCAGAGTGCTGAGATTATATCTGTGCACCACCACACCTGATCTATTGTATCTGTGAAAGTTCCCAGCATGAATGTGGGTAAGTCGGGGACGTACTGTAACAGGATCACAAGCCCAGTGTGATTGTCAATTTGAATAAGAACTTCCTAGCAGATTAGTAAGGTCTGGATGTGTCTGTGGATGATTGACGTGTAGGCCAGCAAATTGAGGGGGAATACCCACCCCAGATGTGGGTGGCACCAGCCAATAGGCTTGTAGCCTGGACAGAATAAAAAGAAAAAGAAGGAAGTATTCCTTTTTTGGAGGAGCTCTGGTCTTTGCCATTGTCTTTTTTTTTTTTTTTTTTTTTTTTTTGAGACAGAGTCTCGCTATGTAATCCAGACAGACCTTGAACTCACTATGTAGCCCAGGCTAGCTTCAAACTCACAGTGATCCTCCTGCCTCAGCCTCTCGAGTGCTGGGATGACAGGCATGTGCCACCACACCCAGCTGCCATTGTCTTTGTATTTTTTCTCTGGTTCTTTAGTCTCCTGACACAGGTTCGCACTGGTGACTCTACAGTGAACTTTCGGGCCTCCAAACTTGACTGCTCTTTGACCCTCCAGGTTGCCAGGGCCATTTTGGATCCTTCCCCCTCTGATGCCACAGTGGCCATTGGGATTCCTCCCCTTCTGACCCTGTGAGCCTCCCTAGTAAACCCATGATGCATGTACTTTATATTGATTCTAGAGAACCCTAACTGATACACCAAGGAATATCAGCTGCCTCTACAAGCTGGACGAGGCAAGGAGTGATCTTCCCCCAAAGGCTCCAGAAGAGGCCAGCTTGGTGGACACATGAAATTTTAGCTGTTAAGACTTTGGATCTCCAGAATTATGAGAGTAAATTCGTGTAATTTGTTACAGGAGCAGAAGACAGGGAATGTCCCTGGAGATAGGAACTTTGGAGCATACTGCTGAAAGCTGTAAGGGTAGTGAGATCACCCAGGGACAAGTAGGGAAGGAGAAGAAATCCAAACACAGAACCAGAACAGTTGGAATGAGGAGGAGGAAGATGCATAGGGGACTGGACAGGTGCCCAGCCTGAGAGGAAGCAGTTGGGAGAGTATGGTGTCCAGAAGCCAAGGGAAAAGCCACTGCAAGAAGAGGGAGTGGCTCATTGGGCGAGGTGCTTGCAACGGTCAAGAAAAATAGAAGGTGAGCGTGGACCATGGCATTCAGCCAAATGGAGACCCTCGGTGGCCTTGGTGAGAGTGGTCTGATGGAAAGTGTGCTGGGGAGTCGTGCAGGGACCAGGAGAGAATCAAGAGTGGGATTTGGTGGAGGCGTGAAGAGACAAAAGGCTCCAGGCATTGTCTGTGCATGTAATGAGAGGAATAGGGTGAGAGTTGGAGGGATATTTGGGGTCCTGCTGATGATTTCTGTTAAGGTATTGACAATGATCTAATAGAGCAGGGAATTTGAGGCTGCAGGTGAGGAAAGTGGCTAGGATAACTCCCTGGGGTAGAGGCGAGGAAAGTGGGATAGAGTTACCCTAGCATTGTCTAGACCCCTAGGGCCTTTTCTCCTCTGGACTCTGGATCCACACCCCCCCACCATGGACCATGGAGCCCCTCCTTGCAAGGATCTCCTGGGCTCTGGGTCTCCAGCAGCTGTGTGCAGCCCATGAGTCCACCAGAGTCCCGGACCTGTACCCAAATGGAAAAGACCCTGAGGACATCCCAGAGCGATTCCCCCACTGTCCTCAGAGTCCGTACATTTTGAAGAACGCAGCTCTAGCTAAAAAGAGTTAACTTGCTCTACTACTGCCTTACACACACTTTTCTTTTGTGGTAGCAGGAATTGAACCCAGGGGCCTTCACACATGCTAGGCAAATGCGCTACCAAGTTGTTAATTTCCAGTTTTTTTAATTACACCCAGAATATTCCCCTCGCCTTTCACCAGCCCTTTCATGTCAATGCCATGCAGCATTCTTCCTGGCCTCCAGCCCCTATTAGCTGGCAATTCAGGAAGCTGTTAGACAGCTGTGGGATTCCTCCATGCAAAATGACAGTAGGTGAGGCTACACATGTGCTTCTGTATTTATAATAGTACACACGGGGTCCTTTAAGCTATAATATTCAATACTTCTGCATCAGGTCCTGTTATATAAAATTTAAGATTCACTAGGATGGTAGTGGCTGATGACTATGTGATGCTCACAATTAATGATCAGTTTCACCATGACTCCATTTGCCATATCTGCTTATGTGAAAGACATTCATAGGAATTATTCTAAAAATATTTGTGGAGTTTAAAAGGACTTTATAGAAAACTACCTTTGATAGAATCTTTTTTTCCCCTTGTGCTGGAGATTGAACCCAGGGCCTTATGCATGCTAGGCACGTGTTCTACCACTAAGCTATTCCCCCACCCCCTTTTATTTTGAGAAAGAGTCTGGCTAAATTGCCCAGGCTGGCCTTGAACTTGTGATCATCCTGCGCCCCTAGGAGCTGGGATTGTGGCCTGCACCACCCAGCTGAATCTTTGAACATCTTATCCTCCTATGTATTTTAAAGAAACACTTACATTTTTTTCTTCAAAGTCAACTCATCCTAGGATACAAAAGATAGTCACGAATAGTTGGTGTCTATCTTTAGTTACTAAATTTGTAAATAAATCCCTATCAGGAAAAGGAGCTGACTAGGCTTGCCTCAGGGTAGAAGAGAAACTAGAACTGGAAACTGCATGGAGGGATCATGCAGAAAAAGTCACTTGATTTCTCCCTGGGGGAAACTCCGTGGGAGATCAGCTTTATAGAACACTCCGGGGCTCCCCATCACCAGACTTCTCAGATTGGTTCTTTGGGGTACACATTTATGCTCCTGTGTGCATATTCTTTAGGAACAGGGAGCCAGACATGGTGGCGCACGCCTGTAATACCTGCACATGGTGGCTGAGGCAGGAGGATTGCTGTGAGTTCGAGGCCAGCCTGGAATATACAGCAAGACCCTGTCTCAAAAAGGAAAGTCCTCTTTTCTGACTCTCTCCAGTCACACTGGATTAAAGCAGCATGCTCTTACTTGGGAGTCTAAGTGGTCTGAGATAAAACACAATCCAGTGTATTGGCAGGGTAAATGCAGAAGGTAAGGAGGAGGGGAACAAAGAAGCAATAACAGCCGGAACTAGAAGGCTGGTGTCCCGGAAGTTAGTCCCAGTGCTGTTCTTTACTCATTATGTGTCCTCGAGTGTATTCTGTCCCCTCTTGGTTGCTAGATTGCTTCCCCACCCTGAAGTGTCCACCAAATGGTGTGTACTTTGTAAGTCCAGGGCTCCTTGGATCAAAGAATGCCCAGGCCTTGTTCTTATTTGCCTTTGCCACCATGTCCAAGAGAAGCCAGGACTTTCCTTGGCCACATGCGGAATCTTCAGTGTCCTGGGACTCATCAAAACCCATGTGCACTGAGCCCTCACATGGAAATCAGGGAGCCTTTCCTGGTACATGCTACTGTTGGGGAGGGCCAATATGGGGGTGCAGCCTGGGGACAAACCAGTTGTCATAGTAGCAACTTCTTCTGGTTGATTGAGCAGGAATAACTTGTTTTTGGTAGAACAGTCACCTGCGGCCAAAGAGATGCCTTGAAAAAGCTACAGGTGTTTAGGAGCTAACGCTCTCTTAATCCTCTTTAGCCTAATTCCAAAGGGACCTGTTCATTTATGGATTCATTTATTTATTCCTTTATTCAAAAAATAATTTTTAGATCCTTCTATACAGAAGCCCTTCTTATCTGTGGGTGGCTGCAGCCACGGATGGTACCAAATTCTATATATATGATGTTTTTCCTATACACGAGCACCTAGGAAAAAGTTTAATTTATAAATTAGACACAGAAAGACATTAATAATAATGACTGATAAACAGAACAGTTATAGCAATATACTGTAATAAAATGGCCAATGTCTCTACTCTTGCAGTTTGAGGTCTTTATTAAATAAAATAAGGGTTACGTGAATATATGCCTGGCAATGGTATGACAGTTGATCTGGTAATGGTGACAGCTATTCAGTGACGAATGGGCAGGCGGCATATACAGTGTGAACACACTGGACAAATGGATGATTCCTATCCCAGGCTTACTGCGTATCATCACATTACTCAGAGGCACACAATTTAAAGCTAATGAATTGTTTATTTACAGAGTTTTCCACTTAACGCTTTCCCACTGTGGTTGGCCTTGGGTAACTGAAACCTTGGAAAGTGAAACCACGGATGGGGGACTACTGCATGGCAGTCTCTGTGCTAGACTGGAGCTGCCTGCAAGACTTGCCCTCATGGAGGTTGGAATCTAGTGGGGCCGATGGAAAGTAACAACACAGATATACGTGTAATGACAATGAAGAACAAGAGGAAGCTGAGAGCAAGAATATCAGGTGAGACGAACCTGGGCAGCAAGGAAGTGGCATGTGGGGACAGCTCTTTGCAGGACATTCTGTGCTTATTGGTTTTAGATACAGCTAAGTTTTCTGTTAACGTAGAAAGAAGGTTCAGGTAGAAGATAATGTATGGAGTGGGGAACAATGGCTTCATACACTCTGATATCACATTTATTCCCTGGGTGTAATGGTCAGCTTTTTATCACTGGGACACAATACCTGACACCCACAACTTAAAAGAGGAGAGGTTTAATTTGGCTAATAATTTCAGAAATTATGAATTCAGGGTTAGCTGGCTCCAAGAGGGAAACCTCAAGATGGAAGGGTGTGGTGGGGAAAAGATGCTTAATTCATGGTGGCCAGGAAGCAGAGGGGGGAGGGGGAGGGAGAGGAGGAGGAAGAAGAGGAAGAAGAAAGTGAGAGAGAACAGACTTAGACCAAAAGGCCACACCCAGACACACCTGGAAGTGAGCTCTGCCCATCCCTGGGATGGGTCCCAGAGCCAATCAAGTGGACCCTCCACCTTAACCATCACATTGCATATAGGAAAGAAAATGTAAATAAGTCCACCCAGAGCTGCCTCTCCCTTTTGGGAAGTCTGCAGTAAGAGAAGATTGTCTTTAGTAATGAAACACCCACTTCCCTGTTTAATGTCCCTGTCAGCCCACTTCTAGTTAATCCTGTAAACCTCCTCAGTTCCATCATTCGGTCAGCCAAGGCTGACAGACACATGACTTCCTTGCTTGAAGGAAAGGGCCTCATTAAACAATATTGTGATATTTTAAGAGAAACTGGACCCTTCCACTCTGCATCATTAGGAGGGCTAATCTTGCAGAGAATTCAGAACACATGAGGATTTCTGCGTCTGGCTGTGACAAAGTAACTGGTACATAACTTGGCCTCACTTTAAACGGTTACAGACAGGGACAAAACAGATGAGATTGTTGCTGAGCACCAGGCAATAGGGGCTGTGACTGTGGAGAGAAGTGGGCTCCATGTGCTGGTTTCCATGATCACCCAGCTTTCTGTCCTGGGTCCCCAGTGCTGCAATACAGCCTGAGCTGTGTGGTGTTCTCTGTGAGCTCAGGAGCAGAGACTGGAGTTCTGGGCCACAGAAGAGGCTGAAATTCATGGGCTGGAAACGAGAGAGAAAGGAGCTGCTCCAAGAGGCAGGCCCTTTGGTGTGCGTGAGGATGGGAGGTGAGTCTGTGGCTGAGAATTGAGCTGTACACACACACATAGGCCAAGAGCCTCCAAAGACTAGCAAGGGTCACATACTGCAGGGCTGAGGACCACACCAACACCTGAAGTCGTGCAGAGCTGAGAGGCACTGGGCTTCTGGCTGCCGCAGAGGAGAGACTCCTTCCAGAGTATTTCCAGAATCGGTTGGAACCCAGAAAGCTGTGCCTCAAGAGGAAGAAACATGCCCTAGAGTTAGAGCTGGCTCAGAAACTCAGCCCATGGCTGTGGATGCGGGTCAGTGGTAGAATGCTTGCCTAGCATGCACAAGGCCCTGGGTTCAACCCTCAGTACCACAAAAAAATAAACAAATAAACTAAGCTCCTGACAACTAGACCCGGTCTTACAAAGAAAAAGACTATTTGGGGCTGATAGGACCAAAATGAACTTGCAGTCACTTACCTGCCTTCAAGAATAGCATTCAGGGGCCTGTGAGATGGCTCAGTGGTGTAAGCTCCTGCCTGGCAAGCGCGAGGGCCCGAATTCGACTCCCCAAACCCACATACGAAAAAGGGCCGGTGATATGGCTCAGCAGCACGGGCGCCTGCTGGTGCATGAGGTCCTGAGGTCGACCCCCGGTACCCACAAAAAAAAAAAAAAAAAAAAAAAAAAAAAAAAAGAATAGCATTCAGTGGCCTTGAAAGGAAGGTGTTGAAATCTGGACTCCCTCTGTCTTCTTATTCATATTAGGGATCATACACTGAAAAATTACCAGACGTGTGAAGTAGGAAAACACCACCCAACTAAGATCAAGGGAAAATTCAATTAATATAAATAGACCCTGAGATGATCCAGATGTTAGAATTAACAGACATGACATTAAGTGTAAAGCAGTTATTATATTAATATATCCAATGACTAAAAGAAAATATGGTAAATCTCAGTAGAGATATGGAAAGAAACCAAAAACCATTGAAAAGAACCAAATTATTGGAATTATTGATACCAAAATAGGTAACATGTAAAGTTAAAAATTCCATTTGAGGGCTGGTGAGATGGCTCAGCAGCGTAAGCGCCTGCCTGGCAAGCGCGAGGGCCCGAGTTCGACTCCCGGAACCCACATACAAATAAAGGGCCGGTGATATCGCTCAGCGGCACGGGCACCTGCTGGCGTGTAAGGTCTTGAGTTTGACTCCCGATACCCACAAAAAAAAAAAAAAAAAATTCCATTTGACAGATTTAACAGCAGATTGGAGATTACATGAAAAAGTGTTAATAAACTTGAAGATAGATCATTTGAAATTATCCAATTTGAAACAGATGAAAGAGACCAAAAAGATTAAATAGATTAATAGTAAATTAAATAGATCAAAGATTAAATAATCTCCATGGCTTGGAAAATACCAAATGGTCTCATATATGTTATTTAGGGTACTAGATGGGAAAAAGAGAGACACATAATGAAAATAAAAATTAAAGAAATCATGGTTGGAAATTTTCCCAGTGGTAATAAAAACATTAAAATATGGACCCTAAATGCACAACAAACACATTGAACCACAAATACACACAGTATCCACATAAATGCACATAGCTAAATTCAGGTATCATGGTCAAACTTTCTGTCAATGGTTCAAACACTGACAGAAAATTTAAAAGTAGTTTGAGGACAGAGCCTATGTCATACAAAAGAAACAATGATGGGACTGACAGCTGAAGTATTCAGAAACAATGATGCCCAGAAGACAATTTGGAATGGAAACAAACAAAATTTTCAACTCTGAAGTTTACATCTGGCAAACATATCAAAATTAAAGCCCAAACAACCTTTTCGTAAAACCAAACAAAAGCAAGTGACTTTTTCCTCAGAAGAAGAAATATACTACAAAAATTTAAAGTATTTCATGCAGAAAGATAACAGTAAAAAATGTTATAAATGGTAAATGTGTAGATATATACGACAGGATTTTTTTTTTTTTTTTTACTGTGTTTAACTTCATGACAGGAAAGCTAACTTGATTGGGTTAGAAGACTCTTGGATAGGTGATTGGGTAATGGGGGCACTGTGCTCATTAGTGGATTAATCCACCAAAGTTCACAGCTGAGTGTGCTGTTAGGGAGTGGGACCCAGGGGAGGTGGTTCACTGGGGTGCATTTTGGAGGGTGTATCTCTCATTAGTGCTCTTCCCCTGTGCTCTGTTTCCCAGCTACCATGAAGTAAGCAGCTTTGCTCCACCATGCCCTTCCGCCATGATGTTTCTGCCTTGGAGTCAGCCAACCATGTACTGACACCTCTGTAATTGTAAGCCAAATTAAATGTCTTCTTTAAGTAGTGGGTGTTGGGTACTTTGTCTTAGTGTTAGAAAAGCTGACCAATATGATTTCTTTAAAAGATTATTGGTTGTTTAGACAATATTGTGGTATTTATAACATATAATAAAACAAAATATGTTACAAAGGTGGGAAGGGAATATAGAGGTGTATTCTTGTAAAATTCTTATATTATTTGTAAGATAGCAAAATAGAAATTGAAACTAGACTATGGTAATTTAAACAATGTGTTGTAAACCCTATAGAATTACAAAAAATAAAACAAATAGGTATGGTCAAAGTGAAGATAAACCCATAGTACTAAAATAGAGTTTGGGCCACAGTGCTAAAAGACATGATCCCAAACATTGTAATTCTGAATGTTGAAATCTCAAAGATCAAAATTTGCAAAGCCTAAAAATCCTTAACATCTAAAATTCTGAAAGGTCAAAGTCCCAAAAATATAATTCTGGAAAAAATAACTTTAAAACACTTTTTAAAAGACATCTACATTTTAAAAAGGAATTTATTTGGGAAAGATATAATATACAGAATACGCCATAGCCTGCTTTGCAGAATAAAATAGGCAGTAGTGATGTACATATCTTTGTAAACACAAACCCTCGGGTATGTTAATGACAGTTGAACAGATATGATAGTGATAAGCCGATGAACCACATTCATAAAAAAGGACAGGGAGCAAAATGTGTAAATACGCATCACACTGGTTGGTAATTATGTGCATCCAGTTTTATAAATGCTGTCATGTGAAATACTGTACCATGATAACAACCTAAATCTTTTATAAGCTGGATCAAAAACCATGATGCAGCCAGGAGTGGTGGTGCATGTCTATAATCCAAGTGCTCTGGGATGCTAAGGTAGGAGGATTGAGAGTTTCAGCCGTCTGGGCAACTTAGCAAGACCCCATCTCAAAAATGATTTTTTTGCAAAGGTTCTGGGGATATAGCTCAGGGAGAAGGTCCTAGGTTGAATCCCCAGGAAACAGGAAACAAAAACAAAAATTATGAGGGGTTTTATCATATATATACAGTTGCCCGGAGACCAAGATCTAAAAGAATTTATCCAGGTATGGTGATGTATGCCTGTTATCCCAGCTCCTTAGCAGGAGGACCTCAAATTCAAGGCCAGCTTGGGCAACTTGGTGAGACCCTGCCTCAAAGTAAAAATGAAATGGGCTAGGAATGTAGTGGCAGAGTGACCCTGGGCTCACCTTCCAGTATGAAGAAGGAGGAGGAGGAGGAGGAGGAAGAGGAGGAAGAGAGAAGAAGGGAAAGAAGGAGGAGGGGGGAAAGAAGGAGGGGAAAGAAGGAGGAAGGAGAAGGAGGAAAAGGAAAAGGAAAAAGAAGAGGAAGAAGAGGAACAAGAGGAGAAGGAAAAGGAGAAAGAGGAAGGGTAAGGAATTTTGTCTTTTATAAATGTAGATGTACAATAAGGACATCTTTTCACTTGCTAAGAAAGTTGCAATGTTTTTAAGTACAGTGTTTATATACAGAGTCAACCTTTGTGACAATGCACTTTTGCAGAGTTGAATCTGCCACAAATACATAAAATGAGTTAGAAATCTATAAAAATCTTTACCTATTTTATACCTCCAGCGTTACAAACCACGTGAAGATAAAACACTGACAATTTGAAATAGTAGGGGAAAAGCCAAAAATAGCTAAAGATAGCTATACATAGGGAAAAGTATATTACGACGGATTGCAGACACTTGCATGGAGGTCGTTCGTAAGAGCGGTCCAGTTTTCACGGTCACTGATTCTATTTCAAAATCTTGCATTGGGGTAAATATGTAGCTGCTTTTTTCTTTTAGGGCAAGCCCTCTCCAGAGTACATGTTCATAGTCATCTTCTATGTGGTGCTGCTCTTCTAGAAATGTCATGATTTGATGTATAACGACATGAGCAGCCCCACCTAAGTTTTCCCATCTTCTGTGTCATGCTTCTATGTGTTGTTTTGGGTACATGGAAATCTCTTCCACATGTGCTCTTACACAGACCACAGATTTGGTGGAAACATTCTGGCAATCAAATTCAACACCATTGCGTAAGTGTCTTCTTATCCTGCCAGGCGCGTGATTATTTTCAAACCAGTCAGTAACTTCACCAGCTTCTTCAGACAAGTGCAGCTTTAATACATTAAAATCTCCTGGAATTTCATCAGCTGGGAGGAATGCCAATGCTTAGATGACACATTTTTGAACCGTTGTTGCCGTTTCCCATGGCCAATGCACTCATCTGAAGTTTCCTGCGAATGCCCTGGGCTGAATGTAACAAAAAGCTTGACAGGTAACACCTTGAAATTCACTTTCAGAAGCCTCGATTGCATCTGATCCCAAATGTATCATTAAGGTTTGAGAATTCCATTAAAACCCATATTCTTCTCAAAAGCTAATCAATATTTCAAATAAGTACCTGCAAAGTGCTTTGCTTTTTCTAGTCATTAATACCTAAGCAAATAAGTTCTAAAATTTTTGGACTCAACAGGAGGATAAATTGTACGTATTTTATAAAAGACAGCAGGGTCCATTTTTGCAACGTTAGATTTTGTGATAAATGTAAAAATTCTACCTTCTTCAGTAGTGAAATCGCTGAGAATAGTTCACCATTCACATCTCTTAACACCGGAAGAACCTCTGTATCAGCAACTGTCTGGTTCAAAAGGTTGCTGAGCTTGGTGAATTTCTTTTTATTCTCTGACAAATATGTGTCAAGGGGCAAAAGTACTACATGATTGAATGATTTGACAACTATCCAGTGCACAACTGGAAAATCCAATAACCCCAATAATCCTTTCCCCAGAATTTGCCTTCCTACCCCTTTTATGTAGTCCCTTCCCCCACCCAAATGGAATTGTCATATTTAGGATTTCAGTTTTCAGGATTTTAATCTTCAAGGATAGATTGGGAGATTTTGATCCATAGGAATTTCAACATTTGGGATTATGACATTTAGGATGGGTCTTTTGGCATTATGATCAGCACCAAAAAGATAGTCAATCCAAAAGAAGCCAAGATAAAGTAGAAGTAAATAAAAATTGAGACAAATAGAAAATGAGACTTAAACACAACTGTATCAATAATTAGATTAAATATAAATTATCTATATGCATTAATTCAGAGGTAGGAATTGTCGGATTGGATGAGGAAAAAGAAAAGCAACATTTATAGGTTGTGTATATGAAACTCCTTTTCTATATAAAGAGATAGGTAGGTTCAAAGTAAAAGAAAAGAAAAAGCTGTAGCATGAAAAACACCAATCATAATAAAGCTCAAGTGACTTTACTGTGATATTATAATATAATCTGATGGTATCAGTGTAGATGTTAAGGCAGGAAGAAGATTATAAAAGAGTCAATTTATCAGGAAAATACAGCAATCTTAAATTTGCAGGACCATAATAACAGCTTAAAATACGTGAAGCAAAAAAATTAACAGGATTGAACAGAAGGGATAAGTTCAATACCCTCTCTCAGTAACTGATAGACCAGGTAGAGAGAAAATCAGTAAGGATATCTAAAAACGTAGACTTTATCACCAAATTGACCTAATGGATATTATAGAACACAATACCTAGTGACAGAGGATGCATTATTTTACACACATATGTAACACTCACAAGATACATTGTAGTCTAGATATAAATCATGTTTCACTAAACTTAGAAAGTAAGAAATTATACTGAATATGTTTTCTGACCACAGTAAAAATAAATGAGAAGTCAAAATCAAAAATTCATCTGGAAATTTCCCAAATGTTTGTGAATTAAGGAACATTTTGCTCAATATTGCTGGGGTCATATAAGAAATTATAAAATAAATGACAATATTTTGACGTAAGTGATAATTAAAAACATGTATCAAAATTCATGAGGTTTGTAATTCCAGTTAGAACTTCTACTTTTGTTCAAAATGAGTAATGGAGAACAGATTTATACTTTCAGCTGAAACAATTTTAAAAAATCAGCAAAATATATATACATATATATATATATATATGTATATATATATATATATATTTTTTTTTTTTTTTTTTTTTTTTTTTTTTTGTGGGTACCAGGAGTCGACCTCAAGACCTTGTGCACCAGCAGGCGCTCGTGCCACTGAGCGATATCACCGGTCCTTTTTCGTATGTGGGTACCGGGAGTTGATTTCAGGACCTCGCGCTTGCCAGGCAGGCGCTTATGCCGCTGAGCTATCTCACCGGCCCAACAAAACATATTAAATAGCAGCACTAGACATTAGACATTAAACACTGATGGACAGACAGGAGACAAAAGAGATGAGATGAGCCTGAAATTGGTCCCCTTGCCACCTGGAGAAAGTTTCCAAGCCATGGAGGTGCTGGGAGGGAACTCCAAGTGGAGCCCAGAAGGCTCCCTGAGTTGAAGGGGAGCTGGGAGTCCAGTGTAGCCAAGACAGATAGAGGCTGTGTGCAGGACCCTGGAAAGGAGAGGGTTCCACAGAGAGAGAACTTGCAATTCTCAGATTCCTCCATGAAGCTTTAGCTGAATATAGATCACTGCATGTATGTGAGCAAAGTACTGAAATTGGGAAATAACCACCCAAAATAATCAGTGGAAACAGAACCCAGAGCTTATACTGTACCATGAATACTACCTGTTCCCAAAGGCCAAAGTGGAACATCTCCTAATTACGACTCTATCAGGAGCTTGATATTTATCTTGACCAGATATGAAAGACTATTTTTAGGAATACAAAAATATCTAGTATCCAACATTTAAAATCCAAAATGTCTAGCATTCAAGTGGAAAAAAATAGGCATGCGAAGATGCAGAAAAAAATGAGTCATGATAAAGATAAAGAACTGATAAATCAAAATTGACAAAGAAATGATGTACTATCAGTAAATAAGAACATTAAAAGAGTTATGAATGAATTCCATATTTTCAAGCAATGAGAATAAGGGAGCATATTAAGTAGACATGGAACATACAACCACAACCATAAAATTTGAAAACCCAAACTGAATTTCTTAACATGAAAATCATAGTCTCTGAAATGAAAACCACAGTGGAAGGGACTAATGGTAGATTAGACATTGTATAGGATAAAGCTGGTGAACATGAAATCATAACAATAAAATCTTTCTGAAATGAAACAGAGGGAAAAATGATGGGGCAGAGGAGAAGACAAAGCATCCATGTATAACTTCAAGCAGCCAAGTACATATATAGAGTCCTAGGGGTAGGATAGTGACTGAAAAATATTGGAAAAATATCAGCTAAATACTTGCAAATTTGATGAAAATTCTATACACTCTTTCATAAAATAGAGAAGCAAGAATTATTTCCCAATTTACTTTATGTGGTCAACAGTTCCTGAAACCAAAATAATAATAATAATAATAATAGTAGACATTATAGGAAAGAAAATTATAGATCAATATCCCTCAAGAAATTAGACATGAGTGTCCTTAATAAAATAATAAGAAATTGGATCTAGTAGTAGGATAAAAAGAACATATAAGATGAAATATTATGACCAAATAGAGTTTATCACAGAAATGTAAGGTTGGTTTAATGTTTGAAAATCGGTCCCTATAAGTTGCCATGTTAACAGAAAAGGATGAAAAAGCACATGATCAAATAATAGATACCTCCAAAAAGCATTTGATAAATTGAACACCTATTTAAGGGGGAAAATAAAATTCTAAGCAAACAAAGAAAGGAAGGAAACTTCCTCAACCTAAATCTGAACATCCATGTAAAACCTAAAGTTAATACTATATGTAACAATACAAAAAAAAAAAAAAAGATTTTCTGTTCTAATACTGAGAACAAGATAAAATCACACTTAACCTCTTCTTTTTAAATTGTAATTAATATCCTATCTAGCTCATTAAAACAAGGGGGGTATGAAATTTAGAAAGGAAGGAGTAAAATTGGTGTTAATCCTAGGCAATGTCATTATTTACATAGAAAACCCTCAGGAATATTTAAAAACCAGAAAAAAAACTTACTAAACCTATAAATAGGTTAAGTATTTTTAACAAGGCTACAAGTTTATTTGTCATCTTTCCCATCTCTGGGGCAAAATACCCAACACCCACAATTTAAAGGAGGAAAGGTTTATTTGGCTCACGAAGTCCATGGTAGAAGCAACATGGTGGAAGGGCATGGTGGAGGAAAGCTGCTCACATTATGGTGGTCAGGAAGTAGAGAGCAAAGTAAAGAGAATGGGACAAGAATACACCCTTCTGGGTCACACCCCCAGTGACCCACCTCCATCCAGTCCCCACCTCCTAATAGCACATTCAGTTGTGAACTCATCAATGAATGAATCCACTGATGATATAGCACCCCCATTATCCAGTCACCTTCCATACACCATGAGACTTTTGGGGGACATTTTAGATCTGAACTACATCATAGGTCAATAGATAAAAGTTAATTGTATTTCTATATACCAGGAACAAGCAATCAGAAGTAAAATAACACAATTCTATTAATAATTGTATAAAATGTAAAATACTCAGAAAAGTAATAGAAGACACTTATAACCTCTGCATTAAAAATTTAAAGCATGGCTGAGAGAAATTAAAGAACTCTAAACAAATGGAAATTTATAGCATATTCATGTATTAGATGTCAGTTCTCCTAAATTGATCTCTATAGTCATCACGATCTCAATAAAAGGCCCAAGAAGCATTTTTGTAGATGTGGAAAAGTTGATTTTTAAAATTTGTACAAAAATTCAAATAACTGGGCCGGTGAGATGGCTCAGTGGCTTAAGCGCCTGCCCGGCAAGCGTGAGGGCCCGAGTTCGACTCCTGGATCCCACATACGAAAAAAGGGCCGGTGATATTGCTCAGCGGCACGGGCGCCTGCTGGCGCGCGAGGTCCTGAGGTCGACCCCCCAGTACCCACAAAAAAAAAAAAAAAAATTCAAATAACTTCCATTACCTAAAACAGTCTTAAAAAGAAAGAAAAAATATGTAGGACTTATACTACCTTGTGGAGGACTACTTCTCCTTGAAAGAAGAACAATTATCCCCATCTTGGCTAAACCTGGCCCTATTTCCATGTACTGATATGTACAGAGCTAACTAGGACTTTTCCTTAACACTTCAATTGGCTCTAAGCAATGCAAATCGGTCTAGCCGAGGTGCTGATGTGTAGTCTTTGAAGCAAGAGGACAGGTCAGTGTTTCCCCGCCCCCGTAGCTCCCAAAACACATGGGTGAGCCTGGCAGGATGGAGAGCCGTGCTCCATGCTGTCGGCTGGGATCGAGCCTCGAGAAAGAGGCTATAACTTCCCAGGGCATAGAAGATTACACAACAGAGCTGAAGTACCAACCCCAAAACATTAGATACACCCTGAATTGTGTCATGCAGATTACTCCTTCTGCATATCCTTCCTTCTGCATATTGCAAAGGTAATTTCAGGCCACCTACCTAGCCCAGCTCACAGCACTCACGGACTTCCCACCACTCTCACAGTCACCCATCCCCAAGCCACTCGCCTCCTCGAGAATTAATAAAACCCAGGGTTTGGCCCTGGGTTGTGGCCTTTGTTCTGGTAACCATCAACCTGGCTGGACTTAGGACCCTTTGGCTCCCCACAACCATAAATATGCCTTAGTGTCTTTATTCTCACTGTGTATTGCATTGGAAGTGGTAGATTGGAATTAACTCGCTAGAATTCCAATAACTTTCCTTTGGGATTACAAATATAAACCTCCCAGACTGCGATGAGGACCCGGAAGGGCTCGCTGTACTACCTGAGGGTTTTACTATAACATTACTTGATTACTAAAGCAGAGTATGGGCTACACAAGATTATTTGATCAAGGGAACAGAATAAAATCCAGAAGTATATTGCGTATGTAATCAATTAATGTTTGATTTAGGCATCAAGGCAAATCAATGTTGAAAAGACAGTTTTTCCTACAAATGGTGATGAAATAACTGGATATCCAAATAGAAAAACATGAACCCTGATTCCTACCCTACATAATTCACAAAACATAACAAGATGGGTCTTAGATCTAAAACCAAAAACTAAAACTATAAAACTTTTAGAAAAAATAGAATAGTTTTTAGCATGTTAGAGTATGCAGAAATTTCCTTAAAAAAGACACTAAAGTACTAACCATAAAATTTTGAAACTTAATAAGTACATCAAAATTTAAAATATCTATTCTTTTTTTATTATTTATGTGGGTACTGGGAGTCGAACTCAGGACCTCGTGCTTGTCAGGCAGGTGCTTATGCCGCTGAGCTATCTCACCGGCCCAAAATACCTATTCTTAAAAAAATTTTTTTAAAAAGGAAAACAAGCTACAGCTCAGAGCAAAATGTGTGTAATAAAATGTCCTGCTAAGAATTTGTATCCAGGGCCGGTGATATAGCTCAGCGGCATAAGTGCCTGCCTGGCAAGAGTGAGGTCCTGAGTTCGACTCCCGGTACCCGCATATAAAAAAAAAAAAGAATTTGTATCCAGAATTCCTACAGCTCCATCTTAAGAAAAACAATCCGAGTTGTTTGAATCACAAAACATATACCCATGGCCCACAGGCACATGAAAGCGTTCCACATCTTCACCATCAGAGAAACGCTGCTGTGGTCCTGGAAGTCCTGTAAAGAAGACAGACAAGGAAGGGACCATGGAATGGCGTTCGATGGACAAAACGAGAGCTGTGATTGGCAGCCAGGAGGCCGTGCTTGTTGAGAGCAGTCAGCCTGGAGCACAGGCGATAAACGAGGGGAATCGTCTACAGTAATTTTAAAACAATAATAAAATCCACTAAAAGCTGTCTATGTTTTTCATCATCACCACGTGGCAGCAATGCAAATAAGGTCAGCTGTGAAATCTTCCTGTCCACAGACCCCATCTCCTCCCACTCCCCAAAGATGACAGGGACACGTTTGTGCAGCATCTCATGGGAATCTCACGCCCTGCCCCACCCCACCATCCTATCGCCTCACTGAAGGCTGCAGAAAACCAGGGATTTTCAACGATTGCGTGATTCGCCTTCCTATTTTGATAACTGATCACTGAGGCTGTTCCCAGATTTTCAATCTTATAAACAACACTGGGATCGTCACTCTGTGTGTAATCCTGGATATTTTTTTCATGTCATTTCCTTGAGGGAGAAATATCTTTTTTTATGTGGGTACCGGGAGTCGAACTCAGGACCTCGCGCTTGCCAGGCAGGTGCTTGCGCCACTGAGCCATCTCACCGGCCCGAAATGTCTCTTCTTGACTTTTGATTTCGGATGAAAATATGGGGCAGCGAATTAGCCGGCAATGTGTAAATGGCAGAGTGTAGGACCTGAGGTCATTAGAGCTGTGGGGACCCATAGTGAGCAGTCCAGGGAGGGACCCTGGAGAAAGAGGACAATGTGCAGGGCCCTGCTAGAGAGAACAGAGGAAACACAAGGCCACACCTGGGCCCAGCATGGGGGCGGAAGTGTGAGACAGTGCCAGGCTCCTTGAGCCTGTGTGGCGCTTACTTACCCCTGCACACCTGTTGCCTCATCTTTAGCATGGGTGCACAAATATTTCCTAACTCTGTGGCCCTCTTATGTAGCATAAGTTAACATTCACAAACAGATCGAATATTATATGGCACATAGTGAGCGCTATATGCATGTTTGGTAAATAACATAACAGTATGTGAACTCCTGGGTGGAGCCTAAGGCAGACAGTGCCCACAGAGGAAATCGCTGCTGAAGGGACAGAGACTAGAGGCCTTGTTTCCTGTCCTGAGGGCAAGTGGCTGGCAGTGTCGCCCTGGGGTCCCCCTTCCAGGGAGCAAGAGGTGGAGGCCTGCGTGGGGAGTCAGCGCCTTTCTCTCTGCCTGCCCCTTGTCTCGAAGTTCAGCTGTGAGAACGGAAACACACGGAACTGGGAGATGGACTGTGGTTGCTTCCTCTTCCAGCAGCTCTTTGGGAGCGTGGTCGCCGCTTATCAAGCAATTCATATCATTAAGCATCTCCCTGGGGACCTGGGCAACCACAGGACAGTGTAGATAATGAAGATCTATTGCCCACGCAGAAAAAGCTCAATGGATAGATGCCCCCTCTCGCACTCTGGGCTGTCCCCATGCCGACCCTGTCTCCTTCTCATTAACAGTGTGGGAGGGTTCCACGTGGATTTCGTATTCTCACGTGTTGTGGGAAAGGATATTGATCTGGGCTTAGAAGCCATTTTGCCTGTTTCCTTCAGCTGAGAGCCAGGCGCCAGATCAGGCTGGATGTTCTTTGGCTAAATCAGGCTCTGCCGGGCGGGGCTCAGGCCAGGAAGGTCAGGAGGGGAGAAGCGGCGTCCTCCTGGGCAGGCCTCACAGCGATGGAGGCTCATTGTGCCACATCTGCTGACATCTTGGCTTTCAGTCCAGGCTAGGTTTGTGTCATGATTGAACACAAACAGGTGAAAAGCTCCCCTGTAATTTCTAGGCCTCCTTTACAGGGAGTCCTGTATCCCGCTCCTGGCCCTCTTGGGCCCCCAGCTTTGCCTGTCTGTCCATGCGCTGGCTCAACTGCACATCCAGGCTGAACCTGGGCTTCAGGAAAGCCACGCAGGTCTCCTCAGCCGAAGCATGGCACTTAGAAAAACATCTCCCCCAGCACGCACCCCCTCCTGTGTCAATCCCGTTCTTATGCTCCCCCCACCAACTCCATGCATCCCAGCCCTGCCTTTGCTCTAGGAACCAGCGCCCTGTGACCACGGGAAACGCTGCATTGTTGTCCCCCGAGTGAGTTTGCTTTACAGGCAAAGTAAACACCACTACCCTTTGCCTGCTGCTGGTCTCTTTGGTTAAGAATAACGATGTGATCAGAATAATTGCCTGCAGTAAATTATGAGAAGTGCCCTTCTCTTGAGCCCTGTGACATCATCTCGTTCAGAAGCAGAGACTGAATCAGAAAGCCTGCAGCTGGAAAACCAAGCACACACCAAGCCCAGGAAGTGTGTTAGGGCCGGGAAGGGCAGATGTGAGCCAGACCTGGGTATCTGGGGAGGAAATGCAGCCCGGCGCACCCTCATTGGCAGAACTGAGAAGGCAGGCGGTCAGGGATGGAATGCACACACCGGAAGCGCCACGTGGGAGAGTCCCACTTCAATTCAATGTTTCTCAACCTGAGATCTTTTAACATTTCAAACCAGGCAATTCCTTGTTTGGGGAGGGACACTGTCCCGCGCACTGTGAGACATTTAACCGGAATTCTTGGTCTTCAGTCACTAGATGCCAGAAATACCTCCCCCCAACTGGTGACACCAAAACTGTTTTCACTGTGGGGACTGAGACCTGTACCTCAGAAAGAGGATGTGCTTAGCCATTCAGGTGAGGAAAAGAAAACACTAGGACTTCCATCTATTTTTATTTGATTACAAGATGTAGGATGTAAGTTTAATTAATGATGCCTTTAGCCAAGATATGTCCTACTAGACAGAGGAACTCTCTTTTGTCCTACCACTTCCAACATATGACAAGGAGTCACAGTCCACGTGTGCCCAACTAGACGTATTTAATACTATTTCAAGTGGCAGATGGCAAGAAACCATAAAGATCCCACAGATTATATGATGGCAAGGTACTTAAAAAAGTTATACACTGTATTGTCCTCTTACAAAAATGCAAACTCTTCTAAATTTCCTGCCCTTCTTTTGCAATAGGTACCTGCCAAGCATATGCTAGGTTATAGATATTTTCAACATACACACAATCTATCCCTTCAAAGTAAAAATGATACTGAATACTGAATGAAGAAGTGATTACTTTCAGAAAGAAAGCAAAAGAATGGACAAACAGATCAATGGAGCAAAATATAGAGCCCGGAGACAGGCCCATGTGAATATAGTTGACTGATTTACATATTTTTATTTATTTTTTTTTTTTGGACAGGGTCTCACTATGTAGTTCAGGCTGGCTTTGAACTCATTATGTGACCCACGCTGGCCTTGAACTCATGGTGGTCCCCTTGCCTCAGCCTCCCGAGTGCTGGGGCCACAGTTAACACAGTGGAGGAAAGAGTCTTTGCAGCAAGGATGCTGGGACACCTGGACATTCACCCAAATCCTTCACAAGAATTCACTCAGCAATGAATCATAGACCTAAATGTATAGTACAAAACCCTAAAAATCCTACAAATACCATGGCAGAAGATCTAGATCACCTTGGTTTGGTGATGACTTCTTAGGAATGACACTAACGTCAGTCCATGGAAGATAGAATACTGACTAAATTATAAATTTCTAGTCTGCAAAATACACCGTCAAGAAAATGAGAAAAAAATCTGCAGGCTGGGTAAAAGCATTTGCAAAAGACATGTCTGATAAAGGACGGTTACCAAAATATGTGAAGATTACATATTGTATGATTCCATCTACTGGCGTTTTGGAAAAAGCAAAGATGAAGAGACACAAAATTGGTTTCCAGGGCTGGGGACGGGGAGGGAGGATGTATCAGTAGAGAGCAGAAGGAGTTTTAGGGCAGTGAGACTGTTCTGTACAATGCCATGGGGGTTACATGGTGTCTGCTCTTCCCATAGAACTAATGTGCAGAGTCCTAAATCAAGGCCTCAGCTAACAGTGATGTCTCCGCATAGTTTATCAATTGTGCCAAACATAGCAAACCAATGTAAGGTGTTAATAGAAAGGAGAGACCGAGTGCGAGGTGGAGGTAGGTGGGGTAGAGGTCTATGGGAGGTCTCTGCACAGTGACCTCTTGGTTTCCAAGGGAGATTGGTGCCAGGACCCCTCCCCTGACAAATACAAAAATCTCCAAACGTTCAAGTCTGTTACATACAATGGCCTAGTGTCTGTATCTCACCTATGCACATTCTCCCATGTACCTTATCTTTAGATTTCTTATGAAACCCAATACAATGTTAGCACTACGTAAACAGTTGTTCCACTGTTTTGTTAAGAATAATGACAAGAAAAAAGTTTGTGAGTGCTCAGTATAGATGCAATTTTCTTTCAAATATTTTAGATCTGTATTTGGCCGAATCTGTGGATGCAGAAACTTCAGGTTGGGGGGGAGGGGCAATTGTACTTCCTGCCCAATGTTTCTATAAACTTAAAACTACTCTAGAAATAAATTCTGTGAAGTAGAAGGAAACATATTAGAACTAATATATGAGACCAGTGAGATTACGGGACTCAAAATCAATATACGAGAATCCGTTGTGTGTATTTCTATGCAACAACAATGAACAGTCTGAAAATTCAGTCTCCATGGCTGTAATTCAGACATGGGGGTAGTGGCCACTGTATGGGACTGAAGAGAGATGGAACATTTCCTTCATTGTGGAAAGTTCACCTGTACGGCAGCACTGTCTCTTCATCAGCACAAAGGGAACGGTTCCTCTCTTGCAGTTGTGACGGCTGTGAACTAAAAAGATGCCTAGAACAAAGCAGGTTTTGGATATCACCTTCCAGTACTGTTATAATTTGTAAGCAAGAAGCTGTGTTGCCTTTATCTGGCAGCGCTGGCTGCTGGGAAATGCCCTGGCCTGGTGCAGTTTGTTGTGATCTCTAACTCACCCTGTTACCCTGGGAGAACTCAGCTGCTCCTCCCCGAGGTCTCAGCGTCCTTGACTGGAAAACACAAGAGTTGGATCAGATGCTAGTGACCAGTTGTGACATTTGAAGAGCCTATTCATCAAAGGGTCTTTCTCTGATAAATGATTAAATAAATGTTGTCGCTCTATCTCCCTCCTAGAAAAGCCAAATCATGTTACAGTGTAATTGAAAAAAAAAAAAGAAAAAGAAAAAAAAAAGAGGGAAGGACTGTTTTCTCATTGTATGAAAGGTCCTAGAATTCTTTGTGGAATTTAACAATTAAAGAAAACAATGATTCCCTCCCCACATAGGGAGGGAGGAAAAAGAAAGGGTAGGCGTGGGGGTGGGAGGAGAGCACAGGGATTCTCAGGTTGATTCACCCAGTTTCAGCTGCAGCTGGCGCGGTGGGCTGCGGATACTTGGCCTCAATATATCTTCTGAACAGAGTGGGAGGGAAGGCTTCCCTGTCGCCCTTTGTCATCAGGCAGGCCAGGCCTGGCTAATGGGAACTGTCACCTGGGCCTTTCCAGGTCAGAAGCAAACAACAGCAATTAACTCCTCTAGGAGGCCCGCAGCCCTGAGCAGGCCCTGCTAGGCCAGGTAGCTAAATCATTAAAGACACAGTTCTTTTCAGTGATAAATTGTGCAGGCGCGTGAAACCCGCTGCTGGCCATTAATCTGGGCTAATCAGGTTGAAAGCTGGGTTGTTTTATTTAGTAATTAACGGGTTATGTGAAAAACATGATCCATGGCCTGGGGTGCGTCTATAGAGCAGCTTCAGGGAGGAGAGAAAGGGGAACCGCGGGGAGTCTCTGGAGAGCCACTCAGGCCTAAGCAATTACCGCCATTGGCAAGCCCTGAAAAATGACCCTGGGCTCGTATTGACACCAGGGAAAAAACATTCCTGCCACAGTGCGGGCGGAGTCTTGAAGGCCGATAACTGCCCTCCCCCCACTCCTGTCCCTTTTGATGAGCTGCTGAGCAGAACCCAAAGTTTTGGGGGTGCTCAGGGATGTTGCAGGGGGTGCACGCTGCTCCTTACAGAAACGAGCAGCCTCTACTTGAAAGTAGTTTGCAGAGACAGCGTCCCAAGAGGAAGAGGAGGAGAGGAAGGTGGGAAAGACACACAGTGCCCTTAGGTTGTGGAGCTCAGGGATGGGCAGGCCGGTCAACCAGCTGGATGCATGTGAAGCTTGGGCTGGATGTGAGGTGGGGACCTGAGCTGTGAGTGCAGAGGCGTGCGATGCCCTGGACAGAGCTGCGGTCTCCAGGAGCGCATGTGTTCAGAGGAAAGAAAGCCTTGCCTGGGGTCCGGGGTGGCCACGCTGCAGGTCAGAGCCTACTGACCGCCACGTCGCCCTTGTGCATCTTACCAGATGCTTCATTTACTTGTAACACCAGAGCCCAACCTTAAGCTGCCACTTCCCAACCTGCCCTCCCTCTCGCCTCCCCTTGAGCCAGCTTTTCCCCATCCCGCTGAGACCCAGCCACACCAGCCCTCTCATGCTTAAGTGTAGCAGGGTCACAGATCCACAAACCTGTTCCCTCCTCTTGGGTACCCGCCCCATCATCTTGGCTCTTACTCCATCCGTGGTTCTCAGCAGAAATGTTTCTCTTCTGCATTGCCCTGCCCTCCCTTAGCACCCACCACAGTGGTCCTCACCACTTTGCTTCTTTCTCCCTCCAACCTCTCTGAAGCCAATGACCGCACCCAGATTGCTGTTTTCATCTCTGGCTACTAATCGGTATATAGTAGGTGGTCAACAAAATGTGTTGAATGAATGACTAAATGGAAAGTTCATTGACATGGCCTCTTGAAGGGCATTGAGTATCAACCTCACAAAGAAGGAGACTGACCCCAGAGAAGGCTGGTAACTTCCTGGGCCACACAGCACGTTAGGGGATATTAGTCCACACAGCACCAGGAAGGGATGTTAGTCTCATGTCCACCCACCCCGAGGGGTCTCCATGGCCCCATAGGCCTACACTCCTTGTAGATGCAAATCTGCCACCATTCACATCCTCTTTAGAAGGCTTGTGAGTTAAATTCCTTGTGGAAGACCCTTGACCTCTTGATCAATTTAAGCAGTTTCTCCCGATGCGCAGCCTCGTCCCATCAGTGGGAATTGATGACATAATGGGCATAATGGGCATAATGTCAATGCCTAGAAACAGTTTCAGGAACTCTTGGATGCTTACATTAAGCTCCAGAGGTCCCTGGAAGCAGTTTAGTTGACAGGTAAGAGTGAAAATTTTGGAGCCAGAAAAACCTGTGTTTGAATCCTGGCGCTATCATTTATTAATATCGCTTATTAGTAATTTGGGGAAACTTACTGCTCCTCTCTGCGCTTTATCTTTCTCATCTATAAAATGGGGATGATAAAGTGGCCTAGTGATTTTTTGCTAATAACAAATGAGATGCTAATAGAAATAGATAATGTTTTTAAACACCACATATGTGCTTTATACATCATAGCTCATTTAATCTCTGAACAGTGTACTCTTCTTATTGCTATTTTATAGATAAAAAAAGTACAGTGCAAGCCAGGTGTGGTGGTAGAAAGCCAGGTGTGGAGGTAGAAAGCCAGGTGTGGTGGTAGAAAGCCAGGTGTGGTGGTAGAAAGAGGCAGGAGGATCTATGAGCCCCATCTTGGAGCAAACAAACAAAAAAAATATGGTACAGAAATGCTCAGTAAAATGCCACAGATCACAGTAAAAAGGCAGAGCCAGAGTCAGGAGGTGGGCGATCAGGCTCAGTTTTTTTTGTTTTGTTTTGTTTTTGTGGGTACCGGGGGTTGAGCTCGGGACCTTGTGCTTGTGAGCAGGCGCTTGTGCCGCTGAGCGATATCACCGGCCCTTGTTTCTTTTGAATGTGGGTTCCGGGAGTCGAACTCTGGACCTCACGCTTGCCAGGCAGGCGCTTATGCCACTGAACTATCTCATCGGCCCTAGGCTCAGTTTTAACCACCACACTGGCCCGTTTGTTGTACTTCCCATGAAGCCCACGGATGACATGGGTGTCCCTCCGTGGTACCTGGTTGGAGTGGCCACAGCAGCAGAAGTCACCTGTTGTCAAGGTCTCAGCTTCTAGCCGTACTGGATACAGGGTAGCTGGTAGAACTGCTGTTAGCCTGGGGAATCTGTGCTTAGGAATCGTTTTGCTACATTTTCTGTCCTTTCTGTAAAAGGATCTGGGGGAAATGCGGTCGGCCGGCCGGGGTTCCAGTGAAGCTGCTGAAGAGACACTGGCCTTGGAGGAGCGAGCTCTTGGCTGGCTGCTGGGCAGTTAGCTGCCAAGAGGGGAGACGCCAGCCCGGGATGGAAAGCTCGCTTTCTTCCAAGGCTGCTATCCTGTTGCCAGAGAACTTGGATTCTTGGGAGGTCCTTCTTTCTCTATGCAGCAGCCAGACGGACATGCTGGAAGGCTGTATATACTGAAATGAAAGGCATCCAAGATGTATTAATTGAAAACAATCAAGCTGCAGAGTAGTACATGCATTAGAAAAATGCAGCCCAGAGACGGCTCAGTGACTGATCAGATACTGGCCTTTCTCTGTCTCTCCATCTCTCTGGCTCTGTCTCTCTCTCTCTGTCATTGGCTTACAAGAGGAGCCAGAGGAATTGCATTTGGAGGAGCAGGGCAGGTTGGCAGGCCATGGAGCAAGGTTTAGGTGGGGAGGTTCCTGCTGATTAATCACCCAGCTGCCTGCTAATCTCCGGGTCAGTCCCAGAGCCAGTCAAAGGAAACTCACTGGCCTTAAAAAGTGGGTTAGATCAGTTTTTTGAATGAAGCTTAGGATCCAGGATTGATGAGGATTCTTGAATCTGTCATTTAAAAATGTTCCTAAATTCTCAATTGTCTGCCAAGCATCTCTTACATAAAACGTGCTGCACGCACATGGGCAGTCACAAGGGATTCTCTCTTTCAGGACGCTCCGGGAGCCTGAATGAGCACCTCTTGTTATCCTGGGACCAGTGCCTGACCTGCATCTGCTCTCTCCCCAGCGACCTGGACTCAGATTTCCTCCTGCAGCTCCTCCACCTCGTGGAGGGGAGCGTGGCCAGAGTTGTGTAACCACTGCATTAGCATAGGGAGAAGGTCTGCCTTGTCTGCTAGCACCACTTCTGCCAGCGAGGTTTCTGTGGCCCTACGAGTCTGCGGATCTGGGCCAAGTGAGTATGCAAGGTGCCAGAATAGTCATTCTTTTATTTGACCCTAAAACAAACTCACACCATAGGCCTACTGGATCCGTGCTTTCCAGTGGAGAAAGTGAGGCATGAAGAGGGGACTTGCCTCGCCCTGCAGCTCCATGGTGGAAGCAGTGTGCTCGTACCAGGCCCGAGTCCCCATTGAATGAATGCTCTGTCTGGTTCCACCCACCCCTTGGTAGCTTCCTAATTCCCTCCTGCTTGCTTCTTGAGCTAGTTCTGCTGTGGCCTCAAGTACATGCCAAGCTTTGTCCATGGAGGAAGAGAAGGCCCGTTTGAGGAAGAAGATGGTAGAAGAAAAGCCCAACAGAACAGCAAACCACGGGAAACCAGGGGAGAAGTAGCAGCTTGTGTGTCCCATGAATGTCCCCAGTGACCAAAGCCAATTCTGAGGGTCTGATCAAGAATAAAACAAATGGTGCTGGAAAAACTGGCTCTGCACATGCTGAAGATTAAAATTAGACCCATATCTTTCACCATGCACTAAACTAAATTCAAAATGGATCAAAGATCTAAATATTAAAACAGAAACATTAAATCTGCTGGAAGGTAGGATAGGTAAAACCCTTGAAGACAATGGTGTAGGCAAAGACTTTATGAATAAAACCTCAACCACACAGGAACTATCACAAAGAATCAACAACTGGGATCTCATCTTATTAAAAAGCTTTAGCACAGCAAGAGAAACCACCAACAGAGTGAAGAGACAACCCACAATGTGGGAAAAAATGTTTGCCAGCTGTTCCTCAGACAAAGGATTACTATCAAGAACATACAAAGAACTTAAAAAAATCAGACCTCCCAAATTTAAAGACCCAATCTGAAAATGGGCATCTGAGATGAATACACACTTCTCAGATGAAGAAATACAAATGGCAAATACATATATGAAAAATTGTTCAACATCACTGGTCATTTAAGAGATACAAATTAAAACAACACTGAGATTCCATCTCACCCCAGAAAGAATGGCTATTATCAAGAAATCAACCAATAACTAATACTGGAGGGTCTGTTGGGAAAAAGGAACCCTTCTCCACTGTTGGTGGGAGTGTTGACTGGTACAACCACTATGGAAATCAGTGTGGAGATTCCTCAAAAAAATAGGATTGGAGGTACCATTTGACCCAGCTATTCCCCTTTCTGGGTATCTTCCCAGAAGAATTAAAAACATCATACCACAGCGATATATGTGCACCCATGTTTATAGCAACACAATTTGTAATAGCTAGATCTTCGAAATAACCCAAATGCCCATCAACCAAGGAATAAAAAAGATGTGGTATTTTTATACAATGGAGTACTACTTAGCCATAAAGAAGGATAAACTGGAGACTTTTATAGGTAAATGGATGCAACTCGAGACCATACTCATAAGTGAAATAAACCAGACGCACATGGGTATAAATCGTATTGTCTCCCTAGTGTGAGAAGCTGAAAGAGTAAATAAGATCCAAAATGTACAATAGATATTGTAAAATGGGAAGAAACTGTTCAAAAGGGAAGAGAAATTGGAATGGGGGAATGGAGAAAAGAAGGAAGGGAAAAGCAAAAAATATATATATATAAGAGATAGTTAAGATAGATATATTACTAATTTCAGTTCATTGAAAAGAAAGGTTTGTGCTATATTGTTTGGACAACTGAATGCCAATATCTTGTACTCTGAGTAACTAATTTAAAGATAACAATATGCAATGTATTAACCATTGTGAACCTCCTAATATTTTGTTTTGAAATTTTGTTCTTTTTTTTCTCTTTAAAATAAAAATAAAATAAAACAAAAGTAGCCAGGCACAGTGGCACATGCCTGTAACCCTGGCACTTTGGGAGGCTGAGACAGGACAACTGCAACTTTGAGCTCAGACTGGGCAACTTAGCAAGTTAGTGAGACACTCTTTCAAAAATACGTACATACATATATCATGCATACATACATACATGCATACATACATGAAAAGGGCTGAGGATGAAGTTCAGGGGAAAGGCTGTGGGTTCAATCCTCAGTTACTGACAAAAAAAATGGTCAAACAAATAAATGTGCCCTTGGTGGCCACAAACCGGTCACTTTGCGAGGCTTGCCAGAGGCAGCTGATGCAGCTGCGCAGGGAGGACCCTGGAGGGGACAAAGGGACCATCAGGCCTGCCCTGGGCTGGCAGTGCTTCCACCGAGTCCACAGGGACTCGAGAGCTTTAAGCCACACTTTGAAGAAGAGCAAGGATGTGGCTGGATCAAGGAAGTGTGGTGGTCTCATGGGGTGGCAGGTAAAGCGGGGGCCGGGGGAGCAGGGTTCTGAGGTCCCAATAGTGCTAAATGCTGCTCTGCTGGCCTGAGTGTCCTTCGCTGCTAATTTGGACGCCACAGTCTCAACCTAGGCTGGAGCCGACAGGTTCCTGGTGCCCACTGGACAGAAGGCCACATGGGAGACGTAGCCTCCCGCTGGGCCCCGCCGGTGGCATTGTCTGACTCTGTGGCCGCTGGGGACCCAGTGAGGCCCTGTATCTCTGGAGCGTTTCTCAAGTGGCCCTGGGCGAGCTGAGAGTGGGAAAAGCATTCATCCTTCGTACTAAGATTCATGACTGAAGCGTTCGTGCAATAAACAACCTAAGCACCAGAAATGAGGGAAGGGAATTTCACCAGAAAAATGCACTTTCCTGGGCTAAGCCAGGTTTCCGGCCAATCTTTTAAGTAAGGTTCCTTCTGGGGCTTGCTTTCTGCAGCTGTGGAACAGAGAACTTTTGGATTTCTGCTCTGTTCGTCTGCAATTCTGCAGATCCATGCCCGACGTCTTATGTTCCCACATGCAGAGCTGCAGGTGGACACACCTGAGATTTTATCTGGGCATCAAAAGCAGCAAAGCCCTCTGCTCTTCTGGGACAGCTTCACAGGTGGGCTGTGACCTCAGGACTTCAGCCTGGGGCCCTCCATAGGTGACTCTAGGTCGGAAAGTGCCTGCTCCAGTCCCCAGCACCCAGTTCTACCTGTGGTCCTGAGTCCAACAGCTGAAGGATGTCTTTTTTTCAAAGGGATCTTCAAAATCTTCTAAAACTCTATGAGACAATGACATGTGCACCTACCCATAGCAAGGCCTGTGGTACCCAGGCAGCAGTCTCAGGTGAGGGTGCCATCAAGCACACAGAAAGTGACATCAGGGTCTGAGGACTCAGATGTGACCTGTGCCTGGAGCGCCGGCATTGGGCATTGCGTCCGGCCCACAGGAGGCAGCCGGAAGATGGCACACTCACCTCCCCCACTGACGCAGGAGGGGAGGTCACAGGGACTCCCCCGCTGACCCACTGGCCCCTCACTCACTGGTCTGATCATGTGCAGCTCCCTGGGGACCCCATTGTCTGCCCAGACAGCTGGGGTTCATTTGGGAAACCAGTCCCTGGGAATGGAAAGGGAGATTTCAACCGTGGAGTTGGACTTTTGTGTTAATACAACTGTGTTTTGTTTGGGGGTTTTGTCTTTTTTCAAATAACACTACACAGAGAACCCTAAGAAAGTCCCCAGGCTGCAGCAGGCAGACGCATGGTTTCTTTTATTCCATCCGTTGGGGGGGATGAAAAGAAAAAAGAGAAAAGAAAGGGAAGAAAGGAAAAGAAACCCCCTCGAGTCCCCCCCCCCCCGTGTCCTTCCCATCAGCCACGTGGGTTTGTACAATTAAATCTCAATAGTGCCTTCCTGGGCTTGGAGGGGCTGTGCCTGCGTCCCTTGCCCTCAGAGTGACTTTGCCCTGCAGCCTCGCCTGCTGGGTCCTGCAGCACCTCACCACACTGACTCCTTGGGGGCCCAGTCATGTTCCCAGTAGCAGGGAAGTCCCACCAGGCAGGAAGCCAGGCCGCAGGGAATGCGCCAGGCCAGTGCTGGCTTCCCTTGCCTTTTTTTGTGGTTACAAATAGAGTGCATCATAAGTGTTAGGTTGGTTTACAGCAGGAGCGAGGAAAACCATGTTTCATTTTGTTTGTTTGTTTGCTTGCTTAGTCATAAATCCAACTGGGATCATGTGCTTTCAAAATCATTCCGCATTTTCTATCTAAAAAAAAAAAACTTAAATGTCAACTTCATGAATCGAATTATGAGCCTGGGACTGAATAAAAGACGCCCATCTAAATCTGAAGCTATCAGACCAAATAGGCCTCTGTTTCTGTTGGTAAACAGAGAATTCAGAGCAGCAGTAGGAGAGCGAGGGGAATGAATTCTCCAGAATGGGAGAATTTCCCTTCTACTTCCATCCTTCCTGCCCCCGTTCCCAGAGCTGCCTCCAGCTGTCCCGTCCTCTGCCCATCGTCCCTTTCTGTGAATTGGTGGCAAGTCTCACTGCCTCCCTGTGAGGTTTACTGATCCTGTCGCTGCCCCCGCACCACCCCCAAAGTAAGCTCTGCGACACTGGGGTCCTGGTCTGTATCTGTATCCGCTTTCCACCTCCTGCCCTAATCTAGGAGGTTCGAAGATCACTTTTATCCACTGACGTGTTCCTTGAAGAACTGAGAAGGCGTCTGAGAAGGCCCTGTGCGCCCCGGAGCACGGGTGAATGCTGGGTGAGTGTCCAGCGCGCCCGGCTGGATGAGGGGTGTGGAACATGAAGCTGCCTCTGGGCGGGCTAAGCCTGACTAGTGGCCACCTCACATCCACCAGGACATCGGCCATCTGCCGCGGTGCCCAGAAGGTCCCTGACCACTCTTTTCACCAACGTGCATTAGCCACGTGGATCTCCTCAGTGAGAAAGAATGAATGTGGCCTTATAATTGTGTATGCTGGGGGAGGGAACTTGGGATCTGAGCAGCAGATCTTGAATTTACCTTCCCACCAGACCATTCGTTCATTTGGGCCTGTCACCTGACCTTTTGGACCCTATTTCCTTATCTGTAAAATGGGGATAATAACAACACTCCCCCACCTTCTTTCCTGAGTGAAGAGCGCTTTGTAAAAGGATGGATGTAAATAGTGCCACAGCAAGCCCATCCAGGCTGGGAAGCGTCCCTCCTTAAACCATAGCTGTCAATAGTTAGGAATCAATCTGACACTTAACAGAGGAAGACTGATTTGTGTTATATATAAATATGTCATATATATGATATATATATCATTTGTTGTAGTCAGTGTCTGCAAGGGAATAGATTTGATACAGGACACATAAATTTATAGGAGTATCTTATAATATTCACCCAAAAAGTCAAATGCAGGAGAGTGCAAGAGATCTGTGTGCACGCTAGAGACCTGAAGAATCCAGCTGAGGGCCTGGATCCCACGGCAATGTCTCCTGCAAGTCTGTATTAAGGATCTGCACCCGGAAGGCCCAAAGGCCAGTGGTGGAAGCTGGAGAGTCTGAGCCGGCGGGGTGAAGGATCTGTGCCAGCAGGTCCAGCAGGGATCTGCACTGGGGTCACTTGAGCGTTGACTCAAGGCGAAGACCGGAGCTCCCCCAAAGAGAACCATAGCCATCCCCAGGGACAGTGAGGACCCGAGAGCTCCTCCTCCAAGGACAAAAACAGCCAAGTTCCCATCAGGAAAACCAGTCACAACAAAGCTTCTCCTGGGAAATCAGCAGCATGCAATCTGCCCCTCTCGTTTTCCTCTTATGCCATTCTGGCAACAGTCCTCAGGTGGTCTTCCACGCCCAGAGCCATGCTGACTCAGTTCAGCTGGCTGTTTCCACTCAAGTTGACCATTAGTTAATCCACCACATCATCTTAGTCACTTTCTTGTCACTGAGACACAGAAACTGACACCCACAACTTATCGGAGGAGAGGTTCACTTTGGCTCACAGAGGTTTCAGTCCTGGCTCCCAAGCAAGGCTCCATGGAACAGGGACAGTGGGGAGGAGAGCTGCTCACGGCATGGTGAACAGGAAGCAGAGAGCGAAGAGAGGAGCCTGGAGGGAGACGAACCCTTCCACCCTGAGTGACTCCCCTCTTCTGATCGGACCTCACCTCCTAACAGCAAGTTACAGTGCCTGTAATCCAATCGCCTTCCAAAAGCCCCGCCTATGAGTGCATGAGGCTCTTTGGGGACATCTGCATCTAAGCCATGGCACATATCATACATAAAATTATGGGTTTTTTGGTGTCAGAAGCAGGAATGGGGCTTCTCCACGGGGAGGTGGGCAGGACATTGGGGATGGGAACAGCAGTGCCTGCCAAGTGTGGATGACGAGTAGTTTTACTGGAGTGGAGAGGAAGGGCAAGAGCTCAGCTTGGACAAGAAGGTCAGGTTGTACCACTGAGGCCACCCTGCAAACCACTGGAGCCCTGGAAGTTTTCAGCAAAGAAACACAGTGTTGAGAGCTCTGTTTAGTGTGAGTGGTGTGGCAGGACACATCATGCTGGACAGGGAGACCTGGGAGATACAGGGAGCCTGAGCAGGTGACTGTAGCAGCTCAGGGGGACATGGTCCAGGCTGTGGCCACAGAGATGGAGGGCAGAGGCAGACCTGCACTGCGTGATGGAGCCACTGTGGTGGGTGCCTGTGCGGGAGGTCACCCACAGAGGTGCCTCCTCTGTGGCCCCAGGACACCCTTGGCATACGCACTGTAGCTGCCTGATATTGGCCTGGACCCCAACCCTGGACTGGGCCTTTCTTGAGGAGGGGGGGTCCTAGCAACATCACATCCCTAGCTTCTGGCCCATAGAAAGTGCTCATGAAGATGTGTTAAATGAATGGCGGCAACTTGAATTTATACGGCACCTTCCAAAACCACCTACTTAGTGGAAACTGGGGCCCCTTATTTGGGAGGGAGCTAGATTTTAGGTAACATGGCCCCTGGATTGTCCCCATTCCAGAAGGGAAACAGGTTCAGGAGCAGGGTTCCCAGGCTCTCCCTTGGCTCTCGTCATCAAATATAGATCCAGTGAGAACCCTGAGCCAGCCTCTGCTCCATCCTGCCCACCATGGAGAGTCCTTGTGGCCAGCTGTGGAGTGTCCACTCTGCTGGACCCCGGGGATATGACGTGTGTCACCCCAGTTCATTCCACTTTGTCTTATGGTGATCATTTGAGAGATAAGTTATAATTCCATTTGTCAGAGGCAAAAACTGAAGCCCCCAATGCTCAGCAGCTTTCCCAAGGTCCACAGCAAGACACGATGGCCCCAAATCGTCACTGTTACGTGAGCTTGCTCGGCGAGGGTGTGAGTGTGCTGTGTTCCTGCTGCACCCCCGGCCCTGGCACACCTCATGACTCTGAGGACTTATTGACTTGTGGAGGTTGCTGACTCAGAAGCTCAAATGCATTCTGAGCCTCCCATTCCTTACCTGACAAATGGGAAGAACAGGAGCCTCTAGAGCTTGGCGTGGGGTTAACAATGGGTCCTAGGAATGCTTGGGAAACCTAGGGGTACGTAAGCCCCTCATTCCCGAATTCCCAGAATCCCAGCGTGCAGGCAGTGCTGGCAGAGCAGCTTTCTGAGCCCAGCTCCCTTCCCCTTAAGGCTCATTTGTGAGCCAGACCCGACACTTAAAACTAGTGCATCACCTGCCAACAGGCAAATGAATGAATTTTCCCTAAAAAGCTTGCCAGACTCCTTTTATGGCAAATGCATCTAAAAGCAGCTCACCGTCTGGCCACTACCCCAGCTGCCCCATGCCTCTCAGCTCTGTTGCTCCTGGGTCAGCACTGCATCATCAAAGAACTCAAAGAAAAAGAAAATTAAGCTCCCAGGAGACGTCTTTGTTGCCATAGTAAGTTAGCGGAGGCTCTGCTGTCTCAGTGGTTTCTGCTAGGGTTTCAGCTGCTATGGACACATGGAGCAGGCCTTGTTCTGTCCTGAAAGTTCTAGCCCTAGTTTGGCTCCCGGGATGCAAAGACTTCCTGCCTGCTCCGTCCTGGAGGGAGAACCAAGACTCCCTGGCTGGGCTGCCACCCAGTACCTGCAGATGTGGGAGAAAAGGAGCGCTGGCATCCACCGTGCCAGGTTCCTCATGGGCCACGCCGCAATCCTGAGGGGAGAACTCCCCAACCCTTGCCTGTGGGACCATCAGCCACATCACATGGGGGCAAGATGAAAGACGAGTCCCACCTGAACCATGTCACACAAAGCTGGCTTGTCCTGCCCGGTGCAGCGTGTGACCTCTCTTCGTCTAGAGCGCTGGGACTTCTGCTCAGACACAAGAGGTCGGTGTGGTTGGCGGAAGGTCCAAGTGAAGGCAGAGAGAACGTTTATCAAGCACGAATACCAGATGCTGTAGGAAGGACTTTAACAACATCTTTTATCAAGCACCTAGTATGCCCCACACATTGTATTAAGCACCTTACGTGTATTATTTCATTCTGTATTCCTAACAGTTCTTAAGGACAATGGGAATATCATCAGCCTCGTTGTACAGATGAGAACGCTGAAGCTCAGAAAGGCTGAATGATTTGCCTGAGGTCACACAGCCCGTGAGGGGTGAAACAGATGTAAATGTGGGATTTGAATTTGTGTGTGCAGCATAGCAGCCCATCCTTCGTTTCTTTAGTGACATATAACTGACATATAACTGACATACAGTATACCACATATACCTAAAGTGACGATGAATTTCAGCATGCAGGAAACCACCACCATAATCCACATAAGGAACAAACCTATCAACCCGAAAGTTCCTTTGTGCATCTTTATAACATCTTCCTTTATGCAGGCAACCACAACTAATATCACTGTATATTAGTTTGCAGTTCCTACAGTGTGTAGTTCTGTTGTGGTTTGTATCTCGATGTTGCCCAAGAGCCTCATGTGCTTACAGATGAGGCTTTTGCAAGGTGGTTGGATTATGGGGGATTAGAGCTGGCTTGGCTTTAGGAGGTGGGGTCTGGTCGGGAGAGGTGGGTCACTGTGGGTGTGACAAGGAAGGTTATATGTCCCTTCCCAACTCCTTCCTTCATGCACTCTGCATCCTGTTCACCATGCTGTAATCAGCTCTCCTCCACCAGGCCCCCTGTGCCATGCTGTCCTGCCGTGGAGCCAGCTGACTATGGACTGAAATGTGAGCTACAATAAATCTGTGCTGCCTTAAGTTGTGGGTGTCAGGTATTTTGTCTCGGCAATAAGGGTAGTACCTAAGTTACTTCCCAGGATCCTACAGTACTCATTTTAAATCTGCCTTCTTTCCCTCAGCATAACCATTCTGTATGCATCATGGGTCCATGCCTTTGGGTGGCCGACTGGTACATAGTCCATTGTGGGGATATAAACCACAGTGTGCTGATTCCTTTCTCTGTTGGTGGACATTTGGATTATGTCTAATTTTGGGCTGTTACAAATAAAGCTGCTACCAACAGCTGTGTACAAATCTTTGTACAGACACATGTTATCTTGTAGACACCCAGGGATGGAATGGCTAGATCCTATAGGAGTTCTGTATCGCACATCTTATTGAACCTGCCCATTGTTTTCCGAAATGGCGACGTCGTTTTACATATCCTGGAGCACATGGAGCAGCTTGCTCCGTGTTGGTCTGGTTGGTGTCTCGTGCTTCCTGTCCTTGTGGGTGTAGAGTGTGGTCTCACATCTTTTCAGGTGCTTATTTGCCATTTATATCTTCTTTGGAGACACATCAAAATGGAGATTGTACATGTGTTTAATTGGGTTTTTTTATTTTATATGATTGAGAACACAAGATAGGCAAGTGCTAGATCCCCAGCCTGTATGATTGCATTCTGAGTGCATTATATATTCTGAGTATGTAAAGTCCATTGCCTGATATTTGCCTTGCAAATATTTTTTCCCAGTCTATGGCTTTTCTATTAATTCTCTTAACAGTGTCCCTGGAAGAGTAGGTTTTAATTTTGTTGATGTCAATTTGGTCAATTTGTTCTTACAGTGTTTTAGTTGTCCTATCTAAGAAATATTTGCTGCTGGGTGTGGTGGCACATGCCTGTAATCCCAGTATTTGGGAGGCTGAGGCAGGAGGATCATCATGAGTTCAAGACCAGCCTGGAGTACATAGTGAGTTCAAGGTCAGCCTGGACTTTATAGTGAGATTCTGTCTCAAAAAAGAAAGGAAAGGAAGAAAGAAAGAAAGAAAGAAAGAAAGAAAGAAAGAAAGAAAGAAAGAAAGAAAAAGAAAGAAAGAAAAAGAAAGAAAAAGAAAAGTTTTACTAATCCAAGATTGCAATTTTTCTTGTTTTCTAAGTTTTGTAGTTAATATGATCAGTTTCATATTAATTTATATACAGTAGTCACTCCTTATCTGTAGCAGGTACCTTCTAAGACCCTGAGTGGTTGCCTGAAACCATGGATACTACTGAATCCTGTATCTACCATGTTTTTACCTATCAAAACCCAGCTATGATAAAGTTTAATTTACATATTAGGCATAGTAGAGATTAATAATAAAATAGAACAACTATATCAATATACTGTAATGAAAGTTCTGTGAATCTGGTCTCTCTCTGTTCAAATACCTTATTATACAGTACTCTCCCTCTTCCTATGATAGTGTGTGATGACACAGTGCTTGCCAAGGTGAAGTTGGGGGAGTGACTCAGGCACTGTGACGTCATGCCAGGTGACTCTATAAGCATTACCTGGCCACAGGCACTGTGATACAGTAACAGTGGATCTGATATCCCAGACAACTCCTCAGTGATTGACAGGTGGGTAACATATACAGTGTGGATACACTGGACAAAGGGGCAATTCATATCTCAGGCAGGATAGAACAGGACAGCATGAGATTCCATCATACTACTCATAATGGCAAACGATTAAAAACTTATGAGTTGTTTAATTTTGCACTTTTTCTTTTAATATTTTCAAACTATGATTCACTAGGGGTAACTGAAACTGAAGGAAATGGAATTATGGACAAGGAGAGATTACTGTATATATTGTCATGTTCTTTTTTCTCTTTTTTCTTTCTTTCTTCCTTCCTTCCTTCCTTCCTTCCTTTCTTCTTCTTTTCCTTTTCCTCTTCCCTCTCCTCCTCCCCCTGAAGGAGAAGCTGTAGCCTCCTACAGCTTCTCCTTCTTCCTGCTTCTCTCCTTCTTCCTGTTCCTCTTCTTTGGATGCAGCTGTCCAATTGTTTCAGTATCATCTGTTGGAAAACTATGCAGAGTCACCTTGCACTTTTGTCAAAAATCAGGTGTCCATTTATGTGTGAGTCTATTTCTGTACTTTGAGTTCTTTTCTACTGATTTGTCTTTATGCCAAATCACAGTTTCCTGATTGCTCTAGCTCTCTGATAAACCTTGATACCAGGTAGCACTGATCTTGTTTTGGTTGTTCTTCTCTGGCAAATTTGTTCCAACTTTCTAGGTCCTTTATATCACCATACAAAGTTTAGAATCAGTTTGTCACTTTCTACTAAAAAAACTAGCTGTGATAGTGTTGAAACTCATATCCTTAATTACTTGCTTTCATATGTAATCCTTACCACAAATCTAAGAATCTTGTCATTATTCTTACCATGTTTAGATGAAGAAATTAAGACTCACACAAGTTGTAGAATCACATTAGTGACAGAGTGCAAACTTGAATCAAAGTCTGGGGTAATTTTTCCTGCCAGACCCCAATCACATCATAGTGCTCAAAGGAGCTGGCTGCATGGCACATCTTGTCCCCAGCTGGGATTCTCACTGGGATGAAGCCATCATTAGATGTTTACTCGGTTGCAAAACAGACTTTCAAACATGTACTCTTTGAGCTACTTCCAGACCCTCTTTCATCCTCATTCTTCCATGCGTGGGAACAACCCAAATGTGTCCACCTACAGCACCTCCTCTCTAAAGCCACCAACCACTATCACAGTGGAAACCTATTCACCTGATTTGTTTATAAAAGCTCAAATATTCATTTCCTTACAAAGCATGTCTGTCTTCTGCTCAAAAACAGTCAATGACTTGCCAGTGATACTGAAATGGATTCCTTGAGTCGTGCACATCGCGAGCAGAAAGCTTGGAGATCATCTGTACCCATGCAGAGAAGAAATGTTCGATTCCCTGATTTCAGATGTGACAGCTGACTTCCAAAGAGAGGGAGTAACTCCAAGTCAAAGACTTTGCGCCCCACTTTCATCTGGAATTCTGGTCTTGATTCTGTTTGCTTTTGAGCTTTACGGCAGGATTTTGATTCTAATCTCTGCCCAATGTTTCCCCCTCAATAATGTAGAAGACTGACTGTGACCTTCAAGGCTTCTTCTGGGTGCATTCCAGCCCATTCCCTGGCCTTTCGCCACACTCTATACAACTAGTGTCCACCCTAGCAGGGCCCTTGCTGGCCTCTGTGCCCCACCTTTGTAGTGTCCCTCTGCCAGGGATGCCCTCTGCCTTTTCTGTCTACCCCTTCTTCTCCCGGAAATACCTCCACTACCTACATTTGATGCTGATCGCAATGGTCACCTCTTCCAGGAAGCCTTCTCTGATTACCCCAGTTGCCTGTGCAGGTTCTCCACCCACCTCTTCAGTTCTCATTACCCTGCGTCTGAGATGAAAAACACCCTGGGTAAGATTCACAGTACATCAGTGGTGGCCAGAGAGAATCTTAGTGCATTTAACATAGCAACAGATACGTAAAATGAAAGCCCAAATGACGCTCAATGTGATGAATATCTCGGCAGGGGGGATGAACAATTCATCAGTGATCTGTGGGATAATTTCAAGTGGTCTTCAAGGGCTCCCAGGAGAGAGGGGCACATGGAATAATACTAAAGAAATAATGGCTGAAGTTTTGTTAAGTTTGATTAACAACAACAACAACAACAACAAAAAAGCAGCTATATATCCCAGATCCAAGAAGGTCCACAAAGCCTCAGGCACAAGAAACATGAAGGAAAGTACATAAGGTACATCTTAATCAAATTGCTTAGAGCCAGTTGTTACGGTTGCATGAGGCTCGTCCTCCAAGGGTTCACGTGATGAGGGTTGGAAGACAACCAGATCACAGGAACAATACCTGGGAGGAATCAATGCAGCACAGTCCTCAGAGCTGGTGTCACACAGCACAGGGCCTTTCCTGATCGGTTTCTTCTGCTTTGGGACATACGTTTAGGATTCCTCCATTCTTTTCACAGTGTGAAAGCCCTGTGTGTGCGCGTGAGTGAGCTGGCGTCGCGTTGTCTAAATGTACCATAGTTCACCCACTCTCCTGCTCAAGGACAGCTTGTTATTTCCAAGTCCGAGCACTTGTGAGAAAAGCTGTTATAAATTTGCATGTGCAGGGGTGAGCATATATTTCCAATTCCTTTAGGAAAACACCAGAATCGTGTGTCTTCCTGCCGGATCAGGTGTTAAGTGTGTGTTTAGCTCTGTGGACACCGCCAAGCTACCCTCAAAATGGTTATGCCATTCTGCACCCCCACGAATAATAAATGAGGTTTCCTGTTGCTCCCCATCCTCGCTGGAATTTGGTATTATTGCTGTTTACTTTGGAGCATTCTATAGGTGTGTAGTTGTGTCTCCTTGTTGTGTTTACATTTGTAATTCCCTAGTGGTGTGTGATATTGAAAAACATTTTCTACCTTCATCTGCCGTCTGCCTGTATTCTTTGGTGAGGCATTTTCTCTGATCCATTTTTAAACTTTTTATTGCTGACTTGTAAGAGTTCTTTGTGTAGTTGGGATAAGAATCCTTTACCAGATACGAAGTTTGCAAATCTTTTCTCTCAGCAAAATGACCTTTGGAAAAAGCAGTTCTCATTACATCACTTTCTCGCTCAAAAGCCTTTGGTGGCTTCCCAGCCTCTTTGAGATAAAATCCAGATTCCTTAGCTTGTCCCAGTGTAAATGAAACCCCACTCTCAGATCCCAACCCAGCCTTCCTCACGTTCCTTGCAAAGACACTCAGCCACACCAAGCCAGCTTCTGCCGCCGAACTCCTGCATGATATTCACTGAGCACTTTTTCATCCCAGATCCCTTGCCAACTGCGTTTTCACTATGAGCTTCTTTGCTGTGGCGACAGTAAGGAAGCGTGTGTTATGCTAACGGTGACAGTTCCCTTCTGCTTTTTGCAGCTCAGCTCCAGTGCTACCTCCGCTCTCAAAGCCACTTGGATTGCAGCTGCTTCTCTGGACTCTCATGCACTCTACGCCCCCTTGAGGGAGCTACTTCTAGTCACTTCCTGCCTGTCACCCCAGTCCTCAGTGTGTTCCTTATGGTCAGTTTCCACCCAGCCCTGGGAGCCTCTGGAGTTTGGGGCATGCTTTCCTTCACCTGTATTTCCCAGAACAGGGCTGGGCTGGGAGTTGGAATTGAATGGAAGGCACTTCCTGTCCCTGAGCCTTGCCCACCCCAGCCGTGGCGCTGCACTGCTGAAGGGTTCATCCTCCCCTAGACACAACACCCTCACACCCCCAGCCCCACCTTCATGGTTTGGAAGGAAGCGAAGCAAAGGCCTTTGGACAGGGGGCTACAAAGTTCCCAGGGTGGTGGGGCTGTAGGGCATCTGGGTCCCCACATCGGTTGAGGCCTGAGGGTTGGGATGAGCTGGGGTCACCACCAAGGCCCCTCTTCCTCTGCTCAGCAGAGTCCCTTGACATTCTGGCAATTGTGGACCCATGTGTGTGCCCAGGCAAGAGGGTGGCGACCCCCAGAGCCAAGCTCTGGATCTGGTGCCTGGAGTGTCTGAAGCCACCGCCATGACTGCTGGGCAGCAGGGAGCAAGCAGGCGAGATCTCCGCAGAACCTTGGTGGCGTCTTCACACCAGCTCCTTGGTCAGCATGCGGTATTTTGGGCAATGCATACTCACGGGTAAGACAGTGCAGGGTAACAGGGCAGGGCCTGGTGGCCCTGATGGTGGGGTGAAGTGAATTCAACAGCAGCAGGCAGGGATGGTGTGGAGCTTGATGTGACTGCAGGGGAGGGACAGATGAGATGGGAAATCCTGACATGTGGAAGTAGTTGTTTGTTATTTGTGCTGTTGCTCCATGATATGTGTGTGTGTGTGTGTGTGTGTGTGTGTGTGTCTCCTTGGTGGGGAGAGGGCTGAATATTTTTTGCCCTTTGCCATGAACTGCAAAGTCCTTCAAATACCTTCTAGGACTGGGTGTGGTGAAGCAGGGAGCCTGTCCCCAGACACTGCCTGGCCTTAGGCAGCTCCTTTCCCCACTGAGGCCTCAGTTTCCCCTGCTGTGAGTGAGGAGGTTGGGGGCCCACTCTTGTCGCCAGTCTTCACTCCCAACACCCCTCCCAGCCCCTCCTGCCCCACAGGCACAGCAAAGGCTGAGGGCTCCGTGAAGTGTCCCCAGAGATGCCCCAGCCCCCCTCCAAATCCAGCTGGGATGCTGGCAAGACTGAGGGGGCCAGGGAGGGCCAGGTGAGGCAGGGTGAGCTGGGCCATCGATCCCTTTGCTGAACGTCTGAGGTTCGTGGCCACCATCAGATTGAGCCATGCAGCCAGGGACCCTATGTGGGCACTGAGAAGCACCATGGGACACAAAGGCCATCTCCACCCTTTAGCAGAGCCAACCCCTGCTGGCAGAGCCCAAGAGGCCCTGCTCAAGTTAGGACAGAGCTGTCTCTGTGTGGTGACCACAACCTGCTGGACCGACACACATGGTCCTGGCCTTCGCAGGCCTGGGCAGAGTTTCAGAATTCTGGGGCTTGAAGCGGGCGAGGCTGATCTAGGTTGCAGGTGAGGGGAACAGCTCTGTTTGCTGCAGGTAGTGCGCAGGGTAGGTGCACATTTGGGTCTTGGGGTGTCGGAAACCTGCAGGCACTTGACCGGGTACCTGATACCAGTGTGTGAAAATTCATCAGTCTGCAGAGATGGGTTGTGTGTGCTACATTTATTAATAAGGTTTATCATAGAAACTGAACCCCGGAGAGAGGACAAGCAGTCTGTGGCTGACCCCCAGCCGTCACCATGGCAGGGAGGTGAGGGTGGCTGCAGGCACGGATGAGCCCTGCGAACACACGGGCTTCCGCGTGGCGCCCCTCTGTGTACACAGGGCGTTAGGCTGGGCTCCGCCGAGCCGCACTTCATGGTAACAAAGACAACAATGCCACCATCTCGTAGCTGTCAACAGTGGGGCCACACTCAAGTCCCTGGCCCAATATTTGCAGAGTCAGAGGAGCCGCGTTGCCTTTGCAACACTGACTTTGTTCGTGGCTTCCCAGGAAAACCTGCGTGTCCATGCCCGTCTGCTCCCCACGGTGGCCTTGGGTGAAGCGTGGGGCCTCCCGCAGAATGTTCGGGGTCGCGGAAACCCAGTCTCTGCCTCCTGGCTTGGTGTCCGTCACCGTCATCTTTCTGGTGTGCCCTGAGTGTCAGGCGGTGGAGGGAGCCTCAGGTTCCCAGGCTGCTGCTGAAGGCTGCATCAAGAGCCCGGAAATGCAGTCCACAAGGTGTGGAAGGGGTGTGGAAGCTTCATGAGGCTTGCAGCCCACCTTCTCTAACTGAGATTTCCAGGAAATGACAATTAGAAAGCGTTTCTTTCTTTCTGTGTTTGTGTTTTTGAGACAGAGTCTTGCTATGGATTTCAGGCTGGCCTTGAACTCACTGTGTAGCCCAGGCCGGCCTCAAACTCGTGGTGATCTTCCTGCCTCAGCCTCCCAAGTGCTGGGATTACAGGCATGCACCACCAGGCCTGGCTTAGAAAGTGTTTCTTTACAACCGATGTTTTCCTTTTCATAAGAAGAAGAAACTTCTTTTTCATGAGTGACTTAAACCCTGCACATGCCAAGCCTGTCAGCCTCCTATTCATTGTTTCTCTTCCCGCAATAATTTCTGAGTGACACACTTTACTATTGACAAACACAAGAGCCTGCTTTCCAGAAATTCTGTTGCCAAGGGAAGCGGCTGCTCCCCCTTTTGTAAGCTCCAGGGTCCCCATCCCAGCCACGACCTGTGACCTTCCCCTCCCCGCCTGGCTGTCAGCTGGAGAAAGTGAGGGCCCCGCCTGCATCAGCTGGACAAACGAGCACCAGCACACACAGCCCTGCACCTCTGCTTCAGGGGCACTGAGGCCTGGCTGCAGGTGTTGCGGCCCCCAGGCAGCCTGGCTGCCCAGTTAGGGGGCGAGGAGCCGCGCCCCTCTGCTCTGAGAGCCCCTCTGTCTCTCTTTCATCAGAAGAGCTCTGTGGAGACCCCCTGCCCTGCCCTCTCTCTGCCTCCAGGCCCACACATTCAGAGGGGCCTCCCATAACCATTAATTTAGCCAATTTCCTGGGCCACACTATCCCCCCTGGGGACCCCACTTTGGTGGGCAGCAGCGGAACAAGACTCCCCGCTGTGTCCCTTCCCTTTTAATTACCCGGGGACAAGCTCCCTTGGGCTGACTTTGGGAGGAAGCCCCCAGCCGGCCTGGCTGCCCTCGGGGGAACAATGCACACACGTTCTGGAGAATTCCCTCCTCTCCTAATCCGGCTGGGAAGAAAGGGTCTTTTCTTCTCCTTGTCAAAGGGGGTCTTCGATGCTAAGATACCACTTTGTGCCCCAAGTCATGTCACGGGACTTCTGCCTGGGCCTCGCTACTTGCTCTTTAGAAATGAAAGACACAGTCCTTGCTTTACCTCAGGACAAGTGCCCCCCACCCTGCCCTTCTCTGAAAATAAAAGGGGGCTGGGGGCCGAGGGAAGCAGGAAAGGCTCCCCACACCCACTGTTTCTTTCTCATCTGGGAAACCCTGGATCTCAGGACTGTTTGTCCAACGGATGAGCGGGGAGGGCTGAGCCTCACTTGCTAATCTCAAGGGTCATGAATATTCACATAATCCCTAAAAGGAAGGGTGCTTTCATTAGAGAAGCAGATCCTATCCTAGTGGCCTCACGTGGCCACCTCCTCCTGTCCACAGGCCTGGCTGCCACTCTGCTTCCCGCTTCCCAGCCTGGGCCCTGCTGGCTCTGCAGAACTTGGCTCGAGCTGGGTGTGGAGCCAAGACTCCATCAGCTGTGGCTAAACTGGGCCCACCGCTAAGCCATGTCCCTGTTTTATGGATGAATAGAAGGAAATAATGACAAAGGAGGAACACTGCTGTTTACAAAGGCGATGGTCTCAGGACCCAGAGCACAAACTTACCACAGCCCTGGCAGTGGCATCCTGTAAGCTTACACATGACCTCATGTGACAAAAGGATTCGAGGTCACTTTTGGGAGATACCCACAAAAATTCAGATGAGGGGACCTGAGTTAAACGGGATGGAAAAAGGCCATAAATGAAATCAAGTCAGGGAAAATTTAATATCATAGATGAGACATATAAAGGCTCCACTGAGAGCAAGGACAGGCTGAAAATGCAGTTTGGCACTTCCCAGCAGCCAAAGGGACAAAAACCTCCATAGCAGGTAAGAGCATGGATTAGCTAAGGGAAACTTGGTCTCCCTCAGGCTGAGGTCCTAGATGCCGGGATCCTCAACACACACAGCACATACAAAACACACATGAAACATGTGCACGTGTGTGCCACACTGGAAAATGTCACCCCTAATATCCCTGCACTGATGCCAGTTTTATTGAGCTGTATCTAAATGGCCTGAAACTGGACTTTCTGCATATTCTTATTTGTCAGTGTTAGCAGATGATGCAAGATTCCATCCTAGCTAAGTCTTGGAAGAAGCCTGTATGTCCATTGGCAGATGCATAGATGAAGAAATGTATTTACACACAGTGGAGTACTACTCTGCCATAAAGAAGGATAAACTTGAGTCATTTGTAGGAAAATGGATGCACCTTGCAACCATAATGTTAAGTGAAATAAGCCATACAAACAAGCTTAAATATTGCATGGTTTCTTTTATGTGATAAACCCAAAGTATAAAAAAGAGCAAAACAAAATATAGGTAATAGGAAGTAGGGAGATAGATCTTTCTCAAATGGGAAGGGGATCAAGAGATGGAAGGAGAGTGGAGGAGGGGAGGGAAAGGGAATGGAAAACAATTGAGATGTGTCATGTGCATGCACCAACTCCCCACGAGGGAGATAAGCATTATGTATTGCAATCATGTGCTAATAAAAATAAATAAAACATTTCTGATGTCACTCTTGCCTTGGGTTTGGAAGGACTATTGATTGCTCTTGATTTGGACCCACCTAAAATCATAATAATAACTAATAGTTTCAAACATGCATCATGTGCCCAGCACTTTGAAATGCTCTAACTATAGCATCTTGTTTTAACCTAAAATACCCTGAGATAGACTATAAATACACACACCCTACTGTGTAGAAAAATCAAATGAGGAAATCAAAGGTTCGAGAAGAATTTGTCTGACAACTACCCAGCAAGGACATAGCAGTGCCCGGGTCTAATCCACTTTGTTGGTGTGTAGGGCCCACAGTCCTCACCAGCACACCCTTCTGGGAAGGAGCTGGGCTGGATTGGGACACCTGGGTGTCTTGGTTTCAGAGATTGTTGGCCATGGCAATGTAGCTTTGGTGTGTTCTCCAGGGACTCATTTTTGTCTTTTTTTTTTTTTTTTTTTTTATGTGGGTAGCCAGGGTCAAACTCAGGACCTCGTGCTTTGTCATATGTTTGAGAAGGGACCGAGTCTTTAAAATCCTATAAGCCCTAACGTTCTGATAAACTCACTCACTTGATAATAATTTGTTATGCCAGGCACTGTGGTGTGGGAAAATCAGAGGGAGCCCCTGGCCAGTCAGGATCTGCCATCTACGTGGGGAAGACAGACACCAAAAAGGGAACTAAGAGATGGGTCGTGTGCTAGGAAGACAAAGTTTAGGGTGCTTGGGGGCATCTCAAGGAGAAGCCAGTGGGACTGAGTGGGGCAAGGTCAGGGAACAGCTCCCTAAGGCGGCCACCTTGAAGCCAAGCAGCTGGGATGAGCAGCAGTGCACTGGGCACACGCGGCAGAGTGTGGAAAGGGCGCATTTACAGATGTGAAAGCCCCTGTGGCTGAGGCTGGGAAGGTGGAGCCGCACCTATCCTCGCACCCTCACTGGGGACTTTAGGCTTTATCATAAGATGACGAGCGGAATGGTTTTAAGCAGAATAACAATTGCACGTGTACTTAAAAGAGTCACATGGCTGCAGTCCAGAGGGTGGGCTGGAGGGAAGAGAGGGAGCAAAGGAGCCGGAAGGCTCTGGAGGAGCTCGTGGCCAGGGCCAGCATGGTGGGAGCCAAGGGTGTCTGAGAGGTGCATGGAGTCTCGTGGACCGGTTGAGAAAGAGGCAAATGCTGCTGCTGTTTAGAGTGATTGCAGATTGCGGGAGATGACAGGGAGGTTAGCTGAGGTTGGCTCAGTTACCTTTGAGAAATGCAAGCGATGATGTTGATGGGCATCGGGGGTCATCGGTGATGAAGTGATAGAGGGAGTTCTGAGAGTGGATGAAATCAGGGAGAGATGGCCAGGACACAGCTCCAAGGAATTCTAACACTCGAGGGTAGAAATCAAGAATTAACCATCAAATCTTAGAACTGGCAAAGGAGACGTCGAACAAATAACTAGCAAAAGCCAGGAGAGAATCAGAAGTGTGTGGCTAGGATGGAAGCCAGGAGAGACCAAGCGTTCCGAGGAGGAAGTGGTCGGCAGGGATGGAGGCAGCTCGGGGTCAAGGGAGAGGTGGCCTGGACACCGTCCAATGGATGTCATGACACGGAGGCCGATGGGGCCCTCAGGGACAGCAGTGCTGGTGGAGTGGTGCAGATGATCTGAACACACAGCCACACCCGGGTCACTGACACGGGCTAGATGACCTTCACACACTTCCATGCGAGTGACACACAGTACCTCTTGATTTCAGCCGAGGAGTCCAAATGTAACTCTCATGGCAAGGGCAGCTGCTTAGATATTTTAAACAAAGGGTTTATTTATTTCTTTTTTTGTAGTATTGGGATGGAACCCAGGACCTTCATACTGAGCTGCGTCCCCAGCCCTTTTCTTATTTTTTATTTTGAGATAAGGTCTCCCTAAAAATTGCTAAATTGCCCAGGCTGGGCTTGAACTTGCGATCATCCCGTCTTCGAGTGCTGGGATTACAGGCGTGCAGCACCACATCCAGCTAACAAAAGCTCTATTTTATTTTTGTGGGTTCCGGGAGTCGAACTCAGGACTTTGTGCTTGCCAGGCAGGCGCTTAAGCCGCTGAGCTATCTCACCGGCCCAAAAAAACTCTATTTTAAATAGATCACTGCTTTGTAGCACAAGGTTTAGCCATAGGATCAGATCCTACATAGTAAAAGCAGTGATTTTCAAATTTTTAATGTTAAAATTATTGAGTATACAAGAATATATGTTGATTGTGCCTACTGTTATTTACTATATTACAAAATAAAACAAAATTTAGAATATTTACTCATTCATTTATTGAAAAACAATAATTACATGTTAACATACATTACACTTACGAAGAACAAAGGAAGTGGTAATGTCAGCATTGTTTTTTCATTGTAGCGACTCTGTCTGGGTTGATAGATGGCAACTGGATTCTCCTGCCTTATTCACGATATGGTTGTTTTGGTTCGAGTTTGTGAAGAAAACCTGGCTTCACCTAGGTAAGCAATGAGAAAAGAGGTGAACTTAATAGCTTTTCCAAGTAGTCTTCGATGCTGCACTGACAATTTTTTTTTTGGTACTGGAAATTGAACTCAGGATCTCATGCTTGCCAGCGCGGAGCTATATCCCTGGCCCGTGCACTGACAATTGATAAAAGTAAGCTGTGGGGCCGGTGAGATGGCTCAGCGGCTTAAGCGCCTGCCTGGCAAGCGCAAGGGCCCGAGTTCGACTCCCGGAACCCACATACGAAAAAGGGGCCGGTGATATCGCTCAGCGGCACGGGTGCCTGCTGGCACGCGAGGTCCTGAGGTCGACCCCCCGGTACCCACAAAAAAAAAAAAAAAAAAAAAGTAAGCTGTAATGTGGAACATGAAGCCATATCAGTGAACTTCTCATTTTCTGCGACTTAACATCCACTGGAATTTTGTAGAGATTGTCGCTCATGCCTCATCCACCATTTGGAAAGTACAGTTTTCCCAGGTTATGCAGATTTTCCAGGTGCTGACAAATTTCACTCTACACTGTCAAAAAACCGTATTCACTTCTAGCACCCTTTCTCATCAGAAATATGCTAAGAAGGGGGCTGGTGAGATGGCTCAGCGGCATAAGCGCCTGCCTGGCAAGCGCGAGGGCCCGAGTTCGACTCCCGGAACCCACACACGAAAAAAGGGCCAGTGATATTGCTCAGCGGCACAGATGCCTGCTGGCGTGCAAGGTCCTGAGGTCGACCCCTGGTACCCACACACACACACACCAAAAAAAAAAAAGAAATATGCAGAGAAGGTACAAGCTCCTGGTGACAGATGAGTTTTTCAAAATTCTCATTTTTGCATATATATATACACACACATATATTTATCGTTGGCAACAAATACAAGAAGGTTACTTCCTTGTAGCGGCAGCTCGCTGTGCTTATTTTGTGAGTATAACTCTGACATATGACCAAGCCTGAATCACCAAGGGCTGGCAGTCATTCTTTTAAGCAAAACGATATTCATTGAAAAAAAAAAGTTTTGATCACAAATGAAACAATTGTTCAAATCTTCCTCTCAAGATCACTGTTATACTTTGTATGCCAAGTTTTGTTTGTGAACCTTCCAATGTCACACTGCCTTTTCATTTTGTTAAATTACTAGTACACGCAGAGGTGACAGGAAGCCTATTAGTACAGGTTGGTGCCACTACCTCGATTCATGCTAAGACTCCAGTGTACCCACCATTGCTTTACTCAGCCAGTGAATGTCACTACAGTGACAAAGGCAAATAAAATATTAGTATTACCATATTGACCTTGTGAGCCACTGAAAAGACCTTGGGGACCTCCAGGAGTCCACAACCACCCTTTGTCCCCTTCTGGTGCAGAGGAACAGTTAACAAGGAAGTTAGACATGGGAAGACTTGCAAATGCTCAAAACCAACAACAAAAAAGACAACAAATATCTTGTGAAAATGTTTGTATCTTGAGTGCAGCTCCGATAGCTAAGGGAAGTAGAAACGTATTTGGGGCTGTAGTTATGACTATGTTAGAAATTTATTGCTGGAACCAAGCTATTTGATGAGCTGTTTGATGAAATGCTTAAGAAACTAATAACAACTGAATTTGGTTCATTAAAATGTCTAGGATGTCTACCTCACTGATGCATTTCAGAGATTAAATAATGGCTCTGAAATCTATATGCCAATTAAGGGGAATATTATTTATTATAAAAGGTAGTTTCATGTAAAAACAGAATCGAGGCTTTAATAAATGTCAGCATTTGGAGGCCCTTTAGGAAACCAATCAAATGGTTTGGTTTGAATGGAGACGTTACTAGAGACAGGTTTTTGTTTCATGAGACAGAGTCTCGCCGTGTACTCCAGGCTGACCTTGAAATCACTATATAGTAGCCCAGACTGGCCTCAAATTTGCTGTGATCCTCCTGCCTCAGCCTCCCAAGAAGCTGGGATTGCAGGAATGTACCACCACACCCAGCAAGATAGGTTTTAATTAAATGATCATGCTTACACTTTAGATACTTGGTTCTGTCTGGTGTACGGATGACCGTGATGACTGTGACAGACGAAGGTGAAGGCCTATGGCAGTCCTGGAGGTGGGGTGTGGGCCACTCCATCTCTGTGGACAGCACTGGGAAGGAGTGGGTGGGCACCAAAGATAGTAAGGTTAAACACTTTGGAAATTGCTGACTGGGCTTGTGATGGGGAGATTTCCTAGGTTTCTGTCCTGTGCAGCCAGGTTTATCACGGTCCCTGTCACAGGCTGTGAGATCTGGAGAAGGGCCAGGTTTAATGGAGGAAGGACTGGCTGGATAGTGAGTAGGTTATGTGTAAAGTGTCTGTGGGACTCACTAACAGGCAGCTGCAGGAGGAGGGTTTGCAGCACTAAGGGAGGAACGGGATGGAGACAGAATTGAGAGTCACCAGCAGACACATAAGAAACTGAATTCTAGGAAGGATATGTGGTTGGAAAACACAGAGTGCTGAGGGAAGGCCAACACTGAGTAATGTCTGCAAAGAGGACTGAGCACCAGCAGCCATTTTGTCATCGGGAGGAAAACCAGGAAAAGGTGGTGGCACAGAAGCCACAGAAATAGGTTACAGAGAGAGAAAGGTAATGAGAGCGAGGTTACATTGTCAAGTACTAAATGTCGCAGAGGAAGACAGTGAATGAATATCACTGAGTGTTAATAGCAGTGTTTGCATAACGCGCCAACTTACTTTTAGACACCAGGACTCAAGGACATTTTAAAAGTTCATTTGCCTTACTTCTGGGTAACAATATCCAGAGTATCCACTACACAGTCAGTTACAGCGATGTATAAAATAAAATCAAAGCCCATGCAAATTAGGAAAATGTAGAAATGTTAATGGAATGACCATGCTGAATGCTCTGAAATGTCCCCAGAAGGAAGGGCATGGCCTGGTACCTGGCCTATTAGTAAATGAGAGGCTGATCCCTTGGCTGCCTGGGCAGGAATGTAAGTGTTCACATGTCCCATGCTGGGCCCTTGCTCAGGGCTAAGGGAACCCTTTGGGCTGCCAATTAGTGTCCCTCTGAAAGCCTGCTTTGGCTTTAGGCCTCTTTATCCATCTTGTTCCAACACAATCAGCCCAACCTCGGAGATGTGTGGGGACTGGGGTGGTTCTGGTTGCAGCCTCCACTTGCCTGCTATCTGTGCTCACAGCCTCTCTACCTTGGCATCCTGTGCCAAGGATGGCTTCCTGGTGCCTCCTACCTGGCAGTGTGGGCCACTTAGGGTCAAGAAGTGGTTCGTGGCACTGCATGGGTTAAATGTACAGATGCAGAACCGGATTCCCAGAATGGAAATCCCACTTCTGCCACTTGCAAGCTAAGCAAACTCTAGCGCCACAAATGAGGCAGAGGCTCCATTTTTAAATCTGTAAAATTGGGAAAATAACAGCTTGTGGGAATTATCAGCATTTGTGTTGTTGCAGAATCGGTACTGAACCAAAACGAAGTCACTCTACACCAAGGAACTGGAAGGCAACTTTTTATTACACCAGTGGGCTGGTGGGAACCAGTTCCAAATCACCAGCTCTGACTCAGAGCAAAACAGAACCTTATATATGTTTGTAAGCAGGAAGTAAGAGGGCTGATAGCAGGTTAGTTTATAATTGGTTACACAGGCTGGGTCATAGGTTGTTAGGCAGATTTGTCCCGGGCAGGTTTAGTCAGAGAGGGAGTGAGTCGGGGCCGGTGAGGTGGGTACAGTCAAGCATGTCCTTGACTAGGCTAGTCTATCTTGGGCAGAAAGTCCTTGGAACAGGCTAGCAAAACAGGATATTATGGGTTTGGGAGAGCAGGCAGCGCGGCTGGGTGCAGTCAGACAGAGCCGGGTCAGACTGTCTCTGAGTTGCAGCTGGCGTGATCAGTCAAGGCTGACTGAGTCTAACCATGTGGTGGGCTGGGTGAGCATATTCTGTCCCAAGATGATATTAAGCTGTTTGTTTGCTAAAATTCTAAAATTTAAATTTTCTGTCACAGTGTAGGCTAGGTACTCACAACAGTACCTGACTCCGTTGTAAATAATCAGTATTAGCACTCATTAGTTAGGAGTCGAGGAATACCTTAAACCTGGCCTGGAGGCAAGTGTTAGAACACATTCACTGTAATCTGCAAAATGCCTTCTTGACTGACGTGTACCGGGGGGCGTTTTTCCTTATCCACAGTGGAGGTGGGCTGCAGAGAACATCTGTCTGTCGGGGCCACATGTAACCAGCCGCAGAATGGCACAGGCTATCTGGGCTGGAAGGAACCCCAGGCTACCCAGTCCCTGACCTTTTGCACATCAGGTGCAGAGGAGGAAGCGGCTCTGAAAGGTCACAATCACGTGGGTGGCAGAGCATGACTAGCAGGCACCCTCTTTTTAAGACAAACACTCGTGCCTGACCTGTGTGTGTGTGTGTGTGTCCCCTGCCTTTTTCTTCTCAGCTGCCTTCTTTTCCCACTATCACTAATTTCTCCGGGTCAGATCACTTCTCCTGGAATAGAGATGAACATGGTCATGAATTCTGGACCCACCTTGCCACATCCATATTCGTGGTCAAGCAACTCGCCTCGGCGATAAAGCACCATTTAGTCAGTGAGCTGATTTTATGTGAGCTGTGCAATGAATGGAAAAAAATCATTAAGGTTCTGGGCTACCTCTTTTTCTGGGAACCCTAAAGATAAAGTGTGCTCTCCACAGTCAGAATTCATTAGAATGGAGAAAGCTGGCACCACAAGCTCCATGATCCCCTGCTGAGGTTCACCAGGTGCCTTGCAGAACTTGAAAAAGCCTGATGTTTAGAACAAAAGGCTTTTATAGAAACATGTGCATCTCTTTCAGTCAGGTGCCAGAAGTAGTGCACACCAGCATCTCTCTTTGAATAGATACAAACTTTTCCCCCCAACTGTTTCATGCAATGAAAAGGAACAGGCACCGCTGGACAGTGGACCAGGTAAGGGCAGGGAGTGATTATGACATCTGCGGCCCATTCTGCACCTGCTTTTTTTTTAGGCTCTGCAGTCCTATCTACATGGACCTTGTCAGTTGGCCAACTGGGGGACTTCAGGTAACCTCCCCAGCAAGAGTTGACCTGCAGGTGAAATGGTGAGAACGCCTCCCTAGGAAGAGGGTTCCGCCCCAGCATTGCAAAAGAAAAAGTTGACAAGGAAGTTCTAAGCAGAAGAAGGGTATGGACTTAAGGTACCTGGAATACAGGTGTTTAATAAATGAGAATTTCCCCCCAGGCCAGCCTCATAAAAAAGAAGGCTGCATCTCCAAGAATGGCCAAGGCATGTTATTTTGAGAAGGCTTTCGTGGCATCATCACCAAACCCCACTGAGGCCAGAGATGAACAGAAAGCTGTGAAGTCAGGTTTCAAATAGTGTGTGGCGTGGGGGTTTAGATGTTGTGTGACTGACACAAGTGTTTAGATTTTAGAAATTAGAATTATAAACAATGGGTAGGTTTCACATCAATCTCCAGATCCCCAACTTTTCTTACAAAATACCTGGCTGTGGAGGTCCTGAATAGTGGCTCTGGATTTAAATCTTCATGGGACAGAACTTGCCTGGGAACCAGGAGACAGAGTTTCCAGCAGAAATACTGTTCGAGCAAACTGCTTCTCTTCTCTCTTTGTAAAATAAAAGCTATCACTGTTCTAAGGCTGTAGTTCATTTCTGGGTTTAAAAAAAAAAAATACAAGGTTAAAAAATGGTGTAACTCTTCGGGTCACACAGTATTTTATAAATAGAATTACCTAGGTAAAAGAAAGCTTTCAGAACATATAAATCAGTGATTGCACAAAAGATTAGCCACACTGTATAGGCATGTGTATAAAAGCCACGATGATTCACAAAGAGGAAAATGTTTTTAAAACGAATGACGGCTCTATGCATAAACCCATGAGAAGACTGAAGCTTCTCACCGGCAGATGTGGAGAATGCAGACGTGCAGCATACCCATCTGGTCCCGAAGTGTCCCCATTTCCAATTCGCATCTTGTTCTGGGGAGGGTGAGCTTGCCACGCCTCATCTGTGGAGGCTTTCTGCTTGGCTGGCTTCAGACAAAGTTACCATTAACTCCCCAACCTGCGAGAAAACGGTTTGACACAAAGGGTTCCAAAATGTCCTCCTCTCCCCCTACAAGCCCACAAACAAATGGTACAGGGATGAGGTCAGAAAGGAATTCCCCGCCTACCAGGCCGCTGAATTCATTTACCTACCTCAGAGCGCATTCACAGAAAGGGGTGGGATGGGGAACAAGAGATGCTTAGAGGCCAAGTGGAGTTTGGGGGTCGAGCGCTACATTACGAGATTTGACAGCCTTTGCCAGCCTTCAGCTTCTTTGTGTCTATCACATAATACAGCAGCACAAACTGAGCAGCACACGATCTGTGGTTGCGCCCTCGGGCAGAGCACACTCTTTGCAAATGCTAATAGTATTGTAGCATCCTGTCACCCGGTAACACAAAAAAGGATGTTGATTTTCACATGAACCAGAACAGGCCCATTGTACACAGGTTTGTGACCAACTTGTAGTATCTGCACCTCAAAAGCCCAGCCTATCTTAGGGTCCACAGCTGGCGAACTGCACCGCAGGGGGGCGCCCGACGGAGAGAACACCCAGGTGCAAAGGCCTCGCTCCTCCAGTGGGGAGTGCAACACAGGGCTTCTGACTGGAGTGAAATTACGCTCCGTGGTCTTGATTGGGCTGGGGCCACAGTAATCGGTATAATTAGCAAGGACGTGGCGGGTGAGGGGTTCAGAAGAGGGATGTGTGTGACAAGCGAAGCGGCTTTGTGGTGGTGCCCAGGCAGCGCTATTAGCATCATCAGACCATTTCCATTCTGATCGGCTGGAGAAACTGGGAGCATCTCAAGGCAAGAAACTTGCACATGTATGAGATTTCTGGAATTTTATAAATGTAGTTGAAACTGCAAAGACTTCCGCTAACACCTTTCAAAAGTGTTAAGATTTATTGGAAACAAAAAAGTAGTCAAAGGGAGTAATTTGGGAAGATATGTAGAATCGAGGTTTAAAAGTTTGAGAAAAGTAATTCTGTATCTTAACAGGTTAACTCAAAAGGAGCGAGAGGGCCTGCGTAGGTTCGATGGGAAAATGAGCACGCTGAGGAGAAATTGCAAAGCGCTCCTAACACATACGGCTGACGCAGAGCCTCCTGACCCTCGTCTTGCCACAGGAACCACACCTCTCTGCTGGTACTCTCGTGCCTGCCATGTGAGGACAGCCTGATCGTTAGAGAAAATGTTCCTGGCCCACTTCTGCTAGGAAGCCAGTAGCTCATGTTGTAATTTTTAGGTGTATCATGTGCCCTAAAGTGCTCCTGGCATTAACAATATGCTTGGTTTCCTTAAGCATTTTTGGAGTGTATTTTGGAGAGCGCACAGGTTTGTAGCGAGACTTGCTTTCAGATTCTGACTTTACTACTTGCTAGAATGACCTTGTGCAAGTTACTGATCTGTTCTGAGCCTACCTTATTTCCTCACCTATAAAATGGAAATACTTCCTGTGACAGAGCATGACAAACACAAGATATTCTGGTTTCCTTACTCTGGATTCAAGTACTCCTTTAAATAAAAAAGTTTTAAGCCGGGCATGGTGGCACACGCCTGTGATCCCAGCAGTTGGGAGGCTGAGGCATGAGAAGCACTGCAAGTTTGAGGCCAGCCTGGGCTACATAGTGAGTTCAAGACCAGCCTGGACTACATAGTGAGACCTTGTCTCAAAAAACCAAAAAAAAAAGTTTCATTGAACCCATCTTTTGGCAAGACATAAAGAGGTGCCAGGGGAGTTTCTCGATGGGTCCTCAAATGGTGCAGACCAGTTCTGATCACTTCTTGCAGCATCTGAGCCCAACTGAGAGCTTTATAATGGGCCCGGGGGGGAAGATGGGCTCCTATTTCTGGAGAAAGAGCTGCCAACATGGGCAGGCACCTCTTGCTGTCAGTGCTGCTCATGGCAACAGGAAGGCAGGTTCACAACTGTTACTGGGTGTGTGCTGTGTATCTTCTTGGGGACCTGGTATGATACCTGGTTTTTATCACCTATAAGTTGTATAAAAATTATATGTTTAGCATGCAAGAGGACTGTTTACCACCCAGTGCATCCTGGCAAATGTGAGCACTCCAAATATTTAATTGCTCTGGACAAATACATTTCTTAAAGGAGAAACAGGAAGCTTTGCACTTCGCTGACGCTGTAGGACTACTTCCGTATAAGAGCTATGCGAAAGAAAGGTTCACAACAAATGGGACAGAGAATAAGTGAGCAGAAAAAGGGGTAGTACGTTCATTCCTTCAGCTGGAGTGGACAATGCGAAGAAAAGAAACTGGTCAGGGCCTCGAATCCTCATGGTCAGAAGTAGTATACGGATCTGTGTGGAGAACTCTGTTGGCACAGATTACCTGGCACCCTGACGTTAACAAACCTAAGTGATGACAGGTACGTCGTCGGATTACAGATTTCTGCAGGAGACACTGTATCTTCTCCAAACAGATGCGTCATAAAGTATTTGTGAAAGCCAAGGCCTGGCATTAGATTAAGAGGTAGGCAAGGGGTCCAGGTAGTGCAGCTTTCTGATGATCCGACCTAATTCTCATACACGTTAGCAAAGCAGGAAGGTGGAGTTAACCTATTCCCTGTAAAACTTCCCACGAATACTGGAGGTCTCACGAGCAAACGCTAGTACGTGCTAGCCTACGTGAACCGTGATAGTGCATAAAATTCTGATTTCCACGCTGCTGCTCTGTGACAGCAACTGCGGAAGCAGCAGGTGGCTCCTCTGCCTTGACTGCTAGGGCGTGTGATTAGCGAGACAGCAGGAAGCCCGGCTCAGGAGCCTGTGGGCAGGAGCGGGGGGTGGAGATGGGGTCTCCAGTGGCAACTTGGTCTTCAGTGGTGACCCTCAGCTCACTTTTTCAAGTGTTGAATATTCCCAAGTACTTGGATAGGAACCAGCTGACACCTGGGTTAATGAATTAAAAAAAATAAAAACAAAAAAACCAGCCACAACAATGATTTCTACCACAAAGAACGACTTTGATTTAAAGCTATTTAGAAGTAATAGTTACAGTAGTCGTGTACTGCAAACGTGTACAAGAGGAGGGGATCAAGAAAGAGGTGGAGGGGAGGGTGGGAGGGAAAAAGGAATGAAGATGTGTTACGTACAAGCACCAGCTCCACACAATGGAGGCCAACATCACACGCTGCAAAGAAATATTACGCACTAATAAAGAAAATGATCTGAAAAAGAAAGTAGTAACTTCCTCGTCACTGACTTGATCCCGAGCAACCCTTCACACTGGCTCTACAGGATGTGACATCGCTCATACGATGCCCTGCAGATAGATGAGTGCACCCCAACTTTCAGGCTGGTTATGCAACCCTCATTTTAGGGTACAGGTCTAACCTAACGACTTACAATGTGGGTGCTTCTTACACTTAGTTTTATAAACTGTCTTTTGGGTTAAAGATCACCCAATTTAAACTTTCTTGATACAGTTCTACTTTTTAACCTTTGCAAACAATTTTTGCAGTACTTGTCTTAACTCTAAGTTCTCCATATTTATCAACTTAGCCTAATATGTGCAAAATAAGATGATCTTAGTAATCACAATCTGGGCTCGTGATAACTTTAAAGTACATCTTGTGCTGTGATTAAGTAACACATCTGTATCATCTGTAAGCACAGGACAGTTACACTGGCTCTTCAACTGCACGTGCTAAAACAACTGCTCTGTTAATATTCAGGAACTTTTTCTTCAAACTTTTTAACTTGAACCATAGAGACGATGAAAAATTAATTTAAAATACAATTATTGCCTATGTCCCTTCTAAAGGAATTTGTAAAAAAGGTTCCTGACACTTACCAATCAGAAATAGACCATTCTACAGCTACTACGTGTCACTTTCTGAAGTAATTGTGACTTTGGAATCTTCCCAGTTTTGATTTTAGCCAAGTGCAGGAACCCCGGAGAAGGCATAATGCACTCTATCTGACTTTACACATCTAACGATCGAGAAATTAGCATCACGTCTGAGCAAGGTGCTGGTAGGAATAAAAAATAAAAAATGAGTGGTGGGAATCTTTACTGAGGCGGTGGGTGGGACTTAGCCATCTTCACAGCTCCTTCCAGATCTAAGACTTGGCCGTAACTTCTTAGTGAGCCTCATGTATGACTGAACATGTTAGCATCATTCGTGAAAATGATGGCCATGGGCAGCAAGTGCAAACAGAAAACAGGTTTTATATATTTTACCAAAGAAAATACCAAAATGTTTTGACAAGTATTATGAAAAAAAAAAAGCATTAATCAAACACGGTTACAACTGTGCAATGCAAGGTAGGTGAAATTGAAGCACCTGGAAGAGTCACATTAAGAGTTTGCTATATCATGAATTTCATTATCTGATGGGGTCAAATGACCTGAGGTACATAGGGTTTTCTCTCTCTCCCTCATAAAACAGGGAAAACTTTAAAAGATGCTCTCCATAATAGAATTATAATGTGATTAAGTATCTTAATTACTCATCTACACACGTAAACTTAGATCAAGCGCAGGCAAAATATAAGTTCTGTAATATCTACATGTCATGTGAGGTCTTAAAAATACAAAGTTGATTCACAGTGTACAAGCGAACACAAGGTAAGTTTTGAATGTTTAAACAACACATAATCATGATCACTCAAAAGGTAAGCACATTTTCAAGCACATTTCCACACTGCTAAAGTATGAAAGTATAAGATATGCTAGCTTAGGTAATTGAGATAAAAGCCATTGTTACAATCACATTTACTGGAAAGAGAAAAATATCACGTTTCTCTTCTCAGATAAATACATCTAAAATAAATAAATACAAAATGATTAGCTAGTTAAGGAATTAGTCTTTTAACCCTACACTCTGAATCTTATATGTGAAATCCCCAGGTTATAAAGTTAGGAAGCACCACTCTGGCAATGCTTCCCGCTCATTTTTACATTGTTTCTTTGCATTTGGTCACTAAGTTTCTGTGAAGGAACTCATGTGAATAAAGCCTGGAAAATGGGGGCCAAAGAGGAGAGAAAGAGTTCAGGTCCTGGCGAGGCGGGGCGCTCTGCCAGTCGCTGTAGCTCGGTCAGTTCAATGCCAAGTAGCAAGAGCTGCCCCGCTTGCTCCCCCTGTGCAAGACCTCCACATACTGACTGTTAAAATGAACAACCCTGACCTATCAACTCTGGATAGCATCGATTTAAAATTAATCAGTCTTCCATACAGAGCTTTCTTCACGCCATTCGTTGGAAATTCTGACATGAAAAACAAATGATTCCTTGTCCAGTTAGACTTTAACTTCTGTAGACTGAATACATGAAGTTATTTTTTAAATTTAAATTTCAGTAACTTCTTGTTTTTGGGCCACACACACAACACACAGGGTTCACTGTTGGGACTGAATTTTATTTTTTCTTTCTGTAACATCTGCATTTAATAAATACCTAGCTTTCAACAACAACAAAAAAGCATGCTTACTTAGTATGAGCTCAGCTAAAAAAAATCCACACAAGAAGCGGTATTACTGAGGGTGGTGGGGGGAATGTCAGGATGTCAGGGGTCACATGAGATTTTTAATAATTTTTAATAAGTATTTTTATCATTTACTTAAATATTTAAGTTACAATATGGGTCTCCTCAAAGACATGAAGGTTCTCCTCCCCTCTCTGGAAAGCTTAAGGGACGTGATAAGATTACTGCCTAACATCAGCCTTTTGCTTGGGAGAAACATGCAGAAATACAGAGGATGGCATTTTCTCTAACTGTAGTTCACAGAAACAAATATGGCCCTATTTCTTCCTGTTTCAGAAACAGATGTGTGGCTAAAATGAGTGTCTTGCAATTGCAAAATCATCATTGCTGTCACACGATGTCTGCTTCGGGGTAAGGTTGCCCAGGGCAGCACAGGCTGGGGCGCTGGACCAGAGGGCGGAGCCGCGCCCCACCTGTGTGTGAGCAGGGGCCGCTCTGCTCCCTTTTGCTCATGCTGAGACCTAAAGAAATACAAAAGGCTCCTGACTGCTCACCTACCAAGAACAATGTGCACTGCTGCTAACTGAGGAAAATTGGATCTATTTTTCTTAACATTTTAAAACAAGTATTTACTGAATTCGGAGTTTCCAAAATACAGTATTTTGTGACATTCTCCAATCTTACATATTAAGTGTCAGATCTTCATAATGAAGGATACACTTATGTTAAAAAACAAAAAGTGGAGGGTGGCAAGGGAATCGTTACTAAAAAACCAATCCAAGAAAACTATAAAATGTAGTAACTTAGAAAATAAAAACTGTCACACAATGAGCATTTTTATCAACATAAAAGACTTAATAAAAAGGTAGGAGATGAGAAAGACAGTTTAAGTAAAATATGGCATACTTCTTTGCTTTAAAATTCTTTGGCCAATTAAAAAAAAAATATACTGTAAAACACAAGAAAATGTGGGGAGGATATCACTGCAACTGAACTGCAATGAATTCAACTTTAAATTTTCACCTGAGAGGGGATGGTCAAGATTGCTCTAATTGTTGACGTAATTTCTGTGTGAACTAGTACACTGGGGTTAGGGATGTAGCTCAGTGGTAGAGGGCATGCCTGTGATGCACAAGGCCCTGGATTTGACTCCTAGTACCGCAAAAGAAGAGAAAAGAAATGAAATAAAATGGTCACAAGAAATAAAGCCTTTTCCTTACGCCTACTTCAAATGTTCAACACGATTCTAAGTGAAAATACTCCACCGATTACCCTTAATCTTCCTCACCCTGTGTCACAACACAGTGCCTCTGTCAATAGGGAAAAACTGCTGTTAACAGAAAGCCTAACTTTAGTATACAACATCTAAAATGAGTGTTTCCACTGGGTACAGACAGTGTAAAAATAGCAAGAGGAGGGAAGCTGGCTCTCAGGGCAAATTTCTAAGCTAGCAATGAAAGACTTAAGTTTTTAAAATGAATATACACTGAGCTGTTGTCATTCAAACCAACCTATCTGAAGGGTTCTTTTGCTAGCCGATTTTTTTCACATGGTAAATATAAATGGACTTTCATGGTCAAACAGTTCCTTGGATATAGACATTACAGATACAGATAATTTAGTAGGCTACCATCATTTTATATACAATTGATAACTCTTAAAAACTGCTATGAGTTTTATTCCAAATCAACTAGCATTACATTTCTGAAAAGAAACTGAAGTGAGTAACGCCCGCTAATGAATTACACTAGTGCTGCCATGAAAGACAAGAAGCAGACAGCCAGTTTCTTATCTCAAAGGCCACACCTAATGGCCACACCAGCTATGTTACGCCAAGTTGTCCCTTCAGTACAAATGGGACGTTAATGCCATCTCCACTGTTCTTCCGTTCAAAAGGAAGCTGATGGTTAACGCGCCTGTAACACACGTCAGTTATTTCAGCCCGTGACTTTATTGTATGTTTAGAAAGGTGGGACAGCAGAAGAAGAGGCAGGACAAAAACTGAAGTTTTCTTTCTTCAGATATATGCAGAGGTGATTATATTATCAGTAGGAATCTGTAGAAATAAACCCATTTGATAAATTTAGGTCTGGGGAGACAAATGCAAAATTTCTAGATAAACTTCATTACTTCATGATCATAAAAAAATTGAAACTTCACTGCCTAAGTTTGGTAGTTTTACTAAAATTATTTAGAATATTGCCTACCATAAAATATTAGCATAATTTTATCAAACATGATATACCAATAAAAATATACTGGAATTAATTCCTTACACAACTTTAGAATAAATTAAAATTGGTATTGAAGAATCTGTACACAGCTGTGTTGAGTATAAACATCCTCAGCAAATACTAGAATTACAATTACAGAAAACTAGTTTTTAAAAAAGCAAAATTATCACACTGAGAAATCCTGCATATGTTAAAATTATAATTGAGAACTATTCCTTCAGATGCTCGGTAACTTTTATAAAATGGTTAGAATGAAGTAAGGCTACCATTCTGCCAGATTTATTTTTTTAAATGGACCTGCAGAGTACAAAATAGATCATTTGTCCAAGGCATAGGTATTTCGTGAGTTCACGGAGTCATGATCACCAGGGCAGGGAAGGGTCTTAGAGACCGGGCAGTTAGGCAGCAAGGAAAATCAGGGTGGTTTCCCCCGATCGGGGCCTCTCCATGCAGAAACAGCACCACCAGCTGCCTCTCAGGACTGCCCTTGGCTACTCTGGGGACAGACGCTCTTGGCAGAGAAAAGCTCCATCCTGGTTAGCTATGGTAACTTGAGATGCCATGCTCACCAACTTAGAGCACAGCCACTGTTACGTGAAATACTGGGTGACTTTGGATGTCCTCATATTCAGTAAAAACCCCCAGCAACACATTATATTTTTAATATATAATATATATTATATATTATATTATATATTATATATATTTAATATATAAACCCCCTATTATATTTTTAATAGGGTTTCTGTGGCTTTCATGAAATTTCCCCCCCAAAGGCTACATCTAAACAAAAATGTCATGTAAATTGTGATGCTACAGAGAAGGTCCAAATTAAGAAGGCATTAAAAATGTCCATCTCTACTAGCAACTATTCATAGTAACTATCATGACTGGGATAATATTGGAACACTTTATAGTTTAAAAATAAATTTTTATACATGGAAGGTATCTAATACATTCATAAACACAGATACTTATATACCAAAACTAATTCTGGCTTGTGCTAGAGATAATTCTGTATTTCTGTAGACTTCTCTACATCTATCTGAAAGAAACAAAACAAAACTTTAACCCCATGCCCCCTTGCTTGCTGGTGCACGGTCTGAATGATGCCCGGTCCGAGCTGCACCTCCCTTTCTCGGAGCTCTCCTCAGCCTTTTTCCCCGCAGCACAGAAGAGCAGGCTGCGGGGCTGGGGCCTGTCCTGAGCTGAGCTGAGGGTGGCAGGGAGGGAACCTTTCACAGTGCTGCTCCTTCCAGGTCCGACGGTGCCACAGGGTGCCTGAAGCACAACGCTCACAGATAAAGTGACAAAATATTTTAAGTAAATGACAATGGCTTAATCACTACATTCTTCTTGTCTAGACTTCATCAGTAGAGGCACATGATTTACTGATAATAATTTTTCAGTGATAATGAACAACTGACTATGCTACCAAGTGAAGTCCTATATATATTTTACCAGGAGCATTCCTATGATGCCAGACTACACAACTGGACAGGAGTCACACACTGAGAAGAGTAATACATTCTAAGTGATAAAGTGACTTTACACAGGAAAAGGCCTCATCTAAATGTTCTTAAACAAAAGGCTAAGACTAAGAATTATGAAAATTTTTAGTCAAGCCAAATAAATAAAAAGCTTTTTAAGTTGAATATTTAACATATGCATAATTATCCACTATGAACATCAGGAATAAAATAATGACAACTATAGTTCAGTTCTTTATGTGCAGAAAATTGGAGTCACCTGCATATTATAAAATATCGTAGCCCTCTGTTCACCTCTGTTCTGTCCAAATGGTTTAGTTCAGCCAGAAGGTAACCAAGGTACTCAAAGGAACATTATATGCTAGTTTCAGAGATTCATGCCATTAAAATTATAAGGAACAAGCTGGCTATAGTCAAGCAGAATAAACTATTAGGAAGGCTTAAAATACAAATTTTGCATAGTAACCAATGTAGTAGCAGATGTTTTACTCACTTAGTACAATTTATTTCTCTTGGTGAAGAGCTTCAATGAAAGCATCAAGTTTTTCTTGAATTTCTCTAACTTTCTCTATGGAGAAAGAAAAGTAAATTAGTAAAAGAAAAACAAATTTATTTCTCAAAAGCATCTCAAATTATAGGAGATAATTTACTAAATGCTCTGGTGTACTTCTCAGTACCCTAGATCCAAATAATGTCCAGATGCACTGGTGTAGCAGTGCTTAGCCATTTTTTGGAAGGGAAGGAAGAGAGGTATGTGACAGCCCCATTTGGGAAGGTATTAAAAGCTAAGGACTCTTACACAGAAAAATGTACAAGAAGATACAGGTATACTTATGGGTATAATTTTAATGAATTCTCTGATTCTCTGAAGTCCTATTAAGGATTCATAGTTAGCAATGTCTGAAACAGGAAAATAAAACAATTAAAAACAAAAAACAAAAAACAAAAAACCAGGTGAGTATTTAACTGGCCTAAGAATGAAAAATGATTTTTTAAGTCTAAAGGAATGGGAGAAGTTACAGAGGAAAGATCAACCAATTATGACTAGAATCACTTTCATTCATATGTCAAAATATCATACAATTAAAGACAAAACTTTGGGAAATATTTACAAGAAACAGGTAAGGGCAATAATACTTTAAAAACACATACAAGAAAGTACTTTATCAGCTGCCAATGCATAAAGTTTAAAAATACCACAACCTCTAAAAAGTAGGTTTATATTACTGCTTTTTTAAAGTTTAAAGGCTTCCAAATAGAATCTCTATTTCTCTCTGAAATGTAGATTTCCTCCACAAACGCGAACCCCTCGAAGTACACGCCGATCTTCTCCCAAAAGCAGAGAAGTCATGACTCACACTGCTCTGCTGCTGACTCTCACACACTTCCCCGTTTGGAGCACAGGTTCTACTAAACATGACAACAAACACTTCTGTTCTTTCAACACCATTTCACGTACCAGTGGAAAGTACCAGCTGAAGTGAACTGATTCATTCAAAATCAGCAATCTAGAGGTAAAACTGGTAAGCCATCTTTTTATCCACTGGAAAAACACATAAGATGTATTTAATATTCAACATTTGTATCTTTTTTTTTTTTTTTTTTTTTTTTTGTGGGTACCGGGGGGTCGACCTCAGGACCTCGCGCGCCAGCAGGCGCCCGTGCCGCTGAGCGATATCACCGGCCCCTTTTTCGTATGTGGGATCCGGGAGTCGAACTCGGGCCCTCGCGCTTGCCAGGCAGGCGCTTAAGCCGCTGAGCCATCTCACCAGCCCAACATTTGTATCTTTTGCATTTAAAAAGGTATCTGTAAAACTGAAAATTTAAGTACCTTTTTTTTTTTTTTCTTTACTAGCAAGGACTCATTGGTGATGAGTAACCATGAAAAAGAGGAGCTGTCGTTTTTACAAATTCTTCCTGGCATTGCAGGAAATCAACAAAGCCTACTATGGCTGCATACAAGCAGCATAATATTTTTATATTCTTTTTCTAGTAACCTAGCACTAGCTCTAGGTTTTTGGTGTTAGATTAGGACTAATAAAAAGTCTGTGGGGGAGGAAGGCTCTGTTGTTTTAATAAAACTAATGATACTAGTTATCACAGTAGCCTTTTCTTCTCCTATATAAGATTAAAGTAGAGAAAATAATCATGACCCATCTTTTAGAAATTGAGTCTATATTTTTTGGTAGGCTGGTTTCCATTTCTCAAACAGCAGTTAAACCAGTAACATACCTGCTTACCCAAAATAAGATCACATTAATTTTAAAATTAATCCATCTAGTTGCTTAGAAACAGCTGAACTAATTTTTTTTTCAATGAACGTTTAGAAAGTTTTATGTGTCACTCATTAGCTAGAGAATTTTTAAAAAGGATGAAAGCAGGAGAAAAAGATTTTCTAAGTTGCTTCATAGAATTTTGGAACGGTCTTTAAAAAATCATCTACCTCAAATGGCACAACTAGAAATTTAAAGAGGTGTTTTGAGCCTCAGCAACTCCTCTACACTCTTCATGCAGAAACCTTTCTACTTGGGAATGGTGTAATATATGGAGAGAAAATCCAGTTCTGTTTGACACAGGACTTGGGTGCCATCAGCAGCTCCAGGGCCGGGGATCCCCCCTTTTGCACTGTCAGTCAACGAGCTCTGTCCTCAGCTGACAGACTGTGTGCAGGTGCTGCACAGTGGCACCACTAACGAGGGACTGCAGAGCAAGAGCTATCTGCACTGAATGATGCCCAGAGCCGCTCTGAGGTGGGTGTCTAACTCTGTAACATCTAAGTGAAAATCAAAACGTTCTAAAACTCAGCTGAAAGCAACTCTTTTTCTATACGGGAGTTAAGGGATTATTTAATATAAAATCACAGCATAAAAAACAGTCAAATTCCCCTAAAAGGATATACTTTTACAAAATTTTACAATTATGATATGAGGACACAGTACTACTTTGCCTTGAAACCTCAAGAATGGCACAGAGGAACTTAAGTAAGTTACTAGAAGTGATGGGGATTGGAGTGGATGGAGGTAAGGGTTACAAGAAAAAAAGAATGGTGGTCAGGTGTATCCATTCAACACTAAAAAAAAATTCATGCCTTTGTCATTCTGTCACCTATCCAATGCACCTGATGGAATGGTATGGGACACAGGTGATTTCCCACTATTGAGGAACATATCTTGCTTTCTCTCTCACTCAAAATTTTTGTCTACTATGTTTGGAGGGATTTCAAACTTGACCTTTCATTTGGTCCTCACTCAATCCTGTGGGTATCACTGCTAAAGATGAGGATGTTAAAGCTTAAAGAATTAGCCCTGCTTATATTTCTCTGATTCAGAAACGCATACTAGATGGGCCACCATCTGCTGAATCTAACTGGTGGCAAAGCAGATTCTACTTGTTATAAATATTATTTTTATGTGAAATAAGACATATTTTGGTAAGAACCAAGAATGAGTATAGATTATCATGCCTAATTATAAAGCAAACTCCTTTTCCTATTAAATATGAATGAAACATTCATAACTAGAGATTTCCTAAAAATTCTGTGACTTATTTCATAAATTAAAGCAACTCAGGAAGGGATTAACAACTATTTCTGCTACACAGTTCTACATTCAGTGAATAGGGAGTCTACTTTCCATTTATCTGAAGTTTACTTAAAAGATGAGCTATTTCAAACATCCATTCATTGTGCTTCTTGATTGAGTCATGAATATTCCCATAATCCCCTGCTCATAAACCACCAGCTCAGTGAATGAAGCTGCTTCTCTTTTTTTTCTTTTCTTCAGATGACTTGACACCCATTCATATTTTGGGTCTCTTTATCTCCACGTGAAATGATACTGCTACTCTCATTTTCTTTTTGAGTTTTCTGATACTTGCTTTAAAAGTCTCAAATATAGACTAATCTGTAATTAGGTTTTGAATACACTGTGAATGCAAAAGGCCAAACCCGGGAGAAAGTTCACTTCAGTGGTTAATAAGAGTTTAGAACAGGGACAAAGAGCCACACACAAAACACTACCACAGGCACTGAAATAAACCTTTTACAACTTCTGATGTTTTTGAAGAAAGCAGGACTGAGCTGCAAACTTACTAATGCAGTGTGCTTTAAGCACTCCCAAAGATCCAAATGTGCCTCAGCGTAACTCCTTCATCATAGGCTGCAGACCACATTTTATGACACCTCGTAGGTAAGGAGTGAGGAGTGTTTCATGAAAGGGCTGAAAATTAACGCAATGCTCCCTGTGTCACACATGTTGGTCCTGAACAGGTTTGCTTTTTATAGACATTACATTATAAAAGTGCTCTTTAGAAGTTCAGTAAAGGAATCTAGGATGTGGAGAAATAAGCGGGGAGGGACATGAAAAATAGACCAGACTCAAGATAATCAGAACTACTGTCAAAACTTAGATTCAGCACAAGAAAAAAATGCGCACCTTTTATATGTGATGAAAAGATGAACTAGAGACATAGTTAAATGCATATAGTTCAATCTAGCATATTTACCTTCTGTGTCTTGAACCCTATACGGTTCCCCCCTAAAAGGGACAAGACTACTTTTTAAAATTTATTTTATTTTTCTTTTGTGGGTACCGGGGGTCGAACTCAGTACCTCGTGCGCCAGCAGGCGCCCGTGCCGCTGAGCGATATCACCGGCCCTTTTTTCGTATGTGGGTTCCGGGAGTCGAACTCAGGCCCTCATGCTTGCCAGGCGCTTATGCCGCTGAGCCATCTCACCGGCCCGACAAGACTATTTTTAAACAGACTCAATAAAAAGATAAACAGAAATAGTTCTGATTGTTACAGAAGTAGGAGGCATTAATTCCTATGTCCTGTAAAACTATTTAAGATGGGCTGAGTACTGTCAAAGCTGGGGTTACCGCACTTCTGGAGTCTATAAAAAGTCTGGCTTATTTTATTATTTCAAAAATTCAAATGAAAATTTCTGTTTGGGACAGAATTACACCCATTCTTCTAACAACTATTTATTTGGACTGAATAGGAGCTATAACTGGTAACTGTATATTTTTAATTGAAAAGAATGTAAGTGTATTGTGGACAACTTTTTCTAAAACATCCATTTTATAGGAATATACAATAACAAAAGGTTTGATGATAATTAAAAAAAAATCCCTGGTATAGCTCACTAATAATCAATGGGGCAGTTATTTTATGTCATTTTTATAAAAGGGAGAACATAATGCAAGGTATACTTTATAAGATACACTATGGTGTGGCATTTTGCCATTACTCTTAACCTGTAGGGAAGTCCTAGTTTTGACTTATCTACAGAATGAGGGAATTGATCTAGAATTCAAAGCCCACATTACTTTAAAATTTAGACTGATTCCTGTAATCCCAGCACTCAGGAGGATGAGGCAGGAGGATCACTGTGAGTTTGAGGCCAGCCAGGACTAAATAGTGAGTTTAAGGTCAGCCTGAACTACAGAGCAAGACCCTGTCACAAACAAACAAACAAACAAACAAACAAATTCAGAGTAAAATGTACCACCCTAACTGATTACATGTTTATAATTGCATCTTTTTTAACTTGTCTTTTTGTTTATTCCTTAGTGCCTCTTTATTTATTTGATGTTAACCTCTGGTTAAAAAAAAATGGTAATCACAAACTGCAATATTATTCTCACAGGGCTACATGATTCACTTTGGAAAGATCAGTTTTATGATGTTTTCCAAAAATCAATGTGGGGACCACCAGGGACTGTTTACACAAATAATGTACTTAGAAAAAAGACTGTCATTTCAAATCACCTGCCTAGTACAATAGAGATGTACATGAATATTCTTTCATTGTTTAGTCATTCATAGTTAAGTGATCTGACTGAACAAAATGTAATTCAAACATTAAAAATGATTATTAAAAAAACTATTTTATCACCCAAAACCAATATGATTTAGAAAACTGCCTTACGAAACAGTGAGGTAAATTACAAACTATGTTGTTGAATAGATAAATAGCTCAAGAACGACTTGTAGAAAGTTCAGTTTTTTAAACTACATATTAAAAAAAAAAAACTCTTAAAAAAAAAAAAAACTCTTAATGCAAGCATTTCTACCATGCTTCTTTTAGCTAATGTGATCAAAACCTCTTCAAACTCTTTATATTTTGAAGTGTATTCTTTAAAATACTTCAGTCTGAATGTGGACTTTCTATTTAGGTTTTGTACTTGCTAGACCCTTTGAACCTTCTAAGTAGATGTCAGCTCTAATTCCAGGGGAACTAACTACTAATGATTGCGAATCCGCCTCAATTAACAACAAATGGTAGTGTCATTCCAGGTGCTTGTCAATGGCAACTGGTATAAAACCTTGAGATTTTGGCTACCCGATCGTTACTAACAGATGTAGTATTTATGGAAGGTGGAACGTGGGGTGTATAATTCATTCGGTTCTTTGGATGAACCAAACCCGACTGCCATGCATTTGGACTACATCATCTGGGCTTCCCTCAGAACTGCTTACTGTTGGCCTCCACCAAGGAATGTTGCAATAGAGGCCCAAGAAATTCTGGATCACACACAGTCATTCGATTCGGTGTGTTATCCAACTCAGTGTCCACTTAAGAACGCTGATGGAAGATGCTTCTGTCAGGTGTGTGAACCACGGATCCCATGCTCCCCCTAAGTCAGACACTGCTGTGCTGTGGTCTGAGGGCCACCATGACTGGGACCATCAATGTTGCCTTCCTTCCACTGGGCACCAGCCAATGATCTCTAGAAGAGTATGGAGAACCCTTAATTAAACATAAGTTTTGAGGGGTTACCAATCTTATCCAACTTTTACTTTATTTCATTTGCCCCGGTTTTCAGTTCAGTATTATTATTATTTTTTTTTATGTGGGTACCGGGAGTCGACCTCAGGACCTCACGCTTTGCCAGCAGGCGCTTGTGCCGCTGAGCGATATCACCAGCCCTTTTTCTCCTTTATGTGGGTACTGGGAGTCGAACTCAGGACTTAGTGCTTGCCAGGCAGGCGCTTATGCCGCTGAGCTATCTCACCGGCCCCCAGTTCAGTATTTTTATCTTTTGCATAGAATACATGTTTGTAAGCTGCCTCAAATCCTTTTTGGGTAAGTCAGGGAATGAATAATCAAACTAACAAGCTTGTTTGTAGAAGATATTCCATTAGCCAGCTAATGGAATTCACACAATATACCAAAATATTCTAAAAGTGGTCTTTTTATATTGGTAATGCTTTTTAAATCAGTGATTTAAGATCATTCTGCAAGGTGAGGGTGGGGATGACAATATTTGTCACATTTAATCTAGGAGTAATTTCTGCATGGGAAAAATATTTACTTTTACTTATGCTCAATTCTTAGAAAACCCAACATTATAAATATCTATAGCATTTATTTTCAGCAACAAAAATAAAATTTAAAGTTTTATGGGATTCACGATCATCTTTTAAAATATAAAAGCTAGACAGATTCTATCATAAGATTACAATTGCCTACTACGCTTCATTTTGCACATAAACTGTTATGTATCAACTCAAATTATGACCCCAAAACTTTTAAAAGTTGTTTCATCTGCTCATTAGTAGTACTTCTATTTTCTCCAAAAAGATTAAAATGCATATTTAAAAATAAATATATTTCTTTTGGCCCATATGAAAACCTAAATATCAATATATTTTTAAAAATATAATTCAGGCAATAATTTGAGAAGATTTTAAAAAGTCAGTAAAATATTCTGTCCCAATCAATTAAATATGCATTAAAAATACATCTCTTTTTCCCTCCTCTTTCTAACTTAAAAGTGTATTTTGCTCTGAGTTTCATTGGGAGGAAAGTTGAAACATTTTAAAAAAAGGAAAACCACCCAGGCAGCCCTTAAAGAGGTAGGACATCATTTATCACCTGCAAAGACAGATTTATAAGAAGAGGGCCCCTTCTGTTCCTTTAAGACTGCAAAACAGATGGGAAGTGAATGGACAGTCAATGGGACAAGAAAACACGTGGGAGGTGCTGCTGTATGTATGTTCCCAGCCTAAGAAAGAGGTCAAGATTGTAACTGCATGACTGGGGCCTGGAAAGGGTCTTTCTTCAAGCTGTTACAAAGACAAATGCTGTTCCTCATCCCGCTGTCAAACTGTTATAAATATTGGTTTGTCAAAAGACCCTCAGTGCCCAAGCTTTAAAAAGCAGGCGCAACAGATGAATGACTCATGAGAATGATTCTTAAACAGTCAACTTATTAATGTTTTAAAAGTAAAAGAAAATAATGTAAGATCAGAGAATGTAATTCTGATTTATTAACCAAACTAAAAATCAACAACAAAAAAACGGAATTAAGAATTACAGGCTTCAATAAAGTTATAAATTGAGATGAATTGCTAGATGAAGTACAAGTTACATTTCTCAAATAAGATACTGTATTAAGATGAAATATTACTACACTTGTCACAAGGAGAGTGGGTAATCCTGCTTTGTCTGGCTGACTTGCAAGTTCTGTTACTTATCACAACACTTTAAGAGCCATAATGACTGAAACAGGTTGAGTATCATTTATCCGAAATGTTTGTGACCAGAAATGTTTCAGATTTTGTAATTTTTGTCTTTTGATCTATCTGCTTAGATTTCAGTGGTTAAACATCCCTAGTCTCAAAATGTAAATCCTAAAATATGCCAAAATCCAAAACTAAGAAGAATGCCATGCCAGGAATCAAAAAGTTTCAGATTTTGGAGCTTTTTAGATTTTGGATTAGGAATGCTCACCCTGTATTGGTTCCATAAATCAGAATAAGGCTCAGAAAAATGAAAATAATTTCATAATTGATTTCATATTAAGTTAGAAAATCACCTTTAAGTTTTAAATTACAATTTTTTTCCTGCAGAGAAGGAAAATCACAAAATTAAAATAGTAATGAGAATATATAGATTTATAATCCCGAGTTGTCTTTTTTGGAGACAAACTCATTGTTCCAGATTCTTAATGATTAGTTTCATCAGGAGAGCAGACTCCAAAACTAAGAGATGTTAAAAAATGCAAAAAAGAGAAGCCAAATTTCGTGAATTGGGTTATCTATACTTACCTACAAACCCAAAGACTAAAGATGAGCAGACCCCTAAAACAATTCTAAAAAGATAATATCTATAACATATATTGTTAGCCCCACCTTTACCATATTTATTTAATCATTAACCTAAACAAACATCAACTTCCCCAGCTGAACAACAGGGATAGTACCTTAAAGCTCCATATGATTTTGGAAGATGTGTGAGTCTTCCAAACTATAAAGCACTATACAAATGTGAGGGACAGGTATGAGAGCTTCAAGCAGGATATGGATTCCAAAGTACCAAATGACCCAGCTATATTGGGGTATTTCCTACTCCTGAATGCGCACCTAGATCATTGCTTTCTTTTGATTTTCAGTAATCTTGGGAAAAGTCATTTCAGTAAAAGTGAGAATAAAAGACAGGAGAGCAGGCAAACATTCAAAGGATTTTCCTGAGTAAAAGAGAATCAAGAAGTAGCTAAACTCTATGGAGGGATCAGTCCATTGGTTGTTAAGAGGAGAATGATTTGAATATAATGGAAGAAAGGAGAGAGACAGAATGAAGATACAAGCATATGGATAAGGCTAGGTGGAGGGTTAGCTTTCCGAGGAGAGTGATTTTTAGTACAAGTTACATTACAATTGGTCTCAGGAATACTTGAACTATATAAAGTAACTGGCGCTATAGGTTTAATTTTTTTTTTTTTTTGTGGGTACCGGGGGGACGACCTCAGGACCTCACGCGCCAACAGGCACCCGTGCCGCTGAGCGATATCACTGGCCCCTTTTTTCGTATGTGGGTTCCGGCAGTCGAACTCGGGCCTTCGCGCTTGCAAGGCAGGCGCTTAAGCCGCTGAGCCGTCTCACCGGCCCATAGGTTTAATTTTTATTAATGCTGTTTATTCTTCTGAGTGAATATTTCTGAATTAAGTTTATATAAAAGAAAGGGAGCTATATTTAGCCCATTCTGACAGATGAGAAACTAGAAACAAGGGCAGCGACAACAAAATAAAAATGTGGAGGTAAAAGGAAGCCAACTCAAGAGTTCCTCATGAAAACTATGTTCCAGAAATTACGTCCCTAGGATCACATTCAAAATTTTGTAAAACGACGATGTTACAGTGGTAATCTCTGGCTGGTGAGTTATTTAAAGAATTTTGCTATGTCCATTTGCTAATTATCATAGTGTGAATGTACTAGTTCTTTGATAATAATAATAATAATGATAATATGATACTCAAAGAAAAACCCTAAATCCCGGTAGTACACTCAGTGACTGGGTGAAGATCTGTTTAACGCAGATCTGTGCGCATGACTCGGCGTGAAATGGTGCAATAAAAGCAAAGAGTGAAGACTAAAGACTCTAAATTCTTGGCTCAGAAAGGAGATCTAAGTGAAGTTAAAAACAGCAAATTGTTTTCTACAATTCAAAAATTAAGACTTGGGAATAGATGAAAGAGCTTTTCTTTTTTTTTTTTTGTGGGTACCGGGGCTCGACCTCAGGACCTCGTGCACCGGCAGGCGCCTGTGCCACTGAGCAATATCACCGGCCCCTTTTTTGTATATGGGTCCCAGGAATCGAACTCAGGACCTCGCGCTTGCCAGGCAGGCGCTTACACCGCTGAGCCATCTCACTGGCCTGAAAGAGCTTTTCTAAGGAAAAATTAAACTGGAACATTCTGTACATGGGTAACTAATGAAAGAGAAAAATCTATTACCTAAAATGGGCTGCACAAGCTTGAAAACTTCCCTAGCTCAAGAAGGATTTCAATTCATTCTGAGAGCACAGACCCAAGACAGGAAACTACTGGAAATGAGTCGAATTCAGTGTGATTTCCAACCACACCATGATAAGCAGCTACTGCCTGGTCCATGCAGTGGCTATCGCTATCACAACCATCAGGAAGTTATCTGGGAAAATATTTGTTACTTTTTTATTTTGTCACTGGGATTTGAACGCTGGACCTTGTGCTTGCCAGGCCGGCGCTGTGCCACTGAACTATATCCCCAGCCCTAGAGCCAAAACAGTCTTCACAGTAACAAATATTGGGCCGGCCAAGCGCAAGGTCCTGTGTTTGATTCCTGGTACCAAAAAAAAAAAAAAAAAAAAAAAAGATTGTATTAGCTCCATCATTCTCATGAATAGGATAATTAAAGTACGAAATTTGTAAGTAATTTTGAATTGTGCTCATCTGGAGAAAAAGAATTTAGGAATGTATGAAATAATAAAAAAGTAAAATTCCTTTTGCCCTTAACCCATTTCTCCAGAGAACTGTATTTCACAGAGGTTACCAGTTCAGCATGTGTCAACCCACCAAACCTCCAAGAGTTCTCTTTTTCAAAAAAATATTTTTGTATCTTGCTTAATTTTATGTTTAATATACTTTTGTATAAGCTAGTGGACTGTTTTGTGATTAGATTTAGGTCTGTATTACTAGGTCCTATTTTTTCCATCTTAGAAATGGAAGAGAACGCACAAAAACATAAAAAAAAAAAAAAAAAAAAAAAAAAAAAAAGACCCAAACAGTGTTTAATCCCAACTTTAAAGATTTTTTTCCTCCATTACTGGTGATTAAACCCAGAGCCTACACATTGAGCTGCATCCCCAGCCCTTTTCTTATATAATTTGAGACAGGTTCTCACTAAGTTGCCCAGGTTAGGCTTAAATTTGTGCTCCTCTTGCCTCAGCCTTGCAGAGTGCTATGATTATAGGCAATGTGCCACCATAAAATAAAACATATTATTTCATTCTAATGTTTCTCACTGAGGAAATGGTAGCAAACATTAGAAGGGGGAAAGTGCCTAATTTCTAGTTTTAAATATGTGTACTGGGCTTTTTTTTATTTTATTTTTTTATTTTTTATTTTTTTTTGTACTGGGCTTTTTAAAACCTAAGGTAATCTCAGTAGGATGTAAGTGAAACTTTAAAATGATAAACTGCAAATTCAATCTCTAGATTACTGAAGAGAATGTTCTTGTCTCAGACCTGAGTTTAGAGCAAAAAGAATACTTGCTAACAAAGTGTTGCGTACTGGTAGCCTATATAAAGTTATGGAGAAGTAAATGTCCTTTCAATCTTGTACCAATTTATCAATATCCCTCAACTGTGACTTTGAAAGACAGACTCAGTCCTTGAAAAATGTGCTTCATTCTCTAAGCCCCATTTTGAGTCTAGATTTCCTCATCAATAACCTGGAAAATGTTACTGAGGTCTCATCATATGGAACTCTGAGTGTAAATAACCACCTCTCTAACACAGATGGCTCTCCCCAAGGACTGCTTTATTCTCTGTGCCAGCTCTATCTTTCTGCGGGGCTGGGGAGGGCTACCACACAAAGCAGAGCCTGCCTCTCCGTGCAGACTCAAGGTAAAAGCAGCTCTTCACGAGCTTCCTTAGCTGCTTTGTCGATTCCACCTTACCATGAAAAATACACTTTGCTATGGCAGAATTAAAACATGCAATCACTTTCACCATAGAAAGATGCCTGAGAGAGTCCAAGTACTGATAATACAAAACAGAAATAAATTACTCATTTTGTAACAGAAGAGAAACTTTAATCTTCCTCTTTTTCAAACATACACATTTCTAGTAATAACAATTCCAAGAAGTACTTGACTGTTAAAGAGAATAAATGTATTCCAATAAGCTTAAAAACTCCAAATAAATATTAAAAGTTATTAAAGATTATTGGTGAATTGGAAGGACTGGTAACTGGGAAATCATTGGTGACTTATAAGTAAGTGGTTTTCATAAACTGCAAGACATTAGGAAGGAAATGGATGAGTGTAAGAGGGAATACAGCAAATGGAAACTGCTCTAAAGATGAAGACGTTCACTTTCTGGCATAATAGAGTAGAAGAAAAGTTTCGTAAAATGAAGAATCAGCCTCCTTCCTTCCCCTTGTGAGTCAAAAGAAGGGGGCTCATGAAGAATCTGTATCAAAAGAGCATGATCAAATATTTATCAAACATATACAATATATAAAATACAAGGTACAGTGAATTTATGAATGCACCAAATCACTTCGGCAGAGTTGATCAATCAAAATAGACATGAAAATATTTTTCTCAAATGGTTATTGTGGCTGACTTATAGTTGCCCACACAGTGGGAAGCCTGCATTCTGGTCAGTTACACCTGACTAAGGTTTTAATCACTGAAGGGAGGCAAATTAAGTAGGCAGGAGGAAAATATGTTTAGGTTCAAGTGATAAGCATCTAGGAGGAGGCACAGTGAGAGAGAGAAGGAAAAAGAGAGAAAGGGAAAAGATTATTTAGAGATGTGCTAGAAATTAGGGGAGATGAAACAATATCAAGGGCAAATAAACACAGCATCAGTATTGAGATAGAAGTTATCCATAGGGATTATGGCCCTTGCAGTTCACGTTTTCTCTCCAGAGCACCTTACTCTACTCTGTGATTGTGCATTTTTTCCCTTTAAAAACAATCCCCTCTATCCCTAGAACTCTACTACTCCATGTCACCTTCTCTTCCTTTAAATGCTTTTAATATTCATTTTCTTTGGTTAAGTCCACAGAAACAAAATGAACATAGTAATGGAATTCAAATGACAACAAATTTTCCACAGTCACGCTGCCTGCCACACTTACAAAAGAGACGCAGTATGTCAATTTTGTCCCAACTGGTAAAATGACAGACTGTCTTGCTGTGAACAGGAAAAGCCACCTAAAGTACTGGTCAGGGGCACCACTACAACGGTGGTGAAGGTAGATGGCGAGAATCACCCGTGGAGCCTCGTCAAGGTATTCACGCCAGAACCTACCTCAGGAAAGAGTTCTAAACATAAACTTGCCCTTCTTGTAATTTTACAGTCCAAATTCTGAGTCTCATAATCCTTCTGGTGTATTTCTCACTCATTAATAACCCTCAAAGATACGGCAGGTATGGAAGAAGTTTAGGAATGTAAAGTAACCAATGGAAATTAAATTCAAGGGCATTATGACATTTTCCCTTTCTAAATGCATTAAAATAAAATAATTTTATCAAAAAGGATTCTACTTAGCTATGTTCTGCCAGCTTTTTTAATTCAAGTTTTAACACGATGTATTCTTATAACTACAAATTGGCAGTTTTGGCGTAGTCTGCTGTTCCTCCCTTTTGATCACCATTATTTAAAAAATGCAAAGCGCTTTTGTTTTCTGTCATTAAATAACAGTAACTATGAAGAACGGTTTTCATTATAAAAGTGATTTCTGTTCCGACTATCTGGTAGCTCAGAAAAAAAAAGACTTTCATCTGTAGTCTGTATTGCTAAATTTTAGTGTCACAACTGAATCTCATGCAGACCAAGATACAAAGGTTGTGTCTTTGCTCCTTTTTAATTATCGGGAGAAAGCATGGGATGGAGGATAAGAGGAGACTGGGAATGGGAAGAAACACAAAGAGGAGCCCCACAGCATTGTGTACGCCCAAGAGAAACAAACTCTAAGTTTCCACAAACAATCGCTTGCTGTCTGGGAGATGCTCAGGCATCAAACAATAAAGAACAGTCAACAGAGGCGAGAGGCCGAGCACGCCGCTGTGATTCCTGCTCTCTAATCCCCGAGCGCGCTAGTAAAAAGGCCAGCTGTTGCCACCTCGTGCAGGGAGTCAGTAGAGCAAATTAACCGGGGGAGGGGACTGCTGCGGATATTGAAAAGTTCTACCTGACCAGCCTCTGAGTTACACTGTTTCCAACATTAGCCACATTAAACTGTACCATAGAAAAGCCTGCAAGTTGTATCCAAGTAAAGGAATTTATTATTGTTTTCACATTGCATTGGCAAATATGAAGAAATACACTAAATCTTTTAACATTTCAACACTCCCAAACTCGCCCAACAAAAGCCTAAATTTAGAATAACAGTCACTTTGTTCAATTAAAGATTCCTTATCTGTCAGAGCTGGACTTTAGGGCTCAGTAAGGATGAATACAACCCCATAACCACACTGAAAGACCGAATTCTGGGCAACCTTGATGCTACTTAATTATGGTGAGATTTGAGTATATTTAGAGCTATGTTTATAATCATATAAGGAAATATTAACTTCCTTTAATCTGTTTAATGGCTTCACATACACTTTAGAGTTCCTTTATCTAATGTGCTATCAAAGTTTTCATACAGTGTCAAAGTTTAAATTCCAAAGCTTTTTATATGACAGGAAGTATACACGATGACAGTAAAGATAATAACGGCCATCACCACCAACATGTGTCTTTCTCCCCGTGATGGGCACCATTAATTACGGAAGCATCCCAATATGAAGGACAATTTTGGCTAATTCTATTTTCCAAAGGCTTGACTTTTTCCCTAAGTTAGTTTGACATAGTAACTTAAGAGACCTGGCTCAAATCTTGCTTTAACACCTACTGGTCAGTTACTAGTAAGCCTCCACTCCTTCATCTGTAATATGAGAAGAACGACTGCATTCATCTCCAAAGATCACTGAAAAGAATCAAATGATTCACTTAAAGCACTTTACAAGTATTCAAATATTAATTCACACTCAAATTTTCAAGTTTTGACACAAAAATGAAGAGGAACTTATTGTAAAATAAAGAGAGAAAGAATCCTTAGTCTTTCCTTAGAAAGAGCAATCTAAATGATTGCTAATGCCCATTAGTTCCTGGGTGTCAATGGTTTTCAAATTACACAGAGACTTGAAAGTATAATTTAAGCTTTAGTGGACAAGAGTCATAAGAGAAATCTAACATAACCACCTAGTTAACAGCTGACACAGTATTCACAGAACAAACAAGAAATGAATTCCGGACTGTACCGACAAAACTAAACAACAAACACAAGCAGCCGTTGCTACCTGCGCCCAGGTACTCAGTTTCCTGGGTGGATGGGGCAGGGAAGAAATGAACAAAGTCTGGGAAATGTTAGCATCTTATTTACACTGGGAGTCTAAAGAGATTTCAATCCAACTGAAACTGTATTTAAATAGTTACAAAAACCCTCTGAAATTAATCTTACCACAAAATCAAAACGGTCTTCTCAAGGTCACACTGGGTGTATTTAAACCCTGGATGGTCTGCAACAGACGCTACCAATAAGGAACTAAGATGGAAGGATGAACTGCCTGTCTTCCCATCTTCAGAGAAAATGCTTTCAAGTCTTGTTTTCTCTACAGTATTTTCACATGACCCTAATCTATGATTAGTTATAAAGACACAACTCCTTTTTATTCTATATGTGAAAATAACCTCAGGCTTACAGGAAAAACACAAAGAACACATTTTCCTGAAACATTTACTGTCATGTCCCATCACCCACAAACAATCTCTTATTAGCTTTGAATAAGGATATTTTCTTAAATAATCTCAATTCAATACTTTGAATTTTAAAACTGTCATTGATGTGTTACCACCATGGAATGCGAGATCCCTTTCAAGTTTCACTTAGACAAAAAGAGTCAGTCCAGACCCGACACTGCATTTAGTTTTCAGGTCCTCCCATCTTCTGCAACCTGGAACAGGCTCCCAGGCTTTCCTTGTCTTTCACAGTCCTGATACATTTGAAGATCATAAGCCAGTTATTTCTATACTGTATCTTAACTGGGTTTGTCTGATGTATTATGATTGAATTTAAGGTATACATCTTTGATAAGAATATCCAAGAAGTGATGTTGCGCTCTTGGGGGTGGGTAGGTGCTGAGGATCAAACCCAGGGTATTCACAGAGTTACATCCTAGCCCTTTTTATATTTATTTTGAGAGAGGGTCTCTCTAAGTCGCTAAGTTGCCCAGGCTGGGCTTGAACTTTTGATCTTCCTGCCTAAGCCTCCAGAGTGCTGGGATCACAGGTGTGCACCACCATGCCCAGCCATGATGCTGGGTTCTTCTCACTGCATTTTACAAAGGTGGCACAAATTTTGATTTGACCATTACTGATAATATTAACTCTGACCACTTGATAAAGGTGGTGATTGTCAGGCTTCTCCATGTAAAATTACTCTTTCCCCTCTTTTAATTAATAATAAGCATTTTCTATAGAGGTATTTTGTGTGGCTATACAAACATCCTATTCTTCATCAGGGATTTTATTCATTTATTTACATAATTACCAATTCATGGATTCCTTTCATTCAATGAGTTACAAGTTGTTACTGTCATTATTATTCTGATGCCCGAAGTGTCCCAGGCTTGGCCAGTTAGAGGCGCACGAGGCCCCTGGGTCCTGCTGGTCGCTCTCTGGTTGCTCCCACAGCCCTTCCAGCACCTCCTCACTTCTATACCCTGAGGTGCCCTGGCCTCATCCTGTCCTCCCCCTGCTCCAGCATGGAACTGTCTCCACAGCATCCTGGTGACATTCCTGTTCAATTAACCTCCTGAGCTGAGAAGTGTTTTTTTTTCCCCCAATTTCTTTTCTCTAACTCTAGCTTTACTCCAATAGTGAATGTGGTATACTGTCTTAAGAACGTGAGAGAACAATGTACTATTTCTTATGTACTCATCTTAGAAGACAATCAGTGAGTGAATACCCAAATGAAATTATTATACATTATTAAATTATTATACATTACTAAATGCAGTAATGAAATTATTTAAAACCAGATAAAATATGGATGCATTAAAATTTTAATAATCTGTATATTACACTATTCTTTGCTACTTTGAAATGATAATAAAACCCTTGATCGCCTCTCTCTTACCAGCCAACATACCCTGTTCTAAATGAAAATGCTCTATTCAAACCTTGGTCTGTGCTATACAGCTCTGAATGTTTTCTGGCTGAAAGCAACCACGATCGTATCCCCAAATGTTAGACCCAAGACAAACAGTAAGGAAAGGGCACTTTTGGGACTCCTTTTCCACTACTGTACAACATCATGGCCTATCTCCTTCTGGTGAAGCTAAGTCACTAGGGAAAGAAACCATTGCTCCCATGGACATTACTTGGTACATTAACACCACCATAATTTTCTACGTATAGAAGTGGCACACCATTTCAAGGGAGCTATATGACTACTTTCCCAGGAAAACCACCAGGAGAATGTAAGATATGCCTTGACAGTGCACATATTTGAGTTCGTAATAAGCTTTATTTTAATCAAATTAGGATTGAGAGAAATAGGACTATACCAGCTCCATTAAAAGCACGAGAAAAGACACTCAGAAACATCTTTCAATCACTTATTCTCCAGGGTAAATTCATTGACATATTTCACTTTTTGGTAACTGTCTCCAGAAGTAGACAAAAAATTTGTGTACATTATACCTGTGACACACCTTTTTCTGTAACAGTACTAATTTAGTGTGCAATTATGAAGTGAGAACTTCAAAATGCTCACTGAACTGACTGCCAACAATTTCCAGGACAGTAGTCATTTTACAAGTAATGAAGCTGAAAAGGCTTTGGGAGATTCCCTGCCTAAGGTACAGCTAGTAAATGTCAGTTCAGATTTGAGCACAAGTCTTCTGCATTGGAAAAAATAGTATACTGCCAAAATAGTATGAAAAAACTAAATGTGAGACAAATGGAAATAAAGTGAAAATATGGTATACTTAAAAAAATAAAAAAAGAGGGCCAGTGAGATAGCTCAGCGGCCTACGCGCCTGCCTGGCAAGCGCGAGGGCCCAAGTTTGACTCCCGGATCCCACATACGAAAAAAGGGGCCGGTGATATCGCTCAGCGGCACAGGTGCCTGCTGGCGTGCGAGGTCCTGAGGTCGACCCCCGGTACCCACAAAAAAAAAAAAAAAAAAAAGAAAGCAATGAAGAACTCAGACAACTAGGAGAGAACAGGATGAAAAAGCATGAATGACACAGGTGTAAAACAGAAAAATCCTGCTTGGTTTCTCTTGGAGAATCTCATAAATGAACTGTGGTGATATAAACTCAACTTAGACATTTTCAAATTTGAAAAGTTTGTTTCTATTCAGCATTTGCTTTTAGATATCAGAAAACATAAAATAGTACATTTAAGTACACAATGAAAGGAAAAATACTGTTTCATAAAGCAGAAAGGAGGGAAACTTACAACAAAGTAGACTCAAGCAGAAGTACTAATTACCAGCATTTTTCTTTAATAATACTAATGTTTAATGAGTTCCTTGGGTTCTCAAACATCTAAGTAAATCTTAGTCTGTAAATCAATCTTAAAGCTAAGAACCTACCAGCATTCAAGAAATACTACCCCAAACGAAGCAACTAAGTCTTCAGGTAGGTTTTAGGGGAGGGAAAGGGAACACTGTAGGGCCTGCTGTAGGTGTTACGGCCTGATCAGGGTTGGCAGGGGGCTGGTAGCTGGGGCCCGGTGATCTGTGTGGGGGGCAGCCCCACGCAGGGTGCTGGAGCACAGGCAGGATGGAGAGGGTGTCTTCATACACGCATGTTCTGGTTTCTGGTGAAGAAAGGATGCAAGTGTGATGGGTACGGAGGATGAGACAGGGAAGTGCCTGGCACAAAGGGTCAGAGCCTTAGCTCAGTAGAGAGGACTCCATGAGAGGAGCAGCCTGCCCTAGGCTGTCAGGTCCAGACAAGATGAAAAGAACATCAATGCAGGAGTTGATTGTGTGGAGTGATTAAGAGTCTTAGATGGGGACGTGAACATTTTTGCAATGGAAGGGAGAGCAACAAACTTGATTACATGTAAGAGGGTTGAACAAAATAAATAAATGTATTAATAATAACAGGACCAGGCCTCTCAGTATCTGAAAAGGGAGTTACAAATATGGGAAGGGGGAAAAAACTAGAACAAATCCTTTAGTATTGGATTAAAATTGGAGTCTCTGCATCAACTCATGGTTTCAACGTACACAACTAGGAACACAGAGGTAAATGTGTGTAGAAACATCTATACATGTACATACTAACACACAAATACAACAATTACTCCCTCTCCCTACTGAGAAGACCCAAGAACTGTGACATTTCAATCACAATGAGCATATATACTTCTCAGATCTTGATTTCTAAATACCATTTTCTAAAAAAGGTCACCTGGTTAGGAAATGAACCTGGAACATTTTGTTCTATGGAAGGATGATATTGGGACAATGGGTGAAACCTGCATGGGGTCTGAGGATCAGATAAGGTAATGTTACCGGTGTTAACACAGTGGTTTTAATAAGTTGCTAGGAACAAATCATTGTTCCAGGAAATACACATTAAAGTACTTGGAAGTGACAAGACTTTTTAGGTCAGCATCTTATGCTAATAGTTCAGAGAAAAAAAGTTCCTTGTAGGTACTTGAAACTTTTTGGTATGAGTGAAACAGATGAACACACGTGCAAATGGGGGTGGCGAACAGGGAGTAAGGCAAAGGGAAGCAGGAAAGACTTACTGAGGTCTTCTGCCAGCTGAACTCGTTTACCAGTAAGCAACTTAACCTTCTTCTCACCGTCTTCAGCAAAATCTTCCAATACCTCCTTAACGTTTTTCTCTAAGCGCCTAACTGCTCAAAAACAAAAAACACGAGGACCCAATTTTTATGAATGCACAGGATGATAAAATTAGCCACGTGTGGGACAGTAAGTCCTTATTTTTTATCATCAGGTTAGATCTGTTCTTAAGTTCAATTTCCCAGTTTATCTGGTACTTTTATCAGCATGAAACTGGTACACCTTTACAGAGAATGACATTCTTAACCCATAACATTTTCATGGGGGCACAGATTTCTCAAAACTTTAAGTGATGCTTAGGAGTCCATTCCTATCAGAATTTCTGTGTAATGAAAGTAGACACACAGTATGTTTTATTGCCCATATTTCTTTATTATAATTGCTTTTTGAATATTTTAAAGGCAAATTATAATTTTTAGTTTTCCTAATAAATGTTTTTGTTTGTTTGTTTTTTGAGATAAGGTCTCATTATATACTCCAGGCTGCCCTTGAACTCTTGACATCACCTTGTAACCCAGCTAATACTGGCCTGTAACTCATGATCCTCCTGCCTCAGACTCTCAAGCAACAGGGCTTATAGGAGTACTCCACCATGTATGGCTATGATAAAGCTATCTTTGAATAAGTATCTTGGCATCTTTTTATTAAAAATACCAAAATTAGAAAGCAGTATCTATGTGGCTCACCTTCAGTGTTTGTAAGTTGCTGCCTTAAAGTATTCGCAGTGATAGCAAGCATGCGTTGTATTCGCCAAAACAGGACCACATCATTGCATTCCAGCTGAATTATTAAGTAATTAAGATTCCCAGATGCAATTAAAAAAATAAAAACAATGATCAGAAATATGTATAACTATCAAAGTCAGTACTTACACTGTTTAATAAAAAAAATTCAGATTTATCTAAAACACGTATCTTACTATAGATGTAGAATCTTTCTGCCAAGATTCATAAAATTCTGCAGGATTTGGGTTGTATTACTCCCACACGTACATAGCTTTGTTTTAATTCTAATGACAAAGCAAATGAACTTGGAAAGTAGAAAATTTCATTGTTTTATATACATAGAAATTCACAACATATACCCTCAATTTGTGTTTAGTTTTAGTTAACAACCACATTTATCTTAAATATATTCTTTTTTTTTTTTTTTTGTGGGTACCGGGGGGTCGACCTCAGGACCTCGCACGCCAACAGGCACCCGTGCCTCTGAGCGATATCACCGGCCCCTTTTTCGTATGTGGGTTCCGGGAGTCGAACTCGGGCCCTCGCGCTTGCAAGGCAGGCGCTTACGCCGCTGAGCCATCTCACCGGCCCTTAAATATTTTCTTAATCAACCTATTTTATTCCTGTGTGCACTCATACTATTTTCAAAACTCAGCTATACATGAAAATAAATTGACTCTTAAAAAATCTTATTTGGGGGCCGGTGAGATGGCTCAGCGGCGTAAGCGCTTGCAAGCGCGAGGGCCCGAGTTCGACTCCCGGATCCCACATACGAAAAAGGGGCCGGTGATATCGCTCAGCGGCATGGATGCCTGTTGGCGCGCAAGGTCCTGAGGTCCACCCCCGGTACCCACAAAACAAAACAAAACAAAACAAAACAAAACAAAACAAAACAAAACAAAACTTATTTGGTAGAGAGGTCTTCTCAACAATTAAAATTATGCAAGAAACTGATCACTTTTACATAGGTGTGTTTCAATACAAATTTTTTTAAGCTGCCTAAATCAACAGAAAAGCAATTTAGATGCTTCAATTGAGTAACAACATTGACTAAAAGAGATTTTCCAAAAGGATATGTATTTTCTCCTGTAATGAAATGCTCAAAGTATGTCTATCTGCTGCCGCCTAGAGGCTACTTTGTAAAAATGTGATGTTAAACAATATAGAAGTCCAAGAACTTTATATATTTCTTTTAAAGAATCATTTAAAACAAGATTGTAGCAATATGAAGAATTATGATACATGAAAAATGAACAATAAAAATTATTTTGTTATATGAGTACCATTATGCAAATAAGTGGTTATGCTACATACATATATACTCCCTGTGTATAGAAAAGTTGAAATACATACATAAAGGTGACAAATAAAATTACTTCTAAGTCAGGGGAAATACATGATATTTCCTTTGACATATTCTTTTACATTTATATAGCATGAGCAGTGACAGGCATGGAAGATGCCAGTACTACAAAGTGGCAAGTGTCTTTGAAAATCGAGTTAGATCATTCTTTATAAATTATATATACTTTTTTCAAGATGATCAAAGGACTTAAAGTTAATGTATAAAGCTGAAGTACACTTTTATACATTTTAAACAACTACAGTTAAAAAATATATCCCTTGGTTTTGGAAATATTTACCTCAGAGTCTACAAAATGCCTTTGGTAGTAATAAAAGCCTCTTCGACAAAGGTTACAATGGTTTAGAGCTGTTTTTAGGAAATGTCTTCTGTAAACTTGATGCCAAGTATCCTTAATCTAAATGAAAAAACAAAACAAAACCAGAGTTACTGTACATTCTTCATATTGATCAATTATACTCTGAGAAGTATACAAAATTTATTATAAATGGCTGGGTGTGGTGGCACACGCCTGTAACCCTAGCACTTGGGAGGCTGAGGTAAGAGGATCACCATGAGCTCGAGGCCAGCCTGCATTACACAGTGAGTTCAAGGCCAGCTGGAACTACACAGTGAGACCAAGTCTCAAAAAAAAAAAAAAAAAAAAAGTAACCAAAATTTATCATAAAAAATTTAACTGAAGGCAACAGCAATGTTGTTATTCAATGCTATTATTTTTTATCCACTTACATTGTTTTTCAAGACAACGATTATTTACTAGTTTACGTATTTCAACATTTGCAATGTTTTAAACAAGCACTGTTGTTACAGTCAATCATTTTTTAGAGTAGATAGGGTGGAGATTATCTTTGCCTAGTTAGAGGTAAGAAAACTAAGGCAAAAAGATGTTGAAAGCCTTGTCTAAGGAGAGTTAGGACCAGGAAATGGTCTCAGACCATGTCCATCAACCCAACTACATTTCCCTGTTGATTATTAAATTTTACTTAGTTAAATCAGGATGATCCTTACCACTTTAATACTAGATAGTCTGTCACAGAATTCAATGCTCTTTCATACAACTATTGTCTTCTGTTGAGAACAGGATAGTGAAGAAGCAGCTAGAACAAATTAATACCATTTCACAGAGAACAAAAGAAGCTCAGAGAGCTATCAAGTACAAAAGGTAGTATTATTGATAATGTAATGGAACTGTTTTAGAATGCATATCTCCTAACATCTAATATTCTTTTGTTAGAATATGGCTACTTATTTAGAGCTTTATAAAATGTACTAAATAGTGTTACTTGAAAAAAATATGAGATTTTCTTGCACACAGAAATTTAGACATACATCCAATCCATATCCTATGATAAGGGCAAAAGCTTAAAATCAGAAAATCACATAACCTCTCCCAGTCCACACCAAGAGAAAATCCTTCCTACTGTATTTATCAAAGCATCATAAAATTTAAAATATTATAGAGGTTGAGTAACAATTATTCAAAATGTTTGAGACCAGAAGTGTTTTAGAATTTGGAATTCATTTGAGTTTTTGAATATGTGCATATCCATGAGATACCCCGGTAATGTATCACAAATCTAAATACAAGGTCTGTTTATGCTGCAGATATCCCCTATGCACATGCCTGAAGGCAATTTTATATATTTTTAGTGTGCTTGCATTTTGATTGCAACCATTCAGGTGTAGAATTTTCCTCTTGTGACCTCAAGATGGAGCTGAAATTTCAGATTTTGGAGCATTCTGGATTTCACATTTTCACATTAGGGCCGTTCAATGTGTACAACTTTTTTGTTAATGAGAGCTAGGCTGATAAGGACATATTAAATCTATATCCAACTAAAAATACCATGTTCAGTTTATACACAATGTTGGATGCAGGCAGAAGCTGTAACTTTTACCAGGTTTCTTCTTCTGACCTCTGGTGGAATTTAAAGTAACTCATGCATCAAGCACAGAAATATAAGTAGCAGATAACCTTTAAAAATGTTATAGTGGCTCTGAAATATTTTATAGGATTACTGTCCCCATTAAATTTACTTCTCTGAGTTTCACTTAGCTAGTATTAAAATGAAGTTTCGAATTCCTTATATTCTAACTACAAAGCAGTAGGAAACAAAAGCTCAGAAAGTTTTTTAAAAAAAGAATTTGTCACAAATAAGCATTATGAAGCAAAAAATATGCTACAGAACTACGCATGGAGGCACAGGCCTGTAACCCCAGCACTTGGAAGGCTGAGGTAGGAGGACTGGCAGGTTCTAGGCCAGTCTGGGTACACAGCAAGTGCAGTCTAAAGAGACTGTCCTTGTCCTCATATTCACCATGAAAGAGGAAAACGAGGTAGAACCCAAGGTCTTATCCAATTCAATAAGAACTTAACATTCACATGTTCCCTCATCTAGTGGGTGACATCTGACTGTACACACATGCACATGGATACGTGTTTATCTGCAGATATGTAAGCCGTATTTAACTAGGAATTCTGTTTCATGGTCTGAAACAGTGCAAAGTAGTACAGAGGTCTGGGTGGGTTTCATTCCTTTTCACAAGAGCAGCTGAACGCAGTGCCCAGGTAAATGTAGTTTCCTTTATCTAAATTTCCCCACTTACAAGTTAACCTTTAAAAAGAAATACTGAAAATAAATTCTAACCTTCACGCAATTGAAACGAGTAAGTTTCTATGTAGGTAAATATATACACAATCAAAGGAAAATCAAGCCCTGACCTCCGTAAGTAACACACAGAAGTAGTAACACTGTGCTGCAAGAAACAGTGCTTAAGAGTCACGTTTTCCAGTCACATTTATTACCAAGCTTGGGTCGACTTCAACTCCTCGGGATTCAAGGTTCTTCCGGACCGTGGTTATCTCATCACTTGCAAGATACGCTGGGTGCTCCTCATTACATTTCAACATCTTCTCCAGTTCATTCTTGGTTTCATTGTGAACACACTTTAAAATGTTTAAAAGAGGACTGTGTTTACATGGGTCATAATTTGGCATTTGTGAAAACAGAGTCCCGATTTTAATAAATACATTACTATTGCATAACAGTGAACAAGTTCTATCAGAACAAATAAGTGAAACCCAGTTCCCTGACTCAGGAATACAGGTAAGTGGCCTTTGAATCAGAGCAACTGGCTTCATGAAAGGGGAAAAACACAGGAATTGGCCCTATTTGTTGTGGTTTTACTTTTGGCACAACAGCACCAGGTACTTTATTATATGCTTGCTTTCTGGACCTTATGGTTAAATTTGGGTCTAGGAAAAAGTACCCTGGAAACATGGGAAAAGATAGTGTTCTATAAACGCTTATTAGGACTCACACCTGTTGATATGATTTTTTGATTAAATAAACATACATTCATAATTTGAGCTGTTAAAAGACTTTTCATTAACAAATTGTACTTCAGACTGCACCTGTGAGGTAACTATCATTCTTAAATTCACTTTCAGTCTCTTCGTTCATAAATCTCTTCAACAAAGAACACACTCACACTAGCTGTTGGTTTGAAAACAAGACTCTTATACTGTGTCGAATTAAATTTATGTTATCATTTTTCAATCCTTCATTCACTGTACAATAAAAGCAGCTAGCTTCTGATTCACTTACTACAGTAAACAAGTTACAACAGTACTGTCCCAGACAGTACTACATCTACTGACTCTGAGTACTCAAACAAGAACAAGCTAGCTTGTAAATGGAACTATGAATCAATACGCTGAAAACACGACAGTTTAGGAAAAATATTTCATAAAGTGTTTACTTGCACACTTCTAGTCAGCCTGAGGTAGGAAGGAAATTTCGCCTAGCCTGTGTTTTTGCTGCTGCCTGTCCGCCACCAACTCTCCTGTTACCTGGCACTTAGTCCTCCAAACACAACTTCTCTCCCATCTATCCTGACCATTAGTCCAGCTCAGGCAAGGTGAGAATGTTTCAAAGGGTGGGATTTTTCTAGAAAACTAAAGAAAATGTAACATGGAATAGTATTGTGAACATAGATTTCTCATCTTTAACGCAGGAAAATCTTAAGTTTCTTTCCCTGCTAAATCTGGTCACTCAAAAGACAGAAGGACTCGTTACACAGCTGCTTAAACTTCCAACATGAGATCTGGAGATATCCTCAATCTCTTCTAGTATCTGTTTCTCACTGGAACCTCCAGGTATGAAGTCCAGAACAGTGGTTTACAATGGGACGGGGAAGGATGGAAAGTAACGTCAGAGGAGACTAACTCAGGAGTCCAACATGATGCTATCTTTTAAAGGAAACACAATATAGATAAGCTTCCCCTGACGTACTCTCCCTTCCACAGCCCAAATGAGGCTTCTGTTCTATGGGCAGCCTGGGTCTCGCACATGCTACTCTGAAACTCTGGGGGGAGAAGGCTCTTCTCTGAAGGGCTCCCAGCTTCCTCTTCTGGGCTCACAGATCCTCTGCACTGACCTTAAACTCCTTAGCTTCTCTTGAAGGGAATCTTCTGAGTTCAATTTCTGGAGAAAACTCCTAACCAGGAATCCTTTCTCTCCAAAGGTGTTTGGCCAAAGCGTATTTACCACGTTGTTGACACAAGTTTTGCTCTTGTTGACTGTTCTTAAGGCTGTAGGCCCAGTTTCACAGAGCCTTGAGGCCAGATGCCATCCTTCTCTTAGATGCCATCTTTCTCTTGAGTTTATCTGCCTTACACCAGCCTTTTCTAATCAATTCTTCCTGTCTAGGAGCCAGAAACCTCTGACGGATCCCCTAGAAATTCTTTTCTGACAGACGTCCTCCTCTCAGCCCAGCTGTACGGTGGAGATAACTGATGCACCCTCAACAGGCACGATCCAGTCCCTAACGCTGTCCTCGTCACCTGCTTCACTGAAGGCTCTTAAGGACTCATTTTCCACAAAAATCATAGCAGTGGGGAGAAAAGAGGAGGAAAGAGAGAGAAGAAAAGGTGTTTCCTGATTATTCTGAGGCAAGTTGAGACATCTGATAGGGAATTTAAGAAACAAGAAATGTGGGGACTTACAAAAAAAAATAGAGGATTGATGACATAATTTAATTCACTATATTTAAAATGAAAACGTATGTTAAAAAGAGATTTCTTATGGTAATTTTTTATTCTGTTTACCTCCTCTCCTAATTTTTTCCTTTTTTGGTTTCCTTTTCTTGAAGTGGATGGAACAAAGGAAATAACAGAAAGTAGGCTGGATGCCAACTCTTTTTATTCACTACTTCTTTCATTTATAGATTCTACATTCTATTTAGACTCTTTGACTTGAGGAATGGATGTAAGACCGACACAGCGGCATAAGACTGAATGCTAGACAGGAAAAGAAGCCACCACAAAGATGGCATAAAGGGGGTGGAGCTGGGGATAGGGACTTTACATTTGCCTGCAATTTACTAATTTTTAAAGTTATTTATTCTTTAGCTTTACCTTTTTGTAGAAGTGCTCATTAAATGTCTATTAAAGGAATGAATTCTCCAATTCTACCTTCTCTCTGAATTTTCATACGTATTTTCCAAACATAGGAACAAAAAAATACAAAAGAACAAAATAATTTAAGTAGACTTCCAACAGAAAAATCCAGATTAAAAAAAATCATTATATCCTTTTTCTTCCTAATCACATTCATTGTATATCCTCTGAAAATCTTGTCACTTTTTTCTGTTCATAACTTTTGATTTTTTAAAATCACAAATAGGGAATTGAAATGAACAAAGTAATTGACCCTAAAAGGGCAAGTGTCATGTCTCTTAATAACACAGGTACTTCACTGTTTAAAAAACTTTCTTAGATATTTGAAATTCTTAATATTTGTCTAGAGCCAGGCAAACGCTGTGTTTTAAGGCTTGAACTAGAATGAACCAAACCGCATCATTATGAACCAGAGATCTGCTATTACCTGTTCTTGGGTCCTGTTCTTCCAATACAGCCACCTCTTTTTCCAATCTGGACCTATCATGTTTTCAATTGCATTTTCAGCTAGAAAAAAATTGTAAACATTAATCGGAATTTTATCATTCACCATGGGCATATAACTATATAATGGTCTTATAACTAATAATGGTCTTCTTCACTATTTCGAAGTGCTATATCAATATCAGTTGATACTGATATCAGTTGAAGTAAAAAAATTATATGGCACATGTATAAGAAAACCATAAACAGTATGTGTTTAAAAGGTACGAAAAGTACAACTGTTTATAGTATTCCTGTAAGGACAGTAGCAAACACAGTATTCTGAAATATAACACTGTAGGACATGAATGCATACAAGTGTCACATGTCCCATTTATTTAACTGTTTAAGTAGTTACGAAGTAACTGACAGAAAATTCCCATAAATCACATTTAATTTATTAACAACGAGGACTTTTAAATGCTAGTTATCATTTTACAAATGTTCACTGAAGCAGGCTGAGTGCCTCAGTGCTGCAAATGCTCAGAGCCCAACAGCCTACGTCCCTGCTTACTGTCTTTGAGCCGAGCCTGAAGAGCCTCTTCCATAAAGTAAATAGCTGCGTCCCACTGCTGCTTATCAGATATGGACCGGTCTTCCAGCGCATTGTGCTGAATAACCCTCTGGAACGGCAAGCACAGAACAGGCTCATGTGATTTCTGTCCTCTCAGAAATTTTATTCAAACACACAGCTTAGTAAATGTCCAAGATAACGGAGTATGTCCCTCCCACAAAAATGCAGGAGTGCCTCTTCTTTGTTATTTTTTGAGACAAGGTCTCACTATGTAGTCCAGATTGGCCTTGAAAGCACTATGCAGCCCAGGATGGCCTTGAACTCAGGGTGATCCTTCTGCCTCAGCCTCCTGAGTGCTGGGATGACAGGCATGAGCCACCATGCCTGGCCAGGAGTGCCTATTTTTATGCCTGCCTGTCACATTTCTATCTGAAAAATAAACAGTGCAGATTTTCTCTTGGCCCAAATTAAACAAGTAAACTATGACAGAAATACAAGACAGAGAGAGAGAGGAAGAGATAGGTATACTACACATCTAACTACATACAATGCCATACCCAGAAGCCTAGTATTCAAAGGTTAAAGATTTAGATCATCTTCACCTCTCCTTTTCCCCATATGAACTATGCCGCAACATTTTCAAAATAAAAGAGGAGAAAACATTACCATTTTCCCACTGTTAACAGCAATAAAAATATTTTACATGGTAAATTCTTGAAAAGTCTAGATGTAAAGGTTAGCTGTTTATTACAACTAAAAACTGGTTTCCAAATTTTAACTTCTTTTTTTTTTTCCTTTTTGATACTAGAGATTGGGGTCTTGCTAAGTTGCAGACTGGCCTAAAACTTGCAATCCTCCTGCCTCAGCCTCCAGAGCAGCTAGAATTACATTTGAGCCACCAGGCCTGGCTCAAATTTTTTAACTTTTGAATGAATGAATGAAAATGACACCATTCTCTCAGAAAGCCATTCTTTAAGGCACTTAACACAAATAAATATGTTTTTCAAACAACAATACAAACATTTCTTCAAAACAAATTATTAGCCAGGCATGCTGATGCAGGCCTATAATCCCAGCAGTCAGGCTGGCTGAGGCAGGAGAATCAAAAGTTCGAGCCCATCCTGGTCAACTTAGTGAGATTCTGTCTCAAAAAGTAAACTAAAAAAATAAAAAAAAAATAAAAAAAAGAAAGGGCTGGAGATATAGCTCAGTGTGAAGGCCCTGGATTCAATCCCCAGCAACAAAAAAACCCCAAAACAAACCAAAAAAACCCCCTACTGCCTCATGGCAAGATATGTACTTTTCAAGAAAATTGCTTAATTCTTTCATTTAACAGTACATCTCATAGCTCTACAAGCCAAGCAGGTGACTATTAAAGGTTTAATTATGGGAGTGGTTTATCAGGTAGTGGAAGTCAGGAGTTAGGCTTTGCTAAAGTCAGACAGAGCAGGCCTGGATTCCCTGCTTTGCCAATGACAATCCTAGGACTGGTTAAGGATGAACTCGAATGATGCTGTGACATGCATAGCAGAGCTCTTGGCAGTTAGCATTTTGCTACCCAGTGGTAAGTGCTCTGACTGCAGACTTGCCTATCTATAGACAGGCATGGAATGGCTAATGGATGACAATTTGTGCAAGTTTATACAGCCTATTTGTGGTAAAACTTCTTTTTCTCTGAAATGACAGCCAAGAAGGAAACAGTAGAGGGTGATTTTTAGAAGGGAAAATGTCAAAGGGCCGATTACAAATTACAAATCTGTTTCTATACTTTTACAGTTATGTAAAAATAGTCTCCTTTGAAAGAACATCAGCTTGAATAGTCATTTTTCAAATGTTGCTGACATCGTAAATGACATACCAAGCTGTCCTCTGCAAAGTCATTCCACTTGTGGCGCTTAATACTTTCTTCCTTAACAGCTTCTTTAAGTTTATCAAATATATCATCATGTTCCTTTCCTTTCGGTTCTGTCATGAAGCGGGAAAATTCTTCTTGTAGGGTCTCCCAAGCCACCTACAATTATTTAAAAATAAGAAAAAAAAGCTGTATTTATACGTACTTTTATTTAATATATAACATGAAAAATAACACATGAAGCCCAAGAGATGTGATAAATCAGCTTATCAGAAAATACATAGGAAAGGACATTAATAAAAAAGTAGCCCAAGTCCAGAGATCTCACACTGGTATCGAGTGGGACAGATTTAAATTCGGTCTCCTGATATGCTTTGTTAGACGAGCACGGTGGTTTACATTTTAAAAAAATCATTTGTCAACATTTAAAAATTGAGAGACTGTATTCAGACATCTGGGTCTCCAGTGTATTTTGAGCACCGTGGGGACAGGACGCCCACATTCCCACATGACAACCTGGTGAAGCCAAGCGGGCACCCGCATTTGGAGGTGCACTCCCAGCCTGGCTCCACACTCAGTTCACTCATTCACCTCACCTGCAAGACTTCTGAGTCTACCTGCTTGCTCCACATCATAGAAAGGTTTAACAGTTCTTAGTTATGAAGTCAGCTGTCTTCACATCTTTGCCTTTAGGCAAATATAAACTTTCAAATATAGCTAAGAATTACCCAGCTTTGTGCTAGAGCTAACTTGTAATCATCTGAAGAGTGAAAGGGAAAACACAGTGTCATAACTAAATAAACTTAGTTATGATTCACTGGCTTTCAAACCTTAGACTTTATATTTACCCTATCTTCATTTTAAACACAAAGAAATTATGGTATAAAGACAGGTGGTTGTCCAAAAACACACAATGAGTGATGGGGTGAGTATTCAAATCCTCACTTCCTAACCCTCACCTGGTAATATCCTTCCCACTGCACCTACGGCTGAGGGCACAAAGCGCCAGGAGACAGAATCAGTGCACGTTTTATGACCACTTCCACCACCTGAACCTTATGCTAGGAAAACATCTGCTCATAGGACAGGGCCCAGAAGACTTGTGAGGGTGAGTGGTGAGGGGAGCTAGGGCACTCGCGGCAGCAGCTCTCCAATTGTTCTCGGGGTAGACATGCAAAGAACTGACCAACGTTCAGTACTGTGCACCTTAGGCAGAGAGGCTGCAACAGTTCTTAGGAGAGACTGGAAGAAATCGAGAACAGAGGGAACAACTCATCAGGACTGGAGCAGGACAGGACAGGGATGAAGTCACACCTGAGTGATCAGAAACTGACACTTTCAACACTGCCTCCAAAGCTGTGAACGGCCTCACACAGAGCACAGGACAATGACTCCTAGTTGAACACTCTACATGATGTGCAGGGCAGATCAACCTAGATAACCAGAACTATCGCAACCATTTAATCCTCATAACAACGCTGTGGGACAGGCAATATCATCCCTGTTTTTTGATGAGGAAATAAAGATTAAAGCAACTACCCCAAAGATCACACAGCTATTAAGTAGGAGGGCCAAGATACATGGGTAATGAAAATGGATTCTTTAAAGTGCTTCTTCATAATTCCTAGCTTAATGTAGCAGGATCCTAACTAAGAAAATGATTATGTAAGTATAACCAATCCCTGTGCAACATTAATAAATGACTGATCCATTAAGCATTTTCCTTATAAAAATCTCAATCCATGGAAGTTCAAAATATTTCACACTGAAGCAGATTTTGCTAGCTTTCTTAACTATTATATTTGGAAGAAGAACCAATGCCCTCAAACATTATCCCAATTAGTACATTTTCCCAATTTGTAACTGGTAGCAGCATTTCGGTTAGTCCCAACACAGAGATGCAGAACAAAGCATAATTGGAATATACAGCCCCAAAAGAAAAGACAGTGGCTGTGATGGGAACAAAACCTGAAATAACAGCTCCTGCTCACTTCAGGTAACGCTTCTTACCCATTTAATTAAATTAGATCCTAACCTCTACTGCTTTATTGGGAAGCTGCTTATCAGTCCACTGTTTAAGCTTGATATCCACTGTAGTATTAAAAGTTCCTGAATTCATGGTTTGTGCGGCTGGAAGATAGATGTTTTCAATCACATGAGTTGATACTCTTTCCCACAAAGACTGTTGAAGGATTTCCTCCCTGAAATTGAAAAAATAATTTTTCAAGAACACCAAATCAAAATATATTAAGTTTTTAGTAACAGCTTGAAGTATCAGTTGCACATATTTACAGTTTTGATGTGGGTATACCTCTGTGAATCACAGCTATCAAGATAGCAAATGTGTCACATCAACCCCCAAAGTTGTAATGACTTGATCTGCCATCATTATGATTAATTTGTATTTTCCATAATTTCATATGATTGAAACCACAGAGCATGTACTCAGCTACTTTTTGTCCATCTTCTTTCACCCAGCAAAACTGATATAATTATTTTGAAATTCATCTTATTGTGTACATTAATATTTCACTTATTTTTACTGCTGAATAGTACTCCATTATATGAATTTGTTTACCCATCCACCTGCTGATGGCCTCTTGGGCTGTCTCCAGTTGTTGGCTGTTGTAAACAACTGTTATGGGCGTACAATCATAAATTTCGGTATGGATATATGCTGTTGTTCTTGGATAAATATGTAAGAGTTGAATGGCTGGCTCCCATGGGAACTATATATGTAACTTTTTAAGATACTACTGGCAGAGAATGGAAGTCCTAGACCCTCTACACTCTTGAAAACACTTGGTACGAAGTCTTTACCTTCACTGCTCTAGTAAGGTTTGTGGTGGCATCGCACTATGGTTTACAGTTACCTAATGAGTGATCATCCTGAGCCTCTTCTCATGCTCTTATGATCCTAGTATTAAACATAATCCTTGTGTTTTTACTGTGAAGTCCAAGACTGAAAACTTTTGTTTTGGTGGTACTGACGAATGAACCCAGGACCTCCACACTAAGCTACACTATCAGACTCCACCCCACCTTTTTTTTATGTTTTATGCTTTATTTTGAGACTACGTATCTTGGTTACTTTTCTCTCATTGCTGGGACAAAATACCTGACACCCAAAATTAAGGAAGGAAAGGTTTATTTAGCTCACAGTCTGTGGAGGTTTCAGTCCATAATCAGCTGGCTCCAAGACAGGCTGGCATGGCACAGGGGCAACATTTCAAGGCGGCAGAAGACAGCAAAAGCAACAAGAGCAAAAGGGAGAGCAAGCCTCTTTTCCTCCCTTACATTTTAAGCAGGCTATCCCCCCCAAGGTGGGTGTAGCACTCACACACCATCTTCATGCCCTCCTCTTGCACAGGCTCAGGATGTTTACAAAGCAAGGACCCTGGCCCCCTGGTGAATCACTTAGTTAACTTCGAAACTTCTCAAGTTAACACAATGAACAACATCCTAGAGGGTAAGGGCATGTCCTCTACGCCCCAGGATGTAGAGCTGCTGAGTTACTTAGTTAAGCTTCTAGACCTCACAAGTTGACACAACGTCTCAACCACTACACTGGGTCTTGTTACGTAGCTAAGTTGCCCATGGTGGGCTCAAATTTGTGATCCTCCTGCCTCCCAGAGTGCTGGGATTACAGGTGCATGCCACCACACCTGCTCAAGACTAAACACTACTTGGCAAAACTTTTATCATTCATCAGACCACATCACAAAACATAGAAATATTATGGGATACTGCTAGATTGACTATTTCAACATTTCATGATTAAGGTAATAACATATAAAAGATACACAACCAAGTAAAAAATTTTGCCTTAAAAGATGTCTTTGAGCTTGGCATGGTGGCACCTGACTGTAATACTCGCACTTGAGAGGCTGAGGCAGGAGAATCCCCACAAGTTCAAGGCCAGCCTGGGCTACACAGTGAGTTTAAGGCTAGCCTGAACTACATAAGGAGACCCTGTCTCCAAAAAAAAAAAAAAAAAAAAAAAAATCCTTTAAAAGCAAATCTCTAAGAATAAGACAATTGACAACTACATCAATTAAGGAAAAAACCCTGAAATCTTAAGGAAATGTTTATTTGTCTTCCCCTTAATTAAAGTCTACTGTAATAGAATACTATAGATTAAGAAAAAAAAAACAAAAAACAAAAAAAACAACAAACTGTATGGCTTATCAGATGGTCAGTCTTTGTTGTTTTTGACAGGGTCTTGCTGTAAAGTTCAGGCTGGCCTCGAACTCAGGGGCGTCCTCCTGCCTCAGCCTCCCAAGTGCTGGGATTACAGGTGTGCGCCTCCACGCCCGGCTATCACATGGTCAATCTTAGGAGTAACCTCAGCTGTGCAGGATGCAGCCACAGTGCTCGGGGTAGTAGAAATGTCCCTGCTGCCCCGGGCCAGTGGCACTCTCTTGGGTGAGCAGAGTCTACACTGCACCCCCTTCTTCCCTACTAAACCATCTGTGCAAAACTAAGTCCCCTGAACCAAAGCACTTAGCTGCTGGCTTCACCGCACTAACGTGTGGTCTTTACTACAACCAGAAAATGAAAGAATATGAGGAGAGGTTACATCTCTGAGGCCTGAAGGAGTTCCTGACACAGCGTGGGAGAATTTAAGAAGCAAGGTGGAAGAAAAGGAGCTTGTCGGGGCCTGCGCCTCAGATACCACTTTAACACAAACTCAAGAAGATTTCTGAGAGGTGAACAAAGACCAGGATCCAGCCTCTGACAACCGCGACTCCTCTGTTCCTGCCTCAGAACAGACCTGGCCTGTTACTTCTTCCTAGGAAGTCTGTGGGCCAGGAATCTACACCCCAGATACTCTTCAAGGAAAGCGCAACAAAACTCCGGACTACGCGATCCTAACAAGCCTGCTGCTTTCCAACCTGGGGCAGGAGCTGCTGTCACCTGTCCTCACCAGCCTCCCTGCCCTTTCACCATCGAGCTGCTGTCCTTGTCCCAGACTCCCACTGCTCTTCTCTATCACAGTTTTCATTGTGTCCCCAAGATCTGCACCATAGCAAACGAAGCATCTTACATTCTCACTCTCTCTCCCTGGTCTCTGTACCTTCAAATTCTCTGGCTCTCCCTTAAGCAGCTGAACGTGCTTCACAGTTAAGAAGTGGAAGCTACGTCCTCACCTCACGATCTCTCTGTGGGGTCATCAGTCCTCAACTGGCCCCTTTAAACTTCCGTACTGTGCGCCCGCCCGTCTGGCTGTATCCTATTCACTGTCATCACCAATTTCCCAGCACGTATTCTATATGCTTACAGAATTATAGGTGTTGCTACCATCCGGGGGTAACACCCGTAATTACACAAAATGCACTTAACACTGTAGCTTTATTATCTTCTTTATCTCCAAGAACTTTACCTACATTCCATATTAATGAAAAAAATCTTTTCAAAATGAAATTCTTTTCTTTTAAAGGAGAGAACTTATTTAACATAATTTCAACCAATACAGAAAAAGTAGGAAGCCCCTATAATTCCTCTTTTAGGAGACAACCACTTTCCAGTTTATCATTTAAAAATATCATGTCTACTACATAAATGTTTGTATGGGCGTGTGTATTTACACGGTGGACCACATTATCCATATTGTTTATAAATGATTTTTTAACTTACAAGTATATTGTATATGACTTCTCATGTCAATATCCACATTTTCAATTACGGCATAGTAATCTACTCTATCAGTAAACTAAATACTAAGTAACTCCAAATAAAAAACATGAATTGTCCTATCTTTTTCTCTCTCTGCTTCCTGGCCACCACAATGTGAGCAGCTTTCCTCCATGGTAGACCCTTCCACCATGCCATTTCTGCACGAAAGCCTGCCAGCAATGGACTGAAGTTTATGAACCTGTGAGCCAAAGTAAACCTCTATTCCTTCAAGGTGTAGGTATTGGGTATTGTGTCATAGCAACAAAAGTGACAAGATGGCTATCTTCTAGGAATTCAGTTAGTTAGGCTACAATAACAGCTATTTTGTAAACAGACACGCTTTTATCTTTTGCCTACTTTGAGGGTTGACCCAAGGCAAAAATAAATCACTGTTTTATCAATTTAAGTTTTAGTATTTCATTGTAACTCATATAGTAAAGTGGTTGAGACAGGCGTAACAGCAAAGTCAAATACTCACCAATGTTTCGGTGTAACCTGGCTCAGACTGATAACTTCATCAAGGATCTCATTTTTAGCTTTTTCAAACAGTTCATTCTAGGCAATATAGATAGAAAGAAGTAAGATTTTCATAAGAAAACAGTAGTAAATTTGCTCTGTCATGATTTTAAGAGATAACCAAAAGGAAATCTTTGACAAACAGATCAGCTAGGTATAGGTTTGAACATGCAGGATGTACAAAAATGCTTTCTAATCTTTCAGGAATCTTTCATTATCCAGATAAAGTCAAAGAAACTGATACAAATGTGCACCTTCCTCACCTGTCTTTCACACAGCATTTGTTCCCATAAGATTTCCACATAAGAAATGTTATGTGAAAGTATCAACAACAGTCAATTTAGTCCACAGGAACAATAAATTAATTCTGTGTTTTACAACTAATGGCATTTTAAAATCAAGGACGAACAATATTTAGCTCCCACTAAATTAAGAGTATACTTTTGCAAAGTAAATGCTGAGAAAGTAATGCATAATTAAAAAATAGATTATATAAATACATTAATTCTGTGATCTTTAATTAGTTCTGGTCAATGCCAAAGCAATTTTAGCTTAATGTATTTCTCTCATCAACATCAATTTTATTAGAATACGGTATATTAAGACATATACAAAATATATGAGGCACTCAAATATTACCCGGTCAAGTTCTCGCAGGCGAGGATAGTTATTCTTCCACTCAGTTTCAAGGTTAAAACGTGTTGCTGAGGAAGAAGAAAAATGTTCAAGTTTGATGGTTCTTTCTTTCCAGATATGGTGGTTAATGGCTATCTTGCCTATCTTCTGTATTAACTGGATTTCTGAGGTTGCTTCTATGGCTTTAGTACTCTGGGTTCTCAAAATCTCAGAATTTCATCATTGCAACAGCTGGTCTTGATTCTAGTTTCTCCAGTTTCATTTCACAAAACCACAGCCGCAGCAGTTCAGCAGGGCTAAGTATGAGGAATGGACTGTGGAGACATACTGCTGAGATTCACACCTACCTGCTGTGTGACACTGGTTGTGTAAGTTACTTTGCACCTGTTTTCTCTTCTGGAAAACAGGAATAAAAATAATACAAGGTACTAAGTGGGATACGTAAGTAAACTTTCCACATGGAACCGGAAAGAGGGTACATTCTTATCAGGTGACACCACGGAAGCAAAGCCTGGTGAGTTCAGTGTGGGGAGCAGTCGGGGAGCAGTGAGGTGCAGCTGAAGCACAGGTGCTCTACTTCCCAGGGTGCTCCCTCTGTTCTTCCTAAAAAAGGAACCCATGTTCTCTATAGTTTACTAATCTTTCTCACAAACAGCACTGCTTGTTTGTTTCTTTTTCCTTTTTTTTAAGTGGGTACCGGAAGTCAAACTCAGGACCTCGCGTTTGCCAGCAGGCGCTTGTGCCGCTGAGCGACATCACTGGCCCTTTTTTCCTTTATGTGGGTACCGGGAGTCAAACTCAGGACCTCGCGCTTGCCAGGCAGGCACTTATGCCGCTGAGCCATACCACCGGCCCTGCTTGTTTGTTTCTAATTTGAACTCTGCAATGTGCTCCCAGCAATGTTCCCTTTGAAAGAGAAAATCTTGTTCTTGTCTAACAAAAGGATTTCGTTTTTCCATTTACTACATACTGTCTAATAGTAAATCAAATACTAAGCAACTATTAAAGAGAGTGAAAAATCTGATGGATACTAAAGATTTTCAGCTAATAAAATGTCTAAATTTGTTTGATTATTTTAAAACTTCAACTTACCTTTGAAACTATCAGCCTGTTGTTCAACTGACTCTCGCACCATTTTCCAAAAGCAGTCTGACACAGCAAGACTTAGGTTTCTTGTTGTCACTTGGTGTGCCTTTAGCATACTGGTTCTGTTTTTTAAAAAAGTTAAAATATATTAAAGTGATAAAGGGACAATAACATTACCACCAAGCCTGAGAGTGCACTTGCGATAACGGGAACAGTTATCTACACCTTTTGTACCAACACTGTGCAGTGAAATGCTCCATGGTGAAGAGAATGTTCCAGTCCGAGCTGTCTGATAAGGTAACTATCAGCCACATGGGTTACTGAGCCCTTGAAATGTGTGGCTGCTATGACTGAGGAAATGAATTTAAAATTTTACTGAATATTAACTATTTTAAAGTTTAATTACCACACAGGACTCGTCACTACAATACAGGATTGTACAGTTCCACAGGCTTGTCAGTTTCTTCCGAATACATAATCTCCAGACTGTTTGCAAGAACTACTTTGATTTACTATACTCATCAAGCAAATACACTTTTCTATTTCCGGAGATATTCTACATAAAACATTTTAGTGTAATTCAGCTGCCCTTTTGGCTCCTCCTTTTTGCTTTTTGGTTAATACCTTATTTTCTGTCAATTTCTATCAATATCAATTTAGGGATATTCCTTTGACACCCTCTATTTTAACTTTCCCTAATACAGTAAGAAATGTGTAGACATATTCTTTTTTTTTTTTTTTTTTTTTTGTGGGTACCGGGGGTCGACCTCAGGACCTCGCGCGTCAGCAGGCGCCCGTGCCGCTGAGCGATATCACCGGCCCTTTTTTCGTATGTGGGTTCCGGGAGTCAAACTCGGGCCCTCGCGCTTGCCAGGCAGGCGCTTACGCCGCTGAGCCATCTCACCAGCCCATGTAGACATATTCTAAAAATAAAAATATTAATTTTTAAAAAATGACTTTTTAAGTAAGTGCATGCTATCTCCCCATGCTCACGTGCCTGGGGCAGTTTATCTTGCCCGCATGCTGCACATGCATGAGGTGTGATAAAGTGCTTCTAATTCTGCTGAAAAGCAGCTTAGACCTGTTTATTAGATACAGACCACTGTTCAATGTTAAACTAACAGTTACAAAATATGAACTGTTAAGTGAACACAATTCAATTTAAGCTACTGTCTCACTGTAAAATCTTTAAATATTTTAACAAGATACCTACTTTAGGAGTTTTGAATTCTGAAAAAATTCCTCCTCATATTCTCTTATAGCTTCAATGCTTTCAGAGCTGTTTCCTACAGAAAGACAACAACAAAATTTTCACCAAGAAAATGTATTATCTTAAAGCAAAAAAAAAAAACACAAAAAAACCCCACTAAAACTAAATTATAATAATCCATCTTTGCATACCTTTTCCTGTTACAACAGCAAAATAACCCAGAGCCTTCATTGGAAATAGCTTTCCTTCAATTATCTGCTGAATCTATTTTAAAAAGTGGGAAAAATAAAAGTGAAATATAGGCTTATGTAAATTTTAAAAGGATGTATTACTCAGAAAGTAAAATAACTTAAGGACATATATATATATATATATATATATATATATATATATATATTTATCAAAATATATAAACCTATGCAAAAGCATTAAAATACATTTCAGTTGCTATTTGAGGAAAAATAAATACATTTAATTTTACTGTACTGAAAATGTCTTGTTAAGATATGTGTACCAAAAGGAGAACCTGGAATGATGGGTAGTGCTTTGGAGTCAGAGAGCCCATAGTCTGAACACTTGCTCTGCCACTCATTAGCTATAGGGCCTGAAGTAAGTGACTTCATGTTTTCAGAAAGGTTGCTGAGATTGAGAGATACTCAGCACAGTGTCAGCCATGGAGAAACACTCAGTAAAGGTCAGCTTTTATTATTATTTCCATAATTTCTTTAAATATCTAAATTCTAATCAAGTTGGATTGACTTTTGTTATTCCATCTGCCTCCATTTCCTATTCTAATACTTGGATTCACTGGTTCTCAATTTCTTTAGGGTCAAAATTCCTTTTCTGAGTATGCAAAAAACCAGACTCTATACCCCAAAAAAGTACACAGAGATCTGTATTCATCTACATACGATGTAACAGTTTCTACCCTCTGAGACACACTCAGATTAATTCTGGAGTAAGAATCCCTCCTTTAAGAAGAGTCACCATCCACACGAATGCTGAACATTTAACATAAAAAGCCTGCAGTTCAAATGAAATTCAAACTGACTGTCCTAGAAAAGAGAAAGCAATGAAAGGTAATGGAGAGAAAGGGAGCCCACTTTGCTCTCCTTTACTTCAGGACCAATCCCCTACAGCAGGCCTCAAAAGCAAGGCAAGCAGAGGCCATGGGAGCTGGGAAGGAAACAGCTAACAAAGCAGCAGGCCTGAGACCCCTTAAAAAGCCCTGCCTGCTTTTGCCTGGCATCTGGGAACTTAACTGGAAACAATCGCCTACACTGACATAAAACTTTCCCTAAGAAACAGTGGCTCATTGTACAAGCAATGTGTCTCGTGCTGAACATCGCTTTTCTTCTGGGAGTCTGGAATTTTGGTACAATACAATGCTGACCTAACCAGCTTCTGGTAAAAGCCTTAGGTGCTGAGTCTCCGATGTGCACTTGTTGCCGGAGGGATGAGACTGCCCGTGTGATTCTATTGGAAGAACTCTCTTGGAAACTCGAGATGGTTGCCTCCAGACTCCATCCCATACCTTTTCCTTTGTTGTTTTGCTCTGTACCCTTTCACTGCAATAAATCTCAAGTGTACAGATGACTATGTGCGAGTCCTGTGAGTCCTTCTAGAGCAGATGTGTCCAAACTGTGGCCTATAGGTTGAACACACCTGTGTTATAATAAAAAATATTTTTTAAAAAGAAGTTTTGTTACTTACATACACTAACTATGTTATATGCAGCCCAAGACAATTCCTCCTCACTGGGTAAGCACGACCCAGGCAAGCCAGCTGTATCCAACCCACAGGGAATCAATGGATCTAGGCTGGCCTGTCTGGGAGACCTCCGACACAGAGGCACGGTCCCGGAGAGTGTAAGTGGGAAAGGGAGACCCTCTACACAGTAGCAGTGGGGATGGGTACCTGATGTCTCAGGTTGTTCTACGGGAGATAACGATACGCTAGTACTAAGAGATGACAGCCATTATATATACAACACTTGTGCCAAGCATCATTCCAATCAATTTACAGTATTTATTTAACTCACTAAACCTTTACAACCCATGAGACAGTACCACTAATATCTCTATTTTCACCAGATGAGGAAATCTAAAGTACTGAAAAGTTAAACACCTATCCAAGATGATATAGCTAGCAAATGGTAGGGCCAGGAGTTGAAACTAAGCAACCTGGCTATAGATTCTATCCCTTAACCATCACCTTAGGCCTTTACAATTAAGTAGAGAGCATATTTTAAGGAAAGACTTGCACCCTAATAAGACTTACATGCAATACTACCTTGCAATATAACTCTTTCCTTATTAAAGAAGGAGGAAGAAGGAAAGTTGCTAGAGATTTCAGCGATGTAATTATAAAAATACAGATAGAGGACACTGAAAACTATGTATAGAATTCACAGAATTTCAGAAATGAAAATGACCTTAGATCTATCTAGTCAGTAGACTAATGAATTGTACTCTGGACAGACTAAATTCAGAAAAATGACTAGGTTGCCCAAGAATGCAGAGCCAGTTAGTGGAAGAACATGGATAAAAATGCTGGGGCCTAATTCCCGATGCAATGCCTTTTGTGCTACTATAACAATCTGTTATACAGTCTTGATTAGAGAATGAAACCATACTAGCACTATTTTATATACACCAACTAAAGGAAGAAAGAAGGAAGGAAAACAAATGAAGTCAATAACTATACAGCATATACACTTAGTATTATTTTTTCACATAACTAATCCCTGTCGCAGCTGGAGCTTGCACAAAGAATCTGCATAAAGAACTTGCTCTTACCCTGCTTGGGCTAGCTACATTTTTTTCTGCCAAGTCTACTTTGGTCAAAACAAATATGGTCCTTTTTCCATGAGGATCCATTTGACTGACCAAATCCGTAACAATACTGCGTTCAGCATCCACAGAGCCATCTAAAAAAAAAAATTGAAAGATGAAACTGTAATAATTTAAAAACTTAGTGCAAGTTATACCTAGGTCTACATCATAGCAATAAACATTTTATTAATACATTCATATTTTTTAATGAAAGGAAATTACAGCCAATAAAAATTTCTATGATGCCTATGGGGAAAGTTATTAAAATATCCCCTACTTCAATTCTATTTATTGTACTAATAAAATGAACAAGCAAAAAAGGTAAAAAGCACTTGTCTTGTATGTCTATATAACAAGCATTATTTAGAACAAAGCTTGGAAAGCATATCAGGATATCTAAAATCTTTTACGTAACTTACCTTGAATACAGAGTATGATGGCATTAGGGTTCTGCATGTAAGCTTTGCTGATACTGAAAATAGTTTCCTTAGTGTCAGGAGCCATGCCTGATGTCACAGTCTTTAAGAAAAAGGTTTTAAATGTCATTATAAGTGTTTTCCACAATAGAAATAAGATAAATTCATGTTTTCTATATACTTACATTAATCACACCTGGTAAATCAACTAGCACCATTCTCTGCAGTCCAGGGCCTTTTACATTTAATGATATGGTCTATTCAGGAAGAAAAAAATAATACTAGGTTTTGGGGGAGTTTGTTAAAAAATTTTTTGCTGATATACATTCTGAAAATTCCTTATCTCTCCATTAAGGTATGGCACTCAGAAAAAATTTATTCTTTTTTTGATTCTAAAATAATTATTCTAGAAAATTATGCATAAAATGATACATTATTTGGAACATTTAAAAAAAACTATGTATCTTGGAAACATTAATATCAATCTCATCATTTATTTGAGACTATAAACACTGCATTTCCATAACATATTGCTGAAATGAATTGGAACTCTTACCTCGGGGCTAACAGTACAACCTTCTTTCACATTTTTCCTCATTCGGAGTTCTATTTCATGTCTTAATGCTGCAAGCTGTTAATGGAAAGCAAACAAAATTCTAAGGTAAGAAAACCTTAGCTTGCAAACATTTCGTTTTGTCGTCCTATAAACTCACAGGGATGATAATGTTACACATATAAACCCTAGATAAATTGTACTTACATCCTCCTCTTTGGTAAGGTCAAACTCCCGGGAACTATCTTTAAACAAGGCCACGTGGTGAGGACCTTCACTCAGGGTCACCTGAAATTAACAAACAACTAACATGTAATGACACATTTACAATCAACATTAATTTCTACAGCACCAACGAGGTCTCGAGCCAGCCACTGCACTGAACAGATCTGAGACCCTCACAATACACTTCAGCAGCATCTCCTAGATCTGTCAGCATGGTAGTTCTGGAATTTTTATCCACCCATCACACATGCTGTGATTTCCCAACAAGACTGCTGGATATTTTATATCTTTTAGACCAAAAGTTCTGCCATTTTGTGTGTCCCTAGTCAATGTTATATACAGCCCCAAGCACAAAAGCATTAACTCTAAAACTTGAAAAATGAAAGAAAATTTTGCACTTAACTTCAAGAGTATATTTAGCCAGGGGACAATTCATTGTTCAGCATCTATTAATACACACACTACCTGTCCAGTATTGAAGATGGGGAAACACTGTATTGCCTGTCTCTAGAGCTCACAGAGTACCAGGAGAAATACACACAGACCTAACAGCACAACGCAGCAAAACCTTGGGTGCCGCGGCAGAGAGCAGTATGGTAATAAGGAGTTAAGGCAGCCTTCCCCTATTCTTCCCCTAATGGTGGCATTTGGGCAAGAATATTTAACAGTATATATCCACAGTAGTTTCATGAGAACTCCTAAATTTTCCGTTCCTTAATTTTTTCAACAGTAAATTTTTAAGCTTCTCTATAAGTATACTATTTTACTTTAAAAATACAATTCCTTCCACCAAGGTTAGCTAAACTGGCTAGATAAAACAGAAACAGCTGTTGAAAGCAACCATGGCAGCCTGGACTAAGAGGCCAGAATCTCAAAGGATTTGGGGGGATTTTCCTGCAGTGATTTTCCATCAGAGCATTTGGTGGTTTGTGGCACAGGGGACAGGCCCAGGAGAAAGCTTAAAAGCTCCTTGGGTTAATAAATCAAAACCAGAATTCAGGTTTATCAAGCTGCTATGACTACAGGTGCCAAAATCTCAGAGAACAATAAACTGCAGAAGTGAACCTCCAAAACAAAGCTCTGCGTCCCGTGCATCATTTTCCTTTAGTTCCTTTAATGTAAATATTAAGAAACCAAGCAAAGAGCAGCTGCTAAAGAGGTTAAAATGCCTGGTCAGTATTTTGCCAATTTCAGTGTTCTGGGGAGACAAAAATATGGTGATCAGGGTCACTTGAAGAGACAAAGCCCTGGGAATCATGAGAAGACTACTGGCCAGATGGACAGAGACCAGTCTTGTCTTCAAGGAAATCTGCCCATACATAACTTCCAGCCAGAACAAGGTTAACTCTGTCCTGATGTATCATCCACACCATCTGCAATGAGGGTACAAGGAACAACGTGAAAGGTAGGTTACCAAGGCTTTTACAACGGGTTATTGAACATAAGAGGCATTGGTTCAATTTGGGATTTTTTCCTCCCTAAGCTGGCAGTACCCTAAATCCTTAACAATAGTAAAGTGGACATGTAAAGCATGGTATACCAGAGGAATGAAGAAGGACCCAGGATGGTCCAATTCATAGACCCCCAAAAGTACACCCTGTTTGAATAATACCAGATTGCCTAACACTCACTGTTGTACTTACAAACAGACTTCTTGAAGATTTTCACCTCGGCCTCATTGTCTTATTTTCTACCACTATTCTGGCCATAATTCTTGGTGATTTCAATTTTCCAATTCTTTAATTACTGTATAACAACCCCCATCTGAATATGATAGAAAAGGACCCCTAAGAAACACAAAGCCCAAACACACAGATTCATTTTAAATTTATATCCACAGACCTTAATGGAGACTTCAGTCAAATTCAGCAACCGTAGCATCACCCGACTTCATCAACTCACTACTAGAGTCACCACAATCTCTAGAAAAAAAACGCATTTTTTCCTCCTGCCTCAATTCTCAATCCCTTTTCCTTTCTCCGTACTTAGCAGCCTGTAATTTGGCTCCTTTCACAGAAGCAGCAGAAGCAGTCAGAAAACTCTACAAACTCCACTACCTCGGCTTCACTGGTAACCTGAACAGTTGCTTCTCAGTCTCCATCCTCGTCACCTGTCAGCAGCATTTGACCTCACTGATCATTTCTTCCTCAATGTTATCTTCACCTGACTCCTAGCACGCTGTGCGGCTCTGGTTCTCCACCTGTGGCACTGCCTGGCCTTCACACATTCCTTTATTGTTTCTTCTTCCTCCAGCCTCGTAATGTTGGGAAGGTGCAGGATGCAATTCTGGTTCTGTGTCTTCTCTATCTCATTCACTGCTTTGAAGATCTTATCCAGCAAGATCATGGCTCTAAATACTCTCATTAGTAAAGTTATGTCTGCAGCCCAGCTCTCTCTCCACGCTTTAATTTGTTCAGGCCCAAAGCCTCTTTGATTACAAGCACACACTGTCTTTGTCCCTATCAAATGTGTAAGGAAATTCCTGTAATCCTACTTTCAAGAGATCCAGAATCATTTCTTTCTGCCTTCACTACTACTTCCCTGGTCCAAGTACCATCTGGATGATGTAACAGCCTCCCAAATGGTCTGTGATTCTGTTTTGTCTACATCTATTTTCTTTTTTTTTTTTTGTGGGTACCGGGGGTCGACCTCAAGACCTTGCGTGCCAGCAGGCGCCCATGCCACTGAGCGATATCACCGGCCCTTTTTTCGTATGTGGGTTTCAGGAGTCGAACTCGGGCCCTTGTGCTTGCCAGGCAAGCGCTTACGCCACTGAGCCATCTCACTGGCCCTACATCTATTTTCAACACAACAGCCAGAGCCATTTAAAAGAAAAATGTCATTCTGCTCAAAACCCTACCCCCATTTTACTCAAAATAAAAACCACAGTCTGTACAACGGCCTACAAGGTGCTACAATCTGTTTCTCCCCGCCCTCCATGATCCTTCTGCCCTCATCACTTACGACTCTTCCTTCTGGTCTAGTGACACTGGCTTCTACAGCATTCCTTGAACATGACAGCCCTCATCCACCTGAGGGCTGTGTATTAGATGTTGCTTTGCTTGGAACATGGCTGCACTAGGAAGCAACAGGACTGCCTCCTTCACTCACTGCAAATCTTGGTTTAAATACCATCTTCTCAATGCAACTACCAGTACCAGCAAGCACCCTGCCACCCCTGTTCCACTTGCCTGGCTCCAATTTTTTTCTTTACAAGGTGAATAATACTGTTCATCTTCCAACAAAATATATAGTTATTTATTCTGTTTGTTGTCTGTCTCCCTCCTCTAGAACATATTCTCTATTATGGCAAGATCTTTTTTTTTGTTTATTTGCCAACACATTGGCTAGAATAGCGCTGGCACATATTAAGAGCTTAGTAAGTGTTTAATGGAAGACTCTACAGCCATTTACTTTCTCCAGTGACCATGGATGGCCTGCTAGTGCTTCTAGGTATGGACTGCACACACAGCAAGTCCCGGCCTCCTTCACCTCATTGTTCTTACAATGGTGCCTTCTCTCACATTATGTCCCCCCTTTACTAAGTCACTATAATTGGCATATAACTATGTTGAAAATTGTCCCTTGACCCAACATATTTCAGTGGCTACTGCTTTATTTCTTTGCTCTTTTTTAAAGAATAAAACTAAAAAATTATCTGTATTCTCTGACTCCACTTCCAATATTCTCATTCTCTTCCTCTGCCTTTCACGTATCTGCCTCAGAACACAATCCGAGGCCTCCCCATGGCGCAGTACAGCCTGGCCACCCACTGTGTCCTGTTGTCCTCTCCCGCCACTCTCCCCTCACTCACTCAGCTCCTGCCACAGGCACTGCCTGCTGTGCCTCCTGCAGATTTCTACCCTGGGGATGATTCTAGACACTGTATAAAAATTCTTTCTGCAGCTAAAAGTCTTTGTTTCCGCACAGTGAGCAGTCTCCTTGAGGGGTGGCGTTCCTCTGTGGCCACTCTTCACTCCAATGGCCTCTGCTTACCTTCACTGGAGAGCGCGTCATCATCTCCCCAGAGCCTCTTGGGAATATTCGTGCCTGGGCAATCATTTCCAACACGCTCGTTTTCCCGGCACTCTGATCTCCAACCACAACGACCTTACCACGAAACGAATAGTTATTCATATTTTTCTGACACCCAATTAAATTTAAATAGATTTAGAATGCTGCTCTGTGGTTTTTAGTGTCTTAAAATATCTACAGATAAAAATAGTTTCCGAAAAATCCACGAAAAAATGGTTCAAATGGTAGACATGCTGAAAATTTAAATAGCAAACATTAATTGGAACCATTATATATAGTCAAACTTTTATTTTTTAAAGTGTCCTAATTAAAACCATTATTTCTCAGGGGCCGGTGAGATGGCTCAGCGGTGTAAGCGCCTGCCTTGCAAGTGCGAGGGCCCGAGTTTGACTCCCGGAACCCACATACGAAAAAGGGGCTGGTGATATCGCTCAGCGGCACAGGTGCCTGTTGGTGCGCGAGGTCCTGAGGTCGACCCCCTGGTACCCACAAAAAAAAAAAAAACAAAAAACCATTATTTCTCAAATCAGATTACTAACTTTCCACAAATCTTTTCCATAGCTACTTTACTCTTTACAAACACATTTTGAATTCTAGTAGGATAAATTTCATTCATATCCTTAATTTAATTCACTGTTCAGCTATTTTAATATTATAAATATAATAAATTTATAATGCCACAAATCTGATAGTCTTCCCACATAACACTTAAATGTAAGTAATACATAGCTATAGGACATTTATATTTATATGGGCCAAAATAAAGAGCCAAATAACACTCCATGCTGAAGCCATCACCCGGAACACACAAATGACATTATACAGATAAAAAATATGTATGTCTGTATCTGTCTGTATCTATGTGTGTGTATGTGTATAATTAATGTGTATATATATATATATATATATATATATACACATATGCTATTTTTGAGATGCTAATGTGATTTTTCTTCTATGAGCAAGTTCGCTGCTACTTTTTCACTTACCCGTGGTAGGTGATCTTGTGTATTATAACTCGCATCATAATCAGACAGAACATCAAGAACTTCAGAATACATATCAATCAAAGATTTCTGTAAAAGTTTTAAAAAATAATATTATAAAACAGGGCCGGTGAGATAGCTCAGTGGCATAAGCGCCTGCCTGACAAGTGCGAGGGCCCGAGTTTGACTCCCGATACCCACATACAAAAAAAGGGCCGGTGATATCACTCAGTGGCACGGGCGCCTGCTGGTGCGCGAGGTCCTGAGTTTGACCCCCGGTACCCACCAAAAAAAAACCAAAAAAACTCAAAAAAAACCATATATATATATATATATATATATATATATATATAAAACAATGACAATATTAAGAAAAAAATACAAGTGTATCAAGAGAAAAATGTTGATAAATTCAAATTGTTTTTTCATAATCATTATATTGCTTTTTCCAATTACTATACATAGATACATCTCCATAGTAAAAACTGAAACAGGACAGAGTAAAATTTCATTTCTTCTTCAGTTTATTTTGAAGTAAAATGATGAAATAAAGTGCCTTAACTTAGGATTTCCTAACCTTCTAACTAATGGTAAGAGAGGGGAGTTATTAATCCTGATGAGTGAATTTTACATGCCAAGAAAGGAAAGCCATAAACACCAAAAAGGCCAGTTAAGAGATCAGGCGACCAACTGACAAGGAAATTGTCCTTTGCCAAGTGTGGGATGTGTGTGTGTGACAAGGAGAGAGGGTAGAGAGCGTGTGCAAGTGAGTGCCTGAGGCTAGAGCTGGAGGAATGGTCCCCAGGAAGACTACTGGTAAAGCAGTAAGAGCGCTTAAATGGCCTCTGGCGGCTGGGCAGGCTACCACAGGACAGCACTAGCCTGGACTGGTTCTTTCTCTGGACCAGGACTGAGCACAGTGCCTTGCATATAACAAGCATCAAGTAAGATACCTGCTGAATAAACAAACAAATAGGCCTGGGAAAAGGGTAACCATCAAACATTTAATAACTAAGGATAAGCTTCCCAGCCTTTCTTATATTTTTATTTTATATTTTTATTATTTATAAAATTATTATTTTATTTTATTTATTTTATTTTATTCTTATATTATTATTATTATTTTATTTTTATTTATTTTATATTTATATTTATTTTTATTTATTTTTATTTTATTTTATATTATTTAAAATATTATATATTTTGAGGCAGGGTGTTGCTAAGTTGCCCAGGTTGGGCTTAGCTTGGGCTCCTCCTGCCTCATCCTCCCAGAGTGCTGGGCTTAAAAGTGTGTCAGCATGCTCAGCTTAATTAAGGACAAGATTTAATGACAAGGTAAAAGAGTCCCTTTCCTCTCTTAATATCTAGATGTAATGAAGTGGTAAACCTAAAAATAAGCCAAAAAATTTTCATTATCATTGTACTTTATGAGAGAAAATACCATTTTCTGAGGTAAATTCTTGACATATGGTGACTCTTGGGCATAACTTTCCTCAACTGCTAGATGCCACTTGTAGATAAAGTGCTCATAATTTGTCTTGTGCAGTTGTGATTTAGACTTAGAGCTATTAATGTAGTTGGTTAGATTAGGGTCCATCTGTGGACCCTGGCTACAGACAGTGAGTGCCAGGATTTCCTGCTGTTTTGCTATGCTGGAGCAAATCATGTGTATGAGACTCTGCTTATTTATGAGATTTAAGTTAAAACAACCACTTCAATTGAACACATATGGATTGGCTTAGTGGGGACTATAATAAGATTAAAACAGGCAGATTTATGGGGATGTTATAAAGCACAATATAGGGCCGGTGAGATGGCTCAGCGGCGTAAGCGCCTGCTTTGCAAGTGCGAGGGCCCGAGTTCGACTCCCGGATCCCACATACGAAAAAGGGGCCGGTGATATTGCTCAGCGGCACGGGTGCCTGTTGGCACGCGAGGTCCTGAGGTCGACCCCCCGGTACCCACCAAAAAAAAAAAAAAAAAAAAAAAAAAAGCACAATATAAAGCAATTCTCTGGAGACTACAATTTGTGAAACGTTGACACGAGGTTAGAAATAAAGAATAAAACACTTTACAGTTTCAATGTTAAGTGTTAAAGTTCTGAGAGTTAATTAAGTTAAAGTTAAAATACCTTAAGCTTTCTATGATGGATGCCTTTGTCATCTTTCTGCAATACTAATTTTCTCAATTCTTTGTTCTCCTTTTCTAAACGTTCCAAGATTCTCTGATACTTTAACTGCAACAAAATAATACACATAACCATATAAGAAAAAGGTTAACAAATAACATTAAGTCTTAATTAAAATGCTCTAAAATTCTTAAGTCACATCACCCAACTATCTAAAATGAATTACTACTTTAAAAGCTTTTACTAAGAATAGTATCTCATATAAACTGAAGTTCATTACAATTTTTGATCATAATTTAGCATTAACTTGAACAATTCTTTGCTACTTACATTGAAGAAATTAAATTATTTAGAAATACTAAAAATGTAAGAATTTAAAGACACTCTAAGGTACACCCTAAGGACCAGTATTTTCTATTACATCAAAATTTGAAAACTTCATTACAGAGCCATATGACAAAAATTCAAATTATTCCCATGCCCACATTATATTGTTTTAACTAAGATGATACGATATAAAATGACAGAAGCTAGCATGCTGATCAAGTATTACACATGCATAATTCTCTTAGCTTTCACAGAAACCCCACGAAGCAGGGGTTACACAGATTAAGAATTTAGGGTTAGGGACATCTTTAGCTTGCCCAAGGGTCATCCAGTTTGTGTGGTGGAGGAAAAGAGTTTTTAAGGTCTGTTTAAGTCAAAGGCTCAAACTTTTCCAAGTTTTATTAAATTTCCATTTCTAGAGAAATATATTAATATTTAAAATACTTATATTAATATTAAAATATAAATATATTATATATTATATAATATATAATATATAAATATATAAATACAATATATTATATAAATATTAATATATTAATATTTAAAATATAAAAAGGTTTTAAAAAAGAGTAATTCATTTAAATAGGTTATTTTGTCAAAGCGTTGGTTGCTTGGCAACATAGTTTTCTTCTCAAGTAAATGTGATCCTTTGCAATTGATCTTTGGTCTTTTGCATTTTTTTTCTTTTATAAATGTTGACCAGGTACAGAAAACTATTAAAAACTACTGTTCTCTACAGGCAGCAGAATATTTATGTACAGCTTACATCACACCATTCATAGTGGAAAATATTTCTCAGGAAAGTTTATCTTCCAAAGTAAATAAAAGGAAATTATGGCCCTAGGGTCAGAGAATGTCTAACTTAAGCCAAATTAAAGAAAAATATATACAGTTGAAATATATGTTATGAGACAAGTGGAATTATGAGCTAGACTGTACTCTAAAAATGTTTTTACATAATTTATTCATTGATATCTAATAATAGTTTATATAAAATTCTGGTAGATCTTTGTGTCTAATATGGCACATAGCTATTAAGCACTTGAAATATGGTTGGTTTGAATGAAAACACGCTGTAAGCATAAAATACCTTATTAATATTCTTATATGTATTACATGTTTAAATGCTGTAATAGTGAGTTAAATAAAATAATTATTAAAATTAATTCCACTTGTTTCTTTTTACCCCTTTTACTGTGAGATTTCAGGCTTCACCTGTGAGCTGCATATTTCTTTCTACTGGATGTCACTGGCGAATACAGATCACTCCCTGCTTTATCGTATCATCAGTTCTCCGCACAGTGCTGTCAATGCCCCAGAGGCTAACATTACAACTGCACAAGCTAAAGGGCTGATGTCAACAATACATAAAGGTAGCAGAATCTTCACTGGCTCATTTCTTTGCAAAGTGTGGCATCTAGTTGGGGTCTACAGTTTCATTTTTTGGTACAGGTGTCAACTTGCAGCCACCCTGTCCCCCAAAACTCTAGAACAGTGGTGGAGAACTTATGGTATGTGTGTTATTTGTTTTATCTTTTAAGACCAAAGATGTTAATGAATGAGTTGTTTTTGCTAAACTAAAACCTCAGTATTCAGGTTTCATTGCAGTGTTGGCACTCTGCAATAAAGAAGTAGGTTTTGGGTTGCACTTTGGGCGCTCACCTCTACAAGGTTCGCCATCACTGTAATAGTAATTCCTGAACTTTGGGATACATCACGGTTATGTCGATGGCTTTTAAAACAAAAGTTTGCTGGGTTTCACTCCCAGAGATTCTGGTTGAATAGGTCTGGGATGGGGCCAAGAATTCACAATTCTAACAAGTTCTCATACGCTGCCCCTGCTTCATGGACTTCTGGACTATCAAGTAGACTCAACTGCAATTTAAGTGTTACTGATATTGGCCTATCAATTGAAAAATGCAAGCATATGTTTATACAGGAACAAACCTCTTTCTCCCTTTTCGCACAGCAGTTTACTTTTAAAATCAGGACAAGATTCGCTCAAAATAGGGTATTACAAATAAATGAGTTAAGACTTCTAACTCTTTCTTTTGCCTTATTTCTCAATTATGTTTTATATGTATTGATAATAGGATCTATCATTAACCATTCCCAATTTAGCTTTATTGAAAAATAAATTCTTACAGCATCCAATTTACGCTAGACGCTGCTAAGATAAAGTCCCTGGTATTTCATACTCATCTGAATTACCTGAGTATGCAGAAGTTCTTCTTGAAGTTGGTCAATTTTCTCTTTGTCTGATACCTAAATGTTTAAAATAAATTTTAGTTGAGTAGAATTAGGTTTATATAGAATGTACAGTAAATGAAAATTTTAAACAAGTATTAAGAATAAAAACTACTGGCTTTATATGCATGATTTAATAACAAATTTTAAATCATGTGATTAGTAAAAGTAGCTCTCAAAATCTTATATTAAGAAGTAAAAACCTTAAAAAGGACTAATTTTCCTGTTGCTGCTCCCATCATTTGTTGTGAAAGACTTGTTAGAAAAATAAGAGATCAACACAGATGGTTACTATATTGATAAGAGGTTGTCTGCCCACTAGAAATGTGTTTTGGGGGCCGGTGAGATGGCTCAGCGGCGTAAGCGCCTGCCTGGCAAGCGCAAGGGCCCGAGTTTGACTCCCGGAACCCACAAACGAAAAAAGGGCCAGTGATATCACTCAGTGGCACAGGTGCCTGCTAGCGCGCGAGGTCCTGAGGTCGACCCCCGGTACCCACAAAAAAAAAAAGAAATGTGTTTTGGGAAATCAGATATATGTTACTATACACAGCCACTGAAAAAGCTCATTGGTTACTGTGTATCTTGTACTTTAAGGAAGTTCATAACAGATACAAAGAACTTGCATTTTCAGTGCTATAAGTGGAGCCAGATGCTTGTTTTAATTTTTAATTAATTACTTAATTTTTTCTTCTTTTTTTGAGGCAGGGTCTCACTATGTAGTGCAGACTGGCCTTGAACTTGCTTATGTAACCTAGGCTGGACTTGAACTCACAGTGACCCTCCTGCCTCAGCCTCCCAAGTGCTGGGATTACAGGCATGCACCACACCTGGCAGATGCTTGTTTTTAAATTCAATTCCAAGGCCAGATCTGCTAAGCCATAATATATGATATTCATCTTTAGTGATGAAACTAAAGCAACTAAAATTGATTTGAACATAAAACAAAACAAAAAACCTGCAGCTATTGTGTAAACTACTTCAAATTACTAATAGTTCTAAGACAGAATATTTAAAAAACCCAAAGAATTTTATTGCATGACAGGTTTTAAAGTAGTCACAATTCTAAATACAAAACACAATGATCAATTATAATAAAAATGTCACTTGTGACAAATCCATATGACTGGATTTGACTTAATAAGGTACAGAAGTTGTCATCCTCAGCCTTTAAAAATAATTGTCTAATTTCTGAAAATCAAAGTTTGTAATATATATTATTTCATAGGAGAAAAACAAGCAAGTTAAATCCATGTTCTTTTTCATTTCAATCTTTGTACAGCTTCATTTGTTGACTATTTAAGCAATTAAGACATCATGGCAGCAAATACAGATTAAAAATGAAAATGATTGGATTATTAATAAGTCTTGTCCATTCCCTAAGAAGTTACTTTCATCTTTCAATTCCTATTTCTAAACACTTTTTCAAAAAGTTTCTCAGACTTTTAAATATTTGGTAATGCTTGCTAGAAATGATAAGTATATTTTTTGCCTTAAAAGTCCATGCCTGAAAATCTCTAAAAATGATTTGGTAATTAGATAAATATAACAAAAACTTTATTTTTTTTTCAGTCGTATATAGAAAGCAGATTTGCTGATAGAAATTTTTTTATTTTGACTATGTGTGTTTGTATAGAATAGACAAGAATTACTAAGTTTCCTAAACTGTGAGGAGTCCACAACCCAAAGAACAAAATCTAGCAGGCCAATGAGGAAATAAATAATTCCACATTATGATCATGTGGCACGCCATCTTTCTGTGACAATGTGGTCATAAATAATTTGTTATGGAGACTAAATTTCCAACTCATTTTAAAAGGTACTTTGATTTTACTCTGTTCCAATTGCAGCTAAATCTGTGTAAAATATATGAAGAATTTTAGTTCCAACTATTTTAGCTTAGAATGTGAATATTTACTAATTTCATGTAATATATCTTAAATTTCTAGAGACAATTCAACATTACTCAATATCTGGGGCAATAATTAAAGAGATTAGCACAATTACATATAGAAAAATTAAAATGTTATAAGCCAAGGGTTATAAAAGTTTAACTTAGTAGTTTGGTTAAATAAAAAGGTTATATACAAAATTTAAGAGCTATAAGGTTATTAGAATATTATAATCTTGATTTTAATATCAGTACTTAGTAATCACTACTATTATGATTTTTATAAATTTGGGTGCTGAGGCGTACTGAAATTTATCATTTGCTACTCTGGCACAATTTTGAAGAATAACTGATTCATAGTTTATGAATATACTTTCTATGTGCTTAGTTTTATGGAGCATCAAAATTAACTTTAATATTTATAATAAAAGAACATGTGGTGGTGGAGTCAAAAATTAATTCTTAAAAACTGGTACAATGTTTATAGAACAAATAGTAAAGACTGATGAAAAGATACTTTTACACAATGCCTTAAGAGAACAGCAATAAAGTATTTTCAATCTATCACTCACTCTAGGTCTTAACTAGCAACTTGGCTATGTTCATGTCCTGTTGTTTAGTATATTTTGTTTTCATTATGAAATTAATTTGAAACTCACCCTGACAGAAATGGTATCAATGGTCTTGAAACCAGAGCTTTTCTACAATTCCAAGGCTGTGAAATTGATGGAGAAAGAGCGGAATCCTCCGCAGAAACAAGCTAAAGCTGAAAGAGAAAAACCTTTACTAGCTCCTCACAAAACCAAGCCTGATTTTAAAATTTTAAGTATTTCTTCCTTTTAAGCCATTGTGGCCATTCTAAAAGAGTGAAATACATACATATGAGTCGCTGGAAAAATTTCTATAAATGTATACATATTATAGGAAGCAAAACTACCAAAGGCAGTTTTAATCTACTGTCTCTGCTTAAGATCTTTTGCTCAGAAGATATAAGGGTATTTACTAGTTGGTTTCTAACAAAATATTAAAAAATAAAGACCTACTTATATTTTCAAGAAAGTAAAAGAGAAAAAAATGAATAAAAGTAACAAAAAGTAGCTTCAGTTTGTTTTGTGCCTCAAGCAAACTTACTTCAAATGCCTAGAATGCTAAATTCTTATGAATAAGTATTTTGATCATGATAGCGAAGAACATAAAAGTAAACTCTACTAACTACAGGGGAGGAGGAGGGAAAACTGTAAGTAACTGGTCTTTCAGGGTGATAAGGGGGATGATTTCATTACAGAAGAAGTTATTTTTAGTTTCACACAAGGTAATTATAAAGAGGGCAGGAACAAGCCCTTTTGGTGCCCCACTCGGTGAGCCTTCGTGAGCAACACAGAGAGGTACAGTCCTGCCAGTCTCTATTTACAAATGGGGAAAGAGAGGTATACAAGGACTTAGGTGGATAACCCGATAAGTACTAGAAACAGGAATGATACCTATAGGCCTCAATAAAAACTAATAAATCAGTCTAAAATGAACGTTAATCTTTGGCAGCATAGAAATATATTAGTATTCATTACTAATATTTTCTAAATTCTCAGACTCAAAGGCACGCTGGTAATTTTAAAATGTATCTTGGAATCTTAAAATGGCCAGGTAGATAGGATTCATTTCAATTTTATCAGTACAAAAAAAACCTTAAGAATAATTGGTAAGTAGAGCTATACTCGTATTTATTTTTTTTTTAATGTGGGTACCGGAAGTCGAACTCAGGACCTCGTGCTGGCTTGCCAGCAGGCACTTGTGCCGCTGAGCAATCTCACCGGCCCTTTTATCCTTTTATGTGGGTACCGGGAGTCGAACTCAGGACCTCATGCTTGCCAGGCAGGTGCTTATGCTGCTGAGCTACCTCACCGGCCCTATACTCGTATTTTTAAGCTACACACCAGAATACTCCCTTCTGTAACTAAACTAAGGTACAGATAACTCAGCATTAGCAGCCAATTTTAGAATATTTAAATGGTACACTCACAGCATACAGAACAGAGAATGTTAAGTACTATCTAAGATAAGTCCTTCCTTGGCTTAACATGTCTATTTTAACCACACAGAAAAAAAAACTTTTCTTTCTTTTTAACCTATGCTGTTCATTCACTGAAAGCTAAACAAAATGTAAGTGTTGATTCCACAGCCATGGAATTGAGAAAAACCAGGAGTCACACTGAAAAAGAAATGGAATTATGACGACTACTGTCAAATATTAGCCCCCAACAAATGAGATGAGTTTAGCCAGCAGCATTATGACACTAAATCATTATCTTAAATATTGGTTGGTTGAGACATCAGAACCTACAGGAAGATAATTATATGACAGAGTCTTTTTTCCTGAATAAGATTTGTATTTAATTGTAAAACTCTGCTGACCTAACGGATGTAACATAATTAGCTGATTTTAAGATCTCAGAGTATAACTATAAAATCATTATTTCATTTTGATCTAAGTCTCTTCAAAATATGAACCTAGGAATCTATATTGTGGGACTGCCTAACAGGCAAAAGAATATTTTTTAAGGACCTCTTGATTGCACCAATAAAAAATATCTGGGTGATTCAATAACTGGACCACATAAACAATAATTCACAATTTTATTCTAAACATAAATCCATGGACCCTCACAGATAATCTAACCTTCAAAAACTAAATTCCTATGATTGAGCTTGATATCTTGGGTCCTGTCTACACTATCCACTCCAGAAAAGTTACATCTTCATATGATGCATCCATTTTATATCTGTTAAAAACAATTTTTCATTGTTGGAGTCCATGAATGGATTAAGGTGACATGATCTTGGCAGAAATGGCTGATTAGTGTGAGTACATCAGTAGCCCCCTTAAACCATCCATCACCTTGCGCTTCTGCTGGGCATAGCTTGAGCCATATTGGCCAGCGGCTCTGCGTGCTTCCTCTTCATGCTCTTGAATTTGCTGTTGTAAGAGAATGAGCTCACCAAGCAGACCCTGCCATGAGTTTACAGTGAGAAGAGGAAAATTGGGGAGGAGAACAATGTTAAACCAAAGGGCACAACAAAGTAACAGATGTAAGAGGGAGGAATGGACAGCTTAAAACAAAAATGGAAACTCATGTACCCACAGAGCTTTCATACGACTGGGCTCTGTACTGCATTTCCATTTTGTCTTCAGCAAGATTAGTTATCTACTAAATAAAAAACAGCACAGTTTAAAAAGTGAAAAGAAAAAAATGCAGTAACAACTGCTGAGTAAAATGAGCCAGACACACAACATTAACACAGTAAAACCTAGACCAACTGGAACGCTCAAAGAAGGTAGCACTGTAGTTTATTGAATTTCCTGGCAAAACCCTGAGTTTTGAATTGCTAATGTGTGCTCTTAACTAGAAATACGTGAGGAAAAAACTCAAACTGATTGCTTTAAAAAACAGTGTTGATCTTACAGGCCTAAATCTTCTAATTCTAAACAATAATTTTCATAGTACTGATTAGAGGCTCATAATCATTAATGCTTATTAAGCAATTATTCTTAGGTAAATAGGTATTTTTTCTCGATATGATTTCAATTAAATATTACAGTCTTTCAAAAACCTATAAGTCTGAGTTTTCTAGCACCAAATTAATCAAGGTTGTATACTAATTCAAATATTTATGAGCCTTTATACACATTTGACTAAAATTTAGGATTCTTTTTGTAAATTTAAAAATGTTTTAGATTCTATTTTGACTTTACATGATAATAAATAACTAGTTTAATTAGTTTTCACTTTTTATGAGCTGTTTTGACATTAAACAGAAATAGCCTCTGAAACATAAGCAAGGCTATATCAATTACTAAGCAAAAGCACTCTGAAAGAACGTAAGATACAGAGACAAACGGTTATTATGAAAATTTGAAATGAAACAAAAGTTTGGACCTATACACAAAATAATTAACTTTTCTACTTCTAATATTAATCCCGCTTAATCACGAAATATTAAATTGGTACAATTTTTATTGTATCACATTTGGCCTGATAGCAACATACATGTCATTTTCTGAACAGTATTTTTCACTTGCTGGTCTATGAGATACTCAACCCTGAGAAATGCAGAGGAAAGAACAACTAAGAATTGACAATGTCGCAAGCCTAAAATGTTCTCAATTAGAAATCCTAAAAAGGCCAAGTTCCAATCAATAAGGTAACTGAATGACACAAGGTAATTGATTCAGAGGAATGATGGGCTCAGTTTTTACCAAGTCATAATAAAGAGGAAAGTTAATATAGTCTAAGTTAGGAGTTTTAAGTAGCATAAAATTTTTAAGTTGCTGCCATAAATATTTTGTCTGTATAATTAGCAAAACATGTTAAAATGCTGGTTAACATTACACTAAAAATTTAATTAGTCAGAGTCACCAGAGGATTACTTAATTTACCTTATATAACCCAAGGACTTACATAAAAGTTTTCCAGAAAATAAACACAGAAATATTAGTATTATAGTAGAGCATTTTAAATTATACAATGTTAATATATAATTTGTGGAATTTCTGATTGATTCTTAGTTTTCATATTTTAGGGTATGATCCCTGCTAATATTAATGAATAAAACAGACTGATTTACTATAATCAAAGAATGAAATCAGTTGCTTTTTTTCCACATGACAAGAGAAATTTCAACATTAGTTTCCAGATTCAATAGTATGAAATATATGTATAAAAACTTGAAATTATCTTTAAGATATATCTTTTAAATACATTAGTTTAATGGTCACTGACAAATCTATCAAAGAAAATATCAACTAACCATCCTTATCATTGCTGTAATTTTAAAATATCACAGCTTTTCATCCAACAGAAAGCAATCTGACAATACATTTGCTCATTTATTTTGGTCATCAATCTTCTGATCCTCCAAGTTTTAGATTTCCAAACAACTGCCTCAAAAGCAGCTCCCTACATTGGCTTACATAGTAGTATATCTGCTGTATTTACATACTTCTGGCACTCTCATTTATGTACACTCAAGCATTTTTATTTCTAGCTTAAATACCCCTCTCTAAGTCATTACTAGTATCTAAATGCAACTGTGTGGTAAATACAGGATTCTAATGTTTATCGGATTACAAGAAAACTCTCTCTAGTGATGCCTCTCTTTCCTCCCCAGTCTGTGTCTGAAGTTCTGCTACGTGAAGGTGAAATTGTTATTTCCTGAAAAAAGTAGGAAAGAAACAACGAGACATAGAAAAAACTATTTACACTGTGTTACACATCTTAAGGAAGTTACCTTTCCCCAAATTTAGGCATCAAATCTCACCCTAAACACAAAATGATAGGCTATTGAACTCTAATTTAAGACCATGTGGAACAGGAAGGGGAAAAAAATGTGTGTACATACTGTGTCAGAAATAGTCCTTGGATGTAAAACATACATTTTTATCAATAAATGTTTTCCCAAGGATGGGACATTTTTCTCTCAAGAAACAGCATACACATAATTATTTAAAAATGCTTCATATAAAAAATAGTAACTGTCATGCATAACAATAAATATTGTTAACAATTACAGATTATATACTCTCTAAACATCTCCTGGCCATTGTCAATTTGACATTGCAGTGTTCTCCATCTTACATTTTGTGTACTATGTTCTCCATTTCAAAAAACGATAACATCAGAAAAGACAATTAGTAATAAGTTTAAAATAGCAAATAAAAATGCCGTGCTTACAGAAAAATTCAATACGTTTAGCGGAAACAATTTTAAATAATCTTGAATATTATGCTATACTCTGAAGGCTTGACCCTCAAATTCATATCAAAACCCAACCCCCAATGTGACAGTATTGAGATGTAGACTCCTAGGTGGTGATGTAGGGCTCTGGGATCAGTGTGCTTTTAAAAGCAGACTATGAGAGCTGCCTCCACTGTGAGCCATGTAAAGGCACAAGGAGAATGTGCCATCTACACAAGAGACCTCATCAGACACCAAATCCACTGGCACCTGGCCCTTGGACTTCCCAGTGTCCAGAAATGTGAGAAATGAATTTCTAGTCTCTATAAGCTATCCCAGTATATGGCATTTTTGTTACAACTACCTGAACAGACTAAGACAATTATAAGTCATTCACACGTGAGTACATTTAAAATACAATTTTTTTTTTTTTTGTGGGTACCGGGGGGTCGACCTCAGGACCTCGTGCGCCAGCAGGTGCCCGTGCTGCTGAGCGATATCACTGGTCCCTTTTTTTTTTTCGTATGTGGGTTCCGGGAGTCGAACTCGGGCCCTCGCGCTTGCCAGGCAGGCGCTTAAGCCGCTGAGCCATCTCACCGGCCCTAAAATACAATTATTTTAAACAGTTTTTGAAAAAGTTATAGCAGACCAAGCCCCATATCCTGTTTTGTTTTTTGTCACTTTTTCTTGAGACAGGGTTCTGGCTATGTTGTCTGGTCTGGTTTCCAGCTCCTGGGCTCAAGAGCTCCTCCTGCTCACCCTCCCCAAAAACCAGGACCACAGCCTTGCACCACTGTGCACAGCACCCTTTTCATTCTTACACACAGCACCTGGAATAAGTCCTCACACACCTGAGATGTGACATAGCCACTGTGTAGAATAGGATTTGGCACATGTTTGTTTGTGCAAATGAATCAAATTACTACTTACTTTTACCTATTAATCATATAAAGTTTTTAGGATAAAATTCAAAGGTTTTTTTTTAAGGGTTTAACTTAAATTTGTAAGCTGAGCTTGCAAGCTACACATCAACCCTACAACTCATTTTCCTGGTGTTCATGATTCCCAGAAGACTCCCTAGAAAAATGCAGAGAAGAAATTAATCAAATAATGCTAATATGCTGCTAACTCCCACAATAACTCAAAGAAAATAACCATTGTTGTTGCCCTCCTCCTCTTCTAAACAGCTAACATTTGCTTAGTTTGATCATCTATCAGGTCTTGTGTTAAAGGACTTCATGCGATCTAAACAATAACTTTATCAGGCCAGTTTTGCCCTTGTACAGAAGAAGAAGCCAGAAACTCAAAGAAGGTAAATAATTTGCCCAAGGTAACACAGTTTAGGAAGCAGGAAAGTCAGGTTCCGAATCTGCGTGACTGTGCAGTGTGTATCTGACATCACTAAGTAATATGGTCCACCTATTTTCAAATTATCTTTGATCGATGAGGTCCTAAGTGCATTTGGGAGAGGAAAATGGTAACACTACAATACAATAGAAGGTATATTTAAATTAGAGCAGGAGTTGGCAAACTACGGTGAGCAGGCTGAGTAGTTTATAGAGACATCACGGCTTGCAAGCCTAAATAAAACATTTACTATCTGGCCCTGGAAGGAAAAGTTTGTCAACCCCTCCTTTAAAAGTTTTGCAGTAAGTTTGATTTGGCAAAAGAACTTCATAGAAGTGAAGGTTTCTTTATCTTTCTGTTTAAAAAATATTCCTAAACACTATATCATTTTCCAAAGTTTGAAAATCATTCTGTTTTTCTGCTATTTGGTTAGGTAAAAAAAACTATTTTCGTATTTTTCTCCTCCCAGCAATATGTACCTCTCCTCAAGATATTTATGGCCAACTGAAAAAAATTGTTGGTAATCAGAAGGAGCTAGGTCTTTTCACTTGGGATTATTTAACTTGCTCCAACCCAGAAATATCATATCCTGTTTCACTATTTGAACAATTTCTACAAATAATTTTAAGGATGAACAAATCAGTTGTTACTAATAATTATCAGAATTATAATTTCTATTATAATTTGTTCAATTCTTAGAGCGAATCTCCTTTGTTCTAAATACTTACCTAAAAACAGTACTTGACACATATATATGCACATATTAAAACCATTCACTGTTTCTTGAATGACATAAAAGGGGGATGTACAGTTATTATGGAATGAAGTCAGGCTGTTTTGCCCTTCCACTTTTCTGCATGGAGATATTCCCTGCTTTTCTTCCTCTGACCCCTCAGCATCCCACCTGCTAACACTTCAATGTACACAGGGTTTGGATTCTAGCTAAGAATCTCACAGAGCATAGTTCTTAGTTGCTAGTTGCTTAGAAAACTCAAGAATTCCTGAAATCTGTGGTTACTTCATAGTGTAGGTTATGAGAATTTAATTTTGCAATAATTACTACAATTATTTGTTGCATAAGAAATCTCAGAAATGTAAATCCTATGTAAGCAACACTGCTCCATTCCAAATCAAAACACAGCATCAAACACATAAAACACTTTTACATCCTTGTTTTTCTCAACAGTTGCCAAATATGAAGGCCAAGAACAATTCACAGTAATCTGAGCAAAACAATCTTTAGGCCTACCTTTGTTAGCATCAACCAAATTTATTTACTTTAAACTTGCCTTTTTTCTGCTGAGTTCAAATAATCAATTAATTTTGCTAAGAGCTTAACATATCCTAGGTGCTCTGAAGACAAATTTAGTGACAGAAATGATTCATTAAACAATAAGAATGCAAACCAAAGTAAATAGTGTTTCATATGGCGAGTGTTGTAAACATTAAGAAGATAATTAATGGAATTAGAATGGTTATGTCAGGCTTCATGAAGGTGATAATTGAGCTGTAATTTAGGGAAGACTGGTGATTAGGAGGGAAGAAAAAGGATGAGGGATACTTCAGTTGGGAGATACATCATAAACCATAAAACTAAGAATTAGAGTAATATGTTGGAAGAGCATTAATGTATTAACATTTAATAATTATACTGAAAATACTACTACTACTATTTAAGAGTTGGGCCTTTAAAAATATTTTCTTTGAATTATAAATGTGCTCGTTACCTTCACAATGGCCATATTCCTTACTTCTGTGAGATGCTTATGACCAAAAAGAAACACGATAGGACAAAAGCACAGGTAATAACGCGTCTCGTTTAGTAAATCAATTTTCACGAGAACACAGCAGTCTCACAGAAACTGAAAAAGAAGATACACTGAGTGTATCTAAGCTATACTAAGTGTACGCACTGATGCACAGAAATCTGATGATTTACAAATCAATGATTCTATTAATTCACTAAAACAGGCTCATCACTCCAATTTCCAATTTGTGTTCAAGTAGTTTTAAATTCTCTAAGTCTCAAGAATATTATTCAGTCCATATCAAGGGCTATTTCTTACATATTCTTCCAGTGGACACAGCGTTAAAACTTTTGACTACAAAAAGCATTTATCAGAATGTGTGTATATTGTATGTCAATAAGCTCAACAAAGTGGTCTAAGTTTGGTTTAAAAAGTGCTTTTACTGTTTTTTCAATGTTCTATTAATCAAAGATACATATCAGAACTTTGGATCAACACAGCATAAATAACTAGAATCCACAGCCTAATAGCTACAAATTCAGGTAAAACCAAAGAAACCTGACGATCGCTCAGCCTGTACAGCATTATGTGGAAATACATGTTTTCCATAGACTTTCTGAAGCCTTCAACTGTAACTTTCCCAAACATCCAGGCTAGAAGCCCTCGCTAGGAACCGTAGGCGATCAGTTCGCTGTTCATCCATTCTGACTTCAGTCAAACCATCTGTTCCCCTCAACTCCAATCTCTTCCACTTTACTTGACTCTGAATGATCCTAACTATTCCTCTGCGTCCCAGGACTTCTCCAGGTGTGTTCTTTTACTCAAAGGACAAATCTTAATTTTAGTTCGAGTTATAAAAAAGTTTCCCAATTATTACTCCCTTCCAAAAAATCTGATCTGCATTGACATTTGTGCATATTTCTAGCAGAAGTCTAATTAGAAACTTTGTCTCAAACCTCACAACCTTTAAACTTAAGTATGACTGCTTCAAACCCTGAACACTATTTTAAATGTGGAGCTCTCAGACACAAGACTGAACCAATCAAAAAGCTTATCAGCTAAACTCTAGATGCTGTCTTAACAGCTCTGATTGTTACTCATGTTTTCACTCAATGTCTGAGTGACTTCGAAAAGGTCACTGCTATCCTAAAGCCTCTCCCTGCATGCTTACATTCAGTTGTCAATTGGTAGGGAAGTTTCTTAAAGTCAGGTTGGTCTATCTGCATTTTATCTGAGCAGGTCACTATTCTCAAGCATCACAGGCAACAGTCAAGCCTTAGAAACACAATGTTGTGTACCAACAACTTAAAAGCCATCTGCTGGGGTGGTAGATACTTTTTTGCTTAGTAAAATTTTATATTAGCAGTATTTATAATTTGCTTTAACCTTAATAAAGGTAGCTAAAACTCCAGTTTCAGTATTTACAACAAATCATTGGAAAAAAATAATTGCTGAGTTTTTAATGGAAAAAATAATTATCATAATTAAGAAAAAGTCAAAGGGAAATAGTCTAAAAGGGCATGCATCATTAAGCAACAAAGGAGTAAGTTATATAAAGCAATAAAATTACTTTCATGTCTATTTCATAAAATAAAATCTATAAATATTGTTTAAAAAATGCATTGTCTTGTTTCAGCTATACCACAGAGTTCCCAGTCAACTACTGATTGTTTATTTGTTAGCTTGTTGGGGTTTTAAGGGCACTGAGTCAGGACCCGAACTAAGTTACTCATTTACCAAAGTGATTCCACACCGTATCAGAGAGAAAGCAGACATGCATACCTCTTCTAACTGCTTTAGGCAAAAGGAAATACTGACGCTCAAAGAACACTACCGTACCAGTAATAAAGGCTCCTCCTCCCCCTTTAGATTAGTTCATCTCTGCACACTAAGTTTACTGGCCTTAACTCAGCACAGCCCTGGTTCAAAATAAGCTGCACATGTTAGGTTAGTTTCTATCCCATCCCACTCCTCACAACATGAATGAAGTCAAGAGTGTTCTTTTGGTTAAAACTATGTAAATGCAAATATGTCAAGAAAGATCAAGTTAAAAGGCAAATGCAAATATACACACACACACACACACACACACGCTCACACACATTTTGAAATGTTTTCTCCAAAAGATAAAGTTAGAAGTCAAAGAAAAAAATTTTCAAAATAAAATTTGGGATAGCCTATAAACTTCAAAGCTGAAATAGAGTGAAAGAGGTAAAAACCGATAAACAGAAATTATTTCTTTGTTCTACTCCCCAAATTATTTTCTATGGTGTATTAAAGCTCAGTATAAAAGCTACATATTCCATATTTAATTTTAAAATGTTCACAGAATATTTTTCCATAAATCTACCTATCTAGATTATTATTTTTCAAAAACTTTTCAAGTAATCATTTATTGGGGCCAGTGATATAGCTCAGTGGCATAAGAGCCTGCCTGACAAGCGCGAGTTCCTGAGTTCGACTTCCAGTACCCGCATAAAAAAAAAAGTAATCATTTATTTTACCAATTCCAAAAGAATGAAGAAGGACTAAGAAAACGTCTGGTAAACATACGATTATAAATAAGAGGGAAGCATGTTGTCCTGTCTCAACAATTCTATAACTTTAATACGTGACTCTCTTATAACTTTAATATAGATTCTGTTAATACAGATGTGTTACAATAGACATACTATAAGTGGCCCCATATATAACGTTCAATAAAAGAACTGATTTATTTCCTAGTAACTCACTTCCTACCCTTTCGTATTTTCTACTAAGTGAAAGAGGGTTCTGCTGATAAATTCTGTAGGCTTTGACTCCTCTCAGAGATTCACAATGCATGACTATATTAAGGTCTGGAAAGTGCTGTGGAAAATAAATCTGCTTGTTTTGTCTACCTCAATTTTCCCCACATATATTTAATAACAAATCCTTTCTTAGGGCTAACCTTTAACTGCTGTTTCACAAAACATATCTGAAGGAGATAGGCTTCTCTAACTATACGTCCAGAACTGTCACATAACATCTTATACTAAGATTAGTAAAAACATCTACTGAGATGACTTTGTATTTGCTTCTTGTATATTATCATTTTCCAATCTTCCAAAAAGGTAAAACTCTGAAAAATCTCTCAAGACTACCTATGAGAAGCATGGTTTGATACTTACCTTTCTATAAGGCTTGTCTCTTTCAGATCCATGATCTGTTGCTCTAAATGCTGTTTCTCCAGGTGAACCTGAAACACAAGTACACGGTCCTTCAAATTCTCCAATGATGTTGCTAGCCTAAGCCAAATTCCAAATTATATCTAACCAATTAAAAAGTAAATGGATTTTACAGCAACTCAGTTCAAAGCATCAACTGTCTTTTATTTTTATTTTAGGGAATGTTACTGGTAAAATATATGAAAAGTTTTCAAAAATTGTAGCATATGTTTAACCTATTTAAAAAACATACAATCTGAATTTATGATTAAAAAAACACACCCTTTGGGCTATTTTACATGAACATACTTACAGTTTAACCATGTATCACTGCCATTAGACCACATATGCAACACAAAAACAAATTTAAACTGTCAACTATGACACGGCAGATGAGACAAACTAAAATTACTTTTCATTTCAATTATCAAAAACAGATCTATTCAAGAAAATATTTTGGATAAGCAAATTTTCTCTTAATAGCTTTAATCTTACGTGTATATATTTAGGAATTTTAGTTTTATCACAAAATAATTATTTTATTTTATCTAAAGGATAGTGAGTTTGCCTACTACAGTTTTGGGGTTTTACAATTCAGCATAAGCAGCAGTATAAATCTGGTGTGCAATTTTATTTGCAACTAGTTTATTAGAAGCATTGAAAAGGCACGTTAAGGTCAGCAAAAATGTGTATTTACACACCTAACAAGAGAAGTAGGTCAGAAGCTTCTATGACTTCACTAACCAATTTGTGACCTGTGAAAAATCAGCAAAAGGGGAAATGAAAATATAAAATTTAATAGGAATGAGCAGACAAAGATGACTGAGACCTCAGATTTATAACACAGTAGGGTAGTAATTGGGCAAATATGCCAGGACTAACTTTATAAATTCTAGTCATGATGGTCCAACATATTAAATTTTGTTTTAAAATCACCATATTGGCTTTAACCAATTATGAAAAGCAAATACATAGGAAGTCTCATCTACTTGTCAAGAACAAGTAATATTTTTTCCCTCCCTGATTAAAAACCACTAGATGTTTTCTTACAAATGTTCACTTTATTGAGTTAGACAAAAATTAAAACCACTGTGCAAGAAAGCTTTATGTTTACTTTTGAAAAAAAAAAAAAAAACCAAAAACCCTTTGCATTTGTATTAATGTTTTCATTTGTACTAAATGTTTTAAAAGATGGGAATAAACAAATACATCTATGGATTTTTCCTTTGTGGTTCTTAAATATTTAAAATAGATTAAGCAGGTGTGTCCTTACCTGTGGTGAAAAAGTCCTTCAATAAGCTAAGGCTTTCAACAATCTTGTCCAAGTCTGGGGCTAACTTTGCAAGGTCTTCTGAATTAGGAAGTGCTTTTCTAATTTTCTCTGGAGATCAAAACACATAAATAGTATCAAAATAAGAATATGTATCAGATAGTAGAATCTAAGGGCTATAAAAGTATTAACTTGCTCAATCCTCAAGGCAGCCCTACAAATTAGCTACTATCATCACCCCGTTTATTGACGAAGCCCTGGGACACACAGGAAGGAAGTGCGGGAGCCAGGGTTCAAGTCCAGGCAGTCCAGCCTCAGAATCTAGGTGCTCAGTCACTACACCGCAGTACTGGCAAATGTATTAAATTGAAAAGTACTCTTCATGAGTATTAGAAAAACAATTTGAAAGCATGCATTTTCTAAAAAGCCTTTGTCAAGATAGCACTGTTTTATATTTAAGAAGTGCTGTGAATAAGTATTTGTAGAAGTTCCATCTCCATATACACCTATAGTAAGAAATTAAGACAGTATTTTAAAAAGCGAAATTATTAAAAATAATTTAATTAAAAATTTAAAAAGATCATCATGAGTTACTTGTAATCAGTATCAAAAAATATTTTTATCTCATCTACTTACTGAAAAAGGGTGTCAATATCTGACCAAGGGAGGAAATCACTCTGGACTCTAACAGACTTAAGAAACCTGGCTACAAAAATTATAAGTAACCAAGGTAACCAATCATAAAGAGATAGTTGGAGGGACTCATAGTAGACATGTCCTAGGTTACACTGTATAATGCTGAAAATGACCTTTAGAAAAGCTGCCTGGCGGTAGGGAAATGCTAACAAAATGTGTCAGGCAGCAAAAGATAAGATACCAAAGTCCCTATGACTATATACTTTTAAAAAAGGAAACTAAAATATTAACCACATACTAATAATAAGTACAACTGAAAGAAAATGTCCCAGAAGGACAGCAGCAACTATACTAAAGTGGTGGATCACTACATATTCTTTTCCCATACAAAATTTTTCTTTCATAGTTTATGACCTTTATCATTGAAATAAAGTACTATAATTAGACTCAAAAGTTAAGAAACTTCTTTGATAGTTTATGACTTTCATCATTGAAATAAAATACCATAATTAGACTCAAAAGTTAAGAAACTATCTCAAAAAATTTCTCTTTCCTAAAGAAATGACTCAAAAAAGTATTTTAGTGCTGATGATACAAACCAAAATCAATATACTCATCAATTTCCCACACGATGTCAGGGACAATCCATTTATAGTCACTAAGGTCTGGTACCATATCTTTCCACTGATCAAAAGTCTAAAAGATAAGAAAAGGTATCGGTTAAATACTACAAATGCCATATAAAAATGTAAAAAAAAATTGTTAATTAAAAAACTTTATGAAAAGCTATATATTATGTACAAAACTTTAAAGAAACAAATTTACATGACATCAGCTCTTCTATAAACAATTTAGAAGGCAAGCAAATAAAATACGTAAATACTCCTTTACTAAATAGGAAAATGTAAAAATTCAAAATATACTGCCATTTCAAGTAGATTTCATGCTGGCATTAAACACTGCCATGGACAGAAGACCAGGAAACAGGACTCTGCCTCAGAGCCCAGAGCTGCTACGAAGTGGCCCCTTGAGTACTGTATGCCACCTAACTTTCCTATCCCTGCTCTTAAGTGGCAAAGCTCAAAATCAAATCAAGGTGATCACTCTTCCTGCCCAGGGCCCTCTCCTCTAGCCATCTTTGTCATCTGTAATTACACTGAAGATTCAGAAGGCATTTTCACATTGGCACCTTTAAGACAACCTAGGACTTGGTCAAAATACACAATAAATGTTTACATATCCAATTATATTTTACTACACTAAAAAAATGACATGGTATAAAAATTTAAGATAATCATCCTGGCATAACTGGAAAACCAGTAGGAAAGTTAAACTCACCTTTTTGGCTGTATAGCCACCACCCACAGCGGATCCCAGTATGAGATATCGAAGTTTTAAGAGCCTTGCAGCTAACCTTGCCGGCCAAAAATTCCTGTGAGGCTGGTAGCCGTATTTAACTGGAGAAAGTTTCAGTTTACGTAAAGGAAAGTTAGTTAGAGAAGAGAACTGCTGAAATGATGTCCTTAGGTGAGGTCTCTGAAACTTTAAGGTAGGATGACGTGAATGATAAATACTTCGTGAAACCAGATGCAGTTTTTGGAGTGGGGAGCTTCCTTTCATTCCAGAGCTATGCTTCACCAAGGACTGGCAGACCTCACTGTAAGAAAAACAAGTATGGGAGAAAGATCGAACACCTAACAATACAAAGAAAATGATGCACAAAGAGCAACAGTGTTTTCCAAAGGGAAAACACACAGGTGCACATGTGAGCAGCCATGATTGTTTATACTTACTCACCACTTGTGTGTGACAGTGCAGCCACAGCATGTGCTGTCCCATGCAAGCCTGCATGAGACCCTGCACGTACCGCTATTATCCCCATTTGACAGATGAGGAAAATGTGGCGCAAAGACATGACTACAACTTGCACAAGTACACGAGGAATAATATGAGGAATAAAAGAATTCAAAGCCAGGCTGGGACTCCAAACCCTGTACTCTAATTTACTATATGTGGGCTATAATACTTGTCCAAGGAATTGAAACCAAAAAGAGAAAAGGTGGGTAATTATTTTATTAACTGCTATTCACTGTAAGTAAAAGTTGAAAACAAATATAAATTTTTGCTTTTAAGTACAAACATTTCAGGAGTTTAGAATAGCTATGTTTTGCCACTTCATCTACATCAGCCAATTCTAAAGTACTCCAGCGATGGAAATTAATCAATTCCACCTCAGTCACCTGGCTCCCTAGAAAAACAAAAGTAGCCAAAAAGCCCCCAAAGAGAAGAGAATCTAAGTACATATGTTAACTGTGTGCGCTCCCCCATTCTCCTTCCTGCAGAACTATAAACCTCATCTTCTTCAACCCACATTCCCAGTTGCTTACTAAACACCAAGCCCAATTCTAAGTCATTATAAAATATTAATTCATTTAATTATACAGGACTGAAAACTTTGAAGAAAAACGAATTATGGAACAGGAAAAATGGTGTAAAGGAGGACAGTGGGCAAAGGGGGATCTCCTGTATTCCCACTAAGTGCCAAACATTTTGCTAGAAGTCTTCACAAATGCTACTGTTGCATAACTCTTGGAAAAATCTGTATCTTCTTTTACAGATTTGTTCTTAAAAAACTGTCTTGCCTAAGGTAGAAAAACTACCTTAGGCAATGGTGGGAGATTAAAATTTGGTTCAGCCCAACAGTAAAGCCCCAATCGTTTCTACAAAAGATACTGGTGGGTAAGAGTGTGGGAAGCAGTAGACAGCTATGAGGCTATGGTGACATTCTGGAAGCCTCATGAGGAGGCTCAAGACACTACAGGAACCTCCAACTCAGGAGACCTGAGGGACCCAGGATTCAGCAGGAGGAGAAATTACACACTGCCAGAACAGGCACACAGATCATTTATAACTAAACATGTAAGTGCTATTTCTGGTCACGTAAACCTTTGTAAAAGCTGGTAGCTGTTTTGTACTTTGTTTTTTTCAAAGCCCTGCCTCAGGATAAATCATAATTTCCACTATCTTATAAAAAGCAAATCCCACTCTTATTAAGGAAGAGACTAAATTCTTCTGACCTCAAATTCAGCATATGTAAAAGGAAAACCCTCAGCTTCAAGTTGCCTCCACCCCAACAAGTAAACACACATGAAAATCAATAACAAATCCTATCCAATCAAAGGAGGTAAGAGATAGCTAAGTGCTATAAGAAAAGAGTTCAGAGGAAAGTGAATGATCCTAGGCCTTGAGGTGGTCAGTGAAAACTTCCTAGGAAAAGTAAAACTTAAAAGTTAAGTGGAAAGTAAAGAGTCAGAAAGGAGGAGAAATCCTAGCCAGGGAGAAGGGCACGGAGGCGAAATGATGAAAAGAGCCAGTGAGCTGGCATGGAAAGTTCACAGTCAGAGGTAAGGTTGGAGAGGTTGTCTAGGTCTGGGAGAAACCACCGAGCCACTGACACTCAGGCAGAGTTTGAACTTCATCTTATAGGCAACATGGAACCATGGAAATTTTCTGAGCAGGGTGAGAGTAGATAGTAATTAGTGAATATATTAAGTTGTACCTACTGCATCTACACTCATTCTTCTTCTCCCCCAGCAAGGTCATAGCAAATGCTCCTCCCCCTGCTAAAGGCAAATCCCTGTCTAGTACCGCCTCTCCCTCTGCCCTTGCAGGAATAAGCAAAGTTTCTCTCTTAAAAGAGAAAATAATCTAATTTCCCTGGTTTTGGCCACTTTATTAAAAGACAAGCCAATTTGATTTCCATTTTAGCAGTGAAACAGCTTGTACAGAGGGCACAAAAGAAAGGCCCCCCACCACATATTTTTTCCAATTCTTGTTTTTCTCAGCAATGTGTGACCATGACGCTGACCTGCTGACTTCCCTCCTCCTTGGAACTTCTGTTCCCCTGGCAGTCTTGAGTTTTACCCACCCAACCCCACTGGCCACTCGTGTTCAGTCTCCTTCTCCTCAACTACTTTCCAACTGTTGGGAGGTCATCAAGGCTTACACATAACCTACTTCTCTTTCATTCTTCCTGAAAGTCTTGTTTACACCCACTTCCTCAGTTACCACCTACATATTCACATGTCTCAAATTTCTCTCTAGCACAAAGAATTAAATTCCATTCCCTTGTATCTAACTGCCTACTCAACATCACCACTTAGATATCCACAAGATACCTCAAATCCAAGATGTCCGAAGCCATCATTTCCCTCCCCGCTGTGCCCCAAACCCTGATCTTCCTGCGGCATTCCCTATCTCAGGAAATGGAACAGGCAGCTAAATACGCCACAGGTTTGGGGATCATTCTTGATACCTCCCTCATCCTCACCATTGCCCAATCAGTGCCCTGAATGCAAATTTGATCACTGTCCTTTATCTACATCAATCTATTAAATGGCTTGCCTGCATTTAGATTAAAATCCAAACCACAGGTCTACAAAGTTCTGCACAACCTGGTCTCTGTCTCTGCCACTTTCCTCCAAGCTTCACCCAAACTGGGTATTATCCAGTTCCTGGACTGTCAGATAGTCCACCCTACCTTAGGGCCAGAAGACCTTCTGCCTCTCATTCTTCCAGCCACTGCAGTCAGTTTCACCTCCAGCATTCCCTCCCTTCCCCGAACCTTCACTGTAACGCTAGTCCTGCTGCAGCAGTTCTTGGCTCTCCGTACTTTACCTTCAAAGCACTCATAAAGTTTACATTATATAATAAGTAGCTATTAGGTTAATATTATTCTCTAAGAGTAAACTGCAATCTTCATCAGGCCAAGCCCTATCTGTTTTGTTTACCACTATATTTTCAAAGTCTGCAGTTTCTCACAAATAGTAGACACCTAATAAATTTGTTAAATGAACATAGGTTATTTGAAAAATTAGATTGAAAAAACAAGTGAAAGAACTGAGCAAAGGCTAGCACAGAATAAGTGCTCCATACTGTCACCTGACTATTAATTTGCACTAAACTCTATTAATGTATGAATGAATAAACAGCTCTTTATTTCTCAAAAAGTTATCTCCATTTATTAGAAAGAAGTTAATCCAATATACAGCTTACTAGATAAACTCCAGGTGAGTTTATCTCTAGAGGATGTTTTGGCTTTTCACCATTCGCTCACTCTTTTGCTTCTGAATTCCTGAAGTTCCCATTTCCAGTTAAATGATAGCAGCAATAACTATGGCTGAGAAGCAGGGCTAGGAATAGGGAGTAGGGTACGCCAGTTACAAGTAAAATGTTCTTCAGTGAGTCTCCTGGAAGAGATAACTGACTCAAAGCAAATTCTAGTACTTGGTAAAGTATCCTCAAGAATTATTTCTAGAATTTCCAATTCAAAAACTAAATGGTCATATAGCAGAGGACTGGTGCATAACAAGGTCCTCTTGAGATACATGTAGGAGGGAAAAGAGGAGAGGTAACTGGGACTTACTGAAGCGCCATCCAAGTGAAAGCTACATGGGTCACCCTCCAACCTATTCCAGGCCGAGTAATCAATCTGTCAGGGAGGAGGTAAGGCTCGCAAGTGTGCGTGCGTGTGTCTGTGTTGGGGGGGGGTTCCCCAGCATGGTGCACCGCCAACAATGTTGGTGTTTGTAAGAAGCTCAGAACATCTGCCCACTACCTACAAGTTCTAATGAACTTGCTAGTTGATGTATCCAACGTCTAACACAGTTTGTTCAATCAGCCCTCTCTTCAAGGGCAGCCTGCACAAGACAGCTACGTCAACCATTAGTCATTCATGTTTAATACCGTTAGGTAATCAGACTCTTCCAGAAAACCAGCAACTCTTTAAGATGAGGATCAAGATAAACAACACTAAAAGCAAAGATAAGAAATTTTTATTAGTATTCCTACAAGGATTGCTGAAAATATGTACTGCAAACATTAAATAACAGCATGTTGTCATTAAAAAATAGCAATCAAAGAATACAAAGTTTATAGAATTAATCATGTCTTTGAGAGATTAAAAACTAGCTTAACAAATATTAAAAAGCAGCCCGTGGAAATTAAAGTCACAATGGTTAATACATTTAAAATACCAATAGCAATACCAGAAAATAAATCAAGGAACTCCCTAGAATGTAGAATAAAGAAAAAAGTGTGGAAAACATAGAGAAAAGTTATGAGATGCAGAAAAGTGGTATCCAAAGAGAATGGAAAGATGGGGGGTGGAATATATGCCACAGGGACACAAAGTGATACACTGGGATTCAGGAACAAAGTACCAAAACTTCTAGATGCAGTGTTTTTTATCCTTGAAGATTATGTTAGAGTAGACTTTTAATGTAAGTAATTAATTACTACAAAGATAGATTTATACACATACACACACAGGATTTTAAAACAAATGTGTGTATACACATACTGGATACCGGCATACTTTTTTTTAACAAATGAAGGATACAGATCATATTTTGAAAAACATGGATATACAGGACCAATTTAAGAAGACTAATATTTGCTTAAAAGATGTATAGAAAGAAAAAGAACAGGAAAAAAACAAGAAAATAAAAAAGAGAAAAAATTTTCTGGAACTGAATAAAGACAGGAAAGGCTCAGCAAGTGTCAAGCCAGATGACTGGTGAAAAAGAAAACCCATGCCTAGGCAATGCCTTGAGAAAGAATCAAGTCAAGACAAGAATAAAGTCAAAATTCTAAATGCTTATAAGAAAGGAAAAACAGACTTCCATATGCAAGTAAAACCAAAAACCAAATGTGATCCAAAACAGTTCTTCCCCTAAGAAAGCATCTACCTCTTGCTCATTAACCATCTTTTTTTAACCTTTATATAACCTACTAATATGTGATTTTTTGTATTAATTTTACACAAATACTTACTGTACCCAAATAAATGTTGGTCAACGGTCTTACATGTTCACAGGCATGTGTTTACATATGTATGCCAAAAATACAGTATTTACATTTTCATCTGTTCAAAAGTAGGAAATGAACTGGGTTCCTTCGTAGCATGCAAAAGAACTACATATAGCAAAAGACAAATTCCAGAGCGGGGGGCTTGTGACATTCCACATCTCCATTTCTTCTGGTAGCTAACCTGTGCTATCAGCATGAGACATTTTAAAGTCATGATTCTATAATATCCGTAGTGACTTCAGAAACAATTTAGCCCAACAGCATCCAACTGAATAAAGAAAAATACCAATTTTAAATATTTGTTTGTAAATTCAATTCTAAATTTTTCCTACACGTTAATTTCTCCAACAGACTACTTTCCTTTCCTTAGTCTTTTCTCTTTATTTAAAGAAAATTAGATGCTTCCCTTTTAAATACTGAGAGGTAAAATACAAAGATTGTAAATAGCTTGCTTCAATACTGAGGGCTGTGGAGTTACTAAAAAATTAAAATTCAATGAGATTAAAATAACCATACCATTATTCTAATTCACTAACATTATAACTATTGTATCTTACCCAGTTTTGCATTTGGACTTCTGTTAACTTTCACAAAACAAATGGATTCCTTCTTTATAAATGTTATAAGTTATCTACATCATTTTATTTTTGTAATTTTTGATTTTTGGTGGGGGGAGTTTGAGACAGGGTCTTGCTATGTAGTTCAGGCTGGCCTCGCACTCATTGCAATCCTCCTGCCTCAGCCTCCCAAGTGCTGGGATTACTGGTGTGCGCCACCATGACCGGCTACACTACTTTAAAAGTTCTGAATAAATTCAATACAGGAACACGGCGCTGGTGCTGAGTATACAGGCAGAGTTTAGAGGTGTTTTGATGTAGAGTTAATTCGCGGAAACTTAAATTTTTCCAATCTTACGTATCAAATGCCTGCAACAATGAGTTAAAATGAGAGGTTATCACAACAAACTCCCTCTAAAGATAAAAATCAAATTTAATACTATTGAAATGCATATAGCAATCCACAGAAGTGAAAAGATTTGTAAAGTATGACTTTCTATTTAGGGTTAAAACCAGCCCAGGGCGACAATGGCAGTGATTAGGCAGAAGGTGCCACATTCGCCACTCGGCATCAAAAAGTAAGTCTCCTTCCCTAAACACTGCTTTGAAAAGGGCATCTCGGAACATCACCTTTGACACCGTGTGCGTCACTGCTCTAGATCTGACTCCAATCAAAGGGCCAGGAATACAGAGAAGGCCCTGGACTCAGGAGAGGAGCCCAGGTACCCGCAGGTGCAGTTTACACTCCCCGTGGGAGTGGAAGAAAAAAGGCGAAATGCACAGAGGGCGACAATATGGACAGAGTCACACCTGGCAGAGAAGGGGAGAAAAAAAGCAGACAGAGAGAACAGCGAGGACACAAGGGTGTAAAGGGCAGGGACGAAAGGACAATAGAAACGGGAAGAACAGAGACAGGCGCCCAAAATCTTCGAGTTGGATGGGGACAGGGACTAGGGCTCCGCAAGTAAACCCAGTCAGCGTTCCTGTCAACTCTGGCTCCTCGAAAATACCCGGGAACTCTTCAGCCGCCCTCGGTGGGGCCTGAGAATCACCTGCACATAGTGGAGGTAGTGATGGGCCAGCCCCGGTTTCCAGAGGGCTAGGGAGTAAGAAATAACGGGGCTGGGTCGGAGCCCGTGCTTACCAGGCCACGGCGGCCCGACGTAGCCGCCACATCCCGCCGGCGAGAGGTCACACTGGCGCCGAGACGGCCACGTGGGAACCCCAGTGTCAGCCCCAGTCCGGCGCCTACTCTAGGAATAACCCAGGAAGAGGCCCTTGGCAACAAGGGCACAGAGCAGCCGCTGAGGCGCTCCCAATGGCGCACAGACTTCCGCAAGAACCAGCCCGGCACCCGTACCCGGTCCGTCACTTAAACCACCACCCCACTCATCCTAGGCGGGGCACAAATGGCCCGCAGAGGAACAGCGCATGCGCCCAGAGTGTACGCCACCTCCCTTCCCCCGCCTCCCTCGCCCTCATTGTTTCCGGGTTGGAATTCTGAACTGAAGCCTCAAAGGTTGAAGATTTGGAAACGGGGATACAGTCGGAACGAGGTGAAGGGCAAGAAATCTAGATTGATGAGCGCTCACTGGTGGCGAGTGATTTAGTAAGATTTAGGTATCTAGGGAGCATGAAGGAGCTTAGCATAAAATGAGTACAAAAATTAATAATTGAATAATTAATAAGAACTTGTCCGTTCGTCTCACTCTTGCTGCTCGTCTTTGTTTAAAAGCGCTTTCGTGTGCTTGGAAAAATCAGGGTGTAAGAGGAGGAGTCATGGATAGTTTAGATGCCTTAGAATCTTTGAGATCAGACCAGAGTGGGACTTAGGTCATTTAGAGCAGCTATGGGTTTGGAATGAGCGTGTGGAGTTTATAAAGGTATCAAAATGACTTTGCTCCTTCACTCTTGCGGCTTTCATCTGAATTTTAATCACATCAGTTTGTTGAAATGGCCCTTGTCAAGGTCTCTAACATTTCCATATTGCTGGTGGTCAATGACTTCTCAGTAACTTAATGTATTTTTCTCTTCTGGCTTTCAGGACATCGCATTTTCTTTCTAGTTTTTTGTTTGTTTGTTTGTTTGTTTTTTCTTTTCTTTTTCTACAGGAGCTATTGATGTCTGGTCTCTTTTGCTGCTTACTTTTACCCCAAATATCTCAATCTTGGAGAGTCCCTCACCTTGGGCACAGCGGATCTCTTTTCTCTAGGTACATTCCCTAAATCATCATGCAACATCAGTTGCATGATTGTAAATACCATTTTTTCTTCCAACTCAACCACTGCATATTTTATGAGGAAACTGGCCCATGAAAAGGACATGGCCTGTGAAAGTCGATGGAACCAATTGGTGGCATTAGCCAGAACTCAAATCAAAGTGTCTTGTCTTGTGCCCTATTTTCTACCTCAAGGGTAAATCCCACTCGCTCATACAGATACACAGAGCACACAATTCCCCTTTCCTTAACTGTCAGTATCATAAATCCAGATCCATCCACTCAGAATACCACCAAGTATAGAGAAAGTCTATACTTTGTTTATACTTTGCTTGAAAGTCAACTTGCCAAATGCAGAACTCTGGGAATTTATTTATTGTGTTGACTGTTCAATGGCTGGTCTAGGTAGGGATTTGCTATGCTGACGGTGCAAACTGTAGATCTTTCTAGGGTTGTAGGTTTGTACAGACATTTGTTACTGTTACTTCCTAGTTTATTTCAGAAAGTGTAAAAAGATAAACCAAATAACAACCCCTTTCATGGGTGGGTTACTTTTTTAATTCACAAAGCTCTTGTTTGGCAATTCTACTTTTTGGGCAAGGACATATGCATGATGATGTTTATGTCTACTGTGATATGAAGTAGTAAAAAGTTTAGAATCAACATAAATATCCACATATAGGAGCTAGAAAATAAATTATATTCATACTGGCCATGAACGCCTATAGATTAGCTCTCCGTGTCCTCGTAAGGAATAATCTCTGATATAGGTGGTCCCTAATTTACAATAGCTCAATTTAGGATTTTTTTGATTTTACAGTGGTACCAAATCAATGTGCATTCAGTAGAAACTGTACTTCAAGTACAGTTACTTTGCATTTTCAGTATTCAATAATTATATGAAATTATATAAAATAGGCTTTGTGTCAGATGATTTTGCCTAACTGTAGACTAATGTAATTTTAAGTGTTCTGAACTCATGTAAGGTAGGTGAGGTTGAGCTACCGTGTTTGGTAGGTTAGGTGTATTAAATGAATTTTTGATGTGATCTTTTTAAATTATGATGGGCTTATCAGAACATAACCCCATCCAGAGTTGAGGAATGCTTGCATTATCTGGGGCAAAAGAGTAGATTATTTTGCCACCACTGGTCCAGATTCAGCCCATAGATTTGTTTTCTTTGGTTTACACAGTGCTTGCCTATCCAATGTTTTAAAAATAATATTAAATTTGTCACTGACATTCAAAACTGAGAAATTTCACATTTAAAAAAATCTGATTTCTCTTAAAATATCAGGAAGCCTGACAACATGAAGCCCTCCTTCTTACATGCAAAAAAACTTGGAAGCCAAGTAAGACTTTTCTTCTTCAGACATCCATGTCTTCTGCAGTAGTTTATACTCCTTCCTAAAGAGGTCCTGAAATTGAACACATTAATTGATATTTATCATGATGTTTGTGCTTTTATTAAAAAACTCAAGGGGGAAGGGAACCACTACTTATATCAAAGAGGAGAAAATAAAAGCCTGTGAAGGTCAGGTGTTTCCAAAAACAATGAAAATTGTTTTTTTCCCCCCACAAGAACATAACTATGCAAGTAAATTATGTGATTTTGAAGGAATACAATTTAACATGGTATACAACCAACACTCCTGTGTTATTTGTGTTACATACCTCACGCAGGAGAGTATTCATGTTGATGAGCCCTAGTAAGGGGCGGCCATCAGTAAAGGACTCGGCAAGATGGTGAGTCATAAGTAGGAAGGAGAATTACTTTTATTGTAAACCTTTTTTTAATTATCTGAATTTGATAACATGTCTTATTTACAATAAGATAGATGCTAAAATATTATTTTGGTCTCGAGTCATGAAATAATTTTACTATTTTAAGCTAAAGTCTCAGGTTCAGCTAGGGATCAAGCAATCCACCAGTTAAAACACTCAAAATATTTACCTTGACAAGCAAAGCAACACTTTTCAGTTATCCAATGGACCAGGAATCTTCAGAAAAGGAAGTAAAGAGATGCTAGTGGAAACCGGAATATTTGTTTTCATTAGACATGGATTTAAATTTTTATAATAAAGTTATTTTCAAAGATCTTCCGGGAAGATGTCCGATTTCTGTGATACTGTGCTCTTCCTCTGCGGTTTCCTGGGGAAGGAAAGAACTGAAGTCACATATGTTTACATCATCATCATCATCATCATCATCATCATCACATTTTTCCTCAGTGCTCAGAAAACTATATTATGATCCTCATCCATAAACATTTATAGATCACTTCCTGTGAACACTGTCGGGTGATGTTAAAAGTGAAGCAGTCTGGTCTGGTTGGAGAGAGACATTCTGGTTGGAGTGAGCAGATAAATACCAACATGAGGAACTGTACGCTGAGGACCAATAAGGTCAGCGGGAGTACTGTACCTCTTACAGGCAGGGCCAAAGTGCAATCGAGTGGGCTTAAGAAAGATAATTTTGGAAAATCAAAAAAGGAATATGTAAAGAAAGAGGTTGAGGGTCAGGAAGGCTGGGCAGGGAGCCATTGAGAAGGTCAGGTGTGAGGGGTCTGAACTAAAGTCTGGCAGTGGGAAGAGGTGACAGATCATTTAAAAGGACATTTGTATTTGAAGCAGTGGAAATGGAAATGCAAAATTTAGGGAGAGGAGTCAAAGACAAAGGTGTCGCACTATCATGAGTCATTTTAGGCACAGTTACATAAGTAGCGAAGCTGAACACAAGGACAGGCATAGAAAGGATCACAATTATTGGATTATTGACTAATGCTGAGGTATTAATGAGTTATACAATCTTGAGTCGGAACTATGAGCCAAAATAAACCTCCTTTCCTATATAGGTGGCCTGCCTCAAGTATTTCATTATAGTAATGAAAAATGGACTAGGAGATTCTTACAGCTAAGTAATAATCTGAACAGTTCAATAAAAAATGGGCCAAAAAATCAGACATTGCATAAAGGAATACACACATATGGCCAAGGAATAGTGCTCCATTTTATTAGTTATCAGGGAAATGAAAATTAGAACTACACTACCTTCACTAAACTACTACGAATAAGAAGTCTAACAATTCTGAGTGGGAGGAGGACATGGGGCAACCAGAAGCCTCAGTCACTGTGGTGGGAATGTAAAAGGGCACAACCACTTTGGGAAAATATTTGTCAGGTTTTTTTTTTTTTTTTTTTTTTTTTTTTTTAAGTTAAACATCCACTTCCCCTCTAGGCAGGCAATTCTATGCTTAGGGATTCATCTAAAAGTAATAAAAACATATGTTCATAAAAGCATTGCATAAAAATATTCTTAGAACTTTATTCAGAATAGCCCCAAACTGGAACCAAACCAAACGTTCATAAACAAGAAAATGGAATAAACAAATTTGTATAATGATAGAATGAACTACAAGGATATGTGTAAGAACATGCAGACATGCCGTTATTGAAAAAGGATGTACTATGTGATTCCATTCATTTGATGTCCTAGAACAGGAAAAAACCAGATGTGGAGACTGGGGAAGAACCCCGGAGACTTTCTAAGGAGATAGAAGTGGTCTATGTCATGATAGGACTCTGAAATATGAGGGCGTCCCCTTTGGCAAAATAGCTTAGATTTGTGTATTTTGAATTTCAGATTTATATATGTACACTTCACACAAATAAATGTGCAAGTCATTGAGTCAGGATGTTGGGAAGTGGGTGGAGGTTAGATGAAACGAGTGACACAATCGATACTTAGAAAAGCTGAGCATTAGGTAGATGAGGAATTCATTACATTTTTCTGTTTGCTTTGTACATGAACATTTTCATTAACGTTTTTAAAACTTAAAGTTTTCTTGCAAAAAATACCTAGAATTTTGTTTTTCCTCTCTATAATTCTAGGTTATAAAGGCAAAGCATACAGAGCCTCCTGTGTCATGTAGAATTGGTTCCAGCTTGTATTAGTTTCTCACTGCTGCTCTAACAACTTGCTCAAAATTTGGGGACATAAAACAAAACTAACTTATTATCTTACAGTTCCGGATGCCAATTGGTTCACTCATTTGTGGCGGCAGGCAACCCCATGACAGGATGTTTGCACGCTGGAGACCCAGGGAAGCTGGTAGAGTGGCTCAGACCAGTTCCAAAAGCCCCACAACCAGGGAGGCCAGTGGTAAAACTCTGAGGTTAAAGGTCCTCAGGAGAGGTTGCCATTGCAAATCCCAGAGTCTGAAGTCCAGAGAATTTGTACTTTTGTCTTAGTCACTTTCCTTTTGCTGGGACAAAATACCTGACACCTGCAACTTAAAGGAGGAGAGGTTTATTTTGGCTCACAGTTTCAGTCCATAGTAGGTTCCAACGCAGTGAGGCATGGTGGAAGGTTCTGGGAAGAGGAGAGCTGCTCACTTCATGGAGACCAGAAGCACTGAGAGAAGGGAGGAGAGAAACCTTTCCAGGTCACGCCCTCTCTGACCCGCCGCTTCCAACTGGCTCTACCTCCTAACAGCACACTTAGCTGTAAAGCCCCCTAATCCAATCACCTTCCTGAAGTTGTGCCTTTGGGGGGACAGGAGGCTTTGGGGAGACATTCCAGATCCAAACCACAAGTTCTGATTTCCAAAGGCAGAAGGTGAGTGTCTCAGCTCAGAGGGCAGAGGGGATTACTATGAAGGAATGGATCTGCCTTTCCTCTGTCCTTTGGTGTTAAACAGGGCCCCCAAAGGATTGGATGGTGGCCACCCATAAGCATTGAACATGAATCCCCCTTACTCGTCCCCTGATTCAAATGCCAATCTCTACTGGAAACATGCTCACAAATATACCAGAATTAATGCTTTCCTAGCTATTTGGGCATCCCTTAATCCAGTTGACACTTAAATTTGACCACCACACTCTCTATAATGAATGAATAACTTAATTTTTTTTTGTGGGTACCGGGGGTCGACCTCAGGACCTTGTGTGCCAGCAGGCGCCCGTGCCGCTGAGCGATATCACCGGCCCTTTTTTCATACGTGGGTTCCGGGAGTCAAACTCAGGACCTCGCGCTTGCCAGGCAGGCACTTATGCCGCTGAGCCATCTCACTGGCCCATAAATAACTTAATTTTATTTTACTTTCCATGATGGATGAACTGCCAAAATGTCATGAGTTGAATTTTCTAGAAACGTACTAAATGAGGGCTAAAAGTTAAAATTCGGTTGATTTAAATAAATGTGATATTTATTACACATTATTTATTAAAATAGATTACAGTAAAAGAAACATTGCTAGTAATCCCCCTCAAATGCTCTCCCTTGCTTCAAACACACTTATCCTGTTGTTGTTGGCAATGTATCTCCTACTATAGTGTTTTTTTTTTTTTTCAAAGTTTAACCATTCACCGTACTTTTCAACGACCCCTTGTTTGCTCAGTGCAGAGAGATTAAAAGAGATTGAAGTGTTTTCAACCTTTAGCATTGTTCCATGAGAATATTAATAAAGCCTATCTGTTTTAAGAGCACTGGAAGAATAGGGTTTTTTTGATGTATGGTCTTTTATACATTGTTAGTTTACAATGTCTGATAAAAGGTATACTTGGAAAGGAACCTAGCGCATTGACAGGGAAGTCATAAGAATGGCTTCGCTCTAGTGCTCCCCCTCTAGGTGCCACAGGACAACTGATTTAGGGCTACCAGTTCAGGGAGCAGTGTAGAGAATACTATTTCTATTTGGTAGTTTTATAAATTTTCAGAAATATAGAATTTTCTCAAGGTCGCACACAGGTTGGTAGTATTTTTAGATGATTTGTGAGTTTTGAGCTGGAGCTTCAAGGATGACTGTGGAATTTAAATAAGCAAAGGACAAAGGACAACTTGAAAGAATGGTGAAGAAAAAGTACAAAGGAAGAAAAGAATTTGCTTGGTACATTTAGGGTTAAAAAAAGAAATAATTTGCCTAGGTGAATAGTGGAAGAGAAGAGGATAAAGTAGGGTCATAAGAGATCAGAGGGAGGTTTGAATGGTGTCGAAGTATGTTTGGGTATCTTCTACTGGAAGAAACTTATGCATAATTTCTTTGCAGGGAAGCCCACGATCCGAAGGGAGATCTAGGGAGGTTAACCTAGCAGTGGATGTGGTGTTCGTAAAGGTCAAAGACTAAAAGCAGGGAGACCATTGAGGAGGTGATTATTCAAATATGCTTTGACTTAGATTATGATTACAGTGTCAATGATGATCCCAAGGTTTTGAGTGGCTGAATTTTCATCTTCTAATGTTAATGTGGGAAGTCACTATATGCCTTTAAAATGGTGCCATGCTTCTCTTCCTTTCCTTCAGGAAGCACCCTTTGCATCATGTTGGTAGCACACACATCCTTTCTTTCAGCAGTGTCTGTGTTAGTGCTGGGGCTCTGAGTCGTCATGGGCCAGCTCTGGGGCGCGCTTCTGTAAGTTGTTCTTTTCTCTTTAGCTGCTAGGTCAGGTCCCCCCACCCTTCCAGGGACTCTGTGAAGTGCCCACTACTGGGATTATATTTCCTTCCTGCTCAATTTCTCTAGAGTTAGTTTCTGTTACTTGAAATGAGAGCCTTAATTGATTTATTTTTCTTATTCAACACCATTACCCAGATGTAAACTCAAATCACTGTCCCTGATGATGTGGATAAGGTTGATTCAAACATGACCCATGGATGGCAGAATATCCAGTAAAGACTCCTGGGAACTCTGCAAGAGGGTTAGGTTCTCATAGACACAGTAGGTCTTTTACTTTCTTAGGCTAAATCAAGATTTCTCAAACTTTACATTATTGACCCTTTAGGCTGGATTTTTATTTTTTTTGTAGTGCTAGGGATTGAACCCAGAGCCTAGAGCATGCTGGGCAAGTATTCTACTACTGAGCTATGTCCCCAGCCCTAGGCTGCAGGATTTTGTTTTCTCTTTTTCTTTAACGGGATTGAATCCTGAGCTATACTCTCAGGTCTTTTAAGTTTTTTTACATTGTCTACCCTCAGTTTGAACTTGTGATCCTCCTGCCTCAGCCTTCCAAAGTGCTAGGATTACAGGTGTGTGCTGCTGCACCAGGATTGCTGGACAATTCTTTATTGTAGGTGGTTTTTCTGTGCACCGTAGGACTTTGGCAGCATCCCTGGCCTCTACTCACCCAGTGCCAGTAGTTTCTCTGTCCCACTCAAGCCAAAGGTACCTATGGCTATTACCAAATGTTCCATTGAGAGCAAATCACTCCAGTTGGGAACCACTATTCCAAATTAATTCAGTTTTGGAATTGGCAATTCCATCAAGTCAACCTAGCTGGTGGAACTCAGACATTTTTCTTAATTTCCATCTAAAACCAAAAATCAAAAAATGTAAACCCAAAGTATTTATACCATTAGTAAATTTTGCAAAACATGGGATATGCAGTCAACACCAAATTTGTTAAGACTCATCACTCACGTCAAAGGGCCTTCCTGCCAAGCGCTGGCGTCCCTCGGGCTGGCTCCCACCACACATGTGCTGGTTTCTTTAGTGATCAGCCAGGTGGGTAAAGTTCTGCCTATCTGGACAAACTGAACAATGGCGCCCGCAGATCAGAGACTGGGAGTACATCCTGATTCTTTAAAAAGTAACAACAACAACAAAAAAAAGTAACCGGCCCCCATCACCAAGAAATCAAATAGTAACAAGTGCTGGCGAGGCTGTGGGGGAAAAGGAACATTTCTTCATTGTAGGTGGAAGTGTAAACTAATACAACCACTTCAGAGATCAGTGTGGAGATTCATCAAAAAGCTGAAACTAGGGCCGGTGAGATAACTCAGTGGCACAAGCGCCTGCCTGGCAAGCACGAGGTCCTGAGTTTGATTTCCGGTACCCACATAAAGGAAAAAAGGGCCGGTGATATCGCTCAGCGGCATGGGCGCCTGCTGGCAAGCGCAAGGTCCTGAGGTCGACTCCCGGTACCCACATTAAAAAAAAAAAAAAAAGCTGAAACTAGAAATTCCATTTGACCAAGCAATTCCCTTTCTAGGGTTAAAGACACCCCGAAAGAGTTAAAGACATCACATTACAGAGAAACATGCATACTGATGTTTATAGCAGCACGATTCATAATAGCTATGTCTTGAAAGTGGTCTACATGTCCATCAACATGAATGAATAAAGAAAACATGGTATCTATGCACAATGGAATATTACTTTGCTATAAAGAATTATAAACAAACTATTTGTAGGAAAATGGGTGCACCTTGAGACCATAAATCAGACACACAAGCTTAAGTATTGTTTAGTTCTTCTTATACGAGAAATCCAAGATATAAGTAAACTAAAGAGCGAAATAAAAGATAGATAATGAGAAATAGGGAGGTAGATATTTTGCAAAAGAGAAGGGGACCAAGAAAGGGAGGGAATGGGGAAGAGAGAGGAGGGGCAGGGGATGAAAAAAATAATTACAATGTATTCTGCACCTGTACCAATTCCCCAAGATGAGTGTGATCATTATGTACTGCAAACCTGTACAAATACAAATAAAAATTAAACCAGATCAAACCAAACACATAAATGTAATAGGAGCCTAAAGGGGTGTCCTTTGCTCTAACTGTACATTGAAAGTAAAGCCACTAGGGGGCAGAGTTATCTCAGGAAATCAAAGTCTGTTCTGTGAAAACCTAAGGCAGTTTCTACCATCAATCTAGATCTAAATGCTGACATTGCTATCAGGTACGCTCAGTTATTTTAACAAGATGATTGAAAAAAAGACAGACCTGCTGTAAATTTAAAATAGGTGGTTCCCAATTACTGTAACAAATGCATTATATTCACATTGTTTTTTAATGAACTTTTTTGTTTAGGCTTAGGTTTAGTCTCACAAAATAGTTTAGGAAGAGAGTAAAATGTAGAGTTCCGTTCACTCCAAACCCAGTTTCCTAGTTTGGGCTAACATCTTACATTAGTGTGGTACATTTGTCACGGCTAATGAAAGAATATGTATTGATTTTAGTATTAAATAGAGTTCACAATTTTTTTCAAATTTCCTTGGTTTTAACTTAATGTCCTTTTTATGTTCTAATATCCCATCTAATAAACCACCTTTTAATTGTCATGTTTCCTTCGGCTCCTTTAGACTGAATTTCCTTGGGCTTTCCTTGTTTTTGCTGACCCTGACAGCTTTGAGGAGTCCTGGCTGGGCATTTCACAGACTGCCCTGGAGTTGGCTTTGGGTTTGTCCCAGGTTTTCCTCATGGTTAGACAGGGCCTGTGAGGTTTTGGGAGGAAGATCACAAGAGATAAATTCCATTCTTATCGCATTGTGTTACCAGCATGACATATCAATTTTTATGGTTAAAACAGTTTGTCAGGTTTCCCCACTAACCCTGCACCCCACACTGTACTTTTGAAAGGAATTCATTATGCCTAGCACACACCTAAGGAATAGGGAGGCACAGAGCCCTCCTTAAGCTACACTATCTACATCAATTATCTGAAAATTTGTGCAGGAGAGTTATCTGTTCTCATTCATTGATTGATTTAAACATTTCGTTCTATCATTATGGACTTGTGGATATTTACCATTTATTAAGAGTTTATGTATGCCAGCCACTGTGCTGAGCATTCTATATACATGAACTCATATAATATTAGCAACCAGCCTGGGGGGAGAGACTATTACCCTTTGGTCCCAAATGCAAAGCCTGAAACTTATAGAGATGAATGATTTCCCCTTGCTCTATAGCTGGGCAGTGGTAGGGGACCAGGATGCAAGTACTGCCTCTCTGCTTCCCTCAGGGAAGGGTGTGCTGTGAGGTTGGGTGTAATCATATGACAGTCATCAGAAAGACAAAGATGGTGGCAGTATGAGGCTTGTAATCCAATTCTTTGTCCTTTCATTCTCTTCACAAACACCCTAAGAATTTCCTCTCTTTATCTGTCAAAGATAACATTTTAAAAAACATAGAAATGCATCCAGATCCTGCTAGTGTAATATCATTTGTGATTATGGTGTGATAAAATGGTCAGATGATAAATTAGAAATATAATATAATATTATATATATATATATATATATATATATATATATGTAGAGAGAGAGAGAGAGAGAGAGAGAGGGTCTTTCTATGTAGTTCAGACTGGCCTTGAACTTACTATGTAGCCCAGGCTGGCCTTGAACTTGCAGTGATCTCCTGACTCAGCCTCCTGAGTGCTGGGATTACCACACCCAGCTTGCTTACTAGTTCATAGGTAATCATATCTCAAAAGAGAAAGAATAAGGAAAGAATTATGTTCTATGGTGGACAAAGAATATTTTTATGCGCAATTTTTTACATTGTACTATTTATTCCAGAAAGGTTTATTTAGCTCACAGTTTATAGAGGTTTCAGTCCATAATCGGCTGGCTCCAAGGCAGGGTGGCACATGGCAGAAGAGAACAGTTCATGGCTGGCAGACTGTAGCAAAGCAACAAGAGACCTTAACAGCATCTTTCTGCCCTTTTAATATTGTATCTAGACTGCTGGGATTATGGTGGTGCCAAACCAATCAGTGCACTGATTTAGTAATCACACACATTTAATCCCAGCATCACACACTCTAGATGCAGCCACCTCTGAAAAAGTTCCACCTATGACCGCATGAGGCTTTGGGGGGACATCTAGACCTAAACCATAACATAAATAATGAGTTTCATAACTAGCACAATAACTTTTTCATTTCTATTACAAAGTATCACTAAAAATCCATATTTAAGTCTTGTTAAAAAGTAAACATAAAAAAGTAAGCATATTAGCTTGGCATGGTGGTATATGCCTGTAATCCCAGAACTCAGAACTCAGGAAGGCTAAGATAGGAAGATCGCAAGTTCAAGCCCAGCCTGGGCAACCCTGTCTCAAAATTAAAAATAAGAAAGGACTGGAGATGTAGCCCAGTGTGAAGGCCCTGGGTTCAAGAATTCCCAGTGGGGGGGGTGCTGCCTAATATTCTATCATGCAGATATATTAAATTTCAACAATGCTGTGATAAATTTTTTATGTACACACATTTGGAATATTTCCAAGATGAAGCCCTGACAAACAATTTCTAGAAGTGAAATAAAGTGGTAATAATAAAAGTACCTGCCTTATAGAGTTGATAAAACCAATAGTATTCCAGAAAACTTTTTACTTTTTGGCGTGTCATCAAGTATCTTCATAATTGAAAATACAGTGAACATAACACTCGGTTTTGTGAGTCACATCTGGAGTAAAAGGGGGCCTTGGCCAAAAGGGTTAAAATAATTTAGAAAAGGCCTCTCCAAAAAGGACCCGTGAGAGGGATAAGAACTTCAGTGGAAGGGGACAGTGAGGCCATTGCTACCATTGGATCTCGTGCCATGTGATCAAACCTCATGTATGCACGTGTGTATGTGCACACCTGTGTGCATGTATGTGTGAGATGGGATAGAGAAAAAGGGTGCAAGGCTCTGGTGATGTCTCATATATTCCAGGGACTGGGGGGCCCCAGCAGAGAAGGTTCTGGGCTGCTTGATCGGGAGCAGTCACAAATGACTGAGGCCCTATTAAGGTCACATGAGTAAGGATGTTGGCCAGCTGCTGCCCAGACACATGGGCCATTCAGACATGCGGAAAGTAACAGCTGGAGACCACCAGCACTGTCATAGATGCTAAAGACATCAAAGAAAGCCTGGAGAAAAAAATGACAGATAATCTCCGAGCTATTCAATTTCAGTAAGTGAACCTGGACTTTAGGGCAGCAGTAAAAACAGTAGGTCAAGGGAACAAAGGCAGGTACATCACCTCAGAGGACCACAAACTCCAACACATCTCTCTCATCGAGGAAGAAACAAGGCTCTTCGGCTCTCTTTTTGGCAACTGCACAGGTTTGCGAGTTGAGGACTTGGATTCCCCACTCTGTATCTACCTCCACTCCCTCCCTTGGTGCTCGTGACAGTCTACATGGCTTGCCCTTCATGAAGAACTAGTGGGGGGTGGGGAAAATCACATCGGCTCCATTGTAGAATAACCAGCAGAGGCTTAGAGCAGTGAAGAGACTGGTTCAAGACCTCACACAGGGAGAGCAATGGGCAGGAAGTGAATGTGTCTCTCACTTCCTGTCCCTAAATACTTGACTGCTTAATAGGGTTTAGCTGATGCAAGTTCCTGGATAACAGATGCCCACAGAGAGTGCTGACTAGGGAAGGAGACCTCTGAGGGGAGCTGGGAGCAGCAGGGAGAGAAAGAGGCTGAGACATCTCATGGATAAAGTGGGATCATTGGGTGGGAATAGGACCAGCCAATCTCCAAATCTCTTTCTAATGCTAAGTCATCTGGTTCTCAGGATTTTCCACTGGAACAGCTGGGGTTGCCCAGGTTAGACAGTGAGGCTTTGGATGTTGGCTATGTGTCTCTTTCTTTCCTGTGCTCTCTGATGGACTTTAGAAGGTTCCAGAAACACAGGTCCCTAAGACCATCCTTCTTGGCCTACCACCCTTATATTAATTACCCCTTCCATTGATAAAACCTTTACAGAAGCCAGAGAACTCAGTAATCACAGTGAACGTTTGCCCTCTCTCACCTCATTTCTTACTTCAAGGGATTTATTAGAAGTTAAGAAATTTGTCCTAGGTCACGTCATAGTAAGTAGCAAGGCAGTAGCTGAAGCCCAAAGTATCAGACATCAAGGCTCATACTCTTTTTCACTTTACTGAATTGTAATTGGACTACAATAAATTGCACATATACAAAGTATAAAATATATCATGTGTACCTCTGTGAAATCATCGTCACAGTCAAGATGACCTAAGTCCAGACTCTTAGCCACTGGGTAGCAGTTTCCACCTGTTAATCCTAGTTCTTCGCTTGGGTTGGTCAGTCCAGTGCCAATCCCACCTTACATAGTAAGCAGCCCGACTCCTGAAGAGAGCCAATTTGTGCTTCTCAGATCTCCTATTCCTTAAGCACTTCCACAGTTTCCCACAACTGTGTTTCATGGGGCAAAGTTGAATTTCTCTTAACTGCTTATCATCTTGCCTAGGGATTTTGGCCAGGTAATTCAATATTTGGGTGATTCTCGGGCCTGCCATGTAGTTTTTTTGGTCACAAAGCACAGAGTCAGACCTGCAGGTGGCAGCCAACAGTGCCCCTAGGGAGGCCCAGGGTGGCCAGGCCACTTCCCTGAGTTGGCCAGGTCTGCTTTGCATGCACGTGTCCAGATGGGCTGATGCTCTTCAAGCCAACTTTTAATAAATGAAGTGTGCTCATTTGAGAAAGATTAACAAAACATTTTTAATTCTCTTTTTCCAATTTTCTATTTTTTAGGGAAGAAAAATTTCTCAAGAACAGTTATCTGTATTGTCCGCTAATTTCCCTTTAATTCTTATAATTTATGTGACACTGCACTGGGCATGAAAATGTCACCTTATTTATGCTTACCATAATCCCATAGAGTCACAGTATTATCCTATTTCATAGTTGAAAAACTGAAGCTTAGAGCAATTAAATAACTTGCAAAATTTTCCAATGCTATGGAATTAGCCATAATACAAACTGTCTGATATTAAGGCTGAAATTGGTTTCACTTCATGAAGAATTTGGGAGATGAGTGGCAGAAGGGAACAGGAAGCAGTGGCTAAAATCCCAAGTTCAAGGACTCCTTTATTTAAATTCTGTCACACACACTTTAGTGTGTGTGCACGCGCACACCCACCCACCCACACACACACAGGCATATCACTATTCTATAGCTTAACTTTGCAGCTAATGCATCATGGGCATCCTGCTGCGATAATAGATCTATCTTCTTCTTTCCTGCCCTCCCCTCCCCTCCACTCCCCTCCCCTCCCCTCCTCTCCTCTCCTCCTCTCCTCTCCTCCTCTCCTCTCCTCCCATTTCTTTTCTTCTTTGCCTTTTTTTCGGGTTGTTGTTAGTAGGGTAAGCATTAGCATAACTCTTACTCACAAAGTTGCAGATCTTGTGTTTTTTGCACCTCCAGGGGCTCTGATTTTGTAGATCTGGATTGGGAGCAGTTTAAGGTTTCTAGGAAAGCTTTGGGGTGACTAGTGAAAAACAACTGCTACTCTATGCTGCCCTCTGTGGGGTGAGTGAAGTATAAACAAACAGAGCAACCAACAAAGCATGTACCAAGCTGACAATCCAGTGTCCTGGTGCCAGAGAAAGACCGAGTGGAAGGGGCAGAAAGCTGGCATCCACTGCTCCCCGTGCTGGGGGAAGTGCAGCTGTGCTTCACGGCAGGCAGAGACAAGAAGGTTGTGTGTTTCACAGGGGTGTGCAAAGGAGGAAAACAGAGACACCAACAGCCCCCAAATGACGCTGTAGGAACAGAGATGCAGTTGGAAGTTTGGGGTCTTGTTTTAAACTTGCATTTACCCAGTAAACACTGTTATAATTAGGTTGCCTCTTGAGGTGCTTTGTGAGAGTCGAGGAGGATTTGAGAAAGCCTCCTTTGATGCTAGGCTAACTGCAGGAAAGTTGACTATTAAATTTTGCTTTCTTTTTTTCTATTAAGGAATAACATTTCCCTTTATCAGTTTGCTTAGGGCATTGAAAAACATGTGTGGTACAAAAATACAAGCTCTGAATTTCATTAGTTGCTAATTTCAGTCTTTTCTCCTCCTTAAATATCATCGATTGATCCACTAGAGAATCTCCTCCCTTGTACACAGAGTCTTGCTTGCTGATGGAAGAGGTAACCAGCATCAATCACCCTACCGTGAACTTTTGGAAGGCTGGTGAACAGGAAGGCCCTGGAGGCAGGCCCAGGGGACCCCAGCCTTGTCCCTTTCTCTGAATGGAGCGTCTGTTCTTGATCTCCCCTAGGGGGATCAACCCAGTTTCTGGGTCATCCCAGACCCATAGCAGGGGACTGAATCCAGCCAGACTTGCTCTCCATAGATCAAGTCACAGTCCCTGCCAGTCTTATGGGAGGCTGGGCTCTCCTTCAGCTAACTGGGCTACTGCCTCATCTCCAGACCTAAGCTCCACTGTGGGTGCTACTGTTGTCAGACTCCTGTCTGGCAGCCTGCCTCAAATCTCAGATCCTTCTTTGGGGTAAAGACTCACTTTTCTCTTCTAGGTTCCCACTTGGAACTGGAACACAGCCCTGGGCCCAAGGTTTCAGTCTGGGGCTTGGCCAGTAGAGGGCGGATCCCTTGGAGGCAGCTTCCTGTCTGGATTTCCAAGTATCATCTGCCTCACTGCTGGACTCTCAGTGCTTTTGGCAATATTTCAACTTCTGTCTTATGACCTCTTTCTCCTTCCTCCTTGGCTAAATGCTCTCCCAAACAGTGAGCAAAGATTGCCATAACCTTCCGTCGCCTAGTCAAGCGAACTTTCTTTGTTAGCACCTGCAATATTCCCCAAGCATAGATTTTTTTACCCCAGTGGATGGGTTAATATGATCCAAACCTCTTTATCCTGCCTGAGTAATTGGATATACCCTCAATTCCGTGATCTGGCCATGGCGTTACCCAGTTGGTGGGCTTTGAGATGGTCTATCTAAATCAACATTTTGCAGATTAAATATTCTAGAGAAATTGTTTCAAAGAATCCCATTCTTATTCCCTTACAAAAAGTGAGAAGCAATGCAGTGCTGTGTGAAGTACAGCTGTGTGAGTCCCAATTCTTGAAGATTATAACCTTGGACAAATCATTATACAGTCCTTTTAGGATTTTTTCTTCACTTGATAAATAATGAGGGTCACTTAGGAATTTTTAAGTAATTTCTTCATTGCAATGGACTTTGATTCTTAATAGCTAGACACTAACAGGTATTGTCTTGTATATTCAAATCGTCAGTCAGAAGATATTGGAATTAAATACACTGGCGTGACATTTCTACCTAGAGCCTGACTCTTGGTATTTGCTTTTGTAGACTCTTCTTAATGACTTGGAATTGTTGTCACAGTTGCCAGCTGAGGTAAGTTTCACAGGATGGGAGCTGCCTTGCCTTCATAGAAGAGCTTTTTTTTTTTTTTTTAATTTTTGGAAATAACAAAAAGTAAGAGGGGCTCTTCAGAACTTTGGCAATAAACCACCCAAGCCACCTTGAGGAGTGGAGTAGTTGAAAACAATTCTTTTAAGAAGAGGCAGCCATTAGCCTGCTGTTCTCCTCTGTAATTAATAGGGCACCCTTATATTGTTGTATTATACCCTTTCATCCAAGGGTTGCTAACTGTTTTATAAATGTTAATTAATTCAATTAAATTTCACTTCACTACCTTGAGGCAGGTGATTCTTCTTTGGGACTCACATCTTTGCTTGCTATAGTATGGTCCACGAACTCTCAGTGCGGATTAGGATAATTAATAATACCAGCAGTGAAACTCGGAGTTCAGACAGTGTCCTGTAACTGAAGGTCTCAAATACTTTACAGATAATCAGATTGGTGTAACGCAGACTGAAGAGGAGGCTTGAGCCAGCTCTTTGCCAATGGTGACCAGGGAGAAATACTACACTTGCTTCAGGTTCCACTCCATGCTGAGGACGCGTGACCTTGAACAGTTCTTTGTGACCTCTTTATGACTCAGTTCCTACAGCTTTCAAATAGGGGCAATAACATTACTCACCTTGCTACTTCACAGAGATGTTGCAAGGAATAATGTTTGTAATATGCTGTGGAGTTCTCAGATGAAAGATAGAAATTAATATATGATGAAACATTATGACTACTAATCTTCATGCCATCTAAATAGGCCAGGCAAGCGAAATTTCAGAGCTGGCACAGAAACCAGAACTGCCATTATTTCTACTTAACATCTATTAGAGACACACAGAGGTTGAGAACAGCTCGGAGCAGCAGCACACCTGCTCTTGGGACACACAAAAGCAAGAGATACCAGATCAGCACAAAGATAGCTAATTATCTATTCCCTCTTTCTTCCTCTGTTCAGATCTTATTTGGAGTAGAGTATTTGAGAAGAAATGAGTGCGGAGAAAGAGAAGCAGAGAAGGACTGAAGCACCTTTTCTCTCGGACATTCCTCTCAGTTCTAATTGATCAGTTTATGTGTATAATTTATAGTCTCTGCATGGAGTTCTGTGCCTCTGTCTCCTTAGTCAATAATGCTTTTTCTATCCATCTCCAGCTCTCCAGGTCAGCAGAGAACCAATTCCTTATCTTCACAAAGCCTTCCAGGCCCAAGGCCCTTCTTGAGTTTCTTGTTATTCCTGTGGAATTAATATATGTTTTGGAATTTACATTTTGGCGTTAGTCTTGCTTTTACACCACACTTAACTCTTCCGTGTCATTCTTTATGAATCTCCATTCTTCATTTCCTATGGGTCTTAGTATACTGAAGCTAATCCAGTACATGTTATCTGAATGAAGGGATGGAATTGGTCTGCAAAATAAGATTGTAATCAGACCATATCGAATCCACATCTGTCCTTCTCACTGTCCAATACACGTCCTATGGGGCACAAGTGTGGAATAGAAATACTGAACAGGCAACATAAAGGGAAAGAGAAGCTGGTTGAAAGGAAGCTGCTGCTACACGCACCATATTACATACAAGGACTCCGTCACTTTAGCTTCTGCGCATGACTCCTATAACTACAATAGCAAGGTGGAACTGGAGAAGCACAGGTATTTAAGTTACCACCACTCACTGTACTAAGCCTGGGCCCAGGTCTGACTCTGAAGCCCTCCACAGAGTGGCTACATCTATGTTTCCTGCTGCCTTTGCTGCCCTCTTCTGCCCTCAGATGTCCCCTTCCTGCAGCAGCAGAGATGAGGCATTGACTGGGGACCAGACCTGTGCTTCTCTTTCCTAAGCCTCTTGGGCCTGCCTTGCTCCCTGAATGCCCCCAACATCTCCATCTACTGAAGCTTCTGTGTCTATTTTCAGGGTCTTTCTTAATTTTTCCTCCACAAAGAGGCTTGTTTAGTCTTGCAAGTGCAATATTTCTCACACTGCTTGGGTCCAAATATAGATTCTGTCGCTGGTTAATTGTTTGAATTTAGGCACACCACTTATTTTCTGCACCTGCATTTCCTTGTCTGCTAAGCGGGAATGCTCTTCCCGTGACCAAGTATGGAGGTTGCTGTGCAGATTGCATGCAAAACTGTGTACAATGTGCTTGGAATAGTGCTGCAGATGTGCAAGGGCACTCACTTCCTTGCTTTCTCACAAATCTTGCCTTGTGTCTGGACTCACACGGCAGCCGTGCTAAATGAGGGTGGATAATGCCTGTGAGTCAGTGGTTGTAGATAGAGAGTGACTGTGAGTCACTGGAGGCCCTGAAGGACCCGAGGAAGCTCACTGTGGAGATTTCTCCGTTCTCCTGGATCCTACTGTGGAACATGATTTTTTATGGATGTTGTATATATGTGTATGTGTGTGTTTTCCACAAAAGCTTTCAATGATATCACATCTGGCTTAACAATTTTTAATACATGACTCAAGTTTAACCTTCTCTATGGCAGAGTAATGCTCCATTGTGTGTAAATACCACACTTAATCCATTCATCTGCTGGCGGACATATTGGCCACTTCCAAGATTTAGTTATTAGGAGATGTGCTGCTGTAAACATGGGTGTGCATGGATCACATGTGCACGAATGCCACATGATGTCTTTAAGTCTTTTGGGAAGATACCTAGAAGAGAAATAGCTGGGTCAAATGAAATTTCTAATTTTAATGTTTTGGGGACTCTCCATATCGATTTCCACAGTGGTTGTACCAATTTACATTCCCACCCATGGGGTAGGAGCGCTCCTCCCCTCACCACATACACCCTGGCCACTATTTGTTATTATTTGATTTCTTGAAACCATAATGTAAAGGGAAATAAGGCAGACATGCAAGCTTAAATATTGCTTGGTTTCTCATATATGAGAAACCCTAGTTATAAAGCAAGAGCAAAATAAAAGATAATAAGAAGTAGGGAGGCAGATCTTTCTCAGATGGGAAGGGGATCAAGAGATGGCAGGAGGGAGAAGGGAGAGAGGGCACAGGGAATGACAGAGGGAATGAAGAAGTGTTATGTACGTGCACTAACTCCACACAAGGAATGTCAACATTATGTACTGCAAACCTGGACTCATGAAAAGAAAAAAGGGAAAAGATACTTCTAACAGCATCATCTGATTCCTTTGCTGGGGAAAGTTTGTGTGCAGTTTCTCCTCCAGGTCCTGCACGCTGGCCTTAGCTCACAATGGCATGTGCGTTGCCAAGTGTATTCAGGATCCCAGCCAGAAGGCCGGCTGTTGAGAGGAGAACGAGATATGCGCTTCCTGCTCACCAGCGCTGGCATAACTTCGCCGCTTCACATACTAACACTCGAAAGTCGAGATGAAGTTTTATTTCATTTTCTTTCTTTTGTCTTTTTTTCACTCTGCAGTTCAGGCTGTCCTTGAACTTACTTTGCAGCCCAGGCTGGCCTCAAACTCACAGTGATCCTCCTGTCTCAGCCTCCTGAGTGCTGGGATTAGAGGCGTGCACCACCATGCCCAGCTCAAGAGATGAAGTTTAAAAATCAACCCGTTTTATTTGTTCCCTGCTAAGTATACTAAATGGGTATAAAATGTTCATTTACTTTTTTGAGGCATAATTTTCACATAAAAATACAAATTTTATTTCCACAAAATCGACCGTTTTAAGGTTTGCAATTCAGTGAATTCTATTACATTCACAAAGTTGTGAAGCCGTCGTTAATTCCAGATCATTTTCACTATCCCCCAAAAGGAAACTCCATACTCCTCCTATCTTGACCTTGTGATAAAATGTTAATGTTAACTGCATTTCTATTATTTGGCTAAATTGTGCTTATAATTTTTAGAAGCTCACAGAAATATATGAGTTATTGAGTAGTTAATATTACAATGAGTTTGCTTAGTTTACAATTTTTTTTGTGCTTATCTTACTTATTTTACCATTTGCTCAAGATTTTAAGCACACATGTACACACACACGTACACATGCTTGTGTCAGGTTGCAGATATCAGGGCCAACAGTCATTCTTATCTTGAAGAATAGTGAGTAGACACTGAAAATAAAATAAATATTGGTTATTGAACAACTGTTATTTCCCAGGCACTGTACCTCAAAACACAGTTACAGGAGGAGAGTTATTACCATGGTCTTTATTTTACATGTGATGAAATAGAGGTACATGGAGTTGTGTAACTTTCTAGATCTCGAGGTGGCATAACTACCAGCTAATAAAGGCCAAATTTGAACCCAAGCTCTCCAAATTCAGAGCACATCATGGCCTTAACCACTTTGCTCTGCCACCTGCTGTTAAGTTGGACATCCAGTCTCAGTCTCCCTTGATCAGCCCTCACAGGTCTCTTATTCCATTCCCTCCACTTTGCTGCCAGATGTTACCAGATGAGGTGTACTGATCCTGTTTTTAAATGATCACACCAAGACCAGAACGGAGAAGCTGCTGGAATCCAGATTTTTTCCAGAGCCAAGTTTGGTTTGTGCTTCTCTATACCTTATGGGGACCTCTGCCATTATCTTAGACTTACATTTCAGCTCTGAGAACAAAACCCACCTTCTATGATACTTGTTTGTATGTTTGAATCCCTCCATTACTCCGAAGGTGGCAAATACGACTTGATTTATTAATGTGGTCTCCATACTTGATGTTCACTGAATAATTTGGAAATACATTTAAAAATTAGTCTTTTTGTACAGACATTTGGGCATTTTATTTCTAAAGATCTTTAAAAGGTTTAACCACCAACATTTGAAGGAATGGAGACTACATTGCTTATACCTCAACTTTTTCCATGTATTTTAAAAAAGTCAACTTAATTCCATATACGTATTAGGGAGAATGTTTTCTATGTGCACAAAGAAATGTGATTATAAATATCTTTGGGGCCGGTGAGATAGCTCAGCGGCATAAGTGCCTGCCCAACAAGCGCGAGGTCCTGAGTTCGACTTCCGGAACCCACATAAAGGAAAAAAAGGGCTGGTGATATCGCTCAGCGGCACAAGCACTTGCCCGGCAAGCGTGAGGTCCTGAGGTTGACTCCCAGTACCCACATAAAAAAAAAATAAAAATAAAAAAAATTAAATAAATATCTTTGGAAGAGGATTAGTGATAATTTGTACCTGGGTAAACAAAATGAAGAGGGTACTATTAAAAACCTATGGATTGGGGCTTTCATTGAGAAATTAAATCTGCAGCTCTGCTGGGCTCCCCCCTGCCCCAGTTCCACAGCTCCTGGGAATAAAGCAGCGACCTGGGAGTTCTTGCACCCGCTCCTCGGAAGGGTTCTGCCAACTCTGCATTGTCCCACTGGATTTGCAGTCAGATGTCTGAGGCTGGCAGACACTGGGCAGGCAGTGAGTTCTTTCACTGTAAGTTGGGCACAAAAAGATTGGCATGGGAGCAGCCTCCTTTGAGACAGCTGCTCTGCGAGAATGCAGTAAGCAGGGAGCAGCCAGGAATTCTTCCTAGTCAGGGTGACTCGTGGGAGGAGTTCAGTTTGCTAAGTATTGTCATTTGCTGAGAGAAGGTGTGTACTCAAGAAGGAGTGTAACCTGGAGGATCATTAACCCTTTTAGCCAGTTGGGGCACAGCAGCCACGGTGGCTCTGCGAGTTCGTCGTAGAAGTATCTGCTCAGGAGGTCCAGGGAGGAAGAGTGGCATCACTTTTTCATGGGGGACAACTGTGGGAAGGAGCAGAAGGCGGTGCTCAATGAAGGTCAAGAAAATGAGATGGTAAGATTCCAGCCCCATTCCCCTCTTTCCACTCCCTCTCCCCAGAAAGACAGACAGACAGACACACACACATGCACGCACACACACACTCACTCACCGATACACACACACACACACACACACACACACACACACACACACACACACACATATTTCTCTACACTTCGGCTCTGGGATGTCATGAGAAAAGGGGATAATGTCCAAGAAATCTCTCTGTCCCACAAATGCAACCTCTGACAGCAGACATTTGTGAGAATGAAAATATTGTATTCATTTTTATCAAGAATGTTTTCTTTTTAAACAAAACAGAAAGGGAGAGCAGCACAGCGCCGCTTGATAATTCGTTTCTGAGCCTTGTCAGTAGAGTAAGTCTGTTCAAGACTTCCAGTCATTTCAGTGGTCCCCAGTGTGAGGAGCGGGGCTTCCCAATAGGAAGAAGAAAACATCAATCGTGAATCAGCAGCCGGCTGGGTCTTTGACCTTCTTCTCTTCTCACATGTCTTGTTTGCCAAGACTGCTGGACAGGGAAGACATATAAAATATTAACAATTATCAGCCCACACACATTTCTTTTTACTTCTAGAGTTTTACTTGTAGCTCCCTAGTTATAGAGATTGGTTACAGCAAACTTTCTATAGTTCATTGTGTCTTTCATTTTAAATGCGTTCTCATCTTGGGAAGTGTAAGAAAATCAAAGATGACTCTTATATTCTTGGTGAATTTAAAGTTATATTTCTCAATTACAATGTAATCAAGAGAGAGTTAGAAATGTGTACTTTTTTTAATAAGGTCTTTCTGCTAATTGTGTAAGCATAATCTTTTATGCCAGTAATGATGTAATTAAAATGTTAAAATGTGATGCTTTCATTCTATAATAGCATTTTTTATTTCCCTGGAATTAATATACAAATAACAAACCCAAAAGATATTTACTTAAAATGTTTTCTTGGTTAATTGCTCGAGCTCTGCCCATTAAATTCTTTGTTCTAAAACTGGTCTTTCAAGTTTAATCTGCTTACCTGTTCCTATAGCAACAACATTTTTTTTGGGGGGGCCTTCAAGAGTAGATTTCTTCTATCAAAGCTGAAAAAAATTATAAAGAAATAAAAGGCACTGTAGCTCAGATAGCTTTCTTAACCATGCTCTTACTTCTTTTGGACTTGACTGCCAAGTAACAGTTGCCTCCCAGAACCTACACAAATGTCTCCAGAAATGACTTTCTAGTCTCATGTTGGATAGCATCCTTATTTCTCTGAAGTGTTCTCTGGAGAGAAATATATTCCATTACTCATGATATTAAGTTGAAAATGCTAGTCTCATCTTGAGCACTCTCACCAGAAAGCAGGCGTTCCTTCTATAATGGTGTGTTTTGTCCCCCTCCCTCACTTACAAACACACCCACTCTTTTCCTGTCTGCTCATTTCTGTTCTTTGACAATTTGTCTGTGAAGCATTATTAAAAATCATCATTGAGAGTCATATATTTTCCAGAAAAAGTATTTGGTTTTAGGGAAATTATCGCCTCTTCTCTAGCCTAACAAAATGTTCCCAACAAAGCAATTTTCTTCATAACAGCACCACCAAAAACACAGGGTATCAACCTAGTTTTGTGTGCATTTGTGGGCGCAGCTGGGACAGGACCTCTGCAGTGGAAAGGGACGCCATGCTTGCTGCTGAGAAGTCAGGTGGCCGGTGGCTTAGTAGAGGTGTAGCATTACTGTGATTTCATAGCTCCCCATCCTGTTCTGCTTGCAGAAATCTGGTCATTTGTTGGTGCTGTCTCTGACATCGTGTCCTTTTTTCACTCACTCCTCTTTCCATCATCTAGAGCAGTAAACTTCAAAAATTAGCAAGATAACTTACATACGTTCCACATACTTTTATACTGAAAAATGTCAAATAGGTGCTGTGATTCTCATTATAAAGATGGGGAAATAGATGCCCAGGGAATTTACCTAAGGTTGAAGCAGCCAACAAGTCCAGGAGTTAGAGTACTACATCGGTTAGTTTCCCTTGGTATCTCCGTGTCTCTGGACTTGGACATAACCCATTGGTGCCTCTTAAGTTCTTCTGGGGGACATTGGACTCTTAGTAGAACCCATTTCCTCCCTTAATATAACAGCCAAGGACAACATCTGATATTCCCAGGTTCAGGATATGTTCTGTAATACATGACTTGCATTTCCTAAATAAGTCTGACTCCTCTGACTTCCAGGATAGTCTAAAAATGTGTCACACCAGTGTTTACAGTTTCTTACTTTATAAACACCCCGAGTTTGGACATTTGCAAAAGTGATTTCTCTGATGATAGAAATAACATCAGATTTTAAGAGAAAGCAGCATTCTGGAATTTAGTTCTCATGTTAGGAAAGAACAGGAACATTTAGTGGCCCAATGACAGTGGGATAATTTTCTATTCTAGAATGAAAGAAATAGGAACAAAAGACCTACTCTAGGTGACTTGACAGTCAGATTGCTCAGTGAAAAATGAGGCAGGAATGAAAGGAAAAAAGAATTTGTTGTTAGGACAAAGAAGGGAGGGGGAGAAAGTGATCTTCAGAAAAAGTTCATCTTATTGCTGCTTCCTACAGGGCTCAAACAGGAGATCCTCAGAGAACATTATGACCAAGCAGAGGGTGGGCCCTTGGTGGCCTCAGGCTGGCCAGTGGTCTGCTCTAGCCTCAGTTTTATTACCTGTAAAATGGGAGTGGTCCTTTTGACCCTGCCTGTCTCATAGGGCCTTTAGGAGAATTAGCTGGGAAAATCTATATGGAAGTATTTTGAGAAATTAATTATTTTGGAGTGTGAGCTGCTATTGTCTAAACAAAGGTAGGTGGAGTCAGGGCCTCCACAATTAAGCAACTGAATGAATCCAAGCACACATAAAATGAGGTCATCTCTTCTCATTAAGTAATGATTAGAGAAATCCATATTCATTTGTTCTCTATAGGGACCATAGGGAGAAGTATTGGGCTTCCTTGTACCTGCCCTGTGGCACGCACTTTGGGAAAACACCTATTTCACATTCAGCTCTTTTAGTTATAAAGTGTGAGAAGATGAGCTCAAATCCCTTTGAGTTCTGATATTACATATTCCTATTTTGAAAGGACTTAAAAACATTAATGTTCATTTCCTTACACCATGACTGAACAAAGATATCATGGTTTAGTTTGGCCCAAACATTGCTCACACTAATGAATTATAATCTTCCTGGTTTCTGATTATAAAGACAACACAGAGTTTTTTTAAAAAAAAAACATTGAAATGACAAATAAGGGTCTAAAGAGTGAAATAAGTATGATTCATGAGTTTATGTCTAGATATGATGAGTATTAGCATATTAGTGACACTTCCATACTTATAAAAATATACACAAAAAATTCATCATTTTCTAATTATTTTACTACACTTTAATATTATCTATACTCTTCAAATTTTATCTGTTGCATCTGTTATTGAAATCCTACATATGCTGTGCAACTGCACATCTTTCTCCAATTCCTTATTCAGTTATTCCTTATTCAATTCCTTATTAAACTACATTGGTAGCTTAAAATGAATAATGTTTGTAGTATTTGTGCCATGGAAATCTGCAAATAATACAATAGGACTTCCATCCTGGTCCATTTAAAGCCAGTTGTTAAATACAAGGGGTGGTCAAAATACATGGTGAATGTTTAAATTAAAAATTTTATTATAGTAAAAAAATTTATTACAGTAAAAGACACATTTCCCAAAATCCTCCTCTTTTATGAGTGTTTTTATGAGGTATGAAGCTTAGGAATCTCTCCTTTGTAACCGTGGCAAACAAGAAACTACTGAGGCAGAAATTTCAATGGGTATTAGGGTGGAGGTAAGCCATGAGGTAAATTGCATTCATTTAGTGCAATTTGTTGTAATGCATGGAAATTACAGTGAAGCATACTTTTCACACCCAATGTTTGGAAATAAGGAGAAAAGATTATCTTCAGGGAGTTAAACTTTTAAAAATGGAAATCATTTAAAACTTTCAAATATTTAATGAAGCTTTTAGAGAAATGCAAAATTGTCTTCAGGAGACTAAATGGCTCCCAGGCCAACAAGATTTGTAATTAGATTGAATGAATTAATTTGTGTAAGGAAGGCACATAGCGATCAGGATGAGAGACGGTCAGAGAAGATTCCAGAGCCACTTTAAGCACAGTGCTTGCATCCGGCTCCACAGGCAGGATAGTTCCAACTGAGCCAGTGTGCTGGAGAGAGGATGCACTCTTAATTCCAACCCACACACAGGGGTGATGGAAAAATAAAATGCATACTCAAATTTTAAAAATATACTAATATTTTTATATTATTATTTTTATATTATTGTAATATATTAGAATATTTAACATATTGTAAAAAACATATTGTAATCAACGCCCCTCAAAATATTTCCCGTCATTTGCAAAACGTGGCAGTGTGTCCTTATCCACTTTATTCACTGGATCTGGCACCATGTGACTTCTGGCTCTTCTCCAAAGTCAAAAAGACCACGAAAGGTAAATATTTTGAATAGATTCAGGACATTGAGGCATCCAGGACAGCACAACTAAGGACGCTCAGGAAAGAGGACTTACAGCACTGCTTCAGAAAGTGGCAAGAACAGTGGGATAAGTGTATTCAAAAGTGAGGGGGAGAATTTTGAGGGGCATTCATGGCAATGCATCTTTTACTGTAATAAAAAATTTTAAATTTCAACATTCTCTGTATTTTTTGATCGCACTTTGTGTTTACCAGAATACTGAGTATATTATTTCCTTATAACTTCCTTTTTTACCTACCACATGTGCCTAAATAGGATTTGGATATTATCTATTTGCACTATACGTCACGACGAAGCAAATTAAAATCAGTCACAATCTAAAGAGATGCATATACATACTCACAAATACTTATTTAAAAGAGTTTTTTTGAGACAGGGTCTCACTATGTTGCCTAGGCTGGTCTTGAACTTGTAAGCTCAACTGATTCTCCTGTCTTTAGCTCCAAGTCGCTTGGGGTCAACTGTGCCCAGTAACAAATATATATTTTTAAGCAAAAAATGGAATTATTCATCTATACTCTTTAGTTTGAAGGCTGTCATTTTCATTATACCCAGAATATATTTTTCTTTCGGTAATAATAGTGCCGCAGAACTATTTCAATGTATTTGGATAAACTGTGCTGTATTAAATCTTCCGTATTGGATACTCATGTTATTTTTAATCTTGTTTTGGCCTCACACAACTTTGTATGTGTATTTTTATGTGTCAGATTATTTCCTCAAGATAAAGGCGTAGAAATAGCACTGCTGCATTAATGGTAATACCCATTTTAAATTTTGATTGATAAATACTTCTCAATTGCTTTCCACAAAGTTGTGATTTTAACAATTTACTCTGAACAGCAATCCTTTTTCGAGATACTTATTTTCTCCTTCAGACTTGCCCACATTGAACATTATCAATATTTTTAACTTTGGCTCATCTAGTATGTGAAAATGATATTGTATGGCTGCATTCTTTTTGCATTTGCTTGATTCGAGGTTAGACACGCCTTTATATGCTTATTTGGCATTTATATATATTTTTTACTAGAATCTCTTAATTTTTGTTCCTGATGTGATACCAACTAGTATTATGCTAAACATTTAATTTAACATTTGCATGTTTTTAAAAAATAGAATGTGGTTGATTTTATCTTTTTTTTTTTTTTTTTTGTGGGTACCAGGGGGACGACCTCAGGACCTCGCGCGCCAACAGGCACCCGTGCCACTGAGCGATATCACCGGCCCCTTTTTCGTATGTGGGTTCCGGGAGTCGAACTCGGGCCCTCGCGCTTGCAAGGCAGGCGCTTACGCCGCTGAGCCATCTCACCGGCCCCGGTTGATTTTATCTTGTTTTACCATGATACATACTGGAAACAAGTAGATGATACCCAAATAGGGTGTGCTTATTGTATGTGAATGTGTATGGAGATAAAAAAAGGGAACTCAGGAGGAAACAATATGTCCAGTATTGTGCTAGTAAATATTTAACATAATTAATTATGTTAACTACCTGACAACTAAAAACTAGTGAATATGGAAAAGCAAGACAGTCTTTTTGAACTTCCAGGTCATTTCTGGGAACCCAGCAAAACGTAAGTGCCACAAGGGGCAGTGCTGTGGCATCAGGCAGTGCGTGGTCTGGGCCCCATGGAAGCCCTGTTGTGCCTGTCATCAGCATGAGGTGGGGACATTTGTTCCCATCAGTTCTTTGGCTCACTTTGGTAGCCGATGTTCGCCTTTTCTTCTCTAACACCCGGGAGTAGAGCAGAAGAACCTCCCCCACCTCGTGGCCACTTAGTTATTATGCTCCACGAGCACCTCCGAGTTTAGTTGGTTGCCAATGTTAACTAGCAAACCCACAGACCTCATACTGGAGGAATTGTGTTCAGGCTGAGACATTTTGTCAGCTCAAATGTTCAGGAAGCTGGGCCGCTGGCCAAGTCTGATGTCTTTATTCTTCATTCATGCCGGAAAACTCCCATGAAGTCAACTCATCTTTGACATAAGCACTTGAGGAGTGAGCTTTCATTGCTCCTGGAGGACAGGGACCCTGTGATTTACTTTTCTGTGGCCTCACCTTGCATGGGGAGGTTGTGTGTTTCCACTACCCTTGGACTCAAGCACAGTGCCTGGCACAGACACTAGGGAGAATTGGACAGTAATTGTAAACTCCATTAACCCGCAGTTTCCCATTGAGAAGAACAGGGAGGCAGCAGGCCTCAAAAGGAGAACTGGTTTGAGTAATTTAAAGACAAAGCTAGAAAATCTTGGGTTATTTATTTGGAATGGTCAATAATTTCACAAATTTGTCAATTGGTGTTTCTCTCCCCCAAGCATAAACAAAGCTTATTCTTTGGGGTTAATTAACTGTGCGATGCTATTTTTGTAGCAGGTACTTTATTTTATCCTTTTATCCATTCATTTATGAACTCAACAAATATTTAAGAAACTCCTGCTCTGTGCCAGGAGTCCTCTGGGCTAACCACGGAGGATTTTGAATGAATAACAAACAATTTCTGTTTTCAAGGAGTTCACAGCTGAGTGGGCAAGACCAAGTACGGAATCTGTGGGGACTAGTGCAAAGTGAAAATGAGGTGACCCTTGTTCAGCAATTATTAAGAATTTCAGGATGGCGATAGCAGTGCATTAAAACAAGGGTCCTTCTGAGCTCAGGGCCCTGTGTGATGGCACCTAACAATGAACATGTGACATATTAGGTGTCCTTGTGGGAGTTGTATATTCGGAGCCACGGGGACGTGGAATAAGGAAAAATTCAGCCCAAATAAACTTCAAGGAGAAATGATGGTATTTAACTTCTCCAGAGGGATAGGTGAAATTGTAAAAGACTTTTATATAAGACATCCTATCAAGTGTACATTTTATCCTTTTTTTTTTTTTTTTATGTGGGTACTGGGAGTCGAACTCAGGACCTTGCTCTTGCCAGGCAGGTGCTTATGCCGGTGAGCTATATCACCGGCCCCATTTTATCCTTTTTAATGATTCCTAAACATTGGCCCATGAAGTAGCTGTACTAGAATCAAGTTGGGGAATACATAAAAATAGATTTTTAGGCTTCATTCTAGACATACTGGATTAGAATCTTTGAAGGTAGCGCTGGACTTAATCAGAAAGGCTGGCAGAAGGTGAGGCCACAAGAGATTTGAAGCAAGGAATGATTTGGTAGTGTTTGCCTCTCTGAAGGCATGGGGTGAGGGAGGTTGGTTGGAGGAAGAGAGATTGGTAAAGAGGTGTTTCAAACAGTCCAGATGAGAGGACCAGGAGTAAAGTACAGCCTTGTCAGAGAGGATGATGAATAAAGAAAGGATTTGAGAGATATTTAGAATTGTGAAGACTTCATTATAGATATATATATAGGGTGACCAAGAAGGGGTGAACATGATGAGTAGTCACTAAGGGTGTCACTAAGGTTCCTGGCTTGCTCAACGGAGGAAGATGCTGCCACAAATTAATCCCATGAAGAAAAGCAAGAACAAGTTCAGATGGTCGAATTTATAGCATATTTTCATTTTGATTTGAGACAAGTCTGGACCAAGAACTTCCAACATGCTAACTTACTTAATCCTCTCAGCAACCCTATGAGAAGTTATTATCTCTCTTTTCTAACCAAGAAAACGGAGGCACAGAACTATAAAGTGATGTACCCAGGTTCACTTGGCTAAGTAAACGGCAGTGTATGGCTTAGGTTCCTGCCTTAAATAATGGTTTTCTGCCCCTTTGTTTTGCAAAATTCTGGAAGTGTTATTTTACATGTTAAAGGTAGAAAAAAACAGCGGGGTGTAATTGAAAGAAACACATCTGGAGGCTGGAGACCAGAATTGTAGTTGTTGGCTCTGCTGTTGTTTATTTATTCTTATAACCTTAAAGCAAATCATGGTCACCTCTCTGGCTTTGCCTTACTTACAAGGAAGAGATAATAACACTTCACTGCATCAATGCAGATGATTTCCTGAAGATTTTTTTCCAACACACACACACGATAAAAAAAAAATTTTAAAGCAGCCACATATAACCACAGTGTAACATTTTAAAACATTTAAGTGATGCTGTTGATTTTTTTCCAAGGTGGTGTGCATTTTTATAGTGAAGAAAGGAAAATATCTCGAGTCTTTATGTAGAGTGGGAATTAGAAATTTATGGCAGTTTCTTTACGAATTACTCACAAGTAAGGGATAAAGAGCATTGATCAGTGATTAACCTTATGTGAAGTGGTAACTAGAAAGTGCTGGCAGATGCTGTGTGTTACTAATGATGAATAAAGAGTATTGGTCAATGATTAACTAATGCTGAAATTTACAGGGTCTTTAGATGTATAAAAGAGAGCACAGGGTCTTGGCCTTCAAAAGAATTGGTGATTGGCGACTCTCCAGAGGAGATTCATTCCTGGGTTCCATTTTCAGGGGTTTGTGAAGATTAGCCACATAGCACCACTCACCTAGATGACCCGCAGCTCCTTCTGCAGGCCCATGATTGAAGTTCTGATAAGCGGCCTGAAACCATAGCCTGGGTAGAAGTGAAAGGCAGCTTGGAACACAGCCTCCTCAATTCCACCCTCTGCCCAGGCTGATCTTATGAGCAATGAGCTTATTTATGTCCTAGATGCCCCATCAGAACAGGAACAGAGTGAGTGGAGCCCCAAAGTCCTGCATGATTTCCAGAGAAATATTATTTCCACAGACCAGGATCCTCTTTGACTTCAGCAGGTGCACACAGCAGCCTGGATGAGTGAGTCTGCTATCATGTTAGCATTTCCAGAATCTACTAGATTTTTGGAGACCCCTGGCTGTAGGATTTTGGATCTGTGGTATTCAAGCCTCAGAATCAGTACAGAGAAGACGATACTGTAAGGAACAGTCTATGTTTTGATGCCAGTTTCAAAACAGAAGTATCCAAGAATTAAGTTTGCATAGCAGAAAATATAAATCTAAGTAATAAATAAGGTTGCTTTTCATGGCACAGATTTACTTCAGCTTTGCTCCTCTTCAACTTGGAAATGCCAAGTATCCTAAGGACTTTTCCATTGGGAGGGAAGACCCTGTGTGGATTTTCCCTTTAGCTAATTCCAAGAGACAAGTTTTCATTTTCCATTTTCTCTGACCATCAGAATGTTGTCTACTTGCTTGTTCTTCCCAGAATATATCATATGCATTTTTTTGTTTAAAATGGGGTTTTGTTGTGTTGTCCAGGCTGATCTCAGACTCCAGGGCTCAAGCGATCCTCCCACCTCAGCCTCCTGAATATAGGGACTACTGGTGTCTGCCATCATACTTGGCTATGTACTCTCTTCACCCTGATACCTGGCCAGTAGAGTCCTGCTTATCTCTCAAACCCTCCTCAAATCTGATTCCCTTCTCTAAGCCACCAGTGAAGCCTGTGGTCACCCCTCTTCCTTACCTGGTCTAGCTTTGAATTCCTAATTTTGAGATTTTTTTCCGTTAAGGTTTATATTAGAATCAAGTGTTTATTTTGCTCCCGCAATAGATTATGAATTATCAGTGGAGACTGTGTCTGATTTCGGGTCTGCACTGTATTATATCATACTGAATTTACTTGATGGATTTCTGATGAGGTGCATTGAAGATTTTTGTGTATGTATTACGAGTTTCTCTTTTTCTGACTCAATTGGGTTAATTCCAATTTTACCAAAGCAGGCACTGAGAAATTATATAATTTGTTCCAATCTGGCATTTAAGATGCAGCAGAAACAGAGCTGTAGTGCGCGTAGCTTGACTCCAAAGCTCCTGCTCTCACCTATTAAAAATCTACTGTCTTTATGCCTTCGATGTATACTGTTCCTAGTATGATCACTAATACGTAACCCTGAGAGAGTGTATACTAGTTTACCGGCAAATTCTGAGCTTGTGTAAAACAAAACCTCCAGGCCTGTTCTTATGAAAGGCATAGGTCTCTGCTCTTTTGGAAACAGAAATGGACATCAGATCCCTGGACACCCTTTCAGTTTTTAGCAATCCGTTCAAAACTGCATCACAGAAGTGGTATCCCTTTATGCCCCTCTGCTTCTCTAGTGGAAGCCACCTGGCTTGCTGCTCATTCCATGGCTTGTGGTAGGGGTAGAGAAGGTTATTCATTCCAGAATTGGTCTCAGGCAGTCTCTTGGTATCTGGGCTTCAGGCACAGGGGCTTTGTTAATAAACAGACATGTTCATTCCCCAGGGCAGCCACACCTGTCTTTTACTTATGGTTCTTGTGCACTTTTAGCTATTGCTTGGGCTTGGTTTTAATGCAGAATCCTAGTTTCACCGTGATTAGTGGTAGAGCAGTTTTGCTTCTGTCCTTCTCCCAACATCCATGGATTTTCACTTGTGCCCTGGAAGAGGGTTTCCTGTTTAGAAGGAATTGAACTTTGTCAGTTGCTGCCTCATCCCAGCAGCTCAAATCATTAGAGGGAAGTCAGAGGAAGCATGAACCTGTCTGTTGGAACAATTAGCTGCCTCCTTCACACTGGAGCTGCCAAGGAGACTTCTCCCTGATATCTTCCTCTGGCTCAGGCTTTCTCATGAGCAAAGATTTTTGCCTGTAGAGAAGGGATTCTGAATGAATGGGAACTCTTTTTGTATTGGAAAACTTAAGCTATAACAAACTTTTGCTGTAGTTCACGCTTGGCCTTTATGGATTTGTTAAAACTTCAGCTGATTTCTTCTTGTCTGCTTGTGTGACAGTCATTACTTTCTCCCATGATCTACAAAAGATAAAAACATTGTTTTAACTTTTCTTTTTTGGAGGGACTTTTCCTTCTTTGGAATATATGTTGTTTGATTGACTTGAAACATAAGCTATCTGATGGGCTGAAGAAGTTTTATAATTTTGGGGGTAATATATTTTTTTTTCTTGGTGGTTAGGGTAAGTATGAAGTTCTTTGTAGCATTCTATAATTAGAAGCAAAAGCCCACAAGAGAAACCTTTGAAAATCAGACTAATCATGTGTTAATCACTACCCTAATCAGTTGGGTAACACTGGCTATCAAAAAGTGTATGAGATTAATTTGGCAAGACTAGCTGAGTGATGCTTACCCTTGGTAATTTCTGCATTATTTTTTGTGTGCCTTGGGTCTATTATATATGCTGTGGATTTTCTGCAGGAATTTATGTTAAATTAGAAAAATCGTTTAACTGGCACGACACCACATTTTATTGTTTGCTTAAAATGGTAACACTTCAGCTGTCAAACAGGTGAAAATCAGGCTGTGAATTTTGTTCCTACAGTACACTCATATTTGGTGGCTACCTAAGTCACATGACTAACATGTAATTATCTATTATTAACTAGGATGATTCTTATTTTCAGTTCCCTATCCCTGTTCTCTGTCTGAGCATCTAGTTTTTAGTAAATTTTATATTCGTTAGAACTTCTTAGGTGGTAAGGAACTGAAAAATTTAACAGAAATCATCTGAGGCAAATCAAAATTAATTTGTTAGCTCAATTGAGAAATCCATGTATAATTCTATTTTCAGGCACAACTTGACCCAGAGGCAAAAAGGTGCATGAGTGCTGGCTTTCTTCCTACTTATTGGATATCCCTCTACATGTGGGTAGAAGGGTACCACGCTGGTTTAATTCTCAGATTCCACATGGGGTTTTCTGATAACTCTAGGGCTATATAACTCTAGGTACCGGTCCACTGGAAAAAAAGAACTTGCTTTCTTTCAATACTCATTTCTTTTCAGAGATCTCATTGGAACATTTTTGTTTTTCATACCAATTAGTGGAGTCTGGAGAATGCCATGTGTATAGTCATATGTCCCCTCTTAGAGTGGGTCAGAGGCAACTTGACAAGAAGCACAGCCACTGAGGAAGGGGAAGGGTGTGGTTTGCCAGAAGAGAGTGGGTGTGTTGGAAACTGTTACCTGGAGGGAGCTTCAAAGGCCACTGAGTAGTCTAAAATGGAATTGAGGACTTTGCCAGTGGACAATCTGATGGTCGGTAAATAATCGGTGAACTGAACTGAACAAACACTGTTTAAAATTGTCAGGTCTCAAGGGTGATCCTCTTTGCCAGAGAAAACACACAAGATAGAGCTTTCCTTTGGTATTTTAGACATCTGTGAGCAGGTAGAAAAGAGCTTTTCAAAAATACATAACTTATTTTTTGATTTTACAGGTGAAATGTGTTAAATGATTGAAATGTGTAAAATACAGAAAAGTATAATGTAAAAGAATCACCATGATACTGTCACCCAAGGCAAATATCATTAATACCTTGTTTGATGCATTTCTCATCCAGGCTTTTTGTTTGTTTGTTTGTGCCTATCCTTTTTCAACTAAATTTTATATCAAATTGCATAATTTTATGTTGTGTCTCTCCATTTAATATTATTCCATATACTTTTACAAGGTTTTTAAAAATACTTGGTAGACATTATTTTAATGGCTGTATAATAGTATTTAATAATTGCCCTTTTGTTATATACATGAGTTGGTGTCTATTTGCCACTACAAATAGCATTGCAATGAACTTCTCTGGATATAAATCTTGTTTGTGTTTTGTGTAAGCTACACAGATTCTTTCTTTCTTTCTTTCTTTCTTTCTTTCTTTCTTTCTTTCTTTCTTTCTTTCTTTCTTTCTTTCTTTCTTTCTTTCTTTCCTTTTGTTTCTTCCTTAACAGAGAGCCTTTCACAGAACCTTTCTGAAATCTGTAAATGTGTAAATCTAATTTGCCTTTTACTGCCCCTTTCAAGAGTAGAGAAGTCATCTTATAATTAGTGGCTCAGTTGTCATGAAGGGATGTAGTTTTTATGCTCACAAATGCCATATTTCCCATCCACTATCCGGGCAGTATGAAGAATATTGTGTTATAGGGCATTGTGAAGTTTTTCTTTTATTTAAAGATTTTCCAAGTGAAAGGCATCATGTTCATGAATCCATTTTAACCACAGCAAAACATGTTGGTGGGTGAATTGGACTGTAGCAATCAACTGGGGGCCTTCACAATTTCATTTCAGAAGCTGCCTGTGCAGCTCCCTGCTGCTGTTCCTATCCTAGGAGGAATAAGCAAAAGTTACAATTCCTGTTATCTTGGTATCAACTTCTATCCCCTATGGTCACAGCTGCAACACTGGTTCTTTAATAAAGCCTTGATTGTTGGGCTTCCAGACTTACAGCAAGGAAAATCCAATCATCTTATTTCTGAAATTTTATAAAGGTCTCAGTGCAGGAAAGATTAATTTTAAATTTTAACAACATTAAAATTAACTAACCAATTGGCTAGTATAAATTAACTAACCAATTGAAAACAACAAAAGAATATGTAAATAAAAGGCAAAATCTTTTATTATCCCAAGAATATACTTTTCTCTTTAATTTGAAATAGCTTATTGATCTGTACATTATTGTATCCCCAATGCTCAGAAAAGTCCCTGACAATAATAAGTACACAATATATATTTTTGGAATAAATAAATGATCAGTAATGGGTGAATAAAACCAGTTGTAACTATAATTTAGAATCATAGAAAATAGGATACACATCCAAAATTAAACAAGGGTTAGAATCTGGAGAAATAGGTGATTGGTTTGTTACTCTCCACCTGTGCCATGGTACCATGGAGTTTCAGACCCAAATCCCCTTGAAAGATTATTTCACCTTCTCCTGCCTCTTTCTTCCTTCACCCAACCTTTGCTTAAATTCCCTGAAAAGGAAATTTACCAGAAGGCAGACTTCGTCCTTGTAAGAGAGAGCTGACTATTAAAAAAACTCTTCCTTATGTTTAACTGAAATATGTTTCCATTAATTTCAATTCATTAGTCCAAATTTTTTTCGCCTCCTGGGGCCACCTGTCAAAAAATTAGCTTCTGTCTTCCTCATTTCCACAACTTATATATTTAAAACTTGATCTCCTCCATCCCTCATCCCCATACCTCAGGTATCCTTTCTTCAAAGCCAAACACACTCAGTGCCTGCAGCCACTCTTCATGTGGTGCAGTTCTTTGGCATCGACCTCAGAAAGTCTTGGAAAGATATTCTTTATGAGGGTTTAAACCCTCTCTTGGTGTGGTTTTCTCTTTGAAATCCACAGGGAATCTGAGACTAAGGAGCATCTTCCAGGAAAAATAGAGACCAGCTAAATCATGCAAAAATCAGATAAATCTGATTCCTGCCTAATAATAATGATAGTTAACATTTATTGACTACTCACCAGGTCCTATGCCTACTGCTAAGCACACAGCACATGGAATACTTCATTTTGAATTTTCAATAGCTCTACCGAGTAGGTATCATCACTATGGGTGCGAAGACAACACTAATGATTTTCTCCATGGCAGGGGCCTGCAAACCCTGGCCTATGGGTGAAATATGGCCCCTCACAACTGACTGTTTTGCAGCAGAGCTGCGTAGTTGTGAGAGAGACAACTGGTATGGGCCACTGGGCTGAAGATATTTTCTAGCTGGTACTTTACAGGAAAAAGTTGTTGCTCCCTGCTCTTTTGTTCTCCAGTCCCATTCTATCACTATGCTTCTTGCTATGATTTTAATCTTTCCTTTATCGCCATAATAAAATCATATGCTAAGATCGTCCCAGTGTTTCAATGTGCTGGTTTAGCAGAGTGCTAAGAGGATCTGGGCCTGGTGGCCTGAAGGGCTTTGCATAGACTCTCAGAGAGGTCAACAGATATTTACAAGCTGCTATGGCCCTGTTTAGAAGCGTGGGTTCTTTTTTAATAAGGACTCTTTCATTTACCATTCATTTCCTGTGAGGGACTGTGCCTTGCCTGGCCTCTGCTCTTCCTTTCTCTAAATAGATGTAGGTCTGTAGGATCTGCCTGATTTGGTCACCCATCTGTTCTTCCTTTTGACGTTACCCTGAAGCTTAACCTATTGCAATTGTAACCAAGACCCAGTGGATTGAGAAACCCCTAAAGTGTGGACTTTTCATAGAGAAAACCACTTCGAGATAACCTAATTCAACTCATTCATTTGTTTAAAATTGCAGTTTTCCTGGTAAAGATTCTTAGAGATGCCCATGTATTTGCAAGCAGTGAGATGCTATGTACTCTTCACCCAGTTTCCCCCACTGGTCACATTTTGCATAGCTAATAGTTCAGTATCACAGTCAGGATAGTGACATTGATACAGTCAAGATACAGAACATTTCTGTTACCACAAGGTTCCACCACTAGGTCTTTTTAGCTACATCTACTTCCTGCCCACCTGTACCCATTCTTTACACCCTGTCAACCATTAATTAATTGTACTCTCTATTTCTATGATTTCTTTATTTCAAAAATGTTAATAAAAATAGTCACACAGTATATAACTTTTGAAATGACATTTTCCCCCAGTACCAGGGATTGAATTCAGGGCTACCACTGAGCTATACCCTCAGCCCTTTTAAAAAAATTTAATTTGAGTCAGGTTGGCCTCAAATTTGTGACCATTTGCCTCAGTCTGGGATTACAGATGTGTGCCACTGTGCCTGGCTTGGAAATGAGCTTTTTAAAATTAGCTTCTCTAGAGTTGAATAAATGTTGTCCTGAGTATCGACCATGTTCCTTTTTATTGCTGAATAATATTTCATGATGTCATGGTTTATTTAACCATTCACCCATTGAAGGATATCTGGCTGATTCCAGGTGTGGTTTGCAAATATTTTTACTTCATCAGCAGCTTTCTTTTTTCTCCTCTACACAGGCTCTTTCATGGAGCAAAAGTTTTTAATTTTGAAGTCCAGCTTATCAATTTTTCCTTTTATGGACAGGGCTCTTGGTACTTTTTTTTTTGAGTCCAAGATACTTTTGGATCTGAGAACTCTTCCTTTACTTAGCTCTAGGTCCCAATTTTCTACAATTTTTAAAAAAGATTTATGCATTCTTTTTAAGAGTATGTGATGAGCTCATTTTTTTGCATAAGATGCTTGAGACTTTTGTAGACTTTCTTTGCCTACAGATGTCCAATTGCTTGAACACCATTTGTTTCAAAGGTTACATTTTTTCCTCCACTGAATTGCTTTGTGCGTGTGTCAGAAGTCAACTGGGCATGTCCGTGTATCCCTGTCCTTGGGTTTCTACTGTGTTCCATTGATTCTGTGCCAGCGCCATACAGTCTTGTTTATGGGAGCTATACGATGAGTCTCGAAATCAGGTGGATCGATTGTTCCCCCTTCATTCTCATTTTTAAAAATTGCTTTGTCTGTTATAGTTCATTGACTTTTCTCTATATAGTTTTGCATTATCTTGATTATATCTACAAAAAGATCTTGATAGTGTTTACATTAACTCTCTATATAAACTTGAGAAGATTTAAAATCTTTACCATGCTGAGTTTTCAAAGCCATGAACATGGCTCATCTCTCAAGTTATTTAGCTCTTCTTAGATTTCTTCTATCAGCATTTCGATGTTTTCAGCTTACAAGTCTTGTTTGTGTTTTGTTAGGGCTATACCTATTTCATTGTTTCTGAATGACTGTAAATGTCTTATATTTTTAACTTTAGTACTCATATATTCATTAACAGGATATAGAAATACAATTAATAGTTTTATGTTTATTTTGTATCCTGTGACCTTGCTGGACTCACTTTTAATTCTAGGATTTTTTTTTTTGTAGATTTTTTGGAATTTTCTAGAAAGAACCCATATCATGTGCAAACAGGGACAGTTTTATTTCTGCATGCCTTTTACTTCCTTTTCTTGTCTAGCTACAAATTCTAGAATGATGTTGGATATGTAAAGAGGGTGGTCATACTTGTCTTGTTTCTGATTTAATGTGGAAAAATTCAGTATCTTACTATTAAATATGTTAACTGCAGGTTTTTAAAGATAATCTTTGTCAAACTGAGAATGTTCCTGTTTATTCCCACTTTTCTGAGAGTTTTTATCATGAATGAGTATGAAATTCTGTCAAACATTTTGCTGGATGTATTGATATCGTGTGACTTTTCTTCCTTATTCTGTTAGCGTGGTGGTTTGCCGTCAACTCTGATTGCTTTACTTTAGAGATGGAAGCAGCTTGCAGCTCTGGAATAAACCACTTAGTCACTGTGTATAATTCTTTTAACATCGCTGAATTCTATTTGCTAAAATTGTGCTAAGGACATTTGCTTCCATATCCCTGAGGGATATTGGTCTGTAGTTTTGGGGTTTTTCCTACTTTGTCTGATTTTGTTGCCAGCGTCACGTAATTAATTGAGGAATAGTCTATCCTCTTTTATTTTTCTGAAAGAGATTGGATAGAAATTATATGAGCTGTTTAAAGGTTTAGTAGAATTTTTCAGTGATACAGGTGATTTTTGCAAATTTAAAAAGTATGAATTCTATTTTCTTGATAGTAAAATGGTTATTCACCATTTTATTCAAATTATCCATTTCATATTGAGCATGTTTTAGTAGTTTGTGTTTTTCAAGAAATTGGTTCATTTTATCTAACTTGTCAAATGTATGTGTGTAGGATAGGACTGTTCATGGTATTCTCTTATTTTCTTTTGATGATCTCATTCTGGGTTTTGGTAATTCTGTTTTCTTTGTCTTGTTAGTGGTTTATCAATTTTATTGATATTTTTCTATTGTTTCATGCTCACAGTTTATTGATGTTTTTCTATTGTTTCATGCTCACAGTTTCATTGATTTCTGTTCTTACCATTATTACTGCCTTTGTTCCGTTTGATGCGGGCTAGTTTGCTTTTCTTTTTCAAGGTTCTTGAAGTAAGAAGTTAGATTACTGCATTGGAAATTTCATCTTTCCTAGTATATGCAGTTAGTGCTACAAATTTTGATTACAGTGTGCTCTAAGTTGTGTCCCACAAATTTCATTATGTTATGCTTTTTATTTTCATTTATTTAAATTATTTTAAACGTTTTCTTGAGACTTCCTCTTTGACTCATGAATTATTCAGAAATATGTTGGTGACGTTCCAAGAATTTAGAAATTGTCCACTTGTGTTTCTGCCACTGATTTTCAGCTTTAGTCTATTACTGGAGAACACAGTGTGATTTGAGTTATTTGAAATTTGCTGAGGTACATTTATGGCCTGAGGTATGGTATATCTTGATCTTTGTTTTATGAGCACTTGAAAAAAAAGTGTGTTCTGCTACTGTTGGATTGAATGTCCTATAAATAACAATCCAATCTTGTTGGTCAATGATGTTCTCATGTCTTCTATATTCTTATTCATGCTCTGTCTAGTTGCTTCATAAACTATTGAGAAAGGGGTGTTAAAGTCTTAAACTGAATTATGGATTTGTTTTTTCTTTTAGTTCTAGCAGTTTTTGTTTTATCTATTTTTCCAGTTCTGATTCATGCATCTTTAGGATCTCCATGTTATCTTGGTAGATTGAACTTTTGTTTTTTTGATATAATGTTCTGCTCTGTTTCTTGTAATTTCTTTTATTCTGAAGTCTACTTATCCGGTATGATCACACTTGCCTTCTTTTGACTAATGTTTATCTGATATATCCTTTTACATGTTTTACTTTCAACTTTCTTATATTGTTATATTCGAAGTAATTTTCTTGTAGACTGCATATACTTGGGTTATATATTTTAATGCATACTTATAATCTTTGTATTTTAATTGCTATATTTAGGTTATTTATATTTAATGTAATAGTTGATACATTAGAATTTATGTCTGCGATTTTACTTTTAGTTTTCTGTCCTGTATTTTATTATTCCTGTGTTTTCTTTTTCCTGCTTTTCGTGGATTATTTGAACAATTTTTAGAATTCGAGTTTGATTTATATATAGTGTTTTTGAGTGTACCTCTCTAGATTGCTTTTATAATGGTTGCTGTAGATATTACATCATATACATATAATTTACAGTTTACTGATATTTCTCTTTATCAGATTGTGAAGTTTAGAAAACTTTATCTTTTCATGCTTTCATCCTCCTCCTTTATATCACTTTCCTAAACATTCTAACTACATTTAGAACCATGCTGACTATTCCATTATATATCATTACATTATTATCATCATCATTATTATTATTACTTGAGATGGGATCCCACTATGTTACCCAGACTTGCCTTGAACCCTTGGACTCAAGTGATTCTCCTGTGAAGGCAGCCTTTCAAGTAGCTGGGGCTACAGGTTCATGTCACCACAACTGGTGTAATTTTATAATTGCTACTGTTTTTGCCACAGCCATCAAGTGTAATTTAAAAAACATAAAAAGGAGAAGGAAATTCAATCATATTTACTCTTAATTTTGTTTCTCATGGTCTCTTTCTTCCTGATATTCAAAGATGTGTGTGTGTGTGTGTAGGTTACGGGGGACTGAAATCAGAGGTGCTTTGCCATGTAGCTACATCCCCATCCCTTTTTATTTTATGATTTTGAGACAAGATTTCACTAAGTTGCCCAGGCTGTCCTTGAACTTTTGATCCTCCTGCCTCAGTCTCCTTGCCTCAGTAGCTGGGATTACAGGTTTGCACCGCCACACAGGAATTTCATTTAGCCATTCATTTAGGATTGGTGTGCTGGGTGCAAATTCTCTTAATTTTCCTTCATCTGAGCATTTATCGATTTTCGTTTCTGAAGGATATTTTCACTGCATATGAGACTTTTGCATTGGTCATTACTTGTTTTCAACATTTTTTTATTTTTTTGTGGGTACCGGGGGTCGACCTCAGGACCTCCCGCGCCAGCAGACACCCGTGCCACTGAGCAATATCACAGGCCCTTTTTTAGTATGTGGGTTCTGGGAGTCGAACTCAGGACCTCGCGCTTGCCGGGCAGGCGCTTACACCGCTGAGCCATCTCACCGGCCCTGGTTCTGTCATCTTTAACAGGATATTTTCTTCAAGCTTTTTGTCCCTATACGTGTTCTTCCATGTTACTGAATGCAAATTGTAACTGCCTTTGTTCATCTTGACACTATAAAATTTTCTTTATACTATTAAAATTTGTTATAAATATGACATTGATGATTAAACAATTTTCCCTTTTGAGGATGTACCATAATTCACTCACTGCTTTCTCTAGTGTTGGGCAGTTGAGTTCTTTATAATGTGTATGCATGTCTTATCTTTGTGAATAAAAATATAAAATATTTGCAGAACTGTACCTTTTCATTTAAGATTATTTTCTTAAGTAGATTCCTAGAAATAGTGATTACATTACTGCACCAAAAAATTAGGAACACTTTTAAGGCTGTTGATAAGTATTCTAACTGCTTTCCAGATAGTTTATAGCATTTTATGTAGCATCCAACCAGTTTAGTGCAAAAATTCCCTTGGAGTTCCTCTCTGTTCAGCTTTCAGCCCAAGGATCTTGGCCAATTTAATAGACAGAAATAGCATCTTGCTTTTAGTTTTTTCTCTAACTTTATTCAGAAGCTTGATGTAATTTAATTTGCTGATGGTTTATTATCTATAAGTCCTCATACTGGATGCTAAAATGACACAGTGAATAGAAATATGAAAAAGACATATTCTTCTCACTCGGACTCAAAGTATGGGAACAGTAGTGATTAATAAGTACTGAACATTCGCCACATGTCAGGCATTATGTGAGGACTTTATGGAAAACATGTTTTTAATTCTCCCAGCAACTAAGAGCCAGAAGAAATATTACCTGTTCACGTGAAAGAGTCTTCTCTGATGTATCAGTGAGCAGTTCCCAAATGCCACTGTCATAAGAAGCAGCTGAGGCACTGAGCTGGACACGCTCCGGTCTCCTGACCCTTCACATGGAAATGTGGGGTGATCATGGGAAGGCATTCATTTTAACAAGTGACCACGAGCTTCTGATGCATGTAATCGGTAGTTCCACTTTTAGGTCCACTGGTACAGCTATCCTGGCTTGGAGATAGGAATTGTATGATCGCTGAGGATGGAATCACCGTCTCACAATGGCCAGAGACCTCTGTCTAGTCGTGCAAAGATTTGTTTCAAAAGTTTCTAGTTCTGAATTTGGGTGGAAGACTCCAAATCCGGTCCTTTTTACTTAGCAATAAAGAGGTTTCCCCTTAAGACAAGCAGTGACTGCTGTAAAGGCAAGTACAGGGCCGTCACACTGGGGAAGGGGCAGCCCTCAATATATTTGGGTAACATTTTATACATCCCTGCAGTCCATCTTGATATGTCCTTTAGCAAAGACCTTCATGAGATCCACCTTTTCTCAGCCTTAGACAATACCCAAATCATATAAGTTGAACAAATGTAATCATTCCCTGCAGCTGGATGCTGTGGAGGTTTAAAATAGCTAAATCTCTGTTCCTGACTAAAGGAACTAACACCAATGAAAAAAGCATATTTTATTCAACTAATTCAAACACATGTTTTAATGTAAATTGATACAACTATTATGGAAAAATGATACGGAAGTTTTTCAAAATACTAAAAATAAGACTGCCTTATGATCCACTAAGCCCACTCTTGAGTGTATATCCAAAGGAAACGAAATTAGGAATGTCAGGGAGACATCCGCACTCCTGTGTTCACTACAGCACTGGTCAAATATGGAATATTTTGGAATATGGAAATAGCCCAAAAATGGAAACAATGTAAGTGTTCTTCAATGGATGAGTGGATAAAATAACTGGGTACAATATATGCAATGGATTACAATTCAGCCATGAAAAATAATGAAATACTGTCATTTTCAGCAAGCATGGAACTGAAAATAAAAATGTTAAATGGAAATAAATATATTAAATATGTTAAGTGGTATAGAAAGACAAATAGTGTACCACGTATTCATATGCATATATTGAAGTAGGAAAAGTTAATCTTATTGGTATGGAGTGGAATAGTGGCTAATAGAGGTTTGGAAGGGTTGGGGGGATGGAGGAGAGAAAAGGGTTAATTTAGAGGTATAAAAATATGGTTAGGAAGATTAAGTTAAGTATTCTATAGCACAGAGGGCCTATAGTGAGTTTATTGTATATTTCAAAATAGCTGCAAGGGAAGCCTCTGCAACTTTATTTTGTTGTTTTATTTTAATTTAGTTTTTTGACATGCTAGGGATTGAACACAGGACCTTCCACATGCTAGGCAAGCGCTTTAACACTGAGCTAGACTGCTAGCTCCAAAGAGAAGATTTTGTTCCCGACTCAAAGAAATAATAAATATTCGAGGAGATGGATATGCTAATTACTTTGATTTGATTATTGCACATTGTATACATGTACTGAGTTATCACACTGTATCCCATTAATATGTACAATGATCATGTATCAGTCAGAAAACCTCACAAGTTTTACACAGAAGGCAAAATGATCTAGATAAACATTGTCAACATCCTTCCTTCTCCTCCTTCTTCACTTATTGGGCACCTATTATGTGAAAGCCCCTGTACTAGGCATTAGATATACAAAGAAAATTCCTATATCTCCATATCTGGTGGAGGATAGGGGTTAGTGGGCTTGAGCTATGATAGCAGTATGCACAGGTGCTGTGAGAACACAGGGAAGGCACAACCAACTTCTGGATGACTTTAGTGAAAAAGTGCCACTTGGAAAGAATCTCGATGGCGAATAGGAGTTTATTAGCAAGACCAGATAAGGAGGAGGACACTGTGTGTCAAGGAGACACAATGTTCAGAGGTACTGAGACAGAAAGGAACAGAGTGCATTCCATTCGAAGGACTTGAGTAGCTTGGCAAAGCTGGTGTGTGGTGGAGTGGGATGGGAAAACAGAGAGTTAGGCTGAAAAGATAGTGTGGGGGAGACCAGAAGGAACTTCATATACATTCTAAAGGGGCTCAAGGGTATTATGTGTGGTCAACCACACTTGCTTGCCCGGACTTTCTGGGCATTAGCTCTGAAAGCCTCACATCCTGAGAAACCCCTTAGTACTGGACAAATCCAGACAATTGACCTTTCCAGTAGGGAACTGAAATCAGGACCATTGCCCTGTAGCAGTGTGGACAGCCTCAGAGGTGGATCGGCGTGCAGTGGCTCCTGTAGTTATTGTACTGAGAATACAGGATGAGCTAATGAGGCGGTAGTGTCAGGGTGGGAACAAGGAAACCACTTCAAGAAATATCTAGAAGACAATTAGTAGATGTGGGACTAAATAGATGTTTGAAGAATTGGGAGGAGAAAAATTAAAGGAAATTCTTAAATTTCTGAGTCATACAACTGGATGAGTAATGGTGCATTAGTGATTCAGAGAGAGAAGAATACTTGGGTGATAAGTTTGTTTTTGAGCTTGTGATTAATTCTGATCGTGGAAGTGTTGTGGAGAAAGTTTCATGTGAGTGGTACTTTTAAAGATTACTAGGATGTATATTTTTTCCTCTAGGAGAGGGACCAATACCTATGCCTATTTGAGACAGGCATTTGACAAAAACAAAACAAAACAAAACAAAACAAAAACAGCAAAAAAACTCCAAAAACAAAATTTTAAAAATTTGCTAGAATAAAAGCACAAAGGTGGGAAAGCACAGTGCAGCACTAGGAATGGTGAATAGTTACAGAGACATATTCATTTCAGTTATAGCTTTGCTCAACTTGACTTGATTAGACAAAAGGAAAGGAAGGAAAGATACTGTGCTGCTATGAATGTGGGACAAGGCTCAACTACCCAGCTGCTGTGTCGTAGAAGGTCCTGAGTGCTCATAGGAATGTTGAGATGTTGGCCCCCTCCAGCTTCAAAAAGCCTCATGCATTTACCACATTTGCACCAGGAAAACACTATCATTTTTCTATGGGTGCCATTATATGAAAATATTCCTAAGAAGGAAATCCCTTCCTTTCTTTGGTTCAGCGTCAGATTTAAGTTGACATGAAATTACGCCCCATTTTTTTTTATCAGAATGCAAAATAACAAAACAAAGTAAAATTCTTTATAAACAAAAACTTTGGCTCCTTTTTACAATTCTCTTGTGGGATAAATGTAATTATTTGTAAACAAAAACATGAAGATGAATGCAGCTAAAGATTAAGTCACTTATCTGTCATCTTTGCACAGCATCTGAAATCATTTGGGGTGTGGCTATTAGCCTGAAATGATTGTAGAAAAACTGCCCCTTCAGTAAGTCAGTATCGTGAGACAAGGGAAGAGCTGGATTAAAAGAACCATCAAAAGTACAATGATAATCATATAAAAGTGTCTTATATTTTCTCCTTTTTAAATTGTCAAATTATTAATGTGTATTACTATATTTAATGCACATTAAGTATATATTAATATTATATGCTCTACCTATATGAAAGTGCACATGATATATACAGCTTACTGAATAATTATAAAATGAACATTCCTTAATCATCATATAGTATGAGAAATAGAATAATGCCAAGCCAGTCTGGGAAAACCAGTTGCAGTAGATGTTCGTGGGGCCATCAGTGACATTATTGTATTGTTTGGGTACCATGAGGTAATGCTTCACTGACCTAGAAAAATGGAGGCCATGGATTGTAAAATACATTCACAGTGTGGCTTCATTTCGATAAAAGAAATAAAACATAATATGCACCCATTTGTAAATTGTGGTGATCTCTGGGTTGTAGGAATGTAAAGATTTTGTGTTTTTATTTTCTGATCTATAAAACGTGTATGTATTCTATTAAAATAAAAGCAAGAAAAACTCCTGAGCTAATATTATTATCTGACCCTGCATTTAATGTCCTGAATTGCTCTGAGTCAGGTGGGTAGGGTATTTGAAAAAAGTAGAAGTTCTGGTCTCGCTTATGTCCTACTCTTCATCTAAGCACTTTTGTATTCTTATCAAGTCACTCACTTGCCTGTCACCTATTTTAATTTCTCCTTTTGCCACTTTTCTCCAGTGCTTGAAATTCTCAAGAAGACAAGGGGGTTTATTTTTTATCAGTCAAAACCAGAACTATAGGGCTGGGCATTGTGGCTCAGGCCTGTAATCCCAGCATTTGGGAGGCTGAGGCAGGAGGATTGCTGAGAGTTTGAGGCCAGCCTGGGCTACAAAGTGAGTTCAAGGCCAGCCTGGATACAGAGCAAGACTCTGTCTCGAAAATCCAAAACAAACAAACAAACAAAACAAAAACAAACACCCCCCCAAGCAGAACCACACGTCATGGATTGATTATGTTGTTATTTTAAGAATTTTAAGAAATCTTCTCCAAGACTGTGCTTATATTCACATACAGCTATAGAAACGTATCACGTAGTGTTGGCACAATGGGTAATTCTGATGCTTAGCTGGTTAATGTGGCACAGTGATCAGGGAGTCACACAATGGCATGTACGTTGCCACTTCTGGGGCCAAACTTGGGGCTTTCTGCATGTGACATGTTCCTTCTCTCAAAGACTCCCTGACAGTTTTCAGGAAGGTAGTCTGCACTTGTGAGTTCCAATTTGCATAAACAGTGCAATCAAAAACATCTTTTATGCTTCCCTATCAGAATGTTGAAGCTTGAGTGAGGGTCATGTGGGCAGATTTGAAATGGAGACAGGTTCTTCATCAGAGAGTTTATGACCTTCCATGTCCACCTGTGAAAGGGCTGCAAGCTGTCACATAGGTGATATGCAGTTGGCTCCTATTGCTATAAAAACAGTTATCAAAATATACGGGGACCCAAGAGATCATATAATTTGACCCTTCCTGTTATGGCTGGCAAAATAAGGCCAAATAGAGGAAAAGGATGTTTAATAGGGCCAAAGTTCACATTAAAAACCAGGCTTTCCATTTTTAAGACAGTAATTTTCTTTCCCCTACACCAGTGGTTGCAAACCAGTGGGCCACAGCTCTTGACAAGTCCTAGAATTATTGCTGTGGGTCCAAGTTCTCATATGCCCGACAAGCATTGACATGGTTTCTATAAGCAAAAGTAGATTGCAATCACTTGAGTGTGTGTGGCATTTTAAAAAATGGCATATAAATGTGCAAAAAATGCACAAGCGATTTAATAATATATCAATACCCACGTGGTCATTGTCTAATTCAGAAAACAGGACACCATTAGCGTTCCAGAGGTCTTTTGACCATGACCAATCCCCTTGTTCTCCCTTAACCTGGAGATAAACTCTCATATGCCTTTTATAATTATAGTTTTCTTGCTTAATTTTTTTCTAGATAATTATGCATCTGTTACAGTTTGGATCTTAAAATGTTCCCCAAAAGTCTCAGAGGAGAGGTCTAATCAGAAGGGGTGAGGCACTGAGGGTGTGCCTTGGGAGGGTATTCTTGGTCCTGGCTTCTCCCTTCTCATTTTATTTCCTAGCTTTCATGGGTTGAGAACCTTTCCTCCACTATGCCCTTCTGCATGCTGTTTCAGCCTTGGAGCCATTCCACTGTGGACTGAACCCACTGAAACTGTGAGCCAAAATAAACTTCTCCTCCTTTAAATTGTGGGTGTTGGGTATTTTGTCCCAGCGATGGAAAAGTGACTAATTTAGGACAATATTTTGGAAGTTTATATAATTGAAATCTCACTGTATTCATGTTTTGCTTCTTCTGTTATTACATTCTTGAAGTATACCCATATTATTGGATAAAACTGAGTTTATTCTCCTTCACTGTAGCAGAGTATACCCCTCTAGAACTATACTTATAAGATTGTCTATGTATATTTGTGCCACTGGGGCTTGACCAGGGCCTGAGCTATATCTCCAGTCTCATTTTATTTTGAGAGAAGGTCTCATTAAGTTGCTATGTCAACAACTCAGGCTGGGCTTGAAATTGGGATCCTCCAGCCTCAGCCTTCCAGAGTGCTGAGATAGACTACTCTTTAAAAGTCAGTTCCATTGCTGGTGGACTTTTGGATGACATCCACCTTTGACTTTTCCTTGTTTGTATGTTGTGGTACACATGTGCAATGTTTCTGTAGCAAATATACCTGGTGTGAACCTGCTTGCTCTCACAGTATGTGTCTGTTCAACCTCACTACACAGTACCAATGTGCTCTTAAACATGGCTTATTTGTATATTTGGAGATGAGTCTTATTATGTTGGCCTCTCTGTCTACCAGGCTAGAATATTCTAGTCTGCTTCCTTAGATTGGAATCCTTACAATATAATTGGAGCCATTCATTCACTGAAGACATATTTGTGGGCCTATTATATTATAGAAACTGTTAGATATGCCAGGGATTCTGCAATCAACAAGATAGACTGAAGCTCTTCTGCTTTTTTGAAATTTGCATTCCAATAACATCACACACACACACACACACACACACACACAACCCAAAATATCGGGCACAGCTAAGGGTTGGTGAAGATTTAGTGTGATGAGCTGGGGGTGTCTGGGTAGCTGCTTTAGGCTGTGTGATGAAGGAAGCTGAGATCTGAGTGACACAGAGGGGCCTGGTGTCACTGAGCATTCATGTCAGCCTGAAGTCTATTTTTCCTCACAATAACAGCTTATATTTGAAGAACACTTCCACAGCTTTCATGCATTTTATTCTCACAATTGTTTTGTGAGATAGGCATTATTATTCCTATTGTTTAAATGGGGCGGTGACTTCCAGATGATGAAATTAGCAAGTGGCACAACCAGGTCTGGCAAAACCAGAGGTTTTGCCTTAATGTGTGCTGCCTTTTCTGCTGCACTGGGTCTAGGACCCATGGGCTGCATAATGAGTAGACTGGCTGGCTGGGGTGGCCATTCCAGAGAGTGACCTGTCTGTGCACTTGTCTTACGCATCTCAAATGTTGGGTTGCTTTACTTACATATGTGGGATTTTCCCCTTCTGGGCACCAGCCAGTTCCCTGGGCCTCAAATGAGTGTCCTACAATTCAGTACAGTTCTACCTAGAGTAAATGTCAGACTCCACAGGCTTAGAGGCTTAGTCCCATGAGTCTGTCCCCACTTCAGATGCCAGTCACAAATATCAGATGCCCAGATGCCCACACTTCTTTCTGATTTGTGTGCAGAGTTGAATAGTTTCCATGCTCCACACCCTCCACACCCATACTCCATACCCAGTGTTTTCTAAACTGCTAGAATAGCTCACAAAATTTTGGAAATCATTTTACTTACTATTGATGGTTTATTATACAGATAAAAATGAATATTCAGATGAAGAGATAGATAGGGTCATTTGGGAGCATCTGTGCCCATAAATTTGAGGTGTGATATCCTCCTGGCACCTGGACATATTCATCAACCCTGAAGCTCTCTGAGCCGGTCACTAGAGGTTTTTGTGGAGGATCCATTGCACAGGCAAGATTAATTTTCAATTCAGCCTCTAGCCCCACTCCTCTCCCTGGAAGTCAGGGGATGGGGCTGAAATTTCCAACAGTCTGGCCATCAGTGCCAACCTCCAGCTATCTAGGAGGCATCGAGAGTTATGTTGGGGTTTTCTGCAGCCTATGTGTTAGCAGCCTTTTGTGGCTGTGACAATATCCCTGAGAAAACCAGCTAAGCTATGAAACAATTTGGCCCATACTTTTGGTGCAAGGTCACTGACTTCATTGCTTTTCAGCCCATGCTGAGGCAGAAACACTATGGAAAGAGGGTGTGGCAGAGGAAATCTGCTCACCTCATGGAAGCCAGGAAGTAGGGGTGGGGAGCAGGAGGAAAAACACCTTCAGAGGCGTGTTCCCAGTGACCTACTTCCTCCACTTTAGCCCCAACGCTTAGAGTTTCCTTCAGCTCCCAATAACACCATCAGCTGGAGACCAAACCTCCAATACAGGAGTTTTGGGGGACATTTAAGATCCAAACCATAACACTTAGCATAAACACAGGTATGATGCAAAGGGGCTCAATATGAGTAACAAAACACACGCCTGTTGTTGAGGAAATTTGAAGCGTTTATTTGCTTTGTGTCAGGAACTGGGAACAAAGGCCAAATATATTTCTCTCCAGTAAGAGAAGAGTCAATTTCAGTGCCACAGGAGTACCTAGAAAATGTGTCTTACCCAAGATTGCCAGACCCAGAGATTAGACCGTGGCCTGCAGGAGCCACGATCTGGCTGCTGGGTGGAGTTCCTCCTTCTTATTTCTTCACTCTGCAGTTTGAAGCTTGTGACAACCGGTTTTAGGGGAGCCCTGGAACTTGTTCGGGCAGCACATCCATTAGCTCAAACAATCAGCAAGTGTTCAAACATTGTCCCTGTGACACCTGCCGATGCAAATATGAGAGAGCTGAGGAGGGAGTATCTTCATGAGAGCAGGCTTGCTGGGTAGAAAGAGTTTTAATTAAGAAGGACTTGGCTCTGTTACCTACCAGCTGGGTGACTCTGTGTACATTCCTTTAATTCTTTGAACTTATCTTCCTTCTTCTGACCCACGGCTGATGTTACCTTCTTTACAGAATTGTGAGAATTAAAGCACCATGTGGGAAAATAGATATTTAGAAGGATGGGAATATAGAGAGAAGTTATTATTCACAGGAACTGTGCCTTTTCATAACTTTCAACCCAAGTTTGGGTGAACAATTACCCACAGGGCAGGGTATCACCACCTTGTCTGTGGCCAGTGGGTGGGATTTGTTGCTTTCCTGCCAGCCAACTGATATGGCAAGGAAGAGTTTTCATAGCCTGGCCTGGTAGCATCCTTGTTAGACAAGGAAACTAAAGCCCCAAGCATACCTGTTCTGCCTATTTCCACAGCTGAACTCTTGCCCTGCTGGAATGCCATAGGCAGCAAGCCCTGCCCTGACTATTCCTGGGAATGCCTGGGAATTAGGGGTCCACCTGTGGTGGCTTGGGAAGAATGTAGGTGTATTCTTTAATGGTGCAGCAAACCTTCTTTGGCTAAGCACTAGCTGGGAGAATGTGGACATCCTAGAACCGAAGGTCCCACCTAAAAGTTGTATGACTGGTTTAACTGTGACGCTAGCACACTGCTCTCCTTTTTTTTGGGTACCAGGGGTTGACCTCAGGACCTTGCGTGCCAGCAGGCACCCGTGCCGCTGAGTGATATCACTAGCTCTTTTTTGTATGTGGGTTCTGGGAGTCGAACTCTGGCCCTTGAGCTTGCCAGGCAGGCGCTTACGCCGCTGAGCCATCTCACCGGCCCTGCTCTCCTTTATAAATGCGCCATCCCTTCCTCCCGAGCGTGTTCTTGCCGTCTGTCCTGAGACCCTCCCCAGGGCCTGTACCATGCTATGTGGACTCTTAGCTTCCGCAACTGTGTATGTTAAATTGACATTTTGTCATTAAATATACTTTATGTTTCCAGGCTCAGTACCTTTGCTGAAGGCTAGTTCTATTTGGAGTCGCTCTTTTCCTACCTTCCTTTCCCAGCTAATGAAATCATACCAATTCTAAGTCAATTTCAAGTAGCAATTCTTCTAGAAGGCTTTTTCTAATTATCATCTCAGTAGGATCTCTTCATCATTTGAAGCTAATTTTTTCCTTTGTGCTCTTCATATGGCACTTAAAATTTTCTGTCTTGAATTATAGTTATTTTAAAATTTATCTTCTCTCCTGTTAGCCCTCTATGGGTGATAAATTTATCTTTAGCAGACATACCTTTCTCATGGCCTTAGACATAGTAGGCAATTTTAACTGAACCGAAGTGAGGATACTCTGAAGACCACGCGGGGATTGCAGCACCAAACCTGTTCGTGATTCTCTCCTCGGTTCTGAGCCTGACACCTGGGATGGGTGTCGTCCCACTGTTTCAGCAATCAAGCGTGAGAAAATGGGAGCCAGCGACCAGAGAGGTGACATTCCATAGGTGGGAATGAGAGAGAAGTGACCTTCCAAATTGATAAAGGGAACTGGGTTGTGTGACATTGCGACTCTCTGCCATGAGGCACAGAATGGTGGCCAGGACACTTGGCACCTCTGAGTCCCCTCAAAGCTTTCTCAGGTCACTGCTCGGTGGATGGGGACATTGCTAATGCAAAAAGGGACTAGGCTGTCAAGTAGTCAAGTAATTCTTGAAGATTATTCTTCAAGTAATTATTATTATTTTTTTTGTGTGTGGGTACCGGGGGTTGAACTCAGGACCTCGTGTGCCAGCAGGCGCCTGTGCCGCTGAGCGATATCACCGGCCCTTTTTTCGTATGTGGGTACCGGGAGTCGAACTTGGGCCCTCGCGCTTGCCGGGCAGGCGCTTATGCTGCTGAGCTATCTCACTGGCCACCTTCAAGTAATTCTTGAAGATTATTCCTCTTGTTAACTTTTTTTTTTGTAAAGTAATATGTACAACTGGGAAATCAGCTGTTTGCACACTGGTAATTGTAAACTTACCTTTTAGAATGGAAGCCTGGGTATCAGGTACCCAACAGTTTGTTCCTTTCAGCCCCAGGCTTTTGATTTAGCTCTTTGAAGACAGGGAATTTGGGAAACTCAGCCTTACTTTCAGTATGTTCCAACTTTTGGAGACAGATTCCAGAAAGGAAGAAAAAGAAAAAAATGTAAGCATTCATTCAAGGAAATCTGGCTATAGAGATGAACTTAAATGTAATGCAGACGATGAGACCAGTCAACGTTCTCTAATGACCCAAGACACAGAGCAGTAGCTGGGGGTTATTTACGAAACAAACAAGAAGGTACATGTTTTCTCAGGAGACTTATTTAATTATTAGTGCTCAAGAAGAGAATACAATTACAAAATAAAATTTACTGGGCTAGGAAAAAGAAGAGTAAGGATTTATTAATGTTCATCCTCTTCCTCCTTATACCCTTTCCTTCCTTCCTTCCTTCCTTCTTTGCTTCCTCCTTTTCTCCTTTAGTAAGTCACTCATTTATTTATTAATTTAGCAAATATTTCCGGCATGCTCAGTGCATGCAGATAATATATATGATGCTGGGAAAATGTGTTAGAACAAACCTGAGTGTGTCCTAATTTGACAGAATTTAAGTTTATTTGTGTGTGTTGGAGGGTGCGGGGAGAAAGGAGAAAACAGAAAAACAACCAAAAAGCACAAAGTGCAAATTGTGACAATGCTACACAGTATTATAAAGGGTGCACCAGATCAAGGGAGTAGTTACATAGGGTGATTGGCCAAGTCCTCTCTGAGAAGCACATACCTAAAGCTACTCGAAAAGATAAGTAGTCAGCCACGGAAAGGTGGTGAGGCAGGAGAGAGCTTGGTGAACTCAAGGGAATGGAAATAATCCTTTTGCAGTGTGAGATAGAGGAAGAGGGGCCCAAGAGATGGTCAGAAAGGACAGGAAGGGGAGACCAGGTGTGCAGTTTGCTTCTCTACTGCACCTCAGTTTCCTGATCTGCAAAGTGAGTCCTGGACTGTATTGTAACCGCTACTGACCTTAGCGGTTGTATTAGTTGCTTTTTATCACTATAACAAAATACCTGGGGCAAGATGCGTATGAGGAAAAAGAGGTTTATTTAGCTCATGGTTTCAGAGCCTGAGAGTCCATGTAGTGTGACACAGGCCCTGGGGAGGGTCTCGGGGCAGATGGCAGGAACAAGCACGGGAGGAAGGGATGGTGTGTTTATACAGGAAGACAGAGATCAACTTCAGGACCAGGCCTAGGCTTTCAGAGCACCTCATTCTGTCCAGGATTCAGTGCAGGAGACCAGTACTCTGTTCCCAGGTCAGGGCCCCCAGTGACCCCAGGACCTCCCAATAGGCCTGACCTCCAAAAGGTCCCACCCCTCCCAGGACTGCCACTCTGGGGGTCAAGTTCTCAACTTGTGAGCCCTGGGGGTCAAAGAGCATTCCAACCACAGCTGTGTTCATGTTACGTGTAAATCCCTTCCACCACAGATTCAAAAATTAAAATTTTCTAGTTGTCTGCTACTGAAGATGCCAAAAATACCTCTGGACATGGCCAAATGTTCCCTGGGAGACAAAGTTTCCCAGCCTGGGATCTACTCACCTGAAGGGTGAGGCTGTGGCTCCAATGAACAGGCCCAAGCAGTGAGATGGGACGAGGAACCTGCCATGTGGCCTTAGTGTGAGACAATAAAGAAAGGATGACAAGACCCACAGGAAACAGAAAAGCTTTTTCAGAATGTGGCATCTGTTACTGGGCCTGCCTGATTCATTCTTTTTTTTCCTGAAGACTTCAGATACTCACAATTTGATTGACCATAATCTTTGGTTCAAGACACACTGGTGTTATTGGTCCATGCTGTGTTGCATTAACTATGTAATTTAATTGGTTCTTTGTATTAATGTAACGAACTCACCAGAACAAGCAAAGGCTAGGGCCTTGGCTGTAACCTGGATTTAAGTATGACCTGTCATTCCCCTGTCTTCTCCTGGTAGAGACAGTGTTGTCCTGAATCACAGATTCATCTTTCCCTTGCTTCCTTTTCTACATAGTTTTCTTTTATCACTATGTGTCCTAAAATAGCTTTTAAATTTAATTTGTTTTCGACTTTATTTATTTATTTATGTCTTTTCGAGACAGGGTTTCACTATGCAGTTTAGACTGGCCTCGAACTCACAGCGATCCTCCTGCCTCAGCCTCCTGAGTGCTGGGATTACAGGCATGAGCCACCATGCCCTGCCTGTTTTTGACTTTGTAGAAAAGGTTATCATGCTGTGGTGTTCCTTTGCACTGACTGTTTTCAGTTCCTGTTCTATTACAAAGATTCACCCCTGTTGCTGAGTGGCACTAGAGCTCATGTGTTTGATGTGTGGTCTAAAATCCCATTACATGAATGGACCAGTGTACAACTGGATGAAATTTGGTTTATATCCTGGTTGATTTTGTATTTGTCTTTTTGTGTTCTTCAGGTGATTCTTGCAGTGTAAGAATGTGAAGACAGTATTGTCACAATTTATGATTTATTTTAAGGAAATAGTAAAAGTCATAATTTTTTTTTTGTGAAAATAACTAGGAAGGAACAATTTAAAGCTCTGAGAAATACTTCCCAGGTCAACAGAGGCCTGTCTGCAAGTCTTTCTCATTGAATCTTTAGGTTTCTGGGTTAGGGAATTCTGGCTGGGTATTTCTCACCTGACTCTCAAAGTCCAATTCACTTAGAAGTGTAGGAATCTCTCTTTTGTGCTCAACAGTGGCAAACAAGAAACTACTGAGGCAGAAATTTTAATAGGTGTTTGAATGGAGGTAAGCTGTGAGGTAAACTGCATTCATTTAGCGCAATTTGTTGTAATTCATGGAAATTACAGTGGAGCATACTTTTCACACCTAACACTGGAAATAGGTAAATTATCTTCAGGGAGGTAAACTTTTAAAAATGAAAACTATTTAAAACTTTCAAATCTTTAATGAAATGTAGAGAAATGTAAAATTGTCTTCAGGAGACGAGATACCTCTGGGGCCCACCAGATTTGACTATAGTTTGATTGAATGCATTGATTTGTGTAAGGAAGGCACATAGCAGTCAGGACGAGAGACACTCAGAGAAGATTCCAGAGCCTGCTTCCAGCACAGTGCTCACATCCGGCTCTACGGGCAGGACAGTCCTGCTGGTGACACAGTGCCTCTGGAGAGAGGATGTGTTCTTCATACCAACACACACACAGGGCTTGTCAAAGAACACCGTGCACGTATAAATTTTAAAAATTTATTACAGTTAAAGACATAGTGTCATTAATCCTCCTCAGAATATTCCCTGTCGTTTGTAAAACGTGACAGTGTGTCCTCATCCACTGTATTCACCAGATCTGGCACCATGTGATGTCTGGCTCTTCCTCAAAGTCAAAATAATCGTGCAGGGTAAAAGTTTTGAATCAATTCAGGACAGTAAGGCCGTCATGACAGCCCAAGTAAAGATAGCCTTGAAAGAAGACTTCGCAAACCACTTCAGAAAGTGGCAAGAATGATGAGATAAGTGTGCTGGAAACAAGGGGATTCGTGGCAATGTGTCTTTTATTGCCATAAATTCTTTCTTTTAAATGTAAGCATCCACTGTGGTATTTTATCTCACCTCGTATTTATCTGGTTGGTGTGACAGTTAAGCTCATTTCCCTCTCTCACTGTACCTTTGCCTCTGAGTTTTGCTTCGCTAGAGTCTTCCTTGTGAGATGTGTTCTGCCGGGACTTTCTGGGACGAGGCGGCTGAGAGCCGCTCTCAAGATGTGGAGGCTGCCATGCGACAGTATCACCCTAGACAAGCTTCTTTGGAGACAGCCACTGTCCTGTCCTAGTTCTCACCCTTACCTGCATTGCCAGGTTCTTGTATCCTCACACTTCGGTAGCCACCAAGTGCATATGTGGTATCAGGCCCTCTGGTAAAGTACTGAGGGTCAATTTTGAAATATCAGCCTGATTGCGCCTCATGACCTCTCTCAAGCAGGGCCTTGTGGAGAGCCTGGAAATACCCAACCCTGAATATTTATGAGGAAGGTCGTGTGTGTGTGGGTGTGTGCGTGTGTGTGTGTGTGTATTTTTCTGAGGAGAAGTTCTTTAGATTTTGGTCCTCTGTCGACCTTTTGTTGGCCCGGGATGCTTAAACAGCTGCTTTAGGGGACGCTGTTTGGCTTCTGAGCACAGTGGCACTGCAGGGCAGAAGGCCAGAACGCCTGGAAGCCCAAGTTGCCATACTTAAGGATACAAGGAACCTGGGTGCTCAGAGACAGAGGGAAGAGAAGAATGTGTGCACAGGAGAAGGATAAAGGGACGCTTTGCTATTCTGTAATGCACATAGCCTTCCACAAGTTTAATTATTTGTGTAATATTCTTTTAATATTTTTCTCATGTTCTTGTTTTGGCTCATTGATCCCTGCGTGTGGGAGTTTAGAGTTGGTGGAGTGTAGGGTAGCAGGGATAGTTCTCTCAAGCATTCAGGGACATGGAGGACACTCCAGAAATGTAGGCAGCAAATTGCTACCAGTTGATAATAATGGCACCATGTTAATTTTTGCAATTTGAAACCCAATATCTCTTAATAGTTCTGTAATGCAATCCACTTCAAGTCAGCACAATTCAACTCACTTCAATAAGCAATAATTAAACATTCCCTGCCCATATTTTTCATCCCTTCTACAGAAAATTCAGCAATGTTATGGGTCAGGAGCCACTGAATGGACTCGTAGTGTCCACCAGCCAGAGAGCCGGGGAGCTTTTAGACTAGTGACACTGTGGTCTAATAGGAAGGTCCCTTTGCCTTGGCTGGGGCACTCTGCTCTACTGTTTCTCCAGTGTTATTATTAATAGCACTGCATTCAGATGAGAATTTATAAGGTCACCTTTCTATGTAACCTGTTCACTCCTCTTTGCTTAATTTTATCTCTTTGTGTCTCTCTTCTCCATTAAATTACTGGACTTCTTAAAGCTAGAGACATTGTCTAATTTATCTCTGAGTCTAGCACATGGCTGCCTTTGGCAGACAACTAATACACATGTAGTAAATCAAACTGAAATTAGAAATAGGATGAAGAAGAGCCGTAGAGTAGAAATGTTCAGCCCCCATTATCTTCCGTGAGCTCTAGAGGTCTATACTGGAGGCCCAGTTTTGAGTTACTTATGAGCTTTGTACCTTGGGAAACTTAGTAAATCTTTTTCAACTAATTGGGAGAGTATGTGTAAAGTGCTTGGTAAAGGACTTTTAAGTGCCCCACGAATGTTAGCTGCTAGCATTATTATCAATAATAATTAGTTACTAATAATAACTGTTACATGTAATTAACTTTGAACTTCAGTTTTCCTAACTGGAGAATGAAGATAATAATTTTTGCTTCCTTTATCTTAATAATGAACATGAAGATAATTTGGATATGGCAGTCTCTCATTGCACAGGCCATAAAGAACGCACGCTAACAGAGAGACTTGTGCAATAGAACAGAGTAACTTGGGCCGGCTACACGGGACGCAACTGAATGGAAATATAAAAAAGCTGTTAAATGTGTAATTTTAAAAAATGAGAAAATAGGGGCCGGTGAGATGGCTCAGCGGCATAAGCGCCTGCCTGGCAAGCGCGAGGGCCCGAGTTCGACTCCCGGAACCCACATACAAAAAAAGGGCTGGTGATATCGCTCAGTGGCACGGGCGCCTGCTGGCACGCAAGGTCCTGAGGTCGACCCCCGGTACCCACAAAAAAAAAAAAAGAAAGAAAAAGAGAAAATGATGAGATGGGGGCTTTGATCTGTGCTAAAGTGTAGAAATGGAAAAGCACATGGGCCAGATGGTGGCTGGACTCAGGATAAGTAGGGACACTAAGATCTGGACCTGTTCAGTGTGGGATTCATAGAGCACTGTGGAGGGTGCGATGTGGGGACAGAGCCATTCTAATCTTGGCATCTGGAAAGCAATGGTGTGAGCTTGGGGCCGAGGAGCATTCCTGTCAGGGTAGACGTTCTGCTTTGCAAAGTAAGTGCAGAGCTTGTATTTCTGAGTTAATGTGAACATTTTATAAAAGTTGTACCAGATGTAGACAGTGTCTCAGGATGCCTTTCAGGTCCTGTGGCACTGCAAAGAATAGGAAGTAATGTAATAATCATACGTGAAGGCAGCCTTCCGCCACAGGTAATGGAGTTTTTGTCAGGTGCGACAGAGAAAGGGGTGGGTGTGCAGCTCCCTCGGTATCCTCAGAGGCGGTCCTGGCAAGAGCACGACCGTCCACACTAAGAATCCTTGGCTCCATTGCCCACTGAACCGGGGTCTGGAGTTTTAGGTCTCCATCAGGGAGCGGGATCAAGTCACAGCAGGTCCTACTCCTGTAGCACTTGAACATATCCATTCATTTACAGCTCACAGCAGCCCTGCAAGGTGGGGACATCACTACTCCCATTTTGTGGACGATGAACTGAGGAACAAAGAAGATCTTACTGAAAGTCACACACTCAGTGACAGAGTCTCTGTCCTTTTAAACGTGACATTCTATGACTTCTCAACTTTAGCTATTGTAATCTGTATAAAGTATGAGTCATGATCAAAATATGCGGTGAATATTTACATTTAAGAATTTATTACTGTAAAAGATATATTGCCATTAATCCCCCTCACAATCCTCCCCCTCACTTCAAACATACTCATCCCATTGTTCTTGCCAGTTTGTGAAGCAGTTCTGGAAATCCTCTTTCATGAGTGTCTTTACAAGATATGATCAAAAACCACTGACGCTACTGCCGAGTGCCATCCAATGGAAAGGCAGGTTTCTAAAAACATGACAGTGTGCTGTCATCCACCCTGTTCATGACAGCTGGCAATGTGGGACTTCTGGCTCTTTCCCAAAGTCAAAGTGACCATGAAAGGCAAACATTTTGGATTATTTCAGGACATTGAGGCAGCCATGACAGCACAACCAAGGACATTCATGGAAGAGGAGTTCTAGAATTGCTTCAGAAAGTGGCAAGAACAATGGGATAAGTGTGTTGGAAACAAGGGGGAGTATTTGGTGGGGGATTCATAGTAATGTGTTCTTTTACTGTAATTTTGAAAAGGTAAACGTCTGCCATAGTTTCCAACCTCACCTAGTGTATGTGACTTTGTGGGATGCTGAGGTGGGACTGAAGCCATAATCTTTAGGAGTCATTTTCTGTTCTGTCCCAGACTTTTCTTGAAAGGAAGAAGTTTGTCTGGATTATACATATATTAAGAGTGTGACTCCTATTTTGTTCAAATTTATATTCTCCAGGATAAAATAATATCTCCTCATGACATACAGCAGGGGCTTAACTGCGTGAGACGAAGTAAACCAAGTAGTCTGTAAGTTTCTCTCTTTGTATAAAATTTGTTTTGTTACTGAACAAGGGAGGATTGTGGAAACACATAGCTCTACCTGAAACACCCAAAGGCAAGTTGGTTGTTACTGTTTTTGTGATCAAATGCTTTCACCAAATTCTTCTCTAACTCGAGGCCTGGTTGTAGTCCCTCCTGGCCTCATCACTGGTCCTAGCCAAGGGAATCATTTGGTCGCTGTCACCAGCTAGCCTTCCTGTCCCCTGGCTTGTGTTCATGCCCATTATGACTATGAATCAAATTCAAGAATGGTGACTGACAGACTTGGATTTGGATCTTAGCAGCAGAACTTCTAGCTGTGGCCTTGGACAAGTGATCCCATTCCATTCAGTTGTTTAAGCCCAGTCCCATTGTTTGTGAAATGAGGGCAATATTCTTTCATTTCAGGGATGTTAAGGAAAGGGTTGGTTGGGAGACTTACAGAAACCCATATATCTGAACACCGAGTGTAATGTTTGGCCCAGGATAGCTGATTGCTCAAGCTGTAGAACTGACTTTCTTGCCTGGACTGCTCGCTCCTTCTTGGAGGTCTGGGGTCATGTCTGAAATTCTCTGTCTGGGATCCTGTCACTCTTTCCATCTCTCACCGTGATCTCATCTCACTCTCACCAACTCTTTTCCTCTGCCTCCAGTTCATTGCTAAAAATCAGCATTTGTTCATTTGTTGCACTTAACCAATATGTGGAGTCGTTGTGATTCTGTTTCAGGAAATATTTGGCTATCGGACTCAAGGCTGCCAGAAAGCCCTCTGTCTTGCTGGATCCATCTTCTCCTTCGGAATCCTCCCCTTGGTGTTTTACTGGAGACCGGCTTGGCACGTTTGGGCAAACTGTGTCCCATGTTCCTTGCAAGAAGCAGACATTGTTTTACTGAGGACAACAGTAAGTGTGCATTTGGTTTTGCAGGTGATGGTCTTTTCCTGGACATTGTGTTGAGGGATGGTCTGGGGAGATATGTACAAAACAGGTGGCAGGTGGTGGCTCCAGTCTCAGGATCTGTCACAGCCTTGCATTCTACCAAGAATCTCATGATTTTTGTATGCTAGTATTTGTTTAAGAAGACCCATTTCAGCCTGGTGATATGGCTCAGGGGCATAAGCGCCTGCCTGGCAAGTGCGAGGTCCTGAGTTTGACTCCTGGTACCCACATTAAAAAAAAGAAAAAAAGAAGACCCATTTCACAGGATATTCCTTTTAAAATTACGACTTTTTTTGAATGTTAGAGAATAACCATGACAATAGCTAAAAATAATAAGTAGTGTGAAGTACTTAAGTCAGGCTACAAACTACAGAATTCACACTGACCCTCACCTCCAAGGCTGTTGTATCCACATCTATTCACTCCACAGGAGTGATTCCAGAGGAAGGGGAGGGGGGCATGGGGTGGAGGTGGGAGGATCCCCCTGAAGATGATGCTGTCCCCCCCTGCTGATGTGAGAAAGCCATGGTCATGGATGGGATATGTTGCATTCTGCAGATATACTAGGATAAAAAAATGTAGCCATCTTGTCCCCAAGGTCATTGTCTCTCTGCTAAATTGAAGAACTAATTAGGTAAGTTTCTCTGTATGTGTTCTCAAGCCACTTAGACAATGTGTGGCATTCCTGCAGGGGGGTGAGCTGCACAAGGGAAGTGACTTTCCAACTTAATTGCTGCACCCCAAGTTCCAGGGGTTCCATTAATAAGAGACAGCTCTCAGGCTGGCCTGTCTGCTCTTCCTGGAGAGAATGAAAGGGCAGTCTCATGGAGCATTCCCTTTTGTCTGACTTACTTAGTGGTTCTAATAACGCGTCAAATGACCTCGGCACCACATGATCTCGAGTGACAACCAAATTCTTCATAAATCAACCTTTGTTAGGAAATTAAGGGTTTTTTTTTGGTATGTGTAGCAATCCTTATAGATGAACATTTATTTAATGCATTAAGGGAGAAGGTTATCAGCAAGATTATGGCTGGTCAAAAAAATGTCTATATTGCAATCTGAATTGTAACGAAGCTCAGACTAACGTTAAACCAAATTTGAAACTGGATGAAGTTTGTCTTTGTTGACTTACTGCTATAGAGATGGCTCCACCCCTCATTTTGGATCCTGGTCCTTTCAAGAGCTACCTGTTCCATGTCTTAGGAAATACAGCTGACATGTGAACCTGATCCAGGTGACAGCTGAGGGACAGTCTCATAAGTTTAACTATAATTCAAGTAGAGATTCTTGAAGAATAAACTCCAAGACTTTAGGAAAGCAAAAGATTATCGCTGAGGAAGAACACCTTATACTGGTGATGTTGAGCTGAGCTGGCGTTCCATCCATGTCTCACTCATGCATATTGATAAAGGCTTTCAGAATGTGAATGAAAGAAAAATGCCCCGCACTCACCACATAAGCCTGCATCATTTGATGGGTGAAGAAATGGGGGCTGGGGAGGTGACACAATTTACCTAAACTCATAAGTCAGTAGGGGGATGAGCCAGGACTAAGTCCTGGGTGTCCCAGCTCCCAGTCCAAGACTCATTGCTCTATCTATGACATCAACCAGGCAAAGTAAAAGGTACGACGATTAGACAACCATTTTTCTTAGAGTAGGGAAGTGACACTACCTTCTCTCTTATTTACTGTTGTGCTGAGGACTCTGTCAAATCACTCAACTTTTTAAAAGGCAGAAAGCAAAAGAATGTGCCAATATGACATGGAAACATCCCTTCCGGTAACATCGCCAGCTTCTCAGTTTTCAGCGTGATGTTGTCTAACATGGAAAGAGAATGGGGTTGAGATGCGAGCCCAAAGCTTGGCTCCAAACTGCCTTGCAACTATCTGTGCCCAATTTTCTTTACCCAGCAAGAGGAGATAATAGTATCGCTTTTCATGGATGTTTGAAGGATTAAATGAAATAATACTGAATGAACCTGGTCCAGGGTCTGATCTACAGCGGGGGTGCAACAAATGCTAGTTGGCGTAAGGCTCCTCTCCTCAAGTTCACCCACACGCTGTTCCTGAGCTCCTCCTGTAAAGGGAACTTATTTTTCTTTTGAGGAAACTTTGGAGTCGCTGAAGGTGTCTCAGTTTCTCCTTTCTCAAGAAGCACTGTATTTACCTGGAAATGGCTTCTTCCACTTTAGTCTGTTTCCTAGTTCCCTCCCAAGCAATTAATCTAGCAAATGCTAACATGCACCGAGGAGCTTCTATTTTAATTAAATAATTGGTTTGTAATGTGTAAACCAAAATGTCAGCCTAGCAAATCTGAACTTTCTATACTTAAATCTTATTGAATAGACTTTACCTCTTTATCAAAAGAATTAATTAGATCAGTCTTCGAAATCTTTTAGAGTAGGTTTCAAAATAATAGAGAGCATTTCCAAAGTTAAGTTACACAGAAGAGCTTCTTTTGACATGGGCAGATAAATGGAAGTAGAAACTAGGCATTTTTTATTTCTTGGGCCTTGTATTTTTGAGTCTAGAAATGTCAGACTAACTTTTATATTTGAACAAGATGGATTCCCTTGTTTGTCTTATTCCAGCCTCTTTCTATAAGAACTTCAACCCTTAGGATGTATTTTATTTTTTTGTACCGGGAATTGAACTCAGGACCTTGCGCTTGCCAGGCAGGCACTGTGCTGCTGAGCTATATGCCTGGCCCCAACCCTTGGGATTTAAATGTGGCTTAAAGATCACTTCAAATTCAGGCCAGTCCTGTGACTTCTCTTATGGAGGAATTCAGTGCACAAAATTTACACTTCTGAGTTTGCCTTTAAAAAAAGTTCCAAAGAGATACTAGAAAATGAATAGTTCTCTTAGAGATGGGTTTATTGCAATCCAAAAATGGTGAATTCTAGTTAAGATGAAGTACTTAGAAGATTATGAATAAAGTAATAATTTACATTTCTCAGTCTGCTGAACTACCCTTACAGGCTCATAACTTTGGCAAAATACTATTATTTTTGTGTATATCATTTTTTATTCCTTTTCTTCTCTACGCTTGGCCAGAGTTGTTGATGTTCTTGACACTTCGACCTCATACCTCCAGTGTTGCTTAGATGAAAATGGTGAACATTGGCTAGAATGTTTGATTTAGTTATCTGACACATAGAGAAAGTTCTAGCATTGCAGAAATCACACACTAATTATTATCTCAGTACCACTGAGGCATATTGGCCAAAAAGGGGGACAGAGAAGCAAAGAAATCATATGAAAAATCAAAGGCAATGTCCATGTTTATAACAACAACAACAACAAAAATGAAAATCCAGAATAAGTCAGCATATAGGTTTTGAGAAATTGTTTTTTTTGGGTTTGTTTGTTTGTTTAGTTGTTTTGTGAGTGGAGGGAGAGCAGTAGATTGTCTGGTTCAATGCCTGGAGAATCAGTGTGCACTGAAAAGTTAGCCAATGCCTACAGAGTTCCTGCATCCCAGCACAGCTCTCATCCCAGCGCTTCACATGTGTCATCTTATTCCATCCTCACAAAGAGGTAGGCACTGCTTTAGTCTTAAAGAAAAGGGAATGTAGGCAGAGGGGGTTGAGCAGCTTGTCTGTTATGGAATAACATGTGAGCCCCACCCCCAAATTCATATATTGAAGCTCTAACCTCCTAAATATTTGCAGGTAGGGCCTTTAAGAGGTAATTCAGCTTAAGTGAGGTCATAAGTGATGCATGAATCCAACAGGACTAATGTCCATACAAGGAGAAGAAAATACACCAGAGCTGGGAGAACACAGGGCAAAGGCATTGAGGACACAGTGAGAAGGCGGCCTCTGTAAGCCAGACAGGGAGGTCTCACTAGAAACCAGCCCAGCTGGCTCCTTGATCTAGACCTTCCAGCTTCCAGAACCGTGAAACAATGCACTGCTGTTGTTTAAGCCACCCAGGCTGTGGGATTCTGCTTTGACAGCTCTTGTAGACAAATGCATTGCCTAAAGCAAGGCAAGGATGACACTAGAAACCAAATCCAGGCACACAAGCCTTTTAAGGCACTGCCCAGCACTGCTCTGTAGAGTCTGGTCACTGGATGGGGACTGACAAGCTCTTTAGTTCTAGCTCTCCTTCAGCTTTCAGAACTTGTGCTTCTGAACATTTGATTTAACTCTTCTGTACCACCAACAGTAAAGTGGAGGGCAAACAGTCTCTGTAGGAAGGGCCAAATGAGACAACATGTGTGTAAATACTTTCCAAACTATTAAACAACAATATAAATGGCCCTGCATTATAGAGAATAACAGCCTCAAAATGTTATCTTAACATAGAGTCATTTCTCAGAGGCCAGCTCACAGAATCTCAGGTTGATGTCTAAGGGAAATCCAGGCTGAAATGGGGAGTGGGACAATGAGCTTTAGGAGAGGAAATGTGTACCTAACCTGACACTAGATTCTCCTGCTTTCTCATCTACTGCACTTTGTTTTAGCATCTTTGAAATAAAGTAGTAGTAGAAACTATAAAACTATTTATTACAGATTCAATTAAACTCACCTTGTTTAATTGAATTAAATACATATTGTGAACCTACTATGGCCATGTGCTTGCTTCTGCAGAGAATGAAAAGTAAACCACCAATCATTGCTTTATTTTTAAATTTTTATTTATTATTTTAAAGAGAAAAAAATAAAAGCAATGGTACAAAATTTCAAAACAAGATTGTAGGAGGGTAACAATGGTTAGTACATTGTGTGTTGCTATCTTCAAAGTCGTTGCTTATATTACAAGATATAGGCATGAAAAATTGATCCGACAACATAGGCACAAACCTTTCTTTTCAATGAACTAATAGCAATTAGTAGTATAACTATCTTGTATATCCAATCATTGTTTTAAAATGTGTACAATCTCTAGGAGGAAAACTATACAAAGGAATATACCACAGTGAGGGGAGGAAAGGGACTATTCCACAGAGAGAGTCAGAAGATTTAGGTTCAAATTCTCTGCCCCCATGATTTCCTCTCCTGGGACTGTCCCCATGTGCCTGTCCCCACCAGACTCAGTCACTTTTAACTCTCATTTTTTTGAAACTCAGGAAAGGCTTTCATGATTTTATTGACTTGGTTAAATCTCTATTATATAATCCTACCATAATCATGAAACTTTCCTAAGTAACACTTTGAATAGTTTGATTTTTATATTTATTTGTGTAGTGATATGATGAACTCCATGAATCTGGCTTTCATCGGTCGTTATATTCCCTCCTTATGCCCCTGCCCATGAACTAGCACTGTGAGATCCACCTATGCTCATTGGTTTATGAAAGAAAGAGAAATACAGGGTGGGAACTCCTGGCTCTGACATTCCCTAGGTGGTAAAATTACTTGTTCTCTCTGTATTGTCATACATAAAATGGAGATAATAATACCCATTTTCCAGAGTTGTTATCAGGAAATACTGGGTGATACTGTACAATAAACAACAAAGTGAAGAGCATTTTAATACAAGGCAAACTGCAAAGCACTATAGCAGTAAGAAATGAAAACAGAGAGCAAAAATTGAATGCAGGACAGTGTTAACCTCCTCCAGAACAGGGGCAGGAAATGAATCAACAAAGACTTATTAGAGAAGGTGATGCATGGCTGAGGAATGAGGGTGCTTTAATAAAGCACCTACCTTTTGCATTTGAGAGAGAGAGAGAGAGAGTCTTTAGTATAATGTCACTTTATAAGGACAGGGATTTCATTGTTTTGTTCATATCTATATTCCCAGTGCTTGCAACAATGTCTGGTCCTGATTTGATTTGTACTCAGTAAATACAGATTGAATGAATAAATAAGTGAATGAATATATAAGTTGATGAATAAATACATGAATGAATGAATAGGAGAGAGGCTATCAGAAGAAACCTTGGGTAAAAACATGGACAAAACAAAGTATCCTCCTGATGTGCAGAGTACGGGCTGTGAGAGACCAAGTCCCAGGGTTAGCAGGGTAAGGAGTCCAATAAGCAGGGATTCTACTGCCAGATGAGACTCCTGGTGGGCAGGCAGACTTCAGGATGCCACCTGCACGGCTGATTGCAGAGTTTCTAAGTTTGTGAACTGAAGCCCCCAGCTCTGACATCTTTCACTGAAACTGAAAGGAAAATGCTGCCTGTTAAAACATCAGAATGGAATGCCTTGAGTCAAGCCTCACATCTAATCATCACAAGTTTCTCCGTACATCTTGACTCTGACAGCATGTGACATACAGTGACAATGAGGGGAAAAGAATGTATTTGTAATTATCACAAAGACTGAAACCATGGAAATCATCAGGAAAATTTAACTGAAATCAATGAATGTAAGTCATGTTGCTTGCATAGAAATGTGGCACACTACAGATACTGATTGAAATTCAGAAATACCTGAATAATGAAAAAAATCCTACTTTAATGTATGTAAAATTTAAAAATAATAATTACTTTTATCTTTTGGTGAATGATAAAAATCTTGTTCTTAGTTAGCAGTGCTTAATGAGAAAGGGGAAACTGAAAATAAACTGAATACTAAAGATTTTCAGTAAGCAAATCATGGTCTTTTTTTTTTAAATGTTAGAAAATCACTACCTAATCAGTATCTGTGCTAATGATCTGTAATCTTACCAGTATGTGATTGATGATAAATACCAATGTTGATTTTTTAATAACATGAAGAACAAACACATAACATATATTCAGACAGGAGTCACCCTATCCTCCTTAATGGGAAGTTGTTACAGTCCAGTTATAACTCAAATAAAATCTTTTTAAGGCAATCTTAAATGCAAATAACTTAGCAGCAGACTTTTAAGTATTGATACCCCAAGTTTATTTTTATCTAAGTCTCAGATAGCAAGAATGTTTGAAATAATTGAGTTCTTGTCTAATTACATAAAGACTAATTTAGAACTTCATTTATTTGGAGGGTCTCTGGCATAGCAGATCCATTTAAAATGACATACAAGGGCAGATCATTAAAAATTAAAGTTAAACTCAAGATGGAGAAGGCAAGATTGAAGTGGGTTGAGATTGCTCTGATTAGCTCTGGAGGGGCAGCAAAAGGTGGGAGGGTCTAACAGACTTGAAAAGATGCAAAGAAAGGGGGAGGATGGGGGATGCAGCTCTAGGAGCGTGCTTTTGTGAGGCTTTCCAGTATGTGTCCAATTGCAAAACTGACTACATGCAACTAGGAGAGATCATGTTGCTGGATAGATGAGGGCTAGGGACGCACAGTCATGGGGTGGCTTCCCTCACTTCTGGGGTCCTGGAAGGGCATGTATGCCAGGCCTGCTGGGTGATGCAGGTGGGGAGCACATAATCCAGATGGTGAGGGCATTAATCTTAGACTTGTCTTGAATATAGCAAGTGTTTCTGCATAGAAAACTTTTGGTGGTGCTTGAGCAGTAACACACACACACACACACACACACACGCATGTGCACATTCGTAAAGTGGTTTTTGATGACCCATTTCACAGTGCGCAAATAGTTCTTACACAGGCAATCTCACTTCATCCTCACACCAGCCCAAGGAAGAACAAGGACTTTACTGCCCCTATTTTACAAGTGAAGTAATTCCAGGTCCCAGAAAACTGAACATACTTAAAGTGCTAAGATTAGAAGTTCAAAAATGTGGCTCCAAATACCAAAACATACTATCTGTCTGTGTGTTGACATGTTTTTGATTTTTCACTCTTGGTAGGTTTTTCTTTCTCTTCTCTTCCTAATCCTTTTCCCTGCTTCCCTCTCTATTTATTTCATTTTCCTTCTTCCCTTTCCATTTCCCTTTCCTTGCCCGTTTCCTCTCCTTCCTACCTGTGGCTCCACTCTGCCAGCAGCCTCAGAGAACACAACTCAACCAGCCAGACACCCTCAGCACTGCAGTCTGGCCCCACCCTTTGTTTCCAAGGTCCTGCTCCTGCTGTAGCAAAACCATTGCCCTCAGAGCACTAGCGGGGAGCAGATGGAAGTATCTACAAGGTACAGTTAAATTCGTTTTATGCTACAAAACAAGACCCTCATGGTCCTTTGATTCACATGAAGGGTTTACCCTATGAAAAGATCCCAAAATTATGGTCCTTCATATAGCTTCTGTTGCCACTCTGAGCTCCAGGAAACAAACCTTTCTCTTCCCCACAGTAGCGGACACTGAAGCTGTGTGTGGCAGGGCCACCTGTAACACTTGGCTCAATCCCATTGTTCCTCTTGAGACTATGTAAATAACTATTGGTAGAGCCATACATCAAATTCCCACGTCTTTGTTCCTTTCCCAAGAATTGAGTAGCTAATAAATAGGAGTTAAGACTATCTGCAGCGGTTTTTCTCAATGTGTACTCCCTAACCAGAAAGGGATAACAGGAAACGAGTTTAAAGTCAAATAAGTATACACAAGCATGGTTGGTTTAGTGATATGACAAGGTTTAATAAGATAGAAGTGTGAAGGTGAATTTCAGCTTTTAATACTCACCTGGACAAAGGCATTGCAGTTGATGCATTAGATTAGGGTATTGAGAATTTGTAGTTCCAGGGGTCCACTTTGCAACTCCCTTTTTAGGCATTACAGTCTGGAGGGCTGTTAGCTGTCACTCTGAGCCAGATCGTGGGTGACAGCTTGATTTTGGGCTGTGCTTGATTCTGAACTGCCAAGTGAGCAGAGATTGTGAGAAACTGGATGCTATTTGTTACACAGAGGAGATTTTCACATATGAGCCACAAATACCATGGAACAGCTTGTTGAAATCAAGAGGAAGCAGCCAAGATTAGGAGTGGAATGATCTGGACTTAGGTCCTAGTTCTACCCCTGCTACCAATATCAGACGGGCTTGAACAATTCTTAGCCTTGCTCATTGTAACTTTTCTCAGCTGCAAAATGGAGATGACGTTACTGACTTTGGAGAATTGGAATCCTAAGATGAGATAATGGATGCAATATGATTTTAGAAACTGTGAAGTCACCAAATGAAACTTAGCAGTTGAAAATACTTTCATTTGCTTCTTAAGAGTACTGTCCTCCTAACTGTCCTTATGTGGTGGCCAAAGGTCTCTGACCTTGATGGCTCTTTTACAATTTGTGTTTCTATTTACCTACAAATGTGTGCTTTCTCATTACATTTTTCTAAAATTGAAACTTTGGCATTACCAGTTCAGGCTGGGTATAAGAATGGCACCCCAATCAATTTTTTTTTTTTAGCAAAATGTAGAATAGAGCAGAGGGTCAGAGAGACCTCCAGAGGGGGCAAACAGGGATGGGAGTGGACTTTCAAATCCCTGCTCTAGGCGTTACCATCTCATCATTTCATCCCCTATAAAACGGTAGGATAATCAAAATAACAATCCGACGGTGCTTTTGAGTGTTAAGTGAAAAAATACATGTGTAACATGATATGTGTGGAGCACAGTGACTGCTAAATATTTTTATTACTGTTATAATTAGAAACTCAAAGTTCTCCCCATAGCAAACCCTCCACTGATGAGGCCAAAGGCAGAGGTGCATAACGCTCAGCTATGTCATGGTGTGCTCTAGAATTGGTGGCCTCCTCTACTGTACCTAGCACATGTCCACCCACTCCGTGGCTCAGGTATTCGAAATTCAGCTGTCTTCAGTCACTCTTAGGCTCTGAAAATAACTCTGTGCAAGTTTGGTTTTATTTGATTTAGTCATCTTTTTCCTTGCATAAGATAATAACCAATTTTAAATTTCTTAAATTTAATTGATTATCTTTCAAATTTCTTGTTTCTCCTTCTCCTTCTTCTCCTCCTCTGTTTCTTTGCTTTATTTTCCTCTCCCCCATCCCTCCCCATCCCTCTGTTTCTCTCCCTTCCCTTTCTCCTTCCCTCCCTCTTTCTCAGTATCTGTGCTAGGCCTGACTGGAGATGCCTCTGTCACAATCCCTACCCATAGTCCCAGAGGAGTGGTAAGATGAACAGTCAAGGGAAAACGTGGTAAGAATCTCAAGTACTCTGACAGCTTGGTTTGTAAGAGACATCACCCATAGAAATTAAGGAGATTCCTAGGATATGGCTTTTGAGCTGGACCCTGAAGGTTGGTTAGGATTTAGCCATGCAAAGACTTAGTGATATAGGAGAAATATAACTCCCAAACTGCTAGATGTCAGATGTGCCGAGTTCATTTCCCCTGAATATTGAAGAATGAATTCCAAGGGACAAAGGAGGTTAAGAGTAGGAAATGTTTATTGAGAGATAGATGCTGAGAGACAGGAGGGTTCCTGAAAGTGGGTTGTCACCATGGCCCTTTGTCAGGGATAATTTATACAGCAAAGTCACAGTGGGGGTACAACGTGGGTCAAACTACTATCAACCTATAGGATTACAAGTAGAGCCGCTTAGCTAATATTGATCCAATAGGGAAATGAGTCAAGTAGCAAGGGTACATGGAAAGAACAAAGCCATTTTAGGGATGGGCCCAGGGTGACTGCTCCCTATCTGGACTTCCTGGACCAGGTGGTGAGGTATAATTACAGTATAATTCCAAGTTACTGTTTATGCCTCTGTGAGGCACGTAGGCCCATTGCGTCTCTATCTTGAGGCCTGGTCTGCTTCAGATGCACCTCCAGCCACAATTCTGATGTCTTTATTTTTTGTGCTGACTTCCTTGAGAGCCCAGTCCCTCTCTAACTGTATATTAATTTCTATCTAATGTAGCTGCCTATAATAGTAGGAGAGGGGAAGAGTGTATTTCAGGATATGGAAGCAGCAGGAGCTGGTCTCTAGGAGGGTCAGTAGAAGAGATTTAGTACAACTGCTGTCTTTTCTCATGTTTACTTTTTGCAGAGTCAGCTCAGATACTCTTCAAAGCAAAAAAGGTTATTGGGTGGAGATGATTTCCAGCTCTCACTTGCATTCTCCAAACATCGACTTCCTGGGTTTAACTTCTTGTCGTCCTGATTATGCTGATGTCATCAGACATCCAAGTGGCTTTTATATTTAGTCTATACCACTCAGACAATAACTACCGGTATTACATCATCCTTTAAGGGATCACTGGGTATCTGGCAGCCATTCTCTACCGCTCCTTCTAGGTTTATTCTGTAATAAAGCCCTCAGTGACCTGCAAAGGTAAATGATTTCAATTAGTATCATGCAGCAAGGCACCTTCCTCAGTATTACCTGTGCTGACATCTTGACAGGTACCTCTGAGCACACACAGTCTATGTATTCGGTTTTGCTCATCCATTCTTTTTACTCTTGTCCCGTGGGTCTTGGTGCTCCGTAACTAGGGAACGATATAAGGAATGATGAAACATGGTCTCTGCCTTTAAGGGGATCTAATACTGTGAGAAAACAGACAGAAATGATGAGGAGCACGAGCAAGGAATGGTTACATTAACATAGTTATCATTCTTTTATTTTTCTGTGGTCACCGTGGGAGGGTATTAAAAGAGCTGTTCCAGAAGAGGTGGAATTTGAGATAAGTCTCAAAAGATGGAGAGAAGTTAATTGACTTGACTTCCTTACCCTCAGAGATATACGGAAACCATGGGCAAGCTTGCTTTTTGCTGCCTATGAAATTTTGCTTCTGGCTGTAGCCCCGTAGGAAACCAGCTCTTACTTGAGATGTTACCTCGCCCTCCCTGGCTTTGCTGTCTGTGTCAGTGCCCCTGTTCACACCCAGGTTCCTTAATAGATGGTGATAAGCCTCTGGCCCTGAAGATCCTACACCTAACCATATTCCAGTGGCATATAAGTCTGTTTAGAATATTTACTAACTCCATAAACCCACAGAATTGCAGTAAAATTATGTTTTCTGGGTTGAGTTTTGGCCTAATGATTTCTCTTAACTTCATCGGGTTTTTGCATCTATTTCCTCAGGATGAATTCCAGACTTATTCTTGGAAAAAGGTAACATGGATCCACCTATCAACATTAAGCAGTGCATTTGGTCTCACTCCTGAACACCCCCTCATTACAGATGAGGACTACGTCATAAATAGAGCCATCCAAAAGCCAGGCCTAAAGGTAAGTATTAAGTTATGGCTATGGCTGATGCCAGAGAAAATTAACTTTTTCCCCTTTCCCTCCTCTGATTTCCACTGTGCCAGGCTCTATTGACAGTGGAGAAAACCGCAAAGGACAAGAACTTTAGAGTCAGATGCAGCATGCTTCAAATCTCACCTTCCTCCTTCTGAACAGTGCAAACTTGGGTAATTTTCTTGCATCTGCTGAGCCTCAATTTTCTCATTTATAAAATGATAATAAAGCCCATCTCTAATATTAATTGATTAAATTCAGTAAATTAAAGAATGCAAAAACCAGTACAATGCCAGGTACATAGTAGATGTCCAATACATGTTAGTTCTTAATAGCATCATTCCCTGTATGTGTAGCAGAGTTAATTCTGTAGTAAAGTAATCACCCAGGACTGTCCCATGGAATTTTCTTATGTCTGCAAAATGACCTTATTTCCACTTTCGTTATTCAAATGCTTGTGGGTTACTCCCTTTTTGACACAGTAAATTAGTACTGCTTTGATCATGACTGTTAACATGCATATTAAAAACACATTTTATAAGACAGAATGTTTTCTTTTACTTTTATAGATGTAGACAGCTGTTTAGTTTTATAAGCTCAAGGTCAATTTTTCTAAAGAATGAAAGTCGATTGCTGAACAATCTCTCTATTGTCAATTGTTATTGCCCAGTTGTCTTTATTGACAAAATATGCAAAGACAAAAGAGGTGAAGCTCCTTCAAGAAACAGCCTGCCTTTTCTGCTAGGCTGCCATTCACCTAGTTAAGTTGGCTTCCCAAATTAGCTAGGCAGACATGGCTTCAGAGTTTATTGCCCTAAAATTGCAGCATATTTAATTGTTTCAAATAGATAACTATAAAGACAAATGAAGAAAGTTTCAAACTAACAAACAAGCAGAATATAGCAGCATAATTCATAATACCTAAATCTTGGAAGCAGCCTATATGTTCATCAACAGAGGAATGGATAAAGATAATGTGGTATTTATACACAGTGCTGTACGACTCGGCCATAAAGAAGGGTAAATTTGAGTCATTTGTGGGAAAATAGATATATCTTGAGACAATAATGTTGAGGGAAATAAATCAGATGTACAAATTTAAATATCACACAGTTTCATATGAGAAACCCAAAGTATGAATAAATTAAAGAGCAAAATAAAAGACAGACAATAAGAGACAGGGAGATAGATCTGAAAAAGGGGACCAAGAGATGGAGGGAAGAGGAGAAGGAAGGGATGAAAAGAAGACTTAAAATGTATTACATAGAAAGTTTTGATACCCAGGTTTGATGTCTTCATTTACCAGGGTGTTAGGCTGCTTACTGTCTCCTGGTCTTGAGTTGCTTATAATCCATTCTCTGCCTATTTCTCAGGACTGTTGTGAACCTAAAATGCGAATATTGATATTAAGGTGATGTGTGAATTGCAACAAACTGCATTCATACTAAGGTTTGAAACTTTCATTAAAGTCAGAGGAGAGATCGTAGCCTCAGCCACGATAACACCGATGGGAATAATAATAACAAGAATCACAAGATGATAACTGTTTGGGGACTTTTATGGGAATTTGTAGACTAAAGTAAAGAATTACTTCGGGTTTTCAAATGTAGGCAAAGAGGAGACTCTAAGGACCATTTTGTAGAATGGCTTGCAAAACTGAAACCCAGTGCTTCAGTTTACCTCACTTTATGCATCTTGGATCCTGAATTTAAGAGATTTTTTTTTAGATTTTCTTTTGAGGCTACCTGGAGTCTTGCATTCTTGCAGAGAATGGGATGGAGCTAAAATTCCGGCCTGTGAGTGATGCAATCAAAATGAACTTCAGGAGCAAAGTGAAGATGAAAATATCTGCCCAACCATAGGATGATGAAAAAGACTAATGATAATGTGCAGTAAGCTCCAAAATACTCAGCAAAGAGTAGCTGTGATTAGTGGCATTATTTGCAAAATTGCAAGGAATAGTGAAAAGGAAATTAAGTCTTAAAGCAAGAAACCTGAGGTTCTAACATGAATCGTGATGACTAACATGCTCCAGGGCTGGTCACTTTCAAATGTACTTTCCTGCCTCGAATTCGCAACTTGCAAAGGAAGTGTCATTGCCAGAGCAACTGACAATTTCATATTGAAAATCACTTGGAAATAGGATATGTTTTAAATAATTTATTTTGCAATCACGCTCATTGAAATAAACCCATTCCATAACAAAAAAAAAAAAAAAAAAAAACAAAAAACAACAACAAAAAAAAACCCAGCACTTAACATTCTTACTTGGTAACTATTAAATGTGTGTGTACATTTGACATACTTATTGAGTAAGAGTATAATTCTAGGTCTTGTGACTTAGAGATTTAAACTATGTTTCTAGCCAACATGTGTTTTTACAAAGCATTCATTCATTTGTTTAATAAAAAATGTACTGAACACTTATTATGTACCAGCTACGTACTCTTTCCAGTTTTAGACTTTACCTCATGGTTATACTGACTATAATATTCATAAGTATATAATACAGAAAGGAGCCAAAATAGAACTTAACCACCATCCGGCCAATTATTCAATTGATTCATGGGACAACTGAGGTGCAGGGATATTTAGTAGAGGTTCTCAAGGACCCCTATAACAGGAAATTTTTTACACTGTTCTTCAACTTTAGCTGCCACTAAAACTACCAAGGAAAATGTAATGATATTTATGCCCAAGATGCACCGCAGACAAATTAAATTGGAATTTCTTGGCTGTGGCATCCAGGCAACTGCATCTTTTAAAGCTCCCTAGATGCTCCTAATGAGGAACCTGGGGCTCTAACCATTGCTCCATGGCCATATGGAAGTGTCACTGTTTCTCTCAGTGGTTTGTGAGGTCACCAGTTCATGGAACTTCAGATTCACACACAAGGTTGCTTAAAGAAATCAGAAGAAATAAGGCACATCTGTCATAAGTGTTAATCCTTCCTTTTCTTTCCACTGACAACCCTTTTAGAATCTCACTCCCTGGAGCACATTTTCTTGCACTTAACCTCCTCTCTCTTCCTTAATATCAGCTGCCAGCCTATTCCTTTTCAGAGTTTCTTCTGTAGGTTACTACACAAGTCCATTGCCTGGGAGATAAGGTACCAAAGGCCTTATTCTAACATTTACATCTGCTCATAATGTAGCCTTCGTTTATATTTCCAGCTTAATTATTCACACTGCAGTTAAAGAGGCCTACTTTCTTGCTTCTTCTCCTTCCACTATCTTGTACAGAACTTCTTTGAAATACTCTCTTCCCTTCACATCTGAGCGAATTCTTCCAATCCTTCACTGCTGCAGTTTCAAATGTGGTCTCCTCCATAGTTCCTTGTGTCATCTGCCTTCACTATATTTCTACAGCATTTTATGATTATGTCTTTTTACATTGTTATATTTTTATTTGTTTGATATGTACATATTGGACTGTATGGCAGAGTGTTCTTTTTGAAATATATTTTCTTTTTTATTAGGTTATAAGATAGTGGAGTACAGAGACTAAATTTCACTTATTCATATATTTATCTATGTAGTAAGCCCATATGATATATGTTGACTGAATGATGATTTCTAATAAGGATGCCACTTGTGTAGAAGGAAAGAATAGGATAAAGTAGGAAAAAAAAATCTTGAATAAGTATTTAAGGTTCAATCTTTGCCTCTTTCACAAATGCTTTTTGGGCCACTCAGTCTCTCAGTATAATCTCCAATCTTCAAACTCGAGATTTTCTTAGTACTTTTCTTTTGCAGGTGAGATGCATAAAAGTGCAGAAAATAAGATATGTTTGGAATAATTTAGAAGGACAGTTTCAAAAAATTGGGTAAGTTGTTTCAGAAAGTTCATCTAAAGAAGAAGAATGTTAACTCAAAAATATTATTGTTAAATGCATCCTTCTCATTATTATTTTAGCTCTCTGGAAGACTGGCTCAGTTCTGCCAAGATACATCTAAAATTTGGATCAGGTCTAACAAGAGAAGAACAAGAGATTAGGTAACACACATATTGTTGTCTATATTAGCTCAAAAGTCTTGTTATCAGTTAGCCAAATAAAAAGCCCAGTGAGTAGTTATCTTAGTTGATCCACATCAAAAAGTGTTGCAAAATTCTAGTTGGCATTATTAAATTAAATATGTTCACACCCATTATCTCACATATCTTCAGAGCCACCTTGTGGGGGAGGTAGAAAAGACATCATGACCATCTCAACGTAACAGGTGCAAAATTTGAGGCTCAGAGAGTCCCAATTTAGGACGTAGGTTTAGTGCTCTTCCTCTACACATGCTTCTAAAGGTTATTGTAATAATAGGGCTGAGCCTGTTCCAATTATAATCAGGAAATGCACAGACTAGTATTACAACACAGTTAAAGAGAAATAACAGAGCATCACTACGTGAGGCGTGAATAGCTCCACAGTTCCAAATCAATTACTAGGTAGTGGAAAAAGGCTCAGGGAGGGCACAGGAATGTCAAGAGTCTGTCTAGTTTTCAGTAAATACCTTTTCTGCTCTGGGCCTTAGTTTCCCAGTTTAAAAAAAGGGGAAGAAGGACTCTAAAAAGGCCTCGCTGGGCTTAAGTCTCTTGCTTTTTCTCCCCCTTCCCCATTCTAGCACTTCAAGGAGACCTAGGGTCAAGCAACATTAGCATCATGTGGAGCTTGTTAGAAAGAAAAGCAGGATCTTGGGTCTGCAGGTTCTGACCCTACCGAGTCAGAATCTTCATCTTAATGAGGCCGTCCAATCTAAATTAAAGTTTGAGGGGCCTTTCTCTAACACATTCAGCAAAGCTATTTGATCTGTCTGTGCGAAAGGCACAGAGAGAGTGGTCTGTGTTGCAGACAGCAAAATAACTTATCCAGTGCCTTTCCTCTGCATGATCAAAGGAGCACATCTCTGGGTCTTCAATTAGAGGGATGTGTGATTCTGCATTTTGCCCTATTTTGGAGATCCCAGGACCTTTCTACTCACATTAGAACAAATTATGCAGCTTCCAAGAACTTCTGAACAGGGGAAGAAAATAGGTACAGTATTTGGTTATCAGTAAAACTATTTCCTTTTAATGACTTTCCTGGTCCACTTCCATGGAACCAGAGTTGGGGACAGAGTTAAGAATGTACCAATTCTGGCACTACTTGCATAAGACAAGGGTAATATTAAATATCCCAATTATCATTTAGGAAAATATTTAGATCCAGGGAAATGTTAACTAACAAAACAACCCAGTTGTTTTGAGTAGGATAGGAGTGTTATGTAACAAACGAAATTTATCTGGAAGCGATAAAGGGGAACTTGTGGCAGACCTTTTTCTGAGGGGGCAGGAAATGAGTTCGTTTTCGCTATTAGTGACTGTGATCTCTCCCGGTAGGAGGCTAATATGTGGGCCTAATACTATTGATGTTGAAATCACACCTATTTGGAAGCTGCTCAGCAAGGAGGTAATTTCTCCAGTATCTTCTCTGTGGTGTTGGATGGAAAATAAAGCAGTTTAGTTCTAACCAAACAATGAATAATGCAACTTGTTAATAAGTAACTTGTTAATAAGTAAAAGAGGGCCGGTGAGATGGCTCAGCGGCTTAAGCGCCTGCCCAGCAAGTGCGAGGGCCCGAGTTCGACTCCCGGAACCCACATACGAAAAAGGGGCCGGTGATATCGCTCAGCGGCACGGGCACCTGCTGGCGCGCGAGGTCCTGAGGTCGACCCCCTGGTACCCACAAAAAAAAAAAAAAGAAGTAAAAGAATGCCAGACATTGCTTTTCATATCTCTCATCTACTCTTTTTCTTCAAGTTTCTCTATTGTACACTGTCAGATATAATACAGAGGGTAATACTCATGTGTGTACTTATATCTGATGACTGGATGAAGGCAATGTTTCTTTTCTTCTTTAATACTATGATGCTTATCCTGTTCCAACTTTGAAACTAATATAGTCTTGTCTTTCCTTTCTTTTCTTCCTATCTTCTCCTTTCTTTTTTAGAAAGCCAATCTTTTTGTAAGGCAACATACATAATTTTCTCAACATTCAAAATTGTAGGGAGAAAAGAACCATCTGTTCAGCCTTATTAAGTTCTACTGATCTCAATGTATGTGTGAGAAAGACTTGACCATTATTTACTAAGTTGAATTTTTCCTCTTGGACTCTGTCACCTTACTTTTCAGACCATAGCTATATAGTAGGACACTCCATACTTCCTTGCCTTGAAAAATAAAACAGCTTACTAAATTCAAGGAACTTTCTCAACATTGGCAGAAAGCTTTCAAGGGTGAATAAAAGCAAAACACACTGATAGGAAAAGTTTCTGTGTATTTTTTTTTTAATTTTATACCCAGAGACAAGAATAACCATTCCTGTTTTAACAGGGGGAATTTGAGTGAGGGCACACAATGTTTCTCACCAAAGCAGGAATGCAATTGTTGGAGTCAACTTTTTATTGTTCTAGATGCTCAGCTGCCACTTACCACTTTCCTCTCAGTTCTCCATGGGAAAATGTCAACTCATCCAATAATATGAAGTTTTCCAGTGGCTTCACATATAGCAGCTCTCTTGTCCTAGGGAAAAGTAATAGACTAGAAAGTATTTTAAGTTTGTAAACCTGAACTAACACTTCACCTTTCTGAAGTCCAGTAATTTTAAATGGGAGATAATACCAGCTCCTTATACAATATGGTGGTCAACATGTTGAAACACAGGTGCTACTTTGTAAACTGTAAAGGGTAACCACTATTAAAAGCAACTGCACTAGGGTCAGATCGCCTGGTTTTAAGTCTTGTTCTGTGACAGTTACAGATATATGACCGCAGGCCAGTTTCTCAAGATCTAAGGTTCAGTTTCTTCATCTTTACAGTGGAGATAAGCAATAAGTCCTGGTTACTCTGGTAATTATAGGAAAGAAATGAGCAAATTCAGGTAAAGTTGCTTAGTGCAGTGTCTGGTACATGGTAGTTGCTGAATAAACAGAATAAGAAAGAGAATAGCATTTTAGGTAGAATGATTTACCTCATAGAGATGCTTATGGAAACAAGTCAATGAATAGTTATGTGTGAAGCCTAAATATTTCCCTTGTATTCCTATTTTTGTGTCTGCCAACAGGTTCTAAATCCTTTTTACATATTTCAACTCTTCAGTGTCTGTTTATGGTTTAGTGAAGACTATAAGGAATATGCTCTTGCCATCATACTTATGTCCATCATTTCCATATCTTTGACAGTGTATGACCTCAGACAGGTGAGTTCCCTCACTAATCATACGGTCTCAGAAAGAGACTGTTAGTGACTTCACTGAAATTTTCTTAGAAAGGAGAATTATGATTTTGTCATTGCCCAGCACATGTTAAAATAAAACCATGTTTGTAATTATCTAACACAATAGTCAATGCTGAAGAAGTTAGTCCTTTCCCTACCCTCACATGCCAACCCCTAGTCTTTCAGGGTACTATCGTCCCTGCTGGAAGGTGGAGAAATCTCTGTTTAAGATACACTCCTTTGCCTCTTGGGTTTGGTTGGTACTCCTTTGTCAAATCTCCAGTTCAACTCTTGGCTTTTTCATACCTACACTGGGGGATCTAGGTGATATTGGAAGAAAATCACATAGAACAAACTGGGTGATGGAATCTATGAGTGCCAGCCTCACCTGGGAAGTGCGTCATACATCTCTGATCAAAGTGCTTGCCCATTCCTTGAGATTAAGTTTCCAATAATGCCTTTCTTCTGGTTTCTGAAAAGTCCGTCTTCCTGTTTTGCACTTCCCTTTAATTTAGCACTTAATCTAACCACTTATTTCATAAAAATACTATAAGCCATAAGACAGGAGTTTGTCCAGCTCCCACTTTCCAGTTGCCAAATGACCCAACCCTCCCACCCATGCCAGGCCTGTCTTCTCATTCAGTGGAGGACGTAGCTCTTTCCATGCCTGAGATGCCATCTTTCCCTATCTTCCTGGGGTGAGCATTATACAGTCCGAGAATGACTTCTTTCTCTCTCTTCCTAAGATACTATCCAACAAAGGCTACCATTCTCAAACATCTTCCAATATAAATACAAAGTTCAACAAGGCAGTCCTTTCCCTTGACACATTTCTTCCTTCAGCTGCTATAGTAGCTCTCTTCTTCCTTTACTGAAGAGCTTCTTGCATCTTTATGCCCATTCTCATTATTCTTTATCTTCCTCTCCCTTTTTACTTGCTGACCTGGTTTTCTCTCTCATGATTCCATTTAAACAACTCTTGCTAAAGTTATCACGACAACCCTAAAGCCTATTATTTTAAAAGTTGAAAAAATCTGTTTTAATTAGAATGTTTTCCCCTCTGAATCCATGAGGCCACAAAGAAACCTAACTCAAATGCATCAGTTGCACCACTTGACCCTTAGAGAGAACCACAGATTACATATTTACACATTTAATGTTTAGAATTGTCTTCTTTGGAAACCTGTGTAATTGATGTAAAAAGTGTGTTGTAACTTTTCAGCTGAGACTGTCGATGCCATTATCATGATTTTAGAATGAATTCTAAGTGAATGCAAAACAATAGGATATGCTAATTATATATACATATATAATTAATTTTACATATAATTTTATGTATAATCACTTGTGAGATCCAGACGCAGAAATCTAACAATCTATTTTATATCCTCGACCTTTGTGTTCAAAAATTACCTTAAATTCAACACATTCAGCACAGACCTTAAGAACACCCAGCTCTCTCCTTAGGTTTATGTGATTCGGTAAAAATACACCACTGGTCATTCATTTGTTCAAGCTGGAAATCAGATTGTCATCCCTGAAACTTTCTTTTCCTTCCCGTTTAGTCATGCAACAAATTCTAAAGATTGCTCCTCCTAAGTTTATCTTGGTATCACTTACTTTTCCCCATCCTACCTCTCCTGTGGTTCAAGTTAACATTACTGTATCTCCTCTCTGTCAGTCAGCTCACAACCAGTTCTGTTAATCATTCTTAGGACATATTTTTTAGATTTGTAAATGATTTGAAATCAGGAGATTTAGAGAATGTCTTAAATGACAAAAATCAAAAATAAACAAGTGAACACATTGAATGAGAATTTTCACCCTTCAGAACCTGATAGCAGGTCGTTCACACAATAGTTTCTTCACAAATGGGAAATCAAATACAATTTTATTATATATTTCTTTCATCTTTGCTTATTAACTCACTCTCCGTACCCATGTATTTTATATATTAGAACAAAAAATGCTACAAGGAAATAGTGAGAACCACCAAACTCCTTAAATGTTATAGATTGGGAACCCTGATACAGAAAATCCCGAACAGAAATAATGCTTTGTTCTTCAAGCCTTTTAGGTATAAACACATATTAAATGTTCTTGATGTTATCTATTTACTTAAAGAACTGCACATAGACTTGTGGTTTGCAAAGGCATTTTGAGTGGAAAGAGCATGCTGGGAAATTCCTTTCTGCTAAAGAACATGTACTTGTTAATACTGGGGAAAAGTCTTTTCAGTTGAGTGCTGGACTACTCAGTCTTAGTTTTTAGCCAGTACATTCATCTGGCGATAAGACAGTACTTCATCTTTACAGAAGGCTGGCACCTCACTGAGTAATTCCCAAGACTATACTCAAATAAACATTTTCTGTGTTCTTTTCCAGCAATCTGTAAAACTCCACCACCTAGTTGAAGCACATAATAGCATTACAGTCTCTGTATGTGGGAGAAAATGTAAGTTCCATTATTTTAGATCTGTGTTTTATCTATATAGAATCCAAAAATGACTTGAATTTGTATTTCTGATTTCTGGTTGTTCCTCGTACTCCTATTTGAATGTGCAAGTTTCTTGTACATTTGTTTATAGTGAGAAAGAACTTGAGATCTTTTCGCTTTAAGGAAAAAAAATCCTTACTTTACTGAGGTGGATAGATTATCATATAATAAACTGAACACATTTATAGTGTAAAATTTAATATTGCTTTGACTTGCGCCCATAAAATCCTCACCACCATTAAGATAATAACCATCTATCATCCCCCCAAATTGCTTTGTGCCTGTCTACCATCCTCCCTACTCCTTTCCCCGTCCCATACTCAAGCAGTCATCTGCTTTCTGTTCGTGAACTATAGACTGTAGATGACCTTCAGTGTCTACTATTGTACAAAAATAGTATTTCACACTGCGTATTTTTGTCTTTCATTGCATATTTTGGGTTAACTTTGGGGGGATCAAAGTTGTAATGATTTTGTGGTTCATTCATTTTGTTAAATGCATCAAAAGTCCATTCCTTTTTATTCCTGAGAGTATCCTGATGTGTGGCTATGCCAGTTGGTTTATCCATTCACCTGTTGACAGATATTTGTGTTGTTTCTATTTTTTTTCCATTACAAATAATGCTGCTATGTATATTTGAGTACAGGCCTTTCTATGGACATACATTTCTTTTTTTGAGAAAATACTTACCTGAGAAATGGGTGGGTATGTGGTAGATGTTTAATGCTTAGGAGCTGACAAACTTTTCCAAGATGCTGTAGCAAGTTACATTACTGCCAGCAATGTATGAGAATTTCAGCTGTTCCACTTTCTTGCCAACCCTTGGTAGATCAATCTTATTAATTTTAGCCACTTTCATCTGGAAGTATCTCATTATTGTTTTAATTTGCATTTCCTTAATGATTGTTTATTTGATACCTATATATCATTGTTTCGCTGAAACATCTATTCAATCTTTTGTTTATTGCATTGCTTTCTTACTATTAAATTTAAAAGTTCTTTCTGTATTCTGGGTACAAGTCCTTCATGAGACATATTATTTGCAAATATTTTCTGTAACATCATTTCATTGTATATACAGCATCTTTCAAAAGACAGATGTTTTTACTTTTAATAAAGTTGAGGTTATCTGTTTTTTCTTTTGTGGATCATACTTTTGATAGGATATCTAAGACATTTTTGCCTAATCTAAGGTCAGCTGTATTTTCTATATTTTCTTATAGAGGATTGTAGTTTTTAGGTTTTACATTAATTTTATATTGTATTCTGAATTTTGTGTTTTGTTGAAGTTCATTGTTTGCTAACTGGTATCTAAATAGTAATACCATTTAATGAAAATTTACCTTTTCTCCAGTAAATTGTCTTTCTGCCTTTGTAAAAAATCATTTGTCTGCAAATGGGTGGATTTATTTCTAGACACCTATTCTGTTCTAATGGTCTGTTTTCTTTTCTTAATACCAATATCACACAATGTCATTTTCTAATGTTTTGGAATATTTGACCTCCAGTCTTGTTCCTCTTTTTTAGAGTTATTTTGAGGTACAGTATTGGGACCCATATCATTTTTTTTTTTTTTGTGGGTACCGGTGGTCGACTTCAGGACCTCGCGCGCCAGCAGGCACCCGTGCGGCTGCGCGATATTACCGGCCCTTTTTTGAATGTGGGTTCTGGGAGTCAAACTCAGGCCCTCGTGCTTGCCAGGCAGGTGCTTACGCCACTGAGCCATCTCACTGGCCCCCCCATATCATTTTTATATGTCTTTTAGAATCAACTTGTCTATTTCTGTAAAGAAATGAAGACATTGTGGTTAGATTTGGGATGAACCTATAGATCAATTTGTGCAAAATTAAAACGCTAACACAGTTGGATCTTTTGTGGTATAATATGATATATCTCTCCATCTATTTAGGTCTTCTATGATTTCTTTTGGCAGTGTCTTGCAGTTTTTACTGTATGAGTCTTACATATTATTTCTAAGATTTATTCTGAACTATCTCATAATTTTTATATTATTGTGATATTTTAAAATATTTGATCATTCATCTTCTAGTCATTCCGTCATGTGCAGGCTCTGGTTTGTAGTCCACAGGCACATGAGACCGGAGTCCGCACACCTCTGCAGCTCTCCCTGGGTCATTCTCTGTCCCATGCTCTACTCTGGAAGCTCAAGGGACCATCATCTCCACACACTGTCATCTGTGTTCTAATCCCAGGGAGTCCTCTGGGCTTTGGGTGAAAACTCTTTAGACAGCAAACAGCAAATGCAGAGCACTTTCATTTGTTGTTTGCTGTTCATTGTCCAAAAACCAATTTTTGAATATATTTTGTATGGTTTTTGATTGTTTCAGGTACGAAGATAAACCTGGCCCTTTTAATTTCATTTTTATTTGAAGCAAATTTCACATTAAAATATCCTGATCTTTCATTTTCCTTACTATTTATGATAAAATACTTCGAACATACATAAAAATAGAATCTGATAATGAAACCCCATTTACCCACCACTCAGATTCAATAATTATCAACTCACTGTATCTTTATATTTTTAAATCTGTTTCACTTGTTCCTTTACTCTGGGTTATTTTAGAACAATCCAAGATATCATATCATTTTATTTGAAAACTCAGTACATAGCTCTCAAATATAAAGACTTCTTTTAAATTCATTTATCACATCTTTAAGAAACCCATAATTTTAAAATACATCAATTATATGTGTAATGTTCAGATTTCCTCAGTTGAATCAAAGCATGTGCTTGTTTTCATACTTATGATATGTATACTTATTATATGTATACTGAAACAATTGGAAGTATGAGAAAGTGTATACAGTTTAATTCTAAATCAGGATTTCCATATCTTGTGAATGATCATGTTTCAAGTTTATTTCAATCCGCAACTTCCCTCCTCTGTATTTTATTTTTTTCTCCTTGCCATTTTTTGTTGAAGAAAACAAGTGGTTTGTCCTATGGTTTTTACATTCTAGATATATTGACTACATACTTATGGAGGTATTTAACACATTTTTTATTCATTATACTTCCTGTATATTAGTAGCTAGATCTAAAGGCTTGAGCTTTTGGCGAGAATTCTCCATGGTTCGTATTGTATTCCAGAGGCACATAATGTCTAATAGCCTTTTTGTGATACTGACCTACATAAGTGTTCATGACAGATTTATTATTTTAGTGGGGTTACAATTTTCTACTTCTCTCATGCCATTTTCACATATTAAGTGGAATATTTCTGTAAGAAAAACACTCCTCCTCAGCTATTCAGTTTAAGAAAGAAAAGATAGAAATCTGATTCTTTCTCTTTATTTACTACCTTTTAAAACAATAAGCTGATTAACTTCTTCCAAAGGCATTTTTTTTTAGTGTCTCAATGTTGGACATGGTTAATACATTTCATCTATTACCATTTTTATTCCTATTTTTCACCCAAATTGTCTCATCTTTTGCTGGGAGAGCCTCTTTTGGTTAGCTCCAGAGTTCTTTCGACATGACCCTAATAGCTATTGAGAGTTTTATTAAACTTATATATTTGAATAATTCATGCCCCAAAGCTAGACAATTCATTTTTCTGAAATGCCTGTAAATACAATACTTAGAAACTTTAATCTGAGCATTTGGAGTGCAAATTTTTATGGTGGTCGTCACTGTTTCTAGGCTTTTTCAGAAGGCACACTGATAAAATACATTATGCATAATGATATTTTCAATTCGAATTTAGAACAGCAGACTTTTAATTTAACTTTGCTGATTGCATTTCTGCCTTCCTTTCTCTCTACTAAAAGTTTCAATTCCAATGTCAGGAACAAACTTCTGATTTGTTTTATCTCACTATAGACAATAATCTCAGAATAACAAATGAACACACTCAGGAATCAGTATCATTCCTAAACCACTTAATATGTTTTTAGAGTTCTTCCCCCCGTTTATGATATCTCATTAGAAATGTATGAATTATTATAAAATTATGCTTTCAAATCACTCAAAATAGTTCTCTGTATGGTTTCACCAACAATTTTCTAGGTTCATTGCCCTCATTTTGCTTTAGATTTTAATGTTAGCCTTTCAAATTTATTTTATATCATTCATATAGCTATTATGGTAAATATCTTCATGGTATGAAAATCAAATCCACAAAAAAGATATTCAGGTGAATCTAGTTCTTCTCCCTCCCCTTTCTGTCCTCTATCCTCATTCTCTCTATAATTACCTCTTCACTTTCTTATTGATGTATTCTTACATTCAAAAATAAACTTCAGTCACTTGTAGGAAAATGGATGCACCTTGAGGTCACAGTGTTCAGGGAAATAAATCAGACACAGAAGCTTAAATAGCACATGGTTTCTCTTGTCTGAGAAGCCCAAAATATAAATAAAGAGCAAAATAAAACATAGATAATAGAAAGTAGGGAGGTAGCTATTCCTCAAATGGGAAAGGGATCAAGAGATGAAGGGAGAGGGGAGAGAAAGGAGACAGAAAAGGAATTAAGATGTGTTACACACACGTATCAACTCCACATAAGGAATCTAAACATTATCTATTACAACATGGACTAATAAGAATAGTTTTATAAAAATATAAATAAATTACATATGAAAATAATAGCTATATATTATATATACAAAATAACATATACTTATACTGTAGTTGTTTTAGATAAAAAGGGGTATCCAAACATCTTTATTTATATTTTCTGTTGTATATACTTTAGATAGTCAAAAGTATTTTCAGTGGCCCTTTAATAGCAGTGTACAGCTAACCCTCATCCATTATTTCAGCTGTATATACGCTCTTAGGTGAAGGAACCATCCTTTATTCAATTGCTCTTCTTTTGAAGAAATTTTTGTCAGTCTTTTACAAGTAGTGCAGTAGAAAAAGCCTTGTGCATATGTCCATCATGTCTTTGCCAGTATATCTTTGGTATAGATTTTGAGAAGTAAAACTGCAAGGTTAAAGAATAAATGCATCTGTTCTTTTGCTAGATAAATATTGCCAAATTCCTTTCCAAAGAGATTATACCAGTTTGCATTTGCACTAGGAATGTGTGTCACTTTCTTCACAGCCTAGCCAACAGAATAGGCTGGTGGACAGATTTTTCTCATCAGGTGAGCCATGTCACCTCATGTATGCTTCTCCTCTCTCTCCGGAAATAATTTAGAATTTAAAACACAGTTGCAAGAATGGTTCAAGTAACTTTTTTCCAGAACTGTTTGAAAATAAATTTCTGACAGGTTTCTCGATGACCCCTACATAGTTTAGTGTGTATTTTTTTTTTTTTTTTTTTTGTGGGTACTGGGAGTCGACCTCAGGACCTCACGCTTGCCAGCAAGCGCTTATGCCACTGAGCCATCTCACCGGCTCTAGTGTGTATTTCTTAAGGACTAGACATTCTCCTATGTAAGTGAAAGGGCCAACAGAAGTTAATATTGACACATTAGCACTAAATAATAGTCACGTCCTACCTGCATCTCTAATATTCTTTGCAGGAAAGGGATCCAGGATCACTCAGTGTGGTTATTTTCCATATTTCTTCAATAATTTTTCAATCTTTTCTTGATGTTCTTGACCTTGATTCTTAAATCCCGTTATTTTGTAGAATGTTCCTCAATTTGGATTTGTTTGACTTTTCCTCATAGTTAAGTTCACATTTGCACAGACATGATATCATAATGTCATACTTTTACTGCTTCTCTCGGGTGGCACATAATATAAATTTGTTCTATTACTAGTGTTGTTAGCTTGTTAATTTCTTAATTATATTGTGTCTGCAAGGTTTCTTCTTGGTAAATTTGCTCTCTTCCCCTTTGTAATTAATGGTTATTTTGTTAAGAGACACCTTACAACAGACTATCTTTATCACATTTTCACCCACTAGTTTCAGTGTTCATTGATGTTTCTTAACTAGATCAGTACTTTGATACTTGTCAAATAATGATTTTCTAATTTTATCTTCTTAATTTTTAATTGCCATTTTGCCACAAGGAATAGCTATCTTTTCTTCTCACTTATTTATCTATTTACTTATGTCATTAGGGATTTATGAATTTCTATTTTATTCATGGCTATTGTTCTTTTCATCATTATTTACTTTGATGTGAACATAGTTACAGGTGTAGGCAGCAAGGGCCTTTTAAATTGACTTTGATATCTTTTTGGTACATCACCATTGTTCTTTGAACATTTCCTGACCTCATCTTACAACAAGATGTTCCAGCCTATATACTATCTATGGCCCCGCTTCCTAGTCAGTCACTTCCCTAAGGAAAGTTCATTCTTTCTAGGGGAGAATGGAATTTAGAAGCCAAAATTTGGCCACCAGGTGTGCTCCATTATCCGTGGTGTTTCACTGCTTTTCTGCCCTCTGAAAGAATTAGAGAATATTCATATAAACAAATAGACCAGCAAGCATATGTATGTTTATCTTTGCATATATTCTTATATCCTTGCATATTGACATCTATATTATTTCTTTGTCTAGTACACTGGTATCTCCAATTCTAAGCCAGAATTCTAGTTTAGTCTGTTTTCTGCATTTGTAACTTCCTCACTTCAGTGAGGAACCTGGTTCTCATTAACCTAATAGATCTCCTTACTGTGTCAGTCCTGCTTGGATGTGACCAATCTTCCATTGTGGGTGATGCTCACACTACTCCCCACCTCATTCCCATGTAGGTACATTTTTCATAGTGCTGAGAGCCTAACATCTCCCAGCAGGCCACGGCCACCAAAACGGCATTCTCCCCCTGCCCGGGCTCTTCCCTGTCAAAGCCAAGGCCACGTAAACACCTTCCTCCTACTTAGGCTTGAATACCCCACCACAGCCTGGCCCTTTGTCCTGCCCTGCCCTCTGTGTGTATGCCTAGCCTGCTCAGTCCCCTACTAGCTTAGGGACTGAATAAGGGAGGAAAAATGTAATGACAACCAGGCAGAAATCAAGAAGGAAAGAAAGAAGGAAGGATGAAAGAAATTTCCCTTCTCTTATTATGGGTAAAAATGAGCAGCTTTTCAGATATTTACAGACCACTCATGTTTATGTGTATGTGTGTGAACTGTTAATATCTAGCAATTTGTTATACAGTTAATTGCTACTCACCCTTTGTTAAGGAACTCTATGTTAAGAATATTAATCTTTTGTCTGTAAGCTTCAAATGTTTTCTGAATTTGTCAGTTTTTTCTTAGCTTGTTTTTTTGCCACACAAGATTTTTTAATTTGTGTAGTTTCTTACACTTTTCTTTTCATCTTCAGATTGTTAAGCAGTGTTGAGGCATAGCTTCCTTTTTTAGATGCCTTGGTTGCTTTCCACTCATCTCCAAATTAGAGAGATGTTAGACTGTGGTTTTGGGGGGACAATTATCTGACTCAACTCTGTATCCTCACATTTTCAGCTGGAGTCCAAGAGCTGGAGTCGCGCTTCTTGGTACCTGGAGATTTGTTAATTTTGACAGGGAACAAAGTGCAAATGCCATGCGATGCCATTCTGATTGATGGCAGCTGTGTGGTAGATGAAGGCATGCTGACAGGTAAGATTGTCTCTCCACAGCTCGTGGTCTCTGTGTTATGTCCCAGACTCTGTGCTACCACAGTCCCAGCTCTTCCTCTACCTCAGTGACAGTGGCTCACTGCAAAGTGGGAGCTGCTTTGTGACCTTCCTAGTACCATAGTACCTAGTACCATCCTGTGGATGGATCTGAGAGATCAAATTAAATCTGATTTTTTTGGGGCTAAGTTCGCTACAATCATAATTTTTCTAGTATTTTGTGAACAAATGATTATTAGGAGCCTTTCACTTTACCTTACGAATTGCATTGCTCATTAGATCTTTCAGAACTGTCTTAAGACTTTATAATCTAGTATTTCAATATACAGTGTATCTTCAGATGAACTTGGTGGGTCTGAAAACTATCAGTGACATCCTGAGACCCACAGGGTCAAGACCAAGCTCATCCTGGTCTGGCTTAAGAGTGCTAAAAAGTTCATGAGGAAGTATTTGGAAAATTTGCTACTTCTAAAATGCGCACCAGGTATTTTGGACTCATTGTATTGCATGTTTAAATAGCATGCTGAGCTGGGAGGGACCTCAGAGTTACCTCACCTCACAGACACAGCCACCGAGATCTAGAGAGAAGTGGCTTGCTTCAGCTTGCACTGCTTTGATTTCTCACTTGTATGGCATGACGAGACATTGTGCCAACCTTTCCAAAAAATAGAGAAGACCCATAACTTTTTCAGAGAAGAAATGGGAGGCAGTGAAAGCACATTGATATCTTGTTGTTTCCTATTAAAGTCTGTATCTAATCCATTTCTCTCAGCTAGACCAGAAAGGCATAAAAATGCAGATGAGAACACACATCTCCCTCCTGCGTGAACTTACAAATGAAGTGCATGGCAGTTCATGGGAGGTCAGACTCTTTCCCTCAAGAAACTACCCCTTAACTCTAGGACTTTTGCAATGCCAAGTACTATTTTCCTAATGAAAGTAGCATTGCATACCAGAGTGTAACTGACTTTATACTGCTCACTCTGCAAAGACCAACAGATGGCTTGACAAACTTGCTCCGCAGAGCAGGTCATAGTTACTTTCGTACCTTCATCCCTTGTCTCGTATTAGCACTTCGAACCGAATATTAGCACTTCACCCCTCACTGGCACAATTCACCAATATCCCAGGTGCCAGATCCAGTGGATTTTAAAAGTTTCCTACCTTGTTGACTTCTCTGTTGCATTTGGTTATCTAGACCATTTTTCCTTTTGAAAACACTCTTCTCCCTAACTCTCTAAGAAGTGCTCTTTCTCCAGATTCTTCTACCATCAACCACCCTGGCTCGCTTTCTTCTGCTGTTACCCTTCCTCCACCTCCATCATTTTGGTGCTGCTCAGGGCTATGTTCTTGTCCTTTGCTCTCCTCATGCCACACTCACTTTCTGTGGCTTTATCATTTATAAGCTGGTGAGCTCTGATTAAATATTTTTAGTCAAGACTTTTCGTCTGAGCTTCAGACTCCAATAAATATCTAACTGCACACAAGGAATCTCAACAGGGCTATTCTATAAAGTGGCTTCAACTCACAGTGGCCAAAGGCAGTTCTTCCTCTCCTCGCCTCCTGTATTCCCTGCTTTGATGAATAATGTTACTGTCAGCTCTACCTACCAAGCCAGGAACCAGGAAGCTGTTTAAAATTCTTCTGTCCCTATTACCTGCCAACATAAAAATTCCCTCAAGTTTTGTAGCATCTTACTTCCTGGTTTTTGGAATCCAGTACTTCCTCTCTATTCCCATCTTCAAAACTCATCCCCTTCTGCCTGGGCTCTTGTGGTCCTTTCCCAGCTGGATGTTCAGCCTCCACCCTCACCCTCACGAGGCTTCAACTTATCCCATGTACCATGGACAGAGTATTTTCTCTTACACATAATATGATGCTAATGATCTGATTAAAGCAGTTCGATATCTTGCCATCTTCCTCCACTCACCAGTGCCTACAGAAAAAAACGTTCAAACACCTAATTGAGTTACACTTGGGATTCTCCATGTCTCAACTCCTATGTAGCCCACAGGCCCGATTATTTTCTTCATGCCCCATGTTCTAGACTACGCACTTTGCTACTCGCTAACGGGCTATGTCCAACTTATTTTAATATCCTACTGATTCACAATACTCATCATGTTATAATATGGATTCTATTTATTTGTTTATATGTCTGAGCTACATTTATTTTGGATCTCTGATACAGTAGGGTTGTTTCTACCACATAAATGTCTGTGGCATTGATGAGTGAGTACAGGCCTGGTTTACATGAGTGAATGCATCCCACCCCACAAAACGAGATGCTTGTTTTCTGTAGGAGAAAGTATCCCAGTCACCAAAACTCCATTACCCAAGACAGATAGCCCTTTGCCCTGGAAAACGCAGAGTGAAGCAGATTATAAGCGGCACATCCTCTTCTGTGGAACAGAGGTGATCCAGGCCAAGCCAGCTTGCTCCAGGACGGTGAGAGCAGTGGTGCTGCAGACAGGTGAGCATCTCATCCTTTCTATTATTTTTAATGAAATATTTCTGCTCAGCTTGTTTAATGCCTTGAATTTATTAGGTGAGGATCAATCTTTCGATAGCAAATGAAATATATGTAAATCTAGTGTTTTATATGCCAATTTTCCAATTGAACTATGGCATGTGCATAATGATATAGATGACAATAGTCACTATTTATGTGTTTTGCAATATATAAACTATTTCCACACATCAAACCAGTGAAGCAAAGATGATGAAGGTCCCGGCTCTTTACATGAATAGGGAGAGACCACGCAATTCAAATGAACGTTTTAAAAATGACACAGCTAGTAACTGACAGAGCTGGATCGGAATTTCAGGTCTTATATTTTTTTCTATGTAGAGATAGAAATTGAAACCTTAACACTGGAAAATATCAAAAAATTTAGTTCATTGGTATTTATTGGAGCACTTAGTTTTAATTCAAATGAAGGGTGTGTGTGTGTGTGTGTGTAATCATAAACCATTTCCTTAAGATAAGTCATATTTAGGAAGTTGTGCTTTGCCCTCAGTACAGTGGATTCCTGTCTCTGGGATGTATTGAAATTGGAAGTAGAGGAAAGGAGAGTGACAGAGAAGGAGAAAGAGAGAAAGAGAGCGCGCGCACACGCGCGAGAGAGAGATAAAGAGAAAACAGGCTTTAAGATGGGTATCGTAGTTCCATTCTAGCAATTATGTATTTCCTCAATTATTGCCTTTGGGTTGGAACATTGTTTAAATATCCCTAGAGTAGAACAAAGGCAACACTGAGATTTAGAAGAATATTAGCAATAGGATTTATCATACTGAAAAAAATGGGGTTTTGTTTGCCATTTCAGGATTCAACACTGCGAAGGGGGACCTTGTGAGATCCATTCTTTATCCCAAACCAATGAGTTTCAAGCTCTACAGGGATGCCATTAGGTTCCTCTTGTGCCTTGTGGGGACGGCCACCATTGGCATGGTCTACACTCTGTGCGTCTACGTGCTCAGTGGGGTAAGCCGTCTCTGCTCTCTTATTATGACAGCACATTCACTCTGTATATTTTATGATCTACATGTTGACCTTATTCATGGGCGTGGTTAACAAACCTAGGAAACAAAGCCAAACACTGAAACTCGCTTGCAGGCTCAATGTAAACAATCAACCATTAAGTTCCGTAATAACAATCAGATCTTATGGGATAGTAGGATAAAATGATTTGTTGACTGAATATCAACATGCTTCTACTCTCGAACACTTCGTATAATTTTTTTCATTTTCAATCTGAAATATGTTTCAATAAAGTAGTAAATTGTACCCACTAAAATGAAGAATTTTAAAGTAAAACCAGATGTCCAAAGTTGGTGCAGTCATAGTAAACTGGTACATTCTGGTAGCAGTATTGTTACAAACTTTTTTACTACACCTTGCAAAAAGACATGTAGTGCCAAAAACATGGTCATGCCTACTTCCACCCACTGGTACCATTTCTCAGAATTCAACCTAGAGAGAAAACAGGAAGAAAGAAAAAGTCCCATCCACAAAGCTGGCCATTGTTGACTGATCCGTGACAGCTGTGGATGACTATCTTCCAGGAATCCCCAGAGGACGTGGTGAAGAAAGCCCTCGACGTGATCACTATTGCAGTTCCTCCAGCCCTACCCGCTGCCCTGACCACAGGCATCATCTATGCCCAGAGGAGGCTGAAGAAGAGAGGCATCTTCTGCATTAGTCCCCAGAGGATCAATGTATGTGGACAGTTAAACCTTGTCTGCTTCGACAAGGTATGTGAGTTCCAGTGTCATTCTCATCGCTCTGTGTATCACTGTCACCATCAAGGTTAGGCGCTTCGATCCTTTTGTGAGGCAGGAAGCATAGGATGTGGGGAGCTGACTTCATTTTATTTTATTTTATTTTTTGTGGGTACTGGGAGTCAAACTCAGGACCTCATGCTTGCCAGGCAGGCGCTTATGCTGCTGAGCTATCTCATCGGCCCTGACTTCATTTTTATCTTGATGGGCACGTGATATGGGAAACACTTGAGCTTTCAGATTCTGGGTTTTTGAGAAGGGGGAATAGACACTGAATAGGTGAATAGTTTAAAGTCCATGCAGTTTTGATAGCCTATGAAAAACAACAAATTAAAATAGAATCTTGTCCTTTGCAGCCAAAACTTTAATGCAAAAAATAAAACATAAGGCCTCTACTATGGTCACTTCTGCATTCCCGATGCTAAGAATATTGCCTAGCATATAGTTAATGCTCAAAAAATATTTATTGATTAAATGAATAAAAAAGGAAGAGTGTATGAAACTGTCTTACTATGAGATTTGATTACAAGAAAGCCCCGCCCTTGCTGTACGTTCCCATCTGTAATTTATTGCCTAGAACTATTCTTGGTTATTTGCAAGTTCCCAACCAGCCTCTTACCCTACCTTCTCTTGAGCATATTTGTTCAGTTTACACACGTGAGTTGGGATGAAGGCGGGCTGCAATAGGGTAAGATAGAAACGAAGGACACCACGGGCAGGTGAACATGGCGAGGCATGGCTGCAGGTGAACAGAGAGTGTGTGGCTTGAGGAAAGGCAGGATAATAGTATTGGATGAGGGTATCTGTGGACCTAGACTTCTAGCTAAAATAATTGCACATATTCTTTAGGCAGCAGAGAGCCATTGAATGTCTCTGTCACCCTTGTTGATTTCTTTCTACTTCTTTATTGTGGCAATATGTTTATTTATACAATAAATTTTACCACTTTAATTATCGTATGCAGATGGCCCCTGGTATTAAGTACGTTCTCACTATTCTGCACTCATTACCACAGCCATCCTGAGAAATCTCTTCATTTTCCCAAACTAAAACTCTGTACCCATGAAACAATATATTGAAGGTTTTGATGCCTGAGAATGAATAGGATCAGAGCTTTATTTTACAATTAGTGGAAAAATCCGAAAGATATACCAAGCACTGAAGATTAACATGGCTTTTGCCACCATTCGGTATTATTTTTTAGTAACACTAGCATCATAAAGAAGGACATTCTATGTGTGTGAGGTCCTATCTGTGGACTTGGATAGAGACATAAGAGTGGGATAAGTAATCATGACATAAATTTAAATGAAAATAAGCTTTCACTGTATGCTACGTATTAAAATAAGCACTTTATATCATCTCATTTAATCTTCACAAGAATTCCGTGTGATTATAACCGGGTTGCAGAAAGAGCTCTAATATTTAGAGTGATTAAGCAATTTTTTTCACTACAAAGTTGGTATTTGAACTTAGTCTGAACTCAGCGATGATAGTGCACCAAGAAAAATAGCAACACACACCTTCTTCCCAGTTACCAAATAACCATTTCTTTACAGTCTTTTCACTAACAGTGCCCTGTAGGTAAAAATTCTATTCATTGCTTATTTCTGACGACATGCTTTTAACTTCTACTGTAAACCTGGGGCTTGCCCATTTTATAGCTCTCACAGGCTCACCGAGGATTTTCCTATCCATTCATTCTACCATTACATCCTCAAAACACTCCTGGGAGGTATGTGAGGGAGATACCGCTTTCTTCTTTTTATCACCAAGGACACAAAAGTTCACAGAGATTAAATGCTGGCTTGTCATCCAACCGCTTGGAGGTCATCGAAGCTTCAGTTCAGATTGTAGATAATCAGCTTTTTGTGGCTGTCCTCAAAGTGCCATTTCGATAATATGTTTGTGACTTCAATTTCTCTATTAAAACACCGATTTTCCCTCGCTATAGTGTCACCAGCTCTTCAGAGTAATCCACTTTGTTTCTGTTTAGACAGGCACCCTAACTCGTGACGGCTTGGATCTCTGGGGAGCTGTGCCTTGTGATAGGAATGGGTGAGTACCTTGTGCTAAATACAGCGTAATTTCTCTTTTTCCAGAATTCCTCCTTTACTCTCAAAACTACTAATGGAAATATTTGGGCTTTGGATTTGGTAAACGATGATTGCCAAAGTCTATTCATTTAATTTCTCCTCTTGAATTCTTCCAAGTCTCCCTGAAACATGCACACAAGCCCCCTCACCCCCAACTCCATTCCCAGCCCCGTGCCATTCAAAAACCCTGGAGATGAAGGGAAAGTTTTGCTGACACAGGCAAAGCTTTGCTGATATATCATTTGTTTTCAGCGCATTTGTCAGAGGCCTGACTTTGGGCCCTGTAAGTGACCAGACAGTGCAGGACACTGTCCTTCAGGGCAGTGACGTTCCTTGTACGAACCACAGCCTTTTGATCAGGGTGAGGAGGAAGGAGAAAGTGTGACTTGTACCCTGACTTTGTGGGAGAGGAACATGTATGGGACTGCAGCTAGTGTTCTCATTTTCCCTGGTATTCTGATTCTGGGAACTCTTGCTTCTGGGTGCCAGAAAATCTTTTTTTTTTTTTTTTTTTTTAGCAATAAGGCTCCTTTTGGCAGTTTTCAACTTGGTGTGGCAAAGACAAATGTGTCCCCTTCTTGTAGCCCTCTGGTGGCCACATGTGAGTTTGCTCTTCCACCTGCTGTTTCTCCCTACCGTGGTCTCCAATTGATCAGGAAGTGTGACACATTTGACTTAGGTTTCGTTTGAAAATGAAAGCATTTTCCCTCCAGCACATAGACCCTACATCAGAAAGCATTTTATATGTAAAAGGTAGATTGTGATTCTTAGATTGTGATTCTTTTCCATTAGGCAGAGAATGTATAATTTATTCACAAAATATTTTTAATTGCACATGGTGAATACATTGTCATATTAAATACCATTCATAAACAAATCTATTTTATAGGCTAAAAAATAATCCTGGTGTTTCTAACCATTTTAGTCTACAGAAGGAAGTGCTTATAAATGTTAAACTTTCTAGCATCCTTTTCATTTTTTTTTTCTAGAGGATGGATTTGAATATGTACTGGGTCTTCTTGTTCATTAGTGTTTTTCTTTCCCAGCTTCTACCAAAAATGTATGCATTTATGCAAATATATAAGCATCTTGAAAAACAGGCTGTTCCTTCCTCATTTGTTTCGCTAATGTTGTAGCTGTGTACCAGGAGGCGTAGAAGGTGCATAGTAAATGCTCACTGAAAGACATTAAGTACGCCTGTCTTTTGAATGATTACTTATTGGACTGATAATATATTATTCACAAAACTTTGGGGAACTTTAGATTTCTAAAAATCTAAACATTATATTTAAATAAAATATAATAAACACATTTAAATAAAATACAATAAACTTATATTTAAATAAAATATAATAACCTTATTGTATTTAAATAAACTATAATAAACTTTTTGTATTTAAATAAAAACAATAGATATAAGATTTAGGTTACTAATTTATCAATTAGATCTCCCTCCCTCTTTCCCTCCCTCCCTTCCTTTTTCCTTCTTTCCTTCTTTTCAAAAGGTCAGATTTGGCTTCCAAAGACTAAAATAGCACAATAAAACAAAATAAATTGACAACTGTACCTCATGAAATGTGAGGAAATATTTAATTCTAGGTAAGCAGTCAGTGCCTAACTTCTAAGTTATTAAACATCTTCTTGGTGAAAGTGAGCTCATTCATCTCTGGTCATTCTTATCTTTTCTGTAAAGGGCTTGACCAGTGCTCCAGATATTTCAACCCACCTGAGTTTGACACTGAAAGCTAGCTGAACTTGGTAAATCTCAAATAATCCAATAAAAATATAAGGACAAGGGCCGGTGATACGGCTCAGTGGCATAAGCGCCTGCCTGGCAAGCGCGAGGTCCTGAGTTCGACTCCTGGTACCCACATACGAAAAAAGGGCCGGTGATATGGCTCAGCGGCACAGGCGCCCACTGGTGGGCGAGGTCCTGAGTTCAACCCCCGGTACCCACCAAAAAAAAAAAAAAAGGACAGGAATGACAGAGAGTTCCGTGTATTTGTTGTGATAACGAGAGTCTGGCCCAATCCTCTGGCATTCACAATCATATCTTCTGAATGACAGACTGATGACAAGAATATTTGCCATCATAAAAATAAGGTTTTTTTTCTTTTTCTGATATATACTTTGCTTTTTATGTTTATTTGCATTTTTTCCTCTTGCACTGTCCCCAGTGCCCTTTTCTCTTTTTTAATTTTTATTTTCATTAGTGAATGTTTGCAATACATAATGATTATATTCCCTGTGTGCAATTGGTACATGTACGTAACACGTCTTAATTCTTTTTACTTCCCCTTCCTTTCCTCTCCTTACCCCATTCTTCCATCTCTTGGTCCCCTTCTCTTTTACAAAAGATCTATCTCCCTCTTTCCTAAAATCTATCTTTTATTTTGCTCTTTAATTTATTTATACTTGGAGTTTCTCATATAAGAGAAACCATTCAATATTTAAGCGTGCTTGATTTATCTTACTTAACATTATTCACTTAACATTATTAGTATGAGCTTAAGCCACTGTGTTAACAATACTACTAGTGATCTCTTCCTTTTAGATGTTTACTACTATACCATGGGGCATGTTGTAAGCCACTAAAATGATTTGTTATTTTGATGGTTAATAATGGATAAGACCAGAAGATTCAGCCAAGAAGTTTTGAATTCAGTGGGGCAAAAGAAAGAAAACCCAGGAAAGAATAGAGTTGTGAATTAACATTGTGATATGGATCCTTTCAAAAACAAAAGGCTAGGTTCACCAAAGACTGTATTTCAAGAAATGAAATGAACATATTATTAAACCCAATTCTGTTCCTTGAGGTCACATTTTGAGATAAATCATGACAAAAACCTTTCCAAGAAGGAGTAACTGGGAAGGTGAGAGGTCTGATGGAATTGATATTGAGGAACACCTAGAGGTTCCTGTGTAGCCCCAGAGGAAGGGAGGATAAAAGGTTGGGGGATGATGGCAGAGATGATCCACAAATCTAAAAGGAACAGACACGTGGAGGAGAGTAAGTGAGTAGATTCTGACTGGCTCCCTGAAGTAGATTTTACTTCTATGTAGGAAGGAACTCTTGCCATTGAGCTATCTTCCAAATGGGACTATTTTGTAAACAAACTACTGCATTACACATTTAAGAAGGGGCTGACCAGTAAGGTTGCAGAGGGCTTCCCTCCAGCGGATGGAAAATGAACTCAATGATTTCCATTCTGAATTAGTGAAAGAATCATGTATATGACATTTGGCTTTAATTTCCATAGATTTTTATTTTTATTTTTTTTGTGGGTACTGGGGGTCGAACTCAGGACCTCGCGTGCCAGCAGGGGCCGGTGCCGCTGAGCGATATCACCGGCCCTTTTTTTTCTCCTATGTGGGTAATGGGAGTTGAACTCAGGACCTCGCGCTTGCCAGGCAGGCGCTTATGCCGCTGAGCTATCTCACCGGCCCCCTCCATAGATTTTTAGATGATGTCATTTTTCCTAAGAGTTTATGAGGACAATAGTAGCAGTATGGACACAGGATGCTACAGTGAGGAATACATTGTTCTTTTCAAAAATGTTTTTATTTCATTTCTTCATCATTATGGCTTTGCAGATTTCCAGTAACCAATCCATTCATTCGTTCACTCATACATTATTGATGGTCTCCTGTGGGCCACACATCAAGTATGTTGGGCAAAGGATGCAGAAGACCCAACCCTACCCTGATGAACCAACTGAAGGAGATGTGCCTGTACACAGCTAGAGTAGGAACTAGTTTTTTCTGTCCATAAAGTTGGAAAACAAATGGTTTATAGTTAGGGTAGGAGTAGGGGAGCTCAGAACCAAGGGTTATACATCCAGTTCTTACGATTTCCCTGGAACTAAATCAGTCTGAAGTGAAGTAAGGAAAATCAAGAAAAAAGAGCTTGAAAACACCTAGGGATCTTTCTGATGTTCAGTGAAATTATCCAAGGTAGATGGCTAAATGGAGCACTATTAGTCTGGGAGGATTGGTGAGTGGGTGTCTAATGAAACAAAGCATATTAAGTTGCTTTTCTAAAAAATATTCACCTCCAAGAAGCTCCAGTTTTGGCAGGAGGGGTTAGTACTGAAGCCCTTTCTCTCTTCTCCTTTAGCTTTCAGGAAGTCCACAGCTTTGCTTCAGGCAAGGCTCTGCCATGGGGCCCTCTGTGTGCAGCCATGGCCAGCTGCCACTCTCTGATCCTGCTTAATGAGACCATCCAGGGGGACCCTCTGGACCTCAAGATGTTTGAAGCCACCACCTGGGTAAGCCTCTGCCTTTCAGGGAATCTGAGAAGCTTCTTCAATGTCAGTGCAGCACAGACCTCAATACTTACAAAGATGCAAGTCTTCCAAATGGAACAAAGGGCAAACTAGTCTAAGGCTGGTTCCCTTATCAGTACAGTGCAGCTGATAATTTTATCTATGTTGTAGGATTACTGTGAAGATTAAATGAGATGATGCATTAAAAAATTCTTGGTACAGTTCCTGGTACATGTTATAAATTCAATAGTATTAATATTATTATTATATAATTATTTCCCAACTCTTTGTACTATTCTATGAGCAACATTTGGTTTCAAAGTCTTTAAGAATTAATTTGGTGTGGCAAATGGGTATATTAATTAGCCCGATCGAATTTTCTACAGCGTGTACATAAGTTAAAATATCACACTGCACTCCATAGATAGACGTAATTATTACTTGTTAACTAAAATAAATGAATGAATGAAGATATTTCTTTTCCCAGACCATGGGGATTAGGAAACACCACTGTCCACACTGCTCAGGACAGCTCATGGACTCATTGTGACCAAGGGTTTCACTGCTATTAAGTTTTTATTGATTTTATTTCTAAGGAAGTAACAAAAAGGAAAATCATTACAGAGCTTTTCTTGAGACTTTGCACACAATTTAAGAGTAAATGCTGCAGTTCAGGAACCTGGCCCTTCCAGTTCTAGGTTTAGCTGCCTTCTCACAAAGTGCTCAACCCTCTGCAGTTCTCCCTTATTTTGAGACTTTGACTCCCATGAGAATGAGGGGATTGAATTAGACCCATGACGTATACATAAGACAAGACAAAAAACTAGAATGTTTTCTTATAGGAAAACCTTATTCAAAAGTAGTCTTTAGGGGCTGGTGAGATGGCTCAGTGGCGTAAGTGCCTGCCTTGCAAGCGCAACGGCCCGAGTTCGACTCCCGGATCCCACATATGAAAAAGGGGCCGGTGATATCGCTCAGCGGCACGGGTGCCTGTTGGCGCGCGAGGTCCTGAGGTCGACCCCCCGGTACCCACAAAAAAAAAAAAGAAAAAAAAAGTAGTCTTTAAAAACTAAATAATTAGAGAGCTAGAAGGTGGGGCTACAGATGGGAGTAGGGGACACACTTCCCAAGTCCTGAGTTGTAGCTCACTCCTTTTCCCTACAGGTGCTTACAGCTCTGGCTAGGCCTGGTGATACAATCTTTAGGGCCCTTCCAGCTCTAACAGAGCATGATTCTGTAGTAATCTGGTGCAACCTTGGCAATCCTCCATCCTTTCTTGATTACAGTTTCCATATCCTTAAGTAGAGATTACAATTTCCTCTCTGAGATTTTTTTCAGCCACTCAATGAGATGATTACAAAGCTCTTTGATGTCTTTAGGTAAAAGGTCCCTTTGGCTATAATTTGGAATCATTATTACAGCAATTACTGAACATTTACTGTGCACATCGCAGTCCCTACCTTGCCCTGCCCTGCCCTGCCCTATCCTGGGGAACATCAACCCAAATTACACAGATAGGAATGGCAGCATCAACAGTGAGTTAGTGCTAGGAAAGAAAGACAGCGAGGTGCCTGCTTCACACAAAGTCTGCCTATTCACGCTCACCGTCTTTAAATTTAAGCTCTTTAGAATGGAGAATGAGCCTTTAAGCAGCACATTCCAACAGAGAAAGCATGATAAATTGCATGAATAATTCAGGAGTGTCTGCCCTTCAAGTTCTGTAGCATTTCCAATACAGGACCCCCCACCCCATTGTGGAAAAAGCCTGATTCCTCTCCATCTAATGGAGGAAAGTAATACAGAGGAAACATTGGGTGGTCTGAGGAGTTTTTCATGGGGAGGGTTTGAGCATAGTATCAGCGGGTGAGCAATAAACAAATCTCTACAATGAAATATTCCATTTGTGAAACAGGAGATGGCTGTGTCTGAGGACGATTTCCACATCAAGGGAGTGCCGGCACATGCCATGGTAGTTAAGCCCCGCAAAACCGCCAGCCAGGTAAGCCCTGCTTGCCACTCTCTTCCCACCGCCCATACTCTAAGGGAAATGCCCTTCTGGCCCACAGGTTCTGAAGGATCACAGATGGGTCTTTGAATCTCAGTAGTGGAAAATGGGGAGACATTTCCTCCTTATTTGTTAAAATAAGGACTGAGGGAGGAGTAGTCAATTCCCAATAGCTAGAAGCTCTGTCATATTCCTCTCTATTCTCCATCCTTCCACTAGGTCCCAGTGGAAGGCATTGCAATCTTGCATCAGTTCCCATTCTCATCAGCCCTGCAGAGGATGACAGTCATTATCCAAGAGATGGGCGGTGACAGACTGGCATTCATGAAAGGTGCGCCAGAGAGGGTGGCCAGCTTTTGCCAACCTGAGACAGGTTAGTGAATGACTTGAATTGTGACAGGCAAATCTATATTTCTTTTCACATATGTCCCCACAGTCTGTGGAGCCTCTTGCCTTCTGGTCATCACCAACTGGCTGACTCACTGGCATTCCAAACTCAATGTGAAAATCAAGCTTATTGTTCCCACTTCCTGTATTTTTCAATTTCCCATCTTGAGTAACGGTACCCAAATCCTCCTTTACCTACCCACTTCCTCCCAGCCTGGTAGCTGCAGCACTAAATGCTTCTATCTCTCCCTGCACTTGCTTGGATATAAGCAACGATCTCCTTCAATTATACTGTTAGTGTACCTGTTACCCAATTAAACAGAAATCCTTAGAGAAGGGCTTGAAGTTTAACCTCTGCATGGCCAACGTCTGGCACATAGGAGACCTAGGTGAAAAGAATTCCACAGGTTCTCTCTCCTTTTTTCTTTTTCGAATGCTTCATTTTTATTTCAGCTTCATTGGATGCTAAGAACTCAACCTTGACATGTAGTTATAATTCTCACTGACTTGTTTGTGTAAGTTTTTTTTTTTTTTCGGTGTTTGTAAATGATTTCTTTGTAAGTACTAGCTGAGTAGAGATTGCAGCATACTAATCTTATGCTATTTTCTAAACAGTACCAACTAGTTTTATTAGCGAACTCCAGATTTACACGACACAAGGGTTCCGGGTGATAGCACTGGCCTACAAGAAGCTGGAAACTGATCACCACACAGCTGCCCTAACGAGGTAAAAGGAGAGGGTTGTGACAGGGCAGAATGGTTTGTTGAGAAGTGGTACCAGACTGGGATGGGACTCAAGGGTTCTGGGTGGCGGACACAGCAACATAGCCTGCTTAATTTTTGTGCATGAAGTGTCTTTAAACATTGGTAAAATGTTGTATTAACTGCTTGCCTGTTGCTGCTATAAAATACCCAACACCCAAAACTTGAAGGAGGAGAGGTTTATTTTGACTCATAGTTTCAGTCCACGGTCAACTGTCTCGAAGGCCAAAACAGGAAGACAGACGGCATGGCAGAGAAAAAAGTGCTTAGTGCATGACAGCCAGAAAGCAGAAAGAGAAGGGAGGAACCGGGGACAAGGATATACCCTTCCAGGTGACACCCATAGTGACCTGCCTGGAACCAGGCTCTACCTCTTAACAGCAAGCCAGCTATAATTAATTACGGGACTAAGCCATCGATGTCCATAGCGCCTGCATGATCCAGTTACCTTCCAAACACGTGAGAATTTGCAGGGACATTTTAGATCCAAACCATAGCACAGGTGTGTAGTCAGTCATCCGGCTCTGCCCAAACCACAAAGATGATGTGAACACTAATCAGAGAATTTAGGAAAAATATCCAAAGAAAATGTAAAATATAATGTCATTTTACAACTTTGTGAAAACAGACATATGAATGTAACCAGTGTTTCAGAGTTTGATATTTTGGTCATGTTCTTATTTTTTTAAAAATATAATTGATGAGTTTGTTGGAAGTAGTGAAACATAACATTACCCTGAAATGTTTCTTTATAAGAAATACACAGCTTAATGAAACAAATAAAGATAACTTGAACTTACCTGATCTAGGCAACGTTTGCAGAAATATACAAAAAGCTTCTAAGGGATCGGACTAAGGAAAGTTTTGATAAGCATCCATTAAAGCAGGGATGTTATGAGTTCAACTTTATTTGTTGTGATTTTATTTTCCACTGTTTTTAGGTTACCATGTTGATTTTACCTTTCATCCCTTTTCCAATACTCTGTTAGCAGCCGCTATAGTTATGCTGCAGTGGAGAAAATCAAAACTCATATTTTTTATTCAGGATTTTAAATTAGGAAGGTCGAGCATATTTATTTTCAATATTATCATATTCAGCACTCTCCAGATGAAACCATATTTTAGATTCTTCCTGTAATATACTAAAATAAAATTTACATGTAATATTACCTGTATATCTTCTTTGCAAAAAGGAAATACAATGTCCTCTGATATAATCAAATAAAAGCAAAAAAGGTATCACAAAAACAATAGTTCAAAAGTACTCAGCTGATGCCACTGAAACAAAATGAGTATGTTGCTTGGACCTGTGTACAGAACCCTTGGGGCTGTAGCAGGTACAAACACAAACTGATATGGGGGTGCTATACGGTGTCATCTCAGTGCTGACAAACCGACTTACTGTCAGTGAGGTGACCATGAGATATTTTACAACTCTGGGCAAAACTAGGAAAGAAAATAGTGTAATTTCTTCTCAATTTGCACACAACTTACTATTCTTGCAAAATTCAATAATGTGCAAAAATACATAAACGTTGCTAGGGGAAAAATAATACAATTTTATAACTGTTTAATACCGTAATGTATATAACAGTATATTATACTGTATAGTAAAATAATATAAACAGTGTGAGCTTAAACTGACTTAGCAAAGCACAGTTTGTTAATGATGATGAATATTCAGGAAAGTCTTCCAAAGGTACGTGGATATGGGATCATTCTCTGTGTGTTGCTCATATCCTCTAGAGGCAGCTCTGTCCCTCTGAGAGCGATGCTGTGACCACCTTTCTCACTCTGTGGCTGGGCAGAATAAGGCCCAGAGGGGAAATGGCTCATCTAGAGTCACTGGGTGTTGGAATCCTGGGCTCCTTGGACCACTTCCTCTGGGGCCAGTGTAGTACGACCCCTGAAACTTGGGTGAGGACAACCCTAGATATTTATTTGAACCTGATCAACTCAGCTTTTGTGAGTGAGTTTTTGAGGGAATTTCACTAAAGTCAGAGAACTTAAAGTGAACTTGGTTGTCACACTTTTGGTGAGTGTTGGTCCTGGGGATTGGACACGGCCTCACACTGACAACTCCAGGCCTTTTAATCTTTTATTTTGAGACAGGTTCTCACTAAGTTACCAGGTTGGCTTGGAATTTGCAATCCTCCTGCCTGAGCCTTCCAAGTAGGAAGTGACTGGTGTTACAGACATGTGCCACCATGCCTGGCTAAATGTCACATTTTGTAGCAGAGCTCACTTGAGTCCATTGCCAGGGATACAGTGCAGTTCTGGCTACTATGCTGCTTCTGCTGGTGAACATAAAATATTTGCACGGGAGAGTGCGTGTCCTCACCAAAGGTGCTGAAACTATCTTCTAAACCTGGTAAAACCCAGTAAAGCCGTAACACAATAGGATCTGATTTTAAGTAGTCAAAGCCACATCATCACTATATATACTCTTGGATAAGTGAATTGGCCTATCCTTGCTAATCCCTGGTTAAGATAGAACATTCTTTCTTTTTTCTGTTTTGTTTGGTTTGGTGTGTATGGGTGCATGTGTTCCAGCACTATGCTCTGGTATGACAATCACTTTGAAGGCTATTAGCCAACTTTATGCATATTTCTTCCTTTAAAATTCACTTGGATTTTAAGAACATGAAGCACAATCACAGGGATGACAATTCTCCCTCTGTATTCCACCACCCTTCCTTATTAGTTTTAGGTGCTTCCACGAGAGGCATAGCATTTGTGCAGCAAGCAGGAAAAGACGGCCTGCGATGCTAAGTTGCGGAACATGAGATCCCTCAGCGATTTACTCATTTCCTGCTTCAGACCAAACACTCATGGAAAGAAGACTGATGAAATGTTAGCACTAGCAGAGACCTTGGAGACCCAGAGGTGAACTAGATAACCAGACAAAGAGAGCCATGAACTCACAGTCACACAGCAAGGTGTGGTTAGGCTGAAATCCCAATGTCAGTTTCCCAGTTGTGCACTGAAGCCTCAAAAGGCCGTAATCCAGAGGAACTAGAAGTACTAGTGGGAAGGTGGCCCAAGGACTATGTCTGATGTTTGGCCCTACAGCAATTTTCTTGGCCTCATATTCCAGCTGGTGGCTGCCTCATGTCATTTCATCTCTAAAAATATCTAAAGCCTGAGGCCTGAGTGTAAAGGCTACAAGAAAGATTGCAGGACTTTAATCAGACATCGACTAAATTACCCTACACAGACCAGCTCCCATGGCTGTCCAGCAAGCCTTGTCCAATCACTGCCCAGAAATGATTGCCTCCTCCCCTCTGACTCTGTGAGACTCTGACTCGTGAATCTGTCATGGTCCTGTTCCCTGCCTTCCCCATGATCACGTGGTCAGGTCTGATCACTTCCTTCTGGCTCAATGGGAAATCTCTGGAGTCAGGGGCTGCACCTTCTCTGCATATTCTCTCCCCATTTTCCTCAGTCCTGTTCTCTTCACTCTTTAGGTGCTCAGTAAGTGCACATGGGCCTAACAGACTGAGTTCCCTTTGAGGACCCTGGGAAAGGAAGTGGATTTTCCTAGGCTATATGAGCAAATGCAGTCACAACAGGCATCAGCATTTGTCCAGGCTTGCATTTGCTGAGCACTGCCTCTGTGTGGGCACCATGTGCGCACTGTGGAACACAGCATTAAATCAGGAAGTCTTTCCTTCAGGGGGTGGGGACAGATAGGTGAGGCAGCCGAGAATGACAGTATATAGACAAATAAAATGACCTAAACAGAGGTAGAAGTAATATGCTGAGGGAGTGATTATTTCTACCTGGAGAAGTCTTTAGGAATGAGGAAGCGTGTGAGCTGAGCCTCGAAATACAGGAAGGATTTCGATGGCAGATCATGGGAATTTATAGGCTTTTCCATGGAATAAAGAGGAAAGTCTAACATCAGTGTGGACGTGGCTAACCACACAGCACATCCATGGGGAGAGGTCCAACTTGGCTGGAGCCCAGGATGGGAGAAAAATTTAGTGATAGATGAAGTCGGAAAGCTAGTTTAGAGCAAATCATATGAAGGCTCAGAATAGGAAACACCATTCTTCTGATATTGCTCTGAGGCAAGTAGGTGAAACTGTGCCACTTTCTGATGCCCAGTGGAGGTATTAACTGGTTCCTGGAAACATCACTTATTCTAGGTCATGGCCCTGGAGATGTGCAACCCTGTGTTGGATCACATGGGGCGAGTTTGGCAGGAAGGCTTCTGTGAGTGCTGCTTTCATCTGTATTTCAGCCAAAATTGGGTAGAATTGCTGTCTTGTTCTTGAGTTTGTGTCTAAATAAATGAATCATGGAAGAGTCTATGAATCTCTAACTCCAAATACACTCACCTGTACTTGGTCCAGTAGAATGTTCCTAAAGATGTCCTTGTACGTAGCACCTTGGGGACCTCACTACTTGCAGAAACATACGCGGTCTATGCAGAGGAGCAATGCTACCAGCAGAAGGGGAGGGGAAGAAGCATGACCTTAACAACAAGGTCTCCTCGTCGACCTGTATCACATACCTCCTTGGGCTAAAATGGTACAGTGCCAGTTTCTGGAGAAACTGGTGTTTTGTCTTTCTTGTGCCTCATTTATTTGACATGAAGTTTTTTTTTTTTTTTGTGGGTACTAGGGGTCGACCTCAGGACCTTGCATGCCAGCAGGTGCCTGTGCCGCTGAGCGATATCACTGGCCCTTTTTTCGTTTGTGGGTTCTGGGAGTCGAACTCGGGCCCTCGTGCTTGCCAGGCAGGCGCTTACGCCCCTGAGCCATCTCACCGGCCCTGACATGATGTTTTATACCAGAACTAGAACTCTTCTTGGTGGCTAAAGGTGAGGTAATAAAAATCAGATAAGCCATAGTGGCTGGGAGAGACCTTTGCCATCATTTAGGTCATTCTCCGCAAAGGCTAAAGCCAAATTTCTGTTTAGTAAGTACTCCCTTCCTCTTGAGTCAATTAGAATAAACATTCCTTGTGTCTTCTGTTTTTTTTCTGGATTATTTCTGGCACATAATGAGTGCCTCAGAAACAGAGCTTTGAGTGAGTGAGTGGGTCCATTGTAACAGGGATCTTTTGTCTTTTTAAAGCCTGTAAGGAGGTTATAATGTGCCATTCTTTCCCCCAGGGAGAAGGTAGAATCCGACCTGGTATTTCTGGGATTACTGATCTTGGAGAATCGATTGAAGGAAGAGACAAAACCTGTCTTGGAAGAGCTCATCTCAGCACGGATAAGGACTGTAATGATCACAGGTATAGGACAAAGTGGGCAATGAAAATAGTGAGAACTTGATGCAGAAAGAGACTCATTTTACAAATAGTGTTGTTTATTTACTATGGGGCAAGGCACCACTCAAGGTGCTGCTTTCCTTAAGTTTCTACTACAGTGGGGTGAAAGAAAATCAATCACTCACTCAATCACTCAATCAATCAGCCAGTCAAATAGTGTAATAAATGTTTTGAGGTACACAAAATTGGGTGATGTAATACAGGCCTGGCCATCTATTTTGGATGAGGCAGTTCAGAAAGGCCTCTCTGAGCAGTGACATTTGAATTAAGACCTGAATGGCAAGAAGATATGAGCCATACAAAGACGATGATTTTTATTGTCAAACTTTAGAAGATGAAAGGTGCTTAGTCAATGTGATCTGTAAACTACAGTGAAGGCCTATCAATAAGAAAGTCTGTAATTTTGGAGATAAATGAAAAATGCTGCCCTCTTTATTCCTAATGCCAAACTCTGGATCAAACAAATGAAGGGCTAGGGAGAAGGGATTGCTAAAGGAAATGTATGAAACTTTTTAATGACCACTTTTCCAAGGTAAGAAGGGCATGGTGGAAGTGTCTGGTGATCATAAAATGGCCAACAGGAAGCAGAGAGAGAAAGAATGAGCCAGGGAGGTAGACTGTTCCAGCTCACATCCCAGTGACTCACCTTTTCCCCGTCTTTCAGCCTGGCCCACTGCCTACCCACATATTCAGCCATGGATTCTCCAGTGATGAATCCACTGATGAGTATAGTGCCCCCATGATCCAGTTGCCTTCCACACCCCTGAAAATTTTTGGGGCAGGATTTTAGGTCTAAGCCATAACAGGGACCTCTTGGATCATTATAGGTTGTAAATGTCTTTGTCAGATAACTGAAGCCCAGGCCTGGGCTGTACTTCCTCCATAGTGGTCTCTCACAGGCGTGGGACCCATGGGCTCCCCGCCCAGCATGGGCAGAAGCCTCTTTGCTCTCAGGGCTCCGTTTGCCTGTCCAACCTCAGGACCCTGTTCTTTTCCACCAGTCCTGTGCTTTGAGGAGCCTCATGTTTATTATGCTGAAACTTGGGCGAAGCCAGCCAAGGACAGTCAGCCAGAAGCTGTATTATTTATTTTTTAGTAGTTGCTTTAGGAAGCAATATATGTACCCACCATTTCATGAAGCTCTAAACAGTGAATGTCCCTTACCTGTTCCTTATGTTATAGGCGTCATAAATGTGACGTACGTTGAGAGTCCCCACCACATGTTACAGTACTGTATTTCCTTTCAACAGCTGAGAGTTAAAGAACTTAAGTGAAGAAAGTAGTCTCTCATATTTACCCGGAGCTTTTTCATTTCTGTTGCACTGTTTTTATTCCTTAAGTAGAAATTAACCTCTGGTGTCATTTCCTTTCAGCACGAAGAGCTGCTTTTAGCATTTCCTTTGAACACATCTGCTGGCAACAAATTATGTTAGTTTCCTTTCATCTTGGAATATTTTTATTTATCCTCTATTCCCTAAGGAATAGAGGATAGCTGTGGAGTCAGAGCTGATGATTCTTTTCTTACAGCACTTTAAAGATGTAGTTCCACTCTCTTTTTGCCACCATGGTTTTTGAGCAGAAATGGGTGATAATTTAAATCATTGTCCCCTTGTCTGTAATGAGTTCTTTTTCTCCATCTGATTTTTTCTTTAGCTTTGATTTTTAGTAGTTTGATTCTTATATCTCTGGATGTAGATCCCACTGAGTTTTCCCATTTGGGGTTCACTGGGGCTTCTTGCATCTGTAAATTTTACTCTTTTACCCATATTTGGAGAATTTTATGCTATTATTTCATCAAGCATTTTTTTTTTCCCATTCCAAACTTTCTCCTCTCTTTCTCAGATTCCACTCACCTGAATGGCAGTCTTTTTGATATCCTTGAGGCTCTTTATTTTTGTTTAATTTCCTCTTTTCCCCATACTCTATGATTATTATTGATCAATCTTCCAGTTCACTGGTCCTTTCTTTTGTCACCTCCATTCTGCTATTGTGTGCATCCCTGGATTTTTAAAAAAAAATTTAAAATTCTATAGTGTGTAGTTCATTTTTTTTTTACCACTTATGTATTTCTTTGTTGAGAACATCTGGCTTTCCAGTTGTTCCACAAGTATTAACATTTGCCACATAAAGGAGACTTTTAATGGCTACTACCTGAGGATCTCAACATCCGAGTCATCAAAGGGTTGGTAGCTGTTGATTTTTTAAAGTTGAGAATTGGCCAGATATTTCACATTTTTTGTATGTTGAGTATTCTCAACATCTTGGATATTACTCCATGGGACTTAGGATCCTGCTAACATATTCTGGAAAATGTAGAGGTTTTGTTTTTATTTTTTGCCTTAGCCAGCAATCATCACAAATTCTGTCCTGCCTATTATAGGAGGTGGCTCCAGTACTCACTTAGATATTAAATCTTTTGCTATGATTGGGTTTTCCCTACACAAGGGTTACTCTGACAAATGGGAAGTGATTTATATCATAGTTTAGTTCTTGACTCTTCTGTTATCCTTCTTTGGGTCTGCTCCACACGTGGACTGAGCTCTGGGTTCCACCCAAGACTTACCTAGTTCGATCACTGAATTAGTCTTCTTCTGCAGCTCTCTTATTCTCAGAACTCATCCTACCATACTCTACACCCTATGAGGGATTCTTTTATTGGGCTTCTTTTGTGATTTTAGCTTCCCTAACAGCTCTGGGGCTAGGACCTACATTCAAGTCTAACACGAGAGGAAAGAGAAGAAAAGCTGACAATCTCTCTTCGTGTAGGTTGCCTTTCTGAGGCTGACTTCTTTTCACAATCTGCTCATAGTTGCTTACTTTTTAAAGTCTTTTGGGTAGTTGCTTTTTGTTTCATGTTTAAGAGTTTTCAATTGTTATTTGTGGGAAAGATAAATTATACTAGGCTTACTCTACCTCAACTGGATATGGGACCACCATATATAATATTAAACCTGATGGGTTTCCTAAATGTTCACAAAGCTCTTAACAAATGACAGAAATATATTTGAATTTTGCTTTTTAAAATTTTTTTACTCTTCAATTATGGCAAAAATACACTGTTAGGTCATGAAGTAACCTGCTGGAAAGGAGCAGGAACCAGAAAAGGGATCATGAAATGGCAGCCTAGGACTGAAAAAGTCCCTAGAAATTATTTCTTTTTGCACCTAAAATAAGAACTGAACTCTTCAGCCCAGCTTTCCAGGCTCTGCACGATGCTTCCATCTCTTCAATCTCACCTTGGGATGCTCTTCCTTTCTTCTAGGTGACAATCTTCAGACCGCAATAACAGTGGCCAGAAAGTCTGGGATGGTTTCTGAAAGCCAGAAAGTCATTCTTGTTGAGGCAGAGGAAACCACTGGATCCGCAAGAGCGTCTATATCTTGGAAATTAGTAGAAGAGAAGAAACACGTTGCGTGTGGGAAACAGGTATACTGGACACAGATCTGCTGTATCAGCTGACTTGTTGCACTGTGTGGGCGACCAACAGCTGTGATTTGCAGAGGTGTCGAGAAGACCTGGAGTCTACACACTTCTCCAGACTTCTAACAAATATGTAGTTCAATGAACCCAATTATATCAGTTTTTCACACTGTTCCTACTGCACTCCCAGGTATAGGCTTTCTTGGGTACTGGAAATAATCCATTCTTTTACACTTAAAGAACTTGTTAGTTTTGTATGAGAAGGAATATAGTAAGCAGAGCTGCGAATCTAATTTCCCATTTCTCCCCTGGCTTGTCAGTCACCCCAGGGGCTCAAAGGGGATTTAGTTCCTGGGAGAGAGAGAGACACTGCCATGTGCATTGCAGAATCAGACTACATCTTCAGGGTAGGGGAAAAACGTTTTATTCATTTATCTCTATTCTTGTCAGTAGTCTATTTCCATTGTGTCCTTGTGGAATAATATTAATTCTGTAAGAAAAGAAAAATAGTAAGCTCTCACTTCAGGGAGAGATCTGTTAAGCTGCAGTACTTTTGTAGTTTATATTTGAAATGTGTGAAATGCATTGTTCTCTGGGGCTCACCAAGATCAAATCAGGATGAGAACAGGACACGAGTAAGTGTTATTCTCCTAGTCACTAGTGGCTCTGATGTGCGATGACTGATCCAGCGAAAAGAAAGTACTTCTCTGAGGAATCGAGGCTGGCATGTGACTTTAGAAGAAGGACCCCAGTCTATCTTCATTCCTTTCTCTCAGATGTGCTTGTTTTAACCACTCTCTCAAGTGGAAGAATCTAAAATAATTGTCTCTTGCTTTGCAGGACAATTACATTAACATCAGGGAAGAAGTCTACAATAATGGCAAAGAAGGAAGCTACCATTTTGCCCTGGATGGAAAATCCTTTCAAGTTATTAGTCGATATTTCAGCAGCCTCCTGCCAAAGGCAAGTTATGAGAGGGCAGAAGTCTCTCAGAGAAGATGCCATGGTGCCATTTCTAGAATTTGGGCCTGAATAACTTCAAACTAGCACATATCCAATCAGTTCTGTAGTCATAAGAGAGATAGATTTTTTTTGGAGAGGTTACTATTGTCTTATTTCCTATTAGATTTATACTAAATAAACTTGATTGGTCAATTTTTTCACCATCTAGAGGATTGAAGTATCAGTGATTTTTTCAAGTCACAAGGATTGATTTTAGGTAGATTTCACTATATTGGCACAATGAAGTATCTCACAGAGGAAATCCTGCAATTATGTAGAAAGGCAGGCCAAGAATAGAAGAATGCCATTTGGTTTTTACTAAAGGAGCTCTATACTGAGGAGAGGGAAATTTAAAACTTTTCTGATGAAGAACAAGCCCATGGTAGATAACATATCTGCTAAAGAATAAAGGTTTTGAATGCACACTAAGCCATTTACTGCCAAGAAGAGTGTGGCACATATACATGAAACGCAGAAGAATATAGACTCTATAGAAGTTTAGGAGAATAGAGCTGATATAGGTTTTTACACCTTCAAACTATCCATGTTCCATAGCTCAAAGAAGTTCAGTTTCATAACTGGTCAAGGCTAGATGGTAAGATTATGTCAAAGACCACAGATAGTCACTAGGCTGTTTTTCAACAACTTCTGAACAATTTTTTGAGAATCAGTTGCTTCTTTTTTTTGTCCTAAAATCCTGACCTCTTGCTTTGCTGCAATTTTCCTGACTCTGCTGGTTTGAGATTTCATTAAGCTCCTGATTTTTCAAGACCACATTCTCCATTGTTGCCGAGCTAAATTCCTGTTAGTCATTATTTTTATAAACTATTTTTATTGAGCAATTACCTTTACTGATTTTTGGTGTTCACTGTCACTTTTCTGATGACAAAAGTCTCAAAGTCTGTCTTAAAATCCATAAAAGGATTCCTTAGAAACAATAATTTTTTTCATTCATGGTCACCATCATCTGGCCGGTATTCTGTTGTCAGATATTTTGTATGTGACCAGCTGACATGGTAACGCATTTCCTTTGTTTGGTTTCTTATAGATACTGATCAATGGGACAATCTTTGCGAGAATGTCTCCTGGGCAGAAATCCAGTCTGGTGGAAGAATTTCAGAAACTGGAGTAGGTTCTTTGACAATTCAGATGGTGTGAACTGCATGGAGGCTTGGCAGTAAGGGGGAGCATCGGAGGTACAGGGAACTGGTCAGTTTGTCTAGGGCAGTGGTTTTTACCATGGCTACACATGACAGTCACTAAGGAGCTTTGAAAAAGTAGGAAAGCCAGTACCTTGCCATCCTGAGATTCTAATTTAATTAATCACATGGAGCTTGGCTATCAGCATTTTTAAAAGCTCTTTACATATGTCAATTTTGCAACTACAGTTAAGAACCACTGGACTAGAACATAAGTGATATGAAAACATATGGTGAGAAATAGCACTGGAAATGTGATTTGAACTCAGTTCCTAAAGGTACAATGAGAATTGAGACTATTTTTATAAGCTATCATCACAGTGATAATATAGTGAGACTCATATGATAAGAAATTCATAACCCCCCAGATATTAAAATATTATTATGCTAAAGCACCCTTTCCAGCCTGAATCAAAACAAAACAAAAACACTAATACAAAGGGGTTCCATTTCTAGATAAAATAGGCAGTTCAAATAAAGTGACTGTATTTGGAATCCCCTATTTCCTGTTATTGGCCCCCCATGGAGTAGTGGTACAGAACCACGTCTGCATGGCTTCTACTCCCTGCCATCTTCCTGCCACGTACAGTCATTAGGAAAGCTTCTCCATTCAGAAAGCCCTCTCTTTTCTACTTGGCTGAAAACCAGTTACCTTCTAGCAGTGTGGAAGAGACGTACAGCATGGCCTGGAATGCTGTCAAATGCTTGTCGTTTGAGTAGCCAACTGTCCATAATCTTTCGTTAACGATTCCAGAGGGAAGTATTCATCCAACTTCAAAAAACCACCCTACGCCAGCGTGGTGGTGCGTGCTTGTAATTCTAGGTACTTGGGAAGCTGAGACAGAATGATTCAAAGTTCAAGACAGGATGATTGAAAGTCTCTTACTGAGACCTCATCTCAAAATAACATTTGAAAATGGCTGGGGATTCAGGGTAGTGGTAGAGCACTCACATCACACGTCTGAAGGCCTGGGTTCAATCTTTAGTACAGGGAGAAAAAAAGCCATCCTGAAGCAGGGTTGTGCTTTCTTCCTTTGGCTTTTTGGCCTAGAGTATCATTTTTCAGCTGAGTGACTTCTGACAGGCTGGAGTTCCTCTTGTGTTAGTATTAACAACACCAACAACTAAGGGTTGCTTATCACGTTAGACTTTATAGGGTCTTTCCCATATAGCATCTCATTGATACTCATAACATTTTGTAGAGCAGAAAAATGATGGTCAGAATGGTGAGATCTAGATCTTCTGTTTTCAAAAGCTGTCCCCTCTCCTCTGAGTTGCGATATCTTGTCATATGGTCACAAACTCCCCTATTTTACAGCTGAGTCAGCGGCTTCCTAAGCAGCACAGTGCAGTGTCTACATGGACAGTTGGAGCCAGGAATGATGGGCTGGATTTCTTAACCCCTCGTAAAAGCTGCTGAGTCCCAGTTTACTTTCAACCAGACTCTAGGGAAACTCCCTTAAAATAAATAGGTTTAAACTCTAAGAAAGGTTGGTTACCATGTCCTTTTTAAATTAGAAAAATTAGCTGGTAAGATAGTTTTGATCTCTACCATTCACATGGTTCCCTTTTAGTTACTTTGTAGGTATGTGTGGGGACGGAGCCAATGACTGTGGGGTAAGTAGCCTGCAGCCGGAGGGGCCGTAATCTCCCAATAGTCCTTATTTGGAGCTCTTTAGAGATAATGCCTGCTGGGATATATCCCATTGCTGTTCCTCATGATGGAGAGACTGATGCTGAGGATTTGGGAGGGTTTTGACAAAGCCACAAAATGACTCAGTGGTCAGGAGAGGGTAAATGAAGTAGGGCTTGGTTCTGCACGTCTCTTCTTTAGCTAGGTGTGCCAATGCCATTTCTTTCTCACGTGGCAGGCCGGGTAAAGTCTGCATGTCTTCTGATTAGTGTTGGGGCCCAAAAGCAAACTAGCGGCCGGCTCAATTGGCCTTTTCTTTTGTGGCCTCTGTAGGAATGAGTGTGAGTCTACATAGGCAATAAGCCAACTCTTTGCTTTCAGGCTTTGAAAATGGCCCACGTGGGCATCTCTCTGTCAGAGCAGGAGGCATCTGTGGCCTCACCTTTCACTTCCAAGACTCCAAACATTGAGTGTGTGCCTCACCTTATCAAGTAAGTAGCACTTGGCCCGGCATTATTTTCTTTCTCTTGACTTTTAGGTGCAGATCACACGTTCTGCTAGGAAAGACCAGGAAAACTTTATGTTCCTAGGGGGGGAGGGTGCTCTGCGGGAAAATACAGAAGTTCTGCTACTGCCTAATGGACTCACCAGCAGGTACAGACACCCTTGGAAGAGCACTGCGATTTCCAAATGAAAGTCATCGATCAGATTATTTTTAGAGGATTAGAATCAGAAACTTGTTGCTGATTTGAAAGTGTGAATCATCCTCCTGTTTTTAAAATGTATCTTCTTAGCTCTTCTTTTCCTCTTGCCTCTTTCTGCATCTTTGTGGTATCCTTCCCATGCCCAGTTTATTCATTTTTGCTGCTCCCACTAAAATTTGCCTTGGCACTTAATCTCTCCTTCCCCTAATACATACTTCTGCTGCGTTTTGTCTGAAAGATTCAGATAATTAGCAATGTGGCCATTCTTGGTTATTATAGACTGCATGTGTTTATATGTAAAATATGATTTAAAGCCTAGTATCTTATATTTCAAAATGACCTGAAGATGTAGAGATGGTTCTTTTACAAATAAAGAATTTAAGACTCAGGGAATTTAACTGATATGCCCAAACCTATACAGCCATATAGGGTTAGAGATTGTTTTACAGTTGAGTTTGCTTGAATATGTTTTATCTACAAACACTATACTTTTCCTACCGTATAAAGCAATGATTTGGTTAGCTCCTTCCATTTAAAAATGTTTGTTCATGTATTTGACAAGCATTTATTGAATGGGGATTCAGTGCCAGGATCTAAGGGACATAAATAAAGACAGTGTTTACTGATTTTGAGAAATGCTGTCAGGGAAATAAAAATGGCAATGTGAAAGGTAGTGAGGTGGCTCTGGAGGGAGAATTGGCTGCTTCAGGCAGGGTGACTTGGGAAAACCTCTCTAAGAGGGAAGAATGAGAAGACATCACCTTCCGGGTGGCAGCAGTAGCAGCAACAGTTTCAGCTGCATCCTGATACAGGAAAAAAACCTGGTTGGAATCTCAGGAAACAGTTATGACCATAAGTAAATTAAAACCCAATTTTCCCCCAAATAAAGTAGGAAGAAGCGGTATTTCATAAATCACCTATTTTGTGCTTTAAATATGCACTATTTCCTCAAAGTCAACCAATAGCAGTACAAAGGAACAAGTTCAGTGTGTCCAGTCTATTTCAGGTTGATGAATGATTACATTAAGTAGGTGAATACTTTTAGTTCTAGTTTTAGAGAAAAAAAAAAAAACACCTGGGACTGCCAAAATGAAATTGGAATCAAAGGTTTGCCAAACACTTGCATGAACGTAGCTCCCCACCTGCTGTCTTACTTATATCCCCCGGTTTGCATGAAGAAGCTTGGACAAGGGGCATGACCTTCCAAAGCGCATCAGCATGCAGGTGTGAGATCTGGGACCGACTCCCAGGTCTCCTGGCCCTGAGAGCAAGAGCGGAAGCAATGCTCACAGAAGGGACAAGTGCAGCTACAGATTGGGGCTTTACTGCTAGGGCAAGGCTGTGGACTTCAGCCTGGGGACTTGGTTTTCCCTGAACATCTTGTCACCCACAGACGGCTCTCACAGACTCAAGGCTCTCTGGGCTGTCAAGCAAGCACTCCCAGTATCAGAACTCTGATTGTTTTTCTCCCGAGCTCAGCTGAACACCACAGAATAACTGACCTAGTTTTCCTTCATCACTTTCATTTCATTCCTTTTCTCACACAGGGAAGGACGTGCAGCTCTCGTCACCTCATTTTGCATGTTTAAGTACATGGCTCTGTACAGCATGATTCAGTATGTTGGCGTTCTGCTGCTCTACTGGGTATGACTTGGGAACTAGCCTCTTGGTTAGTGAGAACCAAAACAAGTGGTGGTGCATGCTCGATTTGCAGGGTCTCTTCAAGGAAGAGTGCAAATAGGATAGCTAGGCATCAAGAACCTCTGTGCTTCCTCAGAAGGCTGAAGCAGGAAGATTACAAGTTTGAGACCAGCCTGGGAAACTTAGAGACACCCTGCCTTAGAATAAAAAATAAAAAAAGGTAGTGGTTGAACACCCTTGAATTCAATCTCCAATACTAGGGAGATTGAAGTACATTTGCAGTTTTTATTTTAGTACATGTTTGCAGTATGTAATGATTACATTCCTTGCGTGGAGCTGGTACATATGCATAACACATCTTCATTCCTTTTTCCATCCCTTTTCTCTTTCCTCTCTCCCCCCTCCCTCCTTCTCTTGATCCTCTTCCCATTTGAGAAAAAGCTGTCTCTCTACTTCCTATTATTGGTCTTTTATTTTAGTATTTATTTATAATTTGGGTTTCTCCTTAAAATTTTATAAAGTAAATCAGAAATAGACAGATGTACACAGGAAAAGCTGTTAATGTCAATTCTCTGACTCTGACTCAGACACTCTTTATCTAGTGGTAGCCAAGGATCAGAACTGGGTACACCACTTCCATGCTCACTGTAGCTTTCATCTACTTGGACCAGGTCTCCCCCTCCAATTCTGGTGAAGCCCTACTCTAGCATAACATTCATTAAAGGGATGATTCTCTACATTGGGTACTAACCCAGCTTCCCAACTGACTTTCCTTGATTATTAATATTTGACAACTTCAGTGGCATAAATACATTCCCCACAGCCAGTTTCAGGGTATTTATGTGTCACTGAATGAGTGAATGGGGAATGGGGAAGAGATGTACTCTAGTAGGATGTGCTTATACATTGCTTGCACCATGTACATGCAAGAGTTGTAACCTCGAGAGTATGGGGTAACAGTAAGGTGTGGGAAAATAATTAGGAAACACACAGAGCATGGTGGCACATGCCTGTAATCCCAGCACTTGGGAGGCTGAGGCAGGAGTATCACCACAAGTTCGAGGCTACAGAGTGAGTCCAGGCCAGCCTGAACTACATAGCGAGATACTGTCTCAAAAAAAAAAAAAAAAAAAAAAAAAAAAAAGCTGAGCTCTGAGCATTTATTTACAAGGTATTTAACAATACATCTGTAGAATTTAAGATTTTATGTTGACTATATTTAATAATCAGCTCAAAACTTTCCTAAAAATTTAGTGATTGACTTTCAAGAGTACAAAGCAGTAAACCTCTGGTTATCTAAATATAGCGATTTGAAAATTGGCATAATCGTACTACAAAAAATACACATATGTTGTGATGGTTTTTATCATTTAATAGGATATAAAAAGAGAGTTGACATGTCTATTGTTTGTGGATCCAATATGTGACCTTATTCTTAATACCAACACCAAGAAAAGGAATTTCATTTGTCATATAGTGACCTCTTTCTTTACTTCTTGACCTCTTTCTCTTAAACTATAGGTTTTAGTTCTATTGCTTTCAGATTACCTATGTGTTTTCATACTGATAAGTGGGCTAGAGAAAAGTTGGCTATTTATGGGAATGTGGCTCTATTTTATAATCCCAATAACTCATTATGCTCAAAAGTCAAATTAAACAGTACTTGCAAAGAGCAAGTTTCTTGACGTTATTAACACCTGACCACTTTTTCTCAAGAGTATCAATTTGCTTTATCAGGACTTTCTAATATCTCATCTAGCAACACCCAAGTATATAAATTTTAGATTCACATGTTCTCACTGTCCGTCAGTGAAAATAAGGTATGATGACCACGTAGTTGCCATGTCTTACCACTGGGGATGGGTGCTTTGATTGTGTAAGATCAAACCCCAGATTTTCTGGTAACAAACAGAAAACAGAGCAGAGATGACTCTAGTAGAGGGAGATATTCTCTCCCTCAGAGGGTACGTACTTATGCACGAGGACTCTGGCCTATAAAGCATGTGACAGAAGCCCTCCTTTTTGGAGAGGGTTTCCACAGGCTTGAGCCTTTCCACCAACACCAGCTCTCACTGACCCAAACAGGCCCTGGACCTCATCATCTCCTTGGTAATCCACTTGAATAATCCTACTTTTTTGGTGAGAATATGAATGCAATTCATGTCAAACTTTATCCAAAAGCTCATAGCTGTTTTGATCTGCTTTTCTTTTCAGGAGACAAACAGCCTTTCAAATTACCAGTTTCTGTTCCAGGATCTGGCCATTACAACCCTTATTGGTGTAACAAGTAAGGCACTTTTAAAGCTTTCTTCCTAGAGGTGCCCCCGAAAAGGAGGGAGGGAGCACGGGAGAGCCTCGTCTTTAACTGCCGAAAGAAACACTAGAATGTTCCTTAAAAGTAATCTTGCCATTAGACTCCTCCTACTCCCCACTTTCTAGTGAATATATGGATTGTTTCCCCACTTTCCCTGCATAGGGAAAATTTTGATTTATGATGCAATTTTCATACCTATTTGCACTTCAAAACTGAGAGGAAGGTGCAGAGATTTCCAGTACACTCTTTGCCCCTACACATACACACCTCCTCCCTTCTCAGCATCTCCTGTCCCCCCGTGGGGTTCATCTGGGACAAGTGATGAACCCACATTGACTCATCATAATCTCCCAAAGCCAGTAGTTTGCACTGAGGTTCATCTTTGGTCTTTTACATTCTATGCGTTAGGAACATGTAATGTGACATGTATTCATGACTGTAGTGCCATCCTGGGTATTTTCACTTTCCTGAGAATTTCTGTGTTCTGCTTATTTATCCTTTCATCCCCCCACACCTCCTGGCAACCACTGTGACCGTTTCACTGTCTCCCGAGTTTCACCTTTCCCAGAATGTTCTGGAGCTGGAATCATGCAGTGTGCAGTCTTTTTTGGATTGACTTCTTTCACTCAGTGACACGTGTTTGAGGTCCCCTCGTGCCTTTCCCTAGGATGACCGCTCCACTCTTTGTAGTGCTGAGTAATGTTCCAGGGTCTCCATGCTGCAGTTCATGTTCTCACTTACTGAAGGACATCTTGGTGCTTCAAGATTTTGCAATTATGAATGAAGCTGATGTAAACATCAGTGTGCAGATTTTTGTGTGAACTTCTCCTCAACTCCACTGGGTACATGCCCAGTAGTGAGGGTGAGTCGTGTGGCAAGAGTATGCTTGGTTTTGTAAGAAACCCCCAGACTTCGGTCTGCAAAAGCAACGGGGCCATTCTGCTTTTTCACCAGCAATGGATGAGAGCTCCTGCTCCACATCCTCAGTAGGCTTTGGTGTTGATGGTGTTCTGGATTTGGGACATTTGAATACATGTGTGGTGATTTCAGTTGTGTTTTTAATCCCACTTCCTCCTACCTTCTCAAGGATTTTGTTCCTGTAGAAATCCTCTTCTCAATCATCAACTTTTCTCTGGTCTCCTAGCTCATTAGCATCAGCATAGATATATGCTTTCAGATATTCTTTCCTTAAAAACTCCTTGAACCTAAGCCCATTACTAGCTACTGCTTTTTTATTATGAAACATCTCAGTGTTGTGTATACCCACTTTCTTCATTTCCCATCTTTAATTTTTTTGCCATTCCAGTTCCTTTTGTCACATTCTGATACTCAGAGGTGTGAATTTGAATGCTGTACTTGTGCTGTTGTTTGGTGGGGGGCAGTGGTGTGCTTGCTAATGTTTAACAACTAGCTCTCCAAAAAATTTTTTTGATCATATATATATGAGTTTATTGTAAATTTTACTGAAAAGATAACTGTGTAGTGTGAAATTTGCATATAATAAAAATATGCAATACTCTTTATTGTAAAATCCACTCTGCCAATTGATTCTCATAGAATACTTTCATTAAATTTTGCCAAACTCTTGTGTCTATAGCAAACTTATGGTTGCAGTCAATGACTGCATTAGTTTCAACATGAGTATTGGCTGATAGTGTTCTTTAACTGAATGAGTAAGATAAAAGCCAAACAACAAAGACTGTGTCAAAAATCCATCAGTGATGTGAACAACTTATTTGTTGAATGAGCCAGTAGTTATTAAATACCAGAGGTATATTTCCTCAGTATTTTAAAAAGTATTCACAATGCAATGACTACTAATATGACACATTTTTAAACTTCATTGTTAACCTCAAGACATAGATAATACTAAATATAGTAAAATAATTAGGAAGTTATCAGTTTTGGGTTTTCTTTAATATGTATATATTTATTTACAAATTTATATAATTTAGTTTTTTAGACTTATAATGAGCATTGTATTTTTAAAATTTTTAAAATTTTTATTTTTATTAGAACATTTTTTTTTTTTTTTTGTGAGTACTGGGGGATCGACCTCAGGACCTCGCGCGCCAACAGGCGCCCGTGCCGCTGAGCAATATCACCGGCCCCTTTTTCGTATGTGGGATCCGGGAGTTGAACTCAGGCCCTCGCGCTTGCAAGGCAGGCGCTTACACCGCTCAGCCATCTCACTGGCCCTATTAGTACATGTCTGCAGTGCATAATGATTGCATTCATTGTGTGGAATTGGTGCATGTTTGTAACATATCTTAATTCTTTTTACATCTTCTCCTCCCCTTCGTCCCCCTTTCTCCATCTCTTGATCCCCTTCCCATTTGCAAAAGATCTATCTCATGGGTTGCTATTATCTATATTTTATTTTACTCTTTCATTTGTTTATACTTTGGGTTTCTCATACAAGAGAAACTGTGTGATATTTAAGCTTGCGTGTCTGATTTGTTTCAATTTACGTTATGGTTTAGTAACATCTGCGTTTAATAACTGACTTGCAATTTTAACAGCAATTGGCCCTTAGGCACCAGCTCCAGCCATCACTATCTGGAAGGGAACACATTACTGACACATCACAAAGGTACACGTTTTTCATCACCTCTTTTGTAAGTCTCGTGGTCTTGCTATGGCGTGTTCCCTGCTCTGTCTTCTCATCATAATCTTAACAGCTGTCATGGCCAGTTTAGTTTAAAAACTTGTTCCAAAGCTCAAAAGAACATGCTCAAGTGGACCGCTGCTGACTGAAGTTCAGCCTCCACCTTCCCCAGAGTGCTCTTGTCAAGTCCACCAGTGACATCTCTGCTCCCCCTGACAGCGGCCCCTCATCCCGCCTCACTGCCCTTGACTCTCAACGGCACTTTCCTTCCTCAGAGGGCTTCTCCTCTGGCTTTTGTGATACTGCACACTTCTGAATTCCTCTATATCCACACACTCCTCTGTATTGCTCTGATGGACACAGCTTCCGCATCTCTTTTTCTTTTATTCGTCCTCTAAGTTTTTGAATGTCCCAAAGCTTGTGTTTGGATGCTCTTGGTTTTTCATCGTGTACCATCTCCCTAAGGGATCTCAACCAGTCCTTGACTTCAGTGTCATCTACTCTATGATGGTGAATCCCAAGTGAATATCTTTAGCCTTGATGTCTATCTAGAGCTCTAGATACAGAGCCACTTAACACCTTGGATATTTAACTGGACTCAAACTTAACACGCTCAAGCAGAATTCTCAATTCCACCAGATCTGACATTCAATAAAATATTGTTTGCTTGCTGGATCCCTCCTTTGTACTACTTACTGCTTCAGTGAAACAAAACGAAGATTCCTTTCTTCTTAAACAAGTATGTTACTAATGTATTCATTGTGAATATATAAAACATTGTGAGAGACAACAAAGAGAAACCCATTTTATTTTATCCTATTATTCAGAGTTAACCAATTAAAGCATTTTGATGAATTTCTTTCCAGTCTTTTTTCTACATAAATGAAAAACTATAATTTAATGTTATTAAATATTTTAATTACTTTTATTGTGGTAACATATGCATATCATAAAATTTGCCATTTTTACTGTATTTATTTATTTATTTATTTATTTAGAGACAGGATCTCACTAAATAGTTCAGTCTGGCCTTGAACTCACTATGTAGCCCAGGCTGGCTTCAAATTCGTGGTGATCCTCCTGCCTCAGCTTCCTGGAATTACAGGTGTGTGGCACAATGTCCAGCCTTACCACTTTTAAGTAAAGAGTTCAGAGGCATTAATTACATTTACAATGCTATGCAACCATCATAACTATGTATTTCCAGAACTTTTTCATTACCTCAAATAAGTACTCTGCCTATTAAGCAATTTCCCTTCCTAATCCATGGTGACCTCTAATCTTTTTGTTTCAATGAATTTGCCTTCTCAACATATTTCACGTAAGTAGAGTCAGACAGTTTGTCCCTTTGCTTCTAGTTTCTTTTATTTAGCATAATGTTTTCAAGGGTCAACATTTTGCCACATGCATCAGAACTTCATTTCTTCTTATGACTGAATCATACTCCATTATATGTATATAACATATTTGTTTGCCTGCTGATGAATGGGTTGCTTTCACCTATTGGCTACTGTGAATAATACCATAATGAAAATTTACATAAAGGATTTGGCTGAGCCTCTTGTTTTCAATTCTTTTGGGTATAGAATTTAATATTTGAAGAATTTAACGTTTGAAGAATCACTGAAATATTTTCCTAGCAATTGCACAATTTTACATTCTCGCCAGCAATATGAGGCTTACAATTTGTTTATAGCTTCATCAACACTTGATATTTAACTCCAAAAAATAATTTTAGCCATAATTTAGTGGTGTCTTATTGCAGTTTTAACATGGATTTTCCTAATAACTAACAATGTTGAATATATTTTCCTGTGCTTACTGGCCATTTGTGTGTTTCTGTGGAGAAATGTTTATTCAAATCTTTTGGCTATTTCTTCAGTGGATTTTTTTCATTACTGAGTTTTAGAATTTCTTAATATTCAGTTATATCTCAGTTCATGAAAGCTTCCATTTGCAAACAATTTGGTTCTCAAACAAGCATTCAGCAAAATTTGTGTCTGTTTGTGAACTCAGCATTGGGTAACAAACACGAACATGGCCATCTTCCCCAGAATCATGGAATGAATTAAGTTCGTGAACAAAGGTACCACTGTATTATGGATATTAAGGCCTTATCAGATATATGGTTGTAAATATTTTTCCCCATTCTACATTCCATCTTTGCACCTTTTTGATAATATTCTTTAAAGTAAAAAGGTTTTAATTTTAATGAAATGTAATTTGTCTATATATTTTTTTGTTGCTCATGCTTTTGGTGTCATATCTAAGAATCCATTGCTAAGTCCAAGATTATGAATATTTACCCCATGTCTCTTCTAAGAATTATGTCTATCTATCTATCTATCTATCTATCTATCTATCTATCTATCTATCATCTATCTATCTATCTATTATCTATCTGTATCTATCTATCTATCTATCTATCTATCTATCTATCTATCTATCTATCTATCTATCTATCATCTATCTCTATCTATCTATCTATCTATCTATCTATCTATCTATCTATCTATCTATCTATCTATCTTTTTCTTATGCTCTTATACTTAGGTCATTGACCCATTCTTGTTCTAATTTTTATATGTGGTGTGAGGTAGGGATGCAACCTCATTCTTTTGCACATGGAAATCTGGCTGTCTTAGTATCATTTCATTTTTTCTTTTTTTTTTTGTGGGTACTGGGGGTTGACCTCAGGACCTTGTGCGCCAGCAGGCGCCCATGCCGCTGAGCGATATCACCGGCCCCTTTTATAGTATATGGGATCTGGGAGTTGAACTTGGGTCCTCATGCTTGCCAGGCAGGCACGTAGGCTGCTGAGCCATCTCACCGGCCCCCTAGTATCATCTCTTGAAGAGACTATTTTTTGCCATCGAGTGGTTTTGACACTCATGTTGAAAATCAATTATCTACAGATGTATGACTTTATTTTTCAATTTAAAATTCTATTCTGTTGGTGTGTGTATTTCCTACTAGCAGCAGGCTGTTTTGATTACAGTTTTTATTGCAAGTTTGAAATTTGAATGCTAAGTTCTACAACATTGGTCTCCTTTTTCAAGGGTGTTTTAACTATTGAAAGCCCCTATAATTACATACACATTTGAAGACCAGGTTTTCTATTTCTGAAAAAAAAAAGCTATTTGAATTTTGATGAAGATTGCATTGAATCTGTGTATAACCTTGATAGTATTGACATTTTCACAATATTAAGTCTTCTAGCTCATAAACAAGGGTGTCTTTCAATGTATTCAAATCCTTTTAAGGTTCAGCAAAACACTTGAATTTTCACCGAACAAGTCTTTTTCATTCTTGATGAAATTTATTCCTATATGTCTTACTTTTCTTGTTGCTGAGACAAAATACCAAATGCCCAAAGTTAAGGGAAGAAAGGTTTATTTAGCTCACAGTTTATGGAAATTTCAGTGCATAATCTGCTGGCTCCCAGGCAGGGTGTTACATGGTGGCAGAAGACAGCAAAAGCAACAAAAGACCTAACAGCGTCTTTCTGCCCCTTTTACCTTATCCAGACTACCGGGATTAGGGTGGTGCCAAATCAATCAGTGGACTGATTTAGTAACCACACACCCTTAATCCCAGCATTACACATTCTAGATTCAACCACCTCTGAAAAAGCTGTATAATCACATGAGGCTTTGGCAGACATCTAGGCTCAAGCCATAACATTCACAAACAAAGACACCAGATATCTCCTCTTTTTTTGGATGCTTTTGGAAATGGAATATTTTCTTAATTTCTTTTTTGACTTGTTCATTGTTGATGTATAGAAATACAACTGCTCTTTATGTGTTGATCTTGGTCTTCAATCACTGCTAAATTCTCCTATTGAGTATAGTATTTTTCTTGTGGATTTTTTGGGATTTTCAATAGGCAAGATCTTGTCATTTGCAAATAAAGATAGTTTTACTTCTTTCCAACTTGAACTACATTTATTTCTTTTTTGTTCTTATCTAATTTCTTGGGGTAGAACTTGTAATATACTGGTGAATAAAGTGTTGAAAGTGAATATCCTTGCCTTCTTTAAAATCATAGGGGAAAAGCTTCCAGTATATCACCCTTGAGTATGACATTAGCTGTAGGTATTTTTTATTGCATGCTGAGCAATCATGGAGATTACATGTAACAGCCAATTCATGATGATCTAGTTTAAACAAATAGTTTAATTTTAGAAGCATGCGAAACTGCTCTTTTCTAGCTCTATCTCCCTCTTTTATGTTGCCGATGTCACAAATTACATCTCTATCGATGGTGTACCCAATAACATAGATATATAATTACTTTTATTGTGCATTTGTCTTTTACATCATGTAGGAATAAAAAGTAAAATTACAAACTGAATATACAACAATTCAGCTTTTATATTTGCTTATTTTTTACTGGAAATCGTTTTTCATAAGTGTTTGAGTTACTGTTTAGTAACTTTTCATTTCCTTTATGTAGGTTTAGTAACTAATTCAACTTTCGTTTATCTGAGAATTTCTTAATTTCTCCCTCAGTTTTGAAGGATAGTTTTGCCAGATGTAGAATTCTTGGTCACTGGGCATTTTTTCTTCCAACACTTTAAATATATCATCATGTTGACTTTGGCCTCCATGCTTTCTGATGAGAAATTAGTAGTTAGTGAAGATCCTTTGTGGGTAATGAGTGGCTTCTTCCCTGTTGCTTTTACAATTCTCTCCTTGTCTTGGCTTTTTATAGTTGGGTTATAATGCTTTGGTGTAGATCTCTTTGGCTTTAACCTTTTGGAATTCTTCGAGCTTATTGCATATGCAGATTAGTGTTTTACTGAATTTGGGAAGTTTTCTGATATTATTTCTTCAAGCATTCTTTCTTCCTCTTTCTATTATCTCTTTTTGAAATGCCTATGGTATGTGTTAGTCTGCTTAATTATGATCCACAAGTCCCTTAGACATTTACTTTTTCTATTCTTGTTTCTTCAGTTACTCAAATTGCATCAATTCAATTGTCTGTTTTCAAGTTCATTGACTCTTCTGCTTGCCCAAGTTTGCTCTTGAACCTATTTAATGCATTTTTACTTCATTTATTGAACTTCTCAGCTCCAGACTTTCTTTTGACTCCTTTTAATAATTTCTGTAACTTTATAACATTCTCATTTTGTTTACATATTGCTTTCTTTTATATATATATATTTGCCTATGGTTTCTTTAGGTCTTTGAACATATTTAAGAAAGTTATTTTAAAACCTTTGCTTAGTGAATCTAATATATGTGTTTCTTCAGGGATGATGTCTTTCAATTTATTTTGTTCTTTTGAATATTATAATGTGATAACCTTGGATGTCAGATTCTCCTCCTTCCCAAGGGTTTGATACATTTTGTTTTGCTATTGGTTGAAGGCTGTAGTAGTCCATTTATTTAGTGACTTCCCCAAACCATTTTTTAAAGACTTTGTAAGTTGCCATGTATAGTTACTGAAATCTCTGTTCCTTTAACTTTTGTTTAAGTAGTATTTTGACAGAGATATCCTTGAACTCTTGAAGTAAAAATCAAATGAACGAAAACATCTTTCCTAGTTTTTGCAGGCAGGTTCTGAGCTGGGATGATTATACAACACTTAACCAGGCTTGCACTGCATCTAGAGATTGTCTAGAGCTGAAAGTTTAGGGTCTTCTCTGAGTGTACATCTTGCCCCCCGCATGTGCATGGCTTTCTATATTCTGCAATATAATAGGTGTTTTTGAAAGCCCTATTTTTTCAAAAAGAAAGTTTTCGTAGCTTTTCCTCCCAGGCATTAGGTGAGTACTTTAACTCGAATTATAGTCTTTTGCCCCAAGCAACTGTGGGTGGTTAGATTCTGTTCTCAAGCAACGTGTCGCTTTTCTCCCTGAGTGAATTCCACATGAGGTGAAATGGAGAGCTGTGATCAGTTCCTCAGGTAGCTCCCAGACAGCGCAGCACAGGCATCCTGAAACTTGTGAATGAGGTCTACTGTGTTTCCTCTGTAACCTGGGACCTGACTCCCTCCCCGGGAATGCAGGCTACATCTCCAAGATTCTCATGGAGCCGATGAGGGAGTGAGGCTAGTAAAAATGAAAATGCCCAGAACTTTCTTACCATTTTTAGAGTTGACTACTTCTTGGTTCTGTGTTCACTTTGCTGCTTGTTGCATTTGTCCATTTTTCAGATTTCTGGCAAAGTAGTTTCTGCATGTGTTTCAGTATTCCTCTGGAGAGGTGGGAGCTTGGAGCTGTACACTTCCCATTTTGCCTTTGTCATTCCTCATTTGTTATTATTTCAGAACATTGCTTCGTAGCGACTGCACGTTACTCCATCATATAGATGTACCATAATTTATTGTAGATCATGCTGTGGTGATTATCTTTCCACATTTTGATTTTTTAGCTTAGGATAAATTTCTTGAAGTGAAATAACTATCTAAAGCTATGAACATTTTCCATTTTTTTGTACTTGTCAAATTTCTCTGCAGAAGTTTTGCGTCAATTTACATTTCCACAAGCAGTGCCTGAAAGGGTGCATTCCATCACTCCAATACCTATAATTTAATAGTTTTGCCTATTTATTTTTATTTATTTATTTATTTTTTTTGTGGGTACCGGGGGTCGACCTCAGGACCTCGCGCGCCAGCAGGCGCCTGTGCCACTGAGCGATATCACCAGCCCTTTTTTTGTATGTGGGTTCCAGGAGTCGAACTCAGGACCTAGCGCTTGCCAGGCAGGCGCTTATGCCACTGAGCTATCTCACCGGCCCAGTTTTGCCTATTTAATAGACAAAACATGGCATCTTGTGATTGTCTGTCTTCTCTTTTAAGAATTTCTCATGTGACTTGAGTTAAAATCCATTAATTGTTTTGTTCCTTCAGTTTGTGATGTGTTCATTCCTTCAGATGCGTGGGCCAAAGCTGTTATGCCATTTTTCTGGTGAGTAATACATTTCCCTGCTCTCTTCAACATGAAATTTGAATTTATTTTGTAGTGAATCTGAATGGTGCCTACCCTAAGCTGGTGCCTTTCAGACCTGCAGGACGGCTGATCTCCCCACCTGTGCTGCTCTCTGTCATCCTCAATGTCCTTCTCAGCCTGGCCATGCATATTGTGGGCTTTGTCTTGGTTCAGAAGCAGCCCTGGTATTCCATGGAGTTGCACAGGTAAGATTACAGCCTTAATTCCACCCTCACATTCTAATTTCTATCACCTGGCCAACATAAAGAGTAGCAAATGAATCTTTATCCTGCCAAAGGTTTTGGCTTCCTTAAGTCCTTTGGGAAAATTTACAACACTTATTTCTTCTCCTTAGCACAGTTTGATGGTATCATTTATTGGTGTATACCTTTGCCTGGGCTGCATGATAATGATCAATGACCACCTGTTATACTTAGGATGGCCAGGGATTATAGTTTGCTTTATCTGCCCCAGTTTATGCAGCCCTGTTTAAGTGAAGTCCTAGTATAATTATTAATGTTTTTCCCCTTTAAAACTGTCCCTGTTCAGTGACAAATTATGTAGTCACTCTACTTATAAATTATCAGAGGTCATAAGCCACTCAAGGGAAGGATCATGACTTCCTCATCTCTTTATCACATAGCCTTAAATGCACATGATGGGCAAACAATTTGATGGATAAATAACTGGTTGAATCTATCTATCATCTATCATCTATCTATCTATCGATCATCTATCTATCTATCTATCTATCTATCTATCTATATATCATCTTTCTATCTGTCTAAAAGGTAGGTCAACTGCTTGATTTTTTTCTTCCTTGCTTTTTCAACATATTCTTTACCAAAGTGCAGGCAATTTAGAAGTGTTGAGTGCCTTTTCTGGACACTAGCATGGAGTCCTGTGGATACAAATACTTCCTAAGGGTTTTACATCTTACTTCATTAGGTTTTTATTTATTTATTTTTTGTGTGGGTACCGGGGGGTCGACCTCAGGACCTCGTGCGCCAGGAGGCGCCCGTGCTGCTGAGCGATATCACCGGCCCCTTTTTCGATTGTGGGTTCTGGGAGTCGAACTCGGGCCCTTGTGCTTGCTGGGCAGGCGCTTAAGCCACTGAGCCATCTCACCGGGCCTCATTAGGTTTTTTTGTTTGTTTGTTTGTTTCCTTTACAGTGCCTGCACCGTGCAAAATCAAAACGTCTCAAAGTTAACCATTTCTCCAACTGCTCCAGAAAAAACTGGAGCCAATGGTTCCTATATAAGTTATGAGAACACTACTGTATGGTTTTTGGGAACAATCAACTGCATTATTGTGGCTCTTATATTCTCTAAAGGAAAACCGTTCAGGCAGCCCACCTATACAAACTGTGAGTAGAATTGTGTGGGACCAGAGGTAAGAGGTCCTTAAAGAGGACAGATACACCCAGGCCACGCAGGAAGCAGCTGTCATGTTGGTTCTTATCTAATGTCTCCCGACTTTCACTCCGGAGCTCTGTAAAACACATTCTGCAGCCTCATTCTCATGGGTTTTTGCTCCTTCCTTCAAAGCTGCATTAAATATGAAGGTTACTTTCTCCCTCCTATCCCTTCAGTAGAAATTTGTCTTCAGGTGTCATTTCTTGGGATCGCTCCAAATTAGGAAGATGGATTTTTTTTTTTTTTTTTTAGTACTTGTCCAAATTCATCCTGGGAACTGTAGGGAGAATTGTCACAGTACACAGCTGGAACCTGTCTCCAGTCTTGAAGACAGTGGTGGGGGTAGCATTGGGCGGTGACAAGCTGGGAGTGGGTCCAACCTGGAGGTGCCAGCTGTGGAGGATTGTAGAGGCTCTCGGCCGAAGGACTGCTCATCTTCTTATGTTCTGGGGTGGGGAGGTGTGTTAGCAGGAGAAGTGGGTCACCTGCTTAGTCTCTGGGACATTTCTTTTGTGCACTGTCACTGCTCAACTAATTCAGAAGCATGAGTCGAAGAATCCACATCCTCATAAAAATTTGTTGGCTCAGGGAAAATTATTTTGTCCCTAGCCTTCTTAGGATAAGGAAGCAATCAGATGCTGCTGACTTCCACAAGAATACAATTAAAAACGTATTTATGTACAGCCTTCTTTTTTCCCAGAAAAATTTTGAGGCACATGATTTGTGCTAAAGAGACTGGGGTACTTGAATGTCTTTAAAGCACTTTCTAAAAACGTATTTTTCATGTTATTTTATTTTATTTATTTATTTTTTTGTGGGTACCGGGGGGTTGACCTCAGGACCTCGCGCGCCAACAGGCACCCGTGCCGCTGAGCGATATCACCGGCCCCTTTTTCGTATGTGGGATCCGGGAGTCGAACTCGGGCCTTCGTGCTTGCAAGGCAGGCGCTTATGCTGCTGAGCCATCTCACCGGCCCTATTTTTCATGTTATTGTCTATATATTTACCACTTTTATTAATTGAAACTGATAACATGCATTTGAAAGATTCTACCTCCCTCAAGGACATGCATAGAAATTGTAAAGGCGAGATGCACTGCATAGAAATGAATGCTTTCCATCTATTATGCTGTGTTGGATTTAGAAATCAAGTAACTTTAATCGGTGTTAATCTAGGATATGTCTGTCAATAGATGTGGTACTTCATACTCTGATTTCTTGAAATGATAACTTGTGTTTTTATTTCTTTAGATGTATTTGTCCTTGTGGTGATTACACAGCTGGGCGTGTGTTTATTCATTCTATTTGCTGATATTCCAGACTTGTATAGGCGTTTGGATGTAAGTCTCATCTCTGGGGTATTATGACATTTTATAGTTTTGTGATACTGCAGCTTCAAAAAGCAAGTCACAGTTGCCATGGGCATGGGTATCTGACACTGATTACGTACTTTGGGGATGGCTGAATTTAAAAGAATGCTGAATTCAGATCCCTTCTTAATTTAAACTGACCCAGAAATAAAATTCCATCTAGTCTTAATTTCCTAAGACGAAAGACAGCCTTTGAAAAATATTGAACATTTTTCTTTTAAAAGATTCACTGTTAGATTGGGGAAAAAATCTATTTATGTTTTCTTTTTCAAGTGTGAGAGAAGTTCCTCTGAAGTACTTCTGTTTTGAAGCTATTTAAAGCAATTTTGCCTGTACCACATTGTTGTTTAATTCTCAAATCTGTATTAACATTATTTTACTTTTTAAAAACATGTTGGGCCAGTGAGATAGCTCAGCAGCATAAGCGCCTGCCTAGTAAGCGCGAGGTCCTGAGTTCGACTCCTGGATCTCACGTAAAAACAAAACAAAACAAAACAAAAAACAAAAAAAACCCCATGTTTTTCTGCATATTCATACTTAATGTCTGAAAGTTTATTCAAAGGGTGCACTCTCTTACGCTTTGTAATATTGGGACAACTTTGAAACCCTGCAATGTAGGCACAACTGTACATATTCAAGTAAGGTAAAAACATGTATTTTGATTCCTCTAACCTATTTATTTTGAATTAAAAATATAAAAACTGCTGAATGCCCTTTACACAAATAAACACAATACAGAAGACATGACTAAAGAAATTGAGCTTTTTTACTTACTGCTTTGAGTATCTGCTTGCCTCTCCATCTCAAAGATGAGTATTAAGAGGGCCAAGATAAGACCTCATTCATTCTCGTTTTACCATTCCTTGCACATCAAATGGCACAAAATGACAAAGAAATGACAGACAAGCAGCATACATTACGTTCCTAAATACGGAGAAGCACTTGCAGCATACAGTACATTTCAAACCAACAAAACCTTCACAAGCTCGCAGTGACATCGGAACTGCTAACAAATATCTACATTTGTTTCTTTCTTTTTATAACTGAGTTACTCTGGCTAACAGTTTATTTACCATTGTCCTTCAGAGACTTCATTAATTAGAGTAACTTCTTGTGGAAATAGACTTTGCCTGCTACTTATAACCTCTTAACTCTGCGGACAGTAAAGTTAAGCTCGTTGGGTTTGATTTACTCTTTAGTATCTGTGGACTCCACAGAGCGGCTGGATGCTCTCATGCAGCAGAGCAGGGAACGTTCTTGGTTGGCTGGAGCCTCTGCAGGCTCACTGCCTGCAGAACACAAAGGAGCCCGTGAAAAAGGAATTGTTTGCATTTTTAAATAATCATGTGTGCTGTTATTATATACAGATATGGGTTCACTTTAGAAAATGTACAATATTCAGGCAAGAAACATTATAATATTACTTACTGTATTTTTCAATCTTTTAAAATTCATATATTATAGATGTGTATTGACTAATTTATGAAGTTTATTTCATTTTAATGGAATTCTGCTGTTTTGCAACCTAGATACTGCTAACTTTTAAAAAATTATATTAATTTGTCTTTAATAAGCACGTATTAATGTGGGTTAAATTAAAAAATTAAAAGATAGTGAAAATCTCCCACTCATTGTAGCTCTTCTCTGGGGTCAGTTGATGACACCATTTTATTTTAAGTACTTTCACGCTTATTTTATACATATGTACAGAAGTATGTATATAGTTCTCTTGTTTATATTGTCTCCCGCTTTTTACATGAATGGTAGCAGCTATTACATTTGTGCAGGACTCCGAGATGTAGGTGTCAAAGTGGGATGTATTGTGCGAGGGACTTACTTGGAGGAGATGCTGTCAGGGAACAGTGTAGGAAGCCAGTGCAGGTGGGGAAGGTATGCTGCCTGATGCAGGCCTGACCCTTGTGTAGGACAGAGGCAAGGAAGGAGCGCTGGACGAGCGGAGTCCTCGTCTGCCCTGCAGTTCTAAGGGCCGAGACAAACTTGCCTGTCACATGTGTCTGCTGTCTCGCAGGAGTGAATCTCGTGAGAACCCCAGCTGTCCTTGCTGTCAGGCTCTGAGCAGCCCATGAGAAGTATGGCTTTGGGGTAGACGTGGTGGTGATCCCGAGCACAGTAGTTGGGGTGTCTGTTATTTATCTTCCCAGCAGCAGGAGATCTGAAAGGAACATTTTCATAGCTGTGTGTATTTATCTTCCCAGCAGCAGGAAATCTGAAAGGAACATTTTCATGATTGCTACAACCACACACAGAGTCCTGCACCTTGCTTCTTGCATGTAACAGAATATTTTGGTACTTGTTCATAAAAGCACATCAATATTCCTCATTCTTTTTAATGATAACACAATATTCTACTGTATTTATTATATTATGTGGTATATATAATGCATATACCATAATTTATATGTTGATTCCCTATTGATAGACATTTAAGGATTTTTCCCCAAATTTTTTACTATTTCAAGTAAAGATGCAGTACAATAACCTTATTAATACATATAGGATACAAATATATCATCTCAGTCATGCACAAATATAGCTCTGGGATGAGTTCCTAGAAATGGATTTGAGTTTTTAATTTGGAGAACACCATTTTCCATAGACATCCATCAACTTTTACTCTCACCAGTGTATGAGGCAATGTACAAGATGGTGCTGGGTATGGAACAGTTTACTTGTTTTTTTTTTATCCACCCATCCATCCACCCATCCATCCACCCATCCATCCACCCATCCATCCACCCACCCATCATACATATAGATCTGGCATTGTCCCTGAGAAAAGGCTGGGGAAGACAGAGAACGTGGAGAAAGAGATAAGTAGTGACCATCTTCAGTTCAGCCCCACTTTCTCTCTTGGCAAATGGCCCTGTAAGGACACAGTCCATGTAGCTATGGGCACCATCGTGAGGGTGAGCACTGGCTCAGTGCTCAAAGGCAAGATATGGTTAGGAGAGACCTGGCTTTGGAGAGAGAAAGGCAGCCCTATCCAATGTTTTGGTTTGACACATGTATCTCAGGTCCACTTGGGAATAAAGCCACATTCCTGCATTCCCTCTTCAAAATAAATCAAAGCAAGCCGACAAAAATACTTTTATTAGGGCCGGTGAGATGGCTCAGCGGCGTAAGCGCCTGCCTTGCAAGCGCGAGGGCCCAAGTTCGACTCCCGGAACCCACATACGAAAAAGGGGCCGGTGATATCGCTCAGTGGCACGGGTGCCTGTTGGCGCGCGAGGTCCTGAGGTCGTCCCCCTGGTACCCACCAAAAAAAAAAAAAAAATACTTTTATTATTATTTATTTTGATTGTAAATTGACCAAAGTTATTTTGGGAAATTTAGAAATTATAGAGATGAGAGAGAGAGAAAGAGAAAGAGAAAGAGAAGAAAAGAAAAGAAAAAAGGAAAGAGCAACTATCATAATTCCCAAATCATTGGAATTATTGAGTATAATCCTTCCAAACTTTTTTTCTATGTAAATATCTATAAACATTATTTATATATGTACATATACATGCATTTATGTATATATGTATACATGCACACATATGCACTTTACGTATGATTTTTTTGTGTGTGTGTGGGTACCGGGGGTCGACCTCAGGACCTCGCGCGCCAGCAGGCGCCTGTGCCGCTGAGCGATATCACCGGCCCTTTTTTCGTATGTGGGTTCAGGGAGTCAAACTCGGGCCCTCACGCTTGCCAGGCAGGCGCTTACGCCGCTGAGCCATCTCACCGGCCCTACGTATGATTTATGACCTATGGAAATATACACCTTGAAGATGTGAACATTTTCCAGCATATATTTGTTCTTAGAGTAACTGGGCTCTGTCATCTCCTCCCAGCTGCTCTGCACTCCTATCCTGTGGAGGGTCTACGTTGTCATCATGCTGAGCTCCAACTTCCTCATGTCCCTGTTTGTGGAGGTAAGTGCCTCAGGCTGCTGATTGCTGTGTGAGAGTGGTGGGGGCTCTGAGGAGTGTGAAAATGGAATAACCTTGGTGGACAAGTACTCAGCATTGCAAGCAGCTCCCTGCCTGCTATATTGTGAGCAAACTGCTTTTCTCTGATGAGTTTCAAACAGGCCATTAGTTTTCTCATATTTAAAGTGGGGTTAGAGAGAATGGAATTATGATCTTTAAGATCCTAATCATTTCTAAAATTACAAAATAGAGACCTAAACAAAACACAAAAATCACATTTTAAACCTGTGATCTGATTCATGTATCAGCTCTTCCATCACTGGGATAAAAATACCTGGTGCCACAAATTTAAAGGAGGAGAGGTTTATATTGGCTCACAGTTTCAGTGGGTTCAGGCCACAGTTGGTTGGCTCCAAGGCAGAAACAGTGTGGTAGAAAGGCTTGGCAATGGAAAGCTGCTCATGCCATGGTGGCCAGGAAGGAGGGAGTGGGATGGAGGACCCAGGTCATGCCCCCCATGACCCTGCATCTTCTGACCAGGCCCCACCTCCAAGCAGCACAGTCAGCTAAGAACTCATCAGCAGATTACTGATGGTTACGGTGCACCCATGATCCAATCACCTTCCAAAAGTCCCACTTCTGAAGGTGAGACTTTTGGGGGACATTTTAGATCTAAACCATAACAATTCACACATGATGACATTTGCCCTTTCAATGTATATAATTCAGTGATTTTTTTAGTATAACCATGTATTATATAATCATAAACTCTACCTAATTCTGAGACATTTTCAGCACCCCAAAAGAAATCCCGAACCCATTAATTATCACTTTTCATCTCCCTTCTCCCTGCACTGGGGGCATAACAAAACTCAACTGACAGAAGCTTAAATAGTAAAGGCATTTTCTGATTCCACAAGAAGAGTGAAAGTACGTGGCTGCGGGACTCAGTGATGCTGTTAGGGATCTGCATGTTTTTGCTTGTCTTCCCAGCATCCTTAGATGTGGCCTCTCATGCTTGTACTTATTGATTATGGTTCTCAGAGAGCTTCCACATAGCTGTGTGATGGGAAAGTTTTCCTGAAGGAAGAAAGTGAAAGCAGAGGTGCCAGTGAGCTTTTTATTCCCTCAAATTTGCATTTTTAATCAGGAAACTAAATTTTTTCTGCAGCCCAATCCCTGACTTCCTTTTATGCTTAGAAGTCTTTTTGTGATCCTGAGTAGAAGAGGATTCTTGGAAAGGGAATCCATGCCAAAAGTTAGACACAGCAGCTTAGACTGTTTGTTTATTTGTTTTCCTTTCAGGTGGACAGGGAAGAATTTAGGGAATGAGCTGCAGGGTTGTCAAGTGTCAAAGTCCTCCTAATCCCCAGACGGAAAGCCCTTCACTACTACAGTATCTCTTGTGGCGCTTGCCATTTCTTACTTGTATCTATGAATCCTTCAGTTGTTCCTCATTCATTCATCTTTCCACAAACATTTTTTTCCCATGTGCCATGTCATAGGCCACTATGCCTGGGGGAGAAAGATGACAGAGGGATGGAGCTTAAAATCTTCAGGGAGAAAGGGGTTATCTTAGCTACTTTCTCATTCCTGGGATACATTACCTGACACCCACAATGTAAGAAAAGGTTTATTTTGGTTAACAGTTTGTAGAGGGTTCAGTCCATAGCTGGCTGGCTCCAGGGTAGGGTGGCACAGCAGAGGAGCACGGCAGAGAAGAAATAGCTCATGGCATGGCAGGCAAGAAGCAGAGAGGGTTCATAGAGGAGGAGGGACATATGCCATTCCAGGAATGCCCACAGTGACCCACCTCTTCCCACCAGGGGAAGACTAATCAATCCACTGATGCATGTCACACACATGATTCAGTCACCTCCCACAAGTCCCATCTATAAGGCTTTGAGAGGCATCTAGATAACAGAGGACAAGTGTTTCCGTTATTTTTCCAGTATTAAACTATGCTGGCAAGAAGTCGTGGTGGTTTCTATGGCATCTAAAGCCCTGCTGTATTCTAGTAGGGGTGAGTAACTTTTTATTCTGTTATTAAATGTAAGAAGTGACTCTGCCCAGCACCAGCAAATAGAGGGGGTAATTTAATGCTTGTGAAAACCAGTTTCTTTGCTTTACATGTTGAGTGAGAAATAGAGATGTACACATGAACATTTAGTGTGAGTTCCCAGTGGCTTTTAAATTGAAACGTAACATTGAAGGACACTAGCCCCAGTGCCAGGTCCCTCCACTGCCACCTCCAGCCTCTCAGAGCTCCTCTTCCCTGCCATCAGCAGGTCCTCAGGGACTAACCAAAGCCATGTGAGGCTTTGGTGAAAGTGACTGCAATTGGGAATTTTAGACACTGCTTTCCTCCTTCATGCAGTGAGCCTAGCAGAATAGGAAAGACCTGAACAATCATTAACAGGCAAGATGTTTTTCCTTGGGGGGCTCTAGGCACATGTGTCGGAGGATACCAAGGATTCCTGGGTTGTGCTGTGTTAATCCCATGCTGTGGGGCTAGCCTGTGACACAGATGGTCCAGCCAGGTTTTGGAAGGATATGGTCTACCTCCTTTTGCACAGTTCTGACTATTGTTATGTTTGCCGAGGTCTAACTCTAACCCCAACCCAGATCAGGCTGGAAAATAAACCAGTTTAAATGAGATCTTACCATGCCAAGTGTCACCATCTGTCTGCTGAGATGATGGGAGCTAATGTGGATAGCGCTAATGATTCCCATTATTTTAAATTACTTATAAGTGTGTAAGAGGGTATGTATGTAAGTATATAAGTATGTCTGGGTTACAGCGAGTCAGAAAAACTCATGTGGTGGAGTTTTATTAAGAAATAGAATCTTGTGGAGGCTTTTCTTTTGTTTCGAGCTCTGCATGTAATTTACAATGCACAGTGACAGGAGAATCACCTCTCAGTGCTTCCATTTCCCCTTCCAGACCAGCAGGGTGACACAGGTCACCGCACTTCTAGGACTGAGAAAAGCTCCAGGCAAAGTGGAGAGCACTAATTTCCCTCTCCCTTGTCGTTCTCTCTTCATTTCTTCTGTTTGAAGGTCTGCTAAGGTTTCATGGAGCTAAGTTAGATTTAAAAAGTTTTAGTTGACACCAATGCTCCTGCCTTACCCCAGCTCTAAGGAGAATGACGGTTTTCTTGTTAAATGAAGGGGATAAAACCCTTGCTGTGAGAAAGTAGAATAACAGGTCCAGCCAGGTGAGCCCTGAGGTTTGCAAAAAGCTGGTGCTGGCCAAGTGGGTCTTCAGCATCCTGCCAGAAGATGGTCACTTTTCGGAGGAAAGATTTGAGCTGTTCTCCATTCTTTCCATGGCAATGGAACTCAAACAACAAAGATTGGTGGATTTTAGGAAAATAGTTATCTATTGTAAAGTTCCTTTAGAATCCTATAAATTAACTCTTTCTATCTAACAAAGATGCTGCTGGTGGACATCAAAAGCAGGTCTAGTTCTGTAGGACAGCTTAGATCCTCATATTTTTCTCCTTGTTTCTTTCTTGATAACATTTAAAATGCTCAACTTTTGTGACCAACTATGATTAAAATGGAAAATCAATGCGCTAACCTCTCATGTACTCTGTATTGTACGTTATAATGTGGGCTGTGTTCAAGGCCCAGTCTACCTCATGAAATACAATGGCAGCCCAAAATGTTTCTAGAGGCACACAATTTTTTAAATCTTAAAATGCATTTCAATGAAGGGAAAGGTTGGAGGCAATGAGTGGTTCAGAAATGTAAGTCAAGGGTGAGAATTATGCCCTGGCCTGCCCTGCATTGTAGATAATCTCCACGACAAACATAAGGATTATCATTTCTAACCCCTGAGACTCAGATAGGGTAATTAATTTTTTCGTAGTAAGTGTGAGAGCTGCAATCTGAATCCAGCTCTAACTCGAGAGGTGAAGGCCATGCTCCAAATTCATTGACCTGCATCCAGGACTGTACAGTGCCATGGCAGAGTGTACTCAAGATACAGCACAAATGTGCCACGTCCTTCTATAGATGTAATTCTATCTGGTGGCATTTGAAAATGCCATTTTATATTAAATCAAATATGGATGTGATATGGTACTGGATATAGAAATAGAATGATTTTATATTTAGACGTAAGGTACAAAAGAAATTTCGTCTTTGAGATAAACCACCTCCAGCTTGACTTCCAAGTGCTGGAAATTATGTTCTTTCTTCTTCCAGAAGAGTTACTGAAGCAGGAAAGTTTAAGGTGCCAAGACCTATGCCAGGAGACCACCTTGGATTTGTTCAGGGCTCGAGCTCTCTGTCAGATGGGGTCCAAGCCGATGATGTGGTGGTGCCTGATTAAGAACTTTGGAATGTGGAAGCCTTACAGCACTTGACCTCCAAATGTAAACAATAACTCTTTATTTTGCAGGAGGCTATTATTGAAAACCGAGCCGTGTGGATGGCAATCAAAAGATGTTTTGGTTATCGATCAAAAAGCCAGTATCGGGTATGGCAGCGGAACTTGGCGAATGACTCCAGCTGGCCCCCACTCAACCAAGTCTCCTACTCTGACATGCCGGGGTGTGGCAGGGTGGTTTCCTACAGCAATCCCGTGTTTGAGAGCAACGAGGAACAGTTTTGAAGGAACTGTGATGTGCAAGCTGATATTACAGAGAAACAAGGGAAAAAGGGACCTGTTTCAAGTGATGTTAAAACAACGAGGCTCTTAGAATATCAGCTGGAGTTTCAGGGATACCTTTCAAATCATGGTGACAAAATTAAAGTCTGTTTGATAAAATATTTCCTACGGAGAAGAACACTGCCCCCGGAAGAGTGCTTTCCTCTTGGCTTCTGAATGTATTGGAGGCAGCTAGTGAACCATGAGGGGGCCAAGGACTGACATGGGCCAAGAGCTTGGGAAGCCAAGAGAGGAAAATATGTACTCTGTCTCTTTGTTTTTGTTTTGTTTTGTTTTTGTTTTTGTTTTTTCAGTTCTAGGACGTTGAGCACGCTAAATAAGCACACTGTAACAATGAGCCACACTGCCAGCCTGTGTGATTTCTCTTTTTTGGGTAATATTCCTTCTAAATGAGTTGAGGGGAGTCATACCACATATATATGTGTAGAATTGTAACATGTTAAAGATCATTTTAAAATTTCTACTTCACCGATGGAAAATTAATTCATGGGAACCATCACATCAATTTTCACTGTCTGGTTTCCTTTCCTTGGTGGTACTTCTCAGATTTGAGGGTTTTTCTTCTCTTTCTGCCCTTCTCCTGCATATTATTAAGGAAAACTCAGCCTATGCTGCAATATCAAATAAGCCCCCTAGCTCAGTGCCCTACTACACTAGAGCTTTATTGCTCCAGATGGCTCTAGGACAGCTGTCCTCAGGGTGGTGACTGCTTTGGTCTGAGGCTCCACCACCTCAACCCAAGGACTCTGTGTATGGCATGGCAGGGAAGGAAGACACTGGAGAGCACATGGATGATCAAGTGACAAGTGACACCCATGTCTGCCCCCATTCTGATCTCATAGACAGGGATTTAGCTAAGGAGCTCGGAAGTGCAGGCTCCTGTATGGAGGGCCGCTGCACAGGCACATGACCCGTGATGACACTGTCTCCTGGTTACCAGGGCCTCGCACATGGTTTAATGCTCTGCTAGTTCCGTTTTGCAATTGTGAACAAGAACCCTCACATTTTTCGTTTTACATCAGGTCCCACAGGTGATGTAGTTGTCTGGCTTCTATTCTACACTAAGAAAGGAAAGTTGCATATCAAGGAGCACTAGTATCACCCACTGGTCTCTGCCGCTGACCCTGTGTTCTTCTATGTTTCCTCTCATCTCACATGCCCAACTCCAGTTGTTTTCACTCCTCTACTATTTTTGAGAAATTTTATTCTTGTGCATTCTTATTTAGTACTCTATATTTTATTATTTTTCTTTTTTGTTATACATGTTTGTAATACATAATGATTGCATTCATTGTGGGGAGTTGCTACATGTACACGACACATCTTCATTCTTTTTATATCCCATTGCACTCTGCCCCTCTCCCTCCCCCTTCCCTGCATCTCTTGGTCCCCTTTTGTTTTCCAGAACTTCTATCTCACTGTTTCCTATTATATCTTTTATTTTGCTCTTTATTGATGCTTTGGGTTTCTCATGTGAGAGAAACCATGCAATATTTAATCCTGTGTCCGATTTCTTTCACTTATCATTTTAGTCTTACGCATTCTGCATTATAAATCATCCTTAATATAAATCCCTTCACAATCACTATGTTTCTTAGATTTAAGGGTTAAGTTTCTAGAAAACTAAAATTTCCCTATTTTGTTACTATTGCAGTTTGGTTATATTGGATTGATGCAGCATAGAAAATACCCAGGTTTCTGTTAGGCCGGTCAGTAGCCCACACTGAATTCTCAGAGAATATCTACACATAGTATTTTAAAGTGAAAACACAATACTCATTATGAACACAAAATGCCGAAGTGAATGTTCTGAGCAGAGGTGACTTCTCTGCTGAGGGCTTTGCTACTTATTAATAACATTTGCAATCATTCCTATCCCGACTGAGCTCTTGAGCAGGGCTGGTGGATCTGTGACTGCAGCTGATTTAGGGAACACAGTGTCTCCTAGCTACAAGGACACCTTGCTGCTTCTGCTTGTGATTTTAAAATAGGGCATGAAGATAGTTCTGTGTTTCACATCTGAAGAAGCATTGTCTTCCTCAGTATGGAAAGAAATGTTTCCTTTTGTAGTCAGCCTCAGCAGCGATATGGCAGCTCAGACGTCTTTTTCCTAGAACTGCTAGGGTTCCTCATTTCCCAAAAGTGGAGCGCTATGGACAGGGGCAAGCTGGAGGCTGTCTACAACCTCCTTGTGAGCAAGAACAATGCGTGCAGTTCACACTTCAGTGAGTCTCTCACCAAGCGCTGTCTCCTGCACTAACTCATTGAATTACTCAGTTCTGCTACTTGATGAGGGAGGGCTGATCATTTCCACTACAGGAATGACAAAACTGAGATTCAGGGTGATAAAAGCAGACTCTGGCCTCAAACACAGATATGAGCAAACCTTAATTGCTTCCCCAAAACTCCTAATTTTGAAGCTCTAGTTAGGGAAGGGAGTTCAGTGTGATTGCACAGTCAAGCAAAATTTCTTATTTTCCAGGTGGTGAAGGGAATGCTTTATTAAAAACAGAGCATCTGTTCAAATAAATGCCAGGCATCTTGCCAGGCCTGGACTAGAGGTATGCTAAAAACAAAATAACACAAAACCCCAAAATGAATATCTGTTGGTCTTTTTGAGACTCTGGGTTACTATTGCTTTGGTCTTCAGAGATTTCATCCTCAATAATTTACTAATGGAAGCAGGGTTAGGGGACTCTTGTTCTCCCTCAACCACAAGCTCAGAAAATCTTTGCCAAAAGGGACTCATTTGGAGACTTCTTGGGACTAACCAGACCTTAGAAACAGTAGTTGAAAGAACAGTGAGGGCTTAGCCTGGGAAGTTAGAGAGCCAGGGAACTGTGAGAGTCGCACTCAAATTCTTGAAGGATTGTCATGGGAAAGAAGGTTAGCACTCTCCCCGAGCCACAGAATCAGTAGGGGGAGGGGTAAGGAGCATGTGGGAACAAATTCAGGCTAACACGAAGACCACTGTGCCAGCAGCTAGCAGTGAGGCACGGAGAAGCTGTTGAGTGTGACGTTTGGCTATTTCAAGACCGGTTAGAGAAGGGAGACAAGTATCAGATGAAACTGACCCCTTTCAGGCTCAGTACCCTCAGCAGTTCAATTGTATTCTGTGATGTGAACCATTTACTACAGACGCCCACACAGAATATCAGAATATCATGGGGAGACAGGTTGGAGAGGGGACTTCTCAGCTCCCAGTATGATGTGGACACACGGATTTGGTGTCTTTGTGACCTAGAAGGGAGCTTCTGATGGAGTTAAGAGTCTAGCAAAGATGCACAGAATGAGGAGTCATGAATACTATATTGGCAGCTGGAGGAATATTTCAGAGGTGATTAATTTTTTAGAAAGAGGTTTTTGAAAATTTTGAGTAAAAAAGCATGAGAAAGTATCTCAAAGGTGAGTGTAGAGCTACATGCCACAGATATACTTTCCTGACCAGGACTTGGAAGAAAAAAGGACACAGTTACATGACCCAGATTCCTCGAGGGGTCCCCTGTATGTTCAGTCCCAGGTATCCAGCTGTTACATAGAAAGCAGCACCCTGACTGCACCCTCCTCTCCACAGCTGTGAGGGTCTGAGAACGGAAGGTCTCCGTGCTCCGATGTGCTCACAGAAGTGTGTCTTTACACTCTTGCAGATGTGGTGAAGGGAAAGGGATTATTTATTCATAACTTTGTATTTAGTTTATGTTATAATAAATTATTCTGTACAAAAGAGGCAGGTGAAATCTATAATCCTGTTTTCTAAAATCTACCTTTCTCTCTTGTCTCTCTGTGTCTGTCTGTCTGTCCATCCATCTCCCTCCCTCCCTTCCTCTCTTACACTGGAGTCTTTCGCTCTAACAAAGTGATATGGTCTACTCTAGTAATGTTGAATAAAAATAACATCTTTACAAGATTCCAGGCATGTACTAACACTACAGATGCTATTATTTTCTGCTTTATATACTGGGCTTTACCATTTAAAGATACTTTCATACTTGTTCTTTGATTTTAGCCTTGAAGCAAACTTAAGAGGAAAGCAGGGCAAGGACTACTATCCCCGTGTTTTAATGAGGTGCCAGACCCTTGTCTCAGCATATTGCCAAGGACACATGGCTTGTGGTAGAGGAGATGGCTCAGGGGCAGGTCCGTCAGCAAGTTCCCCTGCTGTGCCATTCTTCAGTGTTGTCTTCTTGTAAATGAAAAGTTTGTAGCACGGAGCAACAAGCCCACAGCAAGACAGCTATCCACTGCAATCGCCACCGTGGGTATAATTTCCCCTAGAGAGACTTTTTAATTTCTCATAGAAGTTCCCCAGAACCTGACCATCAGTCACAGAAAAGGTCAACTCCTACAGCTGAGGGAGTAAAACCGGAACACTAGGGTGTTGGGAGCCTACTTCCTGTGATCAGATAAAGCTCTGGTTTCTGACTGCAGCATCAGGAAGCAGAAACCTGTATTTCTGGTTGAAATTTGTCCCGGCCCTGCTCTGTACAGCTTTCCAGAGTCATACAGATTCTCTTTTGGTTTTTAGCTATGTTCCCTTCCATATGCATAAAAAATTGAAAGCTCCTGTCTCATACAACATTCGGTCTGCCTTTTGGTTTTGTTAAAATGATCTTGTAAACTTTATCAATAAAATGATTTTCTTCCAAATTGGACAAACGTACCAATAAGGACAACAGGACACAGCTAGACTGGAGTTGCTGGGGGTGATCCTCCAGGCTGCCCAAACATCCGGAGGCTGTGGCTCCCCCAGGAAGATGGCACTGGCCGCCCTCTCTGTCTTGATGCTCTGTCCTGCCAACCCCGTGCCCATGGCTGATTCCTTCAGATTTTGATTCACTTGCTGCTTCTTCCAAGAAGTTTTCCCTGACCATTTTATTTAGTGTTGTCCTTCCCCACTAGCTTGGGTTTTTGGTCTTATTTTGGTCTTATTTGTGCAGCTCTTCAGGTGATTGAGATTTGAAGGGAACTACTTATTGAAGATCACATCCTTAGGAAATCACTGAGCTGAGTCTAAAACCCGGGACTACTGACTTCTAAATCAAGGTTCTTTGTAGTCGTTGTCCCTGGCCAGATTCTGCTGAGCAAATTAGTGAATCCCCTGAGAAGAAGAATGCAGAGCATTAGAGAGCCTTGTGCACTGTGGAATGAAAAGCTCTTAAGGAGGCATCCAGACTCTCCCAGCTCTGTTTTCTTGTTCTCTCCCCACTCTCGACTCTGTCTCCTCCGTGTGCCAGCTCCACGGACATTCTGATGAATCACTGTCCTGTGATAAAGGCTAACTATGGAGACGGTCGAGTTGGAAGTTGAGTTAAGGATGGCTAGACCACAGGCAGGTCTCACGTGGGTTGTGTCCCTGGGATCAGCATCCATATTGTGTTGTCACAATTCAAAGCGGTGGTTCTGTGTGGTGTCCAAGAGGCTTTGTGGTGAGTGTGTTTGCTTCCGTCACCACGACACAGGTACCCAGTGAAGAGCGCCTCCTCTCCCATATCCGCTCAGTTCTTCAGCCCCCCAAAGGACCCCTTCATGGTAATGTCCTTCTGTTCTGCAGCCCTTGGTTACCACCTGGTGATTACAGGAGCCTCCTGACTGCTCTTCCTGGCTCAGGTCTCTCTTTTCTCTTTCCTTCTTGAGGAAGGAATTCTACTGCTCAAATCTGATGGGATGTCCATGTTTGGAAATCCTTAATACTGTATTCTACATGCTCTACTATAAAAAGGCCACGTGGCTTAGTAAGGAAGTCAAGACCCTTTGCCCTAGCCACATCTAATCTCAGCTCAGACTTTTCCCTGTTTCTACTGCAGTTTCTACTGCAGCAACGAAAACTTCTATTTTTCCCATTCTTCTACCTTGATACCTTTGCTCTACTGGGGCATCAATAATTCTTACTTTTATGTCCACACATCCAAATACTTCCTACTTCTCAATATCCAGTTAGAATGCCACCCACTCTGTTAAGCCAGAAGGGAGCACTCCTGCACCTGCCTACCCACCACACACTCCCTCGCCATCGTTTTTTGTGTGGTCTCTAACTTTTTAAGCCTTGTATTGTGGGCCCATTGTGCTTCAACTTCTCCTGCCTGCCGCCCCCCTTCCTTGGACTAGCATCCATCTTTTGAGGGGAGGATGAAGCCTGGATCATTTCAACATCTTATTCTGCACCTAGCACAGGGCCATGCTTAGGGCCTCAGCAAGCATGTGGGACATGATTGAATAAAAAATATAATCACTGGGATATTTCATTGATTTATTTGTCTTCCTTTGTCTGTGAACATCTGTTTTCTATCCAATACAAAGAAGCTTAACCCAAACAATAGTGCTATGAATAAAAACAACCAGAACTACAAAGTATAATGATACAATACTGTGCTTAGCTTGCCTGCCAATTTATATAGTGAGGGTGTGGGAGTGTGGTGTGGAATTAGAGAGTTAGGTGTATGCTACAATGGTTATCTCAATGTCTACAAGACACATGCTTCTTTCGTGAGGATGTGAGGACTTTCATACAGAAATACCCCAAGTGAAGAGAGAGTTGAGGCAAATGAGCTTGTTTAAAAAAGTGAGCATTGGTTATGAGGAAACAGAGGTAAAACTGGAGTACAACAAGGTTCATTTTTCTTCCTGTTTGCTGGTTTCATCCCCCTTTTAAGTTCTTTTGCAAGGCCCCAAGGATGAAAAAGCTATGATGAAAAGAAGGATAGGGACAAAGACAGAGGGATAGATAGGGTGAATGGGTAAAGAGCACCTGGGAACAACTTCAGGCTAAGAGGAAGATCACTGTCCTAATGTCCACCACTGAGGGACGTGAAAGCTGGCCTCATAACACACACACACACACACACACACACACACACACACACACACACATCCTCTGTGTCATGTGTGCTCTGTATGTCACAGTGTAATAAAAGCAAGATGGAGGGAATCTACCCATTACTCTGTGACTGAGAAGTGACGTATATGTGAACACAGGTGCAAAATGCATGTCGCTAGTGGCTGGAGATGTCACATGGAGATACATTTGTGACACAAAGAGTCTGAGTATGTCTCCGAGTAGCTAAAGGAAAAAGGAAGTGGTGAAGGGAGATGGAGAATGGCTGAGGATGACACAAAGTGGCTATGCACCTCTCAAAGTCCTGGGGTCGCCAGAACCCATCTCAGAGGCAAGCAAGGCCCGCAGAAGTCCAACCATGGAAGCTACAGACACCATCTCAAACAAATGACCCATGGTCCCCACAATTACCACAGGTAGAAGGAGGGAAAAGCATTCTGTAACCAGGAATACTGCATGCTGAATCACAGACTGGGGACATCTGTGATCTTCTTAGTGACTCAGGAGGGACTACGGAGTGGAGGGACTTCTATGGTCCTGTTTTTGACCACTGTCTCAGGTTTATGTGGTTGAGAGAACATATGTTATAGATAGGAAAGAAACCTTGCCACAATATGGATACCAGCCCAGGGAAAGGCCACAGAGGAATGCTTAGGGGGAGAATCCTCTGAGAAATCACAGCAGAGCTCCAAGGCCACCAGTTCCTTGTCCACTCCAGAACGGATGAAGTACAAGATGACATGACACCACAGGTAACTGGATATCGTTTCTTAAAACCAGAGCCAGTTTCTTCCTGACCCAGCCCAAGTTTGTCGTGAGAATTTGTCATAGGCTTAAATAACCGAAAGAATTCAGCCACAGTGCATGACTAATCAGAAACTGGTTTGATCTAGTGACAATGTGTAGGCTTGAATCCCCTTTGGATGAACTGTAGAACTCAAATTTGTTCTGGATACCATGTCATACTTGGGAAACTTCAAATCATTGCATCTTCCCACACCTCAGGGACAGCGAAGCTCACAGGTAACCCTGGGCACAGTGGGTGGCTTGGGAAGCAGGAGCCTGGAGGGGGGCATGCACTGGAGCAAGGACAGAACTGGAGGGGGCAAAGGAACAGCAATGCATCTGAAGTCATGGGCTTCTACCAAGACCCCACGTCAGACCATATCATTCAAGAATGTCCCAAAAGGGTCTCTTTCAGGCAGTGGTGAATGATAAGAGTACTAGCTTAGGAGTCAGACAGATCTGACTTTTAATTCAGACTTCTCTGATTTGTGATTGGATTCTATGTGTATGCTTTCTTAGTTTTCTTGGCTATTAGCATGGGAATGTCATTTATTACCTCATTCATAATTGCAAGAAAGCAAAGATTAAACATAGCACACAATTCACTTTCTTCCATTTCTCAAGCTATAAGGAGACTTTTAAAGTCTCGGTCTTGCACCTAGTATAGCTATTTTATGTATTATATGAATGAAACATTGAATAAAAAATCCATTAGTGAAGGAATGAATGGATATACATATTACAAAATTTCAGAAATTGAATGCCTGTAATTCTACTCTAATGAAAATGTCATTATCCAAGTTTTACTAGTTGTTTAAATTATTATTTTAATTTTAAATATCTATAAACTGAAGTACAGAAACATAAACTTTTCTACATGTAATATTTGATGCGTGTATACATCGCATAATGTTTAAATCAGGTTATATATTTAAGACCCTCTAACTTTTACCATTTTGTATGGTGTAGCTTTCTTCTAGCTGTTTGAAATGTATAGTAGTACATTATATTTATCTATGTCACCATATTGTACAATAGTAGCCTGGAGCTATTTCCTTCTATCTAATTGTAACTTAGTACACATGGATCAAAATTTTCCCATCCGACTTCCTGCCCCTTCTCTCCTAGGCTGGCCTCAAAGTTACAGTGACCCTCCTGCTTAGACTCTTGAGTAGTGGATTATAGGTATGTGCCCTCATGCCAACTTGATTTCAGTTTTCAAAAATGTGTTGAGGCTTATTTTGTGGCCTATCATATGATCATCCTGGAAAATGTTTTCATGCACCAATGATAAAAACGTGTATTCTACAGCTGTTGGATGAAATGTGTTGTTGATAAGCGTTATACCCATTTGATCCAGGGTGTAATTTAACTCTACTGTCTCTTTGTTGATTGTCTGTCCGGACGATCTGTCCATTGCTGAGAGTGGGATGTTAAAATCTCTGACTAATATTGTGCTGGAGTCTGTATTTCCCTTTAGGTTTACTAATACTTGCTTTATACATTTGGGTGCTTCAATATCAAGCCCATAGATTTACAATTGTTATTTCCTCTTGATGAATTGGCCCTCTTCTCATTATATAATGATCTTGTCTTTCTCTTTTTTTTTTTTTTTTTTTTTTTGAGACAGGGTCTCACTGTGTAGTCCTGGTGGTTTTGAACTCACTGTGTGGCCCAGGTTGGCCTCAAACTCATGGCAATCCTCCTGCCTCAGCCTCCCAAGTGCTGGGATTAAAGTGTGTGCCAACCTGCCCAGCTCTTGTCTCTTTGTATGGCTTTTGATTTAAAGTCTACTTTATCTGATACTAGTATGGCTACTCCTGTTTTCTTTTGGATTCTCTTGTATGGAAAATCTTACTCTATCTGTTCACTTTCAGTCTATGTGTTTCTTTAAAAGTGAAGTGAGTTTCTTGTAAGAAAGATATAGTTGAGTCTTGTGTGTTTTTAGAAAAATTATTTAGTCACTCTATGTCTTTTAATTGTATGATTTAACCCATTTACTTTCAAGACAATTATTATTTTTTATTTTAGAAAAAAACAATGGTACAAAATTTCAGAACAAGATTGTAGGAGAGTGACAATGGTTAGTACATTGCGTATTGTTATCTTCAAAGTATTTGCTCATATTACAAGATATAGGCATGAAAAATTGATCAAACAATATAGGCATAAACCTTTCTTTTCAATGAATGAATAGCAATTAGCAGTATAACTATCTTAACTACATTGTGTGTGTGTGTATATATATATGTATGTACACATATATTTATTTTTCCTTTTCCCTTCCTTCTTTTCTCCTTTCCCCCATCCCAGTTTTTCTTTCCTTTTGATCAGCTAATTCCCATTTCACAATATCTACTGTACATTTTGGATCTTACTTACTCTTTCAGCTTCTTACGCTAGGGAGACAATACGATGTTTACAAATGCAAGTCTGATTTATTTCATTTATGAGTATGGTCTCAAGTTGCATCCATTTCCCTATGAATGTCTCAAGTTTATCCTTCTTTATAGCTGAGTAGTAATCCATTGTATAAAAATACCACATCATTTTATCCATTCTTTGGTTGATGGGCATTTGAGTTGTTTCCAAGATTTAGCTATTTTAAATTGTGCTGCTATAAACATGGGTGCATATATATCGCTGTGGTATGATGTTTTTATTTCTTGTGGGAAAATACTCAGAAGGGGAACAGCTGGGTCAAATGGGACCTCTAATCCTAGTTTTTTGAGGGATCTCCACACTGATTTCTATAGTGGTGGCACCAGTCTACATTCCCACCAAAAGTGGAGAAGACTTTCTTTTTCCCCACAGCCCCACAAGCATTTGTTATTGGTTGATTTCTTGATGATAGTCATCTTTCTGGGGTAAGATGGAATCTCAGTATTGTTTTAATTTGCATCTCTTGAATGACCAGTGATGTTGGACATTTTTTCCTATATTTATTTGCTATTTGTATTTCTTCATCTGAGAAGTGTGTGTTCATCTCAGATGCCCATTTTTGTATTGGGTCTTTGAATTTGCGGTGTCTGATTTTTTTCAATTCTTTATATGCTCTAGATAGAAGTCTTTTGTGTGACGGACAGTTGGCAAAAATTTTTTCCCACTCTGTGGGTTTTCTTTTCACTCTGTTGGTGATTTCTTTTGATGTACAAAGCTTTTTGATAAGATGAGATCCCAGTTATTGATTCTTTGAAGTGTTTCCTGTGCAGTTTGGGTTTTGTTCATGAAGTCTCTGCCTACCCCTATGTCTTCAAGATTTCTACCTACTTTGTCTTCCAGTAGATTTAGTGTTTTTGTTTTAATATTTAGATCTTTGATCCATTTTGACTTTAGTTTAGTGCATGGTGATAGACATGGGTCTAGTTTTAGTCTTCAGCATGTACAGAGCCAGTTTTTCCAGCACCACTTACTAAAGTGGCTATCTTTCTTCCAGTGAACATGTTTGGCCCCTTTGTCAAAGACATGGTGGCTGAGTGTGTTTGTAGTTGTGTCTGCATCTTCTAATCTGTGCCACTGGTCCTCAGGTCTGTTTTTTTGCCAGTATGATGCTGATTTTATCACAGTAGCTTTGTAGTATAATTTCAAGTCAGGGATTGTGATGCCTCCTGCCTTGCCTTTGTTGCCAGGGTTGACTTTGCTACTGTAGGTCTTTTTTGCTTCCAGATGAATATTAGGAATGTTTTCTCTAGTTCTGTGATGAATGCTAATGGTATTTTGATCAGGATTGCATTAAATCTGTATAACAATTTTGGGAGTATGGCCGTTTTCACTATGTAGGTTCTTCCTATCCATGAGCAAGGGATATCTTTCCACTTTCTGATATCCTCTGTAATCTCCTTTTTCAGAGTACTGAAATTTTCTTTCCTTTTTTTTTATGTGGGTACTGGGGGTCAAACTCAGGACCTCACACTTGCCAGCAGGTGCTTGTGCTGCTGAGCTATCTCACCGGCCCCAAGTACTGTAATTTTCAATACATAGATCTTTACTTCCTTTATTAGATTGATTCCTAAGTACTTCATTTTTTTGGATGCTCTTGTGAAGGTTGTGGTTTCCCTAATTTCTCTCTCAGTGAGCTTGTTTTGTGCGGATAGGAATGGTATTGAGTTTTGAGTGTTGACTCTGTATCCAGCTACACAACTGAATTTCATTATTAAATCTAGAAGTCTTTTGGTGGAGTTTTTGCGTTCTTCTATGTAAAGTATCATGTCATCTGCAAATAATGATAGTTTAACTTTTTCCTTTCCTATCCTTATTCCTTTTATTTCTCTCTCGTCTATGCTCTGGCTAATGTTTCCAGAACTATATTGAATAGGAGTGGTGACAGTGGACATCCTTGTCTTGTTCCTGATTTTAGAGTGAAAGCTTTCAGTTTTTGTCCATTTAGTAAGATGTTGACTATTGTTTTGTCATAGGTGGCTTTTTACAGATTGAGGTAAAGACCATGTATTCTGATTTTCTGTAGGGTTTTTATCATGAATGAGTGCTAGACTTTATCAAAAGCTTTTTCTGCATCTATTGAGATGATCATGTGATTTTTGTCTTTGACTCTGTTGATATGATGTATTTTATTTATTGATTTGCATATGTTGAACCATCCTTGCATTCCTGGGATAAATCCTACTTGGTCATGTTGTAAAATCTTCTTGATGATTTGCTGCATTCTGTTTGCTAGTATCTTGTTGAGGATTTTTGCATCTATGTTCATTAGGGAGATTGGCCTTTAGTTATCCTTTTTGGTTGGGTCTTTCTCTGGTTTTGGTATCAGGGTAATACTTGCCTCCAGGAATGAGTTAGGGAGTATTTTTTTCCCTTTCAATGTCATTAAAAAGTTGGAGGAGTATTGGCATTAAATCTTCTCTAAATTTCTTGTAGAATTCAGCAGTGAATCCAGCAGGACCTGGGCTTTTCTTTGTTGGTAAGTTTTTAATTATATTTTCAATTTCATTCACCGGTATTGGGTTACTTAGAATTTTTATATCTTCTCGGTTCAGCTTTGGTAATTCATTAGTCTCTAGGAATCTGTCCATTTCTTCTGTGTTTTCCATCCTATGAGAACAAACATTTTTGAAGTAGGTATTGATGATCTTCTGAATTTTCACAGGATCTGTAGTGATTTCACCCTTTTCATTCCTTAATGCATGAATTTGAGTCTTTTCTTTCCTTTTTTGATAAGGTTGGCTAAGGGTTTATAAATTTTATTTATTCTTTCAAAGAACCAACTTTTTGATTCATTAATTCTTTGTATTGTTTTCTTGGTCTCCATTGTGTTAATTTCTGCTCTGATCTTTATAATTTCCTCCCTTGTATGGACTTTGGGTTTTTCTTGCTCTTCTTTTTCTAGGAGCTTGAGGTGTAACATTAAGTTGTTTATTTGTGCTTATTCTGTTTTCCTGATGTGAGAATTCACCACTATAAATTTCCCTCTTAGGATTGCTTTCTTTGTATCCCATAAGTTCCAGTAGGTTGTACCTGCATTCTCACTTAGTTGTAGATATTAATTTCTTCCTTAATTTCATCTGTGACCCATTGGTTGTTTATGAGGGTGTTATTTAATTTCGATGTGTTTATGGAGTTTTTGTGGCTTCTTTTGCCATTAATTTCCAATTTCATTGCATTATGGTCAGATAATATGCATGGGATGATTTCGATTCCTTTGCATTTACTTAAGCATGTTCTGTGGGCTAATATATGGTCTATTTTAGAGAACATCCTATGTGCAGCTGAGAAGAATGTGTATTCTGATGATGCTGGGTGGGACACTCTATAAACATCTATACTAAGTCCATTTGTTCACAGGTTTGGTTCAGTTTTGATATTTCTTTGCTGATTTTTTTTTTTGTCTAGTTGATCTATTTCTTTGTGACAATGGGGTATTAAGGTCTCTTGTTACAATTGTGTTGTTGTTTATTTGATTTTTCATGTTTATGAATAATTGTCTTACATAGTTGGGTGCTCCTATAAAACATAGCTGGGTGTCTTACATAGTTGGTGCATGTGTATTTATGATTGTTATCTCTTCCCCTTGAGGTTTTCCCCTAACAAGTATGCAGTGACTTTCTTTATCTCTTTTGATCATTCTTGGTTTGAAGTTCACATTGTCTGCAAACAGAATTGCTATTCCTGCTTTTTTCTGGGTTCCTGTTGCATGGAAGATTGTTTTCCATCATTTGATTTTCAGTCTATGAATTTATTTCTGAGTTAAATGTGTTTCTTGTATATAGCACATTGTTGGATCTTATTTTTTGATCCATTCTGCCAGTCTGTTTCTTTTGATTGGTGAATTGAGGCCATTTACACTGATGGTTATAACTGATATGTATTGGCTTATCTTTGTCATGATATTTTCCTGCTGTTTGTTCCCTGCTTTTCCCCTCTGTTTAATTGCTTGCCATGCCTGGTGATTTCTTTCTGTTGCTGTTCTTGGAATTGTGGTCATTTTTATCTCTGTCTAGAATACCTTTCAGTACTCTTTGTAGGGTTGGTTTGGTGGTCATGAATTTCTTCAGCTGTTCTTTGTCATGGATGTATCTTATTTCTCCATTAATTTTGAAAGATAGTTTTGCAGTGTACATCAATCTGGGCTGGAAGTTGTTTTCTTTCAGTACTTGAAATACTTCACTCCAAGCTCTTCTTGACTTTAGGGTTTGTGTTGAGAAGTCTGCCTTGATTCTGATGGGCTTTCCTTTATAGGTGACCTGTTTCTTTTCTCTAACAGCTTTTAATATTCTGTTCTTGTGCTGAATTTCTCAAATCTTGATTATTATAAGTCTTGGTGTAGTTTTATTTTTGTCATGGCTGTTTGGAGTTCTATATGCTTCATTTATTTGTATGTCAAATTCTTTATCCACACTTGGAAAGTTTTCTGCCATTATTTCTGTGAAGAGTTTTTTTATGGCATTTGTGCTGTCTCCAACTTTCTCATTGACTCCAGACAATCTTATGTTATTCTTCTTTGCATCATCATGTAGCTGTTGGATTGATTTTTCATGGTCTCTTGCTATTTTTAAGATATCTTTCATCTCATGATCACTAGCTGCAATTCTGTCTTCAAGATCTGATATTTTAGTCTCTCTTTCATTCATTCTGTTGCATATACTTTCAGTGGAGGTTTTAATCTCTTGGATTTTGTTTGGATCTGTTTCATGGATTCCATTTCTTTCCTATGTTGGACTTTTTTTGTTTCCATCATTTTTCTAAGCTCATCTATTCTTTTATCTGTGTCTTCTCTAATGTCTTTGATTTTAAGCATCATTTCTTTTTGTACCTGAGAGATTATTTTCTCTATAGCCTTTTCCACTTGTTTTTTCACTTCTGTTGCTATCATTTCAGAAAGTTCCACTGTCTGACTTCCAATTTCATCTATCTCATTGTGCTCTGGGCCTGTCTTGAGTGGGCTGGCGGTCTGGGGTTGCATTTTGCTTCTGCGTCTTGTCATTTTCTATTTTCTCTTTTTTATTTTCTTTTGTTTACTATGTTGATGCTTGCTGATTTCTTATGATAGCTTTATCACTAGTATTGAGGCTTCCCTAGAAGATGTCTGCTCTTCAGGGTTGTCCTCTAGATGTAGGTAGTTCTTTATAGCTATCCCAAGAAGCTACCCTCCCAATTTGGAAAGGATGCAAAGTTACTATTTGCCTCAGCACCCAATCCTTTGGTACTGGGTTGTGGTGGTGATTATGACCCCACACAATCACAGTGTTATCATACATGGAAGAAAAATTGATTATAACGTGTATGGCATTCTGGCTAAAGTAGCACAGTTATTAATAACAATAGTTTCAAGTACAGCTTAACTACTGACAAACTATGGTAACCATTGACCTGCTACCTCCCACCACAGGAGCAAACTCTAAAGTTATGTAACAAAATCAAACATATACTGTGCACTTGTATGCTGTGTTTTTCCCATTAGTGGAGTGATTTTACCCTTCTGCAGGGGCCAGGGGTTTAAGATGGGTAGGGGACAGGCTAAAGTGATGAATTAGATCAAATATAATAGAGTCAAGGCTGGAGGTCAAAGGATGATCACCCGAGTTTTGGAAAACTGGAGGACACAAGAGGGAAAGAATGAAAGAGAATGCAAAGGAATAATCAGAAAGGGCAAAGACAATGTTTACTCAAAAGTTTAAATTCAAGAAGTAGCTGAAGAGAGAAAGAGAATCAGTAGAAGAAAACCAAAAAGAAAGGTAAGAAACCTAAACACTGAAAAAAAGAAGGAAGAAAGAGAAAGAGAAAGGAAAAGAAAAGAAAAGAAAGAAAAAGAGACCAGAGAGAGGAGAGAGAAAAACAAAACAAAACAAAACAAAACACCCCAAATACTAAAATAACCACAGAATACAAAACAAGATGACATGGAACCACACAGGAAAGGGATAGCCAATCAGAAAAACAAGGGAGAATAAAAGAAGTAAAATACCTCTGGTGTTCACAGTTCTGTGATAGTATCCATGTTTAATCCCAGAAATGTGCTGGGAATGCAGCTGGTCTTGGCCTCTGGATGTGGGTGCTGGGACTGGCTTTCTGTTGGTGGAGTTCTCCAGGGTCCAACTGCTGGCTCCTCGCTGCTGCTTCAGACACTTCCACGTTGCTGGTCTCCCTAATTACTCCTAGTGCCTGGGACTGGCTGTCCTGGGTCTTTGGGGTTCTGTTTAGTCCACCTGCCAAAGGTGTGTGCGCACCCACGCACCCAGCGCAGGGCCTATCCTGGGTGTCGGGTTCGGGTCCTTCCCTCAAGACAATTATTGATAGGTAAAATCTTACTATGGTCATTATGTAACTTCTTTTCTGTTTTGTTGTACTTCTTTCTCTCTCTTACAGTGGCTAAATGAATTATGCTGTTACTGTGTTTGAGTCCCTGTTTATTATTTTTGGTTTGCTTACTGTGGATATTTGCTTTGTGATTATCACGAGGCTGACAAAATCAGTTTTTTTTGTGTTTTTTTTTGTACCAGGAATCGAACTCAGAACCTTGCACTTGCCAGGCAGGCGCTGTGCCACTGAGCTATGTCCCCAGCCTACAAAACCTCTTGTAACAAACTATTTAGAAATGATAGCAACTTAACATGGTAGTAAAAATAAGAACAGAGACATCAAAAGATCAATATTAGAGCATTCTGAATTTGTATAATTACTGTTAACAGTGAGTTTTCTTACTAATTAATGTTTTTCTTTTAGTTTGGAGAACTTCTTTTAGAGTTTCTTGTAGAACAGGTCTGGTAGAGATACATTCCTGGGTATAGTATTCTCAGTTGATCTTTTCTCCTTTTTTACTGTGAAAACAAATGCCACTCTCCTGTCCTTTAAGGTTAACATAGAGAAGTCTGCTGTCAGGCGAATTGGGGTTCCCCAAGAGTTGTTCCCTTTCCTTGGGGTCTTGAGAATCTTCTCTTTAGCCATCGTCTTTGATTGCTTGATAATAAGGTGTCTTGGGAGAGATTTGTTGAATTAAAATTGACCAGGGACCTTTGGCCTTTGTGTTCATGGATATTTGTATCTTTCTTTAGGTTTGGGAAATTTTCTGTTATTTCTTTGAATAAACTTTCTACCCCCTTGACATTTTTAAGTTCTTGAAACTCTAAAGCCCAAATATTTTCTCTGTCAGTACTGTTTCAAATTTCTAGTAAACCTTTTTTAAATGTATATTTTCAAATAGCTTGTTCATTAATTCTTTCTTCTGTTTGATTTATCCAGCTATTGATGCTTTCTATAGCATTTTTAATTTCACTGATTTTGTAGCTCAAGAATTTTTGTTTGATTTTTAACATTGCTTTCATCTCTTTGTTATGTGTTTTTGTTAGAGAATTGAAATATTTCTCTGTATTTTCTTCAAGATCATTGAGTTTCCATAAAACAACTGTTTTAAATTCTGAAGTGTTCTCCCCCATGGATTATTGTCTGGTGAGTTTCTGGTACTTATTTATTTATTTATTTATTTTTGTGGGTATCGGGGGTTGACCACAGGACCTCACGTGCCAGCAGGCACCTGTACCGCTGAGCTATACCACCGGCCCTTTCTTTGTATGTGGGTACCTGGAGTCGAACTCAGGACCTCGCACTTGCCAGGCAGGCGCTTATGCTGCTGAGTCATCTCACCAGCCCTGGTACTTATTTTTAGTACTAAGTGAGGTCATGGTTTTCTGAAAGCTCTTAATGCTTGTTAGCATCTGACACCACTTGGGCATTGGAGGATCTGGTATTTATTGCAGTCTTCCAAATCTGACTTAATGTCTATCTTTACAGAAATTCTAAGCAGGTTGCTTTTTTTACTGTAAACCTATAGTTACTTCTACTATTTCAGTGCAAGATGGTGCCCAGGTCTAGATTTTCCAGGAGTCTACTGATAACATATTGTCACTGATTATATACTAGAGGACCATCACAGCCCAGGTTTTTCTCAAATACACTGTGGTCTATTCAGAAAGAAACAAGACAGTGCCTAGGAAAAGTAGTCTGTTTGCACAAGCCTTTGCCTGGGGCCAGGGTAGCCTGGATGTCTCATCACTGTGTAGTGCCTATGGTCAGGCACTGCAGTGTGTAGGATTCTGCACAGGTCTGGGCAGAGTCACCATGGATGCATCAGCCCAAGTCTCCTATGTCACACCTGTGGCCACCAAAGCTGCCAAGCTGTGTCACACCCTGAGCTCACAGCCCATCAAGACCAATGCAACACCGTGTTAGGACTGAGGCCTGCCTTGCTAGAGATGGCTTGTCGCTGGGGAGTACTTGCGGCCTAAGACGGTTGCAACCAGCCGCAAATGATACTAGCTGGACACCATCTGATAGACTGAGGCCTGTGTCTTTCCCTGGCACTAGAGGTGTTTCGGAGACTCCTGTTCAGGCAGACAGTGTTACCCTTAACTAGCCTAGCATCACATTCCATGGCAAAATCTTATATTACTGCTGTGTCACACCATAAACAAAAGCAGTCTTTCATCATGCTATGCTGCCCAAGGTTGGAGTGGTGGTGGTTAAGACAGTTGCTTGGCCATCTAGGCTGACACTTAGCTGGGATGTGTCTGAGTGTCACAGTTACAAAGACCAGAACAGTCTCAGGGGTGCACCTCGGCCCACACTGTAGCTATGGTGATGCAGCTGAAATGAGAGTCTATTGCTGTGGGGCACAAGTCTCTGCCTGGTGCCAGGGTGGTTCCAGAGCCCCATATGTGAACACTGGCTTGGCAAGAGCTGTGCTGCCTAAGGTTGGAGGATGAGTGGTAGAGATGGTCCTTTGGCTGCCGAAGACCTCACGAAGCTTGGTTGCACTCAAGTCTCATAGCGGCATGGGTCTGCACAGTCTTGGGAGGACAATGGGTCCTCCAAACTCATGCAAGGCTGGACCCAGTGTGGTCAAAACTCAGGTCTGTCCCATTGGCACCTGTGCTCTATCTGATGCTGGAGCTGACCAGGAAGCTCGGTCTGTGATCTCTGGCCTGCGTACGAGGGCGTCTGGGTTTCTGCTGGGTGCTTGATTGCACTGCAGCCTGCCTGGCACTGCGTTGAAAGACAACCCTGTTTTAGCTTTCAAGGTCTGCTCTCCAGCAAATGGAGTCCTGTTCCTGGCAGTTGTGGTTAGATGAGGGTGATGGAGGCCTCAGCTGCCTTGCTAATGCAGTTCGAGTCACTCAGTCCGCAGGTACTGGCCTGGTGGTAGTGGTCATGGGGTTTTGCCTAGCACAGTTTCACAGTTTCACCTGGTACTGGGCTTCAAGTTTAAAACCTGGATTTAATTCCCTCTCTCTCTCTCTCTCTCCCCTTTATGTGGCCGGCGTCTCTCTATCCACTGGGCTGCTTAGGTTTAGGGGAGGAGTAGTTCAAGCAACTCTTCCTTTGATGCTTTCTTCAATGCATCCTTACACTTTGAAATCAGGCACTATGGTCTCTCACTTGGTTTCCTGTCTTATGGAGGTAGTTTGGTACATGAATAGCTATTCAACTTGGTATGTCTGTAGGGAGACATCAGGAGATAGTAGCCATCATTTTACTCTGCCTCTACCAAAATAATTATTTTTAAAATTTCATGTTTATTGGCATTTAAAATAACATATAGTGGGTCAGTGAGATGGCTCAGCGGCGTAAGCGCCTGCCTTGCAAGCGCAAGGGCCCGAGTTCGACTCCCGGAACCCACATATGAAAAAGGGGCCGGTGATATCGCTCAGCGGCACAGGTGCCTGTTGGCGCGTGAGGTCCTGAGGTCGACCCCCTGGTACCCACAAAAAAAAAAAAATAAATAAATAAATAAAATAACATATAGTGACCCACCCTTAGCCCTTGTTTACCGAATCAATTACTTGTACTTCAAAATAGTTGTTTTTCCAGACTACATTTTGCAGCCTTCTCCTCCTGTCATCTGACTATCCTGAAGAATTACTTTTTAAATTGGCCCTTCCTGGATTAACTTCCAAGTCCATAAGACATCCCATGAGAGGAAAAGGCCTGTGCAAAGCAGTCCACATTTGAACATATTTGTAGGTAATGTTCACTTGGTCTTTTTGCGCTCACATCCTAAGTTAGCTTTTGCTCTCTAGGGAATACACCACAGTAATTCACAACCTTCTTTTTAGAACAGGGTTCTAAAATTCGACCCATCTTGAAAATCTCCAAGGAGCTTATTAGAAATGAATTCCTGGGTCCAGCCTCAGAGAAGCGCTCGATCAGAGTCTCTGGGATGGGGCCCGGGGAGCTGTATCTTTATCAAGCTCTCTAGGCAATTCTGATGATAAATCAAGTTTAGGAACTATAGTCTCAGAACAGCAAATTATTTTTTCTTAAATATGCTACCTTACACTAGTCCCTATGGAGACTCATTTACATTTTTTTCAGATAACTTACCCTGGGTTGAGAGAACTTTGCTTTGAAAATGCTATTACTATGCATTCTACGTATCCTAACAGCAGCCCCAAATGGGAAATCTTGTGGATAGACTTTTCTCCCTTGATGTGAATCCTGTATACCTGTCCTTTGCCACTGCTGTAAGTACTACATTCTTGAGAAAACAATCACTTGGTGGCTAAGTCCAGTGTGGAAAGCATTTCTGTAAACTAAGAACAGAACAATGGAATGAGATCTAATATCTTGTACGGAGTCCACCAAAAAATGTATACACACTTCAGGAAAAGAAAAACGTATAAATATTTGAATATTAAATTTATTGAGATATCATGGGATTAATACAAGTTACCTTTGGCCTCTACAATTACAAGAGGTGCTCCAAGTGGTGGCCATTAGGTTCCAGACATTTATTAGTATGGCAAACAGCTTCTTGGGTAACCTTGGTCATTCAGATTGCTGCACACGCATTTTCAATTTCTTCTTTAAGGTCTGGTAGCATAGTGGGTTTTCTGCGATATATGACATCCTCTAGGGTCTCCCATACAAGGGCAACACCATCTGTTGAAAAATCATCATACTGGTTTTCTTTTCCTGAAGCATGTATACATTTTTTTGGCAAACCATATATTTTTCAAGCTAGTTGAAAATTTGGGCCAAAACTCCAGTCCTTAAGCTGTTCAAACTAAGCCATGTTTCAGAGGAGGGAGAAAAAGAGTAACTATTCTTGGACCATCCTCAAATTTGAACATACTGAGGGAATCTTCATTTCTCTGGTTTAGATCATCTGCAATTGATTGGTGAGAAATCAATTTACCTTAAGATATCAACGTAAAGGTTTAGATTCTCTTTTTGAGAGATCTTGTGATCCAGCTCATGTTGGCATGCCTATGCCCATTCTCCATCTTTGTTACCACCTACTTTATCCTAGCTGTTTTCTTCTTGGTGAAGTTTTTTGAATCGATAAATGCAATTGAACCCCTTTTCTTTCAAGAGTGGCAGCACCATCTTCAGAAATCCCACTGCCCTTCTGTTCATCAGCCTTAACCGCTCTCAGTGGTTGTTGGCCTTTTTAGCAGTGAGGGGAGCAGAGATGGGTTTAGTATTCACCAAGGTACTGACCTGATAGGACTGGGCCATTGTTTTGGCCACTAGTCAGTCTCGGGTTGCTGACTTATCTGACAAACACAGTTAACATTTGACAGTCACTCTCACGGGCTTTTGCTGTTCTCATTAGGCAAGTCATGCAGCTAGCAGTCTGTGTGGATTTGTTCTTGTGGCCAGTCATCTGGAAAGCCCTCCAGAATATTGAATTAAACAGACATTTTGTCCCTGTGCAACTAAATACACAGAGCTTGGGACAATGTAGCATTAGCTTATGGCAAGTGTAAAGTTCCTGACAATACATTCCTAGCAGCAGAAAATAAGCTATTGAATTCTGAAACAATTGCATGGAAAATTTTAACTTAGGGAGAGAAGAAACCAGAGGTTTTTCAAGTGATTAAAAGCCAGGCGAGAGAACAGTAGGGTGAAAACTCCTTGTAGGGTAGGTGATTTTCCTTCCCAAAGAGAGAACAGGTTGTTGGTGCTTACCTACATGGAGGAGACATATATTAGAAATGCTTAGTGTTATGTTTTTTTTTTTTTTCCTGAAGTTGGGTTGCCCAGAAGTAGACATTGATTCGTGGATTTATGTGTAAATATTTTACTAAGGAATTGTGCCACCTCTGGACAAAGGAGCAGGGCTTCAGACTTCTGCCTTTGTCAGTCATTGGCTCAGGCTGTTTGGACAGAGTGGGGGTGGGAAGCAAAGTCCAGGCACTTCCGGGTCCTTGTTAGGACAGAAAAGGGGTCTCAAAGCAAAGGGATTAAAGGTAAGTCTCCAAGGAGATTTGAAGGGATAGGTCACTAGAAGATAACACACAAACACCTGTGCAGGTATTGAAGGCATCTAAGGGGATATGAGTGGGTAACAGTCAATAAATATGTGCCACAGTCTGTTTTCTACCTTGCCATTGACTAACCCAAAGCACCTATCATATGTCTTTTGACCACCATTTCCTGTGCTAAAGCTTGGATTTGAAGATGAGTGGATTTTCCCCTTGAATATTATTAGCTCTTATTGGCTTGTGTATGAAATGCTATGAGAATAATTCCTAAAGCAAACTTGGTGGACGTGAAGATGGTGAGGGCCACTACACCTGGGATAAAGACCTTGAAAAATAAAACTGACATCATAAAATTATATCAATCAATACTTATTTGATGACTGAAAAGGCAGTGTTTTAAAATTTCAAAATAGAAGCAATTAAATAAAAAGAATATTGCTACATGATGCACAACAAATTAACAGTATCTGCAATGCACAAAGTCTCTTTGTAAGAAAAGTCAAGTAAAGCATAGGATTTAACCCAAGTTCTGGTTCTTGACTCCCATGTGGGACATGGAATAGTGAGCTCAGTTACCTAAACTCATATCCCTTCTCCTATGGAGGGCACTCAGAGGACAGCCATGCCCAGAATCGGAGAAGAAATGAGAGCCCTAGGGAACACCCAGTAGCAGAAGAGAGCAAGCTTTTACCTCACTGACCAGGAGTTAGCTATAAGCAGGTACGTTGGAATGTTGTTACCCTTTATCTCCACATGCTCTAATTAGGAGTCCCTGGGCTTTCTTGCTTTCTATTAGAAGTTGCAAATATTTTAATGCCCAATCACTTTTAATCATCAAAACTTTTGCCAGCAAATTGTGAACCATTTTATTTTTACAGGAGTAAGCTACCTCAGAAAGATCCATCTAAAGCAATGAATATTACATATTGAGATATCTATATATAGATAGATATAGATAGAAATCAGTATATGTATGTCAGTACTGATACATACTGATATATCTCTATCTATCTATCTATTTATCTATGATAAGGTGCTAGAGATTAGGGTTAGGAGTTAGGGATATATATGATATATATATATATATGATATTGTATTAGGGATTAGGGTTAGGATTAGGGTTAGGGATTAGGATTAGGGTTATGATATGGTGTTAGGGTCCCCTTTGATAAAGTGTTAGGGATTAGGGTTAGGAGTTAGGGATATATATATATCAGTGAGAAGCCAATCCTGGACCTGGTAATAAGAGGTGAGCCTGTCAAAGCCATATTTTGCAAAGCTGGTCACAAGAGAAGTTGGAGAAAAAGTAGAGAATACATAAGATTTGGATTCAGATGTGATCCAGCAATTCCACTACTGGGCATATGTTGAAAGGAATTGAAATCAAAATGTTGAGTAGGCATCTGCACTCTCATGCTTATTGAAGCATCATTCACCATAGACAAGAAATGGAATCAACCTGGGTATATGTCAACAAATGAATGAATAAAGAAAAAAGATATATTCCATGACTCTTGCATTTTGCATCCACATAAAATCAGCACCATGTGGGTGATGCCCAGATCTGGTGCCAGCTGGAGCAGTAGTCAGGCTTCTTTGTCATGGCTTTAGGGGTAGAGTGCCTAGATGGCTGGGCACTATGAACCCAATCTGGAGGAAGAAATTCCCTAGCCACACCTGTTCTGGAATGTGATGACCTGGGGCTCTCTTCTCAAAGCAAAGTCTTTTACCTTTGCAATTCTGAGGCTGCAAAAGATAGAGTCCTGCTGGTTCTCATGATGTTCTCAGGCCACTTTTTCTATTGTCCTGTTCTTTCTCACCAACCATGTTCTCCTCTGCTCCTTCTTTGCAGTCAACAACTTTACTGGATCTTTCTTTTTAGCCAAACTTAAAATGCTTTAAAACATTCTGTGGGACCCTTTGCTCTTGATTCTCAACATAGTTCTGTCTAAAAGTCTCCAACACTAACAATGCCATTACCCCAACAATAGACTGCCTTGAAATTCCTTCCACCAGATTCATTAGTCTGCTGCCCTTAATCTCCATCTCAGGCAAAGTCTCTGGAAAATAGCAAAGTGCAGACAAATTTTCTGCAAAAGTATAATGCATATGGGTGCACTGGCAAAATAAAACACTAGCTGTTGCTATGACAGCCAATTGCCAGGTAACCATTACTACTCACCTAGTCTTGATTCACTGATTTCACTTAGCTTGTCAATAGAAAGGCCACTCAATAAATTTAATTCATATTTTCCTGTGAAAGACATTCTGGGGAGGTCTCGCTTGGAATTCCAAATTTGGTCTGGCACTATGTTCTTTTTCATCGTTGTCACCACTTACCTAACAGCCATGATACACTCAGACACACCAGAAGTGTGTTTTACTAAATCCCCTGGCTGGCTCGCAGGCCAAGCAAGTTGAAAATTAAGCTTACCCATCACTGGATTTTTTTTTTAATGTTTTTTCAATGATGAGGAATGTGTATTGACTTAGGGAGACCCTGTCTCAGAATGAAAAAAAAATGTCTGGATATGTAGCTGAATGTGAAGGCACTGGAGTTCAATCTCTAGTAACAGAGAGAGAGAGATGTGGAGGACCACCTGGATGACTCTCCTTGAAAGAAGAGCAATTATCTCCATTTTGGCTGAACCTGGCCCTATTTCCGTGTATTGATATGTGCAGAGCTGGCTAGGACTTTTCCTTATCTCTTTAATTGGCTTTAGGCAATGCAAATCAGTCCAGCTGAGGTCCTGATGTGTAGTCTTTGAAGCAAGTCGACAGGCCTGTGTTTCCCCGCCCTTTGCTCCCAATACATGGTTGAGCCTGGCGGGATGGAGAGCCGTGCTCCACGCTGTGGGCTGGAATTGAACCTCGAGAAAGAGGCTATGACTTCCCAAGGCATAAAAGATTACACATCAGAGCTGAAACACCGACCCCAAAACATTAGATACTATCTTGAATTGTGTTATGCAGATTACTCCTTCTGCATATCCTTCCCTCTGCATTTGCAAAGGTGATTTCAGGCCGCCTACCTAGCCCAGCTCATGGTACTCACGTACTTCCTGCCACTCCCATAGTCACTCATCCCCAAGCCACTCCCCTCCTTCAGAATTAATAAAACACAGGTTCAGCCCTGGGTCGAGGCCTTTGTTCCAGTAGCCACCATCTTGGCTGGACTTAGGATCCCTTGGCTCCCCACAACTATAAATATGCCTTAGTGTCTTTATTCTCCCCGTTGGTTGCACTGAAAGTGATAGATTGGAATTAACTCGCTAGAATTCCAATAACTTTTCCATGGGATTACAAATATAAACTTCCCAGACCATGATGAGGACCGGGAAGGCTCTCTTTAGAGAGAGAGAGATTTTCTTTGAGTGCTAAATTAGCTAGGTCACAGTGTCAGCTCACTGCCTCAAATCCTGACTTTGTCTCTTGCACACACAGTCCTAGGCACACTGGTTTCTCTCCCAGGCTTCCACTTCAGGGTTTTGACACTTGGTATTTCTCTTACCTGGAACCCTGTTTTCCCAGGTAGCAAAGAGGGCAAAGCTTTTTAAAACGTGCTCTTAGCTTTTCAGGTCTTTGAGGAGCCTTCCCTGATGACCTTATTTAAAATGCAATTCCACTTGCCTTTCTTCCCCCTACCTGCCTCACTTGCCATCCCACCAGCATTGCCCATTTACATTCCTAACTTTATTTCCTCTCTGGCAACATCACTGTCTGCTCAACTGTGCATTCTACTTGTTTTGTCCATTAGTCCTTCCCCACTGTGCTGTCAGCTTCATGCGGGCAGTAGCTTTTATCTTCTTTGATCACTGCTACTCTCCTGAAAGCCTGAGTAGTGCCTGATAAAAAGTGTGCAATGCATATTTTCAACAGATTAATGAAGAACTATGAATGCAAGGATTGGACCAGATAAAGGTTAAGTAAAACTTGATGTAAGTACAAATTTATGCATATGGATATTATTTTTGGTAGAGAAAAAATCTAAACTTTATCAGATTCTCAAAGTTCTCTGTGACCATAATGATGCAGCAGGCTAGACACCCTCACCCTTTGAGTTTGAGCTTCTCTTTCCTCTTCCAGCACTTTCTCTGGTCCAGCACTTTCCCCTCTGGTGCATTCCATCATTTCTTCTGTAGTGGAGTTGTGTTCCATCCTGTTTCCTTTCTAGAGTCTGAACTCACTAAGGGTAGGATCATTGTCTAATTCATTTCTGTCTCCTCTTCAATCCTAATACTGTTTGTTAAATTAATTCACTGGGTGAGAAGTTTGGAGGTAATATGGAAAGAACCCTTTTTAGAGTTTGGACATTTTCTCTCTTTTTTTGTGCCCAGATAAGATGTGATCTTACTTCTATATATGTACAATTTGACACATCACCAAATTCTCAATTTACTGATCCCCAAAATTGAAATTTAAAACAAAGAAGGTGAAAGGCCAAAATCACCCTCTTGCCCTGAGCTGGTGAAAGGATTCTTTATTTTAATTAAAGGTAGCTCACTCTGCTTTGTTCAAGCTGTAGAGAACACATGGGTTGTTTTGGTCCAGTGGTGGTTAGGGCTGGAAGAAGCAAGGGATGGTTGGTTCTATCTATGTGATCTATTGGTTAACAGGTGTTTGATTTTGCATTTCAAACAGAGGATTGGTCATGTACCAACATTCGGGTGTCTTTTTCACTTTTGTGGCTGTTGCAAAGAGCTAACAAGACCCACTCAATTAATGAGATGTCTTGGGCTATTTCATTCCCTATCCGCCATTACAGAGCTTCTTGGGAGTCCAAGGGAAGCCTATCTCACTTCTGTTTTGCATGAACAGTAACTTCTCGATGATTTTGCTCTTTCACCAGACTGTGAGTCCCTTGAGATCTAGTATGATCTATTGCTTTACTGCTCGCTGAGATTATCATAGGGTCTGTGTAGCAGAGACAGCTAGGTGACCACCACACCAACTTCCTGTTCTTCCTAGCATAATGTAGATCATGTGCTGAGCCAAATTTGCAGGTAAGTGTGGTCATCTGACTGAGTTCTAGCCAGTTGTTAGCATAAGTACAAAGTACCTCTTCCAGGACTAGTCCCTAGGAATTTTCACTTACTATGTTTCACACATTTGAACTCTCATAATACCACAGCAGCCTTGGAAACCACATAATGAAGAAGGTGGAGGCACAGAGGGAAAGAATCAGGTTCACTAAAGCACTGCAAAGAAGACACAATACCTCCATTGCTCCGCTAATGCCCTCTTACCCCACAAACTTAGACCACACTTCTACTATGTTACACCGTTGAAAATTGGTATAGCAGTCAGCTATCTCTCTGGTGTAGATGCTCAACAGCATCCATGAAGCAGAATGCGCTAGAAACCCTCCAGTGGTCAACAGAGCAAATGGCAAGCATTTGAAGTCTAGAGAAGACATCTAAATCTGGATTGAACACCTATTCCTTTCCCTTTAGACCATGGAAACTAAGGATTAGGAAACTTGTCTTTGCCAAGTTGGAAGGTGAGGTGTGCTTCTAATCCATTCCACCACGCCCACTAGGTCTTCCTTTAATAAACGTCATGGAGTGGAGGTGGAGATGCTCCCTCTGCCCCTAATCTATATAATCCCCATTGTATCCACACATGAATTTTCAAAGGGAGAAAGGAAAGAAAGAAAGAATAGAAAACAAACACACAAACAAAAATGTTCTTCCTCCTTCAGCCACGTGATAATCTTTCCCACAAGACCCTTGCCTCAAGCTGTCTTTAACTTATATTTTATTCTTTAAATCAAGGTCCTGTGCCTACTTTTATACAAATCATGGAATCATCGTTAGTACTTTTTGTTGACTTCATGTTGTCCAGACAAAACTGATATTCATTTAGCAAGAAATATGAGTAGATAGTTGATGGGTAAAAAATGAATGATAACTGCCACTCAGGTCTTTAAATTTTACTGAAACCAGAACTCTTTTCTCCAAACCTGAGCTCTTCCTTAGGTTCGATGGCAGCATTCGTGGTAGCATTGGTTTCCTTAGTACGGGCGCCTCAGTAGCCTTACTGGCATGAAAAGCTGAAAGTTGTAGATGTTTCTGTATTCTCACCTGTCCCATGTTTTTGCGTTGGGCAGTACTTTGACCTCTCTTGAGTGCCGTGACAGACACTTACGCCCACTCAAGGCAACCAACAACGTCAGTCAGTGGAAAGAATCAAATTCCATCCTTTCAGAGTTTTCACTCCAAGTAAATTTTCTACCATAGTCAAAGTGGCAAATATTTCACTGAATGCAATAGGCACAAATAGAGGCTATAAAATGACAAGTTTTTAACATGAACAATTTAACAATAGAATGGCACAATTTTCTTATTTTTTAAATGAAAATATCAAATTCAATGGTGATTATGTAGATGAGGAGATTTGGCTTATATCCTTAATACTCAGCCTTTCTAGATCCTTCCTCCGTATACTTCACTTATTTAAAAACTTTTTGCAAACTGTAAAAGGAAACTCTAAAGGGAAAGTAAAAGAAATGAATTTATTATTATAGTTTACTTTTAAAAGTATCTCTTTTCTTGATTAGTGTTAATTATGATGATGATTACTTATCTCTTATTGAGTGTCACAGGGGTTACAGTTGGCCTTTTATAAATTTCATGTTATATCCTGCTATTAACCTTATAATTATTATTGACATTTCACACACTAGAAACCTGAAATTCAGATTTTAAGTGATTTTTTCAAGGTTGTCAGTCATGCAGGGATTAGAAATCTGGCTTTTCTGATTCCAGAAAGATTCCTGATTCCCTGTCATAAGCCAACCTTCCTTCCATCAATTCTGTTTGCCAGTCCTACTATGGAGCTCATTATTTTATTTAATTCTACAGAGTTTTTATGTATCACTCACGGGTTAATTTTTTTTTCCTCAGGTTTTAGCAGAGCAGTCATTCCCATTCATTGGCTGAAACACTTATGAACAGCATGTGAAATTATTTATCTTTCTAGCTCAATAACTTTCCCCCATCATTCCTTAAATCTGGAGGCCCTCACATCTAGCTTAGTAAATAAACACAAGGAAGAAAAACACACATCAAGTGGATAGATTAACAGACCAATCCTGTGGCTGAGGAGAGGATTTCCTTTTTCCATTGTTGGTCTAATAAGCAAGGTGTATGCCAACAGATTTTATAAGCACCTGAGAACAGCAGTGACAAGTAGCAACTGAGTTCAAAGACGCACACTTGTTTTTAACATTTCCCCAAGGAGTTGGCCAGGAGGGACCCTAACTGGACTGCTCTAGATGGAGGGGAACAGTCAGAAGGAGCATCGGGCTTTGCTCAACCAAGGAGAAGAGAATGAGCTGGTGAGTATCCCCTTCTTTTCATTATTTTTTCCAAGTCTGTGAACTGTGCTACACACTCAGGTAAATGAGAGGACAGACGGCAGCTCTGACAATGCTAGACTAAGTGAAGTCTGGTAGGGCTTCGTGAGAGCTGCAAGATGCAATCATACTGAGGAGGAATCTACAGGTGCTGAGGACATGGTGTCCTTTGAGTGGTAGAGCTCTTGCCGTCCCCATAGATGGTGGCCCAGGTGATGCTTCCTAGACATTTGCAGAGTCTGTCAGAGTACACTGTCACATGGTGCTCATCCGGGTGTGTCTCACTATCTAGGTCACAGTGTAATTGGACGTGTAATTTCACCATGTAACTGGTGAAAATGGAAATGCTTTCTTGCCTGACTCTTCTTTTGCTGTGCCTGCATAACCTGAGCTCAAGATGCTTTGGGCTGGGGTTGCGCTTTTCACTAAGACCAAGAGAAACTGTGAACACCAAGTGCTGAAGAAATAATGCACAGCCTGGGATTTTAGCACATATTAAAAAGAAATTCTCACATCTTTGATATTTTTTTTCTGCTGCCACTTCTTCCAAACATATATAAACCTTAAAAAATAATCATTAAAAATTGAAAACTTACAGTGTCTATCTGGTGCCGAGGAGTTTGCATTTATGAGTTAATCCTCAGAACTCGGTAATGAAGGAGCTAATTGTATTTCACAGAATAGAAATCTGAGACTGGGGAGATTAAGTAACTTGCCACAGGTTATTAGCCTGCAAAGGACAGGCTGGGAATCCAGCCACTCCTTGCCACTTTACATGCTGGGCTGCCCACACTGCAACAGGGTTCCCAGTTAGGCAATGGGAAAAGGAGACGGGAAGGGACAGAGGGTGCAGAGGGGGCTGCAGAGAGCCCAGAGGATATGGTTCTTGTATCAGAAGGGTGTTTGTTTCCTGTCTGGCCTCCCAGTTTACCTATGAGTGCTGTGGGAAATCCACACCTGCTCTCACCACCTAGTCTCCTCAGTTAATTTAAGAAGAACATGTGATGTAGTGTAGATTACATCTGTAGCTGTGCGGTGTAGTAAGGCAGCCCCTGGCCTCCTGTGATTTTTGAGTACTGGAAAAGAAGCAGGTCCAAATTGAAATATGCTATATGTGTAAAATACTTATCAGATTTTGAAGAACTTTGTAAAAAATGGAAACTATCCTATGAATGATTTTCGTATTGGTTACATGTTGAAATGCCTTTATTTTAAATAGACTGTGTTGAATAGAATCAACTATGAAAATTAATTCCATCTGCTTATTTTTACTTCTTTAATGTGGCTGCTAGATTTAACATTACAAACGTGGCCCATATTTTTGCATTATTATGCCATGCTGAGCTCTGTGCTGGTATAGTGCTTTACAATTTTTAGACTAAAGGGATTAGAAAAAAATCTATTTACCTGTGTTCATTGCTGAGTGACTCTGTGCCAGGTCCGATGTATTTTGAACATGGAGATGAGTGTTCAGGAAAACCTTATGTTGATCTTTCCTCTTCGCTAACTAGATGTGGCATTGTGAGGCTGATAGCTTCATATTTTAACTCTCCCTCTCTCAGGGAGGGAGATGGCATCCCAGGATCCTTCCTTCTTTCCTTCTTTTCTGTGAGTGATCAAACACTTCCAGAGACATCCACCAAAATGCTCTATTTGGGATCTCGCCACGCTGCCCTCACGCTCAGGGAACTCTGGGGAGTGGAGCTGGCTGCGGATTTCTCTTTTACAAACCTTACTCTTGGGCAAGGAGCACAGAGGCAAATCCTACTCCAGCCGATTAGGTAACCCGAAGGGTCAGGTGGGCCCGTGGGAACTAAGGTGGCCTCAGTGCACAGGCTGAAGAGGAAGCTGTGACTCAGCTCCAGGGCAGCGTACAGCTCTCCTGCAAGCAGCTGAGGGTGGTCAGGTCTACAGCGTTTTGAAGGGTTTGGGTTTTCATATGAAACAGTCCGATTGTGGATTTTAGACATTAATTTTTAAAAACAATCAGTAGGTCAAAGTAAACCTGGGCATGGCTCAGTCCCTGCTTGGCAGCTGCCAGTCTGTGACTCTGGTAGTCTTTGCTACCCTCTCTTCATTCTCTGAAGGTTCCCCTCTGCCCAATCTGACTTCTACTTGCATTCATCATTTCAAAGGAGCAGTTATTTGGGATGGTGTGAGAGGACCTCAGGTGAGAAGTAGACGCTGTTGGAGCAAAAAATAAATTTCTTCAGTCAAACACCCAGGAAGAAGCTAAGCATGTGGGGGAGGCCTGTGAATTATTCAGGTGCAGTCTCGGGTTGTTTTGCTGAGCTCAGCGCTGATATAAAGCTTTCTATTCGTTTTTCTGGAGTGGAACTCGAGCAGCATTCCTGTCTCCTGTTCTCAGGCCCTAACTCCTGGGAGTGGGGGGTGGGGCAGCTAATGCTCCTGTCCTGGACACATGGTGCGTTTGACCAGCAGTGTTTCATTCCACCTGCAGGACAGCCTGGGCACTGGACACCCCCGCTTTAAAGACATCGATTTTCTTCCCAACCTACTCCACCCAAGCCCCACTGTCTAGCTCTGAGGGTCTCCTTTTCTTTTTTCTTTCTTGTTTTTTTTTTTTTTTTTTTGGTACTAGGGATTGAACCCAGGGTTTCTGCACTGAACTACATGTCCAAACCATTTTTAAATTTTTTATTTTATGATGAGGTTTTGCTAAGTTGCACATGTGGGACTGAAACTTGCAATCCTCCTGCCTCAGCCTCGTAGAGTGCTGGGATTCGGGTTCATGCCACAATGCCCAGTTGACTCCTTTTCTTTTTCCTCTCTTTTCCCGAAATCTTGCCCCTCCTTTCACAGACAGCTTTTCCTGTCTTCTGTTCAGGTCCTCAGAATATAGACAGCCCCAGGACCCTTCACAGCACAGGACTTCTAGAGCTTGGGGCCTGCAGCCTGGAATGGGTGTGGAATGGCTGTGGCTGCGGGCTGACCTGGGCTGGAATCTGGTTTGGCAAGGCCAGTCACCCCGCCTGAGTTCCCAGGCAGGTGTGATGGTAATATCCAGTATTATTTGGCATTGTGGTGAGAATTAAATAAACAGACATAGCTTTTCCAAAAATGTCTTCTGTGAAACAGAGTTGTCAAGAGGTTTTCTGGAAAGGTCTCCTTTGGTTTTCTAGAAAGATCTTCTTTTTCTCCCTGTCACTTAGGTTTGAGAAATACAAGGGTAAAAGTGTAGGCAGGAACAACAGGGCTGCTCAGGGTCTGAGACACGTTGCAGTTCTTTGTATGGTCTGTATTTCCCACACTTATGGACCTACGGACTCCTTCCTGTGTGCGTGTATGCATGTAGGTGGGCAGGTGCGTGTGTGTGTGTGTGTGTGTGTGTGTGAGTGTGTGTGCGTGTGTGTGGAGGCACAGATTCTCTCCTGACTGTTCCATGAACCTCACAGGAAAGGATGGGATGTTCCAATGGACAGCAGTGGCGTTTCACACCGTTACCCTTCGCGGGGGGAAACATCATTCTATCTCTTCTCGGCCGGGTATACCTGGAGGTGCACTGTGCCCCGCAGCCTCTGCTCCAGGTTCCTCCCTGGCCACGTGCACTCACAGCATTTCCTTCTTGCAGAGGGTCTTCACCCTGGCCCCACTGAACCCTGAGGGCTGCCTCTACCCTCGTCAGTTGCAAAGCCGGGCCATATGGATAACCCCTGCTAGATGTGAAAGTTCCAAGTGAGAGCAGCCCTAGAAGGAAAAATGACTGCTTGGTGTAGACAACACAGAACTGATAGGAGGGCATTTGGCCTCATGCTCATTTTCTTCTGCAGAACTGCGGAGGATCTCTGAACTCTGGGGCAGCAGACGTGGGCTTAGCCCTGCGCCCAGCTGAGCTCTGCTGCCAGCCGCGTGGTGGTGGGAAGCTCTCTGGACCTTGCTGCTTGCCTGAAAATAATGCCAGTCGCCCTCCCAACTTACAAGTTTTGGGAGGGGCACGCACAAAATAGAGACAGTGCTACAAAAAGGGGTACATTTGCCTTGCATTTATGAGGTACAAATGGAAAAATGCAGGTATGTGTAGTTTAGGTGAATGTGATGTTGAGCATATTTCCCATTTCTCTGATTAAAACTTGGAGAATGATAATTGCTGGGGTTCTATCTTTACAAAGTGAAATAATATGTGAAGGGTTGATTTGAAAAATTAGGAAATTTGAGTGTTTAGATTAAATCACGTAATGTCATATATTCCTTATCCTCCATGAAAAGGCATTTCCCTGCTCACCCCCCCAAACACTCAGGGATTAATATGAAAAGGTGAAAATTGAAAATGAATAACCAGCGCTATTGGCTCGCTCCTGTCAACATTTATATGAACAACTTGGATGAAGGCAAGCTCACCACTCTTCAACTGACACCTAGCTGTGGGACAGAGTTGATACAGTTGACAGAATTAATATTTAAAATTTTTTCTAAGCCGGATTTTGGGAGAGAAACTGTCAATATGCTCCACTATCAAGTTGTTGTTTTACGTTATTATTAAGGTACAGGGTAAGAGTGTAAGTGACTTGGGCTTGGGGTCTGTGCATGAAACAGTGACTGAAGTGCTTGGCTTGATTATGACTAAATTTTAGTTGTCAGCCTGTCGTTGCTCCAAATAATTAGTCCTGGAATGTCTTTGTAGAAGTATTTTTTAACAGAAGAAATAAAAATAGTTCTGCTCTGATTTATACTTTTAGGGAAACCTCTAGGAAATTATATTTAGTGCTAGAATCAGAGTATGTGGAGGGGTATCCCTTTATCACAAATCAAAACTACAGTATTTAAAAGTAACTGGCAGCAGTTCCCAAAATAACAATTATGCTCGTTGTCTTCTAGTAGTTGAGTGGAGATGTGGAGAACAAACTCGAGGTTGGCAGACTACATCCTGGTTTAATTTCCTAACTTGTGTGGTGCAAGAATCTCAGGCTGACACTCTCCCAATGGCCTTTGCCGCTGTGTAATCTCCAGCAGTGTGTGGGAAGAGCCTATACATGTGATAAGCCATGGGTCCTAAGATTGTGCTATATTATAGAGTGAAAGGGGCTTTACAGGCATTATCAACACTACTCCGCTGATGTCCTTAAAAGGAAGACTTACTGGGCCTGACCTAATCAGGTGAACACATTAACAAGCTTGGTCTTTTCCTAGAGCCTAGAGAAACTGAAAACATGAGCAGGATTTGATGCAAGTGAAGTTTTCTTTTGAAGGTGGAGGGCACAGTGTGGCAAGGAACTCTAAGTGTTCTTTAAGAACTGACAGTAGCTTCCAGGTGCCAGCCCGCAAGGGATTAGGGCCCACAGTCTGAAGATACCAGGAGCTCAATCCTGCCAGCTCGCAAACTTAAAAGAGGTCACTGAGCTGCAGGAGGAACCCAGCCCAGGTGACGCTTTTATTTCAGTCGTGGGAAATGCTGAGTTGAGGACCCAGCTAACTGGACTCAGCCTGTGGGAACTGTGAGATAATAAATTCACTTTGTTTTCAGCTGCTAAGCTTGCTCTGCAGTGAAAAAAACTGGTGCAGCATCACAGCTGACCAGCAAGAGTGTGTAACCTTGTAAAGTTTTGAAAAACCTGTTTCAGCAGACAATAGAGGTACGTCTGCCAAGAACAGTGTACAGCTATTTCTTCCTGGCAGGGAATTTGAACCAAATAATCTAAGGCTTCTCCTGATCACTGATGCTTTTATTCTACAGACAATCTTTAACAGTGTGAGCCTTGTTGTCCCATGCCCTTGATATGGGGCAAATTATGGTTCCAGAAACTGACCGTACTACTCAGGTCAGGCATCACAATACTTTCTTTTCCATACTTACTATTTTCTTCCTGTTAGCCTCACTAAACAAGCACTCTTAGTTGCACTTTAACTTGCAGGACGACCACATGTTAGCACTTCTGCTATAGTACAGCTCGCTGTTATGGGAATGCCTGTGACCACGAGTGATATGTTCTGGGTTTTGATTCGCACTGCTAGAGAGTGAGGGGTCTTTCTAGTCCAGAAAGAAAGCACAAAGGGAAAATGTTATAGGTTGAACTATTCAATAAATATTTTGAGCACCTTCAAGATTCATTTTTTTTGAGCTACAAATAATAGTAATTTATAAATATTGTTAACCATACTTATTTTAACAAATAATAAAGCTTAGAGTTATTATGAAGATTAAATGATATCTAAGTAAGTACTCAAGAAAGATTTGTTCTGATTGTCAAACATAAACATAAGTAAAAGTAACTGAAGAGATCTTGACCCTATACAGGGCATTCCATGGCTTTAATTCAGACATATTATGTGGGCACATTATGCAAACCCATGACTAACAGTGCTTGGTATTTAGTGATAATTAGTAGCTACACACAAACCAGTATAGAGGGTTAAGCAATAATGACCAGGATAGCATGATACATGAACCAGGGACAATATTATCCTAACATTAAAGAGAAAATCGTTGGTGCACTGGCAGAGGTAGAGAGAAGAGGGCAGAGTTGGAAGACTGCTCTCCCGTCTAATCCATAAAGGAATGCTATTCAGCATGTCCAGATAGAAGAAACAAAGGGTGGATTGTTTATAATAAATAGAAACTCGGTACTGTGATTGTTGCTTAAAAAATGATAGAACATAATGAATTATAGCCTCATAGAAGGACACAGAGATATGATCTCCTTGGCCATGATTCAAGTGACTAAATATCTGAACAGTTAGCAAGTTAGCAAATGCTTACTTGTTCTAAGGCTGTTCAAACATTCTTACCATAGAAAAGCCTAATAAATCACAGCAAAGATAACACAAGCAACAACACAACTGGCATTTACAGAAGGCAATTATTTGGGTACCTAGAACTATTTTTTGTTATGTCTTGGTTGGATAAATAAACATATCATTATACCATAGAAATCTTGGATAGTGTAAGTTAAAGTGCCATGAACTGTAACCTGAAATATCATTCCGAGGATTTGAATCACACGCTACTGTACCGGTAGTGTTGGGTAAGCGACAAACATTTCAGATGGTTAGACTCACAAACAGTGAATGTAAGCATAAAAAGATTTTCAGAAAAATTTTAAAAAACCTCCACAAAACCAGCCTTGAGTAAATGCTGAAAAGTCAGTACCAGGAAATGATACTGGGGCACCATTTTCACAAGATTAGGAGGATCCACTGGAAAAGAGTTTTGGGGAGAAAGAAATATTTAGATGAAGTTTCACCCTATGATTCTCCTTTGCTGAAGGATTTAACCAAACTTAGTTCTACACCTGATGGCAAGTGTAGGAACTACCAATAAGAAAATAAATAAAGGGAAATAATTTTAAAACCTGCTTTTTATAGAATAGTAATTTATATATGTTTCCATTTAATTCCTGTGAGACGGTCACTCAAATACTCATTTTATAATCGAGGAAACTGAGGCTCAGTTAAGCAACATATGGGAGATCACATTGCATAAGCATCTGAGGTAGGATGCCCTATCACACTGCTCCCCTACTGTGTGAGGGGAGAAATCGTAGTGTTTGTGTGTGTCTGTACGCGCGTGTGTCTGCACTTGCATAAGTATGCACGCGTGCACACACTCATGTATACAGTTACTACATTTAGCTAATCTTGGAATGAATTCACATTTATCTTAAAGCCCTGCTCTCCAGTTTCACATACTACAAAAGTAAGCAGGTTCCTTTTGGGCCTCTACTTGACTTCAATTTTGACAACTTGTGCTCCTGGGGGATGCAAAAACTCCTTTTAAGCCATCAAATCAATCACTTTTAGAAATAACATTTTGTTCTGCATACTGCCTGTGGTCAAATCATTTCACAGTGAATCTGATGGGATTATCCAGTCTTAATTCACTGAAATTTTGTCGAGTTGTGTGTTACCCAAGGCAGTATTAACTCTTACTACCTACTGAGTCCTCACAATGTTTCAGGAACTGTGCTGAATGCTTCCTATGGATTATCTTACCAGCTTCTCACAATGACCTTGAAGGATAGTTATTTCCATTGGTGGAGGAGGAAATCGAAGCATCCAGAGAATAAAGTGGGTCACCCGAAGTCATGTATCTGGTTAAGTGGTGGAGGAATTATTTGAGCTTTATTGTTTAATGTCACATCCCCAGCTTTAAATGCTACACCAACCCACTTCTGTTGTGTTGTATAACCACCCATGGTTTTCCCGTAAGAAATCTAAAGTTAAGCAAATTTAAATCATAGTTGGTAATTGATGGAGCAAGGGACAGAGAGACCCCAAAAGACAATGGAAAGCATATAAAGAACAGAGCCTGTGGGGTCAGACTTGGAAAGGGACCTTGGCTCTAAGCTGTGATGCTAGGTGACATCATTGCTACTTCTCATTGTGCTTCTTTCTCTGTATCCTGGACTAAAAAAAAAAAAAAAATGATTAGGGCTGTGGTACCCCTCCTGGAACCTAAAATACAGAGATTTAGTCATAAACAAAAAAGGGGGAAAGGACACATTGCTTGGAGAGAAAACAAATCAAATCTTTGTGACATCCTCTGTGTTCTTCAGCTCCAGTAATAGGTGGCAAAGCTGGGTCCCTGGCCTGATGGAATACAGCCTGCTTCTATTACCAACTTTGACCGAAGGTATTGAATCTGAAAACTGAAACCATCACCTCTCTTCCCCTTTGACTGAAACTTATCAGAACAAGTTCATAATGACAGAGCTTCCCTTTGCTCAATGACTCACCCTTCTCCTCCAATCTGTACAACTACTCTTCCAGTGTGTGCTATTAATTTTCTCCCAAATACAGAGAAGGAAACTGAAGCTTAGAGAAATTAAATCCTGAGGTCACAAGGGGAGTAGGTGGCAAAACTCACTTTACCACAAGGAACCATGTATAACAGTCTTGGCATTCTGATCCTCTCATTCTAGTCCCTGTATCTTTACATTTACACAATTCTGGGTTCTATTTATTTTCCTCTGGTGACATGAAATGTTGCTCCTCTCTCCCTCCGCTATCCTGCATTGCCCAGTCAATTTCACTGAGGGCTTACAAATATTTAGGAGGAATCTGAGTGATTCTGCCTGGATCAGAAAAACAATCATTAAAAAATTAAATTATACTTGCAATTAATTGGTCAAAATGAAACATTTTGTTAAATGTGATAAACTCTAATTAGAAAACATTGGCAAATTCAGTGAATTTGATTAAAACAATGCCAGATAAAGCAGTGATTCCTTAACCAATATCTCAAATCCCATGCCCAGCCACATACCTTGGGGAAAACAGAAATGATTTAGAAAGTTTTACCAAGGGTTATGAGGCCAATTTATCAAGGAAGCAATAGCATTGCTTCTATTCATCTTTTCTCAAGGTACAACCCCGTTCAGGAAGGCACTTTGCCATTTACAAGCTTTTTCTTCTTTTCTTCCTTTTTTCTCTTCCTCCTTTTTATCTCTCTCCTTCTGTCACCTCTCCTCTTTCTCTCATTTTAACAGACAAAAGAGTGTCTCTAGCCATGGAAGTATCTTTCACAGAAGTTTCTGTGCTTATCTTGGTAGGTTCTTTATTAGGGATATGATTTTACCTCTCCTTCTAAGAAAATTAGCTCTTAGTCATTGTTCACACCAGAATGGGGGCACAGCTACAGTCTTCCAACATCACCAAAATTCTCATTTCCCGTGGAAATCTCTTCAGTGACTATTCTTCTTTTATTAACCTCCAAATTTTGCTACAATTTTTGGGTTCCTGATTTATCTCTGTTAAGATAAAATCCCTTTTATCTGCATGGAAAAAAGTATCTTACAGACAAACTCATCCTACTGGTTTTTTTCTCTTTTACTTTATTAACATATATAAAAAAATAATGTCAACCAGTGTAGTAATTTTAAGTGTACAATTCAGTGACTTCCATTATCAATTGGTTCTACTCAATTTGAACTTAGTATAGGTGAGTATTGCTTTATGGAAGTTCATTTACTCAGTGTTAATGGCAGAAAATTGTCCATGTTGGTGTACACATCAGAGGTTCATTGTTTTCTTCTTTTTTAAAATATTGCTTTGTAGCATGCCATTATACCAAAATGCAAAATGTATTTATTTTTCTTCTGTTCATAGACTTTTGGTTTGTTTCTAGTTTGAGGCTTTTATGAATACAGCTAATCTGAATATTCTTGTATAAATTTACTGGGGGATATTTACATTCATTTCTCCTGTCTAAAACTCTAAGAATGGAGTAAAGAAGATAGTCATGGCTCTAATAGCGTAGTTTTTCAAGATATTTATATCAGTTCACACTTCCATCAACAATATATGTAGGAGATTCAGCATCGCTGAGTAGAGGAGGAACCACATTGGAGCTACTCAGAGAAAATCAACTAAAAACAGGGAATTGGAAGAGAGGGAGGGACATACATCCTGATGCCAAAATCAATCTGAAATAAGAGACCTGTAGATCAAACAAAGCATAAACATAGGACTATATAACATGGTGAACCAGCCCACAAGGACTGCCAGTGGCACTGCCATCAGTGTGCTGAGCAAGAATTGCCATACTGGGAAATCTCTAAGAAACTGATGGGCCGCAAAAATGTGGATAACTCAAGCCACACAGGATAGATTTGGGATATAAGGCCTCTTGCCTCTTTTGCCTTCCTTCACACAGAGGATGTTTCAGCCCTGCTGCATATTTCGCCAGCACACAGAGGGGCGAGTGAACCTGGAAACTACTCCCTCCCTCCCTGATGGGCTGCCAACTTTTTCTTTTTGTCATGCACCTTAGTGGCTAACTGGGACCTCTAGCAACAACAAGGTTAGGGACCACAGTGGAGGTGGTGCATGACCCTTCCTGCCCTGTGACCGGTGACTTGGGAGAGGGATGCAGAAATGTGGGATCTGAACAGCCTTAGGAGGCACTCAACCTGCTGGAGAGGAGACTGAAGGGAGACCGAGCAGTCTAGGGCTGTCTCCATGGCAGTGAGAGAACCCCCCACTCCTGCCCTGTGACAAGTGGCTGACAGGATAGATATTCCAGTGGGGGTGGAACAGAGGAGGCCATGCAAAGACAACAAGGAGCTGACTGTACACAGGACTGGAAGCAGCCTGGGCTGTCCCTGCCTCAGGATGCCACAGCAGCTGAAAGAGTAAGTCCCCCATGTTTGTTCACTTGAGTTGTCTTGACTATCCTAGGTCCTTTGCATTTCCATACCAATTTTACAATTAGGTCATTCATTACCACAAAAAATGTCTGGTGATATTTTATATAGAAATTTATTGTCTAATTCCCAAACTTAATATACCTCTCCAATTACTTATGTATTTTCTCTGTGTTAGCAATAATGTAGTTTTCAGTTTAAAGATTTTTCACAATTTTGTTAGATTTATTATAAGAATTATTTATTTCTTTGATGTTATTATAAATAGTAATTAATGTTCAAATTGTTTGTTACTAGTATATACAAGAACAATTTGTTTTTCTATACTAACATAGTATCCAGCAACCTTAATGTATTTACTTATTAATTGTTATAATTTGAACATTCTTTTGGATGCTTAAGTATATATAACCACATTATTTACACATAGAGTTTTACAGTTGTTAAAATCTTCATCTCTTTTTCTTGCCTGATTGTGCTCGTTAAGACTTCCAGTCCTATACTGATGAATATTAGTGGTGATTGTTGACACTCTTGCTTTGTTTGTGACCTCAGGGAGAAGTACTCAATATTTCATCAGTAGGTATCATATGAGCTGAAGGATATTTCCATCTAGTCATAGTTTGCCAAGAGTTTTTAAAAAATCATGTAGTAGTGCTGAATGTTGTCTGTCTTTGTTGATATCTAATGAGCTGACCTTCTGATTTTCTTCCTGGAAAAAGCATGTCGTGTGCCTTTTATTATCCAGGCTAACAATCTTTGCTTTCAGTCGTAGTATTAAGAGCATTTACATTTAATGTAGTTACTGACATAGCTGGGCTAAATTTATGATATTGCACTTTGGTTTCCTTTTATTCTGTTCGTGCTTTTGCAGTTGTTCATTGAGCACTGTATCCCAGAATGCCCCAGGTTTCTACATTAACATTGCACATTTGTTTGCAAAGGCACTATCACAGTCCATTGTTTTGGTGTTTCATACCCCACTGAGCTATTAGCTATCATTTCATTCTCCCAATTACAGATAATGCTGCACTGAAGGTTTTGTAGTCATCACTTTTTCTTTTATGTTTTATTTCATTAGAGTGCATTTCCAAGTGAGGAATTATTGATTCAAGGGATAGAAACATCTTAATAATTCTTGATATGATTTGTATCCTTATTTTCCCTAAAGAATTATTCTAATTCAAAAGGTTTAGAGATGTTAACCTATGATTTCATTGCAGTCTTGCTAGCGTTGTGAATTCTTTTTTAAAAAAATTAAGTTATATAGCACTGAAGGGGAACTAGAATTATAATTACCAATGCCATGCTGTGTGTAAATACATAGAAAAAAAAAAAGAAAGTAAGTTGTTTGTGAATAGACTGATTTCAGCCATAAAGCCATATTAAAATTTCAAATCGTTCTGCTCATTTTGCACGCACTTGGGTTTTGGCAATAACCCCTCATAAATAGTCAAAGAATATATATTTATCACTTAGTACATGAAATGGCATATGTTTTATTTGGATCTAATAAAATTATAATTCACAAATAAAATTAAGGTTTATAGAAGAATTGGGAACATAGGAAGAAAAAAAGACGCAGTTGAAAATATACTTGAAAGCACAGTGAATAAACGTTTCTGAATTAAATTTCAATTTTGCAGAGTGATCTCAAGACAGAGTGACTGCATCACCAAACTTAATGAATATTTTTTCCCAGATTAGTGACATTGTTGAGTACTGGTGGAAAGGAACTCTCATTATTGTAATTACTTTACAGTACACTTCAGCAGACATTACTTTATTTGAGCACAACTACCCTGTAAGTTCTGTATTTCTAGTTGTTTTTGTAGAGGATTAAAATGAGATCTTTTAGAGGTGAAATGGGTTCCCTAAAGTCACATAGCTGAAACAGAGCATAGCAGTGACTCCAACTTACAGCTTCTGTTTCTTAAGCCTATGACCTTCCCACCATATTAAAGGATTACTTTCAACAACTGTTATTACAATCTTTATCTATCTTAGAGTCATTAGGAAAAGTTAATGAAAGCAACACTGAAGATGAAAATTTTTCCAAAGAGCTCTGCTACACCACAGCATGATCTAAACTAGCATAAAATTCAAGAGGTTTCCTCATCGAAAGTGTAATAGAAATGCAATAAAAATCTGTTTCCATGATATTACAGCTCTGTGATTTAGACATGGGAGTTCAGAGTCAGAAAAAAAGAAAGAAAGAAAAGTGGAACCTCAAATAACATCATAAAAGACATCAGCCACAGTCAGCATCTCTCAGAGGCTTCAAACTACACTAAAATCTTAATTTTTGAAACTTATAGAACAATGTTGTGAAACTTCATTGTAAAAGTTAGAAACTATAAATTGGCTTTAAATAACAAAATCTATTTCCTCCCTAAACTCATACCTCAAGTCTACTCAACTTATGACAAATATTTATTAACTACCACAAAAAAGTACAAATATTGCAGCACCTTACTCTCAGAGGAAATAAATACGTGTTTTGAAAGTCTTTTATGTCCATGAGTAATCTCTTAATTTATATCACACTTTTAATAAGCAGTTCTTCTATTTAGACTTTCAATCATTCACAGTCCTGTTTATAAAACAAATCCAATTCTGGATAAGGCTAGATATTATGTGGATCATATTGGTCATAAATATATCATCTTTCTTTTTTTTTTTTTATATGCGGGTACCGAGAGTCGAACTCAGGACCTCGCACTTGCCAGCAGGTGCTTATGCCACTGAGCTATCTCACCGGCCCTCATCTTTCTTTCTTTCTTTCTTTCTTTCTTTCTTTCTTTCTTTCTTTCTTTCTTTCTTTCTTTTTTTTTTTTTATGTGGGTACCGGGAGTCGAACTCAGGACCTCGCACTTGCCAGCAGGCACTTATGCCGCTGAGCTATATCACTGGCCCATCTTTCTTGAGTAAAATAATATAAACAATTTTAAAAATATCTTATATTTTTAAAAGTTCGATTCAAAACATGAGATTTTTTATAAAAGTCTGAGGTGACTCCTATGAATACATAGAAGGAAAAGGATCTGTCTGTTTCTCGCTCCTCCTGGTAACGTTTTCATCTCACAAACCAAGGGAATGAAAGGGGTCCTTCTTTGTTTATTGTATCAGCTGACAGTTGCAAGCAGCCAACCTCACTTGAACACCTGACGGGAAATTTATCTCCCAACTGTCATGCATGCTTCTAAAGTTTGTATCTTTTGAAACAAAATTATGTGTTTATGTGAAAACTGTAAAATAGAATCAGTGTTATTTACTCTCCAGGAGGCGTTTGGTTACCAAACCCGGACTCTGCGGAGAGCCGTGTGCTTTGTCATCTCTGTGCTGACTGCTGGGGCCCTTCAGCTGATGTTCTACTGGAGGCCCGAGTGGAGGGTGTGGGCCAACTGTTTCCCATGCCCTTTGCAAGAAGCAGACACTATTTTGCTGAGGACAACGGTGAGTGCCTTTTTGTTACCTGTTTCAAATGCCATGATAATCACAGAAAGACAGATTTTGCATGCCCTCACTTATATGTGGAGCTGTAAAGCTTACGGAAGTACATCTTACAGAAGTAGAGAGTAGAACAGTGTTGCCAGAGCCTGAGAAGTACGTGGGGAGTGAGGGATAGAGGGAGGATGGTTAACCAACAGGTGTAGACATGCAGCAGGTTAAGAGGAATAACATCTAAAGCTCTACAACACAGCAGTCTAACCGTGGTTGATGACAACTGACTATTTCAGTGCAGCTAGTAGAGAAGATTTTGAATGTTTCCAACACAAAGAAATGATAAACATCAGAAGTGATGAATAGACCAGTTTCCCTACTCTGATCATTACCCACCATGTATGTGTATTGAAATTTCACTCTGTATCCCTTACACATATACAATTACTAGGTGGAAATTAAAAATAAAAATACATTTTAAAAAAAGAAACTAAAAGCTACAATCATGTCTTCTACATTGCATCTGTGGTCTACCCAATGAGGACCCAGCATTCCCAAGAGTTTTCCTCGGCCAGAAAAGGTGATAGGAAAACTATTGCTGCAACAAGCGTGCTGTTTCTTTTTCAGCCCAGGAATGAGGGACACTTCCTTCACTTCAACCCAGGGGAGTTTCTAGCATGTCAGGCAGTGCTCCTAGCCTTTCCTGGGCAGCAGGTGTCAGAGTCACAACTCTTACACCATCGCATAGGAATAATCATTCACTTTTTTGAAAATATGTATTTTGGAGGAGGATATTACACATTTTAAACAACTAGGTGTTATTTAAAAATAGCTAGAAACCATTTTCTAGACATAACACTTTCCTACAAAGTATTTTTTTCCTTGGTTATAATGTAGCACAGTGGTTCTCAAATTTTTGTGCAAATCTTAATCTTCTGGATTGAAACACAGACTTAGACCCCACCACCAGAATGTCTGATTCAGTAGGTCTGGGGTGAGGCTGAGAATTTGCATTTCTAGTAAGTTCTAAGATAATGCTGATGTTCTTGTTTGTTTTTGTTCCAAATGTTGGGAACCATTTCCTGGTCTAGCATGTGATTGGTATCTTGTTAGTTGAGCACCTTATGAAATAACACTTGAAAATTTCATAGGCTGGACTGACTTTTTTAGGATGAATTTCAAAGATATATGAGGAAGAAGGTGTTCTGCCTCTACTTATCCACACTGAAGTTTCCTATAAGCAAGAACCCAGAAGACCCTCTGGTGGCTGACTGCCACTGTGTCATAAACCGAGCCGTAACGAAACCAGAATTAAAAGTAAGTGACTTTAAGAGTGCTGTGTTGTTTCAGAGAAAGAATAAAATAAGTGTCGTGGGTGGAAGCTCTGACTATAATGCTGTCAGGCTGGGAATAATAGCTATTACCGAAGAAGGTGAGAGCCACATAGACCTGCACTGCCTAGCCCCACTTCAATAAACTTTGTCTTCTGAATGACACCTATTGGATTTCATTTGTAATTGCAGCTGCTATGCATCCAAGTGCAGAAAATCAGGTATGTTTGGGATCACCTGGAGAAGCGGTTTCAGAAAGTGGGGTAAGTATGACTTTTCTTATCACTACGTGGGGGCATAAGGGAAGAACTCTGACCTGTTGTATGTCATGAACTGAAGTGTGGTTCCTGTCCTGACCACATCCTAGGTTACTGGAAGATAGCAACTCCTGCTACGACATCCACCATACGTTTGGGTTGGGTCTGAGCAGTGAAGAGCAAGAGATCAGGTAGGATGTACAGTGCTCCTGAGAGGAAACTCTGCTGGTAGGAAAATGAAGCATTAAGTGGGTCATTGCCCATGTGCTGTTGGCATAATGTTTCATCGCCTTGATAGAATTCCATTTCATATGTTGGCCTCAGGGAGAGATTCTGAATTATTCTCTAAAGGGAACTTATTATAAAGAAAAGACAAAAAGGACAAGGCAGTCAAATACAATTTTATTTTTGCTCCCAGACTTGTAGAATTTGTGTTGTCTTTTTACGTTTTTCCTCAAAAAAAACTTGGGTCATTCCATAAATATCATCCTCTTAATGCTCCACATCTTCTGAGATCCAGAAATAGTGTATGAACGCTGCATTTTCGATGAACATACAGCCTTGGAGGTGAGGATTTTGACTGTTCAGTTAGTGATGTTATTCACCACTGTATCGGCAGCACCTGGAACAGTTCCTGATTCATGACAGGAGCTCAATAGCTATTTGTACATAAATGAATAAACGAACACATCCATTGACTTATTAACCACATGCCTTTAATATGCCATACACTTGTGAGGAACCAGTGACCTAAAAAGAAACACTTAGTCATTGTCCCAGAGACATCCACTGACTGGTGATAAAGGCAAAAATAGTGGCACACTTATAAGACTGGCACTTGCAGATGCACACGGATTAGGAAATGCTTATCCAACTCACCCACAGTGATATGGTCCTGTTTCCTTCAACTATGACTTGAAGTGGTTGATCCTGGTGAACCATTACAAAGCTTCATAATAATCTTCGTTTCTCAGCCAGTTTTAGGGACATTACCTGTTTAACCTTCTTTATAGTCAGCCAAAAGCACCTGTTCTCAAGCTAAGAAGAAATCTGCTACAATATTGGCTTGTGACTCCACCCTCAAAATTCTGATAAATCTGTAGGAGGAAATGGTACTTCTGAGAGAAGGAACTCTATATTTTTAGCAAGCACACCATATTCTTACATAAAACAAGCCTAAGAGTTACAGATTTGCTGTTTTAAAGTTTTTCCTCATCCACAATAGTATAAAAAATGAGCCAACACCTAGACCAGAACAATACTGCAAAATGCCTTAGAAATGGTATCATTATATAAGATTTCAAAAGTAATGCATAATACATTTAAACACAAAAAGTTTTCAAAGTCATTAAAAGAATATTGCCCTAGCAGCATTAAGTACAAGATGTTTAAAGGACTGATCTTGGGCATTTGTGAAATCTCACTGATAGATGTAGATATAATTCTGCCGAGGAAACCATTTTCACAGGAAAGATTGCCCATCAGCGTAGCTACCTCACATTCGTCCTTATTTATCAAGTGTTGAGCTTTAATAAACATCATACATAATTAAATTTAAATCTGGTCCACACAATAAAGAACTTGACAATACAATAAGGAAGACAGAGTATAGCTTCCTGAATATGAAAAATACAGGAGATAAAGATGATCTTAGAAGCATAGGCATATTTTATTTTATAGACATGTCTTCATGGTGGGTGAAAAGAAAGTAAGTAAAATATGAAACATTTTTCCCTTCATTTCTTACAGTAGGACTGGAGGGTTTTAAAACAAAATCTAAATGTGATTGATGGCTTTGTTGAGTGATAGCTTGCCAATTCCCTAAATGCACTTGAACTTGCTTGTACTAAAAACAAACAAATGTGCAACATGAAAAATGAAGGAAAGGGATACACGAGCATCACACCTGATGAAAAGCTGCAGAGTTTAAATGCAGATTTCTCTGTGGGCTTCCTAGCAACCAGATATGGGGAGAAAATTCACAGATCTACATAATTCTTAGTAGGAGAGTTAATTTTACCCTGGAAAGAAATTTCCAGAAGGCACCAGCAAGACAGAAAGGAAATTGTCCCAGGAGGTCCTATATCCCAATCTTCACTTATCTTGAGCTGAACTCAACTTTGCATCTTAATGTCTCCCCTAGACAGGTTCATAGACGCTTGAAATGAATCTTTTATTTCAAATGAATGGGGTCCTGTGGAAAAACAAAGCAAGACAAAAAACTCTACCTGATCCTCATCTAGCAAGGTGGTCTTCCTGTTAGGACAGTTTCAAAGTTGGGCGTCCCTTCACCTTTTTCATTCAGCTGCTCCTGTCCCTGTGGTTAGCCTCCTGAAAATAGAAGCACGAGTCTCGGGCAGCAGATGAGGCAGGCACCCTTACTGACTAGCTCTCTGGAAGAGAAGAGCTTGGATGGGTAGAATTTGCTTGTTTCTATAGTGAAAACACTACCACCGTGGCTGGCTTGAGTCACCTGTGTTCTGTTGCCTAAGGAGAAGTTGGGCAGAGATGCTCACAGTGGGTTCAGTGGTCCTGCAGGGCTAAACTTAGTCTTCAACCTTTGCCATGCCACTGAGGAAAAAGACATGCTTTGAGCGCCAGAGGAAAAGGTTCCAAGTGATGGGCAAAAAAGAGGGTACATTTGCCATCAAGGCACAGCTCCAAGCTGTCTCATGAGAAAACAGAGCATCAGAAGAGAAAGAAACAAATGGGAGGTGGGAGAGAGAGAGAGCTGCAACCACTACGAGACTTTACCTTCTTACTCCTCAGATCTCAGAGAAACAAAACTCAGAAGAGAAACCACGCTTACATACCACTCTCTCCATGCCCTTTGAAAGTCACACTCCTGGAAAACAGAGAAATATGAGGGTTAGGGACTTGTGAAGTCACACGACAGCACTCTTCTCTTAACACCATCAAACTTTAGTGTTTCCGTAATTTATTATCTCAACACTAAATCTTGGTGTGAGTGCTCTCTACCCTTTGCAAGCAGTAGCTATAGTTGGAAAGTCATGGCCAGAAGGTAGATGAACTTGGGCTCAGCTCTCTGGTATACCTCAGTGTCACCAAAGATCCCGCATGCAGATTCTCCCCACTGGGACTGGCTGAGGTAGAGTTGTGGAGTAGAATCATAGAGACCATGGTAGGAAGCCTGGCTCTGCCTCTTTCTAGCTCTGAGGTCCCGGGACAGTTACTTAATTTATCTTTACAAGAGGGGATAATGTAAAACCTTGGAGGATAATAAAATGATTGAAGAAGCGAATGGATATAAAAGGCTAAATGCAGTTTTTGACACTGCTTGAAACTTGCATTGTTGCGATTAACAGTAGATGCGTGCAACTTGTAACTAAATGCCCACACTAAACAGGTTTCTCCATAGGCAAAATGGGGATATGAAACTTTCCTTTGGACTATGGTGAGGATCCAATGACACTTGCATTGTGAATTATTATACAAGCATGAGGACTTCTTTTTTAATGTACACATGAGTATACCTTGCATGTAATGTAATATTTACAAGGTGGAAACCACATATCCTGTTTCAGTACATCTGCTCCTTTGCTCATTTCTCATGCTAAGGGCCTGTCCTAGGTGCTGGATACACTGAGGCAAGACAGACCGGCTCGTTAGTATCAAGAGTGGCCTACGTGCTGAACAAGTCTAGGAGAGTATCTTCATATCTGTGTCTTTTTTTTTTTTGGTTGTGTCATATTATTTTAAAGAATAACTCAAAATGTCTTTATAAATTCATTTTGACCCTTTGAGTTGTGCCAGAGATATTTTTTGAACTAATACATATTTTTATTATTTTTTATTAGTATGTGTTGGTAATACATAAAGTTTACATTCCTTGTGGGGAGTTGGTACATGTACGTGATACATCGAAAGACATTTTTAAAACAGAAAAACAACTTTGTTCATCATGCATCATGCATTTTCATTTTAAAAATATATTAGTTGGTTTGTGTTTCAAAAGTACCTGCAAACTATGTTTTGTTTAATTAAAGCCACAATATCTCTAAAGAGCGGAGAAGTGGCTTGTGTTTTCTCTGGTGTGCATTAACCAAGGCCATAGGTGTGACACTCACGGCTGATTAATCTCCTACAGAAGACTCGTGTGTGGGCCCAATGCCATCGAGGTTGAAATCCAACCCATATGGAAGCTGCTCATTAAACAGGTAACCAGCTGTTGGTTTTTTGTTTTTTTTTTTTTTTAGTTTTTGAAAAAATAAATTTTCTGCCCTTACTTTTAATTTCCTAGCACTCAGAGGAAATGTAAGCAGCACGTGAATAATGTGAACGAAACTTGCTTTTAATGCGACTTCCTTTTTTTACTGATACCTTGACTTTCTATTTTTCCTGTCTACTAAGGTTTCTTTTTTGGATTGTCCTTTTACAGTAACCACTTATTTGAAGTTCAAATCCACTTTAAAAATCTTTTTTTCCCAGTTTGAGTATCTTAGTTACTTTCCTCTTCACTGGGACAAAACACCCTGTGCCCACAATTTAAAGGGGGAGAGGCTTATTTTGGTTCACAGTGTGTAGAGGTTCCAGTTCACAGTTGGCTGGCTCCAAGGTAGGACAGCAAGGTAGTGGGCATGGAGACCTGGAAGCACAGAGTGAGGGAGGGTGGAGAGAGGGAGGTAGACCCCCTTGGGCCATGCCCCTGTCTGTGACCCACGTCCTCCGACCAGGCTCTGCCTCCCAGCACAACATTTAGCTATAAACTCATCAGGGGAACTAATCCATTGATGAATATCACACCCCCATGATCCAGTCACCTCCCAAAAGCCCACCCATGATCACATGAGTCTTTAGTGGGTCATCTAGATATAAACCATAAGAGTGAGAGATAAATTCCTGTTTTATCATCTCCTGTTTGTTGCATTTTTTTGTTGTTGATGATAGTGGTAGTAGGAAGTCTTAGCTCTGGGGCTACTCCAACAAAATAGCATAGATTGGGTGACTTAAACAGAAAACTTTTATTTCTCATAGTTTTGGAAACTGGAAAATCCAGGCTCAAGGTCTCTGCACATTCAGTTCCTGGTGAGGGCTCTTCCTGGCTTGCTGACCACCACCCTCCCACTGTGCCCTCCCCTGGTGGAGCGAGAGAGCTCTCTCTGATCTCTTCCTCCTCTTGCAACGATCAGCATGGGGGCCTCACCCTTGTGACTTCACAGAAACTCAATTAAATTACCTCCCAAAGGCCCCACCTCCAAATATCATCACACTGGGGACGAAGGCTTCGATATATGAGTTGGGGAGGGGGCACGACATTGGAACAATGTTATTACTTAATTTATTTTGGAGGATTTGAAGTGTTGCTATTTTGGTCTTTTTTCAAATTGTTCTATTATTTCCATTTTCTTGAGAGTGTCTTCTTTTGTTAGTAGTTTTTTTAAACAATGTCTTCTGTGTGTACTTTGATGTTATTATTTTTGTATGCTCATCTTAAGTAGGATATTTTCTATCCTCCATTTTCCTCTTCCTTCCTGTGCCTGATATCCTCTTTGATGGTTCTGTGTTTGCCTCCCACTGGTTCCCATAAGGTCCCTGGCTCAGAACCAGGTCTGTATCGGAGGTGTGAGTGCCCTCCCTGATTTGCCACATGGCGGCCTTGTGTCACATGGGCCTTGGCCAGTTCATGTTTGTACCACAGCTGTGTTCTCTCCCATTCTACCCTTAGCTAATGAGCCATCTCTGGATGCAGACTTTCTAAGCCTCCACTCTGGGACAGGAAGGCCACTGCACCTCTGTTTATTACCACAAGTCTCGTTTCTGTCCCCCGTCCTTTTTGGATCACATTCTGTCTCTATATCTCTTGGAATTGAGCTCCTATCTGCCACTGTCTAGCTCTCACTTAGAAGCCACTGGGCAGATGATTTTAGTCCCCACCTAATGTTGCACATTTTTAGTTTAACTCGTGAAGATGGTCATTTTGTTTTGGAACATGGCTGTATCATTTTACTATAAAATTTTTTACCTACTGATGTTCTGTGTCTAGAGCAAAAACAAAGCTACTATTTTTTCACTTTACTTTTTCATTCTGGCTGTACCTTATGTGACCTTTTTCTAGCTCCTAACCTTCATCCTCTCTGCTATAATTATCGATAGTGGACCACTAGGCCCTAGATGAAAAATTGAGGGAATGAAAAATTGAAAGTATTACCAAGAAACCAAAATTGTGCACACCTGGTTGGCCAGCTTTGGGTCTTAGCAATGCCTTCTGCCTGTGACTGTCCTGCAGCCATGGGTAGAACAGTGCTTCCAAGGGTCATCCTTGTTCAAGGAACCAGATGACCCTCAGACATTCGCGCTATACCTGTGACTTTAAAGAATAGGTCACTTTAAAGTGACCTGGATAAAAGTAGAATATTTTTTTAGAGTGGTTTTGGATTCCCAGCAAAATGGAGCAGAAGGTACAGAAGATGTATGTATACTTATTGCCACCCCCACATACCTACAGCTTCCTCGGCTATCCAAAAAGAGGCTGCTTTTTAGATTGCATGTTCAAGTACATTTTCAAACTGCTAAAGATCCTAACAGGTGACAATTTGATCTATTTTGAAAAGAGTGTTAGTGTTTTCTACCACCCATTTATTACATCTTTGATAGAAAAAAAAGCTAGTAAAAGTCCTAATTTACATTTGGTTTCTAAAGAATATTGAATAAGGGGGTAATTAATTATGATGGTGCTGTTTCTTCTACAAAAAGAATTTAACCAAATTTCCACTGGATTTCTATAAATGCAAAATCATGTTACCATTACTGTACAATCTACAATTAGAGAATTCTGTGCCAAGCAAACACAAGATGTGTAATTTGTAAGTAGAGCAGTTTAGATGGAAATAATAAGAAACATTAGGAAACAAAAGCTTTTTAAGCATACAAAATATATCCATAGGTTTAAGAAACCTTTAAAATAACAGCCTATTAATCTACTAACCAGATATTGTTTGTTTTGGGGACTGAAGTATAATTTTATTTACTATATTAGGGAATTATAGAAAATGGAGGTAAGAAAGAAACCATTGGTTTTAACTAATACTTAATCTCATTTATAAAAATAAAAGGCATTCCCTCTGAAAAGGAATCTTTGCTCTGTTCCAGTGGGCAGCTTAATTCTCATTCTGGCTGTACCTTACATGTGACCTTCTCTAGCTCCTCACATTCGTCCTTTCTGCTATAATTATCGATAGTGGACCACTAGGCCCTAGATGAAAAATTGAGGAAGTGAAAAGTTGCAAATATTACCAAGAAACCAAAATTGTGCACACCTGGTTGGTCAGCTTTGGGTCTTAGCGATGCCTTTTGCCTGTGACTGTCCTGCTTGCCAGTGACCCACTGCTTCTAAGGGTCATCCTTGTTCAAGGAACCAGATGACCCTCAGACAATCTTGCTATACTTGTGATTTTAAAGAATAGGTCACTTTAAAGTGACCTGGATAAAAGTAGAATCTTTTACTTATGTTACACTGCTTGACTAAATCTGCAGCATATGATTACATGAAATAATGTAATAAAGCTGTTCAAAAATCAAAGTTCATTTTAAAAAGAAAATGAATCATGTTTCTCCTCCATGATAGGTAAATCTGTTTAGAAAGGTAAACTGTTAGATTTTGGCACTGATAAAATGTTTTTGAAAAGTCAAAATACATAAAGATTATCAATTTGTAGGCATGGCTCTGAATTGTAAAAATAATTTTGTTTCCATCATGTTATAGTCTATGTGCCTGACATTGTCCATACTTAAATTAACAGAGTCATAAGTAAATTCATCAGTATTAAAGGTTATTGTATGTTAAAAATGGGAATAAATCATTCTGTAAGTAAATTATACCAGATTGCTACTAAAGTCTAAATAAGTGCTGTCTTTGTACCTGCAGGTTTTAAATCCATTCTATGTATTCCAAGCCTTCACCCTAACTTTGTGGCTGTCGCAAGGTTACATAGAGTACTCTGTGGCTATCATCATTTTGACTGTTATCTCCATTGTCTTAAGTGTGTATGATTTGCGACAGGTAAGCGATAAAAGCACAGTTGGATTCTGTTTACTTTCCAGATAAAGAGGCAAAACCTTTAGAATTTCCAAAAAGAGCAAGAAATTGCTGTGTCAAATGTAAGCTGTAACAAAGCAATAAGCAAAGGCTTGTGAAATGTAGAATCTCAGTAAGAGGACTTTAGGAACAAATTTAAATATCTTTGCAAATTCTGATGAAGACTTCACTGAACGGTGTGTATAGAAGGACTGAAGTTGTGTCTGAGTATGGTTGAGAAGGAACGCTGTGATAGATTAATGATGTTAGCAGTGGTTTGAGGAGAATGGGAAGCAGGAGTATCTCAGCTATGCATATTAATCAAAACATATGTCCCTTAGAATGATTTGACAACCTATGTTTCCACTTAAATATTGTGTTTGTTCTATACATTTCCCATCTAAATATTTATGAAAATTTGTGTTTCTCTTAAGATGCCTTTATAGTGTCTATTTCTTCATTTGGAATGAAGGCATACCTTCATTTAGAATGTAGACAAACCCAAAAGAAATTGAGAAATCTCTATGTGGGAATTTTGGGAAGGTTAATAAAATAAATTTGGTTTGATTCTCAACTGTGTGGGACAATTGTCAGCAAGGGAATTACTTATTAAGTCAAAATACGCAGGTAATAACAGGAACCTATAGTTTTAAACCGATTCATAACAAGTATTTGTTATGCATTCCAAAGTCTTAAAAATGATTGTTATAGGGGAATCTGCAGAAGTATAAATTCAAACACCAAGATTGAAAATATATGTATTTGTTTACTTGTCTATCAGTGTCATCATCAGCTGCACAATTTTTCACTCTATTAGGTGCATACATAATGCATGTTTATGTGGAGATTTATATACTTATTAATTTTTAAATTAAAATAGAACTTTATGCATATTAATTAGGACATTTTGACTTTTAAATATATATAATGGCAGTTGGCCAACTATAAAAATCATTCTAAATCATGTTTAAAAGTATGATATTTCATGATGTATCATAAACTATTCAACCATTCTTTTACTTATTGGAAATAATATTCTTTTCCTCCAGTTTTTCCAACCACAAATAATGTTGAATTAATCATTACTACAGTATAGATATATGCTTGCATATTAGTATTTGCATTTTTTAGCCTAGCAACCAAAAGCTAGGTTGCTGGATAAAAGGATAGGTATAATTTGAATTTTAATAGATCCTGCTATAAAATTTTCTCCAAATGAAATAATTCCTTCTGTCAGCAACACACAAGAGTATAATTTCCTCCGCTCCTCACTAGCATTTGGTGTTATATAGTATTGATATTTAAAACTTTTTACTTTAATACATTTTTAAAAATTGATGTTTTAATGTGCATTTGCCTGATAACTAGTGAATGCTGATCTATTTCCATTTGTCTGAGTTTCAAATTTTTCTTCTATATTAATGGGCTTTTTATATACACCATAAATGTGAAAAGTTTTATTTTTAGTCTATCTTTTTTCTCTTGATTTTGACTTCTGCTATGCATTAAAAATTGCATACAGTTACATGGGTCTCTCATTTGCTTTATGGTTTCTGGGTTTTCTGTTTTGTATAAAAAGATGTCCCTTCCAAACTTAGGTGATTTCAGTTTTTTCCACTTGTAATTTGCTTAATATGTATTTTAAAATCTTTAATGGAATTTAGACATTCAAGTTCTGTGTCTTAACAGAATCCCTAAATTCCTTTGCCAAAAATAGTGACTAACATGGGAACTTCAGACTTGGTGGCAGTACTGTGAAGGATTTCTTTCAGAAAAAGAAAAGGAATTAGAAGAGACGCTAATCTCATTAGCAGCTTGTATTTGTTTTAAAAGATTATCTGACCTAATCTGTAAAGCATTCACACAAAATGTGCCAATTTCCTGACACCGTATCTTTGCAGTTTAACACTTGCACAGTGGGGCCATAATTCATATGTGTTTCTGCTGAGCAGCTTGAACCACCAGTGGCACATGCATAACTGCCCCAGGCAGGACTGTACCACTTCTACTACCAATGGTAGAAGCCACTTGATGGGAGAGTCATGCATGTACCCCAGGGGTGCAAGCCAGCGGGAACCTGTTAAATCACAAATCCTCAACAATCAGTATCTGTTTAGTACTTTACAGTTTACAACAGGACCCTATATCCTCAATGTATGTGTTTGTGTGGGCAATGACAACTTGTAAAATGAAACACATACAATTGTTATATCCTCCTCCGACCTGAGAGGAAAGCACAAGGACAATCAGGAAGGTGAAGTGACTTTCTCTCACACCCTGTAACAGTGGCCATAGACCTTAGGGCCAGGTTTCCTGATTTCAAATCAAGTACTTCTCATTGTTACACTGAGCACAATCTCAAAGCAACCCATCGACCGGGTTGGGACAATAAGATTTGGCGGAAGGAGTTTGGCAGGAATGAAGGAAGGAGCATCTATTTCCATGTCCAAATCATTTTACTGAGATCTGGGTACAGCGGCACAAACCTGCAAGACCAGCTACCCAGGAGGCTGGGCAGTAGGATCACAAGTTCAAGGCCAGCCTGAGCACCTTCAGATTCTACTTCAAAATAAAATTTTAAAAGGTTGGAGATGCATTTCAGCACTCAGTGAACATTTGCCTAGTATGTGCAAGGCCGTGAGTTTAATCTCCAGTACTGAAAAAAAAAATCTATTGAGTTTTATGGAAATTCATCATTTCATGGAATTAAAGATTTAGCTAAACAAACACAGGCTTTTAAAAAATCATAATAGAGGAAGTGTTTGTGGAAGTGCAAGATAATACCATCCTGTATCTACTCTAGAAGCAAATCATGATGCACAGAGAGTTCACCTTGCCTAAGCCACCCACACTCTTGCTGTCTCCCTTGAGAGCAAGCTGTGGCTCTCACGTGTGTCTATGTTGAACTTGATTTGCAGACTCCACGGCTGGGTCTACCATGGTGGATGTTAGAGGTGGCACCTAGCGTATCTGGTCCATAGTGTTTTGCCTTCGCTCAGGACTGCACTGTGCTCAAGAGGCACCTGAGTTACCGCCCCCATTACTCATCTCTGGAGAAAATCCAGCCACAGCAAACACAAGGACACCAAGCAACAGATGCTCCATAATAACATATGCAAATTAGTCTTGGAAACCAATCCTGGTCCCACTGGAGAGAGACTGGAGAAACCAGAGGGGGCCTAATGAAAATTAGGCAACGAGCTTTGCAGTCATGGCAAGCATCACAGCACTAGCCTGTTCCTGGCTGGTCAGTTGCCATAGAAACCTGCACTTACAGAGTTTCTAAGTACATCAGCTCAAAGAGGATACTTACATTATCCTACTCCAGGACTGTTGGGAGAAGTAGAATAATTCAGTTCTGTTAAGTGCGTATTTGCTGAGGGGGCCTCCTATGTGACAGACTCTGGGGGGATACATGGATGAACACATAGACCCTTTCTACTGTGAACTCTGCCTCACCTGACAACAGAGCTCTAATGGAATGCGGTCAGTTCACCAACTCAGGTGGAGACAGGTGGAGACACGGGGAGCAGAACAATGCATTCTTCCTGCAGAAGGTGAGGACTGTGGGGTGGAGGAGACATTTAAACAGGGCTTTACATGAAAAATGAGAAAGAGTTTACTAGGCGAAAGCTGGGCTGAACATTCTAGGGAATAGACAGAGCGAAGGTATGGAAGCATGGCAGTTACCAGAATGCTAAGTCTGATAAACAAATCCAGCTCTGAGCATAATGAGGTCTGAGAATTCCTGTCAAGCATTATTAACTCATACTTCCCCACTTCCAAATGGTTTGATTATCATCCTCTTCAGCTAGGCTGAAGTTATCACGGCATCAATGAAAAGTGTTTGCTGAGCAAGAAAATAAAGAAGGGAGGATGTTTACCTTCTAAAAACAAATGATGTTTTCAAGCACCAGAAGAATACACTCATCAACAGAAAATACTTTTGAGCCAGATGAGCACTGGTTTGATTGTAATCTTAATAAGTAAATGGGAGAGGACCTCAAGATGGCGGATGAGTAAGAAGCAGGCAGCGAAACTCTCTCTAAAAGTTACCATTGGAACACGGGAATATAGCGACCCAGAAAGCGCAGGAGGGGGGGAGATGCCTCCCCGAAACCCAGAGAAGTTCTGAAGCGCAATCTGGGACCCCCGGCACCAGTGACGGGTGACTTCCAACAAAGAAGAAGGAAAGAAGGAGCAGACCGCACGCGGGCACCTTCTACTATCCCGGGAGTTGCAGCGCCGCGGAAGCTCAATTCTACGGACACACGGTGGCAGCTGGCGCCCAGGGAGCCCCCACGGAGGATCCTGAGACAGCGGCGGGGCAGGGGAGCGGCGGAGAACGGCGCTGACCAGCGGTGAGTGTCTCTCAGCCACAGCTGCCCCGCGCCAGAGAGCGACCGGCCGGGCGCCATTGTGGGGGGTGTGGCGAAACTCAGAGCGGCTCGGAAACTGCTCTGGGAACTTGTGCTCTGGACAGGGCAGCACGGGGCCTCTCAGGCCCACGAAAGTGTGCTGAGGTCAGCAGGCGAATGAGACTGGACTCTCAGCCACACCTGTCCCGCGCCAGAGAGCAACTGGCCCGGCGCCATTGTGGGGGGCGAGGCGAAAAACCAGAGCGGCGGGAACCAGTGCAGGGAACCCGCGCTCCGGACAGCACGCTGAGCCTCTCAGGCCCAGGGATCGTGAAAGGGCGCCGAGAGCGGAGGCGAGCTAGACTGGTCTCTGCCTGAAAGTACGCGCCTCTGCTCACCGCCCGCCAGAGGGCGCTCCTGGCTTACTGGGACGGACCTGCACAGAACAGGACTCTGTCACAAGGTCAAGGTACCTGCCTACAACAGAGTCAACACCTGGAACTGATTCTTTTTATTTTTATTTTTATTTTTATTTTTATTTTTTTTCTCACTGATTTGTTTTTTTGTTCTGGCGAAGGGTTTTTTTTGTTTTTGTTTTGTTTTGTTTTGTTTTTTGGTGGGGTTTTATTTTTGATCTGTCTGTTTTATTGCTTTTATCTTCGTTTTTGTTTCTGTATGTGTATTTGCTCTTTCCTTCATTATTCTCTCTGGTTTTTTATATGAGTGTAAACAGCGCCTCTAACTTCTTTGTGATTGTGGTTGTGATCTGTTCTTCCTTTTATCCCTTCCTTCTCTTTTTACCACCTGTCCTCTGCACTAGTGTCCCAATTTTAGTGGGATCCCTCTTGGTCCTCTAACCTAACATCTAATTCCTTCCTCTTCTCCCAATACTCTATTTCCTCCTTAACTCATTTTAAATTTAAACTCCTCAAGGAAAAATTGACATACATAGGACTTGTATACTGCATATAATTTTTCTGGTGTGTTTTAGATTTTGTTATATAACCGCAACTCTATACAGCTAAAAGTGGTAAATAACTGGTTAGCTCAGTCTGTCATTTTTTAGGCTGTGTTTGATGCTTTAGTTAACATTATAGCCAAATGTGAAATAATTGTTCTAAACATCTTTCCTTCCTGATATTTCATGATTGAGATTGACTAAGGGACACAGAAAATACAGTGGCACAGTACCAAAGAATCAAGGACTGGGCCAAACAGGTAGCAACTTCGCATACCCAATGAATTGAAGAGGTAGGATCTGGCAGAAAGCTCAAAACCTAAAAGCAAGCTCCACTTGGAAGATACTGCAGAGAAGTAGTCATCTTCTAAAGATCTTAAACACTAGCAATAAAGTAACCTACTATAGGTAATTTGCAAACATCACCCCAGGAATTAAAGAAAGAAAAAATGAGACGACACTTAAACAAGATGCAACCACACACATCCAATTCACCAAAGGCAAACCTAGGGAGCAACGAGGTGGGACAATCCGAAAGCCACCCACCTGGCCTATCTGAAGTGGTAACAGCAAAGCAACTGAATGAGGTTCTGGAAAAAATTAAAACAGAAATAATCTCACAGATAACTGCAGAGATAATGTCTACAATGAAGACCATGCTTAAGGACACTATAGCTGATACAGACAAAAAAATAGATGAACTTAAGAAAACTATAGAAACCATGAATGCTCAGCATAGGAAAGAAATGGAATCCATAAGGCAGATTCAAGCAGATATCCAAGAGATAAAAAATTCCATTGAAAGTATTTGTAGCAGAATAAGCCAATGCGAGGACAGGATCTCAGATATAGAAGACAGGCTTGCAATTAGTGATCATGAAATGGAAAAATTCTTAAAAATAGCAAGGGACCATGACAAATCAATTCAGCAGCTGCTAGATGACTCAAAGATAAACAACTTAAGAATAATTGGAATAAATGAAAAAGCAGGAGATAGCGTCAACGACATTAAAACCTTGTTCAAAGACATAATCAGGGAGAACTTTCCTGGAAGAGAAAAGGAATTTGACACCCCTATAAGTGAAGCTTTTAGAACACCAACTAGACATGATCAAAAAAAAACTTCAGCCAGACATATTATAGTCAAGATCCCAGAAATTCAACAGAAGGGCAGAATCTTAAAAGCTGTTAGGGAGAAGAGACAAATCACCTATGAAGGAAAACCCATCAGAATCACAGCTGATTTTTCAGCACAAACCCTCAATTTAAGAAGAGCTTGGAATGATGTATTGCAAGCTCTAAAGGAAAATAATTTTCAGCCCAGATTGATGTACCCTGCAAAACTATCTTTCAAAATTGATGGAGAAATAAAATACTTTCATGACAAAGAACATCTGAGAAAATTTATGACCACCAAACCAGCACTCCAAAACGTTCTGAAGGACATTCTAGAAAGAGATAGGAACCCCAACAGAAGGAATCCACCAGGCAGGGCAAATAATTAAATAGCCGGAAAGCGGAAAAACAAAGAGTGGGAACCAACAACAGGAAAATATCATGACAAGTCAATACATATCAGTTTTAACCATCAATGTTAACGGTCTCAATTCACCAATCAAAAGGCACAGACTGGCAAAATGGATCAAGAAGCAAGATCCAACAATATGCTGTATACAAGAAACACATTTAATTCAGAAAGAAATTCATAGACTGAAAGTCAAAGGATGGAAAACAATACTCCATGCCACAGGAACCCAGAAAAAAGCAGGGGTAGCTATTCTTTTTGCAGACAAAGTGAACTTCAAGCCAAGAAGGATTCAGAGAGATAAAGACGGTCATTACATCCTTGTAAAGGGAACAATCCAAGAGGAAGAGATAACGATCATAAATATATATGCATCAAATACCAATGCACCCAGCTATATAAAACAAGTACTAAAGGACATGAAAAATCAAATAAGCACTAATACAATTATATTGGGAGATCTCAATACTCCACTGTCACAAAAAGATAGATCAACTGGACAGAAAATCAATAATGAAATAGTAGAACTGAACCAAACTTTTGAACAAATGGACTTAGTAGATGTCTACAGAGTGTTCCATCCCACAACATCAGAATACACATTTTTCTCAGCTGCACATGGGACGTTCTCCAAAATAGACCACATACTAGCTCATAAAACCTGCTTAAGTAAATGCAAAGGAATTGAAATTATCCCATGCATATTATCAGACCATAGTGCAATGAAATTGGAAATCAATGGCAAAAGATCCCACAAAAACTCCCTAAACACATGGAAATTAAACAGCATCCTCCTGAACAACCAATGGATGTCACAGATGAAATTAAAGAAGAAATTAGTCACTTTCTACAACTGAATGATAATGACAGTACAACATACCGGAACTTATGGGATACAATGAAAGCAGTCCTAAGAGGGAAATTTATAGCATTAAACACTTATATCAGGAAAATAGAGCAAGCGCAAATAAACAACTTAAGGGTGAACCTCGAGCTTCTAGAAAAAGAAGAGCAGGTTAAGCCAAAAGCCCGTACAAGGGAGGAAATTATAAAGATCAGAGCAGAAATTAACGTATTGGAGAATAAAAAAACAATACAAAGAATCAATGAAGCAAAAAGTTGGTTCTTTGAAAGAATAAATAAGATTGACAAACCCTTATCCAACCTTATTAAAAAAAGAAAAGAAAAGACTCAAATCCATGCAATTGAAAATGAAAAGGGTGATATCACGACAGACCCTGCAGAAATCCAGAAGATCATCTATACCTATTTTGAAAATTTATATTCTACTAAGATGGAAAATGCAGAAGAAATGGACAGATTCCTAGATTCGTATGAATTACCAAAGCTGAATCAAGAAGATTTAAAAATCCTAAATAAACCAATATCAGCCAATGAAATTGAAGATGTAATTAAAAACCTCCCAACAAAGAAAAGTCCAGGCCCTGATGGATTCACTGCCGAATTCTACAAGAAATTTAGAGAAGACCTAATGCCCCTACTTCTCAAACTTTTCAATGAAATTGAAAGGGAAGCAATACTCCCAAATTCATTCCTGGAAGCAAGCATTACCCTGATACCAAAACCAGAGAAGGACCCAACTAAGAAAGAGAACTACAGGCCAATCTCCCTAATGAACATAGATGCAAAAATCCTTAATAAGATACTGGCAAACAGAATCCAACAAATCATCAAGAAGATTATACACCATGACCAAGTTGGATTCATCCCAGGGATGCAGGGATGGTTCAACATACGTAAATCAATAAATGTAATACAGCATATTAACAGAACCAAAGACAAAAATCACATGATCATCTCAATAGATGCAGAAAAAGCTTTTGACAAAATCCAGCACCTTTTCATGATAAAAACCCTACAGAAAATTGGAATAGAGGGTCTTTATCTCAATCTGGTAAAAGCTATCTATGACAAACCAACAGCCAATATTATACTAAATGGCCAAAAGCTGAAAGCCTTCCCTCTAAAATCAGGAACAAGACAAGGATGTCCACTGTCCCCACTCTTATTCAACATAGTTCTGGAAACTTTAGCCAGAGCGATTAGACAAGAGAAAGAAATAAAAGGAATAATGATTGGAAAGGAAGAAGTTAAATTATCATTATTTGCAGATGACATGATACTCTACACAGAAGACCCCAAAAACTCCACTAAAAAACTGCTAGATTTAATAAGCAAATTCAGTAGTGTAGCTGGATACAAAGTCAATACTCAAAAGTCAATAGCCTTCCTGTACACAAATAACAAACTTACTGAAACAGAAATTAGGGAAACAATACCTTTCACAATAACATCCAAAAAAATGAAATACCTAGGAATCAACCTCACGAAGGATGTAAAAGACCTCTATACTGAAAACTACAGTACTCTGAAAAAGGAGATTGAAGAGGATATCAGAAAATGGAAAGATATCCCTTGCTCCTGGATAGGAAGAACCAATATAGTGAAAATGGCCATACTTCCAAAATTGTTATACAGATTTAATGCAATTCCAATCAAAATTCCAACAGCATATCTCACAGAATTAGAGAAAACAATCCTAAAATTCATTTGGAATCAGAAAAGACCTAGAATAGCAAAGGCAATTCTGGGCAACAAAGGCAAGGCAGGGGGCATCACTATCCCCGACTTGAAATTATACTATAAAGCTACTGTGATAAAAACAGTGTGGTACTGGCAAAAAAACAGACCTGAAGATCAATGGAACAGATTAGAAGATGCTGAAACAACCCCAGACATACTAAGCCACCTTATCTTTGACAAAGGTGCCAAACACATTCGCTGGAAGAAAGATAGCCTCTTTAATAAATGGTGCTGGAAAAACTGGCTCTACACATGCCGAAGATTAAAACTAGATCCGTATCTTTCACCATGCACTAAACTAAATTCAAAATGGATCAGAGATCTAAATACTAAAACAGAAACATTAAATCTGCTGGAAGGTAGGATAGGTAAAACCCTTGGAGACATTGGTGTAGGCAAAGACTTTATGAATAAAAACTCAACCGCACGGGAACTATCCCAAAGAATCAATAACTGGGATCTCATCTTATTAAAAAGCTTTTGCACAGCAAGAGAAACCACCAACAGAGTGAAGAGACAACCCACAATGTGGGAAAAAATGTTTGCCAGCTGTTCCTCAGACAAAGGATTACTATCGAGAACATATAAAGAACTCAAAAAAATCAGACCTCCCAAATTTAAAGACCCACTCCAAAAATGGGCATCTGAGATGAATACACATTTCTCAGATGAAGAAATACTAATGGCAAATAAATATACAAAAAAATGTGCAACATCACTAGTCATTCGAGAGATGCAAATTAAAACAACACTGAGATACCATCTCACCCCAGAAAGAATGGCTACTATTAAGAAATCAACTAATAACAAATGCTGGAGGGGCTGTGGGGAAAAAGGAACCCTTCTTCACTGTTGGTGGGAGTGTCGACTGGTACAGCCACTGTGGAAGTCAGTGTGGAGATTCCTCAGAAAACTAGGGTTGGAGGTCCCATTTGACCCAGCTATTCCCCTTCTGGGCATCTTCCCAGAAGAATTAAAAACATCGTACCACAGCGATATATGTGCACCCATGTTTATAGCAGCACAATTTGTAATAGCCAGATCTTGGAAACAACCCAAATGCCCATCAACTGAGGAATGGATAAGAAAGATGTGGTATTTTTATACAATGGAGTACTATTCAGCCATAAAGAAGGATAAACTGGAGACTTTTATAGGTAAATGGATGCAACTTGAGAAAATACTCATAAGTGAAATAAACCAGAAGCACATGTGTAAGCATCATATTATCTCTCTAGTATGAGAAACTGAAAGAGTAAATAAGATCCAAAATGTACAATAGACATGGTGAATCAAAAAGAAACTGGTCAAAAGGAAAGAGAGACTGGAATAGGGAAAAGAAAGAAGGGAAAGGGAAAAAAAATTGTATATATATATATATATATATATAAGATGGTTAAGATAGATACACTACCATTTTTACTTAGTTCATTGAAGAGTAAGGTTTGTGTGAATAATGTTTGGACAATTGAATGCTAATGTCTGGTGTCCTGAATAACTAACTTAAAGATAGTAATACGTAATGTATTAACCATTGTTACCCTCCTATTATGTTGGTTTGAAAATTTGTTCTTCTTTTGATTTGTTTTGTTTTTTCTTCTCTTTAAAATAAAAAAAAAAAAATAAGTAAATGATTGTGGGAAAGTCACTTCAACATTTTCAGCCCTGGGGATATATTCTTTTTTATTTTTATTTTTATTTTTTGCTTTTTGTTTTTATTTTTTTTTATATATTTGTTGGAGAGACATTGTCATGATAAAATCTTTTTTTTTAATTTTAAAGAGAAAAAAACCAATAGAAACAATGACACAGAATTTCAAAACAAGATAATAGATTAACAATGGTTAATATATTGCATATTGTTATCTTCAAAGTAGTTGCTCAGATTGCAAGATATAGGCATGCAAAATTGATCAAACAATATAAGCACATACCATTGTTTTCAATGAACTAAAAGAAATTAGTAGTATAATTATCTTAGTTATCTTGTGTATACATATATGTATATTTTTTTCTTTTCCCTTCCTTCTTTTCTCCTTTCCCTCATCCCAGTTGTTCTTTCCTTTTGAGCAGATTCTTTCCCTTTCACAATATCTATTGTATATTTTAGATCTTATTTACTCTTTCAGTTTATTACAGTAGGGAGACAATACAATGTTTACACATACGAGTTTGTCATGATAAAATCTTGTTGAACATTAAAAAATACAAACTGTTTATTCCAAGTGCCTACAACAGTGCATGGCATATAGTAGTAGTTTCATGTTTTTAAACTATTTTTTAAAATGATAATTTGAGTCATTTATATGCCTTGCGTATTTCTTCTATGAAGTCCTGAGTGTTTCTGATAAGGCTCTGGTGTGTAAAATAAATTGGTGTGACATAATTTTAGAGCTTGAAGGTGATTTGGAATTGATTCAATTCAATGTTATCTATCTGTGTACAGAGGAAACAACTAACTTGTAAGATGAGATTTCTTATGTATTGCAATTGGCTAGTGAGTGGGTAGGACAAACCTACAACTCAGGAATGGGGACTGATTGTCTCACTATTACCCCTCATTTAAATGCACGCCCCAACAGTCAAACCTCAGGAACACGCTTTAGGACAATGAATCTGTAGCCAAGGCAACATCACTTCTTCCACTCAATTGGCCCTAATTGGCGAAGTTTAGCTTTTCATGGAAAACTGAAGGGAATAATAAATTTTTTCCACATAAATATTAACACTGAATTCATTATGGTCTCTCAAGAGGAAAGTTGCCTAATTTTGTGTAATGCTTGTCTTAGCCTGGTGACATTTGTAACATTAAAACTCATCAATAGAAGAGATCAAAATAATTTAATATCTAAAAGAGAAAAGAGTTCTATATTTGGCTTAGGTTAAGCTGCATTTGCTTACTGCTGACAGTGTTCTACCCTCTTCTACCTAGGGCTGCCCAAGTCACTATATTGATACAAAAGAGGGTAGTCCTGTAACCAAAGGCTCAGCCCTATCCCAGCTAGCTCAGAGTCAGTCTCTTTTGGGGTGATGGCACCCCGAGTCAGTATGGGAAAGTCTATGCATGAAATCCCTCTCTCCTCTGCTTCCTGTTCCCTGTGTTGTCCTAGGAGATAGTGCATCCACTTCCTTGGTCCCCTCCATTGCCCCCTTTTCATAAAGCTGTATTTCAGTAAATTCTACCTCAAGCAAGTCTTCCCAGTAGATGTATGCTCACAGTTGTTTTTCCATCAGCAGCTTTCTTGTTAGTCACCCATGCTTATGAACGCTTAGCATAGTACGGAGTTCTGAACAAAGAAAGGATTTTATAAGAATTAATTAATTTAATATAACCCTGTAAAATATAAACATTATCATTTCTCTCAAATGAGCAAAGGGGAGTTAAAAAAAACCAAATAACCCTATAAGTGGTAGCACTAGGATTCAAGACAGCAGCAAGATTCCAGCCTGCAGATTCATCCAACATGCAAATGCACAGTTGGTAACGGGATGGCTGTGCCCCACGTAGTGAAAACAAAAATGACACAGCCACAGGCTCTTAGTGGCAAAAAGCTACTTATGGATCAATTTAGCTTTGTTATTTTGCACACAGGGAAACAGAGGCATAGAAGGAGAAGCAACCTTTTCAGTCTTGTTTCATTCTTCCTTGTTCTAATTGTGCATCCTCAAGAAGCGAAGCCTTGGTACGTCAGTTTAGGTCCTTCCAGCAGTGACTGTGCTGCTGTTTTTCTTGGGAGTGAAATAACATCCAACTCAAGAACACAACTGCTACTGCAAGTGGTGGCTCAGATAGGTAGGGATTGAGGCAGAGTAGTTGCAGTATCCAAAGTAGAAGTGGTTGAATCTTTTGCCCGGAGTTGTTTCACTGTGACAACAGGCTTGGCATTTACCGTATTGAGATCATGTGATTTTTAGGATGTGGACTATCTGATATTGAAACCTTGACTTTTCATTGGCAGCAATCAGTTAAGCTGCACAACCTCGTGGAAGATCACAACAAAGTCCAGGTTACCATCACGGTAAAAGACAAGGGTAAGCAACACATTCTGCCTCTTCAGCACCCTGCCGTTTCACGGTAGAATCCTTCTCATTTGTTCTTGGTTATTAGACAAGGAGAATCAGTCTTTTCTGATTGAACCCAGGACTCAGACTAGCATGACATAATTAGATATCCAAGATATTAAATGAAGAGTTGAGGCTGTGCAAATGCTACACCTGCATCTGCAAGCCCTGGTAGCCACAGCCTCAGTAACCTGCATCCTCCAGCCCTCTCACTTACCTCTGTCTTGGCCCAGCCCTATTGAGCCATTGCTCCCCAATGTCTGGGATATTTCAGATTCCCTCTGCCCTCTATATTTCACTTACTTGACTATTACTGAGTAAGCCTTTCTCAACTAACTAATCCAAAGACCCTGCCATAGACCCAAAGAAGGCTTTTAAGTGTTGGCTGACACTTGGCTTTTACTCTCAGCCACCCTGGAATGGGGGGGCCACAAATTTCTTCAAGAAATGAGGAACTGCACTGCAGAACATCAGAAAGCTGTCTGGACAGCTTACATGAGGCCCCAATCCACTGAGGCAAAGGTGCCCAGGGTTCAGGCACCCAGGAAAAGTATAATCAGTAGCCATGGGGTACTTCTCCTCCCACCAGTGCCCCTGAGTATTCACTGTGGGTAGAGCACAGGCCAGGTACTAGGCTCAAAACAAAATTTTGCTGCTGAGCTAATCCTTTGCTGTGTTATAAGAAACTATTTCCTATTCCTGGTTCTCTTGGAATTTTCAGATGAGTGGAAAGGGGTTTGAGCAGGTAAACAGGTAGGGTAACTCTTAGCCAACAGGTTGATAAGAGTTCTTAGTCACTTTAACTCTTATGTAAAAACAAGAAGAGGTCAGCTAGTCATGGAATTTTTGTTATTACATAGGTTTGCAGGAGCTGGAATCCCACCTCTTGGTTCCTGGAGATGTTCTCATTCTTCCAGGAAAATTGTCACTGCCATGTGATGCTGTTCTGATTGATGGGAGCTGCGTGGTGAATGAAGGCATGCTCACAGGTAAGCAGCTGTCATGGTGCTGCCTCATCCATGTGCAATATCTAAGTACATGTTAGCACATCACACCAACATATACTTACTGACCTAGTACCAAGCCCCCTGCTAAGACATTGAGAGCTAGATGACAGAGATACACCCAGCCTTTTCATTGACATAGAGATGTAATATACACCAGCAGACAGTGTTCAACAGTCAGGTAATTAAACCATAATCAATATAAAACTATAAGAAACATTTAATACCATATGTGACTAATTGTCCAATGTGTGGGGTGAATAGGATGAGTGGAAGGGGCTTGAACAGGCAAACATTTTGAAACAATCTTTTCATAAATAGGAGAATTGTTTATACCCTTATGCAAACAAAATACAACCTAAAAAGCCAACAACTCTCACAGTGGGAAGAGTATAGAGATTTTCTTTAGACCTGTACTCTATGGATAGAAAGCTAGCAACCTCTAGATTTCACTGGAAAGTTTGTGTTGAACCTTAGGGTACAGACAGTAACAGTTTGGTTCTCCTTTGAATTTATAGTTGCAGTTGTTCTCACTGTGCAGAAAACTGGTCTTCGAGTTATAGCTAGAATGGTCCTAGTTTTCATTTGTAGTTTGTAAAGTCTCATTGTATTTATATAAGACACTATTTATAAAATGTTCTCCAGGTACAGAAACCCCACAAAGAGCGGCACATTGTAATAAAAGAAACTATACAGCAACACAAACATAAAACTATTTGTCTTTTGTGCTTACAGATTGTTGAGTTTTTCTATTTTCAAATGGTATAAAGTCAGGGGGAAAAAGCATACACAAAGCTTTAACACAACCTAAATGTCATGAAAATTCATTATCTATGCCTGCATTGTTCAGCATAAGCAGATTTCACATTAAAAATGGGTCTGCTTAATTTAAAATTGAGAGAAGGAAATGTAGTAAACATAAATATATTTAGTATAATTACAAAATATCCCTTTAATGTGTTGAAATCTAACTGCCTTATAATGATAGTGATGAGAATTTGCATACTGATCGTATCTTTTATCCAGAATGTTGCCATAGTACCCAGCGTGCAAACCTCCAGCTCGAGAAAAACTGTCCTTCTCACTCATATGCAGCAACTGTCTCCTGTCTCCTGCAGCTTGGTGGTGCAGAATGGCTTCTCTCACTGGCACCAGAGCACACGGAAGCAGTGGGAAAACAGAGGCAGGAAAGACAGAAAGCTTAAGCTCTCAGTCTGCTCCTTTTCCTCTGACTGGAGTCAGCATACAGTACCTGCCCTAATTTTCAGGAAAACTCAGAGGGTCCCAAAGAATTAAGAATAGTAAATAATTCTGCCTTTCAATAAATGTAGAAAGTTGACCTAAAATGACTTTAAGTGGCAAGTGGTCTTTTCTGATGTCCATTTCTGGAAAAATTAAAATCACCAGCACTAATATCTATGTAACCAAAGTAAATTGTGGAGACAGATATGTTAACTAAAAACATATCTATATCTATGTATTTCCCATTAATTTCTTCAAATAATGTAATTCCCAGTATGCTTTAATACTTTATTACATCACTTATATAGATCCTTTCATTAATGCACATCATATTGGTACAAAGGATCCTGATCGAACAATCAAAAATTTAGGGTTAGATTTCTCAAACTGCAAATGTATTCCTAGGATATTTACCCCCAAATATGATTTCAGATCTATTTTTTTCCATGTGCAAAATAGCCTGTGAATGACTGCATTCCCTTCTAAACCCAGCCAGACTCTTCAGACCCCCAATCTTTTGTAGGCGAATCCATCCTTTCTAGGGCTCCCAATAAAGTGCAAAGCATGAGATTTTTCATCAGCATGTGAATAGTGTAAGAGACTTGAAAGTCATTTCTGGGTAAAATCAGACAATTTGAACGTCATTTCTGGAACAGTATTCCCAGGTGGCTTTCATCTTTGATTGCTTAATACCTGTGTGCCTCCAATTCCATTGCTTTGTGTGTGTGTGTGTTTGTGTAAAGCTTTGTTAATACCGCATTAGCTAAAGCAAATATTGCGTATTAGTATTGTTCAGGTGAAGGCAGAAAAACCTTTGCTGTTATCTACAGGTATTCACCTGTCACAAAGGCTAATTTCAAAAACAATGTGGCACCATGATTTGGAGATTTGTCAAAAGGTCTTATTCCTTGTACAAAGTGATTTACAATGCCATTGGTAACTTGACTTATACAACAGATGAATATCATAATTGTTTTAAAGAAAATGGCATATGGACAAAGGAATTTCCTGAAGAACATTCAAAGACCACTAATAAATATTTTATAGCTTCTTACACCTTATAATATAAAAACAGTATCATAGTGGGAAGCTAGCTTTGAAAACAGTAATAGAAAAACCTGGATAATTGCTTTTATCTAATTCATCTATGCATTTAACAAAGATACATATTTTGAACCTGTTATATACCACTAGGGAAAATGCAAAATATAAATATGTATGTCTGCCCTCAGTTACCTAGAGATAAGATCTAAATTTGTATAACTATAATCAATATGACACTATTTCCCAATTGGAAAGATTACCTATTATTGTTCTAACTGAACATTTAGCAAAAGACCTAAGGAATTTTAAATTCATTTTAGTGCTTTTTAAATCTGGGAGGCTGGAAGTATTATTAACATTTTTATTTTGTCCCTGAAATTTATCTTTTGCACTCTAAACTCATTTGTTCTTTGAATATTCTGTGCTATAGTTAGCAGGAAAAGGAAGAGGAATGGTACCGGCAAAGAATGGGAGTCAATAAAAGGAAATGCAAGGGCTTAGTTTAGCTGGTGTGCTCGTGCAGGGAAATTACAGCAACGATGTTTGAAATCGGGTGAGCTTTGACAATCTAGCAAGAGAGTTTAGGTTTTATTGTCCTTTAGGTAATGGGAATGCCTAAGGATTTTTGAGAAGAAGAATGGAATAATAAAAGGGGGCTTTATTAGGGTTCACTTGGAAATGGTGTAGGATGAGTACGATGTTCTAGCATACTTGTTTAATGAAAAGTTACATGAATGGATCACTGGACAAATGAAGGAATGAAAGGCAAATAGCAATAACTACCCATGTGCCACATAGCTCCTTCATTGCTTGCAATAGTGCTGGGCTGAAGAACTCTTAGGAGAATGGTTAAGGGACAGCTAACATCAGCCACTTTATAAATCATGACAACAAACCATGCAGGTTAGGTATAGGAAAGAGAAGCTGATCTTTAAACAAAATTTGAAATAGAATCAAGTTTACCATTGCTTGCACTGTGAGCATCCCAAAGAACTGTCGTCTGACTCAGTGGGTGGGCATTAAAGTCTATTAGCTGTGATCATATACTTTCGTGAAACGGATGAGCACCAGTTCGGAGTAGCTATCTGAGTTTACATAGGAACAGCAAGATATGATCTTCTTCAGGAGAAAGCATACCTGTTACGAAAACACCACTGCCACACACAGAGAACACCATGCCCTGGAAGTCCCACAGCTTGGAGGATCATCGGAAACACGTGCTTTTCTGTGGAACAGAAGTTATCCAGGTCAAGCCCTCTGGGCAGGGGCCTGTGAGAGCTGTCGTTTTGCAGACAGGTGAGGGGACTCCACTTTTGCAAATTCAGTTTATGCCTGAAGGTGAGGGAGAGTTGGATTAGGGAAAGTTTTTTTTTTTTTTAGGATTTTGGAGTTTGCCACCTTCTCATACTAACATTCATATTCTTTTCTAATCAGACCTTTATTATTCCAAATTGCCACATTTTAACTGAATGGTTCATAATTAAAACCCTTGCATAGGGTGAAAGACATACACAGATGATGTGTATATCATCTGTTTTCAAGCCAAAACAGTGGTGTTGGTTTGGCTTATGTCCAGATGCTGCTTCTCTTTTCTCTTGGTGTTCCCTTGGGTGATTGCCAAAATCGCTGGCAACCACGATCCGCTCAAAGGGTTGCTTGCTAGGCTGTGCATTGAACTCCCTGCTGGCTGCCTTCATCTGGGTGACCTACAGACACCTCAAAGTCAGGCATCTGCATGCACACTCAGGCTGTATTGCCTCTGTGTGTTAACAGCATTATCATCTAACTGGGCTCTCAGTATCATCTTTAACTCCTCACTTTCTCTCATATCCAACGGGCACCAAATCCCAGTGTTTGTACTAATACTGCCTGAGATCTGTGCCCCTTGCCTTCATTCCCATGGTTGCTGTGTTGTGCACATTTTCATCCCCACAGATCTAAACTATTACAACAGAAATACTCTTCTGACTGTTCCCTTTCAACTTTTGCCCCAATCTTTCTCTAAACTGTCACCTGAGTCATGTTTCCAAAACAGTTTGCAGTAGTCCATACATACCATGCTGGTAAACCTTTCCGCAGTGAGCCATATTCAGACCCAGCTTTCCCATGGCATTGCACACCAAGGCTTCCCATGACCTGGTCCCAACTCGTTGTCCTCAGCCATGACTTATGTTTCAGCCACGTGACGTAGTTGTAGACATAAAGCACGCCATGCACTTTTATACTGCTCTGCTTTGGTTTGGTCTGTAATTACACTGTTTTTGGTGAACACTTTTAATTAAATTTATGACTTACATTAAAATTAGTGGGTTTTAGAGCATTGCTAAAGTTGTTTGTTAACTGGAAGCTAATGATAAGAGATCATGTAAACCACTTGAGAACTTTAAATGCCTAGGTAGCAAGTAAGAGGAAATTCTCTTCCTGTTCTCCAAAGGCAGCAAAGCCATGTTTGAGGAGATAAATTTCCATCAAGTGGTGGGGGTAAGGCATGCTTTATACTTACCAGTGCTGACTCATATCTAGAATATATGGTAATCAATCATTTTACTCAATAATCCAGATATGAGTGAGTATTTATGATGTGTTATGCGCTGAGTACTAAAGAAATAATTTGTGAGATGCACCCTTTCCTTAGAGGAGTTTAAAATCTGTTGTAGAAGATGAATTTACAGCTAAATAAAACATAGAGTGGAGGTAGATGTCATATGACCAAGTGTTAGAGGGACTCCAAAGAATAAGTTATTTTTGGTATAAAGTACGGGAATAGAATTTTGGAAACACTTATTTGATGAAGTGGCATTTTGAACCAAGGTTGATAGCACAGGGGAGGGTTTAACCAATCATATCAGAACTAGAAGGATAAACTAGTTTGGATTTATAAAATACAAAAGAAGGAATTTCCAGGGTCTTCTGAGACCAATGAATGATGACAAGATCAGTCTAGCAAACCAGGAGTCGATCAGATTAAAAAGGACCTTGAATACCATGCCTAAAAATTTCATCCTAAGAAAATGGGGGCTCTGGACACAAGATGACAGGATCATCATAGGCTTAAACCTATATAGTTTTAGCAAATTACTTCCTTTTTTCTTAATTTTTATTTTTTAACACATATCTGTTTCCAACACTTACCTGCTTTGAAGTCTTCGCTTGTCATCTCATTTTCTCTGTTCACTACTCTTCGATACTTTAGTCCAGTCTTTCTCAACCCAGGGAGGGATGGGAAGCTGTCCCAGGGGAGCCAAAGAAGCACAGTCTCCCAGACCAAGAGCAATCGAATGGGGCTCAGTGAGTTCCATTGACCCCCACCCCCACAGTTTACAACAAGGAAGGCAAACACACTGTCGGGTCAGTGTGTTTTTATTCCACACTCCAAAGACACCCCCCCCCCAACTACAGTACTTTTGATTTGGAAGGAAACTGCTAAAGGGCCTGACTTGGTCTCTGCTTATTTTCATGTAGGTTACAATACAGCAAAAGGGGACTTGGTGAGATCCATCCTCTACCCCCGGCCTCTGAACTTCAAACTATACAATGAAGCCTTCAAGTTCATGGTGTTCCTGGCCTTCCTTGGTGTTGTGGGGTTTTTCTATGCCCTAGGGATATATATGTACCATGAAGTAAGTACTGGGCATATAGCTTCTCAAGAGCTTGACCTAACATAGGAGAGTTAGTTAAGGTTACCTCTTGACCCTATCATTCTGTGAATCAGTGTTGACCAAAGAGCTTTCTTAGATGGAAGATCTATTCCTTAGCTGTAATCCCCAATATGGTAGCACTTAGCCATATGAACTTACTGAGCACTTAAAATATGGCTAATATGACTAATGAAATAAATTTTCATTTGTTTCATTTTAATTAATTTAAGTTAAATAGCCACATGTGGTTTGTGGCAATCCAATCATGTTGGATAGTGGAGCTATGAGAAGTTGTGAAGTTCTCTGATGGTTTCTACCAGTTGCTTTGGAATGAGGGGTTGACATATGCACTACCCAACTCCCGATAGCTTTCCATGAGTGTGTGTTTCTCAAACCTGATAAGAAGATGGGGAAGATTTAGTCAATCAGGTCAGATAGTAGGAAGGGCATACTAATTTGAGCAAACAAAACACAAAGAAAAAGGGAAGAAGAGTCTTTTGAATCCAGACAGTAATTAAGAGAGAACTCCTGCAAGGTGGGAGTAAATCGGACTGAAGGGATCTTGAATGCCACATGTGATCTAAACTCTTTCCTGAAGTACTTGAAGTGTCCCAGGTAACCTCCGGCCCTTTGTCATATTTTCTGCTTGGGTTCTGAAATAAAATTTAATATTGACTTTTATAGAGCTGATTCACTCCAGAGAATCTATAGTTAAGATCCCTTTAAGCTATAGAGTGTCTGGTTTTATTTAGATGCCTCTTTTCAAGGGATGACAGCTAGGAAGGGGGGATTGTCATTCATGACCTCTGAGGACCTTTCTGGTACTGCAGAGGGAAATGGTATGACCCGAGCATTCCTGGTGGCCTCAGAGCCCAAGGGGTATGTGGAAGTAACCTGAGCAGAGCAGGGGTGGTGCTTGAATGGAGGAATGTTAAGTGGAGAGAAACTGAGTCAGGATAGGGCTGGGGCAGTTGGAATAAGCATTCAAGGTCTCCTTTGTTCTTCCGTGGGAGACAGGTGTTCCTTTGTGGGACAGCCAATAGAGTACGCAGTCCCACCAGGAGCGCCGACGCCCTAGCAGGATTCCGAGCCAGAGTCTGGAGGGACCCTATGCTATTGCAGGGCCAACCAGGTGGCAGGAAGGCGCCCTCTGCTCTGCGGGGCTAACCTGCATGTGCATCCCTCTTCTCTCTAGGTCTCTCCAAGAGATACGACAACCATGGCCCTGCTGCTCCTCACTGTGACTGTCCCTCCTGTGCTGCCCGCAGCCCTCACCATCGGCATCGTGTACGCCCAGAAGAGGCTGAAGAAGAAGAAGATATTCTGTATCTCCCCGCAGAGAATCAACATGTGTGGGCAGACAAACCTCGTGTGCTTTGACAAAGTAGGGTCCCAACTTTCCAGGTTGAAGGCAGGTGATGTTGAGGACTAGAGGAGGGAGGGCCCTGCGAATGGCTCCTCTAGGGCACCCACTGTGCAGATGAGAAAACTGAGGCTAGGGGAGGACACTCTGTGAGTTCTGTGAGATCCCATTCTGGAAGCTGACTCCATAGGTAGCAGTTGAGCCATCGCATCAGCAATTTTTTTTTTCCCTGTGAAATTTTAGTACATTTTGTGCCTGCTTTGTGTTTTCAAATATTCTCTTCTTTTTTTTTTTTTTTGTGGGTACCGGGGTGTCGACCTCAGGACCTCGCGCACCAGCAGGCGCCCGTGCCACTGAGCGATATCACCGGCCCCTTTTTCGTATGTGGGTTCCGGGAGTCGAACTCGGGCCCTCGCGCTTGCCGGGCAGGCGCTTAAGCCGCTGAGCCATCTCACCGGCCCTCTCTTCTAAGAGCTTTTATGATGGACTGTCTTTTCCGGGCAAAAATGTGAGGAACATTTCTGTTTCACACAATGCTTTGTCCAGCACTTAAGTGAACAACTTTCTCTTCCTCTGCTTTTTGTAATGAAAGGGAGGGAGTGGACAGTGGCAATGACCTTTGCTATTTACACTCTCCTGTCACTCTTTCCCCTTCTCCCAGGACTGCCAGAAAGGGAAGGTGGTTTCTGTCTCAGATGCCTGGAAAGGTGGCAGAGGGGGTGTATGTGCCAGCCTGGGAGGACCTGAGACCCTCTCATGATTCACCCGTAGGGACCAGAGGAACGTTAGCATCAGATCCTGCCCTTGGCCTGGAGAGGGCAGTTTAACTGCTGTAATGCACTGGGCTTGGGTTGGGCCCTCCCTGTCTTCACTTTCTTTGCACTGGAATCGTAGATCCAGGCTGTCTTAGTTACTTTTCTCTCGTTGCTAGGACAAAATACCCAACACTCAAAGTTAAAGAAGGAAAGGTTTATTTAGCTCACAGTTCATGGAGGTTTCAGTCCATAATCAGCTGGCTCCAAGGCAGGGTGGCATGGCACAGGGGCAACACTTCAAGACGGCAGAAGACAGCAAGAGTAGCAAGAGCAAAAAGATGGGGGAGAACAGACCTCTTTTCCTCCCTTATATTGTACACAGGCTACCCACCCCCCAAGGGCAGGTGTAGCACTCACGCCATCTCTGAGCTGTCCTCTCGCACAGGATGATGATGTTTACAAAGTGAGAACCCTGGCCCTCAGCTGGGTCTTAGTTCAACTTCTAAAGTTCTCAAGTTGACACAATGCATCAACTATTACACAGGCTTTGGTCAGGTAGTTGACCTACATTGGCAGAGAGCCAAGGCTGGGCACAGTCTGGTAGAGTCCGGTTGATGAGCTCTTTAGGAATTCAGAGTCCAGCTGAGGATGCAGAGAAAACAAGACTACAGGAAACCATCATACCATGAGGTGCGGGCTTGATGGAGGCCGTACCTCCATTAAGCACCTGGGCATGGTTACTTGCTATAGGTGGCAGGTCACCTCTGAGCCGTACCTTTGTCAGACAGAATGGGCCAGACTCCGAGGTGAGCAGTTCAGGGGCCAGGCTGTGAGAGGAATGCATGCGTGGGCAGTGCACAGTGGGGTGTGGTCAGAAGGGCCATCTAGAGGCTGAGGTAGCTGGAAGGAGAATGGGGGCTCTTATTATTTCTCTCCTTTTTTTTAATTTTAAAGAGAAAAAACCACAAAATTTCAAAACAAGATAATAGAAGGGTAATAATGGTTAATACATTGCATATTGTTATCTTTAAATTAGGCAATCAGAGTACAAGATATTGGCATTTAATTGTCCAAACAATATTAGCACAAATCTTTCTTTTCAATGAACTATGAGAAATTGGTAGTATCACTATCTTAACTATCTTTTATATATATATATATATATATATATATATATATATATACACATATACATATATATATATATTTTTTTTTTTTTTTGCTTTTCCCTTCCTTCTTTTCTCCATTCCCCCATCCCAGTTTCTCTTTCCTTTTGAAGTTTCTTCCCATTTTACAATATCTATTGTACATTTTGGATCTTATTTACTCTTTCAGCTTATCACACTAGGGAGACAATACGATGTTTACACATGTGAATCTGGTTTATTTCACTTATGAGTATGGTCTCGAGTTGCATCCATTTACCTATAAAAGTCTCCTGTTTATCCTTCATTATGGCTGAGTAGTACTCCATTGTATAAAAAGACCGTATCTTTTTTTTTTTTTTTTTTTTGGTACCGGGAATCAAACTCAGGACAGGCAGGCGATTGTGCCACTGAGCTATATCCCTGGCTCTGACCACATCTTTTTATCCATTCCTCAGTTGATGGGCACTTGGGTTGTTTCTAAGATCTAGCTATTACAAACTGTGCTGCTATAAACATGGGTGCACATATATTGCTGTGGTACGATGTTTCTAATCCTTCTGGGAAGATACCCAGAAGGGGAATAGCTGGGTCAAATGGGACCACCAATCCTACTTTTTTGAGGAGTCCCCATACTGATTTCCACCATGGTTGCACCAGTCTACCCTCCCACCAACAGTGGAGAAGGGTTCCTTTTTCCCCACAGCCCCTCCAGCATTTGTTATTGGTTGATTTCTTGATAATAGCCATCCTTTCCAGAGTGAGATGGAATCTCAGTGTTGTTTTAATTTGCATCTCTCAAATGACCAGTGATGGTGAACACTTTTTCATGTATTTATTCGCTGCTTGTATTTCTTCATCTGAGAAGTGTGTGTTCATCTCAGATGCCCATTTTTGGATTGGAGGCCCTTGTTATTTCTTGAGAAGATGTGTGACATTATTATAGATGTTGTATTTATTCCATTTATTCTATCCCTGGAACAGAGATAGTACAGAGGGAGGAGGCCACCTGGGGACAACTGCAGAGATCATTCATGATCTTAGATGAGGGGACAAGAATAGGAGAGTAGAGGACAGACCGGAGAAGCCCCATGAGGAACCTGTCCCAATTGGTCCCTGGCCAGAAGTAGTGCATCTCTTAGATTATTTCAGGCCTCTTTCTTTTCACGTTGCACTGGGCAAAGAAGGTCCTGAATTGCTATCAGTCAGGAACTGGTATGGTTAATTTAGCAATAGCTTCATTTTAGATTCAGGGGCAGATAACAGCTCCTTGCAAGTTTTCTAATAAAGTTTTCTAATAGGGATTCCTATCACTTATCTAACAGGATCACTTATGTCAGGAGGGCTATATATAAAATACGTTCATTACTTATTTATCTGTTTCAAACACTTATTCTCCCCAGAGGCTGTTCATTTACTTCCTGTATGGAAAGCCCAACTTTGCCTCTGCCTCCTCTGTGCCTTTCTGTGCAGTTGTCTGAGGCTCGCATGGCCAAACTTCTGTGGAAAGGCAGCATGTTAGAGGGCAAAGAACTCTTGATTTGGAAATGGCAAAAAGAGAAATCAAATCCTGAATGAGACACCGAGTTTCTGTGAGATATTTTTGAATTAAAATGGTTGAACTCTATTTATCTCCAAGATTTTATTTTCCAGTTTTCACATTATAAAACTCTATCAATGTGAGGTTGCAATGAGAACCTCCACAATTAATTGAATTTCCATTCAGAGTATTTCAATTTAGAAGATGTTTATCACTGGGCTTCTGAGTATATTTGTTCCCATGTATGTTTCTAGTTTACATTTAGAAGTTCTCTAAATATGTTAGAAGTTCTCTAAGTTAAATTTTCTCTTTCTTTTTATTCAATTTGGCCCAAGCCTGGGCTTGTATGTATGCTAAGAGGTTTTCTTTTTCTATCTTATTCCCTTCAGAACTGCAACTATGAGTATGATTTGGTTTTCTTTTCATTTATCCTTAATTTCCTTGTCTAAGGGTCATTTTCACATAGAGAAATAACATGTTCTTATTTCTGTTTTGCTCCAGCGTCATCTCTGTTTTCTGTTCAAAATACTGATGTTTAGAAATGTAACCTAGTCTCAGGAAAACATTTTGGTTTGAATGGAGTTGCTAACTCTTTTTGAAGCGGAGCAACTGAAGGCTGTTTGGAAAGTGAAAGCACAGGTAGAGGTCCTTACACAATGCAGGAGGAAAAGGAAGGAAGCAGCTTTTTTTTTTTTTAAAGTAGTTATTGTTCAAGGAACAATGCATAGAAGCGTGCCAGCTCTTTTCTTTATGAAGTCAAAATGAATTCGTGACACAAAGATTCCTTAATTCTTGAATGTGGAAGCCCAGAGTGGGCAATGTCTTTCCACGTGCCCCGCAGAATTCACGTAGCTCGGCTTGTGGAGGAAGACTGCAGGAAGGCTGGATTCCGGTCCTGCCTTGCCAACCGACAGCCCCCCGCCCTCCAGCCTGTCTCTGTCCTATCTGCTCCATTGTAAGAAGGAAAGGCATTGTGGGCATTACCCTGTAAACCACGACACGAATGTGGTGTTCTGCAATGATAGATGTGACTTCACAGGAAAGTAGAAAACTCAGCGTCTTATAGGGAGATGACCCTACAAGCTCGTGTCAGAGGCTTGAGGGTGGGTGCTAGAACAGGCTATTCTGCGGTGCTTGGAAAGCTCTGCCCCACCAAATTGGCCCGCTCTGGGTGGTGAGCAGTCCTGATGCTGTTCACCTGCCACAAAAGACACCATGCTCACAATTAATGAATGATCTAGAAGCAATGAGGAAATTAGAAGTGCTCTGGTAGTAGTCAGTGTCATTTCATGTTCTCTGTTACATATCTGACAAATATTTCTCCATAATATAGCATATCGTATCTCCTGACCACGTTCCGCTGGATCTAACAATAAAACCCATTCATAGGCATTAATTAATGTTTATTATTAGAACTTAGTTTTCTCTATAGCCTGAAAACCCTTTATTAACATTTCATTATTAATCTGGATGATCACCATGTCACCCATATTTTTAGAAAATTATGGTGAACCAGATGGCAAACTGTGAACTAATCAATCTTGGAAAGAAAAAAAAATCCTGAACTCTACTTTGGACAGACAGCAGGTGCCCACTGAAGAGTCACATTTGAGCTGGTCCTTGCTGAATTTCCACTTAGCTTCTCCTCTAACAGCAGCAATAGACAACAACAAACAAAATCAGCACAAGGTGCTTGCATTTTGCCACCAGTTAGTAACAAGAATCACCTAACTTTCAACATAGTCTTTGGGGAATGACGTAGCACCAGATTTAAAATTCGATGCTTACAAATAAAGAGATTTTGACAGCTGAATCTATGGTAATTTCTTAGAAGCTTGGATTCTGTCTCAATAACAACATTATTAAAAGATTTAAATTTTATGTTAATGTCAATTCTTTTATTCAGACAGGCACTTTGACAGAAGATGGGCTTGACCTCTGGGGGACAGTCCCTACTGCCGATGATTGGTAAGTCCTGTAAGTGAAGATGGGATGTGCAACAATGTGGTTGCCTTAGCAATACTCAAATCTTTCCTTCCAGCATTGAAGGATGAGAGTCACATCATTATATATATATATATATATATATATATATATATATATATATATATAAAATAATTGACTGGAATCAGCTTCCCATTATTCTAACTTGTTTAATTAAATGAGTCCTGCATTCTGAATCAGGTAGGAAAAGCAGGTCCTCAGACTCCACATGAAAAATGGAATTGAATAAGATGGATAATTAAGGAGCCAAATGAATAAAACAGAGGAGCAAAGAGTGAAATCAAGACCATGCTTAATTAAAGACTGCCAAGGCTTCCTGGGTGGCTAGTGCAGGCAGTCAGGTGGGGTGAACCCAGGAGAGATGAGCCCATCTCCTCCCCCATGGGGCTCATAGTCTGAGGATAAAAATATGCCAACATACTTGCCTTCAATGCACAGCACAGGCCATAGAAATCATTATTAAGACAGAAAATCAGAATAGAGAAGCAATAACTATTGCTTGATATAACACACAGTCTTGATTTTTATAATAACAAGGTGAGAAAGGCAGAAATGCATTTTGAAATTTAGTGAATCAATGAAAACTACCTAAAAAAGATGATACTAGAGATAGGTTTTGAAGGAAGTGTAGCTACAAATTTTGTAGATGTGTTCTGAAGGCTGGGATTTGGGACAGGAGAAGATAATCACAGACGCCAACCCCACAGCTGAACTGGAGGGGGGAGGGCAGACCCACCCTAGAGAGAACCCTGAGCTCTGGCTCCTTCCCCACAGGGCTAAGACTTACCTTCCCAGTCTGAGTGGTGAGGGCCTCTGCTGACTCTGCATTTGGATTTCCAACAGTGGCAGAGGTAGCTGTCAATCAGAGGAGGAGTCATGGAGAAGGTGAAGGGGTCAGAGGCAGGGCAGGCATAAAGTACAGCATATGTAAGACATGGTGGGCTGGAGACAAGGACCTCTACTCATTTATCCTGCTCTTGGTGGTTCAGATATCATGAGCAGGCATTTGTGCAGACAGGCAGGCCCTCTACATGACAGAGCAGTACAAGGGGAAAGCATGTTTGCAGTTTCTACCTCTCTGTCTTTCTCCCATACACCTAGTACTCTGATGCTTTTGGGGGTGTAGAAAGAGCTAGACACAGTCACTATTCTGCTCTAGGGTGGGAGAAGAGGGAGGTAAACCATAACATTCTGTACTGGCAAAGAGGAAAACAGGCTGTACAGGCAGTGTGTCTGGTTGGCAGCTTCCAGCAATGGAAGCAAACCGCAAAGGGTTGAGTAGTGAGAAACACTGAGAGCCCATGCATGGTTTCACTTGCCCGGAACCGCCAGGCAGGCTTCCATCCATCGTACTACCTCATGCACCTGGACACTGCTTGCTTAGGGTATGTGGTGTTTTAGAGCCAGGACCACAGAGTTTGCCAGTGTCATGGAGCAAAAGTCCTTGCAATTATATTCAAGCCTTCTGAAGTTGTATATTTGACCAGTGGCAATCTCTGCCAAGAAGGAAATGCATGCCCAACTCAAGGAAAGGGTGTCTAAAGATTACTCTGCAGGCAGAAGTAATGAGGAAACAGAGAATAGGGCATTCAGGGCAGGGAACACCCTAGACAAAAACAGAAATGGCAATAAATTTAATCTGGCTCTGGAATCTAGGGTGAAAAGGACATCAGTGGGAGGTAGCAGCTGTAGGTGAAGTCAAACTGGAGCAGATGGGACCTGATTACCAGGCTCGAGGCTGGATGTCATCGTGTAGAGCATGGGGAGCCATTGAAGGGTTTGAATGGAAGAGTTAGGAGGCTGGGGCTCTACTTTAGTAAGACTTAAGGGGCAGAGTGTGCAAGTGATTTTATCGAAGACTTTAACTTCTTAATTATCCTTTCAGTTTCCAGGAAGTCCACAGTTTTGATTCGGGCAAGGCTCTGCCATGGGGCCCCATGTGTGCAGCCATGGCCAGCTGCCACTCTCTGATCCTTCTTGATGGGACTATCCAGGGTGACCCTCTGGACCTCAAAATGTTTGAAGGCACTGCCTGGGTAAGGTGACAGCTTGTTCAGTTGAATGAGGAGAACCTGAAGAATCCTGCCAGGGATTCCTGAAGCCTTTATAACTTTGGTTAAAATCGAGAGAAGATTCATCATAAAGTACCAATCTTCTCTGTGTGAATTCTAGTCTGATCCTACCAGAATTTTCCAACCTCTGCTCCAAAGAACTCTCCGAAGGAGTACAACATCTAATAGGACTCTACAACCAAATGAAGTTGGGAGCGAAATTGATATTTTGACTATAGAATTTATTTACTATTCTGTGGTGCACTGTGGATATTCAAGACAGAATGTAATATACAACATTTACCAAACCTATTTGACCACCAAAATCTTGTTGACATGCCATAACCTGGTTCAAAGTTTGTACAAATGCCCTTGGGGAAGTGATAATCTAAAACAGTGCATTTGTGGCAATCCAGCACTTGAAAGGTAGCAATGCAACTAAAGAATTACATTGTTAATTTTAGTTAGTGTTGGTTAATTTAAATTTAAATAGTCACAGTGGCTGGTAGTTACTGTATTAGATAGCATAGGATAACTGAAGGATTCTGTTTCAACTTGTTCCACTTTCTAAGCTGAGTGTGAATGACAGTCGAAGGGTACAAACTGGTCCTGAAGGTGCAGGCTTCCATGACAAATGGGGAAGCTCTTTGCCCTGAACCCCTCTGTGGCTGAGTGACTCTGTCACCTTGTCTGCACATTTGGGATAATAATGCCTCATTCATGGACTCAGGTGAACACTGAGACAATGGGCTGGAAGGGGTTATGAAGTGTGGAACAAGTAGAGAGGATTCATTAATAGTTAATAGATTACATTCTGTGACCCCTGCCGAAGTTCTAAAATCACTCTCGGTAATACATATAATACAAGACAGCATTCAAACGTGGTCATAAAAAATGGAAACAAATTACTTCCGGGGCGTGGTGTATTCCTCATAAAGAGGCCAATAGACGAATGTTCAGTAGGAAAATGTTAGCCTTTTAGGTGTCTGATTAACGAAAGGGGAAATCTGGTAGAAAGGGAAATTTCTGAAATCACTTAGTTAAAATGAAAATATTTGCTGTGGAGAAATTTTGGGTGCAAAGACAAAATAGTAAGCAGTTTCCTGGATCCGCATGGAGGAAAACCAATGTACTATGACGGAGCAATATCCTTACCACCGTCATTGGAATTGACAAAACAAAGAGCTGTGGAGTCATTGTTATTACTGTGACTTTGATCTGGCTCCTAATAGTGTCCCCTTCTCTATTAGAGGAGGGACAGTCTACCTGTTCAAGTGACATACAAGTTTGGGTCTTGTGTGAAACATAAATATTATTAGCTCTGTAAGAACTGCCAGGACTGTTGTACGTACCCCAAAGAAAGCATAAAAATGCAAGATTATTCGTTAAGTTTAAAACTGAGTAAGAAGCAGTCTTGAGTTAAATATCCTCTATTTAGTTAGGAACCTTCCACTAACAGAAAGTGGGAGGGATGGTGTCATTATAGACTCAAGAATTTAGCTCTAAAATGTTGTAAGAATATTTTTTAGAAAAAACCTGAGACCTCAGAAATAAATGGAAGTCTCCAAGGTTAAACATGTGATAGAGTACAGGCCAATACTTTCTCCCATTTTATGGTCCTACAATTTATATTAGATTATCTTTTCATAGTTTAATATTGATTAATAATAGTTTCTTAATGGTATTGACTTCTGGTCTTGAAACATCTGAATAATACAGACCTTTTTCAAATGTGTTTTCTAGTTTGCTAGCTGCTAACTTGCTAAGTCTCCAGCTAACTAAATTAGACTAGTAGCATGGATATGGCATAAAGAAATAGTTTCATGTTTATCTTAGGTCACAATTCTAACTCATCCAAGAACTATTGTGCTCCACAATATTGGAAAATAGTTTCCACATAATCTTTCTGGTAATTACTAAACATAACCATTTAAAAAGAGCTGCGGACCAGAAACTAGCACTCTTCCCATCAATTACTATTTAGAATAGATTCACAGCATTTCTGGGTTTTTGACCTTCTACAATAAGGTCCTTACTATAGATCAATAGAACAGAAATTTGACAGTGACTATATTTAAAGATAATCATCTTGGAAGAGAAATATGTGAACAGGGCTGAAAGATTTCCTCCTTATTTTTCTTCAAGGAATATTCTAAATGTTTTCATTTTATAACAGAAAATGGAAGATTGCAACATAGACTCCTGCAAATTTGGCATGTCCAATTCAAACACAATCATAAAACCTGGACCAAAAGCCAGTCAGGTATGATTTGCTTTTTAAAATCATGTATTTCTTTCTCCTTAAAACTGGTAAAACTTCTCTTTCACATAGTTTTGTATTCCTGTTATTTAGCTTTATCCTAACACATCCCATAGTTGGGTTGGTGTTTCTCTCAGTCCTGAATTCATCTATTAGTTTATTTTGTAAATATTCACGGAGTATTTATGTATGCTAGAACATTGTGCTAGATTTCAAAACAAGACATACTGTTGGGTTCATGTCAGATGAGTAGTTAGCCTGGGTAGAAAATCAGTACAGGTGCAAATAAGTGCAAATAAATGCAAGGCAGGAGAAAGAAGCATCACAGAGGAAGTAAGGTTGGCTTGGCAGGGATCAGGATTTCTCCAGGCATGCAAAGGGAAGGGACTTGCAGACCAGACAATTTGTTGAGGAAATCCCCTTGGGTGCAGCCACAAATACATCAGCATTATGACAAACATACTGCTTTTTGATGTTGCTGGACTCATCCCAGGGTAACCCCCTTATTTTAGTGTGTGTTTGCTAAATGGCATTTAAAAGCTTTCTAAGCTCCCTTTTGTTGATGCCCTTGCAGAGTCCTGTGGCAGCCATCGTCGTCTTGCGCCAGTTTCCATTTTCCTCAAGTCTGCAGAGAATGTCTGTCATTGCTCAGCTGGCCGGGGAGGTTCACTTTCATGTCTACATGAAGGGTGCCCCAGAGATGGTGGCCAGATTCTGCAGATCTGAAACAGGTATCGACTCTTTTCTCTTTCAAGAGGCAAAATCTTTTTAAAGGCCAAACGTGAAAAGCAAAGAGTAGTACCATAGGAAAAAGGGAAGAGGGGGGGAAAAAAAAAGCAAATGAATACAGAAAGCTCTGCAATAAATGAATGTGGAGTAAGTCCTTTCCTGGCAGGGGAAAGTGGGCCTAGAAGATCTTGTGATGTCAAGGGGATGAGGTCAAGGCTGCTCAGAGGCAGAGAGTAAACACCTGGCTATGGTCCAGCCATGAAAATATAGCACAACAGGACAGCAGGGAAGGAAATGGGGAGCAAAACGTGAGGATCCAGGTTAGGGAGTGACTCAGGTCACAGGACTAGGGAGAGGGGAAGGAGGAGCCTTCAGAGATGGCGGACCCAAGGGTGAGGTCTGCACGCTGGACTAATCCTACAGACCGGGGTGCTCTGTCACCTCCCGCAGAGCTGGGAGGAGACATGGCCTCTGTTTTTAGGGACTCATACAGACCAGTGAGAGGAGAATACAGAAAAGATAAAGCTTTAAGGGAAAAAAGTGATTAGAGTACATTAGATGAAATTAGAGAAAGGTAATTGATCATTGTCATAGCAATTTTCTCTTTCTGGACCGGACTTTGAGATGATTTATATTATTTCTCAGTCTTATAAACATATGTACTTTGTAGGCAGCAGCCAGATTTATAAGGGTATTGTTGGATCAAATGAGTTCATTTGGATAAAATCAGCATTTTTTTTTGTCCTCCTGATTTTCATCTACATTCTCCCATGATTGCTGATAGCCATCAATGTGTGCATGGAATTCTAGATTTTCCAAATGATTGGTGTCATTTCTCTATTTGGAGTCTTTTTTTTTTTTTTAACCTTAGAAGTGCCCTGTCTTTCCTGAATTTGTCCTTCCACAAACTTCTACAAAGTTCCCACTAACTTTGTCTTCCACAGATTACAGCCCATACTCTCTGTGTTTTGTTCTGTTTTCTGTCTTACGGTGAGCATCTTTTGCCTCTGTTCTATCAGCAACAGGTGAGTCTATCACCTGTCTCTTTTTATCCTTATCGTGGCCCTTCCAATTCTTCCTATTTCCCTAACCTCTGACATTTCACATATGCAAATACCATCTTCAGTGATACCCTAAGGGTTTCCTTGAAATTATATATCTCCACCTCAGGAATAGTTTAGCGTTACAGAAAGCCCAAGATAAATGGAGACACAGGGATCCGAAGCCCTCCCATTTGATGGATGAGAAACAGAAGAGAGACTTACCATGGCTAAGGTCAGAAAGCTACGTGGGCGTGAAGGCCAGAGATTGTTTTGCCAGTTAGGCCACTATACGTCCCACTGTGCTGCATGTTCTTCTAATACTCCCGTAGACACATTTTAAGTATATAAATACATAAACCTAGTTCCATGCCATAGTGCACATTTATCGCCTAAAGCTGGAGATGGAGAACTTTTCTGTGAAAAGCAAGATAGCCCATATTCTAGGCCTTGCTGGCCACATGGAATCTTTATTAGCTATTCAACCCTACCACTGTAGTCCCACAGCAGCTGTAGCCAATAAACAAGGGGGCACAGCTATATTTCAATGCAGATTTCTTTACAAAATCAATGGGCCAGGTATGGCTGTGCACCATTGTTTGCCAAGCCCTGATCTGGAAGCTGGACTGTTTCTCTTATTTTGTGTAAAGAGACTGAGGTTTGAATTTACTGGACAAAGTCAGTATGTTTCACATTCATATTGTCTTGGTCATCATGGGCTGCTATAACAAAATACCACAGGGTGGGTGGCTTAAACAACTTTACCTCATACAGTTCTGGAAGCTGGGACATCCAAGATCGAAGAGCTGGCTAATGTGGTTCCTGGAGAGAGCTGTCTTTCTGGCTTACAAATAGCAACCTTCTTGCTATATGCTCACATGGTAGAGAGAGAGGTCATCTCTTGTGTGTATGCTCATGTCATGATCCCATTTATCAGGGCTCCCCAAGGCTCCACCTCCAAATACAATCACATTAGGGATTAAGCTTTAGCATATGGATTTGGGGGCACATACTCAGTTCATAACAGCCAATGACCAGCATGTCTTTGGTGTTTGTTTCCATCAGAATGATAAAAACACACTGATGAAGTTGTTTGTCCTGGTCTGAAGGTGTACGTTTTCTATTAAAGCAGTTTTATGAAGTGAAAGTCGAAACGAAGTCCAGAGACAGTATCCTGGAGTCTTGCTTAGGAGTTACACAGTGTTCAGCTGAACTCACACTTACCTCTTCCCTCTCTCCTGACAGTGCCTAAGAATTTCCCAGAGGTGCTAAAGAATTATACAGTACAAGGATTCCGTGTTATTGCCCTCGCCCAGAAAGTCCTGAGGATGAGGAAGCTTTCAGAAGTGGAGCGTTTAGCAAGGTAAGGAGTCAGAAATTGGCACCAGGGTAGGCTCTGTGCGCACCAAGAGAATGAACCTTGGAAATGGAGAGCTCGCATCACCAGGAGGCTCAGGAGCTGGAGGACCAATCTCGCCCGATTCTCTGACACGGAGATGGGCAATTGTAGGGGAGACTGAGGAACACTTGTCGGGTCACAATGCTGATTGGTGGCAGAACAAAGATGGCAGTTGGGATGTCAGATACGCTATTGCCAGTGTGTGTTATCTCTGCCCCATACCACATCATGCCCACCTTCTCAGCTCTCATCCTGCTGGAAACAACCAGTTCTCTTTCTGCCTCTGAAATGACAGGGCTGACTTACTTGTGTCCCACACATAAAGGGGCTGAGAGAGACAGACAGTTGAAAATTTGAAAGACTTCCAGAATACTTTAGATTTGTTTTTTTGGGGGCACTCAATAGTATATCTTCCTCAAGTCTGTAGAGGTAATGAGTACAAATTGATTCTTTATAAGAAGTAAAATTCAATATTTTTAACTACATTAAGTGGACAAATAGTCCTCATTACAGAATAATCTATGCACCATTCTTTTCTTCCTATGTTCTTCAGTTTTTAAAAGTTGTTTTCAATTGCACTGTGACAAAGGAGTAGAGAAATACTGTGGGAAATTGAATAGCAGATAATCTGTGTGTTACTCATGTTTGAGTGTTTGACTTAAGCTGCTAATAGATTCTCATTTACCTATAATTGGCACCTTCATGTGAGATACTGATATTCTTGCTTTAAAACTATTACTTGCAATCTAAGTCTCTAAAATAATAATAATCATTGCCCGTTCCTTACTCTGCGTCTGTTTCCCCATCTATGAAATGTTGAACTGGATGATCTTTTAGGCAACTTCAGCCATGACATTTTAATATTTGAAACAAATCACAAAGCTCACTTTGAAATATGTGAATGACATCCTCAGATTTAACATTCCAAGTGTTAGCTGTTCTTGAGTAAGCATAAAGCCCTATACTGTGGAGGATTTTATAATTTTTCAAACAAAATTTGAATAACAAATGTTAAGGTCGTGTGTGAAGAAAAGATTTATGTAGCTAGTGGTGGAGCGTAGCCATCACCCAGCTGCTGTACACAAATACAGCTGCATTCTCATTTAAGAGCCACTAGTGAAATAGACTTTATTATAAATGTAACAAAATAACAAAACGAGTTCCAGTCATCACGGGTTCTTCCTAAGGACTATCAGGAGCTTCTTAAAACTTAGTTAATATTTTTAAATAGGTTAAAAGGATAGGGTTTTGATTTGTATTGGAATCAAATTGTATTTAGCAAAGATTTCCAATTAAAGAAAATCAAAAACCTCTAAAAACTTAAAGTCAGGAAAAGGGAAGTAAAAGTGTTTCTTTGAGATAATTTGGAAGCCAATATCACCTAAAACTAAAAGACAGAAGAAATACTTCATCAGGATTTTCCCTTTCATTGGTTTAGCAGATTTTTATGGACCTTTACTATGAATTAGACGATCAGGTGAAAAGCTTGATCACAAGAATTTTCGACCCTACTTGGGGAAAATAGATAATAAAATAAATCTATGAAATATCATGCCATTGGTTATTTTTAAATGTCCTGCAGGGAGATAATCAAACAGGTTAAAGAGTTTTTAAAAAACCAGAAAGCACCATTTGGCATGGGGTGACAAAGGAAGTCCTCTGAGGAATGACACTGGACAGAGATCTGTGTAAAGTAAGAGTGCTGCATGCAGACACCCATAGGAAGAGAATTACAGGGGATGGGGCAGTGGGTAGGTACAAAGCCCTCGACACCACATTGCTCAGTGCAGTAGAGAAGCAAGAGGCCAGAGTGCCTGGAGCAGTACATGAGGGGAAAAGCTGTAAAAGAGAAACCGAAACATTGCTCCATTTTTGCTTTTGTTGCCTGTGCTTTTAGCATCATATCCAAGAAATCATTGCAAACTGTTGCCAAGGCCAAGGTCAAGAAAACTTTCCCCTATGGTTGCTTCTAGGAATTTCATAGTTTTGAGGCTTATGCTTAAGTTTTTAATCCAATTCCAGTTGAATTTTGTGTACAGTGTGAGACGAAGGTCTCTTTTCATTTTCTGTGTGAGGATATTATCTAAAAATCTCCTGCAAAGCCAAGGAAACTATTCATGTTGAACAGCAATCTATGGGATGGGAGAAAATATTTGCAAACCCTTTATCTTTTAATATCCAAAATGTATAAGAAACACAACTCAATAGCAAAAAATAGATAAAAATGAGCCAAGGACCCGAATGCGTATTTCTTCAAATAAAACATACAAATGGCCCACAAGTGTTTGAAAAGGGACCCAACTTCCCTAAGCATCACTGATATGCAAATCAAAACCACAGTGAGGTCACCTCATGCCTATTAGGATGGCAGTTAAAAAAAAAAAAGAAAAATGAGTCTGGGGATGTAGCTTAGTGGTTGAACACTTGCCTATAGTGTGTGAGGCCACAGGTTCTATCCTCGGTACTGGAAAAACAAGATAATGAGTATGAGGATATGGAGAAACCTATGTACACAGTTGATGGGAATGTAAAATGGTGCAACTCCTGTGGGATATAGTGTGGGAGATCTTCAAACAGTTAATAATAGACTGACTATGTGATCTAGCAGCCACACAATCCCACGTCCTGGCATATATCCAAAAGAATTGAAATCAGGATCTCAAAGGGAGTATCTGTACTCCCATGTTCTTTACAGCATTATTGATAATAGCAAGATACAGAAATAGACTAAATGTCTATAAGTGGATGAATAGAGTTTAAAAACATAATGTATACATGCAGTGGACTATTACTGAGACTTAGAAAAGAAATCCTGGGCCGGTGAGATGGCTCAGCGGCGTAAGCGCCTGCCTTGCAAGCGCGAGGGCCCGAGTTCGACTCCCGGATCCCACATACGAAAAAGGGGCCGGTGATATCGCTCAGCGGCACAGGTGCCTGTTGGCGCGCGAGGTCCTGAGGTCGACCCCCCGGTACCCACAAAAAAAAAAAGAAAAGAAATCCTGCCGCACAAAACAACATGGATGGACATGGAGGACCTCATGCTAAATGAAACATACCCAGTCATAGAAAGACAAATACTGCATGATCCCACACACACGAAGCACCTGAAATAGTCACACTCTTAGAAGTAGAAATAAAATGGTGATTACCAAGGATAAGGGGGAGAGAGAAGTGGGAAGTTTTTAATGGGTATAAAGTTTTATTTATGCAAGATGAATAAGTTCTAGAGATTTGTATGACACAGTGCTTACCATTAATGATACTGTATTGTACACTTAAAATTTTGTGAAGAGAGAGTAGATCTCAAATGTTCTGGTCACAGAACAGAACAAAACACGATGTAAAGACAGGAGCAGGAAGTCACAAGTAGGTGTGGAGGTGACGGATCTATTTATTATTTTGATGACGTGATGTCACGCAGCGTGTGCATATTTTTAAAATGTGTCAAAGTGTCTACATTCAATGTGTGCAGTTTTTGCATACCAATTACACATCAACAAACTGTTAAAATACATGAAATGTTGTATGAATCTAACAAAAGTGTATAATGACCCAGTGAGAAGATTTTTGGTCTTTCTTTTGGTTCTAGTTATCAGCAACCCAATTTATAATAGAAAATAATAAAGTTAAGTGATGGGAAGTCTTTTAAAAATTCCAAGTTACAGTACATTTTCTTTTATAGCATTCTCTAGATCACTAAGACAGGATTGATATTGGATTATTTGAATACTCACCAAACAGCTTAATATAAGGTGTAATTGAAATATATGGTCAATGTTTAAATTAAAAATTGGGTTAAAGTAAGACATATTGCTATTCATCCCCCTCTAAATACTACTCCTCCCTTTGAGCACGTTTATTTCATCATTCTTGCCACTTTCTGAAGCAGTTCTGGAAGTCATTTTTGGTGAGTGCCTTTATGAGATGTCATCAAAAATACATTGAATGCTGCTGCCGAGGGCCATCCAATGGAATAGCAGGCTTGTAAAAATATTATGCTTTGCCCATATCCAACTTAGTGACTGGATCTGGCACTATGTGATTTCTGGCTCTTTCTGCAAGTCAAAATGACCACGAAAACTAAACATTTTGCATTGATTCAAGACATCAAGGCAGCCACGATAGTGCAACTAAAGATACTCACGAAGGAAGACTTCCAAAATTGCTTCAGAAAGTGGCAAGAATGATGGGATAAGTGTGTTCGAAGTGAGGGAGATTAATGGCAATGTGTCTTTTGTTGCAATAATCTGTTTTATAAAAAACTTTAAACATTCACCATATTTTCAATCATACTTTGTATAACATCTAAAATACAGGTGTCCAACATTTGGTTTGCCTGGGCTATATATCATAGTGAATGTATATAATGACATTAAATTTCTTTTAAAAGTATTTTTATTGTAACAGAAAAAAGACAATATAAACATAACTATTGGACCATGTTTTTGTGACACCATTTCATGATATCTGGTTTGATGGAAGTGGTAGCAGTTCTTGGTTAATTCTCAAGGTGCTCATCAGAAAGTTTTGATCTAGTTTTATTCTTTGCAGGCTCCGTTTTTGAAACTAGTTCTTCACAAATGTACATGCTGCCAAAAAGCAATGGCACGAATAAGCTGCGATTGTGAAGGGGGGTGTTTTCTTGGGGAAGATGAGTCTTATGAAATTCTGATAGAGACATGATCAAACTTTTCTTTGATTTGAATGGCTGATTGTAACTCTGTCCATTGAGAAACTGAATAAATAAGCAACATTTATTTTTCTAGTACTAGTGATATTATATATGTGATCATAACAGCATCAAAAGTAAAATACTACCTGATACATTGTTATACTTCCTACACCAAGGCTGCCAAAAAACAACTTCAACTTATTAAATTATGTTTCAAAATAGCACAGGCCCAAGTTTGATACTTAAATAAGAAAAGGTTCCTGTCTGCTTAATAACAATAACATCCGTCTTGGCAGGAGTGTGGTGGGGACAGACTACTGGTCTTCATTATAAGCAGTGGGGTTCGTTTTCATTTAGCATGTGTGAGTACTGTACCACATTAATAAAATGTAGAAAGAAATCTTAGGAAGAGGTAAAATTAACTGTCAAGAATATGTGGCTGCCCATTAAAGATTTTCTCCTGAATCCGAAGGGAGGACGCAGAGTCAGAGTTAACATTTCTGGGACTTCTCATAATGGAGAATCGCTTGAAAAAGGAAACCAAACCAGTCTTGAAGGAACTAAGCGAGGCCCACATCAGGACTGTGATGATTACAGGTATGTTTTTTTCTGGAGGTCTGACAGGTTCATTGTCTCCTAGCCATAAGAAACAAATATCCGCCACCACCCCACAAAGATGCATGAGCTGAGTGAGCTCATGTGACCAAGGCAGAAAGGAAATGTCCTTCTGTTGAGTGTGTTACCCTGCGGCCCTGTTACCTGTGTAGGTCCTGCAGCAGGATCAGAAGCTTTGGAGGTAGGGACCACATCTCCTCTCTGTCCAATGCCTGTCCTCCTACCCAGGTTGTGCACAGGACCAGTAGAACAGTGAGAACAGAAGTGCTGTCTTAAAGAATCCCTGTGAAACCTGTGTAAATGCTGTGAGCTCTGGTTGACAATGCTCAGAGCAAAAGGGCCAGGCGTGGTACCTGCTCATCAAACCCAAGCACGGCCTGGCCTTCACCTAAGGGTTCTTTTCTCTGGTTAACTGGAATCCGGATCCTGAGAATGGCTTCCTGCTGTCAGACTGGAATCCTATTATGCTCCACAATGAGCTGTAGCCTGAGGATTGGTCACTCATAAACTGCTTGACCATTTCTTCATTCATTTGTGCTTGTTTTGAAAATACACAACAGGCGAGACCAGATGCTGATCATCATTGAAAAGAGATGGGAACATAGTGTTTGCCCACTAGGGGCAGACAGTGGGACAGAGGGGAAGATAAATAGTTACAAAATAAAGTAGGAACTGATGGACACACCCAAAGAGCACCAAGAAAGAGTGGAGAAGGGAAGCTCAATTATGGTTGGCTCTTAAGAGATTTGCACTTAAAACAAGCAGTTTCTTTACTTTGTAGGTGACAATCTTCAAACGGCTATTACTGTTGCAAAGAACTCTGAAATGATCCCTCCAGGCAGCCAGGTGATCATCGTTGAAGCCAATGAACCAGAAGAGAATTTTCCTGCTTCTGTGACCTGGCAGCTGGTAGAGAAGCAAGAGACTGGACCTGGAAAAGATGTGAGCAAACGTTAGGATTTCCTTCCTCAAGCCTGGGCTGAGAGTCTATGGCCCTGACACTGTACAGCCTTCTCTGCTGTAGAAGTCATCATAGTAATAATCCCTCTCATCTGCCCAGAGTGTTCAGTTTGCAAAGCACCTCCAGCACCACTCCTCAGCACTGCCTGCACCTCAGAATCACCTGAGGGGGTCTCCAGCTTCCTAACGCAGGCCGTACCGCTTAAATCAGAATCCCCGGGCTGCAAGTCCACATCAGCCCTTCTCTCAGAGATTCCAATGTGCAGTGAGGGCTGAGAGCTGCTGATTTATGTCCATAGTTCCCACTGGATCCTCACAATGTCCCTATGCAGTTGGGCAAGAGATTCATTTTACAGAAAAGAAGACAGATTCAGAGAAGTGAGCTCACCAAGACGCAAGCTGATGAGTTGCAGAGCAGAAACCAGATGTAGGTCTGTTTGATTCCACACAAATCCACACGCATTTAGCTTGCTCTGTGCCTGTGACATGAAGTTGATGGGCTTCTCTAGCAACCGAATAGCTCTTTCATATGGTGAGAGTGGGCCAGAGCCTGACATCCATCACCAAAGGTGGCGTCTTTGCTTTTGAGTGACTTCAAAGAGATAGCTCTCCAGGTGGTGAATTACAGAAATGCCCCCTTGCTTCATGCCTACCTGCATTTCAGATCATTAAACACAGAGTGCACCTTTGTGTAGTACACAGATTTCACAGCTAAATGGAGTGGGCCTTTCCATGCCTGGGGAAGAGGTAGGTTAGTTTGACTCAAACCCCAATCACCCAGGCTATGAAAGATAATGGCACTCTCTATACCTTCAACAGATTTCTGGTGCTAACGTCCTATGAATTGATGCTTCTGCATCAATTCTCACTGCCTGGAGCTCCCTGTGTTATTGTAGTCAGGGCCTTCCCTAACTGTAACAGAGTCCAGGCTCACTACTCATTGATGAGTTTAATACCTTTACTGGAGATCCGGTTGTCACGCAAAAAGTCCCATAGCAGTCTTAGCCAGTTTCTCCTACTCCTCTCTGGCCACCACACCTCCTCTCCCACCTTCCTAGCACAAGCAGAAAGGACTACTGCCGTTGTCTTTAGAGCATGTCTTTCATCAGTTGTTTTACAGTCAGAAGAGGAGGTGAGATTTTACCTTGCCTCCAAAGTCAGCAGAGCAGATTTGTTTCTTCTAAATACAATGTTTCCCTTGAGGTGAATTTTGCTAATAAATAAAATGTTCTTCCTCCTATACTAGAATCCTACACAAATGTAATCCCTCTGAGGAATGGTGAATGAAAAACCATTATCAGCTAATGATATGGCTCCCATCAGTCTCTTCCTGCCTGTGATGTTTAAGCTTAATTGTCAACTTGATTGGCTTGGGAGCTACTAGGGGATTAGTAAAGCATGCTTGTGGGTGTGTCTTGGGTCATGGAGGTGTTTATATCTGGTTGCTGGCCCATTATTCTCTGGACCTGTTTGGCTCTGCTTCCTGGCTGCCATTAACTGAGCAGCTTTACTCCACCATGCCCCTCTGCCATGATGTTTCTGCCTTGGAAACAACCAAGAATGGACTGAATCCCCTGAAACCATGAGCCAAACTAAACCTCTTTTCTTTCAAGTTTTGGGTGCTGGATATTATGTCCTAGAGACATGAAAACTGACTAAAACACTCCCCAGCTTGGAGCCAGGTGGAGCTATGACAGAATGAAGGGCAAAACTGACAGGTAGAAGATAGGAGGGGAGTAGTGTTGGTATAATGGGACATAGGGCATGGAAGAGTATCTGGGCACCATGAGGAAAGGGGTCACCTGTTTTGGTAGGACCAGAACAGAGATCAAATATCAAGTGCTGAAAGAAGTTAGGCACTGGCAATAAAGAATCTGCCTACTTTATAGTGAAAAAATGGAACAAATGAACAGAAGAGAGCTTAGGAAATAGAAGGTTGTGTGGGAAGAAGGATGAAATAGAAGAATGTTTTCTTTCTTCCTCATAATTACTAAGTGGTACACTGGGCTGATACTTTGCAACAGGCTGACATCACAAGTTTGATTTCTCAGGAAAAGATCCTGAGTACCATGTTGTTAGAGTACTGTGCTGTCATTACCACGTATCACATGTTCACAGGATTTGGGGGATAGAGGACATTTTGGGTATCTTCTTCTCATGGGCCAATGTTCCACAGGTAAACTACACATTTTGCATTTGCTGCTCCTCCCTTTGTCATGCAACTTGAATACATTTCTTTCCATGAAACACAGGAAAGCAGAGACATTCTTGAAGAGCTAATGTGGAAATAATGCCCTTTTGATTTTAGGAAACCTACATTAATATTGGAAACAGTTCATTACCTGATGGGGGAAGAGGGAGCTGTTACCATTTTGCAATGACTGGGAAATCATACCAAGTGATATGTCAGCATTTCAGCAGCTTGCTTCCAAAAGTAAGTCTGGAGAAATGAAACCTTTTGTTTTTCTCTTCACATTAGTAAGGCAAAATAGAAGAGAATAATGTAAGTGATCATCACTAAAACGGTTACAGCGGTGCTCCTCAACACTTTTGGTACCAGGCACTAGTTTCATGGAAGACAATTTTTTCACAACGGGGCAGGTGGGGTTAGTTTCAGGATGACTGAAGTGCATTATATATACTGTGCATTTTATTTCTATTATTATTACACTGGGTTCTCACAAGGAGCACACAACCTAGATGCCTCACATGCACAGTTCACAGTAGGATTCGTGCTCCTATGAGAATCTACTCTCACCGCTGATCTGACAGGAGATGGTGGGAACAGCTGTAAGAACAGATGAAGCTTCCTTCTCTTGCTCACCCACCCTCCACTCACCTCCTGCTGTGCAGCTTGCTTTCTGGTTGGGGAGCCCTGAGTTGGAGGATGAACACCCTGGAAGGAGCACTGCTTTCACAGAAGGCTCCTGGTCCTGCCTACATCTCTCTGGTCCTGTGTTGTCATGTGGCCTTCCCTTCAGAATTTGCATTATTTTGTCCCATCTCAACCTCTACCTTTCATTCCTTCCTACCTAGAGAATGTTTTCAAGTATGCTGCCTGTTTTGAGGGTCAGCCTCTCTCTCTGAAAGCTACCAACTCATGTCAGGCTGAGCTGTGTTCTCCTTCCTGCCCGGATTCATAAGTTACAGCAGGAGGAAACAAAGGCCCCATGGTTTATTTTCAAAACCATTTGTAATCTTGTCCTCCTTGTGTCCTGTTTTAAAATAGTGCTGTATGGGGTTGTGCTGTCAATGTGGAGGAGATAAATGGAGCACAAGCTGAGAGAAGCAACCATCTGTTAGTGGTACCTTAAAAATCGTCACTTTACCAGTGTAGGATTGTAGATTCTAGACCCAAAGAGCTTTGAGAGAGCTCTTTGTACCGTTCCTCATTGTAGGGAAGGGAAACAGAGACTTAGAGAGGTTAAGTCACTTGCCTGAGGTTTGCACAGCTAGTTGGGACACAGCTGAGAACAGTAACTTGTTTCTCAACTTCTGATTTTTGGTCTTTTCTCTGCCTGTGCTGCAACTATGGAAACAGCGTGCAGTAAAAGGCACTTTTATTCCTATGCTCTGCTGCTCTTAGTTATTATTATTAATTAGAGGTCACCTCACCTTGGAAAATGGTCTGGAAAAGGTAATAGAGTTGTGATGGAGGGCTTAAAGTGAAAGTGCAATATCTAAGTATTAAACCTTTTATTTCCCTTTGCTGACATTAGGTCTAATGACATACCACCCGACGCTATATTAAATCAGTGCCTAGAAATGATTTTTTAGAACTTCTATGTTTATAAAGTTCTTCTCCCTAATCTTAATACAATCGTAATTTTCTCTTTAGATTCTGGTGAATGGAACCATTTTTGCAAGAATGTCTCCAGGGCAGAAATCAAGCCTTGTTGAAGAATTTCAGAAATTGAAGTAAGTGGTATAACATGATAAGAGAACGCATTTGTTATCTATTACTGAATAACAAATTTCCCCAATCCTTAGTGGCTTAGAATGACACTGTTTATTATGTCACATTTCTGTGGGTCAGGGATCCAGGTGTGGGTCAGCTAAGTCTCTGGCTCACTGGCTCAGGGTCTGTCACAAGGCTGTCATCAGGTGTCAGCCAGGACTGCAGTCATCTAGCGCTTCATGGAGGACGGAGCTGACATGAGCCTTGCTCACATGTTGTTAGATGCATTCCGTTTCTTGTGGGCAGTTGGACTAAGAGCCTCTGTTTTTCATTGGCTGTTGGAAGAAGTTGATATCACTTCTTTGACACATGGGCCTTTACATAAGAAATCTCCTACCATGGCAGCTGGCTTTCATAAGAGTGAGCTAGCAAGAAGAAGCGGGGGGTGGGGGATGGGGGAGACAGAAAGAGAGAGCGCGCGAGAGAAAGAGAGCTGTTTTTCATATCCTAATCTCAGAAGTGACAAGTGACATCCCACCAGTTTGCTGCCTTCTTTTCATTAGAGGCAAGTCACTAGGTCCAGTCCGCATGCGAGGGAGTGGACTTTACAATACCATGAGTACTAGGAGGCGAAGACCTCTGAGGTCAATTAGGAAGCTGTATATCCCGATCAGAATTCATTTTGTGGCCCATAAACCCTCTCTTAGAGGAAGATCTCCTGCTTGGATGTCGAGAAAATAAATTATGTATGTGTTTGTAGGGATGGGCTGTATAACAGAACAGGAAAATGGGAAACTGTGTACATGATCACCTGAAGTTATCAGGCTGGTCCCTTAGGAAGTGTGTGAACACTGTCCAGCCCTCTTGGCGAGAAGTGAAATGGCACCTGGCATGGGTGAGTTACAGAGACCAAAGTTAAAGGAATGTCCTTTCTTATCTCCCTCAAACCTCAGCTGACCAAGCCATAGCGGAGTGAAACTTCTTTATGTGAAGAGGTCCACTCATTACTTGCTGGGAGATTTAGTTTCTCGCCCTCAGATTTTATTTTATTTTATTTTATTTATTTATTTATCTTTTTGTGGGTACCGGGGGTCGACCTCAGGACCTCGCGCGCCAGCAGACGCCCGTGCCGCTGAGCGGTATCACCGGCCCTTTTCTTGTATGTGGGTTCCGGGAGTCAAACTCGGGCCCTCGCGCTTGCCAGGCAGGCGCTTACACCGCTGAACCATCTCATGGGCCCTTGCAGATTTTAAAAAGGAATGAAATGATGAAATTTTAGATAATTGCTGATAAGTGGTAGGTGAAAGCAGGAGACTTTTACCATTGTATTTTGTTATCCAAACATTCATAAGGAAGCCTCAAACACTGCCTATTAACTCAAAGAATGCTTTCAGGTTAACAGACCTGTGTCTAAAACGACTAGTTCACGCACATGGTCATTGCATGATATTGGCTGAAGAAAGTAATTTACCTGTCTCACATTTCTGAGAAATTTTGTCAACTTAAATGCTTAATTCTGAAAAGGTGTATTGGCCTAAAGCAAAATTAACTGAGGAAGACATATGCTGCCTCAGTATGAGCTGTCTTCTCAATTCCTGTTTTCTTTTTCGCACTTTTACAGTGGACAATATGCATAAGGCTGTCTGGATTCTTTTTCTGAGTAGAAGATGAAAGATTCCTAGTGTGATGTGGAGGCCAGATATGCACTTTCCACAACTGTGGGGGTCATGACATGTCCATGCAAATATTGATAGGGTTATTTTCATCTATACTCGTCTAACATTAGGTCAAACCATATGAACTTGTCTACATTTGACCATTTTTGACCTATGAAAAGGGTCACGTCTTATGTTCTGGCTAATAAGAATGTGCAATAGAAATTTACTTTTTCACTTTATTGATTTTATAGTTATTTTATTAGTACATGTTTGCAGTACATGATACTTACCTTTCTTGTGTGGAGTTGGCTCATATACGTAACACATTTTAATTTTTTTCATATCCTCCTCCCTCCTCGTCCTCCCTCTTCCTCTGTCTCTTGATCCCCTTTCTATTTGAGAAAGATCTACCTCCTTACTTCCTATTATCTAACTTTTATTTTTCCCTTTATTTATAATTTGGGTTTCCAGTTTTATCTATTTTTGGAAAAAAGCCCCTAAATCTTAGTACTGCCATTAATCAATGCTTATAATGTATTGTTTGCTTATAATAGAAGATAGATTGTGTCTTGCATAAGAAATTCCTTTCCCCTGGCAGCATCTTTAATTGTTAGTCTTCTATTTATAGCTTGTTTGCGTATGCATCTATTTTAGATAGGAAGCATATTATTTCATTGTCACTCTGAGATGCATCAAGGATATGTGGATATGTCTTTAGTTATAGCTGTTAAACTATTTCCCAAATGTTTGTCATCCTGGTGGCTGAACTCTAAGCTCTGCTGGGAAATGCTGTAAAGGTGACTGCATACTCTTAAATTTGGCCTTGATGGATATAGTTAAACAGGTCTTTTTTTGAAGTGTGTGATTACTGTTTTTGCCAATGTCCTTGGTGATATCAGTGCCATTTTAGTGTGATTGATTGAAACAATTTAAATGACGCAATGACCTTTTTCCTCTGGGATTATGTCTCTTCACACCATTTTCCTCAGCCTGGTTCTACATGAATTCAGGGGACACACACACACACATACACATATACATGCATGCACACATATCGTAAGTTAATTATGATGGAAATGATCCCAATGGGGTGTTTAGCTATGGATATTTTGTGTTGTTTCCTCTGCAGTTACTATGTGGGCATGTGCGGAGATGGAGCCAATGACTGTGGGGTGAGTAGGAATAACTTCTGTTCATATGAGCAGCTCAATATCCCTTTTGAGGACTGCAAAGTCCCCTGAGGTCTCTTTATCCTTGCATCAGCCACTACTTGATCTCTTTGCTGAGCATCCCCACCTCTGCCTGAATATGGGGTAGAAGTGGAGAGAAGTAAAGAAAGATGGGTCAGTACAGCTGTTTTCTGCAACCCCTGGAGTAATAAAGACAGGGGAAACGCCACTGAGTTCCCTATATTTCAGACCCAGAAGGGACTTGACATAATGAGCTGGTTTCAATCTTCCGTGTCATCAATAAGGGAATGGAAAGAATGAAGATGCATTGTGCACATGTGTACATATACCAGCTCCTCACAATGAATGTTGTCATTGTGTACTGCAAACGTGGACTTAAAAAAAAAAAGGAAATGAAGTCTCTGGGAGGGAAATGAAGTGTTTTTCCTGAAGGCAAACAGCTGATAAAGTCTTAGTAAAGAAAAATTTGAAACTGATCATTAAAATTTTGAACTATGTGTAAATTGTATCTATCTCTACCAAACTTCCACTCTGGGGTTAATTTTTTAAAATTAGCTTTACCAAAAACTCTTGTCAGTGAAATCCTAGACTATTTAGTTATTACATACCATCACGCAACCTTAATTGAATGATTCTCATAAGATTTCTTATACACAGTAGAATAATACGTGTCTGTGATTCTGAGCTCTATGATACGGTTGAAACACAGCCTACTTTGAAGATTGTGCACATAAGTAAATTTTTAGTAGCTAATTGTGGAACAAGAAGTAAAGCAGTGGTGGAACACTTGCTGAGCATATGCAAGGCCCCTAGTTCAATCCCTAATACCACAAAAGAAAAACAATTGAAGAGACTAGGAAGATCTAGGTATTTGTTTCACTTTCTTCTTAAGTATTTTCTTCAAAGTCCTGTGAAAACTTGTTCACACTGAGACTTTTTATAAGTTCTTCTGTGTTGTTTCGTGAGAAGAAGCTAGAGCTAGTGTTAGTCTGTTCTTTAAAACCTAGAATGAATACACATTATTAGTTATATGGATCTGGAACAAAGATATCAAATACTAAAAAAGGCACAGTCTCTGCTCATTGCTTGAGGGGAGAAAGAATTATGCATGAAACGAATTCTAACATACGATAGATGATTATCTTAAATTATGTAATAGAAATATAAAATACAAAGGGAGAAAAGAGGATGAAGGAAATATTCTAATTTTTATTGAACTTATATCTAGTATATATCAGCTATGGTACTAGGTCTTTTGCATTGTACAGAACTACATAAATACAAAATCTCATTTTATGCTCCCACAATTTTTATAGAATTTGGCCCTTTCTCATCTGTCTATTGACCAGTCTGCTCTCTGTACTGTTGGGACAGCCTTAGTCTTCATGAGAAACGAATTATCCCCTATTTCAGTGAGGCAACGCATGTGTTCCAGTGAGCCTGTGATATGTGTGATCTGATCTCTGTCTCCAGTGACGATACCTTATGTCCCTTTAAGCAATTAGCTGGTCAGCTAGCTCAGGCAGAATAGAGAAATGTGGAGGTTAGCTCTCTTTCCCCGTTTGTTGTGAAGACAGCCTGGTAAGTGTGAGAACTGAGATGGTGAAGGTCCCCAAACAACCTTCATCCAGATTCTGTCATTTTTAAATAGGCTTTTGACATATAACACCTCCCTGCAGCTAATACAGGTGTGGAGATGCATGTGCACATATGCATACACACACACACACACACACACACACATACACACACCACCTTTCTACCTCTGGATCACTGTTTAGTTGGTGCCTCTTTCACGTGACTATGGGTAGGGGAGACAGACAATTCCAGATGGAAGGAAAATATGAATAGAGATCCAGAGACGGATGGGTACAGTGTCATAATTCTGGAATATAAAGAACAGCTTCTTGGTGATTGAGTAGTGACAGAGGACAGAAGAGTCTTAGGTATGACATGGATGGGTCGTTCCAGGCTTTGAAAATGGCTCATGCAGGCATCTCGCTGTCAGAGCAGGAAGCATCTGTCGCATCCCCCTTCACCTCCAAAACAGCCAACATCGAGTGTGTGCCTCATCTCATCAGGTAAGCCTCTTCTTCCCCTTCCACCCCATGGGCAGTGGGCTCATTATTTGGCCTTGGAAACAGACGGAATTCAGCACTGACTTAGTCCTGGGGAGTGCAGGTGAGCACTGCTGCAGCACCATGAAGGGGAAGATCAGTGCTGTTGAAGAATGCTGGTTGCAAAAAAACACCAAAAAGTGACTTTTGCTGAGCCCCAAAGAATAGGTGTGTATGTCGTGTAGACAGTTGAAAGCTTGATTTAATATTTACAACCTGTTTGCATTTCTTCTCCTCTCTTTTCTTACATATGATGTGTGCTCCCTGGAATATTTCTCTCAGGAGTTTAGGATGGGCAAGAAAGCAGAAGAGGAACACTTATTAGATAGCTTCCTTCTATATTGTAGGTCTCCAAGATGAAAATTAGCAAATACCCAAAACTTTTATGTAAACAATACTACAATTGATTAGGGACAGGCAAGGACGTACAAATAATTTATTTTCCCACTAGAGAACCCTCACTCCATTCTCATTTCTGATCTTAGCTCTACTAGTATTATGTAGTTAACAATAAAACATTAGGTTTTATGTTTTGCTATAAATCTATTTCCCTTGTTTCCTGTAGCACCTGGGGGCAACAACATGGTCAGTGGTCTGGAAGTCATCACCAAATTTTGAGTATTGTACAGGAAAAACAACCATGAAATTCTATAGCACATCCCTTGGTTAATTAGAATGAACAGGTTCCTGACAGGAATGTGTTGGTCCTGAAATTCCACACCCTGACTGCGTATAAGCCAGGCAGCTTGACACACCCCCAAGAACCCTCAAAGGCCAGCGCTTCCTCCATGCCCAAAGCAACTCTACTTCCCAACTCCACATTCCCTGCTTTGAAGGCAGATTTGGTCCTTAGTATCAGTCGTTGAGGCTCAGAAACTCAGAATAGTTTAACTCTTTCCTTTCCTTAACCTATTACCAAACAGGCATCATGCCTTACTGATTTTTCTTTGTACGGTCTCTCCAAGCCCTTTGCTTACCCTCTCTGTTGCCTTAATCTTGTTTTGTGTCATGGTGACTATACAATGATAGTATTGATAGTATGGTTTCCTTTATCAATGCAACTCATGGAGCTCTTTTTAAATGTTGTGCTTAGAAATGTGGTGAATAAAGAATGATTATAAATATATATATATGTAGATATATGCATATATATGTATATAATATATATGTATAAATCACAACACAGAGAATCTTATACCTGGTGCATGTTGAGAGATGTTCAATAAACTTGCTTAAAATAAATGAACACCTAGAAAATATAATAAATGTTCCAGCTGTTTGGTATAAGAATTCGAGCCAAGTCGGAAGTTTTCAGTGACCAAGAAGACGAATAGGACTTATATGCACAGAATGGAGGTAGGAGGGTGTTATGGTTTGTATCTACATGTCCCTCCAAGCCTCATGTAGTCATACGTGGAGTTTTACAGAGATGGCTGGATCTAGAATGTGTGACTCTGTGATAGATTCATGGTGAAATCTTAGGATTAAGGGTGTGAGTGCTATCTGCCCTAAGTAGTCCCAATAAGATATAAGGGATAGAAAGAGCTGTGTCATCCCTTGTTGCTCTGCTACCTTCTGCCCACCATGAGCTGTTTCTCCTCTGTGATGCCTGTGTGCCATGCCACCCTGCCTTGAAGCTAGCTGATTATGGACTGAAACCTCTACAAATTGTGAGGCAATAAACCCTTTCCCCTTTAACTTTGGGCTTCGGGTATTTTGTCTCAGCAATGAGAAAAGTAACTAACACAGAGGGAATTCTAGGTGGAGGAAATGGGAATGGCACATTTGGAAAGGGTTGTAACTGGAGAGTCAGCTGAGGGACCGGTTAGCCAAACTGAGCAGGAATTCTCAGGTGGGAGTTATGGAGGCAGAGCTGGAGAACCAGGAGTGGAAGGCTTACCTAGGGAGTTTGACCTCTGGATGGTTATCTGAAGTGCCTACCTGATCATTCCAAAATGCAGAACTTCAGATCTTTCTCATGCACATGGCCCAGTGCATTTATGGGTGCCATATGCTGTTTTAGAACACAAGTCATGATGTAAAATTTCTCTAGTAGCAGATGGCTTAGTAAGACTTCAAGGCAGTGAGCCCTTTGCTTTTATATTTCACAGATTCATAAAAATTAGACATGGTTCAGCTCTGTTAGGCTCACTTTACTCTTTGCTCTCTTTGATGCCTGCTCATTTATGCCTGAGAAAACACTCCAGGGGAGGAAGGAAATACAGATTTATATGCATAGGTCCAGACTCATAGATTTGAGACATGATCCACTTGTTTAGTTCAAGTCCCTTAGGTCAAAGACTATGTCTTACTCATTACTGTGCAAAACACCATGCCTTGCACTAAACTCAGTACACCAGAGCATTGGAAGGATGTTTGTGGGACACATGAATAAGTATGGGAGCCCCTCAAAATTCATAATCATGAAAGATAGCAGTAATTTCAGAGGACCATGCAAGCACTCTATCCTTTATTTAGAGTGGTTTTTGTTTTTGTTTGCACTTTCCTTCTTTCCTTTGAATCTGAGTGTTCTTATTTTCCTGGAAATACACACGACTGCAGAAAAAGGGTGAAACCACGTTTATGTCAGACTTAGAAGAACAATACAGGCTTCACATGCTTGCTCTTCTCAGCTTGTCTCCTGTTCCATTCTCTGTGTTGAAAATAAATGGCAGTGCCTCATGGCCTGGTGGAAAACATCTGCCCAAGCTCCCTGGCCTATATCCCAGCCTAACTCTCCCATCTTGCCTGAGGCACAGTGGTTAGTAGTTGGCTACATTTTCCTTTTCCTGTCCCTGTTTGGTTAACAAAGTATTAGAGCAAGTGTCCAAGTCAGTGGGGCCCAGAAATGAAGTGGGTGTGGGTCTCTCTCACATAGATTCATTTCTTGATCACTTGATCTCCACACCAGCTCAGATTACTACCCTTGGTTCTTCCTGGAATACCAAGGACAGCAAAACTTACTCCATCTCAAATACTAGAATCGCAGCTGTGCTTCCGACAGCATGAGAGCACCAAGCATCCTTTAGTTTCATGTCTCTAAGGGTCTCTGAAACACCCACAGCAATTTCCAGAATGCATGTGTTATTAAAATGCAAGGAGTCACAATCAAGTCAATGCTGGACATTTTGCACCCCATCATAGTGTTGCACTGTGTTTATAACATACGTGGTAATCTTACCTCAAGGGAAGGATCATGCTTGATTCACTTTACATTCTCCATGATATTTAGTGTAATGCTGTCACCTCATAAGACCTACATAAAAGTGAATCAAGAATCAATAAGGCAGGGGCCGGTGAGATGGCTCAGCAGCTTAAGCGCCTGCCCGGCATGCGCGAGGGCCCGAGTTCGACTCCCAGAACCCACATACGAAAAAGGGGCCGGTGATATTGCTCAGTGGCACGGGCACCTGCTGGCGCACGAGGTCCTGAGGTCGATCCCCCGGTACCCACAAAAAAAAAAAAAAAGAATCAATAAGGGAGGTGATGACTGAAGGAGAGAATAAATGAATGAATGAGTGATTAAGTAGTTGAGAGGATGAATCAATGATTAAGTGAATGTATATCAATGGGCTATTAAAAATCAAACTGCTTTGGAAATATAAAAGAGACTAAGATATGTGTTTCATACATAACCAGATTTATTTAATTAATTAATTATTTTTTTTTTTCCCAAACAGAGAAGGCCGAGCTGCTCTGGTTTCATCCTTTGGGGTGTTTAAATACTTGACCATGTATGGAATAATTCAGTTTATTGGAACATCACTGCTCTATTGGGTATGAACCAAAATCATTTCTTTCTAGTTCTAATTATATTTACATCCATAGTTCATTCTTTGGGGTGTCGCTTTGATGCAGGATTTCATGTTTTACAGTAAATGACATTTCTTGAATTGGGTGCCTACATACTTGGGAACCTGGTGTAATGGTGCATGAAGCATGGAGGCAGAAATAAGTAGATGTGGGTTCGTTTTCTAGGGTGTTATTTCTCTCTGGATAACGTGAGACTCCTGACCTCTCCAAGCCCATTTTCTCCCCTTGGAGTGTAAAGAGAGTTTCAAAGCAGCCTAAATATAACTCAGCAGGAAGTGGATCAATCTCCAACTGTGGAATATGTGTGGTAAAAGACTGAGAAAAGACTAAAAAGAAGAGAAGTTGTGGGATTTGATTTTGAAGGACTAGAATGTTAAAAATGTCCCATACTGGAGATTTATTCTCGAACTCACTCAAACAGATAGACATATAGTTGGGAAAGGATTACCAATATTTTAATACTGAAAAAACCTCTTAAAATTCAATGATAATAAACATTTAATTCCATAATTACTGACTTATTGATAGGATGGGATTAATTCAAATACTAGAAAATAGTGACCCAGTTTCATTCCATCCAGTGAGATGCCAAAGATTCTAGTTATGTCATTTTCTTCCTGTTTAGGGGAGAAAAATAATAGTTGCCTTCTAACTACTTTGAAAAGAATGTTGGAAATTATAAAAATGTTACCATGATAGAAGCCACACTTACATTTAGCTTTCTTTCCTTTTCAGCAACTACAACTCTTTGGGAATTACCAGTATCTCATGCAAGATATAGCCATTACTTTGATGGTCTGTTTAACAAGTAAGCCTTTTAGCAAAGCAAAGTGTTCATTTTTATCAGTGAAAGTCTACAAATGCACAAATAAGAGCTTCTGAGAAAATGGTACCCTAATTGCTGAAACCTCATTGCCTATGAATTTTTTTAAAGTGGTGTTGGGAATGGGGTGAAGTTTGAAGTCTCCAGACTTTTCAGGAAAATATCCTGATAAGAAGTAGGTCATAGCCTAAAAAACTTGTCAGCATATTCAGTGTATTCTGTGTTCTTTGCAGTTTGTGTCTTGTATGTAGAAAAATGAATAAGAAATATAAAAAGGGATTTTTTTAAAGCCCAAAGGTCACTTTACTTTTTTTTTTTCTTTTGTTGGTACCGGGGGGTCGACCTCAGGACCTCGCGCGCCAGCAGGCACCCGTGCCGCTGAGCGATATCACCGGCCCTTTTTTCGTATGTGGGTTCCGGGAGTCGAACTCGGGCCCTCGCGCTTGCCAGGCAAGCACTTCTGCCGCTGAGCCATCTCACCGGCCCTCACTTTCCATTATTCATCTATGCTTCATATTGATGTAAAACTAGGTCTTTGCTGGGTCTTTGACGTGCGAGAACAAATGCTAACATTTTATTCTAGTGAAATTCTCTCAAAAGCAAGGTGTAGCTTACAACAGCCATTGCTCATTGCCTTCCTTTGAGATGACATTGATAAAATATTTCCAATCAAGGAACTCAGGGCTTGATACTAACTCTTAATAAGTGAGAAAGGTGACTGCCTCAAGAGAAAATAAAGAAAAAGAATGGCATTGTCATCTCCTTTTCTTTGTCCAACAATGAATTGTTATGAAAAATAACACATAAAACATCAGCCATTGCAAGCTATTAATAACCTTGAGAATTTGATGTAGCCTCTTAAAACATGAAACGGGTATTGAAGTCATTTATTACATCAACCCAGTGACGGGACTTACCAGTACCATAGATGTAAGTAATATCAATTTTGATTATTAGGGTTGAGATGTCTCTTCATAGCCTATTAAATATTTTTCTATATGTTATCAATATTCATATGACTAGATAATTTTGAATCAGTGATATTGCCTCTCTTATGACTGAATAATTTTGAATCAGTGGTATTGCTTCTATGATGTTTGATATGTTTTAAGCCATTTGCATGATTTATTTGTGAGTGATGGTGAATTTCCTAATGTGAAATGTTTTTGTAAAGTTTTGGAGATCAGAAAAAAAATGGTGGGCTGGTGATATAGCTCAGCAGCATAAGCGCCTGCTTGGCAAGCACAAGGTCCTGAGTTCGACTCCCGGTACCCGCACATAAAAAAAAAATGGTGCCTATGGAGTATAAAGTACTATGCAGGTTACACTAAGCACTCCTAGCAAGCTGAATGGCCTTCCACTGCACCTCTCCTCTTTGTTTTCTTTTGAGAAGACTGCTTAGCTCTGTAAACACTTGAAAGATATCAGAATGGATTCAGGCAGACTGGTGTCACTAGAAACCCCAAAACATGAACATCAGTTCTAGTCTAGCCTCAGAATTGCTCCATGAGCTTGAGCAAGTGTTCTGAGCTTTTACACACTTAATTCCTTGATATTGGTTATCGGTCACGGTTGCCACAGTGATAGCCTGTTGACCATCATGCCACCTGGTCACTCTTGAATCATCCCTCATTCAGCATGGACTCTGTGAGTGCTGGGATAACCCAGAGCAGGTCTGTGATTATCTCTAGAAGAAGAAAGCTTCAGGAGCGGGAAGGCCAAAAACATAATGTCCCATCAGAACGACAGCACCTTATCCAGTTAGTCAGAAATCATGTAGCTGGTTTGGTAAGTGGGATAAGCCCTGAGGAGATTGGCAAAGATGAGAGTGGAAGCACGAAACGTGTGTGAGTGTTGCTCGCTGCCCTCTGACTACAAACACTGTTTTCCCACCCTGCAAACTCAGTCATCCTAAAGGCAGATTATTTTCTGGACAATTCTAGGGATTAAAATGATCTCATCTTTAGATATGAAAAGTCCAGGTATCATAAATTAATATTCTACTTTTTTATCTAATTCAAAGCTTTTCTTCCTCTAGATCAAGCCTTATCTATGGCTTGGAGCAAGCAGTGGGAGAGACAGGAAATTCCGTCTTTGAGATCCCTCATGTCGCACACTCTCTCCAAACCTGCTTCAAAGAATAAGAACAAGAAGAGAGTTTTTGTTACTTAAGTGAGGGTTTGCGAGAGGGCCTAATACGGCAGGGGCCCTAATACGGCAGGGGCCCTAATACGGCAGGCATCTAAACTCAGGTGGTCTGCACGGGCTCACTGGTGAGGCCTTCAGAGCTTCCCTATGGAGTGGTCTCGACCACAGCTTCCTGACGTGGGCACTGCTCTTCCCTCTACGCCTCAGGAATATTTTCTGCAGCTGTCTCCAGGTGGAACATACCTTAAATACCAGCAGGTCACACCACTGGGCGCATTCCTTCCAGGACAGCTCTAGCCTGGCTAGTTTCCTCGGCTTCTATTTGACCTACCAGATTGTAGTTGTGTAGCTTTCTCTTGCTCTCTGCTTCCTTTTCTCTCCCCATCATAGTACAGTAGAGAAAGAGCGACAAAAGCCAAATGCTCCTCCCCACATCATCTCCAGTCTCTCCTACAGTGGTTCTTATGACTTTCCCTCGCTGGGTTATGGCAACGTGAGAAGGAAATAACAGTTCACGCTGCTCCTGACAATTCCCTTTAAAGAATCTTTTGAAAATCTCTGTAGTTTTCTCTTGTAGAGTTAATACATAGATAATTGAGATGGGGGAGTCATGCATATAGTTGAAGAACATATATGGATCTCTCTTGTAAGGTATGATGAAGATACTGTGATCACCTCCCTTCACACTAAATTGGCACTTACCATTCATTGTCCTCACATATGAGGCTTGGCAGAACTCTTCACATAACAGGAAAAACACAATTCGACACCCTGTTACACTAACGTTCTTCTCTTACTCTGTGTTAGACACACAGGTGCCTGGTGCATGAAAAGACTGATGGCTCAAGTTTGGAGTTTAGTGAGGGATTTACATAGATGAGTGGATGACACACAAGCCCAAATTACCAAAGGGCAGAAAACACCAGATGCTTCGGAAATGCAGAGTAAGGAGAGATTGCTTCTTGAATAAGGAGGAGATAGCAATAGGGAAAGGAAAGAGAAATAGGGATAATACCTGGAAGAAGTAGTATTCCCGCTTATATAGGAAAGATGGATAGATCAAATTTTGCTAAAAGGGCATTTCAAGGAGAGGGAAGCAGCATGAGCAATAGACTTGATAAATATGAGGTATGAATTTTCAATTTGACTGCACTGTAGAATTTGTGAAAATAAGCAGCAGGAGACACAGTTTGCAAAGGTGAGGTGGGCCAGGTCACAGAAGTCCTGACTACCAGGCTGAGATCTGTGCAAATTCTTGTGCAGCCCTTGGAGGTCATTGCCAATTAGATGAGATCACTACCAAATGACTCTCATCAAAGCTCTTTACCTTTCAGGTTTTCAGGGAAAGACTTTGTACTTAGAAAAGACAATACTATCACATACTAAATTAATTTACTTATCTGCTTTGTTCCCACCGATTTTAAGGCAACAAAGGCAGCTAAAGAGGTATAACACTTTGAAGAGAAAAATCAAGCAGAAAAACAAAATGAAGTCAGGAAGGAAATCAATTAATTAGGAAAATGCATGTCTTGAAGTCCAGTTTAACCCTAATCTGAGTAGCAGCCATCTTGAAGATTTGTGCTAACATTTCTGTCCTCTTTGATAAGAGCCACTTGAGCTCAATCAAGAAAATAAAGGAGGAAACAATTAAAAATATAATTCTCAAAAAAGAAAACTGGAGAACAGAAAGGTTGAAGTACCTGGGCCTCAGAAAGGGTAGGGAACAAATGACCCCCAAAACCAGATCACTTAATTTATTTCCAAACAATCATTTTTACCCCCTCTTCCTTCTCCCCCATTCTTATAATTTCCTTCTGACTTCTACTCCTTCACCTTGCAAATGTCCCTCCAAAGTGATGCTGGAATGAGTCTCCATAGCCTTTCTGCTTGTCTTCCCATAGTTAATGAATTCAACCTGTCATTGTTACATTTGCCAATGTTTGGGAGAGAAAAAAATTATTGACTTAATTTGGGTGTGATGCCCACCTCTAGCCCATGATTTTTACGAATGAAGGGGGCTTTGTATAATTCAGCTTCATTTAGACCAAATACTCCAACATACGGAAGGAGACAGTATCCAGAGAAGGAGGTGTGGGAGGAAATTTCTTCCTTACATAAATACATCTCTTACTCAGTCCCATCAATGTTTCACTGAGTCCTAACTTTTTCTGGTTAGAACCCCTTAGAGAATCTGATGGAAGATGTAGATCTTTTCACTTTAGAAATCTCAGGCTGCACACTCAGAATTTTGCATTCAGTTTTGGTGGGTTTACTGGCCTTTTGATGTTTGACTTACATGATTTGCAAGGTGCATAATATAAAGTAAATCAACTACCAGACATTCAAATGATGCTGTACAATTAAAAATTATACTTTGAGAGAAGAATTTGAAATGGCAAATTCCTCCCAGGTAGCAGGCCCTGTGCTAGGTTTAGTGCAGGCCAGAAAGTGGAAGAGTGAGGATTTCTTTCCCTCAGGACGCTCGCAATCTGTGGAGGGCAGATGTAAATAACTAGATTGAATGCAAGACACCCTGCACTCTAGCAGCAATAAGAAGAATGTGCTATGGGGACTCAGAGGAGGGAATGATTCATTCTGAATAAAACAGAGTATTTCACAAGTTTGCTCTCAATGCGGTGACATATATCCTTGTCATTTTAAGGAAATCTGGATAATTTAGAGTTCTTCTGGCTACTGATAAACAGTAGTGCCATCCACACCAATATTTCAGGGCTCCTCATTGTGTTCTTGATGTAGGAAACCCATGGCAGTGCAGGATGGTGTAGAGTGAACATGAGGCTTTTCAGTCAGACAGACTTGAGTTTACCTCGTCATTCTGTCAATTACTGAGGGTCTTTGCGCAAGGATCTCCACTTCTCAGAACCTCAGTTTCTCCTTCTGTAAAATTTACCCCTTTTCCATTGCTTTTTAAGGAAAGACAGATAATATTCATGAAACACTTTGCACACTGTCTGGAACCTAATAGGTGTCTTAAGGTGTAGTCATTATTTTTATATTTCCTTGGTTGGAAATACAGATTCCCTGTTAGAATTATTAGAAGTCTCTACCATGGAAAAAGTCGCAGTGCTCTGTGTGAGGCTATCAACTAGCTCCTTCCACAATAATATTGCATAACAACACGCTCCCTGAACTCATCAGCTTATACCGCCAAGTTCTTCTCCCCACTCACAGGCCTGCAATTGACTGTCATTCAGCTAACCTAAGTGGCTTGTGCAAGCCACTCTGTGTGGGGATGTAGATCATGGGATATCGGTCAAGCTATGGGGTTTGTTTTGGATCTATTCTACATTTTTCATTCCAGGGCCAGCGTGAATAGGCAGACAGGGTATATTCTCACGGAGAATCACAGAGAGCAAGGCAACTGATGCAGGAATGCTTGAAACCAATATTAACATCTCTTTGGCAAGAATCACATAGTGAAGCCCAAATTACTCCAGCTCTATGAAGCCAATAATTCAGTGCAACACAGTTCTTGTATAAAAACAAACAAAACAGAAGACCGTAAATTACAAAGGGAAGATGTGCGAGAGAGAAGACTGATGGAGCAGAGGCCAGAGATGTGATTACACCTCTCTCCTGGACTCACTGCTCCTTCCTAAGCTCTCAGACACATTGGCCTTGGACACTGGGATGCAGAGAGAATGCCAAGCCCTGTAGCCTCCACCTCGTGTGATCCAGGAGCATGGTCTCTTTGCACTCTCTTCACTGACCACAGTCCCCAGTGTGAGCCCCTTGTTTGGGCACCAACCCAACCCAGTGACTTCTGACACCACCTACCAAGAGTTAGGCCAAACACCACAAGCCAAGGATACAGCCTCTACAAAACTGCCTTCATTTTAGATATTATCTATAATTTCTGGGGTCCCTCTGTTGCCTGCAATTCTGACTAACTGGCTACAAATTTAGAGGTTCCCACTACCCCACAGCTTTAACAATTTGCTACAATTTGCAGAAGTCAAAGAAGTGCTATACTTATGATTACAGTTTTGTTTAGACGAAGAGGATATAAATCAGAACCAGTTAAAGGTAGGGATGCTTGAAGTAAAGTCTGGAGGGCGTCCCAATGTGACTTCTGTTGTCCTTTCCCTGTGGAGTCGGGATGCTTCACTGTCTTGGTACACATAACAGTGTGCAGAGTACTGCCAACCAGGGAAGGGAAACTGAAGTTCAGAGACTAAAGTTTTTACTGAGATTTCTTTATGCAAACATGACTGATTGAACTGTTGACCACAGGTTGAACTTAATCCCCACGTTCCAATTCTCTTGGAGGTCAGGCTGAGATGTGACTCCAAATCTCAACCTTCCAATCGTACTGTTGGTCTTTGGGGTATGGCCAGCCCCATTCCTGAGTAATATTATTAATACAAAATCTTTTCAGATGCACCATCAGTCATCTTGGCATAAACTGTCAGGGACCCCCACTACGAAAAAGATGGCTACTCTTGTCACTCAGGAAATGTCAGGGCTTTAGAGGAAGCAGCACAGGGACTGGGAACAGAGTTCATTATTACACAGTCTCTTGGCGTCTGTCATTGGACTTCAAATTCTCTGAGGGAAGAGGTGAAGGTTCTTCTGCTCCTGAGACTCCACATCCCCTAGCTAAGCACCTTGCTGAAAAACATGATTAGACTGGTAACGGTGAAGCCGTAGTCACTGAGCTTCAGAATAAATGAGTTGGAAGGGCTTTTGGATGGCATGTAAACATTCCAACAAGCTCATTTTATACATAAAGAGTGAAGAACCAGAGAGTTTACATGATTATCCAAGAGTACACATTGAACAAAAGCAAGACCTATGTTAGAGTTTTATTATCCCAGACTCCATACTGACTCCCTACCACCTTGACCCTACACGCATGAATCTAAGCACTCACATTCTACTTTCCTCTTTATGTCAGAGAAATCAGAGAAATCAGAGAGAAACTGTGGAAAGGGAAGTGGTAGCAGGCAGGAAGACAAGAACTGAAACATGACTATGTGATGTCCATTTTTAAATGTAATGTTTCTAATTCTAACTTGCTTGTGCTTCTTTTCTGCTCTGTCCTGAGAAGTATATTTACTGTCATCCTCTTGCTAGAATAGGTAGCTTCCAAAAAGGATTACTCATCTTTTTAAAATTGTTTTTTAATTGACCATTTTCAATCCCTTTAAATTAAAAACATCAATTCTTAAATAGAAACTATAATATATATTCACACGCCATCATAAAGAAGTAAGATTTTTTTAGGTTTTGCTTTCCCTAACAACAGAATGTATAGCAGCAGTCCCTCCTTTACATACGTATCCAGGAAGGAACAGAATACACCTCTAGCATCTATCACAATTTCTGCCAGAATGAAGGGATCAGAGAATGTTGGCTGAATGACTAATCAAATTCTTTTTATGAATTACCCAGCGTATGAAGACAGGTCTACCTAGATGCCTGCCTATTCTTCTCATCCTAACTCTCCACATTCCCATCTATATTGTGAGGTAATGTGGGTGCTTTTTATACTGTTCGAAAGGTCATCTTCCTCTTTTACACACCATCCTTGGTTAGTCTTGTTAGAGAAAAAGTATTTGCACCAAGTGATATGGTAACTGTATTAGTTACAGGACTTTGTAGCCCATTACTTTTCATTTCTGAAGGAGAAGCTATAGCACGGAAGAGATGAAGGTGTTAGAATCAGATATGCGACTACATAAGTAATGTGCTGATGTAGGCATTGATGTTCAGCTAATGTTTGCTTAACATGGATCCTAAGGCAAGACTCAAATACAGTAATATGCATCTCAATCTTTTATTCTCAACGATAGAATGCTAAAGGGCAAAATGCACTTGTCTTTCAGTGAGTTCAACTGATGCCTACCCAAAGCTGGCTCCCTATCGACCCGCAGGACAACTCCTTTCACCCCCTTTGCTGCTTTCGGTCTTCCTCAATTCCTGTTTCTCCTGCATCACGCAGGTGTGCGCCTTTCTCTATGTGAAGCAGCAGCCTTGGTATTGTGAGGTCTACCGCTACAGGTGAGTTCATTTTCTTAGTTTTTGAAATTGATATGATAATTTTCCACCGATACTGCCCAACTTGGTTCAAACACGTTCTAAAATGTTTATCAGTAAACTTTGTATCTCCACACTGTAAAACATTCATGATAAAACAATGCATTGGGTGGAGTGCTGGGATGAGCCATGTGGAGTAGGTAGGAAGAGATCAGTCACATTGGTTGTTGATGCATAGATCTAATAACTGGGTGGTTGTGAGTGTAGTCATTTCCTGAGAGTTTGGGTTTTCTATAGACTGTGGGTTGGTAATCATTTCTGGAAGGGAGCAGGACAGTAGATATCTTAGGTTTTCTGAGTTGCATGCTCTCTGATGCATTATAAATAAATAGGTATCTTTATGTTCCAATAAAACTTTATTTACAAAAACATGTGGGAGTTGGATTTGACCTGTGGTTTTCATCATTTACTGGCTTCTGATAAAGACATACAAAAAAGAGTCACTGCTTAGATTATTTTGAGTTTTTCAAATAACGTTAAAACTAAAATGTTAGCAGATGGAATCATTGTTCTGATGTAATTGAAACATTAATCTCAGGACATGTATTTTCACCTCCCAGAGTTTTAATTTCCTTAATGATAAATCAAAGGTAAGATGAAGTAAACTATGTTATAGATTCTCAAACTTTATTTTTTTTTCTGAGGAAGCCTCCCTGACTCCACAAGAAAAGGCAGGAAAAGAGTTCTTGTTTTTGAAATAGGGAAGGCACGCGCTCTGTGTCACTCCACTGTCATCCTGAAAGCTTAGAACTGGGAGAAATAAATGAAACACAGGCTGAAAACAATGGATTGATGTCTAAAATTGTCATTTAGATCCCAGATCCAGCAGTTCAAGTATTACTTGGAATGTAGACTCCCATTTAGTTTTAAAACCAGATTTCCACCCACATTGGAGTACATGTGCTAAAAGAAGTCCTATTCTGATTGAAAAAAAAAAATAGGAGACAGGGTCATGTAGCCAAAGGGGGTGGGTACGAAACCAGGATAGCTCTGCTTCTGGACCTAAGCGGCTGCACTATACCTGCCCTCAACCTATCTGAAATGCTAGTGGATAGACCTAGGAACTTTTTGTTGCTAAACTCCATCACTCAGGGCACCTATTCTCTGTCCATCTTTCTGCAAGAATGTGACTACTGATGGCCAGTTTCATTAATTCACTTAGCAAACATTAACTGAACATCTACAGTAGGAAAGCACATCTGGCACCTAGGAAGCCCAGGATAATAAGAATTAAATCTTGCATTTGAATTCCCAGTGGGAAAATGAATCTTATCTATAAACCATTTTAATCGTAGTTACAAAGTTCCAAGCAAGAAAGCTAATGAAAACTAGGTTTGTATTGCACGTTTCATCACTGAAGAAAAAAAATGAAGAACATTGCAAATAGATCAGTCAGGACTGGGAAAGCCCGGATCTTAAACAAATATTTTTTCTGAGTAACTGTTATGTGATCCTTTTGTGGAAGGTGCCCAATGTACATTTAAGTAAAACAAAAACTACAATTAAAAAAAAAAAATTCCAGAACGGTGAAATAGCTCAGTGACATAAGTGTCTGTCTGGCAAGTGTGAGATCCTGAGTTTGACTCCCGGAACCCACATATGAAAAAAGGGTCGGTGATATCGCTCAGCGGCACGGGTGCCTGCTGGCACACGAGGTCCTGAGTTCGATCCCCGGTACCCACACACACAAAAAAATTCCATATTCAACTCATAGCTCACATGTGGAAGATAAGTCAACAAAATAATTGCAAAACAATAAGCCACAGAGGGCAGAATGGGGCCCATTAGATTCACTTCCTAGGAAAAGAAATTTTAATGTAGTGCAGTTTAAAGGATAAATATTAACTCATTTAATGGGAATAATGTGTCCAACTCAACATATCTGCAAATTGTGGTATTTGAGGAACAGGGAATAATCCCCAATGTTAGGAGTGTAAGAGCATGGGAGGAGTGACGGAAGACCAGAAAGGTAGGTTAACACTGGAATGGATGTTCTTCTAGGTCAGCCTGATAAGTGGGAGTTTAACTTGTTAGCATTATGTAGCTTATAGGATGTTTAGGAAGATTTACCTAAATTAGGAGAAAGGATTAGAGTGCAGACACTGAAACTCAGCATGCAAGTTAGGAGGCTTACCTCAGTGATGAAAAAGCACGCACACACACACATGAGGACACACTCGTGAAAAAACACACACATATGTTCAGTTCACATGGTACATTTACTCTTTGAATTGAAAGGAATTCCAGAGAAAATTCTCATCCAAGACCTTTCACGATAGATTACTTGCTCTAAATGAAGTGCCAAAGAACAATCTTGACTTCCTCTGCATTTCATTTGGGCTTCATCGTGCCAAGAAGTGAACAAAATTTGCCTTAGTCATTACCAACTGGCACAGGTGGGGAGTGAAGTCCCATGGTAATGATTAATCTTATTTTTTTTCCCATAATGGACAAAAATTGAATAAAACGTCTCACAAATGCCGGCAATTCTTTTGTAGTGAGTGCTTTCTGACCAACAAAAGTAATTTCTCAACCAGTGTGAGTTTGGGAAGAAACTGGACTGGAAATGCAACCCTGGTTCCTGGATCCGTTTTAAGTTTCGAGAGTACCACACTGTGGCCCATCACGACCTTCAACTGCATCACGATAGCGTTTATCTTTTCTAAGGGCAAGCCTTTTCGAAAACCTGTCTACACAAACTGTAAGTATACGAGGCTTAATTTTTTTCTTTTTAAATATTTTTTCTGTTCCTCCACCATCCCCAGAGTTGCAACTCACCAGTGAAGAAAGTAACAATTGCATTACCCCAGCAAGATTCTTCAGTGGAATGGTCCCCAGTGTTAGAACTCAGGGGCAGAAACTTGCTTATTTTTGTTCTTTTTGCTTATTTTTAATAAGCACCAACATTGTATTCTTCAACAGTCACCTGAGTCCTGGACTACTGAGACATCAAGGGTCATTTGAAACACAAACATATATGTCAAGCTATTTTGTAAAAAGCTTTTAATCAATTCAAATACAGATGAACCTCTTTGTAGCTTCATAACATTGAGAAAGTTACCTTAACCCTTCTGGGCCCCTATTTCCTCCTATGCAGAATAGAAGAGTTACATAACCTTCAGTCCCAGGAGGAAAAATAACCAGGCATTTTACGTAAAGGGCCTGTATATAGGGGAGCGGGCATTTATAATGTGTGCTCAAGGATTCTTGTTTATCTCCTCAGTATATTCGCTTTAGTGAAATAAAAACAAAACCAAGCAACAACAAAATACAAAACCAAAGCAAAAACTCTTCCAAGCAACTATCACTTCTCTGATGTTAGGAGTGTAAGGCTCATGGGATAAGTGACAAAAGACCAGAAAGGTAGGTTAAGACTGGAAGGGATGTTCTTCTAGGTCAGCCTGATAAGTGAGAGTTTCACTTTTTAGCGTTATAGGATGTTTAGGAAGATTTGCCCAAATAAGGAGATAGGATTAGGGCAGGAAAGCCAGAGAATGTGTCCTGTTGCAAAAGACTATGGTGATTTCGAGAGTGGAGGAATACGCCATCAATGCTTATGCCAGGTTTAAACAAAGAACGTTGAGCAAACTATGTCATGGTCACTCTGTCTTCCATGCAGTTGGCTCCAGTACTTGAGGATTATAAACAATGCTGTGAAAAAATTACTCATATAAATAAATCACTTCGACATAATCTCTGACTTCCATAGAGTGACTAATGTCAATTATTTGGTGAAAGCATATGAGTATGTTACAGCTTTTGATTCACAATTGAAATTTCTTTCAGAAACTTCATACCAGTTGTCATTCTTATCAGTTGTTTCTGAGAGAGTTTGCTTTATAACAACATAGCACATATGAGATATGAAAAATACTATCCTAATACCAGGTGTGGTGGCAGATACCTCTATTCTCAGCTACTTGGGAGGCTGAAGTAGGGGGATCACAAATTCAAGCCCAGATTGGGCAGCTTAGCAAGACTCTGTCTCAAAAATAAAATAAATAAATAAATTTTAAAAAATAAGTAAAAATAAAAGGTTTGGGGATGTAGCTATGTAGCAGAATGCACCTGGTTTTGATCCCCAGTATTGCAATCAATCAATCAATTAAATAAAATAAAGAAAAATTTTGCTGATCTGATGAGACTTTTAAAAATGGTATCTCAGTTTTTATTTGTATTTTTTGATTTTCACATTTGTCCTTTTGTGAATTGTCCATGTACATTTTTAAATCTACTTTTTACTTGATCACTTGTTTTCCTTATTTATATGAGCTGTTTATTATTCCTTTATGGTTTTGATTCCTTTGCCTATATGCACAGAAAGTTTTTCCTAATTGCAAAATAGGGTAGATTATTGCTTATTTAGTTTTAAATTTTTATTTTAATGCTTTTAAAAACAGTTCATGGTGTAGTTTATGGCAGGGGTCAAACTTGTTTATCCACTGGTTTTTCCAGGAGATATTTTTTGGCTATTGAGTATTTAACATTCCTTTCATTCATTGATTCCCCAATAATACTGACACAGGAGAACTATCACTCCCAGCCTGCTAGGTGTCAGATGCGCCCAGTTCGCATCCTCTGAAATTGAAGAATGAATTCCAAGGAACAACAGAGGGTAACAGTAGGAAAGATGTATTGAGAGATAGCTCCTGAGACACAGGAGGGGTCCAGAAAGTGGGTTGCCAAGGAGGCCACTTCTCCAAGAACGTTTTATACAGCAAAATCATGAGGTGGGTATGAAATCATCAGGTGGCTACAACTTAGGTCGAACTATAATCAACCAGTAAGATTACAAGTATAGCTGGTTAGCTAACATTGATCCAATAGGGAAGCAGGTCATGTAGCAAGGTTATATGGAAAGAACAAAGGCATTTTTGGGAAAGGATGCATTTGGATGCTCTGGTCACCCACCTGGACGACTGATGCCTATCCTTACTTTACTGGACCAGGTGATACCAGTTATAGTATAATTTCAAGTTTTTGTTTATCCCTCAGGGAGGCATGTATGCCTGGTCATTATGTCTTTATCTTGAAGCCTGGCCTTCAACAGATGCACCTCCAGCTCCAGCTGTGATGTGTTCTCATCTTCTGCACTGACTCTCTCAAGCACCTATCCCAGTCTGACTGCTATGAATTTCTATCTAACTTACCTGCCTTTAGTAATACCAATTTCATCTGCCTGTACTCATGGATACCCATGGTTTTCTTATATATAATGTACATTATAAAAGCTTATATGTTACATTCATATATGTTATCCATTTATATATCATTGATATTGTAGCCTATTCTTGATCTACCACAGTAGTTTAAAAAATTGTAGTCTTATGTTTTTATTTAATTATTGGTAAGAGTGTGTATTCTCATTTCCCTTTGTTTTTCAGAATTTCTTACTTTTTTGTGTTTTTTTTTCCCAGATAAACTATAAAATAAATTTTCAGACTTTTAAAAAGCCCCCTTTGGGATTTTGGTACTTTGGGAAGAATTTATATGTTTATATAATTTAGTCTTTCCATTTAGTAGTAAGTGATGTCTACCCACTTATTCATGCTTTCTTTTACATCTCCTGATAAATGCATGCAGTTTTCCCCATTGTAGGATCTGTACATTTGCTTAGAAACTAATGTTTGTGTTTTATGAACATTTTTTATTGTGAATGAATTTTTCCCATTATTTTTTCTAACTGGTTATGACTACTACGTAGGAGAGTATAATGTTGTTTACATTCATTTTCTATCCTGAACCATTTCTATACTTTGCTATTAACCTTTGAGTCCCGAGTATTCTAGAAAGATAGTTATTAGTAATTCCAAGTAGCAATGTTCCATCATTCTTTCCAAGAAATAAAATGCTATGTAGCTCAGGCTGGCTTGGAATTCATGGTGATCCTCCTGCCTCAGCTTCCCTAGTGCTGGGATTAGAGCCCTGTGCCACCACACCCAGCTTTTTTGTTTGTTTGTTTGTTTTGTTTTGTTTTTTGAGATGAGGTCTTGCTATGTAGTTCAGGCTGGTTTTGAACTCACTATGTAGCCCAGGCTGGTCTTGAACTCATGTCAATCCTCCTGCCTTAGCCTCCCAAGTTCCTGATTACAGGCATGCACCACCACACCAAGGTCTTACTATTTTTCTTAATAGCCCACAAGGACATGTTTGATTTCCTTTTTGACTCAACAGATTTTTAGATGTTTCTTTACTTTTATGTTGAGAGAGATTTTTCATTTAAGCTTAGCCAATAATATCTATTTTTATTGTCACAATTAGACAATCTAGCCTCTGAAATTTCTGCTTTGCATTTTTTTACACTCATGGCATCAATTCCTTTTTTTTTTTTTTTTTTCGTTTATTTGTTTTTTGAGTTTTTGTTTTTATTTTTGTTCTTTTGAGACAGGGTGTAACTATGTAGCCCAGGCTGGCCTTGAACTCTCAGTGATCCTCCCGCCTCTGCTCCCCAAGTGTTGGGATTACAGGCATGCGCCACCATGTCAGGCTCATGGCATCAATTCTGAACCCTTTTGTAAAGAAGTAATAGGCTGGTCAGGCATGGTGGTGCACACCTGTAATCACAGTACTTGGGAAGCTGAGGCAGGAGAATCACTGTGAGTTCAAGGCCAGCCTGAACTACACAGTGGGACCCTGTCTCAAAAAAAAAAAAAAAATCATAGACTTAGAAAAGTAGCCTCCTATTTCTAAGTTAGAAATGTACAGTTTTTGTATTAAATCAGTTTCAGCAATTACGTTATTCAAATTCTCTCTGTTCTTGCTTATTTTGGCCTAGCTGTTTGTTGAAGGATTTGAAAGCATGTTAAATCTCCCTCAAGTTTTCTTAGAAACATCCTGAATTTCTCACCATTTTCCTAAATGTTGGTATGTTTGAAAATACCCTTGGTTCTTGTCAAAACAAATTAAGGTTTTGATTTATATTTTAAAGTTAATTTCCTAGTCCCTATTTTAAATTGAAGATGTACTTTGCAAAGAGAACATAGTCACTAGCCATTACGTTAACAGGAGCTGGAAAGTACTCTTCCATACACTGAGCAAATTAGAGTAGTTGCATCACAGGGACTCAAAGGTTGAAAGGAAACCGAATCCTTATACTAAACATATCTGAGAATCCTAGGTGAGAAAATGTTCACAAACAAATATTCTAACAAGCATTAACAAACAATTCATACACTCTCAGGATCATATGTCAAAAAATTTGTAACTTCTAAGATACAGTACACAAACCATTTGGTTTTGGAATAGCCGAAAAAAATCTTCATCCTTCTTCTCAGCCTTTGGCAGAAGTTCAACTTTTTAAGAACAAGATATGCAAAAGACACACATTTCATTTTTTTTTTTACCGAAGCAAGTGTGACTGATCACGGACCCTTTCCCTATTTAAGAAAAGGCCCTAATGGCTTGCCCAAGACTTGTCTTCCCAAGTTCACTGCATCGAGAGAGCCCGCTCTTCCTGGTTTCCGTATTGGCAGGACCTAGCCAGGGAGGGGGAACACCCACTTCAATTCTCAATCGCATTTTCAACCAACATCAACAGAAAGAAGAGAGTCAGCTTCACAGATCCCTAGACTGAGGACAGAGTGGCGCACAAAGCACTTGGGCCAGTCGCTGGTGAGGGCCAGAGCTTAAGCAGGTGCACATCTGAGGCATCCTCTTCTTCCCAGCTTCTGGGTCCCTGGGACTCTCAAATAATGAAGTAAATGAAAAAGCCACACAGCCATCCGGTGGGACTTTCTTTACACCCTGCTGGTCAGATTACTTTATTTTAGGAGCTGCAGTTCCCATTTCTCTCCTCTCTGCCTCGCGTCTGTTCCAGGCACGCCTGGCCGTTCATTCCTCTGATGGGTGCTGCACCAGGCTCTGTTCACAGGGTGAGGCGTGGGTGCACTTTGAGGGCAGGCACGGGTGCCCAAGGTGGAAACAAATCTCTCACGGCTTCAGAAACAAGGGCCTGCTGAAGAAGCCTTCGGTTTCTGGTTGGTACAGATATAAATATGGGGCAGAGAAAGCGCTGGTGGATCACTGACACTGGAATAGAAGAGGTCGAAAAAGTATCAGAGAAAAACTAGCGGTTAACTGTTTTTCTTTATAACGTACGAGGATTGTAAGAATCATCCACATCACAGTCACGATGACTAAATTCCAGTGTTTTGGCCTGAAGGTGATAATCTTATCAAAAATATTTCTAAATACCATTTACAAAATGCTCTGCTGAAAGCGCTGACAGAGAAGTGGGAAGACTTGGGAGAATAAGCGTGGTGACTGGGGTACAGCGCACCCCGGGAAGTTTATCTCCCTAAAGTAAAATGATGTGGGCAGTTTGCAAAGACAGAATTCCCGCAAATGAACACGATAGCATCTCACAGTGTTTCGAGTCAGAGTCCCCGAGACCCAAATACAAAGCCGTTTTCAAGTGGTCACAGCCGAGTTGATAGACAAATTAAAATCATGCAAAGTGGATATGATATATACCATGTGAAATGACTTTGTGAAGATGGACTAGGGAGTCTTTGAAAACAAAGTGGTTATTTGGATGGGGTTCATTAAGTGTGAAAAAATTGGACAAGAAAAACAGTGTCTAATCAGAGTGTTTTGAGAGCAAGGGGTAGAAGGCGGAGAACTAGGCCTCTGTGGGAGTGATGGCTATGGTGGTTTAACTTTCTTGTTGCACATAGGAAGAACATTTAGAGAAGAGTTTAGAAAGGACTAGATTGTGGAAGGCCTGGAGTGTCAGTCATGGACCCTTGGACTTTACTCTCCTGACAACAATGAATGAGATGCGGAGGACTGACTGTCCCATCCGTGCACTAAGTGCTAGATAGGTGACGATAATGCACTTAGGTCTTTCTGGTGACCAGTCAGGTGGTCACCACAGGATGTCCCAGCCCCTAGAATCCTCAGGGAGATAACTCCTTTATGGAAGTTATTACAAGACATTTCTTGAACAGACTTCTATAGTCAGCCTTATAAGGAAAGACTTTAAGAGATCACCTTCATTTTATAAACATTAGAACATATTCTAAAACATATGAAGATACATTAAAACATCTGAAGTTATATCCAATATTTGCCCAACAAAGATAATTGATTCTGCAATGTGTGCCAAATTATATGAAACATTCTCTTAGCATCTAAAAATAATATTTGATATTTCTCCAGATATATTTTCACTTCTGCTGATATCTGCCTTGGGCCTCACGATTTTCATTCTGTTTTCTGATTTTCAAGATATATACCAAGGAATGGAGGTAAGTGTTATTTATTTGCACCTCTGCTGTGATTTGATGTGCCCTGGATCAGATTCCCATTACAATTTGGAAGTCAATTATTACCATAATCTCTCTGATCACTAAATATTTTTGCATATATTCAATCTTTATTTGTCAACTAAATGTTTTTAATTATGCTTTAATTTTGTATTTTAGCTCTTTTATTTTTTATCAGCATGTGTTTTTGATACATAATAATCACATTCACCTTGGGAAATTGGTACATATACTGTACATGTCACACCTTGATCATTTTTACTTCCCATTCCTCTTTCCCAATTTCCCCAGGTCCACTTCCCATCTCCACAGTCTACCTTCCTGTTTCCCACTGTCTCAATTTATATTGTTCTTCAAACTATTTGTATTTTGGGTCTCTAATATTAGAGAAACCATGCAGTAATTAACCTTCCGTGTCTGATTTATTTCACTTAGCATTATGTCTAACCACTAAATATATTTCTGTTAACTAGAAAAGCAAATAACATTTCTGAGTCTTACATATGTCTTCATGTTATTACTATCGCTATTTAGGGGCATTTATCCTACTGACACCTGTAATACTGTGTTTAGATACCTTATTCTGACATGTTGTGCTAATACTGTAAAGTTAATACATGAATAGAATAGTTCTCCAAGTTTAACTTTTTAAAGCATATAGTAGAAGTCCTCTAATAATGTAGCTGAGAGGAAAGAGAAAGTAGATTTATAGGCCAATCACATTTTGTCAGACTTTGAGTACATGTAATTTTGAGTCAGTGAACATCATTTGATCCAGGATATACAGGGTTAAAATTAAATTTATAAAGAAATTATTGATCCCATTCTTGTACCCAGTATTGTGAGAGATATAAAAGGAAGGGAAGGATTAGCTCCTGAATTTCAAGCTATACTTTTTTTGTGAAGATGAGTTGTAGTGAAGTGAAACCATGACGTGGCCACTTGATGCCATCCATTCTTAAAGACAGTGTAAAGCTAGAACTAGGAGGAACATGGGCAGGAGTTGTCATTAGGGACTGTGGCTGAACGGGGGCTTCAGAGAGGGGATGCACCTTCTTCAGGGTCCAAAAGCATGGGCTGGATTTTGGTGGGTAGGAGGTGGGGCTGCTGCAGGCCGAGAGGACAACCTCAGCACAAGCAGAGAGGGGCCAAGAGAATGTCCTTGTCCTCCCAATGTAAAGAATGTAGGCGGCAGGAATAAAAATCAAAAGCAAGGCTGCCTCACAGAGGGCCTAGAAGATTCACTAAAATTGAGGCAGTGGGCTGTGGAGTATGAGGACCAGGAAGGAAGAATAAAGGAAGGCATGGATGGACCAAGGCAACCAGAAGTTTGGACTTTGTGCTGGGGGCCACAGGAAATCATTGCAGGTTTTTCTGAAGGGCATTTTAGATGGATCAATTAGGTGATGACAGGAAAGCTGTATGTGAGAGCAGAGAGGCCACAGAGCCATCAGCAGCTTGGAAATGAAAACTCAAATCTTCATTCATTTGCCAAACGTTATGGAGCTCCACAGTATACTTGGTACATGGGTTACAAAGACAAGTACAATGTGGTTGCTGCTCTCAAGTAGTTCAGAAGCTAAGGGAGGAGATCAGTGTGAAAGTAAACGATGCCAGTGAAGCACATTTCCTGCCAAACGTTGCAGAGAGCCCTCCAGCGTGGTGGCAGCAGTGACATCTTAGTGCACCAGGTTCTCCACTGGGACCTGCTCTACCTTCTCCAGACAACCTTCCATCTAGGGTGCTGCATTTTACAGCTCTGAAAAAGATTCTCTCCACTTGGGGAAAAATAATCTAATATTAACTTGAAATAAGCCACAGTAGGTAGGGATGATAAGTTAGGCTGGAGAGTTTGGACACTGCTGAGGGGTCTGTAGTTAAAGTCGTCAAGGGAGCTGAGTCCCACAGTAGTCACCCACATGAATTTACTCTGTGGGTCAGAAATGGGTCCAGGTAACCACTCTTCCAATATGAATGCAGCCGTGGAAAGCTGTGGCTCCCACATCTTTTAAATAAGGGTATTTGGTGATCAGTGTGCACACACCCTTTAATCTTTAGAGAGGGAGTTAGACTTTGCTAAAGCCACTAGCTTTAGGGCCAGAAACATTTGTTCAAAATATATATATACCTACTCTCAGGGAAAAGAAACATGTACTTCTTTTCCCTTGGATTTTACCCATATCTCAATTTAAAAAAATGATAGTTTGGGGAGATCTAGAAGCAATAAAATTAGTGGATGAATGGTTCGATCTTAAACCTCCCCTATGTTTAAAGGATAAAGTGAATGGAGAAACATAAGCTCCTAAGTGTGCTCTGTCTCACGGCCCCTCCAGGACCCTCTCTCTACAAACACTGTCAGGTCGTGGAGGGAGCACAGGCCAGCAGGGATCCATTCTCATTTGGGTTCTGGCTCTGCCATTTATTTGTTAGCTTTGACTCAGTCCCTGGGCAAGGCACTGAGCTTTAGTTTTCTCCTCTGTAAAGTGGAAAAGTGAGGTCCATGCTCCAAGCTCAGAGAGTTATCACAAGTACATAAATTAAATAAGATAATCAATATATGCCTGTTTCGCAGTGGAAGGTATGCAAAGTGTAACGGTGGCATTTCTTCCTCAACAGTTCATCCCAACCATTACATCATGGAGGGCTTCAATCCTGGTGGCATCCCTTATCCAATTCTGTGTGGCCTTCTTTGTAGAGGTAAGTAATTTCTGTATGGATCTTATTATTTTTCTGGGGAGATAAACCAATAAAAATTCTCATTCGCAACAGAAGCTCGCTTTTTAGAGCAACTGTTTTGATTGTCCTCAAGTGTTGGTTATTAAAGATTTTTAAAACCTGCATGTTCTCTTTGGGGAAAATTACCTGGAGATAGATTGAAAATTTTTTGAGGCCTGCTTTAAAATATTCCTGTTATCTTCTGCATGGAAAACAAAACATCAGATTCACTTTAACTTTGGCTTCCACGAAGACATTGGATTGTACTTCTTTAATGTTCTCAATAGTCTAGGAGATGTAAGACCAGGTGGCTTTGCAACTAGGAAATTCAGTAGACCTTTCAGAGTGACAAGCAGTCTTCAGAAGCCTCCCCAATTAGGAGAGAAGAAACTGCTGCTCATGCCCCTGTTCCTACCTCAAGTCTGCTGCGCCATCATTCCTATTCTACTCAGAGTCAATGAATGATTCCACCCACTCAGTGAAAGTTTCAGGTGCTCTGTTTTAAAGGAAAAGGTTAAAAAAAATCAAAGATTCATATAAGTCCATAGGGAAAAGGTAGCAATCTAACTTTAACATATAAATCTAAAATATCTCATAGACAACACACACAAAATGTATTATATTCTTTAATCCAGGAATTCCATTTTGAGACTGTATTTAAAGAAAATAACCCAAAGGAGATAGGAAGAAATACCCTACAAGTAGGAGGATATTCACCATAGTATTATAAATGGAGGCAAAGTAAAATACTCAATGTAAGCACTGTATTGAAATATACAGCAATTTAAAAAATGATATTCAGTCTTTAAGATGATTATCATGAAGACTGTAACTGTGTTCTTATGACAACAAAACTTTGAAAAATATCATAGGTATGTAAAAATTGTGTAGGACAGAAAGTCTAATATAAACAAAAGTGGAACACCAAATTGGACAGATTCTATTATTATAAATGTGTGAGAATTACATAAGCATGTGAACACAGACAAGAGGAGACTCAAAAATTCAAAACAAAACCCATTTGCTTGCTCTAATCCCATCCGTTCATTCGAGAAACATTTATTTGAGATCTTGTATGTGGCAGGTAGCAAGTAGCAGGCTTGTATTGTTTTCCTTTTCTTTCTATTGAGTACATTATTGTTATCATTTCAGTCTGGCAGGAGAAGCATTCTAAGTACGTCACTAGCCAGGATTCCACTAGGAAACCTGTAGAGATAAAAAGCTGGAAGCTTTGGGCAGATTTCTGGGAACAGACGCAGTCCCTGGCTTCCCGAGGGAAGAATTAGGAGACATCAGGGAGGAGTACGGTAGCTATAGTGTCTGCAGCAATGAGCACATCTCAGAGGAAGCCTGGGACACAGGCTGCTCTGAGCCACCTGACTGCAGGGGGCACTGCAAGAGGGTTTGATTGTTTCCCATCTGATTTTCCAGGACGCCATCCTTCAAAACCGAGAGCTCTGGCTCTTGATCAAGAAAGAATTTGGATTTTACTCTAAAAGTTCATATAGGAAATGGCAAAAAAAGCTAGCAGAAGATGCTACCTGGCCTCCCACAAACAGGACAATGTATTCAGGGGAAAGCAACAATGGATTCTACATCAACAGAGGCTATGAAAGCCCTGAACAGGTCCCAAAAGAAAAACTTGAATTGGGAGGCCAAACCATAGAACAGCATTTTTGGACAAGACTGTAATCAGAATTGTTGCACGTGTTTAGCAGCATCATCTTTTTGCCTCCAAATCAAAGCACTGTGGAGAGGTAAGACTAGCATACTCTTATCTCTTCTTTTTCCCTCTGAGCATCCAAAAACACACTTCTTGGCATAGTGAACCTTGCAGCAGAGGACCTTGAATTTATCTATTTTGATTCTGTCTTTTACTATCGAAAGAAAATGTTCATCACTTGGACTATCATTTTAAATAAACTTTATATTGTATTATGTAAAATGCATAGCTGTCATGGTGATGAAATTAGAAGTATGAACATCAGTGGAAGAAAGGAAAATCAAGGAAACATTTGGCCTTTGAATGTTTTACCAATATATCAAAAGCCACAAGTTTCCTTAAATTTTACACACGTTTGAGAAGAACATTTATGTACATATGTTTTTTTAAGGTCATTAAATTCCTCCCTTTTCCTGCTGTGTTAGGGTTCTAGTATAGAAACAAGATTTCACATTTACTTCAGAAAATTGAATCTTACCTATATTGGGAGGCACAGTTGTGTGGAAGTGGAGAATGAGAGAGGTTTGTGTTAGTTACAAATAACCCTAGCATGGGCATAGCTAATGTCTTGCAAACTACCCCAATGGTCAGCATTTTCCAAAGCACATTGTTTTGGGTCCAATGAGCCAAAAATCCAGAGTAATTCACAAAGGTAATGAAATAAACTGTTAAAATGTGCTTTTGACTTTTAAAACTATGGTTTTTATAATTTACATTTTATTATCGACACATGAAAATGGAACTCTAAAAACTGGCCAGAACTGAATATTGTTCATCTTTAAAAAAAAAAAATGCTAGGGAAGGGACCCATAATGTTTGTATCTACAGCATGCTGATTCCAGGCTACTAGAAAACTTTATGCCCTATCTCATGTTTTAAGTATCCAAATCATCTTAGACACATATTAAAAACCATGGAAAGGGTCGTCCTTTACAAATACATTCTATCCACCATTTCCTTTAATCTACCCACCTTCCTCACTGTGAACTTAAGAGGAAACTTATTCCTGGTGAACATTTAAAATTACCTACTAGGTTTTCTTAGAATAATACATTTAATTTTGCTAATTTAACAGATTTTCAACAGATCATGGAGTTTGTGCACTTGTGACATTATCTCACACATCTGTGACTATCTTCTGGAGTAGGAGCGTCCAGAATTCTCTTAAAGGTTGAGGCCCTCCGGATGTCTCTGGTTCCTAATTCCACTTAGGTTTCCCACTGGCTATGCTCTCATTGGTCACAGCCAGTTCTCTTGGTTGGGATTAAGATTTGCCCTCTGTAGGCAACCTGTATTGAAAAGTAAGCATGCCAATTAATATGCGTTAATGGTAAAACTTTTTTTTTTTTTTTTTAAAGCACACCGGGAGAAAGGTAGCACATTAAGCTGCTGTTGATTCTACCCTAATTTGATGGTTCTAGGAAACTGCTCATTGGCTGACTATTACTTGGGAACTGGGTATAAGCGAACAATGAGGGTCTGAATTTAGAATAAAAACAAAGGGGCAATTTTTAATCTCAGTACATGGTAGGAGACACTCACTCTTTCCTAGAAGACCAGTGAAAGAAGACAGAATTTGGGGATTATCCAGAGATGTGTCATAAGGAAGGGAAAAGGTTATTTAGAAAAAAGGAAGGAAGAGAGATAGGGTGTCTGTAAGTCAGGACTACGGCATACAACCCCTTCTGTGATATTATGCTTAACCCTGCAATTAGCTCACAGAGTATTCCAGGCCCTGGGTAAAATGTAAATCAGTCGAATAAGTCTACAAGTTTCATGGAATCTTCTGTTTACTTTATCTACCATACTCCAGTTCTGTCATCACACTCAGCCCCCAGATTTACTGGGATGTTTCCTTTATTTTACACTATGCATTTGGTAATGAAACAAGAAGGGTATCATTGGCCAGGAGTGCGGTCCATTGGGTCCCATGTGATCTTTGTGTAAAGAGAACCAAGTGTCCCATGTGTCCCATGTGATCTTGGTGTAAAGAGAACTGAGCCCTGCTTTTCTTTACCTGCTTTCACCAAGAATTCTACTGGAATGGTACTAAAAATCATTTATTTTAACATATAATCAGTAAAATGCAAGTCTAAAAGTATGATGCTCCCTGACTTAGCATAAAAAGGCTTAAAAAGTGGGATGGGATACTATTATCTAAATATGGCACTTTCAACCAACATTTAATGATCTCTTGCCAAGGCTAAAAGGTCAAACTTGGAAATACTTCAAAATCAAAAGGGAGAAACAGAACTCTAGAAATAACAGCCCATGTTGTTCATGGCCCCTCATCTACTCTTGACAAGCAAGTAGATCCAGGGAAATCATTGGATCTGCAACTCTGGAGCACAAAGTCCCTCTTTCCCTCCCCTGCCATCCTACATCTACGTAGGTGCAGGAAGATGGTGCACCCCTCACATGGTCTGTAACTCAGTATTCTTCAAGCTGTCTAATCAAACGCTCTATTTCAGTTTCTTTTTTGACAAGAAAAGGAATATGAATTTAGATGTCAACTTGAACAATTCAGAGCTCTTAACATTCTTTTCAAAACCATATATAAATGTTTCTCCACTCCTCTGGCAAAATAACCACGCTTGGGGAGAAGGAAAACAATATACACAAACAATATAGTAGAAGATAAAATGTGATGCGATTTTGTTAAGATTTTCTGCTGGCTCACTGAAAAGGCTACTGCTTTTTTGTTCAAGCTGCCACAGAAAATCTATGTAAGTAGGGGAAAAAATTTCCTTGGCTCAGTGATGAGATAATATCAGTAAGCAATTTATTAAAGAGCATGTGATCCATCATCAGCATGTGGAACAATAATGATGTGTTGAAAATAAGTATTCATTTCAGGTTTTCTTTTCTTCCTCCTCGCAAATTCTTTCAGTTCCAATATCTCTTTGATAAATTGTTAATGGTATTTTGTTCCTTGTTTTTTTGGAAACAAGCCCAGGAATGAGATGGTACTAACAACAGCTGTCACCAATCCAATAGTACTTACTGCTCGGTTGGCCTAAAAAAAGAGAAAAAGCAAAAACCACATCTTATTCTTAAAACATCTCAGTTTCTTAAATGAAGTACAATTTGTTTCTTAAACTGAATGCCTGTCTTAATATATTCATTATTTAAAGTTCAACACCAAATCAAAATTCTGTATGAAGATGAAGAAATTAAATTATCATTTTTATAATTATATGAAAGATACAGATACATACATATAAGCTTCTATTCCTCAGATTTTTAAAGCACCTGATAGCTGTGCAGTCCTTAATCATCACAGGGTATCAGTGAGAGAGGCAGTGTGACTCCTGCATTGCAAAACTTGAAGGTTAGAAGGGATTTGCCAGTGGATACACCACCAAGATGGTTAGAGATAAGTGGAGTCTTCTGAAACCCACGCTGTACCTCTTTTATCCCCTGGTCCCTGAATGTGCACGTTGGTTGGTTCTGTGCCTTGGTGATCACTGTGAGTGAATGTGTGTGTGTGTGTGTGTGTGTGTGTGTGTGTGTTTTACTAAAGAAGTAAAATAGTTCGGGGAGGTAACCTGACCCTGATCCCCATAAGCTCTTATTTGGTAGACACATTTCTATTCTGATAAACAAACTTTACAGAAAGTCAATACTGGTGTTAACTATCATGTCAAATTAATTTCTCCTATAGACAAAGTAAAATAAACCACTCTCAAGCTCAATTGTCCATAAAGGAGTTCAGACATTTATAGCTTTAAGGGGATTAATCACCGTGATGAGGGATCTAATGAATATTCATGGTTTTCACGGCACTCAACTAATATTACCTTCCACTGAATGGGTTTGAGTGCAGTTTTATGACCCAAAGGTCACACTCAGACATTTCAGAATCATCAGGTATTCTGAAAACAGCATTGCTTCTCTGGGATTCAAGGATCAGGGCTTTCAAATACAGCAAAGCATTTTCCTCAAGTGACTGGGGACCAGTCCAACAGCCAGCCACCTGACCCACCTCACATCTGCGCAGGCCCTCTGTCTATGTCAGACTTCCACCCTGGAGCCTGCCACCCACATGTGACTGCAGTGCAGTGCTGCCTCCCTACCTGCCACTTGCCTGGTGGGAAAAGACAGGAAAAACCAGGGCCAGGAACAGACACAGAGGAGGAGTATTTGCTCTCTGTATTTGCAGCATGTGTTCACTGCCTTAAACTACCCTGCACTCTATAGGGAAAAAGTCTAAACTGTGACTGCCTCCCTCTGCTCCAACCACTGTTTGCTGGGGGGAATGGTACTGCCAAATAACCTGGCCTCAGCCCTGACAAATCCTACTTTAGTTCATAATTTTAATTTTGTATTTAATTAATTTATTAATTTTAATTAATCCACTACCTAAATTATTCCCCAGGAGAGAATCAGAATTTGAGGTAGCATGGAGCAACCGACAAAGCATATTGGGGAGAGAAAAAGAGGTACAGATATGCAGGATGTGGGACAAAATTCCAAAGAGGGGTCAAGTTGATAATTAGTAGGGACCAGGACTCTAAATCAAGCCAAACCCTAGTACAATTCCAGGCAGATGCTGAGATCCACAAGGTAGGCCGATACAAGGAAATGGGGCAGGCAATGAAAAACCGGAAATTCAATAGGTGTCTTTAAACAGAAGTGTCAAATGCCAGCAAGGTAAGCCCTAGGGGAACTTTAGGATGGTGTGGATAGGGTGGGCCCAGACAGATGCCACGCTGACTAGGTATTTTTCAGCCTCTAGAAAAATAAGATGTTAGAGAAATGCCATGAACAGAAGAGGCTTGGGAGGAGGGGATGGGCAACTTGACCCCAGGCCAAAATTACTTGAGATTGCAGAACAGACACCATTCCAGCAGATCATTGCATTTCCCCAAACCCCAACTACTCATTTAATTCAAGTCTCATTCTAGATCACACAATCCCACGTAAGTGGGACAATGCCTCCAAGTCCCATGGAATGAGATCTGATCTGCAGGACTGTAATGTGCCAGGGTGTCTTGGTGAGCCAGCATACACAGGAGCTTTTACTTGTTGACTTACTTAAGATTGTAATGTCACCAAATCTGATTCTGCATTCTTTAACTTTCGCAAGCCTTTCTGTCTATGTGGCATAATAAAGGCTTCGTTCTAAGGCACTGCTCATGCCCAGTGAAATATTAGCTGAATCTGGAGAGGCCGTGTACAGACACCTGCAGGATTTATCAAAAGTGTCTTTCCTGAGACTTGAAGGCTGCAGTGGTTCACTGAAGCACAGGCAGGGTGTATTCATGTGTTGGCTTGTTCAGGCGTATTCAAAGTTGTTACCATCTTATACAAACCTAGACACATTTTAATAACTTGTTCGTACTCTCATAGCAAGAAAATATTGTTTTTATGTTTTGAAAAGTGCGGAAAAGATTAAGCCACAAACTGGGAGAAAACATTTGCAAAAGACAAATCTGATAAAGGACTGCTATCCACAAGATACAAAGAACTCTGAAAAACTCAACAGGAAAATGAAAACTGCAATAGAAAAAAGGCAAAAAACATCAAGAAACAACCTCACTAAAGATGATATGCAGAGGACAAATAAGCATCTGAAAAGATGCCCAATACCACATGTAACTAAGTAATTGCAAACTAAAACAATAAGATATTCCAATATGCCTATCAAAATAGTTTATACCCAAAATACCGAGAAGAATATGCGGACCAGCAAGAACTCTCTTTTGTTGCCTGTGGGAAAGCATAATATTATGGCATTCAAAAGGCTGAATACTTCCTGATTCCAACTACATGACATTTTATAAAAGGTTAAACTATAGAGGTAGCCAAAAAGAATTTGATGGTTGCCAGGGGATGGGGTGAGGAAAGGATGAATAGGTGAAGCCTAAAATTTTAGCACATGGAAACTATGATACTATAATGGTGAATATATATCGTTTTAAATTTGTCCAAACTCACAGAATGTACAGCACACAGAGTGATTCGTAATGTAAAACCACTGACTTTGACCATGTTTTGTCAAAGTTGGTTCATTGATTTTAAGACATATAACACATTGAAGTGATGCTGATAGTAGAGGATGTTACATGTTTATTTGAAGGGGAGAAAACTTTGTACTATCTGTTCAATTTTGCTGTGATCCTGAAACTTGCTCTAAAAGTTGTCTTTTAATTTCTAAAAATATAGAAAAGCACCAAGAAATTAAAAGATGGGACCAAATCCTTCCATCCTTCTAATCTTTCTATGCATTTAAAACTTTTTAACTTGGAGAAGTATGTAGCCATTTCTCGAGGAAACATTTTCGAGCCTAATTTCCCAAAGCCTTAAGGGGACCCCAAAAATGAATGAATTCAATACTAGCTACTAATTAGTAGTGATACATTAGTTTACTGATAAATAACCCTGGTTCTGTTGTTTCTTTTATTTTTATTGAGCCTAACAGAGATTCATAAAATTCCTAAAATACTGTAATTGAAAATAGCATCCATTGTAGGCATGCTTGCATATGAAGATGAAGAAATTATAATACGGTATGCTAAAGGAGACCTCAACTATCTTCTATGATCTTTAAAAAACCTCAGAGTAGCACACAGATAAATAGTGTGCCCAAGGTCACTCAGCTGGTAACTCGTGAAGATGTGGCCGCTTATGTCAACAAAATGCTAGAGTTTAGGTAGGTTCTTAAGGCTGTCACAACATCACCATCATCAGAAGCTATTGGAGACAAATTCTACCTTGTGTCGAGGAATAATCGTCTTTCCATGGGTCTTAAGTCTGGGTATATAAGGTAAAAGATACTGAATTGCAAGTTAGAGTCAAAGCAAAAAGATAATTCTAATCCATTTTTATTTAGCACATTCTTACTTCATTGAAGTATGATTAACATGCAAAAGGCTGTAGATCTTTAATGTATACAACCTGGTGTGTTTGGAGACAGGCATACACCTCTCAGTCATCACAATAAATGCAATGAGGTCACCTCTGAAAGTTTTCTCCCACCACCTTTGTTGGTTTTTATAGTAATCTTGTTTTGTTTTTTGTGCTTTCTTTCTTTTCCCTTTTGTGTTAAGAACACTTCACCTAACATCTATTCTCATAGCAAAATTTAAAGTATATACCACAGTATTGTTAACATGCTAGATCTCTAAACTGATTTATCTTGTATAACTGAAGTTTGTACCTTTTGACCAATACCTCTCCATTTTATAATCCTTAAATAAATAAATAATAAAACACTGCTGGGTGCAGTGAACAACTTTACCATTAAAAAAAAAAAAAAAATGGGATGGCGCTTGTGTCCTGGCTGTATCACTAGTTTTCAGCACAGGTTAGGAGGAGTTTGTGTGTGGCCTCTGTGTGCTATCTTAGAAGCAATTTATTGTTATGTGTGAATAAAACATTCATCACATTAATGTGTTTCTTAATGACAATGAATTTCCAGTTAAATTATCTTCTAATGATAACAAATGTATCATTTCTTTCATTATGTTTTAGCTCCCACTTTCCAAAGCATTTTTGAGAAGCACTGAACCTCATTTTTGAGCCTAAAAGTTTTTATACTAGATCCACATTTCAAAATACTGAAAGCCTTAAATAAATTTGTGTTTTAAAAATAATATTAAAATTTTCATGGTATTATTCTCCTAATTTTTTTTTTTTTTTTTGTGGGTACCGGGGGGTCGACCTCAGGACCTCGCGCGCCAACAGGCACCCGTGCCGCTGAGCGATATCACCGGCCCCTTTTTCGTATGTGGGTTCCCGGAGTCGAACTCGGGCCCTCGCGCTTGCAAGGCAGGCGCTTACGCCGCTGAGCCATCTCACCGGCCCCTATTCTCCTAATTTTTAATCTTTAAAAAAAGTTTTTATAGGTTAACTATTCCATTCAATTTACTAGCTATGAAATTATTTTTGATATTTTAATTTTAAAAATTAACATTTTCTATGTATTTTGGATGAAGGGGATTTCCTCTGATGGTAGGTCTATATATTCATTCTCTTATATCACTTTAAGAAATCTTCAGTTTAAAACACCAATAATAGAATTGGATTGGTGAATGATAAATAGGGTAAGGGCAAGTGAAATAAGCATGGGGTTAGCAGAGAATCTGGTCTACTAGGAAATGGTGGTGGGAACTGTCAGAATTGCAATGTACTCTAAAGTCAATTAATCCTTTCAAAGTCATCTAAAACACAATGAATCAAAGGATTTACTTAAAAACACAACATTGCATTGAAATCATTTCATTGCAAGGAAAGAGAAAATATTTATAAACCCACCAGGATACATCATCATTTAGCCTCTGTCCACCACTGGAAAAGAATATCAGGTTGGCAATCTATGTTACCGGCAAATGAACTCCCACTCAAAAAAGCCAACATCCTTTTTAGCTTATTCTCTTCAGTACCTATAGTTATTGATTTGAGTTTGCTGTATGGCAGGGTAACAAGAAAATTTTGAAGAACAGAAGGCAATAAAACTGCCAGAAACCTGTGCCTTGATTCTGTTTCAAATCCCCAATGTGAATTTCTAGCCCCAAATTCTTTGTATCCACATCGGCCAGTCACTTGCTGCACAACTTTGAACAACTCAATTTCCTTCTCTGTCCTCCAGTTTTTCATATTTTCTTGTTACTTTCATTTTGTCTGAGTCCTGGGAAACTTAACCATAGCTGACAGTTGTGGTATCCTCAAGGTAAGAGACGTCTGTGTCCCCTACAGCTAACTCACCTGTTCCGAGACTCCTTCTCCATAGCGAAGCAAAGTCACAAAATGCTCACAGTTGTTGCCCAGGATGTCATATGCCACCTCCTGTCCTATGACAAACTCTGATCGCTGAATGACTTCCTCCACCGGGAGAGGGGTGTACGTGTCATCGTATTTATTGTTTATTCTGTATGTGTCATTTCCCACAACATCCTTCAACAGCTGCATCTTCACCAGGGCCTTTGTGCTGAACACAGACTTGGCGCTTGTGAATGTCGAAGGGATGCCATCTATAAGGAGTATTCTGGTCAGCAAGAGTTAGTGTCCCAGCCCAGTGAGCTCCAATGCCACTGAAAGACTTCCAAGATGCTGGGATGCTTAGATCTAGCTCTGGTCCTTGTGTATCTTCAAAACAAAGCCCACTTAATCTCAATATCCATAAGCACTCATTCTGGAAATTATCAGTACTACTAACAATGTATGAGTGTGAATAAAGAAAAACTCTAAAAGTTTGTGATCTTCTCATAGAATAAATTGGGTGAGAACCCCTTATCTGTTCTTGAGAAACAAGTTGTCTATAGACTGGTGTGATTATTAGAGCTCTTGCGTGTGTTTCTAGCACAGTACAGGTAGGATTACTGCCCACCTTTTCTATGGTGCAGTTCTTTCTCAGCATCTGACAAAGATGCACATGAACAGCACCTCATGGGCAGGTGACTCATGAGAGGAAAAGTCGCTACATAAACAGCATTTTAAATTATTTTTCTTTTCACAACTATCTTAGTCACTTTCTTGTCAATGGGGCACACGATCCACCAGCCACAACTTAAAGGAGAGGTTTATTTGGGCTCACGTTTTCAGTCAACAGTCAGCTGACTCCAAGGCAGATGCAGCATGGTGGAAAGCCTGTGCAGAAGAAAGCTGCTCATGTCATGGTGCTCAGGAACAGGGGCGGGAGAGGGAGATAAACACTTCCAGGTCAGACCCCAGTGACCTGCCTCCAACCATGCCCAGCCTCCTGACACTCAGCTATTGATTCATCAGTGGACTAACCCGCTGATGAGGATAGTGCCCCATGATCCAGTCACCTTCTAAACACAAGAAGCTTATGGGGGACACTCCAGCTCTAAACCATAACAGTAATGATCAAAAGAAAACGTTTCTATTACTCTTTTGTCTATCATCTTTCCCAACGGAGCAACATTTTCTAGTTAACATTACACATGAAAAGTTCTTATACATTTCAAGCATATCTATCCTAGTTAAATCGCTAAACTTTTAAAAAATTATTTTAAAACTCAATGGAAAAATGAAGGAATTGACTACAGAGAGGTAAACTGGCTTGAAAAATAGCACCTTGGATAACAATACAAAGGAATCAAATTTCGATCTGTAGGATCGAAGCTCAGAACTTGCACCACACTCATACAGAGCCTAAGACGGAAGTATGAACACGAAGTTTCACAGTGGAAACTAGGAAGATAGCATTATTTTCCAGATGTAAAAACTGCAGATAATGTAGATGCACACTTTTTTTCTCAAATGTTACTTTCTTTGAAATTTTTACTGAACACTTAATTTCAAGGAGAGCGCCTATCAGGTTCTGCTTACAACCTTCTAAGCTTTCTCCAGGCTTATTCTCTAAACTTTTCCAAACTTTTCCCACATGCCAGTTCCAAAGGCTTGTGAATACATAGTTAGCTATAGTCACATTTACTTGTCTAGTACCAATTTTCTGTATTAGTGAGCTTTCTTATTTCTAGACAAAATGCCAGATACCCACCGTTTAAAGGAAGAGAGGTTTGTTGTGGCCCACAGTTTCAAAGGGTTCAGTCCATAGTTGGCTGACTACAGGGCAGGAACATCATGGCAGAAGGACATGGTGATTTATTTTTTCCACATTGCTTATCTCCCTTTTAACATTCACTTTGATAATCTGTTCTTGGTTTTCTCTCTATACTAAAATACAAGCTGCACTATGCAAGGAAATTTCTGAATTCCTAGTTCTAGAACAGCATTCAGTGCATCCTAAGTAATCTATCAATAGGTGTTGAATGAATTAATAATCTATTTGTGTGACCTATAAGGATATCAAACTTAGTCATGTCTGTGGTAAATATCCAGTTGGATATTATGTTTAATTTTATTGTGATTTTTTTTTTTTTTTTTTTTTTTTTTTTTTGTGTGGGTACCGGGGGGTCGACCTCAGGACCTCGTGCGCCAGCAGGCGCCCGTGCCGCTGAGCGATATCACCGGCCCCTTTTTCGTATGTGGGTTCCGGGAGTTGAACTCGGGCCCTCGCGCTTGCCGGGCAGGCGCTTAAGCCGCTGAGCCATCTCACCGGCCCTGTGATTTTTTTAAAATCTAGAGATTTTAAATTTTAACATTGATTGACCTTTGTGATTTCTTCAATGTCACGTCTGTCCTTCCCTAAACCTAGATTCACTGGATCTATCTACTTTCCACATTTTATTTTTGTTTTATTTTGTCCATTATTTCTTCTTATTTTGAGAAAACTAAAAGCTTCCAGGAGCAACTGGAAACAAGGCTTACCTGTAGGAGCTATGTTGATAACGTAACCATCACCCAAGTACAAGGCCCAGTGCTGATAGCCAGGACGGAACACTTCAATCAAGTCCCCTGGGTGGGGGTTTCCAGGGTAGGTCAAACTGAAGCAGTCATTAAATGCCATCTGCCATGACAGACACAAAAATTAACCAGCAGAAACAAGTGACCATAAGAAAATCTGTTTTTTTCACATCATTTTCTTTATTGGTACATGTTTGTAGCACATAATATTTATATTCCTGGTGTGGAGTTGGTAAATGTACACATCTAAATTCCTTTTTCATCCACTTTCCCTCTCCTTCCTCCTCAGTCCCATCTCTTGATCCCTTTACCCTTTGAGAAAGATTTACTTCCTTATTTCCTATTATCTATCCTTTATTTTGCTCTTTATTTATAAATTGGGTTTCTCCTATAAGGGAAAGCATGTGATATTAAAGTTTCTGTGTCTGATAGTTCACTTAATAAGACTTACACAGAATCAGAGGGTTATAGACTTGATTGAGACCACCTTCTGTGTTAAATACTTAAGACTCATGCCACTTTCCTTTTTTTTGAATGATTCCAAATAGACAAATCCAGAATGAATTTGTTTGCTCTTGGTTAATTTTCTGTAGAAGTGCTTTTCTCATCCTGATCATTTTCAGTAGATCAAGCATTTAATAATTATTTAAATCCCCAAATTCATGGTTAATATAACTTATACATAAAATTTCAAAAATATTAAGTATTAAAATATGTCCTGTGTATAATACAGAAAAAATGAAAGGGAAGTAAATGTATAAGATATCTCTGTTTTATTATGTAAATGCTCAGTACAGGCATAACTAAAAGATATTATAATTATAATGTGTCTATATAATATTAGCATAAAAATATCAGGATTCAAGAACATAAGCTCAGGAGTCTTTCAGTCTTTTATATGCTACTTACTAAAATCAAGGAGTAGGGGTGTGGATAGATGCTATATTGTGTGAACATTAAGATTCTTTAGATTTTTCCAAAAAGTGTTTTGTATTATAAAACTTACTTGTCATTTAATTTTAAACAGGGATAGGTTCCAAGCTCAGATGGATGTCCAGCCAGATATTCAGGAAAATGTAGGATATGGGACATCTCTCCTTTGTTCAGAAATGTGCTGTGTATTGTAGCATGTCTAAGTATACTGGCTTCCATCCACTAAATATCAGTAGATCCCCTTTGTCACGGTAACAATCACAAATGCCACCTTAGACTTCCACCATTTCCCTTTCTGCCTCATTTATTTTCTGATTCCTCACCTACTGATTCCAGAAATATTGCAAGGTGGTCACTGGTAGAAGTAGGACAACTTGGAAGTTGGGGGAGTTCATCTAACGGATGAGTAGGTTGGAACATTCTAAGCTGGTGAGATTTTTTTCCCTCCTAAATCAACACTGTTCAAAAAGAACATATAAGTCTTTAACAGTTGATTTTTTATGAGATTACACTTTCTGCATATGGAATAGAAGTAGAATAATTCAGCCAGAGAAAGTTATGTACATCTATCCACAATCAAAGGGAGATTTAATGCTGTATGCATGCTGAATCTCTAATTGACAACAGGGTATTCCTCATCATCTCACTCTAATGCAGATATGCATGCTCATTTACAAAATAAATCCAAGCCCCAGAAATGGAATCTTTCAAATTATCTAAATTATGATTATAATAGCACAGGCTAAGGACTTGGGAATACAGACTTTTATTTTTCTGGCACTCTAAAAGTCTTTTTTGCAACATTTTATAATGGAAGGGTGTTTTCCCAAGTATTTGTATGCCATCTGTTGAAAAACTTCAATCATCACACTGTCGCAGAAACGTGGCCAAATGTAAGCTGTCCATCTGTTGAAAAATAACTATTAAAACAACTTTATGGAAAGCATTAACTCTAACTGCCCTCTCAAAGATGTCTGCGTCATACTAATGTGGCAGCTCACAATTTGGCCACATGAGTACTAAAAGGAAGAATATGTAATACACTGTGATGTAAACAAACATATTTCCCATGAATTGGAATCCACAAGCACGCACAGCTGTCTACTGGGATTTAAGACCTCTTGTAGCCATGCATATAAAAGTAACCAACCTTTGAACAGGAAACACTTTGAAATGTATCATATTTAATAAATGCACTGTCTCAATTAACCCCATCTAACTAAAGAAATAAAAACCCCCACAACTTTTTGAGTTTATGTTATTATCCCATTTTACAGAGAAAAAGCTATGGTATTTCAGCTTTTAGAACACACCCTATCAGGCCTTTATATTATAAAATAGAGATGGAAAATAACTGGGCCAGGAATTAATATGTGAGCTTTTCTCTCAGTCTTCTACCTGATACTGATTAGTGCTACAACTTTGGGCAGGTCCCTTGTTTTGAAGGTAGGCATAAAAAATATAGGGCTATTTGATATCTCAAAAAGCTGTTGGAAGGCACCCTTTGTAATCTGTATAAAAGCTGACACAAGTGCTTTGTGAAAACTAGTAAAGCCAGAGAGGGGATGGTGAAAGAGAGCTGGCTTTCTGTAAAGCTTGAGGTTGGTTCATGGCTTATGTGTGATTTTTTTTTTTTTATATGCGGGTACCAGGAGTCGAACTCAGAACCTCGCGCTTGCCAGGCAGGTGCTTATGCCACTGAGCTATATCACTAGCCCCTTATGTGTGATTTTGCTACCTTATCCTATCTTCCTGTCATGAGAGCTCTAGAAAACGGATGGTTCCACTGCAAAATTTTACTATATTTAACACATTTTCAATTTTTGATATATAGTCATCAAATGATTTATGAAGCGTAAGTTAATTGATTGCACAAAGCCTGTCATATTTATAAAAAAAAAAAGATGATAGGATAACAAGGGAAACATTTCATATGAGTGACCCCTCTAGAAACTGAGGGAGGAGCCCAAAGGCTGAAGCATCATGGGAAAAGTGAAACCTGACACAGACAGCTTAGAATCACAGGAAACTGCTACAAAAAGAGACTTCAGATATTACCAAATCCACTGGTCTCAAAACTTGTTTTAGCAGTGAGAACCTTGTATCCAGTTACCTGGCAGATCCTCAAATGCATAAAATGTAAAAGCAGCACCAGAGGAAGTCAGAAAGTAATTGCATTACTCATTCACTGCTTATGAGAATGTAAAATAGTTCAGCCACTCCAAAAATGGTTTGATAACTTCTCTAAAAATTTACCTTGTGACTACTACAGGATTCTATAATTGCAGTCCTATGTTTTTAATTACAGAGGATAAAGGCAGTGAAAACATGCTCACCCAGAAGCTTGTACACAGATTTTTATAGTAGCTTTATTTATTTCATAATATCCCCAAACTAGAAACAACTGAGCTGAACTTCAATGGTGAATCATTAAAAAACAGTGTGTTCTCAAGATTAAAATGACTACAGACATCCAGAACTCACCTCCTCATCCACAAAGAAGAATCAGTGTAATAGGTGTGCAGTTATATTTTGAGGTGAGTGACTATTGGAGAACACTGGAAAACAGCAAGAGAGAGACTAAAACCTGGAAGAATTCAGAGACCTGAGACAACAGCATAGTGAGAAAAACAAGAAGCCCTGGCATCTCCCACCTGGATCTGCCAGGGGACTCACCCCTCTACAGGGGTAAGAGTGAAAGAGACAGTATCAGAAAACTTTATTAGTACAGATACTGATAATCCTAGCTACTAACTTGGAGCTCACCTACATAAATAACCTGAAATCTGCACATTAGCTTGTTCTGGAAGAAGATTTCACATATTCCCAGCAAACTTCCAGAGTGCCACTACCAGGAACCATCCTGTTAAGGGACCTATTGTCTAAGTTAGGGTTTCTTGAGGGTCAAAAACCTCTGCATAATCAACTCTCTGGAACTCCACTGACATTCTACCACACTGGCTTGGAGGGTAGCTTCCCCAGCAACCCAACTTGGTCAAGTAGTACGGGGGATGGGTGTTGTGACACAGAAGGCCCTAATTTACTATTCACAGCCAAGAAGCTACAGGGAGACTACACTATGATGTTTATCTTGAAATAAAATCAACACTGTATAGCAAACCATACCTCCAAGATGAAGCATCAGGAAAAAGCTGCTTACTTAAAAGGCCACCTCTTAACCTAAAATGTGAATGGATTATGTTCTCCAATTAAAAGATACAGACTGGCTAAATGAATTTCAAAACAACACCCAACAATATACTGACTACAAGAAACTCAATTCACCAGTAAAGGCACACTGAAAGACTGATAAATAAAAGGATGGAAAATGATATTCCAAGGAAATAGAAACCTAAAGTGAGCAATAGCAATATTTATATCTAAAAAAATAGACTTTAAGGTAAACACTGTAAGATGAGATAAAATGGTCACTATATAATGATTAAGGAATCAATTTAACAAGAAGATATAATTATTGTAATTCTGTATACACCTAATGTTGAAACACCCAATAATATAAATAAATACTAACAGACCTAAGAAGAGAAGGACTCCAATATAGTTATATATTGTGGGGGTACAGCACCCCATTTTCAACAATGAATGGATTACTTACACAAAAGTAATAATGAAACATCATTTAAACTATGCTGTATATCAAATGGACTTGTTGGCCATTTATTTATACAATATTCCATCCAACAGCTGAAGAATACATTCTTTTTATCAGTTCATGAAACTTTCTCTAGAATACACTGTATATTAAGTGACAAGTCTTAACAAACTCAAAAAGTTGAAATCATATTCTGTATCTTTCTGATAATAATGGATAAAAACTAGAAGCCAACAAAGAAACAGAATGCATAAAAGTGCATGGAAACTGAAGAACATACATTTAAATGAACAGTGGATAATTAAGGAAGCCATAGGGAAGTTTAAAAATTTCTCAAAACAAATGACAGGGCCGGTGAGATAGCTCAGTGGCATAAGTGCCTGCCTGGCAAGCACGAGGTCCTGAGTTCGACTCCCAGTACCCATATATGATAAAAGGGCCGGTGATATCACTCAGCTGCACGGGCGCCTGCTGGCACGTGAGGTCCTGGGTTAGATCTCCAGTACCCACAAAAAAAAAAAAAAATGACGATGGAAACAACATACCAAAAATTTGTGGAATGCAACAAAAGCAGCACCAAGAGGCACATTTATATGGAAGTTATCTACACTCAAACAAAAACAAAAATGAAAGTAAAGAAAGATTGATTTCAAATAAACAAGGATGCATCTCAAGGCCTTACAAAAAGTAGAGAAGGAAAGAAATACCAAAGATAAGAGCAAAAATAAATGAAATGCTTCTTTGAAAAGAGTAGAACTAGGCAGCCACCCACTTGGGTCCCCCTTCTATCCCTCTTACACAGAAGCTTTCTTTCTCTCAGTAATATTTCCTATTCTTAAAAAGATAATAATAAATAATAGGCCTTTAGCTCAACTAACCAAGAAAAAAAAAGACCCAAATAAATAAAATTAGATTTGAAAAAGGAAGTATTACAGCTAATATCACAGAAATGTAAAGGACCATTAGGGATTATTATGAATACTTATATATTAGCAAATTAGAAAATTTAGGAAAAAAAAGGAGACATATCGGCATGTATACAACCTACCAAAACTGAACCATGAAGATATAAAAAACCTGAATAGACCAATAACGAGTAGAGATTAGATCAGTAATAAAACATTTCTCATCATTGAAAAGCTCAGGACCAGATGGCTTCATTGCCAAATAGTACAAAACTTTTTTTTTTTTTTTTTGTGGGTACTGGGGGTCGACCTCAGGACCTCACGCACCAGCAGGCACCCGGGCCGCTGAGCGATATTACCGGCCCTTTTTTTTTTTCATATGTGGGTACCGGGAGTCGAACTCAGGACCTCATACTTGCCAGGCAGGCGCTTATGCCGCTGAGCCATCTCACCGGCCCAAACTTTTGAAGAACAATGAATATCAATTTTTTTAAAACCAATCTGCAGAATTGAAAGGAGGGAAATTTTTACAAACTTATTTTATGATGCCAGTATTATCCTGTTACCAAAACCAGATAAAGACAGAACAAGAACAAAGTGTACACTGATATCCTTAATGAACATAGATACAAAATTTATCAACAAAATGCTAATACAGGGAATTCAACAGAAAATTAGAAAGATCATTCACCATGCTCAAGCTGTTTCACGTCAGGGATACAAGGACAGTTCAACATACACAAGTCAATAAATGTAGTAGATCACATCAACAAGATAGAGAGTAATCACCATATGATCGTCTGAATAGATACAGAAAAAACATTTCATAAAATTCAACATCTCTTCATGATAAAAGCTCTGAACAAATTAGGTGTAGAAGGACTGCATCTCAACTTAATAAATGCTATTTATGACAAACCCATAGCCAATATGGCACTGAATGAGAAAAAGCTGAAAGCATTTCTACTAAGATCAGGAACAAAACAAGGCATGTCCACTCTTATTGTTTTCATTCAATATAGTACTAGTAGAGAACAAACAGGCAACAGAAAGAGATAAAAATGATACAAATAGTAAGGGAGGAAGTAAAATTATCCCTGTTAGCAGATAATACGTTTGTATACATAGAAAAACCGAGAGTCCACCAAAATAGTATTAGAACTTAAAATAAAGTCAGTAAAGTAGCAGGATACAAAATCAATATATAAAAATCAGTATTTTTTCTATATGCCAATAACAAACCAAGTGAGAAAGCGAACCCATTCACAATAACCACAAAATATCTAGAAATAATAGATATTTTTTATCAAGGAAGTAAAAAGCCACTACACTAAAAATTACAGAACATCCATGAGAGAAACTGAATGAGAAACAAAACAAAGAAAGATTTCCCATATTAATAGATTGGAAGAATTGATGCATTAAAATGTTCATACTACCTGGTGATCTACAGATACAGTACAATCACCATAAAGATATTTAATAATATTCTTCACAGAACTAGAAAAGCAATACTAAAATTCATATGGAAACACAAAGGCCCCTGAATAACCAAGGGAATCCTCACCAAGAAAAACAAAGCACATCTTTTTAATAAATATGGCTGGGAAAACTTGATATCCACATGCAGGTGACTGAAACTTGACCCCGATTTCTCACACTATAAAAAGTCAGCTCCAAGCAAATCAAGTACCCAAATGTAAGACTTGAAATTTTGAATCTACTATCATAAAACATAGGAAGAACACCATGAAATACTCAGTTAAGTGCCAGACCTAAAGTCATGTAGGTAGTCAGTGGAATTCAAGTTGAGGTCCATCTCTCTACTCCAGGCAATGGTTTTCTATATGGGACATCTAATACATAAGAAACAAAAGCACAGGAAACAAAAGCAAAAATAGGCCAATGGGATTACATCAAATTCAAAAGCTTTGGCAAAGGAAAGGAAACAACACAGTGAAAGAGACAACCTACAGAATGTGAGAAAATATTAGCACCCTATACATATGACAAGGGAATGATATCCAGAACACATAAAAAACTTAATAGCAAAAAAATAAAACTAGCAAGACACAGAAAGACAAGTACAGTGTACTGTGTGTTTTCTTTCCTATGTGTAAATTTTAAAAAGTGGACATGAAAGTAAACGAGTGATTGCTAGAAATTAAGAAGCACATTTGATCAGGGTGAATTGCATGCATGTCTGGAAATATCACACTGAACCCTATTAATAAGATTAATATATATTAATAAAAATACTGCTGAAGGCATACCTTGGAATACTACTAAGGAATAAAAAGGGAACAAACGATTAATAAATGCAAAACCTGAATGAATCTTAAGAGAAATATACTGAGTGGAAGAAAAACAAAGTCAAAAGGTTGCATTGTCTGTGATTCCACTCTGTGATATTCTTGAAATGACAAAGTTATAAAAATTTAAAAAAAAATAGGAATTGTCAGGAAAGAAGGAAGCGATGGGAGGGATGTGCCTATAAAAGGGTAACATGCAGGATTCTTGTTAACAATTGTGAACTGATTATTATGAGGAAACAGAGACTCAGATGAGTTAAGTACCAGACATATAGGTGGTGGGTGACAAGCCTGGTAATCAATTTCAAGTCCATCTTCTTACTCCAGAGTTCATGCTCCTTCTTGTTACCACAGATTAACATCATCGACCAAAGGAATTGCTACTAAACATCTCATCTTTTCCCTCTTCTCAATTACCCATTAGATGGAGAAGGTGAAAAAGCATACAAATACATATTTTCATATGAATATTCACATGCAGAACCAGTGAGTAAATGGGAAGTGGAGTCTTGCTGGGGGACCCCTGCTTCTCTCCTGCCCAGTGGGTGTCAAAGTAGGGCTAGAAGCATCTATATGGTGCCCAGACTGAGACCTCAGGCAAATGGCTTTTACAGGTCTACTTGACTAAGTTGATTTACCTGGACCAAGTTCATTCAGGCACAGATGGTTAATGTAGGAGATAACACAGAACCAATTAAAGATATATTTATAAAGTCCTCCACTGGCAATCTCTGTGTGTCATCTTTAAGGTAAAGATACTTCATTTTTATAGTTTGCTTACACAGTATCGTATGAATCATTTATAACGGAGTAGTATAAAAGTAAGTCTTTAATCTTTGTACGAGAAAGTTTCCATTTCAATCGCCAGAACAGATTATTCTGTTTATAGCTCCATCTTGGGCCCTAAGGATGCATCAAAAGAAATAAATGCTCTCTGCACAAACAGGGACAAGCTGATTAACTGCTGCTCATGTCCAAGAGGCCACTGTGTTTTGGAGTATCTAGGAGCACATCATTACCAAGTACTCTTAAGATCACTACTGGGTATCTGAAATATCAAAATAAGCAATCACAGCCTACTCCTTGTCCAATAGCCTACCAATTCCATAGGACACTTTCCTATTCCAGCTGCTTCTTTCATCCACAATACTGCTTCCACGAAGATTGGCTAAGCCTCAGACCCTCAGGGCTGCACAGAGCCTTGGTCCAACACTCTGATTATACATGTCAGAGTTCCATTCTGGGCCAAATTAACTGTCCTCAGCCACAACATTGTCATGTTCTGTTTTGAATCTGCCAAGGCTCCTCACCACTGACAGCCTGTTACGATTTATTTAAATATCCCCCCGAAGTCTCATGTTCAGAGGTAGGGCTTCTGAAAGTGATTGCATCATGGTGGCACTATACTAATCAGTGGACTTATCCATTGATCCATGGATGAATGTGCTGTCAGGAGGTGGAGCCTGGTGGAAAGAGGTAGGTCACGTGGAGTATGAACTGGAAGGGGGATTCTTATTCTGTCTCCTCTCTCTGCTTTCTGGTCACCATAGGTTGAGCAGCTGTCCTCCACTATGCTGTTTATGCCTTGAAGCCATTAAACCATAGACTGAAATCTCTAAAACCATGAGCCAAAATATATTTTTCCTTCTTTAAATTGTGAGTGTCAGGTATTTTGTTCCAGTGACAGGAAAATGACTAATGTACTACCCATATTTCCCTTTCTATAATCTTGGCCTCTATTCATCCCTATATTCTAGGCAAACCAAACTAGTCATTGTGTTTCACACCCATCTGGAGGTTGTTGTTGCTATCCTTTTTGGTTTCAGAGGTAGGTCCCTTTTGGTTTTTTGTTTTTTGCAAACAATGAACCTTCTACCTGAAATGCCCACTTCCAAATACCTCCAAATGGTCCACTCTCAAAGATCCAGGTAAGAAATGGATCCTGCAATCCAAGACTTAAAAAAAAAAAAAAAAAAGAAGAAGAAGAAGAAGAGGAAGAAGGAGAAGGAGGAGAAGAAGAGGAGGAAGAGGAAGAGGAAGAGGAAGAAGAAGAAGAAGAAGAAGAAGAAGAAGAAGAAGAAGAAGAAGAAGAAGAAGAAGAAGAAGAAGAAGAAGAAGAAGAAGAAGAAGAAGGTAGAGGATGTAGCTCAGTGTAAAGGCCCTGGGTTCAATTCCCAGTAAACCACCCCCCAGCCCCCCAATCCAGGTCAGGGGCCAAGTCTTTGCCTAGGTCTTACACCAGTCATCCAAGAAGATGGCTGCTGAGTTTCCATAGCGCATGCTCTCTAGAGGCCATCTCACTCCCTACACCTGTGTAAGTAACTGCTGCCTGGGGGCTTTCTGCCCAACTACGGAGAGCTGGTGCTTTTTCATCTCTAGACCTTCAGTTTCTGGCATAGCACCTGGCACAGATATCTGTAGAGCAAATGTTTAATGAATGAAGAAACGAGGAACTCAAGCTCGGGGAGGACACGTGGCTGAGTTTTTCCAGCACAGGACTCGTTTCCATGGTGCTGAACGTCACAGTAGCATCACCACCCATATTTCCAATATCCAAGGCAACACTAAGCACTTGTATGACTCTTCGTCTTCACTTCAGAGGGGGCAGCAGGCGTAAAAAGCCTCGATGAGCAGGCTGGGTTTCTAGTGCCCCTCTGCCGCATCATAGCTTCGTGACTTACAGAAGCGAGTCTCTTTCCCTGCGGACTCAGTACTCCAATTTGTAAACAAGAGGAGGTTGAGATGGATCCGGTGCCTCTCACCCGCTTAGTTTTTTCCTTGTTTCACAGTTGGTGTAAACAGGATTGCCCAGGCACCTAGAGGTTCCCTCCCGCCCCCGTCCCGGGCCCAGAGTGTTCCCGCACCCGGCGACAGTTGCGAGTGTCCCGGGTCTCACCCTGCTGCTAGCGGCCACGGGACGTCTCCATCGGCACCGCGAGAGCCCAAAGCCGCAGCGCTCTCCTCCCGGGCGCGGCCTCCAGCGCCAACGCCAGCCCGGGCGCGCGCGCACCGCCCCTCCGCGGGTGCCAGGCGCGCGCTCGAGCCCCGCTCCGCCCGCGTGGGCACGGACGCCAGGCTGGCCTACACCGCTCTCGGCCCCGGCCAGCCTGCGCGTTCAAGTTCGTGTGCCCTTACACACTCGCCCCGCGCACGCCGCCCCTGCCCTGGCCAGGAGCGCGGACACAGAGCTGCCCTCGCGCGCGCGCCCACCGGAGGATCCGAGGCGGTTACTACGTCCCTCCGCCCCTCGGACTTGCCTGCGACAAACTTTTCTGGCACCAGACGTTGTGCTAGCCGCTGTGGTTGTTGAACCAGCAAAATTAGGGTACACGTATCAGGAATACGCATTACGTCGCCATTTGGCTCTGCACAAGCTCCTTCAGGGAGGAAGAGATCCTTGTCACTGCACCCCGAAAAGATAGCTCGGTCTTTGCCTCAGCAAGGGGTGAGAGGACAGAGTGACCTTAAAAAACAAAAGCAGAAACAAAAAGACTTCATTACACACACAGAGTGAGGAAACGCAGAAGGGGTAAAGGGATAAAGGGTCCCGCTGCCTTTAGACCTCCGTTCCCTCGGTGGGAAATTACCTGGCTCAGGGTGGGAGGGGGCCCTCGCTATAGACAAGACGCCCGGGCAGCCCGTGCGCCTCCCCACAAGCCTGCCCTGCCCCTGAAAACCATGCTGGAGCTCCAGCGACAGACTGTGGGACAGGTCCCTTATTCAGCATGGCTCAGGCGCACGTGACAAACGGGCCCAACTGACTGTCTCTTAGGCCAGGTAGGCCAGCAGAAGTGTCCGGGAACGCAGCCATGTGAGTTTAAAAATAAAACTGGGAGGGGAGAGTATCCTTTTTCTGAGGGAGGGTGGAGAGGCAGAGGAGGAGGGAGGGAAAAGGAGAGAGACAGGGAGAGAGACGGAGAGGGGGCAGACAGAGATCCGGAATACTAACCCGCTAAGTAAGAAACCAGTCATAACCTAGATTTTTACTCTGATGCAGAGAGAATCTCGACTAACAGCTCATTAATTTTATGTGTTGGTCACAATGGCATAAGAGTTATGTAAATAGGCAGCTGTTTCAGAAGTAAAGGAATCATCAACTCTGTCACAAAGGGTGTGGGTGGCCTGATCTGAAACTTGAGGTCTGGCCTTGGTACCTGTGAAAACAGTCTGCAGAAGGAAATTGAAAGCATTTAGAATCCGGATACGATTATTAGCAAAGTGGAAACTAGAACATTTGAGAGTTTTGGCTTTTTTTTTTTTTTATGAATTACCATTTTTCTTACAGGTTCCCTATTTAGTATGTATTTAAAGTTATGAACTGAATCAGTTATGCCTTTAAATACCTCTTTAACGTCCCAGAGAGAGAGCCATAAACATTCATTTGCTTTATGTGCCTCAACTATTTCAATTGAGTCATCATTGAAGGAAGTGGTTTATGATTTTATACAGAAGAGTTATTGTGAGCCTTTATAAAGCCATCCTGCTTATGAGCTAAATTTATTATGTTTGCTAGGTTAATCTGTTTTCTCTAATCGGACACTTAATCATCCAGACTCCTCCCTGCATTTATAGATTCATGAATTTGAATTGAAGAGAGTTGCTCAGTCAAGGCAAAATGATAAATTATCTTTTCATTTTGGGGGTATTTGTGATTAAATGCCTCATAATAGAATTAAAATGGAATAAATCTTGTAATTTTAGTTCTAGATTCCTGCCAGGTATAGATAAAAATGCATTCATTCAAGAGCAAATCCAATTCAGTGCCTAGATGGAATTTATAGGAAAAACAGAAAGCTTTGTAATACAGGAAAGCTGAATTTTTCCTTCCTTTTTGTAGATGGGAGAGATAGTTGATCACTCCATGGTACTCTATGGCACAGAATCAACATTTCCATTCAGAAAGAATGAGGAATTAGCCCAGGGCAGTGATAGATAAGTTTTATTTGAATCTGGAGCTGTAATGTCCAGGGTTGTACATGGTTTGTGGTTGGAGCAGATGTTAGATTACAACCAGATAACCAGTCCCCATTATTTTGGCTATTATAGTAAGTGAAGCAGCATGTAGATAGTACACTTGGTTGCTGCCTAGTTGAGTTGTAAGGGTTGAAACATACTGAAATAACCATAATAGAGATTATTCAGTCATGTTTGTTGTTAAATAAAGTTCACCTTCTCTCAAAAGCATTATGAGGGAACAAGAGCCATTGTTTGCCTTTTTAATGCACAGAGAGAAAAAAAAATTGGCATTGTGTGATATCAGACCAAAGCCTCAAAACAACCCTTACAGATTTTGTGTGTGTGTGGATATCTTGTAATCAGCAAAGCACTTTCATATCCTTTGTGTTATTTGATCCACGCAGCAAACCTGTGTGTACTCAGGTCCTGGCAGTTCCTGGGAAGCCTGAGACACGAAGTTGTGCGCTCACCGCCTCCTGGAGTGGAACTGAGGTCAGGCCTCGTAAAGTCTTATGTTTGTTTATTCATTTGTTTGTTTTACGGCACTGGGGCTTGAAGCAAGGGCCTTCTGCATGCTAAGTGCACACTCTTCCACTGAGCTACACCCGCAACCCTAAAGCCCTTTTAGCTTAAAACACACACACACACACATAAACAATACTTTACTGAATATTTTTAGAATATTCAGTAAGAGAATGCTCTTACCACAGAGGAATAATCAATGTAGGAAGGGGTGGTTATACTAAATACACTGATGATTACGTGTTATGTATTATCATGGGTGTACTGAAATGTCACACCGTACTCCCTAACTACATATAACTATTCTCTGTTCATTAAAAACAGCACTAAAAAATGAAAACAGAGCAAGAAGTGAATATAAACTCAAATATCCCAATAATTATTTTAAGGTTAAAGTGAATAACAGAGTCAAAAAAAATCCCACAAAAATGAAAGACCTGCCCAAATACAGAGCGGAGAAGCCTAGGATGAAAAGGGTCTTTGTGAAGATCTCATGGCCTTCCCTTAGACATCCGTCCAGACAACACAGAGATTGTTGGCTATGTCAGCATCCTGAGTGAGAGTGGAGACAGTCAATCAAATAGTTCAAACCTTGGCCTCCAACATCCATACCGTTAAAGCCCAAGCTTTTTGAAACCAGTCTACTTAGATTGGATTTTTTTAAACTGATGAAGCCTCTCATTCATCCTGCTTCTCACGTTCTTAGTCAATGCAGTTGCACCTGGAGATCTGCTTGCTTACAGGTTCTGTGAGCATTGATCACTCAGGCTCAGTGATGTCTCCGGCACTGCTGCGTCCGATGGCTCTGCCCCTTGAAATGACTGTGCTTGGTGAATTAAGCCGAACCGAGTCCCTGGGGCAGGGAGGGAGATGGGTGTAGAAGATAATGACTTAATGGAGTCCAGATCGGAGGCATAGACACCTGTCCATGTACGGCAAAGAAGGACGCTTGTGTGTTTCTTGTAGAAGTAGCCTGCAGAAAAAAGACAATGAAAAAGTACTGGGCAGTAAGACAGGAGTCTTAATCTCAGGTTTACTACCTGCTAGCTGTGTGACACAGGGCCGGTTCCTTATAACCTTTCTGAGCCTCAGGTTATAATATATGAAATTCAAAAAAATTAAAAAAAATATAGCCTACCATCTTTATAGATTTGTGAATGGTCAATGTACATATCTTAATATATTAGAAAGAATAATCTTAAAGTACAAATTTAAATATGACACAAAGGTATCTTTGAAAATGACACTTAAATTTCACCATATTTAGGAATAAAGTGGCTAAATATATAAATAACACTCCTATTTTTGCTCTCCTTATTTATCTCTTTTTAAAATTTGGAGCAAGTTTTCTTATTTATTAATTGTAACATTTACATATTTTATCTATATGTAGTCACTTAAAAGTGATACCAATGATGTAGTCAAGCTTTTATTGCCTTTCATTGGTCTAATAAATAAAAGCGCATCACTAAAAGGAGGCTACAAATATAAATGATTTCAGGGACTTTGCCCTATGGGAAAATCATACAGTACATTTGGGAAAATGTAATTCTGACTTTTCCTCCATAAAATGCTAAGTTTCAGCACAAAATCTTAAAGCACAAGTGTTTACAGGACTCTTGGTGACAAGGAAAGCGACAGTAAATGTGCTTTAGCACTGAAATTCATGTATCCATGGAAACGTGTGAAGTTCGGCTAGCACACATGCTTGCAGCTTACGGTATTTATCGAAGGGCTGCGGCAGTGATCAGTGGGTTACTATGCGCAAAACGCTGACAGATTGCTGAGAGAGACTGCACAGGCCTCGATCAGGCCGTTTTCCTCTTCTAATGTGACTACAAGGAAATTCAGAGATCTCAGATGTCACCGAGAAGAAGCATGCTTACGTATGTGTACTTGGATGTTTCTGAATACAGCGTTCTTTTTTTCTTTTTTTTTTTTTTTTAATGTGGGTACTGGGAGTCGAACTCAGGACTTCATGCTTGCCAGCAGGCACTTGTGCCGCTGAGTGATATCACCAGCCCTTTTTTTCCTTTATGTGAGTATCAGGAGTTGAACTCAGGACCTCGCGCTTACCAGGCAGGAGCTTACTCCGCTGAGCTATCTCACCGGCCCTGAATACAGTGTTCTTAAATCAGATTTTTAATCAGAAAATCCTTAATAAGCCATCAACATTTCCCTCACCCCTCACATCTATAACTATGTTCAAAAACTCTAGATTTTCTGTGTGAAGGTGCATATATTTCATGGATGCTGGGACAAAATGCCACACATTTCATCAAAGTGATCACTACTGGGAATTTAAATGTGTCCCTGGTCAGTGTTTCCTACTGTAGAATTGCTTTCAGAGCAGAAAGCATGAAAATCACCTACATATATCTGAAGTATTATGACCAAAGACCAATATTTGAATAAAATAAGAAGTAATGCTATTTGCAAAGGCATAGCCACACAGCATTTTGTTCTTGTAAAACCTGCATATCACCTCATTTAGTCCTTGCAGCATACTTCGTAAGTATTCTCACCCTCCTCTCCATTACCAAGTCCTGGATTCTTTCTCCAATATTATTGTAGATGTTGATAACTTGCAAATGATCTATACATGAAAACAGAGGTAAAATTATTAGTGAGTCCTTAAAAATACATTATTTTATTTTTAAAAAATTTCTTTACTTTTTTTCTTTCTTTCTTTCTTTTTTTTTTTTTTAGATATGGTCTTGCTATTAGTTCAGGCTGGCCTTAAACTATGTCATCCAGGCTGGCATCGAACTCATGAACATCCTCCTGCCTCAGCCTCCCAAGTGCCATGATTATAGGTGTGCTCCACCATGCCTAGCTCTCAGAAATTTTCCGTTGAATTTTTTTTTAATGCTTTGTCTTGTAACACTGCACTGACCAGGATGGTAGCCACTGGCCACGTGTGGCAACTGATCACAACTATGGCTGCTGCCAAGTGTGAAATAATATCTGAATATATTGGGTTTAATGGAGCATACTGCTTTCATCACACCTGTTTAATAATTTCTAATATGGGCTGGTGAGATGGCTCAGCGGCGTAAGCGCCTGCCTGGCAAGTGCGAGGGCCCGAGTTCGACTCCCAGAACCCACATACAAAAAAAGGGCCGGTTATAAGGCTCAGCAGCATGGGCGCCTGCTGGCATGCGAGATCCTGAGGTCAACCCCTGGTACCCACAAAAAAAAAAAATTTCTAATATGCTTGCTAAGCTATTTTAAAATATATATGGGGCTAGCATTGTATTTCCACTGGACAGCTTTTCTCTAATGAAACCTTCTAGAGCTTTCCAAAGGGGGTTCGTTATGGTTTAGATCTAAAATGTCCCTCAAAGTTTCATGTGTTTGGAAGGTGATTGGATCATGGAAGTGCTATACTCATCAGTGGATTCATCCTCCGCCCCTTTCTTCTTGTCCTCTTCCCCCTCCTCCTCCTGCTCTTCCTCCTCCCCTTCCTCTTCGTCCTCCTCCTCTCCTACTTCTTCCTCTTCTCCTCCTCCTCCTACATCTCCTCCTTCTCTCCCTCTGCTCCTCATCTGTCTTCTTCTACTGCTCTCTCTTCCTCTTCCTCTTCTCCTTCTCCTTCCTCTTCTTTTTCTCCTTCTCCTTCTCATGTGGTATACTCTAGTCTGCATAGTCTTGCGTTGGACTTGCCATACTTCTCACCAGAATGAAGTTAGTCACACTGATTGCTTTCATCTAAAGTGCTTTCAATTATCCTTCTCTTTGTGAACCATGTTTCTCTTTTCTCCTGTGCGGTTCCCATGGCAAAACCTCAGTCAGCAAGACAATGCTCTTCTCCTGTCAAGACAATGCTCTATTTGTGAGCCAATGAGGCAGAGCCCTACCCTATGAAACCCAGCAAGCCCCACCCACACAGGACTCCCAGTTTGCCAGGAGTGCCAGACAAGGCCTGACGAGCACCTAGGAAGGAAATGCTGCCCTGGGTGGAAATGGGCTCAGCCACATCCTGCTGTCATGAGAAAGTAGCTGAGACTGTTTTGTTATTATCACTTTGTATTATCATTGTAATCTGAACTCAGATTCCAGCCTGAGTCATAATCTGAATACTCATCAGTGGGCTGTGCAATATTCTAATATTTATTTATTTTTCATTTTTGAGACAGGGTCTTGTTATGTTACCCATCCTGGCCTCAAACTCACGTGCTCAACTGATCCTCCCATCCTGGCCTCCAAAGTATCTTGTACTACAAATGCGCACCACCATGTTCAGCTGGCCTTTGTGACTCTTGTCAAATATTTTTAAACTCTGTGACCTCAATTTTGTTTTTATTCTGATTAGTAAGTTAGTGGCATTTAATAAATTATTACGAGCAAACTCTTGTCCAAGAGCTTTTAATGATCCAAGATTCTAGTGATTCATTTTGAATCTGTAAGACTGTGGGATAACGAACATGAATGAAGAAATAATAATTTGCTTCTAATTGTCTTAAGAATGCTTTCAGCTGCATGTAAGAGAAGGCCACATTAATCTTGGTATAAAAAATAGGAGTTTGTGTTTCTTGTATTTTAAGAAATCTGAACATAAGCCATTGCTGGAATAATGTCTTGCATCCACCAAATCTATCAGCAAATTCTGGTGATTTGACTTTCTCAATACATCGAGACTGGACTCTCCAGCTCCAATCACTTCCATACTCATCCAGCCACGGATATTCTTGTTATATTTTTCTAATTTGTCTCCCTATTTCTTCCTTTGCTCTCCTTTAATGTTTTCTATGTCTGGCAACAAGACAGGTGTTTTTAATATTGAAGTACCATGTTGTTCCCCTGCTCAAACTCTTCTAATGATTTCTTATGTCCTTCAGAATGAAATCTGAAAATCCTTATTGTAGCCTCTAAAAGATCTGGACCTCAAGAATCTCTCTTACCTCACTTTGTTCTTTTCACCTGTTGCTCTTTCACTTGAGCCTTTCTGGTCTACCTGCTTCCTGAAGGCCTTTCCACACATTCTCTTTCCTCCCTCTCCCCTTCTCCTCTCAAGCCCTGCTCCTTCGTTTCCTTCAGAGGGACTTTCTTTTATCAACCTGTACAAAATATCATCACATCACTCTGAAGCTCCTTTAACTTGTTTAAATTTTTACCATAGCTTTGAACTCAACCTGATATATACTTATTATCAGCTGCTGTGCTCCCTATTAGAATGAAGCCTCCTATAAACAGAAACATCGTTGTCTGTTTATGTACACTGGTAGAGTGTCTCACTTGTGATCTGTATCCAATAAGTGGTTGTTGAATGAATACTTCAACCACACAGGGATAGCAAGTGCCTCTGTCAGCTTCCCATAATTCCCTTAGCCATCTCCTCTTTGAGGCAAGACAGCTGCTGGAGCTCCCACCATCATATCTTCACACAACCACTTTCAGAAATAAGAAGGAGTGGGGACAAGCCTTTTTCCTCCAACACTTCCCACTTAACAGGGAGACAAATGCCTCTCCTGGAATTCTCCGGCAGACTTCCCTTTACATTTTATTGACTAGCCCTATCTATAAGAAAGGTTTAGAAATACTTATTTTTTCTAGCATTTGGAGAGGGAGATATGTAAGGAAAAATAGTATGACTGATAAAACTATAATACCAATAAAATGCCCTAATTAGCACATCCCAATTTTCTCTATCGCGTGGCTGATTAGAGGTTTGGTAAACTGTGAGATCCGGAGCACACGATGAAGTGCTTCTGCCCTCTAATGCTTCCGATTCTTTTTCACCCTTCATATCTTGAAAACGTAGTCATTTATATGATGAACATTTCCAATTAAATAACTTTTTATTAAATGAAAACAGTTTCAAATAATGAGGTAGAAAAGTTGCTTATATAATTCTATAGTTAGGGAAGATTGCTAGAAGGGTATATCAACGGGACAGATTTCCATCAGAGCAGGAAGAAAGAGGAAAACTGAGAAGGTCTGTGGAAGAGAAGCATCCCCATGCAACATAACCTGAGGGGATGGGGCAGGAGCCAGAGGCAATGCCTTCCTACCTTATTTCAGATCCGTATTCATGCTTAGCAAAAGAACAAAAACTAGGCTTTTATTAATGTTTGGAAATCAAACAGTAAGAATGCTACATGGCAACATAGTTTTCCTTTTGAAAATTTTACAAAAGCTTGGTCCTGGCAGGCAGATGCTATAGCCCGTGACTGTCCTCCAAGTTCTAAAGGACTCTGGAAAACATGCTAAGGTTTAGGTGTCCTGAATGGACACCCACCTCCAAATCTGCCATGAGCTAGCAATGGATGAATATATGAACCAGAGCGAAGAGAAATATTTGGGCCTCACATACTGGGCAAGAGTCAAGAAAGCAACCTGTACAGGGCTCTAGAGAAGGGAGAGAGGAGGCAAGGAGAGAACTTTGACCTGTTAATCTTGAGGATTCTGTGTCCCAGGACTCGGGTTCTCTAGCCAAAAGAAAACAATGAGTTGATAATCCTAGAGCTCTGGAATCAGGATGCAAAGACTTGCGCCTCAAGTTGCAGGTCTCTTCCCTACCAGAGAAAGTAAAATAAGCCAAACTCATAAGAAATTACCTTATTACTGGTGGGGTCACAGTTGCCCACATCTCCTGCTTTGGACAGTAGCATTTGACTCTTCACTGAACTGGCTGGAAAGTTAAGCCAGGAATGAGTCATTCCATCCAGGAAACTAAATCAGTGAAACCACATTTTTAGCTCAAGTGACATTTTTGCTCGGACCAAACTGTCTGATTGATGCCATTAGGACCAGAAAGCTGGTTAAACAGGTGTCTTCAAGGCTGCCAGAACAGGCTCCCTCCCCTGGTTTTTAAGCAGATAACTAATCCTTTTTCTTCCCAGAGCTGCCTGAAGCTCAGCTCCTTAATGGCAAACTTCGAGCAGTGATTCTCTGTGGCTTATTGCTATAAGAAATGTCAAATGCCCTTTGGCTACTGATTCTCAGTATCGGTTTTATCCAGCTCTCATTGTCAGCTCAGAGGCGAGAGCCTGGGAATTTGCATGGAAAGTACAGTTCAGCGAGGTTATCAGAGCCAAATTGGTCTGTGATGGGCCCAGTGGCAAAGATACACGTGACAGTGGCCAGCTCCATGGCATGGCAGCAGCACGGCAGATGCCCAGGGTTTATTTGAAGGGCTTTGCAGTGTGCTGCCCCTCATTCCTTGGACTCCTGGTTACTGACCTCCTCATGTTATGATCATGGTGTCTCATATACCTGTCCAGGTTGACCATTGGAGATAACCTCTCATCTACATGGAATAGCACTACTATATCCAGAGTGACTGGAAATGACTGAAACAAATACATAAAAGATTAGAAACAAGTTTAAGGGAAAAGAAAAAACAGAGCGAGCACATGTGTTCTACCATCAGCAAAGTGTACCAATTCTGTTTGCTGTTAATGTTTTCTGCCCACCCTGTACCACCAATCCCATTTCAACCTCCCATGGCTCATCAGCAGTTTCTAATGTTGATCTGATTGTGTTATGCTCCTGATCCAACCCTTTCCTGCCACCTGCAAGATCAAGTATAAATTCCACTGGCCTAGACATGAGATTGCACGTTACCTTTCAGATTCATCTTCCACTTTTACCTCCCTCTCTGACCCAGCCACCCCCAGTCCCTATGCCATATGTTCTAGCCACATCGAACCACTTAAAACTCTCTGACCATGACAGATGGCATCTTTTCTCCATGTCCGTCATGCCCTTGCACCATCTGTTTCAGAGGTAGCTGCTCTGTATATTTCAAAGCCTTGTTCGGACCACTCCCCAAATGAAGCAGCATCTCTCTCTTCTTCCCTCGGATTGCACTGCTTTCAGACTTGCTAAAATAATGCTCCTTACATGTGCTTTCCATTTCCCTCCAGTAGACTGCGGGTTCCTCACTTCCAACACTGGATGCTATTCATATTTTGGTTCCTAATCCGTAACTCAGGACTGCAGGTAGAAGGAGGTTTAATACCCGGTAGAGGAATGAAAAAAGGAACACGCCTGCCTTCCTTTTATTTTCTGTCCCCTTTCACTATCATTCCCACCAGGGAGTCATTTTGCTAATCACAAATGCCAGTTCTCACTGCTCAGATGTCTCATCCCTGCAAGGCTTCAGATATGATGAAAGTAAGGTGTAGCTCCCTGACTCCTCGAGGGTAAATGAAGGATGATCTATGAGAGCTCCAAGCACAAAATTATAAGCTGATAAAACAGCTGCCCTGCCTCACCTGCTGCCTTCAGTGCTGTTCCAGAAGCTGCTTGCAAATCTGGCTTTCTGACAACTCAGAAGTTTTCAGCAGCCTCCCTGCTGATTTGCTTTCTGGCAGAGCTGAAAAGGTGTCAGTCTGTATGTAATCAGAAGGCCTGGATTCTGGTCTTGGCTCTGCAACTTGAAATCCATATGACTTCATGTAGGATTCTCTGCTCCCTTGTGTGCATAGTAAGGGAAACAATCCTTCCTCCGCCCTTGCTGACCTTACTAGATTCATGTGAAATTCAGAGGCTGTAAAGAATTTGAAATCACTTTATAGCACAGAAAGTTCGCCAGGGGGATAGAGGGTTGTGATACAGCTTTATTTATACCGTAGGCCCACCTGTCTGAGGTTCTTCCATGACTGTTTTCTTCAAGAAGATCAAATTAAATACAATGCCTGACATACAGGCATTTATTTAGGAAGATTAAGTTAAGCACAATGTCTGAGACGTATTTTATTACCTGGGGGAAGACCAAACTCTACCACCTGGGACATTTCCTACATAGTCCTCTAAGTTCCAATCATATGTATATCCATGCGTCCAGACTTAGTTTACCCACTTGGGACTTGTTGGGCATTGATTACAGCTCAATAAAAGCCATATTCTAGAAATACCTGTGCACCTACGAGAGACCTGACTAGTTGACTGAGAGGACATTGCTGGTTATGTCCTCTCAGCAATGAGGTGGTTCTGCGTCATTAGATGGTTAATAGTCTTATTCAGCTTAGAACACAATGATGCGTGCATTTTGGTTAAAGGCATTAAAAGTCTTGTGACATAAATGACAAGGAAAAGTGCCACAATGAATAAGAATAATAATAGCTGACTCTTACAGAGGAGTCACTAGGTACTTCGTACATTCTTACAGCTTCTTCTTAAGCAACAACAATCCTTGAGGTAGGTTCACTTGAGAGCTCTATTTTATAGTCAAGGAAAATGAAGTCACACAGCTTGAGCGTTCAGGACAGATTTGGACCCAACTCTGCCTGACTCACAGCTTGGATGCTTGATCCTATGTCAAGTCCTGGCCTATACAATGTCTACTAGAAGCTAACATTTCCCTCAGGATTGTTGAGAGAGTTATTCTGCTAGAGAGTGTCATGTATACATTTATTCTGTGTTGTTTCCCTGGATAGTCCTCAGCAAATTGAGATGGGAGGAAACAGAGATGAGGCTGGTTATTTTTCAGATTGGTTTGCTGTGGCCACTTGGCTATCTGAAAGGCTTTGTCCATTTCCTTCTCAGACATGGACCCACTTTTTTTCAACCTGGCAATACATTCATCTAAAATTTATATTTACCTGTCCTCCAATGCTATGTGTGGCTATGTCAGTTGTGTTTTATGCAAAGAGATAAAGATGGAAGCAATACCATAGAACACCTTTGTGTTATTTCCAGAGTTGATACATCTGAAAGGTGTACCCTTCTTTCCTCCTGCTTCTTTGTTTCTGTTATGTGAGATACAGGTACGATTGCTGAAGCTTTGATAGTTGTGTCAGACCATGAGAATGGAAGCCATCAGCACAAAAAATCAAGGAGCCTAAATTTATGTCAGTACTGAGCAGGCGATTCTATCTCTTTTAATGTTAAAAAATAAATTTTGAGTATTTAAGAAGATGCTACTTTAGTTTCCCTTTTATATGCAACCAAACTAATCTTAATTGACATGAAAATTACTTGGAAGTTTTCTGGTGTTGCCTGTATTTTATAGACATTTCATTGTGGATGAACACCTCACTTATACAGAAATCATATAATTAATTTTATTCATTTTATTTGCTTTTAATAAAACTAAGATAAATTTAAATTGGAAAAAGCTGAGTTTATTAAGATAAAATCTGAAGGTTCAATTATTTTCCTATCACTAATTTAAATGACTAGTTTAGAATTAATTGGATTTGAATCCAACAAAGAGAAAGAAACATGGCCTCCTATTATATTCAAGATAGGCACATGGCAAGAGGATTTTCCTCCTTAGATTGCAGGTCAAATTCATTTTCTGCACTATTTTGTAATAGATGACACAAACTACATATATTGGATCTAGTCATGTAAATCAAATATGCTGGCCAAAATATTCAACTGGAATTTATATGAGTCTAGGATAAGTTTTGAAATGTGTGAAATCCAAGTACATTTCTGAGATACTTCCAACTTTTGTATGTCGCAGAACACTGTGAAACACGTCCATCAAAAAGCACTTTGAGGGCCGGTGATATAGCTCAGCAGCATAAGTGCCTGCCTGGCAAGTGCGAGGTCCTGAGTTCGACTCCCAGTACCTGCATATAAAAAAAAAAAAAAGGAAGCGCTTTGAAAAAATGGACTTGTGGTATGATAGTGTGAGGAGATCCAGAACCCTGTTCACCAGTGAAAATTGTAAAATTATTTATACACACACACACACACTTTTAAAGATTCTGGAAATGGTCATAAGGATACATAGCAAATGAAGATACATCTGTTCAAGACAATCTATGAATACTTGATAAAAGGTGAGTGTTTGTGTGGGCTCCATTTCTCTCCTCTCCCAGACAAGCCGGGTGGAGACTGCATTCTAGTCAAGAATACAGTGCCACCTCTTCCCTTGGCTGTCAGTTAGAGGGCTTGTTTTTTTCTTGGAAAGAACAGGATGTCTGAGTTTATCATCCTGTCCCCAGCTGCCACTATAGGGTCATGGGTCTGTAGACAGGGAAAAAATAGAACAGAGGCTTCAATAGGTCTTCTAGCTAATCCTGACTAGAAAGAGTTAAAAACAAATTTTACTAGAGAAATTCTTCTGGGAAATAGATCAAGAATGAGGGTAGAGAAAGAGGAACAAACCAGATAAAGAAAGGTACCAAACGGCCTCGGGACTTGCACTAAGAGACTGGAAAAAGAACTGACAGGCAGGGCACAGAAAGCCAACTGCATGAACAATAAGCCACCCCCACCTCCAACAAAATATAGTGTCAGCAAATTTTTAGAAATTTTATAGAAATTAAAATCAAGTAGTAGCCCATTGCTATACTGAGACAGGATATGCTCATGCAGCTTGTCACATAGTTAGGCTGCTAAGCTCAGTCAGCCTTGACTGTCTTCGTCCAGCTGCTTCTTCCAGATAGCCGGTGAGGTCAACCTGACCGCATCCAGCTGTGATGTCTGTGTTTTCCTGCATAGAAATATATGTCCAGTTTTTCTAACATGCTTCAAGGACTTTATGCCTAGGACAGACTGGCCCAGTCAAGGACACATTTAACTCTACCTGCTATGCTCAAACCCCCTCCCTCCCAGAGTGTTCCTGCCTTGTGATAAACAATTCCTTTTAAGTAAACCTGCTTAAAACAAATCTGCCTGACAACATACAACTTGATTCTTGTAACCAATTATGTAATAACCTGCTATCAGCTTTCGTACTTCCTGTCTGCAAAAATGTATATAAGGTTCTGTTTCACTCTGAGCAGAGGCTGGTGTTTTTGGAACCCCTAATTCCCACCAGCCCACTGGTGTTGATAAAAGTTGCCTTCCAACTCCTCCGTGCAAAGAGTCTTTCATTCAGTTTGGTATCAGATTTCTGCAACAATAGGAGAAGCAAGGGGGAGGTAACTAAGGAAGTATATAGTCACACATATGCACTAACATACATATATATACATGTGCATTCACTCTAGAGTCACTATATTATTCACTCTACTGTCATTGTAGAGTGCAAAAGACAGCCACACACCCCTTTACTCACTCTAAGCTAACCATGAGTAAGGTACCCCCTTACCAACTAGCTGCCCACTCCAAATGTAAGGCCTTAAAAGGTAAGTCAAGGACAAGTAAACAAACAGAAAGAAGTTGCATATAGACCACTGCAAAAAATTACATTAGACAGAGGTGCCCTGAAGCCAATCCAGTTATGGCAAGTTCTGTGATGGAGGGAGAGTCTCTGACACCCCTATAAAAGCAGTTGGAAACAAAGGACCCACAAGTCCTCCATCTTCCTGGGGCCCTCCACCCTGATTCTCTCTTAGCAGGATAGCTGTCTACCTTCTCCTTTCTCCATCCTCCTTTTCCTCTTTATAAATAAAGTGCCTTCCTTTTGTTAAACTTTGTTCCTCTAATTTTTTATTGGGGCTGAGTTTACAATTTCAATGGGATGCTTGAACAGCAGAACAGTGGTGCTCATCCCCCAGATGGACATCATTGATTCCCTGACCAGGAGCCAGGCATGACACCACTGAATGTGATCAAGAGTGAGGGCTCTCTACCTCCATTCACTGAGCATTAAATGTGCATGGATAAATAACCCAATCAAAAGATAGATATTGTCAATTTGGATGGAAAAAGATGAACCAACCATATGTCAACTGAAAGATGACACATTTTTTAGTCAAGACACAAAAATGTTTAATGTGAAAGAAAAGAGAAAGATACATCATACAAACAACAAATGCAAGAAAGCTGGAGTAAATGTGGGTCAAAGTTAAAAGAAAAGGGCCGGTGAGATGGCTCAGCGGCACGGGCATCTGCTGGCATGTGAGGTCCTGAGTTCAACCCCCGCCACCCACAAAAAAAAAAAAGTTCAAAGAAAAATCAGAAAATACTTTGAGATGAATGAAAATGAGAAATAGATGCACTCAAGCATATAGCTCTATAAGCTTACTAGATGCACCAAAGCTTATTAGCTTATAGCTAATGCAATGTTTAACTGTAGATGTCGACATTAAGAAGGAAGAATATCCCAAATCATTAACTGCCTCAGACACTAAAAAGTAAGACCAAACTAAACCTGAAAAAAAATGAAAAAAATAATGACTAGAGTGTAAATTAATGGGATTTCTTTAATATTACATATTGACATGCAAATCAAGACCACAATAAAAACCCCCTCATACTCCCTAGAATGGTTGGAATTGAAAAGTCAAAGAATGTTGCAAAGATGTGGAAAACACAGGACTCTCATACCCCGTTGCTGGAAATGTAAAATAGTATGGTTCTTTTAGAGAATAATCTAGCACTTTTTCCAATGATTATAAGCCAGCAATTCTATTCCTAGGTACAGACCCAAGAATAGTGAAAATATATGTCCACACATTTGTACATGAATGTTAATCTGAAAGGTAAAAACAACCCAAGTGTTCATCAATCAGAAATAGATAAACAAAATGGTTCATTCATAAAATGGAACAATATTTAGCTATAAAAAGGAATTAAGTACTGAGACTTACTGTAACATGTATAAACCTTGAAAATACTATGCTAAACAAAAGAAAACCCATATAAAAGGTAACAAATTACATAATTCTATGCATATGAAAGTCTAGAATAAAGATATTTGTAGACAAAGTAGATTAATGGTTGCTTAGGGCCAGGAGAGTAGAGAAATGGGAGCTTTGGAGAATTATGACTGAGGAGGCTTCTTTTTGAGAAATTGAATATTCTAAAATAGACTGCAACGATAGTCACACATGTATTAGGAACCACTGAATGGTAAATTTTAACTGAGTGACTTGTATAGTCTAAACTAAATTACAATAAAGTTTTTGAAAGTTTCTTTGAATTAGTTCTTTAATTTTATGTTTTTCTTCAAGGGAAATAGATAATAGATTTTGAATAATAATATAGTCATTTATCACTTATATTTGTGTAATACAATATTAGAACTGGGAAATGTTTGAGACCACAATGTTAAATGAAATAAACCAGACGCATGAGCTTAAATATCTCATGAGAAACCCAAAGTATAAATAAATTAAAGAGCAAAATAAAAGATGATAATAGGGAACAAGGAGATACATCTTTTGCAAAAGGTAAGGGACCAAGAGATGGAAGAAAGGAGACAGGGGCAGGGGAAGAGGATGAAAGCAGAATTAAGATGTGTTATGTACATGTACCGACTCCCCACAAAGAATATAATCATCATGTACTGCAATCGTGTGCTAATAAAAAAAAATCTTAAAAAGGTTGTTCCTACCACAAATCCCAATTCTGCTGAATTCCTAAATTATATTCACCTTTCATTTATTGCATTTCCTCCCTTTGACCTGGATAGAGCTAAATGAACATAATGTTCAAATGTAGTGAGTCCCTGGCATTACCACCAGTCATTGTAAACAACCAATAAATAATAGCTACCATTACCACCCTTACCAATATTGTCACCACCTCCAACACTATGCCGGTTTTTTAACATCTCGTCTATCTGCCTCTTCTGCTTGGTTTCTGGGACTTTAATCTAAATTTACTTTTAATTGTTCCGTGGTTGGCTGTATGTGTACCTGTATTTGTGTTTATGTGTATGTTTTGTGTGAATTGGAAAATTTCCAGATTCTTTAAAGAAGTTGTTAAATCGTCATTAAATAATCTGATTAAGGACTATTACCTATTCACTAATGACTTTACTGAGAAGCTCGACTGTATGCTTACACTTTATAGCTGTCAAGTGTAAGAGCTCCGAATGTCCGGCTTTGGGCTTCTTTTATTCCCCGGTAATTACATTAAGGGTCCCTGCAGCCCTTGCAATGATTTGCAGCTCCCCGTCAGGAGATGAAGGTGGAATGTGTGTTTCTTCCTATTAGATATGTCACATAAGTAAGTTAGGATTGCCTGTTTTGGAGTATGGCACCCGTGACAGTGTTTGTGGCCTACTTAAATATCAAATGAAATTTTAAAAAAATTTACTAGCTAAGGAAGGCCCAGAATTTCTCAGAACAAAGGATAAAGGTTGAAATAATTATACTCTCACCTGATAATGTGCCCTCCTTCCCTCCACCCCCTTCTGATTCTACAAAACAGTCAGGCTAAAGAAACCATAGTTGAAAGTTTTCATTAGATAAGTCTGATTAAGCAGGATATTGCTGTACTTGACTAACATTGTACCCCAACTTGGGTACCTGAATAATTATTTTTCTATTTTTGTAATGCAATTAAATAGTGACTATTTTCACACTGAATCAATCACTAAAGCAAAGATCATTAAAATGCTGATATAAAATATGTAATGTTTTCATTGCTTTAAAAGAGTAGGAAAAATTTTAAATTATTCATCTAAATATTCAAAAGAGACCATAGTACGAAAATATATTTTAAAAAACCAACCAACCATAATGTGCCAAACTAAATACCTCTATTTTATAAATATTATCTTTTATAAAAAGAAGTGAAGGGGAAGCATTCCATTGTTAGAACATTGGATTCTGTATTTTACAAGTGTAAAGAATGAACTAAAGAGAGATAAAAATCAATTGTAATTGAAGAGTAACAGAAAAGAAATACCTCACATGAGTAGCAATTTTTACTTCTTAAAATTTTTCCCAAATGTTAGTAGTTTTCTCTGGACTGTGGTAAGAAGTCAAAGACATGGTATTATTGTGCTTTATCTAGATTTCTTGCTTAAATATGGAACTAAAAATTATGTTGTTTTACTTACTCTGAATAAAGTGTTAAATTACGGACCACCCAGGCATTGCTTTATTTTGATTAGACTTTGGATTTGTTGCTTTTTCTTGAAAATCAATGAAATGCTCTATACTCTGGGTTTATCTCTAAAAGGCTGAGAATAAAATGTTGAACAATCTCTCCAGATTGTTTAAAAAATAATCAACACTTCCAAGTAGTTTATTTTGGAGTTGGAAGAAAACAACGTAATATTTTTTTCTAAATCTGACCTCAACCACTTCAATATTCTAGGGAAATTGCAGAATTTATCTCAGGAGAAAAATTGCTCTCTCATTTATGGAAAAACACATTAATGGGCCTTTAGTTACAAAAAAAGGAATGCCCCGGGCTAGTGTTGGAAATTTGGCAGTAAATTACTCTGCATAATAAAATAAAAGGCAGCAAAGTTTTTTTCCCAGTGGGAGTGGTAGGGCCTGGGCAAAAGAGGTTCCCTGCTGTGGGGCACAGCTGAAAGACTTCAGAACCAGCACCAGGACCGCTAGTTAGATTTCAGCAGGAGTCACTTTAGCCAAACTTCAGTGGGAATTGCACACAAGCATTTTCCATTTGTTGTTCTTCAAGGAGTCAAGATGGAACTGTGGTTGCCTTTGGGGGGAAGAAATGAAGTCCAGAGAGGGCTGACTTCTGAAAGCAGACATTGAGGTAATGGAGAATTTAATTAGGAACAGGAACTTGGAGTAGCAGGGAATAGATACACCTCAGGAGAATCCTTTGCAGAACTTCCGGAAGTTCAGTGGGATTGAGCTCAAGTTTATCTTACTTTGGGGTAAGGGGTGGTATTAAGGGCTGCTGCTGCTGCTGCTGATGATGATGATGAAGAGTAACAAGACCTATAATAATAGTTGTGCCAGTTCCTCATAAGGAAAATGGACCAACCATAGAATCCATCAATTCCACTTCTGGGTGCTGAAAAGATTGAAAGCAGAGATTCAGATCATTGTACACACATTTTAATTGCAGCACCATTCATCATAGCCAAAATGTGGAAAACACACAAATATCCAGCAATAGATGAAGGGATAAACAAAATATGTTTTATATTTATATATATATTTTATATATTTATACATATATGTCTTAGTCTGTTTTTCATAATTACAACAGAGTACTTGAGACTTGGTAATTTATGAAGAAAAGAGGCTGTGAATATATTTAATGCCACTGCTATTTACATTTCAAAATGGTTAGTGTAGCAAAATTTTGATTTTCAAAAGACACAAGAATATGTAAAATCTATTGACTACTTGAAATGTGACAGATACTTTTCTAATTTCTTTAAATATTATCTCACTGAATTCTCACAGCAACGCTCTGAAGAATGATGATCTCCACTTCATAGGTGAATGAACTGTGCACAGGGAGGCACTGGGAGACGATATTCCGCAAGTCTCTCACGGTTCCCATCTTGTGAGCAAAGGCACTGCTTGTGTAACGAATAGACTTGCAAAATGAAAATAAAGTTTCTTTTAGGTGTAAAAGGCAGGTATGCTTATTATCCAATATAATGAAGGAATGCTTCCCTTTGGGGCAAAGGCCAGGCAGGATTATTGCCCATTATAAAAGGTGCTGGGTCCCTATACTCAAGGTTCACTTCTGTAACACAACCCGCTCTGCACGCAAACATCTCCTGCCCTTTCTGCGTCACACTGTAGGAATCAGATCAGAACTGGCACAAAGGCTGACATCTTGCCCCAAGTAATAAGTCCTCTGTCTGAGACCAGCGTTCCATGATTTCTGCCAGTATCCATGAAACTATAGCCAATAACTCAGCTTGCAAGTAAGGTAGAATCTCAGAGTTTGGTATTTCTGACAAGAGGATAAGCAAATTGCCCATGGCCACTCAGCTAAACAATAGTGGACTCAGGATTTGGGCCAGCTCAGGTTGTTATATTCCAGAGCTCATGTGTGCCTCACTCACCATACTATTTTGAAAGAGATGGTGGCTCCAAACAGTCAGAACACAGGGAAGTAGCACTCAGATATGTGTGTCATAAAAGTTAATGGAACACATACATAACCTTTGGTAAGTCAGTCCAGCTATGTTAGATATAGACTGCCTCTCTTGCAATTATCGTCAGTTTAGAGTGAATAAAAATGTATCAAAAATTATCAGCATAATTGATATATCAGAGAGAAATACCCTCTATCCTATCCTAACCCTTGCAAACCTACGACTCTGCAACTTTTCTTTCATAGTTCTGCCAAGACACATTTTAAAATGTTACATCTTGCTGGGTGTGGTGGCACAAGCCTGTAATCCCACCACTTGGGAGGCTGAGGCAGGAGGATTGCTGTGACTTCAAGGCCAGCCTGGGCTACATAGTGAAACCCTACCTCAAAAAACAAAAACAAAAACAAAAACAAAAATAAATTACATCTTGCACAAAGCCCTTCCTATTTCCTCAATAAAAAGTAACCTGATGTTTTTCTGAATTTGAAAATATTCTGTATTTCTCTCTAGAATTAATACCACAGGACAGTTAAGAGCATGAGCTCTGGAGCTAGATTGCCTTGATTCTGGTCGTGGTTCTGCCACTTCTCAACAGTGTTACCTTGGGCACTACATGCAGGCAGGGCGAGCCTGTTTCTTCACCTGAAAATTGGAGATTACAGTTTTGACAGTAGGTCAAGGCACAGCTATAATAAAGAAAACATATCTCTTTGTTGCTGTAGATCCATGGTTTAAAAAGAAAAACATGCATTTTCTATGAGGACATTAGCTTTTCTTGGCTTTGCGACTCATGACATAAAACTCCCTATGTTATGAGACTAAATGAATTCATCCATTTAAAGCACTTCGAATACTGTCTGCTACATCATTAAGTTTTCAGTGACTGTCTCCTATCATCATCCATCTCTTGCAGCCTTTTAAAATTATACCTGGATTCGTGGCTACGTGTGTCTGTTACCTGCATGTCAGCCTAAAGCAGCCAGCGGCTATAGATGTAGTCTCATCTATTCTGTCAAATACCAATGACTATGACCCCTTTCCTGGTTGTTTAAGAAGTTTAAAAAGAGAAATCACATTCCCATCAGTCCTCAAGTCTGTTTTTATGTTTTCCTGATCAAGTATCAATTGGAAAGCATCCCCTCAATCAGCCTGAGACCCCACAGGTCCTCTGTGGTGTCACTTGGAGCTGAAACTCTGCACCCACCAACACCAGTACCACTGCCTAGGTGGAGCTGGGGAGCCACCACACCTAGATCAATGTCTTCCTGGGAGCTGGGGAGTTGGGTCTAGGAGGGGTGAGAGGGAGGGATTACTAAAGGCACTACACAATTTTGTGGGTCGATGGATATGTTTGTCTTTACTGTGGCGATTGCTTCCTGGATATCTACAGATGTCAAAATTTATAAACCAGGTGCAGTGGTACACACCTGTAATCCCAGCACTCTGGGAGGATCATAAGTTTGAATCCAGCCTGGACAGCTCAGCAACTTAGTGAGACCCTGTCTCAAAATTTAAAAGAAAAAAATGAAAAAGTTAGAAAGAGTTGGGGATATGGCTTAGCAGAAAGGCTCTGGGTTCATGCCATAGTATCCACTCACGCAATTCACATAAGAACATTTTATCACATTTTTCCCTTTTAGTATCTGTGGCCACGTAGCAGCTTTACCAAATGGACACAGACAGAAAATGTGTCACTTAACTTTATTTCTCCAAATCATCTGAGCTCTGCACCCTTGAATCAAAATATCCTCTTTAATACCAATTCCTTAGTTCTTCTTTGGAGTATAGGAGGTAGCTCTTTGGGGGCAGACTTTTAGCTTTGCTCCCCATGAACCTTAGCAGAGTATCATGCAGGCACTGCAGGCACAAAATCATACATATGAATGAGTAAGGAACTAATTAACAAATTAACTGAATAATTATCCATGATAACAGTCTTGACAATGTTGTTTAGGGGTAGCTCTCTGATTGCTAACATATATCTCCCCAGGATAAGATTTCCTTTTGACAGTCCAATACATCTCACTTCAGATTATCAAACAACAGATCTTTGAAGAAGATCTATGAGTACAAAAGATGTCATTCATAAGAAAAAAATCTAAGGGGCATTATTTGTTTCTTTTCAAATACAGCATCAAGGCAGTCTGGTATGTGTCTTTTCAGAAGCATTAAAATTTGCAATTGTTGTTTAATACCTACTGGATTCTGGTGATAAAAGTCCCTGCCAACATTCAGGAATCTGAATGGAAATGGAGAGGGGACTATAAATAAGAGAAAAGCTGTGGGCCAGTAGATAGGAACCTTGTGTTTTAATCACAAATCTGCAGCATACTATTGGAACCTGGAAAAATTACTTCATTGTTCTTGAGCTTCATTTTCTAGTCCTTAAAACAAGGCATAAGGCAAAATTATCCATGGGGTTTTCTATGCCAATATTCTATGATATTTGTGATTCTAGAATGGACTGACTTAAAGTAGACCTAGGTTTAAAAGTACTTTTGGGGAGAGAGCAAAATAAGGTGTACAGTTGAGGGAGTAAGTGGCAGGGGAGGTGGTTAAATATGCTAAGTATTCCACCTTTAAATAACTCTAATACACGAGGTGGGGGCAGTCACTAACCAGAGTTTTTGTTGTTGTTGTTTTGTTTTCAGTGCTGAGGATTGAACACAGGCCTTCAAGTATGCCAGGGTTCAATCCAGGGTTCACTCCCAGCCCCGCCTGCCAGTTCTTTATCACTGAACTTTCGAGTATACCTCTCATATTGTCCTACACTTTATCCAGAGAACACAGAGCCTTAGCTTTGTGTTCTTGCTAAGGATAAATTATGTAATGGAAAGAAAAGCGCTGTAGCTTTGTTGTGAAGGGAGCACAAGCCACTTATCCTGCAACTTTCCTACGCATGTTTCATCTCCAGGGACACCAGGCAAAGATTTGGCACAATCTATGTTCAATCACTGTCAGGGACTAGAATTGCATTTTCTGCCCCTGTTTCTACTTGGCAAGAGTCATTTTTGTGCTGATGCCTGATGGGATTCAGTCTCTGGAAGAGTGATGATTGATTGCCAGGTGCAAATTGTGATCAATCCAGTGCCACTGTGGGCCACCAACCCCCAGAATGTAAGAAGCAAAGCATGCATTTTCTGTGAGGACACTGTAGCTTTCTTTCGCTGTGCAGCTTATGACGTAAATGCCCTAGAGTTAAGAAAAAATTATAAATTATTATAACCAATTATATACTGAGTGAACTGGACTCCTTCATAGAAGCAGATAGTAGGGAAAATAAATAAATTACTGTCAGGACTCAGAGTCTTCACTGTAAGAAATGAAAGCATAATGGTTATTTCAAAAGACTTTACTACTGGTTTCTTTCCCATGCTAGGCTTATCTAGTCAAGTAAACGTGGTACGTGTTTAGTCCAGCTATATCTCCATCTTTTGCTCCTGCTGGAGCAAAAACATAGCTCTGCCTGGAAAAAAAATCAAGTATTGAAATTCTTGAAAAGTACTCTGAGTGTATTCTGAAGATGACAAAAAGTAGAACTGAATATAGTTCAAAACAATATAAAAGTCCCTAAAATCTTTACACATCTCTTCTCCAAAGTTCCAGTCACATTCCTCTGAAAGAGAGACAACTCAAAATTTTATTTAGTTTTTGCAACATCTCCAAGACCAGGGTCTCTTGGTGTATGTGGTCATTTCTGTCCAGTTTTGCTACAGCAACTTAGAGTTTGGCAATAGAGTTGCTCCTTGGTGTTAATGAGAGGCTGGCTCCACATCCATCCCTGACCCCAAGGGTACCAGCATCCTTGGATACTCAAGTCATTTGTACAGTGTGGTTTAGGATTTACATATAACCTATGCATACCCTTCACTAGATTTTAGATCATCTCTAGATTATTTATAATACAGCAAATGCTATGTAAATAATTGTTATGTCATATTGCTTAAGGAAAATAACAAGAAAAAGTATGTACATATTTTGTACAGATGAAAAATTTTTAAAAATATTTTCGCTATGTGATTGGTTGAATCGGAAGATGTATAATATGTGAATATAGAGACTCAACTGCACAGAAAAAAAAAATAAGAAACACTTCTGTGACCCTAGCTCCTACCCCACTCAAACAAGACAAGATATCCAAATAAAAGAACCTCATTTGGGATAAGGAAATATGGAAAACTAAGGGGTCACTGGTCCATGACAAGGATGAAAAACCAGTGGGTGGGTGTTTTAAAAAATCTTGCTCTAGGGCCAGTGAGATGGCTCAGCGGCGTAAGCGCCTGCCTGGCAAGCACAAGGGCCTGAGTTCGACTCCCGGAACCCACATACGAAAAAAGGGCCGGTGATATCGCTCAGCGGCATGGGCGCCTGCTGGTGCGCTTTGTCCTGAGGTCCACCCCCAGTACCCACATTAAAAAAAAAAAAAAAAAGGAAAGAAAGAGATTTGAAATTTGGGACACTATCTTCTTTTACTTTGAAAGTTATAGGGGCCAGTGAGATGGCTCAGCGGCGTAAGTGCCTGCCTGGCAAGCTCGAGGGCCCGAGTTCGACCTCCGGAAACCACATACAAAAAAAGGGCCGGTGATATCGCTCAGCGGCACAGGCGCCTGCTGGCTTGTGAGGTCTTGAAGTCGACCGCCAGTACCCAAAAAAAAAAAAAAAAAAATCTTGCTCTACAGTGGAGGAAAATCTTAGTAATCCTTGGACTTGGATTTTTGGGAAGATTTCCCTATTGCGTTATTTTCTATAGTCCCTACTCATGCCACCTGGAAAATTGGAGACACAAAATCAGGTTTCACAGTCATGACTTTTTAAGGCCAGGCTTATAGTTGCTTCTTAGCAATGCATTTTCCTCAAAAAACAGAGGGGGCTTCTGACCTATTTGCAGCTGGTGCATTCCATGTGGGAACTAACATACTCAAAGTTCTTTCCCACTCCAAGAAGAAGAGATAACAATCATAAATATATATGCAGCAAATACCAGTGCACCCAACTTTATAAAACAAATGTTAATGAACATGAAAATTCAAATAAGCACTGACACAATTGTAATGGGGGATTTCAATACCCCACTGTCACAAATAGATCAACTAGACAAAAAATCAATAAAAGAATATCAGCAATGAATCCAATCTATAAACAAATGGACTTAGTAGATGTCTACACCACAGCATCAGAATGCACATTGTTCTTAGCTGCATATGGGATGTTCTCTAAAATAGACCATATGCTAGCCCACAGACCATGTTTAGTAAATGCAAAGGAATTGAAATTATCCCATGCATATTATCAAACCATAATGCAATGAAATTGTAAATCAATGGCAAAAAAAACCAAAAACTACATAAACACGTGGAAATTAAATAATATCCTCCTGAACCAACAATGGGTCACAGATGAAATTAAAGAAGGCCGGTGAGATGGCTCAGCAGCGTAAGTGCCTGCCTTGCAAGCACGAGTGCCCGAGTTCGACTCCCGGAACCAACATACGAAAAAGGGGCCGGTGATATCGCTCAGTGGCACAGGTCCCTGTTGGCGCACGAGGTCCTGAGGTCGACCCCCCCGGTACCCACACACAAAAAAAAGAAATTAAAGAAGAAATCAGACAGTTTCTAGAATTAAATGATAATGCCAATACAACATGCTGGAATTTATGGGATGAAATGAAAGCTGTCCCATGAGGAAATTTGTAGCAATGAAATCTCACATTAGAAAACAGAGCGAGCTCAAATGAACAATCTAATGTTGAACCTCAGACTCCTAGAAAAAGAAGAATGAGTCAAGCCCGAAGCTCATAGGAGGGAGGAAACTGTAAAGATTAGAGCAGAAATTAATGCAACTGAGACTAAAAAACAATGTAAAGAATCAATTGATCAAAGAGTTGTTTCTTTGAAAGACTAAATAAAATTGATAAAAAGCCTATCTTATCAAAAAAAAGAAAGGTAAGACTCAAATGCATTCAATTAGGATTGAAAAGGGTGAAAATACAATGGATCCTGAAGAAATACAGATCATCAATAGCTATTTTGAGAGTCTTTATTCCAATAAGATGGAAAACATGGGAAAAATGGATGGATTCCTAGATACATATGAATTACCAAAGTTGAATCAAGAAGATATAAAAATTCTAAGAACCAACATGGTGAAAATGGCCATACTCTGGAAACTGTTACACAGATTAAATGCAATCCTAATCAAAATACCATTAGCATAACTCACAGATCTAGAGAAAACAGTCTCAAAATTCATTTGGAAACAGAAGAGACCTAGAATAGCAAAAACAATCCTGGGCAACAATGGTAAGGGAGGAGACATCACAATTCTTGACTTGAAATTATACCACAAAGCTACTGTGATAAAATCAGCATGGTACTGGCAAAAAAACCAGACCTGAGGATCAGTGTAACAGATTAGAAGATATAGGCACAACTACAAACACACTCAGCCGCCTTATCTTTGACAAAAGGGCCAAACATGTTCACTGGAAGAAAGATAACCTCTTTAATAAATGGTTCTGGAGAAACTGGCTTTCCGCATGCCAAAGACTAAAACTAGACCCATGTCTATCACCATGCACTAAACTAAAGTCAAAATGGATCAAAGATCTAAATATTAAAAGAGAAACACTAAATCTACTGGAAGTCAAAGTAGGTGGAAATCTTGAAGACAGATGTGTAGGCAGAGAGGTCATGAACGAAAACCAAACTACATGGGAAGTACTTCAAAGAATCAACAACTGGGATCTCATCTTACTAAAAAGTTTTTGAAAATCAAAAGAAATCACCAACAGAGTGAAAAGAAAGTCCACAGAGTGGGAAAAAAATTTTAGCCAAATGTCCGTCAGACAAAGGACTTTTATCTAGAACATATAAAGAACTGAAAAATATCAGACCCTCCCAAATTCAAAGACCCAACCCAAAAATGGGCATATGAGATGAATATGTACTTCTCAGATGAAGAAATACAAATGGCAAATAAATATATGAAAAAAATATTCAACATCATTGGTCATTCAAAAAATGCAAGTTAAAACAACACTGAGATTACATCTCACCCCAGAAAGAATGGCTATCCTTAAGAAATCAACCAATAAATGCTGGTGGGGCTGTGGGGAGAAAGCAACCCTTCTCCACTGTTGGTGGAAGTGTAGACTGGTATAACCACTGTGAAAATCAGCGTGGAGATTCCTCAAAAAACTAGGATTAGAGGTCCCATTTGACCCAGTTCTTCCCCTTCTGGGTATTTTCCCAGAAGAATTAAAAACATCAATATATGTGCACCCATGTTTATAGCAGCACAATTTATAATAGCTAAATCTTGGAAACAACCCAAGTGCCCATCAACTGAGGAAAGGATTAAAAAGCTGTGGTATTTTTATACAATGGAGTACTACTCAGCCATAAAGAAGGATAAACTCGAGGCTTTTGTAGGTAAATGGATGCAACTTGATACCATACTCATAAGTGAAATAAATCAGACTCACATGTGTAAACATGGTATTGTCTCCATAGTGTGAGAAACTGAAAGAGTAAATAAGATCCAAAATTCACAATGGATATTGTAAAAGGGAAAGAAACTGCTCAAAGGGAAAGAACAACTGGGATGAGGGAAAGGAGAAAGAAGGAAAGGAAAAGAAAAAATACGTATTTGTATATACACAAGATAGCTAAGATAATTATACTACTAATTTCTTTTAGCTCATTGAAAAGAACGGCTTGTGCTTACATTGTTTGATCAGTTTTGCATGCCTATATCTTGTAATCTGAGCGACCTCCTCGAAGATAGTACTGTGCAACATATTATATATGTTAATTTCTTCTTTTCTTGTTTTGAAATTCTGTATCATTGATTTTATTGGTTTTTTCTCTTTAAAATAAAAAAGAAGATGCAAAAATTCTAAATAACCCAGTATCAGTCAATAAAATTGAAGATGTAATTAAAAACCTACCAACAAGGGAAAGCCCAGGTCCTAGTCAATTCATTGCTGAATTCTACAATAAATTTAGAGAAGATCCAATGCTGCTACTCTTCCAACTCTTTAATGAAACCAAAAGGGGAGCAAGACTCCCAAAGTCAGTCCTGGAAGCAAGTATTACACTGATATCAAAACCAGACAAGGATCCAACCAAACAAGAGAACTACAGGCCAGTCTCCTTAATGAGCATAGACACAAAAATCCTCAATAAGATACTGGCAAACAGAATGCAGCAAATCATCAAGAATATTACGCACCATGACCAAGGACGATTCATTCATATGCAGGAATGCAAATCAATAAATGTAATACACCACGTCAACAGAGCCAAGGAAAAAAATCAAATGATTGGGCCGGTGAGATAGCTCAGTGGCATAAGCGCCTGCCTGGCAAGCGTGAGGTCCTGAGTTTGACTCCCAGTACCCACATATAAAAAAAAATCAAATGATCATCTCAGTAGATGCAGAAAAAGCTATTGATGAAGTCAAACACCCATTGATGATAAAAACCCTATAGAAAATTAGAATAGATTGTCTTTATCTCAATCTGATAACAGCCATGTATGACAAACCAATAGCCAACATCATACTACATGATGTCAAAAACTGAAAACTTTCACTCTAAAATCAGTAGCAAGACAAGGATGTCCACTGTCACCACTCCTATTCAATATAGTTCTGGAAACATTAGCCAAAGCAATTAAATAAGAGAAAGAATTAAAAGGAATGAGGATAGGAAAGGAAGAAGTAAACTATCATTATTTGCAGATGACATGGTACTCTAAATAGAAAACCCCAAAAACTCCACCAAAAGACTCGTAGGTATGATAACCAAATTCTGTCATGTAGCTGGATACAAAGTCAACACTCAAAACTCAGTAGCATTCCTGTACACAAATAACAAACTCACTGAGAAAGAAATTAGGAAAACACCCTTCACTATAGCATGGAAAAAAATGAAATACGTAGGAATCAATCTAATAAAGGAAATAAAAGATCTTTACAATGAAAATGTACTCTGAAAAAGGAGATTGAACAGGATATCAGAAAATGGAAAGATATCCCTTGCTCTTGGGTAAGAAGGACCAACATAGTGAAAATGGCCATATTCCCAAAATTGTTATACAGATTTAATGCAATCCCAATCAAAATACCATTAGCATACCTCACAGAACTACATAAAACATTCCTAAAATTCGTTTGGGAACAGAAGAGACCTAGACAGGCAAAAAGAACTCTAGGCAACAAATGCAAGACAGGGGGCATCACAATTCCTGACTTGAAACTGTACTTCAAAGCTACTGTGATAAAAACAGCATGGTACTGACAAAAAAAAGAAAAAAATCCGACCTGAGGATCAATGGAACAGCTTAGAAGATGCAGACATAGTTCCAAACACACTCAGCCACCTTATTTTCAACAAATTAGCCAAACATGCTCACTGGAAGAAAGGTAGCCTCTTTAATAAATGGTGCTGGAAAAACTAGCTTTCCATATGCTAAAGACTAAAACGACCCATGTCTCTCACAATGCACAAAATTAAAATCAAAATGGGTCAAAAATCTAAATATTAAAACAGAAACACTAAATCTGCTATAAGAGAGAATAGGTAGAACTCTTGAAGTTTTATGATCAAAACTTCAATTGCACAAGAAATATTACAAAAAATCAATAACTGGAATCTCATCTTGCTGAAAAGCTTCTGCACAGCAAAAGAAATCACCAACAGAGTAGAGACAACACACAGACTGGGAAAAAATTTTTGTCAGTTGTTCCTCACACAAAAGACTGATATCTAGAATATATAAAGAACTGAAAAGAATCGACCCCCCAAAATTTGAACACCCAATCCAAAAATGGGCATCTGAGATGAATACACACTTCTCAGATTAAAAAGTACAAATGGCAAATAAGTGTATGAAAAAATGTTCAACATCACTAGTCATTTGAGAGATGCAAATTAAAATAATACTGAGATTCCATCTCACTCCAGAACAAATGGCTATTATCAAGAAATCAACCAATAACAAATGCTGGCAGGGCTGTGGGGAAAAAGGAACTCCTCTCTGTCGGTAGGAGTGTAGACTGGTGCAACCACTGTGGAAATGAGTGCAGAGATTCTTCAAAAAACTAGGGCTAGAGGACCCATTTGATCCAGCTATGACCCTTTTTTAAAAGCATCATACCACAGTGACAATGCACACCCATGTTCATAGCAGCACAGTTTATAATAGCTAAATCTTGGAAACATCCCAAATGCCCATCTAATGATGAGTGGATAAAGAACATGTGGTATTTTTATACAATGGGGTACCACTCAGCCATAAAGAAGGATAAACTTGAGACATTTATAGGTATGTGAGTACTCCTAGAGAACATACTCTTAAGTGAAATAAATCAGACACACGTGTAAATATTGCATTCTCTGGTTTGAGAAACTGAAAGTATAAATAAGGATCAAAATGTATAGTAGATATTGTGAAATAGGAAGAAAATGTTCAAATGGGAAGGGGCGCAAGGGAGGGGGAAGAGGGAAAGGAAGGAAAGAAAAAGAAAAAAATGAGAAAAGAAAGATAAAATGGAAATGAAGTTTTGTAAGTAAGAAAGGGAAGAGAAATGGGGTCAAAAAAAAGAATCAAGGGGCCAGTGAGATGGCTCAGTGGCATAAGCACCTGCCTGGCAAGCGCGAGGGCCTGAGTTCGACTCTAGGAACCCACATATGAAAAAAGGGCCAGTGATATCGCTCAGCGGCACGTGCGCCTGCTGATGCGCGAGGTCCTGAGGTTGACCCCCGGTACCCACAAAAAAAAAAAAAAGAATCAAGATATATCATGTACAAGTACAAATTCCCTCTGATGAATGTGATCATTATGTATATCTAAATTGTACCAATAAACTTAATCAATGATAAATAGTTCTTTCTGAAGCTTAGTGCTCAAGAATGCTGTCATTCTTTGCTCTCCTTCCCTTACGCTGAACTCTCCAAGCTTAGCATACTGAAGTATCCCTAAAACAATCAGCTTGGGCAGAAAGGAAGCATCTTAACTTTGATCTATGCTACAAGGCTGTTTCTTCATTGAATTGACAAGTCCTTTTAGAACTTTTTTGTTCAAAGTCTTTATATTTCTTGCTGTTTGGAGTCCACTTGCAGCTGGCTATTCAGATACAAGTGTCTAGAATCTATCACCTCTAATTTCTGCTTTCAAACTATCGGACTGATACTGCAGGTACTTATTTCTTCTTTATAATATCTTCTTAAATACATGAACACACCAAACACACACACAGACATACTGGCTTTTTCTTTCTTAGTCTCTATAATTACAGATTTAGCACTTGTTCTACCTTTCAAGTTACTCATATTACCAAATGTTTTGCTATCATATGTAACACAAGTTCTCATCTTTCTTGTTTCTGCATATGTTTCTTCCCCAGCAGATGTTTGACCATTAAGCCAGATCCATATATTTCAAGTTTTTGTTACTGCAAAGCCTTATGCTACATTAAGTTTCTAACTTGTTGTTGGGGAAATAAAGCAATCATGGAGACAAAAAGGCCATTCCATACCAATATAAAAAGAGAGAGAACACTATTATTGGGTTAAGCATTAATAGATTTACATGCATATAAAATAGTTAAGAAGTGATAACAAAGTCTGAACAGAGTCTCATGCAAATTTATACAGTAAAGTAGTAGAAAGAGCAATTAAAATGTCCCTTTATCTCCTCAAAAGACAAAGGGCCTAAATTGCGACAGTCTCCATTCATCTCTCGAGCAACCTCTAAGTCAATTTTACATGAATAAATATTATCTGATTCATGACCTTGGAGGTATCTGTATATTGTAAAAATTAGAGAGTGCAGTAACCTCCAGAGAGATTTATTGGCATTCCAAAAATTAAGAGTAAAAAGTCAGATTTATTATGACTCCAAGGAAATACCTTAAGAAAAAAAGAAAAGGGGAAATGGTTTCTTCACCTTTTATACATTGAGAAAATCAATTTCATTTACCCTTATATTAGGGTCATGATAATGAATAGACAATGTAAATGATGGCTCCAAACTATGATAATTTATTTCTTATTCACAAAACAGTCCTAAGTAGATGTTCCTAGTCTGCAGGTTAGCTCTCCTCCACACAGTCATCCAGCCACCCATGCTGACAATGCTTTGCCGTCATTGGTCTGTTATTTACAAGAGCATGCTGGGGGGTCGCCTTCCACTGTAACCATAGAGGGGAAAGATCATGAAGGAGGACTCTTCCTTAAGATTCTTAAGCTGGAAAGGGTGCCCACCACCTGCACTTCCATTCTACTGACTCAGTCATCCGGCCATATTTACCACAAAGGAGGCTGGAAAATGTAGTCCAACTCTGCCCAGGAAAATTAATTGTCAGAGAAAATGAATATGGTAAACAGGTATACCTACCTACCTACCTAAAGAAATTAGACAGAGCAGCATGAAAGTAAGATCACAGGACCTGTAGATAAACAAATTCAGAGGCAGTGATTTTTAAAATGGTTCACTTTTCAAATTACTGGAGCAGCCTCCAGATCACTTGTTTTGCTCCTTTTAGAATTAGAACCAGGAAACACTTCTGGCAGAACTAGAGATCAGTCCTTTTTGTGCTGAGTGCCTCTTGCTCATTTAGAAGTCAGGGTCGGTCTGGATAACCTTGATATTGAGGGAGCCACTCAAGATTGCCCTTGACTCCACCTGTTCTAAATGGGTCTGCTCTGAGTTCTTTAGACCTTACATTCCCCTGGCCAAGCATCCTTCTACTCCAGTTACCAGCCTTGGTACATGGTTGGTCACACACATTAATTTTCCCTGCATTTTTAGATGTGAAAATCCCTGTTACTTATCTCCAGGGTTTAATTCTAATTTAAGAGTATTAAAAGAAGTGATTTTGTAGGTCTGAACATATCCTGGAAGATCCTCAGATACCAAAGCTTTTTTGTTTGCCTCCAGTCAGTTTCTACAGCTTTTCCCATTCTGACTTGAATTAACTATGTTGCTTGATTTTCTGCATTTTGAAATTTGGTACCCTTGGTGATTCTGGAGGACCTGTAACTCCCAAGGTTGGCCAATTCTTAGAGGCTGTAAACAGTTTGCCCAAGAACGTGCTTTTCAAGAGCAAACAAACCAACCAGAGCCCACACCTCCTGATGGAGCTCTCATCCTGTGGATTACCGTGCTATCCTCCTGTCCTAATCACCCTGGGGACAGTGCATTAGTCATGGTTCTCTAGAATGAGAACCAATAAGATGAGTGCGTATATAGAGACAACCCCAAATTTAGATATTGATTCTTACTCCCTTTTAGTGGTATATTTGATATTCTGTGCCTATCATTCTAAACTCACCTTTCTGACTGAATGTTATGCCTCTCCCATCCTTTCCTTCTCAGAGAGAGGCTTCCTGAGCCGAAGAACCCCAGCAGTCTGTATACTTGGGCTCGGCCGAGGAAGATTCTGAGGAAATTAGGTACTTTGACAGATCCTACTTAATAGTCTCTGCTCTTCGGTCTTCTTTTTGTGTTCTGATCATCCATTCATCTATCCATCCATCCATTAGCATATCCAATCCTCCATTCAAAAATTCTAGGCATTTATTTTCCATTAAAAACTATGTTAGGCCCTTGGAATAAAAGAGGTTCTCATCATCATTGAAACTATGATGTAACAGTAGAGAGCAACTTTTTAAAAAATTCATAAGAAGCGGTGCGTGCTATAATAAGGAATATGGGCAGCATGCTGCAGGAGCTGCCTCCCTACCCACCTCCGCCACCTCCATGACTCCTCTCCGACATCTGCCTCTTCCTCCACCAGCACACTTGTCGGCTCCTGAGCCTGCTGTTGGCACCACCTCTCATGCACCTCTTTCTACCTTCCCATATTTTTTCTCTTTTCCTAGCATTTGAAATGAAGCCTCAGAGAAATATGTAAATATGTCAAGCATTCCATGGGAAAAACTTAAGATTTTGAAGGAGGGAGAGAGAGAGAGAGGAGAGAATTTCTGAACTCAGTGTGGAAAATTTGTGTTGGGATAATGAGTTGTTTGTGTACACATATTACATGTTATCTTCTGTAGAAGAGCAGGGGAAATGAATGCCTGCTGTAATTGCTCTCTTTGGGGAATAATATGAGATAGGACAAACTGATGCTGCTACTCTATTGGCCCAGCACCATGAATTTAAAAATGTTTGTGTGAAAATACTAAAAAGGGACACATGTTACACTCCCACACACATATAAAAGAGACTTGGGCCGAAGTGCTGGAAACAGTAATAAAAAGCCAATCCATTTGCCTATATACAGAACCATACCAAATAAATGTTCAAATATGTGGTAGAGCCCTAGACCAAACTAGGCGGGGTCGCAGGCTTCCACCTTGGGGTGTCCTGGTGCTTTGGTGGCTGTATAACACTGCCTCATAAATACTTGGCAGGCTGTCCAGGAGTTGTGGTCTGCTTTGTTCTTTCATTTATTTATTCATTTATTCATGTAACAAATATTTATGAAATGCTAACATATATCAGGATCTTTCCTAGGAGGAGCTACAAGAGTAAAACTGAAAGACACGATCAATGCCTTCATGGAGCTTATATTCTAATAGCTACTAAGACCAGTACTGGAGAAAGGAGAATTAGAGAAGAAGAGAATGTAATGATAGTACTCTTAACACTTAATATTGATGTACCAAGTACTAAGTGCTTCGCTTGTCGCCATTCATTTAATACTTATAAGCACCTTAAGGTGAAGGTGATTATCCTCACCTATTTAATTTTTGTTGAAAATATTTTCCTCACTGTGCAGAGGAGGAAACTGAAGTTCAGAGAAATTCAACATCTTGTCCCATATCATGTAGCTAGTAAGTGGCAGTTTTGCCAAAGTCTGTGTGCTTAACAACTATGCTGTTGAAATTTTCAAAATGAGAAAGCTGAAACCAATCTTCCAAGGGGAAACCATATCTGTCTCCCCGTCTAAGAGTGAGGGTTAAGAGAGTGAGGATTGGAAGGAACAGTGGGTGGATTCCACCTAAACCCCATGACTAGTCAGCCAGAGTGATATAAAAACTTGGGCATCAGATCCATGCATCTTGCTCATAGTTTCCTTTTTGAATTTCTTGGTCAGACCTGCTCCGTGTCCCACGTTTTATCTGTTTTTCATCTTCCTTGCTTTAGATCTCAAGTCTCCTCATCCCTCAGGTCTGGCCCTCCTGTCCATCCCCGACTCCCTGTGAGGGCCTCAGCTTACATCCTGGACCACCCTCTGCTTCTCAGCTCTAGGCAAATACCTTGCCTTGGAGAGTACCACTCCAGGTTCACCTGAGAAATCTGCAGGCTCTCACCAGGCCCCCAGCTGTCCATATATAATGTTCATACAGATAGATACAGTAGGGGTGCATTTGAGGCTCCAGGGAAAAGAAGAGCTTTGATCTTTGATTCTTCCTGTCTGCTATAATCTAAACCAATAACACATTTGAAGGTAATGCAGAGCTGTATCAGGAAATCCTTTTTTACTTTGTGCTGAGCTTGGCTTATGGAGAAGTAACGTAGCAACTGGATCTTTCTCTCTCTGCCTTTGTTAGCAACTGAAATCAGAACGACTTTTTTCTTTCCACCTCTTGGTTTCATTTAGGGATTCAGAAATCTTTTGTTCTGGTTCTCTGCAAAATCCCCTTGTACCTTTTGGGGAAAAAATCTCTCTCCTGCCTTACAATCTTCTGGTATCAGTAGGAAACTAAGTCAAAATAAAGTTGCAAGAGAAAAGCCGTCACCTTTGTCACTTGGCAAGATCTAAAATGGGGGTTTTGACAGATGACAAATTGTGATTAGGGGAATTATTTAAGCATTGAAGGCCAAACTTGAAAAGTAAGAGATCTTTTCTGTTTACAGGCGTAAAGCTAAAATGAAACTACAAATTTCTTGACAGCCATATTTTCCATTGTTCTTTTTGTTTTGTTTTGTTTTGTTTTGTTTCTTTAGAACGTTTCTTTCCTACTTCCAGCCAGAGAAGTGATGTTTTATAGAAATGACATTCTTACCACTTTGTAGTCAAAGTAGTGTTTTTCAACAAGATTTGTAGAGCATAAGAGCTAGCTAGAAGGAAACTCTAAAAGCAACCAGTGCAAAGAACACATTTTCCTACTTAAGAAACTGAGGTTTGGAAAAAAGAGCTGCTCAGCAGAGGGTAATTGAAGAACCAAGTGATGCCTGGGTTTGGACTCTGAGTCAAATGTCCTGCTCTCTGCTACCTCTCTGCTGTTTATAAATAATTCTTAGACGTGCGACAACAAAGGAGCATCCCCCATTCAGCTCTACCCAGATCTTTGTGTGACTGTACTGGAGGAGGTTTGCTCTGTAAGAAACACTTAAAATAACTTAATTATTCATGATGAAAAAGAAATCCAGCTGTTGCCACTGCTGCATCTTTGGTGACCCATCATTTATCAAGCAGTGTGATGAGATGATAACTTCCCAGAATGAAAACTGCTGACTTTTATAGTCTAAAAATGCCTTTTTCTTTTGGAAAACAATGTCACAATGAAATACATGTTTTCATAATGTGAAATTGCACATCTCCTTTTGAAACTCTCTTTTTCTCATAACTCATAACGGACTCCACTGTAAACTTACCATTGAGAATCTGTGTATTTATACACATAAATCTTCATACACTTCTGAAGGATTTTCTGTAATAATTTGGAGTGGAAGGGTATTAAAGAGAGGAAGGAGAAGCTAAGCTTACTGTCTATCTAAAATTAATTTAAAAGATAGTCGTAACCTTGCTTGTTTTTTAATTAGGCATATAAATTTTTGATAAAAGTTATACATAGCAAGCACTGAGCATCATTTCCCAAAAAGTGGTCCACTCTCTACTAATTCCATAAGACAAGTTGTTAAAAATGGATTCTGTGTTAGGAATTTGGAAACTGCAGATAATGTAGTTCCTTGAAGATAGGCAACCCCTCTTAGCTTTGTAAGGCTCTGTGGTGTCTTGCTGTCAAGAAAAGTGTATTTCCCAAGCTACTTTATCACAGACCTATTTTACTTTTACATGGAACACATTTTTTAAAACTGCTACTGATAACAATTCTTAAAAGATCAATAAGAAGTATTTTAAAATTTATCAATACATTAAAATCAGTGGAGTAAAAGCAGAAGTCTTGAGTTTCTAGTATTGTACAGGCTAGAATTATACTTTAAACAAATTTCAAAAATACATATATAAAGTAACAGTTGTCCAACTCTAAAACATTGGGCAACAGACACGGCTCCTCCAAGGGAAGCAAGCACATTCAGTGAATCCCAAGATGAGGGGCTTTAGCTGGGGACCCTGTCTGATGGGCACAGGAAGTGGGGGCCCAAGCCAAACAGCTTCTGCTGAGGAGCAGAGATCTGGGTCTGGGGAGCTGAGGAAGACTGAACTCGGGTGCTGGGTCCCAGAAAGCTGGAATTATACCTTTCTGAGAAGGCGCTTCAGAAATTTACCTAGAAGTCCTCTTGTCTTTGGCTAAATACAATGTTATTTATGCATAGGGGAGACTCAGAGAGGCCTGGCAGAAAGGAGCTACTGGGTTATTGCGAGGCTAACTAAGCAAGCTCCTCAAGGCAGGTATTGGGGTCACCAGTGTGAGAAGCTACCAAGATCTGACCAGAGTGAGGAGACCTCTGAAACATGATAGTCTTTCTCCTGGAAGCCTAGAAAGACTCTAGCTCTGTAGTTAGTCCTATACCTGACCCCGTCTTGCAATTCTTCAAAACAAGCCCCAAAGGGATCCATCCTATCTGCCACTACATTGCTCCCTACCATAACTAATTTAATATACCTTCCAGCAAGAAAAATAGCTAGACTCTCTCAAAAGAAAAGTCTGTTTAATGTCCCGGACACAATAAAAATATTGCTTGATATTGATCTTAAAAAATAAAAGCCAAGGGCCGGTGAGATGGCTCAGCGGCGTAAGCGCCTGCCTTGCAAGCGTGAGGTCCCGAGTTCGACTCCCGGATCCCACATACGAAAAAGGGGCCGGTGATATCGCTCAGCGGCACGGGTGCCTGTTGGCGCGTGAGGTCCTGAGGTCGACCTCCCCGGTTCCCACAAAAAAAAATAAAAAATAAAAATAAAAAATAAAAGCCAAAAGATACAATCTATCAGAGAGTGGTGGGTGGTGGGAGTCAATAGAAATAGACCCTAAAATGACGAAGGTGCTAGAGTTAGCAAATAAGAGCTAAGTATAGCTTTTATCTGTATATTTACAGATTTAAAATAAAAGATGGACGTAATGAGTAAGTTCTCAAGCCTAAGAATATGATCCCTAAAATAAAAACAAAAACATAAGCTTGACAATATGTATTATTTCTTTCAACATGTCCTTTTAAAATATCTAGTTAATAATTCCTTCTTGTAATAGTAAAATTTTCAGTTTCACATGTAGATTCTGAACTTGAATATTTCAGATTCTGAGGATTTAAAAGAAACCCCACAGCAGTGAAAATTTCTATTACACTGTGACTAAAAAAGACATAGAAATTATATCTAGATATAAAAATTAGCACTCAGCTGTTAATAGAAAGTTATAAATGATTCATTAGCTGTTTTAACTGTGGGGAGTCAGGAAGAATAGGTTTCTTAGTGGGAAGCAATGAAAAAGAATATTTCAAAATCAAAATGTGAAGCAAAGGCAAGTCATAGATAAATACGGTCACCCACATAAAAAGAGCTTCGTATAATATTGTACTCGATCAAAGCCATATTTCATATTTTCAGGAGACATTTGCCGCCCTTGTATTTATCTTTCCATGTTTTGCTGTGAGTTAGTATGCAGAGCACCAAGTTTCATAGGCTACCTTCTGTCACAAATCTTTTAAGGGTCTCTGGGTGTTAGGTCAGGAAGCTTCAGTCAGGTACTGCTTAGTGGGGTGTGTGGGTGGAAGGCAGACTAGGATCCTGTAGCCTGTGGATGGCTCTGTGCCAGAGTACAGTGATGTGACAAGCTGTATCATCGCTAAGAAAACACAAGGACGCTTGCCACCATGTCCCTGGAACACCTCTTTTCTTTTCCCAAGACCCTCCCTGGCCACGTCAAGGGGGCATCGTATGTGGACAGGGATGGGAATATCCAGTTACACACTATCCGAAGGATGTTGAGAACTGGGGGGCTGGCATTACCTGTAGGAGCTGCCTTCCATCCTATAGACCAAGTCAGCCATTCCTTGGAATGCTGGTCATACAAAGAGAGCTAATGATTTCACTTAGATATAGGTTCGTCTATAAATCCCCTCCCTGGAAGAACCTAGGGTGGAGGTGCTGCTGAGTGAGTCACCTAACCTGCTGTCACTAAACCACCGGGTGACACTGTTGACTAGCATGTGTCTCACAGATTTTGCTGAGTGGGGCTGTTGACTGAATGCACCTTCCATGGGATTCTGACCAGGAGAAGCAGTTGGACCCATACTCACTTCTTGTGGACCCTCCCTTGCTAGTAAGTTGCAATAAATCCTGTGTTTCCCTGGGATACCAGCAAACTTTATCTCTCACAAAAGCTGACTTTGGGTATTTTCTTGGGTCTGTTGGAAACCTATTCCAGTGTCCAGCACAACTGGGAGGGTCAGAGCTATGGCTTTCCTGAATGGGAATGTATTTTATCACTGACTTACTTTACCATTACCAGCACATAGTCATAAGAAAGCAGATTAGCTGCTGGCTGGTTTTAATATTGCTTTAAAATTCTCAGGGTTGGGGTACTTGCACTGCTCCCTCCCCTTCCCATGAGCACTACTGCTGAAAATTTTCCTCTTTGCTTTCATAAACCATTTGCAATTAAATCGGGCATTAAATACTCAGTTGGAATAACTGTGCCAGTTAATATTAATTGTTAATTTGACTGGATTAAGAGACTCCTGGAGAGATGATAGGATTATGAGGCACTGTACTAATCAGTAGATTAATCCACTGATGTTAATAGCTGAGTGTGCTACTGGGAGGTGGGGCCCAGCTAGAGGTGTGTCACTGGGGGTGTGACTTTGGAGCTCATATCTCTTGTTGGTGGGATTCCCTGGTTGCTCTGCTTCCAGTCCCCATGGGGTAAGCAGCTTTCCTCTTCCATGCCTGTCAGCCATGCTATTTATGCCTTAGGGCCAGCTGACCATGGACTGAAACCTCTGAAGCCATGAGCCAAAATAAACCACTCCTCTTTTAAATTGTGCATGTCAGGTATTTTGTCCAGTAACAAAAAATACTGACCAATATAATAATGCTCTTATACTTCTTGCTCTATAGCAGATTTCATTAAGAGACTGAGCTTATCCCAGGGGCCTTAGCTTTTATTAAAAACAAGTGTTATATAGACTTGCTTTTAATTGTTCTTAACAGATAAATTTTCCCATGTATAAACTCTACAGATAATATTATAGAAAACTCTGCTAAATTTAGTTAAATAAAATTTCTATGGCTACTAAATAAATTTTAAAGTCAAGTTTTATTTGAGTCTCTTCGTGTTATTGTATCATTACAGATACAGATAGATATTATCATTTACATCTGCCCCATGATGAATCTAAGGCCCAAATACTGAATTGTCTAAATTCAAAAAGTTTATTAGACCTCACTCTTTTATTGTCTAACTTGTTTTTCTTTTACCTGAAGTATATTGTATCATTTCTATTTCTACTTGTCAATTATGACTTCTAATAAGAAACAGTCTAGAAAAGTATCTGTAAATTTCTATTTTTATCTTTGATATTCCCATATAACCAATAGGAAAGCCAAGTTTGGCAATGTTAACCAGCTTGCAGAAAAAGTAGATAGTTTTGGCGTCTCGAAATTGGTGTCTGTAATTTAGGAAGACAGTCGATTTCTGTAAGTCCCACTGAAAGAAAACTTTACACACGGGAACAAAAAAGTCATACAGTAAACATTATGAAAGACAATTAGATCTGCTGGTCTTTGCCTTCCACTGGTTTCTGGCAGTACTAAGGATTGAACCCAGGGCCATCACATTAAGCTACATTCCCAGCACCATTTTTATTTTTTTTTCATCTTGAGACAGGGTCTTGCTAAGTTGCTAAATTGCCCAGACTGGAGTCAAATGTTTGATTCTCCTGCCTCAACTTCCCAGAGAGCTGGAGTTTTAGGCATGGTATACCATGCTTGGGTGCTGCTTTCCACCTTTTAGGGCAACACACAATTTATGTCCATAGGACGGGAAACTGAACTCTGCATCAAGACAGAAGGCTCAGCAAGCAAGCCTGGAGTGTCTCTTCTATAGGTACAGCCTTAGCCTGTGGCAGCAACGGGAAGGTAGAAAGACATGACCTGGAGGTCCTGCAATGGAGCAATATTTTATCAGTCTTCCATGAGCATTGTGGTAGGTGACATCTGTGACATGTAGGTTATGATGACAATGGTTGCCTAGGTTACTGTTCAGAGACTCGCAGGCCATTTTTGTTGAAACTACTGACCTTTACTTGGGCCTGTGTAAGTGTCCAGTAGGTGACTATTTGACATAAGAGGGCCAAAAACTCTATCCCAGATCTTGCTAATGCCATCAATTTCATCTCATAAAGAGCTAGGAAGGTTGTGATTATGCATAAACAGAGCATTGGTTACTTTGCAATCACCTTGCACCCTGCTTCTTTATCCCATAGACAACCCCAACCCTATTCTCTGGGAGGTAGATTTGAGATGTGGGCATCCCACCTCCTTGCTTACCTACCTTGCAAATAAACTCTTTCTCTTTTGCAAAACTTGCTGTTTTAGTAGTTGGCTTTTGGTGTGACAGGCAAACTGGTCCTGGTTCGGTAACACCACCAGATGGTTCAAGAAACCAAAGTGGATCTGATAATTCTCCTGCCTGCCTCAAAACCATGACATTACATAATTTCCTTCCACATGTACAAGCATTTCACATTCTCAAAAAATCTTAGGAAGGAGAGCAGAAGGAAGAGAGAGTGAACTAGAGTATTTTTGCCTTAAAGTAGAGCATTATCTAAAGACACTATTTAAAACATTGCTTTAGAGTAGAACTTTTTAAATTTTGAAATAACCTCAAACTTATGGCAGAGTTGCACATACAATATAAAAAACATACACCCTCAGAACTATTTGAGAAGAACTTGCTAGAATGATGGTACCTTTTTAACCCCAGAATAATTTAATATGTCATACTTCCAAAAATCAAGAAAATTCTTCTTTATACCATAACTATTAAAAACAGGAAATTAGCACACATGAATTGCTACCATCTCATCCTCTAGCTCCACTGAAATTTCACCAATCATCAAATTACGGTCCCTTGTAACAGCGCAGTTGAGAATTAAACAGTACATGTCACTTTAATTATTTCTATTTAGAATAACTTCATGGCCTGAATCTTTTGAAGATTACAGGCTAGTTATTTTGTAGAATGTCCCTCAATTTAGGTTTTCTGATGTTTCCTCACAATTAGATCTAGGTTACTTATCTCGGGCAGGAACATCACATAAGTGACGCTGTGTGCTTTTTATTTGCGTCGAACAAGGTAGTATATGATTTTCAACTTGGTCTTTTACTTCTGACGTCCACTTTGATCACTCGATTAAAGTCCACCAGACATATCCATTATGAATTTTTCTTTTTCCCTTTTTAATTAGTAGATATTTTGGGGGGAGGCAATCCATTTCTTCCACATAGTTTCAGTCCAGTCAACATTGACTCAGTTTCCTCTTTTTCTCAATGGGTTATAATCCTTTGCTATCATTGCTTTTGGGGTGGTCGGTGTCCTTTCGATATCTCCTTATAAATCTCTGAGCACTTCCTTAGCTTTCTGGCACAGCCATGTGCTCTGGGCTCTAGCCTACCTTGCTTTGTTTCTCCTATTGGCCTCAGAACTGAGTGGTGCAGGTAGGAAAGAGAAGGGAAGAGGAAGAGATGACAAAGTTTTAAGCCAAAGCAAAAACAAAAAAAAAAAACATAATGTTTGTCCTCCTTACCTCTCTACCTGATATGTGAGATGTAAAGGGAAACAAAATGAAGTGCTTACCCTTTGCTCCTATGGGTGGTGGTGTGACAATTAACACCTTGCTGTATCCTTGTTACCAAGGAGAAGCGGGAGGAAACTTGTGTTTCCAGCTCCCTGAGACTTTGTCATCTCCCTCAGTTGGCTTCTCATATTCAGGTCTTCATAGTGCTTAGTGACAAATCTGTGAAACAGAGCAGGAGCATGAGTATGTTTCAAAATCTTCAGCGGAAGAGCTGGTAACATTTTAGTACTTTCCTGAAGTCGGTTCAGGGGGGTGGGTATGGGATGAAAGGTAGATAGGTGGAGTCACCTGAAAGATAAATAAGTCCAGATGTATGGGGTCCGGGGGAAAAGGGAGAAAACCAGAACTTAACCAGGGCCCAAAGGAGACCTTAAGAAGCAGGAGACAGTCTCATCTCAAATGGCAGCACTTGGCCACTTCTTCAAGTGTTCATGTTATTTCTCAGGGACTGTGTCCCAGGTGACAACACATAACACATCCATGCTCTCCAAGGAGATTACACAGCCTGAGTGTAATAAATTTCAATACTGTTTTCTCTCTGGGGAATGGCACTTTGAAATATAAATAGCTTTCTAGACTTTTATTCAGGTGTGTTGGAATGTAGCCTAAATATGTATTATTTTGTAATTGGAAAAATCACAAACTCTAAGAATACAAATAGTAAAATAATGAATGAGGAAATACATAACTTCATTAAAATATTGCATTTAGGGCTTTTGTTGTTTTCTGAGGTATAATGCTACATTCAGTAAAATGTACAAACCTTAGGTTTATAACCAGAGGGATTTTCACATCCACGTACACCTCAGCACTCACCATCGGGATAAAGACAGAGAATATTTCTATTTTGTAACACAATTTTCTTGCACCTCTTCCCAGCCAATTCCTCCACTGTGGTAACAACAGTTCTGACTCCTGTCACGTAGGTTAAGGTCTGGAAGTAGTTCCAGCTCTGCCCTGACCATTAATGTACAGTGCCAATCTGCACAAATCCCTTTCCCTCTGTGTGTCTCAGAAAATGGACTAAATGAACTTTCTGGACTCTTTCAGTTTTACTATTCCAAGAGAGACAAGACAAGTGAGGTATTTTCCTCAAGGGTCTTTCATAAATGAGCAGGAAGAATTACCTCCCAGCTTCCACACCTGACTCTATCTACTGAGCCATGGGGCTTCTGTATAAATTAGTCCCTAAAGCTGAGTCAAATAGAATTTATTCAAATGAAAAAAGTGATGCTTGACTCTAAAATATTAGATTGATGCTTTCTTCGCTCATTTATTCCACCAACATTTTTTTAATGCTTACTACTTGCCAAACATCTGTTTGGCAGGCAGTGGGTTATGCTGGGGAGACAGCAATAGTCACGGTGTTGCTTGCTCCTGTCTATTGGAGGAATAAAAACACAAGTTCAAGAAACTAATGGAAGGGAGAAATATTCAAAGTCACCAGAGAAAACCAGATACTATTCTAAGAGGGCAGAAATTTCACTTGTAGCTGGGAGATTAGCACAGGGTTTTTGGAGGGGAGTGACCAGCAATGACAAGCAATGGTTGGAAATACAGAAATAGAGTTTGTATTTTTTAAATGTGCTATTCTTTCATAAAGCTGATGTTCTCCACCCTGAGAGCAAGCAGAGGGAATTCTTTTTCTGGCATGATTAATGTTTTTTTTTCTTGTTTTTTTCCAAAGTCCCCATGGATTTCACCTGACTTGTATCTGCAGGTTGACAGGCCATCATTAGGGGAACTATGTTTCCCTGACACAGACAGATGTTTCATATGTCACAGTAAGAAGCTAAGACACACAGAGAAAATTACTTGTCCATGAAACCAAGGCATACTACTGAGTCTGGTCATAGCCCCCTACCAGTAGTGGCAAATCTATAGCATGCATGCTGTAGCCAGCTGTTTGTTATCACTGAAAGCTCTAAAAGGTTCGCCATCACTGCTAGGCTATGCTGTGTCCATCTAACAGGCTCTGAAGTGCTATGCTTGGACCGAGCTCTAGAAGACTTCACCAGTGCCACTAAATGCTCTCTTTTCCTGAAGGAGAACTGCACACCATAAAGGTCGTCTTTGTGTTTTGTTGGTGGTGTGAGTGCTTCCTTGTTGATTTGACACAATGAGTAGCCCATGACTTCCTCACTATTTCTATGATGAAAACCAATGTTTTCCTAAAATGGACTTATGTTTGATAGTCCAGAAGCAGCTGGTAAGGAAGTAGTTTTATCTTTTCCCAACAAAACACTATATTACATTAGATCTATCAGAATTCTCTGTCTAAAGTATATTCAAAAAATTTTGCACAGGTTGAAGCAGAAAAGTCATATAATCAGCTCAATTAGGAAAAAAAAAATATATATATATCTATACCTAAAAACAAGCCATTTTGAGGTGGTGTTTAATTTGCAAGAATTTATTTATAACTAGTAAAAAAGAACCATTACATTATGCTATGCATAGTTTAACAGTGATTGCCCAAGTCACCTGTATAACTGGTATCAGAAATAATTCTTTTTTTTTTTTTTTTTGTGGGTACCGGGGGGTCGACCTCAGGACCTCGCGTGCCAACAGGCGCCCGTGCCGCTGAGCGATATCACCGGCCCCTTTTCCATATGTGGGATCCGGGAGTCGAACTCGGGCCCTCGCGCTTGCAAGGCAGGCGCTTATGCCACTGAGCCATCTCACCGGCCCATCAGAAATAATTTTAAGCTAGTAACTATATTTTTTCTACCCCAGCCTCCATTAATTGAAATTTTGCTGCTACTATATCATTCATGTTATCTGTATATTCACTACTCTCCCCGCTTTAGGTCTTGTTTGAAAAAAGAGAACAACCCTTCTTATTTATATACCAGTCTACACATGCACAGAACCATAAGTTATTTTTTAAAACCTTTTTTTTTTCCATGTCATTTATTCCTTAGATCATTCTTGAATTTATTTAGTGAACTCTGAGCATCTATTATATGGTAAGGCACTGGATTTAGCACTGGAAGAACAAAGGTGAATAACCATCTCCCCAACACTTAAACCTGCTTTGTTCAACTCTTTCATGCTCCTGTTCAATGTGTGATCTGTGCACCCAAGAGTTATCTGAGTTTTGTGCACAAAGTCAAAACTTTTTTCATATGAATTCTCTCATGAGCATACTACATTTTTCAAAGGGTACAAGATGGGATATTGCAACTGATTGAATGCAAAGATATACAAGGATCCAGCTGTCTACCGTGAAGCCAGAGATGTGAAAAAATGTAAAGTAATGTCACTTTTACCACTAAATTATTTTTATGTTGTAGAATTATTTTTATAGCATGTCATTTATATCAGTAAGAGGGAAGGTTATTAGTGCTGTTTTAAACAACATACATTTTTAGTTGGTCAGTACGGCATTTATTTTGAAAAAGTATATGGTAATAGATATAACACACAAAAACAAAGATTCTTTGAGTTCTTCGTAATTTTTTAAGTGTGTAAAGTATCTTAAGATTACAAATTTCAGAACCGCTGCTCTAGTGTTATTAAAACACTCTCATATTTAAAAAATTGTAGTTGGTTTCTAGATATAAAATCCCCTTTCATACTCAAAGCTTTTCCTAAAAAGCTATGAAAAGAATTACTAATCTGCCGGGGATATAGCTCAGTGACACAGTACCTGCCTGGCAAGCATGAGTTCGTGAGTTTGATACCCGGTACCAAAAAAAAAAAAAAAAGAATTACTAATCTTTACTGTTTCCTACATTCTAAGCATGTCCAAAATGCTTTCAACATTTTAAAGAATTGAATCCTCTCAAAGAAACCTATGAAATGGGTAATTTATTTATATCTGTCTTTCAACAAGGAAATCAAGGAACAGAGACAGTAAGACTTGTCCCAGGTCACACTTGTCCCAGCTAGTAAGTGACAGAGTTGGGGTTCAAGTCCAAGAAGTCTTGCTTTACAGAAAACATTCTTAACCTTCAGTGGTAACTTGATCAGTGTAAACAAATAAATGAAAACACAGTCCTAATGCTGTGACAACTTCCTGGTCAGAGGACTAAGTAGCTCTACCTGGCTGATGGATTGGGGCAGGTAGAGAAGTAGCCTGAATTTTCATGTGGTAGGAAGAGTAAATGGCAGCTAGAGAGTGCTGAGCATGAAGCAAGTCCCACAGGCAAGCTTGAATCAGGATAAGGAAGGATCAAGTTCACATAGTCCAAAGCCATATGGGCACTTGTCTGACTGGAGACCAAGCAAGGGCAGGAGTGAAACTCACGCTTTGGCCCCATTCCACCTGAGATGTGCATCTTCTCTAAGCACTGTGGCTCCCTGCTGCTGTGATTCTCAAAGAAAGACCTTTAATATCACATCTATGGAGGAAGCATTGGCTGAGACCCGGAGATATTCCCTCTCTTCTTCCCTCCCTGGCCCAATCAAAACCAGGGAGTTATTTTTCCAGACAAGTAATAGGAGGATTTACTGTCTGTGACTTGTTTGTTTGCTTGTTTTGTTTTTATTTTGAATGATTAATAGTGTCTTTTGTGGAAATGTATGAGATTTCATAGATGAGTTGTCTGGTGAAATGGAATCAGTTTAGAGAAAACACCCACACCAGAGTGTATTTTGCAATAACACAATCCATTTCCTAGATTAAGTAATCACAGATAGTTTACAGACTTTAAGTTTAGCTGATAATTCAGAAATCTTATTTTTTTCCATTTTTATTTTTTGTTAATACATGTTTGCAGTACATAATGATTATATTCCTCGTTGGGAGGTGGTACATGCACATACCACATCTTGATTCTTTTTTCATCCCCTTCCCCTTCCTTCCCTCACCATTTCCTACATTTCTTGGTCCCCTTTCCTTTTGCAAAGTTGATAAATGCACATTTATTAAAATCAGGTATAAATACCTGGGTCAATAAAGAATAAAAATCTTGATTATATTCTATTGAGCATATATATCATTTATAATAAGTATTTTTAATGGGATTTTTCTACTTAATAGAATGAGATATAATTTCCACTTTCTGTATAATGTAATTGCAAGGTAAAAGTGAAATTTTTATATATGAGACCTCATAGCCTCATCTGTCACAGGCTGCATAACTTCTTTCCCTCGCTCCTCCACGCGGATGAATTCAGCCTCATCAGGGTATGTATTATACAAATTAATGAATCGAAGGAGAGGAAACTCAGAGAAACCTACTTTCACTGATAGATACTGGAAAGAATATGAAATGTATACCCTTAAGATGTACTCAAAGCCCACACATGTTGCTCCCATCCCATCCCCATCCCTAACCTACAAAGATAAGCACCAACTTAATAGTCTTACCATGCACATACCTGTCCCTAAAACTGTATTGCTTAGTTTGCATGCTTTGAACTTTAGGTAAATGAAGTTAGATGGTTCTTCTATAATGTGCTTTGTAAACTCTGCTCTCTGCTCCTGAGATGCATGTAGCTGGAGTTTATTTTCTCTTTGCATAGGATTCTATGACTGACCTCACCCACACTTTTTTTTGTTCATTTTCCTTTTGACTGATATTTTAGTTGTTCCTAGTCTTACTTTACATACAATATTTCTGCAAATCACCTTGTACACTGATCTTGGTGCACATGCATAAGAATAATTTCTTATGCAATCCAGGATGAGAATTGCAGAGTTGTGTGAGAAACTTAGCTCAACTCAGTAATGTTATTGGCTTATTCAATGACTGAAAGAAATGAGGTAAAATCCCACATGTGAGATGTAGTGTTGAATTCCTCTTTGCCATTCTAACAATTTTGGTTTTGCAGTTTTAAACTGAGGATGATTTCCTTCATATTTTCTGTGAATTTGTTAACAACAATATGTTTTGATATTATTTATAGGACTTTCTTCTCTTTTTAGATCTTTTTGTTTGTTTGTTTGGGATTTTTGTTTTTGTTTTTGTTTTGTTTTGAGATAAGGTCTTGCTACGTAGTTCAAGCCAGCCTTGAACTCACTATGTAGCCCAGGCTGGCCTTGAAATCACAGCAATCTTCCTGCCTCAACCTCTAGCATCTTGGGATTACAGTTATGCACCACCAAGCACTGTATTTGATTTCTTTTTGATGTACTGAAATCTTGATAGATTATCAAAGGAGATGCAATTATTACTCTCGCTGTAAAGGAATCTCCCTTTTATAAAAAGACTGCATTTCTCACTATTAAGAGGTAAAAGGGAAGCTATGCCAATTCTAAGTCTAGGCCAGGAGTCAACAATCTACAGCTCACAGGACAAATCTGGACAGCTGTCTAGTTTTATAAGTAAAAAATGTATTGGAATACAGCCACACTCATTCATTTACTTATTGGCTTTAAAAGGTGTTCTTGCCAAAATAGCAGAGTTGAATAGTTATAAATGTATGATTTGGACAACCCAAAGTATTTACTATCTAGACTTTTACAGAAAAAGTTTGCCAAATGCTAGTTTAGAACTGAAGAGGCCTTGTGCTCATTCTTTTGGACTGAGTCCAGTTGTCATGTGAACAAGAGCAAGCTTACCTGTTGGACAAGGAGAGGTTATGTGGACCTGAGATGATATAGCCATCTTGTACCAGCTGACTCCCTGGATATGGCACCTGATGGCAACACTTAAGTGACTCCATTCAAGAACAGCTAAGATTAGCTCAAATTAGCAGAACTGCCAGGCTAACCCACGAGCTAATGAGCAATAATAAATGATTGTTGCTTTATGAGGTTTTAGGGTAGTTCACTAAGCAGCTTATAGAGAATTTCAGTTTTTTTCCCCCTCATCTCATTTTCCCTCTAGCAATGGAATTTATATTCCCTATTACCTTCTATTTTTATTCTGTTAGTGCTAGTTCTAAAATTTTTAGTGTGCAAAGTCTAAAATTAATGATTATCTTGTCCTTCTTTATTACCGATGCAAGAAACTTGTTTTCCAAACTCACAAGACTTTTGGGATATTCTAGATCTAAACCAAAACATTCTGCCCCTGGCCTCCAAAAGGCTTATGTCCATATCCTCATGCAAAATATATTTAGTCCATTTCTTAGAGTTGCCAAAGTCTTAATAGTTTCAATGTTGCTGAAAATTCCTAGTTGAAAGTACCCCCTGACACTCAAGGGAGGGGATAGAGGAATAGACAGAAGCTAAAACAAAGCAAGACTGAAACCTAGCAGGAAAAAAACATTAAACCTTATAGCTACATGTCCACTACCTAGGGCAGGTTGTGCTAAGATGTGAGCTCCAAAAGGCTTGGGCAATCTCACCTGGATAGCTTTGCTGCCAACACACATGGCCTCTCTCTTAGGCTGGCTCTGCCTACCACCTGCAGTTTTCCTTAGCAGGAGCTCCACATTCCTGACACCTTTTTAGTTTCACTCTCATAGCTTCATGCACTGCTCTGTCATGGGCTCCTATCAGGTATTGTGACCTTGTCACACATTTTTGGCTGGCCTTACAGGACTTCCTCTGAAATCTGGGTGGAAGCTTCTGTGACTCCATAACTCTTACATTCTGCATCCCTGACAAACCACCAGGACATGGATGACACCACCAGGACATGGGCTATCAGCTTGAGCAGTACACTCCCCACCCCCTTTGGACTATGGCTGCAATGATCTTTGAGTGCTTTGATGGCTAAACTCAGGGTGTGCTTCTCTTGGTGGCCTTGACCGAGCAGGTGCTCCAGGGACTCTCAAATGAAAGATTTAGAGTTTTGCACCCTTGAACCTTTGATGGGTGGACGCTTGGTGAGATTCCCTCAAGGCACCTTTCTTCTTATCCCTTTACAAAGTACTTGCCTTCTTTTTAATGGTAAGCTTTTCAGCAATCATACTTTCCTTTGCCCCAACATTTCAGGTTCTTCCTTTCTGGTGAAATTGCAAACTTTTCAAAATATTCTGCTGTAAAGTTTGCCCCTGATTCTTACCATAGATCCAGCTGAAAGCAGCTAGCAGTAGCCATGCCACAGCCCAAATATTGGGCTGCCTTGAAATTTCCTCAGCCAGATGATTCAGTCTGTTGTCCTTAATCTCAGTCCCCAGTAAAGTATTAGAACATAAGCAAAATATATACAATTTTTCAGCTGCCCTTAATCTTGGTCTCCTGCAGTCTCAAGACATGGGCAAAATGAAGGTAAGTTTTCTGCCAGAGTGTAACACATATGGTCTTTTGAGTCCTTGTTCCCAACAGAAACTTCCTGAGCCTAGCCTTTACTGTCTGCATTCCTGTCAGCATTTTGGTCTTCTGAGCTCTGAGCAATATCTGTCATTAATCTCTGTTAATGGCAATCTAGAGCCTTTCTGGTCTGCCTCTTCAAATTTCTCCAAACTACTCCCCAAAACAAGTTCTAATGTTTTCTACACCACATGACCAGGTATAGTTATAGCCATGATCTCACTCCTGGTACCAAAATCTGTCTTTGTTCCTGAGACACATACCTGACACCTGCAATTTAAAGAAAGACAGTTTCAGTGGGTTCAGTCCATGGTCAGCTGGTTTTAAGGCAGAAATATCATGGTGAAGGAGCATGATGAAGAAAAGCTGCTCACATCATGGAAGCCAGGAGGCAGAGAGAAAAGGGAGGAGGACTCAAGTATTATAATGCACCCTTCCAAGTCATACCCCTAATGTCCCACCTCCTCTGACCAGAACCCATCTTGCAACAGTGGTTTCACCTGTAAGCTCATCAATGGATGAATCCATTGATGAGTACAGGACTCCCATGATACAATCTCCTTTGAAACACATAAATCTTGGGGGACATTCTTGATCCAAACAATAACAATTAGACATTATTAGTATTAAATATTGATTTTTACTGTAGAGCCTTATTTAGATTTTCTTGTATTTTTATCTGTTTCTTTTTTCTTATCTATTCCTTCTTGCATCACACACTTTCCATGTTTCACAAAATCTTTTAGAGGGATTAATCATTGACTCATTCTCCCAGATTTTTTCCAGAAGTGTTTTATTTTATCATAATTATTAGAAGATATTTTTTACCAAGTATGCTATTCGGAACTGATATTTATTTTCTCTCAGTAAACTGAAGATAGTATTCTACTTTCTTCTGCCTTCTACTTTTATTTTTTCTTAAGAAACTAACCACAATTGTAATACTCATTCTTTGTAAAAAGCCTGTCTTTTTTTTCCACATAGGACATTTGTCTTCTCTCTTTTTGTCTTTGTATTCTATACTGTATCTACTTGTGGGTTGTCTTTTTAATTTCTTGATTGAATCTTTGATTTAGAAATATTTTTAATTTTGATGAAACATAATTACTATTTTTTCTTTTGTTGCTTGTGCTTTTATTGCTATAGGTAATAAATCATTATCAAATTCAAAGTCATAAAATTTACCCATATGATTTCTCATCAGAATTTTACATGTCTTGTTCTTATATGTATGTGTTTGATCCATTTTGAACTAATTTTTTTATGTTGTACGTGGTAAGGGTCTAACTTGATTATGTAGTATGTGGCTAACAAGTTCATACACATTTAGATTTATCTAGCTATCTACCTACCTATCTATATCTTTCTTCCTACCTATGTGCATCTATCCATCCATCTAGCTATATCATTATACTTATTTACATTGCATTTAAATATTCAATTTTAATTCCGAAAAGTTGATTTGAGTTTTTCCCCTAAATCTGTCTTACCAATTTCATAGTATCTTTGTCCTTAGTCAGATTTTTATAACTTATTCTGTTACGTATATTAAAAATAATATTGCTTTATTTAGATTTAATAATCCCAATATTTGAAATCTTTATTATTTAAATTTAATTATCTACTTTTGTGTATTTGTTTGTTTGCTAGCTCTTGTTTACCTTGTTTTCTATGAGAACTTCATGATTTTAACTGCAAATTTGGAATTTTATTTGTGGGAATATTTGATTAAAGATGAATTCCCAGAAAAATTCTCTGTTTTCATTTTCAGAAGAACAGGATCACAACAAGTCTAGATCCATTTTATTTTTCTGATTTAGCAGGTGAGGAATGGTGTTCAGGATACCTGAGCTACCATTTTGCTGGAAATATGAGTCTTGGAATTACTTTCTACTTAGTATTTAATAGTTTGTATGTACATATATGAATGTATATATACATTTATATATCATATATATAAAACTTTTTAGAACATTTATAAAAATGAATCCAATCAAATGAGAAGAAAAAACAGTAAAAAGAAAAAGCACTAGAAAAAACAAAATAAATTAATTTATTATCAAGGTATTACTATTGAAGTTGATAGCATATAATAGCACAGTAACCACTTAGCATTTGTGTTTTTCCTTTGGACAATTATAAATGATGAGAAAGCAATATTATGAAGATTTTATATAATGGCATATATATGTCAGTATATATGTTGTGTTTGTAAATAGTCACCCAGCTGCTCTATAGAAGATTTGATGTAATTCCTTTTTTTCTACAGAACCTACTATCATCCAGTGCCCAGAGAAATGCTTTTAAATTTTTTCAATAAATAAGTTAATGAATAAATCCATTTGTGATTATAAACTTGATGTTAAATGCTAGATATTCTGAACTGATGTGTTGAGGACCTTAAAGGGCCTTGAGGTGTGTGATGGTTTATTTCTAAATGTCCCCCACAAGCCTTATGTGATCATAGGCAGGACCTTTGGAAGGTGGTTGAACTACAGGGACAGTACAGCATGCTGTTAGGGGGAGGGTTCTGGTCAGAAGAGGCGGGTCACTGTAGGCATGACCCAGAAGATTATAGCCCCCTCCCCTGCTCCTTTCGGACTCTCTCTCTGCTTCTTGGATGCCAGACTGTGAGCAACTCTCCTCTGCCATGTCCCTGTGCCTTGCAGTCCTGCCTTATAGCCAGCTCACCATGGGCTGAAACCTGTACAAACTGTGAGCCAAAATAAACCTCTCCTCCTTTAAATTGTGGGTGTCAGGTATTGTATCTCAGTGAGGAGAAAGTAACCAAGACAGGGTACAATAAGAATCTGTATGTTAACCCACCCTAGCCATGGACACAGTGACTTTTACCCAAAATATACATATATGATGATGTGATAATTTAAAGGTACATTACTATAAAAGTAATTATTGTTGAACAACAAAAATATGTGGACTTTATAATTCTCTCAGTCATCAAATGATAAAATTGCAAGTGTTATAAATCTATGTAATATTTTATATTAGAAACAGTTTCTACTCAAAAAGGTTGAAAACACTAACATTAACAAAGCATACTTAAATCATTGTTACGGTCTGTAGATTTTTGACAGGTTAAAACTTAAATCTCCTTTCTGGGAATGTACCTCACAATCAAATGAGTGACTTGTCTATTCTCTGTAGTAAGTGATCCTTTTTAATACGGTAACATGGGCTGGGCAGTGTCCTTTCCAAAGCAGTTCTCAAAGCATAGTTCCTTGTTTCTCAGTTTCACATGTGACTGAGTCTCCACTGAAATGTCCACAGTACAATATGCCTAAAATTGTTTCCATCTTGCAATATTATATATCTTTCCTTCCAGAAATATTTCTTCAATCACTCGAAAGAACAATTAGCCAACAGAGTAGGTAAGAACCTACTCTATTTAATTTTCAGAACATTCATATAAATCTACCAAATGAGATAAGTGTGAAAGAACTATAAAAAGAAAAAAGCACTATAAAAGGAAAAGGAATTACGTTATCATTAAGGTATTAGTAGGAAAGTTGATAGCGTCCAATAGCACAGTAAGCATTTAACATTTGCTTTTTTCCTTTGAGCAATAATAAAAGACAAAAAAGCAAAACTATAAAATTTTTCTATAATCATTACAATACTTCTCATTAACACTCTTTTATATAAAAAGAGTTTATAAACCACAGTGACTTTCAGAAAAATAAGACTTATTTTGTTTTTATCCCTTAGGATAATAGCAAGTTCATATACCATAAAGTAGGCAGGAGTGGAGCTGCCACATGTACCTACAACCTAGAACTTACACTGTAAAAGAAGGAGGAAATATTACCCAGAGGAAAGAATTAAGAGACAACTCGTTTGGGGAAAGACCTGCAGCTACATGTTGATGTGTAAGTCGTACTGAGCACTCTTTGAATGTGATATGGGGAAATCTCCATTGTCTACATTAGCCTTTACAGAAGCTTTGTTGAAAGATTTCCCCAAGGCACACTTCTGCATTTTTGTCTTTTGTCTTATGCTCGGTGGTAGCAAATGGATTAACACAGCATTCTTGGATAGTATGATGGATGGAGTCAGAAGAGCAATTTTCTGAACACCCTTTCCTTGCTTGATGGATGTTCTCATTGCTTTCTCTTCCCTCGGGGCTCTTTGTGTGCAAAATGTCTCTTCTGAAAAGAGTTTTCATTGCATGCTATTAGTACCAAGTGGATTTATGATGTCCTCTCGTGCAAATAGCCTTTCTGCCATTCTGTAGGTAGAGTCTGCTCTGGTGTTCTTAGAAAACTATGTCCTAGTGCTTTGACCAAAAGCTTCCACTCTGTGGACATTTTTAGTCTGAGACACAGTTAAGCTCCAAAAACCATTTTTTTTTATTCCTAACCAGACCAACGTATAGCTGTAACTCATTATCCACATAAAGAAGCATTTTTCTTAGATATTTAGCTAAATCTTATGGACTTCTTTTCCATCAACATCTTTATCAGTTCTCTTACCTGGTCTCATCATAATCCTCAGTGGGGGCCACAGTATACACTGGATTATAATTGAACATTTAGTTCTCTTCTGTGACCATGATGACTCATCCCTCCATGATGACTGGAGGAAAAGTTGCCAAGGCCAATGAATAAGAGGCTTTGAGAGGGACAGGTTATTAATAAACTGTCAAGGATTTAGGTATGATGTGAAGAATTTGAAAGTGGTTACTATCCAGCTCAATTGATTTTTTTCTCTTAATTTTCCACACATTTAAAAAAATTGGTGGTAGAGAACTGAGAAGATTAGGTGCTTAAATAATTGGGAATTAGAAACAATACAAATAACACAGGGACAAACTCCTGCATTAGCTTTTCATCACTGCGACAAAATACCTGGGGTAATCAACTTATAAGCTTTATTTTGGCTCAGTTTCAGAGGTTTCAGCTCATGTTCACCTGGTCCTGGGGCACTGTGTCCGTGGTAGTGCAGTACATCATGGCAGAAGCACATGGTGGAGGAGGTCTGTTTAACTCATGGCAACCAAGAAGCAAAACGAAGAGATGAGAGTGGCCCAGGTCCCAATATTTTGTTCAAGGGCCTGCCCCCAATGCCTTAACTTCTTTCGACTGGGCCTCACCTCCTAAAGGTTCCACCACCTCTCAATAGCACCACAGGCTGAGGACAAAGCCTTCATACCATGGCCCTTTGGAGGACATTCCAGATCTAAAATATAGCAATTCTTTTTTCTGTTGTGGTAGTCTCAGAACTAGCTTCCCGCTGAAGATTTTTTCGGACAGTTTCCTTCCCAGCAATAGTGACCACAGCAACTGGCTATGTCAAGAGTATTAGGCAATAGAATAATGAAAATAGGAGAAGCCTAAGGAGAGCTCCCTCCTGAATTTTCCTCATCCATCACAAATGGTGAAGAGATCCAAAATTGTGTACCCATGAATAGAATGTAAACATTTACCGAAGGTGAGAGCCACCATCTGCTGAAAAGTTCTTTGAAACAAGAAAGAACATTTAAAATGAAGAGTTTGATATTGCAGTCACCAGTTGGGAAATGTGGAATTGAAATATTTTAAGAATCCCCGCTGGCACAGAGTCAGATCGTATTATTTGCTTTCCATGGTAGTCATCACGCAAAACCTAGGGGAAGAAAATAAACTATGCTGTGTTAGCAGCAGATACTGTACGTCAGAGCCCATTGGCTTGCCTTTACTTCTACTGCCTGTCCCTGTGATGTAAATGTCCTCTAGATCAAAATGCCATTCCCTGAAGAAGGAGTAGAGGAGAACGGAACCTTGAATTGGCAATATTTTAATATATAGTAACTTGGAAAATTATGAGAATGGACTGGGTAGAGTGCCTGCTCTTAGGTAGGCTGTGCAATGCAAAGTGAAATCAAATTGAATTGTATCAGTGAAGTTCACCTGAGTCCTTTGAACTGTAATAACTGTGAAATTTGAGATATTAAAATTCATGTTCCTTTGGTTTCTAAAGAATATAATAGGATATCAAGATGAAATAAAATAGTTCGTTCTTTTAAGGAAAAAATGTGAATATTCAAGATGGGGAACTAGAAGAGTCGGCAAGTGAATTATTTAAAAGTTTATTAAAATACATGCCATTTTTAGAGAAATAATAGATTCAGGAAAGGAGAGGTTTAATTTGAAGCCAAAGGGAAGTGAAGCTGTGATTGTTTATCAATTAATAAAGTTACATTCTATACAATTTCAAAAGCAGAGTCCAGAAGAACAATTTCCCTTGGATTTCAGGAATCCAGATTAAACCTGTATCTTAGTGGAAGTAAAAAACAGCACTAATTTTGGAATGGAGAAGATGTAAGGGACCGTAAAATCTTGAAATGTCCAAGCCTGAAATTATATCCCCTTTGAGGTACATGATTGTGTACATGAGTTTTTGTATTCCAGGTGACTTGTTAGTGACTCAAGGAAAATAGTAGACAGCTGTGCCTATGAGCACCGGTAGATGACACGTGCTGGGCGAAATTTATTGTTGCAAGATATGGAATCATCAATGACAAAGCAAATATCTTTGTGTATATTTCTCAAGGTCATGTTTTCCTGAATGGTGCCATTTTGACTTGTGCCAAAAGAGAAATGTTAGGCACCAAGCATATTTTCAGTGGACTATGAATTGTGGAATAATAATTTTTAAAAATAATTTTGGTCTGGATTTAATAAATAGGGTCTTTTTTTCAAAACACATTAGACTAGAAGAACAGAATTTAACTGCTTGTCCTTTTTTTTTTTTTTTTTTTTTTAATCCTAATTCCAAAATGGAAAGCAGCTGGTTGGTTGTTTTAATTGTTGTCTTGAATATTCTCTTTATTCATGTGTTTCAATATCTTTTGTTTTCTGTAAATGCAGGAATGGACTAAAACGAAATACACCCACAGATTTTACCTCAAATGAACTTTATTTTGAGAAATTCCTAGCAAGTTAACTCTGTCTGGTACAAAAATAGTGAAATTTACAAAGTACTATAAGAAAATTCCAGTACCTATTGCTTCTCTTTCATTAAAAGATAAGAAATTCACTTATACAAAAGCTTTGGCTCAAGCTCATGAACATGTTTTCCAGCCATTGTGTGCAAGCTATTACAGAGTACTGAAGAAATCTTTCACACCTAAGTACTCTGAATTTTCAGTGAACTCCACATCAAAATAAGGAGCGTGGTGAAAAACAATAATAACAAATTATCTTCATCACCAATCCTTTCAGATATATTTCATGAGTGTGTGAAAAATTAAAATCACAAAGAACTTTTCAAAGAAACATCTTTGTCATTTATGTTTGTTTTCAAGGCCCTAACATATGGTGAGGGTGCTAAATCAATCCTTCATTATCATAATCAGTAATAACACATGGAAAATGAAGTCCAAAGAAAGCTCAAAGCAGAATGAGTCATTGGTAAATGAAAGGCTTTCAGAGGTAACCTGACATCTTGGCAGATGGAGGGAACTCAGTTATCTTTAAGTCCCACTTCCTGTCCCATCTTCTTCCATCTTTCCTTTCATCTCCCCTTCCTGGGACAAATACAGCTAGCTGCTCCTAACTGGATAACCTGTCTCTGTGATTTCTTTCTTCTAATAAGATTTATACCTTACTTTCTGAAAACGTACTTTTATTATTTTATTTTTAAAAACTATTAATCTAAATTTTAAAAATAAAACTTTCACTTTCATGGGACTGTCTCATGTTCAACCTCACTTTAAATAGAGACCCAGAGAGGTGAGCTTCAGGACTGTAACTGGTACCAGCTACACCTCTACCAAGAACTTGCAAGGCCTCCTCTCTTGCTTTATGTCAGGCGCCAGATTCTTCTTTTCATTCAGGGATCTCTTCATGTACTTAGCAGTTTCCATATCTTTAACATTTCTTTACATAATTTCAACTACTATCTCTGCCAGCACATTGATTTTCCTTCATCTCAACACCTGTTCCTAACATTCCTGCTTTGCTACACTGTGACCCTCATCTAATCCTTCCCCAATACAGCCAATCATAAAAATTGGTAGAAATATTCTATTCACTAACATTACAGGATAACTTGAATCCAATTTGTGTGTAGATCCATTCTCTTTCTAAACTTCAAGTGACAGTAATGCCTAAAAATCTTCATATTTTCCATTTTCAATGGAAACAACATATACTTAATATAATGATATTTAAATTAAAACACTTAGATACTCTTCTTGTGGATCCAGGATGATAATTAAGACCACTCACTAAACATGTGTTGCATCTCTTTTCTTTTCTGTTCCACAACACAGAAACCATGTATTTGGAAATTCCACAAGAACTAATTTGATTAATGCAATAAAATTTATTTTAATTCAACAAGTATTCAGTGTTTACTAGCCAAATTGGAGAATATAGTGGTGGCAAAGAAACAGGTTCTGTCTTTCAAGAATATAAAATCAGATGGGAGAAATGGACACAAACATAAGCATTTTTTAATATATAAGCTGGAGGGGTTAATATATAAATATTAGTTAATATATAAACTGGGGAGACAAGAGATTTTTTATTGAACAGAGTACTTAAGGATTCTTAAAGAAAGCAAGATTTGAGCTGGCCTTAGGAGAATTTCAGAACATTATAAAGCAAGAGTATCCTGGCAAGGGCAGATCTGAATGTATTCCCAGCATTATATACCATAGCTAATTGTCTTCCTCTTTCTTCTCCAGGATCGAACTCCTGTCTTCCTTACTTTTCATCCTCAGTTCTACCAGGGACCTGGTCCATGGGAAGTTCTCAGTAAATATTTGTTGAATTAATCAATTAATACCTATTAGGCTTCTAAAAATTTCTCAAGGCCTCTCAAATCTGTACCCAGAAATAATGAGGTACTGCTAAGGAAATGCCAAAACTGCTCCAAAAAATTACACACACACACACATTTTCCCGTCTCTGTGCAGCATAGATGAGTCTTACAGTGTTCTCTGTGTTTCAGAAGTACAACCCGGCTCTTATGAAAAGCACTGCATTTGGCACAACAAAACAAACCAAAGGTAACTAGTACCCTGTAGGAATTGGACCACCTCTTTTTCAGGCCAGACCCAGCCAGCCTAGAGTTTTCTGCTTAGTGGGGAATTTCACTCATGTTGGTTAAAGAATTGTGTGAGGGAATGGAAAGAGTTGTGTGAACTGGTGTCTTTCAGGAACTGTGTGAACCGATGAGAGTGTAGGTAACATTTGTGCGGTTAGGGTGGTATTTCTCATAGCCTAAAATGAAAAAACACCCAAACCCTATACCATCGTAACCACTTGTTCCTATAGGCTTCTCCAAAGAGAAAAACTAGATACAGAGATCAGCAGATGGGAAACAAAACCTGGCTTTTCTGGTAGGCATGTAAGAGTTCAGCAACTCCATTCAGGGCACTCTGGTAAGCGGTGCTGCAGCACCTGCTCTAGCGTGACATAAGCATGGGGCTTCTAATTCTTACATTCTCTCTACATTCTAGGATTCTGTATGCATTTTCAGGTAGAGGTATAGGCAAGGCAAGCCCTGACATAACTTACCATTCAGTTGCAAATTTTAGGTGGATGGAAGAAAAAAAAAAAAAAAAGAAAAAAGAGAAACCTGGTTATGTCTATATCAAAGATACAGACCCCATCTATATCTGCAAAGGAAAGACAGCAATAGTCACGGTTGTCTGTTTTTAAAGACTGTTGCTAAATGTAGCCAGTGCATCTTCTATATTCTGACCCACGTACCAATTCTTCCTCCCTTAAAAGAGTAGTTAACAAGAGTATAGATAGAATAGGAGGAGAGCAACACACCCGTTCTCTCTATTGTATCTATCACGCTCCTGCATTTGAAAACACTTTCCATTATACTTGTCTTCCAAGATGTGTATTTAGTAGTAGATTTTCATTCCTTTAGCAAATATTTGTCAAGTGTTTTTATGGTTAGGCACTCTGGTAGACACTAGAGAGGCAGTGGTGAATAAAAGAATAAAGATTTCTACTTTACTAGCTTTTTATGGCACAATCAGGAATAAAGAGAAGCAAACAGGCAATCACACACAGTTTAAAAGTACTGTGAAAGAGAAAGTACAGGGTGGTATGGGATAAAAGAATAAGGGCAAGTGGTCTAAAACTGATGACAGTAAGGTGGCCAGAATACATCATAGCAGCATTAATAGCTAATCTGAAGGAGCGATATATGAGTTACTCAGTAGTTGCTTTTGCCTGATTAGCATTCATTGTTCAGTCTTCTGATATCACTATCTTTATCTTCCTTTAGGCCACTTCCCCCTTCCCTTTTTCAGTGGATGAGGTTTTTGGTTAAGGCAACATCCACCTCATACTCCAGGGGTCACAGCCTTGCTCAGAGTGGCCAGTCGGAGCATTTTATACCTGTGATCCTCACGATTGGTTCAGCTATGGACAGTAAAGCTATGTAAGTTAGACCACTGAGACTGATTGCAAGGGGATGTATCAAAATTAGTGGATGGAATACCCCCTAATTAAGTGAAAGCGCTAACCTAGTTGAATGTAAAGCTGGGGCTTTGCAAAGACAGGTACCAAATCACATCTGTGCCTGAGGCATAAATTAGCAGGAAGGGATGTATGTGTACTGCCCCCATCCAGTTTCTATCAGGAAAGGAAAGATATCTCAGAAAAGCCTCACCAGACACATCCCCTTGATCTTGACGCCAGAAGTAGGTCATGTGGTCAACGTTACCTCTGAAATAAGCTGGGAAAACAAAAAACAGAAGTTTCAAAGTTAACTTAGAGCAACCACAGCCCCCAGCCTAGTGCTGAGCACATTACTGTACTATCTCAACTACCAAAACAGACAAACAAACAACCAACCTGGGTGTTATTAGTAGGGAAGGAGAGGAGATAGCTACCAAGAGGAAGTAGCCATGGTGACCACAGTGTGTGAAGATATTTAAGATTCATGATCTTACATTAATCTGCGAGGTTTGCCATATCAAAGTACCAGAGATTGGATGGCTGAAATAAAAGAAAATTGTTTTCTTCCACATTTAGAGGCTGGAAGTCCAAATTCATGGTGTTAGCAGGATTGGTGTCTTCTGGGGCCCTTTCCTCAACTTGCAAATAGTGGCCTTCCTGCTGTGTCCTCACATGATCTCTCCTCTGTGGATGCCCAGTCCTGGCAGCACTCCGTGTTCCAATTTCCTCTTCATAGGAGGACTCCACTCACATTGCATCGGGGCCCACTCTAACAGCCTCATTTTACCTTAATCGCCTCTTTAAACCCCTTTTCTCCAAATATAATCAAGTTCCAAAGTATTGGAGGTTAGGTCTTCCACATATGAATTTTCAGGGATATAATTAAGCCATAACAATTCATAGCATTAATTTGGTCTCGGGAAGCTAGTAAAATGTTTTTTCTATTCGCAGTATGTGTTTGGAGAGGCTATGTCTCTCATTGCATCTCTAAAACATTCACAATTATAATTTTTAGTAATCACTTTCAATTTGTCAGATGAAAAGATCCTCAGCACTGCGGTGATTTGCATTCCTTTATAGCGATGAAGTGCACACTTTTCAGATATTTTTTTCCACACCTGATTTTGTCACTTACTTTCACTGGATGCCTCTGGACCTCACCTTGACTCCTGTCACAGCAGGTGACTCACTTGGCACGAGGATTGGCCTGGGTTTCTGCCGCCACGGCTTCTCGAGCACCACTACTATGTGCACAGCTGAGCAGCACTGGGGAGTTCACAGCCCCAGAGCAGTGGGTATAGAAGGCAATGAGTAGATCCTTCTCCCCATCAATCCTGTAGCATTCTTTACACTCCTGAGAACATCCCTCTTGACCACGCTGGAGGCCAACTTGGTCGCACATCCTTGTAGTGGCTTTGTCTCCTCCCCACTCAGACTGCTTAGAGATCCTCACTTCTCCTCCCTGTGTCCACCCACACCCTTGCTTGCAAGTAATTGACTGCCATGAAAGTCCCATTCCAGCTTCTGCATACAAAGACATCTGTAAACTGCTCCTTGGTTACACCTTTTTGATTTTGTTGGTTTTTTTTTTTTTTTTTTTGTGGGTACCGGGGGGTCGACCTCAGGACCTCGTGCGCCAGCAGGTGCCCGTGCCACTGAGCGATATCACCGGCCCCTTTTTCGTATGTGGGTTCCGGGAGTCGAACTCGGGCCCTCGCGCTTGCCGGGCAGGCGCTTAAGCCGCTGAGCCATCTCACCGGCCCTGGTTTTTTTTTTTTTATTGTTTGCTATGACAGTTTTATATATCAAGGATATTAACCTTTTGGGAAAATGTCAACAGAGATGTGAAAGGGAAATATTTTATCTCTGGAATTCTATGCCATACCATGCAATAATGAGGTCAAGAGAAAAACATTCATGTATTTGCCTTTAATATCTCAGAAATGCAATGTTTTGAAAGATCTATTTTATATTACTGTTTCTGTCAGTTTTTAACTTGGAAATCTTATTTATACCTCCATAAAATTCTCCCTGTCATTAGATGATTCCTTTTTGGGGTCTTACTTTAGTTTTAGAAATAGAGCACCTTTAAAGCTGGGCACAGTGGCTCATGCCTCTAATCCCAGCATTGGGGGAGACTGAGGTAGAAAGCTTGCAGGTTCAAGCATGGCATTAGACCCTTACTTAGCTTAGCAAATTAGTGAGACACAGCCTCAGCATAAAAAATAAAAAAGGGCTGGGATGTAGCTCAATATGAAAGTCCTGTGTTCAGTCCCCAGCACTGCAAAAAGAAAGGAAGAAAGGAAAGAGGAGGAGGAGAAAAGGAAGGAAGGAGGGAGAGAAGGAAGGAAGGAAGGGAAATACCCTTTTGAATTTTGTTGAGAAGATGAACAAAATCATTTCTTAATATGTCTATTTATCTAATTCTGTTTTAATGGAGAGTGATCTTATTCCTCCGTGTGGCCCATTTCCTTTAAATTGCAGCTTTAATTTTGCCCAGGTTCTTTTTTCTTTTACTGATTTCTCCTTCCCTAAATAGGAGGGTTTATACTTTTCCAGAATTAGTTTCTATCTCAAGAGGAGTAAAGGTGTGTTCTAGCAAATCGCTGGTTTTTGCCTAATCCTTCTGTAAAAAGAGGCTTTCAGATTCTGGTAAGCTCTGAGACTCCTGAAGGTGTGATGTGCTGTGACACTTCATCAAGTGTTCAGACACTGGTGGACGCCCTAGCCTCTTCACACCCGATTCAAACTGCACAGGCCAAGATGAGTGAGTACACTAAGAGAAGAGAGGGGAGATAGGAGAGTGAGGCCTCTGGAGAACTCCTGAGCTGACCAGTAGCCACCTATAGGTACAATGAATATGTGGATTAGCTTTCTTGGTGCTGGGACAAAGTACCCAACACCCACTACTTAAAGGAGGAGATGTGTAATTTGGCTTGCAGTTTCAGAGGCTTCAGTCCATGGATAGCTGACTCCAAGGAAGAAACATCATTGTGGAGCAAACCTGCTCACTTCATGGCAGCTAGGAAGCAGAGCACAGGGGAAGAGTGTTAACAAGAGATACAGCCTCCAAAGCACACCCCAGTTGCCCACCTCCAATTAGGCCCAACCCCCTAACAGTACACTGAAGTCAATCGGTTAGTCCGCTGGTGGGTGTAGCACTCCAATGATCCAATCACCTGGTCAGAAGTCTTTTAATCTAGTCCGTTTGATTTAAGCTTAACTGTTACAATATGATCTCAGTGGCAAGGAAAGGCCGAGATGTGAGGCTTGAGAACTGGATGTCAGGCTGAACTTAGATGGATTTATTACCTCTACTTATAAGTCAAGGGGAAAATTAGCTTTATTTTACCCTCCCATATTATCTTTGCTTAAAACTCTGTATAGTCAATTTCATTTGAAAATAATTAGCAAACATCTGGTGTTCTCTAGCTGTTTGCTTCCCCATGATGTAGGCTCTCCCCCCTCTGGTGAACATCAGTGGCAGCCCTCTCCTTTCCTGAGGGGGATTTCAGTAAGAAGAAACCACAGTTGAATTGGGTGCTGTTTCTTATGCAGCAGAGTGATCTGTTCATCTATGGCTGTAGTAATACAGTTGTGACTTCCTTTGTCATTTTAGCTGCCTTTGATCATAATAATCACATCAGTAACTATGCAAATATGTTAGTTTTAAGAACATAACAAGCAGGTAACCAGTTTTCTATTCATTAGATCAATTTTTGTTTTGTTACTTCAACATTCTTGACAAACACCTAGAAGTCAATGTCCTGAGCTTAGGCAGGAGATACTGAAAAAACATATCTGAGAGTTATCTGAAAAAGAACTTCTAAGACCAATACAAAAGTCCATATAGAAAGTCCAACTGAAGAATTAAAGCATGAGGCATTGAGAGAAGAAGTAATTAGTAATGCCAGAGTGAGATAATTTAGGATACCTGGTAGGAACCACATGTATACTACATGTACTCCTGAAGCCCAGGAGTGTACTTCCAAATCCTAGCTGCAGAGTTTTCAGGGCTCTAAGCATGAGAAGGGACAGAAATATATATATTTTTTTTTTATTGTGGGTACGGGGGGGTCGACCTCAGGAACTCGCGCGCCAACAGGCGCCCGTGCCGCTGAGCGATATCACCGGCCCCTTTTTCGTATGTGGGATCCGGGAGTCAAACTCGGGCCCTCGCGCTTGCAAGGCAGGCGCTTACACCGCTGAGCCATCTCACCGGCCCAGAAGGGACAGAAATATTAAGAGTAGCAGTCTCACTCAGACATTTCTCTTTTTTCATGATTTCGTCTCTTCACCTTTCCAAAATTTTACAGCATGGAAAGCAGTACAAAGTACAAAACTTACACACACACACATGTGTATGCACACACACACACACACACACACACAGAAGAGAGCAAAATTAACAGATATTGCTGTTACTTGATATGAACAAAAAAACTAACAACTTTAATTAAGCAAGGAGTTTGGCTTAATTTGTCAGTAACAAAAATAAAAAAGACATTATAACTGCTCTTTTTGGAAAAGATATGTTTGTCTGTTGTAATCTTTCTGTGGTGATTATATTTTAAGAATTGTTTATAGGAATTGTATGTGAATGCTTTACCAACATTGTAAAAAATACCATTCTTTTTTGTGAGTTGGAAATGCCTTTATCAATTCCTATAATTTCTTAGACATTATTTCACTGGACATCATCTGATGGGGATGGGAAGCATGAGTAGCATAGATTTTGCATTTGTTTCTGCAGTGCGCCCCCGTGGAATTTTAAAACTGGACTAATTTTATATCTAATTTCTTGGCTTGAAAGTGTCTAGATTACACAGATAGCATAAATCTAAAGCAGTAGATGCCAGTCCCTGGTTGTTAATGCTCAGGCCATCCTAATTTCCACTAGAACCAAGTCTGAAACAGACATATTTTCCTGTCAGTGACCTGGGTAGATTACTCCAGGCTACACTTTAAGGAAACAGCAGTGTCAGGCAGTGGTTGAAGTTGGACCAAGAAAGGGACCAGTCATCATTTTGAATTCTCTGAATTCACAGTACTAAAAGTTCCCTGTCTCAAACAGCAGAAATGGGATACATGACACAGGCCTTGGGGCCAGCACCCAAAGAAAACAAACTCATGAAAACTTTTCCTTGTTATACCATCCAACTAGTTGATCATCTTGTTTTTTAGTACCTTGAATCATTTTCTGCATGGTTTTGCTTCATATTTTCATCCTGGTGCTTTTTTCTGCTCTTGCTCTGAATTATAACTCTTTTCTTGACTGCAGTTTGATTTTGTCAATTTAGAAAAACACACCACCTACTTCAATATAGTCCTCAAAACCACACCAAAGTACAAACCTTTAGTTCTATCATTCCTACCTGATTCTTCTGTAAAATCAGAGATGGGAACCAATCCAAGCTATGCAGGGTGAATGTCCTAGTCCATTCCTGTGGCTATAACAAAATATTTTGATTAGATAATTTAAAAATAACAGGAATTTATATCTCACAGGTCTGGAGCCTACGAAGTCCAAACTCAAGGCAGATTTGATGTCTGGTGAGGCAGATTTGCTGTGTCTAAAGAGGGGATAGAAATTGTGTCTTCACACGGCAGATGGAGGAAAGGGCAGAAGTCCTTAGGGAGCTCCTCTTGTATAACAGCATCAATCTATTCATGAAGGTGGCACCCGCATGACTTAATCATTTCCCAAAAGGTCCCACCTCTTAGTACCATCATCTGGAGGATTAAATTCCAACAGGGATTTGGAGGGGTGCCTATGTTCAAATCATAGCAATGGGTCTCCATTCTTAGAGGAAAAACTTAGGAGAAGGTTTTCAGAAATTTTAGTAAATAAAAACTTAGACCTCTAAAATACTTGGTTCTGTAGATGGGACCACAAGGAAGGTAAAAGGAGTGGAAACTGGAACATGCAAGAACATGCTTGGATTGCTTTTGAGAATATCCAATTCTGACATAAAAGCGATAAGAGAAAAACATAAGGCCACTGATCTTTTCGGTGGCCTCATTTATTAGATTTGAGGAGACTGTCAATCCCAAGCTTCAGTAAAAGTGAATTTGACCAGATGATCCAGATAAGTGTATAACCAAATAATTGAAAACAAGGAATTGAATAGAATTTTGTACACCCATTTTCACAACATTATTCATGCTTAATAAAATGTGGAAAAAACCCAAGTGTCCACCACCAGATGAATATATAAACTATATTTAGTATACACGTAACATGGAATATCATTCAGCTTTGAAAAGGCTGGAAATTCTAACACGTTGTACAATATGGAAGAACTTTGAAGGCATTATACTAAGGGAGATAAGTCAGTCACAAAATGACAAACACAGCATGATTCCGCTTATATGAAATATCTACAGAAGTCAAATTCATAGGGATGGAAAGTAGAATGGTGGTTTCCAGTGCCAGGGGATTGGGGAAATGGTATAATATGTACAAACTTTCCACTGGAGAAGGTGGAAAATTCTGGAAATGGATGGTGATGGGATTGTGATTGTACTTGATACCCTAAACCATACTTATAAAAATAGTTGAAGTGGTGGATTTAACGTTAAGTGTATTTTTCAATGATCTAAAAAGAGAGAAAAATGTGATTTGGGGATGAGTGGGTATGTGGGAGGAGTGAATGGCAGAGATGTTAATATACATCCGGTTTCCTGCAAGAAAAAGCCATACCTGAGTGTGTAGCCATACCTGAGGCAATTTATTGAATCTACTTGTGAAGGTGGAAGAAGACAGAGTTGGGGAAAGTAAGCATGGCTGAATGTCTTATAAATATTGAGCTTCAAGGCTAACAATAAGTGAATAGGCTCTACAAGTAATCTAAAGTTGTTTATTGATTGGAGAACTGTTTGATATTTTTAAATATCTGCTTACATGCAGTATTAATCAGAGAAATAGGACCAATAAGCTATATGTGAATATAGCTATATAAGAAGATATTTAGAGGAATTGACTTACATGATTTGAGGCCAACAAGCCCCACGATATGCTGCGTGCAAGCTAGTGAACCAGGAAGGCCTGCAGTGAAAGGGAAGATAATTCAGCCTGAGACCAAAGGCATGGAGGGAGGGAGCACTGATTTTGTAAGTCCCACCCTCAACAGGTGGGACTGCCCACATTGGGAGGGCAATTTTCTTTACTCAGTCTATTAATTCAAATGCTAGTTTCTTCTGGAAACATCTTCACAGACAAATTCAGAAGTAATGTTTTACCAGCTATTTGGTATCACTTAATCCAGCCAAGCTGACACTTAAAATTAGCCATCACACATGCTTCACACATACACATATACAGAAATTACATGTGTGCTGCTCCTGGCATGTGTGTTAGTCCAGTTTCATTACTATAAGGAAATACTTCAGGTAGGCTAACATTATAAAGAGATTTATTTCACTCAAATAAATCTGGTGGTTCCAAGTCTATGATCCAGTGGACCCCCATTGTCTTAGTGAGTATCTAACATCAGGTGGCATCATAATGAGAGTAGAAGCTTATGTGAGAGGAAAAGATCATATCTCTAAATAAGAAGCCAAAGTGAAGGTGGACACGCTTACTTATAACACATTTTTTGCAAGAACAAATTAATGGTCCCACATGAAACAATCTTAATCCCTTTTAGGAGCAGTACTCCCGGTGACCTCAGGACTTCTTTGGTGGCCTCTCCTCATAAAAGTCTCCCTACCTCTCCCATTACCACACTGAGGAACAAGCCTTCAACACATGAACCGGTAGGGGACAAGTCACAGCCAAATCATAGCAGCTTGTGTAACCCAATAATCAGCTTAGAGTTGGAATTTGCACTCAGAAGTCCATTGGCTCATTTAGCCTGATCTTTGGGGATCCCCTACTGAACTCCCTCAGGTGAGGCATGTGTGAGTGTGTGAGTTAGGCAATGTAGATGCAGCACTAACAGCAACCAAATGTGTTCAGCTCACAAGAATTTGGCTTCAAAAATCTCAACCTCACGTCTAGTGGTTTCCAGATGGATGTGTACCAACCTATGATTTGGGCGTCAGAGTTTAGCCAGTTTAGCCCTTCAGCTTTGGCTCTAGTCTCACAATTTGGAAAGCCAAGTAGCTAAATGCCTTACTGCAGCATGTGATCAATGAACATGAGTTACCCTCTTATCTTAAAAATGTATCAACATCAGAAATAGAAATGGGATCACGTCATTTTGATATGTTGTTATTGTCATAATATTCACTTTAAAATATGGGTTAGAATGTTAGATGCAGGTTTAAAGGCAGATTAAAATCTCCTTGTATGCATTAGATTCTGACATTCTGTCAGTTAAAATATAAATATATGTTCATGAATTTTAGAGTCAATTGCTATGATAATTAATGTTGATTGTGAACCATTCATTTTCTATGTAAAAATAATTGAGGATTTCTGAAATAATACAAAGAGAACTCTTTGGTTGGTGGGATTGCCTCAGTGAAATTTATTACCACCACTGACTAAATTATCAAGCCCAGAAGTTAAAGAGGAACAAAGCCTTTATTTCAGTTGTCACTCTAAGAAAATACAGAAAGTTTAACATCTTGTCTGCAGTGGTGGGCTAAGTGGTTAGCTTCACTGGCACTGACCAAAGAAACCTTGCTCCTCCACTTGCTTCAGCTGAGCGTAAACATCTGTTCACATCCCAGTGTGCTGCTTAGAGACCATATGTCCAAACATAGAAGCTAGCTTGATGTTCTTCCACCAGTTCCAACTTTTAAATTTTGAGGGCTGGTGAGCTAGCTCAGCAGCATAAGAGCTTGCCTGGTAAATGCAAGGTCCTGAGGTCGACCCCCCAGTACCCACAAAAAAAAAATAATAAAAAATAAATTTTGATCCCTGAAATGTTTAACTTGTACAATTTTTATAACACTTCAGATTTTATTGTACCTAAATATTTACTCCATAATAGTTAGGTTGACCAATTAGCCTCATTTGCTTGGGACTGAAGGCATTCCCAGGCATTGGCTTTGGATGCTAAAATCAGCAAAGTCCTAGGCAAATGAGAATAAGTTGGTCATCCTAGTGATGGTGTCCTATTTAATTCAATATTGGATTGAACTTATTCTTTGCTCTAATATTTTTCTGAAAATCTGTATTAGGGATTGTCTGCCCCTAAAGTCTTGCAGTGTGGGGTAAAATCATCACTAGTTTAATACTAAACACTTCTCCAGCATAGCTAGCTAGCAACACAGAATCGAAGAAAGTGGGGGGCTGCGCAGTGACCCATCAGACTTGGTATGGAATACCCAACCTTCCAGCACATTGGGGGTTACTCAAAACCAAAGTCCAGGAATGAGCTCTGGTATCCATATGCAGTACTTCCCTAATTTCAACTCTCCTTATAATTCTTAATGTTAGCTCAGTATAGAATCAGGAATACACTTAAGTTTTTACCTCATTTCCTGCCTGCTACTCCAGTTTTCACTTGCTAGGTCCTATTCCTTGGCAACATCTTCTAAGTAAATGACTTTGTTAGTTGAAGACAAGATATTGCTTTAGAGTTTTTAAAAATATAGTCCAGATTATGAGCCAAATCCCTTACTCTGCTTTCTCAGTGTGCAGGAACATGGTGAATCAGAAACAAATAGCTGTGTTACTATGCTTGAAACTACTACTTATTTATATGAAAGATTATTTGGTTGAAGGTTAATTTGTAGAAACAAAATCAATTTGTAGAAACAAAAGCTGAGTAAGTGTCCAATAAGGTGACTAGTCGGTATGCAGTGGATTGAAACAGATTTATCTTTCTAAAAAGAGAAATACAGTGATGGTGATGGTGATAGTGATTAACAGCTACCACTTATTATGATAGTGTTCTTAGTGCTTTACATACATTACTACACTTAATCCTCATGAGAACTTTGCCAGGAAGGTACTGTTAGAAAGTAATCAGTACTGTTATTAGTTAGAAAATTAAGACCACAATAATACAAAGATCTGGTGGAGGAGTCATAAATTGGTACAGGTATACAAACTCCACTACACACCTATTTTTGACAATGGATAGATTTTTTAATACTTCACTAGCACAATTTTCTAACTGTAATCTTACTCAATGTTATTTACTAATTAGAAACTAATTTTTCTCACCCATTGTATTAGTCAGCTTTGTATTACCATTCCCAAATACCCGAAATAACTAACTTATAAAAGAAAAGACCGGGATCAGGCAGGCTGGATGGCAATGTCAGGGAGCAAGTGGCAGAGCCAACTTCTCACCCGATGGTCAGAAAGCAAAGAGAATAAGAAAACAGCTGAAATCCCACAGTCCCTCCTGAGAGAGCACTCACAATGAACTAAATAAATACTTCTCATTAGGCCCTACTCCCTGAAGGTTCACCACCTCCTAATACTCCCAGACTAAGAACCAATCCCTTTTATGTGGACCTTTGGGGAACACTGTCATTCCAAACAAAAATTAAACACGATCATGGCATAATATTGAAAAATTGTACGAGATTTGAATCAATATCAATATTGTCTCGAAGGTGAAGAAATATACTGCTGCTCTTACACAGAGGGGGGATGTCAAGTAGGTGGATCAGAAAAGGAGGCGGGAGGCTGTTTGTTCAATAGTTTTATCTAAAGAATGAAAGAAAAAAATGATAACTTTCTATAACAACTGTACATACATATTGTAAAAGTGACTAGAAATGTTGCTGTCTAAATTTTAGGCATAGACCATATCCTCAACCATCCACTTATCATTCTAGACCCAAAGATACTTAATAGAAAGGACACGAGTCCTTAGATCCTGTTTATTATTATTATTATTATTATTATTATTATTATTATTATTATTATTATTATTTTACGATTCTAAATCACTGTTCCACCACTTACCCAACACAGTCTCCACTACCCAAAATACCAAGGCTGTTTTCAAGAATGATCTGGACAATAATGAACCTACAAAATGCTATTACTGGTCATCAACAGATCAAGGAGACTTACCAGTGTGAATATTAATCGTAGTGTCTCTAGCTGTATGAGAACTTGCTTGACGTATACAAAGCACTCGTAGACACATTCAAGCCTCAGAGAAATCCAAGGAGTTAGGAGTTACCTCTTCCAGTGCATAAGCAAAGGAAGAAATAGAAATTCAGGCTCTGTTCCAGAGTTATACAGTGTGCACTGCACACAGTACCTATAATTAGATGTGCACCATGAGAAAAAGAGCAGACTCCTTCAGATTTAGGATATTAGTGAAGAGGATCAAAAGAAATAACCAATACTCTAGCATGAAGCTTATCTCAAAAATGACAACACAGAAATGAAAATATTATGTAATTAATTCCTGTGGTTAACATCTCTTGACCCTCCATAAGAAAATGAATAAAAATGTTTAGCCCTTGGAAATCTCTATCAGGGCAGGCATGCTTTTGTTCTCACTCAGGCAGGTACACAGATATCATATATATGTATTTATCTCTATATTACATATTTATATTTATAAAGATTTGATCTAATACTAAGGTACTGGGGACACACGCATGCAGAGTTATCCATATAAATAAATGATGCCCACGTTCAGGTCTATTGAAAATTGAGGCTGCCTTGCACATGGAGTGTTCTGTGCACAAATATTAATGCCAATGGTGTTGATTCAGTGATAGCCATCCGTTTTCCAATATGCCCAGATAATGATTATCAGAGAGTCTTATTGCGTTGACTGCCTTCCTGTACATAAAATGCAGGATTAAAATTGAAAATTCAGGAACAAAGATTTGTTGTCATGTCTACATTCGGAGAGTGATGGTCTATAATTTGGTTGCAAAAGGAAGACAGATGTGGAAATAACTTTACTAATGGAAATGGAAATTCCCCAATCTGACTTATTTTTTTCCCATTATTCTGTTACACGGTGGAGAAGCTTGTTAGTGCTGCTGGGGTTGGAGCTCTGGATGCATAGTTATAGATTCATCCTTAAGTCAAAGAGGTGCTTTAACTCTAACTAGAAATCACCAGAAACCGAACAAAGGTAAAAGAACAGGATTCAGCGTGTTTAATTTTGCTTTCTATGTGCTTCCCACTTTTATTTGCTTGTTTTTATCTTGGTCAACTTTCTCTTATTCTCTCTGTATTTGAACCAAATACTAGGAAAATACTAAGGAAAATACTAAGTTATACTGAGGAAAATACTAAGGCACAACATGATCACATCTTTTTATATGTTTTATATGTCTTATATATAGATATAAATAATATAATATAAATATATGGAATTGGCTATCATTATTATGGAGGCCAGGTCTCAAATCTGCTATTGGCAGGCTAGAGACCCAGGAAGGCTGATGATATAAGTTCCAGTCTGCAAGCCAGCAGGTTTGAGACCCAAGCAGAGTGAAAGTTCAAGTCCAAAGACAGAAAAAGACCAATAAACCAACTCAGGCAGGCAGGAGGAGGTCTCTCTTATTGCAAAGGGTCAACATTTTTGTTCTATTCAAGAATTCATCTGATTGGATGGGGGCTGCTCATATTAGGGAGGGCAGTTTACTTTACTCAGTCCACCAGTTTGAATGTTAATCTCATCCAGAAACACAGAAACACTTTCCCAGATATACCCAGAATAATGTTTGATCAGGCATTTGGGCACCTTGGGGCTCAGTCAAGTTGACGTATAAAATCAGCTCTCACAGATATGAAGGATTTCATTATTCCTTCCATCCTTATGAGAAATCGTTTCATTGACAATTCTTCAACTTAAACTGATACCTAACTTTTATTTATTTATTTATTTTTTTGTTTTGTTTTTTGTGGGTACCGGGGGGACGACCTCAGGACCTCACGCGCCAACAGGCACCCGTGCCGCTGAGCGATATCACCGGCCCCTTTTTCGTATGTGGGTTCCGGGAGTCGAACTCGGGCCTTCGCGCTTGCAAGGCAGGCGCTTAAGCCGCTGAGCCGTCTCACTGGCCCGATACCTAACTTTTAACATGGCCTTCCCATATACTGTGCCTCTGTGTGTGTGTGTGTGTGTGTGTGTGTGTGTGTGTGTGTGTATCTGTGTGTTATGGTTTGTGTCTGGATGAGCCCCCAAAAACCTCATGTGGTCCTGGGGAGGTGGGCTTTTTGGAGGTGGCTGAATGTAGAGTTTGTGATTGGTGCAATGTCTAGTGCTGGGATTGGGGGTGTAACTGCTACACCCACCTAGCGTGGGTAGTCTGCATACAATATAGGGGAGGAAAAGAGGCTTGCTCCTCCCTTTTTGCTCTTGTTGCTTTTGGTATCTTCTGCTGCCATGAACAGTTTCCCTTCTGCCATGCCATACTGCCTTGGAGCCAGCTGATTATGAACTGAAACCTCAACAAACTGTGAGCTAAATAAAACTTTCCTCTCTTAATTTGGGGCATCAGGTATTTTGTCTCAGCAATGAGAGAAAAGTAACCAAAAAAGAATTTGGTACCAGAAGTGAGGTCATTGCTGTGACTATCCCTGACCATGGGGTTCAGGAGACTTTGGGAATAGCTTGTGGGAAGAGATTGGAAAGGTTCAGAGATGCTGGCTGAAAAGTAGAGTTGGAATGGCTTAGGGTTTTCTGTATGGGAGATTCTGGTAAGAGCTCAGAAGATCAGAAGGCTGATAGAAATCCTGCCAATAAAGACCAGGCTCGGGGGGGGGCGGTTCTGCTGGGAAGAAGGACCTAACTGGTTGCTGGACTCCAGACGATGTGTGTTGTGCCTTGGCAGAAAGTTTGTCTGCATTTTGCTCGTGTCCAGAGACTTTGCCTGAGATTGAGATTAAGGGCAGCAGGCCAACTAATCTGGCACAAGAAATTTCAACTCAGTTAAATGTTGAGGTGGTGGCATGGCTACTGTTGGGGGCTCTTAGCCAGATCTATGTTGAAAATCAAGAGCAAATCACCCAGCAGAATGATTTAAATCATTGTGAATTTGGTCAGAAAGGGAGCTCCAGTGAAGAAGTGGACTGTAAAGACAGAGCAGAAGCGATCTTGATTGCTGAAAGGAACAGGAGAATAGGAAATATGGCCTGAGGGTATCACAAGAAGGAACAGGACTCCACCCTTTGCAGCCTCAAAATTGCCAAAGTGAAAGATTTTGCTTTGAGAAGAAAGTCATGGAGCACCATGTTCCAGAATGGCGGCAGCTGCACCAAGTTCCAGAATGGCAGCAGCCTAGAGAATTTGTTCCTCAAAATTGGATTCAGAGTGCTCAGTGATGCAGGCGCTTGATCCCTACAGCCAACAGAGAGGGAAGCCTGGCTACTGCTCCAGCTGACAGCAGACTTTAGCATTATCCATGTGGTGCTGCTTTTAGGTGCATGCAGAATGAAAGAGTTATAGAGTTAAGAAGGCTTCCACCCGGATTTCAGAAGGCCTGGGAGGCCAGACAGTGTGCCCCTGAGAGGGAAGTGTGTGAATCGTGAGTGTGAAGCCAAAGGTGCAGTGGAAACCCCAGAAGTTTGGAAAAGCAAGGAACATGGATCATCTAAGGATACCTGCAAGGATAGAGCAAAGCCAGCCCAAGAGAGAAGTCATGGGAGCTACAACAACCAGCAGTGCTGAAGGGGCAGGGCCACCCAAGCCATTTGTAGCTCACAACTTGGCACAGATTGCCTTGGATGCTGCACATAGAACTACAGGACTTAATGTTTACCCTGCTGGAGACTTGCTTTGGTCCCATTCATTTGTATCCCTCAGTTTGTAACTTTCAGAATTGAAATGTTTATCTTGTGCCATTTAATGTTGGAAGTGTTTAACTTTCTTTTCATTCATAACAGGACTCATAGCTAAGAGTTTGCCTTACATCTCAGAGGAGACTTGGGACTTGGACTTTTCAGCAATGTTGAAACTTTTAGGACTTTGGCAATTCTTAGAGGCAGACTAAATGCCTCTTGCATAAAGGAATGTGCATGAGTGTGGTGTTTTGTGGTGTTTTGTGTCTGGATATCCCCAAAAAAGCCTCAAGCGGTCACGGCGGGCTGGGGGTGCTTTTCAGAGGCAGCTGAATCTAGAGTTTGTGACTGGTTCATTGTCTAGTGCTGGGATTGGGGGTGTGAGTGCTATACCCACCCTAAGGTGGGTAGCCTACATACACTATAAGGGAAGAAAAGAGGCTTGCTCTTCCCTTTTGCTCTTGTTGCTATTGGTATCTTCTGCTGCCATGAACTATTGCCCCTCTGCCATGCCACACTGCCTTGGAGCCAGCTGATTATGGACTGACCCCTCTACAAACTGTGAGCTAAATAAACCTTTCTTCCCTTAATTTGGGGCATTGGGTATTTTATCTCATCAATGAGAGAAAAGTAACTAACACAGGATTTGATTACTTTTTCCATCCTTATCAGGTAGCATTTCAATGACAGTTCTTCAACTCGAGCTGATATCTAACTTTCAACATGGCCTTCCCATATATTGTGCATGTGTGTGTGTGTGTCTGTCTGTCTGTCTTCTGTGTGTGTATGTCTACATCTGTGTATATGCATCTAGGTGCATCACAGTCTCCAAAGTAGCTTACGTTGCAGGTGGGAGATTAGACACATGCAACAGAAAAATTAATACGAGGTAGCTTGTTCTATGTTAAGTGAGTACCATAGTTTTATTTTAGAGTGCATTTTAATGCACTAACATATGCTAAGTGTCTTTGTCAGGTTATGAGCTGTAATCATTACTTAAGCCACTTGAAAAATGTTTTAAATTCAATAATAACTTTCTTATTCAATTTATTTATAAATATAACCCAAATGCTTTTCAAACATTCAAAGGCCTTCAAAGGAGAAAAAAATTTCAAGGTTAGTAAGTATTAGAAGTTTTGATATAAGCTTCTATATTAATGTATACAAATAAAGATATAAATAAAACCATATTTCACTACATGCTCTTTTCTGACCTGTATCTACATTATATTATATTAAGATACATTAAACACCTGCAGCATACTGTGAATATCTTATGTTAAATTTTTTTCAACAATCATAGTTTAAAAAGTAAAATAGCATTATCAGTTCTATAACAAAAACCATAGGTTTTCCAAATACCTCTCATGCACTCTTACTATCCAGAGGGAGCCATTTTTTAAATTTTTAGGGGGGAGAGGACCTCAAGATGGCGGATGAGTAAGAAGCAGGCAGTGAAACTCTCTCTAAAAGTTACCATTGGAACACGGGAATATAGCGACCCGGAAAGCGCAGGAGGGGGGGAGATGCCTCCCCGAAACCCAGAGAAGTTCTGAAGCGCAATCTGGGACCCCCGGCACCAGTGACGGGTGACTTCCAACAAAGAAGAAGGAAAGAAGGAGCAGACCGCGCGCGTGCACCTTCTACTATCCCGGGAGTTGCAGCGCCGCGGAAGCTCAAATCTACGGACACACGGTGGCAGCTGGTGCCCAGGGAGCCCCCACGGAGGATCCTGAGACAGCGGCGGGGCAGGGGAGCGGTGGAGAACGGTGCAGACCGGCGGTGAGTGTCTCTCAGCCACAGCTGCCCCGCGCCAGAGAGCGACCGGCCGGGCGCCATTGTGGGGGGTGTGGTGAAACTCAGAGCGGCTCAAAAACTGCTCTGGGAACTTGTGCTCCGGACAGGGCAGCACGGGGCCTCTCAGGCCCACGAAAGTGTGTTGAGGTCAGCAGGCGAACAAGACTGGACTCTCAGCCACACCTGTCCCGCGCCAGAGAGTGACTGGCCCGGCGCCATTGTGGGGGGCGTGGCGAAAAACCAGAGCGGCGGGAACCAGTGCAGGGAACCCGCGCTCCGGACAGCACGCTGAGCCTCTCAGGCCCAGGGATCGTGAAAGGGTGCTGAGAGCGGAGGCGAGCTAGACTGGTCTCTGCCTGAAAGTACGCGCATCTGCTCACCGCCCGCCAGAGGGCGCTCCTGGCTTACTGGGACGGACCTGCACAGAACAGGACTCTCTCACCACAGGGTAACTGCCTACAGCAGAGTCAACACCTGGAACTGATTCTTTTTATTTTTTTTTATTTTTATTTTTTATTATTATTTTTTTTTTCTCACTGATTCGTTTTTTGTTCTGGCGAAGGGTTTTTTTGTTTTTGTTTTGTTTTGTTTGGTTTTTTTGGTGGGGTTTTATTTTTGATCTTTCTGTTTTATTGTTTTTATCTTCGTTTTTGTTTCTGTATGTGTATTTGCTCTTTCCTTCATTATTCTCTCTGGTTTTTTATATGAGTGTAAACAGCGCCTCTAACTTCTTTCTGATTGTGGTTGTGATCTGTTCTTCCTTTTATCCCTTCCTTCTCTTTCTACCACCTGTCCTCTGCACTAGTGTCCCAATTTTAGTGGGATCCCTCTTGGTCCTCTAACCTTACATCTAATTCCTTCCTCTTCTCCCAATACTCTATTTCCTCCTTAACTCATTTTAAATTTAAACTCCTCAGGGGAAAAATTGACATACACAGGACTTGTATACTGCATATAATTTTTCTGGTGTGTTTTAGATTTTGTTATATAACCGCAACTCTATACAGCTAAAAGTGGTAAATAACTGGTTAGCTCAGTCTGTCATTTTCTAGGCTCTGTTTGATGCTTTAGTTAACATTATAGCCAAATGTGAAATAATTGCTCTAAACATCTTTCCTTCCTGATATTTCATGATTGAGATTGACTAAGGGACACAGAAAATACAGTGGCACACTACCAAAGAATCAAGGACTGGGCCAAACAGGTAGCAACTTCGCATACCCAACGAATTGAAGAGGTAGGATCTGGCAGAAAGCTCAAAACCTAAAAGCAAGCTCCACTTGGAAGATACTGCAGAGAAGTAGTCATCTTCTAAAGATCTTAAACACTAGCAATAAAGTAACCTACTATAGGTAATTTGCAAACATCACCCCAGGAATTAAAGAAAGAAAAAATGAGATGACACTTAAACAAGATGCAACCCCACACATCCAATTCACCAAAGGCAAACCTAGGGAGCAACGAGGTGGGACAATCCGAAAGCCACCCACCTGGCCTATCTGAAGTGGTAACAACAAAGCAACTGAATGAGGTTCTGGAAAAAATTAAAACAGAAATAATCTCACAGATAACTGCAGAGATAATGTCTACAATGAAGACCATGCTTAAGGACACTATAGCTGATACAGACAAAAAAATAGATGAACTTAAGAAAACTATAGAAACCATGAATGCTCAGCATAGGAAAGAAATGGAATCCATAAGGCAGATTCAAGCAGATACCCAAGAGATAAAAAATTCCATTGAAAGTATTTGTAGCAGAATAAGCCAATGCGAGGACAGGATCTCAGATATAGAAGACAGGCTTGCAATTAGTGATCATGAAATGGAAAAATTCTTAAAAATAGCAAGGGACCATGAAAAATCAATTCAGGAGCTGCTAGATGACTCAAACATAAACAACTTAAGAATAATTGGAATAAATGAAAAAGCAGGAGATAGCATCAACGACATTAAAACCTTGTTCAAAGACATAATCAGGGAGAACTTTCCTGGAAGAGAAAAGGAATTTGACACCCCTATAAGTGAAGCTTTTAGAACACCAACTAGACATGATCAAAAAAAAAACTTCATCCAGACATATTATAATCAAGATCCCAGAAATTCAACAGAAGGGCAGAATCTTAAAAGCTGTTAGGGAGAAGAGACAAATCACTTATGAAGGAAAACCCATCAGAATCACAGCTGACTTTTCAGCACAAACCCTCAATTCAAGAAGAGCTTGGAATGATGTATTGCAAGCTCTAAAGGAAAATAATTTTCAGCCCAGATTGATGTACCCTGCAAAACTATCTTTCAAAATTGATGGAGAAATAAAATACTTTCATGACAAAGAACATCTGAGAAAATTTATGACCACCAAACCAGCACTCCAAAACGTTCTGAAGGACATTCTAGAAAGAGATAGGAACCCCAACAGAAGGAATCCACCAGGCAGGGCAAATAATTAAATAGCCGGAAAGCAGAAAAACAAAGAGTGGGAACCAACAACAGGAAAATATCATGACAAGTCAATACATATCAGTTTTAACCATCAATGTTAACGGTCTCAACTCACCAATCAAAAGGCACAGACTGGCGAAATGGATCAAGAAGCAAGATCCAACAATATGCTGTATACAAGAAACACATTTAATTCAGAAAGAAATTCATAGACTGAAAGTCAAAGGATGGAAAACAATACTCCATGCCACAGGAACCCAGAAAAAAGCAGGGGTAGCTATTCTTTTTGCAGACAAAGTGAACTTCAAGCCAAGAAGGATTCAGAGAGATAAAGACGGTCATTACATCCTTGTAAAGGGAACAATCCAAGAGGAAGAGATAACGATCATAAATATATATGCGTCAAATACCAATGCACCCAGCTATATAAAACAAGTACTAAAGGACATGAAAAATCAAATAAGCACTAATACAATTATATTGGGAGATCTCAATACTCCACTGTCACAAAAAGATAGATCAACTGGACAGAAAATCAATAATGAAATAGTAGAACTGAACCAAACTTTTGAACAAATGGACTTAGTAGATGTCTACAGAGTGTTCCATCCCACAACATCAGAATACACATTTTTCTCAGCTGCACATGGGACGTTCTCCAAAATAGACCACATACTAGCTCATAAAACCTGTTTAAGTAAATGCAAAGGAATTGAAATTATCCCATGCATATTATCAGACCATAGTGCAATGAAATTGGAAATCAATGGCAAAAGATCCCACAAAAACTCCCTAAACACATGGAAATTAAACAGCATCCTCCTGAACAACCAATGGGTCACAGATGAAATTAAAGAAGAAATTAGTCACTTTCTACAACTGAATGATAATGACAGTACAACATACCGGAACTTATGGGATACAATGAAAGCAGTCCTAAGAGGGAAATTTATAGCATTAAATACTTATATCAGGAAAATAGAGCAAGCGCAAATAAACAACTTAAGGGTGAACCTCGAGCTTCTAGAAAAAGAAGAGCAGGTTAAGCCAAAAGCCCGTACAAGGGAGGAAATTATAAAGATCAGAGCAGAAATTAACGTATTGGAGAATAAAAAAACAATACAAAGAATCAATGAAGCAAAAAGTTGGTTCTTTGAAAGAATAAATAAGATTGACAAACCCTTATCCAACCTTATTAAAAAAAGAAAAGAAAAGACTCAAATCCATGCAATTGAAAATGAAAAGGGTGATATCACGACGGACCCTGCAGAAATCCAGAAGATCATCTATACCTATTTTGAAAATTTATATTCTACTAAGATGGAAAATGCAGAAGAAATGGACAGATTCCTAGATTCGTATGAATTACCAAAGCTAAATCAAGAAGATTTAAAAATCCTAAATAAACCAATATCAACCAATGAAATTGAAGATGTAATTAAAAACCTCCCAACAAAGAAAAGTCCAGGCCCTGATGGATTCACTGCCGAATTCTACAAGAAATTTAGAGAAGACCTAACGCCCCTACTTCTCAAACTTTTCAATGAAATTGAAAGGGAAGCAATACTCCCAAATTCATTCCTGGAAGCAAGCATTACCCTGATACCAAAACCAGAGAAGGACCCAACTAAGAAAGAGAACTACAGGCCAATCTCCCTAATGAACATAGATGCAAAAATCCTTAATAAGATACTGGCAAACAGAATCCAACAAATCATCAAGAAGATTATACACCATGACCAAGTTGGATTCATCCCTGGGATGCAGGGATGGTTCAACATACGTAAATCAATAAATGTAATACAGCATATTAACAGAACCAAAGACAAAAATCACATGATCATCTCAATAGATGCAGAAAAAGCTTTTGACAAAGTCCAGCACCTTTTCATGATAAAAACCCTACAGAAAATTGGAATAGAGGGTCTTTATCTCAATCTGGTAAAAGCTATCTATGACAAACCAACAGCCAATATTATACTAACTGGCCAAAAACTGAAAGCCTTCCCTCTAAAATCAGGAACAAGACAAGGATGTCCACTGTCCCCACTCTTATTCAACATAGTTCTGGAAACTTTAGCCAGAGTGATTAGACAAGAGAAAGAAATAAAAGGAATAATGATTGGAAAGGAAGAAGTTAAATTATCATTATTTGCAGATGACATGATACTCTACACAGAAGATCCCAAAAACTCCACTAAAAAACTGCTAGATTTAATAAGCAAATTCAGTAGTGTAGCTGGATACAAAGTCAATACTCAAAAGTCAATAGCCTTCCTGTACACAAATAACAAACTTACTGAAAGAGAAATTAGGGAAACAATACCTTTCACAATAACATCCAAAAAAATGAAATACCTAGGAATCAACCTCACGAAGGATGTAAAAGACCTCTATACTGAAAACTACAGTACTCTGAAAAAGGAGATTGAAGAGGATATCAGAAAATGGAAAGATATCCCTTGCTCCTGGATAGGAAGAACCAATATAGTGAAAATGGCCATACTTCCAAAATTGTTATACAGATTTAATGCAATTCCAATCAAAATTCCAACAGCATATCTCACAGAATTAGAGAAAACAATCCTAAAATTCATTTGGAATCAGAAGAGACCTAGAATAGCAAAGGCAATTCTGGGCAACAAAGGCAAGGCAGGGGGCATCACAATCCCCGACTTGAAATTATACTATAAAGCTACTGTGATAAAAACAGTGTGGTACTGGCAAAAAAACAGACCTGAAGATCAATGGAACAGATTAGAAGATGCTGAAACAACCCCAGACATACTAAGCCACCTTTTCTTTGACAAAGGTGCCAAACACATTCGCTGGAAGAAAGATAGCCTCTTTAATAAATGGTGCTGGAAAAACTGGCTCTACACATGCCGAAGATTAAAACTAGATCCATATCTTTCACCATGCACTAAACTAAATTCAAAATGGATCGGAGATCTAAATATTAAAACAGAAACATTAAATCTGCTGGAAGGTAGGATAGGTAAAACCCTTGGAGACATTGGTGTAGGCAAAGACTTTATGAATAAAAACTCAACCGCACGGGAACTATCCCAAAGAATCAATAACTGGGATCTCATCTTATTAAAAAGCTTTTGCACAGCAAGAGAAACCACCAACAGAGTGAAGAGACAACCCACAATGTGGGAAAAAATGTTTGCCAGCTGTTCCTCAGACAAAGGATTACTATCGAGAACATATAAAGAACTCAAAAAAATCAGACCTCCCAAATTTAAAGACCCACTCCAAAAATGGGCATCTGAGATGAATACACATTTCTCAGAGGAAGAAATACTAATGGCAAATAAATATACAAAAAAATGTGCAACATCACTAGTCATTCGAGAGATGCAAATTAAAACAACACTGAGATACCATCTCACCCCAGAAAGAATGGCTACTATTAAGAAATCAACTAATAACAAATGCTGGAGGGGCTGTGGGGAAAAAGGAACCCTTCTTCACTGTTGGTGGGAGTGTCGACTGGTACAGCCACTGTGGAAGTCAGTGTGGAGATTCCTCAGAAAACTAGGGTTGGAGGTCCCATTTGATCCAGCTATTCCCCTTCTGGGCATCTTCCCAGAAGAATTAAAAACATCGTACCACAGCGATATATGTGCACCCATGTTTATAGCAGCACAATTTGTAATAGCCAGATCTTGGAAACAACCCAAATGCCCATCAACTGAGGAATGGATAAGAAAGATGTGGTATTTTTATACAATGGAGTACTATTCAGCCATAAAGAAGGATAAACTGGAGACTTTTATAGGTAAATGGATGCAACTCGAGAAAATACTCATAAGTGAAATAAACCAGAAGCACATGTGTAAGCATCGTATTATCTCTCTAGTATGAGAAACTGAAAGAGTAAATAAGATCCAAAATGTACAATAGATATGGTGAATCAAAAAGAAACTGGTCAAAAGGAAAGAGAGACTGGAATAGGGAAAAGAAAGAAGGGAAAGGGAAAAAAACAATTGTATATATATATATATATATATATATATATAAGATGGTTAAGATAGATACACTACCATTTTTACTTAGTTCATTGAAGAGTAAGGTTTGTGCCAATAATGTTTGGACAATTGAATGCTAATGTCTGGTGTCCTGAATAACTAACTTAAAGATAGTAATACGTAATGTATTAACCATTGTTACCCTCCTATTATGTTGGTTTGAAAATTTGTTCTTCTTTTGATTTGTTTTGTTTTTTTTCTTCTCTTTAAAAAATAAAAAAAAAAAAATAAATAAATAAATAAATTTTTAGATATTTTTGATACATATTGCTGTATATGATCATTTTTTATGTCTTGATTTTTTAGCTATTACATGTTGATTTCTTACAAGGTGAAAAATTTATTATCTCCTCTTCTTCCTTCTCCTCCTCCCCTTCCTTCCTCTTCTCCTCCTTCTTCTCTTCCTTCTTCTTCCTCTTTCTCCTCTTTTTCTTCCTCTTCCTCTTTTCCTCCTTCCTGTCTCTCTCTCCAAACACAAAATCTTTCTCCATTTTCCTATTTGAATATCTCTTCAGCTTCCCCATATAGTTATGCAATTCTTTGGTTCAATCAATGTCTTAGCCTGTATTCTAAAAAAAAAAAAGCCTAAGGCAATTTTTTTTTCTTTTTGTAGGTACCGGAGGTCGAACTTGGGACCTCGCGCGCCAGCAGGCACCCGTGCTGCTGAGTGATATCACTGACCCTTTTCTCGTATGTGGGTACCGGCAGTTGAACTCAGGACCTCACGCTTGCCAGGCAGGCACTTATGCCACTGAACTACCTCACCGGCCCTGCAAATTTTAATGCTGATTATTTAATGGTGTTACACCTCAAAACATAACAGAAGACAGAAGAATAAAATACGGGAAGAAATGTAAAAAAAAAAAAAAATGACACTGTACAGAACTGAGCAGCTGTAGCCTCAGAAAAAACCTGGCCAATCACTTGGCCTCCAGAACGGGTGACTAGAGCCGCTTAACTCCATTCAGAACTGTCTGTTCTGGAGGGGGAAGGAAAACTAATTTGTCAGCTCCTTCCCATCTCCTGGTTTTCATGAGTCATCAGTTTGCCCCATGGAGCCTTAACTACTCCACACTTGTAGGTTTTGTTACTCAGTCTCTAGCCATCCACAGGAGAGTCTGTGTGGACGTGTGCTGCTTCTTGGGGGCTCCTTCTGGGGGTAATGCGGGGAAGGTATGCTGATGTCCAGTCCTCACCCTAGCAGGGGCTGAGACGAGTGGACTGCCTAGTGGTCAGTGCTTTCTGCTGAGCAGGGGCCCAAAGTTATGAGGGATGAAAAGCAGATGTGGCTGACCAAGTCTGGATCATGCAAACGGGTCTGGTATAGTCAATATTGGTGTTCGTATTTTTAAGACTAAGTAAATAATATTTATAGTGAAGTCAAATATTGTTCTAAATTACATTTCCTAGTATAATTTAGCATTTTCTTTATTTTCTTGTTTTTATTTGTTTTTATTTATTCTATCGCTAATTAATTTGACAGAATTATAAATCTCTTATCTGTTAAAACATATTAGGTTTTCTATGAGACTTATTTTCTTCTTTGGATACATCACTGTGGAGCACCTTTCCTCTTTCTTTAATCTTGACTTGCGGCTCTCTCGACTTGCTCAAATCTGTTATTTGGAATCTCTCTTCTCGGTGATGTTGAAATTGTCCATTGATTTTTATATATGGTCATCTGGTTCCTGAAATCAACGTCTTCCACTTTCATAGATGCATTAACATTTTGCTGGAATAATACTTCCAGGTCGGTTTTAGCTTTCTGTCATTGTGAAAAATACCCAAGAATAACATCCTAAAGAAGGAAAGGTTTACTATGCCTCATAGTCTGCTGGCTCCATTGCTATTAGGCCCGTGGCAAGGCAGAAACATCATGGCGGAAGGGCATAACAGAGGAAAGTTGCTCACCTTATAGCAGCCAAGAAGCAGAGAGACAGAAATGGGGCTGGTGACTAGATACACCCTTCAAAGGCACACTTCTGTTGAGCAGCTTCCTCCATTTAGGTCCCACCTCCTAAAGGTCAGTTGGCTATGAACTCATCAACAGATAATGCACTGGCGAGGTAACACACTTACTATCCAGTCACCTCTAGGCCCCACTTCTGAGCATTGCTGCCTCAGGGATCAAACCCTCAATACATGAGGCTCTGAGGAACACTTCATAATTAAACTATAACAAGTAGCTCACGGGGAAGGTAACATTTTTGAAGCCTTACATCTCAGAAGGTATCTTTACTCATCTCCTCACACTTGATGGATAGTTTAGCTTTGCATATTTTAGGTTCCCTCAGAATTCTGAAGGCACTGCTCAATTTTTCACCTCTTAGTTTGTTACTGAGACAGTTGACACCATTTTGATTCCTGTACTTCAAAGATATTTTCCTGCATTATATACATATTTCATATTCACTCCATCAGTCTAAGAAATGGTGTCATTCACTTCTGGGAAATTTTATTTTATCATGTCTTTATTAACTTTTTCTACTCCATTTTATAGTTTCCTTTTCTGAAACTCTTGATATCTGGATAAGAAAACCACTGTTCTGATCTTCTAAAATTTTGATATTTCCCTCCATTTTATATTTCTTTCTTTTTTTCCCCTTTCCCAGAGTTCTTCAACTTTGTCTCCCAATCCTATATTGAATTTTTTATTTCTGCTACCAGTTTTAATTACAAAAGTCCCTTCTATGCTCTCCATATTCCTTTTTTTAAAGCTTCCTTTTCTCTTCCATTTGCTTTCCTTCTTTTCAGCCTCTAAATATCAGACTACACAAGACATTTTCTCCTTGTGTGGTCTTATTCACTTCCACATTTTTAAATAACACTTATTCCAGACTTTCATTACATACGATATAAAATAGCCCTCCTTTATCACTGCCATCTTTCCCACCATTCTGCCTTCATCTTCCGTGTTTTCTTCATTGTTCCTACCACTATGGAATCTGATTCTAGTATGTTAGCTGCAGTAAGACATAAAAGTATAGTACAGTATAGTATACATTTTATAAGGTTCATGGGGAAATTATCCTTGTCTATGTTGCTAAATGTAACTCTATTATTTAGAAGAGTATTTGTCACCATGCTTCATAAAATTTTTAATGAACAAATGTTTGTGAGAATAGGAAATCAACTTTTTAAATGTCTTCTTTTTAAAACATTTTTCTGTTTTACATAGATTACTTAAAAATATATAGAGGAGTTTATCTAATACCTGTATATACTTGGTGATTCATATAGCAATAAGAATCTAAAATACAAACTGGTAAGGATAAATATGATAAAACCTTATTGCCTGGTAGCATGTGAGCTGATCAGGCAGGGATCTAGCCATTTGGGGGAGACTCCAAATGTCAGTATCTGGGGTCTTCTCTATTAGACCAGCCCAATAACCCAAAAAGTAATTTACTTTTTTTTCTGCTAGAAGGTATAAGCAGAGGTTCTATTTGGCATGTATTCAATAGTATAACCATAGCAAATTTTAAAATATTTGCATACATAGCGGAAGCTCAGACTCCTCATTCCACCATGACCTAGCACCAGCAAGTATACCTGGATGCACTAGGTTCCTGTTCTAGGGTTAACAACAGGACCATGATGTGCTGACTGCTGAGTACTTTCCATATTCTATATGAACCACTTTGCTGACTGTGTTGGGAGGGGATGGATGTTCACATTTACTGTGCCCCCTTTCACTTAATTCCATTATTTTATATATTGCCTCTTCTCTCTTGGCCCTTGTTATACCTGAAATTCCATATCCCACAGCCTGTATAGGTCATACTGTCCAGAACCTAAGCCTCTGGTCTTCTGCTAAGGAAGGGTAGGAATACTCAGAGTTCCAAATGGTCTTCACAAAAACTTTCAACCATCCTTTTTCAGCTCCAATTTGTAACTCTGTCTTCAAAACTTCTTAACATTTTTTCATTCTTGAAACTTCTTAAAATTTTGCAATGCAGACAGACCAGCTCCTGTGCCTTTGACCCAGCTCCACTGGTGTAAGTTTCAGCTTTTCTGCCCTCCTGAATCAGAAACTTATTCAACTCCAAGATTCCACAAATTCGTCTATGCTTGTCTCTTTTCTACTTCTGTATGTTTTTTAAGTTTGTAATTTATTTTTTATTTTTTGTCTTTTATTTTTAGTTTCAAGAGAGAATGGGGGTAGATGTGTCTGTTTAGGATACTATCTTAATTTTAAATTTAGACCAATAAACTTCACCAACTGGTTATAACTCAATTGTATGACTGAGTCTTATATATAAGAAATGCTACATGACCAGTGTCTTCACATGATGACCAAGACTTTTTAGCTGAAAAAAATATTTTTTATTTGCACACACACATATATGGAGAGAGAGAGAGAGAGAGAAAGAGAGAGAGAGAGAGAGAGAGAGAGAGAAAGACAGAGATTCATTTTAAGTCCACAGGATAAACAGATTTCTGTGTCAAACTGTAGATAGTTAGGCACAGAGAATCAAGGTTTCTATTGAAGATGTTTCATCATCAGCTTGATTCTAAAGAGATTTCATAGAGTTGAACAAATAGTGGTATATTTTGAATGATTTTTTTGGAGGTTATTAGCCTGGAATGCTTATATGCTGTGACTAGTGACTTCTTCCTGGAATTTCTATTGAAATTTTTATTTGTGTACCATTTACTTCAAGACAGCTGCAGTTCAAAACAAAGGAGTATCTATCTAGTAGATATTTGTTACTTAATTGGAATCCCATCAATTTTATCTGCTTGACGTTTTCCCTTTTTTAATTTTTAAAATTTTTTTTTATTTTTAGCAAGCATGGATATTCTGACTGGTTGAGCTTTTATGAATGAGTCCTTTTGACCGCAAAACTAAAACAAAGCTTATCATGTTGAGCATTGTCTCCTAGTTTTAGGAATATACTGGCTACCCAGAAAAAAATCTTTGAATATATTTTAAGAATAGTATGAGAATGATTTTGAACATCAGGGATTTTTTAAAGGCCTAATAAAAACTGAAGAAGTAATGGTCTTTAAGACAGAAGGTAATGTTAGAGACTGAATAAGATGACATTATTTGGAAAACTTAGTCATAACATAGACAAAAAGTGTCATATTTTTTTAGTCAGTGAAATTTTAACATCTTTAACTCTATTTGGGGGGTAATTTCCTACTTTATGAATTTCAAAGGGTACAGAGTTAGCCTTCCATCATGTATGTCAACAAGGCCAAATAGCAATTTTCTAGCCTCCTTTGTAGCTAGAGTATACACATACAACCCAGGCTGGCCAATCATACTCTCCCACATGGGCATTTGAGTCAGCTTCTCCAATCTTCCTGGTAACTCTCCAATAAATTTTTAATGAATTACTTTTCTACTGGAATCAGACAGATTCAGTTGATACTGCTTAAAACCCAAAACACTGAGTAATTCTAAAATACTTACTGAATTGTAACAACAAGGCTTTTAAACCACAGATACATTCCCACTGGGGGAAAGTTGGAGTTAATCAAAAAGAATTAGAAGCAACTATATGAGGAGTTCAACTTAAAGCACTTTGCCCAGGTTGGCCTATGCTCCCCTTCCTCTTGTTTTTCAATGTAAAAAATTATATTTTTTATGATATTGAAACACTTTTTGTCTTAAAATATATTACATTTTTCCTTTGGGGGTATAGTTAGAAGAGCTTCAGCTTATTTGCAATACTAAACTTGCTGGACTTTAGTGAACTAAAACATCTTTTGTTCTAATGTGGAAAAAACTGACAGATATATCTAGGATTTTATTCAAGATGTGATGCTAGATGCCTGCAAGACACAGAACAAAATGAGACCCCAGGACTCCCACTATTAAATTGGCCATCCATTAAGGTCGCATTTGAAGGTTTGCTCTTTCTCTTTCATCTCTGTCCTCAGCTGCTTTTCATGAATTGTAGATTGCTGCAGTGGAAGGAAGAGAATGCACTGGAAAAGGATATAAACAATGTTGTACTAGAAACAATAGCCTGCATACATATTCCCGAAAGTTTGCTCCTTGGAGCTGTGCTTAGGACACTGCCCACCTCCTTCCCTGATGCTCAATGGCCATTAATATCCTCAATAAAATCTCTGAAGATGATGCAAGTTTGCTAGACACTGGTACCCAGGGAGCTGACAGCTACTGCTAAATGGAGGTGGTTAAAGTTCAGGATGAAAGGAAAGACGTTTTTGTCAATGGTTCTAAAAACTACTACAGCAATGTATAAAAATAAACACTCATTATAGTCCACTGTATGTTGTTGACATAAGTGAAAAGACTTAGAGTAAAACTATGAAAATGTGGCTCATATAATCAACTTTGGTCCAACCTGTATGTGTAATGAGAGGAAGGTTTTGCAGGCTGGCTAAGCACGTAAGCTTTGAAACCAGGCACCTTGTTCAATCCTGGCTTGCTTCCTACTAGCTGTCTTGCCTTGAATAAGTCACTGACTCTGAACTACCATTTTTTCATCTATAAAAATGTCCTTAGAAATAAGCAGTTAATAGTTTTCAAAGATTAGTGAAAGAATATTTATATCATTTATATATACCTAATGCATGGTGAGTGTACATTAGATTATAACAATTGCTATTATGACTGACAGGCTCAGTCTTGGAACCTAACCTGCAGAACCTTCTCCTGGGCTCTTCCGTGGCTGGCTTTCTCAATAGGATGGGTGCAGTAATCTGTTACTCCAAGTATTTTGTGTTTTGGCAGTGACTTCCCCTTACTAATTTGTTCTGTCCTCCACCACTGGTACATGTGGTTCCTTTGTTCTTAAAGATGTCTGGTCTTAGATAACCAGTTCCCATTCCTGTGTCAGGTAGAATTTAAATGTGATGACATTCCACGTTGTTGAAAATAACAAAACAAATTGTGTCATCCATATCACTCTGCTTTGGTGGCTGACCTTGATCTGTCTAGCTTTTTACAAATGTTATCTGTCCTGCTGCAGCAAAGCTGGAAAACCAGTACAAGTCCAGCATGGAAGGGTTTTAGGCACTTTGTATCCACCAGGATTGGAAGACTTTTGGCCTCTTGAGCAACCCATTTACTCAGCCATCACAAAATTGCTCATTTCCAAGGTACACTGCAAATATCAAATGATATGCAAATCATTTGCAGAGAATGTCATCTTGTTTCTTCCCAGAAGCTTTTGTTTTGGTATCACTGCCACCCAGCCCCAAGCTTGACATCTTTGGCTCCTTTGGATTTGTTTTCTGTAATATTTATTTCTCAGATTTCTCATGTTGATTCTATTTTGGCCTACTCTCCTGGCCCCAGGCATTTCTTTAGAGAAAAAATATCTTGTTCTATTTAGGCTTCACAGAACATGTAATCCTGTTCTCAATCACTCTTTAGAAGGTGTGTTACAGTAAAAAACACCATTCTAGAAATCCTTTTATCTAGGTTCAAAGTCCAACAGTTTTTTGTACTTTCCACCCTAGTCTCCATATTTCATTTGGAAATTGGTGTTTATATTGCTAAAACTATCCTGTGAGGATCAAATGAGATACATAAAATTTTTAAGTACTTTATAAACTACAAGGGCATTGTTAACTACTCAACAGTGAAATAAAAGACAGCTAGTAAAGGGTCAGCAGGTAATAAAAGGAACTATAATCTCTCTTGTCCAAAATAAAGATCTATTTTTCCTAAGATATATTTCTTGAGTTGAGCCTTAATGCTAGACACTTAAAGCAAAGTAATAGTCTTCAGGCACAGGAAGATTTTTGCCCCTTTTGCTCTTAGCATTATTTATTATGAGCTTTTAAACGTGCAGGACTAAAAGAAATTTTTTTAACATGGGTACCGGGAATCTAACTCAGGACCTTGCGCTTGCCAGCAGGCGCTTGTGCCGCTGAGCAACATCACGGGCCCTTTTTTTCCTTTATGTGGGTACTGGGAGTCAAACTCAGGACCTCGCGCTTGCCAGGCAGGCGCTTATGCCACTGAGCTATCTCACTGGCCCTAAAAGAAACATTTATTAATATGAAAATTTTAATTTGCCTCTTAGAAAATTAGGCCAGTAAAGATGTAAGATTTTGATTACATTTCTGCATATAAGATACATTTTCTTCTTATTATAAGAAAACATGTTTATACATAAGTCTTTCTTTTGTCATATTCCTGATGGTACAGAACAGAGAGCTGGCCCTTTTATACAGCTTGGATAATGAGCAAGTGCAGTTTCCCATGAAATGTGAAATTGTTTGTCCTTGGTAAGATAATACATTGGGTCACTTCGTGCCTGGCAAAATTCACACCAGGACTGAGTAAAAGATATAGGTTTTTATTTATAAATGGGAATACTGGAGATGTGTGGGTGAAACTTTGTACATTTAGGACTGCTACCTGACATCTGGATTGCCAAGAAAGGGCCTGCCATGTACCCACAAAATGAAATTAAACCATTTTCAAAAACTGAGAAAGAAAAAATTTCAATATCAACATTTGACTCCTCTGTAAGACACAGTTCTTAAAGCTAAAGGAAAGAATTGATTCAACTGAGAATCAAAATGTCTTCTAATTATCCTATTTGATAGAAAAACATAGAGCAATTAAAGGATTGATCCACTTACACGCTGTACACGCTCCCACCTATTACATCGCTAAGTTGACATTCACCGCGCAGTCCCAGAGCCTTTGTTCTCTGCAAAACCCTTTTCCACATCTCTTCAGGCAATTTGATTTATCATAAATTGTACTGTTGCCAACATTTCCCTGAGCATTTGCCTTTTTTCCACTATGAAATTAACTCAGACTTAACAAATGAATGCTTGAGCCCGCTCTGCTTATGCATGTGTGTGCTGACTGTGAAGTGGTTCTGTCACCGCGGGATGTCATCGCTCCATGCTGGTTACATTCCATGTGTTTTAGGCTGGACAAGGGAGAACAGTGTGGGACACTTTGGTCACAAGTCTTAGAGGCTTAATAAGGATGGCAAATCAGTTTGACCTCCCATGCCAACTCTGACCATTGCAGCTGCTAGAAAACTATGGTGGGGATCATGAGACTGGTCCAGACTTGGAAGGAAACAGTGTTGTGATTGATTAGTGGTGTTGGCTGTGGGCTCAGGAAAGAGAAACACGCATGTGCATCATGTACTTATCTTCCAGTGAGCACTCAAGACCTGGAGTGTTACAAACCCATCTGCCCAGAGAAGCAGCATAAGAATTCCTTAGGCAGAGTATTCAGGGGGCAGAGGAGGCTGGGACTTACAACATGACATTCATATAGGACTTTGCTCTGCACAAAGTGTTTTGTCCACATAGAATTGTATTTAATCCTTCCCATCCCTATCCATAAGTTATATTCCCTTTCATCTGCATTTTTGCAGCAGGGGGATTAAAGGCTAAGAGAATGTAAAATGGCTAGCTCAAGGATTCACAGGGGTCATAAATGGCAGACTCACCATCCACAGCTGACATTCTGCTTTAGTCCTGAGCTGCAGGGCTGTGTGTCTATGCAGCCCTACATTTTCTCTAGAGTCAAGGGTGGAGCTGAAAGAGTGTATTGCACTGGTGCGACCTCTGCAGACTGTCTGGCCCTCAGTGGAGAAGAAGCACATGTGCTCAGGTCAAGTATAGGCACACTTGTCTTCTTCCTTCCTTTTGACACAGGTTTCTTTGAAGCAGCATTTAGAACCTCTATTGTCATTAACAGACTTAGAAGGGGCAAGGAGTTTTTGCTAAATAAAATGTAAAGTACTTTATTTGAAATGGCTTATTCTGCTTCATTTGTAAATCGATGTTAATCCGACTCTAAATCCGACTGACTCTTCGTCTAATTTCTGTAACAAAACTAATGCCTTTGCTGCCTATCTTCTGTAGCATAAACAATTAGGTGGCTGCTTTAGAAAGAATTAACTTCTTTCTTGAGGGCAAAATGCTAAATTCCTTCCTGAGGATTCCTGCCAGTGGTTTTAATAAGGACATGCAAATATACTTATGCAAATGAAATCATGGACCACAGAATTTCAATGATTTGGGGAAAGGTTTGGTCAAATAAACTCCTTCCACAGTTTTGCAACAACACCACCCTAAACTGTTGCTCTTTTGAAATAAAGACATGTGAAGAGTTTCCTCAATCTAAGTTTACTGCCATATGTAGGAGAAAAATAGAAACTGATATGAGCAATTTATAATATGTATAGTGATAATATGCCTCTGTTAAATGCACAATTAATAGTACACCTGGGTTACAGCTCAGTCTAAAAAATAATCTTATGAGATAAACACCATTTTTCTCATTTTATAGATGAGGAAACCAATATACAGAGAAGGAAAGGAGTGAGTTGTTCTGTTCCAGACAACTAAAAAGCAGTATATATAAAATTCAAATCCACTGTTCTTTATGCCTTACCTTCTGTTCTATCCCACATAGTATCCTCTCCAGAGGACAGTAGCTACTACTTTAACCTCAGCACAGTGCACCAGAGTTTATACCTTCGTTTCATTCAATCATTTCAATTCCAGTGTTTACTTAGCTCACTATTTTAATTAAAATATTTACTAGTCATCTACTATGTGCCTGCCAGACATTATCACAATGACAAGTGATGATGTAAGTTCTCTGCTCTATTAGCATTTAAATCACTCCTTGGAAGGAAAAAAGCAAAGAGCAAGCAAGCGAACAAACAAACAATAAGTTCAAATAGTGACCATTACTACCAAAAATAAGAGAGAACAATGTAATAGACTATGGCCAGTTGATGGAAGGAGTAGAATATTCAGGTGTGAAATATCTGATGAGGTGAACAGAAAAAGCTTCTTTGGCAAAAGACATCATATGAGCTAAGACCTGCATGGCAAAAAGCAAGCAAGCAGGAAGTGCTGGGGGAAGATTGTGATAGTGCCGATGTAAGGGAGGGCAATGTTTGAGCAAAACAGAGAAGACCATGTAACAGCGACTGAATGAGCGAAGGGGGAGAAATGGAAGATGACACTGAAGGGACAGCTGGAGCTACAAGAAACGGATCTTTTAGGCCACCTGTTAGGATTACACTCTAATTGGTATGACATGACTTTGCAGGATTTTAAGAAATTTTCGTTCCCACAATAATCCCTAAGATGTTATTTTTGTTTTAAAAAATCAGAAAATTTGGAGATTTGGGGGATTTACCTAAGAACATACAAAAAGCAAGACTCCAGTATTTAGGGTTCTAGTCTAAGCTTTTTCCCCTATCTACTGAAAGTGGAAATGGAAATAAACCCACAAAAGTGGAAAACTGTACAACATCATGTAACAGTCCCATGAGTTACAAGTTTCCTTGGGCAGATGCAGGATCTCACTTATTATGGGAATTCTTACAATCTGGGTACATCTGGAAGTTGATTCCAAATCCTTGAGGGCTTTTTAGCTTGGGTTTAAAACAAGCATTCTATTAAAGTGACTATTGAATATTTATCATTATTGAATTTCCCCCAAACTCTAACATGCTTGATGGATTGCTCTGGGAAGATAGCCAGTGAATGCCAGACTAGAGAATGAAGAACTATCACAATATCGAGGAACAAGATTTTTCTCGACTTTTCTTTCTATCTTATAGTAACCCACAAATATGGGTAACACAGAAATAGTCTTTTTGGCTCATATTCTACAATCTAGGTCATTGGTACATCATCCATTATGCCAGTAGGGGCTCTTTTCCTCCTCCTCCCTCTCTTTCTAATGAAAATTGCATGGAATCATTCGTTCACACGTTCATTTATTCATTTATTCATTCATTCATGGAATGTCTACTGCACTGTGTTTGATTCCTATGTGATGTGTTGGGCATATCAGTGTCATATAGTCTGGGACCTGCAGGCTTTCAAAACTTAGTGTTCATTTCATATGTCTTAGACTCACCACCTCTGTAACTGCTTTTGTCTTCATTTTTTTCCTTTAACCTAATTCCACCTGTACAAAAGCATTGCAGTTGAAGAACAAAAGTACAACTTGTGTTTCGCTTTATCTCCCTAAGACTATTATAGATTGCCACTCAGACTTTATGATCTTCAGAAATATTGGGGAAAGAATAGAGATATGGTCCCTTACTTTTTTAAATTCAGTATGCTAAAGAAGAGTCTCATTATCTTCTATAATCATCAGCTAATGCCCCCACTTTGAAAAATCCATCCTCTAAATTGGTTTCCTAAATAGAAGATGGAACATGAGGTAAGGGGATGGGTACAGGGACAGGGATAAGGCAAGAGAGGGTAGTTAGGAGAGTGGACAAGATCCAACCCAATTTATCAATATATGCATGTGTAGAAATGTCACAGTGAAACCCATTAATTTATACAATTAATATGATTGAATAATTATAATAAAAAATAAAACATAATTGGTTTTCTTCCTCTTTCTTACCTAACCCACTTGCCAGCATCCCGTGACTTTTCCCAGAAGAGGGTGAGATCACCTTCGTGACTTAGAATTTGTCTTTTTTGCAATTAATTATGATTCATTGGTCTTTTGATCACTTAGCTTTCTTTCCTGAATTAGAAAGCCAAAGTCAGTGATAATTATCCAACAGAATTTATACTAAGGGTATTTTTATTGCATTATATGGTTTTTTAAAAGACTAGCAAGAGCTTTAAAAATGGATAATAACAAATTATAGTCAAATAGGAGAAATTTCTGAGCAGTCAGGACTGATGGTGACTGTGACCTTTCTTGTTCCTGTGTCTTGGTCTTGCTAATACTCCAACTCTCAGAATGATGCATTTGAAGGAGGCTAAGAAATTAACTGGAAATAACATCCTATCTGAGGAAACTGAGGCAGAGAGCAGAAATAACTACTAGAACTGCTAGAACTTTAAATCATGGAGGAAAAATAATCATTCCATATACATGAAAATGTTAAAATAAGGAGATGCTTGTGAGGACATCTCCTAGGTTTTCTTTGTCATCCCAAGTCCTCTTGTTTATTTCCCCCAAACCACTCCATATCTGGAGTGGTAACTCTCCCCTCCTCTTCTGGGCTTGGTCAGACCATACCCCAGTTGAGATCTCTGCACTACGTGTACCTACTTCCTTGCTGGCAACTGCACCATCCCTGAACCCCATCCCATTTGGCTGCAACACTAGAATCTACATAGTCTGTGCCACCCACAGGGCCCAGAGCAGGGTAAGAGAAGGACTCTGTTTCATCTTCACAATCAATATTAGAATCATGCTTCATAAAATGTCCTATTTTGGGGGAGTCAAAAATCAACACTTCAACCCCCTTCACATGAGCACAGTTTATCAGCTGCAGATCAGATGCTTTGGTTTAAAAAAAAAAAAAGTCCCACTTATTCACAACTTGTCACACACTGGCTGTTATGTGCAAGCTCCTGCCCAGGACTTCTTGCCCAAAGGAGCAGCCCTAAGGCCATATTTGCTCCTACCGCTGTCCCAACTCATTTTCTTCTCCCGTTGCTGAAGCCCTAACAAGTTGGTAGCCGGGGCCTTACACATTGCATTGGTTAAGAAATTTTGTTTTGTTTTGTTTTCTAGTGACCAGGACTCATCTCCACAAAGTTCATTCTTGGTGATTCTTTCTATTCTGTTTCCTTCCACTTGACTCACTGCCCCCAGTCAGAACACACATCAATCACTTGGACTTGAGCGTTGCTGGCAGTGCGCTTTCTCCAAGAGAGATTTACACTGTAAGCCTCCTTCTCATCCTACACTGCAGTGATTCATAGCCCTGATGGTGAATTACAATCTTCTAAAAATCCTTCTACAAATCCTGGTGACCAAGTCCCATCACGACTCATTAAATTCAAAACTCAGTGGGTGGAGCCAAGAATTGGCATTGCTTAAAACACCTTCAGGTGTTTCAGAATCTTAGCCAAGGTTGAGAATCTCTGTCTGGTTAAAGGTTTGAGGTTTGGGAAACCACGAATACTGAATAGGTAACATTTCTTTGGACAGAGTTCTTTTTCTGGTACCTCAAAATCCATACTATATACTTTACCTATATTCTCACAGTTACCAAAGAGACACAGCTTGTCCATGTTTGTTACTGCAATATTTAAAATAGCCAAGATATGGAATATCCTAGATGTCCATCAACAGACGACCGGAAAAAATACAGTATATATTCATAATGGAATATTATGCACCCATAAAAAAGAATAGTATCCTACCACTTGCAGTAAAATAGATGGAATAGGAGGATATAGAATGTAAGATGCAGAAAGATAAATAGTGTATGTTCTCTCTCATATGTAGATGTTTAAAAATAGCCAACTGGATTATACATAGTGATTATTAGAGGCTGAGAAAAAGGGTTACATTACTGGGAGGTTGGAGAAGAGGTCTCCAAGACATTTAGAATAGAAATAGTAAGTTCTAGTGTTCTGTAGTACAATGAGGAGTTCACAGTAACCTATTATATATTTTATGAATTACTAGAAGAGAAGAGCCTGAGGACTTGAAACACAAAGTAACAATCAGAAAGTGGGAACATTAATTGTGTTGATTATGTCCAACCTCACTTTCAAAGAGAAGTGGGTTTCCATTTGATTCAAGACATGAGGTAAGAATTAAGAGGAATTTATCAAGCAGGGAAATGATAGGGCAGAAGAGAATGCCATTTAAATATGAAAATGGTAAAGATGGGACTCTGACTCAGTAACGAGGTGACAATGGAGGGCCTGACAATTGCCCTAGGAAGAGGTTGGAGGAAAGGGAGAAAAGCCAGGTATTCAGGAGACTATGGAAATATGGGACTTGAGGGCAGGGTAGATTCTCACTTTGGAGTGCTACTGAACTGGCTTGCTGAGACTAGTTCCAAGTCCACCAATCCACAGAAGGAAGACTGTTGTTCTGCTGTCACTTGAATGCTGCTACATGAGGGAACATGGTAGCCAGCAGAGAAAATGAAATTTATTATCAAGGGGGTGAGTGGAGCCTGGCAGTATAGAATTTCCAGGGTACATTTGACCAAGGAATGTCTCAACCTGGCCACAGCATTCTGCTGAAACTGAAGCCTTCTAACTTAAATATTATGTGAAAAATTGATAAATAGACACTAGGAAATTTGGGGGCACAGGGACAAGTATCTGAATAAAAGATGGTTAGAAATGCCTTAGTATTTTGAATGAATGGAACACATTGTAGCACTTGGATGCACTAGCCAGAATGTCCCTCTAATAGGAGTGAGTTACTTCCCTGGCACTGGAGGAGCCTGGATTAGAGCTGAAAGATGGACCCTATGCTCTTCTCTTCAAGATTCCTGTGAGTGACTGCAGAATGCTCTACTGCCAAGCGATGGAAAACACCAAGGAAAGAGAAAGGAAAACCTAAGAACCAGGCACAGAGTGGAGGCAAGGCCCAGGATGACAGCTGTGTGGCAGGCCCAGAGTGCAAACAGGCTACACTAGAGCAGGAAGATGGGGTCACCCAGAGCAGAGGTCTCCAGGAGAAGAAGCGGGTGTGGGAGGACAGTAGACTACAACAGTGGCAGGTGTGGTGGGAGGTTTAAATGTTTTTAATGTGTACAGTCAAAATGTAAAGACTTTTAAAGTCACAATTCATGATAAAATTACATTAAAAAGACAACACTATGAGGATATGGAGAATGAGTTCCTGTCTACAATCATAGAAAGTCAAGAGTTAATGTCTAAAATGGAAAATTGGGCTGGGGACATAGCTCAGTGGCACAGCACCTGCCTGGCAAGGTGGCCTCTCCTGCCTGGCGCAAGGTCCTGAGTTCAATTCCCAGTACCAAAATAAAATAAAATGGAAAAAATTAAGAAATATTCAATATCAACATATCTACAAATATAAAGATGGCTATGAGAAGAAACATAAAAATGACAAAACCCAGTTCATTTGGGAAGTCCTGGAGCTCTAGGCCAGGAGGCCACTGTTTTTTATTAAAACTATGTCAGTATTATTTTGTTTTGTCTTAACTGGGTGCATGATAAAAGTAATAATAATAGCAGTTTAAAACTAGACATCGAAGAAGGAAAGAAGAGCCACTTGGTGATGGAGACATCTAAAAGGAAATTCCAGTGGTCACCTGCCCCACGTAACACGGTTGCTTTGACCCTGAACGTTGTGTTTCTAGGATCTCTCCTTCGCCTTCATATAATGTGCTCAGTCCAGCTCAGTGTCTGGCTGGAGAGACTCCAGGATGTAAGAGGTCAGGGTGAACTGCGTCAGGAGCGTAGTTAAGGGCCTGACACATTCTTACTCTTGCTCAGTCCGGAGCTCATCCTGAAACCAAATCTGGGTGTTCACTCAGGATTGAAGACCATCTAATTCTCTGCTTCTGGAAAAAGTTATAAGGAAGTGTCCCTCGGGAGTTCAGATCACTTGATAATAGCCTGGCTCCAGCCTTATAACGTTGGTTTTGATGGCCTATTTACAGCGTAAGAGCATTTGTTTTCAAAGGTGTGTTTTTGTGTGTCTGGCATTCGTACAGCTACAGAGACTTGAGTGCAATAACCCCAGCAACACACAGGTCAGTGGTCATTCCGTGGCCTTGCCAGGGACTTAAGTACCTGGGCTTTGGATCGGAGACACCTGCATTCCAACTAGCTCTGCCGCTGACCAGCTGTGTGGCCTGGGGCATTGTACTTGAACTCTGTAAGGCTCATTTCCTCAACTGCAAGATGCTCATAATAATCGTCATCCATCTCACCGAGATTTTGGGAAAAAAACATTGAGATAACGTATGTAAAATGTGCATGCAGGGTTTCATAAGTGTTAGCACTAAGTACTAGCTTCCCTGTGACACCGGTCCCTTATTCCTTCTGGTGTCTTTGTTAGATGGCCACCGGCCAAGCAGGGCACTGCTTTTTCTAGTGCCCTCGGATGGTGCAGAACCCACTTCTGCTATTCAGCACGTGGTGATTACTATGGTGACCAGCTGAGATGCTGCAGCCAATGGTGTCCTCTCTGGTAGTGAGAGGGTCTTATGGAAAAAGCAGCAAACACAATTGCATCTCTCTGCATTAACAGGGTGCTGAGTAAGGTAGCACTTCCATTGCTCATTCAGAGCGCTGATGCTGCCATGGGGAATAAGAATGCTGATTTCTCTGAAGTTGCTCCCCATGAAAATACTTTCTGGCTTGATGGGGCTGAAATACACACTGCATGAAAAGGGAAAATCTACGATGGCTTTGGGAGTGTTAATGATGCTACGCCCATGTGCTTCAGAAAAGGAAAGAGAGCACAGGGGACCAAGTTGACTTAGCAGTGACACAATTCCTAAACCTGCCTAAAGAAAGAAATTCTCATTCTATTCATATGCGGCATGCCTCAGTTCTGTAGAATGTCTCGGATACAAACGTTTATCTGCATATACATACACCTCAGCCAAAAACAAAAACAAAACATGATGGTTTTCCTTGAAACCACGGATACTCTGAGTTTTTATCTGGGTTTCCTCCCCAGTTATCCCTCCCAAGTCCTTCAAGCCTCTCTCCTGGCCACTGTAGGTTTTTCCTGGTGGATCTGAGCCTTTCCCTAATCAGGGTATTCCTGGAATGGCTCAGCACCCTTCCCTGTTGCGGTGGGGCTGGTCTTCTTTCTTCTCCCCTGCCACTCTATTCAGGGTCACCAGAGCTCCTCCCACCAGTCCTAGCCTTCTCAGGAGTAGCCTCTTCCTTTTGCTTCCAGTCTACCACACCCAGGACATCCAACAACAAATGTCACTCACGTCCAACATTAGTCTTTGAGGAGTTGTAGATCATCTTATTCCTTTTGTAAATTACATATCATCCACTGGAGATCTCCAAATTCTCTGGCTTTTTGGTGTCACCTTTTCCCTTTATATTAAACTGAAAATGCTCAATCCCCATTTCTTTTACTCTGAAAGCCCAGTGCATCACACAAAGAGTCTTGCCAAGGAAGAGGTATATGTTTTTCTCAATATTTAGGGCAGACTTTGTTTTCCTCGTTTGCCTCTCCTGATTTTTTGCTTCTACTGAAGTCTCGACTCTTCATCTTATCTCCCTCCTGCAATTCTTGTATCCTTTTTAAACCACATTATCCATCTGGGCAACAATCTCCTTCCTACACTTTCTCAAATCACTAATTCAAGCTGTGGTATCCATCATATTTTTGTGAGGTATGTTTATTTGGATACATTTGAGGTACCCAAAGATTTGTATGACAAACACAAATAGGTCAACTCAGAAAATGCTTGTCTACTAAAATTAGTTTTTACTTCCTCCCTCAGATCCTTGTCTCCCTAGATAAGATATTCTAAAATGGCAATCTGTTGGCCAAAGATAGCCCACAGACATATTCTGTTTGGCTAGTGGAATAAATAAAATTTGAATTAGTTTCCAACATTTTTAAATGAGCTGTTTTCAGATTTTTCTTTCTTGGCTTTCTTGAAGGACTGGGAGATTTAACAGTGCTGATCTCCGAGTATGAACGGGGTGACTGGCTGGAAACTGTCGGCAGCTGTCTTGGCCAGGATCTGTCCTCCACAGTGCCATCTTTCTTCCAACTTTCCTACCACCATGGGCCTGGCAAGACTTTCCAATTTTGCTCTATACTATTTCCTCCTCTTTTTCCAAAGGATCAATCCCTTCCTGTAATGCACCCATCTTTTATTTTGCAAAATATTTTTATTTGCAACAGTCTGAATATGTCCCCCAAAATTCTTACATTGAAATCCTTATAGAGATAGGAGGGGATTTTCTGGTGGTGGGGGGTAATTCATGGCCTTCTAAAAGACAATCCAGAAAGTTAGCTAGATCCTTCCGCCATCTGAGGACATGACAATACAGTGCCATCTTCAAACCAGGAAATCTCACCAGACACTGAAGATCTAGGCCTTCCAGGCCCCTCAAACTGCAAGAAATAAAATTCTGTCATTTATAAGCTTCTCAGTTAATGGTAATGTTGTCATAGTAGCCAGTAGAGAGCAGGAGTAGCTATGGATGTTTGGTTTAAGAATTGCTCCTAGATCATGTGGTAGTAAATGGCAAAGGCAAGACTCAAATCCAGTCTCCTGCCTCCCAATCTGGTACCTGCTGCCCCACTGAGGGACCTGATGGGGTCAAATACTCTGGGAGGCATGTTTGAAGGGCAACATCTCCACCAGCTAGTACTCACGGGCACTTACCAGCCTGTCACTCCTCTCCCATAAGTAAGGAAGTGGGTGATCTGTGGTCCTTTCCGCACTGGCTTTGGCTTTCTGCGGGGACTTTTTAAATCACAAAATACTACAGCTGTCAAAGCAATCCAAGACGACCCAGCCCAACAACCTGATTTCATCAATGAGGAAATTGAGGTCACTCACCTTTGCAACCTGCCTCCAATGTTCTTTTTAAGCAGGACATGTTCATTTCACCTGTATACAAATTTCTGGACAAGGTACAGTGGGTAATTTGTCATAAATGTTTAAGTAGAGAATTTTCAAAATGGACTTGCCTAATAGCAGAAAATATAGCAAAACAACTTAGGTGACAATACTGTGTGCTCAAAACATTTTGTAGTGTAGCGAACTGTGAAGAAAGCATTTTTGCATTCTTTAAAGTGCTGTTAGGCATTAGCTCATTAAATCTCAAAGGGGTGCAGAAATCTTACTCAGAAACACTTACTCAGGCAGGTGAGATAGCTCAGCGGCATAAGCGCCTGCCTGGCAAGCGCGAGGTCCTGAGTTTGACCCCTGATACCCACAAAAAAAAAAAAAAAGAAAGAAAAAAGAAACACTCTTCTGAAGGCTGAGAAAAAAAAGAAGAAACAGTATCACTGTGAATTCTAGATTTGAAAAATAAGTAGATTACCAAATGAGAGCATGAGTAGGAGTAACTCACATGAGCAATAGAACAAATGAGTAAAACAGGACAATAGCAAGAATCTGTCCTCAGCCTGCACCTACCACCTACAAGTGTTTCCAGATTTAGCAAATAAAAAATAAGAAACCAAATTAAACTTGAATTTCAGGTAAACCTCAAAGATATTTTAGTAGAAAATTATCCCACCAAACATTTGGGACATAGTTGCACCAAATATTATCTATTGTCTGCACTTCAAATTTAACAGGGAATCCTGTATGTTATGTGGCGACCCTCTTCCCTTTCCCAGTCCACCACAGTGCAATACATGAAATGATGAAATGGTTGTGCATGACCAGAAACAGCTCGTGCCACAAGCTAATTGCCACAGAGGTAGGCAACTAGTCTTTATTGAGATCAGTCCAGTGGTCATATGCTTAGTTAGCAGGACAATGTCAGATTGCTATAAAAGTTTTAAAACTCTCTTCTTCTGTACCTATCATGTTGATGGTCCCTAACAATATGTCATGAACTAATGTCCATCTGTTTGTCTACAGCCACATCACCCTGAACACACCTGATCTCGTCTGATATCCGTTTATACAACACATTTTGTACTGGTCAGGAAAGAAGGAAGCTCCATGTGATTTCAGCTCCGTTTCGTGTCGGCTGAGCAACTCAGGTTAGAGGATATATTTTTCCCCACATCTGATTGTCTCTAAAATACTGACAGTGACTGTGCCTGATGTGGGCTACCTCATGTGCAGACTCAAGTACCCCAAGTAAATTGAGACCATAGCACTGAAACAATATCTCTATGGCGTACAAAACACAAAAGAGTTCTCTTTCAAATTTTAAATGTTTGCTTTTATAGAGAAATACCAATGTAGTAATTATGAGAAAATTTGGAACTTGTTAGACACTCTCACGCCTGTCACACTATTTGGAAATTTTGGGCTGGTGATATAGCTCAGCGGTATAAGCACCTGCCTGGCAAGCGTGAGGTCCTGAGTTTGACTCCCAGTATCTGCATATAGAAAAAAAAAAAAAAAAAAAAAAAAGGAAATTTTTTTATACCAATCGATCCCAAAGGGTAGAAGAATCGCAATCTTTAGTGATCTTAAACTGGCCCAGGTTATAATGTTTGCTGACTTTACATGATTGAATTTAAGAATTTTTAGAATGATGTCAAATATTAAATGATTCATCACTATTCAGTTTCCTGGGGAACTGGTGGTGATGTATGCCTATGGTTCCAGCATTCAGGAGGATGAGGCAGGAGGATCACAAGTTTAAAGGAAGCCTGAGCTATACAGAGTTTCAGACCAGCCTGGACTACAAAGTGAGACTCTGTCCAAAAAAATAAATAAATAATGACTCTGAAGATCTAATTTCCTCATCTGTAAAATAGAGATAATACTAGAACCCCTCTTATGGAATTAGTATGACAGATTAACAGAAATAATCTTTTAAAAGTATTAACAAGATTGTCTGTCCCCTACAAAGTTCTCTAAAAAATGTTGTCAATAACTTTCTTTATAATAAGTAATGTGAATAATTAGTGCTTTATATTTTTGTAGAGTAATATAGAAGTATATATGTTAAGCAGCAAAATATGCATAGTAAAACCTGGCAACAGGAATGATCATCATTAAAATTTTTATAATAGCAAAAATTAGGAAGAACCCAAATGTATAAAATTATAGTTTTTTCCAGTATATTATATATACATACATACACTCAGATGCATAATTAGAATGTAGGATGATATACATGAAAACAATATCTTCATCTTAATTTTGGTTATTTCTAGAAAATAGCTTCCTCTTTGACCTTGTAATGTTTCTACAGTGATCATGTATTATTTGGGTAGTGAATTTTCTTTAAAGGGTTCTCTATGGTTCTGTGCAGAGGGGGAGGCAGCTCCTGCAGCTTCAGCAGGTAGATTAAGCTGGGTAGCAGGGATAAGTGATAGAGACTATATTGGATAACTTCTTAAAATCAATCGTGGTGCTTTTTCTCCTACATTTACTCAAAAAAAAAAATAATAACCTTCCCTTTATTCATCCAGAAACATCTGTCCCAGGGAAAAATTGAGACAATTACTATAGAAAGGTCAATAGAGTTGGTGGGCAGATTTTGAGTTCCATGAAAAGTTCTTGATGCCCACTTCAAAAGCAAAATTATGAAAGCCAAAGTTTGAAGCTTTCTGTTATAAAGGGAAAAAGAGATTTTGGTAAATCAAAAGGCAAAGCCCTAAAGGGACTGAGCATAAAACATATCTACCACCTAAAGACTGAAAGGAGAACAGAGATCACATCCCTTTACTACAAGGAGAACTGGGTTGGTGCAGACCTCCCTCCTGCTAAAAGTGTATAATAAAATTACATAAATCTAATGTTTAAGATTTATAGCTGGAAAAGTATACTTGCCGACATTCAGAAAACAAATAGAGAATTTTAAATCACACAGGTATCAAAAATTGCACCAAACAAGAAGAGAATTGTATTCAGGTGATTGCAATAGAGAAAATGTTCATTAATGAGGAGCAGCTCAAGGAGATAAATCTTTATCAGACAAGATGACAAGACAATTTTCTTACCCATCAGTTATTACAGTTTTAAAACTGGTGCACAATGTCTCAAAGACAGTGAATTGAGCCAGAATTTAACAACCTAATTATGTTATAGACAAATCTTTTCACTGAAACACAAAATTTCTCTCTACAACCACTCCCTTTTGACAAAAAAAAAGTTGAAAAAGATTATTGTTGGTCACAAAATAAAACTGATATCATTTCATTTGACTTTATTATCTACATAAGAGAGTTAAGAACAGTAATTTATTTCATGTTACTTCTTTTTTTTTTTTTTGTGGGTACCTCCGGACCTCGCGCGCCAGCAGGCACCCGTGCCACTGAGCGATATCACCGGCCCTTTTTTCGCATGTGGGTTCCGGGAGTCGAACTCGGGCCCTCACTCTTGCTAGGCAGGTGCTTATGCTGCTGAGCCATCTCACCGGCCCCATGGTACTTCTTAAATTTGCTTGCTGGAAATCTTTAAAAGGGAATATTGGGCTGAAATTTTAAAAAGCCTTCAAGACCAGCAAGTCAAGGCAAGAGCTCATGATTAGCTTTCACCTGGTACCTATAAATTTGGGCAAATATTTTTCTTCTTGAAGGGCTCCAAATAACCTAAGAATCCCGGGTCCTTCACAAATGACCTTCTTTAGTCACCGTTGAGTTTGGAAACTCTGTAAATCAGGTTCCAGGCTAGATTCTTCAAGAAGGCTTTATAAGCATTGCCTCCATGGTTTCAACCTAAATATCTGGTTAAATGTGAACATCTGCTTGTAAATGAACATCGCTCTCAAGTATGATATCCCAGATATGGCCTTGATTGCATATATATATTACATTCATCATAAGGAATTTGTAACTGTATATATGTCTTGATTCTTTCTTCCCATTCCCTTCCCCTCCCTTCAATCTTTCTTTCCCTCCTTACTTACAAAAGCTTTGTTTCCATTTTATCCCTCTTTTATCATTTTTTTCTTTTCCTTTTCTTCCCTCCCCCCCACCCAATTCCTTTTCCCATTTGAACATTTTCTTCCTGTTTCACAATATCTACTATGTATTTTGGTCCTTATTTACACTTTCAGTTTCTCACACCAGGAACACAATGGGATATTTTTTTTTTTTTTTTTTTTTTTTGCGGGTACCGGGGGTCGACCTCAGGACCTCGCGCGCCAGCAGGCGCCCATGCCGCTGAGCAATATCACCGGCCCTTTTTTCATATGTGGGTTCCGGGAGTCGAACTCGGGCCGTCACGCTTGCCAGGCAGGCGCTTATGCCGCTGAGCCATCTCACCGGCCCCCACAATGGGATATTTACACATGTGTGTCTCATTTATTTCATTTAAGAGTATGGTCTCAAGGCGTATCCATTTACCTACACATGTCTCAAGTTTATCCTTCTTTATGGCTGAGTAGTATTCCATTATATTAAAAAAATATCTTCCTTATCCATTCCTTGGTTGATGGGTATTTGGGTTGTTTCCAAGATTCAGCTATTACAAACTATGCTGCTATAAACATGGGTGTGCATATATTGCTGTGTTTTGGTGTTTTTAATTCCTCCAGGAAGATACACAGGAGGGGAATAGCTGGGTCAAATGGGACCTCTAATCCTAGTTTTTTGAGGAATCCCCACCCTAAATTCCACAGTGGTTGCACCAGTCTACACTCCCACCGACAGTGGAGAAGGGTTCATTTTCCCCACAACCCCGCTAGCATTTCTTATTGGTTGTTTTCTTGATGATAGACATTCTTTCTGGAGTGATATTAATTTCTGGAATCTCAGTAATTTGCATCTCTTGAATGACCAATGATGTTGAACATTTTTTTCACATATTTATTTGCTGTTTCTATTTCTTCATCTGAGAAATGTCTATTCATTTCCGATGCCCATTTTTTGGATTGGGTCTCTAAATTTGGGGGGTCTGATTTTTTTGAGTTCTTTATATATTATAGATATTAGTCCTTTGATGAAAACCTAGCAAAATTTTTTCCCTCTCTGTGAGCTGTATCTTCACTCTTTTGGTGATGTCTTTTCCTGTGCAAAAGCTTTTTGATAAGATGAGATCCCAGTTGTTGATTCTTTGTAGTATTTCCTGTGTGATGGGGGTTTTGTTCATGAAATCTTTGCCTACACGTCTTCAAGAGTTCTACGTACCCTCTCTTCTGTTTTAATATTTAGATCTTTGATCAATTTTGATTTTACTTTAGTGCATGGTGAGAGACATGGGTCCTGTTTTAGTCTTTGGCATGTGGAAAGCCAGTTTTTCCAGCACCATTTATTAAAGAGGCTTTCTTTCTTCCAGTGAACGTGTTTGACCCCTTTGTCAAAAATAAGGGGGCTGAATGTGTTTGGAATTTTTCTGCATCTTCTAATCTGTTCCATTGATCCTCAAGTCTGGTGTTTTTTGTTTGTTTTTGGGTGTTTTGTTTTTTTTTTCTTTTGTTGCCAGTACCATGCTATTTTTACATAGAAGCTTTGTAGTATAATTCAAAGTCAGGGATTGTGATGCCCCTTGTCCTGCCTTTGTTGCCCAGAATTGTTTTTGCTATTCTAGGTCTCTTCTGGTTCCAAATGAATTTTAGAAAAGTTTTCTCTAGTTCTGTGAGGTATGTTATTAGCATTTTGATCAGGATTACATTATATCTGTATAACAATTTTGGGAGTATGGTCATTTTCACTATGTTGGCTATTCCTACCCGAGAGCAAGGAATATCTTTCCATTTTCTGATATCCTCTTTGATCTCCTTTTTCAGAGTACTATACTTCAATGTAAAGATCTCTTACTTCCTTTGTTAGAATGATTCCTAAGTATTTCATTTTTTTAGAGGCTATTGTGAAAGGTATGGTTGCCATAAGTTCTCTCTGTGAGTTCGTTGAGTACAGGAATGCTACTGATTTTTGAGTGTTGACTTTGTGTCCAGCTATGTGACTGAATTTGGTCATTAGATTTAGAAGACTCTTGGTGGAATTTTTGGGGTCTTCTATGTGGAGTATCATATCATCTGTAAATAATGCTAATTTAACTTCTTTCTTTCCTATTTTTATTCCTTTTATTTCTTTCTCTTGTCTAATTGCTTCAGCTAATGTTTCCAGAGCTATATTTAATATGAGTGATGATAGTGGATATCCTTGTCTTGCTTTCAGTTTTTTACCATTTAGTATGATGTTGGGTGTTGGTTTACCATAGATAGCTCTCAGATTGAGGTAAAGATCATCTATTCCAATTTTCTGTAGGGTTTTTATCATGCATGGGTGTTGGACTTTGTCGAGTACTTTTTCTGTATCTATTGAGGTGATCGTATGATTTTTGTCCTTGGCTCTGTTGATATAGTGTATTACATTTATTGATTTGCATATGTTGAACCATCCCTGCATCCCTAGATAGAATCCTACTTGGTCATGGTGTGTAATCTTTCTGATGATTTGCTGCACTGTCTTTGCCAGTATTTTATTAAGGATTTTTGCATCTATGTTCATTAGGGAGATTGGCCTGTAATCTCCTTTTTGGTTGGGTCCTTCTTTGGTTGGGGTATAAGGGTAATACTTGCTTCCAAATAAAGTAAAATTGTAATCAAGTTAACATTTAAAATGAATTGAAGCTATGACAGATGATCTTGCATTGTTATTGTCTCACACCAAGGAAAGCCACAGAAGAACTCCAATGAGCAGAAACTTATGTGCAATGAAGCCACCGACAAATCTCTAGAAACTTCCCATACTGCATGCAACATTCTGAAACATTTTAATAACCTTTTCCCATATAAATTTAACCCCCCAAAAGGATCCACTTCTCTGTTGATTTGATAACTCTTTCTATGCAAATTGTCAATAATAACATACCAAATAACCCTAATTATTTCCTCTAACTCTTTCTTATAAATTGGAAGAAAGTCCTTCATGACTTGCCAGGAGCTTTCTAAAAACAATTTCAAAGACAATTTTAGGTACAAAAGACATTAGTTAGAATTCGGTTTTTGAAAGTCAGTAATATCAAAACTGTCAAATTTAAACTTAATTAAGATGGGCTCATTGGATTATTGAGAAATGACACTTAGCTTTCTAGATATAATATATAAAACTGAATAGCCTTTTATAAGCTGCTATTAAGAGCAGACAAATACTTTAGGTAAGAGGTCACTGCAAAAGACAGAAAACAAAACTATTCTAGCATTGCATCAATAAAATATCTGATAATGTAGCTCATTTTGCAAATTTATAAGTAATGAAGCCTTAGTTTTGAATGTAATGGAGTTCTCTTTCCACAAACCTTCAGCTGCTTTCTGTATTGAGAGACATCTCATAGAACAATTCAGAGTGGTAAAATGAATATTTCCATTAACAGATTCAAATATATGTAGCCTCTGTACACCCTATAAAATAGAAAGACAGAAAGTGTAAGTTTAAAATATGTTTAGAAATTAATGTTTCAGTACTCTTTCTCACTTAGAAATAATTTAAGTATTTAATGAATACCCATTAATTAATGCAATTTAGTATCAGTCCAAGATTTTAAATTACTTGAAAATATTGGAAATTATCTTCAAGCTATGTGCTATAAAACATAATTACTGTTCAAATAAACTTTGTCAAAATAATGATTCAATCTGGTTAAACACAAATTTACATTTTACATAATCTTAAACAGAAGCAATTAAACAGAAGCAATACTAGCTCATTTGACCAGTGACCATGTGTAAATTTAGGAAGAAAATAGCAAAGTAGAATAAAATCTGCACATTGCCATTGCTTGGGACTAGGTTTTTAATGCTAACTATAGGGAAAGCCACATGCCCTGCATAAGCTGGAGAGCTGCAACTGACACTCAATAGAGAAAGCATTGTAAATGGCTTCCTTCTAGGTAAAAGAAGAACTGAAATATCTCCATGTATTAGTCAGGGAAGCATAAGTAAGTTTCTCTATGCTTGGAAAAATCTCTCATTGTATAATCAAATAATAATAAATAATCAAAACACATTGGTTAAGTAAATATGTGGTACCTCCAGGCTAAAACCCATCTGGGCCAGGTCACTAAAACACCTTTAGTGACTGTTATAGTTAAGGTTTACAAGGGAATAGATTTAATACAGGACTGTCTTAGTTACTTTTCTCATTGCTGAGACAAAATACCTGACTTCCAAAGTTAAAGGAGGAAAGGTTTATTTACCTCACAGTTTGTAGAAGTTTCAGTCCATAATCAGCTAGCTCCAGGGCAGGATGGCATGTCAGATAGGCATCGCAGAAGAGAAACAGTTCATGGTTGGCAAAAGGTAGCAAAGCAACAAGGGACAACCATAGCTCTTTCTATCCCTTATATGTTATCCATGCTACTTAGAGCAGGTAGCACTCATGCCCTTAATCCCAGTGCCCTTGATCCTAGCATTGTGCAGTGAATCAATTTCAGCTTCACACACTCTATATCCAGCCACCTCTGAAAAAGCCCCACCTGAGGCTTGGGGGTGGCATCTAAACACAAGCTGTAATAAGGACACATAAATTTACAGGATTATCTTATAATATTCACCCAAAAAGTCAAATGAAGAAGAGTGCAGGAGGTCTTTCCACATACTAGAGTCCCAAAGAATCAATCTGAGAGACTGGATCCCATCACAATGTCCCACAAGAGTCAAGATGAAGGCCTAGAGCCCATGGCAGTGTCTCATGCAGTCTTCAGCGGAAAGGCCCAAGGCCAGTGCTGGAAGCTAGAAAGTCTATGGCAGAAGGCCCAGGGATCTGCACTGGAGCCAGGAAGTGACACTCAAGACAAAAACAAAGACCAGAGCTCCCCCGAAAAGAACCATGGCCATCCCCATGGAGAACCCAAGCTCCTCCTCCGACAAGAACAGATGAGTTCATATCAGGAAAACCAGCCACAACAAAGCTTCTCCTGGGAAATCAGCAGTGTGCATTTTCCCCCTCTGTTTTCTCCTTTATGCCATTTTGACAACAATTCTCAGGTGGGTCTTCTGCTCCCAGAACTACACTGATTCAGTTCAGCTGGGTGTTCCCACTCAAGTTGACCACAAGTTAGTCCACCACAGTGCTGGTAGAAGCAAATACAGACTTTCACAACAAACAACAAAATACTGAAAAAGAGCTTGTAAAATGTTTTAAATAGAAAAGGAAATTTTTACCATAAAAGATGAAATTAGCAAACACAAGAAGACCTTCATGTAATAGAAAAATGTGAGACTATAAAATATATTTTAAATTTTAAAAAGCTAAATGAAGAAGCATGAACTATAATAAAATAATAGGCTATTACAAAAACAAGATTTGGATATAAGATGACAAAAAGAATTAAAGCAATTGAACACTTTAAAGTTCATAAATGGTTGGAATAGCCTGTTACACACACCTGATGTATTGAAAAATAGATTTGAAGAAACACTCAGATTATACTGCAGTAAGATTTATTAGTTTTAATTTGTATTAGTACAGATTTGCAGTACATAGTGATTACATTGATTGTGAGAGTTGGTACATGTACCTAACACATCTTAATTTCTTTTATTTCCCCTTTCTTTCTCCTCCCTCCATCTCTTGGTACTTTTCCCATTTGCAGAAGATCTAGCTCCCTGGTTCCTATTATCCATCCTTTATTTTGCTCTTTAAATTATTTTTACTTTGGATTTCTCATATAAGAGTGTGGGGAACCACTCAGACTGCTTCAAAGTTCAGGGGCATCTAAGGACACCTGAGGATGTGACCCTGCTTGTCTAGCACAGGCACACAGTGGGATACCATTATGTAACCATGATTTAGCACAGGTAAACATGCATGTGCTGGTTTCAGCGCTATGTAAGAATGTAAATATGAGATAACAAGCTGTATAAGAATTATACAATAAAGACACAAGTGGCTCTTGCTCTGCTCTGCTCCATGCCGCCTGCAGTTGTTGCTGATGCTTTGCACACGTGTGTTCTTTAACCTTGGGAACTCACTCTCGAAAATCTCCCTTGGGCCATCTGAGTGGGCCGACAAAGAGAAGAATGATAGATGTTATGTGTAGAACATAGAATTCACAACAAAGAAAGCTTGAATGGCTAATAAATGTAAGAAAAGATGACTGAGTTAGTAGTAATCAGAAAAATGCAAATTAAAATAAAAATAGCACATGACATCTATTTGATTAGAAAGTTAAAATATTTTATAACATGAAATTTTAATGAGAATATGGAGAAATCAGAACTCTAAACATAGCTTATTGGCATATACATCAATATAAGAATTTTAGAAAATACCTTGGCAACATCAAATAACACAGTTAAAGATTATTATCATTTTGCAATTTAACATATAACAAGTATTTTATAGAAAATCTGGCATAGGTCTACAAAGATATTTTGTTGCAGCATGTTGGAGATAGTAAAAAAGAATCAGGGACCTCTTTCTAAATCTGTGTAGATAGTATAAACCAATTGTAGCATATCTTATTCTAGCATTCATTTGTGCCATGCACCAATATTTTTTGGACCTCCATTTTCCAGGCATATAGTGGGGTTGTAATTCCTCATCTACTGGAAGTTTCATGTGAACCTGTGACTTGCTTTCCTCCCAAAGAAAGGAGAACAGAGGTGATGGCTGCCATTTTTACATGGAAGCTTTAACATGAGTGTAGAATTTGCCACACCCGTTTTGTACTACAAAAGGCCACAGAAACATAGCAAAATGAAGGCTCCATTTTTCTAGGTCCTTGAAGGACTATCTGAGCAAAGCCATCCTGCTGACTTGTGATGGACTTGGACATGTAGCATAACTGAATTGTATCATTTTTTTTGTCACTCCCCTCCCCGCAAGGGTATCTTTAATTCCCAAAGAGCCATTTGAGAAGATAGGCAGATATTTTGAAAGACTGTTAAAGATATGGTTACAAAATGAGAAGTTTAAAGGACCATAAAAAATGAGAACCCCCTGCAAGCATGTCCTGGGATTTGGATTGGAACCCTCACGGGCTACATTCCAGGGAAATTGAAACAGACCAGTCTTTACAGGGCTTGAAGCCCCATTTTAAAATAACTGAATCTCAGATGCAATGAAGGTAAAATAGGATTGCTAGCATCTCCAACCACCCACCACACACCCTTAAGACTCTTAGAGGAAGAAAGTATATTCTAGGCTTTAAAATATCTCTACTAGTTTAAGAATATAAAATATGTCAAACTAGGTGATTGGCACTAGTTTAAGAAGGCAAAATCCAAGCACAAAGGAAACAGTACTTTCATTTAAAAGCCAAAAGCTTCAGCCTCTGCTCAGAACCAATCTCTGCAGAGCCTAACCCACAGCCCCTCAAGGCCCTGAAACACCTGTCATGACACCAGCCTGCAGAGTGCAGAGCTGTACCCTGCCTGCTGGAGGACTTGAAGGGCTCCTAGCAAGAACTGCATCCTGGCAATGATAGGAATGAACCACTGTCCAGCCTCAGTTGTTGTTTATAATTCTGACAAGGAAAAAAGACTACTGGATGCTCAGCACAAATCTGAATGGCTCCAAGGGTTCTCATTGCCCACCTTGTTCTCAGACACCACAAGATATGGAAAGAGCTTCTGAAATGGGTATCGACAGTGGTGGAGGAAAAAAGAAATAGCTGTGAGTCTTAGGAAGATTATGTCAAGAGAAGGGAAGAAGTTAAAAGCATCTTGAAAAATTCTGATTGGATTAAAAGTATTTAAATGTTGGCTTGTAAAATGTTTTTCAATAATCAGTTTATGATTGGTTAAATTAACAACTATTATCCTAGTTTATGATATAAGCTATATATCTGGGACTAGAGATATATCTTAAAACAAGATATACTGGGAGTATATGCTTTATAGCTAAGTTTATAAAATTAACACTAAATAAGATTAATACATTCAAAGTAACTAATAGGTGCTTTTATAAAATATGCATCTAGACCTTAGACAGATAAAATGAGCAAAATTTGGCTTCCCTTTAAATTTGGCTCTGCCATTTAAAATTTGATCTACATCTATTGGCTTCAATTAAACAAACATTTTGTTATTGTATCAATGAGTTACACTTATGTATTGGGTAAAAGTCTATTCGTGGTCATAAACACCATTTCCTAAATTTACAAGTGCTGTAAAGATGTTTTTAATTCTTGTCACTATAGTTACACACTATAAAACCTGGTGAAGGAGTCTAAATGTTGTCTTAAGAGTAAAAAGTAAGTAAATATGTACGAAGATCTCTATATAGCTGTGACACTATTTATTGCTAACTTCATGGTATATTAAATGTATTCATGTTTCCTAAGTGTACAGGTCTTCAAAGATGTAAAACTTAAAAAATCTTATCATACCGATGACTTCTAGATGGAAGTTTTTATGTGAAGAGAAGCATCTTATGTCAGGCTCAAACATCTGGCTTTCCCTTGTATTCCAGCTACTTTGGATGAAATGTGTATGCCAGTCCAATATGAGACAGCTAGCCAGATGATGCAGATACATTTTCAGGTTTATGCTTGTGTGATTGTTATGTAATTGCGTTGTAACAGTTAGAGGTACCTAAATACTGTGCAGTCCAGACAGTGTCTTTCTAATGATTAGAGATCAGGCATTAATAACCTATAAAGTACATCTATGAACAACTATATTCTACTTAAATGTCACTCTCGTAACAAGATGATTAAAAGATAACAAATTTAGATAAAGATTTCTTTATGTCATTTGATATTTTGTAATTAGGTAAAGGTAACTGCCTAAAAAGTTATTTTTATTAAAGTGGAGATTTAAATGTTTCAGAAATAATAGCAAAATCTAGTGGTTCTAATATAATAATGTCATCGTCATTGTCATGATAAATGCTATGCTGTCCTTGATCCCAAGTCTTCTCTGTTAAATTCTGTAATTGTTAATCTGTTAACATTCTACAAAAATTCCACTTCTAGGATGACTGTAGTTGGTAACAAAATAAGTACATAAAGAAATCAATCAATAAATACAGTTCTCTGGTTGTACTTTATATTTCAAGGTGTTTGATATCTAGATAAGATAGTTCAATCTGCTGCTATTACAGTACTGGTGTAACCGATCTCCTGGTTCAACAACTGAAATTTGGAGACAAAAGCTAAAAAAGATAACTGGGCTAACCAATATTTTGGCCCTGGCCCTCTAATGTCAACAAGGACCCAAGATGTGAGGTTACCTTTCTACAAGACCCTACAACTTTGATGAGTCACCCAACTTCCTGACCAGGGAGATTGTTGGACCCCAGAGAACAGGAGTCAACCAATGTACATTGTGCTTAAAAGGAGGATCACCAGGGCCGGTGAGATGGCTCAGCGGCTTAAGCGCCTGCCCGGCAAGCGCGAGGGCCTGAGTTCGACTCCCGGATCCCACATACGAAAAAGGGGCCGGTGATATCGCTCAGCGGCACGGGCGCCTGCTGGCGCGCGAGGTCCTGAGGTCGACCCCCCGGTACCCACAAAAAAAAAAAAAAAAAAAAAAGGAGGATCACCAAAGAAAGAAATATCTCCCATGCTTCCACAGGAAGCCACATGGTCAAACAAGACTCTGACCATCCTGGCAGATGACACTGACAGAGGAGCAAAGAGGTTCTGTACATGGTTCCAAAAGTAAAACCTGAAGAGCCTTCACTGACTTTGATATATATAGGGAAAGGTTAATTTTGATCAACACAGATCTCACTTTAACTTGTCTTAAACACCCAGCAGAAAAGTATAATTAAAAGATATATAAAAGAATGATAGCAATATAAGCTAGACATAGAAAAGGGGCTCTGATTGCTACACTAACCCCTGATGGCAGTCTCCAGCTACACCTGTCATTAGCCACTGTTATGGTTCAAGAAGGCTAGAAAGCTACAGTAACAGCTAACAAGTTGAACAAGAGTCTTTAAGTTCCATAGCTAAAATTGTCTTTCAAGACCACAGAGCTCTCCATCTTCTGACAGCTATAACTAGAAGGATTTGTGCACTAATAAACAAAATTCATTGTCTTTAGATAAACAATTCACATCAGGTGAAAACTATTTTAATAGGAGAAATACCAGACATACAGAAAACCTTCGTAAACAGGCAGGTCTAGGACCTAGCTGGTTATAATCACTATTCCAATCCCTTAAAAATAGTGTCTAACTTTGGTTCTTTCCTCAATTTGTCTTTTTATTCTGGTTCTTATGTTTGGACCATGCATTCTTACTCTTTTGGTAAATTTTGTTTCTTCTCACCTAGAGACTGTCAAACTCCAAAAGGTTATCCTCTGAAGAGAGTCCATAACTGCTAACTCCCAACATGACTTCTATCCAAGTCCCCTTAGATTAGCTCTCTGGAGAAAGTTGCTGACTGCCATCTCCCCTACATCTACCCCTTTCAGCATGAAGCAGCTAGATTTAGTCTTTGCCTGTTTTCTCTTAGCAGCAATTAAGATACTTCTGCAGAGGGGAGAAATGCAGAAAATCGTTTAGTATGAGTAAGGCAGCTAGCTGGTGGAAATGATTGAGATAGAGTGGGGTGACCAGCTATATTGATAAAAATGAAGAATAGACAGTGAATTATGCTTTTGGACAAAGGATTAATTTCTTCTGGCAACGTAGAAGACAGCCTAGCCTCTACTAAGGGGAGGTGCAGCCACTCCCTACTAAGTCCCTGAATTTTGAGGAAATTATAGTGCAAATTAATCAGTTCCTTCTGAGATCCTAGTTTCCTGAAAACCCTGCATGTCAAAAAGCTGGGTTAAAGCCTGAGTTCCAGTTGGTCATTTTAAATGCACATTGCCACCGGTGATAGGTGATCACTAAATAATTGAGCAATTTCTGTGCTCTGTTTATCTATAATTAACTCTAGATTGGGGGCTATGCAGCCATCCTATTTGGGACTCCTCCTGGAAAAACAGAAACTATTCTCCTTCTCCTTATTTCCAAGAAAAACTTTCCTAACTTCAAAAAAAAACTGATTGGTTATGAGATTGGCCAAGTAGTCCAGAAAACTTCCATGTAAGGAGCTCATCTTTAAACACTGGAAGCTCACAGAAAACCTTTAGCACGAGAAAATCCAGCATTCTGAAGAAAGGAGGCATTTTCTTACCAGAATTGCAAAGTTTTTCTTCCATCTCTGCTGCTATCTCTCTGCTGGCCACTGGGTCGGAAGATCATTACTGAAAGGCATCTGACAACCTCCACCAGCACATTTTTTGATGAAGAATGAACTCTATTCTTACAGTGGGGATTGAGATTTGAGCTTGTGATGTAGCTAACTGAAGAGCTATGCCCATGCTTGATTGGCTGCACCACTGGGGTTTATTTATTCTGTAAGTGCTGTGTTTCTAATTTAGTTAAACAAAAGAATAGACATTAAGATCAGGCTGACCTATAATTATATCTATGGGATCAATTAATAAGCATGTTAGACTGATTAATGTCTACTGTAACAATTTGGGAATAAATTTTCTTTGGATATTAGATATGACTCTCAGCTATAAATAATTTTAATATGCTAATTATGATGTACGGGATATTTATGAAATTTTCTGTAATCAGCTCAGTTTAAATTCTTTATATTTACAAAGAATGAACAAAACTTGACATTAAAATCACTAAAGATGTGGCAGATGGCCTGGCGGTGCAGTGGACAGTGGGAAGACAGTGAAAAATCAGAAGCAGCAGCAAGAATACGGGACACTATTTCCCGAGGGGCCCCACAGAGCCAGCAGTTGGTGAGTGAGGTGAACCTGAGCTGTGGTCTGGCACACAGACACACAGAACAGAAGTGGGTGGGCGGGGCTGCCATTTTATTTCAAAGGGTTCCAGGAAAACCCCAGCAGCAGAACAGTCTCAAGTCACTTCACTGCCAACATCCCAGAGCGGAATGAGGGAAGAGCCATCCCGTCACAGTAGACTGCCAGTAGTTGGGAAGCAGACTGGAGGGAATTCTGCTGAGAAGTAAGAGCTGGAACCACCCAGGCTCCACTCCTGTGGCTGCCAAAAGCCAGTCTTAGCTCTAAATACAAGGAACTGGAAGCAGCCCTCTGATCTGTAACCAGCAGAGTGGGATTGGCCCAGTGCACAAGCAGGCAAGCTGCCTTGGCCTATAGTGGGATAGGCCCTATGACCAGTGTGTAAGAGGAATCAGTGGTATGGAACAGAGGAAGCTGTGCAAGGGCCAGAAAGAGCCAACTGTACATGAGTATGGGAGCAGCTCCAGGCTTTCCATACCTGAGGGCACCACAGCAACAGGGAAAGTGCTGTAGAGACAATCACGGTAAGAAGTGGGCATCCAGACCAGTCTCAGACTCCACATCCAGAGGCCAAGATCAGCCCCCTACCCAGCACAAATCCTACTGCAAACTTGGCTGGACTACACAGCACATTTCTGGGATCCAACTCTAACACTACCACAGAACTGTGGACACCAGAGGAATTTTATTATTTTTCGTTTTCCTGATTGTTTAACTGGTTTTCCTTTTCTGGTTGGGGTTGTTTGTTTGTTTGTTTTACTATTTAGGTTTCTTATCTTTATCTTTATTTTGTTCTATTCATCTTCTTTCTCTCTTCCTTCAACTATCTCTCTTGATTTTATGATATTTTCATGTGAGTGAACATTGTCTCTTCTCTTTCTGGTTTGCTTCAATATTCTTGTGCTTTTTCTTTCATTCCTTCTCTCCTGTGCTCTTCTCTAGTTTCCCAAAGCTTGGGTGATCATCCTTTGCCCTCCAAAGTTGCTTCTACTATATTTCTTCTCATTCATCAATCTGTTTTGTCCCCTATCCCTCTTAAATCCCCCACACATGGTAAAATCACCCTACTAAGCAGAAATTCATTACATACAAGTTCCTGGTATATGTTGGGTTTTGTTATATAACTGTAGAGCTTGCTCCTATGGTTAAAGGTACCAAATTAATAATTACCACAGTTTGTCAGTTGCTAGGCAGTGCTCTATGCTGTTGTTATTGCTAATTGTACTACTTTAACCAGGACGTCATACGTGTTGTAATCAGTTTTTTTTTCCTTGTATGACAACACTATGATTGTCCGGGGTCATAACCATCACCATATTCCAGTACCAAAAGAATGGGTGCTGAACCAAATAGATAGCAACTTCTCATCCTTAATAAATTGGGAAGGTAGGTTCTTGGGGTAGACACAAAGACCAAGAACCACCTACACCTAGAAAACATCTCTGAAGAATAGACATTTCCTAGGGAAGCCTCAATACTAGTGATAATGATATGAACCATAAGAAACCTACAAGCATCAACGCAGAAGACAAAATAAATAAAAAATAGTAAATAGAAAATGACAAGACACAGAAGCAAAATGCAACCCCAGACCTCCAGACCACTCAGAACAATTAAAAAGCACAATGAGATAGAGGAAATCAGAAGCCACCAACTGGAACTTGCTGAAATGATAGCAGCAGAAGTGAAAAAGCAAATGGATAAGGCTAGAAGAAAAAATTATCTCTCAGGTAAAAAAAAAAAAGAAATGATCAAAATGAAAGACATGCTCAGTAAAACTAGAGTAGACACAGACAAAAAAATAGAGGAGCTTAGGGAAATGATAGAAACCATGAATGCCTGACACAGGAAAGAAATGGAATCCATGAAACAGATCCAAACAGATATCCAGGAGTTTAAAAATTCCATTGCAAGTATTTGCAACAAATTCAGGAAAGCAAGAATAGAATATCAGATATAGAGGACAAGATTGCAGTAGTGACCACAGAAAGAAAGATATCTTAAAAATCTCATGTGACTATAGAAAAATAAATCCGACAGCTGAAAGATGAAGCAAAGAAGAGCAGCATAACATTTATCAGAGTTAATAAGAAAGCCAGAGATAGTGAAAGTGCCATAAAAAAAACCCTCTTCACAGAAGTAAAAGCAGAATACTTCCCAAACATGGATAAAGAATTTGATGCACAAATAAGTGAGGCATATAGAACTCAAAATAGCCATGACCAAAATAAATCTACAACAAAGCACATAGTGATCAAGATTCCAGAAATCCAGTACAAGACAGAATATTAAAAGCAGTTAGAGAAAAGACACAAATAACCTATAAAGGAAAGCCCATCAGAATCACAGCAGACTTCTCAACACAAACCCGCAAGTCAAGGAGAGCTTGGAGCGAAGTATTTCAAGCACTAAACGGAAACAACCTCCAACCTAGATTGATGTACCCTGCAAAACTGTCTTTCAAAATCAATGGAGAAATAAGATACTTCCATGACAAAGAACAACTGAAGAAATTCATGACAACCAAACCAGTTCTCCAAAATCCTCTGAAGGATATTTCAGAAAGAGATAATGAAGACCACAATTCTAAGAACACTAATAGAAAGAAGCCACCAGGCAGGGAAAACAATTAAACAAAAGGTAAAAACACAGTACCAACAACAGGAAAATAACATGAGAAGGATTAGCCAATACGTATCACTTGTAACTGTCAATGTAAATGGTCTCAATTCACCAATCAAAAGAAAGACTGGCAGAATAGATCGATGCCCAAATCCAACAATATGCTACGTACAAGAAACACATTAAAATCAAAAAGAAATTTATAGATGGAAAGTCAAAGGATGAAACCTGGAAAAGAGCAAGGTTTGCTATTCTATTTGCAGACAATGTGAACTTCAAGCCAAGACTGATCAAAAGAGACAAAGAAGGTCACTACATACTTGCTAAGGGAAAATTAGAAGAAGAGATAACAATCACAAATATATATATATATATATATATATATATATATATATATATACCAAATACCAGTGCACCCAACTATAAAAAACAAATATTAAGAGACATAAAAAATCAAATAAGCACTAACGCGATTGTAATGGGGATCTTAATACACCGTCACAGAGAGATCAACTAGACCAAAAAATATCAACAAAGAAATATCAAAACTACAGCAAACCTGTGAACAAATGAACTTAGGAGATATCTACAGTGTTCCAACCCACAACATCAGAATACACATTCTTCTTAGCTGCATGCGGGCTGTTCTCTGAAATAGACCACGTACTAGACCATAGAACATGCTTAAGTAAATGCAATGGAATTGAAATTACACCATGCATATTATTGGACCATAGTGCATTGAAAATGGAATTCAATGGCAAAAAAAAACATAAAAACTACATAAACATTTGGAAAGTAAATAACACTTTCCTGAACAAACAATGGGTCACAGATGAAATTATAGAAGAAATTAACATTATCTACAATTAAATGATAATGCTGGCACAACATACCAGAACTTATGGGACTCAGTGAAAGCAGTCCTAAGAGGGAATTTATGGTGGTGAATTCTCATATCAGAAAACAGAATGAGTTCAAATAAACAACCTAATGTTGAACCTCAAACTTCTAGAAAAAGAACAAATCAAACACAAAACTCACATGAGGGTGGTAATTATAAAGATAAGAGCAGAAAAGAATGCAACTGAGACTAAGAAAACAATTCAAAAAATCAATGAATCAAAGAGTTGGTTCCTTGAAAGACTAAATTAAATTGATAAACCCTTAGTGAACCTTATTAAAAAGAGGAAAGAAAAGACTCAAATTCATGCAACTAAGAATGAAAAGGGTGAAATAACAATGGATCCTATGGAAATCCAGATGATCATCAATACGTACTTCTAGAACCTGTACTCTAATAAGATGGAAAACACAGAAGAAATGGACAGATTCCAAGATACATGCAAATTGCCAAAACTGAATAAAGAAGATGTAAACGTTCTAAATAACCCAATATCAGTCAATGAAATTGAAAATATAATTTAAAACTTACCAACAAAGAAAAGCCCAGGTCCTGATGGATTCACTGCTGAATTCCCCATGGGAAATACTACGAAGAACCAACCACTGGGCTCTCATCCTATTAAAAAGATTTTACACAGCAAAAGAAATCACCAATCAAGTAAAAAGACAATGCCCAGAATTGGAAAAAATTATAGCCAGTTGTCCTTCAGACAAAGGACTTATATCTAGAACATATAAAGAATTGAAAAAAAAATACCCCCCAAATTTAAAGACCCAATACAAAAATGGGTTTCTGAGATGAATACACACTTCTCAGGTGAAGAAATACAAATGACAAATAAATATATGAAAAAATGTTAAACATCACCAGTCATTTGAGAAATGCAAATTAAAACAATGCTGAGATTCCATGTCACTCCAAAAAGAATGGCTTTTATTAAGAAATCAACCAATAATAAATGCTGGAAGGACTGTGGAGAAAAAGGAACCCTTCTCCACTGTTGGTGGGAGTGTAGACTGGTGCAACCATTGCGGAAATCAGTGTGGAGACTCCTCAAAAAACTAGGATTAGAGGTCACATTTGACCCAGCTATTCCCCTTCTGGGTATCAAATTCCTGGGAGAATTAAAAACATCATACCACAGTGATATATGCACACCCATGTTTACAGCAGCACAGTTTATAATAGCTAAATCTTGGAAACAACCCAAATACCCATTAGCCAAGGAATGGATAAAGAAGATGTGTTTTTTTTTAATATATTGGAGTACTTCTCAGCCATAAAGAAGGATAAACCTGAAACATTTGCAGGTAAATGGATACACCCTGAGTCCATACTCTTAAGTGAAATAAATCAGACACACATGTGTAAATATCCCATTGTGTTCTTGATGTGAGAAACTGAAAGGATCAAAATATACAATAGATATTGTAAAATAGGACAAAATCATTGAAAAGGAAAGAGGAACTAGGGAGGAGAGAAGGGGAAAGGAAAGAAGGGAAAAGAAAAAAAGATAAAAGAAGGATAAAATGGAAACTAACTTTGTAAATAAGGAGGGGAAGAGGGGTTGAAGGGAGGGGAGGAGATTGGGAATAAAAGAGGAATCAAGATATATCATATACAGGCACAAATTCCCTATGATGAATATGATCATATGTATCTCTAAATTGTACCAATAAACTTAATTTAAAAAGTGAAGAAGGCAGATGAATAGACAAAGAAAATGTGGTATATATTCACAATAGAACTTTATTCGCCTAAAGAAGGATGAATTCATGTCATTTGTAGGAAAATGACTGGATCTTCAGACCAGAATACTAAGTGAAATAAATCAGACACAGAAGGTTAAATATCACATAGTTTCTCTTATGTGATAAGCACAAAGTATAAATAAATTGTAAAATAATGTAAAAGAGAGATGGTAGAAAACAGGGAGACAGATTTTTACAGATTGGGAAAGGAATCTGAAGAAAGGAGGAAGGGAAAAGGGGATTGAAAGAGATCAAGATTATATATATATCCCCAAACAAATGTAATTGTTATGTTTCCCAAGCTTATGCCAATAAAATCGCTAAAGAGTTTGTTTATAAAAAACCTGTTCCACACTGTAACAGAAAACAATTGTGTGTTAATTTAAATAGATGCAGGTTGTCTGGTAAAGACTGTACTTACACTATGTATTAGTTTCTTTTCCATTTGGAACAAAATACTCAACACCCACAACTTAAAGGGGGAGAAGCTTATTTGTGTTCGTGGTCTTTAGATTCAGTCCATAGTTGGCCAGCTCCAAGGTAGAAACAGCATGGTGGAAGGGCCTGAGGGGAAGACAGCAGCTCACCCCATGGCAGCCAGGAAGCAGAGAGGGAAGGGCGCTGCCAGAGCAAGAATACACTGTTCCAGCACACACCCTCAGGGCCTGCCTCCAACTTCAGCTACTGAACTCATGAATGGCTGAACCCACTGATGAGAACAGCACACCCGTGTTCCAATCATCTTCCAAACACATGAGACTTTGGGGGGACATTAGATCTGAACCATAGCACTATAATAAAGGTAGCTATATACTCCACTGTACAGTTCCTACCCTAAACCTTCTTGCTTTTGCAGTCTAAGGGCTTCAACCTTGACTGTTTAGGTAATCACCTTGAAATGATCAGTTTTCCCACAAAGACACCTACTCAATCTACTGTACTCTTCATCACTCTGAGTTGCTGGATTTAACCTTATCCTTTGTGCTCAGTCTTTGTGTGCTTTTAAAATCAGCTCTAGTCTAAGCAAATCTGTGTCTGATTTAAAAGACTGAAGATAGAAAAAAAAATAAATCTTTGCCAAATCCCTTAGAAAAATAAACTCAAAAGGTTGAACAGTCAATAGCAACAGAGAACAGAGAATTGAGAGGCTGTATTTATCAGAGATGTACTTGAAAATTATTTGAATAATTATTCAAGTGCATAAGTAAAAAATTGGGCCAGTGAGTAGCTAATTGGAAACCTTTAAAAAGGACAACTCTGAAACTAAAATATGTCATAATTAAAATCAAAGATGGAAATGTTTTTGTTTTTGTTTTGTTTTTGGGAATTGAACTCAGGACCTAGCGCTTGCCAGGCAGCTGTGCCACTGAGCTATATCCCTGGCAAAGATGGAATTAAACAGATCAGAAACCACTGAAGATTCAATTAATTGGAAACAGATTCGAGTAAAATATCCACCCATACGTCAAAGAATCAAAAAGATGGAAAGGAGAAAAAAAGAGTATAAGGAAATATGTGAACTTTTTAATGTCTAATATATAGGTAATTGAAAGTACAGAAAAGAGAATAAAAATGAAAAAAATGAACTATTTGAAGAGACAGTGAATAAGAACTTTTGAAAATTAATAAAAACATCAAGTGACAGATTAAATAGCACTACTATATTCTGTCGAGATAAGTATAATATACATGCAACATTTTATATTAAAGTAAGGCTGAAACCCAAAGAAGAAATCCTAAAAATAGAAAGAAAAGGAAGATGATAACCGTCAAAGGAGCTAGATATTATGAATAGGACATAGGTCAGTGAGAAGATCTAAAAAAGAGGATCTTTGGGGAAACTAAAATTGTGTATTGTAACCCTGACAACACAAGTGGCAATATTCCAAATCCTGGACCCTCCAAAAGCACCCACATGGGCAATAAACATACACATAGGATGCATTTCCATTTAGGAATCCCAGAAGGTGTCTCTACTTTGCCCTTTGTCATATAAAATAGGGCTTAATAATAAGGAAAATCATTCCTGTTTCTGCTATTAAATAAATAGCATTGAAAAATTATCCCAAGCTTTTGTGAGGTGTCAACTGCTAATTATGCAAAATTTACAAAATTGATTCACATAAATAAGGTAGAGTCAGTAAAAATACAATAAAACTGAATTTCTTTTTGTTTTTTTTCTGGAGCTCGGATAAAGCAGAGTCCAAGTCGTCCATGTAGAGAAGCTGACCTCGGTCTGTGCTCTTAGTGTGAAAATAATGATGCTGGCAGCCTTACAAGAAAAACAGGGGCCGGAAGATACACCACGCACTTGCTACCTCTTTTTCACCCTGTGATGCCCTGTACCACTACGAGATTCTGCCAGGAAGAGGCCGTCACCAAATGCAGTACCTCAACCTTGCATCTCTAGAACCATAAGCAAAAAAAACTTCTTTTCTTTCAATATCCACAATCTATGGTGTTGTGTTATTAGCAAAAGACAACGGACTGAGACTGTCTTCAAAGTGTGGCATGAGAAAGAATGTTTTTGAAAATCCCTTGAATCTTAAGGGCAACAGCAAAGACCTGGCAGCTTATGAACATGGTATTACAAGTTCACTCTAGGCAGGAAGTAGCATTTATTTAAATGGCACACTATTGTGATTGTTATTTTTACCTTTAAAGTCTCTACTGGGAGGAAATGTCGAAACATAAGAACATAAAACGTTACAGATACTAAGAATAGGATCAAAGCCTTAACCTCCAGGTAGTCAAGAATCAGGAAGCTGGCCTTTTATTAGAAATTCTAATATGAAAGTTAAACCCTTGGACAGAAAGACAAATAGGAATAGTCGCATGCAATGGTTTTTGTAAAGCAAGTATACAAAAAATGACTGAACGGTTCCTGCTGTCGATGAAGATGTAACTAGAGAGGATTATTGACATTTGGGATTCAAGCAATTTTTGCCGGGATAGCTGTCCTAAGTATGGTAGGTTGCATGCATAGAAATCCTGGACCCTACCTATGAGATGTTAAAAATATTACCTCACTATGACCACCAAAACTGTCCTCCAGAAGTCTGAGGACACTCAGCGTGGAGAGCTCATAGAAGCCACGCCTATCAAGAAGTTAAATAGAGTTGTTAAAGTGGAGTTAGGGAAGAAGAAAGGAGAGGCGGGAGCAGAACCCCAGAGCTGACAAAGCCCAAGAAAAAGTATTCCCAGCTGAGAATCATTGAAATAGAGGAAAGTCAAAGTGCATTAAGGAAGAATGATTGAAAATTAAGTCTTTTAAAATGATATCAAAAGGAAATTGGAAAATAAAACTTCAGGCAATGTGTTTCTTAACCTCCAAAAACCTATAGCCCTGCCTAGAAGAACAATAATTGAAGTCTCTTTTAGCCCTAGCTGGGTTAAGAAATGGTGCTGCTAATGAAAGGCTTCCATCTGTGTCCAGTGTTAGAGCCACACTGTATTTTTAATAAAGAGATCATAACCTAAAGAGAGAATAAATCAGAGAAGGCAACAACTTTAGGAAGAACCCTTATTAGGGCTAATTATGATAAGAGTTTCATTTTCGGAGGTAATCTTTTCAATGACAGGCCAATTTGGATTATGCAATTATCACATCTACTGTAGAATTTTCAAATGACAAAAGCTGATTTTATAGATTTTGTGGTTTATACAAACTAAAGTAACTAACAAACCAAGCATAATCTGCCAAAGTCTTATAACACTTTAGTGGAATTTGATAACACTACAAGTTGCAAATACTTGTCTGCGAATTCTTCTTTATGGAATTTTATTAAAATAAAAGTTGTATCATCAATTCAACTTAGTCTAACTGATCCATACCAGGGCCTGGGTAGAATAAAGAGATGCTCAAGAATCCTCTTCCTTGTTGTCAATGAATTTACTATCTACTGAAAAATTATGTTAATTTGTGTCCTAAGAAAATTAATTTAATAAGTTATAAACAAGGAATAGAAATGACCAACAAACCCAATGAAAGAAGCATTTAATTTCAATTTACTGTGTTTGGAGGGTGGGAACTCTTTGATACAGATTTGGAAGTGCTCCAGTTACTGATGGGAGATGGACACAAAATGATATGGCTGGAAGGAACAGAGTGGTAAAAACTTAAAGATCATAGGCATAGGTTCCATTTCTGGAATGATAACTTAATCTAGATGACTGTACTTTAGGATGTGTGATAATATGGAATGTGTTTCTAGAAATTGAGATTGGAGTCAGCTACCTTGAATACCAGTGTAAGGTGATTAAAGAATAATTTAAAACTCTCCCTTACTACCTTAGATATATTTTCTTTTTCTTTTTTTTTTTTTTTTTTTTGTGGGTACCGGGTGTCGACCTCAGGACCTCGCGCGCCAACAGGCACCCGTGCCGCTGAGTGATATCACCGGCCCCTTTTTCGTATGTGGAATCTGGGAGTCGAACTCAGGCCCTCGCGCTTACAAGGCAGGCGCTTATGCCGCTGAGCCATCTCACCGGCCCATATTTTCATTTTTTTTAGATACCGTATCAACTTCCATCTTCAGATATATTATTGATTATAAATGAAGGGCACATTGTTAGTAAATTAATGTTAATAAGCTTTCCAAAAGAATAAATACATGTGATATGACTTGATTGGTAGCAGCTCTAAAATTATATCATACCAAAATGCATCTTTAATCTTAGGCTTGATGCTGAATTTACATAGCAAACACTATTTTAACTAGAATTTTAAGTCAATTTAGAGATAATACACTAGTTAAATTTCTAAAACTTTGATTTGGCTCTTTAAAAATATCTAAGAAGCAGATTTGTTCTTGGTATAATTAAAGAGGCTAAAGAGTTAAGGTTTAAAGAAAAATGTGTTTGTGCTCTGTACCCAGGGTTGAAGTGAGGCATAAGATAAGAAAATCCAAAACATGTATATTTATAAAACACAGTCGAAAAGAACTCCTAGAATGTTATTGTCTACCTTATGGGAAATACCCACTGGATAACAGGAGTAGGAAAAGCAAATACTTCATGTTATTAGATATTGTGTGCCATGAAATATGTAAACATTCTTTTATTACCTACTAAACAGTATATCTTCCCCAAAAAGTTTGTCCTGTGGATTCAGGAATGAAGGTTACAGCATAATGTCAAATCGATGTCGAAAAGAAACTCATTCTTATCAGTAAACTTTCCCACTGAATGGGTCACCTCTGAGAGCCCTTTTGACAAGACAGTTTGACCTAACCCAGAATATTCTGAATAATAACTCTTCTAAGAAAACAAAACTGCCTTTGTGAAAGCTGCCACAAAAATAGTTATGTAGATTTCATTATCATTGCCCTTCCATTAGCTATTAATAGCACACTTCTGAGACCCTTCATGTATGCAAAATCTAGCCAGGAGGTTAAGGTCTACTTGAATTATTGAATAAAATATAGTATGTCATCTTAAGGTTACAGTTTTGAAGTCCCTTGACCAGGGACTTGGTGATTATTATTCAAATGATAAAGATACACCTATATTTGCTTATTTGTTGTTGTGTCTGTTGCTTCTTACTGGGGATCAAACCCAGAGCCTCACATACTAGATGAGTACTGTAGCACAGAGCCACACTCGAGCCCTATTTGTTGATTCTTGTTTTAAATCTTTCTCTGCCTTCTGTTGAACTATGATTAGAAATATTTTCCCTTGTTGAATGAGATTGATTGTCCCATATATACCAATCTTTTAATCTAATTACATACATGCACCATTATTATAGTTCTATAAGATGACTTATATATGAAAGTTTCTTCTATAAGACCTACTTTACAGAAGCTATAATTTACCTATAGGTTAAATTTGTATTTAATAGGCAAGAATTACACTGCAGATAATGTAAGGAAACTCCAGCTTTCTTCACTTACTGAATGGGAATGTCCTTCATGGCCTGTTTAACTATGCTCAGAAAATAAACTTACCTCCACCGGGAAGATATTTCAACATCATGATTCCTTCTCCCTGACCTATTCTTATTTGCTCCATATGGATATTTGGTTAGTAACCTGTGAATTATGAAATGCCCACTGTGGTGGTTAGGGTGATGTGTCCACTTGATTGGCTTTGGGATCCACCTGTGGGATTGGTGATGTTTATGTCTAAGTGTATCCGGGTGAGGCATGGAGGGATGGCCTTGGAGGGTCTATGTCTGGTCCACTGCCCACTTTTCTCTGGTGCTTCTTCCTTCCTTTGCTTCCTGGCTGCCATGAATTACACAGCTTTGTTCCACCAAGACTTTCCACTGCACGTTCCTGTCTTGGAGACAGCTGACCATGGACTGAATTCCCTGAAATATGAGCTAAATCAAACCTCTCCTCCTCTAAGTTGTAGGTGTTGGGTACTGCATTCCAGCAATAGGAATGATAACTAATACATCCACCTCCAAGAGAAACATTTTAATATAATAAAAATCCAATAGGCTCTGGAGGCAAATGAACTCTGGGCAGAATTCTGGCTCTGCCACTTACTTTTTTTTTTTTTTTTGGTGGGTACTGGGAGTCGACCTCAGGACCTCGCGCGCCAGCAGGAGCCTGTGCCACTGAGCGATACCACCGACCCTTTTTTTGTATGTGGGTTCCGGGAGTCAAACTCAGGACCTCGCACTTGCCAGGCAGATGCTTATGCCGCTGAGCTATCTCACCGTCTGCCACTTACTTTTTATCCTGGGTAGCATTAGCTTTTCTGTTTTTGTTTCCTGATTTGTACAATAACTATAATAAGAGTATGCATCTTGTGGTGTTGTAGAGTTTGGAGGGAATGAACACATAGTTCTGAACCATAGTAGGTGCTCAGTTAACAGTAGCTGCGTTTTTTGATGTTGTTGTTGTTGTTATTGTTATTATCATTATCATCATTATTATTACATGGCTAGAATTGACCTGAAACAAGTCAGCAGTGACAAATCTAATTCAACATTCTCATACCCAGGAACAGGTGAAGGTCGCAGAGAACGCTGGAGTACAGAGCCCTTGGAAGCTGCCCTCTACAGGTGGATGGTGGTCGTTAAAGTGGAGGCAGGGAATAGGGAGAAAGGAGAGGATGCAGCAGAATCCGTGAGATGGGAGGGGTGGAATTTCATTTCCTCTTCAACAAGAATGGAATTGGGTCAGGCACTGGGCAACAGAAGACACTGAAAAGAACGTTTTTCCTTAGCAGAATTAGAAATTAGGGAATAGAGAAAATTAGGGAAGTTGGCAATACTATTAACCTCTCGCATGGGAACTTCATACATTACAAAGCATTTGAATATCTATGAGTTCATGGGGGAAGTAGACCCACTGCCAAATCCATGCAACAGCCTTCAGTCCCACTGTTTGGAAACATGAATAACCTAAAAACATCTCCGATATATAAGTTTTACAACCTCCACATTTTAGAAATCACCTCACTGTACTTCTAACTGTATAGTAGGAAAGGGAATCATAATTTCCTTCAACCTGTAGGAAAGGACTCACCATAAATAACTCCCACATGTTCTTCCAGAGAGCCCTGAAGTCATAACGCCCTCCTCAAGCTGCCTGCCCATCAGCACAGTGACTCACCAAGGCCTGAACAATCATAAACCCTAATGCTAGGCTGGACCAGGGCCAAATAAACAGTGCCAGTGTGGTCAGTACAATGTGCCAAGATGAACTCCCCCTATGGCCCCAAAAGCTGACTGTTCAGTGGTTGCTAAAGAGGAGAAATAGCCTCATCCCTGCCAAGAATGCTTCATCTGGGAAAACTGAGCTCTTGGCCATCCAGGCATTTTAATGGACTCTATGAATCACTGATCAGCCACGAAAGAATGTGAGAGAGGCCAGGGTCTTAAGTCAGCTGATTGGCTCTTTCAACAAAGACGAATGAGGAGCCAGTCGTTCTCAATGAAGCAGTCACAAAAGAGATCATTTCTGCTCACTCTGGCCTATCCTGTTTCTGTCCCTGGAGGACCCTGGGGGTAAAAGCTGCCATAAACCACAATTCCTTGTAGACAGCAGAAGAAAGTGGAGGAAACAAGGATGGACTGAATTACCCCTGTGTCCTTCAGAAACTCTCAGGCTTAGTTCACAGGAGAAAAGAGAACTGAGGTGACTAGAACCCTCGTTTTTCATAAAGTACATCAAAAATATTGACATATGTGACATATGACACAAATTAGAAGTAAAGGCCCTTGGCCTTGGACAGGAAATTAAAGTTCATTACTCCATCTACCCCAAACCATTTTATAAATGGAAAATCTGAGGCTGAAACAGGCAAAGAAAGTTGTTCAAGGTCAAACAGTTTATTAAAGACAGCACTGGAACAACGACTTGTGACTACAGAGTGCAGTCCAAAGTTGATTGGTTTTACTTGGTTGTGCAGAGGGGTAGGGGACGCTGACCTAAAAGCAGAAGTATAAATTTTTATAAGCAACCTACAAGAAGCCAAGCTTCTAGTTATTAATGCTGTTGCAAACACCATAAGTACCTAAACAAAAACAGAAGGCTTGTTTAACAATTCAGCTTTCAACCAAATAGAAGCCTTCACTGAGTTCTGAATATTGACAGTGTCGAAAAACAGGCGAATAGACAAATGATGGTGTAGTCATGCAATGGTATATTACTCGCCGATACAAAAGAACAAGTTTATTAATACACGCAACAGCATAGATAAACATAAAATAAGAAGTATGCTAAAAAGAAGCCAAACCAAATGGAGTACATATTGTATGATTCCACTCATGAAAAATTCTAAAGAGTGCAAACTAATCTATAGTGACAGAAAGATCAATCATTATCAAGAAAAGTGATGGGCCAGCAATGACAGAGAGGAAATGACAAAGGGATATAAAAGAACTTTGGGCAGCCAGGTGTGTATTTGTTATCTTGGTAGTAGTGACAGTCCCCTAAGAGACTGACAAATCAAAACTTATCACTGGAATCACATAGTTCATACTCTTTTGCATTGAGCTTATTTAGTTCCATATAATTTTTTTAAGATTTATCTGTGTTGGAAGATGCTTTAACAGTTTGTGACATTTTGTCGCTGAATAGTAGCCCATCATATAAATATACCACAATTTGTTCATTATCCATGTGGATGGATATTAGAGTTGGTTCATGTTTTGGTTATTATGAAAAAAAGTTGCTGTATAAATAATATGTAGGTATGAAGAAATATTTCATGCTGATTTTAATTTATTTTTCCTATAATATTTAATTATATTTATCTTTTCACATGTATATCAGCCATTCATATATCTTCTTTTATAAGATATTTGTTCAAGTCTTTTATACATTTTTATTGCGTTGCTTGACTTTTTATATTGAGTTATAGGAATTTTTTATATATTGGATACAAGTCCCTTCTTATAAATCTATGCAAATATTTTCTCCCAGTTGTAATTTACATTTTCATTGTTTTAAAATGCCTTTTGACAAGTTTTTACTTTTGACACAAACCAATTTTAGTTTCTTTCTTTTTTTTTTTGTCTCTCACTCCTCCTCTTCCTCCCTTCATTCTTTTCTTCTTTCTTTCATAACCTGTAAAATAAATTGGTAAGAATTTCCTCCTCTGGGCTGGTGAGATGGTTCAGCGGCGTAAGCTCCTGCCTTGCAAGCGCGAGGGCCCGAGTTCGACTCCCGGAACCCACATATGAAAAAGGGGCCGGTGATATCGCTCAGTGGCACGGGTGCCTGTTGGCGCGCGAGGTCCTGAGGTCGTCCCCCTGGTACCCACAAAAAAAAAAAAAAAAAAAGAATTTCCTCCTCTCTAGCTTCCTAAAGTGTTTGCAAGGTTGATTTTTATTCCTTAAATGTTAAATAGATTGTACCTGTGAAGCATCTGTTCATGTAGTTTTGTGTGTGGGAAGGTTTGGGATTATAAATTCACTTCCTTTCATAGTATAGGATGCTTCAGAATTTTCTCTTTCCTTTTGAGTCAGTTTTAGCAAGCTATGTTTTTTTAAGAAACTTGATTATTTATTGAAGTTATGGAATTTATAGGCATAACTTTATTTACGATAAAATAGCCCTTATGGCTATTTATAATATTAGTGTATTATCTGTTTATCCTGTAGAACAGGGATCCCCAACCCCTGGGCCACAGACCGGTACAGTCCATGATCTGTTAGAAACCAGGCTGCACAGTAGAAAGTGAACATCAGGCAAGCAAGGGAAGCTTCTGTATTTCCATCAGCTCCCTGTCACTGATATTGCCACCTGAGCTCTACTTCCTGTCAGATCAGCAGGGCATTAAATTCTCATATGAGCAGAAACATACTGCAAACTGCACATGTGAAGGATCTGAGTTGTGTGCTCCTTATGAGAACTGACTACCTGATGAACTGCAGTGGAGCTGAGGTGGTGATGCTAGTGCTGGGGAACAACTGCAAGTATAGATCAATGTTAGCAGACACCCCTGTATTACAGTGTAGTAATAATAGAAATAAAGTGCACAATAAATGTAATGCACTTGAACCATCACCCTACCCTGGTTCATGGAAAAACTGTCTTCTATGAATCAGGTTCCTGGTGTCAAAAGCCTGTCATCCTGGGTACCACCACTATAAAACAATGCATTTCATTTCTGATATTGGTACTTTGTGGAGTTTTTTTCTCCACACCAGTGACACTGTTGGTTTGTAAATTGTATGAATCTTGAAAATAAATTTGGATTTATTTCTTTTGTGATTATTTTTACTTATGAATTTATGCTCATATTTATTATTTCCTTCCTTCTACTTTGGGTTCAGTTTTCTCCTCTCACCTCTCTTGCCCATTTTCTTAAGTTGAAAAGAAGATGACTGATATTAAATCTGTTTATTTATCTAATGAAAGAATTTAAAGTTATAAATTTTCCTCTAAGCACTCCTTTAGGTGCATCTGAAAGGTTTTAATATGTTTGCTTTTATTTTCCTTGTCATTTAGTTTGGAATACTTTTTGATTCCCCTTATGATTTTCTTGTTTGAGCTGTTGATTATTTGGAAGTGTGGTATTTACTTGTTTAGTAGTAGGGACTTTTAAAGATACCTTTATTCAATTGTAATATAAGTTCTTTATGGTCAGAAAACATTCATAAAATTTTGAAATTTTGGTATTTTTGAAGATTTAATTTATGATTTAATTAAATTTGGAGGCTTAATTTATTGTCTATCTTGGAGAATGTTCTATATTCTGAAGTGTAAAAAAGAATGTAAATTTTACAATCCTAAATTCCTATGAAGCACAAAAGACCTCAAATTGCCAAAGGATTACTGAACAAAAATAACAATGCTGAAGGCACAACAATTTCAAAATATATCATAGAGCTATTATAACAAAAACAAAAGCATAACTTTTGCATAAAGATAGACATGTGGAACAATGGAGTAGAACAGAGGAATAAATCTCCATATCTATAACCAGCTAATTCTCAACAATGGGACCAAAGGCATACATTTTAGAAAAGACAGCTTGTTCAACAAATGGTGTTGAAAAAAACTGGACATCCATCTGTAGATGATTGAAGCTAGATCTCTATATCTTAGTTGTACAACAATAAACTCAAGATGAATTAAAGACATCAATGAAAGCTCTGAAACTGAAAGTACTAAAGGAAAATATAAGAGAAACACTTCAAGATATTGATGTAGGCAAGTTTTCTGAATAGGGTTCCAATAGCTCAAGAATCAACAGCAAGAATTGCAAATGGAACATCTGCAGAACTTGGCTACCAACCCAGGAAGAATCTAGGTGACCGGCTTTTCCCCTCTACATCAGTGGGACCAGGCGACCAGCTGAAACGCCAGTGACACAGTAGGGCCCCAACTGGGGCAAACACAATGGACAGTCAGGACTAGCAGCACGGAAAAGTGTGAAGCAACAATAACAACACGAGCCAACAGATGGTAAGTTCGGAGAGCCAGCATTGTGCTTGGGGACAAAGACACACGGAATAGAAGCAGGCAGGTGGGGCCACCCTTTTTCTCTTTTTTTTTCTTCTTTGTCTTTCTTCTTATCTTTTTTCCCCCTTTTCTAAACAGCTGGGGAGAACTCCAGTCACAGAAAATTAATCCCATGCCCCAAACCCAGAGACCAGGTTCAGATAATCCCTTGCTTACTCCTTAATTCTTTCTCTTCTGCCCTCTTAATTAGTTTCCCAAAGCTTGCGTGATCATCCTTTGTCTTCCAGCCTGGCTTCTACTTTCTTTTTAGTTGTCTTTGTTTTATCCACTAACTTTCTTAAATTTCCCCACCTCAGGGTAAAACCATTCTACCAAGGGGAAACACTGCATACAAGCTCCCAATTTAGGATTGGTTCTGTTATATAACTATAGATTTTGCTCCTATGGTTTAAATCATGAAATTAATAGTTACCACAGTTTGTCAGTTTCTAAATTGTGCTGTTTGCTATTGTTATTGCTAATTATACTACTTTAGCTAGGATGACATATCTGTTGTAATCAGTTGTTCTCCCCTCTGTAACAATACTGGGAAGCTCTGGGGTAATAATCTCACCACAGCCCAGCACCAAAGAACTGGAGACTGAGCCAAACAGATACCAATATCTCACTCTTAATTAATTGGGAAGGTAGGATCTTGGGACAGACACAAAACATGAACTTGCTACACACAGAAGATATCCCTGAAGAACAGACTCTTCCTAGAGAGGCCTTGATACTAGCAATATAGCTACATAATACAAAAACGTACAAGGATCAACACAGAAAACAAAATAAAAATTTTTGAAATAGAAAATAACAGGATGCACAAGCAAAATGCAATCTCAGACCTCCAGCCCACCCAGAAAAAGTCCAGGAGACATTAAGATAGAGGAAAATGGAAGACACACACCTGAAATTTGTGAAATGATAGCAACCAAAGTAAAGAAACAAATCCATGAAGCTATAGAAGAAATCAGGTCAGAAATAATCTGTCATGTAAAAAAAGAAATGGCAACCATAATGAAGGAATTACTCAGCAAATCTAGAGTAGACACAGATTTAAAAATAGAGGAACATAGGAAAGTGATGGAAACCTTGAATGACCACTATTGGAAAGGAATAGAATGCGTGAAATGGATTCAAACAGATATCTGGGAAATTGAAAATTCCATTAAAAGCTGGCAAAACTGCTTGAAGGAAATTGAAGATAGACTTTCAGATCTTGAAGACAGGATCATGGCTAGTGATCATGAAAGGAAAATTCTCTTAAAAATAACGTGGTATCAGTAAATAACAATTCAACAGCTTCAAAATGATGCAAAAAAAAATACATGACTGACAGGTGTCAATGAAAAAAGCAGGAGTCAATACAAATGACATAAAAAGAATATTTGCAGAAGTAATAGCAGAAAATTTCCCAAGCATAGGAACAAAATCTGACATACAGATAAGTGAGGCATATAGAACTCCAAATAGCCATGATTAAAATAAATCTACACCAAGACATACAGTAATCAAGATCCCAGAAATTCAGCACAAGGACAGAATATTAAAAGCTATTAGAGAAAAGAAACAGATCACCTATAATGGAAAGCGCATCAGAATCACAGCAGACTTCTCAACACAAACACTCAAGTCAAGAAGAGGTTGGAGTGAAATATTTCAAGTCCTGAAAGAAAACAACTTCCAACCCAGATTGATGTACTCTGCAAAACTATCTTTCAAAATTAATGAAGAAATAAGATATTTCCATGACAAAGAACAACTGAAGAAATTCATGACCACCAAACCGAACCTACAAAGAGTACTAAAAGATATTCTAGACAGAGATAAAAATGACCACAATTCCAAGAACAACAACAGAAAGAAACCACCAGGCAGGGCAAGCAATTAAACAAAGGGGAAAAGCCAGGAACCCACAGCAGGAAAATAACATGACAAAGATAAGCCAATACATATCAGTTACAACCATCAATGTAAGTGGCCTCAATTCACCACTCAAAAGAAACACACTGGGCCGGTGAGATGGCTCAGCAGCGTGAGCTCCTGCCTTGCAAGCACGAGGGCCCGAGTTCGACTCCCGGATCCCACATACAAAAAAGGGGCCAGTGATATCACTCAGTGGCACGGGTGCCTGTTGGCGTGCGAGGTCCTGAGGTCGACCCCCCGGTACCCACAAAAAAAAAAAAAAAAGAAACACACTGGCAGAATGGATCAAGAAAAAAGACCCAACAACAAGCTGTATATAAGAAACAAATTTAACTCACAAATAAATTCATAGACTGAAGGTCAAAGTATGTAAAACAATATTCCATGCAACAGGAACCCAAAAAATAGCAGGGGTGGCTATTCTGTAGGCAGACAATGTGAACTTCAAACCAAGAATGATCAAAAGAGGTAAAGAAGGTCACTACATACTCATGAGAAGAAAATTTCAAGAGGAAGAGATAACAATCATAAATAGGTATGCACCAAATATGGGAGCACCCAACTATATAAGACAAATATTAATAGACATGAAAAATCAAATAACCAATAACACAATTGTAATGGGAGACCTTACTACCCCATTGTCACAAAGAGATAGATCAACTAGACAAAAAATCAGCAAAGAAATATCAGAACTGAACCAAACCTGTGAACAAATGGACTTAGTAGATGTTTACAGAGTGTTCCACCCCACAACATCAGCATACATATTCTTCCCAGCTGCACATGGAATGTTCTCTAAAATGGACCATATAGTAACCCACAGAACATGCTTAAGTAAATGCAAAGGAATTGAAATTATCCCACTCATATTATCTGACCATAGTGCAATGAAATAGGAAATTAATGGCAAAAGAAACCACGAAAACTCCATAAACACACGGAAATTAAATAACACCCTCCTGAACAACCAATGGGTCACAGACTAAATCAAAGAAAAAAATTACACAATATGTACAATTAAACAAAAATGCAGACACAACACATTGCAATCTGTGGGACACAATGAAAGCTGTCCTAAGAGGAAAATTTATAGTGCTGAATTCTCACATCAGGAAAACTAAATGAGCACTAATAAACAACCTAATGTTGCACCTCAAGCTTCTAGAAATAGAAGAGCAAGTCAAGCCCAAAGCCCATACAAGGGAGGAAATTATAAAGATCAGAGCAGAAATTAATGCAATGGAGACTAAAAAACCAATAAAAAGAATGAATCAAAGAGTTGGTTCTTTGAAAGAATAAATAACATTGATAAACCCTTAGCCAACCTTCCCCCCAAAAAGAAAGAAAAGACTCAACTTCATGCATTGAGGAATGAACTGCAGCTCCTGTAGAAATTCAGAGGACCATCAATACCTTCTTTGAAAATCTTTACTCTCATAGGATGGAAAACACAGAAGAAATAGACAGATTCCTAAATTACCAAAGCTGAATCAAGAAGATATAAAAATTCTGAATAACCCAATATTAGTCAATGAAATTGAAAATGTAATTAAAAACTTACCAACGAAGAAAAGCCCAGGTCCTGATGGATTCGTGGCTGAATTCTACAATAAATTTAGAGAAAATTTAATACCAATACTCCTCAAACTCTTTAATGAAATTGAAAGGGAAAGCAATACTCCCTAACTCATTCCTGGAGGCAAGTATTACCCTGATACCAAAACCAGAGAAAAACCCAACCAAAAAAGAGAACTACAGGCCAATCTCCCTAATGAACATAGATGCAAAAATCCTCAATAAGATTCTAGCAAACAGAATGCAGCAAATCATCAAGAAGATTATACATCATGACCAAGTGGGATTCATCCGAGGATGCAGGGATGGTTCAATAAATGTAACATACCATATCAACAGAGCCAAAGACAAAAATCACATAATCATCACAATAGAAGCAGGAAAAGCTTTTGACAAAGTCCAACACTCATTCATGATAAAAAAAAAAAACCTACAGAAAAACAGAATAGATGGTCTTTATCTCAATCTGATAAAAGCCATCTAGACAAACCAATAGCCAACATCATACTAAATGGACAAAAACTGAAAGCTTTCACTCTAAAATCAGGAACAAGACAAGAAGGTCCACTATCACCACTCCTATTCAATATAGTTCTGGAAACATTAGCCAGAGCAATTAGAGAAAAGAAAGTATTAAAAGGAATAAGGACAAGAAAGGAAGAAGTTAAGTTATCATTATTTGCAGGTGACATGATACTCTACATAAAAGACCCCAAAGACTTCTGTATTTAATAACCAAATTTGGTAGCATAGCTGGATACAAAGTCAACACTCAAAAATCAATAGCATTCCTGTACACAAACAACAAACTCACTGAGAGAGAAATTAGGGAAAATCCTCCCTTCACAATACTACCTAAAAAAATGAAATGCATAGGGATCATTCTAACAAAGGAAGTAAGATATATATATATATATATATATATATATATATATATATCTTTCAATATATATATATTGAAAATTACAGTACTCTGAAAAAGGAGATTGAAGAGGATATCAGAAAATGGAAAGATATCCCATGCTCATGGATAGGAAAAACCAACATAGTGAAAATGGCCATATTCCCAAAATTGTTATACAGTTTTAATGCACTCCCAATGAAAATACCATTAGCATACCTCACAGAACTAGAGAAAACTTTCCTAAAATTCATTTGGATCCAGAAGAGACCTAGAATAGCAAAGGCAATTCTGGGCAACAAAGGCAAGGCAGGAGGCATCACAATCCCTGACAAGAAATTATACTACAAAGCTACCATGTGATTACATCAGCATGGCACTGGCAAAAAAACAGACCTGAGGATCAGAGGAACAGATTAGAAGACACAGACACAACTACAAACACACTCAGCCACCTTATCTTTGACAAAGGGGCCAAACATATTAGCTAGAAGAAAGATACCCTCTTTAATAAATGGTGCTGGAAAAACTGGCTCTCTACATGCCAAAGACTAAAACTAGACTTATATCTATCACCATGTACTAAACTAAAATCAAAATGGATCAAAAATCTAAATATTAGAACAGAAACACTAAATCTACTGGAAGAGAAAGTAGGTAGAAATCTTGAAGACATACGTGTAGGCAGAGAGTTAGTGAACAAAATCCAGACTGCACGGGAAATACTTCAAAGAATCAACAACTCGGATCTCATTTTATTAAAAAGTTTTTTCACATCAAAAGAAATCACCAACAGAGTGAAAAGACAACCCAGAGAGTGGGGAAAAAAGGTTTAGCCAACAGTCCCTCAGATGAAGGACTTCTATCTAGAACATATTAAGAATTGAAAAAAATCAGATCCCTCAAATTCAAAGACCCAACCCAAAATGGGTATCTGAGATGAATACACATTTCTCAGATGAAGAAATACAAGCAGCAAATAAATACATGAAAAAGTGTTCAACATCATTTGTCATTCAAGAAATGTAAATTAAAAAAAAATACTGAGATTCCATCTCACCCCAGAAAGAATGGCTATCATCTAGAAATCAACCAATAACAAATGCTGGAGGGGCTGTGGGGAAAAAAGGAACCCTTCTCCACTGTTGGTGGGAGCGCAGACTGGTGCAACCACTGTGTAAAACAGTATGGCAATTCCTCAGAAAGCTAGGATTAGAGGTCCCATTTAACCCAGCTGTTCCCCTCCTGTGTATCTTCCTGGGAGAATTAAAAACATCATACCACAGTGATATATGTGCACCCATGTTTATAGCAGCACAATTTGTATTACCTAAATCTTGGAAACAACCTAAATGCCTATCAGCCAAGGAATGGATAAAAAGATGTGGTATTTTTATACAACGGAGTACTACTTAGCCATAAAAAAGGATAAACTTGAGACTTTTATAGGTAAGTGGATGCAACTTGATACCATACTCATAAGTGAAATAAATTAGACTCACATGTGTAAACATCATACTGTCTCCCTTGTGTGAGACATTGAAAGAGTAAATAAGGTCTAAAATGTACAATAGATATTGTGAAATGGGCAGAAATTGTTTAAAATGAAAAAGGAGCTAGGATAGGGGAAAGAGGAAAGGAAGGAAGGGAAAAGGGAGAAAAAAATGCAAGTCAGTTATATTATTAATGTCTCTTAATTCATAGAAAAAGGTTTGTGCTAATATTAATCAGAGAATTTTTATGCCCATATCTTGTACTCTGAGCAACTACTTTGAAGATGACAATATTCAATGTATTAACTATTGTTATTCTCCAATTTTTTTGTTATGAAATTCTATTTTACCTTTTTTCCATAAAATAAAAAAAAGAAAAGAAAAAAAAAGAATTGTAAATGGGATTACATCAAATTAAAGAGCTTCTGCTTAGCAAAGAAAACAATCAGCAGAATAAAAAGACAGCCTATAGAATGGGAGAAAATGTTTGCCAGGTATTCATCTGATGGAGGATTAGTAATAAGAATGTACAAATAACTCAAACAATTTAACACCGAAAGAATAAGTAATCCTGAACACATTTCTTGAAATAAATATAAATGACTAATAAATATATGAAAAATGCTCTACATCTTTAGTCATCAGGGAAATGCAATCAAAACTACACTGAGATTCCATGTCACCCCAGTCAGAATGGCCATTATCAAGAAAACAAAAAATAACAAACACTAGAAAGGATATGGTGGAAAAGGAACACTTATACACCACTGATGGGAAAATAAACTAGTAGAGCCAATATGTAAAAGAACATGGAAATTCCCACAAATAGAACTACCATATGATCTGGCTATACCATTTCTGAGTAGATACCCAAAAGAATCAAGTTAATATACTAGAGGTGCCTGCAGAACCATGTTAACTGTAACATTGTTCACAACAGCCAAGGTATGGAATTTCAACATAGATGCTCATCAGTGTACAAAGAAAATGTGAGAGAGACAGATGGATCATAAGGAAAAATGAAACCATGTCATTTTCAGGAAAATGGATAGAGCTGAAGACCATCATCATGTTAAGTAAAACATATTTTCTCTCATATATGGAATCTAGAGAGGGAAGAAGATGACACAAAAGTAGAAAGAGGACTATTAGGAAAGATATTGGGGACAAGTGGGAAGAGGGAGCAGGGAAAGAGATGGTAATAGGGAGGGTGGGTAGATCAAAGCATGTTACATGTGTGTATGAAAATGTCATAATGAAACCCATCATCTTGTACAATTAATATATGCTCATAAGTATAATGAAAAAGGGCATGTTTCAGAGTTGTTGTATAATGCCCTATATTGTAAATTAAGTCAATTTGTTCCATAATGTTGTTCAGATAGTCTGTATTACTGAATTTGTAAACACATTCTTGAATAATTTGAGGTTTACAAAAAAAGTTACAAAGACACTACAGAGTTACCATGTGTCACTCACCCAGTTTCCACCTTTGTTAACATCTCATCTTACAATAACATGGTACCTTTGTTAAAACAAGGAAATTAACAGTGTTAAGTTACTGTTAGGTAAACCTCTAAACTCCAGGCTTCACTTGGATGTTACCAGTGTTTCCACTAATGTTCTCTCTCCGCACTCTTTGCAAAGGATCCAATCAGGGTACTGCGTTGTGCTCAGTCATCTCATCTCCAGTCTCCTCTGGTCTGGGACAGTTTCTCAGTATTTCCTTGTTTTTCATGGTCTTGAACCCCTTGAGGACTGTCAACCAGGTATCACATAGAATGTCTCTCAGTCTCGATTTGTTGGATGCTTTCCTCTTAGTTGGACTGGTACTTTGAGCTTTTGGGAAGAACACCACACAGATAAAATGCCCTTCTTGTCATGAAAAATGAACAGACTTCAGTAACCTGCGGGACAATATAAGCAGTCAAGTTTTTCTCTCCTTTCTTCCAGTTGGATAATTTTTTTTTCCTTTTGAATTAGTAGCTTTTGCTTCTGACATTGTTAATCTTCTCTTAAGCCTACTGGTAGATTTTTCATGGGTGATTCTCTTTCATTTTTAGAATTTGTTTGGTTTAAAAATTGTTTCAAGCTCTCTGGGCGATATTGTCTTTTTATTCATTAAGATCAGGTTTTCCATTAGGTTCTCAAAAAACTACTTTGTATGCAAAATACAGCAAAACATAGGCCATCACAAGATCAATTTTCTTTAAATAAGTTTTAATCTTGATTATGGGTCACATTTCATAATTTTTACCATAATTTTTAGCGATCTGAATTATATATTGGGCATTATGGAAGATACATTTCAGCAAATCTGAGATTTGTTAACTTCCTCTGAAGTACTGCTTTTTATTCTTGCAGGCTATTCAATTATGGGATATTCATGCTGGACTTGTACAGGCTTGATTTTACTCTGCTGGAGCATGTTTTCAAAAGTCTTAAGATGATTACTCAAGCTACTGTTGCTCAGTAGGTCTCAACCTTCAATCGTTGTCTCTCTTAGAAATTTTTCAGGGTTTATTTCTAGGTTTTATTAAATGGTGCTCTTGAGTAGCCATTAGCCTAAAGTATAATCACTGCCCCTAAAATATGAACTTTCCGGTGTTTATCTTAAAGCCTGAATGTTAGAAAATCTGTCTAATCTGGCTAGGCTAGGATCCCTAATATCTTCTTTTTTTTTTTTTTTTTTGTGGGTACCGGGGGGTCGACCTCAGGACCTCGCGCGCCAGCAGGCGCCCGTGCCGCTGAGCGATATCACCGGCCCCTTTTTCGTATGTGGGTTCCGGGAGTCAAACTCGGGCCCTCGCGCTTGCCGGGCAGGCGCTTAAGCCGCTGAGCCATCTCACCGGCCCCCTAATATCTTAATACCCTACTCAACTTCTTCTTTCTCCATCCTTCTCTTAACCCAAAAGCAACTTTTCTGTGTAAGGCATGAGTAATGTTATCCTTCCCACATACACCCCAACCCTCATCCAAGGACCTATGAGACATCCTCACACAAAGCCCTCCCCCTCCTCTCCTCTCCTCTCCTCTCTCTCTCCAACTAATTTAACAGCGTTAAATTCTGATCTCTGCCTTCTGCCTCTTCAACTCAGCATAACTATTATGGTTTTCTTTGATTCCACTTCTTTGTCTTATGATCAGGAGAGGCAAGACAAAGAGGCAAGGCACACATGGGATGGCCCTCCTGGTCGGCCCTATTCTTAAGAGTCAGATGCCAGAAAACACCTGTCTCATATTTTTCTTCCATTTTTACAGTTGCTTGCCACAGAAGGGAAAATTTGATGCCAGATATTCTGCTATGGCTATATCTTGCTTCATATGTTTGAAATTATATTAACTGGTTACTTGATATTTTCCCATTTTTATCACCAGAACTTTTGGATCCAACATGGTCTTCGGAGCCATGATTAAATTTAAAAATTAGAGCTGCTATTTCTATTGACTTTAGCCATGGGTGGTCATTTAACTGCTGCTTTAGTCATTTACAAAATGAGGACAATAAAATTCAGTTTTGTAGGAATTCAAGGAGATAATGCCTTAGCAAAATCACAACTATATGGTAGATGATCAACAAACAGAAATAGTGTGGCACCTAAAAGAATGGATTGCAGAATCATTTTTCAAACTAGTTACAGTTATAACACATAATACATTTTGGGGTAAAGTATTTAACATTTCCAAGCCTCCTAAATTCTCAGTTATAAAACAAAAATTATAATAGTTACTGACTCATATAATTGTTTGAGAATTAAATGAGAAAATACAAAGTATCTCCTGAGATCCCTAGCAGAAGGAAATTTCTCAAGAAATACTTCCTGTTATACTGTTATTCTCTTTCTCATTCCCCTCCTTCCTCCACCTGTCATCATTCAGAGTTGACTTCTAATCACTCATACGTCATTTGCTCTGTAAGACTATCTGGTCTTGGATGACTCTGACTCCAGTTATCTCTGACTCTACTCTTCTCTAGCAACCCACACGTTCTGCTGCCATTTGCACTGAATCATTTCCTGAATGAAACTATCTGCTAGAAATTTTGATTCTAAGTTCCACCTCTTTAATCACAACTGCCTTCCCTCCCACTTCTCCCATCTTCAATCCTAATCACCCTGTTTCCATAAAGATCTGCCAGGCCTAATGACAGAAAGCAGGATTTAGGAGAGCAGAGCTGCCACTCAGTAGACAGAGCTGCCACCAGCCTCATCAGTTTTTACCTTTCTTAGCCTCTGTTTGCTTTTATCTACTCAGCCTTAGAATAAGACGTATCTGGTCAGCTGTGGTCAACACATTAGTATCTCTACATGGACCTGGAATGCCCATATCCCAAGCGAAGTTTATCTGATGGATTGGGAAAGCATTATTCTTTTCTGTAACTTTTACTGATTTGCTCAGTTAGTATTTTCTTGGCAAGAGGCAGAACTTGAAATATTGAATACAATCCGATTATTCGATGGCATCACATTGGTAGAAAGGAGCTTGTTGCTTTTACCCTTGGCTGCACATTAAAACCTCTGAGGGAATCTTTCCCCTGTGCCTCTGCCCCCAAGAATTCTGATCTAATTGGGTTGGAATGGAGCCTGACCTTAACTGTGTTTAAAATGTTACCCTGATGATTTTAATATTCAGTCAGGATTGATAACCACCACAAAAGAGTGAAAGAGAAGATTTTTCAGAGCAATTTCTTCTATCTAATCTTGATGTCAGTTATAGGAAACTTACTTATCAGTAGTGTGCTATGGCTAAATGATACTAGCTCATGAAAGCTGATTATTAAAATTTCATAATTTTGTTAAGCCATTCATACAATATTGGTAGATGGGAAGTGGATATATGGGGAGATTCACACATTGACAAATACTACAGAGTGCCGTTTCCCACTCCCCCACCTGGTTGTGAGCCACTTACCAGAACAGTGCTGCTCCTGGCTTTAGTTCATTTCCTTCATCTTGCTTGTCCTGAATCGGGAATTCCTGAATCGCTGCTTTCAATGCAGCGTCAGATGATAGTTCTTTTTTTCAGTTAGTTTCCCATGACATTTCTCTGCTTCCTCTTCTCCTAAATAGAAATGGCTGCCTCAGTAGCCCAGGGTGAAATTGATAAGCACCTTCATAAATAAGAACTGACAGATTTGAGAAGAATCCACTTTCTATGCAAGTCTATTTACTCATATTTCCTCATTGGTCTAATAATTTATACCTACTGATCCAATTTTCACAGCTCTACAGGCCCATCAGCAGTCCTTCCAGTTCTACAATATAGGGGTTATTGTTTTCCATGTATTTTATTGTAAGGATGTAAAAGAAAATAAAACATATCCTAGGCATGATAAGACAGGATATTAAACAAGGGAAAGGCCTTATAAGTCATCTAACCCAAGCCCCTTATTTTATAAATGATGTTTCAGACCCAGGAAGTTTAGATGAATTACTGGTGATCATAACTACAATTTCTGGCTATATTTAGGACTGTATAGAACTCAGATCTCTTTGCTTCCAAGTTATTCTACTTTCTCAGTGCACTTGTGCCTAAGTGTGGTCTTTGTACCACTTGCGTTGACTCACTAGGAAGCTGGTAGAAATACAGACTCTAGTCATCACCCTAGACCTATTAAGAATCTATGTCTCAGTGTGATCTTGAGGTTATTTGTATGTGCATTAAAGATTAAGAAGCATAATCAATCCAAGTGTTTCCACTTCTGGTTATATATACAAAACCATTGAAAGCTGAGTGTCAAAGAGGTGTGTGTGTACCCGTGTTCATAGCATTATTATTTATAATAGCTAAAAGGTAGAAATAACCCAAGTATCCATTGATGAATGAATGGGTAAATAAAACATGGTATATCTCCTGTAATCTCAGCATTCTGGGAGGCTGAGACAGAAGGATCAAAAATTTGGGCTCCTTCTGAGCAATTTAGTGACTTAGCAAGACCACGTCTCAAAATAAAAATCAATAAATAAAAATTAAAAAGAGCTTGGATGTAGCTCAATGCAAAGGCCCTGGTTTAATCCCCAGTACCACAAAGAAAGACAGAAAGAAAAGAAAGAAAGAAAGAAAGAAAGAAAGAAAGAAAGAAAGAAAGAAAGAAAGAAAGAAAGAAGAAAGAAAAGAAAGAAAGAAAGAGAAAGAAAGGAAGGAAGGAAGAAAGAAAAAAGAAAAGAAAGGAAGGAAGGAAGGAAGGAAGAAAGGAAGAAAGGATAAAAGGAAACTAAACCACAGTGTATTAGCCAGCTTTCCTGTTGCTGGGACACAATACCCAGCACTCACAATTTATAGGAGGAGAGGTTTAATTTGGCTCACAGTTCAGGGGATTTAGTCCACTGGCTCCAAAGCAGAAACATCATGGTAGAAGGTTGTGACATAGGAAAGCTGCTCACCTCATGGCAGCCAAGGAGCTTAGAGAGAAGTGAAGAATCAGGATGGGAGCTACAACCTCCAAACGCATATTACCAGTGTGCACCTCTCCAGCCCAGCCCCACCACTTCACAGCACATTCAGCTATGAAATCATCATTGGGTACAGTGTCCCTTGTGACCCAGTCATCTTCCCCAAAAAAATCCCCACCTCTGAACACATGAGTCTTTTGGACAACATTCTAAATCTCAACCATAACACATGGCATATCCTTACAATGAAATATTGTTCAGCTGTAAAAAGGAAGGGAAATCTGATGTGCTATAAGGGTAAACCTTGTAGACTTTATGCTAAGTGAAATAAACCAATCAGAAAAAGACAAATGCTGTAAGATTCTACTTTTATGAGATACCTAGAGTCAAATTTAGAGAGTGAGAAAGTGGAATGGCAATGCCGGGGTCTGAGAGAAGACAGCGTGGAGAGTTGTTTAATAGGTATAGTTTTGGTTTTGCAGAATGAAAAGAGTTCTGAGGGGTTGACTGCACGGCAACGTGAATGCACTCAAGACTGTCAAACTATACACTTAAAAATAGTAAATTTTTGTTATGTATATTCTACTACCATCATTATTTTTTAAAAATCTTTAATTTAAAAAGCAAAGATGTACTAGTCCACACCAACTTGATTCTGATATTCTGGAAGGTTTGATTCACCAACTGAAGCAGATGTCAAACAGAGATAAAACCAACTAGGAAGACTGTCACAATAAGTTGAATAAAAGTAGTTTTCACTTGTTTAAATTTTTTTTAAAGTTTTCATTAGTTTAAAATTTAAAATTTTGTTTATAATCCTCATAACGACTTGCATATAGTTATTATTTACTGCTCAATGTTTTTACAGGCTATGACCATTAATTCTGATGTCAATGTCATTGGATTAAGAAACGCCGAGCAGATTAGTGGAGCATGATCCTGGATGTGTCCAGGTGGGTCGTGGAGGTGTGGCCTTGGGTACCATACAGGGTCACTGACCCATTCCTTTCTGGTGCTCTTCCCCTGTTCTGCTTCCCAGCTACCGTGAACTAAGCAGCTTTGCTCCGCTGTGCCCATCCACCAGAGTGCTCCTGCCTTCAAGCCTGCTGACCGTACACTGAAGCACCCGAAACCATCAGCTAAATTGAACCTCTCCTCCTCTAAATTGCAAGTGTCTGGTACTGTGTCTCAGCAGCAGGAAAACTGACTGATACCATAGAGTAACCAGCGTGTCCTGGTTTGGCTGGGACTTTCACTTTTGACACTGAAACATCCTAGGAAACCCCTCAATCTTGAGCAAACCTGGACAGTTGGTCACTTTATATATTAATGTCTTTTAAAAGGGTATGTAACAGCTATATAGAACCATGATTGAAACTCAGATCTGACTGACAAAAGCATCAGAAGAACTCCAATGAAATGAGTTAAAAAAAAAAAGAGTGACCCCTCTCTAGAATGTCATGTAGCATACAATAATATTATTGTATATCTCTCACTATGGTCTGGGTTTGGATTTAAAATAAATTCATCTGGTATGTCTAAACTTAATTAACTGGATCCTGTTTCCTACAAAAAATGTCATTGGGAACTTTAACATTCTGGAAAGTTTGCAGGATGCTGTTCTTCTAAAACAAAGACACATCTCTGATTTGTGTGTCGTAGTTAAACTAACCCTGGAGCACAAGAAGAAAGAAAAGGCAAAGGTCCCCGTACTGAGTGTCATCAGAGCTGCCATCAATTTTCACTCAAAGCTGTCTTTAAAACAGACGTCAGGGAGAAGACTATGCTTTAAAGAATCATTATTTTTTTTAAAAAAATCTCATAACCTCCAGCAGCAAAGTAAAGGCTGACAGCTGGACGGACAAAGATGTTTAGATCGCAGCCAGAGTTTAACCCCATTTGATGTTTCCCACATTTGCTGGAGAGGTGGCGAGGATTGAACAATGAAACCCAAGGATTTGGGTTCATCTCAAACCCTAACAATCCATTTGAGCTGAGAAATACATCTCAGGCTAATTCATACATCTCCCCTCCCTCTATCTTCTTCAGTCATGGATGCTAAAGAGAGAGATTATCAAAATGGAAGGAATGAAAGAACAATGGGAATGTGGGTGCTTCACTGCAGGGAAAAAAGTTAACAATGACAGCACAGGCCAGAAATCATCTAAACTGAGCTGCAGGATATTTCAGAATGCGACAAGAAAGGGATTCTCCATATTTCATTGTAGATCAGGGAATAACAACCATCCTGCTGCTGTAAGACTGAGAAACACTACCACTGCCTGCATTGCTTTGCTTTCCCTTCAGTTTACTACTGAAATTAATGATAAAATCTTTAGTCACAGGGAGAGGGAGGAAAACCATGAAACTATGTTCTACTCACTATCATCTCTGGATAAGGATGGGCAGAGAATAGGGACAGAAATCTCCAGGTTGTATCTGCACAAAGAAGACAGTAGAATGCTAGCCTCCTTGAACATATAGAAAGGAAAAAAATCAGCTTTTAGAGCTAGCTTAGAATGAAACAAAGAATCACCCAAGATTAAGGCATTCCTCCTGTAAGTCCCCTGAGAATTTATATTTCCATTTTGAGTCAAATCCTTTACAAATGAGTGCAGCTAAGTTAGTGACCGCATGAAATCGCCATCTGCCTCTTTCTTTTACCTGGCAAATGATGTTCATATACCGGGTAAATTCCTGTGACTGCCCTTAAAACTATTTCCCATTACCTGTTTGATTTTTAAAAATTTGTTCTTTTCAGTCTTAAAAACAGATGCGAATGAAGGAGAGTGATTTTGCATGGCTCTAAGTTGATTTCCCTCAAACTTATATGACAACAAATAAAAGACAACTTAGCTACAAACCTTAACTATCAAGTCAAGGGTGACTTGCTGTGACACAAAGACTTATGCATGAATTTTCATGACAGCATTAATCTCAGTAGCCAAAAGGTGAAAACAACCCAAATTCCCGTCAACTGATGATCAGGTAAAAAAATTGTGGCCTATCCATGAATACTACTCAGCAATAAAAGGGAACTAAGTGCTACAACACAGGTGAACCATGAAGACATGATCCTAAGTGAAAAGGCCAGACACAAATTACAAATACATTACATGACTTTATTTCTATGAAATGTAAAGAAAGCACAACTATAGTGAGGTGAAAAGTAGATTAGTGCTTGCCTGGAACTGGAAGTGGAAATGAGTAACTGTAAAGAGGAATGAGGTTTCTTTTTCAGGGTATGAGAAATGTTTTAAAATTGAGGCTTGGGGGTGATTGTACAACTCCATAAATGTACTAAAATTCATTGGAATGTACATTTTACAATGTGTAAACTTTATGATATGTAAATTATAGCTCAATCAACTTTTAATAAAAATTTTACTTTAAAAAATGGCTTGTGACACTGCTGGTAATTGATAGAACTTGGCCTTCCACGCCCGCACCCCCCTCCCTGCCCCCCACCGCCAACTTCCTGCTTCCAGGGCTGTTCTCTGGCATCTCCTGGCATTCCGTCCAAGGCTGTAAAAATTTTCTCTGTCTCCTCCTTTATTGATAGGCTGTGGCATCATTCCCTGTGGCACATTATCACGTCTTTGTAAATATAATGAACCCTATTACATTTGCAGGATTGCTGGAGTCTAACCAATCTATCCTGGCCGCAGAGAAAGCTGGAGGTATGCACAGCTTGGTCTCAAGGACAAAATGTAAAAAACAATATTTACCTGGTGTGTCTGAAGACGTGAAAAAGCCTAACGTTTCTTGCTTTTGTTGAAATTAGTACTGTCATTAACAATTTCATTAAGATGCTGGGTGATAATCAATCATTTAAAAAACTGCAAAACCTGACTCATTCCTTCCCACAGCACAGAGGTGTAAGCCCTTAGCTGAATCTCAGCAAGTTGGGAGTTCAGTAGCACGGAGACTTCAGTGATTGAATTCCACCTTCCCCTCTCCTCCGTGTCTCTCTAAGGAGACAGACAGATGGCGTGGCAGGTGAAAGGAGACCATGTGGAGATGGATACCTCTGATAGTGTCTTGGAGGCAGTTTTATATAAGACCAGAGGCCTTGAACAGAATGAAATACATTGAAAGAGAAAGCAGGGGGAGTTGCAACCTAATGATACTTCAGCATCTTACCTCACACCCTGACTGTGATCTGCATTTCCTCACACTCCTAAAGCCACGCTTTCCCAAGGAAGAAAAAGTCTTCCTTCTCACAGAGAGAGAGTTGTCATTTCCAGTCCCCCAACAGAGCCAAGAACAAAGAAAAGGTCAGAGAAAGTCACCTCCTGACTTGGAGGTTGATCTGATTTCTTTATTTACAGCAATATAGATGGTTTTATTTTTTTTTAATAAGCAAAGGCAAAAGCCCCACTGTAATTGAATGAATCAAAAGAGTAGGTTGATCTTTATGGCCTTTCTTCTGTAAGAAATATCTTTATCCACTGATAACACATAAATAGCTGCCATCTAACAGAAAAATAGAGCATAAATTTCAAAAATCAAAATGTCAGAGAATGAAATAATAAATGCATATGTACTCACGCCCAGAAGGGATCAGATTTTTGTCATAATTACTTCAGATCTCTTCAAAATATAGAATAAATATCATTTTTAAAGGCAAATTCTTTTTCCCCACCTTATCCTACATTCTCATTAAGATTGTTACTTCTGACTAAGTAACGTTAATATATTTTTAATGCTGAATATTTGTTCCTTTCCTAAAACTAGTTCTACTTGATCAAATTTATATATATATGTAATATAGTACTGTGCTAAATTCTATTTTCTATGATAATGACTAGGATTTATGCATTTATATTCATCAATTATATTGGGTAATCATTGTAAACTTAAAAATGAGTTGTGGGAAGGGAAAAATGAGGTAGATAAAAATTGCCTCTTTTTTCTATTTTTTGAAATGGTTTCCATATTAAAAGAGCAATATATGGCATTTAGGTTTGAAGAAATTCACCTATGAAATTGTCTTATACTGGGGAACTATTTTACTATTAATTCAGTGTTTAGAAATTTTTAATCTGACAGTTTTAAAGTATCTTCTTTGGTCGGTTTTATCAAGTACTTTACTTATATTTTCCACCCCACTCATATTTTTAATTTAATGACAAAATTGTCCATGTTATTTTTTATGAATTTTAAGAATTTGACAATATTTGTAATATTTTTCTTCTTGTATATTGTTCAGTATTTGGGATTTCTTTTCTTAATTAATTTTGTCATACATACTTTTTGGTAACTTCTTTATCCTTTATTCTTTATCTCATTAATTTTTAATTCTGTCCTTTATTTTCATTCTTTGTTTGTTCTCATTTTTTTCTTTTATACCTCCTTGACTTGAACTTTATTGAATTTGTTTTTGATATTATTTAAAAATAAATGCATCTTAAAATTTTATATGGATTTCCTTTATGTTCCAAACTAAATATTTTATGTTACAATTACTTCTAACTTATTAATTGTTAAATTTTGCCTTTCTTTCAAATAATAAATGTGTTTTTTAATGCACATTTAATTTTTACTTAATTGCATTTGATTATTGAATGTGTTCTGTATGATATCAATTCTTTGGGGTCTATTGTACCATTATAGAAAGTCAATTTGGGATAATGAGTTTTTGTGTGTGAATGCCTGAAAATAATTTAGGCTTTCTATTATTTGATGCTAAGTTCTATACAGGTGCTGCATCAAGATAATGAAATGGATTATTCATTTTATTTCAGTGCTACTATGTTTTTCAGCAGGAACTATTGATTTTGGTAAACATTGCATTAAAACCTCCCTCTGTGATTTTGTTATGTGGTAAATAGCATTGATTGATTTTCTATTGTTAAAATACCCTTTCATGCTTGAAATAAATCATACTAAGTCATGATTATCCATTTTATTCCATTAGCTAATTATTTGTTTAAGATTTTGGGTTCTATGTTCATAAGAGAGATTAGCCTATAAATTTGCATTTTCTGATATCTTTAAATAAAATGCATTTGGAAACATCTTCTCTCATGCTCTCTTCCTCTGATAGATATTGTGTAGGACTGTTTCATTTTTTCATTAAAATTTTGAAGATTTATGAAAAAACCCATTAGGGCCCATTGTTTTCTCTGTGGGAAAGTTTTTAAAAATGTATTCTTTTTTTTTATAGATATAAGAGGATTAAAATATTCTCTTTCATCTTGGGTTAGTTTTAATGAGTTCTATATTTCAAGGAATTTGCCCATTTCAATAAAATCTCAAATTGGAAAAATTGCTCATAGTAATTTTTACCATCTTGTTAATATCTGTAGAATGTATAGACACGTTCCCATCTTATTTTTGATATCATTAACTTATGTTTTCTTTTTTCTTAGTCTTATTAGAAATTTATCAGTTGCACTAATTTTCTTTTTTTTTTTTTATGTGGGTACCGGGGGTCGACCTCAGGACCTCGCGCACCAGCAGGTGCCCGTGCCGCTGAGTGATAACACCGGCCCTTTTTTCGTATGTGGGTTCCAGGAGTTGAACTCAGGACGTCACACTTGCCAGGCAGGCGCTTACGCTGCTGAGCTATCTCACCAGCCTCTTGCATTAGTTATTTAAAGAACTTTGAGTTTTGATGTTGTTCTCTACTATGCCCCTGTCTTTTAGTTCATTGATTACTGTTGTTGTTTTCATTACTTCTTCTTTTTTTTTTTTTCGTATCAGGAATCCAACTAGGACCTCATGCTTGCCAGGCAGGCACTGCACCACTGAGCTAAATCCCCAGCCCCATTATTTCTTTCTATTTTTTTTTCCCCCTTTGGGTATGATTTGCTGTTTTTTCTGGTTTATAAGGTAGAACATTGATTTTAAATTTTTCTTCTTTTCTAATGAGCACACTGATAGCTATAAATTTCTAAGCATTGGTTAAACCACACAAATTTTGATCTATCTTATTTCATTATTGCTCATTTTTCCCTCATTTTCCACCGAGATTCTCTTTTTAAAACCTGAGTTACTGAACAGTATGTGGCCTTATTCCAAGTAATTGGAAATTTTTGTTATTGATTTATGATTTAATTTCACCATTTTCTGGTAATATACTATATGTGAAGACTAGTTTTATGCAACAGTTCATGGCCCACTTTTGGTAACAGTTTTATGTGCCTCTGAGGAAAATATGTGTAATTTTCAGTTTGTACAAGTCTCAATTTGTTCAAATAATGATGTCCTTCAAATCTTTCCTATCCTTAGTGTCCTTGTTTTATTTAATCTGTTTGTTCTATTAGTTACTAACAAAGTATGTTAAAGGGCCAATTGTAATGTATATTTGTGCATTTATACTTCTAGTAGTGTCAATTTTTCCTTTATAGATATTGAAGTTATGTTATTAAATATATACAAATTTTTACTTTCTTCTTGACTTTCGCCTGGGTAGAACTTCTGGTACAATGTTAAACAGAGGTAATGATAGCATCACCTTTATCTTGTTCCTCATCTCAAGGAGAAAGTTTTAATATTTTGCTATTAAATTTGGTGTTTGCTGTAGGCATTCTATAAAATATTATTTGTCCATGTAAGAAAGTTTCCTGTAAGTCATAGTTTCCTAAGAGCATTTTTAAAATCATGAAGGGGTAGTCAATTTTATTAAACAGTTCTTTGCATGTGTCAAGATCATGTAATTTTTTTCTATTTATGTAGTGAATTAATGTCTGTAGAATGTTCTTAATACACAGTCTTTAATAAATAGAATAAATTCTACTTGACCATGATGCATGCTTTTTTAACATACAACTTAACTTTATTTACTAATAAATTATTTAGTTATTTTTTCTGTATTCTACACTTCTGTTTTGTTCTTAGGATTTTTGCTTATATTCTCTGTTTTTCCTTTTTGGTAATATTCTTGCCAGGTTCTCAACTAGAGACTATGCTGCCCCACAAATAATTACCTCTTGATCTACCTTATCTGTTTTGTCCTCTATTTTATTCTACATAATGATACATTATTTTAGGGTCTTTTTTCTCTTAACTCCAACATCTACATAATCTATAGGCTTGTTATTCCCCTCTTCCTTGGGTTTTTGGTTTTATTGCCTTGTGTCTTGCATGTCTGCCTTTTAATTGTTATTTTCCATTTTGTGGAAATACTGATTATATGTGAAGAAAATGCAAAAATTCATGCATCTCTGTATGATGTTATCTTTCTTCAAAGGGATTCTAGTTTTCTTCTGACTAGAGACACAGTACAAGCAGATCATTGTTAGTCCTTTTTGTGTTGCTTAACATAATATCAGAGACTGGATAACTTATAATGAACAGAATTTTATTTGAATCATGGTCTGAAGGCTGGGAAATCCAAGAACATGGTGCCAACATCTGGAGAGCAGCTTTACGCTCCGTCGTCACAGGGTGGAATGAGGAAGGTCAAGAGAAGTTACAAGGTCAAGCGTGCCAGAGGGCCTAAGCTCATTGTTACAACAAACCCTGTCCTGTAGTAATGGTTTAATCCACTCATGTGAGCAGAGCCCTCATGACAGGATCACTTCTTATTAGGCCCCACTTCCCAATATTTTTCCACTGGGGATTAAGTTTCCAACACATGAACTTTGAGGGCCATATTCAAACTGTAGCAACTGTGATCCAGTTGGAGTCTCAGGTATGTTGAAGTCATATTTCAGTATATCTATTTGATATACTATTTGATAGAATATCTATTCTGGGTTTGCCTTTATATCTAGGCTGTAATCTTCCATTCATCTCAATTGGAAGCCAAGAGTACATTCCAGCTGTCCTTCTTCTTGACATACCCTCAGCTCCTCTTTTTCTCTCCCTGTCTTAGTCAATCCTTAGACAGCCCTTCGGCTTCCCTACAACAAAATCACTGACTATGTGAGTTAAGGATCAGAAATCACTGTCTCACTGTTCTAGGGGCTGAGAGTCCAGTATCATGGTGCCAGCATGGTCAAGTGCTAGAAAGAGCTCTTTCCTAGCGTTCCGCTCCCTTCTTGCCATGTCTTCTCATGGCATTTTCTTGGCTCATGCATGTGGAAAAAGAGCTTGGTCTCTCCTTTTCTTTTCTGATAGGGATGCTATACCCATTATAAAGGGCCATCCCTGTAACCTATTTTCACCCTAGTTACTTCTCAAAGTGCTCTTCTACAAATACCATCATATGTGTGGGAGTAGGGTGTAGGGCTCTAACATTTGAATTGGAGGGAGAGAGAACATAAAATAATACTCCCATAATATGCCCAACCCAATGATGCTGCCAAAATCTATGCGCAGCATTTTAGCCTTTGGCAGGTTTGTGCTTGTCCTCCTGATGCCCCACACAAACATGCAATTTAGCAACACCAAATAGCTCTGTAGAAATGGTGTGGAGAAGTTGGGCTTACTTCCTCAAAGTTTCCTTTTTCTCATTATCATGAACCTTCACATCGTTACTGCATTGGCTGCTCCATAGTGATTTTCAACATCTGTGTTGTGTACGTCACTCAGCACTCACAGTTGTTTTCAGCAAGAGTTTGGTCTCATACAAGCGACTCCTTTTTATCTAGCAGCAGTAGTAGAGTCTTTGTTTTCTAAATTGCGTAAGTGAGGAAGAACACACAAATGCAAGGCAAGGGTTCTTTCCAGCAATAAGGTTACCTAATTAGAAAGCTTCTTTTGTGTGGTCTAGGAGTTCATAATGCAGATGGTATTGGTTTGTCTGCCATTTAGTCTCTTTATTTACTTCTAGTAATCAAATTAATTTCATTTAGAAATTATGTGCCCAGCAAAATTCTACTTGCCCAAACTATACATTTGCTCTTTAATCTATTTTACTGAATGTCATGTAGATGGGAAAAAAAGGTTGAAAAATGAGTTTAGCTTAAAATGTGGCAAAGAATGTCTTTGATACACTGTGTTTGTTACTTTTCTCTCATTGTTGAGACAAAATACCTAACACCCAACGTTAAAGGAGGAAAGGTTTATTTAACTCACAGTTTGTAGAGGTTTCAGTCCTTAATCAGCTGGCTCCAAAGCAGGGTGGCATGGAAAAGGAGCAACAGTTCATGGCTGCAGAAGACAGCAAAAGCAACAAGAGCAAAAAGGGGTGAGTGAGCCTCTTTTCCTTCCTTATATTGTATGCAGGCTTCCCACCCTAGAGCGGGTATAGCACTCACACCATCTCTTTACCTTCCTCTTGCACAGGCTCAGGATGTTTACAAAGTGAGGATTCTGACACCCTGTTGAGTCACTTAGTTAAACTTCTAAACTTCTCAAATTGACACAATGAATCAACCATCACAACATCCTAGAGGGTAAACACCTGCCCTAGGGCATGTCCTCTACACCCTAGGATGTAGAACTGCTGAATTGCTTAGTTAAGCTTCTAAACTTCTCAAGTTGACACAATGTATTAACCATTACATTCACTCACTCCATGTAGCTATTATAAGCAAGGAAAAAATGGAAATATGTCAACTGTAAATAGAAAGTCCAAAGGTCTTGTAAACAAGAGAGTTTTGGGGCCAGTGAGATGGTTCAGTGGTGTAAGCGCCTGCCCAGCAAGCGCGAGGGCCCAGGTTCGACTCCTGGAACCCACATACGAAAAAAGGGCTGGTGATATCACTCAGCGGCACGGGCGCCTGCTGGTGAATGAGGTCCTGAGGTCGACCCCCGGTACCCACAAAAAAAAAAAAAGAGAGAGTTTTGTGCTTGTTATATCCCCTTTTCTACAAATAGGGCTCTATACTAAGATAGAATAGAATAGAATAGAATAGAATAGAATAGAATAGAATAGATAATAGATAGATAGATAGATAATAGATTGATAGGGTGTGAAGAGATGTGAATTGAAGCACATTAAAATAAATTTTAAAAATTTCCATATCCCACTAAGAAGAGACATTTACAAAAGTTTCATGATACTATATTAGCCAATTAACAAGACAGTTAATTAGATGTCAAAGCACTCTAACATACATATTGTCAGAGCATAAATATCCGACCAAATTATGCAATCTCTAAGGAACGGACCATAACATTTTCTTACTGTTACATATCACTTTCATGCATTGCTATGCCGTTTCTTACCAGACTTCAACAAATTACTGTCATATACATAGCATTAAGATAATTTCTTATTTAAAATAAGTAGCAAGAGCAAAACTAGTTAGCAATTGACTAGAGTTGTACATAGATTAATCCACATTTGGCAAGTATTATCTTGTTCTCATTTAATAATTGGAAAAATGGGGACAAAGATTATAGAGGAGAATGAAAAACAATGCTTTAAAAATAAATATATGGGTTGGGCATGGTAGTGCACACCTGTAATCTCACCACTTGGGAGGCCGAGGCAGGAGAATCACAGCAAGTTTGATGCTAGTCTGAGCTACATAGTGAGCTCAAAGCCAGCCTGAACTAGATAGTGAGACCCTGTCTCAATAAACAAAAATCATCAACAAATGTATGTACTTTGATAATCACCCTCTACTCAGATATACTTCCTAAACCAAAACCAAATCAAATCATCAAATCAAAGCAACTAACCAAGTATGTAAATAAAGTAATTTATCTTAAATAAAGTATTGATCAGATCTTAGGGCCATGGCTTCTTTTAAATAGCAGCATGTCTATGCTCAAGTCCTCTGTGTTGTAATTTCCTCCAATTAGCATCCAACCTTAGTGAGATCCTCTAATTGCTACAGTCTGGTCTCACCTCTCAGCCCTTGGTGGAAGTGTCTCTGCCCAGTGTCCAACGAAAGTGATTCTGGGAACAGCCTGAACTGTTTTCAGGGCAACAAGAAGCAGCTCTCCAAGGCTGGAATGAAACAGTGGACTGGAGGAGAGACCACAGGTGATGGCATGGGAGACTTATGACTATCCACTCTGGAGGATGGAGCACAGAAGCCCTGGGTAGGTAGGGGAGGCTCACTACAATCTGGACTTGGGGCATAGTCAAAGAAAGGAGCTCCTTGATAATGATTAGAGTGTTAAACACAGAAGGACCTCACAGATACTGGGATTCTGGAACATTTGCAAAACACAACAGAAAATCTTTCATAGTTAAAACAGCAAAGTACATGGCAAAAATAAAGAAAAACTTGATCCATGCTTTTCAGTAATTTGTGACACCCTTGTGAGATTTTATTGTTTTAGATTTCTTTCTTTTACAACACAACGATCAATTTCCACTTTAAATTAAGAGTGACTTTTTCAGATTTCCATTCCATCTGATTAGACTAATATTTTGAAACAAATAGCTATTTTTTTAATATTAGAGTCAAGGGAAATATTGCCTTACTGTGGAATCATAGGTATTCCACTTAGTTGAGCAAGTATGACAAATAGTAAAAGTTATTAGTCCTGGCCTTTGCACATGTTTACTTAATACACACATATGCACATTTAGACTCTTGATCAATCAAGACCAACTTCATATTTATTTAAGCTGGTGTTTTAGGATTACACTAATACTTCGGTTCACAAACTCTTCTGTCCAGCAATTCGGTTTGCAAACAGAAGCATTTGGCAAAATTTTGCTTCTGTTTGTGACCTCTGCATTGGGTGATGAACGTGGCCATCTTCACCACAGGAACATGAACTCAGCCATCTTCCCCAGAATTGTGGAACGAATTAAGTTCGTAAACTGAGGTACTACTGTACTTCACAATAACATGAGGCACATATTAAAAATAGAGTTTTGGGTCATACCTCCAGAATTCTGATTTAGAAGGGCTAGTAGAGCTCTCAAAAATATGCATTTTAATAAGCCCCTTGGTATTTATTGTGTCAACAATATTTAAAAATCACTGCCAGAGGCTTCTCCATATGTTTGATGTTTATAATTTAAGATGTTCACAGCTTTTTTACTCACAGTAGATGCTCAGAGCCAAAACACTTCTTTTTTTAATGTAAATATAAAATGAACCTAACAAAATGCAAGGAGAATCAGGGATTTTACCAGTATAGTAAAAGCATTTATTTCTATCACTTATATTTAAACTAAATAAAATAATATAGAGCAACATAAATATTGTACACATTAATGGGTTCCCAACTGATGTTTCAATACATGCGTACGTTATGTGATACTTAAATCAAGTCAAACCTACCTGTCCCTCACTGGTCATTTATTTACAGTGAAAACTCTTAGAACCCTTTCTCCTAGTTTTCGGAAGCATACAACACATTATTGTTATCTACAATCACCCTAGTGTGCAACAGCACCCCAGAATGTCTTGCTCCTAATGCTAACTTAGTATTCACTGATCAACCTTCTCACATCTCTCCCTGCTCCACTCTCCCCAGCCTCTGGCAACCACTTGAATTCACATTGAATTGCTGTCCATTGTGAAATTTTGGTCCCACTTTACAGCATTTTGATATCACCTGAAAGAAAGTCTTAAGGAACTTCCGCCAGTACCCGTGTGCCCCTATCTCTGCCTCCTGCCTCCTACAACTGCATCGCCTTTGAAACAGCTTCCAAGAGGTAGAATCAAGAATGTCTCCACTGCATGCAAAGCCTGAGAACGGATGCTTCCTGACCCCTTGGTCAGACTACAACACTCACACCGTGGAATGATGGTTTATTAGTTAGACCTAAAATTTCCAGTCAGTAACATTTACAAATTATCATTCTTATTTTATTGTGATGTTGGATTCACATCTGTGGTCATAGTTCATTCATAGCAACAGTCTGATTTTTTTCTAAATGCTCAGTATATATTCTGTGTGGGTACCTTTCTGATGACATCTGTCTCTCCTTGGCTTCACTTAGTTGTTTATATATATATTTTTTCCTTCTTTCCTTCTTCCTTTTCCCTGTTCCTTCCTTCTTCCCTCCTTTCTTATGTCTTATCTCTATTTTTTTTTTTGTAGTACTGAGGAATGAACCTAAGGTCTTCCCACTGAGCTATATATCAAGCCTTTTTTTATTCTTTATTTTAACACACTTACTAAATTGCCCAGACCTGACTGGAACTTGCCGTCCTCCTGCCTCAGCCTCTCAAAGCGCAGACATTACAGGCATGCTCTGTGCACCTGACTCTACTTCCCTTCTTTCTTTCCCTCATTTCTTTTTTCCTCCACTGATCCCCCCAGGATCTCTACAGATCATCTCAAGAGCACCCTGGAAGCTGGGCATGGTGGCACAGGCCCATGATTCCAAAATCCTGGGAAACTGAGGTAGGAAGATCACAAGTTTGAGCCCAGCTGGGCAACTTGGCAACTTTGCAAACGACCCTGATTCAACTGTTTTAATCTGTCTGGGAGTGAGATATTGAGTATATTTTTCTTTTTGCTTAAGAGTATGTTTTGACTTTTGCTATTATAAAATGATTCTAAGCTGAGGAAATTAAGAATTGCTGTAAGTATGTGAGGCGATGGATCTGTTACTTAGATGGACAGAAGCAAACATTTTGCAATGTATATGTATCTCAAAGATGATCTTGTATACCTTAAACATATATGATTTTATTCATCAATTATAGCCAATTAAAAAAGGAAAGAAATGTTGCAGAAAAAGATAAAAATAAAAAGGGCTGGAGATGCAGCTCTGTATGAAGGCCCCAGGATCAGTCCCCAGTATCCCCCCAAAATAAAGCATCCAGGGATTGAGCCTCAGAACATTAACGGCAGGCCCTTCCGCGTTGTGCACGTGGAGGCACTGAGCCCAGGAGGTCAGAGACTGGCAGTGGGAGCGCATGGTAAGGCACTGTGAGACGCACCTGAAGGAAGGTAGCCGAAGCCTGCACAGAAGCCTTGCGGTGACCGGCAGTGTTCTATTTTGACAGAACATAAAATGTAAGAGGTAATGACGAGAGAAGAGGCTAAAATGATGACAAAGATGCTCCCATAAATTCCTGAATTTCTTTGTAGCCCTCTAGATAATTGAACACTGCTCTGTTATTTGTTTAATTTTATGTATGCCTGGGTTTATTTTATTATTCGTCCAATTTTATGAGACACTGTATCTGATGTTTGCGTATAAAGGAAGGACGTGCTTGTCTCTCCTTCATATTCAAGGACCACAGAAGCATTTTGAGTGAAAAGGAGCTTTTCAGTCCACTCCAGAAATTTCCCATCACTCTTTAAGGTGCCTGAGGACAAGTGTCACATCTAATCCATTCCCCTCCCTGCCCAGCACACAGCTCTGCACATGGTGGGCACCCAGAAATTGTTTACAGAAAACGCCAATTGCCTTATTACTGAATTATGTTGAGTGAATGGAAAGTCATGGAAAGGATAGGCATGCTATGAGAGGCTGCTGCATTTTAAAAGAGGTGTCAAGGAAGTACAATTTGAATAATTTGCAGGGAAAGTGAAGACGTTTTTGACATCTATCTACTTTTCGAAAAAGCTTGACTGGTTAAATCATTCATAACACTTAAACTAATTCATCCCATTAAATCTAGCCTCTGAGTTTCTTTTCTGGACTCTGGCATATAAATTTCCCAGAGAAAGGAGCTGCTGCTAATAGTTAACAGTTATCAAAATGGGAAGATGTTAGGAGGCTTTAGAGTATAACTGTATTTTGAAACATTAATTGCTCATTGACATCTGCTTTTAGATATAGTCTTCTCCATGTAAGTGTGGAGAAATGAGGCTCAAAAAAATTAATGATTCTTGTGTTAAAGCCACCAGATATTTCCAGCTGCATACCTGTAGTTCTGACATATCTGTCAAAGACCTCCCCTCAAAATAGGTAAGAACTAAATGTTAGATATTCCAGTTCAGTCATTTTTTTTTTTTTTTTTTGCAAAATGTCATTTAGCATTCCTAGACTGGATCTGCAAGGGCACAAAATGGTAGGATGAAAATATGTGAGGAACTCCGTGGAGGTGCTGCAGATTTGGCAGTTTTTATAGGGTCACGCCCATCGGTGGTTCTCTGTAGAAAACAATATTTCCAGATAAAATCTTACGATGTATTTTTCATATAATGACTTGATAATCCTAGCAAGAGTAAAACAGGCAACATCTGACAAAAACATGGAAGAGTTTTGCTGACTAAATTAAGTTGCTAACTGTATTCTGTGCTGGGTAATAGGGTCAAAATCTCAGGGTGAGATGGAACCTTAAGAATCATAAGGATTATAAGGTTCATCTAGGAATTAATGACCTATGACATTAAACCTGACCTATAGATAGGTTTTTCTTGGCCTCTACTTGACTTTTATGGGAAAAAATTGAATTTTCAGCCATTTAAGCTCAAGATGCTTCCGAAACAAATGTTTACACTTGCAGTTCCTCTCCTGTGACAACACGTGGGCTTTGTCCCCACGTGCCAGCCATAATTTGGAGCTGTTAAGAGCTGCTCCCCTCAAAGAGGGAGGCCCCAGCTTCTGCACTGAGTCTTGCCCACCTGCTGTAAGCATCCAGGTTTCTGTGGGTATTTGAATTTCTGACTCCTGTACTTGTGTAATGCTAAGGAATATTTTAGTTCTCATATCTTGGATCCCTGAAATTGACTGATATATGTTGTATTTTTATCTAACATGAATAATGTTTCTTCAATATGGTGTTATCTGACAATATAAATGTAATTTGTTTAACATGTTACGGTTTGAAACTAATTAGGGATTTTCTTCTATGTAATGAAATATGCTTATAGCAGTTTAATGTTATGTTTTTGGTATAGATTGCAAATACCTAATTATTTTTAAAAATCTCCTTTAAAGTCAATTAGACCATACAAGCATCAGACCAGGAAAAACCCCATTAAGCAGTAGGGGCGCTAGAGATACCCAGTATGTATATAGTCTCAGCTTATTTTTTATTCCCAATGTTTTTTCAAACTATAATATACAAATTGAACTAGGATTAATTTTGGAATGCAAAATAGTTGATGGTGAATGTTTATTTATTGGGAATCTGAAGCCCATTCACATTACATGACTTAGTCTACTTTACTGAATATTTATTTAGCGATTGTTCATCATATCTCAAAATCTCACTGTGAAGGGCAATTAGGGAACGTAAAGGTGCATGAGACATGATCTCTGCTCTCCAAAGAATTTATGTTCTGGTCAGGAATACAAACACATAAATAATTCAAGGCAGCTGCGCAAGAGGAGGACCAAGCGGGTGGCAGGAAGAAGTAGGCAGTCTCGAGGTTGAAACTGGGGGAAAGGGGTTGCGTGGGAGGACGGGAGGATGTTAGTTCAGTATTCTAACCCAGGAACCTGGCGGGTGTTAGAAGTATGAGGCAGGATTGCAGAGCGAATGGATGCCAAATGCTGTCCAAACAAGCAGTACATCCCAGCATTGTCAGTAAGACAGTTTTCTCATTAGCTCACATGTATTGGGTTTTTTTTTCTTTTTCTTTTGCCTTTTAAAAAATTTTTTGTTTTTATTAGTCCACATTTGCAGTATGTAATGTTGACATTCCTTGTGTAGAGTTGGTGCACAGACATAACACATCTAAATTCCTTTTTACATCCCTTTCCCCTTCTCCCTTTTCCCCCTCCCTCCATCTCTTGATTTCCTTTCCATTTGAGAAAGATCTATCTCCTTACTTCCTATTATCTACCTTTTATTTTGCTTTTTTATTTATAATTTGGGTTTCTTGTATAAAAATGCAATTTGAGGGAGTTAAATGTCAGCTTCAAAAGAATTAGAATCCAAGCCTACTGAAGGAGAGATTAACTACAGTGCGTTTCTGTGTGGAATAGATTTGCTTTTTACAAGGACTGGTGTAGATAATCCAGGCTGGTTCAGGTCTGGTGGTAGAAGTAATGCTTGATAAGAGAATAAAAAATATCCTCTTACCCTAGGTCCACCTGATACTGAAATAATTGGTCATCAAATGGCTGTTCTATCATGATTATTCTAGAGGTAAAATGAGCCAGATTAACCATTTGGTATCTTAGTTTATTTTTAAAAAATAACGATGGTTATTGGCCTAAAGGTTTCCCTTTTTAACTTTTGCAAATTCTTCTCTGGATACTCCAGTGACAGTAGGAGACCTTAATGGATGTCTGAGGCTCATTTAGTACCTCAGGAGAAGGAGGTGAGGAATAATAGAGGAAGAGAGTATCGCTGATAAATGTGGTGCAGCATACGTGTCCATTTGGAGAACTGCTGTAAAATGTCATTTCTGATTACACATTATTAGTGCACTCTCAGTAGTACCAGCTGGCTCAAATAGACAGGAGAGAAGTGGGTGACATTGTCTGTCGCTCATGTAACTTATAATTGTCTTGTACTTTTGCTGTGTTCGTCTTTTTCCAACTGATTAAATGCATCCATGAAACCTGTGCACCTGTTTGTCTTTTACCCATAGTGCTTAAGTCGAGGCCTCTCCCTTCCCCCTTTCTTGTCATTTTTGGTCCTTTTCTAAGCAGGTCAGTGAACTATCTGTTCAAGTCTATAGATGATGAGCATGATGAAATCAGAGCACTGAAAGAGATTTTGTACAGGACCCAGTGACAGGAAGACTCATCCCTGCCTCACATATGTTTATAACAATGTGAGGGGGAGGAGAAAAGTGGGAAAGTGTTGTGTTAATAACCTGTAATGTCCCAAGTACTGTTATCCCATGTAAGTCTCACAAAAGTGATAAACCTTCCCTGCATATTCATGAAGAAGACATAGAGAGGTGAAGTAAGTTACATACACTAGACAATAACTCACATTCCTCCCAGATGCCTCCAGTACAGTGGCTTCGGTTTGTACCTTCCTCATCACACTGGGTGACGTTTGCCTTCTAATATGGTTCACTGCGTGTATCCGTAAGACACATTCTCATAACCCCTGGCCTGGGAGCTGGCTCATAATTACCACTCAATGAACATTTATTAAATTAGTCAAATTATTTTAACTAAATGTATGATCTACTGGTGAGGAGATCATAGCTGGTGTTCAGAAGCTCTAATAAAATTTTGCTCACCACAGAGTTCACGTGCTTCCACAGAGGGGGCGCAGCTCCTTCCTATTAATCACCAAGTGATTTCCCAGCTCTCCAGCTTTTCCCAGGAAAACATGAAGGTTTTCACTTCACTGCAGCTTTACTTCCTGGTGGGGCCCAATCCTCTGAGCGCATGAACGAACCTCAATGAATAGAATGTAGGAATAGCTGGATTTAAAGTCTTTCTAAAACTTGAGATTCTGATGAATTGTGAGCAGTCCGCTAACTACTGGTTTTCGCTATTATGCTAGGCTCAGGAAAAACCTGGTAAGACAGATGAGCATGTCTGTGACTCTAGGGGTCCACAGTTAGAATGGTCACTTTCCTAGCAGCCTCACCCAGTGGCTGCTAGAAGCCAGCGGCACTCTGGCTTCCGATTATAGGCAGGCAGGATTTTGACATATTCTGTTGTTTCAGTACATTCTCCCCACATTAACTGTAGCAAATTTGACACTTCATCTCCAAAATTATGTGAAAAATAGATCAGCGCCTACAGTTTGTTTGGGAACTCTGCTCTCCCGGAGCCTCTCCAGGTCTGTTTTCAGCACTCTTAGCGCAACCCCTTTCAAAAAATAAACAAATAAATATAAATACAAATAAAACCAAACCAAAAAAAGAAGAAATAGTGCCGAAATGGTATCCAGGCAATATCATGTAGCAGAGGCAGTGCTAACCAGGATCCACCCCCCCCCTTTCTCTCTCTCTCCCTCTCTCCTGTGCATGTGTGTGTGTGTACAGTTTTTCCTCCTGGTTGTCTCTCTCTTTTCATGCATAAAGCCTTCAAGGCAAGACCGGCCTAAGATTACTCTCATCTGAGCTCTCTCCTAGTCCCCATCTGGCGAGTTCCTATGAGGCCATTTGGTCCAGCTCACTAAGCACTGGGGATGAGAGTCATCTGGCCCCAGTAGACAATAAAGGTGTGAATTGTCTATACAGAATTTAAAAGTGGAAATAAAAACTTGGTGACAGTTAATCTTGATTGTCAGCTTGATCGAATTAATAGGCATTGGAACAGTGATTGGATTATAAAACTGGTAATCTTATCAGTGGATTAACCCATTGATGAGTTCATAGGTAAACGGGCTATTAGAAGGCGGGGCTTTGTTAGAGGAAGTTGGTCAGTAGAAGCATGCCTTTGAGGGGTGTAACTGTCTCTGCTTCCTGGATGCTGTGAGGTGGGTAGATTTCCTCGGTTTTGCACTTTCACCATAATGTTTCTGCCACAGAGCCAAGCAACCATGGACTGAAACCTCTGAAACTTTGAGTTAAAAAAAAAAAATTCATGTCAGGTATTATGCCTCAGTAATGGGGAGGTGACCAATACACACCTCTTTATTATGACCATGCATCAGCAATCACAATGTCTGTGATAAATACTCCTCTGCCCTTGGAGGTGCAGACTGCTCTCTGTGCCCAGCCTTACTCCTTAATTTAGAGAGAAATTCCTGTCTTTGTCTTGCTTTTCTCAGATTCACCTTTCCTCCCATGGAGGAATGGTAAGCATAATGGACTTAGGCAGAACAAAATCTGGTCCTTGGACCACTGGTGACCCTAGTTATTTAGATATACTCAGCTGGAAGTTTCAAAGATAAAGAGAAGAAACAATATACTTTTCATAATCTGGAAATTATTTTTCCCAGAAATTCTCTTGTATCCTTCAAATGACATTCCTAAACTTCACACAGTATATTCTAATGGCTAAGTCAGTTGTACATCGCAATTAACAGTGTACAGTTTGTTTTTAAAAATTGCATGAGGGTGGGAATTGGGGACATAGCTCAGGAGTAGAGCATATATGTTTTATATACACTAGGCCCTGGGTTTGGCCTCCAGCACCACAGGGGGAAAAAAAAAGAAAGAAAGAAAAAGAAAATTTTCCATCATTTTCATCTTATTCATTTTCATAAAATTAAAATTTTAATTGTCTTTATTAATGTTGCATTACTTTCTTACTTCAAAAATGGCTGAAACATGGGTCATTAAGTCATTAATCATTGAAAAAGCAACACAAGTACAATTTTTATTAGTGTACATTAGTTTTACAGAATATTGGTTTTCATTGTAACAATTTCATGCATAAAACATACTAAGATCATATTCAGATGCTGCACTTTACAGAGAGATGAAAGCACTTTTTTATGCAGCATGGACTAGCATTTAGTAAATGCACATTAATAGGGAAAAGTACCCAATGACTTCATATTTTTGCTTATCTCTAAACATTCACCCTGGAGGAGAGAGATTTCTCATTTAGATAATGCCTGTTTTGTGAGCCACGAGGTAGACTGCAAATGGCACATTGGGGTCAAAACTGAAGGTGCACTAGCACTGTGTGCAGCAAGGAAGGGCTTTACCTTGAGCATCAAAGAGGCTGCTCCTAAATGCCAGTCCCCTTGGGCTGCTGGATCACAGAGAGCAGGTGGCACACCTCTTGATTTTGATTTGATTCGGTGTTGAAAGACATTGTGAAACCTATGACTGTGAGTCCATTGTAGACTGAGTGCTTGTATCTTTTGAGCCTACTGTTCAAAGAAACAGGCAAAAATGAGGAAACTCGATATGTAAGTTTGCCAGTTGTTGAGGAGGAAGGTGCTTACCATGAGTTGTTAAATATGGGGTGAAATGAACCATTTTTTTCATGGCACCATTAAAATCAGCAAAGATCACCTCTGAGATTTAAGTGACTTGCTCAAATAGAACGTTTCAGCATTATTTAATCTCTGACTAGCTTGAGTCTATCATCCTAGAGATTAAAATGCAATTTTTAATGTTTTATAAAATATATCAGGGTACATTTAAAAGGATACTGAATTGTGGTGAAGCCAATTTTGTCATCAAGAATTTGGACCTTAAAGAAAAAAATAAAGAATTTGGATCTTTCCCAGAGTTTGATGATTTTTTCCTCCCCCCAGGAAAATAATAATCAATAATTTGATTACATATAATTGAGTATCTTTTCAAAATACATCCAAATGTTGCAGCAGAATATAAGTATTTTAAGAATTAAAATTACTGAATAGAAAACTAACCCATACACCCAGCCTTCTAACATTAGCTATGATGTTCTAAGTTAGCATGGGAGAGGATGTTGAAGCAACCGTCAATGGAACATACTTCCCTCTTCACGGACTCACCACTAAACTTTACATCGGTAATTATCTGACAGAATAACAAAACACTTGCTCGCATTTATGAGGACCTATAATAGTACAGTAGGATTTTCTATCTTCATTTTGTAAAAGATTAAGAAAATAAATGAAGTAGATATGAAACATGACCAGCAGCTCAAAATATATTCATCATGGAGTCAAGTTTCCACATAGGAACACTTAGGTGAGTAACGGAAAGCTACAAAATCCATTAAACTGATAGGAAACAATAATCATTAGCTTTCAAAATTATGCATTATATTTTCCTTCTGTAAAAGATATTTATAGAATTCTATGTGTGCAGAAACACCCAGAGAAGCTTGCTGACGCTAAGGTTTAAAATGCACAGTTCATTTTGCTTTAAAGCTGGATTTTTTTTTTTTATGTGGGTACCAGGAACCGAACCCAGGACCTCGTGCTTGCCAGGCAGGCGCTTATGTCACTGAGCTATATCACCAGCCCTAAAGCTGGATTTTTTAAAAATCACAGAAGATCACACTGAGGTATGGAATAAAATAGTCCTGCCAATAAGACAGGTGAATTCTTCCTACAGCTCATCAGGGAACCTCATCAGAAAGAGTGGAGAAATGGAAAAAAAAGCTATAGGAGCCAGGATTGGGAGACCCTGGATTTCTGACCATTTCCCCTTTCCTCTGTGTCATCATCATCATTAAGATGATTTAGAATTTTGTGTATAAATATTAGCATTGTTTTGAAAAAATTGTCATAAATGAAAGACTTTGTAGAATTTACGCTAGCTAAATTGGAATGTCTTTACTCTCACATTTTAATATCTAGTGTTATTGCTTATTGCAATTTAAATAATGACAGTGCTTCCCATTCTCATTTTCTATTGAAACTTGAAATTTCATAATCATGGAGTTAAATTCTCACAATGATAATAATTGTTATGCATCTGTATGTTCCTACGCAGAACATTTTTATTGCATATGTCTTCGTTTCAGCAATGCAAGGGTAAGCATTTGTTTCCAATACAATTGCAAGCTGTTCTCAATGTAAACATCAGTATTCAATCAACCTTACAAATGCACAAGCAGCAACACTTCAGTAAGCATCAGCATTCTAATCTCTATTCCTACCGGGAATACATTTTCACTTTGGTAATTTTGCCTATATTTTTAGGATTAAATTATGCTTCTCTCATACTGGAGGGAGGGGGGCATGCTTATTTATCATTAAGCAGGCACTCTTTCTCTAAACACTTAGCAAACAAATGACTCTGATGTCCAACCTAACTTTTTTTTTTTTTTTTTTTTTTTTTTTTTGGTGGGTACCGGGGGGACGACCTCAGGACCTCGCGTGCCAACAGGCGCCCGTGCCGCTGAGCGATATCACCGGCCCCTTTTTCATATGTGGGTTCCGGGAGTCGAACTCGGGCCTTTGCGCTTGCAAGGCAGGCGCTTACGCCGCTGAGCCATCTCACCGGCCCCAACCTAACTTTTTAAAAATGTTTTCTAGCATTTTGGACCACAGGACTGTTTCACCTCTGTCCATGGTAGCATGTAGCAGCGTGCATGCGTTTTTGGTGATGGAGCAAGAAGTAGAAGGGAAGCAATATTTGTCCTTTCTGCCAAGTGACCAGTACAACTCTTACAAAATAATACAGATATTATTTTGGTATCTGTGGTCAGCATTAAGATGTTAATCTCTAGGGGTTGGCGGTGTGGCTCAGTGGTAGAGTGTATGCAGAGCACGGCTGAAGGTCCTGGGGTAGATTCCTAGCAGTACAAGAGAAAAACTGATTTTTAGAATAAAGTGGGAGTGGGATTCAAAGGAATTGGCCTGGGCACATAATAGTAGGTGAATTTGAGACAGAGTCACTTTCTTTTTAAGTTTTCTCTGCTTTAAACATTTGAACTGAATGTTCTTCATTAGCAAACCATGCTACTAATATTACAGGCTCTAGTGGTAATTGATAAGTATGATCTTTCAATGACATACTATATCCAAATAAGTTTGCTGATTACTATACGTATATTACTTTATTTAAAAGAGAAACTCCCATGAAGTAGGAGTTACTTCCTCCAATGCACAGATAAAGTTATTGAGGCTCGTAGAGTTAATGCCCCCAAAGTGATAATGGCAACTAAAGTGGAACCGTCATTTCACCACAGCTTTTGAAATTCCACCACCTCAGCTAGTGTAATGACATAGACCAGCTCACAAGCCCCGGTGTCATTCTGTTCTACAGAATGTTTGTGTGAATGAGACTTTGTCTCACCTCAGAATGACCACATTAAAAAGACACCCCAGTCAGAATGGCTGTCATCAAGAACACAGAAAAATGAACAAATTAAAACAGCAAATGCTGGGGCCGGTGAGATGGCTCAGCGGCTTAAGCGCCTGCCTTGCAAGTGCGAGGGCCCGAGTTCGACTCCCGGAACCCACATACAAAAAAGGGGCCAGTGATATCACTCAGCGGCACAGGCGCCTGCTGGCGCAAGAGGTCCTGAGGTCGACCCCCTGGTACCTACAAAAAAAAAAAAAAAAGAACAGCAAATGCTGGCAAAGATGCAGGGGAAAAAGGAATCTTTCTGCATGGTTGGTGGGACTGTAAAATAGTACAACCACTATGGAAATCAGTATGGAGATCCCTCAAAAGAATAAACATAGAAATATGATTTGAAGGAGGCATGATGATGCACACCTGTGATCCCAGCACTCAGGAGGCTGAGGCAGAAAGATCACCACAAGTTCGAATCCAGCCTGGGCTACATAGTGAGTTTGAGGCCAGCCTGAACTACATAGCAAGACACCATCTAACTAAAAAGGAAAAAAAATTTAAAAACCAAGACACTATCTAAAAAACAAAAAAAAGAACTAGATGAAAAATGTTGAAAGCTTCCCAATACAAAGAAATGATAGATATTTAAGGAGAGGAAATGCTAATTAACCTGATTTGATCATTGTTTATTGTATACATGTATAGAATTATAACACTTTATCCCTAAATACATACAATTATGATGAACTAAAAATTTTTGAAGATTAACACAAGTTAAATATTAACAATGCAAATACAAATTAAGAGTAAGAATTTTTTTGTGAGCCTTTAGAAAAAAAGGTATACAATTTCCTTCAACCATCACTAACCATTACTAACTAAACAAGTTATTAAACTTTCTAGACTGGATGTATAAGTGAGTGCCTATAATCCCAGATGTCTTTGTTACTTTTCTCACTGCTTGCACAAAATACCTGACACCCAAAGTTAAAGGAGGAAAGGTTTATTTAGCTCACAGGTTGTAGAGGTTTCAGTCCATAATCAGCTGGCTCTAAAGCAGGGTGGCATGGCAGACAGGTATCGCAGAGGAAAAAATAGTTCATGGTGGGCAGAACATAGCAAAGCAACAAGGGCCACCACAGTTCTTTCTATTCTATATGTCTTATCCAGGCTCCTTGGGGTGGTTAGCACTCACACCTTTAATCCTAGAGCCCTTGATCCTAGCATTGCACCATGAATCAATCCCAGCCTCACACACTCTAGATCCTGCCACCTCTGAAAAACCCCACCCATGACTACATGAGGCTTTGGGGGGACATCTAGACACAAACCATAACATTCTGCCCTTGGCCACCCAGAAACTCATGCATATCCCTTTATGCAAAAAGCATGTAGTCTATCTCCAAGAGTTTCCAAAGTCCTGACAATTTCAACATTGCTGAAAAGTCCAAGTCAAAAATCTCTGTAATGTAATGCAAACTCTTAGCTGCAAGCCCCTGTACAAATGAAAAGAAAGTTAAAAACTTCCAGTGTTCAATGGCACAAGATAGACATTCCCATTCCACAGTTACAAATAGGGGGATACGAAGGAATGGGACCAAAGTCCAAAACCCATCAGGGCAAATATTAAGTCTGACAGTTCCACTTCCAGCATCCCCAGCAATCTGTGGCAAGTTGTGAACTCCAAAGGGCTTGGGGGGTCCACCCCTGTGGTTCTGCTGATGACTGTAGTTCCATGGCTTCTCTCTGGGATTGGCTCTGTTCCCGCCTTGCAGTTTTCCTCAGACAAGTACAACCCCATCAAGTACAGCCTAAGTTATTCCAGCTCTACTTTTTCAATTAGCATCTCCAAACCTTTCCACATTCTGCCGACAAGCCAGCTCCACAGGTTTCTAAACCACATGGTCAGGTACAGTTACAGCAATGGCCCCACTTCTCTGGTACCAAATTCTGTCTTACTTTTCTTGTTGCTGAGACAAAATACCTGACACCCAAAGTTAATGGAACAAAGGTTTATTTAGCTCACAGTTTGTAGAGGTTTCAGTCTATAATTGGCTGGCTCCAGTGCAGGGTGGAGTGGCAGAGGGGCATCACAGAGGAGAAACAGTTCATGGCAGGCAGAATGTAGCAAAGCAAAAAGGGGCAACCACAGCTCTTTCAATTTTAGTATATGTGCTGCTGAAGCAAGAACAGCCTCAGCTCTTTCTCTCCCATATATCTTATTCAGGCTACTTAGGGCAGGTAGCACCCACACTCTTAATCCTAGTGCCCTTGATCCTAGCACTGCACCATGAACCAGTCCCAGAGTCACACACTCTAGATCCAGCTATCTCTGAAAAAGCTCCACCTTAACTATATGAGACTTTGGGGGGACATCTAGACAAAAACCATAGCACCAGAACACTGGGAGGTTGAGGCAGGAAGAGAACATGCTTGAGCCCAGCCTAGGCAACTTATTGACTTAGAGAGACCCTATCTCCAAATAAAAATAAATAAATCAAGGTTTAGAATATAGCTCAATGTGAAGGCACTGGGTTCAATCTCCAGTAACAACAACAACAAAAAGAACACCTCTCATCTCTCACGCATATGTAAGGTATGGATCCTTTCCCCCCAGTATTATGGGTTATATTTAGATGTTCCACTGAACCTCATGCCCTGATAGCTCGGGCTTTGAGGAGGTGATTGGATCATGAGTGTGTGATACTCATCAGTGGGTCAGTCCAGTGATGAGTTTATGGCTAAATGTGACTTGAGAGGTAAAGCCTGGTTAGAGGATGTGGGTCACTGAAGTGTGGCCTGCAAGGGTTTATCTCTTCCCCCCCTTCCTTCCACTCCTCTCTCTCCTTCCTCCTGTCACACCATGAGCTATTTCTCCTCTGCCATTCAGCCCTGCTTTAGAGCCAGCCAACTATAAACTGAAACCTCCACAAACTGTGAGCCAAAGTAAACCTTCCCTCCTTTAAGTTGTGGGTGTCCGCTACTCTGTCCCAATAACAAAAAAGCTACTAAGACACCCAAGGAACTTAGCACCCAGGGGTAAAGATTACATAGATAAAAATTAGTTACATACAGTTTTTTGAAATGGTAGATAAGGGAGATAAACGGCTTTGGTCTGGTAGAAATTGACTACTAGCTATGGAGGTCAGAGAATCTCTATGAACACAGATGGAAGTAGCCAGGTAGAGAAATGTAAAAAGGAAGATACATACTAGCAAGCAAACATAGATGACCACACACAGCCACATCTTCTAAGAGGTGCCTGCAGCCTCCATCAGCCACATGGCTGGTGCATTCTTGTGTCCTTCAGCAAATTCTATTCTTTCTTTGCTCTGTCTTCTGTAAATTGAAGAGACTAGTTTTTAGGATTAGCCCTCTATGGCTGTATGTTCAGGTCTTGATTGGAACAAAGAGAGAAACAATCCAGAAAAAGGAAGAGAGCTCTGTTATATATTCCCGAGACAGTGTTATATAGGAAGGGTAAGGGGGCTTTGCAAGACTGAGCAAAGATGGAAGCTCTTATCCAGGCCCAAAGGCCTGACTTCACAGCCACAAGCAGATAATACTTGGTGTCCGTCTTGTCCCTATCCTTTGAGGGACTGTACTTTTTCTTCTCCTTTTACTTTCCTGGCTTGCAAGGTAAAAAGGGTTTCAGGCTGGTCTTTGAATTCAGGCTAATTCTTGGGGCTGCTTGGTGGGCTGCCTGGACTTGTATCACCTCTACCCATTGGATTTCTAGGGCAAAATCCCATGATGCTACAGTTCAAGAAATATAAGTTAAATACTAAGTCCAACACTGGCACATAGATATCCAGTAAGGGTCCACTGGAAATCAGGTAAGCTGTGTTTGAATCATGCCAAGGGCAGTTTTCCCCATGCTCTAGCACTCCTTTTACCAGGGGTTAACAAGTCCAGGGGCCTTGCTGGAAATTTGAGATTTTCCCTCTACCCTTTGTATATTTTATGGCAAAAAGTTATCATAATTTCCAAAGGAAACTATGGCATAAAAATAGACATTGAGCCAATGGACAATTAGACATCCACTAATAAAAATATGCAGACTGTGTTCTCAGGCAAATACAAATGAAATAACATTAAGTGAAAATGTCAAATAAGAGTTATTATATATACTTTATAATTATTATAATGGTTATATGTGGAAAGAATCAAAAGAAACCCAGAAATGATTTTTAAAGTGGTTTAAGTACAAAGAATAGAGATGTAATTCCTTGTGAAGCTGATTTAAAAATAATCTGTTTTATAATGAAAATATCATGTATTTTTATCTCATTGATGTTAAATATCTAAACTATGCAGAGAATGCAAAAGTACCCTATATAATTTCCCCTCCCCAATGGGTAACTACTTTTAGCAGACTGACTGCTGGAATACTTCCAGATTTTTAATGCATATGCTGTCCATGCATGCTTGCACATATTTCTCCACAAATGGAACCATAATCCACCTCCTCTTTTATAACAAGACCATTTTTTATTTTCAATATCAATAGCTTCTTATTATGATGGAAACAATATAAGCTAAAAAAAATCTTCAAACAACAAAGAATAAGTGATCAATTTAGAGACAATTCTGGAAATCCAAAGACAAACAACACGTAGTTTTGTTTTTTGGTTTTTGTTTTTTTTTAACTGCTACCAAGACTCCAACTGGGGGAGCCCAACATTCCCTCCTGTGCAACAGCCTGATCACCATGCCTCATTCTCCAAGCTCAGCAGGGAAGGAAATAGAGGAATTCTGATGGTGTGGGGGGAGGGGAATGTGACTTCAGCCCCATCTGTCATTTTGCTTCTGACCTGTCAAGACAAGGCCCATTGGACTTCTTTGCAATGAGGAAGAAAGAAAAACTTGCTTCTTTTTTTAATTAAATAGATGTGGACCCCAGGGAGTCCATAAGTGAGCTGTGTATAAATGACAGCTGAAGAGCTGCCAGACGTGTGCCCCAGACCTCACAGGCGTGGTTTTGATTTTCTAAGTTTATACCTTTCTTTCCAAAGAGAACTGCAATCCATATTTTCTGGGTCTCCAGTCTGTGTGCCTACCCTCCCAAGGGATGCTTCTCAGCAAAACGAGGTTATTTTTCATTATCCTCATGTCATTCTAGCTAACAGGACTGAGGTTTTCCTGAGGTCACACAGTGGTGTTGATCCATCTTAAAGCCAGGCAGGCTGGAAAAACGCCTTCTCGTCCTGCTTTCTAACTTCCAGAGTAATGAAGTAACAGGAGATTGTACAGGTCAGCGCACGGCGTTCCCTCAGAGCGCAGAGCCTTAGGAGGAGAAGCCGAGGAAGTCAGTCTAGGAAGAACAGTGCCCCATTCTCAGATACACTAGAATTAGACCCTATGGGTGGGGAATCTATGAATGCCGGCCTTTGGAGGCATTTGCATTGTTCTGAGGTGAGGTTTAAGGGATGAAGCAGCACTTTAAAGGGATTGGTGATGCCCCCCCTCAGATACACAGATATTGTCGTTGCTTGATGCTCTGGCCAGATTCCTTCAGATCTCTTACCTTTTCAACACACTTTTCCCTTGACTCCAGTGTGTTTTCTTCTAAAGCCTCACACCTGTGACTCTTTTCAGACACTTTGCTCCCCACATAGAAAGCTGAATATCTGGAGTCTTTATCTCTTTGGGGTAGGCTTGGGCCCATGAGACTGGTGAAGAAGAATCAAACACAGCTCCTTTGCCTCAAGGAGGGACAATCTAGAATATGTTTTACACGCCTGTGTCCCCTGTGGAATCTGACTGAAGTTGGGGTCTCGCCAGAAATTTCTTGGTTTTTTCCTCTTCCACTTCCTGTTTAATCACTGTCTGGCAGGGTTTTCCTGCGAGCACTTCCGTAATAACTCCTGCACACACGTGCTGGTCTCAGGTTCTCCTTCTGAAAAACCTACCCTAAGACAACATACGGGGTCAACAGTCTCTTTGCCCCAGAACTTCTTTTCTTTTCTTTTTGTTTTATTTTTATTTTTATTTTTTATTAGTATATGTTTACAGTACATGATGATTACATTCCTTGTGGAGAGTTGCTCCATGTACATAACACATCTTAATTCTTTTTCCATACCTTTTCCCTCCTTCATCTCTTGGTCCCCTTCGCTTTTGCAAAAGATGTATCTACCTATTTCCTACTCCTTATCTTTTATTTTGCTCTTTTTTTATATTTCAGGTTTCTCATATAAAAGAAACCATGCGAAATTTAAGTTTGTGTATTTCAAACAACAGATCAGAGCCTAGGAGCCAGGCAAATCACCACTGACGAGTTGCAGGCCTAGTTAGAGACAAAGAAAAACAATGAAGTAGGTGAATGAGCATAGATGTGGAGTAGAGAAGAAGGGAAGGGATGAGGAAGAAGAATGTTTGATAAGAAATGATATTAGTGCACTTGATATCCATCATGTTATACTGGAAAAAGTTGTAAATGAGAATGGAAATCTCTGGGTTTTCCTCAACTTCCATAAACTAATAGCTGTTTGGCCTTAGATGAGTCACTCACATTCTTGAGCTTCAGTTTTGTTATCTGTAAATCAGGGATCACGATACCTAACTCTTAGGATTATTAGGAGGATTCAATAAAATAATGGAAGCAAAAACACCTCAAAGCTGAATATGAAGCATAATGAAATGCTGTCATTACCAAGCACTCTTTAAGCCTTTGACTATATTTGTACTTACCTATAAAAAAGCATTTAAGAAATGATACCCTAGGAGAGGTTTCTATCCATCAGAATTATCACAGTAAATACAGAGAAAAAGCTAAATACCAGGAAAGTATGTATCTATCTATGAAAATATGTGAACAACAAAGCCTCCCAAAATTTTAGAAGACAGCAAAGTCACAGTTGTCCTACAGGAAGAGCTCATGGATTAAGTCACATTTCCCTATTCAATGTTTCCTGGGCACCTACTCTAATTTTTGGAACATTCCTAGCATCACTGGTAATTAGTTATTTAACATCAGCCTTTTCCACCAAATCGTAAGGCATAGATTACATCTGAATTATTCACCTAAGCATCTACAGTGCCTCACAGAGAAACCTATGCGAACTCAAACAAGATTGATGTTCACCACAGCAAGAGAAAAGTTGAAGAGAGAGGACAGGATTATACTATAAAAGGTTTTGACTGCCAATGCAAAGGTCAGACATTGGCCCAGGGAAGAAGTACTGAAGACCGTGCAGCAGAATAGCATCAGGGCAATGGTGCCATTGGAACATCTTTTCCTAGCAGTGTGGAATTTACTGTGGCCCATGTAACTTGGGTTGAGCCCCGTTAGAGAGCTGATACAGTAACAGGGCAAGGGGCCAGGGGAGTTAAGGAGGCGGACTGAAAAGCAACAATAGCCTAGAAGTGCCGACCATTGTCTTGTCACCTAACCACGTCCCAGCTCCCCTTCCATAACTTAACCGGAGATTAAACTTTCCTGTTTAAGAAGATACAGCTTCAACTCCTCACTATTTCCAGCACAAGTGTTGGCAAAATAAATGTCCATAAAACTTGAAGCCAAAGTCTAAGTACCCACTGGGTACATTCATCTGCAGCTTTCTTTCTAGGCAGCATTTGGCCTACTGTAGACATCTCCATGACTTTCTAGGGCCACCTGTGTCATACTGGTATTACTGGCATAATTGAAATGCAGTGCACAATGACATGATGGGTTATTCGTTTCATAAAATCCCAGAAAAATTATCCTGGGCCTTGGTGTGGTACTGGCAGTCCGAAAAACTAGATTCTATTTCCATATTTATGACTAAGTTGATATGTTATGCTATGTGAATTTTTTAATAATTTTACTTAGTTTTCTTATCTTAAAAATAGTGAAGTTGACTTAGATCACTGATTTTCAAACCTGGATCATCATGACAAACACCTAAGAACATGTGAGGACAAACCAAACCTACTGAATCAGAACCCTAGAGAACTGGACTCAAGATTATTAACAATTTCTCGGGAGATCTTATAAAGTCAGCCTGGGTCTGGTCCAAGTAAAAGCATTTGGGAAATATGACCTCTACTTGTCCCCAGCTCTTAACATTCTCCTTAGGAATTTTGTGCTCTGATTTCTATGTTAGTAACTACACAAGTAGGCTAGAAATATAACCTTAGGAGTGCAGCAGCCTAGACTGAAAAGGGGCATGGGATATTACTAACAATGTGAAGAATTTTCCCCCAACTCTCTCCCTTCCAGCTTTCTCCAATTCCCTCCTTCCCCAGTATTCTGGGACTTCTCTGGGACGTACACCCATAAACCTTCTCTTTCACTTGCAGTAGCTTTCTACACTTTTCCTCTTCTGTCCAAGTTCTGGTTTTGATGTGCGTGGAGTGACACATATCATCTCTGCAGCCTGAGATTTCCTCTCCCAAAACATTTTGATGTTACCATCGCTCCTACGTCCTACAGATGCTGTTTATAACACGCTGTGCCAGAGGGGCGGCCATGAGCCAAAGCCACCAGACAGGCCTGCTGAGACTGCTGATGAAAAGGACTGAAAGCATCGCTAAATCACCAGAAAAGCAAATAGGTCTCACATTGCTAAGTTAGATCAACTGCTATTGAGAAGTCTCAGGCTGCATGAGGGTTAGTAGGCAATATTAAGACCAATTAATTATGACTGTTATGGGTACAAGATTGAAGAATGGTGCTATGCCAGGGATTGGACATCTAGTCCAAATCCCCTCTTTTCTTTTTGGCTGTGTATTTTGTTTTTACAGATGAGAACTCTGAAGCCCAGAGGAAGACTTATCCAAATTTACAAAAATACTTCAGGGATACTGACTGTTCCAGGCAGATTTCGATTAGAGGCAGCTAGTCAATGTGGAGGACTTGAGGCTTATTGTAGCCTCTGTGAGTGTGTGTGTGTGTGTGTGTGTGTGTGTGTGTGTGTATGTGTGTGTGTGTGTCCCTTCAGGAACTCAGGCAATAGTTCATAATGCAGTATAATGCCTCTTGCATGTAGGCTGTGTGGGCTTTTTCAAATGTTTATATTTCCTTTTGAAGTTTAAAAAAATCTCTGTAGGCCTTATCCAAGCAGCATTACCTGAGGACAACTACTTACTGCCTTTTCTAACAGTTATTTCTCCTTTGTTAAAGGGTAAGCTATAAAATAACGCTTCCTTTGCAGAAAGCGTGTGCTGCTGGACAAATTAGATAACTCGAGGGATTTGCAGAGCACAGCGGAGCCTTTAACCTGTAGGTCACTTTTTCATCTCTCACCCAGATTAGGCCTGACAGCTGTTCAGGTGCCTCCTTGGAGGGACCGCCAAGCTGTTTGCCTCAAGATAATTGGCATCAAGATTCGGAACTGATTTGAAACTTTCAAAATACATTTTGTCATTCCTTTTACTACAATTGTCTGTCATTCTACAAATCAGAAGAGCTCCATGAAAGTCTGGGTGAGGTTTAGCTGGCACAGAGCAAAGAGACTCTGAATATGGAACGTGTATGATTTCCGGCCCCACAGCACTGTGTGCAAGCCATAGGGAGAAAAAACTTTCACCACATCTAACCCTGTGTCTGTGACAGGAGGTCAACAAACATTGCTTCTTGAAGAATGGCCACTTATCAGCAGGGTTCTTTCTTCCCCAATTCTCCAGGGACATCCAAAGCATTTGTAACACATCTTGCATATAGAAGTTATTCGATGTCTTGGCTGAATTCAACTGGCTCATAAATATAAAGTAGACTTCACCTCAGCAAATATCCACTTGTATTGTGATTATTGTGATGGTTTATTTAATCATAGAGTGGAGATTGAGAAGAATATATTTCAAATGGGAATTTTTATGTTATTGACCTAGAGCAATAATTTCTCTTAAAAAATTAAAGTTTTTCAATTAAAGAACACCTCACATTCAGAACTGCGTCCCCACTTCCACTCTCAACTCCTTACACCTATCACCATGACCATAATTTTTGTATCATGGAATGACAAAATATTTCTATATTACTAGTCTCTGGAACTCTTGTAATAATTTCCAGTTTCCTCAGTTCTCCATCTACTGATGGAGGAAACCTTGACTGAAGGACTGGCTCATGTATGCCTTGTTGTAAGAATTCATATTCATTGAAATACTCAACAGAGTATGTCTTGTCTTATAATCATCCTTTACCTCCATAAATGTCAAATAATAATAATAATAATAAGATGCAGAGTATAAAAGCAAGTCAGTGGCAATTTTCATCCCAGATTACTACTTATTTATGTCTCAAATCTTTCCACAAGAGGCTACATTTAAATGATCCTTGTGAAACATTTGCCCCGATATTACTGCTGCTGCTATTGTTGTCATTAATGTTAGTTCATCTACTTTCATAAATATCATTAAGAAACTGTTGAGAATAATTACAGAGCATTGTTAGACTTGTTTATTGAAGGGAAATATTTTCAAGAATTGTGGCATAATGGAGAGATCACTGGATTAATAGTCAGAAGACCTATTTGGCCATATGACAACTCTTTCTTCTAGGCTTCAGTTTTGTTATTTGCACATTGAAAAATGTTATTCCTGTTCCTCCTCAGTCACAGAGGCCAAATGAATATGTAAACTTTCGTGCTATTTGATATTTGTACATATGTGTGTGTTTCAAACAATGAAGTCACATTATAAACATAATGTGTTTTTTTCAGTTAAGATATCTTGAGTGTTACTGAATTACATTCCTCCAAAATTCATGTATGAAATCTAACTCCCAATAGGATTGTTTTTGAGATGGGCCATAGTGGGGCAAAGGAAGGTTAAATAAGGTCATAAATGTGAGACCTTAATCCAGTATGTTTGGGGTCCTTATAAGAAAAGAGAGAGCTGCAGGAAGGTAGGTGCACAAGAAAAAGACCCTGCGAGTACACAGTAAGGAGAAGGCCATCTGCAAGCTGAAGATGGAATGAGGGAATAGGGGAAAGCAGCTCTGCCAATCCCTTAATCTTGGACTTCTAGTCCCCAGAACCGTGACAAAGAAATTTCCGTTAAGTCTCCCAGGCTGTGGCATTTTATTCTGGAAACCCCAGCGAACTACTATTGGAAATTTCTCTTTAAACATGTTTAAAGAATTTCATTTTTAAAGACCCCAGATTTAAACCGTTTTATTGTGTAAGTAGTATCTTTCTTTTTCTTGGAATACCTATGTTATTCCTAATTTCTGCTATAACAAATAATGCTTTTAATATCTTTGTATGCTGATAACACATTTTAAGATAAAAAAAAAAGTCCTCCAAAAAAACCATAGTATAAATTAATGGGGATAAATTATGAGAATTCTTCTTACGATTTTTGCAATTTTTATGAGTTTAAAACATGAGGAAAGAGGTAGGAGAGATGGAGATCATAACAAGGATAGAATAGTTGCTAAATATTTAAGCTTGTGTTTTTCCGCAGGCACCACTGTCTAGGAACAGGACCAGAAAAGCCTCCTCAGAGATCAGTATTGTGATCGCAAATAACATCCATCAAACAGGGACCCTAACATGAATAACATGAATACCTTTTGTTAGCAGGAATTTGACAGTGAGTTCACAAATAGGGATGCGCACAGGATACTATACAGGAAACATCTTTTTAAAGTTATTGCCCCTGCATAGAAAAGAACAAATGTAAGAAGGAATAAGGCATTCTTGCCTCTGCTGGTCTCCTCCTTGATTTTATACACAGTGACTAAGATCACCTGTTTCCTGTATGCCCACATATTATGTAAACATTTACCTTGCCTATAACAATCAGGTGGTGCTTCCCGGGTTTTTCTTTAAGCGTGACCATTCCATTAAAGCCAATACTGAACACCTATGGAAAACTTGATTCAGGGTTACAGATTCATGAGGATGAGTTTCTACCGTCTAAGTGAACAAACTAGTGAGAGAAACTCATAGGAAGAAAAACAATGAGCTATCATAAAAGCTGAAGGAAGGAAGTCCCAGTGGTGGCTGGGAAAGCTTCAAGTGTGAATGAAAGAGATCAGGGACACATTGATAGAGCAGGTGGCACTGGAACACATACTGAGCATCGCTAAGCAGAGTTAGATGGAAAAGCTGGTAAATGCACCCAAACTCTGAAAGGAAATGTGCAGGCTATGGTGTGCTATGGTGTGCATGGTAGGGGTGATGCGAGATGAACCTGGGCATCATGGGAACCAGTAGTACAGATTTTGAATTAATAAAAAACCCCCAAAAGGGCTGGTGAGATGGCTCAGTGGCATAAGTGCCTGCTTGGCAAGCGCGAGGGCCCGAGTTCGACTCCCAGAACCCACATACGGAAAAAGGGCCGGTGATATCGCTCAGCGGCATGGGCGCCTACTGGTGCGCGAGGTCCTGAGGGCGACGCCCGGTAACCCCCCCCCAAAAAAAACACACCAAAACTATTTTGCTTGATTTGCATTTTGAGATTACTAAACAATTTTAAGGGTAAAAAAATAAGTCAAAGAAAATATATTTTTCCTGCTTTAAGGGGATGGAAGAGAAAGTTTTCTCCTTACCCCATCTCCCAAAGCTCAGTTCAGGAGACACCACTGTGTACAAGACAAAGCTGTGACACGATACGACATGATTGGACAGAAGGAAGACTCCACACGTTGGTGCTGAGTGTGTGGCAGACACACTTAATATCTCTCACCTCATGGAATTATGGCTCACTTTTCACTTGTGTTAGTGCATAATGCACATTAACTTGTGTTAAGGTTGAAGTTCTATATCTGCCAATCACTGTGTGACCTAGAAAATATATACCTTCTCTGAGTATCAGTTTCCTTTTCTGTCTAATGTAGGTACCATTCTCTTGTGAGCATTAGGTGAGATAATGCATCTGAAGGTGTTTGTTACCTATAAAATGTAAGATGAATAATATTTTTATTGGAACAATTCTTGTGTGTAAGAGAAGGAGAAGAAGGGAGAGAGAATGGAGAAAGTGGCAGGGGGAGAAAGTGCTCTGTACTACTTTACCAGGAGGTGGCAGCGTTTTGTTTGCTAGGCAAACCCTTGATTCCCTCTAGTGTGTATTGCATGGGAAAGTGTATGAGTCGAAGACTCTTATTCTCCATTTTATTTATTTATTTATTTTGTCTTTATTGCTTTGTTTTCAACTATGGGGAGATAACACATGGAAAAGTTACAGGGAGCAAAGTCTTAGGAGCCCCTTTAATAAGTTATTTGTTCTCTGGCCCCCACTTTTGCAGCACCTCCTTTGGCTTCACATTTGTTTGTGGCCTTTTAAAATGCCTGGATTCTTGCCTGGTGCTTGAAGCAAGGACTTATGCTTTGGAACTAATTGCTGTTTTTCTCTGGTTCTCTCTATCTTCTACATTGTTAATCCTACATTGTTAAACCACGCTCAAACAATGTGAATTAACAAAACACTTTCTGCTGTGGAGATGCTCTGAATAAAATTGCAAAAATGGTCACAACCTTCAGAGTCTTATAGTCAGTCTCGCTGGGAAGGCCAAGCGTGAAGATGCTTTGAGAGTAGTCACAAACAGAGCATCAACACGAACAAACAAATGTACCGCTGGAGGGCCGGAAAATGCAGAAAATGGTCGGCGAGAGAAAAGTGATTGGGCTTCCCGGAGGAAACACATTCTACCTGTGATTGCAAATCAAAACTTCTTCATGATTCACAACGTGTCCCACCACATAGCCCTGAAACAGAACCAACACACCCTGCATACCACCACTCCTAAAAGTGCTCGGTTTATGAATGTGAAGGATATTCCTTAAAATAATGGTTTATTTAGTAGAATAAAAATAAATAAAATATATTATTTCTCATTACTTCTTGTAATGACATGATGGCCACCTGGACATATAATGCAAAACTAACATTTCAGAGAACAGGTTATGTGCATCTAGGTGTCTCTATAGTATGTCTAATAAAACTAAATAGACTTGTGGTAAGTCATTTCATTGATAATGTAGAGGCTTTTATATGTCAAACCTAGAAACAACTTGAATTATTTTTGTTTTTTTTTAATTGCTTTCTAAACAAATTACTTGTTACCTGGAGATAGACAGGGGTAGAGTAAGGATGTAGAAGGGAGGAGAAAGCAATACAAAGGGATGTAATGAAACATTTGAGGATAACATTGATGGATATATTTATTAACTTAATTATGAGGATGATCTCCTGAGTGCATACATATGTCAAAACTTGTCAAATTCCATACATTAAACATGTGTAGTTCATTGTATGTCAGTTATAGGCCATTAAAGCTGTCTTTTAAAAATTCAAAAATAAATAAATACATAAAATTGTTCTCTAGTATTCTGTTGGATAATAAACGTGTTCCCTAGACTTGGTCTCGTTTCCCGTCTTCACTGTAATGATGATATGGTACTGCTAGTGCTGTGATGAAACCCAAGTCAACTACGAAGTACACTCTAATTGATATTCATTGTTCATTTTGTTAAATGTTGGGACAATGAAAGAAGATTTTTTAAATTATAGGAATTAATTATTCACAAGGTCCCATGAGCCCTTGTTTGGGAATCCATAACTGATGGCACATTAGATTTGGTTTTATTAGGGAAAAGAGCCCAAAATTCCACTCATTGTACCTCACTGAGGAGAAGTACGATAGTATTTAGGTGTACAAAATTTCTTCTATCACCCAGGAAATTTACACTTACTAACTGTTAGCATTTTCACTTCCAGTTTGTTTTACCTAATTTTGTCCAACAATATAAGTAGTCTGCTATCTCGGGTTCAGGAGCAAATATTTCTCTAGCCAAGGCTTTGTGTTGTCTGTGAGAGCGAACAAATAAGCCATATTGAAAAAAGAGCTCCAGCCCTCCCAAGATGTTTAGTAACAGGCACTCGATTTGTGAAAGTCATTTCTCCTTCCTGAATCTCATTTTATCCAACTGATTAAAAAAAAAAATGTGCTAGGTTAGTTTAAGGACCCTGCCAGGTGTGACGTTCTGTGATTGCGACAGAGGTCAGGTTCTGCTAGCTGACCCGGATTCAATAACAGGTCCGTGCGAGGAATGTCAGAGTGGCTTTGATGCAATCAGCCTCACTGCGTGCATTTGTATGAGCATTTGAACTGGGCTGATGGGCTGTACACTGATCTCAATGGGTCCTGACATGAAAACCACAGCCAGGACACGCACGCCCCATAGCCACACAGCACCATTCCCCACCACCGCTCAGACAGTGAAAACATAATTTCTGAGCTGTCCAGGTTCTCCAACAAACGAGGGAAATAGAAATATTGCTTCTGATAGTGAGTACCACTAAGCTAGGATAATTACCATCCATGGTTTGGCAAAAAGAGTATTTTCCCTAGAGTAAGGGAACTTATATTGGAGTCCCAGTCCTGGTTCTAGCTTGGTATGAGTCCTCAGATTAGAGTTCATTTTATGCATATTTAAAACTTTAAAATGCCAGATGTGATGACATGTGCTTGTGGTTCCAGCTACTCAGGAGACTGAGGCAGGAGAAGCTCTTGAGTCCATGAGTTCAAGGTCACCCTGGGCAACACAGTGATACCTTGTTTGGAAGAAAATAAAAAGTAACAAATAATAAAACAGGAATAATAACTCATTGAATGGCTACATTGTTCCTCAGATGGCATAACAGATGTGAAGTTCTATGCACTTATGTCATTCGACATTCATTTCTATAATCAGAAAGTGACACAGTTTTTAGGGACCCTTTAGGCCATTTGCAGAGAAGAGGACTGGGGCAGGCATGTAACACAGAACATTTTAAAAGATTAAAACAGGGAACCATGTTGGTGCCCCTTGCCTGTAATCCCTGTGCTCTGGGGGGCAGAGGCAGGAGGACCACTGGGCAATCTAGTGACTTAGTAAGAACCTACCTCAAAAGTAGGGGGGAAAAAGGCTGGGAATGTAGCTCAGTGCAAAGGCCCTGGATTCACTCGCTAGTACCACACACACACAGACACACACACAGACACAGACACACACAGACACAGACACACACACACACACACGTACACACATGCATCAAAACAGGTAAGTTTATAAGAGGACTAGAAAAAAGCATAAGCAGACGTTCCTGTGTAATTTACAACATTAATAGAAAAAATAAGTTAAACCATAAAATAACAGCAACCAATACAGGAAAAGAAAGCATTTAATAAAATTTAACAGTTATTCGTGATTTAAAATCATCAGAAAACACCCCCCAAAATCTTCCTATACTAGAAGGAGGTTATGTACCAGGAACCTAAAGCAAATATCATGATAACAGTAGAAATAATTCTCAGTTAAACACAAAACAAGTTAAAGACCCCCCTAAAATCACCCCTCTTACACCACATACTAGAGATCTTATCAGATAACAAAATAAAATAAAGAAACAAACAAATTGAATAGCTATCCAGAAAGAAGTGAAAATGTTTGTTACGTGCAGATAATAGGATCGTCTATTTAGAAAATCTATAAGAATCAATTTTTAAAATTATGAAGATTGGGAGTCTGGCTATGTGCTGAGATTCAATAGATTTTCCAAACATTAGCAAAGCCAATTACAAGATACAAGATAAAAATAATAACAGCAATTAAGAAGTTGCTAGAAATGCAACAGCTAGTATAGTCCAATTTACTAAAATGCATAAACAAAGACCTGAGTAAATGGAAAGATAAAGCAGTATTTCTGGAAGGGAAAACTCACAGACTATGCTGACTGACAGTTAAAAGAATAAGCTTCATGCATGCTGACTGCAAAGATGTTAAAAAAAATTGCAGACTAATAGGAAAGCAAATTATCCATTTTTGAAAAATCAAAATCACATTACTTCTATTTTTACATATGCAAGTAACTGATTAGCAAGAAATTCATGTGGTTACCTAAGGAAAAGTGTCTAGGATTGAGCCCAGGAAGGAAGACCCATCCTTATCTGTATTTTCAGGATTTCATTCAGCAATAAATATCGGTACATCACTTGTGAATGTATTGATACTAAGGAGGAAAATGAGTGGAAGAATGGGGAAAGAGGCCTTTTAAAAGAGGAAGACTTAGGGGGCCGGTGAGATGGCTTAGCGGCGTAAACGCCTGCCTGGCAAGCGTGAGGGCCCGAATTCGACTCCCGGAACCCACATACGAAAAAAGGGCCGGTGATATCGCTCAGCGGCACGGGCGCCTGCTGGCACGCGAGGTCCTGAGGTCGACCCCCGGTATCCACAAAAAAAAAAAAAAAAAAAAAAAAAGAGGAAGACTTTTCAACAGGTAAAGACAGTGGCAAACATGTTAGGATGGAGGAAAAGCCACCAGGAAAAGGGATGTGAGACTAAACGGGAAGGAGACAATAGTTTAGCACTGCAGTTCATCTCACCCAATGGTGCTAGAGGTGGTTGTTTAAAGCATTCATTCTGGGTTGGAATTCTAGCTTTGCCAGCAGCTAGTTATGTGACTTTGGACAAGCTACACAAACTCTATAACCTTCAGTTTTCTCATCTCTTATGTTAGGGTAATGTGTGACTTTATTTATAATATCTTAACAATCAAACCAAAAAGCAAAGAAAAATTTGGAGCATTGTGCTCATACAGGGCAGTCTCCGCTTTCTAAGTATCTCTGAAATTTAGACTCCTTCTTTCATATGAAAACATATTCTGTATCTTCTCTCACAGAAATCATCAGTGTTTTCATATAAATATTATCTAGCTGACAGTGTAGCTCAGGGGTGGAGTGCTTGCCAACCTTGCACAAGGCCTTGGGTTTAATCCCCATGACCACAGTGAAAACAAAAAAGCAAGAGACTAAACTTTACTAAAGTCTTTCCCTGAGATGCCCCGTGACACAGTGTTATCGAGTGTGTTTTAGATCCTGCACTCGCCCAGCACATACATTGCATTGCGCAGGGTCATTCTCTAATGTACTGGGAGTGAGGCACGGAAAGTCATGAAAAAGAAGCTTCTACCGCATTTCTTGTCTTTCTGATTTGCTATAGATTGGGCCCTTCTCCTCAGTGAAAGAAATGGGGAAAAGGATAGATGAGAATTCGTAAGGCAAGTCAGCTCCAAAAAAGAAAATCATTCCCAGCCCAGAACGCAGCCTTTCTGCCAGTGTGTTGGCAGGTGAGACTGAGGCCACTCATTGTATTTAATATTTTAACAAGAACATAGGCATAAATAACAGTATTATAAATGTGATTCTATAAACCAGAGAGGTTGTGCCTGTGAGTTTTTGCGTGATTAGGCTTTTGGAGAATGAAGAAAGAAAGGGATAGAAACGCAGTCAGAATTTGATTTTTATCATTTCAGAATTGTAAGAAATGGTGAGCCAATCGAGCATAAAAATTAGTGTTTCAATATTCCAAGAGAATGCTTTATGTTCAGAGAAACCCATATGGATTGTATACAATTAAGGAAGTACCTTACATGAATAATGCATGGCGGAATTGAATCTCCAAAATCTAAATGGAGTATTCACTCATCCGTAAGAACATGGATAAGTTCTCAGCATCGGTCTATTTTTTGCCATTATTATTCTTATATATTCTGCAGCAGCCATTCATCAGTTCAGGCAAAAATTCAGTGCTATCCATGTTCCTCTTTAATTTTAAAGTTGATTAATTTTTAAAGATATTAATTGAGAATATTCAATGAAAAGCTCAGTTCAGAGAAGTGAGTTTAATTCTTTGTTTAAAAGTCCTCAAATATGTTAAGTTTTTTCTTTGACCCCAAATCTCCTTTGTTAAAAATTTCATGTTAAGCTCTTGTGGAGAAATATTTATATTATGAGTAATTTTATGTACCACAGTAACGGAAGACATGTCTAATTCGCTTAACCTGTTCTTGCACTCCCACCCTGAGGCATCTCCCCTGAATTCTACGGTGCCTGCATGTCCAAGCCATGTTGTTCTTTAAGAGCCTCAGGTTCCTCAGAAAACATACTGAAAAGGTACCAGGTTCCAAGGGAGGCTGGAGAGCTTCTTCCACTTGTGTCTTTTCAGCATTCTTGACCCCCAGCTTCCCCCATGTAGCAAGGCCTTCTGTGAGTTTCAGTGCCAAAGCACGGAGGCCTCTAGAGCAGTGATTACATTATACATGACACGTGATGACTAGCAAGTCACCTCCCCTCCAGCATCGAAAGCATTTTTGAGCATCTCTTGCCAGAAGCACTACATAATATTAGCAGTATATAATACGGCACGTCGGTCTGTATTTCAGTGCCTGGTCTGAGAAATTTTTCTGGATTAGTAGGGCCCTTAAAGGAATGATAAATTGAATAGTTTGATGCCAGTCTGGTGTGGCCACACTGATCTGGGCACTCATTCATAATCAAGATAAATCAAGACATTTTGCGGAGTGACGGATGCAGGGCCTGTCCGCATCTAGACCTAACATAACTGAAATCAAATTTGTGTGTATGGTGCTAGTGACTGAACCCAGGGCTTCGCATATGCTAGGCAAGTGCTCTACCAGTGAGCTACGCTCCCAACCCTGAAATTAGACTTGATCCCTTTGGAATCAGAGATGCTCAGGCACACACAGAAAACCCTAGATCAGTGATGGCGAAGCTTTTAGAGCTTTCAGTGACAACAAACAGCCTTCTGCGGCATGAGTGCCATAGGTTTGCCACCACTGCCCTAGATCCAGCCAGTTATTTGTAGAGGCCGATTCCTGTTTGTGATGGGGATTCCTAAGTGCGTGAGATTGGCTTCCCAAACTCTCAGCGCTGCTGGAACAAAAGCAAGCAAACTTACAGAGCATGCTCTGCTAATGATGAGAAAGGAAAGTGGACTAGGTGAGAAAAGACTTGATAAGTTTGAATTTAGACTTTCTATTTACCTGCATATATCTTGGGCAGAATTAGTAATCACTATGACCTTCATTTGGTTCAACTGTAAAATGAAAATAATGTCACCTACCTACCTTACAGTGGTATGGGAAAGGTCAAATTTGACAGTAATTGTGAAAATGCTTTGTAAAATGCAGAAAACAAAAGCATATGCATACTTGGAGTTCTTTGTACTATGTTATTCGCATTATTTGTCATTGGTGCTGACGAACATACTGGAACATCGCAAACATCACTCCGTAGAGTGCCAAACTTTTAATGTCTGCTAGATCTGCCCTATGATCTTCTTAAAATGCAGGCTCTAATCAGTAGGTCCTGCTGGGGACCAAAGTATTTGTAGTGCTACACAGTTCACAGGTGTTAACAATAGTGCTGCTCAGGGGGCCACATTTTTTTTTTTTTTTTTGGTAGCAAAGACTCAGTACAACTTAGGACCCTTAAAAATGATGAATGCACAAAATGGTTCCCTCTATGACTCTGGGAGTAAGCATCTGAACAACTTAGGTTATTTATTTCGAACATAAAGGCAGTTTTTACTTTGCATCGATCGCCTGTGCTCAGGGCACAAGGGCTCGTCACATAACCTCGGTCAAGGACTGTTGGCTTCTGTTACCATAAACAATAAATGCAATCAAGGAATATTGATGAACATCTTCTACACATTTTTTTTTCCTTTAGAGCTTTTGCTTTGCCTAAACACTCAGCTACCCTTTAGAAAAAAATTCAATTTGGCAACTTGTTGTTGGCAGTCCTGAGAAATTATTTCCCGTCGGGAAGAGTTATGGCTGGGCTCTCTGAAAGGGCCCTTTTCTAACATGTGTCCACCAGGCCCTGCAGCCTCTTGGCAGCCATGCTCACTGTGACATTCATCTTTGTCACAAATAGCAAATCACATGCTATGGAATATCACAATCTCATTATGGGATGTCATCTCACGGCACAAATACATTATTTTCTCCAGATTTACAGACAGTGCAGCCCACATCACTGCCAGCACATGATGGATGGACTCTATCTGGAAGGATTTGGGTGTGTGATTTACACATGGCAGGACCCTGATCGACGTGGATCACAGCCAGCACCAGAGGCTCTGCAGAAGGTTTCTCCTTCATGCTTCCTTAAACACAAAACTCAGTGGTTGGAAAATGTTGTGGTGCCTACTTCAAGGGAAAGAAATAGAGCCAGCCCCAACAGCCTCTTGGTCACTCTTTCTTTTGCTTCTCATGTATTAGAATTAAGACTGCACAGCAAGGGACTTTGATAGAATTCACCTACAACCTCACTGGTTTGGGCCCGCAATAAAATATCCGGTATCAAATCTAATTCTACAGAAAGCTGTCCTTTAACAAGGCATTGTATCTTACATGGGAAGAGACAAGTTATGCATTTTCGAATTTCTGTGGAGAACAAATAATCATATGGAGAGAATAACATGTAAGAGAATTACATATTTTTAAAATTTATAGCCACTTTATCTTCTCAGAAAGAAAGAACCAAATATTGAAGGAAAATGGAACAGTAGACATAGCATAATAAAGAATTTTAAATTAAAAGCAATCTAAAAGATCCTCATACCCTCTGTTCAATACTTTATTTTGTCTGGTCAGCTAATTTCTGCTTGAATATTTGAGGTATTTGAAGATCATCATCTCCAGGGGAAAAAATATCTTTTTATTTCTGAAAGACCTGTACTTTAAGAAAAGCCTTATACAAATTGAATCTGTGTGTCTACTCACTGGTGATAGTCCCAAGGGTTAGGGGTTCACAAAAATGTCTAGCTCATTATCTTCCTAGCCCTCCACTCCTCTACATGCTACCTGCCCACAGTATCTCTAATGCTATGATTTCACAGTTCCCAACAGAACTTATTTTTATCAAGGAGTAGCATCCTATATTAATTTTTTCAAGTTCAAGTACATATATTTATCAGAGAGAGACAGAGACAGAGACAGAGAGAAGCAAACAAGAACTGCAAGCAAGAGAAATAGCAATAGGACCCTAAAAAATGCTGATGGTTCTCCCACCCTTTGTTTTCTCTTATCATTGTACAGCCCAGGATAAAATGAGAATGTATTTCTTCTGTTGGTTCAGTTCCCAGGTGGCTCTCACAGCATAGTCAACTTACCACACTGAGCATGTTTTTAGGATATATGACTTTTTTTTTCTTTTTATAACATGGCACTTACACATGAGCCAACTACTCCATTTGGCTATCCATCAGAAAACAGCAGGGGCCGATGAGATGGTGGCATAAGCACCTGCCTGGCAAGCGCGAGGGCCCGAGTTCGACCCCGGAACCCACATATGAAAAAATGGTCAGTGATATCGCTCAGCAGCATGGGCGCCTGTTGGCATGCGAGGTCCTGAGGTTGATCACTGGTACCCACAAAAAAAAAGAAAGAAAGAAAACAACAACCAGCTCCAACTTTGGGGGGAGAAAGTGACTGCATTAGACTTAGCGAGAGGTCTCCTACTGGCCTCCACCATGGAGACTTCCTAGGACATTGTCAAGGACATTCTGGTTCCATGAGTGGTCTTATGTCAAACTGAATTTCGAGTCTATCCTTTTTGTCTTTCCCTCATGTGTGGACATTATTCCTGGGTGTCCATTACAGCTTATCTCTCAATTTCTCTTTTTTAAGTAAAAAAAAAAGTTGGTCTTCCTCATCTTGAACTTCACTTTTGTGGTCTTAACTTGTATGATTTGTCAAGAAAGAATGTGTGATTAAAGTCTGTTTGACCTTACGACTTGACCCAAGAAAAGCAATATTGGCTCCTCCAATTCCTTAAGGAGGGCAGCAATTAGTGAGAAATAAAAGGGAGAGAAGCAAATGAGAGCCTCATCAGCTAGACAAACTAAACACAGACCTTTCATCAGGGAAAAGGCACCAAGGTGTTTTCTATGAGCTTCTTAGTAAATACATAAATCGAGCTCCTGATTATATTTCTATAACAAATGATAACCATTAAATTGCTTTTTTACATCATGCCATTTTATTAGTGACTCTAGTCAAATATGGTTTCCTCTCATTAAATATTAATGTAAAACTAAGTATAATAATTTTTATTGTTCTTATAACAAATTGTCACCGGTTTATTGACCTAAAAATCATAAATTTATCATAGTTCACAGTTCTGGAAGATCAGAAGACCAAAAAGAGGTTTCACAGGCTACAATCATGGTATCAGCAGAGTGGAGAACCAGTCCTTATCTTGGGCCCATCAGATAATTCCTTTTTATCAGTGGTGACAAACCTATGGCACGCATGCTGGAGCTGGCTGTTTGTGTCACTGAAAGCTCTAAAATGTTCACCATCACTGCTTTATATCAACATCCTTAATTTCATCATACTTGTGAAGTCTCTTTTGCTGTATAATATATTCATATGTTTGGGAATTAGAATGTGGGATTCTTCAGGGGCAGGGGTAATCAGGTCCACACTAAGTTAAAGCAGACACAATTCAGCATTTTCAGATATAAGTACATTTCCTGATCTATGAGGATGGTAAAGAGAAGGTGCCTGTGCCCCAGATTCTGATCTCAGCATCTCTCTCTATGCTACATAAATGTGTGACTTGGGGTAAGCTATTTTCAAGTCAGGAACTAGGGTAACGAGGGGCACCTTGGGCACATGACTGAAGGTGCCACCCTAACTCAGGTACCAGTCCTAAGAATGAAGGCCTCTTCCCATCAATCTCAAGGTGAAAGCCTCATCCGAAGTACTGTGTAGGTTTTACATACCTATGCCTTGGTTTTCTCATCTGTAAACCTGGTTTATAAAATTAACTATCATTGCTCTTTAACTTGCTTTATATTTTATTTTAGAAAAAACAATGATGTAACTAGCGGGCATTTATCAATAGTGCCATGCATTTATGACAGGAAAATTTTCTTAAAGTATGAGAATAAATTCCTACTTGAGCCTAATGAGTTCATTCATGAAAACAAAAAATATTAATGTACATATTTATAAAGATGGATCAGGGACATATTTGTCTACAAACCATTAGGACATTGGTTCTCCAGTCTTGGCTAAACTTGGAATCACTTAAGTAGCTTTCCAAAGTGCTGATACCTATGTCTTATCCACAGAGAATTTCATTTATTTGGTGTGGAGTGTAGGCTAGGCATTAGAATTTTTAAACTCCCCGGTTGCCGCTAATGTGCAACCAAAGTTGAGAACCACTGGGTAATTATGACTCTGAAGCCTCCAAAACGTGTTTCGAGTCGATTTGTAGTTTATGAAGAGCAGAGAGCAAACTCACCTGTTTGCAGAATGTATTCTGTAGAACCAAAGTGACACACAAAATTCATGAAATCATGTTTCGATCCTACATAAAAACCTTTCTACTAACAATCATATCATCAAGATACAAGTAAATGCTTATTTTTCTTTTACAAAAAAAAAATATTGTGGGAATGTTAAAAAGAAAAAGAACAATCTCACATGATATCTCCTATATAAATCCAATCTGTCTAATACAGTCGTTCTTCACCCTGGCCAAGACAGTGGTTCTAGATTTTGACCACACATTAAAACCATCTGGGAAACTTTTGAATTCAAGGATCCTGGCTGTACCTCAGCTTAATTAAGTTGAAATCTCTGAAGGTGAGACTAGCAGATTTTTTTAGGTCTCCCCAGGTGATTTCCCTGTGCTAGCAAAGTCAGAACCGGGAATCTACCTTACTTAAACTCAAAATCAACGTAACCAACATTTCTTAAGAACAAGCCACTTATACTCAGGAATTGCAAGGATATTTTTCCATGTCTCAAAAGGATCCCTGTCTAATGAAGGATAAAACATGGTGTTGTATGGATAATAAAGGAAGTGGAGTTGGGTATGTGGTGTGTGCTTGTAATCCCAGCACTCTAGAGGATCCTAAGTTCGAACCCAGCCTGGGCACTTAGCAACTAATGAGACCCTGTCTCAAAATACAAAATAAAGAAGGGCTGGGGATGGCTCAGTGTCAAGGCCCTGGATTCAATTCTTAGTACCTGGAAAAAAATTAGAAAAGAGAAGAAATGGGAGTGTGGAGGAAGGCAAGTGTGCAAAAACTCCTTTCATGAGGCAGGGGAGCAAGGAATGGAGCAGCTGCAAGATTCAATGAGGAGTTTTATGAGGGTGAGATGTAAACAAGGTCATGGTAACATGGATACCTGCAGAGGAGCACTCAGCAAGTGCAAAGAACAGAGGTCTAAGCAAATACAAGGAACCGACTGCATCACGTGGAATTATTACTGTTCTCAGTCTGAATAGAATGGTCTAAACATCCCTTATTGAATGAAGAGCATGTTAACACTCACTAACTTATTTAAATACAATTCTTGGAGCACTCTTCACCAATAAAAAAAGTCCGGGCTATCCAAATACACAGCAACAAGGATGAATCTCCAGGAAGCCATACTGAGTGGAAAAAACAATTTCAAAACACTGTACACTGCATGATACTATTTACATACCATTATTGAAATAGCAGAATGACAGATAAAGACAACAGATTAGAGGTTTCCAGGGCTTAAGGATGGGGGGTAAAAATAAAGAGGCAGAAAGAGGGAGGTCATTGTGGGGATGGACTATCTGTGTTTCTTTCTGACAGTGGCCACGCCCATCTACACATGCGATACCATGCATGGACCACTCAGACACACTGCGCTGACGTCAGCTTCCTGGTTTGATGCTGTGCTGTGGGTAAGTGGGATGACACCAGAAAGGAAGACGAAGGGATGGACACACTAGACCTCTCTATACTGTCTTTGCACTATGCGTGAATCTACATGTCAAAAAAACATCTTTTTAAAAGCATGAACCAATAAGACAAAATAGATAGTTAAAATAAAAGAAGTCCCAAAATTTTAATAGTACAATGACTTGGAAGGCAGTTTAAGATCTTGAAATGAGAACTAAAACCTGTTGGTTTTCCTTTTGTTTCTTTATTCTTCACTTGCTTCTCTTTTCCTCTCCTTTCTGTCTCCTTCTTTTCTTTTTCCCTTAATTCTTTTCTCTTTTCTCACTTCCTATCCTAAAGTACTCTTTAGCAAGTACGGCTTACAAAATACTTTTTAAGATTATTCTATACAAGAGAAATAAGAAAAAATAATTAAAAGGACCCAGATGAGAGAGGAAATTTAGTGATGTTCCAGTAAGTCCCTGTTGTTTCTAGGCTGCGAGCCCATTCTGAAAATTTAGCTTACAATTTACACAGCAGGATACTCATATGCTGCTTTATTAATATGCTAACTTAAGGCTAAAATAAGCACCAAATAACATCTCAATTACAACCACTTTGAGCTCCTTTAATCTAATGGTGACGTAATAACACAAAGCACAAACTTTTGGCAAGAGAAATAAAAATATAGCTTAGTTTTTTTTTTTTTTTTGTGGGTACCAGGGGGTCGACCTCAGGACCTCGTGCGCCAGCAGGCGCCCGTGCCGCTGAGCGATATCACTGGCCCCTTTTTCATATATGGGTACCGGGAGTCAAACTCGGGCCCTCGCGCTTGCTGGGCAGGTGCTTAAGCCGCTGAGCCATCTCACCGGCCCTATAGCTTAGGTTTTGGAGTTTAGAAACCTGATATATTTATAAAGTTGATTACTGTGTGATGTTTTAAACAACTATATTTTCCTTAAGTTTATTTGCATAACAATAATAAAATGGTCCTTTGTGGAGAGATTTCCTATACTGACCTCACTAATGCATCTAATAAAAATAGTCCCTCTCCTGCAGCTGAATAGTCTTGAAAAATGGTTTATAAATCATAGTGTCATATCCATTTGCATAGCAAAAATGAGTTTGTCTTCATGCTTCCTGATGCAGAGTGGAATGGGGTGATGAGAAGTTTCCCCCCAGCACTGGCAGCCAGGCTCAGGTCTTGGTCTGAACTCAGGGCGCAATCAGGGCTTCCTTGTTCTTCCCGCCTAGTGACTGGCATTCATGACAATAGACAGATGCTGAAACTCAGAGGCCTCAGTGAGATACCAGTGCTGCAAATAAATCACTCCTTGATCTTTAAATATCATTTATCCTTCCAAGGAAGTACAAAACAGACAACTAAAAGTATTGGATGGGGGATAAATGGCTTTTGTACAAGCAACAACAAAAAAGAGCTTTTTGTTCTACAAAGGAAATTACATAGTTCAAAACACCTAAAAATACCTTTCATTGGAGAGAATATGGGTATCCTTTAAGAAAAGAGAAGTTGATAGTTGCACTAAGGAAAGTAATGAAATTATCACATACCTCAATGGTCTTAGAGAAAACCGGAATTTTTTCAATTGTTAGGAAAATCTGTATTTTTGCTGACTTGGATAAAATGGATAATGGACCATTATCCATTGAGTTCTTCCAACTCAAAATAATCAAATAAAACAAATTTGAAAAGTAAGTTGTGAATTTAAAGATACAGAGTCTTCTTGAGGGTGAAACATAAAATAGCCAAGTGTTACTTTCACAATACCAAAGGTCTAGACCGGCAGTGGCAAACCTGTGGCATGTGTTCTGCAGACAGCTATTTGTTATCGTTGAAAGCTCTAAAAGAGTCACCATCACTGGCCTAGACCAAGTTTCAAATCCTAGGGTGCATAGAGTAGCCCCTTGTGCATGAATTTCTTACTGATAGCAATACAATATGGTGTGGTGGGGAACAAAACAAGAGAACTCGGGGGACTCCAAAGATCAACTCATTGCAGGCCCTCTGCAATCTGACAAGGACTTTCTCTCCACCCTCTTTCTACTCACCCACTGCCATGCTCTCCTTAGGCAGTTTCCCTCCACTCTCTCTGGTCCTCCCTCTCCCAGTGCGCTCCTGTCTCTGAGGTCTTCCCCAGAGCAGGTGTCACTCTGCAGGAAAGACTGCCTTCACTTGCTATTTGTCGAGCATCTACTGTATGCCAGAGCCAGAAAAAAGATACACAGGATCCCTGCTTTGATGGAACTTACCTGGAAGTGGGGGAGACAAGTAAATAATTAAGCAAGATGATTTTGGATCACCTATGAAGGAAATCAACAGAGCAAAATGATAGAGCATAGTTGGGGCAGAGAGGCAGAGTTACCTGACAGAGACAGGCAGGGGAGATAAAGCATTTTGGAGGAGAGGACATTGAAATAACAACTGACGAATAAAATAGAGCCTGCCATGTAAAGATGGAGAAAGCTTTCTAAAGCAAGAGCAAAGTAAGCATGAAGTTCAGAGGTGGGAGTGGAATGGAAAGTTCAGCAAATCAAATAGAATGGCCAGAATGTAGTGAGCAAGTGGCCCTACAAAAGGCCACTGAGGCTGGAGGGCTGGGGTAAGGTCATGAGGGATCTGGAAGTCTATTAAAGGAACATATATATTTTTATTTTTAGTGAAATTGGAAATCATTGAAGAATTTAGAGCACAGGTGTAATATGATCAATTTTATATTCTTAAAACATATGGCTCTGGTTGCAGAATAGAAAAAGGACCTCACAAGAGGAGAGGGGAATAGTAGCTGGAAGGTTTGTTAGGGAACAATTGTTTTAGACCAAGTGAGGAGAATGGCGGCTTGGACTGAGGCAGTAATAGTGAAGGCTGAAGAAAGTGAATGGATTTGAGTTATACTGTGAAGGCAGAACCGATTTTGGGGATAGATGTGTTCTGAAGAATAACTAAAAGATAAAACTACAAAATGACTTGTGGCTTGGGAACTTAAGAACAGAGACGATGGTGTCACCATTTTATAAGTGGGGACAATTGAGTAAGGAATATATTCAGAGAGGGAGATGGGAGTTGCGTTTTGGACACGACTTTGAAATATCAACAGAACACGCAAGTGGAAATGCCAAAGAGCAGTTTTGATGAGAAGGAAGCAAAAAGAAGGCAATAAATTCCAATGGTCACTTGCAAAATTCCACCCATTGTAGTTGTCTACCTATATTTAAATATGCACAGTCTTGGAGGAAAAATTCCAGTTCTGTTTGCCTCTTATCTAGGAAATCCTGACATACATGTACAAAAAGCCATTAGCATATACATTAGCATATTTATTATAGCATTGTTTATGAGAGCAGACAGTGAGATCTACTTAAATACTCATTTCTTGAGAGAGCACTTCGACAACTGCATTCCATCTATAATGCAAAATCTCTGGCAATAGTTAAAGGAGAGCTCTCGTATTGTGAAATGAGAAAATAACAAAACTATTTAAGTGAAAAAAGTCAAGTTAGGAAATTATATATTAATATAATTTCATTTATTGGAAAAAGCAGTATTATACAAAGATACATCAGTAAGCAAATCCTTAAAAATGCGGCTGCATATTATATCTGGGAAGAAGAGGAAGTAGAGAGGGAAGTAAAATTTGGACTCTTATTCTACTTGAGTATTGTTTGAATTTTTACAACAATAAATGTGTAATGTATAATTTTAATATTTTAAATAACACTCAAACCAGTAGGTCCTAGCCACTGACCTTAAAAATAATGAATATCTACCCCTTCTGTTATAGAACATGAAAGCAAGGGCCGGAGAGGTTGAAGTACCTTGTCAAAATTTCAGAACTGAACATGTTTTCTGAGAGAGGAGACCACCTGGCTCTAGGAAATCTTCTCACTCTTTGGCTATGTGAATGATCTGGTTCACATAGTAAGTATGTATCTAGTTGTAATGTGTGGATTTTTAGAATAAGATGCATGTAGCTGGTCTCTCTATAAAAAAGAAATGCATATTTCTCTGTAGTTGTAGGGGTAAGAATGGAGGGGTCCAGGGAATTTAGAGTAAGCCAGAGAGTTCTTGAATAAGTAGGCGCTCATTAAGAAATTACAGGGACCTGAGATCATTTCTCTCTCTCTCTGTCTTTCTCTCTCTGTCTCTCTCTCTCTGTCTCTCTGTCTTTCTCACTCTCTGTCTCTCTATCTGTCTCTCTCCTTGTCTCTGTGTCTTTCTCTGTCTCTGTCTCTCACACACACACACACACACACACACACACGAAAGAAAGAGGATCTAACAGCATGGTGTAAAATGATGACCTAGTCACACATCCTAAGAAAATAACTATTTCAAAAGACTCATCTCTCTCACATCACATCTTTTTAAAATTTTTTAAAAATTATTTTTAACTGATACATAAAAAAACATAAAAATTGTATATATTAATGGGTGTCACGTTATGTTTCAATATGTGTATACATGTACAAGGTTTAAAGCAAGAAATCAAGTTATGTACCAGCTGTGACTGGAAAATATCGTGTGTGCTTGGATTTAAAAATTTATTACAGGGCCGGTGAGATGGCTCAGCGGTGTAAGCGCCTGCCTTGCAAGCGCGAGGGCCCGAGTTTGACTCCCAGAACCCACATACGAAAAAGGGGCCAGTGATATCACTCAGCGGCACGGGTGCCTATTGGCGCGCGAGGTCCTGAGGTCAACCCCCCGGTTCCCACAAAAAAATAAAAAATAAATAAATAAATAAATAAATAAATAAAAATAAAAATTTATTACAGTAAAAAACACATTGTTACTAATCCCCTCGGAACACTCCCCCACATTTATCCCATCATTCTTGCCACTTTCTGAAGCAGTTCTGAAAGCCCTCTTTCATGAGTGTCTTTAGTTGCACTGTTAGGGCTGCCTCAATATCTTTACTGGATTCAAAACTCTTCCCTTTCATAGTCATTTTGACTCGGGGAAGAGCCAGAAGTAACACGGTGCCAGATCTGGTGAAGGAGGTGGATGAGGACACCGTGTAATGCTTTTATTAGCCTGCTTTTCTACTGCGTGGCACTTGGCAGCAACATTCACTGTATTTTTGATCACACCTCACAAAGACATGAAAGAGGACTTCCAGAACGGCTTCCACAAGGGCAATGGGATAAATCTGCTAAAAGAGAGGAGGCATTTTGTGGGGGATTAATGGCACTCTGTCTTTCTTTGTAATTTTTTTTAAACACTATATTTTTTATCACCCTTGTATATTTGTCTCCTCAAATATCCCTTCTATATAAAGAACACTTTTGAAATTCTTTTTTTTAGCTTTTAAAAATGTACAGCGCCTGATTGTTGTCTAGTCACCCTTCTCAGTAATGACGCACCAGAGCTCCTTGGTCCAAGCGGCAACTCCACACCCACTCATCAACCTTGCCCGTCCTCCTCCCCCATTTTCCTCAGCCTCTGCTAACCACCATTCTACTCTCAACTTCTAACTCACCGTCGTGTCTTGAGAGATGACATCTCTGCCTACAAATGAGCATTGAATTATGATTTTAATGATGAAGTAAATCCTGAGACAGGATTTCTGTGGCCAAGATTTGTGGACATGGGAATGGAGGAAAGTCCTCAGGGAGCAGAGGAGAGAACAAAGGAGTGTATCTGTGTGGTTCTGTTTTGTTTTGTTTTTTTGTTTGTTTGTTTGTTTGGGTTTTTTTAGAGTTTAGAGGGCTTCTTTCATTCCATTTCATTCCATTTTCAGCTGTTTCTTTCAAATGGGAATGAAATAAGTACAATTTCTGCTACCATGGCTACAACTGTTCATCAGGGCTGTTACGTTGGGATCTGGAAAACAAGAAAAGTTTCTTCTGCTTCATCTGTCCCACGAGGAGCCTCCTTCACTCCCTCACCAGTCCTGCTCTCTCTCCACTCCTTGCCTACTCCTCATGATGGAAAATAGGCCATGGACCCAATTGGTTAGAACCAAAAAACGAGCCCCTGTAATTTCAGCCCTTCATCTCCCCTCTTTAACTCTGGAACCTGGTGTTTCTGCAGGAAGCATGACTTCTCTATTTCTCCATGCCCTGAGTTTTACTAACATTCTCAAATGTGCAGGCATTTTCAACAGAGCAGGGGCAGTGTAATTAAATCTTTCCACTTCCGGGATTTAGTATTAGTAAGCCTGCTAGCGCACAAATAGAAAATAGAATCTACATATTCTGATATCTGCTTCACTGATGAGAAAAATGTTATGTCAGCCTCCAATTTGCCTCCTTCTTAAGCCTTATTCATCCCTTGTTCAGAGCAAGAGGAGTGCTATTTATTGAGGTCCCTCAAATTTAACAACTATATAGAGGATGGCAGAGAAGCAACTCTGGTCAAGGGAAAGTTGGTGTCAGTGACTTGGGACCTTGCAGTGACACAGGCCTTAACACCATTCTGCCAAGAGATGTTCAGGTTAGGAGACAACCAGCATACTTTCTAAGACTTATTGAACAAATATCATTACTGAAACAAACACTGTCCTATTAGAGATTTGTGTGCACCTAAATATAAGTAAAATAATCTTTATTTGAAAATAAATCACACTGCTTGGATGGCTTTTAATTCTAAGAAAAATGTCAGCTTTCCATGGAACCAGCCTTGCTGACACCTGCAAGATAGGCTTGCTGCTTTTGTATTAATCCCACTACTTACCACAAATGGCCTTCTATGGCAGCAGCTGTGAATATGTCTTCTGGCCCATTTTTAGTGTCGTTAGTGCCTGCAGTCGAGGAACCTTATCTTGTTCATGGTCGTGTGCTTTGCAGTATCTATTATAGAGATTTGCAACTTGTAGATAGCAACAAAATGCAATTTTAAAATGTTTAGAAGCAAGCAGATCATAAACCAAAAGGCTTAGAGTGGACAGCAAATCATATGTACTTTTCCTCTGCTTAGCCATTTAATTACATATTTAAAAATCAATGAACATCAAGAACAGTCTTGAAAGGGAGTTCCTAAGGAACAGCCCTGGGTAGCTGAGAGAGAGAGAAAGACAGACAGGCAGTGTATCTTGGTCCATGTTGTCCCATGTTTTTTACCACAGTATACCTTTACTTTGCTGGCTCTATTTCTCAGGCTCTTCCATACCATCCACAGACAGCAGGAATCCACACCCCCCTACAAAATCCTCCCTTTGCCCACAAATGGGTGCCTTAGGTGAGCTCTTGCATTCCTCTCAGTGTCGTCTCCTGCCCACGATGCCCCTAGAAAGAGCTGTGGTACTTGGTCCTTAAGCAAGGCTTCTAATCCCTTCTGCTTGTGGTTCCAGAAGCTGCATTCTCTAATTACCAGATGGGTAAAGGATCTTTGTATTGGATGAGGAAACTGCCCCACATCATTTGAATTCAAAGAGGGGATACTTATGTTCATTGTCTCCTAGAGAACTTTGGGGAAAAAGTTCCCTCAGCTTCTGCCTGGTGTCCCATCCTTTTTCCTCATCTCTTCTGCCAACCTCAAAATCCTCCACCAAAATCCAGGCTTGGAGACTCGACCCATGCCTCTGCCATGTTCCCAGTGCATTTAACCAGGTATTCATTGGATAAGGGCCCTCCTTATCCAAAGCCAATTGGCCAGAGAAGCAGCACTGAGCCTCAGAAATCCCTGAGCATCAACCCTAATTAACCGCGCACTTGGTCCAGCTCTGAGCCCAGGGACAGAGACACTTGCCATTTCCTGTGCCATCTCCACACTCACACAGCACAGTCCCTGCCCAGCTCCACAGCTCAGACTTGGTGTAGAAGAGTGGACTTGATGAAGAAGCCTGAGAGAACCGGAAAGAGCCCTGCGGTGAACCTGGACTCTGTTGTAGCTCACTCCAGCCCAGCTCTGCTGCTACCTCCAAGTGACCCCGGAAAAGGAAATGATTTTCTCCATTTCGTCCTCAGTTTTTCTGTCTGTCCATAAAGCACTACAACATGCCAAGAATAAATATAGCTTAAATAATAGAAATACTAAATACTAACTTTTTGGACCTAGTCGAGTTACTCTCTCATAATCATTCAGGAAATTTCCTATAACCCCCTGTGCATTCATGCATTCAAAGCTTTAACCCAGTGACGATTACACAATCCCGGGAATACGAATGTCAGAAGTCTTGTTCATAACCTTTTGAGATGAGAAAATGGCTTGTTGCATACGCACCTGCTATGCTAGGACAAATCTGGAGGCTGACAATGAACTAAGGAGCATCATTTATTGTTGCTGCTGGAACATCCAAACCAACAGCAGAAATTCAATAGCCAAAGAGCTATTTGAGTTTTAAGCCACGACTTTTTCCTTCACTGCAGAAATACTCTGAAGCATTGGCTTTTGTCTCACACTCAGAGAAAATCACGTTGCAGAAGGAATAACCAAATAGTGTTTGTATTGCAAATAGCAAAAGTCAGTCCTCAACTTGAACTGCAGGAGGCCTATCCATTGCACAGTGTACACATGTGATAAATTGCACCCCCTCTTTTCTCAGTAAGAAGCTGGGCTTAAGTTCATTGCATTAATTTTATTGATTTATACTCTGTGCAAGGTAAAAGTCATGTGGTTTCATGGCTAACGATGATAACATGCCATGTCCCTTGACAGGTCTTCTGATTGGTCTAGGAGCAATTTCCCTCATGGACCACATCTTACAAAGATTCACACTCTCTTAAAACTTCTCTAGGTTTCAACCAACTTGGGGGAACATCTAAGTAGCAAGGAACTCATGATCTTTTTCACTAATGCTTTCTGTTTGGAGAAAGCTTCAATGGTCAGAAAGTTCCAAGGAGTCATGAGTCCAAAACTGTCTTTGTACCCAGGTTCTAAAATATTACCTTCACTTATAAATTTTCAGCCCAGCTCCTGGCCCACAGTAAGTGCTTGACACAGATATTACACTGAAATAATGCACTGTCCTCTATTAAAACCATGGTCATTAAAAGCAGGCATGACAAAGGTGAAGTGCAATTTAGGAAAAGCATTCTCTAAGATCCAATTTCTTACTTGATAAATTGTGGATAATAATAGTGCTAACCTTACAGGGTTGAGAGACGTAAATGAGATAATGAAATCCAAGCACTTAGTACAATGACTGAAAGTAAGCATTTGAAATATTCAGCTATTAGTAATATTTCCACTGTTGAGAAAGGTAGCATGTACCTGTAGTCCCAGCTACTTGGGAGGCTGAGGCAAGAGAACCACTTGAGCCCAGCAATTCCAGTCTGACGTGGGGAACACAGTGAGATTATCTCTTGAAAAAAAACAAAAATAAAACAAAAAATTTAAACACACAGAAACAACCTCTATCAAAAAAAGCAATTACTTCCATCAATAATTATTTCTGGAAACCCTTTTTTCAGTCAAAAGTACCAGGCACATATACTAAAAGGAGACAAATGAGAGAGCTAACAAAAAAAGACCTCTGTTTTAGTCCATCTCTCAAGCTCTTGTGCATAGCACCCTACTTAGTACATGGTGTATGCTACATAAGTATTTGTGTTACATGAAATAAACTTTCCTTTAATGAGGTCATATGAAGTGTAATCCCAAAATATGTTTCCATAGATGCTAGTCTTCTCCCAGTAAGCTTCACTTGAGGAATATCTATGGCAAATGCATTGATTAGTAAATCCTTTTTGTACAAATTAATTTCCCCCCTTCCTTTATCTCTTCTATATTTTTCAGGGTGTTGGACCTATTTTCACTCTTTCTTGTATAGATGAACATCACAGCCTGTCATTTCTAACAACCAATGTCACAGCATTAGAAGAGGACTCGGATATTAATTCCATCCTCTGTATTTTACATACATTGAAACTCAAGAATAGAAGCAAGATATCCAATCAAGGTGGTTCTTTTGGGGGGTAAGTTAGTTTTTTGAAACAGGGTATTTCTATGTTGTTCAGGCTGACCTTGAACTCTTAGTGATCCTCCTGCCTCAGCCTTCCAAGTGTAAGGATTACAGGCGTGCACCACCACACCTGGCTTTCACCCTGGTTCTTAGTATTTGAAGTAGAATCAGAAAATTAGTTATGATGTCGAAGCTAGAATTTCTTTTTCTCTACAACACTGTCAATAGATGTCAAGAGTCATGGTTGTATAGTATCTTTGGCATTTCTGACATCTTTTCAATGGATATAACCAAATGTAGAGCCTCCATTTATATTTTTTAGAAACTTGAAAGTCAGGCACAGTGATGCACACCTCTAGTTCTAGCTACTTTGGAGGCTGAGGTAGGAGGATTGGCTGAGTCTAGGAGCTCACAGCCAACCTGAGCAATACAGTGAGCCTCCATTTCGAAGAGGTAGAGGGAGAAGAAGGAAGAGGAGGAAGAAGACAAGGAGAAGGAGGAAGAGGAGGACATGGAGGAGAAGGAGGAGGTGGAGGGGAGGAAGAGGAGGCGGAGGCCTCTGCAATGTTTCTGGTTGCTTGGGAAACCTCAAACAGAAATAACACATCCTAGGTCCAAGGAAAAGGATCCTAGCTATGCTCCCCTCCCACTTCCTGTAAGAACAGAGTCCCCTTTCTCCCTACCGGAATTGCCTCTTCCTGATATCCTAGACCTTCCCCACAGCTAAGTCTGCAGTGGCTGAAAGGAGCCCTGCTGTGCTTGGGTCATTAGGACTCTCATCTTCCCTCTCCATACGATGGACATCAAGAGGACATAGTCTCCTCTCCTGAGAAATAGCCCCAATTAAATATGCTCATTAAAACCCTATGATTCTCCTGCTTTCTTCAAATGCACAACAAAAGCGAATCACTTTCTGCTGACCTGAAATATGGCCAGCGAGCTCTTGGCCCAAGCGGAGGTGTGGGCTTACTGCCAGAACCTCATGGGACGTGGGAGGCGGTTTCGCTGTCAAATGCCAGGCTTTGCGGCTGCCCCTCCAACTGGCTATGACAGACTGGCAAGCAACTGTGCAAGAACCCTGAACAAAATATCACAGTTTACCCACAATCAAAAGGATGATAACAAATTAAGGTAAAAATGAGTTTAAATCTGTCCAATTCTACCCCTAATTGGTCTCATCCACCATTTCTGGTTTTCTAAGTACAGGCTGTGATGTGATATGGTAGGAAAGGCATAAAACAGGAAGCCACAGCACACAGGCCCTACCACCAGCTAGTTGTATAATCCTGCAGCCTCAGGTACCTCATGGAAATGAGCATACTGCTTAGGTCTTGCATGTCACCGATTTTATTTTAAGGCACAGTCCCAATCAATTTGGCTACCAGTGAAACTGCCATCACTATTAGCTAATATTCATAAAATATTTACTTTCTGTCAGATAATGCTAGGTGGTCAGTTGCTAGGTGATAGTTCATTTAATCCTATAACTGCCCTTTGAAGGAATCTGAAATTATTCTTCCTACTTTGCACATGAAGAAACTGAGATTTAGGAGAGTGAGGTGAAATTGCTTGAGGTTATATGTCAGTCAGTGACCAAGCTCCAGAAGCTGGGCTTTGCACCACTGTAGTGTCACAGCAATATCTCAGTTACTAAAACCAATAAAGTTCTATTAAGCTTCCTCCCCTCCCCCCAGCCCACACTAAACTCTTGGTTTCTGGTCCAAAGCACATGGTTTTTATCTCCTTTAAATGGTTTACTATTTTTTTTGAACTAACTGACCACTTCTGTAGGCTTTATCCTAATTGGAAATAATCTCATCTCTGTTTTCTATTGCCCATGAGGGTGTCACTAGTCTGTATTTACTCTGACCTCCATTAATTCACCATCTACAATCTTCGTTTGGCAGTGACTACATTGCCTCATTAAGGCATTTCTTTTATTACTATCATTTGTCTTTGATCATCTTTTACTGCTTATGTCCAGATTTGAATACCTTGAGGACCAGGATATGGATCATACTTTTTGGAATTATTCTTACCATGGGAATACTGCCTTGTGTTAATCAGTAAATGTTAATTGGGTTTGGTGTAGATTCTTTCCCATCTTCTGCGTAAACTATATTCCTCATCAGTCAGTGTCTATATGGCTCTATGGAAACTGCGAGATGAGAAGTGTCAGCCAGAAGCCTGGTGGCCCCATGGAAACATTCAGCTTTTGTTACATAGGTAGAACTGGGGAAAGGCACCTTGATCCACACCTGTACTCCTATGTTAGCTTAGACTAGTTGCTTGTGCCAACACCTCACAAGGTGTTACTTGTCTTCATACCTTCACATGCCTGATTTGTCAGATCAGAACAAGCTTTTCTCAAAATGCAGCCAAGAGAAAACAGCTGGCAAATGGGAAAAGGATGGTACCAGGCACCTGGCCCTCTTAGATCAGCTTTCTGTACCAATTTCATATTTTGCATCAATGTTGAGGGCATAAAATGACTATATTTTCTCTCTCCTCCAAAATCTGGTCTGTGAGTGCCAAGTTCATAATGGGCATCTGTTGGGCTATCTGTCCACAGCACCTGCAGCTCAAACCACCAAGTTTCAAGGTCTCAGCACTCACAGGATACAATGGCAACGCCAAGGAGCTAAGGAGGTGATGTGTGTCCAAATTATCTTGTCACCTCCTCTTGGAGGTTTCAATACCCAAATGCTGAAGGACCAATGAAAGTTTTTCCAGGTGCCAGATGGTTCATAAACATCAGGTATTTAATGAATAGAGGATATGATTCAGCAAACTTTGAGGCACTCAATGATTTTCAGGAGGGATGATTTTTGCAATACTGAGTTATTACTGATCATCAATGTGTCTTTAACAGCCAGCTGTTCTGTTTTATTGACAAGAAGGCAAGGTAAACTAGCTTTGTTCACAGCACAGAGCAAATTTTTTTAATTGTGTCCCTCCTAAGACTGCTTTGGCTGAGGTGACGAGAGAGAAAGGTTCTGAATGGGGGAAATGGTAACCATGGGGGTAAATATAAAAACGTTTATCATTATTTAATACTATATAAAGATAATGTACTTTTGAAAGCAAAGATAATCACAATGTACTGTAGGGTTTATAACACATGCAGAAGTTACATGTATGAAAATAGCACAAAGGCCAATGAGGGAGAAATGGAATGTATTTCATTCAAGTAGATGATCTTAAATATTATAATATCATCTGAAGAGAAACCAGAATAAGTTCAAGATAAACAAATAAGTCTCAAATCAGCCATTAAAAGAAAATAGTTGTAAAGAAAACAAAACAGTTATACCTAATTTGCCAACAAAGAATATAATAAAATAAAACCATTCCAAAAACTCATGTAATAAAAAAGGGGGTAGAAAAAAAAGATGGGGCAAATAAGCAAATGGGACAAAAATTCAAATAGTAAAGTAATATATTTACATCCAATCATTTCAATGATCACATTAAACATAAATAGCTAACACACATATATTTGAAAAACAAGACCCAACCATATACTGTTTGAAGCCAGTTTAAATATAAACATATAAACAAATGAAAAATAAAAGTATGGAGAAGATTCACCATGCTAATATTAATTGGGAAAAAAAGCTGGATTAAAAAATAGTTTGATTTATAGCCAACTAGGAAGATTTCAGAGTAACAGATATGAACAGGAATTAATAGAATCATTTTTGGATAGATAAATGGGCCAATTCTTCGGGTGGAGAAAGCAATCCTAAATGTTTATGTATACATAAACATTATGTATAATAGCAGAGCTGATAGAACTGATAGAACTGTAAGTAGAATAGACAAATCTACCAAAATTTCAACATCCCTCTCAATAATTACTAGAACAAGTAGACAAAAAATTAATAAGAATATAGAAGACTTGAGAAATACAATTGAATAAGAATTTAATTGACTTTTTTAGAAGATTCCACATGACAGCAAAATTACACATCCTTCTCAAGTATAAGTAGAACGCTTACCAAAGTAGACCATATTCTTGGCCTTGAAAAAAGTGTCAAAAAATTAAAAAGGACTCAAATCATAGAACATGCATTCTCTAAACACCCTGCAATTAAATTAGAAATTTAGTAATAAATATTCTAGGAACTTTCCAAATATTTGGAAACTAACACATTTCTGAATAGTCCCTGGGTCAAAGAAGAACTCCAACTGAAGGCTAGAAGATATTTTGAACTAAGAAAAGGAGAAAACAACATATCAAAATGGATAAGATTAAGGTAAAGAAATAGAAGAAAATTTATAACACTTAAAATAGAAAAAAGAAAACTGTCAGTTTAATAACTTGGGTTCTTATCTTTGGAAATTAGAAAAACAAGACCAAATGAAACCCAAGGAAAATAAAGATCAGAGCAGAAATCAATAAAACAGAAAACAAAGACAAAAACATTCAAGAAAATCAAAAGCTGGTTCTTGATTAATTGCTAAACCTCTAGCAAGTCTAATCTGGAAAGAGAGACAGAGATACAAATACAAGAGACAAGAGAGGTGACATTAACTACAGATTCTAGAGATATTAAATGATGATATGTTACAGACAACATTTTACTAATAAATTCAACAACTGAAATGAAATGAGGAACTTGAACAACTAATAACTAAATGGTCCTATATCTAGTACAGTGATTGAATTTGTAGTTAAAAACCATACCTAGAGAAACTCTAGGCCTACATGGTTTCACTGGTGGATTCTATCAGACATTTTAAAAAGAAATTATATTCATTTTATACAAAATCTTCCAAAACGCTGAAGGAAAAGGAATACTTCTCAAGTCCAGCATTTTGTACTCTGAAACCAAAATCAGGTGAAGGTGTTTTAAGTAAATAAAAATATAAACAATATCCTTAAGTAGCATAGATGCAAAAATCCCTAAACGTAGTCTCAGAAAATTGAAATTTAAAACAAATTTAAAACATACACATTGTGATCTAGCAACCTTTATTTCAGAAATGAAAGTCAGTTTAATAGCTTAACATCAAATCACTATAGTTGGAGTTTTTTAAAAATAATAATCATTTGAACAAATCACCAAAACACAGTTGATAAAATCTAATATGCATTCCTTATAAAAGTTTTTTTTTTTTTTTTTTTTGTGGGTACCAGGGTGTTGACCTCAGGACCTCGCACACCAGCAGGCGCCCGTGCCGCTGAGCGATATCACCGGCCCTTTTTTCGTATGTGGGTTCCGGGAGTCGAACTCGGGCCCTCGCGCTTGCCAGGCAGGCGCTTAAGCGCTGATCCATCTCACCGGCCCCTATAAAAGTTTTAAGTAAACAAAGAAAGGATTTTATTGAACCTGATTTTAAAAAAATCTATTAAAGCATGACTTTGAAAGGTCTATGTGATCATAATCTAAAATTAAATTGCATTTTAATATGCTAGATATAAACAATAGGAAACTTAAATCTACCAAAATAGTATCATATGCAGTAATATCAGAATTCACCAAATACTTAGGAATAAATCTGATAAAGGGTGTTCAAAGTTTATACCCTGAAAAATATAAAATATTACTGAGAGAAATGAAAGAAGACATATATTAATGCAGCCTTATTATGTTCATAAGTAGGAAATCATTAATAGTAAGATGTTAATTCTTCCCAAATTGATTAATAAATTATAAGCAATCCCAATAATATCCCAGCAAGATTTTTTATATTAATTTTTAGAAACTGACACACTGACTCAGGGAAAGACAAAGACCCTGAATAGACAAAACAACAGGCAGGGGGTCTTACACTGCCTGACTGCAAAATCTATTATAGTTACAGTAATCAAGACAGCATAATAATAGTATAAAGATAGATCAATAGAACAACATAGCAGAACGGAGCTCTGAAATAGACACCTCTATGGTCAATTGATCTTTGATGTAGGAGATAAGGTAATTCAGAGTAGAAAGAGTAGTTTTCTCCAATCAGTAGTACAGGAAAATTATGTATGCAGAAAAAAGTAAACTTTTTAAAAAGTTGACTCAAAATGGGCATTATACCTAATTGTAAAATTTAAAATTACAAAACTTCCAGAAGAAAAGAGAGCAGCATCTTTGTGGCTTTGAATTTAGGCAAAGATTTCTTGATTTGATAGAAGAAGCAGGTTCTGCAAAAGAACGCTGTTATAAAGTAAACATCATCAAAATCAAGTCATGATCTTTAAAAGATACTAGTAAGACAATAAAGAGACAAACCAGTGTCTGATAAAAAATATTTACAAATCACATAGCTGATAACTGACTCATGTCCAGAATATATGAAGAACTTAAAAACATAAAAATTATAAAGCAAATAATGCAATAATCGGAATAGGAAAATTATTTCAACAGGTATTTTAGGAAGAAGATATCTCAACTCAAATAAGCACAGGAAAAAATGTCTAATATTAAGAACACCAGGTGTGATGGCACATGCTTGTAATCCTAGCACTCAGGAGACTGAAGCAGGAGGATCCCTGTAAGTTCAAGGCCAGTCTGAGCTACATAGTGAGACCCTATCTCCAAATTACATATATTTGAAAATTACTACCAATGCATCTACAGACCTATTAAAATTGCTAATACTAAAAAGACTGAACACAAGAAATAGTGGCAGGGGTATAGAGTAACTTGAACTTTCATACATTGCTAAAAGACTATGAAATGTTATAACACCTTTGGAAAGGAAACATAGTGGTTCTTTATCATGTGAACCAGCCAGGTTTTTATTCAGAATAAATGAAAGCATATACCATGCAAAGATTCACGTAAATGTTCACAGCAATTTCATATATTGATTGATTGTTTTATTTGTTGTTTGTTTGTGGTACTGGGGATTGAAGCCAGGGCCATTGCATTGAGTTACATTCTCAGCCTTTTTTCCCTCTAGTTTTTATTTTGAGACAGGGTCTTGCTAAGTCACTAAGTTGCCCAGGCTGGGCTTAAACTTATGATCCTCCTGCCTCAGCCTCCCAGAGTGCTGGGTTACAGGTGTGCATCAGCACACCTGGATGCATCTTTATTGTTAATATACCAAAACTGGGTTATCCACACAATGAAATAAAAGCAATGAACTGTGGATACACACAACATGGATGAATCTCAAAATTAAATAATATGTCCAGAGAACTCAATCAGAGCAAAGAGTACATACTGAATATTTCCATTTGTATGAAATTCTAGAAATTCTAGAAAGTGCTATTTAACCTCTGGACTGAAGGCAGATGAACAGGTAGAGAGTAGGGAAGAGGGAAAAGAGAATGGATTACAGCATGGCATGAAGAAAATTTGGAAAATGATAAATGTTCATTTTTGCGTGTGGTGATGGTTTACAGGTGTAGTGTGTATATGCAGTATACTGTATATTTCTATTCCTTCAATCAGGCTGTTACTAAGTTATAAATGCATACATACATGCACATGTACACTCATAAAGATATGTAATTCTGAAGGAAGCTGAAATCGTCAAATATCAGACATGCCATCTGATAACCCAGCGGAGAACTCATGCCATTTCCATCTTGCTTTCCTAGCTATGCGATGTGTTTCTGTTACCCTTAGGTCCTCTGCTTGAATCTGTCACATTTAAGTCACTTCCATGCATAGCTAAGAAAATATAACTCCTGAATGATACTCCTGGTTTAGTTATAATAATAAAGAAAACCCGCAATAATAGGAAAGTTTTTCTCAGAGATCTTCCAGTAGGCTGTGAAGTAAACTGTAAAGTATTTTGCCAGTTGCCCAGATCCATGAAAGGACAGCAACTCTCACCTGAGAGTAAGAATAAGATCCAGAGCTGCCGCACCCTGTGTAGCTTTAAAGGTGGTGCAAGTTCCCTGGTTAATGTGGGGTTCTGGCAACCAAATGGATGTTGAATTTATGCATTGGTTTTGAAGATTGGAAGAAAGGAGTGCATGGAAATCATTTCACTTCCCTGAACTCACCCCAAGTTCAAAGAGTTCTGAATCCAAATCCCCTATTAAATCGCCCAATTACTAGCTGTATTGGTAATTACCTACTGCTCTAGGCACCACAGTAGGGAGAGACAGGAGAAGGAGGCTGCGGCACCAACTTCAAGGAATTCCCATGCAGCAAGATAGCAAGGCCAAGACTGCCCCGCAAACAATAACTAGGAAGACCCGAGTTCTTTCTTGTCTCAGTAACCTTGAACATGCAGCTGACTCTGCCTGGGACACTTTAGACTTCACATGACTGACACCTTTCTCGGGTCACCACCTTAGAAAAGCTTGAGGACCCTTGTAGGTGAAGTTATCGCCCATCTATTGCTATCCAATGCTGATTTCTTTCATAACAATCCCAACCTGTAATTATCACTCTCATTTGTTTACTCACTTACTGTCTGTGCTGCTATAGCAGATGAACTTTTTAGGGTATATGGATATTGCATCAAACATAGTAATTGTAGTAAAATATCTGTAACATGAAATTTACCAGTTTAACAGCATATAGACTTTTTGAGGGCAGGAACCTTAACAGTTTTTTCTTTACCCCAGTGCCAAGAGCCTATGGCAGGAAGCTCTCAAAGTCCATTTGATGCGATAGTGAATGGAAGAGTAAAGGGTGGATATTTCCTCCTCTGCCTACTTGAACACAGTTCAAATGGAGCTGGAAGGAGCAGAAGCAGCTTGCTGGAGTAAAGGTAGATGCAGACAGCTGAGAGGGTCTTACCCTGCCTTCCTGCACTTGCCTGGATCTGACATGGAGGTCTCTCCCCTCTGGGTTCACAGGCAATAAAGTCACAGGCTCTCTTTGATTAAGGGTGTTCTTTCCCTTCCCTGAAGAAATCAAAGAGCAGGCAGGGTTGGTAATTCCGAGAGAGCAACTTAGGAACATAGCTCTAGGCACATTTAAAGAATGCCGGTGGCTGGTGTTTTCCTTAGAGAGCCAAAGACTTTCTCTGCCATTTAAAAAATGACAGCATTAGCTGGGCAAGATGGCACACACCTGTAATTCAGCACTCCGGGAGGCTGATTCAGGAGGATGGCAAGTTCCAGGCCAGCTTGGGCAGGTTAGCAACTTAGCAAGCCCATTTTAAAATTTAAAAAGCTCTGGGGCTGTAACTCAGTGCAAATGCCCCAAGCTCAATTCCAAGTATTGGGAGAAAAAAAAAAAAAAAAAAAAAAAAAAGGAAAGAAACAAGGCAGCATTGAGGCCAAGCTAGCAGAAACTTTCAGAAGGAGGAATCAATCTTCAGTGTTGCTGAGAACGTGTGACCCCACTTCCTTCCTTGCACCCTTCATGCTTATTGGGAGAAACCAGCTTTGTCTCAAACCTGAAGGTGAAGTGTTTTACCTGGGCCAGTGCCACTTACAGGAATGGAAATAGGGAGTAGCATAAGAGACAAATGAAAACCCTAGATTTATAAATGGGAAAAAAGCAACCCAAATTAGAAGAAAAAGCATGTAAACCAAATAGGAAGCAAACCAACTAAACAGGAAGAACAGTCCCAGAAATGGTACCAGAGAGAGGCAAGTGTTCACCCCACCCCTGGACTCGCCTGTGTGGTGTTCAGCAAGGCGTTTCTCCTTATTACTGGACTTGGCCTTCGGCAAAATGAGAAACTTGCATTAAATTCCCTCTCAGGTCCTTTCTGGTTCTGTTATTTCTGTATTCCTCCTGGGAAAGTGATAAAATCAGGAGGATCACGTTTGCATAGTCTCCACATTGAATCCAGTGAGGAATTTAAGACTCTCCTCCTTTTTTCCATCTGGTTTTCCGATCAGAGTGCTGATTGGGAGCACTGGCAGGGAGGAGGATATGGAAAGGAGAGTGGGCAGCTCAGAATCCCAAGAAGGCTGGCTGCAGAAGCAGGAGAGGACGGGGTCCTGGGGCCAGCATGCTCCTTCCACCGACACTGGATGCCCAGCCAGTGCCACCTCCCCCTTCAGCCTTGACGCAGGAGATCACAGCTGCACGGTGATGCTGCAGCAGCTGCTCCATCACCTGCCGCTGGAATAGTTCCTGGCTGCCTCTGCTTTGTGAATGACATGCTCCCAATGCAGTCTTGGTGGCTGAGTCTGACGGCCTTAGCTGTCATCATCTAGTTCCAAGCACAAGAGAAATGGGGACATTCCTGTTTCGGTTTTTTAACATCTATCATGGGAGATAAGTTCTATCTCCTACCAAAACTTGTAAAGTAGAACATTCCGCACAGATGAAGGGGTTCAGGTGTTACAGCCACAAAAAGACAAATGTTTAAAACACCTGAATTATTTACCAATGCTTCCATTTAGGGTCCAGTTTCTAGCAAATCAACTCCAGGCTGCCTAATCCAGCCCTTTCATTCCACAGACAGGAAATCAGGAGTTTCAAGAGGGATGATAACCAACCAGACAGCTGGAGCACAACTTAGGTTTCCTGCTTTTGGGCCAGTTATCTTTCTACTATATCATGCTGCCTCCCAAGAGTAAGAACAGAATCAGGTCTGATGCCGAATGTTCTTAAAACATATTTATTTCTGCAACATAGGTTGGTTTTATTTCTTACAGAGATTTCTGATGCTGAGCAAATTAAACATGATCCTTTCCATATTCTGATACAATTAGTATTTATTAACTACCTACTATAATGGCAGACATTGTGCTTGTGCTTTCTGTAATGTAGCAGGAGGTTCAGGGATCTGTTTGAATCAGAGGAACAACTGGTAATGGGGAATAGAGTGCTATACAGCTTCTCTAGCCATCTGCCTCCTCTGCTTTTCTCTAATCATCATTTTACTCTCCCCTTTTGATAGCTACATCTGCATCTGGTCCTTTTGGCTGAAAACAAGACATGCAACAGCCATGGAAAGATATGTTGCAGTGTAATAAAATGATTGCCTCCCTTTGTAGAAGTACCAAGCCCCCGAGGAAGAAACGGTTGGCCCAGGGTACCCATCCCTGGCCCACCAATTGTAGCCAGGGGTTAGATTTACATTGTGCTTGGCTGCTTCCAGAGTAACTCCCACAGTGCCTTCAGGGATGGGAGGACAGCTCCAAGAAAAGCTTGGAAGTGCTCAGAGAAAACATTCATTCTATTACACACATTGAACTAATTAATGCATTAGTCTTATTCATTCATTTATTCATCAAATATTGATTGAACACTGCTGCAGTCTAGGCCCTATTTTAGATAATACAGATACAACAGGGTGCAAAATAAACAAAGAAGGTAGGAGAAAAGATAATAGGCAAGGAAATATATTATGTGCTAGATAGTGGTGTCCGGGAAAAAATCAAGCCAGGGTAAAGGAGTGGTTATTTGTGCACACATGCACCATTTTATGTAGTATGGGCAGAGAAGGCTTCACTGTGAAGAGGGTATTTAAGTTGAAATCTGAAAGAAGTGAAGGAGTGAGTCGTGAGGTAAAAGCATTCCAAGAATAAAAATGAAAAGTGCAAAGATCCCTGTGCTTTTTATGTTCATGAAATACCAAAGAGATTGAAATGGCTCTAGTGGTGAGTAAGAGCAAGAATGCTGGGAGATAATGTCTGAGAGGTGAGAAGATGGATACTATGGGCCTCAGGCTTTCTAAACCACTATAAGGACTGTGGCTTCTATTCCAAGTGAGATGGGAAGCCATTTGAAAGTTATCAAAAGGGAAGTAGCATCTCATGTATGTCTTTTGTACTGAGAGCAGCCTGCAGAGATGAGATGATGGTAGTTGAAAATAGTGGTGATGAGAAGGTGGTCACATTTCATATTGATTTTGAAGGTGGATCTGACAGCATTTTGCTAATTGGCTGGATATCTGAAAATATAAAAAGAGATTCGATGATGCATTTCAACCTGAGCAACCAGAAGGATAGTGTACCCATGTACTCTGAAAGACTAGAGTAGAAACAGGGAAGTAGGAAGAGGGAACTTAGAGTCCAATTTGGGCATGTTAGACGTGTGATGCTTCTTACAAATCTGAGTGGATGCTGAGTGGACACTTGGCTATATGAATGTGAAGTGCAGGAGAGAGGTGCTGCTAAATATATATATTCAGTACTATATATATATATGAGTTTTCAGTAGATAGATGGTACTTAAAGCCTTAAAAATGAATGTGGTCACCATGAAAATGAATGTCAACTTGAAAGAGATGAGGACAAAGGTGTGAGAGATAGGATAGATCATTGTAAGTTTGGGAGATGAGAAGGAACTACAAGATAGTAAACAGAAATATTCAGTAAGATAGGAAGGAAACCTAGAGAAAGTGATATTCCATAAGTGAAAGAGATGTTTAGGAAAGAGGAAATCATTCAGTGATAAGTTCGTATACTTCATTGCACATAAGACCACTGGATTTTACAGCATGCAGGCCAATGATCTCTGCATAAGTTGTTGGGATTTTGTTTTCAACAAGGTGATCGGAACAAAATCCAAACACAGTAAGTACAAAAGAGAAAGAGGGAAGAGAAAAAATCATTAATCAACTACAGCCAGTAGAGAAAGCTTGGGAAATTTTGCCACAAAATTGAGAAGAGAAATGGGATAGCAGGGGAGAACAGATGTTTGTTTTTAAGATGAGGGTATTGAGCCATCTTTATATGCATCTGTGAAGGACCCAATAGAGAAGGGGATCTAAGGGTGCAGGCAGGGAGACCAGTTAACAATCTAGTACCGTGTAATCACTTAAACAAGAGACACTGGTGGTTGAAAAGGGGGAGAAATTATTACTGGAGAAAGCAGGGAGAGATACTGGAGGGAGAACCTGGGTGGGTGAGAAGTGATGGGATCAAGGGCATTAGGCAGATTGGCCTTAGAAAGGAAAAGGATGAAAGTACAGCATACAATACAAAAGCAAGTGAAGTGCTGGTTGTAGAAGGAGAAACATACAGAAGTTCCTTTTTTCCCAAGTTCATTTCTCTTTTCAAAGTGCAGTAACTAACAAGTAAGGTCATCAGCTGAAAATGATAATGGAGGAAGAGATCTTGGAAGTTTGAAGAGATAGGAAAGAGTGTGAAATATAAGCAAATGGGAGATTAGATAAACTAGGGAAATTTAATAGCACTTCCAGACTGTATGATAGGTCTTGGAAATTTGTGATCATGAATTTCAAGTGAGACCAAGTAACAAGTTTAGTTGGTTTAGTTGTTATATTCTAACAGCATTTAACTGCATGCATGCAGTCACCAAGTAAGTAGAGTGTTAGATTTAACTAGATTTGGGGTCTTCTTACACAGATTTGATCAAGAAAAAAAATGGGATGGAATTTAAGGTATTAGCAAAGGTGCAATTATAATCATGAACTATGAAAACTAAGCTGAATAAGTAGGACAAGAAGACAGAAAAAGAACCAAAAGGTGGAAGATTCAGTGGTTGTGCATCTTGATGGTGTAGACATTTTCTTAGAAATGGGATATAAAGAGTGAGCTACAAATCTACAAGGTAAAGAATGAAACGTTTGAAATTGAACTGACAGAGAGATGGTGGTATTTAGCCAGAATATTTCAAGAGAAGATGATCCTGGTGGGGGAGGACACAAATATTAGAAAAATGGAGTTTGAGAGTCAGGAAGCAGGAAGAATTACTTTTGAGATACTGAAATCAAGAGTTGTAACTAGAGGGCTGGGGGTGTACCACAGTGGAAGAGTTCTCGCGTAGCATGCACAATCCCCTGGCTCAATCCTCAGCACTGCAAAAATATAAAATAAAACAAAAACAAAAAAAAACAGTTATGACTACACAAAACTTGATAGCCATAACTTAAAAGAGGAGAGGTTGAATTAGTGTCATTGTTCAGGGAATTCAGTCCATGGTCCACTGGCTCCAAAACAAGACCATCGTGGTGGTAGGATATGGTGGAGCAAAGCTGCCTAGTTCATGTAGTTGAGAAGCAGAAAAGGGGAGAAGTCTAGAGAAGAAGGAGCCAGCAACCAGACCGAGACTCCAAGGCCATACCACCATGACTCACTTGAACAGACCCAGAAGTGTATTCCACCAATCCCCTGGGCAGATCCCAGAGCCAAGTGACCCTCCACCTAACTCCATCCTAGGAATTGCCATAAGTAGGTGACCTGAGATGCAGTGACTGGAAGAACCAGTCTGTCCCAAGCTCAATGTGATTGCAGTTGAGTTGGACATCACCAATAAATACTCTGCTGTTAGGACCAATGCTAACTTCTCTGCCTTCTAACTTTCCCTGTTCCTTTGGTTACCTCCTACTTCATCATGGAACACTTTGTGCATGCCCACAACAGAAAGTTCAAAAAAGGCAAAACACTTGACCTAAGATCACATAGCTGAAAAGTGGGATTATTTTGTTTCCAAGAGGTAGTCTGAGATACATGGTAAAGAGCTGAATAACAAAAGTCAAGAAAAAAATGTGTCTTGTGAAGAAACTAGCAGCAATAACAAGTTCAGAGCAGGCAGGGAGCAAGTTGTTTTTTTGTTTGGTTTGTTTTCATTTGGGAATGACAGGGTTGACCATCCTGAAGCCTCAGAGCCCTTTTTAATTTCTTGTCCTTGCCCCCGAAGTGCTGTGTGATAAAAGATTAAAAAGGGTGAGGGCCTTTGAAGATTTAATAATAATAATTTTGTAAAGGTCATTACAAAATGCTTTACAACTGTTTATCTTATCTTTTAATTCCTATTTTGAGAAACAGGAAGAAAAATAAACAGGAAAAGTGCACCAAAAACCCCAAGAGGATCCAACTGAGCAAAAATAGTGCTGACAGGAAACAAGTATCTTAATCCCTAAAGGGGAAGGCAGGATGTAGCATGGATGGAGAAACTCCGACAGACTGATTACTTTTAACTGATATTGAAATAATCAATTACTGTTAAATGGATCAGTGACAAATGTGTGGGCAACACTTATTGCCCATCAGCCCTTCATATCCAATTAGGCATTTCACAACTGTGCTCTGCCAACAGGAAAGGGAACCAGACCTGGCAACGCCTCTACTCCAGTGGCCAAGTTAATCCATTGTATCTTGGCCTCGAATGCGGCCGCCTAAACGCGAGTGTTGCTGGAGTGTCTAACTCATGACACTGGGCTGTGGATTTCACATACAAAGTAACAACTGCCATACTTAAGACGTTCTTCTGTCATTCAAAGCATTCCTACTTTATCAGTTCTAAGCTGTACTACAACTGTGACTTCATTTGTCAAATTACTCTGGATTTATCGAGTGAATATTTATAGACCACTTCTCTACACGGAGCGCTTGGCTTGTCACGCGAGTGGAGGGACTGATGAGCCACAACTCTTTAGCAACTGATAATCTAGTTAAATAGTAAAGTTAGGGTTTGTCAAATCTCTATTGTGTTGTTGCAGTCACACACTTCTTGCTTTTTAGGGTCCTCGACTACAGCTCATGAGACTATTTCTACTCCTGTACACCATTTAATCAGTGGGGAAGATGGCAGGTGAATAATTTCCCTTCTTTGGAACCCACTGTATCTCCTAAAAGGAAAGATTTGGCCCCTGGTCAGTACATTATTTTCCGATGCCAATAGTTGGTGAGTCTATTACTATCTTATTTTCATTTGTTTGACAGGCATACTCTGTATACCACTTTGTGTCAAACACAATTCTATAAATTTTAATTTACATACTCATAACAATTCTCTTATACAAACACTATTATCATCCCTAATAATGTAATTATACTAACACTATAATAAAGCTACTATTATCTCCTTTTACAGATGATGAAACTGAGGCACAAAGTCACAAAAACACTTAAGATATATTTTACCATTAAGACATACCTTGTTCAGTTCTGCTTCACCGAGTGATTTATAAGCAGCTTTTAAAATTCATGACTCATGTGGTTTCGTTATCAGTTTTGTAGAATGTCTCTTACTTGGATGGGAGAAAAGCTTAAGGAAAGTCGCAGTCATCCACAAGAGACAGTGGGGAAATAAGGAGCCCATCGGTGTCTCATACACACACATTCAACAGCCATGACACCCAGTTTAAGCGACCCAGGAGCATCCTTGCAGAGCCCCTTTCTGTCCTTTCTGCCCCTATAACCTACACCACCTCTGTTCCCTCTTCAATGGGAGAAGATGTGTGAACATGCCTAACACAGCACCCCACTCATTTCACAATCTACGTAAGTCCTCTTCGCTTCATTTCCTCTCTCCATCTCTCCTTCCTCTTGCACACTCAGTCATCCAATCTCACCACTTTTATAGTGATGCTCTCTTCCGCATTACTAAGCACTTCCCACCTAAATATGATTCTAATTCCCACCCCTAAACTGTCTGAGTATCTCTGCAACATGATTCCAAACTTCTCTTAGCTTCCCCTCCTTCTGCTTTCAGAGTCAATTTATCCACTACTCCTACGACCATCCTGCAACTGGATCCCACACGACAGCCCTGCAGTGTGGTGATAAAAGGCGCCCTTTCCTGCCACGCCCAGCTCCTTCTTCCCCTCCTGCCCTGTCCCAACAGTGCCATGATCCTAGGTTGCCCCTTGCTTCAAAATTTCTGTCTCCTCCATCAGCATCAGGCTTGACTTCACCTTACCCTTCTCAACACCCCACCTGTTGGACAACCAAGGCAAAGTAGAATTTTAAAAATGTGTGCTCATTGATATGCTAACAAATGGTGGTGAAAAGACATCAGTTCTAGATGCAACACCATAGAGAGTGAAGTTTTTAAAAATTCACGATAGGTATATATTTTAATATTTCATTTTTAATCTACTTTCAATTGAAAATGGATATACTTAATACAACATGGATGTTTTGAAGTATGTACACATTGTGGAATGGCTAACTTGAACTAATTATCACACGTATTACCTCACATGCTGATCACTCTGTATGGTGAGAAAATACTAAAAACCTCTTCTCTGAGCGGTTTTCAGAAACACCATGCATTGCTTTAACTATGGTCACCATGTTGTACCCTAGACCTCCAGAACTTATCCCTCCTAGCCGAGATTCTGTATCCTTCACCCAACATCTCCCCACCCTTACCCCATCCACCTCCAGTGCCTAGTAGCTGCCATTCTGCTCTCTACTTCTGTAAGTTCCACTTTATTAGATTCTACATGTACATGAGACCATGTAGTATTTATGTGTCCATATCTGGCTTATTTCTCTTAAAATACTCCAGTTCCATCTATGTGGTTACAAATGACAGAATTTCCTTCATTTTTAGCACCACATAGTGTTCTATTGGATACATGTGCCATATTTTCTTTATCCATGTACCCTCCAGCAGATACCTAGGTTGCCTCTCTAGCTTGGCTGTTGTCAGGGGTGCTGCAATGAGCGTGGGATAGCTCTTTGACATACTTCATTTTCTTTGGGTAGATACCTAGTAGTGAGATTCCTGGATCATATTGATTTTAATAATATTTAAAGTACTAACTTTTATAACTTTTAAAAAATTAGACAAGAGGCAAGGTGATATGTGACTCATTTGCATTATGAAGTTATTCTCCAGTTTTCAAGCTAGACCCCATGCTCCGCTGCTTTCTCCAAAATTACCACAACTCCCCACCACTGTGCCTGTGGAGAGGATTGGTCAGGTCCACATCATCTATCAAATGTGTCACAGTGGGGGAAAGATTTCGAACTACAGGAGAAAGAGAGAGTTCCTGGGCTTTGAATCAGAAAACTTGAGATGCGGTCCAAGCTTTTCATTTACTTACAGTTTAACTTTGGGCAGATTACTACCCCCATTTAACTCTCAGGTTTTTAGTTTGTGAAGTAAATAATTTGATAGAGAGTGTTAGTCACTAAAATCCCTAAGGCTTTTGCATTTGAAGATTGTATGATTCTAAACTTACCATCCAAATGTCCATGTCCACATGTCTGATTTGTAAAATTGCATAGAAGAGTAGCAATTTCTAAACTTCCTATTAAGTGGCCCTTAATGATAAATACAACCATGTAATCATGGCTCCTGCCTCAAGGAGTTTTAATCCATTTGTGGAAAGAAAAATTGATAAGAATAATTAGGATAAATAAGTGAGAAATAGTTTTATTTCTACTTCTACTTATGTTTAAATTTTAGAACAAAAATCCTACTTGAAGATTGATGTGATCATGACATAGACCTTAAGCCAGGTGTGTTTTCTCTTTTTCAAAATTCTTAAGTTTTATTAAAAATGATAGCACACAGAAACATCAGATTCTCTTTGTTTAGTTTGTTTTTTGTTTTGGGTTTTTTTTGTTTTGTTTTGTTTTTTTGAAACAGGGTCTTGCTATGCAGTTCAGGCTGACCTTGAACTTGCTTATGTAGCCTAGACTGGGCTCAAACTCAAAGCGATCCTCCTGCTTCAACCTCCCAAGTGCTGGGATTACAGGCATGCACCACCACACCTGGCAAGATTCTATTTTAAAGTTAAATTGACAGCATCTCCCAGAACATTCCTGGCATTGCATCCATTCTTGTCAGTATTACAAAAAACAAAACAAACAAACAAAAAGAAAATCCAAACCCAATTCCAAATCCAAAATAACAAATAAACCTGCTGGTAAACATTTTTCTTATTTTTCTAAACTCTACCCTAATTATTTTTCTAAGTCCTACATTTGTACCTTTTCAAGAATGGCAGCATTTTTAAAAAAATGATTTAATATTAGTGAGAACTGAACTTATTTTCTTCACATTAATTAGAAACAAAAAAACCACATGCCCTACTCAAACTCAGAGAAAATATGCATCTGTTCATTAAAGCTCACCTGCTTTAGATAATTTTTTTCTCTTCACACATAAGTATATTAAGCCACTGTTTGATCCATGCACAAAAACTATACAAAATGAAGAGAGTTGTGAATTCCCTGGAGAAACCTGAAGGCAAAGATCAAAAGCCGTATGATACCAAATAAAAGCAAAATTCAGAGAAACTGGTACTGTGCAGACAGTTCAGAAGGATGAAGAAAATTTTGTACAAATATTGCCAGGAGATGTAATCCAAACAGAAGCCTTAAGCATCCACTTTCCCGCAGCAATAATGATCTTCTCATATAACCCTGACACAAGTGCCTTTTTTGGATTTTAATAAACAGACTCCTAACTCTGTCCTATTTTTACCCATTGTATCAGAATCTTGTTTCCAGGCTCTCTTTTCCCTTTCATAGTATAGGCCTTGGATCAGAGCCCCACCCAACATTTTCTATGGAAGATAAGCTAAAATTTTGGGGGGCAGGTTTTAATTGGAGGACAGAGGAAATGACTTTGGATAGAAAGTAAGGAAATAGTGAGTATTCCAAGGATATGTGGGACTTTAAGAGTGAAACTAGTACTGAAGAGTTTGGAGAGAGGTAGGCAGAAAATTTCAGATTTATTTCCATAAATGATTAGTAGCATTAAAATAAACTCAAACATATAAGTGATACAACAAACATACAAACAAAATTATATTTAAAAAAAAGATCAAATAAATATCCTCCTGCTAATCTTAAATATGACAGGTCCTAGAGCCAAGAGCATGTTATAAATTTTAAAAATAAAATAGAAATTTAAAAAAGAATGACAACTTCTTCCCTCTCATTTTCTCGTATTGCAGCCCAGGGACTAATAGCTAGAGCAGTGGAGAGTTTTAAATTGCCCATTAATTGGCATGCACCGAGAGGGAACCAATTGCTAAGGTAACCAGGTCCCATGCCATATGGGGCTTTGTGGAGTCATTCCAACACCTTGAGCCACCTTGGACATGAACAGGCCATCCTGGAGGATGCTCGGCCTATGCCTGGCCACCTGCTTCTAATTTCTACCCAAAAGAAGGCAAGGCAGTGATCCGGGCTAGCTGACATTTGTGGTGATTTTAAAAGGGAAGTTTGGGCCAGTGAGATAGCTCAGCGGCATAAGTGCCTGCCTGACATGCGTGAGGTCCTGAGTTCGACTCCTGGTACACACATAAAGGAATAAAAGGGCCGGCGATATCGCTCAGCGGCACAAGCACCTGCTGGCTAGTGCAAGGTCCTGAGTTCAACTCCTGGTACCCACATAAAAAAATAAAATAAAATAAAATAAAAGGGAAGTTTGATGGTGAAATTTCATCATGAAATGTGAAAAGATTAATGTTGCCCACTGAGCCTTAATCTCTCTGCCAAGACAATTTTAACTGGGACACCCTGGATACTTTCCCACAGAATTTTGCAGCTATAAATTGTTAGAGCTAGAATTGTCCTTAGATGTTACCACTTGATTTGTCAACTGGCAAAACAAGCCCAGAGGGAAGAAGGAAAATTTTTAAAGCCAAATTTTAATTAATTCTAGCTCTCTAGATATCAAAAACCACCCTATTTACAATTCCATATTCAAGGTATCCCTTCTTACTTCCTCTCCTCTTTTTATCCTGTCCTACTTCTTCCCCATAACACTTACTTTTTAACTTGCCTTATGATTTTTAATTAAGCTTCTTGCATATCCCCTGCTCCCCACTCTAAAATACAAGCTCCTCCAAGGATTTCTGCCTACATCCCCCAGGGAGACAGAACGCTCAGCAAATACATTGAGTGAGTAAATAAAAATTGGATCCAGCACTTACTTTGAACCATTCTATATTAATAAGTATTACCTGCAAAATGAGCTAATAATTCCCAAAGATGTTATGAGGATCAAATGAAGTAAAATGAGAAAGTATTTTCCATGATTCTAGACTCCAAGTGGATAAATACTGGCTGTCTTCCTTTAAATGCTTGAAGTCATAAATGCCCATCTCTCAGTCTTCTCCCTTTCCGACCAGTTAAAATCACACCAGATACTATACATCATCCAACTAGATGCCATAGCTTTTTTTCCTGCGTCTTAAGAGTGGAAGGATGGGTACATACTGAGTAAAGGCAGTACAGAATGTGTGGAACCAAGGAAGAAGCACTGACTCCAGAGCCAGGCAGATCAAGTGTTCAATCCTGACCTGACCACATTTTCACTGTGTGACCTTAGAAAAGATCTCACTTTTCTGGTCCTACTTTCCTGCTATGAAAAACGAGGCTAGTAATGCCTACTTCACAGTGTTGGTGAAGGTTAGTCAGAACATGATGTTTGTAGATCATTTCTACAATAACAGATAACTTAAAACTAAACAAGTAAATCAATAAAGGTACTGTTATCCTTGAGAAATAAATGGATTTATTTGGAAATTTATCTTTCAGAAAGATGAGTTATAAACTAGCCCCATGAGTTATAAATCGCCCCATGATTGTGTATTAACATATATTACATTAAAGCTTACGTATTAGAGACTACAGGAGTTTATGGCCAGATTCTCTATTTATGTTTCTCATTTTGCACATGACAAAGCACCGTGGAAGATACTAATATTACAAACTCAAATTTATGGGGGTATAACTCAGTGGTAGAGCACTTACCTAGCATGTATGAAGAAGCCCTTGGTTCAATCCCCAGCACTGCCAAAAAATATAAGACAATCTCAATTTATTGAAGAATATGGTTTATAAAAAAAAGAAACAATTCATACACGTGAAAATTCTTAGAATTTTCAAGTACTTTATAGTTTAAAAAATACCTTTGTATCAGTTCTCTCAGTCATCTTTGTAACCGTGTGCACTGAGTTAGAACTTGGACTCTGGGCTTTTTGAGTCCCATTTTATTCACTTTGTCCTTAGACTTCAGACATATTCAACTTCTCCCCACTCTCAGATCGTGAGTCGTACTCTTTCTAACATTAGCTCAAGTTGCTTGAACGCCCTCTTTTTCCTAGTCCCCTAAATCCATTTTTTTTGTGTGGGTACCGGGGATCAAACTCAGGACCTCGCGCTTGCCAGGCGGGCGCTTATGCCGCTGAGCTATCTCACCAGCCCTCAAATCCATGTTTTGAAGTCCTATCCAGGGACTGGTGAGATGGCTCAGCAGCATAAGCACCTGCCCGGCAAGCGTGAGGTCCTGAGTTTAATCCCTGGTACCCACATAAATAAATAAATAAATAAATAAATAAATAAATAAATAAATAAATTCCTATCCATTCATCAAGACATAGTTTGAGATTTTTTCCTTCCTAAAGCCTTCCTTTAGCAGATGCCTACAGAGAACATCTATAGTTTTTACCTGTCTGATGCTCTTTCTTTTTATTGATGGTGTATTTGACAGTCTTAATGATCCCGGTGGGGCTTTCAAGTGTTCAGCCTTCCTCTTTTCTTCCTAAAGCTTTCCTCTTTCCAAGCTTCTTGCCTCTGCGACAGACACAACACAGAAGTTGGGCATATCATTCAAGCCAAGCAAACTGGCTCTCTACTGAGAATACAGGCTGGAATCACAGGGCAGCGGACCATTCTTTTGTGAACTCCTGGGTCTTAAGTGACATTAGTAGCACAATCCTAAAGACATTCTCCATGACCTTAGGCTGCTGGGCTCACAAGAGTTGTCCTTCTGTACCTGTCTTTCCATGATTTTTATTATGAACTCTTTATTTAATTCTGCAAGCTGTTGAGTTTCCTTCAGTAAATTTTCCATTTTGTTGCTTAAAGTTAGTTTGTAAGCAGTCAAGAAAACTACACTGCTACATTCTCTCCAATATTACTAGAGTTATTCTTGATGACCCTATCACATTTGTCACTTGTCTGCTTTAGATTATAGTTATTTATATATGTCCTCCCTTCTTCAACAGTAAGCACCTCACCAAGTTCTGCATCCTCTCTGGTGCTTACTATCACTCATGAACCGTGGCTTTTCCAAAAAAAAAAAAGTTAATGGATATGAAATTGAGAAAACACATTTTCTTTCAATTCCAAACAAATTCAAACTTTCATAAAACATTTAGTTCCAAAAGAGAAAATTTCTCAAATGCTTGGAATAATGAAATCTTAGAACTGGAAGGAATCTTTAAGTTCTATTTCCTCTCATATGAATGTACATGCAGAGTGAATCACAAATAGGTATCACTGGAACGATCATAATGGGAAACATGATTGTCCTCCCACCCTAAGAGAGTGAGCCTCGATTTCATTCCCTCTTCTAATGGGCAAGTCCAGCCCAGAAGCCAATCTGGTCTGGTGAAGAAAGAAGCAGAGGAGGGACAGTGATGCACACTGCAGTTTCTGGAAGAAGAACAGACCAATAGAGAAATATGGAGGTTTAGTCTGACCAGTACCAAGATTATAATGTGCTTCTGGATTTCACTCCCATATACATCCAAAGATGTTTAGAAACATATTTCAGCATGTGTGAGGGAAATAAAGAGCAGACCCACTGCTTCAAGTGGAGAGGAAGGCCTGGAGACCTGGCTTGCCAAAGGGGAGGACTCTACCCTCCCTGCCTTCACACCAGGGAGGAAACAGGATGTGTTTAATGCTCTGATGGGATTCCTCCAACTTTTCTGTCTGTTTTCTTTTCAACTCTATTTCGCTTCAAGCTACCTTTGTCATCACACAGCATTTCCTTTTAATTCTCTTGGATTCTCCATTTCTTTAATTTATAAAATCACAGATGTAACAAATGCGTATTTTTTCAAATGTTCCACTGAAACTTCATTATAAAATCTGAAAAACAATGTCTCTTTAGTAAATAAATAAACTTATTAAATGAACTCTTGAAAATAAAACCATATATATATAAGTCATCTTCCACATATAAAATACATGTGAGAGTTTAAATAAATGTATCAGTGTGTTTCTGATGTATAAAGGAGCTAAACTTAACCCAAAGTATATCTAATATTTGAAATATGGGAAAGAAAAAAGGAAAGAGAGACTTTTCTTTCCTAAAGAGAGACTGATATTTTTGTAGTATCTGATGAGTGAGTGATATATGTATGCATGATGTTTGTTACAAATGAGGAAATGACTTGCCTGTAAAAGGAATTGAATGAAGCCAGCTATGAGATACTCACTGTTTGTTTGTTTGTTTGTTTGTTTGTTCATTTGTTCAATTTGTTTCAGTAGTGGGGGTTGAATCCAGAGTCTTTGCACTGAGCTACTTCTCCAGCCCTCTTTTTATTTGAAGGCAGAATCTTTCTAAGTCACTAAATTTCCCCACGCTGAACTCAAGCTTGCAAACCTCCTGCCTCATTCTTCCAAGGGTTTGTCATTGCACTTGACCCAATCACATTTTTTAATAGATTTTTTTTTCCATTGGAAAAATGTTCACAATCAGCAACAAAATAAGGGAGGAAAACTTCCCCCATGTGATAAACTCAGGAAATGACAGTCAAGAAGAAAGCCGGGTTCTGGCACAGAGAAGTACAAGATAGTGCGGCTCCTCCCTCTGCCCTGTCCCCCTAATCAGTGCTGAGGAAGGATAGCAAATTGCAAATACCTCTGACTTGGAGGAAGCAAACCAAGGGAGTGTGGCGTTAGTTATGGGAAAATACATGGAAACATCTCCTATCCTGCTCGATGCACCCACCACCACAGGAACTCAACACCTGGCAGAATGGTTGTCAAGGCTTGAAACCTTCCAGGAAGGGTATGGTGCTGAATTAAAGATGCAAGGTGCCGAGAAATAAGACAGCACCATGGAGTAGGCCCCATTCCCCATTCAGGAAAAAATAAAGTTAAGAACAAGACGTTTTATCCTTTCAACTCCTTGCTACTGTACTGTGGGTATCCAAAATAATAGAACTTCTGACTTCATTAATAAATGAGTTGAGCTAGTGACTTCACTAATAAATTAAAATATCATCCAGAATCATTAACAAAAGAAGCCTCTGAATAAGATTTCTTGTGTGTTTGATCAACATAAGACAGGACCCTGAGCCACATTGCTCTCGCATGAATGAACTGAAGAAGAAATTATGTGGGGGTTGCTGAGGATCAGATGTGAGCCAGCGGGAGGCAGGTGGGGCACAATCCAGCTGGCAGGGCACTATCCTGGCCCTCACAGCCAAGTTACCAAATCCTAATGTTTCAGTCTGTGCACCCACCAAAAATTGTCGTCCACCCCAACTAACACAGTATATTATCTCTGCTTTTTTCATAGCTAAAATCCTGTATTCCATTGTGCTCTCAAATTGCATGTTCTTTATAGAAGCACCAGGAAAAAAACATGAACTTCATAGGAGATAATTTTGAGATGGGAAAGACATTTTTACACATGACACAAAACCCAAAATTGTAAAACAGTGACAAATTTGAGAAGATTTGTGAGTGTTGAAAAATAACATAAGTAAGGTCAAAAGTGACAAGAAAAAATATTAGAAAATATATATATGCCCTATGAAGTATTTTATTATAAAAGCTTTTAATAAATTAATAGAAAAGGCTAAATAGAAAAATAAGGAGAATGGAATAAAATATTCCTAAGTACAAACTCTGTTTTTCCTCTTTTTACACTTAAATAATTTCACACCATTCTTGGAATCAAAATCAAAATCCTTACATGGCTTACCATCTTAATCACAATCTGGCTCCCCTCCACCTCTAATTTCATTCCTTGCCATTTGTCCCCTCCTTTCCCCATTCCACATAAACAGGCCTTCTTCCAGCTTCTCAATTTCCTCATGTATTCTCCCTTTGGAACACACCCTACTTCCCTAAAAAGTAATAATAAAACAAAATCCTTATTTTCTACAGATATTCAAGTCTTACCCTAAATGATACTTTCTCAGAGAAGCCTTTCTTGACCATTACACCCCCCTACCCCATACTATAGAAAGTTCCCTGTTACTTGGTCTCATATTCCTCTACCTTTTCTCTTCTTTGTACATATGTATATATGGTAAAAGAGAGACTATATGTATGTATATATGTAGATCTATATGTAGATAGATAGGTAGATGATAGATAGGTAGATAGATAGATAGATTTCTCTTTCCTCTACTTCATGGTAAATTCACCCAAAAGTAGATGATTCTATCTCATCTTACCATTTGACCTGGCACAAAAGGCAGTTAAACAAATATTTGCTAAATTAATGCATCCTTTGATTCTGCTTACCCCAATTAATATATTCAGATAAGATTGGTAAACATTCCTCACTTGACTCTTTCTGGTATTATTGCATTATCTCAAACAGTAGTTATCTAAGTATGAGCCTTAGATCAACATAAGTAACAAAAGAAACAACAGATAAATTGTACTTGAAAATATAAAACTTTTTGCATCAAAAAACTGAAGATACACTTACAGAATGCAAGAAAAATTTTGTAAATCATATATGTGATAAAGGCCTAGCCAGGCATGAAGGTGCACACCTGTAATCCCAGCATTCGGGAGGCGGAGGCAGGAGGTCACCATGAGTTCAAGGCCAGCCTGGGCTACATAGTGAGCTCAAGTCCAGCCTGGGCTACATAGTAAGACCCTGTCACAAAAATAAAAAAAAAAAAAAAAAAAAAAAGGGTCTAGTATTCAGAATATATAAAACACTCTTGTGATTCAACAACAGAAGTCAAAAACTTACTAACTAAAAATAAATGGATAACAAGACTTGGATTTACTTTTCTCAAAAAAAAAAAAAAAAGGCATATAGAAAATAAGCCCTTCTAAAAAATTCTTATTATCATTACAAATTAGGAAATTTCAAATAAAAGCCACAATGAGATGCCACTTCACAGTCACTGGGATTATTATAATAAAAATAATTTTTTTTTTTTGTGGGTACTGGGGGGTCGACCTCAGGACCTCGCGCGCCAACAGGCACCCGTGCCGCTGAGCGATATCACTGGCCCCTTTTTCGTATGTGGGATCCGGGAGTTGAACTGGGGCCCTCGCGCTTGCAAGGCAGGTGCTTACGCCGCTGAGCCATCTCACCGGCCCAATAAAAATAATTTTTAAAAAAACAAAAAATAGTAAGTCTTGGTGAGGATGTGAAGAAATTAGAATCCGTATTCCTCCTGTGGGAGAGTGAGAGGGTATACTGCTATGAACACAGTGTGGTAGTTGGCTTAGTACTTTTCTCCTCACTGAGACACAATACCTGACCCTTAAGGAATGAGAGGTTTATTTTGGCTCACATTCCAGTTGTCTCAGTCCTTGTGTGGTTGGCTGGCTTGAAGGCAAGGAGGCGCGGCACAGTAGCATGGTGAAGGAATAGCTCTTCACATCATGGCAGCTAGGAGCATAGAGTGAAGGGAGGAGTCAGGTAGAGAAATACCCCCTTCTAGGCCATATCCCTAGTGACCTGCCTCTTCTGACCTGACCCCGCCTAACAGCAAGTCAGCTGTACTGCCCGATAATTCAATCACCTTCCAAACACATTGAGGTTTCAGGGACAATTTTATATCTGATCTAGAACATTCTTCCCCTTGTCCCCAATAGACTCGTGAACATCCCTTTTTGCAAAATGGATTTAGTTCATCTCTAAGAGTTTTCAAAATCCTAACAGTTACAATATTGCTGCAAAGCCCAAGTCCAAAGACTCTTCTGAGACGTAAGGCAAACTCTTAATTGTGAGCCCCTGTAAAAATAAGAAAGAAAGTTAAACACTGTGGACATATAATGACAGAGGGTAAACAATTGTCATTCTAAAAGGGAGAAATAGGGGTATGGAAACCTGTGGGATCAAAGCAAGACAAAAACCTAGCAGGACAATCATTAAATTCTGTAGCTCCATGTTGTGGCAAGATGAGAATTCCAAAGGTCTTGAAAACATCTATGATAACATAGTTCAGGAGCATGTTAGGGTAAGCAGGATCTCTCATCAGCACAGTGAGAGATCTGAATTTATGAAAGGATCTTGGATATTCTGAAAGTATCTGAAAGACATCAAAGTCAAAGTCAAGATCTGTACTCCTGGGAACAATTCTCCAATGACTTGGCACTGAGCAGGGTGACTGACAAATTGATATCTGCAATATTGTATGCAATGGCTACAATTCAGGCTACCTTTGGACTTGTGATTGATCAAACATAATGAGGCCTACTGATTTGAGCTCAAAAGGATGAGACTTACTGAAAAGTGATATTTTTTCCTCAAATCTTTACTGACTCTTTGTAGCAATACAGTTGAGTTAGCACCATAAGAAGTGATTTATTAAAACATCATCCACTTTGTAGGACATCCTTGTCATCCCCATTTATTTTTGAGCTTAGGCTAACAGAATCTTTTTCTTTCTTCATCTCTTTCCACTCTCTCTCCCTTTTCCTACTTGTTTTTTCTCTTGTTCAACAGGTGGTTTGATACCAAAGATTGGAGGAGGATATGTACTGATTGGTACCCACTACTCACAAAATCAGATCTTGGTAGGTAGTCAGGACAGGTCTTAAACAATATGGGACCAATTTTCTTATATTAAAATTAAGCAAACTTTTGCCTCTCTATGACTGACAAAGGGTAACACTGGTAAAGAAAAATCAGAAGTTACCCCCAGAATTCATCTTGGGATCTCATTTGGAGGCTTTCTCTCTCCAATGTTGAAGTGCACGAATTTAGGGTCTGCCTTTTTGCACCATGTGTGAGACATATAAATGAGGTGTGAAATGAAAACAGGGAAAAGTGAGAGGAAGTGAAGATTGTTCTGAACTAACCACAACTAGCATGTTTAACTTCTAAAAGACTAAAACTGAACATTTTTTAACTAATGTGAACTGGTACTGAGGTAGCACCAGGATGGGTAAGAAGATGTCAAAATGAGTAAAGATGACTAAATCCTGGTCACCAAGAAGTAGAATTTGAGCTGGAACTTGAAGTACGTGATTTTGACAGCTGTCAATATGAAGAGCGGTTAAGTCACACTGAAAGGGTAATATGCATATAATAATCTCACATAATAGATCCTTAAAAATGTAACTTTGACTCTTGCAGATCTTCTCATGTGTTTATAGTGTTTAGTCATCTTAGAATTTAAGCTTTTCCCTCACTGCAACAGATTTTCATCATTTCAGGTTTGTACATATTTTGGAAATTTTATATAATCTTAAGTACTTTGCTGATTACAGCTAAAATTGATTCTCCCAAGCACGGTAATTCACTACTCTTCTGTGCTGCCACAGCACTCTGCTCGCACCTTTAGTGAGTGTGGATTACACTGTGTATCAATTATCTGCTCTTTCCTGCCTCCTTCAGTAGAGTGAGAGCTACTTACAGAAAGTGATTATATCACAAAAACAACCTAGTGCTCAGGAGTCTAGGCTCTGCACTTGTTCTGCCAAAGTTCAAATCCTTGCTCCAGCATTTCCTATCTTTCTGTATAACCTTGAGCCAGTTGTTTGTTTCAGATTCTTCCTGTGAGTAATAAACAACTTACTTCAAGAGGATATAAACATTAGACTCTATATAAATGATACATTCGGCAGTGTTCAGAACATGGGAGGTATTCATAAAGGCAGGGTCTTATTCCCTCTCACAGGGTAAGTATTTAACACAAGTTCATAGAAGTATTAAATGAATAAATCATTATTACACGAGCTGCCTTGGTTGGGAAATAGTTTAAGCCTACTTTTCCTGCCAAAATTTTCGTTAGATCAAAAGAGAAATCCCTTTTCAGACATTCCATGTTGGTGAGTGAGTCACTCATTTCCCTTTGGCTTGGTGGGAAAATAACAGAAACTGTTTCTTCCTCATCTTACCCAGAAACTTCTGGACTCAGATGAGAACTGAAGATGAGGAGTGGTGGTCAGAGGAACAGCTGAAAAAGAGGCTGTGGGTTGGGGTATGGCTCAGTAGCAGAGAGGTAGCCTAACACATGCAAGGCCCTGGATTCCATTCCCAGGACCACAAAAAAGGGGAAGAAGAGAGAGAGGGAGAGAGAAAAAACAAAGATGGAGAAGAAGGTAGGTGGAACAGGATGAGAAAAAGAGAAGGGAAGAGAAGAGGAGAGGAGAGGGGAGGGGGAGGGGAGGGGAGGGAAGGAGAGGAGAGGGGAGGGGGAGGGGAGGAGAGAAGAGAGGAGAAGACAAGAGAAGAGAAGAGAAGAGAAGAGAAGAGAAGAGAAGAGAAGAGAAGAGAAAAAATGAGGCCCTAGGCTTACAGTTCCCAGGGAGATGCTTCTGGTCATCCTCATGGAAAAACAAACAAACTATGCCCTGGTAATGGTTTCAGGGTTTCTGCAAGACAAATGTCCTCCATAAGAAATGGTATTACTACCCATCTTGATTTTATTAATAGTAGATGATCATCTACTCCTTTGCTCCCCTAAAACCTAAACTACAATCTCTTAGAGCTTTCCAATATGCTATCCAAAGATCAAATCTACAAGGTTGGCGTAATGCCCTCCTCTTGCCAGTGAGGAGATGCAGCACAGAGAGCTGGAAGGCCTGGCCCCCAATCTCACACAGCAACTCCATGGCAGGGCTGGGGTGTGGACTGAGGCTGGCAGCTTCCAGGGCTCATGCACACAGCTCTGCCTCCCTAACTGCCATCCTTGTGTTCAGAGCCCCGTTGTGTAGAAATCCTGCAAGTGTGGGTGTTCTGATCTGCCTCTCTGAACAACATTGGGCTTCTTGAGGGCATGGCTCCACCCTCACTGACTGCCCAGCTTCTGGCACAGTGCCTGGCATAGACTGGATGTTCAATACACATTGAGAAAACCACAGAGGTACCCACTGAAGGTACAGTGTGAGGCAGGAGACCGAAAGATGGGAAATAGGAATTATGTCTGCCTTCTATCACTGATCAACATCCCTTCAGGAGAAGCCTCTACTAGCTCTAAGATCCACTAGCTCTAGATCCACTAGCTCTAAGACAGTGATCCTGGAGCAGTCTCTCCATACCCTATTGGACATTTGAAACAAACAATCAAACAGGAAGTATTTAATTGCCTTTTCCCACAGTGGTTTCAGATTCCATGAGGACCTGCTTCACTGCAAACTCTAAACAGTTCCTTTGCCCTTCATTCCCTTTGGTCATAGTTCAATTTCACCCTTTACCTGCCATGGTAATTTAGATCCTGTATATCTGCAAAATGCTCCCAAAGAAGACAGTCTCACTGGCTGGAGATTTAAGTCAAGAAGTGGGTTTGCCAGACCTGAAATGATGAAACTACTAAAAGAAAACATAGGAAAACTATTTCTGGATATTGTAATGGGCAAAGATTTTTTTTTTTTGGACAAGACCACCAAAAGTATAGGAAACAAAAGCAAAGGAAGATAAATGGAATTACATCAAACTAAAAAGCTTCTGTATAGCAAAAGAAGTATCAGTGCAGAGAAAACTTACAAAATGGGAAAAATATTTGCAAGCTATCAATCTGGTAAGGGGTTGTCATCTATAATATAGAACCACTCAGTATAAAATATAATAATCCAATTAAGAAATAAGCAATAGGTCTAAACAGATATTTCTCAAAAGAAGACACACAAATTGCCAACGGATACATGGAAAAAATGCTCAATACCACCAATGCTCAGACAAATGCAAATCAAAACCAGAATGAGATATCATCTCATGGTAGTCAGAAAAGAGGAAAGATAACAAATGCTGGCAAAGGCACACTATTGGTGGGAATGTAAATTAATGCAGCCATTATGGAAAACAGTATGACATTGCCTCAAAAACTTAGAACTATCATATATGCCAGCAACTCCACAAATAGGTACACAACCAAAGCAAATGAAATCATTATGTCAAAGGGACATCTGCAAAAAAAAAAAAAAAAAAAAAAAAGGAGTGGGATATCTGCACTCTCATGTTCATTACAGCACCATTTGCAATCGCCAAGAAATGGAAACAACCTACGTGTCCATCAACCAATGAATGAGTGAAGAGAATGTGGTTCATATACACAGTGCAACACTATTCAACCTTAAAAAGAAGGAAATCCTTTTATTTACAGCAACATAGATGGAACTGGTCATCATTATGCTAAGTGAAATAAGCCAGGCATAGAAAGGCAAGTGTCAGATTATCTCATTCATATGTGGAATGTAAAAATGTTGATCTCATAGAAGTGGAGAACAGAATGGTGATTAGCAGGGGTTGGTGGTGGAGATGGGATTGGGAATGTTTGATCAAAGGGTACTAAGTTAGAGTTAGATAGGAGCAAGATGTTCTGGTGTTACTTCATTCAGTAGGGTGGCCATAGGTAATAATAACACACTCTATACTTCAAAAACTATACAAAAGAATTTTTAAATTTCCTCCATAAAGAACTGATAAAGGTTTAAGGAAATAAATATGTCTAACCTGATATAAACACGAAACGATGTGTATATGTATTGAACATTACATGGCATGCCATTAATATGTACAATTTTGCATTTTTATATACCAGTTAAAAATGAATTTGAAAATGGATCAGGCTCGTGAACATCTCTTGCAGGCTCCTTTCATGCACAGATCTTCCTTCCACAACCTCTTCATCTGCAGGCCGAGCTATGTTTCCCACCTTTGGTGGAGTCTTTCCACATAGCTGGACTCTTCTACAGAGCGGTCCTGTTAGCTTAAAATTTCTTTAAGAATTTAATAAGGGATAAGCATCCTGGGGCATTTTTCTGAAGAATAAATCTTGATTTGTTGCCAGGAGTCTGAATGCTCACAACAGCTTTCCATGGACTGAAAATATATTTTCTCAGCATCCTCTCTCACTCCTGAGGCATCTGGCCATCCCCAGATTGAGATTGCATTTTCTCTCAAGCTTCCTGTGATCATACGAGCATTACTCAAAAATCCTCCTGAACAATGCCATCATCATCCTCCTCACCCTCATCCTCATCATCTTTTTCAAAAGGAGATGTATCCAGGGCTCAGTCAAGTGATTTTCATGCACTTGTAATGAAAGCAATGAAACCATGTGATTTATTTATTTTTTTTTTATGGGTACCGGGGGGTCAACCTCAGGACCTCGTGTGCCAACAGGCACCCGTGCCGTTGAGCGATATCACCGGCCCCTTTTCTTGTATGTGGGATCCGGGAGTCGAACTCGGGCCCTCGCGCTTGCAAGGCAGGCGCTTATGCCGCTGAGCTATCTCACCGGCCCGAAACCATGTGATTTAGCAGTGTATGCATACTTTGGGTAGCTATGTAAAGTATTTCTATCATTAACCTTTTAAAAATTGAGTTGATTGAGTGCAGTATTCTCAGAAAGTACATTAGTGTCATTTAATTCATGAAGAACAAAGGAAAATTACCAATTCACTTTTCTTTTACATCTGTCCCACTCTTCTGTGGTTAACCGACAGTAAAAAATGAAAATGACCCATTCCTTTCACCTGGTGCCATCGACCTTCTTTTGCTCATCAAATATTGATTTGCCTTCAGTGTGCAGAGCATAGGATAGTGGTGCTTCTTACCCATAATTCTGAGCTGGTAACTTGGAGATTGAAATTAAAACGGGGGCTGCAGTGTAGCTCAGTGGTAGAGTGCTTATCTAGTATGCACGAGGTTCTCGGTTTCATCCCCCCTACCAATAGGAAAAGAAAGAACTGAAAATGAGTTCATACCAATAGTGAATTAAAATGTATTCCAGGGAGAAATTGTACTTTAACAGGAAAATTTTGAAAAACTCATAAGACTATTTCAGTGGTTTTCTAACATTTTCTTTAGCTATAAAAACTCTTCAGAGTTTTTAATTGGATGCCTACTAATCAAATCAGGTCAATTTCTAACTGAAGTAGCTGAAATTGAGAGGATTCAAAATTGGCCAGTACCTCCAGGTCACCTCGTAGGATACAGTCAGGTCTAGCCCTCTGGTCTGTGCCCGTGAAAGGCTATGTTCCTATTCAGTCTCAGGCTCCTCATTGCTGTAAGCAGTGCCTGCAATGCAGTGAATAGATTCTACAGACTTTAAACCTTAGAATCTTGATTCCTGGTTCTTGGCCCCAGTTGCCAATAAAATATCTAATAAGAGCAAGCACTATTTCTCTCAGGCTTTAGAACACGTGTTTGTGGCTCAGGATATCTTTCTAGATGTAGTAGAATGGCATCGAGAAAACTGGAATATTAATATTATGTGAGGAGATATAAATAAAATTGTAGCTCTACCTTATAACATATTCAAACATGGTCTACTTGTAGATTAAAGACCTAAACGCTAAAGATAAAACTATAAAGCTGTCAGAAGAAAAGGTAGGGTATTTTAGTGAAAGATAAGAAAAGTCTTCTAAAAGAACATCCCAATGCATAAACTATGAGGTAAAAAAATTCCTGGATTTGACTTCATAAAAATTGAGAATTTCTTCTCTGTGGAAGACCTAATAGAGTCAACAGAGGACAGACTGGAAGAAGTATTTACATGATGGCAGTCAAGAAATGAATATCTAGAACATGTAAGTATATCTAAAAAGAGTTAGTGTTTTCTTTAGCTTCAGAAACACTTCAAATAAAATTTTAGTTGAAAGCCTACTAATCAGGATATTAAAACTCTTACAAGTCAACAAAGAGAGACAGAAAACCAAATACGAAAATGCTCAAAGGATATGAATAGGTAATTTGCAGAAGGAAAAGCTTTAAATAAGTAATTTAAGAAGAGCAGTACATGGAAAGGTGATAATAATCAGAAGAATGCAAATGACACACTTCACACCCATCAAAAATGGCAAAGCAAAGAAGGTAGATAAGACTGAGTGTTGGCCAGGATGTGAGGGGACAGGAAGAGTCCAGGCTGCTGGTTGGAGGGGGTGCCACTCAAAGCATTTGTGGACAGAAATCTGGTGACACCTTGTGACATTGAGAATGGGTGTGTCCTATGACCCAACAACATCTGCCTGTGAGTTCATGAAGGAGTATGTGTTTGGGCATTAACCGTGTTGCATTTTGCAGTGTAGAACTTACCTTGTACTCGTTAGAGAGGAGTAAGTACATAAAATCTGGTATTTAATACTCTGAATACTAGACTATGGAGTTACTAACTAAATAGCCACATGGCTAGGCGCAGTGGCATAAGACTGTAATACTAGCTATTTGGGAGGGTGAGGCAGGAGGATGGCAAGTTCAAGGCCAGCCTGGCCAACTTAGTGAGATCTTGCCTCAAAATACAAAAATAAAAAGGGTGGGGTATAGCTTAGTAATAGAGCACTTGGCTAGCATGCACGAGGCCCTGGGTTCTATCCCCAGTACACACACTGTAGCCATATGCATAAACCTAAAAATGGTGTTTGAAGTTGGATGAAGATTACCAGCACATTTATATAAATTAAAACACATACATGAAACAGTACTTACATACTTAAGGACATATCAAATTCTGTGGAGTGAGAGTCTAAAGGAAGAAGGCGCTAGGAAGGATGAAAGGAATAGAGAAAAGGGTATAATAATAAAACAAGAGAGGATCCTGGTAACACTAATGATGATTAGCATTCTATGAAGCAATAAGTAAATTTTGCAGGCCTGGGGTTAAAGTATAGAAAAGATAGAAAGGAAAGGGAGGGGAAGAGAAGAGAAGGGGAGGGGAGGGAGTGGGAGGGGAGGGATGTGGCAAAGCAAGGCCTATTGTTGGAGAGATGATGTGACACAGAGAAAATTGCCCTGTCCTACCAGCAGGTGACCTGGGTTCCCATCTGTCTCTGGCTTGGCGGGTAACACATGCCAACTACTTTCTTCTCAAGATTTCCATTTTCCTCTTTGACATGATAATGATATTAGGTTAAATTTGTAAGATCTTTTCCAGCTTTGTGCTTCAAATATTCTGTTCTTTCTCTCCCATCAATAACTTCTAAAATGTCACAAACAACAATAAAACCATATCAGCCATTTCAGAACCTTTTTTATTCACAATGGAAAACAATCTAACTTATGAGAAATTTATTTTGCTTAAAATGTGCTTTTATACACTTGACTGTCCTTTCTTAAAATGTTCAACCTTTATCTTCTTAAAGCAACACTTTCTCTTTTCATGAATCAATGAATAAAGAAAGTAAAAAATGACTTGAATAGTATTTGGAAAGACTGAAAATACTCTAGAACCAAAGAGCCCCTTCTTGGATAACGAGAGCCTGGTTAATGAAGATGGTGACGACAACAATGATGACAATGACAGCAATCTAGAAAACCACAAACTCTGGAACAATTCAGCTTGTGTCTACATACCTATCCCATAGAGGCCACTAGACATTCTAGCTGCTTTAGGTTCCTTTGGCTCCAACTCTAATTTATTTTGAAATACACCCTTGAGAAGCAAGATGCAAAGCATTATAAAATGAAGAAAACCACTTTATAGATCTGTGGGCTCCATTTGCAAATTAAAATAACAAAATGGAAAAACACACATTATCATAGAAAAATCTATTCTGCATTGTACTAGAGTAATCCTTTTGCCTTTTCAAGAGCTCATTAAAATGCAAAAGTGCTCATTTCAACCAATTAGTATTTTGTCTATGAATGGGAATATATGTGTGAATGGCCAGTTCAGTTCAAACTAAAACATTTGCATAACATCAGCTCTTTCTTTGGTTGCATAATTAATCATTTGGGATTATACATTTGTAAACTTAATTTTTCAGTGTCAAGAGAAATCACATTTTACATATTGAAACTCTCTAAATCATAATTACAGCTATCATTTATTGAGCAACCACTAAGTACGAAGCATTATACAAATACTAATGGTTATGCCCACCATAATATTATAAAGTGATTATTATTATACCCGTTTGGGGGCGCTAGGAAGTGGAAATTCAGAGAAGGTGGTTAATGGATCCGGGGTGATAGGAAGCCAAAGCTAAGTATGGCTGTTTATAGTGCTAGCATTGCTTTTTACCAAAGCATACCCCCTCCCCTAAAGATTTTTCTTCTGAAAATAGCGACCCCGTATTTCCTTTCATTTTGTTTTGTTTGTTTGTTATTTTTGAGACTGGAGAGTGGCCCTTTGTGGTGCCTGTGTAGCCCAGGCTAATCTCAAACTCCTAGGCTCAAGTGATCTTCCAACTTCAGGAGTGTGAGTGTTGGAACCACAGGCTCGCATCACTACACACAGCTAGTGACCCCAAATTAATAGCTAATACTTATTGTGTACTCATCATGGGCCACAGCACACATAACTGTATGTGCATTGCCTCATCTAACTCCCCAAACTTCCCTATCTCGTTGTATCCTTTTTAGATAATGAGAAAACCAAGGCTTGAAGAAAGTCATACCTGGTCCAAGTAAGTAATGAGATCTGAATTCAAGGTTTTGGTCATTAGTTCATATTTTTAAGTTTTTATATTTAAAAATTTACATATGATAACCTTGAATTTCTTGGCTTATGGTAACACATGTATAGATTTGAATAACTACAGGATAGTTCCATCACTCTAAAAAACTCCCTTGGAGGGAATGAAGGCAAAGGGTGAAGAAGAGGAGAAAGGGAAGTGAGTAGAATGAAGATACGCCATGTACTGGAAACTCATAGGCTCAGTGAATGTAAATGTTATATTCCATAACATGAGTTAAGAGTAGTAATATCAACAAGAATGAAAATTGGGATAGGGGAATTAGAGGAGGAAGAAGAGGGGAGAGAAAGGGATGAAAAAAAAGAAACAAGCAGTAGTATGTACATGTACCCACTCCCCAGGATGATTGTGAACTGCATGTACTGCAAACATGTACTAATAAAATAAAAAAAGTTTTTGAAAAGCTCTCTTATGTTACCCCTCTGTAGTCATACCATCCTCCCAGACCAAACCCTGGAATTCCCCAGTCTTGACTCGCAACACTATAGTTTTATCTTTTTTGAGAATTTAATATCAATGGAGTCCTGTAGTACATAATCTTTTCAACCTGACTTCTTTCACTCTGTATACTTCCTTTGACTTTCATCTTTGCTGTTGCATGTCAGTAATCTGTTCTTTTCTATTGCTGAATAGTTTGCGATTGCATGGATTATCACATTTGTTTATCCACTGAGAGAAATTTGGATTGTTTTCAGTTTTGGGTGATCATGAATAAAAATGCTGTAAGTATTCATGTACAGGTTTTTGTGTTCATATAGAGTGTGAAATTGTTCCGGTATCATTTGTTGAAAAGGCAAATCCTCTCTTCATTGAATTGCCTTTAGAACTTTGTTGAAGATCAATTGACCATGTTCGTATGGGTGTTTCTAGACTCTTTATTGCATTGCATTGATTAATACATCTGTACCATCACCAATATCACTGATATCATCTGCCACTGATGTCTTGATGACTGTACCTTTATAGTAAGCCTTTAGTATGTGTGATTCTTCAAGCAGTTGATATTCTAAACCAACGAAATATGTGGCACAAGCCTATAAACCTCCATGTCCTCTTTTCCTTTGCCACCTATGGGGTGTTGATAATATATTTTTTGTTGTACAAAGGGGTAGCAAAGCAATTTGTCTGGCCTACTTTCTTCTCAAAGAAGAGAAAACCTGTCATTTGCAGGTTTTCTTCTGGAAGCTCTAACCACATTTACCATGCGTTGTACATTCATGTAACCTATTTATTGAATGTGTCTCTGTGATGGGCACTGTGATAAGGTTTGGGGAAAAACAGAACAGGACATGCAAGATTCTTTCTCCTGTGAAGCTTATGCCAAACTAAACAAAAAACTAAACAAAGAACGCAAGGCCAGAGGGCCATTCTTCAGAGAACAAAAATTGGCTAAGGTATAAAACAGGTATAGCAAGCCCTTCCCAGTCCTCATCGAGATCCGGGAAGTTTATATTTGTAATCCCATGGAAAAGTTATCGGAATGCTAGAGAGTTAATTCCAATCTACCACTTCCAGTGCAACCCACGATGAGAATAAAAACACTAAGGCATATTTATAGTTGTGGGGATCCAAGGGGTCCTAAGTCCAGGCAAGATGGTGGTTACTGGAACAAAGGCCTAAACCCAGGGCTGAACCTGGGCTTTATTAGTTCTCAAGGAAGGGAGTGGCTTGGGGATGAGTGACTATGAGAGTGGCAGGAGTGAGTACTGTGAGTACTGTGAGCTGGGCTAGGTAGGTGACCTGAAATCACCTTTACAATATGAAGAGGGAAGGATATGCAGAAGGAGTAATCTGCATAACACAATCCAGGGTAATATCTAATGTTTTGGGAGTCGGTGCTTCATCTCTGATGTGTAATCTTCTATGCCATAGGAAGTCACAGACTCTTTCTCGAGGCTTGATCCCAGCTGACAGCGTGGAGCGTGGCTCTCCATCCCACCCGGCTCACACATGTGTTTTGGGAGCTATGGGGGTAAGGAAACATTGACCTGTCGCCTTTCTCCAGACTACACATCAGCACCTTGGCTGAACTGATTTGCATTGCTTAAAGCCAATTGAGGGGATAAGGAAAAGTCCTAGCCAGCTCTGTACATATCAGTACATGGAAATAGGGCCAGGTTTAGCCAAAATGGAGATAATTGCTCTTCTTTCTAGGAGAGTCATCCAGGTGGCCCTCCACAACAGGGACTAAGGTAACATAGATTGCATGGCTAGGAAATGCTCTGAAGAGGGGATATTTATGCTGAGAGCTGGATGACAAGGAAAAAACAGATGGGTAAGCATGAAGAAGAAGAGTATTCTGGGCTGTTAGTCTGAAGAGTCTTAGATACAAACACGCTTGACATTTTTGAGAAACAACAACAACAAAATGACTGGTACAGCGGGGAAGTAGTCAGCCAGGAGAGAGATATGGAACATGTTCAGAGAGGCAGGGACAAGTGAAAGAGCTCTGCATCCAGGACAAGAAGTTCAGTGTAACTCTTAGGTGCCTCAGAAGGCTAAAACTAGAGCATTTAATCCAAGATGGGTCAAGTGGCCAAACATATTACTGGGCTCTCAGTATAATAAGTCTCCCCAGTACTCATTTCACAAAAGCTCATGTTTTCTGTTCATATTAAGCTACTAAACACATGCAATTCTAGAGAACCCAAGCTCAGGGTTCCAGTCCTTATAACTGCATTGCACTTCTTCCTGTGTGGACTCCTCGGGGCTGATGACAGGTGAGGAAAGGGAGAAGAGCCGGAGGTCATTCTCAGTCTTGCCGAGCTGGAATGTGCTGAGGGCTCACAGAGGAGGAGGTCAGATCCTGGATATGGGACGAAGCTGCCCCAAAGGAAGAACCTGTCCTCTCACAGCCTAGTGAAAGCAGAGACCCGTATTTGCAGAAGAGCGCGTTGTCTCATCACAGCCACCGCTCCATGATTCCCAATCTTCATAAACAACGAATTAAAGGAAATTGGCATAAAATTACAATGTAAGAATAGAAGTCCCGCACGCATGCAGGAATTTTCCAGCTATGAGGAGTCATGAGCAATGAAATGTATTTCTGTGCAGACATGTATACAAAAGCCTCTAAGAGACTGTGTTTATTCCATTTGTTTAAACTCCACTTTGGATAAATAAATACCACTGTGGAAATATAAACATAACACCTCTTCCCCATTGCAGAGTTACAATTTCCAACTCCGTATTCTCTCTGCTACTATCAGCGTGTATATATAATTTTTATGCTTGCTTCCTAGTGTTCAGTTTTTTGTGTAACGTTTCACTATATTTTTCCATGTAACAGCACAGTCTACGTGTTTACCACTTTATAGAGCTACCCAGTGATACAGTGTAATAGGATTAGCTCACTCTTACATAGTAATTACTATTTATCAGGCACTGCTCTAAGCACTTTATCCATTTTTATTTATTTATTTATTTTTTATATGACCCTCCAAGGTGGGTGCCATCTCTCTTCATCTGGATTCAAAATAAGGCAAAGTTTGAAGGAAAGGGGTCCCCTGTGCTTTTGTCTTCAGCTGCAACCCAGGAAAGTAAAAGTGAGAGGAAAGAAAAGTGAGGCAGGTATGGGATCAGTCTGGTTATCGTCCAGTGTGATGCAGAGCTCCATCTTCCAAGACTGGCTTTCTGGGAAACCATCCTCCAAGAGGCTGCACAAACTGCATCTCACATAGTCGCACAGCAGAGCAAAGGAAGAAGGGTCATCTACCAGATCCCTTCTGGCTTATAAGACTTTTTATCAACTCAAATCTGGCTTGAGACACACGGACTTCTGTGCTGGTTCTTGTCACTATTCAGCGTCACTGGGGAAGTCTTAGGGTAGGTTGCAAAGGCAGGCATGAGGCTTGAAGGTAGGTGTCTTGTAGTTCGCCTGCACAAAGTCATGAAGTCAATTAGAGCCTGTGGGGACCGGAGGTGGCAGCATGGCTGTACTATACAAGTCTATTTTTGCACTGGTTTTACAGATGAACCACAGAGATTAAGTGTTTGCCCCAAACCACTCATCTAGTAATTGATGGGGCTACGATTTGAGCCCAGAAAACCAGGCTCTTCACAATTAAACAACTACTCCTCTGATTTGGGGAGATTTGAGTTGTTTTCAGCTTTTTACCAAAATGCTTCAGAGCATAAGGGAAAGACTATTGGAGAGGAATTAACCTGGCCATGGTTCACACTCTTGGAAAATCAATCCTCCATATGTCTCAATGTGCTCATTGGTTTTTGGAAGAGCTCGGACTCTATGATCTCAGAGGCCTTGCATTGTGATTAATGCTATTCTAAGAATATGAGCAAATACCATTCTTTTTCAATTTACAAAGCCCTAGAATGTTAATCCAGAAACCGGATCACTAGGTCATAGGGTAGGCCCATATTTATTATGAGTCATGATTTACATTAGCAGATCGCTTTCGAAAATGATATCAATTTAATACAACTACAAATCCTCAGTACATGAATACATCTCCCTCTCTGCAGCCTGAATGTCACTGAGACTAAATAAAATTGTATATCAATAATATTTTTGATGATTTGATAGGTGTGAAAGAGTATCTCAAAATCGTTTTGTGTTCTGTTTCTTTAGTAACTGAACAAAACAAAACATCTCTGGCCGGTGAGATGGCTCAGCGGCATAAGCGCCTGCCTGGCAAGCGCGATGGCGTGAGTTTGACTCCCAGAACCCACATACAAAAAAAAGGGCCGGTGATATCACTCAGTGGCACGGGCGCCTGCTGGTGCATGAGGTCCTGAGGTCGACCCCCGGTACCCACAAAAAAAAAAAAAAGAAACATCTCTTCAAATCCTTTTCATATATTTTTTTTGTGTGTGAATTTACACTTGGCAAGTTATCTCCCCCTCTTTGGAGGAGGAGCTGTGTTATCTCTAAAATGAAATCTGAACGATGTCACTAAGGCTGTCTCAGTCAGAGTCAGGTGAGACCACTTAAATGTAGCACGCACTGCAGTGCTGCTTCAATTCAACAAGTAGGGATTCTGAGGCTAGAAACCAGCAAGCATGTGCCTCAACCAGAGCCTTTAAGAAATGTCTGGTCAATCAGATTCTCTTCTTTCTAGATGGTTCATATTTTAGTCCTTCCTAAAAATAGAAGAGATGAAATTAAATGACCTACATGGTTTCTTCCTCCAATCCAGCCAGTGTAGAATACTACTGTGCGATGAGAACCACATATCAAATGCCAGTCCCGAGGCCTGTCCCAAGGCAATCTTGACTGACTGGTGTTTCTAGTTTTGCTCTAAGGCTGGAGCTTCCCAAACATTGGGCACATTTGTTCTGAACTTGTGGTGACCTACTTATTCTCAGTTTCAATCTTTCAGCAGATAAGTTTAAAAATGGGCGAAGCAATGATGTCATCATTGTCATTCTTTGGAGATTTAAAAGAAATAGGACAGCACTCTCAGACACTAGGGCAGAGTTAGTGGACTGGGAACTGGGAATCTGGAAGCAGATTATCATGTTTCCGTTTGGGGACAGAGTTTTAAAAAGCAGGGACTGATCTTTGGAGAACACCAGCCTTCTTTTTCTAAGCCTCTTCCTCCTCTCCAGCTTGTTCTTCTTTATTTTTATGGTCCTGCCTGTGAAAATCTGTGTTTAGAACTGAACTGGGAGGCAGGAGAGAGAGTTTCAAGCCCAGTTCCACCACTTTATAACTGTATGAATTTGAGTGAGTAATTTCACCTTATGGAGCCTGTTTCCTCACCTATTTCTATGATGACCATTCCTTTTATTGGTTGTTTATACTCTTTACTAGTTAGTACCTAAGATTGGTTAATGGAAGCAATGACTTACTTGTCTCCATGCCCTTCACAAAATCCCACTGCAGAATTGTCTTCTAAAGGTGCCGTTTTCTCTTGAGTATACTGAATTTTTATAAATTCCTCCTTGTCACTGAGGGTGACTATGACCACCCCATCTTTCTAAGGTTGTACAGGTGAATTCACTTCCTCGACTTGCTGAAACAAATTGCCTCAACTTGCTGGCTTAAAACAAGAGAAATTTATTCTCTCATCATTCTGGAAGCAAGAAGTTAAAGGCATCTGCAGAGCCATGCTCTCTGAAAGTTCCCGGAAAGCATCATTCCTTGTTTCCTCTTAACTTTTTATGGTTGCTGGCAATCCTTGGTTTTCCAAGACTTGCATCACTTTGATCTTCCCTTTGTGCTTGTATTTTTCCATGTTTTCCGCCTTTCCCCTCTCATAAGGGTACCAGCTATTGGATTAGGATGACCACATCTTAACTTGGTTATATCTGCAAAGGCTCTATGTCCCAGCAAGGTCACATTCACAGATCCCAGGAGGAGATGAATTGGGTGAGGACTATTCAGAGCATTACCCCAGGATGTCTCTCTATCCTTACTCTTCCCATCCTGTGGCTTCCTACTTTATCTCTTGTCTTCTTCAAGAATCTTTCTCCTAAGATGACTGTTCTTCATTGGAGGGGAGATGATCATCCTCATCATTTTCCTAGACAAGAGGCTCTTTTCCTTCAATCCAAGTTTCACGGGCGTTTGCTGTCAGGCTACTCCATAAAAAGAATAAGTTATTTTTTTTTTATTTTTTTTTATTTTAAAGAGAAGAAAAAACAAAACAAATCAAAAGAAGAACAAATTTTCAAACCAACATAATAGGAGGGTAACAATGGTTAATACATTACGTATTACTATCTTTAAGTTAGTTATTCAGGACACCAGACATTAGCATTCAATTGTCCAAACATTATTGGCACAAACCTTACTCTTCAATGAACTAAGTAAAAATGGTAGTGTATCTATCTTAACCATCTTATATATATATATATATATACAATTTTTTTTCCCCTTTCCCTTCTTTCTTTTCCCTATTCCAGTCTCTCTTTCCTTTTGACCGGTTTAAAAGAATAAGTTATATCTTCAGTCTCCTGTGCAGAAATGTTTTGGTGACTTCATCATCTATTGTATCAGGGATGTGTTTCCTCAGAAAGGCATTTGTAGGCTTTGTCTCATGACTCCAACTCACCTTTCCGGTCCTACTCTTAGGACTTCCCTCCACAAACACCTCAGGTTGTCCTTTAACTCCAACGCTTCTCCTTTTCCTTCTCCACCATTGTTTCTGCCTTCATCTGAAAAAACAGTCTCTGTAACACAGCATTCATTATTGATACCACTGTTGGGAAATCACCACCTCTTTTCCAAAGTCCACAAAGATCTCCACACAGCAAACAGAAATTGCCACTCTTGCTCCAAACTCCCACAATATTTTGTACTGCATTTGATGCTTTTATTCCTGACATTATTTGTGATCATGCTATGTCTTATTTGATTAAAAGATGATCTCTTACAAAAAGAATGCCCTTTTCATTCCCAAAATTCTGGCATTTGGGAAGTGTTTGGTACACGTTCGCAGAGGAGGCAAGGAAAAGAAAGGAAGGAAAGAAGAAAGGAGTAGGAAGGGAGGGAAGGATGGAGCAAAGGAGAGAGAGTAGGAGGGAAGGAGGAAAGAAGAAAAGGAGCACGGAAGGAAGAAAGGAAGATCTCTAAAGTAGTGATTTTCAGATGGTTCTTTAAGGAATGTGCAAATATTTTGTATTTCATTAACACTCAAACAAATAAAAAATGTAATATTATCTTTGTCCCTAATTTCAAGTGTTCATAATTATAAAAATGGCTTAATTCCTTACAACTAGCAAATGCTATACATTTAAGTTTACCAAATAAATGTGTTAACAAAATGTTTTTTATCTTATAATATGTTCCGGGTTAAGATTTTTATGGCATTATAAAAATTATGAAAACCACTATAGCAATGAGGTCACATATTGCCCTTGGCAGACAAAGTATTTGCATTTTCCTTTAGACTCCCTTAATTCCAGCAGACATAATGATGGTTGGGATTTTTTATCCTATGGGTGAGATTAAAGGAGAGGGATGATCTAAGGCCAAATAGCAGAACAGAACAGTAGTGGACTTGGAAAACACAAAGACTGTGACAACCTGCCATTCGCTAACAGTGTGATTTGGAAGAAATTACTTAACTTTTCAAAACTGGGTTCTTTCTTCATAAAATAGAGATTAGCTCTAACTCTTAAAGTTTTTGAGAGGATTAAATAGTATACTTAAAAATGAGTAATATTGAGTCAATTAACAAATGACATCTACTTCCATTAGAAGGGTTTGTTCTGGGGATACGTGCCCTGTTTTTTTGACTCCCCTGGTGAATTGCAGCCATAATTCCAACAGAAGCTGGGAAAGTAGATGAGCAGGGCTCTAACCTCTAAATTGCCCTGAGGGAGAGTTAGCTAATGAAAAGCCACGAGACTGAATTATCTGCTGACTGCACTCTTTTGCTGAAGTACAAAATTACTTTTGTATAGATAGGCATCCAATTTGCTCATTATGTTTAAAAATCAAATGAGTGCTCCTTTTAAAGTCCTGGAAGTGACCAAGACATATTAAAGGAAAAGCATCTGGTTTCACTCAAGACTCAAGACAGACATACTTGGAAATGAAATCAGAACCTGTCTGATGGGACTCTGGAGTGGATAAAATATTTCCTTCTGTAGTCCCCTTCCTCTAACATTTGGGTTAAAAATAAACAATTCAAGAGTTGAGATATTAGAAGCACTCACTCCTAAATTGATGTGGATCTCTAAAAACATGATCTATTCTCTTACCATTCGGAATTCAATTTTCTTCATTTATGAGGCTGCCTTTCTCTGTCCTTTGCTGGACATTCATGTGCACTGATTGTAGGAGTCAAGGGCATTGTAGGAAAATGCCTCACTTTTTTTTGTAAAGGCTGATTCTAGGTTTGACTCATGGAACTTGAAGGCTCTCATCCACACAGCCACTGGTATCCATGTGCCCGTGGTCACCCACCTTTGCAATCCAGAGGGTCCCGGAAGAGGTATTCATACTATTACAGGACTTGTCGGGATCCCTCCTCTCCAAACAGGTGTCTTTCTAAACTTATGATCTGGGGCCATTCCTTAGACAAAGGCTCTTTTTATTTTTATTGTCTTCAACCTCCAAAAACTTAATGTACTGTCTTTTCCATTCCAGTAAGTGGTACCACTGCTTCCATCCCTTGGGCAAGCCATCAAAGCTCTCATTTAGAGTGGTTCACTACCAATCAGAATAAAGAACAGATATTAGTGAACAAGATGACACAGAAAAGATGAAAAGTTTCTAGCATCTTGCAAAGTAAAAGCTGGTGCTGTGTTTCTAATATTTTGCTTTCTGCCCTTTACTTTCATTATTCCGGTAAGGTATTATCCAGTTTCCACAAAGGGCCTGCCTCTATCACACTTAAATACACACCATCCACTTACACACACACACACACACACACACACACACACACACACACACACGATGAAGAAATCAAGACAAAATAAATGTTGTCAGCTTTTAAGAGTAGTTTTTGTCTCTAAAAACTTCAGACTGAGCATCTCTGACATTTTCACAGGAATGCTGGGTACAGGGAAGACATTCTCAGTGCTGTAGAAGTGACAAAACTAAAATGGCTAAGGAAAACAGTTTCTTTTAACAAATTTCTTAAAAAAAAAATACTCCAGTCACCTGCCGTTTTGCAAACCCCACCATCAGTTTAGTTTTGAATGAAGCCAGGACCTTCCCAGTGGTTCTTAAGCCTCCTGATTTGGTGTCTCTTGTTGGTTTGTTGCTTTTCTCCACCAAACCGTTCTTAACGCTACAAGCCAAACATGACCTATCATCGTGACTACAAATTCTACTTGACAATAAGGAATGAAAAAGCCTTTCTTTTTATTAAAATACACATGAATATTATGAAGAAAAGACAAATTCTTAGAGTGAACTATATGCAATTGCTAACATTCTAACATTTTTGTTCTATAAAAATGGAAGTGGGGGACCGGTGAGATGGCTCAGCGGTATACGTGTCTGCCTGGCAAGCGCGAGGGCCCGAGTTCGACTCCCGGAACCTACATACAAAAAAAGGGCCGTTGATATCGCTCAGCGGCATGGGCGCCTGCTGGCGTGCGAGGTCCTGAGGTCGACCCCTGGTACCCACAAAAAAATAAATAAATAAATGGAAGTGGGATATGTTTTTACCTGATACATTGTAAAAGTGACAGAAATTTCTTCAAGGGTGTGGGAGTAATTTATCCCCATGCCCAGTAATAAAGCTTCCCTCTCCATTGACAACAGGAGTATCTTAAATAAAGGTTTGAGTAACAACCTGGACATGGAGGCACACCTGTAATCCCAACACTTGGGAGGCTGAAGCAGGAGGATTGCCAGGAGTTCAAAGCCAACCTGGGCTACGTAGTGAGTTCATGACCAGCCTGAATTACATAGTGAGACTCTAAACTGCCCCCAAAAAGAAAGACAAGTGAAAAAGAAAAACAGCATTTGGCACAGTACAACTCATGCAATGATACTTGGAATATTCAGTGATGTTGGGAATAGTTGGCTCTAACTCAGCAGTGGCTATCTTTCAGCTAATTAGATCTGGATTCTGAGAGCAAAAGGGAAGGTGATTGGTTTCATTTTTTTTGAATTCTCTCACCATTATCAGCCTTTTCAGAGACTTACGATTTCTCACCACACATCAAACTTTTGTTTTTTGCTCTTTCATAGGTCTTGATCTATTCAGCTTCTTTACTTTTCCCTCATCACTCAGAGCCTAAGAGTTGAGGAAACATACAAGAACCCACATCAGTTCTTGTGTGTTTCCAGGTGGGTCTATCTATTTTACCTCCTGTGAACAAAGCAAAAGTACTATTTTCCCAGAAGACTGAGGAAAAGAGCTGGGCCCAAAAGACTGAGGGGAAATAACAGATTAATTAAAAGTTGATAAACTTTTGGGGTGATGTATCTACCAATGGTCCTGATCTGATCATCGCACATTGTGTACCTGTACTGAAATATCACACTGTCCCCATAAATGTGTATAATTGTTATACGTCAATTAAACATTTTAAAAGCATTTTAAAAAGAGCTGACAGGACAGAATGGAAGAAACATGGACAGCTCTCACATATTATTAAATTGTATTCATCCACATTTTCATTAAATGATTAGCAACCTATTATACTAATCTTTCAGTCTCATTTTTCTTATGTGTAGATATTTAGCTAGATGACAGAACCCTTCCAGCTCTGGTACTCTAGGATTCTACAGTTAAAGGGCATCTATATCTCTGTTAACCAAGCTAAGAGAAATATAAAAATACATCAGCTAGGACCACCACTGGCAAAGGATATTCACTGTTGCTTTAGGTTATGAAGTGTATTAGGCATTTTTCCATTGCTTTGACAAAATACCTGAGATAAATAACTTAAAGAATGAAAGATTTGTTTGGGCTCACAGTTTTAGAGGTTTCAGTTCATGGGCAGTTGGATCCACTGCTTTTAGGTCTGGGGTGAGGCAGAACGTAATGGTAGATGGCCAAAGAAAAGAAATATGCTTACCTCATGGCAACCAGAAAGCAAAGAGGGAGAGGCAGAGCATAGGGCCAGGGATAAGACATATCCTTCAAACACACACTCCTAGTGACTCACTTCCTCCAAATAGGCTCTACCACCTCCAGCTTCCACCCTGGCCTCAAAAGGCTCATGTCCATCTCACAATGCAAAATGCATTCAATCCATCTCCAAGAGTCCCCATAGTCCTGACATTTACAGCAAGTAAAAAGTCCAAATCTCCTCTGAGACTCAAAGTAAACTTTTAGCTGTGAAAATAAAAAAAAAAAGTTTTTTGTATACTTCCTGTGTACAATGATGGAACATCCAGGATAAACATTCCCCTTCTAAAAATGTGGAATGGAGGCATAGAAAGGAAGGATGGGACAAAAGCAAGACTAAAACTCAAAGCAAGACTAATATTAAACCCTGTAGCTCCATATCTGGTATCTGGGATATGCAGAACAATATGAGCTCACTATGCCCTTGCTGGCAGCAACCCACATACCCACACTATTGGGCAGGTTCTGCTGACTGGGTACAGTCTCACTTGGCAGGCATACCATGCTGCTGGCATTTCTAACTTCCTGAGATCTCCATTGTAAGTCTGGCTTCATTCTCACAGCTTCACGCATCACCTTCTTAGGGACTGCATGGAGGGTGTCCAGTCATGCTACACATTGCTTGGCCTTCCTTTGAAATCCTGAAGGAAGCTTCCATAACCCCATAATTTTTGTTTTCTGTATGACTACAAAACAAGCACCAAGTGGATGACATCAAAATCTGCTACCAGCTCAAACAGTAGCCAGGCCCCTTTGGACCATAGCTGCAGCAGAGTCTGAATATCTGGGCAGCTAAGCACAGTGAAACCAAGCCCTTTAAAACAATTATTTAGGTGGCTCTATGTGAACAATGTGCCCCAAGATTCTCTTCTCAAAGCAATGCTTTTCAAACAAGTTTATACTTTCACAGCTTTGAGCTTATAATGGGTAAGGTGTTGCTGATTCCTGAGATGCCCTCAAGGCATTTTTCCTATTGCCCTGGTGCAAAGTACTGAGTTTCTTTTTAGTTGCACCAATCTCTACAGCAAACATACTTTCCATGCTCTTAAATTCACATGCTTCTTTTCTAGCTAAACTGCAAGTTTTAAAAATCTTTCTGCTCTGCTTTTTGCTTCCAGTTATCACTATAAATCTGGCCAAAAGCAGCCAGCAGTACCCATGCCACAGCCTGAGAGTTGTACTACCTTGAAATTTCCTCCCCTAGATTAATTAGTCTATCATCTTTAAACTCAACCTCCTGCAAAGGCTCAGGGCAAGGACAAAATGTAGCTGGGTTCTTTGCCAGAATGTAACATGAAATAACCTCTAGTCCAATTCCCAACAGAGTCCTCAATTCTATTTGAAACCTCAGAGCACAGTGTTTGATGTCCAAATTCCTAGCAGCAGAAGACCAAACTCTTCTTTTTTTTTTTTTTTTTATGTGGGTACTGGGGGTCGGACTCAGAACCTAGCGCTTGCCATGCAGGTGCTTGTGCCGCTGAGCTATCTCACCGGCCCCCCAAATTCTTATCTTCTGTACTTCCACCAGAATTCCCCATTAAGCTCTGTAGCCCATATTTCCAAACTATTCCAAACCCCTCCCACAAACTGGTTTGAAAAACGTCTGAATGACATAATCAAGTATAGTCACAGAAATGAGCCCACTTGTATTAGTCTGGGATAGACTTTGGAGGAATAGAACTGACAGAATGCATGTATAACTACAAAATGGCTTCACCTCCCTGGTCACAGTGAGTTTTCAAGGATGAGTACGTGACCTAAGTGGACCACTCAGAGCTCCCTATGGTGCCCTTTCCAAAGCTTTTTCTATGGGTTCATATTCTCTGGAATACATTTAAAACTGAAGCTATCAGAAGATATCTCCTTCCTGCCTGGACATAGCCTAAGAATGAAGTCAGTTGGAGAGCTGATGATATTGGAATGCCTGAACAACAGTGACCAAAGTCCACTACTTAAACTTTCCAGTTGGATGAGTCAATACACATCTCCACTTATAACTTTTTTTTCAGCTTCATTTGATTTGAATTTTAGCTGATAATGAAAATCTTTCAAATTAAAAGAGTCCTTATGATAACACTTGGTTTGGATTTTTCATTTCTTCATCATTTTACTGTTCTGTTCTAAAACCTTTCATGGCCTCATTAATTGCCCACAAAAGCAAATTACTCAGCTTCTTTGTTTCAATTTCAGAGTCTTCTACAAAAAAGCTCACCTTTCCTAACCCAAGAACATAAACCTGAGAGCATTCAAACACTTATTTTTTTATATTGACATCTGTTTTTTTGTCCATTTCTGTCTTGACCTGTCTCAACCGCTAAAATCCCACTGACTGTTAACAGAGTTCCTGTAGTAGTTATTACTGCTTGGAGGGTAGAGACCATGTTTTATAGGCAATGGTATTCAACATTACCATCTACACCCCTGCCCCTTGCAACAGTTCAATACTTAGCATGGAACAGAACCCATAAAACACTCAGGAGATACTTGTTGAATTACATTTCTACTGTGATATTTCCTTGTGAAGCCGACTTTTAATTTTAAACAGGCTACATTTTTTTTCTCTCTGAGAGGGAAAAAATGAAGCAGACAATTTGAAAAATGAATTTACAGCTTGCAAAAGGTGTTGAATTGACCAAAGTCTTCTTGGAGGCCAGCATTAAAGTCATTTTTTTCTTCATTTCATTTCAACACAGTTATAGCACAGGTAGCAATTCAGAAAAGGGTCCCCAATAACTGACCTAAGTGGTAATCTCTTTTAGATGTGAAAAAGAAACCAAGTTCTTTACAGAGCAGCTCTCTAGAAGCTGTGGAATACCTGTTCTTTATTATTCCTGGCAGATGATGGTGCACAGTATTTGTTAAAAGTAAATGATTTTTTTATTCCCTTGGGTTCTTTCCTTTAGCTCCAGGACTCATTAATTCCTGAGCAATATTAGGAAGACATAAGATTAAGTTGTAACCGTGCCTCATACCTTTATAGAATTTTTATACTTTGTATCCATGTTACAACTTTTTACATGCCCTCCACACTAACTTTGTAGCTAAAAAGAAAGAATGATGCCCAATTTGGGAAGGAGGAAAACTGTGAATAGACCCTCCACCAGAATTCTAATGGTGCAATTGCCCACCTTGGAAGAGCTTCAGTGAGTTCACGCAGGCAGGTTCCAACACATATCCACCAAGGAGACTGTTCACATTCCATCTTTCACATGCCTTCCAAGACAACAAATACCAAGCCTGCAGACTTGAGTGCAAGCAGAGGTAGTAACAGTCCAGTTATGCACACATCCTCCATTGTAACTTCAGGCCAAGGGACCTACAGATAACATACAGTTGGCAGGTACCAGGCCTCCTAACACAGCCATATCACTTCCCACCCAGTACCCACTGATTCAGCACATGCTCTAGAAGATGAGTGGGAAGGCAGTGCACACAGTGTGGTAGTTGAGAACAGAACCTTGAATTCAAGCAGATATAGGTGAAAGTCCAGGTTTGCTCCTTACGACTCTGTGGCCTTGAACAAGTTACATGGCCAATTCAAACCTGTTTCCTACTCTGAAACTGGGAATGATGCTACAGCCTCCTAAGAAGTTTGCGAAGATTGAATGGCACAATTTCTGAGACATTCTGAGCACTCAGCAGATAGCGGGTACTAAGAATAAAGTTGCTCAGGGGATGGGGAAGTAATCTGGTTCAAGGCTAAAAACTAGACTTTGGCTCTCCATTAGTTTACATGGACTAGTTTCTCATCTAGGTAAGGCACTGCAAAAGGCTACCAAAGTGTTCAGAGAATTTCAAGAAGACAGAGTTGATTTTCAGCCCTCGGCTCTGTGGGGGTTCCCAAGAGTTTTTGCTTGGTGTATTATCCATGGCGGTTATGTGTGGGAAAGTTCCTGAGTTGACTCTCATGAAGCTCTCCCAAGAAGAGCAATTGCAGCATTAGAATCCTGGCAGAAGAGCTGGATCCTGCTGATCCCTCATCCCTTGAGCCATCTGGAAGCAATCTCTTGCTAGAGTGCTTAGTGTGCTTTCCCCATGAGACAGTAGGTTCTCTGTTAAGGGTCAGGAGACACCTATAGCTTCCTGTTATGGTCGTGTCTAGATGTCCCTCCAAGGCCCTGTGCAGTCATGGGGGCAGGCTTCTAGAGTTTGTGGTTGATTCAAGGTCCAATGCTGGGATTATGGGTGTGAGTGCTACACCCACCCTGGGGTGGGTAGCCTACGGGCAGTGTAAGGGAGGAAAAGAGGCTTGCTCTCTCACTCCTCCCTTTTTGCTTTTGTTGCTTTTGCTCTTTTCCACCGCCATGACCTTTTGCCCTCTGCCATGTGCCACCCTGCCTTGGAGCCAGCCAAGTATGGACTGAAACTTCCACAAACTGTGAGCTAAATAAACCTTTCCTTCCTTGGTTTTGGGTGTCAGGCATTTTGTCTCAGCAGTGAGAGAAAAGTAACTAAGACACTTCCCCTATCACACTTTGTGTCACGGTCCAGCCTTCGAAAACGCAAACATCTCACTCTGTGACATATCCCTGCTCATCCCAAGGGTGGACTCCATAAAGCCCCATTCATCTGAAAGTGACTTTGGAGTCTTCGTACTCCAGGATTAAGCTCCTGATGATCATGTCTGAGGAGGTCCACTTCGTTTTAGAAGAGACTGATAGCTGAACAGGGATATGACCTTATCCTAAAACCAGAAGGAAATACAATGAACTAAATCTTGCTATAGTAGATTAATATCTACCCTTAGAAAGGACATTTGCTTAGAAAGGCCATTACTTTGTGCAATTCACATTTATCTTTACCAGGATGCTCCGTGTCTATTCCTACATGACTGCCCTTCTCAGGTACATGCCAGCATCCTCCTGACCCACTCCTGTCCAGCTGCTACTGATGTAATGTGGAGGGTTGAACTCCGCCCTCCAAAGCACGATCCAACAGTCCGTAAATCCATGGTTTGCCTGTCCTACAGGATCTTTGTGAGGATTAGCATTAAAACGAGACAGTACACAATAACTCTAAAGCATAATGTAAATGTGAGGTAATCTGGTTCTAAGCCTCTAGACACACTCCTCTTCTCTGGAAAATAATAGAAGAACGTCCTCAAGAGACAAATGTTCAGCCTCCACTGAGGCAGTTGAACTCTGATGCCCCCGAATGCTCCACACATCTGTTAACATCTCCTCTCTGGTGATGTCCATTTACGTAATACCTCTGATCAATAACCTCATTTCTCCCCAGTCTCCCTTTTATTAGCCTTTTTGATAGATTTAATTAAAGTAATGTACTTTATGGGGCTATGAAACCAGGCACTGGGTGATATCACTTCCTGGTCGGGTCTCTAGCTTCCCTTTCACAGAGTGGAAAGCAGAAGGATTAGAGAGGAGGAAGAGGTACAGTTTGCTTCTTCTCAGTTCATAGCGGTAGAAACCCAAAGAAAGACTGGTCTGGAAACCATCTGAAGTCCTCTAATTTCTATATTTATCTTAATTTTTAAAAATGTTACGTTAGACTCAAAGCAAGCCACATTATTTTAACTTGCATAGAAGCAACAGGTTTCAAAACAAACTCAAGGCATGTTAGTTCAGCAGCAAAAGATATGAAATCTTACATAAGCAAAGGATGACTGAGTTTAATGCAGGATAAAGAGGCTGGTAGTAAAGTAAGCAAGGCAGGCACAGACTATGTGCATTTAATAATTTGCTAAACTGACAGCTATTCCCTGAAATGAGGATGGAGCTTGAGGCATGGATGTATTATGGCTGAAAACAATTGTAAGAAAAGGAATGTCCAAAACACAAAACTGTGCAATAACAGGGGTCCTGGGTAAAATTTACTGTCTTGTGAACCTTGTGCCTCCTCTATATATTTTCTCAGCAATTTAATAATTACACACACACACACACACACACACACAATATCCTTGACTGAGTGGTAAAAGGAGTGAAGCTTTAATTCTGTGCTGTGTAAATCACTGAACATCTCATTTGGAGAATCGATAGCCATGTATTCATTGAAAGTTAAGGCTTAATAAATTTCTTCTGTTTATGGAAGGATAATATGACCTTTTCAAAGATAGTGATACTGAAAACATAGGGATAATGCACTCTCCCTTCTCAGGGATAGCAAAACTCATTTTGAAGAGTCAGCAACATCTACGGTGGCTACTGAAGGGAAACGGCATTGAGCTGTGTGTGTAACACCCTGAAGGTTTTCTGTGTGACTTTGGAAGAATCTCCTGACCTCTCTGTTTCATCTGCAAATGTGCTAATATCTTTGGAATGAGTACTCTCACAAGTGCTGGGTAATCATTGGCTAAATAAAAGAGGTTTTGATGAATGCTCTATATTTCCAGCCAAACTGAACCAGTTTCCCTATATACATCAAATGTTTTCCTGACTCCACAGTTTTGTTTATTCCATTTCCATCACTAAGAATGCCACCCTCCTGCTTCCCTTGCTCTAATTTTACCCATTCTCCAAGGACAAAGTCAACTGTCTTTGCGTTCTTGCCTTTCCTTGTTTCACTACCTGAAAGGACTGTTCCTTCTTCCAAACCTGCAAAGATACTGGGTGTTCTCTACCTCTTATGACTTGCAGAGACATATTTTAAAATATTTATGTAAATGGCTTATGCCTTTCCTTTAGAGGGCAGGGTTTGTGCGTGATTTATCTCAGAACCTGGCATGTGATAAACCCTTAATTAATGTTTATCAAGCAGATGGTGTGATGGCTTGTTTTATGTGTCAACTTGACTAGGCACTGGCAGCCAGGGATTTAATCAAACTCTAATGTAGGTGTTGCTGAAAGTATTTTGTAGAAGTAGTTAGCATCTATTTCAGCTGACTTTAAGTAAAAGAGATTACACTAGATTACACTAGATAATATGGGTGGGTCTAATGCAATCAGAAACGTCTTAAGAACAAAAACTAAGGTCTGAAGGAGAAATTCGGCAGCATCAACTTGAGTTTCTAGCCCGCTGATCTACCCTGTGAATTGCAGACTTTCCTGGCTTACAGGTTTTGGCCTAGTTAATCCTCACAATTGCACGAACCAACTCCTTGAAATAAATCTTTCATATACATGTATGCTGTTGGTCTTTTTCTCTAGAGAATCCTGATACAGATACAGTTTATTTTAGTACAATATATTCAGCTTGTGATTTAAATGTAAGGGAATTGCTTGAAAATTAGACTCCAGGAAGACACAAATTTTGGCTTTGTTTACTGCCGTGTCCCCAGTGTATACAACAGGTCCTGACACATAATAGAGGTTCAGTAAATATGGTATGAGTTGGAGTAATAAGGCATAAAAATATAACTTTATTGAAAATACTATATTTACTGGGTTTGGATATTTACTAGACTATATATCAGGCTTTTGGAAATTTGGGCTACTCATGTGTTTGCAGCATATAGCTAATGACTGATAACTGATGTGCAGACCCTCACATTCTCTGGCTCCTGAGTTGATGTATATAGCAGAAAAAAATTCCAGTCCAGCGTTCCATGTGTTCCCGTATCAAAGTTACTTCTGCTCCTGCAAAATCATTTTCATCAGTATGATTAAATTTTGATGTGATAGAATTTAGACCCCTTTCTCTCTTCTTTGATACTGATTTTTTTCTTCTTCTTTTTTTTAACTTTTGATTTTTTGAGACTGGGTCTTGCTGCGTAGGCTAGGCTGGCTTTGAACGCATTGTGTAACCCAGATTGTCCTCAGATCCACAGTGGTCCTTCTGTCTCAGCCTCCAGAGGACTGAGATTACAAACACGTGCAACCACACCTGGCTATTAAATATGTGACTTTATTTTGACCATGCCCTTTATTTTTCATCTATTTTTGATATTATGCACACTTACATGCTATTTATTGTGATAATTCTTTCTTTATTAATCAGGCTATTATAAATTATTCCCTGAGACTTTTCTTGAGACAGTCTCACTATGTAGTTCAGTCAAGACTTGAACTCACTATGTAGCCCAGGTTGGCCTCAAACTCATAGTGATCCTCCTGCCTCAGCCTCCCAAATGCTGGAATTATAGGCGTGAGCCATCACATTCAACTAACTGAGAGTTTTAAAGTTGCTTCATCTGTCAAAATACTTAAAGAAAACTGCAATCTAGATTTCCAGGACCAGACTTATCACCATTGTGAAGAAACAAAAAGGCAACTTAAGGCTTTTACCAAAAACCACAGTGCTTTTGCTCTGAGCCCTTATATACATTCATCCTGCACCAGGGCTTCAGACCATCAAAATATTTCTGTTGATTTTAGGGCTAGAAAATTATTTTAAACTGTTTTACAGACTCTTCTAAATATTTCCTAGGGTACTTTCTTTGGGTATATTTTGTGTCCTCTCATCCTGTGGGTGAAAGGTTTCTGGAGTCTGACATACCTGCTGGACCCCAGCAGTCCCGAGGCAGTGTCTGTCAGTCTGTCTGTCTATCTATCTATCTATCTATCTATCTATCTATCTATCTATCTATCCATCATCATCTCCCTGCCCCAGGGCTGAGCTGACAAGTGCATTTCAGCAGCAGACTGGCTTCATCCCCACCCACAGAGAAGCCGAGGCAATTAGCCAGGATGTGCCAGCGGTGGGGTTCTTAATGCACTTCCCTTTTGATTTCAGGTAATTCTCACAAACCAAAGATCCCTTAAAAACATCTTATAATATCTAACAATGGTTGTCAAGCTGTGCAAGGATAGGCGAGGGAAAAATAAACAAGTGAAATGTGTTAATAATATGTGGGGGCCCAAAATGGCTTTATTTGTCCTTTCAGGCTAGAGTTGTAGTTTCAGAACATCACGCCTAGATGATGTCTTGTTGTGTTCATTTACACATGAGGAAGAGGAAATTCAGAGAAGAGGAGAAAATTTTCCTCTGATCATAGAACTCACTAATGGCCCAAACTGGACTAGAATGGAATTCTCCAGACTTCCACACCAGTGGTTTTGTTTGAATTTATTCATTCATAATCTATATCTTACATACTCCTGCCTACCCCACCCCCCAAAAAATTTTGGGCTAATTTCAATAAAATGCACACGCTTCTATAAAATAATCACAAGTTAAGAAACGTAGGGGAAAAGGGTTTCCTTTGTATCTTTCCTCCTTTCTTTTTTTTTTTTGTTTCTTTCCTATTTTAAAATTCTTCTGCTTTTCCCCTACTAGATTATGGGAGAAGCTCTGGGGAATGTAAAGGATTTGAGATTTGAGAGTGGGCTTTGTTTTGTTTCTTCTCTAATAGAGAAAGCAGAATAAGAAGGCATAGTCCATGAAGTATATTTATGGCTGAATGTGATAATGTTGTCAGAGCTGAAGGAAAGTCAGCATTTTCCTCAAACACCCTCTCTCCAGGTTTTGCAACTTGGAATTTAAAATGACCTTTCGACTGCAACTGAATACACTGGGTCTCAGATCGGGAGAAACAACTCCTTCTATTCATACACTGCACTGGGCAGGGTCGGGGAGAGGAGAAGTCAAGTTTTCCAGTAAACTTGTTACAGTGCAGGGTCAGACGATCCTTTCGTGATGCTCTCTGGAAAGCAAAACAGGCATCACTATGATTCCCTCGCCAATGGGAGAGGCCAGCTCGAAGAACCGGCTTCCACATCAGTGGTTTTGTTTGAACTTATTCATTCATAATCATGAGTATGTAAATTAATGTGCTAAAGGAAGATTTTTTCTTTTCTCTTTCCTGAGATCTTCTTGGAATACACATTTGGGGCATAAGACATACGGGTGATGCCTGTGGCAGGTTTCTGTACCAAAACTTCTGTACAGAACTTCTTTGTATAAGGTGGAATGAAAGAACTTGCTAGAATCAGACAATAAGAAAGCCAGGAAGGAGGAAATACATGTTTTATGCCCAGGAAAAAAAAAAAAAGGAAACAACAAGAACACAGTCCTTGATCTTGGACCTCACGTGAAAATGGATATTAAACACTTTGTGTTTAGTGTGGAACATAGCTCTGTCGTGGGGTATGTCCTTGTAGAAAGCTGGTTCTCTTATTATTTGAATATGGATCATAGGATTGGAGCTTCTTAGAACTGAAAGGCACAACAGGGGCAAAGTCTTAGCTCCTCACCATCTCAGCAGCCTTCTCTGGTATAACCCGGAAAGATGGGGAGCACAGCTCTGAACACCTCCTGCAGTGGGTTGTTTACTAATTCATAAGGCAGCACTTCTGTACAGAGCAGCTCTTATTGTTAGAAAATGCTTCCATATCCTGAGCTTTATTTCTGAAATTTTTTTTTTGCAGCTACCACACATCTCTCCTGTTTCCATTCTGTATAATCACACAAATCTAAATTAATTTTCCCTTGATCAATTAACTAATTGATCATAGCAAAACAAGCCAAACATCTCTCTTTCCATGATAAGGTACCACACTCTAACTTCAATACAGGATCCGGTAGCCAAGCCAAGGGAGGATATGGATTGGCACAGAGGATCTAGAGCTGGGCGTTTTCACAAGTTCAAGGGCTAAAAGAGTATATAACAGTGTGAAGAGATTGGTTGGTCCGGAGGGCCCCACACTTTCTACAGAATGGCTGATGAGATATGGCATTCATATACAAAAATTTCTAGAGTTATTTATAATCGTGTGCAATCAATTACTTTGTCTTTTCTTACCTAATATGTAGAAGTGAAGTCAAATGGGTTTCCCCAAGATAGGGAGGAATTGAAACTTTGGGCTTAATCGTTTTGAAGTTATTCTGTCATAAAGCTTATTGACTAAATGGTCTGTGCTTCAATTTTAAGGTAGGGAGAAGAGAAAACAAAAGGTTTTGTTGGCAGTGATGGAACTTGAATCAAGCTCTGGGATCAGGTGGTATGTGGGAAATGTTTGGTGAAGTGGTTCCAAATGCTAAGCTGTAAAAGATTATTGGGGTTTTTATGGACGCTCAATGGTTCCTAACAACAGAGTCAGAGAGGGTTAATGGAAAGATGCTGGATCAGAAATCACAGACCTTCGTTAGGGGCCCAAGTCTGTCACCCTGTTCATTCACCCACTCTTTCATTTAATTTGACAAACACTGATGAACACCTACTCTAAGCCAGATCCAGTGATAGGTACTAGGGCTATATCTATGAACAAGATAAACATGGTCACTGACCACCCACTGGGTACATTTTGTAAGGGAGACAGATACAAGGTCAGGCAGCTACTAGGAAATGTGAAAAACAACTGTGTGAGAAAGTCCAAAGGCAAGTAGAGCCTCGAAGGCAACTTGACCTAGACTTTGGTGTGGGGGTGTGGAAGAGCTCAGGAAAAGTCATTTTCAAGAACTAGAGAGCTGAAGCATGGCAATTACTGCACTTCCCAAAAATCGCTGTCTCAGAGCCTTAGTCCCCTATCTCCAAAATGGGGATAATAATAATAGTTTTGAATAATTCACTTTAGTGGGAGGTGGTAAGGAGCTGATTAATAAATTTTTGTTCAACAGTGCTTTGTTGAACTGGAAAGTGCTCTATCATTGTAAGGAAGTTAGTACATTATCAGGTGTTGTTATCTCCATTCCTAGACTCCATTTTCTGCTTTCCATATGTACAGATTTCCCAACCCTAGTGGAGCAAGGAGAGAGAATAAAATAGATTAGGGTGGAGAGATTTATACTGCTCTAGTTTTCTCGGCTGCTAGGCCTCACAGGACTTGGTGGAGACTGGCTCCCAGAACAATGTGAACATGTCAGAGGGTGGCTGTACTTGAGGTCCACCTTGTTAGAACCAAATTCAGCCAGGTGAAGAAGGTCACCTATACTGTGATCCCTCGGAGGGGTGGACTTCACCCCTCTGAGGGGTGGATATCAGCAGCTATCAGATGCAAAACTGTGCGATTTGCCCTGAGCAAGGGCAAATGCACCTGAAAGATTTGTGTTTGTAAATTGAAGAGATTTAGCTTTACTCCTAAGTATTCATCTATTGCTAAGAAAACGTAGTAGCCAAGTGATTCCAAATGCCAGCAGTTTCTGGTTTATTGAGATTTAAATTTCAAGTGTAATGAGTATTTTTTTCCAGGGGACACTCTCCCTTTTTTTTTTTTTTTTAGAACATTTTTTCTGTCATTTCATGGCATTTTCCATTTCAATTCTGGCAGTATGAAACATAATAAATATTTGCTAAATTAGAAGCTAATAAGAAAAATAGAAATATCGCTCTCAATACTATCTAGCCAAGACTCCTTTTCGGTGACCCAGTTCTATCTGCGAAATAAAAATGGTAGATGGGATTTATCTTCCAAGATCCTTCTACCATCAACATGCCACATGTCTGTGATGTTTGCCTCTCTTTTTCTGGCTTTCATTTTCAAATCACAAGAAACCCAGGTCACTTCCATTTGTCAGACTTTTATTGAAAACCCAGCTGTCCAAGAAGGCCAGATCTTGTAGCCTGAGCTGCTATTTAAATCGCTGTCAAACCAGAGAAACTTTGTTTAAAATTATATTTTGTTAATCCATCATGTGGATATGCAGCTTGCTATTTTTAATATGTGCTCTGCGCAGCCCAGTTATTCATGGCTGAGAGTTTGCCTTGGAACCTCAGAGCTGTATTTAAAAACAAACAGCCCCAGAAAAAGCAAGACTTCTTTTACAGGCTAATGTACTGTTGGAGTGAGGGAGTAGAGGGACGAACTTTACTTCCCCGTGGGAAAGTCACGAGTTTCTTTAGCCTGTTTGATGCTGCAGAAGCAAGAGAAGAAAGAGCCTACTTTCATACTTATGTAGATGATGAACTATTTAGTCATTTGTCAAAACTCTAGATATGTACATTATTTTTTAACAAAGCTCAGACATTCATGACATCTTCCAATAATTCTCTTTCTCTGCACTCTCCCCTTCATCTCTTTCCTTTCACTTATGTAACATACACAGGGAAAGAAAAAGGTATGAAAAAAAGCAGTGTTTAATAAGACTCATGCAGAAATACCTGCTTGTAACAACTCTTAAGTAATGTTGGAAAACCCTTGATAGCTTAGGTTGAGCTATGTAATGTAGCAAAACTCCCCTAAATGCCGACTTTCTGAATTTTGAGGGATGGTATTAATTCTTTCTTTTACTCAGACATATTAATTGAAATAAGATGGGCCAGGAACTTTCTACAGAGCAGTGTTTACAAAGGTGAGGAGACACAGTAGTGGCCTTTGAAGGACTCCTAGGTTACTAGGGCCCCAAAATTTAAAACTCCCAAGAAAGAGATCTATCAGGAAATATGGTTCCTCATCTTCTATCTCTATTTTTCCAATTTAAAAAATGATATTTATGTCATCTTATCACAGCTTCATAAAAGCCTGTGGAAGTTATTTACCATCCAGCCACTTTCTCTAGGCAAATAGGCTCACTGAGGGTCTGTGACTCCTAGGATTCTGATCTGGCTGATGGAAAGTAGAACAATGAACAATAAAGAGACTATTCATTGACTCCGTCATTCAGAACTGCCAAGGCCCAGAGCTCAGGCACATTCAGAGTAATTTCTGCTAAATACCTGTTGTCTCTCTATGACTATAAATATCACAAGAAAAGGCATGAAAGCGAGGAGCAGTGTCTCACCCATAGTTTTGGAAATTGACAATGAAAAATGTCTTGACTTCTTTGCCTATTTCTAACTGTACTAAAAATGCTAGAGATACACTGAGAAACCTTTCTGATCCGTAAGATAACTGACCCTCAGTTAGCTGTCTCACTGAAGCCTCCATTGATTAGCACTGACGGACAGGTGTGACTCAACTGCACTGAAGTTCCAAACACCTGGGTGGCTTGTACCACTGCTCAGGTAGTGGTCACACTCTCTCATGATGAGAAGTCAGACCACACAGCAAGGCTGGGAGAGTCAGAGGTTTTTATCATTAGTAATAGTAGTATATATTTATGATACACAATAATTATATTCATCTTGGGGGACTGGCATATATTACAAAGAGCCAGGGATTCTAAGTAACTTCCTCCTCAGTCCGCATACATTTACCTGGGCACATATCTTCCCTCTTCAGGGTTGATTGGGTGACAAAGTTTGTTTTAAAGAGAAAGGAATCAAAAACAAAAGAACTGGGGCCAGTGAGATGGCTCAGCGGCGTAAGGGCCTGCCTGGCAAGCGCGAGGGCCTGAGTTCAACTCCCGGATCCCACATACGAAAAATGGGGCCGGTGATATCGCTCAGCAGCACAGGCGCCTGCTGGCGCATGAGGTCCTGAGGTCGACCCTTGGTACCCACAAAAAAAAAAAAAAAAGAACTGATTATGCCGAAGTTCTTCACCTATGACTTGACTCAATAATCATAGAGGGCCCTTACGCAGAGCCAAGTGCTGTGGGAAATAATATGAGCTAGATATAGCCTTTATCCTCAAGAACCTCATAATCTGGAACTTGCACTAACGATGATAAAGCAAGGTTAAAATTCATCAGTCTCCTATGCACACTTCTGTAAGGGCTCAAGGGTGCCTCCAAGGAAGGACGGTTTGCCACCAGCTGGAGCAAGGGCCAGGGTGGAAAACTGGCTTTGGTGTAAAGTTGAGAGAGGGGTTGACAGATTCCGGGGGAAGTCAGTGGCCAGATCTATCTGTGTTGTGCAATAATCACTGTGGCAACAATGTGGAGAATCGATTGTGGAAGAGGGGAAGAATTACATCGATAAAAACAACAATTGTGTGCCAGCAGGCGCCCGTTCCCCTGAGCGACATCACCAGCCCTTTTTTCGTATGTGGGTACCGGGAGTCGAACTCAGGACCTCGCGCTTGCCAGGCAGGCGCTTATGCCGCTGAGCTCTCTCACCAGCCTTATTGGGTGTTTAATATATCATTCTGCACACCAAATGCTTGATATGATTTATTTCATATAATTCTCAAAACAACGAAAGAGGAGTTATGGCAGAGTCTGGACTTCCTTACAGGTGTAACAAAACTTTTTGTACTTTTGGCTATGAGAAACCAGGTAAGAAAATAAAAAGGGTCTGATCCAAGTCAGTAACTGTGTGGGATAGAGAAATGTTGCCTTTTGGAGAATTAAGGAGGATAATTTTTGTTCCTTAGAGTCAACAGACCTCCTAAAATGTTTGTGTCCCATAAACACTAACACCACCTTTGAGATCCCACGCGGCTGAAGAACTGTGATTTCGACTGAACTTGGCTCTCCATGAAAAACTTAATTCCCTTGCAGGATCCAGGCCTTCGGCTTATCGTGGTCCACCCAGGTTCTGGCAAACAGTGAGTCTCAAATCCTATCAAAAAGAACATTTTTCTCTCCATCCAACATTCTCTGCAACCTGAGGCAATTCATTGTTTCCCCTCCCCCACACTCTCACTTCGGTTTCCCTTTCTGTTAGAGAAGGTCGGACCTCATTAACTCACTACACCTTAAATTGTTTAAGTCGAATAGGATATCGTCCAGGGAAAGGGCAAAGGAGAGGGTACGTTAGCCGTTAATGGGAGTGTATGCGGGGCAGGCTGGGAACCCTGTTTTGATAAGCTTAGTTCTATCATTCTGGGCAATTTTTGGCAAAAGAGGAGATCGGTTTCATCTTAACTCAGGTTCCTTTCACCATCTAAAGGTATCGGAGTTCGCCGGGTAGAGATGGAAACGCGCCCGCAGACAGGCGTCCTCGCCCGGGACACGCCCTTAGAATCCGCCGAGGAAGGCTCTTTTCTCCTTGAATGCGCTTGGCGAGCCCACAGGGGCGGTGGAGGTGCAGAAAGAACACGTCCACACCTCGCGCGTCCGCCTGAACACACACTGGCGAGCGGTACAGGCGCGCAGACCTCTCGTCCTGTATTTATTTCTTCTCTCCACCGGGTGCGCTGTCCCTTTAAACGGGGAAGCTGCTGTAGACTCCGTAGCACCCGAGCCGGCAGCTTGTTGATTTCAGAGCTGGTGAATTTCACATTGTTTCTACTTCACTTTCCTTGCCCGTGGGGGGAAGGCCCGGGTAGGCGCTCCGATCGCGATCGCCGCGGCCAGGGAGGGCTCGGGCCTGGCCAGGGTCCGCAGCGTCGCGGCGGGCGTGGGGCCGAGGCGTCGGGGTGCCGGGGCCCCGCGCGCTCCCCTCGCTGCAGTCCGGGTGCGCGGAGCCGGGACGCGCGAGGCGCACGGAGCGGGGCCGCCCGCCTGGACGGCTGCGCACGGTGGACCAGGCCGGGCCGAGCGGGGCCGAGCCGGACCGGGCGGGGCCGGGCGGGGCCGGGACCCCGGGGCGGGGAGGGGACGGCAGGGGGCGGGGAGGGTGTCGCCCGCGCCGCGGAGCTGCTGCTCGGCGCTTTCTGCACGAAGATGGCGGCTCCCACCGTCAGCAAGGCAGCCTCCCTGGGCTGCAACAACAAGCCTGCGTTCCCGGAGCTGGATTTCAGGTCGGGAGCCCGGGTGGAGGAATTGAATAAACTCATCCAAGAATTCACCAAGCACGACCAGCGCGAATACGACGACCAGAGAGCGCTGGAGATCCACACCGCCAAGGATTTCATCTTTTCCATGCTGGGTAAGGAGGAAAAGGGGGAGGTGTGCGTGTGCGCGCGTGTGCGATGGGAAGCGGCGTGGAGAGCCCGGTGCCCCGTCCCCAGCGCTCTCCTTCGGGTTGCCTTCCCGGAGCCGGGCGCCCGATGAGTGACCCTCGCGTTCCGCCCCTTCCCTTCTCTCTCCGCCGCAGCCCGAGCTGCTTCCCCTCCCCTCACAACTCCACTTTGCGCCGGGCGCCCCTTTTCTTCCCGGTTCGCTGGCTGTTTCGTGAAATTCCCAGCGCGGGGGTGCTGGCGGGCAGGTGAGGGGTCGGTGGGAGACGCTCACTGTGGGGGGAGCCCCTGCAGCAGCGCGGTGCAGGTGAGGCTCGGGGCACCTTTCCGTGGGGGCGTCTGGGACCTGCGCCTTCCCGGCACGGGTCTGGGGGCCTCTCCCCAGCTTGGGGCTCTCTGGCTGGGCGCCTGAGCGACAAGTTGCTTCTCCGGTCCCGCGGCGCGGCGCTATCACGCCCAGCCCCCGGGTAGCCAAACTTGTTGGGTTTTCCCGAGTAACCCGCTCAAGTACTCTAGGAGCCCCGGAGTTCCTGCAACTTTGATTTGCAATTCGACTTCCCCTTGGAAGCTCTGGGAAGCATTTCCGGTGCTTCTCCAGCGTTGGGGCTGAGCTCGGAATTTCTAACGACCCGGCTCTGAGCTCTGGCCGCGGAGGAGCGCTGGACCCTGTCTCTTGGTGTATTGTCCCAGCTCTGACCAGGAGCGGTACCCACTGTCACCACCCAGTCCTTCACCTACCGGTCCTGATAGATTACTGAATGCTGTGTAGAGGAAAATAATTGAGCCCGGTCTGGGAAACCGACGCCCTCCATCCCCTGCACCCCGCGTCCTGTCGTTGGGATTATTGCTACTGAGTTGTAGAATGAGTGTCCGCTGCAGGCAGCCTCCCCCGTGGAACCACGGCTGTCATGCAGTGGGTGGCCTCGCCGCAGGACTGGGGCTCGAGTGTGGCGCTGCGCTGCCGCGCGTCTCCGTGTGTGCTCTACAAATACCCTCAGCCAGTTTTACATGGAATGGGAAATGTGATTGCAAAGGTCTTTCCACCGAGGAAGACAGAGCTTCCTCCCTGCGATCTACTTGGATTTCAGCCGGCCGGCTGTTGCTGGCCTATCCTTGAGCCACTTTATTCGCTCTAGATTTTCTTCTCCTCCACAGCCTATGTGGTGCGTGAAACGCATTGAACGTGGTCCAGTAATGGTTTGGGAAGTTGGATGCAACATGTTAAAACTTGGGGCTACACGCTCCCCTTTATCTTTTGCTACACACTCCCCGAGTGTGTTCTAGATTGCGTGTGAGGTGGAAAAGATCTTTATTGAGGTATTTGACAGTTCACCTATTTAGACGCATTGTTCGTGCTGTTTAAAATCCACAGCCAGGTGGAGCCAGGTTTCAGAGGGAGGCTTCAATCCCTCACAAAGCTTCTACATCTGAGAACCAACCCTGTGATTGTCTGGAGGGTAGGGGCGCTCACGCAAAGCTCAGGGCTGTTATTTAAGTTGCTTAATCATGGCCTTTCTGTTTGGTATAAATAACAGAAACCTACCATTGTGCTCTTACAGCGCGCTTATCAGTTTTCTTGCCTCTTGCCCTAGGTCCTTCGCTAGAACAAGGTAGCGGGGTCACAACCAGTCAGGATAGCACGGGGTCAGAAGATGGATGGGAGACCTGGGGGAGAGGGGTAGGTTGAAGTTGGAGGCTCATTAGGGACTTTTGTGCTAACCCTACATCTGATACACTGAATTAGCAAAGCCTTGATCCAGATATAAAGAGTGAATTATTCCGGGGTGTTTAATGTATGCATGTGTTTCATGTCACGGGTGGCATTGTGTTGACAGGTAAAACTAGATTTGCTTCTATTCCTTTTTACTCGGTTGACCTTGCAAGAGAAGCCTTTCTTGCCCCTGCGAATTTGGTATTTCCACCTGCAGGAGACAACGCACAGGAGAGTCATTGAAGCCCTTTGCGCCTCTGGACGCTGCAAGGCAGATGGTGAAATGAGCTTGCCTGTGTGTGGTGCTGCATTCATTTTAGAGTCCCCTTGCTTTCCCTTAATGAGGTGCTGGCTGCTCCAGACAAGTGAAGGTTTGGTGACAGCAAGGGTCCCCATGTGGATTTACTTTTTCTAAAGGAGATTTTCACTTGGCTTAAGAAACAAAACCCCTTTTTGTACACTTTGTTTCACTTGCCACAGCCTTGGGTCTTTCATGAATATGGGAATGAGGTGTCTTAATGACACCCAGCTTGTTAAGGTGTCGCCTGGGTGGCATCAGGCCCTCATTTCTGGGAGTTGTGGCGGGGGTAGTTCTCTGGGCTTTGTTCTGCTTTTGTCTGGGCTGCACCTGAGGATTGTCAGCAGCTTAATGCGTATTCTGAAATGGCTGAGGAATTTGGTACAAGCCTCTTCAGTGGAGCTGTGGGGATGGTGGCCAGCAAGCCAAGCCACTCTCTAAGATTGTTCTACTGGAGTGAAGTCCTTCCAGCTCTGCAGGCCTTTTCAATTTGTCTTGTTTGGAGGCAGTTTTACAAAGAAGAGCCAAGGGGTGGTAGACAGTTGTCATAACCGATGACCTGTCAGGATCAAGACAATCTACTGTCCACTGGTGGCCATGTTGGTCTCTGATCTGGCTTGGTGTTCCTTCTCTTGCTTGTACGGAGATTCTGATTCCTTTGGAGGCAGGTGTTAGCTGGAATCATCCAGACTCCTTATTTCTTTATACCTTGGTCTTTTAGAAGAATGATTGCTGTTATTATCTTGTTAATATTTGAGAGCCCAGATTGTGTGAGAGGCTGGCGGTGCATAATAAACTACATTTATCAAAATTTGGAGAAATTACCAGAGTTCATTAATGTTTTAATAATATTTGGTATTTGCATAATGTCTCTGCCAGCTCTTTTGTTATCTTCATTCCCTGGCGAGGTTGTATGGAAGCTGGTTGTGTTTCTGTGGAGCTTATGTGAAGAGAGGGTATGGGGAAGCTGGGAGAAGGCAGAAGAGAGACACACAGTCAGCTAAGCTACAGACCAAGTGGTTGCTCCCGCGCTGTGGTTATTAGAGTAGCTGTCATTTGCCAGTCACCTTCTCAGGGCCAGAAACTTTACATAGCCTTTGAGAAGGTGTCGCTTTCCCATCACAGTGATGAGGTGATTGAAATTAGTGGGGTTAAGAAACAAAGAAGGTCACATGGCTATGAACTGATAGAGATCTTACCAAGACATATTCCTCTTCTACTTGATACTATTAAAAATAGATGCGTGAAATATCTAGAGAAGGGGCTTTTTTTTTTTTTTAAACTACTTTCAGGATTTTGTTTCTGATTTCAGCTAAAAGTATTAGCATAATACAAGCAGCAGCTGAAGTGATTTCTGGAGCAGGCTGAGTTCAAGTATTTTATTCCATAATAAGTTCACCTATTTGAATGTTTGATTGAGAAAATCACAGTCATTATAAAATGTTAAAATCTGTAGTTTCAGTCCCAGTCTGCCTCATGCTGGTTGTGGATTCCTAGTTTTTTTATTAAGCATGGATAATGGTAATGCATCCTCTCAGAATTATGTCTGAAGGTGAAATGGCTTTCAGAAATGGAAAAATACTGTATGTGATTTTATCATTTAAGAAATGTGCTTTATTAGAAAATCTAGTGAACTTCAGCTAGAGTTATTCCTGCAGCTTGATTTCAGCAAGTACTATGGCTTACAGTTAACAGCAGTTTGGGAGGATATTGGCTTTTGCTGTAGAGAGCATAATCAATTCCAACATGCTTTGCCATTTGTTAAGGCCATAATATGTGCTGACCATGATGCTGGCTGCTTTGCACAAATCCATTAGATCCTGTAATCGTCTGACACTTGCTAAGTATCATCCTACTACTTTTGAAGATGAAGCGGGTGCCTTTTTAAAGACAAAACACGGAGGCTTAAAGAGGTCAAGTACTTATACCAAGCACACCCAGAGCTTGGGTTTAGACTCGGGTTTAGAAGTATATGTTCCTTTTACTTTACCAGCCATCAATTTCTATCCCTTTTGGGTCTAACAACCAAAAGGCACCACTTCCATGGGAGTAGTTCCCTTAGTCTGTGGGAGCTGGGTAGTTTCTCTTTGTCTGTTTCTGCCTGCCCCCTTTTTTCCTGTCCCGCTCTCTTTCATGCACTCAACAAACCCTTATTGAATGTCATGATGTTTGTCAAGCAGTATCCAGGATTCTGAGGTAAAATAGTGAGCAAAAACATTGAGAAATTCTCAAGGATCCTTGGAGACCCCTGCCCTTCGCCTCTGCACACTAACCGTAAGAGGCTAGTTTGCTAGCTACCAACTCATCCCAGGTCAGTAAACACCACCTGGCTACTTCGAAGTTTTAAACTTGTATGGTGTTTTGAAGTACTTCTTGGCCTACCATATTCGTAGGCGTTTTCTACTTCTCCAGAGTAGGCCATTTCAAAGCCCCAACTTTCTGGTGTTTGAATGCCCTTCTTTTACTGAATTCACCAAGCAGTCTTGATTGTGAATTGTTGCTTTGTGGGCCTTCAACTGCTTGGTAAGTTCTTGTACTCATTAATGTGCTATGTCTGTATAAATCACAGGATCATCTCTGAAGTTTGTTCCTCCTCTGAAAACATCTAGGATAGTTGCGGGGAGAGTCCTGCTTCATTATTTTTGTTCTGATTTGAATTGGTTTCAGTTTTCCCTCCTGGATCTGGGAAGTTGCCGCCCTGCATCCTTGAAGAGGAGTCAGCCTTGGAACTGTTAAGAGTCCTGGGTGTTCTCCCAAGCTCTTACTGTGCCATGCATTGGGTCATGCATTGCTTGTGAGTAGGCTGAGGCCCTTTGGGATTCATAGTCGTACTAGATTCCCTCTTGTCAGACTGGGAACTTGGGCATTGAGTGTTAGGCCTTTGGATGCTCCTGGAGAGCTTTTTCACAATTCAAAATCTCTGGTCCCATTTCAAATCCATTGTTCAGAATCTGTAGAGATCCCTGTACTGGCTGCTCAGTGCTTCACTCTACTGTCCTGCGTCAAGCCTAGTGCTGCACATTCTCTGTGTAGTAGAGCTGTGCCTCAGCGTAGTAAGCACGATCCTGGCTGACTTTTGAAGCTAGAGCCAGACTGCGAGCCCAATAAGGAGATCCGTCCGCTGGCTCCTGGAAGGTAACCCTGCAGTCCTCTACCTGGGATGGGTTAGGGAGGCACAGTGAACGAGATGAGGGTGTTCACTATGTAAGGGATTGTGCTGTGCTTTCACATCACGGTGTCAACCAATCGTCACCATAACCCTTGAGTCCAAGAACTGTGGGGAACCCTTGGATGGCAGAAATTAAGGAATTTGTCTAAGTTTACCAGCAGGTAGGTAGAACGGCTGGGACCTAACCAAGGTTAGACTGATGCAAAGGCCTTGCTTTCAACAAGGGCAATATTCATGCTCAGCAGAGCTGTGAGACCCAGATTCTAGCTCTGACTTCTCTAGTAAGCCGGCGTGTCACTTCGTGCGAGTCACTTCACATGCTCGGAGCACCTGTTGCTGAACGTGTAAGAATACCTAAGTTGGTATTGATAATTTTACCTTCTCCAGGTGGTTGAGTGCATGTGATTTTCAACCTGGAATCTTTTGGTGCCATACAAAGAAGGAAATTTCTGAATTCTGGTACCAGCTCTGTTTTGTATTATGTGTTCTATGTGTTACCTTTAATAAGTCTCTTAACCTCTGTTGAGCTGCTTTTTGGCCGTTTTCTAATGATCAAAAATGCAAAGAAAAAACTACAGTCACTCCTACATTCTAATTACTATTAATGTTTTGATGTGCATTTTTTCTAGATGTCTATGTTTATATACATACATACACCCATGCACACTTATGTGCGTACAGTTACATAACAGGGATCACATGGGATGTGTGCTCTTTTTATGAGTTTACCAATATGCTGTCATTACCATACTTTAAAAGACAAGCTCTAACTTGAAACTTGGTGGATGATGTTTTCCTTACTTCTTTCATGCCACTTCCTATTATTCCAAAAGAAGATACCATTCCAGAACTTAGAGCGCTATACTAGTCAGCTTTCCCATTGTTGGGACCAAATGCCTGACACCCAGGATTTAAAAGAGGAAGTGGTTTATTTGGCTTGAGGTTTCAGTGCTTGGAGGCTGGCCTCGAGACAGGAACATCGTGGTGGAAGAGTGCTGGAGCAGAGCTGGTCTGTTGATGGTGGCAGGGAAGCAGGGGCAGAGAGGCAGGGGCCAGGGAACTTGTACCGTACCCAAGGTCACACCTCCACAACCCACCCAGAAGTGTGTGGAAATCCTCTGGGTGTTTTTTAACTCAACCAAGATGACATAGCACAATTAACAGTCACAAGCACCTTTTATGATTTAGTAATTGAGTGATGGACCCTTACCTTATTCAGAGGGTTTTACCTGTCTTTTTCTTTTTAATACTAGGGATTGAACCCAGGGCTTTGTGTATGCTAGGCAAATGCTCTACCACTGAGCTACATCCCCAGCCCTTTTAAAGCCAAGGTCTTGTTAACTTGTTGAGGCTGGCCTGGAACTCATGATCACCCTGCCTCAGCCTTCTAAGTAGCTGGGATTCCAGGCATATACCATCATGCCTGCTGGCTTTTCACCTGTCGTCCATGCTACCTCCTATCTCTTTTTGCATGTTTTACATAAACATAAACATGTAACATATTCCATATTCCTCATCTCTTTTGCTTGGGTTGTTTTCTTTATCAGCGTGTCCTAACCTGGGTTCACAGAAACAAATGGAGTCTATGAACTTGAATGGGGGAAAATAGGTTCATTTTACTTTTATGAACCTCTAACTGTAAGAAAACATTTCCTTCCATTTTAATGTCGGTAACAAACCATCCTAGTGTTAGTGTTACCTGTGTTTTTGTTGCCAATAGAAATCACAAGTACTTTTGTTTCCCGTTACAGTTGTTGCAGATATTTCTGCTTCAAAATGATGGCAGATTTTAGGCTTGCTAGATGTTATTATTGAATGCGTTGGTAAGAGATCATGGAAGCACTCTATTACAAATTGACTTTTTAAACACAGTGTGTTTTACTACTGATTTTCTTTGAAATCGTAGGTAATGTTGTTATCTTCATTTAAATATATTCTTCTTTGCAGGAGTACATAAATTAGGCCAGCTTGTCAAGAAGATCCATGTCACAGAAATACTCAAGAGTCCCAGCTATTCCAGATGGCCTTGGACACCTGGTGTATGCGTTACTGTCCTCTCTCAGCTCAAAGACCACTTAACTCGTGAGGCCTTCTTACATTTCTCCAAGGAGTAAAAGATTGGCCTTTTGTGTTCTCCTAATACCTGGTCCCCTTCTGTGACCCTTAGCATGTGCTTTCCCAAACTGTAGATTAAAGAATCCCTCGCATGTTTAGTGTGCACTCCTATTGAGGTCATGTATACAGTAGGTGCTCACAAGTATGAGGTCACTTGAGCCACTCTGTAGAACTTTATCTTGTGAAGTTTCTTATTTCAGACTTTTACAAAAAGAACCAAAATGTTCTGATAGTGTCTCTGATTTTCCTCTTCTGTTCACCAATGCTTTATCATCTTTTTTGCTGTCAAGAACAATCTTTTTTTTTTTTGTGGGTACTGGGGGTCGAACTCAGGACCTTGCACAACAGCAGGCGCCCATGCTGCTGAGCAATATCACTGGCCCTTTTTTTTTTTTCGTATGTGGGTACCGGGAGTCGAACTCAGGACCTCGTGCTTGCCAGGCAGGTGCTTACGCCGCTGAGCTATCTCACCGGCCCAAGAACAATCTTGATATTATCTTCTTATATGGAAGAATATTTTTTTCAAATGCATTCTGCATTTCTGCATTCCTTGAGACTTATCCTAGGGCAATGGAAGAAATAAATGTCCAAGTGGTTGATGGAGTTTGTTTGCTAAGAGCTGCAAACAGTAACTTGCAACTCATGGGAATACTAGCTTTCTGTGGACCTTGATTTTTGTGCCATGTGCATCTCGGGCTCCTGGACTTCTGCTTGCCCACTCTTGGGCTTCACAGAGTGCGAGGCAGGCATTGGTTGCCTTTCCCAGTAAGGTGTTGGACAGGCTTATCAGTCATCCTCAAAATGATCCAGTGATTTCTTCAGGACTCAAGTTACAGCAATCATTTATTATTATAAACTATTGTTATTTGCCACCGATGATATTAATGTACCTTGGCACAGTAAAGAAAGCGCCTTATAGATTACAACCCTTTTCCTCATCTAGTGAAGTATTTTTAGGATAGGTCTTTGAGAAAGGTGTGTGTTACAGATGTGGGTACTGAGACTGGGGGTGGTTCAAAGTCGCAGAATAGATGAGCGAGGTGTGTACTCCTGTAATCCCAGCACTCAGGAGGCTGAGGCAGGAGGATCACCATGAGTTCAAGGTCAGCCTGGGCTACATAGAGAGAGTCCCTGTCTCAAAACAAAGGGAAACAAACAAAACAAAACAGAAAGTTGCAGAGTCAGTTATGGAAGAAGGCTCCTTCTGGCTATCGGCTGTCTTGTGCTGCAGTATACAACCTGCAGAGACTTCGCTACCTTCAGACATCTTTTTCAAGATTGCTGGGGTGATTTTGTATTCTCAGACAAGGCAAAGGTAGCCAGTTGCATTCACCTGTGGCCTTTTCTGTTCTCCTCCTGAATCCAGAGTTTGTACTGTGTGAATCTAGCTTAGAAAGGACAGGGGAAGTGCAGCCCCTGTAGACGTGCACTTTCCAGGTCTGATCATTAGTCAGGCCTTGCACAAATGGTTCTTTGGGTCTGGAACAGTGTTTACAATGAGCCCAGTAAGTTCTTGCCAGTTGAGTGACCTAAGGACAGTTCATAATGACGCCATTCTGTGAGGCCCTGTCTCCAGGAAACACCTATCTGTTTTGCATCCCTCTTTTTTTTTTTTTTTTGTGGGTACCGGGGGTCGACTTCAGGACCTCGCGTGCCAGCAGGTGCCTGTGCCACTGAGCGATATCACGGCCCCTTTTTCGTATGTGGGTTCCGTCCGGGAGTCGAACTCGGGCCCTCGTGCTTGCCAGGCAGGTGCTTATGCCGCTGAGCCATCTCACCGGCCCTGCATCCCTCTTAAGTGCCTTTAAATGAATTCCCTCTGCACAAGATAAAGAGATGATCAGGGACAGTTCTGCTATGTATGATAAAGTGGGCATTGGGAACTGTTATTCAGTTTGTTACTTTATTTTTCATATATTCTTTCCTCATCAAGAGGACAATTGATTACTCTTTGTGAATTAACTCAGTAATGGAATTTGATATCTGTCTTGTTTGTTTCTTCCAACCAGTATTGGAATATCTACAAAGTGAGCACAGTGGAGTTAAGCATTCATTCATTAGTTCTTAAGTCCATCCAGCATGTCTGTGTGCCGATCATGTGTTGCTGTTATTACTGTGGTGCAGTTACTGTGTAAGTGCCCAGTTACTGTGTAAGTGCCCAGGGTGGTGAATTAGAGAAGCAAAATCGCTACCTCCACAGGCTTCTGCTGTCTGGAGGATTTAACAAGATCAGACATGTAAGTAAATATGGATGTGCACTATGAAGAAAACAAGAAGCCCAGAATATTATTACGGGGAATTACTGGGCAGGATGAGTGAAATGTGATATGGAGACATTTGAAACGGAAGGAGAAGCCGGAACCACGCCTCTGAAGACGGATGGAAGTGCGTTCAGGTAGACCCAACAGCAGGTGCCAAGGCCCTCGGGTAGGGGGTAAATCTGAAAGCAGCTGTCACGGCGTCTTCAATTACAGCAAGTCTGACTTGGCCTGAGCGAGAAGGAATGGTCCATGTTCCTGGTAGGCTGAGGAATGTGGTAAACTCCGTAGAGGGAATTTTCCAGGTGGGACCACCCTAGTCAGTGGCATTCAGGGGTAGGGGTAATGAGAGGGGAACCAAGAAAGGTCGGATTGCAGCTCCTTAAATGGTCCTCTGTAGCCTTGTGATTTTCTGATTTCACCTGATTGCCCTGGGCAACAGTGAGTGCTACATTTGATGATTTATGGGTCAAACTGCTGCTTTCCTGGGATGACAATAAGCCTTTGTTTATCCACAGTGGATAAAATACAGTCATATACATAGTATCATTTGACTTCTCACAACATCCCTGTGAAGTCGGTGTCACTGTATCTATTTTAACTCAGGAGGAAAGGATGATCAAGAGAAACCCAGGAGCTCACTCAAGGTCACTAAATGGTCGAGGTGGGATCAAACCAAAGTCCTTCGATGTTCTAGTTCTGAAACCCTTCTGTTCTCCTCTATCTCGTCCTACTTTGGGGAATGGGAGGAGGAGGATTTCTGGACCAGGGAGAGGCACTGAGATCAGGAGGCAGAACCTCGCCAGTGCACCACAGACTCCCACGTGCCTGAGCCTGTGTTGGTATTCAACTTGTAAGCACTTTTTGGGCTGTTTCAAGATCACCCTTTTAGCAGCTGCAGCTGTTCTTAATAGCAGCTGCTTGAGCGGATTGTGTTGTGATTAATAAAGGAAACTCAACAGTTTGTTCTCTCAACTGTGCCCTTGGTGTGCGAAGCCTGCTTTCATGCAGACTGTGTTTCTGATATCTGGAACGACACAATCCTGTCGGCATATGGTGCCCAAGGGACTCGTAACTCTGTTGTGAGAAGAGGTGGTCCGTCTAGATCAGAGTTAGGGTACCAAAGACCCTGAAGGGACAGCATGGTAAGGGAAATGAGTGCAGTGGGTGGCCTGGTAAATGCCAGGCTGTCCTCAGCAGCAGAATCAGGGACCCCAGGGTGTGGGGGTGCAGCCGCGAGGTGAGGTCACGTCTTGTCTTGTCTGATGAGGACTCCTGCTCCCCAAGACCTGCCAGTTGTTGCTTCACTGCATGGATTCTCCAGCTGCAGTGTGCACTGGTCCTCTGCTTGTTAAACAGGCTGCTGGGCCCCATGCCCAGGGTTTTGGATTCTGTAGGTCTGGGGTGGAACCTGAGAATTTACAGTTCTGTGTTTTCAGGTAATGCGGCTGCTGCTGGATCAGGGACCACCCTTTAAGACCACTGTGGGGGGTCCAGGAGGGTGAGATTTCTTTGCATGTTTTAGACTTTTATTAGAAATTTCCAGCTTTTAAAATATTGAGAATAACATCGACTTTCAAAAAAAAAATACCATGGAGTTTAAAACTGTAGTTCAGACAGAACACCGTGACTATCAGTTTGTCACTTCTGATCTGAATATTTTAGGGAAAATCCTTGTGCTGTCTGCTCTGGAAACAGAGGCGCAGAGGGGATAGTGGTTCATTCGAGAGCATCCAGTTAGCTTGGGGTGAGATCATGACTAGAACAGGTTTTCTGTGCACCTCGTGTGTATGTGTCTATGCTAGCAGGCTGTCTTCCAAATTAATGTTCTTTGTGAGTAGAAAAACTAGGTAAGTAACATTGAAAATAATAGCCTCACTAAAATAATGTTTACTGGGTTCCAGGCACTGTGCTAAGTATTTCGTACTTTACCTTTGTTAACTGAATCAATCCTAACAACAACACTGTGAGAAAGGTAATATTAGCCATATTTTACCAATGAGAAATCTGCAGCCCAGGCAAGACATTTGCCAGAAGTCACAGAGCTACTAGTAGAGCAGAGAGTTGAACCTAAGAAGTTCAGCTTTGGGCAGAAAACAGCAAATAGCTCTGCATCTTTTTTTAAACTTCATGTAAAAAGTATAGTGATAATAATTATAAAAATGTTTGCCCACGCAAAGTGGAAATCACTGCTGGAATTCTACAGTTTTAATGTTCCTAGGAAACTTAAAAATTAGATTGCCTGATTCCTTCTCACTTCTGTTTTACAGACAGGGACACTGAGGGGCAGAAAGGAGAGGGGACTCAGTCATCCTGAGCCCTGACTTTGTTTTTGAGCAGAGTGGAGGTTAAGTAGATGCTGGACAGCGAGTGCGCCTCAGAAAAGTGTTTGCACCCCAGAGTGTTGGACCCAAAACACCTGGTCCCGGAGGAGGCCTTTGCTTGGCTTTGAAGCAGAAAGCAAGTCATTTGAATGTGGGCTGTGCTTCAAGGTAGGGAACATTTTCCCTGCTGCAAAGCCAGCTTGTAGTTTGAAGTTTCCCTAATTGCTGTTAGAGGAAGGATGCTAAAAAGATAACTCAAGGGCAGAATGTAGTTTTGGTTTGTCGTGTTTGCTTTGGTTGTTTTTTTTATTATTCCTTGTCTCTCTCTGTCTGGTTTCTTCCCTCTGAAGTGTGTTCTCTCTCTCTCTCTCTTTTTTTTTTCCCCTGTGCTATTTTCACAGCTTTGAGTATCAATCATCTTGGATATTTTGACCTGAAATAAGGGAGGCCAGCTAGCTGGTTGGAGGAGTTGGAGCTTCATGGCTGGTCCATCTCCATGGGGTGCAAGGAGCCAGCATCAACTTAGTTCTCCATAATTGGCCTAGCGGCTCAGAGCCTTTGGAGGATTTAGAGTTGAAATAGGATTGAAAATACTGTCTTATGGAGGAAATAAGCCCATGGCGATCTTCCTATAGTTAGTTCACCCAACCACATCACTTTGCTGATGGAGCAACTTTATCCTCACAGTGGACAGTGACTTGCTCGAAGTCAAACAGCCATGGTGGTGAAATTGAGAAACTCTTTCCCACTGGTTGCATTGTTCCAAGGGTTTTATAATCAGTAACTCATTTAATCCTCATGACAATTCTGTAAGGAGGATACTGTTACTGTCCTCACTGCACAGATAAGGACACTAAAGTCCTGAGAGCACTTGTTCAAGGAAGTCTTAGAGACTGGATTCAAACCCAGGCAGTCTGCTTCTTTCATTCCTTCCGTGTACCTTCACAAAACTGACTACCAGGCCTCAGTGGTCGATGAGGTGCCACAGGCAGCAGCCCACACGTGAGGGGAGAATGGAAGGGAGAAGTAGTGGGCAGAATGGCAGAGAGTGGTTTTGTTGTCCTGGAAGCCAGTTGCTGATGTGGTTCTGGCTGCTGGTCCAGAGTCTTTTCTTTCTGCCATTTAGCTTCCTTGGCAGCCCTGGGGACAATCGCTCTTTTGAGGCTTGTGGGTTTTGTTTATTTAATAGTCTTTTGTATGAAATCTCATCCTAGCCATAGCTTCTGTTTTGAAAGTCAGAAGGTGTAGCCCAGCTAATTCATTGATTTAAGCTGTACAAAAGTCAACTGGGCCCTTGCTGCTCAGTAAATTAGGGCAGTTTTATGAAGATGCAGGCTTTTTCTTCTTTTTCCTTCCCCTTACCCCAGTGGGTTTCATTCCAGATTTAGAACATTTAATTAGGACATAGTAAATGTTGTCTATCACTGTGGGGATAACGGAGAGTATTTCTTTTCCCCAGTAAAAGGCAGATGCCAACATATTTTTAAGAAGTTTCCTTTGTAATCAAAATTTATAAATTGAATTGGTTGTATGTGAACTAAAGGATCTGCTTCTTTCGCACTATGAGTCTTTAGTGACTAATGATTTGTTGAAGTAAGCTGTCCAGTTTGTCTGCTTCGTAGAGGCAGATAATTGTGTATAGATAATTGAATATGAACTTGTCTTAAAGCACTGAAGCACTTTGGCACTGTGCTACAGTCAGCCCTTGTGATGAAATAACTTCTTGAGATCTTGGTGCTCAATATGTAGAAGATTGAATCGGGATATTCAGAGCAGCCTCATTCCACCCTACACATCATTTTCCAGGAATACAGTTCATACTGGGAATGGAAGTGTCCTCCAGTAATGTAAACAGTGTAGAAACTCAGAGGGACAGCCTTTTACAATGAATTTCTTGTCTGCGTGCTATGAGACAGGCACCGTGTACGGTACTGGTACTCCACTGCATGTTAGGGTGAAAGCCCAAGCCTTCACAGCATGACTGGAAAGCCACGGTGCTGTCTCCTCTGCAGCCTCACGTTCTGTCCCTAGACGCCCTCACTCGAGCCGTCCAGCCACAGTGGCCTTCCAGCTGCGTGGACCATCTTTCCTTGCGAATACCTTTTACACTAGCCCAGAACTGGCCACATCCCCCTCAACTGGCATTCTAGCTTCACAGGTTTCTTAGTTACACTGGCCACTTAGGAATTTGCAATTGTTTGTGATTAATGTCTGATATTTCTCTCTGCCATAAAACATCAGTGATGGATTTTTATGCATCTGATTTTATTGTTTTTTTTTTTTTTTTTTTTTTTTTTTTTTTTTTTTGTGGCCTGAAATATAGTTTAATAACTGTTTAGGAAGCATTCAATAAATACTGCTGATATTTTTACCATTTTTCTTTCATTCTTGAACTTGGGCATTCAAGTGGTGACTATTCATGGTGAGGCACTGGGGATGGACATGTGGACTGTTATGTATATTCCTTTGTGTGTTTGGGGACTTCTCTTCTGTTTTTAGTTTCCTGCCTCTCTGTAGCATATAAAATGGGGTCTTTAGAAATTATCTAGACCAATCATTCCTAATCTTTTTTAAATGCAGATTTTCTTTTTCAGTTAAAAAATGATGAGAGACCATGGGGGTGGTTGTGTAGTTCAGTGGTAGAGTGCTTGTCTAGCATGGGCGAGGACTTGAGTCCTAAGTTCAGTCCCCAGCATAGGGGCTGGGGAAAAGGAAGCAGAACTCAAATGGTAGTTGTTATGTTTTTGCTATCAATTCATTGGAAAAAAATGAGGGGTTGGTGATATTGCTCAGCGGCACGGGTGCCTGCTGGCGCAAGAGGTCCTGAGTTCGACCCCTGGTACCCACAAAAAAAAAAAAGAATAATTATTCAATACTACTATAAATTTAGCTAACCATGTAAGTTACTTTAAATTCTATTTTAATAGCATCTCTGTACATTTGCAAAATAGTTATATATATAGATATAGATATATATGTATATACATAAGAGGTAATGCTTGGTGGCATTTGGATTTTTAGCATCAATAACTCTAAGCCCCTATGGTCCTTAGTCAGGAACCACATACAGTATTTGCATTGACCCTTTATTTTAGATACATCAGATTTAGAATTGGTTGTCTATGGGCTCATTTTTCCCTGTGTATATATTTGATTTGGCCAGCATAGTGTTTTTAAAATTTTCTAGCAAACATTTAAAAGCTAGAAGATTCTTCTTAAGAGGAGATTTCCAACTTTTCTTGAAAAATGAGAACAAGACGTAATTTCCTGTACTGTCATAATCACCTGGTCCTGAAGAGGAACTGCCCCTTCTAGAAGTGCCACACTCTCTTGGGTTTGTCCCAGTCCTCCTTTATCTCATTTGTTGTTACACAGCAGGCGAGTGGTAGAAGGGGAACCCCTAAGTTAGTGGGGCCTCAGTCCTGGCAGAGGCTTGTGACCAGAGAGAACCCTGGGCCAGATGAGTCAGGAAGCCTGGGTTCCTGTCTTTCCAATGGTACTGACCAGCATGGTGGCCTTAAACTGAGATACACAATGGCTCCTGGATCCCACAGAGATATTTGACCTACTGAGGGAAAATTGTTAACTGTAATGAAATTGTTTGTTATTAATTTCTCATTTTCTCTTCCCTTGTGTTTCCTCTCTTTCATGGAAGAACTTTTCATTCATTGTTATACCTTTATGGTTCATATTAGAAACTCAGGAGAGCTCTTGGTTCTTCTCAATTTCTCTCCTACTATTTCTTATCACTTCTGGAGGCATCTCCCCTCCTTTTGTCCCATATCCTCTCCTTTTGCTAGGGGTCCCAACCATAAGCAAGCTCCTAGAGTGACATCCAAGCCACCTTAAAGTTGAAACTTTTTCCCAAATATGAAGAATTGCAGCTTATTTATTGCCTGTTGAGGTACTCAATAACTAAGGAGTTGTGGTGTTGTTGGTAGCTACGAGAGACTAATGGGATACTGAGCTGGCATGAAGGACTTAGGTTCTAGTAGTGATGGACTTGTAGGCAAACTTAGTGTTTTGGTATTATTGTTGTTTGGGATGAAAAATGCCATTGCATTGGTCTTTCTGGATCTGAAATGGAGAGTAGATATCCATGTCATGAAAGAGGAAGTGAACCAAAAGAAGCATGGTGACCTTTGGGGACAGGCAGACCTTAGTTTCTGCTGTGACCTTGAGCAAATAAAACAGGGATAAAGCATGCTGTTTCATCTTAATTTTATAGCCTGTTTTAGTTTTTAAAGATTTTGAAAGGAATTTCCAACTTTGCAAGGCTGTTTTAAGGATTGAGCACATATGTGCTGTGTCAAAGGAGCAGCGCAGAGCATGAAAGTGCCCTCCCCTCCCCTCCTGTCTCCTCTCTTCCTCTCCCCTCTCCTCCCCTCCCCTTCGTTTCCCATTGTCCCCCTGCATAAATGTGATTAGTGTGCCAGCCTGAGAACAGTAGAATAACACTCTCTGAATAAGGGTTCATGCAATTCTTTGTGCAAATATTTTGGTTTAACCTGTTCTTGAGTAGGTAGGATGGAGCTCCTAGTGATTTTTTTTTCCTTTTTATTTATTTTTTTTTTTTTGTGGGTACCGGGGGGTCGACCTCAGGACCTCGTGCGCCAGCAGGCACCCGTGCCGCTGAGCGATATCACCGGCCTCTTTTTCGTATGTGGGTTCCGGGAGTCGAACTCGGGCCCTCACACTTGCCGGGCAGGCGCTTAAGCCGCTGAGCCATCTCACCGGCCCTTTTTTCCTTTTTTTTTTTTTTGTGGGTACCGGGGGGTCGACCTCAGGACCTCGCGCGCCAGCAGGCGCCCGTGCCGCTGAGCGATATCACCGGCCCCTTTTTCGTATGTGGGTTCCGGGAGTCGAACTCGGGCCCTCGCGCTTGCCGGGCAGGCGCTTAAGCCGCTGAGCCATCTCACCGGCCCCTTTTTTCCTTTTTAAAACAAACAAAAGCTAGATTTTTCCAAGAAACATAAGGAAATTTCTTTTGCTTTTTTTTTTTTTTTTTTTTTTTTGTGGGTAACGGGGGGGTCGACCTCAGGACCTCGTGTGCCAACAGGCACCCGTGCCGCTGAGCGATATCACCGGCCTCTTTTTTCGTATGTGGGATTCGGGAGTCGAACTCGGGCCCTCACGCTTGCAAGGCAGGCGCTTAAGCCACTGAGCCATCTCACCGGCCCTCTTTTGCTTTTAATAGAAGGAAATTTCTTTTGCTTTTAATAGTTTCCTGGACATTGGAAAAAGTGTAGCATTGGCCAAACTGGATGCTTATTCCACTCAGCTATCTGTGAACCCAGCCCGTGGGGCCATAGTGGGGAGCAGAACCCTTTTACTTTACCATCACTGACTGCATGGGTTGAAAATATCTTGCGTGGCTAGATGAAAGGAATTGAAATTAAGATGACATTTTAAATCCAGTGCTTATCTGAGTAATTTCTCTACTACCAAAGCAGAAAGGATGATAACTTACGGGAGATCTGACTGGGAGATGATTTGGTCATATGTTTGGGCTTGGAGGGTGTGCAGCACCTGCTCAGAAGTTTGTCTGTGAAGTTCAGGATGACACTGTGCTCTGCAGGGTGCAAGTGGTACTGAGGTAGAGCACCTGCTGGTAGAATGAAGAAGGTGGGCCCTGGTCCAGAAGCAAAGTTATTAAGAAAAGCCTTCTGTTCTTCCAGTCCTTGACCTGAAGAGAAGTGGGGCCATGTGGAGAGTCCTCAGCAGGTTCCCACCCCCGTCTCCTGGTTGCCTGCTTCTGTAGGTCTCAGTGACTGGCCACGTGTGCGGGTCAGTGAGCAAAGAATGACGATAAGTTGGCTACCAAAAGAATCTTCTGAGAGAGGCTGAGAAGAGCTTGGGAATGTGCTCAGAAATGTCAAAGAGGAGATAACAAAGAGATTTCATAGCAAGACTCTTACCCTTCTTATCAGTTGTAGCCTTCATGTGTGCCATGAGGTGTGTTAGAAAAAGCCCACAGGCAATCTTACGAAATGGGTGCACCCCTATTTCGACCGCATGTTCCTGCTGCTCACATGGAAGGTGGAGGGGTGGGCTGCTGGGTGTCAAAGGGCTTCTTAAAGAATGGAGGAGGGTTGAGAGACTGGAACTTCAGCCTCAGCCGCAAGAGTAGAAGTAGAAGCTTCTAATTGCCTAGGCAGGAAAAAAAAAAAAAAAAAAAGGCCCTACATGATGGATCACAAGCAAAAAGTTTATGAGATTCTGACAATGTTTAAATGTCTCTAGGTTTGCTGCTCCTATGACCTGTGGCCTCATCATATTATGACGAGGAGTAAAGACCCCACGAAGTGAAAATGGCGTGTGTCTGTCTTCAGGAGAAGCCAGTAGTGGGCTGGATGGGAATAGAAAGGGAAGGGGCGTCTCTGAAGAGGAGAGGAAATCGAGCCCCGGAGTGGGGAGGAGAGTAGAGATAGACCGAGAATTCCCCTTCAACAGTGCTGAGGGTTGTTAGGCGTGTTTCCCAGATGTTCCGGGAAATGCGTGTTTTCTCATAAAATCACTGGGCTACTGTGTCATCTTCAGCGAGTCACTTCCCCTCGGCAGCTCTCACTTTCCTATTTTTAAAATGAGGAACTTGGGCTTCCTTTCCCAGTCAGTGATTTCAGTGCTGTGTAAGTAGAATCCTCTTTCTTTTTTTACTGATATATTGTTATCAATATGCTATATATTGATAAATATTGTTAAACAGCTGAACTTTTGAAATTTTGGATCAGATATGGGACTTTGTGGCAGTGATGGTGTGGGGACAGTGATTTACTTTTGAAGGGAATTTCTGGAGAGCAGTTTCCCTTCTCCTTTGAGGAAATCCTGAGTTGTGTCCCCTGAGACTTGGTGAAGCCTGGAGCGCCCCTCCTGTGGCTCTCAGAAGGGTGCCTCATTAAACTCCAGGAAGCGCAGGCCCTGGTGGGGAGGTTGGTACCCTGGGCCTGCTGCCCTTGGTGGTGTGACGGCTCTGGACGGCTGCTCAGCAGCACAATGTGGCGTGGAAGCCAAGGGACAACCCTGAGCAGTTTACATGGAAGGTGACAGCCAAATATTGCCATGCAAATTAAGTAGAGCACCAAATGGGAAATTCATCTTAATCTTCTTTAAATACTTACTGCTCATTTGCCAAGGTTCTAAGTAATACAATTTCCAAGGTTCAGAGGTGTCTAATACAATTTTCCCCGTCTGTACATAATTCTGTGCCCATTGTAAAACTCTATTAGAAACATCAGAGTAATTATACAGCTACGTTCTGGTTGTGGATGACTATAATATTAGCCCTGGGTCTGCCTGTAGTAGCTGTGTTAATAAGCAGTGACAGAATTAAAAACACTTTAGCAGACTCCTAAATTAAGATACCTTCCCAAGCCTTTCTTCCTAGCATTAATGAGTACTACAGGCAGGCGGGGTGCAGCATGCTGGTCAGCACTGGGTTAACAGTTAAGAACTTCAGGTTCTAAATCCTCATTTGTGCAATGGAGACAGAATTATCTGAACTCCCAGGCACTGCTAGATATGAGGACCAGCGAGCCTGTTTGGAGCTGAAGATGGACCATGCTGATAGGAGTGGTAAGGTTAATATTTAGCACAATTTCTAGTGTGGGCAGCAAGGACCTTCCACTGCCGAGAGTGCATCCTGGTGGTCTTCACCGGTATGTTTTGCAGAGTAGAGATTTGATACTTCATACTTGGGCTAATGATTGTTATATTTGTTTGATGCATGATAATGTACAAAATGCTTTTACCCCCAAACCTATGAATTAGATCATTTTGTTTTTGCTTATCCTGCAAACCAAGCAATTAAGGTACAGGTAGGTTAATAATATGTCTAAAACCCAATCATCTATTTGAAAATAATTTGGTAAAACTTTTGGCTTGTGTTCACAGCTTTTGGAGTTTTTCTTTACTGATATTTCACATTTTACTTTAGGAAAGTCTTCCTGTCACCTCTGTAACACCAATAACAGCTGACATTTCTGGAAGCTTGGTCTATGCCAGCACATTTTATAGATGATGACAGTGAACTAGAGATGTTAAGTACAATTGGTTATCCGAGGTGACTGGTTCCAGGACCCCTAAGGATACTCAAACTTGCAAATGTTCAAGTCTGTTATATAAAATTGTCTACTATTTGCATTTAACCTATGCCCCTTCTCTTGTTGTCTCTTGGGTATTCATAATAGCTAGTGGAATGTAAATCTATGTAGATAGTTTTGCGGTATTGTTTAGGGACTGATGACAAGGAAAAAAAACAATCTCTACAGGTTCAGTACAGATGCAATGTTTTTCAAACATTTTTGACCCACAGTTGGTTGAATCCATGGATACTGACCCCGAGGATGTGGAGGGCAGGCCATAGCTTGCTGAGGTTACACAGCTAGTGTGACTTGACCTATTTGAGATTATGACAATGTATGTCCTGCCCTAATGACAGTAATAGTCACACAAGAATTAACATTTCTGTGTACTAGACACCAGGCCATGTCACTGATGTCACAACAGCCCTATAAAGGGAGCCTCTTGAAGGTGATCTTTGGGGCTGGGGAGGGGGTCCTACTCTCTCCCTCCACTTGTAGGAGAGCTCCCCCATGCTTTGCCCTTACTGGTTTGGAAAAAGGAAAAGTTGGATTTTTTTCTTATTCTCCTTCTATTATATCTGCCATTATAACCCAGATGTTGTAAATTGGCTGGCTGAGCCTGAATTTTGCTTCCAACCCTATCATGTTTGGCCCTGGTTGTATCAAAAACCCATGATTGAATTAGATGGCTATATCTAAAAATTCAGATGATTATACGTATGAAAACCTGGATTTAGGGTCCGTCATGAAAAATTGTGGCAATATGTCTGCTTGTTGACATACCAGCACCAACTGTTCCCTTTAGACTGGAAATCATCTTTATTCTTTCTCCTCATCTTCCTTTTCCTTTCCCCACATAACTGCCAGACTGAGTGAGGTTGCTAGGAAGGTTACATTAGTCAGCTAGAAAAGTAAATTTTGGCATAGAGAAGAAACTCTATACATGTATATACACGAATTGCGTGAAAGCTGGTAGCTTAAGAAATAAGCTTCATTTGGTAAGAGAATCATTGCTGTTTGTGAGGTGATCGTCTCTCATATTGTCTGGGTAGAGAGGGAAATACCAGGCTTAATCTATTTTGCAGGGGGAAAAGGGTTCAGTCCCTTTAGCTTGAAGGTCTGTGCCCCATCAGAAGTTGAAAGATGACATGCTTGGACCTCCTCTTGACAAAAGTACTTTTATTGTACTACTTGGGAATATGAAGAAAGAATTTTTCTCTAAACAAGCCAAAGATCCAATGAGTTAAATGAGCTCATGTATATGAAAGTACTTTGTATGTTGTTGGATATTCAGCCAGTAAATTACTAGAGATATTTTGAGAGCACTACCACCTGTATGATTTCAAGCTAAGAATAGCCTTTTTGAACCTTTGCTCTATGCCACTTTGTACCTGGCTTCACAATCTCCTGAACCCCACTGAGTCTTTTCTAGACATACATATATATGTGGCTAATGTTGTCTTGTAGCACCCCATACAGTGTCTGGCGTAGAGAAGATGCTCAGTGTGTGTTGGCTAAATGGATAATGTGGAGAGTTTTGAGACTTTGAGTCAATATTACATAAACCATCCAGCAGAGTATTAGCATTTTAGACAGTTTGTTAGTTGGTTATTTATTTATTATGCTGGGGATTAAACCCAAAGCCTTATACATAGTACACACCCTGCTACTGAGCTATTCTCCAGCCAAGAGTTTCCAGTTTTTAGGAATAATAGGCTGTTTTCTAAAACTTTTCCTTGGCTGCAGGCTGGGGGATGGATTCTGTTATTGGCTAAAAGGAACCCAGGACTGGCAAGCTTGCTGGCCGGCGATAGGAGGTCACAGGACTCCAGCCGTGTGTGAAACACAGATCAGGGGTTCTCATAAAACATCAGAGCTGCCTGCTACGGCTTTCTTTCCTGTTTCTGTTTGTGCTTTCCAATTCTGGCAAGGCAAAGGCACATGATTAACTGGGAGCAAGATGAATTCAGACATCGGGAACTCTGGAACCTGGAGATTAGAATTGTTGGGAATAATGCAGTGTTAAATTTAGAAGGGCTCTTAGCAGTCAGCAGGCGCCATGTTATCTTTTTCTTTTGCTTTATTGAGAAGAGGAATGAGCAGAGTTCAGACTTTGGGGTGGGACAGTTTTTGGTCTTCAGCCCTGCTCTGCATTTTCCTGTCTGTCCAACTGCTGACATAAATCTTAACCTCCTTGACACAAGCTAATTTAGTGGGTGTTTCTGGGGCCTAAATTAAGGATAAAACATTTTTAGCCCAATGGCCTGACACATCGTAGGCACTTGTATTAGTTGGCTTTCCCGTTTCTGAGACAAGAAACCTGATACCCACAACTTAAAGGAGGCAAGGTTTATTTTGGCTCACAGTTCCAGCGTGTTCAGTCCATAGTTGGCTGGCTCCAAGGCAGAAAGGACATGGTGGGAGGACATGAAGGAGAACAGCTGTGCAACCCATGGCAGCCATGAAACAGAGAGTGAGGAGAAGCCAGGGACAAGAATATACCCTTTCAAGTCACGCCCCCCAGTGACCTGCCTCCCATTAGGCCCTACCTCCTAATAGTACACTCAGCCATGAACTCTTGAATGAACTGATCCACTGATGAGTATGGCACCCCCGTGACCCAATCACCTCTGAATGCATGAGACTTTTGAAGAACATTTTAGATCTAACCATAATAGTACTTAAGGAAAGTGGCGGCCCTCATTATCACTGACAGGAAATGGAAGTCGAGAGATGGCAGTGGCTGGTCAAAGGCATAAACCATTGGGTCACCAAGCTGGTGTTGATGCTGCCACCTCTTGGTGAGGTGACCCCCAAGAATACAACTTTAGACTTGGATAGAAGGTGTTACCATCATTTTTCCCCACCCCAAACAATCAATTTTAAGTTTTTACTATTGATATTTAAAGCAATCATCCTTTATTTCTCTGTGCATTACTCTGCTTGGAACTGATATTTAGGGATTCCTGACAGGCATGTACATCCTATATCAGTGACCAGCTGCCATGGGGGGATGTGTGGGTGGCCATTGTGACCTAATGCCGTAATCTCCCTGTGCAAAACATTTTTGTTGAAATTCACTTGTTTCAAAGGTTTTTATAAGACAGCACAATCACTTGGCTTTATGGCTTTCAGAATTTATGAGTTTGTACCTGTTTTGTCGAGTAGAGGCATGGTATGCCAACTGTTCACTTTAGGGCTTTTTCCGTAATCATCACTTACTGAACAGATCACTTAAGACTTTTTCAATACCTAGAAAATAATAATGCAGGAAGTGCATTTTACCTTTAGTCATGATGTCCCATTGGGCATTAAATGCTAAGCCTGCCACTCCATACAACCCCAGGGTTCTTGAAAGAACGAGAACAAGCTCTTTATTTACCTGGTGTCTTGCATTTCCACGATTCACCCAAATCGTAATTTCCCTTAAGAAGACACTAGAGAAAAATCTTCTTAGTCCTTTCATTTCTGTCAGGATTTCCCCTGGCACCTGTGATCTGTGAAAATAGATGCTCCACACAGTCGTGGGAATGTTTGTTTGCTCACATATCACTTGACTATTAACAGACTACTTTTCTGTATATCTGATCTTCATATCCGTCCTGTGAGGGAGGCAGGAACATGCTTCAGGTATTTATTCCACAGGACGTATTTTTTCCAAAAACACCCAAAGGATGTCAAGAAAAGTTTGCTCTTGGTTCTTGTTTCTCTGTGCTCTGGGAATTAATAAAAGTGAAAAGAATTGTTTTTCTGACTAGCTATAGTTTCAGAAATAGCATTAGAAATTTCTTATTTCTTGAAGTCTGTCTTTTACAGAGAAGACATTTCTGAATTCTCCCCTTGGGTTTTCTTGGGCATTTCTTATTCACTGAACAGTGCTTTTATTACATTATTTTATTAAAGCCAGTATTGATGCTCTAGGTGTGAATGTTCAGGAATTTAATTCTGTCTGTTGGAGGTCTTTGGACTGGGTTTAATGTGAATACTTTTCTAGCCATTGTACTTTTTTGCTGCACTCTTAGATATTTTAAGGGGTAGTTTTGTTTTGGGCCTGAAGTACCTAGTGTATTTGTTGTCCTGTGGTAAATTCCAGCAGCGGGGCAGGTGTCTTGTAATTTCCCTGCAGACTGTGGCCTCAAGAAAATGTTTCTGGGGCTACTCACGATGAGATTTAGCAATAATAACAACAAAAATAGGAAGAAGGAAGGAGGGAAGGATGCCAGGAAGGAAGCAAAGGACAGGAGGAAGGGAACAAAAATACCTACTAAGTAAAATTTAAGTGCAAAATTAGAGATTCAGAGCCAACCAACCTCTCAAAATAACCAATGCTTTGAATTCTTTCCTCCTAAGAGCCCCGCAGTCTGGATCTTCGTACTCTAGCCATTCCAAGCTGCACACTACAGTTGGTTCTCAATATCTAGTGCCTTAGTTCCTGCTTCTCCTTCCTTTCTGTAACTTTCCCTCAGGACCCAGCCCCCAGGCAACTTAACGAAGACCTCTTTAGCCCTATTATCACGAGGGTCCTTCTGCCTGTACTGAATTGGATGTGTGTGAGCGTGCATGGATGTGCACTCATGTAGAGAAAAAGAGGAGACTGTGTGTGTCTGTCTGTTTAGTAAGTAATACATATACTTACTTCTGCCTGGTTAATTTTCCGATGGACCCTGTGCTTCCTGAACCTATTTATGTAGGTTTTGTCCATGCTCCTTCTGTCAAATCGGTGTGAATGGTGAGGAGGGTGTGGTTTGAGCTGCGCCACTAGGCTTTTTATTTTTTCTGGTATTGAACCCAGAATCTTTGCCCTGAGCTATATCTCCAACCTATTTTTATTTTTATTTTTTTTTTAATTTTGAGACAGGGTCTCATGAAGTTGCTCAGTTGCCTAGGCTGGCTCACACTCGTGATCCTCTTCCCTCAGCCTTTCAGAGTGTTGGGATGAAAGATGTCTGCCTCCATGCCCAGCTCTGTCTTAGGCTTTGGACAGCTCAGATTTGCAGGTCACAGGACAGAGTAGATAGTGCATCCCGTGGTACATCCGTCTCAGCTGAAAGAAGCTAGAATTCACATTTTAGGAAGTCTTTGCAAAGAGAAGGAGGTAGTGAGTAAAGGCAAAGGATTATGAGTGAAATTCTTTGTATAAAAATCTTCGTGCTTGCCTGGCACGTGGAGAGCTCACTCCCTGGGAGCTCCGTGATGACTAGTCATGACCTCTGTCCTCAAGGTGATATGGAGAAATAAATGTAACACTCCCAACCTGCTAGATGTCAGATATGCCAAGATCATGTTCTCCAAAGCTGAAGAGTGAATTCTAAGGAACAGCGGAGATTAAGAGTAGGAAATATTTATTGAGAGAGAGCTCTGGAGAGATAGGAGGGGATCAGAAAAATAGATTGCCACAGACCCTATTTTACAGAGTAAGTTTTATAGAGTAAAATCATGAGGTGGGAACAAAATCATGAGGTGGGTACAAAATCACAAGGTGGGTACAATGTGGGACAAAACCATGATCAACCAATAAGATTGCAAGTTTAGCCACTTGGGTAATATTGATCCAATGGGGAAGCAGGTCACATAGCTGTAAGGGATGGCATGAGGCAGAGACCACAGAGACCACCAGGCTTGTGTAAAGGTAACATGGCATAGAATTTATTGTGCCCTAGTGCAGGCAGACAGAAGGCAAAAAGGCCGTTTGTCGGGAGCAAGGAGAAGCAGGATTTTTTTTATATGGATTGAAAGAAGGCAAGGGATATTAGGTGGGAAAATTGTAGTAAACATCAGTGGTCAGAGTTCTCTGGATGTTTCGTGCCTCAGTGGGCAAAGTCCTTGATGCGTCCAGTGTAAATCTTTGGGTGTTTTCAGATGTCCCAGTGCTTGGAAGATTCTGTGCCCCATCTTGTCTCTTTTATGACATGCTGTGTTTGCCAAGGGCACTGGTGCTGAGCTGACAACACTGCCTCTTGCTGGCAGACAGGTTGGGTACTGGGAGAGTCCTGTCTGAATCGAGCCTTACAATAGCAAACGTGCATGGAAAGAACAAGGACCTCTTTAGGAAGAGTCGAACCAGGGGATTCAGGCCACCTACCTGGGCAACTGAGGTTAATGTTAATTTATTGTTTATCTCTCGGGGAAGCATGTAGGCCTGGTCATTTTGTCTTTATGTTGAGGCCTGGCCTCCAACAGATGCACTTCCGGCCACAGTTGTAATATGTTCTCATCTTTTGCACTGGCTCCTCGAGGGCCTAGCCCTGTGTGACTGCCTGTGATAGTTCTACCTAACTTAGCTGTCTATAATAAGGACACATGTAAGGCAGTGTAAACAGAACAGTCTTTAGGCTCAGAAGACTTAGATCCAATCTGATGACCATGAAAAATACAAATAAATCACTGTATTTTGTGGACAAGGTTTTTTATGGGTAGGAATCCCTTTTTGGTTCTTCAGAGGGGTGATGGTTGTTTAGGAGTGTGCATGCTTAAATGAGTCCTGTTTATCACATGGAATTCATGCCTCCAAGATATTTTGCTCTTTTAGCTATCTTACAGTTTGTTAATGATTCCCAAATCTTGCCTGGGCCTCTGAACTTTGACCTCTGGACATGTTTCTTTGGCTCAGTCATGACTGAATAGATTTAGAAGCAGAATCTGTCAGGGCAGTGGTTTTTCATTGTGATTTAATGAATTTAGATGTAGGAGGCTGTCCCTGAGGAACAATCCTGATTGCTAGGTTCCTTCTGTGTTTTATGCCCTCTGTTTGGAAGACCCCACTAAGTGCATGGTGATTCCTGGTGCTGGGTGCAGAGGGAACGCTTTTCTCCTGAATGGAGCAGCTATGTTGGTGCCCTGCTGCTCTCCAGGTGAGCAGTCTTAAGTAAAGCTTTGCTGGCTTCTCCCTCCTTGCAAACACTCATTTTGCTGCCTGTGAGTCCCCCGCTGCCTTGCTCTTGTGTGACCCTTGGACTGGTACCTTCCCCTGGGAGCTGGTCAGAGATGCAGCATCTCAAGCCCATCCAAGCCCTGCTGAGCTGCCGGTGTGCAAGGCCCTGAGGAGACTCGTGCACAGCCAAGCCTGAGAAGCACTTGACCCACAGAAGGTGAAGCCGCTCTGAGGACTTAGCATTTGGAAAATATGCTGCTTTTTATTTCTAGCTTAAAAGCCAAACAAGTCGTTAGTGAAATGAAAATTTTTTTGGGTTGAGCTAAACTAGGGTTTAAAACTTTTTTATTTTGGAGAGTGTCAAACAAATAGGTAGAGAAACTAGTTAGGATGAACCCCATGTCCCTGTCACCTAGCTTCAGCACTTATTAATTCAGAGCTAATTTTTGTTTCCTCTGTATCTCCTACCCTACCCTTGATTATTGTAAAGCAAATCCAATCTTTTTCTATGGTAAAATACACATGCCTTTAAATTTACTTTTTCTTTTTTTTTTCCTTTTCTGGTATTGGGAAATAAACCCAGGGTCTTTGAACAGAGCTACATTCCCAGTCCTTTATTTTTATTTTAAATTTTGAGGCAGGGTCTCACTAAGTTTCTAAATTGCATGGGTGGGGCTCAAATTTTTGATCCTCCTGCCTCAGCCTCCCAGAGTGCTGGGATTACAGGCATGTGTCACCATGCCCTGCTAAATTTACTCTGAACCATTTCTAAGTGTATGGTTTAGTAGTATTCACATTTTTGTGCAATCGATCTTAAGAACCTTTTATCTTGCAAAACTAAACTGTAGGAACATTTTTTTCCTCTTTAACATAACGATTGTATCATTACCATACCTCAAGAAAAGTTAATGTTAATTCCTTGATAACAAATGTCTGGTCCATGTTCATATTCCACAGGTTGGAGTTTAGCCTAAAGAAACTGAGGCATGGAGTTCACATCTTGTCTGTGTAAGTCGGTGGCCCTCTTTGTACAGTGGAGAATCTAGAGAAAATGGTGAGCGGTGAGGGTATTGTTTCTTTCCTTAATTGGCAACCAAACCGGATTTTGTTTGAATCCCAGTCCTTCTAATTTTAGAAATCAGATTTTTGCAGAAGGAAGAGCATAGATTATTGAATAAGATGTAACTCTGAGGTAGTCATTGCTTCTTAGAATTAGGCTTGATATTTACGCCATCATTTCACACACAAGGTTACCGTGAAATCTGAATTAAGTTGGAATGCCGTATAGCAATTGGAAATGATTATCTACATTTACATTCCTTACACCTGTGAATCTGAAAAACACGAAGTTTAGCAGAGTGCGTTGTAGAATAATTTATATAACATGATGTCATTTATTTGTTGTTAAAATAATTAATATAAATAGTTTATGCATACACTATGTTGTAAAAATATGACAATGTGCTTGAGAATGACACATTTTAGGATGGTAATCACCTCTCGAAGAATGGGAGAGGAGAGTGGAATAACTATCTGTAGATTTTTATTATTCAGGAGCCTAAAAGAAGTACAATAAAGTGTCAAGATATTCCAAATATGGTTGATGCATAAATGAGTATTTATGGCATTATTTCTGTTATGTACATTTGGAAATATTACCAAAGAAATACTTTACAAAAACTGTTCAGTATTTTATTTATCTATCTAATTGACTGATTGATTGATTTTTTTTTTTTGGTGCTGGGGAATTGAACCCAAGGCTTTGCACATGCTGAGTGCGTACTCTACCACGGAGCTACATCCTTAGAATCCCCCTGCACCACTTTTTATTGCTTTTTTTTTTTTTTTTTTTTTTTAAATCTGATCAAGATCAATTCATGTGAAAATATTCTGTCAACTCAAATATTCAAAACTATTAGTGTAATTTGTTTATATCTGCAGTTCATCACAAATATTTTGAAACTGGACAAAAATTATGGAAATAATTTAGATGGTGGCATGGCTTGCGGTGTTAAAGACTTACAAAATATAATTAGTAGGGGCCACTTGTGAAGTGTGTGGGATTGTCCAGAAGTTAACCCTCACATTCCCTGCTCACTTTATCGCTGTAAATTCAGGTAAAGGTGCAAAGGGTTGTAATGGTGGGCTGGGGCCATTTTTGTTTGTATTGGAATTTATAGCTCTGCTGCTTCCAGGGAAGATTTGAAGTGGCAACATCCCAGCTTGTTTTGGCTTTGTGGCCTGTAAAGCATCTTAAACTGAGAGCCTGCACACAGCTTTGTCACTTGTTCCTGTCCTTTCTCTAGGCAGCCTCAGCGCTACTTCTGAGCCATTTGAGGCGGATGGTGGTATTTGAAAGATCACCGAACAGGAGATTCTTGGGGCTCCTTGGAGGACTTTTGCGCACTGAATTACCTTTCCCTTTAGGGAGGCCGTCCTCACTTCAGGGTCTTTCATAGTGAATGCAGTAGGGTCTGATCAGCGTTCTCATTATAATAATCCTTGCCTAGAGGGTTTGATAAAGGTCCCAAATTTGATATTTATTCATGAGTATAGAGCTGAAACCAATCATGTGGTTGTTTTCTGGCAGTGGGGAAGATTTGGGCTTTTAAACCAAAGTACATGTCAGGGGTGGGGGACAGAAATATTGTTAATTAAGCCATGTTGACAAAAATGATAAAATGTATCTTGCTAAGAGATTAAATGTCATTTGTCCAGTATCAAAATCTCTTAGCTGTGGATGTTTTATTGTCGATAATGAAATCGAGCTTACAACGGTAGTAACATCCGATACCTGAAGACGGCCTCAAGGACTGCCTCCAGTCTCATCTAAGCCGTGCTACTATGATTTTGTTTCCCTCACAGAACTGATTTTTGTCCCCTTAATCATATTTATTGATCTTAACTCTCAAATATCTCTAATCTTCCAGAAACATATATAATTATCTTTTAAGGGTCTGAATCGTGCCAGATATAGCAGAAGAATTGCTTCCTGGCTCTCTCATGACACTAAATCTTTTCATATCATGTTTTACCTCTTTGGAATAGGAATAAATCTCTGTCCTTTCTGTCTCCAAGTGACTCATGGGTTTGTGCTCCTGTGTAGATATTACTGAGCTCCCCATGTATGTGTATATGCATGTATATATGCATATATGTATATCTATATATCTTTTTTTTCTTTTTTTCATTTTTCAGTACTGGTAATTGAACTCAGGGCCTTCACACTGAACTACATTCCCAGTCCTTTTTTTTATTTTTTATTTTGAGACATGGTCTTGCTAAATTGTCCATGCTGGGCTTGAATGTGCAATCCTCCTGCCTCAGCCTCCCTGAGGGCTAAGATTATAGGCATGTGCTACCTTTCCTGGCTGTGTAGCTGGTGAGGGACTGTGCTCACAGACACACAGGCTGAGAGAGGGAGTCTTGCTTTAACTCAGAAGGATTATTCGACTTTGGTCAGGATTTAAAAACAAACCTATGGATCTCTGCTTACCTCAGTCCCCAGTACTTCTGTAGTTTGCTTTAACTACAACAATCATGTACAGTTACATGGAGTGAAAATCAGTGCAAAGTCAAAGATTTGCTGTGTTTCTATGTTTGAATGGAGGAAATGAAGGCATAGTAGGATAGTAGTTTTAGAATATAAACATTAGCAATGTAGTAATTTTTTTTTTTTTTTTTTGAGAGAATGTCGCACTATGTTGCTCAGGCTGGCCGTGAATTCATAGACTGGAGCAGTTCCCCTGCCTCAGCCTCCTGAATAGCTAGGACTTCAGTCACCTGCCCACACGCCTGGCTTTAGTATGTAGTTCTAAACTAATGTCACCACGTAGACAGCGTGCCCTCAGTTTGAAAGGCGAGGCCGATTCCATCTGATGTATTCCCGCCCCTGGACTTTGAACCTGAATTGCGTGTGAATCTAAGTGGTTTTGACTCCTGTCCAGCTCCTTTGCTGTGACAAGGAGTCTCAGATGTCCATAGACAATCTTAGAGACAGACCAAGCCCGAGAGTATTCTGAGATTTCATCCAGACTTGATTGTTGCTTTGGGCAGCGGCCGTAGCACTAACAAAACTGATTTTTTTTTTTTTAATAACAAATAAAAGATTCCCTGTCTCCAGCCCTGAGATGCCTCTAAAGGGGAATGAAGGGAGCCAGGGTGGAGGGGAGTTCTCTAAAGTCAGGGAGCTGTTTAATAGTCCTATAACTTCAAGGCTAGAAACTGGCATTCAGGGACAAGTGCCTCTCCTGGCTTACAGAGTCTCCCTGGGACTGGAATTCCAGGGTACTGTCCCCACTGAACTATAGCAGAGGCACAACTACCATCTAGGCTGTCACTTGCTTTCCCACCTTTTTTTAAGGAGTGGTTGTGGATTTATATCCCTGACAATGAAAACTAAGCCTAGCTATGAACTAAGCTAAAAACCATCTTTTTAATTTCCTGCGCTTCAGTAGCTCTTCATCTCTCTCTCCCATACTACCTTTTCTAATCGACAGTATAAATGTTTGTATTCATTTTTACACTCAGGCTGGGCTACATACTAGATTTTCTTTCCTTGTATTTCTCTTGTCCGTGTATAATGTTTTAAAGTTATAAAGATGACTCTTAAACAAATAAAAAGTGAGCCCATGTCAAAGATTGATTTAACTCATTTTTGAGGAATCCAGTAGGAAGATAAAACTGGCCCAGAAAGCATCTAAGGAACTGTAGGTATGGGCACTGGAATAATTGCAGTACATTTTGGAAGACTGCTAGGTTAGATACAAAACTGGGTAATGTCCTGAAGGGCAGTAAAGCAATAACATTTGGGGGCCTTATTTTTACCAGCCAGAGAAATCATATACATTTATAATGTATAAAAATCTCTGGGTTAACATATAACCTCACAAAGTCTGACTCTAATTAGTGAAAAATCACAAGTCAAATACAGGTGTATCTCCTGCAGAATCAAGTAGCCCTTGCGTGTGTTGCCGTGGGTGCTGTGGTCCCAGATGGGTTTCCACATTCTTGTGTGCAACGAACAAAGAAGTGGATGTGGCCTACGATGGTAAGGACAAAGCAGCAAGGTTTAATGAAGTTTAATTAGGTGGTGGTACACTCAGAGTGTGTGGGCTCACGCTGGCAGAAGGGCAGGTGGCATGAGCACTGGATGGGTTGAGTTGAATTTAAAATGTTGCGCTGGGCCTGGGGGGCCTCCCACTAGGTCTCTCAGAGCATGACTGACAACGTGATTGACAGGGTGCTGAGTCATGTCAGCTGTATCTACTGCGCATGTCCTTTCCCATAATTCACTCTGTTATAATTGGACGTATGAGATGAGCTTCATATACATGAATCTTTAATGAGCTCTAAGGGAAAAGAGGTTATTATAGGTCATGCTGGAGACTGCCAGGAGTGTGTCTTGGTTTGGGATTTCTGAATCTTCCAAGATGGGCCCAGGGATCAATGTCTTTCTTGTCTCTGCCTCCTGATAGTAGGCCTTAGGACAGAGATTGGGGAAATTGGCCCTGGGTATTGCCCAGGTTCAGGTAGGTGGGAGTGGTCTGATAGCCCCAATTGTATTATCTATATTAGGTATATCTACTAGATAATATTCTAGTTTGACATATTGCCTTCCTTTTGCCTTATTTCCAATTGTTGCCTAATATTTTCTAATATCTTTAGAATCTTCGTATTTAGCCTAGCAGCAAATGCATTCATTCATTTGTTCATTTTTTAAAATAAGTAAACGAATACTAGTTTTGTCCCAAACAGTAGGGTAGGCACTAGAGACACGTAACTGCATGTGACAGAGGGTCCTTGCTCTCAGAGGTCAGAGGCTGCTCCTTTGACACCAGAAAAGAGAGGCAGGCAAGTGGGCAGGGGTTCTCTTCAGGAGAGTTAAGGAGACCATCCTTTGGTTTGAGGGTTTAAAAGGATGGGATACAATGCAAATATTACAGAGAATAACCACCAGAGCCAGGACCTTTGGGACAAGAACCCTGATTGCCATTTCTTTGTATTCCTATGTCATCTGTAGTTCTTTGCTGATAGAATTTCACAGGACCAAGTGTTTGCCATTGGACCTGGCAGGCTCCTACCGGCCAGCAGTGCCAGGTTCCCGGTTGACTGCACGGGTACCGATGTGCTTATTTCTGGTTTGATCAGTTTGCAACATAAGCTTCAGCGCCTGCTGTAGCAAAGATCTGCCAGGGAGTCTGCCTTTTCCAGAGGGATTTTGGTAAATGGCAGAGAGCTTAGACTTCTGTCAGTACAGTTTTCTTATGGCAGATGTATACATTTAAAGTATTTTCTGCATTTATCAGTTAAATTTAATTTTACATTTCAAAAAAATAATGAGGAGGGTAGCTGACATTTATCTTAGAACCATAACACATTGAGCTGGAAGGAACCTCAGAGAGCTAGCTTCTCCCACCTCTGGCTAATCTGTGGGGATACTGAGGTGCAGAACAGCCGATGATTAATATTTCTTGTCATATTGAGTCCCTGGATTACACTGGACTTTTGTCTAGTCTTGAATTTCTTTCTCTATAATGGTGATTCTCACCTGGATCCATGAATAAGATGCAGAAGTCCTCCAGAGAGAGCAGAAGATGCTTTTGGTTTGTGTTTACATCTTTGGCTCTGTTTTGTAACAATAGATTCTTGTTACAAAAATGTGAGTAATTCTGAAAGACCTTAAGAAGAATGCAAAAGTTTCTGAAATCATCGTGCCTACAGGTAATTACAGTGAACACTGTTGCAGATAGTCTTTTATATAAATGTGTAATCTATATTTGTATGTGTATATATCTTTATAATTTTCAGCAAGTGAGAAAATTTCCTTGCAGTTGTTTTTTTCACATTCTGAAATAAATGATTCTCAAGTCATTTTAAATACAAATAGAAATATTTTCCAATTTGTTGTGTATTTTACACACATCACTTTATTGCTGGTAACATAGCTTAAATTTTTCTTTTTTTTTTTTTTTTTTCTGAGACATATTCCCACTCTGTTGCCCATGCTGGCCTTGAACTTGTGATCCTCCTGCCTCAGCTTCTCAGGTAGTTGGGATTGAGTTTAAACTTTTGATCTTTTTAAACTTAATAATCAATATGAAGAGAAGTTATGATTTGGAACGGGCAGATGGGGTTCCCTCTGAGGGAGGACATGCTGGTGGCGGTGGTAGTGCTACTGAGCATCTCCTGCTGGGTATCAGCTCCATGCCCCTGGTTGCAGAGAGCTGTTGCCCGAGGCCAGGCTCTTCCGGGACCTACATCTGGAGACATCTGTCTGGTGACAGGCAAGGTTGAGGCAGGAGGGCTCCCGATGCCGGAACACCTGTTGCGGGCCTTCTTTCCTCTTCCTGATTGTGCATCCTGCTCCTTCCTTTACCAGAGCTGATCTCCTAATCAACACCTTAAACCCCAACTCCATTTCAGCTGCTGCTTCTGAAGAGCCACCTGCCCATGCGTTCTGTTGCCGTTTGCTCTTGCTGCTGTGGTTTGGTAGTTCTTGTGCGGCAGGAAGTCCTCTGCAAGCCCCTCTTGCTGGAGGGGCCCTGGTGCCTGTGAATCCTAGGGTGCTCAGGAGCCCCCAATCTGTCCCTCTTCTCCCAGTGAGCTCACCTTCTCCTCTCCCCCATCAGAGGCTTGGCATTCGAAGAATGTGGCCTTGGGCCAGGTGCCAAAGCTGACTGTGTTGTGGTTTTTAAAGGAAGGTTGAAAAGGATTCCTTGCTGTGGGTATTCTTTGCAATGAAAACCAATTTTAATTGTTTATGACGTTAATCAATTAAAGATTTATCTGCTCTGGGAGAAATTTCTTTAGAACATCCAAAGCTCCTGCCTGTCAATAAAAGATTTTTAAATTTTGTTTTGCTTGCAGCACATAGCTGAGCTTCGCTGCTCTCTGTTCCAACTCGCCACATGATGATTGGTGTTTTCTCTGGGGTCCTCTGTGGGCACAGCCTTCCCAATCGCTTTTTAATTTCCAGCAGAAATGATATTCTCACTAATGGACTACAAAGGGAGATGGAGCTGGGAGCACGAAGGAAGCCTTTTTGAGGTCATCTTGGTCGATATTGGGAACATCAGGAGACCTTACCCATCCTTATCTTCTCAGTGTGTCTTTGGAGGCCTTAGCTTCATGGCTGTTGATGCTGGCCGTCTCTAGTGTTGGTGACAATCAGCATCAGGATAGCCACATGTGCTCGGTCTTCCTTTGGAACACTCTTCTGTCTTTATTAAGTACCCTTGTACGGAAAGAGAGAAATCCCTGCCTCCCTCTGTTAAGCCTCAAGGCTTTGTTTACTTTTGTGCTTTTCATCTTCAGCCTTTCCCAGCCACTGCTAGATGGATTTTAGGGACATTAGGAAGGCCTGCCCAAAGCTGGGACCACTGCTTCTATCCACTTCTTTCTGTGTTTTTATGGGGGTTGGGGCAGGTTGGAGATTTCTTTAGAATTATGCTGACACAGTGATCCAGCTGTTCTGCACAGAGCATCGAGCATGTGACCAGCATGTGAGTAGGTTCTGAAGAGTGGAACTGGGATTTTCAGAGTAAGGTCTGCAAGACAGTTCCTACAAATGCAGACATTCGAAAACCTCGCTTGCTTAATGGATGTTTTTTTAAAGCTATAGAAAAGTTAATTTTTCATGAAAGGGCAGACTGGACGACAAGATGCTGCTGAATTAGTCTTTATTCTATAGAAAGTAATAGGCAAAGACTTGATATCAAAGAAATGGTTCAGCTCTTCTTGTCCAATTTTCTCTGTAGGGGAAGAAAGGTCTATAAAGGCACTCATCTGTGTCCACTTTTTAAATGCCGTAGTCCTGCCACTGAGTTTGCCTGGGGGACAAGAACTCATATGTAGATAATACACTATACAGTCAAAAAGCCTTTAGAAGTCGTTCAGTTCACAGTCTTCCTTTTGAGTGTTGGAAGGTGTAAAGAAGAGAAGAAACTACGTGAGGACATTTTGCAGAAGCAGCCACTACCTGGCTCGAGTCTGTCCCACCATTGTGCTGCCTCTCAGTGCTTTGCTTTTTTTCATTCCTTTTTCAACAGTAGGTTGGTGTGAAAGGGAAGTGTATTAGTCAGCTTTCTGTTATTGTGACAAAATACCAGACATAATCAACTTATCAGGAAGGAAAGGTCTATTTTGGCTTATGGTTTCAGTCTCCTGTTGCTTTGGGCCTGTGTTAGCACCATACATCGTAGTGGAGCATATAGTGGAGGGGCCCTGCTCACCTCATGGTGGACAGGAAGCTAAGAGAGACAGGAAAGGGTCAGACTTCCAACATCCCCTTCAAGGGCATTCCCCTTTTGACTCAGGTTCCATCACCTCCTAATTGTACCCCTGGCTGGTGACCAAGCCTTTAACACATGGGCCTTTGAGGGACATACTGGATCCAGATTATAGCAGGACATATATTTGGAAACACCAAATTCCCTACAGCTTGTATCTTTTTCCCTTTCACGTTCTAACATGAAAAATCCCCGTCAGAATTTAGAGAAGGCAACTTCTGCAGAGAAAGATGTGCAAAACACAAGCATCATTCTGAAATACTTTCTTGTGAGTTTAATCAGATCCTCAGCTACCAATCTAAATAGCTGTTATTGTTCTTAATAAAGACATATCAGGTAGGAGATTAAGGTTGCTTTCTTTCTTTCTTTCTTTTTTTATATGTGGGTACCGGGAGTCGAACTCAGGACCTTGCGCTTGCCAGGCAGGCCCTTATGCCGCTGAGCTATATCACCGGACCAAGGTTGCTTTCTTGAGCAAACATTTGAGTAGCTACAGCATCTGTGTTATATGTTTTATATGTATGTGATCATGTTACATGATATGTGTTATATGTGTGAGTGTGTATACACAATGCATGAGTACACATACACAGTGTGTATTTGAGTAATTATAGACAAGCAAGCTCTGTGTGGAGGAAAGTGTGATGGCCAGTTAGCTCACTGACACAGGGGGATGAGTTGGTTTTTAGAGGGCTAAGCTCAGAGTAGAGTCAGGGGAATGGCAAGCACAGAGTTTCAGATATTATGAAAACATGTGCACATATTTGCTGACAGGTAACTAGTTTGAGATCATTCTGAGCACTCAGAATGATTGTCAGATTTCATTACTTTGAAAATTTATCCAGAGTTTTTTGGATTATGACCTAAACAGTTATAGATATTCTTTTAAAGGTGAATTTAGAATCATCTGGACTGACTTGAGGGTAATCAGGTACAAGGTAAAATAATACATATGATAATCTGTGGGAATCCATTGTATCTCCTAAGTTAGAAAAGTAAGAAAACATAAATATCCAGCCAAAGCCATTGTAAGACCCTTAGGGTCCTGACTAACTTAAATCCTTTTGTTGTATAGATCTGGAGAAGGCTGGAAATCTTGCTTTTATCCCGCTCTCCTTCTCCATCTTTCTCTTTCATGAATTCATCCATAAATATATCATATATGAATTACTCATGCTAGGCAGGTGTTATTCTAAATCCTAGAAACAAACGATGAACAACCCTTTGCCCTCAACTTTCAGAAAACAGACTGTCAGTATTCTGAATAATAAATATCAGGTGCTATGAGAGCACTTAATAAGAGCAGCTAACCCTTGGGATCCCTAAGGGTATTTTTAGAGGAAGCAATAGAGCTTCAAGGACCAGTGATAGGAGGGGGCCAGACCAGGAAACGAGAGAAAAAGAGCACACTACACAGAAGACATATACAAAGGCCATGACTCCAAGGAATGAGTTTGACTAGAGGGTAAGTGAATGGAGAAGTGTAGGAAGTGAGACTGGGAGGCAGCAGGGGCTGGATAAAGAGCCTCGAGTGTGCTAACTGTGGGATGTGGAAGGTTATCCCGAGGGCAGTGTCTGTTGAAGAGTTTTAAGCAAAGGAGTGATGTGCTGTTTGGGAAGACCACCGTGGCTACCGAGTTGAGAACAGTTTGAATACACCAAGGCAGACCAGGTAAGAGTGAGTTGCACTGGCCTAGAAGAGAGACAAGGGGAGCCTGCCCTGGAATAAGAGCAGCAATCATGGAGACAATGGAACAGATCCAAGAGATAATTAGAAGGCAAAATTGAGCAGAGTTGGTGTTTTGATGTGGGTGGTAAAGGAGAGGCAGAAACCCAAGGCGATAGCCAGGTTTCTGTGTGGAGCACCAGAGTGTGTGGTGGAGACATTCTCAGAGGAGGTGTAGCAAGTGCCCAGGGGAGTGAGTCTCAGGAGGTGATAGAGTGTGGCATTGGTCCTGGGTTGTGGCATTGGGTTGGCAGTCTGGGGGAACGTCCAGGAAATGATATTGACTGACATTCTACCTTTGCCATTAGGTGTCCTACCTCTAGAAGTAGAGAGGGTAGAATGTCAGAACTGTGGGGACTTGTGGTTTGGCAAGGAATCTCTCATTTTACACGCAAGCAAAGAGGAGTACAGAGAGATGGATCAACTTGCTTAGGGTCACACAGCCACTTACTGGTTGAGGTGGGATCTTACCTAAGTTACTACGTCTGTCTGGGAGTGTTTCCATTTCTTATACGGGTTGAGAGGTCTCTGAAAAACATGTAGAAATAGATGTATGTTGCCACGTTGCCCTTTACTTGATAAGAACTGCTGACAGTAAAATGTGGGCTGTAAATCCATGTGGGGACTATGCCCCATTTGCATCTCATTTGATTCCATCTGCCCCGTTTCAACATGATTATGGCAACTTTGTTAGACAAGTGGTTGCTTAACACAGTAGAAAGTCTTAATTACTCTTTAATAGCTATGTACAGAGGGAAAGTCAACTTTAATGTTTTATCATTTAGTTGTCTTGAAAAAATATTTAGTATTCCATTTGTATACACATAAAAATGTAAATGCATATTTTTTACATTTCTCTTTTTGTTCCAGATTTCAGTAGCATAAAATATTTCCTTTTTAAGTATTATTACTGTATAAACATAGCAAATTTAATGAAAAATTAAAATTTAAAAATCCACCCACAGTCTTCCCATAACAACAACAACAAACATTCAAGCTTTATGTTCTTACAGTCCTTTTTCCAGCACATCCATATGGTAATCCTAATTTACATTTTCTTTTCTAACTTTTTTCTTTCGCCACATAGTTTTACCATACTGCTCATCTATCCATGCACCCATTCAGCCATTCATCAGACATCTGAGTATCTTCTAAAGGAGAGGACCCCTGCAGGGGACTAAGGCTTATAGGAAGTAGTGTTGGTCCTCAAGAAGCTGATATTGGTGAAGAAGGGAAATGGCTGCTTGGGTAACATACAAGACGGGTAATAAGTTTAATAGAAAAAAAATTGTTGTAAATGTTTTTGGTAATAAACATGGCACAGCATGATCTTTCCACATTGCAGATGGAACCTAGCTGCCTCTTTGTTGTTAAACATTGTGTCACTCAGGGTCTCAGTGGGACACAGGTGGTGAACCCAAGTGAGGACAAATGGAAGAGGGTTTTACATAGGGACCATGTGCAAAGGTATGAACAGGAAAAGGTACGCAAGGAAACCAGCAGGATGGCGCCTCTTTGGTGTTAGGAGGCTGCCCAGCACGCCTAGGCCCAATAGAGCCAGGTGAGGGAGAGGCTTCTGAAGCCTGAAGGACATCATTTCATAGAGATGGACATATTGAGAGGTTAGTGAGGCCAACAGCCATCCCAAGTGGCCCTGAAAAGGAGTGGGGAGAATAAGTGCCCAAGCTTATGTTCTTTTCTTCCTGCGATTTTCTCTGGGCTCCTCTCTAGTTAGCCTGTACAGCAACCAGAAAGGCAGGAGAGTCTGTGGATGCCATTCATAAAGTTGAGCTCACCAGGACACAGAGTAGGGGGAGGTTGACTCAGACAGGCAAACAGAGGGTGACACAGACAGGCCACATGACATTATTTTTAGGTTTTGACAGAAAGCACTGGGGAGACAACTTTACCATATGGTGTTGTAAGTGGTAGGGATAGAGAGCTGGGATTGGATGGGATAGTTTTTTGGGGTAAATTTTGATGTTGATGGCTGCATTTTGCTTATCTTTAACTGTAAGACATGTGAAGTTTCATTAATGCATCCACGTAAGGCTTAAAATGTGTCCCAGGCATCAGTAGTGTTAGGGCTTTGGGGAGCGAACCTCAGTTCTAGCTGTGGCTCTGGTTCATTTGTTCAGTCATTCATATAATAAATATCTCTTCCTGCTCTTGAAGTACAACTGCTTTTTAAGAGGCGAACTCTTTGTGTACATCTCAGTGAGTTTTTATATAGTACACACCTGCGTAACACCATCCAGCTCTCTCCAGATCTTCCTAGTACTTCTCCATAGTATAGCCTCCATTGTGGAGGCCATGTATATATAATACATATATATATGTATGATATATATACATACATAGGATGATGGGGAGGGGCACATATATATATATGGTCTGGCTTCTTCCCTCATCATCGTGTCTATAAGATTCTTTCATATTGTTTAAATATAACAACAAATCATTATTTTCCTTTCCTAGCATTTCCATAGGGGAATTCCTGCCTGGCATTTCTTGGGAAATTAGTTTTTCTGAATCCTGAAAAAAAAAAATTGTAATTCTTCTGTGAGTATTAAATCTTGAAAGGCAGGCAGTGCACAGACATGATTGGGTAGAAGGAATTCATGGCCACCCAGTGGAGAACGAGCATGGTTTTTCAGAGTGGAAGAGGGTTAAAATCGAAGTTTTTGGCAGTGGGACATGCACAGCTGAGGAAGTGGTGACAATCTCACTGGTCAGGGTTGCTTATAGCTCTTGCTTTGTTGTAAACCATTGCTCCAGGTCCTCTCTGCCGCTGTTTGCAAACAAAATATTCTTGCAAAGGAAACAACCATTAATACATTTTTACACATGCATTTTAAACAAATTTTATGAATGATGGGCCAATAAATGGCAAGTATTGGAAACAAAAGAAGTCCTTAAATTGTCAGTGTCAACATGTGATTCGGAGTGTGCTATTAACCTTGCCAGGAGATCTTCATGTTATATTGTTAGACTATTACTTAGCAGTGATCTCTAGTGTTTTTCACATTATAATAACAGATGCCTCTCAAATTATGGTGGTTATGCCCTGATAAACACATCATAAAGTTGAAAATATATGTGCTTAATATATACCTACCCTACTGAATAGCATAGCATAGCATAGCACAGCAACACAGCACACTGTGGACTAGAGGTGTTAACCCCATCGTGGTCTTATGGCTTGCTGGGCCCAGCTGCTGATTTCTGTCCATGTCCAGCATCTTAAGAGAGTATCATACCACATATAGTTAACTAGGGAAAAGATCAAAATTTGGAAGTACCATTCTCTGTTTCTCTGTCTCTCTGTCTGTCTCTCTGTCTCTCTGTCTCTGTTTCCATCTGTCTCTTTGTTTCTGTCTCTCTCTGTCTCTGTCTGTCTGTCTGTCTCTCTCTTTCTTTGTGGTGGTACTGGGGCTCAAGCCCAGGAGCCATCTACTACTGATCTACATCCCCATCCCCTTATATTTTTTTATTTTGAGGCAGGGTCTCACTAAGTTTCTCAGGCATGACTTGAACTTGTGATCCACTTGCCCTGTCCTCCCAGAGTGCTGAGATAACAGGCGTGCACCGTTGTGCCCAGCTGCATTTCTGTTGAACGTGTATAGCTTTCACATTGTCGTAAAGTTGAAAAATTGTAAGTCAAGCCGTCACAAGTCAGAGACCATCAGCTCTGGCTTTAAGATACAGATCTTTGGGGCCGGTGAGATGGCTCAGTGGTGTAAGAGCCTGCCTGGCAAGCGCGAGGGCCTGAGTTCGACTCCCAGAACCCACATACGAGAAAAGGGCCAGTGATATCGCTCAGAGCCACGGGCGCCTGCTGGTGTGCGAGGTCCTGAGGTTGACCCCCGGTAACCACAAACAAACAAACAAACAAACAAAAAGATACAGATCTTTGTAAAAATACAAATTGTAATTATTTTTAAAATTTACTACGTAGAGTTTTTCTTAGATATTCTAATGAGTAAATAAACGAAGAATGGTATTTTTCCCATTTTTCTAATTCTGAATTCCAAAGATGATTATGTGTCAAAGTTTTGGAAATCCTGTTGCTGTGTAATAGTCCAGGGTGTGGATATATATTTGTATCTCTATTCTTTTTTTTTCTTTTTTGGGTACTGGTGGATGAACTCAGGGCCTCACACTGCTGAGCACATGCTGTGCCCATGAACCATGCCCCAGAGCCCTGTTCTATTGTTAGTGGGTCCTCTGGGTGTTTGAGTTCGGGGCTGTCAGGAATAATGCTCCTCTGAGCATTCTCACACCCATCTTGGTGGGTACAACCACTGGTTTCCACCAGGAGTTAGTAAGCATTTTTACTTCACCTGCAGTGTGTTAGGCGGGCACCATGCTCAGTGCTGAAGGGGGGGAAGTAATGTGCCAAAGGATCCTTCTGAGTCCAGGGAGTGAAGCTCACAAATAGAAGAGTGGGTGGCTGGTAGTAGAGGAGGATGATGGGGAGGGGCACAAAAGAGGCCCTTTGGTTTCTGCAGAGTGAAATGGCCTGAGACATGGAAGTGGCAGGAGGGAAGAGAGGGAGAGGCAGGTTGAACTCAGTTCCTCAGGCAGAGCTTCTCGGTTTGGGGCAGGGAATGGAATACATTGGTAGAGGTGGGAAATGGGTACAGATGCCTCTTGAGGCTGGTAACTTCTAGCCCCAAGAGGCCTCTTCTCCATCACTCCGCTATCATAACTACTGTCACTCTCTTTTGTGTGCCATCACATGATAACTTTGGGAGGTTTCTAGGGGCTTTTCCCATCATGGAGTCCTGTCATTCTAGCAGTTCTCCATGTAATGTCTGAAGCTACACACTTAAGTATTATTAGCTATTAATCAGATTTAATGGGATCATACCAATAGTGATTGTGTGTACAGTGGCCTTTCTGTTGTAGCCATTGTCAGGGTGCAGGGAGGTCTATAGGGACAGGAGTAATGGTTTTATTTGGAAGCTCAGGGAGGAGGTGGGAGGTGTGCAGCTTTCTGGGTTGCTTGCCTACACTGTGTGTCTTCAAAACTTGCGGATTTCAATTTTGGTACTTTGCTGAGCATTGTCAGATTTGGGACCTGTTGGGCTTATGGTACTGGAGAGCTAATGAGTCACTTACGTTAAGCCTCAAAAGGGAAGAGAGAACAGAGATCAGCATCTAATGGGACCATTAATGGCTCTGTGTGTGTGTGTGTGTGTCTATCTGTGTGTCTTTGAAAGGATGAAACTGGCTGTGGCCTCTGCTTTTAAAAGACATAGGGCAGGGTCTTTACTGCTGTCATGTTATTGATTTTTCCCATTGTTTTGTTCTATTTTGGTCTCCCAGTGGGGGAGGGGCTCATACAAAGATGAGTCCAGGGAGAAGTGGAGCCTGATTCTACTCCTTGATTTTAGGGTCCCCTCAGGAGATACTACTTTGTTCGTGATTCTTTTTCTCCGTGGGTCGCTATACACTCAGAGCTTTTAATCCTGAGGCCTAGAAGGGAGTGCAAGAAGGAAATAGTGAGCTCTCTTTAGCTTGTGAAACGTTTTGCTTTGTCTCTCTATAACCATTTATTTATTATTATTATTATAAACTGCCTCAGGTCCATTTTGGAAACAAATAGGGGCTTACCTAACAAATAAGTACATTTTCCTTCATCCAATTCCAAACAGCTAGAAAGCTAGGCAAGGGTTATTTCTGTACCTCAACTTTATGAGAGACAAATTCGGATCATGATTATAAAAAAATGAGTAAAATGTTTAACTTGTGTGTAAAGATTAGGTCTGCTTTGCCTCAGCCAATCACACTGGTTGTTACATGTTATATTTCCCTACTATTTAACATCTCTATTTAGTACCCAAGGGCATTTCTGGTTAATAAAGTACCTTTTGTACCAGTCAAGAGAGTCTAAGTCAGTGATGGTGAACCTTTTAGAGACGAGTGCCCAAACTGCAACCCAAAACTCACTTATTTATCACAGAATGCCGATACTGCAGTTAAACCTGAATGTCCAATGCTTGCATGCTGGAGCGATGCTGGACAGCTTGGCTTGCTTGCTGACAGAGAGGGCTCTGTGTGCCCACTGTTGTATGCGTGCCATGGGTTCACCACCACTGGTCTAAGTCAGTGTTCTCCTTGCAAAGTTTGTCCTAACCATATCAGTCCTTTGGTGCTATTATGGTTTAGATGTAGAATGTCCCCCAAGGCCTCATGTTTTCAGCTGCAGAGCTTTTGGAAGGTGATTGGATTATGCAGGCATTATAGCTGACTAGCTGTTAGAAGGTGGGGCCTCGTTGGAGGTGGGTAACTGGGGGCATGGCCTGGAAAGGTATGTCTCCCTGCCCAGCTTCTCCCTTCCCTCTCTGCTTCCTGGCTGCCACAATGAGAGCAGATTTCCTCTACCCATACATTTCCACCATGTCATCTCTGCCTTGGAGCCAGCCAATCATGGACTAAAACTGTGAGTCAGAATAAACCTCTAAGTTGTGGGTGTTGGGTATTTTGTCCTGTTGACAAAGAAAGTGACTAAGATAAACTTTGGTACCAGCGAAGTGGGATCATAGTTGTGACTGTACTTGACCAAGTGATTTAGAAGCCTTTGGAACTGGTTTGCAGGAGGGGTTTGTAAAGGTTTGGAGATGCTGGCTAAAGAAACCCTAGAATACTGTAAGCTGAGCTCAGTGGGAGCTCGAAGACCATAATGCTCATAGAAAGGCAGACAGTAAAGACCAGGCTCAGTAGATTTCAGTTGGGAACAGGGACTCCATTGGTAATTGGACTTGAGACCATGTGTGTTATGCTTTGGCAGAAAATTTGTCTGCATTTTGCCCATATCCTGAGACTTTGCAGGACACTGAGATCAAGGGCAGACTAATTAATCTGGTGGAGGAAATTTCACGACAGCCCAGTGTTCAGGCTATGGTATGAGTACTGCTGGCAACTTTCAGTCAGATTTATAGTGAGAATCAAGAGCAAATGGCAGAACCAAATGTGAAAACTTTCCAGTTTTGTCAGAAAGAAATGGCCTACAAAGTTGGGGCAGAGAAAAGCATGGTCGATGAAAAGATTAGCATTAAAAAGACATGTACTTTGTATCAGGATAGCAGGAAAGATGCCTTGAGGGTATTTCAGGAATCAGTGAGATGCCACCATTTGAAGGCTCAATAATACAAAACTGAAAACTTTCATCTGAGAAGAGAGAGCCTTCTACAGCAATGAGCCAAGAGGGCCTAGCTGCTGCTCAAGCTGGCAGCAGACTTTGGCATCATCCATGTGCTGCAGGTTTTATAGGCATGCAGAATGCAAGAGTTGTGAGATCAGGGAGGCTTCCACCCAGATTTCAGAAGAAGGACTGGCAGGATAGGCAGTGGGCCACTGAGAGGTCAGTGTGTGAAGCTGTGAGAATGACGCTGAAAGTGCAGTGAAGACTCAGGAAGTTGAAGATGCCAGGAACTTGGAATGTCTGCTAGGGAAAACTGGGCAGTGAGCAGAGGCGTAACAAGAGAAAACATGAGGACTGCAACTGATAGTACCTGGGGAGGGGCCGTCCAAGCCCTTTGAAGCTCACTTCTCCTCACAACTTGTCCTGGGTGCTGGACATGGAGCTACAGGATTTAATTTTTGCACTGCTGGGTTTCAGTTTGCTTTGATCTGATTTCTGTCCCCCTATTTCACCCTTTTAGAATGGGACTATTTACCCTGTGCCATTATAGGTTGGACGTGTTTAACTTTCTTTTTGATTTTACAGGGGCTCACAGCTAAGAGTTTGCCTTGAGTCTCAGAAGAAACTTTAGATTTGGACTTTTCAGCAGTGTTGGGACTGTTAGAACTTTGGTGATGCCTCAAGATGGATCAAATGCATTTCACATAAAGAGATGGGCAGGAGTCTTTTGGGGGGCAAAGGTGGAATGTTTAGATTGAGAATATCCCCCAAAATTCTCATGTGTGGAAGGTGATTGAATTGTGGGGCACTACATTTATCAGTAGATTAATTCACTGAAGAGTTTAGAGATGACTGTGCTGTTAGGAGGTAGGACCTGGTCAAAAGAGGTGGTTTACTGAGTGCATGAACTGAAAGGAGGAGCACTTTCCTGGCTTCTCCCTCTCTGCTTCCTGGCTGACATAGAGTATCTTCCCTCTGCCATGCCATTTCTGCCTTGGAGCTGGCCAATCATGGGTGAAACTGTGAGCCAAAATAAGCCTCTCCTTTAAGTTGTGAGTGTCATGTATTTTGTCTCAGCAATGAGGAAAGTGACTAAGATATCTGCCATTATTGACTGCTGTTATCAATAACTTTAAAATCATCCCTTTTAACTGATCTTTAAAAACCCACTTTGTCAACCTTCTCCTTCCACCCCTTTAATTTTCTCTGCTCTGGGATATTTTGTGGTCCTTCAGCCTATCTTACTCTTGACTTCAGACTGTGGAACATGCTCTTTCTGCCCTCCACCTCTCTTTAGTCTTCCTCCTGACCCCATAGGTGAAGCTAAATTTTTCTCTTTACTTCCATGTCCATACCTCCCATTTGTTATTATAAAGTATTAGTCACTCTCCATAGAAAGTAATCCCCAGGAGGACAAGCTCTATGCTCTTCTTGTTTACTACTGTACTGACATCCTACTCTGTGCCTGGCAAATAGTACCTGGTCAGAAGAGATGTTGAAAAATTGAAATATGTGCTTTACAGTGTAAAATGTTTTGGAAAATAATCCTTATTTAGTGGGTCCCACCAACCCATAAATAAGCATCATTTCTGATAAGTTAGTATCCTTCCCTTTCTTATAAGCCTGGACATATTCAACTGGGAAATATTTGTAGCTTTTCATATAAGGTAATTGTCAGCATGAGTGGGCAGAAGGTGGGTTGCATGTAAAAGTGTTGGACTCAGCTCTGCCTTCACAGACCCACTTAACTTCCATGTGATTGTAGGTGTTTAATGCTCTTGTGTACCTAAGTAGTCCTGGGCTGAGAGCATTAGTACAGTTGTTCCTTGGCTCATGAATTTAATCCATTCCATGATTCTACAAAAGATGACCACATTCGTGTTTGTGCAGAAAAGATGGCCACCATCATATTTGTCACCTGATGCAGAGTTCACAAACAAAAACCAAATTTTGCCAAACACTTCGGTTTGTGAACCAAATTTTTTGCAAACAAACATGTTCATGAATGAGGTACCACTGTATTTGGTTTTGTAGTTCATTTAATGATGATGATTATTAACTATCTTGTTCAACTAGCCTTTCTGATAAATCTCAGGACCTTTGTTCCACTTTTAACCACCATCCATCTAAATATATTGATGTACAATTTATTTTCCTCTGGGAGTTGCTCTGGGAGGCTTTAATATAATGTGAAGGTTGCAGCTGCCCTGTTTCCTTCTGTTTGAGTCCTTTTGCTAACTCAATTCCGTAGATTGTAGACAGTGCTGATGGCTGCCCAAGAGTGCTGTTTTTATTATTGATTATGTCAGCAGCAGATTTGCTGCTTTGGCCTGCTCAGGCTGGAATAATCTTATTGACAGCATCTGGTGCAGATACCTTCCTTCGTGTGGAACTGGTGGTAGCCCCAAGTGCAAGGTGAGATCAAGTGGCTGTTGATTTGGGTTGGGGGAGATTGCAAAGCAGAGATGCTGAAAGAGTGTGGGTAACTGACAACCTTTGAGCTTTCTGTTACTGTGACAAAATACCTGAGATAAACAACAGAAAGAAGGAAAGGTTTGTTTTGGCTCACAGTTTCAGTGGTTTGAGTCCATTGTGGTTTGGTTTCATTCTTTTGTCTTATGGTGAGGCAGAACATCGTGGTAGAGGAGAACTGTTCACCTCGTTGCCACTGGGGGAGAAAAAGGCCAGGGTCCCAAATTTCCCCTTCAAGACCACACCCCCAATGACCTAACTTACTCCCACTAGGCCCCACCTCTTAAAGGTTGCACCACTTTTGAATAGTACCACATGCTATGGACCAAAGCCTTCACATGAGCCTCTGGTTTAGGGGGGTGGGGTATAAAGATCCAAACCATAACAAAGGGCCTTTGTAGGCCCCATTTAAGTTATCAATTGTTGCATGAAAACTACCTCAAAAATGTAGTGGCTTGGAATATTCTATCTAATGATTCTGTGAATAGGGAATTCAGACAGGGCAGAGAGGGGATGGGCAGTAATTGCTCTGTGATTTCTAATCTCAGCTGGGAGTTTTCCAGATACCTTCTTCCCTTTCCACCCACTGCTTGTAGTTTAGCTTTTCTTATTAGACTTCTGTATATGAACTATCAGAGCTTCCAGAGAGAACCCTTTAAGAGATAAGAAATGGAAGCTGCCAGTTTCTTAAGCCCTGAGCCTGAAAATCACCAAAGCCTCACTTCCATGTTTTTCTGTAGGTCAGGTGATTATAGAGCCTGCTTAGATTCAAGGGCATAGGATTTTGCCCCTCCCTCTTGATGAAAGAGTGTCAAAGCATCTTCAGCTACCTTTAATCTGCCTCAGTCACCTGGATTTCTAGTCTTCTGTGTTTACCTATGAAAGAATTAAGACCTCTGACTAAAGCAATGATGGATCCGGCATGTACCTCTTTTCAGAAGTAAAATGAAAACAACCCCGCACAAAACCCCATACCTTATCAGCCAGAATACTTCCTCTCATTACCTCCTGTTCCCTCCTCCTTTTGCTATGTATCCCTAAGCCATGGGGGCCCAGAGCAGATGAGTTGGAGTATATTGTTTTTTTCATTGCAAATAAGATGCTGACAAAATGCAGCCTGTCAGTTTTGAGGGAGCTGTTTTGAATCAGCCTCAGGCTACTTGGCTCTGCAGGGACTCTTTCCTCAACCAAGAGCGAAGAGGGAGAGCCTGCTTTGACCATGTTGTAGAGTGCCCCTTTGCTTGTTGCATTTGTACTTACCAGAAGGGACTGAATTACCTCTTCCTCTTACCCAGTGCTCCTCCCATCAATTAGTGGGCTGCTGATGCATTTCTATTTGAAAGTCATTTCACAATCTAATATTGCAGTGTTTTCTGAATTTATTATTTACCTCCAACCTGCAGCTTTATACCATCTGGTGTCCATGCATTCATGAGAGGGAGAGAAATGAGAGAAAAGGGAAACGGCTTTCCCAGTTCTTCCTCCATTCTCTCTCCCCTCTGGGCTTGGTGTCCATTTCTAACTGTGTAAAGCAGGAGGAGAGCAATGATCAGTGAACACTGTAGTGCAGGAAACGAATGAACTCTCCTGAAGATGAGAGCTTCTTTCTTTCCTGAATTACCTAATACCTGATGTGAGGACAGATTGTTTTTATGTCCTTATGTTTCATGTGATCATGCCTCAAAAACAAGCACTGTCTTCACAGACAGGCAAGACAATTAAGTTAATTTAGAATTCATTTGTGACCTCGTGCACCAGGAAAAGAATAAATTACTCTTCAGAACTAGTGTGCATGTGTGTCTGTGTGTGTCCACATGCAACTAAGACACACTGTGCCTTGAACATTATAGATCCCTACAAATCTATAAAAAAGAAAACTCTAAAACACATGTATTGGACTGAGGAGCAAGTTGAAGTAAGGGAATTAAGAGTGTTTTACTTCCTTGCATTAGTTCCCTTCTTAACCAGAGAAGGAGAGTTCTTCTAACCAGAAGAAGCTACAATCTAATTGATATCCTTCTGGTGTTTTAAATCCTAGCAAATTAAAGAAACCTTGCCAGTAATGTTTTCAATTTTTTTTAGGAAGAATGTGATTTCAAATATATTTGTACATTGTCATTTCAGTATATATTTTAAGTTTGCAGTTGCTTTCTTAACTGGAACATTTGGGAGAAATTCTCAACCTCAGAAGTGAACACTTAGCTTAATATAATGATATTTGAGAAAAAGTCCACTGTGCAGACAGGTCAACTGCTCTGTTCTCAGTTTCTGATAAGCCAATCTCGGCATTATCTTGGAACCAGCAACTTCTTAAAGGTGGCAGATGTAGACAGTCATGTACTGAACACAGGTGTACAGTGAGGGTGGGAGTTCAGGAGCGCATTAGAGGGGCTGGTGGACCAGCTGTGCTCCCTGATCTTCAGCCCAGCGTGTCCACCCCAACTCCAATTCCTGCCTTCTCCTTAAACGCAGAGGTGTGGTTATCTTGATCATGCGCATTAAGTGTCTCTTGAAGGAAAGTAGGACTTGCTCTTTCTGCCCTTTGGTGGAAACCTCATCTATGTAACCTGAATGATTTTCACTTACTATTGCTGAAATCATTTTCACAGTACACAATCCTAGAAGCCCTTTTACATGCTTCAAAAGAAAATCAGGCAGGACCGTGAAGGGCGACAGCTTCCTGGGTTCAGGAGACTCAGTGTCATCTTGAGTCAGCCTCTTACTAACAAGTCACCCAACCCTGGGGACTCCTTCCAGCCTCACTGATGCCACTTAGCTTCCTCTATTGCTGTGGGATAAAATTTTCCCAGGACACAGCAGAGTACTTTGGAAGGGGGGAAGCGCCATACACATGAAGTTACATAATTATGTTCTAAGAATGCTCCCAGCTGTCAGGTGTGGCACACTGACATCCTCATGCCCCTCCACTGTCGGGAAGCAGCTGTTAGTTTCATTTCTGCCGCTCCTTCTCCATATGCCAGAGTGAGGAGAAATGAATGGATTAAGAATCTGGTGAGAGTTTGGAAGGCCATCTGAGGTGTCTCCTGTCTAGTTTTGCATCGGGGAGTATTTTGAGTGTTTTTCTCCCCACTGAAATTACCAGGTGGGTATATCGCTAGTGTAGGAAGATGTATATGGTGCTTTTAGTGACTCGAAAATAAAGCAATGGAAATAGCATGGTGCTTTGTGTATGGGGGATTCATTGACTAAGACTCTTAAAAATTAGAATTAGGATAGTCCGAGCACCTGGGGGGTTTCCTGGACTACCTCTTGTAATTCTTGAGTTTTATTACTGTCCTTCCCTTCTTTGCTGTACCTCTGCCTACTTCTTGAAAATGTAGACCCCTGAGTGTGGTTTGATATGCCTAGAAAGCAGTTCCCTACCTTGTTCACCTAGAGATGCTTCCTTTTCAAAGATCTAGCAGAAGTATAACCTTTGTAAGAACTTATCCCTGATACCCACTATCGTGGATGGTGATTCTTTTCTTTTCCTTACCTCTGTGTTTGTTAATGCCTCTGATTGCAGGAGGAGGAGGGGAGCATCTACATTGATATAAAGGTATCAGTCAGGTTATATCTTTGCATTTTTGGTGGATGGTATGTTTTCCTTTGGGCTGCTATAATAAGACACTATAGACTGAGTGGCTTGTAAATCACAGATACTTGTTTCTCATATATTGGGGGCTGGGACATCCCAGATCACAGCACCAGCAGATTTGGTGTCTTGTAAGGGCTCATTTCCTGGTTCATAGCAGACCTTCTTTTTGCTGTGTTCTCACATGGCAGAAGGGGGAAAGTTGCTCTCTGAGGTCTCTTTTATAGGCATACTGATCCCATTTCCAAAGGCTCCATTCTCATAACCCAGTGACCTTCCTAAGGCTCTATTTCTAATACCGCCAACTTTAAGGTTATGGTTTCAACATACTGACCTTGGAGGGGCCGGTGAGATGGCTCAGCGGCATAAGGGCTTGCCTGTCAAGCGCAAGGTCCTGAGTTCGACTCCCGGAACCCACATACGAAAAAAGGGCCGGTGATATCGCTCAGTGGCACTGGTGCCTCCTGGCACACGAAGTCCTGAGGTCGACCCCCGGTACCCACAAAAAACAAACAAACAAACAAACAAAAAAACATACTGACTTTGGGGAGACTCAAACATTCAAATCATAGCAGACAATGAATCTTTGAGGCCAGATGTCAGTCTCATTCATCCTTATCTCTTCAGGGCTTAGCAGAATTTTTGAAAACATACTTAGGACTCAGTACATGTTTAATAAGTGCATGAAAGAAAAGGCTAAACCATGTGCTGACATTCTTTCTGATTTAAGAATTAATGTTAGTACCCTGTCACAATTCCCGCTCAGAAAACAGTTACCAGTTTCTAAGATGCAGAATGTCCCCAATTATGGGCATTAGTATATGCATTTATTTTCCTAGGGCTGGTTCAAACAAATTTCCACTATGTGGCTTAAAACATATGTGTTCTTTCACGTTTTGGCATCAAGGAACTGGCAGGCTTGTGCTCCATCTGAAGGTTTTAGATGAGAACCTCTTACTTTCCTCTTCCTAGGTCCTGGTGGTTGCTGGCAATCCTTGGTATTTCTTGTCTTCTAGCCATGTCAGTTCAGTTTCACCATCTATCTTAGCATGAACTTCCTTACAGTCTAAATATTTCTGTCCCCCAAAGCTCATTGAAAACAAATTCCCAGTGTAATAGTGTTAAGGGATGGTGCCATTAGAAGATGATTAGGTCTTGAGAGCCCCATTCTTTGTTTCATAAAGAGGCCCCAGAGAGATTTTCACCCTTCTGACCTGTGAAAACCCAACAAGGCACTGTCTTAGAAGCAGAGAGTCCTCACCAGACACCGAATATGCTAGTTTCTTGATCTTGGATTTCCCAGCTTTCAGAACTGTAAGCAGCAGTTTTTTCTTATTTATGAAGTATTTTGTCATTAGTCTGAAATATCTTCTTCTATCAGCCCAAATGGACCAAGACAGTGTGTGTACATGTGCAAATTTCCATTTTCCATTAAGGACACTACTCATTGGGTTTACAGGCCACCCTAATTCAGTGCTACTTCGTCTTAAGTTGATTACTTCCGTAAAGGCCCTATTTCCAAGTAATGGCACAGTCACTGATAGAAGGGGTGGGGGTAGTTAGGACTTGGATATACTTCCTTTGCAGGACAAAATTCAGCCTTCCTTGATCTTGTGCTGGAATTTCGATTCCTTAACTCCTCAGTCTGTTCTCCAAATGATTGTCCAGTTTCTGCTTCAGCATCCCTGGGATTTTACTTCCCTTAGAGGCAAATTGCTATAATTTGGCACCGCTTTTAGGGGATTTTCTTTTTCTAGGGGGAGGGGCAAGTCTGTCTCTCTGCTGCTTCTGTCTTTCTACAATTAGGGTGAATGTGGATAACAATCCACCTTTTTGAGGGGGACAGGAGCTTTAAGTTTTTGAAGATGATACTTCTGGCCTCCTCTCTCTTCCCAGTTTCTTCAAATTTTCTTCCAGGGTATGGTTTCCTTTCCTCCCCTCCTCCATGCTGATGGAACTTAGTGTTTGTCCTTGAGTTTGTGGAACTCAGTGTGAATCTTCTGGGTTTGACAGGAGCAGCAAAGATTAAAGCTGGCATGTCACCCGCTAGGGATCTACTTTGGTTCAAGTTGCTTCAGTCGTGTCATGCTGTCCTGGTGGCCAAATCACACCCTTGAAACAGCTGAACTTACTCTTGGTTTTGTGTGATGTTGCTAAACTCTATTCCTTTTCTTTAGTATTTTGACCTGAAAGCCTGGCCCTTGAATGATGATATTTTACTCTGTTGAGCTTGGTCTGTGGCCCTGGCCTGTCACCCCAGCTTGTCGCAGCATCTTCATCAGTGTTGACATTGCATGATGAACAGTAATGGGTTGGGATAGGAGAGAGCGGGAAGGTCATTGCTAAAAAAGGCTCTGCTAGACATCACCATGCTGCTTCTCAGTCCCCAGACAGCTGACTGGAACAAAACTCAGATATAATCCGGGGATAGCTGTAGAAAAGGCTTTAGGGTCTTCTGCTACCCTCAGCTACTAAGGCAGGTGAGCAGCTCCGTCATACATTTATGAGGTCACCTCTGACACTGGGGTGCTAATATAAACTCTGATGGTCTCAGTCCTTTTTATTTAAATGAATGCTGTAAATCAAGGGTCCCAAACCCCTTGTCAATGGACTGGAACCGGGCCACACAGCAGGAGGTGAGCAGCAGATGCTCTAAAAAAACTTCATCTGTATTTACCACTTTCTCTATCACTGGCCTCACTGCCTGAGCTCTACCTCCTGTCAGGTAGTAGCTTTTAGCAGGAGTGGGAACCCTACTGTGAGTTGTGCACGGGAAGAATCTAGGTTATGCACTCCTTTGAATCATCTTGAAAAACCATCCTCTCCCTCATCCATGGAAAAATTGTCTTCCACGAATCCAGTCACTGGTGCCAAAAACGTTGGGGATGTAGGTGGTCAGAGCGAGAGGGTACTTGGAGATGATAATCCGAAGGATTAGCAACATGAACTATGGAAATCAGGCAGATGTGCACTCCTGACTACACCTCTTGCCTGTGATTTTGGAAAAATTACTTTGCAAGATGAGTTTAATAACACTGCTAGCTTAGAGGGTTGTTGCAATTGAAATAATACTACCTATTCGGTTTAGCTAAGGTGTGTTTAGGAAGGGAAGCTGAGATTCAAACAAGTCATGTGATTCGAACCCTGGCTCACTCGTGTGCTACCCACAGCAGGAATGACAGTCAACCTTTCGCTCTCTAGTTTAATGCTCTTTTATCTAAACCACTTAGCACTTTAGAAATCATTAGCTCGTGTTATTTATTTACCAATCTGCTTCTGTTAACAATCAAGGAAGAGAAGTAAATAGAATTGGTTTTCAAAATCTTTCCCACATAATATTGAGTTCCGTTGTAGTGTCTATGAATTCATTTTAGCTGTGTCTGGATCGCCTCGGAGACTCTGTTGCCCTCGGAATCAGGGAGACAAGTGGAGAAGCTGCCTCAGTAATGACTCCCACTTCCACTGGGCAGCAGAACTGGCTCCTGGGCCAGGCTGGCACCAGGCTCTCTGTGCGCAGTCAGCAACTGCCTGCATCCTGAGGCCATGCTATCTATATTTACTATGTAATGCGGACTATATTTTCTCTCCATTTCCGTGAGCTGGAGAGGTACACTGTGCCAGCTTTCCTAAATTGCCACAATCAATATTCTACTGTCTTTATTTTTTTATGAATGCTAATGACTTTTCTTCTTTTGAAATGTATTTGTTTCCCAGGTCAGTCTTTGCCATATTACAAAAAGTAAAATAACTTAAAAAAAAACCCTCTACATCAGGGTGAGTTTCTGCCCAGAGTTTTATGGCATGAATCGGAATCAGAGGTAGAAAATACTCCTCTGCCATGCTGGGGAGGCTCTGCTGGCCTCACAGGCTGGCCGGAGCAGAGCCAGGTGAGGGTGAGGAGGGCAGTAGAGGTTTTGGCTGACAGATACACTTGGCTATGTGCAGAACAGCTTGAAGGCCTGTGCTGCGGTCACTGGCTTCCAGGAATCTCCCACAAGTCCAGCTGCGCTGCTTTCTAACAGGGCTTGAGTGTATTCTGGGGACACCAGTGTGGCCTCCTGAGATGCGGTGATGGTCTTGCACTCTGGTTGTACAGCATTGTGCTTATACACATTACCAAACATTTTGGCCCCCTTCTGTATTCTTTCTGCTTTGGTTTCATTTAAACCTTTGCGTTTAGCAAAGGAGCTCTCATTGGCGTTATTCCAGCCCTAACTACTTCTTTACAGTGGTTCCTCCACCTTTGGTGTCTAATTCTCGTCCTGCTTCTCATCCATGGCTGTTTTTTCTGAGCTCCATCTAGCATTTAAGGGTGAACTCCAACGTTGTCTTCTTGAAGGCTTCTGTGATTCCTGTTTTTAGTCATCGTTTTCAAGAAACATTTTATTGAGTCACTAACATGCCTGAGGCGCTGTGCTTAGCGCTGTGGACAAAGCACTGAGGAAAACAGACACAGATCGCTGCCCATGGCCCTTTCATTCTACTTGGGAGCGAGGGAAAATGTACTTACTGGATGTCAGATGGTGGAGCAGGTATGGGGTTGTAATTTTAAACAGGAGGGTCCCGGAGGGAGGCTGTCTAGTGTTCCATCTCATAGTGCTTCGTAAATGACTCGGAAATGAATATTGTTGCCAAGGCCTGTTTTACTGTTCTTCCCAGTGAGGTGAAATGAGATTTATTCTGACCTGTGCGGTGTTGCTCAGGGATCCCTCTGGACCACGGTCTTTGTGGTGACAGTGCTCAGGTCGGCCAGTGTGGCTTCACTATAGAAGTTGCCACGTGAGCCCAGCACACGAGTCCCTTCCAAAGGCTTAGTTGTCTCAACCTTAAAATAGGGGAAATTGGATAACCGATTCCTAACGATTCTCCTGGCTGCAAAGTTCTGCCGTTTTGTATTATAACATCCTTACCATGTGCAGGAATTCTTTGCTGATGATTCTGATTCACAGGTTGTTCCATCGTTTATGCTCATGGTCTGTACCCGGTAAGTAGCACCTATAGCTGAACTGTCTTCCTCTCTAAAGGCTCCAGGAGAAAAATCTTCTCTAAGTAGATTGTGAGCAGTCAAGGTGGGTCTGGGAACGTAGCTCGTCCCCTTGATACCTGTGGCAGAAGACTCTAGTCAGGGCTCGTTGATTCATAGCTGCATTAATCTCTCTGTCCATTGCTTATCCAATGCCTAGGAAGTGCGAGAGGCTGGGCATTAGATCCTGGAAAGAAAGAGGGGATAAGTGAATTCTGACCTCTAGAAATTCACAACATAATACTTTGCACCATGCTTTCACATCTGTTTGGATATCTTGATCTTCAGACATCTTTAGGCTGAGCTAAAACTTAAAGTATGAGGTTATATTTTATGCCTTTTAAATGATGGGGTTGTGATTTGGAAAGTATTGGGAAGGACAAGGTAAATGTTCCTTTTGACCTGGAGTCTGGAGCTCCACCATGAGGCAGTGTCATAAAGGACAGGAGATGGTGGATGGGAGACAAGTGTTTTTCCTTCCTTAAGTCCCTTTTGCCCTTGTGGTAGATGCATAAAAACATGCCAACCTTACCTTTTGATTTATAAGTTTCCAAGGCTGCTTTTACCTTCTGTGATTTTGCTCAATCCGTGGATGGAAGAACTGAATTCCGACTATGATGAATTCCCACCTTTTCCCCATGTCACACAGAAAGGACGGTCCCAGCAGGTAGAATTGCTTCTCTAAATGAAAGGAAGAATCAGGGTGGGTCACATGCATAGCTAACTGGCCACCAGGGCTTTTTCCTCCTTAGCTTCATTTCCTTAATTTCGTGGAAGTGGTCCAGAAGCTGAGCAAGATGTACCCTCTGGAAGGGTTAATCAGAGTGGTTTCCTTTCGAGGCTCCAATACAGCAGCTCTGGGCAGCCTTGGGCTCCTTCCGGCTGACCTGGAGACACCTGTTTAGAAGTCTGTTTCTGCTTCTCCTCTGGCATCTAATGAATTCTGAGTGACTCTGAGTGCTCCCCTGACTTGACTGCAGCTCTTTAAAGCCCGTCTTCCACAGAGAATTGGCAGATTCATTTAATTGTTTGGGAGCCAGATAAAGATGCTTTGTTCTTTGTTCCTACATTATGCCATTTCAGAATATCTCTTCTCCCACTGTTCAATTTGGGCCTTCAATTGCTTCTCTTTGAGTAGATCTTTCGATTTATATTGCAAAGCCTGTTCTTATTGATTAGGTATTTAGGATATCAGTTAGGTTTCTTAATCTATTCATTCCTTTTGCTTTTCTCTTTTCTTCCTTTAAATCTCTTCCATTGTGAAAAGCAGGTAGTCGTAGCGGCTATAAAGCAAGGCAAGTGCTTCTCGTTTGCTTGCTATAGTCTGTGATCTATTATTATCATTATCATTATTATTATTATTGGCTTATGTTTTAGGATGATAATAATAATGTCATCATTATTTCTCTTTTTCAATCAGTTCTGACCCTTAGATCTCAAACAGACAGAAGATTATTATTAGGTAAGTTAAGCACCCAGAAAATTGTGGTCCAGACTTTAGAAAATGAACCAAGTGCATTGCCAGGTTCTGGGGTAGAGCTGCAAAAAGGTAAAGTGAGTTTCTTCCTTCACGGGACTCATAGTCCAGTTTTGCCTGTGTTTCCTCATTTCTCCTCCTAGCCATCCTGTGAGAGAGGCCTTGTGAGTCTCACTTTCCCCAGGAGCAAGCAGATTCGCGTGTGAAAGCCTTTGTTCCAGGTCACGTGGTTAAAGAGAGGTGGAGCTGGTCTAGTGCTGGTCCATGTGCTGAGGACAAGATTTGTGCCCCACCACCTCGCCGCTCGGGGATCACGGAAGTGCCTGCTCTGAGCACAGTCAGGGCCCCTCCGGATTTACTTTAATCTGAGCATTGGAAACATCGCAGTGTGTGGATCTCCAGTTCTACCTTTGTCTTGGTGTGAGACTCCTCTGAACCTTCACTTTCTTTTAAGTGGAAAGGTAAAGAAGGAGGAAGGATGAGAGGGAAGAGGAGGTTAGTATTGAAAAGAGTGTGATCTAGAGTCAACAGATCCAGGATTTAATCCTGGCACTGCTATGAGTCCACTCTGTTTCCTTATTTGTAAAATTAAGATTATAGTTCATTCGTAGATTAAACAAACAAACAAACAAAAAAAAAAACCCAGAAATGTACAGGAAATATTTAGTGTAGTGCAAAATACAGATTTTTCAGCTACTGTTGTCGTATGGGGGTCATTCATTCATTTGTATATTCAGTGTGCATTTATTGAGAGATGCTCAGGGTAGAAACCCCACACTGTTGTAATACCTCGTTTGGCCCATCAGAGGTGCCCAGTGTGTGTGTCATTGTAGATAAGACATGGTTAAGTCTGCTGTGAACACCTCAGGTGTCAAGTGATAAAAGTCACACTGTATTAAATGCTACCCTAGTATGAAAAGGCACTTGTCACAGAAGTGCCTCATAAAGAAAAGAGTGTCCAATTCTGCCAGCCTCCGAATAGGAGGGCTGCTAGCAGGTGTTGTGAAGTGGGATGAGGAAGCCTCAAGTGGGAGGAAAGCCGGGAAGGGCGGTGTGATTGGGGTACCAATGGTCTGAAAGGCCATGCTGAGGAGGTGCACCCAGTTGTCCATTTATCATGCCGGGGCTGTGCTTAGAAGGAATCAAAGAGCCTGTATCCTAGAGATAAACCAGGTCAGGGATGACGACAATGGCTGCAGCGGGAGAGAGATGAAGGAAACTAGATTCAGGACAGTGATAATTCAGGGAAAGAGAAGAACTGAAAGAAATGAAAGATGATGGGATGTTTTAAAAGCTGTTTTAAGAATCTGGGTCTCCAGGTGGTCATGAAATCAGAACAGGCAAACCTGAAATGATTTGGAAGTGCAGTGAGATCACTGTGGCCAGAGGACAGGGGACCTCATCATTAAAGTGTCCGGAAAGCCTACCCAGAGGTCTGTGGTGGCACTGTCTGGGATTTTCTCTGGCTTTGCCAGCTTTTAGCACACATCTATCTCCTAAGTATGTCACCTGTCCCAACAAGTGGGCATTGACTTTTGTTCCAATTGTTTCAAATTTTCTCCATAGCATTCGGATTCCAGAAAATACAAGAAAGAAAATCACTTTTTTTATGTCCATCATCAAAAGAAGAAACTGTTTTCCTTTTCTTAATTGAGAACTGTGCTTTTCCCCCCTCTTCTGTTTACCCTTTCTTTAAATATTCTGTTGAAAAAAATGACCTCTAGGCCACCAGTATGGACCAGGTTTCAGGATGGGTTAGCCCAGTGCTGGAATGTATTTAAAGAACTCTTTACTGGCTGCCAATTCAAGCAGAGAAACCGTTGCTTTGAAATAAGAGCCTATTTGTTTCTGTGGCGTACTCTGTCCTTAACATCCCTCCTTTCCAGTTTAGTCGTTTTTGCAGCCATCCTGTCGATTGCAGGGACTGCGTACTTCAGACTGTGTGTTGGAAACTGGCCCTGTACCTGCTGATTACGACCTCCGATTATGAACTCTCTAGTGAAAGGATGAAGCAGGTTTCTCCCTCCCCCGTGTTTCTCTCCCTAAACCGGTTTGTCCGTGTTTGCCTCTGATCATTTCCCCTGTTGGCAGATTCCGCCTTTGACCCTCAGCTGCAGTGAATCAGTGTACCCGGGCACTACTCCAACTGCCTGGGGGATAAAACTTTGCCCAAGTTGGCCAGTCATTCCTCGAAGCTGCTCGGTTGTTCAAGTCTTTGTTGGTATTTCCTAGAAAATTTTGGCTCCACATGTGTCATTGGTTTTAGTTTATTTGACATTTAGCTGGTCTAGCCTTGTGTCAGGCACTTCCGGGAATCCTGCAGTAAGACGTGGGCACTGTTCAGGAGTAGCTTATAGAGGAAAACTAATACCTCGATTTGTAAGGTTATGATTTAGTATATTTACAAAATTTTCCATCGATCGATCCATTGATCACCAATCACTATCTATTCCAGAATATTTCATTCCCCCCCAAAGAAATTCCATGCTCATTAGTAGTCACTTTCCATTGTTTCTTCCCCCTCCCCAACCACCTTTGGCAACAACCCTTGGCAAGCACTCATCTGGTTTCTGAATCCAAGAGTTGGTGTGTTTTGGACTCCTCATATAAATGAGGCCATATAATATGTGGCATTTTGTGCCTTCACATAGCATAATCATCTCAAGGTTCGTCTGTCATTGCATTGCATATATATCATATTTTGTTTATAGGAGTAATACCTTGAGTGTTTTCTGTGTTCATCATCCCATGAGCTTTGCCTTTTGTCTTCACAATTTTCCTACTTTGTGGGTAATAATAATGATTATTGCCATTTTGAGATGCGAAGGCCTAATTAGGTTACACAGCTAATAGGTGGCAGAGCAAGCTTGCTTTAATCATAGAGACTATGCTCTTAAGCACTGCACTATAACAGAGGATGCAAAGCATATTTAAAATGATACAGGAGAAAGTTTACAAAGGTCTGAAACTACTGTGGGGTTCCGTAGCTCAGCACTAGTTTCAGGACTCTGTGTGTCATTGTGTGTTGTGCTCTGCCCTTTGGATTGTGGTCTGCAGGAGATCCAAGGCAGCAGAAGTAATCAATCTAGGTCACATGGGGAAGGGTGGAACACCCAGTCCAACCCCAGGTCCAGTTAAAGCTGACTCAGCAGTGGGTTGGGCTGAGCCTGAGGCCAAAGATTTTCATTCTGTGTACCATGGTGGGGCCCTGGCTTGCAGGGACTTGACCACAAGCAGCTCTGCTCCCTGGAATGTAGGAGTCCATGCAAGTCTAAGCATGGCACCAACTCACCACCCCTGTGACGATGGGATGGCTGAGAGATAGCATGGGTGGGTACCAGATTTGACAGCCTGCACTTCAAATTGAAGAGTACACAATCGAGTGTCTTGGAAGGTGTATTGTATATGTGTCCTGCCCTTGTCTGTCCTCATCTTGTTGCTCTGCCTAAACTTGCTGGCCAGCATCTGCCTGGGGACACTGTCCAGATCCTTTCTTATAGCATAGAGTCTGTCTCCTGGGAGATGGGAATGTCTAGGCCTTGTGTTTTGTCTTAGTGGAGCCCCAGGAAGTTGTTCTGTGGTATAGTATTTCTTTTTCTGGAAATTCAGTTATTCATTCAACAAATATTTGAGGGCTAGGTGTGTAGCTCAGTAAAGCATTTGCATAGCACATGCAAGGCCCTGGGTTCCATACATACACACCTGCGCGCGTGCACACACACACACCCACACACAAAGTAAACAAATATTTGAGGGCCTACAATGTGCCAGGAAATGTTTTACTTGGGATACAGTAAACAAAACAGAATGGGACCTCTGCTGTGTTAGAATGTTTGTCATTCAACCAGGGGAAATAGATGATAAGCAGTAGACTTAATACATTACAGCTTTTTATAAAATGCAGTGCAGTAAGGTGTTGTGAATAAAAGGAAACATTGAACAGGAGAATGGATGTAATTTTACTGAAATTTTAAACAGAAGAAGAAGATAACATTTAAATGGAAACTTGCACTGGAAATGTTTGAAGAGTTAGCTCTGACAACAGTGGGAAGTGTCTTCCAGCCAGGGCAGAGTTCTGCGGGTGCTGGAGGAACAGCAAGCTAGCAAGGTGGCAAATGGAGTGTCGGGAGGTTTACTGTCACCCGTCGTACCAGCAGGAGAGCGCTGGCTTTTATTCTCAGGGGAAGGACGTATTTGCACATGTGCTTCAACATGATATTTCTGGCTGCAGCTTTGAGATTCTTACCATGATACTGAGTCTGTACTATGTTTAGTGCACTTCTTAAAGTAGACAGATTAACTACTGAATAAGTTAAAAAAAAATCATTCCTGTGGTATATTCAGAACTTGGGGAATTTTGGAGTCTCTCATGCTGCTTCCCCCACGGGGTCCTCTGAATGCATTTTTTTATCTCTTCTCTCTTTGGTCAATCATTGGAAGTGTGGCCACGCCATGGTCCTGCTGGAGGGGTCTTTCTGCTGGTGTGTGTGCTCAGACCATAGATGCATTCTAGGAAGTTTAGAAGTTGGTATTTGATCACTTGCAAGCCTTTATGTATACACTGGAAAGTAGAGATGGGTGTGAGTAACGTGTAGATCCTGGATGTTAGCATATGCAGCTATGCAAGTTGGTGTATGCTGTTTTAGAAGGTTTTCTCCAAAGTAGAAATCGGACCTCAGGAGCATACTTCTAATGTATAAAATTTTGGTGTTTTATACAATCCCAGGTTGCCCCAGTGGGAATAGGAAATGGGTCATGCAGTAGTCACATCATCTATCACAGGAATGGACAGCATCTTGTGACATAATTGTATAGAATTATAGTATAAAAATATTCATGTCATCTATTTTAGCTGGCTTGGTTTGGGACTTTCTTTTGTGCCAGAATTTTATGCCCCAGAGTTTGAGGTTCCTGTTACAGTTGGACTCCCTTCTCTTCCCACCAGAGATTTGTGGGATAGCTTTTTGGCAAAATGTCAGTCAGTGCAAACGTTTGTAGAAGTGGGTGAAAGAATTAAAAAGCAGAGTAGGCATTTAACTGGCAGGCTGAAAGAAAAATGTCAGTTTTCACGGGTTAAGCAGGAGCTCTGTAGCATATTTAGCACTTGACTTCTTCCAAATTTGCCTACATAAAATAACCTCTCTGTTTTCACACATGAAATATTTGAATAACTTTAAAAGATGTGTGTAATGCTGGGTATGTGACCAGATGGAAGAGCCCTTCTTGGCCAATAAATGTAAACAAGCTGCCATGAATGTGAATGCTACAGCTATACACATAAATGCTTTTTTTGTTATATTTAATTTTTGAGAGTATACAGTATTTTAAAGTTAAACGCAATTGAATTTCTATGTGAATTTTTTTATGTGTATTTTATTTTACATGCCCTTACTGGCTAGAATATTTTAACCCCATCTGAAGGCTTTTATGGAGTTAAAAGATGCAACAACAAGCAGAAACACCGAAACGACACCCAGGATTTGGAGGCAGATTTATTTACGTTGATGGACACTGATTGGGATCATTCCTAAAATATCAGGCCCCAAAGGTTCAGGGAGGGAGGTTTTTATGGGGTTGCAAGCAAGAAGCGGAGTACTTGGCTGTCTTTGATTAGTTCTTATGATATGCATCATAATGACCAGCTGTGCGTCACAGCGATCAGCCGTTTCTAGGAGACAGTAGTAATAGGAACTGTAACAGGAACTATTACCCGGGCAACTAACAAACTGGTTAGAGGGCATTTTCTGCTAAACAACTGTTGACATTTTTTTTTCTGACAGTATCCAAACAGTCATTTCCATCTGCAGTTCCCCAGGGAAAAGTGCTACACATGCAGCTTTAGATTGTTGTAGCCAATTTAAAGTGAATTGTCAGACAGTCTGAGGGGTCACTTTGTAGTCTGGGCAACTGATTTGGGGCTATTTTGAGCTCGGAATCGTTTATCCTGTAAGAACTTTGGCTTTGGGATAGTAGGGTGAATCGTGTTCCATTGTCATCACCCAGAAATGAAGAAAGTTAAACCATCTCCTGTGCATTGAGAATTACATGATCCTAACTTTTCATGAGAGTTGATCTTAATCCTTTTTATATTGAGGAAATTTAGCCTTGGAGAAACACCATTTCCAAGTTCTCAAAGTGCTAGCGAGTGGCATAGCCAAGGCATGGATCCAGGCCCAGCCCAATCAAGCTCATGCTCTTTTTTACTGTCTCAGATTGATGTTCCAGATGATTGAATCTGACACAGACGGTGTTTCTTATTGGTGAACCTCCTTGTTTACTGGCTTATGAATTTATTTTCAACATTAGCTAGCAAAGTAATGTTGGTTTCTGAGACCCAATAATCTAGGTCTTATTTTGATGAATAATTACATGATTATCTTGGAGACTAATGAAGACTTAGGTCCTTTCCAGCTTGCTTGATGCTGGGACCATGGAGACTCAGCAGGTCTCCTTTCAGGGTATTTCCACACCTCTGCTTCAGATTGGTGGTAAGCCATACTCAACTGGGCTCTAATTACTACCTCCAAATAGAGGGGTACAGGGAGTCCTCAAATAAGATCAATTGGGGGCATTGTAAATTAATTGGTATTCAATAAAAACATTTGCAGAGATCAAGGTGCCCTGCACATGGTTGCTGGCAAGAGTGCCCATACCCTCATGTCTTGAAACAGGGTGAGGAGAAAAGCGAAAGTGAGAAGTTCTGAGAAGACCACAGGCTCAAGCGTTTATGGTACGAGGAGCAGGAACGAATGGTGGCCGCTGGCTCTGTGTATTCTGGACAGCTCTTTGCAGCAGTCTGTGTTCTGAAGCTGATTTCTTCAGATGAGGACTATTTCCTTGATTCTCAATGAAACTACGTGGTTTCTTGTGCAGGGCATTTTTGGAATATTTCCAATAAAAATTTTTTTGGCTAGAATTCCAAATCTCCAACTTCTATAAGAGGCAGTGCCATGAATGGGCTGGAATTTGGAACCAGCTAGACAGTGACCCCCATGTTGTGGGTTTGCGTACGTTCACCTGAACTGTCAGGGTAGTTTGTGACATGGAGGAAGGACAAAGGAAGAATAGTAGACCAGATAATTAGATATACAAACAAACTGAAGCAACATACCGACATTATAGGATTTCTATGCAGATTTATTGAAATAACATATGAAGTTCTCTAAACCAAGTATATAGTAAGTACTCAATAAATACAGAAGTATTATTATCACTGCTTTATTGTTATTATATATATGTCGTCACATATGTGTGGGAGAAAGACTTCTACAAATTAATAGGAAATGCTGTGTAAGTTTTATAACACAGTAAGTCCCTGACTTACGAATGAGTTTCATTTTGGGATATCCTTTGTAAGTCGAATTCATTTATAAGTCCGACAGAGTGAATCTTATATACCTTTGATGCAAGTATACAATGTAAAGCATAAAAAAACCACACACACACAAATACTGTAAGTAAACTATTTTTACTTTTACAGTTACCTTAAAATGGTGGTATAGTACAGTACAACAAGTGTCATATAGGAGATTGCTTTTCCTCTTGCTTCCGGACACCTGGACTCTGACCAAGCACTGTACTGCCGTACACTGTTGCACTGTACAGTGAGCACACAGCAGCGCGACTGTGACGATGCCCGGCAGACATGAGAACTAATTCTGAGATTTGTTCGCCTCTATGAATGTGCATAATGCGAGGTCCGTTCATATCTGTGAAAGTTCCTAACTCGAATGTTCCTAAGTAGCGGACTTAGTGTATTCATAACTGATAGAACTAGATGATGGCGATGATTAGTGTATAAATAAGACAGGTTAAAAGATTGAACAATCAACATTTTACAGTGATTTGGCTAAGGGTGTTACTTGAGAGAGTAAATGTGGATTCTTGTGCACTGTTCTTTCTAAACTTGTAGTGGATAGAAAGAAAGGGGGGGCCAGAGTGAAACTGGACTATTTGGTCTTTGCACTGTCCCTCCCTTTGTCCTTTCCTAGGACCTTGTGGGAAAGGACAAGATCATCAACCTGTTGGGTTGCTGAGTTCATATGTGTGGGGTGAGGAGCACAGGCCAAGAATTTCTTTACCTTTGTGACCCTTCTGTCTGGTGATGGGAATTTATAATCAAAGCATAGACAGGGATGCTGAGCAAGCCAGGGCGTGTAGAGGAAATATTCTCTAAGTGGTGACTGTGGTGTTTAGATGGGAGACTGTCGCTACAAAGCTCACATTGACTGTATTGTGCAGTGAGAACGTACTGGGCCACAAAGGCTGTTGCCTGAGTTGGGAATGGTACATTGTTCTTCCCCTGACTTGTAACTGATGAAAGTATTTGGAGTTATTTTTTCCCTGGCTCTTAATTACTTGGGGAAAAAACTCCTTACTCAGTAAATTATGTCATTTGAAGAATGTGCTCTGGTCACCCTATAATCCTTCTTTTACTGTTCATTAGGTTTTTCATCATTTAGTCTGCAACTTCCGAGTTTCTCAAGGACATGGGACAATGAATACATGTTTCTTTTAAATTTAAATCAAATTTACTTAGCCAAATCTAGAGTGAGTGGAAGATCACTCTTGTTTAAGAGGCTGCTAATCACCACTGTAAAAGTTCCAAGTGGCAGTGGAAAGGCAGAGCTTTAATCTTGTTGGCCTTCCTTTGGAGGAAAGAAACGGAAAGAGGCTGCCAACCAACTGTCTTGCTGAGAGAGGGGAGCCTTGAAAATGGACTTTCTCCTGCACATCAAAGGAGGGCTCTTTCCTATTCGGGTTTGTCTTTTCCAGGCAAAATATGGCTGTGTGTGAATGGTTGGTTCCAGCAGGAACTGGCTGGAATCAGTCCCTAAGAGTTGATGTGGAAAAGGGGTCGTGTTGAGGGAAGGATGTGGAAGCCTTTCACCTCTTGTTAGAGTCCCCAGCTCACTGGAATTTGGGGGATTTGTTACAAGAGGACTCAGGCCCTCACGTAATCTCTCTCAGGGGCTTACACTGCCTCTGTTGGCCAGAGGGGAGAGATGTCAGGGGAGATGTGCTTGTAAACAGAAGTAGGTGGTAATTTGGGAGCTGCATTTTAAGTTTTGGCACAGTGAGGCATATCTTCTGATTAACTCACCAGTCTGTAAAATGGAGGCAAAGGGGAGCTAAAGTGCACTGCAGCAGCAGAGGCAACTGGAGATTGGCAGAGGTCTTAGGAAAAGTCACTTAGGCCTCTGAAACAACCACATCACAGTGGGGAGATGAGATGAGATAATGAGATTTAATTCACACGAGCATTCCTAGCATTTGGGGCAACAAAAACTAAGCTTATTACCTCCAAAAAGTTTGAAAATAAGCTCTGTCCGTGGCTACTGTCTATGCAGGCCCCACCGCCACAGAGGCAATGACAAGGTAATTATGGGCCTTGGTGCATTTCCCTGTCACCTTGGGCCAGCCGGGGTTGGGGCCATTCAAGTGTTGAGGGCAGGTTTCTGGCCAAGGAGACAGAAATAGAGAAAACAGAGTTGAGTGGAAAGCAAAACCTGGACAACAGTAGCGTGTTTCATAATCAGCAGATGAAGCCAGCACAGGAGGACAGCAGGAGTGCCAACACCAGAGCTAGGAGGACAGGAGCCATGGCCCACATCACAGTGGGGGACTCGGTATGCAAATGTAATTCTGGAGGTTCCTTGTCCCCCAGGGCTTGAAGGTGACCATGGCTGCTTGCAAACCTGCACTGGGGACTCTGGATGTAGGCGCTTCTCTCTTGTCGTCTCCTTGACAGGTAGGCACAGGAGAGGGCATGTATTTCTATATTACAGTCGGTGAAGCCAAGGCTCAGGGAAGTGAAATGACCTACAGATCCCATGCCTGGTGAGAGGCAGTGCCAGGATGAATACAGGTTTTGTGTTACAACTTCGAGGGGGAAGAGGAGAAAGAGGGTGTGGAGGGGGAGGGGGGAGGGGCTCTTTCAACCCAGCTTTCTGTTTATATGTACATACTGTGTACACTTCCTTTGGCAGGCTTCACTGTTTCCCAATAGAGAGATGTTTGTATTTCTGTGAATTTATCCTGTCCAATTTTCATGAGCAAATGTCTCTACCTCCCTTGCTTTTGAACCTAGAAGGATGCTTAGCATCCCTGTGGTCCCAGCACTGTGCTGTTGGCAGAGCTGTAATGCTAGTCTCTTATCTGATCGCAGGAGCCTGAAGCACAGGACACTAAAGCTGGGTGCTTAGCGACCATAGGAAGTGTGGTTGATCAGCATTCCACTGGGACGGGTTGGAAGATAGGAGGGCACTTTCTTCCACCCATTGTCTTTCGTAGTCCACCAAGTGGACTAAGTGACAGAGAATCCTTTAACAAGCTGTGTATATACATGATTGAACCTCTCTTGGGTTGAATCATGTTATTCTCTTAGTAAACCTGGATGCTAGTCCTGATCAAATCTCAGCTGCGTCGCCTAGGCCAGTAGCTTTAACTTCCTCAGTGCCAGCCTCCTTCACTGAAAAATGAGTGTAGGCTAATGGACCTGCTCTCATGCAGAACTAGATGGGCTCTGCCCATCCATAAGTAGAAAGGAAAGGCCAAATACGCTCTTTTCACCTCGAAGGCATATTGCTTCTCTTCCAGTCCCTTAAGCCTTCTGTGAGTCAAAGGCAGTGTGCCAAAGGACTGGACCCTTGCGTCACTTTTCCTGCCAAAGTCTCAGTAGAGTGATTCCAATTACCTTTAATAAGAGCTGCAGGTTCTACAGCCTCTGAGTACCTGGACAGTTTCCACATCCCAAAGAACCCACATCCCAGGACTGAAATGTTTTTTGAGTCTCCACTGATGCTCTGCTGTTTTTTTTCTCTCGTTGCATAGGATGAGCAGATGAGATTGATATTACTAATATTAGTCCTCAGTGCTTTCCTCCTCGGACCTGTCACTATGGTAAAGGATTGTTTCTTGAATCTTCTACATGTTACTGCCATAGTGTGTCCTCTTTTATTACTATTATTATCATTACTATTTGATTTTGTTTTTATTAAAGCTAACACAGTGTAATGTGGAGTCAGTTCATATGGTTGGGGTGATTTAAGCAAATTTTCCATATTTGCTGTAATTTTGTGTCTATTACATCCATGATTTTATGGCATTAATATTGTAGTGTCTGATGTACCAGAGCAGCATGTTATATGCATGAATGGTGGAGCTTTGACCGAAAAATGTGGTAGCTTTCTCCTCAAGCTTGGGACCAAATATGCATGCAGATTAAATGAACAGGTGAGTGCTTGGAAACCCCAGGCTCTGACAGGCATTTGTGGGAGGCCAGGATTCAGTGTGGTGGGCATGTGCATACTTTCCTTCTCTTCTCTCTTCATTCCTACCGTTTTCTTTTCACTGAGCTACATCCCTTGTCCTTTTTACTTTTATATTTTAAGATAGGGTCTTGCTAAGTCATTAAGGTACCCAGTCTGGGCTTGAACTTGCAATCTTCCTGCCTCAGCCTCCCAGAATGCTTTATCTATGCTCTAGTTTAGCTATTTGTTTCCTCCTCTGGGGCCTTACAGAAGGCTTCCTTTTGAGCTTGCTTCTTCTTTTATGTGGCTTTTCCATCTTTTTTTGTGCCCACTAGTGGGGAATCTCATTTCTGGTTACTGTCCCTTGCTCAAGACCCTACATGCTCTCCATTGCCTGAATCTATGTAGATACATGTGTTAGTCAGCATTCCTTGTCTGTGACAAAATACCTGAGAAATACAATTTGAAGGAAGAAAGTTTAATTTTGGCTCATGGTTTCAGAGGTTTCAGTCCATGGTCACTGGGCTCCATTGTTTCTGGACCAATGATGAAAGAGTACATCATGGTGGAAGGATAGAAAATCACTCACACCATGGTGGCCAAGAAGCAGAGAGAGAGCCTGAGAGGAAGGGACCAAGGAAAAGATATAGTTCCCAAGGGTGGACTTTCGTGACCTACTCCCTCCCTCTAGACTTCACCTCTTAAGTCTCCATCAGCTTCCATCAAATGATGACTCTGTCAATGAATCAGTCCACAATGAAGTCAGAGCTCATATAGTCAATCACCTTCCAAAAGCCCCACCTCTGAACATATGAGTTTTTGTGGAATATTTTAAATCCAAAGAATAACAATGCACTGCACACTGCCCCCAAATTTATTGGATACTTTCCTGCTCCTCCACCTGGTTCATACTTGCTCAATCTTCTAGCACCTCTCACAAACTCTTTCCTTCAGAAATGTCATCTTCTTTGATAAAGAACTACCAGCCTTCAAGCATTTGTTCTTCTTCTAAACATACCACTCTTAGTGGAGCCTAATGTATGATTGCCGCGTGACAGATTACTCTGCAACATTAGAACAAATATGCAGTGTGATAAGAAATATGGTAAATATTTAAAATTTAAAAAATTTATTACAGAAAAAGACATATTGCTATAAATTCCCCTCAAAGTACTCCCCCTCTCTTTCAATGCACTTGTCCCATCTTGCTTCTTTCTGAAGCAATTCTGGAAGTCTTCTTTTGTGAGGTTCTTTAGTTGTGCTAATGTGGCTGCATGATGTCCCAAATAAGTTCAAAACGTTTACCTCCCATGGTCATTTTGACTTCAGGGAGGAGCCAGGAGTTGTTTGGTGCCAGATCTGCTGAATAAGGTGGATTAGGATACAGTCATTTTGTACGAGCCCGCTTTTCTGTTGGATGGCACTCTGCTGCAGCAGTCACTGTGTTTTTGGTCACACATTGTAAAGATACTCAGGAAAAAGACTTCCAGAACTGCTTCAGAAAGTGACAAGATTGATGAGTTAAGTGTGTTTGAAGAGAGAGGGGTATTTTGAGTGGGATTCATGGCAGCGTGTCTTAAATTTTTTAAATTTGTACTTTGACTCTTGTGTATTGTCTTGCATGGTTGCTGAGAGTCAGGAATCTGGACATGGCTGACCTGGTGGTTCTGGCTCAGGTTGTTGATGAGATCACAGGCAAGCTGTCCCCTGGGGCTGGACAATCCACGCCTAAGCTTAAGGTTGATGCTCTGGGCAGGAATCCTCAGTTCTCTCCTCTTGGTCCTCTGTAGCAGTCACTCAATTGACATGGCATCTGGCTTTTCCAAAGTGAGTGGGATGAGACAGATGGATAGACAGACAGACAGAAGACTAAGATGGAAGCCGCAATGCTTTCTTCAGCCAAATCTTGCAAGTAAAAACCTTCACTCCTGTTCATCACACTGTCGGGCCACATACACTGTGGCAGGTGACTGACTACTCAAGGACATGAATGCTAGAAGGGGAGGTCGCTGGGGTTACTGTAGAGGCTGGGGCTGCACCTGCATTGTCTTTCTGCATGCATGTGTTCCATCTATTCTGTTTTCTGCTAACCTGGGTGCTGTTGGAAATCAGAGGCCAGTGTCACTATTGGGGCCTGCTTATTTCATATAAAATGAATTTCGTGGAGACGCTTATTTTCTCTACAATAATCTGTGATCTCTGTCTTTCTCTCCCCCCTTCCTCCCTTTCTCCTTCATCTCTTCTTTCTTTTTCTATCCCTCACTCTCGTAGGAGAAGCTAAGGCCCAGAAGCGTTGCTTATCTAAGGCATTCTGCCATTACACAATAAAATGTGAATTTACTTTTCATTTTATCAGATCTAAAACCTACTTTCTCTCCAGTGCACACATAGTGCGCTGCTTTTCATGTCTGTGTAGTGTTTTCTAAACCTGCTTTTGTCTCTCAGCTTTGCTGATAATTGGGAGGAACAACTTGGTAGCATGTAATGAGTGCAAGGAGGCGCTGTATATAACAGTGCCAAGGTAGAAAAAGTCCCTAAGAAATTGTTCTAAACAACCAAACCCTCAGGTTCCTGGCCTTCTCTGTTCTGCAGTTGCCTATGCAAACCTCTGATTTATCATCTTAGAACAGGGACCTTAGAGGCCCATGCAAGTGCCATAGCTTAGCAGGGTTTTTATTAGTTGGGTGTCCTTCTTGCAGCTTGTCCCCTCTCACTGCAAGAAACTTCTTACCACAGTGCCCTGCTCTTCTGTCTCAAACAATCAAGGCTCTTGCGACCAGGCTTCAGTTTTCTTTGCTTGGTGGGACTGGGCTGTAATCTAAACTAGAACACTTCCCAGTAAACTGTTCCAGATACTTAGCTTCCGAGGGAGGCTCTAGGAAAGCAAAAAGAAAAGGAAAAAAAAGTAGTCCTTGCTTTACCCCTGAGCACAAAGTTATGCTAGTTGAATTCAGTAAAGGAGCTTTGATTTCCTTTTTTGTTTTGAACAAAATTCTGGCCGCTTTACTTGACTTTGAAAGTGTGGGATGCGTCCGTGTTTCTAATTTCAGTCATTCTCCTTTTCTGCTGTGTGAAAAGGGGACCCGCAGGTGGCTTGCTAACAGTTGAACACCCTGAGCTTTTGTGTTCCCTCTCATGATCATCTTTTATGTCTGCAGGGGACTTTTAGACTTATTCTTGTAATGCTTCTTAGATCTTGTACTTATTGGCTAAAGATACATTTTTGGGGAAAATTTTTTTTATTTGAGTGTGTTTTCTCCACCAGCCCCATCCTGCCCCTGTGGTTGGAGGATTAGAGAGTACTATTTTGCGGGCTCTTTCCTCATCTCCACATAGGTATGCTTTGTACTTTTTAGCTTTTAGATGCAGTGGCCATGGAGTGGTTTCATGTTAGATGCTTCATGACAATGAGTTTCCTTAAAATTCACGTAAATAGGTGAAATTCTTAGAATTTCTTGGATCTTTTTAAAGAGTCCAAGCATATTAGGGAAGAGAAGGTGGGAAAGAATTGAGAATGAGCTTTCTCAGATACTCGCCTGCTTCCAGGTGGTTATGAGGTTGTTTTCTGCAAAGACTGACATTTTCTTGAGCAGCTATATTCTGAGTTGTATTGTTTTCTCCAGAGCTCTGAGGATGCTGTTCTGTTCCACTAGAAATTTTGCATATATCTGTACTTGTATCTCTGTCAGTAATACTTAAATGCATGTGTATAGACATACCTACAAGCACAAAATATTTCTAGAACCTTCCATATTTGCATTTCCTTTTCAGTTTTTCTTTCAAAATAGATGAATGCTTAAAAATTCAGCAAGGATCTGGAAAGTCCTTAAGAGGAGTGACTTGACTGGGCAGCTTTGGGCAGCTGCTCAGGGACATTTCACAAGGCCCTTCCTGTCCTAACTGCTGTGAATGCCAAAGGGAGGCTTGATCTATCAGGGAGAAAATGCAGTTCTGAGCAGGGAGATGCCTGTTCCTATAGGTGGAATTTCCTAATCGAGTAGCAGAGAGCTGCTTAACCCCCAGAAGAAGGTACACGGACCTAGAGAGGGTACATGGAAAGACCCTAAGGTCACCCGAGAGTACTGAGCTCTTCTCTGTCTACTGTGTATTCCCTTACTGACTTAGGCACGCTGGTAATCATAATTGCATACAGCATCTAGCAATTTGCCCATCACTATCATCGATTTTATCTTCTTTGGCCCTTACAAAAATCCCTGCCTCATCTGCCCTATCTCTTTACTACCCTGAGGTCAGAAGTAATTCTTATTTTATAAAGGAGGAAGATAGTTGGTAGTTCAAGGGCTAAGTAATGTCAAAGTAGAAAACTAAGTCTCAAACCCAAGCCTTTCTGATGTCTAATTCAGTACCACTGTGCTCCTGCCCTGGCCTAACTGGACATTCACAGCTTGACTTCATGAAAGGGGAATAATATGTTGGTGACCGTGGTTCTTTCTGATACTCCTGCTGCTGTCACAGATTCCACGAGGGAGGGTGAGGACCATGTGTGTTTGTATGTATGTGTGTGTGTGTGTGTATGTTTTTATCTCTGATCTCTGCTTTATTCTTGGCATGTGACAGAAGCATTGAAAATGATGGTAATTTCCAATATGCCCCAAAAATCTTTGACCCTCCTTTAAAAGTTGGAGCATATTCTTCTTGAGTGTGAGTTGGACTCGGTGACATCCTCTAACGAACAGAGAAAAATTGAAAGTGACATTGTGCAGGTTTGGAGACCAGATCGGTACAGGTACCTGGCCTGCTCCTTGCTCCTCCTGGATCACTTCCTCTGGGGGAATACAGCTGCTGTCCTGCGATCCTCAAGGTGCCCAGTGTAGATGCTCCCATGGTCAGGAACTCAGGCCTTCTGCCAGGAGCCAGGAAGGAGCTGAGGCCTTTGCTCAACAATTGGTAAGTGATCTTTCTACCCCGATCAAGCCTTCCAATGATGGCGGCCGCAGACTAAGAAGGAAGTGTAGCCTCCTGAGAGATTGTGAGCTGGAAATACGGTGCTTCCCTCACCAGACCCTCCCAAATTCCCAACAGAAATAGAAAGATGAGCACGTTTACTGGTACAAGTCACTGGGTGTTTTGCTTTTTCATTGTGTCATAGCAGATAGCGAATATAGAAATAGATGAATAGTACTTCAGAGAGCACTAGGTTTCCTGACGGTCAGTGATAGTGACTCAAAGACAGGAACTGTGATTTGTGGGCAGCGGCTACTTCTCTGTGGTTTTCCTTCATCTCCGAAGAATTACAGAGGGTTCACCTGGTGAACCAGATAATCACCTGGTGATGGTTAAAAAGACATGGAACCCCAAATCCTACCCCAGACTCATGTAATAGAACATCCTAGGGTGGGGTTTTGGAATTTATATTAAAAAATATAATTCTTGAGGTGATTCAGATGCAGACAGTGCCAGTGTACCCAAGAGATATTTGGGAGCCACCGAACTAGAACCTTTTCCTTTTGTCATAATTCAGCTCTGATAATCTCACTTTGCTACAGGGGAATCACATCTTAGTTCTGTTTCAGAGCTCATCTCAATGCACTGTGTCAGGGTGTGTGGGGGGTGGGGATGCTAAGTCTGCCAGCACCAGGTTCTCCCCTCTGAGCCCCATCTTGCACTTGGCACAGAGCCAGTGTCACAAAAACAGGTGGGAGGGGCTCTTTAGGACTGGAGTGCAACGAGAGCCAAGAATGGAGGCAGGTGGCAGCTCCAATATTGATGTTATTTAGTGTTCTTCAAAACAGGCATGTTTCTGTGTACATGGCTCTCCATGTATGCAGACTGCAGCAGCCCCTTTGAGAAGGAGAAGAACTCAGGAGAACGTAGCTATGGAGAACGTGCTCAGGAGGAAACGTGTTGTCCATCTGGAGTGAAGATATTATAGACAGCTAAGCTAGGTAGAAATGTTATAGGCGGTCAGACAGGACTAGGCCCTCGAGAGAGTCAATACAAAAAATGAAAACACATTACAACTATGGCGAGGCGCATCTGTTCGAGGCCAAGCCTCAAGATAAGACAGAATGACCAGGCCTGCATGCCTCCCCAAGGGCTAAGATAAGTGGTAACACCTGGTCCAATAAAGTCTAGATAGACATCAGTCACCTCGGTGGGTGACCAAGAACCCCGGACCCATCCCTTCCTGAAAAGCTCTTTGTTCTTTCCATGTACACTTGCTGCATGACTTGCTTCCCCATTGGATCAATATTATCTAAGCAGCTACACTTATAATCTTATTGGTTGATCATAGCTTTAACCCACATTGTACCCACCTTGTGGTTTTGCTCTATAAAACTTCCTCCAGAAAGTGGGCTTGTTGGTAACCCACTCAGGTCCCCTCCTGCCTTTCAGGAGCTGTCTCTCCCTGAATAAAATTTCCTACTCTTAACCTCTGTTGTTCCTTAGAATTCATCCTTCAATTTTGGGAAACACGAACTCGGCGTAACGGACATCCAGCAGGTTGGGAGTTATAATATTTCCCTTATATCATTTGGAGGGCCTGTATCAAAGGAATAAGTCCTGCTAGTTCTCTGGTTTTAGGTACCAACAAGGCATATTTTAAATGTGTTTTTAGTTCTTCAGTGCAATTTCATAATCCTTACTAAAATGGATTCCTCAAGCATTATGACGAGATTGGGTATGAGCTTTGATGTTTACTGTTAGGATATCTATGCCAAGTGTTTTAGTGTTTTGTTGTATGATCTGCATTTTTAAATTTTTATATATGTGTGTATGCAGAACTGGGAATTGAACCCAGGGCCTTTCCACTGAGCTATACCTTCAGCTCTGTTCACATTTTTTGGTCTTAAGACAGGGTCTTGCTAAGTTGCCTAGTTGCCCAGGCTGGGCTCAGACTTGCAGTCCTCCTGCCTCAGCCTCCCAGAGTGCTAGGATTACAGGCATGCGCCACCATGCCTGGCTGTGATCTACATTTGTTTTAAAGGAAAAAGTGCAGGTGGCTGCGGAGACCTATTTCCCCCATGAGATGTGAGCTAGCACCTCTCTGGCATTAAGTAACTGTGTTGCCTTGGGCAGGTTACATTCCAGCTTCAGAGTGAGGGGAAGTAGAGGCTTGGGTGAGAGGATTGTTCCAAGTTCTTGCTAACTAGGTAAATCTGTTCAGTATGGTGTTAGTTGCTTAGGCTGCCATAATAAAATACCACAGACAATATGGCTCAAATGACAGAAATTTATTTTATCTTTGTTATAGGGGCCGAAAGTCTTCACTCAAGGTGTTGGCAGGGTTGGCTTCTCCTACGGCCTCTCCTTGCCTTACAGAGGACCTCTGTGTTGTCCTTCCATGGTCTTTACTCTGTGCCTGCACCCCTGGGGTCCCTCTCTTGTCCAGATTTCCTCTTGTAGGGTCATCAGTCAGATTGGATTGGGGCTACCCCAGTGACCCCACTTTCATCACATCTTTTAAAGGCCTCGTCTCCAAACCCAGTCGCATTCTGAAGCACTGGGAGTTAGGGCTTGGACATACGAATTTTGGGGAAACACAGATGAATTCATAGAAAGCATCCCGATTGTGTTTGGATGTTGAGGTCTGTATGAACAGTGGCTTGGGGTGGGGATGGGGCACCCTTTGTTCTTTGTAACAGTGGTAGAGTGAACCCCTAAAGGCACTGGGTCCTTTCTCTGCTATTCTACAAATGATCCCTGATACATTGTTCTACTGTATTACATGGAGTCAGTTAAGAGTTGTAGAATGTGACAATCAGTGAAGGGGACTTTGAATGATGTCTGTTATTTAATGTTAGAGGAAACTGGAGTCCAGGGAGAAATTGGCTATGTTTATAATTAGGTCTCTTGATTTATAACCTAATTCTATCCACTCCAAAGCAAATCAGAGCATAAAACCATATGCTCTGCCCACTATTGCCAAATTCCAATAGCTTGGAGACGGTGGTACATTTTATTCAAGCTCCGAGAAGGGAGGCTGTGATGGGTACTTAGTGGGAATGTGCTAAGCGCATCCTAAAAATAGTGACTTCCTGTAATCAAAAGCTTTTTGTCTGAAGGAGGGCTTTTGATCAGGGCTTTCTTCATCTTGATCTCCTGAAGGGGGTTGGGTTTCTCACCATGAGTTGTAGGAACAAGGCTAGTTGGTAAGTTGGCTGAGTTTGTTACATTTGAACAGATCAAATGCAGGAACAGATAATAGTAGAAAGGGTTCATTTAGATCTGTACTTTAATTTCAGAGTTAGGACTAGAAATGATTCCTGGTGTCTAAAAAGTTTTGGATACAACGGACTGTTGAAATGTTCTTAAAAATTATATCAAATTGTCTCTTTTTTTCCTTTCTGGAATCTGTTAAATGGCTTGGAAGTTAGAGATGTGACCTCGCTCTTTCCCTAAGTTCAGGGGAATGAGATTTGCAAGTGTTGTGTGCTTTTAAGAAACTGTTTTAAAGATTCACAGGCAAAACAAATATAAACAGTGCTCTCAAATATCTGCACCTGTGGTAGAAAGTAATTGTCTACACAATCCAATGAACGTTTCAGTCTGTCCTCGGAAAGGAATTCTGTGGCATCTCATGGATGTTTCTGGTTTCTCTTGCTCTCGTGATAAAATAGCTGGCACTCCTTGCTGTGAACTCACTAACAAAGAGGCTGTTCAGACTTTTCCTAGAGTTGATCCAGACATCTGAGTCTCAGCCCCAGCTATGCGTTACTTACACAATAAATCTTAACACACAGGGGCGACTTTCCGCTGGTGTTGTATCTGTGCTGCTCATGAGAAGGATTATTTGTGCCAGAGACCCACTCCCTATTTCCTAAATGATTTATTCATTAAAAATTGAGAGGGACTTCGTGTGCCAGGCGATAGGACTGTAACAGTGAACAACAGTAACAGAGAGAATAGTTCCTACTCTCTGGGAGTTTATATTTTAGTGAGAAAAATAGGCTTTAATAAAGTAATTTTATTTTTGAATGCATGCAAGTTGGGGTAAATTCTCCAAAGAGGAAGGCTGGGATTCTAAGAGATAATAGCAGGCAGCTCCAGAGCCGGCCCCAGGCTGAAGGCTTCTCTGAGACCTGATTCTTGGCTGGGAAATGAAGGAAATATATAGCGGGGGCTACGGTGGGAGGATTGGAGAGCAGGTTCCAGAAGACTGGCTCTGCAGAGAGGACAGCCTGTGCAAAGAGGAGGTGAAAGGGAAAGGGGGGTACCTTGAAAATGAGAGAAGTGGAATTTTTGTCTTTTATATTTTGGAATTAGAAAAAAGATCACTTCACTGCTCAGGCCTCGTGTACCTATCTGTGTCCTGACTGCATTTGAATCGGAGCATCTGAGGTGCCTCAGAGTCACTGGACTAAGTTTGTTACCATGATTTATGGGGTGCAGAAGGGTTTCTAGGTTCTTGTGGCTGATGAACAAAGAATTGGGTGCAGTCTGTGGCGGCAAGGGGAGAGCAGCAAAGTTTTCATCAGGCAGCAGTGTGCTCGGAGTGGGCTCCTGCCCGCATTAAGAAAAATGGCACCAGCACTGAAGGCAGTGGGTTTAAGAATTTAAAATGTTGGGGGCCGGTGAGATGGCTCAGCGATGTAAGCGCCTGCCTGGCAAGTGCGAGGGCCTGAGTTCGACTCCCGGAACCCACATACGAAAAAAGGGCCGGTGATATCACTCAGCGGCACGGGCGCCTGCTGGCCCGCGAGGTCCTGAGGTCGACCCCAGTACCCACAAAAAAAAAAAAAAAAGAATTTAAAATGTTGTGCCCAGTCTAGGACCCTTCCCACTGGGTCTTCCAGAGCATGATTAACAATGCGATTGACAGGCTGCTGAATCATCAGCTGTATCTGTCCCACATGTCCTTCCCATAATGCACTGTGTTATAACTGGATGAGTGAGATGCAGTCCATATGCATGAACCTTCCATGAGCTCCAAATGAAGAAAGGTTACTGTAGGTTATGCAGGAGGATGCATGTGTCCCATCTCCAGTCTTACAACCTCCAGGTAGTAGGCCTGAGGATGAAGGTCGGGGGCGACCCTGGGGTGTGACCCGGGTTCAAGTGAGTGGAGGAGAGTAGTCTGGTAGCCCCAGTTGTACTGTCTATATTAGATTCATTCACTGGTACAAACAGAGCACTTACTACATACTAGGCAACACGCTGGGTCTTGCGACTCCAAGGTGAATGAACTGGGGTCAGCGACCTCCAGCAGCGAGGTGAGAGCAGAAAATATCATGAGGCAGCTGTGGAGTGAGTGTCCGGGACACAGACGATTCGTGGAAAGAAGGGAAGTCAGGAGGACTGCCACCACCGGAAGGCAGAGATGAAATCAGCCTGGGTGGCCAGGCTGCTATGAGAAAGTTTGTAGAGACTGAAAATATTGAGTAACACTGCTTCACACTTTAAAGTATTGACAACTTTGTCCTGTCCTTTTATGGCTCTGCGTGTACCCAGACCCCCAGGGTGGGCCGGAAGGTTATTTTGGAAATCCTCCCGCCGGGGGCTCCTTGCTCTGTGAGGCTGAGGAAGCGTAGACTGCTCCTCTCTCCACCTGTCAGATAATGACCTTTTCACAGCAGGGTTCTTGTGACTTAATTCTGGTTTGTGGGATATTTAGAAGTTCAGGTCAAGGATGAATGTTTGTTGCAAAATTGAAGGCAGGGAGGAAGTTGTTTAAAAATGGGGGGGATTGTTTTGTTTTGTTGTTTTGTTTGCTCCTTTTGCAGAGGAAGATATTAGTGGCCTGAATGTGCTTCCATACTTGGGTCAGATCGCCAGTTAACGATGTCGTCCTCCAGAGACACGGAGAGCCTTTGGAAGGGCTGCTCTAATGTTGTTTATTATTTATTCTGCCACCGCTTTGGCTTCAGCGCGACACAGTTCTCTTTGCCAAGGCAAGGTTAGCATTTCTGTGATGTTTGACCTGCTGGACAAAGGGGTAGAACATGGTAGGAGACAGCCCACGCAGCCTGAAGAAGAGTTATTAGAAATTGCATTTTTTTTTAAAGTCTAAATGTGATTAAAAACAAAGAAAAACACCAAACTAACATTATTGATTTTAAAATTTGTTTTTTGCCTATCTCTATAAAAAAAGTCTTAAGAAGAAAAGACTTGGCAAAACATGACCATTAAACTACAAAGCCAAAACCTTCACGAGAATGTCTGTGTAGCAGCGCATAGGTTTCCTCAGACCTAGGTCGATAGCTGCTGTGAATGCTTTAATGTCAGGGACATGAATTTTAGACAGAAGATTTCTGGTAGTGTGAGCAAAAAAAACGGAAAATAGGGTTGCCTGACAACTTTTATTGACTGATGGAAAGGAAACAAGTCAGCCTGTTGGGAGATATATGTTTAACGTAGTTATTATGCAGATATGTATACTATGGGTGTTGAATACTATAATTTGCTGTAACTTCAGTAAGGTTTCCAACTGACGGGCAACTCTGCTTGGTATGACAGGTTGTTTAGCATTGACCTTCAGTAATGTCTTACAGTTAGTTAAAAGCATTTTTATATTGGCACACAGCTAAGTCAATCCAGGTATGAAGTTTTCTGTGATGATTTGATGTAAGGAAAAAATATCAGTAACTCCGTTGATGCTATGTTTCTTAGATTAATGTCTGTCTGTCTATCTATCTATCTTTGTGGTACTAGGGATCAAACCCAGGGCCTCACACATGCTAGGCAAGTGCTCTACCATGGAGCTACATCCTCATCCCTAGATCAGTGTTTTAAAACTTGTATGTTCATAAGAACTGTGAAGGGCTCCCGTTAAAATGCAGATTTTAATACCCTCCCCAGACTTGCTGAATCAAAATCTCTAGGTAGAGGTCAGGGTCTTGTATATTTTAACAGTTGCACCAAATTATTTCTTATGCTGAAACAAGTTTAGGGGGGGCATCACTGTAGGCAGTTTTCCTTGGCTGTTTTTTCTTCTCAGCTGGGCTTTTGGAGTGTAAACCCTGATAGGATCCTGAGCCAATGGCATTAAAAATGAGATGAAGAATCCCAGAGGAGCCAGCTTAATTAGCTGGCCTGAATGGTTGTAATGCTCTTGCCCCTTCTCAAGCTGTGGTACTCGAGGGTGCTGCCCACAGTCCCTTGCAGGGGCCTCCTCTTCTGTGGTTCTACTGACCCTTACAGTGTCCCAGGGTAGTAGACCGAATAAGTGTAATAATGGTATGTACTGATTTTAAGATGCACATTTTCCCAGTTTTACATCTCTAACATTAGTGCGCATCTTAGAATTGGTGATGGCTGAGTTTGAGTTTTTTAATTTTTTTATCAGAGCACTAGAAATTGAAGTCAGGGCCTTTACTCTGAGCGACATCCCCAACCCTTTTTCACTTTGTTGGAGACAGGCTCTTGTTTAGTTACTGAGCTACCCAAGCTGGACTCAAACTCGTGATCCTTCTGCCTCAGCCTCCCAGAGTCGGGGGATTACTGGGGTGTGTGCCACCACACCTGGCTTTTTTTTTTTCCTGTCTTGGTGCTTATAGATTCAAGCAGAGTCAGCGATTTGATGAGCGTGGCTATTCTTTCTCAGAGGAGTCACACCGAAATGGTAATGTGAACTATAGGAAAGCACTAGGAGTTGGGAGAACCCAGTTTGAGATTCAGCTCTGTCCTTGTACTGTTTGTTGACTGCAAAGCAACAAAAACTGTAGGGTCTTACAGTTTGCTGGGGTCAGGCACTGGGGAGTGGCTTAGTAGGTGGTTCCAGGTGGGGGTCTCTCGTGAGGCTGCAGTTATGGTGTTGGAAAAAGTTCCAGTGTCACTTATGTCCTTGCTTCATGGACTCACACTCTCATCATGTCATCTTGCACACAGAGCAGCCCTGCCTCAAAGTTTAAGGTCATTTTCCAGGGCACCGGTGTCAGGAGACAAAGGTCAGTGGGGGCTGGCTCTGCTTTCCTGCATAGTTTTGTCTGGATCGCTTGGCCACTTCATACCCTTAGGCCAGCTCTTAAACTGCATAAAAGAAAACTCTTGGTGATTTATGTCCCTGTCTAGCACTTCTGAAACTTTAATGAGCCTACAGATCCCCCGGGTCTCCTGTTGAGTAGCAGATTCTGATTCAGTAGGTGTCGAATGTAGCTGGGATTCTGTGTTCTCACAGCTCACAGGTGATGCACTGGGTCCTGACCCACAAAGGAGACTTTGAGTAGCGACGTGAGCAGAGTCAGGTGGCTTCCAGTAGTATCATCTCGAGCACCACACTGTAACCAAAACTCCTTTTTCTTGCTTGCTTCACTTCCGCAGAGAGACAGATGATTCGAAGAAGGAATTAGGGAAGCAGCAGCCTGCCTCCTGGAGTCTGTTAAGGAACAGGGAGGTTGTGCGTTGTCACAGAGGCAGCTTGGTCCAGCTCTTCCCAGTGAAGGTCAGGTTTCAGACAGCAGCAGCTGGGTGCTCACAATGGTCAGATAATTAGCTTGCAAGGGGTGGGAGGCAGGATGGGACCCAAACAGTGCTCAAAATAAGCCACATCAGTGCCTTAGTCAGAGCTCAGCTGACCATCGGTAGACCCACCCCCTTCTCACCTCTCCCTCTTACATGCACCTACACCCAGCCACCCCATCCGCCTTTGAAACATTAGCAATTAGGAAAGCTCGAGATCCAGGAAAGAGTTCCCTGAATAAAATGAAAATCGTAGCTGAAACAGTTGCTCAAATGCTGCTATATGTTGAGCTGCTAAGCTAAGGCCAGAATGCTGCCAGACATTCTGCTTTTCTTCTTGCCCCAGGCAAAACGTGTGGCTGCATGTAAGTAAAGAGGAGCATGGCGGACCGTGAGCTCTGCGAGAAGTGGTCTGTTTTGTCTCTGTATCTCTCTCACTGCCTGTGTTTATTTGCACATGCGTGTACATGCACACATTATAAATAGAAAAATGAATAAATGGGTGGTGTGAGGGAGCTCTTGAGCCTTTGGAATCTTAACAGAATGTATGATGAGGTCTCTGCAGTAGCACCTTAGAGGGAGCCCCATTTTTCATATCCTGATGTTTTGGGGGCACCTATCAAAGCTGGAAGTGCTTTCCACATTGAGTCCATCCATTTACATTGCATCTGCCTTTGTGGAGGGGGGGATACTGAGCTGTGTTTCATGGAGCCTCTGTACCAAAAGTCTACAGATGGGACATTGGCTTATCAAAGGAATAGCAGTCATTATCTGAGGCTATTGGTTGAATGTCAACCAGCCCATATGTGCCAGATGGGGGTGCAAAATGGTATAATGTCTTTGGAAGATAATGTGACACTTTATAAAAATGTTAAACAAGGAGTCCTGTGGATGGGAAGAGCCAGAAGGAAGAGGAGAGGAAGTAAGAAGGCTCACAATGTGATATGCATATGTACCAGTACTCATCGATGACTATATTCAATGTATGTCACAAACACATACTAATACAAATTTTTGAAAGAAGTTAAACATACACCACACACTTACATATCACAGCTGTTGCACTCCTAGGTATTTCCTTAAGAGAAATGAAATTTATGTGTACCAAAGGTCTATACACAAATGCTTACAACAGTTTTATTCATATTACCAGAAAACTAGAAACCGGTCAATGGATAAATTGTGTTACCTCCATACAGTGGTATGCTATTCAGTAATAAAAAGAAGCAAGCTGTTGATAAATTAACAAAAATGGGTGGATCTCAGAAGCATCATGCTAAGTGTCTTAGTCACTTTCCTCATCACTGAGATAAAATACCCAACACCCACAACTTAGAGGAGAAGAGGTTTATTTTGGCTCAGGCTTTTGGTCTGTAATTGGCTGGCACCAGGGCAGGAAGACATGGTGGAAGGGCCTGGCGGAGGAAAGCTGCTCACTGCATGGTGGCCAGGAAGCAGAGAGAAAAGGGATGAGCTGGGTCGGTCACATGCCCACTGTCCCCATCTTCTGACCAGACTCTCCATCTCAACAAGTCAGTTATGTCACTGCATGATTCAGTCATTTTCAAACACATGAGACTTTGAGGGGACATTTCAGATCCAAACCATAACACTAAGCAAAAGAAGCCAGCCATAAAAGGTTACTGTTCCATTTTTGTATCATTTAAGAAACCGTGAAACTATAGGAACAAATCAAATCAGAGATTGGCTGGGGTCTGGGAAGAGGATTGATAACAAAGAGGTTTGAGAAAGCTCCGGGGTAATGGAAATCTATGTCTCCATTGTGGTGGTGGCTGTACAACTATACACCTTTGTTAAGCTCAGCAAACTGCACTATTAAAAGGGAGTGAGTTTATTGTATGTAAGTTCTACCTTAGTAAACATGATTTTTACAAAAGGCATCAAACAGTCCCTAGCCACCATTCTTCCAATAAGGCGGGCGTTGGGTGAAGAAATGACTGGCAGCTGCAGCTGGGATGCGGGGAACCAGGCTTGCCGGGCTCAGGGCTGAGGCAGAAGTGAGCTCCGCTCTGGCCGTCTGTCTGAGTCCGTAGCACATTCCAGGTGGGGCTCCAGTGCTCCTCCCCGCTTCTCAAAGCAGCACCGTGTGTGGCTTTTTAAAATCACACTTCTGTGCCACCCATCAGGCTGTTGACTTGCAGCTTGGCTGGAGAAGACCTAATTAGAATACAAAGCCAGTTTGCATCCAGCCAGGATCGAGAGGGCATAAAGCTCCGATAATGAACTTTGATGTACATATTCCATTCCCCTTTGATGAAGGGGGAGGCGGCACAACACAATCCCATTAATGTATTCGGGAGAGTGCCCTGTGGGGCACTGCCAGTCAGCCTAGAAAGAACAAATTTCCCAGAGATTCCCAGTGACTTCTTATAGCAGAGAGCCTGTGAGGCTGGGAATGAGCCAGGCCTGGTTCCAGTTCCTGAATCTTTCATTTCCTAAGTTCACGTCCTTGAATAGACACTTAACTTCTGCCTCTACAAAAGTGTCCATAATCCCTACCTCAAAGGTTTCTGTAAGATTTAAATGAGAGATTGGGAAAAGGTCCCTAGCCCGGCTGCAGTAGGGTGCACTGGGCCGTGCGTCCCCTACCTTACTTGTAGTTTTCGTGATCCTTGTCCCGTTGGGAAGGTGATGAGCCCAGAGTGTCACCTGTCAGCACTCATATTGTCCACCAGAGCAATTGGGCCACGCGTAGATTTTAGTAAATGACTGTGGTTCTGAATAAAGTGCTGTTTATGCAATAATTGGTTAAGAAGGTTGGAAAGGAATAAAACTGCTTCTCTGCTTCTATTACTTTTTTATTAGGGAGGGTATCTTAGAAAAGGAAAGTAATTGAGGTCCATGTGGGGGCCACCAAGCTGCCAGCTGAGTCGTCTCTACTCAGATTCCTTTCAGCCTATTTAAAAAACAACAGTAACAAAAACCATCCCAACAATCAAGAGACCATGTGCTATTTAGGGGCTGACAAAAACCAGAGAGGCAGAGACTGTCCATGGACCAAGCGCTCAGCAAGGTGACTCTTTGAGGGTACTCTAGTTATCTCAACGTCTGCCTTCTAGATTTAGAGGACAGCTTAAAACTAACTGAAATATAGTCAGCTAGGGTTACGTTTGACTCTATTAAACATATTAATGACAGTAACATACCCAGTATGTTTCCCGTCTTCACTTGAAAAGATTTCTCATTCTCTCACACAATCACTGGAAGCCTAGATCTACAAAACACCCCCTAGTTTTAATAGCCTAGGACAACTGGTATAATAACAGCTGGCAAATATACCAAAGATAATAGAATTGTTTTCTATACTTTATAATTTTAAAATTTTTATTAGGATGTGTTTGCAGTACGTAATGATTACATTCATTGTGAGTGGTTGGTACATGTACATGACACATCTTAATTCTTTTTATAACCTCCTCCTTAGTCCCCTTCCCATTTGCAAAAGATATATCTCCCTGTTATCTGTCTTTTATTTTGCTCTTTAATTTATACATTTACATCTCTCTGTTGTATGTTCTATGTCCCCTGACTCAGTTTTCCTTTCCTAACCCTGGCCATCCAGTCTTAAGGGTCAGTTAGACTTGCAGATCCTAATACATCCTTTTTAGGTACTGTGTACCATTTTGTGTCATGATTCTTGCATTCAAAGGGCATAATTTGGGCTGAAGGTAAGTGGGCTGCGTTCCAACATCGAGAGAATATATTAAAGAGAATATGTTAAAGCTCTGTAGAGGGAGAAGCAGCAGCACACACTATTTTAGGTACTAGAAGTTTTACCACTGCCCCGAGGCAGAATTATTAGCCTCTTGAATCATTTAAGAGCCTAAAGACAGAAAAACTGGAGTCAAAGCTCGGGGTCAGCGTGGGAGACCATGAAGACTCCCAACTACAGCAGCGCTGTTCCTGCTAGCCCACACCACACTCCCTTTGTGTAGGTTATTTAATAAATTCATTTCACAACCCATAGAGCACAGTAGGAAACAATGCAATTACTGAACCATAGGAACACAGCTGCCAACATCTTGTTGATTCAAAATTGTCCAAACACTGCCATGTGGGGGCGGGACTGATGCAATTTGCTGGTTCAACAGTTGACATTGATAAATTGGAGTTTCATTTCGTCTGCCTTCTGTTGGAGGTGCTAATGAGCACTGAAGGCCTAGAGAAACAGAGCAGGGAGAGGAGGGGACTCTTGCCTGATCTACATACTAAGTGACTAAGCCTGGAAGATGTGGACTTGATGCCACCAGGAAATAAGTGGACAAATCTGAAGGCACTAATAAAGGCCAAATAAAATTAGCGTTATGAAAATTGTAATTATTTAAGTTCCACTTGTAGATTGTGTGGGCTGAAATGTTCACTTATTAGGAGAGAGTGTTTGCTTTGCCTAATATTCTTTTATATGGTTCTAGAAATGTTCTTTTATAGTTAACAGGGCACTACATCAAGATTCCCTGGCTTCTGGAAAATGAGGGGGTGGGAGCAGATCATCTCGGGTCTCTTGCATGCTCTGGGTTTGGACTTGCTCTGGCATGAGAATTTGCCTGAAATGAATTACATTCCTTGACATACACATTCGTCCCGGCCTCTGTTTTCTAAGCCATTCATGTTCTCACTTGAACATGAGCTCTCAATGAGCTCCTAGCTGCTAGTTACTGTGTTAGTAGCTAGAAATAAAGGAGGTAGTAGGCCTGAGCATCACCAGGCTTCTGTTCTCAAGAATGGACTGGGTAAAAGGGAGATGGGTAAGTAGAGCACATCAGGGATAGGGGACAGAATGAAAGCATGGGAAAGGTCTGGCCAGAATCAAAGACTGCTGTTCAGAGCATGGAGTATTTTAGAGAGGTCCTTAAAATAAGAAGGGAAAGATTGGCAGGAAGAAGTGTTTGGACGGACTTTGGTCTGCGTACCACCTAGGACTAAACGAGCACCTTTGCAGCTTGGCGCATAGAAGAGGATTAGGAGAACATCATAAAACACAGAATTTGCTTCATATGATAGCATAGTTTGGAGAGAAAAAGAAGTGATATTTGGAAGATAGATGACAAAGGGTTGACACACAAAAAGCTGGCATTAAAGGTTAAACAAATTAAAATCCTAAAGATACATTTTATATTTCCTTCCTTAAATAGAGGCTGCGGGCCACAAATAGATCTGTAGTACATCTTCATGAAATCGGTTATTTTATGATCAAATCATTTAATTTGTAAAATATCAAATCATTTAATTTGTAAAATACTTTACCAGTTATGTATATTTATTGTTTCACATGAGACATTTGATGCCAAGAGAAATTAACTCTTTTTTTCCCCAGAAATCAGACAGTTTGGACTGGGGATATAGCTCAGTGGTAGAGCTGTCGCCTAGTATGGATGAGGTCCTGGGCTTGAACCCAAGAAGGAAGGGAGGTAGGAAGGGAGGGAGAAAGTGATGGAGGGGAGAGACAGACAGAGCGAGGAGGGAGAGAGAGAGGGAGAGGGAGAGAATCAGACAGTTTAATAGTCAAGGGATTCCAGATTGGACCTGGAGAAAGGGCATTTCATTAAGCTGTAAGTAATGCAGTTAGGAATCCTTCAGCTGCAAGTCACTTTAGAGTGTGTCGTTTATTTACTAATGGTTTTACAGTATTTTGGTTTTTCAGACAGTCTCGCTACATTGCCCAGGCTGAGCTTGAAATCCTGGACTGAAGTGATCCTCTTGCCTCAGCCTGCCAAATAGCTGGTCCTGTACACACACGCTACTGCGCCTGTTTTAATCAATAGTTTTAAAGTAAATTGGATCCATTTTTTTTATGGCACTAATTGAAATGAAACCTGTTTTAAATAGAATTTCTTAACAGGTAATCTCGACTTTATTTTAAATGTGATTGGTTAAAGCTACCTATAAATAAACTAGAATTTAGGATATTCAGTTTGAAAACAATTCACATATGTTTAAAAGATGTAAATTTAATTTTGAATGAATACTATACTGGTTTATAAATGTGTTAGATAGGACTTCTCTATCAATTCTCTACCTCATGTGTAGAATCATATTCTGTCATAGCTGTTTACTTTTTTTGTTGTTGTTTTGTTTTTCGTTGTTTGAGACAGGGTCTCCCTATGTAGCCCAGGCTAGCCTTGAACTCATAGAGATCCTCCTGCTTCAGCCTTCTGAGTGCTGGGATTACAAGTGTGTAATCACTGCCATGTCCAGCTATCATATTTGTTTAGCAGAAACTGTAGAAAGCAGATGTCAACTGAACATGGCCATTATTAATACGATGGTCAGACTAAAAAGGATATGGGTTTGTACACTGACAGTCCATCTCGCTACCTCTACATGGTATTCACGGACACGAGGGTATGGTTTATGAGCTTAGGAGACCTTGGTCTAATCTCACCTGTAACAGTAGTTGTGTGACCTTTAATTACCAACAACACCTCTGCCATTCAGCATTCTCATCTATACAGTAAAGACCAGGTGTTCTAGGGATCTGTGTAATTTTGAGATGAATAAATGTGAACCATGCAATGTTCCCTTCAGTTTTGCGTGCAGAGAAGTGAAAGCCACGAAGTGTGAAATGACCAGTCCATGGACGTAGGGAAGACATTAGCTCAACACCAACAGGTCGGGCTCAGACTCCTGGTCCTTTCCAATGCTTTAGCCCCGCATGGCCCCTCAGGGCGGCCCTACCCAGTACTGGACGTTACTGTTACCAAGCTCTGTCCCTTGCACGTCTGTCTTCCACTTCTGAGTGAATAGAGCGAATGACTCTCCATGTATCCTGGGCTGGCCTCTTCAGTTAAGTTTCGAAACAACTAACTGTAGGAATGAAAAATGCTAAGCAGATTATCCTTATTTGACAACCTCTCCACCCTAGTACCGCCTTTTTCCTTCAGACCGGTACTGCTTAGCTTGTTTGTGGTACATGTAGTTAACTTCTGTGCAGCTTGCTGTAGCGGATCTTGGTATTCTCCTTTTTGGAAACATAATGGGTATAAGTGTTCCTGTTTGGAATCAGATCCCATATTTCCATGTAAAATCACTTCCAGGAGTGCCTAGGTTCAGAGGGGCCGTTTTGACTTGGTCTGCACTTGAACTCCAGTACTCAGCTTATTAGCCTGGGTTTGGGGTGTTGGAGACTGTATGTGAGGGAGGAAAGGAAGAGGAAGAGGAAAACTGAGCAGATTTGAAATCGACTAGTCCTTTCCTGGGTGCTGGCGCTCTCTCTGCTCAAACTTCTGTCCTGGGGCCTTCCAGATGGCCCACCGTGGACAGCATGTTGTCGATCTCCAAATCACTGCATCAACTCTGAATCAGAACTCCCACCCCCAAGGGCATGTGGTCCCGGCTGCTGTGACAATGTCACACTACAACCAGACACATTTACACGGAGGGAGTCAGTGGTAATTAGCATTTTAACTTCCAAGAGGCAATCTCCATTTTGTTTTGTTAATTGTGTAAGTGAACTTAATTGGTAGAATTTCAGTCCAGAGGAAAGGGCGAACGTAGAAAATTCAGGCTGCAGAATCTGTCCGCAGCCTTCATTCTCCTTGTTTGCCCCCCGCTTTCCCAGCTTCTTTCCATTCTGGAGTCCCAGAAATGAAATGTTCAAAAGAGTCGGTGACTTTGCCATCTCCTGGAGCAGTCCTGGAGTTGTGGGGACGAGGGAAAGAAATGGGGGAGACAGTTGTGGAGAGTGGGGGTCACTTATCTGGGTGAGACTTTTGCAACTGACTTTGGAGTCAGATGCTTGGGTTCAAATATCAGATCCATTGTCTGTGTGGCTTTGGATAATTGTTTAATATTAGATTGTCCATTTCTTCATACTACTAGGGGTATCGTAAATATTCATGATACAGAAAAAACCTTCCTGGCTCAGAATAGATGCTCAATAAATGGGCAACGTTATGAAGAGTCCAGTGGTGGTTGGACAGTGATAATCGTAAATCAGGAAGGCAGCAGCATCATTCGAATAAATGTGTGTGCATTGTTATCTGAGGGGTACATACTGTCCGAGGCTATTAAGTAGGTTTTGGGGATGGGAAACAGGTGGAGGAGGTGCAGTGTGGAGCTCCAGATGTGTGCAGATGCTGAGGAGCCTGAGCCTGTGCTGGCCTCCGCAGGCCTGAGCAACACTGAGACGTGCACGCTTTATCAGCAGTCACGTGTCATCCGTCTAAGGCAAGAATCAATACCACAAGGAGAAGGTGACAGATCATTCATCGCCTGGAGACTGGCTATAAATCCAGCGCCCCTTATTTTCCTTCTAACCACTTGAAAGAAACTTCCACGGGAGTCGTCTCCCTGTAACACAAAGCCTCATACCCCAGACTGTGAAAGCCTTTTGCAGAGATCTGGAAATTACCTTTCGTGTTGTCAGGAGCTGTTAGCTCAGGGAAATTAAAGACCTGCTCTTTCTGTTCAGCTTCCATTATATCAGCATCCATGTCTTTGTTTTCTCTTTCTGTATCTGTTCCTTGGTACTTGTGAATTTCTGAGAAATAATCTGTCTGAAGTGTCTATATGTATCCCTGGGGCATGGGCTTTTACCTATTAGCTCTCTTGCTACAAACTTTCTCTCTCTAGCATCTCTCTCCCCTTTCTGTCAACACAGAAACACAAACGCCCTTTATAGGTGCAGACTCCCGGAAGCCAGAGCCAACACTGAAGACCTTCTGGTCCAACCAGCTCATCTGGTAGCCAAGGAAGCAGAGTTGGCAGAGAGGAAGTGACCTTTGCCAGAGGCCGGGCCCGGGCCTTGGGTGTCATGCTTCAGGGTCTGAGCTCACTTGGGGTCCAAGGCTTGTTCCCTGAGCCCTGGCTGGCCACATGGCTGAAAAGTCTGCAGTCCACACTGCTTGTGCTGCCGGGGGTGGATGTTTGTGGCCTCCCAAGCTCCTGACCCGCTTCGGGAGGTCCGCACTCGGGTAGGAGTAGTCAAACAAGCAAGTAAAGTTGCCAAAAAGTAAAGTCCTTTTAGATAGCTTTGCAATGATTAGAGCAGGGAGTTGGGGACCCCCCAACAGTACTCTGCATAGAGTAGATCTTTTGTAAGCACTGATTTATTTTGGCCCTGAAGGCTGGCCTCAGGCAGAATTGGGAAATAGGCAGCTTGATAGGACGCAGTGATTTTCAAGCCTTTTCTCTGCTTTTAAAACTGTGGGACTCTTACTTCAAATAGAAGCTTAAGAGGGAGCCCAATGTGTAAAACAGATAAAAGTGCTTGAAGTAGAGGTGGGAGGCCCAAATTCTGCTAGTTTGGCTCATAGATTCTTTGCCCAAGCCTAATCTTCGTCCTCTCTCCCCTCATTACAGGGCTCTGTGGGAGACCCCGCCTGTGGCACTGTTTAGAAAGCACCCTTGCAGCGACCAGCTGGAGTTCCAGGTCCAGGCAACTCTGTGTTCTAACTTCAGGCAAATCCCAACCACTGTGGCCTGACTTTCTTTTCTTGTCAACTGAGGCTAAATTAACAAATGGGAAAATGTTTGAATTTAAATATTCAGTGAGATAATATATAGTATGCCTGGGCTATAGCAGACACTCTGTCATCATTGATGCCCGCCTCTCTTGTTATCTTTTTTTTTCCTTCCCCCTTTCTTTGCCTTTCTCCCCTCCAATGTCTTCTCCTTCTTTAGAATCCTAGAAACCTCTGCTGCAAACACTCTTCAAACACACTGAGCTCTCCAGGAGGATTCAGAGTCACTTATCTGCCAGTGTGTGCTCCGCGGGTCTGTCTTCCCCAAGGGCGTCTCCACTGGCATCCTAAATGCTGGCAGAAGAGCTCAATTCCTGCCCCCTGCTGGCCTGAACCGATGACCTGCAGGGGAGTTGGATTTCAGGACCTATAATCATTCACTGGAGGACAGCCGTCTGCCTTCTCACTTTTGTTGAGTGCTAGTCTAGGCATTTATGTAATGATGCAGTGTGCACATTTCCTAAAATCCTCAGGTTGTACCAACTTGCATTCCAAAGCCCACGTGACCTGTGGGGAAACGACGATTATGAGTAGGTTACTCAAAACCTGTTTGACTTTGGAACCAGATGGTGAACAACAGTAATTAGCAATAGTAAGGATAAAGAAGTATTATTCTAATATGAGGGTTGAAGGTGGCTTGAGGGAAAAAGTCATTGGAGAAGGATTAAATTGTTGAAATATGGCAACAAAAGTAAAATGCTCTAAAATCATAGAAAACAGTAAAAAAAAAGCATCTCTGTGACAGACCATATGCCAACTTGAGCCAGGAAGAACATGAACGTCCTCCCTGTGGATTGATGTGTTTGAGTACGTTTGGGTTGGCTGTGATTCCCGGGTTTTACTTAATATTAACACTGTGAAAAAATTGCATATAAAACCAGCACTACTTTACTTGCGCTGACGTAAGTCCCCTGTTGACTGTTCCGCCACAAGTCGGTTCATGTTACGGTGACCCTTTCTGTAGCAGGACAGGTGTCTGTAGACCTCGGTAGCCTAGCGCAGGGCCTCCTCTAGGACAGGGAGAAGCGGGCGTCTCTGTGAGACAGAGAATGAGCCTGTGGAGCCGTAACACAAGCCGCACACACTGCGCATCTCGAGACCTCAGGTTAATCCAAGCACTGTGACAAGAAAGGAAACGGAATGTATGATGTGGGGGATTTGGAATCAAATGCTTTTGAGGGAGTGAAATTGGCAGATTTCAACAGGCAAGGATGAAGAATAAAAAGAGGACAATGGGCGAGGCTTCGGGGCTGGGAAACCCTGGACAGGTTTGGGGGAGCAGCTTATTTTAGGGAATTAGCTTTAGGGCAACACAGGATCAGAAAGGAGTTGGCCCCAGAGTGTGGGAGGCCTTCACTGCAGAGCAGGGCGCTGTCAGAGGATTTGTGCGTGCCAGCGATGGGGAGAAGCCTGCCTGGAACCAGCTCTGTCAGCAGCTGTTGCTGGGTGATGGCGACAGGAAACAGAACCCAATTAGGAGGTGCTGCCATTGTCCTTGCAGAGATGCGAGCCCCAGCCACAGCGACAGTGGGGTGTGCGAGGAGGACGTTTTAGAGACAGAATATCCGGGGTTCATCTACTGATACAGGAATCCGCTGGCACTTGTCTCATGGTGACAGGTTCATTGCGCCCAGCCATGATGGCCAAAATGAAGCTTGGTTTTAGATGGTTGAGAAGCTCGTGCGAGGGCCAGCGGGGCTGGGGTCCACCGGGGTCTGTGGCTGGTCCACACTGATCCGTGGGCAGAGCCTGGAAGTGTTCTCTGTGCCACCCCCAGACTTCTGTCCGCCCGCACGTCCAGGTGCACGTGCAGATGCAGGGATCGTGGTTATTGGCCTGTAAAAGATAAAGCCCTTTGCTTTCCAGGTAGAAACTGTGGTCCAGAAAGGTTCAGTGTTGTGTCTCAAGTATGACAACGGCCAGGACAAGAACTGAGGACCGTCACTCCCCGATCTTCAGACAATCTGTCAAGTCGTGGCACTTGGTTTTTACAGGGCATTTTCTCAGTTCTTCTAAATCTTAATTTATGTTTCCTGCTTTGATCCTCGCATGGCCTCATTCTTTGCACAGACATTGTCCCTCTTTATGGGAAGAGCAAAGGGCGACGTGGACAGGTAATGAGGCAGCCCCTGCCTCACCGCTGCACTGAGGCAGGATCAGCAGGCAGCCCCAGGTTCTTACTCTGCTTCCGTTTCTGTCCCACAGTGGGATGGTGAATTCTGGTGCTGTGCTAAACCAGTGTTTCTCCAAGTGTGGTCCTTTACCAAGGAACTTGTTAGAAATTCACATTCTTAGGCCATCTCCAGACCTACCGAATCACTCCGTACAACAAAGCCCAGCAAAGCTGCTGTGTTTTAATAGAACCACAGTGGTGACAAGGCCAAATCCCTGCAGGATCCAGGATTTCACTACATTTTACACCTACTTCAGATTCATCAGAAAGCAGACAAGGCAGTGTTAAGCTAAAGCTAACTGTAAAAATCAGTACATCTGTCTCTTCGCCTTCCTTCCTCTCTCTCTCACTCTTGCCTACCAGGTGGTTTGTAGTAACTTTTCATTAAAAGCGTTTTCTGTTCTTTACAAATCTGGCAGAGTGGGCATGAGATTGCACTCCGTCAGCCCACGTTCTAAGCTGCTATCTAGAAAGAACTGCATGGGGAGGTCTTGGTAAAAGGAGAGACAGAGGTCCTGCCCTCTACAGTCCCATCTACCCCATTTAATGTTGAGCTGTGTTGTGGTATTACTTCAAGCTTGCCTCTATCCTGGGTGTAGCATGTTTCCATCACATCATCCTATGTCATCTCATTGGGTATCTTTTCTTCCCTTGTGTCCTTCTTATCCCAAGATGATGGACTTTTATCAGCAAACATGTGACATACCACCATGACAGTGGGATTGCTGTAAACAGCATGTGGGCATTTGAGAATCAATAGCATGAAGCACTGTATTCAGACTCATTTTGAAAGCATATCAGTGAAGTCAGGTATGGATTTTAAAAATTTAAATCTAACCTTCAGGCTTTTTACCTCCCTATACTTCCTGGGTTGAAGCCAGTACAACTGTGAAGAAAAATTAGGGCAGCATGCTCTCTAGTGGAAAGACTGAAAACTTTGCATAGTTTTGCTGGAAGGTTTCTTTCCCAACCACCCCTCCTCTCTTGTAGACCGGTATTGAGGAATTTTGCATCTGACCAATTCTCTTATAATAGGACTTGGGTCTGCGCACAAAGTGTCATTTTTGTCACTGTCTTAAAAATTGAAATTCTGTATCTCAAAATCGCACTGTACTTGGGTTTGTCTCCTTTAGTAACCTTTCTCAAGTGGGTACCATATTTTAAAAGAAAGCTTATCCTTTAGTTTTTCCTGCATAACTGTAAAATCCCATCTGCTTGATGTTTGGAAGGGACATGATATGAATATAAATGTCTGCATTTAATCTCTTGTGTCTGAATACAGCTCTGGGACAGTCGAGAGCTTTGGAAATTGGTATACCTGTATTCAGACCATTCCCCCTGTGTGATCTTTGGTTTCAAAGAAGGAGCTGTAATTGTGCCCATCCCTGCAGGTTTATCAGCCGGTTACCAGTCCGTTCCACACTCAATACTCATGACCTACATCTGTGCTCCCAAGTAAGGGGTAGCGTGTCTTGCCTGGTATCCATATGGATTCCTGGCTGGTGACGTGATTGCTTGGTCTATGCTTAAGATTGAATAGAAGACAAAAATTACCCTGTACAATGCGTGAAGGTAGATAAGGGCAGTGAGAACACATCAGCAGAAATCTAGCAGAAACGTGTCTTTTTCCTTCAAAGCAAAATGAATACCTGGGAGATTAAAGATGTGGGTGAATTCCCCAGTTATGAGGATAGATTCCATATCTCTCCTGAATGGCAGTTACTGTTGTTTCTGAAAGTCCCACCAAAGCTGCGTCTCCCCTGATTTATAGAATAGTTATTTTCAGCTCTTTATGGTTTTAGAATTGCTGCAACAAGAAACCCCATCTTGATTCCATGCACTTGAACTTTCTACTCTGAAACTGAGGAAGAAGGGGCAGAAGTCTCACTTGTAATTGATAGTTTAAAGCACCCACATTCCTTTGGAGCTTATGCTTCAGTCTTTCTGGGGTGGAGACGCAGAGCACTGTATGTTTACCGTACCCCTTGTTTCCGATCTGTGAGCAGAGTGGGGAGAGCTCTGGATTGAGAATCAGGGACTTTGGAATTCTGTTCCCAGCTGCTTGGTCTTTGGAGCCTCAGCATCCTGCTCTGTACCCTGGAAGCTGGAATCAATAACTTTGGAAATCAACTCAGGCTCCAATAATCTGACTCCTATATTTATTTATCGTGTAGGAACACACAAGCAACTTAACTTCATTCTCTGGAGTCCAAGAGTTAACAGTATTCACAGCTGGTTCAGATGACTTCCGCCAGCACTAGGACGTGACCACACACACACACAGACACACACACACACACACACACACACACACTGATTTCTCGCTGAAGAGCTACCATTTTAGCCCGTGTCTTTTCTGTGTAGATTATTGAGTGCCACTTTTCCTCCACTGACGCTTGTTCCACTGTTGGGTGGTTGTGGGGGAAGCCACCTCTCAAAATATAACTTTCTCACTTCTGTGTTAAGTGACTGTGCTTTTGGCTTTGACTTGGATTTTTCTCCTTGTTTATTGAGCAACGTGGGTTTAAGAACTGTGTAGCTTTTCTTTTCTTTTGGACAGTTTCTTCCCTATTCACAATATCTATTGAACATTTTGGATCTTGTTTACTCTTTCAGATTCTCACACTAGTGAGACAATAGGACATTTACACATGTGGGTCTGGTTTATTTCAGTTATCAGTATGGTCTCCACTTGCATCCGTTTACCTATAAAAGTATCAAGTTTATCTTTTTTTATGGCTGAGTAGTAGAAAGGGGAAAGGAAGGAAGGGAAAAGGAAAAATATATATATATAAACAGTTAACGATAGCTATAGACTAGTTTCTCTTGGTTCACTGAGGGGAAAGTTTTGTGCTAGTAATTTTCCAGACAATGTTTCATGCCTATATCTTGTACTCTGAGCAACTACTGTGAATATAGCAACATTCAACGTGTTGATTATTGTTACTCTCCTACTAGCCTGTTTTGAAACTCTGTTTCATTGTTATTTCTTACTTTTTCTGTTTAAAATTTAAAAAAAGAACAGTGAAGCACTTTGTCCTCTTTGAAAAGATTTACTTGTGCTTTTAAGGGCATGTTTCAGCCTCCACATCGGGCTTTTGCTAGTTGTTTTTTCATGTCTGACTTCTTTGGATGTGAACATTTTCAAGCTCAAATAAAGTATCTGTTTACTCAGATACTGAAAGTAATTATCAGGTGGACACTTGTGTCTCAGAGGTGCATTCTGTTCTTCATTTGTCTGTCGTGCTATAGGTTCTTTCTCCCCATGACTGTTTTCCTTGAGAAACATATTTGACCTCTAAACTCCTCCTTTAATTTTAGGTCTGGGTATACATGTACTAATCGGAACTTCTGTGTGGGGACATTCCAGCTTCACACAGTGGGAAAACTTGTAAGAGGTTAACTGAGTCTTTATTGTTTTTGAATAGCAGGCTTTTAATATGCTACTGATTTGTTGTTTGGAAACTAGATGGGGAATATTAGTATTTGAAATAGCATTTAAATGAAGGTCAAGACAATATAAGCAAAAGGCCACCATGACTAATAAATTATATGAAAAAATTAATTAATAGCTGTTAAGTGTTCAATTACTGTCAGTTAAGGGTAAGTTACTTTCCAGGAATGATGTGTGTTAATTTAACCGGATAAATAAGGAATTTTGGCATTGTGTTAGTAACCCAGTCGATATAGGCATAACCAAAACCTCTAGGTTTGCCATCTATAGATCCCCCCGAGCAGACCAAGCTTTATATTTGAACCCCATCTTTCCCTTTCTGCCCACCATGCAGCAAACAAATTGACATTACGTATCCTTCCTTCTTTCATAAGGATTGCGCGTGGTTAGAATAGTTTTTAATTGAGCTGAGGCTACAGAGCTAGGTGAATATTTGGTGCACTTATCTTGGCTTGTTGCTTACCTGTCAGAGCCTCAGTTTCCACACCTGTGCAGCAAGAACTCCTCACATAACCATTGCTAGAACAAACGGGAAGATTACAGCCATTCTCTGGGAACTGCCAAGCATCGTATAATTCAGGGCAATGTTTGTTTTGATTATTTATTGATTGAAGCCAGGTTAAAAAATTAATTCCCTTTGGATGAGTCATCTGGGATTCTAACATCTTTTAATGCATTTATGTATTTGTAGTCAGTGAAACAGTGTTGAAGAAAGCATAGTGCCTTAACCTTGTAACATGAGGACCATTTCCTGTCTTCTCAGGATCTCCTTTAGCCTGGTACCTGAACCTTTATTCTTTCTTTTTCAAAATCTTGGTTTCAGCCAATGTAAGGGTCAGCTCTGTACCTTCAGCTTGCACTGGCAGTCGCCTGCCTGGGCATGGTATCTTTCTTCCCTGGCTCAACTTAGATGAAGCCCTGAGGCTCCTGAATTATCAGGATTTTCTCTAGGAGACCAGAAGGCAAAGTTAAGAATCACCAGGTGGTGTCTAGAGGCAGACAGGTCCAGGGACGTAATTTTAATGCACCTTATGCGGTCTTAGCCTTTTCTGTGTTTCTGTATCCTTTAGCGCTTTCATTCTTTTTGATGACTTTGGAGCCTAGAGACTCTTAGTAAATGAGTGGAGTGTGGGTGCCATCTGCTGGCAGTTTCTAGGAATTGCATAGGAAGAAGGAAATTACTTGTGGATCAAAGACACACAGATGCACAGCTATAATCCTCTTTTTTTTTTTTTTTTAAAGATCAGATATTGGATTTTGTTCTCAGATCATACTGTAATTGCACAGTACCCTTCCTCCTTCCCCTTGCAAAAGTCGGTTGAAAATTTATACTTTGGGGAATGTCCTAGAGCTAAAGTTCTCTTGGTAAATAGGATGAAGCGCCTGTGTGTGTTTGTGGTATAATGTGTGGTCAGCTCATTAACAGGATCCTGGCTTCTCCCTGCCTCCTCTTCTGAGTGTGTCATATGAGATTTTTTTAGTTGCAGATGTAGAAGCTCTGGAATTTCTCATCGTGTCGCAAGATGACAGTAGCAGATTGACACTTCATTCCAAATATATCACCTGAAAATTTCATCTTTCATAAAGAAGAGTTCAACTCAGGCTATCTCTATTTATTTACTTAACTTACGTTTGTTGAACTTCTGTTGTGTTCGGAAAGACACAGGTCATCAGACAGAGGGACACCAACAGATAAATAATTGAATTTCTCTTACACCAGAATTGGTATAAGTAATACACTAAAGAAAGTATGGAGCCGATCGTGGTGCTGCAGGCCTGTAATCCCAGTACTCGGGAGCCTGAGGCAGGAGCGTCATGAATTTGAGACCAGCTTGGGCCCCATAGTGAATTCAAAGCCAGTCTGGACTAAGTAGTGAGACCATCTTAAAAAAAGAAAAAAAAGAAAAAAGAAAGAAAGAATGTGGACTAAAGGTCACTGGGTGGATGTCATTTGGAATTCTATGTTTTTAAAGGAACAGAGATAGATTAGTTGTAAACAGAGGCTGACAGAGAAAGGTTGTTTTGGTCTTTGAATTTAGCTTGACTTGTGAACAAGGCAGGTCCATTTGAACCCAGCTGTGCGCTGAAGGGCGGTTCCAAAAGGGAGCTGAGAAGCGAGGCAGCCAGCTTTTCCATCTCACCCCCCAAACCTGGCTCCCCATTGTTCTCTTCATGATTTAAGGAAGAAAGGCCCCTGTCTGAGGAATGTGTGGATTTTCACCTAACTGAAGTTCTCCAGGACCAGAAAGGTTGTTGTGTGTCCTTTGGGCGATGAGAACTAGAATGAGAAACAGGCAAGATGCAGCTGGAAAGCTGGCTGACCTGAGAGGTCTGGGAGCTCTTTGGGAAGTGTTCTCGGGTCTCATTTCAGGAGGCATAGAGTAGGTCTGTAACTGATTAGGGGGAAGAACAGGTAACTCATGATCATCAGCCTGCGCTTCTCTGCTCATGATCAGCTGTACACCTGGGATGATGTAATTTATTTATTTTTTATTTATTTATTTTTTTTGTGGGTACCGGGGGGTCGACCTCAGGACCTCACGTGCCAACAGGCACCCGTGCCTCTGAGCGATATCACCGGCCCCTTTTTCGTATGTGGGTTCCGGGAGTCGAACTCGGGCCCTCACGCTTGCAAGGCAGGCGCTTACGCCACTGAGCCATCTCACCGGCCCTGGGATGATGTAATTTAATCAGAAATCAATCATCTGTCCCCACTGTGCGGCAGTATGGACACACACACATGCACATGCAGAATTTGGAAAGATTTGGGAGGTGACGCTCAGGAGCAGGAGTGAGGGAACAGAGCAGGGAGAAAAGCCGGCAAGGTCCTGTGTGTTAGTAGGCTACTGAGCAGGTTCATCTTGGGGGACCCTCTGGGAAGTCGTGTAGAAATCATCATAGAATTGCCCAGAGTCTGGGCTTCTGGAACATCTGTCCAGCAAGTCTTCCTCCTGTCCTGCAGTGCTTGCAGGTTGTCCCCAGCTGTGTCAGTTCTGCGTTAACTCTGCTGCACTTCCTGGGAGTATGTGGAGCAGTCTCTGGCGGCAGGAAGAGGCACGTTGTCAGCGTGCAGGAAACTGCCCAGCGTGGCTGCCAGCGAATCAGGCAGGCAGGGGACACAGGGCTGGGCATCAGCAGTGTTTTGACACATGAACATGCACACATACCATAGTCAGTCTTCATACATATTAGGACAGAGATAAAAATCAAGTGAAGTCTGTTATTGGGGTCTTGGCCTAGCCCCGATCTCCTAAATGAGTGGAGTGGATGGTGAAGGCTTAAATAAATGGGACAAGTGGTATGATTTTAGGGCTCCAGGAGGATCAAAATCCTCTAACAGAATTGGAGATTCTCTGGGGTTGAGACAAAGAACTTCACTGGGCAGCCTGTATTTATTTGGTTTACAAACAAAGGGAGGGGATACTGAGGAAAATGAGGGAACCTCAGCAGGACCTTGGGAATAGTTCAAAGACTTCCCCAATAGTAAATTATGTTAATTTAGGAGAACTATCTTATCTCCAGGTTGACATTTACTGCAGGAGTGAGAGGCCTGCAGCTACAGTCTCTATTTAGTTAACTGAGGTTGGAGCCAGGTATCCTCAGCTGTGGTTATCTTGAATTTAACGCACCATGCATATATTCTTTTCCAACACAGCCAGAGGTCCCTGTGTTCAGCAGCTTATCCCTGTACAGCCTGGTCTCCAACAGTCTGTAATAATGAGATGATACTCATTTTGTCTAGATATGAGAATAGAGGTCACAGTGTAGAAAATCTTTAGGAGTTAGAGATATATCTTGAAATGCTTAGTTTGTGGATGAAAGTTCATGCTATCTGGGATCTACTTAAAAATATAGCAGAAAAACGGGGAGATAAATGGTACTGGAATGGCAAATATAACTATTGAAATTGGGGTATGGCTACATGGTGAATCATTATTTCTACTTATTGTATATACTTCAAAATTTCACAATGAAATTTTCATTTTAAGGTAAGATCTTTGCCTAGCCAATTGTAGTTTTGAATTCTTTAAAGGAGCCTCCTTTCTATAAATTGGGATTGGTTTTGAGATAATGTAACAACTGAGTGTGTGTGGTATGGAAATGATAGGGTTCCATTTTAATGAACAGTGACAGATTTGCCTGAGGTACAAGGAACATGGAATCTCTATCAGGTTCTTGGATACCAGTTGTTTCTTTACTTTTTTTTTTTTAATTTCTTATTTTATGGAGAAAAGGTAAAACAAATTTCATAACAAAATAATAAGACAATAACAATAGTTAATACATTACATGTTGTTATCTTTAACATAGTTGCTTAGGGTACAAGATATGGGCATAAGAATTTCTCCAATCGATATTAGCGCAAACCTTCATTTTCAATGAACTAAGAGACACTAAAAGTATAACTGACTTGCATTTTTTTTCTTTTCCCTACTGTCCTTTCCCATTCACCCATCCCAGTTCCTTTTGAACAATTTCTTCCCATTTCATAATACCTATTGTACATTTTAGACCTTATTTACTCTTTCAGTTTCTCACACCAGGGAGACAATATGATGTTTACACATGTGAGTCTGATTTATTTCACTTGTGAGTATGGTCTCTAGTTGCATCCATTTACCTATAAAAGCCTCAAGTTTATCCTTCTTTATGGCTGAGTAGCACTCCATTGAATAAAAATATATCTTTATTATCCATTCCTCGGTTGATGGGCATTTGGGTTGTTTCCAAGATTTACCTATTACAAATAGTGCTGCTGTAAACATGGGTGCACATATATCGCTGTGGTATAATGTTTTTAATTCTTCTGGGAAGATACCCAGAGGGGAATAGCTGGGTGGAATGAGACTTCTAATCCTAATTTTTTTGAGGAATCTCCACACTGATTTCCACAGTGGTTATACCAGTCTATACTCTCACCAACAGTGGAGAAGGGTTCCTTTTTCCCCATAGCCCCTCCAGAAAGAAATATGATTACGTTAGGACCATAGTGTCCACAAAGGGAAGGATTTTCTTACTTCAGAGCTCAGGTGTGTTTCATGGCTAGTGTTCTACTCTTGGCCACCCTCTGCCTATCCCTCAGCCTAGCGGTGGAAACTTAGTGGATAAGACCTTAAAATTAATGTTCTGCTATTGTGTAACATAAAAAATTGGACTGTGCACCTGAATATGTGAGAACAGTTTCAAAATTTGTCTTTGGGATCTAAAGGAATGGCAAGGATGCAGTTGTGATCTAAGCACTTACAGGATGTTATTTGAGAATTGTCCAAGAGCTAAATATGCAATACACTACCCCCCACACCCACTTTGTCTCTCACACCATGTGACATAGCACTAGATACTTTAAAAAAAAATTGGGCCGGTGAGACGGCTCAGCGGCTTAAGCGCCTGCCTTGCAAGCGCGAAGGCCCGAGTTCAACTCCCGGAACCCACATACGAAAAAGGGGCCGGTGATATCGCTCAGCGGCACGGGTGCCTGTTGGCGCGTGAGGTCCTGAGGTCGTCCCCCCGGTACCCACAAAAAAAAAAAAAAAAAAAAAAAAAAAAAAAATTATTTGTAATCCTGTCTTTCTCTGATCCATGACCAATTTTTTTTCTCATATTCTTTATTTCTCCTGAGACAGTTGAAATCATTTTTATTTTCTTTAGAAATAATTTTACTCTAAAATACGTGTTCTATTTTTGGACAGAGAAATAAGTTTCTACTCATTGTTTTCTGTAGTGTTTTATGTTGTAATTTTAAAGACCAGAAGATACTGTATAGTTCTGCAATGGCAAGCAGAAACACCGAAATGACACCCAGGTTTTGGAGGCAGATTTATTTACATCGATGGGCACTGATTGGGATCATTCCCAGTATATGAAGCCCCGATCTTTGGTGGTCTAGGGCTTATATGGGGTAAGCAAGCAGGAAGTATAGAGGCAGACAGGCTTGTCAATTGGGGACTGGTTTATACAATGTGTGTCATAGTGACCAGCTGTGCATCACAGTGACCAGCCATTTCTAAGAGACGGAAGCAACTGGAACTGGAACAGGAACTATTACCTGGGTAACTAAGAAACTGAAGAAGTATACTGGCTGGGGGCGGTATTTCCGTTACAGTTTAGTCTCCTAGGAGAGCCCATTTAATGCTGGAAAACAGCAGGGATGGTGAAGAGTAGGAATCAACTTGTATTTGGATTTCAGCTCAACTGTTTTGACCATAACTTACTATATGATTATTTATCTTGATTTCCTCACCTGTGAAATAGGGACAATATTGTCTATTGAAAGTTTCAAGAGGATTGAATGAGACCGTGTAGGTATCCCATTTCTACACCGAAGAGCATGGTAGTGCCAATAAGTGGGTGTGCTCTTGTCAGGGAGTTTTTGACATAAGTGTTATGCACTTCTAGAACATATTACACAAATCCAACCCTTCTTTTTCTCTTATATAATAAGTGTGATCTAAATAGGTGGTAAATGATTAAATTTTTTTAAAAAGTATGGTAAAAGACACATTGCTACTGATCCCCTTCAAAATACTCTCCCTTGCTTCAAACACACTCCCATCATTCTTACCACTTTCTGAAGCAGTTCTGAAGCAGTTTTGTTTTGTGAGTGTCCTTAGAGGGTATAATAAAAATTATGGTAAACACTGCTGCCAAGTGCCATCCAGTGGAAAGGCAGACTTGTAAAAATGTGGCGTGTCCTCATCTACCTTATTCACTGGATCTGGCACCATGTGGCTTCTTGCTCTTCCCCAAAGTCAAAATGACCACAAAAGGTCAACAGTTTGAATCCTTTCAGGATATTGAGGCAGTATGACAGCGCAAATAAAGACATTCAGGAAAGAAGACTTTCAGTACTGCTTCAGTAAGTAGTAAGGATGATTGGATAAATGTGTTGGAAGCCAGGAGGAGGATTTTTAGGGGGATTCACTGCAATGTGGCTTTCACTGGGATAATTTTTAAAAGTTTAAACCTTCACTATAATTTCTTTTATTATACCTCCTTATGGTTTGTGTCTCGATGTCCACCTGAAACCCTCATGCAGTTTTAGATGGGGCTTTTTCGGAGATGGCTGAATCTAGGGTGTGTGATTGATTCATGGTACAATGCTAGGATTAAGGGTGCTGGGATTAAGGGTGGGCGACTGCTAGATCAGCCCACTGATTGATTTGGCACTGCCCTAATCCCGGTAGACTGGATACAATATAAGGGCCAGAAAGAGACTTGTCTCTCCCTTCGCTTGTTGCTTTTGCTCTGTTCTGCCACCATGAACTATTTCTCCTCTCTGATGCCCCTCTGCCAAGCCACCCTGCCTTGGAGCCAAAGGATTATGCGCTGAGACCTCCACAAACTGTGAGCCAGATAAACCTTTCCCCCTTTAACTTTGGGTGTCAAGTATTTTGTCTCAACAGGGAGAGAAACGTTAACTAAGACATACCTCATACATCATTTCTAGTACTATAGTCTCTTTATTAAAATTGGCAAAGTTGATGAAGGATGCTGCCGATGAGATATGACAACTACATAGTCCAGAAAGAGAGAAATACCCAGCATTTCAACTTAGTGCTTTTTGGATGTCTTGTCACCACTGCTCTGAGAGCCCACAGTGGATGGTCGTAGGTGGATGTTGGAGGTGACATTGTAGCTGTCTAGCTTTAGTATAGGCTCTTGAGATGGGCTGCCACCTTGGGAGACACCTGCACTCTGAGAATATCACCTGTTTGTATTTTAATTTTTATGCCTGCTGAGAAGAACATGTTGCGTTCACAGGCAGCGCTGTTAGAAGCCTGTGCCTGATGGGCAGGGCTTCCCTTCATAGTATTAGACTGAATGTTTATCTCTGTCCTTTCTACATACTGAAGTAATACAGGTGAAGTTTCTTTATTAGGACAACTCATCAAATGTTTGAAGGTATCCCGGGACCTTCTTGAATTTTCTGTTCTCCAGGCTGAGCAATTTTTGCCCTTTCTCCTCTTCCTCTTATGTTTTGGTTAAGGTCTTTATTCATTTCCTTCACTGTTATTATCTTGGCTTGTAATTTATGTTCATTAGGTGATTATTTGATTAGTGTGGAAGCTGCACGTACTGCTTATCCGATGTTTCTGACGTCCCACCTTCTCTGCATGGAGTGGAGTTGTACTTTCTTCCCTGTGGTTGGGTGGCACTGTGCACTAGTTTTGGTCAGTGACTTGTGAATGACACTGATGTATGCCATGGCCAGCCAGAGCATTTAGCTGCTGAGAATCGATCCTTGGTGCTTTTCTGAACTCCATCTCCATTTTTGTTGCAATTTCCTGGACTTAACTTACTTCATTATTCTTCCTCTAAAATATAGACCCCGCCTTCCCCAAGAAATCCCACTTTCCAGTTTCAGAATGATTCAGTACTTCGCATATGTATCAGCACATGAGAAAGGAATGGAAACCAGAGAGGAAGGAATGGAAACTCTCCTGGGTCACAGAGAGAGGCAATTCTGCATGTCTCCTTCACAAGTTTACTGGTTCTTCTGAAGATCAGGAGAAGGTTAATGTGGCCATGATGGATCCATCTTTGTATCCTTATGTGGCCATCTGACACCATACTGACATTACTGTTACTTTTTATTTGCTACTAATAAAAAATAGAAACTGAAAACAAATGAACCTTCTAAAGTGAACACTCCTTTTAAATTGTCAACCTGTAGCTTTTATGCCCTGTTGGATGTTGGAAGCTTCCAGGGGGTGCTAATAACATTTTCTCTTGAGTCTTGGTGATAAATTCTGAATTGCAGAAACCATGTATTCAAACTATACTATGAACTGAAAAAAAAAAAAAACAGAGGGCAGGACTTACTCAGTGGGAGAAGTCTATCAATAATGTGCGCATGAACACATGTACCCCGAACCCCTTGCTGTTGACCGCCAGCTAAGCCCCCACACCAAGTGTGCATTTTCTTATTTTATGCCCAGAGCCACCTGCAACTTTGTGGACAGTCTTCCCCAATTCCATTTGCGGAACCAGAGGCCTAGAGTGTTTAATCATGATGTTGGTCATGGGTGAGTTGGACTGGAATCCAGGTCTAATTCACATGCTCATTCTTTTTGAAGTAGCTTAGTAGACTTGGACAAAGCTCACCGATGTTTAACACTTCAGTTTTAAGTTTTGAGAAGAGTTAAATGAAATGACATCCAGTTGACTCAGAAGTTATGCACAATAAAACAGGCCCTTGAACTTCTAAAATGTACTACACTACTATAATTGTGAATGTTAGTGGTCACTCAGGAGACTCTGGCAAAGGTAGGAAGTTCTGTGGGTGTCCTTTGTGTTTCCAGCGTCTCGCAGCCCATCTGTTTGGGGACATCAGTGGCATTTTCAAGGGAGATTAGATCCCTTCATCTAATGATACCTGCATATGGTCAGACAGGATCTGCTTCTTGTCCAAGGTCACACCAGAGCTTTGACCTTCAGGGAAAGCACAAAGCTGACACATTGCCCTAAGACCTCTGCTACTCCCCTTCCCAGCCATTCTGGATTCGTGCCAAGTCAGCCCATCACTCAGAGGGAGACGAGCACACATGTGTCATTCGGACCTTTGCCGCAATGTGGGAATAAGACAGTTCCATTCATCTATCACAATGGCTGCGTGACCTTGAGAGAGCTATTTTTCCTCTCTGCACCTAAGAGTTTCAACTACACAGTGAGAGACTTCAGATAGATTATTCGTGGGCCTAAATGAGGAAAATGCTAAGACCTTCCCCTAATTGGGGTTATTAAAAATTAATGACTTTCTTAGAAAAAGTTAGCTATGCGTACAGCTAAGGATATTTCTCAGAATGTCAAGTGGGCTTGACAAAAGTATTTATTCCTTTGAAGTGTAAATCACTATATTTTCATAGGAGAATTTTATGTTATTTATCATCAGCTAAGGATACTATTGTCCTAGGGGATACTCGGAATCAGGAGGACTTTGTCAACATCATCCCAACCTGCACCTTTCTTGCTATTAAGAATCGCTGCTTTAATAAGGCACTGTTTGTCATTGGTGTGTGCCACACAAATTGAGGCCAGAAAAAATAACCTTTTTATAAGAAATAATGAACATTACTGAGGTATACATGGAAATCTTTTCTATATGCATAAAGATATATAGAGATAAAATTTACCTAATTTTACAACTGACATTATAAGCCATAAAAGTATTACCTTTTTTCTAGTTCTTTGTCCCTTTGACATAACTGTGGGTGTTTGGTTTTTCTTTTTGAAGGAACCTATACAAATATACCAGTTTCCCTTATTCACCTAGTGTTTATTTATTTATTGGTACCGGGAATCGAACTCAGGACCTTCTGTTTGCCAGGCAGGCACTTGTGCCAATGAGCTATATCCCTGGCCCCTCACCTAGTATTAAAATGGGGCCCTGACCATGACAGAAGATAAAGCATGAGGTTTAAGCCTCATGTTGTGGCATTATGTGTTGAGTGATGGAGGTTAGTAATTTGAATTCAGTGGATTTTGATAAAATTTTGTAAACCAAAGCATAAGAGAGTCAGGGACACAGTTCTATTTTTCCACTTGATGTTTTAAAAATAATCAACAAAGAACTAAGTGGATGACATGGAACTCACTCCTCAAACTTGAGACCCCCACTATATCAAAGATTGTCAAGTGGAAACTATGAAATAAATCCGAACCAGGGAATGAGGGGTTACAGGCAGGCAGTTTTGCTTTAGAGATTTTTTTTAAACAGCAAACATAGTGCTTCCCTAAAAAGAAGAGACATATCCAGGGGAAGGAGCTGCTTCTCCATGCCTCCTTTTCTTTGCAGTTTTCAAGCTTGGGGCGTGTGTGTGTGTGTGTGTTTGTGTATGTCTGTGTGTCTGCTTGCATTTTCTGTTCGTTCACACTGCCGGCTTTGGATAACGTAACTAGGAGTCAGAGTCACTTAATTTTGCCCTCTCATAATTACCTCCCAAACCTTGAATCAGGTCACAGATGGGACTCATTTCAACTTAGCTCTACAGCCAAAGTGTACAGACAAAATCCGCTTCCCCTCTGTCTTTTCTCTCCCTGTCCTTGGCTGATTTAGACACATGGCAGCCCATGTGCCGTGAATGCTGATGGCAGCTTCTTTTCACTCAGACTTAGCCCAGGAAAGTTTTCAAGGCGGACATTTGGGCTTGTATAATGCTGGAGAAATCTCCAGTTTATATTATCAAATCATGTCTAAAGCTACACTCGACTAGTCTTGCCCAGGAAGGCCAAATGGAAATGTGGATGTCACAAGGGATTAGCTTTTGGAATAACGTTGCCGAAGGGGCTTTTTTCTAACTTCTGGGAGCTTGGTAAATGAACCCCTGCAATATTCTCTCTGCTGCTGAAGTTCTTTCTGTGCTTTAACGGGAATAGGAAGCATCCAAAATTACCCTAACTCTTGAATACTAAATTTCAGCCAAATACTTTATGTTGGCTCTTTGGAAAGAAGAGTTAACATTTTAATGAGATGCATAAGAAGGAGTTGGGAAGAAAGAGAATATTTTATCCTTGGCATGAATGTTCTAGAGTGTATACTAACAAGTAAAAATAAATTACAGCTTCTCTAATCCAGCAGGTGGCAGAAGAGAGTTCCAGCTGTTTCTGATTTAGGATTATCCTAAGAAAATTGTGACAATCCAAGGCAAAGTTAAGTGACACTTTTGTAGACAAACTACCTATGGGATGTTAATGTCGAAGTTCCTCTGGTTATATAGACAGGTCCCAGCTGGTGTGTTCATGGCTAGTTTATTTCTGTCTAGGACAGAAGGACAAAAATAATTTTGAGTTATTTAGACCTTAGAGGAGATAACAATAATAGCACTTCAGTTATTTCAGATTTTTTTTTCATATGCAGGTACCAGGAGTCGAACTCAGGACCTTGCACTTGCCAGGCAGGTGCTTATGCCACTGAGCTATATCACTGGCCCCTTATTTCAGATCTTTACTAAGCATAACACAACATTTCACTATTTTCCATTTATATTTATGGCTAGAAGGGAAGAATTTTAAAATAATGAAGTGTAAATTATTTTATTGTCAAATATATCTTTTGTTTGAAAGTGACTGTATGTGTGTCCATGAAATAATGAAAATTATTTTCACAGCCTTCTTGAAACTGAGAAATCAACCCTATCCTTTTGTAACTACAACTAGAAGTTGGTATGGTAGTATTTCTTACATTGCAAACATGAGATTACTGTGAAAACATGGTGAACATCCAGAAATGGATCTTTGTCTTGATGTTTTCAGTAACTCTCCATTCCTGCTTGCTAAGTTTGGCCTTTGAAAACTATTTTCAAAAGGAAACTAAATTTTTCATGCTTAATTTGTAGTGAAGATGGTTTGTGCTTGGGTAATGTGTAGTGTCTTAGGTTGGGTTCCTTGGGAAATGAGATGGAGTTAGGATATTTACAAACGAGAATCCTTGGTGTCTACACTGATAGAAAGGAGAGAAGGAAACAGGATTAAATAGAAGTAGAGTTTCACTGCATGCCCAACATCATTCTCTGCTGACCCTTTCAGGAACTCTGGGTTTGAATGTTTCTTCCCAGGACCCTGAGCTGGGACACTGCCACCGTGGTCACCTACTGGATGGGCACCCCCAACTCCCATCCCAGCCACGGGTCATGACCTTAGTTAAGGCAGCTCCTTGCAGCTGAGACAGTCCTTAAAGGACTGCAGTCCCAGAAGTTAGAATAAATCTTTTATCGACAGGGAACAAAACAGCATTACCATAACTCAGTGCTGCCGCCCAAACATTCAGGTACTGAGGATTCTATTTCTCATGAATTGTTAACTCTATCATATTGAACAACTCATTGTTGGCTTTGAAGAGAAAGTGATAACCTGCCATATTCCCCTCTGTATGAAAGGAAATACTACTAAATAAAGTACTTTTTTCATGGTTAATATAGTTTGGAAAATAGGATTTTAAAGAATAAAAGAGCATATTTTTATAAATGTGTGTTAGATTTGGAAATACAATTGCTTTATCCATTTGGGCCATTACCAGTAAGTACCATGGACTGGATGGCTTGTGAACAACAGGAATCTGTTTCACACAGGTTTGGAAGCCAGGAAGTCCAAAATCAAAGCTCCAACAGATTTGGTGCCTGGTGAGCGGCTGCTTCCTAGTTCATAAACCACTGGCAGACTTCTCACTGTGTCCGCACAAGGCAGAAGGGGTGGGGAAGTTCCCTGGGATCTCTCTTTTTTTTTTTTTTTTTTGTGGGTACCGGGGGGGTCGACCTCAGGACCTCGCGCGCCAGCAGATGCCCGTGCCGCTGAGCGATATCACCGGCCCCTTTTTCGTATGTGGGTTCCGGGAGTCGAACTCGGGCCCTTGCGCTTGCTGAGCAGGTGCTTAAGCCACTGAGCCATCTCACCGGCCCTGGGATCTCTTTTTATGAGGACAATAAGGTCACTCCAAAGGGCTCCACCCTAAAGACCCGATCCCTACTGAATGCCCAACCGTAACTTCCTAATACCGTGATTTTGGAAGTTAGGATTCCTACATACAAATTTTGGAGAGGTACAGACATTCAGCCTATAACAGTAATGGTAGCTTAACATGCATGCAGAATTCTTTTAGTCTATTTTCTGTTGCTCATAATGGCTCCATGGACTAAGTAATAAAAAAAAAAAGAGGTTTATTTTGGTGCACAGTTCTGGAAGTCTAAGATGGAGGGTTGCATCTGATGGTGGCCTTCTTGCTGGCAGAGTGCTGGGGTGGAGCACAGCATCGCATGGGGACAGACAGGACAGACAGACACAAGTGGATCTCCTTTGGTCACTTTCTCTTTTCTTAAAAAACCACCTGTATTCAGTTATGGGGCTTCCACCTTGCAGACCTGATCTAATCCTAATCACCTTCCAAAGGCCTCGCCTCTAAACACCATAGATTGTTTTCTATCTTCGTAATGCCTCACAATGAAGATTAAACTCCAGTATGAGTTTTGGAGCAACAAACCATATTCAAGCCATAGCAATGGTTGATTTATTTGCTTTGAGATTTATCCTAAGAACAACAAACTCTGTTGATTCAACATCAGTGCAGTGGATAATGGAACATTAGTTTGTGGTTGTTCTTTGAGATCTTTGTGGGGGGAAAGCTGTTAAATAAATCACAAACAGTAGTGCTGGTAGTTTGTTAGATAAAGAAGCACAAGTAAGTACACAATAAAAAGGAGTTAGGGAAGGTACATTAGTATGTTCTCCTGTGGGACACTCATTTAAACCTTCCCTTTAGTTAGGTACTTATGTTAATTCCATTCATTAATTCCATACATTCATTCCCTTATCATTTGGTCCCAGCTTTAGCTGTGTGCCTACCACATGCAGGGCCTATACATACTTAATACCCGTTTGAGCCATGGTTCTCACCTTCAGAGGACTCAGTCTCCCCGGAGAGTCACCTTGGTTAAGATCACCACCAGAGTCATCAGAGGTGTACAAAATTGGGAAGGACGATGTCAAACTCATGGTGCAGGGTACGAGTTTCTAAAATCTAATTTTCTGTTGAAAGTCTTCATTGTCTCATTGGCAATAAATATTATGAGTTGTTTCCTGGATGCTGGGCCCATTTTGTTCATTTCAAAACAGAATGAATGTCACATACCCAATTCTGAATAGCCATAGTTTGAGTCATTCTTTAAAATAGCGATGAGACCCATGAACAGCAGTGAGTTCAGCCCATAACTCAGTTCCATGAGTGCTTTTCCTGAAATCATCTTCCACATTTCCTTATGAAAGCACTGCTTTATGAATACTTCCTATCGCGTACTAACGACAGTGTTATAAAGGTAGCACGTGGATTGAGGTTTAATATGAGGGATCATTCTTCTTCTCCATCAGGGATTTTCTGAAGTGAATCTGGATTTTTTTTTAATTGCTAGTGCGTGTCCAAAATGACGAATCTACTACCTGTCACCACTGCCTTAATCGGCAGTTTTATCTTCCATTGTTTCTTACCATCGACACAAGTGTTAACTCAGCAAAAAAGGTCAAAGAATGTGCTAGTATTATCAGGAAAAGTTTAGAAATGTCGTCAGCCCATGTCGAGAACTGCTGGTATAGGGAAGAGTTGAAGTGGAGAGGAGCCAGACTGCTTTGGTGAAAGAAAAGAAGGGCCTGACCCCATGTAATGACAGTGGAGGTGGAGAGCACAGAAGGTAGTGCGAAGCCTGGCAGAGGGCATGGAGATAAGATTCGGGAGAAGAGCGAGGAAAAGCTGAAGCGTATGAAGTTTTCAGCCTGAGTGACCAAGTGCATGGCAATATTGTTAATTGAGGCAGTGACTGGGAGAAGAGGTGCCTTGGTTTATAATCAAAAATGACATTGCTTTTCACTCTGAAAGAAAAATCTGTCATGGTTCTTCCATTTGGAAAAGGGTAGATTCTAGTGCTGGCATAAAAAAGAACAAAATGTCATGGGCTGTGTGGCAGCCTGGGATTGGGATTTACACCATAATGGTTCTTGGAAAGTCAGAGCACTCTGCTAATGCATAAGACTCTTGCATCTGTGCTTCCTATAATAGTGTTTACTCTTTTTTTTCCCCTTAGGAATGGTACAAAAACTGGACCAAAAACTTCCGGTAGCTAATGAGTACCTGTTGCTCTCTGGAGGAGTCCGGGAAGGTGTGGTGGACCTGGACTTAGATGAGCTGAATGTCTATGCCCGGGGCACTGACTATGACATGGACTTTACCCTTCTGGTGCCAGCCCTTAAGCTGCATGACCGTAATCAGCCTGTGACACTGGATATGCGCCACTCAGCCTTGTGCCACTCCTGGCTGAGCCTGCGGCTCTTTGATGAGGGGACAATCAGCAAGTGGAAAGACTGCTGCACCATTGTAGATCACATCAATGGTGCCACCAACTACTTCTTCTCCCCCACCAAAGTGGCCGACTGGTTCTACGATTCCATCAGCATTGTCCTATCAGAGATACAGAAGAAGCCCCAGCGAGGGATGCCAAAGGTGGAAAAGGTGGAGAAAAACGGGACCATCATCTCCATCATTCTGGGGGTGGGGAGCAGTCGCATGTTGTACGATATCGTCCCTGTGGTGTCTTTCAAAGGTTGGCCCGCAGTGGCCCAGAGCTGGCTTATGGAGAACCACTTTTGGGATGGGAAGATTACCGAGGAGGAAGTCATCAGTGGGTTTTACCTGGTACCCGCGTGCTCTTACAAGGGTAAGAAGGACAATGAGTGGCGGCTGTCCTTTGCCAGGAGCGAGGTGCAGCTGAAGAAGTGCATCTCCAGCAGTCTCATGCAGGCCTACCAGGCCTGCAAGGCCATCATCATTAAACTCCTGTCCCGGCCCAAGGCAATTAGTCCCTATCACCTGCGGAGCATGATGCTCTGGGCCTGTGACAGACTTCCTGCCAACTACTTGGCTCAGGAAGACTATGCAGCCCACTTTTTGCTGGGCCTCATTGATGACCTGCAGCACTGTCTGGTCAACAAGATGTGCCCCAATTACTTCATCCCTCAGTGCAACATGCTGGAGCACCTGTCAGAGGAGACGGTCATGCTCCACGCCCGGAAGCTGTCCTCTGTGCGTTCAGACCCTGCAGAGCACTTGCGCACTGCCATTGAGCACGTCAAGGCGGCCAACCGATTGACCCTGGAGCTGCAGCGGCGAGGGAGCACCACCAGCATCCCCTCCCCACAGTCTGATGGGGGGGACCCCAACCAGCCTGATGACCGCTTGGCCAAAAAACTGCAGCAGCTGGTGACTGAGAACCCGGGGAAGTCCATCTCTGTCTTCATTAACCCCGATGATGTCACCAGGCCTCATTTCAGAATTGATGATAAATTTTTCTGAGTGTTTTGCTGATTTTTTTCCCCCTCCTGGTTCTAAAACTCTCATCCCATGTGGCGTGGTTTGTGATTCTGTCTTTCTGTTTTTTACCTATCCAGCTTCGATTGGATTTGTTAAGAACAAATTTTAAGTTTTCTGGTTCTGAAGGATCGTGCAGGCTCTGAAACAGTATATTACTATTTCATATTCTGCCTCTGATTTTTGTTGTTTATGTTTTCTAGTTCCCGTCATGTGGTTTTGTTCGTTGTGTTTTCCCATTGTTTGTTTAAAGGAGAACTTGAGCCATAGATGGAAATGACCATGAATCCTGTTGCTTTTTTCTGTTTCATACACTGTGCAAATTTGTTAATGGGTCTTAGAAAACAAATCTCTTTCTGATACTTAAGGATTCTATTATATATTTGTTTTATTTCTGTCTTTATTTTTCTAATGACTTTTCATAACTATGGATATTTAAGAATCATAAGTACCTGGGAACTACCTGGCATGTTGGTTGGATTTCTTTCTGACCAGGGGCCAGAATAGTTTCCCCTTTTTTCACCAAACAATGTAAACTTTGAAAGTAATGTTACAAATTGTGTTTTGGAGCAGCTTCATTGAATGTAATTGTCCTCAAATCAGCAAACATTGGAGGGTTTAGAGGGTGTGTTTGATAGCTTCCCGAACAGAATTAAGGTTTCCAAATGTTACTTTTAGAGTATGTAATTATTTGAAGCCTTATTTAAATCCTATTAAAGAACATACCATTATAATTGTTATTTGCACTAATGAAATCTTTGCCATTGTCGGAGTTGTGATGTGTGTTTCAGTATAAATTAACATCCACTCTTGAAATGCTGTCATGTTTTCAGTTAGCCCATTTCTCTCAGTCAATAGAACAATTTTTTGCATTTGTTTAGTTCTCTTTTAATTGTGGGGTCCTGTTTTGCCCTCTTTGATATTCCTGGTTTCTATCTCACTGAGAGAAGTTTTTAAAGCTTTATACCTGTTCATTGACTCTATCTAAAGCTGAGAAAGATATATACTTGATAAAGTAGGTGTCTTTGTATTTATTTCTTTTGGGGTCCTAGAGATAAGCTTTTTAATAAAGGCTCTTTATTTCTCCTGAGCTTTTGAGGAAAACTGGCAGGAAAAAATTATTATCCCCAAGTAGATGATACCATATCTGCTCAAAAGCAGGGTTTACTGTAGAGCAGGAACCAGGAAATATCTGTGGGTGGCAGCATTGGAATAAAGCTGTCCTGTCTTCATGAATGAAATTACTTCCCAGATTTAGGTGCTGCAAGGCATTGGCTCCTTGTTTTGGTATGGACTTGAGGTAAACTGGTGATTGAGGAGTCAAGGAGCCGACCGGTCTCCCAAAGGACGCCCACGATATCTGCTAATGGAAAAGTCAAGCAACATATTGGTTTTATTCTTGAATGTCCAGGCTCATAGTTTTTGGATTATGGCCATTTGGAATCAGGCATATGTGGTCTTGGGTTTTTGCATGGGAATTAATGTAATGCTTATAAAATGAAAATGAAATCATTCAACAATCTTAAGTCAGACACAAAGATAATAATAAAAAAGAAACATACTTGCCTTGAAATTTTGCTGTTGTTGTTATTTGTTTATAATCTCAAAATTATTTTCTTAGTAGTAATAGTGATTTCCGGTAAATACAGCCATGGTCTTTCAGGTCAAATGCTTTTGTAGTGAACATTCAGTATTCATTCTTCCTTTCCCCCAATTATCCTGCTAGTATCTACTCATCCTCCATATAATTTATGGCCTTCTGAGAAAACAGCTTGATTCCCAGTGCCGGACAAGCCTCGTCATTGGAAGAGCCAATCGACATGAGCCATCATTTCCTTGAGCGCAGACACCAGTGAAGGGCATACGATGTGAGCTGCTCTGGTCATGCACATGCAATGTGTTCCATGTTGGGATTATGGGGAAGAGTGCACTCTCCCTGCATATGGAAGGAACACTGGCTTTTATTGCTACTGACAACTATCACACAGTCATCACTAAAGCCCATCATAGGATAAAGCTGATGTTGAATGGCACTGTATAGAGATGGGAAATAAAAACTGTGAACCATCAGAACTACCAAGTTGGCAGCCTCTTTGCCCATTGGACTTTGTAGTCACACTTACTTATTTTTACCCAATTTCAGTTGGACTCAACACACCAAAACATTTAAACTGCTATGGCAAATGATAAACCATTGCAATGGCTAGTTACCTCTTTTCTAGGAATACATATCAAGGGTACTCATATACTTTATCTAAGAGCCAGTATATACTATCTGATTTAATTAATTCTACAGAGTACCATAACCTCTGTATCTAAGAGCTGTACACCTGTAAAAGTCCATTAAAATTTATTAGACTTTGACTGTTACATCATACCTTGTAGGTTAAAATAGTTATATGTTGTTGATAGCAACCATTCGAACAGTGATAGCTCTAAAATCAACTATAAACTGTCACAACTTGCTCTGAATTAGTGTCTCAAATACAATTAGCAACATTCACCATATTGTAAATGCTGTGTTTCTAGGCAAAATTTCATTACAGGCATGATTGGAGACTAGCGCATTGATCCTTCTGGCACATTCATCTCTTTTGCCACCTCTAGATGCATTGAAGAACACAAATCTTTAAACTTCACAAGTCTAGTGTCTCCTGGACTTTTGTTATTTTAAAACCTTTTTAACTTGTTTTTAATTCCCCAAAATTGCTATCAGCTCAAGACATAATTAAGCCAAGAGTTGAGAGTGAATAGAAATGGACTGTAGTTTGATATTTTTCCTTTTCTGAAACCTAAACAAATCATTGAATTACTAACCAGTCTCTCTTTTTAAAGTCCAGGAACTGGTTCAAATCACTTATAGGGGCCATGGTGGTGTGTGCTTGTAATCCCAGCTACTCAGGAGGCTGGGGCAAGAGAACTGCTTGAGCCCAGAAGTTTGAGACCACCTTTGGCATTGTAACGAGTCCCTTCTTAAAAATTTTAAAAAACAAAAACAAAAACAAAACACTTGTGTTTCAAATGTAATATAAAATCCCTTAAGGCTGGACTCATAATTTCAACATTATATATGGCTGATGTCTTTGTGTATGTGGGGGGGATATTCCTGTTTTTTCTCTATTTTGGGAGTAGATTATTTCCTGCCTTCTGCCTTTCTCTTCTGAAATGGAAGTTCCAGAGGTGCAAATAAAGGTTGGTTCAGAGTGGATAGAGCCACTCTGAAATTTTCACATCGGGACCAAGCAGGTAAAAATTAAGAATATCCCTGAAATCGCTGTGCAGAAATTATCTGAGACAAAATGAGAAGTAGATATTATATGGCTAATCTTACGTTTTGGTGGAGATGTGAGGAAATGAAGAAGAGGCTTCTGGGGCTAAAGAACTCATGGTCAGTTCTGCATCACCCCTAAAGATGCATGCACATCACAGTAGCAGTTGGAGATTCCCTTAGGGTGGCTGTTTTGTGACAGTTCCTCAGAAAAATAAGCCTACTGGTCACAGCTAGAGATCAGTTGTTTTGGACCAGATTATTCCTTTGCTTCGAGAATCTTCTTGACTTGAAACTCAGCCTGGATGGGCATGCTGGGAAGGAAAGGAGGCAGATGCTTACCAGGTCCTGCTGATCTTCGGGGACAGCTGCATGCAGCAGCCCCACAGCTTGCAGATTGTACTGTAACGGTGTGGACATGGTGTGCACTCAAGGGTTCGTTGGTGGAGACCGGATTCCTGATGTGATGGCATTGAGAGGTGGTGTAAGCTTTAAAAGGTGGGAGTTCACAGGAAGCTAATCTGTCCTCAGAAGGGATTTATGCTGCACTGAGTTCTTGCAAGAGTGATTGTTATGAAAGAACCACCCTGGCCCCTCCCTGGTCTCTGGCTCCCTGTCTTCCGTGTGATCTCCCCCTTTCATAGGCACTCCTTCCATGATGTCCTTTGCCATGTTGTGATGGAGCCCAGGGAGCCCTAACCAAGGCAGGAGCAGATGAAACTGCTAGGTCTTGGACTTCCATCCTGATAAGCTCTCTCCAAAGCCGGTTCCCTTCAATCGGCTGCTTGTCTGGCTGACTCACTTCCCATCTCGTCATTGTTAAGGTCTGGGAAAGACTGTTTCCCACTCCCCATAGTCTGCCCCATCATTAAACAGAGTACTACTAAAATACTACTGGAAGGACAAGAATGCTTTCTTGTTTCTTCATTATTATCAGGCTAATGCAAATACATTTTTAAGTGATTAAATTGATATAATTGATAGTCTTCTCTGAATAAATTAACTAATTTTTAAGATGTACCACTTATGCCATAATTTCTTCAACAGGTAAGGAAAGAATGCACGATATAAACATTTTGTAATACATACTCACCAAAAGGTAATGATTTACATATCTACAATTCTACCTCTTAATGTATCAGGTAGATTTCCTGGAACTAAGTACCTGACGCCCACAATTTAGAGGAGAGATACATTTTGTCTCACAGTTTCAGAAGTTTCAGTCTATGTTCAGTAGGCTTAAACACAGAAATGGCATAGTGGAAGGGTCTGGGATAGAGAAAAGCTTTCTATGTCATGGCAGCCAGAAAGCAAAGAAAGAAGGGGCTGGGGAGGGAGATAGACCCTTCCAGATCATGTCCCCAGTGACCTGCCTCTCCCGACCAGACCATACTTCATAACAGTGAGTCAGCTGTGTCACCCCACCCAGGAGAGCATAAGGACTTTGGGGACATTGTTGCTCTGAACCATAACGGGACAAGAATACATCCAGGGCACTCAGTGACTCACCTCTTCCAACCAGGCTCCACCCTCTAATGGCACATCAGCTCTGTGCCTGGTGTCCCCAAGATCCAAACATCTGAAAGCCCACCGCTGAACACATGAGACTTGGGGGACATCTTAGATCCAAATCATAACAATTAGCTGGAAAGTAATTATATTTTTACAGAAAGCACAAAGCATATTACATGGACTCAAGCATACTGGTTTAACTACAATAATGGTGTATATGCCCATTGATAGCAATTGCCATAATTTCAAGAGGAACATGTTTTACAACTATATAATTCTTACATGACGCACCTCTTATGTGGATTTAGTGTGACCCCGGCTTTCTAAAGTTGAGTTGAAAATTCTGGGTACCAGCCTTCAGGAAATATCAGAGAACCCATATGACTGGATCCATGTAGTGGTTAAAATTAAGCAAGAAACTTCAGAGAATTCAAATATTAGTCACTATGTAAAAATACTTGTTCAACATCTTTAAAGACATATTTAGCCTTAATTTGTTATGTCAGCTTAAATGCAAATGTTCTCTCTGCCACAATCTCTTTGTGGTGAACGGACTTTTAATCTGAACTTGCAAAGTGTGCTCTGGCATATTTTTTTCGCTTGCCATGTTCTGTTCCATTATTTAATCTATCTGTAAAATGCACAATTGGAATAGCTGTTCTCTGCCTCCCTGGCTTTTATGAAGATCACTCCAGTCTCGGGAACAATTTCAATTTGAGATCTATAAATCCATCTATTTACACACCTAGAATATTCTTTTTTTTTTTTATGTGGGTACCGGGAGTTGACCTCAGGACCTCATGCTTGCCAGCAAGCACTTGTGCCGCTGAGCTATCTCACCGGCCCATAGAATATTCATTTTAACCAAACATTATTTTTTAAAATCTTACTAGTTTACCCCAACATGTAGAACCAGGCACAACAAACATGTATTCGACACCTGTTAGTGCAAATCTGCTTGTTTGATTCTTTACATTTATGAGACTCTTTAAGCATCACAGCGACTTGAAAGCCAGTACATCTAAACCTCAAGACTTCAAAAATGAGATAACTTGTTCAGAATTATATAGATGATAAGTAAGTGGCAGGGAAGAGCTAGGATTTGGACCTGTTGGATTCCCCCCCCCAAATTAAAATCTTTCTACTATGCCATTCCGACTCTGGTGTTGGGATCCATCCTTACTCTCTAGGATCAGTTCTATTACATGCGTTCAAAGGGGGCTTGCATTCAGATAACAGACAGATCTTGATGGACACTCTGAAAATAGAACTTTGAGCAAAGTTACTTCCAGAGCTTTTTTGTCAGCAGAATAGATGGATCTTTAGAGAAAGTGAATCTTCTATCATTGACTGATTCTAGCAGATGAGAATGGGGAAGTTTCCAGTGGGGTTAGGAAAATGGTCCTAATGATTATCATCATTTTCATCCCTGAGCTTAAAGAAGGGGGCTGATAGAAGAAGTATGATTATTAAGAAAATACATGTGTTTCAAGATGTGAGGAAAGAGATGTCTTTGAAAAGAAAAAAAAAATGGGTAGTTGGGGACATACTTACGTTTAAGAATTAGCTACAAATAAAAGGTAACCAACAACTTTAGTAGCTCTTTTAGGTAGCACTGGTAGAAAACTAAAATATATATGAGCAAACTATCTGGTGTGTTTTAAATTGTATACTTGTAAATTAGGTTTTTTAATATGAATTTTAAAAATTTGGCAAAATCTGGTAGGCCATGCCCCCTAAAAATTGTACCCCTTACACTTTGTAAACCTACGCTCTTTTAATTTCCATATATAAATCATTTCATAGAAATGATAATCTCAAATCAGAGATTTCACAGACTATCACCAAATAATCCGTGACTGTGAGATGTGGTCTTAATAATGACCTGGGTGATTGATGTAAGCGACAGCGGTGACTCTGATCATCCAAGCTATCTTGAAATGAACAGAACTTCATTGCTGACACTTGTTTCTTCCAGTCCCTTCACAGCCTGTGCTTCAAGGACTGAAGGAAATATCTATTTTCACATGCCAAATTCATCTTCATTAATGGGCATAAATCAATGCAAAGAAATGTCTCAATTCACAAATAAGAATGATTAAAAATGAAATTGAGGGCCAGTGAGATGGCTCAGCAGCGTAAGCGCCTGCCTTGCAAGCGCGAGGGCCCGAGTTCGACTCCCGGATCCCACATACAAAAAAAGGGGCCGGTGATATCGCTCAGCGGCACGGGTGCCTGTTGGCGCGCGAGGTCCTGAGGTCGACCCCCCGGTACCCACAAAAAAAAAAAAAAATGAAATTGAACACATTGGCTCTTTGGTGGTGATGGGTGGGCACTTCTGTAATGTTTCCCAAAGCTCACCGAATAGCTGTCCTCTGAAGACATACAGGGTGAAGGAAACGCATTCTCCAGTGGGTGGAAAGATCAGCCCAGGACAGCCTGTACTTTGCAGAGTGAAGTAGATGGGGAACTGGGCCACCTGGATTCTGTCACTTCTATCATCAGCTAGGTGACTTTGGGCAAATCCTCTTCCTTCTCTGGGTCCTGCTTTCTCATCATTTGTAAATTGAGGGCTGAGATTTGTGACCTCTGAAGACCCCTCCATGAATAGCCATTGGCTGTAGAAGGAACATAAATACCCAGGACAGCAGGTAGACACAGGGAAGATTAAATGGTAGCAATCTATGGCGGTAAAGGTGTTCTGCAGACTCAGACGAGGGCTCTAGAGGAACAGAGGTGGGTGGCAGTGTCCTTAGGCTGGAATAATGAGAACACATTGCTTCTGCTTGCCCCAGTCTTTACTCGTGAGTGGCACTGTTCTAAAGCTCCCCAGGGCCAGTCCCATGGTCACAGGTTCAGATCTCTCTGTACCCTGTGCACAGCTGTGATTGTGGCATTTTATAAAGCTATTGCTTACAAAAAGATTTTGCTGGAAAATTGAAACCTTTGGCTCTCAGGTCACTAAATATAGCTCAAGCATTGACCTTAGCTAACACATCATTTTTGTTGAGCTTTTCATGTGAGAATTCTGAAAGAAAGAATGTCACGGGTGGAGGGTGTTAGGCGACAAGAAGGTAATACTAAATTGCATATATAAATCTACTTAAATTTGATCTCTACCTACTGTGCATGCATTTAGCTCGTAGTAAAAACAGTGTCTCCCATCCTAGTCCTGTTACTGACACCATCACAGCATGACTCCAGCTAGTAGAAGCCTTCCTTTCTGTCACCGTGACCTTCGAGCCATCTTGTGTTTCTCTATGCTAATGGCGTGGAGAAGGATCTCACACAGTGCAGCAGAATAAAATGGTTTCCTCATCTTTACAAAAAAGGGCCTTGCCTAGATCTGTGAGCTTTGGCACTAGCTGTGTGTTTTTCATCTGTTCTGTGCCCGGTTTCAATTTCTTTGGATTATTTTAAATAGCAGAGATGTAGGACATCGAAAGGGTGAAGAGACCTCACTCAAGTCTTCACATGAAATTCCATTTCCTACTTCTGACCTTTAAAAACCTGTAATCTTTTGATAAACACAACCTCTCCTTGATTATTTTAGATGCTCCTTTTTCACTTTTCTATTTCTTGTTTGAGAAGCACTATCTTCTAAATATTCCCACTAGCCAACCAAAAATATTTTGACAAGATTTTCGAAGTCTGCATTATGAAAATTATAGGTATTCAGGGGTTTAAAAATACATTTATACAGACTGCTTTTTCACACTATGCATACTTCTAGTTCCAAAATACCCTCCTGCAATTAACAGTCACCTCTATGGAAGGCAAATGGATGTTTAAGAGTTTTTCTAAATTTCTTTTGCTTAAATGGCTCTTATAAAAATACATGTCTCTTTGGAAAAAATAGACACATAAAGAAATGTTTTTATAGGTAGTCAAGCCATAGAATTTGTTCCAGTTTTGAATATCCCATGAAAATGGACTGGGGTTGAAGTCTCATGGAGTTTTAGTCTAGTAACAGAGGTTTTGATGTGGGGGGGACAATTGGCCCTAGAAAATAGGGGTTCATATCACACACATTATTGACAGTACTATGTAAAAGCATGCTGTGTGATTAGCGACTTTGTCCAGCACTTATTTTCAAGTGTATTTATGAATGAAAGCAGTTTCTATTAGTGACCTATCTACCCTTATCAAGCTATGCAACTTTAAAAAATCTGGCCCCTCTTTTTTCTACTTCAGTTTTCCCAATTGCTATTTGAGCATGTTGGTTTACTCATGCTCACTATAGGGGATGCCACAGTGTGCCGGGCCGGACTCGAGCAGCTTCACCTTTGACTCAGTGGAGCAGCTCTGTGTTTATCTGCCTAACCTGTTAGAATTTCCCACAGGAAGTTATTGGAAGAAAAGAGATCTCATGAAAGACAAAGGATGACAGATGAACTTTCACAGGCTAAAGGATACTAAGGAGACACCGCAAAGAAAAGCAATGTGAGAGCTTGTATTATATCCTGAAAGAGGCAAACAATGGAAAAACTGGCAAACTATGAATATTCTTTGGTAAATTAATAATATTGTTATAATGTTAATTGGTTGATTTGATCTTTGTGCTATCGTTACATAAAACATCAACGTTCTAGGAAATGGATTGAGTTTATGCAGCAACACTGTACTATTTTTACAAATTTTCTGTATTTCTGAAGTTATTTCAAAATAAAGAATGAAGAAGATGTGAAAAATGTCACTTAGCAAATATTAAAAAACATGTGGTGATTATCTCTAAAGGTCCTTCTAGGTTTCTAAAGGGCAGGGGTTCTAGAAAGCAAATGTCAAACCAATGTGGTGAGAATGAAGGAAGAGGATATAATACTTTAATAATTATTCATTCAACAAATATTTACTGAGTACCTAGGTTCAACAAATCTGTACTTAGGATCTCAAAGAAGGTAACCAGGTTCCAGCCTCCTGGAATTTGTGGTCTAGTGAAATGAGAGGTGAATGTGAGAGAGAATGTCAGCTCTAAGTATGCAGATAAAAATAGCAGTCATATGAAAATGTTATCATTTCGAAGACAAAAATATTGAAAGCTATTTTCATATGTATCAGCCCACACTGGCACAGTAACTTAGGGTATCTCAAACTTGCCACTGTTAACATTTGGACCAAGTGGTTCTTTGCTGTGGAAGGCTGCCCTGTGTGTTGTAATACACGTTTTCCAGTATCTCTTGCCTTCTCCACTATATCCCAGTACCATCCTACACTCTCATTTTTAACAAACAAAAATTTCTCCAGACTTTGCCAGCCATCCCCTGGAAAATATAATTACCTCCAGTTGAAAACCACAGAAGCAAATAATTCTACTTTGTCTGTTATTTCCTAAGGATAGAGACAATTTTGGGTTCTTATCTATGACAGCTAACAGTAAGTACTAAATGTTTAACAAATGTTGGTTGAATTGTATTTGTAAGAGCTGAAGGGTTGATGGTCCTTTTCATAATTTCTCATTCATCAGTTTCGTGTTTGTAAGTTCCAAAATACTTGCTCCAACCAACTAATTGATAAACATTTTCCAGTGATTCTGGTATTGCTAATAGGGTTCAAGTTATACTGCTCAAGTTGTAGATTTTGTTCAAGGAACTTGCAGTGTATTAGGTGAGATATCAGTTGTGTAGGTGCAAGTATAATGATTAGCAAAAGGAATATACAGAAAGGGTAAAATGAAACACTAGTGGTAGTTATTATAGGAGCTGAACTTTGGGAGAATTTTTGGGCCAGGAGTTTTAGGGAAGGCTTTGAAAGATAAAAGGATAAAACTATGAAGTTGGAAACTTAGAGAGGGAGGTGTGGGCAGCCACACAAGGGAATGAAGGATAAGAAATAGAGGTAGTCCCATTTCTTCATTCACTGATGTCTGAAAAATTCTGCTGCAACAGCAGTTTGAACTTGGGAAATGCAGCTGCGGCTAATTTGTGTGGAAATGGAATCTTCTTGTTTTAACTTTTGACAGTATGGGAAATATCCAAAAGAGCTTGACAGTATTTGAGATTCAAATGTTATTTGTCATTGAAATGACTTTACAGCTGAGTAAGTTTCACATATGAGCATAGTTTTGCTTTATTATTTTTGCTTGAATTCATTAAGAAACATTATCAAGTCTGTATAAAGGCTAATTTCCAAAGCCATTTGAAGTCTAATGATAGTCACCCAGGGCAGTTCTTATTCAGAAAAATCCCAAAATTAGTCTTATGCCAGAAAATGTCATAAACAAAAAAAGTGTGCTGTTGGTACGTTGTTGGCCTTCTGTATGATTGGGAAGTTAGGAATATTCAATTCTATTTCCTTAGAAAAATACTTAAAAGTGCCTGTAGTTAAATCCATTAGAGCATTTGAGATTCATTGCATTGATGGGATGGGTTCATAAGATATGATTGATTCAGGACAGTCCTTGGAGTATCTACTGATGGACAATGGACTTAAACATTGCATTTAAAAAAATTGTAAATTAGCCCAACTAAGTTCTTCCCACTCTTTATCATTACCAATCATGACATTCTTGGCAGATTCCACTTCAGATTGTACCTAATCAGTGTTTCTTCCAAATTTTGAAAATATTACCAGCTGTAGTTCCACATGAACTAGTAAAGCCTAATGTTTCAGTCAAATAAAGTCAGCATTCATTTCTTAAAATAAAAACTTAGCAGTAATAAGTAATTCCTATGAGCTCAAGAGTCAAGGAAAATCACTTAAAATCATTTGTTTTGAATTTAAATTGACTATTGATTTGTTCCTGGCTTCCTCTTCTGTTCATTTGTAACCCCTCTCATTTTGTTTCCATTAACCTTAGAATTCTGTTTTAGGACAGGTTTAGATATTGACCATTCTGGGAAATACCAGTTACTTGAAGCTTCATTACTGTGTATTCAAGACTATACGTTTTTAATTTGAGGAAAGTCTTTGCTTTATTTTACTGTGATTTTTTTTTCTTTTGGAACTCCCCTAATGTTCACATTTTATTTCCTTTGTCAGTCATTTATTTCTGTCATTGTCCTTAAATATTTTCTTTTTATTTTCTGTTTCATTTGTATTTTTCTGTCGAAACTGACCATTGGCGTATATTGGTGATGATACCCGTAAGACTGTATTCAGATTTATTGTTTCCTTAACAAAGTCTTTCAAAGCAAAAAGATTTGGTCCAGACTCTCACCTTAAATTTCATTATCACATTTCTTTAGTCTTCTGCTATCTAGAACCATTTTTCTGTTTTTTTTTAACCTTTGCAACTTTGACACTTTTGAAGATTACTGGTTAGTTATTTTGTAGTATGCCCTCCAATTTAGGCCTAATAGTTCTTTCTACATGTCTATAATTAGTTTTTCTATCATTAGCAGTAGACACCCAGAACCTATGCTAAAATTTTAAGCATTCCATCCAGTAGCGCATTAAATTTTCTGCTTAAGGTATAGCCAGATCTCTCCATTGTGAGGTTTACTTTATTTTTCTTAAAATATTTTGCAAGATAATACTTTCACACTATGTAACTACCCTATTTTCATCAAATTATAATTTAATTCATGTATTTAAATCAGGATGGGCATGTAGATTTTTAAAATTTAATGGCTTATAATCTATTATTTTTATTAATTTATTTTGATGATCAGGTTGTCACAGATTTGTCCAGCGGGAATTCCTTAAATATAGTTTGTGTGTCCTCTTTTTTCTTTTTATTTTATGAAGAAATTTTAAAAATTTCATAAGCAAATAATAAGAGAATAACAATAGTTATTACACCGTGTATCATCTTCAAAGTAGTTACTCAGTGCAAGACATAAAAAAGATTCTTACAAAACAGATTACAAATTCAAAAAGGTATTCTTACATAAAAAGATTCTTACAAAAAAGAAACCAATAGATAATAACACAAACTTTCTTTTCAACAAACTAAGATAAACTATTAGTATAAATGAAACAAATTAGCATATATAGTGAAATATCTCTCAAAACACAGAATATGTAAGTTGGGAAAGTATTTGAACTTCTCCCTACTTCCTGTTTATCTCTCTACTCCTTTTCTCTCTATTTATGTGTATATATATATCCTTGAATAATATATATATATATTATACATACATATTATACACTACATATATTATACATATGTATAGTGTTTCTGCATTCTCTTGAATTGACCTTGTAACTCTTTGAACACATTCTTATTTTTGTGCACACAAAATGTTTCAGCCTCATATTGTACTTTCTTTGCCTCAGATCTGGAATTATTAATTTCTCTAGGGAATTCTGGTTCCTTTTAGTCAGGACAATGGTATTTATAATCCGGGAAGTGCTTGCTATCTGCTGTGCCACTTCTGCCAGGCCCTATCAGTGAAGAGAAGTAGAATATATATACATACATATTTCTTTCACACACACTTAGATTTACATTTCTTTATATCTCCATGTACATTTTGAAAATCATGAGGCCACACACCTTCAATTCTAATCTACCTCCACAGAATTCATTTTAGTTAGTTCCTTTTCATTTTTTAGTGGTGTATCTTCACTCTCTGGGAAGCCTGGCTTTGATATATTTGTTTGTTCCATTTCTCTATATGTAATTAATCTGTTCCTTCGGTCATCTCTCTGCCACCATCAACCCACAATGTGAAGGCCCCCTCATCCTAACTGAACTCTGACTTGTCCCCCTGGGTTGCTGCTCCCCCAATTCTCTTCACTCGGTGACACATCTTCTCCATGTGACACACACGTGCCCCCACCAGGCATGAATGATTCTCATGAATGCAGACCATGCTTGGCCTCATCTAGTAGTTTTTGTACTAAATAGGTTGAAGAGATGAATTTTTTCTCAATCATTTCCGAAGATGTCTTGCTTCTTGTTTTATTTACTGCATATACTTTCTATTTAACATCTGAACTTTACTATTTCTGATAAAGCATGTAATACTTTTCTCGATAGCTTTTTGTAATCTTAATTTTCATGTTTCATGCCCATATTGTTTTGTGTGTTTTCAAAGAATATTTCAAGGTTCTTTTCAGTATTTTGCTTTGTAATTTGTTATTTATACCTTAAATGCCTCTTAGGTATTTCAGGTATTTTTGAGCTATTTTGTCTAATTGATTCATTGATATTTTCCACCTTTGAGTTTCCTCTCAAAAACATGGAACTCACTTCCAATGTCAGTATTTCAGTGAAGTTTTCTGATTTCTTCACCATTCTCATTATAGCAAATGTGATTTCCATTCTTATTCCCTTACATATTTCCTCAATAGTTACTATAACTATAGAGAAAAATTTAGTAGAAGGTAAAGCAATCCTTGTAAAATTAATTGGAAAGATGACCATTAAAATTCATTTCAAGGATTTAAGTATTAAGAATTATCTGCTCCTTGAATACTTAAATTATCATTAAAACCAACAGGACTGATGCTGTGTTGTGGGAGAGCTACATTTGCATTGAAAAATGTGTTTTTAATAGACTTTTTAGGGCATAAGAGAGACAAAACCATCTACTTAATTCAGTCATTTAATAAACATCATATGCTAGCACTGTGAAGTGTTAGGAATCCTGAGATAAGACGTTCTTTGCTTCCTAGTTTCTCAGAAATTTATTTTAACTGATTAAACTGGCAAATATCCTGCTATTAAATAATGACTAAACTGGGAAAGTAGTCTTAGTTTAAATTTTTTTGTCAAACCTCTTTTTAAAATTTTATTGGTACTTAAAGTGATTCTGGTAGGTTGAGTGCTATAATCTTCAAACGAGTCATGGATTAGTTTTCTATTTGAGTCCCCACCAAAACTAGGGAATTTTTTTTTCAATTTTATCTCTATTCCAACCCAGATTACCCTGGGATATTATGCAATGCTATTAATGCCAGTTACTCTTTGGATTATTATTTGAGTAGTGAAAAAACAAAAAACAAAAAACAAAAGAAAAAAATCAAAACCAAGAAACGCCATGTTGATTCCCACTACCCACCCCACACATGTGAAATCACCTTTCTAGGACTTATGTAAGTCACACAATCCCTTACCTATGTTTGTCCTCTTGTTAGGTGTAAGGTGAACTCACAATCTTTTTTTCATTTGCTTCTCATATCTAATGCCATAGTTCGGACAAAATTATTTCCTCCCTTTACAGTTGACAAGACAAATTTAAACCGAATGACATAGATTCCAGTCTCCTCACTTCTTTCCACTGGACTAAGCTAAGGGCAATGCCTCTTTGAGTCTCTTAGAGCTGTGGACAAAGTAGTTTTCAATTTACGTAGCTTCCACTATAGGGAAAGCTAATCTGACTATCTGGCCTAAATCCTGCGCTGTCTAAACTTCCTTCTGAATTATCTTGTAACTGGCTGGTTCTTGTCTTCTCTACACCAATGGTTCCTGTCTTAGTTACTTTTCTTGTTGCTGAAACCAAATACCAGTACCCCAAGTGAAAAGGGGAAATGTTTATTTAGCTCATAGTGTGTAGAGGTTTCAGTCCATAATTGGCTGGTTCCAAGGCAGCGACACATAGCAGAGGGGCAACAGTTCATGGCTGCGAAGACAGCAAAAGCAGCATAAGAGAGGAGGGACAGAGACAAGCCTCTTTCTATCCCTTATATTGTAGCCAACCTATGGGGATTAAGGCCATGCCAATCCAATCGGTGGACTGATCCAACAATCACCCACCCTTAATCCCAGCATTGCACTATGAATCAATCACACGCTCTAGATTCAACCACCTCTGAAAAAACCCTATGCCTGGAGGGGCATCAAGACACAAACCATAACAGTTCCTATTCTTCCTTGTTGAAGATGAGCTGAAAAGATCTATTGTGTCATCCTCCAAACTTGTCATTTGGGTCTTGAGAGAAATTAAAGCAATTGATTGCTTCACGATGACATCTTGTCTTACCTTGCTTACCTTTTAACTTTGTCCAATTTTTTATTAATTTGTTATTCAAAATCAAGCTCTAATTTTTCATCGTGAAGAAGAGTGAGAAAATGCAGGGCAAGTAGTGAGTAGAGTAGGAAGAAATTATTGAGATACAGTTTTCAGCTCTCTTTTGTACTTTATAACGAAAGGAGAACTATAAAATTATTTTATAGCTTTGGGATTATAGTGCCTAAGTGAGATAACACTTCCAAAAGTGAGCATATAATTATGGACAGATAATGAAAATATAGTTTCTATATTTCACAATTTTTATTGTGAAATATGCCATTTAGAAGAAAAGCACAAAAATGTAAACATGTAGCTTAATTTTAACACATTTGTAAAAATACGAGCACTCATTTACCCACAGTTCAGTTCAGATTCCCAAAGCCAATCTGTATGTATTCCCAAATACAATCCTGTTTTGCCCCAATGAACTTCAGTGTTCTAAATTTTATAATAATCTTTTCTTTGTTTTTCCTTTATAGTTTCTCCATACACCTTTGAAACTGTAGATGATATGTTTGGTTGTATATTGTTTATTTTATGAAAAAGTAGAACAAAATTTCATAACAAAATAATATGAGACTAACAACAGTTAATACACTGTGTATTGTTATCTTCAAAGTAGCTACTCAGAGTACAAGACATGAACAAAAAAGAGTCTCTCTTACAAAGAAGAAACAAAACAGATATTAGCACAAAACTTTCTTTTCATTGGTCTGAGAAACTAGTACTATAAATGAAACAAAGTACCATATATATTAAAATATTTTTGAAACCACAGAATAGGTAATCTGGGGAGAACTGTGTGAACCTCCCCTTACTTCCTATTTATTTAGCTTCTATTTTGCTCCTAATTTGCATATATAAATATAAATATATATATATATATATATATATATATACTTATTTGAGTTTCTCATATAAGAGAAACCATGTGATAAGGTTGTGTGTCTGACTTCTTGTGCTTAACATTATTTCTCAAGAATATTGTAAAAATGGATTCATTCACTTGTGTTCATTTTCTGCTGCTGAACTTTTTTTACCCTTGAGCTTTATCCATGTTGTTTCAGTAAGCTGCAGTTGTTAATTTCCAATGCTGTCTGCTTTTCCATTACATAGATACACCATTATTTACCTTGTATTTACCGTTGGTGGATGTTTGGCTTTTCCAGTGTCTAGCGATTATAAATAATACTGGTGTGAATATTCTCACCTGCTTGGTTTAGATGTGGCTTCTCCCCTCAGGCCCACGCCTCTGTGTGGCAGAGTTGAAACTGTGGAGTCTTTATGAGGTTGGGTCTAGTGGGAGGTAGTTCAGTCATGGGACTGGGCCCTTAGAAGAGATTAAGGCAGTTCTCATGGAACCCCAATTAAGTCTTACTAGAGTAAATCATAAATTAGTAAGCCTACCTTTGGACTCTGTCTGCTTCCTGTCTTGCCCTTGATCTCTCACTTTTGCGTGTGCTCCTACCATTTGATACTATGTGCCACCAGGTCTTCAGCAGAGCCCAGGAAACGCCAGTGTCATGCCCCTGAGCCTCCAGAATTGTTAACTAAATAAACCTCTTTTCTTTATATATTACCCAGCCTCAGGTAGTTTGTTATAATAACAGAAAACTGGCTAATACATCACCCATTTCTCTTGATTTACATATCAAGAGTACATAGTTACAGGGTTTCAAATATTTTCCCCTCTCTGTGTAAGTTGCCTTTTTGTTCTCCTAGGGATATATTTTACTAATTAGATGTTCTCAATTTTATTTTAATATAAAATATATCAATATTTTCAAACAGAATGATACCATCCTGGGTTGATGGTTGAAGCCATTCTTCTACCTATATTATCATTTAAAAGCTCTATCATTTTTCTTTTCAAATACATGTCTATGATCCATCTGGAAACATTAGGATTGTTGTCAGCTTTTGCCTACTTATAGCAGTTTCTATGGTTAGAAAAAAGTTCTTAGGTACATTTTATATAAGTCTTTTTATTGAACATATACACCCATTCTTCTCTGGTATATATCTAGAAATGGAATTTTTGAATCACAGGGCAATGGTTAACTCCAAATCGTTATCTAAGGTATTGTACCTGCTTGCATTTCTGCCAGCAATGCATGAGACTTGCAGTTGTTTCACATCCTTACCAATCCAAATTATTGCTGGCCTTTTATTTTCAGTTATCCTGGCGAACATATGCTAGTATCTTATTGTAGCTTTAATTTAACTTTTCTAATAATTAATGATTTTGAATGATTTTTCTTATCTTTGTTAGATATTTGTATACCTTCTTTGGGAAAGTGCCTATTCAAGTTATTTGCCATGTTTGAAATTCTGTTTTTGGCTTTTCTTTTTTAATATGTATGTGTTATGTGTATATGCAGAAACAAGTCTTTTATCTATCAGCATATTGTAAACATATTTTTCAGACTATATCTTATCTCTTCACTTTTTTAATGATCTCTGATGAAAATAAATTTTGATTATATTAAATCCAATTTCTCAAGTTCTTTTTTTTATTGTTATTTGCTTTTCTTTAAAATATTTTTATTTGCCAAAAATAAATCACAAATATATCACTCTTTTCTTCCAAAGAACTTAGTGTTTTATATTTTGCTATCTAGATGTATAATCTATTTCAAGTCAGACTTTGTTTATAATATGAAGTAAGAAGTTAAGCTCTTGTCCAATTGGATAGCAAATTGACCCAGTATGATTTACTAAAAATCATCCTACTGGGGCTAGAGACATAGCTCAGCGGCACAGCACCTTCCTGGCAAGTGCAAGATCATGAGTTCGATCCCCAGTACCAAAAAAAAAAAAAAAAAAAAAGATCATCCCATCTCCTCAGAATTGCTTTGTTGAATGCCAAGTGACTGCAAACACACACACACACACACACACACATTTATGGGCACTTTATTCTGTTGTATGATTAATTTCTCTATGTCCTAGTGTCACACTGTTGCTTTAAAGTAAGTCTTGAACTATGGAGATGTAAATCCTTCTACAACTTGGTCTTGACTATTCCAGGTTTTCTGCATTTCTGAATAAATTTTAGAATCAGTTACCAATTTTCACAAATATACAAAACTTGGTTGAGTTGATTGGTATGGTGTTGAATTTATAGATTTATTTGAGGAGAACATTCAATAATTTGGTGAAAAGACGCAATTAAAATATTTTGTTTCAATCTATAAACACAGTATAGCTTTTCATTTAAAAGACCTTTAATTTCTTATAGGTATATTTTGTATTTTTACATTGGCAATGTTGAAGACATTTTATTGGACTTATTACTAGGTTTTCAACTTTTTACTTATACTGCAAGTAGTATTGTTTTTTCAAAATCAAATTGCCCCGTTGTGATTTTCTTATTATGTTCTCAGTTAAATCTATTACTTTGAGAATTTTTTAATATGGTTTTTACTTTGAAGGGTATTCTTTTACTTTTTGGTGGTGCTGGTGATTAAACCTAGGGTCTTGCACATGGGTGGCCGGCACTCTACCACTGACTCTTTACCAGCCTTGGTATTTATTTTGAGATGGTTTTATCTTTTTGAACCTCTCCTAGGTTCAGTCCACTTTTGTTTCACAATTTTCTGTTTCTTTATCTATTTTTATGGTGCTTTAAAATTTCTGATTTGAAACATTCTTTCTGAAAATTCTTATTTACTCATTTTGAATTCACATTGGATTTTTCTCTACTTTGTGATTGTTATGGTGGGTACTTTATACTAGCTAAATATTTTGGCCCTTACTGTTTAAGCTTTGTATCGATAGCTTTGTATTGATGTCCTATTGTAATAGCTTTGTATTGATGTGGTTTATCTAACTCTGTTCCTCTTTAATTGTCTTGAATTTTCTTCACATAAATGCGACAAGTGTTTTTATGGAGAAGGTGTTTGAGGTATTCAGGGGCAAACTATGTTGCTTATTTCAGGTATGCTTCCTTTTGTCAGTTTAGTGAAGTATAGTTTTATTAATACATGGTATCATTTGGGGGCAGGGTGTGGATTAGTGTGACTTCTAATTTTGTGATATTCTTATCTTAGTAAAACAAAACATCATCCTGAATTTTACCAATGTTTTAAGAATATGTTCTTCCTATATATATATGGTTTCTTCACTGACTGCCTCCTACACTAATTCAAAATTTAGATGGTATCAAATTTAGGAGTAAATTTTTTCTCAGTTTTGGAAGGTTAACTATTAAAAAATCTATGCATCTTGTTTCTCTGAAGCTTTATTTTGAATCTCTAGTGACGTATAAACATCTTCACTCCATATTCTGTTCCTTGTGTTTGTGACCATTATTTATTCAAAGCTCATAGTCCTCATGATAGTCACATAGAAAATCTATTGCATTATACAGTGATATTTTTGATTACAGACTTTTAGAGGGCTTTATATGCATTGTTTTGAGGAAATACTATTATAAATAATGTGCAATTAAGATTCTTCTATATAACTTTATTGTGTTTTTCTTGGCTCAAAGGAAAAGAAAACCTAAAGTGCTAGAAAGACTGAAAGACTCATGTAGCATTTTTTTCATTTATATTTCTTATGGGCTCAAGCATTTGGAGAAATTACTTGAAACCATTGAAGATTAACCAGAAAGAAAACGTCCAGAGACTAAGAAAACCCATTTGACTCGAATCGATTACAATACGCCTACAGAGTCTGAAATACTCAGAGATTAGCTCCAGATACGCAGAATGTTCCAGTACTAAGTCTTAACACATTATTATGTCCATTGCTTGTAAGTGTTCTCAGAAACAAATATTATTCTTCTCGTATACGTCCATCTATTGCTTGGACGTTGCCCTTGAAGTTCATTGTATCACCGAGAGCCCAAGTTGGTCAGTGTTGGCCAGTGTCCTCTAGGAGGCAGCAGAGTAGCAGTTGCCGTTTACCTGGTAGTTACTGGAGAAGTCTGAAGGCCTAGAGTTGTGAGAAGCACTGGCCTCAGGGAAAATAAGAAGGCAAGAGTGGAAAAGTGTCAAGATGTACGGATCCAAAAAATATGCAAATGTAAACCTGTATGTTCTGGGGGCAGAAGCATAACTCAGTTGGAAATGAGAGCTAGTTTTGTGCTAATTAAGTGAATAGAGAAAAGAATACTTAACTTTTTCATCAAATGTTTCCTAAATACCTGAACTAGGATGGACCCTTAAGAGTTATCTGCTTGATGTTCACTGAGACATATAAACAAGTAATTAAGTATAATGTGTGCTGTCACTTGAAGAAATGCGAAAGGTGCTATAGGAATTCAAGACTATGTGGTGGGTAGGTGGGAGGCTGCATGTTTGAGTGGCATTTGTCCCTGGTTTAGAGGGTGAGTGGTCAGAGAAAGAACTGGGAGAAGATGCTGCACTTCTGGTCAATGGTGAGCTGTTCAGCCGAGCTCTAGGGTGATGTCCACACGAGGAAATGGAGAAGACAGATAGTAAATTCATGTGCATCTCTCCTCTATACAGGTATTTCTGTTAAACTACTCTGAGGGTAAAGTCCATGGACTCCTTTCATCAATAGACTGGTTTTCATGGTTCTTTGGGGTTGTTCCTTAAGAGAATGAAGACTAACTTGTCTTATGAAAAAGTATTTTGTTGAAGCCAGAAAGTCCTAAGGCAGATCAGCAATATGAGCTCTCACTCTGTTACAACATCACAAGGAAATGACGTGGGGTGGGGAGGAGGAGCTTTACCAGAAAAGACAAAATATGTCAACTCATTGTGCAACCATTGCTCATTGTTCCCTCATTGGTTTTCTTTGTGAGCTCTAGACATCTAGAAATTCTCTGGGGATAAGTACTAAAGGATCCAGGACTTTTGGATTCTTGACATTTATCCTTCTCCTTCTCTCAGCATCAATGGATCCAGAAAATATCTAGACACACACGAGATCTTACATATAGATCCAACTAAGGGAGAGGTTGTCCCTGATCAGCTTGTTTAATATTTGGTGTGATACAGAGTAGAGGTAGGAATATTGTTTTATTCTAATAAAGACTCCAGACTCCCAGTGCCTAAGTGGCTGATTTCATAACTTTTCCATTTCTACAAGACTAATACCTAGCATAGACTAAGCACTTGGACAATAGCTATCAAATAAAATAGATGGGTGTACCCATCAATCAATCAGTTGGATTATATGACACCAAAGATATCTGTGAGGGTTTGTATCCCTGTATTTGCTGCTCTCTGTCTCTTGTCTGAACCAAATTTGAGATTATTGGTAATGTGAAAGAAAGTCATAGAAACATTCAAACTGACAAATTATTCTGTTCTCTAAGGCAGAGCTTCACAGTCAATGTACCAAGCAGTTCATCCCCATGCTGTGAGAAATGAACCAACTCTGTTCTTGAAGAGGCAAGCAGATTCACCATAGCTGAGGCTCCTGTTGCCTTAGGTCACAAAAAGTCTCATTTTAGATGCCTTAGAAGATAGCATGATTGGAAAGGCTGTGCTCCATGATCCTCAAACACTAGGAGAATGAAAACTGGCATTCTCTGCTTTGACGAGAAACCCTGAGTGTCCAGGAGGTGTTTCTCTGCTGGGGTTTCTTCCTAGCTACCAACTGCTGAGTGTGGCTGCCCATTCCGGACAATAGGCATGCAGTGGTGAGGCAGCTTCTGTTTCAGCTGACCAAAGAGCATGATGGGATGTGGCCCCAAGTGTAGCCAGTTACAGAGTTTCTAGAAGCCTGACTATGGGCTCCTGATGGTACACTTCTCAAATTTGTCATCCGTAATATCTGATACTTTTGCTATTTTTATGTCCCTGAATCCACTATTACTGTAATACAAGGCAGCTGCATTGTGGCTGCTCCAACCATGGAAATAGCATCTGCAAGTTAAAACATTATTGCACTTTGAAATATTTGATATGAGATTTTTTCTTTTTTCGTTCTTTCTTTCCTTTTTTTTTTTTTGCATTCAAACCTCACTGACAAATTACAAGAAAATTCAATATTACTTTTGTTAATGGAAGTTAGGGAAAGTTTATTAGATACATTTTTTTCTTTTAAGAGTAGGAAATATTTATTGAGAGAAAGATAGCTTTTGCCTAAGAGAGAGAGAAGAGGGGCTTGGAAAGTGGGTTGTCCATGAGCCCACTTCTCAAAGGAAGTCTTATAGAGCAAAATCACAAGGCAGGTATAAGGTGGAACAAAACTATGAGCAACCAGTAAGATTACAAATACAGTTGCTTAGGTAATGGTAATATTGATTCAATGGAAGATCACCAGCTGGGACAAAACTATGATCACTGAATAAGATTACAAGTATAGTCGGTTAGATAATATTGATCCAATGGGGAAGCAAATCATGTAGCAAGTATGCATAGAAAGAACAAGGACCTTTCCTAGAAGGGGTGGGTCAGGGACTCTTACTGGTCCCCCATGCAGGTGATTGACGCCTATTTAGAATATCAATCATTAGTGTTTATCCCTGGGGGAAATATGTACATGTAACATTCTACCTTTCATCTTGAGGTCTGGCCTTTAGCGAATGCACCTCCACCTATAGTCATAATGTATGTTCTGCACTGACTCGAGGGCCTGGCCCTGTCTCACTGCCTATAATATTTCTAACTAACTTAGCTGTCTATAACATTCCCCCCTCTGAAGAGGTACTGCTAACTGCTGTGAGGGTCAAGGGACGATGACCGTTCTGGCTACTTCAGGCTGAAGGGTGTTGAAGTTGTGATTGGCAGTCAAAGATACTCTCCAGAGGGTCTATCTAAAGACCTTTAATAGAGGCCGGTTTTTGTCTTGGGTAGTTGTATAGCTTTAAGTCTGGAGGAGATGAAGCCAAAGAAATAGTTAAGTATGCATGGGCCAAATAATAAGATCAACAAGATTATTATGAATACAACCACCAAAATTTCTACCAGGAAGAGCTAGTAATAGCCTCCCCAAAAAGGGTAAGGAAAAGGTGCAGGGAATTTCAGAGTTTGACATGGCATTAAATTGTTTAATATCTTGAACAGTCATTGAGATATTAGCAGAAGGATCAGGAATGTACACACACATTCAGCTTTCACAATTGTACAGGTACTCCCTTGTGTGCTGTTAGAATGTCTAATGCCATCTGATTTTGGGGGATGGCTTGCCTCATTAATTTACTTCTTTATTCAGGAGAGACCAGTTGTGGTGTTGCTTAGGGGCCATTGAGTATAGTTATTCAAGGCCTTGAGGTGTTGCATGAAATCCTCTAATCCTAGGGAAGGGTTAAAGATAGAAGCCAAATGATCATACCAGTGAAACACACTTTTAGACCATTGATGTCATAGGCAGGGTAAGTTTGCAGGTTTGTCGATACTTTTGACAGTACTGCCTTGTAATCATGCAAGTCCCAATGCGTATCTCCCTATCTATCCAGGGGGTAGCTAGGGCCACAAATTGGTTCCAAAAGACCAATGAGTGCCAGTGGGGGATTCCCATCTAATTCTAGAGCATTTAAACCAGTCTGTTGCAAATCAGTCTGTTGCAAATCAATTAAACTTGTAAAGTTATGGTGTGTGTACCCTGTTCAGGGGATGTCTATCCCACATATTTAATAGAGTTAGGCCAAAAAGAATTAGAGTAATTTCTTTGTTCTCAACATAAAGGGCCTTTCTATTAAGTTGTCCCATAGTTGGAGTTAACCACATACAATCATCATGAGTATAAACAATGACTTTCTGTCCTTCACTGAGTTGTAAAGCCCTTGTCAGAGCTATGGGTTCTGCTAGCTGGGAACTAGCCCCAGGGGCAAGTGAGGAGCTCTTAAGTATCTGATATAAAGTCACTACTGCAGGGCCAGTGAGATGGCTCAGTGGCTTAAGCGCCTACCTGGCAAGCACGAGGGCCCAAGTTCGACTCACGGAACCCACATACGAAAAAAGGGCTGGTGATATCGCTCAGCGGCACGGGCACCTGCTGGCACGTGAGGTCCTGAGGTCGACCCATGGTACCCACAACAACAACAACAAAAAAGTCACTACTGCATACCGTGCCTTTCTTGTCCCATTTCCCGTGAAGGAACTGCCATCACAGAAGAGGGTCAAATCAGGGTCAGTAAGGGGTGAGTCTAACAGGTCTTTTTTGGCTGTGCACATATGGAGAATTACCTGTTCACAGTCATGTCTTTCAGCCTCGGTTTTTTTTCCCTCTGGTAGAAAGGTGGCAGGGTTTAAGGAGGAACAGGTCTTTATTCGAACAGGTGTCCTTCTAGAAGTAGTGCCTGGTATTTAAAAAGTCTGTTGTCTGATAGTCATAGGCTCCCTTTGGAAGAAAGAAGTCCTGCCGCATTATGAGGTGTATATACAGTGAGATCTTTGCCTAACGTCAGCTTGGATGCCTCTGGTACTAGGAGTGCCACTGCAGCCACAGCTCTAAGGCATGCAGGCCATCCCTTTGCTGCAATGTCTAATTCATGACTCAGATACACTATAGGCTGTTGAGCAAGCAGGTCCTTGATCCTGTATAAGCATTCCGAAAGCCATGCCCTGCCTTTCATCAACATACAGATTGAAACGGGGTCCTATCAGTAGGCTCAGTGTTGGGGCATTTAGAAGTGCTTCTTTAAGCTTTTGGAATATAGTTTGGGAATCAGGTTCCCAGGTTAAAACATAGGTGTCTGTCTTTTGGGCTTTCTTTATAAACTGATAGAGGGGTTATGCAGTCTCACCATATCCTGCTATAAGGTGACAAAAGCCTATATTCCTAGGAATCCCCTCAGCTGTTTTAGAGTCTTGGGCTACAGGAAGGAAAGTATTGGTTTAATTCTCTCTTTCCCCAGCCTTCAAGTTCTCTTAGATATGATAAGGCCCAAGTATTTTACCTCAAGGCTGCAAAGTTGCACCTTACACCTATAGACCTTATAATCCCTGTCTGCTAGGAAATTCAGCAGAAGATGGGTGCCTTGGCTAGAGAGCTCTGCTGAGGGGTACATGACAGTGTATCATCTACATATTACAAGACTGTGACCTGGGAAAATTCAAAACACTTCAAGTCATAGTAAAGCACTTGCCCAAAAAGGTGAGGGCTGTGTCTGAATCCTTGAGGAAGCACAGTCCACATTAGTTGAGAGGCTTGGTCATGAGGATTTTCAAAGCCAAAAAGAAACTGGGTCTGTATGTAAAGGAATACAAGAGGAGACGTCTTTTAAAAATCTAACACTGAAAACGAATCAGCATCTTTTGGGATCTGAGAAAGGAGAGTGTCCACCGGGTGGATTGGCACTACTGCTTCTTTTATCAATCTAAGGTCCTGTACCAACCTCCACTCCCTACTGGGTTTTTGAACTCCTAAGATTGGAGTGTTGCATGGACTGTTACAGGTTTTAAGGAAAACTTGTGCCCTTAATTTAGCAACTATAGGAAATAATCCTCTCTTAACTTCAGGATTTAGAGGGTATTGTCTCTGGTGAGGAAAAATAGTAGGATCTTTGAGATGTATTTGTACCAGAGCAGTTATTATTGCTCTACCTATTCTACCTTTAGTTGCCCATACATTGGGATTTATTTCTGTCTCCATGAGGGGAAGGCAGTGTACCTGACCTGGGTGCATATACATTACAGTATTCAAACCAGATAAAATATCTTTCCCCAGGAGGGGAACTGAACTTTTAGTCATAATTAAAAAGGAATGTGTAGGGCCGGTGAGATGGCTCAGCAGCTTAAGCGCCTGCCTGGCAAGCGCAAGGGCCCGAGTTCGACTCCTGGAACCCACATACGGAAAAGGGGCTGGTGATATCGCTCAGCGGCACGGGCGCCTGCTGGCGCGCGAGGTCCTGAGGTCAAACCCCGGTACCCACAAAAAAAAAAAAAGGACTGTGTAAAAAGAAAACCATCTCAGTTACAGCCTAAGGGTTGTGAGAAACAGTGAGTTACCTCCTCTCCAGTGACTCCTTTCACTGAGGTATGACAGCTGGAAGGAAGGCCAGGGTTGAAAAGAAGGACTGAGAGACACACATCAGTGTCCAGCAGTAGGCTGGCTTCTTTTCCCTCTGTAGTCATGATTACCCAGGGTTCCTCCATGGAGATGATAGTCCAGCCAGAGGGAGAAGGCAGAGAGTGCCCCAGGGCCCTTCAATCTTGCTGGACCAGCTGGTAAGATGGGTGTGAGCTCTGAGGCCTTCACCTCAGAGGGTAGTCCAATTTCCATTGGTCACTTTTGCAATCAGGGCATGGCTTAGGGGGGCTCTTATGGAAGTCCTTCTTAAGGTAGCCTGGCTTTCCACAGCAGTAGCAGGTGAGTTGAGTTGTCAAGCTCTTCCTGGAGCCCCAAGAATTAGGCATGGGGTTTATTCCTTTTAAATCTGCAACAAAGTCAGGCATTTTCTCTTAGTTTCTTTGTTTTCTCCCCTTGGCCTCCTCCCCATCTAGAATATGAAATACTGAAGAGGCAATTCTAGCTAAAATATCAAGTGAACTGTTTGGAGCAAAAGCCATCTTTTGTAGCTTTTTCTAACATCTGGGGCTGACTGGGTAATAAACTTGTTTTTAAGAATAATCTGTCCTTCTATAGAATCAAGAGCTAGGGAGGTATGTTTCATCAATGACACTCAAAAACAATCTAAGAAGGCAGAGGGATTCTCGTCTTTCTCCGATGAAGATCTGACAATTTAAAATAACTGAAGGGCTTAGTTCTCATCCTTCTTAGACCTTTAAGAATACATGTCTGAAAATGTCTCCTATTTCAGTTCCCCATCCTGTTGGTAGGCCAGTGGGGGATTTTGTATAGGGACTGCTTGGGCTCCAGCAGGAACCTCCTGTTCTCCTGGTTGCCTGTCTCCTGACCTTCTAAAATTAATATGAGGGCCGGTGAGATGGCTCAGCGGCTTAAGCGCCTGCCTGGCAAGCGCAAGGGCCCGAGTTCGACTCCCGGATCCCACATATGAAAAAGGGGCCGGTGATATCGCTCAGCGGCACAGGCGCCTGCTGGCACGCGAGGTCCTGAGGTCGACCCCCCGGTACCCACAAAAAAAAAATAAATAAAAAATAAAATAAAATTAATATGATATTCATCTCCAAATGTAATAGCAACTTGCAATGTTGCTTGTCTCTCATTAGAAGTAAATATTTAATTTAAGAGTAATATTAAAGTAATATCCAGTCAGTTCATAGGTCTGAATAAGTCCTCTAATGACCTCAATGTACTCATCAGGATCATACGAAAATTTTCCTAGATCTTGTTTGATCTGTGTCATAGTTACTTTTCTCTCACTGCTGATTTCTCTACTTGATTTCCATATCCTCAGAGTGTCCCCCAGGTGACATACTCCAGAGCAGGCAGCTGTCATCTGGAGAGTAGAAGATAGGTTGGGTCAGACAAGCTACCCTTACTGGCTCATCCTGTCTTCCCTGGAAACTCACCCTCCCAATTCTAGCAGGTGTTTCTGAAAGCATAAGCTACAATTGATTTCAGCTGTAACAGTCGTGTAACGAAGGAAGCATCTAGCAAAACCAATAATCAGGAGATTTAAACCATTGCTTTCCAGTTCTTTGAAAGAGAATGAGGAGATATCAAAGGGCAAATTGAAAGTGATCAGAGCACCTCCCAGCATGCAAAAGAGTTCACTTCTAGAGATAGAATCAAGCTATCTACCTAATCACCTAGGCAATCTTTCTTAACAGCAAGACAAAGCTAAGTTTTACTTAAAATCCACTCTAAAATTTCTGTGTCTCTAAAGCTCACAAGTTAAACTTATAACCATCACCTAGTAACCACAATTTACATGTTAGTAAAGGCACATTTATCAGTTTTCTACATGCACATGAAAGAAGAGAAAGGTTGACTAAAGCCTTTTTTATTTTTAGCTAGAATATGTAAGGCACAAGTATAAACCACTCTTCTGTAGCTCTTCATCTCTGTGAAAGGCAAACAGTTGTTGTAAGCTGCCTCAGCTTGACCTTATGGAGGGAGGATTGTTCTAACTACAAGGTGGTTCTACAGTTAACTCCCAGTGAGTTGGACAAAATCTTAGGTGAAGTTTCTAACTTACTAGAAGAGAGAGAAAAGTCTGATAGATAAATGCAGATTTTTCTGCTGGTTTCCCCATCAGGCTGCCAAGAACCCAGCTTCCACTGAGGAACCTTTGGGTATCTGCCATCGAGTTGGCCTGGCCATGACCCCTCAGTTGTCCTTTCAGCTTTCGCTGGTTCCACATAACCAAAGATCTATCTCCAGAAAGGAATCCAGCTACATGTATGGTCAACATTCTATTGGCCATTGGCTTCAATGGGGATTCATCAGAAGGTGCTGTGGAAACCTGTCCTCTGCTTTAAGAGTGGCAGCTGCTCTCTTAAATGCTCAGTTAAAGAACATTTAACTAGCTGGCAGAGTGACCACTGTTTATTAGAGTTCTATAAGGGACAGATAAAAGCCTGAGCTAAATATAGATTAAATTTCATAAAAGTCTCATTTTACAGCATTTCATACTAAAGTCCACTAGGGGGTGCTATAACATTACTTTTCCCTAGCTCTGTTGTCTAAAATAAGATGATAAACCACGCAAGGAACTTAATTAATTCAGCAGCTAGTCCAAATGCAACATATACAAAACAGAACACAAGACCTTGCCTGTAAAAGCAAATCATAATCTTCCCATGTTCTCTACTTAAATTTATTATCATTTTTAACAAAGGACAATGCATAAAAGAGACACGGCATAAGCAACTGACAAAAACAAAGCATAAAATTCGAGGCATAAGCAATTGACAAAGACAAAGATGACCATTTTTGGTTACCTAAGCAAGTCATAATTCAAAATCTATGAAACAAAAGCGAACACTTCCTTCCATCCAATTGTCTTCCTGGGGCCTCCAAAATGATACAGGGATGATATAGGACCTCCAAATAATCTAAATAATATAAGGGAAATATTATAACTTCCAACCTGCTGGATGTCCGATACAGCAAGTTCATGTTCCCCAAAATCAAAGAATGAATTTGAAGGAACAGTGGAGGTTAAGAATAGGAAATAGGGCCGGTGAGATGGCTCAGCGGTGTAAGTGCCTGCCTTGCAAGTGTGAGGGCCCGAGTTCGACTCCCGGAACCTACATATAAAAAAGGGGCCGGTGATATCGCTCAGCGGCACGGGCGCCTGTTGGCGCGCGAGGTCCTGAGGTCATCCCCATGGTACCCACAAAAAAAAAAAAAAAAAAAAAAAACAAAGAATAGGAAATATTTTTTGAGGGAAAGGTAGCTTTTGCCTAAGAGAGACAGAAGGTGGGCCTGGAAAATGGGTTGGCCCTATTACATTCTTCAAATGTAGTTTCAACTATTTTAAATATTTAGATGGTTGGGAAAAACAATGGCTTTAAGTTTCTTACCTACTTTAGTGAACTTATTTCTCATTGATGATGACTGTCAAGGGTTTGAAAGAGGGTGGTGAGTAGAGAAAAATCAGACATGGTCAACAGGGACAAAGTTACATTCAGATGGGAGGAGTAGATTTAAGTGTTCTATGATAACTGTATTTAATAATAATGACAATAATAATAATATAGAATGCTAAAAATTAGCTAAAAGAGGATTTTATTTTTTAATTTTTATTTATTTATTTTTTTGTGGGTACTGGGGGTCGAACTCAGGACCTCGCGCACCAGCAGGCGCCTGTGCCGCTGAGCAATATCACCAGCCCTTTTTTCGTATGTGGGTACCGGGAGTTGAACTCAGGACCTCGTGCTTGCCAGCCAGGCGCTTACGCCGCTGATCCATCTCACTGGCCCTAAAAGAGGATTTTAAATGTTATCACACAAAGTAATAATAAATATTTGTGGCTATGAATATGCCAATTAGCCTGCTTTGGTCATTTCCCAATGTAACTATGTACTGAAAGATCACATTGTATCCCCTAAATATATACTATTATTATTGACCAAAGAAAGATAAAGTAAAACTTTGAAAAAAAGAATTTGTAGAGTTTATCATAAAGAGTCCTCTCAGTAATTGGCTGGAAGTCATTTCAAGAGTAAAACCTGAATTAATAATTTTATGCTTGGGCCAGTGAGGTGGCTCAGCAGCATAAGTGCCTGCCTGGCAAGCACAAGGTCCTGAGTTTGACTCCCAGTACCCACATACAAAAAAAGGGCCAGTAACATTGCTCAGCGGCATGGGCGCCTGCTGGCGTGTGAGGTCCTGAGTTTGACCCCCAGTACCCACAAAAAAAAAAAGAATTTTATACTCTTTGACAAATCTTCAATTTTTATAGTAAATTTTTGAATATTTTATTAAAAAATTTATCAAATTTAATCTTTTCCTAACATATTTTCCTTTTCCTTGTAATTATATGGTATAAAACATCTAGCAACCTTTTTCAACAAACTATTTATAAAAACTCCGAAGTAACTTTCTTTGATATGATATACAAATATTGTCACTTATTATAAGTACCAAGATGTATGCGGCTCTCTTCCGTCCAGCTCAAAATGGAGAAAAATACATTCTAAGTCTTCAAGTCCAATTAGGATCCATGTCTTTGACATTTTTTTTCCCCTTTGGCCTCCTAAAGAACTGTCTTTGGGTCTTATAATTTAATTGTTTATATTTGGTTTGTGTTCAAGATTAGAAATTTGGGGGCTGGGGATTTAGCTCAGTGGCATGGCACCTGCCTGGCAGGTATGAGGTCCTGAGTTCGATTTCCCCAAAGATTAGAAATTTGTTGTGTTTCAGTGCTATGGATATTGTTTATCAAATTATCCAAATTGCATGTGCGAAGAGGCTTTTTGAATGCCTTATAATCTAAATAGATTGGTATGGTCTGATACGTTTATCACCCAGTGACAAATGACTAATTTATTTGACTTCCTTTTGCATTGATTTCCAGGACAAAGATTTAATTCTCAACCATAATAACAATTATTATTAAGCTATATTAGAAAAGTTGGATTTTGATATTAAAGTAGGACAGAATATGCAGACAAATAGGTAAGAGCCATAATCTCCCATTCATTTCAAATAATTTGATGTTATAAATTTCTTTTTATTTATTAACTTTTTGTTCTTTGCAGTGCTGGGAATCTAACCAGAGCCTGTACCTGCTGGGCAAGAGCTCTACCCTAAGTCTGCAGAGAACTTGATATTGTCTTTTTAAAAATTTTTTATTTTATTAGTGCTTGTAGTACATGTGTTTTACAATCATCTTGTGGAGTTGGTACATGCACATAATACAGCTTGTTTCATATTTTTAATTCCCCTCCCTCTCCCTTCCTCTCCCTTCCTCATCCTCTAGTTCCTCTTTCCCCCTTTTTAATTCTTTCTGATATTATTATTATTATTATTATTATTATTATTATTATTTGGTACTGGGAATTGAACTCAGGACCTTGAGCTTGCCAGGCAGGCACTCGTGCCACTGAGCTATATCCCTGGCCCCCTTGCTGATATTATTAACCTTAGTTCATGTTTATGGCATACAATGTCTGCATTCATTGATGCTATTAGGAACTTGTACCTGGCATATCTTCACTCTATTTCCCTATCCTCCTCACCCCTTGCCTTTAGTCCCCTGGACCTCTTCCCATCTGCAAGAGAGTCCTCCCCTTGTCTCATTCTATCCTTCCTTTATTTTTCTCTTAGTTTGTACTTGACCGTACTCAGATGAGAAATACTATATGGTATTCAAGTTTGTGTGTCTGATTTATTTCACTCAACATTATATTTTCTAAGTGCATCCATTTGCCTACAAATGTCTCAAATTTGTCCTTCTTTATAGCTGAGTAGGACATTATATATAGATATATATTCCATTATATATAGATACCACATTTTCTTTACCCAGTCGTCTTTTGATAGGTATATAAGCTGCTTCCAGGATTCAGCTATCATGAGTTGTGCTGCTATAAACATTGGTATGCATGCAATACCATGCATGGAGAGGGAAATCAAGAGGGAGAGGAGAGGGACAGGAGAAGAAGAGGGAGAAGGAGAGGCATGCATGCCCTGGTATAGTATGATGTCTTTAGCTCTTTGGGGAAGATACCTAGAAGAGGGTTAGCTGAGTTGTATGGAATTTCTAATTTTAGTTCTTCAAGAAATGTCCATAATGATTTCCATAATGGTTGTACCAGTTTACATTCCCACCAACAATGTAGCAAGGTTCCTTTTTCAACACAGGCTCACTAACATTTGTTATTGTTTTATTTCTTCGTGATTTCAGCTCTTTCAGCAGTAAGATGAAATCTTAGAGTGTTTGCATCTCTCTAATGGCCAGAGAAATTGAACATTTTTTCATATATTTGTTGCCCATTTGTACTTCTTCCTCTTTGAAGTGTCTGTTCATTTCACTTGCCCATTTCTTTACTGAATCTTTAATTTTAGGTGGTCTAACTTTTTTTTAGTTCTGTATATATTGTAGTATTAATCCTCTGTATGGGAAGTAGCTGGCAAAATATTTTTCCAGTTCTATGAGTTGTCTCTTCACTCTACTAATTGATTCTTGCAGTTATTTCTTGTACAATTGAGATTCTGTTTAGAAAGTCCTTTCCTACACCTATGTTTTCAAGTGTTTTACCTATTTTATCTTCCAGTAGATTTAATGTTTCTGTTGTAATGTTTAGATCTTTCATCCATTTTAGTTTTAATTTAGTACACAGTGAGAGATGACATTTTTAAGGTGTAAATTTTCATTAGCAAATTGATCTACATATATATTTCCTTTTTCTTTTGTTTTTCTTCTTGATGTTTAAAGAATATCTTTGCTGATACCCACACATCATTTTGCTTAATGTAATCCTTGATGAGAATCCATCCCACTCCCCTTCCTTCTACATAAATAAATCAGGCAATTTAGGATCTGTACAAACCAAGCTGTTAATTATCACCCACGAATGCTGAAATGGCTTGAAATACTGGAATTTGACTTAGCATTGTTATTTAACATAGAAAGAATTAAGATCAAGCCCTGAAAGATACTGACACCCAATTTATCACGTGCTGCTATACTTAGGAAAGAATTTTAAAATGTGGGGCAAATGACATGTCAGAGACACTATCTCATTGTTTCTTCCATGCAAGCCTCCATATAAGGTGATGCCAGTATTCCCCAACACCTGTGGGCCAACCTTGTCTTCTCTAGGTTGTCCTGAGAACCACTGGTCCCTCGTGTCTGTGTTCTTCTCCACTGAACAGAATATATCTGTCTTCTTCTCTGTGTGCTATTTATTAAAACAGTTCCCCATTGTTGAGGAGGTATAGAAATTGGTGGGAATATATATTATTCAGTTTTTCATTCCTGACATGCTCAATATAAAGGAGGAAAGGCTTATTTCGGCTCATGGTTGCAGAGGTTTCAGTCCATGGTCAAGGTAGAAACATCATGGCAGAGTTGCTTACCTCATTGTAACCAGGAAACCAAGTGAGCACAAGAGCCAGAGAAAACTTATAACCATCAATGTCATGCCCCCAAATCCACTTCCTCCATCCAGACCATATCACCTAACAGCATAGTCAACTATAAATTCATTAATGGATTAAAGCATTGTTGATGTTAGTGTCCTCCATGATGCCGTCACCTTCCCCAAACCCCACCTCTGAACATTGCTGCACTGGGGAGGAAGCCCCCAATACATGAGTCTTTGGGGACACTTCGTATGTAAGCCATAAAAATATATTTATACAAATCAATTTCTTAGAATTATATTTATTTTAGATAAGACATCATTGATTTCTTCTGTTACCCTAGTTAGTAATACACTGTATCTCATTGTATCTAACATGTGACTAACTGGGCTATCCTGTTAGATTACATTCTCTTTGAGGACATTGCTTATATTTCTTTAAAAATCAAGTAATCAATAAGTCTCATATATTCCGACTAAAATTATAGGTGCCTGGTCCACTCAGATCTATTTTGCCTAATGGACCTGACTTGAAAAGAAGCTGAGCCAGGTCAGTAGTGACAGGTCTGGGAGTCAGGAAAGCTCATCGTTTTCAGGTCTAACTTTGGTGTTAGTTTGCTCTGTGATTTTTGGTAGATTTTTCTTTTCCCATTATTGTCTTCCTTGTCTATAAAATTAAAGGATTTGGGCTAGATGTTTGCTAAAATTTCTGTTATTCCCTAGTTGTGATGAAATTCTATAGTTCTGCAGAAATAAATTATTATGAAGCTTAAAATATCTTTGTTTTAGTTCTTATCAAAATAAAAATTGACACCAGAGGCTATGAGATTTTTTTTTTTAAAGCAGAAGACTTGAGAGCCTGATAAACTGTTGACATAAGTTCTTTGAAGAACGGAAAATGGAGTAATTGCTAGGTTATATTTAAATACTCAAAGGGAAAGTTTAGTAGATGTTTGCATATCATCATTTACCCCAAAATGTAAATAAATCTGTGCTTACCTGCATCTAATTATTAAAAATGGACTCTATACCTCAATTAGCTTTCTAAGAGGGAGAGATAAATTTCCTAAATCACTAAAATTTGTATTTTAATAGTTCCAAGAAGGATTGGTTTATAATTTGAGGTTATACCTATTATAGTTACATGCATTTGATTAAAATATTTGTTGTAAACTATTTAAATTTATAAACTGTTTACTAGGGAAGTTGTGTATGCTCAAAGACTGTGATAATTAACATGCTATGACCCTACCATTTTTCTTTAATTAACTCAACCAGTATCAGCACTGTGTAGATTTTCTTAGAATGAGAACACATCTGAGTTATCGCTCCTATTGAATAATTTTGCAGGTAAATGTTTCTAACAGATTAAATTTAAGCATAAGACAGATTATTAGTTTTTAAAGAAATCTTACAGTCATCTTAATTTGTTTTGAAAATTGGGCAGTTTAATGACCCCCCTCTTTCGAACAAATGTCATATAACTACAATATCTTTAATTTATTGCATTTTTTAAAAAAGCAAAAATATTCATGTCAAGTTTATATTAATTCAAAACTACTAGTAAATGTTCATGATACAGACCTCCTTTCTTATCACTCTGTTTTTTAGAGAGAAATACTGTTGTGCCTCTTGGCACAAGGGAAATAGTATTAGTCCCCTCGTTTCCTCTTCAAACTATCCCAGCTGTTGAAGATTACTGGGACCCACAGTACTCAGGAGGAGGGTTCGGCACTGCTGGAAAAAGGGGATCCCAAGCTTCAGTAACAGCACATATTCTTCCTGTTGTCACAGGATGCTAGTTTACCTCTAGCTGTGTAGGGGGAAAGAAGTTGAAAAAAACAAAACAAAACAAAACAAAAAAAAAAAAACGAGGCTGTTTAGGTAAACTATAAAGGAGTGCTTAAAGTATATTATTATGTTTGACAATAAAATAGTCAAGTATATGTTTGTTAATACTAGTTAAGTATATGTTTGACAATAAGAATGAATATTTGCCCCTTCACTGGAAACCCAACGTGTTGAAAATGAATTTGTATAAGTTAAACTCTATTTTCCGCCACTGTCAACCATTATAAAATTAAAGATGCATTGCCATGAAAAGAATGCTTCTGATTCACCAAACTGATGTTTTTATTTTGTTTTCTTTACTTCCACAGAAAAGATTAAATTAGTAACAGTTTCCAATATATTGGCACTTAAGTATGAGTAGGAATGTGGTTGGAGTTGAACTTCTAACCAGGCCACTGATTTTTGCATTGTCAAGTTTTCCCAAGCTTGTTGTTGATAGTGTTATTTTTCAGTGATTCCCACACTCCAGAAAATGATACTTTCCCATTTGATTGGGAATAACAATCCTATATGCATGGAACCCAGAACTTTCCTGATGTAGTAGAAATCTAGAAAGGGCCTGCTAAGGATTCCTTTCCTCATCAATTTTCTTACTCAGAGGATAATTATATTTGCACCATTTGGCCTTAAATATTGATGCCAATTGTTTGCTTACTTGACTCAAACCAGGTCAAAGTCACTTCCCTCCTGGAGATTTGATCTTTGGGTTAAGAACAGTGTCAGTATCTGCCAGTGGGCTATAAAATTAGTATGTGAACAATCATTGGTGTTGGCAGCTATGTTTTCCAAAGTGTAGAAAAAACACTTCTCTAGTCAGAGAAGAAAGAAGCCATTCCTAGAAAGAAGCAGAGAAGAAAAATGAAAAACATCCTGGAAACTCTCAAATCCCTGATTCCAGACGTTCCTGAAGTCTATTATGGCGTTGCTATCAAATTATTCTGTAGGATACTTCCATATTCTTCCAGTGTATTCCAATTTAGCTGAGCCAGCTGGAATTTTGTCAATACCAAACAGAATCTAACCAACATATCTTACCCTGTGTGATTATCAAGAGTGCCTAATGAATTGACTAAAATACTATGCTAGTAGAAGATGATAAGCATGTAATAGCCATTATCTATACTGAATGTGCTTGAATTTGAATTGAAGGTTATGAAAATTTGTCTATCAGTAATTCTCTATCTACCAATAAATTTATAGTTTTGAATGCTAAGTAGGAATAGTGGATGTGAACATTCAATCATAAGAAGAAATATCAGTACGGATGAGTCTGTGTATGTAATAGCTGTGTATCTCTTTAGCAGTGAGTAAAATTGAGCAATTATATCAAACATGTTCCCTTTGACATCATCTAATTCATTCTTCTTATTTGTTTTTTATATAAATAAACTGAGGTAAGACTTGGTAACTCGCTTATAGTAATTAGCAGTATTACTCTGCTTTTTTGTCTTTGTTTTTTGTTTTGTGCAGTGCTGGGGATTGAACCCAGGGCTGTGCACATGCCAGGCAAGTGTTCTACCACTGAGCTATATCTCCAGCCCAGGTTTCTTGGCTTTTATAACAGTGTGCTCTATGGGCTTAGCTCTGGATGGACGGATACTAACTTGTGTGAGCTTTTCACCGTAGGTAGTAGTTTGTCCTCTGTAAGTGGAGTGGTTTATACCAGTTAGATTACTAAGATTCATTCTGGCTCTAATATTCCCTGATTCAGTGATTTTATGATATCTAAAATCATTATACACTGTTTATATGACGTCAGAGGACTTTGGTTTTGTTTGAAAATCTGCATTGAAATTCTACTTTAAAAAGAAAAAGACATGTCTGAGAGAAAGGAGAAAAGCTATTCCAGACGGGTAAAAATCTCAAAAGTGACACAAATTAAGAACAGAATGTAATTGATATGTTTGTTGGTAATTTACAAGGTGACTCATTATGGGCTTTTTAGTAGTCGTCTTGCCATTTACATCTGGCAAAGATGTAAAAATCTCTTATAAAGAGATTCTGCTGTTTGCATTTTTGCATTTAGTCTAAGCTCAATGTTTTCCAATTAAAAATACATCAGAATCAGGTTCAGGAAATAATTCAGTGCAGAACACTTACAGCCTTGAAGATGAAATGTGTTATATTTTAAAAGCCTTAGCTACAATGACACTGTGAATTAGTCATATCTTAAAGTAATTTATAGAGAGACTATTAACAATAATGCATTTCTGGGTAATGTAGAAATTCCCATGACATTTTAAGAAACACAAATTCCAATACCCTTGTTTGATTGAGAGATTTTGGTTTGAACTTAGAAGCTGATACTTATTACCTGGGAATCCCTGACCAAGTTACCCAACATTTTCAAGACTCAAATTCTTTTTCAGTACAATGGGGATCCTATTTATGCCTAATTCAAAGAATTGTTGTGTGTAGTAAAAGAGATGATGTGTGTAGAGAACTTATCATGGTGTTTGGCATATAGAAAGTATTTAGTGGCTACTCCCATTACTCCAATCTATTCATCAAACCCAGAAATAACTTTGATAATAATGAGCATCTTTGGTAAGAGGCACTCTAGGTTTCTGTTGACGTTCCCATAGAAAAATAATTAAGTGCTTGAGTCTTTAACAACGGATGGGAAGGTTTTGATTAAAACATGTTTTAGATTATTGAATGTAGTAGTTAACATTTACTGAGTTGTTATAATACTCTCATATATAAACAGAAATATATGCATGTATCTGTATATATAACTGACTTTTTCCATCCACCTCAAATCATGTTATTTCCACTCTTTAGATAAACTAGAGAAGCTAAAGAAAACAGAGAGTTTAGAGAACTGATACTTAAATAGCTGGTTAGTGTTGGTATTGTCATTTGAAATCAGGTCTTCTGGAACCTTCTGGCCGGTTGCTCTGTGTAGTGAGTATTTGTTAAGAGTCTGTTATGGACAAAGCCCTATGATGGTTGCTAAGAGAGACATGCTGTAATGCACCCCCAAGATTTGCTCATCCAGTACATCCCTCTCCATTGTCCTTTGTCACTGTGGTCAGAGAATGCTGCCTCCCACCAGCTCTAAACATGGAGTGGCTAAGTGACTTTCTATGTCAACTGCATCCCAGCTGGTATGGCCTGACAAAGAATTCACCCAAGGCAAATGGGAGAGATTTGAAAAAATTTTAATAGATTCTGTGTCATAGTCCTGTGGTGGTGGAGAGGATGAAGAGAAGGAGAGAGGAAGGAAGGAGGAAAGAGAAGGGCAGGGAAGAGAAAGGAAGGGAAAAGAAGAAGAGAGGAGGGAAAGAGCAAGAGAGAGGATGAATGGGAAGGAAGGGAAAGGAAGAGAAAGGAAGAAGAAGAAGAAGAAGAAGGGGGGAAATATATTTTATGTCTTTCCTTTTGGGAACATGGACATCTGGTATAATATCTCCAAGCTTATTTGAATCTTTTCCTGAGAATTGAGCCTTACAGATGAGAACATTACCTGGACATATGGATTAAAATGTATGGCACAGGGGAAATAATGGCAGTCACATTCTGCTGCCGAGGACAGGAAGAAGCCTGGCTGAAGTGAGACAGAAAAACCAAGTAGATGTTCAGAAGCTAGTCAACATGTGAAACAGGAATGGAAGTCCTTGAAGGTGACTTTCTAGTTGTTCTTGAGCCCACCTGCATTTATTTCTTGGTGTTTCATGATCCATCACAGTGTACTTGCAGTGAATCTCCTATTTTGGTTAGGCCAGTTGGTATTATATTTCTGTTATATGCAAAAAAAGCATAATTAACACCTAACTCAAGATTAAAGACATAAGATCTCCTCCTGTGTGAGTGAGAAACCAATATTATTGATTTATTGTCTCCTAAGTGACCAATACACGGCAAATTGCATAAGGAGGACTGGGGACTCTTAAATGCAGATTCCAAAGTACCATCTCCCTCAGGTTCTGCTTCAGAATGTCTGCATTTTAGACTGGTAGTATTTTAATGAATCTTTCATGCAAGTCCGGTGCATAGGAAGGGTAGGAAATGGGCAGAAATATTGCTGTGGAATTCCGAGAGCATGGCGGTGCTGCTTAAGGATAGTGCAGGCCATGTCAATCATGATGAGTCAGCTATGCAGAGTTTGAGGACAGATTTGATAGTAATTATTTCTTCTTATGGCATTATTATCCTTTTGGTATATTAGGAGCAGGAGGAGAGGGAAGACAGTGTTGTCAGATTTTGGGGGTAAGGGGTTTGGAGGAGGAATGGGGAAGAACTAAAAGGCGGAGTGGGAGATGATGTTTAGACAGTGATAAGTTGAGAGAGGCAGAGAGAATGGAGTCCTCGGGAACTGTCACAGTGTTCAGATCCCTGGCCAGAAGCAAGGGAAAAGGCAAAAGCAGAACTAAAGCTCCTCTGATGGGAGAAGCCATTCCCATGTCTTTCTGCCTCCTTCTTTGGCCTGCCTCTGCTGGGAAGCTGGTTCATAGATGGAGAGGAGGATATTTAACTGATCTTTACTTTCTGATCTCATGGGATGTTGCCAGATGGTCATCTGAGGAAGAATTACTTCCTACACCGTAATTGACCCTGCTGTAATTTATATTTATGTCAGCATCTTTCAGAAGAGCATCAGCAGTGCGTGGATCAGCTCTAACCACAAGCGAGCTGCAAGGACACTCATGAGAAGTGTTTCCATCTGAGAAACGCAAACAGCTTCATCGATCTCGCTAACACCCTAGAGGTAAGTGTGAGAGCAATAGAAATTGTCTTGGGGGTGAGCTGGGGAGAAGGGATGGTATAAAGATTCTTGAGTCGTTTCCTGGCTTTGCCAAAAAGCACTACTGGGAAATGAAAATTGGGTATGGTTAAATTCTCAGTTCCTTGGAATGTCATTGTAGGAGAGAAATTTAGAGATTATTCAGTCTATAACTCTATTTTTACAATTGAGAGGCAGCCCCAGAGAAAGGAGCTGCCATGTCTACGTTCACGTATCTAGTTGGTGCAGAGCCAAGTCTAGAATTTAGGTCCCCCAACATTGAGATTAGTGATCAATAAATCCATCTTTAACTGGCAAAGCATCATACTGTTTACCCAAAACAAAATTACCATGAGTACAACTTGTGACTGTGTAAAATGTGACAATATTACCAGTGTAAGAAGTGCAAATGTAGCAATAATGGTATTAGTTATCTTAAGCTGCTATAACAAAATATCATAGACTGAGTGACTTAAACAAAAGAAATTTATATCTCACAATTTTATATCTCACAATTTTCAATTTTGCAAACTGAATTGGACGAGAATTGAATCAATTTCGCGGTTAGATTCATTGTTGATCTTATGGGGAAATTGATTCAGTTCTTATCCAATTCAGTTTGCGACTAGAATTGTGGAAAGAATTAAGTTCATGAACGAAGGTACCACTTATTTGTAGACAGCCACCTTTTTGGTGCATTGTTATATACTGGGGAGAGACCGATTAAACTAAATTACTCCCTTATCGGCTCTATAATTGTCTAATACAATTATACTGGTGCTGGAGTTTTAACATATGACTTGGGGAAGATATGATTCCATAGCAACGACCATCTTTAGGCTACGCTTCATCCTTCAGTCCTTGGTCATCCTGATTTAGATGGAGGTAGGAACTTGTTCTTACTGACAACAATAAAGACACAGCTTTTGAAAGGAAGAAAAAAGCAGAATATTTGTTAATAATATCATCTATCTATTTTTTTCCTGTGGTGCTTTCTTGTGCAGACAAAAATGTCAGTAGAAAACAATCAGCTCAGTATAAGCCAACTATCGCTGATTACCGTCTTAGATAACTGGAATCCCCAACATTAGTTGATTGAATTGAATAGTCGTACAATCCCTTACCTGCAATTCTAAAACCCACAGTCTCTGAAATCGGATTGGTTTTCTGCAAATGTATAGCAAACTCATTTGGGGGTAAACCTGTCCTGTCCTGATGTAAGGCCTTTACTTATTTTGCTTATTGAATATATATATATATGTGTGTGTGTGTGTGTGTATGGCATTTGATTATAGATTCCTGCCCCATATCCTGCAGAGTCTATTAAGAAAGGCACTGGATTGTCTTCCACGAATACAAATTAGTATGAATTCTAGAAACATATATGGCACCAGAGACTTTAGGCAAGGAAATCTGAGTCTTTACTAAAGGGAGTGTTTTGTTCCAAGGACTGAAATTACATGTAATATGGTAGAGGCAAAAAGCAAGGTCAAGCAGAAGCAACTGTTGGCTCAAATTTTCTTGGAAACAAGTAGATGCTGAGGCCATCACAATGAGTATGGATGAGAAGGTGACCGATTTTTACAAGTGTCCATCCTACTTCCGTCCAAATCTACTTACAGTAAGTGGGGCCATGGAACTCTTCATATGAAATTTTTAGCCCAAAATATATAGATCCATATTGTATAGGGCTCTGAGAAGAAAAGTCATGACGATTTGAAGCAGCAGTAGACTACAGGCATCTCAGGAATTTGGTGACACTGTCTTAGCCACAGATTGACCTGGAGGAAAGGGAGCTGACTTTCTGCTTCTTCTTTCTTATTCACCTCTTCTTGTTGGAAATTGGCCAAACACTTGATCTATATGCTTCCTTTTTCTTTTTTCATTTAAGTGTAAACGTTATGAGTACCTATCTTTACCACATTCCGGATTAATACATAAAAATCCTATAAAGAGGACTTCCAGTTCCACATATGCCTTATTTGAAAGGTTTCTTGATGGTGCAGTGTTTGGTTTTAGTAGTGATTTCTGGGCTAGGCGTCTAGAGTCATGGTTTTAGTTTCCACTGGAACATTAATTTCCAGTGTGACCATGAGCATGTGAGTTTCCCTCTCTAGACCTGCTTCTTTATTTAGAAAACAAGGCACTTAGAACTGATGATCTCTGACGCCTCTTTTATGATTAATACTGAACCTACAAAGACAAGATGACAATGATTGCACTAGATCCAACAATCTGTTTAGCAATTTGTGGTTTTCAGACAACTCTTACATCCATTAAGTCACTGGGGACCAAGAAATTGAGGGAGAGAGAGGGAGAGGAGAGGAGGAGACAAAAAAGGATTAAGATGTGTTATATACATGTGCCAACTCCCCATGATGAATGTAATCATTATGTACTACAAACATGGACTGATCAAATTTTTTTAAAGAGACATTGGATACTTACAGCAAGCCTGTTACCATATGAGGGATAAATAAGTATTACGCTTTTCTAGGGGAGGGGAAGATGATGAAAAATGAATTAAGATGTGTTATGTACAGGTTCCAACTCCCCATGAGGAAATGTGGTCATCACATATTACAAACATGTACTAATAATAAATAAAAATAAAAAAAATAAGTGTTACTCTCTTTTAAAGAAGTTTAGAGAGAAGGGAAGCAAGCATCTAACAAAGAAAGGGCAATAGCAGGTTGTCTGGTCCCCTCATTCCTACCCTGAGGGTCTTTCCACTCTGCTTATTTCCCCAGATTCAGAAAGGGCTTACCTAACAGCATTCCTGGAGAAAACACACTTGTGACCTGCTCATGTCCCCCAAATTTTAAAGCCTAGTGTGGGTTTGACTGGAATGACTATTTTTGTGTGTATGTGGTACTGGGTATGGAATCCAAAGTTTCTGAGATCTTGTGTCACTAACCTGCCCAGACTGAACCTGTGGTCCTCCTGTCTCAGCATCCCAAATAGTTGTAATTACAAGCATTTTCACCTGGGATATGGCTCAGTGGCACAGTGCCTGCCTGACAAATGCAAGGTCCTGAGTTCAATTTCCGGTACCAAGACAAAAAAAAAAAACAAAAAAAGAAGCATTTGGGTCATATTACAGGTGAGGAGAAATATCCTCATATTGCTTTAGCTTTTGTTAGTCACAACATTGGTGTTACTTACAAACTGAGAAGATATTGGCAGATGCAATTTCAGAAATCTGTAACAGAGAAAAACAAAGGAGGAGAGTTACCTTCCTGGGCCTCAGTTTCCTTATGTGTGCATGAACCTGGTATTCAGGGCTCTCTGCTATCTGCGTTTGAGCTTCTGTAGCACAGCTCCTTTCTATATTCTCTTAGACCGGTTTCCCTCTCTTGTCCATGAGGCACCCAGGTTCTACTTTTGCTCTTACAATTCCCTCTTTCCTGAACTGTCTACTGTAAGCTGGTGTTCTTTACCAGTCCTGAGTCCCTTGTTTTACTTGCAGGTGATGTTTAACCATTTCTACCTGGGTTTATGATATTTGTTACATATCCTATGCCATTGGTGACAGACTCATCTCTGGGTCCTGTTCCTTCCCCACAGCTGGGCACCTAGTGAACTGACAGCTTAATAAATATCTGAACAAGAAAGAATGAATGAGATCAAAGGTCCCTCCTAACAATAATTCTGTGGTTGGTGAATAATATAATACTTGTCCTGAAGCAAGTTTAACAAGAACCTACTTAAAACTCGCTTTTTAGAAAGTTATAGTTGGGACTTGTCCTAGAAAAAAAAAACTAAATGGTTTTGGCTGAATTCTTGTTTCTCTAAGAAGAAATATATTCAAAGGTGGGTAGAAAGAACACTGCCTGAAGATTTTTTTTTCCCCTGGGAACGTTAATTTTGAGGTCTTGCTCTGATTCTTATTGGCTGTATAACTGTAGAAATTGCATCACTTTTCTGAGTTCAGTTTTATCAGCCAGAAGATAATGATATCTGTTTCACAGAGTCGTTGGGAGGAGTTACCATGATAATGGGTTGAAAGTGTTTTGCAAATTGAAAATGATGTCATCCATAATAAAGCTTATTATTACCTTTATTATTATTATTTTGAAAGTCATTACCATGTGATATAAATGCAATCTCTACAGCTCCTTTGGGCCTCTAAGTGTACAAGCTGTATTTATAAGTTTGTATCATACTCACTGTGAGTTTGAATAACAGCCAAACAATGCTAATAGCTCCTGGTCCTTATTTATAGAGCGCCTTTCTTCAGAGGTGGAAAGCTGTTAAAAACTGGATCCATCATTCTTGCATCAATCATTCATCCAACAAATATTTACTGCATGCCTACTATGTGCCAGGCAGCATTTTCAGACAAGTGGGGGAGTCATTAATATTGTTAATGTCCTGCTCACATTATGGAAAGTGAGGGGCTTTTCAAAGCCACATGCACAGACAGGACAAGAGGCGAGGATGTAGCACGGAGCTTAGGGTAGATACTCTAGTAGTCTATATTGTGCTAAACTGATTGATTTGTGAACTGAAGGCACTTCTGCTTGGAGTCACCTGTCTTCACCCACAGCACTCTGGGCCTTTGCCGTTATGTGATCCTAATGAAAAATGATGTCGGTAGCTGAAAGGCACATTGTGCGACCAAAGTTGCAGGGATTATGTTTCTGAACTGCCCTGGTCAGCTCAGTTTCAGATATTTTGGAAAGGAAAGCTTAAATGAAGCTATTGATTGAGAGAGATTTGAGTCTGTCCCCAGCTGACACCTGCAGAGCCCTGCACCTGGGTACAGACACATTCACACTGTGGCAATTTCACTTTCATCCTCTAGAGACAATGGACTCTTTCTTCCAAGTGGAGGACTTTTAAAATGCTGAGATAAAAGTTCCCCTTTCATGTGTGCTGACTCAGAGGTGGGAGTCAGCAGGAATTTGCTGGTCCAGCCCAGTGTGCTGCAAGGGGTAACTAGGCATTTTCCTCCCCTCCAGCCTTAGAGCCTCCCGAACACAGTTCTTACCAAAGGGCCCGAGTGGGTGTCCACACCCTTGGGAAAACCTAGCAGTGTCAGCCTGCACAGGAAAGCGACACACACACTTTCACTGGTAGGGTAGTTGACAGTCAATTTACCACACTTGCTGAGGAGTTATGGACCTTGAGAAAGACACAAAGATGACAGGACCATTTCTTCTCCAAAAAGATCATAAGAGGGTGATGAAGAACATACAGAAATAATGAAAAGGGACTGCTCGTTCAACAAGTAGTTCAAGACAGGATTTGATTACCTGATTCACACTCTTCAAAAAGTTAAAAAAAGGAGTTTGATGGAACCAGGAAATTTTTTTCCTCTTATTTCTACAGTATGGTATTTGGGAAAGCTTTGTAGTTAACTAAGATGGATTTTCAAACAAACAAACAAAAAAACAAAAAAAGATGGGACAGGAAGGGGTGTTTTGCCAAGGTGAGCAATGTTTTAGAGACAGGGAAGTCAAGGTTTTTCCTGTGCATCATGGGGGGGTCCTGTGAAGAGGCAGGAGAGTAGGACAGGTGTGTGCTGCAGGGAAACGTTCCTATGGGTCACTGTGGCAGCCCACTCAACTTCTGTGCAATTAGTTAGGCAATACCGTTAAGACTTTGCACATACTATTAGACATTTAATAACTGGCTGAGTACAACCTAAATCCTTCGCCTGTGGTTACTATTTCACAATTTGCCCAGTCTCTTGCATCTAATAGATTCCTTAGGGCAACTGGAAATCCAGTCTCTTCTCAAATAACAAATGTTGTATAATTTCTGATGAATGAAGGCTCAGATAGATCTACCATGATGATTTTTCTATCCACTTCAGATTTGGTATGAATATTGTAAATAATTTACTTGCATTTGGCAAAATGGCCCTAGAAATTTAGTAAGTACCCTGGGTCATTAGGTTTACTTTGCTAAGTAATTAATTGGCTTCGGTGAGGAAAAATTAGAACAGTAACTCAGTATTTCCTTTTGATAGTGTTCCTTTGGATCACAGCATCACCTTCTCACTTGATTTAAATACAGGTAACCATTTTACTTTTGGAGGTAGCTTTCTTTTGTTCTTTATTTGATTGCTAAAATATTCTCACTGATTTAGGAATTGGTATATTTATCTATTGTTTAGCTGTCATCAAAGTAATATTTTAATTATAGGTATTTTTGTTTTTAATTTTTAAAGAAATTCATCCATTACATATATTTTATGTATTTGTGTGTGTATCAATGCCACTCTTTCAAACATATGCAACAGTTAGAACAGTATAAGATAATAGAACTAGCTCTGTAATACAGGAGCCCAGAATGTACAGGGATTCTGCTTTGACCAACTTTATGATGTTGGACATGTCACATACCTGTTCTGGGCCATGATTTACCTTTGAGGAAAATTCCCACCCTTTCCTGCCTTCAAATACTTATGGACTGGGGCCGGTGAGATGGCTCAGTGGCGTAAGCGCCTGCCTGGCAAGCACGAGGGCCCGAGTTCGACTCCCGGAACCCACATACGAAAAAGGGGCCAGTGATATCGCTCAGCGGCACGGGCGCCTGCTGGCACGCGAGGTCCTGAGGTCGACTCCCCCGGTACCCACAAAAAAAAATACTTATGGACTGTTAGACGTGGCACATTGTACTAGGTAATGCAGGTACAATGCAGGTGCTATCCTTCACAGAGCTTAAATTTAAAGGGGAGACCAAAGGTTCCCAGCAGTGTAAGTTGAAGAATTATGGAAATGATGATGTCCTTCCATGACATAAAATGTCACAACTGTTCATTTAAATATTTTCCAATATGGTTTGATGATCTAATCCAAATCTAATCATTCTTTGTAGAATGAGAGTTTACACACTAATATTTATTCTGTCTTAGTTTTCCTGAGCATGGATATTCAGTATTTTTTTTTTACTTCTTAGCAAAATTTTATAAGCATTCAAATTAAAACTATTTATCATGGTTATTGTAGCAGTAACACATTAAAAACCAATTAGAAAAAAAGTTTAAGTTCAAAATTGCAAGCAGAGAGAAGTGTTCAAATTCAGTTCATCAACAATTACTTAATCCAGCCACATGTTCATTTTAACAACTTTTGTTAGTTATGTTTGCATGACTTGTTCAACCTCATGACCCTTAAAACAATGACTCATAAACCTGGAGATAATACATACAAAGTGCATAGTATTTAGAGTAACTGGATAATAAATTGTCAGATTCTGTGCCAAGCTTTATTTTGTCCTCTCCTATAGGGGAGAGCAGATGAAAGAAGTGAGCCACTGTGACTTTTGTGGATACAGAAGCCCTGAGAGAGGTAGGGCTGCTATTCTCAAGTTTGTTCAAAAACTCATGGAATTAGGGATGAGATAAGGCACAGCTGGAAAGAAGGTTAGGTCAGAATTTGGATACTGCATCATGCTGATTTGAGAATTCAGGGCGAAAAAGCAAGTCAGACGCACAAGTAGATAGAAAGAATCCAGGATCAAATTGCTGAATGGCTAGGGCCAAAGGGTGAGGATCTAAATTTGCACCTGGTTCAGATTTCTTTTTTGCTGTCTCAACAGCTTGGAAAGTCAAGGTTGGATCCTCAGAGGAGCTATGCTGGAAAAGAAAGAACGGAGCAAAAATACATGTGCAAGATTCAGTCTTCACACCAAGAAACTAAATCCAATCAAACGAGTAAACATAAAAATAGTTGTTTTAGTCTGGATATTAGATATCCCACAGAGGCTATGTGTTTAAGGCTTAGTCACCAGTCTGAGGTACGGTTGGGAGACAGTAGAACTTTTAAGAGGTGGGGATTAGTGGAAGCAAGTTAGGTGACTGGAAAAGAGCCCTTAAATAAGATATTGGAACCCTCACCCTTTCGTCTATCTCTCTTTCATTCCTGGCTGCCACGTGATAACTGCTTTGATCTATCACATACTCCCTGCCATGATGCTCTGCCTTGCCACAGGCCCAAAGGCAACAGGGCTAACCAACCATGGACTGAAACCTCTGAAGCCATGAACTAATACTTTGAGTAATACGACAGTCAATTTAAGTACAAGGGAAAGCAAGCTGAGGGTTTTAACACAGGTTTTCAAGTTACTCTGGAAGACCCTTCCATCCTGGCAATTCCTCTGCTCCAACATTATAGCAGCTACCCTAAATAGCTGAGGCCTTTGGAACAGAAATTAAAATTGCCCCTTGAGGCTCAACTGGACTCTAGGAGTGTTAAGACCTCCTCCACACTCCACACTTGGCACCCCTTTTTCCCTCATCTTCCTTCCATTTCAAGAACACATGATTGCCTCATTTCCAGTCACCCTACCCTATCTCTCCACTGAGTCTCTAGTGCTGAAATCCTTGCTGGAAATGGCTTTTTTATCCTGAGTTTAGTATTCCTTGCTTCTTCCCTGACTGGAAAAGTAATGCAGTCTCTCTCTTGTGCTCTAGTGGACCACAGGTCTAAACATTAGAGGTAGAAGATGTCTCACCTACCAAGTATATGTCCTTGAAGCATGTGCAAAGGTCATGTATTTAAATTCTGTAAGTAGTTGGTTGTATTTCTGATTCTGCAGCTCACTTATTACATATTTTGGGCAAATAATATGCCTTCTTGGAGCCTTATTTCCTATCAGTGTTATTGTAGAGAATTAATAATATAGTAAATATAAAGCACCTGTCTTAGCCATTTTCTCATTGCTGTGACAAAAATACCTAACACCCATAACTTAAAGGAGGAGAGGTTTACTTGGTTTATAGTTTCAGTCCATGATTGGGTGGCTCCAATGCAGAAAACAGCACGGTGGAAATACCTGGTGAAGGAAAACTACTCAGGTCATGGCAGCCAAGAAGCAGAGACAGAAGGGAGGAGCTAGGGAGAGAGATAAATCCTTCCAGGTTGTACCCTCAATGATTCTCTTCTAACTGGGCCCCACTTTCTAACAGCAAATCAGCTCTAGTACCCCACGATCCTACCACCTTTCACAAGTTCCACCTCTGAGGACATGAGATTTTGGGAGGGACATTCTAAATCTAAACCACAACATTCTGCCCCTGATTCCCCAAAGACTCATGTGTATTATTTTAGGCAAAATGCATTTAGTTCATCTCTAAGAGTCATCAAAGTTTTAACAGTGCCAGCATTGCTGAAAAGTGCAAGTCCAAAGTCTCCTGTGAGACACAAGACCAACGCTTAGTTGCAAGACCCTGTAAAATTGAAAAAGAAAGTTAAACACTGCCAATATACAATGGCGCAGCATAAACAATCCCATTCCAAAAGGTAGAAATAGGTGGATAGAAATCAATGGGACCGAACCAAGACCAAAACCAGGGCAAACATTTAATCCTGTAGTTCCATGTCCAGCACCTAGGAGAAGTTGTAGCAATGAGATGAGAGCCCCAGAGGGCTTGTGGTCCCACTCCTATGGCATTGCCAGTTGCAGCCTTCATGGCCTCTCTCTTGGGCTGGCTTTGCTCAACTGCTGCATCTTTTCTCAAATGTTCCGTGTTCCTGGCTTCTCCAACTTCCTGCAATCTCTATTGCACTTTCAGCTTCCCTCTTACAGATTTATGTACTACCTTCTCAGAGGCACGTTTCCTGGCCTCCAAGGCCTTCTTCTGAAATCTGTGTGGAAGCTTCCCTGACCCCATTCTGCATGCCTATAAAACCAGCATCATGTGGATGATGCAGGGTCTGCTATCACCTTGAGTTATACCAGCCAGGAAGCAGAGTGTCTTAGTTATTTTCTCATCACTGACACAAAATACTCAATTCCCACAACTTAAAGGGAGGAAAGGCTTATTTTTGGTTCACAGTTTCTATAGGTTTCAGTCCATAGTCTGCTGGATCCAACACAGGGCAGCATGGCAGAGGGGGGTGGCAGAAGTGAATTTCTGATGGTGTGGCAGGCAGGAAGCAGAAAGAGACATCAAGGAAGGAGGGAGGACGATAGATGCTTCCAGGCCATGTCCCCAGTAACCCACGTCCTCCAACCAGGCTTCACCTCCCAAATCCCATTTAGCTATAAACTCATCAGTAACTAATTCCCTGATAAGTATCACACCCCCATGGTCCAATAACCTTCCAGAAGCCCCACCTATGAGTGCATGAGGCTTCAGGGGAACATCTAGATATAAACCATAACACAGAGAAAGAAGAGAGGACCTGGGAAGGGAGATATACCTATCCGGGTCATGCCCCAGTGAACCCCTTCTAACCAGGCCCCACCTCCACAAATCCTGCCTCTGAGCATAGGCTTTGGGGGAACATTCCAGATAGTTAGGATTTTTTTGTTAAATTCTCTGTCTGTCTGTCTCTGTCTCTGTCTCTCTCTCTCAGTCTTTTCTTTTGCATGTGCTAGAGATTGAACCCAAGGCCTCATATATCCTGGGTAGGTGCTCTAACATTGAGCTATATCCCCAACCTGTTCGTTAAATTTAATGTATGAAATTAATGATATAAATGAATAAAAATGTAAAGTTGTTATGTAGTTTATAATGGTGTTGGGGCTATAAGAAAGAAGTTTGACGGACAGTGAGATAGCTCAGTGGCAAGCACGAGGTCCTGAGTTCGACTCCCGGAACCCACATAAAGGAAAAAAAGGGCCAATGATATTGCTCAGTGGCACAAGTTCTTGCTGGCAAGTGCGAGGTCCTGAGGTTGACTTCTGGTACCCACATTAAAAAAAGAAAAGAGAGAGAAGTTTGGTTTTCTAAATAATTATGCTGTCCCTTCGAGAAATTCCCTGTTGTACCATAGCATATCATCCTCTTCTCTTGATAATTTTACTATTTTATTACCATTACAGTGATACGAGGGTGACATTTTTTTGAAGAGAAAAAACAATAAAAACAATGATACAAAATCTCAAAACAAGATATTAGGACAGTAACAATGGTTAGTACATTGCTTATTGTTATCTTCAAAGTAGCTGCTCAGATTACAAGATACAGGCATGAAAAATTGATCAAATGATATAAGCACAAACCTTTCTTTCCAATGAACTAATAGAAATTAGAAGTATAGCTATCTTAACTATCTTTTTTTTTTTTTGTGGGTACCGGGGGTCAAACTCAGGACCTCACACGCCAGCGGGTGTCCATGCCGCTGAGTGATATCACCAGCCCTTTTTCTCGTATGTGGGTACCAGGAGTCGAGTCGAACTCAGGACCTCGAGCTTGCTGGGCAGGCACTTATGCTGCTGAGCTATCTCACCGGCCCTCCTATCTTAACTATCTTAACTATAACTATCTTAACATATATATATACTTTTCCTTTTCCCTTTCTTCTTTTCTCCTTTCCCCCATCTGAGTTTCTCTTTTCTTTTGAACAGTTTCTTCCCATTTCCTAATATCTATTGTACATTTTGGATCTTATTTACTCTTTTAGCTTCTTACACTAGGGAGACAGTATAATGTTTATACATGTGAGACTGATTTATTTCACTTATGAGTATGGTCTCAAGTTGCATCCATTTACCTATAAAATCCTCAAGTTTATCCTTCTTTATGGCTGAGTAGCACTCCATTGTATAAAAATACACCTTTATTATCCATTCCTCAGTTGATGGGCATTTGTGTTGTTTCCAAGATTTAGCTATTACAAATTGTGTTGCTATAAACATGGGTGCACATATATCACTGTGGTACGATGTTTTTAATTCTTCTGGGAAGATACCCAGAAGGGGAATAGCTGGTTGGAATGGGACTTCTAATCCTAGTTTTTTGAGAATCTCCACACTGATTTCTACAGTGGTTGTACCAGTCTACACTCCCACCAACAGTGGAGATGGGTTCCTTTTTCCCCACAGCCCCTCCAGCATTTGTTATTGGATGATTTTGTAATGACAGCCATTCTTTCTGGGGTGAGATGGGATCTCACTGTTGGAATTTGCATCTCTCAAATGGCCAATCATTTTGAACATTTTTTCATATATTTATTTGTTATCTGTATTTCTTCATCTAAGAAGTGTGTATTCATCTCAGATGCCCATTTTTGGATTGGGTCTTTAAATTTGGGGGGTCTGATTTTTTTCAATTCTTTATAAGTTCTAGATAGAAGTCTTTTGTCTGAGGGACAGTTGGCTAAAATTTTTTCCCACTCTGTGTGTTGTCTTTTCAGTCTGTTGGTGATTTCTTTTGATGTGCAAAAGCTTTTTAATAAGATGAGATCCCAGCTGTTGATTCTTTGGAGTATTTCCTGTGCAGTTTGGGTTGTGTTCATGAAGTCTCTGTCCACACCTATGTCTTCAAGATTTCTACCATTTTCTCTTCCAGTAGATTAAGTATTTCTGTTTTAATATTTAGGTCTTTGATCCATTTTTACTTTAGTTTAGTGCATGGTGATAGACATGGGTCTAGATTCAGTCTTTGGCATGTAGACAGCCAGTTTTTCCAGCACCATTTATTAAAGAGGCTATCTTTCTTCCAGTGAACATGTTTGGCCCCTTTGTCAAAGATAAGGTGGCTGAGTGTGTTTGTAGTGGTGTCTACATCTTCTAATAGGTTCTGGTGATCCTCAGGTCTGTTTTTCTTTGCCAGTACGATGCTGATCTTATCACAGTAGCTTTATAGTATAATTTTAAGTCAGGGATTTTGATGCCCCCTGCCTTGCCTTTGTTGCCCCAAATTGCTTTTGCTATTCTAGGTCTCTTCTCATTTCAAATGGATTTTAGGAATGTTTTCTCTAGTTCTGTGATGTATGCTAATGGTATTTTGATTGGGATTGCATTAAATTTGTACAAAAATTTTGGGAGTATGGACATTTTCATATGTTGGCTCTTCCTATCCATGAGCGAGGGATATCTTTCCATTTTCTGATATCCTCTTCAATCTCCTTTTCCAGAGTACTATAATTTTTAATGTAAAGATCTTTTACTTCCTTTGTTAGATTAATTCCTAAGTATTTCATTTTTTGGATGCTATTGTGAAGGGTGTGGTTTCCCTAATTTCTCTCTCAGTGAGTTTGTTGTTTGTGTACAGTAATGCTATTGATTTTTGAGTGTTGACTTTGTATCCAGCTATGCTACTGAATTTGATTATTAAATCTAGAAGTCTTTTGGTGGAGTTTTTGGGGTCTTCTATGTAGAGTATCATGTCATCTGTGAATAAGGATAATTTAACTTCTTCCTTTCCTATCCTTATTCCTTTTATTTCTCTCTCTTGTCTAATTGCTCTGGCTAGTGTTTCCAGAACTATATTGAATAGGAGTGGTGATATTGGACATCCTTGTCTTGTCTACTAAGTCCATTTGTTCACAGGTTTGGTTCAGTTCTGATATTTCTTTGCTGATTTTTTGTCTAGGTGATCTATCTCTTTGTGACAATAGGGTATTAAGGTCTCCTGTCACAACTGTGTTATTATTTGATTTTTCATGTCTTATATAGTTGGGTGCTCCCATATTTGGTGCATACATATTTATGATTGTTATCTCTTCCTCTTGAAGTTTTCCCCTAACAAGTATGTAATGACCTTCTTTATCTCTTCTGATTATTCTTGGCTTGAAGTTTACATTGTTGGCAAACAGAATAGCTACCCTTGCTTTTTTCTGGGTTCCTGTTGCATGGAAGATTGTTTTCCATACTTTGATTTTCCGTCTATGAATTTCTTTTTGAGTTAAATGTGTTTCATGTATACAGCATATTGTTGGATCTTGTTTCTTGATCCATTCTGCCAGTCTGTTCCTTTTGGTTGCTGAATTGAGGCCATTTATATTGATGGTTAGAACTGATATGTATTGGCTTATCTTTGTCATGATATTTTCCTGATGTTGGTTCCCTGCTTTTCCCCTCTGTTTAATTGCTTGCCCTGCCTGGTGGTTTCTTTCTGTTGTTGTTCTTGGAATTGTGGTCATTTTTATCTCTGTCTTGAATATCTTTCAGTACTCTTCGTAGGGTTGGTTTGGTGGTCATGTACTTCTTCAGTTGTTCTTTGTTATGGAAGTATCTTATTTCTCCATTAATTTTGAAAGATAGTTTTGCAGAGTACATCAATCTGGGTTGGAAGTTGCTTCCTTTGAGGACATAAAATACTTCACTCCAAGCTCTTCTTGACTTGAGGGTTTGTGTTGAGAAGTCTGCTGTGATTCTGATGGGCTTTCCTTTATAGGTGACCTGTTTCTTTTCTCTAACAGCTTTTAATATTCTGTTCTTGTGCTGAATTTCTGGGATCTTGATTATTATATGCCTTGGGGTAGTTTTATTTTTGGTCATAGCTTTTTGGAGTTCTATATGATTCATTTATTTGTATGTCAAATTCTTTATCCACACTTGGGAAGGTTTCTGCCATTATTTCTGTGAACAGTTTTTTTTATGGCATTTGTGCTGTCTCTAGCTTTCTTATTGACCCCAAGCAATCTTATGTTATTCTTCTTTGCATCATCTTGTAGCTGTTGAATTGATTTTTCATGGTCTCTTGCTATTTTTAAGATATCTTTCTTCTCATGATCACTAGCTGCAATTCTGTCTTCAAGATCTGATATTCCTTCCTCTCCTTCATTCAATCTGTTGCATATACTTTCAATTGAGGTTTTAATCTCTTGATTTCTGTCTGGATCTGTTTCATGGATTCCACTTCTTTCCTATGTTGGGCATATTTTGTTTCCATCATTTTTTAAGTTCATCTATTCTTTTATCTGTGTCTTCTCTAATATCTTTGATTCTAAGCATCATTTCTTTTTGTACCTGAGAGATTATTTTCTCTATAGCCTTTTTCACTTTTTTTTATTTCTGTTGCTATCATTTCAGAAAGTTCTAGTGTTTGACTTACAGTTTCATCTATCTCATTGTGTTCCAGGCTTGCCCTGGGTGGGCTGGAGGTCTGGGGTTGCATTTTGCTTCTATGTCTTATCATTTTCTATTTTCTCTTTCTTATTTTATTTTGTTTTCTATGTTGATGCTTGCCAATTTCTTATGATAGATAGCTTTATCACTAGTATTGAGGCTTCCCTAGGAGATATCTGTCCTTCAGGGATATCATCTGGATATAGGTGGTTCTTTATAGTTATCTCAAGAACCTACCTTCCCAGTTTATAAAAGATGCAAAGTTACTATTTGCCTTAGCACCCGATCCTTTGGTACTGGTTTGTGGTGGTGACTATGACCCCATACAATTACAACATTATCATATAGGGGCAAAAAACTGATTATAACATGTATGATATCCTGGTTAAAGTAATAGAGTTAGTAATAACAATAGTTTCAAGTACAGTTTAACTACTGACACACTATGGTAACCATTAACCTGCTACCTCCAGCCACAGAGCAAACTCTAAACTTATATAACAAAATCAAACATATGGGCCGGTGAGATGGCTCAGCGGCTTAAGCGCCTGCCCAGCAAGCGCGAGGGCCCGAGTTCGACTCCCGGAACCCAAATATGAAAAAGGGGCCGGTGATATCGCTCAGCGGCATGGGCGCCTCCTGGCGCACGAGGTCCTGAGGTCGACCCCCTGGTACCCACACACACAAAAAAAAATCAAACATATACCATGTACTTGTCTGCAGTGATTTTCCCCTTAGTGGAGTGATTCTACCCTTATGCTGGGGGCGGGGCTTTAAGATTGGTAGAGGACAGGATAAAGTGATGAATGAGGTCAAATATAGCAGAGGCAAGGCTGGAAGTCAAAGGATGATCACCCGAGTTTTGGGAAACTGGAGGACACAGTAGGGAAAGAATGTAATACAACGTGCAGGAGTAGTCAGAAAGGGAAGAGACAGTATTTACTCACTTGAAAGTTTAAATTCTAAAAGTAGTTGAGGAAAGAGAGAAAGGATCAATAGAAGAAAAGGAAAAAGGTAAGAAACCTAAACAGTGAAAAAAAAGAAGGAAGAAAGAGGAGAATGGAAAGAAAGGAACAAAAGAAGAAAAGAGAGAAATATAAAAGTAGACCCAAGAAACAGAAGAGACAGGGAAAAAGAATCCAAAAACAAAAATAACCAGAAAATACAAGACAAAACAAGATGACTTCCAACCAGACAGGAAAGGGATAGCCAATCAGACAAACAAGGGAGAATAAAAGTAATAAAATACCTCAGGTGTTTACAGTTCTGTGGTAGTGTCCATGTTAGATCCCAGAAATGTGCTGTGTATTTCAGCCACATTTGCCACGGGAATTGTGCTAGGTATAGAGCTGGTCTTGGCCTCTGGATGTGGGGGCTGGGACTGGTCTTCTGTTGGTGGAGTTCTCCAGAGCCCAGCTGCTGGCTCCTCGCTGCTGCTTCAGACACTTCCATGTTTCTGGTCTCGCTGATTACTCCAGGCCTGGACCTGCTGTGCTGGTTCTCTGGGTTCCGTTAGGTCTGCCCGCCACAGGCGTGTGTGCGCCTGCATGCCCAGGGTCGACCTGCCCTCGGTGTCAGGGTTCCGGTCTGTCAGGCCGCTAGAAGCCTGTAAGGGTGACATTTTAAATTCATTCCATAAGTAATCACTGACGAAAGTTGTTTAAGTTAATTTCATAAACATTTCATTTTCTGAATGTTGATTTCTCTTCTGAATTTTGATTTTTAGTTTATTGTTGAGATGGATGAACTATTCTCTATTTCTTTCTTTCCTCCACCCATTTCCTTTTAGATTGACTGCTTTGACTTCAATGGTTCTCCATTCAGGGCCAGAGTGATACTTGTTGCATGACTATTTCCCTTTAAAATAATTTTTAAAAGCATACCCACAGGAAAAAAAAATCCCAAGTGGAGAGAAGGCACCATTTTTGTTGGCGAGTTCCCACCTCCATCTGTGCTACCGCAAAATGTCCGGGCTCTGTACTTACCGCGCATTAGTCTTCTGGAACTATTATCCAGAGCAATAATGCTGAAGGTAATAATAGCAAATGACTTGGAATGTGCATCAGTGTGAAAACAGAGTTTACAAATGCACAGTAATGTATCCTGCAGGATTACATCATCTTTTTAAATGTGTTTCTTGAATATACTTATATTCAGTTGTGAAAAGATCACATCCATTATTAGAAAAGTAGTGTGTCTCTTTTATGCTGGGGAGATTCTTGATAGATGATAGTTACATTTAGCTATGGGAGCTAATATATCAAGGGAGAAACCCCTCTATTCAGGGAGAAAATGAAGAATTAAGGAGCTTAAAGTTCTTTCTTAGAAGGAAAAATCATAATTGGGGCAAAACTAAAGAAAGAGAGTAATGGGAATAGTTAGCTGTATTCTATGCTCAAAACTAGAAAATAAAATTCAACAGAATATTTATCATTCATATATTTCTTTGTGTAAATCATTCCTTTTCCTTAACTGAGTCAGGGTAATTGTTCTGCTTATGGAAGTCTAAGAAGTCAAGTAGGGAGATTGCTAATGAGGGCTGTGTTTGTGTGTATTGGTGATGGTGGTAATATGGTAGGCATTTCAGGAGGTGGGAAACCCAAGACCACAGTGAAAAGAAAGTAATACTGAAAAAAACTCAAGTCTAAGAGGCCAAAAGTGAATACCGTTTTTCTCCAACCTGGGGATCTAGTGAGAGAACAAGAATATCAGGCTGGTGGGAAACACTGAGAGTCCTGGAAGTTGATACAGCATAACAAGTACAGTATTGAAGACTATTTTTATTTGTTCTTATAGCATAATAAATGAATGAATCAACTGATTTTAAAGGTCTGGGAACATTCTGGATCTTTAGTCATTTAGTCATTCACTAATTGACTCATTGAATTAAGAATATAATTACTTTATGCCACCTATGTTCTGGATACCAAGCTGTGTTGGGAGTACCCCAACTGTCCTAATATATTTGAGGCTGCTGTAAGAGTTTATCAAAGATAGAATGGTAGACATGAATGGAAAATACTGAAAATAATATGAAGATTAAGAGATTTATTAGGAAATGTTTTAACTGGGCTTTAAAAGACAAGTAAGACTTTCTTAGGGTGAGAAATAGAGTAAGCCCAAATTATCCACCCACTTGTGTAGCTATGAGAATGTTTGTCCTCCTCCCTCTACCGTGTTAGTGGATTTGTATCTCTTTGTTCAGTGGTTGAGTGGCATTGATGGAGCTCAGTGGAATAATATTTCTTTACCTGTTTTCTACTTTATACTCAAGTACTTCGTATTTCATCAGCATATGGAGTTGCCAGGTAGTAAAAAGATAGGATAAGATAATGGTTACAAGCATTGACTTCAGAATGCAGCACTTCTAAATTCAGACACAAACCTCTCCAGTTTGGGCCTCTGGTACCGCTTGTATAAATGGAAAGAGTTGGGTTTAAGAAACTGTAGGGGTACTTTGAGTTCTTACCCTAACGCCAAAAGGAATATGATGCTCCTGGGCTGTGGTCCATCCAGTGTGTGTGCTGTAAGGGGCCTTCAGGACTTCCTGTCTAAGTCCCTTCTTTTACAGAGGAAGAAACTGGAGAGACATCTCAACCCCTTCCAACATCCTTTTTATAACAGCTTTTATGATCAATGGCTTGCAATTCTGAGAGAAGGAAAAAATACTTATTAAACAAACTTGGATGAGATTTAGTTAGGCTGAAATGAATCTTGCCAGTTTAAAATATGTAGTCATAAATTTAACATATCAACATTTCATCAGATGTAATAAATCAAGACAGGTCTTAGGTGACTGACAGAAGGCCTGGGAGCATTAGCATCACAAATGTTAGAACCCAGGGCTTAGAAATCACTGTAGAAAAGAATCCTCCGTGCAGGGGAAGTCTCAGTTCCACCTCTAACCACAATTCTGTTTCCGTAACAGTTAGTTCACCAGTCTTCTCACTGGAGCAAATAATTAAAGAGGGAAGCAGAGAGAGAGAGAGAGAGAGAGAGAGAGAGAGAGAGAGAGAGAGAGAGAGAGAATGTATAAAGCCCTAGAAAATAAATTTTAAAAAACAAATACTTTTAAAAAATAGCAAATATAAAACTTCATTTGTCTTATTTTTAGTATATTGTCACGTGCCAGTATTGTCACCAATTGGCCATGAAGCTCCATGTCCCTGTTAATAATAGCCTTGCATTAATACACCTGTGATATCTATTATACTGTTGTATTCTTCTGCTGTTACTTAATTTCAGTTGGCTGAAATTATTCATTCATCTTTCCCCTTTTTAATAGCAGGGATTTTGGCACCAGTAACATAGCTAATTGCTTCCTTTCTGCATTGCACTTTGCATGGGCAGCCACGGTCACTATGTGAATTGAGATTTGAGTACGGACATAAACCAGGAAGATTTTTCACCAAGTAAGAGAAATGGTAATGAAAGAAAGTTTTGTTGTGGGGAATCAGTAGACTTAACTTCTAGTCTTGTTTTATAAAATTATTTTATTAATGTATATCTGTGGTACTCAGTAAATGTATTCATCATGGTGAATTGGTACATGCACATATCTCATTTTGATCCTTTTTACTTTCCTTTCTTCTCCTCTCCCTCTCACCTCCCCACATTCCCAGATTACCAGCCCATCTCCATGAAGTCTATTTTCCTTGTGTCCTCTTATCTTTTATTTTTCTCTTTAAATCATTTATACTTTGAGTTTCTCATAATAAGGGAAACCATGTGATATTTGATGTTTGCATCTGATTTATTTCATTTAGCATTATGGATTAAAGGTTTATCCATTTTATTACAAATGACTTAAATTTATCTTTCTTTATGACAGAGTAGCAATGGATTGTGTATATATACCATATTTTCTTTATCCATTCATTTGTTGATGGATATATAGGCTGTTTTCAAAATTCAGCTATTATGTGTTGTGCTGTTATAAACATGGGTATGCCTGGATTGCTATGATATGGTGTCTTTAATTCTTCTGGGAAGATACCCAGAAAGTGGTACATCTGGGTCAAATGGAATTTCTAGTTTTAGTTTTTTGAGGAATCTTATATTGATTTCCATAGTATTTGTACTAGTTTACATTCTCACCAACAATGTAATAGTGTTCTATTTTCCCTAAAACCTTGTCAATATTTTTTTGAGTTCTTGATGATAGGCATTCTCTCTGCAGTAAGATGGAATCTCAGTGCTGTTTTGATTTTCATTTCAAATGGCTAAAGATGCTGAATGTTTTTTTCATGTATCTATCAGCCATTTGTACTTCTTTTGCAAAATGTTTATTCATTTCATTAAGCCAGTTTTTGATTGGGTCTTTTATTTCGTGGTGGTCTATTTTCTCGAGCTCTTTATATGTTGTAGGTCTTAGTCCTCTGTCTGAGCAGTAGCTGGCAATTTTTCCCCATTCTGTAGATTGTCTCTTCACTATGTTTGTTGTTTCCTTTGCTGTGTGGGAACTTCTAATTTGATATGTCCCATCTGTTGATTCTTAGTGTTATTTCTTGTGCAACTGGGGTTATGTTCTGAAAGTCCTCGCCTATGCCTATGTCTTCAAGAGTTTTATTTATTTTATCTTCCAGGAGATTCAGTGTTTCTGTTTTTATATCTCGGTCCATTTTGATTTGATTTCAGTACAGGGTAAGAGATATGGGTGTAGAATCATTCTGCTTGTGAATAACCATTTTTCCAGCACCATTTGTTATTTAGTCTTACTATAATTTATTACTTGGCTGATTTTTCCCTATCTTTTCTCCTCATTTCTCACTTTTGTCTAATAAGTGTTTGGACTACAAGATTTATGAAGTTGTTTTCAGCTTTGAAACTTCGATGTAAACACAATGAATCTACAGACTAGTAGTTACCTCCATTAGTAGACTACTGCCTCACATAGTAGATTCTCAATAAATACTTATTCAGCAAATGAATGGCAGATCATGGTTATATTCCTTAACTTTTTAGGTCCAAATATTCATTATATACACACCAAAGGTATTGAACATCATTATATTTTGATTTTTGGAGGGTGAAAGTATATAGGGTTAGGGAATGGCTTTACTCAAATGTACATTCTTCAGAAGCAGCATTTTTACCATGAATTTTCAGACTTAAAGTTGATGTGTATTTGGTCTGTTCTTAGCATCAAAACCCAAAGATGGACTTGGTCTTCATAATGATCCTAAACAGATTGAAGAAGTTGCTTTTATATGTTACTTTGCCCGGTTATTTCTCATCTGGGGTGAAAAGGGGCAGTCAGCTGAAAAGTGTTATTTCCCAGTATACCATTTGGACTGATTATTTCAACCTGTGTCAACTGGAGACCTAAACATTACTAAGCTTGGCACACCCCATTTTAGGTGGGCATAATGCCAGGGTAACAGATGGGCTCTGAAATTGCCAGTGATGGCTTGTGTAAAAATCTCTGATATTGTCAAGTGGACACAGTCCTTAACAAGAAATGTCAAAAATGTTTGTCAGTTGGCTTCCAGATGCCGTGCCATGCACCATTACTCTGCTTCACCACTCTGTAAGTCTCTTTAGACTCTTAATAGCCCCCAGGAAGATCACTGTTAAACCACGCGGACAGGTGGCTGCATGGCAAAACACACCTAGATGACCTGCACCTTCTGTCCTTTCCTGTCTTCCGTAGAAGACAGAACTCACCGTTACTTACCTCATTTCCTTCTCTGTGTCTACTGGAAACATCACTTGTCAGTTTCTTCCTAGCAAGAGAATTCTTTGACTCTCTCTAAAGGAAAAGAACAAGAACCTTGCGATGTAGTAAACATGGAAAATATGGTTTCTCTCTACTCTCTACGGCATTGTCACTCTCACATGACTATGTCACATTGACCCATGATCTTCTTGTCCCTTGAAACTCTTACATCTACTTCATTCTTCCCTCTTCTGTGGCTAATTTCTTTCAGCCTTCTAGGCTTTTTATGAGGGCATAGCCTACCTAAGACGGTCACCTGAGATTTGTTTCAAAGATGCCTGAACCTCAGCCTGATTATCTATGGCTTTGTTTCAGAATAAACACTGGGCACATTAGTTAATTGATGTCCTGCCTCATTATGATTTTGCTGCTTCTTTCAGGTCACGTATGACCTTGTTTGTGTCATCAGAATAGATAATTGATGCCACTTGGAGGCCGAGTGAATTGCTCTTATTGTCATGAAAAAATTTCTATCCCATTAAACTCATTCATTTGCTCATCGGGTATTAAGAAACACCTTCTAGGAACCACACAGTCTTCTAGAAGTTGGAGATACAACAGGACAAGGACCTGTCCCTTTGTCCTTGAGGAGCCTACCTTCTGGTGACAGTTTGGAATTGACACCCTCAGTGGAGACTGTGAGCTGATCATCTCTCCCATCTTTCAGGGAGCACTCATTTGTAAAGATGAGTTGACTTTAGTCTCATCGCCGAGAAGAGTTATAAATGGTCAGCTGTTATTTTTTTAATAATACATCACTCCATTATAAAAGATAAATAGTAAGAAAATAATTGAGCACAAAAATGGTGACATATTCTTCTCGATTTGTATTCAGCTCTTCTCGAAGAATAGAGTAAGAATATGGGAAAAATGTATGTGGGCTGTTAATGGATTTGACATTAGCAAGGTCCTTTAAATTGTTAATTATAGTGTAATGTATTGCTGTTAATTAATTCCAATCATGTCTACTATTTCTAAGCATTCTAGCAGGGACCCAAAGCCAGGAGAGTCTGAATGTGCACACGGAGGCCATCAATTACATAGGTTAACCAGAAAGATGCTGGATTCTGCATGTTGAAGTCTCACTTTCATCCAATTGTGCATTAGGAGCAATGTGGTCATTTAATTTACTGTTCAAACCAGGGAATTATGCTGTAATAAGGGTATAAAAAGTGGACGTCTTGTACAAACCAGAATTCTTACAAATGTTGGTGTGATAATGGGTGAAAAAAGGGACATTTTGCACATACCAGGGTATCAGCTCACCCCAAGTCAAGGGACATTGCACCACTTAATTTTTGGCATTTTGAAACAGTAAACTGCCAGGTTACCACTCTATTTCTATATTTCAGACTCATTATCAAGCAAGTTCATCATAAGAATGTCAAATGATGTCTTATTAACTCTTTTCATGAAATAACTCTCTAAATCCTCTTCCACATTGGGATGGGAGAGATTAGACCCTTGTTAAAAAGGTTAAGGGGATTTAAAGGCTTTCAATCTCTAATCTTTAGCCCTAATAGATCCAAGACCCTAAGAATAATGGGGATAATTTATTGAGTCACTTGTTATTTATGCACCTTTGAATGTATCATGGTCAGTCCTTAGGCAGCTCTACCTAGATGATAATACTCACCTTGCCAGACAAAGAAACTAGGACTCAAAGAGTCATTAAATTGTCAAAGTGGTGCAGCCGATGACAAACTAACTGTATTGAAACTCACATCTGCCTGGTTTCTTCTCATTATGTTTTAACGTTTCTCTACTGAAACTCATGGCAGGAAACTCAGGTGAGACTAAGGAACCTGGTCTCCTCAAGGCACTGCGTGGTTGGAGCGCTGGTTCCAGAGCAACACTGAGTATTTCCTGACTTCTTCCAGTTTCCCCTTCCACACTGGATGTGCTCACATCTGCTGGAGAAACCTGGACAACGATAAGTGCCTCTTATGTTCAAAAGTACTTTTGGAGTCTCATATGGTCTCTGCCTCCCTGCCTCCCGCCGTCTCTTCCCACCTGCACCCTAAGCCTGAGACGCTCAGGCTTTAAGGACTAGCTCGCTGTGTCTCTTCTAGGAAACCTTGTTAACACCCTCAGTCTGGCTAACTGCCGCCGCTTCCACGCTTCTACCCCACTTGTGACAGCTTCTGTCTTATACTTTGCCAGATCTTTTAAAATCATTTATGTTTCTATCATCTTTAATAAGCCTTAGTATGGCTGAGATTATGTTTTATTCATGCTTTAACTTCTCTGTGCCTTACATTTCTCACCTTCAAAATAGAGACAGTAATAGTACTAACCTCAGAGAATTTTATGAAGATAAAATTCATTCAAATATTTGGAGTCCTTATCATAGGCCTGGTACATACTAGGCCCTTGGTAGTATTAGCTCAATATATCATCATTATTATTTGTTATCATAGTCCCTGTAGACAATATCATACAGTAGAGCACACAAAAACATGTACACTAAATTGTGTTAATTCATCCAATGCATGTTAGTCTTTCGCATGTTCAATACACTTTTATAGACTCCAAAAATGATTCAGGGGCTCAAAAGTTTTTTTTTTAGTAAGAGAAATGAATAAAATATGTACATAAATAATTATGATATAAAAGTAATAAGTGATGTAAAAGAAGTAAAGATATAGAATCATTAGTATTCTCAATAAAAATAAGTGAGTCATGAAATATAAGATTTGGATATGTAGATATTTGTGGTATTGTTGTAATGAGGTGAACACATTCCAGTGATAATTACGTAAGTAAAGAAAGAAGATACAGAGGTTTTCTTAAGATAATGGCAATAGCGCCTATTGTCTAATGGTAAAACTTGGAGAATGGAAAGGTTTGGAATGTCAGACCTCAGACTCTTCATTAAATTAGATTTGTTTTCTATTTAATAAAGCTTCTGGGCTTTAAAACTTATGAATAAAAGAATAACAATTCATAAACCAGGAGGCTCTGTGGTTGTCATTTACCATAGATATGAGAAAGGGGTGATATAAAAATCATCCGAGAGGGATTCTCTCTCCCTTCAAGCCAGGGCCCTCGCTCTCCCAGCCTGGTTCTACTCTACTGTTCACTCTAACCAAGTACCCTTCCTCCCTTTTAGTTTCTTCATCCCTACAGTAGTAAATATCAAGTACTCTAAAAGTATCTCTTCTATTAAAAGTCCTGAGAAACAATGAATATGTCATAAGGCGCAGTATTAAGTGCAGAAATTACTTATGTCCATGAAATAGGCTATTGCTTATAAGGAATATAAGCAATATTCACTCCCAACTTCAGCCTATTTCCTACACATATTCTTCCAAATGTTTACTGAAGCATGCACTCAGAGAACCTAAAGAATAGTAGGCCCTAGGTTGTGGTGCCTATTTTAATTTCCAAAGCTGAGTGTAAATGGTTTTGCTAAACTACAGCAGTTCATCAGTGAGACCTGTCCACTAATAAATGTCCGTGTCTGCGTGACCGTCATGATTGATATCTGTATTCATGGCCCTAAGGCATTGCAAAATTCCAGCATATGTTCTGAATCACCAGAGTAGATTAAGTTATAGTCAGTGTGGGGGTTCTGGTTGGGAATACGTTTTATTGTATTTCAATGTTGTGAAAATTGGGAATAAAAATCTACCATAGATGAATTTTTGTGTATTCTTGGCCGTGTGTTTAATTTATGTCTCCTAGCCATTCCTGAAAACTGTGCTCTCTGGATGTTTTTATGTCTGAAAATAAGATTATGATTCTTCAGGAATGAATGTGTACTTTTCGAAGATTGAAAAAAAAAATAAAAATCAACAAAGCCCAGCATGGTGGAGAGTGCCAGTAACTCCAGTACTTTCGGAGGCTGAGACAGGAAGATTGCAAGTTGCAGCCCAGCCCAGGTAACTTAGTGACTTAGTGAGACCCTGTCTTAAAAAATAAAGGGGGGGGGCTGGGGAAGTAGCACAGTGTGAAGGTTCTAGGTTCAATCCCCAGTAAAATAAATAAAAAGATAAATAAATAATGAATGAATAAATAAGCAGATCACATTTCTCCTTGTTCAACATTTTGCATATAAACTAAATATAGTGTGGGCTTCAAAGATTTCTGATGTGAAAGTAGCACATCAAGAGATTTTTGGTTTAGCTTCTTTCTCTAGAGCCTTGAACAAGAAAAAGACTGTTGGAGGAGTCTTATTATGAATCAGGGGCGTCCCATCACTTGCTTCTTTGGAGGTGTTGGAAAGAAGCTCAGAAGAGAGTTTAGGAGGAGGAGGAGGAGGAGGAGGCCAAGGGGAGGGCAGGGAGGCCGGGGACACCGAGTCTGAGCGGCAGAGAAGGGAGAAAGCCAACCTTCGCCAGCCCCGGGACGACTGCTGCACTCCGAGAAACACAGCAGGACAAGTAGGGAAGTGGAAAAGAAAGGAGAAATGGGAAGTTGAGGCGGGGTGGGGGGTGGGCAGACCCCTGAGAAGGCAGTGCGGTGCTCGGAGGAGAAGCCCACACCGTGACCACTGAACCGGACTCGAGATCCGCCCCTCCTCACTCTCCTCGCCTGGGGGCGGAGATCCATCCCCAGCCCCGGCACTCCAGCCTTCCCCAAGGCTTCAGCCATCCGTCCTGGGATACCGTAAGGGACCTGTGCGCAATCCCCAGTCCGATCCAGTTCCTGGTTTGCAGAGGAAAATCCGGTCCGGCGTTTATTTTTAGCAGCGCCTTCCGTGACCCAACTCTACAGCTCCAGGGCCGGGATCGCGGAAGACCGGGATCGCTGGGAGCCGGGCGGAGGGGGCGGGGAGCGAGAGGCGGCGAAAAGGGGAGGGGGACGCCCTGCGCATGCGTGCCAGAGCCCATGCAAATCGCGGTCCATCCAGCGAGCAAAGTGGGATGATCTGTCACTACACCTGCAGCACCACGCGCGGAGGACAGCTCCTGCTTGCCGCTTCCAGACCCAGGTAAAAATAACAATAATAATAATAATGATTCTGAGCGGGCACTGTGCATGCATGTCAATATCAGCTGCGCGTCGCAGCTTCTCTCATGGAGAGGCAACGTGCTGCTACTGCCGCTGCTGCCGCTGCTGCTGCCGCCGCTAAGTGTCCTTTGGTGGCTGATTGCAGCTTCAAGGTTTAAGAAATCCCATCTTTCAGGAAGCCTGAAGGGAAGAAAGGAAGTACAGGCGAAATCATCAGATTGGCTTCCCAGATCTGGGAATCTGAAGCGGGCCCACATCTTCCGGCCAACTTCTATTGAACTTCCAAGCACTCGAAAGGGACCGAAATGGAGAGCAAAGGTATGTGGCTGTCCCCATCGGGAGACTTCCCGGTGCATGTGCGTGTGTGGCCCGGGCAGTCCTCGGCGGCGAGGGGACTGCAGTGCTGGGGAGACAGCATCATACTAGGTCGATAGGAGGAGATGCTATGTCCGCTGCAGCACCGGGAAGTGTGGCAGGAAGACCACTTCTTTTTTTAACTCCTACAGCTTGGCAGACAGTGTTTAATACTCCATCAGTTGCGTAGTGAAGTGTGATGAGTTTTTTTTTTTTTTTTGGTAGGTGGGGGTGGCGAGGGGAGAGTCCCTCCCAAAATGGAGGGGGAGGAGAAATGTGTTGGTAAAGCAGTTTCTTTTCTGTATAATGGCTGGACTCAAATGTGTTTGATTTGTTTTAGGATTGCTGACAGGCACGTTTGTATCTGATATCCAATAATGTACTGCTAAAAAAAAAATGTTTAAAATTTTCCACCCCATGAACATGGTATTTCTGGGTGTGTATGACCACATCTTACTGCATTTTGAATAGATATCGCCAAAAAATTAGGTCTGTTTGAAACAGCGTGTGTTAGAACTGACCTCTAAGAAGAACAGTGTGTCGGAGTACCGCTCGGCTCCCAAACGTAATGCATTTACTAGTTCTGGACATGTAGATATTAATATTCTCTTTATAAGCATCCGGCATCATGCACACACACCAACTGGCACATGAGCTGTACAGACCAGATCTCGTATTTAATGCACATACACAAAATGACTGTTAAAACTGTAAGACTGGATATCCTTTGGGTTTAACCCTATCTGTGCAAGTCTCTCTCTCTCCTCTTCCTCCTCCTCCTGAAAATGCCCACCAGGCTATGCGAACCTTAAGTGATGTGGTCAGATATCCGGTAGGAATATTAGATGTATTTAATTATGGTGAAATCGAAAGAAATGATGTCAACTTCTATGGAACTATATTCATTACCCAGAACTCGAGAAGCTATATTTGAAACGAGGTTTTATTTTTAACCAGGAATGTCAGTCACTGTGGCAGTCTACTTAGGATGAGGGAGTGATGGAGAGTTGGCTATTTCTGGGCTGATTAATAAAGCTGGAGTGTTGAATGATAGCAGCTATATGTTCCTGAAGGTGTTTTGAGTATTTAATCAGTAGGTTTAAAGTATTTAAACCTACATTAGCATTTACAGTAGGAAAAGAACTGGAGTGATGTCCATCAAGACTAGCTGGCAATTATTAGTGTAGGCAAATTATGATTAAGATACATTGCTGGACATTTCCGTATCTGACAGTGAGGTACATATATGAGAGAATCCATGTCTATAAATATATATGAGATTATTAACTCTTATCACAGAATCCATTTTAAAATGAAAAAGCGGTCTTCCTTAACTCATAAAAATCTGTAATATTGTGTTTGACTAAGCATTTCTAAAGAATAAAGTTAACAGAAAGAGAGAGTATCATTTTGCTCTGAAACATTTTTTTGTGCTTGGGTGATCCCTGATATTTTGTTATTAAATTTGGTTATGTGGCAAGTGTTCTTGGTAACATTGTTGCCTCCAATTTATACAAGAATTTCTGGTTCATCATAAAATGGGTATGTGTCTCTCAGCAAGTCTTTTTTGTTCCTCCATTGCCCATAAAATAATGCTGCATGCCACTTCAAGTTCCAGGTGGTTTCTGTCCCAGATTGCTAATGTTAAGAGTTTCAGCTCCTCTGCCGGTCTTGAAGTTCTGAAAGAAGGCACCTCAGAAACAAATCTGAGAAGGATCAGGCCAGAAATTCTGTTAACCCAGATAACAGTGATGTAGTGAATCACAGCTCTGATCTAAAGTCATTGAAGATTTTTGTCACAACCTAGAGTGTGGTCATTATGCAGAAGGCCCAGAATTGCATGGGGCAAAAGATACGATGACAGTCTTTGTGCATGTTAGCCCCTGGACTTCCTTCACAGAGCTGTGTTAACCAATTAACTAGTACATTAAGGATGCCTAATTACTTATACACCTACCTCACTAAATTGATGCATATGGCACAGCTAAAAATTGTAGCTAACTTGAAAAATTTTTCTGGGGGGAAGTGTATTAAGTAGTTAATGCCTGTATTCAGTTCTAATTTTTGCCTTTTTTGTACTTTATGCTGGTATGTACAAACCTTCTCCAAAATATTAAAATATAATTCTAGGAAGAAAATATAATTCTCAAATGTAAGTACATGTAATTATTTTTTCCTATCAGAAATTCTTTTTAGATAGTCAAAGAGCCATTGAGTGATTCAGTTGAGGGTTCAAGAGTTCTCCATCCCAGAAAAAATTCTAGTGATCTATTTAATCAAGAATCCTGTCACCAGCATCAGACAACCTTCACATTTTCTTTAGCATTTGAAAAATCTCCCTTAGAGCACATGTTCAGAGTATCCAGTCAGGTGAACTTTAGTTATGTACAAGTAAGATCAGGTCTTTATGCTTCCTTATTATTTATTACTTTAGATCCCTTCCTGCCACTTAGGGTAAAAGAGGAAAATAGATCAATTAATGTTCAATTTCAGTGATCTTTATGTACCACAGTAATTAATATTGTCTCAAAGATTTGGATTGGTTGCATAATCTGAGCAACTTTGACAGAATTTGTATACTGCAGGTTCTAAGGACTTGAGGTTCTTAAATGACAAAGTATTTAGATCAGTTGCTCACAAAGTTTGCTGCATATTAGAATCACCTGGAATGTTTTTAACACCCTCATGCAGGGTCACTCTATACCAGTGAACCCACGGCACTCATGTCACAGTGGGCTGTTTGTATCAGTGAAAGCTCTAAAACATTTGCCATCACTGCTATATACCAATTAAATTAGAATGTTGGAATGGAAGAAAGGAATAGGTATTCATTTATTTATTTTGAGCTGCTGGGGATTGAACTCAGGGCCTCATGCATCCTAGGCAAGTGCTCTCTTGTCAAGTTAAATCCCCAGCACGTAGTTTTTAAATGTCCCTAGGCACAACACATTTGAGAACCCTTATTTACATTCTTGATAATCAAAATGTGGTTTTCAGACTAGATTTTTTTGAACTGCAGAATTTTGATCTTTACTCGAGGTGCGTTGGATCAGATTTTCAACAAAATCCCTAGCTCATTTGTATGCACATTAAAATTTAAGAAGCATTAATTTAGCATGAGGAAACAAGCTCTGTCAGTTTCTCCCTTCACTCTTTCCTCCTCTCCTGCTTTTATCAAATCTTTTATTAGCCAGGTTTTCAACCCCACACTGGCATATTGCCTGTGCAAACACCTGTAGAACTTTTAAAATGTAGAGATGCCTAGGCCATACCCAGAGAAGTTGTAGTTTAATTGGTACTGGGTTGGGATCTGGGGATAGGTATTTTTAAATAGCTCCCTTAAGTGATGCTAATGGGTAGCCATAGTTAACCACCAATCTTGGCTGCCCATAGACCAAAAGCATTAGCAAAATCTGGAAACTTGTTAGAAATGCAAAAATGCAGTCCACCCCAGATTTACTGACTGAAGTCGGGATTACAGAGAGATGTGATGGTCATTGGTACACACATTAAAGTTTAAGAAGCACTGGTTTTAAATTGTAGAGAACTGATAGTAACTGAGAATTACACCACTCCAGGCACCTCTGCAGAAAACATATGATATCATCTAACTAATCAGTACAGATTTGAATATGTGGTCACATTCTAGATTCTCTGGTTGCTTTTAGAAAGAATGGAAATGAACTGGAAAAGAAATTCTTTGCCTTGTGAATGCAAAGAAAACGGAATCACTTTTAAAATCCTCTGTTCTTACTCAAGCCATTTATTTTCAGCCCCCAATTATCTTTATTCTCTAAGTTCATTTTGAACACCTTACAAGATACAGCCGTTAGCCTATGGTAATGTGATGATACTACACTGCTTAAATCAAGATATATCAACAGAATGAGTATAGCTTCCACTGTCATATAGCTCTGTTTAATTCTTAAACAGATTCATTTGATGTGTCCCTTGTTCCCTAATCTCTTCCCTGACCACCCCCACATGAAATTAATATTTTATTCATATACTTTCTATGATTCAAGTACTTGCTTGTGCATAACATACTGCATTTGTTACAATCAGCATTGTAATTTTTGTGAGCTTTATTTAAAGAAATATGTATCGGGTGCTTTCTATATGCCTGATGTGCTTAGTTCTGAAAATGTAAAAGCAAAGTCAAATGTGTTTCTCCATCTTAAAGATTTCAACCTCTTACCTCCACTAATAGATTAATTTCTCGTGGGCATAATATGTGCCTCTGACATTCCTGCAATCACCTCAGTGTCTACATCAGTTGGAATATTTTAATCTACACTGTAGGGACTCAGATTTTATGTGTTTAATTGAGTTGCCTTAGTTATTCATCAATCCAGAGGATTGCAAATTGGGAGAGGCAAAATAAGTTTAGCTACCAGGAGGGTTTCCAGAAACATCAGTTTGAGTCCAGAACACAGAAAGCAGCAATCTGACCTGCTTTTTCAGTGGAGAGCTACATGTATGTTTCCCGTGAAGAGTTAATTCTCTGATCGGGGTCTCACACCAATCATCAGATGCCAGCCCCAGGCATGAACCAACATATTGAAGGTACAGAAGAGTCATTTCTCTTAAGCTCAGATGGTTCAACCTACAGGAGAGAAAGGAAATGTCCACCTAATCATTAGTTTAACAGAATGGGAAAGTGATTTTAAGAATTACTTTGTGGTTAAACAACAGCAAAACACTGAGGCCATTGTGGTGGGGTAGGTAAACTATAAAATGGTGAGATTGTAATGTAATAGAATGGGCATGGGCATGAGAGATTCAGGTTCTAACCCCAGCTTGAAAGATATAACTTTGGAGAAATTACCTTCCCTCTCTTGGTTTCAAAATTCTCCATTTTTGTCTATTTATTTATTTATTTATTTACTTATTTTTGAGACAGGGTCTTGCTATGTAGTTGAGGCTGGCCTTAAACTCACTCATCCAGGCTGGCCTCAAACTCACAATGATCCTCCTCCCTCAGCCTCACGAGTGCTGAGACTACAGACATGCACCACTAGGCCCAGCTCAAAATTCTTAAATGTTAAAGGGGGTTCAGTTTATTTAATTCAAAATACTTACTGAGTTACCACATTGTTCTAGGGATGTTATTAAATTCAGGGGATAGAGATAAGAATAGTGTGTTGCCTTGCCTTTAGGACCTTAGTCTAGGAATATATGAACAGCTTCATTCAAGACATTGTACTTGTCTTCTTCATTAATCCTTTAGAGTTTGAGTAATTACCCAGGAAGCTAAAATATAAAATATTACCTGATTAATGACTTCAAAAGAGGCATTTAGTGTTCCACAACAATAATGCCTCCCTTTGGTTTCCCCTTCGGTTTGTGTGGGAGAGCATTTGAACTCAAATTATGTATCTACTCTAAATGCTGTTCCAACTGACTACCTACCTACTTGGTAACCTATTGTCTGACTTAGGTAGTTATTATGTGGCTTATTAGCTTCCGTAATGAGTCCGAGGTTGGCCAGCACTTTATTTACCATTCTCTTACCCCTATCTTTTTATTCCTTTACACTTGTGAAATACTAATCCTGTTAGTTAAGTGTTTTGTGCCTACTAAGTGACCAGTAATGATTTATTGCTTTTGTTAATACTGGGTTTTCTGGATTTGTCACATATTTGCGGCTGTAAATAATGTTCATGAGACACTTTGTAGTTTTACAGAGGACTTTTAATGTATGTTATCTTCTTTAAAGACCTGTGATTTTATGTTTTACTTCATTTTACAGACAACAAAACAGTGGTTCAGAAAGGCTAAGTGACTTAGGCAGCTCATCTTACTTTTTTTCATTGTAAAATAAGATTTGTTATATCCACTCTAATCCCCACACCATAATACCATGATTATTAAAAAACTCATAACAATAAAACATTTAGAGTTCTTTAAAATCATAGTCTGACTTTCATCCTTATAAACAAGGTTTATTTTTCACTGGACTGTGGATGTTGGAAGGTACACATTGGTCCTTCGCTATCTTCAAAGTTTTAGCAGTAAGCATGCTACATAGACACCCAACAAATGATCTTCATTGATGTCCACAGAGTCTTTAACTTACTGAAAGAGATTTCTTTGGCTCATTCTTGTGTGTGTGTGTGGGGGGGTGTGCTAAGGATTGAACCCAGGTCTTCATGCATGCTAGGCACGTGCTCTACCACTGAAATTCATCCCAAGCATTGTTCCACATTTTTGCTAGTAACTTCTTAAATACCTGAATTTATCCCTCTTGTTGCTAAAACTTTGTCTTGAGGCAGTTATGTAATATTTTGTGGGTTGGGGATGGAAATATATTGTGGCAAGTATTATACCTTGGGTGTGTTAAAATGTAGACTGCAAATTCTGGCCATTAACGCATCAGAACCGTTGGCATCCTGTGGTGCATGGCATTTAGCTATTCAAGGAACATTCAGGCAATTAGGATGTGCACCCTCAACTATGAATCAATAGGTAAGCTAAGGGTGGTTATGCTGAAACTATAACATGTACCTCTGTCCTTAGGAATACTGTGGGGCTCCTGCCTGGGCCTTGTCTATTATTATCATCGTCTTTATTGTTACAGAGAGAACATGTGTAGAAGAGAGACTTAATTCCTCTACTACAGGCTTGGAATAGAAAATAGATATGTAAAATAGATGTCAAGAGTCTGAGGCTAAGACGACATGTCATTTCCGGTAACATCTTCTTCGTCTCCTTATTATCATCCTTGCATTCAGAACATGGTAGGATCTTTTCCAGGATCTATGCCTGTAGTTCCAATTTTAGTTTTCTCATCTCTCCAGTTACTTTTTGAAATAGTCCCTGTCTCCTTGTATTTGGGAATGTGGGACTCCCACCTAGAGAGGCCATGATACTTAGCTGATATAATACAATTGCTGGCCCCTTGGCAGAATTCCCAGAGGATACCCGTTACCCCTTCACACATCTTTTCCTTTTTCTTTAGCTCATACTCTGCCTGGATTTTTACCTTAAACAAACTCCATCATCAGGAGTACAGAGCACGCACATCGTGGATAAGGATTTACACTATGTAACAGAAGTAAAGTGGCTATTCTCTGGTTAGATTGCTGGTTTTCTCTCACTTGTGGACTGGTTATCAGCCTGAACAGCAGCCCAAAATAATGGACTGCAGGAAAAAATGTCCACAAGCTTTCAGAGGCCATGCAAAAGATAAGTAAACATATCCAAGATTCCTCTAGTAAGCAGGCAGGAGGAGGCAGCAATGTCACCCTCTCCTTACTCCATTCATTTCTGTAATTGTCATCCATGTGAAATGATCAGGTTTTTCTCAAATATTGATAACACACAACCAGGTTGAACAAATCTCAATACATGGCAAACTGGGAAATTTCTTTTAATCTATTTGGAGACTAAAATATCTAGATGTTTCCATCTTCAAATCATGTTGGGGTCTTACATCTTGTTCACATAATAAATTGAGTTTAGACGCTGTACAAATAAGACATTTACCAAAAATGATAAGATCTTTTTAATTGTTAAAATCTTGGAAATTTAAAATTAGATAGGTCTTTTCAAAGGTTCTTCTGTCATTGCAAAATAGTTTCAATATTTCCAGCACTATTTAAACTTGAATTTGGTTTAGTTCTTCTGTTCTTCTGGGATGTAAAAAAGAAATATTTGCTGTGTGTCAAGATGAAGGTTGTCATGTAAATCATGCTTGATTTGCAAGCCTACAAATAATTCAAAAGTAGATGGGTACTTTTTATCTATGGACTTTGCATCAGCATAAAAAACAAACTGATGATGCAAATATAGCAAAACTCTCAATAAAGCCAAAGCTAGGGCATGAACTGATCAGCATCAGTCTTTCAGAATAAGGTGGTTAGTTGATTAATTCTATAAATATTATTTTAAACTACTTTAATTTCTTAAGTAGTATGCACACTGGCAAGAATAAGAGTTCATGTACTGTGTTGATAAGGCATAGAATAAACATGACACATGTTCTGGTGAAATAAAACTAAGAGTGGGTTAGATACCCAAAAACCTCAGTTTAGATTCTGGCCCCTCTATCTATTCCGTGGAGGCATCTTGGAGAAAACCTTTCCATTTCCTCTCTGAGGCTCAGTGTCCTAAACCAATCAACCTTCCCCTCTTCCTTCCTTCCTTCCTTCCTGCCTTCCTTCCATTCTTCTTTCCTTCCTTTCTACTTTTCTTTTCTTTTCTTTTTTCTTTCTTTTCTTTTTCACTCTTTGCCTACTTATTTTTACTTTCCTATTACAAAGGAACTGCTTTTTCAGCTTGTTTGTATTCTTCTGTGATCCTTAGTTTCGACATCTATAGAAAATAAATCAGGGGGCTCACAAGTCCTACATCAAATTATAAGGATCCAATGTAGGTTTGAGCCAGCTTTATAATGTTGCAAATTGTGTGAACAAAGTTGTTGGGCTTATAAGTGAGTTGAGCAATTAATTTGGTTCTGAGTGAGATAGCGCTAAGAGGAGGGGAAGATCGTTATTTGACTGAAGTTTTTATGTGGCATGATTGTGACCACATGTAGGTCACAGGTATGTGTTTGAATTGATGGATAGTTGCAGTGGCCTTGTGGGAAAGAGGCAGGCTGCGGAATCTGGAGACCTGGATTTGAATCCTGATTCCTTCCCTACCTGACTCGTTCTGTGAGTTTAAACTGGTCATTTTCTTTCTCTGGCCTTGTTCTTTATCTGTCAAACAAGGGAGGATTCAAGGCAAGTTTCTTTCCCTTCCCAGGGTTGTGAGACCCAACATCGTTTAGTGTCTGCAGCAGGATATGTTCTGTTTAATGATTTACAGTTAGCTGCTTGCTGCCTCCTATTTCTTTGGCTAACTTTGTGGCATTTTTGTTCAGCAGATTGTACATTATGTTTTTATAACATGTTTTTTTCACTCTCATATATATCCTCTTTACAATTAAGATTAGATTATTTATACATCAGTCATATGTGAAGTTGATCTGGTGGATATGGTCTCCTCTTTCTTTTATCCCTAATACTTCATTGCTAGAAAAAGGAATGAGTAACAGAATAATGTCAAGCAGTCCAAGTTCTGAGTGTTTCACTGACATTATGGGAAGAATTTTCTTTTAGATTTTAGTCATTAGCAATATATTATTCAAAACTAAATACACTCAGTCAATTTTGTCTTCAAACAATTTAAAAACCAGTAACTATTTCTTCCAGTGCTTGATTGTCTACTAATTATTTGAGATAGAAGCAGTAGTTTCTTGTTTTCAGATGAAAGTTATCCAGAGTCCAAGAGTTTCATGGCTAATAAACTGAATTTCTTGTTTGTGCAAAGAATAAAAGATAGTAAAATATTTAACAGCCATTAGCACGTTTATGAACCCGAGTTACATCAGAAGTACTTGTGATATAATAGTAATTATAAAAAACAACGTGTGTGGCTATGTACTGATTGCAATAATGTAAAATTTTATGTTCATGGATAATAATGTACTATAATATAGAAAAGATAATGATTAAATTAATCACTGGGTAATGATTAAATTAAGAGTGAACTTTATTCTTTTTCAAATATTTTGTCAATGTTTTATTGCAGTTTTTTTCAATAAAACAGGTATAGTAGGCATTAGGCTCAGTTATAAATTGTAAACAGATTTACAAAACTTCAGCAAATCTGTTCATGCTTCATAGTTTCATGCTTTATTCATTCATATCGGACATTGAGAGGACATTTGAGAAGATAACTGAGTATTTGGAAATAATTGTTCTGTAGCTTTTACTGTGTACTTTACTCTGCACTTTACATATTTTAACCCACTTAATCCTCATAACAACCCAATAAGACAGACACTGTTCATCTCCAGTCTAGGAATTGAGAAACCCAGCCATGGAGATGTTAAATAACTTGCCCAGGTCATACAATAGAAAAGTTGCAGACCAGTCTGTGAGTTTAAGCAGTACTGAGCCTCCAAGGTATATAATGCTCTAGTCTAGTATGACTATCAACTTTCCTGTTACTGAAAAATCAGTCTAGCTATATATATATATATATATATATATATATATATATATATATATATATGTAATATATTACATTATATGTGGTAATTATATTATTTACCATCCTTCGGGACATCTAATATGTGCAGGTTTAGTGTCATCTAAGCCCTGAGCCAATGAGAACCAGACTTGAGGAGTCATTCAGAATTTCTGCCTGTGGTCAGATGAGTTCAAGAAAGAACTTAGTGCGATTGTGTGCCTTGAACTGGCTTCCAGCCCCAGTAGCTTAATGAAACATGGGGCTGCAACTTCCTTTTCTAACCTTCATCTTGAATAGCTGTCCTGCTTATTTGAGAAACTCAGCGGGAGGGTAAAAGATCACAAGACTGGAAGTCAGACACAACACCAGCAATTTCTTAATTTCTGTAACTTGAGAAAGTTGCATTTCTGTGTCACTGCTTCCTGATTTGTATAATGGCTCTCTTTCAAAATTGGCGGGACAAATAAGGAAACTCTATGTACAGAAACAAACACAAAATCAATACTCAATAACAATGTGTGCTGTTTTTGTTTTTGGTACTTTTTATTACCCAACTCTTAAGCCTGCTACTTTCTTTGTGTCTGTGTGGGGCTGGATGTGTGCCTTCAACTCCCACCATCACATCAGCCCTTCTGCATGGAGCTGGATACAGCTGCTGGCATCCTTTACACCATGCCTGTGAACACTGCTGATCCATTTACAAGATTTCTACAAAATGCAGGAAGCGACTGCTGCTCTCAATCTTATCATCACATTCCTTCTGTCTATTATTGTCCTTCTACCCTACTTTGACACCAGCTCTGATTGGTCTAAAATTGATTATATTCCTTCATACTTTTCTTTAGACTGCTGAACCTTGCTCTTCCCATTAGTTTTCTTTGTCATCTTTCCTGGTCTATTTCATGTTTTTTTTTTTTTTTTCTTCCGCTGGGAACCATTTGAATTCAGAATGCAGTTGTGGTATATAGTTTAAAACAATAGTTAATACACACTGGCTTAAATCACAATAAAAAAGTAAAGAGTAGTGACATCAACTGGTTAATCAATTGACGTCTGATATTTGAATTAAATTTTTTCTAATTTGTTCTCATTGTCTGGCCTACGATAGAGCCTGGTTCTCTTAGAAGGGAGGACTTAACTATTATAACAAAAGTGTTGACATTTCTGGAAAACCCAGACTAATATTGTCTTGTGCTTGGGTTTTAGATTTAGAAATAGATTTGTATTTTTCTAACTATTGAGAAGTATGACCATAAGGGATTAGTGGTAGTATTCTCAGGAGAGATTTCTATAGTTTAAAAGTGTAACTGAGATCACATCTAGAAAATCAGCCCCAACATTACACATAACCACACTGGTTAGTTAATTAATACAAGGCTCTATGCTTGGATATCCATTTATTCATGTCATGTACATTGCTTGTCAGTGGGACCAGAAATGAAATGTGACTTTTTTTTTTTGACCTCAAGAAGGTATCATGTGTTACCTTCTAAATATATACAAAAACAGAAACATAGGAAAAACTTACTGCTGCAATGAATGTGAAAATTTAAATAAATTTAAATTTTAGTTTTACCGTAGATTTCTCTGGCTAATTATTGCAGGCCTGGAACCAATGAACAAGACAAGGTTTATACCATCTACTATCATCCTAGCAAAATATACTGTGTGGGAATACTAAATCTGGAAAGGAGTTGCCATTTGAACTTGCTTTTGCAAGTGAGGAAATTAAAACGCTAGAAAAACATTCCAGATTGATGGGACAGTATAAGCAAAGGCAAAGAGACATTTGTACATGTAGTAATTAGAAAAAGATAAATGGAATGATTGATTTATTCATCTAGCAAATATTTGTTGTGCTGGACACTGTTCTAGGTGCTGAAAATAATAGTGAGGAGACCAAGTGCTTGTCTTCATGACTCACAAGAGGGATGGGGACGGGACGTAGTGAAGGGTGAATTACGGGGGAAAGGTTGGAGGAAAACTATGGAAATTGTTACAAATTGTGTAATGTAGGTGATTTCATTAGCCTTTTAAAACTATTAATTAATGTAATCATCTTTTAAAAATTAGATTCCTAGAGTTTTTAGAATACAATTTTAACTACAATGCTTCAATCATTCACTAGCTTTTCAAGAACACATCTCCTTTGCAAAGCAGAACCCACCTATGAGCACACTGCCGTGGCCAGAGGAAGTGCTGTGGTCAAGTGTTTCACTCTGTGGCTTTTGACAACCTCTGGTGGTGACACACTTCCCTCATTTAATGGGGCAATGCTTCACTTTTGTTCACTTCTGACTCTTGACTCCCTGACATTCCAGCACTGAAATGTACAGACTGGTATTTTAGGGGGAAGAACCAAAGAATCTATTCAAATGTGTCAGGCTTAAAAAATTACTCCCTGAATATCTATAATTTATTATCAAGTCTCAGAATTATGATGACAAAACAAATACTGTGTAAGTGCTCATATTCATGCATTTTTCAACTGTGTAAGATAGTTCTTCCACCTTAAATATATAAAGACTAGCGTGAGAAACATGTTTGTCTCCAAACTCAGCCACACGCCCTCAATGGTATAATTTGATGTTCTGACTATCTTTCCTTCAAGAAGACAAAGAAGCTAAAAGAACAATTGCTGATCCCAATTGTCATCTTGATTTTCATCTGTTCACTTCCTAGTTGAAGACATTGGATAAAATTCCTAATCTCCCTAATCCTGGATTTTCTTATCACTATAATAGAGATAATAATGGTACTTATTCGTAGAGTTGTTTTGAAGATTAAGTGAAATGATATATGAAAGTGCTCACCAGACAGTAAGTATTCAATAAAATGCAGCTATTATTATTTTAAGTAAATTGCCTTATTATAACTTCTGGTTCAAAGCATAGCCATGAGTTTTACTGAGTCTGATGGATTCAGGTTTGCTTAGTTTTTTTTTTTAAATGAATGCCAAACATAATACTTCTAGTCATAACTTTTCATTATAACTCAACCTATATGCCTATAAACTACAGCAGCCCCCACAAATAGATGGCTTTTTGATCGAAGTCTTAAAACCATTCCAGGAATACATATCCTGCCAAACTAGATAGCCATAATCAGTGGATGAAATCTAGAATAGAGAAGGTCTCAGCCAGGCTGGTGAAAGATTTGAGTATGATTTTTTTTTTTTTTTTTGTGGGTACCGGGGGGTCGACCTCAGGACCTCGTGCGCCAGCAGGCACCCGTGCTGCTGAGCGATATCACCGGCCCCTTTTTTCGTATGTGGGATCCAGGAGTCGAACTCGGGCCCTCGCGCTTGCCAGGCAGGCGCGTATGCCGCTGAGCCATCTCACCGGCCCTTGAGTATGATTTTGAAAATGAAGGTCAGCAGATGATTTTCATCTCCTAACCAGAAGGAGCAGTTACACAGATGGCAAGTTAAGGCTTATCTTTCTCTGATCAACCTCTTTTGATCTCAATTCACTGTTGGTTCCTGTCTTAATAAAGATAGAACAGTGCTGGGGAAATACCTGGGATGCTTATTCCTTCAGAAAAGTTTCTCAAGAAAGAGCAGTATCAAAATGATACCTTGGGGCTGGTGATATAGCTCAGCGGCAAAGCACCTGCCTGGCAAGTGCGAGGTCCTAAGTTCGGTTCCTGGTACCCACATAAAGAAAAAACAAAAAACAAAAACAAAAAAAATGATACCTTGTGCATAAAATTAAGGTGATTTATTCCTTTCCTACTTCTTTTTTACTTGTCATTTTATTACCTGTTATAGATGGTATATTATCAAAGGCTATATTTCCTTGTTCCTTTTCTCCTTTCTTATTTTCAGAGACGGTCACTTTCAACTCTTTGGGACACGCACCACTGTATCTTTAATAAAGTTTTCTTCTAAACGGCTCTCAATTTCTCAGCAATATTTATCGCTGTCTGTTATCACTGGTGTCTAGATGCCCTCCAAAGCCTCGTGCGATTATAGGTGGGACTTTTCAGAGGTGGCTGATCTACAGGGTGTGATACTGAGATTAAGTGGCTGATCCTGGGCTCAAGGTTGTATGATTACTAAATTAGTTCACTGATTGGTCTGGCATAGTTCTGGGTAAGATTAAGGGTGCCCCACCCTGGGTGTGAGTACTACCCTCCCTAAGGGTGGGTAGCCTGGATGGAATGTAAGGGACAGAAAGAGGGTTGTTGCTTGTCACTTGCTTGCTGTCTTCTGCCTGCCATGTTTTGCCATAGACTGTTTTTCCTCTGTGATACCCCTCTGCCATGCAACCCTGCCTTGGGGCCAGCCAGATTATGGACTGAATCCTAAGATGCAATACAGCAAATATCATCATGGAGATGTTAACAAGTGCTAGGAATTTTAGGGATGTGGGAATGATTAACTCTGCTTTCAAAATTCATGATTAGATATGTGTCTGAGCTGTCACTATTCAAGCAATAATTTCCCAGAAAAAATTCTCTTGCCAATTTGTATCTGGTGAAGTTAATAACTTTCTAGTTCTGTAATGGAGTACTTATGGCCAGAAGAGACTACAGAGGAGGATTTTAGTTTCTTCATTTTACTTGGAAAATCTGAGGCTAAGAGAAAAGATGGCTGAATTCTAAGAGAAAAAGTGGCTCAAGATTGAAGCTCAGGTTTCTTGATTCCCATACTCATGTTCTTTCCACAAAACCATATGGAGCCGCTTATCCTGAAGTCCAGTTATGGATCTAAAGGCCAGTTATGAGATCTCAAAGTAACAATTTTAAAAACCTCTTAAAAACCTCTGTGAATTTCTTTAAAAACTGTAACTTAAGTGCAAGCTGTGCTTTGGATGGGACGTACATGTAGATAGAGGACTCTAAATTTTTTCACGCAACCCCATAAAAATGGAATCACTTGGAATTCTCTTTGCCTCTTTTGAAAGCAGGGCCTCAGTTGTTAACCTGGAAAGACAGCGCTCATCTGATATGTACAGATTAGTATTGATTGAATTTAAATACATCAAGCAAATTTAGGCAATATTTTCCCAAATGAAGCATTGATATGCCACTCTGCGGTATATTTTTGAGATATGTCTATGTTTACATTGTCTTGAAAGCACACAACAGATGAACAAACATAGAATTGAAACATTTTGGAAAGGCAGAGAATGTCGCCTTCAATGAATACTTCTAAATATAATCTATTCCATTAAATTCATGGTTTCTTGGCTTAATGAACAATTAGCAAGTGCTATTTTATGAGAAAGATAAGAACCATAAAACACATAATCCAATTGTCAGTTCTTTATCAGTAACATCCTAACAATAATGCATTACTCATTGGAAGCAAAACACAGCAATTTGAAGAGATCTTTTAGTATCTTCCCACAGTATATTAACTCTTTATAGCCACAACTCCTTAGAATGTAATTTTCTCAAAAAAGTTTTTCTTGGTCCTGTTCTGTTGTTATGGCTTGTATCTTGATGTCCCCTGGAAGCCGCATGTGCTCATAAATGGGGCTCCTTGGAAGTGGCTGGATCTGAAGTGTGTGATACTGGAATTAAAGGCGTGTGTAAAGTGGTTTGGCATAGCTCTGGGTGTGGATAATAGAAGGCCCACCTTGGGTGTTAGTGAAACCACCCAAAAAGGCTTGTAGTTTGGATGGGATTAAAGGGAAAGGCTCTCTCTTCTCTCTCTCTCTCTCTCTCTCTTCTGATTGTATATCTGAAACAAAAACTGCCATGGTTTTATGGACAGAGAACTAAATTTGTAGTAAGAAAATCCGAGTTCAAGTTTGGCTCTGTGACACTGGACGTCTTACCGTCTCTTCTTAGGCCTTAGCTTATTGTAAGGCAGATACCTGTCCTGCCTCTGGGATTTGGGGAAAGATTCAAGGAGAGAAAGTGTATGGAAAGTGCTTTGTAAACTATACATTACTGGGTAAAAGCAAGTTATTAATAGAGGTCTGACTACTCCCAGTTTTTTCTGCTCGGTCAGTTAGTTCTGGATGAACAAATTGGAGAGGACAGGGAGGGAGGAAATGGCACTGGGCTGGAGTCTGGTGACCTGTCGACCATCGGGTGTTCAGCACTTCGGGTGACCTTGGCAAAGTCTCTTTCCCTCATGTGCTTTTGTTGCATTATTGGTAACGTGAAGTGGGCTAAAGGATACGTGATCTGGAGCTGTCCTCAGTTTAAAAATGTCTGTGCTTTTTATTGGAGATTATATTTTACTTAAATAAGTGATTGAACCAGAAGTCCTACTAATTATGGGCCCAAATAGTATAGTTTGAATACATAATTTTAAGGAATTATTTTAAAGAAAATGTCAAAACTTGATCTTTTAAGCACTGGAAAGGAGCCAATGAAATCTATCCCACTCAATTTTTCTATTGTATCTTGGAGGAGAAATATGTATATTTAAAGGGAGGCAAAGTATTAACAAATGAAATACTGAATGAGAAATATATCATGCCTACAACTCTTAAAGCACATTTTATTGTGATATATTCTTTGTTTACTTGAAATTATTTTCCCCTTCATTTAACAACAACAAAAGTCAATATTTATTAATACTCTGGCCCTATACTAAGCACAGTAGATGCACAAATAAGATAATTCCTATTTAAGGGATAATTGATCTAGTATAGAAAATAACATGTGATAAAATTATGTAAGAAAAGTAAAAAACAATTCTAATGAACAGAGATTAATTTTGATGAGGAGATAGAGGGATGTAAGAATTATAGCATCTTCAGAATACATTCAGGATTGTGAATGTTTTCTTATAAGCTATCTTATTTAAATATTATGCAGACTCTGATAGTCATAGAATAAGATACTATCTTTTAAAACTCTGGTTGAAATCTCTGAATGATACAAGCCTGGGAATGTAGAGAAAATGTTGATTAGATATATTGCTATTTTAAAAATGGATGGGTATAGTAGACTCAAATTTCTGAAAGTTTTGTGATTTGGACTGTATTTTATATTTGTGTATGAGTATCACCCATATTTGTCGTTTTCTTTTTAAATGAGATTATGAGAAACTTCTCAGCTTATGTAATGCAGATGTTCAATTCCACACATATTTTCAAGGTGAATTATCTAATACAGCATCTTGGCATGTGATTACAAAGTTGGAGAAGCCGTAGTTCAACTGGTTATTATTTGCATTATTCACAATAGACAAGGTATGAAAATGACTTAAGTGTCCATTGACTGATGAATGAATAAAGAAACTGTAAGGTAGTTACATAATATTGCATATACATACACAAGGAGATACTATTTAGCCTTGAAAAACAGATCTTGCCATTTGCAACAACTTGGATAAAACTAGAGAGCAACATGATAAGTCAAATAAGCCAGCCACAAAAAGATGAGTATTGCATAATTTGCCTTAAAGGTGGAATCTTAAATAAAAGACAACTACATAAAAACGGAGAGTAGAATTGTGGTCGTCAGGTTACCAGAGGTAGGGGTGAGAGACAGGTCAAAAACTAAAAAGTTGCATTTATATAGGATGAATAAGATCTTCATTTGATACGAAGTTGCTGAAGATTGAGTTGATCTGTTTTGCTGTTAGCACGGAATTTTTTCCATGAATGCCTTCTAAAATAATTAGTGCTGTGGCCAAAGATACTACCACTGTCAATACTGACATTTCAAGGGAATGTGACTCCTGTGACCTGAAATGCTTTTAATAATATATCTTCTCAAATATGTTAAGGGGCTTCCACTCACAAGGCGGTGAAGAGCCATTACTTCATCTCTGCCTTGTTTTCAGTGGCTAATTTCTAAAAATGGAAATATATCCTCTCATTGTGGTGCTACAGGACTCTGTTTAGGTTTGTTTATTGCCAAGTAAAATTATAACTTTATTCTAGTTGAGCATATTAAATATAGAGAATCTTAAATTTCAATAGCTGTCACTGTGATTTAATTTTGTTTCAAGGAGCATAATTTTCTGGGTTTATGAATGTGATTCTTGGTTTTGGTCTATGCTATCTGTATATTTTGAAAGCATTATGTCCACCTTGGACTCTGCAGTTTGGAAGAATCTAGTGAAAACAGCGAGTACATGTGTGAAGTAAGTACTTTAATGACAGTTAGAGGACCTGAGGTCGTTCATCTGAAAAAGAGAGCTCAGGAAATGTGCTAATTATCAACCTCAGGCTGTAATAACCCCTTCTGCTTAAAAAAGGAGAGGTTTGGGTCTTATCTGGTGTTAACGGTGATAGAACATGGCAAGGATTCAGCAAATAGGACGTCAGTTCCCATCTGTAAAAATCTCATGACAAGAATTGATGACCAGTGAGTTCTTAAATTATCTTTTCTTATGTCTGAATAAAATAATCTCTCAAGTTATATTTTAGTTCTGTGGTTACCTTTGGGGAAGAGAGATTCAAACCCATTACTTTTGCAATGAAAGTGATTAGGTACAATGAAATAACTGACTCAAGGACTTGGGAATTTTCTTGCCAAATTGAGCCCTTATCCTACAGCTGAGGAACTGGAAGCCCGAGAGTGCCAGGGAAAAAATGTACATCAAAATCTTACATCGAGCCTGGCATCGGGGCTTTTCCATCCTTCTGACTCCATCTGAATACTTACGGGGTGGTGAGGCACGCAGAGGATTTGATTGGTCATTATATGAAATTGGGATGCATACTGAGAGTTATGTCTTCTTCCGGGTATTGCAGGGAAAGGCCTTTTCTGGAAGACCTGGGACTCCCTGCCAGTGTGGCTAAAGAAGAACAGATATGTTGGTTGCAGGTGATTTGCTGTTAGAAATTATGGAATCTTTGTGCTATGTCCTAGATCATTGTGCTCATCTCTCATAAGCTAGAAATAAATGTATAGGAGTGGGTCTCTTGCATCTACCATGATGAAATACTTATTACTTGGGATTTTTTGCACCAGAAGTGGTGGTAATATCCCAATAGGAATAACTTTCTGGGAGCCATGATTCCCATTGACTCATTTCTTTCCTACGGCTTGAACACATGTAGGAAAGGGAAGGGTAGATAAGGCCAAACAGATTTCCTGTTTGAGGAAACATTACATTATGAACAAATGATACAGCTACAAATGACATGAATATTGTTTTTCCCAACCCCTCATCTGAGTGATATAAAACCTGAAACCAGAAATAAGACACGGTTGGTATTTAGTGGCAGGTGAGGATTAGAAGCAGAAAATGAGAATGACAAACAAATTTGAAAGTTACAGATATGTTATAGAAATATAAAAATATACAGGAAGTATATAGGAAGTTTACAGATGCGCCATCAGGAAATATCCATGGCAGTTCACTGGGACTAAGATAAAATTGTCATACACAGCTTTAGACAGAACGAGGAATCTTCTTTCTCAGGACACGTATTTCTCTTTGTAGTATTAATATGAAATTACCTTTCTAAAAGGGACAAAGGGACTATTATTTCAAAAAGAAGAGGACAATTTAGTGAGCAATCTAAAAGGCTGAGGAACTATTTACAACTCAGGTGTTCTCCTTGGTCTCTTTGAAGAATGGGAGCAATCTTCTCTTGCGAGAAAACGGAAACAGTAGTAAGATCTCTGTTGCTATTTGATCACTTTGGCAAATATCTAAACCTTTCAGGTCTCTAGAGAACCAAAGGTAAATTATAGAGCTGGCAGACACACTAGAATTCACTATTTCTGCTCAATATGTGAATTTGGATTCATATTGAACTTTTCATTAACTTTTTGTCTTTTCTCTCTTGGAGTCCAAATCTGTTCAGTCAACTTTATGGCCTTTATGCCACTAGAATAGGTCTGACTCAACGCGGTAAAAACTGAGTAAATATTTTCATCGTTATTGTTGCTTATGAGGCCACAGCTGTTCTTTTTGTTGGTATTATAAAATGTTGGTTTTTAGAGTAGACTTAGAATCTGGTGTAATTTCTACATTTTACAGTAGAGAGTAAGGCTAAGAAAGAGTTCTTATAAGTTTATATGACTATATGGCTGCAGATCATAAATCAAACTCCCAAGCACAAGCTTTGTTCATCTCTCAGTCTAGAAAGCTAAGTTTTGGGTTAAAAAATTTTGTTAGAGAGACTTATATAATTAGTTGTCATGATCAGCCACATTAACTGAGATTCAACACTTTAGTAAACCAGTTATTAATTTGTCAGTGAATTAAATGATTTGTTTACTCATTCATCAATGGTTCTTGAGAATTATTGTATACTAACACTGGTCTACATACAGCAGTGAATAGAAATAACAGAATTTCCTGGACTTTACCTTCTGCAGTGAAGGCAACACTATCAAAGAAGTAAAACAATTTGTCACACATTAAAAAGTACCATGATGTAATCCCAGCACTTTGAGAGGCTGAGGCAAGAGGATCTCAAATTTTAGCCCAGTCTAGGCTACTTCATGACCTTATGAGACTCAATATCAAACTAATAAATAAAATACAATGAAATTAAATTTAAAACGGGCTGGGGATATAACGGTGTGAAAGCTGTGTGTTCTATCCCCAGTACTAAAAACGATTAAAAAAAAAAAAGAAAAGGAAAGAGGGATGGGGATGCTAGGAGGGTTAAATTAGAGTTTTATTTCAAAAAAATTAATTAATTAATTAATTAATTGCATTACTGGGGATTGAATCCAGGGCTTTCATACTGAGCTACATCCCCAGCCTTTTTAATTTTCTATTTTGAGGCAGGGTCTCGCTAACTTGCTAAGTTGCCCAGGCTGGTCTTGAACCTGTGATCCTCCTCCTAGTGTTCTGGGATTACAAGCTTGCCCGACCACGCCTGGCTTCATTTAGAATTTTAATCAGGTAGGTAATGGAAGGCCCTGGCTGGAGAGGCAACATTTTGGACAAGGACCAATTAGGCAGAGTAGCAAGGCGCGTCCTGTAGGGAGCAGCATTTCAGGAAGAGAGAAGAGCAGATGCAAGTCCCGAGGGGAGAACATGCCCTGCTGAGCACCAAGGTGGTCGAGGAGGTCAGCGAAGGTGAGTGTGTTCAAGGAGGCCACGGCACTGCTCTATCCTCAGGCTTCATTTCTCCTGACTAGTGGTTTCCGTACCAGCCCAGTGTCACAAGTACAAGGGGAACAGCTGTACTCCTAGTCAGACTACCTGGTCCCTAATATAGGCTATTTTCCACCATAATCCGCTTCTTCAGACAACTACAGGGGCGTCTGCTGCCAGGTTTAAACAATGCTTCTGGACCTCTGAACTGGGGCCTGGAGCTGACCTTCTGTATGTCCGTTTTTTTTTTATTAGTACATGTTTGTAGTATATAATGGTTACATTCTTCATAGGGAGCTGGTACATGTACATAACACACCTTAATTCTTTTTTTCATTCGCTTCCCCTCCTCTCCTTTCCTGCTTCCTCTATCTCTTGGTCCCATTCCTTTTTGCAAAAGGGAAAAAGAAACCCCTCTACATCGTTGGCGGGAATGTAAATTGGTACAACCATTATGGAAATCAGTATGTGGATTCCTCAAAAAACTAAAACTAGAAATTCCATTCAACCTGGCTATTCCCCTTCTGAGTTAAAGATAACTTATTATATAGATATATGCATATCCATGTTATTAGTAGCATAATTCTTGGAAGTGGCCTATATGTCCATCAACAGTGGAGGGATAAGACAGTGTGGTATTTATACATAGTGGAGTACTACTCTGCCATAAAGAAGGATAAACTTGAGTTATTTGTAGGGAAATGGATGCACCTTGGAACCATAATGTTAAGTGAAATAAATCAGACACGCCCACTTAAATATTGTGTGGCTTCTCTTATATGAGAAACCCAAAATATAAATAAAGACCTCTGTATGTGCTTGTATCCCAGAATTTTGGGACCATAATCCCCCTTTAGAAAATATGCACATCTTAGCCCGGTGTGGTGGTGTATACCTGCAGTCCCAGAGGGCTGAGGCAGATGTAAGTTTGAGCCCAACATGAGTAAATTAGTAACATAGCAAGATCCTGTCTCAAAATTAAAAAAAAAAAATCCTTTAAAAGGGTTGGGGATGTAGCTCAGTGTGAAGGCCCAGGGTTCAATCCCAGTGCCACAAAAAAGAAAGAAGGGAAGCAAGAAAGGAAGGAAGGAAGAAAGAAAGGAAACACGTATCTGTCTGCTGATACTACAGCGGCCTCAGCTTACTGGCAGAAAGAGCAATTCAGATTAGTTTACAAAATTCTCTCTGTCTTGTGCCCGAAATCAGTGTGAGTCTAAAGGATGCCTCTGAAGAGCTGTTGTAGATCCAGACAGTTTCATTTTAAGGGAGCAGCATGTTTTTCCACAAGGCTCCTCAGAGCCCCCTCAGTGCTCTTTGGGGATTCCATTCACTGCTCTATGCATCACCGCATTAGCCTGCTGTCTTCTGGATGGAACTAATCCCATCGCTTACACCCTCAGAAGTTGGCCCTTGGTCTGGAAACTAAGCACCTTGAGAACTAACTAAGAAGGTGGGGAAGGTGGGGAGCCCTTAGGAAGAAGTATAGATCTGCAGGAAATGCACTAAAGAGAGATCACCTGTTTGTACTGTTGCTAATCGTAATAGCTTTCCTTCATGCATAGCTCTTCATAATGCATTTCCATACTTTGTTATACACAGTGACATAAAACAGCACATGTGGATCATCCTCGAGCTTGCTTCCCAGACCTACTGAGTCTCACATTTAGTATTGCTATAAGGCCTGTAAAACAATCAGTTCTCTTGATCACAGTAAGGAGTTGGAGGATCAGTGTAATCGGGTGACTGAGACAAAGCTGCCTACTCAGGACTCGATAGGTAGTAAGGTTGGGGCTCATACCCACAGACTCTGTGCCTCCTGGTCCAGCAGTCTTGTGGCTGCAGTTTCTTCTCACTCCACGCCCGCTTTGTGATACCTCATCAAAGCACAAGCTCCAGAAAGAAACACAGCTCTTTTTCTCTGAACCCAGATTGCCACCTCTTGTTTTTTCCACCAGCTGTCCTGGGGTCCTCTCTCATCTGCTTGCTCATTCCAGAAATGCAAGCACCCTGAAAAGCTGTGCATCACTGTCCACGTGGAGCCCATAATGAGCACATCTGTAAGAATTGCTGATGTCAGTCACTTAGTCTGGGCTTGCTGCAAAAACTTTCCGGCATCACTGAAGTGAAGGGGTGAAAATGCCTAGTCTTATAGAACAGATGATGCCCAGCTTAATGTCACAGAAAACCATGTGCAAGGAGCCTCATGTCCTGCTTTGCATGGGAGTATTAGTATTCCTGTTCTCAGGAAGTAAAACTATGCCTGATGTCATTTAGATGACATGCAGAAAGGTGAGTGCTTTGTTTTTCTAAATGACCTGACAGGTAGGCAAAACTGAGCCTACCAGGTAAACCGTGTTTCATTTATAGGAAGCAGGCTTTCAATGAGGGAAAATACTAACAGAATTTTAAAAATGTGACTCACAGATCCTGAATTATGATTCTTGAAGCAATCAAAGCTTACTAATCTCATGTTGAATCTTCTACTTTATTAGTTGTCTGCGCATTAAAATACGATGTAATTATTTCTGCGACCCTCTATGTTCACGGAGGTCCCAACGGTAGGTGCTTGTACTAAGGAGTCAGCAGCGAATGAGGGGCTCTCTAAAAGCCTGACTTATAGGAAGCACTTGTATGTGCGAGACAATCTATGATGAGAGACAAATGGACACTCCTCAACGAGACCTTCTTCCCCTGCCTCTCGCCCCACTGAGCGAAGGCTCAACCCAACAGGTGGCCTTTGAGTTCTTTCTGGACAGAAAGTAGGCTTTGGACATCAAAGGTCTGCAGCACAGAGAAAGGCCTGGGAGGAGAGGGGCAGTGTTGAGTAAGAAACAAGATTTGAAACACTAGGTTTGTATTTGGAGCAGCAGAGAAACAATGCTTTCAATATCATTTATAAGCTATCGGCTCAGAGACGGAAGAAATATATCTTTGTTTTTTTCCTGTTTAAAGTATAGAACATGATATTTTGATAAACATACATTTATTAAAGTGGTTACAGCTATCACTTAATGCATTAAGCTAATTAACGTATCTCTCATCTCCCATAATTACTTTTTTGTGGGGCCGAGAATATAGCTCAGTGGCACAAGCACCTGCCTGGCAGGTGCAAGGTCCTGAGTTTGATTCCCAGTACTCCCCCCGCCAAAATTAGCTTTTGTTTGTTTTGGTAAGGACAACACCAAAATCTGTTCTCCTCATATCTGATCTCACTCCAGTATACAGTTCAACACAGATATTAATGATAGACCTCAGGCTGCACATAATTACATCTCTAGACTTGATCATCCTATATAACTTTAACCTTTTGCCTTTGGACCTCCATTTCCTTATCTGCCCCCATGTAGCTATCATTCTACTCTGTTTCTATGTGTTTGACTTTTTATAAGATTGCACATATGGGAGAGGTCATGTAGTATTTTACTTTCTGTGGCTGGGTTATTTCACTTAATGTAATTTTCCAGGTTCATTCATATTGTCACATATGACAGGGTCTCCTTTTCAAAAGCTAAATAATATTCTATTGTGTATATGTATGTGTATGTGTATGTGCCTACCACAACTTCTTTATCCACTCATCTGTTGATGGACAGGATTGAAAGCTTGGATTGTTTTCATATCTTGGCTATTGTGAATAATGTTGCAATGAGCATAGGGGTGCCGATCTCTTGAAGAAGTGCTTATTTCATTTACCTGGGGTATATACTTAAAAGATGGATTGCTGGGTCATTCTGTTTGTAAAGTTTTGTGCAACCTCCATTGTGTTTTTTGAAATGGCTGCGCCAAGTGATATTTCCACTAACAGTGTACAACACAGCTTCACTAGCACTTGCTACTTCTCTTTTTGGTGATAGCCATCCTACTATTGGGGGTACACCTCATGGTGGTTTTGACTTCCATTTGAATTTGTCTGATGATTAGTGATGCTGAGCACCTTTTCATAACCCCACTGGCCATTTTTATTTTAGTTTTTGAAGACATGTCTATTCAGGTTCTTTGCCTATTTTAAATCAAGTTATTGGATTTTTGCCATGGAGATGTGTGAGTTTTTATATATATATTGGGAAATGTGAACTTTGATATGCCTCTGTGTATTTATTCTTCTAGGAGTTTCTATGGTTTTAGGTTTTGTGTAGGTCTTTAATCCCTTTAATAGATTATTGTGTATGCTGCAAAATAAGAGTTCAATTCCATTCTTCTGCTGTGAATATCCGGTTTTTTCAGCACTGTTTATTAAACAGACCATTCTTTCCCTGTTATACTTTCTTGGTGCCTTTGTCAAAGATTAGTTGACTGTGTATGCCTGGGTTTATTTCCGAGCTTTCAATTCTGTTCTTTTTCTCTCTGTGATTGTTTTAATATTAGTACCACGCTGCTTTGTTTTTTATAGCTTTGTGATATTATTTGAAATCATGATAACTTTATATTTTTGTTGTTGTTGTTGTTTTGTTTTGTTTTGCTCCCTTCAGAATTGTTTTGGCCATTCAGGGTATTTTGTGGTTCTTTAACAATTTTTTTTTTTTCACATCAATGATTTTCAGTTTTCAGTGTACAGATTTTCATATCCTTGGTTAAATTTATTCCTAAATATTTTACTCCTTTTGATACTTGTTAAATGGGCTTGTTTCTGTGATTTTTTGGGGGATAGATCATTTTTCATGTAAAGAAATGCAAATAATTTTTGTATTTTGATTTTGTGTACTTCAACTCTACTAAATTCATTTATTAGTTCTAACAGTTTTGATGTATACTTTTTGGGACATAAAATTATGTCATCTGCATATAGGGTTGGTTTTGCTTCTTCCTTTCTGACTGGAATGCTTTTATTTAATTTTTCTTATAAATTGCTTTTACTAGTATTTCCATTACTGAGCTGAATAGAAATGGTGAGAGTGGGTATCCTTGCCTTGTGCCAGATGTTAGAAAAATTCTTTCCATTTTCCCTCATTGATTGTGGTGTTAGTTGCAGATTATTCATGTGACCTGTATTATAGTAAAAGAATTGCTTTCTATGCCTTATTTTTTTGAGAATTTTTGTCATGAAAGTGTGTTGAACTTTGTCAAATGCTTTTGCTGCATCTGTTGAGATGATCATTTGGTTTTTATATTTAATTTTGTTAATGTGATGTATCATACTGATAGATTTGTCTGTGTTAAATCAACATTGAATCCAGGGACAAATCTGTGTGATCTTTATGATATGTTATTGATTTGGATTTGCTAGTATTTTATCGAGAATTTTTGCATTTATGTTCATTAGAGATATTGATCTGTAGTTTTCTTCTTTTTCTGGTGTCTTTTCTGGCTTTAGAATGAAGATAATGTTGACTTCACAAAATGTGGTTAGAAGTATTCCTTCTACTTCTATTTTATTATTTTGAAATACATTGAAAAGAATTGGTATTAATTCTTCATTGACTGTTTGGTAGAATTCAGCCATTAACTCATTTGGTATTGGGCTTTTATTATTGGGGGCATTAAATTACTGTCTCAATTACTTTATTTGTTATCTGTCTGTATAGGCTATTTATTATTAATTCAATATTCATTGGCTGTATTTTTTTAAATTTAATAATTTCCTTTAGGTTATCCAATTTGTTGGCATATAACTGTTTGTAATATTTCCCTCAGATACTTTTTATTTCTAAGACATCTCTTGTAATGTTTTCATTTTCAGTTTTAATGTTATAATTTAAAATTAAATTATAACTTCTCTCTTTTTTCTTGGTTAAGGTATGAATTTGTAAGTTTTATTTTTTCAAAAATAATTTTAATATTGAGTTTTCATAGTTTATCTTTTGTTTATTTTGTTTATTTTTGCTATCTTATTTCCTTCCTTATGAGAATGTTGAATTAAATGTCTTCTTTTTCTAGTTCCTTTGTAGCATTAGGTCATTTGTGATCTTCTTTTCTAACATAGGCATTTATTGCTATACATTTCCCCTTTAAAACTACTTTTATTGCATTCATATTTTTTACATGTCTTATAAAGATTTTTTGTTTCAAGGTATTTTTAAATTTCCCTTTTGATGTATTCTTTGATGCACTGGTTGTTCATCAACATATGCTTCAATGTTCACATATTGGTGAATTTTCTAGTTTTCCTCTTGTTCGAGATGCTTGATATAGCTTCAGTCATCCTAAATCATTAGGGACTTGTTTTGTGGCCTAACATATGGTCTGTGCTGGAGAATATTCTGTGTGTACTTGAAGTGAATGTGTGTTCTGCTGCTGGTGAATGGAATGCTTCGGAAATGTCTGTTAGATTCATTTGGAAGAGCAGAGTTTAACTTCAGTGTTTCCTTGTTGACTTTTGATCTGGATAATTTGTCCATTGTTGCAAGTGGGTCTTGTTATTTATATCTTCCACTAGCTCTGTTAATATATACTAAGTGTCCTTATATTGGGTGTATATATATTTACAGTGGTTTTATACTATTCTTACCTGTATTGATCACCTGCAGTTTAAAGGAGGAGAGGTTTAATTGGGTTCAAACTTTCAGAGTTTTGAGTCCATGGTTGGCTGGTTCCAAGGCAGAGACAGCATGGCAGAAGCCACAGCAGAGGGAAGCTGCTCACCTCGTGGTGGCTGGAAATGAAGTGCTAGGGAAGAGCCTGAGAAAGGGGCCAGAAACCAGATACGGCCCAAGGTCATGCCCCCGACCCACCCAGGTCCACACAGAAATGTGTTTTACTCACCTCCCAGACCTCTCACAACCCAATCAAGTTGATAATCAACATTAACAATCACGTTATATTTCCTTCTTGAAGAATTGACCCCTTTACCATTATATAATGACTTTGTCTCTTGTGACAGTTTTTGACTTAAGGTTTGTCTTGTGCTACAGAAGTACGGCTACTTCTCTTTTTTGTTTTCATTTGCAGGGACTGTCTTTTTCCATACCTTTGTTTTCACTCTATTTGTGTCCTCAAAAATGAAGTAAATCTTGTATAGGCAGCATACACCTGGGTCTTTCTATTTCTTATCCATTTGCTCACTCTGTATGTTTTTATTTGAGTTAGATAAGAAGGAGAGGAGAGGAGATGGAAGTAAAAAGGATCAGGATGCAATATGTATATGTACCAATTCCCCATGATGAATGCATTTATCATGTGTTGCAACAAGATTATGGGGTAAACAACAGTGAGGGCCCAAACCAGTGGTGTGAGATACTCAATTGCAGGAGCCGCTTGTAGGCACATGTATGGCAGCAGTGGCCAGCATCAGGCCTGTTCATGGTGGTGGGTGCCGGCATCAGAGGCAGTGGCCAAGACCAGCTGTGGATGCAGATGTTGCAGTGATGGCAAGTAGTGTCCATGTGCATGAATGTAGGGGCCAGTTGCGGGCTGGGACAGGGGTCAGGCTATGTGTGTGGCCAGCTGCAGGACTGATTGGAGGTTGCACGCCAGTGCACCTGCAGGTACTAGCTGTGAGTGCGTACACAGTGGTGGGAGATGGGATTGGTATGGGGCTAGCAGTTAACCACATGTAGCTGCAAGGTCTAGGCTAGCATTAGCCTACTGTAGAAGTCGGCCTTGGGTGTGGGCACAGTAGTGAATGTCAGGTCGCTGCACCAGAGCACTGAGGGAAAGAGCAGCTGACTTTTGCCTCCAGGGCTGATGAGTACCTGAGAAACAGCCTGTGCAGCTGCAGTCCTGGGGACAGATGGGCTCTGCCACTCACAGTATATTCTCCTTCAGAAATACACTGCAAGTCTTTCTATGCCCCAAGTTCTTCATTTCTAAAATGAGAACAATGAGGACAACCTTGAAATACCACGCCAAGATTTAATAAAACATAGGTAAATTTTATCGCAGTCCTTGTGTATAATAGATAGTAAAGAAATGGACCTTCTTCCTTCTCCTTCTCTTCCTTCTCCTTGTCCTCCTCCTTCCCCTCCTCTTCCTCCTCCTTCCCCTCCTCCTTCTCCTCCTCCTTCTCTTCCTCCCCCTCCCGCTCTTCATACATATCACAACCTTGGCCCGCAACCCTAACTCTACCTCTTATCTCTCCAGTTTCCCTGGCATATGCATACCCACCCTTTAGTGCTCTGCTCCAAGCTGTCATCTCCTTCCCTTCCTTTTCCCCGTGGTTCCACTACTCTCTCATAGTAACTAATAAGTTGTGTTTTGTTTGCTGAATTTTCTACTTCTCTCTCAACAATTACTCTGGGAGTTCCTGGAGGACCAGAACTGTGCTGTAAATCTCATACTTCCATATCCTTGTTTAAGAACCTGATATGTTGTGAACACTCAAATACTTCTTAAATTCTATTTTATTTCCCGAACTTTTTTATAGTCCTTCCTATGCATCCGGGGTTTTAGAAATACTAACTTGTTAATACTTACAAACTCGTGGTGAGAGCCAGGTGTGGTGGTGCACACCTGTAATCTCAGCACTGGGGGAGGATGAGGCAGGACAGTCAAGAGTTCAAAGCCAGACTGAGCTACATAGTGAGATCAAGGGCAGTTTGTGCTACATAGTGAGTTCAAGGCCAGCCTTAGCTATACAGCGAAACTCTCTCTAAGTAGATACAGACATATACCACTGAGAGGTAGGTACTATTATGTGCTTTCTTCAAATGAGGAAACTGAGGCACAGTTAAGTTGCCCAAGGTCACAGAGTGAACAAATAGGAGAGCTGAGATTTGAACGTGGTCTGTAGCCCTCATCTGGGTCTGAGTCTAATACTGTCTGCCCTGGGGTAAAATTGTATGACTGTGTTTGCAGGATTGTACTGAAGGCGATGATAGATACGGGAACTGTGTAAACAGCAAAACAGTGAATGAATAAGGGAGGTGAGCTTCTTGACTATGCTAAACCTGTTACATAAATATATGTCATGACAATGACTGAAATGAGAGCATTAGAAAAATGATCCTATAGGAATGTGATGATTATCATCGAAAATTTTTACCCTGATTTTAAATTACTGAAAAGAGAGACTACTATTCTTATTTTATGTTCCACCAAAGTAAAGTAATAAATGGAATATAGTGTAATGTATATCACGTCTGGAGTGTGGTCCCATGGTCGTTTTTCTGCAAGGATTAATTCTACTTGTGAGCAGCTGTTTAGAGCAAAATGGCCCTAGAGAGAAAAGAGCAAATGGCAGCTGCTTGACCTTTTTCAAAAGGAAAAAAACAAACTGATCAGTTGGTCTTGATTGGTGTGTTCAGAGTCAAGGAGCTTTAGATCAGTTTCTGTAACAAATCACTGTGATGATTACTAACTGCTTACTAACAGTGTACACGAATCTTTTAGTGGGTCCGATGTGTTCTTTCATCTCAGCTCCACGAACAGTCAGCTGTGGACAGCATGTGCTGGTGCTGGCCAGTGTGACCCATGGGGACAAATGAGAGAAAGTGTTTCCTAGCGTTTCCGAAGATCGCCTTTGTCAGAGTTACCTGGAAGGTCTTAATCATGCATGTTTGTGTGACCTAACCATACCTACTAGTTCCAAGTCTCTGGGAGAGGATTCTAAGAAGTTGTACTGAAACTGAGCATGCCAAGATGACTCTTGGGGACACAAGGACAAGGTGTCACTAAAGTAAGACAGTGGTCTTTTATAATGTCATAGAGGACAGGGGTTGCTCTAGAACTTGTCTTTCCTGAAAGAACTTCAGATTCTCTTTTTTGTGCTGTGATCAATTAATTAATGTTTTTTAACTGCACAGGGAATGGAGATCGAGTCTGCATCACAATAAAAAGATATTCTCAAGTCTCTGTTGGCTCAGTTTGCTTTGGTGATTTTAATTCTGTTCCTTGTGCTTGTAGGAAGGTTAAAAAGAGTGAATTTTCTGGATGGCCAACATTTGAATTGATGATAAAAATAAGCCCTACAGAACAGTGCTTAAAGAGATAATATATTAGGCAGAGCTGTAGTCTACACCTGAACAATGGCAGCTGCCCCCTAGAAATTACTTTTTCAAACTTTTCAACAGCTGCTTAATATAGCAGGGAAACATTTATTTTTTGCAGCCCTGTTAGGAGGTGCTGGTGCAGATAAGTGTGTCCCGTTGGCATCTGAAAACAGTTTTTCATGTCTTTCATCACACCAGCGTAACCATAATTTGAAAGTGTTGTCACTAGCTAATCTCTTACAGTCACATAACACCCATGCTGCTGCCAAAGCAAACCGCTCACTACAAACTCAAGCGCCCTTGTGGAAGGTGTTTGCAGCCCATTCATCTGTCTAAGAACACGGGTAAATTATCACGATTGTCCAATAGGTACGTTGTGTACAGTGCGAGAAGAAAAGTCAGACACTAACCACCTGGAGTCAGCACTGATGACAGGCGAAGGACAACACTGTACTCACTTCAGATGGCAGCTGCATATTGGGGGATTCCTTGGCCCTCTTCATTTCTGATTTATTGACTACTAATTCAGAAGGCAGTTTCTTGTGACCCTTTCAGGTTAGATAATTCACTAGAACAACTCGTTGAACTCAGGAAAGTACTATATTTAGGATTATTGTTTCATGATAAAAAACAAAATTCAGGACCAACCAAATGAATAGACACGTGGGGTAAAGTCCGAGAGAGTCTCAAATGTGGATCTTTCAGACCTTCTCCCCTTGGAATCAGGGCCTGCCACTCTCCTGGAACATTGATAAGTTCTTCATCAGGAAATCACCTGGGCTTTGTGGTTGAGTTTTTTTTATTGGGGTTGTTTTACAAAAGCAGAAGATTTAGTAAATCTTTGGCTGTGTGAATAAAGTTAATCTGTCCTTCCCTCTCTTCCTAACCAGTGGCTCAACACCTCGACCCTTTAATCACATGGCTGCTCTTTCTGGCAGAACCAGCACCCATCTACAACCATCTCCTTCACTTAAACTCAGATGTGGCTTAAGGACACCACAAACAACACAGACATTCCTCTTATTTTGGGAATTCCCAAAGTGTATCTCCATTTCAGAAATTCAGGACAAAGACCAGACAAATTCTTGGCTGTACAACACCTTAGTTTCTAGAAAGTTATATTTTAGATTAAATGTAATTAGCTATTAGGACCGGATAAATGTTAGAAGAGAAATGACACTGAGAAATGCTAATCCAGACCTGGCACTTGACGAACTGAGGCTGAGAGGTAAAGGGAGTTCTCCAGGTTAGTGATTAGGAAGCAGTGGCAGTAAAATGGGAATCAGTCAGATTCAGGTTTTCGTGTCTCAGGATCTCAGATCTGGGACAAGGATGAAAAATATGTCTTAAAAGACCTACATATCCATGAGAAAAAAAAAAAGGTTTGGAGGAAACACAAACATGTGCAAACGTGTGAATGAGTGTGTACAGTGCGTGTGTGAGAAGCTCCTTGTAGAGATTACTGGGCATGTGCTGTCTAACTTGTTCATACCCGGGCTGCCATATGGTGAACCAAGGGCTCTTTAGAGCACTTCTTGGGAAATTACTGAGACATAAACTGAGATATGTGTCACCATTTCCCCTGGCCTAAGGAATCTCTGTTATAAAAAGGAAATCAAGAGCCTGGTCCCGCTTCTGTTCACTCAGTCAGCTCACGAGAAACGATGGGAAATCAGTCTTACTTCTCCATTTGTATGAAAGGTGGAAGAGAATAATAACATTGCATTCTGGTATAATAAAATATCTCTAAAACATTCTAAGTCTGTGTGTGTGTGTGTGTGTGTGTGTGTGTGTGTGTGGCACAAATAAGAAGAAATGTAAAGAAAAACAGTCAGTCCTCATATGGTGTTTCCGGGGCATGTTCCTTATTCTGCTCTTCGAGATTTAGTGGCTGCCAGTCAACATAATTTTTATGACCTCAGCCAGCTCGCATAGTGTCTGTCAGGGATGTCATTGTTATCCCTGTATTAGATTAGGCACATTTGTTTGAAACAAAAGGAGGATTTGAATAATACTTGGGAAAGAAAAAATATCTTTAAAAAGATGCTCTATAGCTAGATGACATTTTTTCCCTTTGTGTTCTTTCTTTATTCATTTCTAAATTATTCGGGTCAAGAAGAAACTTTTTGGTAAGTTTTCCCTGCTGCTAGGCCTTGTTTTTTTTAGAAAAGGAAAAGTAAAGCCTCTGTCTCACTCTTCTCTCTTGAAGATTCCATCTATTCCGTATTTTCTTCTTTTATTTTTCTTTCTTCAAATTTTATTTTTATTAGTCCATGTTTGCAGTACATGTTTACATTCCTTGTGGGGAGTTGGTACATGTACACAACACATCTTAATTCTTTTCCAATCCCTTCCCTCCCTCCATCCATGCCTCCACTTTCCTGTGGCTTATCGTCACCCCAGAGCTGTCTGTGGCCTTCAGACCAGAAGTACCTCAAGTTCTACGAACTTAGAGACAGTTAAGCTCTATATCTCCTCCTTTATCAAACCCCTCTCCTTGTTTTTCCAGCTTACCAAATGGCACCACAAGCCACACAGGCACTCATGGTAAAAACTCAGATTCACTTTAAGGGATCCCTTTGCTCACCTGGCCTGACTGTGCTAGTTCCATTTTGAGCATCTCTAGTCTAAATTTTTCTGTCCCTCTAATTCTTCTGCCTCAATTCAGACACCCCTCACCTCTTACTTTGTCTTCTGCAATGGAGGCCTATCTAGTCTCCCTTCTTCTGACCTTGTCCCTCTTCTCTGTTTATCATCTGTCATAAGTCGCAAATTCTCTGCGTCTTATTCTGCCAGGTGGCCTGCAGTCAGGAATGATATTGAATGAAGGAAGTGGTTACAAGGGCATTCTTCAGCTGATGACATTATTGAACAACAGAACAACTTGAGAACTTGTTTATCTGGGTCCAGCACCAGGTCCTTATTATGTATCTTCATGTCAATAAATTATTTAACCTAATTTATAGCAGAGTTCAAATATTTCCATTCCATGATTTTGGCAGTTCATGAGCCTGGTCCCTAAAGGTAGGGACATTTGTGTTTACTATTATAGGACTATCATCTAACTAACTACCAAATAGAGGGCACTTGAGTTATTGTAGGCTGAATAAATGCAGTAATATGCTCCCTTACGTACTTGAGAGCTAGAAGAACCCTCCAAGGAAATCTAGTAGAATCCTTTCATTCTTAAATGTAGACACCATGGCTAAAAGGAGGAAGCAGAGCTTATGTGGCTGGGCGGTTCTGATGCCTCCCATGTCCCCTGCTTGGTTTCTTGCTGTAGGACCCCTGGACTTTTCTTCTGTCTGCTCCAGACCACACCTCAAAGTTGAGTTTGTTTGGCTTTCACCAAATAACGAATTGAGCGATCCCCACAATAACCATTTTTAAACTTCTTCTTCCTACCACCACTTCTCAACCAAAGGCCACCTCCTTCTGCTTTCCAGCCTGTGTCCATTGCATTTTTAACTGTTTCAGATCTTTTTACAACTTCAACCTGGGTCTCGGGCATCATCCTTTATCCCCTTTGTACCATTTCCTTCTACAGCTGTCATCTTGTTTATGCAAGAGCTTGGATATAGCGTGAATCTTCTAGTCACTCCCTACTCCATCCAATTCTTTGCTCAAAATAACGTACACAGCAGTGATGGTTTTCTCCAGATTTTGCTGAGGGTCTAACTATATCTGTTTCTGCCTTTTAGGAGCTGCTTTCTTAGCATTGAAGAAATGAGACACATGGGATAAGCTATTTTTTCTAGTGAAGGAAAAAAATCCCTCAGTATAGAAATCTTTTACCAACGTGAGACCGTTAGAAAATGTTTTTTTTTGTTACTTTCATCTTTTAAAATGTTATGTTTTACTATCATGCATGCACCTGGTGGCCAAAGGACCAGGAGATACAATTTTTTGCTCCTCTGCCTCACTCTCTCCCACCCTGCCCCTCTGCACTCACTCCCAGCTCTGGACTCTGCAACCCCATAACATTTGTTCACCTGGGCCCACGATAGGCACAGCTGTCGGAAGAAGTCACAAAAACCAGCCACAGTGATTTAGAACAATAAGATGTTTGATCTTTTGTTGTGATGCCCGCATGGTGGTGGTGATTTGGGGTCTTCCTGAATGAGAAGATGAATCCAACTCCTTTTGTGATCCAAAGATGGAGCTGAGCTGCTCTTTTGTGTCAAGTCCAAATTGTCTGCTTGCCTTCCCACACCCCACTCCTTGCACCTCACACTTCAGCCTTCCCCAGCTGCTTCCACCACCCCTGAGGTCTGATCTTCCATGCTCCTTATTGTGCACGATACCCACGCTCCACCAGGCAGCTTCTCACGTGTCTACGTGTCCCTTTCTTACTTAAAATACTTACTACTCTCCCAAGGTGAGATCTAGAGTGGTGGTTTTCAAGAGTGCAGCCTCTAAACCTTCATCAGTAGCTTCACCAAGGAATTTGTTAAGACTGTAAATGGTCAGACCCCACCTCAGATCCCTGAACAAGAAACTCAGGGACAGGGCCAGTGATTGGTGACTTGGTAAGCTCTCCAGGGGATTGTGGTACATACCTAAGTTTGAGAACTACTACATGTCCAGCACATTTCCCAGTGAGCACCATCAAAATCCTGTATGATGGGGCTGGTGATATAGTTCAGTGGCATAAGTGCCTGCCTGGCAAGCACGAGGTCCTGAGTCCAGTACCCACATAAAGAAACAAACAAAAAAAAAGTCCTGTATGGTGGACCTTATGTAAGATATAGTGGTCCAGGGCTGACTCTCAGGAGGGCTCTGTACCTCATTACGTGACACTGACCCTATTTTCATTTATCCTGTAGAAGCTTATCAAGAAACCCAAAACTTTCCTTAATACAAGAAATATGGTGGGTGAATTTTAGAAATGACTCAACAATGAATTTTGTATATATGCAAAAATATATGAAAATATATGAAAAATATATGAAAATATATGAAAAATACAGAAAATATTTAAATGTTTAAGTTTTAGAAATTATTACAGTAAAAGACACATTATCATGATTCCTCCTCAAAATTACCCCCCCCAGCACTTCAAACATACTTATCACATCATTCTTGCCACTTTCGAAGCAGTTCTAGTAGTTCTCCTTTGTGATTATCTTTAGCTGTGCTGTCATGGGTGCCTCAGTGTTTTGAATAGATTCAAAATGTCCACCTTTCATGGTCATTTTGACTTTGGGGGAGAGCTAGAAGTTGCATGGCCATATCTGGTGAATGAGGACACACTGTAATGATTTTCCAAGGCTGCCTTTCCAAGGGATGGCACTTCACAACAGCATTCACTGTATTTTTGATCACATCTCCTAAAAACACTCATGAAAAAAGACTTCCAGAACTGCATGAGAAAGTGGCAAGAGTGATGGGGGAAGTATGTTCAAAGTCAGAGGGAGGAGTTTTTTAAGGGGGATTAATGGCCATACGTCTTTTGCTGCAATAAATTTTAAAAATTTAAATATTCACTGTATATTTTGCTTACACTCTATATAGACATATAGTGGAAAGGAGGGAGGTTTAAGACAAGCAAGTACAAGGCAGAAACTGTCAAATGATCTATAAAGAGCTGAAGAAGTTGAGTGGGGGTAGAGAACGTTTTTTGGCTAGGGCATGATGGCATGTATGAATGTGACTTATGCAACAATCATCAAGTGCAGGTGACAAGAGTATAAGGCTTGGATATGAATTGTCTCTGAGCTCACAGTGACGGAGGGATGGTGAGCAACGATGGCTACCAACATGAGGAGCAATCTAGTATGGTGATTAAACACGTGCTCCGAAACCAGGTTGGCTTCCTCTTCTGTGTCTGCCATTTACTAGCTATGTGAGTGATTTCCTTGCTGTTCTGTCTCTCCTCAGCTTCCTCATCTACAAAATGGGAATGATAAAGGTGCACACCCCACAAGGTTTTTGCAGATTAGTACCCTCGAATTGATAAAGCACATTTGGAACAGTTAGGCTGGTGTACAGCAAGGATTCCTACTGAGTACGTGGTATTATTTATTGTTTTGCCTTTTAGTATTGTTATAGCACCTCATGTAATTGAAGAGCTGGAAGTGGATGCGATATTGTATAACTCCTCCTCTGACATTTTACTCAGGGTGAGTAGCTTTAGAAAGCATGTGGACCATAAACCCAGCTGGGCTTAGTGGAATTACTTTGTACTGGCTAGGAGAATAGTGCTAAAGTTTAATCTGGAAATAACTCCAGTGTTTGGTCCTCTGGTGAATGGTTTTGCATTTAGCCTGCTGCAAACATATGGGCTAGTCCTGCCTAATTCAGAGCTTCTGGCCAGGCAGTCCACGTAGGCTACAACTTCTCTGCAGGTGGAAACATTCCAGAAGCTGTCTTTTGCATCATCCACAGGCAGCTTGTGCTGAAAAACAGAATGAGAGCATGAGATCACATTGCATCCGTTGGTGCTGAGGCAGCTTAGGCACAGATTAGGAGGTAGTTTTTTTTAAATTCAATTTTAGAGGTTCCCATTCTTTGAAGTAGTTTGTATCTTCCCATTAGAGGTAAAAGACAATATATTGAGCTAGCTAGTAAAAAGATTAGAAGAATACTATACATAGTGAAGCAATTGGACAAACAGCCCAAAGAGAAGGAAATTCTCTCTATGAGTCCATATAAAATGCCCTGGGTTCTGGGAGGCCGAGGGAGGAGGCTCTCAAATTTGAGCTGAGTTTGAGAAACTTAGCAAGACCATGTCTCAAAAAAAAAATGTTTTTAAAGGGCTGAGATGTAGTTCAGTGCAAAGATCCTGGATTCAGTCCCCAGTATGCGTGTGTGTGGGGGGGGAGTGGAGGAGAAGAGAAAGAGAAAGAGAAAGAGAAAGAGAAAGAGAAAGAGAAAGAGAAAGAGAAAGAGAAAGAGAAAGAGAAAGACAAGACCCTGGGTAGAGCTAAGAAAGCATCCCAATATGTCCCTGAGTTTGCTGGGATACAGCTTCCAGAGCCTCTCTATGTCCTAGCCATCTACAAGACACAGAGAGGAGTCATATCATCTTGATCCTGACCAGTGAATATAAATGCTGGGCTCAGGTTCACTTACTGAAGGAGGTTCAGTCAAACCTCAGTGTAAGAACTGGGCTTTGGTTTTCTAGAAGATTGTGGCTTGGTGGTGAGGAAGGTGTGTGGGCTCCGTTTGGCATGCCACCTTTAGTATGTGTTGGAGGAGTGCAGTTTTTCCAGGATGCAAAGTCCAGCTGTCTCCGTGGTACACTTTATGCTGTGGTCTGCAAGTCAGCCTGCCACTAGGAATGGCAAATCCAGGCTGCAGATGAAGGGCTTACATTCAAAGTATATTGCATTAGTTTCTAGGGCTGCTACAAAACACCACAAACCGAGTGGGTCCAACATCATACATGTATTGTCTCACAGTCCCTGTGGCTGGAATCAAGGGGTCAGCAGAGTTGGTTTCTGCTAGGCTGTGAGGGAACATCTATCCCGTGGCTGATCCCTGGCTTCTGATGCTTCACAAGCAATCTTTGCTGTTCCTTGGACCCATGTCTAACTTTGTATTTACCTGGTTTTCTCCCTGTATGCGTGTTTGCATCCAAACATCTCCTCTTTATAAGGATACCAATCATACGGAGTTAGGATCCCTCTAGTGACTTGTTTTAATTTGATTACCTTTGCAAGGATACAATCTCCAAAGAAGGTTACATTTTGAGTCACTGAAGGTTTGGACTTCAGCATATGAATTTTTTTTTTTTTTGTGGGTACCGGGGGGTCGACCTCAGGACCTTATGCGCCAGCAGGCGCCCGTACCGCTGAGCGATATCACCGGCCCCTTTTTCGTATGTGGGTTCCGGGAGTCGATCTCGGGCCCTCGTGCTTGCCAGGCAGGCGCTTAAGCCACTGAGCCATCTCACCGGCCCAGCATATGAATTTTTTAACTCAACATAAAACCACTCTACTCTAATTTGTCCCATAAGCTGTGAAATATAGAGGGGCAGAATATATGGTGGTCCGCAAGACAGAGGTCTGAGGGAGATACTTGCTTCAACTCTGGTATGCATTGTGTCTGCTCCAAGCTTTTTTGTTAGTTTCTTTTAAGTTTTATTAGTACATTGTTTTGATATATGATTGCAATCATTGTGGGAAGTTGGGACATGTATATAACTTATCTTAATTCTTTTTATGTCCCTCTCCCCCATCTCTCGGTCCCTTTCCCATTTCTAAAGGATCTACCTCTCTGTTTCCTATCATCTATCTTCTATCTTGCTCTTCAACTTATTTATGCTTTGGGTTTCTCATATAAGTGAAACCATGAAGGGTGAAGAGACAAGTGACAAAATTGGGAAAAAATTTTGTGCCAGCCATACCTCAGATAGAGGACTAATATCTGGACATTGTTTTTGAGGCCTATTTTTATTCTATAAAGAGGGGTCTTGGTATTTGTTATGTCCTGTATCTAGAGGTCCCCCCAAAGCCTCATAGGCTCATTGATTGGGGCTTTTTGAAGGTGGCTGGATCTAGGTTGTGTGAATATGGATTAAGGGTGTATGATAACTAAATTAGTCTACTGATTGGTTTAACATAGATCTGGGTATGGATAATGAGAAGACCCACCCTTGGTGTGGATGGCACCAACCAATAGGCTTGTAGACTAAATGGAATAAAAGGGAAGGTAAGAATCAATGTTGGTGCTTCTCTGCCACCTACCTACTATGATATGGACTGTTACTCCTCTGCCATGCCTCTGTGTTATGCTGTCCTATTTTGGAGCCAGCTTGCTATGGACTGAAACCTCCACAAACTGTGAGCTAAAATAAACCTTTCCTCTTTTAACTTTTGGGTGTAGGGTATTCTTCCCAGCAATGAGAAAAGTAACTAAGACAATGTTGCTCTGTTAGATTTCTTTTAACTCTAGTCCACAGGATAATGCATCTCTTCCTCTGAAGTTCTCCTGTCTTGCTGTGGAAGTATTATGTTGGTTAATATTATCATATTTACCCTTTTGGCTTCTAGTGACATGAGCTGGGTCAGGGGTTCCCCAAACACGGAATTCCAATCACTCATCACATAGAGGGAGAAAGAACAAATTCATGTTTTTATTTGAACTGTTAAGAGTACTGGTATGGCCCTTTGGTTTAGTGAGTTTGATGGGTTCCCATAAGGGTCTTTATTCAGCTCTTCATTCTCCACACAAATAGGCTTTGTCAGAAGCATAGCCTCTCTGGTTTGATTTCACCTAGCATATGTCACCCTGAATGACCCTGACCACATGAGTTTGAGGTTAGGACCTTGTGCTCATTTTGACCTTGGTGGATCTCACACAATTTTCACAACCAGTGCAAACTGCGGCTGCACTGCAGTCCCAGGTGGTGTTCATTGATCTGCTTAATCTTTCTTCAGTGTCTTGTGAAGACATCCAGAGAAGGTTGATTTGCATACATTTTAGTAGTGAGTTTTGCTTCTCAATATTTTTTTAATGTCGCCTAAGTTTAGGTGCACTGGGAGCATTATTCTTCAAGTGCTGTAAGCTCACTGTCTCTGTCTTGGACAAGGCGGTTTCAGCTCTCTGTGCATCTGAGCCCTCGTGAATAAAATAATGACAAAAAATCTGTTCCCTTGTTAGGTTGTAAAACTGGATCCAGGTGAAGTGATGGGTAGCAGGCAAAGAACTTTATATGGGTTTATCCCTATCATCTTGGTGATAATAACATCTTCTTATATTCTCAAAAATGTGTAAGTTTTCATAATAAATTATATGATAATCTCATAAAATAGTGAATATAAGCATTCTTGCTTTTATTATTCAAGTCACTTATACAGGTGATCTTAAATTCTGCTTTCTTAAATAGTCTCATGTAAAATTTTTTACAAGTATGTGTTTGTGATATATAATGATCACATTCATTGTGGATAGTTGGTACGTGTACATGACACTTTTTCTTTTTTTTATGTGGGTACCGGAGTCGACCTCAGGACCTCTCGCTTGCCAGCAAGCACTTGTGCCATTGAACGATATCACCAGCCCTTTTTTTCCTTTATGTGGGTTCCGGGAGTCAAACTCAGGACCTCGCGCTTGCCAGGCAGGCGCTTATGCTGCTGAGCCATATCACCGGCCCATGACACATTTTAATCCTTTTTATGCCTCCCCATCTTTCAGTCCCCTTCTCCCTTGCAAAAGATCTAACTCTCTGTTTCCTTTTATCGATCTTTTATTTTGCTCTTTAATTTATTTATACTTTGGGTTGCTTATTTAAGAGAAACTGTACAATATTTAAGCTCCTGTGTCCTATTTCACTTAATATTATACTTTTGAGGTACATTTTCCATTTTCCTACCAGTGACTCAAGTTTATACTCTTTATAGCCCCACAGTACTTTATTGTGTAAAAATACCAAATTTTCTTTATCCAGTCACCTGTTGATGACATATATTCCACTTCCAAAAGGATTTTTTTATTTGCTGGCTTGAAGAAGAACAGAATACCCACCCTAATAGGAGTCTTATACCCATTCGTATATGTGTAACTGAGGTCATAGCCATGGTGTGGCCCATGCAGCTCCTCTTGCTTCTCAGTCCCAGGACTGTGCCAGGCCTGGCCAGTGTTCAAACTTCAGCTCCTCAGCTGATTTCCTCCTCCCAGACAACTCAGTCCCCCAACTCTCTGCAGGGTAACACCCACTTCTGCGGCTCTCCCTTCACTTTCTGCTCTGAAAGACAAGCGCTCAGACCCTTTCCATTTTAAGGATAAAACTGCTGATCACACTGGTAGACAGATGGTGGTAAAAAGAATAAAAACATGTAGGAGTGATCGTTTAGTGAAAGATCCTAGTCATAAATCACTCAGAATTGACATTGGAATGAGTTGGAATCAAGGACTGGGAAATTTGGGAAGAGCTCTGGACGTAGTTTTTATGAATATAGGTGGTCTACTGTTACATTTAACTAGTATGTATCTGTGTAGTAATGTTCTTTGCACTTTTCTTGCTAACACTGCAGACCTCTTTGTGGTTGCCCCCCTTCTGGGGCCCCTCAAGACAGTCAGCTGGCATGAGCACATTACCTGTGGTGAGTAAATCAGTGAGGAGTGCACCTTCTCATGCCCGGGAAGCTCAGGGAAGTGGTTTACCTGGATTTGTTCATAGATGAAAATTGCCCATCTAATCTTTAATTTCCTATCAAGACCTATTTTAACATTACCTTCTTCCAAGAAAGCCTTCAACTGGAAGACATTGCTCATCTGCTGCACCTCTCCTATGCATGCTTCTCATCACCATTGTGTTGGCATAGATTAGAGTCAGTGCCTTGTTTTCTTTCATATCCAGCATGCATTGCATTGAACCTGGAACACTGCAGGAACTCGTGAGATGTGCACTGAAATTGAGCTGAGCAAGGGAGATAAGGTGAGAGAACTCAGTGGATCGGAGCCAGTCCTTTGTTCCCAGTAGAATACTTGCAACTCTTCTTATTGCCAAGGATTCCAAACTTTCCTTGTACTTGGGCTGCTTATTTCTATGGCCTTCATGGGTTCTGTGGCAGCAGATAAGCTCAGCAACTAAAACATTTCTGGAAATTTAAGCAAATAGGTTAATAAAGGGGACAAGAAGAAGCCCACACAGTTTTTTTTTTTTCCTCTTATGTTTTTTCTTCTAAAGAAGCTTGTTTGTGGTATCACTTCAATAGTTTGGTAAATAACTGTGCCTTCTCGGTAATATGCCCTCTTGTATTTGCAGTGGTAAAATGTGATGATTAGTCATGGGTAAAGCTGTAGGCATCCTTCCAAACTGCTTGGCATTATGTATGCAGGAGTTTGAGGTAAATAGAAATAACTACACAGCTATCAACTTAGAACAATTTTAATGTGCTCGTTGACTTGGAGTTTTCAGGTTTGCGCATACCAATTTTTTTAAAGAACATTCTGATATTGTCAGGATTCATTTATCTATATTGAGCACGTGAACTTCACTTTTAATACATGTATAACAAAATCGAGTTGCCCTCAAAGCATTTGGTCTGGGAGGTATATGTTGGAGGGATGGTCTCTCTTTATAACCCTCCTTCACTCCATCCCAAGCCCTTCTCCCAACTATAGGGCTCTCGGGAACACAGAAGACCTCTGCATTATTCCCTGTCTTCATTATACTCCTGCAAATTTATTATGGACTAGAAGTCAAAAGAGTTGGACTAGAAGTCAAAAGACCATTGGACTAGAAGTCAAAAGAGTTAGGTTCTCGTTCTCATGGTGGTTGGTCATTAACTTGCTATGATGTTAAGTAAGACATATTCTCTCCCTCTCCCTAGGTCTCGGTTTCTTCAATGGTAAAATAAATGAATTTGCCTGTCTGGGCTGCTGGGTAGGGTGATCCAAAAGACTGACAGTTGTATTTAGTCTACTATATAAGCAAAAGTTACTTATTTCTTTAAAATTAACATCATGTAATGGTAGCATAATGTGAGCATGAGCTTGGTTAGCTGGAGTTGTTGGTGATATTGTATTTTTCTTACTGTGGTTTCTTTTTTTTTTTTTTTTTTCTTGTAATTTGCCAAGAAGCTGACTGCTTGTAATTCGTAGTAGCCTCCAGCTTCCCACCTACCAGATGTGGAAAGGTCTATCCCATCTGTCTTCTCATGTGATCTTTAGAGAAATTGTGTGAGCTATCAGAAGGGTAGTTCAAGTCTGTTTTTCATTGGAGGAAAGAGCTGAAGTTCCTAGACTGGTCCAAAAGCAGACAGTTGGTGAGTGTTGAAGGGTATTTCCATCTACTTTTTCAGTGCTTCTTGTCACAAATTGATTGTGAAGAAACTGGTGATTTGGGAACACAACCAATTCCTGGGATTTCTTTTGAAAGCTCAGCTAACTTTGCATTTATTGATTGTTAGATTTCATTTTCCTAACGCAGAAGAAACAGTAAATGGAATATGATCTCAAAGGATTCCCTTAATACTTCACCTGGTTTCTGGCCCTCCACTTTTGTTACATACAGTACATTCTACTGCGAGCAAGATGTTTTTGTAAAGCAGAAGAATAATACATCACTCTGTTTTAATGTTTTCCTGCTGCCCTCTTAGACTCTCTGTAGAATAATCTAAATGCCTTTACTTGGATATAAAACCATTCATAATTTAGTCATTTCCTTCCTCAACAGCCTCTTCTCTTTCTGTACTCTATATTTATTTGTTCAAAGGAGAGAGGGAGGTGAAAAGAACATAAAAAGATATAAGATGTTATGTACATGTACTAACTCCCAATGATGAATGGAATCATCAAGTATTGAATCATGCACTGATGAAAAAAAAATCTATTTTCACACTGATGATATTCCAGTTTCCATGCTAGGATGGAGATAAAAACTGGGAAATGAGATAGGCTAAGGTGACATCCTGCCTGAGATAGTCATCCAGAATCTGGCTGAACCAAATGTCATAAGTTTGTAACTACTCAGCTCAGATTGCCCTTCAATTCAGCCATCCTCCTTCCACCCAGACAACACCTACTTATCTTCAGATCTCAGTCTCTATCCCCTCTAGGAAGCGTTTCCTTGAAACTAAAGGAGGACCAATCTACACGATCCATTTGAGACCCATTGTATTTTACATACAGTATAAAAACATAATAACACAAATAATGCTTTAACCATTCTCGTTGGTATATAAGGCTGAAGATTCCTTGAAGGTAAGGTGTTCAATAAAGATTTATTTTGAGCTTTAATAGTTTGTGAGTTCACATACTACACAACCAAAAAATTTGGCCCAGGAACACAAGTTAATTTATCGTATTGAGTCTATGGCCAAGCCACCTGAATGTACCCGATCTTGTCTCATTTATTGTGTTGATAATCTTTTAGATAGATTGATCTGCCTGTATATACAGATATGTGTATATATATATATATATTTATTTATTTATTTATACAGGTATATGTATTTGTTGTATATCATTTATATTATTTACATCTACATAATTATTAAAATATTATTGTGTTTACAAAGTGTCCATATGTATTGATTTTCAAAATTTTGGTCTCACAAAATCTACACACTTCAAAATTATTGAGAATTTTGATGAGCCTTTGTTTATGAGAGTTTTACTACTGATATTTATCTTAACAGAATATTAAAACTGAGAAATTTAAATACAATCGTTAATTCACTTCAAAATAAGTAATAAAATAAATGATTGCATGCTGATATAAACATTTTTTTAAAAATAGCTATATTTTTCAAGACAAAATTATTAATGTGAAGAAGAGTATTGCTTTACATTTTTAACAAATTGCTTTTAATGTCAGGTTTCATAGAAGAGGTATTCTCATATCTGCATCTACATTCAATCAGTGACAAAATTATTTTGGTCAAAGTATATTAAGAAATCCAGCCCCACACAGAAGACATGAAGTTGGAAAACAGAGAAGCATCATAATAATCCTTTCAAATAATTGCATATACTTCAATAAACTATATAAAAACCTAGCAAATGATGGCTCCTTACAGGACTATGTAATACATAGTAGATTCTCGGTGCCTATTTGGTGAATGAATATTATCTAACTTTTTGAGTTATATCATGTGAATCACATCACACTTTTTTTTTGCTTCCACATATAGTTGCTTTGGGTCTGAGTACATCATGATTCATGATATCTACTTATCTATTATCTATCTTTCTATCTATCTATCTACTATCATAGTCTCCTTTACCTCTAATCTACCTTTGCAGTGTCAATCATATTGTTGACACTTTCAAATTTTCACTGTTTGATTACCTATTGGGTAAATTCACGGTATCAATGAAGTTGAAGAGAACTGGTTATGCAGCCTGCTTGGGGTCATTATATCTAGACCAACAGTGTGGGTTTTTTTTTTTTTTTTTTTGTGGGTACCGGGGGTCGACCTCAGGACCTCGCGTGCCAGCAGGCACCCGAGCCGCTGAGCGATATCACCGGCGCTTTTTTCGTATGTGGGTTCCGGGAGTCAAACTCGGGCCCTTGCGCTTGCCGGGCAGGCGCTTACGCCGCTGAGCCGTCTCACCGGCCCGCAACAGTGTGTTTGCACTGACCACACAGATTAGACAAGTCTCTTTCCCTTTCTTAGTTGTCCCAGATATAAAGGCGTCATACTTGAAGACTTCCCAGGCAGCTTCCAGCCCTGCTAGTTAACTTCTTATTCATAGTTACAATCCTATGTTCTGTGAAAAATGAGTGAGTCCCATGTTTCATTATACTGCTTTTTTTGTATTATACTTTAAGAGTGTTAAAAGAAGGGTCATAGCACTTGAATTTATGTTCCATTTACATCTGGACTTATACAAGGGCTGAGAAGAAAGCTCGTAGACTTCTCTTGAAATATTCTGACTGTAAATGAACCCCCCCATATTTTCAGTGACAGCAAAGATGATAAACTCTTCGCTGCTTCCTACAGAAAGTAGGTAGAATGAAAATGAATTTTTAAATTAAGCAAAACTGAATAAAATGGCACAAAATAGATATAATATCAGGCTTTTAGTTGATACTGGAATAGAAAGATATTTGGTGGTCTGAGGCTGTAGCTCAGCAGTAGAGCAGTTGCCTAGCATGTATGACACCCCCAGCTTGATTTCCAACACTGAAAAACAAAAATAAAACAAAAGAGAAAAAAGATATTTAAAATGAGAAAATGTCATGGCCTTCTTTTTCTTTGTATTTGTTTTATTGTTATCAAATTGAGTGCTAAAATTTTGGATACATTTATTTTCCCAAATCTTTATGTCTTCCATTTCACAGATAGACAGCCTGTATCGATTTTGTTTTAATTGCATGGGAAATGAAGATGATTTCCTAGTGTATAAATAATTTGATGTATGAGCTCAGCCAAAACCAAGAAACAAACAAACTCTATCAGGACCTTTGATAATTCAGTATCGCCATTACTGATTATATCTTCTTTATGAAAGGCCTTCTTCTTTTATTAATTGAATTGAATATCCTGAATCAGAAATTGTGTCCTAGGTGATGGTCATAATTATTTGAGAACTTAGACAAAGCACATGTCTTTAGTGATTTTAGGATTATCATCTATGATAATGACATAGCAATCTGATCTTTCACTTTGGCTTATTGTGGTTCAGGCTTCATTTCCTTCCTTCTTCTTATAATTGTTCCTGGAACTATGACTAGCTTGACATTTTTTTCGTATTTAGTCAACATTGAGATTCTGTGAAGAGGAATTCTCTCTAATTTATCTCCCACCCCACCCCAGTACTAGAATATGCAGGCATTTAGGAAGTATTTTATAATTACCTGGATTCCAATAAAAAGCTCAAACTCTTTAATACAGAAATGATATTTCTGATTACACTTAGTAAACTATGGTCCTCACTGTGTTGCATTTTTAGGATGAATGCACCAAAAATTTCACTGAACTCCAGGTGAGTTTCTGGATAATTCCTTTTGCTTCTTTGTGCTTTTCTGAGTTTTTGTTTTAAGTTTACTTAACTGTAGAAAAACTAAGTGTTACTAAAATTTTAAAAAGGAGACATTGAGTGCATACTGGATTCTTTATTGCTTCATAAGAAAGAGCAATAAACAAACTATGCAAGGCTAGGTTTTTGGTGATTTTTAAGATCTTTTTTAAATTAAGGAAGTAATACATGTAGTTTTCATGGACTTAAAATTAGAAACCATATGGTTCAGAATGGTTTCAGTGTTTTGGCGTATCTCTGGTTCTTTTCAAACAAGAAATGGTCACACTCAGCACTACTCAGTTGCTAATCTTTGTGTAACTTACACAGTGCTAATTTTATTGAATTATGACATCTCTTCATTTTATGGTGAAGATGTATTTTTCATATTACCTAATGGATTTGCTTAGTACAAAATGAAATGTTAAAATATGGTGTAATAAGGAGGGCATTGGGTTAACTTTAAAATTCCAGTGATACTAACTGTGCCAATACATGTCTTAAAAAGTGGAGTACTGTTAAGTCTTTATAGCCATAGACCCATGATAGCTTTTATCACTCACTCACTAGTGACAGGAATCAGAGCATCTCAAGTGGCTACTCTGACCCTCAGGTGCTTACTGTATCATGAGATTATGTGTTAGTTAGCTTTCCACTGCTGTGAGGAAATACCTGAGAACAACAACTTAAAGGAGGAAAAGTTTATTTTGGCTCATGCTTTCTGACAGTCAGCCGATTCCAATGCTTCAGGCCTGTGGCAAGGCAGAAACATCGTGGTGGAAAGGTGCGGTGGAGGAAATCAGCTCACCTCATAGCAGCCAGCAAGCAGGGAGCCCAAGGGGCCAGGGATAAAATATAACTTGAAAGCCATGCCTGCAGTGACTACTTCCTCCAAACCATGCCCCGCCTCCACAGTATCCACTCCTTCCGGATAGCACCAGCAGTTGGGAACTAAACCTTCAACACACGAGCCTTCATTCCGGGTCTAAATCATAACAGGTTATTATATCCTACCAGTCTATCTACATATAGGTCGTCTTAATATATTTGTTTCTACAGAGTATTCCACCCTACTAGAAGTATACATTCTTCCCTACTCACCCATCTCCCTCTCTCTGCCTCTAAATCCTATGATGCATGGGATTCTATAATGCATAAGAAAAACTAGGCGAATTGCAAAGCATGTAACAAATGAATGTTGTCACCAATCTTGTAGGATCTGTATAGTTGGCAAAAGCAAAATCCTTGGAAACAAGCTGGAAGACTTTTATTTTTCCCATTTCTTCTGCCAAAAATGTATATTGATCGCAGCTCGAAGGAAACCATTCTGAGAGGGGAAAAAAAAAAATAATGTTAAATAGGAGTCAGAGCTCGTTTAATATTAGACAGCTTGAATGTTCCTTTATGCTTAATGATAATGATAATTTAGCTCCTAAGTGGCTCCCGTGGCATGAGGGCCCACTAAATCAGGAAAGTTATAAATTGCTACGAGGCTACCTACCCTCAGGGAGATGAATAGGAAGGGACAAATGGGACCCGACCAGTGTGTTTGGCTAAGGGTGCTCAGCCACCTCACGGTGCATAGGCTGCAAAGGAGGCCAGTCGTGCAGTTCCTGAAAGACAAAGAACGTGTCCTTTACAAGCTTTGACCTCATTTATTGAGATCCTACTGTGTGCTATGCTTTGCAGTAGGGAGTTTGGCAAAAGAATTATAATTCGACCTTCAGAACAAGTCTATCAAGTGAACACTATGGAATTATTAACACAGTTGGGAAAGCTTATGCACAAAGTGATAATGTGGCATTTCTTAAGTCATGTTTAGGTCTTCTAATTCTAAATCCAGTACCTTTTCATTTTAAAGACACGTCTTCCTGCTCCCCCACACCCCAGCTACTTAAAATTGTAGGAGTAACTTAATGCATTTACAAAGTACTTCCACACAATTACATTACGTGTTTGCAACTTTGTCCCTTCCTAAACTTTCCAAAGCACACTTGCATGTAGCTGCTTTCTGAGTTCCAGGGGCTGGCCTGAAAAAATGCTGATGAAAACCAGAACTCAGGTCCTGCCCCCTGCACCAATTAACCATGTACTTCAAGACCTCACAGAGAAAGGGGATTACCTGTAGTGTGATGGGTTGCTAGATGAATCCAGAGGAGAATTCAGGTGTCCGGAGCGCCAGGTCTCCCAAAGATAGCTACAGATTAAAAGCGCTAAACCGGTATTGGTGCATTTGTTGAGGTCATTATTTAATTAGAAGGTGTAATTAAGATTTATTTCTTCAGGTGGTAAATTAAACTCTGACTATAAAATGGGATAAGAGAAAACACTGGTAGAAGACTTACCATGAAAGTTGGATCTTGATCTATAATGAAAATGAGACCTAAAGGACAAAAGAGAAGCCGCTTTTAAAACTTGAATTAGGGCCGGTGAGATGGCTCAGCAGGCATAAGCGCCTGCCTGGCAAGCGCGAGGGCCCAAGTTCAACTCCCGGAACCCACATACGAAAAAAGAGCTGGTGATATCGTTTAGCGGCACGGGCGCCTGCTGTCGCACGAGGTCCTGAGGTCGACCCCTGGTACCCACAAAAAAAACAAAAAAAAGAAAAACAACAAAAAAAAAACTTGAATTCGTTGTCCAAGTTCCAGCTTTAGATTTTGAATCTGTATAAAAATAGGGACAGAGTTGAGGCCATTGTTAAAACAGTCTGAGTATAACAAGCTTTCTCCGTTGTGGAGGACCCAGGTCATTCTACTCCACCAAGTGACCGCCTCTCCTGCAGGAAGTCAGCACGGTGAATCAAATTTTTGCAAATGAATTTGAAATGAAAACGAATGGCAGAAACAAACTAACAAGAGGAAAGGTTAGCCTACCCAGGCAAACTTGCCCTAAGTAAAACAAAGAATCACCTCTGGAGGATTAAGAAAGATTATCTTTCAGAATATATTATTTAGAGTTTGTTGTGATTATTTCTTTTTCAAGTCAGTTGCTGCTATGCCAGGGAGGATGATCTTGAGGCTACTTCCTTCCTTCTTTGATCTTTCCTTTCCTTCTCTTCCATTTTTCTTCCTGCCTCTACCCTGGTGAATGAAGACTGTGGAATAATTAAAACATAGACAGAAATAGGTGCAGTAGGAGATCAATGAAAGGGATTTTTCATTAAGAGTGGCATGTGTTGGGGTGAGAAAACTTCTTGAAGTAAAGTTTTTATGACAAGCTTGAGTTACTTGCCCTTGTTTATGCAACTCGAAAGTGGAAAAGCCATGGTTGTAACTGGCTCTCTCTGTCTTCAGTGCAGAGGACCCAAGAAATTGCCAGTTCTGGCTTTCACTGGCTTTAGATAGTAAGAGGTTTATCCTTAAAATGTCTGTCATTTTATTTTCTAGGTTGATTACATTTGTCTGGAGCAAATGCATTCTGGCCAGTTTTTAGTTCAGGAAATAATTCCTTTATTTGCTTATTACTTATATTCTACTAGTTAAGACTTATTCTGTAGGGATAAAAATCATTTATAAAGTAAATCTAAACTCTTTGATGCTTTTATGATCTTCATTTGTGTATCTTTTTGTCTTTTCTGATTATTGGGAGAATTTTTTATTTACATCAATGATTTCATTTCTTACAGTGGCAGTTTTATTCATTTGGCTCTTAATGTAGAATTGTTATTCTCAGCTGGGCTCTTTAATAATTAAAGATTGTGGTTTCTGTAGATCACCTTTTCATTTCATCATTTATCCCTTATCTTAACAAGTCTACTATTATCTATTTACTTGAGAGCACAAGGAAGACATTCTCAAGGTTTTCTTTTCCTTTTTTCTCATGTTAAGTCTTCTTTTCTAAAAAACAACTATGGTTTGCTTCCATACCTTCAGAGAAACTTTCCCTTATCCCAATTTTGTAGCTTGGGTCACACTTGCGCTGCCTTTCCTCATGACCACCTGATCCCCACCTCCATTTATTTCTTGAGCATGGATCCAAGCTTGGAGTTTTCCAAAATATAAGCTTCTGTGTTTTCCCTTTTTCCTCAATAATTTTCATATAAGTGTAACAGATGTGTGTAAAACCCTTCACTAATGTTTAGAGGGACACTTAGGATGGCTCTGCCTAAATACAGAGATATTTTCTGCTGCCAGTGTCTGGTCCTGTTCAGAAAAATGATAATTTTTTCCTTTGTTGATCTGAAAGAATTTCTCAGTTTTTGTTTTTGCAGAAATAAATTATAGAGCTGTCAGGTCTGTCCTATCTTCAGCACCCACCTCTGAGCTTGTGTTCCTTCTTACTTGGCATTTCCATACCACTGGGCCTCGCAGTCTTCCCATATCCACATAATCCGGCTTTAGGGGAGAGCAAATGTCAGGAGTAAGGAAAAATCATCTTGGGTAGCTTTGTGCACCATTTTCTTGTATAATTGTGTGGAGGTGGGTGTCAGATTACTGATTTTTGATTGAGGTTTCATATTTCTGATGTCAAACTTCTGATAAGGAGCTCCACAGTGGGAGACACTGATGGTTTCTGTGGCTTTTCTAGCCCTGTGTGTAGAGGTGACAGCTGGGGATGAGTCCACATGCTTATCCCGTTCAGAAGAGGGTTGACTTTCCCAGGTATGGAAAAATTGTTGCTAGATATTATTAGTTTCTATTGCTATTGCAATGTCAGGTCATATTTTTGGTTTGTGTATTTTAATGGGACATGGAGAGAGTAAATCAAGTGCCACAGATATATCAACACCTCATAGCATGGCACACTAATGTTTCACCAGGAACTTGCTTTGGTAGATATAATTTCCTGGAGTCCTAATGGAAGAGAAGGCATCCATGGCTCATGTTTTCCTCTCTGTGAAAACTGAGCATCAACAGTTGAATCTAACTAACTTGTGATGACTTTCAAGCCTGATTTGTCCCATCCTGTGACCCACTCACACAGAGAAGCAGCTCATCATCCTGGCTGGACCACTAGTCTCCCAAATGCAGGGACCACATGTGACTTGTCTTTTTGCATCCATTACAAAGGGCCTCCAACCTGGGTTTCCCGCATGTGCCAAATTATGATTTCTGCAGAGCAAGTTCACAACCCTATAAATATTTCAAGTGGGAACTTAGTCACCTTTTCACTCACTGTGTCTTCAGTCTCTGCTTGGATAACTACTTTGATATGTAGCCAATGAGCTTGTTTTCTTTTCTCTACCTGCAGAAATAAATCTTCCACTAAAGAAATAAATTACTTTCTTTGCAAAGTTAAGCTACATAAAACTATGAGATAAAAGAAAAGCAGAATTTTTATCTCTTCTCAAGTTAGCCCTTCATTTTCCAAATACTCCACTTTCTAGGGTAGAGCTAACACACACTAACATTTCATTTACTAGTTAGCATGCTCCAAGCTCTGCTTCACTCTGCGCTCCATGATGATCTTAGTGCAAAAGCTGCAGCTTGTTCAGCTTCACTAAGTCCTGGCAGAATGTAGTAAAACTGCTGGTAGCAGCATTTAGGCACCCAAGGGAGCATTCTTGCAAATGAGCAGCTAATCTTGGTCGAAAGAGGAGAGCAGCGAACCAGGGAGGCATTGCAGTACTCTGACTTGCCAGGTTCTGGAAGCCTGACCACAGGCAATTTCAGTATCAGCTTTCAGCCTGCCACAGCATGAGCCCAGTTCACCAACTATTTTGTTTACATAAAACTATGTTGGAAATCTAGTTAGATGTGATATTTTTTAAACAATGGACTGACAGCCTACTTAGCAAATTTGCAATTTTTTTTTTTCTGTGATTTTACAAGAGTCACTGATGTGTCCCATTGTACTTGTCTTAGTTAGATCTCCTGGCACCCCTGTGAGGGCACCATTTGCACGTGCAATTGCAAAGTGCTGATAAGAGTCCTTTCCCTTCTCCAAAGGAGCAATGACAGAGTGAAGAAAAACACAAAATAGTCTCATGGGCCTCATTGGAGAAACAGTTTCCCCCCTAAATAAAAAAGCCTCTGAAACTGTATATTACCTTGCCCTATATATTACTTTTGAGATATTTCATTAGTGCTGTGATCCTTTTGCAATTTAAAAATGGGAAGCTGTGTGCTTTAAAACTAAAGGCATTTGTTGATGCATTTAGGAAATGTGATTCTATCGACATTACAGGGTTACAGTGTCGGTAGATACATAGAGCTGGTTGGAAACATCACACACAGTTCATTATAATACAGGCAAATGTAGGATTCTCTAAATTATGATATTTGAAATGTGTGTTATTGTAGTGCCTTGTGAGTCTGAAGATCATAGTTCCAACAAATCAGCTAGACGGAAATCAGCTACAAACCAGGAAATAAAGGCAAAGGGAATTCAAAGGACATAAAATTGATACTCTGAAGCTTATACATCCTCAGTGCCTCTTCCTTCCCACCTCCCCTGGCACTAGGGGAGATTCTTTGACAGTCTTATTTTAGATACAGTTCTAATGGTCCTGGAGATCTCTTTTTTAATTCCATAAAAGACTACAAGCATCTGAAGTTAGGCACAGCCTCTCTAGTTAAAAGAGAGACATTTCCGATGCTACCAGAAAAGGCAGAGAAACAAAAATGATAGAAATCATAAAAAAAGCTAAAAGCATTGGGGCCATCTAGTTAAAACACAGGAAGTCCTGCACATTGCATTAGATCTGGAGGACATTGCAGCACAGGATACTGTATACTCATTATAATCATCCTGGCATGTTAAGAAAACATTTTATTATGTTTAATATAATACATCAAAACGCAACAGGGATGTATAATACATGTTAGGGAACATTCTGTGCAAGAAATTTATGGTTTTTATGGGTTCTTAGAATATCCCACCCAGATCTACTAGAGAACAAGTATAAAGAAGAGCAACCATTTCACCATTACACATCAATCTTCCTGTGACTTTGGACATGGAACTTGATCTCCCATAGCCTCAGAGTTCTGTAAAGTTACTGTGCCTGTCCCTCCAGAGTGTACTATGGATTCAATAATGTTATCTTCGTACTGTTTTTCAGATTGTGCTTGCCAAATAGTGTGTGTTTAATAATTGTGGCTATTATTCAAGTATTTTGTGAACAAGGAAATATATTAGAAGCTGACTAGTGTCCAAAATTACAGACTACATATCACATTTTTATGAGCCTATGCTGTTAGGTGTTTTGTTATTGGGCACTCTAAATATATTATGTGAATTAAAAGACCATCAACCCTGGGGCAATTATGTCATAACCTTGAAGTACCTAGCACTGTTTTTGGATGTTGTGTGGGTAATTCTTTGTTTTGAGGGTGAGAGTTTATCCTGTGCATTGCAGGGTGTTTGTTTAGCAGCATCTAGATGCAGGTAGCATCTCCCAACTTCAGTTATAACAACCAAAAGTGATTCTAGACATTGTCAAATGTCCTGGGGTGGGGCTGGGGGTGGAGCAAAATCACCCCCATTGAGAACCACTGTACTAGAGAATCCATGTGTAAGTATGGAAAGCAGCATTTTAAACCATATTCACAAGTTAATGCTAAGTGGTTTTAAATTCTTGCTCCCTTCTGCAGTGAGGTTTTAATGACGTGTACCTACTTTTGGCCATTATCTCTGCATGTGCATTTTTTTCCCCTTGTAATGTAGATGTTCTTTAGTGAAGGAAAGTGGGAAAGGGATTGGGACGAAACAGTGCATCTTGTACAGTTTTCAGAGAGTGAGACTTCTCATGTGAGAGTCAGTCTCCTGTTTTATGGGTGGCTTTAGATTAATCAACCTGCGTTTATTATCTATCTACTCTTTTCAAATTTCCTACACCAGATATTCCACATACATACATGCATATCTCTATATATTTATGTCTATAGCTATAGATATAACATTTCCTTCCTGAACTACTTGGATAAAGGAATTTCATTTCTGGTGTGTGACGTTTCTTTTCTGGTCATATGCTTCTGGGGGTTATCACTCCAGTCCCAAACAGCTTGTCATTCCTTCTATCTCCAGTGATCATTTGCTCTGAAATCCTCAGGCTTGAATTGCATCTCCATCCTCCACCCTTCATCTTCTTTGCATCATTATGTGGGGTTGTAAACAGGATCATCTTTCTGGCATGACTCAGACCCCTGATAAATTTCTATTTCTGGTTGCCTCATTTTGGGAAAATCATCTTCCTCTTTTATCTCACATTAGCATGGAACACTGGTCCATATATTACTCAGCTGGTCTTTCGTTTTTAATCTTAGTTATAATAAAAATATTCTGAATCTTTTTCTGGCCATGTTGCCAGGGCGGGGAGGGGGGGCTCATCAGGTTATGGTTAGACTGGACCATTACTAAAAGAAATCTGAAATAATAGTGACAATAGATAAAATAAATAGAATTAATTTCCTCTTGCATAGAAGTTAAGGGACTGGTATGGTGATGCTATGATTTCATCAGTTCCTCAGATTGTCTCCATACTTTTGCTCTGCTAGTCCTATGTTATAGATTCCATCTTCAAGGTCAATTTCTGGTCAGAAAGATGTCTATTCCTCTTGCAGCTTCAACTATCACATTAGTTTTAAGCAGAGATGTAAAAAGTGAGAAAGATAAAAGGAAGGCTTGCTAATGGAATACTTTCTTTTTCTTTTCAGAATCTCTTAAAATTGTTTTGTTTAAATTTTAACACCTATTCTCAAGAGTGGCCAGGATATGTAGCTGTACATATTTTTGCTGTCAACCATATAGAGATTACATTAGTAAGGAAAAAGTAAGACTAGGTTTTGGTCAGGCTGCAGATATCTCTACACATAGAGGAGTTTGAGAGGAATTTGCATCATTGATGTTACTGTATAAGCAATAAGACTTCGGTGCCAGGTTTCATATTCTCTACAGCAAAGAAACCTTGTTATGTTAATACTGAATTATGACTCCTAGCATTTGTTCCTTGCACTTAAGCACACAGATGGGAGAGTTGTCTTTGCCCCAGTGAATGACATAGACAATTATCATATTCCTCTGAAAAGTGAAAGGTGTGGTCAATCAATCTAGTTGAGTTTGTTTTTTCTCTCTAGATCAGTCTGAAATGGCTAATTCGCTATGAGTTTTTATACACAGCTGGAGTTTATCAGGGAAGCATTGTGAGGACACTTTCTTTTGTGCATAAAAGGGTTAATTAAAATATATGGTGAATGATTAAACATTCAACCATTTGTCACAGTGAAAGACACATTGCCATTAGTCCCTATCCTAATACTAACCCTCACTTCCAGCACACTTATCCCATTGTTCTTGCCTCTTTCTGAAGCAGTTCTGGAAGTCTTCTTTTGTAAGTGTCTCTTTACTTGTGGTGTCATGGCTGCCTCAATGTCCTGAATTGATTCAAAACATTTAAGGCAATTTCTGTCAAATAAAAACATTACAGTGTATCCTCATCCACCTTATTCACCAGATGTGGCACCACGTGACTTCTGGCCCTTCTCAAAGTGAAAATAACCATGAAAGGTAAACATTTTCAATTGATTTAGGATATCAAGGCAGCCAGGAGAGTGCAACTGAAGATACTTATGAAGCAGGACCGCTGGAACTGCTTCACAAAGGGGCAAGAATGATGTGATAAGTGTGCTTGAAGTGAAGGGAAGTTTTTTGAGGGGGATTCATGGCAATGTGTCTTTTACTATAATACAGTTTTTTTTAGAAAAAAATAAACATTCACTGTAGTTTTCAAGTATACCTTATACAAAAACCTTGAGAGGTTTTGACATGAAAGGGAATGTATGACCCACAGGGCTGTCAAACCATGAGCAGTGTGGTGTGTACCTTTCTTTTCCTTTTTTTTTTTTTTTTTGTGGGTACTGGGGGTTGACCTCAGGACCTCGCGCACTAGCAGGTGCCCGTGCCGCTGAGCGATATCACCGGCCCTTTTTCTGTATGTGGGTTCCGGGAGTCGAACTCGGGCCCTCGCGCTTGCCAGGCAGGTGCTTACGCCACTGAGCCATCTCACCAGCCCAATGTGGTGTGTACTTGCTTGAGAAAAATCTATTCTGCTCCGCCTTAACCAGCTCCCGGCTTCGACACTTTTCCACAATCCCTCTAAACCTCCATTTCCCATCTGTAAAATGAGACTAATCATCCTTAATTTGGCCATCATTTGTCCTCTCTCAAAGATACACTGAATGCTGACTATGGTAGGACAGAGCTATTATGAGCCTTAAGTAAAATATTCTACAGGAACTCACGTGTAAATTCGACATGCTATTGTATAGCTGGTGTTGATTTTGTTACTGTTATTGTTTAGATATTGATCAGGTTTTAGTCATTCTTGGCATCAAATAACTTTTTTTTGTAAATCCCTAGTAGCAATCTATTATGTCAAAAAGGTTTCTGTTCTGCTGTGTGATATTGCAACTGTGTGATATGATACACATTAAGACTAATTAAGGAAGGCCTCAGAAACTCAGCCAGATAACATACAGACTACACTTAGTCCTCTTGCTTGCCTGGAAATTTTCCACACAATTCTAGGTTCTTTCCTTCCAACTTCCAACTCTGAATAAATAAGTATCAAACCTTATTCTTTATCTCTTTATGTGACGGCAAGATCCTGAAGTCATTCAAACATGCAAGATTAGGTCTTTGTACAAAGTCTGGGGGCATCTTCACTTTTAGACACCCAACATGAGGAATAGCTATTGGAAGGAAGGAGTTTTACTTATTTACTTTGGTTTAATGAAAATTTGATCCATTGTCTTTTCCTTAATTAGAAATGATTTGCATCAAGGTTTTCTTACAGGTCATGCAGAAACTAATTAGAATGTTTTTAATAATACAGATCTGTATTTCATTCCCAGAAGGCCACAGAACTCTGTGAGAAATAATTCTCTAGCCTGTATTGTCTAAGAAAAGATCATATTTGGCCAAGAGAAAATGGTTTAATATGAGCTGGACATTGATAGGTTTTCATGAGCATAGGGAGTGAATCTGTGGGCATCACAGGAAGAAATTAGTAAGGTAGGGGCCAGGGAAACTCCTGGGGGTGATTGGAGAAAAATGAGGGGATTTTTTTTTTTTTGGTATTTTAAAGAAGTAGAATAAACTCCTTGCAAACATGAGCATGTGCCCATCACCACACCTAGTCTAATCACACTGATGACATAGAGAACTCACTAATCATCAAATTGAATTGCAGCCACTTCTAAGAAAATAAAAGATGGCAAAGAAGTGGGTGTGTTACCCTTGTGTCATTGTCATACTTGAATGTGCCTTGAGCCTTCCATTAAAAATATTTCATAATTCCTACTTGTGGGCCACTTGAGGGAAAACAATGGTCATAGGTGGCTTCTATTCAGATCAACAGTGAATGATAAATCTCCCCTTCATTAGTCCTGAAAAGTGGTGACTCTCACCTCAGCAAAAATTTCTGATTTGTCCCTAAACCTTAGTCCTTAGTAACCTTAGTAAGTCCACCTTACTTTTTGTCAACAGATAAACCTTTACCCCTGCCCCTCGCCACCACAAAGGAGGCTGCATACCTAATGAGTGGCTAAAGTAGTTTGAGGTTAGAACTGAGGTAAGACTACAGTGTACGGCAGCAATCTAAATTGGCAGAAATACAGTGTTATTTTTTGGATGACGTGTTACTTATTTATATAATTAACAGGTCAGGATTATATGTATTTATGGTATACAACACAGTGTTCTGACATGTATATACATTGTAAAATGGCAAAATCAAGCTAATTAACATCTGCATTATCTCATGTACTTGTCACTCAGACATTTAGACATAGGTCAAAGAGAGATCTTTAAGGCATTGGCTCCCCATGCTTGAACAGGTATCACAATCACCTGCAGTATTAGTTAAAGCACAGATTGTAGGGCCCCATCCCAAACAACTTGATTTAGTTGTTTGTAAGCAGGGCTTGTGGATTTGTATTTCTCCTCAATTATCAGATGATGCCAATGTTGCCCATGTGGGGACTATATTTTGAGAACCATCTTTTAAGGATAGACTGAAGCCAAAAACAAGTAAATATCCTCTTTGGAAAAGCTTGGAGAAAGCAGGCAGAGGGAGAAGGTACTTTGCAACCCCAAGGCTGGTCTAGCTTCCTCTGAACAAAGATGGCGCCCACTCAGTCCTCTTGTGATACTACTGAAGAGCTACCTGCCCAGGAGAATCTCATACTCACCTGTCTGAGATGCGGTGCTGTTCTTTTCACCTTGGCTTATTTTCCCTTCCTTTGTCCACCTGCTGAAATACCTCTTACTTGTCAGGGTCCAGCTAAATGCCAGAGACTTTCTCCGATTCTCATAAACACAATGAACTGCTCAAACAGTGAGCTCCCACAGTTACTTGCTCATATCTACGTGACAATTATAACATTTGTCTGTGCCACACATTTAAATCCATTCCAGTCTCTCTTGGAAGTGGAGGATCAGAAGTCCACGAGGGCAGGGATAGGGTGGGGTTTGATACTCCCTGGAATTTAGCAGATTGTGTGGCATAAAATAGGTGCATGGAAAATGTTTCTTGAATGAAAAAATGAATATTTTGACATTTTTTCACACTCAGCATCCGCTGTGTGAATAATGACCAGCGGGAAGGGTTGTGTTGATGGAAGTGAAACTGTCTGTAAGTGATAGGAGGTGAGAGCAGGGGCCTGTGAACATACTGAGGTCCTCATCATACTGAGGATCTGCAGGTCAGAGAGGAGTTACCTGCTCAGGGTCAGAAAGCTTGCTGACCTACCTGCAATTCCCACCTGAAGGCTGCAACAAATGCCAACGAGTCTGAGAAGATTGTTGTCCTGTTTCTCTCCACTCCTGGGACTGAGATTTCTAGCTGCCCATTGGCCTGAGTAATTTGGATGTCTTGTGTGTTGTGGGTTTTTCTGGAACTTACCCTTTAACTTCCCTAATAGATGTCTGTACCTATGAATATAAAGGACAGAGAAGCACATATTTCACCTGGAAACTTTAGCTTTGGTGCCTAGATCAACAACATCTTCCTAGCAACTTGAGACATTTAGACAAATAGAAGATTAACTTACTTATTGTTTAGAATTAAGTGTTGGCTAATTAAATCTCTTATTTTCTCTTTATTTCTGTAGTATTTATATTTTCTAAACAAAAATATCAGGATATGTAGTCTGATATAACACAGAATACTTAAAGTCACATTAGTCCTATTAGACACATATTAATATGCCACATATTTTATTTTAGATTTTAAAAATCATTATTCTTTAAATGGTGATTCATTCTTTTGGTCATGAATATTTTTGTTTCATTCAGAAATTTTTATGGAGCACTTTTCGTGCACCAGGAACTGTGCCACTCACCAATGAGACAACGTTGGACAATACACAAGTCTTGTTTGGGAGAAACTCAAGGGCTGATAAGAGAAATGTATTTGAAAACAAATTACGACAATGAAGCATGTTACATGCAATGATGAAGTGAGTAATAGATACAAGATGGGCACACGCACGAAGGAGTGGTAGTTGTTTGGGTGCCTCCGGAAAGCTGATACAGATGGGAAATGTCTTTCACAATGAGTAGGAGTTCATCAGAGGAGGGAACTTGAAAAAGGATGGCAGTTCTGGTTGTGGAAATAGGAGGTGCAGAGGCATGGAGAAATGATACAGTATGGCAGAGGCTATAAGCCAGTTGGTGTCTCCAGAATGTAGAATTTGTGTAGGTTGGAGGTAGTAACTAAGGGTGGATGAAGAGATGGGGACAGTTTTCTGAAAGATATTGTAAGGGCCAATAAAGTGAACTTTATAAACAAAAAGGAGTTTTGACAATGTGTAATTTTGGAAACGTGAAATAGTCAAATTTTTTCTCAAATAAGGTATTTTTCTATCATTGCTGTTTCCTCCATGGCTCTTTGGCTTCTCTTTTTCATAGTCTGTAATAGAGTGGAAGATTATTTCCTACATGAGCTATTGGAGAGAAGGACCAGGTTTGCATGTTGCACTTATCAAAGAGAACTCATTTCCTTCAGAACCAACTTCTTTCCATGAAAACTACTAGTTAGAAAAATAACAACGGTAACACATACCCCAGAATAACTTTAAGCTACCATTTAGAAACAATTCTATGAAAAAATTCAAGAGTGAAAACATTTAAATGAGATTTCAACATAATTTTAATAACACACAAAATTCAGGACATTTATTAGCACCAAAGATGTAAGGAGAAAACTAGCTTTTCAAGGTTATTTATGAATTAAGAATTAAAACTGTTATTCATTAAGCAGCAGAACTCCAACCAAAAGGGAAGTGAATCAATAATGAAATCTACTACACCATGGGGCGGGCCAAGTCCTCCTTGCACATTGGGTAGGCCACATCCCTTAAGTCACCCTATTTATGACAGTTGTTTACTGTTGTGTAGAGTGCTGCGGTTTTGGCTTTTGAGATCAATCCTCTGCTGACAGATGAAGGATAGATGAGATGACTTGCTGGGTCACAGAAATGAAAATTTCACCGTCTGGGGCACTATCAGTTAAATCGAATGGGATCACTAATAGGTGTATTGATCTGAGAGCTGAGATAACTGCTTTTGGATAGGGTGACTCAAAAAGCCTTTAACCTGGGCATCCTGGTTGTTTTGTTTTTTAACCTCAGAATCATAATTCCCCTTTCTCCTTGCTCAAAAACATCTCTTCTACCCATCCATAGATAATAATGATGTGAAGCAATTCTGAAGGGGAGTCCATTGCTCTAGCTGATAATCCATTTTAGAGATCAATCAGTGCAAATTTGATAAAATCTCTGATGGCGTTCTAGCCACATATTGCAATTTTAGTTCATATTTGGTTGTTGCTCAATTGAAAGCCTTATCTCAAAGATAAATTATGCTATTTTCTGCAAGCATTACTTTTTTCTATTATTTTTCTTTTGCTCCCTTCTGATGCTATTTCTCATTCTTTGTATTTCTTCTAAATTTTAGAACATTGAACGGAATGATGAATAAAATCATCTCTATAAAAACAATTGTAATTTATTTAGGAGATGCTTATCTACTTAAAGAACAGGAAAAAAATCAACAAAAGCTAACAATTGGATATCATAGTCAATAATTTTCTTTTCTGTCAAAAAGGAAAATGCCCAGTGATGTGAGAATTTGTAATGCAAAGAGATTAAAAATATTCTAATGCTTTTTATTTCTATAAGATCATGAATAGTTGAGACTTCAATACGGATCCAGGAAGATACTTACCTCATGCATATAGAGGTACCTTAGTGGCTTGGCTTTCTTTATAAAATGAACAAAAGTAGTGAAAAAATTAACAAAACCAACAAAATCAAGCTTTCTTTCAGAGCTACCATATTTTTGAGGCCACTAGTCAGTGTTTATAAGATAAGCCATTTCACTGCATAGCATTATTTGTTTTCTGTCTCATATATGTGATTTTTTTTGTCGTGCTATAATAAAAATAACATTAGTATACCATGTCATATCAGAAATTTCATGGACTTGATATCAGAAGATTTTAGTTGGTACAAAACTGGATTTTGTCATTTATAAGAAGTGTGAGTCTGCACAAAGCAGCCTTGCCCTGCTTATCCTCATTTTGTCCTTCTGTGAAATGGGTTCATCTTTCTGGACTGCTCATGTTATGGACCAGATGTGAGGATCAAATTTACACTTTGAGACCTATAAAATAATAACTTATTTCTGTTCAGAAATATTAAACTGCTCTTCTTGTGCTTATCTACTTAGTTCACTTGATTACTTATTAATTTGTTTATTTTCTAAAAAATCATCTAACTTGATGAAATCTCTATCATATAATCATATGTGTATATATTTATGTATATTACATATATATATATATATTTACTCACTTTTTTTTTAAACATCTATAATTAAGTTTCAAGCTACGTTCTCCAGGTTGATATAAATTCCAGGTAAACTTTCATTCTTTGATTATAAGCTATCAATGGAAAATAGAAAAACTGACATATACTTGTTTCTCAATTTTTTCTGAATAATTGCTATTATGAGGATTCAGCATCTTGACAAGTCCCTGGGTTTCTTAAATTAGAAATGCATTAAAATTTTAAATCTTACCTTGGCTGTTTTCAAAATATTGGATGAATTTAAGTCCCTTTCCATTTTTGACTGAAATAAACTAGAAGGTTGGTGCCAGAGGGATAAATTGGGTGCAAAACACATCTTCTGCTTCATTGAAAAATATGTCATGTGTGCTAGGATCAGCAGCCTCATTAAGGCCCCAAGGTTTTGCAGATCTGCTTTATCTTTGATCAATCAGCATTGTTATTCAGCATGAGGGATGAGACCACTGATAGTAGTTTTATGGGTAGTAAATGACAATGTATTATAAGGCACACGGATTCTGTCATCTTCATGCATTTATGTGGTGAATTACTGAAAGTGTTTCCAGAACTTTTCCAGGTAAAAAAAATTAACTTTTATGGAACTGAACTTCCTAAGTCATTAAATATAGACATAACTCATTTAGCCATGGCTCATGAAAGAAAATACCAGCTAGGAGGCGGTGAGTTGGCTCAGCGGCGTAAGTGCCTGCCTGGCAAGCCCAAGGGCCCGAGTTTGACTCCCGGAACCCACATACGAAAAAAAAAGGGCCGGTGATATCGCTCAGCGGCACGGGCGCCTTGCTGGCATGTGAGGTCCTGAGGTCGACCCCCGATACCCATAAAAAAAAAAAAGAAAGAAAATATCAGCTTTAAAATACTAATTCTGGTAAAAATCCCATATAACCAAGTTATTTAGTTCTGTCTATAAGCATGTGTCATCTGTTAAGACTACTGTGTTAGGATAAGTGAGATATACCACAACATTAAAATAGGCTTATTAATATATAATTAATATTCAAAAGAATACAATTAGTTGCTTTTAATATATTTGTAGTTATGCATCCATTGCTATTGTCAAATTCAATAACAATAACAAATAACATTTTCAGCATTGCAAGAGAAAACCCTGTTTCCATTAGTCTTTCTCCAGCCCCTGCAAATCTCAAATCTACTTTATAGAGCTGGTGAGATGGCTCAGCAGCATAAGCACCTGCCTGGCAAGCACGAGGTCCTGTGTTCGACTCCCAGTACCCACATATGAAAAAAGGGCCAGTGATATCGCTCAGCGGCATGGGCACCTGTTGATGCACGAGGTCCTGAGTTTGACCCCCAGTACCCACACACGCACAAAAAAATAATAATCTACTTTACATCTCTAAGGATTTGTCTATCATGAAAATTTCATATTAATGTAATTATACAATAGGTGGGTTTTTGAACCTGGCTTCTTTCAATAACTATAGCATTTTCAAGTTTCATTCATGTTGTAGCTTGAGTATTATATGTAGCAGTATTGCTTTCCACTTTACATCTCAGTGGTTTTCCAGTGTATGGATATACCACGTTTTGTTTACCTACTCCATGATATCCTTAGTCTTACCAAAGTACCTCATGGCTCCTTCCTCCAACTTCCAAGAAGAAAACAGTTCTGGTAGTGAAATTAGCCATGAATAATGACTCCTTTGTTTATGTAGATTGAGAGGAAGGAGATCATACATAAATACAATGTTAGGCATGATGAAAATATATATTTATTTTTCAGGATTTTCTTCCACTGCTCCCCTTATTAAATGTTGATTTCTATATTCCACTCTCTGATGACTGACTGACTGATGCTTGATTGATTGACTAATTGATAACATGTCTCAAGCTGCAACCTTCCCCTGGGTGAAGAGCTCTGCTTGAACGCACCATCATATATTTTGACCTCTCATCCTGGGCTCATGAATTGACTGTATTCAAAATCCTGCATAGTAACTCTTTCTAGTCCCAAGATCTTCACATAAAGCAGTGTCCATGTGAATGTTCTTCACTAACTTGTTTTTCAGGCTTCGGTCTCAGTTAAAGTGCCCCACATCTCAGAGAGGCCCGGGCAGAATCTCTCACCGTCCACCCCACTCTACATCGAATGCCCTCTGTTATTCTTTTTTATAACACTTTATGTTTTTCCTCTCTGACATTTAACATTATTTTTTATGCTCTAAAATACAACTTTCGGGCCGGTGAGATGGCTCAGCGGCTTAAGCGCCTGCCAGGCAAGCGCGAGGGCCCGAGTTCGACTCCCAGAACCTACATACGAAAAAGGGGCTGGTGATATCGCTCAGTGGCACGGGCGCCTGCTGGCGCGCGAGGTCCTGAGGTCGACCCCCCGGTACCCACAAAAAAAAAAAATAAATAAAATAAAATACAACTTTCACTAGAATATTGGCTGCAAGAGGGCTGAACATTTTAAAAAACCTGTTTAGTTATTGCAATATCCCCAGAATCTGAAATGTTTCTGGCACACAGTGGATATTCAATAAATATCTGTTGAACAAACAATTGTCTTTAATTACCACCTGCCCTCAGATGCACCTCTCTCCCAGACCTATCTGATGCTCCGTTCTGGTCTGGGCTGCTGTCTTGATGGTTCTATCTGAATGTTCCTCATGTAACACCAAAGTCAGCAGTTCTAAAACTGGGCTTATTATTTTTCCTTTCCAACTTTGCTTCTACTGGTCCTATTTAATGGCACCAAAACCCTTCTTATTACATAAGCCAGAAACCGGAGCATCCACTTAGATTCTTTTCTTTCTTTAGAACTTCATATCTAATTGGTCATAACACAAAGTTGATTCAGTGTCCTAAACATTTCTTTAATACCTTTTGTATTTCCACTGCCATTACCTTAGTGCAAGTACTTGTGTTCTCTCAGTTGGGCAGCTGTGACATCTTCCTAACTTGTCTCTCTAGCTCTCCAGTCATATTTAACCCATGCCACACACTCTGAGCTTTCTAAATCTAATACTTGACCACATCACTCCTTTCAAAGCCTTCCGCAAGTGTCCATTTCCTGCAGGCAAGTCCTAACTCTGTTGCTTGCCCTGCAAGCTCTACCTGACCTCTAGCTTTGGCAGAAGCTATGCTTTCTCTTACTCCGATCATACCAAACAGACTTTAATCCCCAAATATACAATTTTTAAAAATTCATGTGCCTTGTCCTGAAAGTTTCCCTCTATTCACAAAGTCCTCTTTCTCTTGCCAGTCTAACAAACGTGATCATTCTGTCAGATTTTTCCCTAATGCCATATATTCTTCAAAGGTTTAAACTATTGTCCTCGGAAGAGTTAATATTCTTTCCTCTGTGCCCCTAAACTCTTGTGCTTATCTGAATAATGGCTTGCACTGCTGGATTTAATTATATGGTTGTGTCTCCCCTAGGTGAGGCATTAGCCCTTGATGGGCAAAGTCTGTGTTTTTTGAGGGCCTAGGCTACCAAATGCTGACAGACTTGAGCTTAAATCCTGAGCCCCATGAATACTAATAGAAATAACTGTGATGTCCTGAGGTAGAACAGCGACTGACATTGGTAATTACATTTGTTGAATCAATGATTAACTAAAAATTTACCATATTTTTGGGTGAATTGTAATCAAACTGAAGTAAAATAAAATAGGAGTTATGAGTTGGGTCTAGAAAGAAAGGTGTACAACCATGGATACAATAGATGATAACAGGGGTTTCAGTCTATAGCAGTTAGAGGAAGGACTAGGTAAATTGGGTTGTGTCACACCTCAACTTTTCTGAAAGCCGGATCTGAAAGTAGTAGAGAATTCATAAAGCATGAATTCATAGAGAATCCATGAGGTGTGTCCTGTTGTTTAATTTTTGGTTTCTTTCTAAAAGTGTATGTGCATAATATTAACAAGAGCAAAGCACTCAATCTTATGTTTATATTTTGGCAATGTACATCCCCAATTAAAAATATTATTAGAGAATGTTATATGACCAAATGGGGACTAGATAGGCATAAAGTGCCAGAAGACCCAGGTTTTGATTCTGAGTAGATTACTGTCTACTTTGACATCCATTTTTTACATGTAAGTGTACAAGTTTGGCTTGGCACATGTCTTAAGTTCCTTTGGGATTCATATAAATAGTAAAATGGTTACAATAGTGAAGCTAATTAATGTATCATTTCCCATAACTACTCCCTTTTTATTTTCATATTAAGAGCAGCTGAAATCTACTCATTCAGCAAGAATCTCAAATACAGTATAATTTTATTAACACTAGTCCTCATCTTGTACATTAGATCTGTAGACCTATTATTCTACATATCTATTACCTTGTAGCCTCTGACCTATATCCCTCCATATCTTCTCTCACTCCCACATTTGGAAGCACTCTTATTCTGTTTCTGTATATTTAATGTTAAGAAAAAGAGATTCTAAGTGAGATGATACAGCATTTTTATTTTTGCGTCTGGGTTGTTTCGCTTGATATAATGTCTCCATGTTCATCCAAGTTGTGGCAAATGGCCGCATCTTTCTAAAAGCTGAGTAATATTCCATTGTATTGCATATGTTTGGTACCACAGTTTATTTAAGCATTCATCCATCCATACATACTTAAGTTATTTATATCTCTTAGGTATTGTGAAAAAAAGCTGCAATTAATACAAGAATGCAGATTTCTTTCCAACATGAAGATTTCATTTTCTTTGGGTATATGTCCAGACCAGCAATTGTTGGGCAATATGGCGGTTGTTCTTTTAATTTCTAAGAACCTCCATACTGTTTTCCATAATGGTTGCACCAGCATGCGTGTCTTCACACAGTATGTGAGGGTTTCCTTTTCTCTATACCCTTGCCAACATTTATTATTTCTTGACTTTTTGATAATTGTCATCCTACTGGGTAAAAGGTGATACCTTATTGTGGTTTTGATTTGCATTTCCCTGCTGATTAATGATGTTGAACACTTTTTCTTATACCTATTGGCCCTTTGTATTGTCTTCTTTGTAGAAATGCCCATTTGGATTCTTTGCCCATTTTAAATTGGATTATTTGTTTTTGTGCTATCAAGTTGAATGAATTCTTTACACTTTATGGATATTAGCCTCCACATGCGGTTTGCAAATATTTTTCCTCAGTCTTCAGGTTGCCATATTTAATTTTGTTGATTCTTTCTGTTGTGGTGGAGAAGCTTTAAATGCATTAATGTCCAGAGGCTGATTTCTGTATCTCGATGGTTCTCAAATGTCTCCGTATTGAATTAGGCGTGCTGAATGTGCATTAATTTTTCAGTGGTTCTTGCGTATCACTTGGGACACAATCATATTATCGCTGCACTTCCCAATGAACCTGACAGTGTTTTATTTCAGTGGAATTTTTCCAATCCAATACTCCCACAAACGTGGGCTGTAATTCATACAAAATGAGCACACCTATAAACCAGGAGCTAATACCTACTTTGTGGGCATGTGGTGAAACTTAATTATTTCATGTTTCTAAAGAACTTTCAAATCTGTGAATAAAACGTATTATTCAATTGCTAAGTGCTATTATTGTTTATTATTTCCCCTAGTATTTCCCAGTAGGTACTTTGTTAGTAGGATACAATGGCAGTAGTTATGAAACAAGCTGGCATTTGACTTTGCAGAGTGTATGAAACTACAGGGCGTGTTTTAATGAAATCTTTTCCACCTTCTTCCCACTCCTCAAATCATTAGGGGCACAGATACTGCCTCCTCCTGTTAGATGTTCATATAATTTATGAGTATTTAATAGTAATATTTCCATAAGTGTAGAAAAGAATCATATGAATTTTTTTCCCCTGCTAAGATCAAGTGATTAGTACTGTTTCTAACTTAATACTAAGGCTCTGTCTAATGGGAGGGACAAAAATAGGCTGTATTCAATAGTTTATCAATAGTTGTAATTGACCTTTTATGTTGGTCGACATTGTAATTTGGATAAAAGCCACTGGAGACAAAAGCTAAGTTCCTCTTCCGTATTATACAAATAAATTCCGAAGGGCGTATGATGTTTAGATATCATGCATTCAATGCCCACTTGGAAGAAAACATTAAAGCCAGCTAGCACGTTATAACGGAAAGAACGGGGCTGGAGGCGACCCAGCTCCTCCGGGACTCAGCTCCGCCCCGACTTAGCAAGCTTCTTCTCTTTCTGAGTGTCAGATTCCTAATCAAGTTGCACTATATCTTTGCTTTTCGGATAGCGCTCCTCACAATTTGAGAGTTAGGACAGATGCATCAGGCTTTCTACTGGCAGTTAAGTATTTTCCAATAAACATTGAAATTGTTTTGTGCTCAAGGATCCCATTTATTATTTCTTTCTCATGTATGTTAAGGGTCCTTTGAAATGTGCATCTAAATGTTTCCTTTTTTGGAAAAAATTCCACTCTGTAACCCAAAATCCAAAAGGTTGTTTCCAGCTCTGGAATTCTATGATTTCACATCTCAGATGAAGCTGAACACCACACACACACACACACACACACACACACACACACACACAGGGCTATTAAAAATGATCTTTGAGGATTCTAAATGTAGGCTTTGGATGAGTTTAACTCATGAGGCCTTTATACTACCATAGAAGCTCTATTAAATAAATAAAATATTCAATAAATAAATAAATAGCATTTGGAAGGCATATACTTTGAAACAGCTACTGGAATGCTTGGCTAATTACCTGCCATAAATTTTCTCAGTGTCTTACTTCCTGCTAAGCATTAGGTGTAGCCAGATTTTTACTGCCAGGGTCTCTGGAATCATGTACGCGTGGTTCAAGTGGGAATGAGCTACAGTACGCCTGCCTCCGTGCCCAGTGTCCTGGGGAGTTACTTGAAGCACAAAGCAGAACGGAACTCAACAATTTGTGCTGTATTAGCACTTTCCATTTCACAAGGTAGAGGTTTTTCAAATGCCAGTTCCAATGTCTATTTCTCTTCCCCCTATGGAAATCTCATGGTTCTGAGCCACAGAAATAATTTCAGAAGCAAATAGTAAAAGCTGGGCTTGCACCTTTTGGATGCTGCATAGAGTAAAATCAAGAGAGAGAAAGAGAGAAAGTCAGAGACAGAGGTTCATAAGTGCTAATTGTCAGTGTAACCACATTATCGTTTAGTAAAAAAAAATATTTTTTAAGAGACTAAATGCTCAGAAATGAATGTTTAATTATGTTGAAGTGATAGCACTCAGTCTTGGATCACCTACTTTAAAAAATGGCACCAACCTTGGTTCTTTTTATGACACATGAAGTCCCCTACCTGAAAGCCAGGCTTCCCTGGGTGTTGGAGCCATTTGTCTACCATTTGGAAATATGGATGGGAAAGATGAATTCAGTGACAGTGTGGCAAGGCCATGTCTTTATCTGCTGCTGTTCATAGGCTTTACATTTTGAGTTGTTGGTGTAATAAAGAGAATCCTTGGCCAGACATTTTCCACCATGCCATGCCGACTGCATGCTCTGCATGTCCAAAGGCTCTCAGAGAACTGGTGGATGAAATAGAAAACCTGCCACAGAGAAGTGCAGCCTCCATCCTCTGTTCTGCCACTGGTTTGTGAATTAGGCAAGTGATGTCACTTGTGTTCCTCTCAGTGTCCTCGTATGTAAAATGTTTAAAGATTTAAGATCTCTCTTTGCTCTTTAATTGCTATTGTCATGCACAGGAAAAAGACAACTGAGTTTCATCTGTAATTATTTAATACCCAAATAATAATAATTACTATGAGTGTTTATCTTGCATTAGACACTTTACTTTCATCAACCATTTTAAACTTTACCATGACTTCCTGAGAATACTTTTTCCTCCACTTAACAGAGGAGGGAAATGAGACTTAGGAGCAGGGTCATCTACTCTCTGAAAGCCACAGTCAGCAAGTGGCACAGGGGAACTTCAAACAGGTGGTCTGACTCCACAGCCCCCAGTGTCCTGTCAGTGCTTTCTTACTTCCAGGTGTTCAGGGCACCATGCTAAGAATTTCCAGGGGCCACAGACACAGATAAGATAGACATTTTGTCCTCAAAGAGCTTACAGTTATGAGTGAAAACATTAAGAGAAATAGCAGGCAGCTTGAACATGAGTGGCCAAGAGAGCAGCGCAGAACATGGCTATTATGGGAATCCTGAGAAGAGGGCACGAAGAACTTGGCTTCACTGGGGTGTCATTGTCAAAGCATTGTCAGCAGTCAACAAGATTTCTGCTGCCTTGTTCCAAGCAATAAGAGCAGAAGAGAGATACCATAAAAAGAGGATATAGGACATCTGCTTATCAGTTGTGTTCTCAGTTATCCATCGCTTGGCTGAAAGGACAGCCTATGATAATCAGGTCGAATGTGTCTTGCCAGGTAATTTTGTGCAACCTAATCAGTCTTTGGCTTCCTCCCACTTCCCTAATCAGTAACACTCTCTTCACTGCTGTCACCTTTCTCCATTCTCCGTCTTTCCTAACACGCTGGCCACCCTGAATATATACTAGTTTCCATCACTGCTTTTAATTTAGGATTAGACAAATATAGGATTTTTAGAACAGTCCTCTCTGATAACACATTTGTTGTTCTGCTGGGTGCCTGAGTCATCAGGGTGAAGCCCCATGGAGTCACCTTTGCTAAGCAACATGTCTAAGTCACCTTGTAGCAGAGAAATACTCAAGAGGCAGAGTAGGCAACAGACTCCCCATTGCTGTGACAATTTGGGGATGCCACCATGACCCCGCACTTCTTCACAGGAGCCCAGCCCTTGTCATATCCCTGACTTGGGAAAGAGAGAGGAAATAAAGATATGGCATGTCGTCTTGGAAGATATTTATGAAACCATTTGCTAAGGGTTGACTTGTGCACATTTCAACATGATAAAATTTTAATGTTTTACATTGATTTTTAAAATATGTGTAGTGCTATTCAAGAGAACTGTTTGCAATAATGGGTATGTTCTAAGTCTACACTGTCTAATACAACAGCCACTGGTCACTTGTGGTATTTGAATATGAGACTAGTGGGACTTGCTGAAGGATATATTCTCTATGTCATTTATCTTCCAGATCCCAGGGTGACTCTTAGAATATTTCTCAGTGCAGTGTTCAAGTAGCTACTATCAGTTGATTGAATTTTTCAAAAGACAAAAGTCTGTTTGCCATTTTTGAGGTCCCAGGCTTAAAATGTGTAGTGTACTTTGGTATAGAATTTTTCACTTAAGACTTGATGACAAAATGATCTTTACAGATCTTGTCATGAGAGTGCATGATTCCATCAATAAGAAGGGAATCATTTCTACATTTTAATTGTACTTTATGGAAGTTCAGGAGAGAAACCAGCTCTGTATCACTAAAAGCTGCTAAGAAGATGGCTCTCTACTTAAGATAAGCTCCACCCTTCCCTTAAAAAAAGAAAAGAATGGAAGAAGGTGCATCAGAAATTTTAAGGGATCAATTCACTTGTTTAAATGATAACAAGTGGCTTTATTTTTTTCTGACAGTGCATATGCAGCCTCAGGCCACATCAAAATGATATGTATATATCTGTGGGGATTTTGGTGATTTCATGATGATGCTCCTAAACACAAAACCAGGTTTGGCCTAAAAGGATTAGGGGTCTGGAGGTACTTGGAAAAAATTCTAGCTTTCTAAATACTGAAACAGAGGACTGGTGATATGGAAAGCTCTTAAAGCCATTGATATTTAAAACTGTGAGCATATCATCCAATTATTTTGTGGTTGAACTCATGAATTGTGCTATTTTAAACAATATTTCATCCCTAATTATGAGCTTATACTTAAAATTATTCTTCTTAAAACTTCACTATTTTCCTTCTTAAATGCTTTCATGAATTGAATGAAATTTAAACTAATTGAAGTGTATAAAATCATTCATTCATTTACTCATCAGTGATTTATTATATATCTTTCTGGTACGATGTTTGGTACAACAGACACTGAAAGATAGTTCAATATGAGCCTTCCTAAGACTTTGATCTTTACTTTTGGAGCTAGACACGTGTGTGTATCTTTATGTGTGTGTGTAAATGTGCATGTACACATGCATATATGTGTATATGTACAGATGTCGTGCAAGTGTATACGGTTGTTCCTCAGTATCCATGTTCCAGCACCTTGTGGATACCAAAAATTTCAGACCTTCAAATACTTACATAAAAATGATACAGTATGTTCACTTAATCTACTGTATATTCTCCTATATATTTTAAATCACCTTTAGGTTACTTTTAATACCCAATAGAATATAAATGTTATGTAAATAGTTATTAAACTATATTTTTTAAATGAATAATGAGAAGTCTATACATGCTTAGTACAGTTTTTTTTTTTATGTTACTAGGATACGAGACCTAGGCCTTTGCACTGAACTATATCCCCAGCCATTTTTTACTTTATTTTGAGACAGCGTCTTATTAGGTCACCAAGTTGCCCACACTGGGCTCCAACTTGTGATCCTCCTTCCTCAGTCTCACAGAATGTTTGAATTACATGTGTGTACCACAAGGTTCAGCTTCAAATATTTTTGATTTGTGCTTGGTTGAATCCACAAATGGAGAACCCACGGATGTGGAGTATCTACAGTATGTGCATGCAAGTACTATACATGCTTGTATTTACAGAAAGAAAGCAATAGAAGAAACAGAGGAAGGAATGAAGGGAGGGAGGGGGAGAAAATGAAAGACAGAAAGACAGAGAGAGGAAGAAGAAGAAGAAAGAGAAGGAGAATGAGGAAGAGAAAAAGGAGAGGAAGGAGAAGAGGAAGAAATAAAAGGCAGAAGAAACTATTATATTAGAGTATGTTAGATTTTGGCCAGTCTCATTTTAAGTCAAGAAAAGAATACAATAGGAATTCAGGGGATTAGAGATATTTGTATTTGCCCTGGGTCTTTAGGGATGGATTTGGACTTAAATTTTGAGCAGGCAAATATGGATTGATGGGAGGACATTTTAGAAGTATAAAGTTTTATTATAAAGTTTTGCTAAGGTAACAAAGAATAAAACCATGTATTTCATTCACCCTGACTGAGCATAAAGGTGTACATTGGTACAGCTGGTTGTGAGAGAGGTTACTGAAGGTGATGGTTGGATGTCAGGCTTAGGTATATTGGGTGTGATGAAAACCGTGAGCTTTCTGTTGTTAGCTAAAGGAAATTGTAGTAGCAGTTTCCCCAGGGGACTTACATGATGTTTAATTCTGTGGGAATTGTTATAATTTAGATTAAGTTGAATGAAGCACAGCTCTTTCCCAGGTGAGGTACATGAACCCAGGGCTGCAGCTATGCATTAGACATGTCTGATTTAGGACACATCATCAAACAGAAAAGTTAAGTGATTTGGATGGATGTGGGCCGGAAAACCCTTAGTTTGTGTCTTAGCTCCATAGCCTATTCACTCTGTAGATTTTTAGAAATCACTTAACTCTGGTGTAGTGGTGAATAGTGTGCCTGAAAAATTCATTCCCATACAGAACCAAAAAAATGTGAGTTTATTTAGAAATAGGATCTTATAATGAGATCAAACTGTGTTAGAGTGGGTCCTAAACCCAAAGACGAATGTGAACCCAAGGATTGGTGTGCTCAGAAGAGGAGAAAAGGTCACAGGGAGGAAGATGTTGTGTGAAGAAAAAGGCAAAGACTGGAATGATGTGCTTACAAGACAAAGGACCTTCCAACAGCCACTGGAACTGGGGAGGGAGGAGCACAAAGATTCTGTGTCACAGCCTCTGGATGGAACGACCCCTGTTAACACCATCATGAGAACTTGTGGCTTCCATAACTGTAAGAGAGTAAACTTCTGTTTTTTAAAGTTACCCAGTTTGTGGTACTTTGTTATGCTAGCCTTGGGAAAACAGTACACCTTCAAACCTTGCTTCATTGTAGAAGAGAGATGATGATTCTCAGAGAGTTTTGGTGAGGATTAAATGATCCAGAGAAAAATTAAGAAGAAATTTGTCAATTATTACACGTGAAACAAATATTTGCAAATTTAAACATCACTTTTCTTGGATTGTGAAATGCCTCTAATGGTTACTGAGCATTAATCACGTATCAGCCAAAGCATTAGGCACCTTATACCAGCTATATCGTGATGGAATTTATATTTAGCTGTCTAATCGCACGTCAGTTTGACTTCTTAGCATTGGAAATCTAATAGCAACAACATTTTGTGGGTACTTACTTACTGGGGGGAAAATGAGGGCTATGGTCAAAATGAAATTGTTAAATTATTTTTATTTTCTGGCAGTGTTTTTCAGCATCCAGAACCATTTCTTTTTCCTCCACATAAGCAAAAGTGCTATGCTATGATTTAATGCATAAAATAAGTGCATCAAATTAAAATAAATCTACAAGGGGTGTTTGAATTTCACGTCTTGCCTTTTCAATTACTATTCACATTTTCCTAGGAAAATCACACCTTTTCATTCTTTTGTTCTCTGGATTAAATAGGATGGGGGGTAGGAACTCCTTGTGCCATGTAGTAAGTGTAATCTGAAGCTATTTAGCTTGGTTTATTTTCAGATGATTCAGTAAATACTGGCTAATTTGTGTGTATTGCTCTCCTGAGAGAACTATGAGTTGTGTTCTTTTGCAGTGCAGAGACTGAAATGGAACATCTCAGTTGTGTTACAAATAGGTAAAAGGAACAGGTGCTGCAGCTGGGGCTGAGCATTGGGATTTTATGGTTTTACTCACCTGTGAATTCCCCACACTAACATGGGGAGACCCAGGTGCCCCTGACCATCCTTTAGCTATCCAAAGAATTGGTCTGGGCTTGTATTCTGTCATTTATTGTGAAATTGTTATCTGTCTCTCTGTCTCTGTCTGTCTCTGTCTGTCTGTCTGTCTGTCTGTCTGCCTGTCTCTCTCTCTCGATATGAGTCCAAATGGGAGCTCAGTATGGTGAACAAATGATATCGGCAAGATTTTGTATTCTAATAGGCAGTTGCTGTGGTAAGCAAGGAGTGGTATGTTGGATGGAGTAACATTATATACGAATAGTTGGCTAGATATGGTGAGGAATGCTTTGGGGTAGTGATTCTCAGGCATGTGGACAGTGGCATTAGAATAGTAGGACGTAGACACTGGCCTGAAGTTAAAGGATAGGACATTTCCCTCTGAATGGTGGACTGGAAGAAAATGATGAACAAATGAATGGAGTACATTGGACTATGAGGTAGGTTAGCAGAAAATAATCTCTAGTATGAGCATGAAGGTGAAAACAGTGGCAGTGGCAGGAACTGGGGAGAGTGATAGGAATGGATTGATAGCAAAAAGGACTTGATACTTGGGAATTCCAGAAAGCAGAACATGAGCCAGTTGAGTAAATTGGGTCCTCAGACACAATCTGGGAGAAAATAAGGACTGGAAATGAGCCCTAGCCTCAGCTGTCAGGTAGAAGAATGGTGAAGGCATTTGGAATCAGGCTAGGTCTTAACTTAAGAAAAAAAGTAGATATTTTATTGGTGCACATTAATTTTACAGAATGATGGGTTTGATTTTGGCATATTAGTACATGTATGTACATACTGGAACCATCTCCATTAGCCTCCCTTGCCATTCCCTCCCCTTGACCTAGATTCCCTTCCTATTCTCTTAGAGTCTTCCTTCTAAAACAGGTAGATCTTTGATAGGTATATCTTATCACAGAGTTAGGAGTAGAAGAACGACAGTAAAGTTCTAGTGTAGCTTTTCTTAGTTACCATATACATGAACTTCACTTATTTCAAAAAATTGTTTCTCGCCCTGATTTCTCTATCTAGGAAGTGAAAGTGTTGCTGTGTATCAGTAGCTCCCAAATGCCTGGCTGTGGGCTTGAATTGGGTTGCTAGTGAGAGTTTCCCGGGAACGTGTTGAAAATACACCTCCGTGATTGTGTTTGAAATAGCCAGGTATGGGTTTCAGAAACCTGCGCTTCTAAAAGGCACCCCGTATCTGAGGTGGAAATCCAGATGCGACAACATTGGCCTGAAGACTCTGGTATAGCTTCAGCACCCTGTTTATTATTTTCTCCCTCCATCATTTGCCTTTGTACCTTTTTGTGCTCATGAGCTAGAAAATGTCAAAGATCTCACCAAGCGGTTTATTGTCACACCATTTCCAGTTAACACCGAAGTCTAGGAGGCAATGATGCAGGAAAGCTAGTTTTGATTACTTGCTCAGCCCCAACACTGGCACAAACCATCACAAGTCTAAAGTCAAATGTGCTTTCACGTGATTGCTGAACCCATTTTTGAAGACACAGAAATCTGGCTTTCTTGAGATCTCTGCTGTGATTTTCCTATGCGATGTGGTGTTTTAGAAGTATGATTAGTAACATCTGTCAGTCATTTCAAATTCTTTAGCATGAAATATGGTTATATAAATATTATATAGGATGAAATCATTCTGGTGATTAAGTGATTCATACTGCTTTGCAGGATGAAAGAAAGACTCCCTGGATTTCGTCTTAGATAAAACAAATCAGCTTGCTCTGTGCCGCAGGTTACTTTTGGGGAAATAATATATTCTAGAACTCACGTATTACCTGGTTCTCCAAAAAGATCATGTCCTACTCAGGAAGCACATTAATTCTTTTTCTGTCAGAAGAGAATTGATTTAAAAACTCTTCGTAAGTTTTAAACCTTCATAACCAGCCATGGGAGTTTGCACTTTTTTTATAGAGCTAAATTTAAAAGGATTACTAGGAATTTTCTAGTTTATGGAAACCATGTCCCAGAGGAAGGGAACAACTTGCTTAAGACCATACGTTAAATTAGATAACGTCAAGATAACATTAACTTTGGGTGCTCAACTTTGTATTCAGTGGCCATAAATATAATAAAAAATAATCTGTATAGATGTAGTAGTCAAGATTCTGCAGAGAAACAGAAACAGGCGTGTGTGTGAGTGTGTGTGTGTGTAAAAAGAGCTATGATAATGACATGACTTGAATGATTTCTAAAGCACACAATTTTAGGTCTGCAGTCAGTAAGCCAGACACTCAGAAGAGCTGATGGTGTGATTCCAGTCCACATCCAAGGCCCCAAGCCCTGGGAGAACTGAGTGCGCAGTTCCAGTCCAAATGCCAGCGAGCTGGAGACTCAAGAAGAGCTTGTGTTTCAATTTGAGTTCAAAAGCAGGAAGAAACCAGATGTCCCAGCTTGGAGCAGTCAGGCAGGAGGAGCTGGCCTTTTACTTATGGGAGGGTCAGGCTTCCTGTCCTTCATATCTGTGACAGATTGGGTGAGGCCTAAGCACATTACGTAGGGCGATCTGCTTTATTCAATCTCTTTCTTCAAAGGTTAACCCACCCCCAAATACTCTTGCAGACACCTTAAATAATGTTTGGCTAAATGTCTGGGCACCTGTGGTCCAGTCAAGTTGACACAAAGAATTAATCATTACAACAGCTACCATAATAACCAAAATAAAAAATCATGACAACACAAAATGCAGGCAAGGATGTAGGAAAAATAGATTACTCATGTATTTCTGGTGGGAATGAAAAATAGCTCAGCTAATCTGGAAAACAGTGTCACAGTTTTTATAAAGCTAAATATTAAACTGTATTCCAGAGAAATGAAAACTATGCTCTTATGAAAACCTGAATACTATTATTCATAGCTTCTTTATTTACAGTAGCCTCAAACTGAAAATACCCTAGATGTCCTTCTGCAGATCAGTGGCTTAACAAACTGGGATGCAGCATACCAGGAAATACTACTCAGTAATAAAAGGAACTACTTATTGATATATACAACAACTTCAATGAATCTCCCAGTACTTATGTTGAGTGAAAAAAGCCAATCCCAAAAGATTGCACATAATATGATTCTGTTTCTATAATAATTTTCAAGTGGAAAGGATAGCTGACTTGACTTCTTTTCTTTTTTTTTTTTAGACAGGGTCTTGCTTATGTAGTTCAGGCTGTCCTGGACTCACCTTGTAGCCCTCAAACTCATGGCAGTCTTCTTGCCTCAGCCTCCCGAGCACTGGGATTATAGTTGTGCACCACCACGTCCAACTTCAAATGGAAAGGATGGGCAAAAGGATGCTTTTATGCTACTATCCAATGTTGATGGGTATATATTAAAGTAGACACTTCTACAGTGTACTGGCGGGAGTAGAAATTGCTATACTGTTGAAAATAATTTGATATATTTGAATCTTTTGATATGTTAATTTCACACCTTTGAAATAGTCAGGAAAATAATCAGAAATAGAAGTAAAGGTTATATGTAATAATCTTTACTATAGAATATACTACAGTGTAGTATTATGCTAACAATAAAAACCCCACGTGGTAAAACAATATTTTTGCATGCTACATTAAAATTTTATTTTCCAAAAAATTTAATCAGAAAATGTTCATGACATAATATTAAATTCAAAATACAATATAAGATAACATTTTATTTATTATATCACAAACTATGTATAAACTGGTACCTTTGTTCATGAACTTCATTCTTTCCACGATTCTGGTCACAGAGTTGCACAAGAACTGAATCAATTTCAATGGTTAGTTTCAATGTTGACCTTACGGGGAAATTTGATTCAATTCTCATCCAGTTTGGTTTGCAACGAGAATGGTGGAGAAAATTGAGTTAGTGAACTGAAGTACCACTGTATATCAGACTAGCTGTTTGATTTTTGGTGACTTCTCAGTTATGTTTGCAGATCTGTTATCTGTGCAATGGGGATTTAATAGAAATGCTTATCCTGTTTAAAATTTAATAGTTAAAGATATTTTTAAAAGATACAGAATTTTAAGCTGATATTTAAGAGTAGTTGCTTTGGGGTAGTAGTAATACTGCCTATATTTATACTCATCTATGCTTATAAAATCTTCCACAATTAGTGTGAGCAAATGATACTTTGTGTTTAAAAAATAATTAGGTGTGCATAATGCCTAAACACGTAAATGTTTAACTGATGCCTACTCTTACTCCAGTCATGGCTTACTTCTATTAATATGTAATTCACCACCAGAGTGCCTACTGCTAACCTATTTCTGAGAGAGAAGAACTTTCAAAATTTATACCCAGCTGAAACTTTCTTTAGAGATTCTCTTAGTGAAAGTCTGAAGGCTGAATATTTAACTACGGCCAAGTTTAGGTGTTCTAGTTAAGGAGAATGATTCGATCTTGTGGAACAGAAACAAAGTGCTGAAAAATCTTTACTGTTCGTTTTGTCAGTAGATAATTAATTTGCTTCCTGAGAAATTATTCACTAATGAGACCATTAAATATATAACGTATGCTAATTATTTCAAGGAGATTGATATAACATATTGGTGATTAGAATTGAGAACTCCAGCCATTGACTGGGTCAGGTTATGAAGCATTTAATCATTTATTTATCCCTGGTGAACATTTAATTTGCCTTTAAAATGACAGCCATTATAGCGGCCGTTGGAAAAGTCTGTGGACCACGTTCATTACTACACTGTTAGAGAGAGGGGCAATCTTAGGAAACATGAACCTACAGAATGGAGGGCGACGGAGATTACCTCATTGACCTCGTTCATTCTAATTTACCCAATTTTATACTCCAAACGATTCATCTGTCTTTACATCCTTTACCCTCAAACCCAAGACTTTATTAAAAAATGCAACTCACTGACATTAGGTTTCTAAAGTTTAGAAATATATAATATTGAGCCATTGTTTTGCCTGTTACTCTTTCTCATTCTTTTGGTTCATGTTGTTTTCAATCTCTATATGTTTTGGGTTTTTTTTTCAGTACTTTATAACTTTCATAATTCCAGGATAAATTATACAGTTGGTAGCAAAGAGCTTGGAAAAATATGACTTTTTCAAAATATGTGTTTTCTGAAAATAGAGGTTGTTTCCTTTTGGTAATTTACTCAGGCTCTAGAATCTATATTCTTTGTTGAAAACCATTACTGTTTGACAATAGTGCTTCTTTTCTTTTTCTCTTACAAATCATGCTTTATTTCATATCTGAAAATATGTTTACCTGACCCAGGTTTACATAGTTTTATATTTTCTTCTAGAAAGTTTATACTTTTAGGATTTTTATTTAAATCTGTGCTCATTTTGAGTATTTCATTTATATGGCATGAAGCATGAACTAAAGTTCTTATCACTTTAAGAAAGATATTAAAAAAACTTGAGCACACTAGTTTCTCATTTTTATTTTTAATAACAAAAAATTATCACTTTCAAAGGAGAGAAAATTCAAATGACTCTTAAACCTGTGTAAATATGCTCAATTTCACAATAAGAAAAAATTGAAATTTCTAATTAAACATTGATATACCATTTTTAAAATCTCAAAATTTCAGTAATAAGAAAAATTTCTGACAGTATTTACTGGGCTACAGAGGAAACAGGCCCTCATATAAAGGTGAGGGAACTAGTATAATTTCTATCGAGGACAATTTGGGAATTGCAAAATTTCAAAATTACAGATACATATATTTTGATCCAGAAATTCTACTTTTAGGAATTTATTCTAAATTTACTTTGACATGTGGAATTATATATAAAGTAATTAATCACATTGTCACCTCTAAGGGCAAAAGATTGGCTACAACCTGAATGGAGACTAGCTAATTGACACTAACACCATAGAGTGGAATCACATTTTTTTGAAACATAAGAGAACTTTGAATGTACTATGTACAATATCGTTTATAGCTATCTTGTTAAGTAGACAAAGCAAAGGTATGAGACTGTGAGCATAGTCTGCAACTTACTTGTTTTTTACTAAAGTACATTTATAAAATATCTCTGGAAGGAGATATTAAAATGTGTCCAAATAGCTGCTTTATGGAAGATACTGTTGGCTGGAAAATAGAGTGTAGATAAGACTTTTAAAGTATGTAGTACTTCTACATTTTGAATTTCAAATTAAAATCTTACATAATGAGAAAATAAATTTAATATATAATAACAGCTTTATACATATATAACATATAATAGTTGCTTACACTCAACATTCTTGTTGGTGTTATTTCCCCCAGTATGTTCCTTAAACAAGCAAGATAGTATATAATTAGGTTATAAATTATGATAAAAAATTTTTTTTTAATTTAAGGGGCAAGGGCCGGTGAGATGGCTCAGCAGTGCAAGTACCTGCCTGACAAGCGTGAGGTCCTGAGTTTGACTCCCGGTACCCACATAAAGGAAAAAAAAGGGCCGGTGATATCACTTTGCGGCATAAGTACCTGCTGGCAAGTGTGAGGTCCTGAGTTCGACTCCTGGTACCCACATAAAAAAAAATTAAGGGGCAAGAATTGGGCTCTGAAGCATTGAAATCAGTTTATTATTTCTATTAATTAACATTATTCATCTGTAAACAAACATAAATGAGCATGTAGGTAGGTGAAGCCCCTTCTCCCTATTTTCCTCCCCTTCCTCTTTCTCTTCTCCTTCTTTATCTTTTCTGTAGCATTGGCTAAAATTGGGAGGATTTTCATAATATATTCACCAAAATATGCATGCATGGATAATTATTGTGAGTTAGTATTTATATATTCATTTATGTAAAGTGTTTTCCATGCTTATATAAATAGAAAAAGGACTAACCACTTTTGTGTGCCTTACTTTAGTGTGGATCTTAGTAGTTGATTTAATTTCACTTGGGAATGTTTTTAAAAGTAGAGATTGTTCTACATCTTGCTACATATACATATATTTATAAAACATTAGCTCATTTTACTAAGTTTTGCTATCAATCTTGAGATGATGTGGAGAAATGAAGCTTAAACCACTTGTCCTAAGATCCCATCTCAACCTGGCTTAGGATGGACCGTGATTCACATTTAATTAACCTTCTGTCTAATACCATGAGAACCCAATCTTGAAATTGATTATGTATTTTCAGTTATATTTCTCGAGGCTCCATAAATAATTACATTTTCAAACATGCAGTTTTGGCAACTAGTCATGATTACTTCCCAACCTCCCATAAGCAAGCATCATATAGAAGGTCTCGGATGCTGTGTTAAGAAAAATCTCCAAAGCTAATGGCAGCAGGCAGAGAGATGAAGTTAGTGAATTCATTGGACTTCCCTGATCCCCACCAACTTTTCTTCCAGCCTCGCATCCTTGTGCTGAGTCTGCACCAGGAGTGACTCATTTGTGTTCTTCACTCCTAGGGAGGCCAGTGTTCCACTCCAGGCAAACATGAGGGGGAGGATCATAATGGGAGTCTGGCTTCCTTCAGTCCGGATGAGTCACGCATGCTCTTGTTATGAACCATCAAAAAGCAATACAAAACAAAGTACACACCAGGCACTTTTGCACCAAACAGACAAGAATGATTTTTAGGGTATATTATTTAGGGGAATTTTGAAGGAATTGAACTGCCCTTGTGGCATTGCACCCAAGTCCCTAGTGGTAGCACTGTATATGTGTATTCAGCTACTAAATATCAAATCACAGCTCTTGCAAACATTTTAATCCCATAATTAGAACTTTGATCCAGGGTGGTTAAGAAAAGGTGAATGGGGCTTGTTCAAATAGTTTTTCCTTTGTCTCATCAGAAGAATAAAAGATGACTCCTCCCTCTGCTCTCCCAGTCCATGAAGTGCTCCCTTCCTTCCCTTTGCCCAGTCTCCCATCTTCACTAGAATGTAAACACACTGAAGGCAAAGACTGTGTACTTCTTTCTCTCCTTATCTAACATTGCTTCTAGAGGGAACCTAGCACAACACTGATACACAGTTAACGTTTATTTGATTCAGTTGAATTATGAGTGACACTTTGATTATTCAGATGTAAACAGAGGGGGAAGACAGAAAGGGGAAAACTAAATAGAAAATATAAACTAGATGTATTTCTAATATGAGTATAATATATGAAGCTCCAGCTGCAAGTGTCATAATCCAGAATGATTGTTTGGCCAACCTTTCATCTCTGTAAGAGGAAGTTACTGAGGTGGACAAGGCAGGCCACCCTAAATTAACAACGAAGCCCTGCCTTCAACTGCAAGTGCAAGTGTGTGTGTGTGTATGTGTGTGTACACCCTCACCTGCAACGAAGAGTGACAACCCTGTTTATTTATGAGTACTGGGCTGTTTCACAGTTTACAAAGTATTGGTAAGTTTTATCATTATCGTATTTGATTTTGAGAGTATTTCTCTGTTTCATAATTAAGTATACTAAGCTTCGGAGCGGTAGTTAAATGATTTGCTGAAGTTAGTGAAGGACACAACAAAGATGGCCCCTGGAATTATTATTCTCAACAGTGGGGAACAAGGGCATTTCCAAATTATCTGGAGTCCTCCTCAAACTACCTATACACCACCATATCGTCTTTCCCAACTACTGTATCCCTGAGAAGATACTGCATCCCTTGGGTGGGTGACTTAGGGTAGAGTGAAGATTGAAAACCTCTCATCAAGTGAGTGGAATCTTAGTTTAATGCTTTCTGCCCAGAGCATGATTCACCAAGCCTCTCATCCCTTAGGTAGTAATCCTAAGGAAAATCTACAGGTGAGGTTGGAATTGGAAGGCCACACTCCAGTACATGGCCCATGCCAGTCAGCCTCTTGGCTTCTCCCTGGATAGCTCCGTAGCTTTCCTGTCTCTTGGTTGCTGCATTTTGCTTGGTGCCCTTGGGCTAAAGGAGGGCATGCTGTGGGAAATGATTACATCTCCATGCCAGTTGGCACAGAGAAGCCATGCTGCTATTATTTATTTGTGCTCATGCTGTTTGACAACAGTTAAGATTTAGTATTTGGCTTGAGTTTATAAAAGAATTGGAATGGAAGCCTTTTCCTCAGTGGGCTACATACCAACAACTGTAAAGATCTGAGTTCTCAATCCCAGCTTGCTGCAACTTTCTTCATATGAGATTAGCCATATTAGACTGCTCTGCACATGTTTTTGTGATAGAACACAGGTACCCACTTAATGCCTTATTGCCCCAAAGAAAATTTGCATCTATACTACTTCTACTGTTGGCAGTGGAGTGAAGTGCCAAACATCTGGCCAGTCTTTCTTGATGTCTCTTCTATTTCTGAGAGCTACCATTCTTAGGGTTGAAGGTAGAAGGTGTTGTGTCTACATGTATGTGTGTTGCTTTTTTGTTTGTGTATGTGTGTCATTTTTTTCTGTTTTGTTTTGCCTAAGATCTTCTCTACTTGTTTAATTTTACCCTGCCACTTCCTCAAGTTGGAGATATAAATTTCTTACCTAGAAGCGTACCCTATAAAAATATCTTACCTGTAAGAATGTCTTTGGGATACCCTCTCTGCTCTGTGAGTTATCTGCTTTGCCTCTGATTTTAAAGTCACCTTGCAATGTGGGTGTGATTATGCCCCATACATGGTGGGGAAAGTAATGGAATCCATACTTTTTTAAAATCACACAAGCAGAACTAGAATTCCAACCCTATTCTTCTCAAGCTTCAAGGCCCATACTTTGATTTTCCATTCAGTACTGCATAAGTGAATTCAACAGAAACTTAATTTTAAAATAGGTAAAAATAATTGAGGAAATAAATTGTTCAATAAAACTTAACAAGTTAAATGCAGACAGGAAACAGGAGAGAAAAAGATTTTTATTCATTTTGTGGATGAATAAAAACAAAAGGAATCATTGGATTTAAAGTCAACAATAGATTGCTTAAAAGGAATTGATTGCTTAAGTTTTTTTTTTTTTTTTTTGTGGGTACCAGGGGTCGAACTCAGGACCTCGCATGCCAGCAGGTACCCATGCCGCTGAGCGATATCACTGGCCCTTTTTTCGTATGTGGGTTCTGGGAGTCGAACTCGGGCCCTCGTGCTTGCCAGGCAGGCGCTTATGCCGCTGAGCTAGCTCACCGGCCCCCGACTGTTTAAGTTTAAAGGAGAGAATGATTAACATTTTTTTTTTTTGTGGGTACCGGGGGGTCGACCTCAGGACCTCGCGCGCCAGTAGGCACCCATGCCTCTGAGCGATATCACCAGCCCCTTTTTCGTATGTGGGATCCGGGAGTCGAACTCGGGCCCTCGCGCTTGCCGGGCAGGCGCTTAAGCCGCTGAGCCATCTCACCGGCCCATGATTAACATTTTTAAAGTCATGTATAATCATAATATTTTAGTTTACCTGTCCAGAAATATAGAATTGGTAAGTTAAGGTCAGATGCCACTGAGAGTCCATGCCTAACTTTACATTTGAAACTCAAAGCCATATTGGTGTGGACATAAGACCTGACCCTCCTCACATCTAGCTCAGTTCTTTTCTGTGGGCTGCCGTAATATGCTTTGCAAAGAAAACCATCATCCTAGTTCTTTTGGCTTGCTTCGGGGGTGAAAACAAAGTGCATGGCAGTAATTTGGGGCTGAAAGCTGGGTACATGGTAGTCCAGAGATTTTGAGTTTAAGAGAATATAGCTGGAGGAAATTCTGGCAAATGAACCTCATAAATTAAAATATAAGAATAAGGCGTATAGATTAATGTTCTTAGCAAATGATACATCTAGGGAGGACTGAGTCTATCAGGATTCAGTATGTGAAACCTAAGCAATGTACATTCTCTAATCAGCAGCTTCTAGGGTACAGAACTTGGGCAGCAGGTTGGTGGCATGCTGTTTAGCTTTGGCAGGGTGACATTTTTCCTATTGCATGGTTTTTGTGCTGAGCACATACCCTGCAAATAATTCTCAGCAGGGAGGAATGCAGATTAATTCTCAGCCATTGAGGTACATAAAATATGGCTGCCAGAGGCCTTTTCTGTCAAACTCTCCCAATTGCTGTGAGTGCTTATAAGAAAGAAGAATGTTGTTTCTTTTTTTTAGTCTACTGAAACTTTGAAATGTTTTTCAGGCTTGTTTGTGTATGTGTGCATGTGTGTGTGTGTGTGTGTGTGTGTGTGTGTGTTTAATTAACCTTATTAAACTGAGTCGTGAATATGTTTTCTGAATTTAAAACCAACATATATTTTCATGTCTCCCCTAGCTAGGGAAATGGGGCCAAGATGGGCAAAAAGGACTAGCAGGAAGTAAATGTCTAAGAGTGAATGTGTGGATATCAAGGGGTGAGCGTAAAAGCCCTATTAAGTTCTTCTCAGCCAGTGATCACAAATGAACACTGAATACTTAGGAACACAAAATGATTTTAAATTGGTTTTTCTTTTGTCCTTGGAACCCATCATACCTTTCTCCAAGAGCTAGGAAGAAGCCCCTGCCTACTTTGCTTGAGGAGTGCTTACCTTGCACTGCTAAACTACATTCCTCTGCTCTTGTGGAAAATTTACCCAGCTGGAGTTGGTTTTCTGATTAAAGACATGGCAAACGAAAGTGTGGCTCTAACGAATATTCCCATTTCTTTTTTCAAAATAATAGGAATTTTTGATCCGTTAAGTCTGGAGTAATTTATCTTAAATTTCTCATATTGAAGGAAAAAACAAGCAAAATTAAAGGACTTCCTGCATCAGAACTGGGTTTAATACTTGTAATTTAAACTCTTACCCCTGAGTTGGAAGGAGAGGTAGTTGTCCCCAAATTATCAAATACCCAAAGTTACCAATAAGACTCTTGAGTAGATAAAGACCCTGATTTTGACAGCAATGCCTCTAGGTATGAGTAGAAAGTGCCCAGAGGAAACTAGGCAGGAGCGACTGATGGGGCAAAAGCCCAAGCAGAATTCTTCAGCTTTCACCTCACTGCCTCCCTGGCACCAGTGCTGGCCAAGTTTGTTTTTCCTGCCTGTGCTCTACTTCTCCATGCTTTGGATTTGTTCTTTCCTGCCTGGACATGCCCGTTTCTTCCTCAGGGAACAGTTCAAATACTACCTGTTCTATGCCACTTCCAGCTCTCCTCCCTGTGGCGAAGAAGTACTTGCTCCTTCATCTATGACTTGACTATATTTATTGTACTCTTCTAGGTTATTATGTTATATTATTTTTTCATTAGGGTTCTGTGTCTAGCCTCTATCAAACTGCAAACCAGGCCTCCTTTGTGCATCCCTAGTCTGTAGCAAGTGTTTATACTTAGTAGGAGTTTTGTCAATATTTGCTAATTTGAACCCAATGCTTGACATTGTCCTCAGCCAAAGAGTAGGTAACCTTATGATATTCTTTTAATGGTGAGGGAGTCAAGCTTTGATGTATAAAGGCAGAAGCATCATTTATAATTGAACGTGGCTATTACTTTTCTCTTTTTCATCTGTGAATCTGATCTAAATGTCTTGGCAGCTTTGAATAGATTGAATCTGAGATTTTGAAGCTGCACTTACTGGGCCAGAGAGTTACAATGATTTTGGTTCCAGTTTTGGAGTAGAGAATGTTCAGATTTATCATTAACATGCTGCCTTTCTTATATATCAGTTAACTCTTCTCATCTAGAGCTTCTTTATACTTTATTTCTTCCCTCTTATATTAGCATTCTCATCATTAAGACGCAATACGTGGCACCCACAAGTGAAAGGAGAAGAGGTTTAATTTGGCTCATGGTTCTGGGGGATTCTACCCATGGTAAGCTGACTCCAAGGCAGAAACATCATGGTGGAATGACTTAAACGAACAGAGACTTAGTTCATGGCAGCCAGGAAGCAGAGCAGGGGAATAGTGCCAGAGAAGAAGGGGTAAGAGACCAAGGCCATGCCTCCATGGCCCACAGACACACCCAGAATTGTGCTCCACCAATCTCTCAGGTGGATCTCAAAGTCAATCAAGTTGACTGCCACATCTAATCCATCCTAACTGCCACCTCTCTCTCTCTTTCTCTTTCTCTCTTTTCATCTCCTAAAAGTAATCATTAATTTTCAGAAATCCATCCATTATTTTCCCTTAGATCAAGTGGTATTAATCTGCCAAAAACTAGATGGAGTTGAATTTAAGGTCAAGGGACGCATATTGAGTGTACTGGCTTAGAATTCAACTCTACCGGGCACATTCTCTGGTTAAATTCACTCACTTTAGAACTTTACTTTGAGTTCTTCAATATGAGCTCTGTTTAAAAATATGTACTCAATTTAGCATTAGTGATTTCGTTATAGAATAAAAAAAGAACAGAATAAGCGAGGATTTCTGTAATCTCTCAGTGAATCCCTTACAGTTCCTAAGAGAGATGTTCCTTGGTTCACTTGAAACACCTCTAATGAAAACGGTTCATAATCTCCGAGTTAGGAGAGTTTTCGTTAGTTGATTTTGATTTTTCCTTTCCATCCTGTGTATACAGATGGAGTTATATTCATATCAATAACCCAAGCACATTATCATTTTCCATATATATATTCCTAAAATACCTTGAATGACTGCAGTACTCCGGGTATTTCAGGGACTGCCTGGACGGTGGGTGGAAGATAGTTCCAGGGTACTCTTTAGCCACTTTGTGGGTTTCAGATCCTGTTTAACATCAACCAAGTTCTTCCTTTCCCTCTCTGACTTCTTCCTGTCAGTTTCTTCACATCACAAAATCTCTACTAAATACCTGTTACCTAATGGCTGATGCACTAGCACAAAATGTCACCTGAAAGCTTATTTGGAATTTGGGATCTTCTATCCCACCTCAGACCCCTGAATCAGGTCAGCATTTAACACGACCCTCAGGTGAGTTGTACATACATGTAGGTTTGAAAGGCATTGCACTGCCTAGATAATACCATACGATGCCAGTGACATTACCCATTTTGATAACGCCCATGCCAGGACTAGAAGAGGTGCTTTTGGCTACTTCTCAAGTGAGAATAGTTCTGTGCAAAAGAGAAAAGTAGAATAATCTCCCCAATTCATGCCTCTCCATCAACTAAGAAGAGTTCTATGCATTTACCTAAAAGTCAAAAAAAAAGTCCTATGTGGCCATGTCCCATGTGCTTCTTACTCCTGGAACTTTTTCTTAAAACTGCTCCTTCAGCCACCCTACCCCGAGTTCCCTTCTCCCCAGAGAGCCCAGGAAAGTCATCTTCATGGTCCTGGTGATGTTTTCTGCCTGGTGACCTTTTCTAACCTCTGTCCAGGCTTCTAATACTCCTGACCTTTCTCCTCCAGAACCCAGGAAGCATGCATGGAGATCAATTCATGCCAATGGCCCCTTATGCACCTACCAGTTCCCAAAAATACATCACACACACACACACACACACTCACACATGCACATGCATGCACACATCTGAATCCATTTTGGATTTTGTCTGAATCATTTGTATTTCATCTCATATGTATTTATACTGAACTGAAACATACCTGTCAAAAAATGTCCCTATTTTCTAATTTCTGTCTTTTGGAGCCATAAAAATAAACTTTTACTCTTCCATACAATTTTCTTTTAGGCATTTGAAAAATATTTTTATGTTCCTGTCCCACAAAATTTCTCATTTCTCTACTGCATATTCTCATTTCTCACACTTTCTTGTGTTTGCTTTATTTAGTTGTTTCCACAGACTCTAATGCCACTCTAAGAATGGGTGAGACAAGTGGAACACAAAATAACCTGATGACCATAAGCAGGAGATGATGGCAGGCAGAGAATGACTATAGAAAATTCTCATAAAAAACGAGGGCCTATATAATGCATCAGTAGATGCTATCAGCAAGCAAGCTGGAAAATAATCCCATTAGTTTACTGCCTGTCGTGTATCTAGCAGACATATTCTCTACTCAATATATTGTCTGTGTGACTTTTTCCCTACCAGTTTATTTATATTCTAGATTTTAGTTTCTTCAGAGCTCACTCTAGGAATTCTTAAAGCAATAAAATTATGCATCAGAGGCTCTATGTGTCCAAGAATATTCCTTACTGAATATTAGAAATGGTAGACATAGGGATCATCATAAATCTGATGTGAGAAATATGGTGTTATGGCTGAAGCTTTTATAAATTGATGAAATGTAAACATAAGTAAACACACAACTATCATAAATCATAGGCTTCACTGATGGTGCTCTAATACTTCTGAGATTGTAGAACATAAAGCTTTAAAAGCAACAAAACCAAATAAAAATAAATTAATCATCATTGATTTAAAAACTTCTCAGAGACTGAAACAATGTGTCGTACCTTATTTTCATTGCCAATGATTCAAATAATCGGACACAATCTAAATTAATCTTTTCAGTAAAATTTGCTGCACTGGAATGAATTACATATGGATGACTATAAAATACAGTATCAATATATTATCTTTGTGCTTATATGTGTTATATCTATATATCTATCTGTCTATATAAGGTTTTTCTGTATATAAAACTAATAGATGTTATAGAATTTTTAACATTATAGTTGATTACAATCATAAAGACATTAAAATAATTCATAATCCCATTATTTTTAGATAATATTTTCATTTACTTTTCTCATTTTAAAAAATAAGTATGGACATAAATATGGACCACATAGAACTTTATATTCTGCTTTTATGATTGGTCCTACATTTCCACCTTCTTGAATAGTCTTTGGTTTTCATTATTGCATAATATTCCAGCTAATGAATATACCATAATTTACTTTACCATCCCCTCATTGATGAATGTGTATATTGCTTTTAACTATTCACCATTTTCATTGAGATGAATATATAAATGTATGTATATATAAATGTTGGCTAATTTTGTAATTATTTTCTTATGATGGGATTCTGTAAACTGGGATGGGTGAGCTAAAAATTTCAGGCAGGCCATACATAGCTTTTAAATGTATGGGGTGTTTAGTTTGTTATTTAAAATGTCATTTAACCCATTCCCCTTATAGGATAGTGGGGTATGATGTGGTGAGGAGACAAAGGACTGAGTTACATATTCTGAAAGGAAAAAAAGAAAATGACTTATTAGTAAATAATCCAAGATCCTATCAGTTAATTAATTTTAAAAACTAAAACTGTGACTTTAGTCTATAGTTATAGGAATTTTAGTTATACAGTTATAGAAAAGGGAGAATTTCTAATCTTTTCATTTCCTAGTGGAAACAAGCACACACATCAGGTGTATTATTAGTGGTTTATTTTTCAATAGCACTGTAATTATTTATGGATTGAATAATCTCTTTTAAATTCTTCTAAGGAGCTTCATATTATTTTCCTTGTGCCATAGAAGGAAAGACACAGAAAAATAAGACTGTGAACTCTGACAGAACAGAGGCAGTGCTGTTTTAGGGAGTCCGTCTCTGAGTCTCCTGTAGAGATTTTGACACATAGAGGGAAACAGTAATTATTGGGACAGTTTAGAGAATCTTCTTGTGACTCTTGGAGTATAAAATGGATCTAGTCATGATAATTTTATCTTCTTTAAAGATTCTTCAATGGAGAACAATATAATAGAAGAAAAATTACCTCTAAACAAACAAACAAGCAAACAACCGACCTGAAACCTGAAAGACTATTCTAAAGTTGAGGTCTTCTGAAGGGTGGAGTAGCAGAAAATGCACTCCCCCACCAGCCAGTATACTTCAGTTTGTTAGATGCCCAGGTAATATTTCCTGCTCCAGTTCTGGTTGCTTCCAATCTCTTAGAAACGGCTGGTCACTGTGATGCATAGCTGGTCGCTATGATGCACATTGTATAAACCAACCCCCAATTGACAATCCATTCTGCCTCTGAACTTCCTGCTTGCTTATCCCATAAAAGCCATAGACCACCAGAGATCAGGGCCTGATATTTTGGGAGTGATCCTGATCAGTGCCCATCAACGTAAATAAATCTGCCTCCAAATCCTGGGTGTCATTTTGTTGTTTCTGCTTGCTGTTGCTTCAGAAATCCTCCTTTATACAGAGGGAGGGGGGAGGACAGAATCCGTGTCTTAACTGGAAATGTCCAGGAACACACAGAAGACACTAATCTCAGTCACTTTTCAAGAGAATGCTATTTGAAAACCCCTCTCTGTTCTTCTCTTGTTTGATTACAGCATAGAGGATCTTTAATAGCACCATTAGAAATGTTTTCTTTTAAAACTTAGTATATTGATACTGATGAAAATGAATTACAGAAAAAATACTAAACTCCACTACCTGTAGCAACATGGTAAAATCTACTTTGCTCTGTCAAAGTGTTTAAGGGAATGAGAAAATTTAAGGAATGATACAAAAGAATAAATGAATTAACTTAAACTAAATAGTGTATCTCTATCCTTAAATGGCTCATCTTTTTCTACCCACCTCTGAAGTTTGTTAGGTGTTAAAAAATGCGTAGGGACTACAGGCATTTTCCTTGTCATCAGTTGAAAGCATTCTGAATACTAAGACCCTAATTTAATAAAATCCTTTTATTCTACATGTAGAAATACAAAGACAGATGAACAAAAGACCTATGCAGAACTTCCTTTCAATAAGGAGAACTTAAAAGAAATTATTTTAACTTTAACCACAGTGAACATTGACCCTTAGGGGAAAATACTTATTATGAAATTGAAAAGAAGCATAAAGGAATGCAAATTTAGAAATAAAATGATCTGTGGTAGAGGTGTGTAGGATGGTACACTGAACATGGTTTCTCTCATGGGAGCAGCCTGTATGTTCAAGAGAGGTGAATGGCAAGCACCGAAGAAGGACGATACTTGCTGGGTGCCAGAGGATACCATGCCCCTGTGACTGTGATCCAATAAGTAGCCCCTCCATCATTCCAAGGTTGATTATTCTTGCCACTGAAAAATGAATTAATTTACATTCTATCATTAATGGCCTTATTACAATTGTAAATTTATAAGTTATGTTTTGGAATTTTATGCATAATTACTGAGTAAAACGGTTTGCATTTTTAAGGCTTCATACGGCGTTACTCGTCCAAGATTCCATTTTGGATGATACCAATAAATATGGTTATCAGTAGGAATGTGTCCTTGTGGTTGCATAGATTTAAATGCCCCCCAAAAGTCTCCTGTTCAGTAGTGGGGCTTTTGAAAATGCATTGGATCATGCTATGAAGAGGTGGGAACTGATCAGAAGAGGTGAGCCGCTGAGGGTGTGATCTCGAAGGATATATTCTTGTTCTTTTCTCCTTTCTTCTCTCTCTGTTTCCTGGTCAGCATAATGTGAGTGACTTTTCTCAGTCATAACCCCGTACTATTTCTGCCTTGCAGCCAGGTGATCATGGATAGAACCCACTGAAACTGGGAACCAAAATAAACCTCTCCTCCTTTAAGTTTCGAGGGTTGGGTATTTTGTCCCAGAGATGGGAACATGGCTGGTACAGAGGTTTTTTCACTTCATGAACTTAGGATCATTCTTCCTCTAATTCTCTTAATTGGAAGGATGATAGGAAAAGTTGTCCATACCTGTTTTCTCTTTGAGCATGCCATGACTCTTGGCAAATATTCTGAAAAAATGTATTGAATATCAGCAAGGTCAAAAACATATGCTCCACAGAAGGATCTCCTACTAGACTTATCTATTGTATGTATTCAGAACCCAAGCACAATCATCTGCTTGGATCAGGAGAAATGAAGCTTATCCTATATTATTTTTCTCTCAGTCTTTATTATCATATTTCTCCAGCAAATACATCCTTATCACATTGTTCCAAGAAATAAAACAGAGTTAAGGGCCGGTGAGATGGCTCAGCGGCTTAAGCGCCTGCCCGGCAAGCGCGAGGGCCCGAGTTCGACTCCCGGATCCCACATACGAAAAAGGGGCCGGTGATATCGCTCAGCGGCACGGGCGCCTGCTGGCGCGTGAGGTCCTGAGGTCGACCCCCGGTACCCACAAAAAAAAAAAAAAAAAAAAAAAAAAAAACAGAGTTAAGTATCTGTGATATACCTCTCAGGAGGCTGTCTACTATTCTATTCCAAAATTCATTGATATAAAAATGCTCATAAACAACATGATAAAGGGCTTGGGGTCAACCAATAAGACACAAATTATAAATAAAGTCACTGCTGTCTTGCCTGAGACTTCTCTTCAGTAAAGAAATTGTGCAAAGAATGTCTTCACAGAATAATTGACTTCAACAAGCTTTCTGCTGGTCAGAAAAAACTTTTGCTTTGAAGTTAAAAAATAATAAAAATAAAACAAAACCAAAGTGAAAAAGATCAGCAAAAGAGCAGTAAACAAGGAGTAATGCCTACATCTTCCTAGCAAGGAAAATGAGTAGGGAAAGGTCACTATCTTGTGTTTTCAGAATTGTCTATCTCACAGTTTGTGGTTCCAAAGTATTCTACCAGCATTAATTAGTTTTTCCCTTAAAAAATCTGGAAACATTCAACTCAGAGTACTTATGCCAACTTAAATCTCAAAGCAAAATTTAAGCAAGTAGCATGTCTCTTGGAGGAGAGGGTATAAATGAAAACTGATTTATGTTTATTTCATTTACATTAAAATATCACAAATAATTTACAAATTTTTTTAGTTTTTGCTGTTTTAAATTTAATATACATACATATTAATTTTATTCCTTAGCGTAAGTAGTATGTCTTTGTTCATGTCATATTATAAATAGATCCATTTTTTCTTATTATATGGTGAGTATTTTGCTTTGGCATTTCTAATTCTGCAAAGTATTCCATCATATGAATCCAACTTACATTATTTAATCAGTACTCTATTTAGTAATAATTTATCTTTAATAAAGTACTATTGATTCAATTGAATCAGAAGTCATGCAAGCCAAACACGGTTCTGAAATTCAGATAATATCCATTGCATAATTTGACACTATGAAGCAAAATTTTATTTCCTTCTCTTCCAAATAATTGGTTTACTTTCCAAAAGACAGACAAAGGAAAACATATGAACTTGATAAGAAATGCAAAAATTTGGTTAAAAAAAATGTAAGATGCAAAGAAGTCAGGTAAGTAGGAGCATCCAAAGCAAAAGTTTATAGAAGGAAAACAGCATGATTCATTGTCACTTTACCCATATGGTTTAAATGTAGCCATTAGTTGACCCTGGTTGGTTTTCATGGCAAAGGATTGGATTTTGTTGTAACTCTACCTAGGTTAGATAAATGGGGACATAGAAAGCGGCATGTGCATGAAAACTACATGTGATTATAATTGCAAAGATCCCAAATGTCTATTTAGTGGGGCCTGAACCCATGAAAGACCCTCCTAGAATCTCTGCTTCATCCCTTTCAATTCATACAAATGCAGAATGAAGCGAAGAACAAATGAAAAATTCCCCAAATTTACCTGGGCATGGGACTATTCACACCCCTTCATCCTGCCCCTCACACAGCTATCAACCCTTCACAAATAGCTACTGTTTTTGCAACACAATTTGAGAAATATTGCTATGTGTAGAAGTCATTATTCTTTTCCTGTTACTCCCCTAGTGCTTATATCTCTTTCTCCTCTGGTATCCATCCCTTTTATATTATAGCAGTGGTAAACCTGCAGTGGAGATTGGAATCATCTGGGAAGTATTTTAGAATTCCTCTTGTTTTTCAAAATTTCTGAAACCAGGCCCCAGGCATTAGTTTTTTGTTTGTTTGCTTTTTAGTTTCCTGAGTGATTCTATTATACAGCTCAGTTGAGAGTTGCAACCTAATAATATACTTCTGTTTCATGTATTTTAAGGAATGTGTTTAACTTCCTTCAAATCCCCATAATGCTAATTCAGGGACCTTACAGATAATAGGTCCTCAATAAATATTTGTTGAATGAATGAATACAGCTCTAAAACATAATAATGCAAATAACATTCAAGTGAGATGCAAAATCAAATATAGGAACATAATCCCTAATGGCTGTCTCCTTTACTTACCGCTAGGTATGTAGGTTTTAAAAGCTGGAAATAATTTCAGCAAGTAGCCATAAATGCAGTCTTTCTACAAACAAAGCAGAAAGCAGAATTATAAAACTTCTAGTTGGAGCATTACCACAGAGCTGACCTTCTGTCCTTTATTTTTCTTTCCTTTTTTTCATATCTGATTATTAAGTGTTCCCTACATGAGGGACAATATTCTAGACTTTAAGAATATGCTAGTGAAAAAAACAGATAGATGTTCTTGTCCTCACAGAAGTTGCAATGTAGTTCAGGAAAATTATACATATATAAGATGATGTTATGGTCTAAAGAGGAAAATAAAGCTGGAAAGAGTATAGGGAGTTGGGGTGAGGCTGCAATTTATAGATGGGTGAACTGGCCAAGGCTTTACTGAGAAAGTGTCACTGAAGTGAATAATGGAAGGAAGTAAAGGAATATTCACCCCCAATTTGTGATTAGTGTCAGGAAATCTTTGCTGTATGGGATCTGACCAGGTATGTGCAAAGCCTGGAAATTCGTCCTCCATTCATGATTTCAAACAGTTTTCTCAATCAAGATTTTGACCTGCAGTCCATGTAACAAATACAGAGAATTTATAGAAATTTAATTTATTTCCTCTATCTAGACTCTAATCATTAAAAAAAGACTCTAGAGGTAGAAGGGAGTGATGAAAGCTTCATCCAGCAGGAATGCAGAATTTCCAAAGTAAGCTAACCACAGATTCTGTCCCTTTAGCTGGATAACCATTATAGCTCAGGCAAATGCCTTTTTTAGTATCCTCCTCTTTAAAGCTGCCTCACTGAGCTGGTTAAGTGCCAGAATATGTGGAACGGACCATGCTATAATGGACTTCTTCTGCATTAAATCTTTTCAGAGCTGGTAAATTTAGAACAACCTAAAGAGCCATGTTATGTCTGTACTGCTTATCAAATTGGCATACGGGTTAGAGACTTAAAACTGGGAGCTGGATTTTCGCAGAGGTCTGAATTATTTAATTGTCAGCAATTCTGAGGTTCAGAGTAAAAAGGAAAGAATGGAATTATCTGCTTCAAGACATAAAAGCATCTTTCCAGAAGGTCAGCAAAAGTCTGTAACCTCTTCCTTTTTTGCTAGGTGTTCTGGGCCTTGCCTGACATGATTTGCTTATCTGACCAGAAACATGAGAAGATTGTGCCCCAAGAGAATAAGTTCTGTATAACTTAAGGAGCAGGCTTTGCATCTTGCTATGGCTCCTCGTAGAGGTATAAAGTGTCACTTTGGTACACACTCCTGTTGACCTGGTAAATACAAATTATGATCAAACAATACAGTGTATGTTTAAATTTTAAAAAAAAATTTATTACAGAAAAAGACATATTGCCTTGAATCCCCCTCAGAAAACTCCCCATTACTTCAAATACATTCATCCCATCATTCTTATTGTTTCTGAAACAGTTCTGAGAGTCCTCTTTGGTGTATGCCTTTAGTTGCACTACCACGGCTGCCTCAAAGTCCTGAATGGATTAAAAATCATTTACAGCAATTTCTGTCAAATAAAAGCATTGCAGTGGGTCCTCCTCTGCATCCACCTGACCTGGCACTGTGCGATGCCTGACTCTTCCCCAACGTTAAAATGAGCATGAATGGTAAATGCTTGGAATTGATTCAGATCACTGAGGCGGCAATGGCAGCACAACCAAAGATATGAAAGAGGACTTCCAGAACTGCTTCAGAAAGTGGTGCAAATAATGGGATAAGTGTGTTTGAAATAAGGGGGAATACTTGGAGGAGAGTTGATGGGAATGTGTCTTTTACTGTAATCATTTTAAAAATTTGAACATATACTGTATATCTTGATCTGCTTTGTGTAATCTTCTAATAGCTGTGGAGATGCGGAGTCATCTCCTGAGTCTTGCTTCTACACTTACCACGTGACATGGGTAAGTTACTAATTACTTCCTCCTCAGTTCTGCATTTTGCCCATCTGCAGAATGGGATGATTATGGCATCTCCATGGCATGGCTCTTGTGGGGCTGAATCCAGTACCTTTGGGAATGTGAGGGGCTTAGATTAGATGCTTAGGAATAGTAACTATTCTTATTCACTCACTGGTGTTGAAATGCAAAGGACTGACAAGAAAAGGTCCACCAAGGAGCATTTTATATCTTTTTTATTCATTTGTCAAATTTCTATTGAAATAGATGGAGAACTTAAAATTAATGAAGCATGCATCAGAGTAACAAGAGGAATAATCAACATTTTTTTAAAAGGGTGGTTTAAAAATTAAGTAAACCTTTTACTCTAACAAAGAGCCTGGCATATTTTGGAATCATGCTTTATGTCAGGCACAAGCAATGACAGTGACGTCACATTTAACCCCCCTCTTACTCTCTTTCTTTTCTCTGCATTTTGTAAAGAAATTGAATCTCTGGTTGGCAGTAACTCCAATGAGCAGCAGGCTGAAAACTCAAGTCTGACAGATCTGAAACCTCTTTTCTTCCACTTATTCCAAATGCCACCCCCTTCCTCATTCTTGTTCCAAGTGATGCAGAGGTACTGTGTCTTAGTGCTCCTGTCTTCCTCTCTCAGAGCGCTACTTGTCTCGCTTTGTCCCTTTGCATTCTAATTCAGTCTCCCGGGCACAGGTGGGCTTCACAGCAGCTACTACAGGATGTGGCAAGTTGCTCTGCATTCTCCTTCAACCTCAGCCCAGCAGCAGGCCTCTTACACTCAACTGTCCCGCCTACAAACCCCTTTTGTAGTTCCACAGCAATGAACACATTTTAAAAGTCATAGAGAAGCTGCCAGAAGACGAATAATAAGATTGTGACCATGTGTGCATGTGTGTGTATATGCTGTTTGAATCTGTGTCTACGCATTCTTATGTTCCCATAATATAAACATTTGTATTCAGAGGGTTTGCTCGGCACGCTGCTGTGATTGCTTTAAAATATACCACTCTGTTTGGAATAGGGACATTTATACCCTTGAATGAGAGGAAAGACTAAAATGTGCTGGGGAATGGGGTGGGTGCTCCCAGTTGGAAGCTGTTGGCAGCTTGGATCTGAAAATACACAGACCTGGATTCAAATCTTTGCTCTGATTTTTAATAACTCAGGAGCTCAAACAATCTACCCTCTTAGACCTTGTTTCCTCCTGTGTACCAGGAGAATAACCACAATTACAAAGTTCCCTGTGATGATCAGTGAGGTAATGAGAGTCACACAGATTAAATTGTGCCAAGAGAATGGTGGTCCTTAGTATTGTGCACTAAAATCAGCAGACACTCAGCAGCAGTCATGTCGTCCTGCATCACACAGCGTCAAAGGTCGATTCCTCAGCAAGGACCTGTGGATTTTCTCTTTTGTGAGTGAGTTTCACACAGGCTCCGGCACCAGCTTATACACCCCTGAGAGCGGACTCTTCTCATCAGCCCAATTCAGCTCCACTTCCCTGCTCTGAGAGTATGTGTAACCTTCGACGTCAACTGTGAGGGAAGAGATGGCTGATGGTTTGCCTGGTTGGCTTCTTCTCATCATCCAGGTTTTGCACCAACATCACCTCCTCAGAGGGAACGTCCCTGACCACTTTATCTCAAATACCCTTCATCTAACCCATCCCCTTGACAGCTGCTCTTTGTCCCCTTTCTGCTGCTTTGCTTTTTAATAATTGAATTTACATTTCAGAGAAGCTTTAGATTCACAGCAAAACAGAGCAGAAAGTTCCCATATGTCCCCCAACTTCCTATGTAGCCTCCTCCACTGTGAATATCCCCCATAGAGCAGTACGTTTGTGACAACGGATTACCCCACTCTTACACAGCATTACCACCTACAGACCACAGTTCACATCTGAGTTCACTCTTGGTGTCAAACAAATGTATGGCACATACCCACCATTGTAGTGGCTTCAGTCCCCCGAAACCCACAGTGCTTTACTTATTCATTCCTCCTTTCCCTTCACCTCTGGCAACAATAAATCTTTTACAGTGTCCGAAGTTTTGCTCTTTCTGGGATGCCATAGAGTTGAATAGTTTATTTTAAAGCCTTTCTCACTATTTATATTATTTACAAGCCTCTTTCAAATTGTCAGCTACTTGAAGACAGGGTCATTTTCTGACAGACATTTATTTATTTATTTATTTGTTTGTTTGTTTACTTGCACTGGTGGGGATTAAACCTATCACTTCTTGCGTACTAGGCAGATGCGCTACCACTGAACTACATACACCCCCCAGCCATTTTCTGACTTTAAAAGTGCAGTATCCTCAGTTCTAGGCTATGACTGACTCAGAAGAGCCCTTACTAAACCTTAGTTATTTTAGTTAATAAGTCTTTCCTCCACCAAAATTACCCTTGTCCTTCTGTTTACATTAGAAGCTGGCAATAGAACATATTTATAAAATGGCAGTAGGGCTGGTGAGATGGCTCAGCGGCTTAAGCGCCTGCCCCGCAAGCGCGAGGGCCCGAGTTCGACTCCCGGAACCCACATACGAAAAAGGGGCCGGTGATATTGCTCAGTGGCACGGGCGCCTGCTGGTGTGCGAGGTCCTGAGGTCGACCCCCCGGTACCCACAAAAATAAATAAATAAAATAAAATAAAATGGCAGTAAAAATATTTTTCTTATTTTCCAGATACCAAGCACTATGTTATGCACCCTCTGTATAGTATTTAATTTAACCCCCATAACCACTTATTGAGGTAGATGTCATAGAGTACGTAATGTAGAGCTAATCTAGCCATTTTTCAAGTATAAGATGAGTTTCTGAAAATTTAACTTATCAAGGTAGTTAATAAATAGCCAGTTGAAGGACCAAATTCAAGTGTGTAAGATTTCAAAGTTGACATTCTTGAATCATAGGTTGGAATTTAGAGCTAGAGGAAACCTCGTGCTTATTCATTCCACACCTAAGATTTGGAACATGGTTGGTTCATCTAAGTCCCTGGGTGCTTGCTCTTGTCCATTTAATGCTACCTAGCATCTGCTCGTGGCTGTGCTGTGTTCCCTAGGGAGTCACCAGCTATTCTTGGAAATCAGAACTCTCAGCTCCCCTCCAAAACTACTGATGCAGAATCTGCATTTTAACAAACTCCTAGGAGATTTGTATGTATGCGATATATACGGTAGGTAAATTCTGCCCTGAAAGGGATATCAAAACCTCAAACTCCCGTGCTGCTCCCCGTAATGAACAAAAAGGGTCTCAGCTTTCAGATAAGTTTGTACTTTTGAAGGGGAAATGGCCATGCATGTGATGCGCTCAGCACATCCCCTTGCACTTGATAAGCACCTAAATAAACATTCCGAATTCCTATGTTACGCATGGAATGAAACATCAGCAGGGTAAAATAGTTAAATGTAGTTGAGAGAGAGCAAACCTGCCTCAACTCCCAAACAGTATATTCTCTTTCAATAATGCATAGAAGATGCAGTTTCTTTTGCTCTTGGCTGTGATTCAGTGGTGTTGTGGGTATCTGGTCTGCCTTTCTTACTGTAGTTGGGTAGATTGCTGTAATATAATTCGGATTGTAGCACATCTGCAATCACACAATGATGAGCATTGCCAGGGAAAGCTGATGTTTGACTACAAATCACATAAGTGCTACTGCATTACCACCAAGGAAATTGTGGGTGGTCAATTTCAACACAACTCCAGGCTGCTGTGTTCTTACAGAAGGGAACACAGTGTTGCCTGCTTTCTAATATCTCTGCTCCAAATAAACTCAACCCTCATTACTCACTTTCCTGTTTATGAGCATGTACACCAGGGAAAATGAATGTAGCTACTCCCAGTATGCCATTTATGCCTGCATTCTTTGCATCAAAATGCCAAGGTGTTACCCAACTAAAGCTCTATGTTGTCTTGCTGTAAGTTGTATTTGAAGCTCAGGGTGAATTCAGCACTTTACTCTGTGTATTTGTTTTCTGCTTTGTCATACACATAACTGGAAAGTCTAGCCAGGGTGCTGTTTGTGGAGGAAATCTTCCTGTGCCTTGAATGTAGAGTGGCCAGTTTCTCAGATTTCTCTTCTCTTCCTCACTCACCACAACCACCTTTCCCATTTGTTCCCCAGTTATGTGCAGACTATAATTATGTATATTTCCTTTCATACTTCTTATAATTTCATAACATTTCTGCACCCAGGATGAATACAATTCATCCAGTTTTTCCCTTTTTATCCTTTGTAGTTCAAGCTGTTGCCTTGTTCTTTCTCATTGATTCTTGCACCGTGACACAGTCAAATGGAAATTATAAGATGTTGCAACTGACATTCCCATTTAAATCCCCTGCCATGGTGCTAGTAGGTGCTCATGATTTGATTTCTTAGTGTAGCAGTGAGTTGTATTGGTACAGGAATACATGCTTGCATTTGCTTTTTCTGGAGTATGCTATGATTTGTTTCATGAACAATTCAATAAACTTGCAAGGATTCAGTGAGAACAAGCAATAGATCTTCATCCAACAGCATTCTTTTTTTTTTTTTTTTTGTGGGTACCGGGGGGTCGACCTCAGGACCTCGCGCACCAGCAGGCGCCCGTGCCGCTGAGCGATATCACCGGCCCCTTTTTCGTATGTGGGATCCGGGAGTCGAACTCGGGCCCTCGCACTTGCCGGGCAGGCGCTTAAGCCGCTGAGCCATCTCACCGGCCCCCAACAGCATTCTTAATGTTCAAATCCTAAGAACCCCACCACATTCTTTGCCCTTCTCATGGATTAAGATGAGGTAGGAACTAGCCCTGATGCGACATTCTTGCTCAAGACCCTGGACTGTATATTTTGTATTTATACTCTTGGTTTTACTATATTTTTGCTTATTGAAAAGAGAAAAGGTTTTAGACAGACACATGATTTATTTTACATGCAAACAGTTTATTTTTCAATTCATGAAGATAAGGTGTTTTTTCAAGGTCATAGCTGGTCAGTGACAGAATGGAGATTTGTTTGACTCAAGCATCCATCCACTTTCCACCTTCTGTCTTCTTCTTTGCAAGATGTTAAATTCCATTAAATCCAGCACACTCCTTTTCCCTCCGATGCTGATTAGTTTGGTGCAATAGAGTCTCCTTTTTATCTTAATAGAGGTGGTCACTGCCAAAATGTTGTGCATAAATAAAAACTTTTCTTTGTGAAACAGATGTTTTCAACTATTATGGTGGGTCTGATTGTGTTTTAAGAATCTTTTACTTTATCATAAGCCCTTGTGGTGTGGTATTTCAGCCTGTCTTCATTATATATCAGCAAATAATCCTGGTGAGCAAGACCAAAGATGATGTGCTAGCCAGGCTTTGCCACATATTTGCTGTGTGTCACAGTAAAAGCCACATGAACCCCCTAAGACTAAGTTTATTTATCATTAAAATAGGGTCATACTCATGTCCTCTGCACCTCACAGGATTGTTGTAAGTAATGAATGAGATAATGGATAGAGAAGCCCGTAAGACTCTGTAGAAACGTATCAGTGTAAATCAGTAGATGTTTGTCAGACCCGTTCTGCAAACCTGTGTTAGGCACTGCACTAAGCCAGCTATTGGGGCTTTCCTTCTTTCAGAATCTTACAATGTATACAAAAAGTACTAGGTCATTGAGCTGGCCTTAGCTTTTCAATACATTTATAATAATCGCTCCCGGTGTTCCTTCAGAACCATCAGCAGTTGATTCTCACGTGGATAAGCATCACGAGGAAAGCTGTCAGTCATCTGTTACTTGATAACCCACATATTGAAGGTTTTTAAAAACATTAAAACTGACTTTATTATGTCTTACATTCAACCTGCCAGATTCTTACAGTAGAAAATACCTTCTCATCCATCAAGGCCGAGTTCAATTTCCATCACTTACTATCGCAGGGTTCTCCAAGAGCTGTCCTGGTACTACCAGAATCAGTGTTGGCTGCAACGCCGTTAGAAAGGCAGATTCTTAAGCTCACCCTAGGTCTACTCAGTCAGAGATGCAGGATGGGGCTCAGCAGTCTGTGTTCTCAGAAGCCCTCCTGTGGTCAAGAGTAAGAACCATGGCTCTACCAAAACCTCAAGGTGGAAGTCAGAAGCGAAGGACTCATATAACAGAAATCATGCAATATTTAAGCTTGTGTGTCTGATTCATTTCACTTAACATTATGTTCTCAAATTGCATCCATTTGCCTATGAATGCCTCAAGTTTAATTTTCTTTTTTGCAGAGTAACACTCCCATTGTGTATAAATATCCCATTTTCTTTAATCCATTCATCTGATGGCCATAAATACTGTTTTTAAGAATTAGAAACTCTCAGCGGCGTAAGCGCCTGCCTTGCAAGCGCGAGGGCCCGAGTTTGACTCCCGGAACCCACATACGAAAAAGGGGCCGGTGATATCGCTCAGCGGCACGGGCGCCTGTTGGCGCGCGAGGTCCTGAGGTCGACCCCCCGGTACCCACAAAAAAAAAAAAAAAAAAAAGAATTAGAAACTCAATATGCCTCTATGTGTGTGTGTGTGTGTGTGTGTGTGCAGAGCAAAATAGAAGATAAATAGGAAGTAGGGAGAAGTTCAAATAACGCCCCAAATTATCTATTATGTTGTCTCAAAACTATTTTACGATAAATGCTAATTGGTTTGATTTATACTAATAGTTTCTTATGTTCATTGAGAAGAAAGTTCTGTCCTTTGTTGGTTTGTTTTTTCTTCTTTAGAGGGAACGTTTTCTTTTTGATTGTGACTTGTACTCTGAGTAACATTTTGGTTATTCTTTGAAGATTATGGTACCCAGTATATTAACTAGTGCCATTCTCTAAATATTTTGTTATGAAATTTTGTCTTATTTTTTCATAGAAATAAGCAGAGTGTATTTTATATTTTTATAAATGCCTACTTGTATTCCATTAAAATAAAAATAAAAAAAATGGAAAAAAACGGATTTTCCTCTCAGACTCTCTACAAGATAGCAGCTCTGCTTCAGACTTCTGACTTCCAGAACTATAAGAGAATAAATTTGCATTGGTTTAAGCCAGAAAGAAAGTTGGTTAAACCCAGAAGAGCTCAAGGGTTTGCAGAGGATAAGGAGGGCATGGGAATGAGGGAGGGGACTGATGAAAAGCCTCTGGGGAGTGGGAAGAGGGACAGTGTTGAATTGGAGGATTGTCCCTGTTTAATGATACCAGCTACAGATTATTCTAGCCCTTACTCACCACTTTGGAATAGGAAGCAGATCCAAATATAATGTTCCAAAAGCTAAAAACATGACTGTTTTAAAAATATCCAGCAAGCACAAGTTAAGGATCAATTTACCTCATTAATAAGAAATAAGCAAGATGATAAAGCTCATTCAGACGAGAAAATGATAGGCTGGCGTATTTGTATAGTCATAGAAAAAAAGAATGCTGAAATAAGATTAAGTAAGTAACAAGGCTGATTAAGACTATGGAGAGGGCCGGTGAGATGGCTCAGCAGCATAAGCGCCTGCCTGGCAAGCACGAGGTCCTGAGTTCGACTCCCGGAACCCACGTATGAAAAAAGGGCCGGTGATATCGCTCAGCGGCAGGGGCGCCTGCTGGCGTGGGAGGTCCTGAGGTCGACCCCCGGTACCCACCAAAAAAAAAAAAAAAAAAAAAGACTCTATGGAGAAAGAAAACTGTTACCTATGGGATTATTTACTCTACTGTACAGAAATAATTTGTAATCAATCAATCTTGTAAAAGTTAACATCTAACTTTAGAGTCAGCCCTAATCACTAGCAAACAGTAAATTAACAATATTACTTCCCTAGAGTCTAAGATTTAGACCACTATATAAACCATAGGCAGGCTTATTAGACAGTGCTCCATTATGAGTACAAAGACATGCAGAGGGTTTTTTTTACCCACATTTCCAAGGTTTGATAATTTGTTTGTTTGTTTTGTTTGTTTAACAAGCAAGTACTGTATAGCAGTCATTCTTTTTTTTTTTTTTTTTTTTGTAGGTACCGGGGTTGACCTCGGGACCTCATGCGCCAGCAGGCGCCCGTGCCGCTGAGCTATATCACTGGCTCTTTTTTCGTATGTGAGTTCCGGGAGTTGAACTTGGGCCCACGCGCTTGCCAGGCAGGCGTGTACGCCGCTGAGCCACCTCACCGGCCCCAGTCATTCCATTTTTAAAAGGTAACTGAGATCAGGTTTTCTACCTGCAAGTTTTCCATTAATAACTACAGGCAAAGTAGAGCATGCTCGAGGACTGGTAACTGTGTACTGACACCTTGCAACCCAGGTAAAAAACATTAGCACAGGAATGTGCTCTTGTGGGGTTTAAGTTCTGATGGGTGAGATTGGGTGATGAGAATGTGGACACATTATGTGTCAGGTGGTAGTAAGTGTGATGGGAAGGAAAAGGCAATAAGGAGACAAGCAGGGTCCCAAAAGGGTAGAGATTGTAATTTATACACTACTGTAAAGGCAGGATTGTCACTGTGGTATGTGGTAGTTAATCAGACCTGAAGGCAGTGAGGGAAAGCCATACAGATGCCTGGATTCTGAACGAAGAAGACAGTCTATGCAAAGGTGTGAGGCATGTGGTGCCTAGAGCAGAGTCAAAGAAGAGAAGGGAGCATTAGCATAAGTCTGACAGGTCAGTGTCAGACTTCATATTTTACAAACAGGGAAGGGGAAACCAACAGAGAGTTTTGTAGAGGAGAGAGGTGACCTTATGTAATTCACCTTTTAAATGGACTTCTGTGCCTGCCTCCTGAAAACCAGGAAAAGCAGGGACCAGTGAGGAGGTAACTGCAATAATACCAGTGAAGGATGATGGTGGTCCAGACCGTGACAGTGATAGTAGTGTGGTGAGGATTCTTAGTTTTGGATGTATTTGGAATAGTGAATCAGAACATCCGGCACTAAGGGAGACAAGATCATGACGAATGGGGAGCAAGGAGCAATGGGAAGAGCGATGAGTTGAGTGGAAATGAACCAATTGCTCAAAAAGTGCTCAACGCCCTTCCCCCACTGCTTCAGGCTGAGCTCTGAAGAACAAAGGAAGATGGAGGTTCTTGCATAAGTTTGAGAGGAGTCTAGAACAGAATTTTACTGTCCTGCAAGGACAGTTATGAGCCTTATGGTAACGTGCTGCATCCTATTACATTAGGAGGGTAAAGAAGCAACAGCCAGCCGAGGAACTTTGGCAGTGGGACAAGAGCGCCACTTCTCAGAGCAACCAAAAATTCCTCACAACCCTGAGAAGGAATCAATGGTAAGAGGAAAGGAACCTGGAAAGCCAGACAAATGTGTGGCTAGGATCAGGAAAACACCGGGTACAAAGACCTGTTTACCAGTGTCCAGGATGTGGTCTAGAGATACCAGTGCCGGCACACATATAAGGATTGGATTCCAATACCCAAGACTGTGTACTTTGAAAATCACCACTGAGGATGCCAGCATTAACAGGGACAGAATCTGCTCTTCCAAAAAGAACTCATCCTAACAGTTTTGTAGTGCCCAGTCTTCAACAATAAAACGACACTGGAAAACAACAACTCCAGGTAATTCCCTGTTTATGGGGAGTTGAAAGGGAAGCGATTATAAATCTAGACTCTGGAACGAGATGAGGAGATACAAGTGTTCAATGTTACTTGTCCTAACAGAGTTCTTTCCCCTCCCCAATCTAGTTTTATTGTAGCTATAGTCTGTAGAGTAAAAAGAGTAGTCACTCAGTTTGTCTTATGCATTTTTCTGCCTAAAAGATTGAGATTAGATGCTTTGACAAAAATATATATACTAGTGGCTTCCAATTTTATTTGGAGCTGGGCGTAGTGGCACAAGCCTGTAATCACAGCACTTGGGAGACTGGAACAGGGGGATCACCGAGTTCAAGGCCAGTCTGGGCTACATAGTGAGACCCTGTCTCAAAAAAACCAAAAGGGGGAAAAAAAAAAGCCCCAAAAACAATTTTATTTGTGGTAGGAAAAGTCTAGTTTTAGTTTCTTCCCTTTACCCAACCTATATACCCATCCTCTCCCAAGGTCTTACTTAGGGCCTCCATCGGTAAAATGAAAAACCTTGCAGACAATCTGTCCTTTCTTTAACTCTAAACTTGATGACCATCATAATTCCACTTAAGCATTTTCAGCCATACCAGCCCTTTTCATCACTTACCCTGTGTTTGGCTCTGTGCCTTGCTCATGTCAGGAACTAAATAATTCTTACCTTACAGGTGAATGATGCATGGGAAGACATTTGGAGTCCCTTTGTAGGGCCTTGCTTGAGATAAAGAGCTTGATTGGCCTTGGCCTGAACCCCATTTTAAAGCAGATTAAGCTGGAAGCCATGGCCAGCTTATTTCATAACTCATTTCCCTCAGTGCCTCACTTAGCTACTTTCTAGTTTAGTCTTCAGAAAATAAAAGGTACACATCTGGACTCTTTTCATTCCATTTCCTTCACTCCTAGCAGTTTTTTTTTTTTTTTTTTTTTTTTGTGGGTACCGGGGGGACGACCTCAGGACCTCGCGCACCAACAGGCACCCGTGCCGCTGAGCGATATCACCGGCCCCTTTTTCGTATGTGGGTTCCGGGAGTCGAACTCGGGCCTTCGCGCTTGCAAGGCAGGCGCTTAAGCCGCTGAGCCGTCTCACCGGCCCACTCCTAGCAGTTTTAAGGTGTTACAACTGGAAGCTGAATGTACACACTGTTGGTGGCGAACATATCTCCATCTTTAAATCTATGTGAACGTCTCTAACCAGCTGTTCAGAAGGCCAGCTGGAAACCCTCAGCCCCGGCAACACTTACGTGGAGTGCAGGTTGGAGAGAAACTGCTGCCGTGGTCTGCCTGTGCTGGTGAAGGACTTGGGTTCTACCTGATTTTCTATAGTTACTGCTTTCCTCCTGGGCTCTCTCTCTCCCTGAATGAGGGAGGACACTCAGACGCACAAGGTGTGTTTTCTAATTCTAGGGAGGATGGAATGTGTACAGAAAACAGGGAGGGGGGGTCAGTGGGACTAAGGAAGGTAAGGCCTTTTGAAGAGAGATAGGGTTGGTGTTTTCTTAGGGGGAATTATCGCGGAGAGGGAAATTGAGATGAATAGAACCATCACAGCAAGTGAGAGAAAGGGGTGGGAGGGCAAGCTTCGTATCTGGAATAGCAGGTTGTTGAGTTATTGATTTGGCTGGAACCACAGGTCCTTATCAGGCCAGAACTTTAAGTTGCTAGTGCCATCTTTGGAGGGTTTAAAATCTCAGGCCAAGAAGTCTGTATTTCACAAAGTCAATAATTCAAGAAAATGTGGCAAGGTACATGTGATTATCTGCTAGATGTGTGGTATAGAAAATAGTGGAACATGAGTGATTGGGACCCAAATCTCTCTCGATCTTTGGCTTTCAAGCTGAAGGAAGTGTTTTGTCTTAGAGATGGATGCCTAAGTTATTTCTGACAAATCCAGCAGCACTTGACTTCTGCAGGTTTTTGATTTGGAATGAATTCTTACCTACATTACCTAATTTCTTTGTACTGCTAGAAACAAAACAAAACAAAACATCCTATTGGAAAGGAAAACCATCAAATATTTGTAAATCTTTCTAAATTCTGTGCAGTTCCTAGTGACACAGCCATGCAAATTTTGGTTAAGGACAAATGAATTAGATTTGAAGATATTTGATTTCTGAATAAATTAACTCATTTATAAAAGCACCAACAATGTGCAAGGCAGTTTAGCCCTTTTCAAAATATTTTTTTTCATGGTTTCAGAATTTTTGTACTGTGATCCCTAGTTCTTCACATGCTGATTTTTGAATTAATCACTAGGGTGTCTAGACTCTATTCCATAATTTATGCATGAACTGAAAATCTGCACCTTGAATTTTAGACTGAGTGTAATAGTAAGGTGGAAAGAGCAAAGGCATTAGAGACAGAAGAATCGGGATTGAAATCCCCACCCTACCAATGACCTTGCAAAATTAAAAAGTATCTCTTTGTGTAACGGGGTGAATTAATGGTGATTGCAAAGGACCTTACTTTTGTCACTGTCACTCAAGGGGTCAGGGATCACACCTCCCTCCTGGTTCAGCTCTTCCTCCGTTCTCTGCTGCTGTCTCCAGCTCAAGAGTGGTCAGTGTAATTTACATAATGGGGCTCTGTATCAGGTATATCAGGCCAACTCCAAAGAGTTAACTTTACAAATGGGTGAAGAGAATTTGCTGAGTGGTACCTATCCAGCAGTCAGTGTTTTTCCTCTTGTTAACGAATTTACTTTTTCATTTCAAAATATTATTATTTCCCAGCCTCTGAGGATTTTATATATTCTGGCAAGTTAGAATGACCTGCTTTTATAAATGCTTTGCTATCTAATGCAGTTGTAATTGTATTAGTTTCTAATAGTGAACTCCTGGGGCTACTATAGCTGATTCATGTTTTAACCAAAACAGTTATATGGCTAGGTTTTGAAAATAAGCTAATAAAACATGAAATTCCTGATGAGGTTGACACAAAATTCTGGGGTCCTCTATCACATATAAACCTTGTTAGACTCAGCACTGGGTATGAAAGAATCTGGTATCAGAACTCAAGATATCATCACAAATACATACCAATACTAATAAGGTAAAGTGACAATACATTTCTTCCTTCTCATGTCCAGAACAAACACTATGAATTACTAATTCCCTTTCTGCATAAAGAGAAATCCTAAGAATTTCAGGATGCACTAAGGTAGCAGGTAGATCAAATCAGAAGACCTGGATTGGATACTATCTCCCATTTTGTAGCTATGTGCCTTGAATAAGTTAATGTTCTGAACTTTAATATCTTCCTGTATGAAGTAGGAATAATAATCCCCTGTATCTCAGGTTGTTGCATGGACTAAAAAAGTTGATATATGAAAATTAACACTAAAGCATAAAAGTTAACATTATTATAAAGAACTTTTATTTTTGTTCATAATAATGCCATTATGGACATTATTTTCTTTTTTGTTACGTCATGCTAACTATTCCTTAATTTCCCATTGTTTTTAAAAGTGCCATAAAACAAGGTCATAGATGCCTCAAGAAAATTTATAACAATTACTGATACAATAAATAAATTAGAAAATTTAGAGGAAACCAAGAGGAGGAGAAAATGAGTTTATTATTTGCCATTTTCATCTATGTACTATGAAGGTGGTGTCCAAGGTTTTAGGATGAGAAATTATTTTCTCTTTCTCACATTTATAAAGATATCTTAAGTTGATTTGGAGCATGAAATTATTTCTTAGTCGTATATGTAAACATAGAGCTGATATTTCAGGGCTACCCACTAACACTGTTGTCCTAATTATTATAATATTGAAAAATGTCCATATTCTGCTGACCCAAGACCTTCTTACCATCACCACTTCACCTTCTGCCTGGGGTGCCCTTCTCCAACCCTCTACAGTCCAGTGACTAAAGGAGTTGACTCCTAGAATAGCTGGGGGCCTCCTGGAACTTTGTTGAACACCCACAGTATCCATTTTGATTGACTGATTAATTGATGGCCCTGCAGAATTGATTGATGGCCCTGCAGAATTGATTGATAAAAATTCTTAAATGCCACCCTTATGTAATTTCTGCACTGAAGGGTGAGTGGATCCATTACTACCAGGCAGTGATCTATTTTTATTGAGCAAGGTACTGGATAGCAAGGTTAAGAGCAGCATTTTCTTTTCAAATCCCTCCCCGGCCTTACTCCTAAAGATTAAATGCAATTCTGAAATTGATTTGTATCTGTAGTTTTTCTTATGTGTTATTCTAGGGGTCAGAGACTCCAAAAACTATCAGAATCCTTCCCTTTTATCTGTTAGACTCTTTCTGAAATAATAAATGGTTAGATTTATAGAGACACAAGGAAAAATGTGTACAAACAGAATCTGTACTAACACAAAATGCAGTTGTCAACATTTTAATAGAAAGACTTTTCTATTGAGTCATCCAAGAGCAAGACATGTATAATTCAAAAAGAAGTGAAAATTGGTTTAGTCTAGCCCTTAGCCAGGCAAACGTACATTTTTAATAAAACAGAATGAGTCTCTATGTTGTTACCTAGACTTGCACTTATATGTGCCAAAGTTTTTCTACTAAAATGAGAGGATGACATATTCTCCTTGATGCATGCATCTAGAGGACAATGGAGCCTTACTTGCTGGGTTCCTGCTTTTTATCTAGTTCAGATGAAATTATTTTGCTACAGACGATATGTGAGAGGAAATCAAGCTTTTCCCAGTAATATTAAAGCCAATTATACAAGCACCATTTCTGAATGAATTAATGCTGATAATAAGATAACAACAGACAATTGTTCAACTGCCATTTACCGTGTGCTGGATCCTATATCGAGACTTTTATTTACCTCATTTAATCTCATGACCAGTGAGATGGATATTATTATTCCCTATATATGGATGCAGAAGTTAGAGTTCAGAAAAAATAACTTGCTGAAATTTCCAAAGCTGGTAAAAACAGAGCCAGAAATCTACTGTTGATCATACATTGTTTGATTCAATATTCTGCTCTATCCAGGTTATCAAGTTTAGGGGATAGTACATGTTATTAGCTATTTGTTACTCATGCCTGTCTAGATAATCTAAATTATCTCCCTATACTCACCCTTAATTTCAAGTACATAATTACCAAAGATGGCATACTGCTTCAATTTCTGTATGGTTTCTTTCACAAATGCCCTTGGTAAATTTTTATGTGTAATTATCATGATGACAAAAAATTTTTATGAACTATTCTCTGCTTCCCAATATTAACTTTTTGTTTTGATAGCTTAGCTCAATACAATATTTTCTCTTTGTTTCTCATTCCCACTACTACTGTCTTCCACTAGCTTAGAAATATTGTCAGATTTCAATTAAATATATATAAATATATTCAACTAAATCTAAGTAATCATGAAGTTTCATCAGTAAAACAGAACTCTTAGACATAATATTGAGTTTCTCTAAGGTCAGTTAATCAATCCCCTTTCCCATCTCCATTAGCGTGATTGGTTATTGGCTCCTGCCTTCCACCTATAGTTGCTATTTGACTGATTACATAAGTGCAAGTCTAAGGGGTCCAGGAAGGCAGGACAGCTGGGCAGGAAATGACAGGCAGCTCCTTCTCAAGAAGTGAAGAGGGGTCCAGGAGTCCCCAGAACTCTACAGGCCCAATCTCAAGTCAAGCTGGTGATATAGGTAGGTATGAGAATAACTGCCCAGTCACCGAGGTAGAATCCCTCATGGATATTAAAGTGGGAGCAAGAAAATTGTCATCCGGTGGTGCCAGAGAATGACTGAGAGTTGGATTTGATTGTGTTCCTGGATGCCTGAAATGGATCTTACCATCACTATCCTGACCACAGCTGGAAAGAGACCCCACACAAAAACATCACTACATTCTCTAGAAAATACAGAGATTTGGAGTCAGGCAGACCTGGTTTATTTTCTTGCTTCTGAGGTTTTTGTGAAGTCTAAAGCAAGTTTAAAGCAAAGTCAGTGCAAACAGGCAGCAAAAGCAGTGCCTAACATTTATCAGGCACTCTGTAAATATTATTTGTACCTGACCTAGAAAAGAACTGGATTGGCCTTAACCACTGAATTAAGAGTGGCTCTTGCCACTCTTACTTTATTGGAAGCACAGTGACCTCTTTCTCATTTTGTGTTGAATCCAACAGAGTAAGCCTATTTCCAGATAGAAGATCATCAGTAAACAATTAAAACAAATTTTATCTTTTACCAAACCACTAGCTTCAACCAAGTCACCAGTTAGGGCCTTCTATAAGCTGTTGAAAAACTGATGTCTTATCTCAGAGATGTCTGGAGACAGGAATGGCATTCTCTGTAAAGAACAGAATTTTGTTGGCAGCTTACCACGAATTCATCAACAGAAGAAAACTAGAATTGACTAATATACCAAGAGAGGCTTGGAACTGGAAGAGCTGCCTTAGACAACCAGAGAGGGCAAAGAAAGGAAGGAATATTAGAAGTCAATAGCAGGATAGCTTGAAAAATAGTTGTGAAGACAGCTTGGCACAATCCTGATGGGTAGGAGGAAGGAGGATCACATTTTATCTACAAATTTTGCTGAGATGGCCAGGGATGGAGAACAAATATAGGATATATGGCTGATGTTCTGGCATGGTACTCAGAGATGCCAACCACTCCATGTAAAATTTCTGAAAGAATCTGGGATAACAGCAAGGCAGTGCATTGTATGTCAAGAGTTTCAAACTCTGAACCCACAGATTCTGGGCCCAGAGATTCCTCTGATTTGGAGTGAGGTTTCAGTGAATTTTTAGACCTCCCTGGGCCTCTGTTTTCCATAGGGGTCTCTAAGGGATATCTAAGGCAGCTTATAAAGTAGTTTCTAGATAAAAATCCTTATAATAATGCTTCCATGGATGGAGAAATACGATTACAAATAATCTTCATCATGTAGGGATTAACACAATTTCACATACGGTGCAAGAAAAATGACACATAGCAAAGAAAAAGCGTGTAGTATTTGCGTATATCTAAGTGAGAAAATCTGAAGGCATGTTCTAGGGAAATGCCCAGCATCTTGAAGGGTTGGTGAAGGTATCAGAGAAACAATCGTCACAATTGCTATATCTGCTGCAATTGTTCATTTCTTAACTGCTCATGAAAGAAAAACAAAAACATAGGCCATATCAGAGAAAATATTGGTATGGGATAAAGCTTGTCCTAGATCCCTTAAATGATTTCTTACTGAATTCAGAAACACCTGAATTACTCACCTCTGTGATTCTAGGATAGGTCAGTTTGATGTTCCTGTGTATTTCTAGAGAAGATTATGAGCTCAGATCCTGTTCCTTATTTTTTTTGTTTGTTTGTTTTTTTAATCAGCAGAAACTTATTCTTCAGAGCAGCTTAGCAGACTTTCTGAAGCTGGCCAGACTGAATTTTCACCAGGATTTAAGTTACTGGAGAAAAGATAAAATGATGATTTCAGAAGGAGTTTTTTTTTTTTTTTTTTTTTTTAGGCTTATAAAACAAGCTAAATTGAAATTCAGGCTTAGAGGTAACATCTTTGTAAAAGATGTCTGGAGAGATCGCAGTCTAGTTAGCAGCACCGCTTCTGGGTACCTGTCTGAGGGTGGAAGCTCCAGAGGAACGAGCTCACCTAGATGGTCAAACCTGTGATCGGGCTCTTTAGTTGCAGCTAAGATGAAGTCAGAAGGTCTGAAAATTAAGCTTTTCTGTTTTTTTTTGTGGGGTTTTTTTTGTTTTGTTTTGTTTTGTTTTTTTGCTTTCCCTGATCCATTTTAGATAGACTCAGAACTGGAATTTTCAAACTCAGAACTGCTTGGTCTGTTTCTGCCATTACACGTGACTTAGTATCCAAGTCTTAAATTTTTGAAACTGTTCTTTCCACTTCAAAGAGGGCTGGAAACCACCGGTAAAGCAAATCAAAGACAGGTTCACTGTCACTGCAAAAATTATTCTCTTAAAGCCAACATTGTCTTCTGCAGAAAAGGGAAGAAAGTCATGTTGCAAAGATGTTTTGAAATGTATAAATTCTTTTAACCAATAATATCATTAAACAGTCACCATGTGTCACCTGATGGATATCATATACATCTTCTACATTTTCCACACTATACTAGGCTCCAGTAGAGAAAATAATAAAAGTCAGGATAAAAGCAATGCTCACCAGTGACTTGGGAGAGATTGAGAGTACACATTATTTGAAGGAGCATATGATCAGATGAAAACTGAATATTACATATGTAAAGATTTGGAAGAGAGAAGTGAATGAGAACACAGGTAGTCAAGCATCGCTCTATGGAGAAAGGAGATATGAAGTAGCTTTTTTTTTTTTTTTTTTTTTTTTTTGTGGGTACCGGGGGGTCGACCTCAGGACCTCGCGCACCAGCAGGCGCCCGTGCCTCTGAGCGATATCACCGGCCCCTTTTTCGTATGTGGGATCCGGGAGTCGAACTCGGGCCCTTGCGCTTGCCGGGCAGGCGCTTAAGCCGCTGAGCCATCTCACCGGCCCTGAAGTAGCTTTTAAAGGAAGGAACAGTTTGGAAAAATTAGGAACACGTCAAATCACAGGTCAGGGTATGTATGCTGAGAGGAGAGAGAAGGAACAAATGAGCACTTCGGAGAGTCAAGAATGAAGAATGTGGAGTGTGCACTTTCATGTTGAGCGTAGGGAAAGGGAGCAGGGAAACAGCATGAGGAGCTGAGTGGGAACAAATAAAGCTCAGAAGCCAGGCAGAGGCCCTCAATGGACCTCATCCATTTCCCTGAATTTAGATTCATTCTCAGGTTTCTGTTACCTATGCTCATAATGACAAGACATGGGTTTTCTCCGAATAGCTGTGGAAGCATTTCCTGCCCTATCTTGTGGTCACCATCAACTAGGACTTCCAGTCCACCTGTTTCAATGCATTTCAAGCTATCTTAACTCCAGACCTTCAACTTTGCTCTTGCTTCTAACATGACGTTGAAGTTTTATTTTTGTTTTTCTTTTGTGCTGTACCCAGATCTTAAGAAATGTGATCAATAGATATGGTGAATGTTTAAAGTTTTGTTTTTATTTTTATTTATTTATGTTTTGGGTACCTGGAATTGAACTCAGGACCTTGCGCTTGCCAGGCAGGCGCTGTGCTGCTGAGCTATATCCCTGGGCCCTAAATTTTTATTTTTAAAAAAATTACGTTTGAAGGTACATTGCCATTAATCCTCCTCAAAATATTGCCTTTATTTTGAATGTACTTATCCCATAATTCTTGCTATTTTCTGAAGCACTTCTGGCAGTTCTCTTTCATTAGGCTCTTTAGTTGTGCTGTTGTGTTTGCCTTGATGTCCTGAATCAATTTTGGGGGAAGAGCCAGAAGTCATAATGTATCAGATCTGGTGAATAAGGTGGGTGAGGACACACCATAATGTTTTTATTGATGTAAATTGCTGTAAATATTTGATCAATGTGGCATGAAAAAATTTAGCGAGTATTTAAATTTTAAAATCTATTGCATTTAAAGACACATTGCCATAAATGCCTCTAAAATACTTTTCACTTCAAACACACTTATCCCATCATCCTTGGAAATGTATCTTCCACTGTAATGCTTTTTATATTTAAATTTTTACAGTAACTTTTGATCACCCCTTGTAGAGTGCTTAGTAGCAGGAAGGCTTCATCATTGCCATAGCTCAATTCATCCTCTTCATAGCTTGTTAAGCTTTTCAGTAAGCTGGGAAATAGGGGTGCAGGAATAACAATAAGTGGACATGATGTAGACATAAACTTTAACTTTAAGAAGGTGAATGTCCTCCCTCTTTAATGACCAACTACTCCAATTTATATTTATGGTAGGTGCTTTGGAAGGAGATAAAAAGTAAAATATAAAATCCATTTTTACATTAATAGTCTACAGCAGATCTGCTAGAAGTCTAAAAATAAATTTATACAGATCCTAAATACACAGCTATAATTTTTTAAAGAGCTTAAAGCTACTTTTAAAGCTGTCATAATTTTAGTAATTCTGAAATAAAATGGGAAAGCTTAATGCAAATGTGAATTATATTGAACTCAGCTTAGCATCAGCATAGTTGTTATCTATAGCTGCCTAATAGTCAAGGGTTTGGAAAGACTATTGTACTGGACCTAGCATAATTTTATTTTCCCACGCACTTGAACAAGTACAAATGTTGCAGAAATATTGTAAATGAGTAAAACACGGAGTCCATAAGAACATCTGATTATCCCCAAAAGAATAAGCCATTCGTAGTCTTGACATTTCCACATTTGTTCATTTTTCTTAGCTAATTCAACATGATGATATTTTAGAGGTAAATGTACTCATCACATTGATGGATTAAGAATTCATGATGCCATGTAGATTTTGAAAGATGTGGGGAAATTTTCAATTATAACATACTTAGATTAAGAAGCCATCATGGCATTTAGGTTCTGAAGGATGGAAATTTTTAAAGTCTTCTAAAATGTTTTCATTTACATTTCAAAGAAGATCTTCAAGGCGATAACATTCATCTTTTTTTTTACTTGCAAAAGAAGTAAACATTTATTGAGGAAAATAAGTACAACCCAGAAAACTGATAAGAATAAAATGAAACAATTTATTTACTCTTCCCATAATTTTTTTTCTTTAAGAGAAATGTGTCAGTGCAATGCATTAGACAAAAGTACCATAGATTTAAGCAAGACAGGCATAGTGGAAGTCTTCAAAGAGGTTAGATATCTTTTGGATAAGTGAGATAACAATTGAAATAACATGTGTGAAAAATGATAGGATGGGCACAGTACAGGGTGCCAAGGTAGCACGTAACAGTGATACCTGCCCAGGGGGGCTAGTTGGATGGTAATGTGGCCTCAGCAGACACGTGAAGGAGGAGTAAGACTTCTTTAAGTGAAAGACTAGTGGGTGTTGAATGTTTCAACTGAAAGGGACAGAAGGATGAAGTCTTTGATTAAGAAGAGCATGATAAATTTGAGGAATTTCAGAATGTCCAATTGTTCAGAATCAACATGCTTGACAATTTTACACATATTATTCTTGTCTAATTTCCAAGTATGTTGAAATATATTTTTTCTTACTTTAGATTTAATAGTTTTCTACCTATTTATTCTCTTAATAATAAGTTGAGTTTATTTGTTTACATCATTGAATTTCTTCTCTACAATGCTTTATGGTAATGCAATTGTTTATGAAATAATACTCTCATACTTACCCAATCCCTATTCATTCAATATATTTTATCCAATTTTCTCCATTATAAGAACAAAGCATTTTAATAGACATTTAAACACACATCTAATTTATTTACTTCATATCAAATGCATGGAAATTTTAACTTTTCATATATCAAGTAAACAAACTTACCTCAAATTAAATGCTCACCAACATGAATGGCATCATTTTGATCTCTTTATTGAGAAGCATTTTTTGAAAAGCTGTTACCTGTAGGATATATATCAACTGCTTTCAACAAACATAAACTAATTTGGAGCCTTACCCAAAGGCCCTAGAATCTGAATATTATGACACATTCCCTTAGCAAAGTCTACCCCATGATTCAACAATTGGTAGTTGTTTCCTAAAAAAATCCTTGAATTGGACTTTATGGAATACTTGAAATTGTTTTAATCTTTGATCTCATATATTTGTGTGTGTGTGTGTGTGTGTGTGGGTACCGGGGGTCAACCTCAGGACCTCGCGTGCCAGCAGGCGTCTGTGCCACTGAGTGATATCACCGGCCCCTTTTTTTGTATGTGTGTCCCGGGAATCCACCTCGGGCCCTCATGCTTGCCAGGCAGGCGGGTACGTCGCTGAGCCATCTCACTGGCCCTCATATTTTAGATAAAGGTTTCAGTTTGTAACATTAACAAGATGCAGAAATCTTGACTCAGTGCAAAGTCTAGTACTTTGCACTAACACCGTGCATTGGTGGTCACATCTGCAACTGGTGAAATGGTACACTGTTTGGAAAATTATACGAGATATTGCATAAAGTCTTGCATAAAGTGCCCACAGAAGTAAGCAAATAAGCAAATCAAGAGGAATTCTACAACATTGCATAGCTTAGATTTTTTAAAAAGTAAAGAATAAGTATTGAATAGAAAATTAGAAGACCCAGTCCTGGTCTTCTGCCCTCCCTGCATTGCAAATTCCTTGAAGTCAGGGAGCTCCATCTGTCATCTTTCTGTTCTTTTATTGTCTATGAGAGTGCTCAGCAAAAGGGAATCAATAAAAGCAAGTTGTACTAATGAATGAGTAAAGTGTAGGAAAGAAAAACTAATGGGTGAACAGAAACCCTGAGTCTCTCAGAATAAAATCTGGTTCACAGCAACATAGACACAGTGTTCACAGGTCTTGAGCTTAGCCAGCCTTAATATTTCCATGAGGTAGAGGCTGGCTACTTTAACAAACACCTCTACTGACTCTTAAGCATGCCAGGAGAGAATGAGCATTGTACAGGTGTAAGAGTTGTCTGCACAATTTTATCTGCTCTTTTTTGCATTCTTTAATATTTATCTTTCATTTGCAATCCAGTAGTTTTTAAAAATTATTGACACAATGTTTGTACGTATTTATGGGGTACAATAATTTGATATATGTATACAGTATGTAATGATCAAATCAGTCCAAACCACAATGAGATATCATCTCACCCCAGTTAGAATGACTATCAAAAAGACTAACAAAAAAAAAATTAACAAGTGCTGGTGAGGAGAAAGGAGAACACACTGTGGTGGGAATGTGTTAGTACAACCATTATGGAAAACAGTGTAGTTATTTGTCATGGTTGTCATAAGGAAATCTTGTACATTGACAGGAGATAGAAAGCTTAATTTTTCTTTTTGGAAACCACTTAATACCAGACTGTAAAGTTGTCTTTTCTCCAATAGGAAAAATTTCTTCAAAATGAAGACACTTCATAGATGAGAGTAACATTGAAATCCTGTACTTTAGAGATTATTGTCTATTTAGAAAATCTTTATGATGAACATCAGGTACTGAAAGAGAACTAGTGGAAATCATTAAAAGATAAGAGAAAGAAAAGAACTCACAGACTTAAAAGAGTGCTGGAATGAATATTTGGTGATAGACATTTTACAAACTAAGGCAGCGTGGGAAGTCATCAATTTATATTTTTAAATATGAGCAGATGGGCTGAGCATTCTTAAAGAAAGTGGATGTGTGTATCTATGTGATGAAAATGTAGTTTATGAAGGCTGTTCCTTTGCAGGTGGGAATAATATAAGCTTACTCACTTTGCCATGATAGCAAAGCCAAAATCAAATTCCAAAAGCATTTCACATATGGTGACCCAGTTCTTCTTATTTTCCTATTAACTATCCAGATAGTCATTCTTTCTTTTCGGGTGACAGTCTGAATGAAAAAGATAGTATTTTCCAAAGAAATTTCAATGGCAGGCATATAAATATTCAACATGTCATTGCAGAAGGGTATCTATTGTGTAGCTCTAATAGGACCGGCTAACGTGAGGACTGTGACAAAAAGTGAAGGCACATTTCCTGCTTACAAATCTGTATTGAGAGGAAAAATCACTGTGACATTAAGAAAGAAGAGCAATTAATAAGTTTCAAAAGTGTATGCAGGTGTCTTTTTTACTTTCCTTCACTGCTGAGACAAAATACTTGACATCCAAAGTTAGAGGGAAGATTTATTTAGCGCACAGTTTGTAGAGATTTCAATTAGTGGTAGGGTGGCTCCAAGGCGGAGTGGTGTGGCAGAGGGGCATTGCAGGGAGAAACAGTTCATGGTGGGCAGAAGGCAGCAAAGCAGTGAAGAAACAGCAAGTGAAAAGCGACAAGTGACCACAGTAGTGCTCTTTCTGTCCATTATATTCTGTCCAGACTACCCACCCTTAGCACTCACACCCAGGGAGGGTCTTCCCATTATCCACACCCAGAACTATGCCAAACCAGTCAGTGGACTGATTAGTAATCACACACCTTTGATCCCAGCATCATGCACTTAATCCCAGTATCATACACTCTACATCCAGCCATTTCTGAAAAGCCCCCTATGACTGCATGAGGCTTTGAGGGACATCTAGACACAAGTCACAACAAGAGGTATGCATACAGTTGTTGTTTTCCCTTGAAAGACAGTAGAAAATTAAGAATGCAGATTCTGGAGCAAGAAGGCTTAAATTCAAATCCTGTTTCCACTGTTTCCAAATCACTTAACTTAGGCAAATCACTTAACCTTTCTGGTCTTTAACACCTTCACCAATAAAGAGGGAGGATAACAGGGGAATAATAACACCTATTGATAGGAAATTTGGGAGGATAAGATTGGTTGTTTCTTAAAGTGTTTAGTACAGTGCCTTGCACAGGTAATTTCTATATAAACATAATAGTTTTCTTTATTATTTGTACTCATTCTGATATAATATAGGTGACTAGAGTATGAATTTCTATTTCAGTGTGAGAAAAATAGTTTTGGTTATATCGAGAATATAATCATCCATTATGAGGTAACTTTCCAGTGTTGCTACTTTCAAAATACCCTTCCATACCCTTCCATCCTAACCCTCTTACAAGCAATCTTGTTATCTACCTGCCCTTGTTCTTACTTCTAGATATTCATCACTCGCCATTTTAAAAACAGAATGACTTCTTTTTTCCAGTGCTGGGGATCAAATCCAAGGGCTCATATATACAAAGTGTGTCTTGTTTTGAAGCATGCTTATCCTTTGAGAGGTTCATCTAACAACCCCAAGTTACTATTTTAAGATTTGCTGGATAAATTCATGTTTATTCAACCTGCAAACTACACTTCAATTCAGGCCTCTATGTCTTGCCAGTACTATCCATATCAGTGTGAGGTGAGAAAAAGGAATAAAGCAGTTGTTAAATAGATTAAAAGCCACTGGTACTCAGATATTGACATATATAATGATGGATTATTGTATAAACCTCAGTCACATCCACTTAGTCTTAACTGATTTCCATTTCAGATTCCTAATTTTTTAGTGATTTACTCTGTGCCATATGGCAGAATTTCCTCTTCCTTTGTTCTCTGTCCCAGCTTCTTTCTAAGTCTGTTCCAGCTTCATCTCTCCAGCATTGCCAAGATGCACACAGCATTCCAGGTAAATCTGGCAAGATCATGTTTCCATCTTGCTGCAAATACAGTTTGCAATGCTTTTGCTGCTGGAATCAAATAGAACAATATAGCAGGTCAAATATTCAGGAAATTAAACACCATGACTCTCAGATCCTTTTGTTCAATTAAAAAATAATTCTTTTTCTTGTATTGAGGACAACGACATACGTTCATAGTTCAAAATAGGAAAGTTTAGAAAAGAATAAAGAAACCAAAGTTGTTTGTAGTCTCAATACCAGAAAGAATATAGCTATTATTAATATTTAGGCATATTTCTCTCCCTCTCCTTCTATCTAACATTTTTGGGGCTAAAGTGATATTCTTTACCTGCTTTTCAAACTTAATATTAATGTATGGGCATTTCCCCGTGCTATTAAGTATTCTTAAAGGAGGCATCCGACTGATTTAATTTTGATTTATTTAATAATTCACTCTTTGTGAGCAGAGGCCATAGAATTCCAATAAAACATTGACCTAGTTTCCCCTCAGTGTCTTTAAAAGTCATTACTCTAGTTCGAGTCATACAGTTCTCCTTATCTCGTGTTTTTCTCCTCAGTCTCTCTTCATTGAACATTGGAGAATGATAGTAAATGTGCAGATTTAGAACCAGTTATTCTAATACTTCCTTGTGTGGTGAACAGCATGTTGTTTCACCTGCCTTACCCTCCACTCTCCTCTGTGAGGTGGATGACATTCCCTGCCTTTGTTACAGGACAATTTCTGTGCAGATGCAATGAGATGGTGAATGCAAGATTGCTTTACAAATTATAAACTGAAAGTTTGTCTTTTTGTTCTTGTGCTTCATTTTTCCAAACCAAAAGGAACATTGATTTTTCTGTTTTTTGGGTTTTTTTTCTCAAAGAAAAGTCTCCATTAAGGTATTGAAGAAGAGTGTTATTCACTGCCTTATCATCCAAAGGATTTGTTAATTTTTAACCTGAACTCACTTCTTTCCCTCAGTGACCTGATTTGTCTCATGATTTAGAATGAGGGTTATTTACATGGTGAAAATACAATTCTAAAATGTCCATTATGAAAAACAAATCTATTGATGAAAGAACACCCTAGTTATTTGTTTCCGGGTATCTTTGTTATCTTTATCTTAAAACAGAAACTAATGGGGCTGGTGAGATAACTCAGCGGCATAAGCACCCGCCTGGCAAGTGCAAGGTCCTGAGTTCAACCCCCGGTACCCACAAAATAAATAACTAAATAAATAAATAAACTTATGGTAGAAACACTAACATTAACATCATAATTACAATGTATTGAATACCAACAAAATGACCACTAGATACTTCAGATATCAATTTAAGTCCTCTTAACAATCCCCCAGATTATTTTTTAGGGTGAAAGGCTATTATTGGGCCAAAATCATTTAGGAAAGAGATCCAGTATAGATTTCAAACATAGTCTTAATTGGAAAGCAACTAGCCTTAAGAGGAGAAGCAAAAAGCAAATTCGATGGATAGGTGGAACCAACAAAAGAAATAGGAAGAAACAAAGACAAGACGTTGGTAGAGAAGCCTGCTGGTAGGCAGAGAGAGAGTGAGCCCTCCTCCTGCTCCTCCTCTTTCCCAGTGCTGTGTTAGCTGTACCCTCACTGCATTCCGAATACTGACTAAATGAATGCCCGCCATCCAAACCCCAGTGTATGAGGATGGAGCCAACGGCAATGCCTTCATCACTTTCTTTTTCCTATTTTGAGAATTAAAATTTTTATTTAAATATGTTTTAACTGATATAAAAATAAAAAGTATGCATATTTATGTGGCAGCACATGGTATTTCAATATATGTATCCACTGTGTGATGTTTAAGTCAGGGTAAACATCTGTCCCTTGGAACACTGATCATTGTACTGTGGTGAAAATAATCAAAATCCTTTGAGCTTTTTGAAATACAAAATACATGGTCATTATCTACAGCCTCCCTAGTGTCCAGTATCACACCAGAATTTCTTGCTCCTAGTTTACTGATAACCCCTCCTTTTAGCTAAGTTGTATTCCATTGTCTTGATATACAACAGTTTACCCATTACCCTGTTGATAAATATATAAATTATCCATTATTGCATGACAGATTATACTAAAACTTCATGACTTTAAAATACAAGCATTTGTTAACTCTCAGTTTCTGCAGGCCAGATATTTGGGAGCTGCACAGGTGAGCATTTCTGGCTCAAAGTCCCTCATAGGATTTTCTTCAAGATGTTGGCCAGGTCTGCATCTGCAGCCATTTGAAAGATTGCCTGGCACTGGAAGAGTCACTTCCAAGATAACATTTTTTGTATTGTCCCAAGCACTGTATCTAGTACATAGTAGGTATTTGTCAAACATGTGCTGCTGGGTTAAAGCTCTGACTGTAGAGGTCCTTAAATTTTAGGCTAAGCTGTTGACCATTTTCCTTTCCTTCTCCATACCTCTAAGCGATGAAGAATCAGGGCAGGTTTTTTGAATAGACAATGCTGCGATCACCTATGATTTAAAAGTCTGGTTTTAGTCACAGGAAGTGGCCTATTTCTGAGTGGAACCAGCACTACCAAATTGGGAAGTGCTAGGCAGAGGTTCAGGAGTTCATTTTTGGGACTGTATCTTTTGAGAAAGAGTTTCTGGGTAAGGAGTCAGAGTCACAGTCCTTCCTGTAGGGCAGATCCAGTGGATTTTAGAGGCGTCCAAACAGAGGATTTTATTCTTGAATCTTAGACATGCTAGGAGTTCAGTCTTCATTATATTAGGCCTACAGGTCTGTTAACAATTGTCATATAACACAGACAGAATTTTTCCTCTCTGAAGCTTGGTTCCCTGTGTCCCAAACAGGCAATATTAACTAATTTGCTCACATTTGGGGTGGGGGTTAATATCATGTATTGCAAGAAATAGGTAGAATTGTTAATTGTAGAGGAGTCTTGATTGTAGTAGATTCCCACATATGATTCATCCCAAAACAGCATAATAGAGTCACCAGTTTTATGGCTCCAAGTCAATGTCCAATGTGGACAAACAGACACTGTCCCTCACTGCTGTGAGCCTTTGCTGGGGGTAGCAAGGCAAAGACCCTTGCTTCAGGTGCACCTTAGGGTAGAAAAGTGTTTTAGTCACCTGACACCCACAGTTTAAAGGAGGAGAAGTTTATTTTGGCTCATGGGTTTTGGAAACCATGGTCAGCTGGCTCCAAGGCAGAAATGACATGGGGGAAGGGTCTGGGCAGAGGAAAGCTGCTAACATCATGGTAGCCAGGAAGCAGAGAGAGAAGGGAGGAACCAGGGAGTGATAAACCCTTCCGGGTCATGCAGCCAGTGACCTTCCTCTAACCAGGTCTCATTCTTTTCCTGAACCCATCAGTGGATTAATTTACTGATGAGTCAGCCTCTTCATGATCCAGTCACTCTCCAAACATATGACATGAGGCTTCTATGGCACATGTTTTATATAAACCCAAATGAGAGGCTAGGGAAGGACAGAAGAGCTTAAACCTATCAGTATACTTCTACTCCTAAGTGACATTTATTGAATATGTGTAAGGAGGGACATGGACAGGGTGGCAAGTGAATGTTGTGGACACACCCATAACGTTATCATTTTTAAACTCAGACCCTGGAAAATGTCTTCTCATCCTGTTTATTTGAAACAACGTTGCACATCCAAACTCGGTTGGATTTTATTTTATCTACTGGCTTACAAAAGTGGTAAGAATGGTATTAGCCTGAGTTCTCCAGAGAAGTAGAACCAGTGGGAGATTTACTTATTTATTTACTTATTTATTACAAGGAACTGGCTCATGTGATTATGAAGTCTGATTAGTCCAAAATGTGCAGAGCCGATGTCCCAGCAGGCTGTTGTAGGACGAAGAGCAATTAACTTGGTACAAAGGCCATAAGGCAAGAAATTCTCTCTTACTCAGGAGAGTCAGCCATTTGTTCTATTCAGGATTTCAACTAATTACATGAGACCCAGCTACATACATTACAGCTGGAAAATTTTCCCACTCACTGTACTAATTTGGATGGAAATCTCACCTAAAACCTCCTTCACACAAACCTAGGATAATGTTTGGTCAAATACCTGGGTACTTCATGGCTGGTCAAGTTACTATACAGGTTTAACTATCACAGATATATTGACTAAGCTTATATTTTTTTAACTATAGAAAGCACCACCACTGCACCTTCCCAGGAAGGTCTCTCCAGGGGTATGTTCCTCATGCATTTGAAAACGCCCTGTAAGCATCTTCTCAAAATAACCTGCCTAGATCTGGGCACCAAATGCAGAATAAGATTCTGTATAAATCTTTCCTCATCATTTCAGACCTTGGCTGGACCAACTACCAAACGTACTTTTCCTAAATATTATTCTTTCATTGCTACAGCAATATATCATTATCTGCCTTCTCTCCTTCTTTCCCTCTAATGTTTTAAAGTATGTATTCTATGTAAAACATTTCCAAGACTTGGAAAAATTATGAGGTTAACACTGAAGTGGTCCCTATGTTTTCCCCATAGGCTTTTGGAATGTTCTATAAAGTGGCATTGTGAGGTCATTGAACCCTCCTTGCATTTTAAATTTTATATTAAAAATTGGAATTGTTGGTATAATTGTTGTGGACACTGTTTTCATAGCTCTTCTTAAGGTAGTCTAGTAGATAATTTCTAAAAAATCTAAGAGACCAGTTTGTAGAATTATGTTACTTACTGTACATTGGTCTCCATGAGTGGTTTTCTTTTTTTTTATTTTAAAGAGAAAAAAGATAGACAAACAATGAAACTGAGTTTCAAAACAGGTTAGTAGGACAGTTATAATAGTTGATGCATTGCGAATTATTGTCTTCCCAGTAGTCACTGTGCACACTTTTAGCAATGAATCTTTGGGTTTAACCAAGGGCCTAAAATACTTTTCATGTCACTTTTGCATTTCCTTGAGTTTACTGTTGCTTTGTTTTGTTCTGTTTGATCATTATAAAACTTTTGCTGCCGTTCTATGGCACATTTTCCTTTATTATGTCTTCTTGATTAGTTTTAATAGGCATTTCTTCTCTCCTTAATCACCTGCCTGTTCATCAGCATCATTAACCAACAAAAGGTGCACAGAAGGTAAATGTGGCTATAATCGTGTTCATGCTGCCCCTGCTATAGGAGTTTCTCAGGTGGGTTGAAGGAAGAGTGCTCAGGATGCGTGGAAGAAAAGCTAAGCAGTGAAGATCAAGAATTATGTAGAGAAGGTTGTCAGTTTTATGGTCTGGGTGAATGGAAAAAGAGAAGGTCTTTTTTTTTTTTTTTTTTTTTTTTTTTTGCTGTTGAAAACTTTTATTTTTTTTTTATGTGGGTGCTGGGGGTTGAACTGAGGACCTCACATTTGCCAGGCAGGTGCTTATGTCACTGAGCTATCTCACCCGCCCCAAAAACTCTCTTTTAAGAAGAATTGAAAAAATAAGGAAGAAAGGGAGGAAGAGTTGTGTATAATTGCTTCCATCCAGGATCTGGATTACTGTAAATGAGAGCTCATGATGAATCTGATTTCCTAATTCACCCACCAGATATTTGTTTATTCATTTGTGCAGAAAATTGTGTATCACATAGTAAGCACTGTACGTAACTCAGAAATGTTGAGGTTCCTATTACCATATATTATAACTATGATAAAATCAAAACCAAAACCAAAACAGAGCTAAGGATCCTGGGCGCCCAGAGAGTTCCCAGGTGGTGAAAGGATTCCTGGCCTCTGGGGAAGACCTCTTGGAAGCTCTGGGCATTGTAGGGTCAGGGTTGGTGAAACCTTCAGATTGCTACCAAGGCAGTGGTGAGGAATCTGGTCTGGTTTGGTTGTGCAAGAAGCCACTACTTGTGTTGCAGCTTTGGTGTTGGAGGAACAAATGCAAAATATGCAGAAGCCAAACTGCTGCTGTGGGAAAGCAACTTCCAAACGAGGGGGAATTTCAAAAATGCAATCTGAATATGACGTATATTCACGAGGCCCAAGAACACTAGTAAGTTGTCTATCCTTTAACAAGATGACCGCCAGAGCTTTTCCCTCCTTGCCTGGGGAAACTGGACCCCGGCTGCAGAGACCCCTGCGCCCTCCTCATGGTGTATCTTCTGCCTGTTGATGCAGCTTTTTGCGTGCTCCGCCGTGCTGGCAAGGATCCCGGAGCTGCATGAGTCAGTTTTGCGCTGAACCTCGGCATAATGGAGAAAGGTGCTATTTTGGGATAACAGGCATATGATCAGCTCTTTTTTGGGCAGATTTCACAGGCCGCGATGTTTGCAGAAAGAGTGACTTTCCAGAATACCTCCCTTTCTGCTAGAGCATAGAAAACGATTTCATCAAGTCATTGCCACTCCAGCAGAAACGATTTCACATTTGACATTGACAGTCCATTAATTGTGTTAACAATGGTAATAGATTTAGAGCAGTTTAATGGGAGATGTTTATGTGTGGTTAATAAGCTACCCCCCACCACGCCTGCCCCATGGTAGAAATGAAAGTGGAGACTAATTTGGAAGGTGTGGAGAAGCTCTGAAGCATTGGAAGGTTAATGGAATCATGGAACCCTAAATGAATACAACTCTGTCTGTCCCTCCTTTTTCCATTGCTACGTCATTTGCTTTCCTAGCTTTCTGAGGATGAATGCCAAGAGTAGTTATTGAGAAGGGATATGCTGGGATTATAATGTTTCACTTTCTTTTTTTTTTCCTGTGGGTATTATTACTATTACTTGTAGTGAACATATATCCTTTTGGTAATAAGCCAAGGGCAGTAAAATATTTTATAAAAATGACATAATGTGTCTGTGGGTGCATACATGCATGCATTCGTGTGTGTGTGTGTGTGTTGATTACTGGGACTGCTAAGTCTGTGGACCTGCATCCTACTAGATGTGACATAGATAACACAATGCTACGAATACTGTAGATCTGAATCACTTCCACATGGTGTTCACTGTGGTGTACTCTCTGTCTCATAGTCTAGCCAACTCCATTGAATGGTAAAATCTTCTCCATTCAGCCCTTCCTTAGGCTGAGAGATCAAAGGTGACTATGAAATCTCTACTTTCAGATATACTGCAAAGCTTTGTATTCCATATATTAGTCCATCTTTAGCATCACTTTTTTCTCTTTTGGAAATTTCTTCGATTATATGCTTTGGACCACCACATTTGCATGATTTTTCTCCAAATATTTGTCTATAAATAAACCTTTTCTGATAAATTATAGACACAGATGCCTACGAAATGCCTGCTAAAACTCTCTATTTGATTTCCACAGGAGACTCAATCTCAGCATGTCCTAATCAGAGCCTTCCTTACTGGAAACAAAAATAAATGAACACAAATAAACTCACAATTGTCTTAAATCTCTGTGTTGGTGAATGGTGCCTATGTTTTTCTAGTTGTTTAAGGCTGGACTTCACTCATCATATTTGTCTCTCCTACCTTTCTCTTCATCCTTTATATACACTTATTTATTAAAACCTATACACAGTGCCTTTGGATCTGCTGCCTCGTAATCCTCATTGGTTTTTCTCAGTTCAGGACCTCTCATGACCCTTCTATAATCCTCATAGCAGTTTTTCCATTCTCATATCCTCTGCCTTGTTCCTCACCATCCACTGTTGTACCCACATATCTCTACAATACAAATGTGAGTTGTGTTTCCCTTATTACACCTTCTATCAACTCCCCGTTACTTGTTACCTATGGGACAAAGTCCAAACTCGTTTGCATGGTGCTTGCATATCTCAACAAATAAAGTATAGGATCTGGGATCAGACAGATCTGAGTTCAAATCCTTATATGGCCACATACAAGCTATGTGACCTTGGCAAACTCCTTTATGTCTCAATTTCTGCATCTGTGAAATGAGAATAGTAACGGCAGCACCCTGGAGTAAGACTTATCTCAGTTTCACTATACTTGTTTTTCCTCTAATCCAGGACATTGTATTTCCCTGGCATTTTGCTTAGACAAAGAAATGAACAGAAATAGTTTGTCACTTCTGTGTGGTAGCACTGAGTTAATGTTGCCAGGCTCTTCGATGAATGTGAAAACAGGTGTCGATATGGAAGTTTCCATATGAATTAAGGAAACGAATGCTGAGCAAACACATAGAAGACAGCTGCCCTGGAGAGGTATGCCAATCCTCAGCAGATTTCGCATGGAAGAGAAATAAACATTGGGTGAAGCAGCTGAGATATAGGGGTTGACACCTTAAGGGCAGCTCAGTCTAAGTTCACACTCTACCTCAAAGGCTATTATGAGAAATTATATAATCTATGAAGACAAGCAGCATGACGCTTCGCACAGAGCAAATGTTCAGTTAATGGTTAGCTTTCCAGGCAATATCTTTTCCCTATCTCTCGCTGGCACTTTTTATTCCCAGGCTCCTACCCATTTGCTGTTTGACATCCCAGCATCTTTAGACACCACAGATACTCTGCATGTACTGTTTTTCCTATCTTGCTCAACTGATGGTGTTTATTCAGCCCTTGAGAACCAACTTATGTGCATCCTCTATGAAGGCTTCCCTTACATCTGCATCACCCACAGCTGAGATGTTCCCTTGAAGTCTGTGCTCCTGTGTACAAAGGCTCTCTCCTTAGCACCTGAGCGTAAATCACAGCAAGAACCCTATGTGTCTGACTCTTCTATGGGGTCGTAGTTTCCATGAGAAGGGAATTCTGTCTTACACATCTTCTTTACTGTCTCAAAATCTCAAAGTGTCTGCCACAAAGTAGATATTTATTAAGTGTGTGAGTAAACAAATACAATCCTAAAACTAACAACAGAGGTAAGACTCATTCCCACTATATGATAAGTGATTGGCATATGGTATAAATGCTCTCATTTCTCTGAAAGCCTCACATTCTCCACCTCCTTTCAGCCCCAGCATGCTTTGACTTTGTGATGATTGGCTGACCTAACTTTCTAATTTTACAGGTGAGGAAACTGAGCCCAGGGAGAGGGCACAGGTGGCACAACAAGCTGGTATCAGACTCTGGATGTTACTGCTCTAAACAGCTAACCAGGTGAAAGGGTCAGGGGACCATAACATGTACATTTGTAAGCTCCCCACAGGCAGTGGGGGGGGTCATGAGACCCTTGCAGCACGTTAGATGGTAGAGCCTAAAAAGATGTGTCCTTGCACTAATTTCCCACACCTTGTGCATGTAATCTTATTGGGGGAAGGAACTTTGCAGATGGATGTCATTCTCCAGATGAGATCATGCAGATTATCTGTGTGGATCCTAAATTGTATGACGGTTGTCCTCATAAGAGACACTCAGAGAGACACATAGAGTAGAAGACTTTGTGAAGATGGAGGCAGAGATTGGAGTTTTATACCACAAGCCAAGGGAGGCCTGGTGACCTCAGAAGCTGCGGGGCGAAGGGAGCTGGCTCCTCTAGAGCCTTGGAGGGTGTATAGCTCTGTGGACACTGCAATTTTACGTGTCAGCCCCTCCAAAGTCATTGTCGTCAGCCCCCAAATGTATAGTTGTTTGCTGCAGTAGCCCTAGGAAACTAATGTGAACATTATTTGGAGGATAAATGCTTTGCTTCACCAGGCATATCTCTTTCCAGTTTAGCTTTCTATAACATTGTCTGATATTTTTTTAGTATTTGTTATTCAAAAAGAAAAAGAGAAAACCTTTTCTCTTTTTTCTGTTTTCTTTTTGACCCCAAAATTTGATGAGGAAATCTTTATAACCCCCCCAAACCCTTAAAGTATTGTCAGTTCTGTCCAAAATCTCATATTTTTTCCCCCATGCATTTGAAGGTATAGTGTCACCTTTGGTAGTATCTGTCCCCCAGAGTACACCTTGATAGAAACAAGGACCACATTTTGAGCTTGGCCTTACCTTGGAACCTCTGAGAGGTTTCTAGTACCTGGAGTAAAACTTTGATCTTATCCTGCAACAAAGGCAGGCCTCTGCAGACCTCACGAGAGGCGCTGTGGCTCAGATGAAGGAAAATGTCTGAGGGACTTTTGAAGAGCAAAGGGCCCTATGTGGAGATGACTAACACTGCAGCTGCTGACTGATACGGAGGAACTGCACAGAAGTGCCTGATGTGTCTGGTGTTCAGGGCACCCAAGCAAGGCGCCCTCAGGTGCCAGCTCAAGCTGCTTCTGCACTGTGCTTTGCTGCCATCATGTGGCCTTTCTGGTACTTGTCAGTGTTATTGGTTCTCAGGTTCCTGAGTTTAACAATGAATTTTATAATTATATATTTTTAGAGATTTTTTTAAAAGTGATTTTCCTCTTACAAGAGACACTAGGAATACAACTTTGAATTATTCCCTTCTTGGTTTATGTTCTGATTTTGGGGAAGCTAGGGGAATAGGCTTGGAAATATCACTTGAAAAATCATAGCAGATGAATCTGGAGATTAAAAGTCTCAAGCATGGATGGTAAGACGGACATTAGAGAAATGGAAGCTCTCGCTCTTTCTAAGCGGTGCCCATCAGATGCAGTTACCGGAGCTTCAGCATCTCCTGTCAGTTTCCTGGACTCCCCGCATGCATCCACCAAGTCTCGCTAGCTTCTTTGTTCCCCTGTATCATGCATTTATTCTGAACTCTCTGTGTTAGTGACTATATCGTATTCCTAGTCCTTGTTGCTTTTGTCTGATCAATTCAATACTTGGTCTCCTATATCCATAATCTCACCTCTTCTTTTTGCCTTGCACACATTGTTAGATTAATTTTACGAAGCACCGTGTAGACACAGCACAATGTAGTAATTAAGAGTAAGGTCCAGTGCCAGACTGCTTACGTTTGAATCCCAGATCTGTCACTTTGGTTCTAACTGCGTAAGTTGTGGCAGTCACCTAAACATTCTGTATTTCAGCTTCTTTATTTACAAAAGGACTAAACCACCAGTGCCTACTTCATAGATCTGTGAAAAAAGAGCAAGTGAGCTCACATCATGTGTAGCATTCAGTGTTCAACTAATATCTGCTATTGTTAGTCCTCCCTGCTAGAATATGAATTCCTTTGAATACAATATTGAGTTGCTTTTGTGTCCAGAATTTTACATGTAGTTTTAGAATGTAGTTATTTGGTATCAATTTTTATATACAGGTGGAGAATCATTAAGCTTTTATGGCTATTTTCAGTTTATATTTTGAAACTCTCACTAAATCACAAAAATATGCCTAAGGCTGTACTATGATCTGTGTGTGAGCCTTCATGTACAAAAATGTCACACTTGCTATATTTTCAATGAATGAACAGAGATTAACATTTATTGTGCATTTACTATGCATTAAGCTCCACTCAGAAGGTTTTACATGAATAACCTTATGTAATATCCAAAACACCTTTGCAATCTATATCAACAAAGGTGTGAAGGCTGGATTAGAACCAACATGATTTGTCCCAAGTGTTCATATTCCTAAGTGACCTCCATGCTATAAATCGGTTCTCCAATTCCTGGTTTCAGTTCTGAGGCAAGGTTTCTGAACATCAGTACGGAAACAACTTTTTTTTGAAATTTCAGACCCAGCAGAATGCAGAGCATCAAGCTCACTTCTGTATTCATATCTCATGAAGCCTCAACTTGTAGCCTATTTTGGGAACAGTGCTCCATGTGATAATGAACCATGATCACTGATGTCTCTTGTACTTAGACTGTTGTAAGTGTGGAGACCGTCTGGAGACACAAAGACCAAGTTCCGTAAGCTTGTTACAGTAGGTAAGGCAATGATTCCATTGCAATTAGCATATTGTGGGACCTATCACAAGCCACCATCTGTTCTAACTGCTGGATTGTGTTAGAAATTCTTCCTTAGAATACTGGCCTCCAAACAAAATATGGTCCTGGAGAAATGCAAACCCTGAGGAAAGCAACCTGAATCCTTACATGTCCCAGTAAGACTGTACATGGTCTAGTTTTCAGACTCAGTCCTGGTTACCTTCAGAAAATTTGAGCATTGAAAAATGTAGGTACACTAACTGATAGTTGTCCATTGATTATAGCAGACGCAGACCTTATTAAGCACTGTTCTTAAGCATGAGATGAATTAACTGATTCAATCCATATAAAAAGTCTGTAATGTAGGGACTGATCATCCCTGAGGAAACAGAGGCACAAGTAAGGATTCCAAATTAGGTGGTTCTTCTTTGAGGCACAAGCTTTAACGACTAAGTTATACCAGCTGTTACTATATTTATCTGTTGATAACGGTGCAGTCAAATACTGAACAACTGTGTGGCATTTCTCTGTGTTCCAACACTGTAATGACCTATACTTGCTGATAAATTGCCTACGTGAACAGGTGGCGGAGCTGCTTTCTGAGCCCTGTTCCCACCAGTCCCTGGGGCTTGTTGGAACACCTGTGCACCTACAGAGGTGCGTGTCTGTGAACCCTGGTGCAGGGCTCATGCCTTTCCCCCATTTTTTTTTCCTTTGGGTAGCAACCTTCAGTCTCCCACATTTCTCCAGAGAACCACCGAGTACGGCAGACCCACCTGGGAACAAACATGGCCTCTGAGAGCTGCACCTAGTTCACTGAGTAAAACCACACAGCAAAACTGAGAGTCAGCTGTGGCTAAGCCCCAGTGGTTGTGGTTACTGTGTTAATGTCTAAGCCATATGCCAACACCCCCAAATATTAGCCATCAGGTTATTCTTCTGCTCATACAGAATCCTTTGAAGATGGTTGTGGGGATTGTCATAAACTGTCAAAGCATGTTCAGGATTTTTTGAATCATCTTACAGCCTGGCAGTTTGAAACTGATACTGAACAGTTTGCAGAGACCATGAATGGCTAGGTGACAACAGATGATGCTTCACAAGAACTGGTGGGCTACATCTGCCAAAAGGCTACATCTATCCCAGATTTTTCTTGCATGAGAACTTGCCTGTGTAATTACCTGTCCCATCATCTGACACCCCACAGAGTGGCAACTTCCATAAATTGCTGCTTCAAAGATGTCAAACTGGGTATGAAGTTAAAGATCAAGCTGAAAAGGGGGATGAAGTGACTGGAAAATGATTTTCTGCATTTATACTCTTCCTGGGAGACCTTTATCTTAACTTGGAGATCAAGGGTACAAATGAACGGGGTGTAAGAACAAGTAGTCTTCAGGTTGGTCTGCAGGAATTGCTGAATGTCCTCTTCTCTTATCCTATGGATGATAATTTAATTTGTGGAATGAAGTTACTAAAGTTGACAGGAAGTTGATTTTGGAAAATCTTGGAAGGAAAAATCTAAGACTGATATGGAGCAAATTGTTCAGAGAATTGAAAATGTTGTCCTACATGCAAACAGCAGTGGAGATGTGAAAGATGCTCTTGAAGATTGTCAAACTGGGGTAGAATCCATGCAATGCCAACATCAAAGAAGCAATACCTGAAAAGGATTCTAATTACCTTATGAGTGAACTTGCAGCAGGTCCAGATTACCAAGAGAAATAGCAAGAATTACTTAAAAGAGAGGATTTTTCCAGACTATGAAGAAAATGGAATGGATTTATCAGAGGTTGATGATTCATATTGAGATGATATTGATGATGAGATGGATCCAGAGATTGAAGATGTTTATGAAAAGTTTTGTTTGGAATGAGAGCATAAATGAAAACAGTAAAATGAAATTTCAGCTTATCACTTTCATGGTACGGTATGGTGATTTAGCAGAATACATGAAAGCAAGAAAATGTGTCATGCCAAATTAATGATGTGGAGTTACGTTACTAATGTCTACAACTTTAATTTTAACACTATCTTCCAAAATAAACTTTGTTTCTTACCATTTAAATCTATATATGAAAATATGTATGTACATATAATAGTTTATGATATACAGTTAATTTCACTGCTTTGGCTGCAATAAAATTGATTTTAAAATAAAAATAAACATACTACCTATGTGAACTCTTTGGACATAATTTTGTTCACCCTCAGACTTGTCAAATTTTAATAAAAACGTTATTGTCAAACAATACCATTCATAAAAACCTAATATTCATTTGTGGTAAATATAAGAGCCTCTTACACATCCATGACCTGTTTTCAGTTCTCAAGACCCTTTGGCTGTTGCTGTGATGGGACACTGAGTGTCCTCATTACCCTGGTCATTTAGTTTCAAATTGCCCCTGTGGATAGCAGTGTGTCTGTGAGTATGTAAGTCAAACAATATTGGTTTCAGTAAGGGAGTTCCGTGTGAATGTTTGATGGAGAATGTTTAAGATGAGAACTGATGCTGTGTAGTAAGAGAGACAGTTATTTGAAAGAGAAGTTTAGTGAAGGGAATGTGGCCTCCCAGAAGTAGGATTTGAATACTAGCTGGCATAATGAACACCTATTTTTTGATGACAAGTATGTTTTATTGATAATAATGTCTAATTCAAGACTGTCAGTAACTTTCTTGTTGCTGGGACAAAAATGCTAACATTCACAACTTAAAGGAGGAAAGGGTTATTGTGACTCACATTTTTAGTCCATAGTTGGCTGGTTACAAGGCAGGAAGTGCATGTGCAAGGGTCTAGCAGAAGAAAGCTGATCTCATCACAACAGCCAGGAAACAGAAAGCAAAGGGCAAAGCCAGGGAGGGAGATATATGCTTGCGGGTCACACACCCAGTGAACTGCCTCCCACCAGCCCCACCTCCTAACAGCGCAATCAGCTGCTGAACTCATTAGTGGATGAGTAACTCATTAGCTACCAGTGAGTGTAGCACTCCATGACTCCATCACCTAACAAAAGCTATCTCTCTGAGTGCCTGGGCTTGGGGGAGGGACATTCTCCATCTATTCTGTAACAAAGGCAATCATTCATCCTATGGTAGAACAGAAATTTTGATATTCACCTATATCGTTGTGTGTCAATAGTTAATTCTTTTTAAATTGCTAAGTATTATTCTATTATGAAAGTATGCTACAATTTATCTATTTTTATATTGGTTGACATTTGAGTTATTTCCAAGTTTTGACTTAACTTGAAAAAAAGTTGCAAAACACACTCATGTACAGGTCTTGTTTTAGGTTTTTACTTGCCTGTGTGATGCCTAGGAGTGGAAGTTCTGGTTTTACCGGTGAACCTATCTCTATAGGCCTACTGGTTTCTGTTTTTGAAAGTTATCAGTTATTTATTCAATTTATTAATATATATGAGCTACTCAAATTATTTGCTTCTTCTTGAGTAAGTTTTGGTAGATTAGGTTTTTCAATAAATAGTTCCTTCTCTTCTAGGTTATACATTTTGTGTTCATAGAGTTGCTTATAGTATTCCTTTTCTAACAACCCTAGGATCTGTAGTGATGTCCCCTTATTTATTTGTGATATTAGTGACTTCTGTCTTCTCTTTTTTTCTTAGTAATCTTGGGTAAAATTTTCCCAATATTATTGATTTTTTTCAAAGAAAAAATCAGCTTTTGATTTGTTGATTTTCCCTACTAACCTCTTGTTTTCAATTTTATTCATTTCTACTCTGATTTTTCTTTCTTTTTCTTTACATACTTTCTAGTCAATTTGTTCTTTACTAGATTCCTAAAGTAAAAGCTAAGATTATTGGTGTTTACAATCTTTCTTCTTTTCTAATACATTCATTCAAATTTCTTAATTTCATTGTAAATGCTATTTTTTTTACATCTGAATGTCGATTATTTGTGGTCTTATTTTTACTCAATTGAATACATTTTTACACTTCTCTTGAGCTGTCTTCTTTCATCTATGTATTATGTAGAAGTGTTTTTTAGTGTACAAGTATTTTAAAGATTTTTTTTCTGTTATTTATTTTTAATTCAATTTCATTGAGGTCTGAGAGAAGGCATTATATAATTCCTATTATTTTTAATTTGTTAAAGTGTGTTTTATGGTCCATAATGTGGTCTGTTTTGGTGAATGTTGCATGTGAGCATGAAGATACAGTAACGTGTTGATACTTTTGTTGGATGAAGTAGTCTATAGATGTTACTTATGTCCAGATTAGTGGCTAGGTTGAGTTGAACTATGGCCTCGCTGATTTTCTCCTGGAATGCTTGCTCAAGTTTGATAGAGAAGTATTAAAATCTCTAATTGTAGTATTGTATTAATCTGTTTCTCCTTGCATTTCTTTTAGTTTTACCTTACATATTTCAATAGTCTGTGGTTAGGTACGTATATATTAAGAACTATTTCATCTTAGAGTACTGACCTTTGTATTATTGTATAATGGCTGTCTGTGTTGCCTAATAACTTTCCTAGCTCTGAAGACTTTGTCTGAAATTAATATATAACTGTTCTGCTTTTTTTTGATTTGTGTTTATACATAATTACTAATTTCTTAGTCTATTCTATCAAGTACTGAGTAGGAGTCATTATAGTTTACACTTGTAAATAGGGAATTATCTCCTCTTTTTAATTCTGTCAATTTTGCTTTATGAATTTTAAACCTCTGTTATTAGGCACTTAAACATTCTAGTTTTTATGTCTTCTTGATGAATTGAACCTTTTGTCAATGTAAAAATGTTTATCTTCTAGTAATATTCCTTGTTTTAAAGTCTATGTTAACTTAGTATTAGTTACTTAAACTTTCTCATACATACTACGCTCATCGCATATTTTTTATGCATTTGGTTTTATGTAGATTCTGTATAGTTGATTCCTGTATTTTATTCTTCTCAATAAGCTCTGCATTTGAATTATTTAGCCTGTTTACATTTACTGTGACTACTGAATTATTACATTTAAGCTAGAATTTTTCTATTTGCTTTTCATTTGTCTTTGTTTTATTTCTCCCTAGTTTATTGTCAGTGTATTAACACTTAGCATTTTTTAAGTTTTTTATTGCTGAAAAGAACTTAAACATGAAATCCATCCTCTTAACAATTTTTAAGTGCACACTATGGTATTATTAACAACATGTATATTGTACAGGAGATATCCAAAAATATTTCATCTTGTATAACTGAAATTCTATACTTGTTGAAGAAAAAGCTCCCCATTCCTTTCTCTGCAGCCCTATTCTTTGTACTGCTTCTATAAATTTGACTACTTTAGATACTTCATATAAATGGTATAATTCAATCTTTGTCTTGCTGTAACTAGCTTATTTTACTTAGCGTAATGTTCTCAATGTTCGTCTATGTTATAGAATAGAGTAGAATGTCTTTCTTTTTTAATGCTATAGTATTCCATTGTATGTAAATACCACACTTATTTTATCCATTCATCTGTTGTTTCCACTTCTTGACTGATTGAATAATGTTGCAGTGAGGGCTGGTGAGATAGCTCAGCGGCATAAGCGCCTGCCTGGCAAGCATGAGGTCCTGAGTTCGACTCCCGGAACTCACATAAAAAAGGAAAAAATGGGCCAGTGATATCGCTCAGCGGCACAAGTGCTTGCTGACAAGCGCAAGGTCCTGAGGTAGACTCCTGGTAGCCACATTAAAAAAAAAAATAATAATAATAATAATAATAATGTTGCAGTGAATATGGGAGTGAAAATATCTCTTTGAAAGTCTGTTTTCTGGGTCGGTGAGATGGCTCAGCAGTGTAAGCGCCTGCCTGGCAAGCGCGAGGGCCCGAGTTTGACTCCCAGAACCCACATACAAAAAAAGGGCCGGTGATATTGCTCAGTGGCACGGGCACCTGCTGGCACGTGAGGTCCTGAGGTCGACCCCCGGTACCCACCAAAAAAAAAAAAAAAGTCTGTTTTCTATGTTTGTGGATAAATACTCAGAAGTAGGGGCCGGTGAGATGGCTCAGCGGTATAAGCGCCTGTCTGGCAAGCATGAGGGCCCGAGTTCGACTCCCAGAACCCACACACACAAAAAAAAATACTCAGAAATAGGATTACTTATCATATTGTAGTTCACATTTTAAAATTTAAATTTATTGTTAACTAATACATAACAATATAAGTTACACATATTTATGGGTATTCTGTGATGTTTCAGTGCCTATGTACTTGGTCTAATATTTAAATCAGGGTAAACATATGCATCTCCTCAAGCATCTATCACTTTCTTATGGTGAAAATATCCACAATACTTCCAGATTTTTGAAATACATAGTACATAATTGTTATCTATAGTCACTTTATTGTGCAATTGTACACCAAAACTTTTTATTCCTACCAAATTATAATTTATTGCTCATTGATCAACCTTCCTCCAGCCCTTCATTTTCCCTGCTCGCTCCTTAGCCTCTGGAATCATCATTCTATTGTCAGCTTCTATGAAGTTAACTTTTTTTATATTCCACAGATAAATGAGATTATGTACTTGTCTTTCTGTGGCTGGCTAATTTCACTTAACATGGTGATCCCAGTTCCGTTTATGTTGCTGCAAGTGACAGAATTTCATCATTTTCATTGGCTAATTACTATTCCATTGTGTATATATTTTCAACAGTTCAGTTACCCTAAATACCCAGTTGAGGTTTTCTGAATTTCTTCTATCTCTAGGATGATTTTTAAAACAAATGTGGACTTTTTTCAACTCCATCTCAAGCCCTTTCTCCCTCTCTTTCTCTCTCTCTTTCTCTCTCTCTCTCTCCAACCCCCACCTCTCCCTCCCTTCTTCCTTCTTGATCTTCCCTCCTGGATCTTCACAATAATTTGGATTACCTCAGGTATTAGGGCTCTGTTCGTTCTTTTTTATGTCTTCACACTGGTTAATTTCTACTCAGATGTCTTAAGGTTCACTGACCCTTTCTTTTATTGTGTCCAACCTGCTGTTCAGCCTACCTAGTGTATTTATACAGGAAATATATTTTTTCAGTTCTACATTTCCCACTTAGTTCTTTTAATAACATTCTTTTCTCTCCTGAGAATCCCCAGTTCAGCATTTTGAGCACATTATTTCTGTTTTCCTCTTTTAAGTGTATATTTATCTATACAGATACAGATGTATGTGGATATATGAAAATGATACCTAAATGATATTTTAAATATATGTATATATATATCAATTAAAATTCTTACCTTTTTATTCCAATATCTGTGTCAACATGGGATTTGATTATATCAACTTCTATTACTTTTGACTATGGGTCACCATTTTTCCTTTTAGCATATCTAGTGATATTTGATTATGTGCTAGACATTACAGATGGCATGTTGTAGAGAACCTGCTGTGTGTTGTTTTTCTTTGAAGAGTGCTTCATTTTGTTCCAGCAGTGTTTGAAGCTATAGGTGGTTTTCCTTCATTATGTTAAAATTGGTTTTATGCTTTATTTCAATTTCACCTTTAGTCCTATATCATGACCCTTAGTCTATGGCATGGTCTTTCTAGCATTTCAAATAAATGCCTGAATTGTTCTATGCGACTTTGCCACTCTATCTAGGTTAGAATTCTAACATCTCTGAGCACTGGTTAATGTCTTTTATCTCAACTCTGATGGTCACTGTAGAACTTATCGCTGCACTTGTTGCTCTCTGGTGTGACTCACAGAATCTTTACCTGCAAGTATATAGCTCATCTTTTGCCTCCAAACCCTGAAGACAACCTCTATGAAGATTTCTTGCTTTCTTTCTTCTGTGGACCTCCATTTCCTTAGTATTCCACCACCTTAACAGCTCCCAAATCTTCTTGTCTCAGTGTGACTGTGATGCTCTCTTTGGGCTCCATCTTCCACCCTACCTCCTGAAAAATGCCTCAGGAGGAAAGTTGGATTTCATGTGGGGAATCTCATGTTTCTCTTTTTCTCAAAGATCAAAGTTGTGCACCATCTGTTATCCAATGCATAGAAATGATTTCCTAACAGATTTTTTCTCCAGTTTTATAGTTGTTTATGGCTGGAAGGTATAAGTACAATACTAGTTAGTCTGCTGTGGCTAAAAGTGGAAGTTTGAGAACTTTATATCCATTATGTTTTTATTTAACATGACATACAAACCTATCCTTGGTGGTTAGGTCACATGACAAAGTGACTCTCTAAACATGATAGTTAAATGCATTTCAGGAGTGTGATGCTAAATAAGTGAAGCTTTCTTTTTTTGTAAGAAAAACTATGTATGTGCCCTTTAAAAATATTTGAAAAACACTTCTGGCTTTTTCAGATATGATTTCACTACATAGCTCAAGTTGTTCTTGAACTTGCTATGTGCCTAGGCTGGCATCAAACCTGCAATCCTGCCTTAGCCTCCTGAATTTTGGGATTACAAGCATGCATCAACATGCCCAAATTGAAATATTTTAATGAACATTTTTTTCATTTCATTTTGTTTAGTCCATTTTGAAATCTTCACTGACTCCTGTATTTTCTTAAATTAAATCTGAGCTCTTTAGCTACATGCAAGAAGGCTTTTATTCTTGTGAATATCCAACCTACTTTTCTCCTGTTACCTTTTTCCCTATCTGATCTGATGTTCTGTGCTGGTCTATCTTGTTCTTTCAATATCATATCCAAGTCTTCTGGTTTTCTCATTATCTGGAATGCCCTCTCCTTTTCTTTAAGATCTAGAAAACTTGAGGTACTCCATTCTGTTTTACTGATTTATGAATTAGTCATGGTTCTCCATAGAAGCAGAACTGATTGCAGGGTGGGGGGAGCGATATAACGAATCGTCTGACATGGTTATGAGGGTAGAGATGTCCCAAGATATGCAATCTTCAGGCTACCGACCCAGGAGAGCTGATGTGTAGTTTCAGTCCAAGTCCGGTGGCCTGGCCTGAGTTCCAGGATACAGATGTTGTAAATTCCAGCTGAAGACCACAGAAGAGTTGATGTTTTGATTTGAATCATAAGTCTGGTAAGGACTGATGTGGCAGCTCAAAGTCGTCAGACAGGACTATTGTCTTCCACCTTTATTCAACCTTTTTGTCTATTCAAATCTTGAGTTGATGGGATGAAGCTTACTCACACTAGGAAGGAAATCTCAATCTACTGATCACATGTGAATGTCAGAGATACTCTCAGGATAATGTCTGGGCAAATGTCCTGACACCTGGTGGCCCTATCAGGTTGACACATAGAATTAACCATTGCAATTTCCTCGTCTCTAATTTCAATTGTGATTTTACCTTCCTTTTCATTTGTTTCCCATACATAACACTTTACATATTTCTCTATGAATAACCACTCATCTATTATGAATTTAAAAACGTCTACACTGAGTCTCCTATTAATGTTGAACTCCTTTTATCTACTTAGCATAATGACAGGAGTTTTGACATAATTGCTTCTTCCTCCCCTTCACTTCCCATATCCAGTTAGTTACCAGGTTCTACCAATAAGGTGTCCAAGGCATCAAAATCCATTCTTTTATTTTTATCCCCACTCCATTTGCCACAGTTTTAGCCTTACAATTTGTTGTCAGGACAAGTTGATCTTTTCCATTTCCAGACTTGTACCAGAGTAATCCTTTGGAGTCACATATTTGATTACATAAACCCCTGCATGAAAAACTTTCAATGGCTTTTACATGATAAAATGTCCAGATTCCTTAGCCTAGTCAACTACTGATGTAGTTAGGTTGCATGATGTAGTTGAGGAAGCATAATGTATCACATCCTTATTTAATATCACATCTTTTTAATGACTATTAAGAAAAATAGTTGAAGTTTGTCACTGGAAATTAATAAAGAGGTTTATGAAAGCAATTTTCTCTCATGGAAGCAACCCAAGTGTGGTTTTGTTTTGTTTTCAAGTTTTAAAAAAGATGATTATAATTTAATGAGTTACTACCATAGGAACACATTGTAGATAACTTAAGGGAATTAGTTTTCTTTTCTAATTTTTAGCGAAAGAGTGCCAATTTTAATAAAGTGATGTTTTCTATTATCGATGAGTAAGACTATCAGTACATGTGTTGGGAGGGATGTAACAATACAGCTCGGCAAATATACACATCTTTTAATCTGTCTGCTTCTGGAACAGAATGCGGTATTATCAGAGAATAGCTGCCATCAGAATTAACATAATGCTCAGAATCTGGGTAAAGGTCCCATTAACTGACCTCAACTTAGGTACAGTAAATGAGTCATTATAATGCTAAAGAAAATATAGGTGGTAGCCACACAGCAGTAAACAGAAGGAAAGCTAGCAAAATCTCTGGGGATGTACAACCAAAAAGACCCAACCTTGCTGCAAGTTGGCTAACTATGTTCATAACTACTCTGATTGATTCCTTTCTCTTCTCTAGGGCTCAGTTTTTTCCATTTGTACAATGAAGGCACTGGACCGTGCAAAATCTGAAATCTCCACCTATTTTAACATTCTTGATTGAATTTGAGATTTAAACAAAATTCGATTTCATGCACTGGGCTGTGTAAAATCTGAAATCTCCATCTATTTTAATATTCTTAATTGAATTTGAGATTTAAAATTTCTATGTCATGCTTTATATTTTAAGCATATGTATTAATACTTTCAGAATTAAGGCCTTTCAATTGCTGGATGTCGTCCATGCTCACAGTCTGACTGACAGCAGTTCTGTGCTGTGTGCTTTAGAAATCAAATCTCCCCCTTTTCTGGCTTTTCATACCCTGACACCTAAGAAACAAGACTTGTGAATGTGTTTGAATTTTATTCACATTACTCACTTAGAAGTATAATTAAGGGAGTTATGTTCTAATTCTGGAGCAATTTGAAGGTTTCTTATACCAATTCATTCCTTTAACAACAACAAATGGTTTTAGTCATCTATCTTTTGAACCTAGAGGTTATTCCAATAAATTTTCTACCTAATATTTAAAATGTATTTTCAACACATTATTTAGCACATTTTAAAGAAAATCATAACAGAAGCTATAGAGAAAAAATGATAATTTTGACCAAGATATAACCCTGGCTTCTGTAATTCTAGTCATTTCACATAAATCCTTTGGTCACTGTCTTAGTTGTTTTTCTCATTGCTAAGACAAAATACCCAACACCCAAAGTTAAAAGGGGAAAGGTTTTATTTAGATCACAGTTTGTGAGAGGTTTCAGTCCATAATCAGCTGGCTCCAAGGCAGGGTGGCACATGGCAGAGGGCAACTGTTCATGGCGAAAGACAGCAAAAGCAACAACAGCAAAAGGGAGGAGCAAGCCTCTTTTCCTCCCTCATGTTGTATGCAGGCTACCCGCCCTAGGTCGGGTGTAGCACTCATATCCCCAATCCCAGCACTAGACAATGAACCAGTCACAAACTCTAGATTCAGCTGCCTCCAAAAGCCCATCCCCTCATGACTGCATGAGGCTTTGGGGGCACATCCAAAGGTAAACCATGACCGTCACTGGTCTCCGGAACAGGGCAGCTGTTATTTTAGTTATGGCTCAGAATTCACAGCTTAGGAAGGAGGTAGACATTTCATGGAAGATAAGCACATACTTATGAAAGGTTTACTATGGAAAAGAAAGGCCAATGGTCATAGAGGGAAGATTTTGCAGAAGTTGTTAGAACATTATTACCCCAGGTGTTAAAGCTGAAGACTGTATCGTTTATGGTGCCACTGTCATTTTTCTCTGGGTACATGTGATAAATGCCTCATGCATTTCAGCATCAGGGAAGCTGTGTTTTTCATGATGAGTTCATATGCTTGCCTTGATATTTAGAGTGTATGTCCAAGAAGTCATTGGGACCAGAGAACTAGTGTTAGATTAGTAATACTGTGAAGAGTATCCTGTGGTATTTGGTTCCTCAGGCAGCTAGAGTTGGCCCAGGAATTCTGTGTAATCCACATTATAGACTAATGCTTGTCACAAGTGATCCCGATCACTGTGGGACTCTCCCCATTAGGCCAAGAAGGAAGGAAAAATTCCCTTGGATGTGCCTCAGTTGATCTCTTATGAGTCTTTGTATCTTTTCACCAAGGAGTCACGTTTTCCTCAAGTGATCTCATGTGAGTCACTTCAGCCTCTCTGAAGGGAGAGGCTTTAATCAGCAAATGATTAAATTAAAAACAACTTCGTACTGCAAAAGACACATTGCCATTAATCCTCCTCAAAATACTCTCCCTCACCCAAACACACTTATCCCATTGTCCTTGCCTCTTTTTGAAACAGTTCTGGAAGTCCTCTTTCCTGCGTGTGACCTTGGGAGGATATAGTTGTTGATTTGATTGTTTGTATGCACTGGTGTGGCTGCTTCAATGTCTTGAATCAATTCAAAGCATTTATCTTTCATGGCCATTTTGCCTTTGGGAAAGAAGTTATTGGGTACCAGATCCACAAATAAGCTCTGAAATGCTTGTTTATCTCTTACCTAGATCCACTAGCTCACAGACTGAGGGGGACTGCAGAGGTATGCTGTCATAATACCCAGCTTCTATTATCCCCCAGTTCTGTGTCCAAGGTAACCCAATTCCTAGGTAATTGAACTGAAATATGAGTTGGGCTCTAGAATCAGCTCTCTTCAATTCTATAGGATAGTGCTTCATTACTGATATTTCAAAAATAATGAAAGAAGTAAGAGATTTATACCCTACTTGCATGAAAGAAAAAAAGTCTGTAAAATTGTTTTGTGGAGAGACATCTAAATGTTTTCATAAATGTTCAATGTCTTTTAGAGAACTTTAATGCTGAGATAGTTTAAATGCGTAGTAATTTTTAATAAAATTTTCACAAGGATGAAGTAACATACATGAGTGGATTTTTACCTTTTAGTATTAAGCCTCTTCTAAAAAAATACAAGTAAAACCTTTAATTATTATAATGTTCTAAAAATGTAATTTGAAGGCTTGTATCTCTTAGAAGATGATTAATATATTTTTTAACTTTTATGGATATCTGAGGGTCGGTATTATTAATAATAATTATATTGCATTGTAAAATACACAGTTCCTCATAGATGCTAGTTAAAGTGTCTCATGCCATTTGTTCCCACATCAAAAAGTGCCATGAATTGTGACTTCGAGAGGATGTATTTGTTGATTTGATTGTTTGTATGCTTTTTAAGCTAAAAGTTATTTCTCTCACTTTTAAAGCCTATCTTTCAATTTCTACTTTGAGATTAGAAATCTGCAAAGTTTTCCTGTGAAGGGCCAGATAGTAAATAGTTTAGGCTTTGTGTCCCATACACAGTGTGATCAAATAGTATGGCAAATGATTAAATTAAAAACAACTACTTATTGCAAAAGACACATTGCCATTAATCCTCCTCGAAATACTCTCCCTCACCCAAACACACTTATCCCATTGTCCTTGCCTCTTTTTGAAACAGTTCTGGAAGTCCTCCTTCCTGAGTGTGACCTTGGGAGGATATAGTTGTTGATTTGATTGTTTGTATGCGCTGGTGTGGCTGCTTCAATGTCTTGAATCAGTTCAAAGCTTTTGTCTTTCATGGCCATTTTGCCTTTGGGAAAGAGCCAGAAGTTATTGGGTACCAGATCCAGTAAATAAGGTGGATAAGGACACCGCATGATGTTTGACTGTGTAACATCTGACCAATGGTAAAACAGGTGAATGTTTTAAACAATTTACCACAGTAAAATATATATTGTCATTAACCCCACTCAAAATACTCCCCCTAACTTTGAACACTCTTATCCCATTATTCTTGGCAATGTGTCTTTTACTATAAGTTTTTTTTTTAATTAAATATTAACTGTAATTTTTTATCACTCCTTGTATTGTCTCTATCACATGCATTTATCTCTGCAGTTGTAGCACAAAATAGTCCTAGACAACACACAAATGAATGGGAGGTCGTATTCCAAAGAAACTTTATTTTCAGAAACAGGCAGTTGGCCAGACTTAGCCCCTGTTCTAAACTGGTGAGAGTTGTGGAATAGCTATGTAGAGTCATTTGTAAAAATGTAGACAGAATTTTTAAAAATGTAAATATTCTTTCAAAGAACCAACTTTTCGATTCATTGATTCTTTGTATTGTTTTCTTAGTCTCTATTGCATTAACTTCTGCTCTTATCTTTAAAATTTCCTCCCTTGTATGAGCTTTGGGTTTGATTTGGTCTTCTATTTCTAGAAGTTTGAGGTTCAACATTAGACTGTTTCTTTAAGCTTGTTCTGTTTTCCTGATGTGTGAGTTCACTGCTATAAATTTCCCTGCTTTTATTGCATCCCAAAAGTTTCATATGTTGTATTGGCATTATGATTTAATTGTATATACTGTTTAATTTCGTCTGTAGACCCAATCCAAAAATGGGCATCTGAGATGCATACACACTTCTCAGATGAAGAAATACAAATGACAAATAAATACACAAAAAATGTTCAACATCATTTGTCATTCAAGAGATGCAAATTAAAACAACACTGAGATTCCATCTCATCCCAGAAAGAATGGCTATCATCAAAAAATCAACCAATAACAAATGTTGGTAGGGCTATGGGGAAAAAGGAACTCTTCTCCACTGTTGGTGGGAGTGTCAACTGGTGCAACCACTGTGGAAATCAGTGTGAGATTCCTTAAAAAACTAGGATTAGAGGTCCCATTTGACTAGCTATTCCTCTTCTGTGTATCTTTCCAGAAGAATTAAAAACATCATAGCACAGTGATATATGTGCACCCATGTTTATAGCAGCACAATTTGTAATAGCTAAATCTTGGAAACAACCAAAATGCCCATCAACTGAGGAATGGATAAAAAAGATGTAGTTTTTTTTTTATATAATGGAGTACTACTCAGCCATAAAGAAGGATAAACTGGAGACTTTATAGGTAAATGGATGCAACTCAAGACCATACTCATAAGTGAAATAAATCGAACCAATATGTGTAAACATCGTATTGTCTCACTAGTGTGAGAAATTGAATGAGTAAATAAGATCCAAAATGTACAATAGATATTGTGAATTGGGAAGAAACTAAAAGAAAAGACAAACTGTGATGGGGGAAAGGGGAAAGGAAAGAAGGGAAAAAGAAAAATATATGTATACACAAGATAGTTAAGATAGTTATACTACTAATTTCTCTTAGTTCATTGGAAAGAAAGGTTTGTGCTAATATCATTTGGACAAGCTATCATGCCTATATCTTGTACTCTGAATAACTACTATAAAGACAACAATACATAGTGTATTAATTATTATAACTCTCCTACTGACCTGATTTGAAACTGTTTTATTGTTGTTTTTAATTTTTCTCTTTAGAATTAAAAAAAATGTAAATAAATGTTGCATAATGATTAATATGATCCTAAAAGGAAAATATATAAAATTGTGTGCCCCAATTTTATGACAAAATGTTTAGGTATTTAGATGTTTTTCTACTGTTTCTCTTTTCTTTGTAATTTTTTTTCACAGCTATGTCTAGGCAGCATGTATTTAATGTCATTGATAAATGTACTCCAGTTACACGGGCCTCATATGAATGTTTGCATGTGTTTCTTGATGTGTCTTAGATTCAGTTAAAGTCACAGTTAAAGTCACAGAGTACTAACTAAGATTTCATTAGTTTCAATAATCTTTGTTGTTGAATCCAGATTCTCTGAATTCTGGAGAGTTCAATAACCCCAACTCCAACCACCATGGAAAAAGCTCTGACTCCACTTCTGCCCTGGATAGCAAAGGCCAAGTAAGGAACCTAGAATTCCATCTTCCTGAGGCTGTAGGAAGGAGACCCAGTACCCACTGTGGGGTGTTGTTGTCAGAGAAGGTCAAACAGGGACCTGGGATTTTCATCTGGACTGGCCAGTAGCAAGGCTCTACTCTGATCCAAGTTTGTGAGGAGAGACAGCTGGGGATTCCAGACTTTGACCCTGCCTGGAATGGGACCCATCCTCCTCATTTGTATTCAGGGAAGGCCAGGGAAAACTAGTTTTTAAAAAATGTCATCTTATAAAAGTCCACATTTATGAAGAGGATCAGAGCTATGACACCAAATGCTTTGGATTTATCTCATCAATATTAATCTTTTCACTAGCTTTGTATCATTCCATTTATTGACTCTTGGAGGAAAATCTACTGCCAAGAATCACAGATAAAGGCAAATTAGACCCAGAACTGTACCCCTGAAGTCTCTAGTCCAGTGGTGGTGAATCAATGGCACACATGCTGCAGCAAGCTCTTTGTATCATCGAAAGCTCTAAAAGGTTCATCATCACTGCATCGAAAGGGAGAGATACTCATGCAGACATCAACATGGCCTGGATGGGGCCCTTCTGGTCTTCGGCTTTATAAAAATAAAAATTCTCCATCTTGGCTTGCCCGTGCTAGAATTTAATAAGCTAGAAGTGGCACAGAGGACACACTTGACTAAGGAAAGCAAAGGGACAAATACCCCTAGTTCAAATGTTTATATCCCAGTAAAGGAAGTACAGAGCATTATGTATAATTTTTATGTCCAATGAACTCTGAAAGTTATTTTGCCCTCTTATGTTATCATCAAACTTACTTAATGGCATGACCTGTCCTGAATAGTCACTAGGCTGTCTGTAATCTTTATTTATCACACTTGTGAGAATACATGTATATGTCACTGGAGAAATATCAATGTATTTGATTATAGGTACAGCCCCAAACACAGAGATTTTCTAACTTTTATATGATAATTGTATTACTTTTGAAAAATGCCGCCCAAGCCTATAAAAACCTGAGTTAAAAAACACGCCTGCTGGTGAGAAGGCTCAGCGGGGTAAGCACCTGCCCGGCAAGCGCGAGGGCCCAAGTTCGACTCCCGGAACCCACATACGAAAAAGGGGCCGGTGATATTGCTCAGCGGCACGGGCGCCTGCTGGCGCGCGAGGTCCAGAGGTCGACCCCCCGGTACCCACACACACAAAAAAAATCACGCCTATCCTGAACCCTTTCAGGTAAGGGATTATGTACCTGAAGTAATTATGAGTGAAGGCTTCTCATAGAGGATATGGCATGAAAGCTCGATGAAGACTGTGCTGGTTTTTGAATGCCACGTTATGGATGTTGGAAATTTGACTTTAGGTTGTAAAGAACCTTTATTTGCTTTTGAAGAAGCAAATGAAATCTTCAACCATATTTTATCAAAAATTTTTTTTGGTTTGTATTCCTGAGCATACTATTTTAAAGTTCTTTCCTGAAACAATTATGAACACTGTGATCTTTTCTTTTGAGTAAGATAATGATGTCAGATGAAATGACTTTTGAAAGCAAATATTTTTATGCATCATTTGTTTCCTCGTGAAGGTGTGTGGGAGAAATAGGGCTAGAGAAAGCAATTTCAGATCGTGTCTGCAGCCTGCTAAGAGTCTACTGTATAAATATGGCTGGCGTTTGCTGTCTCCAATGACTTTGCTTTCAAAATACAAGAATTTCCTTCAGAAAGGAAAAAAAAAAAAAAAGGCCAGGCATGGTGGTGCCCACCTGTAATCCCAGCATGGCAGAGGCAGGAGGATTGCTGAGAGTTCAAGACCACCCTGGGCTACAAAATGAGTTCAAGTCCAGCTTGAACTGCATAGTAAAACCCTGTCTCAAAAAAGGAAAAAAAAAAAAAAAAAAACAAGCAAACATACAAGAAATAGTAAATTATTTTCCTTTTGTTTGCATTCCCTTACTAAAGATATCTAAAGGCAAAAATCAAGATGACTTGCTCTCTATTAGGTTAAGAAAATTAACTGACAAAGTAGAGATTTTTTTTTGGTCTATGTGTCACTCATTTTAAGTCTTTAAACTTGGCCTTTAGAAACAGTCAGCAAAAATTTGGCAATTAAAAAATTGACTCCAGAAATGGGACCGTCTCAGTTTCTGTTTTTTTTAATTTTTTTAATTTTAGACTATCTGCATAGTTTGCTCGCTTCTTACTTTTTTTCCCCAATATTATAATATTTGATACTGGGTGTCCAAGAATAAAATACATGTTAACTTTTTAAGATGGCATTTGAAGGTCTTGGAAGCATAGGTAAGCATATATAATTAAACTACGAATGATAAAATTTTCAAAAAAGTTTTTGGTAGCCATGTTAGCAATATTATTAATCTGCTTCCTAGAAGATTCCAATACTTAATCATCTCCACAGGGAATCTAAAAGTTTGATTCAATTCATAGTTTGTGGTTTTCTGAAATTTCCGATTTGACATCAGAATGACTGAGAATAGTATAACATGCTTGTAAACATTGTATGGCTCTCAATAGAGTCTAAGGATGAAGCAGTTATATTAGGCCATGAATGAAGTATTTTGAGATGATGTAAACTCAACAGTTATATTTAAATTTATTTATTTGCTGTGTTGGGAATGAAATCCAGGGTCTTGAAAGCTAAGCAAGTGCTCTGCCTCTAAGCTTCATCACAGCCTGACATTCTTAAATTACTTACAAAAGTAAAAGGGACGGCAATAATTTCAAAACAAATATTCACATATTTACTTCTGAGTTCAAAATATTCTACAGTAAGTGTTAAAATTTGACAATATGGAAATGCAAAGATAAAATTGTTGATAATAATCTGTTGACATTTTTAATGTTCTACAGTTACTGTATCTCATGTTTTACATACATTATCTCAGTTAAAATACCCTCTGATGTGTTATTGTGTACATTTTACACAAGCAGACTGACAAGTAGAGGAGGCGGGTGACTTGCTCAACGGAGTGAGAAGTGGCAAAGCAGAAGTCACTCACAGGAAGTCCAAATGGAGAGTGCGTGTTCCGAACAGCTGTACCCCACTGCTTCCCCTCGGTCAACAGTGATCACTGAAATAATCAGCAAGAAATAGTCACCACTATATTTTTGTGTATATGTGTTCAATATCCCCCCAAATACACACACACACACACACACACACACACACACACACACACACACACACACGCAGCCTAATTGAAATCATAGTTCAGGCTGGTTGCTGGCATTTTAATGATGGAAACTATTCAGACTAATAAAAGGGAAAAAATGTGATATTCTTACATGCTAATTCAACAGTACTGTATAAGCAAGACCTTGAATTAAAAACAACAAAAAACTCAAACAAAAACAAAAACACCCCACCAGCAAGCTGACACCTCCTCCCAGGCAAAAGCCAATTCCGTTTCTCTGCTCAGCTCCAGGGGTCAGTGAGAGCATCAGACAGTGGTAGAGAATGGAGGATAGGGGGTTGATTTTCCCCATGTTATCTTCATATCCCTTCCTTGGCAAATATAAGAATACAGGATATTGTTAATGACTTAAAGTTTTAGAATTAGGAAATAAATATATTAAATTACTTTAATAAAAGTATTTGTGTTTGCGTTAAAAGAGTAATGCATTTAAACACAAGAATGACTAGTAGGTAATTTGTAACAAGTTCTAACTTAAAAAAAAAACCTGTCTTTTAAAAATACATTAGTTCTTGTTAAGCAGACCTTGGGAAAAGGAAACAAGAAATTCCTATTAGTGGGGAACCCACTAAGTGCTAAACTCTGTATTAAGTATTTTTTTTCTTCCTTCCTCCCTCCCTCCCTCCCTTGCTTCCTTCCTTCCTCCCTTCCTTCCTTTCTTCCTTTCTTCCTCTTGCCTCAGCAACATGTAAAGGAGATTATTAGCTTCATTTTGCAATAATAAAGCTGAAAGAGTTAAGAAATTTTTCCAGGAACACACTGCTGGTGACTGGTAATGCTGGAAGTTAACTTGGCAATGTATAGCTCTCAAATTCAAATATTTCCTACAATCTAAGAGTTTGACAACCAGTTCGTCCTAATCTTCAGGATGTAGAGTGGGCTTATTTGTAATAGGAGAGGTGAAACAGAGAAAAGGAAAGCAATAATTCCCACTTGAATCAGTTTTGTAGTTGTAAGCTACCTTGCCAAAAGTTAATTGCTTTTCTTACAGAGATTTAAAAAATTGATGTAAATGACATATCAAAAAATTTACTGTATAAAATATACAGTTCATTGGTTTTCAGTATAGTCATCAGGACACGCAAACATCTAATTCTGGAATGTTTTTCATCAGCCCTAAAAGAAACCCCAGCCCCATTAGTATTCATTTCTTATAGAGTCTCAGTAGAGCAAAATCTTCAAAACATTTCTTCTACAGAGTTAATTTTCTTAGATTCTTCCCTCAAAAAAATTATTCTTAGTTTATTTTATAGATACAGGAGAAACATTATGAAAATAGTCTCAAGTAATAGAGGATTGATGTTAACTTTTTTGAATATACATTCAAGAATGAAATGGATTATTAATGAGAAAGTTTCCCAAATGCTGTAGATATGAATAAAATCCCAACACTACTACCATGCTCATTATCACCACTATTGAGAAGCTATAATCTGGCAGGCATTGTATTGAGGTATTCTATCTTGATCAATGTGATAATAATTCTGCTAATTAGTTATTAGTACTCTATTGCAGAATTAAGAAAAATTGAAGCTTGGAGAGGGGAAGTCATCTAGGGTCAGAATTGAGAAAGCCACATCCATTTAAATTTGAAAGCAACAAGCTTTAACTACTAAGCTCTACTGAAATAGGAAATGGATCAAAGAGAACACACCTCAGAATGAAAAGAACATTTGAGTCTAACTGCAATATTTGTACAAGACCAGGATGCTGAAAATGATTTTCTAGTGCTGGCCCCTAGAAGCATTACCATAGGGATATGCATATCACATGATTGGATCCTTACCATGTATACCTGCATAAGATTATAAAAACTAGATCTTTCTAGTCCTTCCATTTTCTATTTCTTGATAATTAACCTATAAATCTAGAAATGGAAAAAATTGCAAAATCTGAAAATATGAGACTGTTATTCACTTTTCATTGCTGTGACTAAATGTCTAAGAAAAAACAATTTAAAGGGGAAAGGTGTATTTTAGCTTGTAGATTCAGAGGTTCCCGTCCATGGTTGTCTGACTCCACAGCAGGAAAATCCAGGTGCAAGAGCGTGGTGGAGAAAAACTACTCACTTCAAGGCATCCAGAAAGCAGAGAGGGTTGCAGACAGCCAGAGAAGAAGGATCCAAGGACAAGACAAATTCAAAGGCATGCGCCAGTAACCTACCTCCTAGTATCCCATTCAGCTATCAACTCGCTAATGGCTTCATCCACTGATAAGGTTAGTGGGCTCATGATTCAATTTCTTTTCTAGGCCCTATGTCTGAACGTTGCTGCACTGGGGATCAAGCCATCAATACAGGAGCCTTTGAGGGGCGCTTCGTACTTCGGCCATAATGTACACCTTTCAAAGTGAATCTATAGAAACTTCTTTTCCCAGATCTTTGACAATTGATCTTCCAAGACCATTTCATTAGGCTAGGCTTTCTTTTTCCTGACTTGAGTTTCTTTTTGCCCCTTTTATTCCATCCTTTACTTGGATAATACAGTATTTGAAACCATTTAGTAGGTATATCATTGACTTTAAGGTAAGGAGGGGTGACACATCTGATTTTGTATATAACTGGAATGTGAGGTCATTTTAAAGTTGATTAAGGCTTTATCTTTAGGTAAATTGTATATTTAATCTTGAAAGAAACACAATTATATAACTATTCTGCAACTCTGGGTGAAATTTCCAATCCAATCCAACAGACGTGTATCAACCATTTATTGTGCATTGAGTAGCATCTGTGGTATTGTATGGAGAAAAATGGTAATGGCAGCATTTTATGATGAACAAACCTCAGGTTTTCCATTAGAGAGAACAAAAGTTTGTGTGTGTATGTGTGTGTGCATGTGTGTACAAGCTCCCTTGAGGTCAGGAAATGTGTATAAAACATACACACAACTAATTGTGATACAAGGTATAAGGTGGTAAGTGCCTCAGCTTTTCCTGGTGCTTTCAGCTAAATCAACAACCTCACCCCATCTTTAGCCACTATGGAATCAGGAATTTCTCTTTTTTGAACCTGTCATATTTACAACTGTCCTTTAGTTTATATGATTATTTGGCTGACTTTCCAACTAGTACTTTGGTTCCTTGGTTGCTATGTCAGATCTAAAGGCCATAAACAAAACAAATGATAGATTATAATCTGAAAGTTCCTTCTATACTAAGAAACATGCATAGGTGATCCCAAAAGAGGGATGCCTAACCTAGCCAGGGAAAGTTTGGTGGGGGTGATGATGGTCCCATGTTCTGAAGAATAGATATGAATTCCCTGGAGGAAGGAAGAAGGCAATATATTCCAGGCAAGTGGATAAGTATGTGTAAAGTTTTAGAGATATAAACATGAGACAGCAGGGCTCAAGGATGGGGTTAGAATTAAATTTATATATTAAGATAAAAGAAGCTAAAGAAAAATCATCAGCTTTTCATAAGTAAAGTTCAAGGTGTCACCTAAATGCTATGAAAAGATTCTAAAGTGAAATGTTCTTAAGTTATTTGAGTTTTGAGGTGATTATTTTGGCATTGTGGAAGCTGAACTGAAGGTACTTGGACTTCTTTTAATAAAGAGATTGGGAAAATCAGGCTAGAAGTGATGAGGTTCTGAAAGAAGGCAAGAAGGAAGGGACAGATATTGGAGATGTTAAGGAAATAGTATCTATAATACTCTGGAGGGGAATTGGCAAGAAATGTCTTGAATAGCTCATGAAGTTGTGAATTTGGAAACTGGAGAGATCAGTGTAGCTATTTACTAAGACAGAGAGCTCTTCAGACTTGCAGGACAGGTAAATGCATGTGTTGGGTGTAGACATGCTGTCTGGAGGCACCTGTGCAACAATGAAGTGGATCTTTCCAAGCAAGAGTGGAAATATATGATGAAAATTTATGGAGAGAAGACACAGACCCTGGAGTCTTCAGTTATCTATGAATTTTAATATGGAAGATGATGCCAAGAAAAGTTAAGAAACGGAAAATATTAGAGGCTGCAACCTCAGAAAGTAGCAATGCTTCGAGACAGGCAGAGAGGAAACCATGATGTTAAAAGAGAAGCCAAAAGAAAACCAAGGATAAAGTGGTGTCTCTGAAGTTAAGGAGGAAGAATTTCATGAAACAGTGAGGGGTCTGTTAAAAATTATTAATCAGCAATTATTTTAACACGTGTAATTACTCCTTTCCATTAGAAGAAAATACGTCCATTGAATCTGGAATAGCCTAGTTTACAGTGATTTCATAAAAAACAAACTTTAGTGCGATCGTGTGTGGAACAGGGAGGGTTTCACATGTTTAGGACAGCACCACAGTGCTAGGTAGTACATCTAGATTCCTCTCAGTGATATTTGTATGTTCCTGGGATGGAAAAAAGAGAGAAGAGAAAGGGATACACAGGCAGTGGAGGGGTTTGAAAATCCCACGTGAGGCTCTTACCTGGTACATCGACAGGGATTCTTGGCTTTAACCTGTGTTCTACAGAGACAGAAAATGTGCATAATTGCATTTATAGCAAGCTACATAAAAGGGGGTGAAATATTTATCATCCAACTTACCATATCACTAACAAGCCTTCACTATGAGTCTAGCCAGTGCCTCCAATTAACTCGCTGTCTCCTCTTTCCTCTGCTTTGACTACAAATCCACAATCACTTATATCAGGACAATTGAAGTTCACCACTGTGAGAGTTGGCACCAGCCATAAACTAAGACTCTCCCATTCTTCATTCCCCAAGTTGACAGTACTAAAACCTTCATTTACAGTAAAGGCAACACTAATTTTTATTGTTTTCTGGTCTTTAAATGAATAACTTCCCTCTGCTTTTGGAAAAAAGACAATTTGCAAAAAATATTCAATTTCTGGAGAAAGAAAAATGTCCTCAATTATTAATATGCATATGTTCAAATAACTAATTTGTATGCTATCAAAACCAGAGGCGGCACCAAGGTGTCTTTTAAAGGACATTGAATGAGAGGACCTGTTTGAGCCACTACTTTGCAACTCTATCCATAGAAGATGTGTAACTTCAGGGGACATCGCTGTCCCCTTTGCGTTTTCTTTTCTGCTAAAGGATGGATACAGATAATAAATGCCTATCTTGGTTTGAGTGAGTTTTGGTATATTTTACCTCTTAATCCCTGAAGGAAGTCACTCCATAAATAAATTTCCTTTTACTACCTGTATTTTTGAAGAACTTCTTGACAAATGTCATAATATTGTACATATTTTTCCATTGTTCACATCCCTCATAGGCAAAGAGAATTTCTGTAAACGAGTCTTCAGACCTGACTATCCATTTAATACATGGATTTAGTATTATACAGAAACTTGATGAGATTTATACTTAGAAAGGTTAGATGATGTAGGGGCTCAAAAGAGTTAGTCTAGTCTTTATTATTAGATGTCATGGGGTTTTTTGTGTCTTTAATACTCAAGATTATTGAAATTCAATGAAGGCATATGGGTGTCAAATACATTTTATTTTAATTATGTGGTAGCAACTAAAATGAGTACATAATTTAAAAATAAAATACAAGTAATATCCCAGATTTTGAGTACCTTGGAAACTTCTTATTTTTTATTCATGTACCCCCTTCACACTAGAGGATAAGGCTCATCAATACCTGCATTGTTTCTGGTGTTAATGAGAAGGCATGTTTCTCATTAAAGCCTTCTAATTCTCACTTATATTTTGTTCGTATCTGGGAAATAATGTTTTGAGTTCTGTGTATCTCTTTCACTACCTGAATTTTAATATTTTAACCAAGCTAAATGATAAAATACTGTTTCAATCAAAGAAAAGTTTCTACAGGTAATTTTGTTTTAGCATGTATTTTGATGAATAATATGTACATATGGTACAAGGATTTGAAAGTACGGAAAGTCTCCTTGTCCGTGCTGTGTTCTCCTTTCTAATCCTTCTCCCTAAGACTGCACCAATACCTGTTTCTGATGTGCCCTTCCCAGAGCCTGTGAATTAATAAACATAAACATAAATGTATGACCATTTTTCTCTACTGCACAAATTGCAGTGTACTCTCTCTCTAAATTTAGTAATAAATTTCATAAATCTCTTCATATCAATATATATGGAGTTACTACATTCTTTTAAAAATTGTGCTACATTTCTTTGTGCCAAAATGTAATTAGTTCCCTATTGATAGCTTATTATTAATAGTATAAAAGAGGGGCCAGGGATGTAGCTCAGCGGCACAGCACCTGCCTGGCAAGTGTGAGGCCCTGAGTTCAATTTCCGGTACAAAAAAAAAAGTGTAAAAGTATTTTCAGCAATGTTCTCTGGCTGTCTTGTGCAGTGGTTACTGTTGCATGGGTATGCAATTGTATCTTGAAGTTAATAATTAAAAAAGGAATTGCAAAAGGGAGGACTGGCATTTTAAATTTTGAAAGATAGAGACAAATTGTTAACCATTAAGGCATTGCTGTTTACTCTTACCAAGAATATATGAGAGTTCCCATTTCCCTTATGTTCTCTCTAGTACTCTAAGTTATCAAACATTTTTATCCTTGAAATTCGAATAACTGAGAAATGATATGTTATCGTGGATAAAGTTTATATTTTCAAGTTAAAGGTAGATTTTATCTTCTATATTATTTTGTGACTTATTCCTTTTTAAATGTAATGTAGACTTATAAATATTTCCCAAAATGGAAAATCTATACCAATAGCCTCCATTTATTTAATTCTATCAATATTTCATATTTAATAAATAAATTATTACACCTTCTAGGTACTAAAATATACAAAAACTGATGATATGTTCATGGGTAGTAAAATTTGTAGGCAAGGGGCTCATAACCTTGGGGAAAGTCATATATGTAAATATATATTCCTAAATTTGTATTATATATATACAGAATAAAATAAATTCTAGATTGAGGAACTACAGTGAACTATGGAAGTACAGGGGAAGTTGTAATTAATTTGGAGTCAAAGGGGGAGACATCAGGGAATTTCCTAGAGAGTTCACTGTGGCTCCTATGGTAGGTCTTAAAGAATGTGTGAGATTCTTAGGGTCAGAGAAGTGTACAGGTGATAGGAGAGAGGACTGGGAACACCCATTTGGAACTATGCCCCTAACTGGGAATGAATTTTGACTAATGAGCAAATGTTTTTCCTTGACCTTCATAAGTATTCATTATCTTGGATTGACTGACTTCATATTTCTCACAATAAACAACTCATACTTGGCTATGATGAGATAAAAACATTTTCCTTCTATTTGGCTCAGGCATCTCCTTTTTAAAGTTTTCTTATAACTGGCAAGCTCCGCATTTGTTCAAAACAACTCATTAAAGTTGAAGAAAAACATGTACCGTAGTAGCAAATCCTGAAAGCGTTATCTGCTCTGAGATTGGGGAAGAGGTGGAAAGGTTTATGAAAAATACAGAGAAGTCTTATTTCTCAATATGATTTCAGTAGGCTTTATCAGAAAGCACAGAAAAATTAAATGATTCCTTGCCTGGTTATTTGTTTTTGGACTATTAAGAGATGATATACCTATAGTAAGTGGGATTTATTTGTTTAGTAGCAAATGGCGATATGATGTAACACACGACAGGGCTGCAGATAAGTCTAGAGTTTGATTTCCGGACACGGTTTCTGTTCAGAAGCAGTCTGCTCTTTAGTGGAGGCAGTTATTAAATGTGACTATTAAGCCTGGGTATTGTGTATTTTAATGCTGGGTAAATCCTTTAGTTCAGTCTGCCATGATCCCAGTACTCTGGGAAGCTGAGGCAGGAGGATTACAAGTTTGAACCTAGCCTAGGCAACTTAGCAACTTGGTGAGACCCTGTCTCAAAATAAAAAGCAAAACAAAAAGGCTGGGGATGTAGCTTCATGTGAAGGCCCTGGTTCACCCATAGGCTCACATCCAAATAGCCTTAACCTAGATGAAGCTTCTAATTGCTGATTACCCACTTTTCAAAAAATAGAATTAAGTACTCCCATTTTGTATCTTCTTTTGACTTTTTACTGCTATCAATACTGTGAAGCTAGTTCTTACTTATGATTAATATATTTCTCTCCTTGCTTTTTAGGGCAAGGAGTTAGGTTTAGTTCCTAAATATTTGTAGGGTGGGTGGATACATGGATAGATGGGTTAAATTTACCTAGAAACCCTAAGAGCCTTTTCTCTAATGACAGTAGATTTGTTTTGAAAAAAATCTCAATTTAAAAAAAAACACTTTAATACAATTTAACTGGAATTATTCTCTTTCGTGGAAATATTGGTCTTTTAAAAGCGAATTTGAAGAACCAAAGTGTATTTGTTCTGATATAAAAATGGGAAAATGATATGAGCAAAAAATTCTCCTTCCCAAATAAGGTTTCAAATGACATAATAATGTTCAAATTCATTCATAATTACAGACATGCACATTAAGACAATATCATAATCAAATGGACAAGGATGAAAAGTAGAAAAATAAATTTTGTTAGTGAGACTGTGGGGAAATTTAGCATCGCTTTGATGGTTAATCTTAGTCATCAACTTGGTTGGCTTGCAAGATGTCCAGCAAATTAGTGAAGCACATTTCTGAGTGTATCTATGTCTCTATGTGTGTGTGTGGGAATAATAGGGATGTAACCTTGGGGAGAATATCTGGACCCGGGCCCTTTCCTTTCTGACTCTTCCTCTGCTCTGTTTCCTGGATGCCATGAATCGAGCACCTTTCTTCCACCACGCCCTTTTGCCATGCCATTTCCATCTTGAAGCCAGCTAACTATGGATTGAAGTTGTGAAACTGTGACCCAAAATAAACTTCTCTTCCTTGAAATTGTAGGTGTCAGGTGTTTTGTCCCAGCAACAGAAATCTAATACAGTTACCAAACCAAGCTACCCATACACTTTTTGACCCATTATTCACATTTTTAAGAGATTTACCTGAGGACAATCTACAACAATATGAAAATACTATACCTAAAGTTATTTATTGCAGCATTATTCGTGATAGCACAGCACTAAAAGAAAAGCTGCAACACAAGGGTACGTGCTTGTTTGTGCAAATGAAACAGAGGAAAGATAAATGTAAAGAGTTCATTTATCTACAGGTTGTGCTTAGGAAAGTGGAAAGAAGGAAGAAAAGGGGAACAACCAGGAACTCTAAAAAGCGTGAACACTGTTGGAGCACTGTATATGATTTTTGGTAAAGCTTTGATCCTTAGCACTATACCAGTGTTTAACCCACCTAAGTAATAAGCAATTAAAGTTATTTAATTTTAATTAAGTAATTAAAGTCAATAAGTATGGCACCCAAACAGTACCAATGTAAAATACTAGCCTAAGTCATTTGGAGAATTTTTTTTTTTAATGTGGGTACCAGGAGTCGAACTCAGGACCTCGCGCTTGCCAGCAGGTGCTTGTGCCACTGAGCGATATCACCGGCCCTTTTTTTCCTTTATGTGGGTACTGGCAGTCGAACTCAGGACCTCACGCTTGCCAGGCAGGTGCTTATGCTGCTGAGCTATCTCACTGGCCCCTGGAGAATATTTTGACTGGATTCTGTAAAGACAAAAACAACTGCACCAGTTATACTTTAGTAATAAATCTATTTCTTACGAGAGCCTTGGTTAGCAATTCTGTAATTACTTTACAGTGTATACAGTGTTTACTACTTTAGGTGTAAACTGAATAAAATTGAATAAATATGTGGACATATTATAAAGAGTGTAATTCAGGTTATTCCTTGTCAGATAAAGAAGTTACCGACAAGGAAAGGGCAAAAGCTAAACGAAACCTATAGTACTGGAGTGAAAGACAGGTGCCAGTTACCTTTATCTTGTGATTGCAAACTACAGTGAATGTCAAAGTTTTAAAAAATTTATTACAATAAAAGACACACTGCTGCTAACCTCCTTGAAATCCTGCTCCGTACTTCAAACACACTTATCCTATCATTCTTGCCACCTTCTGAAGCAGTTCTAAAAGCCCTCTTCTTAGGACTTTTAGTTACACTATGATGGCTGCCTCAATTTTCTGAATCAATTCAAAACAATTACCTTTCATGGTCATTTTGACTTTGGACAAGAGTCAGAAGTTGCATGGTGCCAGATTCAATGATAAGGTGGATGAGGGCACGCTGCAATGTTTCTACAAGCTTGCCTTTCCACTGGATAGCGCCTGGCATCAAAATTCACCAGGCTTGATCACATTTCATAAGGACACAAAAGACTTCCAGAACTGCTCTAAAAAGTGGCAAAAATGATAGGATACATGTGCTTGATATGAGCGGTAGTCTCTTTAGGGAGATTAGTTGCAATGTATCTTTTACTGTAATAAAAATTTTGTGATTTAAATATTCACTGTGTATTTTGATCACCCCTTGCATTTTGGATAAATTTATCTGTGTCTCTATCTGATAGAGCAAAATGTAGAAATAAATACGACATTTGTGTATGTGTGGGTTTGTACACATACCTGTGCTTCCTAACTCCATCAAGAAGATCTAACAGCAAGGATACCCCAGCACTCAGATTAGAAGTTCGGTGAAGAGTGTATATGAATACTACACTAGTTTCACAACTTTGCTGCAAGTTAAAACTTGTTGCAAAATAAAAATTTTGAAGAAGATTAAATGCAGAAAGAAGAACAACAGAAAATAAAAAGGAACGGGAGGGAGAAGATAAATTTTATTAAAACGTGTGTTCAGTTTTTATGAAAACAGTTAAAACTCTTTAGGTGATATGTCCCTAACAAAATAATCTAGCTACTGATGACTGTTTTGTTGTCACGCATCTAAAGAGATTGGTACTGTTGCCTATCAAATTCAGGTTTTAAAGTTTCTCTAAGGCATGAAATGTGGGCATAGTTTTTATTCTTCCATAGTCACTGGACTACACAGACAATAGAACAAATGAGCTATGCTATATATCATATTTGTTTCAATCTTTTAGTTTTTATGTTAGTTTGCTTTCTTTGTGAAAATAAAGTTACTTTCCACTCAATAAACTTGTTGCCATTAACATTCTCATTAAAAGTTTTGGGACCTGGCCAACTCTGACCAGGTTATTACCTGTTCAATATAGGCTTCCCAGCAGATAAACGCACTGATTAATCATGCAGTTGATTCCAAGAACCAGCAGATTCTTATGTTCAACATGAACAGAAAATACCTTAGATAAGTTATGTTTAAAAGTCTCAGATCTCCTTCATCTGGTTATTAATTCCTAAAAACTGTCAGTATAGAACTCTTTTAAAAATAGATGCTAGGGGCCAGTTATATAGCTCAGTGGCATAAGCGCCTGCCTGGCAAGCGGGAGGTCCTGAGTTCAACTCCTGGTACCCGCATATAAAAAAAAATAGATGCTAGACAGTTAACAATTTCTTCTATTATTATGTAGGGGACTTCTAAATTTGTCTTAAGAAGTGCTGAATTATTTCACGCTGAAACCAAACTGAAGAGTTAGTTATTGGATTACTGGTCCGAGGTGTCTTAAGTCAAACAGAAAAGAGAAAGAATGGCTAACATTAAAACTCTCGATTATGGAGAGAGAGATAATTTAAAATCTAGTCATTAAACCAATAATATATCTTCAAATTTAAATAAAAATTATAATTACCCATAAAAATTTGATTTTGGCTTAGGGAATAATACACAGAAATAGAATACTTGAAAGTTTTTGCTGCAACTAAAATCTGCCACTTTCCTTCCATTCATGTATTCCCGGCTACTGTGGTTTCCACTTGTTTTGTTTTGTCTTGTTTTTGGATATTATGGCACATTTGAAAATATCTCAAGTATCTCAAGATACTTTAGAAAGACTAAACTCTATGTGCCTAACTGTGGAATTGGATAATGATCATATGAAAAGTTGCTTTAAAAGGCATATGCCTTGGAGTCCTGACAGGTATAAGAAAACTTTTAAAAATTAAGTCCAGGTAATAAAATTCTAGTGATCAATTCCCTTTGGAGTCTACTTTGATCAAATTTCCATAACATATAGTAAGAAAATATTTCCCTTTGAAACATGATGTGCTGTCTGATTTAAGCTGACTGTATCTGGGAGTCCAATAACAGCAAAAAACATCTTTGCGTGTAGTCCCTCAGATTCATATTTTTAAGTACTGGATTTTCTCTGACATTACTGTAATTAGTCATAAAAATTATTGTGACAGTGATTCAGACAAGACACCAGTTCATTTGAATATTAATTGTGGTTGAGTTGACATTTCTGCACTGTTTTCTAAGAGGTTTTGATCCTGTAGAAGGGTCAGATGATTCACATTTAAATATTTCCTACAATCAAAATGATAGAGCCACTGTATTGGATCTGATTGGTCCAGCACCTGGAACTGAAGAAAGCTGGTAATGGCACCTTATCTTGCAAAGATAATTAGCATCTTCAAAGCGCTTTCACGTCTCATCTCACTGAATCCTTGCAACCACCTTGCCAGAGAGGCTCATCGTAAACGTGAAAACTGATGCGTAGGAGGATTTCTGTGCTTTAAAATTACGCATGGGCCCACTCACTGTGTTCCACTGAGGGTACCAGGGCCTTGTTCTGTTCACTGGCTACTTTGTAAGGAAATGTGCTTCTCTAGAAGTAAAGCAATAGCTCTTGGCGCTGGGTTCCAGAGCAGGAGAGCTCTACGGGAAAACTCTGCCTTCTGCTGCAGCACAAAGGACTATTTTTAGATGTTTTCCTTTTGCTAATTGTCTCTCTTTCTCTGTGGGGAATTTCTATGGGTAGAATCCCAGATGAGCCAAGTTTCTCACTAATTCCCGCAGAGACTGGAAAGACAATGCTATGGGTTGGTTACTGTGGAGCCTCAGGACCTCCTCGGTGATGACAGTGTGACAGCTTTGGCAAGATCTTCAAGGACCATAAACCCCCCAGATGCCTGGCAATCCCACTGAACAATGGGACTCAGAGGGGATTGGAGGGGGGCTCAGGGCATATTTTCTAGAGTCATGGAACCACCTCAGAATGCCTTGCCTGGAGCTCAGTTCTGGAAAGAATTAAGAGAGCATGCAGAAGCACTGGTTGGGGGCTCCACATGTTCTGGTTTTCTTCCACCACTTTTGAATAAAGAAAGAGAGACTTCTTTCAGGCAATTGAACAATTATTTCAACTTTTAGAAAATAGGTCCTGGGGTGGGTTAGCCTGGAGAGGAAAGAAAGGAAAGATGATCTGAGGGACCACTCTTACTTCCTTGCAGGGAGGAACTAACCAGTCAGTGCTAGGTAGCCTTGAGAAGTCAATTTCTGGCTCAGTGTCAAGGTAAACCTTCTACCTGGTTTTGCAGCTGGGGAGCTGCTGAATGCTGTATCACCTGGACTGTTCAAGCAGAAACTCAGAGAGTAGTATGGACAGTGGCATTCACTGAAAAGTGAGCGTAATCCAAAACCCTATATGAGGGCCGGCGAGATAGCTCAGCGGCATAAGCACCTGCCTGGCAAGTGCGAGGTCCTGAGTTCGACTCCCAGTACCCACATATGAAAAAAGGGCCGGTGATATCGCTCAGCAGCAGTGGCGCCTGCTGGCTCGCGAGGTCCTGAGTTCAACCCCCGGTACCCATAAAAAAAAAACTATATGGGGGGCTAATAATAATGGCTAACATTATTATGAATGAATGGCTATTACGGCATTCATTTATAAATCAGGGTGTGTGTGTATGTGTGTGTGTGTGTGTTTTATCCCTCAACAAAGGGTGTGTGAGATAGATGTTGTCATTAACTTTTAAAGATGAAAAACAGAAAAGTGAGGCACAAGAGAAGTAATCCATTCAATATCACAGCTACTAGGAATTTGAATTCAGGCGGCTTGTTTTGGTTTTCAGTATCTGTACTCTTAACCACGTGCTGTCCTCGAAGGTCCCATTTTGCACCAAGATTCCACGTAGGGTAGGGTGGCATCTTTTAGGATTGGATTGCCTGCATACTTTGTATGCTGCACGCATCACACTTCCAAAAGGGCACCGATGCCATCTAGAAGTGACTGGCCGGGAGGGTGGGACCTTTAAACCCATGGAAAAGTTCACTGGTCCTGGAGACCCTGCTCCTTAGTGCTTTGGGCCAGTGGGCAGAATCTGAGCCCACCAGAATACTTGCGCCAAAGGGAAGCGCTGTTGTCTTCAGATATCCCGCTCACCCGCCTGTCCCTCTGTTCCCTCCTGGGCCACTTCCCACTGCACCTACAATAAGCTTTGCCAGGAAACTGGAAGGCACGCGGACGGTCAAGAACCTGCCAGTCCTCTACTTTACACCCTCTTCCCTGCCCAGACTACCCGAGAGACGCCCAAGGTAACCCAAGGTCACAGCCCCATCCAGGAAATCCAGGTGCCCAATTCGGCGCGCTGCCCACGCTTTGGCACACTTTCTTTCTCTTCGCCCTCCGCAAGAGCTGGCTCTATCCCGCAGATCCTCTGTCTTACCGCACCCCCAGTTCCCTGGAGTCCCTCCTGACGCCCGGCAGCCTCCAGGGTCCAGCTTTTCCTTCCGACTCTTCCTTTCCGCCCGAGTCCCACGCCAGAGTCGCCCTCGCTTCTCCCGCAGCCCATGGGAGCCCGGCTTTCCGGCCGCGCCGAGCCCCTTTCCGTGCGCCCCAGCCGCGGACAGTGGGGACACTGAGGCAGGCGGGCGCCCTGCATTCTTCGCCCGGCGCCGAGCGCAGGAGCGGAAAGGGCACCCTGTCCTCGTGCCTCCGGGCCGCACCTGGAAGGAGGCGCCGGTCTACAGTGACGTCCTCCGCGAGGCTTCCCGCACCCTCCCGCCCGTAGGCGAGCCGCCTCCCTCGGAAAGTCCCCAAGTGTCGCTCGGAGCCCACTAAGGCGTGGCAGCGTCTCTGGCTCCCGCGGGGGCTGTGCCCAGCGGAGCAGCCCTTCTTTCTCCTGCCCGCCCGTCCCGCCCGCGACGCTCGCTCGCCGCGCTCCCTCCCTCGCCCTCCCGGGCGCCCTCGCCACCCATGTGCGAGCCGCCACCCTGCGCCTGGGACGCGCGCGCCATGGACTCGGGACCCGGCTCCGGGAGAGAGGCCGCCTTTTGGTTGGACAATTAGCGGAGGTGGGCGGGGAGCTGGCGAGCCCCACGCGCGCTTCTCCATGAAGATTCTTGCGCTTTCCCTGAAGAAAGGAGTGCATATGCTGCAGTGTCTCTGTGGAAGGAGCCTGAGGTCCAGCAACAGCCTAAGCGGTGAGCCCCTGTCGTTTCCCCAGCCCCCAGCCCTGTCCCTGCGCCCCAACGCCGCGCGCCCGACTTCAGGGCCCTCTGCGCCTCCCTTCCTCCTTGAGACCGCGTGGAAGAGAGGGAAGGAAGGCGGTTCCGCACTGGCTGGGGCAGGGGCCCCACCAGCCCTGTGTGTGTGTGAGTGCGCGCGCGCGTGTGCGCGCGAGTGCGTGTGCGTGTGTGTGTTAGAAACCTCTGAAATCATCGGCGCTCCGTGGAGCGCGCTAGCTGTCTCCGGGCGCCCGCGCTGGACCCGCGCGTCTCTTTCCAGGGCGCCGGTGACCTGCTTCGCACCTCCGGGAGCCTCGCGCCTCGTGATTTGCGAGGGCGGCGTGAGACTTGGAGTTGTTCAGTGTCTCCTGCGAGAAGTCGCTGGTGCCTTGGACAGGAGAGGGGACTTTTAAACAGGTGGCTGGCAAGGCAGGTAGTGTCTTTGATGTTTCTTATGTTGTCTGAAAAGTAGACCTCTGGCCTTCTTGGGGCCTAAGTTTTTCATAGAGTTCAAGAGATTTCTGTCCTCAGTGCTGAAGTAGGAGAGGCCCAGTTAGCCCTGGCCTTTTTCGGTAGGAAAAGAAAGGAAATCAGGTCCTTTGAATGACTTGTAATATTACAAATTTAAAACAAAACAAAGCAAAACAAAACAAAACTAACAGCGAATGAGTGATTCTATTTTCCTGAAGCCTTAAAAAATGATGTTCCGTTTCATGGCAGTTTTTCCATTACTTATTTACTTAAAAATGTAAGTTCCCTTTAGAGCAATCATCTATTCACCTCGCAAGTGCTAATTCGGCGTCTTTTATTCCTTTTTAAAAATTGGGGGTGGGATGTGGAGCGCGAGCAAAGGCCCTCTGTTGTGTCTAAAGAACACAGAGAAGAGTATATTTGGGGATCCATAAATTTTAAATAACTTTATTACTCAAAACTTCAACAACGTTATAATAGATCTTGTCTTTGAAACTTCGTGTGTTATTTTGGGGGATCAGATTCATTTGGTAATGGCACCTGTTTTCACTGTTCTGGAGCTATGTAAATTACATTTGGAAAGATTAGAAGGCATAGAGGTTATATTCATCCTTTCTAAAATTTTGGCTTTGTGGTTACTCACTAGTCAAAATGAAAAATAACGCTATTTTAGGAGAAACTAATTAGATCATTTAGCTCTGTGTGAAATATGAGAACACACTTTTTCGAAATGAAATTAGCGCTGAGTTCTCATGGTTTTACTTCTGCATAATTCAGATTATTTAGACATTCTTTTTGTTTTGCCACCATATTTGTAAGTGCTGAAGTACATTGTATCGTTATATTTTAAACTAAAAGGTTTCAAGTTTAAGTTTTACTCTTTGATAATATGTATTTCAGGAAGACAGTAGAGATGTGTGTTAATATTATTTCATTTTTCAGGTCCTTATTAAAGAAAATGTGAATAGATTGTAACTGGGATTTGTTTCTTTGATGTGAAAAAGTTTAAGGTGTTTTTTGTATGTAATAAAAACAGGGAACTTCCTCATGTAAAGTTAGATAAGATATTCAAATAACTTGCCATCAGTTTTCCAAATACTAACAGACCCAAGTAGGGGTAACTTGTATAATTGGACAACTTGTAACTTGTATAGATTGTTGCAAACGTGAGACTTATGCAGAGTTAAGAGATCCGGTTGCAGAATACTGTCAATAAATCACTACAAATATTTGAAATTCATGATTTGTATCAGGAAAAGTGGAAACAATGGTAAGACTTACCTGGTTCCTATATCTGACATCTCCCTTGATTTAACATGTGATTCTATGAGAACTTTTCTGTTTTATTTGTACTTTGTGTAGTAGATATTTTATTTTTGGGAACTATCATTCTAGTGGACGTCTTGTAAAATGATAAAGTCTCAAGAAGAGAATATGAAGATTCTTTCCCACTCTTTCCACAGAAACAATATAGTGTTATTTACTAAGTGTTTCCAGAATTATACTGCCTTTGTTTGAATTGTGGCTCTTTTAGCTCATGACTGTATAATTAATAGGGGCTTGCTATTTCTCAGTTTATGCATAAATCTAAAACATGATTAATATCTGCCTTGTAAGTTGTTGTAAGGATTGAATGAATTAATAATAGAGGAAGATTTAATGGAACTCTTAGTGTATCCCTGGCACTGTTTGAAGGGCTTTAAGCTTACCACGTGTAACATGTGTAATATATTTTAAATATTACTATGGTTGTCTTTTATTTTCAGTTGATTTCTTTTATGTGACTTGTGCCATTAGCATGACATCACAGCAATACTATATGTAATGTTGGTATGCCCACTGTTTAACTTTTTCATGGAGGAGTAAATTGTTAAAAAATGAGCTAGATTAAACACTCCAATTTTTAAAAATTGGCTAAAAGAAATACAGTAATATTTTGAGCAATGTCAACATGTAATAACAGATTTTCATGGGAGCCAGTTCCCAACTATTTCACGATTGAAGTAAAGGGGAGTCACAGGAAGGAATGAACTTAATTTGTTATAATAGGTTAAAAGATTTATTAGCAGATGATGAGTTTTTGGAATTATAGATACTTCAATATTTTATTTAGATGTTATCAAATAAATGGGGCTATGGAAGTAAAACCAATGATTAATTTTTAGCTTTTCAGTATAATTAAAATATTTTATTTCTCCTAACTTTCCTCTTACCAAGCAATAATGTCTTGTCTGATAATCCATTGCATTAGTATATAAATCCTTTGTTCTTCGGTAGGATGGAGATAACATGAGCTAACAAATCAAAGTCTTAGACAGGGTTAAATTGTTTTTTGGGGGGGCTAAATTATCAGTCTTTTATAATCCTTTTTCTTTTTTTCTCATCTCTCAAAATAAAATGATTTTTAGGCATAGGGAACCCATTCACTAAAAGATGGACTAGAAATTTAAAATTCTAAACACTCTTGTTCAGGGTGTGTGGCATTTAAGGAGTGTAAAGCAGGCTTGTTTTTCTCAAGAGAAGGGACTTTTATAGAGAGCCAGGCTCAAAAAAGAGAAGTGGTTGAAACAAGAGCTTTCATGCTTGCCCCCATTCCTCTGGAGATGTAATTAATGGAAAGCAGAAGCATTCTATTAAAGAGGTCAGTTTTGCCCATTGCTCATCACTTTGGCAGCCAAGACCTCCCTAATGTTGGAGAAGAGTGATTCCTGACCTGATGTCCAGGCTCTAGAGAAAGCTGATTTGGGCTCAGCCTGAACGAAGAGGGCAGCACTTTGGTAGCAAAACCCTACAGTACTTGTAAATAAGTGTGTAGATGTGTGTGTGTGTGAGTGTGTGTGCATGTACATATGTTTCTTGATTTCTTGTGCTATCACTGTAAGTTATTCCAGAAAATCACCCTTATTCCGTGTATACTTGTGACTTGTCTGTGGTATTCACTAAGTTAGAGGCGTCTCAGCCTGGAACTATACAGGATTATAGATGTTTAGACATGGAATAACAGTCACATCAAGGTTCTTTAGTGTGGAATTGAAACATTCTGGGCAAAAATAACTCATCAGTTAACTATATTAAAAGCATGTAACTAAAACTCAGCCATTGTTTTCAAGTATAGTATGTGTATGCAAATGAAAACTGCCCACTTACTGTCAAATTGCATCAGACACTTATATATCTAGGAATCTGAGGTCTAATTACTCAACAGGAAATTGAAATGATTCCAGAACAGATATTTGATTACAAAATAATTATTTGTTGTAAACCTATTTCCCAAGAAAGGGTCCTCTATAATGAGTATTAAGCAATTATTTAAAATTCTGCTGTACTTATAAGTATCCATATCATCTTTAATTTCTTTGTTTTTTTTTTAAATGTAGGTAATAAGTGCCTTCCAAAACTGAAACAAATGAAATAAAATGTTTATTGATTGAGGACATTTTAGATTTAAGTTCAGTCTTCAGAAATCTATCAAAAAAAAAAAAAAACCCAAAAAACAAAAAAATACAAAAATTCTCCTTTTTAAGTTGTGTATTCAGTTTTAAAAAATTGTTTTAGTTTTGAAGTGAGTGGTTTTATTAGGTAACAGCCTTCAATTAGCAAATTGATAAGTGCCTATTCTGTGTAAATGTAGTAGTTACTAGGAATTTATATAGATGTAATCTTTTTATAGTAGTTTTAGGTTCACAGCATAATTGAGAAGGTACAGAGGTACACCCCTGTTACCAATATCCTCCATAAGAGGAATGCATTTGTCGCCATTGGTGGACCTACATTGACATAGCATTATCACCCAGAGTCCGTAGTTTGCATTAGAGTTCAGTTGGTTTTGTGCCTTCCGTCAGTTTGGACAAATGTATAGTGACATATATCTGTCTTTATAATGTATTTTCACTGCCTGAAAAATCCTTTTTAATCTACCTATTCATTCCTCATTGTTCCTTAACCCTAAAAACCACTGATCTTTTCATTATCTCCATACTTTTGCCTTTTCCAGACTATGTATAGTTGGAATGACAGAGTATGTACCCTTTTTAATATTGACTTCTCTCTCTTAGTAATACTCATTTTTGCTTGCTCCATGTCTTTTCATAACTTAATAGTTCATTTCTTTCATTTCTTAATAGTTCATTTCAGACAGTAGGAAAATATTCTGTTGTCTGGATGTACCACAGCTCATGTACAGTCACCTACTAAAGGACATTTTGATTATTTCAAGTTTTGGAAATTAGGAATGAAATTTCTGTAAACATCAATGTAAATGTTTTTGTGTGGACATAAATTGCAGAATGGCTGTACCATTTTGCATTCCTTCCAACAATGAATTCAAGTTCTTGGTGCTCCACATCCTTACCAGAGTTTAGTGTTCGGATGTTTCGATTTGGGGCATTCCAGTAGGTGTGTGGAAATATCTCATTGCTTTGATTTGAAATTCCTTAATGGGTGTATCAAGTTGAATAGCTTCATATGCTTGCTTGCCATTTGTGTTTGTTCATGTCTTTTGACTGTTTTCATACCATTCGCTTCCTCATTAGGGAGTTGTCATTAACACTTTTTACCCGATATTTTGGTTCCACCTTTCGGGTCCATTTCAGGATAGCATTATCACTTTCCTTAGAAGTTAGAGGTGGCTACATTATTTACATTGGCAAATGAAATGTAAATAGAAGTGACATACTTACATATGAAAGTTTAAGTTGTCCAGAGCACAGTTCACCTCAAGCTCTTTGTTACTGCTGATGTTGAAGGTGGTCACTCCGTTAGCTGGTGTCCCTGAGGATCTACAATGGAGAGAACTCCAACACAGGAGCCATGATGGACATTTAGTACAAATGAAAAGTTAAAGGCTCTCTTTGTAATTAGCTTTATTTTTAAGGTAGTTTGTTTTCTAGCCTGTTCCAACTGATATAAGGCACTGCTGCCTACAATAATAAAAAATAATGGAAGATTGCTAGTTTATATTTAGGATTCTTTCTGGTCAAAAACTTCCAAGTTGTCTATGATGTCGTCTTCAGTATATTATGAATAAATGTATTGGTTTCACTCATAGTCTTTCAATAATAAGTTTCACAAACCAAAATATGTGGTTTTGCTATCACATTTCTAGTAAGTTAATGTGGGCCTTTGTCTAGTTGGTACATTTTTCTTTACCAGATATCCACTTCTTTACCAGAGATGTAATGGATCTCTGTTGATGTTCTCAAAGTACTTTGTGATTATCATTTCAATGTTGTGATTTAACTGTAGTAATCTTCATGAATCAGTTTATCTGTTCTCCTTTCCCTGAAATGTATGAATTACCTTTTGATGCTTCCAATCATACGTGGTAAAGAGTTAACTACATTACCTGAAAATCAGTGACAATGTATATAGTATATTTCATCACTACTGTAGTTTTTGCAGGCAAATGCAAATAAGCAATATTTCTCTTCTCCAACTTTGTAAACTAAGAATGTGTTTATTGGCAAGAAAATCAGGGAACACTTTATGTTGGAAGGGACTGGACTCAATGCTTCCATCTGGGCCATGCACCAACAATGCATTTGCCTGGCTCTGAATTTAGTAGAGCAGAAGACACGAAGGAAAACAGACTTTTTCCAAAGCCTAAAATACTTGTATCATATCAACTAACTTCCCCCCAAGTACCTCTTCTTTCTGCCCTTTCCTTCCAAACACAGAAAAACAAACAAGCAATCAAAACACGTTCTGGCTTTAAGAGTTGCCATATTTCAGATCAGCAAACAATCTAGGTTCTGTGTTAAGTAGTATGGACACATCAGGAAATACATACTGTACTTACAAGCAAAAGTATAATATAAGGAAAGAATACATGCCCAAACTGAAATAATTGCAAAGCTCAATTTGTTTCGGTTTAACAAACCTTTACCTGATTTAATGTTTGATAGTGCGAATCACTTCAAGGAAGGAATAATTAATTCATTTTAGAATTCATGTTAATATTCCTGAGCTTGAAAAGTATCCAGGAGTTCAAAAATAAATGCTAGGGGATGACATAAGAATGCTGTAAAGGAAGGGTGTAATACTTTTGTGCATTTCACTGGAAGAATGTGTTTGAATGAAAATAAGATGAAGATATCAAAAAAGGCAGTTTTCACAAAAGCAATTATCCTACAACCCAATTCAACCTCCTTAACATTGCCCATGCTCAAATATCTTGTTTAGTTATCTACATTATACCTCTCTCTGCTCCTACTGCAACATGTCACATTTATTCACAGCCAGATGTATGGTAATATATCAGCTTCTTGGAAAGTTTCAAGTTCAAGTTCTATTCTGTGGTACCAGAGATATAAAAGGACGTCCAGGGAGTACTTACAGATTCATTCTTTCGATTTCTATGGGCTGTCTTGAAACAATGAAACTCTTACTTTGTTCAACTTAGTGTACCCAATTGCTATCTTTATGCCATGCTAATTTCTTGCGTAGTGTTATGAATGCCATGTCTGAATATTTCTTCTAATGCCATTAAGTACAGGGCATTTGAATCTCCTCTGGTGCCAATCAGGAAGATACTGTGAAGCTGCCAAGACAATCTCTCTTGCTGAAGTTATTTTTCTTGTTTATACATAAGCTTCTAGTACCATCCTACCCCCTCCACTCATTACTGTTTATAGAAGCGATAGCATTGCAGTTGGTGTCACTGATTGCCCACGTTGTTGCTTCAATGAAGCCAGCTGGGATGCGATTGCATGGTCTTTAAATAAAACTTAGTGGCACAAAATGAATCTCTTTTTTGATGGGAGAGGGGTTGTTGCTAACTGCATCATTTTCTAAGGCACTAATTATTTGCTTAACTTGGAGGAACTTGAGAAACAGTGAATCGAGATGTTGGTTCAGCGTCTGACCTTGACATTTAGGGATTTGTGGGTGCACAGCAGAGCTGGTCTTTATGAAGACATTCTCAGATGTGTAATGATGATCCCTTCACCCTCAACCCATTCCGGTGCTCTGTAAACAACACACTGACTGGAGGAAGTGGATGTGTCTATAGTTCTAGCTATTCAAAAGCTGAGGCTAGAAGATTAATTGAGATAAACAATTCGGGGCATTTGTGGCATGTGCTAACCTAACCTGATAACAGTTCTGTATTCACAAACAGCATGGGGATTATCTGGAAATGGTAAGGAGAAGCATAAAAAAGTGGGTGTTGCATTTTCTAAATCTGCCACAGTATGGAAAATGGAGAACATTAATCATTATCTTTGGCCTTTGGCTTGCAAGTCTCATCATGAGATTGATAGGATAGCATACTTCCTTATATAATGCAAATAAGGAAGTGTGGCTTCCCCAGGTGAAGATTTATATGTCCATGTACATTTATTTCATCCTGAAAATCTTAAAAAACTTCTTTTTTGGAACCAGGCACCGAACTCAGGACCTCATGCTTACCAGGCAGGCACCATGCCACTGAGCTATGCCCTTGGCCACGGAGAAATCCGGGGCAGACTAGGCCTCATCTGCCCCATCTTCTCCCTCTGGTCTCACCCATCAGACAAGATTTTCCTCTTCCTCGCAAATAAGGGAGAAGGGGGAATAGCAAATCAAGACTCTGTTCTCAATGCTTTGGAAAACGCAGAAGCACCTCCTTTTGTGGGTCAAGATGTACATGTGGAACAGGGGATAATGAATATTAGCTCTCACAGTGTATACCTTTCAGAGATATAAATATGGATGCCGGTCTATGCTTAAATGCCAAAATGGACCCAAATGACTAGGAGCATGTTGCGGGTTCAGAGAAGAGGAAAATTTTTGTTTAAGAAGGGGAAGAATAAGTGAAACATTTTGTGAGTGATTGAAATGGTATGAACTGAAAGAGAGAGGGTTGGTTTAGTGGAAGTTTTGCTTGTCTTTTTCCATGCTGAGTTAATGTGGTAGGAGAATGAAAGACCCTCCTGAGGTCATGTCACTGGTTCTTAGATAAGAGTTCAAGGCTAAAGTAAAGATTAGATACATCATGTTTGAAATGTGGCAGTTAAACTGACCCTTAATAGGATATACACAGCCTGTTCAAGGCCACCAGGTAGTCCTCCCGCACACACTTGGGATACAGGGGGAGGCAGGACCTGTGGAGGTTGAGGAAGCCTTGGGAGAGATAATGGTTGATACACTGTGTCAACTTGAGAAGTTTAGAAATTTAACTAAGTGATTCAGGAGGGGGCCAGGGTCCTCACTTTGTTAATGTCCTCATCCTGTGCAAGAGGAGGGCTCAGAGATGGTGTGTGTGCTACACCTGCCCTGGTGGGGTAGCCTGTTTACGATATAAGGGAGGAAAAGAGCCTTGCTCTCTCCCCCCTTCTTGCTCTTGTCTTCCTCCACCTTGAACTGTTGCCCTGTTGCCCCTCAGCCACGCTACCCTGCCTTGGAGCCAGCTGATTATGGACTGAAACCTCCACAGACTGTGAGCTAAATAAACCTTTCCTTCCTTAATTTTGGGTCAGTTATTTTGTCTCAGCAACAAGAGAAAAGTAACTAAGACAGGACACAAACCCGGAATTTATATCCTGCCTCTGGCGCTCACTGGCTGCGTGATTCTGAGGCCCTTTCTTGGTTTTCCTGTGCCTTCTATATAAAATGGGCTTAATGATAGTGCTTAGTATTTAGGGTGATCTGAAGATAAAATGTATTAATGTCTGCTTAAACCTATGAGACAATGAGCATAGAGGCAATACTTAATGTTTTCTGTTCTTCTTTTTCTTGCTTCTCATCCTTCTTAATGCATGCCACTAGTGAATGATTTATGCTACTTATTCTTTCTCTTAATTTATAGCAAAATAGTGCACCAATAGTAAATCTTTGAATATATATAAATTTTGATCTGTATGTTGAGATTTTCTCTATTAAGATAAGGCTTTATTTTGGTGAAAAGCAACCACAACTATATATGGACAATTTTGTTTATCAAGACACCTACTTATTTACATAAAACTATTAAAATCAATTTAATATTCATAGAACTCCCACAAAGTTTTGAATTTGATTTCATTTGTAGAAACAGATGTATAATGGTACTGGAATTAATTTGTCACTAACAGATAATTTCAATGGTACTCTTTTAAGTAATTTTGGTAATTTGGGAATTAAGCATAATGCCAATACTACTTAGCATCCCATGATATTTGACTTATTTGTACTATTCCATGGTGCTCAATATTTGCCTCTTTCCTGTGTTGGTAAATTATCTAGAGAATTGGGACTAGAGGCAAGCAAAAGTCACTTAGATTTCAACAGTGTTGAATCACTATACCTGAAGTAATTCTTGACCTCATTAGCCTGTAAGTGAAAAGTAAATTCACTTTCATTTTTAAGTCCTGACAACTAGGCCTCTTCAGTACATTGCTGATTTCCCATTCCTCTGCTGGATTTCCATCACCATGTAATCTAGGAAATACTGATGAGTGTTTATAGACTCCACAAATTTGCTCTGTGTTTATTGATATCTCCACCAACCCCTTCACTGAAGCACTGGCATGGCAAGAACTTTGTTGCTGTCCTCTTTCAATCTTAGGAAAAGCCAGTCTGGGTCTTTGGAGAAATTTACTGAATTCTGGAGGGAAACAGAAGTGTATAATAGGCCACCGAATGGAAATCTAAAGACAGATCTTAGCTATTACCACTGTTCTCGTGGTGCAGAGGGCATATCACTCCCTAGGAGAGCCTCTGGTTGTCTCTCATTGTCTCTCACTAACCCTCAGCCTGTCTTGGCATCATGAGTATTCTTTGTTCCCTGCAGAGAGACAATAAAGTTACTTCTGCTCCCATTTAAAGGGTCGTTGCCTTTCTTATTGCACATGACTGAGAGTGGAGAATCCCTGTCCTTTGAGAGAAACACTCGCTCCCACCACAGGACGTGATCTAAGCTACTGCTCCCCTGGAAAAAGCAACCGCAATAGTCATCAGTCCACTTCTAAACATTTATGTTGCTCCACTTTAAATATCAGGTGAGGGTACCACGAGTCCAGCTCAGGTAGCACTGTGCCTCCCTATCATCTTTCTTGCAAGCTAGATTGCAAAGGAGATTGGTCTGGCCTGGTCTTTTTGGCATGACTTGCTCTCACAGATTCTCACAGACTAGTATGAGAAATCTTTTAAGAACAGTAAGCAAGAGTTTTCAAACAGGACAGCCTAAATGCTGGGGGAAGTTCTTTAACTCCTTGTGAACTTGGTTCAGCTCAAAAAATACACAATTTAAACCACTAAAAATATTTCAGATCTCAAATGGAAGAATTTGCCATCATGATGGAGGAGGGGGAACTCTAAGAACAAAGAAGAGGAAATCAACTTCTATTTGTATGATTACAAAGCTTGACATGGTGGTCTATGTAAAACAAACCAATTCCCATGACATGGAGGGAAATTCGAATCTCTATCCCAGGGATTAAAAATCTCTGCTAGCCAGGAGGTTAGACATTCGCGGGCCTTGAAACAAGTAGCTGGGGGCTACTTAAAAAGCAAAGAAGATGTGATATTTTTTTCCTTTGCTTCCTTGATCATTGCCTATCAACAAAAACCACGCAAGCTTCTGGTTTCAAACTTTAACCCAAGAGAATGTAACATCTTCTGAGCATGCTGATAAAGCCCAGGACCAGTACAAAGTCCACATTATGGTTAAGAGTTTGAAAAAAACCTCAGTCTCAAAACAAACTAAACAGAAAAATCTACATAAGCAGATAGAACAATGAGCTAGGAGGAAGGAAAGAATGTTCCCTGAAAGACATAGTCATATAATTGTAACCTGACACCTAGTTCGATGCAACTGCCTTGTTGGTGCTGGCCCACCTTCATGCCTGACAGTGTCTTCTTTTGCCCTCTGAAATGCTATCAGTTTGCAATCATCTCTACCTCTATTGTGTAAGATGGCCTAAGTGTCTTGTCTGAAATCTTTCATCAAGGCACAAAGAATTGAGGTGTGTTGCTAGTTTCTCCCAGTGTTAGATCCTCGTGGTATTGGCATTCAGCTTCCTGGTGACACTACACCTCCAAAGAGGTATCTTTCTAGTTATATGAATTTTAAAGTTGAGCTCGTTGGTTATCCTATTGTGTGAAGAGTTGAATATTTTGGGATTTGAAAAGCAAAGCTATTATGGTATTTTGCTTCATCTATGTGTCTTTTACAATCACTATGACTAAGACCCACACTATATACCAAGCAACAGGCCTGCATGAACCTCACTATAAAGAATGTATATGTTGCTAAAGGCAACAAGGTGGACACAACTTATCCTAAGGTGTTAGCAATATCTCAAATGTGTCAACCTTAGCATTGCCAGTTTTCTTGGTAATGTCTTCATTGCTGAGGCACAATACCTGACACCCACAAATGAAAGAAGGAGAGATTTATTTTGGTTCACAGTTTCAACAGTTTGGTCTGTAGTTATCAGGCTTCAAGGAGAAACAGGATAGTAGAAGGGTTCAGGCAAAGGAGAGCTGCTCACGTCATAGTGGACAGGAAGCAAAGAGTGAAGGGAGGAACCAGGAAGAGAGACACAACCTTCTGGGTCACATGCCCAGTGACAGGCTTCCAACCAGGTCCTACCTCCTAGCAGCAAGTCAGCTATAGTGGACCCATAACCTAGACACCTTCTAAAAACCCTGCTTCTGAGCATACAAGGCTTTGGGGGGAGAGTCTTGATCTAAACTATAATACTAGCATTCTAGAAGAGACTGCTATGTTCAGAGTAGAGGTTAAGTCCTCCCAAATGCTTTTTTTAGGGTAGCCTTTCTGATAATTACTGTTGGCTTCTGCGGTTGTTTGTATGTGCTCAGTTAATTGGATTAACTAACTTGTTTTCTGGAATATTCCATCAGGAAATATTCTATTTGTGGTTGTAGTAGTTTTTCCAGCCCTAGTTGCGTCATTGTTAAGGTTTTGCTTTCCAAAATGCAGTACTTATTAACATCATGATCTAAACTGGAAATAATGTTCATGGCATTGGAATTGAGAAGAAAGAATAGGGTACAAAAATTGTTCTTAAAGTTAAGTTATCATCAGGGAATAATATAACAAAGACAGATAAAACTGAGTCTCAGAACAAATTGGTAACTTTATGTCCTGTTTGTTCATGTTCTTTTTAAATAAAGAAGTTAAACATTATTAAGAGAAGAAGGATGATTAGAACTCATTGGAACCCCAGTTCTAAATCCCTTGTTCCTCGTGTATAACTCCCATAATAATTTCAGTATGCATTCCTCCAGGCCATGAGTTGGTATTTGTTATGGTTTAGATCTAGAATGTCCCCCACACACCTCATGTATTCAGAGGTGGGGCTTCTGGAATGTGACTGCATTTTGGGGACACTGTACATGGATTAATCCATGTATGCAATAGAAGCTGAAAATGCTGTTAGGAGGTGGGGACTGGTCTGAGGAGGCAGATCACTGGCGGCATCACCTGAAGAATATCTCATTCCCAGTTTCCTCCTCCTCTCTCTACTTCCTGGCTGCCATGACATGAACAGTTCTTTGCCCCTCATGCCTCTTTGCCCTGCTATTTCTTCCCTGGAGCTGACCAACCATGGACTAAAACCATAAGCCAAAATAAACCTCTTCTCTTTTAAATTATGGGTATTGGGTAATTTGTTCCAATGACAAGAAAGTGATTAAGACAACATTCTTAATTCAAATTATGTATAATAGTTGAAGGTCTCTTGTAGCAGCAGTATCATAAGGACAACTGAGAAGGATCCAAAGTCCAATTCCATTTCCTTTTGAGTTCATGTTACACCTTTCCCTCCCTTCTTGGAGGAATTGTAAATATGTGCATTTTAATCTCCCATTTTCAATTAAGAGGAAATGGTTCTCATTGAGCCAACTTAGAGTGACCACATGAGCCTAAAGCAGTTCCCTCCAAAAGTTTTAAGAGGAAAAATAAATGAAAGAGAAAAGGTAGAGTGACTTCAGATCTGTGTCACCTCCACTTCCCAAGTCACCTGGGCCTCCCTCAAAGGTTCCCTATAACTGAAAATACTCGGCTCACTCCAAAAGCTTGGAAATACATTAGAACTAAAGAAAATTTTGTGCTTATTGCTCTCCCTACCACATGAAGCTTTTTGGCATGACTACATTTCAGCAATCCCAGTGCACCTTGCTGTCATTATCACAATGTAAGGTAATATCTAGATTGTAGCCTTATCATGAAGAGAGAGTAGTTATCATGTAGAGTGTGATTCAAAATACAGAATAATGGTATTTGGATGATGGCGACAATTGTTGGAATTGAGTACACCCTATTATTTGGCAGATGAACAGACTGAGGCCTGGCAAACTTGAGATGAATGTACCAAGCCCCATATTTGTGTAAAGAACCTGGATTCTTGTATCTAGTCCTTTTAAGACTTCGTATTTGGAGACTAATGACTTGACTTGAAACTTGGTTGTTTCTTTTGCTCAGTGCAGGACCTTAGGCAAGTTCTTTAACTTCTATGAGCTTCAAAACCTCCATCTGTATAGTGATTACATTGATCCTTGCTTCCATCAAAACACTGTTGTGAAGTCCAGTCCTCCTAGAGTATCTGTTTATTCACAAATAACTCTTGGAATAAAGGGTTATATCTTTCAATAGCCATCCTGTTACACATAAAGCTTTTTGTTCTATCTTGTGCTGCTTCAAAAGGATGGTATTTCCATTGACTAAAAAGAACATTTTCAGTCTGCAATATGAAATGAGATAGCATGATATAAATTAATATGATATAATATATAAATGAGATCAACATTTTGTTGATCTCAGCAGTTTCACCTCTTTCAGTGATGACTAATAACCACAGTCTTACAACATGCGTGGTAATGAATTCTTACGTCCAGACTAACTCCTATTACTGAGAGTTTGTATCCTTCTGGTTCTCAGAGAATGGTGAGCGAATATACACTTTATCAGAGTTTACTTCCTGGAACCTACAGGCCTTTTTAATCTATGAGGCAGGGAGAACAGATGGAATACTTTTAAGGGTGTGGTAACTACTTTAAATGCAGAGCAGCTGCCAGTAGGAAATAAAAAATAGCACAGACAAAAGGAAATAGTAAAAACTCATGTGAGCATTAGGGTTTGTTGGACTTAGGGCTACAATAATAGATCAACTCCTGAGTTAAGGAGTTCATGGTATGGGGAAGGAGTAAAAGTACAAGCAAAAAACTCATTTTTAAGGATAGATGCTAGAGTAAAGGTAGGAGCAGTCCATTGCCCTCTTCATGGTACGCATCAACACGTGTGTAGTCAGTCAAGGGGGCTTATCTGGGAAGGCTTCAGAGGAAAACGTTTCATTTTTAAAAGTATATAGTAATCCGGGTGAGAAAGCTCAGCAGCATAAGCGCCTGCCTGGCAAGCGCGAGGTCCTGAGTCCGACTCCCGGTACCCACATACGAAAAAAGGGCCGGTGATATCGCTCAGCGGCACGGGAGCCTGCTGGCACGCGAGGTCCTGAGGTCAACCCCGGTACCCACAAAAAAAAAAAAAATATATATATATATTATATATATATATATATAATATATATATATATATATATTAATCCACCTGGCATAGCTGGTGTTGAGGAAAGCATTTAGTTAAAGGGAAAAATATGTACCAAGGCACAGGGCCAAGAAAAAGCTTGTGTTTCAAGCTAACAAATTTGCTTATTTTCCTTCATTCCTTCATTCATTTATGGATGGCCTGCTCTTTTCCAGGTACCATTCTAATTGCTAGGGATTTGATGGTGAGCAAACAATGCCTATTTTGAGAGCTGACTTTGTAGTGCAGAAGTAAAACAATAAATAAATAAACAATTAGCATGCATATAACATAATGTCAGATGGTAGTAAGTGCTATAAAGACAAGTAAATGCATTAAGGGGATAGAGAGAAAAAGGAAGAACTCCTAGATAGAACAGTCTTCTCTGAGGGAATGGTTTTTTAGTAGAGAGCAAGGGAAGTGAGAGAGAAAGCTTGCAAATACCTAGGGAAAACGTGCTCTTGCTGCAAGGAACAGCAGTGCAAATGTCCTGAAGAAGTAATAAGCTTGGCATAGTCAAGGAGGAGTGAAAAGGGCCATTCGGCAATAGGAAAGTGAGGAGGAGTGGTAGGAAAGAGATCATTTTTGATATTGTAGACTATGACAAATACTTTGAAAATAATTGTGAGGATGATGGGATTATTGAAAGTCATGGAGAGTTCAACAAAGCTGTGATAAGTCATTTATATTTTATCACTGTTTTTTCTGGCAGTGGAGATTGAACTCAGGGCCTTCACATTGAGCTACATGCCCAACCTTTTCTTTTAATATTTGAGAAGGTCTTGCTAATTTTCTAGATTGCCCAGGATGGGTTTAAACTTGGGATCCTATGTCTAACCCTCCTAGTGTGCTGGGATTGCAGGTGTGTATCACCATGCCTGGCTCAAGCCATTTATATTTGAAATGTGTAACTCTGGCTGGTGTATGAGAATAGACCCTATTTAAGGCCTATTTAAGGGAGGCGATTTAATAGATTATGACTTTTTTTTGGTGAAAGTCTTGGAATAGAGCGATAATGTATTAGGTGGTAACACATGATCTGATTCAGGATCTGTCTGAAGGTAAAACTAACAGGATTGGCCAGTCGATTGACAGTGGAGCTTGAGAGAAATAGAACAGTCAGAAATGACCCAAATAATTAGGTTTGAGCCCTCATTGAAGAAGTACATCTTTTATTGAATGGAAAAACAAATAGAATAGGGTCATTTTGTGTGAAGGTAACTCAAGTGTTCTATTTTAAAAATATTAAATTTGACGCAGAGTAGAGAAGAGACATTCTATATAAAGACACAATTCTGAAATGTAGGAGAAGCTGGGGGAAATGAATGTGTTATTCATCAACATATTTGGTAATACTTGGGGGCAGAGACCTCAGTTCAGTGACGTAAGGAGTTAGTGTTGATATGGAAGAGATTTAGGTACTAAATCTCAGTACTACTGTATTTTGCCATCAGAAGCTAAATCCTACCAAGGAAGCCCAGAAGGAGTAACTTGAGAAGTGGAGAAAATTCAGCAGTATGGTTGTAGAGGAATGTCTTACTTTTTCCTTGCTGGGACAAAATACCTGACACCCACAAGTTAAAGGAGGAAAGGTTTACTTTAGCTAACTGTTCGTAGAAGTTTCAGTCCATAGTTGGGCTGGTTCCAATGCAGAGCAGCATGGCAGAGGGGAGATAGTCCACAGCAGGGCCGGCAGGAGGCAGGACAGGAGCAGCAGCATTGTGCCTCCCTTTCCCTTTCATTCCATTCAGGCTACAAGACTATTGGTTGGTGCCACCCACATCCAGAGTGGGCCTTCTCATTATGCACAGCCAGAACTATGCTGAACCAATCAATGGACTAATTTAATTATCACACATTCTTCATCCACATTCACACACCCTAGATCCAGCCACCTCGGAAAAGCTCCACCTATGAGCACATGAAGTTTTTGGGGAACATCTAGATACAAGCTATAACAAGGAGTTAAGTGAAAAACTATCAACAAGCAGTGATTGACCAGGTCACAAAATGGCGGGATATTAGTACTATGCATGCTGAGAATGGATTAGAAGATTGGGAGATGTGCAGGTCATTGGTAACCTGGGTAAGCAGTTGGTGTGAAAGTCTAATTCGAGTGGATATAGGAGACGAGAAAGTGAGATAGTGAAGAGAGCAAGTATAGAACAATCTTTCTAGGTGTCTTGCTATTAAACTGCATGGAGAAAAGAGGGAATGTGAGGTCAGAGGAGTGTCATTTTATGATAACTATTGCATCATATTTTATCGCTAATGGAATAATTGCCTAGGCACAGGCAAGGTGAGGTTGCAGGAGAGAGAGGGGGCTGTTGATGAATATGACCTTCTGTGGTCAACAAGTCCTAGGTTTGGACAGCTGCACTTGAGCCACATTAGACGAGTTAAAAAAAGTATTACTTTGTCCTACATCCGCCCTCTTATGTGTCAGGAAGGTCTGATGCGGTATGGGATATTTTGAGCAATTCAAGATGTGGCCTTGGTGCAGGAGCCTGTTACTTTGGAGTGACAGAAGACAGGGCTGGGAAGTTTGACGTTTTATAAATGTTTAATCTTTCAGCTTTGATTTTTCTTGTTTTTGGATTTCTCCTCTTAAAAATGGAATTAGCTTTGGAGATTGGAGGCCACTAATGGCTTCTGGAGCTTATGGGGCCCCTCTAGGTCAGTATTTATGGAAGTGTCTAGTTCTCATTATGCGTGATTAGAAAAAACTTTGATCAGGAATTTAAACAAGTGGTTACCAATTTAAAAAGTGAGGATCATGTGCCTTCCTGTCATGGAAGAATATACAGAAATAGTCATGAGGCTGCCAAATGTAGCTGAAACACATTGGAGTAACTGGGTTAGGAGAACCATTAAGATTTACATTTGATACGTTGAGTTTTAGAACCAAACTACCTGTTCAGACAGTGGATTATTTAGGACAAATAATGCTGTGAAGGGAGAATGGATCTGAAATCCAAAGATTGGGTTACTGTTTGGGCTCTGTAATTTATAAACTGAATTTTGATAAGCCTTGTGGGTTTATATGAAATCGAGTTTGCTAATCCATTCCTGCCTCCACATTAGAGTTGTGGAGGTCAATTACGTGGAATATACCTTCTGATGGAGAAAGTTTTATGTATTCATGTGACTATATATGGATATATGTATTTGTCATGCAAAGTAAGGCTGATTAAAGTGTGTATGTATGTACATTTTATATATTCATGTATAAACACATACATACTGTATATGAATGTATATGTTGGTGTCTAGCTTTCTTTATTCAATATTGTTTTTGTAAGAGTTCCTCAGAGGTTAAGATGGTTTTTGGATTATAGTGAATGAGACCATAAAAATTATGTTTTAACGTCATTTCCCCAATTTTTCTGACAGCAGTTTCAATGATACAGACAAACTCTAGAACTTCACTGGTCTCTCTCTGTGTCTCTGACTCTGTCTCTCTCTCTTCACTACAGCTAGATTTCAATCTGTACTCCACAGATTACAGAAGAAATCACACATGAGAGAGGGAGTAAAATTATATTGCACATTGTATCACTGTACTCCACGCTGATTACAAAACAGTCGTGGGTGGGAAGGAGGCAATTATTTCATGGCTTGGGTGTCAGGCACCAGACTGCATCTGGAAGATGATGACTGGAGTAGGAGTAGGATTTGAAATCATTATCCAGGGCAATAGTAACATCTGTAAAGGTAGTTAGGGTAGAGAAGAGGGTCTGAAGTAGACTAGGACAGTCTGATGATTTCAAAGGAGCAGAAGTAGTTTGCATAGATTGAGCTTGAAAGTAGCTCTGGATTCAACAGGCATGCAAGGCTACAATTGTACAGAACACACAAATGAAAGTTTTAGCTGCTTGTCGCATTCCAGTGATTGTTACTGTACAGGCAGATGCTAGATGACTGCACAGACTGCAGAGAGATTTAAACATCTGATATGAAGCAGAAGCAGATGACCTAGGAGTATGGTGGCTGTAATACTCTGTGTCAAAGCTGAGATGCTATGAGAGAAAGAGCCAGGAAATTTTCTGAGCTTCATGGAAGTTGGACAGGAGACTACTGAAGATACTGAGAAGCAAGGTGTGCTTCTTTATGCCAAGCAGTAGAAGGGATTTTGAGTTCAGTTCAGAAGGTGTCCCAGAAAATGCAACCTGCTATTTCAGTTCTCAAGTCTTTAGATAAATCACTGTCATTGTTCTGTCCTTCTGCTCTCATCCAGAGGCTCAGAACAGTATCACTGGTGTGAAGCTTGGTCTCTTCTAAATGGCAGAAAAATAAGTCAGCTGCTACAGTCTCTCAATACCATCCTGTATCTTCCTCTAAGGGGCCAAATTCACTGTAAAGTAATCAAACCTTTAACATTCCTCTGAGTAAGTGGATAAATTGGGTGGAAAAGCAACAGTTTAATTTATAGTCCACTTAGTTAACAATAAGTCCACTTGACGTACTTCACAGCACGTCAAAATGAGCAAGTTGTGTTTCAAGGATGCAATCTGCTATATGTAGGGCACATGATCTCAGAGGGGAGACTAAGACCTGGATTCCTGCCGCCCGTTGTCCAGGATTTGGTCCAAGTCTCCACATATGCATTGGTCTCCTAAATTTATAATTCCCACAATTACAGGTTAAGGTCATTATTTTCAGCTTTCCTGGAAGTAATTTTAGTTTACAGCATGGCTTTCTATCTGTACCCCCTTGAATATGAATTGGAACAGTCTTTTGGAACTGACCCAGAAGAAAGCATCTTACAGAGACTTTTCCTAAAGAGCAACTATTAGTTAACATAGCCCAAAAACTCTAGAAATTCATACACTTACCATATAATTTGATTGTGGTTGTGTGTCCTGTTATTTTTCTTTTAATCAGCACATTAAAAAAATCAACTTATCCTTGTCCCAGCAATAACTGTAAAATCACAAATATTAATATGTCATTTTTCTCAAATAACCATAAATTTAAAGGCTTCATTTAGTTCTCACTTAAAATAGTTTTTCTTTTTTTACTTTGTGAATCAATAAAAAAGTGTGTCAAATCATTTTTTCATATCATGCTTTAGGATATACTGAAGAGGCGAGAGTATTTCAACAAACACTCTGCCAAGTAATGTACAATAATCATTTCTTCCTCTCTACCCTCCCCAACCCCCTAGTATCTTAGTAATTTCAGAGAGAAAACACCAACTTCTCTATGTGTATATGTTTGTATGATTTTTTTCTGAATAATTTTAAAATATTTTGTTAGAAAATGAATGAATCAGGTTACATTTATATACTAGCCAATGATAAATATCTCGACTTTTTTTTATTTTTTATTTCTTTGGGTTTTTTGAGACAGGGTCTCACTTTGTAGTTCAGGCTGGCCTAGAAGTCACTGTGTTCCCCAGGCTGATCTTGAACTCATTGCCTTAGTGTCCCGAGTGCTGGGATTACAGGAGTGTGCCACCGTGCCCCGTTTATCTCTTGACTTTTAAAAGTGAGTAAGAAAGGGTATGAAGTATTTCTTTCCTTCTAAATATTGATCATGTTTGCAAATTCATTCTCATGAGGAATGTAAGATATAAATGAAGGCAATTTAAAGAGCTTTTGTTCCTGTGACAATACAAAAAGACCCACACAAATATAAATAAACATAACATTCCACATTCAGGTGTGGCATCTTGAATCTGTAGTAAGAGTAATCTTGATAATGCTCTTGATGATGGATATCACCCTTCATTGATTCCAGATGATGCTTAGAACATTTGTCTCATAGATGTACCTTTTGTGTTTGAGCTCAATGCACCATTGGATGTACCCATCCTGGTTGAAGTTGCTCCCATTTGAGTCAGAATTTTAAATTTCAGTAAATTTGTTTTCAGAACATACCTTTCCAAATTTTGTGCATAGTTACATATTCTCCAACCCTGGGAAGCCTTACCTTTTTTTTTTTTTTTTTTGGCTTTAGTGTGTTATACAATAATTGTAATTTTTTAGTTGTCCCATGATATGAAAAAGGCTAGCAAATACTACTGTGTGACAATGAGTATTAGTGCTTATGGTTAGTACATTGTTTTGGACTTCACAGAAACACTTATGTACATCAACTCTCTTGAGACATATACCATTTCTGTGAGGCAATCATTATTCCCATATTACTGATGAAGAAACTACAAATCAGAGAGGCAAATTTACAGTATAAATTTCCATGGCTTAAGGCAGAGGCAGGTAAAGATGTTTACTGACCATTTGGTGAATGGCAGTACATGACAGATGAGATCCTTGCTTTCAGAGAGACCATAGTCCTATGGGGAAGACAGGGAATTTACATACAAAAATATAAGCCAGCTAGGGATGTATGTTATAGGGTGAATAGAGACACAAGTCTATGGAGAATCAGAGAGGAAAAGGTTAAACTGAAATGAAGAAATTACAGGAGGACTTATGGAAGAATTGTGATTATATTAATATGTTTTTAGCATGGGTAAGCATTGTATTTTTGAAAAGTCTTTAAATATTACATAGAAGTATGTAAATTATAAGTATACTGCTTAATGTAATTTTGCAAGTGGGCTCACCCGTGTAGCTGTCACATAGATTTGAAAACAGAATATTACCAGCAGCCCAGTACCTCTCCTTGTGTCTGCTTCCAGTTACTGCCTTCCCAAGAGATGCAATTATCTTGCTCTGACAACGCAGGTTGGTTTGCCTGTTCTAAAACTTTAAATGAATGAAATAACACAGTACCTTTGTGTCTGAATGCTTTGTTCAGTGCTGTTTGTGAGATCTATCCATGTCGTTGCGTGTAGCTGTAGCTGCAGTTTGTTAATTTTTGTTGCTGTAGGTCTACCACATATTTTTCTTTCTGCCGCTGATAATCATTTGGGTTGCTTCCAGTTTGGAGTTATTATGTACTTGTCTTTTGGTGGACATTTATATGCATTTACGATGAAAGTATCCCTAAGAGTAGATTTGCTGAGTCATGAAATATACCTATACTTATAGAATTTCTGATGAGGAAAAATAAAGATGGAAAAGGACTTCAGTGATGGGGGAAGAACCATTTACAAAAACCTAGATAGAATTCGGAGTGATAAACAAGTTGGGTGGTTAGAATATATTGTGTTTGAGAACTATAGTAGAAAGAGCAATAAAGAACAAGGGAAGATTTTCCAGACATCTTGAGCTATTTTATAGAAAGATACTTGTATCCATTAGACATTCAGCTGCAAGTCAAAGAAGACTTCAGTAAGTATCTTAATCAGATGAGAATTGATTTTTCTCATACTCAGAAGGCTGGAAATAGGTATTCTGCTGGTTTTCACACAGAAGTCAATAAAATCATCTAGCATCTAGTAGCTGTCTTCCTACCATCGCATCCTTAGCATGGTGCCATTCATACTCTTCTTTCCTACTGTTTAGTCATAAGACAGTTGTTGCAGTTTCAGTTGTTAGATATGAATTCAAACAAGCAAGAAGTGTGACAGGTAGTGCCAGCCACATCAAATATCTTTCATCAGAGGATAAAGTTTACTAAACTCTCCTCCAATGACTTCTTCCCAAGGTTCATTACCAAAAGTGGGGGAACCCAAGTTGTGAGTGAGGCATAGAAACTAGGGCACAATGGTAGCACTGTGTGTTTCATTTATGTTGAACACGATCCATGGTCTAATACTAAGCACATTGTTTTCCCGGAGAATACTGGGACTCTTAGGAAAGAAATGGACATGAGATAGACAACTATGTGGGTCTTCAATGGCAAGGAAGGCTTCAGAGTGAAGAATCGGAGGAAGGGATTTTATGGAATGTGCAATTTTATCTTCAAATAGACAACTAGGAGAAATGGAAAATTTCATAGAGAGGATTAATACATCATTCTACTTGATAATGTAAAACTCACCAAACCCCTTTTGTTATGACTCTTGTGGGCTTTATTTCATTGCTGTTATTATTAGCAATGCAGTGAGATGAAATATAATCAGCTAGTAGTTTTTAAAGTGAGCTTGCCCCAACAAATCACCAGTTACATAAAGTGACGTTTACTAGCTTTTCCAGAACAAAATGAAACTGGAGAGCAGGCAAGCACTGTGAGCTGTTGCTACTATAGGCAGAGTGGTGTAAGGAGAGTTCTATGATGCATAATTAAAACATCCCATCATAAGGCTAACAGATCCAAAATAGACCCACTTTGACCTTTCATGTGATTTTATTTCTATCTCTAACTTAAAGCTGTTGGCTTCTGACAAACTATTTTTTCATAAAATCATTTGAGTTAGTGCACAGGACAGCACATTGATTATTTCACAAACTCAAAATGCCCTACAAAGAAAAAGTGGTCATATGAGGTTCTTTGTGTTTTGAGCAAGTCTTAGAAATCAGGTCATTGTATAAATTTGGAATATATTGTAAATTTATTGCCTGCAAGCAGGAAAATAAGATGGTTATTCATTTGAATTGAACAAGACATACCTCTGTCTCTTGTGGCTATTTGTTCATTATTTTGTTAAGCAACAGAGCGGCAGTATTAATTTGTCAAGAGTTAAGAGTTTTTCTGTACTGGGTAAAGCTGAAAAGAAAGAGAAGAGTCATAGCTGTGTCATCTGCTATGTAATATTGATAAAGGTAATGCTAACGGGCCAAGAGACTTTAATTTCATGTTGAGTGTAATGAATGTCTGTTCTGTTCAAGAAGTTTTATTTAGAGAGAAAAAAAGAAAAGGAATGTGCACGTGGTTGGATGGCACAATTCAGACCTGGGTTCAGCAATATTTGGATAACTATTTTCATGTGTAGTTATTAGTGATCATAAAATGTTTCCTTACTAGGGAACCCTCCCTAGAGTGTTTAGTAATTTCATAAGTATAGTGCCCATTTACCTGTTTCAGCAGTATGCCTAGAACCAAGATTAGCCTTTGTTCTATAGGAGGTAATTAATGGGTGAACATCATTATTCCGTAGGAATCTGTAGGATTCAGAATATGAATAGACTTAGGAAAACAACATGTTCACCATAGCTCACAGTTAAGCAATTGGAGAGATCTGGGGAAAAAGTGGTATCGACTATGTTTGGTTATTTTGGAGACCATGTCACAAAGCACAACTTATTTTCTACTTTGTAGCTTCATATGTACAAAGCATGATACTGCACTGTGTGTCCAGTGACCTGACTTTCATCCACAGACAAAACATTTTGTGAGAATATAATTATGTACAGTTAGTTATTATTGGTTCTGGAGGTAAAACCACCTTTTCTAGGAAGATGACAGAAAAGAGATAAAACTAAAAACAGGCTTCAATTAATCTCAACCCAAGAAGTTGCATAAAATATATAATAAGAATCATGTATTTCTTTGTAAGCTTATACTTAGATTACAAAACACTTTAAACATTATATATTTTATTCTAAAATGCTTGACTGTATATGCAGAACCCTACCCCTCCAAGGGTCCAGTGATGACTTGCATAGTAGATGTAGGCAGTGCAGAGTCCAAGTGTGGATATCTCCAGAGAGAAACCTTGTCAAACACATGCGCTTCAGAACCACGGTAATGGCTCGTGGAACTGAATCTAAGGACTAGACTACAAATGAGCACTAAAACAAGATAAATTGATGTTTCATGTCTAGGTGTGATCTTAGAGGGACAAATGGATGAAGCAACCTGGAGTTGATAAGTGAAGAAAGGTCAAGTTAGGCACTATCTATTTTAAGGTTTTGTGGCAGCAAAGGAGACAGTCCCTAAGGGCTCAGATTGTTTGTTGCTGGAGTCCCTATGAAGAAGTGACACAAGTGAGTGAGATAGGTTAGTTTTCAGGCAATAAAAGAGTAGAGAATTATAATAATCATGAAATTGCAGCACCTTCCAAAGGGAGAAATAGATTAGCTGCTGTTCAGCTCCAGCCAATTGTTTTTTGTTTTGTTTTGTTTTGTTTTTATGTGGGTACTGGGAGTTGACCTCAGGACCTTGCACTTGCCAGCAGGCGCTTGTGCCACTGAGCGATATCACTGGCCCTTTTTCTCCTTTATGTGGGTATCAGGAGTCAAACTCTGGACCTCGCGCTTGCTGAGCAGTGTTTATGCCGCTGAGCTATCTCACCAGCCCCCAAGCCAATTGGTTTTGGGTGGGAATGCAAGTCCCATTATTTCTGGATCTTCAAGAAATTTTAAAACTCTTCAGAGATGCAGAATATTTTAGGTAAAGAATCACAGTTTTAATAATTTTTACAACTAAACTAGAACATAAAACACACTTATAAACACCACCTTGGCTCTGGCTTCTTTTAAGGCATCTTTGGTTAAGAGCAAGTGAGTCTGGGAGTCCTCAGTGTTCATGTCAGTGGTACCTCTATTTTACCTGCTTCAACCTGAGATTCTCGAAATAAAAGTTAGGTTCTACAGCTTACACTCCTCAAGGGCTTCCCGTTCCACTTGGAGTGAAATAAAACTCCTTAGTATGTCTTCCAAAGCTCCACATGGGGCTTCTGGTCTACCTCTGCAAATGCAGCTCTTGCTACTCTTTGCTCACTATTTCCAGTCACATTGGTCTTCTACCTCCTCGGATGTTCTAACCATCTACACTAGAGGTTTACAATTTTTTTCTTCCTTCTTCTGGAGTCATGACACTTACCACCCACGTCCATTCTGTTTGCATGGTGCGACATTTCCTCTGGGAATGCTTTTACACACTGTGTCCTCAACGGGGCTCCTGCAGTCCAGGTAATCACAGCTGGTCCTCCCAGTTACTCCATCTATTACCAACCTACACTGGATGCAACTGGAATTCTTTTAAAACTTACTTGTTCCCTTGTTAATTATCTGTCTCCCTCATTTGATTATAAACTCCCTGAGGACAGGCAATATGTCTGTTTTGATCGTCTATCTAACTCCAGTATCTAACATCCAGTAGCAATTCAGAAAATATGAATGAATGGATGCATCCCTGTACAGGAGGATGTGGAAGTTGTGTGTCTCTCATATGTTGGCTTGCTGCTGTTGATTCTTTGGACCTAGATCTTCCAAAGTAGTGTTTCTCAGATGTAGTTAAGGTACTTACCTCTTTTAATGGAAAATATATTAATGCTTATCCAGCGTGAATTTAAATTACTGTATTATATATTACAATGTCACATTGTTTATAGTGTTTATGGAAGTTTGAAACTTGCTGATTTACAAATTGAATTATAAACATGTCATACAAAAGCAGTTCAATTCACATTAATAATATTGATTTGACACTGTAGGTGATGTTTTGACAATGTAAAATGGCCTCATTATAGAATACATTCAGATGCAGTTCTATATTTAATGTTTTATGTTTTTATTTAAATAACATTTGTGCAAGGAACGGTAGCATGTTGTGCTTTCTTGGTTTTTATGTTAGTTGAGAATAATTAGACATCATATTTAATAAAATCTTTTATTATAGGAATTCTGAAGAGCTAAATTTAATTGTATTACTCCAAATTTTTTTTTCACTTGTTACTAAGGCAACATTACTGAATGCTACACTAAAGTGTTACGCATATTGAATGGAGAATTGTAGACAAATAAATTTTTCATTGACTATTTTTACTGTGGGTGGGTGAATTGTTACAACAATGGCATACTCAGAGCAAAGCTTTTCAAAATATGACTGGGCCTAAATACTTTTGAGTTTTCAAAAGTCAGGTGAATTCTGCATTTTTTAACTTTAGATTACTGCAAATCATAGTTTACATAATGTACAGTGCTTTAACATGATATGTATTTGGAGAAAAATAGATTGTGGTAAAAAAACAGAAACAATGGTTTCAATATTTACAGTTATAAAGTCATTGTCTAGAAGCAGATGCTCTACAATATGTCTCCTTGCAAACATATAGCTAAACATACACACACCCATGAAAACATATATTTGGTATGTGATACATTTTGATGAATAAATGTGTGCATAAATGCGAATTTTCAGTTTTTAATATTCCATGATCATTCCCTCCTTTCCCTTACTTAACTTGAGAAACTGTGGATTAGAAGATTCAATGTTTTTAAATTCCCAGAAGTCCAGGCATTAAGTGTGGAAAGTGGAGCTCTAGACCTGTATTGAAACAGGTAGATTTAAAACAAAAACACAAATGAAGAGATAAACGTCTCCTAGAAAATATACTGTTGTCTTAGAACTGAGCTCTGGCTTGGGGAAAGGTCAATATATTGCACATTCCTGGGAATCCTGGGAATATCATTTGCGTGGCTTTCCGGGATGGTGTTCCTGGAGCTTTTCAGTGTGATGCTGTCCATCCAGAGAGGGACAGCATATAACACTCACCTGCCTCTCTGTAACATCTTCTTTCACAGGAGACAACTTGCACTATCACCATTCTGCTTCTTCTGGCCAACCTTTTGCCTTTCAAGTGAAGATTCCATCTCACAGAGATACCACATCTTGACAGTGAATTCCTGTATATTTGAGTATTTCAACCATAGAACAACAGGTTGTGTTTTGGTTTTCAGGGGTGAGGAATGTGAGAACTGTGGTCATATCACTTATAACTTAACCACAAATCACGCTGGACTGAGAGAATGTGCAGCTTTTGTGAGTCTATGTTTGTGTCATGTTTCACAGCAAATTCTAAACTAATAAAAACCCATTTCCTTTCTCTAGGAAGGTGGAGTGATCGCCCTTAGATGGGAGGAGCATCTGGTGGCTAGATTCTCTTGTGTGTGGAGGCCGTCACTGTGATGAGGTGCAGCCTCCTCACCGTTCTCAGCAGTTATTAGATTGCTATGGGATAATGGCATGGCATTAAGCCATGGAATCCTCTTTACTTGGGACCTCTAAAACTTATCTTCTCTTCTTCAGATACCTCTTCTTTATTTCTTCTTATTTTAGATAAATAAAAATATACACGAATACTCAGCAAGCTTTAAGATTCGATTTCTTAGTCTATTATATAGATCTTGTGAAGGACTGAGCAATACACATGGCGTCATAGTTATTATGGTTTGGATCTAAGGTGCCTGCCAACAGCTTCATGTGTTTGGAAAGCAACTGGGTTGTGGCAGCACTATATTCAGCAGTAGATTCAACCACTGATCAATTTAGTAGTTGAATGTGCTGTTAGAGTGTGGGACCTCATTGTAGTTGGGTCACTGGCAGTGTCACCTGGAAGGTGTATACTTGTCCCTGGCTGTTCCCTTCCCCTTGTGCTTGGTGCAATGGGTGGAGCAGCTGTCCTTCACCATGCCCCTCTACCATGTTGTTTCTGTGTTGGAGCCAGCCAACTATGGACTAAATCTCCCAAAACTGTGAGCCAAATTAAACCTCTCCTCTTTTTTAAGTAGCAAGTGTCCAGCAGTAGGAAAGCTGACTAGTACAGTGGTAAAAATTGACAGAAAATATGAGGTGACCTGGCTAAAACCCCAATGAAATGATTTGGCTCATTTTATTGGATAATCTAGAGGTATATCAGATGCACTGGGTAGCCAAGTGGCACAACTCTCATTCAGAACTTGGCTTTTCTTCACCTTTTGCTTTGCCACCCAGAGTGTCTCTGGCTTCATCTGGAGGCTGGTTCACCTTGTGGCCATAATAGGAGGCTGTGGGGAACAAACAGACCACACCATAGGGCAGAGTGGGGATCATGAAACAAAGGAGATGTCTCTATGGGTAGAGAATCTCTGTGGTCATTCATTGGTATAGCTCTAATTCACATTAAACAAACAAGGCAAGCAAGAGTGTAGTTTTGTGTGTAGATCAATTAGGACCCCTTTCAAGCCGGAAATACTGGTAAGTCTTGTCCAAACAAAATGGCTGCTGCTCAGTGGATGTCCACAAGAAAAAAGGACCTATTAGAATCAGGATAAATGAAAATTTTAAATCTTGCAAGCCATTTTACTTCTCCCAGTTTCTAGGCATTCACTTAAAAATATGTTAACATACCTTTATATGAAATTTATTTTAAAAATAAATAAATGGCCTTCTAATGAGGCCATTGCTCAGCAAGCCCCGGAAGCCTTGAGGTCAAGTTTCTGTTTTATGTGATATTTTGAGCAAGACATACAGCAAATGAAAGATTTCACCTGTCAGTTTTATAGTTATTTCTTTCGGGGGGAAGGTTAAATTCAGTGTATTTTTTCAGAAAAAATAAACTTAACACATTAACCAGTGCCACTCTCTTCCTTCCTTGCTTCTATGATTAGATATGAACAATTATAATGCAGTCTCCTTTGATTTAATTTTTAAATGGATATTGGAGTAATTAATCTGTGTTAGCTCAGCACATAAACCAAGAAAACACTTTGATCCATCAATAGTAATGGATAAATGTCACAAGATAATGCAGTTAGGTTGAATTTGGGTTCCTTTCTAAGTTTCAAAATGCATTGAATGTTGAGCTCTCTATTTATTTTTATTGTAGAGTACATCTTCTGTGGCGTTAAGAGTCTAGACGACTTTTGCTGTGTCCCATATTGGTGGTGACTGGGGCTTTGGATAGGAACTGTTTAAGTTGTTTCTGTAGGGGAGAACGTTTGGAGAGTTGAAAGAGATGTCTCATTTTTCTACTGTGAGATACTTGGATTTCAGTGAACGACTTTGTAACATAGCTTATTTCATTGCTTCTGTACATGGCAACCCCATTTGCCCGGGAGTCCTCTTGGAGAGAAGACTGTGTTCTCTAAAAATCCACATATCCTTTTCTTACTGGCCACATAGCCTTCAGGTGTCTTTTCTGTATGAGTGACCTCCTAGAATTAGCCACAGACTTTCTTACTTAATTGTAGCAAGAGGAGGGCTGAAGGAGTTTCATGTTGAAATGGAAGATGAGACAAACTGGAATGGTAGAATTGCTGTGTGAGCGATGAGTGGGCTTTCTGGGCAAGGGTGAGAAGAACGAGGCTCCTTTGCAGGGTTCGCTTCTTTTCTCTTTATTCTGTCTCTGCTGCCTTCAGCGCTTAGCACCGAGATGGTTCCACTTGCATGATCCTCAGATTCTTTAGCTCCCTTTCTTTAGGTCTACCACCACAGGAAACAGGTTCACTAGCTCCTGCCAGACAGAATACTCAGATCACTGATGTCTATTATCCTTTCACCATCCACGAGGTGAAGCAGAAAGTCTTTCTCTCTTCTCTTCCCCAATCCAAATTCTGTCTTTCAAACTCAGGCTGGCTCATACCTGTGCCATCGGCTCCCTCCCCAATATTGTAGTTTACCATAAATTCCTAATTTTATGTACAACAGTATATAGCTTTTATTCTTTAGTGTGGCTCATCTTACTCTTTCATCAATTTATAAGTATTATGAACCTAAAATGTTCTGGAGGATGGGAAATGTAATTTACATTTTGTAATTCCCAAGGCCCCAGAACTAGGTAGACAGGAGATACTTGATTAAAATGGACTGAATGAAAGAGGAGCATTTCGTGTTTTCTCTTCTGTGTGAAATCTAAACACACAAATTAATAAATAAATTGAAAAAGTAAACCTGGAAGTAGAAGAGGAAGTATGAGGGGCTATGATGGGATCTGACAAGTATTAAGGTAGAAGAAGGATGGATGGATGTGATCAAATCATGATGTACACATGTATGAAAATATCACAGTAAATCCCAGGAATTTGTATAATAAAAAATAAAAATAAGATGGAGCAAACGAATCAGGCAACATTATGATGAGAAAAGTAAAAGCATAAAACATGGTCTTGTTTAAAAGTAGGTTAATGTGTTTATCCTATTTTTTTCTCCCTGTTTTATTTATATTGACTATTCAGAAGCAAAGAGCATGTTTTTCTTTGTTTTGTTTTACTCAGGGAGACAGGAAATTTGTACGTATTTTTCTCTCTCTCTCTCTCTCTTTTTTTTTTTTTTGGTGAAAGAGAAGCTAGACAATTCTGAAAGTCTCCCAGTTATTTTGAGTTGGACAACTGAAATTAAGAAATTGACTAAATCTATGTAACTAAGACTACATGTGACTGTATGTGGCTTTACTGAGTCACGTGTGGCAGTGACATCTTCTCCAGACAGAGTTGGGGGCTTGGTGCAGGTTCACATCTGCTGGGGACCACCCTGTCGCTCTGTCTCTTGAGATGATGGATCCCGACAATGGAAGGGTGTTGGCGTTAGATTCCGAACACAGCCTGTGCTGATGTTGACTCCCCTGGCCTTGAAAGGGAATGGGAAGTGGGAAAATTCCTTCTGAACAGTGGTGGGGAGAAAGGGAGACCTAGAAGTATTGCCTATACAAACAGGATGTATTTCCTGTATCCAGAAAAGGACCAAATGGAAGGGGAGAGGGAGAGTTGAGCTTTAGATAAGAGCACACATCTGCATGATGTTTCAGAATGTTTTCAGAATGACTCTTTTAGGCTTCCATAGTTTCATCCATAAGTACAAGTAGAGATTTATTTTGTGTGAGTAATGCCTTGTCTACAGAAAAGTAGGCTGTGCAGGTTCTGAGTAAAGAATAATTTTTTTTTTTTTTGGTGTTTTGAGGCAAGGTCTCACTGTATAGTCCAGGCTGGTCTTCAACTCACCATGTGGTCCAGGCTGGCCTTGAAGTCCTGCCTTAGCCTCCCAGGTGCTGGGACTACAGGCGTGTGCCACCATGCCTGGCCTGTGTAAAGAATGCCTGTAGTTAGAATTAAAATACACAGCATAACATCAAGAAGAGGTCAACAAGAATATGAGGAACTGTTTCTTTTCAGTTTGTGCAGGTCAACAGTTATACTGCAACAGTAACTTAATTCTGCTGCAACTAATGACATTTTATAATAGTAGTGGGAAAGGTGTATATTTTGAGTTTTCTAAGCTTCCTATATTTGCTAGTGTTTTATCTTTTAATTATCTGAAGAATGCTGGCCCATAATCCACTATTTTGAAATTCTATCTAAATCTTAAGAAAACTGAACACTTTTAATACATGATAAAAAAATATTTATGTGAGAATGAATGATCTTTTTAAAAAGGTATCCTTAGGAAATAGTGTTGAATATTGGAAAGTATAATATGAAAATCATCACATTTATCTAACAATTTACAAGGTATTTTAACATATTTTTATTCAAATCTCAAAAGACTGTTATGAGGCAAGAGGAAAATACAGTGTTATTAGTACATTGCTTGTAGTTAGGCCAGGGTCTGGGTTCAAATCTTACTTTATCATTTACTAGATGTAAGATCATAGATAATTTACTCAACCTATGTTAAAATGACTCAGTTTTCTCATAGGTTAAAGTGAAGAAAACAGTTGTGCCTAATTCTTAGGTTGTGTGATAAGGGAGTTAAACGTGGTGCTTCGAAAGTAGTCATTTTTCAGTGTGTATTTCTGCAAGAGGCAAAAGAAGGCAGACATTTTCTTAAAAGGGTCAAAAGACTTGCCCAAGATTAAAGAGCTGAAGGAAACCAGACCCCAGGTCTACTTTCTCCTATGGGCATTTTGATTGTATTAGTTCATAGCACAGCTCAATAAACTTTGGCCTAGTTTTCACAAACTAGGGTGGTTATGCTTGGCATGAAAATATAACCTATGAATGCCCACATGCAGTTTCAGTGTCTCAGGAATTGAATCAAGTATCTAAATGTCATAAAGTGTAGTCATAAAGTATAGTCACTTAGATCCTCATGTCATAAGGTATAGTCGTTTAGATACTGAGTAGGAAGCATCAACATTCCTGTTTATGAGAACTTTCTATTATGTCATGGACTTGAAAAATATGATTGATCAAACAGCATATGAAGCTATTAATATCAATATGTGGCTTCGAGTGAAATTAATTTTTAATTATCTATGCTCATTTGTCTGCTATGACTAATTGCTGGGTAATTTTTCAGACTAGATCAAATCACCCTGTGTAAAGTGATCTATCCTTGGCTCTCCTCTCCGCGCTTCCATTTGCCATCTCAATCACTGGGACACTTATATTAAACTACCATGTATGTGAGTCTGATGTTTAAAACAAATATAATTATGCTACATAACCATTGGAAATAGTCTCTTGTATATTGGTAATAGTTTCATCTATTCTAATATCCTGTCTACTTAGTCTTCAGCTCTGTTAATTTAAATAACTAAAAATAATCTATCAACTACATCACATAGGGTTTTCTTCATTATTTGGAAGACCCTGAGCCATATGTCTTCCACCTGGGCCTCCAGGTCCCCTCTGCATGCTCCTCTAGAGGTCTTTCTGTGTCTCTGGCTGCCTGTTGAGTTGTCTGAAGGAGCCTGGATGGGAGATTAAAGGGTAAATGGGAGGCCAGAGTATTTATTTCTCTAGCCCCTCCCATGTGAAGCCAGCTCTGGCTGGCCATGACAGAAAGCCACTGCTCCATTCTGGTGGCCTGCACAGCACAACTTTCTCTTCTAGTTTTGGGTAACCCACACTCTTGTTATTAGAAGGCAGCCCAGCTCTGCTAGGGTTAGCTCTGATTTCCTGTGTGTTTCTTGTAGTATCTTGACAGCTTGCTCTCCCTTTTGTAGTGTGTTCCTTTGTAAGTAAACCCCTCAAATGACCTTAATTGAAGGGTGCCGTATATTCCTTCTGATCCAGTGGGATACCAATATCACTCATTTGAAAGTATTTAGTAGATAACTTGCCCATAAATGGCTGCAGTCATGTCATTCCTCTGCTTAGGAGCTATTTAGTAGCTCTCCATTGCCTTCAGCATAAAAATTATCCAAGCCTATTTAGCATTTGGCTATAGTCAGTCTTTTTTTATTCCCACTTGCTTCCTCCATTTTCCCCCCAACCCTTCCATGTCGGGGATTGAACCCAGGGCCGTTGCACTGAGTCACATCCTCAGCCTTTTTTTTTTTATTTTCTATTTTGAGACGAGGACAGGATCTTGTGAAGTCAGTTAAGTGACCTGGCTGGACTCCAGTATTCCTGCTTCAGCCTCCCATAGGGTTGGAATTACAGTCATGCACCACACTGCCTGACTCTATCCTCTATTCCAGAAAAACTAGACTGCTCAGTACTTCTCTTATTTTCGGCATGGCACCTTGGGAAAGTTGCTTTACTTCCTTAGAGCCTAAACTGTAAACTTTTATTCAGAACTTTTGCATGATTGTGGGTACTTGTGGTGGTCATTCCATGAAAACTCATAGTTGAGATTAATACCAGCAAAGTCAGCAGGGGCGTATTATGGATGGCTTTGAGTATTTTGGACTGAATGCCATTTGATTCAGTCATTCATCAACTATTTATCGGTACCCTGCTGCGTTGTGGTAGAATGAGTCGTTCGTCAGGGGCGATGTGGAGTGCTGAGAGTCTGGCTTTGGAGCCAAACAGTTGGGGTTCATGTCCAAAGGCTACCACTTTATGGTGGGAGGGGGGCTTTGAGTTCCATTTTCATCTGAAAACAGAGATAATAATCTTCACAGATTGCAGGGAGAAAGAAATGGGATGGTCACTTTGCAGAATTATTCAGATAAATGGATTCAGAAAAAATCTTCAAAATTGTAGCTATTACTGTTGTTTTTTATATTTTTCTCCCCTTCCAAGTATAAAAGATGCTGGGTGTGGTGGCGCACACCTGTAATCCCAGCACTGGGGAGGCTGAGGCAGGAGGATCTCTGTGAGTTTGAGGCCAGCATGGGCTACAAAGTGAGTTCAAATCCAGCCTGAATGGCATAGTGAAACCCTGTCTCAAAAAGACAAAAACAAAAACAAAACAAAAAGAAAAGAAAAGAAAAGAAAAGAAAAGAAAAGAAAAGAAAAAGTGTGAAAGTCGAATATGTGGTCTTTGGGATCAATGTTTAGGCCATCCATGGAAGGTCTTGGTCCAGATGAGCAACTCTGGCTCTGTCTCACTGTTCTATACCACGTACTACCTCACTTTGAGCCTTAGGCTTTCATGGAATCAAATAATTCTATTTGATGATGATTTGGGCAGTTATAGACTGTAGCACTATGTGCTGAATTGCGTATGCTATATTTAGCAGGATTTTATCTGGCTACCTATATGTCTGTCTGTCTACCTACCTAATCTACTATAATGATTTTAGCGTTTCAAGCATTAATCTTCCAGAAGAATATTGTCTGGCTGTCCAGTCAGGACCATATTTCAGATAGGTAGGAGCTATGTTTTGTTTCTCTACACTTCCCTATCACAAGAACAGCTTCTGCAATGATCTGAAATCCTTTCATTCCTTAGTCATTAAAATACCATGATCTGAGGAGATTGGGTTCAGAATCACCAGGTCTTTCCTACTGATGCTGTACAGGAACTCTGGCCCTTTCTGTTTGGTTTAGCTTTATAACTTTCCCATCAGTGGGTAAGAACATCTTTGAATCTATGCTTTCCTTGTATCATCTGCATTTATTTTATTATTTCTGGGAAAAGAATACAGAAGTGAGCTGATGTTCCAACCCTTTAAGTCTACAGCCATGTGCCTTGTGCCCCCTTCTATGCTGAAAAATGTTGCACGTTCTGTAAGTGCCCCTTCCATGTTTGCGTCTCAGACATTCAATTTACAGATGAATGTGGAAGCTTTTTCTCTGGTGTGCTTGGGGACTGGGAGAGCTCAGGAACAACAACAACAACAGTTTGTACTAATTCAGAGCTAGACAAGCTGCTGATTTGTGGTTCTCTGTTTGCTCACAAGAGCCTAATTCTTAAAAACCCAAATTCTTAGATTAGATCAATTCAATGTCTTGCTATGTTTTGGGTTCTAAAACCAATACTTGAAAGCTCCTTTCATTCAAGTTGTATGCGACAGTATTTATTCTTAAGTTACAGATGTGGAACCTTAATTTGAATTTGCTTAAGCGAAAGAGAAATTTAAAAATTTTTAGAAGGATACAGTACCAGGATTGCTCACAGGAGGAGCTATGTGACGCATTTGATACGGGATTTCAAAGGCTGGTGAAGGACTCAAGAGCCCTCAGAACATCATTTCTCCCTGCCTAGTTAGCTTTGTTCCCTGTTCCTCATGCTGTTTGTGCCTGGCTGCAGCCAGTGAACCCAGGAAAAAAGGTGGCTGTTTTGTCCAACCACTTCAGTATGTGAAAATGCAGGAAAGGACCCTAATCATGGGTCATGTGTCTGTCTGTACCAATCACTGTGATGAGAACACAGGGCGCTGTAATTGGCCAAGTCTGGGTTATATCCTACTTCTGTGTCTTGGAAATCCAGTGTTTTCTCCTTGGGAACCCTACAGTCATCACTTGGCCCCGAACAGGGAGGGTTGCATTTGCTGGAAGTAGGGGAAGAGATTCTCACAAAAACAACAGATGTCCAGTACACAAAGGGAAACTAATTTCCAAAGTTTTGATTTCTACATAATTAAACAAAACCTGTTTTACCTTATTGCAATTATATTCTTTCAATGATGTTTATTTAGTATATTGTGTGCCAGAGTATAAAAATATAAATATGATGTGTTCCTGGATTTAAATTGAAAAAAATAAATTTTCAATAATTTGCCCTAAATGTTAGGTTTTCTTTTGTTTTGTGTAATAATCAACTAAAAATTCAGTGGCTTATAGCAATGTATGTTTAAATCACACTCGCATATCATGAGTGCTTGCAGGTACTGGGGTCAGCGCAGCTGTGGTCTGTGTGTCTTTTCATTCTAGAACCCGTGGTGGAAGAGTATTCTCTATCTAAGACGTGCAATTCTCATGGAAGGGCAAGTGCAAAAAACCTTGAGCCGAAGTAACATGCAGTTACTTTAAAAGCCTTTGTTCAGTTGTGGGAAACATCTGTGCATAATTCTTGAGTCTGATGCATGTCAGATGGCCAAGCCTAAAATCAATGAGGTGGGAATGTGGTCTTTTCCCAGAGAATATATGAAAAGTCATGTGACAGTGAGTAGCGTACTATAACGCTACTGTAGAGAGAAGACGACGAAGACAATGACCCAAAATACTATACCTTACAAAGCAACGTTGGGTTTTCATTGATTAACTTGGCATGTATTTGAAATTAGAGTGTAGTTGGCTGCATGTTATTTATGTAGTTTCTTGTATTTACCACCCACGTATGCAGCCTTTGATGACACTACGAAAATGAATTCGCGGTAAGGTGTTTCAAGTAAAGTCAGGTGGGTAGAAAACTCCTTGGAAGCAGGCAAGGAAATGAATTAGTGAACGCACATATAAATCACCATCTTCAACATTTCTAAAGTGAATTCAAACCCCTGTGGCTTGAGGTGTGAGATTTAGTTGAAAAATCAGTCTCTAATTTTCAGTTACCATTGGCCACGAACATACCTTGTTTCCTCATTTCCTCTGCTTCAGTCAAATATGTTCTTATTTACTGAATATATACTGAAAGTTATGATTACAAAGATGAGTTAAAGTCTTCTCTGCTCTGAAAGAAACCACAGTTAATAAAAGTAAGAAGTATATAAATTGTAGAAGTTTTTTAAGTGTAGAAATAGCATGGAAGAGAAAATAATTCTCTGGAGGCTGGCATGAGAGGGCAGGCATGGATGGAGATAGGAGAGACTTCTTTGAACAGGTGATAAAAACAAACGAACAGGAAAAGTTTATATAGAAATTGCATTTATGCTAGTAAAGTACAGATCTTAGGAAAAGCAAGAATAAACTCAAAATCATACAGGCGTAGGCTTTGTTTGCTTCCTTAACAACCCTGGAAGAGATCAAGGACAAATAGTGGAAAGGAAGTGAGGTGACAGGATTGAGGGGTCATGCAGGCGCGAGCAGGAGAGTTAGAGAAGATGAGGTTCCTCCTCTGGAGTGGAGATCCTGCTGATTACCCCTCCTCTCCTCCTCCTCATCTCCCTTCACAACAGCTGGATGCTCTTCAGAGCTTTACATTATTAGTCATTTAGGAGTTTCTGAGAGATTTTAAATCTTCCAGCTTTTATTTTGGAGACCCTGGAATATGGCTTTGGGGAACGGTGGGAATTTAGGAGATGGAAAAGTCTGAAGGAGAAAAATCTACGACATGGTGTGGCACCCTGGTACCATGCAAAATGGGAAAGTGTTCAAAGAAAATGGTTAAGTTTCATTTCAAGTATTTGAATTCACACAACAGTGTAGGAAAAGAGGGTGATCAAAGAAACCTATCCCTTGGGCTGGTGAGATGGCTCAGCGGCTTAAGCACCTGCCCGGCAAGCACGAGGGCCTGAGTTCGACTCCCGGAACCCACATACGAAAAATGGGCCGGTGATATCGCTCAGCGGCACGGGCGCCTGCTGGCGCGCGAGGTCCTAAGGTCGACCCCCCGGTACCCACAAAAAAAAAAAAAAAAGAAAAAAAAGAAACCTATCCCAGGGCTTACTGTAAGGGAGGGTGATGTCTGTAGGTTTAGAAACATTAATCAAGTGAAATAAAATCCTTATGCTTTTTTACTATCAGAACCTGTGGGTAATTTTAACAGTGTTGGTGACAACATATTTCTCCCCTAAGGTGTTTTCTGTTGTGTTGCTTCATGTGGAGTTTTAAGCACATATACGTAATCTCAAAATTAGCACATTTTAAAATTACTTAAAGCATATATTCTATATGGAAGTGAACTTGGAGGCTTCCCACTTACCCAGTCAGTTGTTGGTGCATGCAAGGAGCTACATGTGTTTGTTTTGAGAGTAAGTTAGTTATTCTTCAGAATAACCCAGCTCACTTCGGGTGCAGTTAATAGCTACCCGTTCCTTTACTTATTTATATTTAATTATTTTTGTAGTAGTGGGGATCAAACCTAGCGTCTTTGCACTAACATTGCTATCCTTTAAAAAAGAATTTTTTTTAATTTTGCTAAGTCTTATTAAGTTGCCCAGGCTGGGCTTAACCTTGTAATCCTCCTGCCTCAGTTTCTCAGAGTGCTGGGATTACAGGTATGTGCCATCATGCTCAGCCCTACCTAGTCTTCTAAATAGTAGGTTTGAAAAAATAGTAATTACACAGAGTCTGTGAAGATTGGAGAAATACTTTGACTTATTTCAATGATGCAACCATTTGGAGAGTTTTGTGTCTAACATTTATAACAGTGAAGTAAGACACAAAGCAACAGTACACTTTCTTTTTTCCTCTTCTAAAACAGTATACTAAGTAATTATCATGTTTCTATGGTTGTTTTAGTTTTGCATTATTACTGGCCTGATTATATGAAGGATTCAATACACTTCTTTTCATTTTGCAATTTTCCTACTACTATTACTAAAAATAATTTTGTTACATGTTAGAGAGGAATGCGGAAACAGTTTTCTCTGGAGTCACATACCCTGGTTACAACACTGCCTGTCTCCTGAAGCTACACATAGAGGCAGGCATGCAGAGCAAGCTCTGTGCTAGAAAGAGGACCAAGTCGGAGTGGATCATGCCCTGCGAAGTCCATCTCTGCAGCCTGAGCCTGGGTGTATGGAGTATTAGACATTTACCGGGGCCATGCATCCTAGAAGGGAGAGAGTGAAAGAATCCTGTCAAATAAAATATGTAAAATCAGAACATAGCATGATGGGTGATAAGTGACGAAGGGAGAAAGTTTAGATGAGAGCTCAGACAAGATGTTTGGAGATGGACTGTGTGCCGGGGAACCAGTGACATGAAAACAGAGTCAGAGTTGTCTTGAAAAAAGGGTCAGTGGCAGTAAAAGTTTAAAGACAATAAACTTCATTTGTCCAAAAGACAAAGGCTACAGCGACTGGGGTAAAATGAGCAGGGAAAATAAGAAAACTTTCCCCTGTGAAAGTTTTGTGTGTGTGTGTGTGTGTTTTGTTTTTCATTTTTTGTTTGTGGCTTTGGGGATTGAACCAAGAGCCTTTGAACTGAGCTATGTCCCCACCTCTTATTTTGTTGTTGTTAGAGTATTTTTAACAGATTAGCATCATATTCAAACATGCATATAACATTCTTTGATAATTTTCCTCCTCACATTAGCTCCTTTTATCTGCCTTTCCCTCTAATTTTACATTTTTTGGGGAGTTCAGTGTGTATAATATATTTCGCTCATATCTGTCCCCTCATTACGCACCTTTACAGCTTCTTCCTCTTCTACCTTTCCTCTTTCCTAATGATAGTTTTCCTTCTATTTTCTTGTCATCTTTTTTAGGCTCCACATGTTAGGGAGACTATGTGGTATTTGTCGTTCTGAGTCTGGCTTATTTGGTCCAACATGATGGTCACCAGGCCCATCCATTTTCTTGCAAATGACAGAATTTTATTTGCCCCTGTGCAGAATAATACTCCATTGTGTATATAAACCACATTTGCTTTATCCATTCATTTGTTTATGGGTACCTAGGTGGTTTCCATATCTTGGCTATTGCGAATTGTGGCACAATAAACATGGATATTCGCATATTACTTTAGTATGCTGATTTTAATTGCTTTGAACATATACCAAGGAGTGGTATAGTGGGATTAAATATTAGCTCTCTTTTTAGTTTTTTGAGGGACCTCCATACTGATTTCCATAGTGGCTGCACTAATTTATGTCCCCACCAGCAGTGTCAAGTGTTCCTTTTTCCCCCTTATCCACACCAGCGTTTATTCTTTTTTTTTTTTTTTTTGTATTCTTGATGATGGCCATTTTGACTGGGTGAGACTGGATCTCAGTGTAGTTTTTATTTGCATTTTTTATTGGCTAAAGGTGTTGAACGTTCTCCCTTGTGGTTGTACTTATTCTTTTGAGAAGAGTCTGTTCAATTCTTTTGTCTATTTGATTGGGGTATTTGACTTTTTGGTGTTTTTTGAGTTATTTTTATATTCTAGATATTGATCCTCTTTTGGAAAAGAGTAGTCTGTCCCATTTTGTGGTTCGTCTCTTTACTCTGTTAGTGGTTTCCCTTGCTGTGTGGAAACTTCTTAATTTGATGTAGTTCCATTTGTTGATTCTTGCTGTTATTTCCTATGCTACTGGAATCCTATTCAGAAAGTCTTTGCCTGTGCTTATGATTTCAAGTGTTTTCCCTAGGTTTTCTTTTAGCAGTTTCAAAGTTTCAGACCTTATTCCTGGGTCTTTGATTCATTTTGATTGGATATTTTATACAGGGTGAGAGTTGGGATGTAGTTTCAATATTCTGCAAGTAGATATCTTCTGTAAGTAGAAACAGCACCATTTGTTAAAGTGGCTGTGTTTTCTTCAATGTGTATTTTTAGCTCCTTTGTCCAGAATCAGATGGCTACAGCTGAGTGTGTTTATTTCTGTGTACTCCATTCTGTTCCTTTGGCTACATGTCTATTTTTGTGCCAGTACCATGCTGTTTTTGCTACTATGGCTTTGTAGTATAATTTGAAATAGGTATTGTGATCCTCCAACCTTGCTACTTTGGCTTAGGATTGGTTTGGCTACTAGAATTTTTGTGTTTCTGTATGAATTTTAGTATTTTTTTTTCTGGTTCTGCGAAGAACGTCAGTGTTTTTTTGTTTTTGTTTTTGTTTTGTTTTGTTTTTTGTGGGTACTGGGGGTCGAACTCAGGACCTTGTGCTTGCCAGGCAGGCGCTTATGCCACTGAGTTATCTCACCGGCCCACGTCGGTGGTATTTTGATGGGGATTGTATTGAATCTGTAGATCACTTTTAGTAATATGAACATTTTGAAGATATTAAATCTGTCAATCCATGAGAATGGAGCATCTGTCCACCTTCTGGTGTCTTCTTCAATTTCTTTCTTGCTTATTCTGAAATTTTCATTGTAAAGGTCTTTCATTTCCTTGGTTAGCTTGATCCCTAGGTATTTTATTTGAAGCTATTGTGAGTGGAGTTGTTTGCCTGATTTCTTTCTCAGCTATTCCATTATTAGTGTGCCATAAAGCCATTGATTTTAATGTTGACTTTATACTCTGCTACATTGCTGAATTTATTTGTCAGCTCCAAAAATCTTCTAGTAGAATCTTTACAGTCTTCTAAGTTCATATAATCTGCAAACAAGGATATTTTGACTTCTTCCTTTCCTGTTTGTATGACTCCCATCTTTTTACTTGCCTAACTTCTGTAGCTAAAATTTCAAGAACTATACTGTGTAAGACTGGAGAGAGTAGACATCTTTACCTTGTTCCTGATTTGAGAGGAGAGGCTTTCTGTTTTCCCCCATTCAGAATGATGCTGGCTGTGCATTTGTCATATACAGCCTTTCCTATTTTGAGTGGCTGTACTCACAGAACTCTATGTCTCTTTATGCTCATGTGAAATGGACCCACTTGACTTTCTGTGTTAGTTTTGAGCCTCTCAGAGTGAGTCATGAAAGCCTGTGTCCCTGATGACCCTGAGTAGCCTGGAGGTGCACAACTTCCAAAGAACTCTTCAACATTTATATGTTTGCTGAGAAAGCTTTGCTATCTAAGTGCAGGATATTGGTCTGGGAGTCCAAAGACTTGTATTCTACTTAGGGCTCTGCCATTCCCTAGCAGTGAGGCCTTGGGCACACAGTAGCTTTTTGGGTGTGTGGGTAGCATTCCTATCTTTAAAACAGACCTGAAACTTTTATTCTATTAATTTGCAACTGTGGCATTTTTTAAACTCAAAAGCAGAGGCCTTCTTCTCCACGGACATAGCCGTGTTTCCTGACACAGAATGGTGGTGGCAGCTAGCGCGTGAACGGCTTCTGCTTAATTCAGGTAATTGCAATATAACTTTTTGTGCTTCCCGCCCATCGGTGCAGCGATTTGGGTGCTAAACTACCTGCTGGACTGCCGATCTTGCTACAGTAGAACTCTTTTGCCATCGTGTGGTCAATTTTAGGTACTGCAGGGCTAGTAACAAAACATTCAGTAATTACAGAATACTAAACTTCTAAAGAGATGAAGATATCCTAGAATTTACCCATGTGGACTTTTTTATTAATAAAGAAATTGATCCTTGGAGTGGAAGAGTGACCTCCCGTGCAATTTAGCGATCAGTGGTGCACTAAGAGTAGAACTCAAACCAGTGCGTTGAAATTAATTTGTCAGACATATGCTGGGGGGGCGGCGATTTTAAGTCTCTGAAATTCGGCTAACTAAAAAAAAATTTTTAAATCCTTTAGAAGCACCTCTTTATGTATTTGTCTTTCTTTAATTTTACTCTATGAAGACATTGCAATTACAAAATATTTAAAATTATATCTATTAACCGCTATTATTTATACAATCTTTTAATGGAATGGATATTTTAACCCAGAACAGGCAGATAATAACTAAGAATATATAACAATTCTTTTATGTTCCATCTTTATTTTCTCTCATTTCCATAAGGGCTAATAGGACCTTTTATTTATTTTATTTTTTTCTTTTTATATGTGTACTGGGAGTCAACCTCAGGACCTTGTGCTTGCCAGCAAGCGCTTATGCCGCTGAGCAATATCACGGCCCTTTTTTTCCTTTGTGTGGGTTCCGGGAGTCGAACTCAGGACCTTGCGCTTGCCAGGCAGGCGCTTATGCCGCTGAGCTATCTCATCAGCCCCCATTAGGACCTTTCTTGCAGGTGTGAATGCCAGTCTACAATCCGCATTTGACGGAAAGACTGGTAAAAAGGCCAGGGGCCAGGGATGTGTAGAACTGGGTCTGATGTCAACTCCTCTACATTCTGAGAGTGAGAATTAATGGACCTGTACTTCCCTTCTCTGAGCTTCTGTTTCCGCATCTGATTCGAGAATCCCTTTCTCATGGGACTTTTGTGAAGATTAAGAAAATGAAGGTAGAATTGGTTGTTAACTATATAACACACTGAATATGCTTTTTCTTTTATTGGCACTGTGGGCCTAATTGAGAAGAGGTAAAGGACTTCATTGCTGATTAGGATAGCTGCTGCAGATTCCCTTCACTGTCCTGCTGGAGAATGCACATAGCAAAAGCATCCCCTGTTATATATCACACACACACACACACACACACACACACTTCGATTAAGGGTTAGATATTAGAAAGTGAACGCAGTCATAATCTCAGTTGTGTTATTTCCAGGGAGAAAAACATAAAGTGTCTTTAATAAAAGAAGAGCTACATTGTGCTGGGTAAGCTTAATCGTCAACTTGAGTGGATTAAGAGATTCCTGAGGGGTACTTGGATCGTGGGCACACCGTACGCATCAGTGGATAATCTACTGATGGTCATAGTTGGATGAGCTGTTAGGTGTTAGGCTTCAGCTGGAGGAGAGGGGTCACTGGGGTTGGGGGGCGCTTTGGAGGATATATCTCTTGTTGCCAGAGTTCCCCTGTTCTGCTTCTGGCAGCCATGAGGTGAGCACCATTCCTCCACCAAGTCCTTCCACCGTGATGTTTCTGCTTTGGAGCCAGCTAGCCATGGACTAGACCACCTGAAACTGCTGCTAAATAAACCTCTCCTCCTTAAAGTTGTGGCATTATATAAAATATACTGATTAGGATTGGGAGATACAAGTTTGCAGTTTCATTCCTAAATAAAATACAATCTCTATCTCTGCTAATCCTTAACAGAGATTTTTTTTTCTTTTACCTTAGGGCATTTAACACAATTTGGATATATTTGATGGTGCTATTTGTGAAATAACAGTACTAATATTTTCAGCTGCCCTAATAAATGTGATAAATGTGCTCCAGGAAAAGTCTGTTTAACCTTTTCAAACTTATTATCTCAAGTCTGAACTTTATGAATTGGAAAGTTGTATGTAGGTCATGCCATGGCTTTAGCTCTTCAATCATGTCCCCACCAATAGAATTCAAGCTGCATTTGTTGTTTAGAAATAAAACACATACTTAGAATGTAATTCGCAAAAAAACCCCAGAGTCTATATGATTGCAATTCTTCTGTGTGTGGAGGGGGTGTATCCTTTATGGATGCATTATCACACTGAATAAACATTAAGTTGCTAGAAACAAAACCAGGTTAACTAGAGATCATGGCTTATTGATTTGTATACTATCCCCTCATATCACTTAGCACACACTTTGAAACATGCCAAATGCTTAATAAATACATGTACTTTGGTTGAAAAAGAAAGATAAATACACATCCTTTGTTTGAAAAAGAAAGGTAAGCAGCAGCACTGTATGATGGAAAGTACATGGGAATTAAAGTTGCTTATCGTCTTCTAATTCAGAGTGAGTGATTGTTAGAGATGCATTACAAGTCTCTGAGCCCTGTAATCCTCGTCATAACCAACTCAGAGTCATCTTGCAAGTTAAATAATAGATGGGACAGAAGCTTCCAAGTGTAAAGCACTATCTGAATGTAAATTCAATGATTTTTCAAAGGAAAGGGAAAAAAAAAGGTGTCTTTCAAATGTTTAGGGGACATAAAAATTTCTTTCCCAGTTCTTTGCCTTTTAATGTTAGATTCTACATTTACTGAACGTTGCACTAATCATTGATGGGATAAAAATTATACAGACTTTGAAAGTCACAGTTCCTGAATTCAGAAGAAATGGAAAGGTTGCCATGGGCAGTGGGAACAGCGTCTCTCCTGCAAACACAGGACTCAGGCGCAGCAAGGGGATGACTGTGGGGATGGGAAAGGGATAGGAGCACTTCACAGCCCTCTGCTGGCAATTGCGAAGCATTTGCTCTCTCCTTGGAGGGGTCTTTAAAGGCAGAAAGTTTATAAGACACGTGTTTGAGAGTGGATCCCCAAAGACATGATACACACAAGTCTTGTGTTCCTCTCTTCCTGACCCTGAATTTTAAGTAGGCATATAGGCCACATTGCATATTTGTGTGTCATTTATTACTGAGCAAAAACATTGAAACAGTTTTAACCCATAAAGCTTCCTCTTCTTCTAGTTGATAATCATATCATCTACTTACGACATATCTCTGCTTCCTCATCCAGTTTTCATGGTGGAACCTTGAATGATTGGGCTGTTACATCCTTGGCTACGTCTTACAGGTTTAAAATTATTATTTTTTTTAATGTTGTTGCTTGCCGTTAACACAAACAAACAAAAACTGTAGAGAAATGTGTACTCTAAGGATCTGTCATGAATTCATTGGGGAATCTACAGTTTCCTGCTGACTCCTGTTGAGTCAATCAACTTTGCTAAAAACCCCATGTCCCAGGGAGGGAAATAGAAAATGCTGTAAACAGACTACAGATCAAAAAGGCAAGAGTACATGTTTCTTTCTCCTGAGAGTAGTTCATTCAGCAAGGGCTTTCGTGGTTACCATGCAGAACCTGCCACTTGGGAAAGAGAATCCTGAGAATGATGCAAGAGGTGCAGGAGACATGGGCCTTATTGAGCCTGGGCAGAGGTCAGCCTGGTTTTGGAACAGGAAATGCAGTTAATTACAGATGGGGTTTCATGGCCTACATCTATGCACTCCCAGAATTGTTTTTCTCCAAACAAGCTATACTTTCTGCATGGGCCATCACAGATTTGTGCTTTCTCAGGAAATTAGATGTATTACATGGGTAGATGTAAGTCAGGGTTAAACTCACGGCTGGTTTCGGTAAATTTGCTTTACCATGTCTACAATTACACGGATAATTGAAAGTTAAAAGCAAAGGTTAAATTTTTGTAGGAACTTGAAAAAGACTCACTCAGTAAACAGTCTTCTGTGAACTTATGTGTGGTTAGTTCTCATCAGTTTCCTGGAATTTTAGTTTGGATGTAAGTAACCATTACCTAGAAAACCCCATGTAAGACTCAAGTCAATGCTTGCTTTTTTCCAGGCCTGCTTTTTGCATACAGGTTATTTTATTCCTGTGTCTATAGATGAAGACTGGAAGGAGGACCAGCCAGCTGGCCACGTAGGCCTGACTGCTTCTCAGTGGGCATCTGAGCTTCCTTGTTCCTCCAGCTCAATGCGAAGGCTACAAGCAGAGCTCAGGCAGAGAAACTAGGCAGCTTTCTGAATTGAGGAAAACCCCCCTCTTCCTTCCCAATATGAGCGTGACTAGGGATGAATTTGTGCAATCCAAGTGACTGTACAACTGAGTGTTTTGGGAAAGGAAGTTTAGGCAAAGAAAGAAAGGTTAGAGGTTGCTTTATATTAACCTTGCCTATATCACCAAAGATCTAATGCTTTCCCTTCTCAGTAAGGGTCCAGCAGTCATCAACTGTTTCATAACTCTTCTCCCCATGTGTAACCTTTCCTCCCACCCACCCAGCTGTTCTTTGTAAATATGTTCAGGACCGCTGCATCTCCTCATCCAACAAGACTTGAAGGCAGGGCTTAGTCTAGTTCATCTTTTTAGCTTAAATGCTTAATACATGAAAAATGTTCACTGAAGTTTTTTTTTTTAATGATGTTGAATCTCTCTCTCTCTCTGTGTCTCTCTCATACACACACACGCACACACAAATATATAGTTATCTTTTTGGACTGTTAAGGTTTTTTTTTTTTTTTTTTCAAATTAAAGGATATTTTTAAAAACCCAAAAGATTATCTGTTTGAATTATTAAGAATTTTTGAAATATAGCAAATATAAGCATTGCTATGTTTGAATCATTCAGCTAATAGCACATACATCTTCAAAATTATTTTATTCTTCCTTTTGAAAGCAACGCAAGCATTCTAAAACTGGTTTTACTAACACGCCACTTCGACACTTGAATCAATATACACAGTGCACCTAAATGAAAGCCTCGTGCAAAATGGTAATTTCACTTTTTCTTTCTAAAACAGTTTAAATTCTCTGTTTGCCATAGGAACCAAATCACAGACATAGAAGAGATGAAATAAGATTCACAGTTTTGTGATTGTTGCCACTGTACAGAACTTTCTAAACCATTTTATTTTTAATGTAACATTAACAATCAACAAATGTGAACTTAAATTGAACAACTAATGTTTCCTAAATGCCAGCAATTCCTTTGAAATGGAAGAATGTCAGTCATAGAAAATTTGCCCAATTTTGTGGCCTGGCTCCTTAGCAATTACTGCAAGAACTACAGCTGAACATTGAGCTACTACTGAAACCAAGCAACAACAATATTTGAGAATCCGATTTTTTAATTCCTGTGGATTGCTAGGAATTATGCTACAAAAAGAAATAAGATGAAGTCTTGTAGGCATAGACTTTACATCTTATAATCTAGAAGACAGTGTCTAGAATTTGAATATGCAGGGATTATACATACCCACAATGATAGCTCTACTCGCAGATGTATTATTTAACTGAGTCACCAAGACATTTTAAAAAGACCTGTAATGGGAAAAACTAACAGCTAAATACAACAGGGTGTAATTTCTGCTGTGTAGTCCTTATCTGTGAAGCATTCACAGACCAGCATGGGACAGAGAAATACAGACTGACTTATAACACAATCCCGATAGGCAGTGTCTAGTGAAGCAACCACATAGGCATAGAAAGAGCAGGTGATAAGATTACGAGGAGGCAGGGATTCTGTCTCACTGTGATAATCAGATCACTGCCCGGCAAAGACTAAGTGCTCAGTAAATACCTTTTTTATATACGATTTTCAATATTTATAAATTATTTACATTGATCAGAAATACAAAAATAAAATAGGAATGGAGATATTGCAGTTAGTCTTGCAGTACTAGTTCTTACAAAAAGGACACCCCCACTCCCACCCAGACACTTACTTACACAGTGAATCATTAGTCAATCATTTTTAAAAAGAAAATACCTAGTGCTGATTAAAAGACCTAGTGCTGAGAGAGAAAGAAACAGAGAGATAAATCTCAACAGGTAAACTAGAATATACATAAAATGTTCAGTGCTATCACTAGTTATTTGTAGGTGGTGGAATTTAGATAATTTCATTTGAATTTAAAATACATCTATTCAATTTTTCTATATAAGCATTATCACATTTATAATAAGAAATATGAATCTTCTGAAAATATTTCTATTACAATTCAGAACTGCCTACTCGTGAGACTATCCACTAGCTCTTAGGGGTCAGGCTTCCGGTTAAAATATCCCTAAGTTTCAGCAAACATCCTGGCCTAATTCCAGGTTTGATCAGTATCGTAACAAATTTGGTTTTCCAGTTTCTTTTAGGCATGACCCTGGACCACAGCATTTGACACCTGATAGTGCATAGATCTGTAGCATGTGACACTATATTTCTAATTTCACAGGACAGTCAGATTTTAAACATTGTATCTTAGAGGCCCCACAAGCTATAAAAACATCTTGTTATGATGTTCTGAGCTGAAAGAGTAAATAAGATCCAAAACGTACAATAACTATTGCAAAACGGGAAGAAACTGTTCAAAAGGAAAGAGAAACTGGGATGGAGGAATGGAGAAAAGAAGGAAGGGAAAAGCAAAAAAAAAAAAAAAAAAAATATATATATATATATATATATATATATATATATAAAAGATAGTTAAGATAGATATACTACTAATTTCTCTTAGTTCATTGAAAAGAAAGGTGTATGCTAATATTGTTTGGACAATTGAATGCTGATGTCTTGTACTCTGAGTAACTAATTTAAAGATAACCATACACAATGTATTAACCATTGTTACCCTCCTATTATGTTGTTTTGAAATTTTGCTCTATTTTTTTTCTCTTAAAAAAAGAAAGGATGTTCTGGACAATTCCCACATTTTATTATATACACAGAAATAACCAAAAAGGCTTTGGTCAGACCATCTGTATCATATCTTGTCTTAGAGTATACGAGGACATCACAATCTAAAGTAGTAATTCATTTTTTAAGCATTTGAGTAACGTGAGGCAGACTGAGTTGAAGACTTATGGGTCCAAAACACTGACTCATTATTGGCATTTGGTGACTACCTGTGCAAGGCCCCATCTTGTTAGCTATTTGGCTTCTATTTTGAGCATTTCCAAGTTGTGTAAAGTATATTTACATCTTCATGGCTTTTAGTACCCATGTGTTGACCTGCACTTGTGTGGCCAAAGAAGCTGCTGGCTGGCAGTGTTGTGGAGACATGTAGGTATTCTGAGTGTATTCTCCATTCATCTATTCACAAGAGAAAATTTCAGAATTATGTACAATAGTAGAAACTGAGAACAATCCAAATACGCAGGAAGAGGATAAAAACTAAGGACATTAGAACAGCTCATTGGAATATTGTTACTGATAATGTTATAAAACATAAAAACAAAACATACACGTAATATGTAATGCTAAATAATAAAGTTTTAGAATGTTATCATTTTATCTGTTGTCATAAATACAATAGACTCATAGAGATGAGTAGAAATCGTAAGAGGGGAAGGGACCTGAGTTAAGCGGTGTACACCCTCTCCTCCTCAAATAGGCAGAAGTGGGGACAGAGCAGTAGCATGACTTAGCTCCTGAAGAATAAAACTACAAACATATTAATCACATTTTAATAATACCTTAAATATTTAGAGTTCCCTTTCTTCCATTTTGGAAATCAATTTCCTAGAAGGCAATGGATGTTAAATAATCAGAATTAATCGATTACGAGACTGAAGTAGAAAAAAAAAGCCAAACCCTCTTTTAAAAAAGTTATTCTTAATGAAAACCACGAGATACAAAAATGACAGATCTTTTTCCTCCAAGAGACGATAACTTCATGTTAGAATGATCAGTTTAAGAGTACTAGAGAGCTTTGTATATAGTATTTTTGAATTAAGATATTAAGTTTACATGAAGAATAAATAAGATATTTTCAACGGTGACCGAATTAGTGTCCAAAAGGCATTGAATACATTTAAATACATCTTCATTTAAAAACAAAAAATGTAATTGAAATTTAAGACTCGCTGGACAGTTTAGAAACAAATCAGACACAGCAAAAATGAGAATAACCGGGATGGTAGCCATATGTGAAGTAATTACCAGGGCCATAAAAATGCATGACAAGAAAACAGAAAATATAGAGTCAAAATGACAAGGGTGACACAGCAAATATCTAAAATATAGCCAATCAGATTCCAGAAAACAGGTAAAAGTAATTGAGAAAACAATTGACTAAAAATTTTCTGGGATTGTGGGAAGACACATCATAGCTATACAAAGGAATATGCATATTAGGTAGAATAAAAAATATATATACACATATGAGTAATATAATAACTGAACCCTGAAGAAGTGATAGTGAAGTTATAGAACACCAAACAAAAAGAGTTTTTAGGACCAGACAGAGAGAACAGACTTGAACAGCTGCAAAAGAACAATAATTAATTAAAGATGAGGATTCCTAAAAAATGGAAGCTAGAAGATAGTGGACCAAGACTGCCAACACTGTGAAAATCAGACGAAGTAACTGTATATGGCTGCATAGTCTGTGTACTGATCAACACAAAGAGCCATCATTTGCACACAGAGGTGTGCAGGGTTTCCTAGACTTGGCTGGTGCAGCATGAGATAAATTAGATCCTGTAAAACTATCATTCAGGAATGACCCAATGTGGCTGGAAGAATAGGCATAGCTTAGTGGTAGAGCATGAATTTAGAACCAAGAGGCTCTGGGTTCAATGCCCAGCACAAAAGCAAACAAACAAACAAGTCCAAAAGAAAGGAACACCACCAAAAGTTATGACCCAAAGTCTTTCAGGAAGTAGAGGAAGAAGGCACTTCAATGTCCACTACTAACAGGGACCAATATAAATCACCCCTTTACTAAAATCTGACAACAGCTGTAGAAGTAAAGACAATTAGTATGGACTGTAAGGCATAACAGAGAACCACAAAAATATTCTTAATAAAACACTGGCAAATCAAGACCAGCAATATGTAAAAAAAAAGATAATAAATCAAAGTTAAGAGGCCTGGGATATAGCTCAGCAACACAGTGCCTGCCTGGCAAGCACAAGGTCCTGAGTTCGATTCCCAGTACAAACAAAACAAAACAAAACAAAACAAAAACCTCAATAAATCATGGTTAAGTGGAATTTTTTCTTGGAAAACAAGATTAGTTTATTATTTGAAATGTATTAGTCAATGTAATTCACCATATTAGTAGAACAAAATTTCTAAACTTCACTTTCTAAACTTGATTATCTCAATAGATACAGACAAAACATTAACAAAATCCAATGCTCATTCATGGCACTCACATAAATTTCTCAGCAAACTACAATGAACTTTATTAATTTGGAAAAGGCCATCTACAAAGCCTATAGCCTGTGAGGAAGGAGGCTAGTGAACCCAAAGGCAACCTGGGCTACTTAGTAAGACTGTCTGAAAAATAATAAAATAAAAAATAAAACAGGATTGAAGATGTAGCTCAGTGGGAGAGCTTGGCTAGTGTACTGGAAGCCCTAGGTTTAATCCATCATGCCAAAAAAAAAAAAAGAAAAAAAAGAAAATTTTAAAAGCTATAGTTCACTTACCTCAAAATGAATGACAAATATTGAATGCTTTCATATTATAATTTGGGATAAGGCAAAGATATCCATTTTTGTTGCTTCTATTTAATATTGTACTGGAGTTCCTTGCCAAAATGAAAAAGGAAGGAAAAGAAAAATATCTCCTAATGCTTAAAATGTGAATACTCTATAATTGTCTTTTCTGTGATGCAAATGTTCTAATTAAAACTCTCAAATGTCACTAAGAGACACCTACAAGTATCTTCGCAGGGACATTATTTAGACTCGCTGTAAATAACCCAGGTTTCCTCAGGAATGGAACGGGTAAAGAAACTTCAGTATGTTCACCCATGGGGTGCTATACAGCCACAAAAATGAATAAATTGCAGCTGTATATTACTATACAAGTGAATCTAAGAATCAGATTGTTGAGTAAAAAAGCAAATTGCAGAAGATTAAATGCAATATTATAACCTCCTAAATTTAACATTTTCCTGATCCCGAATACAATTTCTCTTCATTCCATTAAATACCTAAGCGTCTAATAATCATCGTAAATGTATCTTGCAATATGGCACTCCCCTCCTTAACAGTCTCAGTGACATAAGTGAATTCTAAGTAGTGCAGACAGATTTCAGTCCTCGCGGTTTGGCCGTAACCATTTCTATTCTTTTCTGTTGCCAAGCATAGTGTATATATACCCTGCTGTCAAACTGATAATTCTCATAGCCCTACCATTCCTGCCCCAAAGCTTGGTGTTAATATGGTTAAATATTGCCTTTTGACACTTAGAATGGCCTTGAAGCTAGGAGATTTCGATTCTGTTCCTGGTCATCGGTGACGAACATTCAAATTATAGCGCAGATCATCATAAGGGAAACACAGGTTGTTCTATGGGGCTTCCGGAAATGGAGAAATCACATTTTATTTTGTTGGAGATTAGCTACGGCTTCATGACTGAGGTGATATTTAAGTCAAGAAAAGCACAAAGGTACAGAGATGTGTTGAAAATGTAAATGCAAGCTATAAACAAGGAAAATGCTCTGCATAAGGGTTATGGAGACTGACGACAGCTTGATATTTTTATTATATTTGAAAATATGATCATTAACTACAGAGGTTAAATCATTTGTTCACTGTTAGAAATTAAGATAGGATCATGGCCAATTTGATAACACTGATGCTTAATCCATCAATTGTTTTATATTGAGGTTTATTAAGATTTTAGTTTTTTGAGTTTTTTTTTTGTGGGTACCGGCGGTTGACCTCAGGACCTCGCGCACCAGCAGGCACCCGTGCCACTGAGAGATATCACCGGCCCTTTTTCGTATGTGGGTACCAGGAGTCAAACTCAGGACCTCGCACTTTTGCCAGCAAGCGCTTGTGCCACTGAGCGATATCACATGGCCTTTTTTTCCTTTATGTGGGTTCCGGGAGTCGAACTCAGGACCTCGTGCTTACTGGGCAGGCCCTTATGCCACTGAGCTATTTCACCAGCCCTGTGCTGAGTTTTGTTCAGCATTCTGTGTTGAATTTTATCTGTGTTGGGATTACTTGTGGCTTCCAGCATTTTCTTTGTGATTAAAATTGAATATCTATAGTGCTAGATTTCAGCTTGCACTCTTTAATAGGGTCCTGCAGGCTGATCTCTGTGTAATAAGCAGTCCCACCAGCACAGGGTGCAATGCTTTTGTCTCTGTGTATAAGAGAATGAGATGGGAGGAAGGGGCTACAACATGACGTGGAGGTTAATTATTTTTGAATTAGCAGCGTACTCCTTTCTTCTCTGATGTCCCTTTATTCGTGGAAGGAGAATTGCGGTGCAGTAAAAAACTCATGGGACTTTGAGATTAGAAGATCTGGGTTTATATCTTGTCTTTGTCCTGGCCTGCATTTGAATCTCTTCACCTTGAAAGCTGTATCCATTACAGGCAAATCAGGAGACAGAAACCACACAGTCATTTGCAAAGGGAAAGCTTATTATAAGATTTACTACCTAGAGTGCAGATTGAAGTAACAGATAATTGGCAAGTAAGAAGTACAGAATGCAGCCATACCATTTATAAGGAGCAGCTGCTATCATAGGACTAAAATAGAGTGGCAAGGAGGAGCCTTCCAACCCCACTCCAGGCTCAACTCCAGACTCCTTTGGAGAGGGCATGATTATGAAAAAGTCACTGAAAAAGTCACTGAAGTGTCATCCGTTGGAGCTTGCTAAAAACCTGCCATCTAGGGTAACCAGCAGGGAGGCGTTGCACCTCAAGACTTAGGGTAGAGTTGCTAGAGCCAGGGTAGGCACTGTAAGAGCTGAACACTGGTGGGTGCACGGAGAGAGTGGAGATGGCAGGAGCTTTGCTCAACTGAGGGTGTTGTGAGGCCTGGGATGCAAGGTGTCCACATTAGGAGATCCATGCTGAGGTGAGCCCCGAGCTGGGACAGGGCCACAAACTCACCAAGGACTGCAAGGGGCAGGGCACCACTGGATTCCCCTTGCAGACTTGCTGTTGGCTGTCATGAAGTACACACACACACATACACACACATCACTTCATTGCTGTTCCAGCACTCTGGTAGGCTGACGCAGGAAGATCATAAATTCAGGCCCAACCTGGACCACTTATTGACTTTCAAGACTCTGTAAATGATTAAATAAATAAATGAAAACAAAAGTGCTGTAGATATAACTCAGTATGAAGGGCTTAGATTCTATCCCAGTACTGAAAAAAAAAAAAAAAAAAAAAACAGAAAAATAAAAACATTTCTTCTAGTGCCCTCTAGTGACAGTCTAAAATCATGCTGATGCAAAAAGAGATGGGGGTTCAAGTCTGTTATCTCCAGGTAGATAATGAAGAATGAATTTCAGCTGAGATACAGTAAATGAAGACATATCCCTGAAGCTATTCAAAGGATTCAATTATATTTGAATGTTAAAGTACTTTGTGCATCCTGAAAAAGAATATAAAAGTTCAGCAATGTAACTTGCTGTAGTTACGGTTTACTGTATAATTAAACATGATACTGATATAAATCTACAGTGTAGATTGGACAGATTGTACTACAGCAAATATGATGTTATTGCTTTTCGGGAAGTGATTTCAAGATTATATTTGGGCAATGACGCACCTGAATTTAGACATATCTTGGGCCTCCTAAGCTAAAATATATGGTGTGTTGGTGGCTAATATTACAACCTAATACTTATTGAAATCTAATTATATGCCAGACATTGCAAATGCATTTAGATCTACTAATGGTAATATTATTCATCCTATTTTTAAAGTGAAGAGCTGAGATAAAGCAATTTACTAGTGCCTTACGGATAGAAGGAGTTGAATCAGGATTCAGATCCAGGCTTTTCTGATTCTAGAACCTGTGCATCTAACTTAGAAACCCATAGTCTCTCCCAAGCCCAGGATACTGTCCAAGTGCGGTAAGTTGAGTAAAATACATTCTTACTCTGGGCCTTTAATCTATATGTGTTGCTTACCCTCCTGGTATGGTAACACCCTCTTCTTTTTAAAGTGGAGGTTTTCTTTTATGTTTTGTTACGTCTCAGTAACTCACAAATTTGGTGCTAGAAATAAAGAACAGATGAACAGAAATTGAGTTGTTGGAGTTGCATGTTTAACTCTAATGTCAGAAAATGATTTATGGACAGAGTGAAAAACAATTAAATGAGACATGATTAGGAAATAACGTCTTCACATCATTGTTAGATTTCTGGAACTCATTTTACTAAGGGGTGCTTTAAGCAACATTATAGCTAGATTGAAACATAGTTAATCACAGCCCCACCCTGGAAGTATTCTAAGTGTCCGTCAATGGTAACATGGGTAAAGTATGATATATTTATATAAGAAAATATTTTAAATAAATGAAAAGCAATAAATGCTTCTGTATATGAAAGCATAGGTAAATGTACAGAGATAATATTGAGCAAAAAAAATTAGACATAAAAGAGTATGAAATGCAAAGCAGGCAAAACTAACATATTGTGATGTAATGCAGAATAATATTACTTTTGAGGATATTGCCCAGGAATAATAGATCTATAACAGGCTTGGGATGCTTTCAATATCAAGTACTTGATACGAGTAGCAATTACATGGGAAAAGACATTTGTAAGTTTCATACAGTAAGAAAATTAAGGTTCAGAGCAGTTGATCTATGTAATATTTTAATAAAATGATTTAAAAATTGGCAAAATTCCAAGGTTTTAAAAATGGGGAAAATAGTAAATAAAATATGATACAGTAATACAATTTAATGTTAAATAGTCATCATATAAAGTTTACTACAGGTTTTTAAATAAGACAAATGTGCTGAGGTTACAATCTTGAGAGAAAACAAATTAGAGTCCAAGTTTGAATGTTCTGTGTTATCCTCACTGGGTAAAATAAATGTCTATGAGATTACTAGAAAAAATACATCAGTTCTATCAATGCTGTAGAAATGGGTGATTTATCTTCTCTCTACTTCACTAAAATTTTCCGATTTCCTAAGATATTTCTATAAATTCTTTTAATAATCAGCTAAAGTAGTGATTGCAAAAATGAATGCTTAAAGAGTTTCCTCACCTTTAAAGATCACGTGATTTCTATTACTCAGACAACAGAGGAACCTTCCTTTTCTAAATGTTCAAGTACTCTAGAAAATGATCTCAGCCTGACTTTGTAGCCTGAATTCTTCCTGCTTCCCCAAATATTCTCTATACCTTGACCAAACTGGGCTTTCTCATTTTATTTATTAATTTAATGAATGATTTTCAAGGCTCACCTGTTTGCCAGGCATTCAAGGTACACAGCTACAAATGAAAAAGAGTGATTTTTGTTCTTTTGGTTTCTGTTCTCTCTATTGGGGAAAAGGACACATAAATAATGGTTTTAAAGACTGATTAGGTTAAGCATGGTAAAAATCCAGATGCTAGGAAAGTATATACAGAGGAGAGACCACATCTAATCTTAAAAGATAGGATCATTGCTGTTAACACAGTTTTGTTGAAGCAAAGATCATGAAGATGAGTAGAATCCACCCATTGTAAAAGGAGTAGGATGAGGGCTGCTGAATGGTGACAGGAACAATGCATTAGGGATCTCCATGTGACTGAGGAATTGTTGGGCAGTGCTGGAGGCAATTACTAGAAGGATAAGGGGCAAGTCGGAGGAGCATATTTCAGTTGAAGACTTCAAAAGTGGCACAAATCTGTGTGTGACATGGATGTGGGTTGCTAGGTAGGATGCAGGAAAAGATCATTCAGGACCAGGATGCCAGTGATTTGAGAGCTGGGGTTGGATGGCGATATGGTTTATATCTAAATGTCTCCCCAAAGCCACATATGCTCATTGGGCTTTGGGGAGGTGACTGGATCATGGGTGTGTGACACAGGATTAGTCCACTGATGGGTTTATAGCTGGGTGTGATGCCGAGAGGTAAAAGCTGGTGAGAAGAGGTGGGTCACTGGGTGTGGCTTAGAAGGATATATATCTATATATCTGCTCCTCCCGTGATCCTGCCCTGCTTCCTGCATGTCACGCATGGGCTCTTTCTCCTCTGCGATGCCCCTCTGCACCCTGCCTTGGAGCCAGCTGACTATGGACTGAAACCTCTACAAACTCTGAGCCAAAATAAACCTTTCCTCCTTTAGCTTGTGGTTGTCAGGTATTGTGTCTCAGCAACAAGAAAGTCACTAAGACAGATGATTTAAATATATAGATGCTGACCTCCCTGAGAAAGAAGATCAGATGGGGAGAAAAGAATATCTGTGTTGATGCCTTTTGTGGTATTTCCTCTGCCTCATCTACCTAAACTGCACATCTTTGAAGCTTCACAGAAAGCATCACTTATTCTATGAGATCATCCCTGCATTATGCAACAAGATATATGCTCTGATTCCTTTCATCCCATAGCATCAAATGGCTGATTCCATGAGTTGGAATGAACTCAATGAACGTTTGCTTACTTGCATACTTCTGTGAGATATCACTAATATAAACGCATGTGTTGAGCTAAATGAACCATCTATTTAACCTGGACCTATCTTTGAGTTCTTACCATTCAGGCAAATCCATTTGCCTATTCTGAAAGCAGTTTTGTCTAGACAATGACCATGTGTATTTTGCATTTTGAGTAGAGCAAAGTAGTTTAGAAAAGTTTCCATGTATTTGTGCTTAAAAGGCAAAACTAGAGCTTTTAAAGTAGTCACTTAATGTTTGTACTTCTGTTCACTTCCTGGCTCTGGTCTCACTTTTCTGTAGATAAACTTGCAATATCAAATGACATGCACGAATTCCAGACAGATGCCTCCAATGTCTGGAATCATGACAAATTATATCACTTGGCTGTCACAAAGAGTGCCTCTTTTGACGTTATGGAGCAATTTGTTTAATGACACAATTACTAGGCTGGGGAACAGATGCCTTTCTCCTCTGTTCCTCAGAATTCCTGGGGCACTGCACAGATCCCAGCTGTTGCTACATGACTGGGGCATCTGCAGCCACTAGTCCTTGAATGGTGGAGGAAGGAAATTGCACTTTTCCACTCGTGGCAATCAGTTGCTTGCTTTTATGGTGGGTGGAAATTTTGTTTTCTAGTGGCTATGCTGCAAAACTTTCTGCTTGGCTGATTTTTTTTGAAGTCAGAAGATTGCAGGTGCAAATTCATAAGAGTTTGGGATAAACTCTAAAAAAATCCTGCCATGTGCAAAATACTACCATGTTACATTGCGGGTTCCATCAAGAGAGGTGTGAAAGCCCCACCTTCCCAGATTTCTCAGTAAAGATATAGTGTTCTGATGAGCTAAAGTGAAAGAAATAATAACATTACAGTGAAGAATGTGATTGGGGTGAAGGACTCAGAGGAAGGGGTATCTAAATTATGGCGAATATGTTGGGAAAACGTGGACGTGGTGCTACAGGAAGTTGCACTCTGAAAAACTAGTAATAGCCTAATATGCAGGAACAAAGGCAACTCTCTTCCTAAAATGCTTAATTTGTGGATCCCATGCAGAAAGCAATGGATCCCAGTATACAAAAGAATCAACTGAGATAGTAACTTCAATTGTTCACTCCCAGGTTCTAGCAACAGAAATTCAGATTCAGTTGCTCTTAGGTGAGACCCAAGAAACCGCATGTTAAGAAAATATTTATAGGTGTTTTTGATGCAAGTGGCCATACAGTACTCTTCTGACAGTTGTTTGTGTTAAAAAAAAAAATAGCTTGTTTTTGCAAAATGGGTGGTAGTTCCAAAGAAAAATAGGAGATTTAATAGAACAGTAACATTTAGTAGTGCTCAGCTTTAAACATGGGTGAAATTTATTGCTGATACTCTGTAAATTTTAATTTGAATGTTATCTGCATAATGAGAGCTGTGTTTTCTTTCTTTGACTTTCTGATTGCTCCAAATCCTTTATTTAGAGAAGGGAAGCAAGGGTTGTCCTTCACCTTAACTTTTACCTGAGGACAGGCTCATCGTACAGATATTCCTGCTGCTACTCAGAGAATACCTAGGACGGGGAATTCATGAATTCAGGCTTCGCTTCAGTGACTGGAAGGTGTGCAAGCCATTTTAAAATACAATTCTCTTAAATGTGTTTTGGGAGCTAAACCACAGCTCAGTCTAGTTCGCAGTGACGGTTTTCCCGCTGGGTCCGCAAGGTGGCAGCCTCCTCCCGTGTCTGGCCATCCGCGCCCAGCGAGCGAGGCTGCCATGCGCGTGTCCAAAGGCTGAGAGAATCTGGGGAGACCCTGTCAGCGCTATGCAACAGCCCTGTTTGAATTATTCTTAGAACACAGGATGACGATATACTCTGCTCTTTTCCGACTTGTTCCACGCTTGTCTAAAGGCTGAAGGTCACATTATCCTGCTACAGAAACCATGGTAGATCAATTGCCTCAGTAGAAGAAACAACCAGCCTCACTCAGAGGGAAAGGGAAAAAAAGACAAACAGGGAGAGAGAGAAAGAGAAAAAAAAAGAGGTTTGAGAATCAAAAATACATAATCCTCCTAGTAAACCCTCTGAATGGAAAATGCTGAGAGATGAGAGGAGATAAGAGCGTTGGTAGATGACGAATTCAGGTTTGAAGGAGCTGAGGTCGAATCATTCTCCTTTTCCCAAGGTCAGCTCTCAAGGTCGGATTGGAAGTCACTGAGGGGAGTGGAGGCTACAGGCGGTGGGATTCTAGTGGTCTTAGGATGCAGCTGTGGAACTCAAGGCAGCCAGACTGATGATCCTTTCCTTATTCCACACAGCCAACTCACAAAGCTCAGGATGCAGTAAGCCCTATTGCTTTATAAGACACTACTGGACTTCAGGAATTCTGGGACTCTGTGGTCTTGGATGCAAGGGCAGGTCTGGGAGTCCCTGGATGAGTCCTGGCACCTGGCATTTTCCCAGCATCGCACCTCACAGGACCCAGGTCCTGTAAGGCTGAGCACTCTCGTTGCCACCTGCTCCACTTTCTGCTTTCCTAATCCCCGTGCGCTACAGAGCCCTGGTCTGACTCATGGGGCAGCACTTGACCACGAGGTGAAATTTTCATCCAGACTTATTTTGTGTCAAGCAAATAACTGTGAGAATAAAGCAGAGTACAAACCAAAATGCTGATTTGGCTGAGCTAGAAATGTTCCTTGAATATTTCTTTTTCTGAGCTTGTAAAGTATATTAGGAGACAGTTTGAACTCAGCTCCTAGATAAAAAGTTATCTGAAATACTAAGCCAAAAAAAAATGATCATCAGCACTTCCTAATGCAGAATGTTTTTATGTCATACCTGTGTTTCAAAATCTTCAGTGGCCTGAAAGATAAAAGTAAATGCTTACTATTCAAAGTTCTCCATTAAACTACTCAACACTTCTACTACTGTTGTGTAATATTTCAAGTATTTTTTAATAAAATATCTATCTTACACAGCATCGTCAACATTTTTGCAAGATTTTTATATAAGAGAAGGAAAGATTATTCCATTCTATCGCATGCCAGTGTTGATTCAAGTCTGGTGCTGCTGTGACAGAATTGTACAGATCAATGGAAACCTCACTTAAGGTCATCCATCATAACTGGCATTTTCACACTTCACAAAGAGGATGGGTATCACTGGGAATGTCTGGACTTATCTGTACTAAGTCTAGCTAAAATCTAATTTTCCCACGTAAGACTCAGAATTTTAGCTTACTGAAAGGCCCTATTAATAAAGATAGAAAGTTTGTGGTTTTTCTTTCTCCATCTGGTAATAGTAATAAGCTATTTAGATAGGGGTCATCTCTATATTCTGGGAACATTATTTTGGCACCATCTGAATAGAATAATTTAAATGCTGAGAGTTGGGATCTACTGAGGATTAATTTAAAACTGGTTGCATTATACCCATAAGATATTCACATTTCTTTATCAACTTCTCTCCAAAAAAAAAAAAAACCTCTGTGTTTAATGTTGACCTCTTCCCTGTGTAACTGATGTACAGTAGATCTGTGGTGATTTCATCTGCAGGTTCCCAGTTAAATCCTTCAATATCTTAGTTTATCCTTAGTTTATCTAGGAGCTGAGTTCAAACTGTCTCCTAATATACTTTACAAGCTCAGAAAAAGAAATATTCAAGGAATATTTTATTTTATAATGTAGCTAATCTCAATTAATTGCTTCATGCATTTATTTAATAATTACTATGCATCTGTGCTAGGCCAAGAACAGTGCTAAAGTGAATGTAGATTTTGTCCAAACTGTATTTGTTTTTCATTGTATAATCAGCTTCTAATAAATATAGTGAAGTCAACACTAGATAAATATACTTTATCAGTGAAATGAATGCATAGAGACATAAGTGAATGTTATGGTTTGTGTCTAGATGTCCCCCCAAAACATCATGTGGTCACAGGTGGGGCTTTTTCAGAGTTGGCTCAATCTAGAGTGTGTGATGCTGGGATTGATTCATGGTGCAATGCTGGGCTCAAGGGCACTAGGATTAAGGGTGTGAGTGCTACCTGTCCTAAGTAGCCTGGATAAGATATAAAGGATAGAGAAGGAGCTGGGGTCATTCCTTGCTTGCACGCTTTTGCTGTCTTCTGCCTGCCATGGACTGTTTCTCCTCTGCAATTCCCTTCTGCCAAGCCACGCTGCCTTGGAGCCAGCCAATAATAGACTTAAACCTATACTAACTGTGAGCTGAATAAACCTTTCCTCACTTACTTTGTGGGTGTTGGGTATTTTGTCTCAACAACGAGCAAATAACTAGGATAGCAAACAAGAAACATGAGTTTGTATAACCAGCCTATTTGTTCCACTTTTTGTTTTTTATTAGTACATGTTGCAGAACATGATTACATTCCTCATGAGGAGTTGGTACGTGTATATAATGCATCTTAATTCTCCTTTTTTTCCTCCCTCCTCTCTCTCCCCTCTCTCCATCTCTCGGTCCCCTAGAAAAAAATCCTATTGTTCTTGAATACTAAGCCAATGCTGTCAACTTCTCCGAGCGTCCACCTCTACCAGTCCATTGGGCACTACAGGTCCCCTCTAAATTTGCTGATTCTGGAGGCAAATGAAGGCATCATTCAGTACTTTAATGTTGACCTGTATGGCATAATTAGATCATAAATAGGTTTCTAAAATGTATACGCAATTGGTGGAATTAAAGCTAATCAGCAGCAAAGGCATTTTTAAAATTTCCTTTCTCAGGGAAACTTAAGCTGTATTGAGTTAATCAAACCTGGAAAATAAAACTTTTCAACTATGACAGGGAAATTCTGTAGTGGTTAGCGTGTTCACCCGGAAAGCAGGCCAGGCTTTGTGAGATAATTGGTACCTGCCCATCCTTGCCCTACAAGATTTTGCCTTCAGAATTGCTAAAGACTCACTAGTTAAACAATTTCTCCTAAAGTGGAATTTCTCCTGCTGTTTCTGGAATGAGGAGGAGAAAATAATACAGACAGAATCTTACTGGCAAATCTAAGTGCTGTCATTTCACATTTAAAGAGGTCTTTTCATGCTGGAAACAAACAGTGCTCTCAGTTTATTGTTCCTTTCTTCATGTGCAAAGGGATATAATTGAGTAAAAAGTCGGCTTTGTGACACTCTGGTTCTAGGGCAGCGACAATAGGGTATCAGAAAAAATGTGCAGCATCACTGGGGTAGGAGTTACAGGGTAGGAAACTGAGGCACAGAAGGAGAAGAAACTCGTGCAGGATGAGAGAGCGAGCCAGTGGCTGAGTCAGGGCTAGGACCCTGCTTTCCTGACTATTGAACTGTTTTTCTTTTTTTTTGTATGTTTGTTTGTTTTGTTTTTACTGGCTCTGTCCTCCTTCACTTAGATCTTCATTCATTCACACCTTTATTTATCCAGCATTTACTTTAAAAAGATAAGAAAATCTGCCCTGGGTTCTGTGATAAATGCTTAGGGTTTAAAATGCAATTTCTTTTTAATGGAATCTTCAAGATGTATAATTGAAGCCCCTGAAACTAAGGGAAATGAAATAATTCGCCATTATGGTGGCATTAGAATTCAAATACTCAAATGCAAGACTTTTTACTTTATTTATTTTTATTTTTTGCCACATACCTTGATGTCTTTACTAGTACCCAAAACCATGTTACAGGTTGGGAAACACATGTGTTTACTGCATCTGAATGGAAGTATTTTATCCTAGACCATTTTCTACAATGCCTTAGAAATGTAAGATGTTGTTTCTAGTGTCAGTAAGTTTGCACTTAAGTTGGAGCGAGATACCATATACATTAAAATTTAAGTAAAATTGTGTCATGTCCAGATCAGGATGCATTTCTCAGCCCCCCAGTTGATGCTCATAGGGACTGGTGAATTAAATTGTGTGGTTGGTGGGTAAGACATCACTTGCCTTTGTTTCCATTTGTTGAGTGATTAATAGGTATTAGAAGAGTAAACAGAGTTAGATTTTCAAATGTAGCAGATGTTTAAAAACCTCTTACCATCTGCAAAACAAGATTTCAAGAAATCCTGCTTGACGTCTTTATACCCTTTTTCTTTTTGATTTGTTGTTCCAGAAGAAAATATTTTTTAAAATGCTTAACGGCTAGGAAGATGAAGAGGGTTGGTATAGGAAAATCCTGAAGCTCAATACAACAATTCCCACTCACAATCTTACCCCTCACAGTGTGTCTGTTGGTGCCATTGCTGTGTTTCAAGAACGGTGCTCAGACTGTACTGCTTTCCAGAAACCAGGCGTTACTTTGACACATTCTGTTTTTCTCCGACACCCTTAATGGCCCTTGCCACCTCCAAATCTCCTCTGACATCACTAATTGCTTTAAGCCAAAAATTTCTTCTTATGTCTTTCACCTGGAATATTGCAGTGTCCCCAGCCAGTTTACCCTCCTCCATTAAATGCCCCCACCCACTTGAGCTCGAAGACTGCAGTCAGAGTGACTTTTTCTTTTTTAGTATTTATTTTTCCAAATGCAGATGTTTTCATTTCATCCCACTAACTCTTGAAAACCATTCCATAGATTGTCTGGTGTTCATGTACCAAAGATTTTTTTTTTCTCAATAGCCTACAAAGACTTTTTTCCTCAGTCTAAAACCATGAGTTTCCACTTATCCTTTCCATTCCTTCACAGTACAGAGTCTTACTACACACTGTTCCCACACCTGAAAAGGTATTTATTAGGTGTCTATTCTCAGCCCTTGAACTTCAGCTCAACACTGACTGCCTCAGGAACGCCTTCCCTGCTGCTGTCTCCTTGTATAATGCCCTGATACAACCATGTTCTTCTCCTCCTCCTCCTTCACTGATGCAATTTCCCACCGAGTGATTATTTGATTTCCATCTTTCCCACTGCTAGACATAAGCTCAGATGTGACAAAAACCTGGTCCGGTTTTCATCTCCATTATATACAATGCCCAGCACATAGACAGAAATTAAGTATTTGTGGAGTGAGTGATCCAAGAAAAATGGAAATATTTTCATTCCAAGTGTGGCATAGGCATTGCATTACCTTGGGAAAAGCGTGAAGTTCTTTTCAGCTTTTCTGAGGATGGGAAAAAGAGCTCTACATTATGTTGGACATTAAGGAATCTTGGGAGAAATTATAAGTGAGGCAGTGAAATCAGCATAAAGAGCAGTGACAATGGCAGAATGTAGGTTGATAGGAGAGAATAAAGTCTGGATCAGTGGATCTTTGATAGGGCTATTATAGTGAACAAAATGGCTCTTTCCAGGAGCACCTTTAGACAATTTTAAATTCTTGCTTGAATCTTAGACCTAAACCCCAAATCTGATTGCCCTTTATAGTCCTTCACAAGCATGTGATAAAAGCAGGGGCTCCATGTAGGTGACACAGGGTCTTGCGTGGTTCTTGAAAATGCATTACAAAGAATTACCACAGTTGTGGCTAGACCCAGATTCAGTGTTGCAGGTCAGGATACTTCATGTCTTCCAGGAAGAAACACTGGGCCTGTAGAGGCGTCTCTCTCTGCCCAGCCTCAGTTCCTCTGAAACTAAAGGGTTTTATGAAGCCACAGAGGGCGAGGGAGTGAGAGATGTTAAGCAATATGTAGATTCGCTTCCTGGGCAACACTGCCTGTGCCACACTGATGACACATTGGTCAAACATGATATATTTTTGTGTTGGAATTCTGCTAAGTTATCTATCTTTACATGAATGTGTTTTACCTTAGTACTATGTCCCTGCATGTAGCAGTACACTGACTGGGTCTGTTCTCAGACACGGCTCTGGGTTTTGCCCTTCTGGGGACAGAGCAGAAAGACCCTCTTTAACTGGCAATCTGATTGTACTAGCATCAGGAAATAAAAAAGTCCAGAAATCCCTGATTTCTGATCTCTCTTTACTGATAAGGAGAGTCAAATCTATTTTTCAGAAGCTAGGTTCTTCTATATTCTCTGTAAGTTTCCAGGAAGGCTTAAAATTAGACCTTGGTACTAGTTGTCACCTTCCCAAAGCAGTCAGAAAATTGTGTAAGCCTCAGGTTGTAGATCTGCAGACAAATAAAGCAGACATTTTGTCTTCCAAAATTTCAATGTCTGGAAAAGAGGCAAAATGTGAAAGTCATGAGCCATCATTGTAATGGTTCAGAGTTGGGAATCATCTTCAGTTAGAATTAGAGAGGCTTTCATAGCATATTGGAGATTTTGTTTTAAAGAATGGCAGTGTCTCATAGTTAAAAATGAGGAAAATAATATCCTCCAGTTTCAGGTGGCTGAGGGATAACTTGGAAAATACATCCAGAAGGAAAGTGGAATTGAAACACTCAAGCTCAGGATGTTTGTAGCTGAGGAAAAAAAAAATGGGGAGTTGGATTCATCAGTATGGAAAGGACATTTTTTTTTTGCAGTCCATTTAGGAAATAGGATTAATTGGGGACAAAAGAAGGCATAAGAGGTAGGATATGGAGCTGTAAAGAGAGTGGGCTGATAGGAGACCGTCCCTGAGGCCAAAGGAAGCTGCTCCTTATATATCGGGGGACATCCAGTAATGTTTGCAGATTACAAAGAGGCTGAAGCATGAGTAGATTTGGAACTAGAGACTGGGATTATTAACAAATAATTCACTCAGATTGTCTTCCATATTCTCCACTTTTACTTACAAATTCTGGATAAAATGGAATGCCACTCCCCAACTTGTTCTTTACATATATGGCATATTTCTCCTTTATTACTGCTTTGGATTTCATGGTCTCTTCTTAAAATAATTCGATAGTATTTCTATTTTCCCAATGATTTTGAGACTGAGATGGCCAGTGTTTTATTATAATCTTCACAGATCTACAAGGCTCTTCTTGTAATCATTATCTTCCTCAGTAATTTGTTTCCTTTTTCCCAGAGAATTCTCCCTCTTCATCTCTGCTTGCTGAATTATGACAGTTCCTCTCAGCCACTCTCGCTCTAAGATCGTTTAATGAATCCTGCACTTTACTACGATGCAACTCATATTTTATCATGCTCATCCTTAAAGTCCTCCAGAGCCTTTATTTTGTTTTGTTTTGGTTTGGTTCGTTTTTTTGAGACAAGATCTTGTTTTGTAGCTCCGACTGGCCTTGAACTCATGTTGACCCTCCTGCCTCAGCCTCCTAACTGCTGGGATTATAGGTGTGCACCACCACACCTTGCTAGAACCTTTAATTTTTAAGGAGAAAAGCCTAAACCCCTTGGCACAACAAAGAGTGAGCTCTCGATGAATATTTTTTGCAATGAATAAGCTAATACATTACCTTCTATGTCCTTTAGCATCTACTTTGAAGAGGGTCCCCATCTTTATGTTCTCTGCCACTTGATTGCATGTTGGGAGACAGTACCTTGCATATAGTCTGGTCAGGGATCCAGGTGCATTGTAGTTTTTCTGGAAAATGTCAGCTTCTTCATAACTTTACTTAGAATTTTGAACCTATAGGCCAAGAAATCATTAATCAGGATATTCAGGAACACAGAATCGAGTGGATTTATTTGGGGAAAGTAACATCATGGAATCAAATCCAGTGGCTCTCTAGCCTGGATGTATATTAAAAACACTGCTTTTTAAAACTATCAGTGAGGGCCTCATTCCAGACTAACAGCTCAGTTCATGATGGTTCCTTTACAACACATGACCTCTAAGGGTCAGTCCCTCAGATCCCTCTTCAGCAGCATCAGCACACCTGGGAATGTGCCAGGGGATCCTTCCTGGGCATAGTGGCAAACACTTGTAATCCCAACACTTGAAGCCTGGGGCATAAGGATCTGAAGTTTGAGGCCATCCTGGGCAATTTACCCTATTAGCAAGGCCCAGTATTAAAATGTTTAAAAATTGAAAAAAAAAGGTTGGCTAGGTAGCTCAGTGCAAAGGCATTGGGTTCTATCCCTAGTAACACAAAAACAAAAACACCAAAAAACAAACAAACAAACAAACTCTTGACAACCCCCACCACAGCTCTTCTGAACTGGAAAGTTGGAAGTGAGGGCCAGCAACCTAATTTAATAAACCATCCAGGTGATTCTGTCGTGTTTGAGTGTTTGAGAAGCACTGGTTTATGCAGCACTCACTTCTGACTTTCAGTTCGTCTTTATCACAGAGGGGAAAATCCAGGCACAAAGGACAGTATTTCTCTCTGGCACCTTTCTACAATAAAGACATAATATTGGAAGCCTGGGAGGTTTCTGTTGCTTAGCAACTCCAGTGGGATGGCCATTTGGAATGGGAGTGAACCTCTTCATAATGGGACCAAAACATGGGATCCCAGGTCATGTTCTTCTCCTTCCCTTCAGAACCTCAACTTCCCCCAGGGCCTGGAGTGAGGGCCTTAAGCATTCAGTAGAGGCAAAAACAAAAACAAAAACAAAAACAAAAAACCCGTTGAGGATTACTCAGGCCAACTTGAAGAAGTAGATGCACTTATTATGGTGTGATGTTTTCCTTAAATTGTGTTGTTTTAAAAATAGTCTTTAAAATAAATATTCTTTTTAAAATGCCAAGAGATTGTAAAATCTGGTTAAGCAAATGTTATTTATCATTTTGTGCTACTGAAAATGTTATTAGGAGGTTTAGCAGGGTAACACATTGAAAATTCTTCTGCACAGAGAAAACTACAGAAGCAGATTGTATCATCCGAGCCCAAACAGAAGGACAAGGAGAAAGAATGCTTATTTTGAATAAGGCTTCATATACTTTATTAGCCAAGGGATAGCTTGTTTCATTTCAAGGTAGTTGCCTCTTAGGACACGCGTATGGCTGGGATGGAGAAAGCTAAGGTAATGAGTAGGTAGGCTTCCCTCCTTCACAGCTGAGGGAAGAGTTCAGGAAGCTTGTCCGCTGTCTCGAGGCTGAGCAATGATATTCAGCAGCAAGAACTTGGATTTTCAGCACTTCATCTGTCATGCCACATGGCTAAAATGGGTCATAACATCCTGGAAATTGCAAATCAGGGCCATCTCTGCGCCCATAAGGAATCCTGGGAGAAGAAAGCTGGACGGCCAGAGGTCTTTCAGAGCTCTTCCAGAGACCTTCGCTAAGATCTCTGATCTCTTCTAAATGCCATGCAAATTCAAAATCAAAATTCTCACTGTATTCCCTTTAACAATACTTAAAATTCAGATGTCACTTAGCATCCCAAGAAACAAAGTGAAGGGTTTTTATTTTTAAACAAGTGTGCTCTAAATTAAAAAGAGATCTGAGACAAATTCAAAATATTCTCCAGTTTCACAGCCTTGAATGTTTTGTCTTGCAATTTGGGGTTGAAAAAGAAAAACAGAAGCTTTCCGATTTATAAATCTGAGAACATTAGGGCAGCTATACAATCACTTATCCCACTGAGGAGCCTGAGACCAGGAGAAAAGAGAGGTGTTGTCTGGAGTGTTATAGGGAGAATAACTGTGAGGTGGAACAGTTATTTCCTGTGGCTTTTTGAACCATTGGTGACTAAGACATTACCACTAGGAAACCTGCTGATAGACCTGAAAAGGACTTAGATTAAAGTAGTGCTGTACCCACAAAGTGGAGAGCGAGGCTATCAAGAGTTAGTTCATCTTTATTGATGTGATATTCTGATTATGTGGGTTTTAACTAGCATACAATGTTCTAGGAGAAAAGCCTTAATTTAGGGTTTCCAATTAGTGCTGAGTACCTCGAAATTTGGGGTAACAGAGACTGCTCTTTATAGTACCTAAAAAACAACTCCACAACCATCCTCTATTCCTATAGGTTCTAAGTGTAATCGTATAGAACAAATAATTTAACAAAAGTCAACTTCAAATTAACATCAAATCACAAAACACTTCCTTCCTTCCATTTGTATCAAATACACAAACGTGCACGTACACACACACATGTGCATACGCACGGACACACAAAGTCACAAGTTCCTAGAGCAGGATGTGTAGCACACTGGTGAAAAGTAGGAAAGCTGGACTCAGGCTGCCTGAGGTTCACCTCTGTCCCTTACTGCCTCTGAGCCTGTGAAGTAAGTTAACCTTTCCGTGCCTTATTTTCCTTATTTCAAGAAAACCTGATTTGTCCAACAGTTTTTCGAGGTGAAACTGCTATCTTCCACCTCCACTGAAAACAGGTTTCCTGGGTCCCTCATTTCCAGTGGCCTCCTCTATGGTCCAAAGTATTCAAAAGTTTATTTATTTATTTTTTAATGATTTTGCGAAAGTGCAATATTTTGACTACTACTAGTTAACCTTGCTATCTTTTTTCCACACAGCCAACTCCTCTGTCACTTTCTATGTTGAAGGGTGGTCAAGTGGTCTCTGCCATTTTGGGGATCTCAGAGAGTGCTTGGGACTGACTTTAGTCTGAGTGTGTTGGAATTATCATTTATATTTACAGTTACTTCTCAGTAAATCACTGCCAGCCCTCCTGATGTCAAAATGGCCAGAAATAGTGCAATTGTCCATGTGCTGGCTCCATGGGGGGCATGACACAAGTGCGGGACTAGAGATTGTATTGTGATATGAACAGGCCCACGTGGAGGAGAAAAGTGCAGAAATTAATCTCAGAAATTCTCCCCAATTTTACAGACCATCTGTAATAGAAATTGAGTTTGTTTTTAAACCAAATTTGTCACTAAACCTAAATATTTACATTACATTAACAATAATAAGTGCTAAAGCTGAATTTAGCATTAACTTCTCACAATTAAAAACAGATAAATCAAGCTAGAGGCAAAATCAAATCATCTGTTTTGGGTATAGAAAATACTGCAAAATGTTGTTACATGGAGAAACAATGAAACCATATCAGAATAAAAATTTTAAGGACAAAATATTAAAGCTGTACCTGAATTTTGTGTTGTTTGTGGTATTTTTAATTTTTGAAAAAATCTGTAATTTGGTCTGATTTCTTATATTTGATTATTACTTCATAAGTAATTTTATATTGGTAATTTTGTGTTATTTTATTTAAAGAGATTTCTCAACATTGCATAAACTTCAAGCCACACAAAATTGTGTGAGGTTTGCAATTGACTACTTCCGAGAGATTAAAGAAAACGCCTCTGTGCCTTTTTGTTTCTGTCTATAAAATGAGGATACAGGACAAGATTACCCTTAAGGGGCCAGTGAAACAGCTCAGTGGCATAAGCACCTGCCTAGCAAGTGCAAGGTCCTGAGTTCGACTCCCGGAACCCACATACGAAAAAAGGGCCAGTGATATCGCTCAGCGGCACGGGCACCTGCTGGCACGCAAGGTCCTGAGGTTGACCCCCGGTACCCACGAAGAAAGAAAAAAAAAAAAAAAGATTACCCTTAAGTATCTCTAAGGACCCTTCCAGTGCTCAGGATATGAGATTCTGTCTTCTCACCACAATGACTGGGCGCCGGGATCCCTCCATTGCCCTTGAAGATCAGTAATCTAAGAATGGTGAATCAGTTAACTTTGTAGGAATTCCCTTAGTAGAACAGGTGGAGGGCTGGAGGGGATGAGGTGGGTTAACGACAGCTAGAGTCTCAGATTGATCATGTTGTGTGACTGAAGGGCATCATTCCCGGGAACTGTGTGGGTGATTGGAGCATTCCTAAAACAACGTGGCATCCTCAGGCATCTCCCAATTCTATAGATCAGAATCTTTTAGAGACTGAATGCCCAAACTGCACCCCCGAACCCACTGACTTATCGCAAAGTGCCAATGCTGCAATTAAACCTGAATGTCCAATGCTCTGCCCCTGGGGTGACTCGGCTTACGTGCCAACAGAGAGGGCTGTGAGTGCCCGCTGCGGCACACGTGCCGTACGTTTGCCACCACTGCTACCAATCATCCTGGCTCATTTCACTTAGATTGTCTTAGTTTCCTCGTGTTGCATGACAGATTATTACAGATGCTCATGAACTCGCAGTTCCTGTGGGTGAGGCGTGTGAGCACAGCTAGGCTGGTCCTCTACTCGGAGTCTCACCGGGCTGCAGTCAGTGTGTCTCCCGCGCTGCAGTTTGCACGGGGAGCTCAAGAGCCTGTTCCAAGTTCATTCAGGCTGCTTGCAGAATTCAGTTCCTTGTGGTGGCAGAAGCCAGGCCCTGGTTTTCTTTCTTGCTGTCAGCCGTGACCTCACTCAGCTCCCACGAGCTGCTTTTCGGACCTTGCCATGTGGCTGTCTCCATAGGCGATTCACAGCGGGGCAGCAGGAGGATCTCTGTCTCCAGTCTGCTAGGGAGGAAACTGATCCAGGCAGGGCCGCTCCACCATCTTACTCTGCCACCCCACTCAAGGGCGGTGGACAGCGCCCGGTGTGTATGCCAGGGGACAGGGCTCCCAGAGTCCTCTTGGGATGCTGCCTACCACAATAGACAAGAGCAATGTATTTTGAGTACCAACCATTCACACTTTATTCATTATTTATTTTTTGAGTGATACTTGGAGATAGTTGTGATTATTCCATTTTCTTTGATTAAGAAACTAAAACTTAACAAAATCAGATAATTTGCCCAGGGTCAGAGAAGCAGAACCTAAATTTGAATGTAAGTGTACATGACTTGACGGTCTGAGATCTTCACGATACACCACATGGCCTTAGGAATGATTGCCTCTCTGAACAGAAGGGGATTTACTGGCCTGTCCAACCACATCTGGTCATATAAAATACGAAATCACCTTGGGATGTGCCCCACCTCTCCTAGGGCATAGGGGTTTATAAATATAATATGTGCATATTAATTGATAAATGCAATTCTTATGGCACAGTTTAAAATTTACTTTTCACTCAACAGAATTTCAAGTTGTCCAACTTTTAAATTTAACTTAAATCAGCAAGTATTTATAGAGTTTTCCATGTGAAAACCAGTAGGGAAAATAAAAATCCATCAACAGTTTATTCTGAACAATAGCTTTTATAAGAATCTTCATGGTGGAGTAAACAAAGTACTAACAATCCGGAAACCTGGGTGTAATTTCATTGATCAATCAGTTCAACTTCTGACCCACGGTTTATCTCATCTATAAAACTTGTCTTCGGAAACAATTGTGAAAGCTGGCTGTGGTGGTTCCTGCCTGTGATCCCAGCACTCTGGGATGCTGAGGCAGGAGGGCCACAAGTTCAAGTCTAGCCTGGGCAACTCAGTGACTTGGTGTGACTGTCTCAAAGTAAAAATAAAATAAGTAAAGGGCTGGGGCTGTAGCTCAGTGTGAAGGCCTTGGGTTCAATCCCTGCTAACCTCCCTCAAAACAAAACAAAACAAAACAAAACAAAAAAGGGCTGGTGATATAGCTCAGCGGCCTAAGTGCCTGGCAAGCGCGAGGTCCTGAGTTTGACTCCCGGTACCCGCATATATAAACAACAAAAAAAAAAAAAAGGGAAAAGAAAATAGAAGGGAGATGCAAGGATCAAATGAAACGATGGGGAAACACCATATTATGAGCTGTAATTATCACAACTCAAGTTTTGTGGACTCACATAAGGCAACGTGAGGTGCCACAGAAGCACAAAGGAAGTAAAGGTTACCTTTGACTCGGGGGATTCAGGTGGTTTCTTGGATGTCTTAGTTACTTTTCTCTTGTTGCTGGGACAAAATACCTGACACTCAAAGTTAAAGAGGGAAAGGTTTATTTAGGTCACAGTTTGTAGAGGTTTCAGTCCATAATCAGCTGGCTCCAAGGCAGGGTAGCACAGCAGAGGGCAGCAGCAGAAGAGAGCAAAAGCAACAAGAGCACAGAAGGGGACAAGAACAGCCTCTTTTCCTCCCTTACATTGTATGCAGGCTCTCTGCCCTAGGGTGGGTCCTTTACACCCACACCATCTCCATGCCCTCCTCTTGCACAGGCTCAGGATGTTTACAAAGTGAGGACCCTGGCCCCCTGCTGAGTCACTTAGTTAACCTTCTAAACTTCTCAAGTTGACATAGTGTATCAACCATCACATTGGATGAGGTTGATTTGTGGATTTCTAAGAAAACTAGAGTTTTCTCCTGGCCATTTTCCCTCTCTAACAACATGCTTCAGTCTGTGACAGGAATCTTAACTCCCTTCTCATGACTACTTTGACTTGTCTTCTTTGGATTAGAATGCGGGTTCTTAAAAGTGATGAAAGAGATAGCAGTGTTCTCAGTGAAACTTGAGAAAATGATGGGGAGAGCAGGTCCCTCAGTGCACCTGCCACTCCATGCCATGCCTCACACACCGTCGCCTCGCGCTCACTGGCCGGTGGGACTCTTCGCACAGAATCCCTTCTCCACTTCCGCTGCCTTGTCTGTCTACTGAAGTGTTGTTTCTTATTTCAAAATAATATACATTGGGGAAAGTAGTTTCTGGTTATCATTGTCGATCCTGTTTTACAGCCGTAAAGCCTACATGATGGAAATGTAGAAAACATACAAAAATATAGAGAAGAAAATTAAGTAAATCTTTCATAAATTTATCAAATAGACACTTATTTTCTGTTTGCATATCTACTTTATGTATGCATATCAGTTTATATTCTCTCTAGTTACATCTACATAATAAACATATTTCCTGTATGTACGCATATAATTTACACAAACATATGTAATATGGAGCGACAAATAAAACTGACAGCATGCAAATCATACAGTTTTACATTATAAATTTTTCTTAATACTATATTCTATTTCCCTATCTTATCTGATTTGATAATACTGCTTTTAACGATTGTTCCTTGTGTCTTTGTTTAAATAACATACTTTTTACTCTAATGCTTAAATACCTAGGGTGAGTGATGGCAAACCTTTTAGAGATGAGTGCCCAAATTGCAACCTAAAACCCACTTATTTATCACAAATGCCAACACTGCAATTAAACCTGAATACTGATGTTTTGGTTAGGAAAAATCAACTCATATATTAACATTTTTTCTCGTATAAGAAAAACAACACACATGCCATAGGTTCACCACCACTGACCTAGGTTCCTGCCTTTTCACAATTTCTCTAACCCACTCCAAATTGTCTTCTCGAATGGTCGGTTGAAGCTGTGTTTCTGCCCACCCCCCTGCCCAGACATCCCTGTGTTAGCCAGGGCTCTTGCCTTTTGGGAATAAGGCTAGAGAACAGCTGATTTCATTTTATTTTATTATTATATTTTTTAAATGTGGGTAACGGGGGTTGAACTCAGGACCTCGCGCTTGCCGGGCAGGAGCTTATGCCACTGAGCCATCTCACCGGCCCAAACAGCTGATTTTAAACTGATCTTTTAGAATACCTTTTCTTCTGCAAGGCCTGGATTCACTGTCATCCCTTCCTCCATCAGAATTAAGACTTCCGCAGCATCTGCGCAAGATCATGCTTGGTTCTTGCTGCATTTGTTTGCTAGGTTCTGTTACCTCTGCTGGACCGTGAGCTGTTTGGAGCCAAAGACCATCACTGGTTTTGTGTCTGTGTTAGCACACGGGGCACTGCTTAGAACAGAATCTTGTCAGTGGACATTGCATGCTGGTTGTTGAAATAAGTCCCTTGAAGAGTGGGAATTAAGAGAGAAAGCACAGACGCACAGGCCTGATGTGTGTGGTGCTGCCCAGGCCAGCAGGGGTGGAAAGTCTGGGTCAGAGAGTAGCCATGGGAGAGAAAGGACGCAGTAAAGAGGCATGCGGGGACAACACTGAGCAAAGTGAGTCTGTGTGTGTGTGTGTGTGTGTGTACTCTGGTTGGGGAATATGAAAGAAAGGTCATATTAAAAAAAGATGTTCAGTCTTTTCAGTAACCAGGTGGAGGTTAATGGTGTTATCTGATAAGTGATGGAATGAGTTAGGCTTATTTGACATACTGAGTTCAATACTTCAGCAGCATTTTTAGTAAATATAAAGATTAGTCTCATTTCTACTTTATAATATAATGTTTCAATATCTACACCTGTAAGTAATTTGTATCCTTTATGAAGTAAAGAAATTCAACATCGTTTTTAGAGTTGAAACTGGCAAGGAGTCAGGACTAACCTATTAAGAGGTGACAAAGATATTATGATTAAAAGAGGAATTGAAAACCAGAGCTCATTCAGGTGGAAGAGGCCAAGCTAATTCTGTGAGGAATGGGTGAAGGAACTAAAGATGTTTTGTTAACAGAGGCAGAAAAAAGACAAAAAACAAAACAAAGCAAAGCAAAACAGAAAAGATAAAAATGCTCTCTGCAAAAATCTGGATGTCTTTCCTTCAAAAAAGGTTCCAGAGCAACGCTCAGTGAACCCGAAAGATGGAACTAGGACCACATAAGATGCATGCTCTCTTAATAATAGAAGGAAATTTTTTATACTTTGAGCTAATCAAAGATTAGGAGAAGCCCAGGAGGTTGTGACTGGCTATCGTTGGACATTTTCTCGAAATGCTTGACACTTGATGATGGACTGTTCAACTTGCCTTCACCTTAGGCTTCTGGGGTTTTTTTAGAATTGTGTTGTGTTCAGCACATTTCGTTTTTTAAACTGTTGTGTTACTTTTCCCTGTCATTTTTTTTATTATAGGAAGTAGAACAGTACTTTAAAAGAGCCCCTTGGTCTTCATTTGTTTTCTAGTCACATTGGCAACAGAACTACAGGAATAAAGTGGTGCATACTTTTAAAATTGTCTTTCAACACTTTTTTCTTTTTAATATAGCTTTACCATCAGGAACTCAAACTATTTTGCTTTTCTCCTTTAGCTAAGATCTAATCTGCACCTTTTCTATTTTGGCTCCCAAAAAATCAACCCAATACAAACTTTAAATTGAAAGGTTTCACCTATTACTGCACCTGCTGCCACAGAAGATTTTCTGTTCAGACTTCTCAGCTCCTGTAAGGAAAGCAGCCTTATCTCTAAGATTCATTGTAGGTGGTAGAGGCAGTTTTTGCCTTTGGTACAGTGATATAAGTAATTTCTCAGTTCAGATTCCTTTTGTGTTGGAGTTCTCAAGATAACTCCTGTCATCATCAGCTCCTTCATTCTTTTGGCTTATATGATTTCTTCAAAATAATATTCTCGTGCTTGGGGGAAGTGATTAGACTCCTTTGTGAGTGGGAATGACATGAAACCTCAGGCATCTCTGGAAAAAGGAAAAGTGTTCAGTGGAATTTAAAAGTTGATATTGGCACAGTCTTCATTGATTGGAAAAACCCTCAACTTTCAGAAATTCCAATAACAAAAATTCTCCTAATATACTTTTTCTAATATGGACTCAGGTTTCTTGATTTTTTTAGCAATAAGATCTTGTCTTTCTTTGTATGTTCTCTGGGATCCCTCCCAAATTGCCTTATTGATAATGCTTTCTAGTAAGAAATATAGTTTTGTGAAATGACTTCTTTCTTTCCTTCCTTCATCTCAGAGACAAATATATTATCTTGCACATAAAGTGGTTCAAAAACGAATCCAATTCTCTCTAGCCAACTTGGTTATAATGTTGAGAAATATTTTTACATCATGAAGTAATTATTTAGAGAGTAGTAATGAGAAACTAAATGGATTAGATACTTTAGATATCTCATGTAAGAGGAATAATAATATAGTATTTGTCTTTTTGTGACTGGCTGATTGCCCATGGCATAATTTCCTTCAGGGTTTATCCATGTAGTAGCATGTGATACGATTCCCTTCATTTTTAACGCTGAATAATATTCTGTCATGTATATAGACTGTATTTTGTCTTGCCATTCATCTGTCAATGAATAGTTGGAATATTTCCATCATTTGGCTACTATTATGTATGTACTGCTGTAAACATTGGTATGCAAAAAGCAGGTTCATTTCTTAAGATAGTTATATTTCTAAAAATGAATTTTTCATAGAATTATTACTTGTATTTAATTAAAATGGCATAGAATCATTAAAGATAGAAATTTTACTACAATTTAACATGCATTCTGTGTGAATTTGAAGGAGGTATCTGGAATATCTGTACATAGATATATTTGTTTATTTGTTGCAAAGAGTATCTTAAGAGACTTTCACCTCATTTTTTTTTTCTTGCTAGTATTTTCTGGCACAATATGCAAGTAGAAAATTTTTCCAGAATAACAGATAACCTTTCAAATCTAAAAATATCCTTATCTACCTTAATCCACTTTTCAAGATCTACAAACATCAATGTATAGGCTAGCTCCCATTAAAAGTGTATATATTAAATACATACGTTAACTATATATATTTAAACCAACAAGTATCAACATCTGACATCTGACAAGCTTTTCTTTTTCCTTATTTTTCATAGTAGTCCTTACTGAAGGGCACCTAGTCTTTTGGATGAAGTGCAGATGCATGGTTCTAGAGAATGAGGAATGGATGTAGAAGGCAGATAACTTTATAATCTTTTAAGATATAATTATTAATAATTCATCTTTATGCAAAGGAGAAAGAGAATGTGCATATGGAGGATGAAGAAGAGAAGAAAAATTAAGTGAAGAAAGAAAGCATTGTTTTCTTTCAGTTCATTTCTCTTTCCAAGATCCTGTTTTATAAAGGACCAGCTCCTCCCTTTTCTCATTGAAATATATTCTTTTAGCTTCCTTTCACAAGCTTGTCTTTAAGAAGTTGTTAATGAACTTTTTGTTTTAAAATCATTAATCTGTGACAGCTGTAGTAGACAAGAGTCAGATATCGTAGGTTTCTTGAAGACAGGCCTAATACAAGCCTCTTCTCCCATCTTTTCTGATGAACGTGGATGTTTCAATTTTACTTCAGTGTTAACCTTTGACCTCCCCCCTTCTTAGGCATTATGCTAAGTTTTGGAGGTGGATGAGATAATTACAGTTCTTGCTCAAAGGCACTCCGATCTAGCTTGGAAAAGCATCATGTATGAGTGGATAAATTAAGGCACATAAAAGTGCCCCAGGGGACTGGAAGTAGAATTAATAACCTGATCTAGGAAATCAAGGGATGTTTCAAGGAGGAGATGCCATTTAACTTGGGGTAAACACAGGAGAGTTCATTTCAAACAGAAGGATCCCCATGTGCAGAGTCCAAGAGATTTCAAAGCTTATGAAATATTTAAGGGAACAACTTTTGGTTCTCATTCTGAAGTTAAGTGCTCAAATAATTGACTTCTAAAGTCTCTTCTTGTTCTTTCTGAGATTCTGTCAAATATCCCGGTGTTCATATTTCACTGTTTCAAATTCAGACATTTTCACCAAATTGAGGAGGCATGGGATTATGGCAGGATTTGAATTTCCTTTTACCATTTCCCAAGGCACTGATCAGTTATAAGAACATAAGAAAAAAATCCCTTTTTGGTTTTAGATCCTTCATATGTTGATAACAGCCCAAGTAGTGATTTTCTTCTATTATTTTTTCCTTTTGAAAAAACCCTGACACTGTGATTATTTTGAAATTTTGCAAAGAAACTCTCTCTGAAATATTTGCTTGGCAGTCCAAAGGAGTAAAGATCAACATCACCATCAAAGTGTCACTGTTTTCAGTTATACTCATTTATTCCTCTTATTATCATACATGTGAATTTTTCTCCTTCATCTCCTTCTTTTCCCCCCTTCTTCCTTCTAACTCACATTTAATTAGAATGAAGCTTCTACATGAGGGGGGTTAGAGCCCCTGTCTTCCAAGAAATCATAGCCTAGAAGAGGAGGTAAGACATGACCTAGACACAAACAAATTTAACACAATATAGAAAGATGTTTTGGCCGTGACAAAGCCAAATAGTATCTGAGACATCTGGAAGAAGGAGGGAGTCCTATTGGCACTCGTAAGAGATGATGCCGTTGGGAAGCATTAGTAGAGGCTTGAATAAGGAAAACTTTTTCCACCTGACTCAACTTTCTACAGCATGAATATCCTTTGGTTTTGGTTGGAAAAGCACAGTAGGTTCTAAGACATTCTTGGTGGCTGGTTACCTGGGTATGTTAAGACTGCGCTCTGGTCTAAGGAAACATAAAATCATGAGGGATATTTTTCTTCCGATGCAGCAGGCATAAGAAGAGGCCATGTCTCCCATATCTGCTTCTCTGCAGGTAGCTGCAGTAAGTGGGGTATCGCTCTGCTTCTTGGAAATAGTGTGGAAGTGTTCTAGACATTCCGTGCTGCTGACTTTTAGTTACATCGATGCTTTCTCAGAACTGTGCCAGGGAATATATTTCAAGAGCTACTCAGTGTATTCTCCTAAACAATTCTTTGCTTTGTACCATCTGCCATAAATATATACCATTGGGCAATAAATGAAATAATATGAGACTATACTACTCTTCATTATTTATTTTCCAAATGAAAATGTCCATCGTATCTATTAGAATTCAGATTGTCCCGTGCTTTGTGTTTCTTTTTCTATCCAGATAACAAATTACAGATTGAAATTCCGATGCTGATTTAAAATGTTATGTTTTTATGTTTGCTGAGGACCTACACTGTGTTAAGCACTCTACACATATCGTACAAAAAATGTCACACTTTTATCTCCTCTTATTGATTGCTGCAAATGTTAAGTGGAAAGTCTCAGGTGACAAGATCCTAATAAAAATGTTGACTCTTCAGCACCTACTTTGTGGCATGAATTATGCTAAGTCATTATTTTAATGTATTTTCTTTTTTTTTATTTTAAAGAGAAGAAAAAACAAAACAAATCAAAAGAAGAACAAATTGTATTTTCTTATTTATTCTTCCAAATAATCACTTACGTTTGTTCTCATTTTAATGATGACTAAGGGATGACACATTACTAATAAACCTAAGCCTTAGGTTCTACAGGTATTTAAGGAATTAACATTTGAAATTAGGGTTCTGATTACAAGCCAAACACTGTTCTTCCCTGAGACACTTGGTTCTTTTGAATCTTGTTATTTCTTGCACGGTTGTCTCATTCAGACACAGCTAAGGCTAAAATCAAGTCTGTGTACTGTTTTTCTAGATCTTAGTCTATGTACCGAGGTTTCACTATTTTTCTTCAGTAATCTACTTTCTATCTCCTACAACTCATAAGTAATTTAGGGAGATAACAAAAATATTACTATTCATATTGGATTGCCATCTTCTGAAGTGGGGTACTCAATGGGGTAAAATGAATCATTCCTTTCTTTTTTTTATTTTTTTGGTACCAGGATTTGAATTCATGACCTCACACTTGCCAGGCTGGCGCTGTGCTGCTGAGCTATATCCCTGGCTATTCCTTTCTTTTACAGAGTGTACTGAGGCTCAGAAATGGGAAGAAAGCCTCAGGGTCTTAGAACAAGTTAACAATAAAAGCAGGAGCAAATCTACTCATCCTGTGCGTTCATTAATTGCTTTGTTTGATCAGCTTTGTTGTATTAATCATGAGCGTGGCTCGTGAGCTATAACAATAATCAAAGACACAAAGGTCTCTTTCTTGGGTGACCTCACAGCCAAACGTAATCCTGATGTTTGACGCCCACTCTGTGCTTTCCTTTTCCTCTTCTGTTTAGAAGGCCTTTCTCAGTCCTCCTCCTGGGGCACCACACTCCACTTGGGTGGTTCTTTGTCACTCCCTGATGTAACCCAGAAAGATCTCTTCCCGAGTGGCCATCTCTCATGAACGTCCAAGCACCTCTCATTAGCATGTGTTTAATTCTGACAATGGTCACAAAAATTGCCAGGTTCATGCATGAGACAGTATGCTCTCTGAGGGGAGAAATCATTTTCTTAACATCTTCTGTATGGTGAAGCACTGTGCCATGTGCTAAGTCCCTGGTGACTGAAGGATGGAGGGAATAGATGTAAAAGGAAAGGGCAATAAATGCTTTGGTATACATATAAGTGGCACATATATACATAAATATAAATATATACATGTGTTATATGTATGCATTAATAGTAATGTATATGCTTATAAATGTTACTTGTGTAACAAATATGTATATATAAAATACATATATAAAATATGAAAATATAACTTTATATGTATTTCACACATACGCTGTATTTGTATACATGTATAGGTATACAATTTCAAAATGCTAAAGAGTGGAGACTGGTAATGGAATGAAAAATATGATCTATTGCCAAGTTTTATTGGCAATATGTTTAACTGGCAATAAATAAATTAGCAAGCTACAAATATAGGGAGTAAGTTATTGTCAAGAACAAAAACATGAGTGTTTACAGACTCTCCTCCCTGGCATGTGAGTCAAACTACATACGTTTAAGACAAAGCCAAATTCACTTCTTCACTCAGTTTTCTCTAGGCTGTAGTTGTTTTGAAAGATAACTGGCAGGCAAATGAATACTCCTGCAGTGAGTTGCAAGTCTGTGCTTAATTGAAGCTTTGAAGCCAGAAAAGTACAAGGAATGAATAATTAAGGAAATTATTTATGTGATTATCAGATGCTGCAGCATCTAATACATATCCTAAAGGTAGGGTCTGTCTTGAAATTACCTGGTGGAGAAGATCCTGAGGCCAGGCGAGTGCCCTGCCTTTCAGTGCCCATGTATTCTTGGCATGTTGCACCCGATGCTTTGTAAGAAGCACTACCTGGTGCTGAATGAAAATTCTCATTAGCATCAAAAAAAATCCTATATTTTAGTGATGCTTCTATGGTTGCAAAGAGAATTACGACTTTTTTATTCTGCCTAATAAATTAGTGAAAGAAATTCCTATTGTTTTTATTTTTATTTTAAAAATTAATTAATTAATTAATTAATTAATTTTGTGGGGTTTTTTGAGGCAGGGTCTCATTATGTCATTCAGGCTGGCCTTGAACTTGCTTATGTAGCCTAGGCTGGCCTCAAACTCATGGCAATCCTTCTGCCTCAGCCTCCTGAGTGCTGGGATGACAGGCGTGTGCCACCACTCCAGGAGAATCTATTGCTTTTAAAAAATCCTCTTTTATTTGAAAACAGATGTTGGATGAACAAGATGAATGCAAGTGCACAGTAAAAAATGCCTACCTTAAATGCTACTTGGGGACATTTTTGCAAAAGCATTATAGTCTTTTATAGATATTTTATAATTGATTTAATCTTATCTGAAAAGCTACATTTAAATAAATGAGGATGAGGAAAAGGTCCAAGGAAGGAAATAAAATAATTTCCTATTTGGAAGCTTAGGGCTGGAGTGACTTCTAATGCCACTACTTACCACGTCTGTGGTCTTGGGTCCTCCCTCGGCCAAGTGAGCTCATGTTTTTGCATTACTTTGTTTTGTATTGTTTTGTTTTGTTTGCATCTGTAACACACATGGAATAATCTTAATAGTAATAATTTTACTGGGTGTTTGTGAGGATTAAATGGAAAACATCTTTCGTTATAATCTGTGGGCTGCTGTATGCAACTAGATTTTGTTAATCTCTCTCTCTCTTTTTTTTTTTTTTTTTAGCAAAACTAATTTACGGTCTTTGATTGAAAAATCAGACCTCATGCTGGAGAGACTAATGAACTTAGAATCAGGAATTCTGAGCTCTATTTCTGCTTAAGTCACCAAGAACTTTGTGGCCTAAAGTATGGCATGTCTGTCTCAGTCTTCAATTTCATAATCTTTAAAGTGAGGGAATTGGCTGGGATAATTCCTACGGTTCTTTCCATTCCAGTTCATGAGTTTGGTCATTCTGTATTTAAATCTTTGTCATGAAAATCTATAATTTTATTCCCAAATGATGCCGAGGAACAAAAGGTTCAGCTGTTCACCTAGTTGCTCTCAATAAACTAACAGCAGTTATGCATTAAAATGCAAAACCCCAGCACTCAGGGACTTATTGCTGTGTTAAATTGTTCTAGCTACATATTTACACAGTGGCTCCCTAAGACTGAATACCCTGAAAGAAAATCACAAGTTGGCATTTTATGGATATTGCCAGTAAAATTTTTAAAAAATTTTTGCACACATCTTACTGGCAAATTAGTGAAACACATATTGAGGTCTGATTCTACTTAGAAGCAAGGTCCTGCCTATAATTTCCAAAGAAGTAAAAGTGAGATGCTGTGCTAGTACAGAGGTCAGGCTATCATCCCGTTAGGATTATAAACTCCTGGGAACGTTAGCAGTGAGGCTTACGTAAGACTGTCAGGTATTTAGAAGGGGAAATCATGCTCTCTTGTCTGAATCTCTCTAAATTAAGAGCTTACTTTATATCTGATTCTCCCAACCTACCCATCTACATCTTTTCTTACACAGAGGATTAAAAAAAAAAAATCTAGGTCATTTACTTTACTAGCTGTATAACCTTAGCTGAGTTGCTTTTTTCTCTCTGTTTATTCATTGATAATAACACTCACTTCATAGAATGATTATAACAATTTAAAAAGTTGATATGTATAAAGTGTTTAGAGCAGTTTCTGGTAAATAATAATAAGCCCTTAACATCTTTGCTTTAACTCTTAGTTCCTTTATCCTGAGTTACAGAGATAACTGGTCAGTTTTAGTTCTCCTGAGAACTGAGGGCATGAGCCAGTGGCCCAGGGGTGGAGAATTACCACCCACTCTCTTCACTTTAGTTAACTTCCCTGACATTACTTGGGAAGAGGAAAAGGAATACATACTAATTTGTTTTGTGTAAATAGTGTGATATTAATGAGCATTATAGATAAAGTCATAGGATTTTAGTGTGGGAAGAGTACTTAGCAATCATCTGGTTAATATAATTTTTATAATAGGAAAATGGGCTCTCAGCAAGCAGGAAAAAATACATTCAAGTATCTGTGTTGAATCAGTAATACCAGAATAAAAATCCAACCAAAATTAGGAATAAGTCCATTAGAATGTACTTCTGTTGACTGTCTCCTCATTGTAGCATTATCTCTTCGTTGTATTTGAATTATTTTGAAACTGCTCACTGTCAGTTATCTAAGATTTCCTGATCTATAAAGAAATTGTACTCAGGAAATAACTCAAAACGAAATCTTGAGAGCCAACGGTGATAGGACCAGCTTTATTCTGTCTTGTGCCATCTCCACAATTGACAGATCGCTTCATTATTGCTCATTCATCTTTTTTCACCATCACCGCTTGCTCAGAGATAGACCCAGTTTGAACTAAAATTGGGAGAATTTAGCAGCTTCAGAGGGTTTCATTAAGATTAGAGTCATTTATTCTCATGACAGTCTCTGCAACAGCTAGTAACGCCCTTTCTCATTTCAAGTGAGCAATCACACTGAAAATATTAGGGAACTTCACAGTGTACACACTTTTCTTGTTGTTTAGAATCCCTAAAACCAAGTAGTGTTGCTCCTGATTCTAGGACACATCCAAAAATAAGGGGACTTAAAGCATAAAAACCATCAGTTATTTTAAAAAGTTCTCATTTTGTAGATGAGTGAACTGATAAATGGAAGGTAAAATGCCTTTCTATTGTCACATGGCTTTCTTGCCTACTATGGGGACATGTAGTTTATTCTTTAGTTTTGAAGATAATACACTCTATGTACTAAGTTACAAAATTGTCAAGCAGGAAATGGAATGGTTGCTTTTCAAAGCTCCTAGCTTGAATGTGACAAACATCAGTTCATCAATATCTATCCATATCCTCATTACACTTTGCCATTAGTTGAAAACTCATGCTGTGAGATTTGTTTTCTGAGTTTGTAGTAAGTTTTCTCAAATTAGTTTTGAGAAATTAGTTCTTCAGGATTGTGATTCCCCTTTTCCTGTCGAAAAAAGTGAAATTAAAGGTACTGCATTAAAAGCCACGAGTGTGTATATATATATAATTTAAATATTTCCTTCCTTCTACCATAAATTGGGTCTCCATATTTCTCTGTAATTACTGATAATAGAAATGGTGGATCTTGTAGGAAAACAACCTCAGCTGGAGGCCAGAGTGTCTGCTTTTCATGCTCTCTATTCAAAGTTTAGCACTCTACCTCCTGGAGACCTGATGCTCAGAAAACCGAAACACAGCTGCCAAAACTATTCTTTCCCTTCCATACTATTTTCCTGTTGCTTCTGCTTTCACCTTTAGTCCCATCAGCCTTTGGTTACTTTGAGATCCCATACCTACACATGGGATTTCTCCAGGGCAGGAATCCAGAACAGTCAATGAAGATCTTCCACTGAATCCTCAGTGTTTTTTAATAACTAACACACTAGGACTTTTACACTGGCCTTCAGGAAAAGTTTTCCTTGCGTACATTGTAATAGGTACACGTGTTTTCTTTTCCTTACTCCCCATTGCCACAACTCAACAGAACATTATCCCCAACTGTTCATTAAGAAGTATCTTCTTTAGTTTCTCCGGTGTCACAACACATCGGATACCACATTAAAAAAAAAGTATGTAGCCCTATGCTTTCTTCAGTGTTAGTTTTAATATGAGTCCCTTGACTCATTCTATTGTCATCTCTGCCCCAGCAATCAGTTTCCGCAATCATCCATCCTTATCTATTTTTACCTTTTACTTTCTCTAAAAAAAAGAAGACTTTTTCCCAGGAATTGCCTTGAATGCAGCATAGGATGATTTAGGTTCTCATTCCCCACTCTTGGCAATGTTGACCAAAATCGTTTTATCAAATACGCATCTCAGCACTTGGAACCTTTCTCTCATGGCCTGACTCTTGAACTTGACTTGAAGGTCTCTGGTGGGGGCAACTCTCTATGCCATTTTGTGAAGTCCTTTATCCTAAGGGCAGTCTGTACTACTTCATATAAAACTGCCTCACTGGATCCTTGTTTGCCGGTGGCCACACAGAATGTTTCTTTTTTCAGTATGAACTCTTCAGACCCTTGAAGGTAAATACCACTTTCCTCAGTTTCTCCTTCCCTGGCTCTATTTATTAAAAGACTATTTCAGATGTGGCCACAATCTTGGAGGAACACAGAGTGGGATGCCTCTGACATAGATTTTGAATTTCTTTAACTTATTTTCAACACTCCAATAATAGAAATAGTCCCCTTATAACTTCATTTTGTGGATTTTTCCTCTAAAACGAGACTTGAATACAGCTTTGGATTTTGAATTGCGCTAAACTAGATTTTAAATCTGAACTTGACCAGCATGTTAGACAATTAATTAACCTTCGCTTTTCTCGATATAACTTCTGGGCAACGATGGATACTGAATGGAGTTCTTGCAAGGTTTAAACAAAATAAATGATTTAGAGCCCAGTAAGGTACCTGGTGCAGTGAGGTACCTAATTAATCTTAGTTTCTTTTCTATTTCCTATCTTAACCTTCTTTTCCCTCTAACACTTGTAACCTTTGTCAAGAACACAGAGTTTTTGTCTATTTATTTATTTTTACAGTTTTATATGGTTCAAAGTAACAGGGATAAGCAGGAATAAGATCTGGCTGAAATTATATAAGGACTCATGAAGAAAACCCAATGACTTCTTTATCCGAAATCAGACTATTAATCCCCCATGTTCTATAGTGCAGGAAGAAATCTCAGGGAGGAATCTCATCCTAGAGCTACATCTTAGTAACTCTCACTAATTTTGTCTACTTCCATGGAGCTAGAGATGATACAGTTCCTGTCCTAAGTATCAACATATAACTTTTCCATTAATTATAGGCAGCAAAAGACTGACTGGGTAGAAATGATGATATAAGACTTTACTGAAAACCAGTATGCAACAAAGGAAATTACTACACAGAGAGTAATTTGCAATTTGGTGGTCCCTAACCCCTGGGCCATGGGCCAGTAGTGGTTGGTGGCCTTTTAGGAACCAGACCACAGGACAGGAAGTGAGCAGCAGATTAGGGAGTGCAGCTTCATCTGTATTTACATCAGCTCCACATAGTTCTCATATTATGGCCTGAGTTCCACCTCCTGTCAGAACAGCAGCAACATTAGATTCTCATAGGAGCATGAACCCTACTGTGAACTGCACATGAAATTTGTGCTCTCTTTATGAGAATCTAATGCCTGATGATCTGTGGTGGAGCTGAGGTTGTGATGCTAGTGTTGGGGAATGTAATTATTATGTATTGCAAACATATACTAATAAAAATCTACACCCCACTCACTCTGGAAAAACTTTCTTCCATGAAATCAATCCTAGATGCCAAAAACACTGGGACCACTGGTCTAGATAACTTGGTATATTTTATTCTTTGAAGTCCACGGATCTGGACCAGCATCTTAAGAGTTTCTGTGAGACTGTTTTACTGCATACTTTCTGGCCTGATTCTGTTTGGCAGAAAATCTCTTCCCTTGATGATCAGAACAACCATAAACATGGATGAATCTCTAAAAATCCAGGTACCAGAAAGGAAGACACACCATCTTCCTTGAGTTTCAAATATAGTTCATGAGGTTCAGGCCCCTTTTTAATCTGATTCCTGAAAAATTTTTTTAAAGCTTTTTTAAGACAGGGTCACATTATGTAGTCCAGGTTGGTCTTGAACTCACTGTGTAGTCCAGGCTGGCCTTGAATTTGTGACAGTCCTCCTGCCTCAGCCTCTCAAGTGCTGGGATTATAGCCATGTGTCACTTTTTTATTTTTCTATTATGGTGTGGATTTACGCTGCAGTTTATCAGAATAGCACCTCAGAAACAGGAGTTCTACATCTGAGCTAGATGTACAAAGGGGATAAGGAAAACCCCTTCCAGGAATAAGACATTTCTTCTCTCTACCATATTTATCAGACATTTCCACCTTTTTTTTTTTTATAGCCACTGCTTAACGGATGCTATCAGAGAGAGAAGGTGATACCACTATTAATAAAAAGGATGCCTAAGTTTTGTTTAAAGTGAAATGAGATTATTTTTATTTGTTCTGAACATTTATTATTTTTAAATCAAAATTAAATCAGCATACATTTATAGAGTATGCATTATATTCAAAATACTATGCTATATGATGTTGTGCACACTATACTATAGTATACAAAATTCATTACAGGAAAAAAATTGTAAGTCAATTCTCCCCAATTCCATGTCTGATCTTATATAGAGATCATACTCAGATGGCTTCTGTTGTTTTTCTTTTTGTAATGAATTCCACTTATCTTGAAGACAACTTTCTTTCCTTAACTTTTGTCCTGAGAAAATAATAAATGATTCTTGTTACTTATCTTTTAAAGACCAGCCATGGCTATTTCCTTGTCTTGGTCCTTTTTTATGGAGAAGAGGGATAACTGTCAAAATGAAGAGAAAGGATCATGCTTTTTCTCCATCTCTGTACCTTAGCATACTCAACCAGCCAGGAGACAATCTTCCAGCTTACTTCTAAAGAATTATTTTATCTTCTCTAGCTGATTACAATGTTTATACCTTATCTAGAATGATGACCTGATAAAATCCCTTCCAGCTAATAGTACAGGTTAAAATACTAATATCCTGTCGAAAACATTGGAAGACTGTTGTTCCTTCTTGCTACAAATACTGATTAAATAAATGTCCTTTATATAATGATCTTATTCCCACTTTCTGAAAATCTAACCATTGAAATGCATCTATCTACCTATCTATCTATCTATCTATCTATCTATCTATCTATCTATCTATCTAACTATCTATCTATCTTATTGTCTATCTTGCTTATAGGCCTTTGAATTTCCCAAACACATGGCCATTTCAACCAATGTCCCCCCTTTGTGCTGCTTATCTGGATTATCCTACAAATACAGACACAGAGGAATGTAGTTTTATGACTAGAGATTTTATTAAATGCTGTCATTTACTACCCTAGATTCACTGAACATTTTCTTTTTTGCCTCTCTGCTATTCTAAAAGAAAGCTTTCCAAATGATTTTCTTTTTTGTACTGGAAATCGAACTCATGACCTCATGCTTGCCAGGCAGGCACTGTGCTGCTGAGCTATATCACTGGCCTTTCCAAATGTTTTTAACTTTAATTTTCATTGTTTTGCTTAACCTAACAAGTCTAATTTAGAACTCTTTAGAACTTGTACTCCGTCCATCTAACTCTCCATCCAGTCTTTTGCTCATGCATTCATTCATTTCCTTATTCATACTATTCCTAGATTCAAAACCAGTGCTGTGTTTTACACATATTATTTTAACTAATTTGGGTCCAATATATTTACTTGGTAATTTGCAGATGAATATACTTAGTCTCAGGTAAAGTAAGTAGCTTTGTTCAAGGATAAATTATTTAAATTGCATATTCTTTTCCTATAACTTTAGTGTCAGAATATTCTAAAAATGCAGGGCCAAAATGATCTGATTATTTACTTTGCCCAAACTGTCATTAGATCCTCTGACATATTTTCCTAACCAGCTTATATATTTCAGTTTTTTATAATAAAATCTTACTTAGTATCAAATACTGGTGAGCACAGGATCAGTTGGGGCTCACCAAAATTTTTTTACAGTGCCCAGTACTACGCACATGCAGAGTACAAAAACATGAATTTATTATGATTTTAATAGCATATTTTGAGTATCAGTCATGCACTGGATAGGGCATGAGATTGCTATTTCAACAAGATCTATTCCCTGAAAATTTGAAATCCAAAATTAGAAATGAGAGCAACTAGGAATGGCCCGTGGAGAGAACAGTTCAGTGAAGATTGGTGGTAGTATAAATGTTAGGATTATCGAACTGTTTTAAGGGCATTTTAGTTACATTCTGAGATTTAAAAAATTGGTTAATCACTTTTTCTGATGTCTGTGTCTCTCTGCCTTATTAATATATTCTTTTTTGTCAGTGAATGTGGGTGTATTTATGTGTGTATATTAGGTGTGTTTGTGTAAGATAGAAAAATAAGGAAAGAGAGAGAGGGGGCAGAGATAGAGGGAGAGAAAAGGGGAAAGGAGAGGGAGAGGGAGAGGAAAGATATTAAAACTAATATACAGGCCTAGATATGGGATGTGTGTTGGTTGGAGCAGAAATCAGGCTAAATATATGGTAGAACAGTGGGGCGAACCTACAGCATGCTTGCCACAGTGGGCTGTTTGTCAACATTGAAAGCTCTAAAAGATTTGTCATCACTGCTTTTATTTAATAAAAGATTGCTTTTCTTTAATAGAAGATGCTTTTATTTAATAGATTTAATTTACACAGAAAATTTGAGGGGGTGCTAATAAAGCAGAAACAACAACAACAACCCCCCCCCCCCAAATCCACTGGGGAATGTGGCGTCTACTCTTGAGTTAACTGAATTTGTTTCTTGGTACAAAGAGCGAATGCTCCATGCTTCTGTTTGGGACGACTTAGGCGTGTATTTGGCTTAAAAGATAAGGGAATGATATGTGAAGTTTACTTTTTCTTTTTTGGGGGGGTAGAGATTGAACCCAGGATCTCAAGCTCTACTACTGAGCTACACATAGTCACTCCACTGATGAATTAGTCATTTATTCATGTATTTATTATCTGCTGTATGCTAAACACTATTTTAAGCATTGGGAATATGAAAATGAACAACATAGACATTGTCCTTATCCTTATGATTTTTAGGTTTGAGTGAGGATCTTCTAGTTACATTCTCTTCTAGAGGGAAAGGCTGCCATTGGGCTAGTAAGAGTGGGAATTAGAGGAAGGCAAGATGATAGGCGGTTTGCTGTGCTAGGTTTTCTAACACCCTCAATTCAACTGGGAAGGAAAATAATCAAGTGCCAGCCATCCCAAAAGTGGGATGTGCCAAACCAGCACACATTTGGTTTAGGAATAGAAATAAGGAAAATCTAAAGTCATTTCCTTTTAAGTTTCTCTATTTTCTGATTTGATTTAGCTTCCCTAGCTTTGTTTTATAAAGCTGAACCGGAATTACTGACGGAGACCCTCTTATAAGTGAGAGTGAGCAAACCATCCCTTAGCTCTCTGACCCAGAAGGTGGGAAAAGCTTCAGCAAAAGAGAATTTAGGACATTTGTACCCTCCTATCCATCACAGAATGACCCCTTCAAGGTCATTCTTGTAACCCTGCTAGAGGTTAGTGAACAAAAGGACATATAGCATTTCTTTCTTTCTTTTTTTTTTTTTTTCTTCTCAATTTGAACTTAGAGCAGTAGAGACACTGAGATCAGAAGACCTGAATTTAACTTATAGAACTGTATTCATTGTGTGATTTGGGGAGATCATACTACTAAGTCTCAGTTTGTACAATTGTGTATTATGATCTCCTTAACTTTAATCACAAATCTGTTGAGTCCTGGTGAAATAATATATGTGAAGATTACTTTTAAACAGCAAAGGACACTATAAACATAAGTAGTAGGTATATTCTTACTTTATGAATTTTATTACATGATAATACTTATTCATGGTATTATATTTTATTGACACAGTAGAACATAGATGGTAGAAGGGAAGTTCTGAAAATAAATTACATGGGTTTAAATCTGCACTCTCCCAATTCTCAACTGGGTGCCCTAGGTTAAGCAACTCAATCTCTTTGTACCCTGGTTTCTTCTTTTATAAAATAGAAACATGATGACAGAATCTATTGCATAGGGTTGTGGTAAGGAATGAATGTGTCAGAAATTGTAATGCAGGACACTTAACATTGGTCACATGAACTATGTAATTATCTCCAGTCTCCAAAACATTGCAAATTTCTCCTTTTGGACAGTGAAAATAACTATCCTTCATCCGTGTCATAAGGAGGAATGAAATCTATCCTCTTTCCTGCTCTGAGACCAGACATATAACATATTATAATTCAAATGCTGAACTGCTGAATAAATTATCATAAATGAATTTGCTGTAGAAAGGAATTCACCAATTATTAGAAAGTAATTGTTTGTCTTGCATTTTCTGGCCTATTTTAACTGATAATCTGGCAGAGAAAAGTGAAGAGTACAGCTATGTGTAGGATAAAACTCATGGAAAAAAGTTCTTTCTCCACCCCTGAAGCCTATGGTGACAGAGCCCAGTGAGCTCACCGTCCCCAAGCTTTGTCAGGGGCCTGATGTCAAAACAGGATGATGTATAATCAGAACAAGGTTTCTTTGTGTTCCCACCAGACAAGGACATTGACAATATTCCACTAATGAAAATTCAGTTTGCCATGTCAATGTCAAGGTTAATCATTTATGTCAAGTAGATTTTTAGCTTTTGTTAAGTATATTATGTCTAGAGTGAATGATGATGTGTATGAATCAGAAAGTATAATTCCCTGTTTTGAGAAGTCTCTATTTTACATCAGAGACTTGATTTAAAGGAATAACTCGATGGCAGCGTGTTCATTCTCATACTTTACATTACTGTTATATATTCTTCGAGTGTCACAGGAGCCCAGTTAGGTAGATACTGCTAGCATCATTACTGTTTAATCTACTTTACACATGTGGTTTAGGAAGATTGACTAACTAATCGAGTAGGATAAGATAGTGAGTAAGTGGTTAAGATAAAAGCCAAAAGATCATGATAGTATGCAAAGTAAGCTTTTTGAGGGTAAGAAGACTGCAAAGGTGTATAGAGTTCCCCTTGGTAAATGACAAAGAACACTGGATACAGTATGTGCTCAATTTAATGTTTAAAGTTGATGTGTGAAATAATCCTAATAGTTAAATTTGGGAGTTGGAAGAGCTGGACAATGAATAAGCAAAAGATAAATATTCCTTGCTTTTCTTTTTAAAATATGGGGATGATTAAGCCTGTCCATGTTTTGTTTGACTGGACATAACAAGCATAAACTTAACTTTATTATAAATAACCCTTTCATATATATCTGGTAAATTTCCCCAAATTAATTATAAGTTCTTCAGACATAATGGCTTCAAAGTTAAAAAGGAAATTCTTCAGTTGCCCGAAAAACATAGCAGCCAGGCGAGGTGGTGCATGCTTGTAATCCCACACTGGGAGGCTGAGGCAGGAGGAGTTCAAATTCAAGCCCAGTCTGGGCAACCTAATCAGTGAGGCCCTCTCTAAAAAAAAAAAAAAAAAAAAAAAAAGAGCTGGGGATAATAGCTTACATATCATCCTTTAAACTATCTGGTTATTTAACTTTAGTCATCAGTAGTTTGATTTAACTTTTTTCCTGATTTCAAAATGCCACAATACTAGAAATGTTCCATTTACCGTGAAGAAAGGCTCAAGAGATTAGGAGGCCTATGTTGAAAAGCTATGGATTAACAAAAAAATTAAGTATTGCTTCTGAGTTCAACAGCCATGTATTCAGATCCTAATTTCTCAAATTTCTCTGTGCTTACCTATTCTTCTCATGTGATGAAGATGATTTAAAGGGCCACTCAGCCACAGTCAAAAGCACACTGACAGTAGCCACAAAAGTGCAAACATTCCAGTGTCTTAATAGACATCCAAAGACAGAAATACAATCTCCATCTCAGAAAGCTGCCATTGGATGTTTTGCTTTTTTCTTTAAGCACTCAACTTGATTTTGTCATGTCGAGAAATAGACAAGAGCTTCAAAGAGCAACTGTTATTTGCTTTCACAACTCTCCCCTTGTCAATTCCTTCGCACCTATGCTTGTCTTGGTTATCTTCTGTATCAAAGCATCCTAATTTCTCACAAGCCTATAGAAAAGTCACAACACAAAAATATTTGAGAATGCAAATTCTCTTTTCAGACCTTTTTTTGGGGGGAAGGCACAGGACTGCACTTTTGGGGAACTGCGCCAGATCTTGAGTGTGATTTTACTTGCTTCTAGTATTATCTGCATTACACACGTATATTAAGATCTCAGAACTCTGACACCTTAAGAACTTGTTAAGAGTCAGATTCCTGGGCCACAACTGTAGAGACTTCTGCTTCGCATTCTGAGAGACCAGCAGGAAGCTGCATTTTTTTTAAAATTTTTATTTATTTATTTATTTTTTGTGGGTACCGGGGGGTCGACCTCAGGACCTCGCGCGCCAACAGGCACCCGTGCCGCTGAGCGGCCCCTTTTTCGTATGTGGGTTCCGGGAGTCAAACTCGGGCCCTCACACTTGCAAGGCAGGTGCTTACGCCACTGAGCCATCTCACCGGCCCCCGGAAGCTGCATTTTAAAGAACCATCTCAGGTGATTTTCGTTAAAAAATAATAAACACTGTAATCATCTCTCTCACTCATCTGGCATTTTGCAGTTTTAAAAATGCTTACATGTGCCTATTTAGTTCTGTGAGGTAGATGGGAATCATTATCCCCATTTTGAGGATAAAAAAGAGACTCCAAGTTTAGCAATGATATCTTCAAGGCCTCATTATACACCTCCTTCTTGCTTATGTCTCCAGATATTCCCCTTAGCTGACCTTTTTCTGATTGGGTGTTGACTTGCAAAAGACAAGGAGCCCCCAAAGTCAGCCAGTGTGATCTGTGGCTGCCTTGTTCCAGAATGAGACAAGATCACTGACAGCCAAAGGAAAAAAATAATCTTAATTGTGGAATGTAAACATTTCCCTAGTTGATAGTGTTACTGATTGATTTTAAGCAATCATTCTTGCCCCATTCAGATGCAGTTTTGAAAGTGTACTCATTTTCACATGCAGAGCAGAGCATTGTACGTGGATCATTTCATGTCTTCTGGATTGTTCAAATTCCAGGAATGAATCCATCATACTCCCTCAGCAACACTGAACCGCTGCAGATGCCTGCTCATTAACACGTGGGATTTCCTTCCTTCAGGAAGACTTGTCTGTTTATTCTTCCTCCCACCAGCTCTCTCTCACATTGACCCCTACCTGCCTGCCCTGCTTTGCCCACCCAGCAGCTTGAAGTTCCAAGCCCCAAATCCAAGACACTGTTGGGTTGGTTGTTAGGCTCAGTGCTTATTCTGAAGAACCCCAAAGATCTCAACTCTTCTCATTGCCCAGATGAAGGATAGGTAGGCCCACAGGTTTGGGCACACACCTAGAGGGCTCCTGGGTGTCTTCTAGGTCCCCCATCCATTCCAGTAGCCTCCAGATTCCACATCTTCCTTGCCCTGAATGAGGATCTTTCCAACATATGCCTGTCTCTGCTTGGAAATGATCCATTTAATTCTCTGGCACACCCATGAGGCTTAGGAAGTGTCAGGGAAGAAGAGAGCCTGGGAATATTTGAAGACAAGTTGAAGAGAACTAATAGCTGGTCCCAGACCTTAGCATGAATGAAAGGTGGTAACTCCTTTCCGGTTTCCAAAATCCATCATGCTGCCTTTTAGCTTGGATAACTCCTGTGTTTCTTTAACATTAGCTGTCTTCACACGCACTTCCTAGAACTGCCAGCACTCCAAAGATGGTTGTTGATTCCCTTCGCCCATGTCACTCCCTTCCCCCACTTTGGTGCAGCCTGCTCACCTCCTTCCCTCTTTTTAGGGACTAAGCCTGCTTTGTAGCAATCCGGAACCAAGAAATTTGGGCTCTAAGGAGGCAGAAGCAATCTCCCTTGCTCCAAAAATGAGCTGAAGGTGGGGCCCAACATGAAGCTACTGCTACTTTCTCCAGTGTCTACTTCCTTTCTTCCTAGATAGAGAATGCGACCTGCTACAGCGTACTGGAGAGAGACAGACAGACAGAATGAATGAATGAGTGAATTACCTTCTTCAGCTCTGCTACCCCTGATCCCTTCTCTGCGCATCCAGCATTCAGGGTCCTTCACTTACCAGTGGATGCGTTTTTCTCTTGGGGGAGGGACTGGACAGAGCAGACAGGAGCTGCAGTTCCCTTGCCCTGCCTGAGAATTTCTCATCCAAACCTCAATCACGTAGGATTGCGTAGAGAGGAGAAAAGGGGAGAGACAGAAGACAGAGGCGGGGGAGGGGGTGAAGGGAGGGAGGAAGGAGAAGGAGGCTGGGAGCCCTGGGAGCCCTGGGCGCCCTGGGCGCCCTGGGCGCAAGGAAAGGCTGCAGGACTCTCGCGCGGCGCCTCCCTGCGCTCCGGGAGCTCGGCCCCCCACCCTGTCCCCACCTGGCCGCACTCCGGCTCTCGCGGCGCAGGAGGAACTCCGCGGCCGCCGGGCCTGTCCCACCCGCCGCCTCGGAGGTTGTCGCGTCCGCCTGGAGTTTCCTGCGAAGCCAGCCGGCGCTCCAGCCCCGGGAGCTGGCGGCGGCGCCCTGAGCCTCAGCCCATGAATGGGACTCCGCACTGAGCGCCCCCTTCTGGGCCCGGAGAGGTGGCCCCTAGGGGCGCCCCGCGAGCCCGCGGCTCCAAGAGGCCACCCGAGCAGCAGCAAGTTGGGAGAGTTCTCGGCCGCCCGCACCTGCCTCTTCCTCGCCGCTAGCCCCGAGTGAGCGATCGGCCCCGAGGGCCCGGGTTGCGCGCGCGGCCACCTCACGCCGTCGCCCGGGGCGGCCTAGGGACCTCGCCTGCGCCCCGGGCGCCAGACCATGGTGGGCAGCTCCGACCCGCAGCCGCAGCCGCCACGAGCCTGCGTCGCCCTCGGCCGCCCCCTGCCCCACCCGAGCGGACGCGCGGGGGTTCGCAGCGCGCCGGTCACTTCCTTCCTCGGCCGGGATGGGCGGCGCGGGACCGAGTGATCGGCCTCGCGTCCGGCCGGTGATCCCCATCTGATCTGCTGCCCGTGAGCTGCCGACTGCCCTGCCGGGGCGCGCGAACCTGGGGTCCCGGGCGGCGCGGCGATGACCTGATCCCGAGCCCGCCAGGGCGCCCCCCTGCTTCCTTCCCTCTCTCCCTCCCTCCCTCCCTCGCTCCCTCCGGAGCCTGTGCGGAGACCGGCTCGGCGCGGCGCGGCGGCCCTGGGCGGACCATGGCGGGGAGCTCCGGTTAAAGGCGTGTGGGCGCCGAGCCGGAGAGGACACCTTCGGCAGGCATCGCTGCCTTCAGAGAGGGGGCTTATTTAAACTACTGAGTCATTCCAGATTTAGGATTCCCTAAATAATCACCAACTGTGCCCGTCTCGTGTTGGAAAGCAAGCGGAAAGAGAAAGAGCGCCCGCTCCTGGGACCCCGCGCACCGCCTCTCGCGGGTTTCTCCCGAGGGCGCCTGGCCCTCGAGGATCTCCCTTCCTCCTCCTTCCCTCCCTCCCTCGCTCCTGCCTGCCCCCCCTTCCTGCTCTCTTTGCAGTGCTGCTGGAGGAGAGTCGTGCTCACCGCAGCTGGAAACAGCTGTCTGCGCCCAGCGCCCCGCGCCCCTGCCCGGACTCTGGCGAGCCGCTCCCACTTCGCGCCTCTCGGATTCCAGAACTCGGGCGGCCGGGCCCTGGGGAACCGCAGCCGGCGCGATGCCTTCCGTAGATGCAACCCAGCCCCAGCCGGGACGGACCTCCTAGTCTCCAGAACTGCGGGCCGCAGGGAGTTAAATTTGCTGCCTTCCTCTCCTTCTCTCTCTTGCGGTTGGTGTTTCGTTTTCTAAAGGAACATTTTATTCACTTTTTAGTATTTTCTACCGGGGGGCACCGCTGCCCGCCTCGGTGAACAGACTGCTTTGTAAACGGGTTTTCTATGTATGGATGTGTAGCTGTACTTTGGTCACCTGGCAACGCTTGCGCCTCTCCAGTAGGGGCACGGCTTGTTATTTTGGACATTCTGTCCCCCCTTCCACTTGGTACTCCGAACGCATTGTGACCAAACTTCCCACTGACCCCCGGACTTGGATCGCCTTGGGGTGCAAGTTTGGGGTGCAAACGTCTACTTCGCAGGAAGGCCTGGGACCGCCCCGCCCCCGCCGCCAGCGGTTGGGCAAGTTTACATCTGGATTTTCACACGTTTTGTTGTCACTGCCCAGACTCTGACTAACCTTGTGGGCTCCGTATTGCAGCCTCAGACGTTATTAGCACTGCCTCCCCGCGTCTGCCCCTTCCCGCCCGGCCGCCACGGTCCTGCCCTCGCCCCGGGGGAGCGCGATCCCGAGGGCGCCGGGAACCTGGGGCCTGGGGCCCGCGCTTCGCAGCGATGGCTGCAGCAATAGCCAGCTCCTTGATCCGGCAGAAGCGGCAGGCGAGGGAGTCCAACAGCGACCGGGTGTCGGCCTCCAAGCGCCGCTCCAGCCCCAGCAAAGACGGGCGCTCCCTGTGCGAGAGGCATGTTCTCGGGGTGTTCAGCAAAGTACGCTTCTGCAGCGGCCGCAAGAGGCCGGTGAGGCGGAGACCAGGTCAGTAGAAGCCCGGACAGTGGGCTCCCCAGAGGCGAACACCCCTTCTTCCCTTCCTTAATGCACCTGGATCTCCAGCTCATGGAAGGGAACCAGAATCTCTTTCTTCCTTTCTGGCCCCTGCTGGTTCCTAATTTTCTAATTAATAGCTTCTTGTCCCATATTCAGGAAAACACTTTCTGCTTCAATCAGTCTACAGTTCGACTAGGATGAGAGTCACATGTATAGGTGCACCCAGTTTCAAGTAGCCTGTAGATTTCCTTGGGGTTAGTAGCCACCTCATTCATTCCTTCATTCATTCCTTCACTCTTCTCTCCCATCCATCCCTCCCTCCCTCCCTCCATCCATCCGTCTATAGTACTTATACTGTCCACTGAGGACCTACAAAGTAAAGCTCCTTCCTGTGTTTCTCCTAACAACACATGACAGACATTTGGTAGACATCAGATGAACTTCCTCTCATTTTCTCATTTTTTATTCTCATTTTTTAGCTTTCTCCAGCAACACATGGTATTGATCTTTCAAGAACCCAGTCAATTTTATTACCCTTCCATTTCTCACACACCCTCCCATTTCTTTTTACACATTCTTTTCCTCTTCTCTTCTTGCCAACATTTTGATGGTTTCCAAGGGCCCTGCTGATAAACTTTCCTGTCCCATTGCCGTCCTCTGCACACTCACACTTTTGAGACAGTAAGTGAGCAAGATAGCTTTCACAGTTTGGCTTCAGAGAGTTTAAAGAAAACTTGAGACTTGGAGATTTTCATGGCATAGCCTTTCTGAAGCTGCTTCTCTTTGGCAGCCCTGTACTTCAATGATTAATTCTTGATGTATCTTTATTTAAAAAGGAATACTTACTGGATGTCTTGAGTTTCAGTGTGATGATTCCCACCTCAGCCAGGCCAGTGTCCCAGCATGAGAAAATGAAAACAAAGTGCTAAGATTTGTGCTTCTGTCAAACCATTGATCTCCAGGTGTAGCTGCAGGGTGAATTGCAATGTACAAGTACTCTGCCTTCCTGTGGACAATGGAAAGGAAATTCTGTCTGCAATGGGAGACTGGTCCGTGGTCAGTTGACTAGCGTAGGTCAGCCTCTTTGCAGCCTATACTCTGGTATTCTCTTGGGTTTCAGGAATGGAGCACATAGACTAGCTTCAAGAGGGGCTCAGAGTTAGGGAAGAAATTCGCAGTTAAGCTTTGTAAAGAAGTTACCATGTTTTACTTCCCATTGGGCTTTCATGATGTTAGTTACGCATGACATCAGTGGGCTCATTTGATTATTCTGTAGTGGCAACACAGTAGTAAATTTCAGGAGTAAACAAAAATAATACTATCCCAAAGCAGGAGCTACTAAAGTCTCTGTTAGTTTGCACCCAGTTAATGTAGCCTGTACATTTTGTAAAATGAAGATGTATGCAAAAACTAGAGTTATCCCTGCATATTAAATAATTCATGTTAGGAAAAATGAAATCTCTTGTTTTGTTCTGCAAGGATCATTTGGAAGCCTTCTCTTAGGGCTTGTGTGGTCTACATGGAACTTGAAGGCTCTGCACATAATGTGTCTCTTGCATTTCAGTCCCAGAAGTACATCATTGCGTCTAGTTGGGATAATTACGTGATATTTGTGAGTTGATCCTACTGAGCCTCCTTAGCTAAAAACAAGGTAATAAATATTGTAGGTGGATAGTATTTGTGAATGGATACGTTAAACTCACGTGATCTTTGTTAAAGTTGGTTTGCAGGTGAGCAAATTGCATGACTTAATTTTGCGTGGAAGAGAAAGACTGTGTGGTCCTGTGGCCATTTCCTTAGTATCTTAGTATTTTCATTAGGAAATAGGGAATTTCTAAGTTTATTGTTTTATTCAGTGTTCATTTAATCTGCCTCTTTCTCTCTCTCACTCTCTCTCTCACTCTCTATCTACTTAGTGTTCATTGTGGCAAAGAGGATGCTGACTGGTGGCTTCCTTTAGCTAAAGTGTCACAGCAATAATTTGGCAGAGATGGCAGGAACTGTTGAGCCATTTCCAGTGCAAGGACAACCTGAATGTATTTGTACACCATGGTCCGGGATTTGTTCCGAAGCACAGAGTAGAAAAATGAGAGTGTGGGGTGCAGAAAAGCTTTTTGAAAGGATGATAGCATGCTATTATCATTACTAACAAAGGCAAATAATTAATCTGTTGATTTACTGTCAGCAACCATGATTCATATAGCATTGGATGAGCCTATTTATAGAGAGATAGCACCTTCTACGTCTCAATTTCACAGAGGATTCTTTAGTGGATTGGAAGTTGCTCAAGATAAAAAAGAAAAATTATGTGAACGAATCTATTTTATAAGCACTTAGATGTTATAGTCACTTAATATTTGAGTTATTCTCTAAACCACAAGAATTTCTAACCCATATCTTTGTGAACTACAAATTGCATCACAAATGCTAAAGTGGTGAAATAGAAGACCTTGCCTTGCTAAAGTATCCCCACTCGATTTTCTGTCATTGAGACACACCTCCCTCTGTGCAGACTTTCTAGGAGAGCAAGGCTGAGGCAGAGAGGCTAACCCAGATATTTCATGGGAAAGGCTGTGGTTGTGTTTCTGATTTCAGGGTTGACACACTGTCTCTCAGTTTCTTTCCTGAGCTCTTTTCAAGTTCTGATATGCATAGTGCTGAAACTTTATAAACACAGTGAGCATCCTAAAATTATCATGGATATGCCAAATGAAAATGTGGGACCTGGGAGGCAGGACCTCACACCACGTAGGTGCAGAGCTGGAGAGTGCATCAGATGTTGTAGATACCATCCCTTGGGCACAGTGTGATGGTGCAGCCTGCGATTGTGCCACAAAACCATGACCTTTCTAGGTGAGAAATCCTAGAGCCATAGCAAGTGTGTGGTTTATTTGAAGTTACACAGCTAGACTGTGGCAAAATTGAAATCAAAACTGCATTCAGTTGATGATGATGATGGTGGTGATGATGATGGTGGTGGTGGTGATGGTGGTGATGATGATGATGATTTGCCTCCCCTCTTTGCAACATAGTACAGAAAAAAAAGTAGTGTGAAGAAGAGGTGGGTGCCCTCTGTCAAACGATGGAAATAATTGTGTGGATTTTTTTTTTCTCTACCATCGGGGGTTGACATTAATGTTATCACTATCAATATTATCTTATAATTAGAGTGTAGAGTACAGAAAGTGACTTGGAGAAGAAAGAGGTGCAGGCTAAGAAAGGCAACTGGAGTTCTGTAACAACCACCTATAGTTAGTGTGCATTATCAAAGTAAATCCAACAATGAAGTGGCATAGGTGGTACAGGACTAGTGAAACGCTTAGGCACTGTATGGGCTGCAGCTTTTTGGAAATGAAATGCTGGAGGCTCTGAACTGGGAAGTTGGCTGAGGTCATTGAACCATGAAAAAGCCTTTAGAACGTGCCTATCTGTGCACTTTCTAACAAGGAAAGGAACACTCATATGGGCATTATTTGAATCATTCTTTATGTGTCAAATACCTGTATGAGCCACACTTGCTAGAATATTTAAATTAAATGTTGATGCTACTTAATTTGCTGTACATAGGCTTTTAGTACATCCGTATGAATTACATAGGTTATTCACCTCCAGATTTTGCTTTATTTTGAAGAGAAGGATGTGCAGAAATGACTGATTCCAAAGTGATTTATGTTTGACTCAGAACTTACATCAGGTAATGGGTAGCATTTGCAATGAAGAAGGGGAAAGTGTTTATAGAATCTCTGAACGTCTGGCCAGGATCCTTGGAGGTCATCCAGTGTCACTCTCATTTCTCAAACAAGAGCCTCTCCAGAAAGTGCAGAATAACTAGATGAGCTTAAATCCATCTATTTTAAGTGATTTTAGTGTTTTTCTTATTTTTCAATGTGACTTACTTTCTTCCCTTACTCCGAAACCTTAAACAGAATCAATGAGGAAAAATAATTCCTCACCGGAAACCATCAGATGCTTTTCATAATTTAAGCATTTTGTTTTATATCCTCTTTCCTTTAAAAAATGATGTAATGTAATTATGTATGTTATTAAATCAAAGAAGTGGTTATAATTTCACCAAATTTTATTTATTTTCATTGTGTCTTATCTTCCTATATTTTCATTTTTCCTTTTATACAGTTATGGTATTTATAATACTTCAGTATATTTTAACTACTTGTTTTGGTAGGTGTATAGTATTTAATAGTATATTCATTCATCATTTTACTATCAATCATATTCTTTCATATGAAAGAAGAAAACATCATAGAAAATAGAACCTTCAAGAAGAAAGATGACAGCGAAGGTGAAAGAATGCCCAATCGTGTGATCTATCGAACATAAATTGGATTTTTATAAATTGAAACACTTCGATCAATATTTAGATCAAGAATAAATTCATATGGCAGGTGCTGTTTTACATTTATAGCAAGTACTTTGTATTTTTTAAAAATGTATGACTCTTGTCTGAAATACAAAAATCAACCTAATTAAATGAGACTTGTCTTGATTCGTTAAAAACAAAACAAAACAAGCTTTTCTTTTCGGAAACCCACCCTAGGGTTTAAAGTGATTCTTTGTATTTTTTTTTTTTAATCCTATTTTCTCTACCGCAGTGCATTTTCATCAACAAATTACGTTTCCATCGTAAGAACACTTTAAAGTAGCAGGCGCTGTGATCTCTTGATTTCTTTCATCCCACAGAGATCTCATCAAGCCATAACTCAGGATTAAGTCTTTAAAGTTTTAATGAAGTTGATATTCTTGAACAGAATTAGAAAAAAAACAATTTGTAGGAAATGAAGCAGTGCTTATATTTGAAAAATAAGTGGGAATATTTTTGGGAAATCTGTAGAAATAAAAGTTTTGTCTCTGAAAGCTGCATTTTACAAAAGTTACGGACTTATTAGTGTAGCATCGCCTTGCTCTTATTCTTGGTGAGAGCTATTTGTCCTTGTATATTACAGTGTGGATTTGGTTTGGGAAATTTATGGTTTATTTTTATCTCATCTATTCCTTGAATGCTTCATCATAATGTGTGTTTGCTATTGACTAACTTCCAGAATTATTATATACTTTGTGAGAATTCCCAAAAGCAGCCTTGTTAGACATATGGGGCACATTTAATGTCCTACATTTTGGATTTTTTTCTAATGGCTTGCCCCTGGATTTACTGAGCTTTTCTTGTCTAGAGAAAGATGCACCATGTTTAAAGGGCTCTGTTTCCAAGGCTGTCTGCTAAGCATCTGTAAGAGGAGGAGCCTTAGATACAAAATGTCTATCAATGAACTAGATATAACAACAACAACTAACTTGACTATATAACTTTGGGATTTACTGAGTTTCTTCACAACTCTTTTTTTCACAGCCCTTTTTTCCTTTACAGTAATCCTCTGAGGTAGTTAGCATCAGAGTAGAACTGAGAAAAACAACCCTCCAAGTACCAGAGAGACTTGTTTAGATTCATTTAATCAGAAAGTGACTATGCTGTCACATGACCCCCAGTTCCCACACTATAGATTATTGGTCTTTATCTTCCAGCGCATTGAACTAAGAGACCCTGAATCTGAATAACTCAATATAATTTTGAAGCTGGAAAACTATTGTTGGGAGGAAAGTCATGAAGAAATCTAGATACGTAGAACATGGTTGTCTCATTTCTTTGCTCTGTGTGTGAGCTAGAAACCCCAGGGAAGGAGGGAAGTGGAAAAGCTGTGAACATCTTCACATCAGTACTGAAGAAGCCCTTATGGTGATGTGATGTGCTGGGCCCAGGCTCCGGGCTGGGGTATCCCTCCTGGCATCTAGGAGCTCTGGAGATATCGAGCGGTGCCACTTGGGGGGCACCTAAGGATCCACTGGGAGCCTTGGACCCAGAGAGGCTGGCGTGTTATTGACTCTGAACATAAACAATTGCTTCAGAGATTTTATTTTTTTTTTAGATGTTTTCAAAAGTAAAGAGGTTGATACCAAATTCAGGAGAATTCTAGAGTTACTGGCTTTTTTTTTTTTTTCCAAGTTAATGTTTAAGTGACTCTATAGCAGGACAATTAAGTATGTGGACTTTGGAGTGGGACCTGAATTTGAATTCTGGATACAGCATTTGTAAGAACACTAGGCAAGTTTCTTAATCTCTTTGAGCCCCAGTTGCTGATTTGTAAAATGAAGATTTCTCTCTAGTATTTGGTCAGGAAATTCCTCTGAGGAAGAATCATTTAAGCTGAACTCTGAAGGGTGAGACATCCCAAGCAAGCATGATGGAAAACATTGAAGGCAGAGGATAATGACCAGCATGGAGTTTGCCGTGAGAGGGTGCTGGGTGCTTTGGAAGGAACTGACCTGGAGTGGAGCAGTGGGAACCAGGAAAGAAGCACAGGTGGTGTTGGAAAGCACAGCAATGGCCAAGGGGGGGGGCGTCTCTGAAAACTCAAGGAAAAAATTCCAAGTTTTAATCTGCATCAAAGTAGGCTGAGCAGTGGGAGATAATACAATGTGATTTGCAACTTTAATGGGACCCTCTGGCTTTGGAGAGGAGAAAGGACGGCCAGGGAGCCAGCGTGGAAGCAGAGAAACAGGAAGGAGCTAGGAAATGAGAACGGGGTGGCAGTTCTTAAAGTGGGTACAGAGGTCCTGGGCATCGTTAAAAATCTTTCAGTGGCCCCCATAGTTAGAATTGTTTTCATGCAAATATTTCACAATAATACTAACAATTTGCCTTTTTTAGGAAGACCACCTTGTCATAAGTGTTCACTGGAGTTTTCCAGAAACTGTAGGATAGATCCACAATTATTGATTCATTCTCTTTTTAGTCACTTTTCTATGTGAGCCTGGGTTATCTTTATATACTTTTAAGTACAACAATGTATGGCAAGAGATTGAATCAGAAGCAGGTTTGAGAATTCAGCTGTCTTTTATTAAGCCTGACATGAGATTTGCAAACATGTTGATAAGCTAGATGTTCTGCTAATTTTTTTGAAAATACAGCTATGCTTCATTAAAATATGTTTTGTTAACATTTAGTAGGCATATTATTTTTATTTTTAATAAGTAAATAAATATTTGAATTTTTTCTGTAATTCTTAAATAAAGTAAATATTGAGATCTATGAGCACATATATACAAAGCTCTTTAATTTCTAGAAGAAATAATAAACTCAATAATTTCTAGAAGTGTAAAAATGATCCTGAGACCCGATGTTTGGGAACTGCTGGCTAAATAGCCTTTAATCCCAGGTAGCTGGGAGGCTAAGGTGGGAGGTTAGCAAGTTTGAGTCCAGCCTAGACTACTTAGTGAGACCCTGTCTCAAAAATTAAAAATTTTAAAAAGGGCTGGAGATGTAGCTCAGTGATAAAGTACTTGTCTAGCATGTTGGAGCCACTGGGTTCAATCCCCATACTGAAGAAAAATAAAAAGAATACTTAACCTAGTCCATCAATCAAGTGCTTACTCCATCAGTCAAGTGCTACTACCTTGTAAGGACAGCCCTATTAACAGTATGTGTCAGGGAGAGACAAATATTAAAGAAAGTAGGAAACATAAATTTCCCCAGTCTTTAAAAATTGATAAAATTGTTGGCATCTAATAGTTCTGAGCATCCATGTTCTGAAATGGTTTTCCCAAGTGTCGTACTTGGATGGATTTCATGGGGGAGTTTGGGCCAAGTTCATTGGTCTTTGCATAGTCAAGTGACTTTAAAGACAAACTTTGTAAAGTTCTTCCACTTGTCTACCTATTGGGTAGACATTTGATTAGTGTGTAGTAGTTATATATCTCCCAGTATCCCTGTTTCTAGCCATACTTAATGTTACCCTCAGTGATTCTAATGTGCAGTCAGGGCTGAGAGCTACTATCTGTTCAGATCCTCTCCTTTCATTCCTTGTGGCCCTTAGATCAAAGGTAATTATTTTATTCTTTAATGCCTTTAGGAATACCTTATTGATGCCTCCATGCTGTACATGCTATTTTTAATTATAATTTCTGTCTTAGTCCATTCAGGCTGCTGTAACAAAATGCCATAAAATAGACAGATTAAACAACAAGCATTTATTTCTCATAGTTCCAGAGGCCGGGAAGTCCGAGATTAAGGCACCAGAAGATTTGGTGTCCGGTGAGGGCCTGACTCCTGGCTCCTAGACGGCACTGTTCTTGTTGCTTTCTCACTTGGCAGAGGAGGACTGGGAGCTCTCCAAGGTTTCTTTTGTAAGAGTATTTATCTCCTTCATGAGGACTCTGCATCAAAACTTACCTCCCCAAAGCCACATCTCCTGATACCACCCGTTTGAGGATTAGGATTTCATTGGAGGAAAGGGGACATAAGCATTCAGTCCACAGTATCTTCCTTTTAGCTTGTTGCTGGATCTTTAATGCATTGCAGAACTGAGCTGCATCTTGTGTATGTTGCTATGCTTCGTCTCCTTGACAGGTATGTGAATTTGTAAGGACAGAACCTGTGCTCTGGTCAGCACTAGATTCTAGATTCTTTGTCACTGCAATTCTTCAATTTTGCCAAATCAGTGAGCAGATGATAGAGTCCCTCACTTAGCAAGCAACAGAGGAAGAGAGATCCTCAGTATCTCCACCCCTCAAGTAACTATAGTGAGGTTCTGCAGGCTGGAGACTTCCAGTTTCACAGGCATTGTTACAGTTAGGTTCTTAATTTGAATTCAGGTTGGTTTTTCCTAATCTAGTTTTATTTCCACTTGACCAACACTGGAAATGGACTTCTGTTTACTTTTTTGAAAAGAAGAAGGGTATCTAAGGAATTTTTAGTTGGAAAACCATTAACTATAGCTCTCCCCCCACCTCAGGAGAATACTCGTGACTGGAGACGTGAAACACAAATGTGTTCCCTGCCTCTTATCCAGACAGAAAGGATGAAACCTATTTTCCTAGTGTGCTGTTTTGGATGTTTTTAATTGCATCCAGTGGTTTAATTACCTCTAATGTGCTAACAAAGATATCTTTGTTTAAAATATCAGTCTATTTTCTTGTCCCAATTCCCTTCATGGATTAGGAATTATATCCAAAGTGTTGCAGTGCTTTAGATTTTTTTCAAAACTAAGGTCAAAAAGGGGACTGAAATGAAGTGTGAAAGAGATTCATGAGAGAAAAATTGTGAGCTTATATAAGTTATTGTAAAGAGAAAAATTGAAACTTTCCAGAAGAGATCTTTTTTATTGCATTCATGACTTAAATGCTGTATTTTAATTTTGGAATTCAAAAGATGAATCGGGTCACTTCTACAGTGTCCTTGAATCAGATATACTCCTCAAACAATTAAGAACCAGGGATAAAATTTAACTATGTACCCAAAGTAAGGGTCCATATTCAAATTGTCAGTTTAGATAAGGGGTTGATTTCATTTTCAGAGAAATAGCTGTAGCTCAACTGTCCACATAATACCTGCTTTCTATAGGTTGCTATATTCAAGAAAGGATAGCAACCCAAAATCACCCCAAAAGGCTGGAACAGACAAGGCTTATCTGTGAAAGCCTTCTGAGTAATTAACAGAAAAAAATTTAAAAAGAAAGATAATCTTAATTTTTAAGGAAACTCAAGTTCACACTGTGGACCCAGTTAAAGCTGTGTTGCTGTAAAGATTTATTGCTTCAAAGGAGGGCTGTGGTGGATTTTGGAGTCAGTGTGTATCCATAAGGGAAAGGAGGAATGGTACCTGAGATGATGGTCCAGAAGCTTGGGATCCTAGGAAAGGAGATCATGTTTACAGAAACCCAAGCATCTACTGCAGTCCTCTTCTTGTAGGATATTCCTCTGAAGGCTTGGAGATTTACTCTCCCTTTAGAAAGGTAGAGCAGATTCTTGTTTGCCTCGCTTGTGTTTTCCTGGCAGGTTCTGGGCCATTCTGTCTTGCAGCTTTTGCTCAGGGAAAGAGCTGGTAGCCACATGGCTAGGCTGCATCCACATTCTACAGCTGTGTTTTCCCAAAAAGTCTATTTACTCCTCCTTGACCACACATTGGTCATGAAAACATCAATGGGAAATTTGTTTTGAAACTGTTCTTACCTGGTATTTACACAAAATTCCCTTTCTTGGGCTGTATTTTTTGGGTTATCCTGTGACATCTTGAGTTCAAGTTCTGTCGGTCTGCTTTCTATTGCTATAATGAATTACCCAAGCTTGAATATTTTGTGAAGACAAGAAGTTTATTTAGCTCACAGTTTAGGAGGTTCTAGAATACTGTGCCAAATCTGCCTGTCTCTGATGATTGCCTCTTGGGCTGGGTCACACAGAGGTTGGCGTCTTAGCGAGAGCATGTATGAAAGGGATCACACGATGAGACAGGAAGTCAGAGAGCTAGGAGGGGCCAGTCTTGCTGTTTTATAACAAGGCTTCCTGAGGAAACTACCTAAGATCCCACAAGAACTATGTTAATCCCTTCCAAGTGCAGCACCTCTAGTCACCTCTCACCAAGATCTACCTCTTAAAGGACCTACCACCTCTCACATTGCCTAGCTGGGGACTAGATCTCCAACACATGAATCTTTTGGGGACATCTAAGCCATATCCAAACCCTAGTATATCTCATTCATTATAAGATTCTGCCAGTGGGACTACCATCTTGCTTGGGAGCCTGTCTCTTTCAGGTCACTTCTAGTCTGGTGAAAATAGAGGTTCCTTGGTCCTAACTCTTCTTATTTTCACCTGAACGGTTGTCCTGCCTGCTGTCTTTTTCATGCTAAGCAACCTCATTCAGTCTGAAGTTAGTTGCCTTTGAGTGATGAGTACACCTGCGAGTTCTGGAGCAAAGCAAGCTTGGTGCAGCTGGTCTATTATTTGAATCCAGGCAAGTGTTGGAATTCTGATTTAAAAATCTTGTTGAAACTGATACTTTGATTGGGAATTCTCTCTCAGGCTATTATGTATGTACCCTGACCTGGAGGGTCAGTATTTGTAACATCAGCTTTGAGAGGAGTACCTATATGACTTAAAGTGCTTGTGCATTTGAAATGGAAAACATCAGGACTCACTGTAGAGGTGATTGGATAATCACAGTGGGTAAATTAGGTCATAAAAAAAGGACTGAAATTCATCCTAAGTCTGTGCCTCACTGCTACATCGTTCTTGCCTCCTTGGGACATTGCCCAACAATAATGGTAAGATATATCTATCTGTTCTGGGTCTTAAGTAATATAAATGTCGTTAGCTGCTTATAAATTGCTATAGTCAAGTTATATTGCCAGACACCTATTGAGTATCTGTATGTCATGTGCTTGGGAACTGCATAATGAGAAAAGGCCTGCCCTTTTCCTGCAGGGTCACATATAATTAAGATTTGTTGACTCTGGAAAAAATTGTAGTTTTACTGTATTGTTTTGGACAGTTTCCCCTTTAATGTCCATATTTCAGGAAAATAATAATCATTAATTCAATAAGGTAATGATAATCTGTCTTTTAAAGGAGCATGTGTGGTTTGAAGGCCTGGCCATACAGTAAAATTTTTATTACTGTATCATGGCTAGGAATACCTGCACAGTCAAGCTATTTTCTCTGTGGGTTCCCCTACACTGCTCTAGACAGCCCCGGCCTTCTGGACACTCATAGAATATTCACTGCCTCGCTCATCTCAGGTCCCTTAGTTTATAGTTGTTGCTTTTTTCCTTCATGAAGGACACCACACCTATCCTTCATTTACTCGAACATGAGTCCTTGTTTTTCCACACTGTACAGCATAACTCATGTCTCTTCTGCCAGATCTTCTCAGCTCCACCCAGGCAGAGGGAATCCCTGCCTGGCCCAGGCTCTGTACCTATACTGTTTGCAGTTCTGTCTTCTCTTGTAATTACTATGTATGTGTCCATGTCTCTGCCACTGGAGTGTGAGTATCTGGGTGATAAGGGCTCTGTCATTTCCATGCTTTCTATGTAGTAGGTGGTCAGAAATACCTCATCTAAACAAAATTAATTCTATTGATGCCTCACATGCTCATGATATCAGCATTAGTCAGGCTTTAAGGGAATTCCTGCACAAATGTGAGAATGCTGAGCAAGACATTGGTACTTTTAGCTAATATTACTTTTTCTTTATTTGATATTAAAACATGAAAATTGTACGAATCCATTTTCATTTGATATATAGCTATTAGATAAATGCTTAGAGGCCTATAGCTTCCTTTACTCCCCAGCCTGACTCCTAATTGTCACCCTGGTTTCACTTAGCATATACTTTGCCTAATAGCATCATAGCCTTCCTGTTTAACAACAAAGTGATCACTTATGAAGGAGACATTTTTTATGGGGATGGTAAAATAAGGCATATCCTTATATTAATTTATGTCTTTGCTCCAGAAGTTAAAAGGAAGTTGGTGGTGTAGCCAGTTTGGGAAAGAGCCTATTTTTCTTTCGACTGACTTTGGTTTCTTAATTTTGGGTTAATGAGAAATAACCTTTGTCATTGATTTCAAATGTGCTCATGCCTACTCCTTACATTTACAGTAGAGAGCAACAAGTCATTTTAGTGTTAAATACCCTTGGGAGAACATATTTACTCTCCATTCACTTTCCTTAGTGAAGCTCTAAGTGGTGGGGGAATTCAATATTGATTGGCTCTAATGAAAAAGCTTCTTCCTGTCAACTCTTTGTTACCTCCTTGGTTTTCTTCTTTCCCTGTCTCTTACTGTCAAGCTGTTGATAGCAGCATTGAATCTTCTGTGTGTGCAACAACCCTCTGCATTTTTTTTTCTGCTTGCAGCCTTGCACTTTTTAAAAGGAAGATATGAATAGAAGGCATTTGACTCAATCTAAGACAACATGATGTCATAGATGTAACATTGGACCAGGAGGTAGAGTCCTCGTGACCTTGGGGGAAGTCCTTTTGTCTTTTGCTTAGTTTCCTCATTTTCAGAACAAAAGGATTACTATCAGAGGTCATTTCCTTTCAATGGTATCATTCTTAATGTTTATTCCTCACGTTAATATTCATAGATGGATTCTAAGATATCCGTATAACATATAAGAAAATGACCTGACGATATGGTTGATATGAACCTGTAGAATATTTGACATACATATTAAATGGAATAGCAAAAAACTAACAGATATATTTCCCAGGTGTGGAAATATATTTGTATTTCCACCCTGTAATCCCAGCATTGTGGGAGGCTGAGGTGGAAGGACGCCAAGTTTGATCTTAGCCTTGGCAACTCACCCACTGAGCAAGACCTTGCCTCAAAATAAGAAAATAAACAAGGCTTGAACGCAGTTTAGTGTGAAGGTCCTGTGTCCAATCCCCAGTACTAGAAAAAAACAAAAATAAAAACCCAAAACCAAATACATTTAACTGCTCTCTTCTATATTCTTTACATTTCTTCTTAGGTTTATTAATAACACTGAACATAAATTGTATTTTTAGTTAAGTTTGTTTGGTTTCTAGACTTGTTATATAAGTTTAGAATATAGTACTGGAAGGATTTAATAAAACCTTGGAGCCAGATTATTTTTCTAATGGAAAATACAGTTATTTATTTACTAGGGTAGTCTTGAAGAGAAGATAATGTTAAAAAATGTGACAGGGAAGGAAATATTGAATGGACAAGAAAAGATATTGAGTGAAAGTTAGAAATTTATGTCTGTAACATGAAATGTCTTATTTCAGCACAGTTTCAAATTAAGCAGTGGAAATGCAGTAAGTACAAGACGGTATGCGAATTGGAATGCTGGTAGAGATAAGTCATGCCTCAATTATTAAGTGTCTAGATTTCTCAGACCTTGGGCTATGCCATCGGGATTTCATTAATTAAGGGAAGAAGAAACCAACATTTACTGGATATCAGGCTTGACATTCTTTTAGAATCATCACATTGAATATTATGGACATAGAGTAAATTGAATTGTGCTATTAGTGGTAATACTAGAAGATTTAGAAAGGAAAATTATAATTCAAATATTGCCTGAGATGATATTTTAGTGTTTCTTTGTGTTTCTTTTACCTGTGTTACTCACATCATGTGTTCTTATAGGTGTTATTGGTACTTGAATTTTTTCTTCTTTTTTCCATTTCTTTATCTATGAAGTATGATTATCACAAACACAGGACAGTTCAGTTTTATCTCTGAATCATTGATCATGTTACTTCACCAAAAATAGGCTTAGTCTATTCCTTGAATTTGAAGCCTGACACAAGTCAAATTTTATCATTCCATGGGAAGAATTATTTTTGAAGAGAATATTGGACATAATGCATATCGAACAGGAGGACTCTTTAGAGAAAGAATTTGGAAGGCTCCTATGGGATTATTCTCCCAATATAGAGAGGAGTTGAGAGTAAATGTGGGATTCTATGGAACCACTGGCTAGCTTACTGTTTGATTAGAACATAGCACTCCTATAGCCACGTGTTAATGTTAGTCATTGTGTGTAGCATGGCTGTTACTCTGTCTAATGCTATTAGACACAGCCAAGCATATTGCTTTATACATAGATGTCACACAAAATGTATTTGTTGAGTGAATAATTTTACTAATGACATAGGCCAAACCAAAGCAGCTAAATACTTCTGGCAGAGAGGCTACTCAATGATACTCTCGATACATCTGTAAGTAAAGTCATCTTCATATACACTATGACCCTGGGGAAGGTTTGAAGTTGTTGAGTGAAATCTTCTGATTCAGCTTTATTCTACACATAGATGGAATTATCAGCAAAACGATACACTGTTAATTTGCAATCATAGAGTTTTGGGGCTATAGGAAAATTTCGAGATCATTTTTTTTTTAAATATTTGAACCTTCTAACTCCTTACCACTGTTCATTCATTGACATTTTCAATTATTTGTGAGTTTCCATAGTTTACTTTTAATCTATTTATTACTGCAGAATAGCTAAAGATACAAGCCTTTTTCTTAAGGAAGTCGTGGGTTAGTGGAAGCGCAGAACATCAAAAATCTCACATTTAGTCCAGCTTTCTACCTGAACAGTTGAAGTTGGAAAACTACCATTCCAATAGCCAACATTACACATGTTGTCACCTCTGATTATTGAATGCTTTGTTTTTCCTCAAGGTTCATCCAAAATCTGTCTCTTGGACACTTCTTAGTTTATGTTCTTTGGGAAAAATAGAAACAGAAACAAAGAAAAATGCAGCTCTGAACCCTTTCCTATGTAATAATTGTTTAGATCATTGCTTCTCAAATGTAATATGTGTATAAATCACCTGGGAACTTGTGAAATGTACGTTCTGATTTAGTGGGTTGGACTGGCCTTGGAATTCATTCCCAGGTGACACCAAGTCTGCTGCTGTCATGACCACACCTTGAGTGGTAAGGTGAGTCAAAACTACCATTGCGCTGTACCTCCTCATTTCCCCCTTCACATTCCATGTTTTGTCATTGCCAGTCTAAGTCTTTCTGGTTTCTCAATTCTTTATTACACACTATGAATCCGAGTCCCTCTGAGGCAGTCATATGATGTCTAAAAAGATTAACAAATTTAGAAGCCAAGAGAGGTGCAATCAAGTAATTAAATTCTGATTGTTGGTTTTCTAGTCTGAAAAATTAGGATGCCAATACTTAACTGGCTTAAATTTGGAAATAATTATTGGAGATGAATGATTTAGAGTACTTAAAATTGCATTGCATGTAGAAAGTATGTTGACTATCCTGATTACCTATGTGTATAAACTCCAATTTATTGATATCATTGTAGAGCATATTGCTTAGAATAAACATTATAATCCAAACTTAGTATGATAAATCCAGAGATATCTTGAGTCTAGATTAGAATTTTTGTGAAGTCTTCGGAAGATCTCTTTATCCCTCTGCATAGTAATTTGGTTAGCTGTCCTTGCAGCTGCTGTTTATAATGTGCTTTGAGAAAAGAACTTTATACTTTCACAGTAGGTATTTTATTATTTTTTAATGTTAGCCAAACTCCCAGGATTTTCACAAGAGATTTTTTGCCTGGATCGTAAATTAAGCCTCAGGTTGGTCTAGATACCATCTGAATCGATTCCGGCACTTTTGCAGGTTGATTTCACAGCATGTGAGCTATGTGCTTGAAGGTCTTACTGTGTTTAGTTTTAAGAGTTCTGTACATATTGTTGCTCCTAATTTCACTGCTCCAGTCTGTGAATTAATGTAATGAAGAGATACACATTTTACTGATTCTCAAATGGCAGTTCTCCTTGTCTTTTTTGTGCTTATGCAAATCCATATTTATCATTCAGATCCACTTCCTGGGTAGAACTCCTCACCTTCTCCTTTGTGCACCTACTTACTCTGTTGATGCTTTTATCGTAATACTTGCACCACTTTGTCAAAATTATCTGTTATTGTTTTTTGTTCTTCTAGACTTTGAACTTGTTGACAGTTGGGTCATCTTTGTGACATTAATGTTTGCTGATTAATGTTCTTAATAGGGAGATTCTTGTTTTTTTCTTTTCCTCCTCCCTCTGCTACTCTTTCTCCTGGAATAAGCTCATCTTTATTGATTTCATCTGTCTCCTGTATATTTATGACCCACAGATTAAGCTCATTTTGAGCTCCTTTTCCAAATCTAACTACATGCTAGATAACTCCGTGTAGTTATTCTGCTAGAAGCTCAAAGGTAGCTTGCCTCATTTTGAAATTATTATCTTCTCCCATATTGCAATCTGCTTTGTATCTTGAGTTTCCTCTCAGTGAATGGCACTATTAATGATATCGAGTAAATACTGAGGAAATATTGGTAGATTTTTGACACCAAACTTCTTGTCTGCCATGTTGGAATCTCACTTATCTTTGAGTCATCTGCTCTTTAGCCTCATATCTAGTGACCCACTTCATGGATTTTATCTCTATGATGTTTTATTCCTTTGTTTATTCATCCAGTACCAAGTAAGGGCTTTTGTGGAACTATAATAAGATGATTCAGGCACGTTAACAGCACATAGCCAATGACCTTTGTACCATATTATTACTGTTTTTCTCTCTTCCCTTCCATCCTTTAGGAGCTGGTTGTCACATCTGAAGTGTTGTGAGGTCTCCTGCATGTCTCAACCTTGCTTTTCTTGACTCTCTGATCATGTTTTACACAAAAATTTTAATAACATACCTAATACCAGTTTACTTTCCTTTGCAGTGGTTCCCAACTATTTACAAAACTGTGATTTTAATGGCCTTAAAATGACTATGATTCCTTGAGATCTCATCCCATCTCATCTTTTTATCTTGTCACTTTGTGTAATTTCCACAGCCCCTACTATCTGAATGTGTCCTGTATAGCCAGGCCAGGAAGATGAGAAAAATTTCAATAGGCAATACATATGGGTGGTAAGCCACCCACGTGAAAGATATGAACACAAATGGAAACTGTGGAGCAGCATTCCAACAGTTATTGAAACTCTGAAATACATGACGGAAAGGTCTTTCTCCTATCCCTCTGTTTAAATATTTCCCGTGTAGCTTGCAACCTAAGCAGCCATTTTGACTGTGTGCTAATTGAAGGAATCGAAACTTGTGGACATTTGATGTCTTCCATAAGCTTCTAAGCCACTGGTTATGAGTCAGCCTGCAGGAGAGCTGTTTCCTAATGTACCTATGTGGCCATATGGATTTTCTCGGTTTAGATTAAATATTTTAAAATTGAAATGAGAAATGAGAAATGAGTGTGCTATTTTAGTAAAGGAAGTTCTTTTTACTGCCCAGGTATTATGGATGATGAGCTTAATCAGACATAAGATGTATCTCCCCATTTGTTCATTGGGCTGATTTTTGTGCCGTCGCCTAGCCTAATCGTTGCTTGTACCTGACATCTGTGGTTCATAGCCTCTCAAAGAAATTATGGATCTTGAAAAGTGAATCTTCTATTTAGTAACTGAGAAGAGAATGCTTAGGTGTATCATATAAAGATCTGAAACTGATTTGAAGTACAATTAAAGTAAAATGGAATTGATCAACTTTTTGGTTTTTGTTTCTTTTGTTTTACTACATCAGTTAAATACTAAAGACTAGGATTGCCTAGTTTCCATTTTTAGAATTTAGGATAGGAAAAAAAAAAAATAATGCTCTTGCTGAAAAGGTAGAATTAAAGTACATGCAAGTAGTTCACAGTGTTTCCCTGGAGGAAATGCTCTGTTCAGATTGTCTAGACCTATCAGGAAAATTGTAGAATATAGACTCTTAATTTTAGGCTTTTCATATTTGTCAGCCATTAATTTCTGTTTCATTATAAGATTATCCTTTTTTTCTTGGTCACTTTTGCTTTCTTTGAGTGACTACTTTAATAATTTCATGTCACAGGCATCAATCTCAGGAAATTACTGACAAAATTTTTATTCTGCTTCATATTTCTTAAGCTATAAGTGAAAGTGTTGGCTTATTTAGCTTTTCTTTCGTGTATGTTTTATTTTTTTAAAAAAGTCTTTTAAAATATATTTTCAAACTTCAGTGGTTATTTATAGCATGCCTCAGTCTTGTATCATCTAACGAATTGCTTTAAAATGTGAAATATTAACTTTAAATATAAATTTATACTAGCTTTAGTTTAAAAACAAATAGTGTTCATTTTTATTTTTATTTATTTATTTGTGGGTACCGGGGGTCGAACTCAGGACCTCGCACTTGCCAGGCAGGTGCTTATGCCGCTGAGCTATCTCACCGGCCCTCATTTTTATTTTTTAAATTCTACTTTCTGTACTCTGTCTCCAACTTTTATTTTGTTTATCACTGTTTTAAAATTATGTGAGTATAAATTATGTGTCTACCTTAACAGACTGAGGTCTTTTATGGCATGATACACTTCTGATTTCTAGGTTTTCTTTTTTTTTTTTTTTTTTTGTGGGTACCAGGGGGTCGACCTCAGGACCTCGCGCGCCAGCAGGCACCCGTGCCGCTGAGCGATATCACCGGCCCCTTTTTCGTATGTGGGTTCCGGGAGTCGAACTCGGGCCCTCGTGCTTGCCGGGCAGGCACTTAAGCTGCTGAGCCATCTCACCGGCCCTGATTTCTAGTTTTAACCTCTACCACATCTAGTGAAATATCTGGCACATCATTATATTTCCCTAGAATATGAAACAAAACAAAACAAAAATATATCTTAATCTCTATAACTTCACACATTAAAAAAAATACAGTGAAAATCTTTATGTTTTCCAACACAATGATTCATTTTCTGTGGTTTAATTCCATTTCACTTATTTTTATTGTCTTTTCTTTGTCTTTATAAACATATATTCATATTTTACATACCTTCAATTACATGAAATAATTAAGAATAGGTATATTCAAACTTTGAAGTCACAATTTTTCTGTTTTAATACTTTATTAAAGTAACTGTGCAGGTTTGTTGAAAGAATGAAGATATAAATTCTGTCTTAAAAAATTACAAAGATAATTTAAGCAGACTTATCTTTCTGCATTATTTTTTTTATCAGTCATTTTCCTGTCCTTAGCCTAAGAATACAAGACATCTTGGTTAAATATACAGTCTGTTCATTTGAAATTCTGAATTTCTGAGTAGCTCTTAACTAGTTTTACTCTTGTCACTTGCACCTGTGAAATCACTCAGTGGCCAACTATGAAATGTCATTCAAGCTCCTCCTCTGAGATATCATTATAAAATATTAACCAGCTCCTCTGTAAGGTGTCCCCATAGGCAGGCATGCCAGGGCAGGTAATGATTCACTGATAATAATGGGATCTGATTATAGTTGGAGGATTTGCAGTGCAGTGATACCACATCTGCAAGAACACCACAGAATATTTCCCAGAACTCTTTCTCTAATGCATTGCATATCCTGCCAGCAATTGCCCATTTTCATATTAATATTTTATTTATATTTTTATTCACCGGAATATTCATATTAGGGCCAAAGAGTACCAGACAGTTTAGTGTCAACCTTATGGAAAGTTTGACACTTTTAACATTAAAGTGTATAAAGGCACCAGTCATGTGCCTGAACACTGTAAGTGTTCAGTAAACTTTCTTTTTGATCCCCCTGGCTTTTGATTCTAATGGCAGTGTTCTTCCATTATATAAAGTCGTGTCTCTCAGTTTCCTACTTATTGAGTAAGTTAGAAATAGTTTTATTTCTGCACCTATTCAATAAGTCATTTCCAATTCATGTTCTGTAGACACTTCTCTGTTTTTACTCATACATTGCCATGTCTACAGATGAAATGATAGAAAAAAATATATAAATCACTCCACTAATGATTACATCAGAGTCTTCTTTTAACTTTCAGATTAATTTTTATTCTTCTGGATCCCTGCTGGCTGATAGAACTTTATGTCTACAATAAATTTAAGAAAATGAGAGAAGTAATTTTGATGAGATTTGAATGCTGTTTGCATTCAAGTCATAAATCAGTCAGAACTCATGACAGATGAAATTTCTGTAGGGAAAATCAAACAATGAAATGAGACTTAAACATTAATTTCTGCAAACCATATTTAAATATATCCCCAAGATACACAACAGCATTGTGTGTGTGCCCACTAAGACACTACCACAAATACAAATGTGTGAGTTAATGAGCTATCAAGAAGAGTATTAAAAACCCGTGAAAAAAATTATCACATAGCGGCACATCCTTAATCAGCCCGGCACTGTGAAATTAGCTCTGGAGAGACAAAGAGAAGTCTATTTGTGTCAAGACCATGTCACTAACTAGGTGTGTGTTGTTTATTCTTCATTTATGCGCCCCCATATTGAAAGCTTACTGTGTTCTCCTCATTAGGCAAGGGGGTAGTTCTTTAACCTTCCTGAACCCCACTCACGTTCATGTTAATATAATTTAATAAGAATACTAGTAACTCCTTTGATTCTCAGACAGGGCCTTTGTTGCACTCTGCTCTGGCCCTCCTCCTGGCAGCACCTCCACCGAGCAAAGAATCCAAGAGACTGCAGGGGGATGTTTGTCTTTAGTCCCCACTTCCCATTCTATAGCACATGGTGGGTGTCTGGAGCCCCAAAGGTCCATGGCCAAATAAGCCCCTTCAGGGAGCGATGTGGGCCACTTCTTTGTATTCCTAAAGGCAAATTATATTGGAGGAGAAACACCTTTAGGCCCACCAGCTCAACAGCACCACAGGAAGTATGGCTGATTCTTGGATACATAAACATTGTCACGCCTTGAGTCCATGTGAGCCTTCTGACACTGTTCCTTGGCTGGAAATCAGGGTAATTTTCAAGAAGCAAAACCAAATATATTTTGTTTAACAGTTAGTTACCTTGATTTGTAAATTTAAATACTAGATATGGGATATGTGGGCCTTCATTTGCCCTAGGCCCTACAATTATTAGAGGTGGTTTTAAATAATACCTAACTTAAAAATGAGTTCCATGAAAAAAATCTTACTCGAATTTTAAAAATCTGCATATGCTGAAGATATGTAGTATAAAAATAAATACAGAAAGAACTCAATGGTAATGGGCACTCGATACTTCACATGTGGCCTCAGTGCATCATGCTCAGGACATTATGGGCATCCACTGCCATAGCCACAGTGAGATTCTTTAGATGTGACGAGCCATTTCATAATTGCATCTGCACACGCTTCTTCCTTGAATCCACCTGTCCATGTATGTATGCAAGTATGCGTGTATGTATGTATATATGTATGTATATATGTATGTATGTGTCTATCTACCTGCCTACCACCTATCATCTATCTGCTGTTACTTCTATATAGATGAGGACATTATAAAAACAGAAAAGCTTTCACCCAAAAGGAGAACAGCAGATTTAGGAAATTAGTCAGGTTGTAATGACACTTAGGACATGTCCTTTTAACTTTTTGTTGGCCTTAGGAACACAGCGATAACTGACCCCTAGACTACCTGTGATAGTGCTGTCCCCAGTCGTAGGGGACTCACTTGTAGGGTCATCTGTGAATGGCACTTCCAGAGCATGGCAGAGGGGAATCTGTGGTGGATCAGGAGGAAAGCCATTCTCAGCGGATACTCAGTGTAGTCTGAGAGATTATTTTTTTTTCTCTATAAGAATCCTCACATATGCATTGGAACTCTTGAGTGAGAATTACTTGCTATAAAGAGGAGCCACCGCATTTGGGAGCTCCTCAACACTTGCATCTGAATAAGCATATTGACATCTGTTCTAGCCGTCTTCCCTTCTGTTTCAATGAAGATGTTTTCTTCTGGCAAATACTGGTCTCCTGTATTTTTTTTTTTTTTTTTTGTGGGTACTGGGGGTCGACCTCAGGACCTCGCACGCCAGCAGGCACCCATGCCACTGAGCGATATCACCGGCCCTTTTTTCGTATGTGGGTTTTGGGAGTTGAACTCGGGCCCTCGCGCTTGCCAGGCAGGCGCTTATGCTGCTGAGCCATCTCACTGGCCCTCGGTCTCCTGTATTCTAAATCCTATCTCCTCCCAGCTTCATAAGGAAGATACGTTACCTCTACTCCTTTCTCCTGGATTCTTACTGTTTTCAGTTCAGTGTGCCTTCATCTTTGTAAAACACCAAACAATCTTCCTGTAATCCCTGTGTTTTTATAAGCTGGAACAGTGCCTACCTCTCTTGTTGATATCTGATATTTTAATAAATCTTCCATATTTACTGTTAACTTTTCTTTTTTTTTTTTTTTTTTTCTGTGGGTACCGGGGTTCGACTTGACCTCGCGCGCCAGCAGGCTCCCGTGCCCTGCTGCTGAGCGATATCACCAGCCCTTTTTTCGTATGTGGGTTCTGGGAGTTGCACTCAGGCCCTCGCACTTGCAAGGCAGGCGCTTACGCCGCTGAACCATCTCACCAGCCCGTACTGTTAACTTTTCTTCACTTCCCACCCACAATTTGTCTCTTTCTAATCCGGCATTGCCATTTAACATGAACAAAACTGCTCTTGACACTATTACCAATGACTTTCAATTTACTAACTGTAGTGGATACTTTCCAATGCTCATTACATGACCTCTTGGCAGTGCTCAAATGCTGCTAGTCAGTCCCTCTTTTTGAAGTATTCTTTACTCTATCTTTCTGATTTGTCTTAATCTGCTTTACCTCCTCTGCTCCATTTTACAGGTTTCCCTGACAGTACTAGATCACTATATACTTTCCTGGCTTCACGCCTTGAAAATCAGCTATTTTTGCCTTTATATCCTCAGTCAAGACCTCTCTTCTAAGCTCTAAACCTGTATTTCCAGCTTCCTCTTGGTGCCTCAAACTGGAGAGATCCCAAACTGTATTTGTAGATTAATGCCCACATCTGCTTCTCTTCAAATGTTCCACTTCTCCAGTAATGCCACCGACGTCTATCTTGTTTAAATGAGTAACCTTGCAATATTGCAATATTGAGAGGAGGTGTGAACACCAAAATCATCTGGGTTCAAAGACTGGTGAGAATGATGAGTGGGACTTGTTTTAAGATTGCGTTTTCACCCCTTGGTTTACTGTTACGCAGCACGTGAATGGTGCAGAAAGTGCACACAGCGTACACAATTCACCACGTGTACTGCCCCAGTTGCCCTCTAATATCTCTTCAAGGCATGCTGCATTCAGTAGTCAGCAGAGCTTACAGCAGAAGGATCTGCATTACTCAGGGAAGTATCCACTGTAGGTTTGCTTTCCTGGCATACTAGGGAGCAGAGAGAGTGGGTAAATGTTGTTTGTGAGGGAATAGAGTAGAAATAGGGTTAAGGATCTACTCTATGAAGAAAGTTCTGTCTCTTCTGTATTTGCATATTTCCATTTTCTATTTTGTTGCCCTTTTATATACTTCCCCCTCTGCCTATGTACTGTTGATAACTAAGTTAAGACAATTCTACATTTTAAACTATTTTCTGTCTCCAGCAACACTTCTTAATCCAAGTCATTGCCATATCTCAATTGGTCCACTCCTGTAAGTGTTGTTGCTTTCTGTCATGTCTCTCTGCCCATCTTCCTGTCTATTATTGTTCTAGAATCTCCACTGAGCTTTTAAATATAGATGAAAGTATATCATTTTTATGCTTAAAACTTTCCTATGACTTTTCATTACTCCTCACAAAATAACACGTGAAATATAGGTATGTCTTATACAGATTGATTTTATAATCCAGCTTTAATAAATGTATATTTTGGATTAACCTAATTAACCTAATGGGCAAGTGCTATAAAGAGTATTATCCTAGAGTGCTCTATCTATGTGTCTCAATTATCTTCTGCTTTTCCCACCCAAAGTTTCTGGTGACACTTGCTTTTATACCGCTTCATGAGTTATGGTCTATAAGAGTCCAAATGATCCGAACTCATCTTGGGCCACCTTCCAAACTCATAGCCTTTAAACTCCAGTCACTCCATGAATTGTTTAGACTCATCACGGTGCTTCCTTCCCTTGAGCTTTTCGTCTTACTTCTACTCTTGCATGGAATGTGATTATTTTCTATTTCCCCTTTGCTTCTAGCTAATTCTTCCTTGTTCTTTCAGACTCATCTTCAATGTTGTGTCCTAAAGGCAGCCATTTTTTATATCTTTAGAGACTAGGTGAGATCCATTCTCCATAGCAGCCAGAAGTTTTTCAGAATACTTTCCAAATTTGTAAGTAATTACTTGTAGAATTATTTATGAAGGCTCTGTTTCTTCCATCAGAGAGTCAATATCATGAGGACACTGGCCAGAACTGTCGTATTCACAGTTGTATACAATGGCACAGTACCAAGGATAGGATATTGGTGGAAGGAACAATCAATGTAAAGATAAACACAATGAAGGCAAGCAGGCATCAGGCTTAGTATGTGATTATTGTCTTGCACCTGCTTTTGATATGCATTTTTCAGAATATATGTGGTCTCTGATTAGCTGTACCTTTTCATCACTATTAATGTTATAAGTCACTAAAATAATTATTACATTGCAAAGCAAGAAGTTAGGTACTATTTGGAGAAATGTGACTGTCAAGGTGTGTTACCATCTGGGGTTGTGCTTTCTAATGTGATAGCCACTAGTTATATGTGGCTTTTATCTTTTTGAGGTATGGTACGAGGGATTTAACATTGGACATTTTTCCTGAGCTATATCCCTAGTCCTTTTTATTTTTATTTTGAGACAAGGTCTTGGTAAATTGCCATTTTGCCCAGGCTGAGCTGAAACTTGTGATCTTGCCACAATATCTTAGAGTGCTGGGATTACAGAAATGCACCACCATGCCTAGTTTATGTCTGGATTTTGAGTACTTGAAAGTGGTTCGTTCAAATTGAGATGTATGGCTATTACAAAATACACAATGCAGGCTGGGGGTATAGCTCAGCGGCATGGCACCTGCCTGGCAAGTGCGAGGTCCCGAGTTCAATTCCTGATTCCAAAAAATAAAATAAAATAAAATAATTAAAGTAAAATAAAATAAAATACACAATAGATTTTTACAACATAAAGAAAATGAATGTAAAATATCCCAGTAATTTTTGTCTTATAACATATGTGGGACATACTATGTTAAATAAAATATGTTAAAATGATTTTACCTACACATTCTCCTTTGCTAAAGGTGATCACCAGAAAAGTTGAAATTACCTAAAGGGCTTGCACTGTTGCTCTTGGTTAGTGCTGACCTCAGTGTACAATGCTGCATTCTTTCCCTTGCTAATAATATACCTGGATAAAAGAAAACCATTTTGGTGAAATGAAACAAATGCCATCAACAATGTTGCTAAAAAGTTTTAACATGTTCTATTCTTTTCCTTATTGGATAACTATGGATTGCTTTCTTGGAGTTGTTTTAATGATTTCACTATCATATGTAGAATTTAGGGACAAGGACACTTTTTGAAACAACATGATTTTTACGGTTTCTTTTTTTTTAGTTTGCATCATTTATTTTCTCTTGAGAATTTCTACTCTAACAGACATCATGCATATTTTCCATTCCAGATTCTAGAATGTGGTTTAGTATATTTTCACTTAAGCAAATGAGAGTTGATAAGTTTTTAAGTTTTGCAGTAGCCTGCGAGTTTTCCTGATGTGAAGGAAGATGTTGAAATCAACCATAAATTATCTCACCATCAATATTAAGTTCTAGAACTATGAATTCCAAGAAGACGCCAGTCTATTAAGCAACCAGATGAAATATGCTTTGCCTAAAGCTTTATCTGCAGCACGATGGATTGTAATTCTTAATAATGAGGCAAGAAAGGGAAGCTTGGGCACCTGGAACTGAAACTACACATCACCCACTTAATTACTAGTGGATATTAATTATTATTGCTTAAAGTTAGAACTGATTTAGTGCTCTTAGAGATTGCTGGCAAAGCTTTTAATTTAAATCTCATTATTAATTTCTAGTTATCCCCTCCACCCCCCACCAGCACCAAGCTGTAAAAAAGTGTCTGCTATGTACCATTGAGTCTGTTCAATTCTGGGTATTTTATGGTACCCAATAACTAAAACAGAATAAAATCAAAAGTCACAGCCTTGTCATTAATACCAGTGTTGTTTTAAAACACTGAGTAAAAGATTTAAGAAATCTATCGATGATGTAGCTCTTTTAACCTTACAGGAGTAGACTAAGTCATGAAGTAAATGGCCAAAGCTGGGTCTAGAAATTAACCCTCCTGACTCTTAGTGCAGTGTTCCCTGTCCTAACGTCTGACAGTATATTGATTCCAGAGTGCCAGAACTCTCAGTATTATTGAACTGGATAAATAAGACAGGATCCTTAAGTATGCGAAACTTTAGAAAATATCTTCCTTTGTTTGCGTGAGTGCACGTGTGAGAGAAATTCCTATGGCATACTGGGAAGTAGATGCTTTATAACTTCCATTGCTTTGTCGAAGGTTTCCAAAAGACCTTGAAGATTTTTTTTTTAGTGTCCCTCATGTTCTTACATTATTTCTTTTTATTATTGCAGATATCAGAGGACTTTTTAAATAGATTTTATTTTCCAAAGCAGATTTAGGTTCACAGCAAAATTGAAGAGAAACGTAGAGATTTTCCATGCATCTATATTCTTTTCCCTAATGGGGCAAATTTGACATTTTTCTAGGTGGTCCTCAGAAATACGTTTTCATTTTGTGTTTAGTAAGTAGTTATGCATACATGTATTTATTACATAGTCCTGTCGGAAAGGTAGGTATGAATTACTGAAACCAGATAAGAGGTCGTTCTGATTTTATAGAGTGGGAGGTGAAAAAAGATTACAAATAAAATAAGAGAGAATCAATAAATATTCTTTTCTTAAATGAGAGTGTAAACTTATTCCAAAGAGTGTCTTTTATTTTATTTTCACAGAGCTGGGGATCCAACCCAGGGCCTCACATGTATTAGGCAAGCATTCTACCACTGAGCTGCATTTACAGCCATAGAGAATATTCTTTCGAGCTGTTTACTGAAATGAAGAAAATGAATTCCTGCTCTGTTGCTTTTAGATGTCTTCAATTTAAATGTACTAAAATTATGTTTATCAGTAATCTAGGGTTTAGCTACTTAGAACTGCAAAGGAAGTTATAGTTCCATCTTTGCATTCTTTGAGGAACTGTTTTAATAGTTAGGAAAAAAGGAACCAGTTGAATCTTATACTACATATCAGAAAAGTCATTTTTCCTGCACTGGGGGTTCATTCTCTTACTTGTAATATAAGGAGGGGGAATACAAACAGCTTTCCCAACTGAAGGCTTGCAGTACACTAGGAAAAACATCTGCTTACCGTTGTTATTCTCCTTAAAAACAGAATACATTATTTAAAATATTTTTCCTTGGAGAATTACCATTTTGAATATATAACTAAGCAGCTCTGTACTCTCCCCCAGGCTCCTTGCATAGTGTCTAGACCTGGAGTTTCTCCCTCTGAACATCTGATATTTAGAGGAGACTGGATGTGTACGTTTGGGATTCAGTCATTTAAAGTTCTTTTTTTTCTTTTTGTCTACATCTTTTTTGCACAGTTCTAAGTGTGATGGTAGTTTCAAATAGTACACAATTTTAATATGAATCTCATAATGCACCATTTGTTGAAGTCAGGAGGCATGAAATCCATTGAAGCTGAAATGATAAGTCTTTGACTATTAGAATCTGAGCCTGTAGGAAAGAACTCTACCTCTCTCTTAAAATAATGAATGTGCTGGAGGGTATAGAATAATAACAACAACAAATTAAACACATAGTTGAGCTCAAAACCAAATGAGAAATCTCCAGGTGCCAGAAATGAGGAGAACATTTATTTTGATAGAAATGAGCAGGAAGTGGTTTTCTGTGCTTCAAGGGGCATCACCAGATCCAGACATAGGTATCCACAGTTGGGTGACGGGCTTGGCCCTCCTGCAGGAATGGAGCCTAGGACTGTATAGTCAGGCAGAGGCTGTATCGAGGATGATGCTCCTTCTAAAAAACAGTGATTTAGAAAAGGTTTCCACTTGCCAAAGAAAACAGAAAAGAGCTTGATGCCCGCCTAGGGCAGTGCATGGAAAGTGTCACCTGGGAGGAATTAGAAACCCAAACCTGGACCACTTCCTGAATGAGATTCAGAATTAAACTCTTTTTACTGAGGTGAAATTCCAGTCTGAGAGGTTCCATAAAAAGTTCTCTGCAGCTGAGTTATTACATGAAGCCAGTGCAAAACCTGGTATTCATGGTCCAGGGCAGAACAAAACAGATCCCTCTGAAAAAAATGCCACAGCCTAATAATTGAAAGGTTCAAGAGTGTTAACCACCAGAGAAAAGGTAAAACAACAAACCAAAGAACTGATACCCTTAAGTCTCGATATTAGGTAAATCTGAAATAAATTTAAAATAGTGTTGTTTTAAATGTTTATTGGCTAGAAGAATCAGAGACAACAAGGCAGGAATAGGACAGTATGGAAGAAGATAGATTAACAAAACAAGAATAATTATTCAGTAATTATAATATTAGAAGAAAAAAGATCTATGCATGTATTCAAAAACAGGCTTTACTCAATAGGAAATGATTGAATTGGAAATGATTGAATTGGAAATGAAGCATTCATTGAGTGCTTCTCAGAGAGAATAATGTATAGATAAAATACACTGATTTTAAGAGACAATGTGTATATAGATAGCAGATCCAACCTGCATGTCACAGGAGTTCTGGAAAAGAAGAGAGACTATGCCAGACCATCAATAACCAAAGAGATTAACACATAGAACTTGCAAAATTAAAAAAAAATGTAACATTTTATCATGTGGCTTCTTATAAAATCCACACCTGAAGATACTGTAGTAAAGTCATATTATTATAAAGACAGGAATCATAAAAGCAGCTAGAGAGAAAAGACAGATTAACTACAAATAAAAGCAGGATTCGTTTCAGACTTGTCATTGGCAGTAATAGTTGCTGGAAGGCTATGGATGATATTTTCAGAATACTGAGAGGAAATAAGCATCATACTGATGGCGCATATCCACAATTAGGGAGAGAGTGCAAGAGAGAGAGAGACAGACAGACAGACAGAATTTTAATGGGAAACTAAGACATTTTTACCTGTGACAGACTTTCCCTATTATTTCATAAGGTAGAAGCAGCATCTGGGGGAGGGGAGAAAGAGTTGAAAGATGTGATGATGAATGAAAAAGGCGGTAAACATGTTAGTAAAAGGATTGTGATAACTGATAAAGATCTTACGATAAGTCATTCATTGGTTGAAAAAATGTAGAACTAAAATACTGGACAGTAAGAGGAGTGAGTAGATTTTGTAGTTTTTTGGTGTTTGAATTATTTGGTAGGAACTTGGTGATGATTGATGTACTTGTCTAACTTACAAATTTATGTAAATAAGTCGGAGTAACCACTGAAATAATAGAAATAATACTTTCAAAATAAATATTTCAAAATAAAGAGAAGAAAAACATTAGAGGAAAATTAGGGAAACTAAGTCTATACAACTGAAACAACATAAGGATAAGGTAAAGAAGAAGTACAAAATAAATAGAAAATACAAGGTAAAATGATGAAAATAGAAACAACTAAATCAGAAATTACAATAAATATAAAATGTTTAAAGTCACCTATTAAGGGACTTTCAGATCAGATGAAAATTCAAAATTCAATTATATACTATTATGTTGCATGAGATAAATCACTGAATGATAGGTGCAACATGATACTTTTTATGTAAAAATGGTCAATATACAAAATCATACTCTCTAATTTTTTACGGAAATACATAGAGGAAGTAAAGGAAGAAAAGTATGAACAGGAAAGCTACATCCCAGACTGAGGAATACAGTTGGTTCTGCTTAGGAAATTAAGGCGATAAGTATAATATTTTAATTCTGCAAAATGTTTTGAAGCATTTATGGAAAATCCTGGTATTTGTTAATTTGGGTGGTGAATGCATGGATATGTTAGAGCCAGTGAGCACGGTAACCTGCTCTGTGCATTGCCGAGCCAGGCTGCCTGGCTCAAATCCTCCCAGCTCTTCTACTTAGGAAATGTGGCACCTTTGGCAGTTGCTTCACTCCTTTGTGCCTCAGCTTTATCATCTTTAATGTGAAAGGGAGATAAGAATACTCACCTCCTAGAGCTGTTGCAAAGTTTGAGTGAGTAAATATTATGCCTAGAAATCATTTCATAGTCCCACGCTCATGAGAGACACTATTGGGAATTATTTTATCTCCATACTATCTGCATATTTCATGCTAAGAAGAAAATTTAAAAAAACAAAATAGTGAATGTACAGGTAAACTTATAATCTGCAGATTGTAATCAATATAATCGTCACCAAAACATCAATCAAAATTACTGACCAAAATCCTTATGTAGCATATCAAGAAGATTTTAGAGCCTCACTATCACAATTACAAGAAAAAAATCCTTGGCCACCCTATCCAATTGGATTTTCTCTTTATGTCAGTAAAGGTGAGCCACATGCAGAATGGGTTTTGTGTGGATACTCAAAAAGAGCTTCTTGCCATTGGGGAAAAAGAAACAGATTCTAAAATTAAACCCTTTTTTTATAGAGCAAAGCACAAGATTTTGAAACATCAAATCAAAACATTGTCTTTATTTTTGATACTGTAACATAGATAAAATTCAACATATACTTCAATTTTAATTGCTTTCCTAAATATATGCCCTTTAAAATTATTTACTGACAAAATCCTGTATGTCACATATAAATGGGAAACTTCTCAATTTTTAAGATAGGTTATAGTTATTAAAGTCTGGCCGGCCTCCTCCTCAGGGTTTGGGATATTGGTTAACTGTGGGAAGATCAATTGTTACACATTGGATGCTGAGTTACATTTTTTGAAATTGTCCATGAGAGAGGGAGGTTTTTGGCAGATGGGGACCTTTCATCAGAGTAGATCCTCTTGAGAGCATCATCTTGGCTATTTTGGCTAGAATTGGCTCATTTCTTTGTTCCTGGGATCTTGGCATCCTTGGCATGGCCTCTCATTATCAGTCACAGTGGCAGTTTTTTGTACTTGTATTTCGCTTGTCCCTGAGAGCCTTCCAAACTGTGTTTGGGTGATAGCACATAATCCATATTTACATCCCAAGTGTATTGTCTACATTTGATAAATATTTCCAGTTCTTCTGTGTATGATGTAATATCAAGAAATACATTAATTGCATTAGTACAGTGTGTACAGATTATACTTGAATTGACAATTTAAAAATTTATAGATTTACAGTGGTGAAAGATGTAATCAGTTAAAAAAATACTTTCTTGATTTTCAATTGTAGTTCGATGATAATAACTTGTATGTATCTAGTCCGACCTTCTGGTCTCCTGGGTTTCTGGGACTCAAGACACACAGGCACTGAAGTATTCCAGTGCCATCATTTTATAGGTGAACGCTGAAGCCCAGAGAAAAGAAAGTAGTTCATTAAACAAATATTTGTTTGCTTTCTACATTGTGTTGATAAGCACTATGCTAATTACTAGTTGTGTTCTGATGGATCAAAGAAACATGGCCTCACTTTCCTGGATGCTACAGTCTAGAGGAGGAAAAGACATTAAACAATAAACTAAAATAGATACTTAGTTGCAAACTGGCATATGTGCTATGGAGGGAAAACATAGCATGCTGACAGAGAATATGAATATGAAGTTTAGATCGAAGACCTAGGCAAGACCTCTATGAAGTGATCTTTAAGCTGTGACTTGAATTTATTAAAGAAAGAGATCAATCCAGGCAAAAAAAAATGTGCATGGAAAGATCCTTTGGTCAGATCAGGGAGAAGGCACATGTGCCTAGAGCTTAGTGAGCCAGGGAGAGATTAAATTGAGAGGATGATGAGAGGGAGAGCAGGAACCAGATGGCACAGAGCTCTCCAGGCCATGCCAAGCATTCAATGTTTTATTGTAAATGAAATGGGAAGCTATTAAAGGCCTTCAGCAGGAGAGTGCCATAGGCCAATTTATACTGTGAAATATTACATCAATTGTGGTGTGGTTTGGAAAGGAAGAGTGGTAAGAGAGTTTGACAGAGCCTAGCCAAGAGTTCTTGATGGCTTGGACAAAGGTGGTGGCAGTGGACATGGAGGGGAGCGACAGTTGGGATTGGACTTTAAGATGTCTGGATGTTCATGATCCTTGTATCCCACGCACACTGCTACCTTCCCCATATTTGCAAGGATAGAAGCCAATGGGTGATGTACGCATAGAGCACTAAATTATTTTCTGTAGAAAGTAATATTATCATTTGGTCTCACTCGGGTTCACCCTGCAAGTTTTTCTTGGTGGATGGCATAAGAAAAGGTGATAGATAAAAATCGCATTTTCTAACAATAGCATTTTGCCTGCAGATAATTTGGATTTGTGGTACATGAGGGATTTCCCCTGTCTTGTCACCTGGAATAACAGATCTCTGATGTACAGGACAGTTTCAGGACAGGTCCAACATTTATGCAGTAGCTCTGATGTCAGGGAACTGTTATACCTCTCCTGTCCCTAGTAATGTGTCCCATGCATTTATTTTTGGTGCCAAAATATGTGTCTGTGAAAAACGACTTAAGAGTAACAGAAGATTTTTCCATGCTGAGTGAAGATGCTCTTATGGAAGACTTCCTGTGTGCATAGATGTGTCTACACTTTCCCCATCACCCCCTCCGTTTCATATCAGGAGGCCAAAACACTCCTTTCCAATTCTAGTGTTTGCCATTTATTCTTGGCCCCTTGCTTCATAGATTTTTACACCTTTTGGTAGACTGTTGGCAGGCAAGGAAGAAGAGAGATGTATCATCCTGTTAGACATCTTCAAAAGACAATTGGTGGTTAGTAGTGAGGAAGTGTACAAAGCAAAGGGATCTGGCTTCAACCCTGGCCTCAGACATTTATTAACTCTGTGATTTAGCACCCTTTTCTTGACCTCTGTAAACTTCACTTTCCTAATCTTTTTTTTTTTTTTTTTTTATACTGGGAATTGAACTCACAACCTTGTGCTTGCCAGGCAGACACTGTGCTACTGAGCTATATCCCCGGCCCCTGATCTTTGTTTTTTAAAGAACCTAATGGTAGTGTTTAAGCTTTAATTATGACCATGAGAGTGAAAGGGGATAATCCACATAAAGTACCTGGAATGTGGTAGGTGCTTGGCATTTGCTACATTTGAATGAGACCCAGGGAAAATTTCCACTTCTATTAACCATGGGCTTTTCTATCCATGTTAATTCTGTATGAAAGTTATATTTACCATAGAACCATCGCCAGTTCTTAGTCATCTTGCACACAATAATGTGCATCCTGAATTCCTTAGAACAGACTCCAGAAGTAGATCCTAGTCATTTAAGCAATTGCACAAGAAGCAAGGTATTGCTATGCATGAAAAAATGAAATAGCCTTCTGGATAGCAGGAGGCTAGTTTGGGACAAAGCCAAGGTACTTTGGAGAGGTTTGAAAAATAGATTTCATTTTAAGGGGCACAAAACAGAAATATCATGGCGCACAGAAATGAGCTCTGACTCCAGGGAATTAAAAGACACGGCCATAACTGTTTCTCTTTTCCCTGGTGTTTGGCTTTTTCATCAGGAAAGTGAACCTTGAATTAAGTCTTCCTGACTGGGTTTTCCAGCTCAAAAAATCTTATGATTCTAGGATTATCTTTATGTTTGAATTATCTTGTGGTCTACATTTTCCAGAATCTCAAAATCTATCTGGAGCTGCTTGAAAGTCATGTTTATTTCAAGTCTCATGTGGATGATAGTATGAAAAAGACCAAGTGTTGTGACTGCATGAATAGGGATCCTTAGAAGGTCTGGGAACGCTTCCTCCACTTCCCCCTTGGAAAATAGTCTACACTTTACTACGGCTCCCTTAGGACCCTGGTGATGGGTTTGGACTTAGGGAGGGAGAGTTTTTCATCTTCCTGCAACCCAAAGGAAACTATACCCTCTGCCATCCTTTAAGTGCCTGAAATATTAAGAGTTCAGGCCCAGCAAGGTCAGTCCTGAGGGGCCATCCTTGCCTCCATCCTCATCCTCACTGCCTACCCAGTAGCTCCCTGCGTGGCTTGCGTGACCACAATATCACATTTTCTCGTTCATGGTTCTCTAGTGTTCTCCAGTTACTGTTTCTAAAATGTCTTCATCATTTCATCCTCTGACTTTAAATCCTCTAAAGTCACTTGGGGGCTAAATGCAGTCATCTATGAAGTGTGGAGGACAAAACAATCCTTTGGCATCGGGAAAGAGACTACTGTAACTTTTAATTATGCTTGTTGTGGATCTACTTGAAAACTTTCTACTTTGATTCATAGTATTCTCATAATTTACAGAGTAGCACACACATATAACATATAATAAATATATAGACAGAGTCTATAAATTTAAAATTATTTATAGATAAAGATGGATAATTTTAAAAAGTTGATAGATATTTGGTTTAAAAGGTAAAAAATATTTTTTGCTATGCTTATGGTATTAGCTTCACTTAAGGACCCTGAAGTATTCTGGACCTTATTCATTTTCCTTTGTCCCCTCCAGCCACTGTACGTGTCCTTTATTTCCCAACACCCTGACCCACCCATCTGCCTGCCCATTCCCTGAACATGCATCCCTCTGTACCCTTGCTCCTGCTGATGCTGCTCAAGTCAGGATCCTCCTGCCTATTCTGGGGTGAGTCTAAAATGACACTTCATCTTTAAGGACTTTCTTAACTGCTTCTTGCCTCCAAAACTGCTACCCCAGGTAAAATTAGCATCCCTACTCTGTGATTCCACGGCAATTTGTTTGTACCTCTACGACAGCACTTTTCATGTTCACTGCTATAATGATTAGTTGTGTGTGTGTCTCCCTGATGAGGCCATGGGTGCCTTCAAGGCAGGAACTGCATCTTACTCATCTTTGTACCCAGCACCTACTGCATGTCTGAAGTCAATAAATGGCATTTGAGTTATTTTAAATTTTCGTGAGCATATTACAGGCAAGACTCTGGGAGGAAGGGGGGCTCATGTTATGAGGAATAAAATTGGCTCGCTACAAAAATCCCATTTCTATTGACATTTTATATTTCGGCTCAGTTCCCCTGCCTTGCTTCTGTCTTCCCTAGCTCAGACTGCTTAGGCAAAGAGGATACTCTGAGAAGTATCTTTTCTTTTCATTTAGCTTCATGGCAGCATGAAGGGGAAGGACTGCCTGTCTCAAGGTCACTTGATTTCTGTTGAAGTGTGAGGCGACGCAGTGCTTTGGAGACAGTGCAGTTTATGGAGGACTCTGCTGTGCTTGTCAGACTGTGTTCAGCATGGAGGGGAAAATGGAAAGAAATGGACTGAAGGCCGGAGGCATTGTATTAAAAGGCTGTAAACAGCTCTTTCTTACAAATGAGAAGCTCCTCGGAAAGTCACAAGTGACAATGGAAAATGCTAGATATAAATTCTTTCTTTCTTTCCTTTATGAACGTTCTACCTGCCTTGTGCCTGGCACTGTGTCAGGTGCTTGGGTAGAGTGATGAATGATTCAAGGACCCTGCCCTTGAGAAGCCCATAGCTCCACTGCAGGGACAGAGGTGTAAGCAAGCAGCTGTAATGGGGTGTAGTGAGTTTTCTCCTAACTGGGCACAAGGGAGTCTGCAAACAGAGTGATTAATTTTACTGCAGGGTGTCAGGGAAAACCCTGTGGAAGAAAGCTGAGCATGGAAGAGTAAGGAGGAGTCCAGGGCACAGAGAAGAAGGCAGATGTGGTGCATTTCAGGCAGAAGAAATTGGAGAAGCAAGAGTTGTAGACCAAAGAAGTGGCGCATTTTGTAAAAGACCTGTTAGCAAATATTTTAGGGTTTGCAATCTGTAAATGAATGAGCATGGCTGCATTCAAATAGAACTTTATTATCAAAGTTGGCAGCCATGGGGCTGTAGTTTGGGAGCTCCTTGCTTAGAGAAAGGACGGATTTCCAGAGAGACTCTAATCTGATCACTGCCAGTCTTTTCAAATTTTAGGAGTACTTTGCACTCGCTGTTCTTGTGCCTCAATGCTCTCCTTTTAGACATCCCCAGTGGCTTCCTCTGGCTCCTCCTTTATGTCTGTGTGGTTCTAAGTACTGTCCACAAGAGTGCATTCATTCTCTCTGTGTGCTATCTTTTTATTGCTCCTTCCTGCTAGACTGTAAGCTTTAATTTCTATTAGATTCAGTGGTGAGCTGAAGCTGAATATGGCCATGTTTTTCCAGCTCTATCTACACGTTCAGTGATGCCAAGAGGTAGCTTTATATTGGTCATAGTGGGACTAGTTTACACTTGAAATCAGTCCCACAGAAAGGCAGGTTTGGGGTTTTCTTTTCTTTTCCTTGAATGGGGAGCTGGTTTACTCGCACACAATTGGAAGACCTTGTGTCTAGAAAAATAACCACCAGAGTCTGGTGCTCAATAAATATTTGGCTTTTGAAGAAAATGTGCCATTATTATTGGTTGATTGAGAAAATACATGTGTGCTTACAGATTCCAAGCCCCGTTGGAATTATTAGTACTTTGCTGGGATATCGTGGCCTCTGATAGATATTGGATGTCATCCATCATCTTTATAGATTGACGGGGAGACCCAGGACTCCTGAGAGGATGTGGCTCTGTTAAAGGCACAGAGCAGATCCTGCTAGGTCATGAGGACGCATGTTCGGCCTTCTGCTTTCAGTTGTGCATGGTGCTCCTACCATTCTGTTCACTGTAGACCGTGAGTGAATGAAGGTCCTCAGCCTCAGGCCAGCTTCTCTTTTGCTAAAAAAAAAGGCATGTATTTTTAATGCATTCCTGTAGCTCAGTATAGCTGTAATTTATGCAGTGTGTTCAAAGGGCAAGATAAGTTCTTTTCTTTTTCAAGTGTCCTAGTGTATCCCATTTCTAGTTCACCTGGGATTTTGGTTTATGGTCTGTAAATGCATTCTCTTGTATACCCTTCAGCTATAATTGGTGAGAAATATATTTTCTTATGAATAATTACCAACTCTAATAGTCTAATCTTGAAATCTGCAGTAGCAGAAGGCTCCAGAAATGCTTGACAAGAGTCACATTTAACAGGCTTTTCAATCTCAGTTCCCCGTAAGTGGAGAATATTAAACCTTAATACAGAGGGTCCATTGGTAAGCCCACAGAGACTGTTGGAAAAAAAATTGTGAAAATACTCTACAATCCATGGTTAACATTTACAAAGAACCTTACATTTTCAGGCTGCTGGTAAACAGCCATTTCAGTCTCCTGTCCAAAGCACAAACTAAGGGAAAAGTGAAATTGTATTTAGCAGGCCATTTGTTTTAGCCCAAAGCTTTCTGGGACATCAGGACTCAAGACCTTAGAGAGGACCTTGCGTTGTCACTCAAAATATCTCAGCCTTTGGAGACATCTGTGTCCTTTACAGCTGCTCTTGACCTCTTCCTCCCTGGTTACTGCAACCTGTTCTCTCTTTGAAGGCATTGTACAGAAAGTTCCTCTGCATCTGCTTCACTGTAACTTTCACCTGTTGGCCTTGGTTCTATCCCTATGGAGCCAGGCACCAAATTTGCTTCTTGTTCATGTTGACTCTCTGAAAGGAGGGGACAACTCTCGCATCCCCCCAAGTCCTCCTTTCTCCAGGCTGCATCTCAACTGTTCGTTCATCCAGTCTTCACATGACAGCCCATTGTATTCTCTTTATTCGACTCTCTTTCCACTGGACATGTTCCAGTTTTCCAGTGTCCTTCTTAAAGTGACTGAATAGTGCCAGCATATGGTGAGGACCATAGTCTTAAACTAGACCTGCCTCTCCATTTATAGCTCTGGAAGCTTCGGTTAGTGATGCAGCTTTTCAGAGTATCAGTAATCTTACCTGCAAAAGGAGAAAAGAGTACCTCACACATTCAGCTGCTGTGAGTACTAAACAAAGGCTTAGTAAAATCATCAGCAAAGTGCCTGTTACAAAGACTTCCATGAGTTCAAAATGTGGATATTGTTATGAAAATAGGAACTGTTAATTGCCTAATTTTAGCCTCCATAACAGAATTTGCATCACTATTATAATTTTTTTTTTTCATTGGAGTTTACTTGGGGGAACTTTCTCTGAGTTTGGGTATAAATGTTGAATAAGCTGGCCCTAGATAAATACAATCCAAATTTAGTATCAAAAATTATAGGGCCGGTGAGATAGCTCAGCGGCATAAGCGCCTGCCTGGCAAGCACGAGGTCCTGAGTTCGACTCCTGGAACCCACATTAAAAAAAAATTATATACACATACATTTCTTGCACAATTCCTAAAACTCCATTTCTTTATCATCCCCATATTCAGGAACTGGTACACAGCTAGGTTCTCCTCCTTTTTTTCTCCTCTCTTCTCTGCATTTTTAGTTTCCATCTCCTCAGCTTACACAACACAAAGATGATGTCTTCCCTGCTCTTTGGAAGGTAAGGGATGTCTGTTCACTAGTGAGTTCTTGTCCTGACTCATGTGTCAGCTGGTGACCTTGGACGAGATACTTTTGCTCTGAGTCCCAGTTTGTTTTTTGATTGGTGGGATTTCATCTTTGAAGTTGATGAAGGGAATTGCCGAATTCTAAGGTTTTTCCATTTCTAAATTCATCTGACTTTCAATAATCTAGTATTCATTCTGAGATGCGTGATTAAGGCCCCAGGGCTCTGTCTATGTTCTGAGTCTCTCTTGTACCCAGGTGACTACTCTGTGCCCTACAAAAGGGTCTGCGTCATTCCCACAGGTGTCCACTTTTCTTATGGCTCTGAATTCAAACCTAACTTTGAAGTTACCATGTCATCCTGAAGGGAAGCAATGGTGAACATGAGGTCCTTTAGCTATCCTTTACCTTCTTTCTCACTCACCATTTTTGAGGCTAAGATCTCTTCTTCTTTGTGCTAATATTGCTACTTCTAACAACATTTTATTTTATGATAGTTTTTAATTCACAGAGTTTTAATAAATCTTATACTCAGTTTCTCATATTAGTGTCTTACATTACTATGGCACATTTGTCATAATTAAGAGCAATATTGGTACATTTCAGTTAACTGACGTCGATATTTCATCCAGATTTTCTTAGTGTGTACCTAAATATTCTTTTTCAGTCCTGAGATTCTATCCAGGATACCACATTACATTTACCTGTCATGTCTCTTTAGATTCCTCTTGCTTGTGACATTTTGTCACTTTCCTCTTCTTTGATGAATTTGACAGTTTTGAGGAGGACTAGTCAAGGGCTTTGTATATCATTCAGTCAAGATTTATCTGATGTTTTCCTCCAAGTTGGATAGAGGCTGTGGCTTTTTTGAGAAGATCACAGAAGTAAAGCACCATTCCCATCCTATCCCATCAAGGGCACATACTGTCAGCAGGACTGATCGCTGTCCGTGTTAACCTCGATCACCTGGTTGAGGAAGTGTTTTGTCCCTCAGGTTTCCCCACTGTACCATCGCTCTCCCTCTCTGTTTCCATACCATATTTTTTTTAGAGGAAGCCATTCTGCACAGACAACAGAAATCAATTTCATATTCACCTCACTGGTCAAGGTGGGTATTTCTGATAGCTGTTGTCTTTTCCTCACCTGTTATTCAGGGAAAGACCCAGCATTCTTCTGTTCTGCTGCTCTGATGTTCTCTAGGGCTTTGCCATCTTAATCCAGTCAGCATTAAGGAAAAGAAAATGTGGAGGAGAATGTTTGCTTTTAAAAGCCTTGGCCTGAAAATGGCACACATCACTTCCACTTACATTCCATATGACACTCCTTCATCTGCCAAACCTAATTGCAAGGGAGGCTAGGACATATGGTCTAGCTGGGTGCCCAGGAAAAAGAGGAAATGGATTTGAGAAAAATGTGAGCAGTATTTGCCTCATTTCTTTAGAGCACAAAAGGTAACAAACCAATCCCTTCTTCCCCATCATCTCATAATGTAGCCATAGTTTCATTAAAAAGAAAAAGGAAAAAATGTAACAGGAGAGCATAGACTTAGAATCAAAGAGATTTGTAGACACTGAAAAGATGTAGAATAAAAAATTATTCCATTGACTATATTTTACTAACTTCACTGTTGACCTGTGAGCATGTGTCAAGAACAGGTACTTGCATGTCAGCATTCGAGAACCTGGGCCCTGTATTCTCAAGGTAGCAGATTGTATTGTTCCCAGAATCTACCATGTCTTTCTGTCAGGAATGCCTCCCTCTAGTTTTTATTGCCTATGAAAATCCTATTCATTCTTCAATGACAGATGAGGTGTTTAACCGTGCCTCATAGTCGATTCTGTCTGCCTAACCTCCACACAGAATTAGTCTCTGCTTCTTGGGTCCATCGTGCCCTGCCCTCCCTTCCCCACCCCACTCTTCTCCCCTCCCCCCATTCCTTTCTTTTTCTCTCTTCCCTGTAGTGGGATTGAACCCTGGGTCTCATACATGATTGGCAAGCACTCTACCACTGAGCTACTTCCCTAGTCCTTTTTATTTTTCTTTTTGAGATAGGTTCTTAATAAGTTGCCCTGACTGGCCTCAAACTTGTGATCCTCCTGCCTCAGTCTCCCAAGGAGCTGGGATTACAGGCATGTGCCATCATGCTCAGTTAGCATCTTCCTTTAAAATACAGTACAACATGTTTTTGCCCACTATAAATGACAGCCTCACTTATGTTAGCCAGTCTTCATGGAGGCATTTATCTTGAGCTGACCTAGGACTTTATAAGTGGGAATATAGTACTGACCATTAAATTGGGCTACACAGCTTTCCAGTGGCCCATCCTGGGTACTGGGCACTTACTTGTTCAGTGGGTCTACTGTGAAACTTCTGTAGCAGGATGTTCACTTTGATAGATGATCACATAATTAAGAGCCAGACTCAGCACTTTCTCTGGCACTACTCTCAGCGGTGGGGGTTGGTATAAAAGTCTGGTACTCATTATCCTGAGCAGGAGTTACCAACCTGAACTCCCAGAGTCCCAGCGGGGGGATAGCTTCACCATGGCAAAAGAAGTGTCTAATTACAGGCACAGAAGAGGTGCACGAAGAAAACAAACATTCATTTGCAGGCTTTAGTGACTAGGCTGTCCTGCATCTCATTACCAACAGAAACGTGACTTCGTAAAGTGACTTAATGCTTGCTAGAACTAAAACACGAATGAAGAAATAGTTGTCCCTTTCCTTCTTCCTGTGATTTTCTACCCTCTCCTCTCAGCTCGCTGTTTACTTCACTGGCTTTACCAGCTCAGTTGGTATTGCACGACAGAAATCAGGAGACATAGTCTATCCTCAGTGATGTCTTTTCCCTCAATTACATTGTTTCCTTGAGTGTTATGTCAATATTTTAGACCTTAATTAGGATTTATATTTTTATGGTATCTCCTAGTTCAGTGGTGGAGAACCTGTGGTGTGTGTGCCACAGCGGGCTGTTTGTCATCATTGAAAGCTCTAAAAGGTTCACCATCATTGTTTTAGTTCATACCATCATAGCGTTATTTACTTGAAGTTCACGGTAACTAGAGTTTGGGTCGGAATTGCATTTTCTCATTATGCCGATACAGAAACAGAGATTCACGTATTAAATGACATGCTCAGGACCAAAAGGCACTTGGAGGTTAAGGCTGGGTCTTCTGACTCCAAATCTAGAAATGAGTTTGACGCAGGAGCAGTTGACCCGTTGGCCAGGTAGCCTCGTGGCGGAGTTACACAGAGAGCAGCTTGTGATGAGCTTAGCGCGTGAGGAATTTCTCTGATGTGACATGGTAGATGGGATGGGCACAGTCCATGGAGGTGAAGCATTGAAGACAAATCCATTAGTCAAGTTCTGCAGCGCTCTGGACAGAGTATTACAATGGGTTCAAAGTGAATAGAGACCCATGAAGAAGACCTAAGATCACTTAGTTTAACTTTCAGATTTCATTGAGAAGGAAATTGAGACCCATAAATTAAATGGAATTTATTTAACTGAAAAAGATAACAGTTATTAGAATGTTTAATTTCCAGCTCTTTTTTTTTTTTTTTTTTTTACATGATCTCCATCCTCATAGACAATTTTCTTGGCATCTTTTGCTTCTTAGGGCTGCTTTGAAGAAGACATGATGACACTTTCTCTACCCTGATATTCCCAAACATTTACCATCAAGTCATACACATAAAAACCCATATGTTACGCTGGGTGGGAACATTTCTACAGAATTAATCACATCCAGTCCTGAACAAGAATTCTTTTAGGTCTTAGTATCAATGAATGCATTCAATGTAATGCATGGTGCCTAGCAGCATTTTGCTTGACCGAGAGAGAGAGAGAGAAAGGGAGAAAGAGAGATTTTCTTAGTAGATAGAATAAGTGGGCAAAGGATGATGGAGGAGCAGGCATTCAGCGATTGTCCTACTGAGCACACTGTATTGCTACTTCAGCAAGCATATGATTTCCATCTTCGCCTCAATTTTTAACTCCAGAAGCAGCATTTTTCTTCTTTTTCCTACTTTATAAAATAGGGCTGTAAATACACTAGAGTAATTTTCATCTAACACTAGGGACGAAAAGATGGTGCTGCCCTGGGAACTAGATTGTTACCGGTAGCCAGCACAATGAGAAAGCTTTATATATGTATATTAGCTGATGTACAAAACTCTAAATGCGGTATACAAAAGCCAATCTGAGCATTTCTGTCTGTAGTGGTCTTAACAATGAAGACTATTTCCAGCTTGAAATACTTAAGAAATTGACTTTATTTGGTACTAAAGCAATGACTTTCACAGTACGGGGTTCCTCTCTTACAAAGTATTTAGTAAAGGGGAAATCTGCATTTCTATATAATTTCTGGTGACATCTTGTGGTCCTGAGGGTTTTCTGTTTGCCAGGTTATTCTTTCTGGCTGAACTTGATCAAAATTTTAAAATCCAGGAATTTCTGATTGATAATTGACATCCTGCAGAAAAAGAAATCTTCCAAGTCTGAGTACGACAGCTGGAAGCTCAGGAAGGATTGCAGTGGCATTTTGGCCTAAACAGAAACCAGTTGGAACCAGACAATAACTCGGTGGCATCTTGCGTCCAGACACCAGATGCACGAGGGAGGAAAATAATTCACTTTTGAGCATGCCTATATTCTAAATTATAATCAGCTTTTATTTATTCACATTTGATTTACTACTGCAAAGCACTGTGATTTTGTCCTTAGGAGGAAAAAAAACATTGGCTCTAATACTGAAATACCTCCTTCCAAGTAGTAATTTTAATATTTATGCCATTGGCATCTATACATTTACTTACAGAAAGTGTTTTACCATTTGCAAGTGTGCATTTTTATAAACAAAATAAAAATGTGAATAATTATTTCATTTTGTTTTGCAGAACCCCAGCTGAAAGGAATTGTGACAAGGTTATTCAGCCAGCAGGGATATTTCCTGCAGATGCACCCAGATGGTACCATTGATGGGACCAAGGACGAAAACAGTGACTACAGTAAGGAACATTAGCTTTTTGCAATCCTATTAGAAATTGAATGTGTGGCCCAGTGTAGCTTATACTTAAACCATGGCCAGCCTGGTTTAATGGAACTGTTCAACTGTCAGTGAGTTAGTGGCTTTTCCTCTATCCTTTTGCCATGGATTCCCCACAGCAAGAGATAGTATAGGGGAGGAGAGGTTATGTACTAAATGAGAAGGTATGAGACTTGAAAGAGTTCCAGCTGGTCAATAGATGAGCATGTCTTCCACTGCAATATTTTTCCCTAAGGTGATAAGTACTTGTAGGAAAAATACAGACTTTGTAGCCTTATGCTAGTATTTAAAATGGTATTTAAATCTTGAAATCAAGCAATAAACAAGTTATAGTTCTCAGAACACTTTGTGGCAGAAAAAATCAGTTTTTTGGTAAACATTGAAAACATACATATGCATATATTACTTCATGTTGGTTAAGGATAAAACTAAAGAAAAATATATTTACATATTATAATGATGTTTTTACAATATATATATATTGTAAAAATATATATATTATATATATATAATATATATATTATATATATATAACTATATATATATATATATATTAGAAACAAGATGACAAAGACTGGTAGACCTGACATGTAATTTTATAGTTTGAAATAAAAGTGACAAATATTAAAAGACTAATAATACTGTAATACTATATCTGGAAATAGTTTTTCAAGTTGACAAGTTCGATAACTAAATACAATCATTCAGGTATGACAGTGTATTTGCATTTCAGAAAATTTTCAAATACAAGCTTCAGAGGCAAGGATGGTAGCTCACATATGTTTTAACTTTTTCATAATCATGTTATACACAGATACGTCAGAGTAAATTCATAGTCTTTTGAAATCGTTCAAGGTGTCATACTGTTTTATGAAGTTTGTAGTCACTGCTGGAGTTTTAGTGTTGCACACACAATAAATGTTCATTAAATATCTGCACAATGGAATTGTGATTCTCTTGGATAAATGTGATTATTTTGGTCAGATCAACAATCTCCCATGCTACATAAAGTAATCTAGGAAGACTGACATTTTATAGTGATGACCTATTAAATTGCTAACATAGATTTGAAGAAAGAGTAAAAATCCTTAAAGTGCCAAAATGATTTTGTCCACCCCTGCTAAACTTTCTTTGTTCATTTAATTTTACACATTACAAAATATGAATTACAATAAAGAAAAGATCTTATTATGAAGACTTTTTCTCAGTGTTCCTCCTCTCGGTTTTGAGCAAAGTAGCTGATTAGCGCATTGTGGTTGGCATTGCTGGTTTGTATTGCTGTAAATACATCCTTCAAAGAGTTCGAGTTTTCGATTCAGTGCGGAAGAATGAGGATGCCCCCTCTGCATGTGCGACTGTTATCGACTGTGTCTATATTTCAATGTCAGTTTAGGAGGCTACAAGTATAAAGGAAATGAATCAGGGGACTGCTTAGCTAAGCCACCCTTGGCAATTCTGAGATGTCAGTTAATTCTGAGATCCCAGTTTCTTTTTTATCAAACGAGGTGACTAGTGATGATGATATCAATATCCTCTGTCTGTACCATTCACTCCATGTTGAAAAATTGAAATGTTATAAATTGGTGAAGATAGATTCAACCCCCGAGTAAACCAGATGGTCATATTCAATTCCACAGGGTACTTCCTTAACCCAGCCAGCTGTCCTGGGGGTGGGTGACACTAACACAAGTCAGGGATAGAATATGGGTACGTAAGTGTGGATCAATTACACACAAATCTGTCCTTCACCTTTTCTTGAAAGTGTTTGCTCTGCTGATGCTGAGTCTGCCGTATACCTACATGTATATTGCATATATTTGTACCCATATAATTATACATGCATATAAAGTTACACACACACATATATATATATATATATATATATATATATATATATATATATATGTATGTATGTCAGAATAATGGCCAATACACATGTACCACACACACATGCCCCACCGAAAATGAGGACAGTGGGTTAGGTATTTTGTCAAATGCTTTTAGAAACTGTCTGAACTCATATTTAAAGCAAGTTTTACTAAGATGAGCTACTGAACTCTTTGATAAGTTGTTATTAAAATAGTTTAGACGTACAAAATGAAAGAATAATATAAATTCATCTGGACACCCACCACTGGTTTAAAAATTAATTAAAAATTTCAATACATTTGAACCTCCCGTGTGTTCTCTTTGATAGAATCCCGCTTTCCTTCATTATCAGACATAATAACTCTCCTAAATAGGAGTTTTCTTGGTTCCATGCATTTAGATATGTCTTTTTGTATAAAAGTACACTTAACCTATTCATAATATTTTTTGCATATTTTTAAACTTTTAAAAGTGATAACAATATCATACATCTCTTTTATATACTTTATCCTTAATATTATGGCTGTGAGGTTTTCATAGTTAATATACTTGCTTTATCTAAGTCATTTTTGTAAAATATTCCAATGTATGAATGTACCCAAACATTTATTCATTCTTTTATTTGGCCAGTAATTATCATGTCTATTTTAAATCACTTACGAACAGTGCCATGAATATCATTCTTACAGATGTTGAAAAGGTCTTCATTGAATAATCTTCAAACAGTTACAGAATGCATATCTCACCTTGGCACTGTCTATTTTGGTACCCAACACTATTAGTCACTTTTCTTTACTCTAACAAATACTTGTGATAAATCATCTTTAAAAAGAGGGAAAGTTTATTCTGGCTCCCGATTTTAACTCAGTCCGGAATGATTATGCCGGCTGCGTTGGTCCTGTGGTGGTCCAGTAAGTACATCATGGTGGGAGCTGTGGCAATCCCCGTTGAGGGCACATCCTTGTTGACCCGCCCTTTTAAGATTCCAGCCCGCAGTAGCACTATGCTGGTGATGAAGCCATTAACAAATGAGCTCTTGGGGGACACTCCATATCCAAAGTGTAGAACCATCTTTACTTTTATTCACAACTCCTATGACTGCTTGACATGTGTATTGTGGCAAATTATTTATTTTTTATCTTCCTCCCCAGAGGAATGTAACTTCTATGTATGGAGATTTCAGATCCTTTCTATCTCTTCAGAATGGTTTCTCATACATGGTAAACAATACAAACTGAATGAATGGATGAATGAATGAATGAATGAATGAACGAACCAATGTCTCCTTGTGAATATGTGCTAACGTTTTTCTAGGTCATTTGTTAATTACTTCTACCCACCCACGTATTTTTGAGTTTTTCTTTTGAAAACATTTTACACTTCAGAAAAATTACAAAATAATATAGCAAGCTCCTTTATACCCTCAACCAGCTTCCTCTAATGGCACCATTTCGCATAAGAACAGTACAATTATCCAAACCAGGAAAGGAATACTGTGGCCTTTATTCAGATTTCACCTTTTTCAGCTAATATACTTTCTGTGACTCTCTGCCCACATAATTTTAATAAAAAATTTCAAAGAAAAATAAAGTAATTTGATCTATAATTTTTCTAAGTGAAGATTGGGGTAAAATATCAGGGAGATACTAAAATTCTACTCATGCGTTTTAATAGAAAAATTATAAGCCTCTAAGCTGTTACGATGCCTTTTCTTTCTCCACTTTGTGTGGGCGGAGAGTAAAAGCAGTTGATTGTTTTAAAAAAATCTTGTTACTATGAGCATCTGTCAGAAACGTGTAGTTTGGTTCACTAGACATCATTAGGTCCAACCAACTTTACCATGGTATCTTGCACAGAATTGATAAAGACACCTGTTCTTTTGTTCATGAAGAAAAGACTAATTATATGTAATTGAGTACAAACGCAAATGGGTTTGTCAGCAGTAACAGATAAAAATCTCTATGAATGTAACGATAAAAAAATGCAGAACTGTGTTGGAACACTGGTGATACAAAAAAGACACTTGGAGTTTTCAGGGTAATAATTGGAATATTTTACATAAAATTAGAAAGCTAATTATTCTGCTCTGCTAGTTACCATAGAAAGTACATTTGAAGAGGTTAAAGAGAAAACGATGAAGATATTGTAACAAATGCATTGTTCTCTTTTCCTCTGAATAAAATTTGCTAGAGTTCTTTACAGTGGGATGGCTACCTGATACGTCAGTGCAGTGGTCAAGTTGGAGGTGTTCCAGCACCTGCTGGTTGGGCACCAGAAGCCAGGCTTGCAGGTCTGCAGAGGTCTGTAAGTGGTGGCTGGAATAGTCTCAGAACTCAGTGACTTTGCATGTCCCCTCCAGTCTTGAGATTCTTTTAAAAATATGCTGAATACATAAGTATATGGTACAAAATTGTAAAGGCACAAAAGAGTATACAGTTGAGAAAGAACAAAACAGTATGTGATGGCCAGGTCTGACTTGGCATTCCCAGTCGGCTGGGGGTTCTGTTGGATATGAACAGTTTCACGTTGTTCATAGTCCAACTTACACAATGATGAAACTTTCTCTGTCCTGGATCATGTAAGTGGCCCCCTCTCCTTTACTAACTGTAGAATCACACTAGGACTTTTAGGGCATCCAATCGGAAGCAGTCGCACAGTTCTCTGAGCTCCCCCTAAGTCACTGACCACACCTGGATCCTCTAAGTCTCTTCTTACACCTTTTTACTGAGACACACCAGCTTGGTCATAGTGTGTGTTTTTTCTCCTTACCAGGGAGTGATTAAACCCAACTCTGTTCAGCTGTGGTGTGCTTCTGATATTCTTGGGTTGGAAGGCATCGGAATAATAAAAAACAACTTTCTTTTCCATCCTCCCTCTGGCACCTAGTCATATGCTTGGTGTTTCTCCGGATATAGTTTCTGCATTTATCAAAATATAAAAACCATATTCTCTCTCTCTCTCTCTCTCTCTCTTTCTGTCTGTCCCTTTCTCTTATTCAAAACCATTTTTATTTCTAATTTATATTTGAAATATTTTAAATATTAATGCATATTAAAGTGAGAAACTTGAAATACTTAATTTCCCATTGATGGACTTTTCAAATCTAATATTTTGCTAACACAAACAAGACTGTAAAGAAAATCTTCGCCATGTAAGTAATTTTTCCTGTGTGAAATATAGTTACTGGACAGGTATTTAGAATTGCTGGGTCAAGAGCATGTTGTTTTTTTAATTTTGAGAGAGGTCATCTAATTCCTCTTCTTTGCACTAATTTACACTGAAAGTATCTGTTCCCTTATTTTCCAGTTAAGACATGGTTATCAAATTTTTGGATTTCCTTTTTAACTAAAAAAAATTAATTTTTCTTATTCTGAGATAGGTTGAACACTTGTTTTTAAGAGCCATCTGTATCTCTTTTTCTATGTTATGTCTGTTTATGTTTGATTCTATGAAATGTGTTTTTATTTGTAGTAAATCTTACGTAAAATTTCAGCTCTTTGTTATGACTTGCAAATATTTTTGCTCAGTTTTAGTCTTTGAAAATTTTCCTTGCTCTATTCTATTCTATTTTATATATGTTTTTATCCTTTAGAATATTGTTCCACTTTTTATATTTAATATTTACTTAATCTGGTATTTGTCTTGAGATCTTTTGATTCTAGACTTGTAATATTTTATGTTCTTATGCATCAATTATAAATACGTAGTTTCTTCAGATTTTATGAATATATTATATTCACTGTGAGTTGAGCATAAAGAAACATGTTTGAAAATGGTCTGGTTCTTATTTTCAGAAATCCAATGGAAAACGTAAAAATTTAGTTATGTTTTCTGTACAATACCAAACATATGATATTTTGATACCACCAGTCACAGCCAAAGCCAGCAGAAGCATGTATTGCTAAACTGTGAACAGAAACATGATCCAAATGGTTAGCTGAGGATAATTATCAAGGAAATCTTGTAATTTTTATTACAAGAATATACAGATACTGCCTAAAATTATAAAGATATTATCTGTTTCTCAACAGGGGTCCTTCTGGTCAAAAACTTTATCTCATTTACCTACTCAACATATACATTATAATGCTCATGGGAGGGTGAGAGCAATATCATAATTAATTATAGAACTATTATTTCCTTCTTGTATCAACCATATTTTACACATATGTCATGAGTTTCTATGTGTGAAATCACACGTATAGATAGGTTGGATTGGAAAAACAAAGAAATACATGGGGTATCCCCTAATTTTCTTTTAGCAAGGTTATTATAATCATGTATGTACAACACTTTCATACATATGTGTTGTTAATCTTATCCTCCTAGATTTTTCAAGATCACAATTAATCTTCACCCTTAACTTATGAATTTATGTACTTTTTTTAATAAAGTAAAAATAGTCTTTTAATTTTGATATTTAGATATCTGAGGTATTTGTTAGAGATTTATAGTTTTACTGACTCTTAATTTTAAAGACAGTGTCTCCAAACAATATTTGAGGAAAGCTTGAACAAGAACAATTTAATAAACATTAATAGTTTATGGGCCACGTAAATTATAAGGAAATAGCTCCAATCATTTTTTAAATGTTTGTCACTTTCTACTTGAGCCTATGTTTCTTTCCGCTCATAAGACTTCTGCTACCATGTAGTTTTGGGGTCAGTAAAGGAAAACATGAGTCATTTGAAACTATATTCTTGCCAAATTTTGATAAGACTATTTATTTGTATACTGTATTTTCAGGCAGAGTATGTAGTGGTTAAGAATCTTAGGAAAGTTCCTTAACCAAGCCAGTTCCTAGAAGGACCTGAAGGCTGAAATTGTCTTTAGTTTATTCTTGGCTCTGAGATAAGTAGCGCTTGAGCCTTGGGCAAGCCACATAAAATTTCTCCAATTTATACAAGTTCATATTGTACAAAATGAGAAGAACAGAAGATCTCTATGATTTTGACAGTCTTTTTTTTCTTTCTATACAGAAATAAATGCATCTCAGAAATATTTATTGATGGCTTCCATGTCTCTAAATACTATTTGTTCTGAAAGGCATGTTGTTGGCAAACAGGAAGTCTTGGGTTTGTGTATGCCTTCATGGTGTTGTGTGTGTGTGTGTGTGTGTAAAGATGGAGTCACACATGCACATGTTAGAGGTAGAACCAATATTCAAATCCAGGAATCAGACTTGAGATTCTGATTCTGTGCTTGTGGGTTAGTTATTTATTCTCTCCTTTTCTGTTTCTTAATTCTCTCATTTGTTAAATGGGAATAATAGTGCTTAGTCATGGAGCTGTTGTATACATTAAATGGGTTAGTTTATAAAAATGCTTAAAATAGGGCCCAGAACACAGTCATTCTTAGTAGATGTCATCTGTTCCTATTGTCCTCAATAGAGTGAGGGAGCCCTTGTTTCCAAAGAGCTCATAGCAGTGGCCATTTTTACATCAGTAAAATTCTTCACAGTGGCAGCTATCAATATATGAAAACATTCGAAGATATTAATGCTGGAGGGTATTGAAGGATGTTGTCAGTGAATGGTTCATAAAATGTGTAGTCCCTTGACCTGCTTCATTGACATCATCTGGTTGGAAACAACCACATTTTACCAGCATAACTCCAGACATGCTGAATCGGAAACTCCAAAGCTGGGGCCAGGCAATCTGTGATTTGAGAAGCCCTCCTGATAATTCTGGTGCGCCACAGTAGATACAGCTGGTAACTCTCCTGTGCTCCCGGGATTTAGAGTGCCCATATTTGCTAATGAAGGTTATTTCTGTCCTGGGTTTGCCACATCTAGTTTTATGAATATTAGATTTCTCACATAACAGAGAAAGCATAGACCTACAGGAACTGAAATCCAAACTTCTAGTAGCTTACATGTGTGGAATCTGTTTCACTTTGATTTATTACCTGGATTCATTATTCCAGCCAGATATGTGACCAAGCATAAATTTGGGGAATTACAGAAAAAAAAAAAAAAAAAAAACAAACCCATAATGATATAGATAAGCTAATACCACACAGTTTTATGCCTTGGGGCTTTTGCACATGCTTATTCTTTTTTCCTTGTAGTGTCTTAATCAGCCTTACACACCTGGAAAGTCATCCTTATCCTTCAGAACTCCCCTCAACCCTTACTTCCTTTCTTGCTGGGAGTCCTTCTCCAGTTATCCCTCTCCACTGACTGTGCCCCTCTGACAAAGCCCTACACTAACGCCTCAGTTAGCTCTACTGTACCTGAACCTTAAGCATTCATTTAGAGCCACACAGGTCCCACTGTGCAAAAGTTCCTCATCTGCATTTATGTATGAAGTCTTTATTTGCCATTCTATCTAACATAATATTGGACATTTTTTAAGATCCCAAATTACATGGCCATGGGATATGTTTCATTATAACACAGTCTAACAGGAAAATGAATGGATTTATGCATTGCTTTTCTTGTACATTTTCCTTCCACCTACCTAGGTCCTGAGGACCTCACAGTTCAAGATATCTATGGCTCTCACTCAATGCTTGTGAAAGATAACTGAATACATTAAAGAAACAGCATACAACTCTTAAATGTCACCAATTAAAACACAAACACTAGTGCTCTGATTCAGATATCTTCGTTTGTACTCCAGGTTCTTTTCTTTAATTGGTTGCATGATCATTTTTATGTCACAGCAGCTTTTTCCTCAGTGGTTTTCTACTTTGTGAAATGAAGTGTTTGGAAAAGTTGACCTCCACTGTCACTAACAGATATGATATTTTACAAGCCTATAAGGTGACAATGATTTTACTTTATATCATTGAAATGCTTTACAAAAAGTATAAAATTGTAAGGGCAGATAATAAAGTAATTGTTTGCATTGAATTTGGAAATAGTAGTGAATTCATTTCATATACATATTCAGCAATTTCAACAATTTCTCAGTTCCACTATTACCACTACATAACCTGCATTCCTTGGGCATTTTGAATAGCTTCCTACCTGGCCTGTTTACTTATGGTTCTCTCCCTTCAGTCTTTTCCACATAGTGGCCACATGACCCAGTTAAGGCAAAAAGTGGGATAAACTCACTTCTCTGCTTAATCTCTTTGATCAAATACATTTAAAGGGTAAAAGTCAGATTTTACTGTATGACCGGTAAAGTTTTTTATGCCTCCACCCATGACCTCCTTACTTCCTCTTGTTCATTCTCTTCTTTCTTCTGCTGGTCTCCTTACTGTTTTCCAAGCCTACCAAGCATACTGTGCCTCAAGGGACTGTGACAAGTTATCCTCCTCTTTCTGTAATATTTTTCTTTCAAATCCAAATAGTACACTCTCTCATCTTTCATATCCTACTCGGAAGGGAGATCTTTTTTGGTTAATCCTTATTGATCTCAATTTCTATGCTCAACAATTTTCCATAGGTACTTAACCCCCCCCCACAAAATCTTACGACTATTTTATTTATTTTATGGCCTTTCTCCACTTCTAATATCTGCTCCCTGTAAAATACACATTTTTCTCATTCCATATTTGTTTATGTTATTTATTTAGGTAATTATGTCATCCCCAAGCTTGTCTTTGAAGCCTTTGTTTCCTGATTTTTTAGAACTGGAATCCCTGCTTTCTCCTCTGGACAAACTGTAGCTCTCTCTCTCTCTTTTTTTTTTAATGTGCGTACTGGGAGTTGAACTCAGGACCTCGTGCTTGCCAGCAGGCGCTTATGCTGCTGAGCCATGTCACTGGCCCTAAAACTGAGTATCTCTTAACATAGAGTTAGCATGCAGTTTCATCTGTATGTATTTATAATTACTGTAACTTAACCTCTTTTAGATTCTAAGTCCTTGGAGAGCTCCTGATTTGTTTCCATATTGGCTTGTAAAAAAGCCTTAATAATGTGTAAGACCTTACTTGGTATCAGTTGTAAATAAACGGTCAGGATAGTATAATCAGACTACAATTTAAATTAAAAGACTTAATTAGAATGTAGAATGTAATTAGAACTAGAATGTATGGTGTACTGGGGCAAAGTACTTCGTACTGTTGTGTCTCCATTTCTTAGAACAATACTTGGCACATATTAGGTATTCAATATTTGTTCAATAAATCAGTGAAAATGAATTGAGAGAACAACCTCATCAAAAGTGAACAAAAAATTGTGGGACAACACTCATCTTGAAGGTCTAATGCATACTGGGATACTTACACTTTGTTATGAGAGTAACAGACAATTTAATAGAATTCAAAAGAAAGATAAGAAAGTCATTTGTTATTATGAAAACAAGAAGAAGATAGAATATGTTTCATCTGGAAAATTGATCTCTATCAGTAATAGTAAAGGTGATACTCAAACAGTGCATCTGTTTTCAAAGTGATGCATGAAGGTATTGTATATTCATGGGGACGATTACAAAGACACCATTTTCTAAAGTTTGTAAATGATACAAGTCAGCCTATAAGAGGGGAGACTATTGGTTTATTATTCATCTAGGACCTGCAGCCTAAATTTAACCTAGTGTTGCAGGAAAAAGAAAATACACAAGTATTCTAAGAAAAACAAAATAAAGTGTGTGGTGGTGGTTTCTTGAGACAGTGGAAAAGCATATTAGAGTTTTAATGAGTTGGAGATTGTTTAAACCCCTTTCAAATACACTACCTGATTCTGAGGGTTCGAGATGTGAGTTGCTTTATTCAAGATAAAGTAAGTTGAATTCAGTTTTATTATTCCTCTATAAGTTATAGCTTGAGAGTTTATATGGATTTACCCAAAGCTTAATGAATGGTAATGGAGTTTGTTATATGTGGCTAGTTTGATTAAGTATTCAGTCTATAGCTGCCACCTAAATAAGGGATAAATTATAAGTACATGCTCAAGAGGACTTGTATTTTTTAGGACATGATGCAACAAAATGAAAAATAAAAAGTATTAAGTATTTTTTTCAGTGAGAGATCTGGGAAATAAAACGTTTACTTTTATGCTGAGGATTATGTCTTAATCATGTGATTTTTGGGTCATATTGATAATAATAGCTAGTGTTTACAGAGCACTTTCTAAGTGCTTAGTATAGAAATTAAATATAATAAATTTTACTCATTTAAATGTAAAAATAACGCTCTAAAACAAGTACTACAGTCATGCCTATTTTGAATATGAGTAAACTAAGGAACAGAAAAGTTAAATATTTATTCCATAGTCACATAGATATTAAATGATAGACTCAGGATTTGAATTCAGGGAGTTTAGATCCAGAGTTCCTTCACCAGCCTTGCACCCCCAACTACTTTCTTGTTTAATATTTCTCAATTCCTAATAAACATTCCTTTAAATTATTCCTATCTGTTCATCTGCCAATAATTTTGTACTTTTATTTTTATTTATTTATTTTTTCAAGACAGGGTCTCACTATGTAGTTCAGGCTGGCCTTGAACTCACTGTGTTGCCCAGCCTGGCCTCAAATGCATGGCAATCCTCCTGCCTCAGCCTCCTGAGGGCTGGGATTACAGGTATGCGCACCACGCCCAGTTCATCTGCTGATACTTTTAAAATATTAAGAAGACAAGAAGACTTATAAACTATTTTGATGGTTTACTTTAAGCAGGCTAAATATTGAACTTGAAAGAATTTTTGTTTAGTATGTTTGACGTATGAATTAATATCCTTTTTGAAATTATAAACCATTATGAAATAATTTTAAAGAATTTAAGTAATCTAGTTGCATGTATTATATATCTGACTTGGGAAGTTTGGGGTGTGTAGAGTGTGTGAGTGTGTGTGTGTGTGTGTGTGTGTGTGTATATATTTTCACATATTATTCAGCAGCCTAGCTAGAGTGATACCTAGAGCCGGTGAGATGGCTCAGCGGCATAAGCGCCTGCCTGGCAAGGGCGAGGGCCCGAGTTCGACTCCCGGATCCCACATACGAAAAAGGGGCCGGTGATATCGCTCAGGCACGGGCGCCTGCTGGCGCACGAGGTCCTGAGGTCGACCCCTGGTACCCACAAAAAAAAAAAAAAAAACCCTAAAGAGGTTCTTTTGCTCCTTCTTACCGAGTAATTGGCAGAAGACATCATTTTTGCTGCTTCTGTAGTATGCACCACGGGTCATTTCTCCATACTTGAGGAGTCTTGTGACATCACAAACTCTCCGTAGGACTTCGGGTACAGACAGTGTGGATATTAACACATCTTTTCTCTTTCCACTTGTACAACCTTAGGCAATGAGCTTAGCACTTTGAAACCAGACTTTCTGCAGAACGAGGATTATAAGTAAGGGCTTGAAGTTGGTAATATTAAATTTACACTCCTGAAAGGAAGTGCTTTGGAAGATGTGAACAGGATCAATCACTGCTGGCTGAAGTGTGACCCAGAGTAATCTCAGGGACAAAGGGGGACTTGGGGAGAGCTTTGATAAATTGTGTAAGAAGCCAAAGCTTGTAGTTTCAGCGTTTGTTTAGGTTCTAGACCCAGTCTCCTTCATCCTTGAAAGAACTGGTCAAGGTTCAATTTGGATAGGACTAAGCCGCACTACAATAGAGGTTCCCACTGAAAGTGTGGGAATTACTTCTTCAAAGACCTTGCAATTGCTGATAATCTGAGCAAGGAAAGTCTAGCTTTTCCCCTGCAAAAGAAGACAGTCTACCTCCCCTCATATACCCAAACTAAAACAGTGGCTCCAAATGTTTGATCACATGAGAATCACTGGCATCACTCTTGATGCCCAAGTTTTAGTACAGAATCATAAAATCATAATCTCTACGAATACTACTTTGGCATCAGTTTCTTTTTAAAATAACTCAGATGCTTGCAAAGTGCAGCCATGTATAAAAACAGCCTTATTTTACATTGCATCTCGTACTTTAGGGTACCTTCGAGAAAACTGGAGGGTTAAACTACTGATTCTTGGATATAGAATCTGGAGTTTTTGATTTAGAAGGGTGAGGGTTGGGCTGCTTAATTATTTAGATCTGTAATGAGTTCACACTTGGAGAACCACTGCGGTATAATCGTGTTTCTCAAACATGAAATGCGTGGTTGTCACCTGAGCATGTGGTTAAAATGCACATTTTCATTCAGCACTTCTTGGATGGGGTCTGAGATTTTGCCTTTCTCCAAAGCTCCAGGTGATGTGAATGCTGCCTGTCCTGAGCAGCAAGGGCTGGTTCACTGTTTTAGGCATCTATGATAACATGATTGGATTTCACATGTGCCTACCGTATGCTTGCTTCATTTGCATTGACACCAATGTTTTGAGGGCCGACGTATTCTAGTAAAGGGTTGCAGAAATGAATTTGAAACAACTGGCTTTTGTCTGTTCCCAGAACAGTGGAGGAGTTTGGACTTTTCTGTCAAACAAAAGTAAATGCAAAGGTCGATGCGAATAGAAAGCGATCAGAAGAAACACCAGATTTCAGAGGTCAGAAGTCCCCCAAAACTATGTGCTTTATGAAGGTTACTTTTAAACTGAATCTTGAAGAACAGGAACAAAATACATAAGCTAAGATTAGGAGAACTGAATTTTAGGTAAGAAAGCACAAAATTATATAGTTAAGAATGCGCCTTCCATTTTGGGGGAAAGTGAGCCCACTAGTTTGGACAGAGATTTTACAGAAGTATTGTGGCCATATTTCAGAGTGCCTTCACTGACATTTAGAGGATTTTAAACTTTATATTGTAGGAAATGGAGAACCAATGAAAATATCAAGCAATTGCAGTTGAAAATAAAATGAAATGTGGTGATTTGGGAAAGTTTTCTAACTAGAGCATGTAGTAGAGGTGACCTGGGAAATATTTTAAAATAGAGAATAATAAGGATGAAAAAGTGTTTTTATAAATTCTTTTTCTATCCTAGCATTTCTTAAAAAAACCACATATTCTTGCTTTGGTAATTAATGATAACAAAGTACAGAGTTTTAGTTAAGCATATTAAATCAACTCAGATAAATTTGCTTGCATTGTGTGTGTGTAATTATAACTAAAAAATTACAGAGGTTTTGTACCTTCTGGGTAAGGGATACTTCTGTTTGGTTGAAAATTCCTTTTAAGGATTCCAGCCTTCCTTATTACTTCCTCTTTTACTGTGTTCATAACTATGTGGATTGTAGAATTTCTCTTTCACTTTTCAAAAACAATGGTATTTTATAAATTAATAACCACCAGACCCTAGGCTCACATTTTAGCTTTTCCATTGACTGACTTTATGACCCTGGGAAAAACCACATACTTAGCTTTGGTTCTTTGATCTGTAGAGTTGGACACATAATACATACATGGAATTCTTCTTTTCTATTTTAGACTTTAACCTCTTTGATGACATGTACCATATTCATTTTTTATATCTATATTACAAGTGCCTAACACAGTGTCTGCAATATATGTGTTGAATTAATGAGTAAACCTAATGAGCTATAGTGTTAATAAAGGCAATATAGTGTGTGATAGAAGATTCATGGAAGAGGCAAATCTAAAAGCTTTGAAACATGCAAAGATTTCTTGGAGGATGCTTTTCTTCTGCCCCTTGATCTTTCAGACTGGCACTTGGGCTGTTTACCGAATTCTCCAATCTGGCTGTGAGACAAGTGTTTGGTGTAAGACAAATTGGCTACACAGGATGAGTGATGACAGGCATTTGCTTTCATTATCAATGGTGATGTGCTTCATTTTTCATCTTAAAAAAAAAGAATCACATTGAACTGACTTGTTAATTATGCAAACTTTGAACATCTCTGAAGTATCATGGGAAGGGTTACATGGTCTTATCAGGATTAAAAGCCAATGGCAGGACTTCCTCCAGAGCCGAGGCAAACACACCTACTAGCTTTTGTCGAAGAAAGGGATCACTGTGTTGTTTATTTTCACCGTGCTGAAAACCCACATTGCTTGCTGTCAGTCAGTGCTTAAAAGAAAAACTTTATTCACTAAGCTCCCAAATACTAATCAGTTCTATAAATCAGCACATTCATTGGGGAATCTACATCCGTCAATTAGATTATTGTACCAATTGTTTATAAAGTAGGGCATTGGACTCAAACACTGAGACAATATAGCCTAAAGTACGTTGATTTTTACTTGTTATGTGTTGTTTTATTTTAAATAGTCATTTTGCTTAATGGATTTTTAAATATTATAAGATTAAATACATTGCTTTTGTTTCTTTTATGGCGCTTTAAAAATATGAAATATGGAATAAGGATCACCCAGCTCCATCGCCAACTCCATTATGAAGGCTATAGATTTAGAGACAACAACAATAACAAAGAGCAACACCACTGGCAATAATAATGCTTTTTATCTTTCATGGTTTAAGACATGGTTTGTTTTTATTATCTCAACTAGTCATAACGAAATGCTCAGAAAGATTAGATATTTTGAAGTCACCAAGGTCACAAAGCTGTTAAGTTTTAGAGCTACTGCTGATGACCTAAAGGTGTGTCCTTTGGACTAAAGTTCAGCCTTGATCCTAGTCTTGTTTCTCTGCCTGGAGAGGTAAAGGAATAGGGGTAATCACATCTGTTCCTTAATTTCCGTGAGTTTTAGAGCACGCTGTTCAGTAGCAACAATTGTTTAGGCTTCTACTGTGCAATGCACTCTAGATGCCAAAAAATGATAATGATAAATAAAGCAAATTGAATACTCTTGAAGACTTTCTAGTTTGCACGGAAACTCAGGAAAATGCATAAATATGAAAAGCAATGTGGTAAGTGCTATGTTATGGAAGGCTGTGGAATTAGGATGAGGGAATAAATAACCAATTGGCCTAGGTGAACATTGCATTCCACCACAGTTTATATAACCACTTTGTACTGGAGGATTTAAGAGCTTAAACCATGTTCTAGGTTGTTGAATATTTAATAATAGCATCTTTCTACTGAGAATGGGAAGGATGCAAACAGAATTGTCTTCAGTAAGTGATAAATGTGAGAAAAAATATTAATTTCACAACTAAGGAAAAAACCAATTAAGTGACCAGTGGCTAAAGTTCTCATAAATATTCAATGACAAATATTATTTTAAGTGACCACAGGATTATAAAAGAAAGTATCCTGGTACCAACTCGCACTTAGGTTTAGATTTTGTATCATATGATGTTACTTACACTTTAACAAAATATCATTATTGATTACATTCTGAAATGTGGAAAACGATATGGATTTTCAAGAGAATTTGATATTGAAAATGAGCCCAGGTTATAAACACAATATCTTCATTCTGTCTCATCCATTTGGGTTTTTAATAGGCCGTATGATGATTTCTTTTTCATTGCACATTCTAAAGAATCAACCTAGAATTTTAACATACAGCTGTACTCTTTTAAACGTGTTCATCATTACAAGCAATAAGAAATATATCCTTTGAAGTTAGTTGGGACTGCACTGAATTTGCATGTCCCAAGCCAAGTTTGTAATGAACTTTTTTCTCTGATCTCTTCCTCTCCTCTCTCTTTATTCTTCTTCTCTTCCTTGTTTGCAGCTTCATCAGTTGCCATGTTGTGTTTTTTCAAGTGTTTTAAATTGTTACTTTTTACTGGAATGATCTGGTATGGATAATTTAAAGTAGAAATTAAGTGAGTAGGACATAGTATTTTAATAGAGTATTTTTTGGTCTACTGTCACTTTACATGATGTGAAATTTCTCGGTCGTCACAGATTTCCCAAGCTCATCTTTTCACTCTACACAAACACAGGAACAGATATAGTCTCTCTATCTACAACCTGTCTCTTTCTTTCTTCTCCCTTCTCTCTTCCCCCTCTCTCTGTGTGTCTGTATCCTCGTATCTCTCTTTCCCTCTCACCAGTTCAATGCGTCCTGTGATTTTGCCATCTCAGCCCATGTAGGTTTTCTGGCTTTTCCATTATATGCCGTATTTGAACGTTTTCTATACGTTCTTCAATTTTTCTAACATGCTCAATTATGAAAATATGACCTAGAAAAGCTATCAATAAACAAACTTAAAGAGAAAGCTGATTCACTTATTTATTCAGCAAATACTGAGCACAACCTCTCAGACCAAGGCAATGTGAATAGTAATGTAAGTTTCCAGTGACTACAGCTTGCACACAGAATACTCGAAACCTCAGCAAGTTTCACAGATGAAGGCGTATTCACCAGGAATCACATCTGCTGGGATCACTACTCTTTCTCTAGCACAGTCATGACATTTGTCATATAGTAAGTGCTCAATAAGTATTTATGGAAAGAATAAATGACTTCTGAATTAAGGAAATCATAGAGATATTTACAAATTTCTACATGAGATTCCAGTTGTCTTAGAGTCTAACTGTAAGGTTTAGGATGTCACTTTTAATTTTCTTATTTATTCAGTTTGTACTGAAAAAGTAGTGCTTAAAAAGTTAGGTCTTTTATATACTTGGAAATAAAGCCAAGCTGTCAAATGTGAAGTTTACAATAAAACGCCTACTAGGATGTTTGGGGAAAATTAGGTATTCAGTAAGTATCATCTTTATAACTTTTCTCTTTTCATTTGTCACTTTTCTCTTATTTTTTCCATTTAAATTTCACTCTGAGCTGACTTAGGTTTTGTAGTTCTTAAAGGTTATGTGATTTGAGGTACCCTTTGGAAAAAATAATGTAATGAAATGAAAATTAGGTACAAAAGTGAGTAGAAAGAGAATATAACTCATAAAAAATAAATTTTAAAAAGCTGAAAACTACTATAAAGTCTATAAAAATCTAGTAAACTAAAAATATTTAAGCTAATTACTTGATGACTTCAAATCTATATATTTATTGCTCATTATTTTGGATATACATTTAGAAATCTTTTTATATGCCAATAATTTTATAATACATTTTATGTAGAAAATACAAGATTATAATTTAATTCTTCCTGAAACATGATTTACTGAAATTAATCCTTTGTTATAATTTGGGCATGTTTATGTTAGCCTCACAGCTTATAATTTGTTGATGAGTAGTGATACTGAGCCTCTTTTCATATACCTCTTGGCCATTGGTATATATCCTTTTGGTAAAATTCTATTCAGGCCCTTTGCCTATTTTTAAATTAGGTTATTTGTTTACTATTTTGCAACTGAGTTGTAGGAGGTATTTATATATATATATATATATTTTTTTTTTTTTTTGTGGGTACCAGGGGGACGACCTCAGGACCTCGCGCGCCAACAGGCGCCCGTGCCGCTGAGCGATATCACCGGCCCCTTTTTCGTATGTGGGTTCCGGGAGTCGAACTCAGGCCCTCGCGCTTGCAAGGCAGGCGCTTACGCCGCTGAGCCATCTCACCGGTCCGGTATTTATATATTTTGGATATTAAACCTTCATTTCCCGTGTGGTTTACAAATATTTCCTCCTATTCTGAAGGTTGCCTTTTCCTTCTCTTCATTATTTCCTCTGCTATGCAAAAGCCTTTCATTTCAGATGTCCCCCTTTGTCAACTTTTGCTTTTGGTGCCTGTGTTTTGGTGTTACATACAAGATATGATTGCCAGGACCAATGTCAAAAAGTGTTTCTTCCATGTTTTCTTCTAAGCATTTTGTAGTTTCAGGTGTCTCATTTAAGTGTTTAATTCATTTTGATTTGATTTTTTTGTGTAACATACAGGTCCATTTTCATTGTTTTGCATGTGGATATACACCTCTCCAGGCACCACTTGAAGATATTATCTTCTCTTTTCACTGTATTTTTCCCATCTGTTCCTGTGATTGAGTTTGCTTTATGGAGATCAAGATCACCAATTCTATTTCATTTATTCAAATTAGAAGAGTCAACTTTATATATCAGGTCAGAATGAGATACTCCTCTTGAAAAGGATGGATTGAGAAGATTCTCAAATACCCAATTAGATATTTGTATTCTAGCTGGCACATAAATGTTTTTATTTCAAAAATGTTGACTGGGCTCCCAAATGGAAGTAAAATATATCCCCACTCTCTCTCTCCTCTTCTCACCCCCCACTTACTATACGAGTATAGTTCAGCCGTGATCCTTGTTTGGAAGAACTTACAGTCTAGTTGTGGCTGGGAGAAGAAACAGATCTTTTTTTTAAAGAAGAAAATTATATATTGTGATAAATATAGTCTGGATCCATGACTCGGGCAGCTGATAAGCAAGAGAAAGCATTTGGTGTTTGGTGTGTCATTTCAAACATGGCAGGGTTTTCAGTGTGAAAATATGAGAAGAATGACATTCCAAGTAGCTGAATAAAAATACGCAAAAACATGGAGTTTAGAAGGTAGGAGAAGGATCAAATTACTAGACGCAGTAAATAAATATCTTTTTTTTTGAAAAAAATGTATTTTTTAAATATTTTAAAAAATTGTATTTGAATAAGGAAACCTAAATTCCGGGAAGTAACGTGACCTTTCATGACCTTCATAACCAGTAATGTTTATTGAACATAAGCTATGTTACTTGTAACCAGGCTGGACACGTAGAGACTGCACTTAAGGGTCTTGTACTGTATGAATGGAGACAGCTGTGTAAAAGAATAACTCTAATACCACTACAGAGATACAGTATATGTTCCAAATGCCACTACAGAGATATATGTACAAGAAACAGAAAATTCTGGAAAGGCTAGGATTCTCTCTGAGGCGTTTGAACAAGACTCATGTGGGAGTTAAATAAAGTGGGCTTTAAAGTACGAAAAGACTTGGCCAAATTTACAAGTGGGAAGATAGTCTTTATAGAAAAAGGTAGAGGACAAAGTCCAGCCTAGTCAAAAGGGAAGGAACTTAGGAAATGGTGAAATATGTATGATGCCAGTTGAATGGTGGATAGAATGGGTGGCAGGTAATAAGCTGCAACTGTAGACTGGTGCCGGGTTGTAAAGGGCATTATGTATAAGGAGGGTTCACTTGAGATTTTAGCAGGGCCATGGCGTGTGTAGATGAAAGGAGCTTGAAGAATGGAGTGGGGTCAAGAGTCCACTATTGTGTTAGATAGTGGCTTTCAGGCTGAAGAGGAAGATTGGAGTGAGGAGGAATTCTCACTGAATAGCAAAAGGCTCCTGTGAGCTAGAACCAGCTCTACAATGAAGAGAGAAGAGTAAGTCATTTGCCACTTTTGGGATTTTAGGAGGCAGATGAAGACTCTCCCGAGGAGAACTGTTACTAGCCTTTGCCACAGAAAACATACAGTCTGAAAGCCACTATCACCTTGTGGTTTCTATAAGACTTTCACACAAGTTTCTTGCTTTTGTCCCTGCTTAGCTTTAGTAGTTTTCTTAAACTCTCCACATAGGGAAATCTTTCCAGTTGTTTTTCTGTATTTCAACTATGTGAACCAATATTTTTAGCATTTGTTCTGGAAAGTCTTTACTTTAGAAGACACTATGCAAAATTTTGATTTCCTTATTCTTTCTGAAAAGACTGTCATCGAACTTGATATTTTCCACTAGCTGCTTTTATTTACAGTGTACAAGCACCTTGCAGTTAATTAGTACCTGCCAGGTTAATGTTGCTTTCCCTGGCAGTCGCTATCAGTGAGGATTAGGGATGGCTCTGCATTACACAGACTAAAATAATAAGTTCTCAGTTTCTCTCATAAAAGCCAGATCTAGGTAAATGAATACTGGGGTTCTACCGCTGCTGCACAAAACTCCCGGGGACTCAGCTCCTTTCAGCTCACCTGCCACTGCTCATTCAGGAATAGCCCTTTTTTACATGGTCTGAAGTGATCCAGGTACATCGCCATCCCAACAGCAATAAGACAAAGGGTTGAGGAGGGAAGCAAAGGAGACCTGCAAGCTGTTTTCAAGGAAAGGTTCTTCAAACTTTTGAAGAACCATCTTCCTATAAGTCATTGGCCATACTAAGCCCATGGAAGCTACTTCTAGCTACAGGACATGTGGGGAAATCCAGCTACATCATCTAATTTTGAGGAAAACAAGAATGAACATTCAAGGACATTGAATTTAAAAGGAAAAAAAGAGGAAATATGTTGTCTTAGACAGATACAAACTTTAGAGAGCCAGAAAACCTTTTCTCAGATGTGGTTTTACCTGAATCACCTCCCTGAATCTGTTTGTCCTCCTAAAATTAATCAGCATTCTCTTGTAGCTTTTATGGCTGAAGATGAAATGCATCGATGAATTTATCAGTGCCTTGAAAAATGTACAACTTTGAAGCATTACCTTTTATAGTATTCAGCAAGTTTTTAAATACAAAGTCAAAAATATTACTGAGGAACTATATCAGTTTTTATGTCAATCTTGTGGTAACATTATTTGCCAATCAGAAAAAGCAAGTATTATCTACAAATAACTCATATAGATTAAGAGAACACATTTCTGTTAATGAAACACTTTCAGGAACATGATAATGAGTTTGACTCTGCTGTAAACTCCATGCAGTAGGAGTTACTATGCTTATATTTTATAGATAACAAAAACCAAGACAAGTAGAGTAAATGAATGGATTAGCACCAAGTAACTGAGTGGTTGGTTTAGCAACTATGCTATCTTCGAATCTCTCATTCTTATAATCTGTGTGGCTTCTCCAGTCCTTATGGGTAACATTTGTTGCCCATTTGATAAAGTCTGGATCTTTCATATTAGGATAGACTCTCAGTTATTTATCCTTGCTTTATTTCTATTTCTGCCCAATATGAATTATATATACTAGTTTCCCAGTCCTTTCTGGCACACTCATTACTTTGCAAAACTACCTAACTTCTTGCCCCATTAAAATGTCTTTTTGTTCTTTGTGCACTCAACTTCTGCCGCTTCTCTCAGTGTCAACTGAGATTCTCCATTCTCTGCGAAGCAGTTCCTGGATACTGCAGGGCGCACAGATTCTCCATTTTCCTGAACTTCTGTACCATAGAGAATATTTAGAGAGTGAATATATTACATTTAATTATAGAAGTAAATTACACACTGTATCAGGTTGTTCCATATGTCTTAGCTTATTCTCCCCAATATTCTTAGCATTTGTCCTAGACTTCAAGGTCTTGAATTTCTTAGGCAGTTTTAGTAGCACAAGGGCACTGGTAAAAATCTAGGAAGAACAAAACTAATTCAGACCTAAATTAAGCCAACGATAAACCCTTAAGCAACCATGAAGATTTAGTCTGAACTTGCATGGTGGATGAGGTAATACATTCAAAGATGCAAAGAGACTGAGCCAGTGTCAACAGGTAGGAATTGAGTAGGGCTATGGTAAACAAGATAACCTCTACTCTCAATTGAACATTCAACTGAAATCCAAATACTCTGTTTTTGTGTATTTTGTGTCTCTGCATAGTTCACTATTCCAAGTTTAGATAACCCAGAAAAATAGAGGCATTTCAGTTTAATAGTAGCCCTTGGGTTAATTTATGTGTATCTTATATTCAAAATCAAGAGGACCAGAATTGATAAAAATTTTATCTGTACAAGTCACAGATAAAATCTTCTAAGTTAGGATATTAAAGTGAACTGCAGAGACATTCTGTTTTGCATATAGTCATGAGATATTTCATTCATATTTATAATATCACTTACAGAGGTTAACTATATCATTGCTTTCCTGTCATATGTAATGTAAATTTTTCAGGGTAAGGATAATGTGTTTTGCTTGTGCTCATTTTGTAATCTTAAATGTAACTAGAAGAGTGGCAGCAAAACATAATTCATAGTAGTACACTGTTACAAACATAGATGATATTTAAAAATTTATTTTTGGTGTATGATTTTTTTTTTCTTTGAGTGAGCCTATAGATAACTTAAGTATTTAAAGACTGCAAGAATATTCCCAATTCATTTTATGATGCTGAATTAAATTTGTCAAGTAGATTTTTAATGTTTTTACACATACGTACTTTCCCCTGGATATGTTATTTATCAGTCATCTATTCATCCATTTATGTATCTTTATTTACATGCAGAAATGGAAATATGAAGAGAAAAGATGTGCCTCCACTGTTGCTACTAATAAGCCCATGATTTTTACATTCATATTTGTGTTTAAGATAATGTTCAGGACCACAGGGAAAACACTGACATTGAGAAGTCCTGGCATATATTTGAAATGTCTTATTTTATTGTTACTTCAGAGTGCAAATTTGATCCCTACTATTGAGAATTTTTTGGTTACAGTTATTTTTTGTTAGAAAAAATAATCATCTTATACTATTTGAGTATTACTCATTTTGAGAGGAATCCTAGACTTTCAAATCTACAAGGGGACCTTAGAGACATTTTCATCTAACACTTTATTCTAAATGAGTCACATAACTTACGCAAAGTTACATGGGTAAAGAATGGTGGCATAGAGACAAGAGAACAAGCCTGTTGGCCTCGTTCTTAGCCTATTTCTATTTCTCTCTTTCTTTTTCCCTATGAATTTTGATTAATAGATTTTTAATTCTCAAAAGAATCATTGTAAGAAGCAGGCTGATTTATCACTAATCCTTTCCTCTCTCCTTCTTTGCCCCTCCAGCTCTCTTCAATCTAATTCCTGTGGGGCTGCGTGTGGTGGCCATTCAAGGGGTGAAAGCCAGCCTCTATGTGGCCATGAATGGTGAAGGTTATCTCTACAGCTCAGTGAGTACCGTGTGTGTTTTTGTGTGTGTGTGCGTGTGTGTGTTAACTCGCACCAAGGTAATGAAGTAGCCATTATTTTAGAGAAACAAATTGGAAGTTTAAGTTAAGTCATTTTTAATCTAGTTTTTCAAAATTTTAATAAGGGAGTTATAACTTAGAATCTTATAGATCATGTCCTATTGGATGAGAAAGACCGAGTTACTTTCCATGTGATGTAAATTCTCTACATTTTCATTTTTCTTCTAGAGTGTACCCCATCTTTGAATTTTAAATTTGTTTAATTTGAGGAGTAAGACATTTTTCCTTTCCTCTGTTACACATCCTTCAAGCAGAGAAGATGGATCAGGAAGGGAAATTCTCTGAGTTTTCCAAGAGTCTTCTTTGTCCTATTGCGAGAAAGAATTTTCAGAATATATTATGATTTCATTTGTATTTCATCAATCTGTGTAGTGTCTAATGTGTCATATTCTTGGAGTAACTGTTTAATTCAAAGGCAATGTGAATTTGAAATGAGGTCTGGATTAGGGGCAGAGATATGTGTGTATCATTTGCATTTCAGTTACTATCTAGATATTCCCTTGGATAAATCACTTTCCCTGTTTAGCTTGATTTCCGGTGTTGGCGATTGTCTTGCCTAACACCTCTTTCAAATCTAAAACTGACAAAACTGCATAGCTACATTGTGAGCACTGATAGATCTTAAAGTACTTAACACTGTTCTGATGCTTATCTCACTCTCAAAATAATAATTTATACACTAAAAGACTGTGGCTGTATTCAATGCTGTATATATATACAATTTCTGCTTTCTCATGTAAGAGTTGCCCATCTGTAGTTAATAAAAAACATTCTTAAAAATCACAGATACAAATTTCCACCCTTATTTTCTATGATCTCAGTACATTATACAGGATTATTTGGGAAGTTCACTTGTCTACTTGATTGTAAATAAGTTATTGGATAGTTCTCCTAGGCTCTCTCAGCATTTTAAGTAAATGAATCTCTGGTATATTATATTTGCTTATTAGTAATACATCTGTCATTCATATTAGAATTGAAGTTAGTGGAGTTTGAATGTTCTCAGTGAATACATAATAAATGAATGAGATGATAGATATGCTAATAACCCTGATCTGGTCATCACGCATTGTACACATATATTTAAATGTCACACTATACTCTATAATTATGCACAATTACTATGTGTCCTTTAAAATGAAAATATATTTTAAGAAGGAATTAAAGTAACTATTTTACTTCTGAACACATTCAGATCTGGTATGTATTGATATACTGTATGTGCACATATACATTTTTCAAGTCAGTGGTCAAAAATACTTAAAGATATATTTTCAGTCAAAGTATGAAGCGTTCATTCATTTATAGCGTGTGTCATTCTTCTATTAGTTCTTTGTGCCCAGTTATTGTGAGTGCATTCTTAATGAAAGAATCAAAATGTGAAAAGGAGAGACAGCAGGTGGTTTTGAATAATCCTAGTTAGTTAAAGTTTACAAAAACATTTGAAAGCAATAGCAGTTGATCTTTAAGAATTTAATTAGTCATCAACTAAGCAGCTAAAGGTAGACTGTATTGTAGACGTGATATTTAAAAGGTTCATATCATTGGGCTAGAATTGATTGCCAAAAATTCAGTAAAAAGAAAAATACATAAAATCTGACAGCTGTGTTGTAGGCTGGAGACTGAGTGTTTGTGTGTGTGCCTGTGCGTGTGTGTGCTTGCATGCATGTGTGCATGTGTGTGCAAGCGTGCGTGTGTGCAGAATGGTGGGAAAAGCAGGTAGGTTTTATCCTCTACAACTTTTTCTGTCTTTGTTTTAAACTGGGCTTAAGACCACTCATGGTGGTGCGTGCCTGTAGTCCCAGAGCTATGGCAGCCTAAGGCAGGAGTACCTCAAATTCAAACATATCCTGGGCAACTGAACAGCTTAGAGACTTAATGGGACTTTATCTCAAAAAAATATATTTACAGGGGCTGGAGATGTAGCTCAGCGTGATGGTGCTGGGTTCAATCCTCAGTACCAAAAAACCCCAGAAACACAAAAAAACAAACAAAAAACTCAAAAAGTGGGTTAAGGCACAGGGGCCTGGACCCCATAGGGTAGAGGGAATTTTAAGAAACTATTGAGAATTTTGACTGCACGAGCTTATTTGTAATGGAACCAACACCTTAGAAAAGCCAATAATCACTTACTAAGTTACCTGTTTGGGATAAGTTACCTGTTCGATATTTTCAGTTCTCCTCTCTATCTCCTCTCTAGTTAGACTTGCCTTATATTGGGAATCACAGTGCTTGCCCCTGCCTATTGTGTTGTGTGGTACTAGGAACAATTTTCCTTTATTCACAAAAGTGTAGCATCACTGACATTGACCATCTGGGTCTCTGCTTTCAGAACTGCCCTCTTTCTGGTTAGGGTTAATTGGGGTACGTACTGATTTTCAATTTTAGACAGGAAGCATAGGCCTGCAGATTCTGCACTAGGACGAACAGGGGCCAGTGTTGAGGTGTGAAGGTCGCCACACACCTTGTGCTATTGCTGCCCTGGGTGTCCTGCTGCAGCAGGCCAGCGGGGCTGGAGTTCTCTGGTGAGTAAATCTGCTGTTAATCTTGGCTATCCCAAGGTGTTTTTATATGCATGAAGGCTCGCAGGCCTTTGAATAGCAATTTCCTATTTCCTGTGAAAGTTGTAGTTGAGCACACCAAAAGGAGCCTAAATTGTGGTATCGTCAGGGACAGATTTTGCCTGGGCAAACTAAAAAGGTCCTAAAAAGCTTGTTGCGACTCCAAGAGACATATAACGACTGGTAGAATTTATCTAGGATCATTAATTACTTTTCACTCATATTTCAGCCTGAACTTCATTCCCTTGTTACTTCCGATGTCCTCTTCTCTGAGAAACAGGAGAAGCGCAAAGATGGACTGACTCTTAAGGACCATAAAGCTAGGGCTAAAGATCCATTCTGAAAAATCGATGTTTCAGTAGGCCAGTTTAACTCATATATATTTGATGAAACTGTTGATGTGTCTGGATTCATTTTTTTCTCATTGTACCTTTTAGTTTTCTAGTCTACTTTTAATTTTTTTATTTCTGTTGCATTATTGAAGTTTCTGTTCATTGTGAGTTCTTCTACTAGTTTATAAATTGAAGCCACATTATTATTCTTTCAGTGGTTGTGCATATATTTTATGTCCATATGTAATTGCATAGTTTGAGAAATATTTTTTGTGTTTCTCTCTTCCTTCCAAACAGCTTATAGGCTTTAGGATGTTTTCTTAGATATTTATAAATGCTACTATTCTTTTTGCAAATTCAGTTAGTTGTACTTTAAAGTAGTTATTTCTGCTATTGTACCATTTTTTATTATAAATTCTGTGGATATACTTTGTGCATGTGGGTGTGTGTACGTGCATGTACATATCCAACTTGGCCTGTTTACGTTCTAGTCTACATCTTGAGTTGTTTTATAGGTGAGAATCTGTTAATTCACTTCATGTAAGTGGATTTTGTCCTTTGTCACTTGAACTTCAGTTTTGATTCCTAGAAGAACATTATTTTTCTTTGAATTCAGAAAATAATATCCCCTTGGCTTCAAGCATCTCTTCTTGACTGTGGGTAGGTTAGTGCTCATTTCACATTCTTTCCCGGATAGGTAATCTCTATGGAAACTTAAAAAAATGTTTTGTCTTTATACTTAATGTACTGCAAACTCAGTCTGCAATTGGGAATGTACTTATAATCCAAACAATTGTATTTCTCCAATTGTGGAAAATTTTAACTCATCTCCCATATACGTTCTCTTTCTTTCTCTTGCTTTCTAGTCTTTGGTGCTGGCAATACTTACACAATTTGAGTTAGAAACTTCCAAATTCATCTAGTCTAGAATGTACACCATCTGTTTTGTGATTTCAATCACAATGTTTCTTGTTTTTGAATGTCGCATGGTTTCTGTTTAATATCTTCCTGTTCTTGACTTACTATTTTCTGTTTTTATTATCTGGCTCCCCCACTTTTTACAGAAAGTTACTAATTCATCTGTCTCCCTGAGCTTTCTTAACATACACTGTCAGACTTGAATTCATATTTCAATTACTGATTGCTTTTCTTGCAGTCCTGGGAAAGGAACCCATAGCTTTCCTTATGCTAGGCGGGCACTCTACCACTCAACTACACTACCAACCCTTAATCATTGATTTCTGTTTCCTGCCATTTTAGAATTTGATTTAGTTAGGGTTAGAATTTAAAAGTTTCTTTTCAAGTATCTAGGATTTTGGGCTCTGAGTGCATTGTGTCTCGCTCCTCTTTTTGCTTCTTCCTCTGAGGCTTGCTGTGACTTCTAGCATCATTTTTCTTTCTTCCAACAAGCCTCCAGTAGTCCTAGTTTAGGATAAGATTTTAAAAGAGTCGTTTCAAGGCTCCTGTCCTACTGTAATATTGGCGTGAAGTGAAGGGCTGGGTTTTGGAATGATTTGGTCTATTACTCTCATGATGGTCTATGGCTGTATCTTGCAAGACTGTAGCAGCAGTTTTTAGTTCAACATTTTTGGAGTTGCAGCAGGACAATTCTATCCCAGCCTCTGATACAGCAGCTAGCCTGACTTTGCCTGCTTTGTTGCATAGAAGGATTTTATTTCCATCCATTGCCTGGAGCAAATCTTGGGCCACACAGCTTTCTTCAGGACCTGAAGCCCTGCTTTCCAGCAGCTGCGACCTGCTTGCTGCCTTCTCTTTCTATTCCATAGGGACCTTTGCTTGGTTCCATCCTGGCAATGATATTTAGGCCTCATAATTTTGTATTTTATTCATCCTAAATGTCTGTTAGGACAGAGCGAGTGTATGATAGTATAAACTCACAGTCGCTCTTTCTTTCTGTCATTGGAGTAAGATAAAGTAAAATCTAACATCTTTACTTTCTAGGGTACATTGTAGTAGTGTTAAACATATGCAGGTAGTTGTGCAACAAATTTCTGAAAGTTTTTTCATGTTGCAAAACTGAAATTCTTTACACATTGAACAATTCCCTTTCTCCTCTCTCTCACCTCCTGGCAGCCACCATTCTTTATTTTGTCTCTGAGTTGGACTATGGTAGATACTTGGTATAAGTGGAATTATGCACAGATTTTTTGTCACTGAGTTATTTCACTGAGCAAAATGTTCTCAATGTCCATCCATGTTGTTGCATATGACAGGATTTCCTTCATTTTAGTGCTTAAATTCCCTTATATGCATTTATGCCACCTTTAAAAATCTATTCATCTTTTGATGGACATTTAAGTTATTTCCACTTCTTGGTTATGTGATTAATGCTGCGAAGAACATAGGTGTATAAATATCTCTTCAAAATCCTGCTTTTAATTCTTTTGGATAAATACCCAGAAATGAGCCTGTTGGATCATATGACAATTCCATGCTTAATTTTTTGAGGACACTTCATTTTCTCTTCCATAGGAGCAACATTATTTTATATCATATTCACACTGTACAAAGGTTCAAATTGCTCTATACTTACCAACACTTGATAATCTCTGGGACTTTTATTTTTTAGTAATGGCTATCCCGCTATTTTTGACATGATATCTCAGTAGGGTATTGATTTGTATTTCCGTAATGATTAGTGATGTTGAACATCTTTTCATACACCTGCTACAGTGTCATTTGTGTATCTTCTCACAGACATGTCAATTCAACTCCTTTGCCCGTTTTTAAATTGTTGTCTGTCTTTCCTTTCTGTTGTAGAGTTGTGAAAGTGGTGTATATAGCCTGGATATTAACTCTTTATCAGATATGAAGTATCTTCTCTCATCCTATAGGTTGCATCTTCACTTTGCTGATTGTTTCCTTTGATATACAGAATTTTTAAATTTTGATGAAGTCCCATTTGTTTATTTCTGCTTTTGTCGCCTTCAGTGAAAGAAATCATTGCCAAATCCTAATGTCATGAAACTTTACTTGTGTTTTCTTCTAGGAGATTTATTGTTTTAAGTCAGTATGTTTTGAGTTGTCTTTGTGTATGGTATAAAACAGTGATGGTGAACCTTTTAAAGCTTTCAATGGTAATGAACTGCTGGCTTTGGCACATGTGCCATAGGTTTGCCATCACTGGTATAAGGTAAGGGTCCAGTTTCATTCTTTTGCACATATATGCCTGGCTTCCCCAACATCACTTACAGTGAAACTATCTTTTTCTATGTGTGGTCTTGGCATGCTTGCTGAAGGTAATGTGACCATAAGTGTGAGGGCTTATTTCTGGTCTCTCTCTCTTCCATTTGTCTATATGTCTGTCTTTATACCAGTACCATGCTAGGTGATTACTGTAGTTTTGTAATATGTGTTAAAGTCAGAAAGTAGGAGATTTACAGCTTTATTGGCTTCTTTATTTTTTTCTCTGTTTTGGCTATTTAGGGTCATTTGAAAATTCATGTAATTCCATCATGGTTTCTCTACTTTTGCAAAAAAAAAAATCAAAATTTTTGGTAGGAATTGCATTGGAGATGTAAATTGCTTTGAGCCATATTGGCATTTTAACAATATTAAGCAGTCTACTCTATTAACATGGGTTATTGTTCCATCTACTTGTGTCTTCTCTATTTCCTTTCAGCAAAAAGATTTTCTACGTACAAGTTTTTCAGCTCCTTTGTTCAATTCACCGTACTCTTTTGAATGGAAGTAAAAAGTAATTTTAATACCAGTAAGGAAATAAAACTTCTGGAAGGCCTCACATTTCTACATAAAAGAGGCTTATGGATGTTAGAATCTTCTCTTTCTGAAATCCCTTCTTCAGGAAATTCTGCGATGTGTGAAAACCTACTGAAATAGACCTTTCCGCAATTTTTACCTTACAGACAGTGTCCTTAATTTTTAAAAACTTGTTAATTAACTAGTTTTGAATTTAATCTTTTAATCTTTTACTCTGTTTGAGCTTTACACATTTTGCAAAAGCTTGTAATACCACCTGAATTTTCCCAAGCGTTTGTACTTGGGTGGGAGTTGGAGGAGGAGGACCTATTTTCGTCTTGCACAAAAAGAGCAAAGCCTAAACAAGTCCCTTCTTTCTACCCTTCATTATAAATTTACTCGCATCAATACCTTTTTAAATTTAAGTAGATTGGACTGAACCTTGTAGACATGAATTATTTGCAGGTAAGCACCATGGGATATACCATTATAAAGCTATATTATTATTATTATTTTTTTTGAGTGTGTGGGTACGGGGGGGTCGACCTCAGGACCTCGCGCGCCAGCAGGCGCCCCTGCCGCCGAGCGATATCACCGGCCCTTTTTTCGTATGTGGGTTCCGGGAGTCGAACTCGGGCCCTCGCGCTTGCTGGGCAGGCACTTAAGCCTTTGAGCCATCTCACCGGCCCTAAAGCTATGTTATTTTCAGACTGTGGTTAGAAAACTGGTGATACACTATTTTAGCTAATTATTGCATGGAATGATATTTGTAGTAAAATATGGAAGGCTGAAAAATAATATTACCACAGTGCCATTGCTGACACTGTTCTGTGTTTACCTTTCCCTGTTCTGTAACTTTGTAATTCATAATCTCCTTATACCTCACCTCAAATGTTACCTGATACATTTTCTCACTTCATATCACATTCTCATTGAGAATCAGAAGCTACTTCCCTTTAATGTCCCAGCATGTTACTTCTATTTTGCTGGTGGATAAGAATTATATCTTATATGTTTTTGCTGCTTGGACTGCCTATTTTCTCCAGTTATAGAATTAAGCATATTCTCTGGTAAAGGAAAGCTTTCAATAAAGACTTGTTGAATTTCAAAATACTGTATTGCCTACTTCAAGTTTAAATGGAATGAATTGCATATGATATTTGACCAATTAATTATGATTACTTTCGTCAATTTTTATTGATAGTCTTATAAGACCACTGCTCAAATGTTTTTTCTTCAAAGCCAATCTCATTAAACCTAAAATTCATTCAACATATATTTATTGGAACTTTACCACTGGCCAGGCAAAATACACTGATCATACAAATGTGGGTAAAATAGACAAGATCACTTTCTTCTTCTCCTTCTCCCTTTTCCTATCCCTCCTCTTCTCCTTCTTTTTCTCCCTCTCCTCATCCCTTTTTCTCTCCTGCTACCTTTTTTCTGCTTCTGCTTCTCCTTCTTTGAGACAGTGTCTTGCTTATAGTTCAGGCTGACCTTAAACTGACTACATAGTCCAGGCTAGCCTCAACCTCTCTGCAATCCACCTGCCTCTGCCTCCTGAGTGCTGGGATTACAGGCATCTGCCACCATGCTTGACTAGATCCTTTTCTTAAAGTATCCACTTATTGTCATCTTTAGCTGTTATATGGAGTTTGGGAAAAATACAAAATTGGAAGTCACAGTCCCAACAACCTGCACTTCTGACACCAACTTCAAGTTTAAGGGTTCACAAAAAAAACCCTCTTGTTCAATGATTTACTCTAAAGAATAACAGAACTCATTGAAAGTTTTTTTTATTATACTCATCATTGTGGATTATTGCAGAAGGAATACAAGTTAAAATCAGCCAAAGGAAGAAACACATGAGGCAGAGTCCTGCAGAAGTACCAAATATTATGGGTCAGTTTTCTTCTTGAGGAGTCAGCATGTTACTCCTCTGGTTTCAATGTGTGGGAACGTGCATGAATTGTTCTCAACCAGGAACTCACCTGAGCCTCCATGTTGAGATTTTACGGGATCTCCAACAAGTGGTCTTGACTGGTTGATCGCTCATATGGTTCCTCTCAGGCTCCAAGGGAATCCCACCTTACATCGTGGTTGGTAGTCTTTGGCTGGTTCATGGCCCTCAGGCAAACAAAGATTGCCTCCAGAAACCAAAGGCAAAGGTCACGCCTTCTGGGGGGCAAAGTTAATTTCTTTATGTGTTTACAGAAACATCCAGCTGAAGTGACTGTTATATTCTATTAATATTCTCCTCTGATTCTGCCTCCTGTCTCAACCCTCACCATTCTGCCTGCCATCCAGTTTCCTACCCCAGCTTGGAAGAAGGAAACGATGAAAGAAAAGGAAGTTGAGAGTAACATCTGGAATAACAATATTTGGGAAATAAAGCCATAACTCAATGATTTGGAAAACTTAGGAAGCTTATCATTTGCATCTGGAAAAATGACACTTAAAAATAAGGCAATTGGAATAATTTGCATTTTTAATGAAGATTTTAACACACAGCACGCTTTTCACTGACATTTCAATAGTTTCTAATGATTAAAATGTTTGCAGAAGGTATTTTTGTACTACACCACTGTTTAAATTATAACCTTTGCATCTCTCAAATATGAGTTAGGTAATTTATGAACTAATGAGAGTTGACTTTGACTGAGAGTAAGTGAATGTCAAATTATAAGAACGGAAATTTTTATTTTAACACTGCCTTAACCCGTAGCACGTGTACCTGAGTCTGTATCAGTGATGAATTCATTCTTCCGAGTCAAGCTATGTTCTAATGAGTAATATAAGTTGTCGTAAGAGTAGCTATGACAGTGACAGTCATAACAGCAGTACTGATGGCTGCACTTGTACAAATAATATAGTTTTTATTATTTTAAAAGGTCTTTTTAGATTTGTATTCAAATTTCACAGCATGAGGAGGGGCAGGAATGAACTATTAGATGTTGATGAAAAGCTGAGCTGGCCAGTGAGATGGCTCAGTGGCGTAAGCGCCTGCCTTGCAAGCGCAAGGGCCCGAGTTCGACTCCCGGATCCCACATACAAAAAAGGGGCCGGTGATATCGCTCAGCGGCACAGGCGCCTGTTGGCGCACGAGGTCCTGAGGTCGACCCCCTGGTACCCACAAAAAAAAAAAAAAAAAAAAGCTGAGCGTACAGAGCTTAGCGAGCTAAATAAACCCTTCCTGGTAAGTGAAAGAACCATGACTTAAATCGAAGTTTTAACTTCAAAACAATGAGCTTTTCATGATACTGTACTGTCCTTGGCTTAATGTTTAATGAAACCTTTTCATTGTAGAGTGTGTCTCATTTTTCCTCAGGATTTTATGTAAACTGTCTCATTTGAACATTGCAATCATTCTGGGGTTATTGCTGAGTGATACAAGGTGCATCCGGGAAATGGAAAGATTAAGTGACTAAATGATACCGCTCAATAGAGCTGAAGAAGGTTAAGAGAAAAGAACTGGTTCAATGTTCATTTCTTTCATCAGCATTGCTTCTCCTATTTTCTATTTCAATGGAGTATGTGCCACTCTATAATGTTACAATCAATATGAAAGCATAAGTCTTTGAAAACCAAGGCAACCTCTCATCTTGTTTGTGATGACTTTATTTAAAGTTAGCAACAAAAAAATTATATCAACAACAAAAACAAAAATGGGATTGCTTGATGAAGGCATCGTTTTGGCACCATTTAGAATTCCAGCAGCAGCAGTTATTGCTAAGCAGGTGAGGCCTTGCTGATTTTACATTGAACCACTGAGTCAAGGGTTACTGAGAAACACGGAGAGGATCTCTGAAGAAGAAATAAAGAAAAGCTTGCTGTTGAGAACTCTAAGGAGAGGCCCATTTTATACTCAGAAGGAACATCACAGGAAGAAGTGCTTGTTAGTTTATAAGATGTGTTCAAAACTTAGAGTGAATATTAAATTAAAAAATATGTTACAGTAAATGACACATTACTATTAATTCTCTTCAGAGTACTTAACCCTCATTTCCAACAAACTTATCCCATCCTTCTTGCCACTTTCTGAAGCAATTCGGCAAGTCCTCTTTTGTGAGTGCCCTTACCTGCACTGTCATGGCTGCCTTGATGTCCTGAATCAATTCAAAGTGTTTGCCTTTTGTGGTCATTTTGACTGTGGGGAAGAGCTGGAAGTCACATGGTGCTGGATCTGGTGTCAAGGCAGGTGAAGATGCACCTTAATGATTTATGAGCCTGTCCTGTTATTGGATGCACACAGCAAGAGCATTCACCATATTTTTGATCGCATTGCAAAAACATGTATGAAAGAGGACTTCCAGAATACTTCAAAGTGGAAAGAATCATGGGATAAATGTGTTTGAAGCAAAAGGACTACGTTGATGGGGATTAATGGCAATGTGTTTTTCATTGTAATACATCTTTTATTTAAACTTTCACTGTGTATTATTATTATTACTTTTTGTGGGTACCAGGGGATCGACCTCAGGACCTCATGCGCCAGCAGGCGCCCGTGCCGCTGAGCGATATCACCGGCCCTTTTCCCGTATGTGGGTTCTGGGAGTTGAACTCAGGGCCTCGCACTTGCCGGGCAGGCACTTATGCCGCTGAGCTATCTCACCGGCCCTTTCAGTGTGTATTGTGATCACATTTTGTACTTCTCTATTTCTTTTATTTCCTCACCATTTAGACTTCCATATTTTCCTGTCATTCAGTATTCAATAACCATTTCCATAACTTCTGTAGTCAAAAATAGCTCCCATATTTTGTACTTTGATAGCACATTTACCTGTATTTCTTTTTTTTTTAATTAGAATTACTTTTATGGCTTATCTATCCCTTCAGATGCCAGCTCTTTGATGTTGGGGGTCATAGCTCAGATAGATTAATACCTCTGGTAACACTGAAAACTGCAATTCCGTGTGGAAGTATTTGTTACAGTCTTGTTATATGAGTTGATGGAGGCCTCATGCAGCTTAATTCTGGCAATAATTTATTGACGGTCCACTCTTTTTTTTTTTTTTTTTTTTTGTGGGTACCGGGGGGTCGACCTCAGGACCTCGTGCGCCAGGAGGCACCCGTGTCGCTGAGCGATATCACCGGCCCCTTTTTCGTATGTGGGTTCCGGGAGTCGAACTCGGGCCCTCGTGCTTGCCGGGCAGGCGCTTAAGCCGCTGAGCCATCTCACCGGCCCTGACGGTCCACTCTTAATGGCTGTTGTAATAATTTTCCTGATTGTGGCTCTACACACTTTCCAATTTCAGCTGCGCACCTTTTTTTTTTCTTTTTTTTTTTTTTTAATGTGGGTACTGGGAGTCGAACTTAGGACCTCGTGCTTACCAGGAGATGCTTGTGCTGTTGAGCGATATCACCAACCCTTTTCTTTCTTTATGTGGGTTCCGGGAGTCAAACTCAAGACCTTGTGCTTGCCAGGCAGGCGCTTATGCCCCTGAGCCATCTCATCAGCCCAGCTATGCACCTTTGAACAAGCTGTGACTATCTGCTAGTACATGTAAACTTTGCTAATCACATTCCTCCTGATTGGAGGCTGATGTAGTATCGCAGTTTTAAGTGGTGATATTACCATACTTCCCTCTCTATAGTGAATACTGCTTACAAAAAGACTAGCCAAGGCATCTTCCAGGGAAACCATCTGGTCATTACAGTTCATCTGTAAGTGAAAGATTTCTTTTCCAAGCTGAAAATAAATGGTAGGTTATTTTAAACAACCATATTTAGAATAGAAGTATAAAACCGTTATTCACTCTGAAATTTGCATTTCTATATCAACTTATTTTCTCACATAAAGTCCTAAATGTTGAGGATATTAAGAACTATTACTTGGGATAAAAGGTGGGAGAGAAAGAGAGAGAGAGAGATTTAGCCATTAATGCCATATGAAACATGGGACATGGAGTTTAATGATACCTGAATAGAGAAAAGTTAAAGGCAAGATTACAAAGGCTTATTCAGTAATTGTGTTATTAAATATTCAATTTAGGTTATTAAAACAACTTTTTTCTTCTTATTAACTTGTGATTTCCATGAATTTTACACCGTTTCTTTTTCTTTTTAGAGTAATTTTTGGCCATGACACCTAAAAAAATTATTTATTATGCCTATTTCTTTTTCACCCATATGTACTAATTAACTAAAATTGGAGTATTCTTTTCAACTAAGAAGAAAAAAATATGGAATCTGGCAGTTGTTACTTGCAAATATGTAATACATATTTTTTTTGTATGAGTGTATATGAAGGTCAAATTGTGTTTCCCCAGAATCAATCAACACATCATCATTGTACTTTCAGTAGGTTTTGAGTTTTAAAGGTAAGCGTCCACTGTTACAATGTATCATATTTTACTTTCAATAAGAGATTTATATGCATTTCTCCATTTTTTAAATCTATTTTAATGTCTTATCTATCCTATCTGATATGAGATATTTGAATTTAGGTGTGACATCTAATATAGACTAATATTTCCCATAAAGTTGAAAGTTCCATTCCTGTGTGACTGCATTTGTTAAATTCTTCTTGAGTGACTGATGGAGGCATTATGCAATTTAATTCTAGCAGTAATTCATAGATTGTCTGGTCTTAAGGTCTTTGCATTAATTTTCCTGATTGTGATTCTGCACACTTTCCAATTCAGCTACAAATTCATCCTTGAATATACTATGACTATTCTATTGTTAGTGGTAAGTAGTATTGGCTTTATTCCAAGAGTTTATTACCTCCTAAAAATGTTAATACATTATCTCCAGGGCTAGCCTTAATTGTTAAAATTAGCATATGTGTTTCTAGTAACATTTTTTACTGAAAAATAAAGGCAAGATTCAGCTTCTTAGAGCAACACTAATGAGGACCTTAGGGTTGAATAGTTGAAAACGATACCAAATTTTACATTTTTCCTTTCTGTCTTGCCATTAGGCACATTAGCTCAGATAGTCATATTTCCAAAGATTCTAGGTCGTGTTCAGGCAGTATTTATTAAGTAGTATTTAAAAATGTGGGGCTATAGAAATAAAACTGAACTGAATCAGCTCTGTAACTTGCCTTTTTAATGAAAAATGTTGGAAAATTTTCACTTTCTGGACTCTGTACTCTTATATGTAAAATGGGGATAATAATGACAATGCCTGCTTTATAAGATGGGAAAGGGATCAAGAGTAGGAAAGAGCAAGGAGGGATGTGAAGGGTGGGTCACCCCAAAAGGAGATTAAGATGTGTTATATACATGTACCAACTCCCCATGGTAAACGTATTCATTAGTTAAAGCAAAAATGTATTCATTATGTAAGGCAAAGAGAAAAGAAAAATAAGATTGCTTTGGATTAAATGGAAAGATTCATGAAAGTTCCAAGTACAGTGTATAGCACTGTCAATTAGTATTAACTGTAAACAGTAACAGTAGTATAAGTAGATATATTAAAGGTGCTAAGTGTACCCTATACCCTCAATCAGTTTCTTATTTTCACTCATTGAAGTTTATGTGGGATTAATCCTATGTTCAGTTGTATGGGTAGTTCCAGTTACCCAGTCCATTATCTTTAGCCAATCTGGCCATTGGGGTTTGGTTGCAGAGTATATCTCAGCTAATTAGGGCCAATTAGCTTAATGCTCAAAATTTGACTTTATCTGAAAGAGTTGCTTCATTTATTTATTGAATTGTGCTTGGAATTGAGAACATAAAAAGGACTAGAGCCATCCTAACACCACAAGGGTCTAAGAATTATTCCAAAATTCAGAGGACAAGAGGCCTGGGTTAAAAGATGTAGCAAGTAGGTCTCCTTCATATTCTTTGAATTTGCATACAGAGGCACACTTGAAGCTGGCCCTACCCCTCAGCTTTTCAGACACACAAGCCAATGGAAACCCTTCTTGTATAAACCATTTTTTAACCTGATAAACTGATAGGGAGATGAACAGTTTTCACTGTAGTAAGATTTTCCTAGAAAGCTGACTTTCCATTTATTCCATGTTCTCCTTATTCTCCAAGGATGTTATCCAGTGACTTCCATCTCTGTCAAGGTTACGACCTTGCTATGGCTTTCCAGTCCAGACTGGTTTCTAGAATATATTCCTTGTCTTTATTCTGCCTTCCATTGCTTCCCTCCTCTAAAACTAATGTAAAATTGGTAGTCTTCATACCTGAATGTTTCTTGGGTTTATAACAAGAAAAAATATCAAACAGTACTGATCGATTATTTTTTCTTTATTCTCCCGAGCACCAGCCAGGTTTTCAACTCCAGGAAACATTCCTTCTTAATATTTCTCCTCATTTTACTCACATGGAGGAAAGTATATATATATATATATATATATATATATATATATATATATATATATATCTATGATGCACGACTTTCATAGACTTCAGGGAGATGAGAAGGAAATTATGTATTGTCATTGTTATCGTGTTGTTTCTTGTGCTGAGAATCAAACCCAGGGCCTCGGTCGTGCTAGGCAAGTGATCTACCACTTAGATATTCCTCCAGCCCTTAATTGAGATTTGAAGGGAATAGGAATGTGGTGAAACACAGAAACTGAAGGACGTTATTCTTGTAACCCAGTCCTCAAGAGAAGTTGGCTATTTAAGCAGACAACACTAAGAAAAAGAACGTTAAGGACAAACAAACAAACTGTGACAGGTGGCCAAAGAACAATGGTACCACTTTCTCTCTCCCAATCATCCGTCTTCTACCTTCATGGCCTTTATTTTCCCTGGATTCCACTTGTGAGAGAAAACATGTAACAAATGCATGTGTGAAACTATCACAAAGAAACCCATTATTTTGTTTAATTAATATGTGCTAATAATTATTTAAAAAGAGAGGAAAAATGAACAATGGTAGACAGAGGCAGTCCACAAAGTCCTACATTCTTTTCAACCACATAGCTGCTGTTTTTACGGTATACCTAAAGTTGATTTATGTGAAAAATTAAAATCTAGAAGTTAAGATGGGGAAATGGATTTGATATATAAAAATGTAAGGGACATATATTTCTGCCAGCTCCAACTGGAAAGAAAGAACTTTATTTTGAGGCCAGTGAACACATCAGTCTTCCTTGAGGTAACGCTGTGTTGTGGTTCATCAGAATAGTTCCTGTTTATTTTATGCCTGATCTCTTACTGTAATTTCTGATAGCAGTTATTAGCCTTCAAAGCAGTTTTGGAGTAGGGTTTGGATAACAGCTCTGCAGTTACGTACAATCCAAAATAAGACTTAATGGGTAATTTGAGGTGTCAATATATGCACCTCAAACCTCATGGAACTTTTTGAAAATTTTCTTTTGATTTTACTTCCTAAGACCAAGTTTAAATGACAGACTTCTTAAACTCACTTTTCTGTATTAACTAGGAATTGCTATGAGTAAGAGATGCATAATAATAGTTTACAGAGATCAGAAATTTAAAAATTCTGACGTATTTTCCTTCACTTATTGACCCCATAGGGCTGTCTTATTGGTTTGTAGTTGGCTGTCTTCTTGCTGTGTCCTCATAAGGTGAAAGAAAGGATTCAATCTCTCTCTGTGTTTATAAGGGCAGTAATCTCATTTACAAAGGGCTACATCCTCAGAATTTAATTCCTTCCCAAAGGCTTCATCTCCAAATACCATCACACTGGGAATCAGGCTTCAATATATGAATTTTGCAAGAATACAAGCATTTAGTTTATAGCAAAGGTTCTTAAGAAGAAGAGGAGGATGGATATTGAGTAGTCCCATGCCAATTGCCACCCTCTTTAGAACAAAATCTAACTGTACATAAGGTAAAACTTCAGGAAAAAGAGAGAGAAAGTGAGCTGAATAAAGAATAGATATGCATGTATATTCTCTTCATTAGGTTGCATAGTTACTTTTGAATCACCACAAATGTTAATTGGCATATTAATGAACTTCTATTATCAAGTGAAATATTGAACTTTAGAGACTATAGGGAAAAAAGATTATCTCTCATTTTAGTTAGGTCCAAATAGAACATACCTGGGATTTGGACAGTTTTTTTCTGCTTTTTGAGTTTTAATAGCAGATTGGTGGATATTTTGTTTGAAATTTCTTTTTATAGTTAGGGCAACGATGAATAAGGGTTACTACTACAACTTTCATTCTTTGGGTTCATTAGATAAGGAAAAGTTCCTTCTACAGGAAACAGAAGCCACAGTGGAGAAATAAATTGCAATGATTTTGCATTGGCGTGTTTTTCTGTGGCTTCCATGTGCTGTTCCTGAAAATCCAAGAATCAGCAGGTTTTCCATGGTCTCATTCTAAAAGTACTGTATTCATTTAGAATTAGTAATGTGACACACAATGTCTTAAATGTTGAAAATAAAATGAGAAGCATTTTCACTGTTGTGGTAGAGTAAGCCAACATGTAAACAAATAAATATTAGCATTTGTTATTTGGGATTAGTGCTATGAAAAAGATCAATACATTTCCCTAATAGAGGATGATAGAGGTAACTAATTCAAACAGGATGCCATGAAAATTTCCTTAACCAGATGATACTTAGTCTGAAACATAAAGGATGGAAAGAAGACAGGGAAGAAAAGAGCAAAATATTAAAAATACTATAAACCCTTACTGCTAATACTGCTAACCCTCACTGGCTTCCATCTCGCTCTACCATTTTTTTTTCCATCTGAAGTGCCAGTTCTAATACTCATTCATTTTAATTTGTTTGCCTATTCAATCTTGAATATTTATATTTATTTTGCACTGATTGTTATTACAGATGTTCTAATAAGAGAAGAGAAAGGTATGCACTGTTTTCATACTATAATCAAGATGATTAAATATAATAAAAAGGGAAGCAAGATTATGGAAACATTATGTTTGTGTCTTGGCATGAACTTTTAAAATTTTTGTTAACTTTCATCATGAATATCTGTTATTTGCGTTATCTTTGTATTTGACTGTTTCATAGAATCTGGGAATAAGATGTATATTTAAAATGCTTGTTTATGACATAATGAGATGCTTTTTCATTGTTAATATGTTTAAGAGATTTCCTGAAACTTTGTTTGTTATATTAATAAAAAGACCTTCATTGGCATTATCTTCAAACTTTAAGTAATCTGATTTGTACCATGTTGCAACCCCTAATTCTTTTTTAAATGGTATTTTTTTCAAAGAGATACTGAAAAATAACTATATACATCATAGAGTTAAATATAAGTACTAAAATTGTAAAAGTGAAGAAAACCTAGAGGTAAGTCTTTATGACTTTAGATTTAGGTGATGATTTCTATAGATACAACACCAAAAGCACAATCAATGAAGGGAAAATGTGTAAGTTGGGTTTCATCATAATTAAAATCTTTTGTGCTTCAAAGGACACAATGGGTACAGAAAATTGAAAAATCAATCCACAGACTGGGAAAAAAATTGAAAATCATCTGTTGATAATGAACCTTTGTTTAGACTATGTAAAGAATGGTTACAATTCAATAATAAAGAGACAGATAACACAATTAAAAGTGTACAAGGATCTAAATAGACAGATTTTCAAATATGCATATATTTGAAAGATCCTCAATCTCACTAGCCAGAAGGTAATGCAAATTAAAATCACAGGAGATAACACGTCATGCACACTATGATGACTATATTTAAAATGATAGATAATAACACATGTAGGCGAGAAAGCAAAACATTCATACACTGTTGGTGGAAATGAAAAATGGTGTAGGCATTCTGGAAAACAGTCTGGCAGTTTCTCGGCAAATTAAACACAGAGTTATTCTATAGCCCAGAAATTCCACTATTAGTATATGCTCAAGAGAGATACAATCATATGTCCACACAAAGCTCTTGAACATGAACCTTCACAGTAGCATAATTTGTAGGAGCCCCAAAGTAAAAGAAAGTTGATAATCCATCAACTGATGAATGGATAAAGTTTGGTATATTTATACAATAGGATATGATTTGATATGTGAATTATATCTTAATACTCCGTTATTTTAAAAGCCAATTTTATTTAAAATGTCAAAGTAAGCATGATTTAATAGAGATTAAAAATTAAATCATTTTTCTGTATTCAATATACATTAATTGAATTGCATTTTTTTTATTTGTTGAAAGTGATGCAAACGTGTGAATTTCCTCACAATTGGAGAAGTGAGACAAAATTTTAACACTCTGGTGTTTGAAGCAAAATGTGAGAAAAGGAGTAGAAACAGTAGAATCCACGTTGCCATGGTGAAGCTCTGTCTTACTATCAGAAACACTGATGACTTTGACCACAAAATACCAGTTAGAAGTAAAGAGTATCGAGAGAATAGTTTTTGTAATGACATTAATAATTCCTAAGACTGATTTAAACTTTACTTACTGAGCTTGGGCTTCTTAATTATTACTGTCAAGATTTTAAAGATGTATATATATATATGTTGTGAAGATGGGCATGTTTGGATTGAATATGTTTAAATCACAAAAATATATTTTGCTTTCTCTTTTTAGCACAGTCCAAAAATGCATTTTTAGGTATCTTATATTATTTTGTGCTTTAAAATTGCACCTTGGGGGCTATTTAATGAAAAACATATACAGAATATCTGTATCTTTTTAGCAATACATATTTTAATACTTTGCAGTAGAGTGTATTACTTCTTAATTCACATTTGAAAATTTTAAATTATGTTGCTGTTTTAAATATAAATATTCTAATCAGGCTTTCACTGAAGTTTGAACCCCACTGGAATATTTAAAGAAAGATACACGAAGCAATACTTTCTATATTTAAATTTTTGTTATCAATGTATGCTAATTTTGACAAAATCCCTTAAGGTTATCTTTAAGAAACCAAAATAGTGTGCAGTTTAATGGTAATATGTGTCTTCCATGGCTCAGTTTGGTTTGTTTTGTCTTAATTATTAGACATAATAGGCGCGTCTAAAGTCATAATGGAAGCCTATTTCAGCAAGTGTGGTTGTTACTCCAGCTTTTGTTTCATGTCGTTGTGACAGTTATTTTACTTTCATTCTTTTTTACTCATTACAGACTTCATTCTACCTGTTACTCAAAGCCAGTGGAAGGGTCAAGCAATATTACTTTCACTCAGCAAAACAGAGGAGCTCACTGGCAAAAAGTTTTAAATATTCTATATGTAGTGAACCTGTGTAACTTAATTCATATCATGTAAGGAAACAGAAGAAGTACGCTAAAATGAATAGTTAGAGGTATAGAGGTTTAAAGAAGTTAAGGCTTTCAGTATAATTTATCCTAAAGTGCACTTGGTGGTTGCTTTTCCCTAGAGCCACTCATTTTGCTCCAACACCTGGAGGTCAGGAGGCCACCAGCCCTCAGGCTTAACCTGCTGTGATCCAGCGGTAGAGTGTGGGGTAAAGAACCGTGCTGCAAGTAGTCATACTCGGGTTTTTATTTCATTTCTGCTGCTGGTTTAGTTCGATGTCTCTGAGTTTCTTTTTATCTTTTGAAAATAAGATATACTAGTTTTATCAGTTTGTTAAACGCATTTAGAAAAATAAAATAGCAGGTAATATCCTCAGATCTATAATGAACACTGAATAAATATAAACCTTTCTTCCTACCTCCTGTAAATATCAGACAGTCCGTAAGAGACACAGTATCTCAGTGTAGTATGCTTATTTTACACTGAAGATTTTATTCTTTATTTTGGTTAAGGAGAAATATACTAATGTTTTACTTCTGTTCATCCTTCCTCTTAGCTTATTTGATTAGTTCTGTTCACTGTTCTCTGTTTTCCCCAAATCTCCGTCCCTGCAAACACTGGAAAGGTGCCTGTTGTCCCTGCTATTCTCTATTTCACCACCTCAAAAGTAAACTAGCTACTTGTTTCCTCTAAAACTTTCACTTTCACAGTAAAATCCAAAATTCCTTGGCTGCCTTCACAGCCCTCAAAGAGTTTGTAAGATAACCCTATGGCATCATCTCTGTTTTCCTTTTCCTTTAATGGCATATTTTCTTTTCCTTTTGAGTCATTTCATATCATTTCACCTTTCTAATTCCCCTTTCTGGCCCCTTTACTTCCTTATACCTTGCTCCTTCTCTAAAACCTAAGGTACTTCCAACATTATATTTTCCTGTATTCCCTATCAAAACCAACTCTCAAAGCTAAACTGAATCACCAAACTCCAGGGAAATCCAGTTTTTGGTTCATCCTCTAATCCTACGCATTCTTCAGCCTACCCCACTGTACCGCACTCCAACACGACCTAACCCCACTGATGGAGCGGCCTGTTACACTTTCTAGCGACACACGTGGGGATGCTTTGTGCTGGGACAGAGGCCACTCCTGAAAGAAAATCAAGTTGAATTACTAAAACTTTAATCTTAATGAGACAGACATAAGCTGTGGTTTCTATTTTGTTTTTACTATGGGTAATCCAAGTTTTAATGGCTGCCTTTCTTCCCTGTAGCTACCATATTTGCTTTTCATTTTTTCTCCTCCTTTGTTCCCCAATACTATTTATATAATATTTTTCATATATTTATAGTTTTACCTTTGCATTAAAATGACATAATAGGTATAAAAACACCCCCAAAAACCAAAAAAACTGGAACTTGGGGGGGCTGGTGATATAGCTCAGCAGCATAAGCGCCTGCCTGGCAAGCGTGAGGTCCTGAGTTCAACTCACAGTGCCTGTATTAAAAAAAAAAAAGGCATAGTAGAAACAGTTTTTCCTTCATGGCAAATGGAGGGTGATTCTTTAACTTACAAAAAACAAATAATACTTCTGTAAATGAATTATAGTATCTACCTTATAGTTTTTGATTTAGTATATATGCTGCCAGAGTGAGCACTAGTTTTTGATTTAGAAAGAATGTTTTATCCACTATTCCACTTGATTCCTACCACTGCACAGCAGGCAAATTAACCCCGAATTTTGAACTAATTTTCAACATCCATTTTAAGACAGTTTCTGTTGTGCAATGCTGGAATAATTAAAATTCACATAATTTGATGTCTTGAATGATTTATTTGCTGTTATCCCTCTGATGCTCCTCTATGTAAAATGAATTGCTATAGGTTTAGTAATTTAAAGGGACTTACTTGCATTGAACTTCTGTTTGATTTTAAATTGTTTTGCCAATAGATCTGCCACTGCCTCTTAACTGCCAGTCATAGTTTTGATTGTTTCAGTAATAACTCAGGTAATGTGTGATTGGGACAATTGTAAATTGCTTTGTAGATTTTAAATCAAAGGTTCTTGTATTTTCTTTTAATCCCTGAATTTGATGTCAGAAAGGTATTATCAGTGCATTATTTTTATTCTTAAAACTTTTAATAAGTCTGTGTATTCATAATCTCAACAGTAATTTAGTAAATTATTATAACCTGAAATATATGTGTGCCCTATAGGGCAGCAGATTATAGGCCACGTTTCTTCCTTTTTTTTTTTTTTTTTGTGGGTACCGGGGGGTCGAACTCAGGACCTCGCGCACCAGCAGGCGCCCATGACCGCTGAGCGATATCACCGGCCCTTTTTTCGTATGTGGGTTCCGGGAGTCGAACTCGGGCCCTCGCGCTTGCCAGGCAGGCGCTTATGCAGCTGAGCCATATCACCGGTCCCAAGGCCACGTTTCTTAAGACTCCTTTTTGTGTTTCTTGGACCTTACTGTCAAATCTATATTTATAAATGGATTACATTTCTGTGTCTATTCTTTACAAAATGAAGAGACACAGGCAAAGGCTCCAGATGCATCATGTGAAAATTTAAAATGGAGTTGTACAGCGAAAGTCTTAGCTGAAAAATGCAGAGGGAAGTAATTGGCCATGTTCCAAACTCTTTTGAGAGACTGATCCAGTAGTTCAAAATGGAAAATGAAGTTTCAGAAAAAAACATTCCCCAAAGAAGCATGATTCATCTTGTGTGGTAGTAAATATAACTCATGCAGCACTGCTATGTATTTGACCACTTCTCTGGAGTGCTAGTGTGGCTATCTGTGCAGTGAGCTTCTCAGCAGCTCGGACAGCCCAGCTCCCGTGCTTCCCCGACAACCATGTCTAGTTCTGTGCCCACTTTGGCTTCACTTGTATAGATTCTCAGTTAATAAAAGTGATTGTAGAGGTCCACTAGATGAATTCGGTGCCTCTTTTTCAAATACATACTGAGCACACCTAAGCCAAAATGCTTCAAATTCTGAAACGCTTTTAAGTGCTGACAAGATGCCACAAGTGGAAAATTCCGCATCTGACCTCATGTGATTGGTCGCAGTAAAAATGCAGGTGCACTGAAAATATCACAAACTACTACTTTCTGGATCTGCATATAAGGTATAGATGAACCAGGGATGATTTTTTTTTTCTTTTTCTTTTTTTCATAAATGAATTTCGTGTTTAGACTTGGAGATTTGGGTCTCATCCTCAAGATACCTCATTATGTACATGCAAATGCTCCTCACACAAAATAAATAAAAAAATAAAAAAATAAATCCAAAAACACTTAAGGTCCCAAGCATCATTTTGGATAAAGGCTATTCAACCTGTATTGCCCCAAATTAGAATCCAGTCTTCACTAAAACATCTCTAATTTTGAGGGGTTTTATTTTTTTTAAACTGAAGTGCCTTCTAGAGAGAATTGTTAAGATTGTCACATCTTTAGTGCTTCATTTTTTATTCTAGTTCTGTACTCTGAAGTCACAGAAAATATATGTTTATTTCTTAGCATGTGCTTGGCACATGGGTAGTATTCTAAAGCTTTTGGCTGTCGTGAAGAATAAATGAGCTTTTTCTATCTTTACCTCTATTCTATTTTTATCTCAGTCATAGATATATCCATCTATATCTTTGTGTATTTATTTTCTACCCCAATAAATGATGCCCAACACATTTCAGATGTTCAAAAATATTTCAAAAAAATATTTTTCACACTTCCACACACATTTTCAACTATTTTGAAAAATATTTAAATACTACATAGTGTGATCATGAATTTCATGAGTAGTATCCAGATTCAATTCTTTCACGAGTACTTTTCTCATTTTAAATAAGTAATTTTAATAAAGAGGCTAGTGAGTAAACAATAGAATCATTAAATTTTGGAAAAGGAAACAAATAATTTCATTCAATTCTTACTGTTTTTAGAGGAGAAAATTGAAATCGTTTAATACGTTCATCATCTAGAGAATACTGTTTTGTTTATACATACCTCCTCTGAAATGTAGTACTATGTAATTTGTATGAATAAAGTTTATTACTTTGTGCCCTGAGTTAGCCCTTTCTGATTCTACTTTGTTGATTATACAGGGTCACCAGAAACTTACTCTTAGTCAATAATGCCGAACTGGGGGCTGGTGAGATGGCTTAGCAGCGTAAGCACCTGCCTGACAAGCGCGAGGGCCCAAGTTCGACTCCCGGATCCCACATACGAAAAAAAGGGGCCGGTGATATCGCTCAGCGGCACGGGCGCCTGCTGGCGTGCGAGGTCCTGAGGTCGACCTCCCGGTACCCACAAAAAAAAAAAATAATAATAATGCGGAACTGGGAAATTAGAATTCATCCATTTATCCCTGTAGTAGTACACCTAAGGATTAAGAGATGGTATACAAGAGTAGCAATAGGAGACAATAGCCTACTCTGAAACGTGATCCAGTGATTTTATTTAAAATAATTCACATCCTTAAGATCTCTATTTTTTATAGCCTTCTTGTTTTCTTCTTTCCTTCCTCCTTTTTTTCTCTCTAATTATCTCTCTTGTTTTTCTTCTATCCTTGTTATCCTCCTGCCCTTCCTCCCTCCTTTCCTTTTTTTGTGTTTACTAGTATTTCTTTAATAGACATTCTGTTTGCGTGTCCTGTGAACAAGGTGAGCTAGTTGCTTTGGATGTGTGTCATATAAATATCTACTCTTGCTGGAGCTTATAGTTCAGCAGGTAGGCATTCTGTACAAAAGTAAAGACATCAGAGTGGGGTCTGCCTGTGTTCTGAGTGTGGAATAAGTACTGTGGAACAGAGATGATGTTTTAAAATTTCAGCCTGGGTGCATCACTTCATGTCAGTGAATCCTATTGATTTGGGTCCAGTAAAAATACTGGCCATTGTGATCTGTGTGACAGATTCTATGACCATACTACATTAAAGTATGGGTTATGTGATAACCTATGTAATAATTTTTGTAATATCAGAAATTACCACGAACAAATGCAGCTGTAGAAAAATGAGAAGCTGCCTACTCTGGGTGCCTGAAATAGCCATCTGTTCCTTTTCTCCTATGCAAGACAACAAATAGTAAGATAAAAGAACAGATACTGTATTTGCAAAGACTTTTGAGAAACTATGTAATTGGCAGAGCTGCTTAATTAAGCCTACCATGAACAATCCCAAGTTTATGTTTCTGTGTGGAGCAGGAGGCTGGTAATTTCAGGGAGTAATGGGGAGGTTGTGTGGAAGGGAGACAAGCGAAAGCAAAATCGTTGCTTAATGCCCAACAGGGAAAGGGGAAAGCGTGGGGATAGCTGTCAGCATGCATGAATGTGTCAGAAGGCTGCGGAGTGTTGAGAGGATTATGCGGGATCCCGTGGATATGTGTGGTGAGTTCTACAGCTCACGGCTTTAACCAGGACCAGTTAGTAGGAATAATAGCTTTGTCCAACCTTACACCTCAAGTTCTCACAGCATTCAATGGTAAAAATTATGTTAGTTAACACTTTTGGCTGCTTACTATGTATTTGGACCTCATAAATTTATTCATTCTATCTTCGCAGCAACTTCCTAAATTGTATCCTAACGTTGCCTTCCTTAGACAGGTGAGGAAATGAAGATGAAGTGGCTTAGCCAAGAATACCCAGAAGCCAGGGGAAGCTGTTAACTCTATTAAATACTGGTTCTGTAATAAGAAGAAAATGTCAGTAAATATTTATTTATGTAGTGCTTAGCAGTTTCAAAGGCTTTTTATATCACTCACTTTTTAGGATTATCACAATAGTCTTGTGAGATATGTGCTGTTGGGCAGATATATTTATCTCTTGAAGGATGACAAAATTAAAACTCAGAGACTGCCATGCCTAAGAACACATAGGTAGTAGCTGGTAAATCTAGCACTCAGCTTTTGGTCTGTTTACTCAAATGTAGCTCACTGTATTCAGATATCTGCTCATAATTTAAACACATATGGACTATGATCCAGTTTTTTGGCACATTTCCAACCACATTGGCTAACATCTAATGGCTTCTGAGGCTTAGTAATATAAATTTCAGCCCCTTAGTGATTATCTTATGTGTTATATAGTTTTCACTGGAGCTGCCAGATAAATGAGATGTCACTGCCCTCAATAGCAAGGATCACTGCTGCTGGCTTTTGATTGGCTCCATCTGTTGCTAGGAGGAGCTGTGGATCTCAGCAGCTGCCAGCCAAGCAGGCATTTCTGAGTGGAGCTCAGCCCAGTTGACAATAGCTAGAAAAGGGACGTGTCCTAGCCTGGCAAGGACATCCTTCAAGTTGATGTTTTTTCAGCAAGGATGACAAAATTCCTGATTTTGATGCATGTTATTGCTTTTTTTGTGCAGCCCATGTTTGTCTTTTTTTTTTTCTTCATTTTCTTTACTTAATTTGGTTTAATTGCTGACAGACCATATTCATGCACCTAACAAAAGAATAAGTAAATTCCAATTAGCATCTGAAATGGAGAATTCTGTTCCAGTTCTAGAGGGAAAGTTATATATTGTTTGATTAAAAGAAATAAGGCTATTTCTTCCAAATAAAAATGCTGGGCACACATCATTTTCCTGGCAATGGCAAAAGAAATTTTAAAAGGTTCCCTTTAGGATTTTGATGAAAGAATGAGAATAGTTCGATTTGGTTGGTTTCCCATGTTTTAAAATCCTGTTTATCTGCAATGTGACTGAAATAGAATCTGGGGAAGGAAAAGCATTATGTTCATTCTTTCCTTTCTTCCCTTTACATATTATGAGCTGTCTGTCTGGCATGTTTATCATCCTATTTGGCTAACTTCTCTTCACTCTTTAATATAAAGCTCACACACAGAACTTGTGACAAAATTTTCCACATGCATGTCTACCACCAGTGGTTATTTGCTTTTAGTGTCCTCAAAATGCTTCATGTATATTCTCATTTGGGGACTTATGATAGTAAACTCCCTTTATATTCATTACCTTCTGTGTAGTCATTTCTATAAATAAGCAGTTGAATGTTTAAAGTTCAGGGACTATATCTATGTTTGCAAATTTGTTCCACCTAGTAACATGCCTGGCCCTAGAGGATACTGCTCCTTCAACCCCAACATCAGCACAGGCCATTGAATGAATTAGCAAGTGCACATTGTTGTGTATGTCTCTTCTTCATCAGCAAGCAGCTCAGTTCAGGTTCTGAAGTCTCAAGGATAGGCTCAAAAGGAAAAATAAACCAAAAGTAAGAAATTCATGATTACATCTCTGACCCTGAAACATGAGGTGTGATGGAAAATTATGGCAAATGTTTAAAGTAAGACATTTTATTACAGTAAAAGGCACACTGCCATTAATCCCCGTCCAAATGTTCCCCTCTCCTCCCTTTGAACACACTTATCCCATTATTTTTGCTAATTTCTGAAGCAGTTCTGGAAATCCTCTTTTGTGTCTTTACTTCTGCTGTTGTGGCTACATCAAAGTCCTTATTTGATTTAAAATGTTTACTTTTCATGTTTATTTTGACTTTGGGGAAGAGCCAGAAGTCACGTGGTGCCTGATCTAGTGAATAAGATGGGTGAAGACACACCCTGATGTTCTTCAGAGCTGCCTCTCCATGGATGGCACTGGGCAGCTGCGTTCACTTTGTCATATCCCCTAAAGATACCCAAGAAGGAGAACTTCAAGAACTGCTTCAGAAATTGGCAACAATGATGGGAAAATGGGCAAGAAATGAGGGGAAGAATTTCAAGAGGGATTACTGGCAATGTGTCTTTTACTGTAATTTTAAAATATTAATCACTCACTGTAGTTTTCTGTCATGTCTTTTATATTAACAGCCTCCAGTCATACCCACACTTGGAAATATTTCAGCATTTTCTAATTTTAGAGTGTGGAAAATGGAGTGTAGTCTGTTTAGCCTGGAGGGAATTTCAGAAAGTTAACTGGCCCAAATCTCTTTGATAGATATAAAAAGATGATTCCCAGAGGGGACATGATATACCTAAGGCCACCTTGCATGTGATATCTGACATATCACATGTGCTCAATAAGTTTTCATTTAATAGGTCAATTGACTAATTAAGCAATAATTATTAGATCTTGTCTATTTTTGCCAATTGACTATTTAGTGGGTTTCTGTTTCTTTAAGACCCTCCCTGCAAGATAAAGAGACTCAGGTCTGTAAAGCTTATCCTGAAATGATTTTACTACATGCCCAGTGATTATGTTCATTTGTGACTAATTCTAATAAACTTTCTTCCTGATATCACATACAGCTTTCTATTTTCCACGTTTTCACAGTAAAACTCTAGGTTAGCATTTCTTCAGACTTTCAATACCTCACCTTATTTTCTTCAAGGGTAGTGACTTCTCTCTTTAGACCAGTGTATTTGGCATGCTCTTACATTGTCTGATTTCTGGACAATCTTTATGTGTTCTTTTCTTTTTATGCTATGATCACTTTGGCAATCTTAGGGAGTCTATAAATTCCCTTTTCAAAATAATTTTCAAAGCACAAAATAAAAAAAATTATAAGATTATAAAATTAATTATTTTGAAGATTATGCTGAGAGATAGGCAGCTATGACTGTTAACTCAATTCTTATGACTGCCTTTAGGGAAGACCTGGTCTGATCAAAATTAGCTCTTCCACTCCTGTTTGCTCTTGTTCCAAGCAGTTGGAAGGTAGTAGATTTGCTATGAGTTGTGTCAATCTATTTGGTCATCTGCGTGTAAGATAGAAAGCAATGTAAACTTTGAAGTCTCTTCCGAACAACTCTATCATTAAACTTCAGCTAACCTTTAATAATCAACCCCAGTGAGAAATATGTGCCTGCAAGTATCCAGTAGGTTTTAAAGTCAGTTGCACCTATATTAATTGACATTAAAGTGAACCATCGTAATTTAGTAAGCACTACTGGTAGCAAGCCCTGGGAAGTGGATAGCCATGTGACACAGCAGGTAAGATTTTCCAAACATGGCTCCAATGTGCAGGTGCTACTAGGTATCAGTGTCTTCAAGAGCAAGTCCCACAGTGGCAGAGGAGATTGCGGGTGCTCCCCTAGGCTTTGCTGGAGTTCCTGTTGGGGTTTGTGGGATGTGAACACAAACTACAGAGAAAAATGGGTCTCAGTGGGAGGAGTGGAGCAATGAGCACATGGAAGAAAAATAAAGACCATAAATACCTGAGGCAGCTCTGTGATCCCCACACTGAAATTAAGTTCTTCTAATGAACAGATAGAGAATAGAATCAGTGCATTTGTGGGAAGAATCCTGGTCATGGAGCTGGAAGGCTTGAGTTCACATACTGACTCAGTGCTTTGTGCCTTGCACATTGATCTGAGGGTCCTTACTAAAACTGCATGGCATTCCAGTAATTTTCCTCCAAGTTTGGAGTCACCCCTGCGCCCCAAAATTGTGAACTTACCAGGGAACATTTAATTTAGCAAGAATTACTGTGCATTTTCAGTATGTCAGCACTTTTAAACAACTACACCGTATCTCACATAGTGCCAAAAATTAAATAAGAATGTATTTGAGGAGTTCCTATAGACTTGTATGTTATCATATTAGTAATCATGCATGCTATGCTGCATAGTTTTTCAGCCTCACATCCAAGAGACTTAAACTCTCTATTTTTAATACAATATACATTAGGAGGGGCACAATCTTAGGAATATTTAAAATATATGAAAGAATAAGCTGTAACCTCAAGCACTGTAGAAGCACACATTTACATACAACCAATTTGTATGGTAATCACCAGGCGTTCTCACCAAGAATTTCTCAGCAATGGAATGGAGTTGAATTAGCAGGAGGTAGTCAAAAGTGATCTAATTTCAGCTACAAATTTTCTCAAATTGGTAGGAACAGAGAAGCTGTTCTTGCATCTTGGCCTGCCTTCAATCTGCAATAACCCCAACTTTTCCTGCCTATCAAAACCATGCTCATCCAACCGCCTCCCCCAAAAAACTACACCTTTTGTTAAGCATATTTTTGAATTCTATTCAATGGAAATATTTGGTCCTTCTTTTGTGCCCCTACTCTTCTGTTGGTGGATTTAAATCATTTTCAAGTTTTATTTTATTTACCTGTCATAGTTCATTATAAGTTCTATGAGATCAAGGGACAGATATTTTTCTTTTCTTCCTTCTAAATCATCTAATGGTATCACAAATAGCAGAGCACAACAAATAATGGTTGAATGGATGAGTGGATGAGTGACTGAAGCTAACAGAACATTAGTTCTCTATTCAGTAAAGATCTTGGGAATGGCCCCTGCCTATTGTGTACCGCATACTGTGTTTAGTCTTGGGAACACAGGGATCAGATAATGCTGTCACCACAGCACTAACGGATTAATATTTTAGTAACAGGTACACATTTCTCCTGACTGTTAAAATAATACACACCCAGAAAGGTGGAGTTCCTACCATTTTTGAGAATGTATAGGCAAATTTGTAGCTCTTAAAAATCTAACACTCACTGAAGTATAGAAGGGAACTTTTGAGAAATACAGCAAGCATGAAGAAAGCAGTGTGATTCTGCTGTCAGTGCCCAATAAGAAGTTAGATAAGTGAGCCACAGAAGCAGCTCTGCTAATTTGGGGAATGGGAAAGACTCTATTTCCATGTCAAAACAATGCTTCCCTTTAAGCCTTATCCAAACCATTGGTGAAATCCTCAGTTTTATAATCTATTACTACCCCCCCACACAAACATGTACACATACATGTACACATACACATACACACAAATGAATAGTCTGAGGATTAATTAAAGCACTTTGCAGATGAAAATAGTGTATAAATTCTAAGTGAGGCTATTACGTTGGGGAAGATGTGTCAATGAAATATTGACAAAAGCCCCTATTTGCTAAAGCTTGCACTAATGTATTAAGCTCCTGCTGCAGAAGAGTACTTCTGCAGAGCCTTCTGTATTCTTTTCTTTCGGCATGTGAATCAGCAATTAGAAATAATTATATTGCAGCATTCCTTGTGTTGCCAGTCAAGAAATGTGCATTGAACAACATGGCATGTGGTCTTTGAGTTCTAATTACCAAGGTACATTTTTCTCTTCCCTCTTCAAAGTATTATATGTGAACCAGGCTAACAATCCAAAAGACAGCCTTGTTTTTTCTTTCAAAAATTTTGCTTATATCACATTTACAGAGAAGTGAATCAATCAGTTCTGTTTGTGGGCTGAGATTCTGATTGCAGGAGAAGACATAACTATACATTGCATATAGTACTGTAATTGTTCTTGATAATGTGTGGAAAAGAAAGTAATAAAGCATTAGCAATTATCCTTGCTGTGACAGAAAGAAGTCTAGATAATTAAACTCACACAGAACCATTGGAAGATTTGAGGTTAGGCAATCTCATTGTGGGGAGTTCTGCTGGCTACCTGGATTTTATTTTACTTGTAAACTTGTATATGAATCTGAGTTTGCTGAGTTTAGCCTAAAAGGTGTTCAGCAATAATGATGTTAATACTAATGAGATAAGAAGATTGGACTGTGTAACATCAGTGCTCTGGTTTATTTTCTTCTGAAATGTAAAACAGTATCGAATTTGCACAATTTTTAAGGGATTATAAAACTTTGATGCAAAATTATAGATTACTTTTGTGTACTACATTTATAAAGAAAGCAATCATTTCATTTGTTAGGAAAGCTTAATAATGTTCTTTACAAAACTAAAGAACTTACTAAACTTTAATTAGGAGATAAATATTAATGTTATGTTTTGAGATTTCCTGTTTCTTATTAAATCATGAAAATTTTTGAGGACTTGTTTTAAAAGTAAAATGAAATATCTCTATTGCAGTGCTTTGAAATCAGAATTTAGTTGATGTAAGTGTCAAATATGGAAGTGTTTGTGATAAAAATATTCTCTACACAAATTTGATCTTGACAAATATTTCAAAGAAGGAATTTTTTATTTTATATGATCGAGTTTCTTAAAGAGAAAACCTAATTTACCTGTAAAAATATTACATCAAAACAGCCATTCTACGTTGGTATATTTTGTTATATTTCCTGAAATACTTTAGTAGCATTTAATCAGTAATGTCTCTCCAGTGATTATATTCAGCTGCTCTTACTTGGACAGAAAATTAGGAGAGAAATGTAGGCATTAATCTGCTATCTCAACACTTAGACATTCTGTTTTTGAATTCTTAATTTTATTTTATTTATTTATTTTTTTTTGTGGGTACCGGGGGGTCGACCTCAGGACCTCGCGCGCCAGCAGGTGCCCGTGCTGCTGAGTGATATCACCAGCCCCTTTTTTTTTGTATGTGGGTTCCGGGAGTCGAACTCGGGCCCTCGCACTTGCTGGGCAGGCGCTTACGCCGCTGAGCCATCTCACCAGCCCTGAATTCTTAATTTTAGTGTAGTTTCTTTAAGTCTTATATCTGTTGCCCAGTTTCCCAGGAGAGATGGCATCTAATATCTGCACTGCCATAGAGCACTCATTATGGTTGCATGAGGTCTGAGGAGATGTCAGGGATACGGTTGGTACCAGTAGTTATTCAAGGCTCATGATGCCCTACTAGTGTAAATGTTGACAAAATTACTATATAGTATAGTAATGAATAGGTGAATAAACTGGGAGTGGAGAAATTCAATTTCTAGTTCTAGCCCTGCTATGGATCCAGGCAAAAATGTGTAGTGCATTGCCAGAGGGCTCCAGACATGTTCTCTTGGATAGGTGGGCCTTTGTTAACCTTGAAGTGTGGAATATGTTGAGAGCTAGCAAGAGACCAAGAGAGCAAAACAGAGTATATGCCACCTTTTTGCTGGATCACTGAGACATAGATATAGATATAGATGATATGGATATAGATATAGATGATATAGATATAGATATATTTAAGCAAATTAAACAAGGGTATTTATAAGATATGCTTACAGGATCAGAGCAGGATAGTTCACAGTGGCTGTGCATGCTAGAGGAGCCAAAGTATCCAGTTGCTGCTCAGTTTAAGAAGGTGGAAGCCAATGAGCAAGAAGTCTGAGACTGAAGGTCTGGAAAGTTGCTGGTGTGAGTCCGTAATGGAAGGCTGAAGAAACTGGAGTCTGATGTCCGTAGAGGATGGCAGTAGCAAAAGATGCACCCTTTCAGGCAGAATGGAGCTTTTCAAATGCAGACCAATGTTTTCCTTTTTTTTTCCATCTGGAATTTAAGTGAATTGCATGGTGGTATCTCATCAGGATGGTTCTTCCCCTTCAGTTTGCTGCCTCATACGCCAATAATCTCTAGAGACACTGAGAGGTTGGCATCACTAATCTGCTAGGTATCTCTTAATCCAGTCAAGTTGAGAATCACCATTAACTGTCATTCTCCCCCTCTTAGCTTTCTTTATAGAACATTTAACCTGCTAGAGTCACCAGGTATTATTTGAAGATATGGTCCTATGACCAGTATTTTGAGAGTCTGGTTCTTAAAGACACTGCGCCTCTTGATGACTTCCTTATTCTGTGCATCCAAGAGAACCCTCTTAATTGTAAATAGTATGTCTTTATAAAGAGATAGTGTGTTTTATAGAGCAATAGTTATCCAATCTGATTAAAGTTTCTTCACTCTTAACCACTTCAATGATTACTGTAGCTTATCTTTTTCGCAATATAATAATTGCAAAACTTTTTGCTATCCAGCTATTGTTTCTTCCAATCTAAATTGTTGGAAGACAAGGAAGAAAGTGCAAAAAAAAATTCTAAACACTTGAAAGAGGAGTTACAATGTCTTTGCTCTTGGACTTTAGTTGTAATTGAATAAATTATTCTATTTTCATGTGACCTGTTATCTGTTCTACCAAACAAAATTGTTTCATTTCCTTACCTAAGGAGACAGAACCCTACTCATAAAAAGGAGGACACAGGGACAGCAGTTACAGGAAGCAATGTCAATGTTGGAATGTTTGTGTCCCTCCAAATTCCTGTTGAAATCTTAATCTCCAAGATGATGGTGTTAGAAAAGTGAGGTCACAGGGAGGTGACTAGATCCTGAATGCTGTCATGAATGGTATCAGTGGCCTTATTAAAAGGACCTTAGAGAACTAGCTGCCCCCTTTCATCAGGCGAGGACTTGGTGAGAATCAGGAGACTTCATCAGAAAACAAATCAGCTCTCACCTTGATCTTGGACTACCTGGCCTCTAAAACAAGTAAATTTCTATTGTTTACAAGCTACCCGTTTTAGTGTACTTTGTTACAGAATTCCTAACAAATGAAGACAACAGAGAAATAGGAGAAAAAAAGTGACCCTGAATTAAAAGAAATGGCAGGGAAATGTAAAATGCATATTAGAAAAAGTTCTATGCAAAACAAGGGAAAGTTTGAAATTTGCTGTCTTCAAACTCTTTAATAATGAAAGGCAATCTAGTATTTTACATTTCTAAGTAGTATAGTTTACTGCGGTTTTACTCACCTAAATTTTTTTTTTTTTTTGTCAAAAATCTCATACAATTTGGTAGTTTTTTGTTAAGGAACATCTCCAATTCACAGCAAATTAACACACAATAATAATCCCTAAATCAAATTAGCCTGAGTATGTAACAATGTGATGATGGAAAGATATGTCGATTTTTATTTTAGAAACCTTTTAAAATTAGGTTTGAAGTTAGCAGTGGAAAGAGGACCAGAAATCCCCTGACATGCTTCATTTCTATTCTGTACAAAAATTATAATAAGCAATTTTTAATATAATTTTCTTTTATTTCCCAAGAGAATGTTTTTTGCTTTTTCCACACCCCACCTTCTTTTTTCTCCTTCAGAAAACATCACAGGGACACAGATTTAGATTTAGATTAGCCAGAGAAGGCTTCAATTGACTTAAATGAAATTTCTCTCTCCCACTTTCATCTCTCCTCATCTGTCTGGCAAAGAAATTTAAATGAAATTCTTTGAGGACATTTGATCAAAACTATCTCACGAGAAGTCATTTGAGAAGACTTCCAAAGTTTCCAACACAAAAAATGATGACTATCTAAGGAGATGGAAATGCCAATCACCTTGATTTGATCATTGCACGTCTTACATAGATACCAAAGTATCACACTGCACCCCCATAACTGTATACAATTAGTATATGTCAATAAGCATGAATGTTTTTATGTACACATATATGCACATATACATGTACATACATACAAATGGTTTAATTGGTAATCTAAGTACAGAGAGAGAGAGAGAGACAGACTTTATAAATCAGAAAATTATGTAGACCTTTAAGATATTTTCCTACTTAGCTCTCTTAGCACCTTAAGTGTTAAAGCAGTTGTATACGTAATTAAATAAATGAGTTTTAATGTTTAATTCTCTTTTGTTTTGCAAGTGAAAATAATGTAGAAAGACAATAAACACAAATGTTTCTAGTTTCATTTACTATAGCAAGATGTTAGCAATGATTGAAGAAATTTGAAAATCAAACACAGTCATATGCATAGAGTCTTAGTGGTGTAAAGTAAATTATTACTAATCCCTTTTACAAAAATTGGAAAACAAGGGTGCTGACTTTATGAAACATACTGTTTTCTTTCTTTCTTTCTTTCTTTCTTTCACAGATGGCTCTGTGAACACACAGAAAAAATTGGTTAGTATCCTTGATATTATGCTTAACACAAGGCTATTGTGCATATGAAAATAAGCCACGTGATTTGGAAATAGCTAGTTGGGTCAAACATGAATAAAGTAAGCCTTCAGTCACCTATGTCATCTTGAACATACATCTGATTCTGAGAAACGTTAAAGTTAGTGTCGGTATAATTAAAATTGTGTGTGAATTTTTTTTAGCTATTTTTATAAATTTATTGCATGTTAATGCACATATTTTGAGGTTGGATCATGAACTCATTTCCTATTGCCTTTCTATTTCCACTTAAATGGCATTTTGAGTTTGGTTAGACACATGGTTCCAATACTAATTCGATACAAATTTTGTCAACTATAATAACATAATTTGCTTTAATGAGGACTTTGGGAAAATACTTTCTTTTTTTCTTTTAATCAAGATTTGAATGGTGCCTGCCTGGCAAGCACGAGGTCCTGAGTTCAATTCCCGGTACAAAAAAAAAAAAGATCTGACCATCTGTTGTCAAAGGTTACATAATCTTAGTTTTTTGTCTTAAAACATGGAAAATGTATTTCTATGGCTAATTTGTTTATGCGTATTTATTTTTCTTTGTCTGTAGGTTTCTTATATTTATACTCAGTAATGTGTATCTTGTGATCCATACTAGTAAGCTAGTACTTCCAAAAGTAATTACTTTAGGAAAGATTTGTAAAGAAATATTCTGAACATTATTCTGGTTTTTATGCTATTTACAAAAACAAAAGTAACACAAGAGTCCAAAATTCTTATGTCCATAAATAATTAATGCATTAAAGGTGCTTCATAAAATATATATGCATATTTTAATTTTTTTTAATACAGGAAGCCTTCCTAGTCAATGGTATCAAATTATGAGATTACCGTGAAAACATGTATTCATGTACAGATGATGTACAGACCATGAATTAGGGATGTGGTAATTTAATATCGCTCAATCAAGAGCTAACGACAGTGTATATGGCATAATTACATAATATATTACACCTATATGTGGGCACACATGTGTATAGATATGAATATATATGTACTTACGTGTATATATGTACTTGCATGTTACACAGGTAAAATAAAAACAATGAATATTTAAATTTAAAAGTGTTTTACAATAAAAGATGAATTGCCATTAAACCTTCTGGAAATACTAGCATTTGCTTCAGAAACACTTATCTCATTAGCTGCCTCCATGTCCTGAATCAAATCAGTATGTTTACCTTTCATGGTCATTTTGACTTTGGGGAAAAGCCAGAAGTTTGTTGCATGGTTTCAGATCTGGAGAATAAGGTGGATGAGAACACATCAAAATGTTTTTATTTGACAGAAATTACCATAAGCATTTTGAATCAATGTATTTTTGGATACACGTACTTTTTAAAAAGTAAATCACTTTATATCTTGCCTGACTAGAACTGGTTCTAAGACTCCATGACTATTAAAAAGGAAACAACTGTATTTAACAATGTGAGATATATTCATGTTTTTAACATATAGTCTTAATAAAATATAGTGTGAGAACCTGTCTGTTTGGAGTAGCCAGTGGAATTCCCAGCTTGTTATATGAAGAAATAAGTGTCATGATGTGGGGAGCCTGGCAGGGCAAGTCTTGGTCCTGCTCCTTCCTAGCAGTAGAGCTCGAGCAAATCAATTTTCCAAGAGTCTCAGCTTCCTGTTCTCATCCTTGTTGTACCACCTTATTGGGTTGGCATGAAGAGCAAATATGACAAAATGCTACTCAGAGGTAATTGATGATATTGACAGGTCATGTGCTCAGAAAGTTATAGAGTATTTTTCAAATAAAGGGTCCTTATTATTTTTACAAACCAGTCAAAGCTGAGTAGTCAGAAGCCACAGAATGGCCAATCAAAAATTCTGGCATATTCTTAAGAAATACCTTGTTTCAAGAAGATGTGTAATTATTCTGAAGGATCACATGCTTCAGATAGTGTCAGTCCCACTCTGTCACATTAATCATGTGACACTGATTCTAGTAGATACAGTGGTGTGGTTTACATGTCAGTCGTCTATATAACATGTCAGGCTTCTCTGGTGTGCACTTACAGTTACAAATCTATATGCCCTTTGAATCCTTCTTCATGTACTGTGGACTAGTAAATCTTAAAGGAACCAGGGCACATTGTTTATCTTGGCTATGCATACCTTCATGAGGATGGTGTTGTTACTGCAGTTTTGGGACAAGAGTCCCTGCTCCAGCAATCCTAAAAGACTAGGCTTAGCCATCACCCCATAGGAGCAGTGGTAAAGATGTTGAGTCAGAATAGGTAAAGGGTTCCAGACCTGTCTTTGAGGGGCTGATAGCTTTGGGATTTTATAGAAATGAGGAACAAAGGCAAGGCTTGAGAATTTGTATAGCTGGGGGTGAGGGTGACGTAGCTGCCAGTGTAGCTTCTCTTGGTCAAACCATGGTATGGCATATCTGGTTCTGTGACATTCTGGGAGATCCATCATGGCCTGAGGGACAGTTGAGTTCCCTTCATGAAGTGATGGCTCCTTCTTTGTGGGGGCAGTCTGAGTTCTCTCATGGAGTCATTGCCCCCTCACTTGTGGGGTGATTTCATCACGAGGTAGTCTGGGAGAATCTGCTTTTTCTGCAACTCAGGTTGATTACAGGTTTAGGACAATGTCTGGATACTTCTAGGCATTGCTCCAATGTGTCTGGAACTGAGCATTTTGAAAGTTGGGATTTGGATGTCTCTAGAAATACTAAAAATTACTTTAGCTACTCTTCTCTTGGAGTCCTCAGTCTCGAAGAGGGGTGACATAGGATAGGTAAATTTAGGCTGATAAGCCTATAATGCAGACACTGTCTGAGTGATTAGCATGTCTACATGCAGAGCTGACTGGGATCTGTTTGAAAGTTTTAAAGTAAGGAGATTGATATAAACTGAAGACAGAAGTGCTAGGCTTTATCTTGATTTTAGTTATCCATGATCTACAGGTTGAGTTTCTAAGTCTTTGTTATAATATTATTATTATTTCTTTTTTTTATGTGGGTACTGGGAGTTGAACTCAGAACCTCATGCTTGCCAGGCAGGAGCTTATGCCGCTGAGCCATATCACCGGCCTTTAATAGTATTTTTAAAAAATGATAAATTCATGATTTGTTGTATTTTGAAAAGACATTCTTTTTTACATTGACATTTATAACTTGATATAATTTTTTAGCATTTAGAAATGGCATTCTAATGATTATAGCTATCAAATACTTAGTACCTAATATATGCCAGGTAGTGTGGTAGATATTTTACATGCATTATCTATTTAATCATTAGTATATTTTGGTGTTGTAAATAATATTATTAACCTCACATGAATACTAATGTATAGGAGGCTGAATTGTTGATTAGAAATCAACTTAGAGTTGCAACCCAGTAAATATTATATCACAACACTGGGATTATCTGGCTTCTAAAAGGCTTGTGCCTAGCCTTAGTAAATGTAGGCATTGTGCTCTATGTACATTTATAATTCCTACAATCTCCCTTTTCTTGACTTTTTTTATGAGCAATTCTCACTGTTTTATCTAAAGCCATTGCTGGTGTGTTAATTTAACTTAGAGATATGATTGATAGGCAGTTTAGCACAGCCAAAAGTCTTAAGCTACGATATTATAAGATCTAGGTCCAAGTGCAAGCTCCCATACAAGGCAGAAACATTTTTGCAAATGTCACTTGATCCCATTTTTCTCATTTGTAAAAGGAAGATAACAAAACTTCTTTTGAGGGGGTAACTGGAAGATTGAATAAGGCACTGTCAATTATATTACAACATAAATTATTATAATTATACATTGTATCACTTTTTAATCCCTATCATGTAAATTCTAGTTATTCCCTTAGTCATAAGATGCCAGAAGTTTATTGAATATTTAATATGTACCAAGTGCTTTATTTACACTGATTAATATTAACTACAAACTTAGAAGTTAGATATTGTTATTCCACTTTTATAGTGAGCAAACAGATATTTTGTCACATAATGCGGAAAATAAGAGGGGAAGGCAACAGTCCTACTCTAGACCCTGCTCTTTTCTTTTGCAAGCTGGAGACAGGTCTGTGCAGCATCCAAAGAAGATTCTAGTCTGAGCCTTTTAACAAGGTACATGCCAATGTGGAACGGTCTTCGTAGTTATCTGTTTGAATTCTCTTTTTGGCTGTTTCTTCCTTGATATTCTTACCTTTCTTTTGGCACAAAATCTCTTAGATTCTCCTCTCCTAATGACTAGTCATATTACCTAATTTCTTTCTTTCGTACATGTTTTCATTGCCTAGTTATTGATATGTTAATCTACGTTCTGATTGACTCCTCCTTTGGGATGTAATGTCCAGAGGACCAGGGTCCTTATCCTTCTTTGTTCTTCCATCCCAACGCATAGAGTGGGGGTCAGGCACCTCAGGTGCACAGTGAGTAACTGCTGAAGGAATGAGTGAATAATTTTCAATTTCCTCTGAAAAATCTATTTTCTAAGTAGGATGAAGCTGATCAAATCTTTTGAAATGTAACCTTTAGTGTCCTGCATGACTATCAGTGCTTTCCCTGAATGTCAGCTAATTTCCTGAGATTTCTTGGTGCTGATAGGCGTGGTCATTGGTGGGTTATTTACATCTATGCTGGCATGCTCTCACAGGGTCTCTTGGCCTCATCTTATCTATGAGATAGAGTTAAGCACACCAGATATGTTAGCCATGAAAATTTAGGATATTTGAAGAAGATTAAAATGCAAAGATAGTACTTATATCTTGAGTACACAGTTTGCAGCCAATCTTTAAAGTGCAATTCCAAAGATAAAAGTCAACTTGTAAAAATGATGCTTGTGCTGTGGGAAGCAACGCAAGCTAGTTTTGAGATAGACTGACTAAAATTTTATCTACTTTGTGGTTGAGAACTCATTAAGAAAAGAGTTGATTTGAGCTCTGCTTGCTTGAATGCATATATTATAGCCAGATCCTAATTATGAACACTATAGCTGATGGTTCAAGAAATAGAATGGCTATGGGTAAACTTTTGGCCTTTAAGTTGAAAATGTGAAATCATTAATTACAATATAAGTATCATTTGGATGTTAAATATAAATTTAATCTTGATATCAGCTATAATAAGTGATCATATTATAACTTAGTGAAGATTGTTCTTAATCTTAGGCATAAAGGAAGATTCATGCATTCCCTTGGGAGAATAGCTTCTCTGTTCTGCATTCCTCTTAAATGATACCCAGATGGTTTGCATAATTGTGTTTCAGCTTGGGTAATATTTCTTGATAACTAGGTGTAATCTGCATTAATTGCTATAAAATTGCTCAGTTCCTTGCTGTGAAATATTTTTCTTCTGTTACATAATTGTTTATATTTTGTGAGTAATGGATGTTTGCCCTACAAATGAGTATTGTATTTCACAAACTTCTTTCTCAGTGTCCATGCTGTGCTTGAAAACTTGACACTTGTACCCAAAGTCGTGCCTACTATAGTGGACCTCCCAAATACCAGAGCAGCATTTCATCCTGAAGTTTTCTTTTGATTTATTTCTACAGATGATATATAATGCCTTATTAAACAGTGACTGACAACTGTATTTTCTCATCAGACCCTTTTTGTCTTAGGCTGGGTTAAGGGATTGTCTTCTATCTGTGCATTTATAAGGAGCATGTAAGTATCATAGAGTTTAGCACTTGTTCACTAATAGCAAGAAGATTCGGAAGCCACTCAGGTTTTGGCATAGTTCTTGGCACATAGTAATTATCATGTGTGTAGCTGCTGAAAATGAAATCCAGGTGAATATTTTGCTGTTTTCAGTTCTTCCATTCTCAAAGACGTTTAAAGTTTTGCAATTATTTGTCTCTTCACTGAATGACCCCAGTCTACTTTGGGGTTGGCAGTTTTACCGCCTTGGCTAGCTTTGCTAATCCAATCTAAGTTCACCTTTGTTTACTTTCAGAGCTTTTCTCACATAGCTTCTTCTAATCTGCTTTTATATAACAGACCAGATAACTAAGCACCAAATAATAAGAGCAAATAATAAGCTGAATTTTACAGATTGTTAACTTCCAAACAATTTCTGAATGAAGCTATATGCTTAGCATTGTGTTAGGCCTCATGGTAGTTCAAAGGAAAAGGAAGACACTGTTCCTTCTTAATTTATATGTAAAGAGAAAGCAGGGTTAGGGGATGAGATAACATATATGCAGGGGCGAATTGTGCAAAGTGAATGAGGGTGAAGGAAGTAAGTCTACAGAAATTAGGAAATCAAGGAAGTCTTTAAATATGGCAGTCTCTGCGATTAGATCTAAACCTTGAAAGTTAAGCAAAGAGTAATAGGATCACTGACAGGATTTAAGTTATTTGAAGGGAAAATCTAATGTGCTCAACTATTGAATTTTTCTTATTTTAGCCCTGAGATTTTCTAATTTCCTTTGGGTCATTCAAGGAACTGTCTTTATGTTTTGATCATTATTTTTTTTCTTATTTCACCATTATTTTTAATTGACAAATGACCTCATCACCTTAGAATTGGCTAGGGTGTAAATTCCAAAGAAAATACCTTGAAAGTGTAGAAAGAATATATTTTACACAATAGATGTGGCACACAGGTCCTAAGGTGGTGTATATCTCTGCAGTGGCATCACAAGCACATGTGGTATCCTGAGTGGGCAGCAAGTTTTTATGCCTCACAGCTCCTCATCAGTGGTCAAGCCCCTTCTGTGCTCTCATGGAACCATTATATTTGATAATTTGTTGATTAAATCAGGATACTTCAGTTAATAATCAATCCTAGAAGCATATAACAAGATAATGTCATTGTGTTTTGTATTCATTAGCAGAATTTATAAAAGCAGTTCTTTTTTTACACAGCATTATGAATCAGTCTATGCCAGGCTGTATCATGTACCTTTCTGGAGATCATTAAAAAATTCCTTGTCGAAAACCTCTTTATTTGCCATTAGTATGTATTCCTAAAGCAACTGAAAACTCTGATTGTAATCCCGAAAATCAATCAGTGCAGGCACACTGCAGATTGCTCTGAGTAACTGGAAAATAGAACAGATTTTTGGGCGCTGTAAATTCTCCCTAAGTCAGTAACACTGCAATGCTCATCACTTGTAACTGTGAATGGAATAGCTTCCAGCCAGACTCTACCATTGATGCATATTTGACTTGAAGGGTTTTATGATTTGTCAAGAACCTTGGGGAAGCTTACTTGAAGAATACAATTCTAATAACTATCTCAGAAAATTCACCACTTTTTACTGAGTGCCAGCGGCATGTGTGACAGGACATCCAGCCCCACATCTGGTGACGTGTCCTCAAAGCACTGAGATTCATCTTTTTCCTCCTTAGCTTATGTTGATGTTGTAGCAGAAGCATCTGTAACTTCAAGATTTGCTTTGGTTATCACCACCATTTTGGAAAATTACACTTATTTCATTAGAATTAATGTCTTTTGTTTTTTAACTGGGCCATTTTGTGTTTATATTACTAAACAGAATATATTTTAATTGAATATATGTCCTTGTCTCTTGTACTGTGATCTTGGCAGGGACACGCACCAGGTTGTGCTTATTTTCATATCTCCAGTATATAGGAGGCGAACACTTGCAGTCATACTCAATAAGCACAGTTTCAGCTGGTTGATTATCTCTGGTTATTTCTAACAAGAGCAAGATAACCTTGAAATAGTCTAGGATCTTGCTTAAATACATTCACCACAGGATATATTTTCAAAGATGTGGCATTTCATTTCCTTCATGCAAGAAGTTTTAATTACTAAGGGCATCCATGAAAAAAATTGTTATTCTGACCTAAAAGGTGGTGCACAGCGTGAACACCAAAAATAACAGTATAATTAAGTTCTTGTACATTTCAGTTTTATTATGAGATGTAGGAAGTAAAGCAAGAGCTTCAGAATAAAAAGGATTTCAGGTGATAATGAGAAAGTGATTTACAAAACTATATTCGCAGGGTAGATTTTTACAAAAATGCTTATTTACATAGGCCATTTTAAAAGAAAAGCGGAGGCAAATTACTCCATTTAATAAATTGATATACTTTTAAACATTTCTTATAAATTACACATAGTACAGGGTACCATGTGATGTTTTGATACATGCATACATTGTTTAATGTTTAAATCAGAGTAAATATGTTTATCTCCTCAAATATTTACACTTCATTATGGTGAAAACATTCAAAATCTTTCTTCTAGCTTTTTGAAATATATCATGCATTATTGTGACCTATACTCACCCTATTATGCACTAGCACGCCATAAATTCTTATCCTTATCTAACGATAACTTAGTACTCATTGATCAGCCTTTCTCCATTTCTCCTTCTACCTCCTCTCATCGGCTTCCAGTAGTCACTATTCTGCTCTCAACTTCTACGAGATCAGCTTTCTTAGATTTCACATGTAAGTGAAATCATATGGAACTTGGCCTTCTGTGCCTGGATTGGTCTTCTTAACATCTTGATCTCCAGTTTGATTCATGTTGTCACAAATGACAGGACTCCATCTTTTTCTTTATGATGAAATACTCTTTCATTGTGTTTATGTACTACCTTTCTTTTATCAATTCATCAGTTGATAAATAATCAAGTTATTTCCATTTCTTGTATGTTTTAAATATTGTCTATTTTAAATAGTGTCATAGCAAAAATCTGTTGTGCAAATGTCTTTTGAACATAATGACCTCATTTTTTGCAGGCATATCCCCCATAGTGGGTTTGCTGGATCATATATTAGTTCTGTTTTTAATATTTTCAGGAACCTCCTTATTATTTGGTATGGTAACTGTACTATCTTATATTCCTACCAACAGCATGAAAGGCTTTCTTTTCTCTGTTTCCTTATTAGAAGTTACCATTTCTTGAAAGACATTTTTACAGGAAAGAAGTGGTTTCTTATTGTGATTTTGATGTCCATTTTCCTGTGATTAGTGATGTTAAACATTTTTTTCATATTTCTGTTGATCATTTGTATATATTAAGAAATGCCTTCTTAGGTTTATTGCTCATTTTAAACTTGATTATTTGCATGGGTTTTTTTTTTTCTTTGCTATTGTGTTTTTGAGTTCTTTATATATTCTAGATATTAACTTGCAAATATTTTTCCCATCCTGTAAGTTGTCTTCTCATTCTTTTGATTTCTTTCTATGCAGAATAAGTTGATAGATTTTTTATAACATTGACAAAAAGAGACTTGTTTAAGATTATAGTGGCAAGAACATGAGATTTTCAAAAAAATCTTAGCATGTTATGGACTACATGGTTATGGCATGTCTCTCTATTCAAATACTTTATTTGTAAAATGGATATATTAATTTCAGTCTCATTGGAATTAAATGCTTATCATCCACTTTGCAATATGGGTATTAACTAAGATGATTCATTTTATATTTGATATTAAGTCACCAGAGTCCAACTCAAGGCTTGCATACCTTCATTTGCCAGGTCATATTAAGTCCCAAACAGTGTGGAGTATACTAGAATAGTGCATGTATATCTCTGTAATGTATCATTGCATAAAAGTTACTTTCTCTGCTCAGCTATCAAGTGAAGTCTAATTTGTAGTAGCTTCCAGGCAGTCCACTCAGCTTGTGGAGTGTAAATTCAGTGACATACATGACTTCAGTGTCACCAACAATCTGGTAAGAACCCTGCTCCTGCTGCAAAACACACGGACCAATGAGTTAAAGCTTCAACTTCCCTGACAGTTTTCTAAGTGGCTTCAGGAACTCGTTTTAAGAATTTTCATCCAGAGGACTCTATGACTTTATGAAAGCCAATGTATTACAACAAAGTCTGACTACACTTCATTGTTTTTGATTTACTGGGAACTTGAGAGCTGGAGTTTTACTCTTTTTCCTCCCTAACCATGTTGATCTGCCTGGAGAATCATGACAAACATTCCTATCTCTCTGTGGAATGGTAGATAAAAGTTTGTTTAGCTTCTCAAAAGTCCATTAGATTAATATATTTTGTACACCTTCTTTTTACTTCCTTCCCTTTTCTCTTTTCATCTCCTGCAGTGAGCTAGACTCGTCATTGCAAAACCAAATTGCAAAATTTATACTATGGTTTTTGCAGTTATGTTGGAAACTTTTGGTGCAAAGATTATTTGAAGGGCAGGGTAGGGGACAGCTGTAAGTAGGGGCATGTTTTAGCAGTTATGTCAAAGTGTTTGATCAAGCAGATGTCTACTGAATAATATTAATTGAACACCCTTGATGAGCAAGATACCCAGTGATCGCCAAGGTGTCACCAAGGGTAAAAGGCATGCTTGTTGTCATCAAAGCTTTCCGGTTTAGGAAGAATGTCAAAGTTTGGAGTACTAATTATTCACTCTTCTTTCCCAGGTTCTAGCCAGTAGAAAATGGGGCAAATGTGCAAATGAGAACCACAGTATCGATTTTATTATTACTGGCAAGAGTCTAGTCCTGTCGAATGCAGAATTCAGTGTTGACCTAAGGGAAAAAATGTGCAGGATTGGAGGTCTGACATATTAAAATATGATGAGAAATAAGATACTTTTTGTGCATGATAATCAGACCTGTTTATGTTTCCTGTACTTGGATAAATTATATTAATTTATTTAAATAAATAGCCTTCTAGCTGTAAAAGACTGAAAAGAAACGAGATTCACATCAAGACAAGAAATTTCCTCTCATTCCTAGTCAACATCGTACTGGGAATCCTAACTAACTTAATCAGATAAGAAAATAAAAAGTATATTGACTGGGATGAAAAAAATAAAACTGCTTTTGCTAGCAAATGGCATGATTAACTATATAGAAAATCTAAAAGAATTACCAAAGCTCTTGGAAGTAATAGGCAGTTATAGCAGAGTTGCAGGTTATAAGGCTAGTATACAAAATGTCACCTTTTTCTTTTGAGACAGAGTCTTGTACGTAGTCCAGGCTGCCCTTCAATTCACTATGTAGCCCAGGCTGGCCTCAAACTCTTGAGATCCTCCTGCCTCTGTGTCCTGAGTCTGGGATTATAGGCATGCACTACCATACCCAGCACAAATGTCAACTTCTTTCCTTTACGCCACAATGAATATTTTGAATTTGAAATTAAAAAATACCATTTATATTAGTTCCACAGATGCTTAAGTAAGAATATAAAAAAGATTATTCAATATGATCTAGGTAAGAAAAAGTACAAGATTTTAATGAAAGGAATCTAAGTTTTAAATAAATACAGGCATTCCATAGTTATGGATGGAAGATTCAATATTGTCAAAATACTGTTTCTCAACTTTTGTCTTTAGTTTCAATGCAATCTTAATAAAAATTTCAGCAAACTATTTAAGGATATCACCAAAGTAATTCTAAAATTTATATGTAAATGTAAAAGACCAAGAATAGCCAACATAATACTGAAGAACAAAGTTAGATGTATGACACTACCTAACTTTAAGACTGACTACAAAGCTACAGTAACCATAGTGTTATATTGATGATAGCATAGAAAAATATGTCAGTGGGACAGAACAGAGAGCTCAGAAACAGATACAAACCAAAGCAGCTACCTGACCTGTGATAAAAGAGCCAAGGCAGTTGAAGGAAACAAAGATAGTCTTCTCAGCAGGTGGCACTGCAACATCCAGAAATCCACACGAAAAAAATCTATACACAGACCTTACATCCTTTGAAAAAAACTGATTCTAAATGGATCCTGGACCTGAAGGTAAAATAAAAATGATAAAATTTCGAGAAGATAAAATAGGAGAAAATCTAGGTGACCTTGGATTTGACAATGATTTTTAGGTACAAAATCAAAAGCATGAACCATGAAAAAGAAAACTGATGTTGGGCATTATTAAAATTAAAACCTTTTTCATTTTGGAGTACATGCATTTACAGGCATCTTGGGGAGCGGTACATGTAAGTAATACAGCTTATTTTTTTTTTTTTTGAATCCTCTTCCCTCTCCCTCCTTTCTCCTCTAGTTCTCCTTTCCCTCTTTTTATTCTTTTTTTTTTTTTGTGGGTACCGGGGGGTCGACCTCAGGACCTCGCGCGCCAACAGGCACCCGTGCCGCTGAGCGATATCACCGGCCCCTTTTTTCGTATGTGGGATCCGGGAGTCAAACTCGGGCCCTCGCGCTTGCAAGGCAGGCGCTTGTGCCGCTGAGCCATCTCACCGGCCTCCCTCTTTTTATTCTTGTTGATATTATTAATCTTAGTTCCTGTTTATGGCATATAATGTCCACATTTACTGAGGTTATTTGGAGTTTGTCCTTATCAAATTAAAACTTTTGCTCTGAAAAAAACACTGCTAAGAAAATGCAAAAGAGAAGCCACAGACTTAGAAAAGATATTTTCTCATCACATATCTGTTGAAACGTTTGTATCCAAAATGTGCAAAGAACTTTTAAAACAATCTGAAGACAATCCAATATAAGAAATGGGCAAACTTCTTCATACCCATCTCATCACTGCATATAGAGATGTCATGTAAGCTTATGTGGAGTTATTCAATATTATGTGACATTAGGAAATTGCAAATTGAAATATGAAAACCCTAAATATCATTATCTAACTCTTACAATGTCTAAAATCCTAAACATGGACATCACCAAATGCTTGCAAGGATAAACTGTACAGCACCAAAAACTGTCATTCACCACTGCTGGGAATACTAAATGGTGGGACTTTTGGAAGACAATTCCATGAGAAGTGTAAACTTAGAATTAACATGTGATTCAGAGGTTGTGCACATTGGTTGGCCCAAACGAGTTAAAAATTTATGTTCAGACAAAGGGCTTCAATTAAATGCTTACACAAGTTTTGTTCGTACTTGCCAGAACTTGGAACAAAGATTTACTTGCATGGATGAATGGATAAATAAGCTGGTACCCATATGGATATATAAACTGTGGCATGGTGTGGATACAATGGAATATTATTCAGCAGTAAGAAGAAATGAGCCATAGAAAGATAGGGAAGAAACTTAAATGTGTATTACTGAGTAAATGAAGTCAGCGTGAAAAGATTACATGCTATATGATTACAATTATATGACATTTTAGAAAAGGAAAGCTTATAGAAGCACTGAAACATCAAGGTCGGCCAGGAGCCCGAGGGGAATGAGGAAGGGAGGGATGAAGTTTGTCCACAGAGGACGTTTTAGGCAGTGAAACTCTATGAATGAATTGTAATGCTGGGGATACATGGTATTAATGCAATTTTCAAAATTTATAGAACTGTACAACACAAAAAGTGAACCTTCATTTAATCTATGGATTTTAATAATGATGTATCAATACTTGTTCATCAATTATAATAAGTATATCATGTAAGTATGAAATATTAATAATAGGGGAAATTGGGTAGGTGTTTAATTGGGAATACTCTGTACTCTCTGGGCAGTATTTCTGAAAACTAAAACTGTTTTGAAGAGTGAATTGTTTAATGTGGGAAATAAGAGTAATAAACTCATTTGAGGTCATTTTGTGAAGAGCTTGATTCTTTTAAAAACAGTTTTCCTTTCTCCATATTATATTTGAGAAAGCTCATGGAAATCAACAATATAAAAGAAACATATCAATCATAAGTGAAAATTCAAACCGTAGAAAATTAAAATAGGATTTAGTGCGTATACATAAAAACCAGAGATACAAAGTCTATAAGAATAAAGGCCTATGGAGGCATTATATTTTGCACAATGAATTGACCCGTGGCTTCTTGGAAGCCAAAATAAAAACATAAATATAGTAATGTACATAGTGTTATTATTTAATCTTGAGGCACAGCAAACTTTGCTGTTTTCTAAAAACACTTTTCAAATGCATCACAGTGGATGGATGGAGTCAAGGCATACAACTGAAAAGAATCTACAACAAAATTATCATTCCACTAGCTGAAGTTGTTTTCAAATATAAAAATGAGGGGGTCACATTTTATATTTGTCTAATAATTTTGTATTTTCATTTTTCCTCTAAATTTTAGTTCATTCATTATAAAGTATGTGTTGAACACCTAGAACATAGCGAGCCTTTATCTTAAGTTTTGGGGACAAAACTGAGAACAAATGGAGTTTATACTCTAAGGAATTAACCTGACAATTGTTTAGAAATGCGTAGCAGCAGTGTGTTCAAGGATAAGTGATAAAAATATCACCTTTACATTAATTTCAAATACATATCTTATCCATTTGTCCTTTATGAAAACATCATGAATCGCTCATGTTTTAGAGTGGATGAGGAGCATATTGACAGTAAATGATTAATTTGACACAGTTGGCTCTGTCATGTCATTCAGGAGAGTTTAGATTAGTGCTCCTTTCTGATGTGCACTCTTACTGGAGACTTAAGGATGTGGCTCTGAATGAATCTGCAAGTAGGCAGTCACCCTTATATGAGCATCTGCAGTGTATTCAGGAAGCTGCTACAAGAAGTATGAGGACTTGAAGTAATGAAGCCTTAACACCACACAATTGCATACGGACTGTAGGGAATCGATTTGGAATGCCTGAAGCATGTATTTGTTGTGTTTTGGGTGTGCCTTGGGCATATTGCTCCCAGAGGACTGTCTCTAATCCCTTCACGCCGGTCCTGAGGGATCTCTGAGACCTGTTTTGCTTATGTTGCTAAGTGCCTGGGCTGAGATAACAGTGCTACCCTCAGCAGGCAGGGGGACATCTGTGAAATCCATACATGGATGAGGTGTTTGTTATAGGGAGTCTTGGATTTGTGACTCAATGACAATTTATTTCCAGGGCAAAATATTTCCACTCCTGTAGTATGTTAAATAGTCTCCCCTAAAATTCATGTCCATCTGGGAACTTAGAATATGACATCGTTTAGAAATGGGGTCCCTGTAGATAAAACTAGTTAAGAATCTCAAGATAATCGCATATGTGCTTTAGGATGGGTCCTCAGCCCAAGGACCAACATCTCCTAGGAGAAGCAGAGAGTGCAGAAACACACAGGGACACGGGTCCTGTGAAGAGGGAGGCAGAGTGGAACGATGCAGTGATAGCCAAGGACACCAGAGATGTTTGGGGGTCACTGAAAGTTTCAAAAGGCAAGAAAGGATTCTTTCCTGGAGAATTCAGAGAGAAGATGGGCCCACTGACATGATTTCAAACTCCCAGTCACCGGAACTGTGAGAGGATAAATTTCAGTTGGTTTAAGTCACCTAAATTTGACATACTACAATTTGTTACTGGAACCCTAGGAGACGAGTATGCCCTCACTGACTATGTGAACCTCACAATGTAACAGACAACCAAATTCAGAGCCTTCATCATCGTGCAAGACATACGTCTCCAATGTTTCTCTTACAGGCAGGAACTACCTAAATCTTCATTGTAATGAAACAGAATAAAAAATGAATACATTTCACAAATGTGTACATTTTACACTTTTAAAATAGGCCTTGCATGAAAGTAGTCTGATGGATCACTTCTAAGCAGAAAACATTTTGATTAAAATTAGAATATTTCAGCATATTCTCTTGTTCTCTTGTTGATTTTATTCTGTGCCTATCAGTAATTTGTTGTCAGTTCTAACCTGTCCTACTACTAACTGATTTTCAACAATGTACTTTTTTTTGACTGTTTCATCATTTGTCAAAGGAGGATAAATTTCTAGCTATAAGTTTGTTGTGGGGATTAAATAAATCAATAAATGTAAAGCATTCAAAGCAGTATTTGGCACACTATAAAAGCTGAAACTTGTTAGATGCCCATTTCTATTCAGCTATTTGAGATTTATTTTGAAGAGACAGTAGAATCTTACCTATTAATTTTAAAATAGTGACTTACTTTATGGAAACAAGGCTTTGAACACTTTTTTCACATATGAATAATATCATTAAAATATATGGAAAGCAATTAAAACCCCAAGTTATTTTCTAACGTTTAACTAGCAAATAAAGAGGCTGAATACTATATTTCAGATTTTAAACTCCGAACTCTTATTACATTTCTTATTTAATACTAAGATATGACAAGGAAATAAATGTGTTATCTGCTCCATTAACTAAAATTTGTTTTAAAAAGTCTCATTACATTTGCGAAGTAGGATGCACAAAACAAGCTGCCAAAACAGCTGTGCAGTTCTAAAAATAATAATAATGTATCTAAATATAACCCCGTCACACTCTCTTAAAAATTACATTTGGACTCCTTAGAGCTTCGAAATCGTCTTGTATTTCCATCCAGTTGACATGAAAAAAATATTTTTGATTGCATGTTATGTTAAAATAACATTTTGAAGAGTTTACCTTATGCAAATTTATTATTGTAATATTAACCTATATATTTGTGGGATTCAGTGTGGTAATTTGATACATTATATGGTGTAATATTTAATCAGGGTAATTAGCATTCCTATCTCCTTAAACATTTAAATTTTTAGATTAACAAATAGTAACTGCCCATATATATGAGGCACAACTGGATATTTCATTACACGTGCATTTGGGGGTACCCTACCTATAGTAGTTTTTAAAGGGTCCTCAGGAACTTTCCTTACTGGTCTAACTGCAACTCTGTCAACTCAGTGATGGCTTCTTGTCTTCAAACCACCAAATCTCCTACAGCCCCTCATTTTCCGTAGACTTTCCCTGTCAGAGAGCGTTACCATACTGCCCAGTCTACTTGGACTGGAATTACAGGGACTCCAGGCTGCTTCTTTTGACCATGCGGTGCACACTTGTTCCTTGAGGAACACTTGGCGTTTTGCTTTACCCACTTTGGAATTGTAGGTCGGTCAAGATACGGCCATGCACCAGCATTTCCCCTTCCCAGGTGAGACTTTCTGGACATTGATCTACTGTGCTACCCAACACAGTGGAGCTCCCCAACAATGATTCCAAGTGGTTCTTTATCTATGTTTTTGTGAAGGAATCATCAAGCTCTACTCCGCCCTCAAACTGTCTGTATCTTCCTTATGGAATTCAGAGCGTATAACCAATTTCTGTTTTGACTCTTTCCAAATTTTCCTATTTTTTGGAATCACATGTGGGAGTTTATTTTTATTCTATCCTGATGCCTTAGTCAAATTGAGAGTTTTTAAAAATTCTGGTGCCTATATAATTCTATTCAATCAATATTTGTTAACAAATTGATTGCAGATTTTTAGTTTTTCAAGGCCACTTAAAAGTAAACTAGAACAAAAAGAATTAGTGAATCCATGCCCTAATAGCTTTCTAGACCACATTCAGAATATTACATTTTGAGGATGGTTTAATGGATGTGGTTATTTTACTCAGCGCTGAGTTTCTAAAATATCTCTATGGCATTGCGTAGGCTTGGTGTTGCCCATTTTCCTACACTTGCTCCCAGAAGTGAACAGTTGCGAGGAGAGGGAGAGTTAGGGCTTGCGTGTGGACTGTATGCCCGGGAGTGGATATACCACAGTTCTCCTGCCAGTGGGCATTTGTTTTCACTTTTTGCTTCTTGTTTGCTACATATATGAACCTTTTTTAACTCTGAATTTAATGAATCCTAATAAATTGCTGCCTTTTAACAGTGATAACCTAGACAAGTTAATAACCGCTGTTGCCTCTCCTATCAGTAAGCACTGGGTTTGTGTAGAGGGCTTTGTTACAGACCAGATGCTCTTGGTAATAAAATTTGTTAGTTTCAGATTCCAGAGAGACAGGGATTTCAGACCAACAGAATAAAAGTAAGCACACATCTTCAACTAGAAAGTCAGGATGTGGAAATCTTTGGAGAATATAATCAAGTTAATTTTATGATGGCTCGTAGTGATAATAATAACTTTTAGTGAATTTCTGAAGAACAAGAAATAAAGTACGACTTCCTTTGCTTGATTTTCCAGTTCTCTATATATTGTCCCCAATATATATTCGTAGTCATTTTTCTCATGTTAAGCTTTACCTAAGTTATTTAAGACAGATGCATTTACATGAACAAAATCTCTACATTTTTTCACTGTTGTGTCTTCCTGTTTGCTTGTGCCATCTTTCCAGAACCCACTCAGAAAAAAATTTCAGTAGGCTTCTTCAGTGCCCACAGGTAGATATAATTCAAATTTCTCTTAAATACAGCTACAAAATAAAGTCTACAATCCTCTGAAAATTCTGGTGTCAGGTACACAACAAAGGAAACAAGTTACTAATTAGCTTTAAAAGAGTAATATTCAGCTTCATTATCATGTTATTCAAAAGATCTGTTTTCACTATTAAGGATGTCATTTTTTGTTTCTCATTAGGAATGATCAAAGAAATGTACACGGAGCTGTTAAGGCATCTGTTAAAGAAATATCTAAAGTATATGCGTAGTACTAATGACATCATTGGAAAGAAAGAAAGAATGATTAATATGAAGGGAACAAAATTTATTTAGAAAAGGATTATATTTTAGGCAACATACTATGGTCCTGTTATGTCCCTATGTGGATGCCAATCATGTGCTTAAAATATTCATATATTATTGATGTTGACTCAGAAAAGCCAGGGAGTTAGGTAGCAGCTGTAAGTTTTTCCTTATTCCTTCTCTCTGTTTCTTGCCAAGTTTTTAAACCCAGACTATCCCAGCTAACACCAAACTGTTGTGGTTTGCCACTAAGGTAATCACTGTGCTATTTTTCTTAACATATAGATTCTCTCAAGTGGCCTAATAGGTATACTTATTGTGAGATATATAAATAGTTGTTAGACATAAAATTTTACATGTATTTTCTATTATTTATATGTCTTATTGTGCATACTTTAGGTACATGTGTACTTATTACTGAATTCCTCACCAAAATATTTCAAGAAGTGTACATACTAAAAAATTTTATTTTATTTTATTTTAATTTTTATTTTAAAGAGAAAAAATAGAACAAAATTTCAAAACAACATAATAGGAGGGTAACAATGGTTTATACATTGTCTATTGTTATCTTTAAATTAGTTACTCAGAGTACAAGATATCGGCATTCAGTTGTCCAGACAATATTAGCACAAACCTTTCCTTTTAATGAACTAAGAGAGATTAGTAGTGTATCTATCTTAACTATTTTTTTGCTTTTCCCTTCCTTCTTTTCTCCATTCCCAATCCCAGTTTCTCTTTCCTTTTGAACAGTTTCTTCCCATTTTACAATATCTATTGTACATTTTGTATCTTATTTACTCTTTCAGCTTCTCACACTAGGGAGACAATACGATTTTTACACATGTGCATCTGGTTTATTTCAGTTATGAGTATGGTCTCAAGTTGCATCCATTTACCTATAAAAGTCTCCGGTTTATCCTTCTTTATGGCTGAGTAGTACTCCATTGTATAAAAAGACCATATCTTTTTTATCCATGCCTCAGGTGATGGGCATTTGGGTTGTTTCCAAGATCTAGCTATTACAAATTGTGCTGCTATAAGCATGGGTGCACATATATTGCTGTGGTACAATGTTTTTAATTCTTCTGGGAAGGTACCCAGAAGGGGAATATCTGGGTCAAATGGGACCTCCAATCCTAGTTTTTGAGGAATCTCCACACTGATTTCCACAGTGGTTGCACCAGTCTACACTCCCACCAACAGTGGAGAAGGGTTCCTTTTTCCCCACAGCCCCTCCAGGATTTGTTTTTGTTTGATTGCTTGGTAATAGCCATTCTTTCTGGTGTGAGAAGAAATCTCAGTGTTATTTTAATTTGCATCTCTTGAATGACCAGTGATGTTGAACATTTTTTATATATTTATTTGCCGTTTGTATTTCTTCATCTGAGAAGTTTGTATTCATCTCAGATGCCTACTTCTGGAAAAAATTTTATTTTAGAGCTGTTGTTTTACAGAAGAATTTTTACCTTGGTCTGCCTTTTTAGATAAGAATGTAAAGGGAAGAGTTATCTGATAATTTCATTATGTTTCTGAATATAGGAAATAACCCTTATTATCTTCATTTCCCCCTCATTTTAAAAATAGAGTATAGAATTGTTTAGAAGATGTCACAAAAGGTAATAAGAATGCATTAACCTTGAGACATCTGTTTTAGGTTTTGTGTTTATGACGATCTTCTTCAGCCTTTATAATTATCCAGCTGACGGTGATCAATCATTACGATGTGGATTGCAGGCATTTTTCATTGTTTTCAAGTCTACTTTTTAATATCATATCTTTGACATCCTGAAGACTGAAATGTGAATCAATCCACTGAGCAAGGACAGAGACAGCAGGCAGACAAAAGAATTTCCCAGCTTGCTCTCTCAAGATTGGGTACAACCTTACATCTATTATTTTTGCCAGCACATTTTAAGAAAATTTTATAGGCATGGAGGTAAATTTTTCCAAAGTCTAGACAATCTCAGTGCAAGAAATACATTCATTCATTTGCTGATTGTGTTCCATGTGCAAAGCCCCAGGAAAGAATATTTTCTGGTAACAGTCTAAAGTCCACCCACAGACATGGACATGCAAACAACCAATAATGTCAGGTCGCACTGCTTGCCTCCTGGAGCTTAAATTGAGTGAAAAATGAGCTATTGTTGACTTATAACTTGAAATATTACTCAAAAATACCAGAGTCTCTTAGAGGCTCTAAGTTTTTTTGTGCCGAGAAGCCAAGAGGCATGAATTTTTTTTAAACAAGCTTATAATTTGTGAAGTTTTCTTGCTCTCTTTGTATCAAAATATGTTATATTGATTTTCTCTTTTCCAGGAGAATGGAATACCTTGAGGGGCAGGAATGGCTATGTCTCTTAACCTAATTCATATGTGTAAATTCAGAGCATCGAGTGCTAATGTTTGACTACTTTCCCTATGAACCTATTCATATGAGAGGTCTTCCAACAAGGAGGAAGAAGAGGTAGAAGAGGTAGATTTTCTTATGGAGGGAGTCAGTCCTTTCACAGAGAACTCTGCTCTGCTCTGCACAAAAGTGATGCACTGACTTACTCTTAAATCTGTTGCAAGTGTGGCTCCACATTTATAAATTTCACTAGTCTCTTCCTGCCCTGTAACCAATTTTGTGATACCTGTTCTTAAAATTTATTCACCACCTTCTTCTCATCTATAGAGATTCTGGAAAAGAGATAGATACTGAGATGTTTTTCTCCTGAAACCAGGTAGGGTTTTGTCTGTAAAATAGGGTATCTAAGTGACAACTTGCCAAAGTGAGCAAATCATGAGTCACCGTATATTTACAATGGCTGTGGTCAGTTGGGCTATTTCTGGGCTTTTACACTGATGCAGATTTTTCTCTCTTTCAGTGTACGTATGCGGGGACAAACTTGGAACTTTATGACAAATAAGGCGTACATATCTAGGCCTTACCTGTATGTAATTTCTTCTTTATTTTGCTCAAACATGGAAATATAATTTCAAAGTGTAGGGACATTCCATACATACATGGAGCCCTCTTTTCCATTGTTGATGGTTAATAGCAATTTAGTGGAGTGGTTTATAACTTTCTGGTAATTAACATTAAGTTTCTACAGGTGTAGTCATGCAGCCACATTTCAGGGAGTACATTTTGACATAGCAATTCACAGAATCAGATGATGTGTACAATTAACATGCCCCAGCCCTTTTCCCTGTCTGCCAAAGTACAGTGGAAAGTTTGAAATTAAATGAGCCCCTTCCCATGAAGCTTAGCTGCCATGGTGGGGGGGGCAGGGAGCCATAATAGTTACTGAAAATTCCTATAGTAAATTGTGTTTGGATGAAATATTTTTTCATTTTGGTTTTATCCCTTAGTGATTATTTCATTTTCAGATGGTTCCAAGGAACTTGGGCCATTACTTGTTTTTATGCAGTGCTCTGAATTTTTCAAGACTTGCCCTCAATTTTATTAGTCATGCCTAACATCACTGGGAAGCAAATCAGTATTCTTTCCTCTTCTGTCTACCCAGTAAACCCTGGACCTAAAGAAGAAAAATTAATAGGACCAGGTCAGATACCAGGCTACAATCACTGTCAGATGATAAAATTTTAAAAGACATTTTAAGGAATCTTTGCCTGGAAGACTGTGATTCCTCAGGGCAGTTCTTCCCACAATCACTCAAACTACTGTCGCTAGTTTCTGTATCTCTTCCTTGTGACACACTGAATGTTATTCATAGGGGCATTAAATTGCCTTTATATTTGTTTCTAAATATTCAGATGGGATATCTGAGACCAGACTGATCTAATTTGAGGATTACAGTTGGGAAAGACTTCTTCAAAGTAGCAGTGTTTGAGTTCATATCTGAAGGAAAAAAAGGAAGTGAATGGGGTAAAGGGTGAGACGCGGCCAGCAGTAAAGGGAGGGACAGCAGAAGATCAATGATAGCGAAGAGCAGGGAGGTTGATGGAAAATGGTACGTTAGACTTTGTAGGTTGGATTTAAGTAGGATTTGGATGGAATTTATTCCCCAAAGCCTCGAGTGCTGGAAACTTTGTCCACAATGTAAAGATATCGAAAGGTGGTGAGGTCTTTAAGAGAGAAGGCCTATAGGTAGGTGACTGGATTATGACCTCCTTCATGAAAAGATAGATGTTCATCTTCAGGAGTGGCGTAGGTCTTGTAGGAGTGGAGTATTTCCCATGACAGCTGGATGTTACAATATCGTAAGCCTGGTGATGCCTTCCCTGTCTCTTACTCTCCTACCATGAACGCATTCTATCACATGTTTCTGCCTTGTGATGCCTCTCTCCAGCTTGTGACGTAGTTCAGGGGGCCCTCAACGGATGCCAGACAGAGGGGCTGTCCAATCTTAGAACTTGGACTTCCAGCCTCCAAAACTGTGAGCTAAATCAACTTGTTTTCTTTACAGGTATCGAGTCTCAGGTATTTTTTAAAATATAACAACAGACTAAGACAGGTGGGATACCAGATGGAGGTTTAGTTCAGAGCCAGGCTTTGCCTTGCTGCTGTACCTTTCCAGCCTTGCTTTTACAACTTTCAGCAAATCGAAGGAGAATCAGTCACTATAGTTGACAGACATTTTTATAACATTCAACGATGCAGATGTGGGTGTAGACTCAAGAAAAGCTTAATGAAAGAATGCTGCAGGGTACACAGGGAAACAGTTTGAGAAGAATGAATTCGAGCCTCTAAATTCACCCAAAGCCAACAGATGTATTGAATGCTAGCAAATAACCCAACACAACGAAGGCCTTTTCATTTCTAATATGAGCCTCATCCTTCCTTGGTAATCCAGAAGGATGCTTGCCTCTGTTACTTATAAAATAGCCATCGTGTTTTGTGCCCAAAGTTAATGACTTTTAGATGACACCAGGAGAGAGGTTTGTAGTGATGTCTAATTGATTGTTCATGGTCCAGTTTTCTAAAGAACCATCTCCACAGCATGGAATGAGGAACCTGCCAATATCCCAGGCTGAGAGACTCAGCATAGAGAAAACAACTTCTTCATGAATCCATTTCGAAATGAGTTTGAGGTGTGTTTAGTGGAATTCTAACATCTCATCAACACCAACTGTATCTCCCTGTTATTCTTCCCATTGGATTAGTGGATACTTTCACTTATTTCCTATTTTTAAAACTTCAGCCTAGCATTGTTCCTTTCTATAATCTGGAAAAATGTAAAGATTGTACAAACATGGAAACTTTTTGTTTTCATTTTAGTTTGTGTTTGCTGAAAGTGTAAGGGAGATACAAAGTGTAAGATGCATTCATTCTTAGAAGATTTTGGGGTTTGGCTCATTCGTAATTAATTTCTCAGTTCCGGCAGTGCACTCACATCTTTATTGGTCTCCCGGTAGCCTTCATGTGACCTGCTAAGGTTTAGAGCAATTTAGGATGGATTTTCTTCTTTCCTCTTACTTCACTTTGCCAAAGGATAGGAGGAGAAAAATGAATTGTATGAAAAGTTACTGTAATTGGACAGCATGAGCAGAGAATTTCAAGGAAGTCCACTCCTTGGCTCATGAATGAACAGTTGCCAACTATGGTGCAGGAAATTCAGTGCTATTTTACATATAGCCCCAGGCTCCTTGGAAGGAAGGGAAATGCTTTCATTTTTCAGTGAGCTGTGGGAAATTGTTGCAAGACCACAAGGGAAAGCTTTATTTCTGTGAAAAAGAGCGCTGTGGTCCACAGAGCAAAAGAGTCTTGATTTTAACACTGTGAAAGGTTTCTACTGAACAAACCACAGGTCTTGACTCTATTGACTTTGGGAGCCAGGAGCATATGGAGCACTGAATTCAGACCATGACCCGACAAAGGTTATTGCTTTCCAGTAGTACTTCAGTATTGCTGATATTCAGTGTTCATTTATGAAATACCTGAATAAATGTTATTTATCTTTATAACATAGGATTCTGTAACAATGTTCAAATTCTTCTGCTCATTCAGTCCAACTAACAGAGATTTGCCTTAGTAATTTTACACAAGAGAAAAAAAACTATATTGTGAATTTTTGTAGGACTAGCTGTATAGTAAAAGATGGAAATAATAACTAGAAATTATTAGATACATTCAGACATATGGAATAGAGGTAAAGAAATCTTCAGTAGTCATTGGAAGTTATTGAGTATATTATGCAACTGTGGAAAATTTCTCCTAATCTAATATGATACAAGGGAAATGAGTAGTCATAATTGTTATAGCTAGCATTTATTAGAACCTTAAAATATGTCAAAATCTTTTAAGTAATTCACATTTATTCCTTCTCACAATAATTCTTGTGAGAAGAATTATTATTCTTATTCTCAATTTACGCATGAAGAAATTTAGCAAAGTTGTACAGCTGGTAACTCCTAGGTTTGGAATTCAAATTCAGAAATCTATCTCCAGAGTTCACACTTATCATTATTCTGTATACAATTAGCAAACAAATGGCTATATTTACATTGATTAAGCCTAGTAACACTCTGAGTGAATAGAAAAATCTGGAAGAGAATACACAGAACTGAAATTAGTAAAGACTGTTGAAATTTGGAAGATACATGATTTTTATTTCTAACATATGGCTTTTACTATTTAAAAATGTGACTGAGTACTATGTAAGATCTGAGTACAAAATTCAAATTTTGTTAAAGGAGGCCATTCCCCTGTTATAAAAGATGGGAGTTCTCTGTTCCAGTTAGCTATTTATTCCATTTGGAAATCCACTGCAAGAGCTCTGGTATTCTAGTGTTAGGTAAGGCCACTAGAGAGCTCCAGATGGTGGAAGACTAGATGCTTGGAAAATGAGCCCTTTGTAGAAAAATGGAATAAGGATTTGCTAGTATTTAGGTCACAAAAGGATAGCCTGGGTAGTCTGTTTATAATCTTCTTGCCTATCATGCAAAAGTGACAAGGATAATAGGTATAAGTGGCCTAGAAAAAAATCTAATTTAAACTTTAGGAAGAACTTCTGAGATTTGATGGTTTTGCATTGGGTTATGTATTCATATCTTAAAAATTAGTTTTGTCTCTAAAAAGTAGTTATATCCATCCCATCCCTTGGGAGAGAAGGAATGCTCACATAGAGAAGGAAAGAATATTTACAAATGGAGTTGGGAAATGCAGCACCCAGTAGAATATAGACAGTATTTTTCAGAAGGAAAAACATGATATATGTTAACCTTATTCAAGATACATTGTTGGAAACTGCTAATTTTTCTTATCTCTAATGGGTTTTTATGAGTTTGAAAACCATACAATTATAGTTTACAATTCAAAACAGTCCTGTAAAGTTTTATTTTATTTTATTTTATTTTATTTTTAAACTGCGAGCCTGTGAGTATACGTAGGAAAAGGTCGTAGCAAATTTACATATGTGCACATGAATATTTTCAGGGAGAATCCATGAAAATCTCATGGTTTTATCAAATGCTTATTAATGTCAGTTATGCCACGTTTCTTCTATAGAATCTCCACTGCTGTTTCAGGAAATGGAGAATTGGATGGTAATAGTCATTTCAGTAGAAAGGTAAATGGTCGGATAGATACCGAGACAGACAGAAAACAGACAGACAGACAGACATAGATGGAGTCTTTTGCACAGATTTAGAGAGTTTTTTTTAGCTTTTCCAGTTGTGAATCTTCTAAATACATTGTTGCAAACTTTCCTTGGAAATGAAAAGAGACAACACAAACATTTAAATGTCTTTAATCAATCGCTGTGGAAGAGCTTGATGCCTAGGAATTTTATACTGGGGCTACCGCTGTCTGTACCTTCCACCTTGAGTTTTGGCAGAAAGATGGAATCGGTTCTGAGGATGCCCCTGGGATTCTTCCTGTGGCTGCCCGGCTGCCGGGCTGCTCAGCAGTCCAGCATAGTCATCTGAGATTTGTTAGTCAGCAGTGTAACCAGCGCTGGGATCTCCTCTCAGGTGAAATCACCGCTCTGAGGACTAAAGCTCACTGGGGTGTCTCTTGCTTACCTTGGTGACACCTGTTCTTTTGTTGGGAAATCTGTTAGTGTTTATGAAGTGGTCATTTATGTTTTGTGTAATTCAGGCTACGAACACCAAAATTTTAAATAATCATGAGATATGTGATTCCTCAAGGCATTGTTTTCTTGAAGCAAAAAAAAAAAAAAAAAGAAAAAGAAAAGAAAAGAAAATACATTAATTTCTCTTTTATAACTCAGGTTTTATTGCTTTGTACTTTAATATGACTTATTAAGACACAGTTTTACATTCATTACTTTTTCTTTGATTCTCTACTGCCTATTAACTTAAAAAACTGGTTTTGTGTGTTGGGTGTATGTCTATATGTTTTAAAGTAGAGCAAATTGACTTTTGAGAAGAAAATGGTTCATAGAGCTATTTGGGCTGGTATTATACAATAGAGTAAGATTGCATATATGCAGCAGAAAAGGGAAATGTATTCAAATACTCTGATTAATGTATTCATTTTTGCTACTTTTCCTTTTAATGTTTCCACTGATTCTAAAAATTAGTATTGCTCCAACATCTGAAGATTTACACAATAAAACATAGAGTGGAATACATGTCTTTGTAAGGAGAATATAGCAAGATATATACTAAGCATATTTTGATATTTGGTATCAGCTGGAGACAGCCTTTCCCTGGGGTTCTTTTGACTGAGAATCTGAGTGTATATTTAACGTATCTACTCCTGGTTGGTTGTCCACTTATGCATTCACTTAGCTTTTTATTTATTTGTTTATCAAATGTCAATTGTCATCCATGCTGCTTGATATTATGTGTTATAAAATTAATAAGAAATGATTCCTTGGGGTTGACTAGAGTTTACAATAATTTGTTACAGATTTTAGAAAGAATTTGAAAGAAGAGACTGAAAGCTCTAAACATACAGAAATAATAAGGAAAAGAAATTGCTAATTACTCTGATTTGATCAATACATGCTGCATACATGTGTTAAAATATTACACTCCAACTGTTAAAAGCACACAAGTCCTACATGTTAATAAAAATTAAAATGAAACAATTCTGCTTTTAAGGAAATATGTAACCAAAGTACATGGCAGATGCAAGACTGGACCATAACAGACAAGTTAAACAGAAAGCGGTGGAAGCACAAGAGGGCAATTTATTTAAATTGAAAGGTACTTCAGGGTTTTATGTAAAATGGTTTTTTATCATGGTTTTGAGAGACAGATAAGATTTTGATAGAGAAGGGGAAGGAGGTTAGGATTTCCAATCTGAAGAAAACATTGATCTTTGACTGTTTTCTATGTGTGAAATTCTGAGCTAAATAAATGATGTTCGATGATCCATATTCTATTCTTACCTTTAGACTATGGAAAAAGAAATGGAAGCTTGCAGAGGTTCAGGTTGTTTTCAGATGAAAAGGCAGAGCCAGTAACAAAACCACCGCGATGTTTGATCTTTGCTGTGCTCGCAAAGGTTGGCAAATTCCTTTTGTCAAAGGGCCATGTGCTGGATAATTAAACTGTGCACTATGCGGTCTCTATCACAATGGCTTTTGCCATTGTGGCTCAAAAGTAACCACGGTCATATGGATATGAGGGGGCATGGCTGTGTGACATACAGAAAAATGAGTTTTACATAATGTTCTTACTTCATAAATTACTATTCTTCTTTTGATTTATGTTGATCCATTTAAAATATTAGAACCATTTTTTGATTGAGTCAGGGGTTGGGCTATATTTGTCCCGTGTGACATAGTTTCAGGCCCCTAAAGCTTAAAAGAAGTCCATTATCAGTGTTTACTTAAAAAAAAAAAAAAAACAGAAATTAAGAAGCTCTTTACCCTTTGCCCAAGGCCGTCACATGACAGAATTCATGAATTCTCATGTGGTTCCTAGTCTGCGTGAACAGCGCTGCCCAGAGCTATAGTCTCCGCAGCTGGAGTGACCACTGACCTTCTCCTCTAACACCGAGGAATGTAACACTGGGTACCAGCACTCGTCAGGCACATATCCAAAGTAGAGCATCTGCTCAAAAATAATGAAGTGTAACATTAGCTGAGGTAAGATTTTACTCTTTTTAAATAGAGTATAAAAATTTCTGGGCTCAGTCTTGAAAAGAGTAAAGCTATGTCACTTGTAAGTTGATATTGTTTATCAATCTTTAAAGTGTAAAGCTTTTACAATTTTTTCCTTTATCTTCAGTTGTCCCTTTTTTAAATTAAAAAATAGGTTGGCTATTTTACCCTCCAGCAGGTTAAGTATTTCCGTTTTAACATTTTTTTTCTTTGGTCCATTTGATTTTAGTTTAGTACACAGTGAGAGATATGGGTCTAGATTTAATCTTCTGCATGTGGATAGGCAGCTTTCCCACGCCATTTATTAAAGAGACTGTCTTCCCTCCAGTGTGTGTTTTTGGCCCCTTTGTCAAAGATCAAGCACATGGATGAACTTGAGGTTGTTTCTGCATCCTCTGTTACATTCCATTGATCCTCATGTCTGTTTTTTTTTGCCAGTGTCATGCTGTTTTTATCAGAGTAGCTTTGTAATATAATTTCAGGCCTGGAATAGTGATGCCTCCTGCTTTGCTGTTTTTACCCAGGATTGATTTTGTTATTCCAGGTCTTTTCTGGTTCCATATAAATTTTTGGTTTATTTTCTCCAGTCCTGTGAAGAGTGCTGTGGAAATTTTGATTGGCGTAGTGTTAATGAAAAAGTAGGTAAAACTCTTGAAGTCATAGGCATGGACAAGGTCTTTCTGAACAGAACCACAGTTGCAAGGAAAATGTCCTAAGAATCAATAGAGGGAATCATATTAAAATAAAAAGTTCTACATAGCAAAAGAAAAAACCAACAAGGTGAAAAGACAATGGGAAAAAAATCATTGGCAGCATTTTCTCACATATCTAAAATATGTAAAGAACTCAAAAAAATTAGACCCCTTAAATAAAAGACTCAGTCATAAAAAATTGGCAAGTGAAATGGATAGATACTCCACAGAAGGAAAGTAAAAATGGTTAATAAATAAGGAAGAAATGCACAACATTGCTGAGTATTAGACACACGCAAAATTCCAACAATTGTGATTCCATCTTACCCCAAAAAGTATGGCTATCTCAAGAAATCAAGTAATAACAGATGCTGGAGAGGTTTCTGGGAAAAAGGTACACTCGTGCACTGTTGGCGGGAATGTAAACTAGTGCAACCACTGTGGAAATCAGTGTGGAGATTCCTCAAAAATCTCAAGGTAGAAATTCCATTTGACACAGCTATTTCTCTTCTCAGCATCTTCCTGAAAGAGTTAGACATCATCTTAAAGTGATACATTCCAAGTAGCTAAATCTTTGAAAAAGCCTAAATGTCTTTCAGCAGATGAATGGATAAATAAAATGTAGTATTTACACACAGTGGAATACTACTCTGCCATAAAGATAAACTTGAATCATTTGTAGAGACCATAATATTAAGTGAAATAAATCAGATACATGAACTTAAATATCACACAGTTTCTCTTATATGAGAAACCTAAAGTATAAATAAAGAGGAAAGTGAAAGGAGTAGGGAGATAGATCTTTCTCAGAGCGGAAAGAAATCAAGAGCTGGAGGAAGGGAGGATGAAAGGGAAGGGTGGGGGATGAAAAGAACAACAAAGCTGTATCTTGTACATGTACAAGCTCCACACAAGGAATGTATTATGTACTACACACATGTACTAATAAAAAAGAAAGGAAGGGCCGGTGAGATGGCTCAGCGGCTTAAGTGCCTGCCCAGCAAGCACGAGGGCCCGAGTTCGACTCCTGGAACCCACATACGAAAAAGGGGCCGGTGATATCGCTCAGTGGCATGGTCGCCTGCTGGCGCGCGAGGTCCTGAGGTCGACCCCTGGTACCCACCAAAAAAAAAAAAAAAAAAAGAAAGGAAAAGAAAAGACACCATAAAAAATAGGTTGACCAATTTACAAATAAATATGATGCACATCTGATAATATCCTTAGAAAGTACTCAGTATACTTTATATCCCAGATACTTGAATGTAACAGCAAGATCCAATATACCTGAATATCCTTGATGATGATGAGAAATCTTACAGAGAGACAGAAAGAAACCAGCTACCATCAAACTATGGACCCCGGAAGCAGACAATTTATTGTAAATTTTTATGGCTAGACTTCTGGAACTTCTCTTTCTTTCTTTCTTTCTTTCTTTTTTTTTTTTTTTTTTTTTGAAATGGGGCCTTGCTGTGCAGTTCAGGCTGGCCTGGACTCACTGTGTAGCCTAGTCTGGCCTCTAGCTCACTGCAATCCTCCTGCCTCAGCCTCCCGAGTGCTAGGATTATAGGCATGTGCTACCACACCTGGCTAACTTCTGGAATTGCAACTTTATTGGTCTAGAATTTACTTAGAAAATTCATAGGATATTACATATTTTCATGTAAGTCTGGCTTCAAATATTGTACAAATCTAATCATGAAAATTCTGCTTAATAAATTAAACTATGCTCTGAGCAAATTATTTATTCTTTCTGTATGTCAGTTTCCTGTCCTGGAAAGTGGAATCTTAACAGTATTTTCTTGGGTTGATGTAAGAATTAAATGAAGTAATGAATCAATTTGATTGTTTTAATTACTAATTTAGAATTTTAATTTTTTTCTTCATGAAAGAATAAACAGAAATCAAGCTTTCTGGCTTCCTAACATGTTTATTATGAACTTAATTTTTTCTTTCTTAGGCCCTTTTGGCTTCAGCATTGAATATGAACAAATCATCTCCCATCTTTATTCTACCAAGACTTGTCTAGAAAATATGATGTACTAAAACAATTGCTTCCTTTGGTTTTGAAGAAAAGGTTTCCTCTGTGAAAGTTATTTTGTTCATGAAGTAATTAACATAAAATATTCAATCAGTTTAGTTATTGGGTACAAGAAGAATATTTATACGTTCAGTAAGTTGTGGTGATTTACGAAAACAATCTGATTATCCTACCTGGCCAGATTCTTAGCAAGAATGGAATTCACAAGGAAATATTAGTTTGTGTAAAGGCAGGACTGATTTTTTTGATTTTCCTTAGGGAAAATTTTCTAGCTTTAAAGGTGAAATAGGAATCGTGCCCCGCTGTTGTCTCAGCCAGCAGAGTTTGCTTTTAAGCCACAGGACTGTGCTCGAATGCTCATTTCTACCCTGCTTACTGATGCTCACTGTTTAAGATGATTTTGTGTCAAAGATCAGGAAAAGGATGATTTATTGAACTGTATTTAATGAGCATTAGAGGGCATCTTCAGGCTAACAAGTTTCGCATTTGATGCTAAAATCAGATTATTAAAATGTCTTACTGGAGTTTTTTACATGTTAATGGTTTATTTCCTCCTATGTAACTTTAAATAGTTAATTTATATTATTCTGTTTAGAGAATCTCAGTGTTTTGAGCATTATATCCTCCTATTTTCTTTAAATCCTTGCTTCTTAACTTGCCTGCACCTAAGACCTACTTATAAAATGAGAAAAAATGAAAATCCATCCTTGGTCTCATATATGTATCTAATTAGTTTGGAGTGTGACCCACACATTTTTTCTCTGTTTCTTATTTATTAAAATAACGCAGGATAATTTTTTTTTCTCTTACTTTGAGACAGTGTCTCACTATTTCCTAAGCTGGTCTTGGACACGTGAGCTCAAAGAATCCTTTCACCTCAGCCTCCTGTGAAGCTGGGAGTACAGACACATGCCACCGGTGGGCCCGGCTCTGATCTTTTCAACATAATATTTTTGTTTAAAACAAACAAACAAGGGCTGGTGTGATGGCTCAGCGGCGTAAGCGCCTGCCTTGCAAGCGCGAGGGCCCGAGTTCGACTCCCGGATCCCACATACAGAAAAGGGGCCGGTGATATCGCTCAGCGGCACGGGTGCCTGTTGGCGCGCGAGGTCCTGAGGTCGACCCCCCGGTACCCACAAAAAAAACAAACAAACAAACAAACAAAAATAAATAAATAAAACTAGTGGCTTAAATTAGCACTTATCAAGTTTTGATGCACGTGTAAGCCATCTGAGGATTTTATTAAAATGTAGATTCTGATTCTTCAGCAGGTCTGGTTGGGATGTTGCTAGAGCCAAGCTTCTTTCATTGGACCACATTTTCCAGAAGAAAGGTCTAAATTAAGGCCCAATTTAGTTAGAAAAAATCTCCCCATGAATACCTCGACTAAACAATTATCTGTGAAACAACTAATTTTTGCTTTTTTAGTTACTCAAAATGACCTCATACTTAACCTATAAAAACAGGCAATTTTTACTTTCCCAGTGCTTAATTCAGTCCTCCTTTTGCAGAGCTCATATTATTTGCCGTGATTTTGCTGGGTTTGCATGGAATGTGCACAGTAGAAAAGTACAAACCTGTGCTTTTGTATCTTAAAAAGGAGTAGGGGGTAATGCTAATGGCGGTGGTTAGAAGTAAAAAGATGATCAGGAAGTAATTTATTTTATTTCACAGTTAATTTTTAAGTATGATGCCTTTTTAAGTGATACTCAAAGCTTTAAAAATTCTTGAAGTCTAAGGTTTTTTTCCTTTTCTTTGAAGTCTATATACATGTGCATGTGTGAGATGTTTAGTAAGGATTTTCTTTTATGGACACATCCAAAATAACCAGAACAGTGCTTGATTGGGGGGAAAAAAATTTAAAAAGTATTTGTGGAATGAACAATTGGTAACGAATACTGGCGGCCTAGTGCTAGGGGATGTGCCTTTTGAAAGGGACAATGTGACTGGAAGTCAGTGATAAAAACAACCATCTTAATAATCATGTCACACTGAGAATGAGTCCTTATTTAAAAAATTGTAAAAGTAGAGAATAATGGAAGGAGAGGTATGTTTGGAGAACCCTGACTACAAACCTGGCATTTAACACCCTACCGAGGACGACCTGTCACTCTCCCTGCCCCCTTTTTTCATCAGGGAACCAAGACTCCAAAATTCAAAATTCACCTGAAATTATGTTTTAGAAGATATTTAAGTATTTTGACACTGTGACTGCTGGAACTAGTAGTCTGCTTAGAGGAAACTTGCAATTTACAGATGAACAGAAGATCATGGAGTTTTGTGAATGATTTTAAAATTTTTCACTTGGTCGTTACTGAGGAATTCTCTTTCCTTCCAACTTATTTTCTGATTTTTTAAAATAAATCAACAAGTTCTCCATTTTTAAATGATCAAAAACACATAATAATACTCACTCCCTAATGTACTTGTAGGATTTAATGAGTACAGTACATTATAATATACAAGATTTTGATTACTTCATAGGTAAAATATAAATTATTGTATATTTTATATCTTATTATATAATCATACACCATGATTACATAATATTATCTACATAAGTGTCTCCAGCCAGTTCTAAAATTTATTTTGGAAACTCCTTACAAAAGAACAAATTTTACTGCTTAATATGTGTGGTTGAAGACATTGTGTTAATCACTTATTTGTTTTTCAAAGGACTTTCTAAAGTGATGAGCAATTCAATTGCCAAGGGAATTAAAAGCAAAGTTTACGCCTCTCTACTGCTATCTTACTTGTCCAAAACAAATGTCACAGACAGCACGTAGGGAACTTGTAATGGTTTAATTTACATCTATGAAGTCAGCACAAAACTAATCGCAGTCTATCACCAACGTGCATCAGCTAATTGCTGGTTTTTAATGTTAAGCAAATGTGTGTGAATTTTAGCAGTGTTGTTTACCACCTTCTTTGGAAGCTTGTTCTTTCCCTTCTAGTTTCATGTTTTTTCCTGAGAAAATTTTCAAATTTTTTCCATACTAAGGTGGCTTCCTCTTTTGCCTTAGATAGCTGAGTCTGTCTCTAAGAAAATCAACTAGACGCCTTTGGAAGACAACAGGCTATAAATGCAGAATTTCCTCAGACCACAGCTACTGCTTTTCTTCATCACACATTTTTTTTCCTATAGAGAAAAAAAAAACTTTAAAAATTTAGATTCCCCCAAGTGTTGGTGGAGATATGATATTACATTTTCTGCAGTCTGATCCCACAAAAAGTTACTATGGTAGAGAAAATTCATTTTACTAATTTATTTGTAACCAGTGGGTTGAAAACCTGTCTTGTGATATAAACAAAGATACTTTTTCTCCTATTTTTCTCCTTACATTTTTTTTTTGAGAAACAGTATTTTCATCTGTTCCTGCATATAAGTAATCCCAGGCACAGCCACAACGTCTCTACAGTCTAAGAAACGCATACGTGGAATCAGGTCAGTGACTGGAGCTGAGTCCAAGGTACTGATCCAGATTTCAGGAATTTGATTCGTTAACATTAAACCCTTCCCCAGCTAAGATGTGTAGTAGTACAGAAGCCTGCAGTTGAAAATGGGAGCACCACACTGGCTTCTTCCTAGATTTCCTTACTCTCACCTACTCTCTAGATGCTGTATTAGCCCCAGCAAGACCAACCTGCTATGTGGAAGGAGGGAGATGTAAAAATAGTGTTCTTTTTTGTTTAGGTAACTTCTGGTCCTTAGAAGATGTTTACCATTGAGGTCTTTAGGTAGAACAGGCCAATACAAAAGCTGCCTTTTTCTTCGGTCAGCGTTTTCATGGGATCTCTTACTTCTCCCTCGGCAGCTCCTTCTTAGCCCCTGCATACCCTGTGACACATGGTGAGTTTTCTTCTCTCTCTCTCTCCGTCTCTCTCTCTCACTTCCTTCTTCCCTCCCTCTCTTTTCCCCCCTTCTCCCTCTCTCTCTCATTTGTCCTGCTCCCTCTGTCTCTCCCCTACCCCTTCCCCACCTGGCCCTATATGTGATCCAGAGAAAACCCTACACATATACACCCCTTAGTCCGCCATCTCCTTGAAGTTGCAGTCTATTTCAGTGCAGCGGCGCTCTCCTTTCTGCCATCAAAACCAGTTCATGAGCCATTCCCTCTTGGTGTGTATTTCTTTGGTACAGATTTCATACTAATAAAATTTAACTGCCTTAGATTTCCTCCATGTGTTTCCATGACAAGGATTTAAAACCCCTCAACCCTTCTACATAGCAGTAGGGGATGGGTGATTCAGTGCTCAATAATGGCTTTCTCTCAAGAAATACAACAACAAATGAAGCTGAAGTAAGTTACTAGTTGTATAATAAACTTATGCTAAGTGTAGATATTTTACTCAGTAATTTCTGACTGCAAAAGCATCAAAAATGAAGGCAGTCAAGCATTAGAGACAAGCATAGGAGAGTATTACAAAAAATGTGTCCTTTAAGATGGAGTAATAATGAAGAATTCTGGAATTAGACTCAAAGTTCTGGGTTTGGATCCTTCATTGAGAGACCCAACCCTGATTTACTTTTCTTTTTTATATTTTTATGGTGCTAGGGATCAAATCTAGGACCTTGCACGTGCAAGACAGGAGCTTTACCACTGGCCTACATCTTCAGCCATCAGCACTGGTTTATTTTTGTTGCTGTATCTTATTCTCTAGTAAACTTTTTCTTTATTACCTAAAGTTAAACCATTTCCAATATTATATGGCAAAGAAAGTTTCATTTTTTTCCTTATATCTAGTGTGCAAAAGAGTAATATTTGATTTTTTTTCATTTGAGGAAATATTTTTAAACTACTCTGAAGCCATAGATTTCCTTAAGAAATAAAGTACATATCATTTCTCACCTCCACTTCTAACGTTTTCTAAAATCTTTCATGTTTCTTTTGAGAAAATTATTTCCATTCATATTTACAAGTGCCATTTCAGGACCTTAGTGAATTTTACCTATGTGTTTAGATGAACTCAGGACTTTGTGCCTGCTAAAACAGTGAACCTAATGCTTTTGAAGTTTTATAAAAATATGATTGTGTTTAACTCACTCATTTTTTTTCTATTTTATGGATATTGCCAGTTGTATTTTATATATATAAAATTGTTTTATGACTGTGCAACCATGGCTCAACATCTATTTTCTTTGTCATTCTTATTCATTATCCTCAAACAATAAAAATTAAAATTACAATGCAAATGTTAGCTTATTATGCTATCTTTTCATTATAAAGGTTTTCCTCAGTCTATTTCTGAGCAAAACTTCCTCTCATTCTAGACTATTTTCCTCTTCTGATTCTGTTTTGTAGCCATATTAATCAAGTTCCACTCAATGACCTTAAAAGAAACCAAATAGAGAAATTAACCTTGAATATAATGAATTAACACAAAGAAAACTACCTTGGTTGGATCTTAAATGCAACCAAGTAATTTCTTTGGGTTCTCAAGAGAATGACTTTTTATCCTCTATTAGAGTGCATTCAGCTGAATAACTGCAGTTGCCTAATACCAGTGCAGAGGATGGGATAAATACATACCAACATATATATTGCACATCTGTGGATGCAATCTGATCCATCACTGACATTTACATTGCTGGAATTGCTAAACATTGGAGACAAATTAGAGTATTCAGAGAAGAAAAATAAGACCAGTTTTATACATTTTTCCTTGCTTCTTTTCTCTTTATGTGGAGCAGTGATTTCTAGTGGAACTTTAAGCCAGCAAGCTGCCAATTTTTTCTGATCTGCTCTTGAGTAACACAAACGTATTTCACATTTATAATTTCTTTAATGACATGAAACTAAAATTCTTCAACTTATTTGAATCTTCATATGGATTATAACAAAGGCTAACATGGCCAATATTTATCTTGCCAAAGATGGTTTTGCAGGGCTGAGGATTGAACCTAGGGTTTCACACAAGCTAGGCAAGTGCTTTTACAGGTGAATGATATCCCCAGCCCTCAAACATTTTATTTAAAAAAATAGATAAACCTTATACTCCTTATGGTTTAAATTCATTTTATTTTAAACAATTGATTAAATCAGTGGTGCTAACTCCCATTATGTATTTCATTTTATTTATCATCATGTTTTGTATTTTTCCTCATGTAAAATTTCCTAACTTCTCCCCAAGTAAACCCTTTTGACATGGTGGATCTGTAGTGTTTCTTTTCATTTTGTTTTACCATTGTCTCTTTAGTGGATAAATAAGTATTCCAATACAAGAGTTTGATTCTCAAATATTTGCTACAGTGTCACGTTTTAAGGACTTGTAGCATTTATTAGAGAAGTCAACCCCGAGTTTAAACATACATTGTCCAATATTATTTAGAATTAGCCCACCCTAATTTGTGTATTTGTAATTCAATAGAGAAAGCCATTGCTTACTGTGGGAACATTAGAGATGCCATGTAGCAATAATTGTACTGATTTGATATTCTGAAAAATAACTGAGTTGCATTGTATTACCTTTGCATAGTGTTTATAGTTTAACAAGAATTAAACTCTAGAACGACTTTACATTTTAGTCTATGAGAACCTAATTACAATTTATGGGCTTATGGAAAATAGCTCTTGAGGTGTGAGGTTTCTAAGAGGCATAATGCTTGAAATCTAAACTCGGAAATTAGAGTTGGTGAAAACTAAAATTAAGTTCTGTATAGTCAGTAATCAAATTCAAGCTAAGTAAATAGAAGTCCAAAAGCTTGAGGTACCTGTGTCCAATTTGCCAGAGTGCAAGAATGTTCATTATTCATATATTCTTCCATCTATCTGTATATCTATCCATTAGTAAGCATATCAAATAAAGCTATAAACATATTATTCTCCAATATGATATTTAAAACCTAGTTGGCTATTTAAATGATGTTACACAAGGAAAGTATTTTCTTTGGTTTAATTAACATGGTTCAGAAATAAGACAGTTTTAAGGCAGTAAAATTTAAGAGTTTAAAAAAATATGTGGTCATTAAAAATATTAAGTATATGACATACACCATAGTACAAGGCACAAAAATGACAATTATTATTTAAAGCGAAGAAATGTGGTTATATATGTGTATCCTATCTAAAAATAAATGTGTAAAACATTTATAAATTATAGGTAAATATACAATGTATAAATATACATTAGCAGGTCTGTCAGTCATAGATTAGTGCGTGTATATGTGTGCATGTGTAATGCCAAAAACAATTTAACTGGAGGATATAAATTTATAAGAAAATAAATTGTTACAAAAAAGATTTCTTTTCCTTACCTGTACTTTCCTTTCTAAAAATGTTATATAAATATTGTTCAGATTATTGAGTTTCAATTATTTAACCGTTACACAGTTAGGAAAAATTATAAATCAAAGGGTAGAAATTAAGGCAAATGACTCATTTCTATAGGGAAATAAGGTTGCCCCGTTGTAGATAGTGGTGTGGAAAGCAAAGTTAAGATGAAGACCGACTCCCTGGGGCCAGTGTTCTCTAGCATGAGTCTGAACATTTATGGCAACGTAGTCATCATCTGTAGTAGCACCACAAGCCAAGCCTAAACGAGCGATGTGCAGTTTCTTCCTCACCAGAAATGGTGTCACAAATCTCTATAAATCTCATCAAATGGGTTGCTTTACCTCATGTTGTGAAATACCAACCAGCGTCCTGCCTGGTGGGTAAGCTCATCAGATGCTGTGTAACCTCAAGAAGGACATCAATGGCCATGGGAGATCTTCCCCAGATTTTATTATTTTATACAAGTCTCTAGGAAAATGTGTGTTCACAGCTATGCTTGGAGTGAAGACATGAAAATATATCAGTTTGATCCCCTGCAAATATTATTTTCAAAGATTGCTTTTAAACAATGAAGTTATATTTACCTTTGGTGACACATCAGAGGCTGCAAGCAGCAAGATGCACATAATACAGAGAGTCAACTTATGCTTACCTTTGATATGTAAAAGAATCTGGCGTGACTTGAGTATTGTATCACACCAAATATGAATTGTATTTCACTATAAAAATTTATGTTGTGATATGCACAACAACGTGACGCTCGTGGTACATGATCATTCAGACTTTTCTAGCTACCCTCACAATTTTTCAACTATAAATCAAGCTACTCACAGTGCATCTAATATAATAAACCTCAGAAAAGGTTTCCTCTCTCCACATAGCTCCTAATTTTAATATCCAGCCTCACACCAGATCTATTTATTGATCTTTGCAGGAAGATTATAATGGGGAACATTTACAATGTTTATAATAGTAGTATTAATGCCTATTATATACATTGATATTGTTAATATGATTGATATTAATATTAAAACACATTTATTTATTTATTTATTTATTTAGTCTTTCTGAGACAGGGTTTCACTATGCAAATTGGGCTGGCCTTGAACTCACTTTGTAACTTAGGCTGGCCTCAAACTTGCAGTGATCCTACTGCCTCAGCCTCCCGAGTACTGGGATTACAGGCATGCACCACCATACCTGGCCACATCTATACCTTTAATAAGAACATCTACCCTTTACTGAGATCTTATAATGTACTTCGAAATTTTATAAGTGCACTATCTAAAATGTTACTATTAAACTTTACTATAGCACTTTGGGAGGGGTGTTATTTGCTTACTTTTTTTTTTTTTTGTGGGTACCGGGGGTCAACCTCAGGACCTCACATGCCAGCAGGCACCTATGCCACTGAGCGATATCACCAGCCCTTTTTTCGTATGTGGGTTCCGGGAGTCAAACTCGGGCCCTTGCGCTTGCCAGGCAGGCGCTTACACCGCTGAGCCATCTCACCGGCCTTTTTTTTTTTTTTTTTTGAGACAGGGTCTTGCTATGTAATTCAGGCTGGCCTTGAACTCACTGTGTAGCCCAGGCTGTCCTCAAAATCATGGTAATCCTCCTGCCTCAGCCTCCTGAGTGCTGAGATTACAGGCATGCACCACCACACCAAGCTACTTATCTTTTACAGATAAAGAACCTGAGTCATGAACAAATAAAATCTTTTTCCTAATGGTGCATAGGTGGTACACAGTAGGACCACAATTCATAGCCTGATCAGCTTGCCTCTAGAGTTCAAACTCTTATTTCTTCTTCCTTTCAGAGCCTCTTGTCTAGCTTAGCTAATGGCAAGATATACATTTATCAGAATGAATATTTTGAATCTTAAGAAAATTGTGCAGTGTTACCTAGTGTTCAAGGTGATTTGGTATATAAACGCACTTTTTAAACTTATATGTTTCTTTCGATTAAATTGTTAAACTGTGAACTGCGAGAGAAGTACCACTCATTTAATACAAGCACATTATATCTCTTAATTTGATCTTTTTGTTTTTATGTATTAGCTGAAGAATCTAGATTTTTGACTTTTTGCAGAATCAGATATTTTGAGGTTAGATGAAATACATGACAATTTATTAGTAGTCCATCATTATATCCCAAAGAGTTTTCTTTTGTGAATATTTCCAAAATGTCCTCTGTAATTATCTTCTGTGATAATTTTTTCAAATATCTCATATGTGTGTTACTTTGCTGAAAGTAGCTGAAACACACCCATGAAACTGAAAACATTGTTTCATTAATAAAAATGTATCAAACTGGGTGTGGCAGCATACACATTGCCTTGCTACTGGAGAGGCTGAGGCATGAGCATCACAAATTCAGGTCAGCCTGGGCAATTTAGTGAGATCTTGTCTCCGAATTAAATAGTTTCACTTTCTGATTTATTTTACTTAACATTATGGTTTCAAGTTCAATCCATTTTCCTGCAAATGATATGGTTCTATTCTTCATTATGCCTGAATAGTATTCAATTATGTATGTGTGCCACGTTTTCTTTATCAATTCACCTACTGATGGGTAACTGGGTTGTTTCCAGACTTAGCTATTGTGAGTTGCACTGCTGTAAACATGGCTATTCATGTTTCACTAGAGTAATGTCTTTAATTCTTTCAGGAAAATACCCAGTAAGCATATGGTTAGGTTAAATAAAATTTCATCTTTTAGATTCTTGAGGAATCACCATACTGATTTCCAAAGTGGTTGTAGTAGTTTACACTCCCATCAACAATGTAAAAGCATTGCTTTTCCTTCATATTCTCCCCAGAATTTGCTGTTTTTCATCCTCAATGGTAGCCATTCTTATTAGGGAATGATCAAGATATGCTATATCCATGTTCCAAATCCCCCAAAATGAATGGATGTATAGTATAGCCATTTTGAACATATTGGCCCTGCCTATCCAAGAACAGGAGATATCTTTCAATTTCTTTTTCTTTTTGTTTCTTTTCTTTTCTTGTCCTTTTTATTTTCTTTTCTTTTTGTTTTTGTTTTTGTTTTTTGTTTTGTTTTGTTTTGTTTTTGAGATCAGGTTTCACTGTGCAGTTCAGGCTGGCCTTCAACTCACTTTGTAGCTTAGGCTGGCCTGGAACTCACAGCGATCCTCCTGTCTCAGCCTCCCAAGTGCTGGGATTACAGGCATGCGCTACCACACCCAGCCTCTTTCCAATTTCTGATGTCCACTTCAGTGACTATCATCAAGAAATCAAGTAACAACAAACGTCACTGCAGGTAAAAAGGAACCCTTCTACATTGTTGGTGGGAACATAAACTAGTACAATCATTACAGAAATCCATATGAAGATGCATCAAAAAACTGAAACTAGAAATTCTATTTGATCCCGCTATTCTCCTTGTCGGTATCTTCCGAAAAGAGTTAAAGATGTCATATGTCAGAGATACGTGTATACCCATGTTTATAGCAGAACAATTCATAATGGCTAAATCTTGGAAGAAGCCTTTATGTCCACCAACAAATGAGTGGATAAAGAAAATGTATTTATACACAATGAAGTACCATTCTCCATAAAGGATAAACTTGAGTCATTCATAGGAAAATGGATCCGTCTTGAGACCATAATAATAAAGGAAATAAATCGCACACACAAGCTTAATATCACATTGTTTCTTTTATATGAGAAACTGAAAAATAAAAATAAATTAGAGTGACATAAAAGATAAATACTAGGAAAAAGGAGATAGATCTTTTTCAAAACAAAAAGGGGGGACTATGAGATAGGGAAAGGGTAATGAAAAGAATAGGAGAGAGGGGATGAAGAAAAGAATGTGTTGTGTGCATCTACCAACTCCTCATGAGAAGTGTGATCGTTAGGTACTGCAAACATGTACTTATAAAAAGATCAAAACTGAAAAAATAAAAAAGTATTCAATTGAAAGCAAAATTTCAGATCCCAGGGGCCTAAAAGAGCAGGCCATTTTTCTTCACCCGAAGTCGGGCTATATTTCTCCTTCAATGGAAATAGTAGAGTAGTAAGATGATTTCTTGATACGTTTTATATGCCTTTGATCAGAAATGATCTTTGAGCCCATTGATCAGTTCATGAACATGTTTCACAAGAATGCATTTCATGCTACTAAAATATTTACTAAACAAATAAGTTGTCAGTAAGATTTAGTTTCTTTTTGTTGTTCTCATAGGGTATAATAAAAACAACGTTTAGAAATACAGCAACATGAAAATCACACTTGATATAATGCTATATCCTTCTCAAGCTCGTTTTGTTTTTTAAGTGTCATTGAGATACGTCTCATTTGCATTACCTAATATATTTTGGAATACATTTCTATCCATTTACAATTTTTGCATGGCTTACATGTTCAAAATAAAGGTGATCATTTAATTGCTTCAAGACAAGTGCTGATTTCTCTAATACGAGGCAATAGAAAATACCTTGACAGATCCATCGATTCTGGTTAGAAGCAAACAACCTCAGTACACACATTTTTATTTCTTCTGTCACTCAATGGCCAGAGATACCACATCCTTTCTTAACACTGAGTGTTTTATCATCCTGTCAGTGGAAGACCACTTTCCTCGGCTCTATTTAAAGTATCTCTGGTTTGCTTATTTTGGGACATGGGAATATCTTGTTAGAATTTCCATTATAAAACAGTTTCTTCATTTTGAAGATAAACTTATTTTCCTTTTAGCTCTTTCTTCTGGAAATTCAACTTTGTTTTTTTTAAACATAAAAGAAGAAATGTATTGCTGTTCAAAGGGACAGTATATTGTTTCTTAGACTCTTTGCTTTTGCCATTATGAAAATATGAATGTTAGGTATTATTTATGTTAACAAAATCAGACCATTGTACACAAGAAAATCTGTCAAGGAGAGGTTAGTCTTAAGATTTGCTTACTGACTGTAGCAGTAAATAGTTCTATTTTTGTGGATTATAAAAGAATTCATCTAAAATTTTGTGGTTACCTGGTGCGTCCCTGTGATTCTGCCGGATGCAGAGTATGAAGCTGAATCAATTTTCATTATTCTAAGTCTTTTAAAAGCCTCCTTCCCCGCCCTTTCTCTCTGTCTCTTTGTCTCTGTCTTTCTCTTTCACAGTTATTATATGAACTAGCACATAGTAAGTCCTAAATAATTAAATCCTATGTGTAAAACTTCCATATAATATCACTCAGATACATGAAACCATTCTAGCACCACTAGTTTTCCTAATGTCCTTTCATAAATTGCCTTGAGCAAAATCAACCATCATTCATTTTTTACACATAATTTACTTTTCTTTTATGTTCTTGGACTTCAAGTAAATGAGATCAATACTATAAGGACTTGTAGCTGGATTTTTTTATTCAACTCAATATTTTGAGGTTTTTTTTTTTTTTTTTGTGGGTACCGGGGGATCGACCTCAGGACCTCGCGCGCCAGCAGGCGCCCATGCCGCTGAGCGATATCACCGGCCCCTTTTTTGTATGTGGGTTCCGGGAGTCGAACTCGGGCCCTCGCGCTTGCCGGGCAGGCGCTTAAGCTGCTGAGCCATCTCACCGGCCCAATATTTTGAGTTTTATCATGTAGTTTTGTGTATCTGTAGTTCATTCATTTTTATTACTAGGTAATATTCATTTGTATAGATATATCACAAATTGTTTATCCATTCTCCAGGCAATAGACATTTGGGTGATTTTTAATTTGGGGTTATAGGAATGAGGCTGCTAAGCACCATTCTCATCATTTCCTTTTGGCGTGACAAAAGTCATTTAGCTTGGAACTTTGCATAGGAACAGAATTGCTGGATCATGTCTTTAAATTTAGTTGATAAAGTAAACTCTAAGTTGTTGAATTAGTTGGTCCTCCTTTGTTACAGTCAAATTCAAGATTGTACTAGTATAGTAGACTTTGGGCAATGTATGGCATGATTATGGGAAAAAAAAGAAGACAAAAATGGTCTGCTCTTCAGCAGAATCTGGGTGGGCTCTTACCAAGAATAACATTATCACAGACAACTCACCAATCAGAGAAAGAGAAAAATGTTTAGCTCTTTCTAGGATAATTGTATGCTAAGTTATCTGAGTGAGAAACTCCTAGAATATTTGGTCAGCAGCAAAAAGGGAGTTGTAGTGAGATCCAAGAGTTTCCTGAGAAAGCGACAAAATACATAAACTTGTGTTCCACTAGCTAACCATTACTGATTTATAATCGGTTTTAAGGCTTTTAGCTGTCGTTATCCAAAGCCCCGTATCATAGACGATGGCATACTTCATTGCAGGAGAAATAATGTGCCCCAACTTTGCTCCTCCTGGATACCAGTACCTACACGCCAGTAATTAAGTTTGGTCCATCTGATTTCAGCACTTACAAGACCTCTGCTTTCTCTCTGAAGGGAGCTTTGGCTTATACGGATTTAATGCTCTGGTATTTGGCTTATATAGATTTAATCTTCTGCATTTGAGTATAACTATACAGATACTCAACTAGTATTTTTCTTTGTAGTCCATCATACATAAAAACTTTCATAGTAGACACATTTCCTCCATAACTTACCAAATTCTTTACAGCACAAAGGAAGCTTCCATTTTATAACTTTTTTTTTTTTTTATTTTGGTACCGGGAATCGAACTCGGGACCTTGCGCCTGCCAGGCAGGCGGCCACTGCGCTATATCCCCGGCCCTGGGAAGCTTCCATTTTATATCATGTTTATAATCTCCAGACAAAGGCACAAGTATCAGCCCCTAGTTTTTGCTTGGTAAGTTTGTTAAAAAGCAATTTCTAAATATATTATAATTATCATTTAAGTATTGTTACCAAGAAATAAACTTTCCCATTGATTAAGTGTATAGTATGTAATCAGAATTTTAAGACTGAAATAGACTTTGAACGTAATTTAATTATTGTGGTTTTTAATATTGTTTACCAAAAATTACTTATACTAATTGTGGCAGAATTTTCTCTTGAGCTATATAAATTAATCATTTTACAAAATGTAAACTTTTTTTCCTGGGACTAAATACAGTATGATCAGGGGCTTTGCACTTTTTGTCATAGCCATAAATTATATCAATCAAAATCATGACCCCTCTTTTTTTCTGAATGTCCAGTTAACCACTTTATGTTTAATGCTAGCATAGGTCCCCAAATGAAAAGCATGCTTCTGTGAATGTTTGTCCTTAGCCAAGTATGGTATGTCTGGCACCAGATCACCAAATTCAAAAGATGATCAGAATAAACAGAAATGTGGAAGCAGATTTTTGGCATCCCCTAAAAAGTTAGGTTACATGTCAGGTTTAGTACAAGTTCATAATGAATAAAATGTTGAGTTCTCAGTGGTTTACATTATCCACATGGGTGCACGCTCTAAAAAAAAAAAACAAAAAAACTAAGAGTAATGGAGAGTTAAATGGATAAGTTAGTCAATAATAGGGTTACTTCAAAAATGTATTTTAAATTATTGGAAGTGAACCCCATGTCTTAAACACAGCGATGTGTTCTCCTTAGACCCTGGCTTCTCTCAGTGGCTAGATATGATTGTAACACAGCACTGGCGACAAGACCATTCAGGGTTTTCTGATGCAAACTGCTTCAAAGGGGCCTTCAGTCGGTGTCACCTAAAGATTGATAGAATCTGACGTGAAATGATTGCTGTGTTAATCAGACAATGTTCAGAAGGTCGCCTCACATGCTTCTCCCGTTTGTGCAGTCTGACAGTAGGAAAAGTGCCACAGGAGGAAAAGAAGGTTACTACTTCCCGATCTAAAGACACTACAGGAACAGTCTCAGCCTATTAAAGAATCAGAGCAAATACATGTCATTTCTAGCACCACAAAACACAACCTGTTCCCTAGTGATGAAAGCTAGGTTCTTCACAAAGTCATGCATAAGACCCAGATTCTATGTGTTGCAAAAGAAACTCCTTGTTCTAAGTCCTCTCTATTCTTATGTTTTAGATATTGTATATCTGATAGTGTGCCAGACCTGACCCACTTTCCACAAAGCGATAGAGAAATCTTTTTAGTTCATTATTGCATTTTAAGTATTCTTGGTGGGCTGAGTAATGAAACTGTACCAAAAATTTGATCCAGACCAATTGTTTGACAAAATTTAATCTTTCTTTCTTTTTTTTTTTTTTTTTCTTTTTGGTACCCAGTGTGGGACTCAGAACCCATGGCCTTCACAGTGAACTACATTCCCAGCTCATTTTAAATTATTTTTTTTAATTTTAAGTCAAATTCTCATTAGGTTGCCCATGCTCTCCTCAAATTAATGATTCTCCTCTCTCAGCCTTCCGAGCCGCTGAATATGTGCCAAACTTAGATGGATTTGTTCAACACTTGCCAAATTTTGTGTTGTATATTATTAAATTATTAAAACAAATTATTAAATTATTAAAACAAATTATTAAAACAAAGTACTGCATTCAGACCTGAGTTATTTATAATAAAATTTTATTAATTTGACTAGAATCCAATGAGCATCTGTTTTGTGAGAAATTTTACAAAGGACCACGGATGTTATCTTGAACACTTTTCATCAAAGAGTTTACAATTATTATTATAATACCACTGTGTGTTGCATTTATGTTAACTTTACAATAAAAAGTGCCATCATTTTCATTTTTTGTAATTAAAAAAGTTCTAATTTAGTCATGGTTGATTGATTTATGAGAACTTTTGTATAGCTGGTAGGTCTATTTTTGAGCACAAAAACAGCTGCTACAACTATTTGAACTCTTGGCTAACCAATGAATAGTCACTGATTGTAAAGTAGCTAAAAGTAACAACAATAAATATGGCTGACCAATTAGGTAGCATTTGGTAAGCCAAATTGATTGTGTTATACAAAAATACAGAACTCTCCAAAGAATTATTTCTTTAGATTGTATACTTTTTAATCCCTAAATCTGTTAAAAATAATTAAAGGGAAATGTTGGGATCACCGAATAACTTTAACTGTCTGAAATACACAAGATAGCTTAAAGCCCACATTCTGGAGAATGTGCTAAGTATATTCGGTGTTAGTACTTATGCAAAATGAATAGTGATACTTCCTTTGTTCGGATAACTTGAAGATGTCAGCAGAGGTGCACGGAGAACATGAAAAATGCCATGTTCTTCCACATCCGTACCCTGGAAATAGCTTCATAGAACATATTTAATTCTCAATGTTATCCTTCAAGGTAATTTTTCAAGTTCCATGTATATTTCAAACATGTCTTAGTTCTTTAATGGCTGTTTTATTAATTTTCCATTTGTGATTTTGCATCACTCTTTTTAGAACCTATGTATCATATCTAATGGCTGTAAGAAATTCGTCCTTCAAGAAGCAGATGATGGTAATTTAGCAGCATTGATACTGGGCAGTGGTATGCAACAGAAATGTGTATATTTCTGGACTCTTTACATCATTCAGAACAAGAGAATCTTGTAACATCAGATAGTTCAATGTAGTAAGCAGTGTTTGGATTCTAATAAAGCATTAATTCACCATGGTTTAACCATATATCAGTAGCTTTATTTGCAGAAGCCAGACATTTTTTAAATTTTCAACATAGTTATTGGTAAATTCTTTCTTAGAGTCAAAATCTACCCCATTTTTTGGCCTTAATTTCTCCTCCAAACCTCACAAAAGTTAACTGTTTCTACTTCAAATCCTTTCCTTATTTAATCCTTTCCTTATTCCTTCTTATGTTTTTCTAATCTTCGGTATTAGATGTGGTAGTGTCAATAACTAGATAATGAGTTAATGAAATAAATTACTTTTATGTAGCTTCTCACTGACACATTAAAATTGTATAGATTTATGGGTACCACTTGATTTTTAACATATGTGTTCATTTATAATATTCAAAGCAGGGTAGGGCCGGTGAGATGGCTCAGTAGTGTACGTGCCTGCCTGGCAAGCGCGAGGTCCTGAGGTCGACCCCCGGTACCCACCAAAAAAAAAAAAAAAAAGCAGGGTAAACACATTTTTCTCCTCAAACATTGTATCATTTCTTTTTGTGTGTGTGTGGTTATGTAGTAGGATAATTTTTTTTTTCCTTGTGGTACTGGGGATTGAACTCAGGGCTTCACACTTAGTTACATCCCCAGCCCTTTTTTATTTTTTTATTTTTATTTTTTATGTGGGTACTGGGAGTTGAACTCAGGACCTCGCACTTGCCAGCAGGCGCTTGTGCCGCTGAGCCATATTACTGGCCCCTAGTTTTTATTTTGAGACAGGGTCTCTCTAAGTTGTCCAGGCCGGGCTTGAACTTGTGATCCTCTTGCCCCAGCCTCCCAGAGTGCTAGAATTGCAGGTGTGTGGGGGTAATGATCTTGTTGGTAGAAAATATACAATAAAATTGATTTCATGCATGACCTACTGATATATTGCAATCCACAGTTTGAAAAATACCATGGTGCTGGGCATGGTGGCCCTTGCCTGTAATCCTAGCATTTTGGGAGGCTAAGGCAGGAGAATTTCAAGTCCAGACTGGGCAGCTTAGCAACTTAGTGAGACCCTGTGATAAAATAAGAACAATTTAAAAAATGCTGTGGATGTAGCTCAATATAAAGGCCCCAGGTTCAATCCTCAGTACCACAGAAACAAACAACAACAAAACCCCACCACAGTGTGAAGTGTCCTTTCCAGGTTTCATCTGTTCCTTTCCCACTACTCGTGGCTCAACAATTCTGAGGCCCCCACAGATTTTTCTAAAGTGGCCACATCTCCTGTGAAGCCACTTCTGGCTGCTCCCCTTCCCATGGCAAATGAAGGGCCCATCAAGCTGCAGCCCAGGCTACTAGCTTTGGTGGCCCTTTGCTCATAGAGCAGAAAGCTGCTCATTCTACCTCAGGGCGGTATGTGAGAGTCTCGAGTCTACCTGGCCACCTCCAGCTAGAGGAGAAGCCTTCCAGCCCTTCTAGGGGGTCGCTAAGCCACTGCAGGGGCTATGGCTCCCAAGCAATAAGCTGTTAGGATTGACTGTGGGAAAATTATCAGCTTAAAATTGCATATTTAACCAAAATATCTAAATGTGAGCATGAAATAAAGACATTTTCTTATACACAGACTCAGAAAATCTCCCAACTACGGATGTTCTTTGAAAGACTTGCTAGGGGAGGTAGTTTCAAAGGAGCTCATTTCTTTAATTGTGAAAATACTCAAAACCTTCTAGCTTTGTGAAATACAAAGTAAAATACTGTACAGTACTGTATTTCTACAAGGATACAGTGCACATTTTTTTTGTGTGTGTGGGTACCGGGGGGTCGACCTCAGGACCTCGTGCGCCAACAGGCGCCCGTGCCGCTGAGCGATATCACCGGCCCCTTTTCCGTATGTGGGATCCGGGAGTCGAACTCGGGCCCTCGCGCTTGCAAGGCAGGCGCTTACGCCGCTGAGCCATCTCACCGGCCCTACAGTGCACATTTTTGCATGCTCTCATCAGTCAGGCACGATTCCAGGAGCTGGGGACACAGCAGTTAATACAAATCAGACCTTGACAGGCCAGATAGAATTTAAATTCCATTCCCTTATTTCCTGTTATACTTCTCTTCTTTTTGTATCACTATTTTTTGTATTGTTGTTTTTAGAGTGTGTGCCTGTGTGTGTGCATGCTTTTGTTGTTTTTAATAATCAAAAAGTTGGCATTCTTGATGTAGTGTATCTTCTATAATCTAAGGGCTCTCAATCACATATTTCTTCAAATGGTATTTGATTTTTCAGTATAATTCAGTTCCAAAATTAAAAAAAAAATTTTTTTAAAAGACTGGGGATGCAGCTCAGTGCAAATGCCCTGAGTTCAACTTCCAGTACCACATAAAGCAAAACAAATAAAAAACTACCCACCCCACCCCCAACAAAAAAAAACAGTGTTTTGCCTTGGGCTTGTTTATCCCTTACTTTCCTTGAAGATTTTGTGGGCATTGCTTCATTGTTTCCAGAATTGAATATTGCTGAAGAAGAATCTAAGGTCAGTTTTATTTTTCTTCTTGTAATTGACTTGTTCTTAATTCCTGACAGCTCAAAAGAACCCTATCTTTATCCTCCAGGTTAGTTGCTTTAAAACGGTATATACCTTTAAAAATTTTTTTAAAGTTATTTTCATGACCAAGAGAATAATGATAATATCATAAAATGAGAAGTTATAAATAATATAAAAAGCAGAGATAAGGAGCTCTGAGAAATTGAAGGGAGGATGTATTTTCAGAAAAAAGAATATCTAAATTCTTCATGGGATTTAAACTGAGCCCTGGAAGATTAAAACATGGGAGGCAGAGAGGGGAGAGAATTCAGGTGGATGGAAAGGCATCACTGTGCACTGAGTCCGCTGTTCTACTACATTGTGCACGTCCTGAAGTCAACAAATTTTTCTGATACGACCTTGTCCTTTATGATTCATAGTATATTCTTTTGTACACAGTAAGCACTAAGTTAATATTTATTGCATATTGTCACCCTTATTTGTAACAGGTTAAAAAACTTCAATTAGATTTTAGAGCTGAATTAGATTTTAGAGCCGGGGATATAGCTCAGTGGCACAAGCACCTGCCTGGCAAGCTCAAGGTCCTCAGTTCGATTCTATGAACCAAAAAAAAAAAAAAAAAAAAAAAATTTAAAGTAACAATGACTTTGTCATTAGAAAACTACCTAAAATAACTGAAAATCAATATTCTCTGAAATGTATAGCACAGTAAGGAGGGAAGCAGATAAGTCATATTCTAACATTAATTTCTCTTCTCATTTTTGAACAACTATTATTTTTACTGATATCTATAAAAATCCAAAACACTGTCCAAAATGTGGTAATTAGATACAGTATTCATCACTTATTGTATTTCTACTGAATAATAAATATTAAAAAAATAAAGCATGAATGTGTCTATTTTTTCCTATTTCCTGGGAGCCTTTACCACACTTAATAGATTTCCATGAGGGTAAGGGATAAACTGAGCATGGTCGATGAAAATTTTGTATTTCAATCTCTTTGTTGTATTCCATTCTACTAGGAAATCCTGATCTTGAACATCCACTGAAACTCTATCTTTTATGAGCTCCCTACCCTTGCACACTTACTGTCTAATCCAACTCCTGGCCTTAAAATATTCACTGGCCCTTTCCAGCATCAAACTTATTTGTGACTTGAGTCACACCCTCAGCCATATCAACATCTATCACAGAGTTGGAGTGCTGGTGCTACAATGAGATTTGCACAATTAATGGCCTTGTCCCATACTGGTAGTAAAAGAACAGGGATAATTACAATAACTTATCAGTCTGTTCACTGAAATTTAGTGTAGAATATCAAGGCTGTGTCATTCCTTATGGAATACCAAATGTATTGAAATCAGTAATTTTGGAATAGTCAATGCAAATATCATGAGCTCATTTGCATTTTTTCTTATTATCAATCATGAATAGTGTTGAAATGCATGAACAGTATCATTTATATGCAAACCAAATAGAGAATGGAAAAGAGGTAATATTTAATGAATCTCACAAGTATTTTTTAGCTCAGTTGATATTTTCATTCATTTATATGCCCATATGCTGTACTCAAATATTATTACATTTTGTATATATGAAGACTAGGAATAGCTGTGCACAAACCAAGTTCCTTCTGAGGGATAGGAACTTTCATAATTTGGACTCTAAAACCTTTGCTCTTCTAGTACGATGGGTTACATTTCCCAAATGACTGCTGCAGGGAATTTACTTCCAGTCAGGTGTGGGATATTCAGCTCAGTGTAGGCTTGACTCAGTATGAGAAATTACCATCTCAGATTCACCACTGACAGGCCCAGGACTGCCCAAAGATTGCCACTGATATTGTTTTCCCGGAGGACTGGATGTCAGTCACCAGAAGAATTCACTACATTAGGTAAGCATTGAACTTGGAAGGCATCTTTGAAACTGCCTGAGATGGGTGGAAGAGCAGTATATTTGTAACACAAAGACTGTGACCCTTTCACAAGCTGCTTTCTTCTAGAGGTAACAGCCTCCGTTTACAGATCCGTTCCGTATCTGGGTATCATGCACTTCCAATGAAAAAGTGAAGTCTTTCTGTGTAAGGAAACTTCTTTTTTCTAGTCTAGCCATTTTACTCTGTAAGTAACAAAATTAAGAGTTGGAATAAGAAAATAAATCATTCCAAGGATACACATGACTGGGGGAAAACATGATGAAAATGACAATGGATTGATAAACTCATTCCACATCCCTTGTCTTTCATTGTGGTGAACTCAGCCACTGCACGTCTTAAAGTCTGGGTTTCAAAGTTGTGACCTTGTCAAAGGGAATTCACAAAAAATGTATTTGATTTACTGCTGAATACTGGAGAGATTATAGAGCCCTTGTCATGATTAATTCAAATAAATATTTGTGGAGAATTAATTATGTATTAGGTGTTAAACAATGGCATCAATTTAGAGGATGATGAAGAATTGGCTTGGTAAGTCATGAGTCCTTGGCAATACTGAATTTCATATCTGTTTCCTGCTGGTCAGTAATTCATATTGCACAGTTTTTGCTGTATAGTTGTATACTTATTTTCTAAATATACATCCACCTCCTCACATTATCAAAATTCTAAACAACATACACTAGAATAAATTTTAAAGTGTTTGAATTTCCACAGAAAACCTCCTAACTAAAGGGCTTATCTGTTTATTGATGCTCTTTGATGCCTGATTTTTTTTTTTTGGTGGGTACCGGGGGGTCGACCTCAGGACCTCACACGCCAGCAGGCGCCCGTGCCACTGAGCGATATCACCGGCCCCTTTTTCGTATGTGGGTTCCGGGAGTCGAACTCGGGCCCTCGCGCTTGCCGGGCAGGCGCTTAAGCCGCTGAGCCATCTCACCGGCCCCTGATGCCTGATTTTTAAGTATTAGCTTAGTGAATAAGGAATCTATCACCTGTCCAAATAGACATTTTCAGAGTTTCCATGCATTTTAAGGTTTGTTCAGCATGACTGAAAGCTGCATCAATAATATATCAACAGCATTTAAAATAAAGCAAAGTCAGAATTCTGTCAGAGATAATTGCAATGGCCGTAGAGAATGGTGTAGGATTTCCTGTCACAGATAAAATTAATCAAGGATATTATTCAAGGTGTACATTCAGTTTTTCACATGTAATCAAATTTAGCAATGTCTAGAGAATATAAATCTAAATTATTTTACTCAGGTACTTAAAGATTAGAAAGTAAATGATTTTCTTAAGTAGGACATTCTTAGCTTAAAGTGTTTGGTTTTATTTAAGCCTTCATTCTTGTTTTGAAAATTCAAAGACCATGTATGCTATCTGTATTTTCTCCCTTTATTTCACAACCTGAGAGGTCTGCATGACCTTTGCATTCATTCCTTGTATTCAAGGCTTCCTCATATCCTATTATAATTATGCATTAAAATTTTTACCCTCATAACAACAAAAAACAAAGAGATAAAAAGGAAGACTGATTTTTTTTTCCACCTGAAATTCCAGGTCACTTTCAGGTAGAAAATTAACTGTAGATACCCAAGAATGTTAAATAACAACCTTTTGATTTTTCTGTTCTGAGGGTCGTTATCTCCAGGTGAGGTAGAATAAGTGTCAGTGAGAATTTCTTACTATTAGCTCTACATCCAAAGGTTTACTTTTCTTTCATTCTTTTTTTTTTTTTTTTTGTGGGTACCGGGGGTCGACCTCAGGACCTCGTGCACCAGCAGGCTCCCGTGCCGCTGAGCGATATCACCGGTCCTTTTTTCGTATGTGGGTTCCGGGAGTCCAACCTGGGGCCTCGTGCTTGCCAGGCAGGCGCTTACACTGCTGAGGCATCTCACCAGCCCTTTTCTTTCATTCTTGACAGATTATATTATTAATATTGTTTATCAAGTTCAGCTTCACATATTTGTTTGGTGGACACGGAACTAAGTATCTGACGGCAATCCCTGTCCTCCAAAGATGTGGAGTCCAAAATATACTACAGTGATGGAAACAACATAAATCAAGAGTATGTGTATGACAACATAGTTATGTATAGGAATCCTTAATTAGAATATAAATAGTAACACTATGTGTGCATTGTAGCTCTGAATAAATGACCAAATCATATACTTGAGATTTCCACACGCTCCCAAAATTGGGTAAGATTGTTTCTTATTTTAGATAACTGCTTTCCAACTTGAATGTGCATAGAACTACTCAGCAATATTGTTAAAGGACGTATTCTGATGCACGAGGTCGTAATGTGCTTCATTTCAGCCTGCAGAGATGTTGATGCCACTGCACTGTGATCACAGTTTATGTAGCAAGGTGTCAGATAACAAGCTCTACTGTGTACACAACATATAAAAATTTACATCATTCTTTCTCACATAACATAGTATCTAATTTTTATAATTATGAAAACCATATCAAGGAAGACTTATTTATTTTACAAATGAGAAAACTAAAGAAAATGTGACTGTTTCAAGCTTTTCAGGTGTATGAACTTAGAATTACTAAATACAGCCCAAGACCTTTCTTCAGACTTCGTGAGTAGATAGATGCCTTTCATTTATATGATGCCATAAAACTGTATGAAAATGCAGTTACTTTGGTTAGTTTGTATTCCATCACCATTCAAATTATTTATAATAGCCATTTTCATATTTTTATAAGAATTTATTTAATTTTTTGCTTTCCAGACTGATTTTAGAGACTGTAGAATCTGTAATCAATGTTTGAAATGTTCCATTGTGTAGTATTGTAGTAGTATTGCTCATCTAACCTAGTAGCACTACTCTAAAGACAATTTTAGAGTTTCTAAGATACCAAAATATGTAATTATCATGACATACAGGTTTATCTAACAAGCGCTTTTAAGAAGGTTAAAAAAAAGTTAAGACCAAAATACCAGTGTACAAAATTTTGCTGTGTGAATGAGGACAATCAGTTCAAAAGTAAATGTAAAGGATTCTCCATCCACAATTAGAAGATAATCATTTTTCCCTCCTTTTCTACCAACCTTTATGTTAGACCAATATAAAAATTAACATTATACTAATGTGGCTTCGTAGAATAGAAAGACTGACACTTATGTCTCAAATCTAATTTTTCTGTCTGTGCCCTTGACCTTTCCAAGACTCAATTTTCTGCAGTTTTATTCACTTGATCCATAAATTAATTGTGCATCAGCCAAGTGTCAGATCCCAGACTCCTGATGATTAGTTTAGGACATCCTTACTCACACAGAGCTAACAGTGGGTGGGAATCCCACATTACAACATGCTCTACGTAGCCTGAAATTGTTTGATCAATTATAAATTGAAGATTCTGCTACCTATGCAACAAAACATTGGGACGATTGAGTAAGTTAATTTACAAAAACATGATTTGGCTCTGTGATTAGAAACATATAGGCTTTCATGATGGCTAGTTTACATCCTTTCATTTTTCAAAGATATAATGTTATGCAGTTATATGAAATAATTAAATCCCTGTGACCAGCATTAGACTGTAGATTAATGGAGCAAATGATATTCTTTTACACCACCTTGATGGCTATACGCCCTAAGCAAACATGGTTTGTAGAGTCCCTTAGAATATGTTACTCATTTCTTAGTATAGTTTCTTTCCTAAAATAGTGATGACGATTCTGTTCTTTTCTTTAATACAAAAATGTATCATTTCTTTTACTGAGGAAAAATGCCCAAGGGCATGGTGACTGTGATAAAGTTCCTGTTATTTTTAAGCATCTTGTCTGCATACCCTCACAGCCTTGACAGGTGCACTTGGAAACCTTTCTGAGTAGATGGGGTGCCCTTGTGATGAGCACAGAGTTGGTTAGGTTTAGCCTGTTTCCATTTCTATGTATCGTTAATGTCGGAACACTGTTGGCCTGACTGAGTGCAGTGTGTTTTGCAGAATAAGATGTCAGGACTCAGAGAAGGTGAACTTTTACTTCTCCGGTAGATGCTTCACCTCATCTCTAATCAGTTATTTTCAAAATTTCATTTTTAGTTGACAATTAACTTACAGATGTGATGTGATGTTTGATATATGTATACATTGTGCCATGATTAAAATAATCTCATTAATATAAACATTGCCTCATATATTTATCATCCTCTGGTGGTGAGAACATTTAAAATGTCCTCTTTTAACGATTTTGAAATATATGGTACATTATCAACTGTAATCACAATGCTGTGCAATAGATCATTAAAACTTTTTCCTATCTATGTGAAACATTGTACATTTTTTTTTTTTTTTTTTTTTTTTTTTTTTTTTTTTTTTTTTGTGGGTACCGGGGGGTCGACCTCAGGACCTCGCGCGCCAACAGGCACCCGTGCCACTGAGCGATATCACCGGCCCCTTTTTTGTATGTGGGTTCTGGGAGTCGAACTCGGGCCCTTGCGCTTGCCGGGCAGGCGCTTAAGCCGCTGAGCCATCTCACCGGCCCAAACATTGTACATTTTGACCAACATAAAATTTATCCTCTTCCTTCACCAGTCCCAATCACTTTTTTCTTTCTTCTTTTCTTTCCTCCTCTTTTCATCTCCCCTCCCCTCCCCTCCCCTTTTCAGTTTTTGGCAGTACTTGTGATCAAACCCAGGGTTTCACACATGCTAGGCAAAAGCTCCACCACTGAGCTACATCCCTAGCTGTTCACTTTCATTTCTTAAAACAAACACCTTTTTTGTATTAGGTTCTGTTGTACAGAATATAGAAAAGTAGAAAATTAAATGTTTTTTCATTAAAAAATTCTACACTAGCTTTAGCTATTTACAGTTCTCATTCAGTTCTTCTCCTTTCTAATTTTTTTCTGAAGTTACATCCACTTCAGCACAGATTGAAAATAATGACTACGTATCGTGAACTTCAATAAGCAGTAACTGATCTGTATTTGTCAGTGATGATGAGTTGAGAATGAGTCTTTATTTGTACACTAGGCTTTGACTTGAAATCAGTCTTCCTTCAATTTTGTATGCTTACTGGCTATCTGTTGTAGACTTACTGCAGGGAGATAGGTTTTTTTTTTTTTTTTTTTTTTTTTGTGGGTACCGGGAGTCGACCTCAGGACCTTGTGCACCAGCAGGCACCTGTGCCGCTGAGCGATATCACTGGCCCTTTTCTCGTATGTGGGTACCGGGAGTCGAACTCAGGACCTTGTGCTTGCCAGGCAGGCGCTTACGCTGCTGAGCCATCTCACCGCCCAGGGTCATAGGTTTTTAACAGAAACTAAATGGAATTTTAGCTTTACCAGATAGAAGGAAACCCTCCCCCCAGACAAACACATTGCAATCGTCAGAGAGGGGGAGTATGAAGAAGCAGTCAAGATACATTCAATTATTGACTACTTCATTGCCTACTTGTACAGAGACAAAGAAAGAAAGAAAGAAAGAAAGAAAGAAAGAAAGAAAGAAAGAAAGAAAGAAAGAAAGAAAGAAAGAAAGAAAAGAAAGAAATCTTCTAAGCCAAGATGGAGACACAGGATGTGATATTAAGGTCCAAATACCTGTGTATATGTACAAGAGTTGTGCTTCCAAGTTTTTCTTTTCTTTTTCTAAAATTGCTGCTAAAATAGTGATTGTGTTGACGACATCATGGGGAGCATTAGTTGTAAGACTGTAAGATCTGCTTAACTATATATTACATATATATCATAGATAAGTCACACACACACACATATATGTCACACACAGCATATTATGATGCTGTAATAAAATATTGCAAACTGAATAGCTTATAAACAACTGAAGTTTAGTTTTTACAGTTTTAGAGGCTACAAACCCAAGACACAGGTAGATTTACTGTCTGGTCAGGGTCCAATTTCTCCTTCAAGGTCACTGCTTTGCTGTCTCTTTACGTGATAGAAGAACAAACAAGCACCCTCCAGCCTCTTTGACATAATCATTATTTTATTCTTTAATGGACAGATAAAATTGTATGAATTTATTGTACACAACCTGTTGTTTTGAAGTACACATGTGGAATGATTAAATCCAGCTAATTAACATATACATTACCATAAATAATTATTCTTGGTGAGAGTACTTATGCTATTTTAGCATTTTTGAAGATTACAATATATTATTAATAACTGTAGTCGTCATATTTTACAATAAATCTTTCTGACCTCTTTTATAAGGACATGAATCCAATCTGTAAGAGCTCCGCCCCCAGGCTGGGAATGTAGCTCAGTGGCACAGCGCCTGCTTGGCAAGCATGAGGCCCTGAGTTCGATTCCTGGTACAAAAAAAAAAAAAGCTCCACTCTCACGAACTAATAACCTCCTAAAGGTTCTGCTTCCTAACACCATCACCTTGTGGGGGTTAGGATTTAAACACAAGAGTAGGGTGGGGAGTACAAATGTTCCAACATAGTTGTATGTGTGTATGCATGTACATGGGTTTGTGGTGCAGTATGGGTAGATGTGTGCTTATTTATTTATGGCTTCAGTACTAGCATTTTATGTTGTCTCAGTAAAGGATATAATCCTGCTTCCTTATTTAAAAGATCTTAGCATATTCATGTTTCAAGTGTAGTTTGCTACGCATAAAATTTAAGACATAATGTATTTTTGAGAAAAAAATGGTTGTTGTTTCACTTATTATTTAAGTAAAGAGCACTAACACTAATAACATATTTTAGGAATCAGTCATGAAACATGTGAAAAATGCTTTTGACCAGGGGAGGAAGCATGACAGGACTTGGAAAGAACATCGGTTTATTTGGAGGGGTTATTGAACATAGGAAGAGAGGCTACTGAAGAATTAACCTCAGAGACCAGATCAGGAAGCTTCCTGCAGACAGGAAGGAGCTAATGAGGACATATTTTAAACTGAGAAATAATTCATAGTACATTAAACTCACCCTTTGAAATTACACAATCCATTGGGTTTTTGTATATTTACAATATTGTGCATACATCACCCCCGTGTAATTCCAGAATGTTTTTATTACCTTCAAAAGAGACCTTATACCCACTACTAGTCATTTTCAATTCTACCCTGTCCCCAGCTCCTGGCAACCATTATCTCAATGGAGCTGCCTATTCTAGAATTCATATAAATATAATTATATATGACCTTTTTTGCACCTTCTTTTACTTGGCATATTTTTTCAATATGTTTCAATATTGCTGTGAACATAGGTTTTTGTGTGTGTAAATATATCTCCACACACAAAACAATATATATTATATAATATACTATGCATCTATAATAGTCTGTGTGTATCTTTTTTAAAGAAATTGTCAGGGGCTGGGGATATAGCTCAGCGGCACGGTGATTGGAAATGTGCAAGGTGTACAAAATCATAATCATGCTTTGGGAATACATGTTTGGTAATAGGAATAGTATTGATTGGTATGAGAGAAAGATTTCAGACAGAGAAAACAAATAAGAGTGGATTACAAGGTGTTATACAAATCAAGCAAAGGATATTGGGCCAAAGAATAAGGAGGCCATGGGGAAAAATGCAAGATATTGGGAATGTGGAGTCTTTGTGGCTATTGAGGAAGAGAATGAGCATATTGACATTTTGAGGTAGAAGAGTTCTTTACAGAAGCAAAGCAATTTTAAAATTTAAGTTATATTCAGCTGCAGCCATACAGACTTGCTGGCGGGATATACAGGGGGAGATGCTGAGTGGTTCACTAGGATTTTTGAAGGGTGAAGATTCAGACACGATGCGATGGCAAGTCTTCATTGTCTCTGATTTGTGTTTGTGCTAGTGTGATCCATAGTAATGGGAGGGCTGGGCAGGTTCTAGTAAGAAATTTCAAATCACAGGACCTTTCTCATGAATATTTTTAAATCAGATTTCTGCATGTTAGATTAGGAATTTGTATTTTAAGAAGCATTTCAGTTGATTTGTACTGCTGCTGTAACAGCATAGGAAAGGGTCATGGTAAGAATCTTGCCAATAATGCTAATCCGGACTACTCTGAGGGTTATATACAGTTGAGAACCTACATTTAGTTTTAAATTTAATTGACACCATGCCAGAAATTTCACACTGTTTCTTTCATTTCATTCTTTCAATGTATCAATTTTTTTTTGAGGTACCACCACTATAATTCTCATAAAAATTAGAAAATCAAGCATTGGATGGAGGGTTAGGCACACAAAACCAAGAGATGGCAACATTGAGATTTGACCCTTAAAATGTCTTTTTGCTTTTCTAAGTCATACGGGTGTGATTTTTATTTATTATGTGCAACAAGTATTAATGAAGAAGAAGGGGAAAGCGTCTTCTTCCAATGGCGTGTAAGGAATTCATGTTTATTTTTAACTGAGTAGAATCATCCAGAAGCAATTCTCAAACTCCTTTGTGCTGAGTAAGAATGCACTACACCTCGTGAATATAGAGAAACTATCAGTTTTTTGGTGGTAATAATGGACTTGGTAATTGGATTTTAGAAAACACTGAGACCGTCCTCAAGGTATCTTACAAAATCCCAACCCTGAGGCAGTTTCTCAGTGGTAGTTTCAGGATTGGGTAGTAGCCAAGGTGACCTTGATTTTGTTGCTGTAGGCTTGCAGAATTATAGCAACTCACTCTGTAGACACTTTATCTTTCTTCATTTTATGGGTTTTGAGGAAGTGACCTCTTGATGTAATTTATTGTATGGGATATGGAGATGTTTTTAAAAATCGCTCTTGTCTTAGTGATAATAGAGAATGGTATAACGTCCTCTTATTATTATATTGGGAGTTAAGTGCTTTAAAGAATATTATAGTAAATACTGCAAAGAATTAATATAACATGCCTTTTGTGTATTTTTCAATTAGATTATACATGCTTAGCTCCTTGAGGGCACTGTTATCCCTGTGCAATTTTATATCCCCCAATACATTTTGCACCTAATAGACACTTAATGAAGGCAATCATATAATTTGTCATCCAATCCTGAATATTTTTCAACTAAAATGGGGCACTGTTAATAATTTTGCCAAAACTATGTGTACAAAGTGGGATTACACCAGCCAAAATGCATGTTGGTCACTCTACCCTAGTGAATGCAAAAAAGACATAAAAATTAATTCTGCCATCTGAAAAGCCACAGCGTCAGAATTTGTGTACTGGATCATGGTGGACAATAAAAATCATTGCTTTTGATCCATTTTTATACTCTTTAGTTTTTTCTTTTTATAGCAACTTAGTGACAAATAGAGGGAAAGAGAAGGATAATGTGAAAAATAAAAATTCAGGTAAAACAGAGTTCTGTGCTGATCATTACTTCTTAACCATTTCTTTTACCATCCCCAAAATAGATTTTTAAAAATAGCATTCTGCTTCAGTTAGAGAGCTTTGTGTTGTTTTCAACTGTAGTTACTGCAAGTTTCCTAGGTAACCTGTAATAATTCAGTGTTCAGGCACCGTCGATAAGTAAAATGTGTTGAAGTTACATAGCTAAGAAACACTGTTTTTCTTTTTCCTCTTAGATGGTTCCAAGTTTCCTTTAATGTTAATTATTTAATCTGGAAATGTGAATAATGTCGAATTCCCTCTGGCAAGCTTCCTGTGGTCTAGGATGAAGTATGGGCAAAAGTGCGATGCAGGATATATAGAGAGGCAGTGAAGATAGTCTATTCCACCAAAGAGGAAGGAAATGAAATTGGGGAAAGATTTTCAGTTGTATCATAAGGCAAAGATTGTCTTTCAGTTCATCATTCATTTTCATGATTTCTAATGGCTTGTTCTTTTTGAAGAAAAGGTAATGAAAGTGTGTGTACAAAAAGCCAGGAAGAGGAGGCAATTTGGTAAAAATAGTGGCCAAACTGGTTGATAGAGTACATTTTCTAGTTTCCAGATCTATCACATAAGGGTTAGTTGGTTGATATCAACCATTGTACTCATATGTTGAAATTCTTCCCTATTTCAAAAATTATCACGTATCGATATATCATCTTTCCAAGAGAATTATTATCTTTGAGTGTAGAAGAAAGATATGTTTTCACCATTCAGCTAGTATCTCCCAATTCAGTATCCCATGAATACCGATTAAAGCAAGATGAAATCTATATACATGACAAATACTATTTATTATTCTTTTCCTTTGGGGTTTTAGATGTAGATAATGTTCTTTTTGGAAAAAAAAATAAAATTGGCATACAATATTTGTGTTTAAAAAGTCTACCAAATTCTTCAAAATAGATTCAAATGTGTCTGAAATGCAAACTGATTCCTCTCTGGACATTGTATTGAGAAGTTCAGTATGAATAACTAAGTCTGTCCAAAGAGTCAACTATTATGAGCGTTGCATTTCAAGGCTCCTTGGTGAACAGAAGAGAAAAAGAAACATGACTACCCCTGGTTCTCCTCCACCTACCCAGGTAGTACCAGATTCCCAATCTTGTGTTCATGTCCTTACCACTGTAACCCCATCAAGTTTGTCATTGACATCTTCCACTTCCTTTCTCCATGTATTTGTATTCTGTCTGGGATTGCAGCTGGTATCTGAATGCACATCACGCCTGTCATGTTCTCTCTTTCTCTAACGCTTTCTTGTTCTCACTCTCTGTTTCTGGCCATGCTTGCATTTGAATTATACAGTGAATACCTCCCTCTCTATTTTACCAAAGTACGTTTGTTTGTTTTTTGTTTTATTTTGTTTTGCTTCTTCAAATGCTGACATTGTTTGTCCTTTATGGTATTTAAATTACAATTACTGTTTTACACCTGGTACATCCTACCTTTGCACTGCCACTCATCACTGCAGAGAAGAGTTCCATAGTAAGTATCTTTTCCATTTAATAATATTTATATTTAACATTTTCTATATTTTGTAGATCAGTAAATGTTATTGGCCTAAATTGCATTTTACTTTTACATGTGAGACTTCGAATATGTTTCTTTCTTTCTTTCCATGTTCCGTGTATATTGCTACAGAATTTCCTCCATCTTTAGGTCCCGGGGTACTTAATCCAAAATTCAATTATTTTCAGGTCTATTTATGATGTTCTACATTTCTAGGCAGTTGGTTACTGTGCTGGTGCTGTCTTGCCTACCTTCAAACTTCACTGACGTTTATAGACGTGCCTTATTATAAAAATAAAAACACCTCCCTCTTGTCATGGTGCCCTCTGTCACAGTAGTATATTTCATTTGAATCAGGCTTGTGGCTCAGAAAACAAAATCTGTTAAATTTGAATCACTACCATCTATGTATAGCATTTTAGCCTACTTACGGTTTTCTGGTTGTCTGATACATCAGAATAATGGCTTGCCTATAAAGATGGATGTTTAGGGAATGTGAGGAATTTGTGGATTTAAGGTAAGAAGAAGCTGGAACATGGAAAATGATTAGAAGAAAAAGAAGTATTAATCATGTACGAATGAGAGGTAGCATTATGAGTTTTTTGAAAATGAAAAGATCACCCTACTCAAAGAGGGTATTGAAGAATTTTCTGTTCCTAATAGATCCCAGATAGTACCAAATTTGATTAAACTGCCATGTTTAGGTAAGACCCATCCTTATTCCATCACCACTAGTCTTTCTTTTAAACCAACTTCTCATAGAATTGCATAGAAACATTGGTATGCTTCTTTGTCTTTCACATGTTTGGGACAAGATCTTTTAAGGTACTTGTGGTCAATGCATATACAGAGGACATACCTGTGTCTCATTTCACCTGATAGAGTCATAGCAGAGGAACTAATTTGGAGATAGAGAGGATTCTTGCATTATTCTCTTCAGTAAACCTTTGGAAAATGGAATATTATGTTTCTAATTATTATTAATGTTTGAAGGGAAATTTTAAGACATTCTTTATTCAATGAACTGTTATTTACTAATCATCTAGAACATAGCAGCAGGCAATTATTTTGTGTTAACCGACAAAATAATAGTTCTTAACTAATAATATATTGTGTGTGTATCGCATTATGTAAAGTGATGTATGGAAAGGTGAAAGTACTTCAGATTTACTGAATTAGGGAAGATTTCAGGGGTAAATGATATTTGAAACAGGTATAGTGTGAAAATAATTTGCGTAGGTGGTAAAAAAAGAACAAACAACTGGACAATCCAAGTGAAATGAATGCATAAACTAAGACAGAGTTATAAATCTATTGGCATGGTGGTTCATGTCTTTAATTCCAGCTACTCTAGAGGCTGAAAAAGGAGGATCACAAGTTCAAGGCCAGTTTAGGCAACAAGAAACCATGTCTCAGAATGAAATTTTTACCAAGGGGTGGGGACATAGCTCAATAGTAGAGCTCTTGCCTAGCATGTGGAGGTCTTGAGTTCAAGCCCCGGTACTGCAAAAGAAAGAAAGAAAGAGGAAAAGAGAGAAAGAAAGGACAGACACTTTAAGGGTCCAAGGGAAGTGAAATGATGAGAAGCATAGAAAGATAAGAACGAGATCATGCAGCGTGTTTGATACTGCATGGAGTAGACTGAATTTATTCAGTTGTGAGTCACTGAAGAATTCTGTGCTGCAGGAGTTTATAACCTGGTTTGCATTTAGGAAGATTGAACTTTCAGCAACAATATGATAGATTGGAGTGAGGAGATGCTAGAGGCCGGGGACCTGGGTAGGAAACAATTTCAATAGTCATAATAAGAACTAATGAGAGCTGGAACGAGGACAGTGACTGTATGGATCTAAAGCAGAAAACACACACACCACACCACACACAAAACCAAAATGCTTGTTGAGGGTACTTGTATTATCACCAGGAAAGGAAACTAAGGAGAATTTTCCATTTTCCTTGGAAAAATGAAAATATGTGTGTGAACTAAGGCACTTGGGTAGGTCACTTAACTTATTGGAAAGAGGCTACAATAAAGAGTAGAGGCCTTGAAGACTCTGCCGTAATGCAGTGGGTCTCAGACTTGAATGGAAACCGGAATGACTTGGAAGGCTTGTGGAAACACAGGTCCCTCAAAATCTATTCCCTCTCATTAAACCTTTGCACCCTTCAATCAACCACGCCCCATTCTCTCCCTTCCCATGCTTATCCCACCTTCCTCCTCAGGCAACCTTTTCTCAGCTTGTGGCCATAGATGCAGGTAGAAATCTGGAACTTCACACATATGAAATAAATTCAGCAACAAAAGACAACCACGAAGTTTGATATTGTCCAAAAAGGATGATTATTTTGTAAAGCTGGTCCTCTTTTCTACCTTGGCCCATTTCTAACCAAAGTACTAGGTTGTTGATGTATCCATAAAGTACATCATCCTGATTAACCAACCCAAAATAAATTAATCATTTATTTCCATGTCTACAAATACAAATTCAAGTCAGTGTTTGAAATCTACAAGTTGAATTCAAGGTTAGTGTTTTCCATTTATCTACATAAATTTCAGTTTCACTTTTTTAGTCAATACAATTTGATTTCTGACAGAATATTATCAAGAACTCAGTAAGATGTCACAAATTATGAATTCCTGATGGAAGTATTATGCTCTTGATTCTTTTAAAATAAGATTTGAAAAATTGGATTCATTTTTATATGATTTCTAAACTAAAGCATAATAATGTTTTTTAAAAGCCTTCAAATTTGACTTCATATTTTTATTTTTTAAATTGTTTATTGGTACATTTTAGATATACATAATAATTACATTCATCATAGGGAGTTTGTACCTGTACGTAATATATCTTGATTCTTTTATGTATTTTAATAAAATACTAGACATTAAAAGTTACTAAGATTTATTCACAAACCTAGTTTTCAAATGCTTGTAAAGAGATTCAGTAGTAATTAAGGCATTCCCACAGGTATTGTACAGCTTAACCACAGCTTGTTTCTTTTTTAAACCCCTCTCTTCCCCCTCCCTCCCTCCTCCAATTCCTCATCCCAGTTTTCATTTTCGTTGATATTAATAATTTTAGCTCATGTTATGGCATACACTGTTTATATTAATTGAGGTTATTAGGTTCCTGTACATGGCACATCTTCATTCTACTTATTTCCCCTTCCCTACCTCCTCACCCTTTGCGCTTTTTCCTTAGGACCACTTTCCTATTACAAAAGATCTGTCTCCTTGTCCCCTTCTGTCCATTCTTATTATTTTTTGTTTGTTTGTACTTTCCCTCTTACAGAAATCAAGAAATGAAGACCTAGAAATAAGTTGCCCAGGGTCAGGAAGCTAATAGGTGGCAAGGAGGGAATATGAAGTGAAGTTTTTCAGATCTAAAGCAAATGTTTTTAACAATTATATAATTAACGTATAGCAAGTACCACAGCACTTTTTGCAACACAGATTATAAAGGAAAAACAAGTACAGTGGAAATGTCAAATCATCTGCTTCGGTGAATTCATCTTCTCACTCTCCTTATATTCATTTGTTAAGACTTTTATCACACAGTGCAATCAAACAAAAAATACTGTGAAATGAAGTACAGGGGATAAATGCCAGAATGAAAGTCTGCATCTGCTCCACACCCTTTTTAGTCGATTAAACAATCACTGCATTTTTCTGGACTCTGTTCTCTCACCTCAAAATGATGGCTTTGAAGATTCTTTCAAGCTTAATAATCTTATGAATTAAATTTGCTTTCTAAAATAGAATGAGAAAGAGGCTGGAAAATTATCTGGAGATTGTTTTCTATTCTGTGCTATTGCCTAGAAGAAGTTGATCATTTTCTTTATAGGAAATTTTTCATAGATGTTGCTGATAACCTGACATTTAAACTTATTATTTGTGATACCATATGAGGACATTTTTATTTAACAAGGCTAAATTTATTTAGCAAGGTTTTAAAAATATATTAAATTGTACAATATGTATGCATTTTATAGAACAATGTACAAATTCATTTTTTTCCCTGGAAGAGAGATCCTGTTTTGCATTTCAGACTAAGAGGTAGGAAAACAATTTCTCTCTTATTGTTAAAGACAATGGATAGTAAAAAGGGAAGGATTGGGGCTGGCAAAGAATAACTTCCATTAGATGGGTAGGTAGATAACAAGTGGCTTGATGTAATACTGTCCAATTTATAAGATATTCAGGTTAAGAGTAATTTGGAAATAGTTCTTTGTGCCTGCAAAGAAAGAAGTAGTCACTTGGAGGAATTTAAATGGGAAGAAATAAATTATAATTTTAAGTAGAAAAAAATTAGGTTTATCTGTCACAGAATATAACAATACATCACACTGTCTTTGTAACAATGGTCTGGAAATTAGTTTTTGAGAGGAAAGTAAATTATCCTAAATGTAGTGTGAAATCTTTGCGTTTTTGTAGACTCTATTCCTAGGTCCTAGCGAGGTGTCTTGTGTGGAGGAGAGAATGAAATGCATATACAATGAGTTAATCATCAGCATATTCAACATTTTAATATTGATAAGAAAATGGTGTGCACAGCGAAGGGCAGCAAAGTTGGGAAGAAGTCTTAAAATTAAGTGGAATGGTTGACAAAATCTAGAAGTGTTAGATGAGGTTTTCAAACAAAGTAATAATAGTTTTTATGTGGTCAAATAATTATATCAAAGAAATAGATTTGTTTTATAAGGCTACCCCCAGTAACAATTGGCAGAATCCCTTCTGTAGCAGAGAAAGATTTTAGAGAAGATAAAGAGCAATTGGAGATGTACAAAGATGAACGAAGAGAGCCTCCAAACTAAAGACCTGCTGAGAAAGATTAGACAAAAAGCCAATACAGTGTTAAAGAGGAGACACTAACATTAAATAGTTTTACATTTACCATTTTTTGGATTTTAAGATCAATATAGTCACAAGCTAGACACTTCATTTTAAAGCCTCATATTCTGGGAATGAGTAGCGAATAAATCTTAATTGATGAAGCATAATTACTATAACAAACTATTGCCATATAGTCCATAGATTATAATACAAAGGATTTAGCAGCTTGGAGTAGCGAGGTGGGAAGTAAACTGCTGGAGGAGGCGTGGTAGGCCTTTCTTCCCTCATCATTGCCTCAGGAAAACAGACTTTTGATAGAGATTAGTGTGCAGCAGGTTTGTTAGAGAATGAAATGGGTATTTACAACTTCAAGGGGAAGCCAAGAAAAGGGAATCAAAAAAGCACGGTAGAGCAGAGAGAGCTGGTGAGTTCAGGTGGTATTTTGATGGGAGGTCTCAGGCTGTCCAATACCACACGGAGTTCTGAGGCTCAAAGGACAACTAAGACTCCTTACCAGTTGGGGTGAGCAGGAGGAGTCTCCGACCTCCAGATTGATTAAGCACAGCTCCCTGGAAAGGCTGTGACCTTGACGGAGAGGGAAGCAGCTCTCTTAAAATGATCTGTGAAGAACTGAAAGCCTGAGGAATTTCTGCCAGCAGCAATCCCAGCAGCTGAAGAAGAAGTTCTCTATTTGTAGATTATACCTGACCATGCCCAAGACGAATGTTTGCTAGCAGCTGAAATGAAATCGGCAAACATTATTCTTTACAGAATGAAAAGTTCTAAATTTGTACTTTCAAGCCATTCATATATGGTCATAGGTCTATGCTATGAAACTTTGTCCCAAAGTTGATATTTAATACAGCTGTTGGCCATTCATCCAGCTGCAAACTGAATAATTCAATCATGTTTATGATTTGACATTTTAAACAAGTTTTAACAAGTCAATTATTTCTTCAGTCATAGCTACCAATTTGGAAATGAGAGGGAAAAAAAAGATTCGCTGTTATCTTTTTCATTTTAGATTTAATGTTGTGTTCTCTCACTTATTAAAGATGAAGCCTTGGAGAGAGGTCTTGCCTTTTCTGATCCTTTAACTTCCTCATTAGTAAAATGGATATGATATCGATCTCACCTTATTGTTTGGAATAATAAATAAAAGTGAATTAATAAAGATTTGTAATACTGGCTGCACAATAATACAGATGTTTGATGAATGTGATAGGGCCAGTCTCTATTGAAGAAAAGGCATCCTATGAATCAAGAAATGACCTAATTAGAAGTTTGGCAGTCTAGTAACAAGCATTAATACATTAGTAAATTACCCTGATGCTCAGGGAGAAAGTAACTTGCAGGAAAAAGACCACTTCCTTTCTTGATTTGAATTTCTCTCGCCCTAGTTCTCAAGGAATTTCCCAATCTTGAGCTCGGTTCCTGGAGACTGGGCCAGGCTCAGACTGAATCCCAAGGCCTCATCTTCTGCAACAGTTGATAAAAATAGAAGCTGTGCTAGAACGAATGGACCATAAAGATAGTGAGGTGCAGCAGTTCCTTTAAGTAGGAGATAGTCTAGTCGTGTCTCTCATGGACTCTAAGTAGTGTGAGCTATGTCTATCTACCGGCCACAGAGAGATACTTCTTAAAATTCTGGTTAGAGTCGATAAGTCAATTCTTTGTGGAACACAAATCCTATGCTCATATATGCTGAAACCTCCTTAGAGGAGGCTGTTAAAATGTGGGAAAAGCCGGGCAGGGTGGGGCTCACCTGTAATCCCAGCACTTGGGAGGCTGAGGCAGGAGGAATACTACGAGTTCAAAGCTAGCTTGGGCCACGTAGTGAGTTCAAAGCTGAACCACATAGTGAGACCCTGTATCTTAAAAAAAAAAAAAAAAAGTGGGAAAAATGAGACTGAAACTGGACCTATGAAGTACTCCTGCTCCCTTCAAGCTGGGTGATCTTCCATAAGTCCATTGATCTACTGAAAACCATCTGAAAAATGGCATGTAGTTCTTACTTGAAAATGGCTGTGCGAAAGAAACGGGGTGCATAAATTCATAAATGAGGAAATAAAATGAAATGAGCATTTGTAAAATACAAGAACTTAACTCATGTTGGGAGATATTTTTATTGGATGTGGAGTTCCAAACAGGTAGAAAGTATTCCATTTTAGAAGGGTGATTCCTGTAAGGGTTTACCTGGAGCTCCCCACTGAATATAAATGCAGCTTCAAAAACAGAGAGAGACAGAGACAGAGAGACAGAGAGACAGAGAGGAGAGACACATACTTTCAGATAATTGGTACTTAAAAATAAGCAGTTGTCCCTGGCTTTCAGCTACTCTGTCTCTGGTTAGATGGGTCAGTTGTGCTTAGAAGGAAGAAGGGTGAATGACAGCCTGCAGCTTTTCCTTGCCTTGGAGGGCAACAGTGTCCTGCATGGAGCCCTCGCAGGCAGAACTCTTGACACTGATTAAGGATTGGCGCATCAGATTCTGACGAGTTAAGCTGGAGGAAGAATGTGGACAAAGGCCGTTGCTACCATATACTTCTCCAACTGGCATGAGACAGATAGCTCTGACAAGAGCAGTTATCACTGCAGACAAGACATTTGCTTTTGTGTGTATTTTTCTTCACAGTACAAGGCATTGATGCTAGCCATCTTATCTCCAGCAAGGCTCAGGGACTAGCTTTTGAAATCATTAACAGAAATCACTAGCTTATCTTTTTGTTTTTTGTTTTTGACATCATTTCTGTGTATTTTTTATGTTAAGAAAAATCTATGAGAGATTCTTAGTTTCTAGGATGCCACAAAAAGAGGCACACTGTTTACAACTTTTAAATGACAAATCCTGAAACTGCTTTGAGTCCAGGCAGGATAAAAGGTTGATATTAAATATGGCCTTTGAGTCTAATGGTCTTGAACAGAAACCTTTGTTTTGGCTGTGCAAATTGTGTTGTGAATTATTCGCCCTGTTGTTGCATTTTCAAGCAGTTTGGTAGAAGGGGATGGCAGACTGTAGCAGAAATCTCTTTTTTGTCACCTGCTATCTTCAAAATGACAAGTTGTTCTAACCTAATCATTCTTCTCCCAACATTTTTATGTTAAGGCATTTACAAATAAATTTTTCCCCAATAGTAAGTGGTTGGACAAAATCAAACCCTAACATTTCCTGACTAATTCTTTCTCTACCCCAGTTCTCAGTTTGCACGTCTGTATAATGACTTCATCAGTATACACAATCAATGGATCTGTTACCAGCTCTAAATCTTGGCTGTATAAATAACTTTGCTGTTTTAATTGTCTGTGAAAGAACAACTGTTAATCATGGCAACAACACGGTAGCTTTGCAATGAAATAAGGGATGCAAAGAATATCAACTTCTCAGAGATGTGAGTATTTAAATGTAGGGCCTGCTGTGCGAACACAGACGGTATGTGTCCACAAAATAAGTTAGGCAAAACAGGAGTTGCATTGCAAATACATGTCTCGCTCAAACTGCACAATGGGCTATTTGGAGGAACACTGTAGGCTGTTTAATGTCTCCATGTTTAATGTGGGAAAGATTTCACTTTGAGACAGGAGGTAAAACTTTTGTGTTTTCCTGTTTCTTGTAAAATCTGTGGTCACATAGGGTTTATTATGTTCTTTGGAAGGAAAAACATAAGTTGTATTGTTGCTTTTATAAAGCATTTAGAAATTGCTAGATCTTATACTTTCCTTAGAATTTCTTTATAAAGATGATTTTGTGAATTCACTAGCTGAACTGTCATTGATTTTGCATCTCCAGAATTCATCTTTTGTCCTAAACCTGTCCAAACCAGTGATTTTTCCTTTTCAGTAAATGGCAACTCTACTCCTCTAGTTGCTTAAAAAAGTGAAGAGGCCATAACAAAAGTTTTGAGATAATCATTGATTCCACTTTTTTCATATCCCCCAAAATATAATCTGTTGGGAATTCTTATACCACTATTTTTTTTCAAATGTATGCATAATCTTACGATGTCTCACCATGCCAACAGTATCCAGTGCAATCCAAGCTGTCAGCATTTCTCCTCCAAATTTAGTATTTGCTTCGTCGCTGTTTTTCTGGCTCTTACCAATCACTCTTAGAGCAAAAAGCTAAATAGCAGTCAGAGTATCCTTTCAAAATATAGGTGACCTCATGCCCTACTTCTAATTTAAACCTTGCAATCGCTCCTCTTTTCCTCAACAAAATAAAACAAAACAAAACGTCTTTATGTGGCCCATGCAGTATCAAATTTCTATGTTCTTAACCTCATCTCTTTCTTGCTTCTTCTCCCCATATGCATGGCCTCACCATTGGCCTCATCTATTTCAATGAATTTATAAACCTATTAAAATTATCATACCATCTCTCCCCATTCCCAATACCATTTTTATTTTTAAATAGCACTTGTTTCCTCCACTATAATATTTATTATATTTATTATGTCCTTTGCATTCTCTGCAAGAAAATAAACTCCATGAAAGCAGAAATTTCTCTCTGTCTTCCTTGGCATACCCTTGGATATAATGAACTACGTGGTTCAGCAATAATGATTTGGATAGTAATTTTGTTCATTTGATGATAGATACTAAAGTCAAGCAGAAGTGGTACCCTTGTCATTTATATTCAACTTCAGAAAATCCTAGGCAGCTCTGCCACTGTCCTTTCTTCTATTTGTTGACCATGGAATTTACTTTTCATGTTTAATCAATGTGAAATTATATATGGCCATGCTCTTCCTAGAGCTCTATCCAAGCCTCATAAGTGACCTAGGCGTTCCGTTCTGTGGTCATATGAACTACTCCCAGGTCTGTGTGAGTTCCAGTTAGTATTTAGCTTTTTCTGTTTTCTGTTAGTTTCCCCCTACTCCCACTAGCCTCGGGCAGTTTCCTCTCCTACATGTACACTTCAGTATTCATACAGATACTTAAAGGGCTCTGCAGAAATTTAGTTTTTGTCCTCTCTGTTTTTCTTCACCACAAATTCCAGCCACCTGGTCTCCCTGAACTCTACTCACTGTTTCCTCATCTCAGCGCATCTCATGGACTCTTTGGATACTTTCTTTCTGTGCTGCTTCCTAGAAGTTTCCCTCTAGACCAATGTGTATCATATTTGTTTCCATTCTCTCCTGTCACAGTTGTTCACCACATGTTTTCAAATGTCTGAAAACCACTATTTTATATGTATGGTTGTTTGAAGTTTCATATATATACATATATGGAGCAATATATATATGTATATATATATGAACAATATATATTGTACAATATATTGCACAATATATATATACAATGTACATATATATGAAAAAAAAATATATATATATATTGTTTAAAGGGGGAAGGTCAATTATTCCAATGGCCAGAGCAAAGGACCAGTGGAAAAGTATTAAAACCAAAACTTTTTTTCTTCTTCTTTTAAGGAAAAGCACATACAAATGTGTCAGGTGATGAATGCCATATAACAGTATGAGTAATTGTCACATATAGAACTGCAAGGTATCAATAGGAAAGCAATGAATTTTAAGTTAAAAGGGCTTGATATCTGACTCCACCAGTTATAGTTGTCTGACCTTGAGCTGGTCATTCTGAACCTCAGTTCCATTATCTGTTTACATGCGAAATAGAAGACCTGCTGCTTTATCACAGGGTTACATCTAGGATTAAATGTGATCATGGTTTAAAAATTCCTATCTCTAAAATCCAACACTCCTATGAGAGGATATTCTTATTTACATCATTGTTCTCTGTTAAGCTAGAAAATTCATAATGATAAAAAATTCCCCTTAAATTGGTTTTGTGCATGTTTATGCAGATAACTTTCGCAGAGGAAAGTACATTTTCTTTTGATATAACCTGTGTCATTTGATACTAATTTTCATTTTACTTTTCTTTTTTTTTTTTTTTTTTGTGGGTACCGGGGGGTCGACCTCAGGACCTCACGCGCCAGCAGGCGCCCGTGCCGCTGAGCGATATCACCAGCCCCTTTTTCGTATGTGGGTTCCAGGAGTCGAACTCGGGCCCTCGCGCTTGCCGGGCAGGCGCTTAAGCCGCTGAGCCATCTCACCAGCCCTAATTTTCATTTTAATGTAACAACAAAAGTTCATAATGCAAGTGGCTTAAGCAAGGCAGACGTTTATTTCTATCACACAAAGAGGTCTAAAGGAATGCAGTACTACTTAGTATAGGATTTCTAGAGGGCACGGGGGACCCAAGTTTCTATTTTTCTGCTTTTCCATTCTCCATGATAGCTTTGTATCACCTCTTGGTTCAGGGTAGCTGCTGGAATTTGAGCCATTGCATCCATATTCAATGATGTTAGCAGCAGCTAGAGGAAGGAAAGGTGAACAAAATCTTTTCCTCCAAGCCAAAGCAGCTCATATTAATCTGCTTTCCTTCGAGCTCCATAACATGCTTTTGTTTGTGTCGTATTAATCCTAATTTAGTCACATGATTGCATAGAGCTACAAGGAAGACAGGTGAATGCTGTCTTTTTTTTCCCAGTAATTTACTATTTAAAAGTATGCATATTATCAAACACATTAAATTATAAGAGTGAATGCTAAAAGGTAATTTTCATTTTCCACCATGTACCATTTCCTTATCTTAAAGGAATTTTCTGAAAGAGTTCAATGTAAGGTACTTTAGAAGGCATTCTGTGAACTTATACTTTCTGACTGTGCACGGAGACATTTGTAACAGTAGCTAAGTGAGATACCTGTCACATGCAACTGATGTGTCTTTGACTGGAATTGAAGGTCATCTGTATCCAAGAAGTAAATTCATTGTAATGTACCTACTCTCATTAAGAATAGTTCACATAATGCTCTGAAAGCATTGTCCACAAAGGGCTCCCAACGGTGTTGTTTGCTTGTTTGTTTTTTAGGATTGAGATTTTTCAGCATGTATTTGTCTTTTGGAAATGATCCTGGTGATATGAGTATTAAATCTTTCAGAAGAAATCTATTCATAAGAAAATGGATATTGATAAAGCTCATGCTGCAATAGGTTTTGTTTTTTATTAATTCGATACCTATCATCAAATTTAAACTTTTTTTCAAATCTGTATACCAAAGGAGAGAATTCATCTGATCTCGTGGACAGGAAACAGCAATTGGCATAGAGCTATGCATGACATTCAGACTTACAGATAACGAAGGAAGGAGCTTGTTCAGAGACTCGACATGGCGCTTCTAGCTGTCTGTAGTAACCTGACTATTCACATCGTCACATGTATTCCCAGCAGTGTTTTCAAGTATTGCAGTTCGAATTTTTGGAAGGCAGTCTATGGAAGATCACAAAGCACGTTCTTTTTATCCTAGTTTCTGTAAATTACATCTCAACACTTTTATAAATCAAATTTCTTTTCCCATGGGAAAATAATACCTTAGAAAATATTTTATTTTCATTCCATGAGGATAGTTAGTAAGAACTCTTGAAAATATACCTTCAAGAGTTTTTTGGCTCTCTCCACCTCTCTCAGGTAGCTAATGAACTGGAAAGGGTGCCTAAATGCATGAAGAAATGTGCTATTTAAAGGAACTCGGCAATCCTGAAATGAATCCTTTTGTAAAGCAAAGAATGTTTTACGGTGGAAATAATCACCCTGTGCTTTATCCAGCCTTAAGTGGGATTTTCTTCTGGTTAGCTCTGTGAGTGGGGTTCGTTCTGGGTATCCTGCAGGCACCTCCACCTCAGCCTGTCTGAAAAGGTGGCAGGGAGCCCAGGCAGGAGGCTGGTGCTGTAGTTCCTAACCCATCTCTCTGGATTCCAATTCATCAGCCACTCTGGTGCCAGCAAAATATTTCCTGAAAAACAAATTCACTTATTTCACTGCCTGCTAAACACCTCTGCTGGGTCCCCATCGCAGATTTTCATCCTCAACTGGATAAATGCCAAGACCTTTAATGGAGCATTGATAGCCCTTCACATTTTGGCCTCGACTGCCTTTCCGGCAACATTTCCTGGTATCTCCCCATCACATGCCATATGCTCCTGCCACACCTCACTTCTGCCTTTTCGCCAAATATAGCAAACATTTCATACTTCTCTGCATTTGTCTTTGGCTGTAGCTGGATTGCTCTGGGTGCAACACCTTTTGTACCTGAAACATTCCTCCTGCAAGCTTCGGCACATACATCATCACTCCAGCTTCCCACTAAAGTCAATCGTGTGTCTCATATCACCAAAGGCAGTTGGCCCATGTCTGAGTGTAGTCATTGCATTTTATCCTAATTATCTTTATGTCAGTCTCCATAACTACCTTTGAAGTTTAGGGACCATGATATCATTATCTTTTTATGTCGGAAGTGGGTAACATTTGAATGTTTACTTGATCCCCAATCCTATATGGTTTACAAATAATATATCATTAACTCTCTCAATAAGATTATGAGCTATTTCTTTCATTTCATTTATAAGTGAACTGATATTCAGAGATGCCAAGGAGCTTTCTAAGACCGACCTACCAATAAAGCCTACCATATGCATTTGAACCCATTTCTAATGCCAAAGCCCAGATTTTTTTTCTAATATAGCATGGTCTTAGCACCATGACTGATGTCTAACACACACGATAATGTATGAAATTGACTGTAAGCTATCCTAAAATCATACTCACCATCAGGGATAAGATTTCCCTCCATGGAGGTTAGTGTGAAGGCAGGTACGGGAGGGATGTCCATGGCCTTCCAGTAATATTTAGAGCCAGAGTAGAATAAAGCTTGAGAGTTAGATGCAGCCACCCTTTCAATAAAATATTATACTGCAATGTCATTTTCTGCATAAACTTTTGTTTCAACAGCAACAAGGAAAATTTTAACAAATGAAGTAGTAGGACTTAGCGATGAGGTCTTCATCATCCACTCAGGCTTATTGACACTATTTTCTTTTTTAGAAGATTTATGAAATAGTTTGGGACCATTATTTTGCTAAAGTAAGTTGAGACCCAGTGCTGTTATAGATAATGATGAGGTAAATAAGCGCATTGTATTTCTTATATAATTGAGTAGTCTCAACTTGATAGATATTTACATGAAGCATATATTATTTTGTTTGGCAGTTTCTTTCAGTGCTTATTTGTGCCATCCCCTCCTCCTGCTTCTTAATGACATGCTGGGTAGATTCTATTAGTCTACAACTACACGATCCCCTTCAGCATAAACAGCATAGACCTTGACCCTCAGATCTGATTTCACTCTGTCCGTGAAGATAGAAGTAGGATTCTAAGCTGTGTGGAGTTGAAGAGATAGTTTGATAAGGTTGTTCCTCATATTATCTCTTCTGGGTCTGGAGCCTCCTTTTTCTAACAGAAGGAAAAAGAACAGAGAGGGCAAAGGTCTCCTTTTATGATTAGACACATGAAGATACTAGAATGGTGTTTGTGACATTGCTCTGGTGCTGTCTACTACTAGAGCTTTAGGTGATGCGAAGTCTCTATATAAGAAATAAGCTTGATTCCCTTGGAGTAACAGTCTACTTCCTAGGACCCTCTATTGCAAAGGACTCCTGTATAGGGCAGCTGTGTTTTTATTAACCCATCAATGGTACACAATGGTAACGCTTCCTCTGGGTAAAGCCCCCCATTCTTTGCCCATGGCCTACTGGACCTTCAGCGTAAGGAAACCAGGAATACAGGGACTGTCACCCCTATTTTTCCATGCACACTGTACTAATGTAGGGCCTCTTCTGTGACTGATTCTAGCAGGCAACCTTATTTCTAACTGTTTTCATTGGAAGTGAGCATCGTTTTCTATGTTGCCATAGGCCTAGACCTTCTAATAGCACAAGTCACATTCTTCCTTAAACATCCCCTGCTCAAGACAGGGCTACTGATTTTCTCAGGTAGCAAGCAGCTCATCTGTCCTTGGCACGAAGTCAAGCTTTATGTGTGTTACTAATGGAACCTCCCTCTTTTGACTTCAGAGAGGGGAGATACTCTCCATTTCCACAAACAATGAAAGGAAACTTATTATCCTCTTGTAGTAAATCTGTGCCTAAAACCAAGCACAAATAGAGAATAAATTCTGGAATAGTTAGGTATGGTTTTAAATAACTTAGTATTTTCTACTGTGTGGACAAAGCCCTCATGACTTCGAAAGAATGAAATCAGAATCCTAAGTTTTTCCTGTAATGCCTCCATTAGAGCCACAGGAACAATCACCGTTCTTGGACACCATGCCGCCTTCTAAATTTTTGTCTGTTTTCCCTTGTTATTTCATTCATCTTGCATCTTTTCCATATCTGAACTTTCTGTTGGACATCTTCATTTTCCTTCAAGAGCCAACTGAAATGGTACTCCGACTTGGGACATTTATGCATAAGAAATACCATTGGTGTATTTACTTTTAGCACCTGAATGACTAAATGCAAAAATTTGGCAGCATAAATGATTCAAATCAAATTAGATACTTAACATTAAAGCTAAATCCATATGTAAGAGGTTACTAGGAATAGAACCTTTTAAAGATTGTATTTACAAAACTATTAGTAGATGTGTTAGTGGTAAATAGAAGACAAGAATATTCTTACCCCGACATTGTGAGTATACATCTCATATCTGAAAATCACTGTGCATGAACCTGGAACTGTTATTAGCAAAGTCATTAATTACTATCCTGCTTGTTCTACTATTCTGAAAGATAGTCATTCATTTTCTCTCTTTGACTGACAGGCAGTAATGATTCCAATAAGCTAATGAGACATCGAGTTAAATAAATATCATTTTAAGCTATTAAAAATGTAAACAAGATTTTAATGAGTTCCTAACGTAACAGAGTTTCTCCACTTACGTGCCAATGTTGGTGGTCTTCCCAAAGGGATGAATGCAAAATTATGTCCAGGTCCAGCTCTGTGTTTTGCTAGATGTGTGGCCTGAGTTGAATTATATCAGATTTCTAAGCCTTGGTCCTTAGGCTTACACCACAGAGTTATGTGAAATAGCAGACCATGGGCATTGTGTTTTTTTAAAGGCATGTCTTATTTAGAGGTATGAAAGCAGTATTTTTGTGTGGTGTCATGAGATCAAACCACAGGCCTTGCACCTGCCAGGTAAGTCCTCCATCTCTGAACTATAACGTGTAGCCCCTAAATAAATTCTACAACTCTATGGTGTTGGTATATATTCACATCTTCCTTTATAGCTTTGTTCTCTGGCCTGCCCTACAATATTTCTCTTTCAATTGTTGTTTTTCATTTTCATCCACACATACCTATGAGGAAATTTATTGGTCATCTGTTATGTGTGAAAATCTGACTCTGGGACAAAGTAGTGATAAATAAAGCAATGGAAATTACAGGACTCAGGTTTTAGAGCATAAAGCAGAGCTCAGCGCCTTGAATTTTGTGTAACTTTCACTTTATTCTTTAAGGATTCAAATGTTACCTAGCTAAATTAGTAAAAAATATCCACCAATGGCTTTCTCTAAATGACCTTTCATAATTAATGGGTGGGTTATCTGCATCCTTTTGGGGATGTAGCTCTTGTTATGAAACCTTTGGATGGTTTTATTAACTTTTTCACTTGTCTGTCAGTGAGACATTTTCACCAGCTCTTAAAATGTTGACATAGCCTTCTCGTTTGTTTTATTTATACAAAAGGCTTGTTTTTCTGATTCATGTAAGACACTGTTATTGTTATTTTGATCAATAAGTTGAAAGACAGAATCACTTTTTCAAGATGCTTAAGGAGCATCTTAAACTACTAAATTCTTGGTGATAGGAAGAGTTTAGATACAATTTTGTTATTTTTGTTTCGTATCCTATTTTAATGGCCAACAGAGGAGGGGACCATATCTTGTCCAAAATCATTTGGCATATGACTGATAGCTTAGGTCTACCTCACCACTCACTCACTCATGTTGTAATCTACATATGTGAGGCACGTGAACATGTTCCAGGAATTAGTGTGTGTATAAAAGGAAAATAAAGTGGGAATGTATTTCACTTCCTGTGTTGCACTTTCATGCCTTGTAAATATCTAACGTATTATCTCTTAGATTGCAATGGATTTTCTGCAATAAATTGAAAAAGAAAAAAAATAGTATGTAGTAAGTGTCTGCACACCTGCTTCATTATTCTACAGATGTTCATTATGGTTTTAATTTTCTATATTCTCAAACATGAATAATTTCCATTGCTTTTTGAATGAGCTCTTTAACACTGCTCTTTCTTAGAGCCAGAGAATAAAATTTTTCATCTCTGAGAAGTTTTCTTGCTAATCCCCCAGCCAGTGTATCATTATGATTGGCCTTTGGCATAGGAATCATTCCAGTCATCAACCAAAAAACCTTTTATTCCATGTAAGTTGGAAGGGTTTTTTTCTTGAGCTTTCATGGCATAAGATTGCATGATATAATTAATTTCATCTTCACTGTTTTCAGAGAGGAAGGAAAAGGGAACACTTAGACCTCATAAACAACTAGACAGTTTTTCTTTGCCTTTCCAGATTGCCAAGGAATATTGTATATTGTGTCCTTTAATAGCCGTTTAGAAGATTTATCTTCTCTCAGATAGCCAAATAATTCTTCTTTATTCCTAAAACTCAGGGCTTGATTCTGAAAGCGATCTTTAGTCAGCTGGACTGTCTTTTAAAAGAAGGTGACTTATGCGTTTGATCTTCATTGCGCTGTTGGCTTCATTAGGCTATTTGGTATTTGTAGATAGTACTACTTCTTTGTCCTGTCTCTCTGCCCTTAGAAAGCTAAGAAATCTCAAAAATGTAGGACACGTGATCTGATCTATTGTGTTATGTTTTACATGGATTGTTATTCTTCAATGAAGTGTTAAGGTGGATGAATAGAACAAGGAGCACAATTAAGGGTACATTAAATCTGCGCTTCCCTTTTTAGTCACGTAAGCCTTCCATTTTAAGCCCATAAACATTTATATCCAGGACAGATCTCTGAGGTAATATTGTTCCTTTTCTTCTGTTGCTCCATTTTTCAGATAAAATGAGACCAAGGAAAGTGAAGTCACGTCTCAATATTTGCAATTTTAGTTAGCATTAATAATGACTTCAGCTCTTTCTCATTTGTTCACATATCTTGCACATGCTTTCCTTGAAACCAGATTGAAATAACCTAAATTAGCTTATTACCTAAGTCCATTTTAATTTTTTCAAAAAGCACATCTGTAAAATTTTCTAGAATGAAAACATGCATAAACTGGAGATAGTCTGCTAATGAGCTATTAACCAGAAATGAAGAAAGTAAATGAGTTATGACACTGGATGTGTCCAAGTGGGGCTGAATAAACACGACAGTTCTCTTTTCCAGTGGACACAAGCATGTTGACTTATTTACCTCTTCATTATAACAACTAGGATTTCCCAAAATGTTCCTCATTTATTTGGGTCTTAACTGATAAGTGATCATCTTGGTAATTATAAGTCCCAGGAATTTGAGGAGCATCAGATTTGAAGGACTGATCATTTGAACTTTTATTATATCTTCCATACATCATTTTCTATTCAGTTTTCCTTTTCACAATCTTTAACTCCATTTTAGACCCATAGTCTCTTACGCCTACAACACAATAGATATTAGAGAAGATCATGTTCCCTCTTTCAACCAATTTTACCAATGATGTACCTGTGCCCAAGGCATTATAAAATGAAAGGTGAAGTAACATCTGTACATTTACAAATTCAATGAGCATTATTACAGATTTTATTTTTGTTTCCATTCATTTTGTGATTTCCATCTTCACTGCAGCTTTATTTTCACCCAGGTTTAAGTTTAGAGAATAAATAGTATGTAAATAAAATAATTAAAAATATATAGTTTTAAAGGCTAGGGCCAGTGAGATGGCTCAGAGGTGTAAGCACCTGCCTGGCAAGCGACGCCCGGAACCCACATACCAAAAAAGGGCCGGTGATATCGCTCAGTGGCACGGGCGCCTGCTGGTGCATGAGATCCTGAGGTCGACCTCCAGTACCCACAAAAAAATAAAAATAAATAAAAATAAAGGCTATTAATTCCCTAATGACCATCAGTGAACATTTCACTTCTAATTAAATGCTTGAGATATTCTAGTCTTGAAAAGGTGTGCAGTCTCTCCTAATCTTATATATGTGATTAATTTGCTTACGATAATCTTTTTATTATAATACCAATAAATGCTCAGCTCTTTGTCGTTGGAATAGGTGCATTGTTGTGGGTTGTCTCTAAGGGTCTTCTGTTAAAGTCTCTATCAAAACTGTGAAATTAAGTCTACTGACAGTAAATATGTTGACATTATGGGTACTAAAATTAAAAATTATTTCATAAATTGCCATTCAGAACCCACAAAGGACTTGTAAAGGCTGTGACTCCCTTTCTATTAATCCCATTAGTACACTGCTTCATTGGTGATGCTGGGGACCATTGGGATCCCTAAGACAATAGAGAGACAAGTAGATCTTCTTTTATTGTTTCAAATGCAGGGACTTACATATCCCTTGTGACCTCTAAGTTACTTACAAAAAGCATTTTATAAAAGTAGACAAGTATATAAATAGAACAATAAAACACTACAAATCAAATGCCATCACACTCAAAGTTAAATCTCATTAATTCACACTGGTTTCATCACTCCAAACCGAATATTAAACACACTTAAAAATTAGTAAAGAAAGACATATAATAAGCATTTAAAACCGAATTCCTAATCCAAGGTTAACAGTAAATATTTATACTGTTTTATTTAGGTAAGATTAGTAATACATAACAACAACAGTCTCATTAAACATACATTTTTCTTCATATTAGGATTTTCCTGAGAGACTTACAGAGATCTGACCATGTACTTTCAAAATGGAGATTGTGCTTAGGCAAATCACAGCAGCCAGTAAGAACAGAGATTTATTATTATTTTTAGGTACTGTAATTTGTTGTAATGGAAATATTTTTGGAACATTACCTTTCCTTAGATTTTCTCCTGAATCTATTATATAAGTTAGTTTTTTTCCACAGAAAACTAAATAGATACAAATAGAGAAAAGAATGCTATAAGATGCCGTCAAATCAACCTTGATGGCTTACATTTACAGTGCTGTTATTGAAGGAAAATAAAAAATGTGTATGAATTCTATGTACAGTAGGCTTAAGTAACAAATATATTGCTAATGACCATCAAATGATGTTACCTAATAAGCTGTAAATATTGGCTAAAAATGAAAGGTATCATTGTCTCAATATTGCTTACAATAATTTTCTTTTTCAGGGTTTTACATTTTATTGTGCTTTAACATCTCTGTTTAAAACTGTGTTCAAGGTATTATCCAATGTGGTTCTTACTCAGGCCATTAACCAAAAAACAAAATAAAAATTCAAATTTAGGTACAATTTTCAAAATAGAATTTTGCTGTCCTTTAAAATGAATGTACTCTGACTTTTTGATTGTGTAAATGAAACAAATCTTTTACGAAAAATTACACAAAAACTAATCAAAAATTAAATGTAAGAGAATCTGTTTCCTTCATGCTTTAAATGAAGCATCTAAGATGTCTTTATTGAAATAGATAAGCAGTTGGTGGGCTCTAGTGGTCATGTGTGGGATTCAACACCTATCCCAGCTCTGGCTTCAAGGCAACCATAATAAAAAAGCAGACTAAGCAGGGCGTGTTGGTGCATGCCTGTAATCCCAGCACTCGGGAGGCTGAGGCAGGAGAATCACCGCAAGTTTGAGTCCAGCCTGGGCTACATAGTGAGTTCAAGGTCAAGCTGAACTGCACAGCGAGACCCTGTCTCAAAAAAAAAAAAAGAAAAAAGAAAAAACAAAAAGCAGACCACGTGGTAGAGACACCTCTTTCCATTGGACTGTAAACTGCACGAGGACATTTAGCATTATTCTTTCTCTTTTTTTTTGTGGGTACTGGGGGGTCGAACTCAGGACCTCACGCGCCAGCAGGCGCCCGTGCCGCTGAGCAATATCACCAGCCCTTTTTTCGTATGTGGGTACCGGAAGTCGAACTCAGGACCTCGCATTTGCCAGGCAGGCGCTCACGCCGCTGAGCTATCTCACCGGCCCTTAGCATTATTCTTTAACCTCATCCATGCACAATGTTTGATCTGAGGCAGGCATCCAATGAATCTTTCCCCTATAAATTCTTTACCTTTAAAAAATAATATTAGTTGTACTATGAATATTTGAATTTCCTATTGGTTGAAAAATCTGGAAAATGTGTCATGTAAATAATCAGTTTCTTTATTTAAAAACACATTTATATGTAAATTTTGTAATACCTCACATTATTGTTTAATGCAAAGTGAAAAGAGACTCTATTATTAGTATTAAACTACTATTAATAAAGGTATATTTTTATGATTTCTCTGTCAGGAAAAATGGCACATACTTCGGATATATTAATATGTTATGAGTAAAAAAGAATAATTATGCCAGGTACCTAGTATTTTATTTTTAGGATATCAAAAATCTAAATATACTAGGGAAATCTAAACATATGATGAAATGTTTAAATTTTAAAAATTTACTACAGTAAAAGACACATAGCCCCTAATCCCTTTCAAGACACTTTTCCTTGCTTCAGACACACTTATGCCATCCTTCTTGCCACTTTCTGAAGCAGTTTTAGAAGTCCTCTTCTATGTTTTTACAAGGTATGATAAAAATTACAGTGAATGCTGCTGCCAAATGCCATCCAGTGGAAAGGCAGGCTCCTAAAAACATTGCCATGTGTCCTCATCCAACTTATTCACTGGATCTGGCACCGTGTGACTTCTGGCTCTTCCCCAAAGTCAGAATTACCATGAAAAGTAAAGGTTTAGACTTAGTCACTCTGGTGGTATGTATACAGATGACAGTAGTTGGAATTAAAATGTCTAAAAAGGAAGGGGGGAAAGTAGCTCTTTCGCAGTATTTAAATATGATTCATCATGGACCACAGACTCATGCTAAGTGGAGTCATGATATTGGTCCACTCGTGTTGGAGTTGAAGATGACCTAGGGGATGAGGTGTATTATGGAAATGTTATTTAACTCTAATCCAGATAACCTTTACTCTTAAAAATAATGTTCCTGGTAAAAGAATTTTTTAAAAAAGAATCATAGGACTGCTGATAAGGACAGTTGATTGTGGGAACCTGGTTAAAAGGAAAGAAACTATTGAGCAGTGGGAAACTATTTCCTTGCAAAGGAAAACAAGCCCCTTGATGAGGATTCTGTGTGGCTCACACCAAGATGGTGACAGTAGCCGTATCAAATCCAAAGCATAAGGGTTGACGTTGTTCTCTTCTCAACTCAGCTCAGATTGTGTCTAAAGATAGAAACATTTCTCGGAGTCATATTTTCACAGGGACATTGCCAAGCCAGAACATATGTAGTGCAAGGCAAGCAAGACCATGAGGTATGTCAAATCATATCATGGAGAAGGACTGAAATATTTAGACCATTTAAGAATATAAAAGGTACTGGTGGAAACTTTTATGGTTCCTGAACGATGTAAATCTTGGAATCTCAGGTGATCAAGACTAAACTTCTGAATTTTCTGGATAAAATCTCATCTTGCTCTATCTACTCTATCTCCCAAAAGGACAATTCCTACAACAGAATCTAACACATCTGCACTCAGTGTAAGTACTAATAGTATTCTTGGCATTGCTATTGAAATGATGACTGTATTGTCATTAATTCCATTTTATTGGTTTCTTTATAATACATAATGCTTCTTATTTAAAACAACAAACATCTCGATGCAGTATGTACAGTGTCATACTATATATACATTGATAGTATGTGAATAAATAATAGTTACAGGTATTCATAAATGCTTATTGATCCTGCATTTAATACAGCACTATAAAATTACAGATGCTATTTTCATTCAAAAAATGAATCTTGAGAAAATAATTCCTCCACTCAGGTCCTACTTCTTTGTAAAAATCAAATATTCTTCCATTTAAATTTGAAAATACTGTGATTCCATGATCCCAAAAAGTAAATGCATAGTGTGAGTGTGAAAAGCAGAAAATATCATTGCTAATTATAATTAAAACTTCTTGTAAGTGGGATCTTTCTTATGCCTGCCTTTTAAAGATACATATTTATTAATTTTTTGTGTATAAGTATGTGTATGTATAAATACACAATGAAAGGGACAATGAAAGGGAGAAAGATAATTTTTTCTACTGAAAAGCAATAATGAATAGTCTGGCATTCCCATTTTAGTCATCTTGTAAGAAAGTCAGGAGCCCAGTAATTGTCTGGTTTTTCTTTCCCTGAGTGAAAATTTGAATAGCAAGACTCCCCGTTCTAACTTAGTAGATCCTCACTTACTATCCAATGAGGAGATACTTGTAGCAAATGAGGTTGAAATACCGTTTCACCGGAAATTGATGCCAAAACACCAGTCTGTATATTACTGAATACTCAGTATGCTGAAAAGACACTCAGTGTTACCCTGTGTCCATGTGACAAACACCGGATAAAATGAAGCTTTAAAATTATTTAATATAATTGTATTATTTTGGGGGCACATCTCTCCACCTTGTTTGTATATATTTTTTCTGCATTTTTTCTTTTTGTTGAGGTCTCCACTATTATTTTTTAAAGGCTTGCATGGTTTTAGAGTAGTTTTAGATTCAGAGAAAAATTGAGAAGAAGTACAGAGACTTCCCAAATATTTTCTGCCCAGGTACAGACACATCCTCCACTATTGTCAACATTGCCCATCTACAGTGGTACATTAGTTATAATCAATAACCCTACACTGATGTATAATTATCACCCAAAGCGTTCAGTGTACATTAGCATTCACTGTACATTCTTTCAGTTCTGACAAATATCTAATGATGTATATTTACAATTATGTGATAATTCATGGTATTTTTACTGCCCTGAAAATCCTCTGTTTTATGTATTCATCCTGCCTTCCCTCTATCCCCTGGCCATCACTGATCTTTTTGCTGTCTCCATAGTCTTGTAGACCTCCATTATTCTCTTATGAAAGCACTCCTCCACCTTATAGTATGGTAATCAGCAATACTGGAAGTGCCAATGGGAAAGATGTTCCTCCAGGAAAGAACTGCTGGGCTCTCATTACACCAATCTTGCCTAATTACACAATTGCTTTCTTTTCAGCTCACACAATAGTTTAAAGAGAAAGGCAGAAATAATGAATATTCTTTGGAAGTGGCCAATATTTTTTTCAGAAAAAGAAGCACAAAGTGATAATCTCTTGCAAATACATGGTACTTTATGATTTATGAGAATTTCACTAGCATTACCACATTTGAATTCTGGTACTTTTAATGGGAAAATATTGACTACCAGGAATTAGAAAGAGTCTGAAAGTTGAGATTAGAGTTTGTCAGATTCTACTAATCAGCATAAAGTTGGTTTGTGTGAAGAAATATCGTAATTCTGTTAAAGAATTTGTTAAATTTTCTTCTAAAATGTGGTTGCTTTAAAAATATTTTAACTTAATCACTTGCTCTTTAAAATAGTTCTTGATATATATGGGAATTTTTGAAACAAAATTTATACCAGATGCTATGTGTAAGAGGTGCATTTGTTTATTTGCTTGTTACTGAAATATATATTATTTGAATGATAGCTCCAAAGCTTTGAGCATTGTATTTGATCCTGGAGAAGTATATGGATAAAAATGCAAACTCTAGGCAACATAATTTTGACATATTTTTACCTTCCTCAAAACTTCTGTAAAATTAAAACCCCTGTTCCTTATTCCTTAGACCTCAAGCCTTCCCCACACGTCTTTCAGCTTGCCCTTATCCACACTGAAAAGGAGGGAAACTTTCCCTTGCCTCCTTCCCATGTTTTTCAGGGTTCCTCTTCTCCCTCCTTTCTCCCGACTTTCACACACAGAAGTTCTTAGCACAACCTGCTTGCTGACGTCACAAAACACCTCAAATGAATAGTTCAGAGTTCAGAAATTTATATACTAGAGGTTTTGGCTTGGAAGTCCGAGATCAAGGTGGCAGCAGGGCTGGCTTCCTCTGAGGTCTCTTCTTGCATACAGATGGACTCCCGCTCTGCTGCCTGTTCCCATGATTGTCCCTCTGTGCCTGAGTCTCCTTAGTGCTTCTGTGTGTGCAGATTTCTTCTTCTAGTAAGGACACTGGTCGGATTGGATTTAGATCTACTCTGACAACCTCATTTTAATATAATCATCTCTTTAAGACGCTCCTGCTGGCTTGAACCACCTGTGGCACGTGCATGAGTGTCCCATCAGGTATCTTGCTCACCTGATTGGACTATCCCATGCTGCCCAATGGGACAGTCATTCATGTACCATGGTGGTTCAGAGCTGCCTGACAATGAGACATACAAATTATGGCCTATCATGAATGTCCTCTAAAGGCCCTATTTACAAATGCACTCAGATTCTGGGCTCTTGGGGATGAAGGCTCCAACATATTATATTTTTAATGGAGTAGGTCACAGTTCAGCCCATAACAGAGGGCAGAGAGAAGAAAGAGGCTGGTCAGACTTACATTTCTTAAATTGAACTCAGAGATGAATGAATTCAATAACAAGCTTGTTTCTTTTTTGCACAGGTCAGGTTACTGAAAAGTATGCCTGTGTGCCTGAAGAGAAAGTTAGCTCTATGGAGATGACCCATTAATGCTGTCTTTCTCCTTTGGGTCCCTCTGAGTGTGAGAAGTGCTGTACAAAGGCAAGTAGAGCAAAGAAGCACTATCAAAGCGCCTTTTAGATTTTTCCAGCATGACAGAAAACGCCACAAAGCCGAGCATCAGAAAGCCTACAGACTGTTGGCTGGAGTGAAAGTGCTCAAGGGGGTTCTTAGACATTAATATATCAAAGGTCTGGGTGAGTCTTCCAGAATTATCTGTGGGCAAACTCTAGATGCTGGGAGGGGAGCCTCGGTAATGAAACTCCAACTAACTATCGGATAGAAGGAGTGCAGATTCAGTGTGGCCTGAACTTCAGACTTTTCATGACAATTTAGAAGTCATATTTCTCTGTGAAATTTTATGAACTTAAAAAATGATGAAGCCTATTTGTGGTTCATACTGGGTGGTTACCAGTGTTCTTTCCAAAGCGCACTGGACCCCATGGCTTTTTTTTTTTTCTTTACATCTTTTATCTAACAAATTATAGTATAGGTATAATATTTTAAATGTGATAAATGTTTTAAATGTGATAAAACAGAAGTTCATAAAAGTGAAGAAACTTAATAGTTTTTACCCATCTAACAAATGGCAAAGGCAGAAGTAAAGCGATGTTTGATATTAGAGCCCTGTGTTCCTTTCATTCTCTCAGAAAAACGTGTTTTAATCAAGATATAACGTGCAGTAACTTATCAAACCTTACACTTGAAGTTTATTTCTTAACTGTTCACTGCAGTTTTTGAGAGAATAGTTAAAAGAAATAGAAAAATGAAAAGTGGGACCCATTATTCTCCCTTTCATGGTGACACCTGCTAGCGCAAACTTACGGGAACCAAGTCACCGCTTTGCCACCTAGTGGCAGCAATGTCTAATTGGAGGCTAAATATCACCTTGGAAAAACAATTTAAAATTGAAAGACAAAAGCATGTACATAGACTCAGTCTGGAATTTCACACTAACCTTTGAAGGGCAGAATCATGTTCTCCTAGATGTACTTGGCTGTGTGGTACCCAAAGCAGAAAAGTGCAGGGCTTACATTTCCTCCCACTGAACTCTCTTGCAAATCAGACTGACTCTGAACTTCAGATGTACTGCATACAACCATATGATTATTGAATTATTAGAACATTAAACATTTATTATTGGATAATAAAATAATCCATTTGATGAATGAATACCGGAGCTATTTCCACCCCCAGGAAACTTCTCTGCCTCTCAGTTTCACAGGAATACCTCTCAAAATCTTGGGATTGGAATAAGAATGTCTGTATGTTCTCAGGCCCACTTACCCTCCTGTTCATCTCTCCTCATGCATAGCTCTTCTGCTCTTCATTTCCTTGACCTCCTAACCACGGATGAACTTTCAATGTGGATGAACACTTACTAATCTTTTCCATATTTTTCTTTTCCATTTTTCTTCCCATCTTTTTTTCTTTCCTTTCTTTTCTCTCCTTCCTTGTCTTTTTCTTCCCTTCTCTTTCCTTCCCTTAGTCTCTACATTCAAAGATTTTATTCATACCCCAAGGGTCAAATACAGACCCTTCTTGATCCTACTGCTCCTTGAAGAAAAAAATTTAGTCACTCAATCTTATTCCTTATAATAATGTAAATTCTTCATTTGCAGGGGCTATTTATCAATCTCTACATCATTAACCAATAAGAACAGGGACAGAATTTAAATAGTAGCTGAAATACTACATGAATTATATTATTTTAATGACTACCCAGGACTTAAATATCAAATATACTATTTTGTCAACATCATATTAACTTTCTTTTTTTCTTCCTACCTTGCCACTCCTGTCTTGAGCTGATTCACAGATAGAATGGATACAGAAAAATAGAATATAGGCAAAGATATGCTTGCCTATAGTTTTGTTGGTCTACTTGCAAGAAATTATAAGATACATTAAAAAATTTTTGCCTTTGTTCACAAGTGACTGGCTATATGTATCAGAAACTAAAACCTGTCGAGTCTAGCATAATATCTCCTCACATATTGTTCTGCTCTCCCACACAGTAGTTTAAATACAGCTTTTCAAAAGATGAATGCTGGAAATTTGCATGCTGATTCTATTAGAGAAAATGGTCAGATTCTATTCATACGGAACATAAGCTAAATTGGTGAGGTGCTGTGACACTTTGCCACTTGGCTTTAAGTAAGAGAACAGAATCAGTATTAAATTTGGCTTTCAGTGCTGGGTCTTTCCCTTTTATAACATGATGGGGTCTGGTTTAGAAAAATTCCACTTCGCCTCAGTACAGCCACTACTAATCCAGACAAATACTAAGGAGAAAAGAAATTTAAAATCCCAGCTAAAAACATCTGAAAAGATAAAGCTTATCTTTGAGTAACATTGGCATATTTTAGAGACAAGAAAAGCAAATACTAATTGCTTATCAACAATTGAGCCCCAAACTTTGAAACTCAAGTCGTGGGCAGGTAAAAGAATTTATAGAAAAGGAAATGTAACTCATACTAAACAATACTTTCTTCAATTGATTTTGAAACCACCATTAAAGTTTTTTATATATTTTTATAGACAGCATGGAAATTAAAACATAAAATGATCCCAAATTGTAGTCATTGATCTGAAGAGGAAATTGCTTCTTCATTTGCTATTTCCTTGAAAATGGTTTTACTATAATGAATTTATGAAAAAATGAAATCGATAAGCTTTTATTAGTCAGCTTAATATGTACAAAACTGTAGATATGAATAAGTCATGTACATTTCACTAAGAATTTATCAAATGGCATTGTATGTAAGTTTTTATGTAAAGTGGTGGGGTGTATAGATATGAACTTGCCATTTTAGTATATAAAACAATGAATTTAGTGTTAAATGATTCATGAATAGTTGTCTAAGTGTTTTCATCAGGAAAGAAACATTAGCATATTCCTTATATTCTTCAAGGCCCGGAATACATTTGTATGCAAATATAATACATGTTAAAGACTTTTATCAACTTGAAGTATATTTGTATTTCTGTATAATTGGTTCTCAATTCAAGAAAGAAATAGTCTCTCTTACAGAAACTTAACAGGAAGTCACTATCTTTGTAAACTAATATGGAATGTGAAAAGGATGCTGATTCATACCTGTGTTTATTCCGTGATACTAAAAATGTATGCTTCAGTTTGTATTTTTAAAATACTTATTTCTCCTTCACTGAAAATCACATAGGCCTGGAATAAGAATGTCTGTATGTTCTTATTCCAGGAAATGTTTTTAAAGCAATAATGCTTATTGCTTTTTCAACTAATGATCCATTGATAGGTGTAACTTTTAAGTTTCAATTAGAAACACTTCAAGAAAGAAAATTCTAATAGGCATAAATTTAGAATTTTTTTGCCATTTTGGTTCAAAGGATATTTAGGTTTGGGAGATTGCTCCACTAGGCTTGATGGACCATTATCAAAGCTATTCCATCAAACTATGCTGAACATTTAGAACAAATTGGATTCATCCATCCATTCATTCATTCACAAACAACTTTGGAGGGGCTTCTAAGTGTGAAATGCCATGCAAAACTCAAGAAGAAACAACACCAAGACCATGGTTTCAAATAGGTTGTTCCTGATGTATTTGTAAGTGCAATTGCATATAATATGAGTTATAAAGTAATTGTTATATTAAGAGAGCCAGAGATGAATGGCAGTGGTAGGGGTCAGAAAAGGAAGAAATGATTTTCAGATGACAGATCAGAGATTATGTGAAGGAAGTCAAATTTGAAGTAGGTATTTAAAAGTAGATGAGATCTGGATTTGCAGGTAGAGTTGGGAGGACTTGCTTCACATGGACACACAAGAGCAACAACCATGAATAAAACACATATGTAAACTGTCACAGAATCTATGAGAGATGAAAGCTATATACCAAATAGCCTCCTAAGGTGGACATATATATGAGGTAGACACATATATGAGGTCATTTAGCAACCAAATGTTAGAGAATGTGACCTATCCATAGATGAGTGACTCTTATGCTTATGGATGTGTAGTGAAACACTTTGTAAATGAGAAGATAGATGATAAAACGTTCATGTGCGGAGAATCAATTTATCTGTCTACCATTTTTATAAGGTCTAAGAAGATACTTTGAGTAAGAGACATGCCAACTTTTAGTTTTATAAAGAACGTTACTCTTGGATCAAGTCACAAGACTTGACTCATAAATGAATCACACTCAACATGTACATTAATTGGGTAATAGTACAACTATGTTGCAGTTTATGACCATGGCATGGCACAAAGGATGAGAGCTTACTCAGAGTCAATGTCCAATTCAAACTCCAAGAAGGCCCGGAGTGACTGCCCTTAACTGAGACCTCTCAGCATGAGAGAGTCTCAAAAAGAAGGCCCTGAACTGAAGCTTCTGTGGCTTTTTATTGATAGAACCAAGAAGCAAGGATAAAGGACAAAAGAAGGATGTCTGTGCAGGGATATGCATATAGAGGACAGGGGAAGGACAGGGAAAGGTCAGGGTGTTCTGTTCCATGACCAATTAGGGTCAATCTAAGTGAAAATCGGAGTACGGGGAGGATGAGGGCCAGAGCATTCATTCCTTAAGGCAGTGTGTTTTGATCCTGCTTGGACTTGTGGCCCTGTAGGCTCTCTTTTACTCTCTAACCGTGCATTCCAGGAGGTTTTGGGTTTGTGGCCCCCAACTTCCCTTATCTCTGCATATCCATCCCATACATACCTCTGGCCAGAGCCCCACACAACTAAATTTCACGGGGCTGGGCCTGCCCCTGTTCTTTCATTTAACATTCTCACTGTCAGAAACGCCAGTTTCACTTCGAAAAGCACAGTATCTTCTCCTTTTACCTTCTCTAGTGACAGCCACCCATCGAGCTCACTCTGTTTTCACAAAAATCTTTACAAAAAAGATCACCCTTTCTGACTTTGCCTCCTGTTTATTACAAATGCCTACTTCATGAAATTCCGAGAGTAGAACACTGAACTACAACCAAAATTGCTTAAAATAAAATATATTCACCTATGTGTGCTATTTTACATTAATCGAACCACATCAGTCAAATCATTTGATTGGTGAAAATATGCAAAATTATAAGTACAAACCTACTTAACTGGCCCTGTTTAATCTGTGAAAAAGCATAAATTAGAACCAAAGCCCCCAGCGTGGCAACTGAGGGCAGATCCCTGGGCTGGAGACAGTGTTCCAGAAGGACCTCTCTCTTATCGGGCTGCATGATCTTGATTAGTTCATTTCCTCCCCTTGCTTGGTCTTGCTTTTGTCACCTGTGAGATGGAGAAACAGACTGTATACCTGCAGCTCTAAATTTAAAAGACGTTCACAGTAAGGATGAACTGAAGAGTTTTCTTTGCTTGTAGCACGTTTCATGAAATCAAGCAAGCGTGCTTGCAATCTCTTCATATGACTGAAGAGTATGTCCAAAACACAGTAGAAGTAAACGGTATTGCGTAACACGGGACTTTAGAGAAAAGCACACGGTGAGTGGGGCTCCCTTTCTCTCCCTTCTTTCCTCTTTAATGGTGAGCATGTTTATTTTGCATTCCTATCTGAGGCCTCATTATCACAGCAAGAAGCACTGCAGCAGAGATTTTTCTTTTTTTTCAGAACACAGCTCTAGCTTTTCTGTTCCATCAGAGCTGTTTGTCTAGCAGATTACTCTTAGGGCTGTTGAAATGAAAGTGGCTGGTGTGACAGTACATGCAGCCTTGGTTGAGGCTGAGCAGAACAAGCCAGTCAGGTGTGCGTTTACAGCACCCCTAGGAGCATAAGACAGATCTTGGACTACTTATGCTCGTAGGACTCCTGCAGCTTTCCCGGGATTACTTTGCTTTGCCTTTTAAAAAGAATCTTACATTGCCTCTGTTAATACCAAGGATCTGTGATGTCTGCTGTATTTCACAGCAACATCGCAGCCCTCCTGCCTCACCGATCCTCTGTAGTCATAGCACACACAGCCCTCACTTCTCACTCTTTGACCATTGCAGTGGTCCCGCGGCGAGAACCGTTCCAGTCACCGAGTACCGCAATCACTTCCAGAAAGACCATGCTTCAGTGGAAGCGTAATTTAAACCCAATGAGCAAGCAAGTAACACAATCCAATTCTGGAGTTGCTTCTCCACAGTGACAGGGAGGCATAGTTACATGCCATGTCTACACTGACATTTTGCTCCCTGCAAAAAACCCCTGACTGGATTTTCACAGAAGAAATGTGATCATCTTTGGAAAACACACAGTGTTCCCTAGAGCTTTGGTTACAAAATTAGATTGTAGTGGAGGAGAAATTTTGGAGTCCATTGGATGTTGAGGTTGATTCAAATTATGGAAAGTCTAGAAAAGGTAAAGCAAGTCGATTTCAAATAAGAATGAGTTTTGTTTTAAATATATATCCTTTGTATTGAGGTCTAAATTTATTCTGGAGACCTAATCACGAGGATACAGAAGACGAATAAGCATCCAGGTTACCCTCCTTCCCTCCTGCACTCAACTAGTCCATTTTGGGGTTGCTTTCTTAATGGACTCTTCATTAATCTCCTTTCAGTAATTTTTCACAAGAAAGTGCAATTTCTTTCTTTTTTTTTTGTAGTTTATTAGTACATGTGTACAGTACATAATGTTTACATTCCTAGGGGATGCTGATACATATACAGTATATAACACATCTTTATTCCTTTTGTCATCCCTTTTCCCTTCCTTCCTCCACCTTCCAACAATCCATTGATTCTCTTCTCTTTTTTGTACCTGTTTGCAGCAACTAATGTGTACATTCCTTGTGTGGAGTGAGTACATGTTCAGAACACATATCAGTTCCTTTTTTTCATGTCTTTTTGCTTCCCTTCCCAATCCCTGCCATCTCTTCATCCCCTTCTTTGAGAATGAGCCATCTCCCCATTTCTTGCATGGTCAGGGAGCCTTACAGCACACCTTTGAGGTCATAGTCTTGAGGATGTTGCTTGTATTAATGAGCAAGTAAGTTTCCACTTCAGAGTCCTCATTTTATAAGACAAGTATATGTTTAAACTAAAACAGTTTTCATAATTGTACTAAACACTTGAGGTCTCCAGGCCACCTTTAGCTGGTGCATTAGTTGTACTTGATGCACAGTTTTAACCCTATACTCCATTCCTTGAAGTATTAATGGACACATGCATAGAGAAAAGTAAATCTAAATGTACCTCTGATTCTTCGACCACCCAAATACCTTCCCAGGAGACAAACACTATTACAAGCTTCTTGTGTATATTACAAGAAATATTTCCAGGCATAATAAAATAAAAGGACCTCTTTGCATGTATGAGTGTATTTCACACAAATTATAACACCCGCAAACATGCTTGTAAAGTATGTGTCTGCAAACAATACAAATTATGGTGTGTATAAACATGCACATGTTTACAGATTGCTTTTTTATGTCTTGGAGACCATTCTACAATATATCTTGGAGGTCTTTCAAGAGTAATACAGAATGAGCTGTTTCATTTTCTTCCAGAGCTGTATAATAACTCATGTGTGGAAACATTGGTATTTAACCAATCCCTTTTTTTTGTGTGTGTGGGTACCGGGGGTCGAACTCAGGACCTTGTGCTCCAGCAGGCGCCCATGCCGCTGAGCGATATCACTGGCCCTTTTCTTCGTATGTGGGTACCCGAAGTCGAACTCAGGACCTTGCGCTTGTCAGGCAGGCACTTATGCCACTGAGCTATCTCACCAGCCCACCAATCCCATATTGAAGGTTACTTAAATTGTTTTCAGTACTTTGCTATTACAAACATCTTTACCAGGAATATAATCTTAATGTACTCCATTTTCCACATATGCTACTATATATTTATAGATAATATTTCTGGAAGTAGGTCAAAACATATGTACATTGTAATATAAGAATTTTGGGGCTGGTGAGATGGCTCAGCAGCATACACGCCTGCCTGGCAAGCGCGAGGGCCCGAGTTCGACTTCCGGATCCCATATATGAAAAAAGGGGCCGGTGATATCGCTCAGTGGCACGGGTGCCTGCTGATGCACGAGGTCCTGAGGTCGACCCCCGGTACCCACAAAAAAAAAAAAGGAATTTTGTTCTATTTCTTAATAGCACTCATTAGTTGCAATCCAGAAATTTTGGTATTCTTTGTTTTGTTATTATTAAATTAGAGCTATTTGTTTTATGTCTTCTATATTTCCTCCTTGACTCTTTGGTTCTATATAAATCTGTTGTTTAATTTTCAAATACTGAAAGACTTTTCTTATCAGAGAGTATACTCAAACTTCAGTCTTCCAATTTTTTTTTATCAGCCAGTATATATCATGCTGAACATTCCATTTACACTGAAAAAAAAAATGTTTATTCTGCAGGTGTCTGGTAAAGTACTCTATAACATTAATTAGACCAAGTGTTTTTATATTGCTCATATTGCCTGTATTATTAAGGATTTTGCAGTGTATTCAATCAACTACTGAAAAATATTACATCATTATGATTGTGGCGTTAATTTCTTATTTTAGTTATGTCACTTTTTGCTTCATATACTTTGAAGTACTATACTATTATTTAATACATGTATTTGTAGAACTATTTTGTCTAAGTCTTGATGCACTGACACTTGATCGTTATGAAATTTTTCTTTTTACTTCTCGTTATACTGTTTGTCTAGAAGTACCCTTTTTCTGATAGAAGAATAATCATACCTTCCTTGTTCTCCTTCCTGTATATTTATATGGGTATACTGTATACTTTCATACTTTTATTTTCAACCTAGGTAAGGCTTAAGGATATCACTTCTAGAAAGAATAGTTTTGAGTCTTGCTTTTTAATTTTTTTTGTGGTACTGGTGATTGAACCCACAGAGCACAGAGCTACAGCCCACACCCTTCTTATTATTTTATTTTGAGAGAGACCCTCCCTAAGTTGCTCAGACTGACTTTGAACTTCAATCCTCCTGCTTCAGTCTCCTGAGCAGCTGATGTTACACACAGGCACCACCATGCTGGGTCACGTTGTGCATTTTTGTTCAGTGTGACAGGCTCTCCTTTTTAATTAGGTGCACATTAAGTACAATGATAGGTTGTGCCCATATCTATCATCATGCTATTGATTTTGTATTTTTTGTGTTGATCTTTATTTTTTCATCTCCTCTTACTACTTTTGTTTAATTAATAGCTCTTAGTCTCCCATTTTAATTCATACATTGACTTCTTAGTTCTTTGTTTTATAGATTTTGCTCTACATAGTTTAACAGGCCTTCTTACTTTATGACCGTATACTGTTTTTATATTAAAATACTTCCCATGGAATGGAAGAACGTTAAAGCAACATATTTCAATCAACTTCCTCCCCTTTCTGTAACGTCGTATATGTTTTTACATTATAACCCTTATAGTGAAATTCTCTTATTTTCATTATAAAAATTACTGTCACATGCCGCAATACCCAGTGAATTGACTAAAATTATAGATTTCATTCTCCTACTTGTACCATGTTTTATGGGTTTTTAATTGTACGTTAGACATTTATGTGACAGGATGTGGAGTATACCATCTGCTGATAATGGGTGTGTATTGTGTTCCAGCCTTTAGATATGTAATAAACAGGTCTTTTAGGTCTTGTGCTTGGGATGTGAATGTGCACATGCATGCGTGAGCACATGTGCGTGTCCGTGTGTGTGTGTTTAGTCCCTGACTGTTTTGGTTCTGTCGTTAGTCCGGGGTTGAGGGCAGGCTCATTGGCTGTGTGTTCATTCATCCTAAACCTCTTTCTGAGGTCTCCAGTGAATGTACAGAATGCCTCTTGAAGCCTCTTCCCACTGCCTTGCCTGAATCTCCCAGGCTTGTGCAGCCTCCCGTATCAGTCTTGCAGCAGCTGATCTACGCTAGACCTGGAGGAGTCTCATTCTGCTTAGTCAGTCTATCCATAAGCCCCAGATCTTCAGGAAATTCCCAGTCCCCTGCCCCCATTCCACCACATCTCACTCACCTTGTTTCACAAATCCACATTCCAAGCTCCGACCTCTATTCCCAACTTCCCCAAACCACAGAGCTCAGCTTTAGCTTCACCTTTCCATTTCAGGGTTGGAAAGTGCCTCTCCAAGAAACCCTAGAGCAATACAGTGCGCACTTCATGTATTTTTCCCCCAAGACATGAACCACCTATAATTTCTGTTGACAAGTTCCTTGAAACTACTGACTCATGTGTTTTGTTCAGTTTTGCAATTGTTTACATCAGGCAGTTAAGTTTGGTATCTTTTTTTTTTTTTTTTTTTTTTTTGAGTTCATGGTTTTAAAGCTGGGTAAATTTCCTGTAAAAAACGTATTTCCCTGCTTTAGTTGATAATTTCTGAAGCTATTTCGAGTATGCAAAATGGCTTTCTAAAGTCTAAGGGAATGTTTTAAATTGATATATAAGAATTAGGCAACATTATACATGCCTCCCTCCTCAGTATGAGAAAGGAAGACAAAGGCTTTGGCCCCAGAGACACGCGTCCTCTTTCATGAATGTTCTGAGGGAAGCCTACTTACCTTGATAGTCATAACTAATCGTAGTGCGATTCTTGCTACATACTATCCACATGCTCATTTCTTAAGAACCAGTGATGTTTTTCATGGAGAATTGCAAGTTTCTCCCAATCTCTGCTGTGGGTACACTGTTTCAGAAGCATTGAGACTTCTGGAAATAACAGAAAATTGTCATAAGACACAAAATGACGTGTCACTTTACCCACTGACCTTTTCCCAATTCCCAGTCCAATTTCACTTAGATACTTGAAGCTTCTTGCTGAAGGTGAAATCCAGTGACCATGCAAGACAGTGCTTCATTAGGAAGTGGTAAGAGCCTGACATCACTGTGTCATTCATCTGTGATTAATGGCAACAATACCCTCTACCAGAAAGAGAAATGATGGTATTTTTCTGTGGCATCTACAAATAGAAGATAAATTTGATTAATCTGTCACAGATAAGACATACACAGGACATATTTGGATTCCAGAAGTAAAGTGCCTCTGCTAACTTGCTGCTCAGGCTAACCCATTCTCATTTGTGACATCAGTGATCACCTAAAAATTGTAACAAGGAGTAAGGAAAGTGAATAATAGGCTGTCAAACACAGCTTCCTTGTCTTGTTTAATAATCACAACCTTACAGCAAAGTTATGATTGGCTTTGACTACACATGATGAAGCTGGGTTTCATATAAGTCAAATAGCTTGTCCAAGGTCAAAAAAGCAGGAATTTGAGCATTTGTGTCCATTTATCTCCAAAATTACATTTCCGGTACACCACAGGTTTCATTATTTTATGATGGTAAAAATTTACTTTGCTGTCTTGTCAGATATTGCAAAGAATGTATTAGCAAAGAAACTTTATTTTTAGAGAAATTAGCTCTCAGTAATTTTCCAGTAAAAATTATGTCGAATGTGTATAGACAAAGGTTTCTGTATCTGCACAGTCCTTTGTGGTATTTTTTTTTTTTGAGTTATAAAATTAGACTTGTTCTAACCAAAGGAACCACAGTTTTTTTTTTTTTAAGTCTTCATTTGAGATAATGTAATTTAGCATTTCTTTGCCTCTTGTCAGGATGGAAAACAATAGTTCTCTCACTTGATTTACTATCATTATGTCTGACAACACAGTTAACAAAGCAGCTGCTCATATACCAAGTATCTTCAAGTTCTGTTCATCTAAAGGTCATTAATGAAGTTAACAAACCAGCAAGTTCACCACCAAATATTCAAAGGTTGTAACCAAAGGAACTACCAGTATCTACTCTAGAATCACTGGATATAAATTGTATAGCAGCGTGTGCATCATCAATACTTTCTGACTTTACCTGCCTTATATACACCCCAGTTGTATAAGTCAGCTTTTGCAGTACTAGGGCAAAATACCTGACATAGGAAACTTTAAGGAGAAAAGATTTATTTTGGTTCATGGTCTCAGTCCACTATTCAACGGCCCCAAGACAGAAACTTCATGGCAGATCAACATGGCAAAGGAAAGCCACTCAACCCATGGCAGCCAGGAAACAGAGAGCAAGGAAAAAGCCAGAGAGAGAAACATACCCTTCAAAGCCATGCTACACCTACCCTCTTCCTCCAGCGAGACTCCACTCCTGACACCGATTCAGTTCATGAAATCTTGATAATTTAATCCACTGATGAATTTAGTACCCTCATGATTGGTCCCCTCTCTAGGTCCCGCCTCTGAACATTTCTGCATTGGTGATAAAGCCCTCAATACATGAATCTTTGGCAGACACTCATATTTAAACCATAACAATGGTAAGTAAGAATGCACAGCTAATGTGAGATGGCTACATATATTAAAATGAATTGATAGTCAAGAGCTATGGCATATATGTATAATTCCAGTTCCTTAAGAGACTGATGTGTGTGGGGCTAGTGAGATGGCTCAGTGGCATAAGCACCTGCCTGGCAAGCGCAATGTCCTGAGTTCAACTCCTGGTACCCACATACGAAAAAAGGGCCAGTGATATCGCTCAGCGGCACGGGCGCCTTCTGGCGTGCGAGGTCCTGAGTTTGGCCACCAGTACCCACAAAAAAAAAAAAAAAAAAGAGAGAGACTTATGTGGGCACTCAAGTCCAGGAATTGAAGACATGCAAGGGCAACATAGTGAGATCCTCTCTTAAAAAATAAAAACAAATAATAACAACTTATATTTTAGGTTTTAATACAACAGGAAAAACTGAAATCAGATGGTTCTTTGTACCTAGAAAATGTTTGAAATTTAGTAATTTTTACATATCAACAAAAGGTCATTAGTCATAATTATTCATGTAATAGCAAAGACTATTTTCTCTGATTACAGTTTTCCTTTTGCTTTTTAAATGATATTACCACTATTTCTTTGGTAGATAACTAAAGATTTTGTAATAATAATGTTTTGTATAAACTTCCTAATTTCAAGTAATCATTCACCTGGTTAATATGAAGAATGATAAAGTTTTAGGCAGTTAAAAGGAAGAACAGTTAGCTTTTACGTTTAGAGAAACAGAGAACCTAAGTAAAAAGTAACCTTTGCAATTTGAACACAACTTAGGGATACATTGGAGTAATACTCCAGGTGTCAAGATGTGTTCACCAAATGATTTTGTTGGGAGTAAATGCTTCAATTCCAAGATGTATTGAGAGTAAGAAGAAAATCTAATTGTTATGATGCCTACATTCATTGAGCATAACCGGCTTCATATGTACGGTAATATCAGGCAGTGTTGAGCTACAAAGAAGAAAAAGCAGTAGGAAAGATAACAAAGTGACAGGAGAAGGTGCTAATTTAGGTAACAGTGTGGTCCGGGGAGGTGTTTCTAAGGTAATCACATTTAGGCAGTGACTGGAATGAAATCAGAATGGAAGAAATTTTCAAGAGCAAGAGCTATGGATGGTGAAGGATGTGAAATGAGATGTGCTTTTTGTGTTTGAGCCACAACAAGGAGACTAGTGGCTAGAGTGCACTGAGCATTCATTCATTCATTCATTCATCCCATGGATCATCAAAGCCCGAGAAGTGAGTAGGAAATGGGGACCTGCAAGAATGTGGCACAGCTAAATCATGGTTATAGCAGCATTTAGCCATGTTAACTATACGTTGCTATACGAAGCATGTGTTCCTACCTGGTTGGAAAGTATTATTTTGCAAGAAAAGGTAGGGAAAGCAAAAGTGTCCCTGAATCACATAACATGCTCTACCTTCCAAAAAAATGTATTCCAAGCCAAAGTCACACTAAAATGTAGTAACTTTTTAAGTTTTGATGTTAAAATATTCTATGTAAGTTCATTTCAAATAATTGCACAGTCTATGTGGTAATCAATGAGCTCTCACATGTCTTATGTAATTTGATCTTTACAACCCATGGATCTGAAATAAATATATCTTTGCTTACAGTGGAGCAAGCTGAGATTAAGAGAGGTTAACTGACTTCCAAAGTTAGGTGAAAAATTGTCAGTGGATAATAAGCTAGGTATTAAGATAATTTAAATGATTTTTCTGGGAAGTATATGGTGTTAATTTCTCTGTGTTCTCTTTCTTTCTGTTCATTTTATACCTTAATATAATTATTATACAAGATTGCAAATGGTTAGTTTTACTTTAGAAAGTTTGACATTTACTACTAGTAAAGAAAACAAGCAGACATGAGCATTATATGATTCCAAAGGGTAGAAAACAATAAATGGGATGTGTAATTTTTTTTGTGTGTGTGGGTACCGGGGGTCGACCTCAGGACCTCGCGCACCAGCAGGTGCCCGTGCCGCTGAGCGATATCACCGGCTCTTTTCGTATGTGGGTACCAGGAGTTGAACTCGGGACCTCGCGCTTGCCAGGCAGGTGCTTACGCCGCTGAGCCATCTCACCGGGCCCGGGATGTGTAATTTGAAAAGAGAAAGGAAAACACATTTTCTTGAATAAGTTGTGCCATTTACGAGGTTATATTTTCACCTTGAACAAAACATAGCTGTAACTTATAAATGAATTATGGCTATCGTTATTAAAATTGTCATGTATCATTTGTTTGCTAATTGTGTAAGAAAAACATGATTTCAAGGACAAAGATTTTGGAAAGCAGTAGTTGTAATTTTACTTAATCTCCACCACACTTTTAGAATGATAAATATTGCTCACACTATGCAGAAAACAAAGATTTTTATCAAGATTTAATGATATATTCAAGATCACACAGCCAAAGAAGCACAGTCAACCACTTCTGTCTTACTAAAAAATCTATTTTGTTGTCTTAACTTACAATATTCTTAATATTTACTTCAATAAGGAAAAAGTGAGACTAAAGTGCTGGGCTTCATAAAAGTATTGATGTGGAACATTCTCTCATGTACCAAAGTTCATAATGTCTATGAAGAAAACTTTGTGATGCAAGACAACACATTAAATATTATAGCAATATCACACACTGTGAGAAACTCAAGGAGGCGAAGATCAATACAACCTGAGTTGACTGAAAGCACAATGGTCCTGGTCCTATTGAAAAGAGAAGTGAAGACAAGGAAGTGAACACAGCTCAACCTAAGGCTTAGTTATGATGTGGGGGCTTAGTAAGGAGGTGGCATTTGATAAAAACTATATTGGTGATGTCATCTCTGAAGAAATACAGCATTTTTTCCATGTATTGAATAAAATAGCTAAGTTCTTATTCCACTGCCCTTCATGATGCTTACGCCTTAAGAAGAATGCCCTTTAAATGGGAGTGGAAAGGGCCAGTGCTGTCAGTTAGAGGCAGGCCAAGAGGGAAGTGACTTAACTTGGAAAACTGCAAGCTCTAAGAAGCCAAAAGTTGTGTAGGATATCAGAAGTCTGAGTGCAGAGACAAGTGTAAGGAAAAATAAATTCAGTGTGGAAGGGGATCAACGTGGAGTATGAAACTGAATTTGTAGGTCAAGAAGAATTCTAAAGACACTATTTTGGAATCAGATAGGATTAGGAGACACTGGAAAGGGTCCTGAGTGATCATCTTGGACTTAAGTAGTGTTCCCTCATTCATTCATCATCTGGTTTGAAGTGCATAGGAGTTCTTTACTTCTGAGGGTAACTGCTTGGATTGTGAAAAAGAGATGGTCACATAATGGCTTGTACAGTGCTAGAACAAGACCAGTTGTGCACTGCAGCTAAAAGAATGAGTGATCAAAATTAATTTTTAAAATGTCAACGTATTCATATTCCACTAAAGTCAAGGTCAACTTAAGATGAACTACAGAACATTTTTCGTGTAATAATTATCGGAAACAAACGTAGTATTTGCCATGTCCACATACATGATATGCTTCAAGCGATGAGTGTTTTATTGACAAGTATTTCTGTAAGCGTTGCTATGATGCTGACATTGAACAGAAAGCTTAGGATTATAGAGAGAAACCAATAACCACGAGAAGCAACGTGGTTATTAGTTATTCTTTCAAAAGAAAAAATATTTCTTATACTGTTGATTCTGCACTCATTGTATGCACTGGCTCAAGGTGGACTAGGATTTTATTATCTTTGGCTCCAAGCCTGCCCGTCTCCATGAAGCATCAGATTTGTTGTGATTCCTAACACACATTTTACATATTTTGAACTCCTGAATATATGTGACTGCTCAAGTCTCTGCCGAAAGCCTTAGGTGACTTTTAAAATGTCTGTGTACATGTAACTTGTTCTAGCTACCATTGTGGCATAGGTTTCAGGATGCTAGAGCAGATATAAACATGTGAAAAAAGCACAGAGTGAAATGTCTTGTTATATGATTAATTACATATTTCTTGCTACAAGAAGAAAACTTACAAACGATGATAATTTGAAGGTTTTGTAATTTCTTTTTTTTTTTTTTTGTGGGTACCGGGGGTCGACCTCAGGACCTCGCATGCCAGTAGGCGCCTGTGCCGCTGAGCGATACCACCAGCCCTTTTTTCGTATGTGGGTTCCGGGAGTCAAACTCAGGACCTTGCGCTTGCCAGGCAGGCACTTATGCCACTGAGCCATCTCACTGGCCCAAGGTTTTGTAATTTCTAAAAGTATATAACATGCTTCTATATGTATCAACTCATTTTCCTTAAAATGACTCATTTACAGCCAAAATAATGTGGAAATCAGGTCTTTAGTCACTTTCTTAAAGTCCCAAAGCTAATATGTACAAGCCAGAAACATAATTTTGTTATTCCAATGCTAGGACTCTGATTTCTCATCAAACATAAAGAATGATAGTAGCAAATATAGTGTCAATTCTTTGATCCCCAACTTTATATTGAAATAGAAATTGTGAGGATATTGCAAAGGTTGCACCTGGGGTCTCTAACCAAGCTAGCCCAGCAACCTTCAGGTTTCTCTGACAGGCAAGGCTGTCTGTGCTCACAAAATTTTTCCCACTAACTTCCTGCGATACCTTCCTGACATGTCTTTGCCTGGTCAGGAGGGAACGGTTGCATTAATGTTTGACTCTGCATAGCTCCTTGGAACAATATTAAATGGGATGCTCCTCTTGACTTCAGTTCTCATTAGGACCTAGAGGTGGTTTACGTGATCATCTATTGCTAATTCAAGATCCAGTCCCTACTTAATGCTGTTGTTGGCTGAGACCCCAGGACCTCAGTCCTTGTACTACATCCTGGACTTTTCCTGTTTCCAGGAGGGGGCTTTGAACCACTGCAACACTAAGTGAAAACCTGGGAGTTCATTATTTATTAAACAAAACTGTTATTTTTCTTGTGTATAAATGACAACCTAGTAATTATACAGGGCTGAGGTGGTCTTTATGATAATGAATGAAGCTTGCTCAAATCAACATTGACATCAAAAGCAGCCTTGGCTATGCAGTAGGAAACAATGTGTGGCACTGGAAGAAATTCTGTACCAGCAGCCAGGAGCCCATTTAACTAGCAAAGGGTCTGGTCCGCCTCTGACTTTTTTATGATACTAGGAACAATTATTTCATTATCACATGCTTTAGTTACTTAATTTATAAATGGCAGCAAATTCACCTGTCACTAAGCAGCAATATATATATATATATATATCTGATAATATATATTTATATGCAATTCCTTGCCCAATATAGTCTTCCAGTTCCTATATAAAGTCTGAAATCTTATAACTAGAATTTATTCCTTGAATGTTCAAGAGTATCTTTGCATCTAGGGATAATACCATGTTTATTATTATTGGGCTTGATCTAGAAATAAACTTTACGATTATTTTGATTAGTTTGGTTTTAAAAGAAAATTAAGAAAAATGTTTATCAAAATTGAAACATTTTCTAAGTCTTCTAGCATAGTCCTACACAAGAATCAGCTTAAAATTATCTTTCTAATACACCATCTGGATATGTTTTAAGTGTACTCCATACCCCCAAGGTCTTGTGTTGAGAGTGTATTCCCAGGGTGGGGATACTGGGGAGTGGTGCAATCCTTAAAGAAATGTGACTTAGTGGAAGTTCCTTAGGTCCATTGGGGCCATGCCCTCAGAAGGGATTGGGGGATCTCTACCTGTCTGATTTCCCATTGTGAGGAGTGATATCCTCTTACCTCACTTATCCCACCATCTACTATAGAATCCTCACCAGAGCCAGTCCTGTGCTGATCAGATTGTCAGTCTCCAAAACTGTAAGCTAAATAAACCTCTTTTCTTTATAAAGTTAGGATACCTCAGGTATTTCATTCTAGCAATGAAAAACAGACTTGTACATTTCATAAATTGAGCCACTTTATGGTACAGTTTTATGAATCGTATTACCTTTATCTCTATCCTTGGCAACAATTAAATGCTGTCCTAGTGATGGAGCCCAGGCCACAGAAGAGCTCCTTTCCCAGCACACTGGGTTAGTGTTTAGTTCAGTGATACAAGACAAGGAAAGTGGGCCAGTGAGATAGCTCAGTGGCATAAGTGCCTGCCTGGCAAGCATGAGGTCCTGAGTTCGACTCCCGGTACCCACATACGAAAAAAGGGCCAGTAATATTGCTCAGTGGCACGGGCGCCTGCTGGCGCGCCAGGTCCTGAGTTTGACCCCTGGTACCCACACACACACACACACACAAAAAGACAAGGAATGTGCAAGGGATTCATTCTCTCCCCTCGTTTCTCTAGTTACTTGTTCCTCTGATTCTTTTTGACTGATACATAATTCACATGCCATAAAATTCATGTGAAAGTGTATGCTCCAGTAGTTTTTAATATATTCAGACAGTTGTATGACTCTCACCATTCTCTAACCTCAGTACATTTTCTTTTCCCCAGGAAGAAGTCCTTCCCCATGTACCCTACCACATTCCTCACCAGACCTTGACATCTACTACTTCCCAATTTGGGTGGCTTATTCCAGACATTTTATATAAATGGAATCAAATAGCATGTGGCCTTCATGTGTGTTTTCTTCCACTTATCATACTGTTTTTGAGGTTCATCTGTGTTACATGAATCAGTACTTTGTTCTTTCTTATGGGGGAATGATGTTGCATTGTATGTGATATATCCATTTTTCTGGTCAGTTAATAGATGTTTTATTTTTTTCTACATTACATGTAACACTGTTATGAATATTTATGTATAAGTTTTTACCTGGATGTGTATTTTCATTTCTCTTGGGTACATATCTAGAAGCAGTAGTGTTGGGTCGCATAGCTCCTATTTAACCTTTTGAGGAACTGCCTGCCTACTTTCCACAACTTCTGTGTCTTTACACATTTGCCAGAGCAATGTGTGAGGGTTTCAGTCTCTCTTCTTCCTAACCAACACTTTTTACTAGCTTTGTTTTTAATTATGGCCATCACAGCAGTTGTGAAGTAGTATTCCATAGTCCCTTGTTTCTTTGGTTCTTAACACAGTTACCTTACATAAAACTGAGTACTCTGAGAAATCAAATTTTCAGCTTCAATATAAAATAATATTAATGTCTTGTAAGTACTGTTATTTTTCTAATATCTATCAGTACCTTTCCACTTCCACTCTTTCAGTCTCATTTTTTGGTCAGTAATGTTATAACTACATAAAATCAAAGAAGTCCTTTAATTAGTGGCAGCCTTAGCAGTCTCTTAATCTATGTATTACTTAGCATTCTACAAATGAAGATAAGAGATTTGTCTGGGAGTATCACATATGAGACGTTAGTTTAAACCATCTTTATCTCCACATTCTCATCTTTAACTCCCTTCCATGTGTAAATGCATTAAATTGTGAGAACATCACACTGAAATTCTTCTAGTACACAACACAGAAGAGCAGGACTATTATATGTTTATGTAAGTTTTTTGTTTAGTTGGAGCTGAAGAAGATGCTATCACATTTTTCTTCTGCTTGTCTCAGAAAGGGAGAGATTTGTCCTTTCCACAAAATGCATTTTGTTCATTTGACATGTTAAGGTATAATTTTATTGTATTGATTGGAAATCTCATTATAAGTCACTAAACAAGACTTGGGAAGAAAAAGTGAGACGTTTTGGCTTGAGAGGCAGTGATTGTAAAACAAGAAATGTGAATTCTGGCACTGACTCAGTGGTTTTTTTTTTTTTTTTTTTTGTGGGTACCGGGGGGTCGACCTCAGGACCTCCTGCGCCAACAGGCACCCGTGCCGCTGAGCGATATCACCAGCCCCTTTTTCGTATGTAGGATCCGGGAGTCGAACTCGGGCCCTCGCGCTTGCAAGGCAGGCGCTTACACCGCTGAGCCATCTCACCGGCCCAGACTCAGTGGTTTTTTGAATGTATCTTTGAATTCATCATAACGTTTTTGTTGTCTCACTTAGCAAATGATGGGGCTGATGGAGAGCATGTTTAGGCTTCTCTTGGACTGAAACTCTCATTCTGTGCTACACTGAGGATTTCTCAATGTAATGGCAGTATTTTTTCTACTGCTTATTCCTCATATTTATATATGAGATTTGATTATTTAGTAAACATATACTAAAGAAATTAAAAAGAAATCCACTGAAATTAGGCGAAGCAGAAGCATACTGTTGATTTGCTTTGGTTATGTGATAGATTTCTGTACATACAGAGTGGTCCTTTCAAAAACATCTGGCTGGGGCCCGTGAGATGGCTCAGCGGCATAAGCACCTGCCTGGCAAGCGCGAGGGCCTGAGTTTGACTCCCGGTACCCACATACAAAAAAAGGGGCCGGTGATATCGCTCAGCGGCATGGGCCCAAGCCATAGAAGAACTCCTTTCCCAGCACACTGGGTTAGTGTTTAGTTCAGTGCTGCAAGACAAGGAAAGTGGGCCGGTGAGATAGCTCAGCAGCATAAGCGCCTGCCTCGCAAGCGTGAGGTCCTGAGTTCGACTCCTGGTACCCACATACGAAAAATGGGCCTGTGATATCGCTCAGCGGCACGGGCGCCTGCTGGCGCGCAAGGTCCTGAGGTCGACCCCCGGTACCACACACACACAAAAAAAAATCTGGCGTGCCTGTGTTTGCTGATGTCGCATTTGATTGGATTCCCAGGGATAAATTCTAGTGCCTTATTCACCCTTATTCACATGCTAAGGGGCACTGACATTATGAATGGGCAACTGCTTCTACTTAAAAATATTATGCTAGTATCAGATTTTGGACTTAGCCTTCAGTGATTGCTTCCCAATGAATGACTCATGTTTGAGCAGTCGTTTTCACAAGAATAAAGATTGGTTAGAAAGGAAATCCTGCTTCTTGATTTTGTACATGACTCTGTAAAATTACTAACTGAAATTTTGCATCATTCCCTCTTGTTCTTATTGGGGGGCATGTTTTTCAGCCTAATTAGATTTAAGTATCTGCTGATTCATTTTTGAATCTCTCTCTCTGTCTCCCCTTTTTTCTGCAGGATGTCTTCACCCCAGAATGCAAATTTAAGGAATCTGTGTTTGAAAATTACTATGTGATCTATTCTTCCACACTGTATCGCCAACAAGAATCAGGCCGAGCATGGTTTCTGGGACTCAATAAAGAAGGTCAAATTATGAAGGGTAACAGAGTGAAGAAAACCAAGCCTTCATCACATTTTGTACCAAAACCTATCGAAGGTATGAAACTAATCTCTTTTCTTCTTTAGACCCTGATCTGTGTGTTGATCCCAATTATGTTCCTTGCCCCTTGCTCTGTAGGATTTGCCTAGAGTGCAACAGATCAGAACAAAGAGTCAGAAACCACAATAGTACCTATTGCTACTTTAAAAATTTGGAAGACAGTTCTGCTACAAAGTCTTGGTACTTCAAAACAAATGCCTGAATATGGAAGCTAGAAAATTCCTAAAATTAGGAAAATAGTGTTAGTTATCCTTTGGAATGTAATTTCCTTCTTTGTTGAACACAGTAATTTAATTTTTCAGGGTATATCTTTGAAAAATCAATAATATCATTTCAGTGCTTGATAGTTTACAAAAGGCCTTTAGAAATACCTTTATATAGAGTACTAATTGCTACATCTCTGAACCAATCTAACAACATAGCGTACCAATTTTTCTTTGTATATTTTTAAAAAAGTGTATACTGTTTTCCGTGATCAATAAATATTAGTAGCATTAAATTTTGTCCTTCTCAATTGAGCCTCCCTTAATTATCCTACATAGTGTTCACTTTTTTCAAGTTGGGCACTGAAATAAACCCACTTTTAGCAACTACATTGTTCCCAAAAATTTTGCTTAAATTGGATGACAGTAATCCAACTGGATGACTACATTTACTGAATTCAGTGAAGTAAAGACTCAATAATTAGTCATGGTCCGAGTGTTTATCAATTATATGTTCTTCTTCTCTGAAAGTCAGGTTACAGTCACTTAAAACATTGGCTCAACCTCCTTGTCTGAGGAAATGAAAACTTTGAGGTATTATATTGTGACTCTGTGACTTAGGTTTGCTGTCCCCTAAATATCTCATAAGATGTGGTCAAACAACCATGGACACAGAGCCTGCTGCACAGTGTGTAGTGCACATGGCTGCAAAAGTCAGCAAGCGCATTAAAGACAATGCTGTGTTCCAACCACATACGACATACAAAGCACCTGGCCCCTCTCCTACCTGTCCATATACTGTGTCTCTTTAGCCACACAAAGCTGAACTTTTCTGCCTGTAATATATCTTCATTATTGTAAGCACCATGCTGTCCCTCCTACTACCACAATTTCTACCCACTCATTTCTATTGCATGAAAAATATCAATTAAGCTTTGTAAAAAATTAATTCAAGAGTGACTACTTTTATGGTAGCCTCCTTGACTTTCTTCAAGAATAATCAAACAGTTTGTCTCCTTTCAGTGTACGCATTTTGGGACCGTAGAGATGATCATATTGTATTAAAATTACCTATTGCTCTTCCTCTTATTCATGGTTAGTTCACTCTCTGAATAATCAGGACATGTTTTATTTTTCATTATATCTCCTTGAGTCTTGTATAATGTCTGGTATGTCAGAGAGATATTCAATCACCAGGTGTCAATTAAATAAACAAATATGTAAATAAATGAATGAATAGATAAGTATAAAGACCAAGTAGAACTATGTTCTCCATAGAACTTTATAATACTCTCAGAGACATGAAAAATGTTTACCAGCAGCAATAGTATAGTGGAAAATGTGATACATTTCATGCTTCAGGAATTGATACTGTGATTTAGGGAAAGAACGCTCCCACAAAGAGGAAAATTTCTTTGAGAACCTGATAGATAAAGGTAGCTTTAAGGCTTGGCCAGGACCATACAATTTGAAATGAGAGAAGAGGAGAAGAGGATGAATCAGACAAAAGCATCCCAGTGTGAGTAAAGGCAGGAAATGGCACGGTTTATGGGATTCAGCAGAGAGTATTAATAAGTACTATTTCCATGGAAGAATGTATTCATTCCCAACAACACTTTTGACAAATTATGATTTCAACCCTTGTATCTTTTTTTCTGGTTCATTTAAACTGATGTGTTTGTTCTTATAAAAAAGGGGAAAGGGGAACTAGAGAAGGAGAGAGGGAGGGAGAGGGAAGGGGATTAAAATAAAAGAAATAAACTGTATTACATGCATGTACCAACTCCCCAAGATGACTGTAAAATGCATGTACTGCAAATGTATTAATAAAAAAGGCAGTACATGGTTATTAACAATTTTTGGAAAATTCAGAAAAGTATAAAATATATCCATGTGTTTTATTCATTCCTTATCTGGAGAATGCATTTCCTAGTGAACCCCTTCTATTCCTAATAAAAGGAAACAGCTACAAACTACCTTCCTAATTACACCTGCTTTTTGTGCTTTGGATAGTAGTTTCCTCTTAGGTCTGGGTGACCATGAGTGGATGTTCAAAAGAAATATATATAGTGATTAAATTCCTGGTTCCAGAGCTGCTCGAATTCTGTTTCTTGCTGCACTTCGGTACACGTGTGGAAAGAAACAACTGGACTTTCCTGGATATCTAAGCTAGAATTGGATTTACCTTCTCACAACACAAAACTCATGTCAACAGCAGCTTACTCCAACAAATTCTCTCACAAACCTAAACTGAACACCAACAGTGCAGGAACGGTGCAGTGGTTCCCAATCGTTAGGGACCTTGTCCATATCCAGCTTTGGATGCCTCTCTCTCTGGTGTGTCGCTGTGACTCATATAGAACTGTATATTGCACTGTTGCCACAACATTTGTGTGCTCATCCCCATAATCCAGCCAACATTTTGACAATCAGAGGGCAGAGGAAGAAGGTAATATCAAGTCTCTGTACCAGTTTTCTTTTTGAGATCATCCCCAAAGCTGTCAGGTGACACTTACATCCCCGTGGTCACAACCTAGGCAGGTATCACACTTAGGCAGGGAAGCTAGCCATGTAGCCTTTATTCTTCATACCAATAGTCAGTGATTGGAGGACAATGGCAGACTGGGTTTGGGACCACTAACAACTTCTGTTTCCTTCTTGCATCTCCTTTACATTAGAGTATCTCTGATTTCCCAATTTCCTTATTTACATCTATTAGTTTGTTGTTTTGTTTATAATTTTTGTTATTTGCTGATGCTTTACAGTGATTTCCTCATATTCTAGGAAAGAAATACTCTGCTGCAAATCAGATTTACAAACACCTGGATTTCCTTCAAGGTTCTTTGTCTTCTCTCCATTTGTGGGAATTAAACCTTAAGTGTGAAAGTATATGATGAGATTCACTTCTAAAGGTGAAAACAACTTCATTGGTTTTAGTCCAAAAACCATTTAATTCCCTGAAATATCTTTGTTATTTGTCTTCGAGAACAAAGTTCACTTATTTGAACAGTATTAGCTAACCTTTTCTACGTGCTTACTTTGTATGAACTGTTTTAAGTATACTTCAATTATTGTCTCATCTTTCATTCCATTTCCATCAGGTAGGTTTTAGTATTATCTCCATTTACACGTGTGGCAAGTTAAGCATGGGCACATTAATTAATTTGTCCTAAATCACGCACCTGGTAAGTGGCAAAGCCAGAATTCAAACCAAAACACTGACTAAGGCAATCAGGTATTTAATCTCCATGGAGACTTGATGCGATAACTTACAGCCTGAGATAGGAGAAAGGCTGTGAATTTACCCTAAATATAAGGTAATAGGACCCTACTAAATCCTCTTGAATAAATGCCTATTAATTGTTTCTCCTTTTTTAAAAAAATCAGGAGTATACCTGCCCCTTAGAAATAAAAGTCATTGTAGATTAATAGAAACCTTCATGCCCTTATAATTTACTTGATACCCATGAAATTGGTCAGTTCTTTTATGCCTCATATGTGCTTCAATGCCATTATTGTGATATAAAATACAAACAATTATCCAATGATTTTCCATGTAGTTATACTTTATATCATTAACTTTCTATTACTATGAAAGACACTTGAGGTTTTGTCAGGTGTTCTACTTTTCATGAGACCTCCCTCCTGCTGGGATCCCAAATTATTCTTTTTCTCTTTTTCTTTTAGATTTTATTTTTTATTAGTCCATGTTGCAGAACATAATGATTATGTTCCTTGTGTGGAGCTGGTGCATGTACACAACACATCTTAATTCTTTTTATTTCCCCTTTCCCTCCTCTCCCCACCCTCTTCCTCCCTCTCTTGGTCCCCTTCCCTTTTGTGAAAGATGTCTATTTCCTATTATCTCTCTTTTATTTTATTCTATTTGCATTTTGGGTTTCTCATATAAGAGAATATTTAAGCTTGTGTGTGTGATTCATTTCATTTAGCATTATGGTCTCGGGGTACATCCATTTTCCTACAAGTAACTCAAATTTGTCCTTTATGGCAGAATAACACTCCATTGTGTGTAAATACCACACTACTATTGTCCTATACTTGTTTGTCTTGTTGCTTCTATATACAATTTATCAATTTTGCATTTGTTAAGTAGATTGCATAATTATCTCTGTAAAACCTTACAATGTCCTTATGTTATTATCCATATTTAATAGCTGGGGAGAGTAATATTTAAAGCAATTAAGTAACCTATTCAAGGTCACAAAGCTAGAAAAGTACAAGTCTGAGATTGTAATCCAGGAAACTCACTTTGTGCCTGTGTAGGTAATGCTATACTACATAGCCTTCAGTCTGAGGTAAGCCTGTGAACATGCAAATACTCAGAAAAGTCAGAGTCGGTGATGCAGAAATACTGTACATGATACTCACTGAGTATCCAGCTGGCTCTAAACCAGGCAGAGTGAAGACAGTCGTGCAGGATATGACGAGGAGAATGCATATAGGTGGAAGATCAGATAGGACAGTTAACATAACGCCGGCTCAAACTAGGCAAGAGGGGATTAAGGACTCATCCCTCTTTTTTTGATGGATTCTAACAGGCATCATTTCCTAATTTGTGAAAGACTTTGGACCAAATAATTTTAGCGATGACATTCTGTGGTAGTCTGCATAAGCACTTTATTGTAAAACTGTGTTCTTTCATGCAGCCTATCATAGGGTTTACACATGAAAATAATCAAAATATGTCTCTGTATTAAATGACTGAACGAATAAAGTACAGTTTCTTAAACTGTTTCCATAATGGGTGAAATTTATTTATTTATTTATTTATTTATTTAGTATTTTGGAAGAAGGGCTAGGGTGATAGGCATTCTAGCCATAACTCATATATTCAAGGAAAGGTTTTGGTAACATTCTTTGGGTACGTCAAATATAAAGCATGTAATTGGAAGCAAGTTTTAGAAAAACATTAAAAATAATAGCTTCGTAAAAGGTTAGTCATGTTGTTACTTAACCAGATTTTTTGACTTCCATTTTTTAATAATTTCTTTATTTTATAAAAGAAAACAAAATTTGGTAACAATGTAATAAGAGAATAACAATAGTTAATACAGTGTGTATCGTTATCTTCAAAGTAGTTAATCAGAGTACAAGATATAGAAAAGATTCTTACAAAGAAGAAACAAACAGATAATAGCACAAGAATTTTTCATTATTTTATTTTCCACTTTTTTGGATAGTTTTGGTTTTTGGAGACAGGGTCTCACTATGTAGTCCAGGCTTCCCTTGAACACATGATGATCCTCCTGCCTCAGCCTCTCGAGTGCTGGGATTACAGGCATGCACCAACATGTCCAGCTTTTATTCTTCACTTTTACAGGAATTGTTATAAACCTGTAAGCCCCCTCCTAGTACTGTTACCACCTCAACACAATCCAGTACTGCACAATAGATGAGCTGGTCCTTTGTAAAGGAAATTGGTTCCTCAGTGAAGGAAAAGCCAAAATAATGTTTTGGAATTCTTCTTTAGTTTTGGAATTGCTTTTTGGTTTTGTTTGTTTTTCAAGTATCTCTGTCCTTACCCAGTCCTGCTGACGATTTAATTTTGGATGTCAAGATTCGCCAAATTTAGCTCTACTAGCTTGAGGGTCATTAAGATCTACACAGATAAGATGATAATAATTATCCCCAGTCTGCTTTCCATTACTCCTTCACCCCCATCCAACGTGCGGAGAACAGGCGGTGTTAACGAAGGCTGCAGGTTGAGACAGATGGAGAGACTTGATATTTAAGCCTATTACTCTGTACATTGCGGATCAGCCTCTGCTCACACGGGTCCCTCCCTTGGCATCTGAGGCAAGCACAGGCTTCATGATTCCCAGCTCTGCCCTTTCAGAGCATTGTTCACCCAACAGACAAGCACCTCCCCCGTATTTAAATTGTCTTGATGGTGGCCTTCCCCTTTAGCATCAGACACAGCAGCCAAACACTCTTTGACAGAGCAAAAGATGCAATCTCCTCCTATAATTCTCCCTCCTCTTTCAGGAATCTCATTACTCAGCTGCTGCAGGTGGTTGATTATTCAGAATCAAGTTCCTGCTCACTGAAAAAAAAAAAAATTGTGTGCACTTTCCAAAGACTTCAGTTCCCAGAACTGAGTTTTGGAGAACAGAAGTGATTTCCAAAGTAAGACCAATATTTATCAATTGAGATTCATCTCTAAATAAGTATTCAACTTAGAAGACAGAAAATATTAATCCATTTCCACTAATGATTTTAGTGGTGAGCGAAGACTAACACACACAATCACTTTTGTAAGGCAGTGACATGTTATTCTAGGATTGTTGTTTTATTTTTTATTTTTTTTTTAAATTTTATTTTAAAGAGAAGAAAAAACAAATCAAAAGAAGAACAAATTTTCAAAACAACATAATAGGAGGGTAAGAATGGTTAATACATTGCGTATTACTATCTTTAAGTTAGTTATTCAGGACACCAGACATTAGCATTTAATTATCCAAACATTATTGGCACAAACCTTACTCTTCAATGAACTAAGTAAAAATCGTAGTGTATCTATCTTAACCATCTTATATATATATATACAATTTTTTTTCCCTTTCCCTTCTTTCTTTTCCTTATTCCAGTCTCTCTTTCCTTTTGACCAGTTTCTTTTTGATTCACCATGTCTATTGTACATTTTGGATCTTATTTACTCTTTCAGTTTCTCATACTAGAGAGACAATACGATGCTTACACATGTGCTTCTGGTTTATTTCACTTATGAGTATTTTCTCGAGTTGCATCCATTTACCTATAAAAGTCTCCAGTTTATCCTTCTTAATGGCTGAATAGTACTCCATTGTATAAAAATACCACATCTTTCTTATCCATTCCTCAGTTGATGGGCATTTGGGTTGTTTCCAAGATCTGGCTATTACAAATTGTGCTGCTATAAACATGGGTGCACATATATCGCTGTGGTATGATGTTTTTAATTCTTCTGGGAAGATGCCCAGAAGGGGAATAGCTGGGTCAAATGGGACCTCAAACCCTAGCTTTTTGAGGAATCTCCACACTGACTTCCACAGTGGCTGTACCAGTCGACACTCCCACCAACAGTGGAGAAGGGTTCCTTTTTCCCCACAGCCCCTCCAGCATTTGTTATTAGTTGATTTCTTTATAGTAGCCATTCTTTCTGGGGTGAGATGGTATCTCAGTGTTGTTTTAATTTGCATCTCTCGAATGACTAGTGATGTTGCACATTTTTTTGTATATTTATTTGCCATTAGTATTTCTTCATCTGAGAAATGTGTATTCATCTCAGATGCCCATTTTTGGAGTGGGTCTTTAAATTTGGGAGGTCTAATTTTTTTGAGTTCTTTATATGTTCTCGATAGTAATCCTTTGTCTGAGGAACAGCTGGCAAACATTTTTTCCCACATTGTGGGTTGTCTCTTCACTCTGTTGGTGGTTTCTCTTGCTGTGCAAAAGCTTTTTAATAAGATGAGATCCCAGTTATTGATTCTTTGGGATAGTTCCCGTGCGGTTGAGTTTTTATTCATAAAGTCTTTGCCTACACCAATGTCTCCAAGGGTTTTACCTATCCTACCTTCCAGCAGATTTAATGTTTCTGTTTTAATATTTAGATCTCTGATCCATTTTGAATTTAGTTTAGTGCATGGTGAAAGATATGGGTCTAGTTTTAATCTTCGGCATGTGTAGAGCCAGTTTTTCCAGCACCATTTATTAAAGAGGCTATCTTTTTTCCAGCGAATGTGTTTGGCACCTTTGTCAAAGATAAGGTGGCTTAGTATGTCTGGGGTTGTTTCAGCATCTTCTAATCTGTTCCATTGATCTTCAGGTCTGTTTTTTTGCCAGTACCACACTGTTTTTATCACAGTAGCTTTATAGTATAATTTCAAGTCGGGGATTGTGATGCCCCCTGCCTTACCTTTGTTGCCCAGAATTGCCTTTGCTATTCTAGGTCTCTTCTGATTCCAAATGAATTTTAGGATTGTTTTCTCTAATTCTGTGAGATATGCTGTTGGAATTTTGATTGGAATTGCATTAAATCTGTATAACAATTTTGGAAGTATGGCCATTTTCACTATATTGGTTCTTCCTATCCAGGAGCAAGGGATATCTTTCCATTTTCTGATATCCTCTTCAATCTCCTTTTTCAGAGTACTGTAGTTTTCAGTATAGAGGTCTTTTACATCCTTCGTGAGGTTGATTCCTAGGTATTTCATTTTTTTGGATGTTATTGTGAAAGGTATTGTTTCCCTAATTTCTCTTTCAGTAAGTTTGTTATTTGTGTACAGGAAGGCTATTGACTTTTGAGTATTGACTTTGTATCCAGCTACACTACTGAATTTGCTTATCAAATCTAGCAGTTTTTTAGTGGAGTTTTTGGGGTCTTCTGTGTAGAGTATCATGTCATCTGCAAATAATGATAATTTAACTTCTTCCTTTCCAATCATTATTCCTTTTATTTCTTTCTCTTGTCTAATCGCTCTGGCTAAAGTTTCCAGAACTATGTTGAATAAGAGTGGGGACAGTGGACATCCTTGTCTTGTTCCTGATTTTAGAGGGAAGGCTTTCAGTTTTTGGCCATTTAGTATGATATTGGCTGTTGGTTTGTCATAGATAGCTTTTACCAGATTGAGATAAAGACCCTCTATTCCAATTTTCTGTAGGGTTTTTATCATGAAAAGGTGCTGGACTTTGTCAAAAGCTTTTTCTGCATCTATTGAGATGATCATGTGATTTTTGTCTTTGGTTCTGTTAATATGGTGTATTACATTTATTGATTTACGTATGTTGAACCATCCCTGCATCCCTGGGATGAATCCAACTTGGTCATGGTGTATAATCTTCTTGATGATTTGTTGGATTCTGTTTGCCAGTATCTTATTAAGGATTTTTGCATCTATGTTCATTAGGGAGATTGGCCTGTAGTTCTCTTTCTTAGTTGGGTCCTTCTCTGGTTTTGGTATCAGGGTAATGCTTGCTTCCAGGAATGAATTTGGGAGTATTGCTTCCCTTTCAATTTCAATGAAAAGTTTGAGAAGTAGGGGCGTTAGGTCTTCTCTAAATTTCTTGTAGAATTCGGCAGTGAATCCATCAGGGCCTGGGCTTTTCTTTGTTGGGAGGTTTTTAATTACATCTTCAATTTCACTGGCTGATATTGGTTTATTTAGGATTTTTAAATCTTCTTGATTCAGCTTTGGTAATTCATACGAATCTAGGAATCTGTCCATTTCTTCTGCATTTTCCATCTTAGTAGAATATAAATTTTCAAAATAGGTATAGATGATCTTCTGGATTTCTGCAGGGTCCGTCGTGATATCACCCTTTTCATTTTCAATTGCATGGATTTGAGTCTTTTCTTTTCTTTTTTTAATAAGGTTGGATAAGGGTTTGTCAATCTTATTTATTCTTTCAAAGAACCAACTTTTTGCTTCATTGATTCTTTGTATTGTTTTTTTATTCTCCAATACGTTAATTTCTGCTCTGATCTTTATAATTTCCTCCCTTGTACGGGCTTTTGGCTTAACCTGCTCTTCTTTTTCTAGAAGCTCGAGGTTCACCCTTAAGTTGTTTATTTGCGCTTGCTCTATTTTCCTGATATAAGTGTTTAATGCTATAAATTTCCCTCTTAGGACTGCTTTCATTGTATCCCATAAGTTCCGGTATGTTGTACTGTCATTATCATTCAGTTGTAGAAAGTGACTAATTTCTTCTTTAATTTCATCTGTGACCCATTGGTTGTTCAGGAGGATGCTGTTTAATTTCCATGTGTTTAGGGAGTTTTTGTGGGATCTTTTGCCATTGATTTCCAATTTCATTGCACTATGGTCTGATAATATGCATGGGATAATTTCAATTCCTTTGCATTTACTTAAGCAGGTTTTATGAGCTAGTATGTGGTCTATTTTGGAGAACGTCCCATGTGCAGCTGAGAAAAATGTGTATTCTGATGTTGTGGGATGGAACACTCTGTAGACATCTACTAAGTCCATTTGTTCAAAAGTTTGGTTCAGTTCTACTATTTCATTATTGATTTTCTGTCCAGTTGATCTATCTTTTTGTGACAGTGGAGTATTGAGATCTCCCAATATAATTGTATTAGTGCTTATTTGATTTTTCATGTCCTTTAGTACTTGTTTTATATAGCTGGGTGCATTGGTATTTGACGCATATATATTTATGATCGTTATCTCTTCCTCTTGGATTGTTCCCTTTACAAGGATGTAATGACCGTCTTTATCTCTCTGAATCCTTCTTGGCTTGAAGTTCACTTTGTCTGCAAAAAGAATAGCTACCCCTGCTTTTTTCTGGGTTCCTGTGGCATGGAGTATTGTTTTCCATCCTTTGACTTTCAGTCTATGAATTTCTTTCTGAATTAAATGTGTTTCTTGTATACAGCATATTGTTGGATCTTGCTTCTTGATCCATTTCGCCAGTCTGTGCCTTTTGATTGGTGAATTGAGACCGTTAACATTGATGGTTAAAACTGATATGTATTGACTTGTCATGATATTTTCCTGTTGTTGGTTCCCACTCTTTGTTTTTCCGCTTTCCGGCTATTTAATTATTTGCCCTGCCTGGTGGATTCCTTCTGTTGGGATTCCTATCTCTTTCTAGAATGTCCTTCAGAACGTTTTGGAGTGCTGGTTTGGTGGTCATAAATTTTCTCAGATGTTCTTTGTCATGAAAGTATTTTATTTCTCCATCAATTTTGAAAGATAGTTTTGCAGGGTATATCAATCTGGGCTGAAAATTATTTTCCTTTAGAGCTTGCAATACATCATTCCAAGCTCTTCTTGAATTGAGGGTTTGTGCTGAAAAGTCAGCTGTGATTCTGATGGGTTTTCCTTCATAGGTGATTTGTCTCTTCTCCCTAACAGCTTTTAAGATTCTGCCCTTCTGTTGAATTTCTGGGATCTTGACTATAATATGTCTGGCTGAAGTTTTTTTTTGATCATGTCTAGCTGGTGTTCTGAAAGCTTCACTTATAGAGGTGTCAAATTCCTTTTCTCTTCCAGGAAAGTTCTCCCTGATTATGTCTTTGAACAAGGTTTTAATGTCGTTGATGTTATCTCCTGCTTTTTCATTTATTCCAATTATTCTTAAGTTGTTTATCTTTGAGTCATCTAGCAGCTGCTGAATTGATTTTTCATGGTCCCTTGCTATTTTTAAGAATTTTTCCATTTCATGATCACTAATTGCAAGCCTATCTTCTATATCTGAGATCCTGTCCTCGCATTGGCTTATTCTGCTACAAATACTTTCAATGGAATTTTTTATCTCTTGGATATCTGTTTGAATCTGCCTTATGGATTCCATTTCTTTCCTATGCTGAGCATTCATGGTTTCTATAGTTTTCTTAAGTTCATCTATTTTTTTGTCTGTATCAGCTATAGTGTCCTTAAGCATGGTCTTCGTTGTAGACATTATCTCTGCAGTTATCTGTGAGATTATTTCTGTTTTAATTTTTTCCAGAACCTCATTCAGTTGCTTTGTTGTTACCACTTCAGATAGGCCAGGTGGGTGGCTTTCGGGTTGTCCCACCTCGTTGCTCCCTAGGTTTGCCTTTGGTGAATTGGATGTGTGGGGTTGCATCTTGTTTAAGTGACGTCTCATGTTTTCTTTCTTTAATTCCTGGGGTGATGTTTGCAAATTACCTATAGTAGGTTACTTTATTGCTAGTGTTTAAGATCTTTAGAAGATGACTACTTCTCTGCAGTATCTTCCAAGTGGAGCTTGCTTTTGTGTTTTGAGCTTTCTGCCAGATCCTACCTCTTCAATTAGTTGGGTATGCGAAGTTGCTACCTGTTTGGCCCAGTCCTTGATTCTTTGGTACTGTGCCACTGTATTTTCTGTGTCCCTTAGTCAATCTCAATCATGAAATATCAGGAAGGAAAGATGTTTAGAACAATTATTTCACATTTGGCTATAATGTTAACTAAAGCGTCAAACACAGCCTAGAAAATGACAGACTGAGCTAACCAGTTATTTACCACTTTTAGCTGTATAGAGTTGCGGTTATATAACAAAATCTAAAACACACCAGAAAAATTATATGCAGTATACAAGTCCTATGTATGTCAATTTTTCCCTAAGGAGTTTAAATTTAAAATGAGTTAAGGAGGAAATAGAGTGTTGGGAGAAGAGGAAGGAATTAGATATAAGGTTAGAGGACCAAGAGGGATCCTGCTAAAATTGGGACACTAGTGCAGAGAACAGGTGGTAAAAAGAGAAGGAAGTGATAAAAGGAAGAACAGATCACGACCACAATCACAAAGAAGTTAGAGGCGCTGTTTACACTCATATAAAAAACCAGAGAGAATAATGAAGGAAAGAGCAAATACACATACAGAAACAATAACGAAGATAAAAGCAATAAAACAGACAGATCAAAAATAAAACCCCACCAAAAAACAAAACTAAACAAAACAAAAACAAAAAAAAACCCTTCGCCAGAACAAAAAACAAATCAGTGAGAAGAAAAATAATAATAATAATAAAAAAAATAAAAATAAGAAAAAAAAAAAAAAATTAAAAAGAATCAGTTCCAGGTGTTGACTTTGTTGTAGGCAGCTACCTGTTCTGTGCAGGTCCGTCCCAGTAAGCCAGGAGCGCCCTCTGGCGGGCGGTGAGCAGAGGCGCGTACTTTCAGGTAGAGACCAGTCTAGCTCGCCTCCGCTCTCAGCGCCCTTTCACGGTCCCTGGGCCTGAGAGGCTCAGCGTGCTGTCCGAGCGCGGATTCCCTGCACTGGTTCCCGCCGCTCTGGTTTTTCGCCACGCCCCCCACAATGGCGCCGGGCCAGTCGCTCTCTGGCGCGGGACAGGTGTGGCTGTGAGTCCAGTCTCGTTCGCCTGCTGACCTCAGCACACTTTCGTGGGCTCAATTGAGAGGCCCTGTGCTGCCCTGTCCAGAGCACAAGTTCCCAGAGCAGTTTCCGAGCCGCTCTGAGTTTCGCCACACCCCCCACAATGGCGCCCGGCCGGTCGCTCTCTGGCGCGGGACAGGTGTGGCTGAGAGTCCAGTCTCGTTCACCTGCTGACCTCAGCACACTTTCGTGGGCTCAATTGAGAGGCCCTGTGCTGCCCTGTCCGGAGCACAAGTTCCCAGAGCAGTTTCCGAGCCGCTCTGAGTTTCGCCACACCCCCCACAATGGCGCCCGGCCGGTCGCTCTCTGGCGTGGGGCAGCTGTGGCTGAGAGACACTCACCGCCGGTCAGCACCGTTCTCCGCCGCTCCCCTGCCCCGCCGCTGTCTCAGGATCCTCCGTGGGGGCTCCCTGGGCGCCAGCTGCCACCGTGTGTCCGTAGAATTGAGCCTCCGCCGGCGCTCCAACTCCCGGGATATTAGAAGGTGCGCGCGCGCGGTCTGCTCCTTCTTTCCGTCTTCTTTGTTAGAAGTCACCCGTCACTGGTGCCGGGGGTCCCAGATTGCGCTTCAGAACTTCTCTGGGTTTCGGGGAGGCATCCCCCCCCCTCCTGCGCTTTCCGGGTCGCTATATTCTCGTGTTCCAATGGTAACTTTTAGAGAGAGTTTCGTTGCCTGCTTCTTACTCATCCGCCATCTTGAGGCTCCCCTAGGATTGTTGTTTTAAACTAGTAAAGTCTGATTTAGTCCCAACAGAATAGCTCTTTGTTTTGCAAACATCAGTCTTCATTTAGGATGTTCTTAGCAGCTATACACTCTCATACCAAAAGTCTAATGTGAGCTGATTTATTAAGTTTGGGTATGACATAGCAATCTACAGGTATAAAATACTATTCGAGTGATTCCAATGGAGACCAAATTTGAGACTGTGTTCTGAATGAAATTTAGCATTTCTAAACTTAGTTGAATCTGGCCATAGGCAATTTAAATATAGTCAAATTAGCACAGTGACTGTATTGGTTAAAACCTAATATAGCAAATGATGTCTCTAAAACTAAAGAATTAAATGTATTAAACATGTTACATTCTTAAAATTTCCGACTATTATTAAGACACATGTTTTAGTGCTGCATTAAATTACTTTATGGAGGTAGTAGATGTAATGTTAGTTATTTCACTTAATTGATCTTCAAGAAAGAGTAACCTAATAGATATTAAGTAACTAAAAATAAAGAAATTATAGGAGGTGTGATTGAATTATCTGATGTATGTTTAAATACATTTATTACAATAAAAGATACATTGCCATTAATCTCCCTCAGAATCCCCCCCCTTGCTTCACACATACTTATCCCATCATCCTTGTCACTTCTTGAAGCAGTTCTCAAAGTCCTTTTCCTTGAGTGTCTTCACAAGGTGTCATCAAAAGTGTAGTGAATGCTACTGCCAAATGCCATCCACCAAAAGGACAAGCTTGTAAAAGCATCACGCTGCATCCTCGTTTACCATATTCACTGAATCTGACAGCAGATGCCTTCTGGATCCCCCAAGATCAAAATGAGCATAAAAGGTAAATGTTTTAAATCAATTCAGGGCATCAGGCATCCATGATGGTGCAACTATAGACACTCAAAGAGGATTTCCAGAACTGCTTCAGAAAGTGGCAAGAATGATAGGATAAGTATATTTGAAATGAGGGGGTTGAAATGAATATTTTGAGTGAGATTAATGACAATGTACCTTTTACTGTAATATTTTTTAATTTAAAAGTTAACCATGTTTTTTATCATATCTCATGTAGCTTCTTATCAAAATTTTGGCAATGATTTGCCAAGTAATTTTGAGAAAGCAATTTACATTGCTGAACCCCAGTCACCTCTGGAGATGAAGTCAATTGTGAATTCCATCTGTTTTATAGAAATAAGATGAAAATTAGAAACAGCAAGAAAGTTCAGTTCCTCAAGATAATTTTGTCATATCAAACGCAAATACCTTTTTATTTTTCCTTTGCAAACATAAGCATTGTTCTCCTGTTTTATGAATTAGAGAAATGCTGTGAGTTATGGCATTGAATGAGGAAGAAAAAGCAATGAAAATTGCATTTGTAAAGAAACAATCCTTTAACTGATTATTTTTTAAGGCACCAAAGAGCAGAACAAATCAGGAGTGCTGATGTTTTAAAACTCAATTGGAAGGACAATAATTGCAAATATTTTTGGTATTTTTATTTTAATTATCTGGACAGACAACTAAATGGTTTATGTCCCAAATTCCCTTTTGGGCCCAACTACACTAAAACACAAGTACAGAAAGATGGAGATAGATGCACCTGATGCTTCTGATTGTGTTAATTACAAAAGAAAAAACAAAACAAAACAAAACAAACAAACAAACAAACAAAACAGCTGCAGCTCTCTTTTTTGAGAGAAACTTCCTTTTTTGAGTTCTGGGTGTTTGCTGACCTGTGAAATTTTCTGCTGGTTTCTGCACATAATCTCTAATCAAACTCTCCTGCCTCTGCCTCACACATTCTTCTTTTATATCTGTCTCCCTCTCCTGCACAGAACTAGTGCTTCTGCTCTGTAAGTGAAAATGCGGATTTTTTTTTTTTTTTGTCTGCAATATGTCCTAACTCGGTAGTAAATGTTTACAGCATATTGGGCACATTCTTATGGCACACTGCTTCCACACCTGAATTTAAAATTCTCCCACAGTTCCAAAGGGATTCCATGTGACATTAACTAAGGTGTGAAATTGCTTCATGTTAATTGCTCACACCCTTCTATGATCTGCTATTAAGACAATTAAATATCCTTAATGGTGCCTTAACTCACAGAGCAATCTAACCTTTCTATTTCTTGGAAATTACAGAGTGTAAAGGAAAATTTGATTAAATTGGTAGTAGTAAAATTATTAATTGCATTTCATTCTTCTTTAATGGAGACTGATAGAGGATGAGGGTTCTTTAGAGTGTGTAATTTATGAGTTTCATATGAAACAGAAGTTCTACCATCTCTATTTGACAAAGAATGTATCACCAGTAACTACAATGACCATGCATATATACAGGTTGTCCAACTTGTCACTGTGGAACAATATATACTACCAAAGACTTACATCGCGTTTTCTCCATTGCTTCCAGAACTCTCAGTTTTTAAACAATCTGTCAAGAGTCCCACAGTAATGTAAAAGTAATGATTAGTAGCAACTCTACTACTTGATATTCCATTTGCATGGCACACTCTTATATTCAACCTGCTTCCTTATCCAAAGTATCATTTGGTTGTCGTTAAAACCTTTGGAATATATAGGGTAATGTTTGTTCTATTTAAACATGAAGAAAGAGACTTCACAAGAGGTTAATTAACTCACTCAGGTCGCTAGTGCTAGAAAGAGGCAAACTATGATCAGAGCTGTTATTTTTTAATGACAGATTTTGTGGTTTCTCCCAGGAATGTGAGGTGTGTGTGCATGTGTATGTGGCACATGCGTGTGTTGTGTATGTGTGTATAAATGGGATTTGATTTGTCATTCCATAAATCTATTCAGTTTATTGTTTTGTTTTGTTGTCTTGTGAATTAGAATCTACAGAGGCAAGACTTGTGCAAACATGTATTTTGGAAAAGCAACACAGGTGATTTTCATGACTATGCTAGGTTGCCTAACTGCAGAAGTCTGCGGTTGGAGGAGAGCTGAATTTTCTTTCATAAAATCATCAAATCTTTACTTTCTCTAAAGTCCTAGACTTATGCCAAGAACCCTAAAATGTACCAGTATGTTGGTGATATGAGCAACTTTGAAGGATTGGAGCAATGATTAATTTGAAGTTAGGCAACCTAGCACAGTAGATAGGAATATTCATTTAGAAAATAACTATGGAATAATTGTGGAGTATTTTGTTTTTACTAATGGGGATTCAGTGGTACTCATTTTTTTATTTTCCTGGCATTTATGTTTAAAAAGACATAAATGGATAAATAAGCATCTTAAAATATCACTAGACATTCATCCTGAGAAAAAACGTGGGCCATTTTAAATAAGATCATCAAGGTAAGTCTGTTCCGGAAGATGACACAATTACATTTGAACAGGAATCAGAATGAATTTTAGTAGAAAACATGTAAAGATGGGGGAGAAGTTTTTTTCTGGTAAAATTACCAGTGTTTTGAAAGATGCCGATATAATCCAAACATATTTCAAAAGTTGTTAACAAGGAATCTGACTACTATAATGGCATAGAAAACCTGCAAATTCTGATAACCACATTTGCAATGCAGGCACCAGTGAAAGGAATATAATAGACTACAACAGAAAAATAGTAAATGGAAGGCCTTCCCCAGAAAAACCTATGCTTTTTTTTACAAAGAGAAGTTAGTGTTTGTTTTTTTTAGATTTCAAAACTCAGATGTATAAATGTAGTTCTTTCTTTCTTGCCTTTTTTTTTTTTTTTTTTTTTTGCCTTTTTGAAACAGAGTTTTCACTGGGCAATTCAGGATGGACTTGAACTTATTTTGTAGCCATGGATGGCCTTGAATTCGCAGCGATCCTCCTGCCTGAGTCTCCTAAGTGCTGGGATTACAGACATGAGCCACCACGCCCAGCCTTATTTCCCCTAAGGACATGCTTGTTCATGTAAAAATAAAGCAATGTAAATAGAGTAAATACCGTATTGTCACAAATCGGATAGTTTACCGTCCTGTTATGAGCAAGTGCGGCACCTTACTTGTGATGCAAGAGCTACAGAACATTCTGCAGATATCTAGATATTTCACGCTCAGGCAGCTGCACGAATGACAGTTTTCACTATACCGAGTCTCCAGGTGACTAGTGTCTGCCTCGCACGACTGCTGGTCTCACATTAGGGAATTTCACTGGGGAATCCCAGCCATTGCTACACCTAGAGGTGACACGAGATACGAGCTGGCTATTAGAAAACTATGCTTGTCCTTGCATTAAAAAGGAGGACAAATATTCTCTTTAAGAGATCTCTCTACCATATTTTACTCAGAGGGATGGACTGAATCCTTCTGCATCAGTCTACTATGGATCTAGAAAAGTAGAAGTTATGAGTAGAAAGAAACACCAACAAGGAGAAGAGGAGGAAGATCTGAGGAGGAACAGAAGAAATTGAAACATAAATCAGAATAGAGAAAAAATAGGGGGAAAAAAGAACTGAGATAAGAGTTTGCTTTGAAGAAATGGTACTACACCAAATAGAAGTGCTTCCTCTTTCAAACATTATCTGCTTTTACCATTTATCCAAAATCATTATGATAAAATGTGTTGTGGGAACACTGATACTTTATCACAAAAAAGATCCTGTGGCATGAAAACAAAGCAAATATTTCTTTTCCCAAATGTTTGTATGACAAAAGAACAAAGTGAAGGGAAACAGCCTGGTCCAGGACAGCCAGGAACAGCCAAGGGAAAGGAAAGTTCCATTTTTAGTCATTCAGATATTGCATCCCCCAGACCCTGGATACCTTTGACATTTGGGTGTAGAAATTTTGTTAACAAAATAGTACTGGAATTAGATGTGTGCACCACCACACAGGCTGATTTCTTCCTCTTCTTAAAAACCAGGAACTTACTAACCAGAAATATCTTCAATCTCTTGATTTACAGAAGTTCAAAGTGCTGCGATATTTAAAGAAAGAGGATTATCATCTCTTTCCGTTCCACTGAACTATTGTTTCAAAAGAAATAGATTTATTAAGGCAAGAGGACCACAAGTTTGAACCCAGCCTGGCAACTTAGCAATACCCTGTCCAAAAAATAGTGAGATGTATCTCAGTGTGAAAGTTCTGGATTCAATCCTCAGAGAGAGAGAGAGAGAGAAAGAGAGAGGAGAGAGAGAGAGAGAGAGGGATAGGGATACAGAGACAGAGAGGCAGAGATGGAGAGAGAATCTAGCAAAGAATAGGAATAACTTGAGAACCACAAGAGAAGCTATATAATGTATATAACCTTGAAGATAAGAGCCTAGAAAGATGTTCACTCAAGGTCCTCCCAACTGCTTGGTAATATGTGATTGGAAATTAATAACAGAGTTCCAATTCTGATACTGATAGTTGTGTAAATTTTTGATTAATTTTTACTATAAATTACATGGTTTCTCCTTTTATTGTGAGATTAGTAATTTTTTATCTAGTACCTGTTGTCGTTTTAAGCTTCTTGGGTGCTAAATTAAGCTCCCCCCAGAACAAAAGAACATATTAATTAGTTTGAAGCTCATCTTTATTGAATTTCTGTCAAAATAGAGCACTAGGAATAAGTGTATTAGATAAGCAGTTGACCTCATATACACAATAGGTCCACAGCTGGATTTGCTTCTGTGAAACTGGGATTGCACGCAAGGCCCTAGAACAGTTTCTACAAGTTTCAAATGCATCAACATTTCATTTCTTCTGGCTACATTCCCAGAGCTGGGATTGTTGGATCACATGATAATTCTGTTTAATATTTTGATGAATCATTATCTCATTTTACCCAATGGCTTCATCATTTTACCTTCCAAACAGCAGTGCACAAGCATCTCAGATTCTCCACATATTTGCCAATGCTTTTTTTTATAATATCAGTATTGTATTTGCTTTCTTTATCATTTCTTGATGACATAGGAATGTTTAATAAGGCTAATGTCAACTTAAGTATTAATGTATGATTATAATAATTCAGACATTGTCTAATATAATTCAGTTATCTGCACCTTATTTATTTGATGAGTTATGGCTTTTTTATTCTATTAACAACTTTTGGCTTGGATTTGAAACCTGACATTCTCATCTTGGCTCTGCCACAATGCACTTTCTAACTTCTGTGCAGTCACTCGATTACTTCTTTTTATATTTAAAACATGAAGAAGATAATTTATGACATCATATTCACAAATTAGTCTAAGTGTCAAATGAGTTAATCAATTTAAAATGTTGGAATACTTCAAAATGATTTATGTAAGAGATTATCATTGCATTTGTTATATACATCAGAATGATCTTTTTTTTTTCTTTTGTGGGTACCGGGGGGTCGACCTCAGGACCTTGTGCGCCAGCAGGCGCCCGTGCCGCTGAGCGATATCACCGGCCCCTTTTTCGTATGTGGGTTCCGGGAGTCGAACTCGGGCCCTCACGCTTGCCGGGCAGGCGCTTAAGCCGCTGAGCCATCTCACCGGCCCAATCAGAATGATCTTAATTTAGGTTTTGAACTTATAATGCACTTTATAGAGCATGAGTGTTGTCTTTTTGTATTTTATCTTGCTATTTATTTTGTACCATTCAGAATAGGGCAGAACATTAATACCATTATGAATGGGAAAAGAAAGTGTTTTGCCCTTTCTTTCTTTGCATTTTGTTTGGATTATGTTCTTTTAATTACATTTTGGTTCTAAAATTAAATTGAAGTTTATATTCCTTTATTTGCTACCCTCTTCAATTAGACATATTACTGAATCTCAGGATGTGTAACAATTAAAATTAAAGTCCAAGAAATTTAATTTAATGTATAAGTTTGGTAAAGACTTTATTCTCTCTCTCTCTCTCTCTCTCTCTCTCTCTCTGTATGGAATTCCTAAAAGATCTTAGTTTGCTTTAAAAAAGCATCACAGAAATTCAAGTATCTATTTGATTTATTGGGTTAGGAGGTAAAGCAGTTTTTATCAGTGAATTGGAACGTGTATGTATTGCTTACTCTTTTTCCAACGACTATGAAAATAGTTTCTTAAAATCCTTAATTCCATTACCTAATTTAATGTCAATAATGAAAAGTTAGTGATTGAATTATCCTGGAAAAAAGGAAAATTACAGTTTGGTGTGGCACTGGTGAGTGTTATTCTTTTTCTTTCTTTTTTTTTTTCATTGAAATTGCAGAATTTCAGGTGTCAATTTGCAACTTCCCCATAGACTCAATTCAATGACAGCCAGCTGGCTTGAATTATTGGAAAAGTTATCTGCAGTGGCAGTTATATGGGTAGATTTTGTGTTATCACAAGTGAAATATTTATGTATAAGTGAGAAATAGCAAAAAAAAATGTAGAATGAAATAAAGCTCCAAATAAAAATCTGAGTAGAATCTACTTTAACAGAAAATTAAAAGAGAAATTTCAACTCTAAGCAACTCAGATCTAAAAATTATAAAACAGTATTGTCAAATGGAAATGAGAAAACAGCACTCTTCAAGTATTTCTGAAATGATGATAAAGAAATTTGCAGATCAAAATATACTCTATTTTTGTAAAAAAAGATTTTTCTTTTTATCCACTGAAATTCTGGCTTAGCAATCTGTGTTGGGACCTGGAGATATATGGATTTCACAGCTGATTAGGTGACAGAGTTGGAAAAAACTACTTTATAGCATCCTATGAGTAACTTTCTAACTGAACCACTTTATTCTTTTTTCTCAATTTCCCTGTTCATGAACCATTTATACATAAATAGCTATAATTTTATATGAATAAAATATTACACAAACAAAAGTATACTTTAATTTTTGAAGTTTTGATACTTTCTTCATGACAGAAATATAAGTAAGAACTGTTAGACTCCAGGGACTTCAACAAGATCTTCCATAAAATTTTTCCTGTTTTTGTTAAGTCAAGAAGACAGAAACTTGGATTACTTACTTTATAATTTGAAAATGTCAGAATCAACTCTCTGAACTAGTCAACCTTCTGTGTACTATGCTACTTCAGCCAAAGGCATTACTTCTTTGGGGATGTTGGAAAGCAATTCACTTCAGTAACTGAAATACTTTAAAATCTTGTTTAGGGGCCGGTGAGATGGCTCAGCGGCATAAGCGCCTGCCTGGCAAGCACGAGGGCCCGAGTTCGACTCCTGGAACCCACATACGAAAAAAGGGCCGGTGATATCACTCAGCGGCACGGGCGCCTGCTGGCGCACGAGGTCCTGAGGTCGACCCCCCGGTACCCACAAAAAAAAAAAAATCTTGTTTAAAATATGTGTTCTGCTGGGCATGTGTCACATGCCTGTAATCCCAGCACTTGGGAGGCTGAGGCAGGAGGATCACTGTGAGTTCGAGGCCAGCCTGGGCTAAAAAGTGAGTTCAAGGCCAGCCTCAATTGCATAGTGAAACCCTGGCTCAAAAAGACAAAACAAAACAAAACAAAACAAAAAACTAAAAGATGTGTTCAACGTGATAGTAGAAGGGGGTCTATTAGAGAAGTCGAAGAGAAGGGTAAACGAGTATAGGGATGGTGGGTGTGATCAAAACACGTTGTATACAGGTATGGAAATGTCCTGAGGAAACACATTAATGTGTTCAATTATCATGTAATAATAATTGCAATAAAAATGTGTGTTTAATAATTCCATAAGTCCCTTACAAATATAATTGGTAGTCATATTTGTACTACTGGCAGTGTGGTCCAGTTTCACCAGCATCAGCCTCTCTGGGAACACTATAAAAATGCAGAATCTCAAGCCCACCACAGAGCTTTTGAATCAAAACTTGCACTTTGACAATGTCCTTTGGTAATTAAAATGCACATGACTGCTGAAGAAATTCTGCTACTTAATATGTTAGAAGAAACCTGCCCCTTCAGAGAGCACACCTCCCAAATTTGTGCTGTTACCTGTCAAGTCTAAGGGAGGAAGCTACCTGATGTTGGAAATAACATTCAAATTATTAAGCCATTTTAACTGATAATTGAATGAATGAAGATAATTAACTACTTGTCCTTAAATCAAACATTAAAGTAACTCTTGACACTTAAGTAAAACATATCTTGTACAGTCACATATTCTATCTCAGAACAATCTAATGAAGCTGAATTAATTTATTCTGTATGTTGATTGATCCTGTCTTATAAGAACCCTTATTAATTGGAAAACAGTTCTTTCTAAGCAATAATCTGGCAACAGGCCTGACAATTCACAGATGACTGGGCTTTAGAGCTGCACAAAACAATAGAGGAGAAAAGGGACTGTTTATATGGATGTGAACTGAAATCTCAAGGTTGCATAATCACATTCCCTATTGACAAATAACTAAAATTTCATGGACTGTGTTCCTTACTATAGATGAAAGGAATCTGGGGCAATCAGGGAAGTTGATTCATCTTTCTTCCTCTTCTCTGTCCTCCTGCCCATTATTATTTCTCACCAAGGTTTCCCTAAGCTTTGGCTGGTGAACAACAATGTCATAATTCTTGTAGTGGGATAAAGATTAGAAGCCTACCAGTAAATATTTTTTCTTCCCCCAACTAGATTGCAGTAAAGACCAAAAAGAAAAATAGCAAGTTCTACCTTTAAATACTACACCTCCAATTTCTCTTCTAACTCGGGGTGAAAATCCCATTATCTAGGTTAGGAGACTGTAAAGACTCAAGCCTTATCTATCAGAAAACAGAAAGAACTCACAGGTTTTCAGTTCGAGAAGGCTTAAAAGGCTATGACCAATAGAACTAGAAGAGAACCATGGGTATCCACTAAAGATATCAGCAAGTTAAAGTTCTTCCACAGTGGGGAACAAAGCTAGTCATGACAATGAAGAATATTCTAAAATAAAATTTGAGAAGTTATTACAGCCAAATTGATGACCTCTATCATAAGTAATTGTTGTGATTTTGCTTTGCAGTGTGTATGTACAGAGAACCATCACTACATGAAATTGGAGAAAAACAAGGGCGTTCAAGGAAAAGTTCTGGAACACCAACCATGAATGGAGGCAAAGTCGTCAATCAAGATTCAACATAGCTGAGAACTCTTTCCTTCTTCCCTCCGTCATCCCTTCTCCTTCCCTTCCCTTTCCCTTCCCCATTTCCTTCCAATAAATTTCACCCAAGGAGAGAAAGATAAAATGGCAATGCAGGACCTAGTAGCTAAGATTCTGCACTCAAAATTTCCCTTGTTTAGGAAAAGAAAATTGAACCGAAGCTTGTCTGTTGCAATGTGGTAGAAAATTCACATGCACAAAGATTAGCACAAATAAATGCAAAGGAAAAAATAAATCAGGACTCCACAAACAGTAATTTAAACTGTGTTGTTATTACCAGAGGGCTAATTGTAATGAATGCATAAGTATAATAAAGATGAAAAACAGTTATTAAGGAAAAGGTCATGGAGAATTGAACTTAGAGATTGATGTTAGACTGTAGCTTGAACTAGATAATGCTGTGCTGTGTGGTTTTGTTTCATTTTGTATTTCCTTTGGGCATCTGGAATTGACACAATTATATCCTGTTTCCAAGACTTTTTTAAAACCATAAAACTAAATATGTATGAATTATACTATTGTAATGCTTATACAGTATGTAGCCAGGAACCATTTCAAGAAAAGCTTAAAAAATTACTCTTGAAACTGTTAAGATTTCTTTTGCAAATGAATACTCTTGTGTTGAATCTAATGGTATTCAGTGATTTAGTTCCTTCATAAAAAGAGTTCCACATTCTTGTAAGAGATATCATATTTTTATCAAAGGTACAAATCCAGGATCTCATTTTTTTTTGGTCGTTTAGAAAAGAAGTTATTGTCATAATTCTTAACTAACACTGGGGCATTCTAGGTCATTACTGTGTGCAGGCAGTAAGGTGTAAGTTACTTGGCCTTACCCTTTGAGCTTATTTTCTGCTTTGTGGACTCACTTGAGCGTACCTTGTGTATGTCTAGCTGTCTCAGAGAGTTTTGTACCATATCTTGCAGCAAGAAAGGAGAAAGATGGATTTTACATAAGAAAATATGTCTGAGGAAATGGAAAGAAAAGTGGATTTGCCTTCATACTCTGCTGGAGTTTTGTGTGCATAGGACTTCCAGACTCAATGGGAAATCCAGAGGAGTGGTTGTGAAATTCCAAATTTAGCGTCTTATGAAGCCAGTGGCTTTTTGTTGAATATATCCTCCTTTGTAAGTGTAGTTGAGAGAAGGGTCCTAGTGACACAGTGAATTTTTAAGGACAGGCAGAAACTATATGGAATTAGCAACTATGACTCCAACAGATAGAGTTGTGTGAGTGGCCTGAAGTAGTGAAAAAGAACTCAGTATAGAAGCAAGCAAGCACACAGTTAGGAATACTAAGGTATTAGAAAAATGCTAGCAAAGAAACGAATGTTATACAATTACACTGGAGTCAAAAGATCTACTTAGTCCTACAAATCAGGAATGGTATAGAGACATCCAAATTCAAACAAAATAAAACAAAACAGAATGTATGCAGATTTATGGGTATTATTAATAGAAAGACTAGCATGTAAGTTCTCCTATATCTCTATTGTCCAGCATGTACTGTTCCAATTATGACTACCTAAAATATATACACTTTGCTGAAGCTCTAGGCCCTCACCTTAAACCTTGCCATTGGTCGTTGCATTCTTTCAAGATCAACATAGTTTCCTTCACTCTACACAATTATTATTCTTCAATAGTGGTTCTTGTCCTTCACCAAGTATCCTACTTACTGTTACCAGGAGGTTAGTAGAAAAAGAAATGGAGTAATTTGGCTAATAATTTAGGAGAATAAACATTATCCACACATCTAGGCAGAGATTTTGAACACATATTTACAAGAGATACTTATTAGATCAAAATACCTGGAAAGTTACAAATGAATACATTTAGATTAAAACAACAACAACAACAAAGAATCTCATTCTTCTAGGAAAAAAAAAAACTACCCTTTGAAAAAATGAAGATCTGGATATATTTTCCTTGTCACTCTTGATTCAACTTGATTATGAATAGACCTATAACTTCCAGGAACAAACAAATCCCAACCACAAGGTCTTATTTTATTTGAAATGATCAAAAAGAAGCTTAGAAGTCACAGGCTCTTTTAGCATGAAATGAGTGGCGATTTTGTGGTGATGCACACATACCCTGAACACAGCTGATGGTTTCACAAGTAACACGACTGATGGACCCACAATCTTCTATTATACTGACATGTAACAGAATATATTTAATCCAGTTCATTCTGAAAAGATGTGACACAGGCATGACTCCAACCAGATCTCTTCCTCTAGTTTCAGTGGGTGTTTGTCATTTAACATTTACACTCATATTTCTCTCCTTTCTGAGAGCAATTAAGGCTCATTCAAGCTGGGGATATAGTTCAGTGGTAGAGCACTTTTTTTTTTTGGCATGCAGGAAACCCTGGTTTTAGTCCTCAGTACTGGGGAAAAAAAAGGAATCCCCTAACCACCCAATCTATGTATTTTATCCTTATGATGTTAAGTAAATATTCACTGCAGAGAAATTCTTTGGAAATTTGTTTTATTTACAACTTGTTTCAGAGAATCAATTGGAAACCTCATATTTCTTTTACACATAAACTTGACAAAATTATGGTCTAGAACACAGAATAAATGTTTAACTACAGCTTACTTTTTAAATACATTTAGATCTTTAATAGGAAGAGTCAGTATTCTCTATGTTTCTAAGATATTACCAATATAAACGTAATTATCCAATTCCCTCCACAAATGTGAATCAGTTTTAAAATTTTATTTTTCAGGTTTATTATAATAATAATATTTTTTACTTTGATTTTCATTGTTCTAATTTCTGGGTCTTAAACTCATTTATCACATGCTCTCTTTTAAGTGAAATAAACTTCTTTTGAAATGCATTGAAATATCCCCAGGAAAAATGTGGCTTTTAGTAAAGCTTTGATATTAGCTCTGTAAATACAAATTAAGGCATGGTTACTCTGAGAGTCTCCAGTGTTTCAATGCAATGTGTTTCAAAATCAGGTTTGAGAATGAAAACAAAACTTTTGAGAGTCTCACAAAATAGTTTTCTGGCCAACATACTTTATTTTTAAGCTAGAAATTGGAGATGTAGAAAGAAAAGGTGCTGGTGTTCCATTTGATTCAGAGGTTTTTGTGTTTCAGAGAACCAGAAAATAGCCAACCATCCTACTCTTGGTCATGTTAATAGTTTTGGCTTTGAAGTATACATATGAAATTCATAACACATATTTAACCATCATGAATAAAGAGACATCATATAATGCAATGTGATCCTTTTGGGGCCTCTTTCTCATTCAGAAAACATGTTTGAAAAACCTTGTATATAAGAAAATGACCACATTGTAGCTAGATAAGCTAAATTGGTGGCCTTGAGGTGCCACTAATGAGAAATGAGAGTATTAAAACAAGAGTAAAGGAAGAAAAATGGTCTCATTGTGTATTAAAAAGGTCAGAGTTCTTAATATAGGGCCACTGGTTTCTTGGTGAAGAAGAATGACTACATCAACAGTAACTTTTTTAAACATAGACCCAGAAATAGCAAATCTTTTCTTTCCCCTTCATGGCTTAGTCTACAAGGCCTTGCTCTTGAGAAAGTTTTCCATGATATTGCTTAATTTCATCTGCACAAGGTGAGACGGTCAAACAAAAATTCCCTGTTCATTTTACCACCATTAAAGGCTGAGGTTTTTTCTCTGTCATAAAATTGTAAATAGCATTTTTTAAGTCAGAATCACATTTAAAACAGTGGATTGTTCTACAAATATATATGTGTATATATACATATGCTTCTGAGATGAGGATATATTATATAGAGTTTATATTTGATTTGTGGTCTTTAGTCATAGGTAATCAAAATAAAGAGATTTGAATGCAAAACTTTATACGTAAATGTATATTTCTAATGACAGTACAAATTGTCACTTTATATTTAAAAAGAAACACATGGGAGCAATAAAGCACATACTCCTTCAGAATTTCAGTGATTTCTAATCCCCTCTTTAAAGCGGGGATAATTACTTTTATTCCTAAAAAAATTATCTTAAAAAGCTATACTTCCCAGTACAGATCCTATGATAAGTCATGTGGATTGAAAATTTATGGTTGAATGTCTGGAAAAGAAAGTTACATGTTGATCTTTATTTATCAGGATTTTTCTGGAGCCCAAGTGAAAACTTCAATATTTAAATACAAATTGAGTGAAATTTACTAATGTTTTGGGATGATATATTGATCTTCAGTACGAAACAGAAACAAAATTAAGAATATTTACCATGATCATAGCATTAAAATAATGTTACAAACAACATTGCATCATTAAACATTTTATTAGTTGGAAAGAATGAGCTGATGTTTCTTTGCCTTTGCTCCAAGCACAATTGAAAGATAGTGACCTTCATTTTACTCAAAGTTGTTCAAAAGGTCTAAAATATATTCCCATAAGTAGAATTGGTACTAGTTCCATTTCAAGGTTAAATGTTACAATCTTAAGAAATTATTGACACTGAAATGTTTAATAAACGTTACATGAGAAACTAAGGAAATTGATTCATTTTTTGCATTAAAGCACAGATTACTTAAATCATTGTTTTTTTGAGATCAGATTTGTAAAATGTTTATACATCACAACTTTCCTGAAGTGAAAAGAAATTAAAGTCTTGAGATACTCATGCATGTAGACACTTTTTTTAAACATTAAACTTCTTTGAGAAGTCTCTTTTTTTATGTGTGTCTATCCTACAATGCGTTGCTGAAAAAATGTTGTGTCATATAAAGATGATCAAAGATGGATTTACAGATGGGACCTAAGTCAAATTTTATTGAACAATCAAAAGTAAACATTATAAATCTACTTTGTGGTAACCTGGGATGTTGCTTTATGAGGATTAAGAGCTAGAATATGTTAATTTTTCCTATTATTTATAATTTACCAACTAGATGCCTGGTTGAGTTTGGGAATCATAAATCATATTACAATCTAAAAATCTAAGGAAAGCAGACATATAAATAAGTATTGGAATACCCAAAATTTCATATTAAATAAATATATTACTAATGAATTATATGCCACTGACCATGAAAAAATAAAACAGAAGACAGGGATTGTAAAAGAGAACATATTTCTCTGCAATAAAGTGAATATGGCACCCTAAAAAAGACAAAATAGTTTGAATAAAAAGGATGTATTCATGAAAAACAATGTATTTGGAAAAATATTTATGAATAAAGCAAAAGAATATTCAAAAGAGGAGGTAGCAAAAGCTGACTTGAGATAAACACAGGTCAAAGTTTACTCCAAATTTTGTCAATGCACTCTTGGAATTCGTTTGAGTCTTTTTATTTGTTAGGGTGCTTCTGGTTGTGCACAAAGAATCCCCAAAACTGATTCTTCATTCAGAGTTTCATGGTGTCACCAGTGAGCTCAGTTCTTTCAGTTCTCTTCACCTTCATGTATGATAACTTCCCTCTTTAAAGTCAGAAATTCTTTTGAAAATTCAGACACTGCACATTTATATCACCTTTCCCTTCTTAGTAATCCCTGAGTGCGCATCTCATATCTCACTGGTTCAATTTGGATTATGTGTATATACTTCAGTGGATTATCATGGCCAGGAATTTGAGATACGATGACAGTTTAAGTCAACAGGGGCCTTTTCCAAGACCAGAGGGTTAACTGTCGTTACCGCTAAGGCACAGTTTCCCCAGACACTGCTAAATGCCTGCAGTGCAGAAGGCAATGCGTGGGTCCCTGAAAAAGAGACAAACAAGTAGAACTTTAAAGAAAAGTGGTAATTCTCGGTCAGCCAATCTAGTTAAGGGGTTTGTCTGATCAAGAATCACTATGATGTATAAAATACAACCAATTATCTGGGATGTGGGATCCTTACACAAGTGTGAAAATGGATCTCTGTAAAGAAAGGCTAGAAACAGAACTGAAGCTGCAAGAAAGAAGAGGAGAGATTAAAATGTAAGTTTACTTGAGAGATTTTGAGGGATTTTTATTTTAAAAGGAAAAGCAGTACATTTGACAATAACTCAACAAATCTTGACTGTCCTTTGGTTTTAGAAGACCATCGCAGAGGGGGCTAGAAAGTGTAGCTTGGGTCTTCTAGATTAGAAGTTTATGCCTGCCCTACCAACTTGTTATTACCTACCAAAGCACTGCTGTGATTAGTTCATCACAAAATGCTTCTCAAAATATCATGCCAATTAATAATTATAGGTTCTAAACTAAATTCAGGGCTATATGAAACATTGAAATCGTTTCAGTCAGCCATATATGTTTTTCTTGAATCTCCTCTCCAGATAATAGCATACATTTGAACACTTTAGATGACGATAAATACATCAACCTCCCAAAGCAGCATATTCCACTTGTATGCAGCCCTGGTTTTATATTTATATTAACATCAAACCCGTGGATCAACTTCTTGCAAAACATTTGCTTGATTTTCCACTGACTTCCATCTTTGACTTTTTCAGGTGAACTAACACATTTCATTTGAAAGTAAGCAACCTCTAAACACAAGCTTTCACCATTATTTTTCTTAGGAGCTTAAAACATTGGCATTGTCTTATTATTTTTCCAACCCTTCTTGACAAACTTACCTAAAAGGCAGCATATTTCAATGATGATGCTGTTTTTCTCATATTCATACTCAGGTATTATCCCTGCCTACCAACTGCAACTTGCTGTCCTTAAAAATGTGCCTCTGAACCAGAGAAGTGTGCCCACGTGTGCACACACACACACATGCACACAGAATACAGTAAGAGGAAGTCTTTATTGTATGAGTTGCATGTTAACATATTCACACTTTGTCTCTCTCAATGCCATTTTCATTTCTTCCTCTTTTTGGTCCATTTTCAGATTGTTCTACTTCACGGTTGACTGGCATAGCTCTGAACTAGTTTATGATTTTTTTTCCTAGTTTTTTGAGTATTTTTCATTGCTGTTGTTGTGGCTGTAGCTTCATCTCAGAAATTCACCTCATAATAGATTTGCTTAGCATATCACCTTAATCACTGAGAATACACTAGGTTAAATAAGTTAGGAGACTTTTAAAAATGTAAGTCTAAATGCAGATGTTTCAAATGTTACTTGGAGCATTACAAAACATAAGGACCAAAGTTCCTTCCATTTACAGTTCCACATATCACCAAAATTTAAGACAAAGGAAAAAGGCAAACAGAGAGAAGCAGATATGGTAACCCTACAAGGAAACCACCTTCCTCAGGAACCATCAGCTTATGTTTCATCTACTAAACCGGTGTTCTGTCAGTATGGAAAAAAGAGGAATTAATATGGGGTAAGGAATTAGAAGGTCTTGTCACAAAATGTGAATGCCCCTTGAGGTTTATATTGGACATACCCACATCCCTTTCATCTAGCACATTCTGCTGCTTTAGGAACCGACTTCACTGACAGCAGCACCAAACTATGAAAGTGCAGCCCTCCAGGATAATTGCTTCTCTAAAACCTGAGCATTTTCATTCCCAATCTCCTGTATAACAAGGAAAGCAAACTATTTATAAACAATATGCGCTTGAGTGTTCCTTATAAGAAAACAGTGGTGGACATACTGGGGCTATGAGGAGATGAGTTTTTTCTTCCTGCACTATGGATTAGAATGGAACCATTCTTTATATCATGTCCAAGCTTACCCTGCCATGATCTAACATAAAGTCTATTGGCTCAGTATAGCCAGTTAACTAAGATAATGGACATATAAAACCTCTACATAGTGGTCTCACTGAGGTGCCACTCCAGTCACACCCTCAATCATAGCCAGTGCTGTCACAGTTCAGCCCACATGTCAACTAACCATGGAATTATAGACAAGGATGACATGCACATGGATGGATAACCAAGTCTCTATCTTCAATGTGAGAGCTATTTCTAACCTGGCTCTAAGTAATTTATTATGACCTCTTAGAATACAGATAGCATTGTGAACTTATAGATTGCTATCCATCTCAAAGATACAGAGTGTGTAGATGCTTGAAACTTCAGAAACATCACCACTTCCTTTTTCTACATTTAAGGCCAGGTTCTGGGCAAGTATAGATATTGCCTTTCCAGGTGAAGCACTCAAAGAAGAAAATCATCATTAAGAATATATAAAATGTTTTCATTTCAGCCTTCACTATTTCTTTCAGTAAAAAAAAGTAATTGGTTGTTTCAGCCTCACTGTAGTTATTTATATAGTTAGTAGATAGATTTAATTCTTATTATTGTTTGGGGCATATTCAGTGGCTTTTAACATTGACCACATATTATAATCTTCTGAGAACTTCTAAAATATGTAAAACAGATCTCCAAAAAATCCTGATGCGATTGACTCAAGGAAAGGTGAATCTTATCTTCATGGATTAAAATCTCCTCAGAAAACATGGCTGATATTTATTAAGTGTTATTCAAGGCTACAGTATTCTGGCTTTTCAGAGAACTTGTAAATTGTATGTCTATAAGGATTATGAGTAGACGACTCCCTTTCTGACAAAGCTTAAATAACTTCAATAACAGGAGATATTAGTGCTAAGTCTCTAAATGTTCATGCCTTATTCCTGTATTTTACCTAATCCCCTGGATATGATAGCGTGGTTTACTTAAAGATTTTTTTTATATGAAACTTAGACTTATTTTAAGTTCTTGCCTGAATCAAGTTGACTCAAGGACAATTTCTTCCATTTGAAACCAGAGAGACATTTGTTTAAGCAGCCCCATTATGTGAGTGCTTACTTCACACAAAAAAAATTAGGAGCTGGAAGGTGTTAATAAGTGTGCCTGTTGCCTTGATATAATAGCCCCCCAACTCATTCAGGGCATCCATCAAGAATCTGGACTTTTACAGAAAACCAGCTTTATTTCTCATTCCTTCTATAAGTGCTTACAGTGATAATTTGCAGAGAGTGAACATGCTGAGACAGACTTCTGTGTTCCTTGGAAAGGAATTCACTCCCCCTGAAAATACAGTCCTGGCTACGTGGCATCCCTTAGCTTATGCTAATTTATTCCCTTGGATCAGAACGCCCATTCTCAGGGTAGAATTAATTTCCAATAGGCTTTTTTCTACACTTTCACTCAGAGCCCACTGTCCTCTGAGAGAACAATTGTCGCCGTGATATATTCTTCTCTCTCCAACACTACATTTTAGAAATCAAGAGGCAACATCTGACTCTTATTCTATATACCCTAACAGATCCGATCACAAGCAAGAGAAGAGAAATCTATGTCTGTTCCAGAAAGCTAGGTAACCCAAAATTGTTTGTTCTATAATTTAGAGTACAAGTGCATTTACCCTGTATATCTTCAGACCTTGATTTTATTTTTTCCAGGGAAACACAGGTTGTCTCATAAACTTCCTTCACTTGTCCCAATGATCAAGGAAATATAATAAAAAGTTTAGTTCAGGTTGTCCTGATTTCCAGTGTTCAGAATCTTCTGAATGCAAGGTGTATGAATCAAAAGAATATGTGTGGGTAATGGTTCTGCTTTTCTACCTTTATCAGAATGGAAGCCCCCCTCAGGAAAATATGTGGAAACTTTGTCACATTTTTCCCCATGTGAGATGACTGGAAATGGGACCAGACCTCATTTAATTGTCAACTTATGCATCAGTCTGACTGGGGCATAGGATGCCTAGATTAAACATGATTACTGATTATACCTGTGAGGATGTCTCCAATGAGATTGGCGTTTGAATCTGTGGACTCTAAATTAGAGGGCCTTCCCCATACAGGTGATCATCGTCCAAGCGATTGAAGGCCCCAAGTAAAAACATGGAGGAAGGAGAAGTTTGCCGCTGTTTGCTTCCTGCCTGTCTGTCCAAGTTGGACATTGGTTTTCTCTGCTCTTGCACTGTGATTTACACTATTGCATCTTGTGGCTCTCAGGCCTCTATACAACCCGGTTTCCTGGGTCTCCAGCTTAGAGGTGGCAGATATGGAATTTCTTTGCCTTAACAATGATATGAGCCAATTTCTCATAATAAATCTCTACTGTTAGCTTTCTGTCGCCTGCTATCACAAATACTTGAGATAATCTTTTAAAGAGAAAAGGTCCACAGAACTTCGGGTTAACAGTTCTTTTCATTCACTTTAAAGTTGTGCCACTTCCTCCTGGATTCTTGTATCTATATTCTGGGTGCTTTCCTGATTTTTTTTGTTGTCTTTAATTTTCAGCAGTTTGATTATCACACATTTGATATTGGTTCGTTTAAGTTTATCCTGGTTGGCATTCACTGAGCTTTTTGAAGTTGTAGGTCTAATTCGCTGATCAAATTTGGGACATTTTGGCTATTATTTCTTCATTTCTTTTCAGCACAGCAATTTCTATGCACTCCTGGGACTCCAGTAACATGAAAGCTAAATTTTTTTTTTTTTGTGGGTACCGGGGGGTCGACCTCAGGACCTCGTGCGTCAACAGGCACCCGCGCCGCTGAGCGATATCACCGGCCCCTTTTTTGTATGTGGGATCCGGGAGTCGAACTCGGGCCCTCGCACTTGCAAGGCAGGCGCTTACGCCGCTGAGCCATCTCACTGGCCCCAAGCTAAATATTTTTGTTATTATCCCACATATCTCTAAGTGTCTTTTGCTGGTTTCAGTTTTTTTTCATTCATTTTTAAGTTAAAGCTTTTCTGTTGATCTAGCTTCAAATTCCTCGTTTTTTTTTTTTTTTTTTTTTTATCATCTTCATTCTGCCTCTCAGGTTTTCTTTTCTTTTCTTTTCTTTTTTTTTTTCTTTTAATATGGGTACCAGGAGTCGACCTCAGGACCTCGCGCTTGCCGGGCAAGCACTTGTGTCGCTGAGCGATATCACCAGCCCTTTTTTTCCTTTATGTGGGTTCCGGGAGTCGAACTCAGGACCTTGCACTTGCCAGGCAGGCGTTTGTGCTGCTGAGCCATCTCACTGGCCCTGCCTCTCAGTTTTTCAAGGAAAATTTTTTTTTTTTATTTGCACTTTTGATTTTAGCATTTTGTTATTGTTGTTGGCTTTGCAGTTCTAAAAATTTCATTTGCCATTTGTCTTTTATTTTCTATTTACTTGGTATAGTTTCTATTTTTTCTTTTGGTTTCAGAGTTGGACAATTACATAGTTGTCATCTCACGTTGGTATCTGTTGATTGAATTTCCCCATTCAAGCTGAAATTCTTCTGGTAGTTTATGTGCCAGGTAATTTTTATCATATCCAGGGTATTTTGAATATTATATTATGAGACTCAGGATCTTCTTTAAATGTTAAGGAGAATGTTGACATTCTCTCCTTAGTAAACCATCAGCTCAGTTAGGCTCAGACTTGAGCTCCAACTTGCCTCTTGTGTACTGTAGTTAAAGCCATAATACTTTTCAAAGCATCCTTGGTACAGCCCCTGAATTACCACGGTCCAATTTAGAATTTTTCAACTTGATGATGGTCTGAAAGTGATACCCATTCAGAGGAAATTATAGTCCAAATTGTGAATTTTAATCTTTTCTCAGCATAGCAATTAGCTCTATGATAATCTTGCAGTGCTGGGCCAGTTGGCAGTGAGCCACAGCCATGAGATCTTGAAGGAAAACAACTAATACCCCTGCTGGGGAGAGCTGTTAAGTCACGATGTTTGGTAGGTGAGATGTATTAAGTGCATTTTTCATGTACAATATTGTGAACTTATGATAGGTATATCAGGATGCAACCCTATCAGAAATCAAAGGGCATCTGATTTGGATCTGTCCAGTGTTTGTGCCACCTATTGGCTGGTCTCAGGACATCAGCGGTTGTGTATATGTTTAGTTCTCTGTCTTTTTTTTATGCTAAATAGTATGAGATTCACTTGCGCACTAGTTTGGGAATGATTTCAAAGTTTATAGAGAGGTATTTGGGGTTGATTTCCTGAGTTCGTGCTCCTCCACAACCTCCCACGCATTCCAGTTCCTTGGGTTCTTCCATATTGTCTTTAAAAGGGAAATTAAAGTTTTTGGTTATTAGAGCATTTCTGAGCTGTGTTGAAATCCAGGGCCAAACACTGGAAGGACAAGCAGAAAACAAACAAATCCAAAATTGATAGCTTGCCCCCGCCCCTTATTGGAACCACAACCCCAAAGATACCAAAGACAGAGGAAAGATAGAGGAAAGACATAACCCCATACTCAGGATTTTGGCTCCTGTGGGCATCAGGAATGCCAAGCATTTGCTTAGAATTTGGCCATGGAAGAACAGAAAAAGGAGGAAGAATAAAATTAAGCAGTTTCTCTACACTCTGTGAATGTTTTGAATTACCATTCTTCTAGAGCCACATCCAGAGGGATCTCCTCAGTGCTTTCAACTCCTTCGTGCCCACTGGTGTGTTGTTTGGGAAATAATAGAAGAAAAATAAATGATGAAGCTGCCACTGATTCATTGATAATTTAATTTAGGGCTGCTTCTTCAAATTGTCTGCCACTTTTCACTCCTCAAAGAGTTGACCTATGTATTCTGCCTACACTTCACTCAGTGTAGAATAAAGAAAGTGACCGATATTTACTCCATGTTGGGTAGACTGGACCCCTCATATGCTAACTCCAAAAATTCAATGATGTTAATTTTCTGAACAAAAATATCCTCTTCCCATCAGAGACCCATTCCAAATGAAAAGGTAAAGTCCATAAAAAATGAAAATACAATATATAATATTTCAATACTCTACTAATTTTGAATAACTTGAAGAAAACTGAAATATATCCCCATACAACTCAGTTATCACCTGAATATAAAATCTGACATGGTATGACTTTAAAACTAGAGTGTGAAATTATATCTTAAAAACTGAAGAAAATTTGAATAGCTAATTTCACCTCTCTGCTTAGTCCAGAGTCTCAGAGTTAAAAATTTGGCAAGTAATCAAATGATCCTTAACTGGACATTGTTAAAAATCGTCATGAGCCCACGGTATGAGGTATAGTTATAGCTTAGTGCATCAAAAGTAATATAAAAGCTGGCCATCTTTAGAAAATGCTTAGAGTCAAAATATTTCACCTTGTTTTCCCCAGCAAAATATACAGCATGTCTCAGAGTAAATGGGACACTTAGGAAAGTCCACAGTGACTGCTATTCATGGTATATTTCCTCTGTAAATAAATAATATTTTTTATGCACAATCTTATCAGAGTTATACTCACTAGGTAAGGCTGCAAAACCTGTTAGCAGAAAAAGAGATTGGAAAATACATTATTCCTTTGATACCGACACAGTAACTATGAAGTATAAAATGCTAATAAGTATACATACATACTGTCTTATTTTGATAAATCCTCCAAAGAAAATATTATTTAAATAAAGGGACAATGTCACTTTTGTCATATGAGTCAGTTTTTAAATGTAGCTAAATTTTTTCTGGACTGCATATAGTCCCTTATATTTTATGAGTAAAACTAGATAATGTACTATAGGTAATAAAACTGATGTGCTTTCTCATAAAAGAATCACATTACATTTGTACCTGAGATATAATTTGATTCTTAAACTTTTCCCATTATTTTATCACTTTGTGCATTAATATCTTCTATTGGACTATGAAACCCATGAAGGCCAAAAATGAAATTTGTTCAGCTTGGTTGGTACAAAACAACATTTAATAAATGTTCATCAAATTGTTTCAAGTATGAAAAAGATCAATCATATAATCTCAATAAGAAGTAATGGGCTTCTTTCACTGGCCATATGAAAGAAAAAATTTTTGCAAGACAGTTTTAAAGAACACTTATGAAAAATTCATATTCTGCAAAACAATCCATGCCATTTAACTAGACTATGTGGCATTCACTCTAAAACTGCTAGTTTTTGTTTTTTTCCTTCCTTTATTCACAGTTACTGGTGGAAAAAAATCTAAGCCAGTATTCTAAGTGTTGTGTGGGAGTTACCTCCGAGCTATCTTGTTAATATATAATGGAATATATGCATATATTTTATCTCCCACATAATCTTCTGAACTGCTCTCCTGAAGTCTGTGTAGTGGATAATCTAGTTACATAGCTTTCTGCCTGGGATTCCAGTTGAAATCATTTCAGGGCTACATGTAACCTTCTGAGGGTTCAGATTTAATAAGAAAATTCCTATTTGAGTCATCAAAAACCTCCACTCTGGATAAATCTTTAGCATGCTGTGGTTTCCTTAGAAACAAATGATATACAACAGCACTGTCCAATAAATAAAAAAACAGGAGCCATGTATGTAATTTTTAATTTTCTAGTAGCCATATTAAAAAAGTAAAAAATAAGCAGGTGAAACTAATTCTTATAATGCAATATATTTAACTCAATATATCCAATACTTTCAACATATAACCAGTATGAAATAAACTGAACATTACTAAAACATTTCACATGCATTTTATACTAAGGATTTGCCACTTGGTGGTTTTTTTTTTTATTTCTAGTACATCTTAATTCAGACTAGCACCATTACATGCTCTAATTGACTATGTGTGGCCAGTGGCTGTCTTACGAGAGGCACAGATTTAAAGGAAACACAAATCTAAAATGTTGGAAGATCATTGGGGAACTTACTTCCTGCTTATATAATAGGGGACTATTCCCTTCCAATCCATGCAGATTTTTCTTTAATCAAATGCTCTCCATGTCCCCTAATGTCCTACATGGTTTAGTACCACTTTTTTCGCTTCTCTAAGCCTCTGGCTAGCAATGCGGTCTTTTTGCTTCAGCCTTATGGGATCTCTTCCCGTCAATGGATCTTGATTTGGAGGTTTTCACTCTTAATCCTGTGTATTGCTTCCTGCTATACACAATATATTTCCTTCTATACAAAATATATTTTATCTTGCCATCCTCAATCCGAAATTTATCTTGCCTCCCTGCTTTTTTGACTAACCAGTTCTTTCAGGTTTTAAATTAAATATCGCTTTCTCAGGAAAAAGTCTCTGAATGTCAAACACTGACTGCTGTTTTCACAGCACTTACTGTGGAGGTTCCCAGGCCTGTGAATAGACATACACATCAGGTGACACAGTCATACACAAAGTACACAGGTGGTGCTCCTTGAGTATAGTTCAGTGAATGTGTGCCCGCTTAAATGAATGAGAAAATGAAAGATCAGAAAAGGCAAATGAGTTGCTCAAAGTCCTGAAGTTGGTAAGGGGTAGGTCATGGATGAGACTTCAATGAGCTCATACAGTTCACATGTTTAAAGACGTTATGATTGTAAAGAGATGCATTCATCACTGTATGGAGAGCAGAGCAATAAATATTCATGCATTCGGGAATTTCTTATCATAGTAAGTTTCCCGTTTCTAAAGGTAGCATGAAATATCTACTATTGATGGGAATGTAGGCTGAAGAAGTTGTAACAATCAACACGTCAGCACCTACACTGTGCTTATGCTCCAGTCAAACTATGCTTGGGTCCATGTCTCAAATTCTTGTGGATTCACGAGGAAAAAGGTTGGAGGATGTTCTTTGCAATGTTGTTTATGTTGCCAAGAATTGCAGGCAGTGGGTGTCCTTCAACAGGGAGGACACCATTCATTTAATTTAAAAATATACATAAACCTGCAAATCAAAGAAACAGAATTTCAAAAAATATGCATATAAGATTACATAATAAACAGATCAAATATGAAACTGATTATACTTAGAAGTAAGAGATAATGGTAGCAAGGAATTGGAACAAAAGAAAGTAAAACAAATACCTTATACAGATCTTCCACAATTAATTTAATCCTCAGAACTTGAGGCCCAAAAGTTAGAAATAAGACTAAAAAGAAAAAACAAATATTATGTATATACGGTTTGTTTTAAATATTTATCTTTTCTAACAGAATCACTTTTTAAAGTTGTACCTCTTTTAAAATATTTATTTTTCCTTCCTTCCCTTTTTTTCTGATCCTTTCTTCCCCTCCCTTTTCCTTCCCTTCTCTTCTTTTTCCCTACTCTTCCTTTTCTTTCTCTATCCTTCTGCTTTGTACCCTCTCTCCTGGCCTCCTTCAACTCTCTCTCTTCTTTCTTTTGCCACTTTTAGCTAATTTCAAGTGCTCCTTTTAGAGATATACAACTGTTGGTATGTTTTATAGAGTATTATGAAGTACCATATCATCTTGCTAATCATCTAGTTTATAAGACAGTCTTTTGTGGGGACATATCAACCCCGTGGTCTACATAAATAACGTGACCAAATTATTTTCTAACAAAATAATGCATGTGCTTTCTCTAGCTTTTCTTCCATCATAATTTGACTCCCAGGGTGCGTTAGTAATATATGTATGTTCAAATGTTTACTTAATCCTACATTGTTAGATGATCTGGAAAAAATCATTCATTGATTTATTAATTGAGATTTTCACCAGACTAGCGATGGATATATAAAGATGAATATAATACAGTTCTCAAATTCTGGAAGACCTCACTCTTATGAAGAGGTATATAGCAAGTCATTTCATTATAAACTAAAATTTATAGTCTTAGTTACATGGTATTTTGAAACAGTAACTTTTACATTGATTTTGTGACAATAACTTTATATTTTTATATACTATACTTAGTTCACAGCCAGGGATCAAGTAACGAGGAAATAATAACAGATCATGCCAATTAACTTCTTTATAAGAAAGCCTTTTGTACACCAATTTCTCAAGAAAGGGATTCGAGGGCTGGTGAGACAGCTCAGTGGCATAAGCTCCTGCCTGGCAAGCTCGAGGTCCTGAGTTCGAATCCTGGTACCCACATACGAAAAAAGGGCCGGTGATATTGCTCAGTGGCACGGGCGCCTGCTGGCGCGCTTCATCCTGAGGTTGACCCCCGGTACCCACATTAAAAAAAAAAAAAAAAAAAGAGATTCGAAATTTGGGACACTGTCTTCTTTTACTTTGAAAGTTATAGGGGTCAGTGAGATGGCTCAGCAGCATAAGCACCTGCCTGGCAAGCGCGAGGGCCCGAGTTCAACCCCCAGAACTCACATACAAAGAACGGGCCGGTGATATCGCTCAGCGGCAGTGGTGCCTGCTGGCACGTGAGGTCCTGAGGTCGACCCCCGGTACCCACAAAAAAAAAACAAAGAAAGTTATGAAGTAGTAGTTAAGAATATAATCAAAAATAATAAGAATTTAAGAAAGAGATAAAAAAAAACTTAGTTGTGACATAAATTATCTGACATGTGAGTCCGCAGTAGGCACACATTCAGTTTTGCTTACAGGAACAGAGGTTGTTTCATGGAAAAGTGCCATTTGAATCAGAATATCAGTATTGAAAAAAATCAGACTAAAGACTAAGTGTACAAGAGCACCTTCCAAAAAGCAAAAGGGAAGACTTCATTTCTCATTCCCTTCTCATTCCATCCAGACTACAAGCTTATTGGTTGCTGTCGCCCACATCCAGGGTGGGTCTTCCCTCAGCAGTTTGCAGTCTACATGTGAATCTTCTGCTGATGCACCCAGATGTGTATATCATTAATCTTCTAGGCGTTTCTTAATCCATTCAAATAGACATGTTGCAATTAAGTGTCACAGTATTTTTGACTGGAACTATCCATTTAGTGTTTTCTCATTCAGTGTCCTCTGGGTTGGTTTAAAGAGCATTTGAACTAATCTAAGTTAAAATATCAAAGAATAAAAATTGTTTCACATGTGGTATTAACCCAAATGAATGAATTAATATTGCCACTTACTGCTTTTGAAAAGTTTTATATTGCCACTCTGGCTATTTCGGGGTCCATTTGTATCTAGTTTCCATGGTGAAAACTCCATGGTGAAAACTCAGAAATCTTTTTCTTAATGAGCCCTTGTCCTTAGTTACAGATAGACTGAAAGATAAGATTGATGCAATGTGACAAACTTGAAAATATGTATCACATGATTCAAACAACTGTTTCTCTGTAGCCACATCTTTTTTTTTTTTTTTTTTTTTTTGTGGGTACCAGGGGGACGACCTCAGGACCTCGCGCGCCAACAGGCACCCGTGCCACTGAGCGATATCACCGGCCCCTTTTTCGTATGTGGGTTCCGGGAGTCGAACTCGGGCCCTCGCACTTGCAAGGCAGGCGCTTACGCCGCTGAGCCATCTCACCGGCCCTACATCTTTTAGATTCTTATTTTATAGATATAAATGTGAGATGTTGATACCAATCTTCTCCTCTGATTACTAATTATTATCAACTATTATTCAGGTTTAATTAAAATTTCTCCTAATCTAACTTAGAAGTTAGATTCTATCTAAACTATTTGAAAACCAGAATCTCTATAGGACATATATTCTATTCACTTGATGTCTTTGATACAATAATGCGTCAAAAAAAAAAAAAAACTTGAACTCAGTCTTGGTGATATATATATTTTTTTCTGATTCAACTTGACCGAGTGGGAGCTATATATTTTCTAAGATTCCTTTACTACATGCTTCTGAGTCAGAGTTGACCAGAATAAAAATATGCATGAGATACAGAATAAAGTACAGAAGCAGGAGTCGCTCCTCTCTTAAGGTCAAAGTCGTTGATTAAACACATGGAGAGAGGATACAACCTGCTGGTGGGTTTCAGTGTCTTCACTTGGCCACCTCTTCGTGTCTCATCCCTGTTTCTGGCTGCTGGCTCCTTGACCAGCTGTTGCCTTGGGATTATCAGAAGATGTAGAGGTGACAGCTCTGATTCTTCAGCATCCCCATTCCAAACCTTGATCTCCAAGTCCCCCCATGGTTGTGTGACATCCAGCTCCCATAGGAAAGCCTTCTTTCATAACCCTTCTCATGGTTCTAATTTCTTGATTGATTTCTGACTGATATAGCCCTGTAGGTAATTTCATTCTGGATTTTAATAAAGAAAATGCCATATATTTTTCCTGAATAGTTTCCCTTTAGTTAATTCCTTTGACTCATGATCCCCTTTATAAATTTGGTTTTAGAAGAAACTCCAGTTCCATGAAAACTGAACTTCACCTATGCTCTTTATGAGAAACAATAGGAAAAAAATTGCACACTACCCTATGAAATAGTCTAGATTCTTTACTAACTAGCTTTGAAAAAGACCCAGCGCACTAATATATATCAAATACTTAGAATTAGTCTTTAGTTTTTTTTTTTTTTTTTTTTTTTTGTGGGTGCCGGGGGTCGACCTCAGGACCTCGCGCGCCAACAGGCACCCGTGCCGCTGAGCGATATCACCGGCCCCTTTTTCGTATGTGGGATCCGGGAGTCGAACTTGGGCCCTCGCGCTTGCAAGGCAGGCGCTTATGCCGCTGAGCCATCTCACCGGCCCAGTCTTTAGTTATTAAAATAAATTGCCAAATTATTTTATCTAATATCCAAATCTGTTCATTAAAGGGAATTACACACACATGTTTATACAATTAAAATACATATCTAAAGAGAACAAGTTGATATAAAACTAACTTTGAAATGATTTTAATAATTAGTTTCATATAGTGAATTGTATGAATATTTGACAAAGGAAAGAGCTATTCGAGAGGGTATTTATGAGTGGAGAGAGGATTTCACACAGGTGTAGGACTGATCTTCATCTCAGTATAAAATCTGACCTAAATTAGAGTTGTGATATGTGAGTTAGAGTATGTTGGAAGGTGAAAATCTACTAAAAAATGAAGGACACCATGTAGGTTGCTGGTATAGAATTCTGCACTTTCATTTGTATCTTCTCAGTAGATATAAGAGGGGAAATCATAATAACAATATCTGTCATAGGAATAAAATGAGTATAAATTAAAGAAAGGCCAAGGGAATGGTACAAATCTATAAAAATGATCATAATGGTTATGATGATCTCCCTTTCATTTTTCCTTTTTTTTTTTTTTTTTTTTTTTGTCTCACACTCCTAGGGGTTTCTTGCTGATAAGAGCTAATTTGATAAAATAATCTGTAAAACTTTGTCAGTGGGGTTTGCTTGGTTCCCAGGCAACAGACGCTTATTTTAAATATGGTCTTTCAGAAGCCATGATTCATCATTGCTGTCTAAATCTGAAGTGACATTTAGAAATGGAGACTTTTAGGGAATGAGATCTTTCTGTGGGTTAATCAATGCAATGCACCATCTAGTAATTGAACATCCACACTGCGCGCTTACACTCATGCACTCACCAGGAAACATGAGCCAAGCCCTTCACTCACAACAGATAATCAGAGATCAGTCCTGCGCAATCTCCTGTCATGGAGTTCCCAGCACCAAGCAATTATACCAGACTTTCTTCTAATACAGAATAGAGCAATAAGAAGTAACATAATACAGACATAAACTAAATGTTAGAAAAGATGGTGAGAAGTGAGTGGACAAAGCAGGCATTGCAGTCAGAAGAGGTGACCCTACCAGAAATATAAATTTATGGAAATATAGGCCACATTATAGATCTTGGGGTGTTCTCAGGTATTGCTGAATGGTGACTATCCCAAGACCATCTGTGGTGATGGTTTTTTCCAAACCTCAGTGATTGAATAATGCCATTATATTTTCCCTCATCTGAAGTTCGCATATTTGCTCCTATGCCAAGCACAACCACATAACATTCTTTACTTTTTACGTAATTAACTTTGTGTTGATTTTTTCTTTTTTGTTAGTTAAAATAATTCTAAGCATTGGGCTTGATATAAAGGGAAATTTCCCATAATGACAACTAAATACATATTAGACTAATAATATGAAGGATGTCTACCACCTGACACAATCTTGAACATCGACAGTGGTGCACTACTGTGAAAATGAGACAGAAGCAAGAGGAGATGATGGTATCAAAGATGGTGAATTCAACAGTGCAGACGAGACTTTGTGCTTAGGTGTAAAAAGTAGAATTTTTGTTTTTTCACAATGATCAGAACTCTGCTATGAGGATTTAATTCTGAAAAAGTTGGTGCTATGAAATCAAGGGAAAAAGGATTATTAGATAGGGCAGTAAATGAACTTCTTTCTAGCTTCATCTTTAGGAGTCAAGAAAAATGTTGCCATTATATGAAACTTAATCTGACTCAGTAAGGAGCTTACCACATTGTATGTAATACCACCTTATCCTACATTTCACATACATTTATCTTTATTACATTGAATCCAGTTCTTTACACCTATCTTGTGCTTCTTTATGGATTTCTTAAAGATTTATGTTCTTCATAACTAAATCCCTAGAGTCCTAAAATACATGCAAGATACAAAAGCCTAGATGTTTGTAAATGATAGAAATAAAATAATAGGAAATATACTGAATCTTGCTTAATGATTCCCAAATTAACCAATTAGAGTCTGCAATAAGAAGGAAAGAATTGCAGAGGTTCTGGAAACCGATCACAATGACTAGGTGACTTGAAATACAACAAAGGCAAAGATTGCTCTAAAATATCAGTCTGGGGAAAGCCAGTGCAAGAGGTGGCAGTGTGGAGGGACATAGCTGAGTGGAGCCCAATGGAACAGTGGCTCTGTGAGAGACTGAGTAGAAAGGTTTGGGGCCGCTCACAAGCCATGGGGAAGAAACAGAAAAACAAGAGCGAAGACAGAGCCAAATATGCACTGATTTTGGTGCCGTAGCTGCATAAATAGAGGAGCTGGTGCTGACAAAGAACAAGAACCCCAAAAGACGCAGGGGAAAAAGAATGAGGAGGAAAGCAGGACCTTGATGAAGATCAAATTCTGAAAGAACTGGCAGGATTGTCTTTGGAAGCTCAAGGCATCAAAGCAGACAAAGAAATTGTTGCAGTGATGTCAACAGAAAAAGGTGAACAATCCACCTCAAAACAAGATTAAAAAAAAAAAAAGACCAGAATGGCAAAAAGCAAAGTTTTGATGATAACAATAGTGAAGAATCAGAAGATTAATAGTCAAAATAAAAAAAAAAAAGTTTCCAAAACCAAAAGTGGAAATACACTCTGGGAATGATGATGGGGATGAGGATGATTTTAAGAAACTTTCTAAAAAAGCTACAGGGAAAGCTAAGAAGTCAATTAAAAAGTGGAATGGTTCAGATGAGGATGACAAAGACATTAAAAGAAAAAAAGAGCCTTCCAGGGCAAACTTTTCAAGTGAAAGTGATGATGAGGCTGACAAAGTTTTGCAATCTAGAAAAAGACAGGAAAACAAAAAAAGCCAGGTCCTAATGTCAGTAGTGAGAATGAAGATGCTGACTCTTCCCTCAAAATAAGCCAGAAAAGGAGTGCAAGAGAAAACAGCAAGATAAAGAAAAATCAAAACTATGGAAACTGAAGGAGAACGAAGAGTTAAAAACAGGTAAAAAGGATCAGGGTAAACAAAAATAATCTCAAAAGAAACCTGAAGAGGAGGTTGTCAAATCCAAAGTGACTCCTGATGGTGGAGCTGCCGCTGCCTCTGCAGAGAAGAGAGAGATTGCCAGGACTGCAGAAGATGCCAGCGAAGGGGATAAAAAGAAAGCAAAGAAAGAAAAAGAAAGCAGAAAAGGAAGAGAAAGAGAAGAAAAAGGGACCTAGCAAAATCACTGCTAAAGCTATGCCAGAAGCTCTGGCTGAACTAAAAGAAGAAGAAAGAAGAGAGAAGAGGAGGAACGCATAAACAAAGAGTTAGAATCCAAGCGGAAAGAAGAGGGACGATTGGAACAAGAAAAAGACAAAGGAAAAAGCAAAAAGGAAAGGGAAAAATGCTAGAAAAAAGAAGGGAAGCTTTTAGTTTAAGAACCCAGAACCAGAGCTGAAGCTACCCTTAAACTTCTACAAGCCATCCAAAGACTCTGCCAAAGAAAAGGCCAATTTATGAAGACAAAAAGAAGAAAAAATCACCACCGCAGCTAAAAAATAAAGAAGTGTCCAAGGCAGTGGAATTAAGTGCTGCTGTTGAAGTTGTGGAACAAGGTGTACCACAGAAAGAAGAAACGCCACCTCTGGCTGAGCCAAAAGAAGAAAAAGAAGAAGGAGAAAGAAAAGGAGAAGCAGAAGCAGAAAAGGAAGAGGAAGAAGGGGGAGGAGGTGGAGGAGAAGGAGGAGAGGAAGAGGAGGACAAGGAGAAGGTGAGGATGGTGGATTGGATGACTGGGAAGCTATGGGCATGGATGAAGGGATAGGAACAAGAAGGAAACACAATTCATACAGAAGTAAAAGAAAAAAAAACAGAAATGGAGGAGGAAGAGGAAGTAGAGGAAGATGAAGAAAAGGAAGGAGAAAGTGGAGGAAATGAAGGTGAATGAGATTATGAAAAGATGTCAGTGAGAAAGATTCAAGGTAAGCAGATAAAAAGCAAAGTAAAGAAATAAGCTCAGATGCTGAATATGACTCTGATCATGATTAAACTAAAGAAGCATGGGCTTATGACAAAGAAAAACAGAGAATTGAGAAATGACAACTTGAATGTAGTAAAAACGCAAAAACAGAAAAGCCAAGAGTCCCTATTAACTATGTACTCGGACGTGTGGACACAAGGATGGCAAAAATTCTAGATTACCTTCATCATATACATATCCAAGATGGTGAAACAGGTGGTACCTCACCACAAACTGGGGCCACCAGTGTTCCCCTTGAAGCTATTAATAAGCTGACTAAAACAATTAAAACTTTTGTGTGTGTGTGTGGGTACCGGGGGTCGACGTCAGGACCATGCGCGTCAGCAGGTGACTGTGCCGCTGAGCGATATCACCGGCCCTTTTTTCGTATGTGGGTTCCGGGAGTCGAACTTGGGCCCTCGCGCTTGCCAGGCAGGCACTTACGCCACTGAGCCATCTCACCGGCCCCAATTAAAACTTTTGACAGAGAGAATGTACAGATTCCAGGAATGCTGATTATTGATACATCTTCCAGTAATCTGAGAAACACAGGAAGCTCTCTTTGTAATACTGCCATTTTAGTTGTTGATATTTTTCATGGTTTGGAGCCCCAGACAATTGAATCTATCAACCATCTCAATTAAAAAATATATATATCCCTTCATTGTTGCACTCAATGAAATTGATACATTATATGACTGGAAAAAGAGTCCTGACTCTGATGAGGCTGCTGCTTTGAGAAGCAGAAAAAATAATACAAAAGATGAATTTGAGGAGTGAGCATAGGCCATTATTGTAAAAATCACACAGCAGGATTTGAATACTGTTTTGTTTTATGAGAACAAAAATCTCTGCACTTTTGTGTCCTTCCTACTTAACTCCGAACATACTGGCGATGGCACTGGAAGCTGGATCTACATTCTTGTTGAGTCCACTCAGACCATGATGAGTGAGAGGCTCGCACACTTTGAAGAGTCGAAAGAACAGGTGATGGAGGTTAAAGCTATCCCAGGAAAGGGCACTATAGATGTCATGGTGATCAATGGGCATTTGAAGAAAGGTGAAGTGATCATTGCTCCTGGAGCAGAAGAGTCCATTGTCACTCAGATCCGAGGCCTCCTCTTACCTCTTCCTAGTAAGGAACTGAGTGAAGAACCAACACAAAAAGCATAAAGCAGTAGAAACAGCTCAGGGAGTAAATATTCTTGGAAAAGACCCAGAGAAAACCCTGGAGAAATCATCTAGACACTAAATGTTATCAAATTAGCAGGAAAAGGAGTCTATGTCCAGGCTTCTACACTGGACTCTTTGGAAGCTCTCCTTGAAAATTTTAAAACTTCAAAAGTGTCCTGTGCAGGAATCAACATTGGCCCCATCCATTAAAAAAAAAAAAAAATCATGAAGGATTCCGTGATGCTGGAACACAGTCTTCACTATACAACAATTTTGGCCTTTGATGTGAGAGACTAAAGTGATGTACAAGAAGGGGCTGATAGTTTAGGAGTTAGACTTTTTAGTTCAGGAATTATTTATCATTTCTTTGATGCTTTCATAAATACATACAGACAAGACTACAAGAAACAGAAACAGGAAGAATTTAAGCACATAGAAATATTCCCCTGCAAGATGAAAATCCTCCTTCAAAATGTTTTCAATTCTCGTGATAGGGGTGGAAGCAGGTCAGGTGAAACAAGGGACACCCATGTGTGTCCCCAGTAAGAACTTTGTGGACATCAGAAATAAACGACCAACAAGTGGATGTTGCAAAAAAAAAAAAAAAAAAAAGGACAAGAAGTTTGTGTCAAAATACAACCTATCAATGGCAGATCTCCCAAGACGTGTGGGAGATATTTTGAAGCTACAGGTGTTCTAGTCAGTAAGATTAGCCAGCAGTCCATTGATGCACTCAAAGACTGGTTCCAAGATGAAATGCAGAAGAGTGACTGGCAGCTTATTGTGGAGCTGAAGAAAGTGTTTGAAATCATCTAATTTCTCCACATGGGGCAAAAATAAAGTAATGCAATATTACGTTGTAATACCACCACCAAGGCAAGACAAAAAATGGAGCAGATGTTTCTGGACACTGATGGATTTAGGTGTATAAAATGTTTTCCATGAGAAACCAAGAAACTTCCACTGGTTTGACAGTGGTCAGTTTCTTGTCTCCACGGTCCCAGCATGCCTGTTCTCTCCCCTTCCTTGCCCCACCTTTCTTCCCTACTTGGCTGCTGTTTTAAAGTTTGCCATTCCCCAAATTTGGACTTTTATTATAGATTTAAAGTTCTCTTGATTTTGTACTGATTAAATCAGTCATGTAGTATTTGACTGCTTTTTCATTTTTAAAATCAGAAAAAAAAAATGTCAGTCTGGTTGAAGACCACAATGGAATAATATTTCAAGAATAAATCAACCTACTGGAAAATGGTGTTCTTTGAGCCACTAAAAACCGTGTCATGCTATTCCTCGAAGACAAAATTATAAAAGATTTTTATAAATTTGTGAGCTTCAGTTATACAGAAGTTGTGGTCTCTGACTGAATGAATATACAGTGGCCTAGGGAAATGAAGCTGTGTTGTAATGGAAGAACCAATAAACTGTTCTATAGTTTTGCCTTTGTCACTTGTCATCATGTGTCCATAAACCACACACTCTTGTCTCAGCCAGTTCCAGTTCCTGCAATGCAGCACTGGCTGTGATTACCACGTCCAAGCCATTTCTACATCGTCCAATGAAGTAATGGTGTTTGAAAGTGGTTTTGGGATTGCTTCTACTCTTGTATCCACCATATATAGAACAATCTAATTAATACCTTTACAAAATATAAACCACATTAAGTTACTCTTCTGTGGGAAAATTTCAATAATTTCTTATTCTAGGTTAAAATTTAAACATCTTACTAAAGCTACAGGAAGATCCCTTGGACATAATGTAGACATTATTTTTTTCCTCTGTACTGCCAGCACCTAGTATGATGCTTAATACATAGTACATGCTAATAAATATTTCACAAATACATAACTGCATGACACAATGCATAAGGAAATGCATGTATTGACTTTAACCTCCTGCCTAATTAGTTGACAGAGTCAAAGCTGGAGAATGGATCCCCTGATTCCAAGGCTTTTTATTTTCATTGTCCCAAAAGTGTTCATGAAGTTATATTTTTTGACTTCTATGGAACCTATGGAAAAATAATTATTTTCTTAGATGCTTGCCCAAAATTAAATTGTGGTCTCTGGCTAAGGATCAAGTTATAACCCAGATTTTGGTCCAAGTTTGCCGGCAATCACAGCATTTTATATGTTTACCAACTGATCTACGTAGCCTCTTTAACATGTTTTCACTTTATAATATGGGGATGTGCATGTATCTATCTCTTATTCATTCATTTTTCAAGATACTTTCATTTTAGATATGATACAATTTCAGCATTTTATAAATTATAAAGAGCAAGGTTGAAGGGAGATTGGATTCATCATGTAAAGGTGAAATGATTCTGCTTTTAAGCAATGAATATCGATTGCTCTTTTAAAATGTGCTTGAAGAATTCTTGTCACTGAGGGAAACATCTTTCAAGGGCCTCTTGAAATCCATTCAAGTGTAAAGAAAAGGGTGAGGAAGGTATGGTAAAGAGATGACTATTTTGCATATTAAGTTGTTTTGAAATGTACTGTTCTTGGGGTAAGAATAAGGGCTCTCTCTGAGAAATACTGTAATCAGGTATTCTCGCAAAATTGTGGAGTGACTGTGTTAGCCTGTGATATGCAAAAAAGAATTCATGAAAAGGGAGAGAAATTCTGGCAAAAAATAAATCCTGAGTAGCTGAGATCATTTGAATGAAATATTTTCCATGCTGTTAAATTTATACCTGATATTATAGGTTAGTTCTGTTATACGAAGAGCAGGGGTACACCAAAACTTGTTAATGCGTTTTATTGTGTGCTAAACTTGAGTTTTTCATAAACAGGTGAGTGGTTTTTGGTAAATTACTTACCATTCTACACAATTATTTCCTTTTTTGTAAACTGAAATAATTAGACTTAGGTGACAGACTTTGGAGACTGTCTCCATAAATAGCTAAAATAAAGATAAAGATTGGTGAGATGATTTAAGGACAAATGAAACATTTACAAAATATTTAGTTTGCAATTTTTATATTTGTAGATTTAAACAGATAAGTTAGTTAGATTAAAAAAACTCTATGTATATACCACACGTATAAATAAGAAAATAAATAAATGATAAAATAGATATCAGATTGGTGTAAAATGCGTATGTATTCGAACAATTGAAAAGAAAACTCCTAGTAGTCATTCTGGAGATGGAGTATCTCAGAAAACAATCTAAAAGGATAGTATAAAAATGGAAGATCTTAGTGATAATATAACTTTCTTTTTAGATAAAATAAAATGGAGATGTTTTAGGTCACATTTATTTTTATTATATTGCTGTTTCTAATATTATTATTATATTATTGATTACAATTATAGCAATTAGTATTTAGAGAACTGTGGCAGGAGTGAACACAGAATGGTTTCAGCATAGAGGAGATGAGGTCCTTCCAGAAAAAAAAGAGGCAGCGCTCAGCAGAGCATGCACTGTAATTGCCAAGGGATTAATATTGCACCCACTCTAAGTTCCCCATTTGTACTCAACCCAGGAATCTCATTTCCAGGATGATCAACCTTTCTTTGTCCATTCTCTGGTTCTTACATTGCATAATAAAACTAAACATAGTCCTAATCAGTAGAGGAATTTTCTAAGATACTTAGCCTTGATGTGTAATTTTCAAATTTACTGTTTTAATTGATTTTTCTCTTTTAGCTTAATCTCTTTCTATGGCTATTTTCATTGGATTTTATCCTCAGACATTTCCCCTTTACCTTTTGGAATACAAGTTCCTTTAAGTTTAGAGGCAGCTCTTTGTTTATTTTGTTCCATTTCCAAGCCTGGCTTTCGGTGTAGAAGAGATACTCAGTGAATTTGCTATGAGTCACTATATGAATGTTGTGATAAAATATCTACCCCTAACATTGTACACACCTAAATTCTTTTCACAATATAGATTATTGTGGTGTTTTGTATATAGAAATGTTTTGCTGTTTTTTTAAATAAGATCATTTTGAGTCTAGATGTCCCCCCAAAGCCTCATGCTGTCATGGGGGCGGGCTTCTAGAGTTTGTGATTGATTCAGGGTCCAATGCTGGGATTATGGGTGTGAGTGCTACATGTCCCTGGGGCCTGCATACAATATAAGGGAGGGAAAGAGGCTTGCTCTCTCTATCTCCTCCCCTTTTTGCCTCTTTTGCTCTTGCTGCTTTTGCTGTCTTCCTCCCACCATGAACTGTTGGCCCTCTGCCATGTGCCACCCTGCCTCAGAGCTAGTGGATTATAGACTGAAACCTCACAAACTGTGAGCTGAATAAACCTTTCCTTCCTTAATTTTGGGTGTCATGTATTTTGTCCCAGCAATGAGAGTAAAGAAACCAACACAATTATTTTCCTATGTGCTCAACTGTATTATTTTAAAACTGTACTGTTAGTAAGTCTTTAAGAACATTGGTGTGTTCAAGGATGGGATTATATTAACTGCTGTAACAAAGGGACCTCATCAGAGATTTGTAATTGTGCTCATATTTTTGGAAAAAAAAAGGATTTGCATTCAAATGAGAATAAGTGTTAGTGTACCATATAACTATTTGCCTACTATGAACAGTCATTTTCTACATGCATGAGATACAAATACATCTTTAAAAATCTATCTTCTAGGGACAAAGACAACAAATAATAAGAATAATGAACAGGTCAATGGTAGTTTGTTAGAAAGTGCTCAGTGAAAAAAAAAATAGAGCAGAGAGAGTAGGATCTAAAATGCTGGTAAAAGGACATATCCCCAAAATTGGACATGTTTCTACCCATAATTGAAAGCAGAAGAAGACGTTTATAAATCTGCCAGTTATGTTCAATGCAAATTCTAGACATTATAGTATAAATGCAAAAGCTATCACCATACAAGCTGAGCCCATTTTCTCACAAAGTTGACAAAAAGAAGGAAGTTAGGGGGGTATTGATGAGAAATAGAAGACAAAAAACATAGCTCCTGCTACCTGAGAGAGGTCCCAGGAAGTGGGGTGCCAGGGTACTCTCTTTGTCTAGGTCTTTAATAGATAAACAGAGCACTAGAATTTGCTCAGTTGTCCAATGGTCACCTATTACAGGTGGCTCTGTGGGTTTAAAGTGACCAACTGGGGCTCAGGTTCTCTAAACTAGTTAATGTGCAGAGCTTAAAGGAAACCAAGTCTTAAAAGAAAACTGGTTATCTGTACTTTTAAGTTCCTTGAAATTCAGCCCTGGAGGTAGGGAGCAGTTGCATTCCTTTTCCCCTGGGGAACTCCTTTCTAGGTCAGAGGAAGGTCCAGTCCCACTGCCTATCTTTATTTTGATTCCTGTCAGTGGGCTGACCACCTCAATCCACCTTATGCTCTGTCTCTTGTTGCCTATTCATAAGCTAAATAACTAAACTGCTTCTTACATAACTACTTCCCTACTGTTTTGTTTTTCCCCCATTTTACTCTCTGGCTCATGAAAAGTTTATTCCACTTTTCTTAAGCATCTAACTGTTATGCTACATTTTTTTTATAGAGATGATTCTAAAAGCAAATGGAATGGTCCTAATTACCTCTCATAATGTTCACCTCAGATTTTTAGACCTACTATGCTTTTCCCCCTATCTTGACAAGATAAACGTATCTCTAATTAAAACTTTTTTGCCCTCTATTGTTCCCTTTATTTTCCATGAATCTCTATTCTCTCCTGACCCCTTGGCATATTGATATGCTCATGTGTCTAATAGTCTGAAAGAAACGAATGTGCAAAACGACCTTATTCCTTGTAAATGTTCACACTATTAGAGAAATCTTCTGCCTCCAAGACCTTATTTCATACTCAGGACTCCACTTGCATTCTCCTTCCTTGTTTTGTTTGTTTGTTTTTGTTTTTCAGTAAATTACTAGAGAGGACTTTGAAAATCAGTAATATGTCATGTTTCGATACATTTATGTATTTTTTCTCAACAGTCCTGTCTGGTGATTGGAGATTTCTGTTAAACTTCCTCTCAGCAAGGACACTAATATACAATTAAATTAATCAAGTTGTTTTTCAATCTTTATTCTTTTTATTCCTTATAATGTTTGTCAGTTGATTATTCTGTACTGTATTCTGTTCAAACCTTAAACATCCTGTCGTTTTGGCTTCTGATGTTTCTTCTCCAACCCCTCTAATTTTTTTTTTTATCTCTATTCTCACTGTTACCAGGTTTTGGGGTTCTGGGTTGTTCCTTCTAGAGGTGCTTTCTAGGTTCTTGCTGCTTTGAACAAAGAATAGTTCAAGACAACTAAATAAAGTAGCAAGGTTTTACATTTAGCACAGGTATTAAAGGTAGGAAAAGACATATGCTCTACAGAGTGAGTATGTGCCAACTAAAGGTAGGAAAAGAAGTACACTACAGAGTGAGAGCAGGCCACTGAAGAATTTTTTGTCTTCTGTATCTCCCAATCATCAGGCCAACATCCGATCTAGGCCATCCTATCAAAATCAACTTGAGTTCTCAAAAAAGAATTAAAGATATCATTTTTCCAATTGGTCCCAGGTGCAGGGCTTGAGCTCAAATGTCCTGCATCTCTGTGACTGAGAGGTCACACCTATTCACCCAGCCAGTATGCCATGCCCTAATCTCCTGCCTCATTTCTGCCAGAGAGACATTAATCCCCATAATTCTTTGTGGGTGCTGAGGGTATGGCGGTCTTTGTCTTCATATAGCTATTTCCTCTGAAAGGGGCTGTAGGCTTCCTCCAACTTATGTGTTCTCCAACTACCTTAGGATGTTGTGGCTTACTGGCTGGGCTGAAAAAATGAAACCCTGTCAAAAGACAATAAGAGAGGAGTTAGTGTCTATATGTGAAGAACTGTTGAGCTGCCTCTTCACTGGGAGAAAGTTTGGTGAATTTGTCAGGAGAGAAACTTAAATATTAGGTTGGAGATGTACAGCCCAAATATGAGAAGAAGGTCAGAATTCTGTGCCTCCTTTGGAGGAGATAGTATGGCAGAGAGTGATATTAGATGAATTACTAAGAACCTGAGACCTGAAGCCCTAGCAAGATTATTCACCTTTTGTATCTAATTTAAAGCAGGAGTTTCAATACAGGTGTTCTTTTAAGTTGTGGGAATTAGGGGTCATTAGTGACTAGTTATCTGCACTCAGTGCAGAACTGGACCATTACTTTTTTTTTTTTTTTGTGGGTACCGGGGGGTTGACCTCAGGACCTCCTGCGCCAACAGGCACCCGTGCTGCTTAGCGATATCACCGGCCCCTTTTTTCGTATGTGGGATCCGGGAGTCGAACTCGGGCCCTCGCGCTTGCAAGGCAGGCGCTTACGCCACTGAGCTATCTCACCGGCCCTGGACCATTACTTTTTGAAGAGGAGTCTCATTAACAGCTTGTTCTTTGCATTGTTGGGTATGAGCCACTGGAAAGGGAACCTGGGCTCAAGTAGTCACCTGTACTCCTAGGACCTCTTCCAGGGGTGGGATGCGATGTCCTGTGGGTCTAAAACTGTCTGAGATGTATGCGGAGGGGACCGGTGTACTAGCCTAAGGATTAGGAGGCCAAGGACAACACATAGTGTAATTGTTTTCATTAAGCAGGTGAGAGAGAGAGACACGTATCCCCCTGAGAAAAAGTGACTATCTAAGGACAGGATCATCAGTGAGATCAATTTCCTCTTCTTTAGAGGCCTGTTTAAGTACCACATCCTTAGGCGTTTCCAGAGATGAAGACTCATTAAAACCTGCATATAAGGAATTTTACCCCACTTTTCTTGTCTTTGCAAGAAAGATCTAACTGAAGAATAGCATCATGGGTTAGGCTGCCATTCTGTACCCATCTTTTACCTCTTGAGACTACAGCCTAATAGTGAGTTTTCAAATATTACCACTATGCTTACCTTTTCATATCCACTTATTAAAAACAGTCTAGTACTCAAGTAATAATTTATTTATTTATTTATTTTTTTTTTGTGGGTACCGGGGGGGTCGACCTCAGGACCTCGCACGCCAGCAGGCGCCCGTGCCGCTGAGCAATATCACCGGCCCCTTTTTCGTATGTGGGTTCTGGGAGTCGAACTCGGGCCCTCGCGCTTGCCGGGCAGGTGCTTAAGCCACTGAGCCATCTCACCGGCCCTCAAGTAATAATTTAAATGTTCTTTTTGCAAATATTTGGCCACAAATAATTTCTCCCAAGTCTCAATTTGACAGTACTTCACTTTTTGTGGCATTTATCACTTTTTACCTTGGCTAATTTTCACATTCATTGTTCAACTTCTATATACGAGGTAAGACCAGGGGTCATAGTTTGATTATTTTTATCCTCATTTCCAAGTGGGCATCATAGTGTCTATGTTGGTTGGTGCTTGAAAGTATTTATTGGATAAATGCATGTGTGAATGAATTAATGAGTAATAAAAGATTTGTGTGTTTCTAAAACTAAAAGTTTCTGTTTTGGAAAATTTCCTTCCCACAGCAATAATACTCCAAGTTTTTAGCTATTGCCTTATGTTTTTTTTCTCCCAATTTAATATGCAAATCATTGACTTTAACAAAACAAGTATTTCATTGACTGATGAAAATGCTTAAAACAACAAAAAGGGGGCACATTAAGAATCAATGGAAGCTCTTACATCTGTATCTTTTAAACACCATCTGTCTCTAAAGTTGCTAGATGAATCCAAATCCCATCTAAATTTTGTTGGTCCACAGCAGTAAAATGCTTAAATGGCCATTTTAGACAGATTGAACGTATTTCAAATAGACAATTTAGTCGCAAGAGCATTTTCTTGGTGGATAACCCTACAGGGATTATAACAAATACAGCTTAATTGGTTTATTAAGTAAAATTTACAAAAGCCAAGAGCCTTCTGTGAAAAATTTTAGGCATAAGTAAGGTATAGGTTCAGTGTGTAATAAATGTGATGAACTATTGGGGTTGTAGAAGGGTTGGTGATGTTTGTACATATTAGAGGACTTTTCAGGCTAAATGAGAGGTGGCATCTGTAAACATAAGTACATTTTAAAGACATATAAGACACAGTAAATGTGAAATTAACACTAAAGCCAAACATAAAGGTTTGTTTGGTATGGTATCTTACTGAGAAATCCTGGCCTAAGAATCAGAATTCCAAAATGCTAGTCTGGAATACCCAAATTATAAAATAACATGAAACTTCTTAATTATTCAACAAAGCCACAGTCATGAGTACTATTATCAATACACAGCTCTGAAAAATAAACCTTCCTATTTGCACATATTCATAGGTATACAAACTAGCATCTGGAGTTTGCTCCTTATGTAGTTACACTAGTAATAATAAAATTAAAGATTTTAGAGTATTTGGATATGGTGGTAAAGAATGTGATCTTAGAGTGAGTTACTAAAATGATGTATGTAATGCTACGAAATGGGACAGATGTATCATATACCACTAATCATTGGAGTTATTAAAAAATAATTATATTATCTATTTCTAAATCCTTCCATTAGCACATGAGAAAAAGGTTTAAAGGAGGAACACATTCTTCCATGAAGACAGTTTTCCAAAATGAGATGTCCAGGTGGCCATGGTTGGATGAAACTCCTCGTAATCTCCTTCTCAGTTGGCTACTTAGGTGACTTTTATAAGTAACTACCAAACTTTCATTTCTAAAGGCTGTGATATAGTAAAGAATACCAACAGAGACTCTAAACATGGGAAAAAGTCATTTGGAAAGCTAAAAAAAATTCAAAAAATGCATTCTAGAACTTCCTGACTCTAGCAATTTATGCACAATTTAATGGCAAATTAAGTGTGACATCCAGATGAATCCCTTTCATTCCTCTAAATAGTTTTCACTATCACTAGGGCCAGAAACTTTTTCATATAGAGCTTTATTCTAGGTTGTTATCAAGAAAATATAAGGCAGTTATGTTAAATTCAAAACAATATGAATAATAATATCTTACTCTGGTTTTTTCATTATTCTGAGCAGCTTTATTTTATATGTATGAAAAATATCATACATGCATGGCAATGTTTTACTTTATAACATTTCTTATTATGAATTGAGTGATATCCTCTCAAAAGATTTGTTGAAGTCCTAATCTCTAGTACCTGTGAATGTGCCCTTTTCTGAGGTAATGTATTTGTGCATAAAATCAAGGCATGATGAGGTCAATAGAGTGGACCTTAATGAGACATGAGTGGCATCCTTGCAAAAGGAGATCATCATGCAATGACAGAGACACAGGGAGGTGGCCATGTAATGGCAGGCAGGGACTGGAGCCATATAGCTGCCAGCCAAGGAATACCAGTGACCTGAGTAGCACCGAAACCAGGACGATACAAGAAAGAATTCTACCCAAAATCTTGGAAGGAGTACGACTGTGTGGATTCTAGGCCCCTAAACTGCAAGAGAATAAATTCCTGTCGTTATAAGCTACACACTCCGCCACTTTGCTCTGAGAACATGAGGAAAATAATAAATTTTTCATAGATTTCAAAATTTAAATTATTCAGGACCTGCCCTTTGAGCTTAGATATCTAAAAATTATGATAGGGAAAATGTAAGGCTCATGTAGAGGTCGTTTGGAGTTTGGTGGGAGCCATGGAAGGGGCACAGAGGCAGTGACAGAGATTTCAGTGAACACCTAAAGCTAAAGACAAATGGGCTACATTCCTCAATGATTTCATTCACCTCCTCAGCCCTGGAAAAAGAAGTAGGATACGCCCATATTTTATTACCACTACTTCTATGGAGGAAGACAGGAATCACAAAATTCAGGTCACTTACACCAATACAAATCTTATTCTTCCTATCTCATTAGACTTTAAGAACTTGGGCAAGTAGGTGAAAGAAATAGAAAACAACAACAACAACAACAACAAAAACCCTCCAATAATTATATGGGGAAAAACTCTATGCTCTTAATAGCACATGAATCTTTGGATTTATAAGAATTGTAGGCAACTCCTGACAGCAGCAAATGTAAGTCATAAAGCTCTGTAGACCTGGACTTACTCCTGCTCTTTCTTCATGGGCGCCTCGATTGAAGTTAATTGGAGATTAATCATGGAGCCTACCAAGGAGAAACTCTGTCAGAGTCAAGACAAACCCAAAATTTGGGTATTACCGAAGTTTTAGTGATAAGATCTTACTTGTAAAATTGTTTTCTGGGAAATAATTTGTTATCAACAGTTTCACATAAATTCAATTTTAACAACCATCCTCTGAAGCTATTTGGGTATGGTGAAAGAAATCTGGGATGGTAAAGTAACATACTTAGGATCACACATTTTAGAAATGAGCCATCATTCTTTTCTGGGTTCCGTACATGCTGAATAACCAAATCTCACGTAATTTTGCTAACATCTACTTTTTTCAAGCTAACTATTCATCTTCACATATATACAATGTTATTGTAAAGAAGCACAAAGTAAATATGACCATATCTGATCCAATTCCCCTCAGCTGCCATCTTCTCTTTCTATAAACTATAGATAATATTTGCCTGCCTGTTTTGTGGATTTTCATCTATACTTACATCAAAAACTCCATAGGCTGTAATCCCAGCACTCAGGAAGCTGAAGCTGGATGATCTCTGTGAGTTCAAGGCCAGCCTGGGCTACATAAGTAAATTCAAGGCCTTGTTAAAAAAAAAAAAATAAATAAATAAATAAAAAGCTTCACAAGGGCAGTTCTTAGCACCTTCATGTGATACTGTCCTTTACTGCAATGTAAATTCTTTCACCCCTGACAGAATCTTGCAAGTTTGCCATAAGTGTTCCTGGTGTGCTAAGCATAGTATTTAGGTTATTTTTTAAGCATAAATACTCATAGATTATACTTTATAAACTAAAAAGGATGATATAATATGCAATCATTCATTAATGAGTTAAGGTCAATGAGATTAGTTGGTGCAGAATATTTTTGATTGAGAAAGAATATTTTTCTCCATCTATACACAGTACCTTGTGATTTCCATTATCGTTAGGAAGGACCTTTAATTATCTGGCTTGACAGTGTCAAATTGATGTTACTTATGTAAATCAAACTCTAACATACAAATAATACAAGGTAGTATTGCTGATGTTTTCCACTATCTCTTGCTGTTGACTCAGTACTTGTGCATATTTTCTTGGATTTTCTAACTTTTTTCTGTCTTCTTAGCCAAATGTTAAAACAAATTTCACGTGGTGACTTTTCTCCTTGTTCTATTCATTTTCCTATTATGACTCCAATATGAATATGTTAATCAACTTGATGCTTTCTAGATAATAGGATTCCATTGCCCCAAGGAAGTGATCATTTGAAAAAAAAATATATATATATACAAATGTTTTATATATGTTGTCCTTTTTTATCCTTTGAAATAAAATACACATTCTCATGAACTGCAGGAGGTGGTAGCATGAGGGGAATCCATGATACCAGCAGAGTTGGCACGCATGGATGTCAACAATCATCCAGGACATTGTTAAGCTGAGGATTCTCTTACTGGTCTTCAAAATAGTACCTTTAACTTGAGAACAGAGAATATCAATTTCTTTGAGTTCATTTTCTAATTAAAATAAGGGTATTGTTAGCCAGTTAAAAATAACCCTTTTTCCACATTTTAACATGTCCATAAAAATAAATTTATAAATGCAAGTAAACATTCTATTCCCCCACCCCACCCCTCCTAACTCAGCATGGATGTTGATTCATTTTCTTTCCACTCCTTTTCAAAGTGTTTTTGTGCTCTAACATTGTAAGGAAAAAAGAAAATGGCAAGGTGTCCAGGAATGATGGGTCTCACGGAATTGCTGACTTCAGGGACATTTGGTGCTCTTATGATAAGTGACTGAGAAAATGAGATTGGCCTACAGGTCTTGTGAATAATGTCAGTGTTTTGGATACAGGAATATCTTTTTACTTGAACTCCTAGAAATCCCTACATTAGAAAGTGTCTGAAGGTTTTCAGATCTATGCTGCTAAAGACTTTGAAATGGGCAATAAGAAGTTATCACTAAAGACAAACAGTAGAGACACCTGCTTTGGTCAGGGAGCTTGAAGTAGAGGATTTTGTAGTCTGCTTTCTCTCTCTAACTTTGCAATATTAACAGCTTTGCCCCTGTCATTTGAGGGATCGAAGCAGAGCACTAAATACTAAAGTGATTACCATAGATGAATTTCTATGGTATGAATTTCTATGGCACATCATGGAAACCAGCTCTTATGAGAGTTTCACTATATGGAAAGGAATTTATTGAAAGTACATGAAGAAATTCAATAAAATGGGCAATAATTTTTCTATGAAATCTAATTGGGCTTTTATTCTTTAACAATGAAATGCTTGCTAGTACTGAGTGAACACTTCAACAACGCATACTTAAATGAAAGACTCCTAGGTCTTTGAAAGTCTAACAATGTCAATTTTATTTTGTGTGATACTCCACATTAAATGATTTGGTGAAATACATAAATAAGACAAAAATCATCTTCTCAAGAAGCCATCATCTGCCTGAATTATTAGTCTTTGTTTCAAAGCACCCTGCCTTTCTAGTGTGTCTCAAAAGGCTTCAAGCTGCAACTTCCTAGGTAACGTTAAATAAAATGGTCTTGATTTCCCATTTAGATTTTCACTCTGATGTTTAAAATAATTGGAAATCACCAGTTATTAAAGCTGGATACCACCAAGTGTGCTTTAACTATTGAAAATAATTTTGCACAATGACAAGACAATGGATAATGATCTCAACATGGACCCAATGACACTGAGAAACCCTGTGCTGTAGTTGGTTCTAATGGACAATGACCATGAGAAGTAAATCCAGGATCACGAGGAAACATATTTTGATTTAAAAAATAGGGATCTTAGCTCTGTCATATGCAATTACTCTCAAGTAATCAAAATACTTTATTAGGCTGAATATTTAATTCTTGGAATATGCCTGAAGGCAATTTAATGTTTTTATCTGCCTAATTATGTGTATTTGCATTTGCATTTTTTCCCAAATAGTCCATTGTTAGTAATTTTCCCAGCATGGATTCTGTTGAAATTAATAAAATGAAGATTTCAGTTTTACTTTCCATTATTCCAGTGTTTTAAATCCAACAGTTAGCCCAGAGAGAAGGCATGTGATTGTCACTTTACTCAATTACAGATGCTGACCACAAACCCCACCTTTTCTCTGTGTCTTCTCATCTTCTACATAATCTCGCAGATAATCTCATAATTACTCAAGTAGTTCTGGTACTGCACTTAGAGCACAATAAAGACTTGACATCATGCTTCAGCAGTTCCATAGTCATTTATTCTCAAGTTTAGAGATTCCCAAGGAAATCATGTTTTAACTGATTGTACTTTGTGAACTCAGGAGTGAGAAGACAGAGGGCAAGCCAAGTTATAATTTTAAAGACTCTTGTGCTTTTCATTATTGAAATAACAGTGAGAAAGACATTGCATAAGGACAGAATGCGCTGTTTGAACATTTTTCATGAAAATATACATAATTAAGTCTTAGCTCTACCTATGGTAAAAAAAATAAGAGAAATGACTTTTTTTCTGCATAATATCTCCAGGAGGCTGCAAATATGTGTATATAATGTAATGTGATAGAACATATATGCTAATATTAATATATCTTGATAAAGTAGTCACAGATGGGGTTGAGGATGTAGGTATCGTGTTTGCCTAGATACGCTTGCCTAACATGTGATCCTAGGTGTTGAGTTTGATCGTCAGTGCACACACACACACACACACACACACACACACACACTCAACAACAGATATTAAACTCAGTTTTAACATTGCTATGATAAAAACACAATGGCATCTACTTTTCAATTTAGCCTTGATGTTAGATCATCAAATGAGTTTGCTCACAGAAGATTTCAAAATCAATTTCATTTTCCTTTGGGAAGTCTTGGTAATTCAATAAATGTTATTAAACATGTGGAATTTTTAAGAACACAATTTCTTGAGATGTTTCTTAGAGCATATCTGTCAATGAGATACAGTTGGAAAAGTCCTAGACTTGGACATTAATACCTTTGTTTCAAGTTTGAGCCCTCTTAATATCTGCAACTTTTTTTTTGTTTGTTTGCTTTTGTTTTTGTGGGTACCGGGGATCAACCTCAGGACCTCACGTGCCAGGAGGCACCCGTGCCACTGAGCGATATCACCGGCCCTTTTTTCGTATGTGGGTTCCGGGAGTTGAACTCGGGCCCTCGTGCTTGCCAGGCAGGCACTTACACCATTGAGCCATCTCACCGGCCCCCAATATCTGCAACTTTAAGACCACATTAATTTCTCTGAATATTAGGCTTATTTTCCTAAATGCAGTGATATTATTTCTTTCTTACTGTGCTGCAACAACGCACTGAATCAAAATCACTTTGCAATGAGAAATATATCACCTGTTTATAAATCATCGTAGTGTAAGAGTTTATATGTGTGTTTTGTAAAGGAAAATTGTACTGGACACTCATAAAAATGCAAGGAAGACTGTTCAAACTATTGCAATAGGAGTCAAGATTATTTCAATGGGAGAACTATTAAATACAACTCCAGTGCAATATAAGGTAGAAGAGATTTTATGTGTTGGGGGAGCTAATGGAAAAGTACTAGATGATTTGTTGTTGTTGTTGTTTTTGTTTGTTTGAGGCAAGTTCTCATTAAGGTCCCCAGACTGGTCTGAAATTTCTGGGTTCAAGTGATTCTCTTTCCTCAGCTTCCCAAATCTTGCAACTACAAGTGGGAGCCACCATGTCCAATCTTAAGTAAGAACTGATTTTGGGAGATGGCTGGTTAATGTGGCTAACTGAAGTTAGGCTCCTATGTTCCACACACAGAATGGAGGTATGAGCTGCATCCTTCTTGATGACTACAGAGGATTTACATATGAAAGACGCAGAGAAAGAATTTATAACTGCAAATTTTTCCAAAGTGAAAGCTTTAAGAAAATCAAAAACTAGGAGTGAGGTTATGGGCTTATAATTAGGAAGAAAATAATGTTTAATCAAAGTAAGAACACTGTTTTGGTCCATGTATGCTGATATAGTAAAATTTGATAGGCAGAAACAAACAACTGAACCTGCAGTCACAAATCTACCTTTTGTTCCGTTTCTGTCACTGCTGACCCACATTCATCCGTCCCTGTTACTTTATGCCAAAGTTGATTTTTTTGATGTTGGAGTTTTAAATTCAAAATTAATAACAAGATGATATTTTAAAAATACCAATAACAAAATCTTCTACAGGGAGTGTTTTTCTCAAAATTTATTGATGCATGTATTCAGAAGAACTTAATGCAATGACAAATATATCGGGTTTTATCCTTTAACTTAGGTAAATACAGTATTGGCAAATTTCTTCAGACATTGTGGCCAAGAGTGGACTATTACCCATGCTGAGTTGCATGCTTCTAGACCACTAAATTTTTCCTGAGTCCTAATTCTGTGATGCAGTTGACAGAAGTTTTTGACTTTCTGGATCCTTTTCTCAAAGGCCTTGTAGTTTGATTGCATATTTGAACTCAGAGTTGCTACCTGGCACTTGTCTAATATGGCAAGGCTATACTTTCACCATGCTAAAATATTGAATCTTGACAGTATTTTCTGATATAGCCAGGGACCTAGGCATTCACTGAATTAGTGAATAATGAGATTCAGAGTTTAAATTCTCATAATTCATAATAGTGAGAAAATTTTAAAATAACAATTATATCAACTGCATTTGTTTAATTATTTACAGTTGTAAGATTTTATCACACACATGAATTTATTTGCTTTTTAGAGCAACTATATAGGTTTAGTAAATCCTGGCCTTATTTTGGGAAATAAAATGAGCTCAAGAAATTATGTGACATTTGAAAATTTGTGCAGAAGGTAAAGGTTAGAGATGAGTGTAAATGTCTGTTCTACAGGGTAGAAGAAAGAGCATAGGGTACTGTATGAAACACAGATTTTAGAAAAACACTAGATCTTGTGTTCCAAATAACTTTATTTAAATTAATTCAAAAGCTAGCAATTTTCTTCATTTGTGAGAGATATTTTGAGAAATTAGTAAAACAATATTAATGAAAATTCTCATGAATATCTTACATACTGGAAGTGCTTAATCTACAGAGTTACCTTTTCAGTTTTCATCTTTTTCTCTTCTTTCCTCCTCCTGCTGGAATCCAGTTGTTTTTTCTCTCACATCTCACATTTTCGATAAAAAGTGAAGCAAGAAACCTTAATTTTATCTTATGTTTTAAAATCAATAACTTTAAAAAAAAGGTAAATATTCACTGTATATTTTGATCACCCATTGTATATAAATATTATTTACTTCAGTGGGTATTTGTGAGACTTAAATGACATTATTTTAAATTTTCAATAAATGTTAATTTTACTCCATCACTTCCCATAGGAATTTAAAAAGACACGGATACCATACTCAGATTTTATATTTAAGTCTTCTTTTTTTACAAAAAGGACATCAAGTTTTATAGGAAGGATCTTGGCTAAAGTCATTCAAAGTGTTCAAGTCATAATTAGAATTCAGGTTGAGTATTTAATGTAAGGCTCTCTTCTGCATCCCGCTGTTTCTCATTGCAGGTTGTTAAGAACAGTACATTAGAGGAGCAGTTGGGATAAAACAGTTCTAGAAATTCAGGTGAGGTGGTGGTGTAAAGATGTGGAATAAGCTAATGGAAGTTGCTCATTTTGAAGATCTTGTTATGAGAGAAAAAGTGGAACTGAGTCAGGTGGCTAATCAATAGGGTGTGTGTGTGTGTGTACATGCACACTTGCTCTCAATCTTGTGGAAAGGTGAATTTTTGTAGACTTTACATTAGAGAGGAACAGATCAGTGAGTTAGAAAAAAATGATAGTTTCTTCAGATATGAAACACTGAGAGGCGATATTCAGAAAGGAGTTTGGCACAGTGAAGGGAAAGCTCAGAGCTGAGAAACAGCTCATGCAGTCTAGAAGCCATAAACTTCAGTCCTGCTTCTTAAGAGCTAATTTACAGCAGCATGTCTACTACAGTCCCATGTTTATAGGTCCTGTTCCAAGGCATTAAATATTCAGGCAAGTGAGCAAAAGGGCTCAGTGCCATGATTCATACTGGAAAACTGTGCAAATTTATTAGCAGAGCTTAACTACATCAATTTGAATGCATATTTAAAAGTGAATCAATAGAGTGACCCAATTCTTTAATATTTTGACAGTGTTTCATCTTCCAATATGCAAATGCAAGATCAAATAGCCCATTGTCTTTTAAGGGTTCCATAATTCCAGGCTGCAGTTGAAGAAATGCAAGACAAAGAAAGGAACTTCTCTTCTGCAAGGAAAATATTCATTTTTTATTAACTTCAAATTTAATATTATAAAGAGAAAATATGTATTAATACATTGATACGAATATGTTAAAATTAAATGTATTGAATTTTGGTTTCAGGTCTGAATGAAAAGAGCTTACCAATCATCACTCACATTCTTAGAAGAAAATGGTAGAAAAACTAACAAATGATGACATTTTTAGGATCCCCAAGAAAACTGATATTGCAGGGCAAATTCTCCTCCCCATTCTCAAAATCTGGAGACACGAGACAATTCAGAAACTAATAGCCAGGATCTGTTTACACTGGAGTAAAACTTTTTAACTGAGACTGTGGAGTACGTGGAAACGTTAACTTTGACAAGACTCCAGAGATTGAGAATGGATTAACATGGAGTGAGACACTCCTGGGCCTATTACTAATGGGGGAAATCATTCATGTTTTTCATTTTCAGAAATTTCACACAATTCTTAAAGTAAATTTTCCTGGAATGGGAAAGAGAAAAAATCATCATGAGGGAGATCTAAAATATTTTTCACAACAAAAGCCTGTGTTCTACAGGTAAAAATAAATTACCAGGTTTTTCCTCCACCCAAGGATAAAGGCACTCCTCCCTCTCTATTTCCTTTAACTTTTAAAAAAGTTTGTTTATAGGAAACTGAACAACTAAGGCCCACTGAACAACTAAGGTTTAATCCCGAAATTATAGAGTGCTTCCCCTCTGACACACCATACCACCACCAAAGAGTACCCCGGTAGAACATAGTGAGTTACAGGTGAAAGAACTTCAAGATGTGAAGATCTGGGTTATCACTGGAGAGTACATAGAGATACACAAGGTCAACAGACAGACAAAAATGAGGACAAGGAAAGAATTTACAACTTCTGACATTTGTAAGTCCAACAAACATTAAACACAGCCCAATTCCTCACAAGACTGATATGAATTCTATCACTAAAGCCTAGGTGCCTACCACCTAATATCATATGTCACACCTCAAACAGCATAGCCTTACAGGCGTGCCAAGACGTAAGCAAAAACACAGTCTGAAGAGATAAAACAATAATTTAAAGTAGACTCAGATATGAGACAGATGGTGGACTTATCAGGCAAAGAATGTCAAATAACTATGATTAATGTTAAGTATTTTAATGCAAAAAATAAGCAACATACAAAGCGTGCCAAGACGTAAGCAAAAACACAGTCTGAAGAGATAAAACAATAATTTAAAGTAGACTCAGATATGAGACAGATGGTGGACTTATCAGGCAAAGAATGTCAAATAACTATGATTAATGTTAAGTATTTTAATGCAAAAAATAAGCAACATACAAAGCCAATGCATAATTTAAGCAGAAAGTTAAGTATCCTAAAAAAGGAAATGTTAAAAGTCAAAAATACTATACCAGAAATTTTTTAAAATGCTTTTGATGTTCTCATCAGGGAAACTGACACAGATGACTCAAGGGCTCAAAGATAAGGATGAAAAATTTTCCTGAACTGAATGCAAACAGAAAACAGAAAGAAAAAAAGAACAGAACATCCCAGAACTATGGGACAATTTCAAAGGATGCAACATATGGTAATTGGATTAACAGAAGAGTGAATGTATCAGAAAAATATTAGACTTAATAATTGCCATGGGGCCGGTGAGATAGCTCAGTGGCATAAGCGCCTGTCTGGCAAGCGTGAGGTCTTGAGTTCGACTCCTGGAACCCACATAAAGGAAAAAAAGGGGCCGGTGATATCACTTAGTGGCACAACCACTTGCTGGCAAGAGCGAGGACCTGAGGTCGACTCCCGGTACCCACATAAAATAATAATAGTAATAATAATAATAATAATTGCCAAGAATTTTCCAAAATTAATGACAGACATCAAACTACAGTCCAGAAAACTCAGGGAAGACTAAGAAAAAATTATGTTTATAAATGAGACTTAAACATATCATATTCAAACTGGACAAAAGAAAAAAATACTAAAAGAAGTTATGGATAAAGTGAGGGAAACACTTTACCTATACAGAAACAAGGGAAATGATTAGAGTGAACATCAATAAGAAGAAATGAGTTAACAAGCATGAAAAGACATGATTGAATCATGTACATAATTAAGTGTAAGGAGTCAATCTACAAAGACTATAATGTACATAGTTACAACTATATGGTAATCTGTAAAAAGTCTCCAAAACAATGGACATGGTGGAAATATCAGTGATTGTCAAGGGTTTGGGGAAAAGTAGGGAAGGTCAAGGAAGTGAAGAATTGAGTATTTTGGGAGGTGTTGATTTTATTCTGTATGCTACTTTATGGTTGATGAATGATTTTATGCTTTTGTTCAAGCCCACAGAAATTGACAGCACAAATAGTGAATCCTAATATATTAAAAATCATTTCAAGTTTAGGGAACCCCAGAATGGAATGCGAAATGTGACAAAAATTTGTCTTTATTGTAAGTGGGTGAATCAATCTTACTGAGTTTTGGGAGAAAAGTTGCTGTCCTAACTAATGTTGGAAATGAATGGGAAGGCTAAAGGAGCAGAAGGTGAATATGAACACTATGTTCTAATTAATAAACTCATTTCCCATGGGATACAGGTTAATAATTCTAAAATGGCTGTACATGTATGCTGGAAAGTAACAAATAAATAAACAGATGGTGAATGATGAGAGCCGGATTTTCTCCCATTGAGGTGGGAAAGGAGACTAGAATGATCTATGTGATTGATAATGGATTAGATTCAAAACAATCAGTATAAACTCGTTTATTTTAATTTAGACACAGACATTTAAACATAGAAATATTTGGAGATATGCACACAAGGTTAGAGGACACACTCTAACATGTGTCAGCTAACAGCAGCAGTAAGCAGCCAAGTAAATGAGGACACCTGACACCCTGACTCTGGTTCTTAGCACCGCTATCCCATAAACAGAACCAAGGATTCTCAGAGAAAATTTTGGATCTAGAAGTGGGTAGGAAATACGCAAGATGGAGATGGAGGTCTTGTAGTGTTAAAGAGTAAGGAAGGGCTCAAAGCCAAATAAAAATGTAAATGATAGTGGCATGTCGGAAGGTACACAGGGACCAGCTGAAGGTACTTCCAGTGGACAAAGTAGGAAGAATTGAACAAAAAAAAAAAAAAAATCAAGCAGCATTAATTTATAGCCCAAGTATATAACTAATATCGGCGAGTCCAGCCTAGTATAAGTAAATGAGTAAAAATAAATAAATTGGAAAGAACAAATACTCTTGCAAAACTCCAAAAATCTTTTGTAGAACCTGTGCTCAAAAGGAGTGAATCCTGACTTCCCCCTTTTTGAGTGAAACATGCATGTAGTAACTTCCTTCTTTTTATTATTATATGCTTGCCACACATAACATACGCATTCATGGTGAAGGGGATTTCATGTCTTGATCCATTTTTATTTCCTCTTCCCCTCTACTACTTCTCATCACCCCCATTCTCAAATGCCCTTCCCATCTCCACGAAGTCTCTCTCTCTGTTTCCTATTATCTATTTTCTATTTTGCTGTTCAAATTATTTATACTTTGGGTTTCTCATATAAGAGAAACCATGATACTTAACTTTCTGCGTCTGAGTTATCTCACTTAGCACTATGGTCTCAAGGCGCATCCATTTTCCTACAAATGACTTAAATTTATCCTTTAAGGCTGAATAGTACTCCAATATATATCACATTTTCTGAACACCAGCTGCACTAGAAATAACACCAACAATCCACAAATGAGATTATACTGTGCTACACTAAAAGGCTTATGCACAACCAAGGAAACAAACAACAAATTAGACAACCTACAAAATTGGGGAAAAAAAATTCCTAGCTATTCCTCAGAGAGAGAACAATTGTGTAGAGTGTGTAAGGAATGCAGCTTACTTCTGAAGAGCACAGTGTGGACAGGGGTTGAGGACAGGGGAGAGAATATTAGGATGGGAAAACCTGACACTTGCTATGCCATTTAAATAATCAGTCATTATCAGCAGTGATAAATCGTGTTAATAATACGCATTCTTGATGTCCATGATACAAATGTTGCTTTACCTAAGTGTTCTTCCTCTCAAAAGCCCAAAACCTTGGTCTGATCATAAAATATCATCTCGAACTGAAGAATATTCTTCAAAACTCCTGATAACAGCACGACTCAAAACTGTCGAGGTAATCAAAAGCAAGAAAAACTGAAAAACTGCCACAACTAAGTGGTGCCTAAAGAAATTGGATAATTAATTTTAATCTTATATTCCAGATGGGATCCTAGAAAAGAAAAAGTACATTAGCATAAAACAAAGAAAATGTGTGGTGTGGATCTTAGTTAATAATAACATATAAACGTAGGTTCAGGTATTCTAACCAATATACCATACTAAGACGCTTATAACAGGGCATACTGTGTACAGGTATATGGGATCTTTTTGTACTGTCTTTGCAATTTTAAGTCTAAAAATGCTTGAAAATAAAAGACATTAAAAATAAGTTTATTGACTGTTGGCAAAATGTCAACCATCCAAAAATCTCATTTAGAATTGAGGAGTCATTCTTCTCTTTTCCATGTGTTTCAATGACACATATATCATCAAGCTTCAATTTTACTTCTATTTCTGTTTGATTTATTTTACCTTATCTATCACATTTGCGCCAACTGTTATCATCTGGTTATATCTTCCTGGACTATTCAAAAAGCCTTGTAACTAGCTCCATTTCACCTGTCTCAAAATTAAAAAGATTTTAAATAATGGCTAATAAATGAATAGAAACTGAGAGACTTTAGCAACATTTTTTTTGAAAAGCAAAAGTTATTTATTTAATAGGTTTGATGGTCCTCAAGATATTTGGCAAAAAACAAACACTGAGAGCAATAAGAAGAAAAGTTTAATAAGGCTGTTTGCTGCCTGATCTGTGGCTACCCCTGAACTGTTATCTTCCTCATGTTTCCCTAGAAATATTTCCCTAAGTTCTTTGCCAAAATAAAATCTGTACGATTGTCTTACAAAGTCCTATGAGAAGCTGCTGTGACTTTTGTGTGTTTTGGTGATTGTTCTATGTGCTGACAGATAAAATAAAATGTTCATATTAAATATTTGATAGTAAATTGACCTTCAAGGAATTAAGTAAGTTGTCATTATTTCTTGGAGCTGGAATAAATTCTTGAGGAAGTAGCAACTGACAAAGTGTTTTATTTTAGAATAAAGCTTTCAATGAATGCTCAAAAATCATGAATATCTAGACTGTCTGTGGTTGTTTTTCGTGGCCCTTGACACAACATATATAAACATACATTGATTGGAAATTATCAAAGACAGCCCTTTTATTAATTGCTTGAGATGGCATTTAAATATGGCCTCTAATCCTTTTTTGCATTTCTATTAGGTTTTCGTAGTTACAGTGCACTCTGAGAAAAATATGATTCACTCTGTAAATATTTAAGCTCGTTAATTTTGAGGGGGGCGTACACTTAATGCACAAAATGAAGTCAAGCTGCACTGGTCACATTAGTTTCTCAAATTCACAAAATCACCTCTGTTCCTAGGTATGATATTCATTGATCCTTCTGTGTTTAAAAAATTTTGTTTTAGGCTATGAAGCTTTGTGTTTTTAGTTGCTCAGAGGGTTTGACAAGGGAGCCTGAGGGAATAGTGTGGAAATATTTGATTCTGAGGCTTGGACTTTTTCATCTGGAAGGGAGTTAAAATGGCATCGTCCAAGAACTACACTAGCAGACTTCAAAACTACAAGGCTGAAAAAGCAGCCTTTGATTTCTCTTATCTTCCCAGCAGGCATGCTTATCAGAAAAGATTAGGAGTGGAGAGTTAATGCTACCAACAGGACTGCCATGCTGAAACCTCCATTCACTGCCGACAGCAGTCTATTCTTTCAATGTTCTGAAACAAGGGGTAGCTTGTGGTGCTTTTTATTTCTCAATCTACCTGGCTTTTGTGAACATTCTCTTTGGAGGCAAAAGCAGAACTGGAGCCAAAAAAAAAAATTCAGCATATGTTTAAGGAGAGAATTACTTAAATAAAAACTGAAGAAAAACAAACAATGAAAATGTCCCCAAATAGGACAATGGAAAGAGGAGAATGGAGTGGAGGAAGATGTAGATAAAAAGAAGGAATAGGGGCCGGTGAGATGGCTCAGCGGCCTACGCATCTGCCTGGCAAGCGCGAGGGCCCGAGTTTGACTCCCGGATCCCACATACGAAAAAAGGGGCCGGTGATATCGCTCAGCGGCACGGGCGCCTGCTGACGCGCGAGGTCCTGAGGTCGACCCCTGGTACCCACAAAAAAAAAAAAAAAAAAAAAAGGAATAAGTGATTTTGACCAACAAAAAGTGTGTGTGGGGGAGGGGGTACAAAAGAAGTGAAAATAAAGGAAAGGTAGAAGTAAATTTATAAAGTATTCACAGAACAGGTAGAGTGAGGGTGAAGAAAAAGGAACTCACAAAATGAATGGGAACAACAGGTAGAAAGGAAAGAACCAGCTTTCTAGCAGCTGGCAACACTCTCCAAGGGCACTAAATCCCAAGGCAGCCGGGACCTCAGAACCCAAAACACAGGCTCTATCTGTGGCTTCTTAAACTTGCTCCCAGCTCCCACAGCTAGTCCTGGAAGTCTTGCTGCTGTCTGAATGTCACTGTGCCTAGCCTAAGGAGTCCATGATGAGGAGTCCAAGCCGTCTTGGTGACAGCCAATCACTGTTCATTTACCTCCACATGCCTGCTAACCACTGGGTTGGTGTAAGTGGTGTTCTAGTAAATTCTAGGAAAGTGTGTGTCTGGGGAGGGTGTTAGGTAGGTCTTCAGGGAGCAATGTCCAATGGAAGATACAGAGTAGGGTAGGACAATGACACTGAGCAATCGATCCTCACATTCTTTTCCTTATGAAGTTCACGTGGTGTGCACGTCAGTTATATATTCTTATGATGTGTTAGCTGCAAGCAAGCAAACCCATTTTTTCTGTTCCTTGCCTTCTCTGGAGTATCGTTTTTCTTTTCTAAATGCAAGGGTCAGATGAACAGGTCTGAAGAATTCCAGTAAACTGCTTTTATATTTTCAGTCTACTTCCACCTACTAAATTACAGGAAAATAGACGACAGGAGCATTCTACACCAGGGGAACATAGGCCAGAGGTCAGAATGGCCTTTCCTTTGCTTTCCCTTGGACCTCTTTTGAAGGAAAGGCACAGCTATTGAGTCATGATTCAGCGGGGGCTGTCATTAGTGACAGACCAAACAGCCGGGCGCCACAGTGTGTCACTGGCTTCCAGCCTCCTGTTCCAGCTGCCAGGAAGTGGAGGGGAGGAGGGAGGGTTGAGTGCTTGGAGCAGAGCCAAGAGCAGTGAGAACAGACAGACAGCTCTCTGCTGCAAAGAGCCAGGGCACAGCTGGGTCCATCAAGCAGCTCCCCAGTGCCCACGATGGAACAAGAGCAGGAGGGAAGGGATTGGCCAGGCCAGGTTCTTTTTTTTTTGAAGCTTAGGCACATTTTTGAAGGTGGCACAAACTACGGGGCCTCTGAAAGGATAATATATCATGCCAAGCAATCTGATCACTTAATTTTATTATTGGTTTTTGGAAAAGGAAACACCAAGTATGTAAGTTGAAAATTAAAATGATAATGGCTATAGATGTTGAAATAATGTCTGTGAATCATGCTCAGCATTACTGTAAAGTTATGTGGACAAGGTCATTGCCAAACTGTATACCTCTTGCTGCCATTAAAACATAATAAATTATGCTGGGTGCAGTGGCACAGACCTGTAATCCCAGGTACTTAGAAAGCTGAGGCAGGAAGATCTGGAGTTCAAGACCAGCTGGGGCAATTTAGCAAGACTGTGTCACAAAATAAAAGAAAATTTTTAAAAGACTGGGTATGTAGCTCAGTACTCCCTGGGTTCAATGACCAGTACCGAAAAAAAAAAAAAAATTCCCTTTCCTTACACTGTGCAGACTAAAAAACATTATCTTATTGTCTTATGTCTCCACAACCCAGTGAGCCTGGCTTGGAAGTAGTATCAGCTCTTTTATGCAGTTAAAGAAACTGGGACCTAGAGAGAATTCATTGCTAGAACTTGTTGCTTCTTCTCCTTTGCCGTCCTGTCCTGTCGGTCATCTCTTAAATACAATTGGATATAGAAGAGAATAATTAATTTTCAATTGTAACATCTTCTAAACGACTATCAGCCAGTCCCAGGCTGAAGTTACTTGAGGTTTGGATGGAGAACAGGTTACTGATTTTCCAGCCTTCACTGATTATGTTATAAAGTCTGAAACCCCTCATTTTCCCCTATGATCACTAAGTTTCTGTAAGATATCAACTCTAGATTCCCTCTCCAGAAAATGAAAGGCTTAAGGATTTTTTTTTTTTTTCTTTTCCAATTTTCTTTTCTCCATCCCCCATTGTCCTCAGGCCCTAGGCTAGGTAGGAGGAGGAGAGGCCAAGGAAGGAAAAAGAGCAATAGTATGTTAGACTCCTGCATCTAGGGCAGCACCATCTTTTCTTTCTATCTATTTACTATAAAGATCATCTGCTTGAAGTTTAGTTTAAAGAAAAGTCATCCCCTTCCAACCATAAAAGATTTGGAAATCACTAACCTAATGATTTGTAAGTTCTTTCTATCCATTTACTCTAAGCCTCCTGTCAGTACTTTAGGTTTAGGTTGGAGTGCAGTAACTCTTTTGGGATTGAAGGGTTCTATCGGTTACTGTGAAAAAAATTCAGTAATTTTGAGATCAAAACATCTTAACTCTTGTAACAGGGAGATGTCCTAGCATGTGGCAGCATGATTTGATTCTCCATTTCCTTTCATTCTCCAATAATGTGCATGATGAAATAAAGAATGAGCAGTTGCCCTCTTTCTATCTGTTGCAGTGGTGCATGCCTTATTTATCTTCTAAGACCTAGTTTGCCATCTAAAAATGGGTTAACAATAGCCTAGCATACCATCATAAGATCTTTACAAGCATGTTAATCAATCTGGTTTTTAAAATTTTTTGAGATACTAGCTCATTTTTATCAGTGAGGAATATTCATTTCTGATTATGTAAGCATGTGTTACAAACTCTCATAGTTGTAAAGACCAGGGAAGTAATATAAACTGATGAAATGGCCCTAATACAAGGTAACAGAATATGGTTTTTAGACTGTGGTGTTTACTCTGGGTACGTATTTTTTCTGACTCAGTTTGTCATTGGATCCAGTGGGCTCAGAAAGGCTATATATCTGCATACTTATTAGAAATTACATATTTTAAAATGCCAGTTTATTACTTTAAACCAAAATATTTTTATGAGGTAAACTTGGAAGTGTTTATTATACTAATTTGAAATAGGAGGAGGTAGATAGGAAGATTTTGAATTTATTCTATAAATGTTTCTAATTTACACTTCATTGCTATTAGACTTCAGGTCCTTGAGTAACTGTTTTAATAGAAGAGTCAAGGGCTGACCTAAAACTTTGTGTCTTATCTACTCTTGTTCGATATTCAAGTGGGAGCTAATTTAATGGATATATTTCAGGCCTAGATTCAGATCTCAAATTGAAATCAATAAAAAAGTCATGGTACAGACAGTTTTTAGTAACATACCCCTATCAAAAGGAGGTGATGAGGCCAAATGTGTCCACTTGCAGAGAGGGCTAGTGGAGTTGTCAGCCGCGCCTATGTAAATTTAGGGTCTAAGTTGTCCAAAACTGAGAGAAGTTCAGGGTTATTCCAACTTCTTTATTCAAAGTCTCCACATGCTGTGCAGCAATAGACCACTGCCTCTTACCTGTGGACGAGTTGTTTCAGGATAAATGTTCTCAAAACTTAAAATGCAGAAGACTTATTTAGAAGGCTTTTTTTTCTTTATGACCTTTATTTCTTTATTTATTCAAGCTATGAAATTAGCAAATAAAACTTTTTTACAATGTAAAGAATGTTAAGAAACAAGCATTCTACCTGTGTACATCTCCTTGCTATTATTTGGTCACTTTTACTTTCATTTTTAAATTTTTTTAATTTACTTTTTATTTTTTATTTTTTTGTGGGTACTGGGGGTTGACCTCAGGAACTCGCGTGCCAGCAGGCACCTGTTCCGCTGAGCAATATCACCGGCCCTTTTTTCATATGTGGGTTCTGGGAGTCGAACTCAGGACCTCATGCTTGCCAGGCAGGCGCTTATACTACTGAGCCATCTCACAGGCCCACTTTTACTTTCAACCGTAATTTTTATATTAACTGTTTCATTGTCTGATGAAACAAATAGAAAAGTAAGTGGGTTTTATATAAGCATATTTTATATTTATGAAATCTCTGGTAAATAAACTTTGCTCTTTAAGTTTTAACTCTTTATTACTATTCCCACATTCTCTAGATTCTTTTACCCCTTCAGACCAATGTTTGTAACTCTGACATTAGAATTGTAAGAAGAGCTTAGAAAAATATTGATGCCCAAGCCTAATAATTAATACCATCACAGCAGAACTTAGATAAAAGTGAGCACTTAAAAATATTTTTATGTTAAAATAATTTTAGAATTATAAAAGAGCTCCAAAATAGCGCAGGCTGCTTCCATTACTATTTACCCATATCTTATAGTATAATTATCAAAAGTAAGAAATCAACATGAGTTCAATACTTTCAGTTAAATTCTGGACTGTACTTAAACTTCACAATTTTTTCCAGTTAGGGGCCTTGTTCTGTTGCAAAATTGAATCAAGGATTCTACCTCACATTTAGTAGTCATGATTTATGTTAGTCTCTCTCCATCTATGACACTTTCTCAATCTTTCTTTGTCTTTCCTTACCTTAACACTATTGAAAAGTTTTGGTAAGGTATTTTGGAAAATGATCCTTGATTTGGGAGCATCTGTTGTTTTTTCAAGATTAGATTGAATGGAGTAGGGGAATACCATAGCAATAATGTGTCCTTCTTAGTGCATCAGTGTATTTCATTACTGATTTTATTAGAACTGATAATGTGGTTAAGGTGGTACCTGCCAGATTTCTGACTACTAATTCTGTTATTCCATTGATCTTGCCTGTAGCACTTATAATTGTGATGTTTTAATGATTATGTTTTATTTTCTTCTTTCATTCTACATTTACTAATGGAAATTCTTGTATAAAGAAGAGATGCAATGCCCCATATCTCTCTTGCATTTATTTAATAGTTTGTGTCAGTATGGATTCGTGGATATTTATTTTACTTCTCAGGCTGTAATCCAGTGCAAACATTATTTATTATGTTGTTCAAATAGATCCACGTTGGTCTCTGTGAATGCATCCAGGTTGGCTCCTGTGTACTTTCTAAAAGCCTTGATCCTTTGTTTACTTTATTTTTTCTTTTTGATACCATGTGATATTCCAAACTTATATTTTCACTGTCCCAGTCTGCACTATTCCAAGGAGATCTTGTTTCTTTTATTGAAGAATAATATCATGAATTTAAATATGTGTGGTCAGTGGAATCATTGCTAATGGCGTGTCACCACTTGTAGGCCCACTTAGAAATCAGATCTAGGAAATAAATGCACGTACAATAGCCATGTATACACACATGCACGTGCATTTCTATGCTTATCAGCACTTACATAGAGTGTTTAGATATGAGTTCATAAGGACACCTCCTCTTCAAATGCAGCCCCACAGGCCTCATTCTGTCACTGTCACTTAATTCCCATCCTTTCTCTCTCTTTTATATTAACTTATTTCTCTGATGATGTGAGAATCCTCTCTCATTATCTACCTTATATTTACTCATCTGTTCTCCACTACAATAAATGAAAAGGGAGTTCTCAATTGCTAATCATTACATTTTGAGGGGCGAATTTACCTAGATAGAACACAGTGTTTGCATATACTTTTTGGGGGGGTCTTTAGCCTTACAATAACCATTTAAATATTGTTACCCAAAACTACTGAGATCAGACATTTGCTTCCCTACTTGCTCTGTGTGGTTGTGTCTTTCATTTGTAGCACTGTGAGATTTGCTACAACCAGCATTTTATTTTTGGTTTCTTGGTTTCCCAAAAATACTTACTGATTTTTAAACATTTAAAATTTGCATCTACAGATTTCATTCTTTGTGTTATAGATAGATTTTGAAAAATTCACTGCGTTGTACATGCATCATAATACCGAACAGAAAGTTTCAGCCTATTAATGGATAAGTGGATAAAGTGCCAACGTCTTGATTATTCTCCTGTATTTCTCTCACTAACCCTTCCCTATGAACCTCTGACAGCCCCGATGTTCATAATACTAGTCTTATAATGTTGACTTTTCTAGAACACCATGCAATGGGACATTGTTATGGTTTGTGTCTGGATGTCCCCCCAAAGCCTCATGCGGTCAAGGGGGCAGGCTTCTAGAGTTTGTGATTGATTCGTGGTCTAATGCTGGGATTATGCATGTGAGTGCTATACCCACCCTAGGGAGGAGGGAGGGGAGCCTACATACAATATAAGGGAGGGAAAAAGGCTTGCTCTCTCATGCTTCTCCTCCCTTTTGCTCTTGTTGCTTTTGCTGTTTTCCGCCGCCATGAACAGTTGCCCTCTGCCATGTGCCACCCCACCTTGGAGCCAGCTGAGTATGGACTGAAACCTCCACAAACTATGAGCTAAATAAACCTTTCCTTCCTTCATTTTAGGCATTCGGTATTTTGTTTCAGCAATGAGAGAAAAGTAACCAGCACAGACATGCAATACATATCCTTTTGGGATTAGTATCTTTTATTTAGCGAAATGTCCTTAAATTCAGATATGTTTTTGTGAATCAATTGTTGCAATTTTACTACTGAGTAGTGTTCTATTGTATGGATATATATGTTTTACCTAGTACCTGTTGAAAGACAAGTTATATCTATTATCCATGTCAAATTAATTCTTGTAATAGGAATGAAATATGTATCAAGGCCTTTGTAAAAACTTCTTTTCAGTTTTTGGAGTTGTGAAAAAACATGTTACAGACATTCGTGCTCAGGTCTTTGTGTATTTGGGCTTTTATTTCATTTGGGTAAATACTTAGGAGTGCTATTGCTGGGTCCTATGGTATGTATGTATCTAACTGTCAAACTCTGAAAGTGACTGTACCTTTTGTGCTTCTATCAATAATGTATGAGTGTGCTATTTGCTCTGCGCTCTTGTCAGTACACAATCTTTTTAAAATTAAATTTTTGACATTCAGATAGGTTTGTGTAGTGGTATATTATTGTGCTTTTAATTTGCATTTTTCTAGAGGTTAGTGGTTTGAGCCTTTCTTATTTGAAATCTGCACATCTTCGTATTGTTTTATATTTTGGTCATGTTTTAGTTTCCCTTGTAGGCTTTCTTCTTAGAGTTCCTTATACACTCTGGATAAAGATTTTCCAGCAGATATGCACTTTGTAAATATTTTCTTTTAGTCTGTAAGTATAGTTGTACTTTCTTAATAGTACCCTTTATGTGCAAAAGTTTGTAATTATGATATAATCACACTTACTACTTTATTTCTTTTATGGAATATATTTTGATACTCTATCTTAAAAAAGGTCAAACCATAGTCACACAGATGATTTTATGCTTTAATCTCAAAGTTCTGTAATTTTACATTTATATATGATCTACTTTAAGTTAATTTTCTAAAAGGCATGTCATTTTTTGCATAAAAATATCTACTTTTAATTATATCACTTTTGATGTCGTGTATTTTGAAACTCTGTTGTTAGATACAAACACATTTGACATTACTGTCTTCGTGGAAAATTGACCCCTTTATTCAAAGATAATGTCCCTGTTTAATTCTGATAATATTCTTTATTCTGAAGTCTAACTTGCCTCATTAATGTAGCTATGCTGCTTTCTTTTGATTATTGTGCATGGGATATCTTTCTCTAACCTTTTACTTTTCATGTATCTGATGTTATGTTGACATAAATTTAGTATACAGTAGTTTGGTGTTTCTTTACATTCAATTTAATAACCATTATATTTTAACTGACATATTTACATGAGTCCTATTTAATGTGACTATTAATATGATTAAAAATCTACTCTCTTCCTAGATAATTTCTATTTGTTTTACCTTTCATTCAATTTTCTTTCTATACCTTCTCTTGAGTTAGTTGAGCATATTATTAATTCCATTTTGCCTACCCTATTAATTTTTTATTTACAAGGCTTTTTCTGTTAGTGGTTGTCCTAAGCATTACAGTGTGAATTAGTCAGTATATCTTCAAATAATATTACAGTGTTTCACATGTTTTGTATTTTACTGCTTATATTGTCATTGTCTCTCTCCTATCCTTTGTAGTACTGTTTGTAATATCTTTTACTTTTACATATAAAGTACTAGGAAGACAAAACAGATTGTTACATTTTTTGCTTTCAATAGCCAGTTATACTTTATTTTTGTATTTTTTTTATATTTATTTTTTGTGGGTACCGGGGGTTGACCTCAGGACCTCGCGCACCAGGAGGTGCACGTGCCGTGAGCGATATCACCGGCCCTATTTTCATATGTGGGTTCCAGGAGTCGAACTGGGGCCCTCGCGCTTGCCAGGCAGGCGCGTATGCTGCTGAGCCATCTCACCGGCCCGCCAGTTATATTTGAAAGTAAATTAAAATAAGAAAGAATAAAATTTCTTATTACCTTCATTTATTTTATTTTCACATTTCTTTATTTCTCCGTGAAGACCCAATTTGCCATCCTGTATACTCTTTCTGTTTGAATAAATTCTGTTTCCATATCTTGTAATTCTGTCTACTGGCAATAGATTCCAAGGGTTTTGGTTTTCCAAAGAAAACATTTCTACTTTAGTCATGTAAAATAATTTTATTTAACATGGAATTCTATTTAAGTCTTTTTTTTCTCCCCTTTAGCACTTTAAATATGCCAATCAATTGTTTTCTAGTTTGCATGATTTGTGTAAAGTTTCTCTCTTACTCTCATAATTGTTTTTCATTCTGTAACGTGTCCTTTGTTCTCTGACTGCCTTCTGAGTTTCTCGTTTTTCATTTTCAGCCATTCAAACCAAATACGAGAGGGGAGTGTGTGTTTGGTGTGCTCTTCCCTGTTGGTGCTGCCTCTCAGAGGACTGCAAGGTCTCCAGCAAGTTTCATGTTCCTTGCTCTGCACACACCTGCACCCTGTCATGAGTGCACCCCTTTCTTAGGCAGGCCTTGTGTCTCTGGGGCTTAGGTGTGTGGCCTTCTCAGTGTTCCTATCCTTCTCTCTGCACAGTTCTGAGCTCAGCATGCATTTAATCCTCATTACAGCCACACATGTTAATTATAATGATTCTGAGTCATTTCTGCTTGGCAGGAATCCCCATTCTGTTTAGTATTGATGAAACGCAGGGCTCTGTAATTATATCTGTAAAGTGCCAGAAGTAGATATTTAGCAAGTGGTTATTCTTTTCTTCTTGCCCTTTCTTAAAGCGTGGTAGGTTAGGAAACGTTATCAGGAGGGAATGTGTATGTGGGTAAAGAACAGATTTGTTTTCATCCTAATACATAATTTTTTTTTTCCTAAGTGGACCATAAAGTCCCTCTGCTCTGTGAGTGTAGTAATTACTTATTTACAGACTCAGCAATGACAAGGTCACTCTGACTTTCCTTGAGACGAACTGTCTTGTTAGAAAGCCTACTGTGCTCTAGCTGTTTGGCTAATGTGGTTTCCGGGGTTTGTGGGAATCCTGCCACGTTTGTTAGATTTTTCATGTTCCCTCTGCATTCAGGTATAAATGAGTATGCAGCTAGCATAATTCACATTCATATTCCATAAACATTTACTTCAGAGTGGGACACGATTTTCTTTCTGAACAAATGGCTTTTTTTTTTAGTGAAAACAGGCTGTTAAAAGCAGATTTTTTTAAATTTGCATTTCAAATAATGACACCTTCAATGCTCATTTTTTTTTTTTTTGTGGGTACCGGGGGGTCGACCTCAGGACCTCGTGCGCCAACAGGCACCCGTGCCACTGAGCGATATCACCGGCCCCTTTTCTCGTATGTGGGATCTGGGAGTTGAACTCGGGCCCTCGCGCTTGCAAGGCAGGCGCTTACGCCACTGAGCCATCTCACAGGCCCCTCAATGCTCATTTTTGTATCCTATAAAATTTTGTAAAAGTATAGGACCTTTATAAAATGACTATGGTAATGAATATACTTGAAGACTTTTCTGTTATTTGCCTATTGATCAATTTTCCTAGACTGATTAATATTCAAGATTAATAGAAATGAATATCATTGCCTAATTGAAAAAGCCTTCTCCTGTAGTCACTTTATTGTCATCTGACTTTCAAAGTAATTTTATTCTAATCATTATAATGAACAGTAAATACTTTCAATCTAGACCTAAATGTAGAACAGAAGGTCATTTAAAAAAAGTCAGAGAGATGAAAAGAAGATGAATCATTCTTATATTAATTTTTAAAGATACATTGTATAAGAAATTGCTCTTTTGAAAATGATAGATCCATGTTCTCAAGATTGAAAATATTGAGGTACAGTGTTCAGCATGATGCCCTTTCTTGGTCAAATAGGTCAGACACATTCTAAGGGTCTGTTACCTTCCCACCTGTCCTCACTATCTCAAGCTCCATATCTAGAGTTTCTTCCCCATTGTCAGAGGCTTTGCTGGAGACCCTCAGGGGAGATGCTACCTGGATGCAACAGTTTCCCATACACCTTTCCATGAGTTTCTTCTCTGTAGTTCCACTTCACAGTGGGACATGATTGCCCTCTTGGTTTGATTGGGTGGTGAATGTCTGATTGTCCAGCAACTCCCACAGCTTTGTCAAGTCTAATTCCTACAATGTACAGCCAATTGCCTGACAGTCATGGCCACCCTGCTCCCCTGTGTGAACCTTGCCTGAAAGTCCCTCTGCTTAAACTTCTTTAGAGGCTAATCCTGCCCTCTTCTCAAGGGTTTGCTAAAGTAGAAGAGGTGGTTGTAAGCATTTTTAGAAACAGTCAGTTTCCAGAGTAGAACCCATGGGATTAGGGAGAGTACTATCCCCCACGGCTCCCCTCAACACACCCATACTTCACCGTCACGTCTGGAGTTGTCCAGCAGTACATTCTGTGCAAGTTGGTTCCTGGATCTTGCTGCATTCTTAGGATTTGGCTTTCTCCCTGCTGATATGTCAGTTATCTTCACTCCTTGTGCTTTCTAGCATTCATGTTACTGATGTATCTGTTCATATTTTCTTCACCAATGTAGATTTATGCCTTAAAATTTTATATATTGGGATTTCCATTTTAGGGACATTTCAGGGGGGAGTGAAATCAGATACCTGTGTTTGATCTACCAGCCTTATTGAAGCACCTCATTCATATTTTTGAACTTTGTAATCTGGCTGCTGACTCTCAACCCTACCATTGCTCCTTCTTCATGAATAACCTAATTGTCAAATCAACAGTTCTTACAATTTCAGCAGCATTTGATGCTACCGATGCTCCTGTTTCTGTATTTCCTCTCCTCTCCTCTCCTCTCCTCTGTTCTCTTCCCTCCCTCCATCTCTCCTTTCCTCTGATGTTCTCTGCTATTCATGCTACCACTACCATATCTGAGGGATCCATTTTACGGCAGCTTTTTAATTAGGCATTACCCATTCCCTTCAAGGAAACTGGAACCAGAAGCTAGAGGGTAGAACATTTTAAATTGTATTGTTCCTTCACTGATAACTCAGTGAGGAAATGACAGGTTGTAAATTACCTCATGCTACCAAAGTTTAGAGCAGACAGCAAGTCAGTCTGCATCAATGCACGCTTCTAAGGGAGTCTGGCTGTCCACTATTTCAGGGTTTCTAATTCTTTGCAGAGCATCTGGTTAATAACATGTGGGATTTGGTTCTGCTAGGATAAACACTGAACAGGAAAATCCAGAGAATGGAGAAACGTCCTTTTCCAGTACACTGGAGACATGGTCTCAGTGTGCGTGAGGAACTGGACTTCTGCTCCCATGACAAACCCTTAACTGCAGGACAAAAGAGGCAACTGCAACTGAGCAAGTGTATGAACAGAAAAGGAAGTTGCATTTTTTTTTAAGGTAACTACCATTTTAATTAGAAATACCAGTACAGCAGTGATTCAAAGTCCTCTATGAGGTAGGAGAATGAGATCAGGAAGTTAGTGGGAGTGGAAGACTAATTTCCTGGTTCATCTTCACTAATTTTTATTCCTCTCTTGATCCTCCCCTGCTCAGATTTTGATATCATTCACATAAATCCCTGACCTTTCCAGAAACAAAGAAATAAAAAAGTGAAATAATACCTTTTTCAGTTTGGAAAAGCATAATTTACTGCAGTGTTAAAGAGAAGATAGGGTAATTTGCTATTTTTCTCCTAGATATTTCAAAATTGAAGTAGAATAAGTCAATCTTATTATTCATAGTTTCCATATTTGCAAATTTGTCTACTACTATTATTTATTTCAACCCCCAAATTATTATGTGTGTCATTTTCTGGTGATACATGGGCATATCTTAAATATCATTTCAAGAACATCCAGCATCTTTCTGTTATCTCAGTTGCCTTTAAGGGGGTTATTTTTAATTTGAGGTTAAAGAAAGTGGGTACAGTACAAAAATAAATACGTGGAGGGGCAACGGTGCAGTTTTAGCAATTAGGACAATGGAGGTGCTCGAGTATGCCACTTAGAAGCCTACTGAGCTTCTCAGGAATAGTATTGCGGGTGAAACCACAAGCTTCTCCAAAAACAGAGCTTCTGTGTGACCCATGAACAGCCCTTAAGCCCTCAAACCTTCATTTGCAGAAAGAGGGCTGTGAAGTCTGCCTGAAAAGACACTCCAACTCAGCTTCAGGTGTGGTCACATCACACACAAAAGGTCAAAGGTGTTCCAGAGGTTAGAGGAGGTGCCACTGCAGAGCAATGGATTAGACCCAGAAAGCAGAAACCAGGGGGAGTCAGTCAGGGAACCTCCTCTACAGTTAAGAGATGGGGGAGCCACTGTGATTTCTGTCCATCGGGATTTTATACCTGCTATGGAGCCCTGATTATTCCGTGGTTCCTGTTAATTCCTTTTTCTGAATGTTTATTTTATTATCATTGTACCATTCCTACTTCATATATATATATATATATATATATATATATATATATACACACACACACATATGATACTAGAGAGGGGGGCAGGTATCATTTCATTTAGGTAATAGGTTTCTTTGTCTTCAAGAACTAATTTCAGATATAATGAAGAGGACAATACATTCCTAAACCCTGGATTTGGAGCTAAATATACTAACTACAGGGATCTTACATGGCAAGAATGGTGTACTTGGAGGAATTCTAACTTTCCCTAGCATGTATTTTTCATACTTTCTTTTAGAAGTATATACTCTCATATTTAACAATACTCATTTTTAGCAAACAACACATTAGGTCTCTCAGTCTTTCTGGTAGCTCTTTGTGACCATGTGACTAAATTTTGGCCAATGATTTGTGAGAAGACTTGATGTACACAGGTTTCAGGTAATCTTCTGAGAGATGCATTTGCTGGACTTATTCTACTAAAAATCTAACTATTATAAAGGTTCTGTCTCTAAGACGGCAGAATTTCCCTGCCACTGCTGGACTACTGAATTCTCATATAGATGCTTCTGGGTCCTATATTAAAATTGACTGTAAACTGGCAAGGACTGAAACAAGGCAGTTAGGAGGCTACTCTAGGAATTTGGGCAACAGTTTAGGATAGCTGCTTAAACAAGAGTGGTAACACTGGAGGTGATGACATTCTGAATATATTCTAATTTTTATGGCAAACAAGATTTTTCTGACATATGAAACATGGAATTTGAGAGGAAAAATTAATATTAAGGATAGTTCCTAAGATTTTGGCATGAACAATTTGAATGGTAGAATTCCTATCACCTAAGATATTGAAGACTGCAGGTAGATATGTTTTGTAAAGCTTGATCAGAAGTTGACATTTGGCCATGGAAAGTTGAAAATGCCTATTATATATCTAAAATGAGCTTTTTCTATTTTTTGTAACTATGACACTGATGTTGTATTTTTACAGCAGAATTCCTTTGTTTGAAATGCTTGTAGATGAATTGTCTTAATGTCTGTAACATTCTTTTATATTGGTAATTTTGTATTAAAATGTTATAATAAATTGGAAAATAAATTTAAAATAACTGTTGACAATTCTTAAATTTATATCCTCAGTCCAAATTATTGTCTTAACTTCAGTACAGATTGAGTGAAGGATTTTTTTTTTTTATACAGCTCTTTGAAAAGTCGTGCAAAAGAAACTCCTTCAAGCTGATTTTTATATCCCTACAAAACATCACGATTGGTCTTGGATACTCCCTTTTTTCTAACAAAATGAGATGCCCTAGTATTCCCTGAACATTGCTTGACCAAACACAATTTGTTCAAGAATTCCTGATTCATTTACATAAATAATGTTTTTCAGAAACCAAGATCTGCCTCTAATACTCTCATTGGTGCTAATGTCTTTCCTTCTAGATTCTTTCATTAGATAAGATGAAATGGGATGAAAGCAGAGAATGAATTGGGAGCAATAATTATTTTAAGGACAGTTGTAATTTTGAAAATTATCATAATAAATTTTGTACAAATGCACATACTTAACATGAATGAAATCCTTTTGAAACTTTTCAAGATGCTCTGTTTATTAATCACAATTTTACTTTCTTCCTTTTCATTTCCAATAAAATTGCTCTCAGAAAGGTCACCAGAGACCTTCAAATATCTATTATATAGCATATCCTTTCTAATCCTTATCTTACTTGATGCCTTTATACATTTGACTCAGAGTTAGGCTCTTATGTTTCTTTGGCTTCTTAGACACAACCCTCTTTCCCTAGCATTACTTCTATCCCCATGACTGCTTATTTGTTAATTTCCTGTGTATACTCTTTTTCCTACTATACCTTTAAAACCATGGTGTCCCAAATGCACCCATGTATTAATAAGCTTTAGTTCATTACTATGTACTGCACTTCGTATATGACAGTTATGTGTATAATTAATGTAGGCCAATAGGCCTACTTAATTAAAACAAAAATCAGAAGCAAAACTCTCTGAAATTTCAAAAACCTGCATTTGGTCTGTGAACTGAATTTGTTCTGTAGTAGATTAATGGTAGCTATGGTAGAGGTAAGTCTCAATACATGAGGCCTTTAATAAAAATGAAAGTTTTTTTTTGCATTTCAACAGGTTTTATAATTTTAATTAACTACTTAGACATTGTAAATATGCTACAATCATCTTTGCTGGACTTACGTGTTGAACAAAAATTTCAGGATTCTTATCTGACTTTCCAGATGAAATTAGAATTTAAAAGTTGATTTTTAAGTTCTCCTTTAAGAATGATCACCCGTTGAATGCATTTGGAATAAATGCAGAAAGATAGATGTGGCACTTGGAATGAATTCCCATACATTGCATGAATAATGATAATGTGGTTCAATATTTTCACTATGAGATAGATATAATCGACAAAAGGGCTGCCATGGAAATGACTTTCAAACCTACCTCTCATTTAGTCAAGGTTGTGAGACTGATTAGATTGCAAATGTAATTTATTTTTTCACCTCTGATACCCTTTCATTTCTTCTTTATGATTCACATCAAAAAATCAAATAGTTATACATTATTGCCAAAATATGGTTTGTGTGTGGGTGTGTGTGGAATTTGTACTTTACCTAATTAAGTGAAAAATGGAATTTGTTAGGCATCAAGAACACATAGGCTGATCTTAATAAGCTTTTAGATAATCTGAAGTGTACTGTTGAAATATTTCAACTGATCAAGGTTCAAAAGCTTGGAATTTAAAAGGACTTATTAAGATTCATATCTATTAATATGTGAAATATTCAGTTAGTGGTTTTATTTCATCAATTTGCATAGTATCCAATTTATTCTTTTGATATATATGCAACAGAAAGCATTATTAAATCAATTCAAAATATTTGTCATGATGAACAAAATATTTCTTTATTCTTTCAGACACATTATTCTAATCCAAAGGAGATTTCTTTAGCTTGGGAAAGAGAAAAATAATGCTACATCTCGATAAGCAACATAAAAGATGAGATTCAAAAGCCATGCTTTATAACAAAGTTTCAAAGGACATTAGACTTCAAAAGTGCCACTGACAGGACTGACTCTAACACAGTAGAAAAGGTTACTTCTGTAGTTTTAATATAAGTGAAAAAATTTTCTATGTACACCTTGAGTTAGAACATTTACATATTACATATGACCTCTTTTATCTTACAATATTTGCTAAGTATCTTTACTATCTTATCTGGAGGTTGAATCTGAGTGTATACATTTTTTCTAAATGTGTGGTGATGTCTGAATTGTGGAGCTGTTGTGGAAATGTGTACATCAGCACTGCATAATAAAAAAATAAGGCTAGTCACACATGTAATTTTAAATGGCACAATATAGAACAAAGAAGAAACTGGTGAAATTTTAATGACATACAGTACTTTATTTAACTCTATTTAAAATATTACCATTTTAATATATAGCTGGTATACATTTATTTACAAGAATTTTCATATTAAATTTTCGAAATTCACCATCTATTTTACACTCTCAATCCATCTCAATTTAAACTAGTCGTATTTCCAGTGCTCAGTATCCATACCTCACTACGTGTGGGACAGCATCTCTTTATTGAGAAATTGTGTGGACTGTGGACCTACATGGTGTTTATCAGTACTAATTAAAAATCTATACCATTTTCTTATACTTGACCATCAATTTAGCTTATACCAATGTCCATATCTGTTTCCAATGGATCTTACAAAAATTACTACAAATATAGTAACTTAAGACAACCCCAACTTGTTTATTACAGCTTTGGAGGTCAGAGTCTAAAACGGGTCACCAGGACTCTTGTGGAGTTCCTTGTGACACCCAGTGAGTCAGTATCTGCTTGGGTTGACTCAGGAGGTAGAGGATGTGATGCTTTTCCAGTTCGAGAGGAGACAGACCTTACAGGGAAAACTAAGAAGCTCCTGAGGGGACAACTAAATAAAAGTTAATTATTCAGCCAAACTGTCACCATGCCTCACTCACCTGCCTTCCTACCTAAAAAAATCTGTGCTCAACAAAACTCTATTGCCTTTGTTGTTCCTCAATAAGTATGAGGGTTTGAGTCAATTCAGGGCTTCACTCCATTCCAGTGAAGTCCCCTGGCCCCCTGACAAAGATATTCTTTGTCTCTCACATCTTCACTCATCTCTCTCTATCAGGGTTTGCTGGCCAGAACCTGGCTGAATATGTTACTAACTAGTGTCTTTTTTGATAATACGGGATAATTTCCCAAACTCAAGATTCTAATTTAAGCACATCTGTAGTATCCCATTTACCACTCAAGAAAGCATATTCACAGGTTTGGGGAATTAAGAAATGAACATTTTTTTTTTTTTTTTGTGGGTACCGGGGGTCAACCTCAGGACCTCACACGCCAGTAGGCGCCCATGCCGCTGAGCGATATCACCGGCCCCTTTTTCGTATGTGGGTTCCAGGAGTTGAACTCAGGCCCTCGCGCTTGCCAGGCAGGCACGTACGCCGCTGAGCCATCTCACTGGCTCAAGAAATGAACATATTTAAGGGGAGCATCTTACCTATCAAAATACCCAACCTGTTTAAGGCAAGATTAAGTCCAGAAAATTGTCCAGGGAATTTTCTGAATTTGCTCAGTATTAGTCCTAGCTCTAGTCCTTGCTCAATATTAGTCCTATTGTGTTTGATTTTAAATAATTGTGATAGTATGAATGCAGTCCTTTTCCATAGATGTGTCTGAGATAATAGTAAGATGATCTTTCCATTTATGAAATGCAGTAACCCTTCAGAAATACTTGAGTAGTTAGCTATGGACAAATATATCCATTCCCAAATTTTGCTCCCTTGGTGTGGTTCCCTTTATTTTTAGCTGTTTATATCCTTTATCTCATACTTCGTCTACCTCCAGCTACTCCAATTCTTTACTCTCTTGCCTTCTCCCCTCCTTCTCCATTGGACCTCATTTAATTTTTCTAGTGGGTCCTGCTTCTTGCTACCAGAGGATGTCTGTACATGCTTTCTTTTTACTTGAAATGTGCTATACCTCCATCTTCAGTGTTGGCTTAAAGAAAGATTTAAAAACTATAAAACCAACTAAATATCTCACTTCCTTGTCTTTATTTTTGTTTCCCTTGTTGAGGTCATGACTGCACTAAATTCATCATTTCCGAGTGTACATACATGCCCACGTGTGTTAAGCAAGCATGAGCACAAACCTTTGGTTACAAAATATTAAGAGATGTCTTCCTCACTTTAAGCTCAGGAAGAGACAAGCACATTTTTCTAAAATACTATTTTTGCCAAATTGTTAGCTATGTATGCATAGGACATTATACAGGGATCTATATTTCAACTTATCATTTTGTATAGAAACCACAGCCTTCTCTAGTCTCTCCATGCATGGATATCAAAGCAGAAGCTTCAGAGCTATAAAACCCATAGTGTCTTTTGGAAAAGTGAGCTCCAGCTTACACTGGGTATTTAGCAGGCACTGAATTTGTGATCTGGGATCTCTCTCTTTTTGTAAACTTGGCTATAGATGTAGAAGAACGTTTGCTTTATTGTATAGTACATATACAGATTATTTGTGTAACATTTCTATCTTTTTCTTCTGTGCTTCTAGAACCAGAAGCCCTCTGTACTCATTTATTTCCATTTGTGTTACAGGGTTTACGTCTGAAATTCTCATTGCCATCTTTATTCTAAAAACGAAAAATGAGTTATCGATACTCTAGAGGGCAAAATGAGTATGTGGACACACAACAACAATAAAAAGATCTAAATAAACTAAAACAGAAAACCATGTTCGTAGGAAAGTTTTATATTTTCTTCTACATATATTGGAGAGCGAGTCAATATCACTGCTGTTGCTACTCATTTTGCGTTTCAGCTGCAGAGCTATTCAATGGGCAGCTGCTACCCTCAGGCTGGTAGCCTCCCAGGGTTAGAGACTCTGAAAGAGAAAAAAGAGGTACTATGTTAACTGAGGTGGATGAAAGGAAATTCATGCCAGTTTCTAGGATTCAGCGAAATAAAGAGGAACCCACGGATATACCAAGAAACATGCCTGCATGGAGCATCTTTATATCTATCTAAATAATAGTCTGCCGTGTGTGGCATAGACGTTGCACTCCAAGGTTACCCAGGAACTTTCATAGTTTATTGCAGTAGATGCATGCATTAACTCATATATTTCATGGTACTGAGTCCCTTACATCCCTTGTGGCAACTGTATTCATCTTTTATGTTGGTTATTCACTGGAGTGGTCTCAGAAGAATATAATACTAAGAAATAAATCTTAAAATGCCCATAATGTCACACATCAGTTAAACAAATTCAATTGAAGAAGAGCATCAAGAAATAAATATACAATTTTGCTGTATATTTGCCTATTTATTTGAATTTACAAACCAGGGATGGGTTCTTGCTTTCATTCTGTTTCCTCCTCTTCCCCTTGTCACCTTGTCTCTCCTCTCTCAGCTTTGTATCTCTTGGTATCCAAATTTCTCAGGAAGTAATCTGGTCAAGTTGAACAGTGGTGCAACTGCAGAGGAGGTGAGATGTAACTCATTAAAATACTAAAGTACTACTTAGTCATTTTTATTACTTTCTAACTTACTCTCAAATGGTATTTAGATGCATCAGGAAACTTAGAATGTTTGCCTAATACCTTTAAAGAAATGTATCTATTGTAGCAAATAGTTTAATTTTTAAAAGATATTTCCTTAAAGGCCCCAATTTATTCCTCCACAACTCTTTATTCATCTTGAAATTTCTGCTCCACATGGTGCTTGATCAACATTTTTCAAAGATTAACATGTACATTAACATGTGTTACGCACCGTGAACTGCTGACTTTCGTGCTGGTGAAGTCACCCTCTCTTCACAGGGCACAGCTTTAACTGCAGTGAAGACTATGGACTTACTGATTTGTCTCTGACTAAGCAATGTTTAACTATTAGTTTTCCACCATTCTGTATCATTGTTTTTATTGTTCTTTTTCTCTTGAAAATAAAATATTAAAAACAAAAAGAAAAGAAATAAAACCCCAATCCAAACTGTTCTTCTACCTCACGAAGGGCCTCCCTATATCCTCTCTCGGCAGCCTATTGCTGTCACAGCAGTGCATACCTGTAGTAAGCTCGTTTGTCATCAGAGATGAACAGACTGGCAAACAGAGATGAACAAACAAATTGAAAGTACTGATGGAGTAGAACACATATGGTCCAGATGAGTAAAACTATCAAAAGAGTTTCTAGAGTGAAGGTAAATTTAATTTTAAGGTCTTGTCCTCAGGTATGCATGATAATTTGTCCCAATTATAGTGTAAATTGAGCAAGCAAATAATTGTACAGGTAAATATTTTTGTAAAGCAAAGGAAAAACTTGCATTTTCTTTCTGTTATGAAATACTTATAACGTAATAAAAATTATACTTATTATTTTCAGAAAAGTCTTGTTTCCTTCCACATTTGAATTGGAAACCAAGATGTCGAAGTTTGCAAATAACAGTGCATGATCTTGAACTCATCGTTTTATCTTTTGGGCCCTTGGATTTCTAATCTATAAAAAAGGATTGGATAAGATTGACTATGATGGTTTCAATGACACCTCCAACTCTAAAAATCATTTTATGTTAGGGAATTAAGGGCTCTAGCAAAATAAAAATCTTAACATTATTTTTACTAAACCAATTAAAAATGAGCAGCTTATTTAAAAGCCTAAATCAGTGTTTATAAACATTAACATTTGAATCATCTGCAATTTTATTAAATGCAGATTTTGATTCAGTAATCTGGGGTTGGACCTGAAATTCCATTTTCTACCAAGCTCCCAAAGATTGAGATGTTTCAAGTCCAAGCACCACACTTTGATTAGCTAGGATTAAACAATTGTAGAGTCTCAACTATCAATAATAAAAATATATAATTAAGTCTCTTGCAAATATGGAGACACAGTCATGACCAATTATTATGGCTCAATGCTTTAATTCACAGATTGTTTATATGTTTTTCCCCAGCTACCACAAAATAAAACTAAGCATTCAAAATAATTTCGGTTAAATGCAGTGTCTTTTTTTGTTTGCCTTTGCTCTTAAATAGATTTAATTGTCTTACTTTAGTGATTTTTAAAAACTGAATGACTGCTTTGGTCTCAACAACAGAAAAGGAAAACTGATGTACTGCCTCGACTTGTATCTCCTGCTTCCTCTAAAAGGACCTCAAGATGCCAAGTTCGTTCTTTAGAAAGTCATCGTCACGGTGCAACTGGGACTAAAACTGTATGAAAAGGCCCTGTACAGGTGCTATGGGAGTTTCTTTCAATTTTCATTAATATTTCTCCTTTCTCAGTCTAATTTATGTCAGGCCCTGAACTTATGAATCTCACATTAATTTGGACAGCTGGTCTCTGCCCTAAAGCCAAAGAGCTGGAAATTGTTTTATGCCCTGCCCCCACCCCACTACCAGCTTCACCTACACATAATCAGAGTCAAAATGCAAAGGCAACATGTTGCTAAAGTGTGTTAATTAATGCGTTGCTCCTGGGAGAGCCTTTTACAAGTTCAATCTGGTCATTACGCTCTGTTCTTGAAGATAAAATCTTTTTGCCCACTAACAACGAATATCAAAACTTGATTGGGATTCCTCCAGTGATTCTGACTGTGGAAGTACTGCCTCCATTGAGATTATTTCCAGTAGGGAGGGGGTCACAGCAAACATGAAATCATTGACTTCTCAAGTTACTCTCTTTCCAATAAAGAGCTGCAAGTTTAGCCAATTCGGTTCTGGAAATATTTTACTATTGTTTTTGTTGTTCTGAGAGGGAAGAGGATCTCAGAGGCTAGGTGGAGATAGAGAAACTGAGCTTTTGGAGTGGATGGGGGTTAGAAAACAGGAGACTCCCTGAGGCGACTGTGCTCAACCGCAATCCTCAATTGTCATTTTCTCCCTTCTTAAGGGCTTCATCTCTGGCATCCTTATTCATTACGTCTAACCAGGTCCTCAAAACTCAAAATTTAACAGCTATTCTGTGACATTCTAATAATTGGCCGAATCTTGACAATCTTTTTCTTATACTACTTTTGTTTTTGAGCAATTTAATATAAAACATCATCTTGAAATGAGTCTGTTTAAAGTAGCAGATACTCTTGGTAGTGAAGACTGCTGTTATTTAGAGTTAAACAATAAATATAAATACATTTATTAAAAGTCTGTATTTAGGTTGTAGCTGGACACATACTTATTACCTCAAAAGCTGAGAATAAAGCTTTCGTTGTGTACTGACATAGATTATTTATGGCAAGGAATGGAGGGACATGTAAAGAGGTTGTTTTTGTTTTAATCTAAGTTATTAGCTGAATCCAAAATAGATTTTTGACCCAATTTACTCTGAATAATTAAAGACCATACTCCAGATGTTGTTTAGAAACACACACACACACACACACACATACACACGCTGAATGTGTACTCAAAATAAAAATTCACAGGAATACAGAAATGACATATTTTTTTTCATCCATATCAAAATTTAAGTTACTTCTTAGAATAACATCAAGCACCTTACACAGATCAGAAAATTTGTTTATGACTTTATGAGAATTTATGGGCTAGGAAAGTAGACCGGGTATAACAAATCCTAGAACTCAAACTGAAAAATGAGAAGAAAAGGATTTTGTTTACTGAAAAGTTGGGAACTGCTAAGCTAGTTCCACTCTCACTTCAGACATTAGGAAAACAAAGCCTTTTGGTAAGTGACTTGGTAGCTGATGGCAATACCCAGACCAGAGCTAAGTGTCTTGAATTGAAGTCCAAAGATTTTCAACTACAGAGCACAACTTTTCTCTCTCTGTTGAATAATAAATGTATCATGTAACTGTGTTTATTTCAATATTTATTTCTGAAACATATGTGAAAGTTCCTAAATGTTCTTAAAGTACTTCGAAAGAAATGGTATGAAATGCATAGGGTGTTAAAAACCCCAAATTCACAGCAATGAGTCTTCTGATTGGGATGTAGAGTGGCATAGTCCTGTGGAGGGACAAGCTCAGTGGCCTCCAAATACGTGGTTAACCTGCATAGTGGGGTTCTTAACATATTTTTTAAAAATACCATAAGTAGAGCTAAATTGACGTGGCATCTGGGAGTTTAAAACTGATGTAGATTTTAATCTGCACAGTTCCCCTGAGATTTACTGTGATTATTACTCTTAGACATGTCTATCCTCTCTCCTTGCCCAAAATGCACATATTTATAGATCACAAAAGAAAGGCAATTTCATATAGCACAAAATTATCATGTTGCTATAATTATAAAAATCATATGCATTAGTGATTTTTTAATGTTTTCTCTTAATGTCATCAAATTTTAATTAGTAATTCGTTTTTATTGGAAATATTATTTTTGTCAATCAAACATAATTTTACTCTACCCTTCAGGATAGAGTTCTTACACTGAAACATTAGAAGGTAAATAGTCTTTCTAAGGAGAAGATAACTGGGGAAAAATTGACAATTTAAATCACAATGGTGAGATCACATACTAATGTATTCAGTGAAGGTATTACTATTGTGTTTTTAAGAAAAGGAGTGGAAAATAGGAAAAGGATGGTACTTTTCACTCTAAATCTGTATTTTAAATAAGGGAACCCAAATTATTCTTATGATTTTTCTTTAAAGAAAAAAGTTTCATCCAGCATAGAGAAAAACTGTGAAACCTAATTATTTTACTTTATTTGGGGAAGAAGAAGCATCAACCCCCAAAAAGTTATCTTCTTGGACATTAGGCATAATGCTGCTAATTAAAATTCATGCTAAAATTATTATCTGGCTATTTTAAGGATTTTTAGTAACAAGTTTTTCATTGAAAATTATTTCTTCAATTATTATTAGAAATTATGTAAAATTATTTTGCTACTTATAGACTTCCAAGTCATAAATAGAATTTAGAAGATTATTAAATTAAGTCTACATCTGCTCTCTGATAACCATCTATTTCCTGCTTTAATCCATCTGCAAATAAGAAAACCTACTATATTCAAAGGTGATTTACTTTTTTATTGGATAGTGCCTGTAATAACTTAAATATTTGTCCTTGTATTGAACTTAAATACTCTTCTTTTAACTTGCCCCCAAGTTATAATTCTGAACCTTGTGAAAATTTAAAAATAATTGAATCTTCCTTCTCTTGAAGACTTTCCTTTTGCAGAACAAATAAAATATTATTAGTTCCTTCTGATATTCAGACTCAATTAAATTTTGACTGAAATCATCTGCCTTCCTTGGGAATAGGTAAAACTGTCTATGTTTCTAAAGCAACATTAATAACTTGCAAATTAAACTTATTCTCAGACATATGAATTTTAAGAGGATTTTACAAGATTTTGAGAGAGACAATTATAAAGTAAATAACCTAGGATGAAGACAATAATCTTTCCCATTGCCTGACATGTCCCTGGCCTCTGTACAGAAAGAACTTTGCAGATCTTCTTGCTCTTCGCTCCTCTAACCTGACAATGTGTGAGCCCTTGGCCCCATGATCAACCCTGGCCAGGTGTGATTATAGGCCTGGCCTGAAAAAACCCAAGTTCATCCATGCAAACACCACTACCAACAACAAAAACATCTGCAAACCCCTTTTCTAACTAGTATTATGCAGTAACTTCTCTTCAAGTATTTTCTAAGATGGAAAAGTACCATAAATTTGTTTAAAATTTTTTTATTTTATAGGATGGAAATTAACATTAATTTTTTAAAAAGTTGTTGATCTTGAAATAATTTTAGAGCTGCCTCAATTCTAAGAAGTAACAAAAAGAGTTCCTGCATACTCTTCAGCCAGTTTTTTCCAATAACATTATTATTAAAGTACAAGATGGCAACCAAAAAGTAAAATAGACACAGTCCCTTCACCTTACTCAAATGTTACCAGTTTTCTAAGCACTCATTTTTGTATCTTTATGTGTCACTACATTCAAAATACAGAATGGTTCCTTCATAAGGTTTCCTCATGCTAATATTTTACTGCTACACCAACTAACTTCCCTTTCTGAGCCCCTGGCAACTAGTAATCTGTTTTACATGTCTACAATTTTGTCATTTCAAGAAGGCTATGTAAATAGAACCATATAGTTTGGGCTACTGCAAATAAAGTTGCTAGGCATATTTTTGTGTGAACATAAAATTTCATTTATTTAAGATACTTGATCTGTATTGCAATGGCTAGGGCATAAAACAAGTGCACATTTAATTTCTTAAGAAACTGATGAACTACTCTCCAGGTGGCTGTGTAATTTCATATTCCTGACAGCAATACATCTCCATTTGCAAAGAACCTACTCCAAAAATATTTAATGTTTAGTTTTCATTATTATTGGCTTTCTATTTAAACAATCTCACAGCTGAATTACACTGTAGATAGGATTTTTCTCTCATTGTCTCCCTGTAGCAGATAATGTATTCTACTGCCAGACACCCTCTAAAGAATCAAAGTTTTCATTCTGCAAGCTGCTGAAAATGTTGCCTGCTAACGGCTCATAAGTGTGACCCTTTACAAGATTTGATGTGGACTCAAGAGGGTTGGCTCACCAAAAATTAAACCCTTCACCCTGAGGAAGCCTATATGCAAAACTGGCAGATGTGGGGATATAAAGACTTTGACCTCCACACTCAAGTGGGAATATTTCTGAAGTTCCAATCAGCTCAACTCCAGATCTCCCTGTCTTTGTCTTTGTTGTGACTCTATCACACTTCACCTCCTCCCTTTGCCCAATCCTTCTTTCACTTCTGGGAATTAATCTTTAGTGTATACCCCCCAAAGACCTCTTGCATGGAAAACTGTCCCCTTTTCTAAGGAACCCAACTCAAGAGAGTTGATACCAAGAGTAGTACAAGGAGACAGACTCTGAAGTCAGATTTGAAAGTTGCAGCACCTGTTTGTAGGTCTTCGATTGATAACCTTGACCCAGATATGGCAGGTCCATAATCCAAAGTTTCACTGATAGAGCTGGGAAAGTTTACTAGTGTATCCTGGTACGATAATTTTGCTCACTGAGAGATATGGGATAAGTAGTCAGTAAAAAACATCCTTGGATTGGATGGCTGATGCTGAGTGCTATTGATGCATTAAAGAAAGACAATTAAAGGCTAAATACTATAAATCATTAATTTAAAAAGAAGTTGGAAGTCAGTAGGTGTCTTTGCCAGCTTATACACTTATTTCATTGAAATAGATGAGCAAGATTTGGCAGGTATGTTACAGATTTGCTAAAATGTATGGACTATAATTGATCATACATAACCACTACAAATATTCTGATTTGGATCGTACAGGAGAAGTTATTAAGTTTTCAAAGGTTTTGGGCAGCAGTTGGTAAACTGTTTCTGCAAAAGATCAGAGAGTGAAAGTTTTCAGTCTTACAGACCAGACAGTGACAGAAGTTGTCTTTGCCACTGTTGACCAAATATAGCCATAGACAATGTTTAAATACATGGGCATGATGGTATGAAAACAAACAAACAAACAAAAACTATCACATGAAGGTGGTAGCCCTCTAGCTTTGGGCTGTGGCCTACAGTTTGTCACTCCTTGGTGTTAATGGCATAATGATACATCTTTCCAGCAATCCCCCTACCCAGAAGTGAAGGACAAATTCATGCATCTTCCATCTTCCATAACTAAAAAGGAAGCACAGTATTTTTTAGGCCTGTTTGGGTAGTAGGGATAGCATTTTCTATACTTGCAAACAATTCTCTGGGTTACGTATCCGGTAACATGAAGAATTTCAGTCTTTAGTGGGTGGTGGGGTACAGGGGCGGGGAGAGCTCCACAGGAAGTCCAGGCTACAGTTTAAGATCCCTACTAGCACTAGTGAGTTCTATGGTGTAAGAGATGACAAATGATCTTTAGAGCAGGTGTGGAAAAGATAATCAAAACTAACACAACGAGGTAGTCGTTCAACTGAAGTTTAAATCTATATTTCCTCTGATTGTGAAAATAGTCACCTATTCTTTTTTATATTCCTAAAGCACCTGACATAGTTGTACTGGATAGGAATCAAATAAGCAGATATTCAGCAGTTACATGGCTCAACCAAGTGGGAAGTATTTGTAAGAACTGAAATGCTCTGGGCCTTCATGCATATAGGCAATGAATGACTTGCTAATACATTTAAGCAAACAGCCAAGTGATTTTTATGCACACTAAATTTTGAAATGCCTCGTTTCTGGCTTTAAAAAATTCCAGTTTACAGGAAGAAATTCTACCAGGCTTTGTGGTTAACATTGGTTTTGGGCAATTGTAGCAAAGATCTTTTTGTCTCAACACCCACAGTAATATGGAAGTCCAATAATATAGTTGCCACAAGGGAAGAACTGATAACTTTCATTCTGCCCTCCTGATCAGCAGATGGACAATTCTGTGTATTTAGCCTGATTTACAAAAGGGTAAAGGCTTTAGGTTTTTAGTCTGGTTGGTTCATAAAGCTTTAATACTGAGTAAGATCAAAGTTGAGAGATAATCCTTATTCACATCTGGAGAGTGTTAAATATTCTCTGATGAGAAGCAAGGCTGGCTTACCAAGGGCTTATCAAGTTATCTCTGCTGGTCTCAGCCTGCAATATAGAGAGACTCAAGACGCAGTGATGGAGCAAATTAATGTTCCTGTCCCTGCTGGGAGAGCAGGAGGGAGTTAGCGGTCATTGGGGTGGAATTCATATCACAGAAAAGTCACAGGCCTGGTGAGCAAAGCTGTTGGAGGAAAATAAGTAGACTGACAATGCAAATAGAACACAAGCAGGTTTTTCTAGGCTGGATATGCACATGGGCAGCAGATGACTCTCTGATTTATACCTGAAGTTTATATACCACATGGTTTCTGATCTTCAACCTTGGTTTCCCGGGTAGAATATGATGAGACAGTTAGCATCTGTTGACACCTATTAGGTGCCAGGCACTGAGCTCAGTATTTTCCAAGAGTTACCACATTTACCCTTCATGGAATCTATAATATCATAATTTTATTATTTCTATTTTATATGTGAGAATATTTGAGGTTTATAGAATATTAGGAAATTGAGCTTCCAAGTTACCTTATTCCATACCTCATAAGCAAAACTTTCATGCTTTATTTTCTGGTAAGAAAATGAAAGATTAATTTGAACAATTCATCTTTTCAGGTCCGTTAGTGGGTCCAGTGTATTCACTCCATCTGTTTGTACTAAAAGGAAGATATTTACAGGTCCTAAGTATATGACTACATACTCCAGAATGTCTTTAATGCCCAACACATAACTGCTGATCCTTTTGTTTTTAATAACAAATTTGACAATACTCTGAATTACTTATTTAAAAAATCACTGTGTGGATTTTACCTTGCTGTTGGAAATTACACACAATGGAGAAAAACGCTCATATACTTTCAGGTGGAATGCATTCCAGGAAGATGCTGGAGATCTTACGGGAGTGAGTGGTTTGTTCTGATTTTTAGTTGTCTATATGTTATAACACCAGTGAGAACCAACGTGGTCTCTAGTTGCTGAATGACAGTTTCTGCACAAAGTAATACTCAGTAATGTTTTTCACTTTTTATGTTTTGAATTTTAAACTTTTAATTTGTGGTAAAATATTTATTACCTTGAATTTTAAAAAGCAAGGTAGGGCTGGTGAGATAGCTCAGTGGCATAAGCGCCTGCCTGGCAAGCGCGAGGCCCTGAGTTCAACTCCCGGAACCCACATAAAGGAAAAAAAGGGCCAGTGATATCGCGCAGTGGCACAAGCACTTGCTGGCAAGCGTGAGGTCCTGAGGTCAACTCCCGGTACCCACATAAAAAAATAAATAAATAATAAAATAAAAAGCATGGGAACCTCAGATATCATGTACAAGGGCAGGAGAAATCTTGGAACCGGATATACGTACTGGGCCATGCTGAGGTTTGTGGCAAGGTAAACAGGGAGCTAATCTAAAAGCAAAAGCAGCTGAGCTGAGGGCTCAGGGTATGTGGCCTATGCAAAAGTTCTTGGTAACAGTGGAGAATTTCTATGTGTGAAAGTGGGGTCCACTGGCATATTTTCAAAGAAGCAGTGGAGTTTTAAGTTTCATCAATGCAAATACCAGAGTTCTTCCAGGAAGTAGCATGGCAACAGCATATAAACCCGATGGTTTGTACAATAGAAGGATCATTCTACCCCGTCAATGGTAGCTATAGATGAAGCAGCAAAATATTTTAAAGATTTAGATTGAAAAAATATTCATTCAAATCACACCTTTTTTAAGGTGTTGTGCCAGGTATAAAAGTGGAAACACACACATGCACACACAATTATGTCATTGTATCAGCAATGACATAAAATGACTTGGGGGTGATCCAACTTGATACCTTCGTAAAGATAGTCGATTAATAGAGCTGCTCAGTTCAGCTGTGCCCTTGCAGATAGGCCTGATGGGTTATCAATTACTGGTACAGGTATGTGGAAATCTCCAACTACAATAGCGGATTTGCCTATTGCTGCTTGCACTTTTATTAGATTTTTCATATATTTTGAATATACATTATATATTTTGATATATTATAGATTTATTTTATATTTATATATTATGTTTTAAGGGCAGTTTCTTATAGATAACATATTTGACTATTTTTTATATACTTGGCCATTATTTATCTTTTTAAATTAGGTTACTTTACACCATTCCCACTTAAAGCCATTATTAGTATAGCTGGATTAATATTAATTATGTTTATAACATTTTTCTATTTCTTGCATTTGTTCTCTGAGCCCTTTTCAATTCTTTCTCTCTCTCTCTTTTTTTTTTTTTTTTTTTTTTGGTCTTCTCTGGTTCTAACTGAGCCTTTTACTTACTTCTACTTTCTTGGTTATTTTAATTTTAGTTGTTTGAGTTTGCAATGCATAAATGCATGAATTTAAATCCACTTACAACTAATAATATATTCCTTCATTGTAGCACAGGGACTTTTTTTTTTTTTTTGTGGGTACCAGGGGTCGACCTCAGGACCTCGCGCGCCAGCAGGCGCCCATGCCGCTGAGTGATATCACTGGCCCTTTTTCGTATGTAGGTACCGGGAGTCGAACTCAGGACCTCACGCTTGCCAGGCAGGCGCTCATGTCGCTGAGCTCTCTCACCGGCACAGGGACCCTATAATAGAGAACTATCAATTCTTTTCTCACATGTCTTACAACATAGCTTCTTTCTGTAACACTTATCCAAACATTATAAACTTCCAATGCATTTTTACTATCATTCTAATTCTAATCATATGACAATGATTACTTTGGATATGTATTTATTTTTCTGGCAATTTGGAAAAGGAAAAATAAAAATTTAGTTTAACATCCTGTATTCCTTTTTTGATGGTTTTCCTTCCCTTATGTAAATCCAATATCCTGACCTACATAATTTTGCTTATTTTAGAAGAATTTCATTTACCATTTGTTTTAGGGTAGGTCTGCTAATAACAAATTTATTCAAATTTTTGTCTGTAAAACTCTATCTCCTTCATGTCCAAATGATATTTTTGCCAGATATAACAGTGTAGGTTGACAATTTTTTCAACACTTTTGATATTTGTTTCTAGTCTCTTCATGTCTGAATCCATTTCTGAAAAGAAATCTACTATTTAATCCCTTTTCCTCTACAAAGAAAAATATTCTTTCCCTCTGATTTCCCTCTAGTATTTTTCTCCTGTTTTTCATTACCTTTTCTTTGCATTTCAATTAGGGAAATTTCTACTGAGATGTTTCCATTCTCCCTGATTTCTTGGTTGTCCTCATTCTATACATGAATCCAGTAAGGGGTTTCTTCTTTCATGTCAGTGTTACTTGATTTTTATGACTACTTCTGAATTTTTCAAATTTTCATCTTTTTGCATCATAACACAGATGTTTTTGTGCTGTTGTTTACTTTTTCCATTTGAGCCCTTAACATATGAGATACAGTTATTTTAAATTGCTTCTCTGATACATACAATACCTACATTATATCTGAGGATGGTTCTGATTATGAATTTATTTCTTCAAGCAATATCTTTTTCTTTCCCTTTAGTATGTCTTACATATTTTTGTCAAAATTCAGACAGAATGTATTAAGTATTGGGAGCTGTGTTAAATAGGCCTTCAGTGTGAGGTTTAATGTTACCTTTTTAGGAGCTGGGTCATTGTTCATATTTGCTGTAGCAGTAACTGCCAGAAGTTTCCATTCCCTTTAGTGCCCTTGTTTTTGTCTCCTTTGCTGTCCTTGGGAGTCCTTAAAGCCTACTTCAAAATAGAGTTTGTGGCTTTCAACTCTCTCAGGCATAATCCACTATTATTTTAGTGGAGTGCTGTTGATGTACTGTTAACTGGTCCCTAACTTAGGATGGTTCGATTTATGATTTTTTACTTCAGGAAGACACAAATGCGATACACACTCAGTAGAAACTATACATTGAAGTTTTAATTTTGATATTTTCCTGGGTAGTAAGTGATTTATACTGCAATCCTTTCTCACCATGCTGGGCAGTGACCGTGAGTCTCAGCTCCCAGGCAGCCATGCACTTAGAAACAACTGCTGCTCTGCAATGCACCGTGCTCCTAAGCTATGACGTTTCCTAAACTACATGTATCACGTGCATTTTTGACTTAACGATATTTTCAGTTTACAATGAGCATATGGGGACATAATCCTATAAATTGAAATGCCTCTGTATAAGAGATGGGGAATGTTCTATAATCTTTAGATTAAACCCCATTTTTTTAGTGAGTCTGCACCTCTGAACTGTGATCTTCACCAGTGTTTTTCTTCGTCTTTTTCTTCCATTAAATAAAACAAAAGGGGACCAGAATTGTATTTTCCTGCCCTGGGTAGATTGGGCTCTGGTAAATTCTTTTCTATTGGAGAGAAGATCTTTGCTATGGAGAACTCTTTATATACTTACATACTTCAGAATGCTTATTTTCCCACTCACCTTGCCAGACCTGCCAGGAGATTTTTCTTGGCTCATTTTGAGACTCTTGTGGGATTCTTAGTGGTGAAACGCATGGAGGAAAAGCAACACTGCTAGCACTGTGACCTCAAGAGTTTATTCATCTGAAGTTGGTCTGCATTCAATCATTTAACTCCCAGTAATTCATCGACATTATTGTTGAAGTGTTCCAACAACTCACGACTCCAGCGGCTCGTGATTTAGGTAATAAGATCTTGGCTTTGTCTTTCTAAATGAACTGTGTCGTTACATTTTGTGATATACCCTTTGACCTCAATTCTCTGACCTTAGTTCTTCAAGAAAATACATTTATTTATTTGTTTGTTTGTAAACATATTGCAAGGATAGGGAAAACAGCTTTCAAACTCTTTCTACCAGCAGAGGTGAAACCAAAAGTCCAGAGTTCTTCTCACTTGTTGAAATCATATCCTGACTCTGCAGCCAACTGTAGCAGTAGCTATGATATTTGGTAGTGGTACATGACGCACTGAATCAGGAGAGATAATTTCAAAGCACAGTTCTATTTGCTGTCAGTGTGATCTGAGAGTTATGTTGCATAACTTCTAAGTGTCAGCTTTCTTGACTATCAATTCACTCATATTTATCTAGATTGGTTATTGCTTTAGGGAGATCTTAGAAGACTAATTCACTTTGGCTAGAAAAAACAAAAAATCTAAAAATCTATAACATAATACTGTATTATCAAACATTTAGTTATTTGGTGGAAGTTTTGGGAATTTTAACATCTAGAAATTTAAAGACTTCATCTTCAACTCTTTATCTTCGAAGAATAACAGAATCTGTGGTACTAGACATCCAATAGAAAGATTGTGAAATACAGTAATTGCTTGGTTCATGAGTGCTTCTGTTTGCAAACAATTTGGCTGGCAAACAAAAGCTTTGGGCAAAATTTTGCTTCCATTCACAAACTCCACATCAGGTGACAAACATGACCACAGCCAAGTTCCCTACACAAACACAAATGCAACTGTCTTTCCCAAAACTGTAAAACAAATTAAGTTCATAAACCAAGGGACCACTGTGTGTAGATAGATAGATAGATAGATAGATAGATAGATAGATAGACAGTGATTCATTACATTCAGGATAAACATATACAGGGTAAAATATGATCAAGATATTTTATATCTACACTGAGGAGTTTTTATAAAAGGTAATTAAATTTTCCTTCTATCGCCTTTTACATTTACAATTAATACAGTATGTATAGCGAGAAAGTTTTCTCTATTACATATCTTGTCAAAGTTAACTATTGTAATTTTAACCATGGAATATTTTTAATCACTTAATTTTAATTACTCTTTTCTATTTATCCAGAACTTCTTTTGCCATCCATTAGAGAGGAGATAACTTAAAATTTCTTTCCTGGTGCTCTATTCTCTTCTTAAATGTTGCTTATCAGGCCATCAGCACTAATTTTAAGTGCACTGAAGAAACTTGGATAATATTAAAAAACTGTGGAAGAATGTTGATAACACATTACACTAAAAAGGATACATTTTATCTCTATAACTGAAAAGTGTACAACTCATGCATAATTTAGCTAGCGTTATTTAGGACAAATGATATGCTGACAATTAATGGTTTCTAACCTGAAGGAAAGTAGACATAAAACAGGAAAAATATGTGTGAACTAATGGTATATTGTGATACGTTCTGTTCCATGTGTATATAGAACTATATTGGGAGGTGATTTAATCGAAACATTGATGTGAGGTCACGGAAACCTCAGAAGGCAGAACATGTGTCAAAGTTCAATGTTAATTTCATACACTGAGGATGTAAGAAAGGCAACTTCGTGTACCATCCTTGCAATTTGTATTGGCTGGTTTGACATTTAACAATTAGGTAGGGCTGGGGATATAGCTCAGTGGCACAAGAGCCTGCCTGGCAAGCACAATGTCCTGAGTTCAATTCCTGCTACAAAAAGAAAAAGAATTAGGATAAAAAATATATATATAGGTCAGTATTAGGCAAAACTTCAAATATAGGAGGGGACCAAATAATAAAGAAGTTTATATATTATATGGGTAAGATTCTAGCCCATCAATGTCTCATCAAAAGTTTCACATGGGTGATTAGAAAACAAAAGTGGTTTAATATATTTCTTTGGATTAGTTTTGAATTTACTTTTCCATTTAACCCATTTCTTGTCTATGTCATTTTTAAGAAGTTGGTTTATTAACAGATTATTTGTTAATAATAAGAAAAATATATTTTGAGGTATTTTAGGACAAGAAGGAACTGAAGAAGATGTTAAGGAGTGTATTTCCACTGAGAAATTTGAAACTAAGAGAATCCTCTTCCAAAAATGCTTTAGGGGAAGCTGAATCGAGATACGTTAATGAAGGCTGCTAGCGGATGACCTCCAACCAAACATTTCAGTGACAGTGTGATTTTTAGAGAGTTGCAAACAAGCTTTGCAAGTTCACGATAAAATTTGCAAAGCTGCTTATGGTTTGCAAGGATTAGTGGGGCTCTGTGAGTCCACAGATTAGCCTTTATGTTTTAATGCGCCTGTCCTCACAGACAGAAATGACACTGTTCCTTCAGCTTCAGTAGGCTAGGCAATATCAATTATTTTTCCCGTGCTGGCAATACTGAATTTTTTATATAACTCAGCCAACCCTTCTATGGTCAAGGTCATATACATTGTCAGTGGTTGGCAAATATAGAAAAAGATGAAGTTAATTGACCTTGTAAGAGATGATTAGAAGAAAATTCATAAAAGCACAGAATCTCTGAATGGGAATTGCTGTCAAGTTAATAAAGATCTAGTTTTATTCAGAAATCTGCTCAGGATCTCATCTGGTCATAGCTTTAGGAAGATGAGATAGTGTGGCGCTTCTTCACAGGGAATTCCCTAAGACAAAATTTGTGCTTGCTCAAATATAAAGCAGTATTATTGTAGGTCACCCTTTGGGACCAAGGGTTTAGATAATCCTGAAGGAGGAAAATAGCAGACAAAGGGAACACATCCCAAGAGGAGTAAGATGGCTATGAAGAAAAATGAGTAAAGATGATGCAGGCTCAATTACTAACTCACGAGGGCACTAGTATTAGAATATACCACATCTGGCAGAGCTATGGATCCTCAAATAATTAAAATTGATTCTAAGGCCACTCAAATTTGTTCATGGATGCCCTTGTGGAGGATCGATATATACAAAGCTGAAGCTCTAGGTGGAGAATGAGTCAGAATAGCACCCCATTCCTTGGGAGCTATAATGCAAGAAACTCTTGATTCTTAGAGAATCGATTTTAGGTACTGAATCATAATAGAACACTTAGAGTTTTTCCTAATCCTTGTAAAAAATGGGTCGAGGATTTGTAATGGTACATGTAACACGCACATAGTGATGTCCCATTGCTCTGGTTCTTCCTTTGTTCATTTTCTTTTTCAACTTGATTAGGAAATGGATGTCAAAAACCCCAGAACCATGTGTAAATATCACACTGTTTCTCTGGTGTGAGAAACCAAAAGTATAAATAAGGACCAAAATGTATAATAGATATTGTGAAATAGAAAGAAGATGTTTAAATGGGAAGGGGAACTAGGGAGGGGAGTGGGGGAAAGGAAAGAAGGGAAAAGAGAAAAAAGAGAAAAGATGAAAAATGGAAACATAGCTTTTGTAAATAAGGAGTGGAAGAGGTGTTCAAGGGGGTGAGGGGAATGGGAGGAAAAAAAGAATATATCAAGATATATCATGTACAGGTACAAATTCCCCATGATGAATGTGATCATTATGTATATCTAAAAGGTACCGATAAATTTAATTAATTAAAAAATATATAAATAAATAAAAGTATAAAGTGACTCAGAAAAAACAAATACAAAAACAAACAAATAGCTTCCAGTGTACAGACACCCTCTGCACACTTTCTCATCCAACTCTGTGGCTGACCATCCCAAGCCAATCTTGTAATTTCTTATACACTTTTATGATCTGGTGTTATATCTGTTTCTCTAATAAAGCCTGACTGATACAATGTATAAATACATGCCTGCAGAAATTTCACATTCTGGACATCGGGAAAAGTTTGGGTTTTATATTGATCCAAGTGAATACTTGGTAATATGAATACAATATTTCTTCATACTTTCAGCAATTCACATTGTTATTTTCCTAGGTTGTTTTCCCTTTCTTGTTTTCAGCATCTGAAGAGTTTTCATCATTCTTCCACATTGCTTTTCTTTGTGTCCCTTCTGCTTGGTTGAAATATATACTTTGTACTGTGTTATGCCACAAATGATCAGAATATCACCAGCTGAATTTTCATTAGAAAGAAAAACAATTCAGTAGCGAACCAATTGTAACAGAAAATTTAGTAGCAGAAGAGTAGTATCCATCCGCATTTCTGTGCTATATATACTATCCTCCTAGCATTAATAATAAGGGAAATTGCAAAGTCAACCATTACTGCTCATAAAATTTAAATTTCAAGAAAGCCAAAAAGAACTTTAAAATGGGCCAAGCTGAGAGGTGGAAGATGACATTGATCCTTGGGTGAGCAATCAGGAGTGGGCATGGATTCCGTTGTTTTTCTTGCCCTTCATCTTGAAAAGTCATTCAGTATTAAAAAACAAATCCTAAATTTTTATCTGTAGAGCTTGAATTCAAACGATTTAGGACAATAACTAAAAGATGAGGATTGGGAAAACACAGAATTTAACTTTATCTTTTGGAGTGCTCATACACTTTTTATCAAACAATTCTCTACCTTCGAAGTTAAAAAAAAATTGCACCAAATGTGCGACAGTTTTATGCTGGAATTTGCCTGATAAGATTATTTTTCCTCCTAAATAACCTCACTACGATGACACCTTTTGGACATGAATTATTTTGTCCTTCACAGAGCACACTTCAGCTTGCAGAGTAGGGTTGGGGATGTGTATGGAAGGATTTGTCAAGGTGCCTGCAGAGTGAGAGTGCTCTACTGCCAGAAGCTGATTCATTAATCCAGGCAGATTCATAGTTTAAGAACCAACAGCTGAGAATTCATAACTTCTCCGCTGGGGATAGGAGAGGTGGCAAAACGTTCAGTGATCTCTTATATCTGCTAGGGAGCAGTCTCAGTCTTTTGTGTTTTTCTCCTCATATTTTCAGAATTGTATACAGATGTTATTTAGATTGGATTGAGCTAATGGAATTTTTAACATAACTGTTGCCTTATTATTTGCTATCATTATTGCTGAAATATACAGTTCACCTAACTGAACTGTTACTGATAAAACTTCCTTAACTAAATCAATTATAATTTACTTATAATTAATAACCATCTCAGCATTTTTATATGATTGATTGAGCCAAAAACATACTGTAAAATATAGCTCATTTTGACTAAAATAATCTATTGATAACATGGGGGACAGCTATTATAGAATCAAAGTAAAAACTGAAAAATAAATATTCAAAAATGTGAAAAGGAAAAGCAGAGTAGCCCACTGGAACAGCTTATTGACTTCATTTTGTCAGATACCCTGTTCCTGGAGCGGGTGGGTTTGCTGATGTTGCCACCAAGATCTCAAGATCTCTAAAAGAAAATGAAGCAATTTATCAAAATGAACAGGTACGGATGCTGGTAGTTAAAAACAACTCCTGTCCATTACCTAAATGTGTGACTGCAATTCTCAGTTAACTTCTGTGAGGAGCATTTGGCATTAATCTAATTAGCTGAACCTTAAGTCATCATTCAAGGAACATGAGAATGTGTATATTTGTCACATGCTTTGTTAGACTTAGAACTGTGAAAAAGGGCAATATGGTCCCCCTTTTACAGGGCGCATATACCTCTTAAGAAGATGTAGTTCTTTCTATTCCCAGATTTATTCACATGTAATTGACAGATCACATTTCTATATGTTTATTATTTACAAGTGATATTTTGGGATATGTTGCTAAATGATCTCCCCAAACAAGCTAATTAGCATAGTACCTCTATATTTCTATTTTTCCTGTTTTCTTGCATTTTTTCTTTTGTGAGAGAACACACTAGATCAACCTTCAGAGCAAATTTCAAGTGTGCAATACAGTTTTGTTAGCTTTAGTCACATTGTTAATTAACTGTCCCAAACTACTTCTAATTGAAAACTTCTTATATGTATCCTTGAGCCAACGTCTCCCCATTTCTCGTACTCTTCTGCATCCACACTCTGGCAAACACCATTCTACTCTCTAAATCTATAAATGTGACTACTTTAGACTCCTCATGTAAGTGAGGTTATGAAGTACTCAATCTCCTGTTTTGGGCTTATTTCACTTACTACAATATCCTTTAGATTCATCCACACTATCGCAAATATTAACAGTCCCTTCCTTTTCCAGGTTGAATAATATTCAGTTGTGTGCACATGTGATCATGTGTGTACAATTAGATTTTCTTTATCCATTAATCTGTCACTGGGTATTTAGATTATTTTTGCATATTGGTTATTTTGAGTAATACAATACAAGCTTATAAATATTTATTGAAGATACTGATTTTGTTACCTTTGATCATTACCCAGAAGTAGGATTACTGGCTTACAAATTAGTTGTAACATAAATTTGTGAGAAAATTTGACTCTGCTTTCCATAATTGTTATACAAATTTATGTTCCTACAAAAAATGTATGAGTTCCCCCTTTTTCCACATTTGCACCAACCCTTGTTTTGTTGTCTTTTGTATTTTTAATTTTAATTTTTACTTTTTAATTAACACAATTATACTTATTTACGGGGTAGAAAATAAAGATTTAATACATGTATATTTTGTAATGTTCATATCCAGGTAGACATATGCACCTACTGAAATCTTTTTCATTTCATTGTGGTGAAAGAACTCAAAATCCTTTCATTTATTTATTTATTTATTTATTTATTTATTTATTTATTTATTGTGGGTACCGGGGGTCTACCTCAGGACTTCGCATGCCAGCAGGCGCCCCTGCCACTGAGCGATATCACTGGCCCTTTTTTCGTATATAAGTTCCGGGAGTCAAACTCAGGACCTCGCGCTTGCCAGACAGGCACTTACGCCATTAAGCCATCTCATCGGCCTCTTCCATTTATTTTTAAAGATAAACTTGATTCATTTGTGGGAAAATAGATGCACCTTGAGATCAGAAATTTAAATGAAATAAATGAAACACACAAGCCTAAATATTGCGTGACTTTCCTTATATAAGAAACCCAAAGTATAAGTAAAGAGGAAATATAGGTAATAAGAAACAGGGAGATAGAATTTGTGCAAAAAGGAAAGGGACCAAGAGATGAATGGAAAGGGGAGGGAAAAAGGGCAGAGGAGAAGATTTTAAAAAGTATTAAGATGTGTTATGTACATGTACCAACTCCCCACCATGAATGTAATCATTATGTATGGAAAACATGTGCTAATCAATAAAACTGGGGAAAAAAGGAAGAAAAAAGTTATATAGTACACTTACCATTATAGATACCTTGCCTGTGCAAAGCAGGTTTTTTCCTAACTAACTCTAACTTAGTATCCAGTGGCCAACCTTGTCTCATCCTTCTCTTGTTCTTTATCTGCCCAGCTTCCATAGTAAACATTATTTTACTCTCACCTCCTGGGAGACCAATTTTTTTAGATTCCACATTGTCCTTTATCTTCTTGGTAATGGCCATTCAAATAGTTGTGAGGTAACATCTTTGTAGTTTTCATGTACGTTTTCTGGATGGATAATTAGTGATGTTGAACACCTTTCATATACTTCTAGGCCTTAAAAATAGACATTTTTCGGAAATGTCTATTCAGATCATTTATTGATTTTAATTAGGTTATTTTATGTTTTAAAATTCTGTTTTCATTATTTTGCTACTACATTGTATGAGTTCCTTATGCATTTGAATATTATTATCTATACTTACAAATATTTCTCCCTTCTGCAAGTAACCTTTGCACTGTGTCGTTTGTTTCATTTTCTATACAGAAGCTTTTTCACAAACTTGATTCATTCCACCATTCCAGGGAATATGGTGACAGCTGAGTTTATAACCCAATGCGGAGTTCACCAATGGAAGCAACATTTTGCCAAATGCTTCTTTTCCCAAACCAAATTGTTCACAAACAGAAGGTTTTGTGAACCAAGGCATTACTGTTATCAAAATATGTTATGTGCCTGTAAGAATACCCCAAATGAAACCCATTATTCTAACTCACATGTACTAATAAAATTTTTAATAATTAAAAAATGACTAATTTTCAAAGGATAGAAGTAGGTGGATGCAGAAATTAAAAAAAAATCAAGAGATTACTCAAATCTACTCAGCTACTTATATGCTTTTGTGACAAAAACAAGTAAAATCTCAGGCCCAAATATTTGACTTGTATGCAGAACTATCCACAGCTCATCAATAGCTCAAAAACCCCATCTAAGCTACAGATCATTTAATTTCCATCTCACTATATAATTTCAAAAATCTGTCCAATCACTTACTGCTGTAATGTAAACTTTCTCAAGATATTATTTCATCTGCCAAATATTCACCATAGAAGCTAATATGGCCACGGGATTTACAAATAAAACTCCTTCAAGCACTCTAAGCTATTTAAAAAAAAAGAATCATATACGATGACCAAATTGAATTTACCCTTGCCATGTACTGTGCTTCAAATAAATGCAAATCATTCAATGTGATGCATTACATTAAAAAAATGAAAGAGAAATTTCCTGCATAATTATCTCATTAGCAGCTGAAAAGCATTTTTCAAAATTTGACATCTATTCATAATAAAAACCTTTTTAAAAGTAGGCATAGAAGGAACTTATTTTCTTACCAAAAAAAAAAAAAAAAGCTGAAGAATATAGCTTAGTTGTAAGGCACTTGTCTAGCTTGTGTGAAGCCCTGTGTTCAATCCCCACTATGGTAAAATAAATAAACAAACAAACACAAGCAAATAAATAAATGCATGTATGAATGAATGGATAAAAGTCATGTATGAAAAATCAGTAGCCAACTTGTAATCCTGGTATACTAATTTAGGTAGTTCCTACTGTCTCCACTTACTAGATAAGTAACGTAAGGCAAATCTACCTCTACTTCAATTAGTTTATATGTATCTCCCTTGTGTGGATGAATAAGGAAAAGATTACATTTATGCATGTAAATCGCTTATTCCTTCAATAAATAACTGTTAATATTTTTATGGTTATTATTTGGCAAATTGTCTGGAGTCTATCAGAATGAAAACTTCCTGGTAATTAGTTGGCCTCCCAGCCTCCAATCTCAACTCTACTTCTAAGTAAAGTTTATTCTTCAATGATCACATTAATGTTCTTGGAGCATTTAATTATTGGTAGACTGAAAGGTTAAAAGAATACATTATGCAAAAAGTAGGCACTAAATTTTATAACCTTGACTAGTAAATATCACTGATGAAAGATGATACTTAGGTTTCCCTGTCTGAATTAAAACTGGATATCAGTAGGGTGTAATATTGTTCTGGAACTTTTGTGATATAAACAATCGTTAACATGCATTTTATCAATGTTTTTTAAAATAGGTTTATGTTAATTAATTTTATTTATAATAATGTCCAAAAGCCATATATGATAGATAATTAAACAAAGCACCTCAGATCTGGTATATCTATTGACTCATTTTCTGGATAAATATGTACCTATGAAGTTTTAAGTTTATTTCTTACATAACTTTCTTTTGCATACAAGGAATGGGATTCTCTGTACTAATTCTCTTTTCATTTAAAATTCTTCCTTTCGAAAATTTGACTGGTCTGTTTTCTGTATGTTTAAGGTAAGTGAAAATGTTAGTTATTTGTCATTTTCCTATTTCCTTGCAAGTCACACACATTTTTAAATGTGGCGGAAAAGGATCTATTAAGCAACATTTCCACCTTTGCAAAAAATCAAACACTTATTTTTTCAATAAGGTTCATCATTTTTGAAATTGATTGCTTACTATAGTAACTAGAGAAGAAAAATAAGACGAGTAAAGAGAACATATTTATAAAACAGTATTTTTGTACATCCATAAATGAATAGTGTAAACATGATTACTCACTACTGATTACAGTGTGGCATTGTGAAATAAATATTGGAGTCATCCTATCCTCCCAGTTTCCCTTCAAGCATCATGACAGAGTGAGAAGCTATTGATGCTGTAGTGATATTTATCAAGAAACACAAACAAAAAAACAAGTATACCTGATATCATCGATTTTCCCTGAAATATAAATACTGACTTGTTACTTGCATATTTTTTATCTCTATGGGAATATAATGCAAATATGAATTAATTTTTCCTGTTTTATTAGAAAGTTCAAGAAAAAAACTTTAAAAGTAGTATTTTTTTTGTATTTGACAATCTATATGCTTGAGAATTTATTTTATGTAGAGGCTACATACAAAGGAGAAAATCACTACCTTTGAATATGGAGTAGGAAGTATTTATTAGACACAAAGGATGCAGTAGTACAGAAAAATGTGGAGTTGTGTGATAGTAGAATGAAATGAGCTTCTTTGTGTCTTATTTGATTTGTGATGTGAAGTTCCATGTTGCACCTGTAAGGTTTAAGAAAGTTGAGCTTAGAATGTATTTGTAAATTATGATAGCAGCAATTACACATGCTACTGTTTTATGAAAGACCCCAACTAAAATTGCACAGAACTTTTTTTGGTCTCAAGAATTTTTGTATAAGTGAGGATTAAATATGGGTCCGTAAATTAATAGAGTTTAAGGCTAAAAATCTCAAACCACTACATTACTAGAAGTGCATTTTATGTAACTTTCTCTTGCTTAATTGAAGAATAATGCATGGAGCTAAATGCAGGGCAATCACTTCCATGATATGGATTATGTAAATCAACAAGTCAAAAATGTAGAGGGTAGACAACGTATGTCAAAGCTGGGAGAGCGACTTAGATCCTCTGATGCATATTTCTTTCTTTCCTGCAATTGTGACTTCCTTTACTTTTCCCTTTTCGGGTACATTCTGAGACAAAAACACCTGTTTATGTTTGACAATAGAACATTCCTTTTGTGTAGAAGGTAAACATTTTATTTTATTCCTTGATAATTCAAGGTATTGACAAACAAGTGTAGAAAGTGGATAGCCTGTTTGATTGAGGACCAGTCAAGGATCAATTGTACGGAGACCAGACAAAGGGACAGAGAATATTTAGCTTGAAGAGGACGGGAGAGTATGACCAGCTACCTGTGATGTCTAAGCTAGCCTTAGAAAAATGAACAATGCTTATGCTGATGAGTATCAGATGATAAGATTGTTCTAAGTATGTGCAACTTCCAGTAACTTAGTGAAATATAAATATATTTAAACAAATTATAGTGCTAGTGTGCCTCTTCTTCATTTACTACTCATTCAGTAACTAATATCAATTCATTGCTGGATATAAAATGTAATAAAATATGAGTCCTACTCACGAAATTCATGTTCTACAGGAAAGGCATAGCATCACATGTGTTGTAGATGATGATGAGGGCTGTAGCAGAAATGAATACCACATAATCCTTTGGTACTCTATGGGCAGGAGATGCCTTAGAGTCATGCACTTTGAATCATTTCAAAGAAATTAAATACATCCATCCATCAAAGAATAGATTACCTTGATGTACATGTGCCCTTTTTTCCAAGAAGTGTCCAGAGAAGCAAGTTATAAACTAGTGTGAGTTGTTATTGAAAATATTTCAACATTGGGAAGAAGTTTGAAATAGATGAATAACCAGTAAAAACTCTTGCAGCTTTACGTGTTTGTGGGCCTAAGTTTAAAACAGAAAAATGGATATTCATTTCTCACTTTCTAGCCATCTCCATGGTTTGGATTTCATTTGTTGTGCTAAAGTTCATGAGTTGGAATCTTGATCTAGCCTTGATTCATAACGCAGCAGTATTAAAAGGTGGTGGAACATTTAATGGGTGGAGCCTATTGGAAGGTAATTAGGTCATAGGGCATTAATGCCTGTCTTTCAGGAGTGAATTAGGCCCTGCAGGAATGTGTTACTTAATGAAAGAGCTGGCTATTGTAAAGCAAGTCCTCCCTACATATTGCCCCTTCCACACACAGTTCCATATGTGCAGGAGAGGGCGGTTAGGGATGTAACAGAATTGAGTACCATGTGATCCTTTGGTACTCTGTGGGCAGTGAGTGTCTTAAGGAAATCAACATTGACTCATAATCCATTCCCCTTCTATGCATGTCACTCTTGCATGTGCTTTTGCCATGTCACACCATCTGTCATGCATAAGGCCTTTGCCAGATATGGCCTCTGAGTGTGGACATTTAAGCCTCCAAATTGTTAGCCAAAATAAATCTCTTTATCTAATAAAGTGCCCAGTCTCATGTATTTTATTTCAGTAAATCAAAATGAACTAAGCCACCATCCTTCCTTAATAAATATAGTGATTAATAAAGAGCTCATAACTACTCTGTTCTTAAGAGACCTTCATACAATCAAAATCATGGTATCAATTAAATTGTCAAGTAGGTGTTGCAAAATAATTGAATATTGGTGAAGCTTAATTCCCATGTAGAATTATTAAAAATTTGAAAAAGTTCCTGCAAATACTGTATTGTTTGTTTGAAAATAAGATTGACAACAGCAACCAAATAATCCCCTAACATTGAGTATGTTTGTGAAAAATGCTTCATGAAATATGTTCTTAAAATTTGGAATCCTAAACAGGGGAAGGTTAGAATAATGAGGCCATTAAAATGATTTATGCTGGGGATGATCAATTAAGATATATTATAGCAATATAGACCTTCTGGGAACATGGTTCTGGGAAGTATACTTGTAGGGTACAGCTCTTAATCTCAAATTAATGCTTTCTCCGTGTTTGTTAATATCAGCTTCTAGGCCAGTGAGGCACTCGAATTCCTCAGCAAGAGCAAGGCAGGTGGGAGGCAGAGAGAAAGAGAGAGAGAGAGAGGGAGAGAGACAGAGAGAGAGAGGAAAGGGGAGAGAGGAGAGGGGAGAGGGGAGAGAAGAGAGGAGAGAATCTTAAAACTTAAACTGCAACTCCTTCCTGCAGGATATTCTATTTATTAGTACTCCAAATGTAGCATTATGATGGATGTTTTCGATTAAAAATAAAAACAGAATATTTGACTAAAATTTAGTGGCTAAGCGAGTAAAGGTTTTAAGAGTTTTGGGCATGATAGTTCTAGAAGGAAAATAACTTGATAAGAAAATAGTTTATGACTGTTTCAGTTTATGCAGCATTTCAGCAACAAAGATAGCCCACTAATACTAAAAATGATCTTGTGGGGGCTTGAAAAATAAGTTTTAAAGATGAGAAAATAAAGGTCAGAGAAATGAACTAATCTGTCTAAAGGCACATTATTAGAAAATGTTAGACCAGGAACTAAAGTGTACACCTTCTGGCTCCAAATGCATTGCTCTTTACTAAATCACATTGATGAGTTCACCTTAAAGTTACTTTAAAGAGTGGACATGATGGTTAAAGAGATGCCTGCAGCTGGAAGCACATGTCTGCAGCATACTTACTGCTTTCCGAAGCCAACATGGGGTAACCTGACAATGTCTTGTGCATTATAAACAAAGATTTCTGATTTTGAGCAACATCTGAGCTAGTAGTAGTAAGGGGGAAGATTATAATGGTCTATGAGGAAAATTGTAAAAGAAAAATTAATCCTTAATTTCCTTTTCAATTTTATAACTTCCCTCTTTTGTAGTTTTATTTTATACATTTTTACATAGTGGAGACCATATTAGTGCTATATTTATATTTCACTAAATATTAAATAATAATCTCTTTTCCATGTCACTAGCTCATCATAGGTAATATTTTATTACAGGTATAATATCTCTTTTAATAGATAAACAATATCATCTCAGCATTCTCCTAATGTTAGATGCTCAGATTATTTTCAATTTGTCACCCTTTTAGATAACACTGAAGGATAAAATTGTTGTTCTTTACTTGAAATTATAATACTATTAACTATTTTTATTTTTACATTGTACAAATAGATTATAATTTATATAACACATACGATGAATTAAAAAATATATATGTATATATATGTGCAAATTATTAGAGTAAGTAGAAATTACAGAAGTAGTCTGGAATTGCTCCAATTAAGTGGTGAACTATGGACGGAGAGAGACAGAGAGAGATTTAGGAAGAGGGAAAGAGAGAGATATAGACAAAGAATGAATGAAAGAAAAATATTTTAAGTAGGGAGACATCCTTGAAAGCATTCTGAGGTTATGTCTTCTTGTAGTGTGAGAAGCTCTTATGTAAAGCCAGAGTAAGAACTGAGGAAGGGGTTAAATTTTATTGACACACATAGGATATTTAGAGATTTTAGCAAGAAGCTTTTGAAGTCTTCTTAGAAATTTTATTAATAGGAGACTCTTAGGAAACTTGATGTAGTAGTGTCTAGATGGGAGCAGGAAACACACCAGAAATGTGACCGAGAAGATTTAATATAAAGAACTTTATATATAAAAATGCCAACTACTAGAAGGTTAATGGAATAATTCCGATACACAGAAGAGGTGGAAATTGAGGATGACTTCCTGAGAACAAGAGAACAAGGGAGGAAGTGCTGGTAGCTCTGGAATTAGACTGCGCAGGAGGGGCCCCTGAGCTCAGAGGGGAGGGCTTCCTGTCCCTGGCACTCAGCTCTGGGGTGTAGAGGGTTACTCTACCACAGGACAACTGCTGCCATTATGGGAACCACACTCGGTTGAGTCTCTACTCGTAGGAAGACCTTAGGAAAAGAGCAAATCAGGAAATCTTGTCTGTCACTTCTAATCCTGCGGTGTCTCTCTACCGCCCACTACGGACTTAGTCTATGGGAGGAAACCCGCCAAAGCAAGACTCTGCACTCTCAGCACCAATATCCCAACCTAGAGTTTGGAAGGGAGGTTTTGGAGCTGAGGAACAATGTCTTAGTAAGTGGCAGAGGCTCTGTGTTCTGAGGTAAATTGACTAGATGGGAAACTGCAGACAATTTGTTTATATAGGGTGAGCCTCTCAGCATCCAGCCTCCTTGCTTTCTTCTTGGATTGTGGAAATAGAAAATCTCAATACCAACAGAATTCAAGCACAGTATCATATTTTTGTGCTTTTAAAGAGAGAGAACCACACAAAAAAACTAAAAATGCATGGGTCAGACTTCCTACTCTGGCACTAAACTCTCTCTTATAACCCTAAAATAAGTTATTCACTTCTCTTAATCTTAGTTTACTTTCTAATAAAATGAATATATTCCTTTTTATCTTGTAAAGTTTTGTGACAACCAAACTGAGATAATGTATGTTGAAAATAGGCACAGGTTCCTACTAGTTTCCTTAACAGAAGAGTTTATTGTAAGTACGCATACTGTGCATGCATGCCTGTCACTTACTAAATAAATTTACTGCACACAGGCTATGTGAAGGGATACACTGATAAACATATTCTTTAATATGTATAAGATTTCCTTGGCCTTTGTGCAAGGTTGTGGGTCCGGTACACTTGCGACAGCTAATATCAGGTGACCTCCTACATAAGTTCCTGGCTTTATTTAATTAATTTTGTTAAAGTTGACACAAGCAATCCGTTTTGATCCTGATAGCTTTCACATTTTTCTACCCTATTTAAAAGTAATTTTTATGCAGATATTTAATCTGTTTTGTTACTACTGTATCTTTAGTACGTATGATAAGGTCTGGCATATCATAGATACTCAATAAGTATCTGTTGAATTACTATGTTGAATGAAAGATTGGATTTTACTGACAATTTCTGCCAGAACAATATCATTTTTATCATGTTTTTATAGGAATTTGATGCTGAAGATTTTCCTTCTCAAGGTGAGCTGGTCGTTTTATCTAGGGAATTCGTCCCAGTACTAGTGTTCAGAATGGGTTTAGAGCAGGGCACAGGGTCCGAACACTAGAGGTGGTAATATGGAAAGAGACAATTATCTCCAGGACACAGCCACAGGGAAGCAAATTTAGTGTTCAATAATCTGCATTCGTGTTCTTGAAGCAGGAGTAGGCTCTCTTACTACCATCGGGAAACATGGACCAGCAGTCAGGATGGCTTGATGGTGAATCCCTTTACTACTCACTGGCCTTACCTTGCGTTAGGCTAATGTCTGGGTTATGAATTGGGTTTGCACAGAATGAATACGAGTGAAGAAGCAAAGGCTGCACTGAGGATTTCGGTAGTGGTGGCAATAGGAATCCCAGATGACCAGTCAGTTCACCAAAACATGTGAAGTCATGGTTACTTGAATGTTGTCAGTGATTTGCTCGTCCAGCGTGACCATACATATCAGCCAAAATTATCCACTGGGAAACACTTTTCAAACATAATATGATGGCTATGTGCATGACCAATGACCATGAAAATATTTGTTTTAAATATTTACAGGAATCATTTCTTTCTGGTGTTTAGCATCCATCCTGGGAACAACAGGTCCTGTTTAACAGTTTTAGAATTGGAATTAAAGGCCTAAAAAGTCTCAGTTTGCAAGTATCTAATGTTTCCCTCATTAAACTCTCACTCTACTTCTCAGTAAATACTTAATAGAGATTGATGAAGTAAATCCCAAAGCACTAACCCCTGAATATAAAAACCAAATATGCTACGACATGCATCCAAATGTTTCATGCAGTGTCATTAATAAAACCAAATTAGTCTGGAGCAAATCGTCAGCATTGTCTTTAACGTCAGGGAGGACGTGAGGAGGAGGTGCCGCCGTCTCTAATGATTGTGGATATATTTGTCCTTGGCCTCCTTTATCTGCTGTACTTTAAGCAGAATAAGTTTCTTTACTCTTTTTTTTTTTTCCTTTGAATCTAAACAAGATTATTGCTATGATGCCTTTCAGTGTCAAGTGCTTTTTGCTTTCAACTTTGCTCTTTGGGATTCTCTGTTTTTCTCTTTGGGGTTCGCTGTTTTTCCAGCATGTGAACTGAGGTACAGATTCTGGTCAGGCAAGCACTAAGCCAGAAAAACTCTGCTTTTATTCTTTTACGTACTGCAGTTTGCACTACATTTTCACGTGTAGAAAGTTTCACTTGTGATACAAGCCGAGCACTTTGAGGACAAAGATAACACAGTGGGAGGACATATAGTATAAGGAATGTTGGGTTGAAGGACTGGTTTTGATTAAGAGTACATCTATATATTTATCTATATATTTTGACTTGATATTTTTTATATTATAAAGGTCTCAAAAAACACATTTAAATTATTTAACTCTATTACTTGGTTCATATTAAATATCATTAGTTGTATCACTTAGTTACCAATGCATGAGACCAAGGTAGGAATTCACGCTCTGTGAAAAGCATATTAATAAATAGCTTTCCTGAAAGCAGCATTTTTATAAGGAAAGGAGTTTTGATGCATTTGGGCGTGCCACTTCGGTGAAATAATTAATACATTTCTGGAATTAGCTATGCATGGTAGGCACTGATGTCTGTCAGCAAAGTAGAACCAAAGTCACTCTTATGAATAAATTAAATAAGTTTAAGAAACATAAAATGAAGACCAATTAATTTAGTGGGAAAGATTGCCTCTTCATAGTGACACAACACATTTAACAATGAGAAGGTAAGGAAAATCATATATGAAGAGAAGAGTTAATGGGGTGAGGGAAATTTAGAATCTAGAATAATTACAACCTGATCCCAAATAAGGTAAATCTTATGAGAATGTTATATTTCAACAACTATTTAGTATCACAACTTTTAAACACAGAGTTTAAAATAGCATTTGTGTAAACCTTAGCTTCTCTGTGTGTCCTTGAAAGAATATGGATTTTAGTAGGGGACACTCAATTGGGACCGATTACAGAGCAATGGCTATTCTGGCAGGGGTTTTTCACTTTACAGGAAAATGGGAAAGCCATTGAGTTAGAAGCCAAAGGGTAGGGGTTTTGAGTTTAGCTTTACCAAACATTATCAACCAAAGACAATTTACACTGACTTTCAGATTTCAAGATTTTTATAATTTCAAGACGTTAAATTGGTGATCTCTAAAGTTTTTACTAGCTATAGAATTATATAAATAAAAGCAAAATAGAAAACTTAGGCTAACAGCATATGTGGTACCCCAAAGAATTGGCATATGATAAAATCTAGTAGAGCTGGGTGTGGTAGTGCATGCCTGTAATCTCAGCACTTAGGAGGCTGAGGCAGGAGGATCACTGTGAGTTCGAGGCCAGACTGGACTACATAGTGAGTTCAAGGCCAGCCCAAACCACATAGTGAGACCCTGTCTCAAAAAACAAACAAAACAAAACAAAAAAATCTAGTGGAAATAAAAAAATAAAGTTTATTTTATAGCAATATAGGTGCAGGAGGAAAACAATTTAAAACTGAGAAGATAAACAGAAGGAGTGATTATGCACAAACCTCAGAAAAGAACATATCTGGCATTCACGAGGAAAGTGGACATTGCCTCTCTCAGATAAGTTTTGCTGAAGAAAAGGGTAGTGTTTTGCCTCTGATCTCTTTTCTAATTCACTTTAATAATTGGGGTTTAAGTGTTGTCAAATTTGAATTTATTTAAAAATGTATAGAAAATTCCATTGTTCAGAAACACATCTTTCCCTGTATGTCCACTCTGTGTGACAGCTCATCATTTGAGACTTACATCATTAAGCATTCTTTGTTGCAAAAACCAGAATTCACTCCCTCAATTTCAGTAGCAAGAAATTTATTTTGAAATCTGTTAAGGAGTAAAAGAAAACCTATATAGGCTAAGGGTCAGGCTTAACTGATCAGTATCAAGGAACAATATTCTCAGCAAACATATATGGTGGGTGGATATTTAGGGGATGCTGCCACCAAAGGCCATTTCCAGAACTTAATGTTTACAGCTGCCAATGCTCAGAACTATCGGCCCCCATTGTAGGCTCAGCATTTTTCTCTGCATCTGGCAGGTTGGATACTGTTAGTGCTGTCCTTACCACTGCGAGGTGAAGTTCATGAGCTTGAACTTGTATATAATCTTCCCTCTGACTCTGACTCCATAGCTACTTTATTCAAGAATCCTCTCAGCAAACACTATAGCGAATGGCAAAACAAAAAGCAATAATTATATTTTAACTACTATGTAGGAATACTTCTCTAGTGAATATTCACATAAAACATAAATATTCTCACCTTTGGTTCGCATCTCTTTTTCCATCATCTCTGTCTTTCAAATTTATTCCTTCCTGGCTATTAATTCGAAGCATTAGCTATGGCCAATGACTAGGAAGATCTTTACCTCCTACCACCTCACTGGATGCATGACAGTGTGTCTTTGTCAGATATCTGGAAGAATTTACAATTCATGTTCACTTGGCACAAGGAAGAAAAGCATGAGAGGAGAAAGGTGGACAGTGTCTTAGGAAAGGAAAACCACAATCTTTAGTGTCAGATCCAAAATGAGTAGATCACAGTTTGGCTATGGTTTGGCGAGGGGAGAGTTTTTACTTTACTTTTTGGTATATAAAGTTTTACACTCAGAATAGGCATAGAAATACATGTGTTACAAATTTGTATCATACACTAAAGATCAGAGTGTCTGGCATTTGTATGTATTCAATTGTTGGGAACCAGGCTATGTGATAGATTGGTGGGGGCCAAACTACAGGCCCTGCAGTCATAAGGCAGAGACTTGCTTCAGGAATATGAAAGTTTCTGTGGAAGGCTTCAGGCTTCCTGACTGTGCCTATCCCCAGGCTCCTGAGGCAAGATAACATTTGCTGAGGACAATGCAAAGAAAGCCAGTAAGGTGAGGGAAAGGATCTTAACTTGTTTCCTTTGTGATGCCAAACTTGTTCCTCATTCTACTACCTGTTCTTACTGCAGCCCCTGTTCCAAGGAAAGTACACTACCCCTCCCCCGCATGCTTCTCACTGACTAATAAAAGTGGGCCAGCAGAAGAGGTCTCTGTCTTTGCTCAATCTAAGGCACTGACCTCCCAGTCCCCCTAAACCTGCAAATTTCTCTTTGTCGTTCTTTATCCCTTGCTCTTCCCCACTGAGCAGGCAATCGAGGGTCTGATCAGCCCTTGGTATTCAATAAATACAAAAACTAAGTTGTTGGCATTAGTGTTATCAATCATACAACTCGCATGTCAGCATTTATCACTGTAGAGAAATATAGTTAAGAATGACATGGCTAAAGTGACTCCATTTTGTTTTTGAGAAGCCATCTTAACTTCACTTAACCTATAGTTGAACTCACTCCCTTAGACCCCATCCTCCTAGTTAACCATGAAACCCACAAGGAAGGAACAAATGGGTACAGCAAACATGGGCCATGCTGACCTAAGTGTGATAAACATCCTGTGTGATAAACAGACCAGATGTTTAAAGAGGGTCTTGTGATAAATCTTGTGATGTTCCTGTAACATTCCAAGGAGGTAATGTGCAATATGGTTGCTATGGAAACTGAGAAACTTGTTAATGTATAAAAGCCCTTGAGAACAAGACCTGGGGTCAATGTCTTGGTGGAGGCTAGGACATCTTCCACCGGTAATAAAGCTGCCTTGTGTCTCTTCTCGGTCTCTGTGAGTGTTTCTCGCTAATTCTGCCATAACAAGAAAATTTCTTGATCTTATATTGCCATTCAGAGAAATGAAGACAAACTTGGAGATTTATCATGTAGCCAGAGAGTAATGTTTGGTGCTGTATGAGGATTAGAAATTATCCAACATGACATCAGAAGAGGAATGAATATGGTGATAGGTGTGTTAGGCATAGCTAGTGCTTCTTCATGTCCTGTCTGTTTTCTGCCCTGGACAAACAGAAGGCTATACTTCCCAGCCCACTTATTTTGGTAGAGTACTGTATTTATATCTGTCTAAAGAGCAGTGATGAGAAATATGTATCACTTCTGAACCAAGAGAGTTAATCACTGTAAAATTCTTCCACCTCTCCTTTTCTTTACTGTTGCATCTTAGAAACTACACGGCATGTCAAAGCCACAAGACAGAAGTAAGTTGAATTCCTGCTGTAGTCAACTTTGTTTGGGAGCTGTTCTTGGGAGGGACTTCAAAGGACTTTTAATTCAGTTAGAAATAACTTTTCAGTTTAGGACAGTGGAATTTTTATTTGTTTATCAGCACAAATTGGGTTAGCTGATTCTAATAATGGTCTTAGCTTACTCCAGCAAACCTTTTGCTGAAAACTGACTAGCAGAGCATTTGTTATTATTTTTATATTCAAATGCTAGACGTTTTGGTAGTATACCTGAGGAACTTTAATTTGTATTAAAACAATGATTTAGAGCAAATTAAATAGCATTTTATATTAACTATAATATATATGGGTTGACATTTTATTCAAATTATGAATAAAACATGCTACCAACAATAAGTATTAATTAATTTTCCTTTTAATATGATGTTTTATGCCAATGATTTTGAATCAGTTCACAATTACGAAAATCTCTATTTAATACCTGTCAAGTTTTTATCCCATTTTTGCATTTGATGTTAGCAACTGAGAATTCTAATTTAAAACACATAATAATAAAAATTGAAATATGTATTTCATGTTGTTAAAATATGCAGGATTTTCTTCTTAATATTAATCTAGAACTCACAAAGAAATAATGCTATTTTGTTAAAATTATAAAGTAAGCTACAAATAATAAATTCTCCTTTGAATGTGATGTTTTATGCTGATGGTTTTTAATCACATCACAAATATGAAAATACATCCCACTTTATTTGATACTTGTCAAGTTTTTATGACACTTTTGCATTTGATGTTAGCAAAAATTGTGAGTTCTAATTTAAAAGATATAACAATGATTACTTAAATATATATATTTCACATTACTAAAAAATTGCAGGAGTTTTTTTAATTATCATCTAGAAATCACAATGAGAAATATGTAAAGAGGATCATCTATAGAAATGCACCAGATCTTTATTATTGCAATATAAAAATCAAAATCTGTTATCCTTATTGAAAAAATTATTTTTAATCTAATCTTATGTTTTTATACCCTAGAATGGGAAGTATGTTTTTCTTACAAGGATACCAATTTTTCTGTAATAAAAAGACAGCTAAGTCAGGTGACACAGTAGCCCACACCTGGGCTTTCTGGGAGCCTGAGGAGCCAGGAGGACCACAGGTGTGAGCCCAACCTGAGCAACTCAGTGACTTTGCAAGACCCTGTCTCAAAATAAAAAGTAAAAGGGGTGATTGAAGTAGCTTAGCCTGAAGACCCTGGGTTGAATCCTTAGTACCAAAAAAAAAAAAAAAAAAAAAAAAAAAAACACTCAAATTTAATGCTATAACTTGATTTTAAAAATATGTCAATATTTTTTATATCACCATATCAACCCAATAGTGATTTTTATCTGAAAAGGCAGTAGTTTGTCTTTCAAATTTAAAATAGTTCCTGGGCATTTGCTTACTATATCTGTGTAAACCATGGCATGTGAATTGTAAACACTTGCTAAATATACTAATTTAGAATAACACAATACAACCTTAAGGTACATGCAAAAAATGTTCTTTACTTTTTTTCAAACAAATTAGTATATCTGAAATATTAGCAGCTGTTTAAATTTTGGATATAACATTTTATCCTCTCGTGGAACTAACCTAGTTTTATGTGCATAAATGAAAGTTAAATTACCCTTTTGAAATTTAGCAGAGCTATTTTTTTTTTTTCTTTATGTGGGTACTGGGAACCAAACTCAGGACCCTGTGCTTGCCAGGCAGATGCTTATGCCACTGAGCAATATCACTGGCCCTAGCAGAGCTATTGAGAGAGGTAAATTTAATTGTCAATTACTCATAGTTTGCATCATTTCCTCTGTGGTCACATAGAGATTTTAATTCAGTAAGTAATTGTTTTATAAACTTCTTTATTAATAATAAAATAAAAATCATAATGTTGTTCCTGCCATAGATTACCTAGTGTCTACTACAATTTGTAGTGGATGCTTCTGTTTGGTACAAAAAGGAACGTGGGATCCAAACGTAGTTCTTCTGCAATGACCAAAATGAGCCATATGTGCTGCCCTGATTCCCTGAGCCTGGTGCAAAAGTATATTAGACCACGGGAAGAGACCTTGGGGCTTAACATCATGAAAGTTTGCAGTTGGCTAAGTATACCATGATATCTGAGGATATCCATTATATGACTTATCATTTGTTTACAACTTGTTCACTCTTAGTATTACATTTATTCTGCATGGAACTTTCTCTCATTTTCCATATAGAAGTGCACCCTGACTCCTACAGTCAGCCTTCGAAGAAGCTCCATTGCTCTTCTTTCTTCTCTAAGTGTGCAAGTTCTAATTCTTCACGTTCTTGGGTCTTAAACTAATAAGCAGATAGTCCACATACAGAGACAGAACTTTACAATATCGAACAGTCTTTTATATCCATTATCCCATTGGATCTTAGCAGACATTAGGATTTTAAATTGAAATCAAATTGGTTTAAAGTATAATTTTTAAGAAGTGGAAAACAGAGATACGTTTTGACTTGACAAAGACCACTCATCTGTTTGATGAAGAATTCAAACTCAAGTAATTTGATGAAGAATTCAAACTCAAATGGAATTTATTTTTTTCATTACCAGATATTCTCCTTTATAATATTTTTCACTTCAAAAGCTAATGTAACTTAAAAATTGGAACAGCCCTTGCATGTATTATTTGGTATCTCCCACTCTTTATTTTCATTTGTTGTTATTACTATATTTTATTCTGATAGCTTTCTTCAGATAAAGTAGCCTAATGCTACAGTCATTCAATTGGAGTTAATGATGGTATCCATGGTTGAATAGATACCAAGTGTGCACTTCCTGCCATTGATAACAGTGGCTTTGTCAGCATGAAAAGAGAAAATAGTTTTCTCGAACTTCCAGCTTGACTGTCAAAGACTGTACTTTTAAAATTTTAAATAACAATTTATTGCTTCCCAGTTATAGGACAATATTTTATTTACCCAGACATGTTAAAAGCAACTGCATTCACAGAGGGGCCTGTATATATGACGCAAAGTTTGAATGACTCATCAAAAGTACTAAGCTCTAGATTTAAAGTATCATGAAAAACTTTGATTTTTCTAAAAGTGATCCTAGGAGCCTTTGAAATGACTTTGCTCTGCTCAGTCATCAGATTTCCCAGGGGAGCATACAAGCTGTGTGGTATGGATTTTGATCCCCAAAGAAATGCCTTTGGAAAATGCCAAGCCAGCACAAACCATAAAGCTTAAAATTGCGTGCTGCTCCACTAGTACTATTGTTATGTTTTGTTGAAGTTCCTTTATGTACCTCAAAGAGATTGAAATGAATCAGAAAACTGGACCTAAGGGTGAGGGAAAATAGGAGGAGAGATTATATCTCATGGTTTCTTTTATTGTTTAGCTCTGGCTGCTAAGCTTTTGGACAAGTGGAGTGAGATGAAAGATGGTGCCTGCTGTCTTGCTGAAAGGCAGAGCCTGGGTCCCTGGTGCTCAGGTACAAGCCCTAGGTTAAATACATCACAGATACATCTTGGGAATGTCTTAGTTCTCTGCCGGCAGAAAGAAAAGCAGCCATGCATTTTTAGGGCATGCAAGCAGGATAAGAGGAAACAATAATAAAATGACTCTAGGGGTACTGTGGCCACAGAGAAATTTGAGAGAACAGCTGAAAGTCTTAAGGCCGTATTGGATTATTTCCACTTGTACTGCTTTGTGTATTTGGAGGCACACTGACCTTTACTTCACTATATTACTGTTTCCTTATTCAATATTTTAATTTTAATTTTTATTGGTATGTGTTTGCTGAATATAATTATTACATTCACCTTTAGGAGTATATAACACATCCTAGTTCTTTGTTCATTCTCTTTATCTCCTGCCCCTTGCCCCTCCCTCCATCTCTTGATTCCCTTCCCTTTTGCAAAAGATCTATCCCCCTGTTTCCTATTATCTATCTTTTAGTTTGCTCTTTAATTTATTTATATTTTGGGCTAACCATACAAGAGAAACTCAAAAAGTTCATCTAAAAATAATATGAGAGATTGGCACCATGGCACATGCCTGTAATCCCAGCTACTCAGGAGGCTGAAGCATGAAAATGGTGATTTCAAGGCCAGCCTGGGCAACATAATGAGGTGTTGCAGTAAAAACAAATGAATAATAAAATGAGGGTGTACTTAGGTGAGATGGAAATGAAATCCAAGAAAGAGTAGGAAAAAAGGGGAAATATTCTCCCTATGCTTATTTAATGTTAAATATATGCACCCACTTACACTAAAGCTTTGCACCTGCCATTGAATATGCTCAGAATTGCAGTTTTACCTTGCCTTAGAAATCAAGGGGACTTAGATCTCTTTAATAAGATAAATTATGGAAATGACTCAGCTTAGAATTTTTTTCTTTTTCTGTGTAAAGGATATATTTTTTCATGACTTTAACTCCTTAACTTCTATGCCTACTTCGATGCCAGTTGGTATTGCTAATTGCAGCACCCATTCCTTGCTGTATTCAAATCAGATAACAAATTTCACCAGTACTCTTCAATTTCATTTAAAAAAGTGGAAAAATAATTACATAAAATTGGGCTACATTGAATAAATGGTAGGTGTTATTCTCAATGACAATCTTCCAGTGTTGAACATATTATTACTTTAGAACAGAACTATTTGAAATTTTTACTGTAAGTAATGCATATATCACCTCACTTACAGAGGACCGGTTCTCTTTGGTAATAGATATGTAAAAGTAGAGGGGAGAAGAGGCACGAGAAGCTATTTTGTTGTTACTACCAACACCAGAGTTTTGACTCTGAAGGCATCACTGTTAATTTTATTTTAATGATTATTCTTTAGTGAAGGGCAAAAAATATGCTTAAATTGCAGACTTTGTTTGGAAGGATATTACCACTGGATGTGGGATTTTACATGGAGTTAACTGCTCTTTACTTTTAGTGCTTGAAAACTTTGCTACCTCTTTCTGGCCTCCAGAGTGTCTTACAAAATCTGTAGCCATTGCAGTAGTTGTTTCCTTATAAAAGTTTATGACATATTCCCCTGGATATTTACAAGATTTTATTTTTAATTTAGTCGTTAGCAATTTAATGAGAACTGTATCCTGGCAGAAATTTCTTCGATTTTTATCTCATTTGGAGTTTGCCCAGAACCATAAATCTTTTGGCAATCTCTAACCAAACTTGTCAAATTTGTACCATTGTTTATCAAAAGATTTTCCAGTGGCACTGTCTTTTTCTTCCATTTCCGATATTCCAAAAACACAAATATTAAACCTCTTGTTGATGTCTCACAATCCACTGTCCCCAAAACTCTGTTTTTATTGAGATATAATTCAAAAATGATAAAATTTATCCCATGTAGTTATCTTTATTAGTACTTTTTATTTCTTCATGTGAAGCTGAGTTACTTTCAAGAATCTTTTCATTTCAGGAGATATGCTCTCTCTTGTATTTCTCTTCAGGAAAGTCCACTAGAAACAATTTTTCTCAGATTTTGGTTGTCTGGGGATGTCTTGGCCTTTCTTTCATGTTTAAAGAAAATTTTACTCGGTATAGAATTCTTGGTTCACATTCTCTTATGTTTTGCAGAACTTTGAATGCCTTCCATTGTTTCTGATGAGAAATTATCTATTCATCTTATTGATCCCCTTGCATATGATGATTCACTTTTCATGTGCTGCCTTAAATATTTCTTTTTTATTCTTTTGATGTCTGACTACAGGGCAATATCTTCGAATTTATCCTAACTGAAGTTTGTTGGGGTTTTGAATATTTACTGTAACATTTTTCATCAAATTTTGGAAATTTTCAGGTGCTATTTTATAATGAATTCTTTCTACCTCTTTGTTTTATCTACTTTCTTTCTGAAACTACCTTTATGTATCTATGTCTGAGCCTACGTTTATTTTTTTTCTGTGAGTCACACTGTTTAAGCAGAATTGCTATCTTTTTGAACTTGATGATTCTTTTAGCTGCTTAAATCTACCACTGAGCCCTGCTAGTGAATTTTTCATTATAAACATTGAACTTTCCAACTCTAGTTTCTATGCCATTCTTTTAGATAATTTCTATCTCAATATCATCTAGTGGATGAGACAACATTCTTATAATTTACCTCAGTTTTCTAGTATGATCTTTTCCGGTCCTTCGGACATATTTAAAAGCTGGTAGTATTTACCTTATCAGTCTAACTTTTAGATTTGCCCAGAGAAAATTTATAGTCATTGATTTTCTGCCTCCATCCTTTCTATTGGTCATACATTGTAGTTTCTTTTCTTATGTCATATAATTTCACTGAAACTTATCTTGATATAATGTGGTATGTATGGAGATGAGTCCTTTCGCTCCTTATAGTTTGTGGTTGCTGTTCGCTGCAATAGCTCAATTAATGACTTTTCTTAAGTAAATATGCAAAGCCTATACAGTGTGTATATGTGTGGGCACTGAAATCCCTGCTAACTTAACTGAGAGATTAGATAGGTCTAATGAGTAGGTGGACATTTACTTAAATATCTAGAAACAACATACTTTCTGATCTTTATTGAGGGTGTCTATGCATGTAAGAGACACCTTCAACAGTCAGTCAGTGCACAACCCCAATTATCCTGTATGCCCTCCTTACACATAGTTTCAAAGTTAGCCAATGGTCACAGCCTACAGCCTTTTTGAGTCTTTCCTGAGTATGGGCACAAACCTGTGTGTTAGCATAGCCTTTAAAATCACCTGAGTATGATAGAGCTTTGCAATATCTCCCACCTCACCATTACAATATCACTTGGTTCTGCTTTTAAGCTTTTTGTGTAGCCTTTCTATTTTCCTTGTTTTCCAGTGTGTAATGTGGACATCATGCTAAGCAACTGGGTCTATTTATTTGAAAAAATGTACTTGGGGAAAATGCTAATTTAAGCCAACCAAATGAAGACATCCTCACAGGTGAGACAGTTCAGAGAACCACCCACCAGACAAGATATACGATGACTGTTCTCTGAGAATAACTCCAGTCTGCCCTATCCAGCTACATCTAGAGTTCTGGTTTTCAGTGTGGTTATGGGGTATTTGTTTTTAAGGCTACCGTGGAGCTGGACAAGGTGGTGATAATAATAGTTAAAATATCACAAAGCACAGTGATATTGACAATATTGATCCATTTTGCTTAAGAAAATGTTCTACAGATTTCTGTAATATTGTGGTTATTTTCCAATCCTGAAAAAGTTCATTCCAATAATTTTTGCTGGTATTTGCTTTGCTTTTATAGAAGAGATAATTCAGGAAGTTCTTCATTATGTTTACTGATTTCCTCTGTATGTTTTTTTCTTCAAATTGTGGTGATTTATACAATATTATTTGCTGTTTTAACTATTTTAAAAATATAATTCAGTGCCATTAAGTCCATTCACTGTATTCTGCAAATATGACGTCTATCCAACCTTAAAACTTTTTCATCATACAAACTGAAACTCTATACCTATTAAACTAACTCTGTTTCCTCTTTCCCTAGCCACTTGTAGCCATTATTCTATTTGCAGTGTATAAATATGTGGATATTTTAGGTTTCTCTCATAAAGAGGATCACACAGTATAGGTGTCTTATTTTACTTAGCATGTCTTTAGAGTTCATCTGTATATTGACATGTATCCAAATTTTATTCCTCTTAAGGCTAGATAATATTCCCTATATACATTCACAATATTTTTTGATTCATTTACTTGCTTATGGATACTTTGGTTTTTTCTAGCTGTTGACTTTTGTGAATAGTGCTGCTATGAACATGAGGGTACAAATGTCTACTCACATTCTTAATTTTAATTGTTTTAGCTGCAAATGTGGTGTGAAGTTTTCAGATTACATGATATTTTTATGCTTAATTTTTTCTACAATAATTGTACCCATTTATATTTTCCCCAATGTACCATTTCACATTTCCAACAATCCACAAGTATCCCCACTTTGCCACAACCTCACCTACACTCTTTATTTTCTTTTTAAGGTATCCTAATAGGTGTGTTATGTCATTACAATTTTTAAATTTACATAGTGATTAGTGTAATTAGATATTCACCATTATTCTTATGCTTATTGGCCATTTTTATATCTTCTGTGAATGGATGCTTATTCAAGTTCTTTACCCATTTTTTTAAATTAGGTTTATTTGCTTTTCAAAATAGTTTAGTTGTAGAAAGAAGTTTTTAAAATATTCTTAATTTGATTCCCTTCTCAGTTATATGATTGGAAATATTTTCTTATGGTTGCCTTTCCAGTGTTGATAGTGCCCTTTTATGCATTATTTTTACTCAATCTGTTTATCATGCTGTTGGTCTGATTCTATAATTTTTATTCATCTATCTTCAAGTTTACTGACTCTTGCTTCTAAAATCTCCATTCTTTTATTATGTCCTTCTGGGAAAATTTTTTATGCTTTTACTATTGTATTTTTTCATTCTTAAATTTCCACTTCTTTTAATATATCTTCTATTACTTTGCTAATACTTTTTATTTTAACTTTTGTTTCACGAGAGCTTACAAACATATGTTTAAAAATTGTTGTAGAAGCCACTTTAAATGTCTTTGTGAGAAAAAAAGAATTTAAAAAAATCAGACCTCCCAAATTTAAAGACCCAATCAAAAAATGGGCATCTGAGATGAATAAACACTTCTCAGATGAAGAAATACAAATGGTAAATAAATATATGAAAAAAAGTTCAACATCATTAGTCATCCGAGAGATGCAAATTAAAACAACACTGAGATTCCATCTCACCCCAGAAGGAATGGCTATTATCAAGAAGTCAACTGATAACAAATGCTGGAGGGGCTGTGGGGAAAAAGGAACCCTTCTCCACTGTTGGTGGGAGTGTCGACTGGTGCAGCCACTGTGGAAATCCGTGTGGAGACTCCTCAAAAAACTAGGACTGGAGGTCCCATTTGACCCAGCTATTCCCCTTCTGGGTATCTTTCCAGAAGAATTAAAAACATCGTACCACAGTAATATATGTGCACCCATGTTTATAGCAACACAATTTGTAATAGCTAGATCGTGGAAACAACCCAAATGCCCATTAACCGGGGAATGGATAAAAAAGATGTGGTATTTCTACACAGTGGAATACTACTCAGCCATAAAAAAGATAAACTGGAAACTTTTATAGGTAAATGGATGCAACTCGAGAAAATACTCACAAGCGAAATAAACCGGATGCACATTTGTAAACATCGTATTGTCTCCCTAATAAGAAAATGCAATTTCACTGTGACTATTCCAAAAAAAAATAAATAAATAAAAAATAAAAACCTTTCTCAAAAAAAAAAAAAAAAAAATAGACATGCACCACTGCAGTCACCCTAAAAGGAATTTTTTAAAAAATTATTTCTATTCAAAAATCTATTATCTACTCAATAAATATTTACTGAACACCCGGTATATGTCAGGCACTCATACATAAATTTGTTTTAAAATGAGAAATAAAAAAGACACTACAGCTGGGCATGTGGCACATGCCTATAAATCCCAGCACTCGGGAGGCTGAGGCAGGAGGATCGCTGTGAGTTCAAGGCCAGTCTGTGCTACACAGTGAGACCCTGTCTCAAAAAAAAAAAAAAAAAAAAGACACTGTATAAAATCTGGCAAATGAAGAAGTCACACATAGGTACACCAATCCTTAAACCATTGGTTTCCTTTTGATTGTCTTTCCTTGAAGGTGATTTTTTTAAAATCCCAAATCAAGATCTTTTCCAATACATAACACATTCCCAAATGCTAGCCTGTCTCAGAGAACACACACTGATTACGTTACAGTGTAAATGCTTATCTACACCAGCACAATTACTCATTTTCTCAAAGAAGTTGTTAAATTTCTTTTGTTAGTGAAATATTACATTCTCTTGGTTTGTATATATTTCTCAGAAAGTATTGGTAAATGTCCCTATTTTGCTCTTGACCTAGCCGGAGAGAACAACCATAAGATAGAATGTTTCTTAGTGTTCAGGCCTGCTAGGGCTCTTCATAAAAGATGTGAGGAGCTTGACACCTTATAGCTGCCTCTTAATGTCCACATTTCCAAGGAGCAGAAAGTATCTTTTTTATTGCCTAGGGTGAGAAAAAAAAAATAAGAAAATTCAAACTTTTTGTCATCTCTTTCTCGGTGTCTGTTGCCTGCATTTTACAATTTCAGTTCAGAGTTTTGAAGTTCTTTACATGTTGAGTACGTTTTTTATGTCCTAGAGATTTTGAGTATTAAATTATACGATTTTAGGTGTTGTTTAAATACTGTAAAAATGTTCATATTTTTGTTTTAGCAGGCTCTTGACCTAGATAGTGTCAAATAGCATGTTCTGATATGCTTTTTCTTCTCTGCAGCGCCAGTATCTGTCAGTCCTCAAAGGCTTTGCAATGCTGTTCAGATCTGCCCTTTATGTGCCCATCTGGAAGTCTGTATTGATGCATTAGCTCCAGTCTCAGTCTTTGTAAGTATTAGGATCAGATCCATGTATGTGCCTATCAAGAGTAAACCCAAGAGTTTATAAATAACTTCATGTGGTTGCTTTCTGAAGATATTTTCTCTGTCTGAGATATCCTCCATATTTTCCAGGTTCTGAGTGTGCAGGGAAAAATGAACATAGCAGTCCCAAGACTGCTATGTTTAGAGAGACTTATTTTCAAGGATGGTCCCTGGCTGTATCATTTTATCCTAACAGCTGCTCACTATGCTTAAACTATTCGTTACAAAAACATGGTTTGTGCTCAATATCTCTTTCATCGTGGGTGTCTGGAATTTTGTTAAATTCTAGGCAAAGCGTGTCTATGTCACCAACACCCAACAGTAACATGCTGAGTTTCTAACGAGCTTCTGCGGCAGATAGCATTACATGTGTGGTCATAATTCGTCACTGAGGGAAATAAGCGCACTGGGCAACTCCGATGTGAAAGGACTCTTGGCAGCTTACATATGGTTTCCCTTCAACTTGTTTCAAGCATTCTCCCCATTTGAAATTCTGCTCTGAGTTCATTTGCTGTTATAAGTCACAAACGTGATTGCAGGCTGAGTGCTGTGCATCTTCCTAGCAAATTATTGCACATGAGCAGGACAAGAAGGATCCTAATATGCTAAGACTCACTTTTTGTTTCTCTAGTTAGAAATTACCCAATTCTGCGATTTTTGCCTCACTGGTGAACAGACAGCGTGAGTGTGCATGCGCACACACACACACACATGCACACACACACACACACAGACACACAGAAGCAACTGCTCTGGTTCCCTCTTCGAGTCACATTTCCACTGTATGGATAGGAAGGTGCGCTTAGTCTTTTAGATCTTACTGGCTCGTATATTATTGACCCAATTTCTTGACTATTTCTGTGTTGTCATCAATCAACCTTTTCCCATTCTAAATGTAAATAGATTTCTTTGCTTTTTCCTATGTTTTATACCTTTTGATTTTATGTTGAACATCTTGTGTAAAAGAACGACAGAAATTATGGGGCCCCTTGTTCTATTATGGGCCCACTGTATGATCTCAGCAAACCTAATTCGCAGTGGGTTTAATCTGAAATTTGTCACATCTTTGCATATAACCAGTTTGCTCCTGGTTTCAAGACTCTGAGCGTTACACTGGAATTTTTCCTTAAACAGGGTTAGAATGTAAGCGCTGGTGAAATTCTGGCACTCTTTTTTGCTTAACATTCGAGGGCTACCTTTCTAAACCGTGAGGATATATCTGCACTAGGGGTAGGTCGCACCTCTTGTGGTATCTGTGGGCTTCTCCTTGATCTCCATTCCTGCCTCCAGCTCTCTGGATAGTTGTAGATATCTCTGCCGACCTCGACCTCCCATCAACATTGCAGTGTGCTAACAGAAGGCCCAGCGTGACTCAGACTGATTTCCCTCAGGTCGGCTGCCCGGCTGACTTCAGCATTTGGAGAACAGCTGATGTGTCAGCACTTAGCGACAACACAACATGCCCCAGAGAGCTCACTTCAGCTCCCTTGTCCTGCCCTGCACCTTCAGCACGCTGCCAGCGTATACTAAGGAAACTCTTCGCTCTCTTTGGTTTTGTCCTTAGCCCTCAGTGTACTATACTCATGTACTCAGTGACAACCTTTGAGAAAAAACAGCTGTGTGTAGAGCAGCACTCTGGCTGGGAACTCTTGGGTTTCTAATCCACCCTACAAGATTATACTTGCCCCTAAAATGTTTACTGAAATGTGGCTATTTTCTTGGTTGTTGTATAATCCCTCAAGTATCTTCTCTTCCGTCTTCTGTGTCAAGAATTAGAAGAGCCGTGGTCACTTTACTCCCAAATAGAGTTTTCTATAATTTTAGAATTCAGTTCAGGCTTTATGACATCTTCCATTCCTTGGTGGGTTAAAATAATACTGTGATTTTGAAAAAAAATTGTATTTTTATTATTACATAATGATTGCATTCATCGTGGGGAGTTGGTACATGTACATAACATATCTGAATTCTTTTTTGCATCCTCTTTCCTTCCCCTCTTTACCCCTCCCTCCATCTCTTGGACCTCTTCCTTTTTTCAAGATATTTATCTCCCTTTTTCCTATTATCTTTCTTTCATTTTGCTCTTTATTTGTAAAGGTTTTGGATTTCTCATATTAGAGAAATCATGTGATATTTAAGCTTGCGTATCTGATTCATTTCACTTGATGTCATGGTCTCAGGTGTGATAGTGTAACTTACCTGACTGACAATTTTTGATTGAGGGACAATGCTCTTCCAAATTTGCACTTTGTAACCATAGAAGGACACAATTTTTGTAATCCTTTACTTCAAACACAGTGTGTTGTAATCAGCTTCATTTTCTCATTCTTAGTGTGTAAGATGAACCTGTTTCCTGCATGCCGTTAAATGTATGACACATCCACTCTCTTCTGTTTTAGATGGATGTTCAAGTTGTTTCTACCTTGGGGCAATTATGTATAAAAGCTTTCAGTAACATGTTTTTGTTTTTTTTGAATGTCAAAGTTCTAGTGTCTTGGAAATACATCTCTATGTAAAAGTCATGGGTGAATCTGTTAGTAAATAATCAGATATTGGCTTCAATCAAGTATTGTCAGTTCTGTAGTACATTTTTATTAATATATACTCATAAAATCACTATTCGAGAATTCCATTGCTCTGCATCCTAAAAATGCTTAGTTCTTGATATTTAGTTTTATTATTTAAATCATTTTTGTGGATATATATATATATATGTATATATGTATTAGTACTTAACAAGGATTTAAATTTCCCCAGTGAATTCTGTTGAGCACTTTTTCATTTACTTATTGTCCACTTGAATATCTTCTTCCTGAAATTGTTACTCAGTCCTTTCATACATTTTATCAATCCCACTGTTTGTTGTATACTTAATGACATCAGTGTGCTCCTGATATGTAATTAGAGTAAATACTTTTCAGATATTCATTTTACAACTGTCTTTTCCAACATAAGCTTGCTCTATACAATAGTATCTGTTAATGATATAGTATTTTAAATATTTAATTATTATTTTGTATATAGGCAAATATGTATCTATGTGTGCATCTTTGCAATTTCCTTTTCTATACTGTTCACCTTCCTATTCTTTACAGAAACCAATTTAATGCTTTTCTTGTTTGGAGTATTTTTAATATTGTATAACCTTGTGTCCCCTGTGGATTTAATATTTAATTTTATTACCATACTATATTTTTTAAGGTTATTTTTAGGATACAGAAATTATTAAAAAGAAAGTAACTTCCCCCAAATCACACACTAGTAGATAATGAATATCCTATGATTTTGTTAATATTTATGTGGCTCCATAAACAACTCCCTCTAAATAATACATTAAGAACAACTTCTGAAATATGTTTCTCTCAGACTGTAATGTGATTTTATTCTTTAATATTAAAGCTCCTTAATTTTTTGTATAATGTTAATTATTTTCCTATAAATGACATATTCATTTCAAAAACTTCCACAAGTCCAAGGCTTTTTATCCTGACCTAAAAAAGCTAGAGAATAGACACTTAAAGGAACTGATTTTATAAAACTTGACAACTCATGACTCCCAAAAAGCACCCTTATTCCCTCTCGAGGTTGACTTTTTTTTTTTAATCTACTCAGTTGTAAAGGACAGAAGATGAAAGCAGGGCAAACCATAACAAAAGAACACTGTACTAAAGAGGAAACCAGTATCTCCTTATTGTAGTGTTAAGTAAACACTTGATGTAAGAAAAAATAACTTAGAAGTAAGACTTTTCAAATAACTTGTCAGATGCTATTTTAATGGACACTATAAAATATTTCATACTTCATGTAACTGATATATAAATAGTAACTGGGCATAAAAGTTTCTGAAATTGAATTATAGAAACCATACTAATTGGTTAGTAAGAACCACACAGATCTTTCAATCTACAACTAATACCTGCACTTCAAGTTTAATTTTATATCTTAGGTTTATGACCACTAGAGGCTAATGGGCTCAAATAAATTTATACTGCAATAAATATAAATGAATAATTTGAATATAATCAAAGGGGTCATATTACAGAAATTCCACTTACTTGTAGTTCCTTGAAAATCATATTGTTTATACCAATCCTTATGTTTTCACTTTATAATTTCTAATGTGTTACTTTTTTGTTAATCTAATTTCTAGTGTTATAATAAAATACCTGAAGCTGAGTACTTTACAAAGAAGAGGTTTATTTAGCTCATGGTTGAAGAAACTAACCAGAATAACTACACTGACCCCTTCTAAGGGCAGGCCCTCTATTTCTTAGGCAACACCTCTCAAAGGTTCTAGCACCTCACATTTGGAAGCAAACTCCCAGGATACAAACATTTGGTCGAATCATATCTGACTATTGCATTTTTATATGGCACAAGGAAACAGTTTCTTTCCAGCAACAGAAAATGTCAATGAGTACATATCCCGTAAATCAGTCCGACTTCAATGAAATACAAACTTTTTTCTCATGTGATGATTCATTATTAAGAGCTAGATTCAGTGAAACTTCATTTAATGAAAGCTTTGGATATACCATATAATTGAATTCTTCAGACAATTTAAATTTACCCTCTAAATAGTTCTTTTCTCAAAAACATTTTTAAAATGGGTAACTGTTGCTTTTAGTGGCAGACAGCTTTGGTCCACTTTTGTTGATATCGAGAGATTGGCTTTGTGAATATCCACTAGGTTATTAGAAGGTAGTACAGTCTATTCACAGTGGCTTTTACATTCTCCTGTGATGCCGAGTGTTTAGTTGCCATTTCTTTCAGAGTAATTTTGCTTTTCATTACAAATATTTCTTCTGCTGTAATTTTCATTTTTCCTGTTTTTTTCATTAGTGAGTTAAAAAAAGAGATGGTCAAGTAAATTGATAATTACATGTTATGTATGAAGGGCAAAATAATTCTATGTGGCAGTTTACCATTTTAAAAACATTATTTTGTTTAATAACCAGAGAAAATATGAAAGGCATATAATCATGGTCTACACTAATAAATAAACAGAATCTCAGAAAAGTCCATATTGACAATAAATTTTAACAAGTAGAACTTGAATCAAAACTTTTTGACTCTATGTATTACAATAAAATTGCTAGTAATTTTCTGGTGCTAGTGGCTGTTCTTTGTTTTTATTTTTGTTTTTTTAGATGAATTTAAAACTACTCACAAGGCAGGAAAGCCTCCTAAGTTAAAGTCACCAACTAGATTGTGGTCTTTGTGCTGTTTTGCCTAGCAAATTTACAATTTAAATTTACTCACTATGAAATATAATCCTGATCACCTTTACTATCATAGTCAATTCCTAGAAGACATAAAATACAGCTGTTAATATAGATTTGGAATCTTTTATTGTCACGTTCATAGGGATGCTTTAGAAATACTTTCAACAAATATTGAAAAAATAAGAATGTTTTAGTAGCAGAGGTTCCCAGCTGATCCCAAACTGAATCAACAGAAAACAGTGTTTAGGTTTGGGGACTAAACACTGAGAGGGAAACAGCCTTCCACCTTCCCAGCCTTCCTCTGACCTTGAAGTCTAGTGAAATACGAGAGCAATGAGGATATTGGGAAGGATGACATGTGTCCTGCCTCCCTACGCAGAACCAATTTAATGTCCTAGAAAGGAAAAGATTATTTCTGAAGTTGAAGACTCTACCTTTTTAAACACTTCATAAGTTTCTGAGCATAAGGAGTATTATTTCCTGGTCCAGATGACAAAATATGATGTCCTTATTTGAAGGAAGGCATTCTTTCTACCTTTACATGAGACCTAAAATAATTGTGGTACTGAGAATGTAGGAGGGTACTCACTGAAGACTCGCTCTCTTTGTAACTCCTTAGGGAGCAGAGATTGATAGAAAAAGGGATAAAGCAAGAGAATAAAAGTAGAATCAAAATTTTTAAAAAATCATCACATGATGATTATGGATGACTTTCATATGTGAGTCAAATCAAAGAGTTTTATTTAAGAGACAGACACATGAACAAAACATAAGCAGAAAATAGGAGGCAAGATGGGGGGAGGGGCTGTAAATGTGGAAAGCGTAGGGATTATATTTATTGGCGAGTATGAGATTTTATTAATGTCCATAGGTTGGATTTTCCTGGCAGTGTTATTCAACAGTACAAACGTAGATAGACACAAGTGCAGAAAAGTCAACTGGGCACTGCAGAATTTTTTTGTGTATTAAAATGGTTGTAAAACTACTAAGGGTTTAAAAATGAACCAAGTTTCTTAGATTCCCTTTTTGAGGAAAATTCCAGATAATTAAGAGGAGACCATGCTATTAAATTACTAAATGCCTATTATGGTTTTACTGTCTTCTGGATGAATCTTTAGCCTGAATAGAGAAGATGATCTGAAAGACTAATTTTTGTTCATAATACACAAGTCAACAATAGCTAAAGAACTTAGGTTACCAGTTATATAGAATTATAAAAGAGTTTCTCAGGGAAGCATGCAGAATCAGGTGGACACATGAAAACCAGGTTTATCTACAATGGTTTATGTTTAAATATACTAAAGCAGAGCCATTTCCTAGAAGTCAGAGCATATTCAAGTAGAGAAGGGCAAGTAGAGAGGTCTGACCTCATCTTTTATATGGCAAATTAAACCAAAAGGAGGGAGTTAATTTGGTGCAAGTGAGTTCTAAACAGATGTATCAAGCTAGTTTGACTCTTTGATCAATGCTTTTCATTATATTTTTAAAGTGACAGTCTTGTTTCAGGAGATAATCTCAAGTATAGCTATTAGAGGGTGAAATAGACTAACTCTTTTTTTTTTTTTTTTTTGTGGGTACCGGGGGGCCGACCTCATGACCTCGCGCGCCAGCAGGTGCCCGTGCCACTGAGCGATATCACTGGCCCCTTTTTCATATGTGGGTTCTGGGAGTCGAACTCGGGCCCTCGCGCTTGCCGGGCAGGCGCTTAAGCTGCTGAGCCATCTCACCGGCCCCTAGACTAACTCTTAAAACCAAAGCTAATCATATTGCTCTAGAATAGGCTCACTCTTCATAGGGAGGAGGATTTAATCTGGTAGCTTCCCATCTCACTGATGTTCTAATTTCAATGTAAACAGCAAATAATTCATCAGTCATTAAACCAATAAAGAAATTGGACTGGAGACTGAAAAAACTGGATTTTATTTTAAACTTTATAATGCAAAGTAAGAAATAACATACCAGGATTATAAATTTTTAAACTAAATCCCATAAAAGATAACAAGGAAAAACAGTTTGTGAAAGAAAGAGCTAGATAGAAAAGCATTAGAGACTAGGAGCAAAAAGGAGGTGGTTAGTATAGAGTTTTCATTTTCTCAAAAAGTGATATATTTCTTTGTTGCTTTAATAATAATGTTGCAGTGTCTGTATTTCCCCAGGAAAGTTTTATTCAAAGTAAGTTTCTGAATATGAATGCCTGTTAATAAGCTATAGATCATAAAGCAATAACTTATCTGGGCACATCAACAAAGGGAGTATAAAATTATATAGTAAAACCTTCTGGTCAGGCCACCTATCAGAGAACATAGTTTATGGCCTTGAAAATGCAAAATGAATTTATAGTTTGAAGTGTCAAAAAAGATAAGCTTGTACCTGAATATTTTGTGCCCAATTAGCTGACAGCATGTTTCTTTTTCTGGTTAAAGTTGAAAATAAAACCTAATATATTTAAGAGGCTGTCCTACAAGTAGAAAAGAAATCAAATTATTAAAGAGGTTGGCTGTCCAATGTTATAATTTGGATCTGTAATGGGCCTCACAGGCTCATGTTTTAGACTCTGTCCGAAGCTAGTGGTGCTATTGGGAAGTAGAAAATTCAGGAGTTAGGGCTTCGTTGGAGGAAGTCTATCACTGAAGGTGCACTTTGGAAAGGTGTATTGATACCATGGCCCTTTTCTTCTCTGTCTGCTTCTAGGCCAACATGAGGCGAGCAACTTTTATCCACGATATCTTTTCAACACTATGTTTTGCCTCACCAAAGCCTACGAACAATGGAACCAACTGATCATGGACTGAAACCTTGGAAACCATGAGCCAAAATAATGTCAATGCCTTGAAGCCACCTGAACATCGACTGAATTCCTTCAGGTGTGAACCAAACTAAACCTCTCCTCCCTTAAGTGGTGAATCTCGGGTATTGGGTCCAGCCGTGGAAAACCTTACAAGGCCTATGCATATGATTCATTTGGGATTAATAAAGTAGTTGATGTATTAGACGTTTAGATAGTAGAGAACTAAGCTACTAGATATAGTTCACTGCTACCTTTTCTAGATAACTTTCTACCAGTCAGAGTGCATTTCTGATGCTGGAATCATCTTTTCTCTGTACCTACTTTATGGAAGATGATCAGAAAAGAGAAAACTTTCCCTTTAAACACACCCCTTTGCATTTCTTTTTCTGATTATCCCATTTAAAAATATTCCTGCACTCCGTATTTTAAAATGATGTGTGTGAATTAGGAAGTAGAATCAATGTGTTCATAAAAAACATATTTTGTATCTGTAATTTTGTCACCTGTTAAATTGATCCATGATGGTTTGTGCTTAATGAGGTTGTTGTGAAATATAACTGGTTGGTACACTGCCCAGCATATAACAAGTACTGCTATATATGCCATTAGAGCTTGCATTTTCAATCACTACAACTACATACATACAAGTGATTCAATTGCTATTGCTTAATATAATACATACTAAGGGTATCAATGAAAAATACACGGGAATGAAATGATAGAAGTCTTAGCATGATGCTAAGCAGGCTTCCAGCTAGCTGTGTATCTTTCAAAGGGCAATTCTCAGAATCAGTATGAATGTCAGCTTTAGTTAGAAGGTGTATTTCAGTGGAATTCTTTAAGTCAAATGCCTCATAAAACATATCAAAGTGACTTAAATAATAATGCAGAATTTATCTATGCATTTTGGAGATGTAGAAATTGTCCTATTAACTTCATCAACATATGTAATAAATTTGTGATATGCAGCTGAAAAGAAAAATGACTTTAGATTGGATCAGAATACAAGTTGATCATTTGAGGCAGTAAACATACGCAAAAGAAATATTATTCACATGTTGAAAGTAGAACACTGTGATGGAAGTTACAAAGGCAAACAAAGGAGTGGAAATTCTTCCTCACTGAGGGTTGGATCCTCACCTCTCTGAGGCTTTACTGGATTCCTTCTGGCATCTGCATTGTCATGATTAAGTAGGATAAATGTTTCACACTGAGCTTTGGAGTGTGCAGTAGAAAAACAAGGCTGAATTACTGGGAATAGCAGAGAGCCACTCTAAATTACTTTGTGTTTCAAGGACACAAGTCTGTGCGCAGAGGTGAAAAACAGAGAAAAGAAAAACAGGCTACTCATTCAATGACCACAAGTTGTGAAACTTAACTTTTCTCAGTGATAGAACTGAAAGGAAGATGTTGGTTGCTTTGAAATAGCCTGATGCCTTTCTTCTTTTAAAAATATGTGTAAGTGCTGGGTCGCTACTTATTTGTGAAAGGCACAAAGCCATTAGAAGCATAATGTGAGAAATAAACAGTTTTTTAAAAATTAAAAGGCATCCCATTAATTAGAAGATTTATTAGACAGCTGGGTGGTTCTGTGAATTAGTTTATGGTTAATTCAGAGAAAATGATACTGTCATCTAAAATATGGATACATTTGAAGGCAAAGCCTTTAAAATCAAACAGAAAGTTCTGGATTCATTAATCACTGGAACTATGTATGTACTCTGCGTGTTTGTAGGTATGTGTGCCATCCCTAGAAACAGACTACTAACTTTGAATTTAACATGTAAGAACTCGTGTCATATTAGAATACTCCTAAAAGAGGCAGAGTTGATACTCCTGGTATAGGATGGCAGCAATAAGCACTTTGTTATGAAGATTTAAAAAAATTAGAACTGATGAAAAATGATAATTCTGAGGCAGATGCCAGTGAATAAAGAAATTGGTTAGTTTTCTGTTACTGTGACAAAATGCATAAATGAGAAAACAATTTAAAGGAGGAAAGATTTATTCTGGCTCATGGTTTCCAAGGTTTAAGTCCATGGTCAGGTGGCTACTTCGCTTTCAGGCTTGTCAGCACAGAAACATCATGGCAGAAGGATGTGGGGGAACAGAGCTGCTCATGACAGAGTGAGAGGTAGAGGAAGGGCCCAGGACAAGATATAATGCTCAAGGGTGTGTCCCCATGACCTGCTTCCCTCTTTAACTAGGTCCTACCTTGTCAGTTGCCTTCACCTCTCAATACAGCCATCAAATTATGATTCCATCAAGGTATCAATGCACTGATGAAATTACAACCCTCAGGATACAATCACCTTCCAAAAGCCTCGCCTCTGAACACATGAGCCTTTTGAAAGTTTTCAGTCCGTAGCTGCTTGCCTTTGTGTATCTGCATCTGTGATGAGTCAGAGAATCAAGGCATGGAGAATGTGACAGAGCAGAGCTGCTCATCTCATGGCAGGCAAGAAACAGAGAAGAGGCAGGGGAAAGTCCGAGGTCAAGGGCAAAGTATTCACATCAAAGACATACCTCCTGTGACCCACCCCTTCCAAGTAGGCCCTAGCCAATGATGCCCCCCTGCCTCCAGTTGGGGGCCAAGCCTTCCACACATGAGTCTAGCAGACATTTTGGATGCAAACTACAACAGAAACTATACCAATTTCAGCTTATATTCTATTGAGGCTTTATTTTTTAAAATGCATTATTTCCCAATATATAAGTTGATTCATCTTTATCTAGGCAGAGCCTGTGTAAAGCAAAACTCAACAGGGAAGTTCATGTGGAAATAAACAAAGACCACTCAAATGAGAATCAAGCAAAGGCTACTTATGCAGAGTTTGCTTTAGCAAGAATATTGGCCATCATCACTTATGTTTGGCAGAGACTCAAAGGAGGGCAGAGGACTGTGAAAGTTTTATAGAGAAGAGGAGGGAAGATTTCAATCTGTCTTGGTTGAAAACTGTTGCCATGGGAAATTTGAAGAAAGGATAATGAGAAGCAGATCATACAATGTGATTAGATTCGAATATTTATTTGACTTTTCTGGTTGATTCTAAGTTGAAAGCAAAGGCAAAAATGAGGGAATATGCTAGTCATTAATTAAATTCTGATTGTTTGGGGTTTGTTGCTGTAGAGGTACTTGGTCAGACTGCATATTGACTTCTTTGTCTGGTTACTGAACCTAGAAGTTTGGCTTCCAGGGCCTCTGGCTACACTTGTGATTAGAATTGTACTTTTATAGGTAAATTGGCCATGGTAGATTTGTGCATTCTGTATCTTATCAATATTGGAATCTGTAAGTGACACGTGGCAATTGGAAGGGTTAATCCTCACAAAAATTATATCATGGAAGTAAAAAAATGGGCAGGGCCACAAGCAGCCCTACTTGATAGCAATTGAACTTTCCATGTGTTACATCAATTCAAAAGAATTAAGAACCAGCCAGAAGGAGGCAGAAGAAGATGCTACCTCAGCAGTGCAAGGCCATATTGGGTAAAGGCCAGGCCAGCATCAGATTCAGAGCTGTGCACACAGGCCTACTCTTTAGCTAAGGACTCCTGATGGTGACACACTTGTTGAGTAGACTAAGAGAATACAAGTGTTGTTCAGTGATGAAAACCTTATTTTTTCGTGCAGCTGAGTAAGACAAAATGTTTGTAAAGTCAGCATGTACTTTAAGAATAAAAGAGCAAACTCAGAATCTAAGAGACTCAAAGGAATAATGTAACTTCTGAAAGCATGCAAGAAGAATCTTTTTTTTTTTAGCATCATCATTAGAATTAAAGAAGATGTGGCTTCAAGAGAAATGGATTTGAAAATCATAAGGGCAGATGAGACTGATGATGAAAACAGAGATGGAAGAGATGAGCAAACATAGACATGAAACTGAAAACTACACAGAAGAATATGAGTCTTCATCGAAGGGATGAAATCAGTGATATAGCTTATCAACTTGACACTCAGGATGAAACAAAAAGGCCAATTTCTATAAAAGATGAAAGATATGATTGATAAACGGCCAGAAAAAAAGCATCCTACAGATATCTGATATTCTTGAGGGAGAGACAGATCCAAGGAATGAGGAATATTATCAAATAGTAACAATAAAAATACGAAATATTTAAAGCTAACGTATTAAATGCCTATGATGATTCTAACTATGTGCTCTGCGTTTTATCTGGTTACTAAATAAAGCAAACATTATTTTGATAATTTTGTCCTTATTTATAATTTCTTCAAGGCACTGATATATTTCCTAAGAGTTTGTTAAACAAAATAACAAAGTTATATCCCAATGCATCTAAAAGCTGTTTGGACCTGAGAAGTTGTATTCTTGGCTCTAGAGATGACTCCTTCAAGTGGGAGGGGCTTTGACAATCATTTTACCTTGCGTCTCTTCTACTATTTTGATAATGCCTAGTGTTCCATTGTCTCAGAATGTTTGCAGGAAGATGTATCAGTTAAATCTTACAGCTATAAGTAATAAATCTTGCTAGACTGGCTTAAATTGGCTTAATGTTTTCATCACTGAAAAAATAAAGTTGGCAATGTTCGATGTACAAGTGGTAAGGATGTCACTAGGGAACCAAGAACCTTTGTATCCTGCCCCTGAATCCTTACTACAGGAATGGACAATCTTTATCTGTAAAGAGCCAGATGGTAAATATTTTAGGCTTTGTGGGCCATGAGGTTCTACTCCATATCCCTGACACTATACTAAAGCAACCAAACAACAGGATATCTAAATGATTGAACATGACCGTGTCCCAATAAAAACATTTCTTACAAAAATACGTGATGGGTATGCTGTATCCACATACCAATTCCCCAAAATGAATATAACTATGATAGCTTGGAAAAAATACACTCATAAAAAATAGCAAGTGGACCAGATTTGACTGCCAGGTTTTAGTTTACTGACTCTCCTGATCTCAGTGCAGCTGCTGTACCTCCATAAACCACCTCATTCCAATTAGAAATAGTGTATGCTGCAGAAGGTGGGGTTCAGAAGGTGCACGCTTGACACATTGATTCCTCTCCTAAAAGCCCCCATCTCTAATGCCTTTCTGTTGTGAAGTATTGGTCAGAACTGCAGCTGTGGTGCCCATTCAGCTATGCGCCAATATTCAGGTTCATCTCTTTCCAAGCACATAATTACATTGCTCTCCTTCATTTCCATTCTTTACTATAGGAATAATAAAGCATGCAATCTCTTGGAAACCTTGTTAACTCACAGATTCTTGCTTCAGTGGGGCCAGGAATGAGAATTAGAATTTATATTTCTCAGCCATGTCTTCTCTCCCTGCTCAGAAATTGATTGTGGCAAGTCACTAGGATGAATCAGTTAAGTTTAAGTGAAAAGGGTGTGTGCTATTTCTGAGCTGTACCTTCAAGATGCAAGTGTGCAAATTGTCCTATTTTTCCCTTCTATCACTCTGTCCAGCAACATTCCAGATAACTGTACAGGCCTAGATCTAAGAGCGAGAACATGTGGAAGGGTTCTCTACTGACTGTCTTCCCATGAAACCTGAGAGATACATCACTGTTCTTTCAAACTACCTCTCTTTGGCAGTTGTTACTGCAGTGTAACCCACCCCTCTAGAGATATACAGGGACATAAAGATACTTGGTAAAGTAAATTTGCCTTTTCAATATCTGTTGTAAAACAATGGTTCTGTTTGTGGTCCTGCCAGCATCTTCAGTGCCATCACTTATGTAATAGAAATTCTGTTTCCTGCCCATCCACCCACTGCAACCAGGTTCTGTGACTAGTAAAGAAAGGAAAAGGAGAATGGGACTGTAAAAAACTTTTGGTTCAATATGTAAGATTTTTAAAAGTGTGCAAAATTTGAAAAAGAAAAAAAAATTCTTCATTTCTGTGTCTTTTGCTAATGTGGTATATTGCTGTGCCCAAAAGAAAATGTATAAATGGAAGTAGATGTTGAGTATTTTGTATAACGTTAGAATACTGTCATGAAAAACTTTTGCTTTTCTTAAGTGCATATTCCATTTGTAATTATGGGTATATGTCAGAAAGATGCGTTATCTTTCTTTTTATAAATATGGAATTTGCAGAAGATAACAAAAGGATAGATTTCAGAGAATTGAACTTTTATTTTAAGAGTTGATGTGCAAATTTCTGGTTTGCAATTGCTGGTCCTCATGTCACTGAATGACTTAAGAAAGCCTCCAGTTGAATATCATCTGGCTCTAAAAAAAATATTTGTTGAAGTTTCTCAAGTCTACTGGAGTCGAAAATAAACTCAAATGGAAAATTAAATCCACCATCACTCCACTTTTACTTATTTTTAATTCTGTGAAAATGACAAAAACACACTTTAAAAAATCAAACACTTATGATTGTCCTATCTTCAAATGTTATTTTAATGAGTATGGGAGGAAATAAGTAATTGGTGTGAATCATGAATTTCTATCACTTTTTGAATGTTCTTTTTTTTCTGAAAAATTAGTTGTTATATAGAAATAAAAAATGGCACATGAAGAGAGAGTAAGAAGAATCTCTTTTCCCCATATCAGCCTCAATTTCTCCATGTGAAAAATGAAGCATTTCTACACAGTGTACAAAGTCCTGTGTATAAAAAGTATATGACAAAAGTGTGCTTCCAGGCTGGGGATACAGCTCAGTAGCATAGTGCCTCCTGGCAAGCGCAAGGTCCTGAGTTCAATTCCCAGTACCAAAAAAAAAAAAAAAGTGTGCTTCCACGTGAAATTATTTCATGCATGCGTTAATTCATTCATGCAAAAAATATACCATGTGGCGAACATTTTGGAAAAACCATACACGTACACATGCCTTGAGATAAGGACAGCAGCTTCATACAACTGGTGTTCTAATGGGGAAGACAGGCAAGGAAAGGGGTAATCCCAGAAGAATTGATAATTGCTTTAAAAGAGATGAATAAGATGTTTCTAGGTATCTATCTCCTCCTTTTTCTTTTCCAAATCCCTGGTCAATAATCAGTTCTTATTCTTAGAAGCAGCAATCCTCCACCACCTCTTCCCTCTCTTCCTTTTCTTTTTTATTTATTCTTCAATCATTTCTTAAAACAAGCAGTATAGTTTCCCATTTATTTGTTTATTTATTTTTTTCCTTTTTATTTATTTATTTTCTGAGGTTGTAGTATGTCTCCCATCCAATATTTTCTCCACTGAACCATGGATGATTCTAGCAAATGCAAACTGAAAGTTTGTTCCCTTGCTTACAAATTCTTTAACAGTTTCCCAGTATCAGTGAATAAATTCCATGTTCCTAACTGTAGTGCTCTCTTTCTGGCCTAGCCTCGCTGTAGCTCACTCATAGAATGGAGTTTCATCTCTGTTCTACTCTCTAGAAACTCACTTAGCTCTAGCTTTATTAAATTAGTTGAGGGCTTTATTTTATGAATGTATGTATGTACTTTGCAGTACTGAAGACTAAAGCCAGGGCCCCAACATTAAACTATCTGCTGAAACCTTTAATTTTTTTTTTTTTTTTTTTTTGAATAGGCTTGTGCTAAGTTGCCCACACTGGGCTCAAACTTATACATACTCCTCCTCGCTCAGCTCCTAGAGAGCTGAGATTACAGCCCTACAGTACTATGCCGTTCTTAAATGAGGTTCTTAAAAATTAGGTTATTTCCCTTATGTGGGCCTTCACATGTGCATGTGATTTCAGTTTAACTATTACCTATTCAGAGGTAACTCTTGACAACTCACTAAAAGCAGTTCTGAATTAATCCACTCTCATTGTAGATACCCAATATCACATCACACCATCACTGCCTTCTTGTTTGTTTTTTCTATGTTAGTCTCTCTCATCAGAATATTGCTCTTTAAGGCAAGGAAATTGTGTCTTATTCAGATTTAGTTTAACACGATTTCTTTTACGTAATAGTTATTCCATAAATATGGGCTGAATGACTGATGCAAGCTCATCCATAACCAGACAGATTCAAGAGCTCATTCTGCTTTTGCATAATTCATCTGCATTGGAGAATGGAAATATTGAGGGCATTTGACCTTGTCCTAAATCCAATTGTATAGGAAAACAATCACATCCCAGCAGGATAAGATGATAAATTGGAATTGTCCTGTGGTGGATTGACAACTGGTGGTCATCTTGTAACACCCAGCTGAACTGAATCAGTGTGGTAGTGGGTGTAGAGGGCTACCTGAGGATTGTTACCAACAACATGGAAAGGAGAACTGGAGACGAAGAGGTGGTGCTGTTGATTCTTTTGGAAGGGCTCATCACTCTGGCTTTCCTGGTATGAATTCGGCTACTCATGTTGTCAGAGGAGCTCAAGACCTCATTGTCACTGAGCATGGCTATGGTACTTTTTGGGGGAGCTCTGTTCCTTACTTTGAGAGTCACTTCCTGGCTCTGGTACAGATCCCTCTGCCTGCTGGCACAGATCCTTCATTCTGCTGGCACAGACTTTCTAGTTTCCACCACTGACCTTTGGGCCTTCCCAGCGCTGATCCATGAAATAGACTTGCATAATTTGAATTGTCATGGGCTTTGGGCCTCCAGTTGGATTCATGGGGGCATTGTCATGGGCTCTGGGTCTTCAGCTGGACTCATGCAGGACATTGCCATGGGATCCAGGCCCTCAGATGGATTCTTTGGGTCTTTAGTGTGTGGACAGATTTCCTGCACTCTTGTATTTGACCCTTGGGGTGACTACTATAGAATAATCCTATAAATTATGTCCTGTATTGTTTCCCTTGCAAACCCTGACTACAACACCTCCCAAACCCAAAACCTATTCCTTTATTTTTTTGATATTGGACCTACCCCATACACACGTTTGCTGTTTTATGGAGTGAGGTGCTTAGCTTTTTTTTTTTTTTTTTTTTGATCCCCACATTCCTCAGGTTAATCTTTAAAATTCTAATTCCAGCCAGGCATGGTGGCGCATACTTACAATCCTGGCACCCTGGGAGACTAAGGCAGGAGTATCTCAAGTTCAGGTTCAGCCTTTGTAACTTAACATGAGCCTGTTTCTGCATCCCAAAATGTAGCTCAGTGTTAAGGCATTGGTTCATCCCCAGCACCTCAGAAAATCCTATTTCTACCTGTTTTCTTTTTCTGTAGTAAATTGTCCTTCATATCTGCAAATTAATGTGACGTCACAATGGTGAAAATATCTTAAGAATGTTTTCAAATATGGTTTGCCAAAAACTTTGAAATAATTCATAATTACTTTTGATTTGCCATGTGATTCACATACTTATATCATTTTACAGATATTTACTTGAACGATGTTCTCTGCAAAGCACTGTGGGAGACAAGAGGAGGAAGTGCAGTGTCTTCTGTGAAAATGCTCAGCATAAAGTATGGGATGTAAAATTTATTAAATACAAACATAACTGACAACAGCACCATAACATGCAAAGAGTCCCAAATGAACCTGGAGGAGGAGACTTGAGCCTTCCTCTTTGCATGGGTTAAATGGCTGCATGGTTTTTAGCAAGTCACTTCATCTTCCTACACCTTAGTTTCTTACTATTATCAGGGATTTGAATTATGTAACATGAAATTACATTGTCAATGTGTACAAGTCTGTGAATTTAGGAAATTAAAATGAGAGCACTGAAGTGTTTGTCTATTTGTTTGGCGAACATTAGATTAATAATAATACTCAGGTGGCAAATGTTTTTGAAATGGACATTGTGAACTTCTATTGGATATGTAAATGAACATACTCTCTTTATAAGGCATAAAATGTCAGTTGAACATGTGTTTATGATTTATACAGATTTCCAATACAGAGTACTTTTTAAAATAGGAAATAATTGCATAAATATCCAAAATTAGGGGAGAAGTTTAAGTTCCATTCTAACATTTAATGGTTTTGGGGGAACAGCCTTAAAACCCTTACACAGACTCAGTTCTAAGGTGTAAGTCATGCAAAAACTAACTTAATTCTTACCGACAGTGTGTGAGTTAGGCACAATGACTGTGGCCCCTCTGCAGATGAAGCTGTAGTTAAATGAGAAGCTTAAATGTCTGGCTAAAGTAATAGGGTCAGGATTTGAACTGTGGTATTTTAACACCATTGCCCCAGCTCCCGTGCATGCACGGTACTAAGCTCCGTTATACTTCATAAATAGTAATGTTATGAAGCAAAATATAGAGTACTCATCCAAGATAAAATATTATATTAATTAAAAAATAATAGGTAAGACTGGAGGGTGTGATGGTGAGGAATCTGTAAGTCAAATGCTGAGGGAAATGAAATAAATTAAAGCAATGAGTTGATATAATTGTTATGGTTTAGATAAAAAATACCCCCCAAAAGTCTCGGACTTAGAGGTGGTGCCTGGGCAGAGAGGATGGATCCTTGAAGGCATAATTTGAAAGTGCTTATTCTTGTTCCTAGCTCTGCTCTTTTCTCTCTCCTTCCTGTTAGCCATGCACTGAGCAGTTTCCTTCCACCATGTCATTCCTACCTTGCAGCCAGCAGGCTATGGACTGAACTGACAGACCATGGGCCAAAATAAACTTCTCCTCCTTTACATTGTGGCTGTTGGGTATTTTTTCTCAATGATGGGAAAGCAACTAATACAATAATGATATTGATAATTGTAATACTAGTGCAAATATGCATTTTAAGACACTACTATATTTCAATCATTGTGCTCCTTATTTAATACATCACCTTATCAATGAACAATGATTAGTATACATAATTAAATTGAATTGAATTTTAAACTCATGTAGTCTGAAGTGCCCATGGGATATTTTATGTATTAAAATGCATGCAGAGAATACAGATTGGACTGAGTGATGCAGAATGAATTATGCAGCACACTAAGAGTTTATTTCTCCTGAAGAGAATCAAAAATGAGAACAAACAGGTACTCACTGATACCTAAACATCACTGGGTAGTGTGTGTATTCATTTTTATATGCATTAATTTTGTAAATTGTAGAACTCACCCTACCTACACCCAAGAGAAGTCAACTCTTTATCTTTTGCATAAATATTCTATTTTTCCTCACGAGTCCTTACCAGTTGGTGCCAAAAGAAATCAGGCACATTGATTTTATTAGTCAAATACTCTGCATGATTTATTTTTTATTTTTTATTTTTTAAATAGTGTTTTATTAGTATATGTGTGTGGTACCTAATGTTTACATTGCATATGGGAAGATGATACATGTGCATAACACATCTTAATTGCTTTTTTCATCCACCTTCCACTCCCTCCCTCCCCTGTTCAACCATTTTACCCATCTCTTGATCCTCTTGCTTTTTTGTATATACTTGCAGCACATAATGTGTACATACCCTGTCTGGAATTGGTACATATACATAATATATACTAATTCCTTTTTTCACCCCTTATCCATCCCTTGCCACTTTCTCCACCTCCTGATCTCCTTCCTATTTGACAAAATATATCTATTTCCTATTATCTATTCCTTATCTTTGCTCTTTATTTTTACTTTGGATTTCTCACTGAAGAGAAACGATGTGATATTTAAGCTGGTATGTTTGATTTATTTTACTTAATGTTATGGTCTCAAGGCGTGTCCGTTTCCCTACAAATGACTCAAGTTTATTCTTCCTTATGGCAGAGTAGTACTCCATTGTGTGCAAATACCACAGTTTCCTAACATTTTCCCTATCCATTCATCTATTGATGGACATATAGGGTGCTTCCAAGATTTAGCTATTATAAATTGTGCGGCTATAAACATGGGTATGCATAAATCACTGTAATATGATGTTTTTAACTCTTTTGGGAAGATACCTAGAAGGGGACAAGCTGGGTCAAATGAAATTTCTAGTTTCAGTGTTCTGAGAAATATCCACACTGATTTTCATACTTGTTATACTAGTTTACATTCCCACTAACAGTATAGAAGTGTTCCTCTCCCCAAACCCCTCCCATACTCGCATCCTCCCCAGCATTTGTTATTTAATTTTTTAGTTATGGACATTCTTTCTAGGGTAAGATGGAATATCACTGCTGTTTTAATTTGCATTTTTCTAATGGTCTGTGATGTTGAGCATTTCTTCATGTACTATTTATTGGCCATTTATACTTCTTTTTTCTGTGAAATGCCTATTTTTTCAGTTGCTCATTTTTTGATTGGGTCTTTTATTTGGTGGTCTAATTTTCGGGGTTCTTTATATATTCTAGATATAAACTCTCTGTCTTAGGAATAGCTGACAAAAAATATTTTCCCATTCTGTAGACTGTGTTTTCAATCTGTTCGTTGTTTCTTTTGTTGTGTAGAAGCTTTTCAATGTAATATGATTCTATTTGTTGACTCTCAGAACTATTTTCTATGCAACTGAAAATCTGTTCAGAAAGTCCTTGCTTATGCTTATGATTTTAAGAGTTTTATCTATTTTGTCTTCTAGCAGGTAAAGTGTTTCTGTTTTAACATTTAGTTATTCGATCTATTTTGATTTTAGTTTAGTACACAGTGAGAGATCTGGGTCTAGATTCAATCTTCTGCATGTGGTTAGGTAGTTTTCCCAACACCATTTACTAAAGAAACTATTATTTTTTCAGTTTGTGTTTTTAGCACCTTTCAAAGATCAAATAGTTGAATGTACTTGAGGTTATTTCTGCATCCTCTATTCTGTTTCATTGATCCTTGTGTCTGTTTTTCTGCCGGTACCATGGTGTTTTTATCACAGTTGCTTTGTAATATAACTTCAGGTCTGGGATGGTGATGCCTCCTGCTTTGCTCATTTTGCTCAGGATTCCTTTTGCTATTCTGAGTCTCTTCTGATTCCATATGGATTTTAGGATTGTTTTCTCTAGGTCTGTGAAGAATGCAGTTGGAATTTTGATTGGGACTGCATTAAATTTATATATCAATTTTGGAAGAATGACCATTTTGACTATATTTGTTCTGTCGATCCAGGAACAGGGGGTATCTTCCCAACTTTTGATATCCTCTTCAATTTCCTTTTTCAGAGTATTGGTGTTTTCTTTGTAGAGCTCTCGTATTCCTTCTTACTCTCTTTTCATATGTAATCCTAAGAGTAGAGCCTAAGAAAAAATGAAAGCCTCCTTCATAGGGAAACTGGATTGGGAAGTATTTCAAAATTATTTTATGTTAAACATCCATTCATCCTCATAGAAAGTAATGCTTGTCACATGCTTTAGAATATAATTTTAAATTTATCGTGGCTTTAAAAATCATGTTATGTTAAAGGAGAAAAAGCTTCTGAAAAAATGGTGCTAGAAAATTCTGCACTTGCTACTTTCATTTTGTGAGTTGGTTTGATGATGGATTGAATGGAACTTGAAAGCATCTGGAGAATATTCTAATATTTATACTTCTAAAATCTTTGCAAACATTTTTATTTTCCAGTAGGCTCCATAAGCACTTTGTCTCATGCTCATTTATATAGTAGGTGCTATGTGGCCAATAAAATTCCCGAACATTCTTTAAGCCATATGGTATCTGCCACTTTTAAATTACCTCAAATGCTATGAATATTGGGGGTAGAGTATCACGGAAACTCTTTATAGGAAATGGAATGATTTATTCTACATAGCTGATAGAAATGGGGTACAAAGTCATTTTTTTTCGTTTCTGTTCAACATGTTTTTGGTTATAGCAGACTATATATTATAGCCCCAGGGGATTGAAGGCTTCTGGGAAACAATGTACCTTAGAAGGGAGAGTATATAGAATGACAAATAGGTATTTTCCACCTCTTTATTTAAGGAATATGGCAAATAGGCAATGCTGCTCAGAGAATTGCAAAAGAAAGAGAATGCCAAAAAACTCCAATAACCAAGATAATTATTTTAGTACAATTTTTAAAAATCCAAAATAATACAAAAATACATGATATACTTAATATTAACATTAAGATAAATATGGGATAAGTATTCTGAAGTTTCCTTTCTGCCTTGGGTTCTACATGACCTTGAAGTTCTACATGGCCTTGAAAGAAAGTCTTGCTGCTGAGCTGTAGGAAATCAGAGCCCTTCCTTCCCAGAGGTCGCACCCTTCTGGGCTGTCCATATAAATCACTAAGCATGCGAAGGGTAGGAAAACCCAACCATTGGCCCAGTCAGAGGATCTCTGTATCACTTCAGATCTGTCACATTGGCCAGGGTTTACATCATGAGCATCTCAGTTCTGCTTCCTTTCAGCAAAGTTCTGCTTTGTCTATCTTCCTTCACAGGTGTTGATCTTTAAAGCATCTTGCACTCCAAACTCCACCTTAGTATCTGCTTCTGAAGAACCCAACCTGTGCCTGGGTTGCAGGTGTGACAGAGCCTGATTTATAGCAAGCTACTATGGCTTAGGTTAAAAATACATATAAGCTTGCTTATTATAGTTTTCTTTTTCTTAAAAATGTAAATGCTTGTTGTATAAAGTGTTGCTCAGAACAAGAGAAATGGACTATCAACAATTTTTAAGTAATTACTGCACACATATGCTGTTATAGATGATCAAATCATAAATAATTCTCAACCATAATAATAGTGTGGTTTTACTATTGATGATAATTCCAATCTCAGCCCTGTGCTTAAATTTGTTATAGTACCTGTTTCTAATGTTTATGGTTCACATTCTCCTTTTTCATTTATATTTCTAATTTGCTCCCTCTAACAAAAGATCTCACATTTTTTATATGCTACACTAGTTATTGAGTCTTCACATGGTTGTGATCAGAATTTATTCAAAGCTTTTCAATGAGAACGTCTTTCTCCCTCAAGTAGAAAATTTGATTACCTGCATTTCTATTAACGCAACTATTTCTTTTTGGTAACTGCCTCACAGGATCTGCACAAATGATGTAAATACAGGAGATATTTTCCCTTCAAATGCAAATATGCTTAACAATCTCAGAAGCTTCGTCAATGTTCTTATAAGTGCCTTACAAAAGCACAGGTTTCCTAAAAAAAAAAATTCCCACCAGGTTTAAGGCAGGAAGCCATACACTTTGGGTTGTATCTTACCAGAGAGATTATATTCCTTGATATGAAATTCTTTTCTTCCAAAGTATTTCCTCTTTCCTTTTTGTCCTTCTTGCCCGCCTGCCTGCCTGCCTGCCTGCTTGCCTTCCTCTCTTGCTAATTAACTGTAGAACCCTGTCTTACCTGATGCCCTGCTTTTCTCTGGATACCCACATTTAGGAAATGCTGCATTCTACCATATGCCTTCTAGCTCCAGTGAGATATCACTTTTAGTTGTTTTGTGTTCACTACATACGAGTTGTATTTGTACATAGGTAGAAAATAATTACTTTTTTCTAAAAGAATGCTGAAAAATAACTCTCATGGCACACAGAATAGTATGGTTCGGGTATTTGTCCTACTGTAAACTTCTAATCACTTCACTTCTGTGAATTTAAATTCCCTGCAGAATATGAGGACATTTCTTAAAAATTGTTGTAGTTGTCATTATCAAAGTTTGAAAGCAGAGCAAATGATACTTTCGGCATATTCTCAAGATATTTTTGGAGAATTCCGTGGAAATTTTACAGAGTAGTAGTATTGTGGATGCAAATGAGGACTATGGAGTGAGCTATGGATATGAATTCTAAGTTTTTCATACATTATCTGGAAGGCTTTGAAAATATCACATGAACTTATATTCATAGTCCAATTATCTGTTAATGAAGATAACATGGCATTGTGGTTTGGATCTGAGATGTCCCCCAAAGGCTCATGAGCTCAGAGGTAGAGCATGGTGGGAGGTGATTGGACTGATTTTCTGTTAGGAGGTGGGTCCTAATTAGAGGCTGGTGACTGGGCAAGTTACCTGGAAAGGTATGTCTTCCTCCTCCTAGGATCCTCCTTTCGCTCTCTACTTCCTAGTTGCCTTGATGTGAACAACTCTCCTCCACTCATGCCCATTCACCATGCTGTTCTGCTTTGGAACCAACCGACCATGGACTGGAACCATGAGCCAAAAATAAACTTCTCTTTCTTTAATGAAATGAGACTGAGACATGTGGGTAAGAATAATTAACTTGCATGGATATTGGGAAGATTTGAGGCACCTCCAACCCACCTCCACAAGGAGTCCATGATTTATAGGTGGTTGCTGTCAGTATCATTGAAAAATTCACAATGTTTTTGTCAAACCCACTTTCTTTAGCTTAACATTTTTGCTTGAATATGTTTAGTTTCTGACTTTATATAAAGGCATACATTTTCATGGCTTTGTAATATGTGATGTTTTAAGCTTTCTGAAAAATTATACAATTAGAGACATGAATGCTCGAGGCTCCAGGCGCATTCATTTCAAAGAAAGTATTAACTTCAAAATCTACATGAATCCTACAAATGTGCACTGAAAAATCACTGACAATTTATATTTCTCAATTTTCTATAAAATGTAAAACCAAAACCAGAAAGAAGAATTTAAGACATGATGATAAAACACTAAAATTCAAATCTGTAACATAAGTTTCCTGCAAATTAGTTGTAGAAAATTATAATTGGAGATTTTTCCAACTACCAACATATTGAAAGTCCTATCTTTTTATAAACATTTGAGCTATGTACACTTTTTATTGTTACATTAGCATCTTGCATTTACATAAACTAAAAATGGCATATTTAATGTTTAAGTTATAATTACCCTGTAAAGAGGAAAACCAGAGATAATAAATCCTTTCTTATAAATAAGAAACTAGGACCACAAAGAGCTTAAGTCATTTGCCTACGATCACCTTAAAGGGTCTAAACTCATAGTATTTTCACCTTGTGATGGTCATCTTCACAGCATATAAAGAGAATCATGATTGCTCCAATTTGAATGGAGCATATATTTGAGGTATAAAGAGAACAGTTTGAAAATGTACATGGAATTAATGCAAAAAATTTGAATTTTTATGAGAATTCGAGAAACAGTTGAAGGCTGTAAAATAAAGAAACTCCTAATCAGAACTATGATAGGAGAAAATTAATATGATGGGATCACAAACAGGAATAGAGGCAGAGACTAACTGGGTATAACCATTAATCCTGATATGTTAACTTTGATGGATTAAGAAATGCCTAGAAGATTTAGTAAAGCATGCCATTGAGTGCGTCTGGATGGGCCATGGAGGTCTGATCTTGGAAAATAGAAATGATCCCTTGCCTAGTCCTCTCTGGCACTGTTCCCATGATCTATTTCTTAGCCTCCACAAACTAAGCAGCCTTGCTCCACCGTGCCCTGTGACCATGATGTTTTTGCCATAGAGCCTGATAAGCATGGACTGAAAAAATGTGAGCTAAAGTAAACCTCTCCTCCTTTAAGCTGTTGGTTCTGGATATTGTGCCCTAGTAATAGGAAAACTAGCTAAATAATTGCAATAGTCAGAAAATAAGCAAATGATGAACAAAGCCATAAGGGAAGCAGTGTGGCTACAGAGAAACTAAGCTTTTAAAAACTTGGGAAAATGGAGATTTTAGATATTAAAGAGGATAGAATTATTCAATCACTCTTCTTGGCCTGAGTTCTAAAGCCACTGCTAAATAGGACACAAGAATTCAAAAAATGTAGATAAATAAGTTTGCTAAATGACTCGTATTGATAGTTTAATCAGACTGTAGCCAATTGGCTTGTGGCACTATAATTAAGCAATCTTTTATACTGGGTCACAAATGACTGGCTAACTCTGGGGCTCCCTCAGAAGCCAGCCATGGTAAAGCAAGGAACGCCTGCGATGTATGTTTTTGTGGGTAATAAGTTTTTAACTAAGGATGAAGGTGGAGTTATACTAAGCATTATCAGGTTTTCCTTCTAGATTTTCTAATCAGGAGATCACTTTTACTTCTGTAAGGAAAAAAAATACCAAAGTTTCATTAAAAGATTATTCTAGAAAAGTTTCTTACAAGGAAACATGAAGATTTATAAATAAATGAATCATTATAACAAAAGCATCATCAAACAGCTTTTGTGTTAACTAATTTAAGTCTGTAGGAAATAGTTATAAATTTAGCCTAAAGTAGGGCTTCTCAACCTCAGCACTAATGATAAATATTTGGCCAGATAATTGTTTGTTGTAGGGAGCTCTCTTATGTATTATAGGATGTTGAAAGAAATTCTTAGTCTCTACCTTGTAGATGACAATATCACACTCTTTCAACAGCCCAAATTATCTCCACACTTTGCCAAACCGGCTCTGTGGAATGAAATTATTCAACCACTCCCTACACCCAATGAGTATCATTTTCTTCAATGGAGAAATCTATGAACCATAGCTTCTCATCAGTAGGCATTCCTACACACTTCTGTCTTTTTCTACCAGTAAAAATCTGTTAAATATTTAATCTTTCTATATTAATTGTACATGAGTTGATGGGAATGTAATTAGTGTGGGCAAGCCTATTACCTTATCATTTTTTACAATGATGTACCATGTTCACAATTATGAGGGAAGTACAGTTTCCATTGGACTTAAATTTAAGAAACAACATTAATAACTGCAGATAGATGAAGAATGCTGGTGGGGATTCATTGTGTATTATACCTACCTTAGTATGGAAGGACATTCTTTGGTTTCTGAAGTAGTTTAAAATCACTCCTTGTCAGGGATAGAAGACTATACTTATTATACAAGGAAGTAGGAAGAAAAAGACTATCTAGGTACCACTATGATTAGCAACACACTTGTCATTTTTGCTTTCATGGGCATCTAATTTTGTGTTTTCTGAAGATATTATTTCAGCATTGGGCTATACTTACTGGAACAGGAGGGAATCCTACTGCAGATCTGAAATAAAAGTAAAAAGTCATAAAATGCTCTGCAATTTACCACAATTTAGTTAGTACAAACAGCATTAAAAATGTTAATAATCAGACATGGATTTAATTTACTCCAGGTACCAATTTACTCCTGACTTTCTTTTTAACCTTGAAAAATTCATTTCATCCCTCTAGACTAAAGGGATGCCAGGGTATCAAAGCAAACCTGTGAAGTGTTATATAGTGTTTTACGCATTTTTAAATCCCAGTTGCCCTGGCAGCATAGCTATTTGTGCATTAGGAGGTCTCCCCAACATTAGTAGGTCTTGGGCTTTGTCCTTCTCTCTATAAAAGTCAGTTTCCTTTTGGGTTAATTAAGTGCCCTTAATGCAAATGCAGTTTTCAGCCTCAACCTATTGCTTTGACTTCCCTCTGACTTTTAGATTTTTAGGTTAATATTCTTTTGTTTTATTTTCAGTTATTTGTGGCTGTTGGCAACTTTTTTTTTAATGACAGGTGAGTTAACATTATCAAACTTAGAATGCTGATACATTCAATATAAATACACTGAGTCATAGAAAAATTGAAAAGCGTTATACTGTGACTACCAAAAACAATCCAGTTAACGTTTTGACTGTTCTTTTTAAGCAGTTTTGAAAATATGTATATATTTATCACATTGAGAATCTGAATTCATATCACATAATGTCTCTACATTATTTATGAACATTAAATAAATTCATATTAATATATATATCAAACAAAAGTGTAAATACCAATAATGAGACAGACACATATACTTTACCATGACTGAATCATGAAGAAATAGAAAACCTGAACAGAGCAGTAGCAATAATAAGATTGAATCAATACTAAAAAGCCTGCCACCAAAGAAAAGCGCAGGACTCAGGTGACTTCACTGCTGAATTGCACCAAACATTTAAGTAACTAATATGAAAAAACAAAACAAACAAACAAACAAAAAAGAACAGAAGAGGTGAGAGTATGGAGAAAATTGAACCCTTGAGCACTTTTGGTGGGAATGACAGATTGTAGAAAACAGTGCAGAGATTCCTCAGAAAACTTGAATTAGAACTACCATGTGGGAACTAGCATGGGTATGTATCAAAAGAAAACGAAAACATTCTGTCAAGAAACATTTGCGCTCTCAAGTTCTTTGCAGCACTTTACATGACAGCCAAAAAATGGAAACAAAGTAAATATCCATCAGGTGATGAATGGATAAAGAAAATATAGAATATACAATAGAATACTATTCAGCCATAAAATAGGATAAAATTCTACCATTTATAGCAACATGGATGGAACTAGAGGTTATTATGTTTGGAGAAATATGCCAGGTGCAAAAAGACACATACCATCTGATCTCACTGACATGTGGCATTTAAAAAATGTTGATCTCAAAGATGTTGAGAATAGAATGGTGTTTATCAAGGACTAGGCACTGTGGGAGTGAGGAAGGGTTAAGAAAATACTGCTCAATGCATAGAAAGTTGCAGTTAAATAAGAGTAAGACATCCTGCTGTGCTATTGCAGAACTGCGTGATTATAGATAAAGATAATGTCATGTTTATATTTTTAAAAGGCTACAACGAAGTATTTCAGATATTTTCACAATAATCCTTAAATGTTCAAGGAGATTTGTAGTTTTATCAGATTTAAAGATAACAGTGCATATACATATATGTGTGCATACATGTACACATATTGACATATGTATGTACACACATTGACATATATACATAGAGAATATATACATATATATAGAGAGAGAATATATATATATATATATAGAGAGAGAGAGAGAATACATGGTATTCTAAACATATATCAGTTAACAATAAAAAATTAAAAGTGGAAAAGCAATGATGAGATGAACCTAAAACAAATGCTCAATTTAAATAGAAAATTGTAAATTCCATTTTAACCCTTAGGGATAAGTATTATTCTGACTTTTGTGTTCATTAATTTCTTATTTTCTTGAATATGCCATATTTTTTAATATGACATATTTGTCACTAATTGATAATAATGAGAATGCCTATAAACACATTGATGATTGACTTTCATATAATTTATTAAACTCTTTAAGTATGGCTCAATATTTGTTTAATATTTAGTGTATTTTCAATTTTTTAAATGAGTAATAAATCTTTTTATGCATAAGTCTTTGTTCAGTTTTTGGATATGTGTGATACAAGCTTAGAAATTAAATTAAGGGGTTAAAATGCATCTTTTTAAGGCCTTTGATAAAATGTGCCTATCTTTGTGGGAAAGTGCATTTATTTTCAACATACTGCTGTGACTAACTAGGTAAAATATTTTATCAGACTTCATGAGTTAAAACTCCAATTTACCTTTTGCTGACTTTGAGTTGGGCAAGTTTTTAATTGCTCTGTGCCTTTTTACTTTTTTAAGGAAATGCAAATAAATAACTACTTCATAAGACTGTTATAAATATTTAATAGAACAATGTAATTTATATTAATATGCTGTATGCAAAAGGCTTAATACAGTAACTGCTTTATAAATATCAGTTACAATATATGTTTATTGTGATAATAGCAAGCTTTTGTGATTAATTTGCATGTTTTAGATTATGTTTGCAAATACCCTAAGTAAAAATTATATTCTTATTCCAATTTTCATTACTCTGATTGTTATATTTTAGTATATGTTTAAACTGTACTTTTTTCTTTATAAACTAGAAAGTCATGCTTTTCCTACTGACAGAAAAGGATAAATTAGTATTAACTCTATAATCACCAACTACTTTAGCTGTTTTTGTGCAATATATTTGGCAATTGCTTCTTCCATTTTATAATTTACCATTTTTTTGTTTTATGTTACCATTTTTAAAAAATTTAATGCAATAAAATATTTGAATCCAATCCTTGGTGAATATTCTCATAAATATGATGTTTAGGATGTGTTTCCTCATCTTGGGAAAAATTAGTCTCTATTTCCTTTCAGTTAAGCAGTTTTATTTTCAAAATTATATACACCAGAGATTCATTTTGGTCTAAGTCAGCATACTATTTATGTCCCTCATTAATTACAAGAGCTTTTCAGCAGAAATTCTATGGTTTTGAAGAAAAATAAATTCTTATTGAAAAATGATGGTAACATCTCTCTTTTCAGCTACAGCTCTTATTTATTTGTCTTACTGCTGTTTATTCTAGACTTAAGGGGATACCACCAGTGCTTCTCTGGTAAATGTCATATTTTCTACTAGATTTCAAAGTGACAGATATTTCTTATCAAATGACGAAAATATTCTATTTTCAATTTACTCAGCATTTTAATGATGAACAGTTGTTAAACTTGCCTAAATTTCTTTATTATAATTGTTCACTGTATCTTTGTGGAGGAGACATTTAGTCTATACACAGATATGATCAGTTTTGAGGGAAATACACAAAACAAATTGTAATTGTACAATCTGCGTTCTTAGGTCAGGTTTGGAACCTATTTTTCTGTTTCAGGACGAATCATTTCTTGTATCACTACACCAAATTCTTTTTTTGTGTGTGTGTGGGTACCGGGGGTCGACCTCAGGACCTCACACGCCAGCAGGCGCCCGTGCCGCTGAGTGATACCACCGGCCCTTTTTTCATGTGTGGGTTCCGGGAGTCGAACTCGGGCTTTCGCGCTTGCCAGGCAGGCGCTTACACCGCTGAGCCATCTCACCAGCCCTACACCAAATTCTTGCTACTCATTTGTTCTGTATCACAATCTAAAAGTGATGATAGTTATGATGATTTTATGAGGATTACAATGACTACAACTAATACTTATTTAATATTTACTACATACGACTTAAGCTAAATTTTACATTCTTAATACATTAACTATTACTAAATGAAGAAGCAGACATAGAAAAGCTAAGGAATATTTTCAAAAATATATTTTCTAAGTGGCAATGAGATGTAAATGCAGACATTTTGTAAGTGGACTGAAGAGTCTCACCTTTATTTTTGGTAGGACAGGTCTATAAATCTTCTTGTCAGTGATATAGTTTATAACATTTTGGTTTTCCTGATTTCCCTGTTCCATGCCCTAGTGAGTCATCTTCCTCACACTTCTACATTCAGCATTGTCTGGAGAGCAGAAATCTCTGTTAAGATTTTGAAGGAGAAAGATGATGAGGTGTAAAGGAACATAGATGAGAAAATGAGATGCCTAGGTTATTATTATAGCTAGCTGGTTACAGAACTTCTGTGCAGGTAGAGAACTGAAGTTTATTTCTCAGGTTAGCAAAGCCTCTATGTCTCAGAATGCTAGGAACAAAAAAGTTTTTCCACCTTCTTTGATACTGATCAAACTATTTTCTATCAGGAGATGGAACATATGGTTACTAGTTTAACTTTTCCTCATAATTGTTGTAATTAAAGTCCCTCTGGATTTTGGCATATGTTTTCTTCCATATTTAGTTTGTAGTCATATTTTCTGTCTTTTGTTTCACTGATTTGCATTTTGATAGGCTGGAAGTTAGAAATCTACCAAATTCCCTGTTCACACATCCTAGAACTCTCTATGAATACAGTTTAGTGCTTGCAGTAATATTGGATTCATTGAATTTACCATTTAGGAGCACTTGGGCAGATACAATTATTTTGTGAATATATTAAAAATAAGGACTATTAACCTTCCAGTAAAATGCCCAAAACTAAAGGATAGTTAAAAATTAATTCCTCCTCCTTCCCCAGAACAATTTTAGTGCTCCGTGATATTGAATGAGTCCAGAAGACATTTCAATATGATTATAATTTTACTTGCAAATATAAATAAAAGTTTAACTAATTCATGAAACTACTAACCTAACAATCTTTCCTCAGTAGTAAGAATACTTAACTCTAGAATGAGTACTGCTTGAAATCAAATTAACAAATTACAAAAGCAAGATCCTAAAGGATTAAATTCTTCCCAACAGCCTTAGCACCTCTGAGCAAAGCTCAGCCATATTTATAGGAATATGAAAGTACCCAACACTTAACAAGGTAAAATTTATACCCTGACATCTATTAAAAATTATCAGACTACAAAACAGAGAACACAATTAATTGTCGGGAGAAAAAAGTCAATGCATAAATACTGGTACTTATCTAGCACAGATATTAGAATTCACAGTAAAAGAGATCAATAGATTCTTTACTAAAGAATATTTGCAGATAACAAATAAGCACATGGAAAGGTATTAAACTTCATTAGTCATTAGGCAAATGTAAATGCAAAGCATAAGAAACCACTACACACCTATTAGAATGGCTGAAATTAAAATTATTGGTCATACCAAAGGTTAATGGGAGTGTAGCAGAGGTGGTATTCTCATACGCTGCTAGAGGCAATGGAAAATAGTACAATTCTTTAAAATTAGTCTGTTTCTTAAAAATATCAGTGTAAACCACTACATGATTCAGACATTCACCTCCTCATTCACAGACCATGATGTTGATTACAACTTTATATTAGTAAATCAGCTATGAATATTTGCACATAGGTCTTAATATGGACATATGATTTATTTCTCTTTAAAGAGTGTAAAACTTTAAATTCTAAAGGTCAGAAATGTTGGCCGTGTTTTTTACTAACCTACCTTAGCCATTATCCTGGGTTCTGGTCATAGTAGGAATTCAAATTTTGGTTGAAAAGAAAACATGATTTTCTAGGACCTTGTCAACAGGCAAATGGATAATCAAATTTACCATATGAATATCATGGTATATCACTTCATACTGAAAGAAAATGAACTATTGATTCATGCAACACCAGAGATGAATCTGAAGATGATTATGCCAAGTAAAAGAAGACAGATGGTAAAGAGTAGCACAGATTGACTCCATTTACATAAACCTCTAGAAAATGCAAGCCAATTTATAATGGCAGAAAACAGATCAGTGATTAACTGGGGAGTCATAAGGGCAAGAGAGGTGAGGACTGGAAAGAGCCTCAAGGAAAATTTTGGGGATGATAAATATGATTTTACAGGTGTGTACAACTCTCACAAAGTTATACACTTTAACTATGTAAAGATTATTATATGTGATTATACATTATTTCAAGTGTTCACTAACTCTTTCCTCAAAATAAAATAATATCTGTCTGGTCTTATGATCTTATTGTAATAATATGTATATATTAGAAATAATCAACTATCTGTTTCTTGGATTTCCTATTTTTTGCTGCTTTATCCTCTGCCTTTTGGTCCCATACACAGTTCTCTTATTGGTCCTATTATATCTCTACTCTACATTCCTTCCATCTATGATTTTCTTATGTCTTCATATCTTTAATCCATCACATAAATTTACATAGTTCCCAAAATAAATACCAACCATTTTTGAAAATGCTCCAGCACCTTGGTTTCTTCTCCTATTATGTGAAAAAAGAACACAAACAATTCTCTTAGAAATGGAAAAGATTCTTCGTGTACTTCAACATGGATATTTTCTACCTGCTTGTGAAAGGAAAAGGATTTTTTCTGATCTTCACCAAGAGAATTTGGTAGGGAAATTCAGACAGAATTTCTAAGGGCTTCCAAGACTTCAGCCACATTCAGCCTCCCAGGGTTCTCCTAACTTGTTATTAACACGGCCTTACCAGTTACTGACTGGTGGTTTTGCTTCAGTTAAACTAATCTTGACCTGTAGCCTCTGTATTTCCCTATGTCTCAAATTTTGGTGTGGCTTTTTTTTTTTTTCTGCAGCCTCCATTTTTGGCTGGATCTAAGAAAATTGCTTGACTTTCAGTTTTGCCATTGTTGTGAGAATAGCAATGATCTCTTCCACACATATTCCATGTCTTAACTAGAACCAGAAATGTTTCCGACTTATTTTTCACTTATTAAAATTACCACATTAAATCATTAATTTACTATCTGAGATAAAAGCAATGATGTACAATCAAAAGCACAGCATGATACAAAGTGTCTATTTAATGAGTTTTTAGAAAAACCCAAAGATGGTTGTGGATAAAAAGAAAAAATTTAGGAAGTTAGAGTAAATTTAGACTTCTGGTACCTATAGCTACAGCAAATGTTAAGCGAAGCCCAGCTCCTAGCCAAAGTGTCATAAAATTTTCCAAAAAAACTCAAATTATCTCATTCCTATTCTCCAATATATTACATTTAGTTTTCACCAAAAAAGTATAAGATTGACTAAAATAAATAAAAGGACAGTCCAAGGCAAGGATCAGAACCAGACTCCTCAGATAGGACATGAATGTTGAAATTAGCAGACAAGAAATTTAAAGTAGCTGAACAAGTCAATGAATACATGATATTCTTTTCAGCAAATGGTGGTGCTGGAGCATATATGCACATACATAGTACACTTTTCACAAAATTTAAATCAAAATGGAGTGCAGGACAAAATGCAACTTAAAATATCTGCTCTGCAAATAACACTTTAGAAAATGAACAGATAAAATGCAACATTAGAGAAAAAGATCTGTACAACCTAAAATTGGGTACATGAGTTGTATCCAAAATATACAAATAGTTCCTAAAACTGAAAAATATGAAAAGAAATTTTCACTCGGACAAACTTACTGAAAAGACACTTCATCAAAGAAGATATACAGATGACAAATATGCATACGAGAAGATGCTCAGTATTGTATGTCATTAGAAAATTTCAAGTTTAAAAAGCAGACCTGGGTATGACAGTACGCTGAGTGTGATCCCAGCCCTTCGGGAGTCTAAGGTAGGAGGATTGCGAGTTTGAGCCCAACCTGGGGAACTGAGCAACTTAATAAGACTCTGTCTCAAAATAAAAAATAAATACATAATATAGATCTGGGCGCAGTTCAGAAAGAAGGCCCTGGATGCAATCACTAATACCACAAAAAAACAAACAACAATGAGACACCACTATATATGTATTCAAATGGCTAAAATCCAAAAATTTGGTTGGCAATATGTCAGTGGTAGAACACTTCCCTAGCATAAAACTCCATATTTGATCCCCAGTACAACAAAAATAAAAAAAAAGCCTCAAGTTACTGATAGTATCATCTAGAGGTGAAAATGTACTATAAGAACGCTCATTCATTGCTGCTGGGAAGCAAAATGTACAGCCACACTGGAAGAAAGGTTTTTTTGCAGTTTCTGGAAAAAAATACACAAAGTATAACCATGTGATCCAGCAAATGCACTCCTAAGTATTTAACCAACTGAATTAAAAACGTAAAGTATATAAATATTTATAACAGCCTTATTTATAATCATCTAAATCTAGAAGCAAGCAAGATGGTCTTTGAAGGTGGCCTATAAACAATAATATATTCACACAATGGCATGTTACTCAGCAATTAAAAAAATGAGCTATCAGTCCACAAAAGTGATGGAGGAACGTTATATGTTCATTACTTTGTGGAAGGAGTCAGCCTGAAACCTTGCATTCTGTATGATTCCCACTATGTGACATCTTGAAAATCACAATTACAGATAGCAGAGATCAGTGGTTGCCAAAGGTTTAGGAAAGAATAGAAAAGACAGGAGAGACACAGAAGAATTTTAGGAGGGTGAAACTATTCTACATCATACAGGTAGCAGCAGATTCATGAAAATAGGCATTTGTCAAAAGCAATCAAGCTGTACTACACAAAATAGATTGATGTAAACTATGAAATCGAGTATTTGTTCATTGACTGTATTCATTAATTTTGACAGATGCCCCACATAATACAAGATGTTATCAACAAGGAAATTGTATGTGTATACAGAAACACTCTATCTGCTCAATTTTTCTGTAATTTTAAATTTGTCCTAAAAATAAAATATATTAGTTAAAAATAACAACCAATAAAAATGAACCAGGAATTTGACTACACTAATATTATTACCTGTAAAGATCACTTTATTTATATATGAAAATAACAAACATTTATAATATAAATTTAAATATATATTAAATTCCATTTTTCTTATTAGTATTGATTATGAACACTTACTCATAGTTAATTCCATATGCTTGGACAATAATCATTTACATCTCCTGTGATATTTCTCTTTCCAGTTTTCATTGTTTTAAATTTCTTATTAATTGATAAGTTTACTTTTTATATTCTAAACATGGATTCTTTGTTTTGGATAAAAATCCAAAATGAACGGATTCACAAGAACTACAGTCTGACAGTGCCATGTTTTATAAGATTTCAATGAAGTAAAATGTGTTGGATACCCAGAGATGTATAACCAGTAGTGAATGATCCACTAATTTGAATATATTTTTGTATTGCCTTGTAATCTTGAACATGTACCTTCTTTGTCCAATAGCAATTTTGATTTTAAAATAACAATACCAAGAAGGAAATTTGGGCATTATATGCTAGGAAATATATTTAAGAGAGTAACACTTTTTGTAACTTCAAAAGAAAATTAAAGAAAAAATAATTAAATAATTAAAATAATTGACTCTTTGCATACTAACAATAAGTATCTGTTTAAAAATTTGTGATATTTAGAAAAATGTAATTTTTTCCTTTTAATATTACAGTTTACTATTTTTGCCCTTATCAAAAATACCCATTTATCTTTCTGTATCCTTTATTCTCCTAAATCTTCATTTGTAGATGAGAAATCTAGAATTTTTATCAACATTCACATTTTACAATACTATCAAGATGCTGATAACTCAAAATTCTATCTCTATTGTCCAGATCAATATCCTGTGCTCTGAATCATTTTTCACAGTGTCTCAGTAGATTTATTAGCCTTAGACATCAAAGATATAGATATCTATACTGGCATTTGGAACAAATATGTTAGATTTTCTGCAAAAGAGAATTATTTTAAAGATTATGGAAAAGGTAGGCAGTTAAAAAGTCAGAGAGTGACTTCAGGTTGATACAGTATGTATTAGATGAGTTTAGCTGATTTGAAGATTTTGGAGAAGAAATATTAGGAACTTATTGTTTTCAGTCACTTCGAGGTTGAACAATAAAGGCACGACACCATTATAGATACCTGGTTATGGTACCTGGTTATGGCTGGTTATGGCTTGTATATCTGGTTATGGCTTGTATCTAGATGGCCCCCAAAAGCCTCATGTGCTCATAGATGGGATCTTTTAGAGGTGGCTTGATCTAGGGTGTGTGATACTGGGATTAAGGGTGTGTGATGACTAAATTGGTTTAGCGTAATCCTGGGTGTTGATAATGGAAGGCCCACCATGTTTGTGGGAGGCATCAAACAATAAGCTTGTAGCCTGAATGGAATATAAAGTGACAGAGGGAAGGCAGGGTTGCTGCTGCTGCTTGCTGCTTTGCTGGCTCCTGCCTGCTTTGCCATGGACTGTGTCTCCTCTGCAATTCTCCTCTGCTATGCCACCCTACCATGGAGCCAGTGACTACTAACTGAATACTCTACAAACTGTGAGCTGAAATAAACCTTTCCACATTTAAATTTGGATGTTGAGTATTTTGCCTTGGCAATTAGATAAGTAACTTAAACACCTGACTTTCAGCTTTGAGATAGTTAAAATGAAAACCAACACCCAAACTAATCCAGAGAAACACCAGAGAGGTCAATGTTACAACTCAAATTTTCAGAGGACCAGGTCTGTGCTGCTCCTTCTGGAACTGTGTGAATAATGTGGGTTGCTCTCTTGAAGACTATTGCCATGAAGTGAGGAGTGGTAGGACAATTGGTCAAATGCTACATTTTCTTATATGATTTCAGCGAGATTTTTCAAGTATTTTTCTAATTGTTGAGTTTTGATTACTTTGATCCAGAGGTTCACAAATGTTTTTTTCTGATATTTATCTTAATTTTCCTGTATTCCTGCATCTATGATTTGCTATATCACATTAATTGTGTTCAGTTTGCAACCATTTATTTTTCAAATATTTATCCTGCTATCCATTTTGTCTTTGTTAATCTGGTTTTCTGGCACGACTTACACTATTTTGTAGAAGGCTAATCATACTGTGTTGGGAAATTAAAGCTGAAGTAATTCAGCATTTTGTGTGAAGACTTGTAATCTTCTTCACAGTTACCCTTGTATTTAATGTTTGTGGTAAATGTAAGAACTGAAAACTTCCAATTTCTCTGGTATCTTTTTGCTTTTATTGGTCTTCTCTATTGGCTTTGGGCTTATCAAAGAAATACACTTCGGTAAGTCAGTGTAATGCATATCATTCAGCTAAAACTCAGAGTTTTTAATACTAGAACCCTATTGGTGTGGACAGTGTGAAGATGTTTGTAATTTTCCAGTTAAGTCCAAGTCTTACTTGTCCTGCATCTAAGGATACTGACATTCACAAGTCAATATCACCAGTGTCATGCCTACAGCATTCTCAATTTCCTGGAAGCCTCAACACCTACTGACCTTTTTTCCTCTTCAAGTGAAGCAAGGAAAATGACTTACTGGAATGAAAACTAACTCCCTTCCCCAAACTGGATTAAGATTTCCAAACTGAGCATAGGTACATGTGTTTTTGCCTGAAGAGAACGCCTTTGTTGTGGAGAAGTTTATGGACACATTTCACAACTGTTAATCTTCCTTTCTCTCTGCCAGAGAAATGGAGGGCTCCTCCTCAAAATTTAATCATGTGAATTAGTCAGTTTTTATTTGATGGTACAAAATGCCTGTCATACACATTTTTAAAGGAGGTGATGGTTTATTTTGGCTCATAGTTTTAGAGTATTCAGTCCATGGTCAGATGCCTCCAAGGCAAAAAAAGCATGGTGTAAGGTGGTGATAGAGGGAAGGTTTTCTATCTATGGCAGCCAGGAAGCAGAGAGAGAAGAGTCCCTGGGGAGAGATATACCTTTCAATGTTATGTCCCCATTGACTCAGCTCCTCCAACCAGGAACCCCCAATTTACAGCACATTCAGTGCCCTCGTGATTAAATCGCCTTCCGAAATCCCCACCTCTAAACACAAATCTTCAAAGAGATATTTTTGATTGAAACTGTAATAGCATGAAACAGAATTGGGTGCAGATCTGGAAGGAAAGTAAATTAAAATGTAAGACTCTCTCCAGGATTCCTGACCTCAAGGGTTTCTCACTCCTATAATTCATAAAACTGATGATTTGTATTCCTGCCAGTTTAGTTACAGAAACTTCTATTCTTGGTAAGCCGTTTGGTTACCACTTTTCTCCAAATTCTCCTTTCTGTCGAGATTTCAGGATACCAATTTCCCCCATAACTTCAATTCTCTGATTGGTCAGACAAAAGTCACGGAGTTTTTACTTCATTCATCTTTATCCTGTAAGGACAAAAGTGACAACTTCCAAGATCCTTATATGCCGGAGCTGAGACCTTGTATCCCCTGTGTTCTCTGTTCCTGAAAACTCACTGTTAAGAGAAAGAAAAAGAAGCACAAACAGTGAATGCTTGTGTATCATGTTCTGATGAAGGCCTTCAACCCATCATATATACAGAACTCTCAAAACTTTATAATGAGAAAGTAAGCACAAGGATATATGGATGGCAAATTAATATGAAAATGTGCTTGGCATAACTCTTTAGGGAAATGCAAATTAAAACCACAACAAAATCCAAAACACAATTTTAGAATGGCTAAAATTAGAAAGACTTACCAAATAGTGCAAAGAATTAGAGAAACTGGATTCCCATGGTATGCTGTAAGATGCAAAATGCTACCATTTGCAAAACAGTTTTGAAGTTTCTTAAAACATTTTACATATCTTTATCATATGATCCTACCATTCTATATCTATACATTGATCCAAGAGATAGGAATCTTTTGAGAGGATGGATATGTTCTTTATCTTAATTGAGATATTGGTCTTAATTCATACATACTGGTCAAAAATTGTCAAGTGTCATACTTTAGTAATGTGCACTTTATTCTTTGTCAATTAAAACTCTAAAATCTTTTAAAAATACATCAATAATTCTTGTCATAAATTAAAAATATGAGTGAATGGAAAAAATCTTTAAAAAACTGACTTTAAAAAGAAACACAATTTTTATTCTCTATTCCTTAAAAATAAAAGTTAGAAATCCTATGCAAAATAATATATATGTCCATACAGTTTCAGCAAATGTTGTCAGAATTAATGATTTCAATGCTATATATGTTCTTCTTGGGGATGTACAAAGAGATAATACTCATGGAATGAGGATATTACATCAACTTTTTTAGTTCTTTCTCAAAGAAGCTCACTTATTTTCCATTTCTTTTGCATTTTTTATTTTAGTTCTTTTGTATTTTAGCATATTCTAAACAGTTGTACACTACCTTTAATTTTTGTAACATCATTTCATTTTTAGATTAAATATTCATTAGTGCCATTCTTTTGCATTTATGATGACTTCTAATTTTTTTTTCATAGCTATTTATTTTTTTATTTTTTTTATTTTAAAGAGAGGAAAAAACAAAACAAATCAAAAAAAGAACAAATTTTCAAAACAACATAATATGAGGGTAAAAATGATCAATGCATTGCGTATTATTATCTTTAAGTTAGTTATTCAGGATACCAGACATTAGCATTCAATTGTCCAAACATTATTGGCTCAAACCTTACTCTTCAATGAACTAAGTAAAACTGATAGTGTATCTATCTTAACCATCTTATATATATATACAATTTTTTTTCCCTTTCCCTTCTTTCTTTTCCCTATTCCAGTCTCTCTTTCCTATTGACCAATTTCTTTTTGATTCACCATGTCTATTGTACATTTTGGATCTTATTTACTCTTTCAGTTTCTCATACTAGAGAGACAATACGATGCTTACACATGTGCGTCCGGTTTATTTCACTTATGAGCATTTTCTCGAGTTGCATCCATTTACCTATAAAAGTCTCCAGTTTATCCTTCTTTATGGCTGAATAGTACTCCATTGTATAAAAATACCACATCTTTCTTATCCATTCCTCAGTTGATGGGCATTTGGGTTGTTTCCAAGATCTGGCTATTACAAATTGTGTTGCTATAAACATGGGTGCACATATATCGCTGTGGTACGATGTTTTTAATTCTTCTGGGAAGATGCCCAGAAGGGGAATAGCTGGGTCAAATGGGACCTCCAACCCTAGTTTTTTGAGGAATCTCCACACAGACTTCCACAGTGGCTGTACTAGTCGACACTCCCACCAACAGTGAAGAAGGGTTCCTTTTTCCCCACAGCCCCTCCAGCATTTGTTATTAGTTGATTTCTTTATAGTAGCCATTCTTTCTGGGGTGAGATGGTATCTCAGTGTTGTTTTAATTTGCATCTCTCAAATGACTAGTGATGCTGCACATTTTTTTGTATATTTATTTGCCATTAGTATTTCTTCATCTGAGAAATGTGTATTCATCTCAGATGCCCATTTTTGGAGTGGGTCTTTAAATTTGGGAGGTCTGATTTTTTTGAGTTCTTTATATGTTCTCGATAGTAATCCTTTGTCTGAGGAACAGCTGGCAAACATTTTTTCCCACGTTGTGGGTTGTCTCTTCACTCTGTTGGTGGTTTCTCTTGCTGTGCAAAAGCTTTTTAATAAGATGAGATCCCAGTTATTGATTCTTTGGGATAGTTCCCATGAGGTTGAGTTTTTATTCATAAAGTCTTTGCCTACACCAATGTCTTCAAGGTTTTTACCTATCCTACCTTCCAGCAGATTTAATGTTTCTGTTTTAATATTTAGATCTCTGATCCATTTTGAATTTAGTTTAGTGCATGGTGGAAGATATGGGTCTAGTTTTAATCTTCGGGATGTGTAGAGCCAGTTTTTCCAGCACCATTTATTAAAGAGGCTATCTTTCTTCCAGCGAATGTGTTTGGCACCTTTGTCAAAGATAAGGTGGCTTAGTATGTCTGGGGTTGTTTCAGCATCTTCTAATCTGTTCCATTGATCTTCAGGTCTGTTTTTTTTGCCAGTACCACACTGTTTTTATCACAGTAGCTTTATAGTATAATTTCAAGTCAGGGATTGTGATGCCCCCTGCCTTGCCTTTGTTGCCCAGAATTGCCTTTGCTATTCTAGGTGTCTTCTGATTCCAAATGAATTTTAGGATTGTTTTCTCTAATTCTGTGAGATATGCTGTTGGAATTTTGATTGGAATTGCATTAAATCTGTATAACAATTTTGGAAGTATGGCCATTTTCACTATATTGGTTCTTCCTATCCAGGAGCAAGGGATATCTTTCCATTTTCTGATATCTTCTTCAATCTCCTTTTTCAGAGTACTGTAGTTTTCAGTGTAGAGGTCTTTTACATCCTTTGTGAGGTTGATTCCTAGGTATTTCATTTTTTTGGATGTTATTGTGAAAGGTATTGTTTCCCTAATTTCTCTTTCAGTAAGTGTGTTATTTGTGTACAGGAAGGCTATTGACTTTTGAGTATTGACTTTGCATCCAGCTACACTACTGAATTTGCTTATTAAATCTAGCTGTTTTTTAGTGGAGTTTTTGGGGTCTTCTGTGTAGAGTATCATGTCATCTGCAAATAATGATAATTTAACTTCTTCCTTTCCAATCATTATTCCCTTTATTTCTTTCTCTTGTATAATTGCTCTGGCTAAAGTTTCCAGAACTATGTTGAATAAAAGTGGGGACAGTGGACATCCTTGTCTTGTTCCTGATTTTAGAGGGAAGGCTTTCAGGTTTTGGCCATTTAGTATAATATTGGCTGTTGGTTTGTCATAGATAGCTTTTACCAGGTTGAGATAAAGACCCTCTATTCCAATTTTCTGTAGGATTTTTATCATGAAAAGGTGCTGGACTTTGTCAAAAGCTTTTTCTGCATCTATTGAGATGATCATGTGATTTTTGTCTTTGGTCCTGTTGATATGGTGTATTACATTTATTGATTTATGTATGTTGAACCATCCCTGCATCCCAGGGATGAATCCAACTTGGTCATGGTGTATAATCTTCTTGATGATTTGTTGGATTCTGTTTGCCAGTATCTTATTAAGGATTTTTGCATCTATGTTCATTAGGGAGATTGGCCTGTAGTTCTCTTTCTTAGTTGGGTCCTTCTCTGGTTTTGGAATCAGGGTAATGCTTGCTTCCAGAAATGAATTTGGGAGTATTGCTTCCCTTTCAATTTCATTAAAAAGTTTGAGAAGTAGTGGCGTTAGGTCTTCTCTAAATTTCTTGTAGAATTCGGCAGTGAATCCATCAGAGCCTGGGCTTTTCTTTGTTGGGAGGTTTTTAATTACATCTTCAATTTCATTGGTTGATATTGGTTTATTTAGGATTTTTAAATCTTCTTGATTCAGCTTTGGTAATTCATACGAATCTAGGAATCTGTCCATTTCTTCTGCATTTTCCATCTTAGTAGAATATAGATTTTTAAAATAGGTATAGATGATCTTCTGGATTTCTGCAGGGTCTGTCGTGATATCACCCTTTTCATTTTCAATTGCATGGATTTGAGTCTTTTCTTTTCTTTTTTTAATAAGGTTGGATAAGGGTTTGTCAATCTTATTTATTCTTTCAAAGAACCAACTTTTTGCTTCATTGATTCTTTGTATTTTTTTTTTTAGTCTCCAATACATTAATTTCTGCTCTGATCTTTATAATTTCCTCCCTTGTACGGGCTTTTGGCTTAACCTGCTCTTCTTTTTCTAATGACTTCTAATTTTTGAACTTGAGCAGTGTAACCAGGCTATCTATTCTCTTTCTCTGAGTCTACCATTATCTGCCATGTATCAATATTCAGTAGTCCCACCCTTCACATATGTAGAAGGGTTCTCATATTATAGGACTTGTATGTCAGAGGATTTATTAAAAAAGAAAGCATTACTTCAGTATGTATTTCCCTGGAGGCAAATGTCATAAGTAGCAGCAAAACTAGTTAAATTCAGTTTTTTTCCTAACTTGCCACAATTAATTCTGCTATTTTGCAGTGACTGCTGTCTGTGCAGTTTAACTTGCGTTTTCTTGTCTCTGCCAATCACCAATGTAGAATGGGGCACTTGGGATTTTCACACACACGAATGCCTTTCAAATGCTACTGTTTCACTTAAGACATCATTAATCGGGTCTACAGAACTAAAGCAAATCCTTTTGAATGTGCTCTATATAACCCGTGGATATACTTATTCTTTATCTCTTTCTTTTAATGTTATCACTTTCTTTGTATTTGCACAGTTTGAAGTTATAAGGGGGTAAGTATTTGCTGATTTCTTTGAAGATATATTTTTTACTCTGTGTATTATTCTTTTCATTTACAGTATTTAGTTGTTTCAGAAAGGATAATGTGAAATAATGTTATATAAGATACTTTTCCTTAAAATTTCAGATACCTGTGAGAATATTTTTTTCCTGTTACCACATATAGAACTTGAGGCCTTCCTTCTCATTGTGTGATATCCCAAGCTCTTTTTATTTTTTTGAGTCAAGATCTTCCTAAGTTGCCTACATAAATACATGAGACTTGAATTTGGAATCCTTCTGCCTCATTCTCCCAAATGCTGGATTAAAGTTCTGTGCATGGTGCCAAGTTGAGAGTAATTTGATAATCTTGGAGTTTGAAAAATCCTAAATAATATACATAGCTCAAAAACCACTAAACTAATGTTTGATAGGTCTCTCTTTATGGAAAAGGAAACATACAGTAATCAAGGATATAATACTCAAATCCAAAGGCTGGGGAGAAAAGGTGTATAATAAGCACATCAAACAAAGACAATAAAATTATGCTAAAATCAATGGGGACAAAACAAGAGCCAATAGAATAGAAACATTTGCATAGACTATGGACCAATTTTTAAAATGTGTTTGTAATAGTAATTTTAAGTAACATCCTCTGCCTCTGTTAGTTGTGCAGGAGAGCAAAAACCCCAACATTTTTCTTATCTGTGGATTGCAACAGTGACTCCTTTCCAGGGACCCAGTGGCGCTTGTCCAGATTGTTAACTTGGTCCAGGAGAAGGCGATATTGACAAAAAGAAGCTAAAATCATGGGATTAGGGGAAGCATTTCAGCACATGGTTCATGGGAGACCAAATTCTAGGCTAGGAAAGTCCTAGGGGAACACATAACGTAAAACCAATAGATGGTGAGTACATTGAACCAGGTGTAGGGAAATGCAAAAAAAAAAAATGCTACAGGAAGCAGAAAACAGTGGCTGTTTGAGTATTAGGACAGGAGGGAAGTTCAGCCACTTTGGAGTTTTGTAGAGGAAGCCAGTCTAAGTCTGGAAGAGGCACTGTGGTTCCCAGCCTTCTGCAGCTTCCTACCCTAGTTCAGACCACGCACACCCAACCACCTTTCAGAGTAAATGTAGTGCAGTGCAGGCACTGCTCAACTATTCTTCCAAGAGCATTGACTTGTAAATTACAGAACTTTGAATTACAGCCCGACCCTGGCTATGGAAGATAGCAATTAAGTTGATTTGGTGGACAGCCCAGGCTTTCTGTCACCCTCAGTCCCCAGTATGGAAGGGATTGAGGCAGCCGGTATGGGCCCATTCTACCACTGACAGACCCATCACAAAACTCTTCCATAACCACTGAGAGGTAGAGTTCACTAACAGCAATAAATGGCTTCTCCTATTAGTACAGTCAAAGAAGAACTTTGGACTTAAAAAAATATATAATTACATCCTGCTTTTCATCAAGAAGCATCCAATAATAGAATTATGATGAGAATTGAATGTCTCTCATATAAATGCCTCCCACAAAGAAGAATACTAAAACTACTTGCTCGTTTCATTTTGTTTTGAGTGTGTGTACGTGTGTGCATAAGCATGTATAATGTTAGTTATTTATTTTGCTTCTATAGTGTCTTGTTTTGTTTTTTCACAGTCTTCTACCCCAAGGATTGTTTCATGGGGTTTTCTAACTTTGTATCTCTGCTAATTGCAACTATGCCTTATTTAATGACCTACCTGTTTTAATGATTATTCAGACTTATGACCAAGGCATGCTATTCAAACTTATGCCCTGTCTTCTTATTTTTTTTGTACAGTTCTGTATGTCTTGTTGATAGAGCTTCAATATCTTTTTTTGTACAGTACACCTTGTTTATTCAGTACTGTGATTTTTGCTGATTTTACTGTACACTACTGTAGATTTATGTTTTGTTATACATTACAGTACTGCATCTAAGAATTGTGCAAATAAAACCAAAGTCATCAAGTTGGAGTTTCCTTTGACCATTTCTTTATTCTGAATATTGTAATGTATATACTATAAACAATTCTTTATTTAGCAACCAATTCATTTAATGACCTAGTCATGGGAGGTTAACTTGGTCATTAAATTAGGATGCCTGTAGCCTAACATATGTTAGGCATATTCACCATGTATGTTCTGCAAATAAAAACAGCATGCAATGAAAAAACAAATGTCTTCAAAATATGTATAATTCCCTGTCTGACACTGGAGAAAAATAATTTACATTCATCATTAAACAAAGGTGGTCTGTAATTGGATTCAATATCCCTATACAGTATCTCAGTTTCAAGTTATATTTGCTTACTCTTTTCATTTGTCTTCCTGTTCCTTTCATGTTCCTCAAATCTCTTTTTCTTCCTCCTTCTATTCTTATATATTAATTCTACATTTAAAACTCTTTTATTCTTTTTTCCCTAGCTTATCTTACATTGCTCCCCCAATTCCTTTTCTGGATCAGTGAAAACAGTTGAGAATATTTTAAGCAACATTTAAATTATAGGTTGATATGTGATTGGTTATTTAGATGTTGGATTTAATGGTAGCTATTATTTCCCCATCAAATAGTGTTAGGAATTGAACTTAATACTTTGAAAATGTTGAGTGGGTGCTGTCATACACTGGGGAACACTAAAAATAGTCACTCTCTAAAAAAGACTTCCACACAATCGAGGTAGAGTTATCTATCCCAACAGGTCCACAAACTTCCTCACAAAAATCCAAGAATTATTAGAAATAAGGGAACAAAATATCATGAGAAATTTACAACTCCCTCCAAGCTGATCCAACAGATATTGAAGTGAATAAATTTCCAGACAAAAAATTTTTAAAAACTGGCCAAGCATGGTGGTGCCTGCTTGTAATTTCAGCACTTGGGAGGATGAGGCAGGAGGAGAGCCATGAGTTCAAGGCCAACCTGGCCTACATAGTGAGTTCAAGGCCAGCCAAAACCACATAGTGAGAACCTGTCTCAAAAAAATTATTTAAAAAAACTGATATTTAAGATGATCTATGTTATCAAATAGAAATAATCAGCAGAAAAGTAAAATGATCAATGAGCCCAAAGAAGATACAAATAAATACCTGCATGAATTAAGGAAGGTAATACAGGATATGAAAGATCACTTCTGTAAAGATATAGTGATTTAGAAAAGAAGAAAAGAGGGTTCATGGAAACAAAATCCTTAATTAATCAAATAAAATAACTAAATTGAAACTCTCAGCAATAGGCGAAAAAGGCCAGAATTAAAAAGAAAAAGAAAAAAAGAAATCATAGCTTGATGACAAAGTAGATGTAATAGGATACTCAGTAAGTAATAAAAAAGAATAAGAAGAGCTCCTATACAGCTCTCAAACAGCAAATTTAAGAACCACTGGCATCAGAATGGATGTGGAAGTATAGACCAAAAGCACAGAAAATCTACTCCCTGAAATTATGGCAAAAAATTCACAACTCTGGGGAATGAGATGGATGCCAAGACACTGGAGGCATTTAGAACCCCAAATAGACATGATCAATAAAAACCTTTCTGTTACATATCATACTTAAGTTTCTAAAAATTAAGGAAAAAGAATATTAAATGTTGTAAGAGAAAAGTGCAAAATTATACACAGTAGTAGATCCATCAGAACAACAGCAGATTTCTCAAGAGAAATTTTAAATTCCAGATTCTGGAATTCTGTATTCAAAGCTCTAAAAGAAAGTGATATCCACCCTAGATTACTGCACATTGCAAGGCTATCTTTCAGAATTGAAGATAAAATAAAAACTTTAAAAGAGAAAGATAAACTACAGAAACTTATAACCCCTATGTCAGCAGTACAGAAAGAATTTTATGGAGTACTAATCACAGAGGAAGAGAACAGTCACAACCACAAAACCAAAGGAAATAGTAAATCTCATTGGGAGAGTAAATTAAAAAAAAAGCATGCCAGAAATGAATCAAACACTAGTCAAAAAAACAAAATTACTGGAATGAAAGCATATATTTCAATAATAGCACTTAATGTAAGTGGTCTTAATTATCTAATAAAAAGACACAAGCAGCTTAAAAAATAAGACTCAACTATCTGTTGCCTGCAAGAAACACAGCTCACATTCAAAGAAATAGACTCAAAGTGAAAGAAAAGAAAATGATACGGCAAGGAATGGGAGCTTGAAAGCAAGCAAGTATGGCTATACTTATATGTGACAAGGTGATTTTCAAACTAAAATTAGTAAGGGTAGACAAAGAAACCCACTACTTATTGATAAAGGGAGCAAGCCACAAAGAAATGTAATAATTGTAAATGTATATGTGATAAACATCAGCACACCTAATTTCAAAAAAAGAAAAATACCTTCTTGACATTAAGGATCAGATAAAGCCCAATGTAATCATAGTGGATAATTTTTAAACTCAACTCTTAAAAACAAATGGGTCGCCTAGACAACAAAAAAATCAACAAGGAAACATCCAACTGCAACTACACTATTAATGTAATGGGCTTAAAATATATCGACAAAGTGCTCCATTCAACAATAATATAATACACATTCTTTTCAGAAGTTCATGAAATATATTACAACACAGATTATATTTTAGGTCATAAAGGAAGCTTTAATAAGTACAAAAAATGAAATAATCTCATACATCCTATCATATCACAATGGAATAAAGCTAGAAATTAACAGCAAAAGAAGCCACAGAGACTCCACAAACACATGGAGATTGAATAATGCACTTTTCAAGAGTTGGTTCTTAAAAGAGTGAACAAGATTAATGAAACCCTAGCCAAACTTATCAAAAGTAAGAAAAATAAGACCCAAGTTAATACTTTTTTAAAAAAGTGAAATACAATGGAATTTACTGAAATTCTGATGATTACTAGAAACTATTTTGAAGTCATATTTCAATAAATTGAAGAATCTAGAAGAAATAGGTAAATTTCTAGACTTATATGCCCTACCAAAATTGAACCACAAAGACATAAAAAAATCTAAACACAGCAGTTTTAATCAATAATCAGCAAAATAATAATAAGCAAAAATCAATAATAATCAATAATAAGCAAAAAGGTTAAAATAGTGATTAGAAAACCTCTCAACAAAGAAAGTCCAGGATTCAAGGGATTTACTGCTTAATCTTACTGTACTTTTAAAGAACAACAAACATTAATGATCCTCAAATGTTTCCAGGAAATAGAAAGAATAGATGTAATGGTTCAGAACTAAAATGGCCCCAAAGCTTCATGTGTTTAGATGATTGGATTATGGGGCCTATAGCTGACTTCCTGTTAAGAGGTGGGGTCTGGTTCCAAAAGGTGGGTCACTAAAGCATGACCAGAAAGGTTATATTGCCCTCCTTAACTCCTTCTCTCTCTCTGCTTTCTGGCCATCATATCATGAGCAGCTTTCCCCTGACAGACCTTTTCACCATGCCATTCCTGCCTTGGAGCATGCTGACTATGGGCTGAAATTTCTCATACTTTGAACCAAAATAAGACTTTCATCCTACAAGTTGTGAGTATTGGGTGTTGAATCTCAGTGATGAGAAAGCCTACGACAGAGGGATGCTTCCAAATACTTCAAATGAAGCCAGCCAGTATATTGATATCAAAACTATCAAGAAAGAAAACTTACAAGACCAATATTCTTAATGAAATTAGATGCAAAAATCCTCAATAACATTTTTGCAAAAACGATTCAACAACTCATTAAAAAGACCATGCACCATGACCATGTAGGTTTCATTCCAGGAATACAGAGTGGTTAAACAAATATAAATCAATAAATGTAACACACCACATAAATAACTGAGGAATAAAATCATATGATCATCTCAGTAGAAACAAAAAAAACCTTTGAAAAACTTCAATATCTCTTTATGATTAAAAAAAAGTCTGAAGAATGCAGGTAGAGAAGGATAGTTCCTCAAATTGGTACTAGTTGTATATGACAATATCATACTGAACGGGAAAAAAATGATACCATGTTTTCTAGAATCAGAAATGAGACAAAAGTGTTACTTCTCATCACTCTTGTTCATTATCGTACTTGAAACTTTAGCCAGGAAAATCAGGCAAGAGAAAAAAAAAAGTAAGTGGGATACAAATAAGAAAAGTTGAAGTTAAATTATTCCTATTTGTAGATAATGTCCTTTACAAATAAGAACGTACAAACACAACCAAATGACTCTTAGGTTTGATAAAGGAATTCAACAACATGGCAGGATCTAAAATCAACGTAAAAAATCAGTACCTTTCTTATACACTAATAATGAGCCCACCGAGAAGGAAATCAGGAAAACAATTCTATTCAAAATATCTTAAAAAATAATAAAAACCTAGGAATCAATCCAACCAAACAGGCTGAAAATCTCTATAATGAAAATTATAAAACATGGAAGAAAAAGATTAAAGAAGCTATTTAAAAAGTGAAAAGATGGGCCGGTGAGATGGCTCAGCGGCTTAAGCGCCTGCCCGGCAAGCGCGAGGGCCCGAGTTCGACTCCCGGAACCCACATATGAAAAAGGGACCGGTGATATCGCTCAGCTGCACGGGTGCCTGCTGGCGCGCAAGATCCTGAGGTCGACCCCCCGGTACCCACAAAAAAAAAAAAGTGAAAAGACCTTTTTCATGGATTGGCAGAAACAATATTATCAATGTAACTATGTTACCAAAAGCTACTTGCAGATTCAATGTAATCTATTAAAATACCAGCAACATTCTTCACAGAAATAGGAAAAACAATCCTAAAATTCAAACTGAAATGCAAAAGACCCAGAACAGTCATAACAGTTGACCACAAAGAACAATGCTAGGGCATCACGATAACCAATTTCAAGTTATACTACGAAGAAGCCACAGTAACAAAAACACCATGGTACTGGCAAGCAACAAACATGCAGAGCAGAGTAATAGAACTGAAGACAGAAACAAACCCATGCACCTAGAGCTGTCTCATTGATGACAAAGGGTCCAAAAATGTTAGTTGGAGACGTTAGTCTCTTCAACCTGGATATGCACATGCAGAAGGTCAAAACTATATCCTTATCTCTCAACCTGTTCTAATATCAGATAAACATGGATTAAAGACTTCGATGTCAGACCAGAGGCAATGCAACTGCCAGAAGAAAACATAGGACAAACGCTTGGAGTCCCAGGCACAGGCAAACAGTTCCTAAACACTCCAGTAACAGAAAATAATACCAAAAATCAGCACGTGAGACTACCTCAAATAAAAGGCTTCTGCATAGCGAAGGAAACAACAGCATGAAAAGATGACCTACAAAATGGGAGAAAAATTTTGCTAGCTATGCTTTTGATAGAGAATTGATATGTAGAATATATAAAGTACTCAGAAAACAATACCAGACCCCAAATATTCCAATGAATAAATAACAATTGAATTGAACAAAGAATTCTCAAAATAAGAAATACAAATGGCCAATAACTATATGGAAAAACATTCAACACATTTAACCTTTAGGGAAATGCAATCAAAACTACAATGAGATTCTATTTCACTCCAGTCAGAAGAATACAAGAAATGATTAATGCTGGTGATGATTTAGGGGAAAAAGAACTCTTTTACACTGCTGGTGGGAAAGTAAACTAGCACAACTATGGGATTCCTCAAAAGAACCACAAATAGATATACCTTTTGATCCAGCTATATCATATACTTGATATACTACTGAAATAGCTAAAACCAGTATACTTTAGTGATACATTCATATCCGTGTTTATAAACGGCATGATTCACAATAGCTAAGATACACATGTATGTATATATACTCACATAAATTCTGGTATTAATCATATTTAACTGATAAAAGTGTCTACCTCTGATGAGGGTGGGCATATGAGATGATAGTTCAATTTTCATTTTATACATTTCAGTGTTTGAACTTTTTTTGTGTGTGTGTGGGTACCAGAGATCTAACTCAGGACCTTGCGCTTGCCAGGCAGGCGCTTATGCTGCTCAGCTTCTCACCAGCCCAGTGTTTGAACTTTTAATTGAGCATTTCTACATGAATTAAAAATAATGAATAATACAGATGTAAAATATTCACAAGCAAATAGACACACACAAAGTGCTAGACCCATCCTTCCATGGCCTGGGATTTATATTCCTGAGCCTCCACCAACCCTCTGAGTTCCAAAACTCTATTCTAGATATAAAGAATTTATCCCTCTAAAATGTCCTTATTCTCTTTCCACATTAACTTGTTAAAGTTTTTCCTTGGCCTTGAAAGTTGTCTTTTTCCTCCCTTCTACTCAGGTTGTGAAGTTAGCCCTCCTGCTTTGTAAACTTCTAATTATCTTGTACTGCTTATGTCTAACTCTATGTTAAGGTTTCATCATTCTAAATCAGAATATATTGCATTTTAAAAATTTTCAAATCATTGTGTATATAGGTCTGCTATTATAGTTATCACTTTATTTCTTTATTTTTTCTTCGGCTTTGCTTCCAATGATAACCTGTGTATTTTTCAAGTGGATTGAGAAAAGAAAAGACAGCGAAATAGTTTACACATATTTAGTCTCCTATCACTGACATAGATTAGGGTGTAGCAAAATTGGCTGGGGAAGTAGGTTTTCAGTAGGATGGCCTAGACCTGACTTCGGCCTGAGGTGTGGGACCCCAGCACTGTCTCTCAGGACCAATATGTAGAGGTTCTCATGGGTTTCCTTGAGATTTGAACAGTATAAAAGGACATGGACACAAAGAAGAGCTTGCTGTCATGGCTTTCATCATGATAGCCCACCATGCTTTCTCCAGGGTGTGCTTTTATCTTGCTTTTTCCTTTTACTCAGCCCAAGCTCACTCTGTAGCGCGAGTTTCTCACTCACTCTTTACTTTCGCTTTTTCAAATAAACTTTGCCACTTTTAGTTCAGTTCTTTGTTTCAAGTGAAAAGAACCTGCAATTGAACTCCAGAAGGAGAGGTGAGCAACCCAAAACCCAGTAACGTTTATTTGGTGAGCCACATTTAGAAGGAGCCACCAGATAATGTCATGACACTATCCACCTGCCATTATTCAAGGTTAGAAATAAATCTTTGTATTCTCATGGCTTGCATAGTAGCTGACTCAGGATTTCAAAACATCTTCAATAGATATAAATAAATGAATATGTGAGGCTTCAATGTTGTATGTCATGAAAAAAATTAACACATTTTTCTCCTCCAGAGTTTCATAGTTTACAATACAAATAAGTGTAACACTCCAGATAACACGAGAGAAGTAGAAACCGTTTATGTGATACAAGGTAAAATTATATACATAACATTGGTTTTGATCAATATGGAAGCATCTACAAAGATGTCATAGGGGGCCGGTGAGACGGCTCAGCGGCTTAAGCGCCTGCCTTGCAAGCGCGAAGGCCCGAGTTCGACTCCCGGAACCCACATACGAAAAAGGGGCCGGTGATATCGCTCAGCGGCACGGGTGCCTGTTCGCGCGTGAGGTCCTGAGGTCGTCCCCCCGGTACCCACAAAAAAAAAAAATAAAATAAAAAAAAAAAAAAAACAAAAAAAAAACAAAGATGTCATAGAAGTGGTACTTGAATAATCACTTGATAAAGAGGTAGGATTTCATTCTGAAAAAATGGAGGGATTGGGGAGAAAGAGGAGATGAACAACAAGCATCACTAATTAAGAAAAGATACAACACACTTAAGTAAACAAGAGGTTTGCAAAATTGTAAATAGTCCAGTCTGTCTGCAATAAGCAATACATTTAAAATCAGGTCGGAGAGATGGAACTTTGCTGTACTGGCAAATGGAAGACTTTGAAGCCATTTGTTCCTGGGGGAGTGTGACCAAAGGCTATGTTTTGGAATGATTATCCTAGCAGGGAGCTGTTGTGTTGGCTGGCAGGGAGGAGAATATGAAGACAGATAATCTACTTAGAAAGTACCTCAGTCATTGACAGGAGAAGCAGTTGCACCCCAAACCAGAAAACAAGTGCGACAAACAAAAGGAGGGAGATTCAGATTAATTAGGGAGAAGCTATAAAAGTCTTTACTAACTTGATTTTCACTATTTTTTAAGTCTTAGGGCAGTGTTCAGTACCAGTAATTATATAAATGATGGTTTCTGACCAAGAATATAAGAAACTGCATATTGGACTGAAACATCAACATTGCTTATCTGATCTTAGCAAAACATGAGCTTATTTACTGAAATATTTTAAATATGAAGAGTACAGGTTTCTAAGACTTAACAAAAATCCTTAAAAACAAAGACAAACACACCAATATGTTATATGAATCCACAAATTAGTTATTAAATCATTTATAACTATAAATACAATTGAAATCATTAATTTCAATATGATGTGGTATTTAAGCAAATATGCGCCTTTAGATAGTCAGGTTTGTGATAAATTAGTAGAAAATCATGGGCAATAACAACTGCATAGACACAGATGGGCTGGAAGTTTTCCAAAGGCCTTATACAAAATATCTGTTAAAAAAGCATGGAGAAAATTTGCCCAGAACACTGATTTAAAATTTACTGCTTTGCTGATGCTTAAAAATGAGATTGAATTGAAATTCCTTTCCATTTTCTCCTATTTTCCCCATATTAGCAGATATACAAAAAAAAATATTTTAGTCAGGGATCAGTCTTTAGGACTGAAAGTATTGAGATTAGTACAAACACTAAGGGTAGGGTGAGGAAGCAGAGAAACAAATGAGTCTAGTTTCCATCCTTGGAGAGAAAATGACATATTCATTTTATCTTAATATCTTTAATATTGGCTACTTTAGAAAAGACTATACTAATAAAGCATAATAGACAAATGGAAGAAAAAGTAATAAATTTTGAACTCTTACTGGATTTCTCTAGTTTTGAGGACACTGTCTTATATCCAGTAATTAATTTTGGAGATGTGATGGAAATCTAGTGAAATCTTTGTCTGGACTTTTTTGTTTGAGTTTGCCCAGAAAGTAGCCTCTTTTCTTACGTTTTAGCATGGAAAAGCAGAGTATCATATGAGTTCAGCAACACTTGATTTTAGAGAAATTTTGTTTCAGTGAATATTGGCTGGTATATCTGGAAGAAATTTACATTAAACCTAATGAAACAAAAAGTTAATTAAATCAGTTCAGTCATTAGAGGGTTGTTCAGTCTACCTCCACCTTGAGCTAAAATATGCTTTTGTAGTCATTTATCTCTGGCCCACTTCCCTGAGATGGAAAAAACCAAAACAGAAACCGAGAAAATTAGTACATGAAAAGAAGAAGTGAAAAGTATGAGAGTTTTAACAGGTAAAGAGGGAAAATTAAGCTGAAGAGGAAGCACAGAAAGAAAAGGAGCAAATCCTGGGCTTCCTGCCAGTCTTGTCCTCAACTCTAACTACAGCTTCTCTCTTCTACACCCTCTCAGCATTTTATTATAATATCCATTGCAATAGTTATTCCTGTTCTTAATTTATATAATGGAATATTTTTATTAATGAAAGTACATTTCATAACGTGGTAGGTCCTCTCTCGGAACTTTTTACAATGTAGCAATTTCAGCCTCTGCTGTACACAACCTGCATGTGTAGCTCTGATGTAACTGTGTAGCATATGTCATACTCAACCAGACTGTAGAAGGTTAAGGTACCCGCCAAGACTGTAAAATGCTAGTGTATGCTCATATAAGGGAAACAAAGACAAAAATTATATAAAAGTGTGCAACCACTCTACGTTCAGCACTCAGTCTTTGGATGTAAATCCGCCCAGTCAGTGCTGGCTTGAATAAAGCTGCTTCCTGGGAAAAAGGCCTCTGTGTTCTATCTCTCTACACCCCACAAGAATAAAGCCAGAGACCAGCTAGTGAAAGACAGTGATTAAATATTCCAGAATTTTATCAGTGAGCTGTCAACATTTTGGTAGATGAAACTGGTCTTGCTAGAGATATGTATATCACAGAAACTGGCAAATACTGCACATCAGGATCTTTGTTCTAGAGAGCCTATTTACCAGCCTCTTTGTACCATCTTTATGTCATAGCTCAAAATTTCCCCTTATTCTACCCTCTTCTGCTTATAGTATACCTATGCTTGACCATGTATTTCTTTCTTACATACCTTTCTTATATAAGCTAATCACATAATGCATGAAAACATAACTGAATGGGGTGGACAAATGAAAAGATGAATCAGAATATCTAAAGTTATTTAGAATAGTGTCTGGCATGTAATCTGCACATTTACAATATCCGTCAAATCAATTAATAATCCCAATGCATTTAGCATCTGATTTGTATCATAGTCGTTGTATACATGTTCTCTATCTCTCTGTGTCTGCCTCTGTCTCTCTCTCTCTCTCTCTCTATCTCTCTGCTAGACTTGGAGCTCTCTAATCAGAAGAAAAAATTTAGACTGTGAATTGATGAAAGTTCAAAATGTATTCCAACTCAATTTTTTTAGAACTTTGTTGAGAATAAGAATAATCTGAGAAATAAAAAGAAAAGCAAAATGAAGATTTCTGAGACCCCAGCTAAGAAATCCTTAGGTTGTTCTGGGGTCATTCCTGAATTTCTGCATTTGAAAAAGTTACCCTAGGTGTTTCTCATCTAAGTGACCTGATCTGTATTTTAAAAACTGTTCTTCTAGTTTATTGGGTCCTTTCAATTAACAGTTCCTTCTTCTGAAAACACTGAGATTGAGAATTATTTAAAAAGCAAAATACTTAAATGGAGTTTATTATATGTCTGGTAATGTTACGAACATTGTATAATTTTTAGCTAACATAATTCTCATAACAACCCTACAGGTAGATGTTATTAGCCTTCTCATTTTACAGGTAAGGAAACTGAAACTGGAAAAGTTAAACTTCACAACAGAATCACACAAGAAAGGTAATTCATTAGAGGTTTTTAAGATCACACACAACACTCATTGAAATAAATTATAATTTTTCTTTCTGGAAACTGACAAGTTTTGAACCACTCTACCCCCATTGTCTTCTATGACCCTAACAATACCCTTTGCAATAGAGACAGCAGGAATTATTATCCCTACTTGAAAGATGAGAAAATTGAAGCCCCGAAGATTCACAGAATTTGCTCAAGGTCGCACAGTTAGTAACAGTCTGTCTTCCAAACTTGAACTTAGGTTGTCATTTATAGTTTTTTTTTTTTTTTTTCCACTCCAGCTCAACTTTCTTTCCATTGTACTCAAATTAATAGAGTGATGTTTGTTGGCGACAGTTACCTTTTGGTAAGCATCTTACTGTCTCCTTGTCTCCAACCGTGTATTGTGTTCTAGTTTCACATGGAGAAAATAATAGACCCTGATTCTTCAGGCTGTCTTCAGTTATCTGTTGTAAACTAAAAGTAGGGCAACTTTGACATTTTCATATCTCAGGTACAAATTTTCCCTGAGCAATTTATTCTGTGCAGGTCAGTTACAAACCTTCCCCTCTTAATGTGGACGGATGACTTGGACCATATAGCAGACATTCATGGGCTCTTTCAATTCCTAATGGTCTTTTCATGGGAGATTCTTGAGACACACAACACTGACAATTTTATTTAATATTTTCATTGATAATAAAATCAATTCTTCTCTACTTTTGCTGGAGAAATCCTTGAAAACCGAGACATGGAAAATAATGGATTCTATTCTCTACCAAGGTTACCCTTTTAAAAACTGACAAATTTATCATGATTGCCACCTGTGATAGTTCAGTTGGATTATCAGCTTGACTATCATTGGGATTAGTAAAGGACATCCTTGATTGTGTCTGGAAGAGTGATGAGGTGTGACAGGAAAGCACATTCCTGGGTGTGTTTGGGAGAGCGACTAGGTGTGACATTGGGTCCCTGGCTCCTTCCTTTCTGAGGTTCTTTTCCTGCTTTGCTTATGTCCCACACAAAGTAAGCACCATTCCTCCACCAAACCTTTTCACCACGATATTTCTGCTCTGAAGTCATAACATTAAGGACTAAACCTTCTGAAACCATGAGCAAATAATCTTCTCCCACTATAAATTATAAGAACGCTGACCAATACACCACTGCAACTTCTAATAAGTTGAAGATAAAAGGCTTTATTTCTTAAAATAACAATCAAGAATCAGAATTTGGAGTAAAGAAGATAAATAACTTTCATCGAACTTAACAGAGTGGGATGGAGAAATTTTCTTTCTGACCAACATTTTTAATCAGCACCATTCTCCACCAAAAACCAAAAGATGTGTGGCTTTAGAAACTGATTTTTTTCGGTTCTGTGAATGTTTTATACTACTTAACCTATTTATAAAGCACATTCAGCTATTTGTTTCTCCTTAAAACCATCTTTCAGCATCCCTGTAAGTCAGCATCCTAAACTTAAAATAATTGCAGATTTTTAAAAATAATTATCACTTTATCATAGATGTTACCTGCATGTTCTCCCTCTTTACTTGACTTGGAACTCCTCAAGCATGAGATTTTCTAGATATCCTTCCCAGTGATTATACACGGCCACAGTAATGTCCTGAACCCAAGTGGGAAATAAAGTTGGACATACATTTAACTGACAGCTTTTTTGGGTTATTGAACTATTCTGGAGGAAAAATTAAAATAAGAAAAAAGAAGAAAGAAAAAGAATGAAAGAAGAAAGGAGGGAAGAAAGGAAAGAAAGAAAAAAGCAAACACCGATACAAATACAAATTCTAAATTTTTATTCAAGTATTACTTTGTGCATTATTATCATCATTAATCCATTATGTGAAGATTGGATAGATAATTGTGGCTAGAGGATTTTATAGCATGTTTTATTATTATTACTTTTCTAGAGCCAGAAAATAAAACAATTAACTAAAATGTGACAGAACACATAAATTAATTTATGTCTAATCCAAGTTTATTTTAAGTAGCTATAACTGACATTTTTTCAGTTTTTGTAAAATACAAACATCTCTTAAAGACCAAATTTCTAGCAATTTCCAATTGCCAAGAAACCAAGCTGAGGGGGCCGGTGAGATGGCTCAGCGGCGTAAGCGCCTGCCTGGCAAGCGTGAGGTCCTGAGTTCGACTCCCAGCACCTACATAGGAAAGAAGGGTTGGTGATATCACTCAGCGGCACAGGCACCTGCTGGCGTGCAAGGTCCTGAGGTCGACCCCCAGTACCCACACAAAAAAAAAAAAGAAACCAAGCTGATCCATCCTCTGACTCCCCTTTAAATCATTAATGATTACTTTTACTCATGGTAGATTAAAAGGCACATAAACAGCAAAATAAAACAGGATTTGAAGTGTTTCTAGAGAATTCAGATTAGTGCAATCATTTGGGGGCTTTGCATCTTTGTATCTTTTATTCTCACATTTAGAAATAGGTTACCACTGCGGGGGAGAGAAACTACAAACGGAGTTTAGTGTTGATTTTTACTGAACTCCATGGAATATCCTTCTAAACATTCTATTATGATGAGTTCCTAAAGGTCAGACATTCTCTCAGTTTCTTAAAGTCAATGCAGTCCAGACTGGTAATTTGTACAGATGTTCTCTACACAAAACTCTTCTTCTCAAGTGAGCCATGTGTCCAGTGGAAGTGTTTATCCTATTTTACAAGGCCAGGTGACAGAAACCCTAAATTGGTTTAAAAAAAGAAAACCTTGGGGCTTATCATTGGATATATACTAAGTATCCCTTTCAAATGATCTTTATATTTTAACATTAATATAATTCAGTAAATATAAATTACTGTCCCATTTTTATTTGCTATTACTCAAACACCCCTTGTATTCCAATTCCCTTCTAATAGGAAAGGGATTAGTCATTTGAATAGAGGACATAAACAACTGGAATAAAAATTTTAAGTCTCTAAACTCCAGTCTGCTTCTGTATGCTGTCTCTCATTTCCATTTTCCCAGTCTGGGAGTTTCTGCATTCTCTAAAACAACAACTTTGACCCAGATAATATTCTTTCCTTGATTTTAAGCAGAAAATAGTCTGAGCTTTTGTGTGTGTATTTGTCTATGTGTGATTGTGTCTTGGCTTAAATCGCATGACTGTAGAAGGGCGAACAGGAGGGACACATCTACATAAGCATACACTACACCCTCAAGACAGAAATTTAAAAATATTCAGGGCTGGAAGTATAACTCAATGGTGCAGTGCTGCCTAGTATGTGCAAGGCCATGGTTCAATCTCCATCACCAAAACAATTTTAAAAAAATAAAAATATAGGGCCGGTGAGATGGCTCAGCGGCTTAAGCGCCTGCCTGGCAAGCGCGAGGGTCCGAGTTTGACTCCCGGATCCCACATACGAAAAAGGGGCCGGTGATATCGCTCAGCGGCACGGGCGCCTGCTGGCGCACGAGGTCCTGAGGTCGACCCCCTGGTACCCACAAAAAAAAAAAAAAAAAAAATAAAATAAAATAAAATAAAAATATTCAAATGACTTCTTTCCAAGTGTTACAGAAGAATCCAGTACCAACTTTAGAAGACCACTGTTTCTCTAGTGAAAGTAAATATTAAATTAACTTTCCAGTTTTGGCTAGTAAAGGCCAGCTTCCTAAAAGCTGACTGGACTCTTTCAGGACTTTGAAATTTACTCTATTTCAGCTTTGCAATAAATAAAAATGTGGGTCCGATGAGACAGCTCAGCGGCATAAGCACCTGCCTGGCAAGCGCGAGGTCCTGAGTTTGACTCCCAGTACCCACATATGAAAAAAGGGCCGTTGATATTGCTCAGCAGCACGGGCGCCTGCTGGCATGCAAGGTCCTGAGTTCGACCCCAGGTACCCACACACACACACACACAAAAATAAAATAAATAAATAAATAAATAAAAATGTATCTTTAGGAAACTGAGACTATAAAATTTCAACAAAGCAAATTATCCATATCCTATGCACCAAGCAACATACAGATGAGAAGAGAGAAGAAACATAGCCTTGCTACATTTGAGGTATTTTATCACCTAGGTGGAGAATGAAGATCTACATGTCTGAAACATCAAAACATGTAAAAGAATAAATTGTCATTCTATTAAAAAATAAAAAACTGTGAAGGCCTCTTCAACTCTTTGAGCCCAAGTTCCATAACTTCCAAAGTTATAATTCAGGGTTGATTATGGAATTACAGACTTTTCAATTGGGAAGACACCCTAAGTTAAAGAATTACTTGGACTAATACAAGTAAAAATGCAAGACACAAGGTAGGCAGAACACTGAATAAACCATTACTTGAAGACTTTTACTGAGCAGTGTATAGTTTATCCTCTGGGTAGTAAGTCCAAGATGGAGAACCCATAAGTATAATTATTATATAAAATGAGTTCTCACAGGTTATCATAGCAGTCAACTATTACCTTCTCCAGTGGAATTCCTAATTAAGGATTATAGTATGTAATAGAATTCAATGAAAATTATCTCAGTACTCAATGCAAAACAGTGAAATAAAAAATACTTGTATATGTCTTGTTGCATAAAAATCACTAATCAAGCTGAATTGCAGTTCAAATTCACATTACCGGGATGGTCCAAAATATTGACTTGCTTAAAGTGATGGAGGGAGTATTAGCAGCTGGAGACCACTGCAGGAAGCAAATCTGTCTCATCTCTAAAACTTACTAGGTCTACAGGTACTGCAATAAATATATTCAAGCAAAATAAGCCATTCAACATAAATCCATAGGGAAAGCATATGTCATTCATAAAACAAGCAGAAATAGAATCCAAAATGCCTCATGTATTTGTGCTGAGATGATAATACAACTGTATTTACTAAGTTAGAGCACATAGAACCTACTAGTAAAGAAATTTATAAAACATTTAAAATTCTCCAAACGACTAGAATCTCCACAAATAAAACTTCAAAAATCCCAAAATGAAAACTCAATAAAAAGCTATAAGATAAATTACGGCTAAATTAAAAATGAGTGTATTGTTTTAGTATAAACAGCAAATGAAAGAAGTGGGATGTTAAGAGTGAAACATCCTAAAATATTTTTGTTGTTGCTTCAGAAGGAATATGACAGATACTGGAACAGAATCAAGAGATAATGGCTAAGTATTTTTAAGGACTGATGAAAGAATCTAAACTACAGATCTAAAAATTCTAGTCAATCCATGAGTTATGTCTGGTATCTAGGTATTCCCCTAAAGCCTCATGTGCTGATAGGTGGAACTTTTTGTATATGGCTGCATCTCTGGTATGCGAATATGGATTGAGTGTGATAACTGTGTTAGCTCACTGATTGTTTTAGCATAGTTCTGCGTGGGAATAATGGGAAGATCCACCAAGGATATGAATGGCACCAACCAATAGGCTTGTAGCCTGAATGGAATAAAGCAAAAGGGAGGTTTGCTGCTTCCTGTTTTCTGCTTGTCCTGCCATGAAGTGCTTCTCCTCTCTGATGCTCTTCTTCTCTGCTGTCCTACCTAAGAATCAGCTGATTATGGATTTAAACCTCTATAAACTGAGCTAAAATAAACCTTTCCTCCTTTAACTGTGGGTGTTACAATTTTCTCACAACAACGAGAAAATAACTAAGACACTACGCAGATATATAAACCAATATTCACACCTAGACATACAATAGTGAAATTTCAGAATACCAGGTAAACAAAAAAACTTGTGAAGCAGCCATAGAAAAATTTTCCTTAACATCAGTTCAGTTAGATTTAAAGCTTAGTTCACAACAATATACAACTGAATATGAAAGTGTATTGCAATACAACCGCCTTGGTCCTGAAAGAAGGTAATTGGCAAATTAGAATTATGTACCTTAAGATACCTTCTTCAGGGCCGGTGAGATAGCTCAGTGGCATAAGTGCTTGCCTGGCAAGCGTGAGGTCCTCAGTTTGACTCCCGGTACCCACACACAAAGGAAAAAAGGGCCGGTGATATCGCTCAGCGGCACAAACGCTTGCTGACAAGCGTGAAGTCTGGAGGTCAATTCTTGGTACCCACATTAAAAAAAAAAAAAAAAAAAAAAAAAAAAAAAGATACCTTCTTCAAAGCTGAAAGTGTTTAAATAAAAATATTTTCGTAAAAACAACAATTGAGGTATAATCATGGTATTTTCATTAGGATTGCATTAAATCTGTATGACAATTTTGGGAGTATGGCCATTTTCAATATGCTGCTTCTTCCCACCCATGAGCAAGCGATATCTTTCCATTTTCTGATATCCTCTTCGATCTCCTTTTTTAGAGTATTGTAATTTTCAAAGTATAGATCTTTTACTTCCTTTTCATTTTTTTGATGCTATTGTGAAAGGTGTTGTTTCCTTAATTTATATCTCTGTGTGTTTGTTGCTTGTGTACTTCTGGTGGAATTTTTGGTGTCTTCTATGTAGAGTATCATGTCATCCACAAACAATGATAAATTAACTTCTTCCTTTCCTATCCTTATTCCTTTTAATACTTTCTCTTGTCTAATTGCTCTGGCTAATGTTTCCAGAACTATATTAAATAGGAGTGGTGATAGTGGACATCCTTGTCTTGTTACTGATTTTAGAGTGAAAGCTTTCAGTTTCTGACCACTTAGTATGATGTTGCCTGTTGGTTTGTCATAGATGGCTTTTATCAGATTGAGATAAAAGGCATCTATTCCAATTTTCTGTAGAGTTTTTATCATGAATGGGTATTGGATTTTGTTAAATGCTTTTTCTGTGTCTATTGAGATGATTATGTCATTTTTTTCTTTGGCTTTGTTGATATGATGTATTACATTTATTGATTTGCATATGTTGAACCATCCCTGCAACCAAAATCCCGATTGCATGGGAAATAATGCAAAGAATGAACAACCAGATCTCATCCTATTTAAAAGCTTTTGCACAGCAAAAGAAATTACCAATAAAATGAAAAGACAACCCACACATTGGAAAAAAATTTAGCCATCTGTCCCTCAAACAAAGGACTTTCATCTAAAAGATATAAACAATTGAAAAACATCATACCCCCACTCAAACTTAAAGACCCAATCCAAAAATGGGCATCTGAGATGAATACACACTTCTTAGAGGAAGAGATACAAGTGACAAATATATATATGAAAAAATGTTCAACATCACTGGTCATTTGAGAGATGCAAAGTAAAACAATGGTGACATTCCACCTCACTACAGAAAGAATGGCTATTATCAAGAAATCAACAGATAAAGCTTGCTGGAGGGACTGCAGGGAAAAAGTAACCCTTCTCCACTGTTGGTGGGAGTGTAGACTGGTGCAACCAATGTGAAAATTAGTGTGGAGATTCCTCACAAAACTAGGATTAGACATTCCATTGGACCCAGCTATTCCCCTTCTGGGCATTTTCCCAGAAGAATTAAAAACATCATACCACAGCAATATATGTGCACCCATATTTACAGCAGCACAGTTTGTAATAGCTAAATCTTGGAAACAACCCAATTGCCCATCAACTGAGGATTAAAAAGATGCATTTTTTTATACAACTGAGTACTACTCAGCCATAAAGAAGGATAAACTTGAGTCATTTCTAGGTAAATGGATGCCACTTGAGACCATATTCTTAAGTTAAATAAATCGTTCACATATTCGTAAATATCGCAGTCTCTGGTGTGCGAAACCGAAAGTGTAAATATGGACCAAAGTGTATAATAGGTATTGTGAAATAGGAAGGAATGGTTCAAAAGGAAAGGGAACTAGGGAGGGGGGAAGGGGAAAGAAAGGAAGGGAAAAGAAAAAAAAATGATAAAAGAAGGATATAGAAATAAAGCTTTGTAAATAAGGAGGGAAGATGAGTTGAAGGGTGGAGAGGTGACTGGGGGAAAGAAAGAGGAATCAAGATATATCATATGCAGGTACAAATTCCCTATGATGATTATGATCATCATGTATATCTAAATTATACCAATAAGCTTAATAATAATAAAAAATGGAAAAAAACAATTGTAGAATTTAATCACAAAAATATACTCCCTACATGAAATTTTAAAAGATGCATGTTAGCCACGAAGTAGTCTCATAGAATAAATTTAAAATGTGAGAGAAATGAAGTTCAGACAAATAGGATAGAGTGGGCAAAACTAAAAGTTCATTGGCCACATAAGTAATATTGTTTGAGATGTTAAAATTGTAGAAAGATATTCCACAACAGTAGGTCAGAAGGAGGGCAAATGCAAGGGATGTACCCTTAGTCTTCATACTGCTGGGGGAAATTAATTTCACACATGGTTAAATTAATTATGGATGTTAGTCACATTTCTAAAGTACCATAGAATGATAAATTTGCACATGAATTCTAAATCAGTGCAGGGGAAAATGGGACGATAATGTAAAATTATACATCTAGAAACATAAGAAGAAGAACATAAAAGAAGAGTCAAGATATAAGAAAAGTACAGAATAGCACATTAGATATAAACCTAAATATACCAGTCATTACACTAAATGCAAAAGTATTTCACTTAAAATTAAGAAATTGTTAGGTTATAATGAAAACTAATGCAAACTCCAATAAATGTTGTTTATAAGAATATGCTGTTTAATATAAGTTTACTGGAAAACTGAAAGTGAAACATTAGAAACATCTTACAATGTAAATAAACCTAAGAAAAAATTAATAGATTAGATTAATATTAAATGACATAGACTTTGAGGAAAATAGTATTACTTTATATATATATATATATATATATATATATATATATATATATATACTTTTTTTTTTTTTTTTTTTTGTGGGTTCAGGGAGTTGAACTCAGGACCTTGCGCTTGCCAGGCAGGCACTTATGCCGCTGAGCTATCTCACCGGCCCCTACTTTGTATATTAAAAGAATCATTTCATAATCAAAAAGACTCCTTCTTTTCTCCTGAAAGACACAAGTTAAATTTAGTAAACTTTTAATAACATAGTTTCAAAATAAATAAGCCAAAATCTATATTATTACAAGAGAAAATAGATAAACTATAGTGGAATATAAAATACCTTTCTCAGTAATTGATAAAATAAACAATCAGAAATTTTGGTATGGCACCGAAATCATTAACAGTATAGCCACAGAATATACTTAATGCATATGTAGTACATTGGATACAACTTCTGAATATATAAATGCTAAAAACGCCTGGGCGGATAACTCAGTGTACCATTCTAGAGATAGCAATGCTGATTGGATAAGTATGAGCAGTACCCTCTACTACAGCACAGTAAACAAAAAGCACAATAGCACACAGTAGTACTACCCATTTAAAGCAAATCCTGGAAATTTACACAATTAGTTTGCATCCTTGAATATTTCCTTGTTATCCAGTTATTTGAAATGATACTTCTGGAGGTAAAGTTCAAAGGTAGCCAGGCTGATAGCTGCAGGTGTATCTTAGTGGTAGAACTCATGCCCTGGATTCCGTCCCTAGCACCCTCTCCACACCATGGAAGAAAGAAAGAATGAAGGAAAGAAAGACAGGAAGGAAGGAAGGAAGGAAGGAAGGAAGGAAGGAAGGAAGGAAGGAAGGAAGGAAGGAAGGAAGACTGGGGGGAGGGAGAAGGAGGGGGAGAGGGACCAACAAAGGGAGGGAAGGAGGGAAGGAAGGAATACAGAAAGAAAGAAAAGAAAGAGAGAATGAATGAATGAATGAATGAATGAAATGAAGGAAGGAAGAAACGAATAAACAAAGAAACAAAGAAAAGAGAAAACAGAGCAGTGGTATCTGTAGTCCACATTCTTCGTTTGAACATATCTGATAGTGAATGATTTCTGTCTTGAGGAATTTAGTTAAGAATGAGACAAGAATATACAAAAGACAGTAAAAATATAGAAGAGACTATGCATAGTGTAAGGCCTACAAAGTCAAGTTTAGAAGTTTGGGCTTGGTTTTATATGTACTGAGCATCACCTAACATTTTGTGGCAGGGCATTAACATGTGTAATGCTATATTTTAGGAAATCTATGGTGGATTGACTAGAGAAGAAGCTGGAAAGAAAGCAATTCAGTAAAGAGGATGAGAGGACATTCTAGTCTCTCTCTCTCCATTAGGCTAGTGATATCCTCTCTCTCTTCCTCTCTCCCTCCATTTCTCTCTCTGTAGCTAGTTTTGCTCTGCATAGACAAAAAGGTATATTCTGACTGGAATGAATAAAAAAAATTATCATCTTGTATCCTTGATGAAAGATCTGAATGGAACCAGTATATTATCAAGAAAAGAGAAAACCCACAGTGTTGGCAATGAGAACTATTTGGGTTAGAAGAGGACAGAACCTGTCAAAATAGATCAGCTAGCTGAAAATCTACGGATTCAATTTGAATGGAGGAGAGTCAACACACCTTCCTAATGGACCAGTCCACTTAATTCCAAATCGAGAACAGATTCATAAAATGGCCTTTCTAGAAAGTCTAAAAATAGAAATTTCTAAAAATAGATAAATCTTTCTATGGGGTTCCTCCAATATAATCAATCAACATTCTTATTTGTTCAATGTGAATTAAAAGTAAACAAAAACGTTATGCTATCAATATGTCTTGGAGGAAAATAAATGTTATTGTGCCAGTGATTTCTTGTCATAGAGGCCAAGAAAGATAAAAAGGAAATTTGGCTTTTAAGGTACAAACATCAAATGAAGACAGTGAAGTTGAAGAATTAGCAGCTCATATGGGTGTTGCATTTATATTTATTTTGAAGTTTAAATTTGCTATCATACTTTCCCCAGAATAGTACTAATGTTTGAATTGGAACCAATGCCTGTACATTGCCTCAAATAAATACTCCCCCTTAGTCAAGGAGTTGATTACGTCTGTACATTTGTCTGAGAGGAATGATTTGCCTGAGAGGAATGATCACTGGGCATATAGTACATAAAAGGAATAACACTACATTAAAAGGCTGTACACATTATTGGAAAAATAATTTGGGGGACAATGTTTTATAGTGTTTGCATTAAATTATATCTGCTGCTTTAAAAGAGGTTTTGTGCAGTTATAAATAATAGACCAAAATTAAACTCTTAAATAGTTTATGAGAAATTAAATCTCTTGGCTTTTAAGAAGTATGGTATTTATATATTATGTTTGTGTATTTTTTTAAAAAAATTAATTAGAAATGATATTTTAACCTGAATTATTGCAGTATCAGTGTTCGTGTTTTGGAAGAACACTATAAACTCTAGAGGAAATGCGCTGGGCTTGCATTAAGAGAACCAAGGACTACTCTTGACTAGTAGCGAGGTCTTCAACATTTGTTTTTGTATGTGTGTGTGGGTACTGGGGGTCGACCTCAAGACCTCGTGCGCCAGCAGACGCCCATGCCACTGAGTGATATCACCGGCCCTTTTTTCGTATGTGGGTACTGGAAGTTCAACTCAGGACCTCGCACTTGCCAGGCAGGCGCTTATGCCGCTGAGCCATCTCACTGGCCCTCAACAACGTTTTTAACTTTTTCCGATCTGCTAAGAGGACTCTCAATATGAAATCTTTGTACAGGACATCATATATTTTGTTCATTTGTATTACTCTCCATAATGGTTGATACATTGTGTCAACTTGAGAAGTTTAGAAGCTTCACTAAGCCACTCAGCAGGGGGCCAGGGTCCTCCCTTTGTGGGGGGCCAGGGTCCTCCCTTTGTAAACATCCTCAGCCTGTGCAAGAAGAGGTCAGGGAGATGGTGTGAGTGCCATAAGGGAGATAGGAGAGTAGCCTGCTTACAATATAAGGGAGGAAAGGAGGCTTGCTCTGCCCCTCTTTTGCTCTTGTTGCTTTTGCTGTCTTCTGCCACCTTAAAGTGTAACCCTTGTGCCACGCCACCCTGCCTTGGAGCCAGCTGATTATGGACTGAAACCTCCACAAACTGTGAGCTGAATAAACATTTCCTTCCTTAACTTTGGGAGTCGGGTATTTTATGCCAGCAATGAGAGAAAAGTTTTTCAGCGTGGATATTGTTTCATTCACTAAGAACTGTGTAATATTTGCGGCTGGATCTGTTGTTGTTCTTTAGACGAAAAGTTCTAATACTTCGTGACTAAACAGGATGGTCATCTTTGAACAAGAATACCTGAATTTGTTAGTAAGAAAATACATAGAAAGATTGGGATTAGAGGTGTTATTCGTGGCTCCAATGAGTGCCTGGAAATGGGCCAGATGAAGTTTACTGTTTGTTTTCTCACAGTGAAAAATCAGACAAGGCATTTCTTTCTTTTTTTTTTTTTTTTTTTTTGTGGGTACCGGGGGTCAACTCAGGACCTCGCGCGCCAGCAGGCGCCTGTGCCGCTGAGCGATATCACCGGCCCCTTTTTCGTATGTGGGTTCCGGCAGTCGAACTCGGGCCTTCGCGCTTGCCGGGCAGGCGCTTACGCCACTGAGCCATCTCACCGGCCCCAGACAAGGCATTTCTGCTGATGGCTTTACAAGCAGCCTGATTATACCAGGGAGTATTTTTATGCATCATCTTTCCTCTTCAGATACAATAGTTTCCCTAACGTGAACTCTGTTACCCCCATTCTATACATTGACATTTTACATTTTTTACCAGATGGTTTTGTCATTACTTAATTTTCAGCTTTAGTAAAATGAATAATTTCCTCTTTGGGAAAAGTTGGTAAAGAGTTTTAGTATGTTTTCCTTTGAATCATTTGTTATATCCTATCTTGCATCAAGTCAATATATAGAGCACATAACTATAAGTAAGGTAATGTGTTTGTGTGTGAAAATGAAAAAGAAAGTTTTTGTCCTTAAATAGCTCACAGTGTAGTGAAAAGTCACTAAAAGCTAATGGCAGTGCCACGCCTGAGAAATAGAAGTAAACTCTTGGAACAATCATGATGGAATGCCTAATCCTGCCTGAAGGGTATAGGAAAGGCATTTTGCAGGTGGTGGCATTTGGACTGGATTTGAAGTTTGACAAGTAAAGAAGAAAGGGCAAGAAATCATCCAGAGGGCCGGTGAGATGGCTCAGCGGCATACGCGCCTGCTTGGCAAGCGCGAGGGCCCAAGTTCGACTCCCGGAACCCACATACGAAAAAAGGGCTGGTGATATTGCTCAAAGGCATGGGCGCCTGCTGGCGCGTGAGGTCCTGAGGTCGACCCCCGGTATCCACAAAAAAAAAAAAAAAAAAAAAAAATAGAAATCATCCAGAGAGAAGGAATGTTAAGTTCAGAGTAATAGTTTGTGGAAATATAGGGTACAATTGAGAGTACAGGGAGATATATTTTTTTATGAGAAAGAGTGAGACAGTACTGCCACTATCAATGAGCAGAACATGTTAAAGAAGAGATTACAGGCCAAAAATACAGATCATAGGTAAATGCAGCCAATTGGATGTGGGTTAAGAATAGGGATGACATTAAATTAATAAGTAACTATTAAGCGAACGTATTTTAAAATCAATAAATGATGTAAAAGTCCAACTAACTTCATAAGTACTGTGTAGACATCTAAAAGGAGTAGTTAAATTACCAGGAAAACAATCTCAGTAGATTAAAAATAATAGCAGGTCTGTCATTTGTGCACAACACGATCCCTATCATTACAATAAAATGTGGAATGATTGCATCATCTACTTGGCAAACAAGTAAGATTTTATGATGTGGCATTCCCATAGAAAAGTAATGTAAATGTGCTGTGGGCACTGTAGTTAGAAAAGGCGCAAAATAATATAGGCCAGGGCTGGAAATGTGGGTAGGAACCAGACTGTGCAACTACCCGTAGACACATTAAGGTGTGTCTTTATCCTGTCATGTTGAATCGTTTCAAGAATACGAGAAAGATAATACTATTTGTGAATTGAAATTAGCACTGTCGGTCTTCTGTAAGAAAATCTTACTAGGTGAGAACCACAGTGGATGATGGAACAACGAGTGAAAGGTTTCGTTTTGTTCATGAATTTTGTTGTTTTTGTTTTTGTAGCGATTTGGGTGGATTTCATTAGAAAATAGAAGGAAAAGAATGGATGTAAGAGAGAGTTAAAAGTAGTATAAACAGGAACTGATGATGAATTAGAAATGGGGTGTCAGGGCCGGTGAGATGGCTCAGTGGCATAAGCGCCTGCCCGGCAAGCACGAGGTCCTGAGTTCGACTCCTGGATCCCACAATTAAAAAAAAAAAGGAAAAGAAAAGAAAAGAAATGGGGTGTGACGTTTAAAAAAATATGTTAAGGTGTCCTTTTTGTTGAGCTAGGCCTTCCACAGGAGTACGGAGAGTAGGACATGAACAGGTAAGTAGCAGAGTGTGAACAAGATTATAGTTTTTGTTTCGGAGTTATCCAAATGAAGATAACCAAATGGAGAAAAGGTCTAGGATGGTGACATTGAGTTGAAAAACGACTGTGTATATGCAGTAATCAAAATTCCTTAGGGAAATGTTTTAGTATGACAAGAGAAAAAAATATGTGAATAAACCTTGAAGTACTCCAAATTTTTTAGTTTACATTCATTTTCAATGGATACATAACAACATAAAAAATTGTACATATTCATAGGGTCTCATGTGATGTTTTGATACCTGTATACATCATGAAATATTCAGATCGGAGTACACATACCTATCTCCTCCAGCGTTTATCATTTATTTATGGTGAAAAGATTCAAAATCCTTTCTTCCAGTTGTGTGAAATATACAACATGTTATTGTTTTGTATTGTCATGCTACTGTGCAATGCCATACAAGAATTTATAATTGTTATGTAAATAAGCTTAGTACCAGAAGTTCAAATTTTGAATGGGCAGGATGAACATATAAAACAACAACAACAACAACAAAAACAACAGTGAGAACTTTAGATTGTGTTGAGGTATGAAAGCCAAAGGAAAAATACTTTGCAGGATGAGGGAGTGGCCTGAAGCGCCTATTTTGATGGACTCAATGGTGTCTATTTTGTTTCTTGACGTGGTGGCACTTGAGAACCCTATGGAGAGTTATATCAAGAGTGAAATGGAACCCAGGGTGAAATGTTTCATCAGTAAATAAGAAGTGAGGAAATGAAACTGTAGTATAAACTAAGGTCTTTCAAAAATATCTGAAGAGTACTAGGAATTGAAAGAACAGAAGGATAAGATATGATTTGAGGGGAAATCTTTGGTTGTTATGGCTGGGTCTTTACTTTTTTAATAGGAAAGACATTATCTTTTTCGTAAACCTGTGTGAAAGATCCAATTGAGAGGGTGAAGAGTTAACAAAATGATATTAGTGCAAAAGTACAAAGAAGGGATATTCTGAATCAAAGAAATTCAAAGAGAAAATAGCACAAATGAAAAGCACATTCCTGCTGGTAAGCCCAATGTTTGAGGAAACAAATAATAAGCATTTAAAAGTGGTTGAAGGGAAGGTTGGGGAATGGGGAAAAAAGAAAAATCAAGATGTCACTTACAGGTACAAATTCTCTATGATGAATGTGATCATTTTGTATATATGTAATGTACCAATAAACTTAATTAAAAAATAAAGAACAAATAAAATACAGTACATGGATGCAGCCCCTCACTACTGGCTAAACCATAGGTTGTAGTTGTAGGAGATCCTCAATTCCAAGCAATGTCATATCTTGCATGAAGTTATAACTTCAGCCCTTTGTCCCTCATTCAAGCAAGGCAGGTTAAAAATGCAAGTGGCATAAAAATTTTTAGGGGCAATTTGAATCTTTTAAGATTCTTTTTAATGCTGGGCATGGTGGCACATGCCTGTAATCCCAGCACTTAGGAGGCTGAGGCAGGAGGCCAGCCTGGGTTACATAGTGAGTCAAAGGCCAGCCTGAACTACATAGTGAGACCATGTCTCAAAAAACAAACAAACAAACAAACAAACAAACAAACAAAAAAACAAAAGAAAAAAATAATAAGATTATTTTTAAGATATATGCTTCATCATTAGTAACAAATTACTTGTAACGAACTTCAAAAACAGAAAAGAATTAAGGAATGTTTGGAGTTAAGAGTTACTGCTCTAGATGACAGTCACTTCCATACATGAATGTGTTTCATGTGTGTAGCCTTGAAGGAAAGACAACATTTTTTGTAGCACAGGAAGATGTTAAGCCTGGACAAAAAAATGTGTCCAACACCTTTACCCTTAAACTACTATTCATAAAAACAAAATTCAGCCTTATAAATAAGTCAGCATAGGTATTCCATTGTTCCTCAGTAGAAATAAACTTTTTGGGAAGTTTTAAAAATAATTCTATGTTTAAGCAGATAGGAATGCCTCAATCTATTGATAATACAGAATTATATGCACTTATTTGGGAGAGATTTGGAAGATTTATGCGAAAGTACCAATGGGAAGTAGAATTCCATCCAGGGAAGTATGATTTGACTTGATCCAAAAACTAACTCTCTTATTAGAACATAAACAGCTTGTACCTGAGTTAAATGGGACTTCTGTAATTGCACGGTCTCCCAGCATGATTCAAATACATTTTTACAGGGTTAAGTGTGGTCAAAGGAAACTGAAATCAGAGGTTATCCTTTTGACAATACCAAAGTAGCTTTTTAAAAACTTTAAACCACTCAGAGGAACTAGATTTTATGAGTATATCTCTACATAACAGTTAGTAATTATTAGACAACCAATAATTGATATCACATATAAGATTATGGACCTAAGTCTCATATGTTTGTGAAAGATACAGAGACCAGCAGTGTCTCTAAGGATGAATTATGGTGGGAGAACTACAATTACTGATGTGGGCTGGCAAAATTAATTAGAGTGGGAAACATTCCCATAGGATTTACCCAGGGCTTTCATAGTAAGCTACATCATTTTCATTTTCTGTATTTTTAATTTTGAGACAGGCTCTCACTAATTTGGGCAGACTTGGCTCAAACTGGAGATCCTCTTGCTTCAGCCTCATGGAACGCTGAAATTACAGACATGCACCACACACTTGGTTTATTTTGAAGAATTTAAAAATAATTCATGCTACTTTTTAGAGTCAATTATCCTGTAGCCTATTCCATAGAAGAAAATATGCATTTACAGATTTTACACACTGGTGCCACAGTAGAAACAAATCCATTGTTCAAATATTCAGTTGGAGGACGTTAACACCCCACTTGGTTTAATTGTTTTATGTGAGTGTCTCAGAACCCAAAGGAAGTGGACCAAGGATGAAGGATGAAAGTGTGAAATGGAATTGTCAGTCTGTAGCAGAAACATTGATCAAAATGACTGAGTAGCTAACAGTACACTCAGAGAAACATTGATAGACATAACTTAGTCACAAGTTTTTCAATACAAATATTCTAATGTATAAATTAAACATTTAGACTTGTTATCCAGCTGAGATACCTTTTTAACAAGACAACTATTTTGCTCAATTTTTAAAGGTGGTGATAGGGTTGGTACAATACCACTGTTATGGTTTGTATCTGGATATCCCACCCAAAGCTTCAGGTGGTCACAGGTAGAGCTTTACGGAGGTGGAAGGATCTAGGGTGTGTGATGCTGGGATTAAGGATGTGATGCTGGGATTGATTCATGGTGTGATGCTAGGATTAAGGGTGTAAGTGCTACCTGCTCTTAGGGCGGGTAGCCTGGATAGAATATAAGGAACAGAAAGGGCTGCTGTTGTCCTCGCTTGTCTCTTGCTGCTTCTTTGCAACTTTGCTGCTTTGTTGCCTTCTGCCCATTCTAAACTGGTTTTTCTCTGTGATGCCCCTTTGCTATGCCACCCTGCCTTGGAGACAGCCAAATGTGGACTGAAACCTCTATAGACTGTGAGACAAAATAAATCTTTCCCCATTTAACTTTGGGTGTCAGTTATTTTGTCTCAGCAATGAGAAAAGTAAATAAGACAACCACTTAGAACTTTTTCTCTTATTCCTTCGAAATTGTCAAACCTTCACTCCGTTGTTGAAGGAGCACATGAAAATAAAGGTTGAACATACCTAGATTTGCTTAGGAATGACTTTTAAACACGTATATCTTAGGACTATTGGTTTGTATTTTTGGAGTTTGGATGCATTTTCCATGATAAATAAAAACTCACCTTTTGGGCCGGTGAGATGGCTCAGTGGCTTAAGTGCCTGCCCGGCAAGCGCGAGGGCCCGAGTTCGACTCCCGGAACCCACATACGAAAAAGGGGCCGGTGATATCGCTCAGCGGCACAGGCGCCTGTTGGCGCGCGAGGTCCTGAGGTCGACCCCCCGGTACCCACAAAAAAAAAAAAAAAAAAAACCTCACCTTTTGACTGAGGTCAAATAAGAAGTTAAAAAATCACAAGGCTTCACAAGGATGTTTATATCTGCTTTATTCATTATTTCCAGAACTTGGAAGCACTCAAGATGTCAAGTGGTTGTAGTGGATATATGTGGTATAACCAGACAGTAGAGATATTATTCCATGCTGGAAAGAAAGAAAATGTTGTGATGTGGAAAGAGTAGGAAGACTTAAAAAAGCATAGTAATAAGATTTAAGCATAGTAAAAAGACTTTAAAAAGCATAGTAATAAGTTAAAGAAGACAATCTGAAATGCCCCATATTGTATGATTCCAACTTTTATAATATGGGCTGAAGATGTCTCAGCCCATATTCAGTATGCTGAATTTTGAATCATTTGGGTATATAAACAGGAGTGGTATAGCTGGGTCAGGTTAATAGTTCTACTTTTAGTTATTTGAGGAACATCCATACTGTTGTCCATAGCAGCTGTAATAATTTATATTCTCACCTGCACTTTTTATTTTTTTATAATAGCCATCCTGACTAGAGTGAGAATATTAATGTAGGTTTTTTTTTTTTTTTGATGTGGGTACCGGTAGTCTAACTCAGGACCTTGAGCTTGCCAGTAGGCACTTACACCCCAGAGAGATATCACCAGCACTTTTTTCCTTTATGTGGGTATCGGGACTCTAACTCAGGACCTCGCACTTGCCAGGCAGGCACTTATGCTGCTGAACTATCTCACTGGCCCTGTAGTTTTGATTTGTATTTCTATGATGACCAATGATCTTGAATACTTTTTTATATGTTTACTGACCATTTGTACTCCCTTTGGAAATATTCTTTCAGCTTAATTTCTCACACATTAATTGCTTACATGTACTTTTGGTGTTAAATTCTAAGTTCTTTATTGTTTTGGTTGGGATCTAAAATATCTCCCCAAATGCTCATTGTGCTGAAAGCTGGCTGCCTGTTGATGACATTTTTTAAAAATGATTGACTATGACTACTCTACCTTTAGCAGGTGGATAAATTCATTGATGAGTACATAGCTCAGTGGGTTTATTACGGGTTGGAGCTTAACTGAATGAAGGAGGCCACAGGGTGGGGCTTACATATATATATATATATATATATATATATATATATATATATATATATATATATATTTTTTTTTTTTTTTATGTGGGTATGGGGGGTCAAACTCAGGACCTCACGATTGCCAGCAGGCGCTTATGCCGCTGAGCTATCTCACTGGCCCCTGAAGGGTATATTTTGTCTCCAGCCCCTGCCACTCAGGCTCTTCTCTTCTCTCTCTCTCTCTGCTTCCTGGCTGCCATGAGGTGAGCAGCTTTCCTCCACCATTGCCACGATGTTCTCCCTCACTTCAGGCCCAAAGCAACTGAACCAGCTAACAGTGGACAGAAGCCACTAAAACTACAAGACAAATCTTTTCTCCTTTAAGTTGATATTGTCAGGTATTTTATTTTATTTTATTTTATTTTATTTTGGGGGGGGTACCGGGAGTAGAACTCAGGACCTCGTGCTTGCCAGACAGGCGCTACACCACTGAACTAAATCCCTGGCCCCTGTCAGGAATTTTAGTCACAGTGATGAAAAGCTAACACATTTGTATATTTTGGATATTAATCTTCTGTCAGAAGAATAGCTGGGTTGTTTCCTTTGCTGTGCAGAAGCTTTGTAGTTTTATGCACGTGATTTGTCATTTCTTGGAATTATTTCCTACAGTATGGGGGTCCTGCTCAGGAAATCATTATGTATATCCGTGTTTGTTTCAGTTTCATGTGTCACATGTTTTGAATTTTTTTTTTTTCAGTGTCAGAGCTAGAGATCTGGAGTCAGTCTTCTACACATGGCTGTCCCAGCACTATTTGTTGAAAAGGCTGTCTTTTCTCCCCTGTATTCGTTTGGCTCCTCTGTCAAGAATCAGATGGCTGTAGATGTATAGTTTTTCTCCTGTGTCTTCCATTTTATTCCACTGGTCTATGTGTCTACTTTAAATCAGTATCATGCTGATTTTTTTACAACAGCTCTATTATATATTTTAAAATCAAGCATTTTAATAGCTCTGGCATTTTTCTTTTTGCTCAGGATTGCTTTGTTTATTCATGACCTTTTGTGCTTCCACATGAGTTTAGAGAGATTTTTTTCTAGTCCTGTGAAGAAGGCCTTCAGTATTTTGGTGGGAATAACATTTGTATTTTCGTGTACCTTACTTTCAGAACTATAGTCACTTAACCAATATTAATTCTTCCAATCCATGAATATTGGAGTTTTTATTTTTTTTTTATCTATTTTCTGAGTATCATTTCAGAAACAGAAAGTATCTGAAATAAATCTGAAACACAGATATTATACCTTCTAACATACAAAGTGTGATCAAAAGGTATGGTGAATGTTTAAATTTAAGAAAATGATTACAGTAAAAGACACACTGCCATTAATCCCTCTGAAAGTATTCCTTCACACTTCAAACACAGGTATCTCATTGTTCTCATCACTTTCTGAAGTGGTTCTTGAAGTTCTCCTTCCTGAGTGTCTTTAGGGAACTGATCTGATGTATAAAGTTTACCTTTTGTGATCATTTTGACTTTAGGGAAGAGCCAGAAGTCACACAGTGCTAAATCGGGTGCATACGGTGGCTGCGGTCACACCATGGTGATTTTAGAAGCCTGCCTTTCTGTTGGATGGAACTTTATACCTGGTAAAAACATGAAAGAAGACTTCCATAACTGCTTCAGAATGTGGTAAGAATGATGGGCTAAGAGTGGCAGAAGTGAAGAGGAGGATTCCGACTCAGATTAATGGCGAAGTGTAAGAACTTTTTAGATTAAACGCTCACCATATATTTTGAAAATACCTCATAAAATCCTAACATTAAACATGTCTGTTCTTTCCCTAATAAAAGAGAGATATATAGAAAAAAAATCGTTTCATTTGCTCATTTAATTAAAAATTTAAAATATCTCTCTTTAAAATTCAAGGAAGATACACCACAGAATGCTAAAATGTTTAAAAAGTACTAAGGATATATGATTAGGTACAAAATTTAGGAAAATTGTATGACAATGGCTTGATAATTTTCAAGTACTTTTGTTAGACACAGCTGTTTTGGTGTTCTTCAAAAACTAAGTTATTTTGAACAAAGGCATATATAACATACAATTTTTTGTGTGTGTGGGTACCAGAGGTCGAACTCAGACGCTCACGTGCCAGCAGGCGCCTGTGCCGCTGAGCGATATCATCGGCCCTTTTTTTGTATGTGGGTTCCGGGAGTCGAACTCAGGCCCTCGCGCTTGCCAGGCAGGCGCTGATGCCGCTGAGCCATCTCACCGGCCCCATATAATTTTAGAGTAATAAGAACAAGATGAAAATTACGCATCATCACTTTTCTGCCTTCCCTTGAATAAATCACTCCAATTTCTATGTTTCAGTGCCCAATTTCTATGTTTCAGTGCCCTCATCTGTACATGATGTTCCCAATACACCTTTCCAGGAACATGACAATGCCTTTAAATTAAAAGGAGTAATGAATAGCAGAAACTGGGACATATGGGAAACGACTAAATACCTTAAGGTAATGTTCTTATCTAATATAGTATTATATATTCATGTAAGTTTAGGATGACTGGCTGCTGCTTTTTATAATTGTTATAAAACTTTTCAAATTGATTGAAAACTGAACACTGTACCCATAAAAATAAAGATGTTACTTGGAGCTGAAAAAAACCACATCACACTTTTATTATGATTTTGCTTTGAAATAACCTTATAGAAAATGACTTGCACTCCTTGGCCCTAAATTACATTACTTTCTCCCAAAGCATTAAGAAAACATATTTTTAAAGTCAAAACTCCCTTTGGGCCATGGAACTACAAAGCATCTGTGAGACTCAGAGGCTGCCAGAAGGAATGCTGACACTGAGCGAGGAAGATTAATAGTGATAATAGCACTCCATGTTTGACCCTTTGATAATCTGAGACCTCAGTGGCACAGCTGCCTCAAAATTACTATCTCTGTGGCGCAGTTACAGAGAGGAACTAGGGCAATGAGTAGAAGTTTCAAACTCTAGCAAAGAAATCTGGAATTCTAATTTATTTAACATTGAGAGAGATAGAGATGGAGATATATTACACTATGTACATTTTTATTAGAATCACATTTCTAGGAGTAGACAGATTATGTTATTAGGGGATATAGTATTTTATCAGAATTTTATTTTGCAGTTCTGTAAAATGACTCTTATCACCGCAGCCTCTAGTAACATGAACAGTGAGAAAAAGCTGGGGAGTATCTCTGTTTAGAAAAAATGATTTTTAAGCCTTCAAAGGACCATATGTCACTACTGAATCTGCAGCTTTCAGGATGTTCATGGCCAGGGTATAAATAAATACAGCTTATTCATTCCAGCAACAGGAATTTCTATTTGTAGTGAAACATTTAGTGTGGTTCCTCCAGCTCCAGATTTGATCCTCAGATACAGGCATCAATGACTGGCTAGAAAGTCTTCTCCAAAAACCAAACGAGATCCTGGAAAATTTTAGCAGTACATATTGGGGGAGCAAATGAAGATTCTGCAGCCTGCTGTTACTTTTGGAACTGTATTGCTTTGCAGAGCGTTTTCACTGTAAGACTGAAGTATATGTGGAAATGCTAGTGATGCTACATCAGATTCTTCCCTGTTTATTAGACACTTCTGCTCCTCAGACTGCCGCAGTACAGAACCCAGCTGAGGAAGGAGGAACGCAGAACTTGAATTCAAGGTATTAGACAAAACATTTGCTTTTGCCATCTCCTTTGACATTTAATAAGATATGGAAGTTAGCGAAAGAGTGTAGAGAAGAGGAAAATTTAGTTGCTCACATACCTTCAGATCACACGCAGAAATTATGATAATGATGATTTTTAGGTAGCTTTACAAGTTGAAGACTAATGGAGATATTCATTACCTTTAATTATATTCATAAGCATCTGGTGATTAGAGCACACTCATAAATTAAGATACCTTTAAATTATATAACTAGATGACTTGCTATTATGGTTTGAAAACTTTATGAAAAAAATATATGTGGAAAGTAATTCTGCCACTGCCTAAGTATGGGTATTTATAACTTAAAAAAAAACTGGAATAAAAATTGAAGAAGTCATACAAATACATAGTCTTTAATGATTTATATGGTGAGAATTATAGGTAGATAATTGCTATATTTTTATATACCATGATGCACTGATCTTATTAGTGCTGGGCCTTACAATTGAGTGACATTCAGCATTTGGGGCCTCCCATTATTTGTTAGGACTTTGTGTGTGTGTGTGTGTATGTGTGCACTTGCGTGTGTTCATGTGTGTGTGTCCTAGCAAGCAGTACTGAGGATTAAACCTTTGCACTGAGCTACATTTCCAACCCTTTTTCTTTTTAATTTTTAAATTTTCAGTAGGGTTTTGTTAAGTTGCACAGACCAGGCTCAATCCTACAATCCTTCTGCCTCAGCCTCCCCAAATCCTCTGATTACAGATATGAGCTACCAACCTGGCTCTATTTCAACTATTAAGAGGTTGGAAAGGGGAGTTAAACATTTCCTTCCACCATGGGTTAGTCACCTCTCCATCACAGTAGCAAACACTTGAGGTAATCACTTAGAAAATGTTTCTTTGGCTCATGGTTCCAGTCAGTTGTTTGGCTTCATTCCTTTGAACCTGTGGTGAGGCAGCACAGCATGGCCAGAGCACAAGTTTGGAAGAAGATCACTCACCTCATGGCCAAGAAGCCAAAGACGGAAAGAAACAAGGGCCAGAGTTTCACAATATTTTTACATGGGAGGCCCCAGTGATTGAGACTTTGGACTAAGCTTCATATGCAATTCATATTCCCCTCCCAACAGTGCCAAGCTGGGGACCAAACCCTTAACATGGCCCCACTTGGGGGTGACAATTAAAATCCAAACTATATCACATCATAGCATTCTAAGATCCTACAAAAGGTTTAAATTTAATAATTTGTCTCTACTAATACTTCTATTATGAATTTCTTTTCTGTCTTCTTTGTTTGTAAGGCCTATTTATGTTTTATTTATATTACTATGTATGCTTATAAACCCACTGTTTTCTGCAGTACATTTATACATAATTTTCAGAATACAATACACATGAACAATTTGTTTTCACTTGGAATCTGGCAATATGTTGATATGTTGCATTAACTGTTAGCAGTTTATTAGATATAATGTTTATAATTAAATATAATTAAAGGATAACTAATGAGACATATGAAAATTTCTCTGTAAGTTTTGTCTGCTTTTTTGCGGTGTCAGGGATTGAACCCAGGACCTTGGCACATGCTAGACAAGTGCTACATGACTGAGCTATACCTCTAGCTCTTTTCTATAAAATTCAAGCCCATTATATGCAATGTTTGTAAAAGAGCAATTACATTAATACAATTCATTTTATTAAGTTCTATTTACAATATTCATTTTAAAGTGTAAATCTTCAAAATGTCATATCCAACTATCTTACTAAATGACCCTCGAAATAGTATCTTTGTAGACATGACTTTCAGAATAATCCAAAGAAATAATACATTTCTTAATATTGTACACTAAGTTCCCCATATATTGAAACAGTATTGAAACAGCTGTTATTTGTAAGTAGTGCTTATCTCAAAATAATACTTAGATATTGTTATGGCTTATGTCTAGATGTCCCCCTAAAGCCTAATGTGGTTATAGGTGGGGCTTTTACAGAGGTGGCTGGATCTAGGGTGTGTGACACTGGAATTGATTCATGGTGCAATGCTAGGCTCAAGGGCACTAGGATTAAGGGTGTGAGAGCTAACTGCCCTAAGTAGCCTGGATAAGATAAAAGGGGCAGAAAGGTGCCCTTACGGCTCCTTGCTTGATTGCTTTTGCTGTCTTCTGCCTTCTATGAACTGTTTTTCCTCTTCGATGCCTGTCCGCCATAACACCCTGCCTTGGAGCCACCTAGCTATGGACTAAAACCTCTACAAAGAGTGAGCTAGATAAACCTTTCCTCCTTTAACTTTGGGCTTTGGGCATTTTGTCTCAGCAATGAGAAAAACGCAAAACAAAACAGATATCTTTAAAACTGCCAACCAAGAACCCCTAATTACTAGGATACACAATCAAGGAGGTGAGAGGTAAAACCTATTAAGATGAGCATACCCTAGTCCCACCTGGCACATATGCAGACTCTTTAGAAAGAGGATAACAAGTTAAAAATAAAATGGCTACTTCAGAGATTGACTCAGAACAGGATTGTCTATAAAACTAAAGGTGAACAAAGCTAAGGAAATATTTAAACCGATAAAGTAACATACTCATGCAGCATGAAGAAACTCTTCCTTTGTTTTGCTCTCCTTCCCATGTTTACAGGCAAGGACATGGGGAGACAACAGATTTAATTTGCTTCTGTAAGTCTGTATTTGTAAGCCTTTCAATTTGGCAACTCTTTCACACTTGGTGTGTGTGTGTGTGAGGATTGTCTGGTGAGCATCCTTTATACAGGGCTGATGTTCTACTTTTTTTGGTTGTCTAGAGACAGTAGAAGATAGATTTATGAGCGGGATGATTACACTAGATGAACAGAAAGATGCACTGGGCATTTTTCCTCTATTTATTAGACTGTAAATTAAGCCTCATCCACATTATCTTCTTGTGTAGCATGGTCATCCTGCAAGAACACATGATACATAATAGGAATTTAATAGAGATATGTAAAAGAAATATTACAAAAAAGTCATTGTTTTTCCATTTATTAAATGGCTACTCCATAACTGTTATTTAATTTTATTTTAAAGAGAAGAAGAAGAAAAATAGAAATAAAATCAAACAGTTTCAAATCAGGCCAATAGGAAAGTAATAATTAATATAGTGTACATTGTTATCTTCACAGTAGTTACTCAGAGTAGAAGATATAGGCATGAAATAGTGTCCAGACAATATTAGCACAAATCTTTGTTTTCAATGAACTAAAAGAAACTAGCTGTATAACTATAATAACTATTTTGTGTATATATATTTTCCCTTTTCTCTTCCTTCCGTTCCCCTTTCCCCCATCAGTTTCTCTTGAACCATAACCATTTTTGAACCATTTTGTTTAACCTGTTTACTTCAGAGATAACATTATCTCCAGTGTTTTAAAATAACATATTCTGTGACTTGTTCTATTATGATTTGAAGTAGATTTATTTATTTAACATGCTTGTGAATATCTATACATATGTAAAACATTCTTTCAAAGTCAACAAAATAAATTGCATGAATTTATAAATAATTTCCAGGAAACCAACATAAAAGAAATCACTTTAATGATGAACACTAATATGTATTAAAAAGATAGGAGAGACAAACAGGTTTTTATCTGTGGCTCAGAGATGTTTTCAAAAGACTGTGGCTAATATTTTATATAATGACAAAAGGCAGGAATTGTCATTTCTTCCATTAAGAGTAAAAGTGTGTGTAAGGAAAAGGGTATGAAAGCATAAACAAGTATATTTAGGGAATTGCAAGTATTTTTCTGTGGTTGGAGATGAGAACAAAAAAATGAAAGAATTTGCTGACTATAAATTAAGAAACTCCTAGTGTAAATTGAAATAGGATACTTAAAGAACATTTTCTAAGGAATATTCCCTCTGCACATTCTAAGATTTAACTTGATTCAAATTATGTGACAAAAACTTGAGTATTTAGAAACTTGGAGCACATTGGTTCTGCTTAGCTCTTACTTTTTGTAGAAACATTTCCACTTTGACCACATTCTTCAGTCAAAAATAAGTCATTAAAAACTCTATAAATTATATTTTGTATTTGTTGCAAGTTTGTAGTTGAGAATTTTTACTGTCAAAAGTCAGTTATATAACACACCAAATGGAAAATTCAATTCATTATTTAATTGAAGCAAATTCTTTACTTGTCTTGAAGCAATGGCAAGTTATCTCTGTGACAGAAGACAATCCATACAACTTGCCATGTTCTTATTTTGCACAAAACAACAGCATATTTAGATGATGCTCTGTAAATTATAGCACTGACTTCTTTCTGCTAGGTTTGATTATTGTTTTTCATTTCCCTTTTATTTTTCTTAGTATTCTTGTCCTTTGACAAAACCTTCTTCAAATTATTGATACCAATATGTTTGGTATTAAGAATAAGTATTCTAGATAATAGTGACATATTTCTTCTATGATAATCCTGTTTCTCCAATTTCATTATTTTACTTTTATTTTTATTAGTATATTTTTGCCATACATAATGATCACAGTCATCATGGGGAGTTGGTACCTGTGCATATTATACCTTAATTCTTTTTTTCCCATTCCCCTCTCCCCCTTCAACCCTTCTTCCCTTCTGTATTTACAAAAGCTCTGTAGTCATTTTTCCTTCCACTCTCTCTTTTTTAAAAATCCCTTTTCCCTTCCTTCCTCTCCCCCCCACTCCTCCCTTGTTCCCCTTCCCATTTGAATAAGTTCTTCCTACTTGCCAGTATCTATCCTCCATTTTGCTCCTTATTTACACTTTGGGTTTCTCATGCAAGAGAAACAATGTGATATTTAAATTTGTGTGTCTGATTTATTTCACTTAAGATTATGATGGATCTATTTGTCTAATAATGTCTCAAATCTATCCTTTATGGCAAAGCAATACTCCACCGTATATTAACACCACACTTCATTTATCCATTCACCTGTTGATAGTCATATCAGCTGTTTCCAAGATTTAGCTCTTGTAAATTGTGCTGCTCTAAACATGAGGATGCATTTATCACTGTGGTATGATAACTGTAATTCTTTTGGGAATGATGCCTAGAAGCTGGGTCAAAAGAAACCTCTAGTTTTAGTTTTTTGAGGAGTCTTCATACTGATTTCCATAGTGGTTGTACCAATTTACACTCCCACCACTCCCACTCCCACTATTTCCCTACAGCCTCACCAGCATTTGTTATTGGTTGATTTCTTGAAAATGGCCATTCTTTCTGGCATGAGTTGGAATCTCAATGTTGTTTTAACTTGTATTTCTTGAATGACCAGCGATGTTGAACATTTTTTTGTGTGCATTTATTTGCTGTTTGTCTTCATCTAAGAAGTGTCTATTCATTTCAGATGTCCGTATTTGGATTGGGTCTTTAAATTTAGGGTGTCTAATTTTTTAAGTTCTTTATATATTCCAGATATTAGTCCTCTGATAAGTAGCCGGAAGAACTTTTTTCCCATTCTGTAGGTTGTCTCTTCACTCTGCTGTTTCGTTTTTGTGCAGAAGCTTTTTTAATTAGACATGACCCAATTTTAAATTCGAAATGCTGTCCAAAATATTTCATCTCATGCCAGAAAGAATGGCCATGCTCACTGAATACTTAAAGTAAATAATAATACTCATATTTGATATGTTTAGCATTGGTACTCACTTGAGTAAAATTTTTAAAAAGTTAAGCTTCTATATTCTGAATCAGTTTTACAAGTTATTTTCTATTCTTTTTAATCTTTTTAGAAGATTTAATTTTTAATTCTACTAATATGCATTGAATATATCATGAATAATAATAAAAGTAGATTTCATTTTAACAATTACAGAAAACTGTGTGTTCTATCTATTAACTACTGGCTCAGTTAGTGAACATTTTAATTGTCCCTATTTTCCCTTGTAAACTTTTAAAAGTAGGGAGAAATCCAAAAAGGTACAATTTATTATGGAAATCACATATTAGTTATATATAAATTAAGAAATCAAAATACTTACATAAAAACAAATAAATTGCCAATTCTGCTACCGAGTGACAGCAACATAGAGTTTAGTAAAGGGAGAAAATATAGGCATAACAAAAAGCCATACCATAGGGATGGGAGTACAACACAGTGTTAGCAATTGTCTCCGGAGACAGATGGTCTAGGCTTGAATCGCAGCTCTGCCAATTACAGATTGAGCACCATTGGGCAAGTTATTTTATTATTCTAATCCTCTGTGTCCTCACTGTAAACAAACGGAATTGTAGTATGTTCCTTTTTTTTGTGTAAATTAAAGTATTAAATGAGAAAGTCACTTCAAAATGCTTAACATTTTACTATCATTATTATGAGAGTCACATTATGAGAAACTTAAAGTATGTCATGGAGAGCATCAGAATGTAACCACTGCTGTTGAGGGATCCAGGAAGAAGCAATTGAACTATGGCCCACATGGAATTTTTAATTGTTGACAGGTGCAAATTATCATTCCAGGCAACATGTTCCAAAGCTTGAAGGTAGGAGAACTGGCAGTCAAGAATGCAATTCACAGAATATGGGGTTCATGTGAGGAAACACTGAAAATAGGGCTGAAAATATAGATTAAAGTCAGAGTGCAGCCAGGGATGTAGCTCAGCGGCACAAGTGCCTGCCTGGGAAGAGCAAGGTCCTGAGTTCGATTCCTAGTCCCCTCCCCCCAAAAAAAAAGTCTGAGGGCAGAAGTTCTTATCTGTCAAATTGCTTCTAAGACTACTTGTCAGCGTTCTCTTCCATTGGACATAATGTAACACACCTACAATTTAACACACCTACAAGGAGAGGTTTAATTTGTCAAATGGTTTCTGAGGATTCAGTCCAAAGTCGTCAGGCTTCAAGGCAGATATATCAGGACAGAAGGGTGTGATCGATCAAAGATGCTTAGATCCTGGTGCCCAAAAAGCAGAGCAGGGGAACCGTGAGTTAGGGCCTAGGTACCAGACAGAGATCCCCAAGGATACTATGCCTCCAAGACCCACCGAGACACACACACAAAAGTGTACTCCATCAAATCCCCAGGAGTAACCCAAAACCAACGAAATTGACACTACCCCTTATTAATTACTCCTCACTACTAAATTACAGCTACCTCTTACTGTTTTCTCTACAAATATTTAAGCAAGTTACTATATGATTTCAAGTGATATAACCTTCACAGTATTAAGTAGATAAAAAATCCCGCTAAATATCATAGTTCTTACACACAAGTACTCAGAAATTATTACAGTAACACCTTGTGGATACACACACACACACACACACACACACACACACACTCAAAAGCAAATATGTAGGAACACTGCTTTGGTGAATAATTGTTAATTAAATCAATATCAGGAAGATAATTGGCTGCATTGACCATATTCTGAGAAAAGGCATAACGATTGTGTTGAAAGCTGAGAAAAATAAGTCAGTAGGTAATTATAAGCTTTGTTTCATTTTGTGTAAATGTTTTTATTGTTGATTTGCCCTTTTCCCCCTTACACAATATAGCCATGGTAAAGGTGGATAATAGTATAGTATAGAAAATGTTCCACTGTACTATTAATGTCCACAAAGTATGAGAGACCATAGAGTAAAAACCTGTCTTCTAATAATTGATTCCGTCAGTTACACTCGCTATTGTGTTTAAGAACATCCTAATTTGTATGTATCAGTTTGGAATATCAAGCTTTCAGTGACTTAAATCCGAACAACTCACTTCAGTATTCAGTACCTTTTTGGAGCATCTATTGCAAACCATTTGCCATGCCAGACTCTGGTGGAGAACAAAATGACAAAATTAAGAAAAGTCATAGCCTGGGCCTCTGTGATCTCACAGGCTTCATGCAAGGTGGACTATGTTAAATGCTAAAGATAGATAGCAGTGGCTCTGGGAGGGAGGAGTATCCCTCAGGGCCAGGGCACGGATGGGTCAGGGGGCAGCAAAAGCAGTGAAAAACAGTTGCAACTTGAAAATAGTTAATACCTTTATAGTTTAAAATACTTCCCACATTATTTCAAGAAATTATTTAATTTGAAAATTCTTTCAGACAAAAAACGTAAGAAAATTTTTAACAGTAGAAGAGCCCAAATATATTAAAGACAGACAGCTAGGGTTATCTCTTTTATTATAAGTTCATTCTACATATTGTCTTATTTCAGACTCAATGTGTAAAATAAAGATTATTTGTGTCCATCATTCATAAAAGCTAAAATGACAGGCTTGGATGAGACAGCAGGGAACTGAACCCAAGTATATCTAACCATGGAGGCAATGGTCTTGGTGCTATCAGCAGCCTCAGTGGGATAAAGGGAAAGACGAGGGAGATGGAGACGTGGAGCAGGGCACTGAACAAAAACGTGAAAGCCACTGCTGGAGAACAAGATGCGGAGGCCTGACTTGGCAAGCAGTGGAGGTTCTGGAAGCCGACAGACTGGGGTACATTTTAGCACACTTTTAGCTTGTCTAACTTTTGGCAGGTGATTTAACCTCCGTACACCTCAATTTATCTTCTCTAAAGTCAAGGTGATAAAGTTAATAACTATATCAAAGGACTAATATGAAAATTAAATGAGATTTAAAATAGCACGGTGCTTATAACTCCCTTAGAAATTAATGAGCGGTGGCCATTATCCTTATTAATTTGTATTATTGTCACAATCCACTTATGATGTATAAATAATAAAAATAAATAATAGAGCTTATACTAGATACAGTGTTGTCTAGAAAATTCAAATGCTGAGTGGATCCAGCCAGGTGAGATCCTAAGATGATCTCAAACCCCACTGGCCTGATGCCCACACATTTAGGAATAAAGTTAGCTACGTGCTATTTGTAACTCCAGGAATCAGAAGAGCTTTCTTATTAATAGCACAGCGTGATTCCTACACTCAATTACACTGTATATTTAATTCTTCCTTGTGGTGTAGTTATTTTTAAGAGAGTGGTTGTAGTTAATTATGTAAATATATTTTGCCTCACCTCTACTCTCGCTTAACTAAAAGCTCCCTAGTGGCACCGACGAGGCCAAATTCATCTTTGCACAGATTTCATGACTGGTACACTGTAGAACTTTAGCAGACATTTGCATAATGAGTGTCATCTTGAATGAATGGAGAAATTATAAAAGTTTAGAAAATTTCCCAAGAGTCTCATCATATTTTTCATCATCTATATTTCATCATTCTCCATAAATAATTTTAGAAAATTTTATAAGACAATAATATAAGTTGCCTGAGCTCCTGTTGGGACAGTTTTTATCCTTAAGCATAGAGCACTCATAAAAAGCTGCTCGTTTGCCCTGTAAACATAACGAAGTCGTGTTTGCAGTTCAAAAACTATATGCATGAGTTATGTTACCTTTCAAGTGACAGGAACATCCATGTCCCCCGTACCTCAGCTAAACTGCAGATAGGTTCTCGGGACTCAGTGACAGGAAAATGTCAGAATAGGTCGCTTTTTTGATACAAAAATGAAAATATGAATAAAGCATGGTGAGTGGAGGAAGACAAGATTTCAAAATACACATTTTATTACTTTTGCTTTGACAGACTAGACTGAATTTTTTAAAGAACTATGAGATATTACCCTTTACAAAGTATTTTCACAGATACTTCATTTGATCCTCTGACAGAAATGTGACAGAGGTTGCCTTCATTATTTCCGTATTATAGTGGAGATTCAAAAGCATTATGCTGTTGCATATTATGTAAATCTATCCATGATTAGGAAAATAACAACCAGTTAATGGCAATATTAGCAAATTCTCAGGTACAATGAGTATATCGTGGACCTTTAAAATACCACAATGTCATTGTGTTTTGCTTTTAAATGTCTTATTTAGAGGAGTCACTTCTTACATTGGTGGTGTTTAGATTTTATGGGATTATATTAGAAGGTGTTTGTTTTCTTATAGTATTTTATTTACTTCACTTTTTGATGAGGAATGAGAATTTTATCTAATATGCTACATTCTGGAAACCTGATCAGCCCTATTTCATTGTAAACAACTATAATTCCACAAAGATAATGAGCTACTCTAGTCTCTCTGCCAGATAATTTTAAAAGTTTGTTCTTATAGTAAACTGCTTATCCTAAAACCTGCACAAGTACAGAAAATGCCTTAAAATAATGTTTTTTAATGGAAACTTTTATTGAACTTAAAATAGTGAACTAAGAAACAGAGCAAAATAATTTTACTGTTTATATTTTGAATTATCAATTTCATTGATTTTATATTTTTTTTTTTTTTTTTTTTTGTGGGTACCGGGGGGTCGACCTCAGGACCTCGCGCGCCAACAGGCACCCGTGCCGCTGAGCGATATCACCGGCCCCTTTTCCGTATGTGGGATCCGGGAGTCGAACTCGGGCCCTCGCGCTAGCAAGGCAGGCGCTTACGCCGCTGAGCCATCTCACCGGCCCAATTTCATTGATTTTAAACTCTTTATAAAAATTTATACTTTGGGGCCGGTGAGATGGCTCAGCGGCATAAGCGCCTGCCTTGCAAGCGCAATGGCCCGAGTTCGACTCCCGGATCCCACATACAAAAAAAAAGGGGCCGGTGATATTGCTCAGCGGCACGGGTGCCTGTTGGTGCACGAGGTCCTGAGGTCGACCCCCCGGTACCCACAAAAAAAAAAAAAATTTATACTTAAATTGATTGGGGCAAGGGTCTCTATTTGAATTCCAAGCAGCATTCCTTACATTTTATTAAAGAATGACATGCACATAGTACCAGATCAGTTAGGATTTTTGTCTATAGCAAATAATAATACTCCTGGTTCACACTAATTCCTTAAGCTAAAAAGGAATTCGTGACCTCAGCATGGTTTTACATAAATTGTAAAAACAAACCCAATTATTCTGTATCCTTTATCCACCTATGACTGCATGAGGCTTTAGGGGACATCTAGACACAAGCCATACAAGCAGTGAATTCCTCATTTCTTAGGTTTTTCTTTCTTGGAAAACTTATTACTGATTCAGCATTGCAGCTTGTTTTTTTCCTGTTCAGGTATTGTAAGTCTTCCTGGTTCAGTTTGGTAGATTGTATGTGTTCTAAATTTATCCATTTTTCCTGATTTTTCTATCTATTGAGGTATATTTGTTCCCAGTAAGCTCTAATAATCCATTGTATTTCTATATCAGTTGTAATGTCCATTTTTCATCTCTGCTTTATCTATTTATCATGCCTTTTATAAAATTTTAGTCTAGCTAAAGGTTGTTGATTTTTATTTTTTTTCTAAAATCCATCTCTTTGTTTCATTGGGTTATTGTATTTTGTAGTTATTTTCCTTGTTATTTTATCATTGCACAAATCATTCAGAAGTATGCTCTTTAGTTTCCATATATTTCTACAATTTCTAACATTTCTCTTGTTGCTGATGTCTAGTTTTACTCCTCTACATTAAAAGAAAATACATGACATGATTTTTATATTTTCTGAATCTTCTGAGGCTTATTGTGTTGCCTAACATATGATCTAACCTGGAAAATGTCCCATGTGCTAGTGAGAAGAATGTGAACTCTGCAGCTGTTGTATGGAGCATTTTATAAGTATCTGTTAGGTCTACTTAATTACAATTTTTTTACTTGTTTTGGTCTGGATAATCTGGCACTTGATGAAAGGGGATATTGAGGTCTTTTATTACTATTGTATTAAACTTTTTCTCTTTTTTACATCAAATAATTATTGTCTTATATAATTGAGTGTTTCAGTATAAGGTGCATATATTTATAATTATTCTATCTTTATGTTGAATCAATCTTTTAATCATTATGTAATGTCCTGTATTTTTTTAAAATTGAAATCGGTTTTTATCTGACATAAATACAGCTACTCTTGCTTGGTTTTTGTTTCTATGTGTGTGAAATATTTTTTCCCCAATTCTTCCCTCTTTGCTTATATGTGTATACTTATGAAGTAAGTTTCTTATAGGCAGAATACAGTTGGGTATATTTTAATTTTTTTTTTTTTTTGGTAAGCCAGTCTGCCTTTCTGTCTTTTGATTAAAGAATTATGTTCATTTACACTCAAGATTATTATTAAGAGTTTGCTCCTGTAATTTTGATAATTGTTTTTGTTCTGTTTATTCTAATTATTCTTTTTTTTTTGTGGGTACCGGGGGGTCGACCTCAGGACCTTGCGCGCCAACAGGCGCCCATGCCACTGAGCGATATCACCGGCCCCTTTTTCGTATGTGGGTTCCAGGAGTCGAACTCGGGCCCTCACGCTTGCCGGGCAGGCGCTTAAGCTGCTGAGCCATCTCACCGGCCCCCTATTCTGATTATTCTTTCTTCCATTTTTCTTACTGTTTATTTTTTGGTTGTTTCTGTAGTTTCTAAATTTTTATTCTTTTCTCTTTTATTTAATTTACCTATATGCTTTACCAGTCAGTAACTTTTGTTTGTTTGTTTTTCATTTTTTTCATGATGGCAGTTATCATCCTTTTGCTTCCAGGTACAGGAATACTTTAAGAAATTTCTATAGAACCAGCATAGTACTAATAATTTCCTAGTTTTGCTAGTTTTCCTAGGAATACTTTAAGAAATTTTTGTAGAGCCAGCATAGTACTAATAATTTCCTAGCGAAAAGGTCTTTATTGCTCTTATGTTTCAAAAGGATAACATTGTTGCTATAATATTCTTAGTTGGCAGGATTTATTTTTCCTTTTGGAAGTTTGTATATGTCATTCTCCTGACTTATAAGGTTTCTGTGGAGAAATATGCTATTAGTCAAGTGGGACTTTCTGAAATGTGACTTGGTGCTTATTTCTCACTGTGTTTAGAATATTAGCTTTGACTTAATTTTTTTCACCAGCTTGACTATAATATGATGTGATAAGAATCTTTTTTTGATCAAATCTATTTGGGGTCCTTTGGGTCTTCTGGACTTTGGTAGCCATAGCTTTTCCAACATTAGTATTGTTTTTAGGTATTATTTTACAAATAGGTTTATTATGCCCTTTGTTCAAACTTTGCCTTCAGAAAAACAATTCGAATCTTTTTGTTTAATTGTGTTTCATAAATCTAAGATGCTTTCTTGCTTTTATTTTTCCTGACCAACTTTGAGTTCAAATATCTTTCTTCTGGTGTGAAAGCTAAGTGGCCCTGCTAATATTGCCAAATCAGGCCCTTTTTTTTTGCCTGCCACACCATGTGCCGCACCATATGGAACAGTGAGATTTTTATAATTGGAGGATTTTATTGACAGTCATAATGTAGCTTGAAGATTCCAGTCTCAAATCCAGGAATTGGAAATATTCATGGGGTAAAGAAACAGGATGTCTAAAGATTAGAGGAAGGTGTTCAGAGGTGAAGTAATCCATGGTATGCACATACATAGTCTTCGTGACTCTTCATGGTGCATGTTTTCAGATATTGCCAGTGTTAACATGATCTGAGTGTGGAGTTTTTAACATCCCCATATCAAAAGATCATCCCATTGAACAGTCGGACAGGCCCAAATAAAGAGCTAGCAGTTTAAACAAAAGTGGTCTTCAAGTCCCTGAAAAGGAACCTAGGCAAATATTGTCTTCATAATCCAAACATTAGAAGTGCTATATACAGCAAAACTAATGGGAGTCTAATAGTATCCTAAGCTGCTTAACCTCAAAAATTAGTACCTTTTAAAGTCAACTAAGAGCAAATCAATGAAAGCAAATGAAGCTAGAGTTCACAATTTCCTCTGATTTCACTAATGCCAGCATCATCTAAGAAATCACCATTAAGGATCAGGTTTTGCTAGAGCAGAGCAAGCTGGCCACAACTGGTGTAGATTTCCCTTGGAGGAGTAATGTGGAACTTGTGCTCCTTGAGGCAAGAAACTTCTAGAGAGGATGGTCAGAATGTGGTCAAGGGCTGGTGAGATGGCTCAGCGGCATAAGCGCCTGCCTTGCAAGCGCGAGGGCCCGAGTTCAACTCCCGGAACCCACATATGAAAAAGGGGCCGGTGATATCGCTCAGCGGCACGGGTGCCTGTTGGCACGCGAGGTCCTGAGGTGGACCCCCCGGTACCCACAAAAAAAAAAAAGAATGGGGTCAAATACGCCCTTCTTACTTTTCGAATATTAACCAATCATGCAAGTTCCTCCAGCCTCTCTGAGTAATATAAGTAACATTACAGAGAAAGTCCAGAAACTATGTTAATTAAGTTCTCTGTAAGTGAAAAAAGATTTGTGACTTCTTTGAGCCAATTAGTAAACATACATCTTCCAACATTATTTATATGTGTGGCAGTTAGTGCTAGCTATCAGCTGGGTCATGTGGGTCATGTGGTTTAGCCTGAGCTTTTTCACCTGGAGAACTGGGTTCCAAAAACAATGAGGGAGAATAGGCAGGCCCCGATAAGAAAGCACTTTTGAAGTCACTGATGTCACTTTTTATAGAAAGCCCTTCCGGTCTTTGTCACAGTCTAGGAAGTTTGTATTTTTAATCTCAAAGAAAAATTATTGGAATTCTAGTGAGTTAATTACAATCTATCACTTCGAATGCAATCTGTAGTGACAATAAAGACACTAAGACATATCTAAAGTTGTGGGGACCCAAGGCGGTCCTAAGTCCAGCCAGGGTGATGGTTAACTGGAACAAAGGCCTCGACCCGGAGCCAAACCCTGGTTTTATAAATTCTCAATGAGGGGAGTGGCTCAGGGATGAGTGACTGTGAGAGAAGTACGTGAGTACCATGAGCCGGGCTGGGTAGGTGGCCTGAAATCACTTTTGCAATATGCAGAGGGAAGGACATGCAGAAGGAGTAATCTGCATAACACAATTCAAGGTAGTGTCTAATATTTTGGGGTCGGTGCCTTAGCTCTGATGTGTAATCTTCTATGCCCTGGGAAGTCATAGTCTCTTATCTTGAGGCTGGATCCCAGCTGACAGCATGGAACATGGTTCTCCATCCTGCCCAGCTCACACATTTTTTGGGAGCTACAGGGCCAGGAAACACTGACCTCTCACCTTGCTTCAAAGACTATGCATCAGCACCTGGGCTAGACCAATTGGCACTGCTTAAAGCCAATTGAGGGGATAAGGAAAAGTCCTAGCCAGGTCTGTACATATTAATACATGGAAATAGGGCCAGGTTCAGCCAAAATGGAGATAATTGCTCTTCTTTCAAGGCGAGCCATCCAGGTGGTCCTCCACAACTTTTGTTAAAATCCCATTGAGAAATCATATACCTAGGGTTAATCAACATGAGAGGAACTAATATAAGGTCATAGCAATGTACAATGGGGCTGCCTCAACTATAAACTATAAATATAAACTACTCTACTTATCAAACACCCAAGAATAATTTAAATTAACAAAAATGATTTTTTTTTTGTGGGTACCGGGGGTCGACCTCAGGACCTTGTGTGCCAGCAGGCACCCATGCTGCTGAGCAATATCACCGGCCCTTTTTTCGTATGTGGGTTCCGGGAGTCAAACTAGGGCCCTCGTGCTTGCCAGGCAGGCGTTTATGCTGCTGAGCCATCTCACTGGCCCAACAAAAATGATTTTGATTTGGTGGTTAAAATTCAAAGAAATGAAGGTCCAAATAGTCAAATACCCTTACCTTTGTGAATTGAAATTTAAAGAAAATAACACTTTTCAAACTCCTTTTTCTATTCCACTTCAGTTAGAATCACCACTGTTTGATGTCTAGTCAAAGCATGGTTTCCCATGTCAATGAAATCTGGCTATGTTCCACTATAATTCTTTCAAATTATACATAATCTGATACATTGAACAGTCTCTGCATCCCACTTTTAATGACGCTTAACAGTTCAGAAACCACATCATATTTTACCACAATCGGCCCCACAGCCATAAAAATTTAGAATCAAACCTTCATCTAAATCTAAGAAAAATATTCCAAAAGAAAATGATTCTCTCAGAAGCCACTTCACAGAACAGTTTAGCCCCTTGTCATTTTATGAAATATTAAATCAGAGGGTTGTGAATAATCTTGGAAAGAATAGTTTACTAGGCAAATCTTCTTTTGACTTTTTTGTTATGTATCCTTGTTTATTATTGTGACTCTTTAAAGCTTTATAACCATCCCAATGAGGGAAACAAAGCTACACATAATCACTTACCAAGGTATGCATACTTGAAAATGAAATTAAACATTTATTTTCACTTGATTTTGATGAAATACTTACAACTTTATTTTTTCTCCCTTGTTTTTTTTATTAGTACATGTTTGTAAGTCATGCAGTTTACAATCATCTTGGAGAGTGGTTACATGTACATATTACAGCATGCTTTTTTATCCCCTTCCCTTTTTTTCTCCTTCCCCCTCCCTCTGATTCCCCAGTCACTTTTTTTGTACCTGTTGATACTATTTGTCTTAGCACATACTATAGCTTATAATATTTACATTGATTAGGGTTATAAGGTTCATGTACATGGCATATCTTTATTCCTTTCATTTCCTCTACTTTTTCCTTTTCCCTTCCCCTTCCCCTTCTCCTTGTTCCCTTGGACCATTTCCCTATTGTGTGAAATCTGTCCCCTTGTCCCTTTCTTTTTTTTTTTTTTGTGGGTACCGGGGGTCGACCTCAGGGCCTCGTGTGCCAGCAGGCGCCTGTGCCGCTGAGCCATCTCACTGGCCCCTTTTTTTTTCGTATGTGGGTTCCGGGAGTCGAACTCGGGCCCTCGCGCTTGCCAGGCAGGAGCTTATGCCGCTGAGCCGTCTCACTGCCCTCCCTTGTCCCTTTCTATCCATCTTTTTTTTTCATTTTCTTTGTACTTTGCCTCACTCAAATGAGGGCTATCACATGGTTTTCAAGCTTGTGTATGTCTGATTTATTTCCCTCAACATTATGTTTTCTAGGAGTATCCATTTTCCTACAAATGCTTCAAATTTGTCATTCTTCATGGCCGAGTAGTATCTTATTACATGTAGATACCACATTTTGTTTATCCAGTCATCTGTTGATTGGTATACAGGCTGCTTCCAGGATTTAGCTATTAGGAATTGTGCTGCTATAAACATCAGTATGCAAGTATTACTGTAGTATGGTGATTTAAATTCTTTGGAGAAGATACCTATTAGGGAGACAGCTGGGTTGTATGGAATTTCTAATTTCAGTTCTTTGAGAAATCTCCATATTGATTTCCATAGTGATTGTACTAGTATTCATGCCCACCAACAATGTAGAAGAGTTCTTTTTTTATGACAACCATGTCAGCATTTGTTATTGTTTGATTTCCTAATGATTTCCATTCTTTCTGGAGTGAAATAGAATCTTAGAGTTCTTTTAATTTGCATTTCTGTAATGGCCAGAGATGTTGAACATTTTTTCATATATTTGTTGATCATTTGTATTTCTTCCTCTGTGAAGTGTCTGTTCATTTCGAAGTCATTTCTTTTTTTTTTTTTGTGGGTACCAGGGGTCAACCTCAGGACCTCGCGTGCCAGCAGGCGCCCGTGCCGCTGAGCCATCTCACTGGCCCCTTGAAGTCATTTCTTGACTGTGTCTTTAATATTAGGAGGTTTAACTTTTTTGAGTTCTTTGTATATTCTAGATATTAGTCCTCCATCTGATGAATAGCTGGCAAAATATTTTCCCATTCTGTAGGTTATCACTTTACTCTGTTGATTGAATCTTATGTTGTACAGAAGCTTTTTAGTCTGATATAATCCCATTTGTTGATTCTTGCTGCTATTTCCTGTATGGGTGAGGTTCTGTATAGAAAATTCTTTCCCACTCCTATGTCCTCAATTATTTTACCTATTTGGTCTTACAGGAGATTTAATGTATCTGTTTTAATGTTTAGATCTTTAATCCATTTTTATTTTAACTTAGTATATGGTGAGAGATAAGTTTTCTTCTTCTACAAACAGAAAACCAGTTTTCCCAGCACCACTTGTTGAAGAGGTTATCTTTCCTCCACCATATGCCTTTGAATCCTTTGTCTAAGATCAAAGAGTTGAATATGTCTAGGGAGGTTTCTGTAGCCTCAATTCTGTTTCATTGATCCATGTGTCTATTTTTGTTTCAGTATCATGCCATTTTATCACTACTGCTTTGTAGTATAGCTGGAAATCTGTTTTGCTATGCTGGCTGCTTTGGTCTTATTGCCCAAAACTACTTTTGCTATTCAGGGTCCCTTCTTGTTACATATGAATTTTAGGATTGTTTTCTTTTTCTAGATCTATAAAGTATGCTGTTAGTGTTTTGATTGGGACTGCTTTGAACCTGTATAGCAGTTTTGGAAGTATGGCCATTTTGACAATATTGGTTCAGCCTATCCAGGAACAAGGGATATCTTTTCATTTTCTTATGTCCTCTTCAATCTCCTTCGGAATACTGTAGTTTTATTTCCAACAAAATTAACTTATGCAGTAAAACTATCCTTCAGAGTAGATGGAGAAATAGGCATTTCCATGAAAAAGACCAGCTCAGAAGATCTATGAATGCTAAACCAGCTCTAGAAAAAATACTCAAAGATATTCTCAACAGAACATAGGATTGGATACACCTAAAAACACAGTGGAAACTAGTGAGGTCAGTGACTCAACAATAGAAAACAACAGGAAAAGTAAAACAAATGATATGCCAAGAGATAAAGAAGACAATGATAGTAAATAACCAAAATATCTCAGTAATATCTATCAATGTTAATGGCCTCAACTCTCCAATCAATAGACACAGACTGGCAGACTGGATAAAACAAGCAAAGAAAGAATCCAACAATCTGTTGCATTCAAGAAACTTATCTAATCCAAAAAAATTAAAGGGTAGACTTAAAATTAAAGGGTAGAAAACAGCATTTCATTTACCAGGACCCCAAAACAAGTAGGGGTGTCAATTCTAATATCAGACACAGTAACCTTCAAGTTAAAATGGATTAGAAGAGACAAAGATGGTCACTACATTCTAGGTAAAGGAACAATCCAACAAGAAGAGATAACAGTGATAAACATATATGCACCGAATACTGGAGCACCTACCTTCATAAAACAAATACTGCCGAAATTAAAAGATCAAATAAACATTAGCATAATCATAGTAGGAGATTTTTAACACCGTACTTTCTCAAAGAGACAAATCAACTAAACAAAAAGCTAATAAATTTCAGAGCTGAACTACACCTTTGAGCATATGGACTTAATGGATATACACAGAGTATTCTACCCAACTATAAGAGAGTATACATTCTTTTCAGCAGCACATGGTACCTTTTCCAAAATAGATCACACACTACCCACAAACCTGTTTAAGTAAATATAAAAGTACTGAAATTACCACATACATACTATGCAAACACTATGCAATGAAAATAGAAATCAATGACAGAAGAAAATTTGGAAAAGCAAAAACTCCTGGAAAATTAACAACATACTCCTAAACAACCCCCATGGGTCACAGAAGAAATCAAAGAAGAAATTGGTTTTGATTTTTGACATCAACAATTTGTGCCAATTATTCCAGATGTATTAGTCACTTTTCCTTCACTGGGACAAAATACTTAACACCCACAACTTAAGGGAGGAGAGTTTTATTTTGAATCATAGTTTTCAGAGGATTCAGTCTATGGTCGCTGGTCCAAGGATGAAACAGCATGGCCGAAGGGCATGGTGGAGGAAAACTGCTCACCCCATGGCAGCCAAAAAGAAGAGAACGAAGGGAAGATCCAGAGACAAGAACAGACCCTTCGATTTTATGTCCCCAGTGATCCATCCCCAACCCAGACCCTCCTCCTAACAGTACATTCAGCCATGCACTCATTGATAGATTAATTCCCGGATGAGTGTGGTACAACCATAATCCAATCACCTTCCAAAAGCACCACCTCTGAATACATGAGACCTTTGGGGGACATTTTAGATGCAAACCATAATGCCAGGTATCCATGGCCTGTGGGAAAAATTTCTCAACACTTTCATATTGATATCTGTGTAAAGTATATCTAGTGGGAAATCTATCAGTGTGCACTGTCCCCTTTCTCTGGAAGTAGCTGTGGAAATTTTCAGTTTCAAGCATGCTGTCTCTGCATTAAGTGTGGATCTGGTAATTGAGTTTCTAATCTCTCATATGGTCATAAATTTTTGTTTTATATCACTGTGTCTCTTGCCACAGCCTCTAGTATTAAGTAGAGGATCACCTTCCTAAACATTGATATGTTATATTTTAATTAGAAACAACCAAAAACAAACTTTTAAAGGAGATGCTACTTACTGTTATCCAAAGATAAAGCCAAGATCCTTTAAATAAAGCTTGTATAACAGCAATAACAACAAAAGCATAAAGACCAAACCAAACCAGAAAAAACCAGAGTCAGCTTGAATTCATATGGAGGAAGAGTTTAAATATTGTACCTAAATGAGTATTTCTCTCCTGTTTCTTAGTCCTTGATCATGAAAATAAATGAGAACAACATGAAGATATATTTCTGTCTAGTGATCAAGCACTTCCTTTGAATGCTTGACGCAGAATTAGCACATTAGTGTTCCATAATGATATAGAACTTCGCTGTAGTAATAAAAAATCTTGCCACATCTAAAATTAATGCTGTCACTTGCAGATGTAGTTGAGGAACATAATAAAACCAATCAAGTTATTTCACTTTCAATATCTAAAAGCTTGGGTTGACCAAGTTAAATATCACACTGGCTGGCAGAGTGGTTGGGCTGGGCAGCTCTGCTCCTTGCATATAAATAGACCAGCCTGCTCACTGAGGATGTTGTTCTGAGGAAAAGGCCAGAAGCACAACAGAAGAAGCAAAAACAAACAAATCTTCTTAACACACAGTCTCAGAAATGGCATGCTTTCACATTTACTTGTTCTCTCCGTCACTTTCCCTATACCACATTGATCACATATATTAGCATTTCAGTTTTTCTGGTATGTTTAGAATACGTGTTTCGGGCCGGTGAGATGGCTCAGCAGCGTAAGCTCCTGCCTGGCAAGCGCGAGGGCCCGAGTTTGACTCCCGGAACCCACGTACGAAAAAAGGGCCAGTGACATCACTCAGTGGCACAAGCGCCTGCTGGCGCGCGAGGTCCTGAGGTCGACCCCCGGTACCCACACACACACAAAAAATAATAATAAAATAAAATACATTTTTCGAGGATGTTCTTATGGAGAGGTACACTTAAAAAACACAAGCTTAACTTGTAAGTTATGCAGTATATGTTTCAGCCTATTTATTTTAATTTACTGGCCTTGGTTGTCTAAATTCGAGTCCTAACTCTATCACTTAGTTACCTCTATGACTTAGGAAAATGATTTCAAACCCTAATGTACATCGGAGTTGCCCTGAGGAGTTTGTTATAGAACAGATTGCAGGGTTCCAGCCCTCCTTGGGTGGGCCTTGTAAATGCAGACAAGGTACTACACTTGAAAAATTCAAAAAGTACATTGCTGATAACTACCTGATACTAGTTTGTTTCTGCTTTAGAAGGCCATATGATTCTTTTTTATTTGCACTGCTCTCAATTTTGGAACTAAATGGTTTTCCCTATTCTGTTCTACTTATTTCATGGTCTCTTCATAGACACCAGAAATCTGAGGGAATTTTGTACTTTAGCTGGCTTTGGGTGATTTAGAAGTGGTGGTTTTCAAGCCTCTGTGCACGTCAAATGAACTTGTTGGCCTTATCAGCTGAGAAAATTTAAGAGAAGGAATTTGCCTCCGTATTAATTAAAAGACCCTAGTATTTAAAAGCATCAATGTAAATATGATTCAATTTGTCGAATAGGTTTTGAGTTCCTAGTATGGCATTCTCAGCCATGTAAAAATACAGGGAGGCTTCAAAGACATTCTCTTCTAATATTTGTATGTTTTAGTTAATTCCTTAATGTAGCAGATATTGACTACCACAGACTATTGCAGATACAATGCCAAGTGAGAATCACTCCTTTCCTGAGGTATACTTAAGCAAATGACAGAGCTGGTGACGTCATTTTCAAAAAAAGAAGGAAATGCACATCAAAGTGCATAGAAATGGCAAAGCAAGGAATCCACTTACATCTTGCTATTAATTTGCTTAGATGACAAAAAGAAACAAACAAACATAGAAAAAATGCTTCTTGGGCCGGTGAGATGGCTCAGTGGCATAAGTGCCTGCCTGGCAAGCGTGAGGTCCTAAGCTCGACTACCGGAACCCACATACGAAAAAGGGGCCGGTGATATCGCTCAGCAGCACGGGAGCCTGCTGGCGCGCGAGGTCCCAAGGTCGACCTCCGGTACCCACAAAAAAAAAAAAAATGTTTCTTTAGGGGACTAACATTCCTTTGAATTAACAGTGCTTTTTTAAAAAATATTTTCCAGCTTGATGTTTTAATCTTCTTTTCATAAGATAATTAACTCTAACATTTAGAGGCTATATGAATAGCAAATATTACCAATTGCACAAATTGATAAATGTAGCCACTGGGAAAATGTTTGCACTATTACAGACAAACTCAACAAGAGACGTGGTACTAAAATAACTAACTTTTGAGTCCTGCTATCATCCTAAGACTCATATGCTGAGTAAAATTTCTCACCTTAATTCCAGAAAAATCATTAATCATTCATGCTAATGAAAATGGAAGTAGTATTAGAGATGATCCTTTTTTCTTTCTTTTTGAGCTATAAGCATTATTAGCATTTTCAGAAAACTAATCAGATTTTGCTAGTTTTAGTATTGACTATATGCTTTGATTTATTCATGATGTAAAAATTTTCATGATACTCATAAATTAGTGTTAAAATAATAATTTCTATTTATAACAAACTCATCCTTAGGAGAAAATAATGATTCTTGGTACCCTTGATAAAGATTTACCTTCCATATCTCCTCTTCCCCCAATCTCTGGTAAACACCATTCTGTTCTCGAGTTCTATGCATTCAAATTTATTAGGCTGCACAAGTGGTGCTCAACTTTCCATGCCTGTCTCATTTTACCTAATATCTTTCATGCAAAGTCATGTTCTTGCAAATAACAGGATTTCTTTCCTTTTCAAGGGTGAAAACCATATTTACATGTATATGTCTTAGTCTGTTGCTGCTGTACCAAAATGCTACAAGCTAGGTTATATATAAGAATAAACATTTATTTCCCATGGTTTTAGAAGTTGGAAAATATATGGCCAAGCAGCTAGCAGGTATGTTCAGTCCCTGCTTGAGGGTCTGTTCCATCCATGGTGTCTTATGGTGACATACTCACATGAGAAGGAAAGGGAAAGAGGAGTTGATGACCCTTTTTTTTTTTTAATAAGAGTGTTAATCTTATTCGTGAGGGTAGATGTCTTCTGATTTAAACACTCCCCAAAATGTCTTACCTCTTAATACTACCATGCTGGCATTGAAATTTCAACATAGGTATTTTTGGAGAATATATATAGTTATATATCTATATATTAGATAGATAACCTTATCTAGATAGATATAGCTTATATTTTCTTTATCCATTTACTATATGGCACATATAAACATATAGTTATAAATTTTTAATAGTTATCAATTTTTAAAACTCAGTGATTCTTTCAGATAATATAGAGATAAGTTTTCATGTTCTAGCTTTGGAATAAAAATGAAAGACGTTCAGGTTTTTTATGTTTGAAAGTAAATACTTAAAATTTAAAATATGAGAAGCTAAAAAGACCTTATAGGTATTTTCACTTATTATTAATTTATAAATGAGAATCGTCAAAGCCTAAAAATATAAAAAGTGATTCACTCATGATCACATAATCACATAGTCAATTTGTATTTCATTTGGAACTCACCTCATAGTCTGCTACAGGAATTAATTCTAACAAGAAAATATCACTTAATTCTTTCTATAACCTGAGAGCAGTAAGGGGTGCACATATGTAATGAAAATAGCCTTTAGAGCCTACTCTCTAATAATCAAGTTAAGACACAGGAATAAGTGACATTTTTGTAACCTTTCACAGTGAGCAGAACAACTGACAACAAATGACTTTAGCATGACATAGAGTAAGGAAAATATTCTACAGAAAATACATATGTTAGTTGGATAAAAATGTAAGGGATACACAATTGGTGGGTATGTAGTTGAGATAACCTAAGAAATAATGGGGAGAAAGCTTTTGAGATGCTCTAAATGAACACCAGATTTGTGAAAACCTTTTAAGAGAAAAATACAAGAAAAGGTAGAGGCAGAATTTGAGGCATGTGTTGAAAAAGTAAATATGTTCACATGACCTATATATAAAGGAGTAGGGGAAGATAGACTTTAAAATTAAACCAGGGATGGATATTAACAAGTATAGCAAGACTAAAGGTGGTCCTTTGGAGTTTATAAAGTCTACTACTTTCTTCCCTCAAATCTCTGACTGTACTGCTGTGCTTAAAAATTGGGCTCAAAATCTCACTTAAGCAGTCAATCAACTTCTTTGCGCTTTCTTTAGATTTTCTCTTTAATATTCAAAACTATTTGAGATACAGTCATTTGAAAGGAATTTTGTGTATAGGTTAGGTTATGTCATAGAATATATGGACATTTACAATATGGTTCCATTCTTCAAAGAATCCGCAAATGCTATAGACACCTATTTGTAAGCACATAGTTAAAATACAATTTAAGAAAAACTGAAATATAACTTTGCACAGGTAGGTAAGAATTGATTGATTTTTCCAAGGATACTTCCCTGAGAAGGTTACATTTAATGCTTGAAGAAGGAAGATGAGTTTTTACAATGCAGCATTTATAGAGTACATGGTAGGGGGTGAGTGAAATTTGTACTTAGAATCATGAGGATTGCAAGTACAGTGTTTAAACACTATTAGGAAGACACGGTAGGAATATATACATTTTTCCCTTATCCAAAAGGATAATTTCTCCTTTTTAGTCCCCTAGAAAAAAGAAATACACAAGAAAACAAAGACTTATAGCTATACACTTTCTTTTTTTTTTTTTTTTTTTTTTGTGGGTACCGGGGGGACGACCTCAGGACCTCGCGCGCCAACAGGCACCCGTGCCGCTGAGCGATATCACCGGCCCCTTTTTCGTATGTGGGATCCGGGAGTCGAACTCGGGCCTTCGCGCTTGCAAGGCAGGCGCTTAAGCCGCTGAGCCGTCTCACCGGCCCCCAACTATACACTTTCTTAATAGCTCATCCTTTGTTTTCACACCTCAGTAGTCTTTTAGGCTGTCCTGTGTCACACACACCAAATGGTTCTAACATCTAGCCTAAAGAACAAACCACTGTCCGGAACAAGTCTAATCCAGAATTTATTAATTCAATGAGACAAAATGTATGTCAGTGGCACTTTCACTACAAGAATGGAAACAGAGAAGTGTAGCAAGACTAAAGTTGGTCCTTCTGCCCACTGCTCAGCATTGACTTGGCCAACAAAACCCAGCTAGGCTTCTCAGTCAGGGAAGTGAGGCTCAACCCTGAATGGGTGCAAAGGAGGAACAGAAATTCACCAAAGGAGAGGTAGTCTGGCTTGATAGGAGCCCAGGAGTAGCTATGTATGAGAAAAAAAAAAAAAAAAAAAAAAACTAAAACAAAAACAAAACCACAGCTAGTAATTTTTGATCGCTAACCACAATCTTATCTTCTATATCTGATATTCTGTTCTCACATTGGGTCATTCTGCTGCATATACTTTCAATGGAATTTTTCATCTCCTGGGTATCTGTTTGAATCTGTTTCATGGATTCCATTTCTTTCCTATGTTGGGTATTCATGTTTTCCATCATTTTCCTGAGCTCCTCTATTTTTTATTTGTATCCACTCTAGAATCACTAAGCATGTCTTTCATTATGGTCACCATCTCTGTAGTTATGAGAAATTATCTCTGTTTTGATTTTTTCTAGGGCCTCATTCATCTGCTTTGTTATTTCTGCTGTTACCAATTTCAGAGAGTCCAGGTGGGTGGCTTTTGAATTGTTCCACCTCATTGACCCCTGGGTTTGCCTTTGGTGAACTGAAAGCCTGGGGTTGCATCCTGCATCCATATCTCCTCCTCCTTTTATTCTCCTCTCTTCTCCCCTTTTCTCTTTTCTCTTCTCTTCTCTTCTCTTCTGTTTTCTCTATTTATTTACTTATTTATTTATTTATTTATTTATTAGTTTAATTGCTGGGTTGATGCTTGTAAATTGCTTATGGTGAGTAGCTTTATTGCTAGTATTTAGAACCCTTAGGAAATGACTACTTTTCAGAGATGTCTTCCAGGTGTAGCTGGCTTTTGAGTTTTGAGACTGTTGCAAGGTCCTCCCTCTTCAGTTCAGTGGGGATGAGAAGTTGCTCCCCTCCTTGCCCACCCCCTGGTTCATTGGCACTAGGCTATGGTATTTTTTACGATCCCGAGGCAATCTCAGCCTTGGTAAACCAGGAAGAACAACTGATTAGAACAATCATGTCACCTAGGCTAAAGTAGTACATTCAGCAATAATAATAGGATCAAACAGCCTAGAAAATGACAAACTGTGTTAACTATTAATTTGCCACATTTAAACACATGAACTAGATTTGTGTTTTTATTACAAAATCTAAAACAAACCAGGAAATTGTATACAGGAAATAAGCCCTCAATATGGCGATTTTATCCTCAGGTGAGAAAATCTAAAAGGGGTTGGGCGAAAAATAGAGAAATAGAAGAGGAAGAGATTAGAAACAAGGTTGGAAGACAAAGGAAGATTACACAGTCTTTGGGAAACTGATGAAGGAGACAGGAGGGAAAGAGAGAAGGAAGAAATAAAAACAGGAACAGAACAGAACAACAACAAAAACTAGAAACCATGTTCACACTCACATAAAAACAAGAACAAAAAATGAAAACAAAACAAAAAAACAAAAACAAGAAAAGAAAGAAAAAAAGAAGAAAATAAGAAAAAATATGTCCACTTCAAGGCATGTCTCCTCTGTCACTGGTAGACACTGTGGGCGGACAAAGTCTAGATCTGAGTTGATTAATCCCAGGAAGCCAGCTGCAGCTTTATGGTGGGGCAGTGCATAATCCCAGTAAACCTGCACCTTTAGTTCCACTGAAGTTCAGACTGTTTTCTGGCTGTGAGGCTGGAACACAAATTGATCAACCTGTAACACTCTGTGTGCCTCCTGCCAGCTTGAACTCGGTTTCCTGCTGGCTTGAACTCAGCAGTTTCATACTGACACTGAAGCTGCTAGATGGAGCCAGCCTGCAGCCATTCTGAGTTCTCAGCTCAGTTGGCCCCTCTTCACCATGGCTACCAGCCAATCACCCTCTCCTGGGGGATGTCTGAACCCAGATGACTCTCTAGCCACAGCAGCCTGCCACATATACTGCTCCATTTCACTGGTGTGTTTCTCCAGGGAGGCCTCTGAGGTTGCCAGGTCATCAGGTTCAAGCTGCCCTCCCACACGATGAGTTGGGGCTCAGGGAGAAATCACCCCCTGCCACCTCCTTCTTCTTCATTGAAGTCTCTCTTCCCTCTCCCCATGGGCTTCAATTCTGGCTACAGATCCTTCTTGGGTTCTGAAAACCCACTTCCCTCCTTCTCTTCCTCACATTGCTATATTCTATTATCTGGACAACAGGGAGGCTCTTTCTCTGCTGCTCGTTACTCCACCATTTTGCTGGAAGTCCACAGCTAATAATTTTTGGATGTGACTTCTGAATTTGTTCTGAAATGATCAGATTTCTGTTTTAGAAAGAAAACTTAGGTGTCCATGTGGTACTTGATTAGTTTGAAAAGAATAGGTACAATGTCACTACCATGTCAGTGTCTGGACACTCTTACCATAGAAGTTGCCTGAGTTGCTTACCAGGATGAGAATGCCGCAGGCTACATATCATGAGCTCCACACCCCCTTTAGCATATGGGAAAATCTAGCAAAACTTTTATAAGACCACCTTCCCATAGCTAATTTAGTGCATTGCAACAATTAACTTGTTGCAAAACCCATAAGCATTTAATATTTATTACAACTTTTTAAAGAGCCTTAAAAATGTACATGGCCATGATCTAATTTGTTCCTTCTGCTTAGTTGAATATTCCCAATTTGAGTGAGTTTAAAAGTTAGAATAGGCATTTACTACTAAGTAAATGAAATTCATGCCCCTTCCTGGCTTCAGTTAAAGAAAATAAATTCACTATTTATTTCCCAAAGATCAAAAATATAATAAACATATAAGAAATCAATAGAGTCTATTCCTATGCAAGTTTAAATTTTATCAACTGGAGATTCCTGCCAAGCTGAAGGATTGTGGATTTACTTTCCTTTTAATGAAAATGCCTATGTGACAGTTATTCCAGATATGTGAGAATTGTGTGCCACTTCTGTTTAAGGACTGGGGCTTCACAGGTAAGACTTGTTGATTATGTGCAATTTTACTCAGATATTTTCATTATTTCTTAGATTTTATAGACAGATTTTGATTCTAACTTAAAGTATTTAATGATAGTTTTCAAAGAACCTTATTTCTACTTTTACTGATTTCTTATTCTAATGTAGATATAATTCTCATATAGAGTATTCATCTCTTAAATGTGTACAATTCAGTGATTTCAGTACTCATAAAGTTGTGCAAACATCACCGTCTAACTTCAGAATGTTTTAATCAATCTACAAGAAAAAATATCCTATATGCCCTCTGTTTAGTGGCACATGATTTTAGTCCCAACTACTCAAGAGTCTCAGGCTAGAGGACCAGGAGTTCAAAGCCACCCTGGCCAACATAGTGAGATTCTATCTCCAAAAAAGAGAAACTTATATTTGTCATTCATTTTCCCTCCCTCTTTTTCCACACAACTTCCAATTTACTTTGTCTGTCTGAATTTGCCGACTCTGAATGTTTCATGTGAACGGAATAGTAGAATATGTGGCCTTTTGTGTCTGGTTTCATTCACTTAGGAGATGCCTTCAAGGTTCATCAGCACTGTAGCATGCAGCAGTACTTCATTTCTTTTTGTGGCTGTATAATCTATTGTAAGGACCTGCCACATTTTGGTTATTCCTTTGTCAATTGTTCGATATTTGGATTGTTTACACTTTTCAGCTATTATGAATATTACTATTGCAAACATCTCTGTACAAGTTTCTGTGTGAATACAAATATACAGTCATCTTGGAAATGTAGTTAGGAATGAAGTTGCTGGATCACACTGTATTATACATTAAGGCAATTGTACTTTTTGGTTGTCATAAGAACCCATAAGATGGGATCTACTTTTTTTCATTTTTAGGTATATTTTTGTCATTGATTGTGGGTACAATATTACCCTGTGTTTATACTTGTAAAGAATTTCCAGGAAGTTATTGAAAGTGCACTATTTACAAACCCTCAGCAAAGTATGAGTGTTCATTTCTCTATATTCACATTAGTCAGCTTTCCATTGCTATAACAAAATATCTGAGACAAGCATTTTCTAAGAGAAAAGATTTACTTAGCTCAATGCTTTTGAAGTTCCAGTTCAGCATGAGGCAGAGCCATTGCTTTGGGACTTTGCTTGAGGTGCTGGATAACAATGGTGGCACGTATGTGATGCTCATTTTCTTTTCCTCACTAGGAAGGAAAAAATATGTATCCTATAAGGGCAGACCACTAATGACCTAAGGATCTGCCATGAAGCCCCATTTCCCAAATGTTCCAGCACCTCCCTGGAGTGTCCCCCATGGACCAAGCCTTTGGTACGTGGAGTTTTGTAAGGACATTCAATATCCGAATGAAAATACTCATCAACACTTATTACTGTGTCTTTTTTACCGATCTTAATAAGCAGTGAAATAGCATCTCACTGTTTTCCCCTAATGGGTAAGAGTGTTGAGCACTTTGTTATGCACTTAACCACTTGGGTCTCTGGAAAAAATAACTACTAAAACCTTTGCCAAGTTTTTAATTCTGTTGTCTTTTAATGTTGAATTATCCATATATTTTAGATATTTGGCCTTTATTAGATATATTATTTAAAAATGTTTTCTCCTCTGATTTATATCTTATGATTAGATTATTATTAAACTTACATGCAAGTTAAATACAGCATCCAAATTTATAATATTTCTTAGCAGAATTAATCACTTTCTATTCAGCTTTAAAATGCCCATAACAATTTTACCATTCAAAACAATGACTCATAATATAATTATTATATGTGTATATATATATAATTTTCCATTATTAATCCACAAAAACTTGGGGCAGTCAGTGGAATTTTTATTATAAATTGAGAAATTCATACCTGGGTCACATTTATATAGCATCATTTTATTGTTCAAAATTATGCTATCTTTATATGAAGTCAATTATAAGATTATCACAGGGAAGAGTTAGATATTATCGGTTATTTAAAAATAAAGTAATTAAAAGAATTATTCAATATTCATGTGAAAATTTTTGCATATATCTCTATGTTCACATCAAGTAATCATATTTCCTATAAATATGTTAAATGTTTTATTGATTGGCTTTACTACAATTCTACCTTCAAACCAGAAAATAAAATTTTTAATTATTATCGAGTGCACAGGATTGTTTAAAAGATATATGATATAGATCATCTTGAGGTTAAAAAACACAAATGGCCAGCATGATATCTTGGAGTCACTTTTGATTATCTTTCTATTGTGCAAAGAGAGTCACTTTTGACTATCTTTCTATTGTGCAAAGAGAGTTTAAAGTAAACAACCTCCTACATAAAACATCTGAGAAATTGCTTGAAGATTAACCTAAGTCTCCGGGAAGAAGTGGAGGGAAAGACCTTTTTGCTATACAATGTAATTATAAATTTGGACTTCATAAAACTATGATGGACTGCTTACAAACTTTCCTTTTCACCTGCCACTTGACTATGAATATATGAACATGGTTTGTTATATAATAGCCTAATAAATGTTTAAATTAGAATAACTCTACTCTTGGAATAAGGAAAGGCAGGATGGTGGAAATTTGCAGGAATTGTTAGGTTGTACTCGTTTTGGTATGTTTTTGTAATTGTAATCTGTTATGTGACACTTATTTTGTGATGTTTCCATAATTGTAGTCTGTTATGTAATATAAGTTCTTGTTTCATAATGTTGGAAACTTACAGTGGGAAAATGCTTCCCATGTTAAATCATCTGGGTACTTATATTTTAATGTGGAGGAATAGCAGGAAAATTTCTATTAAAAATTCCATTATATATGCAATAAAATATTCAAATATTATTGTTTGATCTTCTGATAATCTTATACCCCATCATACTTTGTTCACCTCTCTAAAACCTATCCCTTTGGGCCCTGAATAATTAAAATCTCAAGATTCTCTTTTCCAATTGCATTGGGACAGTGCATCATTCAGATCTACAGAAGTAAAAGGCAGATGTCACAGGGTGAATATTCTTCTACCAGTAAAGAAATGTCTAACTTTCTTTAAAATCCATTTAAGAAGAAAAGATAAATAAGGAAGATAATTTTAGCATTATGTAATCAAGTTAAAATAGAAAATAAATGATGCTTAGATGTTTGGATAATACAATTTATTTTGACATATTTAAGATCTGCTACTTCTTTCCACATGTCCTTATTCCCCTATTCTTCCTCTATGAAATAATATCTATTGATTTATATATCTATACATATGTATATATATGTATGCATTGCTTAGGTATCGCTTAAGTCTTGAGTCTTGCATTGTAGCAAATATTCAAACTGTTATTTAATCTCTAAATAGCAGATTTCTTGGGCCTTTGAAATTTAAAACCAAAAAGTCCTCCTCATTTCACTGTATTGTAAAATTTTGGAGACTAATTTGCCATATTATCAGTTTACTAGATTGTCTGAAGAATGTTATATGGTTTGTAACCTTCCCAAGGTCAGTTTGTCTGTCTCGTACTTTATCACTCCATTTGTAAAATTAGAAAAAAAATGAAGGAATCCAGAGGACATAAAAATCTAGTCTTTTCTTGATCTAAAGTTTATCTACAAATGATTCTTTTCACTCTCATTGTTGCTGAGAAGGAAAGTCTGACACTTAATAAGCATTTTAAGGTTGTCATTAGACCAAAGTAATTTTGAAAATCACCAGGGTAGGGTTACAGCAAATTGGAATTTCATTGAAATTCTAGTCATTTGCTTTGAATGATAGATTGCAAAAAGACAGAAAGAAACCAATATAGCAAGTTTATATCCTGTGGAACCCTCAGTGTTTAATTACTTTAAAGAAAAATACACAAATTCTCTGGGCAATAATCTATATAAATTATATCTGTGACATAAAAGTAGTCAATTTATTTAAATCTATTGTTTAAAAATGCTTATAAATCAAATCTTTTGTTTCCATGATTCTAAAATGTTTGAATGTCATTCATGGATAGATCTTCCTTTGAATTCTTTAATTACATTTGCCACACTTATAAGCAAAACAAATTTTGCTATTTTGTTTTATGGAAAATATAGGATCTGAATTTTAATGCTTACAGAACTGAAACACATTGGGAAACTACTCAAACGATTTCATTAATGAAAATTAGAAAAAAATGTGAATGATATAACTGTCTGCAAACCAAGAGGAACATTTGTTCTTTAGGCTGCTAAGAGATTGATGAGGGCGTTAAAATGTCTTACTTTTATAATCTCATAAATTCACACTTTTTGTTCACTTTAGTTTTGCTTTTTTTTTTACATACTGAAAAACTTGCAAAGTATTGTTAGTTGAATTTAAGAGAACCGTAATCATGAAAAATAACTTTAGAAAATAAAAAACAAAAGTCAATTTCCTTAATGTGAAAAAGGGGATCTTTTGAGTATCATATAGCAAGCATCAAATTAGCAGTGAATTATTGAAGGCTTCTTTTTTGAAACAGTAATATTTGCTGTAAGCACCACTTTTTAAATACAACTGGAGGTTTTTTGACTATAAACAGCAAAGCTCAGAAAAGAGAGAAACATTGTCTTCATTTATAGTTGATATTATTTTGTATGAAGTCTGGAAATATCTAGAAACTGTCTCAAAATTGACACACGACTGTGGTAAATGTGTTAACCACAAAGTCAATTCTTTTTATTGTGATTAAGTTTATTGATGTTTGTAAAATTAAAAAAGAAGTACTATTTACAATACCATAAAAATACTTATGCATAAATTTAACCACGGATATACAAAAGTTTCACCAGAAATGATATAAAATGCTATAGACAAAACCAATTTTAGTGAAATACTATCTATATTCATGGATTGGAAGACACAAGATATACAAATGTCAATTCCCACAAACTAATGTTTAGGTTAAAAGTACAATATCAATCAGTAACCAAGAAATTCGGAAATTAGTTTTAATGGGTTATTATTACAACTGACTCTAAAATTTATGTAGAAATATAATTAACAGACAATTGTAGAACAGTTTTTTTTTTTTTTTTGTGGGTACTGGGGGTCGACCTCAGGACCTTGTGTGCCACTAGGCGCCCGTGCCGCTGAGCGATATCACCGGCCCTCTTTTCGTATGTGGGTTCCGGGAGTCAAACTCGGGCACTCGCGCTTGCCAGGCAGTCACTTACAGCGCTGAGCCATCTCACAGGCCCTGTAGAACAGTTATAAAGAAAATCACATTTGGAGAACTTGCATTAGGAGGTACCAATACTTACCACAAAATTACGGTGACAGTATTGAATTTATATCAGGATATATATATATAGATAACAGAGTCCAGAACCATGCATATATGGTCACCAGACTTACAGTGGAAACATTACAGTGCAGAACTGACAAGGAGAACTTATCAGTAAATAGTACTGAGGCAATTGGCTACCTATTCCATCAAATCATAGGATATAACCAATGAAACGTTCAAAAGGAATCAGAATTTATTGATCAGTTGAGATAGGCTTTCGAAAACAGGGCATATAAAATAGGCTAATATACATTTCTGCTGAGAGACAGATCAATCAGACAAATTAAAATCAAGATCAAGTGTTCCTTCAAAGGCAGGTTTAGGAAAAAAGGCAGGTTTAGGAGAATGAGAAATAAAGACAAATGTACAAGAAGTATTTTAAAACATCTATATTATAAAACAATGGTAAAAGGCATTTAGCTAAGAGAAAAATGAGTGAAGTCTAGAGAAAGCACTTTATCATAGACAAAGTCTAATCACAAGATGCCTAAAATTTAGTCATAAAATAGAAATTAAAACTAAAATGCAATACTAGTCACAACTGCCAAAATAGGTTAATTTTACAAAGACTAAAATACTGAGGTTTAGTCATATTATGCACAATTGGAAATCTTGTCCATTGTTCCTTACAAGTGTAGAATTGTAAAACTGTTTGACACCGTGTACTTCAGGAATTTCATGTGTAGATATATATGCAACACAAACACATTTGTGTTAATTTAAAAAAAATATATAAATGATATAGTAGCGTTCTATACTGAAATATCTATCAACGTTGTATATTCATGTGACAAAATGCTCTACCATCATGAAAATGGTAAATTTCAATTACATACAAATACATATGCCCACAAAATGTGAGCACAACTATGACATAAAAGAGTACACTGTCTTAATTACTGTTCTCTCATTGGTGAGACGAAATACCCAACAGCCAAAGTTAAAAGGTGAAAGGTTTATTTAGCTCACAGTTTGTAGAGGTTTCAATCCATAATCGGCTGGCTCCACGGCAGGGTGGCACATGGCAGAGGCGCAACAGTTCACGGTGGCAGAAGACAGCAAAAGCAGCAAAAGAGAGGAGAGAGAGAGACAAGCCTCTTTTTGTCTCTTATATTGTATTCAGTCTACTAGGATTAGGGCAGTGCCAATCCAATCAGTCAGTGGCCTGATCCAGCAGTCACCCACCCTTAATCCCAGCACCCTTAATCCCAGCATTGCACTGTGAATCAATCATACACTCTATATTCAGCCACCTCCAAAGAAAAAACCCTATGACCTCATGAGGAGTTGGGGGCACACCTAGACACAAGCCATAGCATACACATTCTATACCGTCCCTTACATAAATGGAAAACAGGCAAAACTCATATGTATCAGAAATTTAAATATTTTTAATTTTGTGTAGTAATTAGAAGCGAAATGAAGGAAGCTTGGTAGATCCTTGTAATATGTGTCTTATTATGGATGCAAATATTGTACTTGTTTTCCAGGTTATGAAAATTAATTGCGTTTCATACTCATGAATTTTCCACTTTTCCCTATTATAATTAAATGAAAATAGAAAATAGAAAATTATCTGGCTACAATAAGATTGTATAGCAGAAATACCACCACAATGCACAATTGTATAATTTTTATTTTTGAATTATTTCTTTGGGATACATTCCTGGCAATGAATATTTTGAAAGATGCACAATGTTTTGCAGTTTTCACTGCAATTTTACGGGGATTTTCTTCATAAAATTCAGATTTCTAACTAATTTACACACACCAAAAAGGCACCCTCAACAAGTATTCATTTCTCCGTAGCTATACCTGTATTTGGAGTAATCGTATTTTTATTAAAAGGAGGCTATCATTTTTGAAATTACGTTTAGTTTTACTTTAAGCTATCGTCTCCGATTGCTGTTACTTTTGGAAGTACTTATCTCCATGTTTAAATTTCAGTCTACAAAATCATCTTCACCCTCATCTTCAAACAGAAGGTGTACGATGTGCCACACAGTTTCCAAATAGCCCTAACTGAGAGAGTAATCTGATGGCAAATCTGTGCTGCAAGATTATTAGTCCCTACTTGCTGAGTCGGAGTTCATTTGAGCAGTCATTAGGGGGCTGCATGTCTCTCTTTGATTGTGTGTGCAACGTCTATGAACGTTAATGGGGTTTCGATGCATGCAGTCAGAAGACTTTCAATAGGCAAATTTAAAAATAACCATTTTCTAACTGCGGTAACACTCTGCAGGTTGTTCAGTTACATCGAACTCTTGGGGACTTGATTCATTTAGCCTTTGACTTCATTGAGCATAATATACCCACAGGAAACCTTGATGGCATTTTAAGTGTGTTTGCTGTCTTGTATTACTGCTTACACAAACACAGAGTTCTGCTTGCAAGCTCATTTTTTTAGGCCATAATGTTTTTCAGTTATTGTAATCAAACTTTGCCTTATGCACTTGCTTGGATAAGGGAAAATGTTTTTATAATTGAAGTAAGTATCCGGTTTGCCACAAAATTTTCATTAGTAGGGTGTTTTTCAAAAACCTTTAATTGGAAGTTTTGCATTTCAAAAAAAAGTAACTTTCCTTCCTTAGTTTTATCTTTTCCTGGACATGGAAGCTTAAGTTTCTGTTGGTTAAGTTTGTTAAGGAGCTCAACATAACCTCCGGGCCTCTACTGTCATCAGACCTATTAATGTTGGTTATTTTTTATTATGATAGTTGATTGTTTTTTAAGAAAAATTATGATTGCTATTTCTTTCCAGTGTTTTCCAGTGGCTCCTTTAAAAAAAAAAAGAATGGTGGACATGAACACTTTACATAAAAATATGGTATCTATGTGGTTTATCCAGAATTTTATTTTATTTTATTTATTTATTTTTTTGTGGGTACCAGGGGTCGAACCCAGGACCTTGCATGCCAGCAGGTGCCTGTGCCTCTGAGCAATATCACCAGCCCTTTTTTGATATGTGGGTTCCGGGAGTTGAACTTGGGCCCTCATGCTTGCCAGGCAGGCGCATACGCCGCTGAGCCATCTCACCGGCCCCTATCCAGAATTTTAAAGAGCAGGAGTCTTTCATGTCAGAGAAACAAAATTAATAGTGTTGCATGTTTAACTTTTGAGGTTCAATTCAGATCACTGCTTTAAAAGTGTGTCCACATTGTGCAGTCACTACTGACTCATAGATTGGTGTTTCTGGAATATTTTAGCAAGCATCAGGAAAACTTGTAGAGTTTGTTAAAACTTGTGGAGTTGCTGGTCTCCACCCCTAAAGTTTCTGATGCATTATATCATCCTGAAAAATGGCATTTCTGACAATTCCCAGGTGGTGCTGATGCCTCTGGCCTGGAGATCTCAATTTGAGAATTTCTGACACAGACAGAAGCAGCATTCTAGCTATAACTCTGCAGCCTCGTTTCTATTCTAGAAATTGTACTGAAACGCAGATTTTTGAGTGTGATGTTATTTCAAGGATAATCTATGGTTGATTTTATTAACAAAATGAGTCATTTAATAAACATCATAGCTTATTCTGCCACACTTCAAGTGTACTTGAACCCAGTGGCTTGGACTTACTCCTGTTGTGACTCCAGGGAAGCAGCTTCCAGTTCTCTTTCTTCCATTTAGTCCTAGCTGACTCATCCAATGCCCTAAAATTTTTAGGTTCACCACTCACTTCAGTCATTCTTGTGACTCTTGCCCTTCCACTTCTGCATATTCTCTACATGCAGAATGTTTTAAATCAATCTGCCCTGCAGCTTCTGCACTGGGTCACTGCCAATGGCTTAGGCCAAATTTTGCTTCATCTAAGTGTCAGTAGTCAAAGACCCACACCCCATCACCACACATACATTCTTTCCTTTTTCGTAGGGTTCCTGTGTCCTTTAATTAGTTGGGATTCTCTGAGTAACAGAATTTCAGGCCAAGTGACAGAGCTTGCTTTGCCACTGTGTCTCTATAATTTTCATGAAAGAGTTTAGGCAGGGCGTATTGAAGATAGCCAAAGCAGGCTGTTCTTTTCTGCGGAGTGTTCTACAAACTCCTGTTGAGAACAATTTGCTTCATATCCTTTGATGCTTCCTGGCCATCGTACGAGCTTATGATTCTTCAGAAAACCATAGAGTATGCATTGCCCCCTTTTTGAATAATTTTAACTAAACTTAAATGGCAGAGTAGAAGAAGGCTCTCCCCCGCCCTGCACAGATCGCCCGTCTTAAACAGGGCTTAAAAAATGAATCAAGTATGCATCACAGTTCCTAATGCTGATAATCAATTTTACTTCTAATCATGACTCTAAATTAATAACAAGTTAGCGCTGAAGGACAATGGCATATCCATATACTTATTTTAAGAGAAGCTAAAGCATACTAGCCCAATGCTATTCGGTTTTTCCTGAATTTTCACACATTAAGTTTCAATCCACACTAGACACATTTGGACTTTCAGAGGGTTGTCTCTAGTTTTAATCTACTCTAATACATTACACATTGTTTCTTTTTTTTTTTTTGTGGGTACCGGGGGGTCGACCTCAGGACCTCACGTGCCAGCAGGCGCCGGTGCCGCTGAGCGATATCACCTGCCCCTTTTTCGTATGTGGGTTCCGGGAGTCGAACTCGGGCCCTCGCGCTTGCCGGGCAGGTGCTTAAGCCACTGAGCCATCTCACCGGCCTACACATTGTTTCTTTTAAAGTCATGCTGCTTTATTTACATTTAATAGAATTTACCTTTAACTCAATTCAGCAGATCATCCTGTGACGTCATGCTGTTCTCGCAGCCTGAAATGGCCTTGTCTCTCCCATCTACTCTCTGCTCCTTCTCTGTAGAAATTTTCATATTTTGAGGTACAGCTCTGGATTCTATGCGGATTATTATTTTCATCTTCACACCCTTTCACCCTCTAATGGAAGTTTTTATAGCTTTTTCACTTGTTTGAGCCATTTTGCATTCTCTGTCAGTGCCTGGTAAGATGATTTGCAGAGTTGATGAGTAATTTCTGCTGTTACTAAAAAAGAAAATCATGGGCCCGGGATGTAGCTCAGAGGCATAGCACCTTCCTGGCAAGTGCAAGGCCCTGAGGTCAATTCCTCGTACCAAAAAATAAATAAATAAATAAAGTAAAATCAATAAAATTAAAAAAGAAAATCATTAATTCATTATGTGATTACTGAGTACTGATGATGTCCTATGGAAACCCCTGACAATATACGGAGAAAGAAAACATCTTTCCTCTCCCAGAGGAATTCATTCTAAGGGAGAAAGCAAATATATACTGTAAATGAAAAAGTAAAATGGGATGAAACAATTTTATTATGGAGCTGCCTCCAAAATGTTCCAACAGGGTTAAGAAAGAGAAAACTCCTTAATTCTAGGTAATTAAGGAGGACTTCGCATAAAAAGTTACAAATTAGTTAAGTCTTAAAGTAGAAAAATCACTGGATAAGTGATAAAAAGAAATAATGCAGAGTTAATGACATGTACAAATCACAGAGTTGAGAGTTGAGATGGTAGGTTGGGGAAAGAGTACACAGTTCATTTGCTGGCAAGTGCCAAGCAGTGAGTAGGGTTACAGTTGATAAACCCATGACTCCAGCATCAATCAAATACATTTGCCTCTTCTGTGTGTCTTCCTATATATATAGTTCTCTGCAACAGAAATGCAAAGAATAAGAATTATTGATTGGAAAACACCACCTTTGCCAAAAAAGAAAACACTCATTATCATTGCCATTAATCCTCTATAAATTGCCCCTCTAAAAACCAGAAGAAATCAATCAGGCTTGTTGAGATTCAAGGCAAGAAGCATATCTTTGAGAATTATAACATCATTTCTCCATTTTTTTCATACAGTTGACACTGACTGAATATCAACCATTTCTGTGGTGCTGGGTTCGTTCCTACATAAGCTAAAGCATATTTCCATCAATATAGAAGAAGAAAAAGTAGAAGATGTTATACAATATGCATTAAACAGTATTCCACAATATTATACAAAACGATATCATAAGCACATTCTTAAATAGAAAATATGCTTAATGGAAGAATGTAGAGCAAAGAATGATGACCCACAACAGGAACAACATGGGAGTACTTCAAGGGGAAGGTATTAACTCCCATAAAATTTCTGTGAAGGGTGGCATTTGTAATGGAGGAAGGAATATTTGCTAGAGAAACTGCGACAAAAATGGTAAATGTGTATGATAAACTCAGCACTCCAGAAAGCCCACTTTGATTCTGGAACTTGCATCTCCCCTGAAGTTTAATGAACTAGTGGGAAAAAATAATATTTTGCCCCTGCCGAATTTTGCATCATCTGAAGACAAATGGTATGAAAAGCCCCTGAAAGAAAGATCATATTCAGTAATATCAGTTAACCAAAACTTGAGATTAAATTAGCTGCTTCTTTAAAAGGAGTGAGATAGAAACAGCTGCTCTTAATTATTTTAAAACAGCACATAAGCTCTTCCCCCTGTTGGTACAAATGAGACATACATTATTTAAAATAAATTATGTAGACTTATCTTAATAAGAATAAACGAACACATCACGGCCACAGAGTAGGAGTGGAACTGGCTGCATCAGCATCGTTAGAGTTACAGAAGAGTTACCCTCGGGTGAGCCTTTTTGCAGACTTTATTTATTGATAGTCAAGCTTTCCATTTGAAGCACTGATGCAATATACCGACAGGTTAGATCAACAGAACACACAGCAAGCTGACCTTTGCTACTCTTTGGAGTCAGAGATATTTTTGTGGCTCAGTCCCATATTAGAGTGCAAAGCCTAGAGAAGAACTGTTCTTCACATGCTGTCACTCAACAGAAATAACAAAGGTGGAATTTGGAGTCAGATGATACAAAAATCAAGTTGTTCTGTCACTTACAAACTACTCGACTTTGGCCGAGGCACTCAATCTCTCTCAAGCTCTATTTCTCCTTCTGAGTAGGAGGATAATTAATAATTAAGATGTTTATAATTTCCCAGTTAATATTTTCCTTTGTTTTATATCTGAAACCTCAATAAACTGGAATGGTGCTATACCTAGGCTGGAATAAACCAAGTATCTTCTTTCTGTTCTTACAACAGAAATAAAATTACCTGCATAAAGATCCCATCAGAGTTTGTGTTTTTTAATTCATGTTTTCCTTTTTGTTCTTAAGCTCTCTTTTAAAGAAAAGCCACTTAAAGTGACAGTTTCTCACTCTTAGTACTTTTGCCATTTCCTCAAATTGCAAGGCTTCTCCCATTAGACCATCTGGTATTTTGTGCAAAATGCACACCCCCATGATGTACTAATTGTCTCGAGAATTCAACTTTACAATTGTAATTAGTTCTTTTTCCGAAGTTTCTTGCTGCCATGGATTGTATTTTTCTAAATAAATGATAATATGGGATTGTCTGTTTCAGAGCAACAGCCTATTGTTTCCGGGAATATGCAACTCGGAAGCCAAGAGCAGGTTTGTCTTCTTTAAGAGGTGGGAGCACTCGGCACCTTACTGCTACACCCTCTGTGGAAATAGTCTTAAAAATGTACCCAGAAATATGATGAGAGAGATGTGAAGTAGAAAGCAAAAAAGAATTCCGAAACATTGTTTCATGGTATTCCTCCCCCAAAAATGAACACAAACTGGGTCTAAATAAATTATTCAAATATTAATAGAGAAGTATGTAATAAAAATCATGAATTCATGATCAAACTAAATAGTGAATGTTTAAATTTTAGAAATAAATTATTACAAAAAATGGCATATTGCCTTTAATCCCCCTCAAAATATTCCCCTTCCTTTGAATACACTTATCCCATCATTCTTGCAACTTTCTTTTCTTTTCTTTTCTTTTTTTTTTAATGTGGGTACTGGGAGTCGACCTCAGGACCTCGCGCTTGCCAGCAAGTGCTTGTGCCGCTGAACAATATCACTGGCCCTTTTTTTACTTTATGTGGGTACCGGGAGTCAAACTCAGGACCTCGGGCTTGCCAGGCAGGCACTTATGCTGCTGAGCCATCTCACCGGCCCTCTTGCAACTTTCCTAAGCAGTTCTGGAAGTTATCTTTTATGAGGGTCTTTATGAGCTAGGATCAGAAATGTCATACTGCTGCCAGGTGCTATGCAACAAAAAGGCAGGTTTGTAAGATCATTGCAGTGCATCCTCAACCATTTTATTCATTGGATCTGGCGTCATGCAACTTTTGGGTCTTCCCCAGAGTCAAAATAACCATGACGGGTAAACATTTTGAATGGATCCAGAACATCAAGTCTTCCAGGACAATGTGACTAAAGAGACAAAAAGGGACTTCCAGGACAGCTTCAGAAAGTGGCAAGAATGATGAGATATTGTGTGTTTGAAGCGAGAGGGAGTATTGTGAAAAGAACTAATGCAATGGGTCTTTTACTGTTAACAAATACTTTTTAATTTAAATATACACTGTGCATTCCAATCACACTTCATGTACTATATGTATTTATGTAACATTTAAACTATATTTAAATTATTATTTGTAACATCAATGAAAAAAAGAAAAAGAATGTCAGTGAGCATGCTACAGTCTTAGCAATATTTGAAATGGTAAAGAAGACATTCAGTGAGTCAATATTCTGGGTATGGTAAAAAAAACTCACATCTAATTTCAGCACAACAGGACCAGGTTGCAGCAAGAAAGGTACTTAGAAATATCAATATGTGAAACAAATGGTGCTAGAGTTACAGACAAAATTCTACAGAAATAAAAAATTGTGAGCTAAGTTGTGTCTGTGGAAGTGGAGATAATTAATTACATTAAAGAGAAGCTGCTGAAATAAAATGGACAAGGATGATTATTTGAGTATGAGGGTTGGGGAGAAAGATCTATAATAAAGGATCATTTCCATGTTCTGAGTTTGGGTAACTAGGTGTTACCAGTAATTCTTATGGAAATTTTGATGGGAAAATTGAATTTTTAAAAGGGTAACATGGGCCGGTGAGATGGCTCAGTGGCTTAAGCACCTGCCTGGCAAGCGCGAGGGCCCGAGTTCGACTCCCAGAACCCACATATGAAAAAAGGGCCAGTGATATCGCTCAGCGGCATGGGCGCCTGCTGGCGCGCGAGGTCCTGAGGTCGAACCCGGTACCCACAAAAAAAAAAAAAAAAAAAAGAGGGCAACAGGTATTGCTAATTTGATCATTCTGAAATGAATGGGCCTTTGGAGCACTGAAGTAGAAATATCCACTAGTCATTTATAACACATGCATGTAGAGCTCAGAGAGATATCAGGGTTGAATTTACAGACTTAGGAGCTATTGATGTAAATGTGTTAATTAAAATTACGAAGTGGAAGAAAAGCAAGAAGAACACAGAACGTGGAAAACACTTCTAAAGGATACAAAGGATAGCAGAGGAAGAACATTTAATGATGGAGGCAGAGAAAGAACAACTGAGAAAGAAACTGAGGAAGAAGGGATATTACTGAACACAAAGGACGAAATGAGGTTTACAAAAGAAAAATTGGTCAACACTAAGAACAAACCATCACTGATTCAGTGATAATCATTTGTTCAGTGGAATGGTTTTGGCACAGCTGCCAGTGTAGTGTGGAATGATCAGGGGAAGAATTTACTAGAATCACAAAGTGTAGGCAATGCAGGGAAGTGAAAGGAGAGTGATTTTGAAGGGAAGAGGATGGAGGTTCAAAATGGTGATTATTTTTCTGGAGGAAAAAATTTTCTGGAGAAGAAAACTAGGAAGAACAAATTTGAGGACTGTTATAGGCAGAGGAAAGCAAAGGAATGGAGAAACAGTTTAGAGGCAAAAAACTGGGAGGGGATAATAGGTTAAATAAAAATCCTGTGATGTCAAACTTTGCATACAGGGAGCAGGTGTTTACAATTCACCTGCAATATAAAGAGAGGCACTGCGATTGGAGAATGGAGTGAAGAAGGTAGAGTAGATAAGTTCAGGGAAATTGGACAGAAACCAAGGCAGCCCAAATATGCCTATTTATTTCCAGGCATATTTACCTGGTAGTGCAACCATTTTTTAATGTTTAACTCTATATGTACACAAATTGGTTTGGACGGAAAACATTTGCAAACTGTTGTTGATCACATAAAGATAAAAAATTGCCTTACTGATCTTATTTTAACAGCACATGACTACTCTATTTTCTTGCCCCTGCATCTGTGATTCTGGGCTTGACTTAAGCAGTTTACAAAACTACAAATTATTTTCTTCTTTTCTTCTTAAGTCTGTATAGATTTGCTTTCCCTAACAAATAAAATATATGAAATTTAAAAATCCAATAGTTTCTGAGTTAGAAGGCCTCTCCAGCGCATTAAAATGCTATTGGCAGATAACTTTCTAGAGATAAATCTTAACATTTACTAAAAGAGTAGAGATACATTTGTTTTCACACCAAGAAGAATGGTCCCTCAGAGAGGTCTATCGATTTCATAGAGATTTCAAAAAATGACTGCCTAAAAATAGCAGTGGCAATGAGAAATATGCTGCTGTACCTCCTCAGTAAACATAAGGAATTTGATTAGGCAATTAAGGCCATGTAAGCCTGATTCCTGCATTTCTGCAGAAAAAAATGCCTTTTGCAATACACTCAGGACAGAGACTGCACCTTGGCCATTTCTAATGCTCTGGAACTTACAACAGCATCCAGCATAGGGATGAAAGAAAGGAAGTGTGTAAAAGCCGGGAGAAGTAAAGGCATAATTCGCCTTGAAGATGTCAGGATATAGAAAATAAGTAATAACTAAAGGAAATAAGAACCATAAAGGAGGGTGAATGAATGTGTGTTGTAGCTTCCAAAGAACAAGATCTCGTGCCTCAGTAGATGTAAAATGTCCATGTAAGATAACTGCTGGTCAAAGTGTATCTGGAAATGAGATGCACAGTTCTTTGCTAGATTCAAAGATGCTTTAAAATTATTTTAGCAATGGACTTTCCGGAATAGTACAGCCTAGAAATCATATCACAGGTATAAGAAAAAGAGTTGAAGCAAGCAAACGTGTGTTGTCAGAGGAGAAGAGCAAATTCATGCGGAGTAGTCATATGGAAGAGATTAAACTTACTATTTCAGGGGGTAGAACAAAATGTTTTCCCTTTTTTTCTGTTGTGGAAACTGTAACTACAGTTGAGAAAATTATACTGTTCAGTTTATGGAATCTTTTGATCACCTCCCTTTATAATGACTTATGTATTGATTTGTTCTGTTTAATCCCTTCCACAACGCATTCCTGCTCTATCCCATAGACAATCAGGTATAATACAAATCTTTACTTTTTGTTTTTACTCTTGGAAAGTGTATATTAAGTGGCATTTTATATTCTATACAATTTTGTATTTAACTTTTACCAAACTTTATTGATTCTGGTATGCATGTTCACATAGTTTATATTCCTTTGTTTTTGAGTGCTGGGTAATACTCCATGGTGGATTTTAACCATGCCTTACCTATCCGTCCCTGAACCATGGGAAACTAGACTCAGATTTCCATCCCCTATCATTTATACTACCACTACAAATAAGCCATGAAAATATTTACACATGTCCTTTTGGAGACTGTTGTTGAAGAATCTGATAATGAGATATATATTTAGATGTAGATCTATCATCTATCTATCCATCTTTTATCTGTATCTATCAAAAGAGAAACTATAGATTATATAAATACAAGAATATAAGGAATTTATGAGAGGAATTGGCTCATGTAATTATGGAGCTTGAGAAATCCCACAATACATCATCTATGAGCTGGATACCCAAGAAAATCGCTAGTATGGCTCAGCTAAGTCAGAAAATTTCAGATTCAGAGATATTTATTGTACAATTGTTAGTGTGAGGCCAGAGGCATGGTGGGGGTTACCTTGGAGTGCTGGGATTGTGGGTATTAGGGTTGGAGTTATGGTTAGGATTTGTGTAGGCATTCAGTGTAGTGTTTGAGTGCAAGCACAAAAGGATTAGGGTGCAGGTAGGGTTAGTGTTAGGAATAATGTGCAATTATTTGAGTATTGGGGTGTGGGTAATAGGGTTAGGGTTAGTGTTATAGTTAGGGATAGTGTTGGGGTTCAAGAACCTGAGTATGGGGGTGCAGGTAATAGGGTTAAGGTTAGTGTTAGGATTCTGGTAGGGATTAGGGATATTTGGGGGTACAAGTACAAGAATATTGGGGTACAGTTATTACGGTTAGCACTAAATTCAGTTTAGGATTAGGGATGGTGTTGGGGTGAAAGTACTCGAGTATTGGGGTGCTGGTATTAGAGTTAGGAATAATGGTGGATGTGAGTACCTGTGTATTGGAGTGTGGATATTAGTATTAGCAGTAGCGTTAGTGTAAGTATTAGAGTTAGGGATAGTTTTGTGGTACAAGTACCCAAGTATTACTTTTCTCGTCATTGAGAAAAAAAATACTCAAAACCCAAAGTTAAAGGAGGAGAGTTTTATTGTACCTCACAATTTGTAGAGGTTTCAGTATATAGTTGACTGGCTCCAAGGCAGGGTGCCATGGCAGAGAGGCATCACAGAGAAGAAACAGTACATGGTGGGTAGAAGGCGGCAAAGCAACAAAGTAGCGGAGAAACAGCAAGCAGTGACAGCAGCCCTCTTCCTACCCTTATATTCTATCCAGGCTACATGCCCATAGGGTGGGTAGTACTCACACCCAGAGTGGGCCTTTCCATTATCTACACCCAGAACTATGCCAATCACCAATTGGTGGACTAATTTAGTAATCGCCCACCCTTTATCCCTGCATCACACACTTAATTCCAGTATTACACACTCTAGATGTGGCTACTTCTGAAAAGCTCCATCTATGAGCATATGCTGCTTTGGGGAGACATCTAGACACAAGTGATAACAATTGGGGTGTGTGTTTTAGGGTTAGGGCTGGGTATATGGTTCAGTTAAGGGGTAGGAAGTGCTGGGGTAAAAATGTATTGTGATGAGACAGTTAGGGTTATGGTTTGGGTTAAGCTTAAGGATAGTGTTGGGGTGTAAATACCCAAGTATTGAGGTGCAGGTATTAGGGTTGGTGTTAGGGTTAGGGTTTGAGATAGTGTTGGGGTGCAATTACCTAAGTATGGGGAGAGGGTTTTATGGTTAGGGTTAGGGTTCAGCTTAAGGCTAAGGACATTCTTGAGGTGTAAGTACTGGAGTATTGGGAGGGTTCAGGTTACTGATAGGATTAGGGTTCAGATTAAGTACAAGGAGTGTCTTGGCATGCAAGTAAGAGAGTATTGGGGTATGAGAATTAAGGGTAGGGTCAGGGTTAGTTTTAGCTTTAGATAAAGGAATAGTGTTGGTTTGCAAGTACTCAAATATTGGGGTACAGATATTAGGGTTTGGGTTAGGGTTCAGGTTTGGGTTAGGGTTGGAGATAATATTGGGGTGCAACTGCTCAAGTATTTAGGTGCAGGTATAAGTGTTAGTGTTAGGGTTAGTGTTAGCATTAGAGGTAGTGATATTGTTGGAATGCAACTATCTGAGTATTGAGGTGTGGATGTTAGGGTTAGGGTTTAATTAGGGGTAGTGTTGGGGTGCAAATACAAGTGCCTTGATGTGTGGTTATTAGGGAGGGTTTTGATTACAGTTAGGGTTTGGGTTAGGGTTAGGGATGGTGTTTGCATGCTAGTACAAATTATTGGAGTGCAAATATTAGAGTAAATGTTAGGGTTAGGGTAAGGGATGGTGTTGTATGAAAGCATGTGAGTATTTGGGTACAGGTATTGTTGGGGTCAGGGTTAGTGTTAGTATTAGAGTTAGGGATAGTGTTATATGAAAGCATGTGAATATTTGGGTGTGGGTATTATTGTTAGGGTCAGGGTTAACATTAGTATTAGAGTTAAAGATAGTGCTGGTGTGCAAGTACATGAGTTTTGGGGTTGGGTATTAAGTTTGGGGTTAGAGTTAGTGTTAGATTTAGGATTAGTATTGGGGTACAAGTGCCCAAGTATTGGGGTGCAGTTATTGTGGCAGTGTTAGGATTATGGTCAGGGTTAATATTGGAGTGCAATTAATCATGTGTTGTGGTGTGATTATTAGTCTTAGTGTTAGGGTTAATGTTATCATTAGAGTAGTAATAGTGTTGGTGGCAAGTACCTGAGTATTGGGATGTGGTTATTAGGGTTTGAGTTAGGGTTAGGTTTCAGGTTAGGGTTAGGATTAGGGTTAGGTTGCAAGTACACAAGTATTTGGGTATGGGTATTAGACGAGTTATGGTTAGGGTTAGGCATAATTTTGGTGCAGGTATTAGTGTCAGAGTTAGTGTTAGGGATAGTGCTGGGGTGCAAGTACCCATGTTACAGTGTGAGTGTTTGGGTTAACGTTAGGGTTAGGGTTCTGGTAAAGGTCAGGGATAGTATCGGAGTGTAATTACCTGAGTACTGGGGTGCAGATACTAGGGTTAATGTTAGGGTAGTGTTATCATTAGACTTAGAAACAGTGCTCAGGTGCAAGAACCATGTATTGGAGAGCATTTATTAGGGTTAGGGTCAGGGATAAGGGTAGTGTTGGGGTACAAGTACACATATATTGGGGGTGGGTATTACTGTTAGGGTCAGGTTTAGGGATAGTGTTGGGTTCAAGTTCTGGAGTACTGGGCTGCATGGGTAATGTCTGAGTTAGGTTTACTATTACAGATGTTGATAGTTTTGGTGTGCAAGTACCAAGTTCTGGGTTACCGGGTACCTGGATAGGGTTAGGCTTTTGGTTGGTATTAGAGTTAGCAATAGGGATAGTGCTGGCATAGCAGTGCCTGAGTATTAGGGTGCGGGATACCTGGATAGGGTTAGAGTTAAAGGGATAGTGATAGTGTTGGGGTGCAGTACTCAAGTATTGGTGTGTGGTAAACCCTGATAGAGTTATTGTTAGGGTTATGGTTAGGGTTAGTGTTGGGATTCAAGCATTCCTGCATTAGAGTGCAGTGTTTATAGTTAGAGTTAGTGAAAAATACACTGTGTGGTGGATGTACCTGAGTATTAGGGTGTGTGGTACCTAGATAGGGTGAGAGTTAGGGTTAGGGACAGTGCTGGGTTTTTTAGTACCTGAGCATTAGGGTGCAAGGTACCATATAAGGTTAGGATGTGGGTTATTGTTAGTGTTAGGGGGTATGAGTGCCAAGTTGGAATGGGGGATTAGGGTTAAGATTAGGGTTATGGTTGGGAATAGGTATACAGTTGGATTTCAAGTACCTGATTATTGTGGTGCAAGATATCTGGATATGATTAGGTTTAGTATAAGGGTTAGGGTTAGGGATAGTGTTAGGGTGCAAAAACCCCATATTTGTATGTGGGGTACCCAGATAGGGTTAGGTGTAGGTTTAGGTTTAGGGATAGGGATAGGCATAGTTTTGGCATGGAAAGACATGAGTATTGGGGTACTGGGTATGCTGATAGGGTAGGCTTAGGGTTAGGGTTGGGGTGAAAGTACCCGAGTATTAGGGTTAGGGGTTAGGGTTAGTATTAGGGTTAGGGATATGGATTGTTTTGGGGTGCAAGTACCCAAGTATTGGTATGTTGAGTTAGGGTAATGTTTAGTTCTATAGTTATAGTGTTGGGGTGCAGGTACCTAAGTATTGGGGTGTGGTATACCCAGATAGAGTTTGAGTTAGGGTTAAGGATAGTGTTGGGGTGCAAGTACCAAAGTATTGCAGGGTTAGAATTAGTGTTACATATAGGGACATTGTTGGGCTTCAAGAACTTGAATATTGGGTTGCAGGGTACTTGGAGATTAAAGTTAGGGTTAATGTTAATTAAATTTGAAACAAGCAGGTCAAAATATTAATAAATGAGAAATTTGAAAGAGGAACCCATACGCATGTCTCTTGTATGTTATATTCTATAATTTGCTATATGCTTAACCTGTTTCAAACATTTTACAAAGAACAATAATTGAAACCATATGGAATTAATTGAAACACTATGTTTTAGAAATTGATAGTTACTGAAATGCAACTGCATAGGCTTAATATGTACAACGGCTTTTCTAATTTGAGCTGCTTGACTCTTTAAAACCAGTCTCTCCATTGAGATGTTATGAATGATACAGCCAAGAACACGCTGATGATATGGAAGATGATATATTTCATCTTTGCAAAGTATTCTTTGGAGGCACATATGAAGGTCAGGCACATTAACTAGAAATTAAAAACCCCAATTAAAAGAAATTCTTCTGCAGAAATGTGCAGAAAGACCTAAAAGGCATTTCAAGAGGCATCCTGAGTTTCACATTAGGAAGCAATTAGACATATAATTGAGTGCTACAGGAACAGATGAGTTATCCAAATAATGAAAAAAATAATCAAATGTTTGCTAGGTCTGGCAACCTACCTGCTGAGAATGCCAGAAAGAGAGCTGTGCCTCCTCTCTTTCCACAAACCTCATTCATCTCATTCACTGTCAGACGCTCAGGTCGTTAAGGATCTAAACCCAACAAAGTTATCTATTCTTCAAAATTCTTACCACCTTGACTTCAAAATTATTATCAGTCTTGATCTGCAAGATTTTCTTTGCAGTGACTTCTCTGATGCAGTTTCCATAGTTTTCCTCACAAACCATTCCATCACGTGTTTCGAACTCATGATCTGTAATCAGAAACTGACCCATATTTCTTTAAACATTTCCTGTGTATCATTTTCTTTCTTTTGTGTGTGTGTGTGTGTGTGTGTATCATTATTTTCTATGCAGTTCTTTGAAGAAAAGAGTATATTCTTAACTTCTGTGTGCTTCAAGGTCTAGAAGACAGTCATTGGTGTTTTCTTTCCCTCTCTTGCTCCCAAATAGTCTCCACACTCTTTCATCTAAACTCTCAGCCAAAACCATCAAACCTCACCATCTTGTCCTCCCCTTGCTTACTTTCACCTTCTGGCTCTCTGGTTATTCCCTTTCATTGACTGATGGCTATGGTTCCTGATTTGTTATCTTCTTCTTTAACAGTCCACAATTTCCAAATTTCAATATTGATTCTCCACAGTACTAAATTTCCTTATCACCAATAGCAGACTTTTTATATCTACCTCTGACATCTAGTACTTTGATATAATTTAAAACCTTGAGAACTTTTATAACTTTCATCACACATTTTATTCTATTACAGAGACCTCCTAGCCTTCATGCTCATCTGTCTGATAGTCCTTCAACATTTTAAAATATCCATTGAGATGTCCAGTCAATTGACCCAACCAAATCTTCTCTAGTGTTCACCTTTTTAATCCTTTCCTTCTTCTCTTACTTCTGTGAAACAGAATTACATATGCTGCTTTGCCAATACTAACTCTCTCACATTTTCTATTCTCTGTTAGATGAGTTGGGAATACTTTCAACTATAGTTAAATTTAACTATCTGTCATTTCTTAGAAAACTGAACACTGACAAATGAAAAATACAAAACCGCATTGACTTGTCTCAGTACAAATTCTTGATGACAATTGTCAGATAAGTCCTTGAAACTGCTTAGAATTTCTGTTACATTCCCAACCCTTTTCCTATTCACAAGTAACTTTTATGCTTTCTACTTTGTCTTTAAAATTTCCAGATGACAACCTCATCTAACACTCAGTTGTTGTCCTTGTCATGTACTTCACTGAGAAGATACAAGCAATTAAAAAGGGGACTTTCCTATCTTACCACAACCAGTGTATGCTGCTTCCATCTGTCACTATAGTGAAATGTCCCCGTCCTCTTCAAGGGGCCACTCACGCGCTTAGATACTAGATCAGTGATTGCAAACCTTGTAGAGCTTTCAAGGATAACAAACAGCCCACTGTGGCATGCATGCCATAGGTTACCATCAGTACTCTAGATCCACTGCCAGTGCTTGAGAGTAAGCCATGATCATCTCTTGCTTGGACTACTACAACAACTCCATAACAGCTTTTTTCTTTTTCTTTTTTCATGCTTTCTTCTTGATCTGCTATAATATATTCACAACCCGGCATCCAGTGCTCTTTTAAAAACATCTCACCACACCAGCTTAAAATCATCCAATGGCTTTCTATGCCAATTAATATAAGATAAAAAATTCATATTTTAATGTTAAAGAACTAGTGTTTGATGACCTGTTCTGTCTCATCTTCTGTCGACTTCTTTCCAGCCATGCATTCTTGGCTAATTCCTGTTTCATAGTGGTTATTGACTGTGCCAGGAATGCTTCTCACCTCCATTTTTTTTGCTGTTGTTGTTAGTGGGAATCAAACTCAGGACCTTGAGCTTGTCAGGCAGGCACTTGTGCCACTGAGCTATATCCCTGGCCCCTCACCTCCATATTCTTAAGAATAACTCTTGCATAACTTTCAGATACTGGTTTTACAAATCTCATTCATTCAGAAAAGTTTTCACTGACTACCTGTTATGGTTTGTATCTAGATATCCCCCCAAAGCCTCATGAACCCATAGGTGGGGATTTGAGGAGGTGGCTGGATCACTGGTGTATGATACCTGGGTTAAGGGTAAGTAGTGCTGGATTAGTTCACTGACTGGTTTAGCACAGTTCTGGGTGTGGCTGAATGGATTTACTGGAGACAGAAGCCCTATCCTGGGTGTGGGTGGCACCAATAGGCTTGTAGTCTAGATGGAATATAAAGGGACAGAAGGAAAGCAGGTTCACTGCTTCCTGCCTACCCTGCCATGGACTATTTCTCCTCTACAATGCCCCTCTGCCATGCCGCCCTGCTTTGGAGCCAGCTGACTACAGAATGAAACCTCTACAAACTGTGAGCCAAAATAAACCTTTCCTTGTGGGTATCATGTATTTTGTGCCAGCAACAAGAAAATAACTAAGACCCTACCTCCGTTATAAAGTTGCCTGACTCTGTTTTTCTGCCCCTAAATCTCTTTTAAATCTCTTAGTGGAAATACCAGTACATTATCTGAAATCTGCGGGAAGGATTCAAGGAGAAGAGATCCCCACAGATTGATGCCTGAGGCCAAGTTGCATACACGTCAAAGCTCTTCCAAAATATAAGCAAGAAATAAACCTTGATTTTCATAAGAACAAATCAGTGGCTATTTTTTCATGCAAAGCTGAGTAATAAAACATTGTATTAGTGTAACTATTATGAAACCCACAAGAATTAGTCTCCTAAAACTCAGCAGAAAATCAACTGCTGACAAAAGAATAGTTGTGTTAGCTTTAAAGAAAAAATGGTTTATTGGATGGAGAAGGAGATATAACATTTGATGCAGAATGATACCAGACAATGATTTGGGGACATGAAATGTTGAGGAAGTTGTAAGTAATCGAGTGGGACTGAAATGTGCCATGATTGAAAAATATTAAAACAAAGGAAAGGTAAATTAAGTTGGACTGTAAAGGGCCTTACAAGTAATCTGGGACTTCTTTATGGGCCAACAAAGCAAACTTTAGTAAGGACTGTTGGACTAATATGGGAGTGTTAGAAAACTTACTCTGAAGACAGTTTGGTGAAGTCATTAAACAGTGGAAAGATTTCAGGAAAGTGCACTGGAATAATTTTGGTGAGTTTTTTTTTTTTTTTTTTTTTTTGTGGGTACCGGGGGGTAGACCTTAGGACCTCGTGCGCCAGCAGGCGCCCGTGCCGCTGAGCAATATCACCGGCCCCTTTTTCGTATGTGGGTTCCGGGAGTCGAACTCGGGCCCTCGCGCTTGCCGGGCAGGCGCTTAAGCCGCTGAGCCATCTCACCGGCCCCTTGGTGAGATATTTTGAGTACTGGAATAAAATAATCATATATTTATTTCTAAAAGAAACATCTGAGAAAATGGGTACTTTTTCACTTTTCTTCCTTTTGCTTTAATCTCAGAGTCTCAAAGTATATTTAAATTTCCTGCACTATAGGCAATTAATGTCATTATAACAAGAGAAAAATAGTATTATCAAAGGAGTACAAAGGAAAGACAAATGACACTACATTTCTTTTATACATGATTTGATTCCCTGACTAACCCACTTTTATGGAACATTTAAGGATATGGCATTGTTTTAGAATGGTAATACATGTCATAAAAATTAAAAGTAACTTTAATTTTTGTTTTGTTTCTCTATCATTTCCTATTTATAGTGGCCACTTGAATGCTTTTAGAGCAAGGTGTTCATCAATCAGGGAGTCAATCTGCTTCTCACTTATTTCATTTCTTGTTTCCTAAACATGAGCTTTCCGCCACTCCCTGAAATCTACATCTCTATTTCATACTTTTGACCTTCAGATCCACACACACGCACACACACACATACCCACACCTATGCATATATGAAGTGGGATAAAAAATATAGTGAATTTTTTTTAAATTACAGCAAAAGACATTGCCATTAACTCACCTCAGAATATTATGTCATTTTCAACTCACTTATTCCATCATTTTTCTTCTTTTCTGCCACCTTTTTTTTTTTTTTTTTTTTTTGTGGGTACCGGGGGGACGACCTCAGGACCTCGCGCGCCAACAGGCACCCGTGCCGCTGAGCGATATCACCGGCCCCTTTTTCGTATGTGGGATCCGGGAGTCGAACTTGGGCCTTCGCGCTTGCAAGGCAGGCGCTTACGCCGCTGAGCCATCTCACCGGCCCTCTGCCACCTTTTAAAGCAGTTCTGAAAGTGTTTTTTCATCAGTATCATTAGTAACTCTGTCTTGGCTGTTTTACTGCCCTGAATCCATTCAAAAGGTTTACCTTTTAGGTCCATTTCTACTTTGAGGAAGAGCCAGAAACCACACAGTGCCAGATTCAGTGTGGGTAGATAACAACACACCGTAATGTTTTTACAAGCCTGCCTTTCCTTTGGATGGCACTCAGCAGCAACATTCACCATATTTTGATCGCACCTAGTAAAGTCTCTCATGAAAGAGAACTTTCAGAACTGCTTCAGAAACTGGCAAAAACAATGGGAAGAGTGTGCTCAAAACAAAGGATAGTACTTCTGAGGGGGATTAATAGCAGTGTGTCTTTTCTTGTAATAAAATTTTAAATTAAATATGCACTGTAAATTTTGATGAGCCCTTGTACACTTTCTCAATGCAGTTGACTTATATAATGTAAGGTGATTTTTAAAACAATCCTTAGGAGAAAGTATGGAAAATAATCTAACACAGAAAGGTAAGAAAATGTGTCCCTATTATATTACCCAGATAAATTGAACTTTAAACCTTGAAAGTTCTTAAGTTAGTATTTTTCTTTGCAATTGGAAAAACATATTACATTGAATTTGAGACTCACAGGAATTCTACAGCTCAGGCTAGATACCTAAGATTCTTTTGATGTTGAATACAAAGAGCATATGTGGCCACACAGGGCAGAGTCAGCTTCGTGGGTACATAACTTGGACCGTTGTACAGACCCTGCTTTTAGAAGGGTCATATGCTTGGTTTAACACTCTGTCACTGCCATCTGAAAGCTACTGAACACAGAGCCTTGCGTTTTCACTTTTTCCCTAGAACAATAAATTATGTGGGCATTATTGGCATTTGCATAAAATGAAATTTATGCAAAGAGATACCCCAAAACTTAAACGGCAGATTCAAGGAAAGGGCATCAAGTTACTTTACTTATATTGCAATGCTCTTTTCACAGCTCAGTGCCCTCTTGAATTATGCACTGGATCCATATCTTCTGAGCTAGCTTTTTCAAGTTTCGTAGCTCATGAAGGTTCATCAACTCTAAGCCTTCCAATACTAATCTAGCATTATGTAAGAGGCAGTGGGAGATTTAACCTGTATTTTTCTCTGTATTGAAAACAATTTCAGCTCTAACTTTTGCCCAGTATTTTTTTTACTAGGCAGAAAAACGAATCCCAGGGCTCCCTTATTTGTAGGTAAAATGGCTGTGGGTTATTGAAACAGAGGCTGTATCTAATCCTTAATGCTTCACTCTGAAATAACGTGGCTGTTCAGAGTGCACATGGACTTGCAAAAGAGTGCCCGAGTGGCTTATCTGTACAAATAAAATTTGTAAAGGACATCAGGAGCCTATATCCTGGTATTTCACCCCTCTAATTCCATAAGAGAATATTGGAAATCTTGTACACAGGCAAGATAGGAAGGAAATGAAGTTACTTTGCCTGTAGCTTTTTAAAATATCCATTTTAACAAATAACATATCTCAGTCCTCCAGAGATGCACTTTATTACTGTAGTTAGAGGAACTCTCTTTAGGTGATATGCTTGAGATATGCCTGATACACAGATAGAAATATTTTTCAAAATGCTTCGGAACTTTTAACACTCTCTTGGATATTCAGCGTATAAACAATGCACTTTTTTTTCTATACACACTAGATTTACGATGTGGACAACAAATTTAAAAAGTAGGGCAAAATTAGTCACAAAGTATGTTTCGGTTTTACACTTAGATCTTTATCAAAAAGTCATCTTTGTTTCTTTCCAGTATTCATAAAATCAGTGACTTTTGGAAAAATCTTCGGTGAAGTCGTTTATTTTGTGCAAATTTAGCAACAACGCATCCCCTTCTCCCCGAAAGAACACTGTACCACCCCTCGTTTAGAGGGCATTGTGCTGTTTTACGAGTGAAACCTTGTTTTGTTCCAAGGAACAACTAGGCTGGGGATTTCTGAGCTACCTTTGTATCACTGGTAATCTGACCTGCAGGCTTGGAACTCTATATCGAAACCTTGGAATTAATTGCTCAATATAATACTTAGGTAGAGGGGGAAAAATACCTGGCACTAAAAGAGCTAATTTAATTGTATAATACATGCAAAAGTGTGTTTTAATGATTGTAGTCATGTGTAAATATCATTAAAGTAAGCGTCTGTCCTTTTCGTTCATAATATATTACTTCCGTAAAAACCGGTGTTTTCACATGGTGTCCGTTACTTTAATAAATATCTATTGAATGAGTGAATAGGGCCAGCTGGAAAATATAAGTCTAAAATATTTCATTTTTTATATGATATGCCAAATTTCGTGATCAGCACAAAAAAATCACTCAGAATTAATATAAGATTTTGGGGCAATGGAAAACAAAACTCTGCTTAATTAGAGATGTAAACATTGCAGAAGGAATTTTCGATTGCACCAGGTTTGCTTGCGTGATTATATAAAGCGAGTCCAGTTAGCTTTCGTTTTTATTAGTGCACGTTTGCAGTACACACTGATTACATTCAATGTGAGGGGTTGGCACATGCACATAACACATCTTAACTCCTTTTATGTACCCTTCGCTTCCCTTTCTCCTCCTTCCATCCATGACTTGGTCCTCTTCCCATTTGCAAAAGCTCTATCGCCCTATTTCCTATTATCTTTTATTTTATTCTTTAATTTATTTATACTTTAGGTTTTTCTCCCAAAAGAGTTAAGGAACTCATGTACAGTGATCTATGCACATCCATGTTTACAGCAGCACAATTCATAATTGCTAGATCTTGGAAGTGACTTTGTATGTTCATCAACAGAAGAAAAGGTAAAGAAAATGTGGTATATTTATATACAATGGAGTACACTCTGCTATAAAGAAGGACAAATCCTGGAGATTATAATATTAAGTGAAATAAATCAGAAGAAATTTAACTTTTATTTTTTATATGCAGGTACTGGGAGTCGAACTCAGGACCTCGCGCTTGCCAGGCAGGTGCTTATGCCGCTGAGCTATATCACCGGCCCTAAATCTAACTTTTAAATCAGAACTGTACATTTGTTTGTTCATTTATTGTATGAAATAAGGAGCTATGTTTATATGTTTTTAATAAATTCATTTTTAATAAAAATAATATATTTATGTAAAATTTTATACTTCAATATACGTATACCTTGTAAAAAGATTAAACCAAGATAATTCACATATCCATCACCTCTTCAGCTAATCTTTTTTTGTGTGTGAGAATAGTGATAATGTTAAAAACTCTATTCTTTTAGTGATTTTGAACTAAACAACGCATTCTTATTAATTGTAGTCATCCATCCAGGAGTGGTGGTGAATGTCTGTAATCCTAGCACTCTGAGAGGCTGAGGGAGTAGGATTGTAGCCTGGACAACTTTGTGAGACCTTGTCTCAAAATTAAAAATAAAATTTCAAAAGGAACCAAGCATGTAGTTTAGGAAAAAATCCTGGGTACAATCCCCAGTGTCACAAAATAACAACAGCAAAACAAAACAAATGTAGTTTCCAATTATTCCCCCAGTCTCACTGAAACTTCGTACCCTTTGATCATTTGCACCCTATGATCATCTCCTAACATGTTTCTCAGGTCTCCTCAAACTAAGCCCTGGTAACCGCCTTTCTCTTCTGTATCTATGAAATTGACTTTCTCAGATTCCACATATCATTCAGACCTGTTAGAATGGCCATAATAAAAATGAATATTTTGATACATAATTAACAAATAAAGATGTGTGATAATTTTTTATGTGACAATCAACCTATAAAATTATAACAATGTTTATAATATACAAATTATGGACAACTACAGTAATGAGACACAAAAAGATAACAGCATCTTGTTATGAATACGTAGGAAAAGTGAATCATTGTAACTGCAGACACAGAATGATTTATTCAATAAATTATACTAAGATAATTGGCTTTGCAGTCAAAAACGGGCTATAAATTCCAGTTACTTATCATAAATAAAATAATGTAGACATAAGCTAAACATAAAAAGCTTAAAGTTACAATAACAAAACTATTAGGAAAAAATAGAGGTCACGTAATTACTGTGGTAGGAAAAATTTTCCGCAGCATACATACACTATTTTGAAAGTGATTTAAAAATCTACGTATTTCCTTATATAAACATTTAAAAGAAAATTGTCTACATATGAAAAATTAAGGTAATAGGCAAATGACAGAGTAAAAATGATAAAAAAAATAACTAGGGCCGGTGATATAGCTCAGCAGCATAAGCGCCTGCCTGGCAAGCGTGAGGTCCTGAGTTCGACTCCCGGTACCCGCATATTAGGAAAAAAAAAAAAACTAAATATAGAAGCAAGCAAAGTATATGTCAAGGCAATGTTTAGGTGTTTTTAATAACTGAGCCAATTTCTTAAAAATAACCAGGCAGTATTTCGTAGAAATATGGCTTTTCTAGAACAATCTTATGATCTAGTAATACTAGATTTACATTTCTAGACAATTATAATTTGCTGAAACTAAAAAGATGCTGCATTTAATAAGAGAAATTATGGATATAACAATTTTTTACAGCGCTCAGTAATCATTCTTGCCTTTCTGACATTTATCTGGCCTTGTCATTAACTCAGGGGATCCGTAAATGACCTTCGATTTCTGACCATGCTACAAAATCTGAAGATTAATTGATACCAATGTTAACTTTTATCTGAAGATCAGCTATTATATCTGAGTAAGTTTCAATTGTATCTACTAAAACCCTTTATGGGCAAAGACAAATTTGTATTCTTTGATCCTTTGATAATGGGGGAGAATACAAATGTATTAAAATTTGATGTATTTTTCCTGTCTTGCCAGTGACTTCATAAGCTAATAATGACATTGCCAAGTACTCATTGGTCAAAGAATCTTGAATGGAAAACATTCTCTTCTTTATGGAATGATTCAAATTAACACACTGAAATTTTTACCTAAACAAGATATCAGACAACAGAATAAAGAAGATAGAGTTCAGAAAGTTTAGTAACTTGACTTCAACAGCTTGTTACATCCAAATTTGACTTTGAGGAAAGGAGAATTACGTGAATATATTTAAGCTTGAAAGGCAACTAACTGTGACCGGACATGAATTTGATCAGACTGAAAGAAATCAAATGAATGAAAAGACTGCAAAGTTTTTAGTGCATTGAAGTAGCAGAGAAGTAAGTAGTGCCTAAATTAGAAAACATATTAATGAAAAAATATTGACGGTACAGGAACAGAGTATATGAAATCTAAATAAATGGTTATAGCAAAGAGAAGTACTAGGAAAGGAGCCCCACTGATAGCCATTTAGGAACTTACAAAACTGTCGTATATACGTGCAATGGTAACTTATTTGAGAATAAGACCTACTTTCAGCAACTATGGGGCACCTGTTGCCTATATATATATTTTCTATCTTAATTTGGGCTATTATGAATAATGCTGCTATGAAACTGTGCATATGTATTTTGTTGAACATAAGGACAAGTTTCCTTCCAGAATATACCCAGCCATGGAATGATGTGTCTAAAAGTGTTCACGTTTGAATTTTAGTATTAATTTCCAAACACCTTACTTGAATAGTTTCATATAATTATACTCAAGTCAACAGTGTGATATATTTCGGTGTATGCCAACACATATTTTCTGACCTTTTCAGGGAGCCATTGTTAAGTTATCTCATTGTGGTTTTAATTTTCATTTCTCTGATTACTGTAGTGGGTGTCCACTTTTGTGAACTGACTTTCAATTTTTTACCCATTTTCTTTCTTGTTTGTTTTGTTTGTGTCTATTTGATTGGCTTGTTTGGTTAAAATGCTTTTCACATTGTAGATATAGTCATATCCTCTGTCTGATATGTATTCTAAAAATGTATTTTCCCAGTCTATATGTGGCTTTACTACAAGTGCAAATTTAATGTAAATGAATTTACCAATGTTTTCTTAAATATTGTACACTTATTAGAAAATTTTGCCATCCCACAGTTATGAAAATATTCCTCTTTGTTTTCTTTTAGACTAGTTTTATGGTTCATTATATAATTTGACTTGACAAATGGCCTACGTATACTTGTAAACAATTGAATTCTCCAGTTGGTGAACATTTTCATACATGTCAATAGTTCAAAACAGTTAATTCAGTATTTCTATATCTTGACTGAAAATTGTTCATGATCTAAAAATGATACAGAGGTATATTAAATGCTTCAATATACTAAGATACATGTGAAAAACTTTAAGTTTATTGATTTATCCATCCCTCCTTTTAGTTCTGTCAAAATTTGCTTTATATATTTGAAGCTGTCATTTGGTACATACAAATTAAGCGTATTGTATCCTTATTTTCAGTTGAACAATTGACTCCTCATCATCATGAAATGCATCTTTTTATTTGCTATGACATTTATTTTTTTACATGATCTCTCAGATGTCAATAAAAGTATACCAGCTTTCTTTCAGGAGGTATACCTGTTCCTATTTTTTAACTCACAAGTGTTCTCTGTTCTTATATTTGAAGTACATTTCTTGAAATAGGCAATAGTTATGTTTTTAAACATTTATAGAATTTGATATGCTTTTATTGAAGTCTATGAAACATTTTAATTAATGTAATTACTGAAAAAATGGATTTTAAGTTTCTTATCTGTTTTTATTTGTTCTTTGTTCCATTTCCTCTTTGTCATATTTTGTATTTATAAAGTCTTTATTATTTCCATTTTTATCCTACATTAAATTTTAAATTACAGTCTTTTATTTATTTTTAGTGTTTACCTTAGAAATTATATTAAATATCCCTTATTGTTACCATCTACTTTAAATTTGAAACTTTATCACTTATTAATCATAATGAGATTGATATATTTTACTTTTACCAACATTATATATTTTGTGTCTATATTTTATACATTTTACTTGTATTTATTTTCAAAATTCCATTTATCATTATTACTGCTACATTATTATTTTAAATGCTAATATTTATTTCCATACATTTAATATTTGTTAATCTTCAATCTTTTCATCAACTCTATGGTTCAATGGGTAATTGTATTTCTTCGGTATTCTTTTAAAATGCTTGGTAGTATGGGTCCCCTGGTGATTATAGTTATATGCATCTGTGGGTGTGAGTGTGTGTACATATATGAGAGCATTTTCATTTTCAAGATTGTTTTGCAAATTATGGAAACTTAGGTTGACATTTTTTTCTTTCGGTACTTTTAATAGTATTTATTTTTAAATTGTGTCTGTTGTAGAAAGCACACACATTATCTTTAAATCCAATCTTTATTTCTTTAGCTTTTAATGGGTTTGTTTACACGGTTATCATCTAAAATTAAAAATCTACCATCTTGCTCAGTTGTTTCTTATTTGTTTCATTTACTCCTTTTCCTCTCTTATTTTCTGCATATCTGTAAGTTTAGTTGTGCATTTTCATGATTATATTTTAATAAATTTGCAGAAAATCATTTATACACACTTTAAACCTGCTAGTACTTGCCCTAGAATTGACAATACATCTTTTTACATATTCTAAGCCTGCCCTCAAATTTATATTACAGCATCACATATGATGGAAGAGCCTTACAACATTATCCTTTCAAATTCTCCATTCCCTGTACATTTTCCATTATGCTTTTAATTTTACATAGGCTATAAATGCACAATACAATTTTGTTTTAGGCAGCCAATTATCTTTAGAGCAAAAAGTCTTATTTTTTAATGTTTCATTTTGTATGGTAATAATTTCTCTGCAACACCAAACCAATTCACGATTCCTAGTCCTTAAGTCAGCATCTACAAGTACAAGTTCTTGCCTAGTCAGAGGATATTGCTACTTAGTACTTGAAAGCGTGAGTGCTTATTTTTAAAGAGCATTATTGGAATCCACAATTTATGGATTTATAAAGGGAAACAGTATAAACTAAGAATGAAGAGCTAACTGGGAATTAGAATATAGACAGTCAGTCATTTATACCTATGATAGGGAAAGTTTTCAGTGAATAAAGGGATGATTTCTTTCAGTCATGTTTAGGAAAATTTTACACAAGAACTTTTTAGCATAAATTAGAAGAGAGTATAAGACTGTTTTAGTCTAGGATGGTAGCAATAAATTTTTTTAAAAATGGATAAGTAATAAGCACATTAATATAATTAGTTAAATGCAGGGATAATATAGAAACTGGAAATAATTCAAAGATTTACAATCTAAATGGGAGACTAAAATCTGACTTGGGATTTTTTAGGATGTATAATCACTCATATTTTGGATTTGACTAAAATGCATTTCAGACAACTGAAAGAAGCTAGTCAAGGAGGTCTTAAAATGGAAGAGTATATTGAAACCAAAATGAGACATTACTACCCACGAGGCAGAGGGCTAACATGAGAGGATTGACAAAACCAAGTATTAGTAAGAACATGGAGAAAACAAACTTATATACAATTTTAATGGAAATAAAAATTGGTTCCACCACTTTGAAAACATGAGTAGTACATATAAAAACTGATATAGATAGGCAGATAAATGGGTGGACAGATAGCTAGCTAGATATAGATAGATGATAGATACATAGATAGATACAGAGATGATAGAGAGATAGATAGATAGAGAGAGAGATAGAGAGATAGATAGATAGAGAGATCCAGATACTTCTTTTCCAACCAGGTTTCACAATGGATCCATAATCTCTGCCTTATGATATTCAGTCCACATGGTTGTGGTCTCTTACAATGAATGGGGCTGACTTCTGTACCCAACAGGATTTGGTATGATTTCCAAAACTATGTATAAATGACACCATGGTTTCTAATTCACCCTTTCTTGGATAAATCTCTTTTGGAGAAGCTAGCTGCCATGTCATTCAGCAGACTGCATTCAAGCAGTCTTGTAGAGAGGCCCACATTGTAAGCAAGTAAGGCCTTCTGCCAACATCCACGTGAGTGATTCATCTTAGAAGCGCATCCCTTAAACCCAATTAAGTCTCAGACAACTGCAGCTAAGGACAACATCTTGACTACAGGTTCATAAAAGACTGAGCCAAGAAGGCTCACCCGAAGTGCTCTTGCGTTCGTAACTGAAATGGTTTAAGATACTAAATGTTTATTAATTTTTGGAGCCGCTATATGTAAGATGATATATCCTCTAACCAAATAATTGCACATTCAGATAAAAATATCAAAAAAATGCATATATTCATGCACAATGTGAGAAGTAAACTTTGCTGATAGCAGCAGTTTTTAAATAGTCTGAAATGGAAACAAACCAAATGATCTTTAACAGTAGAGTATCATACAAAAATGATAATAGAATTCTGCTACAAACAAAAACATAGATTAATCTTACAGGCATTGCATTGAGTAATGGAAGCCAGATAAAGCAGCTCAAGCTGTATGATTTCATTGATACATATTTTATTTGCAGGTAGGGATAATCTATAGAGATGGGAGCCAGAATTTAGTTCCTTTTTGCAAGGTATTTAATTGGAAAGAAATCTGAGGCAATACTGAGATCTCAGTATGTGGTCTGGCTGCATATTTCTTCTCATGGGTATTTGATCTCATGAAAATTTATCAAATTATTTATGTATTTTTCTTCAATTGTTTTGCATCAAAATATTTCCTTTACAAAAATTTCTATCATCTTTTCAACTATCATAGCACTTCATAAACAGTAAATACTTGTTAAATATGAATATATTGCAAAATAAGACACTGCAGATTGTATGCTAAGGTGACTTTCTATTCAATTTTAGAAAATATTTTCAAATTAATATTATATGTATTTAGTTACACATATCCAACTTCTTATTGCTTTGTGTATATAACTCTTGTATACATATGTTTAAAATTATAATTTGAAGTATTAACAAAAATCATTCACCCATGTTAAGGTTTACCTAATAAAATATTTAGCAATTTTTGATTTTAGCAAGAATTTTCCTCTTCTGATAATTTTTAAATTATATAGATTATTTTCAACCTGGATGAACTAAGCCTATTTACAGCTGAAAGATGGAGCTTCAAAATATCTGATTTTGAAGGTACTAACAACTTCTTGGTGACAATTCAATAACTGGAACTTAAATTAAAATGGACTTTTTATTGATTAGAGTATTTATGCTGCTGTTTAGCTCATGTCTTAAGATGAAAGTGATCTATAAAGGGTTAGGGAATTCTTAGATGTCATTTCAACTGTATCAGCTTCCACTTACCACTAATCAGTATCCAAATAGGCCACATGGTATTTAGACCAGTACAGTGAATACTGTTCTGCCCTTAAATTATCCTCTGGTAACAAGGAAAAATATAAAACCCTCAGATTATACTAATCCCCACGACCTCAAGGCATTACTCTCTCTCTCATGTTCTCTATCATTTCATCTCCTTTTGTGCAAAACTATTTTTTGAATTTCACATAAATATGCTTATATTTTTATACAAACAAGACAACATGTCTATGGGTTTATAAAGCCCCAGTAATGAAGGCGGATTGCATCTATGTTCTTAATCAATTACATTTTAATTATATTTACTGTAATGCTATAGTCAGTTCCCTCGACAGAGCACTCCACTTTTCTATGTTCAATAAGCAGGGCAGCAGACTCTTACAGTACGTACAAACCGGTATCTTCAAGTTAGTGTTTAATTATATAGGAAGTGAAACTTCATTTATTCAAGAATTATGTGGTTATTATCTGCTATCATCCAGAATTATGTCATCTCAGCAGTCATTGGGGAACGTCTATCCGAGGTCTACTGGGAGAGTTAGACAATGAGACTGCTCATAGGGATACGGAGTTGTACGTGAAATGTTCACTAAAGAAGAGAGTAAGAGAATCTCACTGAGCCACTTCTACCTGACCGTGTACCAACCTTTCAATAAATGATTATGCCGGCCTTTTATGAATCAGACATTGCTGGCAGCATGCATGGGAATTAACAGCATCAGTCTTTGCCTGATGTAGCTAAATAGAAAAAAACAAAAACAAACAAACGAGAAACAAAAACGGGCCTCAATGAATTAAACAAATAGGCTATGGTTAAATGCAAATGAAGGAGACATGAGAAGTAATTTGGATAAAGTGAAGAACAGGGAAAGTTAAATTGGGAGAATGTGCAGGAGTTTTCTAGAGGAAAAAATCATTCTATGCATTGGAAACACCAAAAGTAAAAGGCGGATGCTTAAAACATCATGAATCATGGAATCTGTTAGCGATCCAGTATTGTAAGGTAGTAACTTTTGAGGATCAACCCTGAAAGAGGAGAAAGTCATATTGGGCAAAGATCATGCCATCACATACTTTATACGCCTCACACTAGGAAGCACGGACCACGTCTTATAGCGAATGGTGCACAAATGAAGGCTTTAAGAAAGTCCATGCTGTAAATTTTCCAAAGACCTTCTCTTAGATTGGTTTTCCATCAGAGTAGAGTCTGAGATAAGAGCTTGTGGCGGATTATTTTCAAAATAGTCCCAGATACAGTGAGATTCTTGGGAGGGGCAGGCAGGAAATGAAGAAAAGAACATAAAGCTTTAGGATTACCACTTGGAGTACTACGAGCTTGTTTGGGCGTGGATCTTTTAGGAAGCCTAGGAATGTTTCCCAGAATTATCTGCTTGGTTGATAGGCAGCTTAACCCTGGCTCCTGTTCTCACTGACTCAGGAGTTACACCTGGTGTGTTCTAAGTCTCTCCCAAGTCCCAGCTCCACTTGCACTCCCAGAGTGATCTTTGAGAGTAAGCTGTAGGGCAGAAAATGAAGTGTCATTCCTCTGGGAGGAACACTCTCAAGAAAAACAGGGATACGGAAGACATCTAATACAGATTTTCTTGGAACACAGATTATTTGACAGCAATAAATACCTCGGCATAGAAATGTGAGAGCTAAGTGTTGAGGTGTCAGGAATGCTGGCAGCCTTCCTGACTGTTGGTAATGGGACAGGAGGTGAGGGGGACTACTGATTTTAGAAACTTTAGCAAATTTCGTTTTAGTTCTGTACTCGGTTTGAATACTGTACATTGCAAGCACCAACAGATATTATTTTGTGCTCAAGCAGTAACTTAAATATTTTTAATGGAAAAAGTCCAGGCGAGGAGGCTGCCTGGTGGCTTGTGAGCCTTTTACATAATTGCATCTGGAAAGTTTCAGTTTAATTTGCATTATAGTCTAGGATGCAATTCTATGTGTGCTAAAATTTTAGCAGCTTTGAGAGTTCTGTGTTCGGTGTTCTTGTTCATTTTTCATTACTTTGTCCAAAGCAACAATGATTTCCTAAGGTTTAATGTTTACATCAGCAGTTCTCACCCCTCCATGCAGGCTTTTCTGTGGCACTTTGATTTATTCTTCTATTATGGCTCATTTCCTTTATTTCACAAATATCAGTGTGAATAATTCTTCAAAATTTGCCAAAAAGACATTCCCACAGAGAACGTGTTTGTCCTTTTGATAACAGGTATTGATTTATTCAAGATATTTTGATAAGAACTATCTCTGTATAGATATAGTCTAAAACAAAACAAAACAAAACAGGGCCGGTGATATAGCTCAGCTGCACAAGCGCCTGCCTGGCAAGCATGAGGTCCTGAGTTCGGTTCCAGGTACCCATGTAAAAAAAGGAAAAAAAAAAAAAAAATATATATATATATATATATATATGTCTCCAAGATAATTAGGAAGCATCAGAAACAGATGTTATCACAAAGACACTAAATCAGACCCCTAATATTAAAAACACTGGATGTTGATAGTGCTTGATTTCCCTGCCTGAAAACTAATCATCAGAACACAAATCATTGCCAAAGCAACGAATAGGCATTTCAACACTCAGTATATTGTCTTTGTTTTTGCTGCCTTCTTAGTCCTTCACTGATCTTTTTAAAGTTAATTGTTTTGTGCGCTTTATACATGAAAGAATTTTATGAAAAACGACAGAATATTTTGCTATCAAATAATTAAGGCAATAATCCTTTAAGTCTCCCCTCAACATAAAACATTTTATTTATCTCAGATTTATCCTGAGACAGTAAGACAAGATTCAATATAAACCTTTCCTTCTCTTTTTAACACATAACATCATTACCAAACCCAGTCCATTTCATTGCTGTTTTGAATATAATATTTTCTCTCTCTCTCTCTATATATATATATACATATTAATGCTATTAATTTTTGTGCATTGATTATGATTCTAGGGACTCATTTTTAGTCCTGAAAATTAAGAATTGAAAAGTTTCTTCCGTTTTTTTTTTTGTGTGTGTGTGTGGGTACTGGGGGTCGACCTCAGCACCTCACGCGCCAGCAGGCACCCATGCTGCTGAGCGATATCACTGGCCCCCTTTTTCCGTATGTGGGTTTTGGGAGTTGAACTCAGGCCCTCGCACTTGCCAGGCAGACGCCCACGCCGCTGAGCCATCTCACCGGCCCTGAAAAGTTTCAATACTAAAAATTGCACCACTGAATAAGCACATTTGCCCTTCCTTTCCAATTTATACATTTTAATACTTTCTTTTGTTTTACTGTTATACTTAGAATCTCCTGTGCAATGTTGAATGGAAGTAGCAATAGCCAGCATATCACCTAGTATCTGACTAGCAAAGTGTTACTACTTGCTAGTGATTTTAACATGTGCATTTTGAGATCTGATTCCTAGTTTTTTTGCATGTATATGAGTTCTATGAACTCCATTTTTATGTAAGCTGAATTATCACATAGTGTTTTTCTATTTAATAAAGTGTACCGCTGGGCATGATCACACATGCCTGTAATCCCAACACTAGGGAGGCTGAGACAGGAGGATTGCTGTGAGTTTGAGGCCAGCTTGTGCTGCAAAGTGAGTTCAAGACCATCCTGAATTGCATAGTGAAACCCTGTCTCAAAAAAGAACAACAAAAAAAAAGTACTGAAAAAGTTAATTATTTATAAATAAAAGTAATAGTGATGTTGAATCATTCTTATATATCTAGCATTAAAGCATATTGATTATGGTACTTTCTATAAAGATAGTACTGTTTGCTTAGTTTTGTTTTTTTATATCTATTATCATAGGAGACATTGGATGTAACTTTATTTTCTATATTATTTTATTTTATTTTTAGTATCCAATTCAGCTAGACATCTTTCTACATATTTACCTTGTATAAATAGGGAACTTCTTTGATTTGCCTGCCTACCCAAATGTAGCTAGAGATACTGGAGAAGAAATTTTTGATAATAATGATATTTCAATCATTATTAATTTATTCATTTTTCTATATCACTTTGATGGTGATATAGGTGAGTCAATAAATTAGTAATTTAATTTAATTTCCAAAATTATGGCTACAGATTTTTTTTTATTTTAAAGAGAAGAAAAAACAAAACAAATCAAAAAAAGAACAAATTTTCAAAACAACATAATATGAGGGTAACAATGGTTAATGCATTACATATTATTATCTTTAAGTTAGTTATTCAGGATACCAGACATTACCATTCAATTGTCCAAACATTATTGGCACAAACCTTACTCTTCAATGAACTAAGTAAAATTGGTAGTGTATCTATCTTAACCATCATATATATATATATATATATATCTATATATATATATATATATATATCTACAATTTTTTTCCCTTTCCCTTCTTTCTTTTCCCTATTCCAGTCTCTCTTTCCTTTTGACCAGTTTCTTTTTGATTCACCATGTCTATTGTACATTTTGGATCTTATTTACTCTTTCAGTTTCTCATACTAGAGAGACAATACGATGCTTACACATGTGCGTCCGGTTTATTTCACTTATGAGTATTTTCTCGAGTTGCATCCATTTACCTATAAAAGTCTCCAGTTTATCCTTCTTTATGGCTGAGTAGTATTCCATTGTACAAAAATACCACATCTTTTTTATCCATTTCTCAGTTGATGGACATCTGGGTTGTTTCCAAGATCTAGCTATTACGAATTGTGCTGCTATAAACATGGGTGCACACATAAGTGAAATAAACCAGACACACATGTGTAAACATCGTATTGTCTCCCTAGTGTGAGAAGCTGAAAGAGTAAATAAGATCTAAAATGTACAATAGATATTGTAAAACAAGAAGAAACTGTTTAAAAGGAAAGAGAAACTGAGATGGGGAATGGAGAAAAGAAGGAAGGGAAAAGCAAAAAAGAAAAATATATATATATAAAATATAGTTAAGATAGATACACTACTAATTTCTCTTTGAAATTAGTTCATTGAAAAGAAAAGTTTGAGCTAATATTGTTTAGATAGTTGAATGCCAATATCTTGTACGCTGGGTAACTAATTTAACGATAACAATATGCAATGTATTAACCATTGTTACCCTCCTATTATGTTGTTTTGAAATTTTATTCTATTTTTTTCTCTTTAAAATAAATATTAAAGGGCCGGTGAGCTAGCTCAGCAGCATAAGTGCCTGCCTGGCAAGTGCAAGCTCCTGAGTTGGACCCCAGTACCCACAAAAAAAAAATAAATAAATAAATAAAAATTAAAAAAAATATGTATTCACTGCCTTGTTTTGATTTGCCAAAGCTTCCCCTCATAATTCTTACCTCAGTATATGCCGTATCTTAGGAAAAGGAGTGTGGAGAAGAAAATCTAGGTTTCAAGTCTACTTTATAAAATATATGTCATAAATTAAATAGCCACTAAACTAATGAACTACACTAAATGTACTCTGTTAACAACAAAACGATAAGTTCCATTTGTTTTTATATGTAGTAATCACAGATTTATATATCAAGCACATAGTGATTATAATAACAACGGTACAACATTGTAACATCTACTATGCTTTAGACATATATATGTCCCTCACTCCATCCCTATTACAGTGGTTAAGTGACTTCCACTAAGGTTACAAGGCTATTAAATGTTGCTCTTAACCACTACACTGTGTTGTTTCTCTGTACAGACTGTCAAATTGTCAACAAGACTATTTGACAGACTTCATTCACTTAGTAAAATGTAACCCCATACAGTTTCAAAACTTTGAAAAATTAACCAGATTACTTTTATCTTCCCTCCGTGGAATATCATCCCTACTGATGTCTCTTTCTTTGCCTCCACCCTGTATTCTCATTAGCACAGATGATTAATTACTTACCAATTACCCTTTCTTTTTATTTACAAAAAGAACTTAGACTTGGATTGGAAAGCTAGACTTAACTTGTTAAGTTAGCAAATACATTTCCTATCTCTCTTTGTAGGCAAATGACCGTTCTAGCCAGTCAGCTACAAGCTGAGGTTGCTGCTCGAAGCCTTCCTCATGGGGTTGAACTTTCTCCTGCTGATTGGAAGCTGAGCAGCTTCCTGGAGGTGGAGGAACCATGAACTAGCAACGATGCAACAAGCCCATGAGCCAGATGCTTAAGAGGAGTAATGTCGGGCCCTGTTTGGTTGTGAAATAACCCTATGATCCCCAGGGGGTCTATTTCTGGACTTTCATAACTTAAAAATGTAAATTCTGATTTGTTTAAACCACAGTATTTACATTTCTTCAAATTATAATTACTCTTGTCTTACCTATCAGAGCATTATACCTTATTTTGTTTTGAAAGGGTCCATCCAAATACAAGAAAGAGAAAATCAGTTAGAACATTGTGTTTTTGTTACCTGTGCTGTTAAAATCATTTTCCTCAGTCTGAAGTAATTTTGCTACTGGGATATGTGGTACTTTAACAGAGGGGACTTTCCCACATGGGCCCAGAGCAAATCTCTACCTTTAAACACTGGTTTTCTGCCCATGAAATTTTCATCTATTACTATACCCCCACCACCCCCTTGAACTTAATGCAAGTCAGAGGTGAGGATCGGGAGTGCAGTGAGCGCTGGAACTGGGGAAAGAAATGAGGCAAACCAAGACAAGGGGTTTTCAGATGAGTGAGGGCTAAGGATGTCTGCTGTGCACCTTGAAAAAGCTCATTTCAAGACAGTTTCTCTTATTTTACTTAACCTTCTGAAAACAATAACTTAGACAAAACAAATGGTTTCATCAATTAAGTGATATCAAAGGGTTCGATTTTGACCTCAGGACCTCATGCCTGCCAGGCAGGCGCTTACACCGCTGAGCCATCTCACTGGCCCAAGGCTTGTGGATTTTGAAACAAAATTCTTAATATTTTATTTGAATAACCTAAGATAAACTGTCCTGCCTGTAGGCCTCTTCCAGGATCATTGACCTTAGAGCCTGAAGATGAGATGACCATATTCTGTATCATGTGACACACTGTCCCTTTGGTTATAGCTGATCAGAATATGCTGGGCACTTAACCCAGTGAACACCAATTCTATAGCCTGGCCTGAGGGTTGTGGGACATCCTAGTGGCAAAAGTCAAAGAATGGCAAGATACAATGATTTAGGATTTTTTTCCTAATTCCCTTCTAGGGAAAATGTGAACTTAAAAATGTGAACAAAAATCTTATTAGTAACAAAGAGGAGAAGCTAGAAGAAAGATGCTATGTACAGACAGAGACAGAGTCAGAGAATTACTATGAGATATAAAGAGTGGAACCATAGTCAAAGAGGCCTCTCTGATGAGTAGGACAATAAGATCCCAGATCCATGTGATATACTGAATTACTGTTCTGCAGATATGTAACTCTTTCTTTCTGCTCCATGTAAGTATACTTCTTTGCCCTGATGATGTGTGAAAGTGGTCATTGACTTTCTTCGGCCCCCGAGATGGGAGCAGACGAGATATGTGTGGGGCTTCACTTGCCCTCATATAATCTATCAGAAGAAAAACATGGTTAAAGAAACTAAGCAAACCTAAGGAAGCCCATTATGCATAAATCATAGCCGATTTCTACTACACCTCAGAATCATGAGCAAGTAAAAGGAAATATTTGAGGTTGTAAGGCACTGAGATACTGAATTTGTTACACAACACAAATTGCTTAATAAGTCTACACTATATCCATTTACTTTCTAAAAGCCATTTGTTTCCAAAAGGCCTAGTTATATGGCTATTTCTGGTTCTTCAGAGTTATTAGCCTCACAACGTCATATATCCTCATAATACACATCCTATAATCATAGCAATGTAGGTAATTCTATTACTGAAAACCAAAGAACTTTATACAAAGTCTAAGAAATCTCAAAGGCAAAGAATAGAAAATTCTTTTAATTATCTATTTTTAAAAACTTACAGAAAATTTATGAGTTACATATAGGAAAGAAAAAAATTCTAGACAAACCCACTAGCAATAGAGCATCGAGTAACCGGCTCTCAGTTTTATAGAATTATGTTAATAATTTCATATGAAAAAGTAAAAGTATATGAAAGATTGATTGAAATTAGAATTAAAATTGATTACAAAAATATTGGGGCCGGTGAGATAGCTCAGCGGCACAAACGCCTGCCTGGCAAGCGCGAGGTCCTGAGTTCAACTCCCAGTACCCACATAAAACAAACAAACAAACAAAAATATTACAGCTGTAAATTTCCTAAAACTTCCATGTTGTTACAAATTCAGAGGTAGATAAACTATTCAATCTAGAAAAGTTACTAATCCTTTTACATAAATTAATCTGATATGCATGCTATTTATTATTTTTAAATTGCTAGATGTCCTTTGCATGCTTTAAAACTATATTTTCCAGTAATATTTGTTAGAATTATCATTTGGAATAATTAATTTTGTGAAATCTTTAAGATATCTTCATATGTTACTTAAAATATTGTTTCATTGCTCTTCTATACATCTGCTATTCATATGGCTGTTTTGCAGCTGTTTAATCTTGCTTTTTAAAAAATTTTGGATTGTCATTGAAAACATCAGATTTATTTTAGAATTTTTGCAGATTTAATGAATATTAACTTACTCATTTCAGAGATAAGTAAAAGCAGATAAAAATTGGATATTTGAGTTTTGTGGGGGTACATTGCCTAAATTCATGCCTAAATTAGTGGTAAACCAAGTCAAGAAAGATACTAAAGTTGTCAATCTATCCATTTGATTCTACTTGTTAGACAATTATCTATAGTTAGTAAAAATTTTGCAATTACTTTTTGGGGAAGAATAGTGAGAAAACATTCATTTTTCTACTGCATCTCTTTATCTATGAAAATATTTTTAAAAAGAATTGTTTGAGTAAACAATAGGGGGTATATTTGAACTGAATTCTGGATTCCAGGACAGTTTTACTAATATCATATCAGTACAAGAAAATAAATAGCTCCTTAAATCTAGTAAAGCAAAATGGAATATGCATGAAATTAATAATAACTTTATAAGAAATAAACTAAAAAGAGATTGGAAAAGTCTATTGCTTAGAAAGCAGAGATTTTTATTGGAATAAAAGCTGGACAAATTAAGCAGGAAAGGAAGCATCATAAGGATAGAAACTAGTTAAAAAAAGAATTAACATCCTATGTACATGTACAAATCCCCCATGATAAGTGTGATCACTATGCAATGCAAATATGTACTAATAAAAAATAAATTTTATAAAGAATCAAAAGGAAGTCTAGAAACTCTGATTCAGAATTGTGGGAAGTTCTTAGAGATGGAGGTAGCTTGTGTGTCTCACTTATTTCACTTAACATTATGTTCTCAAATTGCATCCATTTACCAACGAATGACACAAGGTGAAATTTTGTTTTGTTCTTTCATAAAATAAAAAAAAACAATAAAAAATAAAAAGAAATAGAGTCTTTGCCGATGTAACTAAATCAAGATGAGACCATGTTGGATCAAGGTTAGCTCTAGATCCATTGTCTGGAATGCTTACAAGAAGAGGAAAGAAAATACAGAGACACAGAAAGAAGAAAGCCATGTGAAGACACAGAGAGAATGTAAGGTTGTACTACCAGAGCTAGTAGCCACCAAAAGCTGGAAAACACAAGGAGATACACACTCCCTCAGTGCTTTCAGAGGAAGTGTACACTATCTGCACCTTGATTTTGGACTTGTAACCTCTGAAACTGTGAAAAAATAAGTTTCTCTTATTTTGAGCCACCTAATAGCCTCATATTATCTGCAGTTTTGCTTTCCATAGTTCCAGTTTCTCATGGTCAACCATGGTCCAAATTTTTTATTTAATTTTCATATGTTTGCAATACATGCATATATATATATATTTGATGGTTTTTTTGTGGGTACCAGGGGTCGAACTCAGGACCTTGTGCAACAGCAGGCACCCGTGCCACTGAGTGATATCACCTGCCCTTTTTTTGTATGTGGGTACCGGGAGTCAAACTCAGGACCTTGCACTTGCCAGGCAGGTGCTTATGCCACTGAGCTATCTCACCAGCGCTATTTGATGATTTTTGATACCTTATCCTTCCCCTCCCTACTCGCCCATCTCCCCTTTCTTCCTGCTCCTCTTCCCCATCTCCAAAAAGTCTGTTTCCAAAATCATTAAATGGAAAATTTCAGAAGCGAACAATAAAGTTTTAAAACCTTTATTACAATATACTATTGTTCTATTTTATTAGTTGCTGTAATTCTCTTACTGTCTCTAATTTACAAATTAAATTTTATCATAGGTTCATGTGTATGCAAAAATCATGATATTTATCTAGTTCATATATCCACAGTTTTAGGAAATCACTGGGAGTCTTAGAGTGTACCTTCTTGAACAATGGTAGAATATTGTAATTTGTTATAGCATCCCTAGGAAACAAATGTATTATCACTATTGATACGCTGTTTATGACTTTACTCAGCTGACAGTAATTTGTCTAAGAAGAAGGCTGATTAACGTAATAAAGGACTCAACTTCTCTACATAACTCTTTAGACATCATTTTTCTTTAAAGCATATTGATTAAAAATTTCATGTTTTGGGTCCACGTGGAGAGATTAATACACATATTTCTTTTCTAAATTTTGCTATCAATCCATTAATATTTCTCTTATACCATTACCAGCCAGAAAAATCAATATAGCTTTTGAGCTAAAACACAACCACCAACCATATAGCTAACAAATAATTTCCATCAATAAACATTCAAGAAATATACACTAATAATACAAAAGACAAAATGTCCAAGTAAGCATGAAAGGGAGATAGAAAAATCAGATGTTGCAATTGGATCACTGAAGAACTAAAATTAAATTATCAGTAAAACATAAAATTAGCATGTTTATACTTTGAAAGGATATAGAAATAACTTTAAAATATAACAAAATTAACATGAAACTACAGACTGACCAAGTAACTTTATAAAGGAACAAGATGCCTTTCTGAAAATAAAAATAAATTAATTCATATTAAATGTCAAATGAATGGCATAGCATTCAACACATTTGAAACGAGAATGGCCGAGCTGTAGATAAATCTGAAGAAATTATTCAATGCATGCATGCAAAGCTATAAGACATTTCTTAGAAAATGACAAATGCATTAAAGTTAGAATACCATCTGCTATCATTGGGTAGGTATTTTCCAAAGGTCCATGTGTCAAAGGCTTGCTCTCTCTGCATTGCTATTGGGAGGAGGTACAATGGGAACATAGTGGGAGGTCATTAGGTCACTGGGGACAGGCCCGTAGAGGGAACTGTTGGACCACAGCCTGTTTCTCTCTTTTGCTTCCTGGCTATGACATGGGCTGTTCGCCCCACCACACAATTCCCCACCATTGTCATTGGCACCCTTATTAGAAACCCTTGAGTCCACACAATCTTAGACTGGAAGCTCCAAAACTGTGAGCCAAAATAAATTTTCTCTCTTTAGAAGTCAATATCTTAAGTAGTTCCTTACACTGCCAGAACCCTGACTAACACAAACATCCAGAAAAAGATGAGATAGAGAATTTGAATGAAAGACGTTACTCAATAATTTGAGAACTCCAACAGTTTGCAAATAGTCTATGCAGAAGTGACTCACATTTATGAGTTACTTGTGCATAGACTATTCTACATACTAAATTTATGCATGCTAAACTTGAATGTTAGCAAAAAATCTTTAAAGCATTCAGAAAGAAAAGATACATTTTCTACATTGGCATAAAAATTAGTGTGAGAGCCAGCTTTTTAACAATAATTCCAGAAGTCAGAACACAGTGGTCCTTATGTAGGATGCAGAAAATACTCATAAACTTACACTTTTATACTAGCTATTGCTGTGTAACAGATTACCACAAAACTTAGTGGTTCAAACTATAAACACTTATTGTGTCAAATTTTCTTTGGGCTAAAATTCAATAGCCTGCTTAGTTGGCTCTTTCTGGTTGAAAAGCTCTTATTAGGCTGAAGTAATCTGGACTCTTTAGTGGAACTGGAAGATAGTCTGGAAAATGGCTCTCACATATGGCTGTTGTCGAAAAGTTCCAGTTTCTCACCGGGTGTGAGCCAGTTTGTCTCGGTTCCTTGCCACACGGACCTCGCTACAGCACTACCTGATCATTCTTACAATACTACAGCTGACTTAACTAGAGAAAGAGATTTGAGAGAAAGCAATAATGAAACCACATTTCCTCAAAATGTGACAATGCACAAAAATGTGAAACACATGGCAGTAAATAGTTCATGAAAAGCAAACTCACTTGTCAGTAATATGAGAGCCTAAATTAAAAGGTTTGACCTCAACTGGGAATATATATGTTCGGTAAATGACAATTTTGACTCTTTTGTTTATGTCCACAAAAAACATTAAAGTGCCCTACATACTGATTCAGTGGTTACAATGAATTTTAGCAAGGAGATAGTTTCACAAACACAGAATCTGCAGACAGTGAGGATGAACTGTATTGTTTCTCAGTCCTGAAATGAAATGCTTGCATGTCCCAGTAACTGAGAATTCTGGATCCTGGTTAAAAATGCATGTGTAAATTTTTCAGGTGTCAGCATGACCCATTACAAAGGCTTTATTTAGCAGTCTCAATGGGAAAAGCCTGCCTTCTACATAGCAGAGTTTGTGCCCAGTCAATGCACTGAGGTCTGCGAAAGGAGCTGCAGTTAGAGACTCATCCGCCCTCCAGTTGTTTGTCAGGTTCGTCACTGTTTGCATTCAGAGCCCCAACACCTCCTTCCTAGAACTCTTTATTCAAAGCCTTTAGTAGCAGTCTTCTCCAGAACTCTGCACATAAGGGAAAAGAAACTTTGAAGATACTTTTCCCCAGTCTGTCTCAATTCTCAGTACTTTTTCACTCCTAGCCTTTCCCTCTCGTCCTCCCTAACCCCAGTGCTCATAAATCTTTTTGGGATAAGTGCAGCATTGAGAGGACTCCCACATCTGCACCCATCCACCTGACTTTAACCCAGTGGGTTGATTCATGGTAGGAAGTAGAACAGGAACTCTCTGTCTGAGTTTTAGATTCCAATTTAAACAACTACAGTAAGAGATGAAAGTCTTGTTTCTTTCATTTTGACGTAATCTTTTACCTGAGTGCTTCATGGGCTGCCAACACGACTCTCTCTCTAGCTTAGCTACACTCCTCAAATTATTCTCAAGCAATATTTCAGAAGAGACTTTACGGATTAGTTTCTATACACTATTAAAAAGGTACAGATGGGGGAAAAAACACAGCTTAATATATGGAATGGAAAACTTAAGCTTGAAGTTTGGCTTGTCCAAAATTGAAATCTGCAATTTTAGATTCTGAATCCCAAGTTCTTTTCATAACATAGTGAAGAACTTTAGTTATGACCTGATTACTTTCTCAGTTGTTGTGTATCTCATTTTTTTTTTTCTGAAAATCCTGAAGACCCGTGTGGTCATATCTGTTATAGTTCTATATTTGGATATAAGCTGCATAATGGCAACCCTGGAGTACAAGCATGCTTGATTGGTTCAAGGACTAGAAAGCAGGTTAATGTTTAAGAATTAATGAGTGAATAGAAGAGTGGTAGCAGGTGAATGGGAAGACTTAGTAGCATATTTATCAGGAGATTACATACATCAGAGTATTCAGCACATTGCTTTCAATAGGTCATTTGTTTATGTGACTTCCCCTGTAGAATTAACTCCTTGAAAGTAGAAACTATGCTTCCTTTGTTCCTGCCTTCTCAGTACTGTATGCTTTTAAATGGTGCACAGTTTATTAAATGAATGCATGAATTACGAGGTGTCTCTCCACTGTGTCCAAATGATGTGATTCAAAAATAAAAGACTCCTGGTAAAATGTCTGTAATGTTGATATTACCAAAAACACAGTAGAAAGGAAGAAAGGGCAAAAGAAAAAAAAAATACATGTACACACAAGATAGTAGTAAGAGTAGATAAGAGTTATACAACTAGCTTCTCTCATTTCCTTGAAAAGAATATTTTGTGCTAATATTGTTTAGACAAGATATCTTGCCTATATCTTGTACTCTGAGTAACTACTACAAGGACAGCAATACACAATTTATCAACTATTGTAACTGTCCTACTAACCTGTTTTGAAACTTGGTTTCATTGTTTATCTTTCTTCTCTTTAAAAAAATGAAATTTGAAATGGGATTACATATTTTCTTTTTAAAATAAGTTAAAGAAAGAGATAGTGATATTAGGAAAGAATTCTTTCTTTTTGTTATCTGAATTTCATTTAACTTGCAATTGCTTTGCAAAATGATATTACAAGATATAAATTTTGTCAAAGTGCCTATGATATAAAATTGGTAAACTGTAAATTTTAGCAATACATTGCTCTTTTGTCTACAGTACTAAGTAAAGACTTTTCTCTCAATAGTTACCTATATTTGATGACTAATACAGTTGGAAATAAACACTAGATACTATATGTGTAATATGTTTTAATAGAGAAATAGAGATGCTAAAGCTCCATAATAATTCATAGAATATGTAAGCATTACTAATACAATACTAGCCTTGTAATGTGATTGCCTTCGATATAACTATATAGCAACTGAGAATCAATCATTTTCATTTTCTTTTTATGGATTCTGGCAAGTAAATTTTGAAAACTAAAATAGTAATAAAATTATACTATCACTTTCTATATAAGCTAAACTCCTGAAAACCAAGAGTCCATACATTACAGTAAAAAAGTAAAATAAAAATTATTCCATGAATATCATCTTTAACAATGTAACAACCAGAAAAACCCTTAAAAACTGGAATAAGAAATAAGTGTGACCAAATCATAAAGAACAGCGGGACTTGCAAAAATCAGAATCTGTGTGGCGAGAGAAGCCGAAAGAGGAGGAAAACACTCAAACTTGGTTTCTGCATGGTTTAGCTCAGAGCATGGCTACAAACTAAAAATGAATAGTGGCTCCCAAGGGGCAGAACTGAAAGCAGCGACCTGTTTGTGTACTTTGTATGGAACGAAAAACAGCTTAAAATGAGAATATGTAGAATCATAGGCAGTGGCCAATGGTTTGGTCATCTGGTTGGAGATCTGGAAGGAAAATGACTAGATCAGTGATGAGCAAGTCAGGGATAGAAGTATGTGGATGTTCTCCAAGGAGTGAGCACAAAGAGTAAAATTTTCAAACCACCTGTTACATCCACCATGAAACTGAACAAGTAGACAAAATATCTCAGCTAGTTAACATCATCCAACATTTATCATGAGTCACCCCAGAACTGATATAAAGATCACATGGATGGAGTAGAGACAGTGACAGAAATAACAGATTCAAATGGGTACATGTGGACACAAGACGTATCTAGGTATTTCTGCCTCTGATAATTCAACCTGGTAGCAACATAGACCAACGAAAATCTCCTGATCTGGTATAGTTTGTCAAGGAGATTTGTTGTTCACTTAGAAACAATTTCCATAAAAATTAGTGGCCTTGTGGTCAGTGATATTTGTAGGGGCCCAACAATCTACGGCATGACAGGATATCCCCTCCAAGACTGAGGACATACATATGTGTTCACTAAGAAAAAGTGCAACACCAAGTATCCTTCTTTGAATTTTGGAGTTACAGTACATCCTGCTTGGGCCTGTTATTTATACTCCATTAAAATAAATAATCCAAGAAGCTGCTAGTTTTGAGTAGGGTTCAGAATAAGAAAAATATCTGCAGTTGATCTAGGTACAATACAGACTTGGGATTTTGGAGAGAAGCTATGTCATCTCCTACAGATAACTGTTCTCTTTTTGATTACTAGCTTTAAATAGCTTTTGTGTTACTACTGATTTTTACCCCTGGCCTTAATAGAAGCACATGTTTAACGATGAGTCAACATGTTGCTATGTGATTGGGGATGTTTATTACACTCTGGTATTTTCTTTCCTACCAAGTCACAAAGTGGAGCATTCACAGCAGCTTGCCATCTTCCAATGGAAGTAGTATGTATGAGACCCTCTTCGGTAACTCATATCAATAAATGACAGAGGTTACTATGTTGCATATTCATGCATGTACTTCCTCCCTCTTCACCTACAACTATTGGGCTCAAGGAGAATGTCCTATGACTAATGACTGCAGAAAATTAAATACGGCCTGGCAGCATATCCAGTACTATAGTCTCATCAAGGTGTCCCTGAAGGACAGTAATAATGAAAAAATTTCTTAGTGGGTGTACTTTTAATTAGTACTTTTAATTTTTATAGCACTTTTAAACTTACAGAAAATTGTGGAGATAATTTAGAGAGTTCTCATGCACCCCCTCTCCCAACTCCTCACCACCTTCCTAACTTCCTAATATTAATAAATATTAATATTATTAATATTTTGTCTAGTGGAATGAATTTGTTAAAACTGGTCTTGATACATTACTATTAGCAAAAGCCCACAGTTTATATTAAAGTTAACTCTTTGTGTTATGCACTTCCATGGCTTTGATACATGTATAATATTTTATATTTATTACCACAGTATTTTACAGAATAGTTTCACTGTCCTAAAAGACTCCTGAGTTCCACCTTTTCAGCCCTTCATCTTGAACCCTTGACAACCACTGGTATTTTACTGACTGTATAGTATCACCATTCCCAGTTGTCATTTTTTGGGGATCATATGTGAATGTAGCCTTTTCAGACTGGCTTCTTTGGCTAAGTACTCTGTGTCAAGAGTTATCTTGAAGGGACTGAGGGTCCAGATGTTGAGGTGGTCCACTAAGACAACAAGCCAAAATTACAGTAACTGACAGGCCTTTAATCTCTTACTGCAATGTATAAGCAGGAGGTTAAGCAGGAGGTTAAGCAGGAAAAAGTGTCAGTTGTCTCAGTGTTTTCTCCATGGAATGGTGCTGGCTGAAGGTGAGATTAAGAGTGCAGATGGGAGAATCATCTCATTGCCAAGGCAGCCCTGAACAAAAGGCTCCTGCTGTTTTATGGACCTGGTGGGGATAATTGGGAGAAGCAAAAGAATTAGGAGTGCAAAAGTACTGAATAGTGAGTCAGAATGGAGAAGTATCTTCAAGGTCCCGCCGAAGGGTAAACTAGGAAGGAGGATGAGCATCTGAGTAGGCAAGGTAGTGGGGGTGGAGAGCATGGTCCCCTAAAGGAAAATCTTTTCTGACTGTGTACCACATCTGGCAGGCAGAGAGAAGCTCTCCCTGAAGAGCCCTGTGAAGAAGTCTTTTGTAATTGCTTGTGGCAGTCAAGACTGAAAAGTAACACCTAGCATTTTGGCCTGGAGCTCCATTCCACAATCTGCATTTAAATTTCCGCCATGTCTTTTCTTGGATTGGTATGTCATTTCTTTTTATCACTGAGTATTCCAACACATGGACATACCAGTTTGCTTATTGCCTTTTAGAAAACATCTTAGTTTCTTCCAACTTTTAGAAATTACACATATAGCTATTTTAAACATGTATGTGCAGGTTTTTGTGTGGATGTAAGTTTTCAACCCATTTGAAAAAATATCAACAAAGATAATTGTTGGATCATATGTTAATACTATGCTTAGCTTATAAGAAATTCCCAAACTTTCTTTTCCAAAGAAGCACATTCTACATTCCCACAAACAATAAACATGAGTTCCCGTTGTTCCATGCTCTTTTTATATATGGACATTTTATTTATTTATTTATTTATTTATTTATTTATTTATTTATTTAGAGACAGAGTGTCATGTAGCTCAGGCTGGCCTTGAACTCACTATGTAGCCCAGGCTGGCCTCAGTCTCACAACAATCCTGCATCAGCCTCCTGTGTTCCTATGTTCTTGAGAGCATTTGGTGTGGCCAGTGTTTTGAATGTTAGGCATTTTAAAAGATGTGTAGTGGCCATTGTTACTAATTTGTACTTAGCTAATACCGAGTTATATTTAGCACGTTTTTCTATGCTTATTCGCCATGTAGATATCTCTTTGGGTAAGGCATCTGTTCAAATATTTTGCCTTTTTTTCTTATTGTTATGCTTTATCTGTTCTTATCATATCTCTATGTTTCCAGGCAGAGTTTAAAAGCATGTCCGTTGTTGAATATTATGTATATAATTCTTAATTTTATCTATCAGTTTAAAATGATCATGATCAAAGTCCCAGAAAAATCACTCTGAGGGTGTGAAAACCTGATTCTAAAGGCAAAAGACCCAGAATGGATATCATAATACTGAAAGAGAGCAAAGTCAGAGGATTGACTTAAAGACTACAAGCTACATTAATCAAAATACAGTGCCATTGATAAGTGAACCAAGAGATCAATAGAAAAGAATAGGAAGCCCAGAAATAGATGGCACGAACATAGTCAACTAATCTTTGATCAAGGAATGAAAGCAATTCAAAAGAGAAAGAGTAGAAAGAGTAGTCTTTTTCAATAAGTGGTACTGAAACAAGTAGATATCTACATTAAAAAAAAAAAAAAGGAAGTATCTTGACCCACACCTTAAATCTTTCACAAAAATTAACTCAAACTGGTTTACGGTGCTAAACAGTCAAAGTATTTGAGGGTATTTGTGCCCATGTGAATTCTCATCAAAAAGCAACTTAAACAAAAGATGATAAGCTGAATAGAATCATTCCATGAACATCTGTTGAACTCTTTTTCCATCTATTCTGCCCTTGCCCAAGAACTCGTGATAAAGTGGTCATGCTGACAAAGATGGAGGTTTTACATGGGCTCAGTGATACAGATTTGTACTCTTGAAGCTCGACCTGGCTTTAGCCACTACTATGTGTCCAGCATGTCAACAACCTCACCCAATTCTGAGGCCTTGATAAGGCACCAGTCCTCAGGAAACAGTTCGACACACCAGTCCCCTTGTATCAGTTTGATTGCATAGGACCAGTTCCATCAAGAAACATGCAAGCCCCGGGCATGGTGGTACACACCTGCAATCCCAGCACTCGGGAGGCTGAGGCAAGAGGATCAATGAGAGTTCAAGGCCAGCCTGGGCTACATGGACGAGACCCTGTCTCAAAAAAACAAAAACCAAAACAAAACAAAACGAATCAAATCAAAACAAAACAAAAAAAATGCAAGTTTTCGATCTCACTACAGTAGATGTTTACTCTGGATAATGATTTGCCTTCCTTACCCATAATGTTTCTGCCCCGGTTATTTATTTGTAGACTTATGGTAAGACTTATACCTATACCTTATTTACTGTCATATTTTTTCATGTAGCATTAATTTTAACAGTAAAAGTTGAACTGATACCATGTAAAGTGAGACAGTAACTTCATGGTTATGCAGTTTGTTGGTCTTATATTTACCAAAAAAATTGGTCTTATATTTACTGTTGGTCTTATATTTCTTAAGGAACATTGAGATGGCCATTTGAAGACAGTTATGGTGCCAAGTAATAGACACCATCTTAAAGGCAAGAAGTAATGTCCTCTAAGATGTAGCATATCTTTTAAATTAAAAATCCAAATACATCCTGTTTCTCTCATATTCTTTTATGTAGATCTGAAAATTGAGGGAGGAAAATGGGAGTGGTGTGCTCAGGATTACCCTTGTGAGGCTCTAGCAAAATCTGGCTTTTTTAGTCATCTTTAGACTACGTTGGTCTAGAAATCATAGTTTTCAAAGAAAGAAAGATTCATCAGAGGATATAGCAAACCTCCTCCAGGACACACTGCAGTTGTTTCCATAAAGTGGAAGGAGATAATGCTTCTTGGTCCTGACTGACAAGAGGAAGCTGGGTTGCTGTCCTCCAGTGAAGGTAAGGACGAAAATACCTGGAATGTTAGAGACCTCTGAGTCGTCATTAAAATCAGTTGAAAACTTAATAGCCCAGACTCTGTAGGGATGAAAATTTTGTTACTTCATTGAGCAAGGAGCTTGCTAAACCAAAAAGAGTAGATAGCATAGGTAGTAGAAATAGGTATTTATAAATACCAGCTATGTCCCTGTGATTGATTATGGGGAGTTGTGAGCATCTGTTTCTCTTATTTCCTTATGAAATATGTTCCCTTGTGCATATATCAACTGATTTCTTCTCTTTTCTCCTCTATAGTTTGTTATAAAATATATTTATGATAATTTTATATCTCAGTATTTAAATTATAATATGGTACATCAAATGTGGAATGTGACTGGACTAAAAGAGAAATTAATATCACCAAAGATAAGTAAGGGAACTGTGTATCTTCTCTTAAGAAGAGAGTTGTATATTTGGGGTGCAAGAAATACAATTACATTAAGTTTGGGAAGGGCATGGCTTTTCTATTGTCTTTATTTGGAAATTAAATTAACTATATTTAAAAGGGATATATGAATGGATGCCAAAAAGATAAGGAGTGATCTATGGGAACTGTGTATTGGGTCATCTCTTGGAAGCCAAAATTATGTTTCCCAGAATTTCTTTCTGTATTTGTTCTGGCTTGATATGGACCACAAAAGACTACTCGCTTGAGTTTCGGGAGGCAAAAAGAGCCACAGAAGCCATTATTTTTTGTTGCAGAGGTCAGGGAAATGGACTCAGGTATGGTTGAAGCTGTCACACACTGTAGTGGATGGAGAGCTGCAGCTCACTGCTTGTTGTGTGGGAGGGGATGGTCCATGGCTCCTCCAGTCGGTTCCCCAGTGTGTCCTTCTCAAGGCCTCTGATACCTGGGGCAGTGGCATCAAAGTGGGGGTTTTGAGAAAATATGAGATGACACATGTTCCGGTCTGCCTTCTCTGGTTTTCAACATATCCTTGCACTCTTTTATTTAGAATCCCAGCTTTCCTTTCACACTTCTTCTCAGGCCCAGCACAGAAGCAGAAACCATAGCTTTGTATAAGAGGTTAATCCTTTCCTGCAGTTGTATAAGGTCAAACTCCTACATACAGTAAGCGGAATAGTTGATGTCACTCATGGCAGTTGTTGCCCAGATCTGATCATACACTTGTCTTACACATTTGTCTTTGCAAAGACAGTTTCCTTCTGTGTCTCTCTCTGTGTCTGTCATTGCCTCTGTTTCTGTTTGTTTCTGTCTCTCTCTATTGACGTGATGTGTATAAAATGGTGCCCAGGTGGTGTTTTAACTTGGATTCCTTGTGGTTCTAGTGGAACAGGAAAACCACTAGAGTCCTCTTTCAGAATTTACCTATGTTACCTAGGAAATTTTCCATCATCTTCTTCCTTATATAAAGTTCTTTAAATACTTTAGACTCTTACTTCACATCACTTTACATGTTGAAATCTGTTCTCCCAGATCTGTGCCTTCCTTCCTGGTATCCTATAATAGGAAAACATTCTTAATTTGGATACAGTTTTGTCTTGTGGATTTTCCTTGGGTGATCATTGAGACATTTTTATCTCCCATCTTAAGATCACAAGGATATGCACCTTTATGTATTTTATATTACTTTTGGTATTTTACCTGTAATATTAAATTAAATTATTTAATTTCTCCCTTTCTCCACTGCTTTAGGTTTCCACCTATCTCTGAGCTTTCTGTTGTGTGTGATGGGATTATCCGTCAGTGTCTCTTCCAGAACCACATTGGCCTTATCACAGTTACTTTGGAATAGGTAGCGATAGCTAACAGGGGAAGAAATATTTTTCAGAAATATAGACTTTAGGGCCGGTGAGATAGCTCAGCAGCATAAGCACCTGCGCGGCAAACGTGAGGTCCTGAGTTCAACTCCCGGAACCCACATAAAGGAAAGAAAGGGCCGGTGATATCGCTCAGCAGCACAAGTGCTTGCTGGCAAGCGCGAGGGCCTGAGTTCGACTCCCGGAACCCACATACTAAAAAAGGGCCGGTGATATCGCTCAGTGGCACAAGCGCTTGCTGGCAAGCGTGAGGTCCTGAGGTCGACCCCTGGTACCCACATAAAAAATAAATAAATAAATAAAATTATAGACTTTATAAACTTAACATTACAGTTTGAAAAGTTGCTGTATTCTCTTGCTCAATTTTGTCTGCTATTAAAAGTACAACTAATTTTCAGTTTGATGTATTATTTCTTTTCAAATATCTGATTTTATTAACACACATTAATTATACATAAAGATAGGATTCAGTACATTACTATACAGACGTTCAACACGTAGTGAAAATGTCTGTCCACTTTCCAGTCTTTTCACACTCTGCAGCTCTTTCCCTCTTCCCCCAGTGTGCTCCTCAGCCTCTTTCTTTCTTTCTTTCTTCCTTCCTTCCTTCCTTTCTTCCTTCCTTCCTTCCTTCCTTCCTTTCTTTCTTCTTTCTTTCTTTCTTCCTTCCTTTCTTTTTCTTTCGTTCTTCCTTCCTTCCTCCCTCTACACATGAGCAAAAACGTTTAGTACTTGTCTTTCTGTGTCTGGCTTATGTTTCTTAACATGATCTCATTTAGTAAGATTAATCTTGCACACATGGCAGGATTTCATGCTTCTTCATGACTGAATAATGCTGTGTAATACTCTATGGATACCTAGGCTGATTCCATATCTTAGCTATTACTAATAATGTCATAGTAAACGTGGGCATGCAAGTATCTCTTTTGTGTGCTAACTTCATTTCCTTCAGATATGCTATACCCATGGTATAAGTAGATCATATAGTAGTTCTATGTTCTAGAATTTTGAGGAAATTCTATATTGTTATCTACACTGGCTGCACTAATTTACATTCCCACCAACAATGAATAAATGTTTTTTCCTTCACACCCCCACAATTATTATTGATATTAACCTGTAAATGGAGTGAGATGGTATTTTACCGCAGTTTTTGATTTCCATTTCCCTCATGGCTAATTATATTGAGCCTTTTGCATGTATTTATTGGCCATCTGTATTTGTTCTTTTGAGAAGTGTCTATTCAGATCATTTACCCAATCTTAGTTGGATTACTTGCCAAGATATATGTATACACAGTGGAGTATTATAAAGCCATAAAAAGTAAAGAAAATCTGCCATTTTGAAACATAAGTAAATCTGTTAGAAATTATGCTAAGTAAATTAAGTCATACAAATAGTGTATAATCTCACTTATTTATAGGAACTTAAAATGTTAAACTCATAGAAATAAAGAGTAGAATATCATTGTCAGGGTCCATGAACTGGAATAAATGGAGAGATGCTGGTCAAGGGTGCAAACTTTCAGTTATTAGATGACTAAGTTTTAAGAATCTAATGTAAAGTATGGTACCTTATGGTATACTGGAAATGTGCTAAGACATATCGTTTCATTTATTTATTTATTTTTAGTACATGTGTGTAGTACATAATCATTACATTCAGTGTGGGGAGTTGGTACATGTATATAGTTCATCTTAATTCTTTTTACTTATTATATCTTAAGTGTTATGACCTCATGTCATGCAAAAAAATGATAATTAGATGAGGTGATGTATTCATTTGATTGCAGTAAACATTTCACAGTATTTAGTTATATAATATATCAAAGCACCCAAATATGCACTTTAAATATGTACAGTTAGTTGTTTATATTACTTTAATAAAACTAGAAAAAAATCCCAGTGCAATAATTCTAACAGCGCTGTCTGCCATAATGGGGACCAGTTCTGATGCTTCGACACTCTCTTCAAACTGTAATTTTCATTATTTTAGTGTGCCTTGTATTTTTTGGTTGCAAGCCAAATAAGGTTTACTGAGTACAAAGAATTGAGATGTGTGGTCTTTTCTGCTTTACTGTGACATTTTCTGTTTAACCGGCTCACGGTTAAATTGTTTTTACTGTCTGCTATAACTACAGATTATCAGAAGGTAAATTTCCCTCTGGTGTTCTTCTTTTTGTCTCCCCTGTTATTTTGTATTTCTTTAGAGATACTGAAATATACTAGGAAACACGGGTTTTATTACCTATTTTAACACAGAAGTCCTGTTGAAGTTGGGGTGAGAGACATGTAAGAACAGGAAGAGTTCTACTGTCCTAGGGTCAGAGCGCCATCTTTTAGTGAGTCTGTGTCCATGACTGATTTTCTTGAGTTCTTTTCAGTGTGTCTTCAGGTTTTTCCATTCTAGAGGACATGAGAAGTCTAGAGCTGTCTGAGTTTGGGTATTTCCCTTTCCACAGGTCAGGTGGGCTCCATTGAAATCTTACAGGTTAGCTTCCTGCAAGTTTCTCTCAAGGGAAGGCCTTGTTAAGTACAAATTACTTCTAGACTCATTTAAAATGGCTGCATAGCCTCTCCCCAGCCCAAAAGCACAAAGGTATTTTTCTTCTATTTTCATTGTAATTACCTAATTACCTCTGTATTAGTCAGTTTTCCCATTGCTGAGAGACAATACCCAATATCTACAAATTAAAGGAAAGGTGCTTTAATTTTAGCTCATGTTTTTAGGAGATTCAGTCCATGGTTGGCTGGCTCCAAGGCAGAAACATCATGGTGGAAGTGTATGACAGAGCAAAGCTGCTTAGCTCACAGTAGTGGGGAGCAGCACCGGAGAGAAAAATATGAGGGACGAGACATAGACATCAAGGTCATGCCTCCATGGCCCACCAAGACACAGCCAGAAGTGTGTATCATCAATCCCCAAGAAGAATCCAAACACCAGTCAAGCTGGCACTCTACTATAACCAGCACAGGCTCCTGGAGGTAAAACTCACAAAACTCTGGTTTGCCCCTCAAGACAAGGCCTCCCCTGGTGTTTTAACTCTTGAATCTGTCCTCACTCAGACTCCAGCACTTGGGCAATTACAGATCACATTTTCCTCCCCAGATAGAGATTTCCAGGTTTTTGGCTTTGGCTACACTAAGTCAGGAGTTCTGTATCCACCTGACTTCTCCCTAACTGCTGGATAGTAGTTTGCTTTATAACTTCAATTCTCTGACAAGAATAGTCATTGATTGTCATGTCAGTTTGCTCAGCAGTGTTTGTGTGACTCTGTGTGTGTGTGTGTGTGTGTGTGTGTGTTTGTGTTTGTGTGTGGTGGAGAGATGATTTTGCAGGCTCCTTACATGCCATGTCAGATTTTATTATTTCACCATCCTGTCAAAGAGTTTAATATATTTTCTAATGCAGATATTTTCTGTGATATTTAATATTTAATATCACCAAACTTTTAAAAGTATTTTCTGCCTTACTTATTTCAGCTGTGTGACTAATGCTGTTGCTTACCAACAATCAGGTCAATGGAGTTGGAATGAAAAGAGGAGAAAAGTAATACTATATAATGCAAAACACAGATCAAAGTCTATTAAAGTCATAGAGAATTGCCAACTTTGTTGTTACTTTCTTGAATTTTACAAAAAATTAGGTAGATGATGTTAAGTAGCAAAAAGTCCAAAGGGTCAATTTTTTAAAAGATTTAAAACATGACTCATACAAATACAGCATAATAAGTCAAAAATGTTTTAATTCATGGATAAAATAATCAATGTCATATTTAAAGAACACTTAAACAATAGAGATTTATAGTCAGCTATACAGTCAAGCTGGAATTATTTTGCTAAATTAGACTGCTCTTGACCATAAAAACGTTCTTTTGAGTTATCTTTTTGTCAGCATAGAAATTATTTGCATCTCTATCTTATTTTTTTAAAGAAACATAAATTGGCAGGTAACTTCTCAAAATCTGGGCCCCAATAAAAGGGAAAAACCCTTAGAAAATTAAATAATTTCTAGGAAGCCTTGCTATACAATGCTCTGTTATTACATTAAAAACACAATCATAACTTGCTTGTTTACAAATTTTGGATAATTTCTTTCAATAATACAAAATTCTTTATTAGTTTTATAAATCAACTACATTAAACGTCTCTTTGTTGTTCCTCATTCTTTGACATTTGTATTTTTAAATATTTAATTCAAGTTTAGACCATAATTATCTTTAAATAGTAAATAATGCTGCTAGCTTATCCTGTGTGCATTTTGACAACAACAGAGAGGGTTTTTGTAAGCCTTATTGTCTAATCTCCTTGAGATATTTGTGGACTAAAAATCTCCAGTCTCCCATTAGTTCTTACTCGTTCACTTGGATAAAGAATGGGATTTGGACTCAGACAATCTGTATTTGATTAGTAGGTCTAGAGATTACCAGTAAAAACAATTACAGTACAGAGATCAAGTTTGTTCATCCTGCAATTTAAGGGTTCAGCTCTGTGTAATTTTTGCACACTTAAGGGTAAAGTTTCACTTCACCTCATCTAGTTAATTGGTCTTCTCAAAAAACTATCTTACAGAAAATTGTGTTTTACCTTAATTTACCCTCATATTTTATCTTTAAAATAAAGTACACTAAAACTGTACTATTTACTATTTACTTCTAATAAGATTAAAATGCAATGCTTCTTTTTTCCACACTTACTAAACGAGAAATCATATTCCCTTATGCAACATTAAAGAAATGATGTGCTGGAGATGAAGATGACGATGATTAACGTCAGGAGAGCGCTCACGGTTCACCAATGCTTTCGCTTTCCCTATCTCACTTAATTTCAATCCTCTGAACAAATCCTGATAAGTGAATTAGGAAAAGAGATGATCCTCTGCATAAAGCATAACACTGATGCTTACAGAGAAAGTGATTTTACTACCTTCGTGGTCAACTCTAGGTCCACTAAGCAGATACAGATTTCTCTGAATTCCAATTCCATTTTTTTTCCAGCAAGTCTCACTGTATAAAGACACTTTGTAAACTGAAAACTGCTGTCTCAATGCGGAGAGTTATCATTACCATAATTATTTCTGTTCCCCCTTTCTTTATATCTACACAACAGAGTATCTTTATTCACCCAGTAGATAGGAGTTAGGCAAGACACATTTGTTTGAGTGGAATCTTATAAGAATAAAAGTGAAGTTTCTTTCCTAATTCACTAAACACGTGAACTGTATACTCCGCTTTATGAAACCGTTTCTGAAAACACAAGCCCTGATTTGCCTGCAATGCTGCTGCTGCTTCCTCTCCAACTTCATGGAAGAGTCCAATCATTCCAGCGTGTGACTCAGCAAACCACCCTCTAGAGAGACCCTTCTATGAAAGAGTCTGCTTCTACCAGACAGGATAACCCTTTTTATATGATTTAGGATAGATTTTAGAATTTGTGAGTAATGTAATGGGTTATATAAAGGAGCAATGTGAGCAGTGTTTGACTATAAGCAAAACAGAACTAGCAAACAAATAAAAAGCGAAGCCATTCTGAACTGCAATCAGCATAGTAATCATTGCCATCTTCAACTGCAGAACAATTTTGACTCTGTTAAAATGAGGCTGTAACTTGTTCTCCAAACACTGTGTTCTCTATCCCATCTTTAGCTTGGCATTTACTCCTGGGTTTATCATAGGCAACCAGCTGTTCTCTACTATAGGGATCGAGGCCAGGACTCAGCTGGAAACAAAGACAAAATCCTACAAAGTATAAATGAGAATCAGAGAGTCAAGAAGACTTTAAAGAGTTGTTGTGAATCGATAAAATGGATAGTTTTGAATGAACAAGTGGCATTTAAGCTTCCTACCCTTGAGATTATATTTAAATGGTATTTAATAACAAAAAAGCATTTGCATTCAGAAAAACTAGTTGGTACTTGGTTTAGAATAAAAAAAATCATCTTATTTTTCAGAATAAAAGTCCAATTTCTGATTTTTCAGATTTTATGGTGTGGAGTGACCACAATACAGTTATAATAAACAATTCTTTTACTCCCTAATTATGCTCTGGTTGTCCCAGTCATGTTCTTTCAGCCTTGCTATTTAACTTTTCATTGTGACACTGACAACTTTAAGCCTATGATGAAAACTTTGGTTTGTAACCTTGGGAGCAAATGCGTAAACACACAAACTTATGTAATCAGTTTATGAGTCCCTAAAATCCTATCCTCTGAGTTCCGTTGAAAATCCTTCATGGCACCTATAATGTTGTTTTGTCCTTTGCCTGCCATACTCTAATTCAACTTTCAAGACTTAAGTGGAAAATGCCACCCCTGAGTGCTCTTCTTTATCTGTATCTCTATGCAAGCTGACATTTATTATTCCCTCCATTACACTTATATCTCTATTACAACCATTTATTCATTTTCCTCACCTTTCTACTTTCCTTCAACATTTATTAAATAGGCAAAATAAAACTAAAATGAATAAAACAATCCCAGCCCTTAAGGAACTTTCATCTAACTGATAGAGCTCATACAAATAGTGTGATCCAGTGAGATAAGAGCCAATGTATAGTTCAATAAAAGTAATGAGTGGGCCATGAAAGCATACTTAACACTTCTCATAAATGCAGCTAGAAGTATCTATAGATAGTTTTGCAGTGTACTAAAAACTTTTCAGCTACCCATCTTCATTTAATATTCCTGACTCTGTGAGTTGTTTTATGATTAACAATTATATTTGCAGCTCATAGAATTAATTCAGAAAAGCAAAAAATACAATACGGAAGACCTCAATGAGTAATTAATGAAATTAGAGTCCAAGGTAATGCCTTGGAATTCAAAGACAATATTTTCTCCTATACAATGTTATTTTTCTAGACTGGGTTGAAGTAGTATAAATCACGTGTCCTTCTTCCTCCTAAGTTGAAAGGTGTTTGAATTAAGATATGCATCTTTTTAATTCCTTATGTTTTATCCATTCTCACAAAAATACAATCTATATAACTGTTGCTCAGTAATATTTGCACTGATTTTCCAAGTTGTATTTATCCCAATGTACTCGCTTCAGTCCCCAGCTGGGAAAATAGAGAAAAGAACTAAGCTTATGAAGTCCTATAATGCAGGCACTTTACACACACTGTCTCATTTCATCCCAGTACTGACCATGAAAACTAAAGACATTAATCTTCATTGTATATGGGGAAATAACCATTCCATATCTAAGTAAATAATGTCTGAGGACACATATATAAATGGTTATGCTAGGCAATATATTCCAGCTGCAAGTCACTCAATGAATCTTTTGTATGCCTTTCATGATTAATTACATTGATTCATGGTTTTGAGGAATAATGTAAATATTAGGTAAAGACCAATCCATAATTGAGATTAAATTTATCTAAGTCTTTCAGCAAATATAGTATTTAATGTTACTATTTTCCAGGCATTCTTTAAGGTAATGTGAATACAGCAATAAGTAAAATGACTTATTTATTTTCCTCATGGAGTTTCCATTCTAATAAAGAGAGCAAATAATGAGCAAAAATATGAGTAAATGTGTATGTCATATGGTTATAATATGTGCAGTGGAGATGACAAAAGTGGGGTGTACACCTAGGCGGTGTGGGAAGGAAAGGTTAACATTTATGCAGATAGGAAATAGAGAGACAGATTTTTTGCCAAAGGTAAGAGGGCCAAGAGATGGAAGGAGGGGCAGGGAGGGGAAGAAGATAAAAAAAAAAAAAGAATTAAGATGTGTTATGTACATGTACCAACTCCCCACAAGGAATGCAATCATCATACACTGGTGAAAAAAATAAAAAATTGGGCAGGAACCAAAAATGAAAAAATGTCATAGGTACATCTACAGAAAAGTCTCCCAGGCAGAGGAAACGAGCATTGTCACCTTATGAAGAGCAAAAAGCCAAAGTTGCTGGAGCAAAAGGGATAGTAATAGGTGATATGGACCAAAGACAGGCACAGGAATTGCCCAAGAATCCCAGGGGCTGTTTGGGGGGTTTTAATATTTTGTTTATGCTGTTTAACCTGCTTTGATTTTTCAGAAATGGAACTGAAGTAATCTGCTTTTATCTGGAATCAAATGTAAGATAAATTAGAGGAATCACTTTCATGAGTTGAATATTTTCCTTAGTGTATAACACGGAGCAAGGATAGAAAGAAGTATAATATACAAACATTGAACTGAGCCTTTTCTGTTAAACAACAGAAACTTACATTTCACCGTTCTGGAAGCTGAAAATCCAAGATCAGGATGTAACACAGGTCCTGGGGAGGACTTTCTGCCTGGCTTGCGGGGCTCCACCTCCATGCGACATCCTTACATGGCACAGGAAGTAAAATCTCTGGTGTCTTCACACAGAGGCACCGGTCTCGTCACGAGCGCACCACTCTTCTGACTTCATTTAATCTCGTTATTTCTCACGGGAAACCTCAGCATATGGTTATGTTGGGGATCTGGCTTTTGATAAATGAATTTTGAAAGTAGACGATTTAATTCACAGTATTTATGAAGTGTAGATCACAAGCAGGCTCACTAAGTGGGAACGTGCCACTTGAGATTCTACGGGGTCTTATATCTGGTTATTTAGGGTAGCTATAATAAGTGGTCAAATTCTAGATATATTTTAAATATATTTAAATGGAGTCAAGAATGTCTTCGTACTGAAGACTATGTGAAATGAGGAGACAGAATTTCAGTTGGGTACGGAAGTGAAATCAGAAGTTTCTTTTTCATTGCGTCACTTTTACGATGCCTTCTGAACTACCAAATGGAGATGCCAAGCTGGATAGAAGAGACCAGACTTCAGGAGAGAGACTAAGTTCTAGTTAAAAATTAAGGAAATATCAAGGCATTGATGACATAGAATAGATCTTATAAAGAGAATGATTTTAAGAATGGAACTTATGAGATCAAGGAGATATAAAAAGAAACTGGAAGAAATAAAATGAAAATATAAATGGATTAAAAGTGACGTAACAGGACTCAGAAAGAGCCATGCATAGTCAAGGGAAAAACATTGCTTCAAATGTTTGGATAGGTTGAATTTTCTGAATATTTTCATATTACCAACAGAGGTATCAGTGACAATTGCTGCTTCACCGTGAGGGTATTATAAACCTGGATATAGCATGAATTTTACTTACCTAAGACCACTCCAAACTCTCAAGTAGAAATGCTTCACTTTTACTGTACTTTACATGAGATGCTATAAGTCTTCATTATTTGGTTTCTCAGCTTATAAAAATTTAGAAACAGAATATAAGCTGGACCTTGCTAGAATGGATAAAATGTGGTAGTTTTCTCACAAGAGGGGCAAGAGTTTTTAAATATTAAATGTAGAAGTAAGGAATCAAAGAGTGGGACAACAGAGCCCATTTGGAAGAGATAACATTGTCGAAAGCCTCCAGTTACTGTGTCATTTCTCAAAGAGTTGGAATATCTAAAATGGTAGCATTCATGTTAAGTAATTTCATATTCAAAGGTATCACCTGGTCTTCTTTCCTCCCTTCTTCCTTCTTTCATTTTTAATATCACTTAAGTAAACTTGTGCTATCTACAAAATTATTTAAATTGCACCTTCCAACTGTCTTGAATATTTGAAGAATTACTATATTGCTCTTAAAGAGTTTCTCCCAATTCTCTCAAACATTCCCCATAACTCAGCTTGAGATTCTATTCTTGAAAGCAAGCAGCATTTTACCTGCATATTAAAATTATTTCTATAAAATAAGAGTTTATTGTCATGCCTTATAGAAATGATATATTTTGTGACTTATAATTCAATATCGGTAGAATCTTGTAGAAGACTGTAAATAATGTGATATATTTCAGAAATGCAGTTAATGAAAATGATTAAAATATAGGTTTTCCTTAAAAAAAAAATCACTTATTGAGTACTTACCCTGAGTTGCATACTAGGCTAACGTGTTACATATCTTTCTACCTATTATTTATGTAACAAGTCGTCATATTTACAATTTTTTAAGTGGTAAAATGCAGATTGTGGGCCGGTGAGATGGCTCAGCAGCGTAAGTGGTGCCTGGCAAGTGCGAGGTCCTGAGGTCGACGCCCTGTACCCACAAAAAAAAAAAAAAAAAAATGCAGATTGTTTCACAAAAACAAATATACAGTGTGGAGAAGCTGAAATTTGAGCCCATATCCATCTACCTCTAAATCACTGGTCTTTTCATGCTGCTAGAATGAGGTTTTATTCTATGAAAAATTCATGTGTATAAAACTTAATTCCCAAATGAAGCAAAGAAATGTAAACATCACTATCTTTTGATGTATTTGCAGTGGTTCTCAAACTTTGGTATTCTTCAGATTTACTCACAGACCTTATGAAAATTTGGATTGTTTTTCCTTTCCCCGAGTTTTTTATTCACGAAGTCTTGAAAATTGATATTTGTAGGAAGTTCCTAAGTGATGCTCATGCAGTTGGTCTAGTGACCATACCTGAAGAACTACTGACCTATTAATTCCTTCAGTACCTGAACGGGGAATAAATGCTTTCTTTAATGTTCAGGTGATGATGTTTCACCCTAGGCCTGCAGAATCACCCTTCTAGGAGGTGCCAGGAATCTCTATGTAAGCAATAGACAGATGCATATGACTCTACTACACAGAGAAGGAAACTGTGTGGCCTTTGGAAAATTTAATGATAGAATAAATGCTGCAATCAAGTCAGAATCTACTTTCCCTTCGTTGTGGTTCTCTGGAGTCTCTTATTTTCCTTTCTTCCATCCTAACCCATTCACTTGCTTTCAAAATATTAAACAATTTGGTAATACCTTTGCTTATATTTCACTTCAAATTTCAACTAAAGGTAATAAGTTTCCATTAAGGTGATACACTGTACAATACATTGTTTGGAGTTCAAAATAAAGTGAGGTTAAAGGCTAGAACCTATTTTCCTTTTTCAGTTAATTTCATCCGCAAACCTTCAATTTTGATACCCCTCTTTCAAGGTGAATATCCCCAAATCGTGTACTGGGATAATGATTCTTTCCAGTGGTATCAGAAGAAAAGCAAGTAAGGTGTGCGGGATGAAACATGGGGCAACAATAGGCTCAAGTAGGGGTGCAATTGTAGGCAAACCACTGTCTTCCATTTGTTTCCACTCAGGAGAGCAGCAAAATAATTTGTCTTTCAGATATGTTGCAGATTAAAGCCAAGAATCTGGATGTTTCTGATGTCAGACAATTATTGTAAATGCCAAGCTATAGGAATATAAGTTTCCAAGATTTTAGAGCACTCTAACACAAGAGATTGCTAAGGCATGCGGGTGTCAGAGCCAGTGCACACAAAAACGATAAAGGTACCAGAGGGAATCTGGGGAGAGAATCTGATGCACACTAATCCACAGATCTAACTTTAATTGCTCTAATTCCCACTGCTCCAAAATCTTCACGGTAGTTTTTACCTCTGAAATGTCTGTTTTCCTTATTGCAATGCCACTGTTGCAGTTCAGGATCTTTTTACCTCTCACACGTATAGTTATAGCTGCTTACAATTTTTGCAGGTGGATATACCTCCTTCCAAATATTTCTCTGAGAACCTGTATTGTTTATTTATACAGAAATGATTTACAGGCGATTCCATAGTCATTTTCTTCATAAAATGAAATTTAAATTGTGAGATTTATTTATTCAAAATTGTAGGTCTCACCACAGCTGTTAGAATGAAGTCCTGTTGCCTTACGCGTGTGTACAAGGTTCTCCACAAACCAGACCCAACCTGCCATTCTGCTGTGATATTTCATCATCCCAACAAGGCACTCAGATACCAGATATTTCCAACACTGCGCATTATGTAAAAAAGCCTAAGCACCTTTATATGTCCATGACTGTAATTATTCTTTTTGCTGTCTTTGATACATCACACTACCCCCACCTTTGTGCACAGGAGTTCCAGCGAGTCTTAGCGTCCAGATGAACACTATCATATCTACAAACCCTTAGTTAATGTCCACTTTAAATGAAATGCCATCCTCCCAACAGTTTGTGTTCCTATGCACCTCTAATGGCATGTTCTTCTTTGGTTTATAGCATTCTGCATGTAAAATCATACCATAATGGCTAAATTCTTAAGACAGGGATTATAGCTAATTTGTCATATATATGTAGTTCCTACAAAGCATTACTTGACACATAGTACACTATAATAAATAACTGCAGAATTAAATAAGCAAAATGCCATCCCAATAGTTTGTGTAGAAAGCTATTCACCTGAAACAAAGGATGGAAACAAAAAAATAAGTGTAGGAAAATCTCAACTAAAACAGCTTTTATTCAAATTGCCTGTGTGTATAAGGTTATTTCCATAAGATCAAGGAATACATGATTTATGGGCATTATGTATGCATATGCTTCTAAACCTGATTTTACAAATATAGTTTGTCACATGGTAGGTAGATCATATGTTCTCACATGCACAATATTCAATTCCTTTCTAACTGGCAAAAGTGTTGAAAATCATTCTTTTATTTCAGTATTCTGATTGTGCGGTTCTCTTGGGTTATTTTACTCTGCTAACCATGTAAGTAGTCTTGTGTCTGGAAAAGTATGAATTAAGCAGTCAGAAATGAAAAAAAGTAGGAACTCCATCTGTATGCTATTTATGAATGTTAAATGGGGAGGTTTTAATTTTACTTTATATTCTTCATTTAAAACTGTGGAACCAATGTATTATCCATATAGTCAGTGATTGAGACAAACTATAGACAAAATTCCTACTGGAGAGACAATATGAGTGATAGAAATTAAGTGCCTATTAACAGTGTCTAATTACATTGAAAATAGGTGTGAGAGTTAGTTTTAAATGTCAACTTGACTAGATTAAGGCCTGCCTAGAGAACTGGTAAAGCGTTATTTCTTGGTGTGTCTGTGAGATGCTTCCGGAGGACATCAGCATGTGAGCTGACAGACCCAGTAGTGAAAGATCTAATCTCATTGCGGGTAGAAACAACAGGTTAGGGGCCTGGATAGAAAAATATGGGCTGAGGAAAGACAGTTTCCTCTCTTTTTATTGAGAAAGGAAACACTCTTCTTCAATCCTTGGATTTAAGACCTCGGGATTCTCTAGCATTTGGACTTCAAAACTTGTATCAGCAGACTCTGAGTTTTCAGACATTTACCTCACGTTCAGAGCTACATTACTGGTTTCCTGGTTCTGAAGCCTTTGAAGTTGGACTTAAACCACAGGCTCCCCAAGATCCCCAGTGTGCGTATGGCCTTTCACGTGACTTATCAGCTCCAAAACCACATGAGCCAATTCTAATAACAATTCCTTTCTCATCTACCTGTGCCTATCTATCATCTATGTATCTATGTATCTCTGTATCTATGTATCTCTGTATCTGTCTATCTAGTCTCTCTAGAGATTCCTGATCTATACATTTTTTTTCTTTTTTTGGAACTGGGAATCTAACTGAGGACTTTGCGCTTGCCAGGAAGGCGCTTATGCCACTGAACTATATCCATGGCCCTCCTGATCTATACAGGAGGAAAACAGAAAATTCCAAAAGTCCTAGGACAAATACCATTTGCATACTAACCCTATTTTCCTTACAAAATCCTTCTATAGATACGGCTTCCTGTCTGATGATATATTCTAGCCAATAAAACACACTCAGCCCAGGCTGGAAATTAAATCTGTTGGATGTTTAATACCCATACAGTGGCCCCTTAAGCTTGAAAGTTATGCATAATAAGATATTCCAGAAGATATGCCTTTTGGTGGATATATATATATATTTTTTTTTTTTGAACCAAATTTCTCAGCTGATTCCAGAGGAAATAAGCCTAAATTGATGACAGTGGTAATCAGCTCATGACAAAGTCCCCTAGTTACTATTTTTCCTAACTAATCCCCATTCTTTCAGTGCTTCCTGAGGTCATTTTCCAAATATTTGGATACTATTGTACCCAAATCCTTGTTCAGTCAGTTTTTAATAGAGTCTAAACTTAGACAAGTTTCTATAAAATGATACTTTTTCTGCTGCTTGCAGCAACATGGATGGAACTGTAGGACATTATGTTAAGTGAAATAGACCAGGTACAAAAGACTAAACCACAAGTTACTATTCATTTATGGAACATAAAAGATGATCCTGTAGAAATAGAGTGGAGGACCGGTGAGATGGCTCAGCGGCGTAAGCGCCTGCCTAGCAAGTGCAAGGGCCCGAGTTCGACTCCCGTAACCCACATAGGAAAAACGGGCTGGTGATATTGCTCAGCGGCACGGGTCCCTGCTGGTGCGTGAGGTCCTGAGGTCGACCCCCGGTACCCACAAAAAAAACAAAAAAAAGAAATAGAGTAGAATAATGGTCACTAGAAGTTAGAGAGAGTAGGAGGAAGAGGGGTATAGAAGTTGATAACTGGTACCAAGGTGCAGTTAGGATGAATTAGTTCTACTGCCTGTAGGATAGTAGAGCAACTTTATTATGTATAGAGCATTTTACTATGTATTTCAATATAACTTGAAGTCAAAAATTTCCCAACACATAGAAATGAGAAATGTTGGAGGAGAAAGAAGCACTAATTATTCTTTTGATCATTATACATTATATAGATGTATCAAATTATACCTTACCCCACATTATGTATAAATTTATGTGTCAATTTAAAACAATTAAAATAATACTTACAAAAGGGATATACCTGAAGAAAAATATGAAATGACTAATATTTATTAGCTTTTGGTGAATCATAGATCTATATTCTGTGTTTTTCCATATCTTTAAATCTTTAAAAATTCTGAAATTTTTTATTAAATATAGTAGTTGTGAGGATAATTGTAGGCTAGAGAAAAATAAAATACCATAAAATGATATTTGTCTAATATGACAACATATTTTCAAGTTTACTTTTTAGTCCAATATTTCCCACACATGTCATTCATATTTGGAGTGACTATGAAAAAAGATCAGTGTGTATGTAAATTATTTCCAAATAGAGCAACACATATAAACAATTATAACAACATACTAAAATATACATCATACACTTGGAATTTACATATAATTAATAGCTTGTTTTATTGCTATTTTCCTTTATCCTCACCTTCAGACTCAGAGAGACAATTTTCCCACATTACATGTGCTATCATTTTTTGTTGTCACTTTCTTTTGGATAATAAACTGGAAAAAAAAAACTAATACAAATGCTGCTTATCAGCTGTACAATAAAAGAGACCTGAAGGGTAAAAAATGTAGCAATTAATTCTAACTGGAAATAGACAAACAGAAATCCACTTAAGAGGAAGCTTTCATGCTGCCACTGGAAAATCAACAAGACTTTTATAATATGGAATGGGGGAGGACATTCTGAGAAGATAAAATAAAAGTGATGCTATGGCATGGTGCTGAAAGGAAACAGCCAGAAGAGTGGGTAGTTTGATGGGGCTGGGCATGGGTATTTAAGTGGAGGGAAGAAGAGCTGTACAATGAGATGTGGCTATGTGCAGTGTGATATAGTATTGGAGATCTTAGGAAACATTAATTTCAGTATCAATCCATCAAAGTGAGAGTACTGCCTAAAAGAGGACAAACACAATTCCAGGATGTGAGACAGTTGGTGTGATTCCTGAGATTGCTGGAATCATATGAGATATTACTAATGGGGTAGAGAAGATAAAGTACCTGTCTGAACTTGTTTGCCAGCTGAAAAAAACCCTTCCCCTCCTCACAAAGAGTGTACATGCTAACAATCACCAACCTTTTTGACAATGATTTTGTAGAAGACTATTTATTTTTCTATAGACAGAGGGAAGGGGATGGTTTCAGAATGATTCAAATAAAATGAATTGTGCATTTCATTTCTTTTACTATTACATGGTAAAATATGATATGTTATGATAAAATAATTATACAACTCACCATAATGCAAACTTAGTGGGAGATTTGAGTTTGATTTCCTGGAACTGGGTGGTTCCATGTTGGGGCTGGTGGGGAGAAGGTGATACACAAAGTAGTCTGATTATGTCCCGTCTACACCATAATCTTGTTTTGGTTGCTGTCACTGCAAAAAATTACTGCTTCACAAAGATAGCATGTTGAAAATGGAAGCAGGCCTTTCATACTTTTGTAGCAACCTCAAACTACTCCGCCTTGACTTTAATCCAGAGCATGCGGAGATTCAAAGTACTTGCAAACACTTTAAAGATCACTGTCATTTGTGATGTCAAACTTAATCCTCTTCTAGCATGGACAAAGTTGATTCACCTGGCTTATTCACAAAAGGGTCACAGATCAAGTCCTCCTCAATTCAGGGGTCTTTTGGGAAGTGATGCTTAAACTCCTTTGAAAGCTGATGTAAGTCATCGTGCAACAGCTGTAAGACACAAGACCTGCTTCGGTCTCTTTCAAAATCTCTGCTAATGTTAGATATGTGTCAAAAATCCCAATGTTCACTCATCAGCCCCATAATTCCAGTTCGGCTTTGAATGTAGGCACTTTATCTGCTTCGTTGTAAACGGTCACTCTCTCCTTATGTGACAGATTGTGTAGATTGAGCAGATTGAATATATCACACAAGTAAATTTTGTGACCCATCTGTGCCACTAAAATATGGTGCCAATTCTGACTGTTTTACTAAAAGAAATTTCTGGAGTGGCTTTAAAAACTCAAAAACTGTGGTCAGTAATGTACCTTTACAAAGACATGTGTGTGCTACATCCAGTTCTTTACAGAGCTGCATGAACAGACATGAGTTAAAGGAAGCTACTTTAATGTGGTTTATAAATTTATTCACATCCTGCAAAATGTTAGGTTCAGGTGACGTGTTTTGGCTGTCCAGCATTTCTCTATGGATGACAGAGTGTGTAGACCCACATTTAAAAGTGACCTATTTGACCCAAGTGGTGAAACAAGGATGCCATTAAGTCACGGAAGCCATTCTGTCTGTGTATTTAACAACATAGTTTTCCTGATACATAATCAAAGACTTGAATAGTTCTGAAGCTGTGTTATTGGTTGGTCACAAAACTGTCCATAACATATCCTAAGTACACCCTCCTGAAAAATATATTTTACAGAAATAAGCATTGTCACCTTGTCATCAACATCAGTAGACTCATCAACCTGGATTAGATACCACGGTGACTCATTATGCTTCTCTAACAATTGTGCTAATCAATTTAAAACATGGGATTTTAATTTTAAAATAGTGAACAAGTGATAAAAGTTCCATTCAGGTAGATCTAATTTAAATTGCAAAAAAATAAATAAAAGATTGATAAAGGTTAAACTATTAATTTGGGGGCATACAGAGTTCTCCATCTTTGCAGGTAGGAATTTGCCATGAGCTTGTCAGGGACCTTGGCTGAAGACTGAGTGTGATATGGAAATTGGACTAGCTGATTTCTTAAATTCCTTTTAGTTCTGAAATCTCTTTGAATCTTGACTAAAGCAGCTTTCTGTGGACATCTCCCCGGCCTTAAATCTGAAAAATATTTAAATGTTTTATTCCCTATCTTAGATCATTTCTTTAACATCATCATAAAAAGGTCTGATTTTATTTTAAGTGTTTTAAAGTTATTTTAAAATATCAGCCAAATCATTGTCCTTTCTTTAATTTTATACTTGGAATCACAGAAGGATGGTCTTGGCTTCCTATAATAAGGGGGGACCTTGTGGTTCATTTCAACAGCAACTCATCTGTGGGCTGGCTGGCGGTATTTTGTAGCTGTATATTAGAGTCCCCCGTGTTGTGGGGGAAGCTGGGGAACCCAGAAGGCCCTGGCAGCATTCCAAGAATCAGTTATTACAGTGAAGTTGTCCTGGACCCAGTGCCTGTGTCCAGAAATCTTTCTAGCAGTTTCAGTTTTCAAGGTTTGATTCCACATCCTAAAATTTTATGCTTTGGGAAATGTGGATAAACAAGCTTTTGTTTCCTTCTAAGGTGATTTTTCATTATTGAAACTGAACATTGATTCCTTTCACTTCGTTTTGTAATCACATACACTTTGGAACACCAGAACCTGATTTACAGGCTTCGTATATAATTCTACATGTTCTCTTTGTGAGTTCTCTCCTGTGGATTAAGTTTCTTGTAATTCATATCTTTGGAAATGAACTATGAAGATTGTGTTGTCATCTGTACCATTTGCAAATAAGCTTTTGTGGGGTAAATGACTTCTTAGAAGGCAAATTGGGATGAGTTGGACTTTTGAACATTTATTCAGGTACTACAAATTCTTAAACTATGACTAGTTTTCTAATTAATATAAAATACCTTTAGTTCTCTTTGAGTAATTGAAGTCCTCAAATTCAGAAAAAAAATGAGTTGTATGGACAGTAGCTGCTGAAGATTAAAGGTGCTTAATATTGACTAGTGTTTTCATTAGGAAGCAAAATACAGTGCCATCAACTAGTAAGGCACAGTGGGGGCAGGGTGCTAACTTTTCAATTGTAATGATGATTGAACTTTGTAACAAGCATGAAATCACTGATATAAAAGGTTGTGAATGAAAGGTACCTGTCACTATTGCAAAATGCCCTCCAACAACACACACTGTGAAGTAATTTATATATTTATCTAACGGCAACATTTTACAGGTAGTTCATTACTGTGTCACACAATGTCTTAGAAGACTTTTTCACATACAAAACTAAATTCTATTTGTACCTAGTTAAGTTCCCTTGAATCACACAAGCCCATTTATAATTTTGTGTCCAGCTAATAGTTCCTTAACAAGAAGGTTATAGTTAATGTAGATAACTGTACTTGAGTTAAAATAGTTGCTGAGTTATGAATTAAAAATAAATATCCTGTTTAATGTTTTAATCGAGCAGAAAGGAACCTGAAAATATCACTATAGTCTGTATGGTGGGATCACATCTTCTATCAACTCTAAAAACATTTCATATATTAAGTGCATGGATGATTTCGCTTTGCTATATTATGTTGAGAAATTAAATAGCAAAATCTAGGTATGACTGCTGTGTAAGACGGGCGATTTTTCTTTTATTTTGAGTATACTTTCTTTTATTGTTTTATAAATATTATTTTAAAATCTCTTTGTCTCTATCTCTCTGTCTCTCTGTCTCTATTTCTCTCTGTCTCTTTGTCTCTGTCTCTCTCTCTCTCCCTGCCTCTCTCCATCTCTCCCTCAGTCTTCCTCCATAAAGTTTCAATTAATAAATGAGTTTCAGAAAGGTCCCATACATCTTCTTCATCCCCAGTCCCTTTCACTTTTTTCTTTTACTTTTTGCCTCAGGGTAATTTGTCTTTCTACTTGAATATGGTAGTTCGATAGCTCAAGTACAAATCTTTCTTTTGACAATCACCAATGTATTCTGAATTCCCAATAATAACAAATTTTAGTTACTCTAGAGTCCCCTTCATGGAACACAAGTGCTATATTGTGAATTTTGAGGATCCCTCAAAGGCCTGTGTGTGGAAAGCTTGGTCCCTACTGTGGCACTATTGGGAGGTGATAGAAACTTGAGGAGATGAGACCTAATGAAAAGAAGTTAGGTAACCAGGTCTGTGTTTTTGAAGGGATATTGGGACTCCAGCCTCAATTTTTCCTCTCTCTCTTTCCGCTTCTCACTTCCATGAAGTAAGCAGCTTTCTCCACCCTGCATTGTCTTCATGATGTGCTACCTTGCTACAGGCACCAAAGCAACAAGCCAAACAACCATGGACTAAAATCTTAAAACCTGTGAAACAAAATAAATTTTTCTTTCATTTTTGAGTTTATAATCTCAGGTATTATCTTTTTACAGTAAAAGAAAGCTGTACTAACATAGGCACTAACTGGATTTCCTTTAGAGATGAACAACTCCAGAATTTTGACTAAATTTTAACTAAAGGATGTTTTTGGTACTGCCTACAGTTCAGAACAGCTTCTACAACTAGGTTGGCTCACTGCTTAACCATCTAACTCAAGGCATATACTCTTTGAGTTATTAAATGTTCTTCTTTACTTTTTGTGATGTAAGTAATGAATTTATAGTTTATAAAGCTATTTCAATTATGTGGAGACTCAATTAGCCTCAAGCATTCTATTTTTTATTCTGGATAAATTTCAAAATTTAACAGATCATCAATCAACATATAGTTATCACACCTTTTTGAATAGAGAGGCAGAATCTATGTATATATATCTCATATAAATTATTTTACTGTATACTGGTTGTTTTTTGTTAGAAAGTAATATTTTTCAGAATAAAACTCCAGGCAAAAATGTTGATATTAATGTGATTTTGATAATGTGTAGTAGTATATTTCTCTGCAATGGTGTTTCCCTAATGTATAAAATACCTGGCAGTAACCTTGTATAGTACATCACACGGTAATCAAATTTGAGTCTTCTGGGAACACTGTCTCCCAAGACTTTTTATGCACCCTGTCAAAAATGCTAAGCAATGACATTTAATATTTATCCTGAAAAGTGATACTTCCAGTATTGCTTTTCCTTTTATTGGAGAATCTATTATAGCACATATTGAACGGTTGACTGTCATCAAACATCTTGCAAAAGCATTGATGTGAAAGTTAGAGGACACAAAAAGGAAGATTCAATGTGACTGCAAAAGACAGACTATGATAACATCTCTAAAATTTCCAACATCTCCAATGAAGAAATTATATCCAGTTAATATAAATTTTAGAGCTCTTTTCATTAGCTTTATAAAAATAAATGTCTTAAAATAAAGGCAGGGTATCAAAACCCTCAGTCCAAAGTCTAACTATAAAGCATCTTTATCCATTAGCAGCTTAAAGTATATGATACATTTTTGGGCACTGAAAGCTCCAAATAGTCAGTATTTAATAACTTTCATAAAGATGGGTCTTAGAAGTAAAAATTATGTTTACCTCCAAATATCAAGATAAGGTAGGTCACAGATTAAGGGGATGTCAGAGCTGAAAGATCTAGATGTAGGAATAAATGCCAACTTCTAAGTTTTTTATGGACTAGATCTTTTTCAACATTTACCAAATCTATAAAAATTAAGACTTCCCAAATTATATGTAAAAGGCATTTCCATGTTGATAAACATGCACAAGAACTCTAAAGTTTAGATATGTATACCTCAAAAGCATGTCACTGTACTTTTGAGGTACACTTAAATTTTATTACAAAATGGACTTATCTAGCATTTGTTATGGAAATTTTAAAACATAAAAAATAAATAAAACTATATAAGAATTCCACATGTTCACAACTCAGTTATGAATATCCTAGACAACCTTGGTTCATTCCAGCCCATTTTCTCTGTAACCCATTTCAAGTGGTGTCTGATTTACCAGTTGAATTATTTTGAAGCAAGATATATTGCAAAGGTATTTCCTCAGTGGTTTGAGTATTGTTCTTGCTTGATAAAGGCCAAATGTTTTCCCCTGTAGCAGAGGACATCATAGAAATAAATGTGATCATTACAGATTTTTAAAATATATTTCTTGGGAGTGGAAATGAAGAAAAGAAAAGCTTTACAATGTCCCACCTCAGTTTAATGCTAGTCTCAATTTAAGCCAATAGTCATTTACATTGTCTTTTACATACCCACAAGTGAATAAGTTCATAAACATGGGGCAGATACTACACATCATCATAAGAGTGAACTCAGTCTCCCAACTCATCAATGGACTCATTAGGGTATTAATTTAAGTCCTGGACCTGGAGAGAGTTAAAACATGAGTACATAAAAATGATATTCTTATAAAAGTGAGTATGTCACTAAAAGCTCTGAAGAAAGAGAGAAAGAAAGTGCAGAAAGATTATAATTAAGATGGTCTCATGTTCTAAGTTCAGTAATTTTGTAGAGAAACTTATGGTTTGGGCAGAAACATGGAGTTATTGGAATGAATAGGAACCATACCATTTTGAATTATAAGCTTTGGGTTGTGTGAACTTGATGTTTGACCTCAAGTCAGGCATGGAGCCTACTTGTTCTTCAATTACCTATGGAAAAAAAGAAATGATGATGATGATAATGATAATGATGATGATGGTGACAGTGATGATGATGATGATGATGGTTATATATTTACACATATATGCTGTGATAGTTATGCTGCATTGTCAGCTTCAGTGGATTAAGAGATTCCTGGAAAGGTGATTGGATGCTGGGGGCTCTGTGCCATACCCAATGATGTACATAGCTGAAATGCTGTCAGGAGGTGGGGACCTGCTGGAGATGGGTCACTGGGGTTATGCCTTTGGAGTATATCTCTCCGGAGGGTGATTTTCCTTTGTGTTCTTCTTCACAGTGCCATTAAGTGAGTAGTAGACCATGGACTGACACCTCCAAAACTTTGAGGCAAATTACACCTCTCCTCTTTTAAGATATTTTGGATATTTTAAGATATGTTGGATATTTTGTCCCAGTAGTGGGAAAGCTGAGTAATACAGGTGCTGTATCTGATTACTGGCCCCTTTCCCTCTGGTGCAGTTCTCCTGCTCTGCTATCTAGCTGTCATGAAATTAACAGCTTTGCTCCATCATGTTCTCCTCCCCTGAACTTCCTGCTGACCTTGGACTAAACCCCTGAAAGTCTAAGCCAAATTGAACATCACTTCTTTTAAATTGTGGATGTTGGTTATTTTGTCCCACTAATAGGAAAGCTGACCAATATCATAGAATTGGGACTGTTGCTATGACTATGCCTTACTATGTGGATATGAAGAATTTTGCTAATGGACTATAACCAATAAGGCTGTAGGGTTCTGGCCACCCAAGTCCTTTGGAACTCACACCCCATCCATGTGCTCTGAATGCCACACATAGAATAGTTCACCAGGAAGAGTTTGCCTTGAATCTCAAAAGACACTTTGCACTTGGACTTTTGAGCAATTATGGACCTGTTAAGAGTTCAGGTCAAGGGGCCGGTGAGATGGCTCAGCGGCTTAAGCGCCTGCCCGGCAAGCACGAGGGCCCGAGTTCAACTCCCGGAACCCACATACGAAAAAGGGGCTGGTGATATCGCTCAGCGGCACGGGCGCCTACTGGCGCGCGAGGTCCTGAGGTCGACCCCCCGGTACCCACAAAAAAAAAAAAAAAAAGAGTTCAGGTCAGTAGGGGCCGGTGATATAGCTCAGCAGCATAAGCACCTGCCTGGCAAGCATGAGGTCCTGAGTTTGACTTCCTGTACCTGCATTAAAAAAAAAAAAAAAAAAGAATTCAGGGCAGGGATTATTGCATTTTTGCTTACATGAAGGACATTTACATTGTGTTAGGTGGCATTTTGATTGTATTATTGTCTATATTTAGACGCTAAGTTTAGTTTAAGAAGGTGTGTTTCAGTGTCAAGTTGACAAGGGGTGGAATGTGACAGTTATGCTCAATTGTAACCTTGAAAGCCACCTAGCAGATTAGTAATAAACACTTCTGGGTGGGTCGAGACAAGACTGTGGGCACTGTATCTGGGCCCTGGTCCCTTTCTCTCTAGTGTTTTTCCACTGCTCTGCTTCCTGGCCACCATAAATTGAGCAGCTGTGCTCCGCCCTTTCGCTATGATGGTCCTGCCTTAGAACTAGTGGACCCTGGACTAAACCTCTGAAATTGTGAACTAAATTAAATCTCTTCTCCTTTAATTTGTGTCAGGTATTTTGTCCTTTTGATGGGAAAATTGACCAATATGTGTGCATACCTAAAATTGGTTGGGTTATTATTTTTGGGTAATAATGTGTATTAATTTTTTAACTCACAAAATGGATTCACTTTATTTTCAAATAACTCCAAATAAGAAAAGCATACCTTTCCTCCTCTGGGACTAAAATAAGCAAGTCCAAGAATTTACATAATTTTACCAAGGTGAACAAAGTGGGGGCTATAGACCTAGTGCTCAAATTAATTTCTTATGATTCTAGTTTCAAGTTTAAGAAGGAACATCAGTGCTCTCTCCTCCACTATGGAAAAATAGCAGGTCTATGTTTTATACTTCTATGCCCCATTGTCACTCCCCATACCATTTCTGTTCAGTTGCACAAAGCCGAACTATATATGAATTTGAAGGGTTTACAGTGTCAGCCATATATGTGAGCATAATTACTACACTAAAATGGGAAATTCTTCCCTAGAACTTTCAAATAGGATCTCAGCAGGAAGGCAACTAAAAAGGAAAGGAAAAATGGCTTAAATTAAGGACATGTTGATAAATTAAAGTGGATCTAAGAAACACATTGGGATTTGTTGTTACTTGAATTTGACTGTTACTGAAACATTTAATGGAAAAGAGTATCAGAATTTTCAGCTCAGATTGAAAATAAAGATTTTTAACAGCATATTGCACAGCCCATATTTTCTTCTGCTAAAAACAAAGTTGTTTCTTTAAAATGTATAAAATGCGAAAGCACTTCCAGTCCTTGGGTAAGGGATGAAAAAGATTTAACACACCCATGTTTCCTATTGTGTTCTGTCTCTCTTTATCTACCAAAGGAAACTCCATGGTGCTGTGCTTAGCATTTTTATATGCAGACAAAACATCGCTTTTGCAAACAAGGCTAAACCAAAGAAGCAAAGAATATGCAAGTTTGAGAAACAGTGTATTATTGAAGAAAAAGTGGTGGCTAAGAGGTCTGTCCTAGCTCTGGTTCTAGACATTTCTATCTTTACTAACTGTGGATCACTAGGTTATCAATTCAATTAAACAAGTTTCCTTCATTTACCAACTCTATTAGATACTAAAGAGGTGAAATCTATGAATAACTGTCAAAAAATATGTTAGATTTGAATAAGAAAATTGAGATACATACGTAAATAACTTTAACCTCAGTAGAATAATGTAAGTGCATGATGGGAAATACTAAGACAGGTTCACTATTTATTGCAAGAGAGCTCTCTTTGGGTAGTTTTCAGAAAAGGCTTTTTAGTAGGTAAAATTTCAGTCTCATGATCTTTAGCCTCAGTGTAATCTTGGCAAATGTCACATTATATGAAGAAAAGTGACTTTGTATATGTAATTAAGGTTACTAATCAACTGACATTAAATTAGAGAGATTAGTTTGGATTATTCAGAAAGCCTAATGTAAACACAAAAACTATTAAAAGCCGAGATTTCTTCTGGCTGAAGAGGAAACAGGGAAAGTGTAGAAGAAAGGGAAATAAAAGATTCAGCATGAGAGACGCAACCCTACTGCTGGGAAGGGCCACTGCAAATCTTGAATATAGATGTCCTTTAAGAATAAAGATCAGGGCTGGTGAGATGGCTCAGCGGCATAAGCACCTGCCTGGCAAGCACGAGGTCCTGAGTTTGACTCCCAGTACCCACATACAAAAAAAGGGCCGGTGATATCGCTCAGTGACACCGGCGCCTGCTGGCTCACGAGGTCCTGAGGTCGACCCCCGGTACCCACAAAAAAAAAAAAAAAAGAATAAAGATCAGCACCCGTTGACAGGCATCAAAGAAATTGAGACCTTAGTTCCTACAGTCCTTATACAACTGCAAGAAAATGGATTCCGCAAAGAATACAGCAGAGCTTAGAATAAATTCTTCCCTGGAGACTCCAGTGAGGAACACAACCGTGAAGACACAATGATTTCAACCTTGTGACAACTGGAGTAGGGGACCAATTGAACTCATCCAAATTTCTGATGTATCGAGCTATGAGAAAAAAATATAAAATGCATGCTGATTTAAGCTTCTAAGTTTGTGCTAAACTGTCAGGGTAGGACAGAAAACTAACACAGGCTTCATGAATATGGTCTTTGATATACAGTTAGAATTTTTAAAGGGGTACATTAAGAGGAGGGCATCCTAGGCTGAGGGTGAAGTATATAGGTGATGATACACAGGCGTAATAATTCAAGTGTGATACAAAACCAAACTCAGTTTGCTTCATAAAACTGAATCTTAAGCTTCATTTAGTCACTGGTAAGTGTGTTATGAGCAGTATTCTTTAGAGATCTACAGGGCTTAGGAAGGTGACAGGAAACCAACAGGCCCTGTTGTCTCATTCTGACTGTTGTTTCCTAACACGCTCTCCCTTCTATCGCTCCTACCATGAATCTTGAACCTTTATCCATTCTCTGTCTGGAAGGAAGATATGCTGCTTGAAACATTTAAAAACATCTAAACTTGCTCTTCTTTTCTAGATCAACAATCTAATTATTTCTCAAGCATTTTGAAAGGATTCAGTCATAATTATGAAACTTTCACATTATTGATAGTTTCCCTGTGGTGCAGTAGATTGAAATCTATAAGAGAAAAAAGAGCTACCACTCAAACTGGAATTGTTTGTAGTGGAAGAATAATGATTTCCATACAGTGCAACTTCTGTCCACTCTCTTGTCATAATTTAGGGTGAAGGAGAAGAGGAAACTGATCTCAACAGCCAATCAGCACCCAGATTTACTAAAGCTTGGCTGTCCTTCACCTGTGACTTCTAAGTCATCTCAAGTCACCACGTCCTTCTGGTCAAGGGCAGAAGAAAAGAACATGAAGGAAAAGAACTTTTGAGAGCATTTATGACCTAGGCCAAGAGTTAAAACATATAGGTCTAATCTCATTTCCTTTGAGAGCACTGAATTGTGGTGCCAAGAAGAAACCTGTAGACACCAAATTACTGGCCACTGAGGAGGTGAGGGGTGAAGATTTTGACAGATGGTTAACTGTCTCTGCTCCTGGGTAATGTGTAAATAAAAAGCCTCCAAAGTAGGAAAACAGTATTTTAATAGCCTAAATCCACAGAGCTGTTGGGGAAAATGTGTTGAAAGTTGAAGAGAGGAAAGAGAGTACATTATTGGTACCAATAAATAGAAAGTACCAGGATCTTTCCCTTATACTGGATGAAATCTATAGGTATTCTGCTTGCCATCAGATTTTATGATATTTCACAACAGGGGAATACACAAGTACATATATACCTTGAATAACCTCTAGGGGCTACGGATTGGTAGAGACTGCAAAAGAACAGGACACACTATACCTGTATGCAGCTATAAAGAATTAGGGAAAATATGAGTGGGAGAAGTATGTGGTGTATGTACACTGCAAATGCAATGAGGCTCAAGCAGAGAGATATGTCAAATTTGCATTGCTATGAAGAGAGTAGAAGATACTGAAAGACAAGGAATTTGATATGAAGGAGCAAAGTGTTTTATTGAAGTCATGTATGGATAAATAAATTACTTTTTAATGTACTCTTTATAATAACTTGTGCCAAGAGTGCTCCTATATCCTATATTTGAAGAACACAACACAGCCTTAAAACACCTGTATCTAATACCAAATCATAAGAGATTCATTAAAATCATCACTTAGATTTTGGTGAAAATTGAGTTATTAAAGAGTTAAGCAACAATACAAAGTATATAATGAATAACTGTGAGTAAAATGAAAGAGAACATACAAATTGTGTCAGTAGAGACTGGAGAGAGAAGACAAATTTATTCTCTTTAATATAAAGAATAAAGTAATCAAGGAAAATTTTGACAGGGGTGCAAATATGTTTTATAAACAACTTTCTGTTTGTGCTTCAAAGATGGAATGGAAAGAATTAAGAGATCAACTAACAGATTGCAAATAAAGTCTAAGTGACAAGTTGGAAGGAATAGTTACAAGGAGGAGAGGCAGATGTTAGGTGATAGTTCTAGATTGTTTTCCATTTCTCCCTGGAATGCTAAGATTGCTAAGATTGACATTCTCTGGCAGGAATGAAACAAAGGTAAAACTCATCCAGACTTTAAAAGAATAATGCAAATACGTTGGGTTATAATTTTTCGTGAAACAAATGGATTTGTTTGATGTTTCTCTCCCTTTTCACTGGAGAAATTTGTACAAAGATGATGTAGCTCAAAGCATCCTGTTATAATTTTATTAGAAAATATAAATTTATTGCCCATTCTTTATGTACTAAGGAGAAAAACCTAGGTATTTCTTCTAGAATAGAGATATTCTATAGACATTGCTTAGTTCCCTAAACTCCCAAGAAATCAAGGCAAGGATACGTGTATTAGTATATCTTCCTCAAGAGCAGAGGACATAAGGCACAAGGCTATTTGCTTAAGGCAAGTCAGTAGAGGAAGCAGAAAAGCACCTCACCTTGGACCTCCATCTCAATGTTCTGGACACTCTCTGAAGCTGTCTCTTAAAAATGCAACTTTCATGTTGACTGGTGTTATTTTAAACTTTCCACTGAGAGTTCAAAATTAATGACTTGAAGCTTCAAGCTAAACAAAAACAAACAAACCAAAATGCAGTCAACTTTAACTGTCCAGAGACAGAAAATTATTAGCTAAAGAAACAAAGAGAGATGGTCACTTAACAAAAAAATGTTTCTTGAAATATACACAGTACTAGCTTGATTAGAGATTTCACCCTCCCCTACTGTTATTTTTACTAAAAAGCTTTTTACCGAGGTTTTTATTTTTAAAGAGAGTTTGGTTAGTGTTTTTATTTTTGTGCTACCAGATCTGCTTATTATTAGTTGTTATTTTGGATACTACAAGCCAGTTTGGGCCATCATTAAGCCTGTGAACCTACTGCAACACTCTCTGAAAGAAACTTCTAGAGTCTGGGTTTTCAATAGCCAGGCAATGGATGTGACCTGGGTAAACATTCTGAATTATAGATGTATGAATCATTATTCAGGAAACAAGAGTGGCCACCTACTGAATACAAGATAAGTCAACAAGTTGGCTTCACAACAATTCTAAAATTTTATCATCTAGTAGTTTCTCATACTTCTTAAGCTAATTGGCATTTAATATCAATTTTGAAGAGTTGTATGCTTTTCTATTTGTCACAGCCACTTTGTCTTTATTCCATAAACTTATTATCAGAATTTTTTTCTATTCCTCAAGATCCATTCAAACCTAAACTTCTCTTAAAATCTTTCCCTGATTATTAAAATCTGTCCCAGTCAGGGGCCCATCAAGACAATATGACATGTAACAATTGTTTTAATAGAAAAAATAATATCTTTAATTAGTTACACAAATACTAGTGGACTGAAGACAAAAGTGAAAACTGAGATACTATGCAGGTGTTTCTGGCAAGAAAGAAACCACTGTTTCTGGAGATGTGGTTTTAAAAAGAAAGTATAGGCATTTTTAATCCTTGGTAAGTTCCCTCAGAGTTTAGACCCAGACTCTTTAGAGAGAAAGCTCACCAGCTGCTGCTGGGCTCAGAGCCTGAGACGGCTGTGGAGCTGTGACTCCAACTAAGGAGCTGACACAATGACATGGTTGACTGTCCTCAGGAGCACAATGAGATTGGTTTTGGCAGTAAAGAGAGAAAACTAGAAACTGGTGTCTACTTTCACTGATAGGGTGAAGGATTGTTGTTAAGGTGTGTTTATAAGAAGATAAGCCAGCATGGAATGGAACGCATCTCTTGATATTTCTATACTCTCCTATTTCCAGAACCTATCAATGTGTCAGCAGGCAAAGCAAGAACATAATTTATACGGTTCTAGGCCAAGCATCATAATGCAAAGCTTAGAAGAACAGAGTTGGCACTGAAAGACCAAGTACTAATAATTTCCTAAGGCTCTGAGTTAGGGAAGCCAGGACTGTGTCTATGTGTCCTTGTGTCTCCTTCAGATCACATCGTAGTAACTTCCCTTTGAGTAGGAAATCAGTATTTGAAATCAGAATAAGTTCTTGATTATCTATGAGTAAAGGATATCCCAATTACAAAATCAAAGTATATCCAACACCTCCCAAAATTAAGAACTAATATAACTTATATCAAGGGTAAGAATTTGAAATAAGTTACAGTTTTATTTTCTACTGTATCATCTGCAAAACACCATTCCTTAAAAAATGTAATATGCTTTACTAGTGTTAAAGATACCTTAGATTTCCAGGAAAAACATTAAAAGTGTATTCAAGTAGCTCATCATGTCTTTAGTTCAGCATTCTCTGAAATCTTTTGCAAGTATTAAAACAAATTTCCCCATAAGCAATAATGGAAACTCAGATGATTTATTTCACAAACACAAAATATTCATATAAATACGATTACAATAATGTAATATAATACAAAATAATAAAGCATATATAAAGACAAATTAACCTGCACTTAGCTTTGAAAACCTTTGTGGCTGATGTGAGGGAAAAGGGTTATTGTGTAGGATGACTTTCACTAAAACTAACAGAATCACTGCTACCTATTGGCTCAGTGGAATCTTTTTCTTTTTGTGCAAATTTAACAAGGAACCTATCTAATGACATTTGCCTTTGCCTCCTTTTGAGGATTTCATGAAAGTGTGGCATTGGATTGTTGTTAAACAGATTCATTGCTCACACTGCTACAGCCTTATTTGGGTGTGTTTTTCTATGAAATTTTGCACTGGTTTCCACATTTTACACAACTCTCTCATCTCATTCAAAGTGGGGGATTCCTCTGCCTTTTTCTCCTCCTCCCTTGCAGATGAGATCTCCTGTATAACTTCTTGCTTTTGGGAGATGATAACCACAATCCCTCAGGGAGAGCAAGAGTGAAAGCAAGAGTGAGAGAGAGGAAGAGAGAGAGAGAGAGAGACCAACTGCTGGCTCAGTCGTGATCATGTGACATTCAGTGTCACGTGCTACTCATATTGCAAGACATCACTCAGTTATTTATTTATTTTTATAATTAAGATTATTGGTACAATTTAGATAAAATGGAAACAAAGCATAACTCATTTATATAGTTGAAATTTATTAGAAATTAGGAAGAGATATAATACTCATGTAATTGGGAAAACTGAAAATTTTTCAAAATTGACAAAAGGTACATTAAGTCAAAGGATGAAAGCAGTGAAACTTAATGAGAATAAGTACCAAAATAATAATAATCACACTAGCTATATTATAGTAAGACTTCTGAAAAACAAATACAGAAAAGAAAATGTTAAAGCAGCCAGAGGGAAGCAAATTGTCTTTAAAAGAACAGGAGCAGCCAGGCTTTGTAGAACACATCTGTCATCAGGGCTACTTAGGAGGCTGAGGCAGGAGGATTGCAATTTCAAGACTGCGCTGGGAAATTTAGTGAGACCTTGACTTAAGGTAAAAAATTTAAAAAATAAATTAAAAGGTCTAGAAATACCTCCATGTTAAAGCAATTGCCTAATATGTGCAAGACCCTGAGTTCAATGCTCAGTATTGCAAAAACAAAAACAAAAACAAAAAACGATGAAATTACAAATTATTTCTAAACAAAAACAATGAAAATCAGAAGGCAATGGGTGGTATATTTAATGGCTAAGAGAAAATGTCTACCAAACTATCTCTTGGTCTGACAGAAATAGTCTTTAAAAAATGAAAGCAATATCAAAGATATTTTTCAGACAAGCAATAATTTATTACTGCACTAAAAGAAATGGCAATGTGTTTCATAAATCATTATGAAAAAGATGGATTAGTCAATAAATGGCACAATTTGCTGTTCACATAAAAGTCTCTACTACATACATACACAGAAATAAATTTCAGATGATTAAAGACCTGCTGTGAAAAGCAAAACCATATTTTTGGAAAAATATATGATAGAATATCTTTATGACTGCATGACAAGAAAAGATATCTTAAGTGTGAATACTTTAAAAATGATAAACATAATAATATTAAAATTTCTCTTAAAAATATTTTATCAACAAAGGAAACTACAACAAACCACATTCTAGAAGAAAATATTTACATGTAACTGATAAAAGTTTATTACTCAGAATATATAACAATTTCTTTTTTTTTTTGTGGGTGCCGAGGGGTCGACCTCAGGACCTCGCGCACCAGGAGGCACCCGTGCCGCTGAGCGATATCACCGGCCCCTTTTTCATATGTGGGTTCCGGGAGTCGAACTCGGGCCCTCGCGCTTGCAAGGCAGGCGCTTAAGCCGCTGAGCCATCTCACCGGCCCCAACAATTTCTTTCAAAAAAGGAAAAATGATACATTTCCCAAAACAAAGATCATAACTGTAAACCTAAATAGTTAAAGCAAACAAGCAAAAGAGAATGGGCTAGGATGATCAGGTCTATGAGAAATTAAGGAAATATTATTGAGATATCAACAACTTCAGCTTCTAGATGCGATGGAAAAACAAGGATTTCATTTACATTTTTCTGAGAAACAGTTTTAAATAAAAAGACAAAATATATAAAATCATAGTGTTCAAGACATTGAATCTAAATTAAGGTAGGGCTCTGGATTCTAAGACACTGGAGACAAAGAGACAAGTATTCCAATTATTGCAGCTGTTGTACATCTATATTTTAATAAAAGAGAATCTCCATTAATTCCTTGCATCATACAAAAAAATTTAAAATGGACCACAGAACTAAATTTGAAACCTCAAAATATAAAGTCTCTAGACAAAAAATATATGAGAAAATCTCTGTAATTTTGTCAGAATTTTTTAAGCTATGAGATAAAGATGCATATTCTATAAATGGGTTCATCAAAATTAAAAACTTCTTTCTGAAATTATGTTTAAGTGAGAGAAGAACTACTTTTAAATAAAACTACTTTCAAATGAGAGAAAAATAGGGAAAATGTTTGCAACTCATATTTTTGATAAATAACTTGTGTTCGGCCTTTATGAAGAAACCAAAATTTTGTTCACTTCTGGTCAGGCTGTTAAGGAGAAAAAAATGTCTCGGGAAACAAAATGAAACACTATCCACAGATGATCCTACAAGTTTACTCAAGAAAAAGAAAGATGTTATGTCCATGTAAAGATTTGTACAGGAATGTTTACAGGAATTTTATTTCTGACAGTCCCAAACTGTAAATAATCCAAATATCTTTCAACATGTGAATGGATTGTAAAATTCAGAAGAAACTTACGTACAAAGACACTTTAAAAGTGGATTTCAAAATAAAGTTGAGAAGCCACAAGGGAAGCAGAGCCTTGCACATTTAAGGCTCCTGTCCAGGACACTGGATTCTTACACTGGGCTTCAGAAAATGACAAGGAATGCTAACTTCAAGCTGTAAAACCATCAGCATCTTTGGTCGGTGGTGGCAGTCCAGCAACTGTCACCGGTGACCAGGAAACATTATCTCTACAGATAATCCTGGCCATCAGTCCAGAGTCACCTGATGATGTGCAGCTTTGTGTTAGGACAGTCGCTCTGCACCAGTCACCGTTCTGCTTTTGTAACTTGTGGAATGTTTTTACTCCTCAGCTTCTCCCTCCTTTTAAAACTCCCTGTGCACGGTGAGTTTCTTCACAGCACACTCAGAAATGTCTGAATCTGTGTTTTGCTGAACTACAAGGTTCAAGCTCCAATTAAAGCTTTTTTTTTTTTTTCTTGTTAACAGTGTCTGAGTTTGGCATTGACCAACAGGAAAAACTCACTGTGGTTCCTCCATTCCATGGTATAATTTTCAATGGTAAAAAGTAGGGAATTATTCAAACAGGTTACAACACGGACGAATCTTAAAATAATGAAACCAAAGTAAAATAAGTCAATTAAAAAGTGCACAGGGTTAAGATATTCCATTTAGTGAAAATTTTAATAATTGCTGACTAATTTACAGTGAGAAAAAAAGATCATTAAATATCTGGGAACGGTGATGGAGGACAGGGACATAAGGAGGAAGAGCTTACCTGGGAGTGTAAGCAAGTATTTGGGCAATGATGAATATTATGTTTATTTTGATTGTGATTCTTTTAAAGGTCTCTCTCTCTCTCTCTCTGTATAGAATATTAAAACATCAAGTAGTTGCACGCTTGTGCAGTTTTTTGTAAGACAATTATACTTCAGCAAATCTGTCAAAAGTATTAAAAATAAAATCAAATTTTGAGATATCATGTTACATTCCAAATCAAGTGGTTGGTCAACCTGTATGACAATAGGATTTCTCATATTATAGTCATATTGTAGGGGAGCATAAATTTTTGCAACAAACTAAAGTTGGGATTCATGTGTACACTATGACACACAAATTCTAATCCTGACGGTATTCCCTCTCTCAACTTTTGCACATATTCACGGGGAGACCTGATCTACAAAATTGCTTATTTTCATATTATTATAATAAATTTTGGAAAAAACCTTAAACATTCATCAAAAGAAATTACTTAAATAAGCTCTGAAAAACAAACAGTACATTGTTCATGAACTCATACACGTGTAGTAAAACACACAGAATCATCTATAAAAAGTGAATTTTAAAGATTATTTCTGTGGATGAAAGAGAATGTGGTTGGGGGGGATTATACAGAAGCTTCGAGCTTTGCTTTTATTCTTTAAGTAGGTGGTAAATTAGTACCTATATTATCCCCTTTACTTGTTTGTTTGTTTTTTTAAATACACTGTATGGTCCCTGAGAAAAAACCAGGGTATTTATCACCATGTCACAGAAACACCCTTTTTCCATTTCCAAGACTTTTGCCAACCCAAGAGAATTTTCCAAATGAAAAAGAACAAGAATATACAGGTGTTATCCAAAGATCACTGGGAATTTGGCAACCTAGTGTCGTCAGCAGGTGCTGCCTTCTTGCCTGTACTCTAAGTCAGCCATTGGAGTGCTGCTCATATGACGGGACAATGAGAGCTAACAATGTCACTGCAATGTAGTTTAATCTATAAATCCCCTCCCTACACTAATCTAGAGTAGAATTGCTGCTGAGTGATTCATCTGACCAGAGCCACTAAACCCGCTGGGTGACACTGTTGACTGGTAAGTGTCTTTCGGATTTTGCTAGGTGGGACTTTGGACTTGAATTTCCCTTCTGTGGGATTCTTCATAGTGGTGCTGTTGACCCTTGGGAATTTTGCCAGAAAGTACTGTTGGACCCATGTGTGCTTTTTCTGGTCCCTCCACTGGTAGTAAGTTGTGATTAGTCTTTGTTTCTCTTTTAATTAGCCTATCTTTCACAAAGCCAATTCTGGGTACTTTCTTCCATTTCTTAGAAAAGAAATTTACTTCCCTGACCCAGCACACCTGGGCTCTGGATGTGACACACATATGGGAGCTAGTCTCCATAATTAACAGATATAGTAATTTATGATCTAAAAGGTTATAGTATTTGCCTAAGGTCACATCACTAGTGAATAGCAAATTCAGTCTAGAATCTAAACCTTCCTTCTCCAGACCAGTGATCCCTTATTTACCTCACTCTTTCCATCTCAATATTAAAAAGATAGAAACACTAAGAAATAACCTTCATATCACACCACAAAAAGATGGTAGTTTACAATTTCTTATCAGCACATGCCATTAAAATACCCACTCAGGAAAAAACATGAGAGATGAAAGAGCATCCATCACATTCACTAGTGCCCAAGTACAGTACTAAGAATAATGAAACGATTAAATTTATGGAAATCTGAACTGTCAGGAGCTTGTGGGAGCCAAAACAGGGAATACCAGCACACACAGGCAATTATAAGGATGCTTGATTTAAAAAAAAAGAATGAGAAAAAACATAATTAAGCAAAGGAGACGTCTATGTCATTATGTAGAGGATTTGTTGTAAAGGAATGTGTAAACTGAAAAATTCTTGTTTAAAACGGTCTATTTTGGTGATAGTTTCAGCAATATATACTTATCCCAAAACTCATTAATCCATATGCATTAAATATGCTCATCTATCTGTAGTATGTCTCTCATAACTTGATAAGGTAGTTTAAAAAGAAAACACTCTTTTGGTTATCCTGGCAAAAATCATGTAATTTCTTATCTTTATACTTCAAAAGTTTTGGTGACATTTGCTAACATGCACTTATATATGACCCTTACAAACTGAAGCTCTGAAGTCAGATATTGACATATTCATTCTTTCACATGCATAGACATGTGTATGTGTGTGGTATTAATAAACATAAAACACCAAACTATATCGTATAATGACATTTTCAGTTAAGCATTATTTGGGTTGAACAAATTTAAATTTACGAAGATGTAATAGTATTTAATGAAGTTTGTAGTTCAACTTTTGAGAACTATTGATCATCAACTAGACAACATCTGTCTAGTTCAGATATTAAGATCAAAATCAGAGGGACATGTTTTGTAATGCTCACCTCAACCTTCAGTAGTTTATGTATTCTTTCCCTGTGTATAAATTACTAGGAATGATTTATTCAAGACCCATTCATTATCAGTAAATATGCATTATCATAGGTATTCATGAAGTACTATCCAAGCATTAATTGTATATAAGTGCCCTTGCTCTGATGGCTAATATTAAATGAATTATCAAAATACACTTTTACGAATGCTCTAGCAGGCTTATCTTTAAAATGCTCTCAGAAAGAAGAGAAAGACAGATCACCAGGATTGGAAAAAGCTTCAAAGATGTCATTATAAATAAGTTGGATAATGTCTAGGGAAGTATTTTTCAAATTGTAAAGATTTATAACATTCAATAAATTATTATTGTTATTATAAATTCCCCCATCTCAATTCTCAGTAAATAGGACATTTCACAGCATGGTAGAAATTTGCATATGCAAAGCATTCAAAATATTTCATGGACTGCCAAAACCCATTATCCTTTCAAACATTTCTTCTCTCAGACAAAAAAAAAACCCTACTTATATGTAAACATTTCACCATATGTGAAAATAAAGTACAGCTAATATTTTACAAAGGCCAGTTCCTGCACAATTCATTGCCTCACCAAAATATATTTTTATTTTTAATATTATCTCACAGACAGAAAAGTGACCTGATAAAGATATCTATATTCTAATCCCTGGAATTTGTGAATATATGAGATTATACGGCCAAGAATAATTCAAGTAGTAAATAAGATTAAGATTGTTACTCAGTTGACTTTAAAATAAGATTATTTTGTATTATCTGAATAGACTCAATGTAGTCACATGGCCTCTTAAATGCAGAAGGTGCAGCTAGAAGAATCTGTGTCAGAATGATGTATTGTTGGGGACACTTGCAAAAGCCACCCCTGGCTGTAAAGATGGAGGAAGGAGCTACAGGTCAATGAATACAGACGGCCTTTAGAATCTGGATAAAGTTAATGGGATTCTTCCTTAGAGTGCAGAAAAGAACATAGTTCTGCCTGATTTTAGTTCAGTGAGACCCATTCAAGTCTTCTGATGTTCACAACTGGTAAGATAAATTCACATTGTGTTAGGTCACTAAGTTTGTAACAATTTGTTACAGCAGCAATTAAAAAAAATAATGTAATAAACAGTTATTTCATTTTCAGAAAACCTGGTTGCATGAACCTTGTAGATGAGAACTCTAGCTATTACTATTATATTTTCTATTACCACAATTTACTGCAAATACAGTGACTGTTACAATTTAGATCTAGAATGTTCCCCCAATGCCCCGTGTGTTCAGGAAGACAACTTTTGGAAGGTAATTGGGTCACGGGTGCAATATACTCATCTACAGATTAATCCACCGAAGAGTTCAGAGCTAAATGAGCTGTTAGGAGAAAGAGTCTGCTTGGGAGAGGCAGATCACTGGGCGCAGGACTCGGAAGGATGTGTCTCCCTCCTTGATTCCTCCCTTCTCTCACTTTGCTTCCTGGCTCTCAGGATGTGAGCAGCTTTCCTCCACGGAACCCTTCAACCCTGCCCTTCCTGCCTTGGAGCCAGCTGACTACGGTTTCAGTGAAACCCCTAAAATCTGTGAGCCAAAGTAAACCTCTCCTCCTTTAAGTTGTGGTTATCATGTGTTTTGTCCCAGTGACAAGAAAGTGACTAAGACAGTGGCTCATCACACTATCTATTCTTATCATACAATCCTGTAGGTCATAAGATTAGGAACACTCTCTTAGGTTCTATCCTCAGAATCTCACTCACATTGTTGGCCAGACTGAGCTCTTATCTGGATACTATGGGAAAGATCTGTTTCTAGGCTAATTCCACTTACTAGTACATTCACTTCCTTGACACTCTAGGCTGAGGTCTCCATTCTTTGACAGCTATTAACCAGGACCCTCTCTCTGGTCCCATGGATGCCTACATTCTTTCTTCTGTGGTCCTCTTTAAGCCAGCAGTGGTTCGTGCAATCCTTCTCCTACAGGAAATCTCTGACTCCCTCTTCTCTCATCAGCTGGACAAAATGCTTTATCTTTAGAATCTCATATGATTATTTTAGACTGTATTAGTCAGGTTTCTCATTGCTGAAGCAAAAATATCAGACATCTACAAGGAAAAAGAGGAGAGGATAATATTGGACTATCATTTCAGAGGGGTAAGTCCATGGTAGGCTAGCTTCAAGGTACAAACATCATGGCAGATAGGTAAGGCAAAGGAAATAATTTTTTTAATGGTAGCTAGAAGTAGAAAGAGTAGGAATAGCCAGAAAGAGATACACTCTCTGAAATCTCATCCTCAGTGGCCCACTTCCTTCACCCAAACCCCACCTTTTAATAATACATTCCCCTATCAGCTACAAATGGATTAATCAGCTGAGGAGTATAGCATCCCCATTATCCAATCACCTTCACAAGGCCCCACCTCTGAACACATGTCAACCCCAGTCTTTTCATACTGCTGCAATAGTTCTTCTGTGGCTGAGGGCAATAGGTTTGCTGTTTTTCCCCAAGAATTTAGGACATTCGTTCTCTAGGAAAGACAGGTCTGTTGTATCCTGGCAGCTTCCTGCCTTGCCCCATGGTGGCTGCTGCAGTCCTTCAGGCCTCAGCAGCAGGTAGACTCTCTGAGGGCCCTGCCCTCAGTCTCTCATGAGCATCCATTGAGGCCCACAGAGAAGAGCTTGAGTGTGGGTGACAATTTCCCCCATGAATAAAGCCCCCAGTCATTACACTGTCTCAAATCACACTTGGCTTTTGGCAATTTACTGAAATATTTATATGAATTTATTCCCGCTTATGTAATATTCCATATCGTTCCTAAATTAAGAAAGTGCTCACTTATATTCATCTGATTAATACCATCTTTTGTTCCTCTCAAAGACATGGGCTTCTACCTGACTCTGGGCCTCTGACTTGCCTATTTTTGGGAATACTTGCAATTGTAAATTCCTTTTTGTTCTCTTTGAGTGTAAAGCATTTTAAAACATCTTGTACCTGGTCGTGATGGTGCATGCCTATAATGCCAGCACTCTGGGAGGCTGAGGCTGGAGTATCACACATTTGAGGCCAGTCTGGGTAACTGAGCAAGACCCTTTCTCAAAAAACAAAACAAAACAAAACAAACAAACACAAAGCAAAAGGCAAACGTTTGGGGATATAGCTCAGTGTAAACATCTGGATGCAATCCCCAGTACTACAGAAAAAAAAATGTACCTTCCTAATTTTACAACCCAGAAATATATTTCTCAAGGACCTCTTTTTCAAATATAGTCATCAAAAAGTTACCACTCCTGTCTCCCAGTCCCTGAAGAGAGATAGGGGCTAATTTCATTGGATGTCTTGCTCCAAGTTGCAAAAGTAAACTTTATTATAAAGTTTGTTATAAGGATTTGAGAAGTTAAATTTTTCCTTTAGTTAAAGTCAATAGCAAACATAGATGGCCTGAGCCTCTCCCCTAGTGTTCCGCAGTATTTTCCAACACCTTATTCTACCAATTAAAAGCCCTCAGTGGAGTTGAGATCAGGCCGAATTCTGAATTCTTTCCAATTGCAGTGGTCTTGAGTAAAGACTTCTTTACCAGTTTAACTTTCCTGCAGCAATACCTCTTTCCTTAGAGATACCTATCCTTCCTTGCATTTTTTGAGATAATTGATCAACTCTTTGATGAATACAATAAAAATTATCATTTGGCAAACTTCTCTGATTTTGTTGTTGTTGTAGTGAGAGAAGTGATACTTTGTTCTGTATCTTAAGCACAAACTAGAAGAACTCTATATTTTAATCATATATTTTATTCATTTCTAATCTAATGTATGTTCTATAATGTAGCTATAGTAGTACACTTAAATAGTAAACATAACATTTATAAATAAATAAACTGGGGATGCATCCTCAATTACTAAAAACGAAGCAAAATCAAAACTGTTGGAATCCTTGGAAAATATATTAGAGAAGATTTAATAAGAAACGCTTTAAGAAAGTTATCAGAAAAGTATTTGTCTTGTGAAGATATTGTGATGGTGCCTGCAGCAGAATCAAATGAAAAACTGGATGCATACGTGAACTGATTCATTTTATACACTGTAAAAGAGAAAACAAGCCATGAAAAGTAAGCAATGTGAGCCTCACAATTGCCCAGGATTTCCTCCTAGATGCATTTACTAAATGCAGGAGAAACAGACAGGAGAAAGCCAAGCTACCTATGGATCTGAGATGAGGAAATAATTTTCGGAGAGGATGAAAATAGTGTCACATAAAAATTTAATTTAAAAAAACAAAAAAAGAAAAACAACAAAGAAAGAATTAAAATGTTCCATGAACAATGGAAATGAACAACAAAGAAGACATAATTTTTATAATACAAGATTCCCTTCTTATTACAGAAAAATAAAACAATGGACCAGACAGCATATTGTACACTGTCATTCAAACTGAAAATAAAGACTTTAATGAACATGTTGAAAAGGTTCACACAAAAACAACAAAATTAACACAGAATTATTATCTCCGGAACATATTCTACTTAAGCTATCACAGTTTGGAGACGTGATAAGATCCTCAAGACATCCAGGAAAATAAATTATAAAGGAAAAATATTAGCATTGGAATTTGCAAAACCAGCATGTAAAACAAAGCAACAACAGAGGAGCATTTTAAGAAAATTTTGAACAGCTTAACTGAAGTCTAATTAACTTAAAATGCATATATTTAAAGCGTGCAATTTGATAATTTTATGTATCTATACCTATATTACCTATATATGTACATGTCATTAGCACTGTCAAAATAACGGACATACCTGTCACTGTCAACAGTGCCTGCCACACCTTTGTACTGCTTTCTCAAGCCCTTCTCCCCCTGTTTAGTAAGGAATAGATCTGCTCTTTGTCATTATATTTGCATTTATAGAATTCTATATAAATGGAATCATATAATATAGTCCTTTCATTCTTTTGAATTTTATTCATTCCCTTTGGTTTTCAAGTCACATATATTTTACAAAGGGTCTTCTTTTGATGAGCCCTCTAACTGTTACTGCCTAATAAATACCTAATTGGAGCATGACTGGAATATATGATAGGTGTATGTTTAACATTTCAAGAAAATTACAGTTTCCCATAGTGATTGTATCAAATCCTCTCCAACATTTAGTATAGCTAGTCTTTATCTTTGGCAAAATTTTTCAAATATCATGCTACCAAACTAACTTTTTTTTTTTTTTATGTGGGTACCAGCAGTCGAACTCAGGACCTCATGCTTGCCGAGCAGGCACTTGTGCAACTGAGCTATCGCACCGGCCCCAAACTAACTTTTATAGAGAGTACACTTTTATGTCATTTTTAAAATGAAAGTTTTCCTTTTGGAACTTGCAGTTATAAGCCATAATACCAAGATGAACTACTAGTGGTTGTGGATTTTCTCTTTTTATGTCATGATAATATTTTAGAATTGATTGTAGTGATAGTAGCACAATTTTGTGATCATACGAAGTATTACTGGGTTGTACATTTTAAAGGTGTGAATTGTATGATATGTGAATTACATTTCAATAGCTGTATTAAGAGCACAACAAAATGGAATGTAAATTAGGTTATGAAGAATCTGTAACTCAGGAATAAAAATCACTTTCCATGCAATTATTTCAATTCTGGAAAGAGAGCTGTATTTCCTTCTAATGTCTCAACTTAGAGTTCAAATTAGCCGGGTAACAGAGTAGTAACAGCTCCTGGGCTTGGCAATCTTGCAAAAGTCCAATCCTCCTAGAGCAGTACAGTATGTTGAAGTGAAGATATGCTAATTCCGGTTATTTTGCTGCCCACTTAGAGACATTTAGGCTAAACCCCATTGGGATTAGTTGCATTATATCAGAGAATTGAAAAAGTAAGAGTTTCAAGAAATATATCACTCCTTAGGCCAAGCTAAATTACTTTCTCATGGCTCAGGTGAAGGTGGTTATTTGAGTTTCCAGGACTCAATTTCAATACTAATTTTGTACTGAAACGCTTTAGATGACTCAGTGTACTCTTTCAGCTTCACTATAAAGGTATATTTTCAAATGCTAATGTAAAGAAAGCTCTTTCTATGGTTTTAAAAAAGCTTAGATTGATGGTGTCTTTTTATCATGTTGATTTGTTTACCAGGTGTGCCTTTTCAGGAGGGCTGTTAAAGTTTTGTCTGTATCATAAATATGTTATTTCTTGGAATATATCTTTATGACCACATCATTGCAGGAAAAGTGTATGCCTTAGAGTTACTCTTGAGCTTGTCTGTTTTCCCTTTTATATTTACAGTTCCTTGTGGGGTAACATTGGTTTAATTCATCTGTGTAGCTCAGCAACATCTAGAATGCAATTGGTATCTAAAAATTCTTGCTGAATTCTATCTCCTATCAATATATCTCAATGAAACCTAAACCACAACAGGATGATCCTTGCATGAATACATGGGAGGGATTCAGTGAGAGATTGCACACATTCAAAGTGTTTCTTAGCTTTTTCTGAGATTCACATGGCTCTGGCTCGCATTTATCTCTATTATTTTGGGTTTTTTCATCTCCACATCTTCATTGTAGAGGTGTGCAGCTCTACTCCTGTAAATGTCCTTTATGAGAGTTTTACTCTTTGAGATCAGGCTGATATGGATGGGTATCACTGGTCTGGCCACGAAAGAGCTTTCAATGGGTGTAAACCCTTCTTTAGTTACTACACAATTAAGAAAAAACAAGTGTTATTACTTTTAATCAACTTTATTACATATTTACATATAACAGTTGTCCCCATTTTAGTACGTAGTTAGATGAGTTTTGATACATACATTCACTCTTGTAGCTGCCAACATACAGTCAACATTTTCATCACTTGAGGGCATTTCCTTGGGCCCTTTGTAGGTACTGCCTCTAACCTCTGCTTCAGCAAAATACTGGTTTTCTTTTTGTCATTATGTAATAATTTTGCCTGGTCTAGAGTTTCATAAAAATGGAATTTTAACCAATATGGATTCGCTTTAGTTTTGTTTCTTCCTCCCAGTATAAATAAAGAAATGTAACTAATTCTAACCATTATCACTGAAGAAACATCAAAGTATTGGTAGGAAGATATTTCCCTATAATTTTTCTTAAATTGACATTTGAAAGTATGCCTGATTCTCAAGGAACAAATCTCAATAACTCTGAAAAGACAAAGAATCAGATGCTTAAGAGAAATACATTCTGTTAATATTTTTGAACCACGGCAACAACTAATTGTATAGCTTATGATGTACAATTAAATAAAATAGCCGTGAAGTTTTTGCTTATTATTATAATTTTAATTATCTTCATGTAGATCAAAAGATGTAAGCTTTCCAGTCCAAGACATCTACCCATTATATTCCTCTTAGTTACTCAGTGTCTACTGAAATTGAACTGTAGTTCAAATGAAAAGTAAATTTAAAATAAAGTGTTCTATATTAATTTAAAATCATGCCAGATTTTGTTTGGTGTTCTATAGAACTGATGGATAAACTTTGGAATAATTAAATAATGATCCTATTGAGTCTTCTTATATCCATGAATAGGGTATATAAAGACACTTTGGTTATCTAGGTCTTCTCAAATTCTTCGAAATATTTTTTAAATTTAATGTATGGATCTTGCTCATATGCATTCTTAGATAAACATGCTTTCAAAAATTTTTAAACCTTTTATTTTAAAATGACTTTAGACACAGAAAATTTGTAATATATAAAATTTAATGATGCCCCTCAAGCAAATTTCTTCAAAGATACTCTCTCAGTTAAACAGAGTGCTTTCACAAGAAAGTGGCACAGACAGAAATCGATGGAGTTCTCCAAGGATTCCCCTGGAAGACTTAGTAAATTCCCAATGAGCATGTGTGTAAGTCTACCCAAGGGCATGGGAAGAATCACTCAAAACACCAAAGGGAAACTCTGGCATAAAGTGTTTCCTTTAAGTGAAAAAATGGCAGCTCTCAATTTAAGGAAAGTAATGAAATCTCATGCTGAAGCTGCTAAGATCTACAGTAAGAACAAATCTTATATCTCTGAAGTTGTGAAGCAGGAAAAGAAAATATGCCAATGTTGTACCTAAATCTACAAAAGGTACAATAGTTCATAAGTGCCTAGTTAAGATGGAAAAAACATGACATGTGTATATAAGTTTAGGGAAAATATAGTACATAAAAGGTTCATGTTATTGGTGTCCCAGGCATCTGCTAGGTGTTTTGAATGTATCTCCCATGGATAAGGAGATTCCTATATCACTTTTAATGATGAGTAATTTAAGAATTGATTCTTGATTTTTTGGTTAATGAAAATGCCTCCCAAATCTTTTGAACAGTATAACATCTTCCAGAAGCATCATATACAATCACTTCCATCAATAAGTACTAAGATTTTTGTATATTTAAAAGTTGAGTTAACTTTAACTCCAACATTTTTGTATTTTCACAACAAAAATGCATCAAAATTTCCAAAAATGTTAAACATTATATGATACTACATTATTGAACATCTATATTCACATTTAAAACAAAGTGATGTTTAATTTTTAAACACGGGTTCCTCAAGGGACTCCTGATTGCTATATTTTACATCTTTATACTTAACCTCATTTTTATATTTATATTATTCTCAGTCTTGGCAAACATTATGTTCTTCAGAAAATTTTATTTGTTTCAATTTTTAATAAAATTTTTGGGACTCTGTGCATGGAATCTTGATGATTAATTTTTCTACATACCTCTCTAATTCAAACTGTGAAAGTACATGTTGATCTTATTCCTCTCTGGATATTTCAGGTTTTCAAGTGATGTTTTCCTTGCGCCTTAGAGTTGCACATGTGTACTTCAGGGGTTGGCCAAGAATTTGAAAAGTAACTTATACATTTTTTAATGTTTTTATTTTGACTATCCCCAGTTGTTTAAGTTAATTCCCCAATCCAGTTTTGTATTTTCACAAATTGTGCTAGAATGATTTTGTGAAGCTAAATATTATTTTGTGGATATATTCCAAAAGATATAATTCCTAGGTCAAGAGATAAACATATTTAGGACTAACAATATATATTAAAATAGCAATGTATGTAAATACTCTTGTGCTGCACTTAATTAAAGTTATACGTTGTTACAAAAATGTGTTAATATAGCACATAATTGGAAGGCATCTGTTTGCTTTTTTGATCACTAGAATAGGCATACCTTCAGTTTAATTAATTCAGTTAATTAATTGTAATCACTTAAATCGTGAGGTGGTAGTATGTATTTCATCAACTTACGTGACTTTTTATAAGATTAATGTGATAGCCTCAATTGTTGAGAAATTAAAAAAACAATATTCCCAGGTTTTATTGCTGAATCATGTTTCAGTCTTTAAAATGATGTATTTTCAATTAATAACAGCCTTAACTACTATTATCTTTTGCTGGTAGTACTTCCTCTTATCAAAAATATGATAATTTTAAGATAGAAATTACATCGCGCCCTTATCATTCTCAAAACCATCAAACGGCGTACCATCACAGGCAGAATAAAATCCGAGTTTGTTTACATCATTTCCGAGATGCTGTATCATCTTAAATCTGTCTCCCCGCTTCTTTTCACTCAATCTACTTAACTGCAAAGGGCTTTCCCACCTACCTTAGTTGGAACATCCATGCGTGCTCCTAAAAGGAAACTGCTCACATATTCATATGCCACTACTCAAATTCTCTACTAAAACGTCAAATCACCAGAGAAAATGTGTGTCTCGTGGTACCTTTACATCACTCTATCTCAGCTTCATTATGTGTCATAGCATTTGTCAGTATCAAGAAAACAGGCCCTTGTACCCTCTCCACTGCAGTAGATGTGGCCAGTGATTGGTGCCTCTTTGCTTTTGGGTTTTTTTCAGTGATGTATGTCTTGGACCTGGAGTTTTGCCTTAACAAAAGGTAACAAAAAGAAAATTCAGTAAATGCTTAAAAATATAAGAAAAATTGCCAGTAATTCTATTGAGCAGTCACAATAATATTAACATTTGGACATTATTTTCAGCCTTTAAAGTTTATGATAAACTTTTGATATTTACATTTATGAAGGTTTTGAAATATTTTATTGAACTTTTCTACTTGATTCTCTGCTATAAGTATTTATTGTCATTATATAGTCCGATAAGCATTTTTGAAGAGTTGAAGATTATTCCTTATGTTATTTTGCAGGATGATTACACTATTTTCATTAATTCTTAGGTTAAATATTCTATTTATAAATGGACGTCATCCTTTGCACAGTCACTGGCAAAGTTTTCATTGTCTATTTTTAAAATTAATTTTTAGTGAAGTCACCCATCCTTGTTCTTTAATAATTTACATGTTTTGAAAGCCACTAAAATTTTTAAAATTGCCATTAACAATAAATTGTTTATATGGTAGATAGTATTTTCTAAAGGCCAAGATGTAAGACCTTTTTTTTCTTGTAATGCTCATTTCTACTTTTTCTTGACTAATTTCTCCAGACATTTCCTGATGTTACTTTAAAAATGTAAACTCTATATTTTTTGAATACTGGTAATTTTAAGCTTGTTTATTTACTCTGTTTACCATTTTCTCTACCCTTTGACTTATTTATTGTATCTAATTTATTTTCCCCTTTATTTTCAAGGGAGGAAAACACTTAGTTTTATAAACTTATTTTCATTCAATTACTTTAGACTGTTTACTTACATATTGACTTAACAGTCAGTATTTGGTGAAATTTTACCTTGATCCAATATTTATTTAAGACAATAATTTTGAATACTCAATCAGTTGAAAATATTTTTTAATTATTCAAGTTAATTTAATGTAAAGTTGTATTCAATGTCAATTAGCTCTATATTCTGAATAAATGCTAGTTTACCGCAGGCATTTTTCCATGGAGCCAAACGCAATATTTTAAAAGTGATTCCTGTAGCATATTTTTCTGTGTTCTGATACTATTTTATTGGTTATATAAAAGCTTGTTTTCGTTTTCAAATGATTGTCTGTTTCTTTACCATAAAATGAAATTTTATGACTTTTGGATATTTTTTCTCTTTAAGTGGTGTGTGTGTGTGTGTGTGTGTGTGTGTGTGTGTGTGTTTGTGCGCACACTCATGCATGAATACGTGTATTTACAATAACATTGACTATTATTCGTTTCTCCTTGAATTTATGTGCTTTTATATTTAATCTTATTATGTTATTGTTGTTCTAAACCACTTAAAATAATTTTAAAATATACAAAATTAAAAATTTGCTTTTCGTAGATTGTAATTTAATCTGATGTATTTTCTTGACAGCTGTTACCTTTTTATGACATTTTATATAGAAATATTATATTTTTATATATACAACAAAAAATTTTCCCAAGACAGACTTCAACTAATTCTCATTTAATTTTCAAATCAGAAAAACAAGTGTGATAACCTTTCATGGAAGATGAGGGCTAAATTTTTTCACTAAACATTTAACTATTTATTTAGCCAAAAATCTAAATTTTATTTTCTAGAATTGAAGAGGAAAATGTAAGTCAGTGCATAATCTCATTGTTTCAGCTATTGTAATGAAATTTTACTTATTTAGTCATGTTCCCAGTCTGTCAATTACTTCATTAGACACAAAAAGCAGTATCTTCCTAAATTATTTTCACTCTTTTTAGTTTATTTGAAATTTTATATTACTTTTCTGGATTATATTTTTGCATATTTTTCATCTGTCTTAATACACATAAGTAATATATTTTTCTAGAGCCTGTATATACAAAAATTTATGTCTTTTGACTTTCTTCAGAGCAACAATTTAGTTGAACAGCGAATTGTAAGTTATGGCTTCTTTCCGTGCATCTCAGATTTTACATTAATAGTCTAATATTCAGGTTGTGGGTAAGAAGTCTAAATTTTGTGTTTTATAGTTAGTAAGCTATGTTCTATAATGAGCTATGCTTAATTACTCTTGTTAAACATTATATGCATTCTCTTAATTTTTATTGTTTAGTCTTTTCTTTGGAATTTTGGATTATTTTTTAGATTACCATCTAATTACCTGTTTCTTTTGTTTCACTTAGTTACTTCTTGGCTGCATCTTGAATTAATATCAAACCACCCAATTTATTTTTATGGGGTCACTTTTCACATAAATTAGTCAATGACTATAACCATGATCAATGTTAATTTTAAATATAGTAGTTAATCTGTAATAATGACCTACATTTGTATATGCATTGTCAAATTGAATTTCAGAACCAGTCTGTAATCTGTTTATCTCATATGCTAATTACAGATAAGAAAAAAAGAAAAAGACTGAGAAATCAATTAATTCAAATTCACACAATTGGTAAATGTTGAATATGGTGTTTAAATTCTAACTCATCATACTTCAGAGTCTAAATTACTCATAATTGGTCTCAACTGCCTTCCAAACTTTTCTCAATTATTTTTCAACGATTTCGATTCAGGGATAAAATTTCCCTCTGATTTCTGTCTTCTGCTCCAGACACATGCAAATGTCTGAAATTAATTTTTCTTTGGTTTTCTCACTGACTGCGATGAAAACTTGAACTGATGAAAAAAAGATAAAAATAAGGCGGCCCAAATATCACCTCACTGCTTCCTAATCCTCTGTATGTTTGAGAGAATGAGAATCTCTCTGTAGGGAGGAGGTTGATGCACAATTCTTGCGAATCATGATGGAACCCAGTAATGGAAATTCCACTTTCTGAGAGTAGAGACTGCAGCATATTCACTTCGTCGGTACTGGTGGCTACAAACCCACTGTGATAAAACGCCAAAAGGCGACCCACAGTGATCAAGCCTTTATGCTACACCCTCCTCTTGATTGTGGGTAGGATCCATAACTAGCCTCTGATTTTTTTTTATATAATCTATGGCAAAACTGATGAATTGTCATTGCTGTGATTATTGATTTTATTTTATTATTTTTGTACTTTTTAATTTTATCACGTTGAAGTACATTAAAAATATATATATACATATTTGTATATGCATTGTCAAATTTAATTTCGGAACCAGTCCATAATGTGGTTATCTCATATGTTAAATACAGATGAGAAAAAAAAGACTAAGAGAAATCAATTAATTCTAATTCACATAATTGGTAATAGTTGAATATGGTGTTCAAATTCTAATTCATCATAATTAACATTAGATATAACTAAAAAGAGAAGACTTATGAAAGCTCAAGAATCAATTTTTAAATTACTCATCTTTAAAATTGATATGGGAATCTCTTTACCCATGGGGGATTCATTCAAAACACATAGCAGATGCCTGGGACACTGATAACATGAGCCTTTTTTATACTGTGTTCCCCCTAAACATATATACACAAATTTCATGTTTTTTCCATTTTAACTAGGTAATACACCTGTAACTAGGTGCATTACTTAGGTGTTTTTCCATGTAAGTAGGCACTTATGAACTATTATACCTTTTGGAGATTTAGGTACAATATTAGCACATTTTCTTTTCCTTCTTCACAATTTCACAGATGTAAGATTTGTTCTTACTGTAGATCTTAGCAGCTTCAGCATGAGATCTTATTACTTTCCTTAAGCTAAGAGCTGTCAATTTTTCACTTAAAGGAAACACTTTGTGCCAGAGATTCCCTTTGTCATATCTGAATTGTCAGTATTGCTACTCTATCACTTTGGGACCATTACTAAGTAAAATAAGGATTCCCGAACACAAGCGCTGTGATACAGGGATGATGGGTCTGATCACCCACCATAGCTAAGTGCCTCAAGAATGGACAGCATATGGAGCACGGATATGCCGGGCAAAGGGATGATTCCTATCCCTGATGTGATGGAATGTACTAGCATGAGATTTTATTTAAAATATTATGAATTGCTTGGAAAATTCCATTTAATATATTCGGACCATGGGTAACTGAAACCATGGAAAAGAGATTCACAGTAAAGGGGAATTTTTGGGGGGTTTTTGGTGGGTGCCAGGAGTCAAACTCAGGACCTCACACTTGCCAGCAAGCACTTGTGCCGCTGAGCGGTATCACTGGCCCTTTTTTTCTTTATGTGGGTACTGGAAGTTGAACTCAGGACCTCGTGCTTGCCCGGCAGGCACTTATACCCCTGAGCTGTCTCACTGGCCTGAGTTTTTTACAACTTGGCTTCATATCTCCCCTGAGGTGATGTGATATGAAGTATACAATGCCAGGTCCTAAGTACACACTTACCAATAGTATTGAGTCTGAATATAATCAAGCCTTCTTCTCTAACCTCTAATTCACACACACACACACACACACACACACACACACACACACACACACACACAAAGACAAATAGAGAATAATTTAATATGTACCAAAAGAAGAAATAAGACAAGTCTAGAACGTGGCTCATTCTTGTGTTCAAGAGGTAGTTTCATCAATAAGCCAATGGCAGGAAAAAGGAGGAAAACAATATATAAGATTAAAACTTTTTGAAATTTGACTGGAGCTAAATATGTAAATTTATCTTGAGGACAATTAGGAAAAATTGAAAATGGAGTTGCTTTTAGAACGTTTTAATGTATATTTGTTGATTTTGATGGTATAATAATAGTGTGTTGGTTGTATAAGAAATTATTAGGTTTTAGATTTTATATAAAAAATGTACCTAGATGTTTCAGATTTTAAGAATGAGATAGCACTTAAGGTTATCAGGTAATAAAATTATTAAAACACTTTTTGAAATACAGATATTTCATTATTATAAAAAGATAAAATATATATATAAGGGAATGATGATTATTAAATCTAGAGGCTCATTACTAAATGTTCATTATTTTTTTCTCTCTGCTTTTATGTAATTTGTATTAAGTCTTACATGCTAGTCAATGCATCAATAAAGACGAAAGAACCAAAAATTAAACAATTGTGCAACATCAGTTATGAATGCGTTCCAATCTCAGACAAATAAAGAGGTGAAAATACATGTGTGTTAGAATCAGTGAAATTTTATATGCTTGGAATTTTTAATTTAAAAAAAAGAAAAGTGAGCTTTTTGGGGTATAAACAAACATGTGTAAGAAGTAAAGTTATAGCAGGAGACAGAAAAGGAAATGACTCCATTTTTTTTCAAAGATTCCCTCTAGTAAAGGGGGTACTGTGTGCTTTCTTAACAGAGAATACAGGTCAGTCAGTGCTTGGGAGGTACTTGATTTCTTTACAGAATTCTTAAGGACAAAATGGCACCTAACTACATACTTTGATATCTCATCAGGAAAGTGTAATTGTGTTGGAATTCATTTGCACAACGTGAAGGGTGCTGAGCAAAAACTGGCAGAATTAGAGGTTATTCAGAGTCTTGTTCAATGGGGTTATCTGGGGAGTCTAAGGATAAAGCGAGAAGAATCATGCCCCGGATGTTCCAGTTGCAGAAGGAACCACTGCAAATTTCTTCTGGGAAGTATTAAAAAATTGAAAGCAAAATGTTCAGTAAGCAACCTGTGAAGAGTCATTAAAATGTTCCAGAAGAGAAAGAATAATCTCTAAACATCTGGCGTTCCTGGAGAACTCCAAATTAGTACACAACAGCACCTGTTTAAGTAAGAACTTACCTGACTACCTTTGCTCTATTTCAATTTTGGTGAGACAGCTAAGCAGCAACCAGTGAGTAGTCAAGGCAAGGAGCACTAAGAGGAAAGGACAAGCTGACCTTGCCCTAATTTCCCATCACAATGACAGTGGCTTAAACTGCATTGGGAGTAGCAACACCTCGGTGAGGATACTTGGGGCTTTAGGTAACTGAAGAATTGTCTAATACATAAAATTAGGTAGAAAATGCATAACTTTGCAGGTTTTTTTTTTAATCTAGAGATAGCAACACATGATCACTAGTGAATAAAATGTTAAGAGATAAAATAAAATAAAATTATGTACTGTGCAAGAATCATACATATATATATTTTTTTGGTATACTGTTAGATAAAATTGCCTCTCTTCCTTAATCTGGAGGGATATCTAAATATGCTTTACTTAAGAGCAAGATCAACTAGATACAGGGCAATGTACACCAGTCTAGCCCAATCCAACCCTAAGGTGAATAGGTGAATCTCTCCTGGGAGATATCAATAAAGAAAAAAGAACCAAAAATTAAACAATTGTGTACCGTCAGCTATGAAGTCACATTTCTTTCTTAAGTCACATTTGCAGCACACTGAAGTAAATTGGCTTCCTGCTGAAGCTGAAAGCAAGATTTCTCCATGTACTTTCCTTCCTCAGGAAATGCGTCCTGGGAATATAATTTTGCTGGCAAACCTGCCAGGAGGCTGCAGAATTTATTCTCTGAATGGAATGGTTGTGTTTATGCCCTGAAATTCTTGTGTGTCTCACTGACAGTAAGAAATGAAGCTCATCTGGGACTAAACACAACTAAAACGGCCCCTGAAATTCTGAAGCTAGTGAAAGGCAGACAAATTGTGGCCAAAGGAATAACTAACTTCCCCAGGTATTAAGAACCCTTCTAGATGAGGATTGAGCAGGATAAAATTTCAAAGCACTGAAATCTCTTTAGATGCTTAAATCACTAAGGCAAAATAATTTTATTTTAGAATTTGAATTACTTTAGATTTTAATGTATTTTGTCTTTAATTTCTAGAGGATTTTAATCTTCAGGCTTTATTTTACTTAGAAGTTTGGTATGGAATTAAAATTTGAGGAATCTCTGCAAAGGTGTTTTCACTGTTGGAATGGCTTCATGCATTAAAAATACACCTGATTATTTAAATCAATGCAATGTATGTCTATGTATAGAGGATGGGGAAGAAAAGATTCTGAGGGTTTAAGCTTGAATTCTCTTCCTTGACAAGGTTGGTAAAAGATGGAGATACTATGTGAATTAAGTTTTAAGTCATCACCGTCCACTTTGCATTTTGAACAGTCTTCTAGAGGGTGAGAAAGGGAATGAAGATGGCAGAAGTAGAAATGGGGAGATCAACTGAGTGGCTGTTGGATATTCTCTGAGAAACAAGGTAGAAACAAGGTGGAAACAAGAACTGAAGTAAATGGCAATAGAGGACAGAAAGGGAGACAGAGACAGAGACAGAGAGAGCAAGAAAGAGAAATTCAAGATTCAGATCTAGTGATTAACTCCATACTGGTAGTGAGAGAGAAAGGAAAGAGAAAATGAGGATGATGCCCTATTTCTGGCTTGCAAAGCTGGTAAATGGTGATGCCATTCATGAAACAGAAAACATTAGAGAGATATCGATTTTGGTGGAGATAGGGATAATTATGTCACTTTGTGATTTATTGGATTTCAGTTGTCTAAAGTATGGCTGACACTTGGATGTGAAATGGTCTTATATGTCTTTGGGTACAGAGGATGCATTCTTAATATATATATATATATATATATATATATATATATTAAAATAAAATAGTCATAAACCTCTGTATTTATCAAACTCTAGTGAATGGGGTATTGCCCAACCTAATTTTTACCTGTGGTTGCAGTGTTTATTTCTTTCTATTTTTCTTTCATTTGTTTGATTGTTTTGGCTTGCTTTTCTTTTTATAGAATTAAGATAATGCTGTATCTCAATATACATCTTTTTTACTCTTTACTTTCTTAAGTAAAGACTACATATATATACATATATATACATTATATATATTACATATACATACATATATGTACGTATACATACATATATACATTAGTAATACATATAATTAGATGAGATAAACTCTATTATAAATTGATGAGATAATTCAGTCTTAAGTATAAAATAGTAAGAAAAAGGGAGTCACGGGTAGAATTATTAGGAGACAAATGTTTAAGAAAAAACAAATGAATCTATTAAAAAAATTATCAGAAAAGAATATATTTTCCTGGTGGTTTGAAAACTTCACCCCAGATTTCTCCCCACAATGTTCTGGCAGTCTACTTCTAGAATTACCCTGTAATTACAAGGAAGGATTTCTTCAACTCTTCTGTTAAGAATACAAATGAGCTTAAAATGCTATTTGTGTTACTTCACCTGTTCTCTGCTTCTCATATGCCTCTTTCCCTCACTTCCTAGAGAATAGCGACAGTCTCCATCACTATCGCCAGAACTTCTGTATCTTGTACCTTATAATTTATGTGGTTAGACAGTCTCATTGTCTAATTCTCCATTCGAAAACACATGTGAGGTGTTCAGAACAATGATTCAAATTATGTCACACCAAATATTTACATGATATCGCAATATAGAAAACACTTTCCTAAAGCTACTGTGAACGGAGAAGACTTCCCTCCCCTGGCAAGAGGGATATTAAGGTATTATTAACTTTGATTTATGTAGATGAGAGAATTTGTTTTGAGAAAAAAAAGAAACTACTCATCCAAGATCATGTAGCTTGTTAGGACAGAAACTGCCTTCAACTCATTTTTGCTGGCCCCAAATATACCATGTTGTTTTTATTTAAACAGAAGTGCGAACATCTTACCTCTTTGCATTCTTTTAACTACTCTAACGGTTCTAAGCATTTAAAATACTTTGATTTATTTAAATTACGTAATTTCCTGAAATTTAAAAAAGAATTTAGGACATTCTGTGAACCCAGAGTCTTTCTTATTCTAATCTCCTTGAGTTAACTGTACATAATTAAAAGGGTGGGAAATTACTCCAAATAGATTCGATATTTTCTAACTACTGGTAAAGGTATGCATCTACATTTTTTCAAAAGTATTTGAGTGATGCTGTATTGTGGAGAATGATGAATAGGATGGTACTAGAGAAGAAAAACTAGGACTTAAATCTCACAGGTAGTAAAACTTACGAAAGTAGATCATAGTGAACCCGATTCATATTTTCTGCCTAGTAATTCATGTAAATTATTAGAAAATTTATTTAATAAATAACACAGGTTTCTTCCATGAGAAGTCAAGCTCTGAGGAGGATTTTACTTGAATTATAGATCCACACCAATTAAAATCTCAGGATTGAAATGGAATTGTTTGTAATTTTATCCAAATTTTCTTTATATACATGGAATTGTGAAAACCTACAAAGTGCCAAAGCTCACAAAGCAAAAACCCAGAACCCAGAGGAATATAATCTAAATTTCTTTTCATTGCAGTAGATTTTGCCCCCCCACTGTCCTTATCAAGAACAGAGCACACACAAGCATATTGAAGTAAAGAATTCAGGAAATATTCATCCAACATGTGTTGGAATCCTTTAAAATAATGTACATATTTAAGAACTGACAATATAGTTTTGAAAGCCTAAAAATGTCACATACTAAAATAGTCATAAACCTCTGTATTTATCAAACTCTAGTGAATGGGGTATTGCCCAACCTAATTTTTACCTGTGGTTGCAGTGTTTATTTCTTTCTATTTTTCTTTCATTTGTTTGATTGTTTTGGCTTGCTTTTCTTTTTATAGGATTAAGATAATGCTGTATCTCAATATACATCTTTTTTACTCTTTACTTTCTTAAGTTTCAACCAAATATATTTAGTAAAGCAAAGAAAATATTTCTTAATAGATGACTAAAGCTCAAATAAAAAACTACCTATAAGACTCATTAGTTCAAGATATGGTTATACTTAACATATAGAAAACCAAAAGAGAATGTCCTTCCTATCCTAACAATAAGAAACTGCCAAATAATATAAAACTCCATTATCTTCTTGAACCATCCCAAAAGCTTAGATCATGAATCAGTCATGTGAATCCTAAAGTCAAAAATCCTTCTGCAAAGGTAATAGACCACACACATTTTGACCTTACCACAAAAGCTAGTAAAATGTAGCCACAAGCACATAAGATGAACTTTACTGAATTTAAAGAACTCATGGGGCCGGTGAGATGGCTCAGCGGCGTAAGCGCCTGCCTTGCAAGCGCGAGGGCCCGAGTTCGACTCCCGGAACCCACATACGAAAAAGGGGCCAGTGATATCGCTCAGTGGCACGGGTGCCTGTTGGCGCGCGAGGTCCTGAGGTCGTCCCCCTGGTACCCACAAAAAAAAAAAAAAAAAAAAAAAAAAAAGAACTCATGAAGGCTGTGTGGGGCCCATAGATACAAAGCTCTTCTCCATAACCTTTCATTCGGCCACTCAGGAGGAAATATGAGAGGCAGAGCAGAAGACTGGAGAAAGCTTTCTGTGGCATGGACTTCAGGAGAAATTGGTTGCTGTTGGAAATTAGGCACAAAATACAACTTACATATAAAGTAAAACAAAAAAGTGTGACTATTCAACATTCTTTCCTTAAGAATGAAGCAAAGATCTACCGATGGAAATGAAAATCAAAATCTATTGAGAAGTAGAGAATCTTCCTACCCACTTCAAGGAATCAGGCAAAAACAAACAAACAAACAAAAACAAACAAACAAACAAAAAAAAAAAACATTGCTTCTTGAATGATGTGCAAAAGCAAAACTTCCAGGAACAGCAAAACATTTGGTGCCAGGTTAATGAGGTAGCACAAAGTAGAGGTCCAACTCTACCGGGCAGGTAAGGACACTCTCCAGCCCAGATCTTGCCACAGATATAAAGCCTAGTTTGGCTGTCATGGATGGTGGACATAGGAACGTCAAGGTCCTATCCTTAATGCTCAAGCACACAGCCCCTCCCCCCAAGCTTCAGGCTAAGCCAAGAGGAATGAATATAGCTACAGCCCAACCATGAGCGTAGCAATGAACTATAGCAATCAACAACAGTACATATGTACCACTGGGAAATGAAAGGAAGCATGAAAGAGGCCCTTTCTTTGACTCAGATTAGCAGATACCTGAAAAGTGAGGGTAATGTAAAAAAAAAACAGAAAAATAATCACTAATTATATGATGTCTTTAAAAAGAAAAAATCCGCTGTTAAAAGATAAAAGTAATCAACAAATCTTGAGTCACAGATGAACTAAATGTTGGAATTATTTAAAAGAACCTTGAAAAAGTTATGATTAATATCTGAAAGACTCTAGCAAAGGGATAAACATAAAAGAGAATTTGAGCAGAGATAGACATTTTGAAATACAATAAGATAGAAATACTAGATTTAAAAGTAATACTAGAGGTAAATGCCTCAGGATGGAATTAGTGGATTCTAAGAAAAACCAATAGAAATTATCCACAGTGAAAAGAAAAATGAAAAATGGGAAAGTATTTAAGAGCTGCAAAACATTACCAAATAGTTTAACACTTGGACTTTCAGGGAAATAAAAAGAAAGAAAAGGATTAAAGAAATACTTAAACAGGTAGTGTAGAGAATTTTCTGAAAATAATGAAATGTAATGCAAATTTAAGAATCTTAGAGAACTACTAGCAGAATATATTTAAAAAAAAATCATGCACACAATATAGTCAAATTATTTCAAACTAAATTTGAAGAGAATAGTTTGAATGCCTCCAGAGGAAAAGAGAATCTTATATAAAAACGACACCTCATCCAGGACCTATAAAAGCCATAAGACAATAGTTCAATATCTTCAAAATACAGTACTGACAGAAAAAAAAATTCAACACAATTCTATACATTTTTCAGAAAACATTTTTCAGAAATAAATAACCAGAGAATTTTCAGGTCAACAGAGCTATGGTTATTCATGCTCAGCAATCTTTTACAAAAAATAATATTGATGAAAATTCTTCAATGAGAAGAATAGTGTCAGATAGCTGATCTTCTGTCTCATAAAAGCAAACTAGGGCCAGTGAGATAGCTCAGTGGCATAAGTGCCTGCCTGGCAAGCGTGAGGGCCCGAGTTTGACTCCCAGAACCCACATACGGAAAAAGGGCTGGTGATATCGCTCAGCGGCACGGGCGCCTGCTGGCACGCGAGGTCCTGAGATCGACACCCCTACCCACACACACAAAAAATAATAATAAAATAAAAGAAAAGAAAAGCAAACTAAAACAAAGTTATACTAATTGAAACAATGCAAGCTGTCTTTTATCAACACAATGAAATTAAATTAGACATTAATTAGAGAAAAACACCTGGAAAATATCCAAATATTTGGAAACACAAAAAAATTATTACCAATGCTACACAAACTTCCTGGAAATAATAGAGAGAGGAATATTTTCCGTGAAATTTTATGAAGCTAGTATTAACCTTATTCCAAAATTAGCCCGAAAACTACAGAAAAATAGACCTGATTAAAATGGAAAAAATAGAATAAGGTATTAGTGAATCAAATGTAGGAATATTTGGAAAGACTAATTTATCCTGAGTAATTAGTATTATCTAAGAAATCAAAGTTTAGTACAGTATTTAAACATCAATGGAATTCATGCTGAGAGTAAAAAAAAGAAAGAAAAAACCCATGTTTATTTCAGTAAATGAAAAAACATTGTTAATATTCACCATTCCTTTTGACAAAACATTCTTAGTATACTAAGAATACAAAGGAAATTTTTCCATGATAGAGTATCTATGAAAAACCTGCAGCCAATGTTATACTTAATAGCAAAAGACAAAACACTTCATAAAGTTACGAAAATTGCAGAATTTATCATTGTTTCTCCCCTAGTATTTGGCATCATATTAAAGATCCCAACCACTGTAATAAAGTGAATAGACAAAATAGAGTCCCACATGAACACATAATACAAAATGCTTACTGATCAGATAGACAAAACAAAAGTATCTTTATTCACATATAGTATGATTTTCTTCCTAGAAATCCCTAATCCACAAAGGAAGCTATTAGATCCAATAACTTGATTTAGTAGTAAGTATACCACATTCAGTTGTCTTTCTAATTATTTCTAATGAAAACCCAGAAGTTTAAATTTAAAAATATCATTTAAAATCGCTTCAAACTCACAGATGCATGAAGATAAATGGAAGAAAATATGTGAAAGATTTGTGCGCTGAAAGATACACGATAGTGAGAGAACTTTTCATTTTAAAAACACATAAACTAGTGTAGAAATATACAGTTTTATTCCAAATAGCCATAAGTTGAAAAAATATTTTTAACTCAAATGAAACAAAACAAAAAACATCAACTGGTGAATGAATAAAGACAATGGTGTTATGGCTTAGATCTAAAATAATCCCCCGAAGTGTCATGCATTAAGTGGGGCTTTTGGCATGTGATTTCATCATGGGGATGCTATACGCATCTGCAGATTAACCCACTGGGGAATCCATAGCTGAATGTACTTCTAAGAGGTGGGGCTTGTTTGGAGGAGGTGGGTCACCAGGGGTGTAGCTTTGGAGAGTGTAACTCTTACTGGTGTTCTTCCCTGTCTCTCTGCTTCCTGGCTGCCAAGGGTTGAGCTACTTTCTTCTGCCAGGCCTTTATATCATGCCATTTCTGCCTTGGAGCCTACCAACTATGGACTGCACTCTCTGAAACTATGTGCCCAAATAAACCTCTCCTTTAAATTGTGATTGTCAGGTATTTCGTTCTAATAATGGGAAAGCTAATACATAGTGCATCTTTTTTTTTTTTTTTGTGGGTACTGGGGGTCGAACTCAGGACCTCACGCGCCAGCAGGCATCTGTGTCACTGAGCGTTATCACCGGCCCTTTCTTCGTATGTGGGTACCGGAAGTCGAACTCAGGACCTCGCACTTGCCAGGCAGGCGCTTATGCCACTGAGCTATCTCACCGGCCCCATAGTGCATCTTAATGAAGAAGTGTAGTCATCATTATAAAGGACTGAACTGGTATGTTCAATTATTCATTAATACAAGAATAAATTATTCATTAATACAAGAACAAATGAAAGAAACTAGACACAAAGGACTAATATTATATGATTCTATTTATATGGCATTCTGAAAAAGGCAAAACTATAGGAATACAGATATTTTCTGGGTGCCCAGGGGAAAATGTGGGGAATAGAATATTGATTTAAGAATGATGTTATGAAACTCTACAGTGATATAAATATTCTATATATTGATTGTGATGTTGTTACACAACTATGTATACATATGTGTCAAAATTCCTTGAACTGAACGCTGAACTTAAAAATGAATTTTAATATACTGAAGTTGTACCTCCACTCACATGAGTTATATTTTAAAAGGAATGTTGATTCAAGTTCTTTTCTTTAATGTAGCTGACTTGGGGGAAATATATTACTTTAAAAGTGTTTCTGAATCATAGATTTCTCACAAATAAAATAAGGGTTTTAGTCTAGTACATAAGCCCAAATGTTACCTTTGGCTCTTTAACTGATAATAGCAATTGAATTAACTCTCAATGAATAATCCACACTAATTAAATACACTTTGCAGCTCTTGAACTCATTTATTGAAAATTTTCATCTAATTTTTCCAGAGACCCGTTATACTTCAGGGACAATTTGTAGAAGAAATATCTTTGCAGTATATGCCCCTAATTGTTCAATTATTGGAAACAACAGCAATTTGAAAAGTTCATATCTCCACTTTCTGATCCAAAACAAACTGGCTTTTCTGCACAGATGTGTTGTTACAGAAATGGAATCACATCCTTATTTTGAATAGAAAGTGTCCACAGCTTGGTTAAATCCATTTATTTGTAGTTCTAGGTTGTTTTGTACAAATATAGTGTAAGAAGGAGAAATTATAGATAAGAAAATACACAAATATCTCTTCTCGTTACTAAGGGTAATGAATTTTATTGACACATGAAATTGTATTTCAGGTCCCGTAAATGATTCAAAAAATTGATCGTTGTGTAAAAATACAAAAAGTAATGCATTTTCAATAAGATGTATACTGATAACTAAGCAGTGGTGAATTCTTTCTGAGGAAGAACTCACATTTTGTGGTTCCTGATGGGTTACAATGTAGTACATTCTATAAAGGGAAACACCCTAGCATATAAAAGGTATTTTTAATGTAAGAAAATTGAAAATTCATCTTTCAGCTAAAATAACTTTTTGTGATCAGGGATTGTGTATTTCTCTTCTGCTTCTTCAGCACACAACACAGTGTCTGACAATAGTGTACTCAAATTATATTATGTTTTTAAATAAGAAAAATATGTAAATTATGAACATTTTAATAATGATTAATCTCGGGCCGGTGAGATGGCTCAGCGGCATAAGCGCCTGCCTTGCAAGCGCGAGGGCCCGAGTTCGACTCCCGGATCCCACATACGAAAAAGGGGCCGGTGATATCGCTCAGCGGCACAGGCGCCTGCTGGCGCGCGAGGTCCTGAGGTCGACCCCCCGGTACGCACAAAAAAAAAAAAATAATAATAATGATTAATCATAGACTAACTTCTTATATTTACTTATTTCATGCATAAAACAGCATTTATATTTAGGGTCATGTGATAGCAATAATCTACCTTTGTAGGTAGATTTAAAAATGTGTCTTTAATGTATCAGAGCTTCAAATATCCCTGTGATGCTTAATTTTGATGAAGTAATACTTTGTAAATATTACCTATTTAATTGCTTTTGATGTGAAACTGCTCTGACTTGACATTGCTACCACGGTAATTTTCTTTATTTCTGGAAGTACAGAGCCTCTTTTCATCCAGATGGTGATATCACTTTCTAAATCTTGTATTAAATTTGTAGTATAGTAAGTTATTTAGCACACTAACCCAGTCGTCCAAGATGTCAATGTAAGACTCATCCTTGTCCCCTTTCTCTCCAAAGAATCATGTAGTTGCCATCTTATTAGCTAAATAGTTCTCAAATCTGTTTCCATTTCTCATTTCCTATCACTATTCTCAGTATTTTTCATATTGCAAATATTCTGATAGCTTCCAGTCTGGTTCATTTCAAGGCAGATCATTCCATATTCCTTCCAGAATTATCTGTCTATAATCCAAAATTTACCATCTGACTCTTTAACTGATTACATACTAGTGGCTCCAGACTGCCTACATATTCAATAAAAAAGTCAGTATACATTGTAGGCTTATCTTGATCTAGCCCTGCCTTATCTCTTGATCTGCTAGCCTTATTTCTAGCTGCATTCCTCCTTGAACAATACCCACCCATAACATTATACAAAATTCTTTGTACAAACTGTATAGCTTCTTGTCTCATTGCCATTGCTCATACTGCTTTTCTTCCTGAAACATCTGTGCCCTCTAATCCATATCTAACTGTGATTTACTCCCTAAGTCTTTTCATGAACTATGTTCTCCAACAACCTCTTTCTATCCATTACCTACGAGTTTAGATTAACTGTTTAACTTCTATGCTTCCATGATATTCTGTTCCCGTCTTTATCATTACACTGTCAACATTGTAATACAATTATCTTTTTATTATTGTTTCTTTCATGATTGTATCGGTCAAACCTCAAGATGAAGGACTTTGCCACTTTCTTGTGTGCACAGTGCGTAGAATAATGTTCAGCACATGATGGGTACTGAATAAACACATGTGGAAGAAAGAAAAGATAAAACATATATTTAAAGAGCCAGCTACTTGGAAAATCAATTTGCTTTTTATCTTTATGAATTCTTTTTAACTAGAACACATACAAAAAGTAATTTTTTGATATCTGGAACAATACAATAGAATGCATTAACTTCTAATTCCCAGCAGGTTCCTACTACAAGATAAGACAGAATTTATATTAAGCATACATTATAAATTAGAATGAGGCCATTGGCTATATTTTTATAAAAATTAATTTCTTCAATACACTGAATTATCAGTCAGAGTTTTAATGCTTACTTTGTATGAAAGTAATTGGCTTAAATTAACTATCTGCTTAATTATCTAAAAGCTCTGAAATTTTTCCTTGATTCTAGATTGCACTTGTCTTGATTTCTGAATGTAGTTCTTTGGTAAAGCAAAAAAAAAAACAAATGTAGAAAAAAAAATTTCTTGAGGAAACCCAACATTAAATGTGCCTCTCACTGAGAAGTTTTTGTGTCACCTCCTGAAATTGTCTTGTTCAAGGTCAAATTATTTATAAAGAAAAAGAAAAATGACTGCAAGCAATTTTTTAAAGTACAAATTAGTTATAACATGTGCTGTGTTAATTACATCTAAAAATAATCCAAAGATTTTTTTCTTTGGCACTTAAACATCTGTTGGTATATGCAAAGCTACTCTTGGATTCCACAATAAATTAAGTGATGTATACCTTGAAAAGAGTCTAAAATATAACAATAGCTTACTATTAAGATTGCCTCAAACGTCAATCAGTGAATTGGTTTATAATTGTAAATATTTTAGATTTTCTCTTGATATCAGTATGTCTTTTTAAAAGTCCTATAAATAAAAATAAAAATTATTAATAAAACAGTTATTTAAAATCTAATATCACCAATCTGCAGGATGATTAATATTATTTTATATACCAATGGAGAGATCCTTTCGAAGAGTTCTAACCTATAGATGTATCATTTATATACACTGAAAATTTATATACACTGAATTTATATACACTGAAAAGGACCTTACTAAGAGACTATACTATCAAAATAATATGTCATTTACAGTGAATTATCACAGCATGTAATTCATATAGTCTTCTAATAGCTCTTCCGTATCCACTATGGTTAGGTAGTTTGCCAGGAAACAAAGGAGTGGAAATGGTCCTGGGTGATCTCTGCCTATGGAAACTCAGATTCTTTGCAGACCAGTAGGTAGGAGAAAGGTTTTGAAAAAGAACACTGAATTTAACTCACTAATGTAATATAAGCATTCAGAGAACTGAAAAAATATATGATAACCACATTATAATGGGCAATAAAAAACGAAGGTTATGTCATATTTTATTTTTCAAATGTAAAGCCTTATTTCTGAAGCTAATCATTAACCAACTGTGTAACCAGAATGATCAGTGTCAGAATGTATAGGTTCTTTGGGGTACCCTTTCTGTTTCGGAGGCAGGAAAATTACATGTTAGTGGCGTATGCACATCTGTGTTGGGCCATGTAAGACTGTCCAGAAAAGTCCTAGGCTCCTACTGTGAATCTCCAAGACCTTGAATTTCAGCTTTAAAGGTACAATCCCATCGTTCAGGGACGGCGAACCTTTTGGAGGTTTCAATGATAGGAACAGCCTGCTGCAGCGTGCGTGCCATAGATTCTCCACCACTGCCCTAGGACAAAAGACAAACATTCCTATTTGAAGGAAACTGTTGGTAACCACACACACACACACACACACACACACACACACACACACACAGAGAGAGAGAGAGAGAGAGAGAGAGAGAGAGAGAGAAAGAAGGAGAGGATTTAACTCTTTTGAGCCTGTATTTCTATTTGATTATTATAGTTTTCAATTTTCTAGTACAATTTTTCATCTAACGTCTGTTTTCTTGAATATATTAATTAAATATATTTAAAATATTTATCTGATAACAACTACAGATCATCTTGATATCTATCTCCACTGTGCATTTCCATCTCTTTCGGTCTGCTTCCTTGGTATGCCTGGTGACTTCTTAAACGAATTCCAGATCATAGCGCTCTTCTGAGGAGTAGATTTCCATTATTCCCTGGAAGGTAAACAGAACAAAAGCATCACCCCTTGTTTCCATAGAGATTGGGCTGCAGCGCATCTTCAGTTTTTAAGTTTCTTGGCACCTGGGGTCTGCCCATTACTTTCAATGTGAGGTCTGTCAGCAATTGTAAGAGCATGGGTGTGATATTTACCAGGGTCCTCAATACTGGTAAGGCCAAAACTCCAACGTTTGTTTCTTGAGCCCAGTAAAACTTCCACAGTTACTGTGGCTTCATGTCCTGTTGCCCTTTACACTTTAGGGATTAAGAAAAGCCGCAAGAAACAACATAGCTAAGTATGGTAGGCTCACCTCTGCCTCTGGCCTTTCTCTCAAACTCCTTGCTCCTCAAGTTCTACTTGACAGTAGCAGTTTCTTTCTCCCTTATTTAGTAAAATCAGAGAAGTCTCTTCTTGTTCCCATGTCTTTTATTAAATTTCCTCTCTCCAGCTTTTTAGATTGTCACTATTCACTTTAAGACTTCGACAGCTGCAAGGAGACATTGGGTTTGCATCAGTGAAATTGCCTTTTGACAGAGTTCAAGTCTCGGGTTCCCATGAAATTCTCCAGTCTGTTACCATAATGGCTGTTGATGTGGTTTTTCTTATTGTGAATACTGATCTGTTGAAAATTACTGTTTTATGGCTGTAAACATACAGTCTGAAGTTACGTAGTTCATTTTTTTTTATTCACAATAAGGAATTTGAATTAACTGGATGTTTTTGTAAATCACAAGAGGTGAAGCTTTTTGCTGTTTTTGTTATTATTTTTATTATTCTTCATATCACTTTGGTATATTGGTAGAATGTGACCATTACAAATTCTGTTTTAAAGAATTATCAAGTCTAGAAAAAAGGAAGCATTTCTATGTTCATAAAAGGAAAAGTAACAGTTCAGTATTGGTAGAAAATATAAATTTCAAGTATAGTGATAAATAACTGATTTTCAACTCCTATTTTATGTAGAAAATGAAACAAGACTATCATTTGACTATCACTGAGGTCATGCCAGTGTATTCTGTTGCTATGCAGCAAATTATTACAAGTTTCTTAAAATAATATGCATTTATTATCACAAAGTTTCTCTGAGTTATATATCTGAGCATGGTTCTCTTGGGCCCTTTGCTTAAAATCTCACAAGGCTAAAGTCAAGGTTTTTTCATTTTGGCTTTGTTCCCATCGGAGACTTGTCCGGGATGAGCCTGTTACTAAGCTCCTTGTAGTGGCTGGCCACATTAATGCCATTACATCTGTAGAGCTCATCAAGATTTTCTGCTTCTTCAAGGAAGGAGGAAAATCTCTCTGGCCTCTAGACTTTCTTTTAATGTGTGCATGCTGTTAGGTCCAGCTCACCTAGGATAAACATTCTTTTGATTAATCTAAAGTCAACTGATTAGGAGCTTTAATGTTATTTGGAAACGTCCTTCATCTTGGACATATCCTTCTGGTTAGAAAGAAGAGATAGGTCCAACCAACAATCAATAGCACATAGTTATGCAAGTGTACATAGATGACTGAAAGGGCATATTAGTATTCTAGCTATTGTGTGCAGAAGTTTTAAGAAGAGGGAAGAGGTCTTGAATCAGTCATTCTGAAGAATGTTAGGAAAACTTAACTGGTATGCTTTGGGGAATTGTTATAGGTTCATCTTAGAAAGGAGCCCATGAATTTTTAATTGCATTAATTTATTTTTTAGTGCCAAAAATTCTATCATTGAGAGCTTAGAAAAATGTCCCTTGACCTGAATCTGGACATGCTTATTATGACTCACTTGTAACCAATAAAATTCAGCAGTTGATTCTGTGTAACTTCTTAGGCTAAACCAGAGTAGATGATGCAGATTCTTTTTTGGCCACAACAGTGAGTTTTGGAGTTGTGATCCATCATGTAAGTCCACCTTCCCAGTGAGTTCTGTGCTGTGAGGAGGCCCAGATTACATGGAGAGACCAGGCATGGCTATCTTCACGGGCATCTCTAGCTGAACTTCTAGTCAGTAGTCAGCTTTAGATAGCAGACATATGAGTAAAGTTATCAGTGGATGATTCCATGGCCTGACAGTCAAATTACTTACCAGCGTCAAGTCTTCCTGCTGTGGCTGTACATATTAAGAAAAAGAGATAAGCTAGTCCTCCTGAACTCTATCTTAATGCCTGACAGAAGCCTAATAAAATGGTGGCATTGAGCTACTGAACTTGCATACATGGAAAAAGAGTTGAAATAGGCACCAAAATGAAGATGCTATGATTTTTCTCCAAATTATGCAGGAGTCTTTAATCAGTATTGAATTTCTCAACATGGAGACATACATATTTTGAGAAAAATCAAAGAATCAAGGAAAAACCTAATATTTCTAGATGTTTTATGCTTTTATGACACAAAACAGTGTTTATTTGGCATTGTTTGTGGTGAAGTATAAAGCAAAACATGAATGTTTTGACCTGTTAAATTCTTAATTTAAAGGATAGAAAGAAAGATAGTGAAATATATCTGAAACTCCAGTAGTTATATTGCAGGTAGAGGCAATGGATGGACATGTTGGAAATCTCAGCAAATGAATGGTTGAAATGCTATGGTTTAAATCTAAAATGTCCACTAAAAGTCTTGTATCCAGACGTGGAGCCTAGTTGGAGGTGGGTCACTGGAGGTGTGACCTCGAAGGATATATTCTTGTTCTCAGCTCCTTCTTTCCCTCTCTGCTTCCTGGCTGCCCCTGGTTGAGCAGCTTTTCTCTGCAGGCCCTTGTGCCATGTTATGTCCACCTTGGAGCCAACCGACCATGGACTGAATCCTCTGAAAATCATGAACCAAAATAGAGCTCTCCTCCTCTAAGTTTCAAGTGTTGGATATTTTGTCTCAGTGACAGAAAGCTGACTAATGCAAAATAATTAGTTTTGCGATCTAGGTTGGGTTGATGATCCAGTGACTTGATCAAAATGTTTGCAATGAGGATGGCTGGAAGACAGAAGACTGGGAGATCATATGTCAAAATACTGTGGTGATGAAACTAGACACGTAACACATGTCCCTAAACTCCAGGAACTTATTGACCAAGGAAGGAAGTTGGCTGTCAACTACACATTGAGACACAAATTAGAGTTTCTGATTAACATCAGTCATTAACTCCGTAACCCACGATTATTCATCGAATGTCTTCTTCATGACAAATATTTTAGGTTCCATGTATAACTCAGTGAAGAAAGACAAGCTAACTACCTATATCAATTTGTGTTTTATTCTAGTTGGGAAGTGCATTATCAGGAGAAAATATGAAAAGCCTTTAGCAAAGGCTTCCTTGAGTATGTGACAGTTTACACAGTTATGAAGATTCAGGAAGAGTCAACCTATCAATTTGTTTAAAGTACGTAGAGTGAAAGGAAAAATATTCCAGGCATAAGAAATAGCAATCGCAAAGGTCCTGAGGAAGGTTGAGGCAGAAAGCTATGTAACACCTTTTTTTTTTAATCCCAGGAAAAGAATCTCTTAATTATTTTCTCCCAGATTCAATAGCTTGTTTTTTAACCAATCTGTTTAAAAGTTGTTAAAAACTGTTCTTTGTGGTTTTCTCTGTAAAAAACTGAACAAAATCTATTATATTCTTCTAGCCAGATGACATTTTAAACCACAGTTACTAAGCCACTTTATAATAGCAATTTTGGTTTTGTCACACTGTTTCTTATCTCATGTGGTTCTCCCTTTATTTCCACCTCTCAACCAGATGCCTTTTCATCTCAGTCTGTTGTTTTATCTCATCTTCGAGCTTGTTTCATAAATTGTTTTAGTAAACTATACTGAGAGTGAAAACCCAAAGCTCTGTTAAATTGATTTTTTTTCCTAATGTAAATCCACAAATTCTGACTCTATCTCACCTTAGTATTATATGTATCCTACTCATTTAGATTATATGTTTTTCATAGATTTTATATCACTTGTACCAGTTCAACTCTTAAGTATTTAGATAAACAAATAATTCAGCCATGAGTTATATTGGGTGAGAGAATCATAGTCTCTTGAAAGAGTAAAACCTTGACCCTCATGCCATATCATGAGCAAACAAGGTAAATAGCAGGTCTCCACTGACAAACTTGATTGATTCAAGTTCCCTTCCATAAAACACAATTTCACTTATTTATACCTGTCAAATTTTTATAATATATACAGACACTCAAAGAGGTATTTTTAATTTCACCTATATTAAATCATGTTAAATCATTTTTAACAAAAATAAAATAAGAAATGATAAATACACATACAAATAATAAAATTTGTGCATTTAAAGAAATTATCCAGGAACAGGATTGAACCTAGTAAGATAATTTTTAAATCATCCAAATAATCTGGTCAATTCTCAAAAAGTTAATATTATAACAAGCAATCTTATTTCCCAGGTAACTTGAATACCAAGTCTCAAATATCAAAAAGAATTTTCTAGTCATTTCACCAAATATAATTAGATTCTTTCAATTTCAAATAATCTTGATGAATATGAATCAACCTAGAAAAGTTAATAGCTTTTGAGGAAGTTCGTATATCAACTATCTTTTCTTTTAGTTATTATATCTCTGTCTCTAACCAAATCCATCTTACACATAGGCAAAATTGTAAGCTCTGAGCACGGTGGCGATCCTACAACTCACAAATATCTCAACATTCTAAGTCACTCTGATACTCATGGTGCTACACTATAAACTTGGCTGTGCTCTCAAGAATCCTCTACAAAATAAATAGGTCTGAAAACTGTGTGTGTGTGTTTTAAGGCATTGGAGCACATGCACTAAATAATACCAATGGATAAAAAAAATGCTTAACTAAAACTAATAGTCACTCATCATAGAACTTTAGGAATGGTTGAGTAATATTTTAATTGCTGTCTAATATGTTTCCAGAAGAATTTGGGGAGAAACAACAATTTGGTCCTAGGTCCAAAATATTCAGGCAGAAGGAACAGAACATATACTTTTTCTACAAATATTTTAATTAATAAAAGTCTAAATTAAAAACTATATAGCTTCCATCCTGATGAGTAAAATACCAAAGCAAAAAAAAAAAAAAAGAAGTCTCTTGATCTATTTACAGAGTTTGTAGGAAAAGGGGAATATAATTTAATGTTGCATCCTATTTTATTTTACCTGTACATAATACATTAATTGAACTTCAATGATATTCTAAATCACAATTTTAGGAATGAGGAAACAGAAAGGAGATAGAGGATTTTATCAGAAGAAGCAAGCTCTCTTCATCACAGCTGTCAACTTAGGTGTTCTTTTGAACTCTGTTTAAGTGATTCCCTGTGAAACACCATCACTTCAAATCACGTCAGTAATATATCTCACCATGCTGATTTTCCTTGATGAGCTTGTCCTGCAGTGGGAAGGCATCTTGCTGCTGCACTGCCTGGGGCAGCTACTTCTTTGTCATACTTCAAAGCTGCAGTGAGAATCACTTGCTTGGATGGCTGCCCAGGAAGCCAAACAGGACTTGTGCTTGTTTCCTTATGAAGCACATTCCTACTGGCCCTCATATTCAGTGTGAAGTTTGGGGAGGGAGGTATATAAAGTCTAAATTTCTAATGACTTGTGCAGCTAGACAGATGATAACCTCCTTTGGTACCTCAACCATAAGAAGTAAAAAGTGGCTTTCATATGAGATTTCATAGGCAATGGTTATGAGATTATTGCTCACTACCATAAAATTTAATAAAAGATCAATACACTCAACACTTTGATCACAGCTCATCTACCATGAAAGGCTACAAGAAAATAAGGCTAATTTCTTCTCAAGTTAGTGCTTTGATTATTTTCCTTGGTACTGGAAAATCTCGACTGGTCTTTCTTAGCTCAAACAGCTTTCAAAAACTGAAACAATTAGACTTCAACCAATAGAATGAGTACAGCGAATCACTTTTCCAGAGATTTCAGATGCACACAGAGTTGGAAATAGATATCTAACATACTGGGACTCTGATATCAGGACACAGTGTGCATGGTTGAAACATAAAACACACAAAGCAATGGTGTGTTGAAATGTTAACAAATACACATTATTAATATTTAATGCCCTTTCTTCTAACAAATAGGAATCAATTATCACTGAAGTCAGAATGCATGTTCAGTGTGTCTCTGTATACACATAGGTATGTACATACTCCTAAACAGTTAACTCTGCTTACATTTTATCTAGGATGGTGTGATGTTCCAGTTTATTACCCTCATGAGCAGAGGAACACATGGAATTTAGATATTTTCCTGGAAAAGATTATCATATGAATTTTGTCAATCATGGCAAAGTACCAGAGGAAGCAATATAGGACCAGGTCAACTTATAGTTGGTGGTGGTGTTAGTAGTGGTAGGAGGATTAATTTGTAAGAAAGGCAGGGAAATTTTCTTATTGAAAGGAAATTCCCTTTTGAAGTGTTAAATGCAAAGAGATTTCTAATATAATTCACTACAGCTATTATAAACCAACAGTCACATATAGATCTTGAACATTAGAAATAATAGCACCAAAGAACACCCAGAAGGGGCTACAGTTTGTCTCTCCAATCAGGATAAAGTTCCAGAGAGGGTCGGTGGTCTTGTGTTCTCCTTGCCATTTTTCATGGAAGGATCTCAACGTTCTTGATATCTCATAAGAAAAAATATAATCTATGGAATAATTAATATCTGTATTTTAGTATCAATTATTTTTATGAAAGTTTTCATAGTATCTTTTTGTTTGTTAAGATATAAACCATAGTATACCGAGAATAAATTTCTGGAAGAAAAGCACTTTTTAAGGAAAAAAGAAAGAACCAAAGAAAATGAGCTTGATGAACTATATTAGAACTGATTCATACACAGGCAAACCACTAGCTTGCTATGTGACCTTGAGGCATCCTTCTCTTTTCTGGATATTACTGTAGTTGCCTCATCTGTAAAATGGCCAGTTTGAAATTAATGATTTTAAGTTAAGACGGATTTATAGTGAGTTAAATTTCTCAGTTTTACTTCAAACATATTACAGAGAAAGTATACAAAATATTTAAAAATTGTTGTGCATAAATTTTGTATAAAAGTGCACAAAAAAAGGCTTTTACCTCCCTTTCTTTAGGAAACTAACCTTGTGGTTCCAGTCTTATTTTTCAACTGTCAGTATTTAAGCATGAAGATTAATAGTCACATTATTTTTGTGTGCAAGAGCTAATAGCCTCTTAATTGTTTTTAATGGGATATTTTACAAGAGCCCAGTGTTTACCACATTGCAGTATATTTTTTAGCATAGGACCTCCAATTTAACACAGCTCAGCATCAGTTGGCAAAAGAGATTACTTTTTAATCAATGAATCACGTTAGTCAGGTAAACATGTAATTATTTATACCATATAATTTTGGGTCAACTATGGGTAACATTCAGATTATAGTTGATAGATTTCTGTTCTTCCCAAAGGGATAGTTTAATACTAGAACTGGGATAAGCTTTTCCCATATAAAATATTGTTACTTTAATTTTTTGTGAACACTCTACAGTGTAGAAGGAAAGGGAAAAAAATACTATGGTGAAACCTACAGAATATTCAAGACAGGCAGTTCAGATTGGCAAGCAGATCACTTATTTTCTACATTTCTAAGCATCAGTATCCCCCTTACTAATGAGCACCAGAAGCAAATAAAGATCAGGAAGCAAAATGGGTAGATCTGAGAAAACTGTTGCCATATCTAGCTTACTCATAATTAGGATGGTGCTTAGAAAAAAACAAAAAGTCAGGTAATCTCATTTCCATCCCTATACAAAAATTGTTATTGTGTTGCAGACAAAAAAACAAACCAAGGGCCCGTGAGAAGGCTCAGCGGTGTAAGCGCCTGCCTGGCAAGCGCGAGGGCCCAAGTTCGACTCCCGGAACCCACATACCAAATAAGGGCTGGTGATATTGCTCAGCGGCACGGGCGCCTGCTGGTGTGTGAGGTCCTGAGGTCAACCCCCGGTACCCACAAAAAAAAAAAAAAAAAAAAAAAAAAGGAAAACGCTCTGCACTGAGGAGACTGGAAGGCAACTTTATTGTGATGCCAGCGGGCTAGTAGGAACCAAGTCCAACCACTAGCCCTGAGCCAGTTTAGAGTTTATCTTAAATATATTTTAGCAAGCAGGAAGTACAAGCTGATTGCAAGTTATTACCTGATTGGTTACATGGATGACATTATAGGTTGCCAGGTAAGCTTATTTTAAGTAATCTTACTTATAAGGAATTGTTTATAACATTCTGGGTAGGAAAGGAGGGGGTCTAAGCTGAGCAAGTAAAGTTAAATGTGTCCTTGAGCAGGCGGGTCTGCTCCAGGCCCAAAGTCCTTGAAGCAAACTGGAAACTATCAACATAGCATTTTGGGGAGGAAAATACAGACATCACAACTGGACTCAGTCAGGCTGACCTTGCATCTTACCTAGAAACTCCAGCTGGACACAGACAGTCAAGGCTAACTGCGTCTAATTATATGACAAGCAGCATGACCTTAGGCAGAAGCTACTAGCTGATTTCTACTTTTTGCTATGAAATTGCTATAAGTTTGCTATTTGGTAACTTTGCTCTTACAGTTGGAAATAATTTTCTTTATTAAAGCTCTATTACCTGATTTGATAAGAGAAATATTTATTTTGGACACTTCATCTCCTAGATATACCACCAGAGTCTTCTTTCCAGCCAATATTTACCATCTTGGTGGACAACAAGACCATGTCCAATTACCACATCCTACAAAGTCATACATCGTCTGGTCCCCTGTCACCTCTGCCTTGTCCCCTTTGCCTATGCCCTGCATTTTTCACTTCATTCCAGTCTCAGTACCCTCATTTCTGTCCCTCTGACATGCCAGGCTAATTTTGATCTCAGATCTTTCATGATTCTTCTAGTCAGAAAGATGGCTGGCATCTTCTCACTGCTTTGGTTTTAATTCAAATGCTTCCTGTTAGAGAAGCTCTTCCAACCTGCTTTAACTATTCATGATGCACAGTTACATGCAAGTCTTCCTCTACTAAAAAAGTAAAAATGCCAAGGACAAGAATTTTCCCTGTCATTTCACACTACCATACCCCACTGCCAAAGAACACTGCCAAACACATAGATGGAAATTAATGTTTTTCATCCACTGAAGGAAGTCAACTGAGTAAGCTCTAAGGTTTTCTTTGACTCTGGTGTTTAATAGATACTTTATATTTATATAGAATTCACTGCCTTTACTATGCCCATTCACTGTCTACACTAATTGTTTAGGTGGCTTCTAGCTCTGAAATTTTACAACTATAAAAACACTTGTTGTTAGCCTTTTCCTTTTTATTATTATCATTATTTTTCCATTTTGTTACTTATTTAAAATAAATCCAATGAGTATTATAAGAGAAAAGGTAGCAAGACCAAGAAGAAATGCTAACACAAGAAGATAAAATAAGGATGAGAAGCATTTCTTATGAAAAGCAAAAGATTGGGAATAAAAGAAAAATTCAAAACCACATCAAGATGATAACCTTTTGTGAAATAACTTAAGATTCTTAATGCTTAAAGAGAGTTGATATTATTCTGTGCAGTCTATAATTATTATACCTCACATATTTAAAGATGGCTACTGGCTTTCACAAGGTGGAAAGTTCATCAAAAGAGACAAAAGAAGCCAAAAGAGCAGGAGTAGACTTGGTTATTTGAGCTGAAAGACACATGCTACCTCTTTATAAATCACAATGGAAAGTGCGGAGTCCTGGGGAAAATATACAAATCCTAATCCCTGGAGGTAGTGCATCAAAAAACTCTAAGGGAAAAAAGTAGAATGACAGACTATGATTTGGATACATAGGTTCACAGATAATGTTTACCCCCGAATCATCACTGCCGATATGCAAACTCCATAGTTGAACTTGGTTTTCCAGTTAGTATATCATCAGTGAAAGTAATTTGAAGTTCTGGAAAGAGGACTATGCAAGGCAATATCCTAGGGAACATTTTCCCAGAGGGCATCGTGAACTATGACAAGCGTGCGTAAACTACCTTGTTAAAGAAATCTTTTTAAAAATTTAAGTCAGAAAGCTGCAGGCAGATCCATAGGCAGATCATCAAACACTAATTGTAGAGGGTTTTCCTGAGAGGAGAACAAAAATAACGGTTTGCTGAGGAGTGAAAAGAAAATATGGGTCACATTTTATCCTTTAGGCTTAAGGTTCCATTTTTAACCTAGGAAACTTCTTGTCCCCACCAGCAAAATGTTCTGTGCTTTGTATAGAAACATCTTTGTCATCCAGAAGTGTACACCTTTATAACCCGTTGGAGATCCCAAAACAATTATAATACTGAATGCTTGTATGTTTCTTCAGTAAGAACCAACAGTTGTTGAGAGGCTATGATGTATAGACACTCTTTCAAGTGTCACACATATATTGACCCATTTAATCCTACAAACAACCCTTATGTGTAGGAATATTATCTTCTCCACTTGTGGATAAGAACATATAAGTTTAAAAATTTAATTACCTACTCAATTTACATGGCTCTGTAATGCCTACCTCTAAATTCTTTACCGTTTTTCGGAGTTTCTGCTGGATAACATTTCCACATAATCTTTATATCCCTGTGAAAGAATCAGAGTGGATTTATTCCCATTTTACAGCTGAGAAAACAAGTACTAAGATTGGAGAACAATGTTGCCCCCATCTACCCCAAGTAGTCATTGGCAGAGCTAGAAATCAGAAGTTCTAACTGGAAAGTTTAAATTTTCTTTTTCCACAACTTTAAGCTAAAATATCTAGAGATCTGAATTTCCTATTAAGAAAGTCAACTAGGTCAATGCCCTGTGATTTAGTGAGGAAAAACTAATAAAATGTGATTGTAAAATCCCAGAGAACTGCTGAACTATGCAGTCTGCAGTGCTTTCCCTTGTTGGCATGCATTCTAGAAATAAATAAATCAGAGAGGCATCTTGTGTTTGTTTGTGGAGGGAGAGGGAGGGAGGCAGAAGCAGTGATCCATTATGCACTGTTTCAGAGTGGGACACAGATCAGCCAGTGGTGCCAGAGCCAGGTTTTAAATATTCATGTGGATGTGGGCGGTTACCCAGAATAAGTTGCACTCCAGGGAAAGGCATCCCACGCCTTCTTGTCACACGGTGTACTATGCAGCCACAGAGCCTACAACATCCTCCAAAGGGGAAACCCTGGATCCTCTTAGAACAACCTTTTGTCCCTTCTGCTCAGAAATAGATGCAAACCTAGATGAGATGTCTAATGGCACAGGCAAAGAAATTTGCTTTGCAGGGAGCTGGAAAGGATGAGATTAGTGTTTCACACTGGCTTTTTGCCTGTGATTCTTATAATTTACCTTGCCTGCGAGTCTGATGTATTTCTTTCAAAACAGCTTCAGTAATGAGGCCACTGTTCAAGACAATTTCTCAAGCATTGCTGTAGAAAACATATTGTGTGCTTATGTTACTTTTATTAAAGAAAATTTCGTGTCTAAAGCAATGCACTTGTGGCCAAATACGATATTTATAAGTCTATAAAAAAGTCTTGGCCGGTGAGATGGCTCAGAGGCTTAAGCGCCTGCCCGGCAAGCGTGAGGGCCCGAGTTCGACTCCCGGAACCCACATACGAAAAAGGGGCCGGTGATATCGCTCAGCGGCACAGGCGCCTGCTGGCGTGGGAGGTCCTGAGGTCGACCCCCCGGTACCCACAAAAAAAAAAAGTCTTTTATAGGAGCTCAGATAATTTTGATTTCCTCAAGTACAGTAGATTATGCTTAAATGAGCACTTACATTCTAAGAGTATCCAAATAATGATTACAAAAATATTTTATAACACATTAACTATAAAAAGGTCCATTAGGTATCTAAAATATGTTCCTAAAATAGTTGAGTTCAACACGCACTAAACATACATTTAATTCTGGACAACAGTGTGGCTGGTAGAGAAAGAAGCGAGAGAGAAAGTATGTTTTCCACAAAATAGTACTACCATTATTTTGTATAACATACTCTGATATTTTATTTTTCTATTTTATACCCTTTGCTTTCATTTGATTCTATTATTTAAAGTATTGTTTATGACTCCTTAAACTCATGGTTTGATACACCATCTGCTCTAACTGCAATTTGATAAAGAGATAGGAATGAAGAACCTGCTTGACTATAAAATACTGAATCAGTCAGGAGTGGTGGCAGATGGCTGTAATCCCAGCACCCTGGGAGGCTGACACAGCAGAAATGCAAGTTCAAGTTCAACTTGGGCAAATTAGTGACTTTGTGTGACCCTGTCTCAAAATATTTTAAAAATTATATTTTTAAAAAGGACTGGGGATGTAGTTCAGTGTGAAGTTTCTGAGATCCACCCCCATGCATATATTTCTAAACCCTGAATAGCCTTAGATATCTTGAGAAAAAAAATCAAGAAACATTACATTACATGACTTAAAAATATACTACAACACTATCGGGGTCAAAAAAGTATGGCACTGGCATAGAAACACACAGAGCAGTGGAAGAGAATAGACAGCTTAGATATAAATCCATGCATCTACAGTCAACAGATTTATAGCAATGCATCAGAGAATTTCTTAATATAAATGGTGATGGAAAAATTGTATATAAACATACAGAAGAGTGAAACTAGGCTCCTGTTTCTTACCAGTTACAGAAATAAACTGCAAATTGATTAAAGACTTCATTATAAGACATGAAGCTACTAGGAAGAAACTGGGGAATTGCTTCAAGACATTGGAATAGTCAAGGATTTTTTGGACAAGACCCCAATAACACAGGAAATAAAAGCAAAAATAGAATAATGAGATTGCATAAAAATAAAAAGTTTCTGCACAATTAACCGGCAACAGAGTGAAAATACAGCCTACAGAATGGAAGAAAATATTTATAAACTGTACATCGAGTGAAAGCAGATATTTAGAATGTATAAAGAACTCCAAAAATTTATTAGCAAGTAAGCAACCTCATTTGAAATTGGGCAATAGATCTAAATAGACATTTGTGAAAAGAAGACGTACAAATGACCAATGAGTACTGAAAAAATGCCCAACATCACTAATCATCAAGTAAAAATAATTAAAACTCAATGAGGCTTTTTCATCTCTCTTTCTTTCCTTCTATCTTTTCTTAATTCCAGGTTTTGTTTCTTCTAGATGATAATTAACTACATAATTTTTAATGCAGGTGCTGTACCCTCTATTGAGAACTATTTAAACTTTTTATTGTCAAGTTCTAATAGTTCTGTATGCATTCTAGATACAAGATCTTATTAGATAAAGGATTTTCAATATCTACTTTGTCCACTGTTTTTTCCCTTCCTGAAAAGTATATCTGGAACTCAAAATTTTTAACTTATTGTTTCTCAATTTATTATTATTATTATTATTATTATTATTATTGTTATTATTATTATTAATGCATTTAGAGTCCTAAGAAATATTTGCTCTATCCATGATCACAAAGATTTAGCTTTGTGTTTCCTTGTAAGAGTTTCAGCATTTACACTTAGTTCTATGATCCATTTTAAGTTAATATTTTGTGCAAGATATGAGATAGATCTAATCCTTTGCAATTTGATGCCTAGTTATTCTAGTACCATTTGTTGGAATAATTATTTTTCTCCACAGAATTACTTTGGCGCCCTATTCAAAAAACTCCACTATAAATACATGGCTTTGTTTACGAACTTTAAACTCTATTCCATCAATTTATATGTTTGTTCTTATGCCAGTAGTGTACTGAATTATTCTTAGGTCTGTAGGTGTAGTGCAGCTTTGTAGTAATTTGAAATCGGAATGTGTGTGGCTCCAAATTTCTCACTCATTTTCAGTATCATTGTGACTATTCTGAGCCCCTTGCATGTCCACATGAAGTGAAAGGGCTGTGTCTTCTTCGCCTTTTCCCCGAGCAGAGAAACAGCCCTACTCTTGGTTGTCTCCCCGTAGGTTGCCAAGACGATGGCAAAGATTTTCAAACACTTCATGGCTATCTCATCCTTCCATTTTTCCTTTTTACAGTAAGCCTCTTGTAGGCCCCAATCAGCAGCACATCACAAGAATCTGCAATGTTAAAAACATCCTACTGATATATATATATATATTTTTAAAAATGACTTAGAAATGGACTATGTCATTGAATACAGATCGAATTCTACACCAGGGAAAATAAGGACAAAAAAGATTTTCAGTGAAGTGCCAGAGAGTTCACAGCATCACTTCCCTGAAGATGGGGCTCTTGGGAGTGTTAAGTCTTGCTCTTTCTCCTCTAATAGTTGTGAGGCTGCTGGTTTCCCAGCTACTGTAGTTGTAGTGCTGTTGATTTTCAAGGCTGCTATGAGGCTAAGGGGGAGAGAATCAAGGCACACACACAAAAAAAAATGCCACAAAATTTAATTTCTGTGATCCTGCTGTTTTTCTTAAATAACACTGTTGTTGATTTTTTTTCAAGTCTTTACTTAATTTTCAGAGTTCTGAAAAAGTTTGCCAGTGTTCTCACTGCTTTTGTAGAAAGGCAGATTTTTTTTTTTTTTAATTTATGTGGGTACCGGGAGTCGACCTCAGGACCTCGCGCTTGCCAGCAAGCGCTTGTGCCGCTGAGCGATATCACTGGCCCTTTTTTTCCTTTATGGGGGTTCCGGGAGTCGAACTCAGGACCTCGTGCTTTCAGGCAGGCGCTTATGCCGCTGAGCTATCTCACCGGCCTGAGGCAGATTTTCTGACTTCTTTATCTGCCATTCCGCAGGTGAGTCCATGCCTGGCGAAATGTAAAGTCTCAAGGCCAAAGTAGTGAGGGGTCTATCTAATCTTGATTCTCCATTGGGTTTTTTTTTTTCCTTTTTATATTTCACCTGCTAATATTACTCTTCTTTTTCACTTGGCTATTTTCTTTTGTGTGTGTCAAGATGGGGAATACTGTTTGTAATAATTTCTTTTAATGTATGCATCCTTGTATATAAAATAGGAGAGTATTTTTCTGTATAAACTATCCACAATATTGAAGAAATGTGTAAAGCTATTTTTTTAAATGACAGCAAGAATTTGGTAAAGCAAGATGTCTTGAAGAGCAAGAGAAAAATGTAATGTTTACAAAGCCCGAAATTAGAACTAAGAAATGGGGTCCACTTCAAAGGCGATAACATAATTCTTGGTAAGGTAAAAAGCTAGCTCTTTACTAAAACAGAAAGAAATAATGCTAATGATAGATACCAGGATGTTGAGGGTCAAGTTGGGAGAAATTATTTAGGGAAGTTTTTGTCTTATGATATGTAGATAGATAGATGATAGATAGATAGAGAGATACACATTTTCGTAAATAAAAGTCATGCATTTTTTTCTCAGAAAAGAAGATTAAAAATGGTAGTTTAAACTGGGTGTGGTGAACCATGTCTGTAATTCCAGCATTCTGGTAGGATGAAGCAGGAGGATCATAAGTTTGAGCCCAGCCTGGGCAATTTAACAATTTAAAAATGTGAAGACATGATGAAAGAACAAATTGGAGGATGGCAGAAGAGACATAAGGTGAAGGAAATTTGTCAGCTTTGAGAACATGGTAAAAACACAGAGCTATAAATCCGCAGTAGTGATTTAATTGATACCACTGTGTGATTTAATTAAACACTAGGACTTCAGTAACTGAGGCTCCATTTACATGGAATCTCATTCATTCCCATAAACATCTAATATTCTTTCATTCTTTCATGCCTTGTTCAGTGCCACTCCACACTTTTCCATAACACAGATTGTGCTGTCTTCCTTCACTTCTCTTGCTTCAGAGAGAGATGAATGATTTCTCTAACTTTGAGTTGTGCAAGGAGGCACAGGCTACGCATGGCATAACTTCACGCTAACCATATCTTAGAAGGCCCTTCTTGCACACCACCCTACCCTGATGTGTACACTCGTAGGGACAGGTCTCCCTTCACTCCAAACAACCATTTCTTAGCTCCTCTAAATAGAACTAACTTATCACTTTATTCAGTATATTGGTAACTTAAAATGCCATTTTCATACCTGATATAGGTTCTCCTCTTTAAAAATCTTCAGCAGTTATGAAAAGATAGATTGATCAACCACAAGTTTATTTCATATTACATGTTATTATCAGGCACAAATACTGAAAGAATTCTTTAATGTAAATTTGAATACATTATTGGTATTCTCCGTGATTATATCTGTTGCTCTACCTTAAGTACAACATCCGTGATTACCACTGTTGAATACTTAGTTACCTAACCAAGTGACTGAAAAAAGAAAGAAAAGTTGGCACACTGTACTTGTGGAGGGGAATAGAGAGCAATTTTTTTTTTGACAAAATGAAAAAAAGGGATGTAGAGATTTCAAAGGCAGACCTCCCATTTTCTATTCTTTCATGAGTTTTCTGTAAGAAACTGCTGAACATGTCAGTAAGCTGTAAAAATAAACTAAAAGAAAAAAGACAAATACCATCCAAACAATAGGTTTAGCTTATTTCCGTGACACTAAATGAATCATAAAATGTCAGTTTGAAGAGCCATTAAAAGTCATACATTGCAATCTTAAAAAGTTAGGATATTTTTACATATTTCTATTACACAGTCCCTAGGAAACAGAGAACTAAATAAAGATGAAAAAATTATAAAGTGTGCTACTGCTTATATATGAATTGGAAAATGTGGGTATGCATAGCCATATATATTTGTTAACAATATATAAATAGTAAGCAAATAAAGGAATAACTGGCCTCCAGTTAACTTATAAAGGTTAAACTTTTCTTTCCTACAAATTAGATAGGTCTTGAATATTTTTTTCTTCAAGTGTACATCTCCCTTTAAAAGACTTTTGTGAAAAGTAACCGGTTCTGATCACACTGTTATCTGCAATGAATGTGTGATTTTCCTCCTCAAAGTGTGCCGATGTTTGCATGCGAGATTTAACACCTGGGTTGCCAAGGTGACAGTCTGCTCCTCTATAATGGAAAAGAAATGAGTATTAGAGTACTACAAAGATGTGCAAATTGGCCTGCTACAAAGTCCATTTGAAAAAAATATGATTTGTTTCAGTACTGAATGAAACACAAGCAAATCAAAAAAGAAAACATGAAGACCACTTTGTCCAGGTAATCTGCATCTAAGGGATCTTCTCCTGCCTTCTTGCTTCCTGTTCCTACTGCTCTTTGGTTTCCACCTCAGCCCTCAGATTGTTTCCCCCTTATTTGCTTAAGGTGTGAATAACTGTTTACAACTGAAATAATTCACTTTTATACTTGAAAGGTAGAAGAGAACCCTCATGCATCCCTCCATCTGCCAGCCCAGTACTTTCCAAGGGACACTGAAATGAATTAAGTAAGTGCTCTTTCCCCAAGCCAGACATGGCCTTGGGTTATTTTTGCTTGGATATTACTATCCCAAAATCATGCTTTCCGATCTGGGAATATAGAACCTGAATTCTAGAAAATAATCTCAAGAGAAACAAGAAATTAAACCAAAAATGTCAACTGAGTCTTAATATCCTTCATGTATTATTAATGACATATCTAATCAAAGAGAACCCAAGAGTTTCAAATCTCAGTTCCATCTCTTTAGAAGGAAGGGAGATGGAGAAGTTGCATGAGAAATGATCACATTATGGTGATCACATCTATTTTCTCGGATAATTTATTTTCAATTCTTTAACTCAACTTTTCATTTAGACAACACGGCCTTGATTTCTTTCCACTTACTTTTTTTTTTTTTTTTTTTTTTGGTGGGTACCGGGGGGTTGACCTCAGGACCTCGCGCGCCAACAGGCACCCGTGCCACTGAGCGATATCACCGGCCCCTTTTCCCTTTTTCGTATGTGGGATCCGGGAGTCGAACTCGGGCCCTCGCGCTTGCAAAGCAGGCGCTTATGCCGCTGAGCCATCTCACCGGCCCTCCACTTACTTTCTGTGTAAGTATTCAATGATTCACTTTTTACAATCATTTTTAAAAATAAAAATATTAAAATGAGATTTGTGTACTTGATATTAAAATACATTTGAAAGATCAAATGATTTAGAATTGTGATATTACTTCAAGGAAGTTCAGAGAGCTCAACATAGTACAGTTTCAATGCAGAAGTTGTTTTTAGTTAGTTTAGATTCAGAAGCCCATTAACATAACAGCAAGACAAAACAAAAGAAATAAATAAGCGTGCTGAGGTCAGAAGTGGAGATTACCACAAGTTTCTTGCAAACTGATGGAAGACATTAAGAGCATAGACTTGTTTTCATAGGTAAAGTAGAATCGTTCAGTGAACAAGAACACCTTCTTTCATCAGGCATGGTGGCACATGCCTATAATCCCAGCACTCTGGGAGGCTGAGGCAGGAAGTTTGCAAATATAAGTGAGGTATGGGCAACTTAGTGACTTGGTAATATGTTGTCTCAAAGTAAAAAAGGGGAGGGGAGCTTTATAGAGATGAAGTCCAGTGTAAAAGCCATGGGTTCAATCCCCAGCAGGACAAAAATTAAATTCATTAATTAATTAAAAAAGAAAAAAGAAAAGAATGCATTTTTGAAAGCTAAAAATATAACTTGGATAATATTTCTTATCCTCAACACTGGACTAAGAAATGCCTTCAAAGTGTGAGAGCAAAAAAATTCAACTATAGTATTTTACCATCTTCGTTGAAATATGTTTAACATGTAAAAATGTACAAGTATATTTACCAATGTGAGGTCTGATACACTTGTGTATCAGAAATGACTTCCAAAATCAAGCTAATTATCCTTCTCCTCACAGTTATTTTGTGTGTGATAAGAGCATTTAAGATCCACCCTTTTAGCAAATAGCAAGTATACAAGAGTATAATTTAGTATTATGACCATCGTATGTATTATATCTCCAGAATTTACTCACCCTGCCTACCTGAAACTTTGTACCCTTTGACCACCTTTTCCACTTCCACCTTGTGTATTCCAGCCACGACAACCACCACTCCACTCTGCTTTCATGAGTTTGACTGTTTCACATCCCATATAGATGTAAGATCATAACCTGTTTCACATTCCATAGAAATTTAAGCTCACACTGCAGTTATCTTACTGTTCTCCATGTCCATGATGCAAATGACAGTATTTCCTGCTGTTTTTATAGACCTGAATAGTATTACAGTATTATGGCATTATGCACTCACTTTTGAATAATACATATATATCATATCACATCATATCATTATATATCACTATATATTATATATATCATATCACTATATATTTTATATATATATATATATATATATGAATGTCATAGCACTATATATAGTTCTGTTAGTGTATCGCATTGATGGATTTCCCTATGTTTAACCATCCTTATGTTCAAGGACTAAATCTTACTTAATCATGGCGTATGAACATTTTAATGAGTTGTTGAATTTGATTTGTTATTATTTTGTTGAAGATATTTTTATCAACATTCATCAGGAATATTGGCCTGTAATTTTCTTTTCTTATAATGTCCTTGTCTAGCTTTGGTGTTAGGATTATACTGACTTTATAAGCTGAGTTTGGAAGCGTTCCCTCCTATTCATTTTTTTTCCCAAGTGTTTGAGAAGGCTTCATTTTAATTCTTCTTTAAATATTTGGTAAATTTTTCCTGTGAAGCCATTTAGTCTGTGGTAGTGGTTTTGTTTTTGCTATTGTTGCTGGGTAGTTTTGATTATTAACGTTATATCCTTAGTTTTCATTAGTCTGTGAGGATTTTCTATTTCCTCATTATTCAGTCTCCATCCGTTGTGTCTTTCTGGGAATTTAATCCAGTTCTTGTAGGTTATTCAATTTGTTGTCTTATAATTTTACTCATGGTACTCTGCCATGATTCTTTGTCCTTCTGTTCTCTCAGCTGTACCATCTCTTTTTCTATTATAATTTTATTTGAATCTTCTCTCTTTTCCTGAGTCGACTTAACGGTTTGTTGCATTCATTTATTTTTTTCATAAAATCAACTTTTATGTTAATTTCAAATATAATAATTTAATAAAGTTTCTGTAACTATTAGAAGGCAATATGCTCAAGCTTTGGGCATGGCTACCCGAGTGGTGGAGAACCTACCTAGCATGTACGAGGCCCTGGGTTCAACCCTCAGACTGAAGGGAAAAAAAGAAAAAAAAAAAATGAAGCAATGCTATAGCCGCAACATTACTATATTTTATGTAATGATGCTAAATAATTATGGCACCTTTTAAAAATGTAGCCAGATTTTTCCTTACCCTACTACCTCACATCAGCCTCGTTCCTTTTATTTTTTCCTCCTGTAAGAGTCCACACTGCTAATGACATCTAAAATACATGAGAGATGCTGTCATTACCATTCAAGTTAATCTCAAATCCTCAACATCTTCCTGCTATTTATGAGTTAAAGCCTCAACTTCTTAACACGGACTACAAAGCCCTACATGATCTGGCCCCGGTTACCACTTGGCCTCATCTTTTTCCCACTTAATCTCTCTCCCTCCAGTTTTGTCGTCTGTGCAGTTTCGCATCTAGGTCAAGCTTCATCATGCTCCTAGAACTTCACACAGACCAATAGGTTTGTCTGAAACACTACCTATCTTCTTTTCTTTTAACTTGTTCCTAATTGCCCTTGCAATGAAGTGGGAAACAATCCAAATTTTACCTCACCTACAGGCCCTGCAAGATCCAGCCTCTGCTCAATTGTCCAGTCACACCTCAAGCTACTGGTCATCTTCCTTAGTTACAGCCTCTAGTGCCCTCCATGTGGTACCTCCTATGGGTACCACAATTTTTACCATCGCCAACTAAGCCCATGTGTTATTTTCCCATTTAATATTTGGGGGTTTTTTCCTTTCATTCTTCATGTACTTAACAATCATTTATTCTTCAGGTTTGATTTTAAATATCCTTTACATATGGGAGATTTCCTCACAGTTATCCCAATATTTTACTGTGTGTGTTTTTATAACTCCATGTACCTCTGATTTATAGTTTTTTTTAAATCACATTTTCTAACCATATGTATTCATCTGTTTTTTAATAAATATCATTATCTACACAAGTCCTTGAAAATCCATGGACCCATGGTAATTTTTCCCTGACATTAAATTAAATCTTTCATCTAGACATCCTGGCAGCTAGTGGAACACCTGACATACTAGTCATTTAATAACTTTTTTTAAATGAGTTATATTAATAACTTGCAGTTAAGAAAAGAATCAGTTGATGAGAAAAGATATCATCTTTCACCTTCTCATCACAAAATTATACAGCAGGCCAACATGTCCACAAAATTTCCACACTTGCTCACTGCCAGAATAAATGAGGAATACATATAAACACGTTGATTAGCTCGGTATTCAGTGTGTAACTATAATTCAATTCTCATCACTGCTTTTGAATCATCTTCTTTCACAGGATGTAACATGATGAAGATTTAAGTAAAATAGTTCTTTTCTTTGTAATTGGATATAAAATGTGGTCGGTGATTGGAGAAGGAATAATTTAGAACATTTTCTTCTCTTCAAATTTTTCCTCTGAAAAAGCAAAGATCACATAAAGTCTTGAAAAATCACCTTTTTTTTTTTTGTACCAAGAATTGAACTCAGGACCTTGTGCTTGCTAGGCAGGCACTGTGCCACTGAGCTATATCCCTGCCCCTGAAAAATCACATTATTATAGCAAACAATTTTATATGCATATTAATTTCTACTATATTTTGAAAGTGACCCAATCCACAGGCTTTGTGCTGTCTACATGCAGTATACATACCACATCATTTTCTTATGCAAGTATATGTTTCCTTTTGTGTTTCCACATATGTGAAACAAATATATTCCATATTTTAACTTTAAACATTTCATTTTCAAGAAAAGTGGTTTTCTCTAGTATCAGTATTGTTGAAAAGTACCCTTTTCAATTTCTTATGGCAAAAGTTGCATATTAATGTAAAGTTTATATTTTGACTGCATATCTTTTGGATTCTTTTTAAAAATCAAGGATGGTTGGACAGGTTATGTTTCTATTTCATAGATGAAGATTCTAAAATGTAAAGATACTGATTAACAAATATTTGCTAATGCACAATTAAATACAAGTTTGAGATTCATCTTATTGTCTTATTCTTATTTTCCCCTCCAGCATAAAATCTAACATGATATGGACCCTGAGTTGCATTACAGATATAGATAGATAGATAGATAGATAGATAGATAGATAGATAGATAGATAGATAGATAGATAGAGAGAGAGAGAGAGATAGGTCTATCTATCTATACATCTGTATAGGTCTTGAAAAATCACGCTTCCTATTGACATTTAAGGGGTAAATTGTGGCTTTGTGGTGAGAGCATATTCTGTCGTTTGCACTTTATCTAAAAAGAAATGGAAATGTTTGCTTCCTATTTCACTCATACTTGGTTCATCTGTGGCTTTACTCTATCTATAATTATGCCTCACCCCTATCCTTTGAATTTTCTTATTCTGGGATCCAGGCAGAAGTTGTCTCACCCCATTAGGCCCTATATATTATCCTGAGAGAGGAATGATAGGCAAGAGACAGGCAGGAACTTGGGCTGCCTCTAAGAGCTTTTGTTATCTGTGGAGTGTATTCTGTTTGCTAGCAACCATTGATCAAAGCATACTACAGGGTTAGAGCCCATGTAGATGTATTGGCGATGTAAATATCTCCCATCAAAGACATTGGCAAGTAATAACCCAATTGGTAGGCAAGTATAATCCTTTTACAGAAAAGTAGGTAAAGTTAATTTTTGTGAGCAATGAGGTGATCTATGAAAGGTTCTTCTTGGAACAGATATTTCTTTTCATCCTGCATACAAAATATTTTACTTCTTTACTGAAGAAAATGGTCCAAATTTCATCCAACCAGGCCCTCAAGGAGGATCTGATGATAGTCTTTACAACATATATGCTGTATCATCTCTTGATGTGGAGACCTGTGAACTAAAAAGACAAGTATTCTGTCCCCTCACACACTCATATAACACCCATTTTGAAAGGAGGAAATGGAAATTATCCAGAATTCACTGAACTACATAAGTTCTTAAAAATTATTTTGGGCAATTTTTATAAAATTTGTTACTCTGAAATTTAGTATTGTGCCTTGGTTAAGCACAAGGTCTGCTTCCTAGAACAGTTCATTTTTCTCCATGAATCATTATTAGGTCTCATACTGATTGAGATCAGTTGCATTCACTATCATCCACATCAACAATATTTTTTTAAAATCCTGCATCACTGAAAGCTTCTTTGGGAGTGCACTGTTAATCCCTTAATCTTGAGCCATTGGATCCAACCAAGAAGATCCATCTAAAAATACTAGGCCCATAGTAGTCCATTCCTTCACAAAGGAATACAGAGATATGGCCTTGATTTTGGTTTATGCCTAGATACCAGGTCTAATTATTTTCACAAATTTTCAATATTTAAAAAAGATCACACATTGGGGCCGGTGAGATGGCTTAGCAGCATAAGTGCCTGTCTGGCAAGCACGAGGTCGTGAGTTTGACTCCCGGTACCCACATACGAAAAAGAGCTGGTGATATCGCTCAGCGGCACAGGCGCCCGCTGGTGTGCGAGGTCCTGAGGTCGACCCCCAGTACCCACAAAAAAAAAAAAAAAAGATCACACATAAAGAGTAACAAATCCCATTCCTAACAAATTGAAAAATGTTTTTTCCTACATCTGTGCTCGTAAATGGATCAATTTTTTCCTGGGCACATATTGGTATTTATCATGTAGGACCTGCCTTATGCAGTCAATAAACAAAAACTCCAGGAAATTTTTTGCTTCAAAAACCTGTTCTCGGGCTGGTGAGATAGCTCAGAGGCATAAGCACCTGCCTGGCAAGCGCAAGGTCCTGAGTTCGACTCCTGGTACCCACATAAAGGAAAGAAAGGGCCGGTGATATCGCTCAGCAGCACGGGCAACTGCTGGCAAGCGTGAGGTCTTGGAGTCAATTCCCAGTACCCACACAAAAACAAAACAAAACAAAACAAAAATCTGTTCTATTACAATCCATGAATATGTTAGATATATTTCTTGCTGTCCCAGCTGTTATGATTTTCAGCGTACTAACCATTGCATGGTGTCTGGTACCATTTTTTTAATCTTCCAGTAAAAATTCCATCATTGAAGTATTATGCATTTCTAATGATGCAGCTTGGAATACTTTGTTATGTCAGTACCCATTTCTGGTATTACTTTTTGAACAACAGTTTTGTTGCGTGACAAATATTCCAAAACCTCAGTGGTTTACAATAAGAAACTTCATGTTTGTGGACATATAAGTTTATTCTGATGGCTATAGCTTTTCTTATCTCCGCTTCATGTGGCTTTTCTTTCCAGAAAATAGGTTGTACTAGCAGCCTCTACAAAGAACATACACATCCTCAGGTCAGAGGGGAAGATCCATTGTTGTATAAGCAGAAACCTATATTTTGGTTTCCAAAATAACATCGAGGGCTTTTGCTTGTTTCTTTGATTTGAAGACAAACTTCTTGTTTTGTAATAGAAGCCCTCGTGGTGAGACTCTGAATATTCTGCTGCAGAGAAACTCCACGGTCATGCCTGTGAGTAATGTTTTGCTGATGCTCATCAAATCTTAGATTTGATAGGAATAGCAGATCTTCAGCGTAAGATGTAGGTAAACTTACTACCATACAATAGAGAAAAGTAAAGGGTGGAGGGGTAGGTGGCTTTCACAGGGCATTGCAATGAAGTTGTGTCTAAACAAGAGAGAGAATCTAGCTAATCATTATTATAGAGTTTTGCCCAACTCATTATGGTTATTCTTTCAGAAGAAGCAAGAACTTATTTAATAAAAACAATGGATTTCTGTTTGATTTTACTGCTGTTTATGTTGTCAATGTACACCATGATTTCAACTTTTTTCTGTCTCATTCATACACTACTATTTGCCAGTTTAAAATACATTGTGCAGCAGATCTGTCTCAATTCACTTAGGGGAATGGTATGCTTTAGATGTAAAATGTCTCCCAAAATTCTCATGTATGTGGAAGGTGATTGTGTCATGGAGGCATTATACTTATCAGTGAATTCCTCCATTGATGAGTTTAGTAACTAAATGTGGTCTTAGGATGTGAGGACTGGCAGGAGGTGGGTCACTGGCGCTGTATTGTAGAAGAGTATATTCTTGTCCTTGGCTTCTCCCTTCTCTTTCTGCTTCCTGGTCATCATGGGTTTAACTCCTTTTCCTCCACCATGCTGCTCTGCCATCCTATTTCTGCCTCAGAGCCTTCCAACCATGGAAGAAAATTTCTGAAACTGTTACCTAAAATAAACCTCTCCTCCTTCAAGCGGTGTGTGGAGTACTTTGTCCCAGTGACAGGAAAGTTATTTTATAATAGATGACTCCACAATCTACTTTCTGACTTAAAGTAACAAATATATATTTCTCTTTCACTTTCAAGTATATTACAGGGTAGCTGTGACTCTCCTCTATGTCATTTTTCTTCCAGAACTAAGAATGAAAAGAGAATGCTATCTTAGATATAATTGTTTCATGGCAATAATAAAATAGGATGGTAGAGCCATGGAATTGTATTAATTTATTTTTCTTGGAACTCAACAAACAACTTATGTCCTTATATGATTGGTTAAGCATTGTGTTAATGGGATGTTTTTGGCTTAATCATTATAATGTACCACTGATTTTTGCTCTGTTTTGCTACTGTGAAACCTAACTGTAATGATTTCTTGTACTGGTAAGGTTAGCCAAGCTTATCCCAGAATAACCTTTCTTCTGAGACAGCTAGAAAACATAGAAATGATATTCAAAAGAATCTACTTGAAGGAATCCATGTCTTCTAAGGCCACCAGACTTGAGTGGCCAGAACATCAGAGAGAAGCCCAGAAGGTAAGAATATGCTCAGCACACTACTTTTTTTTTTTTTCTTGAAGAACTAGTTGAATTTCAAGATACAACTAAGAGGCTGAGGAGCCAAGAAGAATTTCTAGCAGTCTAATGGGAATCACTGAAAAAAATGAAACAGGAACAAGAACCACCCAGTAGACAGGTCCCTGGTAAATGCCCTTGGTTTATTTATAGTCTGGGAGAATTCTGATGTACACATACAGCAAACAAGACAGTATTAAGAAAAAAAGCAATAATTCTTCTTAGAAGAAAAACTATATCCGACGGGAGGCCTTGGTGCTATCTTGGAAAATAAGTTGTATATTTCCCATTGAAGGGGAGGAGAGGGCATTTCTAAGCAGAAGGAATAATCAATAACTAGTCCTTGTAAGAGCGTCCCACTCTCCGCACACAGCAGGGGAGGCAAAATAACAAAGGCTGGGGAGGTTCTGAGGAGGTCCTGTGCTCTTCTCAGAAGAGAGAATTCATGGATCTGTTTGCTTAATTTCCTTCCCATAGTTAATCTAAACTCTCTCAGCAGCACAGTAATAATATGAACAGTCATTCTCATTATGTATAGTTGTCAGGAAGGGATTTAAACACCAGAAAATAATAAGTATTCCTTTGTTAGAAACTTTGCCCCCAATAACATTCTTCAAAACACCATTCTGCAAAAATTGTAAGTAAGCAATAAGCTGGGAAAAAAGTCATTAGATACCAATCTGATGCTGATCTTTGTGTCAAAAAATGATGCTTTTGGTCTTGTTCTGGTTATGTACATTATCATACCTTGATCACTTGACCAGTTATCTCAACTCCCTGAGATTTTGATTCTGTTAGACTAGAATATCATGCCACAGAATGGCATGCCCCAAATTCCAAAAGAAATATTATGTGCTAATCTATTTGTTATATCCCATGCTGCCAGCAGTACAAGTCAATAGTGTAAATTCTGCCTACTCCATGAAAAATTCCATGCTAAGCCTTTTATCAATGAAGTGCTACCCTGTAAAATTACCTGTGTTACAATAAGTTCTTTGAATATTCAAAGAGCTTTGAAGTTTCATGTATTAACTGTTAAGAACATGTCCAAAGGGAACCACTTCTTATAATTTTTCTCGAAGGCTTCCTTTCTTCTTAAACTTGCTCATTAACTTAAAATGTTTCCTTCTGTAGATGTAAAAGTAGCTGATACAGAAGAATCATATTTATGGTACCATGGTGAGTTTTACAGATCGATTTTTAATTTTTAAAATTACTAATCTGGAAGACAACTGAGGCGTGCAACTAAAACAAATTACAACTGATAATGTTTATTTCTGTAGAAAAAAATTGTTATTTCCCTAGTTTTACACATTTGCAACAAAAGAAATTCCGGTCCTTTCATATTTATTTATTATCAATAGATTTCTTACTTGTAACGTTTGCCTTTAATAGAGAAGTTGACTTCCTGGAAAAGATCAATTATATTGTATGAATCTTGAGCTATAGGCTATAATTTATTCTATTTATAAACATATTTCCAGAATTTTGTGAAATTACATTAAAATAATTTCCGAGGGATAGTTGCAAATATAGAAGAATATACATATCCCCAGATACGTATTGGCCAACCACAAATGCACCCTGTAAGGTGTGGTGAGAATTTACTTTTTTTTTTCCCTAAGTAATTTCAACTGTTTATGTTTTAACCCAATGCATAATTCTCCTCTTAGTTGCCTCTCATAGTACATCAACTGCAAATCCCTTGATTAAAAGCCATGGAAGGAATGTGAAAAGAGGTAATTTTTTTCATTAACTCCTTAGAGAAATAAAATCAGTCCAATGAGACAAAAGGAGTCATCATTCTGATTGGATTCTCCTTAGAGAAGACTTTCCTCCCTGATGAAAGTCTCTTTCTTAATTGGGTTGGGCTCATTCATCTTGCCTTGAATGTGAATTTGTGAGGTCTTGATTTTTAAAGTAGTTGCAGCCATCAGACAATAAGAATAAATTAAAAAGTCAACATGTTTAGTATGACAGAAAGACAGAAAATTAGTAAAAATCTGGGTACTTGACATCATTGAAGGTCTTAATCTAACTAGAACCAACTATTTAACACATTGTTGTATAGGGTTATTAAATAGCTTCTTTGCTTAAGTTATAATTTCTCAGTTCTTCCAAGCCCTGCAGTCAGAATGCAGCTAGACACATGCTAGGCAACGCAGCACTGGTAATCATTAAATGAGTCAGCACACTGAGCATGCAGGCCTCTGCCTGGTACACAGGAAGGACTGTGTGAATGTATTGTTATTATAAGCAGCATACAAGATATGCATACCCATATGACTATTCAACTTCTGCCCTTGGATTTCTAAGCACTCAAACAGTATATCTGGACCCAAATTTCTACTTTTTCTACCTTCACACTGACTTCTCCCTAAGTCTTCCCTGAAGTAATACCCTTGCTCAAACCAAAAGCCTAAATTATTCTTAAGTATTATTTTTTCTCTCTATCCTTGCATTCAGTCAACATAGTTGTTGACATCACCCTGAAAATATATCCAAATCTGACTATTCTTCATTATCCCAACTGCCATCATTCTAGCCCAGGTCACTAGGAGGTCTGATCTCTGTGGTACCTATTATTCCCACTTTCACTTTTATGCTCTTCCACAAAGGAAGGAGAATGAGGCACTTAAATGAAAATGAGATCATGTTGCTCTCCTACTAGACTTCAATGCTGTCTCATTGCTCAAGAATAAAATACAAACACCATTGTCGATGAGGAACTACATAGACAATTGCTCACGTCTTTGCCTGCTTTCTCTCTTTCATTTGACTTCAATAACACTGAATTTATTGGTATTCCTTGAAGAAAATAATACTTTCCTGGCTCAGGGCATTTTGATTTGGTGTTTTCACATCCTGAGAGTCCTTTCCCGTTATCTTGTTCCAGATTGTCGCTTCATTTTTTTCAAGGTTCTGCCAAAATAATATCTCAACAGAGTGTCCCTTAATGACCCACATAAAGTGGCATGATTGGATTAGAAAACAGTAGATTTAAAGTAGCACATAATGTTGATACTTGGTTGCTATTACTGGGAAACTCACTGAATAATTTTCTTTTTTACTTTTGTCATCAAACAGGAAAAAATAATATATCATCACAAAATATTGCAAAAATCTGAAATATTTATCAAAAAACGGTTCATTAATTGCAAAGCATAGTAAAGATGTAAACTTCAATTTTACCTCTGATTGTGAGCAATCGGGGCCTCTGTTACTCTCACAGGGGTGATGTGGTACAACCATACATGCACCTGTATTTGGATGTTGCTCTGGATTTTATAATTTCACAAATGGTTATATAGTGATCCTCCAGATGATTATATAACAGTAAAAATAATACTGTTATAATCATTATACATGAAAAAACTGACAACCAAATATTAAACTAACTATATTCACAATCTACAAGTATTAGATTTTAAACTAAAGTATAACAACTACAAATTTAGTATAAGAACTACACATTTAGTCTTTCTTATGTAACACTGTACACTAGAAGACCGAAATGCCACAGGGGAAAAAAATATAAACCCAAATAATCTACCTAGTCAAGATTCATGTTGATGAATTATCCATTAATTTCTGATTATACAGGAAAACAGATTGTTTTGTTACTATGGGTATAAAAGAAAAATTTATAAAATTGTTAGGAGAAAGTGAACAGGAAACATTGAGTTCCTGAGTTTTTCAACCTAAATGAGAGGCTTTCATAGACCATAAAATTAGCTTCCTCCATTGCCAATTGCCCAGCTGCACAACAAGAAAACCTACATATCTTTGCTAATTGGATAAAACAGCCTTGCTATGTTTTTCTTTCTTCCTCACTAGCAACACAAGCTGTGTGAAGTTTTCCAAAGGGAATACCCTCCTTGACAAGATTTACTGCAGATGAGCTGTCAAAGCAGTGTAAGGCCAAGGTTCCAAGTAGTGAATATAAGTGAAAATTGCTGCCATAAATACAATATGTAATCAGGAGACTTCTCCAGGTCATACATATTTGCATACTATGTTTCAGACAATTTTTAATTCATTAGTATTCTAGGTATGAGAACTGTTATAGGACTACTCAATCTTTATTCTAAATTGTCCAGGGAGCATCATCCATTAAGTATATTGGTTCTAGAATATCCCTTTCACAATCATTGCTTCAAACTCTAGCTTATTATTACCATCAGAAAAATCGGCTCACTACACTGATTTCCAACTTGAAAATAGATGGCTTTGTTCATTATTTAAATTTCCATTAACTCCTACTATTTTAAATATTCTGTGTTAGATATCAAGGAAGATACAGAGATGTGTTCGGGCTCTGCCTTATGGTAGTTTATGGTAGTTATGCTTTTGTAGGAATAATGAGACATTTTTGCACATAACCACAGGTTACAGAGGAAAGAAATAATTTCTATGAAAGCAGGAAACTATTAAGTTTAGGGGTTCTTAAGGAATGATTACTTTTATCAAACAGTCTGGGTTTTAAGCTTGGGAGACAGTTAGAGATTTAGTCCATTCCCTTCATTTTAGATATGAGGAAATCATAGCCCTGGGAGGAAAAATAAGTTCTGTAGTTCATACAGCTAATTAGGAAAAGACCCAAGAGCAAAATAAGTTCTCTGAGTTCCCTATCTTTGGTTCCTTTTTGGAATGAGTGTCCACAATTGTTAAGGATAGCAGCCCGGGGCTCAAGAGAATCGAGCATCTGGATGTGTTTAATAGCAGGCAGCCAACTAGTTGCCACATTCACCATTTAGAATCTTGGCCAGGCTTACGCAGCTCTGACTCTGAGTGTTCCAGAGGGAGCTCTTCAGGGAAGTAGGTCAGCGCTTTAAAAACAGAAACAAAAACTAATTCTAGCCTTCAGTAGTCTGTGAGACAGCTAGCTCTTCAACTGTGTTGAAGCTCAGAATTCTGCCTTTTCACAACATTATCTAAAACAATTAATACCAGTGCCTGGAACCACTGTTATTGTGACACATAACATTCTATATCTATATCCAGTCTTCATTCGGTACCCAGTATCATACTGTTGACTGGATAGTTGTACCTATACAATGTTTATTTGTATGTTTTCTAATTTAAAATAAAAAGAAAACAGAAAATATCTAAAGCTTACAATATTACCTTATATGTTCCAAAATGTTTCTCTTGTCGATGTCCATTCTCAGTGAAATAGACTTGTAAAATTTTAAAATAACTTGGTCAGTTGTGTATTTTTATTAATAATTCCTTCTCTCTCCTTGTATCCTACTCTATGATAGCTTCCCTGCTCTTTTTTTTTTTTTCCTCTATGCCTTACCACTCACTAGAGTTAAAAAAATTCCTTGAATTCTTTGGGTGTTAGTATGTGCAATTATAAAATAGGGCTGATAATTTCACTTAACCTAATAAGGTTATTATACTGGAAGCATGCTGGTTATTTCATGAATGGAGCTTTTTCATTTTTTTTTACATTTTGTATAACGGATATATATTTACTTTAATATTAAACTAACAAAATTAAAACAAAAAGGCCCCACATAATGAGCATTTTCTCATGCTATGTTTGTGATTATATTTATTCAAAGATTATATATTCCTGTTTTTTTTTTTTTAAGACAAACAATAAAGACTGGTTATACAATGAAAGGTGAGTTACTTCATCTAGGGCAAATTGTTTTAACTGTTGAGCAAAATTCATTACCTCTCTTTGCGGGGTAAACCATCTTAGTCACTTTCCTATTGCTGGGCCAAAATGTTGAACCACCCATAACTTTAAATTGGACAGGTTTATTTGCCATTTTTAGAGGTATCATTCCATAGTTGGTAGCTCCAAGGCAAACACAAATTGCTTGAATGAATAATGTCCCACATTACTTGAATCATCTACTCCCTGCAGTCTCCATTGGACTTTCAGCTTCACTCTTACAGCTTCACCCATTGCCCTCTCAGGGGTACACTACATGCCTTCCCAGATTTTCTTCAATATCTAGATAAAAGCCTCCCTGATTCCACAACTCTCACATTCTTCATGCCTGTAAAACCAGCACCACATCAATGATGCCAAGGTCAGCCATTTGCTCAAGCAATAGCCATGCCCCCTTGGTTCGTGACTGCAGAGGACTCTGAGTGCTTGGATGGCTAAACACTGTGAAAAGAATCTGTGGAGCCAACTCCCGAGGTGGGTCTTCTTGAGCAGGATGTTCCAGGGCTCTCTCTTCAAAACAATGTCTTTCAATGTAGTTTACCTTCCCCCTTTGAGACCCTTTACTTAGTAAAATGTGGGGTCTTGCTGATAACTGAGATGCTCTCTGGGCATCTTTCCTACTATCCTGATGCCAAACACTTGGCTACTTTTAGTGTTTTTCTCTTCAGCAATCATGCAGTCCTGTGCTCCAACCTTGCAGGCATTTCCTTTCTGCAAAAAACATGAACACTTTTTTAAGAGAGATTTTGCTCCTGATTTTCTTATAAACCTGGTTGATAGCAGCCAAAAATAGCCATGCCATAGTATGAACATTGGGCTGCCTTGAAATTTCCTCCACTAGATTAATCAGACTGCAGCCATTAATGCCAGTCTCCCCCAAGTCTCAGAATATGGGCAAAATGTAAATACATTTTCTGTCATAATATAACATAAATGGCCTCTAACCCTGCTGTCAATGAAGTCCTTGTTCTCAACTGAAACCTCATGAGCCTGGACTTTACTCTTTTTATTTCTATCAGCATTCTTGTCTTCTGAGCTCTGACCAGAATCTCCCATCAAGCTCAGCCTAGAACATTGGAGGTCTTCTCTAGCCAGCATCTCCAAACCTTTCCAAATTCCTCCTGCAAACAAGTTCCAAAGGCTTCTGAACCACATGATCAGGGGTAGTCACAGCAAAACCCCTTTTCTTTGTTACCAAAATCTGTGTCAGTTTCTCATTGCTGATACAAAATACCCAACACCCACAACTGAAAGGAAGAGAAGTATATCTACTGTTTTTACTTACTGTTTTTAGAAGTTTCAGTCCATAGTTGGCTGGCTCCTGGGCAGAAACAGCACTATGGAAGGGCCTGGGAGAGGAAAGATGCTCACATCACGGAAACCAGGAAATAGAGAGTGAAGGGAGATGCTGGGGAGGGGGTTATACCCTTCCAGGTCAAACCACCAGTGACCCTCCTCTGTCCAGGCTCCACCTCCTAACTGCACACTGAGCTGCTAAACCCATTAGAGGATAAATCCACCAAAGAGTATAGCACCCCCTTAATCCAATCACCTTCTGAAAGCCCTACCTCTAAGTGTGTGAGACTTTGGGGGGCATTCTAGATCTAAACCATCACAATAAAGTCAATTTACCCCATTTTTAGACTCACTGACACTTAAGTATGACCACATGACAGTGTCCTAGCTAGTTTTACTAAGTGGTAATGTATATCCCCCAGGCCTTCCTATAAAATTCTCCTATGTAGAATTCTCCATACCTTGTCCCACTTCTTTAAACTGAACTTGAATATGCCTAAAAGCCAAGAAAACTATTGGGAAAGAATCCTGCAAACTCAAAAATACTGGGTCCCTGAATGATTGTATTAAGTAAGAGAGTCCACCACCATCATTATATCAGTGCAGAATTTTCATAGAGTAATATATGAACAAAAAATAGATTTCTGTTGGATTTGAGCCATTGAGAATTAGGATCTAAGTGGTATAGCAGTAAGCCTACATTAAATACATTGATTTACAAATTAGCCATTTATACAAGTTAGGATAGATAAAGTTTATTGTTTAGCTTTTTTTTAATAACATTTTTACACAGTAAAAGTTTATTTTTTGTTCTGGAAAATATCTCCTGAGGTCTGGTAACTCTCAGACAGCTGTCTTTGTAACTGAGTCAGCCATCAAGCTACTTTTATCCTGTGGCTCTACCATTTCAGCACAAGACCTTTTACGTGGGTATTGTAAAAGAAAAGAGAGGTGACAGAGCTTTAAAAGGGCTTTTCATTTTTGTCAGTTCAAAAGTGAGTTCTACTCACAGCTTATTTGATATAACTGGCTCATGGTCACTGCAAGAAATTTAGACTGTATAAACTTCTGTATGTCCCAAAAGGAAAGAGAAACACCATGTTAGTGAATAGCAGTGATGTCAACTATACAACTCATCTATTGCTTTTGTATTTTACCAGAAAAAACTAATATACATGTGCATATTCAAATAACTGTGATAAGTGAGGCTCTCTTAAAGTATTTTAAGACATACATATTTACTTAATATAGTTTGCAAATTCATATACAGATCATTTCATTCTAACTGTTCTATTTATTCAGTATGTCCATTATGGGCATTTTACTTAAACATGTTCTCTTCTAAACAATATTACTATGAACACTGCGTACATGCAAGAATGTCTATTAAGTAAATTCCTAGAAAAGAATTTGCTAGATCATATTTACATTTTTAATTTTGTATATATTTTATGATATATTATTTATAATTCATTTCAATAAGTTTGTATGAATTTACAGTATTACCAACAGTTTATAAGAGCAGTTGTTTCCATTCAACTCTGAAAAAAATTTCCAAATTTGGGGCTGGTGAGATGGCTCAGTGGTGTAAGCACCTGCCTGGAAAGCGTGAGGGCCTGAGTTTGACTCCCGGTACCCACATACGAATAAAAGGGCCGGTGATATCGCTCAGCGGCACCGGCGCCTGCTGCCACGCGAGGTCCTGAGGTCGACCCCCAGTACCCACAAAAAAAAAAAAATTTCCAAAATTGTGTTATGTTATCTTGTGTTCATATATTTAACAAAATCACCTTTGTTCAACAGTTGTTTCCCATATTCAGAATTACACAAAATGTGTTATGTAAATATGCATTCACATTTTTATTACTTTATTAGAATTCACTAAGAGTGTGAAATATTTTAAAATCTTTGTAACATTATCAAATTTATTTACACAGTCAGGTCTTTAACAGTTTGCACTTCTATCGGAGTTGTGAGGTCCTAATTACTTAACTGCCATCAATATTGTTTTATCATATTTTAATTTTTGTAAATTTGTAAGCTACATAAAATCCATACTAGAAACTGATAAGGCAACCTCTATGATAACTAAATCATGAGTGATAAGCATTGCAGATTAAACCACAAAAATTCTCTAAGAAGGATAGACATACCTTGATATCCATAAAGATTAGTTCCATGAACTCCCTCAAATACCAAACTCGGTGGGTGCTTAAGTGACTTACATAATGTAGTGTAATTGCATATAAACTATGCACAGCCTCACATCATGTGTATTTTTAATCACTTCTACATTACTTATAATACATAACACAATGTAAATAAATGCTATACAAACAGTGGTCATACTGTACTGTGTAGGATGCAATAAGAAGAAAGTCTCTACATGTTCCTACTGGAATATTTTTTTTTTTTTTATGTGGGTACCGGGAGTCAAACTCAGGACCTCATGCTTGCCAGCAGGCGCTTGTGCTGCTGAGCGATATCACCGGCCCTTTTTTCCCCTATGTGGGAACCGGAAGTCAAACTCAGGACCTCACGCTTGCCAGGCAGGCGCTTACGCCTCTGAGCTATCTCACCAGCCCTGGAATATTTCTTTTATAGGTTTTCTGTCCACTGTTGGTTGTATCCACGATGCAGAACACTGAGATATAGAGCACCTGCATCTTTTTAAGATTTAGCATTGTTGGGCGGAGGGTTACATTTTCCAGTTGTCTGTAGTTGTCGTGAACATTTCAATCATATCTTGATGCAGAATTCCCCTTTCATTTATTGTGGAAAATTATCGCACATTGTGCCAATTCAACATCTCCCTTAATATTAATCTATAGAGCATGGAGTAAGGAAGTCTTTGCTTTCTTTGGGGTGTGAAACTTAGAGGAAATAATGCTGGAAATGCTGAGGGCTGTATCTCTTTTAAAATATGTAGGATGAAGCTTTTACAGCATGAATCAGAGAGAAAAATAGAGAGAGAGAGAGAGAGAGAGAGAGAGAGAAACATTTAGCCATGTTGAGTACATGTTATGATTTGTGTCTAGATGCCCCCCAAAGCTTCATGTGGTTATAGGTGGGGCTTTTTTAGAGGTGGCTGAATCTAGAATGTGATTGATTTGCAGTGCAATGCTAGGATCAAGGGTGCTAGGATTAAGGGTGGGTGATTACTAAATCAGTCCACTGATTAGTTTGGCACCACCCTAATCCTGGTAGCCTAGATAGACTACAAAAAAGGCAGAAGAAAAGCTGCTAAGGTTCCTTGCTTGCTTTGCTACCTGATGCCTGTGATGAACTCTGCGATGCCTGTCTGCCATGCCACCCTGCCTTGGATCCATCTGATTATGGACTGAAACCTCTACAGACTTGAGCTAAACAAACCTTCTCTCCTTTAACTTTGGGTCTCAGGTATTTTGTCTAAGCAATGAGAAAATTAACTAAGACAGTACAGAGTTCCTGGCCTAGATGTTTTTTTTTTCTATATCTCAATGTTAAGCTACCCTATTTTTCCTAGGCAATGAGCTTTTTTGTCATAAGCTTATATGAGTTCTTGCCATTTGCAACTGAAATCATTGTTTCTGATACCACACTAAACCAGTATTCTTATATTGCTTTCTACTACGTTGTATTCTGATAACATGTGTCAAACACAATACAAATTTCAAAACTAAAGCAATATTAGACCCACAAGTGACTTCCAGATAATCAAAGAAATATTTTTTCAAACCTGGATGTGGTTTTAATAATACCTATTTGATTGCAGTATATTATTAAAATTTGGCAATTCTTTTTGATGTAAATGAGAATGTAAAATTTGGCGACCCAAAGCCTACTAGCATTCAACCATATTGAGAACCAGTTTGAGAATTTTGCTATTTAGTCCTCTTTGAGATAAAACAGAAGCCATCAGTTTATATTTTGGAGTAAGCATTGGGTTGAAAAGCAAATGCTTGGACCTGGATGTATACACATCATTTAGGCTAAGCTAACCCAGAGCAGCTAGTTGTACAACATTGAGTACAGTGGGTTACTTCAGTTTTCTCTCCTATAGAGTAGCTCATTTGAATGACTTCTAGAGTCCCTTCTTATTCCCGCATTCTAATCCATATTAACTACAGTAAATTTCATTTCAAAGTACCAAACTGTTGCTAATCCAGCCCAATTTACCCTGTAGAAATGATATATTACTTTAATTTTTCTACTATTTATGTAAAAATAACGAGATTATAGATATGTTCTGCTTTATCTATATCATATACATCACAATGTTATATTTCTGGATGGCTGTGTCAGTTGAAGCATTATATATAATTTGGCATTTTCAAATAATTGATACAAAATAACATGGCTAGTGGAGTGCCTAGTCTGTGATCGTACCAAGGCTATGAAGTAAATTCCCTGTTTATATTAATAAATATGTAATGATATTTTTAGATTTATTGTAACAACTCATTTTTAATATTTATTTAAATAATCTTACTATTTTCTAAATAGCAGTTGAATGAATATATGAATATATATATATATATATATATATATATATATATCTCCTAAGCATTTCCTGTGTGCAAGACCATATATCAGATATTGCAGAAGATAAGAAAGCAGGGGCAGCCCCTATTCTCATTTTAAAATACTGTCATGTAAAATGGATTAAATGCATGGATAAAAATCCATTGTATATTGGATTGTATATTTATTGTACATATTGTCATTGTATATTTACCGAGCATCTCTTTCCCCCAGGCATCTAAATGCTGTAAATAGAGTAGTGAACAATCTATCTAAGATGTCAGCAAACAAAGACCTTTCAATTTAATAAGGCAGACATAGGAAAAGTAATTTTAAATTCTAGAGTTAGTAGGAATCACCAAAGAATCCAATAAGATCTGTGTTTTTACAAATTACTCTGTTGAATTTTTGGAGGATTCATGGCACAAGGAACCAGAGCCAGAAAACTCAGGTAAGAAGGTGTTACAATAATTCAAACAAATGAAATCGATGCCTATAATTAAGGAATTAGAGTGGGGATGGATGGGTGACACCGGAGTAATCCTGAGAGCTATTGCTAAAGTTAAATCAGTAGAACTCAGTGATCATGAGCAAAGAGACAGGACTCTAATTTGAGTTACATCATCTAGTCATTTAGACTTGACCTCTCTGTTTGAAGTTATGAGGTCCCTGGATTCCCACATGACCCTTCACTTGCTTCTGTCATAATGGAAACTATACTTGTAATGATTTACCCTTTTCTTTCTCTCATTCTGCTGTGATCTATTTGAAAGAAGTCGTGATTAAATAGATCTTTGTAACCTCAAAAATAAAATTAAAATGATGGTAAAATAGCCAATGACTGTGAAGGTCTCTTTGCAGGTGTGGAAGAAACAGTAAAACCTGCATGACAAGAAAGAGCCAATCAGAAAGATCTAAGGAAAATATTTCAGGATGAATGAACAACTAGTGTAAGGCTTTGAGAAATTCATGTAATATATTCATATGATATTATAAATACACGTGTAGAAAGAGGAATATGCTAAGATACCCTAAAATAAGGAGTAGAAAAATTCAGAGGTGCAGGAACATATGCGAAACCTCAAGTATATTTATGAATCTTGAGAAGATTTTCACCAAATGGACAGGTCAAGATCAAGGAACAAAACTGAAGATAAAAGAAAAAGCATAAGTTTAGAACATTTTATCACCATTATATCTTAAATTACTTTATGTAGTGAGGTTTAATATCAAAATGAAATCAAAGAGTAACAATAGAACATTTTTTTTCAAAAACCACAGAACAGCCATTTTTTTTTCAGAATCTGCAAGTATTTCTCCATAATAGCCAAGATATGAATCTTAGAAAATATCTTATTTTAATTTTTATGCTTATAACTTTTTCCTCTAAATGTGAATGATATTTATTATTCATTTAGAAAATCCTTCTATCTTTCTGAATGTTCTAGGGAATAACTTGTTTATTTGAGATTTATTCAGGAAAAGGTTTGGATAAGAGATCTAAAAGAAACCTTAAAGCTCACCAAGTTCTAAAGTCATTTTACAGGTGTTTATCCACAGAAGTAAACTTTGCCCACTATCATAAGAATAATTATAGAAATAACCAAGTCTGTGACCCACTATCATAAGAATAATTATAGAAATAACCAAGTCTGTGACCCAATTCTTCATTGATTCACAACACAAGGCTTTTAAAAATTATTTATTTTAAATTGGCATGTAAAAATTTTATAAAAGTATGGTATATAACATGATATATAATGCATTTTTATATATAGTGGAATATATGTATAGCATGATACATATGGAATATGTATAGTGGACTAGCTAAAGGAAGGTAATGGTAATTAACACATGAATTTCTTAGAACTTTTTGCAGCAAGAATAATTTGCTGATTAAAGAAAACAAATTTTCAGTGAAACAGGAAGAATAAATTTAATAAAGCTGTTGTACATCATGGTAAATATAGGTAATCAGAAATATTTAAAAATACAACTATTATGTGATTCAACAATTCCATTTCTATTTTATTTTATTTATTTATTTTTTTTTTGTGGGTACCGGGGGGTCGACCTCAGGACCTCGCACACCAATAAGCACCCGTGCTACTGAGCGATATCACCAGCCCCTTTTTCGTACGTGGGATCTGGGAGTCGAACTCGGGCCCTCGCGCTTGCCAGGCAGGCGCTTACGCCGCTGAGCCATCTCACCGGCCCTAACAATTCCATTTCTAAGTACGCATCAAGAGGAAGTAAAATCACTTTTCATGTTTCATATCACTTTCATACTTTATAATCCATAGTCATTTCTTTAAATAATATCACACTTGCTTATATTCAGATATAATTTATCAAAGTGTCATAGAAAAATGTGAAATTTGCAAAATCTATTACCACACAAAAAGCAATTCATCTGTAATATCATACTCTCCTATAGTTCATTTGGAATTTTTGATATTTATCCTTATTTTGTCTAAAAATACAGTGGAGGGCCGGTGAGATAGCTCAGTGGCATAAGTGCCTGCCTGGCAAGCGCGAGGTCCTGAGTTCGACCCCCGGTACCCACAAAAATAAATAAATAAATAAATAAATAAATAAATAAATAAATAAACAAACAGTGGAAAATATGCAACTTCTGAGTATTTTATGCAAAAAAGTGAATTTTCTAGCACTAAGAAGAAAAACAAAAGACTTTTATTTTCACCTTTTAAAACAACCATTCTGAATTTTTTTTGAATGTAAAGATATTTACATGGAAGTACAGCAGATGTGATGAAAGCAAAAGCTGATTGGCTTTTGTATAAAAATGTATGTGTCATTTAATGTTATTCACCTTGTGGAGTTCACACACAATTGCCTAGTTTTTGTCTTATGGCATTCAAAACAGATCTATAAAATCCTACTAAAATTTAAGACAAAGCGGTCACAATGTGTATACATATTATTTCATTTATTCAACACATAAACTGCCTTCACTTAAGCTGAAGGTTGTGTGTGAATCACCTCATACATCATTTAATAATCAATTACCTTTGGATGGAACACATAAGCTCAATACTGGCAGTGACATCAGAATTCATCAGTGAGAACGCTGTTTCTGGCTGAAGAGAGGTAAAGAAAGAGCAATGACAACTCGAATCCGGTCCAAAGAATTCATGCAATCTTCTTCTGATGATGGTTAATTGATACTTAAGGATTTCCTTAGATCTCAAGTTTTATCCTATTAATTTTATTTTCTTTCTCGCTATTTTCTATGTCACATTCATTTTTGTTGTTGTTTTGAGCACCCACCTAGCAGCATTCCAAAACAGAAATACTTTCCAGGTAGTTAGGCTGGGTTGCTATTGGCACTAACTGCTCAAATAGAAGAAGACATGAAAAGATGAGAGGTGAACTAGAGAACTGAAATAACATCAAATGAGAAAAAGACAGATTCAGTGCACAGAAAGAAGACAATACTATTGTCTAACATTCAATGTACACAACTGTAAAATCAGAAGATGGAATTGGTCCTTTAGCTTTCAGCATTGTTTTGATCTTATGACTATCTGATTTTGAAATTAGATTGTTAAATTGATTTAATGGTCAACTGGGATCCATGGACCTAAAGTGGTCCAGTATCAACTGAATGATATATTGGATGAAGCATCTTGGACATTTTTTTCTGCAGACTCGCTCCTTGGAAGTTTCTGCTAAATACAAAAAGAAAATTCAAAAATTATTTTCTAATCTTTCAATGGTTGAGAAATAATGGTACATATAAGGAAATTGACTTCCAATCAGGAGCAATTAGAAACCTCTGAATCACAATCTAATATTCTTCATATGACATTACATAGGATCTAGCTTTTCAATAAAATATTTTGTCAGTAATACTCAGACTCCTTAATAATAATTAATTTTGTTTCAATGTCCTTGCCCAGAACCTATGGCAGATTTTGGATTTAAAATCAAAACCAACCAAATGAAACAACTGAGGCAGTTTTCTGTTAGCAGAAATCACTCAGAGCTAAGAATAACACTATCTGAAATAGCTGCCATAAATCGTAGACAATAGCTGATGCTTCTGTCTTAGTTATTTTCTTGTTGCTTAGACAAAATACCGGACCCCCACAAATTAAAGGAGGAGCATTTTATTTTGGCTCACAGTTTGTGGAAGTTTTAGTCCATAGTTGGCTGGCTCCAAGGCAGGGCAGCATAGCAGAGGGGCACGGCAGAGGAGAAACAGTCTATGGCATAGCAGCGGTAAGCAGCGAGTACTCAAGGCAGGAGAAAGGATATACATATATCCAGCCCATGCCCGCAGTAACTTGCCTCTTCCAACCAGACCTCACCTATGAGCACATGAGGCTTTGAGGGGGTGGGTACATCTAGATATAAGCCCTAATAATTTCCTTTAGTTGTAACTCCTCCTCCACATCAACACTTAGATTTCTGCCTATTAACCACCAACTAAGCTTAGTATCTACACTGAAGGTGAAATTTGAGAGGTCTTCTCTTTGAGACTCAATGTCTGTGAGGTCCTCTCCATGAAGGAAGCTGGTACTTTCAATAATTTCTGAGAAAATGTAGCATATTAAATGTTTTCCTATGTCTTTCTTTTACCTGCTCTCTAAACTTCCTTTTTGATCTGATCCAGTCACAATTTCTCCCTTCTGATTTATAAATGTCTAACAGTTTTGAATCATCTTGCTTTAGAAGTGCTAATGAGGAAGGAGAAATGAGGGGAAAAAGATTTGGGAACAAGCTTATATTTCTAAAAAATAATTGCTGAGATGTAAAAATTAATACTGTTTCACATTCAAATTAGTATTCTCCTACTGAGAGAGCAAAACACATAAGTACTTAACATACACTTTCCCTTAAATGAGTTTCAAAAATCAAAATTTTGATGATGCTGTACCAATGGCTTACTTTTAAAGGTAGGAATGGTATGCCTAGCTCTCTCAGATCTGAGGGTGATATCTCACAGCTGTCCCTGCTGATTTCAATAAATCTGACACTTGTCCTGCTGAGCTGATGTAATCCACATCTCACCTCTCTTCAGATCATCTCAATTCCTTTGATCACAATTGTCATATATCCTGATGCTTTTATTCATAACTAAGTAAAACATTTTGGATGCCGCCTTTGGACACCATCCAGAAAGTCAATAAGATGACACATTTTAATTCAACAGCCAACTTCTCTGTAGCTTAACCATTTAAAGTACATTCTGATATTTATTTTTGTATACTTTATGCTGCTAATAATGTTCTACCCTCATAAGAAAAGCATTTTCTCTTCCTGCAATCAGATTGCCTGTCTTACTCTGCTGAACATTATTATCTATCTTCTTATAAAATGAGGAGGCCCAAAGCCAGAAAGCCAAGATAGTACCTAGATAACACCGCACTGATATTGTGATACATTACCCCAAAATGTGTCATTATGTATCCCCAGATGCCTCAGATAAAAGCTTGAGGGAAAAGATCTCCTACCATTATTGTATTCAAATTACACATTTTCCCTTAACTTGTCTTTAGTTTTCAGATAGATAAGACCTTGATATATAAGTTTTCCAGGTCTCGTTATTAGGAGAAAGACATCTTCACGAATTTCTCCCCCTCAAAATGGCAGTTTAAATAGAACTAGAAATTTTGTGGAATAATTGTGGGAATGCTTGTGTGAACAAGTGGTTTCTTGTGTAACCTTAGGTAAATTACTTCAACCACTTCACTTTCTTGTTCTTATGCATTATTCTTTTTCTTTTGTTTTGCTTTTTGTTGTTTCTGTTTTTTGCTGGTTCTTGTGATGTCCTCAGACCATCTTTTCTATTGCCTTCTTCTGAAATACTTGGCCTTTTCTTCCTAGTCATTTTAGCAACAAATTTCTCCTCTGTTCCAACCATGCAGGCTGCAGGTTTACGGGAGTTTCCTTTCTGCCAAACTCAAAACATTTTTTTTTTTTTAATGTGGGTACCGGGGGTCAAACTCAGGACCTCGCACTTGCCAGGCAGGCGCTTATGCCACTGAGCTATCTCACTGGTCCTCAAAACATTTTAAATCATTCTGCTGGGCTCTTTGCTCCGGACTCTCAACATCAATCAGACTAAAAGCCCCAATAGCCGTGCCACAATCTCAATATTAGACTGCATTGGAATTTCTTCTGCAAGATTAGGCACTCTCAGGCAAAGTCTCTGGACATGAGCAAAATGCAGACAAACTTTCTGCCAAGCCATAACACACATAGCTGGAGTCCAATCGCCAATAAAGTCCTTCTTTTTGGCAGAAACCTCCTGAACCTGGTCTTTATCAGCAGCATTTCTATCTGCCTTCTGGTCTTCTCAGCTTTGATCAAAATCTTCCGTCAGTTACAGCTTCAGGCATTCCAGGGGTAGCTTTTCAGCACGCATCTCCAGACCTTTCCAAACTCTTCCCATAAGCCAATGCCAAAGGCTCCTCAACTGCATGGTCAGGTACAGTCACAGCAATGATTCCACTTCTCTGGTATCAAAGTCTGTCTTAGTTCCTTTTCTTGTTGCTGAGACAAAACACCAGACACCCAAAGTTAAAAGAGGGAAGGTTTATTTTGGCTTACAATTTGGAGAGGTCGCAGTCCATAATCAGTTGGCTCCAAGGTAGGGTGGCATAGCAGAAGGGCATCACAGAGGAGAAACAGTTCATGGTGGGCAGAAGAAAGCAAAAGCAGCAAGCAGTAAGAGACAAGCAACAAGCAGTGAACTTCTTTCCATCCCTTATATTTTATCCAGGCTACCCACCCTTCGGGTGGTAGCACTCATACCCCAGGGTATGGCAGCCTTAATCCTAGCATCCCACCATGAATCGATTCTGACATCACTTCCTTGATCCCAGCAGCACGCACCGTAGATCCAACTGTCTCTGGAGAACACCACCTATGACCACATGAGGCTCTGGGGGCACGTCTAGATACAAACCATAGCACATGGAATAGATTAATGAAATACTGTTAGGGAAACAGCTTTGTGGATTGTTACATGCTACAATAATATAAGTGATTACTGAAAAAGAGAATGCAATACAGAAAAGAGTAACACGAATCTAAATGACCTCCAACAGGTGCTAAAAATGTGACTAATTTCATAAGTTTCCACTGAATGTAATGTTTATGATGATTAGTTTCAAAATGAGAAAATTCAGGCATCTTTTCTCCTTTCATGTTATTACATCATAACCAGCACCTCCAATCTTAGCTTCCAAAAGTTTTCATTAAGCATGTGCAATTATTGTTTCTGCTTCAGAAGTCATCATGTTCCATAAAAACAAACAAACTAGCCATAGATGCACCCTAAGAAATTTTGATAATTGAGTATCATCCTTAATTTTTCAGGCTGATATTATTAATCTTATACAATATTTAAGAAGCAAAAAATTATATAGAGTGGTTTTCTGTCCTAGCATCTATAGTACTGGTAGTGTTAGTTATCAGGAAAAGATACTATGTTGGGAATATTTCTGATATTTAAAAAAATTCAAATTTAAAATGTGAATTAAAATTGAAATTTAAAAAATTCAGATTTAAAAAATGAAATTGAGTAGAGTACATAATGGGCATTGTTGTTTTGTCAAAATAGGCGAATAATTTTTTCCATCTTTAAAACACACTAACCTGCATCATATTGCATTGATCTTTTACTAATCATATAAGAATCACATATTTTACTTTTATATGATGGCACATAATATCTGACTTATTTAGCTATACAAGGTCAGATATTTATTATGTATCATCATATAAATATTTTAACTTCTGTTACTGGTTCTGTTGGCTATCCTGAAATAGTACTACAGATAGATAAACTCAACAATTTGAAAAATAAACAAAAAAATTAGAGGCTTGCATTTTAGCAGTATGGCAGACTAAATGTTAATTGAATCACCTTCCGTAAAAGTACAGCTAAAGTGATAATTAAAATGCAGAAACAACAAAACTCCGATTCACAGAATACAATAGGATTCTGTGAGTACTGAAGCTTTCATTAAACCTGGGCCAAACTATTCATCCCTTCTGCGTAACACATTTATAATCAGCCAAGTGCACCAGAGAGAGTGCTAACAGAATGGTGAGTGTTAAGAGAAAGTCAAAGAAAAATGGGACCTCGGAAAAATCTGACTGGAGAGGGATGGTGGAGATGTTTACTTTTCTCTGTTTGATTCTACGTACAGCTGAACAACACAAATAATAATAATAAAACAAGGCTGCTCTGAGAAATCTTTAAATTCTGCATTTATGAGTCTGGGGACACATTTCCCATCACCTCTGGTACAAATGCTCAAACTGAAAATCTCCTGCAAAGTGCTTCCATGTTAGTGTTAACCACAGACTCCTGGGAAAAGTTTCTAAAAACTCTAGAAAATACATTTTAAAAGCAAGGTTCAAAAATTTCATGTTAAATTCCCATTTACATGACAAAATTAAAATTTTAAATATTAATATACAATATGCAAGAAGGAAAATATTTAAACATTTCTGTCCAAGAGAGAGAACCAAAAGGAAAAACAATGATACGTCAAGCCTGTGCAGGGTACAAGACAGTACAATTATCAAGCAAGAATATAATATTGGCATGTTTACATACTTCATGAAGGTGTTTCGAAAAGCAGACCAAGTAGATTTTTATGAAAATGAAAATTCCAGACATAAATATAATAAAAGAATGTAAAACCTGAAAGCATACAAAATATAGTGCAGAAAAAAGAGCTGATGATCTGTATTCTATCAGCAAAATGAAAAATAGAAATGAAATTACACAACAGGACCCAGAGAAACTGAATAAAAAATATTAGACATTAGGGGTAATTGACTAGGGTAAGAAGATCCAATATAACCTGTTTGTTAGAGTTGCACAAGGAGATATAAAATGGAGATAAGGCAAGTTGAAGAAACATTGCTAAGAGATACCTGGTAACAAACATCATTTTTCACGTTTGCTAACATCATCCCAAGAAAAAGGAATATATTTTAAAATTGTGAGTTGTATATATCATAACAAAATATGAATAATAAAACTAAAAGTAGTGACCAAATTTAAATTAAATGTAAAAATCTGTGAATATATATCAGCAACATTAAAATCCATAAGACAATGTGATTATATCTTTACAATGATTACTTCAATAAATAAAAAGTGATACTGTAAATCTATACCTGCTGAAATGATCTTTCAATAGTGTTGGTAGAATATAAACATTGTCAAATACAAACTGAAAGCATATTCTTCAAATGGACTCTAATTAAGGAATCTTACAGACAATATTCTTTAAAAAGAAAGATAATGGATCAAGAGTAAACATGGAGAAATCATAATCAATACTGGGTAAATATAAAAACTGTCAGACCTATATCTTTAAAAAAATTACAAATAAACAATGTTTAAAAAGAATAAAGCACACTAGGCAAATATAAGCAAAAGATATGTATTTGTTTATACTAATATTGGTTATATTCATTTAAAGCAAAATACTACTTTTATTTCCCTGGACATTTTGAAAATATTATTTATATTTGTACCTCCTTTGTTGCAAGTGAAAATTTTCCTTTGTTGCAAGTGAAAATTCAGCTATTAATATAATTACTGAGAGTAGTAATCTCCTCTTCCTTTATAATGCAAACACAAGGTGATTATGTTTTATGCATCCTATTGAGATTTATTTGATTTCCCAAATTGGGTAACTACTGTTTTGTAAAAATTTATAAAATTTTTTATTCATTATTTGTTCAGATAAGGGTCTTTCCTTTTCTCCCATGAATCAGTTATGTTAGATTTTCTCATTCTCTTCTTTATGTTTACTAATGTTTCATACTTTCTGTTTTCTTGTTTTTCCATGCTGTAATCTGATTAAGTTTTGAATGTATTTCCAGTACACTAATTCTGTCCTCAAGTGGGTCTTAACTACTGAAAATTCCATATACTAAATTATTCCAATCACTTTATTTTTCATTTTTGGAAATGTTATCTGGTTCATTTTCAAATACATTTAATTTTTTTGTTATTTTCTATTTCTTTTTTGACATATTTTAAACCCCTTTTGACACATTTGATTTCATGTCTATGCTTCAAGCAAGTTTTCCCTTGTAGCCAGCATCAAGGTGAGACAGAAATTTTCCTTGCAGTTTCCTATTGAACTCTTTATCTCTTGCAGATATGACATTTGGTGTTTGTCACCTGATATTTCTTGAAGTCATAAAAATCAAAGCTCAGCTTTCTTTGGTTTGGCAAATGCCTTGAGGTAAAAACTTGTTTCAGATTCTGCTTAAAACCCTGTGTTCCCACTTTCAATTATTTTTTCATCTGTGAGAATTCCTAACTTTTTTTCAAGGTTGCCTGTGCTATTAGGAGAGTAGGTTTTTAAGAATATTTTATCTAGCAATTGATTTTAGCAAATGAGTTTGTACAGTTATCAACCCACCAGGACTGTCAAAACCAAGATTTTATAATTTTTGTTTATTACTTCTTTCTCCAAGTGGAGTGAGGCAGAAGAGAAGCCTGATACTCGATCTTTCTTAATTATCATTCTATCCTGTGCATATAGTTCTTGGTCTATAATTAGTCATAATTTAATACATGTATGTATGTATGTATTTTAGTGTTTACTTGTATTCTGCATTTCAAAGGAATACAGAAGAAAATTCAACACTGATTTATACTTATTTCAGTACATTTACAAAGCTTTCATGTATTTTCACATTTTTTTCCAGTAGGTATACATTGCTTTTCAGTATTAAGATATTTTTAAGTTAGGGATATGAGTATCCCATCTTATAATAAATATATTTAAAATTTTTAAACTATTCAAAGGATAAAACTGACAGTAAAGAGAATTACATCAAGGCTATCTGTGGATGGTGAATTGGTTTTTGTCTGTTTTTAAATTTCAATATATCTTTAAACTTCTCTACAATTATATATCCTTTTAGTGAATAAAAGATTTAATTCAGTAAAGGATATATATGACCTAGAAGTAATTATTTTCTTACAAATTCTATATAAAACCTAAACATCTGTTTTTAAACTGAAATGTAATATATGTCTGGCTGATGCAAAGTGTCTTATACATAGTACCTCAATTTATAATCCAAGAAAAATTTTTACATAAGAAGAAACTGAATGCAATTAAGGAACTGTCCCAAAATACACGTGTGTGTAAAGCATTGTAATAGCAGGTGAAAGAGAGCTTCCACATAAATGATCGAGTAGAAGATTGGGCAGTCTATGACTTCCATCTAAGGCCAAAGATGTGCTCTCAAATGCTGTGCTAACTGCATCACTGTCTTTGAAGAACTAGTATTACCTGTCCACAAAGCAGCAACATGACTTAGAAACAATATTCTGCCTGCATTTGGTTGCTAGAGTCACCATAATTACATTCAAAATTGATTAAATGTAAACTAATGTACAGCATAATTCAATTTAAGATGAATTAAAATTTAAACACAGACAAAAAATAGCCCACTACCCGTAGATAGGCCCTATTGTGGTTTAGTTTACTGTTAGCTTTTTATTTTGGACAGTTTACAAAATATCACACACTGAGTGGCATAAAAAATAGAAATTCATCTTCCTACAGTTTTGAAGACTAGAAAGTCTGAAACCAAGGTGTTCGAAGATTGAGTTTCTTCCGAAGCTGAGCTCCTTCACTTTTAAATTGATAAATTTCTGGTGGTTTTTCATCTGTGTGCAAGCTAGATTGGTGTCTCTCCATTTGTCAAAGGCTACTTTTCTTATAAGAATGAGTCAGTCATATTGCATCAAAGCCCTTTTTAATAATCTAACTTTCACTTAATTACATCTCTAAAGATCCTATCTAAAAATACTTTCATATTCTGAAGTCCAGAGAGAATAGTACACCAATGCATGAATTGTTAGGAAAATACCAGTCAACCAATAACATTGCCATACTGAAACAAGTCAGAAGAAATGTAATTCCACATTAATAATAGTTTTCAAATACCTTGAAGGAAAACAAGACATAATTCTTGCAACTCTCTAGCATATAGTATTTGATTAGTAAATATGGTCTTAATTAAGTTGACATTTTCTCAGTGTATAAATATAATAATTTGTTGTTATTAGAATTTGTTAGACTATAATAGCTACATTCAAAAACTGTCTACTGTGTCTAGCTTCCATGGAATATATAAAATAAAAATTCTTGATGCATCATTCGGAGCCTTATGATATAACCCACGTGGAAAGAAGTAGTAGACAACACACATACTAAATATTACAGTAGCAGAGAAAACACCCAATAAATGACAACCATCAAGAAAACACTTAGGAAAGATACACATATATTGGCTATTAAAGGAATAAATAGATTGCATCTATGAGGGCAACACAGGATTAGTATTTATTATGTTAATTCTGTAGACATTAGTATTGGACATCTTTACCTCTCTGATTTCAAGAGATGAAGAAAGCACCAACATTGCTTTGAGGGATATCATAATTTTTTCTGATATTATTAAAATCTATATGAAAGTACTTCAGGTTATTGTGGTGTCTGATCATTTGAAAAGGAGGAATATACTTTGCAAATTAATATTATAGAATACAATTATCAGGATTTATATTGGCACAACTTGGGAAATCAGTAGGAAAGAAAATTATTTCCATCACATGAATAACATATCTATAGATTTAAAAATTCAAGGGTAATACGATATGTCGTTTAAGAGGTAAGAAGTAAGCAATGAATGGTGCATAACGGAAGTAAATGCAAAAAGCAATTTAAGAATAACAGAGAAGGAATACTAATTAATATTTTAAATACTAAAATACTATGTCATCTCATATAGTTTTGTGTGTAACATCTAATCCCAAAATATTATACTAGAAAGATGCTAAAGCAATTGTAGATACAAATATATTAATATATTGTACATTTAAAGAAAAATCTGAGAAGTTACCAGTGGAACTTTTATAAGACATTATCTGTTTCAAATTTAGTGAGTTGATAGAAATCAATTCCTATGGGGAACTCTATTTTATCTACTGTATATTCTTCTTCACCTATGTCCTCTTTTTTTTTTTTTGTGGGTACCGGGGGTCAACCTCAGGACCTCGTGCACCAGCAGGCGCCCGTGCCGCTGAGCGTCATCACCGGCCCTTTTTTCCTATGTGGGTTCCGGGAGTCGAACTTGGGCCCTCGCGCTTACAAGGCAGGCGCTTACGCCACTGAGCCATCTCACCGGCCCCTGTGTTCTCTTTTTATAAATGCTACAGTGTTTCCCATGTTTTAGAGCAAAACAGAGCAAATTTCTGGTTTTGTACTTCAAAAGCAATAGTTGTTAAATTGACAAGTAGTCCCTATTAAGAATTTTTTAAAAGCATATGTTGAATTTCTAGTATGTGTTAGGTATTATTTGAAACATGAAGAGTACAGCAACCAGTTGAAAAGAAAGATCCCTGATTCTATAGTAATAGTAAGACCACTAAAAAAATGGAACAAAAAGATTATTAATAGTTGCGAAAAGTGCTCTGGAAGAAATAAGTGCTTCAGTTAATGAGATGGAGAATAACTGCAGAAGAACAGTGGTTAGTGTTCCAAGGAAGGCGTTTCTGAGACTGTCGCCTTTGAGGCAAAACCTAGAAGGTGATGAGCTTACCAAGCAGAGAGACTAACAATTGTAAAGCCTGCAATGATGAGAAGCGCTGGATATCTCATGTGGTTATTGCATGATGAGGGGAAGAGAAAATGCTTTGAATATGTATTTAATGAGTATAGTATTTTAAATCTTGAAGACAGTGCAAGACTGGGTTAAATTTAAATCGAATGGAAGATGTTTCTGCAGTGTATAAACGTGCTCTATTAATACTTTTAAAAGATTTCATCTTACTTATTTAGAGAGACAAAAATAGAATCATGAGGACCAGTCGGTAAGTGATTTTAGCCCACTGGATATAAGAAGATTACGGTTAGGGGCCAAGGAATGGCAGTAAAAAATAAGTATATCTGAGGGATTCAAGATGGCAGAGATACCCAAAGGGTTTTCTGCGTTTATTTGGAAGATGAGACAAAGGAGGAATCAGCATAAAGTCATGAAAGTAGAACTACTCATTTCAGGTAGGAAGTTTGTTTCTTAAAAACAAAGACACAGACAATAAAACATTTTAAAAACTCACAGAAGAAAATCTTATAAAGGCTTTAAAGAAATAAAACCTAGAACATAGTGATGCTGATGAAAACAATATAAACATAAAATACTATGGAAGCTTCTAAAAGAATATCCCCAAAATGAGTAGCTTATAGTCAAAAGTTTCAAAATATAATCGACGAGGAAGATTCGATTAAAAAAATAAAGCAGGTGAGTCAGACAAGAAAAAGAAGCAGATTGCAGAATTTTAAGATAGAAAACAACTATGGTTAAAATGATTAGTAAATGAAACTAAACATGAAATTAAACTGGGAAATAACAATAAAAATTTATATCCTTGAAAATACCAAACATTAAAAACTAAACCCTGCACTTCTGAGTAAATCTTGATGAAAATAAAAATCATAAGAAAAGTAGAAAATATTTTAACCAAATAAAAATGAAAACACAATGTATCAAAAAAATTGAAATTATAAATGAAGGAAAAAGCCATTTTGGAACTTCAGAGAAGAGGACAGTGAAAAAATATAGTGAAACACAATGTATTTTCATTCTCCCCTTGAGTTTTCTAAACTATGTTGGATAATAAAATTTATAACACTAGTTATCATTATATACTGAGAAAATACCTAGGAAATTAATTATATCATACATGATAAGGGCAGAGATGCACAAAGAAAAATAAGGTTCTATACTTCACTCAAACTTGTAAAATGTCAACACCAGTAAATTGTGATAAGAGGTGTGTGCATGCCTCTGTGTGTGTGTGTGTGTGTGTATGTGTGTGTGCAGGATACCTAAAGAAACCTTTTAAAGAGCTGTATAAAGAGACATACGCCCATGGGCCAGTGAGATGGCTCAGCGGCTTAAGTGCCTGCCCAGCAAGCGCGAGGGCCCGAGTTCGACTCCTGGAACCCACATACGAAAAAGGGGCTGGTGATATTGCTCAGCGGCACGGGCGCCTCCTGGCGCGCGAGGTCCTGAGGTCGACCCCCTGGTACCCACAAAAAAAAAAAAAAAGAGAGAGACATACACCCTAGAGTAGTAAAATTCTAAAAGTCAGAAAGGAGATTGGTGCTGCCAGGGGCTGGGGGCTGGAGGATAGGCGGGATCAGGAATTGTTTAATGCATTCTAAGTTAAAGGATAGGAAGATGAAGATATTCCAGATGGAGGTTGATGAGGGTGATAGTTGCACAATAATGTGAATGCACTTAATACCACTGAACTGTACCCTTAAAATGTTATGTTATACATATTTTATTATATATATATATATATATATATATATATATCACTATAGATAAAGTAGAATATAGCTCAAAACATGTTCAAATAATGCACATGAAACACAAAAAGAAAAGAGAGAAACAGGACAGAGCAAACAGCAAAAAAAAAAACAAAATAATGGCAAACTTAATCCCTAATACACAAATAACATTAAACTGAAACCATAAAGACTGAAAGATAAAAATGACAGGTTGCACTGTATAAAACTAAATTTTGTGCTCTGAAAAATACCCCTAAGTGACTGGAAATATGGGCTAAACACAGAAAATACTGACAAACAAATGTCTGATGAAGAACTTTTAACAGAAATATATAGAAGGGGGCTGGTGAGATAGCTGAGCGGCATAAGTGCCTGCCTGGCAAGTGCGAGGTCCTCATTTCGAACCCCGGTACCCACATAAAAAAAAAAAGAAACATATAGAAGTGTTAGAACTCAACAATAAGGAAGCAAAGAACGCGATTGTAAAATGGGAGAAAGCTTTGAACAGACACCTTGCCAAAGAAGACAAACAGATAGAAATCAAATTTATGAAGGGATGTTCAACATTGTATAGGAAAATTCATATTAAAAGAGCAATGCATACCCAAATTTATAGTACAGCTCATAATAGCTAAAACTTGGAAGAGGTCTATATGTCCATCAACAGATTAATGGACAAAGAAACTATAGTATTTATAAAGAATTGAGTAAAACAGAATAAAGAACGGCATAAAAAATAAATGAGTCATTTGTAGGAAAACAGGTGCACCGTAAGACCATATTAAGTGAAATAAGTCAGACACACAAGCTTAAATATCATATGATTTCCTTTATATGATAAACCCAACATATAAATAAATTAAAGAAAAAATAAAAGATGTATAATAGGAAACAGAGAAACAGATCTTTTGCAATAAGGAAGAGGACCAAGAGATGCAGGGAGAAGGCCAAAAGAGAGAGGAAGGGGATGAAAAAAAAGGAGTTAAGGTGTGTTATGTATATATACCAACTACCCATGAGGAATATAATCATTATGTACTGGAAACGATATACTAATAAAAATTTAAATTTAAATAAATTGCAAAATGGTTCAGACACTTTGGAAGTCTGTCCTTATAAAGCTAAACAGAGTCTAGATATTCACTTAATTTATTCGAAAAACTTACGTTCACACAAAACTTGCAAGCAAATGTTTATAGCAGCTTTATTCATAATTGCCAAAAAATGGAAACAAGTCTCTCTTCAAAAAGGGAATAAACAATATCATAGCAATAGATACAATCCTGCTCAATGGCCAAAAGGAAAGCCATTCAATAAACTAGACAAATTTTAAAAGCATAGATTTGGTAAAAGAAAATTAAGTGCTTAAGAAATGATGCGTTGATGGGCGTGTGCCAGACAGACACAAGAGTCCACTGGGAGATTGCCCAATGGCCAAAACTGGAATGAATTAACAAAGAAATAAAGTAGTATTGGAATATAGTCAGAACTATAAAATAAATATCAATGAGCCCATGCTAGTATAAATAAATTATTAAATAAATTAATAAGAAAAAATAGAAAAAACATGCAAAATAATTCTAATCAATTAATGTAAGTACTCCATCCTATACGAAGTGACCCCTATCTCAACTCTGTGAGAGCTGCACATAGTGACCTTCTTGCAATGAGCACTGTATGAAAATCAGGAGGAAGAGCAAATTTACAATGGATAAACATGACAATAACTAGTTTAGCTGTGTTATCAAGATTAACATCAACGATAACAAATCAGGGAGTATGCCCAAGACATGATGTGATGAGAACAGCATTTTAAGTCCTGTCTTGTCAGGGGCACAGCGCCTGCCTGGCAAGCGTAAGGTTGTGAGTTTGATTCCTGGTACCAAACAACAACAACAAAAAAACAGAAACAAAACTTCTGTCTTCTCAAATACCCGATAACTCCACCATAATCCTGAGAAAAACTTAAAGTAATACTTTGGTGGGCAATCTACAAAATATCTGGCCAGTACTCCTCAAAAGAACAATGGTCTTTAGAAACAAGAAGAGTGGAGAAACTGTCACAGCCAAGGCGAATCAAAAGAGAGATGATGATTAATTGTGTGCTGTTTATTTCTTGGATGGGTATAATCTAAGGAAATCTGAATAATCTGTGAACTTTAGTTAGCATATCAACAGTTGTCCACTAATTTTAACAGATGAAATACACTTATAAGGTATTAACTATTGGGAAAGTGTGGATGATAAACAGGAATCTACCTTTGCAAGGCTTCTGTAAATCTAAAATTACTTTAAAAATTCAATGGTTTGAAAAAACAAAAATAAGAAAATCATTAGGTATTGATAAAATATATGAATAGACTTTTCATTAAAGAGGATATATATATGCATGGCAAATAAGCTCATGAATAAAATATTTAACATCATGAGCCATTAGGAAAATGCAAATTGAAACTACAAGGCAATATCATAACACACCTATTAGAAGAACTAAACTAAAACAGTGACATGCCAAATTCTGTTGAAAATGTGCAGAAACTCTATCACTCAAATATTGCTGATTAAAATGTTAAATGATGCAGTTTCTGTTCAAAATAATTTGGTAGCTTTTAAAGAATCTAAATATGAAATCGCTTTATTGGGCATGTGTTTCAAAGAAGTGAAGGTATTTTCACATGCATGCACATACAAAATAATCACTGGTAAACAAATATTCATAGCAGCTTTAGAAAGAATAGCCCAAAATGCTAACAGGGCTTTTAATGGATGGAGAGTTAGGCAAACTCTACTACATACAAACCAGGAGATTTCATTGAGAAAGAGAGTGAGAGTAAGAGAAAGAGAAATAATCACTATCCTGATAAACAGCAAATTAGATGAATCTCTAGAAAATTATGCTGAGCAAAATTTCTGATCCCCCAAAGTTATATATGACTCAATTTATATCATATTGTTGAATTAACAAAATGATATAAATTGACAGCAGATTAGTGGTGCCAACGCCTAAGAAGTAAGAGAGGTGAGGCAGGAGAGAATGGGGGTAATTATTAAAAAGAAACTTACGGATCCTTGGAGTGGTATAAATGTTCTATATTTTTAGTGTATCAATGTTTTTATGTCATCATGATGTTTTACTAAAAGTTTGTAAGATGATATCTTTAAGGAAGACTAGGTAAAAGTACATGGCAACCATTTTTGTTATTTCCTACAACAGATGTGAATCTACTTTTATATGTAAAAATAGTATTAAATAATAATTCTAATAATAATAGGATGAACCTTAAATTGCAAATGTTTATATTAGAAAGAAAAACTAAAAGCTGTGGCCCAAGATTCACTTTTAGGAGGCTGGAAATAGAACACCAAAATAAAAATATAAATAAATGTAAATGTTTTATACTTGTACATATTAGCAGGGAATGAGTCCCAAACAAATCTTAAGTAAAAGAGGTATAATGGAGTAATAAATAAATTTAAAAATAAGATAGTAAGCACCCTTAATACTTTGAAAAATTGAACAAATTAATAAAAACCTAAACAGACTAATAAAGAAAGAAAAGGGGGAAATATGAAAGGATATTTGCAACTGATCCTATAGAAATTAAACAGATAAGAAAATAATATGACCATGATTATGCCATCAATTTGACAATTTATATAAAGTGAATAATGTTCTTGAAAAATACAACTCACAAAAGTTGACACAATAGCAAGGAGAATTTCTGAATATTTTATATGGACATTGTTAAATCACATCACTTTATACAACTAAAAATCTATACTAAAGTGGGTTTTTTTGTTTTGTTTTTTTTCTGTTTTGTGTTTTGACTTGTGTTTTTTTTTTTTTGAGACAGGGTCTCACTATGTAGTTCTGGCTGTCCTTAAACTCACTGTGTAGCCCAGGCTGGCCTCCAACTTGCAACAGTCCTGCCTTAGCCTCTCGAGTGCTGGAATTACAGGCATGCACCACCATGCCCAATCCAAGTGGTTTCAAATGTGAATTCTATTAAAGATTAAAAACAAATAGCACCAATATTACTTTTCAGAAGATAAAGAAAGAAAATATTGCTGAAATAATTTGATGAGAGCACTATAAATCTAATGGTTAAACATAGTAAGACATCACAAAAAATTAAGTATGATCCAATATACCTTGTGAACAACATATCTGTAACATATATTATAAATTAAACCTAACAGTATATATAAGTATAATATAATATGAACAATTGAATTTCATACCAAAAATACAAGATTGATTAAACAAAAACATATCAATCTGTGTAATTTTCTATAATAACAGAATACAGACTATTTCAATAGGTATATCTGACAAAATTGAACACCTATTCATGATAAAACTTTCCAAAATAAGAAGAGTGGAGACATCACCCAAATATATGTCACAAACATTACATTTGATGATGAAAGGCCAAATACATTTTTCTTTGTAATATTGGGAACAAAGCAAAGAAGTGCATTTGCTTCACTTGTATGCAACACTGTATTGCAAGTCTTGTCAAGGGAACAAGAAAACTAAAAGCGATATATACATATAAAGTTCAGAAATAAACAGGTAAAATCATACCTTTTCAAAGATGTCACTTTTATTATATAACAATAAAAATCTACCAAACAACTATGAGAACTCATGAGTGAATGTAATAAAGTTATAGGAAAAAGGTTATTATACAATATTTGTATTTATATGTACTACTAGTAAATAAATAGAAAATATATTTTTTAAATTCTGTTTACAGGAACACCAATATTCATATTATGTTTAGATAAACATAATAAGAAAACCAAGATCTCAATACTAAAAATAATACATATTGTTGAGAGAAAATGAAGAAGTTCTAAATAAATGGTACAATACATTTTTTCATGGATTGGAATTCTCAGCATTGTTAAAGTGTCAGCGAAGTGACAAATTATCTCTACATTCAGTGCTGTTCCAAAGTATCCCATTTGCTTTTTTGGCAAACTTTACAAGCTGATCTAAAATTTTTATGGAAATTCACAGTACTTAGCATTACTTTGCTAATCAATTTCTTAAAAAGAAGAGCAAAGTTAAAATAATTACTGTTCTTGATTTCAAAACTTAAAGTATGAGAAACTGAAAGAGTAAATAAGATCCAAAATGTACAATAGATATGGTGAATCAAAAAGAAACTGGTCAAAAGGAAAGAGAGACTGGAATAGGGAAAAGAAAGAAGGGAAAGGGAAAAAAAATTGTGTATATATATATATATATATAAGATGGTTAAGATAGATACACTACCATTTTTACTTAGTTCATTGAAGAGTAAGGTTTGTGCCAATAATGTTTGGACAATTGAATGCTAATGTCTGGTGTCCTGAATAACTAACTTAAAGATAGTAATACGTAATGTATTAACCATTGTTACCCTCCTATTATGTTGGTTTGAAAATTTGTTCTTCTTTTGATTTGTTTTGTTTTTTCTTCTCTTTAAAAAAAAAAAAAAAAACTTAAAGTAAAGCTTATAGAAATCAAGACAATTTTGGAGTGACTAAAATTTAAACATGTAGGGTAATTGAATGAAATCATCACACATATTTAATTAATTAAAGGTGCCGAAGCAATCCAATATGAAAGGAAATTCTTTTCAATAAATGTTGCTGGAACATTGAAGTTTTAAATGGATTTTTAAAATAAGATATCCTTCTCTCATACATATAGCTAAATTAAACCTAACAGGAGGGAGGAACTAAATCCAACAGGAGGGAGGGGGTAAAGGAAGCGAAAGAAAGGAAAGAGGGAATGAAGAAAGAGGGAGGAAGAGAAATAAGTCATTTTGCTTAGTCTGTCATTTATTTGAGTATTTCTCAGACTCTAAGGTAGAAACCATTTCTATGAGATTGTGAAGCTAGCACCACTTAAAAAAATCAATCTTTTTCTCAAAAGTGAACACTGACAATAGATTCATATTCATCTAGTTAGATAGAATTTGACATTTATCCAAAAGACTATCAAGCTGAAAGTTGGCTTCAACAATAGAGCAGCTATTTCAGAGATTTTTCACAAGTGCTCATTTGTGCCTGTATGTGTGAAATTTCTACTGTGAAGTTGGTTTGAGGACCAAATTTCAACATCAATCTGTTCCACGTGCAACATCCCAGCTGGACCACCATCTTCCCAAGCTAATCTTCCCCCAAATATTTATGTCAAGGAGGTGTTTGCTCTAGGTTGAACAGTTGCCTTAGTCACTTCTCAGCCTCCAAATCTACAATCAGTTAGCAGGGACTCCCTGTGGGTTTCATGCCAAGACTGTGTGATAAAACAGATGCCTTAGCCTGCTTATGAATCTCTCTTAACGTTTCTAGAATGATCCTCTTTACTTGGTGCACCAGGATGAATAAGAGAAAGAGGCCACCTCTTCAGCAAGTTCTTAACTAATAGTTTTTGAAAACTTTATTAATGTCACCCCAAAATTAAATACATAACTAAAACAAAGGCCAGGTAGCCAAGTCTTCTGAAGTTAAGAAACTAAATCTGGAAATTCCATTTCACCCAGATATTCCACTTCCAGGTATCTTCCCAACAGAGATAAAGACTTCATATTATAGTGACACAGGAATACCTGTGCTTATAGCAGTACAAATCATTATAGCTAAATCTTGGAAGTGGTCTATATGTCCATCAACAAATTAATAAATTTAAAAATGTGGTATTTAAACACAATGAAGCACTACTCTTCCATAAAGAAAAATAAACTTGTCATTTATAGGAAAATGGATGCACATTGAGACCATAATGTTAAGTGAAATAAATCCAATACACAAGCTTAAATTTTGCATGGTTTCCCTTATACAAGACACCCAAAATATAAATAAAGAACAAAATAAAAGATAGATAGTAGGAAGTAGGGACATTTTTTTTTTCTCACATGGGAAGGGGATCAAGAAGTGGTGGGAGGGGGTGGAGATGAGGGGGGAGAGATGAGAAAGAGATGAAAAAAAGGAATCAAGGTGTGTTAGGCACAGGTACCAACTTCACACAAGGAATGTAGTCATTATGTAATGGAAACAAGTACTAAAAACAAATAAAACTGAAAAAACATTTTTAAAAAAATAAAGGGAAAATATTGCTGTTAATAACAATAACAATGGGGCCAGTGAGATGGCTCAGCGGCTTAAGCGCCTGCCTGGCAAGCGCAAGAGCCCGAGTTCGACTCCTGGAACCCACATACGAAAAAGGGGCTGGTGATATCGCTCAGCGGCACGGGCGCCTGCTGGTGCGCGAGGTCCTGAGGTCGATCCCCCGGTACCCACAAAAAAAAAAAAAATACCAATAACAATCAGAAATGTTCCTATAATGTATTCTTATATTCAAAATAATTTCCCAAGATAAAATTATACTTGTACAAATGAAGAAGGTGCTTGTAAAAAGGAGGTATGCATTTAAGTCATGGAAACCTAACAGTCTGGAGATAGACCTTTCCCATAGTTGAACCTTACTTCACACATGAAGAAAGAATCTTTGGAGAAATGATCAACTTCACTGTATTACAGAACTAATTGAAATACTGTCTTTGCTAGATAGCAGGTTCACTTACAAAATGGACAGGTTAAACTACTTCTACAGGAGAGGTGAACCTGACTTACCTTTATCATTTTTTAAACAATTGCTGTTACCATTTCCTCTTCCTAGAAATTTCTTTGATGCTTACATGGCTCAAGACCTCACTTCTTTCATGTCCTTGCTGAACAAATGTCACCTCCGCAATGGGACTTATTTAACCACATAATATAAAACAGTTCTCCTTTCCATGATTTCCCGCCTTTCACTTACTTTATAATGCTTATCATCTCCTAACATTGTACTTGTATTTACTTGTTTACCTCTTTATTTCCTGTTTTCCTCTCCAGCATGAGCGAGTCATGATAATGACTTTGTCTCACAACTGTCTCCTTGGGGTCCTGTGACAGTGCACCGCATGGGTTAAACACAGTAATAACTCATTCAATTAACGGGTAGGTGAATATTCTCAAAAACTCATGAATGGCATTGTTTATAATTCTGTTTCTTTGTATATTCTAACACAATTTCCATACCCTCCAATATATCCAACCACACACATACACCCACAGTACCCACACTAACACACATGAACATGCTGACCCACATACAAAGAATTTTGTCTTTATCAAAATCAGAAAACAGTAAGTACTAAGATCACCAGTGAGTTCTGTTAATTAGGGTCCTATACATTGTGGAAAGGAAATGGACAGTAGTCATGGTCTGCACCTTGAAGAATCCACTGTCTGCTTATAATGAACAAGGAGATGACCTGACACTGGGTAGAGCATCGTTGACTATTTAACTTTATGGAGTTTGAGGATATAGAAATATATACTACTACATTGGTGTGATGTTGTGAAAGGAAATCTGGGGAGGTTTGTGGAGGATGTTCTGAAATTGGTGAATGAACCAGAGTCCAATCTGTATGGAAGGACGGGGAAAGACATTCCAGATACAGGAAAATGCATAAGATATTACATAAAAGAATGAGAACACAAAGTCGTGTTCAGAAACCACGTAGAAATTCTAAAACTGACTCTGTGGAGGGCAATTTCACTGAATGAAAATGTTAGTTCCAATTTGTAGAGAGGTTCCAATGTCATTAACAGACATTTGGGATTTATTTTCTTGGTGGTAGGAAGCTGTTAATGGCCTTGCTTAGGGAAGAAACATTAAGCAGCAATTTCGGAGTGTTTTGTTAATAAAGGGCATCATTCTAAATATGCAATACGCACAATTGTGCTTAATCTTTTCAGTAAGTCTGAGAATAATATTTAGAATTGAAGAAACAGATTCTCAAGAGAAGATAAACAAGCTGAAAAGGTAAAACAGCATGAAGTACTAGGAATAGTTTAAAAACAGGTCTTCTGATTTTGGGTTCAGGGTTTATTCTATTCCACCTACCTGATTAAATCTGCAATTTAAAGCATTACTTTGGAGATGTAATTTATGAGAGACTTAAAGGAGAAAAAAATCAGTAATGGTGTTCATTTAGAAATCTTCTGCCAAATAGAAGAGAAAACATAAACAAATGAGGGCCTGAACTAGAACAGGGGGAGGAAATGGAAGGACAGATGGGATAAGTGGTGTGAGGTTATTACACAGACCACTGGACAACTGGGCATTTTCCCTCTGGGGTAGTTCAATTTTGAAGGAAAAATACAAGTAAATTGCATTTCATTATTATTTATTTATTTGGTCAAACTAGCTTAAGGGAGGAAAAATGAAAATAGCAGTAGAGTGTAAAAGCAGGTGCCAAGAAAGACTTTTAAAAGAATGGACACTATAATATCTTCCTTTTTCTTTAAAAAAAAAAAAGACATAAAAGCTTTCAATGTTTATAGGTTTCCAAATCCACCCACTTGCACCTGTTCAGAAACATCTGTTTTCTTATAAAATGGAAGCTGCAAAAGAATAAAAAGCCCAACTAATAATAACATATGGTGAAGAGAAAAACTTTTTTTTAGTTTATTTAGTTTTCTTTTTTTCTAGCCTAAAAAAAGGTAATTTTTGGAGTATGTGTTTAGAACTTTGCTGTGCTTTATTGGTTAGAGTTAGGAATGGATCTCTCCCATCATGCTTTGCATTCCTGATGATTCCTTATACATATGTTATTGTGGTTAATGCATCAATAATTTCATATGGTTTTATAAATATGCAGCTAGCCCAGGTATTTCATGTTATGATTTATGATATTAACTTGCTAAGATTTACATATATATGGAAGAAGTGCCATTTTCTTAGCATAAAGGCAGAACTGCTGACATCTTTTATTTTTGGTCTGCAACAACCCTAACAAATCTAAAGAAATTTTCTGCTAGCAGAATAATGAATCTTAGCAAAGGACTATCTGGCTACAATACAATGCCATTGACCAGAAGAATGACTGAAGTGGAGACAGATATAGTAAAATCAGGAAGAATGGACTTAACAGAGTTATTAATGAGGTTTAATATTCTGAGCTCATACTAAGCCTGGAATTGTCAGTGGATTGAAAACTGTGTCTGAAACTAGAGAGTAAGGTGAAAGAAGTAATGAGAGACGAACATGGAAAAGGTATCAGAAAAAGATCAGATTTACCTTGCAAGCCACGGAAAAATTTTTTTCTACTTTCAAGTGGAATGCATCAGAGCACTTTATTCAGAAAGTAACAGATCTAGTTTATATTTTTAAAAGTTTATTCTGATTTTTTGTGAATAATGAATGTAGGACCCTGGAACAGAAGCAAGGAGACAAGTTAAAGTGATTTAACAATAGTCCAGGTAGAAAATGAGCAAAGTCGTGGACAAGATCAATGTGATGACGATAAGTACTTAAAATTGAGGTGCTGTCTTACTTGTTCATTGCTGAGACAAAATGCCCAACACCCAACACCCCCGAGTTAAAAGAAGGAAATGCTTATTGTAGCTCACACTTTGGACAGATTTTACTCCATAGTCGGCTGGTTCCAAGGCAGGGTGGCATGGAGGAGGAGAAAGAGTTCATGGTGTGGCAGGCAGGAAACAGTGAGCCTCCATCCTTTCCCCTTTTTATTCCACCCAGGGTACAAGCCTACTGGTTGGTGTCACCCACACCCAGGGTGGCTCTTCCCTCTTCAGTAAATCCATCACCAACACCCAGAACTGTGCTAAACCAACCAGTGGACTAATCCAGTATCACACACCCATGATCCACTCACTCCCAAAGCCCCACTTGTGAGTGCATGAGGCTTTGGGAGATCTAGATACAAACCAAAACAGGTGCATATTGAGGAGATGTATATAGATAGATAGATATAGATATTCAGTAATATATAGTCAGTAATATATTCAGTAATATATATTCAGTAATATCTATATATTGAATATATATAATATTGATATAATATATATAGATATATATAGATATTATTGAATTATCATGGAGTTTATGTCTCTAAATATCCAATTGGCCTATCTTGTACAAAATTTTCTTTATTTTAAAGAAACAATAAATAATCTGTGATGTTTTAAATGAAAGAAGTAGTTAAAATATAGTTAAAAATTAGAGGGCTGGTGAGATAACTCATCGGCATAAGCGCCTGCCCAGCAAGCACGAGGTCCTCATTTCAACTCCTGGAACCCACATAAAGGAAAAAAAGGGCCGGTGATATCACTCAGCAGCACAAGAGCTTGCAGGCAAGCACTAGGTCCTGAGGTCGACTCCCGGTACCCACATTAAAAAAAAAAAAAGCAATTTTTCTGTTCAACTTACAGTGGTTTTAGAACCAGATTTTCCCTATATTCTCATAAAGTCATTTTATCCATAAATGACATTATAATATTTATACAAAACACATGAATTGCTTTTTTTGATTTCCTATAAAACTATCAAATATCTTACTGTGCTATTATCTGCTTTTAAACTCATTGAATTACATTATTTTAGTTGAGTTTACATTTAAGAAATATGTAATAGATGTCAATTTCATATATGAGGTCATTATACACAGAAATGTTTAATAGTTAATTTCCTGTGTACATGAGATTCAGGCTTAGAATTTTCTGTGCATGAGTCAAATATAACCAAGCTATTTGAGAATAAACATAGTCAGTGCTTTTAAATGGAATCCCAGCCTCAACCCGCCGAACCGTCTGGTTGGGATTGTGGGTACAGTATCCATTTCCTGCTGGAGTGTGTTCTAACTCAAGTAGGGCTTGTGTAATGAGATCGTCCACATTAAGTTCTAATAATGCTTTTTTGCGCAATCATCACAGTGATAATCTGTTGCAATCTATCACAGCTGCCACTGAAGGAGCTCTAAGAATTTCAACAACGGCCTCTCATTAACTACTCACTTAGCATCTTTCCTCTGAAAAGCTTCTAAAGCTATTTAAGAAATTATTCAGCCACTACGGGAAAAAAAAAAAAGATTTTGGTGCATTCAATATAGAAAATATAGATTTCAAATGAAACTATCTGGAGAACTGACACAATCATAAATGTGATACATTCCTGATTTGTCAAACTGGGAAACGTTCTAAAATATTGAAATTGAGTCCCTCATTTCAGAAGTTAAGTATCCCTCTCCAGTTTCTTTTATCTGCTCTCCCTCGAGATCTGGAGCTTGCTGAAGAACTGGAGGTCTGTTACTCCAAGCAAACCCTTGTATTGTGCCACCGTACCTAATCATACTGGATTTCATATTCAAGGGTTTCCTCCCATTTAATGCAAATTGGTACTATGTTTAGATATGATATATTATATCCTAAAATATGCTCACTATTATATTATTTGGTAATAATTTATACTTTATTTTACAATAAAATATAAAGAGTAATTTGAATATATTAAATATGTTGTTAGTTTTTTGGCGTAAAATATTAGGCTATTTAACAAACAAGTAAATTTTCTTTAATTTTATGGTCTCTATGTCTATTTAAATCATTAGGTTTTGATATTTATAAGCACTTATGAACACTGCTGGTTTGTAGATGTTGTATAATTTTCCTAAAAGTTTAACTCTTAGACATTTTAGTGATTATAAATACCCTGAAAAAATATGTGACAATGAAAATAAATTAACATTCACCAGATTTAAGGAAACAAGTTAAAAACCACTTAATAAAGATGGCTTATTATTCCTGTAACAAAAATATATTATCCTTTTCATAGATTCAATGTATATACCCCCTGTTTAAATTATGTTTCATTAAAAGAAAAAAATATATGCATACATGAGATAGTTATAGTTATACAGCTAGCTTCCTTGAAAATAATGTTTTGTGTTAATATTGTTTAGACAAGACGTCATACCTGTATCTTGTACTCTGAATAACTACTATGAAGACAACAATATGCAATGTATCAACTATTGTAACTGTCCTACTAACCTGTTTTGTCTTTTTTTTTTTTTTTTTGTGGGTGCCAGGGGTCGATCTCAGGACCTCGTGTGCCAGCAGGCGCCCATGCCGCTGAGCGATATCACCAGCCCTTTTTTCATATGTGGGTTCCAGGAGTCGAACTCGGGCCCTCGCGCTTGCCAGGCAGGCGTGTATGCTGCTGAGCCATCTCAACGGCCCCTACTAACCTCTTTTGAAACTTGGTTTCATTGCTTATCTTTTTTCTCTTTAAAATAAAAAAAATGTTTCATTTTAAAATAATAATTAAAATACATATGATGGGAAATGGTTCACACTGGGAATCTACGTAGCTTACTCTCAAAAAGTAATAGGCTTAAATACAATAAAAGAAGCTGCAAAACCTCTTGAGAAAGTAGTAGTGAGCAGATATAGCCAATTAATAATGCAAATGTTAAAGCAGGCATTCATCTCCAGGTGAAAGTGGTTAGGCAAGATAAAAAGTCCTCCTAATAAGGAAAGGGGAGTCATGTTTGGATTTGACATATGTAGTTGTACATCTCTTTCTGAAGGAATGGAATCTGAACACCAAGATGGATTTTAAAATAAAGTTGCTTAAACCTTTCTCAGTTTCATTAAAAATCTTTCTTCTTTTCTTTGAATTCAAAAATCATTTGCAAAAGATAAAAGGTCTACAAAATGACTCAAAGATTCTGGAGGAATGGCTACAAGCTTGAAGATTTCTAATCTCAAAAAAAATCTTAATTGTACAGAGTATAACAAACATTGCATAAACATCTCTCTTAAAACGTACCACATTTCCATGATGGTATGAAAGTATATTTTATAATGATACATAATGTTATAGGTACAGTTGAGATCCCTAAGTGCTCCTCTTGTATTTTATAGCCCTCCTTCTTAAAGGTACCAACTATGCTTAATTTTGCATCTCTCAATGCCATTAATGGTTGCATATATTTACCTGTCTTTATTGAAAATAAATAGTATTATTTCATATGTTTTAAGATTTATATAAATGCTATTCTGATGTGTATTTTTATAAAACTTGCTTTATCCAATGATTTTATGTTGTTGATATTCATCTTAATTGATATATACACATTTGCATATATTTCATTCAAAGTTCCCTATGTGTAACATTATGAATGTATTATAAAGTATTCAGTCTTTTGCATATTCTTTAACAAACATTCAGCTTTTTTCATAGAATAATTCAATAATGTTCCCTTCTGTTTATGGTTTTGAATAACATACACATTTCTTTGACAATTGTTTTCACATCTTTCCTTTCACTAGATAATATCAAATTGAGCTAAATGTATTTTTACTATCTTCTCCATCAAAAGAATAATAATTAGTGGTTTCATTCTTAACTATGCATATTACTGTTAGATTTGCACACGCGCGTGTGTGTGTGGTACAGATTATGTCTTATCTTGTTCAATATAAATCACTCTGCATTCCAGGAAGCACGAACATCTTTCAGTGTTACTTCACCAATTGTCTTATTCCATTTTGTGCTGCCATCACAGAATTCCACATACTGGGTAATTTATAGTGAAGCGAAATGCACTGGCTCAGGATTCTGGAGTCTGGGAAATCCGAGATTAAGGGGTAGATCTGAAAAGGACCTTCTTGCTGTAGCATCCCAGGAAAGAAGGGCAAAGAGAGAACAAGAGAGAGAAAGAGACAAAAGGAGGTCAAGCTTATCCTTTTATAAAGAATCCACTCTGGTGATAAAGGCGTTAACGCCTAATCACCTCTGAAGGATCCCACCTCCCATCAGCACTGCATTGAGTATCAAGTTTGCAACATGTGAACTTTTGGAGGACATTCAAATCACAGTATCATATATTTTTCCTTAATATGAATCTTAACCATTTTATCCATGATTGTTTTCCTTTTTCTTATATATATTTTAAGACATAAAGAGATATCTAGATAACATGCACACTAGCAACAGAAAAGCAGGTTCTTGTAGACAAATATACAGAAGAGAAGAATGTGATGAAACCTAATTAAAATACATTGAACAAGACCAATATATATGGAAAAGTATTTTATACTATACAAAAGAATGAAGTAATTTTTATAATGGCAATTATCTATGGAGAGATTTATCAGTTCAATGTAATTCTAGTCAAAATCTAAACACGAATTTTAAAATGATTTCGGATGGCTTAGACCAAATGTTTCTATTCCCCTCGAATTCATAAATTGAAGCTTAAATCCCTAGTATGATGGTATTTGGAGAAGGGCCTTTTAGAAAACTAAGTCATGAAGGTGAAGCCTTCATGAATGGGACTGGTACCCTTATAAGAAGAGGTAGGATAGAATTCCTTTATCGCTCTCCCTGGTCTTTACCATGTGAATGCACAGAAAAAGATTGTCACCTGTGAGCCAGAGAAGCACCCTCACCAGACAGGATAATTATCAATGCCTTGATCTTAAACTTCTGAGCTTTTAGCTCTCTAAGAAGCAAAATTATTTTGCTTACATGCCACCCAGTCTATGGTACAACTACTCAAACTGAGACACTTAGTAATCTGATGTAAAATACATACTAAATAGGAAAAATAAAATCCAGCCAAGAACATTTTGCATCAGAAATGCAAGCTGTATCAGCCACCACCCATGCATCACCGCAGACCTTCTTGTCTTCCCTATCTTTGTTCTAGCCACTTCTGAGTCATCTCTCAGCTCATGTACCTGCTGTGTGCTTCCTGTCTCCTACCTCCTTCTTGCTCACCCACAATTCACAGCAAAAAAGTGCACTAGACAAAAAGCTTCATAAATACATGCATTCCATTTTTCTTCCTTCATGGACTGTCCTGACCCTCAACATTTACTGCTTACTTGAGGACAGTTCTGAAACTCCACTGATCAGTTGCATAAAAGGCTCATCCTTCATCCTTGCTTCACTCACCTTGCCCCTTACTTCTCCTCCCTAGGATTGCACTCCCCAGTCAAGCTGTAGCAGATAAGCTTCCTACCTTAGTCTTCGCCCTGGGGGAATCCCAGAATAAGTCAGAGGAACTCACTTTTACTAGAGTGAGAGGCACCATAAAGCTAATTACTAAGAGAATGTGACATTGCTGCAGGGGACAAAAAACAGACCAAAGGGATAAGATAGAGTGACACAAAGCAACCTCACATACACAGAGTCATTTGATAAATGACATAAATATTAAAAACCACTGGGGCAAATAAACAGTTATTGTTATGATGAAGCAATTAGCTTCTACCCTCTTTCCCCTAAAATAACTGGAATGAAATCAGCCTTTAAAACTAGAGATCAAAAATGCCAGCCCCAATCAGCAGATTCTTGCCTTACCTGCCTTACAGAGTAGCCACTGAGCAAGAGAATAGTGAGGGCAGGTATACTTATAAGTATCTACAAGGAAGAAAAGCAACCTAAGAGAAAAATAGTGATATGAAAAGTCAACTCACAAAGTAGGATAACTAAATGATCAAGTACTATACAGTAGCAAAATATGTTCATTCTAAAGAATGATATAAGATTTAAAATCTGCATATATGGCATTAGTATATGAGTCTTCATATAATTTCATTCCTGCTTACACATCTTATGGTTAGATTTTTTTTTTAATATGTGGGTACCAGGAGTCGAACTCAGGACCTCGCGCTTGCCAGGCAGGCTGAGCTATATCACCGGCCCTATGGTTAGATTTTTAATTTTTATAGAAACTAAGCAAAATTATTTGCTTTTTAGTAATTAGAAGCATCATTTAATCTTCATAAAAGCCTATAAGATAAGGCTGATTAGTAAGCCGTTTCATTGACTTAGACACAGAAAAGTCAAACAGTTCAAAGTCATTTAGCCAGAAAGGGCAATATTGTGTTATATTATTTTTTAATTACTATACTGTCCTTGCTTTCTAAATGAAAAGTGGCAAAAGTTGCTTCTTCTTCCTTATTTTAGTTTCTCTTATTTCTCTATCATTTCTTACCAGGCTTGACACAAGTGATACCATGTAAATAGAAGCTCTAGTATCAATAATCCTTTCTATATTCCTACTTTTTTTTTTTTGTGGGTACCAGGGGGTCGACCTCAGGACCTCGCGCACCAGCAGGCGCCCGTGCCGCTGAGCGATATCACCGGCCCCTTTTTTGTATGTGGGTTCCGGGAGTCGAACTCGGGCCCTCGTGCTTGCCGGGCAGGCGCTTAAACCGCTGAGCCATCTCACCGGCCCTATATTCCTACTTTTAAAGATCACACACTTGGCGTGTCATTTTTAAGAATGACAGTTGTTTTAAAATGCTGATAGAGTAGCTGGATAGCATAGTGATTAAATGGGTCTAGAGCCAATCTATCTGAAATTCAAAACTGAGTTACTCTCTTTATACTCTAATTTCTAAAATCTCCATTTATCTGTCCTATCTTGAAAATGTAATACAATGGTCACTATATAAGAGTCATCATATGTGTTAAATAAGTTAATACAATTAAGTGCTTAGAAGAGTATCTGGTATATAATAGACAGCTACATAGCCTATATTACATTTATGACTACAGGCATTCCTTGTTTAACGACAGAGTTGAGTATCTGCAACTAGGCAGTTAGTTGAATTGGTCACTAAATGAGGAATTGTGTATAGTGTGTACCTTACAATATTCAGAACAAAGAAATGGTCAAAGGAAACTTCAACTTGATGACTTTGCTTTCATTTGCCTAACTCTAACATGCAGTGCTGTAATGTATAACAGAAAATTTATGTAGTTTTAAAAATGACAGTACTGTACTGTACAGTACACTCAGCAAAAATAGCTGTAACCATACTGTAGAATAGGTCACCATAAGGCTGCACTGTCGCTCAGGTTCCTGCATTGTAAGTCGGAATGCAGGTGGTGAGTCCCAGCAGCTGATCTTAAGTTCAAACATTGTGCCTGTAAGACACTGTGCCTGTAACACAGTGTGCCATAAATCCAAATAGTCATTAAACAAGCAGATCGTTAAATGAAGAAGATCTGTGTACTACAATAGGAAGGCAAATATGAAGCTTATTTATGTTTATCATGATTAGTCATATAATGGAATTTATTTTATATGGCTTCATATTTGCTATTTACCCAGCTTTTCTAAGCATGCCTCCCCTCTTCTTTCTTATATTTGATTGGAACAATCAAGTTGTATTTCTTCCTTTCTGCCCATCCACTGGTTGGGAAGTTATATGTTCCATATCTAATATTTTGGAATTTTTACTTAAAACTTAACATAAATTTATGTTAAATTAATCACATTCATATTTAATGTGATGAATTCTAAAGTCATTAACATCTCTTAACTTCAAAACAAAAAGAGAAAGCTCTGTTAGGGTTTTTTAAAGAAAAATTACACATGGTTTACTTTCCACAACTCTTCTCTGGCATGCTCCTAATATCAATCACCTGGACCGATGGCAGACAGTGGGCAGGGCATACGCCGCAGTACTTTCTGCTCATTGTGCCCAATTCAATGGTATTGCAGCTATAGTGATGACACCAGTTTTTGGCCAAAAATGGAGTAGTGCCCAATTCAGATTTCCTCTAAGCTTGACAGTTGCTGGCCAGGATAGCCAATCTCATTTTGCCTTGTCTGATCATCTTCAAATCTGCTTATACCCAGCATCTACTTTCCACTTTTCAAAATAAATTGGAGCTAAAAGGTGATCTGCTCCAAATACTCTTTCATATTATTTGCAGCTACCATTTTTCCACCACTGCTGTGGAGCAGCTCCAAATACACAGCAGCCTCCAAGATAACCAGGAAGTGAGAGAAATGAGTTCTCAGCAGGCCAATATCTCTAACTTCATCCTACAATAAAATACCTTAACAAACTTTAAATTTGATCATTACAACTACCTTGTGCATTTTTGTTAACTTCTATTCAATTCCAGGGTTTTTTTATATTTCCAAAATTAATCTGTATGCACATGAAACACATACACACAAGTATAATGTTTACCATAGATCAGAGATACAAACTCAATGGTGATGTAGTCTGGAGATTTTTAATTTGACTTTTTAGAATATGTAGATTTATTATGGTGTGGTGTAAGACCGCAAAGAATTTTAACCGATTTTTTTGACTAAATATGAGAAAGATACTTATTGAATTCATGTCTCTACAGTTGATCTATGAATCTTTATCAGATGCTAGATTACTAAGTATTTTTTGAGTCTATAAGAGTGTAGGTTTTTAGTAAGGGAAGATGGTAGACTAGAAGCAACTGGGGCCCATGAATGACTCTGGGATAATCTTCCAAAACCACTGGGTACATAGCTCTAAAGGGAGATTAGGGTATACTGAGATTCTCACTAACACAACCAGAGAGTGAAAGTAACCAAGTGACATCTAGAAAGATTGACAATTACAAAGAAAAGGGGATCAATTTAAACAATGCACCAGGTGCTGAGTGAGCAGTGGCATCCAGCTCAGGATGAGGACATGCCCTGTACCAGCAGGAGCTCTGACTCCAGCCAAATAATCAAAGATGACAGTGATAACGCCCATGGTGCACACAAGAAGGAGGGTAGGATCACCTTGAGAAGCTGTCTTAGTAGCCTTCCTCCCCTTGCTTTCTTCTTTGCCTCATTAAAACTGACTTGAAACCATCTTGAGCATCTCCTTTTACTTAGCACGGAAAATGTTTTACTTAATGTACCTTTAAGGCACAAATTCCACTGTAGGACAGAGGGGAAAAGATGATCAGTCTTATTAATTAGAACGGGACTGGAAAGGAGGCAACTGTAACACAGTGGAATTGAGTTGCAAAAGCAGGAGAGAGACCACATCTCTTGTTATTTGGAGAATGGAACACAGAGTAGGGAGGAAACACACCACGCTAATTGCCAGCATGACACCAAGGCAAAGCAGACAGATTAGCACGGCAGATGACTTGGAGCAGACTTAAGGCACAGAATTATTTATGACACAGTGCTAATTTTCAGTGAGGCACAGACTTATAGTATCTTGGGGCTAGAGAGGAGTGGGGTGGACAGAAAGATTGGCAAAGCAGAAAAAGCCAGAGAGGAGTACAGCAAACAGCAGGTCTGACCTGGCACGCTGAGCCAGAGTGGCATAGAAAAAGCAGACTTAAGCATCCATAGGGTTATTACAAAGGAAACAAGACTGAGGTTTGCAAAGCCTTTCCAGAGAACTGGGGAAGACCAGCGCCCACCCTCTACAGTCATATACTTAAAGGTGCCAGTTCATAAGGCAGAGGTAAAAAACTTCAGCTGCTAGTGCCCAAGGAGCACAGCTGAAATCCATTAAACCTCTGCCTTCAGAGAGACTGAGAGGCAGTATTGGTGGCCTATTTGACTATCTGGACCCTTCTTTCCCTGGTAGGCAAGAGCTCAGGTCATCAGTGGGGAACCAGCTCAAGCACTAGTTGACATATGTAAACTAACCATGGAGGACTGGAGCTCAGCCCCAGCCCTTGTCAAGTGGTATAAGTCAAGGTCTCACCATCACTGAACCAAGGAGGAAGAACATCAGGCTCAAATTTTGACTTCACTATTTGTTCTCTCCATGCCAAGTAGCAACCAAGACGCACCCTAATACATTGAATAGCTGAAATGGGTGCACGAACAGCAAAACCAAGGTCATACCAAAGGGAAATCCATTAACTAAAGAGATCTCCAAAAAATGTTATACATTAACTGATCTACAACTCAATACAAAAACATTAGAATTATAAGAAAACAAGGCAGCAGATATTTCCACAAATTCATAAGTCCCCCAAAATTACTCTCACAGGCAGAAAGGGGAGGAATTTCCAAACAAAGAGCACAAAAAACAAATAGTTAAAATGTTTGCAAGTTTCAAAGAAAAGACAAATATGCAGATGCATGAAGATATTCAATAAGGTCAAAGATGATGCAAATAAGTCAATAAATGATTCAATTAATATGGTGATAAATGAGTTTAAGAAGATACAAATAAACATTTGAATGAATTAAGGAAGGTAATGCATGGTATGACTGACCAAGTCGGTAAAATATCAGAGATTATAGAAAGGAATCAAGCAGAAATCCTGAAAATTAAAAAAAAAAAAATTGAAAGCTATGCCAATCAACACGACTAATCACAGGAGACATTATCAGGACTTGAGGGCACTAATGAAGTAGTAAATCATATATTTGATGACACTGTTAAGACAGCAACAACAACAAAAACCCACAAGAAGTTGATTCAAGAGCTCCTAGATGATTATTAAAGAAAAAAAAACTAAGAATTATAGGCATTAAGGAAAAGCTAGAGAAGGAAACTAAAAGTATAAAAAATTGTTCACCAAAATCACTACAGAAAACTTTCCAAATCTAAGAATTGAAATGGATACTGAAGCAAAGGAGGTATTTAAGACCCCAACTAGGTATAAACAGAAAAGAATCTTTCCAGAAAATATCATACTCAAAATCTCAGAAATTCGAACAAGTTTAACAAAATAGCAACAGATTTCTGGACATAAAACTTCAAGGCCAGTAGAGCCTGGGGAAAGGTTTTATAAGCCATAAAATAAAACACTTGCCAGTTCAGATTACTATATCCTACAAAATTATCCTTCAAAATTGATGAAGAAATAAAAATCAGAGAGAATCTAAAGAAGTTTATAACCACCAAACCAACATTTCAGAAAATACTTGTAATTCTAAACAATGACAGTGAGGTCAACATCACTAAGGAGTCCAAAAGAAAGAACATATCTTCCTAGGAGAGGAGATAAACAAAAGGAAAACAGCAATCAATCAACACTGAAAAACTAATATTAATGACAGAAATTCTTAAATATATTTCAGTCTTAATGCTCTATGTAAATGGTATTAACATGAAATCAAAAGACAGATTGGCAGAGTGGATCAGAAAACAAAACTCAAATATATGTAGCCTGTAAGAAACATACCTCATCCATAAAAATAAGTAAATAAATAAATAAATAGACTGAAAATGAAAGGATAGTAAAGCATACTGCAAGAAACTAGAGCCTGAGAACAAGCAGGAGCAGGCATCCTGATTTCAGATAAAGGGGATTTCAAGCCAGAATGATAAGAAGAAACAAAAGTCACTACATATTTGCAAAGGGAAAAATTGAACAGGAAGATATAACAATCATAAATATATATGCTCCAAATGTCAGTATACCCAATTTCATAAAACAAAAGCTACTTGATATAATAGACTGTATATCATGTCATATAGCATGTGCAGATAAATACAAAATCATTGAAATAATCTCTTGCATTTTCTCAGTATAATACAGGATTTTTTTAAAATAAGAGTCAAGTACAAAACGAAGAAAATGACAGGCAGATTTGAAATATTAAAATTAAATATATGACAAAAGAAATAAATTTTGGTACTCTATTGCACAATAGGGTGACTATGGATGATGATCATGCGATATATGTTCAAAAAAGCTAGAAAAAAGGTTTTTGAATGTTTTTACCAAAAATAAATAAATAAATGATAAGATAAATATGTTTAACATAATTTGAATATTATACAATGAATACATCTATTGAAAAATCATATGGTGACCTATATATATGTACAATTTTATCTATGGACTTTAAAAACTAAATATATGAACATAGTAACACAACAATATATAAAACATTAAAGAAATTAACATGCACAAAATATTAATACATTTTATAAATAGCTACCTATAATACATATATGTCAATTATATGATGTTTTAGACATTTTCCCATCACTGAGACAAAATACCTCACAGCTACAATTTAAAAGAGGAGAGGGTTATTTTGGCTCACAGTTTCAACCCATGCTGCCTGGCTCTAAGGCAGAAATGGTAGGAGAGACACAAAGCAGACAAAAAGCTGCTCACGTCATCGTACCCAGAAAGCAGAGAGGGAAAGGAGGAGCCAGAGGAGAAATACACCCTTCTGGGCAACACCTCCTGTGAGCCACCTCTTCCGACCAGACCCTGCTGCACATTCAACTATTAACACATCAACGGGTCCATCAACACATGCACTGTTGAGTGCATGATCCAGTCGCTTTTCAAAATTCCTGCCTCTGAGCTCGCGAAGCTTCTGGGGAACATTCCAGATCTACACTCAAAGGCGTGGATACACACAACAAAAAGAAAACATGTCAGTTTAAGAGAAGTTTCTGGTATCAGCAAGAAAAGAGAAAAGCAATGCAAAATTACATTTTTTTGGTAAAATTAAAAAAGCACACTAGAATCATCTACACAAAAGGTTTTTTACTCTGCTTAGTAGGTATGAGATTTCCTTTTACTGTGAAAAAATGTTTTAGAATTAGAGGTAGTTTTTGAACAGTACTGTGAATGCACTAAATTCCACTGAATTGGTAACTTTAAAATGGCTAATTTTATGTCATAATTTTTGCCTCAATAGAATCAAAGACATTATATTTTTAAATTTCATTAATTTGATCACTGAAACTGTTATTCTCTTAAATTAAATTCTAACACAAAAATAAAGAACAATTTGATTATAAGTTTATAGAATATGCTCATTTTCATGTACTAAATATGAAACAAACATTCATGATTCTAGAATCTTGACAAAATCAAGGTCAAAAAAGTTAGAAAATAACCTCTTTTGCCAGATGTCTGGCAGAGTATATCAGGGTTCCATTAGATAAAATATTATGCACACTAGAGAAAATGTTTGGTTTTCATTGACACAAGGTCAGGACACTTCCCAAACTGGCTTATTCATTCCATGGTGGCTGTATGTTGAGGGAATAATAGTTGCTCCCACTTGCTCTTTTTTTTTTTTCACTTTTTCCACTTTCCTTTTACCACAAATGTACTCTAATCCCTAAACCATAGATAACTACACAGATTGTTTTATTATCCCGCCTCTAGCTGTCTCACACAGAAGTAAATCCTGATTCCAGGATGTAGCTATTATGAATCGTGCTGCTCTGATGTTAAGAGTGTCATGAATATGTACCAAATACTGTACCCATAATGAATGTAAACATGATATGTCATAAATATGAATGAAAAATAATATTAACAATTATAATGAAATTGGGGAAGGGGGATCTTCAGAGGATGGGAGGTGGGTAGGGCTGGGAAAGGAAATTAAAAAGAATCAAGCTATATTACATACATGTACCTACTCCCTAAGATAAATGTAAACTGCAAGTATTGCAAACATGTACTAATAAAATACATTTTCATTTTTTATGCGGGTAGCGGGAGTTGAACTCAGGACCTCGTGCTTGTCAGGCAGGCGCTTATGCTGCTGAGCTATATCGCCAGCCCTAAAATGCATTTTTACAGAAAGAAGAAACTGAAAAACTAAGTCTCCTCTCCTTCTCCGTCTCTCTTCCTCCTCCTCCCCTCCCCCCTGATTGTAAGTACTTGATGGTGTACAGTTGTGGCAACTAGCTGAGCATACATGCAAGGTTGACTTTAAGCCTGGTGCAGGAGCCTGGTCTCAGAAAGAAAAGAAAAGCAACAGTCATAGATTTGGTACATAAGGAAGGTTGGTGCATGAGGCCCAGGAGATGATGGAGGTCGCCCCCATCATCCCTTACATCTGACTTGCCTTTTTACTTTTGCTGAGGTTCCCAACAAATTCTCCTTCATTTTCTCTGATTTCTGTCACAGGCACCATTTATAACATTGGTAAAGGACTCCAGCATCTTTTGAAGGACAAACTTACTCAAATTGGAGCCTTGAGCACCAAGGGAGAACACTGCAGGTCTCAGTTCACCCTGGATCCAATTGCTTCTGGTGGGTTTGTCCTCACTCTCAGCACTTTATATCCAGCTTCCATTTCTGGCTGCCTATTGATTCCAGAGACTCTACAAATCCCATCAAACACCTTCCATGGCCCCTAACTAACTTGTAACTCTTCAGTGAAGGGAATTCTTAGAACTGTAGTTACAGTTTAGCTAAATTGAGAGAATTTAAATTTATCACAATCACACTCTTGTCAAGTTGGCATCCATTTACACCTGTTTTAGCTGCACTGAAATAAAGACAATAGCAAAACCATACTTCCACTTAACATATACAACTATCCCTCACAAAGCCAAAATTATGCCGGCTGTCTCCGCAAAAGAAAATATATATTTCCTCATCTAGTTCATGGTGATTTCACTTCTCTTCTAGGTTTGTCATGTTTCCCTTTCAATATTCTGTAATGTAAACACTGAGATACAAAATTTATTATTAACACACTTTATTTCAGAGGGTAGGAAAATGGAAGACATGAAGAAAAAATCAGCTGATCTATATGCAAATCTACTCACATCAAAGTAAAGAATGAATTTAAATGACTAATACAATATGCCTTTCTACAGCTTGTCTCATGGGTACTTATAACTATTTTTTTCCACTCCCCATTTCATGTTTCCTTTGCTATCAATCAATATCTCAGCTTCTCAGTAGTGACACTCCTTTATTCTTGAAGGGTTTTGACTTGAGCAGAATGTGCTACATTGGGCCATAACAGTTTTTGCATTGACATTAATCACACAATGGAGAATTAATGAGAAAAATATATATAATATATAATATTGTAAAATATGTAAACTATATATATATATATAAAATAAGATTTTACCTAATACCATTTTGGTAGCTTGTTAAATAGTCTAGGTCAGGCTCTTGTACACAGAATGAACACTACAGGAATACAGGCCAGGGAGTATGAAAAGGAAGTTGCCTGCAAAATTTGTTAAGAGCCAGTAGAAATGGAAGCCCAATGACACAAGATGGAACCCGCAAGGACAGAGGGTAGAGATACCCTCAATAACCACTACCAAGCCTCCAATTTTGATGCTGCGAGTTCTGCAAGACATTGCTGATATGCTTTTACCTGGAGATGAACACCTGGCTCAGAAGTCAGAAAAGCCAAAGGGTGATTCGGGTGAGCAATATTAACTAGGAACTATGCATAGATGAAAATTCTGGAAAATACACTTTCAGCTTAACTAAACTGGTACAATACAATACAGTTTCAGTACAGTGCCAGCACCACACTTCCACCTCCAAATCACTCTGTATTCTAATGCAAGAGTTTTCTAAGCCTCTAGCATTCATCCCAGGTGATATTTTCCTTCAAAATCAGAGATGAACTTCCCATCTTAAAAGTTAAAACTCTCCTAGAAGGGAACATTCTGTATTCCATATTTTCGAGCTGATAGTCTTACTCCGCTTAGTCTTACTAGTTTTGCAATTCAGGGAGTTTGTGATATTCGGTAGTTCACTTCTTTAAACTAAGGCTTTGTTGCTCCAAAGTAATTGGGACAAGTAAACTCGGCCTTCTCTTCATTCACTGTTTTTTAATGTTAATAAATAAGATAATGGATGTTGTGATGCTCTGTAATTTACATAAAGTAATGTTTACCCAAGTAATGGAAATATTAAATCCATTTTTGCTTTGTGAACAACAAAGACAGATGATGTCATCAACTACAGAGAATATAATTAATCTTCATTCCTCATGTTGCCTCAACCCAGGTCCTTATGACATTTTTCCAAATTTCCAACAAGCTGCCTGCCCTACGTGTGAGGCATTTTGTTTCTATGTGGCCAGCAGCAGGAAATGAAATCCATTACTGCTCCATGTAAGTGGTTAATTTGTTTGAACTGTCATTTAGCCGGGTCCCTTGTATCTCCCTAATGATATCCCTTGTGCAATGCAGTGCAGTTCTTGTATGTTACCTGTCACCAAAGCAGCTGTTTTCAAAGATGCTGTATTTAGTTGATATATTAACATCCTTTCGTACTTTAAGGAAAAACATACTATTCACAGGGCATTTGCCCAAGTACTGTGGACAAAGTTTGTGAGGGGTGATTGTTAAGTAAGAGGAAATATAGAGGTGTGAGTAGTTTTTACCTAAGAAAAATTTAGCTTAGTCTTTAAAAGACACAATATCACAAATAAAACACAGAAATTGCTATACGGGTTCAAAAAAAAGGGTTTGTTTAAAGGGCAATTAGAACAGTAGCATAAGGAAAGATATATTGCAAGTGAACTTCTAAGAATATTCAAGGTTTCATTATGTATAGATGGCATGTACATGTATGAAGTCCAGAAGAAAAACCTGTCATGAGAATGGTAAGCATGGACTTCAATAACATAATAATATGACTTGTGTACAACCCGGATAGCAAGAACTCTATAAATCCCCACCTAATCAGTTAGAACTCACCCAGTGAGCAAGTGAGTCATGTGAACAGGGCTAGTGATTGAATCAGAGAAGTGTTCAGAGAGTATTAAACACGGTAGAAAGGAACCAACTCTAGGAAAATGCATGGATTATTTATGCATTAGTACCTATATGGGAAAAAGGACTCAGCAAGGTTGAAATTTGGTCTAGAATAAAGAACAGATGCTGGCAACAAAGAATAAAATATATTGTGATTCAAATCTCTGTTATTTTTTAATTACTATGCATTCTCCTAGGAAGTGAGACAGTTTTTCTTGACAAAAAATGAGATGTCAGAATAATTCAGTGCAGTAGCATCTTTTGAAATATTACCACTGAAAAATATTAAGAACAACCTTATTAAATATTAAGGTTGTTCTAAAAGTATCAAGAACAACAATATTAATGAAAAACTAAGTTTCTAAAAATTCCCCCAGATACCTCTCCCTACCATTTCAGGTCTGAAAGAGTTGCATTTGGCGATCACTTTCGAGAGACAGAGATAATAAATGAATGCAGTTCTGTGCTGGGAATGGCTTCAGATTCTCCCCAGGAGAGCTGGACCATTAGCTCATCTTTACAGCCCACAGTAAACATTATGGCATATGTGAAAGTTGAGTAATTCATATCTTCTTCCCAAAACACAGCTGAGCCACCCTTTAAAGATATATTCACTTCTGTCCACCATTATACAAATTTGTGGCACCAAATTAATACAGCACAACGACCAGCTGGAGGCCAGCTCCCATCTTCCCCCATTATTTGCTTCTCCCATTACATCTTCCTACTTTTAAATTCCCCAACAAAATGTGCAGTTTTAATTACATATACTTTAATAACAGCACATCCCATGGGCTTTTTCTGTTTGCCTATAGTACTATAACTTGCTACTCAATGTGTCTGAAGAATATTTATTTTAAAGGTGCATACATATTTGAAATAAATGGAACACTGAAACTAAATACAAGGCTTCTTAAATATGACTGTTGACTTACCTAGTTTTTATTTTTGTTTTGTTTTGTGTGTTGTGTTTTGTTTTGTTTTGTTGTGTATCTGGTGGATGAAACAGGGTATACCTGTATGAACGTGAATTGGAACTTTAAGAAAGTTGTTAAGTTGGATATATTTATCATAATGGTGTAGTCATACACTGTATAGCTTAAAATCTTTCTTAAGAGGCTGATGTTTTGTAAATTACTTTGCTCAACAAATAACTATTGGCAACCTGCCATATACCAGGCCCATGTCTTAAGGTCTAAAGATCAATGAGCCAGAGATGAAATTCCTGCCCTCATTACCTACTAGTCTAGTGATGTAAGTAATCTATGAGTGAATATGCATTGTATAGCAATAATATGATGAGAAAAAAAACAATGCTAGTGAATAAAATGAGCTGTTGTGCTGTTAGAGATCCGTTAGACAAAACTAAACTAAACTAAACTAAACTAAATGTAAGAGAAGCACTTTCCTGGCAAAGGGAACAGCATATGCAAATGCTTTTACACTGTTTTACTAAAGTGTCTCTACAAACTATGTCAGCTTTCTTGAATGGCAAAAATGGTCATGGGCTGCTGCACATAGATGGCCTCCCTTTGGAGTTGTCAGATTCTCAATGTATTAGTCATAGAAGAAGTCCTGCTTTTTACTAATTTGTTGTTATTCTGAAAGTTCCTACTGAGATGCTTGTTAAGATCAGCCATGTTGCATTGTTAGTAAGAGCTTTGAAGATAATAGCATTTTGTTCACCTAATGTGAGTTGCCCTCATTTTGGACAACAACTTAAAGGAAAAGTATAAGTAGGACGAAATAACAAAGCATAAAAGAAACAAATGTGACATGATGAAAAGAGCTAGTGGGGCTGGGGATATAGCTCAGCAGCACGGTGCCTACCGGGCAAGCACGAGGTCCTGAGTTCAATTCCTGGTCCCAAAAACAAACAAAAAGAAAGCTAGTGTTGTACCAGAACAATGGTTATTGAAAGCTGTGAATGAGCATGCAAGTTTTCTTAAAGGAAAAGTGAAACCAGTTAGTGGGTGTCAGCCTGTTAACTTGATAAGTTCCCTACCCCCACCCAGCTTCCAAGCTCCATCAACCCTCATCTCTAATCATTGATTATATAGGAGCCAAAGCTGAACAGGTATTCAGTGTTTATAACAATTATTACAAATATAAAATAAAAGAAATCTGAAGTGGCTTCCCTAATGGAAAAATGTGTAGAATTAAAACTTCACAGAAAGACTGCTGCAGTATTAGGGCAAACTGTAAACAAAATCATTTCAGAGATTGATGACATGTCATTACAGGCTTGAAACATCTTTCCTAATCCTTAAATTCATATTTTCATCAACCACTTAGACCAGTGATATATTAAAGTCCATTAACCTCAGTTATTTTGCCCTCTATGTAACATTGGAAGATACAAGAAAAAATTGAAAATGAATAGGTTTCCTTCTGCCTTGTAAGATATGCTATTTGACCTTTTATGTTTTTAACAGAAGTGCTCAGTTATTCTAAAAGTGGTTAGATACACCATTATGTTGGCTATAAAGTATTTCTTCCTGTAATGTCTCCTGTGCACTTTCTTTTCATTATTAGCATACATTTTATTCTTTTAGCTCAGTGCTTGAGATCATTTCCACAGAGAGACACTCCTAGATCATTTGCGGAATTGAAATATTATAGCCAGACAAATGCGCTAATAAGAAAAAATATTTAAAACCTTGGAACATCTTTTTATTGACCTTCCCTGGGCTATAGATACAGGTACCAATGATGGGAGAAATAAGGAAGCAAAGATTTTTGAGGCAGAGGGAAAACTTTGCTGAAGATTCAGTGAGTACAGAGGGCATGGACGTAAGAGGCAGCACAGCCAGTTGAAATTCAAGAGAAGATGAAAGGGGTGAGGAAGCCAAGTGGGGAAGGGGAAGGCTGGGAGATGGACTCCTGGGCACTATGGACTTTCTCTGTGTGTCTCAACAATGTAATGGCTATGTCAGAATGACTAGATAAAGAAAATGTGGTTGACACAAGGTACTATTATCCTAGCCTTGTACAAGGAGATCCTGCCATTTGTAACAACATGGCTCAAGCTGGAAGACAATACACAGATAAAGTAAGCCAAGCACAGAAAGATAGATACTGTATGATTTCACTTATAGTCAAACTCACAGAAGCTGGGAGCAGAATGGTGACTGATGGGGCAGAAGAAGAGAAAATGAGAAGGAAATGGTCAAAGGATGCGAAGTTCCAGCTCTACAAGGTAAGTTTTGAGGAAGTACTGTGCAGCATAACAGTTATAGCAAATACCACTGTGCCATTCACTTAAAATTTCCATGTTAAATGTTCTTATGTACATACACATACACACGGTAATAATAATAGTAAAGGGAGTGGGAGGAAACTTTGGGAGGTTACGGATTTATCTGGGGCCTTAGCGATGATGACAACTTTATGGGTGCGTACTTATCACCAACCTTGTTGAATTTTAATGTACATATTAAATATGTGAAGTTTTTGTGTGTCAGTCATACTTTTGTAAAGTGCCTTAAAATGATCATCATGCTGTCATATTATTACCTTTTTAAATATTCATTTTGTAAGAAAGTGAACCGTAACCCCCTATTTCCTCTATAGCTACACTACCAGCAACTCTTGAAAGATATAGAAATGCAGAGCTATCAAATATTACAAGAAGCAGGAAAATTGGTTTCCTAACTTTTCTAAGGAACAATGCCAAAAGCCTAAACTAAGGCAAAGACAAAGGAAAGGACAAAAGAAAAACTGAAATATCTGAGTTAATTCAGATAAAATTGTAGAACAAGTATCTTAAACTGCAGTAGGTCACATTGTGCAATTAGCCAGGTGAATATCTGTCTTACTAAAATATTCGTGTAATAGCTCAATTCAGAAACAGAGGACGATGGAGGACCAAGATGACAGAGTGGTAAGCAGCAGAGAAAGAGCCTCTCTGAGAGTCACCATCCAGACGCTGGAATGTAACAACTCGAGGAAGACAAGAAGGAGGGAAGTGGGTCCCCTGGACCCAGGAAGGATCTGAAGTGTGAATTGAAGTCTATGAAGAGAGTAAAGAGAGAAAATTCACCAAAGAAGAAGGTAGCTGATAGCGCCATCTCCCTGAGATGGGACTCACTGAATGAGAGGAGTGCTTCCAACCTGCAGACACACGGTGACTGTTGGAGACCCCAGAGGCCTCCACAGATACACGGAGGTGGAGGGGAGCAGTGGACGTGAAGGACTGCACTAGCTGGCATTAAGTGCTAAGGGCTCAGTCCTCCTTTGGGAGAGAGTGATTGGCTGGGAGCCATCTTGGAGAGGGGCCAGTTGAGCTCAGAACTCAGAGCAGCTGCAGGCTCCATCAAGCGGCACCAAGCTGGGCTCAGGCCTGCTGCAGGTGTGCTCATGGCTGCAGGCCAAATGAGTCTGGACTTGGCCAGAAGATGCAGGCTCTCTGAGATTATCCACTACTCCACCAAAAAGCTACTGCTGGCTTGTTGGGATTCGTCAACACGGATCAGGACTCTGTCTCCACATGTTGTCTACTAGTGACAGCAGAGACAAACCTGGAAGAGGACTTTTTCTTTTCTCTCTTTTCTTTTCTCTCTCTCTATTTGTTTTTTGTTGTTGTTCTCATTGTTGTTGTGGTTTTGTTTTTTGTCTTTCAGTTTTGTTTTTTTTTCTCCTTCAGTGTTTGATCTTGTTTTTGTATGAGTGTGAACATGGTTTCTAGCTTCTTTGTGGTTGTGGTTCTGTTCTGTTCTTCTTTTTATCTCTCCCTTCTCTCCTTCCCTCCAGTCTTCTGCATTAGTTTCCTAAAGTTAGAGTGATCCCCCTCTGTACTCCAACCTTACTTCTAATCTCTTCCTCTTCTTCCACTTCTCTATTTTCTCCCTAAACCATTTTAAATTTTAGCCCCTGAGGGCAAAATTGACATATTAAGGACTTGTACACTGCATATAATTTTCAGGTTTGTTTTAGATTTTGTTATATAACCACAAACATAGTTCATATGGCTAAAGGCGGCAAATTAATGGTTAGCTCAATTTGTCATTTTCTAGGCTGTGTTTGATGTTTTTGTCATTGCTGATTGTACCACTATAGCCAAAAGTACATAATTGTTCTAAACAGCTGTTCTTACTGGTACTCCAAGACTGAGATTGACTAAGGGTCACAGAAAATACAGTGGCACAGTACCAAAGAACCAAGGACTGGGCCAAACAGGCAGCAACTTCTCATCCCCAACAAATTGAAGAGGTAGGATCTTGCAACAGACTCAAAATCCAAAAACCAGGTACAGCTGGAAGATACCATGGAGCAGTAGTCATTTCCTAAGGGTTCTAAATGCTACAAATAAAGCAAACCACCATAGGCAATTTACAAACATCATCCCAGAAATTAAAGTTAAAAAAAGAAAAGAAAATGAGAAGAAAATTAAACAAGATGCAACCCCAGACATCCAGTTCACCAGAGGCAAACCCAGGGGGCAATGAGGTGGGACAATCTAAAAGCCACCCACCTGGCCTCTCTGAAGTGGTAACAACAAAGCAATTGAATGAGACTTTAGAAAAAATCAAACCAGAAATAATTTCTCAGATAACTGCAGAGATGGAATGAAAACCATGCTTAGTGACTCTAGAGCAGATACAGGCCAAAAAATAGATGAGTTTAAGAAAATTATAGAAGCCATGAATACTCAGCATAGGAAAGAAATGGAGTCCATAAGGCAGATTCAATCAGATATCCAGGAGAATAAAAATTCCATTAAAAGTATCCACAGCAGATTAAACTAATGTAAGGATAGGATCTCAGATATAGAAGACAGGCTTGTGAGTAGCAATCATGAAAAGAAATATTTCCTAAAAATAGCAAGGGACCATGAAAAATCAATCCAACAGCTACAAGATGAGGCAAAGAAAAATAACATAATATTGATTGAAGTCAATGAAAAAGCAGGAGATAGCACAAACAATATAAAAAAACTGTTCACAGACATCATGGCAGAAAACTTCCCTGGTAGAGAAAAAGAATTTGACATACTGAGGTATATAGAACTCCATTTAGCCATGGTTAAAAAAATATCTACAGCCAGGCATATCATAGTCAAGATTCCAGAAATTCAACATAAGAATAGAATGTTAAAAGCTCTTAGAGAAAATAAACAAATCACCTATAAAGGAAAGACCATCAGAATCACAGCTGACTTTTCAGTACAAACCCTCAAATCAAGGAGAGCTTGGAGTTAAGTATTTCAAGTTCTAAAGGAAAACAAACTTCAACCCAGATTGATATACCCCATAAAACTATCTTTCAAAACTGATGGAGAAATACGATACTTTCATGACAAAGAACATCTGAGGAAATGTATGACCACCAAACCAGCACCCCAAAATGTTTTGAAGGACATTCTAGAAAGAGATAACAAGGTCTACAACTCCACGAACCCCAACAGAAGGAAACCACCAGGTGAGGCAAACAACTAAACAGAAGGGGGGGAAAGGAGAGGAGCCAACAACAGAAAAATAACATGAAAAGGATAAGTCAATACATATCAGTTATAACCATTAATGTTAATGGTCTCAATTCAACAATCAAAAGACACAGACTGGCAGAATGGAGCAAGAAGCAAGATCCAACAATGTGCTGCATACAAGAAACACATTTAATTCAAAAAGAAATTCGTAGACGGAACGTCAAAGGATGGAAAACAATACTCCATGCAACAGAAACCCAGAAAAAAGCAGGGGTAGCTATTCTATTTACAGACAAAGTGCATTTGAAGCCAAGACTGATTAAGAGATAAAGAAGGTCACTATATCCTTGTAAAGGGAAGAATCCAAGAGGAAGAGATAGAAAACATAAATATATATGCAACAAATACCAGTGCACCCAGCTATATAAAACAAATGTTAATGGGCATGAAAAATCAAATAAGCACTCATACAATTGTATTGGGGGATCTCAATACCCCATTGTCACAAAAAGACAGATCAGTTAGACAAAAAATCAACAAAGAAATATTAGAACTGAACCAAACTTTTGAACAAATGGACTTAGTAGATGTCTACAGAGTGTTTGACCCCACATCATCAGAATACACATTCTTCTCAGCTGCACATGGGACGTTCTCCAAAATAGGCCACATAATAGCTCATAGAATATGCTTAAGTAAATGCAAAAGAATTGAAATTATCCTGTACTTATTATGAGACCATAGTGCAATGAAATTGGAAATCATATAGCAGGAGAAACCACAAGAACTTCATAAACATATGGAAATTAAATAGCACCCTCCTGAACAACAAATAGGTCACAGATGAAATTAAAGAAGAAATTAGAAAGTTTATACAATTAAATGATAATGATAGTACAACATACCTGGAACTTATAGGACACAATGAAAGCAATCCTATGAGGGAAATTTATAGCAGTGAATACTCATATCAGGAAAACAGAGCAAGCACAAATAAACAACTTAATGGTGAATCTCAAACTTCTAGAAAAAGAAGAGCAGGCTAAGGCAAAAGCTCATATGAGGGGTAATTATAAAGACCAGAGCAGAAATTGATGCATTGGAGACTAAAAAAAATAAAACAAAGACTCAATGAATTGAAGAGTTGGTTCTTTGAAAGATTAAATAAAATCGACAAACCCTTATCCAACCTTATCAAAGAAGAGGAAAGAAAAGATTCAAATCCAAGCAATTAGGAATAAAAGGGTGAAATCTCAACAGACCCTGCAGAAATCCAGAAGATCATCTACACCTACTTTGAAAACATGTATTCTAATAAGATGGAAAATGCAGACGAAATGGAGAGATTCCTATACACATATGAATTACCAAAGCTGAATCAAGAAGAAATAAAAATCCTAAATAAACCAATATCAATCAATAAAATCAAAGATGTAATTAAAAACTTACCAACAAAGAAAAGCCCAGGCCCTGGTGGATTCACTACTGAATTCTACAAGAAATTTAGAGAAGACCTAACACCATTACTTCTCAAACTTTTTAATGAAATTGAAAAGGAAGCAATACTCCCAAATAAATTACTGGAAGCAAGCATTACCCTGATACAAAAACCAAATAACAAAGAGAAGGACCCAACTAACAAAGAGAATTACAGGCCAATCTCCCTAATGAACATAGATGCAAAAATCCTCTACGAGATAGTGGCAACAGAATGCAGCAAATCATCAAGAAGATTATACACCATGAGCAAGTGGGATTCATCCCAGGGATGCAGGGACGGTTTGACATACGTAAATCAATTAATGTAATACACCTTATTAACAGAGCCAAGGACAAAAAACATATTATCATCTCAATAGATGCAGAAAAAGGTTTTGAGAAAGTCCAGCACCCATTCATGATAAAAACTCTACAGAAAATTAGAATAGATGGTCTTTATCTCAGTTTGATAAAAGCCATCTATGACAAACCATCAGCCAACATCATACTAAAAGGACAAAAACTGAAAGCTTTCCCTCTAAAATCAGGAATAAGACAAGGTTGTCAACTGTCTCCACTCTTATTTAACATAGTCCTGGAAACTTTAGCCACAGCAATTAGACAAGAGAAAGAAATAAAAGGAATAATGACAGGACAGGAAGAAGTTAAATTCTCATTATTTGCAGATGACATGATACACTACATAGAAGACCCCAAAAACTCCACTAAAAATCTGCTAGATTTAATAAGCAAAATCAGTTGTGTAGCTGGATACAAAGTCAACACTCAAAAATCAATAGCCTTCCTGTACATGAATAACAAACCCACTGAGAGAGAAATTAGGGAAACAACACCTTTCACAATAGCATCCAAGAAAATGAAATACCTAAGAATCATCTAGTGAAGGATGTAAAATACCTCTACACTGAAAACTACACTACTCTGAAAAAGAAGATTGAAGAGTATATCAGAAAATGGAAAGATATCCCTTGGTCTTGGTTAGAAAGAATGAATATATTGAAATGGTCATACTTCTAAAACTGTTATACAGATTTAATGCAATTCCAATCAAAATTCCAATAGCATATCTCACAGAATTAGAGAATTCAATCCTAAAATTCATATGGAACCAGAAAAGACCTAGAATAGCAAAAGCAATTCTGGGCAACAAAAATAAGGCAGGGGGCATCATAATCCCTGACTTGAAATTATACTATAAAGCTACTGTGATAAAAACAGCATGGTACTGGCAAAAAACAGACCCAAAGATCAATGAAACAGATTAGAAGATGCAGAAACAACTCCAGACATACTCAGCCACCTTATCTTTGACAAAGATGCCAAACACATTCACTGGAAGAAAGATAGCCTCTTTAATAAATGGTGCTGAAAAAACTAGCTCTGCACATGCTGAAGATTAAAATTGGACCCATATGTTTCACCATGCACTGAACTGAATTCAAAATGGATCAAAGATCTAAATATTAAAACAGAAACATCAAATCTGCTGGAAGATAGAATAGGTAAAACTCTTGAAGACATTGGTGTAGGCAAAGACGATGAATAAAAGCCTGATCACACAGGAACTACCAAAGAATCAACTGGGATCTCATCTTATTAAAAATCTTTTGCACAGCAAGAGAAACCACCAACAGAGTGAAGAGACAACCCACAATGTGGGAAAAAATGTTTGCCAGCTATTCCTCAGGCAAAGGATTACTATCAAGAACATGTAAAGGACTCAAAAAAATCAGATCTCCCAAATTTAAAGACCCAATCCAAAAATGGGTACCTGAGGTGAATACACAGTTCTCAGATGAACAAATATAAAGAGTAAATAAATATGTGAAAAAACGTTCAACATCACTGATCTTTTGAGAGATGCAAATTAAAACAACACTGAGATTCCGTCTTACCCCAGAAAGAATGGCTATTTTTGTGTGTGTGTGGGTATCAGGGGTCGACCTCAGGACCTCGTGCATCAGCAGGCACCTGTGTCGCTGAGCGATATCACCGGCCCTTTTTTCATATGTGGGTTCTGGGAGTCAAACTCAGGCCCTCGCGCTTGCCAGGCAGGTGTTTACACCACTGAGCCATCTCACTGGCCCAAGAATGGCTATTATCAAGAAATCAACCAATGACAAATGCTGGTGGGGCTGTTGGGAAAAAGGAACCTTTCTCCACTGTTGGTGGGAGTGTAGACTGGTGCAAAAATCACTGTAGAAATCAGTATGGAGATTCCTCAAAAAATTAGGATTGGAGGTCCCATTTGACCCAACAATTTCCCTTCTGGTATCTTCCCAGAAGAATTAAAAACATCATACCACAGCAATACATGTGCACCCATGTTTATAGTAACACAATTTGTAATAGCTAGATCTTGGAAACAACCCAAATGTCCATCAACCGAAGAATGGAGAAAAAAGTTGTGGTCTTTTTATACAATGGAGTACTACTCAGCCATAAAGAAAGATAAACTGGAGACTTTTATAGGTAAATGGATGCAACTTAAGACCATACTCATAAGTGAAATAAACCAGACACACATATGTAAACATCATATTGTCTCCCTAGTGTGAGAAGCTGAAAGAGTAAATAAGATCCAAAATGTTCAATAGATATTGTAAAATGGGAAGAAATTGTGCAAAAGGAAAGAGAATCTGGGATGGAGGAAGGGAGCAAGAAAGAAGCGAAAAGCAAAAAAAAAAAAAAAATATATATATATATATGACAGTTAAGATAGTTATACTACTCATTTCTCTGTTATTGAAAATGAACTTTATCTTTGTGATTGAAAATGAACATTCTGCAAGTTAGTCACCATTTATGTGGAACTCTTAGACATAAAGTGCAGCCTGCAGTGATGCAGTATTATACAATTATCTTGGTTGACTAACCTTTTTCAAAAAACCCAGAAACTCAGTGTGAATTTATATAATACTCATTACTCAATGGTGCAAATTCTATGGTCAGCCCCAACTCCACAATATAGTCATAGCAAGGAGAGAAAGCTCTACCAGCCTAGGGAATCAAGGGAATTTGTCCCTCCACCCCTCAAAACTCACTGGTAAAACACTGTTGTAATATTTGGAGCTTTGTCCATGGCTGTACAACTAATCCCTTTTGTTATGAGGATCACACCTTAACATGAAGTCTGTATTGGCAAATTTCATTCTTTCATTTTAGCAATTAAGATGGAATTAAGATGGAAAATTAAGAAACTGGATACTTATTCCAAATAAGACCACCTTTAAACTTTCATTTGACCTTGTATAATACAAGTTTCATTTCCTTACTTTAGCATCCTTATTTATAAAATTAGAGGTTTGGAGTAGGTGACCTGTAAGGCCCTGTCAAGTTCCAATATTCTACTTCATGGCTCACCAGATAATTCAGCTTGGCATTGAAGACAAGTTTGTAACAGAATTGGGCACACAATCTAAATAAATTTTAAAATAAAATTTATTATTTCACTTTGTCTCATTTTTCTTTCTCTTAAGCAATCTGCAATGATCACTGCATCTTTTAGATAGGATGTCATTAAAGGCTAAAATTAAAGGTACTGAGTCACTTTTCTTAATTGGGAAATGGAAAAGTTGTGTACACAATTTTTTTGTGTGTCTCATCTAGGCTCTATGTCTTGCATACAAATTTCAGGGAGAAAAATAACCTTCAATACTGGCAGCGCCTATGTGAAAATGTATCTCCGTAGAACTACTGAAAGACATTTTCAGAGAGCAAAGGTCCTCATAAAGCTCATGTCCACACTCTTGTCAAAATGGCTCAACAATCCCCAAATCTGAAGACTCAGATAATTTATGACATAATCAACTAAAAGGATGTGATTTTTTTTTTTATTTAATGAAGAGCTTTTTCATAAGCAATGCTTTGTAGGAATGCAATGTTTAAAACTAATGAATGCCATGTATATTTATATTAATATTTCCCTATGTAGGAGAATAGAGAGTTCACAAACAGCCACAATAGTACACTATTGTCTAAATAAGTAAAAATTGTATGATCACATTACTCTACACCTTTTAAAAACATTCAAGAATTTAATTTTAAAATCCTACCTACATGCGTGACTAAGATTGCTTGTCAGCCACAATTACTTATTGAACATATTTTACATTTTACAGAAAGTCCAGTGGTGAGAGAAATGTATGTCTTATGCTCCTGATGTGCCTAAGAAGACAAAGGAGCACATACAACAACATAAGTGCATACATTGACACGAGAGAAATAATTAATGTAGTAAGAAGTTATAAAAGGGAAATGGTGAGTTGTAACTTAGGGAAATCTCTTTTGAAAGAGGTGGGACTTGAATTAAAACATAAAAGCTACAACTTGGAAAGGTAGAAAAAAGAATAGAAAATTCTCAGAAAATATAAGGCAATGGGCCGGTGAGATGGCTCAGCGGCTTAAGCGCCTGCCTGGCAAGCGTGAGGGCCCGAGTTCGACTCCTGGAACCCACATACGAAAAAGGGGCCGGTGATATCGCTCAGCGGCACGGGCACCTGCTGGTGTGCGAGGTCCTGAGGTCGACCCCCCGGTACCCACAAAAAAAATAAATAAATAAGGCAAAATCTGTGCTTACACCACTTGGAACTCAGGCTGAACAAGGAGTTTGGAAGGAACGAAACTGTCAGGAAAAGTGTTTTTAAATTTTTAAAGATAAAATATGATAGATAATGCCTTGAAAAATAAACTATGAAAAAAAAAGCAAAAACCTAGAAACTGGTTAGGAGAATTTTACAGAAACCTCAGTAGAAAGTAAAGATAGTCCAAAAATAGGACTAGAGAAAAGTGACAAAGCATGGCATTTTAAGAGTATTATTGCTGGTGTGTAATTGCACAGCTGCTGCAGAGAGTAGAGACAACCGTCAACATTTATATCCCAAAGTCTGCAAACTTGAGAGACTATGGGAAATGCAGCACTAAAAAGAATAATAAAGTCTCCAGGAAAAGAAGTCAATTGAGATAGGTGTTGGAACAAGAGAGAAAGAAAGAACTAGTGGTGTTGAATTTGAATCTTAGTGTGGCAAAAATAGAAATGGGACACAGGGGACATTTTTAATATGATGAATGTACTTGAGAACTATTAGCTTGGAGCCAAGAAAATAAGCATACTTGTCTCCTATATGAAAGGTGCTATAGGAGAGGTTGATAATATTTTTAAGGTTGCAAATGTGAAGAATACAATGAAAAGTATAGATCTTTTGTATAGGTAAAAGACATTCAAAAATATACTTTATTTGGTGCATAATATCAGGACAGACTTGGTTCCCATTCACCTTATCTAAAGCTCAGGACAGCAAAGTTTAGTTTGGTTAAAAAGAGCATGAGAAATAACAATTGAAAAAAGACAAATGTCATTTATTCAGGATCAATTACATACCAAGCATTGTTTTAATATTTTGCATGCACCATTGTCATTTAATAGCCCTTTAATCTCCATAACAATAAATGTTGTATAAATTAGTTTCCGCTTTTGCAGAAGAAAATTACAGAGAATTGCCAAAGAACAGGAAAAATGAACTGAGTTCTTACATCTGAACCTTCTTATATCACTACCCTTATTAAACAGAAATTCTAATCTTTGTTAAAATGGTAAACAAGCTTTTATTCAAGTCTCCTGGAAAGAGAGAAAGCCTACTGCAATACATCAGAGGGATTGAACTCAACTCCAAGCACAGAAAAACAGCTGGAGATTTATAGTCAATGAGCAGAATGAGGGAGTCAGTAGATAAAAATCTATTAAAACCTTGATTAGATATAAAGGACAGGGGAATGCCTGCTAAATAGGGTCCTTACTAAAGGCAGATCAAGGTATCATCCCAGATATCAAGGGCAGGAGGATTCTTAGCTAAACTGAGCTCATTGTTCCATCAGGAGAACCTAAGGATGAGGTCTCATCAACAGTGGAGGGTTCAAGGGAGCCCAAGTAACATTTGATCAAAGAGAGTCTCTGTCACCATCTTTATTTTGCATTAATATCTTCATTCATAAGTTTTTATTCAACCCTACCTATGTGGCAGTATGGTAGGAACACCAAGATAAATTTTCCACCCTTTTGGAACTTGGTTAGTTTCAATTCCTCCTTTATGTCTCAGCTGAGAGTTCTACTTCACTAGGAAGATTTCTCAGACTGCCCTTAACCTAGACCTACATCTACATCACTCTCTGGATTGTAACGTCCTGTGTACTTGTCTATATCCTCACAGATTACAAGCTCTGTGAGGATAAGGGCTATGTCAGCCTAGTTCATTCATTCCCATTAACTAGCAATAAAACTGGCCAAGCAGTACATTAGTAAGTGGTTGACGAAATTTGTAAAATAAAGATAATGAAAGTAAAAAAATAGAAGTTATCTGAATGCTAGTCAAAAAGAGATCCCATTGTTCTCAGATACAAGAGATATAGAAAAAGTCAAATAAGTGATGAATTGCAAAGAAATTATCAAAGGGAGGAGCCCAAGTGTCTTTTGAGTTATTTGAAGTCTAAAGTATTCATGGGGCCAAAGAGCAAAAGTGCTGAATTTCAGATACAATTTGTTAGGACATAGAACTTGAAATTGATCCCAAATCAAATTATCTTTTTGTGTGTGTGTGTGGGGGTACCGGGGGTCAACCTCAGAACCTCACGCACCAGCAGGCGCCCGTGCCACTGAGCGATATCACTGGCCCTTTTTTCGTATGGGGGTTCCGGGAGTCGAACTCGGGCCCTCACGCTTGCCAGGCAGGCGCTTACGCCGCTGAGCCATCTCACCAGCCCAAATTATCTTGATCTAGAAGCAATTATAATCCTTTTAATTAAAAGAATCTCTTATAGCTCAGTTTAATTAATGGTGTAATCCCTTTCTTTTTCTGGACCTCATTTTCCTCATTAGTAATTTGTGGATCACATAATTATGAGTATCACACAAACCAATACCTGCAATGGGTAAGGAGCATTTCCTGGCACATAATAAAAACTCCATGCATGCTTGATGCAACATAAAAAAGAAAAAAATACAAGTTAGCATTGTGTAACAAGTCTGGAGTACAATATGAGGCACTGTGAATAAATTGTATTGTTTGATTGTAGCTATAAAAGCAATTGAGTCACAAGTCTAACATTCAACATTCTCATATCACTGTATCTCTATTGATCAGTGAGTAGAGTTATCTGCATTTATGCTAGGTATCAACCTCAATTCTGGGTATTATTTGTATCTTGTAATTGTAGGACTAGAAAAGTGACACTTTAAAATCAAAAGATATTAAGAAGCCTCTTCACATGCATCTGTACAGTTTTTACCATATTTAGTTTTCTTTATCTGTAAATTCAGTATCATGGCTGACTTTCCTATATCTGATTAACTTAGCTGAAATGATAGCTCAGAACGCCGTCATATTTTATGAATAATTAAGGGCCTTTATTTCTCTTAGTACCTCTGATAATTTAAAAGGATATTTCCATGCTGAGAACTTACCCTATTTACTAATTCTGAGTTCATATTGATTTCATATCAGTCTAAGTCTCGGTTCATAAACTATTTAGCACTGGGGCAACCCATTCAGGACCCCTCCTGTCTCTCAGGAGTTATTCCTATTCCCTGTTCCCCTTCTCCTATTCTCCATTCCTTTTCTCCAATACATTTTCATGCTCTTAAAAAAAATAAACTACTTAGCACTTATGTTTTAGCCTGTCATCACAAATAACACAATTTTGTTCTTGCTAATACATGTCTGCATAAGGACCTCCACTTTTTAATCACAGTGGTATCCTATACTCCGAAAAGTAAAATTATCTTGAGTTATATATAAAAAAATAAGGTTGGATTAGGGCAGGAATGGTTTTTCAACTTTTTTCTTGTCTCTCTGACTTCCTCTCCAATGATCGTTTCATGTTGGAAACTGTTGATCAAATCCCAACAAACATTTAGAGTTTTAAATGCCAACGTGTAGCACCTGCATCCTTGAAAGCAATGATTATAGGGGAAAAATGTTGAACAGCTTCAGTATTATTTATCATCTTTCCCGGTGTGCTGGGTATAATGCTTCTCTAATTACTGACATTTGGATTACACATTTCAGTTTACAGTAAAATAGTACTGTGTATTGCATCATTATATAATTCTGTAAATAGATGTCATCTTCCCACATCTGACTGACTAGGAAACTGAGATACATATCAATGGCTCAGCAGTAGAACTAAGGTCACAACTTCTGAGTCCCCTCCTGTTATGGTTTGTGTCTGGATGCCCCCAAAAGCCTCATATGGTCGTGGGGGGCAGGCTTATCAGAGGTTGCTAAATCTAGAGTTTGTGATGGGTTCATTGTCTAGTGTTGGGACCGGGAGTGAGTGCTACACTCGCCCTATGGTGGGAAGCCTGCATACAATATAAGGGAGGGACAGAGCCCTGCTTTCCTTTTTTGCTCTTGTTGTGTGCTTTTGGTATCTTCCACCACCATGAACTGTTGCCCTTCTGCCATGCCACCCTGCCTTGGAGCCAGCTGATTATGATCTGAAACCCTTTCTCCCTTTAACTTTGGGTGTCGGGTATTTTGCCTCAGCAACGAGAGAAAAGTAACCATGACACCTCCCACCCCACTGTCACCTCCATTGCCAGGTCACACTCTCCCACTCCAAGTACTGCTTCCTGTCCACTATTCAACAGTGACCTTATCATTATTATCTGGGTTTGTAGTAAGAATCACTGTATCAATCTGTTAATACACAGCTTCGATGTTAATGCACTGAAGTCAAGTGCATTGCCTTTCAACAAAATCATGGGGTCAGCCCTTCACAGGTCTATTCGTTCCCTAACACCTTTTATTTCAGAAAAAAAATCCAATTTATTTATTTGTTCCCAAACCAGAGGCACTAGATAATGTGTATTCTTTGCATTGATGCTAAAGGATCTGAGGCCCGGTGGACCACACAAAGACTGTTCAATTTCAGACTTCACAGTGGAAGAGCATATGCATCTGACTTTCAAACCAGTGTTAAAGACCCATGCTTCCAACAAGGAACAGGAGAGATTAAAGTTTCCTAAATCCCTACAGGTAAGTGATTCTAAACCTTGCTGCACAATAGAATCACCTGGGGAGCTTTTAAAAAAATACTAACATCCAGGTCCCTTCTCTGAGAGTCACATTTAATTGGTCTGACATGCTCCCTGAGTGATTCTAATGGGTAACCAAGGTTGAAAGACACTCATTTAAGTCATAACCGAGAGCAGTCCTTCTCAACAGTGGCTATACACTAGGATTTCCTGAGCATTTAAACAGTACTGATGCCAATTAACTCAGAAGCTCCACAGTTGATTTTGACATGTAGTTGAGTTGGGAAATCGTATCACTAAAATGGTTATAACTCATTACGTAGCCTACAGATTAGCAAAAACAAGCAAACAGCAGTAATTGAAGATTTTCAGACTCCATTCCAGGGTTCCAGAGCCTGAATACATATTTTAACAAGTTCCCAGGGAGTGAGCGTGAGCATTAAAATATGGGAAGCTATGGATCGCTTTTCTAAAAATCTGAGGACAATTTTAAATTAGCCTTATTCTTTGATTTTTTTTTTTCCTTTCATTTGACTCATTTCTCAAGTCCCAGGTAAGTGTCTTTTCCTGACTAGGGCCACTGAGGTAAATATCTACCATGTATGCTAACTGCCACACAGTGCAAAAAATGTTTGCTGATGCCTAATTAATATCAAGTGGCTGCTTAGTACTAAGCTTACTCCTGGGCCTGCAATCCAAGACCCTTCATGACAGAAACTGAGTTAATATCTTTCTTGTTAACTTTTACCCATCTATCCCCACACCACACTACACCTAAATACAGAATACTTTGCTTTGCTGAGTATTATCCAGCCCTTCTAGGTACTTACCTATGTATCCATCTCTATTTGACATACTTTCCTTCCACGTTCACTTAAAATTTGTTTAATGCTATTGTTTGATGAAAATTTCTCTGATTCCATTGCAACCCTCAGTGGTAATAACTTCTCCTGACACAGAGTATTCATAGCATCCTACCTGTAACTCCCCTGTGGCCTTGCTATATACCCTTGATCAGATGATAAGTTATGCTAGGAAAAGACCTGTGCATAATTCACTTCGATAAAACTCATACAACATTTCTCAGAGTTCTTTGGTCTTTTTTTTTTATCTTTTTCTTCTAGGTTTTTATGATTGAGTAGTTTAAATCAATCTTCTTTGTATAGCCAGACATAAGCTTTCTGTCCTGGATATATTTAGTTCAGTATTTAAGAAACTGTGCTCTTTGCAGAACATGAATTATAAATTTCTAAGAAAAATATTGTATAGGCAGTTTGGAAACTTCACTTGCTCAAATACTTTTTCCAAAGGAACTTATTATAGACATCATTTGGACAACTACCCTATGTGATTCTGAAGTAGATCCTGGGTTGGGATATTTTTCATAATAGTGAGTAAGCCATCCAAGACAAAGTTAGGATGTTGCAGATTTTCAGAGCTTAGCTAGCTATGTCATCAACATTTCTTCCTTTTCACTGGGAACATGAAAGTCCTGACCAAAAGAGACAGAATACGATAATAGTATTTTTCTGAGGCTGACTGGGTAAAAGTTTAAGAGCAAATTATCTTCATAGAAAAAAAAAAACAATAAAATCACAGCTGTTATTGCTTGGGGAACTTCTGTGTTATAGGTTGATTAGCTAAGGACCTTTCCCATACTATCAGTTATATCTGAGAAATAGGAAAGTGCTCTTTGTGTTTGAATTATTATAGGGAATACTTGTACTTGATGGTCTTAGATGTAGTGTACTCAACTTGTTTTCTTTCTTTCCTTTTTTTTTTGTGGGTACCAGGGATCAACTTCAAGACCTCGCGCACCAGCAGGTGCCCGTGCCACTGAGCGATATCACCGGCCCTTTTTTCGTATGTGGGTACCGGGAGTAGAACTCAGGACCACACACATGCGAGGCAGGCACTTATACCGCTGAGCCATCTCACCGGCCCTCAACTTGTTTTCTTAAAAAATATGAAATAAAAGGTTTGCTGGGGGGAAGTAAGTAGAAAAATACATTTATTTCCTTCAAAATTCTGAGAAGCTTCTATGATATTTGAAAAACAACAGAAAAACAACTTTAACAGATGGTACTAATTAGTATCTCAGAATTCATTGGAAACTATGTCAAAGTTGACTGGCTAGTTGTAAAAATATTTCTAACCAGATGTTCTAAAAGTGCTCTCATACATATCCTAAGATGTTTGGCACCATTTTGTCAATGTTGAGAAATCCAAGAGACTAAGACAGGTACTCTGCTTGATGGATAATTTCCAGAAAGGTCAGTTCTCCATTCAAATTAATAAGAAAGCGTCCCTCTATGGGGATGATTTCGTATGTCCTAATGGAATGGAGGGGGAAAGTAGCTTAGTCTTTATAGCAAAGACAAAGAATAATGTGTCAGGCATATTTATTTCATGTTTTTCGACATCCATATTTATTTCTGTTGACACTATATTTCAGAGAATCCCAACAACCACATCTTTTGTTTTTTTGCTTTCTTTTCTGGTTCCCACAAAAAGGGGAAAAAATACAGTATTTTTATGGTGTAGAGAAATTTCATACTGACTTACTTTGTGTTTTTTCAATTATTTTAAAAATAAAGCCCTACTACCTCTGTATCATTGAGTAGAGTGACACTGAAATATCTCACCTATAACACAACTTTCCCTGGCCATAAACTTTTATTTTAAATTGCTTTAATGCTCATAAATAAATGTCTGTACCAACTGAATTGTAAGAAAATTTAACAACATGTTTCTACCATCTACACTGCAGTTTCTAAACTTAGCTACACACTGAAATTACCTTTATGCCTATAAAAATATTGATACCTGGATCCCACCCTCAGAGGTGGACATATAATAAACTTTGTATGTGGCCTAGGGAACAGTATTTTAAAAATATTACTACATACTTCTAACTTGCAGATGAGATTTAACAACATAGTTTTAACCAAACTTTTCAAAAATGGATTTCAATAACCCTTTGAGGCCCAGGTGAACTAATGGCACGTGTTTTAGTCACTTTAGTCACTTTAGTCTCATCATTAAGACAAAATACCTGACCCTTACAACTTAAAAAAGGAGAAGTTTATTTTGGCTCCTGGTTTTCAGTCCATGGTCAGCTGCCTTCCAGGCAGAAATGGCCTGGAAAAAAGGCCTGGGCTCATCCCATAGCAGCCAGGACATGAAGAGGTGAGAGATGAGCCACGGAGGGAAATGTACCCTTCCAGGTCACAACCCCCAGTGACACAGCTCCACCCAAACGCCACCTAGCAACACATTCAGCTACTGAACTCGTCAATGGATGAGTCCACCAAGGAGTATCGAGCCCTCATGACCCAATCATCTCCCAAAAGCCCTGCCTCTGACTGCATGAGAGTTTGGGGGAAATTTCTAAATCTAAACCCTAACAGCATGAATTCTAATCTCCACTTCAACATTTTATTTTAGATTTTGTTACTGGATACTCTCTAAGATCAGGAGGTCTTCTGAACATTCAATTGCAAATCAGAACACAGATGACCTGCTTGGGAGGGCATTGATAAAGAATAATTAATAAACTATCTATAAAATCCCTTTTTTGGTAAAGAAGGAAATGCATATGCATAACCACCACCATTTTGATCTGCTACCCATATTATCTCTCATAGCCATCTGATATGCTGACCACTTATTTGTATCCACTATGAATAGACATTTTTTCTTGCATCACTTTTAGACACTTCTACTCACCCTATAAAGTAAGAATGAATATGCATGTCCTTATTTCTTTACCTTTTGTGTTTCTATGAAAGTCATAATAATAATTAATTTAGGTAACTAAATTATCCCCAAATACAGACATGAACTTGTGAATCAAATTATAAAACCTATATATAAGTCTAATGAATAAAAACAATGTATAAAAATGTAAATTAATGACAGAACCAGTTGACTCAGTGTCACATTCAGGTAACTTCTGCTGGACTCTATGTTCTCTCCAGTGAAACACTAACTATATTGTATGCCACATGGAAGATAGCCAAGGTGAATGGCCTATAAGAAGTTGTTCTATCTGCCAGGAAATAACTCTTAATTGTTGAAAAACAACTCCAAAAGTGAAAAAAGCCATTGGTCAGGGCTAGGCTCATTATCAAAATGGGAGCATAATTATGGACAAAGATATTCACAGGTACCCAGCTATATTATCCATTCTCCTGTTTAATTATCCCCTCTTTCACACTATAGAAGATACTTTTTGTGGGCAATTGTAAGCCTATCTTCCATGCCCAAATCTAGGTGTCTTGATAGTTAACAGTAGCTCCAGAAGAAGTTTATGTTTGATAAACTCCCCCTCACCATCTTAATACCAATTATAAAGAGACCAAATCTCAGACAAATTTTGTCCTGCATAAAACGGTTACTAATTAAATATTTAATAGCAAGTTAGTTTGGGGCTCAAGGAAGTCCAAGCTTCTTGTTCTTTCAGAGATTCAAAATACCACCTTGCAATAAAAATTCCCTGGAGAGGTCATACCAAGCCTTCCTGTGGACTCTGTTCTCCCCACAGCAGGATTCCAAAATCCCAATAGTAACAACGTATAGCTTGTGCTGGGAAAGCAGAAGTCAGAGTTTAGAGGTCCATACTAGATCTTTTAGAATCTACTTGACTGATGGAAGTAGCCTTTCTGTGACTGTACATGAAAGTACATTGGGTTTCTCAAATATTTTTGACATTACATTTCTTTCAGAAAGTTTTAATTTCACCAGTAAAGGAACATTTCTAGTATTCATACACTCATATTAATTAACAGGACACTGTGTATCTTACTTTCTTTCTTTGTTGCTGATACCCACAATTTAAAAGAGGAGAGGTTTATTTTGGCTCACAGTTTGTAGAGCTTTCACTCCATAGCTGGTTGGCTCCAAGGCAGGGCAGCATGGCAGAGGGGTACCGCAGAAAAGAATTGCTCATGACATGGCAGGCAGGAAGCAGAAAGAGATCAGAGGAAGGAGGGAGGGAGGTGAACTCTTCCAGGCCACGCTGCCAGTGACCCACCTCCTCAAACCAGTCTTCACCTCCCAACATCACATTTAGCTATCAGCTCATCAGCAAACTAATCCACCGATGAGTATCCCGGCCCGAGATCCAATCACTATGAGAGTATGAGGCTCTTGAGGAACATCTAGATATTAGCCATAACATTGTGTTCAATAAAAACCAAATGCTAGCATTCAGGATAAAAACTAACAATGCTTGGTTGTACCGCAAGATGTACAGACTTGTCGTAGCTGCCTCCTGATGAGAAAGCTAATTGTCCAGTGTGGTTCCACGATTAGAACTGTACAGCACTGGGAAATGTTTTTAAAAATTCGTTTGATATATATATCACAAATATATGTTGTATGTATATATAAAATTATTTTCTACATTGAATTATTTAAAATAACAGTCACTATAATGTGCTGCTTCTGATTCTAGTCTGCAATTTTTTTTCTTATTTCAATGTATTTTTTAATGTCTGCTTTCCTTCCTGAATTAAAAGCTCCTTAAAAACAGAAGTATTTTATGTTGTTTATTCTGTCCTCTCCATGGTTTTAGTATGATTCCTCACTTGTAGATGCATTTAATAATATCTTGAATAAATTATTTTCTAGTTCTAATTCTTGCTATATACTGAACATTTTGTCTTTCAACAGAAATCTTCTTTGAAGATACTACCTGGTGTTTTTATTTTAAATAAAGGGAAATCTAAGAAGAATCAGTCATTTTATTAGTTAAGAGGGAATGCAGGCAGAAATGGCTTTAGGGCATCAGTCTTCAGAAATTAAATTATCACTCTGTCATTTTTAAGAAAGAAGAAAAAACTGCAAGTGACCTCAGATGACTCAACAACTTGGTACAGACACTCTACAGTTGTCATCACTAACAAACAGCTCCACAGTAATTTCAAATTCCAACCACTTATTTTGTGAGAAAGAAGATTAATTGGGAGGGTGCAATGGTCATTACTCATCCACCTTGCTGAGGTTTCCATCTTTTTTGTTCCAGTTTCTTTCTTAGAGGCGTATGTTGAAAGATAGATGTGAGACGATTTGCCAGCTTCATTTTGAGAAATCACCAATTGGGAGGTTAAAACTGACATTTATTTTTTGCTTTTATAAATGCTAAATGCTGAGATACCTACTAGTGTGAATAACTCCTAAAAAGCCTCCTAATAATTTGTGAAGCTAATTGTATCTCATATGGTTTTAAGCGTAACCTGAATTTGGTAGATCTGTCTCAGCAGACAGCCTGTTTCTAGGTACTGATTTCCTGATAGGTTTTTGAAAGTACAAGGACTCTCCATTATAGCTAAGTAAATACACATCTTCAGAGCTCAATAAGTTAACAAAATGACTAAAATTATCCAACTTGTAAAATTGTGAATTTTCCTGGAGTTTAATATCATGTCTCTGCACTAAATAGAAAAACTCTACCGCAGTTGTGTAGAGAGAACAATGCATATGTCTGGAAATGAGTCCCCAGTGAATTACCTCACTGTCTGATTTACCTTTCTGAACCCTCTGTAGACATTTGAATACTATAAATCTAAAGATATTGTGAAGGAGACTATAAGAGACACATTGGTAAATTAAGGAGGTCCTTCTGAGAGAAAGAATGAATACAACCAATATTGATTTAAGCAACTGTAATGACATGCAGAAAAACAAAAAATTAAGATAAGCATTGTAAAAAGTTTGGCACTAATCTAAGTGCATTAATTATACAGAAAATATAAAAGATGTTTATAATAAGAAGAATTAGAAAAAAAGATGTAATTGGATGATCAAAGGAATTATTAGAAAACTCTAGAAAAATGATAAAAGAGAACCTGAAAATCTACACTCAGGTCCAGTAAAGTTGACCTTTGAAAATTATAAATCATTAAAAAAACTTTCAACCATGTGCTCCTGATTTTGCTTAGTTGTGAAGCATATCACACATAATTTAGGTGCGATAACAGCTAAGGTATGAGAGCTTTTCTAATACTGTACCTTTCTTTTATAAACTGGAACAGATATAATGCTTCCCTCTTAATAGTTTCTCTTCCTCTTTTGCCTTATTGTTTGCTATCTGGTGTGGGACACAAGTCACAGATGCTTCCTTGGAGCTGCACAACCTCATCTCTCAGATGTACCAGAGCAAAGCACAGGAAGCAAACAAACCAATGAACCAAAAGGAAAGGGCCGGGACTCCTCTGTGATGAGTACTCGCTGAGACAGAGAGCAGACCTGCTGCAGAGTAATTAACAGCCGCTCTCTCTGTATACTATGTGCTTATAATTCAACCAAGTTTTCTCTACAGAAAACACATTGGTGTTATTTCTTTACTGTGCTTGCTTTACTGTGCTTTGCTTTATATATATAAAACCTCACATAATTCTCATAAAAACCTATGATAATGATCTGATTATCTCTGCTTCATTAATGAGACATGGGACACTAACAATGTAAGAAAGCTCACCTGATGTCATATAAATACTGATCAGAAAACTGGAATTCCATAACAAATCTAGCTAACATCAGAGTCAGTGATGTTCTCTGTATTGCCTCGAATAATAAAAATGGAATTAGGGCCGGTGAGACGGCTCAGCGGCTTAAGCGCCTGCCTTGCAAGCGCGAAGGCCCGAGTTCGACTCCCGGAACCCACATACGAAAAAGGGGCCGGTGATATCGCTCAGCGGCACGGGTGCCTGTTGGCGCGCGAGGTCCTGAGGTCGTCCCCCCGGTACCCACAAAAAAAAAAAAAAAAAAAAAAAAAAAAAAAAAAAAATAAAAATGGAATTAGAACATGAATGCCATAAGAAAATGGCAAATTAAGAGCCTCTGAATTGGAAGAAGAGGGGGATCTCTCTAAGATAAATTCGTAGAAAAACCAGAAAGCAAATCTATTTTAAGGTTTATATGGTAGAATATGAGGATATTATTCTTTCTACTTGGTGTTCTCCATAGAAAACCAAGAACATAATATGGAGAGAGTAAAAGGAATTAGCTTATGAGATTGGGGATGCTGAGAAGTTCCAAGATCTGCCATCAGCAAGCTGAAAACCTCGAAACTTAAGTGAGGAGATAGCTCCGGACTAAGTCCAGAGGCCTGAGAGCAAGGAGCTGATGGTGTAGGTCTCAGTCTGAGAGCAAGAGGAAATACTCCTCTGAGCTCAGCAATTAGACAAAGACTGAATTCTCTCCCCTCTTCCTTTATGTTTTATTCATGCCCTGAAGGGGCCTGATCCCCATCTATAATTGGCAGTGGGCAATCTGCTACATCAGGCAACCGATTCCATTTCTAATCTCACCTAGAAACAGCCTCACGAGTACACCCAGAAATAATAACCATGTATGCAGGCACAACCCCATTACTCACTATGTTAACCACTGAAGTTGTGAACCAAACTAAGATAGTATCATAAAATCTGTATCTTAAGAGGTTTGTGTCTAACCTCTTCAGCTTTTAACTTGAGCTAGCCAAATTTCCAGTTGAATTATAAATGTGGCCCTGAGAAGACAAAAGCCTTTTCTCCAAGAACTGCAACGATCTATAAATTTTATGTGAAACTCAGGAAACCATTTATAATATGTTTTTCTGACATTAGGCTTGAAGAAACACTTTATTTGCATAATCGATTGAAATATTATTTAAATGACCTCCATGTTGAAGTGGCTTGCAAGGTGAGAATGATTTTTTCACTTAATTTATTTTTATTATACTCATTAAAGTGTCTTAACTCTACAAATTAATGAGTTTCACTGTGACATTTCCATGCATGCATATGTCATGATTATCTTTTTGTATCTGGCTTATTTTTCTTAACATGGTATCTTTCAGTTCTGTCCTTATTCTGGCACATGACATGAATTTATTCTTCTTTATGACTGAATCAGAATTTTTAAAGGACCTCTTCACAAAACAAAAATGTCCAGATCTCATTGACATGGTCAAATAACAAGACAGTTAATGTGCTTTGTCCGCTTGAGATTTTATTCTAGTTTGCTGTGGGTTGAAAGACTAGGAATAGAAAAAGCTCTGAACCGGACATTCTTCATCCGAACACTTGGGGCAGCCTCCAATCCACAATGTGAATCTCAGAGGCTCTCTTACCCTGCAGAGGTTCTAAAACTCATAGTTTTCTTTCATAAAGATTGCCTCTCATTTAATGATCAAAATAAAATCCAATCCTGTTTTTCTTTTATTCTTAGTTGCCAAAAGGAAAAGCTATTTTAAAGTTTATTTATTACATAAACATAATAATTACATAAATTAAGGAAAATCTATCATAATTTTATCCCTTCAACTTTAAATCTTTGTGCTTCAATGTAATCATTATGTTCTGCAAATTTGTACTAATAAAAATTATAAAAGTAAAAATTAATAAATTTTTTCAGCTTTTTCTTGGTTTTCTGTAACTTGCCCTAAGAAAGAAAATTTGAATTTGGCTATATTTGGGATATACATAATATTATGTCATTTGATTCTGTCAATCATGGCAGATATTTACCATGCCACTACACAGACTTAATTAATGCTGTAATAACACATAAATCATTATTTATGGTATCATTTATTATGGCACATGGAAATGTATTTAAATTTGTGTCAAGTATAATGTGCAATTTCATAATCATGCATTCATGTTTTTCAAGTAATGATTATGTTTTCTTTATATTTGATTTCCAAAGCCTACTTTCATATTTATATCTTTCTTATTTATATATTGCTTTTAGTAGTCTCAGATTTTTCCTGAATAAGGTATAAATCTAGTTAAACGAGATCAACAAGCAAAAGAACATATTCTAAAGATCACATGTTTGGATTTTGTCCTAGGTGAGAGGCAAGGAAAGTGACAGGCAAAAATGGGGAAGAAATCACTATTCTTTTCCTCCTGTCAGCTTCAGTCTTACTGGTCTTGCATCCCACAGCTTTTCCTTATTCTCATTCGACCCTGGAGACAAGTCTGAGAATATAGTATAAAAGCAACAGCTTTGCAAAGCATTGGTTTTCTAATCACGAACCTTCCAACAGTGTATTTTATGGATAAATAATTTTAAGGGGACTTTCTTTAACTATTGAAATGTGGTTAAAATTTCGTTCTACTTACCTTTCTGGTTACAATTCTCTCACCCTCCAATGTAGCTCAACGCTCACTCAACTAAACTCTAACTCAACTCAAAACATTCATTATCTCTGTGCTCAAATATTCAGTGCCCATTGTCTACCTGATTAACTCCAAACTTCTCTACCCAATCCTTTTCATTTCTTCCTTCCTAATTGATGAGTTAAAAACAAACAAAAAGCCCCACTGATCACGGGCTAAAATATTATTGTGAAAGTCCACATTCTGAAACATGCATGACCTCAGGTAGAGAGGCTGTTTATGCAATGAAGAAATGGAACCATCCAAGACTTCTACTAAAATGTATACTAAGTCGTTATGTAACTTCAGACAAGTTTTCAAATCTCTCTCTCTCTTACTTCTTCCACACTCACAAAGAGCTACTTCAGAGGGTGGTTTTACAGATTAAGCAAGTGAATAGCTGGACGACCCAACCGCAATCCCCAAATAACAGTGAGCCATTATTATGATTATCTGTCTTGCCTTTCCTTTGTGATGGGGAGGGTAGAATTCTATTTGAAAAATTAGGGCCGGTGAGATGGCTCAGTGGCTAAAGCGCCTGCCTGGCAAGCATGAGGGCCCGAGTTCGACTCCCGGAACGCACATACGAAAAAGGGGCCGGTGATATCGCTTAGCGGCACGGGCGCCTACTGGCGCGTGAGGCCCTGAGGTCGACCCCCCCGGTACCCACAAAAAAAAAAAATTAATAGTTCACATGGAACAAATTATTAAAATTTAAAACACTGCTTAATTTTTAAGGCGAAAATAATTCAGCCTCAGCTATAGAGACCTGTGTGCCATTTCTTGCTCTGTAAAATATGCAGTTTATACTTTCCAGGTCAAGATGATTTTCACATGTAAAATGACTGTCTTCCATTTCAATATGTTGAAAACCTTGCCATTTTTATTGACACCCACCCTCTCTAAAACCATGTCTAAACTTACCCAACTAGTAGCCTCTCCTTTCTCTCACCTTCCAAAGAGACATTTATTTTTTTCTTTCTTTCTTTCTTCCTTCCTTTCTTTCTGTTTCTTTCTTTCTTTCCTTATTTCCTTCTTTCTTTCTTTCTTTTCCTTCCTTCCTTCCTCCCTTAGGATTGAACCTAGAGCCTCACATATGCTAGGCAAGTGCTCTACCACTAAGCTACACTTCCAGTCCCAGTTCTTTTATTTTTTTATGCAATTTTCCCACTCATACCATAATTTTTTCCTCTAGACTGTGAGCCACTTGAAAGTAATATCTGTTAAGATTTTTATCATCGAGTCCATCAACAATACTTATTTATGGTTGTGTCAATAAATATCTGTGGCATTGAACTAAAACATTACTCAATAATTACACTAACAAATAGGGAAAATAAATCCAATAATGTCCATATTTCTACCAGAAAAAATAAAATGTTATATAAGTTACAATATTTCTTAAATGATAACCAAAATTGGTGACATCATCTTTTTAAAAGAGCAAAATTTCTCCCTGAGCATATTTTAGAGTTTGGTTAGCAGAGAGTTGAATTTCATACTTTAAGTAATGACATTATTTCAGATTCCAAAATTTGGCCCCATGGCCCCTCTGGCTTAACACAATTCACAGCTAGCAAAAACTGCTTAGTGCTGGATTTCACACCTGGTCTCTAGGGACTGGATGGAGTTTCAGTAAATAACACTGAGAAAGATTATATAGATGCCTGGAAACCATCTGTGCACAGTAGTATAAATGACAAACCGAAGTATTTCATCTGTCATCCCCAAAGTTAACCTCCTACCTCGGGGACTAAGCAGAAGCAGGGTTTCTTTCTGCTGGGCTGGCAGAAGCTTGGCCTTCCCATCTGACTGAGGGCAAAAATGCAAAGTGTGGGAGCACATAAAGACTCCCCTTTATGGAGAGCAGGTTCCTGCTGCAACCCTGTGATTCTGTAAGGCTGCTCTCTCAAGCTGTTTTCCTAAGATCCATCTGGAATTGTTTACACAAGGGCAACTCTTATTTGTGTACTGCCAAACATTAGCACTCTACCTTGTCTAAATGCTTTTCTGTAGATCCAGATAAATAAAAGAGACCACTACAGCAGTTGCAGGGAAAGCAGTTTATTCTCCTCAAAATCCCTCAAGTGTTAAACTTGAGATTCTCTGAGATGTTATACATCTATCTATGCCTCTGTTTTGTTCTGCAGTTGTGGAAATTAGCTTCTAGGCCACAATATGCATCAAACCACCCACCACTGTAGAGCGAGTTCCCTGGTTCTCTCCTTCACCAGCTGGGGATGTGTGACTTCATACCTCCAGATCTTGGCTTTGTCCTCTGTTAAACAAGCAGAATATTATTAGTTTCTGATGGCTCTTCCAGCTTTAATTCATTAAGTCAAACCATCTATGATTTTTCCAGTTTTATTCAGGTTGTTGACAGAATTTCTTTCCTGGGATTTTAGGACTGAATTTCCCCTATGTCTGCCAGTTGTTGCTTAGGGATTGTTCTCAGTTCCAAAGAGGATGCCCTTCCTCATCCGCATGTCACAACATGTGTGTTTGCAATCTTCCAGCTAGCAAAGTAGATTCTTTGACTTTCTCTTCTCCCACCAGCTGGAGAGAACTATATTTTTACAGAGCTTATGTCATTAGAACAGGTCCACCCATATAAAATTAAGTGTGCCATCTGATCTAATCTACTCTAACCAGTCACAGGGCATGGTCTGAGGATGTATACTGATGTAGGGCAATATTCTTAGAATCCTGATTTCCACAGCATCACATGTTATTATAGCTATATGTAATTAATAGTAACTTTTATTTCCCACTGAATCTTCCACTTGGTTGTCACTAATGTATAGAAATATTTTTATATACTTTGAAGCCAGAATATCTTTGTCTAAATCCCAACTTCTCTCCTTATTGGCTGTCTTGACTTTTGTCAAGTCATTTTTAAACTTAGTATTCTCATACATAAAATGGGTATAGTGATAGTTCATTTACCTCCAGGTAATGAAGACAGAATTCGATGAATTAATTTATTATAGATCAATTTAAACAGCACTCAGCAATTGGCGAGTGCTCAGTAGCTGTTATATTGACAGTGATGATGCTTTTACACCGATAACCTCTTTGGCCTCTTTGATAAGTTTTAAGAGTTTGTAAATTTTCCTTGATTCCTCTGTAAATAATTTTTAAAAGACCATCTTTTCTTTCACTTCTTAATCATATCAATTATGATCTTTAAATATTACATCGTCTGGGACTTGTATTACAATGTTGAATTTAATCAGTTACCATAGAAATGATTTCCTGTCAAGATAGCCTAATATTTATCCTTTATATAATTTTGTGAACGTTTGATAGACAGAATTTTATCAAATTGAAGAATTTTCTTCCATTTTTATTTTATATTATCCCCAAAAAATAAATCACTAGTTTTCCCTCTGTACTCTCTGAAATTGTTTCTACTAGATCAATTTCTTGAAGTTTAAGAGGGCACTTATTAAACTAGACCTACTAATATCTACACCTTGTATCATTTTTCTAGGCTGTATATTTTTCATAGTATACTCTTGATTGTCCATGAAAATTTCATGGTGTATTCCTTCTTCCAACTTTTTCTTGAGTCAATGTTTAAATTATTTTGTTTAGAATTCATTTTAGAAATGAGCTTAAAATGGATCATATAGTTTGTCTCAGGCTTCTCAGGAAGTCTTGAGTTTCTGTGTAAAGGAAATAAAGGGCTACCTCCAGGCCACCATAAAGAATACACATGAAGAGGTCACATTGAAACTGATGCCTGAAGATCTTCAAATGTTCCACCACCCAGATGTTGGGGTCCTCCCAGCTGTGGGAGGCAGAATTCTAGGCTGGGTCCAAAGATTCTTCATACCTGATGTGTATACCTTCTATAATCCCACCATCATCAGTTGAATATAACAGAACTACATTATGATAATTTAGCACCTAGAATTATATTATATGACAAATATTAGTAATTTTATGAAGACATTTAAGGTCTCAAATTAGCTTTTAGTTAAACAGAAGGGAAACTGTACTTTTTATGCTTGAACAGGTGAATCCTTAAAAGAAACAGAACCTTCCCCAAAAGAAGTGATTATAACCACAAGAAAATCTCCATTGCTGACTTGAAATAGAAAACTGCCACGTTTGGTAAAGGACCAGGGTGAAAGGTGAATTCCAAGAGCTGAGAACAACAAACTGACAACCAGCAAGGAAAAGAAACGTTAGTGGCTGGGGATTTTTCTCTGTGATACAGAGCTTATCTAGTATGCATGAGGCTCTGGGCTCAATTCCCATACCATAATCAATCGATCAATCAATCAATTTCTGCATCCTAATAGCAAACAACTGTATCTTGACAAGGAAAAATAACTCTGAGCACCAGATGAAATCCCAACTCTGGCCAATACTTTAATTTCAGCCTGATAAAACTCTCAGCAGAAAATTTAGTTTATTTGTATTTCTAGTTATTCGCATTTTTTTCTACCTTTTATCTGGCTGTTGTTACAAACTTTAGAATTAGTGACTTTCTTCAGTTATAAAAATTTTTATCCAATATCTCAACCTCCTTTCAAATGTCACTTCACAGCATCATTGATTTTCTTCTTCTGGATCTCTACTAGATATGTATTTAGTGGTCTTCCACCCTGAAGGACAGCTTTCTAATTGTCTTTACCCTTCCCTACTGGCTCACTTGTTCCCTAATATTTTTTTAAGTTTTCAACTTTTATGTTTCTTTGTTGTTCTCAACATGAAATGGTCAATGGACCTCTCACCTTATATGCTACAAACACCCTCTATATAATTATCTTTATACCCTAACTCAGGTTCAAAGAACTATATCCTTGGTCTATTTGGCTAGGATTTTTGAGTGCCAATAAAAAATGGATGATGACAGTGATGATACTAATGACAATAACAACGATGACAATGCTGTTGCTGCTGTTGTTGCTGCTGCTGCTGCTGCTGACAATGATGATAAGTATCACTTGCAGATTCATGATTTATAAAGAGTCCAGTACAAAACTCATGGACAGCATGATCCTGGTACCTGTGTAGGCTTTAAAATGTCAGTAACCGGGCCGGTGAGATAGCTCAGCGGCATAAGCACCTGCCTGGCAAGCGGGAGGTCCTGAGTTCGACTCCCGGAACCCACATACGAAAAAAGGGCCTGTGATATCGCTCAGCGGCACGGGTGCCTGCTGGCGCACAAGGTCCTGAGTTCGACTCCCGTTACCCACCAAAAAAAAAAAAAAGTCAGTAACCATGACAGCTTTGTTGTTGTGTGCCATGAAAAATGAGGTTAACCCTCCCACTCACTTTGAAGCTCTGCATTCATCTTGACACCTGAAAATGTCCCTTTCTTGCATGGCTCACAATGTCACTTTGAACAGAAGTACAACGTTTTATTTTTATTGCTTATAAGCATGGAGAGGTTGGAAATGCGTTGCATAAATAAAAAATGTTCAGCCTTGGAAATGGTCTAATAGTAAAATCAGTCTAGAAAAGTAGTGATTTCCTCATTATTGTATGTGATAAATCACAGGACAGAGGGCTATCAACAAGGCATGACTGAGGCAATTTTATTTCCTGGACAAAGTTAGATGAGGTTACTTAAATCCTTAAGTTTAATGATCTAAAGTTGTGCTACTCTAAGATGTTTATACAGCTGTATAATGCATGTCTTCAGACCCTCAGTTCCCCACCTAAAAACTGTGTGACTCTGGGCCAGACACTTCCTTTCAAAGGGTCACAGTTTCATCATCTGTAAAATAAGATATGGACAAATTATCTCTAAGATTTAAACTTTTACGGTTCTATGACTATCACTGTGCTTCAGTTGGCTTTATTTGGAGAAAAAATTTAACATAAGCCTGACTCTTGAACTGCTGCTGAAACACTTTTACGATTTTTCTTGCCCATAAAGTACATTAAAGTGCTGGGAGACACGTCTTTTTCTGCCCATGGGATTATATGTTACACTCATTTAGTGCTAATATAAATTCAGAGCCTCGACATAGCATCTCAGTTTGAGAGTGGAGATTACTGTTAAACTGTTGGGCAGAAAGTAGAAATTTTCTGATTTTAATGACCGGTTTATATTGGCAAGAATGCATGAACTTGGGGCTTAAAGGAAGATGCTGGGTGTCAGCAAAGCATTTAAGCACATTTTGATCACAATAAATTCGAAATATTTGTTTCCTTGTCTACTCTCAACTAGAATAATAGATGTGTGAGGACAGTAGTTGCTATTTATACATCAGTATATCCCTAGACCCTGACATGATAAAAATAATTGCTACGTGGCATAGTGCCGAGCTGCCAGTACTGTATGTATAATCTTATTTAAGAATGCCTTCAATATTATCACAATCATCTAACCACCATTTTCTAAAAGAAGTACAAATATCATACCAATTTTGCAGATGAAAAAGTTAAGGAAAAGAGAGATCTAAATATTTGTTTAAGTAATTTCAGTGGTAGAGCCAACATTCTTATTTTTGTTTACTATAAATCCTGAGCTTATAATCACCATATGGCACAATCTTTTATGGTATCTGACGGTAAGTAACATGTACTTACTTATACATATTAACCTCGTAAATAAACTGTCATTTAATTTTACTTAAATGGAATACATTTAATTAGAATTTCACTTAATTTAATGAAAATATATATTTTGCGCATCTTCTTGGAGCCAGGTATTTTGCTAGACAGCTGGGAAGCTACAGAGAGAAACAGAAGACAGTTTCTACACAGAGTCCAGGATCTAGAAGAACAGTGAGATCGAACACAAATAGCTTTGTTACAAGTCGGAGATCGTGAGGGCTGCAAGGAAGGTACTGAGTGGTTTGGAGGTGTAGGTGAAAGAGATTAAATCCTCATCAAAGGAGACGGTATTTGAGAAAAGTCTTGAGGATAGATAAGATTATCAAAACTTTCTCATAATTCTAGTGGGTGAGTAGTCCAAGATCAAGACACCTGCACATTCAGCAACTGCTGAAGGCTCAATTTCTGGGGCATACGTGGTGACTTCTGTGCACACGTGGTAGAGGGGCAGGGCAGTTCACTAGAGTCTCTTTAATTTTTTTATATTTTATTTTTATTGGTACATGTTTGTAGTACATAATGATTCCATTCATCACAAGGAGTTGGTACGTGTGCATAACAAAGATTTTGATAAAATGATTATGAGGCGATTTCATTAAAGAAATATTTTGGGGGGTGAACGATGAAGATGGCATAAGACATAGCTAGGAAAACACGTAAGTTACAGTTTGGCTTAAGCACAAGGTTTCTTTACCAAAGTCAGTGGATGGTAAGACTTTAATAAGGTAGCTAAGGGCCTCTAAACAGAGTTGTCCTACTGACATCACTATATGAGAAGAGATATCCGTGGCAGCCAAAGTCGTGTTACCAGAGGTACCATAGCCACCATTGTGATGTGATCACTGCTGTACGAGGATTATACGCTATCACCATTGATGAAGAACATGGACAGAATTGAATTGTTTTCTGAATTATTCACTTTCCTGAAGATCTGTCAAGGAAAAATACTCAAATTCTACCCTCAACTCAGTCAAGTATTAGAGGAGGCCTCAACGAATCATAGACTCTTGGGTTGAGAGATGTCCTGAACATGTCTTCCAGTCGGTTCCTCTTTCACACCCTCCAGGATGTTTCTTTATGTCTAAATTCAATGGCTTCTTTTACTTCCCCAGAGGAAAGAACAAATCTTGAAGGCATCTGCAGGATATTTATCCCTTCATTTTCAAGTATGGAAATGGTCCTATTCCCCTGATTTGAAGCTTTGCATTACTGTTACCTCTACCAAGAAGTGTCACATAATACCAAGAATATTACAGATGGATTGCCACCTTGTGATTTGGTGACAAATAGACAATGTTATTTAGAATGACAGAAGATGTTAAGAGGGAACATGAATTTGAGGGCTAAATCTCAAGAAATTTTCTTCTTTTTATGCTGATAAGGCCAAGTGATTCGTTTTGGTAGTGCTTAAATTTTTCCAGTCCTCAAAATGGGAAAACTAGTTCCATATTATAAGATTTTTGAGATCCTTCTGTAACCTAAGGCATAAAAAAAATGAAAATTGTTTAGCAATAACAACTTATACATAGAAAATGCTACCATTGTGTGTGGCTCTGTTTGTGAGTTTAGTGTTCATTCTTCTTTGCTTATTTTTCATTAAGTAGAAGATGGACTTACAGCTCATGGAAATCTGTTTTCTCTTGGCTTCCAGTACAAATGTTGGTTGCTTCCACACACACCAAAATTTTTAATAAATTAATATTTTTGCAATTTATCTTGCCAGAATTGCCAGAATTTAGAAAGCTTTTATTAAATTTATTAAATTTTTTTCTTATAATACTTGATTTGCTTTTTTTGAATTGATTGCATCATCACTTGATGGTAAGCATTGTGACTTAATTGTAAAATAAAATGTTAACATTTTTGTCTTCTTGTATATGGTGCCAAAACAAAAGATACTATGCTTTAGATAATTTTGAAATTCACTGGAAGCGAAGGTGAAAACAATTGTTTTAGGAATTTATACATAAACACATACCCAAGAAATTTATGGCTTATAATTAAATAATGTCACCTAGAAAATAGGTTGTATAACAAACCAGTAAAAGGCAATGTGTTCATTTGAAATATCACAAGTATAGCAGAGAAGATGAATTTGCAATGTTTAGGCCATATGCATTTTCTAGGACACAAAATGATTTTGGTATTTGAAACCAACACTTTCCCCTTTGCACCTGCTCATGAGATTATGCATATTTGCATTAAATTGTTTTTTAAGGTACAAGAAAGAAATGAAACAGCATATACATCTACCTCATTTTTGTGTCCTGAAACTCTTTCCTACATAAAGCAATCCCATGGAATAAAATTAATGAAGCTCTCAGTTAGCCTTCCAACTCCAAATCAGACCCCAGAAGATACCAACCCTGCCTGACTATCCTGCCCTTCTTTGAAGGAACTGATCATAGACAACCCAAGAAAATTTCTTAAATAACAAATTCCTTCCAAGACTTCCTTTTGTTAACTCAGAAGAGTAAGCCCATGTTGTTTAAAGCTTCCAGTTTTGTGTTATTCAAGAAGGGTTTCCCCTTGTTAAAAAGCCTGCTTTCAGGTTCACTTTATCTTCATGCTATGGGTAACAATAACATTATTGCTTACATATAGAAAATCATTTTCATCACGAATTCTCAAGAACTGTATAATTATAAATGCAAGATACATTAATTTAGGTGATGTCATCAGCTGGGAGGCACCAACCCTTCTCTCCTAGGTGATGGCTGGAATTGAGCCTGATACACAAAGATGCTTCAGGCTGTCCAGTGCTAAGCACTTCATTTAAGAAGCTGTTTTAATCTGTATTTTTTCAGTATGTTCAAGAGGCCAGGACCACCCCATCGTTGTGCTAAAGTAATAGGCAGTAAGCCTCCAACGGCAGCCCTTTATTTTGTAGGACCCAAAAGATTCTGGGGCACCTCTAGCCCTGAACATAGTGTAACCTATACTGATATCCAATGAAAGGAACTTATAGGGCTGTTAAAATGCTTGCCTATATTTGTATAATCTGATTTGCTATTGAACAATAACTCGGTATTAACAGTGATTATCTCTGGACCAAAGGTGAGCTTTATTTTCTTCTTTGTACTTTTTTGTATTATAAAATCTATGGCAAAAATAAAAATAAAACAATTATTTGGAGAGAGAGTAGTGATGGTGGAGAAGAGCACTGACAGTGAACCTGGATCTCCTGGTCCAATTCCTGTTGAAATACTGCCAGCCCGGTGATCTTAAGCCAGGTATACATCCTCCAAGAGTGGGAGTTTCCTCATTCACAAAGCAGGAATGATGATGATAACAATTGGGAAGGTTAGATAGTTAAAAGTCGGTAAAGTAATTAAAATAATACTTATATGAAGCACTTCATAAGTGCTAGGAGTGGTGGCACACACCTGTAATCCCTGCACTCAAGAGGCTGAGACAGGCTGCCATGGCCAGCCTGGAGTACACAATGAGATGCTGTCTCAAAACTCACACGCGTACACACACACACACACACAGACACGGACACGCATACACAAGCTCACCCACACACACATGACTTGGAATCCCAGGACCCAGAAAAGGTTGCTAAAAAGTGTAATACATCACTAGACAAAATATACTACAGTAAGTATAAACTTGAATCTAATTCAGGACAATAGTGCAGATCAAAGACCATTAAAAGTGGAATGGGGACACCTCATCTGTCCTGTCAGTTCTTTTACTAATTTTGTGGAATTTGAGCTATTTGCTTCCTCTGGGTCTCCTCAGCTTGTCTACAGTGCTGTCCATTTCAATTCTCTCCTCTATCTCGTACTGACCTGATGTATAAATAAGAAGCAGTAAAATATTTAAAATAACAGTATTTCCATGCAAAATACTTTAGAGTTTTATACTATAGAAGCTGATCCTCAAAATATTTCTGGGATGGGAGTAATACTTCTGCCCTATCTTAGAAGTTAAATAACTGATACTTTGAAGCTTAAATTTAAATGTCATAAAACTCTCATTAAAATCAGAGGGCAAAGGAGAGCAACTGAGCATCTGCTGTGTGGATAGGGAAGTATGTTGCACTCTCTCCGTAAGGAAATATAAATGACTCATTGTCTTTGCTTGTAGTCTAGCACTATATACTCCCAATCTTCATCATTCCTCCTCTTTTCTAAGCAAAGGAAATGTCTAATAAATCAATAAGAAGAAATGTCTAAAAAATAAAAAAGAATTGTCTGTAACCAATTTATCTTACATAATTAAATGGATGTTAATAAAAGGGGACATTCAGAGATGATCTTACCTTGAAGAACTCAGACAGCCATAAGAGGGGTAGATGGGTACACCAAACATCAAATTACAAAAGCTAAACAGAAAAGGTGTCAGAAGATGTTTCAGAACCTGGAAAGCCTGAAAGATTTTTAAAAGAACAATGATTTTTGCTTCAATTTCCTCCAAATGAATTTCATTCATTATTTTTTAAAACACTGCTTCTCAAAGAATCTATAGTGAAGCCAAAATTTTTCTAAATGCTCATGAATCAAAAACTGATACTTTGGGCCGGTGAGATAGCTCAGCGGCATAAGTGCCTGCCTGGCAAGCGCGAGGTCCTGAGTTCAACTCCCGGTACCCACATACAAAGGAAAAAAGGGCCGGTGATATCGCTCAGCAGCACAAGCGCCTGCTTGTAAGCGTGAGGTCCTGAGTTTGACCCCCGGTACCCACACACACATACAAAAAAAAACCTGATACTTTTGTAAAGTATAATTGAATTGGCATATAATTAAAGCACAGAAAATAAAGACATACAAAAATAATTTATTAGGTAATCACCTGTACTTCATAATAGGATGGCCATGTAATGGAATTCCAGAGATTCAAAGACTCTTAATTTTTGCTTTTCCAACTAAGTTATTTTATACATATAGATCCCAAGAATCAAAAATACAGTAATATCTCTATTCATGAATGCTTCTGTTTGCAAACAATTTGGTTTGTAAACAAAAGCATTTGGCAAAATTTGGCTTCTGTTCACAAACTCTGCATCAGGTGACAAACACAACCAAGGCCATCTTCCCCACACAAACACAAATGCAGGCATTTACCCCCAAAATCATAAAATGAATTAAGTTCATAAACCAAGGTACCACTGTATAAGGTAATAAGATTATTACTAATAAAGAGATTGAGATGTTGGATAAAAGATAGCCTCTTTCACAAATTATGCAGGGGAAACTGTGTATCTATATGTCAAAGATTGAAACCAGATCCCTCAACAGTACGTACAAAAATAAATGTAAAACTGAATCAGAGACCTAATGTAAGCCCTGAAATTTTGAAAGTATTGGGAGAAAACATTAGGGAAAACATTTCAAGATATAGGGAATGGCAATGACTTTTTAAATAGAACTCCAATAGTTCAGGAAATAATAGCAAGAATCAATAAGTGGTATGGCATCAAATTAAAAATCTCCCTATATGGCCGGTGAGATGGCTCAGCGTCATAAGCACCTGCCTGGCAAGCACGAGGTTGTGAGGTCGACTCCCGGTACCCACATTAAAAAAAAAAAAAAAAAAAAAAAACTCTCTATAGCAAAGGAAATAATAGTGAAGAGACAGCCTATAGAATAGGAGAAAATCTTTGCCAGCTACTCTTCTGACAGCAGATTAATATCTAGAGTGTATAAAAACTCAAAAAAATATAAAATAGTCCAATCAATAAATGGGCAAATGAGTTGAACAGACACTTCTTAAAAAATAAAGTACAAATATCCAAAACAAAAGAAAAATGTTCAACTTCTTTAGCCACTAGGGAAATCAAAATTGACATTTCATCTCACCCCAGTCAGAATGGCTACCATGAAGAATACAAAAAACAAAAACAAAAAAATAAGTGGTGGTGAAGATGTGGGGATAAAGTACCCTTATACTGTACATTGTTGATGAGGATGTAAATTAGTACTAACACATGGAAAGAAGTATGGAGGTTCCTAAGAAAACTAAAAATAGAGCTACATATGATCAAGCTATACCACTCCTCAGTATGTATTTGAAGAAATTAAAGTCAGCATTTTGTAGAAAGACTTGCACACATGGCTACTGTGGTACAATTAACAATACCCAACTTATGACATCAGTCTAGGTGGCTGCCAATTGATGAATATATAAAGAAAATGTAGTATATAGACATGATAGAATATTATTCAGCCATAGGAAAAACTAAAATCTTGTCATTTTCAGAAAAATAGATGAAACTGAAGATCATCATGCTAAATAAAATAAGCTTGATCCGTAAAGACAAGTCTTGCATGCTTTCTCTCATATGTGGGATCTTTATAAAAAAGACAACATAAAGGTATAAGGGAAACTATTAGAGAAAATGAAGGTGATTAGAAGGAGGAAGGCACAGGGAAATGATGGGGATGGAAATGGTCAAAGTATGTTCTATGCATGTACAAATATCCCAAAATGAAGCTCATCTTTCTGTATAAATCATATGTAATAATAGAGATTAAAGAGACTGAGAATAAAAAGTCAAGTGCTACATAAGAGTGCTGGAGATTTGTATTGTGCCTCCTTGGTAGATGTTTTTGGTAGATGTTCTCAGGCTCCCATTCAGAAAGGTTGATATTAAATTATAATCTCTTCTGAGTTTCCTTTTATAAAAAATTTCTACTTTAGATAGAATGAAACTCTTCTGACAAAATACTCCTTTTTTCAATTTGTCTATTTTAACCTTCATTGTAATTACTTACTAGCAGCGTTGGTTCTTTTCCTACTTAAAAGTGATTTCTAAAGTGGAATAGATGAGGTAAAAGGGGGAGAGCATTTTAATGTTCTACAATACAGCCATTATTATCTATTAACTCTTCAATTATTCACATAAGTCAATGCCCTCAGAAGAGAAGCCCTTTCTCTGAACTATATTACTTTTCTTTCCTGCGTTCTTGATTGGTTTTCTTTTTGGTATTCAGGTCTGAACTTTAATTTAGAAAATAGATGAGCAACAATCTTTCCCTGCCCTAAGACCAAGGTCATGCCACCTAATCACTGAAATCAGTATGGTCACTGTCACCTGACAATTCTAGCTGATCTAAAATGCAGAATTCTTTCACAGTGTTTATAACACTAAGACAAATAGATTAGAAGAGCAATTTTTAATCCTCAGAATTCTATTAACTCTTGGTACCTGTAGCTCATGCATAATTTTTGTGTTATTATAATTATAATAACCCCAAAGTGAAATTTTACCCCCTCAGTATAACAATTACAGTACTTTTCACCTGTTGTCTTATTCTATTCACACCGCTGTAACAGAATAGCATAAATTAGGAGATTAGGGGTATGAAGAGCAGGTACTGTTTTCCTCACAGATGTGGAGACTGCAAAGTCCAAGGTCAAGGTGCTGAGAGTCTCATCACCTCATGAGAGCCCGTTTCCTGCTTCGTAGATGGCCACCTTCTCACTGGGTCCTCACATGGTGGAGGAGGAAGGGAGCTTGCTGTGGTGTCTTTTGCATGGGTGCATGCATGAGGTCTCCACTTTCATACCCTACTCACCTCCTGAAGTTCCCACCTCCACATCCTATCTCACTGGAGATCAAGTTTCCATATGTGAATTTTGGGAATTCAGTCTATAGCAACTGTTACTCCAGCACATGTACGCAAAACACACTAAATATTGTGTTCTACATGACAGAATAGGGCTGGTGAGATGGCTCAGCAGCATAAGCGCCTGCCCTGCAAGCGTGAGGTCCTGAGTTCGACTCCCGGAACCCACAAAAAGGAAGAAAATGGCCGGTGATATCGCTCAGTGGCACAAGCACTTGCTGGCAAGCACGAGGTCCTGAGATCGACTCCCAGTACCCACATTAAAAAAAAAAAAAAATGACAGGATAACAGTGTAGGTATCTAATCTTGTATATTCTTCAGTTCTTTAGATCAAGAAATATCAAAAAAGTTGAAAAAAATATTTCTTTTTCGATATATACTGTGTATATCTATGAAGAAAGCAGAAGTTACCTACTGCTATCAGTTTCTAACTCCCTTCCCTGGGAATCCTGGAAATTATGTTAAGAGAAGAAAAGAGAATCATGGTAGTCATAACATAGGAAAGTACTGTGTAAGAGATACAGAAAAAATAATGTGGAACTGCTTCCAAAATTTATTTATTTTTTAAAAAATCTTCATATAGTTTTGACAAGTCAATTCTTGACCATTCAGTTGACACTGGGTCCTTTGTGTAAAATTAGAATTCTAATAAATTCCAACAGACCATACTTAATGATACATGGCGAGTGTTTAAATTAAAATAAAAACTATTACTGTGAAAACACATTGTCATTAATCCCCCTCAAAATATCTGCCCTTGCTTTGAACACACTTAACCCATTATTCTTGCCACTTTCAGAAGCAGTTCTAGAAGTGCTCCTTCATGAGTATCTTTACAGTGTGTGATTAAAAAAATATGGTGAATGCTGCTGCCCACTGCGATCCAATGGAAAAGCAGGCTCATAAAAACATGACGGTGTGTCCTATCTTCTTCACCAGATCTGGCACTGCACAACTTCTGGCTTTCCCCCAAAGTCAAAATGGTCACAAAGTTAAATATCTTTAATCAGTTCAGGACGTCAAGATAGCAACACGGCACAACTGAAGACATGAAAGAGGGCTTCCAAACCTGCTCCATAAAGTGGCGAGAATAATGGCATAAACATGTTCGATACAAGGGGGAATATTCTGAGGGGAATTAATGCCAGTGTGTATTTTACTGTAATAATTTTTAGTTTATTCACCATATGTTTCAACACACTTCATATTTATAATCACTAAATGCTACATCTAAGCGAAAATCTTTCCCTCAAATTCCAGGCTATAGAATTAAATGTAGTCAATGTGTTGATTGTTCTTCCTTTTTCTGAACATTATCCATCCTATTATTTTTAGCCGTAGTGTGTTTTTGGCTATGGTTCAATTCCCTATATTGCATCTTTCATTTACTTTGGTTTAAACCATATTAAATATTTTAAACTAACCAGACAGAAATATACTAAACTACAGCTCCAGAAATAGGTGAAATGGAATCTATGTTACTAAATCTGCATGTAGTGATTATGTATGGAAGAATTCCACTGTTGCCATGACAATGGAACAATGCTGTTGATTTTTACTTCACAGGGTAACAAAATGTGCACTTAATAGAGATGTCTAATTGTCTCTCACTCTGGTTTTTACTCAACAGCATCTCAACATGCTTTTTGCTAAACATCACAGTATTAAAGTTGTTCTGCCATTAACATATTTTGTATTCACGCTTTATATAAAATCTGGAAAATGTTTTCAGTTCAACTTCCCAACTATGCAGTTAATTTATATTTAATGAGGCAGGACAACATGAAGTAAATGTGAATTGATTAACTTAGAATAGATGTATTAGTGTTTATTAACCTAACAATGTATAATTTCAGGACCACCTTCTGAAGTTGTTAAAACATCACACCTAAACAACTTTTCTAGCTGAAGGTGAAGGTCTATTAACTGAGCTTCAAAATTTAAGTGTGGTATTTGTTCTATCAAACAAACAATATGCCTTTCATTAACTTATTTCTTTTAGGTAATTACACTAGGCAATGTTTTCTAGCATGGCAGACTTTTGATGGAGCCAAATTATCAGCAATAAAGCTGCTTAAAGGAAAATAGTCTTATAACATGATACTTCAAGAAAGTATCCTTTTGATACAAAGTTTTTTAAAATCTACAGGATGTGTAAACACTGTTAAAATAAAGCATTGTTCTACTGAAAGTCTGTGATACTTACAATTGACAACTTGTAAGTAGCTTCTGACATAAATGGAGATAGACGTGCCATGTAGTGAACTCCTCTTAGCCTTGGTTCCTATACAGGTACTTATTTCTTTGAATTTTCTTATGGTCACAGAGTAACTATTTGAGCAGCAGATTCAAGATTCACATTCAGGTCTATAGCTTTAAAGCCTGTGTACTTTTTATTATACTCAACTTCATTAATGATGAGACCAACCTAAATAGTAGAACAGCAAACTCCGTTACAAGCCAAGGAATTTTCAAGCCAAAACATTTTCTCAATGTTTTTACCGTAGAGGTTACAGTATCAACTTATCCTGCAACCTGGGGAGTTATGACATATATATCACAAAAACTGTATACATCTGATTTTAAATTTCTGAGCAGAAAGAGTCTCAGAACAGAATGGTACACCAGCAATCTACCAGAGGTCTTTTAGGATTCCCTGTTACTTATAAGATCATCATTGCCTTGTCATTTGAAGAACTCTATAATGCGTCTCATTTCTATTTTTCTAGTTTCATTGTATATAGTCCTGTACTTATAGCACATACCCCAGCCAAACTGCCTTATTTGAGTTTCTAAACATGCATTGAATTTTCTCACCTGTAAGCCATTACCCCGAGCCTAAAATGACTTTGCTAAGCCCAGGTTGCCATATCAAAATTTGGTCATTGGTCATTGAAGACCTGTCTCAAATGACAGTGCCATCCTGAAGCCTATTCTGATTTTGCAACCATAACCATGTTGCGATCTTAAGCTCCGTTACATTTCTCATAGAATGTTACTTAAAACATCGTTATTATGCTATATATATGTCGCACACCTCCACAACCACACATGCATGCGCACACATGTGCACTGACCACGCTTATCTCTCCTAGATTTAATTACTCATCCCTGTGTCCCTCATAATATGGGGGTTGATAAAAATAAATAGCCCATAAGCATTGCCTGAATAAAGTAGCACAAAGTACATTCTGTATAAGATTGGAAAGATGCCCCCGTGTTTTCCTAGCAGTAGGCTTAGGAGTGAGTATTATAGTGTTTTTCCACAGTAATAAAACTATCTGGCACCATTAATGCAAGGTCAGCAATATGGGCCAGCTTGGTGCTAAAATACATTCACATCATCCTCATTCCTAGCCCATCACACACCTAGGAACAGTTTTTCTACCAAGTCACAGATGGTATGAGAGAGAAAGTGGACGAACAGCTGGCGGTTCCACAGAGGCACCTTGGGCTCTCTCGGAAGCTCAGTTCAAACTGTCCCTGTTGCTGGAACAAAGCAGTGAAAGAAGTAAAATTGCTCGACAATAAAGCATTTGATTTCACTTGAATTGCCTGCATAATAGCCTCTGCCCTCTGTGTAGCTGTAACTTAGGTGACCTGGCAGGTACAATTGCAGCGTGTAGTTTCCTTCAATAACCGCAACGAGGCGTTGTTCCTAAAAGCTGCCAGCAGTGATCGCCTCCAGGTGTCGCTGTGCACCCTGAGCTCAGGGAGGGAGAAAAATTTCAGAGAGATGCAAAGGTGGAGAGGGGGAATTCAGGAAAAAGGAAGAGGGCAACTCAGCGGTGGTGTGGAAACTGTGTGCTCACCCCTCTCCAAAACATTCTGATTTGTTAAATTGACGACAACTCTTTCAGAACTTTAATAGGTGGTCTACTCAGCTAACCGGTATTGTTTATATCTCAAGGAAAATAAAATGATGAGAAATTTAATGGAAAATGTATTTTATATTTATTTAGCATATTTACCACGAAAAAAAAAAAAAGCGGGGGATTTCTGTACCAGGTTCAGGGATTGGGTAAATAAGTTGCAAATTATGTGTAATTCTACATGCAATAGGCACTCTGCTTCTAAGCCACTCTGGCTGGAACTTCATTCTTCAGAATGTAATCTCCTCATTGCAACTTGCGCCTAACCTTCCTAGGAAAAATGCATTTTCTTACAAAACAAGCGCTGAGAGTTAAACTATGTGCCAGGCAGGCAATATTTCAAACACTGTGAATACAACTGTCAACAAGATACACACTGTCCCTATGCATCATGAAACTCATATTTTAGTAGAAGGAGCAGTGATTAACTTGAGGAGAGGGCAGGGATACATAGATAAACATAAATAAGCAAGGCCAAGTTTAGAGACTGTCAAACGGCCTAAGGAAGATAAGATGGCAGTATGTGATAGGGAAGGACCGTTCCCGTAGCTGAGGTGCTAGAATTAAGATCATCAGAGAAGGGCCGGTGAGATGGCTCAGCGGCTTGAGCGCCTGCCCGGCGGGCGCGAGGGCCCGAGTTCGACTCCCGGATCCCACATACGAAAAAGGGGCCGGTGATATCGCTCAGCGGCACGGGCGCCTGTTGGCGCGCGAGGTCCTGAGGTCGACCCCCCGGTACCCACAAAAAAAAAAAAAAAAAAAAAAAAAAAAGATCATCAGAGAAGAGTTCTCTGAAAAGGGGGTATTTGAGTTGTAATGGGACCTCTGTGACAAAAATAAGTGGATGAGGAGAGAAAGAGAAGAAGGGAGAGAGAAAAATCATTTGGGCAAAAATATACACCCAGAGCCTTCCAGTAAATAGCCCATCATATTAGAGTATTTCTCGTCAAAGTGTTCCAGGGTACAGAAGCCCTGACATGGAAATGAGTTGGACTGAGCTTGCTGTATTTGACAGGTGTGGAGAAAGCCACTGTGGCTGCAGCGTCCCAAACAGAGTGGAAAGTGCTCACAGGAAAGCTGGAACAGCTGGCAAGGTCGAATACCGTAGGGTGCATGCAGCCCTGGAAGAGGCGATTGAGTTTAGTTTCACATTGAGGAACAGAAAAGATTATTTTTGAGAATTTACCATAGAGAAAGAATACTATCCAATTTATAATTTTAAAGGATGACTTCAATCTCTTTGAGGAGCATGGAACGAGGAACAAGAACAAGAAAAACAGGTACAAATTTAGGGTGATGGTTCAGGTGGGAGCTGCTGGCAGCTGGTGTCAGAGTAGAACTCACACTTCCTTCCCTTGTGCCCGCAGCGCTCTGAATGGGCCTGTGCTATGGAAGTGTCACACCGTCTGATATTCTGATTTATGTGTGTCCATTACCTGTCCTGGACAAAAAACCACTGGTAAACTGAGACTGAATCTTATCCTCCTGCCACCACTGTACAGAGTAAATGCATAGCGGACTCTCAGGGAATGTTTGCAGAGTGGCTCTTACTACGACAATCTTTTCCTGTGACCCCGAGAGGTAGTACTGATATAAAAATCAAAAGCCAAGTCTTCATCTTAGGCAGATTGTTTAATCACAGCATTCCACCGGCTTCAGTTCCTCCAACTATGCAAGCTTGTGGTGTTATTAATATCAAACTAGAAAGTGGATGAGACAGGACTTTGTGAAACTACATTCCAAAGTCCTAGAAATACAAGGCATTTTTTGTCAGTTCTATTTGCCTCCTTTTAATAACTGGCTTTTATTACAACAGAGCGTTTCTCCCAAAGTTAATTAGAAGTCTCTAGAAATCTTAGAGCAACTAACGATGTACAGATGCAGAATTATCATTTGATTCTATCAGCACTGTGTCACGATAGGTGATTTTAAATCCCAGATAATTCCTACCCCTTTGCAAATTTTCCAATCATGGTAATGCTTCCCCTCTCTACTGGAGTTTACTACTCCTCTTCAAAACAGCCTGCTTTGTTAAATCACACACCTTCAGAACTTTCACAGGTGTTCTGTTTCAGTGACCAGTAATGTTTACATCTCAAGCACAGTAAAACAAGGAGAAGCCCGTGATCTCCGGGCTACTGTGTGTACAGTAGTTCAAGGGCAGGCAGTACGATCTCTGCACATACACTCAAGAAGCCGGGAGTCTCTGGCTGGTTTTCCACCTCCGTAGCTGGCAGTACAGTTCGGTAGGATAGCATGTCTCGGTTTTAAACGTTCTACCAGTTATTAAGGAAACTGTGGAAAGGGTGTATGGCTGGGTATGGTAGTGCAATCCTTTAATCCCAGTACTCTAGGAGGCTAAAGTAGGAAGATGTCACGTTCAAATCCACCCTGGGCAATTAAGCAGCTTAGTGAGACCTTGTTTTTTAAAAAAAAAAAAAAAAATAGTGTTTGCTTTCCCAGTTTTCCAACACCAATTAGATATCCAAGAATTCAATTAAATTCTGACGCAGAATTAGAAGAGATCAGTCCAAGACCTCCCCTCTGCAGTGCCAGCAACTGTAAGTTTTGCAGGGCACCCCCTCCTCTGTCTGGCCAACCATAAATTTGGAAGCTCAGTAATTTATTAGAATGGCATACAGACCTCAGGAAAGCACTAGGATTGCAGTTACAGTTGTATAATAAAGGGTACAATTCAGGAACAGCTGAATAGAAGAGGGGTACAGTGCAAGGTATTTGGGAAGAGGGAGTGAGCCAAGATCCCAAACCCTCTCTGAGTACATCACCTTTCACTACAGAAGTGTCCTCACCAGACTGTATGCTCCATGGCCCTGTTATTTTGGAGATTCTCTAGAAATTTCAGTACACAGAGATGGTTGATAAAGCATTGGCCATTGTACTTAATCTCCAGCTCCTCTACTATCCCCAGATGTTGCAGATAAGGCTGATAATTCCAGCTGTCCAATGAGGTAGTTTTCTTCTAGTAACATCCTGAAGCTACATAGGTGCCCCCCCAAGTGTCACCTCACTAGAACAAACTCAGGAATGACCAAAAGGGCTCATTATGACAAAAGACATTAGGAAATTTCCTTTCATATAGGAAATGCCAAAGGTTTTGTACTCTACCCCAAAATATATGTTTATTATACCATAAAGGACATTCAATTAGATTATTTCCATGTCCTCTTTCATTCTAATCATTCTGCTATTGGTTAAATTTTACTTAGATTCCTATTCCTAACATCAAGTTCTGTATTAGGGAGCACAAAACCACATGGTATGGATGTAAGAGAACAGAAAGAATTTTAAGACAATAATGGGATGGAAATGTTTGACTTTGCTTTCATTGTGATGATTACAAAAGAAGAAGATTCTCAATTCTAATTAAATTTCTCAGGATTAAGCAAAAAGAAATAGAAATAGAGACAAAAATAACAATCTGAAAGGTGGAGAGAGAAGTTAAATGAACTAAGTCTCATTAATTCTGACTTTCCTGTAGTTTTTTTATTCTATCTTAGACTATACATAATAGCAATTGTTTTACCACAGGTAATTCAAATAAAGTAAAGAAGTTTTCTGAAAGGAGTGCTTAAAATTCATGTAATTAAATTTAGCACTCAGAAATGCATATATACTCATAAGCAAAAAATATATGAATGATATTCAACTTACAAAAATGTAACTATTATCAAAACACGACTTCCCAAAGTACCAGATTATCTCTGATTTTTATGAATCTAACACTACTGACTACCAGTTCCTATAGAACTCAATAATTCTATAAATTATAAGATTCTAAATAGAAAAAGAAGAGAAGAAAGAAACTGTCTTTAGTCTTTATGTATCAAACAATGAAAATCTCCTGTTCTGTTTTAGTCCACTCTTATATTAGTGGGAATTATAACTCATGATTTGTCATTTGGGGATACATAGGCAACTATGACAAGGATTTACTCTTTGCACTAAGACCAAAGTAGATGTCATATTTTCTCTCCAGATTATTTCCTGTACCTCCTCTTACGGTCAGTAACAAGTGATCAGAAAGTCACTGATAAAAACTTTACTGTTAGCTGTCAAGAAACCATAAAACATAAAGCCCTTATTCCAAAATGTATCAAAATCTTCTTACTTTTCAGGCAGTAAAGAAGTCACATTTATAGCACCACCTTGTGAAAGAATAAGGGAATGGCTTAACAAAATAGGGACAAAAAAGCAATCCCTTCCTAGCGCACTAAAAGAAATTTCTTAATAACTTAATATCTTTTAAATTGTCTATTTTGTTCTTTCGCCGATGTATATGTATGACCACCTCAATTTGGAAAACTTTTCTACTCATTTTCAATAAGTTTCTCTAAGCACAACTAAATCCTTTTCACATAATCACTGGACATACATGAAAGGAAATTCTGTCTGTTGTGTTTAAACAAGTATGATATTACATCCAGAAAAATATTTGTAACATTTCTTCTCTGTCTCACAAGATTTTCTACTTTTAACCTTTTTTTTTTTTTGTCCCTCTATATACAAGGCCACTAAATTTTCTTTTAACAAATGGGAAAAATAGAGGTCACAGAGTTCAGTTCTAATAGTTTCTCATAGCAGAGCATAAATAAGAGCAACATAAATTGTGAGTGTATTATCTGGTATTCCAATCAATACTTGTTCTACAAACTTAGAACTTAGAGTGGAAAATAAATGGATTCTCTGTTGCATTATATGAAGATGGTTTTCTGAATTTTAAGAATAAGACTTATAAATGTCTTTATGATTAAATTGTACAAAATGTCATTATAATTTTTTTTCTAATTACTTGCAATGCACAAAATTACTTAGTCCAGTGGTTTTTAGATTTCAGTGCACATAAATATCTAGACAATTTGTTAAATCATTATCAATTGGACACATACCCCTATTTTCCAGGCTTTGATTCCAGAGAACTGAAGTTAGAGGCCTATAATCTGCATTTTAACCCACTCACAGATAGTTTTAAACTGGGTGATCTATGGCTACACTTTGGGTAATAATGTCCTGATCCTACACCCTCTCTTTCTGCCATTTAATTATGTTCGTCTCCTGTGGGTGCTCAATTTGTGCTAACTTGCCCTTCCCCAGTTTAAGCAGTTAATGTTCCTCTTCTACCATATTTTCCCTGTAATATCTTGGTACCAGTTCTACTGCTGTTCTATTCTTATATCACTCAATCTTCTGGATTTATCATCCAGTGTATGACTTTGGATGTTCTGTTAATGTCTAGAACAAAGGGAACACTTAATAGCACAACAGTTAAGAATATCCTGATAAGATTTTGAGTTGCAGAAAGAAGGAGGTTTATGTCTTATTCACCACAATATCCTTGTGACCTAGCATAATACCTAGCTCATAAAAGACAGAAAGTAAATATTGCTAAATAATGATTAATTGAATAAGCATGCACTGAAAAAAGTATAGCTTAAAATTACTACTAGTAAAGGTATCAGTTTCTGACAGTGCCTGTTAGAGTTACTGGTTCCAACTTCCTCAGTTTACAGAAAGGGAGACACAGGTCCTCATATGGAAAACATCCTGAACAAACCAGTTAAGGAAATAGGGTCTGCGTGTCTGACTCCCGGTGAAATGCTGCCCTCATACTACAGCGGGTAGTCCCAGTATTCTCACACTAACCTTGTGGCCATATAGCTGCTGTTTTAATTAATGTGCAATTCTATCCAGGCTGTTTTTCCTAAAACATTTGGGATTTCTAAGTACTGATGTACCTTCCCTCCTCTTCTCTGACCTTCAACCTCCAAAATTTAATTACCTTCAACTTCAAAGTCAGTTTGAGCAAACTCCTTAACTGGGAAGAATGGGCACAGCTGTATTTTAAGTACAGCTCTATTTTCTACAATTGATTTAACTTTTCTAATTAAAGTTCCTACAGGCAGGCATTTATAGACTATATGCACTCATTTTTCCACCGCACTGCAGGTAGCTCGTTACTGCTCCCACCTGTTTGACGTGGAAAAATACAAGTAAATAAATAGCAAGGAGAAATGCATGAGAGAGAAAGACAGAGACAGACAGAAAGAAAGAGAGAGAGAGAACAGCCTACTTGTTTGACTCAGGAAGAATACAATAGGAAAAACAATATATAGGAATGTGTGTGTGTGTGATGGATGTACTCTATATAATATATGCATTGTAAACATAGTTACACATATAATATTTCATACATACAAATAATAGAGAAGGAACCACTTGGGGTGGTAGAGAGAACTGCACAGTGGTGTTGGGCAACATGAATCTAAGCCTTGATTCAGCCGCTAGGGTTTGCAAACATGTCTGTCCCTCTTTGGTCTCACAGCTCCTCATTCCACTCCTCACAGAAAGGCCGATTGATTCTCCCACCTTCAAGAATCCAGTTTAGAACCTTTTAGAAAATCATATTCTATAATCCTGGAAATGAACTCCCAAAAGTTTATAAAACAGTTATAAAAATACAGCTGGATGGGGAATCTTATTACTGCTACTTTCCTTCTCTGAGACCTTGAGCAAGCTCCTTGATTGTACTGAGAGTTTATAAATGAGCACTATACACCCACCTCACAAAATTCGTGTTAGCATCAAAGATGAGGTGCAGAAGACTAGCCCAGAGCCTTGGCCACAAGTGGCTAAAACCCATTAGTGCCCCGGAGTCCCTTTCCATTCCGAGCACAGCAAAGAGGTGTGTGAGAGATCAACCCCATTAGACCATATTGGAAGTCTGTAAAAAATGCAATGGTATTGTCATTATTTGAGAAACAAAGTTCAGAGCTGTTCAAAGAACACACAGAAAGCTGCCCACACACTTCCTGCCACTGTCATTTAGGAAGCAGGTTTAATTCCACAATAAGAAGAACAAAAAAGAGACAGATGAAGCTATGCAGCTGTGCCTGCCTTGTGCCTGATTTTTCACTTGCTAAGTGAGTGAACTGTCTGCCCTCTCTGAAGGTTGAGGACCCCTCCATGCACACCAGGGAAGGAGCTGGGTGACCTCTAAGTGTCCTTCTTTTTATGAGATTGCAGCCGCACAGGCGGTAGGAGGCTCAGCCTTACAGCCCAGCGGGCACTGAGCCAGGCCTACTCGTCCTCCCTCCCCTGGGAAGGGCTTCCCTGGCCTCCTTCTCCTCCCTCCCCACTCCACTTTCCGCAGCAGCCCCAGCGCCTGCAGGCAGGCAGGGGTGGCTCTCCCCTTGGCTCGGGAGACTCAGGGAGCGCTGCCTTCCAGTCATCCATAATGCAGTCTTTTGTCAGCAATAAATTCCCTCCAAAATTAATGAAACAGGCCTTTTAAATTCTCCTGTCAGTGCCTTATACAGCAGGAGCTGGGCTAGGCCTCCTGCTCTCTAAATAAATATAAAAGCCATACAAATTGTCTGGAGGCGGTATCTAGTTTGCTGGGCCACAATCTAATCTCCTCAGCCGCCCACAGCAACAAGGGGAAAGATGAACCTCGCACCAAGGTTTGATCTCTGTTGCACAGGACGCTTGCTCTGTCAGGCACAGGGAACTCACAACCAGTTATCAGATCCGCCTTCCAGGTCACATGCACTTTGCAATCTTCTGCAGTGTGACCTAGAAGATACTGTTAGGAATATTAAAGCAGGGGGAACTTTATCTATTACCCAGGCTCACTCCCTTCCATTTTTGGTCCCAGAGGAAGGAACAAAGGACTGCGATCTGTACTCTGGCGTACTAGTACTCAAAATCAGTGCTTCTCTCTCCATGTTTAATGTGAATAATATACAGCACATCTCACAGGACGACCTAAGAGGATGCCTTTCAGAAATTCCCAGATCCTACCACTTCTATAGCTGCTAGACGTTTCCAGTAGCAACTGTCTATAAGACCAGGAGGTCCTTTAGGACAGAGCCTTAATTTTTACTGTGTTCCTAAAACATACATCATTGCAGTAGATTTTAATAAAGGTTTGTTGAACAGTTAATTAGTACACATAAGAAGCAGCACTGCACTGTGGCTGAAAAGGTGAATGCTGAAACCAGACTACCTCCTTTCACACCCTGATGAAGCCAGTAATGATCTGTGAGCCTTGGGAAAATTATTTAGCTGTTCTGCACCTTCATTTTCTCAACTGTAAAATTGCATTACTAACAATATATGTCTTATGGACTGCTGTGAGGGAGAGAAATAAGCTAATATAAATAAAGTGCTCAGAACAGTATCTAGAAAGTGGTTGGTAATACAAAAATGTGACTTGCTTAAGGTCATCTAGCTACTTAGAGAATCTGGGCCGATGCCCGTGTCTCTTGGTATTTTAGTTCAGCATCATCAAACAACACCTGGCAGGAGAAGAAACATTCTGTTTATTTAGCAACAAAGAATGGCATTCCTAACCTACAACTCTTTAAAGCTACGAAATATAAACATAATTCACATGAAAAGACATTATCTGATTAAAGGTAATAAATAATTCAATATACACATTTAAACCATCAAGAAACTCACATAAACGTGACTTAATAATGATAAGGAACCAAAGACTTGTGCCACAGATCTGAATTCAAGTCCCAGCTCATCCACCTCCAAACAGCACACAGATCAAAATGATAATTGGCGCATGAATAAAATGGAGAAATAGCTACCTTTGAATGTTGATATACAGAAGATATGAGCTAGAGTGTGAAAGGTGCATATTGCTGCTTTGTACATAGCAAGAGCTCAAGAAATAATAGCCAGTAATGAAGCTTGTGGTAAAGTCATAAAATATTTGCAACAGGGATAGGCTGAAAAAAAAAACAAAAAACAAAAAACAATGGACTTTATCTGATTCACAGAACTGTGGACTGGTGCATTGTTCCTGGTTCTTCCAGCTCTGACGTGAAATAATGCCACTGTTGGGGGAAAACAATATAAAGTAGAAAGCTGAAGCTTGTAACATGGGCTGGAGACAACCCTGATGGAGACATAGCAAAGGGCCAGCATAGGACCTGCCTAGATCCACCATGCCTGGTAGAATAGGACACCAGAGAACTGATGGGCTGTCATAGGATTTTAAGACCCAAAAGGGGTTTTTTAAATCTTTAAAATTAATATTTAAGCCAGAAGAACACTTAAAGATAATATGCTAACATGGTTTCATTTTAACCTTGAGAAATGGAGATTTTTTTTCCTTTGGTCTGATAAAAGTTTAAACATGAAGGAATCAGTAACCTGAATCATCAGTATAACCTGAAGTCCATGCCCACCCTCAAAGAGAAACTCTCCTAGCCCACGTACAAAAGCTTATAAAAGTATAAAACAGAACTTCTGAGATCAGCTTTGTTATGTGAAGGACTCAGAAGTCATCAACATAAAAAACTGGATAAACTGAAAATCAATAAGAATTTTTTGGACTTACCAGAGAACTGAAGTCAAATAGCACCTGATTTCATGATTTCATATAAAGCTAAAGCTACAGTAATGAAGACAGCATGGTACTGGTGAAAAAAACAGATGTATAGTTTGGTGGAGTTGTATAGATGGTCTAAAGTCAAACACACACACACACACACACACACACACACAAATAAAGACAAGTGAGTTTGCAAAAAGCACAAATGCAATTCAATAGACAAAAGAGACTCTTCTCAACAAAGAGTTCTGAACAATAACAACTGAGTGGAGAGAGAGAAAGAGAAGAAAGAGAGAGAAGGAGAAGAGAAGGAAAGGGAGAAATGGAGAGAAAACTTACACCCAGGGGCCATACATTACACACAAACATGTAAATCAACACAGATTATGGGGCCAGATGTAAAATACATCATAAATCATCTAATAGAAGAAGTTAGGTGACCTGGCATTTGATGATGAGTTTTTAAATACAACTCCAAGTAAAGGTGTGATCTGCAAAAGAAAAACTTAAGAAATAGGATTTTATTAAAATCAAAAAACCCTACTTTATGAAAGATACTCTTGAGATTGAAAAATACAAACCACAGACTGAGGAAATTTTTGCAAAACTCCTGTTTGACAATTAACTTATATCCAGGACATAAAAAAAGAACGCTTAAAACTCAAAAATAAGAAAACGAACCAATTTCAAAAATGGGCAAAAGTTTTGAACAGGTACCTTACCAAAGATATATTGTCAAAAAAATATGAAAATGAACAAATCACTTGTCCCCCAAGAAATACAAATTAAATCAACAAATAGATATTGCAATATTATTTGAAGAGCTAATATGTAAAAAAATTGACAATGCCAATTGCTGTTGAGTACGTCAAATAATAAGACCCCTGTCATTTGTTGCTGATAGGTATACAAAATAGTACCATCATTTTGTAAATAGTTTGGCAGTTTCTAAATAAAGTCTTATCGTACTATGCAGCAATTGCAAACTTATATATTTATGTCACTGATTTGATAACTTTTGCCCCCACACAAAGATCTACACATAACTGCAGGAAAGTAGCTTTATCAACAGTAGTACAAACCGTACCCAACCAAGATGTCCTTCAAAAAGACTAAAATCTGATTGTATCACAAACTTAGAAACTAACTTCACTGAAAGAAAGGAGAGATGCTTCTGATTTTTAAAAGAAAGTGGAATGTATAAGACTAAAGTCAAAGAAAGTGTACATTCTGATCCACATGGATTAAGTTAACAATGCTGATATGTAGATACACACTACACTGTAATTGAACAATTAAATAACAGAGGGTGAGAAATTAGGAGTCTTATTGTTACAATGGGAAGTTGTAGACAACCAACATATGGAGGCTAGAATTATACATGTGGTAACACGTTAAAGTTGAAGATATCACTATGAATTCATGTTTAGCTTAATATACACATGGATGCTTACAAACAGTAATACAAAAATATGCACAGAAGCAGGATATTACTTTGTTCTGTCAAGTGTGAGGGCCTAAGTTTAATGATATTTCAGTAGCAATTAACACAACCAGTACCTAGATCTGGCTTTTTAATACCCTTTTCCAATAAGACACATGAGACTTCCTTTGAGAAATGGTTGATTCTAGGACCAGAGAAAAAAATATCCAAGAAAAGCTCGGAGCTTTTGGCATTGCCAGAAACAAAAGGAAGTATCAGAAGGATCCACAATAGTGGGGCTATGTCAAAAGGACACAGAAGTCAACTGATAGAGCCCCCAATTTCAACAAAAGAAAGTAGTTTCAAACTATACTGAAAAATCCATAAATCCTTAGTAATTATATAAATAATTAAAAATAAATGAGCGAATACATAAATCTATTGTGCAGAATTTGAAATCACCTATGTAGATTCTCTACTTTGAAGGAGGTGAAGCATAAGCCCTATTCTTTATGGGCTGCTAATAATGTGTGAAAACTAAGTGACTATAAAGTGGAAAAACCTGAAAAATGATACTTTGGCTTGGTGATCAAGTTTAACAACTGTAATAAGTTAGAGTACAGATCCTTGTTATGATGACATAAAAATGACCTCTATGGCTGTCCTTACAAAAACCCATAAGTTCAGTCCAATCATAAGGCTATCATTCATATACCAATTAAAAAACATTTTATAGAATACCTGACTGCAAATTGTCAAAACCATAAAAATACAGAAAATTTGAGAAGCTGTCTTAAACAAGAACAACCTCAGAAAGGAGAACAATTAACTATAGTGTATTATCCTAATGGAATTTTACAAGAAAAAAAATGAAATTAGGTAAAAAGTAAATCTGAATAATGTATAGACTTCAGTTAATAATAATCAATATCAATAATAATAATAATATCAATACTGGTCCAATAATTGTGACAAGTGCATCATGTGAATGTAAGATGTTATCAGTGAGGAAAAGAGCATATGGAATACATGGGAACTCTGCACTATACTCACAAAGAAAATAAAATCTAAAATTTTCTAAAATAAATTTATTATACATAATCTGAGTCTCTTAAAAATACAAATGCTTCCTAGAAGGAGTATTCTTTTATCTAGTATTAGTTACTTACCCTATAGTAATCAGAGACAAGTGTGATCAAATTCTGGTACAAAGTTTGCAGAAAAGAGAGGAAAAACATCTGTGGCTCTTGAAATACATGAATAAAAAGAAGTAGAGTTCACGGTGGCACTGTGCAGGGTGGATGAGAAAATACTTTTCAAATTTATCTCCCTGTAGTACAAAATGCAGATACGATTTAGTGCTAGGATATCTGGATTAGAGTGGAAAGGGCAGCACGATCCTTCCGGTATTATTTTGGTCAAGTTACTTACTAGCTTTGAGTCTCAATTTTCCTGTATATGTAATAAAGAAATTGAATTGTGGGCCGGTGAGATGGCTCAGCAGCATAAGCGGCTGCCTGGCAAGCATGAGGTCCTGAGTTCGACTCCTGGAACCCACATACAAAAAAAGGGCCGGTGATATCGCTCAGCGGCACGGGCACCTGCTGGCACACGAGGTCCTGAGGTCGACCCCCGGTACCCACAAAAAAAAAAAAAAAAAAAAAAAAAAAGAAATTGAATTGTAACTCCTAAGGCATCATTCAACTTTGACCTTTCATGATGCTTTAAGTATGGTCCCATAATGGCATAAATAGAAAATATCAAGATGCAGAAAATAATTTTATTTAAATTCTTTCCTTTTTACTTTTATAAGTATCAAGTTCATAATATAGGAAAATGGTCTTTTATATATTCCTGCATTATACATTTGTGTGGACTTAATGAAGAAATGAAATGAAATTCAGTGCTCTCTTCGTCACCTTTTGGTAGTGAAAATTTATGTTCCAAATAGAAAATTTTCATTTGACCAGAAAGAACGAATGCAAACTTGGCTTACTCTTTTGGACTACACTTTACAAAATCAGACACTTAGAGCAATATCTGCATTTCACAGATGTCCTCAGATTATTTACAGCATAATAGAATAGAAGCATGTGTTTTTTTAATTAAAACAGCACAAAAAGTACACTCTCTACTTCCTATACGAATTGCTACTGCATGAAATCTCTCAGCTGTCACATCATTGAATTCCTGTTGCATTGCCTAAATTTTATAAACAGAGATCAAAATTTTAAAATTGATATACTTAGAAACAGATCAATGGCATAAAAGTTAATGGTACAGGAATGTTTCACTTAATGGAAAAAGCATAATTGATGAAAATTCATACACAAACAAATACCTCAATAATAATAATTAACAGTTGTTTCAACCTAATACATACTTTAGAGCAATAGGATGCCTATTCAGAATTTAATCAATAATAGGCAAAACCCAACAGAAAACTATAAAATAAAAGTAATTTATAGAAATCGAATCTCAAATTTTTGTTGCAGCTGGCATTTGATGTTTGCACAATGAGAGCCGTTATGATTGAGAGGAACACTTTGCACTTTCTACAGCTACAGTCAATCATAGATCTTGGATTCAGCAATTCAGTTATCATAATCTGCAACTCAGAAGCTTGAAACTTTGGGACATGAAATAGCTAACCCAGAGTCACATGGTGGATTTATGTTAGGACCAGGATAAAACTCCACACTGTGAGATTCCTACTTCAGGACTATATCACTTGCAGAAGAAAGACCCAGAGTTAGTCAGTGGCATCCTAGAGGAGGCTTGGGCTAGCTTTAGATTGCTGATTGTTAGATGTACAGCAGTTTTGTGAGTTGGTTTACTAACACTTCACCAGCCTCAGCCCTCAAACTGCAAGAATATAGAATATAGAGTAGTTGGTAGTTTCATGTAAAAATAAGCTTTATACTAAAGACCAGAAATCTTGATATTTTTAAATCTATGCTTAGCATTTGTAGAAAATGGTGTGTGCTTGTCCTTCAGAAAATGCTTAGCAAGCATTCCATGTTTCTGAAGCTTAAAAGGTATTTGTTTAATTATGCTTGATGGAGAATGTCATTCTATAGGAGAGGGAATTGAGTCTTTCAAATAGTTGAGCTTTTCTTGTATTTATGTCCTTACCAAGGTAGAAACAGGTATAACTACTTTACAAGTGCAAAACTACTTCTTATGATAATTTAGTTAACTTAGCCAAAAATGTAGTAAGCACTAGCTGGAAAAAAGCAGAATATCATGGAAAGTGGTAAGGAGCCAAAGGAGGAACAAAATCAAGGGAACCACAGTCTTGATAAAGGATAGAAAAGCTCATAAACCAGCTGTTTAAAGTCCCTACTCCTTAACTAGTTGCTGGGGCCTTGTGAAAAATGCTGAATCAACTCTTACCTGTATGACCTAATTTTATAATAGAAACTATCAATAAAGTAAATATCAAGGCGAACCGTACTGAGCTCTATCAGAATGTTCTACGAGATTTAAGTGACAGGAAAAATGACATATTCCATTTTGATAGAGTAAAATTTAAGACAAGTATGATATACAAAAACGTATGTTTTATAAATGCCCTCCTCTCCTTTCTAGCTAGATTTCAGGTTCCTGAAGGATAAGGACGTGTGATACTCTAGTAGCCCTCCAGACCCTTTGATGGGGCTCTGTATACTTAGATATTTCAGTATTAAATATCCATCAATTCCTTCTTTTGACATTTTAGAAGAGTATATTCGGTAGACATTAGTGACTGGAGTGTTTTGCTTTTCTCTTTACACATACAAGAGAAGTAAAGATGTCACGTACACTCAGACTATCATCAGCCGCAAATTGCTCTTGGCCATATCCGGGTTGCCCCTGCATAGCAATATACTAATTACTACTTAATTTAAAAGGAATTGAACTTGACTTCTCTTTTCTCCTCAAATTCAAACTTAACTTCCCAATTCAACATCATAACATATTACATTATAACATGCTTATAATTGTTTTACTTTAAATGATTCTATATTAAAAAAAAAAACATAGGAAGGAGACCAAATAGGGAAGAGAGAGACATGCTTCTATTTTAACATTATTACTCTTACTGTGAAATTTCGTGAACCTCTTGCTCTTTCTCGTCCTCAGTTTCCCATAAACTGAGGTGATTTGGAAAATGATTATTTCCAAAGCCAACAACATAGGTTGATTTGGTGAAGTAAGTCATTTTACTTAATTTTGAGTGTAGCCTTGGTGAATTGCAGGCATGGTAAATAAACATAGACATTTTGGTAAATAGAAAAGAATAGTTTACTCAAAGTACCAAATGAGTATGCAGCTTTATAAGTCACACCAATTGACAACATAGTCTCCATTTGTTTTTCTACAGACAAATCTAATTCATCTTGCCAATAAGACAGAGGTGGATGGACACATGAATACTTCTGCAACTAATTCTGTTTCCAGCTACCTTGAGAGAATGCTGAGGTTTGAAGGCATCAAGGTGGGCAATAAATTGCTTTTCAGGTAGGTTGATATATTTTACTTTCACAAAACTGCCTATTAAGTGATTCTCTTGAACACAAGTTGGCTTCTATGAAATGTTATTTAATCTTTGCATATCATCACTTTAATTTAAATAACACTCCATACTTTACTTCTTCAAGTGATAGCCAGTCTTTGTCACATGATGTCCTTCTGAAAAAGCTGCCCCTTCTATCAGATGTGTACCTATTACATCAATTGTTATGAACAAGGCCCCTTGTACATATACTTTAAGTTCTTTTCAAATGCTAATAATTATGAGAAAAGGTGAGAGAATTTGTGAATGTGTCTAATTTTCTGGGTTCCTGGTAATTAAAGTGTATGTTGAATATGCAAACTACTCATGTCTTTAAGGGATGTATATATGCTTAAAACCCTCCTAATCGCAAAATGTGCCTGTCCACAAACTACTTCCATGCGTTTCCAACCTTTGCACATGTAATAACAGAGAAGAAAAACAACTAAAATTCCTCCACTCCAGTATCACTTGCGTACAAATTCTGTTGTGATTAGTATTTCCCTCCAGCTTTTCCTCACGACAGACATAATTTACAAAGCTGAAGTTACAGTACAGTATAATTTTACATTTGGATTTTTTACATTGCATAATAGGAAACATTTCTCATTCTGCCTCATACTCATTATAATATAAAATGGCTGTTTAACATTCAATTTCTCATACTCAAACTCTAGCCAAATTGTACTTATTCACCATTTCTTAGGCATACGGCATGTTTTGGGGCCAGATCCTTTGCGTGTATGGTTTCTGTGGCTTAGAATGTAGGTCTATCTCTGTTCAAAATTGACGCATTCTTAAAGGCACAGTTCTGTCCATCAGAATGTTTTCCTGATGACCTCCTGCCTGCCCTCCCTCAGACAAGGATTATTTCCCCTTTCTCCAAATTTCAAATGAGCTTTTACCTACTATGTTCATACTTACCTCTTTCTCCTCCTTGAATCACAGTTGTGTGTAAGAGGTGTTTCTTCTGCTTCATTACAAGATTACTTAGGAAGAAAATCCCCGTCTGGTTCTTCTTTGTGTCTTTGCAACAACTGGTCTATGTTGGATACAAATAGATGCTGTCACAATAAGTAATATGGATGCTATGTCTCAGTCCTCATGACAGTCACTTTCTCATCACTGAGACACAATAGCTGACTCACACCATTTAAAGGAGGAAAGTTTTTATTTTGGCTCACGTTTAAAAAAGCTTTCAGACCAAGCAGTGGGTTCTAATCCCAGAAGGGCATGGGGAAGTGTGGGGAGCAGCTGAGCTGGAGATCGATCACACATGCGGGGCTAAAGTGAGGCCAGCCCCAAGAACAAGGGGTGCCTGAAGTAAGCCAGATAAACAAGTTGTTAGGCAGGTCTTTTCTCCCTTTAGGAGAGGGGCTTCACCTGTTATCAACCTCTTGATGAATGTGTAAATAACGCACTGCAGTCGTTGGGCAGTTCCTTTTCTCCCATCAGGAGAGAGGGCTCCACCTGACTCAGCTTTCTGCATTCTGACTCTTGTCTTCATTTCTTCATCCTTCACTGTCCTTCCCCTGAGAATTTTAAGAGTTGCGCAGGACGCGGCAGGGAAGGGCATGGTGAAGGGCATGGGGAAGGGCCCATGGAGGAAAGCTGTTTACTTCATAGCAGCCAGGAAGCAGAAAGTAAAGGGAGGAGCCAGGGAGGGAGATCCACCCTTCTAGGTTATACCCTCACTGATCCCCCCTTCCAACCAGACCTCAGCCCCTAACAGCCAGTCAGCTGTATTACTTCCATAATACAATCACCTTTCAAAAGCCCCACTTACTGACCATGTGAGGTTCTGGGGAGACATCCAGATATAAACTGTAGCAATCACAAAATTGGTGGATTAAAACAGCTTAAAGTTATTATAAGTGCCTAGCTTTGAAGGTTAACCCAAGTCTCGCTGGACTAAAATCAAGGTGTCAGCATAGCCATCTTCTTTCTGGAGGCTCCTAGTCCATGTCCTTGCTGTGCCTTACTTCCTGAAACACAATCTCGTTCTGACTCAACAGGAAGAGGCACTCAGAGTTTAAGGCTCCATGTGACTCGATTAGACTCAGTTTTACAGCATGCTATCCCTAGCCCTAAGTCTTTAATAACACCTAAAATGTTAGTTTTACTATATAAGTTTTATGGTAACAGGTTCTGAGGAATGAAGATGCAGATATTTCAAGGGCACAATTATTCTACCTACCACAAATGACCCCATGGAGCTGAAACTTAATCTGAAAATAATTGGGAGTATCTCTCTCCCTATGAGGCAAATAAACTGCTATTCAGAGGAGACAGAAATCTTTCCCCAAGCCCCGAACACAGTAAATGGAGAACTTAGATTTTGGTTCACTGTGCTGATCTAATACTCTCTGATCTAATTAAAATGGTTTCTATTCCACGGCTTCTTATCAGAAGTAGAAAATAACTATTTGCTGAAAATGACCCAAATGGTAAGAATGTTTAAAATGCATCCTTTCAGCAATTTTGAAATATATATTATTATGAACTATGATCACCATGCTGGGCAGTTGATCACTACAACTTATTCCCCTTGGCTAATTGAAACTCTTCATACACTTCGACCAACATTAACGCTCCCCATCCGCCCCATCTCTAGCAGTCACAATTCCACCTACTATTTGTAGGAATTCAACTGTTTTAGACTCCATATGTCAGTGAGATGATGCAGTAAAAGAATAAAATTTTAATGTTTTTTATCACAGAAAAGTAGGCAATAGCTATGTAAGTTAGCATGACATTATTTTTTTAATATACTCATATATAAAAACCCATAAATATGTACAATTGTTTGTCAGTCAAAAGTAAAATTAAACACATAGATGAATGAATGAATGAATGAATGAATAAATAAATGTCAGATAGAAAAAAAGCAACCATGCTTAAATTCCTTATCTTTTAAAATTCTACTTCACTGTTCTTCTTCTTCATTTTAGTCACCACCCCCAAATAAGTTTGCTGAAAAATTATTGAAAAAAATTCTGATTACTGACTTTCAATAACAACAGTGAATGCATTTTTAAAATTCTCAAAATAAGAAAAATGTGTTAATAAATCTAACATAGATTTATAGTCACCAAGAGTGTTAGAGTAGAACAACTAAACTCACCTTGGGAGGAAATTCTGCCCATGACCTTCTGCATATGAAGGTTATCCTTTCTCAAGATCATAGCAGATATCCTTCTCTGAGTGCTCTTAGGGAAGTCAAACGCTGAGGATATATTTAGCCTGAAAGCAGGCCAAGCTACATAATTGTATTGGTGAGAGAAGTGAGGATTACATTTTTTATTGCTGCTGGACTGAGCAAGGGATAAATAACTTTGTCTGAGCCCCAGGTGTTTGAGAGAAGAATCCAGAGGAGAGTATGTCTCAAATTAAGCTATACTACAGCAGACAAGCTAACTGATGTATAATCCACTAGAATTTACATGATGCTTTCACATCTCTTCAGTATATTATTACAACATCTTTTGAAGATGGGGAATTTCTTTCCCCCAATTTATAGATTGGAAATGTAAGACTCAGGTCATTTTGAGAGACTTATGCAAGACTTTCTCAAACATGGGTCCCCTGGTCAAATTTTCCTCTTTTTTTCTAATGATATCATATTGTTCTAGAGATATGTCTTCATATAACAGCAAATTTAAGTGTTTATCAAGAGTCCATGTAAAATAACTAAAGGCATATTAAATGATAGATAAGAGGAAGATACATCTTTTGCAAAAGGGAAGGGGAGCAAAAGATGGAGGGGGTGAGGGGTGGATAATGGGATGGAAAAAAAGAATTAAGATGTGTTATGTACATGTACAAACTCCCCACAAGAAATGTAATCATTATGCAATGCAAATGTGCAAAACAAAAAAATGATAATAGGAAGTAGGTAGATAGATCTTTTTCAAGTGGGAAGAGGATCAAGAGATAAAGGGAGAGGAAGAAAAGGAAATGAAAAAAGAATTGATATATGTTATAATGCTGTGCTATATGTTATGTACTCCCCACAAGGAATGTAATCATTATGTATTGCAAATATGTACTAACAAAAAATAAAAACTGAGAGAAATATCTGATTTTTAACAAGATTTTTTTTTACCATGTCTTTCCTGAGTATGTCCTCAGGGAGATCTCATGAACAACCACATTTTTTTTCTTTTTCCTAAACCAATTTTCCTTTTCTGGAAACTTTCATATATGTTGGGCACAACCATTTCTAATGTGTGCTGCTATTGCTCCTAAGCACTAATTGCTCTCAGTAGGAGTTCTTGCTATTTTGGGAATGGCTACTTTTGCAAAATCTTCATCCATTTATTTCATATGTGTGTTTCTGCTAGAGTTTTCCATGTTCTATTCACCCTTATATGTTATTTTGTCCACCAACCCCACAATCTCTCTGCATTAAGTCCTAATGCCAATATCATTGAGTGTTGCTCTTAAGGTCCTAGAGATTTTGCAGCTAGGTAGAATTTTAAATAATTATTTTTAACGTTCTCATATTATATTCAGTTAACAAGATAACAAATTATCAAAACAACAATACCCTGTATCTTAACTATCCTATAGGAAATTTAAGAAAAATAATTATTTTGTATTTCAGTGATTGACTTCTTTTCTAGCAGCCAGATACATGTTCATGGGCAATCTCTTCATTCTGATAATTAAAATTTTGTTGCTGCTCAAATAGTCCTGACTTATTACCTCTTCCCTTAGACAGTCTTCCCAAGATTCCTTAGTCTGCCAGGTGAATTTCTGAAAGGCTTGCCACTTCATGGTCTAGACATGAATTATTCCAAAATATAGCATGACATTAATGGGCTGTGGTAAAAGAGAGTTTGTTTGGCCTTGACTTTTGGAAAATTGTCTTTCACTCTGATTTAATACTTTAGGATTGATTTCCTTCTCACTACAAATCCAATTATACTACTTGGTTCTGCACTGAATCATATTTGCATAATCCTAACAATGTAAACCCTGCTGGCTTTTATTATTTCCATTTTGTAAACAAGGCATGGAAGTCTCAAGTCTATAAACCATGAAAACTTTAAAATTATGGTAAAATTAATATAAGCTTGGAGTCAGAAGGAGGAAAGGAGAGAGATAACAGCAGTTTATAATGAATGTATGCTTTATCTTTGGTTTCAGAATCAACTACTACTACTGACAGTTGATTACATTAGTTCTTTTTCCATTGCTATAATAAAATATCTGAGCCTGGATGCTTTATAAACAAAAAAGATTTATTTAACTTACAGTTATGGAAGTTCAAGGGCTTGGAACCTGCTTCTGCTTGGTTCTGATGAGGGCTCCATTGGCTATGTCAAGTAGTAGATGGCACAATGGAAGAAGTACCTGCAAGAGGGAGAGGTCACATGGTGAGATAAGAAGCCAGAGAACAGAGAAGGGTCATGCTAACTCTTTTATAACAGCCTGTTTCATGGGAATCTACTCAAAGCCTAAGAACTAGTTTAAGGCATTCCAAGGGCATTGCTTCCAGTGACCTAAGCAACTCCTGCTAAGCTTCATCTCCTAAAGGGCCCACCATCAATTCACATCCCTATATTGGAGACCAAGCTTCCAACATATGAACATTTTAGGGGAAAAAACTACAGCTGATGAATCAAGAAACAGGTCTACTGTATTTATATCTTAAATTTAAGGATGCTGGAGTTAGGAGTATTAGGTACACACCAGAAAAATGTAAACCAAAGATGGTGAGAGAGGTCAACTTGCGCAGTGGACCTACAATGAGGAGGTAAAGTGGGAGACTTGACTTAGAATTTTATGCTTGCCTCCCACATTATGAAATATTTTGCTGATCAAGTATTTGTATTTACTTTAACGTATTTTTACCTAATATTCATATAGAATGTACTTCTCCTAGGTGATATCCATGGACCACTGGTTGAGGAACACGAGCTTATCACAATACAAAGTAGGGAACTCCAACACTTTCTCCTACTCTAGCTCTTTAATAATCAAGAAAGATCAGCCATTTGCCCACATGAGGGCAACTAAACATCAGGAACTAACTCTTTACTCTGACTTCTTTATTGTCGTCATCTTCCTTCTCCTTAAGATCCAAAGATCCAAAGAAGGATTCTTATGATTTATAAGCATTCAGTTTTTCTCAACTAATTATAAACATGCTTTCATAAAATGCAAGTCCAGATCTCATGCCATCCACAAAAGAAAATTTTGTTATTCAGTTAAGTAGACACACAACCCAAATTTGATGAAGAAATAGAAATGCCACATTCAAAGAAAGGCTGCTGTCTTCTGACATTTTCTGGTGGTTTTCAGTTGTGAACTATTTGATAACCTGTTTATGCTCCACTTTATGCTCATGTGAGGGAGTAGTGAACACCAGACTAGCTTTTGGAAGAAATCAAGCACATGCTAATAAAAAGTATAAAAGAGCAAACTTGCTTTCTTACAAAATTCTAAGGCAAATGTTTGTTAACTAAAAGTGTGTGCACAATTTTTATATCACCACATCTAGGGGGCTTTGAAAAAAAATATTTGTTGAAAGCAGAAACTATAAATATGCCATCAAGAATCGTAAATTGAATCACTGTAGAGATTAAGTTTTTATTTCCTCCCTAAAATCACATAAAATGAGAGTGGAAAGAAAAACTACGAGTCCAGTTATCTGCAAAATCTTACCCATCCTCCTTGGAAGGTGAGAATATAAATCTAAATTAAAATTTATGTTATAGTGAGCCCTTCCCGGTCCTCGTCATGGTCCGGGAAGTTTATATTTGTAATCCCATGGAAAAGTTATTGGAATTCTAACAAGTTAATTCCAATCTACCACTTCCAGTGCAACCCATGGCAAGAATAAAGACACTAAGGCATATTTATAGTTGTGGGGAGCCAAGGGGTCCTAAGTCTAGCCAAGATGGTGGTTACTGGAACAAAGGTCTCAACCCAGGGCCAAACCTGGGTTTTATTCATTCTCGAGGAGGGGAGTGGCTCAGGGATGCGTGACTGTGAGAGTGGCGGGAAGTACGTGAGTACCATAAGCTGGGCTAGGTAGGTGGCCTGAAATCACCTTTGCAATATGCAGAGGGAAAGATATGCAGAAGGAGTAATCTGCATAACACAATTCAAGATAGTATCTAATGTTTTGGGGTCGGTGCTTCAGCTCTGATGTGTAATCTTTTATGCCCTGGGAAGTCATAGCCTCTTTCTCGAGGCTTAATCCCAGCCAACAGCGTGGAGCATGGCTCTCCATCCCACCAGGCTCAACCATGTATTGGGAGCAAAGGGGCAGGGAAATACAGGCCTGTCGCCTTGCTTCAAAGACTACATATCAGGACCTCGGCTAGACCGATTTGCATTGCTTAAAGCCAATTAAAGAGATAAGGAAAAGTCCTAGCCAGCTCTGTATATATCAATACGTGGAAATAGGGCCAGGTTCAGCCAAGATGGAGATAATTGCTCTTCTTTCAAGGAGAGTCATCCACATGGTCCTCCACATTATGTCATACCTATAAAGCAACAGGACATTTTGTGTATCATAAACATGTAGTCGTAAAACTTTTTTGAAAACTTTAAAACTTTTTTGAAGTCTGTAATTTAATGTTATTTTTCTGTTAGGAGAATTTTCTAAATGATTTGGACCATCTAAGATTATAAAGCAGCAAACTGTTCTTTCCTCTTGTTTCTTTATCCTATAAAATAATTCCTCTAGTAGTTGGGAAGCATTTGGTTACACTGTTGATTTCTAACCTGCAATGACTTTTTTATATATAACAATAAACACTGAATTTTGGATAGGCCATCTTGTACATGACACTGGTTTTAAAAATAGTAAGGGATTAAGTGATTTTTCCAAACGGGAACTCGCCAGAAGAGGTTTAGAGATTATATCAACCCATATGTTTTTAAACTGTGGAGTCATTCAAGAAAATTTGTTACCATATCTCCAAGTTTGGAAGTGATCCCTGATCATCTTTGACATTTTCAAAAACAGAAAATAATTTGGCTTTATTTTAAATGTCACTCCTCTGCAGGTGAAGAATTTATTCACTTAGGAGATTATAGGATGGAACAAAGCATGGTGATACACACTGGCTACAGAAAGTTTAATAAAATTGACTAAGTTCTTGTGAAATTGAATTTGAGTGTTTGCTGAATCATATGGAGGCAATGCTCAAAAGAAAGCACTCATTTAATCTTCAGAAGTAGTGGGGTATGGAGAGAAGCCTCCTGCTCTAACAGTCAGAATATATGCCTTGAACCCTGTTATACTTTATATCTATATGTGCCCCTAAAATGTCATGCAATCATAGGTGGGACCTTTGGGAGGTGATTGGATTATAGAGGCTTATAGCTGGCTTGCTGTTTGGAAGCAGGGCCTGGTTGGAAGGTCAGTGGGGGTCTTGATGTTCTGCTTTCTGGATTCCATGAGGCATGCAGCTTTTCTCTGCCTAGACCTTTCCACCATGTTGTTCTGCCTTGGAGCCAGCCAGCTACAGACTGAATCTTCTATGAATTGTGAGACAAGGAAACCTTCCCTCCTTTAAGTTGTGGGTGTTAGGTATTGTGTCTCAGTGACAAGAAAAGTGACTAATACAAACCTGAACATCATCAATTAATTGTTAGCTCTGAAAATTCAGACAAATCAGTCTTCTTCATAGGTCTCTGCACATCTGTAACACAATACGGGAGTCAACAATAGCTGTTGGTCAGTCCAGATATCTTTGATTTCTCATAAAGTCATTTAACACCTCTTTCCCAGTCTCTACTTCCATAATGCTAGGCTAAAATTCCATGCCCTGATAACTTCAAAAGTGTTTTAGTTACTTTTCTCTCATTGCTGAGACAAAATACCTGACACTCAAAATTCAGGAAAGAAAGGTTTATTTAGCTCACAGTTTGTGGAGGTTTCAGTCTGTAATCAGCTGGCTCCAAGGCAGGATGGCATGGTTGAGGGGCAACAGTTCAAGGTGGCAGAAGACAGCAAAAGCAGCAAAAGCAAAAAAGCGGGGAGAGCAAGCCTCTTTTCCTCCCTTATATTGTATGCAGGCTACCTGCCCTGGGGCAGGTGTAGCACTCACACCATCTCCTTGCCCCACTCTTGCACAAGCTCAAGATGTTTACAAAGTGAGGACCCTGGCTCCCTGCTGAGTCACTTAGTTAAACTTCTAAACTTCTCAAGTTGACACAATGAATCAACAATTACAACATCCTGGAGTGTAAACAACCACCCTAGGGCATGTCCTCTACACCCTAGGATGTAGAACTGCTGAGTTACTTAGATAAGCTTCTAAACTTCTCAAATGGACACAATATGTCAACCTTACAAAAAGCTATGAGAATGAACACAATTTACAATATAGATATGAATCCATTTGGAAATCATAAAAGGTCACCAAATTTAACATACTTGTTTTAGTATTTCTTGTATTTGAAAATTAATCATATACTGGCAGACTTCTTCCTTTGTTTCCCCAAAATAGTTATATATTTTTAATTTTACCCAAGTAGTAAAGTTAGGACCCATGGCTGTATCCTACTTTCTTTGGATTGGTTATGTACTTCTTAACTTCACTCATGTGGACATCTTATCTCTCAGGAACAGATACTAAGTCTTCTTTTTGGACAAGGACATGAATAGTTGAGGATTTGGACCAGATATTCTCTAAGTCTCTATCAAAAGGCTGCAGTATGGGCCATAATAAAAAAGGAAAGTGGCAAGATGTGGTTATACTTGTCAGAGTCTGTGCATTTTCTATTTCATTTGAGGCAGCATCACACTAGTGTCATCTGAGAAATGTGGTGGTATTTCCTTTTCAATGGAAATAAAGCTCCTAGCAATTCTGAAGTAGCTTTGTGCTCTCTTATGAGGGGCTCTTCATTGTTCTCATATCTGACATTCTTTATGCTTATAAATTTGGCACACTTGAAAGAATTTCCATGATGAGTGTTCTTTGGGAAGATACCTACCCTGACATTTCTTTGGCCATGGAAAATTCTCTACAATCTCAACTGCCACCCTACAAGCTAAATTTCATACTACTCTCTATCACACTCCTTATTTTGCTACTTCTGCTCTACTGTCCCTCTAGCAACATTCTTTCCCCTAATGGATACATGGTGAAATAGTCTCCATCCTTCAAAATCCATTTGTTCTGTCAACTACATGATGAAAACTTCCATGGTGTTCTGGAAAACTTGAGTGTCTCCATACTCTGGAATTACATGGCTTTTTATCCCTGTCTCTTTCAAATCTCTTGTCACTTAATATTAAATGGATGGGTATAAATTATTATATTTAAATGCTACCAATTGTCTCAGTTTTTATCACATACCATAAAAACCAAAATCTCATTACATTCATAACTGAATCTTGCGTGTTCTGAGTCCCCAAACTAGAAAGGAAATTGAGCTCCTTGCAGACAGAATCATTTTCACATACATATTCAAGAGAGTCACCCATGAAATATACTTTTGTTTTGTGCAGTATTATTTGGAATATGCTGTAACTCTTTTTGAGTTGATGATGCCTTCAATGAAAGTACAGTTTTGCCTAAAGGTACCTTCTCCACTGACTCTCTGAAGTGCCTCAGTTTCTCATCATAACTGACCATATCCCTTAATGTCTCATCATTGTATCTGGGGTAATATGGAGTGGAAAAAAGTCCAGAGGTGAGGAAGTTAAGACTAAAATTTGGAAGCATCCACCAAAATAAAGCTACTGATCATGAGAGAATCTGGGGGATATTTTGTACAACAACTATATTGCTTAGCTGCATTAACCAACAAAGAAGCTGATGAGACCGAGGAAAGAAGCAGCTCTCCCAGTCCCACCAACATTCTACTTTCAATTTTTATAAAATAAACTTTTTGTAGTCCACCTATGAATGAGATCATGCAGCACTTTTCTTTCTCTGCCTGATTTATTTAACTTAACATAGCAACCTCCAGTTTTATTTGTACTGTCACAAATAAATAGCAAATTCATTATTGATGCATAGTAATGATATCGGTGTTACATGTAGATTTTGTACTTTCAAACACTACCGCTTTCATTTATAAGTTCCAACAGTCTTTTCATGGTGTATTTTGGGTTTTTTCTGTATAAGACCATGTCATAGCTGGGCATAATGTTACACTCCTGTAGTTACAGCTGATGTATAGGCTGAGACAGGAAAATTGGATATCTATGCCTAGCCTAGACAACATAAGCAACACAGTGAGATCTGCCCCAAAAATTCATATTATCTGTAAACAGTGACAATTGACTTCATCTTTTCCATTTTATATGCTCTTTATTTCTTTCTCTTGTAATTAAGACATCTATTATGTTGAATAAAAGTGGTGAAAATGGGTATCCTTGTCTTATTTCAGATTTTAGAGAGAAAGAACTCAGCTTTTCTTAATTCAGTATGCTAGCCATTGACTTATTATGAATACCCTTTTTATATTTCAGGTACATTCCTTCTACACCTAATTTGTCCAACATTTTGTGTGAAGGGTGTTGAAATCTATCAAGAACGCTTTCTGCCTTTATTCACATGATTGTGCAGTTTTTGAGCTTCATTCTGTTGATGTGGCAAATTACATTCATTGATTAGTGTATATTAAACCATTCCTACATCCCTGATATAGATCCCACCTCATCATAGTGAATATCTTATTAATATTCTATTTGATTCAAATTGCTAGTTCTTTGTTGAGGATTTTTGCACCTGTGTTCACCAATGATATTGGCATGCAGTTTTCTTTTTTATTGTAATTCTTGTTATGACCTAATCTGGTTTTGGTATCAGTGTAATTCTGGACTCATAGAAAGTGTTTGGAAGAACTTGTTTTCCTCATTTGTTTTTTAGAATAATGAAAATAATGGTACATAGTTCAGTGGTGGCGAACCTACGGCACATGTGCCATGGCAGGCTGTTTGTTATCACTGAAAGCTTTAAAAGGTTCACCATCGTTAATATAGTTCTTCTTTGTTTGGTAGAACTCAGAAATGATGGTTTCTGGTACTGTTCTTTCCTTTAATGAGAGACTTTTTATTTCTGATTCAATTTCATTATTTATTACAGTTAGTTCAGGATTTCTATTTCTCCATAGCTCGATTCTGATAAGGTGCATGTATTTTTCTCTTTCTTCTAGGTTTTCAAGTTCATTGTCACATAACTTCATAATAATATCTAATAATCCTTTGTATTTCTGTGGTGTCACTTGCAATATCTCCCTCTTTGTCACTGCTTTTGTGAATTTTCTCTTTGTTCTCTCTTTCCTGTTCAGACTAGCTAAAGTTTTGCCTTTTTTGTTTATGTTTTGGGCAATGAGCTCTTTGTTTTATTGATTTTTGTATTTTTTTAGTCTGTCCTTATTTATGCTCCAATGCTTATTATTTCTTTCTTGTAGTGGCTCATCCATTGGCAACAAAAAAGATTAAAATCCTTAACAACCAAACTACTATGGTTAAAACCCTAAACCAAGGAAGTCCAGTTGAAGACATCCCTCTATCAGAAAACAGTAAGACAACAAAAAACCATTCCTTCCTCCCAAAGTGTCTAGACCCATCTTCCCTAAAAAATAGCATAGAATTCCTTATCATCCCCTTATCATCACAAGTGATCCACAAAGAGGCACACTGGACAATTTGCTGTCAAGACCCTTCTTGAACTTTGTATAAAGGTTTCATTCTCTCACCTGAGGGTGCCATTTCCCCCAAGGAAATGTGCCCACTGTTCCTCTATAAAGGGCCCCATTGGGAGCGTACACTGGCCAAAGCAAACTTTTGTTTTTTCTACATTCTTTGTATATTGGCAGATTCCTTTACTCTCCCATGTCACCAGCCCCCTGCACACTGTCTTGCATGTAATTTTTTCCTGATGATTTGGGGTTTGGTTTGTTCTTGCTTTTCTACATCCTTGATGAATTAATCAGCTTTCCAGTAGCTGAGACACAATACCCAGCACCCAGAATTTAAGGAGAAGAGGATAATTTGCTACTAGTTTTAGTCCATGATCAGCTGGTTCCAAGGCAGAGATATCATGGTAGAAGGGTGTGGTGGAGTAAAGCTACTAGTTCATAGTGGCTAAGAAGCAGAGCCAAAGAAAAGCGGGCAAAGGATGAGGCATAGACACCAAGGCCATGCTTCCACATCCCATGTAAACATACAGAGCAGTTGAGAGAATTCAAAGAATGTGTAAATTATCTGTCTTAAAAAAACTGGACTCATACTTGTAATATGGGTCAGAAACTTTCTAGGGGCTGGGCTACCTTTTCCTGGGATTCCCAACCCCTCAAGAGAAGTTCTGGGGCAGATCTCAAAGCCAATCAGGTTGCAACTCTACCCTAACCACCACACTTGAGAAACAGGTTGTTTATTTGAGAATTTTAGTGTCCAATATTTTATTTTATTGGTTCAACTTTTGATTATTGATTTTCTCTACTTTTTAAAAATAACTTTTCTCATTCCTTGAATTGCAGGTTGTTTATTTGAAATTTTTTCATTTTCTGGATATAGTCATTTATTGCTATAAATTTCTCTCTTAATACTTCTTTTGCTGTATTCCATAGATTTTTAGATGTGCTTTTGTTTACATTTATTTCAAGAATTTTTCTGATTTCTTGATTTCTTCCTTGACCTGAGGTAGAATAGAAGAAATATAAGTAGAAACTTAAACTTTAAAAGTTGTACTTTTAATAAGGCTGCAACTCCCACAACACAAAGTCACCCAAGGCAATCTATACCAGCATTCCCTTGGTTAAATGTAAGCCTCTTTTCTTCCAGACCCGTTACAGTCAAAATTTCTCAGAAAAACTGCAACTCCATAAATTGGCTTGAGGAAGTAAAGAGCAGGAACCTGATCCTAAAATAAAGGAACAAGTTGAAAGAATTCAAAGAATGAATACATTACCCATATTTTAAAAAAAAAAAAAAAAAAGGGCTCATACCTGTAATATACACCAGTACCCTGTGGGGGATGGGCTATCTTTTCCTAAGGTTCCTGCCCCCTCAAGAGAAGCATAAGTGTTCCCTGTTCTAGGAAATAATCCACCTCCCTCTCTCTCTCTCGAGGGCCCACATTCTTTCTTTGATTGTACACCTGTGAATTTCTACCTTGTGAAACCTTCTTTCTTACTGACTAGTCCTGAAAATTCTTTCTCTGTGACAGGAGTCGGTGAACCTGTGAACCTGGTTTATAGGTAGGGTGGTTAGTTTCCATGTCTCAGCTTCGGGAGCCTCCTCAGAATCTGTCCAGTGACATCTTCTCTTTAGCGAACCACCAGCAAGAGATAAAAGAAGCATGTGCACCATGACTTCGGAAAGTCCAAAGGCTTTTTATTTTTTTCTTCCCCAGTTCCCCCAACCCCTTGCCTTCTAAAGTGTATTTTATTCCATTTTTTCTTCCTTTTTCTCTCTCCCTGACTGCAAACCTCTGTATCTTTAGACTTTTTTTTTTCTTTTTTTTTTTTTTTCTTTTCCTCTGTTAGAGGCTCCAAAGTCCCTAGAAAATGAGTGCTTACATATACTGGCTCCCTCTTAACCAGAAATGGAGAGAAGGAGAGAAGTGTGCAAAGGTATCCTCTACGTCTTATGTGTAGCAGCCTCATTAGGTACTTCTTGAGATCAACATACACCTTGCCTGGGTCAGATGAGCTAAAATTGGCTCACAAAAAAAAAAAAAAAAGAAAGAAAAAGAAACACACGTGTAATGATAAACCTGTCCATTGTTTCAAACAAGGTTTCTCATACAACTGGCATGGGAAATCCAGTCCTGAGACACTGTGGAGAAATGGAGCCTTGTTGTGGCAGCCTAGGAAGCAACTTCCTTAAATCATGCACATCTTCGGGTCATAAACCCGAAGTTTAGGTAAAAGGAGATCCTTTGCATTTCTCTGTTAATCGTCTCTGTCCTCTGCATCACTCTCACTCTCAAAACTGAAGGGTGTAATCTCAGTCTGCCTAATGCCATGTCTTTCCTTTTCTGTGGCGGGGAACTTGTCCTAACATGTACAGAGTCCGGTGGTCATTCGGTGATAACTGACATTATCCTCAGGTCCTGGTAGAGTGTAGGGATTCAAACTGAGAAGGAGCCCACTGGTTTTCTTTCCCGTTCTCTCTGACCTAAAATTAAATTCCAATTCCCTTCTTGTCCCTCCTCCTTTGCAACGCTGAGGCTTTCATCTGTCAGAAACCTCAAATAATTAACGGGGAGTTGGAAGGTGGAGGGAAATCAGTGGGAGGTGGGGAACTCAGGGAGTGTTCCCATGGGAACAAGGACAGTTCCTGGTGTGTCCCACCATGTGGGAGGTGGGATGGGGAGTGCATGGTCTCCATGTTTTCCCACTGGTAAGACAAACCCATAGGCCCAAGGGAAGGGCTCCATTAAAACTCTCCGCAGCTGTCTGCCATGACCCTCCTGAGTGCTTGGGCCACCTGTCCAGCCCTGCCTATAGGTAATTTTTTCTGGGGCCTCACAGATTCACTTCTCTAATGCTACCTTGCTTCCTCTCTCCACTTTATTTGGTTCTGGTATTCTTATGATAATTTGGCCTTAAGTTTATCTCCTGATGTACAATGGTATGTGGTTTATAGTTGCTAACTGACATCTCCAGACTTTTAAAAACCTTTACGAGTTCCTTGTAAATGTTATAATTCCCTAGACATAAAGATCTTTGGGGTGAATTTTTGAGAGAAGCCTAGCTGTTGTGCACAACTCCTTTTTCCTTCTTTGATGATCTGTTGATAAAGGTTGGAGTAGCTGTGTGCCAGGTACCAGGATACTTGTCCTGGACATAGCAACCGATTTCTGCATGACTAGCAGGGATGCCTGAACTAGTCCATGACAGAAAACAGGGCAGAGCTGCCTATCATAGGTAGCTCAGACCCTGGGGTAAGAGTGGAACAGAGCTCCTGGACAATTCCAGCTCTGGGAAACAGGATGGCATTTCATTTAGTAATTCCGACCCAGGGATCCTGTCATTCCTCTCTCTCTCTCTCTCTCTCTCTCTCTCTCTCTCTCTCTCTCTCTCTCTCTCTCTCTCTCTCTCTCTCCTTTCTCTCTTTATCTATTTTCAGAAGTATGCAAGGGAGATCTTAAAGCCATGCAGTAAACCTTAAGTGATTATGGGTAATTTGAAGTCTGTCCTCAAAACATCATCTTTAGGTTACACTTTACAAATTTGGGACCATTTTAAGATGGAAGATTTTAAAAAGTTGATTCTTCTCCAAATGTAAGTTGAAGAGTAAAGAGACAATGCCTCAAACTTGGTTTTACAATGAGGAGAGGAAATGAACAATGATCCCATCTAAAATCTACAGCTCTTTTCTCTTTCCCCCTCTGACTTTGGTTATAAGTCTATAGTGTTAGCTAACAGGAAAAGACTAGCATAGAGTATTAAAAAACACTGTTATGACTTACATAAGGAAAAAAGTATAGTTAAATGCTAACCCCTGGTGAAAATTCTAATTGACTAGTCGATTTATAGTTTTAAACCTGAAACTAAGTAAAGATTTACTATAATTCAGCATGGCCAATGCATCTAAAAGTGCACTCTGATTTTGTGGGATTGTTTTATGTGTTCTATATGTTTTCTTGTTTGTTTGTCTACCTGCTAATCTATTTTCAAAAATTAGTTAAGGTACCTATAGATGCTTCATTTAAAAAATTATTTTTGTGCTTATACCAATTTTTAAATTTTTCTTTAAAATTTTTTGTCCTTACAGACTTTTGGTTCTGTTAGAACTTTCCATTAAAAAAATGGTTTTACAAATATTTAAAACTGGTGCAACTAACCTTCTGCGTGTTCAACAACTGAACCTTGGAGATTAAAGCTAAGGGAAATAACTGGGCTATGAGAACAGCGAATATAGTGACCCTTGCCCTCCAAGGTCAGCCAGGACCCGGGACATGACGGGATCCCTCTAAAAAGATTCTGCAAGTCTGATAAGTCACCTAACCTCCCAAGCAGGGAGATTGTTGCACACGAGAGGATAGCAGTCAGCCAGTGTACATTATGCTCAAAGGAGGGTCAGTAAATCGTGGAATGTCCTCATCTTTCCAAGAGAAGCCAGATAGTCAAGCAAAGATCGTGACCCATCCTGGCAGATGGGAGGTCAGAGCCACTATTTATCAATATTCTACTTTTAATATCTGGCTCCTGCTTTTTAACAAGGTTATAAAAGAAAGCTCAAATGTCAATGACACGGCTAATGTCCTTGTCCTCTTTTCCAGTCTATCAAAACATGATGGTTCATCAAACAACAAAATCCGATCTTCCTTTGTCTCTTTTCAGTCAGTCAGGGTGAGACTCTTGGTCCCTGGCCAGACAAGATCAATGCCCTTCCTCAGCCCAAAGTAATTTCAAGAAGATGGACCCTTGGGCCTCTGTACCTCTTAAGAACAAAAGATCAATGTCAGGAGTAGAGGTGATGAAGTAGGAGAGGAGAAATAAAAGGTAGGTAAGAAGGAGACAAGTCATAACTAAAAAAAATGATACTTTTAATAAGACTGCAACTAATGCAGCCCAGTTGAAGTCACTCCCTTAAGAGAAGCATAAATGTTCCCTATTCCTGGAAATAATGTGCCTCCCTCTCTCTCTTGAGGGTCCGCATTCTATTTCTTTGAGTGTGTACCTTTTAATTCCTCCCTGATAAAACATTTCTCATGCCTCTTACTGACTAGTCCTAAAAATTCTTTTTCTGCGATGGGAGTCAGTGAACTTGCAAGCCTGTTCTATCTATGGGTAGGCTGAGTTAGGTTCCTTATCTCAGCTTTGGAAACCTCCTTAGACCCTGTCTGGTGACAAATCCATTCATTGTTCAAAAGTAAGTTAAGTTCCATGTCCTTCTGTAGTTCATAATTTTTTCCTGAATTTTGATTTTGATTTTGATTACATTGTGGTTGGAAAAGATACTCGATATGCTTTCAATTTTTAAAAATTTGTTGAGATATTTTTGATGATATTTGGTGGGGGAGATATTTTTCACTGTGTTTAAAAGAGATGTTGGCCTTTAGTTTTCTTTTGATACTATCCTCAAAGAGGGTATGAAAAATATCTGCCTAAATTTAGTTTTGTAAGAGCTTGTAAGAAATTAGTATTAATGCTTTGAATGTGTGGGAGAATTCAGCAGTGAAGCTATATGATCCATGGCTTTTATTTATAGGTAGCTTGTTTGTTATTTAGTTGGTTGATTTTTATTTATTTTCAATTCTATCTCTTCATTTGTATAGGTCTTTTCAAGTTGTCTACTTCTTCTTGAGTCTGTTTGAATAATTTGTCTTTCTATGAATTTCTCTGTTTCAACTAAGTTATCTACAATTATTCCTAGTATTGTTTGTAATCTTGTCTCTAAGTCTATAGTGATATTTTATCATTCACTTCTTATTTTAGTAATTTGAATTTTCTTTTCGTATCCTTGTCAAATCTAGCTGAAGTTTGCAAATTTTGTTGATGTTTGCCACAGAACCAGCTTTTGACTTCATTGATTTTTCTCTACTGTTTTTTAATTCTCTATTTCATCAATTTCCACTCTAATCTCTATTAATACTTTTTCCCACTTGCTTTCGGTTTAGTTTTCTTTTTCCTGTGTATTAGTAAAAAGTTATGTTATTGATTTAAAATCTTTCTTTTTCTTTTTTTTTTTTTTTTTTTACGTGGGTACCGGGAGTCGACCTCAGGACCTCATGCTTACCAGCAAGCGCTTACACCGCTGAGCGATATCACCGGCCCTTTTTTCCTTTATGTGGGTTCCGGGAGTCGAACTCAGGACCTCGAGCTTGCTGGGCAGGCACTTATGCCGCTGAACTATCTCACTGGCCTTAAAATCTTTCTTTTTAATGCAAGTATTTACTGCTACAAATTTCTCTTGAGCAAAGCCCTGGATACATACTTAAATTTTGATATTTACATTTCCTCTTTGACCATGTATGAGTTAAGGTTCTCCAAAGAATGTGTGTGTGTGTGTGTGTGTGTGTGTGTGTGTGTGTGTGTGTGTGCGTGCGTGCATAGAGAGAGAGAGAGAGAGTGAAGGAGAGAGAGAGGGAGAAAGAGAGAAAGAGAGAGAAATTTTATTTTAAGGGATTGTCTCATATGACTGCAGGCTTTACCGTGTAGAAAGCCGTAGGACAGGCTAACCCACTGGAAATTCAAGTACAGTTGATGGTGCAGCATTGAATCTGAGCTATGCAGAGCAACAGGCTAAAAACATTCTTATTTCCTTGCATGCCTCATAACATTATGTTAGAAACTAGACATTTCAGATAATCTATTCTACTAAAGCTGAGAGCTAATCTTTCCTCTCCAGGGCTTTTTACTTCTATGTGCTTGTTTATATGTTCAGTTACTGGCAAGATTATTTTGGTAAAGTCTATTTCTTACCTCCTTGCACCCCACAACAGTTAACGCTGTGATGCTGCACCTCAGAGAAGCACAGCCCTGCATATGCCCACAGTGACTTTGGGATGACAGTGGTCTTTCAGGGTTCTCTTTCCCCTGGACAATGCTCACCTGTTAAACTTTACCAATTTCTCACTGCTTGCGCTATTGTTTTCAGTAATTGCCTGTTGTATGAATTGCTCTACATACCTATGTAATCAAATTGTGACTCCATAAGGAGTAATTTCTGAAGTCAATGTCTGATACTTGTTTGTACCCCACGAGGTTTCCTCTCAGGTGTCTTATTAACTGGTTTTCTCCTACAAGATAGCTGGCCTAGGCTCTATCTTGATTAAATTTCTATGCCTTCTCCCAACAGTCTTTTACCATACTCCATTGTTCTTGAGTGCACAGTTAGGCTTGAATTCTCTAGACTTTCTCTCTTGATAATTAAGTCTTTTCAGGGGGGTGGATAGATAAGGAGCTACTTTATGGGCCACTTCTCCTTCCAGATATAGTCTCAGTGCCAGAGCTCTACAACTGACTACAACACAGTGGCAATCTTTTTTGAGTAAAGCCCCCACCGAAACAGCTGATTGCCTGCTGGGCTGGGGGAATGAAAGAGGCCAGCACCCTGCCTCATCACTTACTTGATTTTCCTGGAACAGAACCTAGCCACCACTTTCTGCACCCGAGGGAAAGTCTTCTTGTCCTAAGTGGATACTGAGCCAAAGATAACATCCTTGCTTCTTGTGTTTTTGTTTCCTGTAATGCACATATTAACTTTAAAAAATAAATATTGCTTTTAAAACACAAAGAAGTGGCTTTTACAATGATACTAAAAGAGCTCAGTTTTAAAAGGGATATATTAACTTCTGCTAGAGAAGTAGGAGTAGGGGAATATATGCTATATTTGTTTGAATTCTCATATAGAAACTCTGGAAAAATATAAAAGAAATCAACAAAACCAGAAATCTGTGCAGAGAATGGTAAATATAGGCAAAGATGGGAAAGAGGTTTTCATAGTGTTTCTATTGTTATACATTTGAACTATGCAAACCTATTACCTATATTAAATAAATCATATTTCAAAAGGTATCAAAGTATTCAATTTATGGTAGGATGCTGTTATTAGGCAGTAAGTGGCCTTTGGAATTTTCACATTCAAATATTTGGATTTAGATAAAACAAAAATCAAGCTAAGCACCATATTCCCTAAAGCACGTGGCGCTTTCTTCTCAGAACTGATACAAGGACTCATGTCACAATTCCAAAACAGTCTCTGACCATTTCTGCATGTCTGCTTTTCACATTAGGAAATCCTGTATTTTGCTTTCACTGTGTATTATGGGAAGGAAGCATCATCCTGGAAATTAATATGCTCTGGGGTCTTATGGTACCCATGAGTCACCTTGAATATGTGGCCTTCTTAATAGCTATTTCTATATCACTTTTCATGAGGGCATGAAAGCTCTGTGTGCCAGGAGCCTTTCATAAAAAGTTGCAAAACCAGACCCCCAAATGTTCACATTCTACAGTACTTTCATCATGTAGCCACTCTAGTGTTTTATCTTTTTTAGGTATTTTAGAAATATTTTCTAGGCACCTGTCCACCTTGATGTCCGCCCAAGCACCTTAACCTAATTTGTATCCTCCGTAGTTCTTCAAAGTAGACTGTTGCTCTACAAATAATGGAGATGGTATCCATGTTATTGATTACTAAATTAGATACAAAAGCTATAGAGAAAAAAAGTTTTTTGAGGCAAGTTTAAGCACTTTCTACAAATACGTATTTCTTAGTCCATTGTTTGTGGCTACTTCTCAAAATGTATGAAGTAAACAAAACTTTTCTCTGCCAAGTCTTTTCTTGTGAATCTCCAGCCCTCCCTATTGTCAATCTTAAGGCTCAAAGATTGCCTCCAGATTTCACTGGCCATGGGATTAGGTATGATCCAGAGCTAGCCAAACAGGAACAGGATATCACAACTCCTAATCACAGTCATTGGATCAGGGATGGGCGCATACTTCAGGCTGAGCCAATAAGAACACATGCAACATTTTTGGCACTATAAAGAAAAGCTTCATTTTCCTGTGTGGCTGCTAAACTGAAAAAAATCCAAGGTCAGACCTTCCAAGAGCCAGCTTTACTGCAACACCAAAAGTCTGAATGAAAAAGCAATATAGAGAACACAAAGCCCAAGAGAAATACTCCTAAAGACATTGCTTAAGGACCTGAATCAAGCTTTGATTGGAATGTCATCCCTTGAACTTCCCAATTCTACCATAAAAAATAATACTTTTCTCCTTTTGGTGGTTGTTAAGGCTGTATTTGATTATCCATGTCTAACAGCTTAAATAGTCCTAGCTGAGAAATTGTATTAATTATGAAATACTGATACATTTTCATAGCTCGAATGGCTCTCCCAAGTATATGGTATATCACTTAATCTATCTGTTATATTCCTGGAAATGTGTTAAGGGAGAAAATACTGAACATGTTATGTTCCCTACTTAAATCTCAATTCAACTGAAGCACTCAGAAATTTTTCAACAGAGAGGAAGGAATGAACACTGGCAATAACCATCCTTGTAATCCTTCTTGCAAGTTTTAAAGCACCATCATAACGCTACTTTTAGCCTCCTAGACCCATAACAAGCTTTTAAGGTAGTGAATGTGCGTAGTCTCATTTCGAAAATGAAGAAAGCAAATTTCCAAAAGCCACGGTTTACCTCAAATCTCAGAGTTACCTCTGAGAAGGCCACAGGAATTAATACAAGCATCCTGATTTATTCTTTGTGTTGCCTTTTTGCCAAGTAGACTTAGATAAGGACAAACAAAATCTGACTGTCAAATTGAAACATTAACTGTTAATTGTAACTTTTCATTTTTACTTGGGCTTCAGAAACCATATGGATTTCCCCTTTTACATTCGCAACCCAGTAAATTCTTCTATTCTTCTTTTCCTCTACCAGCCTTGTCCAGAAAATCTTTTACAGATGTCAATTTTTATTTATCAATTTAAAAGACATAATTTTCAAAAAGTATTATTTATGAAGACTGTAGGAGAAAACCTCTTTCATTCATAAAAGGAAGTAAACAATTATTGCAGAGCTGCCTAGGGCTGCTTTAAAATAATATAGTTTGACTCTAAACAATATTCAGAGAGTTGGTACATTTGTAAACACCAGATGCTACAGTGGATAAAGATAAAGTAGGTGATCAAGAGGAATAAGTAACCTTTTTTCATACAGGAGAGACAAGGGGGTGCACTGTGTATAAGATAGGGTGTATTTCTCAAGCTTCAGAGCTGAAAACCACAAAGTCTTCAATTTTAGAAGAAAGGAGAGGGAATCTGCTTTGCTTACGAGGTGGCTCAACATAATCTGAGGCAGACAGTCAGGACTGGAAGTATGCAACCAGGAACGACATCCAGGGACTGTTCCTGCAGACTTGCTGTCACCTGTCATGGGGACACATACCACACTGAGAGCCGGATGCCTATTATCCCCGACTGCCAGACACCTCAGCTTCTAGGCTTGCCTGAAAAGTGGCTCCCATGGGGTGACGGATTCCTCACACTGCTAGTGTTTGATAGGAACGTATCTGATTGTGAGGAATCGGGAGGACAAATTTCTGGATTCTACCTTCAGTAGAGGGACACACAGTAAAATTGAGAGAAATGTCTGAACCATACTAAGAATGTTACAAATGTTCTGGATATTTTCTAAATTCACATTTGTCTAAAAGATACACTCCTGGTAAATGGATACATCAGGAGGTCATAATCTTAAATGAAATAAGTCATACACACAAGTTTAAATATCACATTTTTTTTCTCTTGTGTGAGAAACCCAAAAATGGAAGGAAAAAATGGAAAGAGACATTTTGTAAATGGGGAGGGAAAGAAGCATTAAAGGGAGAGGAGAAGAATGGGAATGAAAAGAACTAAGGTATATTATGTACAGGTACAAACTCTCCATGATGTATGTGATCATCGTGTATGGCAAACACGTACTAATAAAAAATAAAGATTAAGAGAGACACATTTGTAGAAATACAAAGAGGTCTGTCTGAAGGTTTTTATTGGGAAATACCTGGTTTGCTTTTTTTTTAAGTAAGAAAAATTCTGCTGATGAAAGAAGTAGCAGAGAAATTTGGAGTTAATGAATTTGAAGTTTGAGAAAAACACTATTGTAAACAGAGATGATGTAGAAAAGATGTATTCCATGTTTTCTGTCATGGTAATCCCTGAACAAAAGACTCACACATTCCTTATGTCTGTTCCCTGTGGGCAGCTCTGATAAATTAATTGAACACTAAAAATGATTTTAGAAGCTTTCAAGGTAGTTTTATAGAGATGACAGTAACTAAAATGTTAAATTCCCCCACCATGGCCTTACACATCATACTCATAAGTATCAAACTGAAAGTTGAATCTAAATATACTGAAATAATTTAAAGTGAATTTTTAAAAGCCCCCCAATTTAAGATTAGGAACTAAGAACCTAATGATGAAGTAGGTAAACCCAGTTCACATTCTACTTTTTTAAAGAATTCCCTGAAGTGCTGAATTACAATAGCAGTTAGCTGGCATATAACCGGTTCCAACTCGGGCGTGGTGGCGTGCACCCATAACCCAGCACTCCAGGAGGCAAGAGGATTGCAAGCTTGAGCCCAGCCTGGGCAACTCAATTATTTAGTAAGATCCTACAGTACCTCAAAATAAAAATTTTATAAAAGGGCTGGGGATGTAACGCAGTGCAAAAGTCCTGAGTTCAACCCCCAGTACAAAAGGAAACAAAACAAAACAGAACAGCTTCTTAAGGAATCCTGCATTCCTGCTTTAAAATATGACAAACAGAGCACTAGAGAAAGAGGTCAGGCCCTGTGCAACTCAGGTTTCCTGATTAGGACATCTTCCTGACTGTTACATGCCATTCCTCGGCAGCTCTCAGGCACTCCAACCTGTGTCTCCCAAACATGTGACAAATTTCCAGAGAAAGGGCCACCCAGTCCCCTGCAGTGCCCACTAGCATTTTCTATTTGAATTGAAAAGAGACAATAGGAAAATAGTCCACATCCCTGCTTCCTGGATGTCAAAAATACATCACTTGTATGATAACTTTGCTATCCTATGAAATTCATTCCATTAAACACCTAGTAATTATAATTATGTTTGTGGAGAAATGCAGGATACCAAATATCTCTAATATGATACCATAGATATCTTTGAATACACAAAAAATCTGGAAGGATATGCCAAATTTTAATAATGGTTGTCTTTTAGTTTTTGGTTTTGGTTTTGGTTTATTTAATTACAGCTCTCTGTTCATAACTTTCTTGATGTACCAAATCATCTATAAACAAATAATGAAGGCTTAGTTAGGATCTCAAAATCCCAAAGACTGGAGTACAGTGTTAAATATGCAATAATTTAAATGTCTAAACTACATAAAATATAAAGAAAATTATTTTCTAAATAACAATTTTTAATTAACCACTTGGAAAGTTGAACTGTCTAACTAAACTCCTCTTTTACTGAAAAAGAAATAACAACTATAATAAGTACTCGCTGTCTTTTTCCCAAGGATTTCATTTAACAACATAAACTTCCACAGTAAATGTGCAGTAACTTGATACTGTTTACTGTCACATTTACTGGCTCCAGACTGCTCTGTTTCTGAGCTTTTTAATCTAACTATCGTCAATCGGCCTGTGTTTCTGTGGTATTATGTAGCCTCAGTCATTATTCCCTAATGCCCTAGTGCTTTCTTTTGCTCTTATCTATCCTCATTCATAGATAAGTGATTGGGAAAAGCATACATTTTGGCACCAGGAATCCTATATTGAATTCACATTCAAGCAGGCACTAGTGTTCATAACCTAGTCATTTAATATATCAGGACTTCAGTTTCCTTATTTATAAAGTGAGTATGGAGATAGTTATAGCAATCAGCAAGACTGATGGAAAATTCAAGTACTGGGGACATGTGAAAGCAGTTTTTAAATTATAAAATAATCTGCAAATAATTACATTCTTTTCAGTTCTAAAACTGTCCCTTTTAAGAACCTATGGCTTTAAAAACTAAATAATATGTATACTTAACACATAAACTTAACAATACATATAATTTAGAATAAAAATAAAACCTGTTGAATGATATTTAAACATTGCCAGCAATCCAAATTGAACAAAATAAAGGATGTTTCATCTATTCAATGATACACATATTTTTTCACATTTTTAACACTTCTAAAATGTGATGTCATAAATTGAAGGAATATTATAACTGCAGCATCCTGGTTGCAGTGGTAATAATTTTATTGTCTACCTGAGTGCAAATATCAAAAGTACTGTGCTCAAAACTTGGGAAATTGGTATCCATAGAATAGAAGAAAGTCCCAGAGTAAAAAGGGAAGAATTTTTTTTGGGAAAAAAATCACTTCAACATTTTTTCTCCTACTGGTACAGAGGATTGTATTGTATGAAATGGTATGGACAAGAATGACTATGCATCCAAATGTAATTCTGAAGAATTAGGCTGTTGAGGCTTATATCCAGGTGTCCCCCCAAAACTTCTGTGCTCACACAGTGTGTCGCACTGACTCACGAGTGTGTAATACTGAATTAGGACTACAACTGATGGCTTTATAGCTGGGCATGATGTTGGGAAGTGGAGCCAGGTGTAAAGAGGTGGGTCACTGTGGATGTGGCCTGGAAGAATATAAATATATATATATTTATATATAAATAATATATAAATAATATAATATATAATTAGATATAGATATAGATATACATATATATTCCTCCTGTTTTGATTGCTGCTGCTTCTTGCCTGCCATGCCATGGACTGTTTCTCCTCTGCCATGCCCCTCTTCCATGTCACCCTGCCTTGGACCCAGCCAACTATGGACTGAAACTTCTATGAACTGTAAGCTAAAAATAAACCTTTCCTTCTTTAACTTGTTGGTGTTGGGTATTTTGTCCCAGCAGTGATAAAGTAAAAATTTAGTAAAATCTTTTGTCTGTGTTCATATTTTAGGTATGCTCAAGAAGGATATATAATTTTAAAACCTGTCAGAATGACTTAGAAACACTAACAATAAATACAAAATAAAATACAAATTAATCTAAAAGCATGCATTGTTTTATTAGTAGCATTTCTCTTCTTTAGTTACATAATCAGTAATGATGTATCTTGCAGTCAGTGATGTCTTTGGTGCAATGAAATAGGTAAATGTTGTGTGTGCTTGTTTTGTTTTTATAAATCCTGTCACCCTGAATACTTCAACATGCTGTCATGAGAATGAAGAGATTCTCCCATAAAAAGATAGTACCATATCACATTCCAGAAAATTATATTTTCAAAATAAGATAAGTGTGTAAAGTGTTGGATTTGTTAATATCCTGATTTAATCATTCCAAGTTATAAAAATATCACATTATACCCTATAAACATATACAATTAATGATTAATTAAAAATTTTAGACATTATTCTGTATTCATCTGATATAAACAATAAGCTAACCCAGAAATGTTCAATGCAGGGTAAGTCTAATCATTGGTTTATAATCAGACTTCTATTAAGTTATCAGTTAAATTCACTTATGTAAACTAGCTTCACATAATGATTTCCACTCAAGTGGCTTGTTACTAAATAAATGGATGAACATTCATTTTTCTTCTGTTTCCACTATACTTCCAAATGAAAAAAAACAAAAAATCCAAACATGTTATACCAGATAGAAGCTTTCTGGATAAAAGCCATTATCAGTGCCTAACCTCTGGGTACTGCAGTGCGCAAGCCATTTTGTGGCCATTCTTTTAAGGCTCCCAGTTTCAGGATAAAGAATTATTAAAATATGGCTACATGATTAATACATTTTAAAAGTCATCATTTAATGAATTAATTATTTTTAAATTCCAGAAAATTCAGCACTGTGTATATAATCTATCCTGGAGAAAACAGCAAAAATAAATTTTTGAGGCCCAGCAGTATGGGGACCTTGGACTTTCCAATCACCTCTCAATTTCCAGTCTCTCATAAGCCCAGCTAACCATGCATTCTGCTTACTGAGTATAGATACCGTGTCTACTCTCAGTTTTCAACTTCACAGGAATGAGATGCTCCAAAAATTGGTAAACAGTACTGGGTGAGTCTGTAAAGGTTTTTCCAGAAAACACTGGAAGATGTGGGTCAGTGGACGGAAGGGAAAAGACTCACCCTGAACGTAGCCTGCACTGTCAGTAGACTGAATGCCCCTGTGGAATGAGAAAGCCCCGAGGAGGAAGCTGTATCCCTCAACACTTCTCGAGAATCTGCCTTTCTACCTGTGGCCCTTGCCTGGGGACGTTAGGCTCCAGGTTTTTTAGCCTTTCTGCTCAGACTTGTACCAATTACTCTCCAGGGTCTTCCAGACCTTCAACCTTGGTTTGGGGCAGCCTATAGACAACCACTGTGGGCCGATTCATCTTCTGACCATGTAAGTCCACCAAGTACATCTCCTCTTATTGGTTCTGTTCCTCTGGAGAACCATCTTCTTCTTCACCTCTTATAAGTTACTTATTATAGCTCTCTCGTCAAATTTGTACATAAACACATGCCAGACCAAAGTAACAAACATTAACATCCGCAGCAATAAAAACTGATTAGAGGAAAAGAAATAAAAATGTGTCAGAATCTCCTTCACACAGCTTTTGATGGAACAAATAATGCATGTTTTAGGCACTATTTCAATTGCATGAAGACCACCAGAAATCATGTACAGGTAAACTAGAGTTTGAAAAATCCTCAGAAATATGGATATTTTATCATTTTTTTATTCACAAAGGAAATCTTTCTTATTTCACAAAAGAATCACTCAGTTTCCTGATTTTACCCCAGCCCTGTCCATCAATAAACTTAGCTATATCTCTACTCCTTCTTATCATCTCTGTCCAGTCTCATAAGAAAGTTTATCTTATATTAAGTCCAAACATAATCCTTCAAACTGTTCCCTAAATTTTATTGTTTTCTTAAAAACCTTTCTTTCAGTACCTCCAACAGCTCCCCCTGCTGCTCTGTTTCTCTTCATACATAAAAAAATAAAAATTAAAAAACAAAAACATAAATAGCTCTCCTGTTTGTTCTTAAGGCTTAATTTTCAGGGTTTTCTAACCATTGTCTAAATCTTTCTGATTTCCTCTGTAACTAAGTTCTTTATAGGGAGCCCACAATGAACTCCTTTCCATTCTGCTGTCACCCCTCTGCTATATGAGTTCTATCCCCATCTATCTAGGGACATTTTTCTCACAAAGGTGAGCAGCTACTTCATTATTCTAATAGCATGAACACATGTCAGCCTTTATCTTACTTTATTTTTCTGAAATATGTAAACATCTGTGCAAAATTTCTGAAATCATCTATGGAATCTTTTCACAATAAAATCATTTTTAATGCTTTTTTTAATCCGTATCTGTGGCCTCTTCTGAAATTCCTTCACAGATTCAATTTCTTTCAGCCACCATTTTATAAGAAGTAGTTCTTGGAGTGCCACCTCTGTCCTTGTTTTCTTCACTGGACCCTGGACTTATGAACTCATTTCGTTCCTGAGGGCTGGTTATAACTCAAGTTGTCAGTTGAAGGCTCAGGCTCCTCTACACAGCCTGCAAACTCTCTCCTGCATACAGGCAGATCTCAGTGTCCTAAGAGAAACATTGCCCCATGATTTCTCAACTAGCCCCGTACAGGAAATGTTGTAATGTTCCTTCCAGAACACTCTAAAGGTTAAATCTGTATCTGAGACCATCTGGAAGCACAAGCGGCCAGCATTCGGGTTGTAACTCAAGATTTTATCATAAATTGAAACTAAATTCTAGTCGTAACCCAAGTTGTTCGTATGGCAGGCTGGTCATTACTCGAGGGTCCACTGTATTTTACATCTCTAGGTGACACCTTCCACTCATGATTTCAAGTAAAACAATGTTGATAAAGCACAGGTCTGTTTTGCCAACCTAAATGGCTCTAGAAGGGCTTTGCCTCACCAGAAGTATTTTGTTCTTCTCAACCCTCTTATTATAGGACCACTTTAGGTCCCAAGTGCTCCTCAACACTTTTCAATGAAACATCCACAAAATCTCCTTCCTTTTCAGTCAGTGGACTCAGCAGCTTGCCTAATCCACAGCTTAGGAATTATGCTTGACTCGCCTCTCCTAGTCACTCCAGTAGTATCTGATGCTCTGCACTGGCACAATTTCTGATGCTTTGTAACTTTGTCGTTTACAGTAACTGCTCACCTCTTTTCCTTGCCCCCAATTTCTTCACGTTCAGTATATCTACCACAGTATCATCAAGATGATCTTTCTACAATGCAGAGCCAATAAAGCTATTTCTCATTTCCTCTCATGCTTAAATCAGGTTACTGGATTCTTACAGATTTCAAAACAAAGTAACAATTCCTGAGCCTAGCCCTTCCCTGTCTGGTATTATCAATCTCTGCAGCCTCATCTCTTCCCACATTTGCCCTGCAGCCTACATTTTAGTCCCACTGAAAGTCATAGACCAGATACTGACGTTTCAAATCGTACTGATATGAATGCTTTGAATAAGTTCCTGAAGGAAACCATACCCTTTAAACACTAGTACCTCTGCACGTCCTTCTTATTTGGTTCAGCTGCAGCCTCTTTTGGGATGCTTTGCCTGTTTTATCCAAAGGCACTGGGCAGAGTCTCCTGCTGTGCATTCCCAATGTTCATTGAACTAATGATGTCATCTACAACATTTTGTTATTATTTTATAATAATGAAAATATTTACCTGTGCATTCTCTATGAAGGTAGATTCAGTGTTCGTGGGGGGCCTGGGACATACCTTCTTTTTTTATATTTCCATTGTCTTTTTCAATAGGTGGCACATACTATGTACTCCATAAATGTTGAATGATGGAATTCAAACATTGCTTGACAATGCTCATTTGTGGTTAGTCTTGTGATAGAAATATGCATATGGTCTTACCTAAATTTACAAATTTACAGTTTTTTAAATTTTGTGTAAATGTATAGATAAATTCTAAACCAAAAATAAATCATGGATTTGTAAGTTAGTCCTTTTTCTTTTTTTTTTGGGACAGGGTCTCACTAAGTAGCTAAGTTACCCAATCTGGCTTTGAATATTTCTTACTGTAGACATTAACGTCCTTGTTCATAATTTTACATTTATGTGCACAAGAAAATTATATGCATAAAACTTTCTCATTCCCTAGAAGTAGAAAATACTTTTTAAAGGAACAGAAATTAAAGTCATTAATTTTAAATTATTAAAAATGCTTCTACACGTAGGGAAGGTTGTTGTTGGAACTGGACATGCATAACTAAAACAGGCAGATGAAAGTGTCTTGTGTGTGTTTATTCATTCCAAAGACACAGAGAATTATCAGTATGTAGAAAATTATATAGCTTCTAAATAGAAAAATCTGAAGTGTTGGAACTTTAAAATTAAGTATACCTTGTTTCACTATTGTAAATGGTGAATTTAATTTACAATTATATGGCCTCCTGGGTCTTTTCTATAATTTTAAAGCCAGAATTTTAGGATGTTTAGACAAAAAATAAAAGAGTAGTAATTCTATGTAGTACTCATGATTATACTCTCTTCTGTAAGTGCAATAGATATTACAGGAGAAGTTGGCATATCAGCTGTTTTCAATTTTAAAGGTCTGTCCAGTGTAATCCCAGTGTAATCCCAGCCTAGGTGCTATTAAGCCACCAGGGTCCCTTGATAAGGAGAAACCTAAAGTTAGTTGCTGCCAGTTAGCTACGGTTTAGGCATTCTTAGGAGAACTAAAACATCAGGTCATAATGTAAAGTACCCAGAAAAACAAATTTTTTTTCCAATCGTACCATTATTTGCCTCTTTATCCCCAGTAAGCTGGTAATATCTGACACAGAATTGGAGCCAAAACATGGTAAGAATAGGACACAGATGTGTCCATAGTAAGATTTTTCCCATTCCTATGATATTACAGTTTTGTACAATGATGCTGATTCAATGTATATGATGCAAATTAATTTTGGATCTTACTTTAGATAACACAAAATGAGTAATAAAGAAGGCATTTTAAATAAATATTTCTGACCTAAGTTTTCAATAATTACTTTCCTTGTTCTCCTGAAATGCCATATACTCCAGGAAATTTATTTGTTTATTTATTTTTCACTCCATATTTGCAGTGCATAATCATTAAACTCCTAGTGGGGAGTTGGTACATGTACATAACACAATATAATTTGTAATTTGTTTTTATTGCCTTAGCTCTTCACCTTTCCCCTTCCCTCCATCTCTTTGAGAAAGCTCTATCTCCCTACTTCCTATCATGTTTTATTTTCTCTTTATTTATATTTTAGGTTGATCGTACAAGAGAAACTATGAAATATTTAAGCTTGTGTGTCTGATTTATTTCACTTAATATTCTGGTCTCAAGGTGCATCTATTTGCCTACAAATGACTCAAGTTTATTCTTTATGGCAGAGTAGTCCTCCGTTGTATATAAATAACACATTTTCTTTATCCAGCAAAAAATTTTGTGTTCACATTTAAATATGACTTTACTTTCAAAGGACTTATTCATCATCATAATAAAATCAACTTTTACAACTTCATTAATGCAATATCCAGTTCACAAAATGCTTTCATATTGTTTCATATGATCTGTACAATCTTATAAATATTTTTATTTTTTATGGTAGTAGGCTAAGGAACATTACATTATTTCAAAAGTCCATATACACATAAGCTGATAAATCCAGAAATTGACTCCATGTCTTTGTACACTGAGTTGTATTCTTCCCACTACTTAATTCTACAGTGCTGAAAACATCAGAAAGAAAACAACACAGTTTTTCTTCAAAAAATTATTCAATGTAAGCATATCAATTTAAATTTTCAATTGTATTTGCCTTATCAAGATATGCTTCAATTTCAAGGAAAGACAATCCAAATTTTGATACTCTAAAAAACAGAAACCACCATTAAATAAATTAAAATAAGGTGAAAAGATAAATCAAGAAAGGAAGAAAAGTGAGCGAGAACAAGAAAAAGAGAAGAAATTGTGCATTAGACACCAAAATTATTCCACATTTTAAAGTCTCTAGTTTTTCTTAGTGCATCCTATGTAACAGTCTTTGTATGTAAGTATATAATTCTCTGGGGGAAAGAGCATAAGGCTTTCATACATAATAATCCATTGTAGTATTTTCAAAAGAGAACCTCAAGTTCTAAGAAAATAAAAAATTATTTGCATAGGAGACAGAGACAATAATATAGAAAGTGTTTCTAGGAATAAGGAAGAAAAACTGATTAAAGCTAAAAGAATCTCAAAAGAGGTCATGGAACTTGGGGAATTTTTCCTGGACTGTGAGAGATATGCTGAATTTCAACAGGAAGGAGAAAAGAAAGAGAATTTCATGTGAAGAAGAGAGCAGGAAAAAGAGTCAGAAGAAAACTCATGTTTGGGGCAATGCAGAGATTTCAACATCACCAGAAAGGTGAAGTGGAGTGCTTAGTAAGGGGGCGCTAATAATGAAGCAAATCAGTTTCCAGGTTTAGGGATCAGTTCTCATTATTTTTAATAAAAAATATAATACCAGTGTCTCTGACCTGCAAAGGATCATCTGCATTTGTTTATTTATTTATTTGTTTATTTATCTGTGTGCAGAAACCAGAGCCCCACTCTTGGTTTCCAATCCTGCTTTCTCATAGTTCTTGTACATAAAGAACAGGGCAGCGCCAGATTCCATTATACTCCGCTCTCAATAGTGTTTGGGAAACTAATCCGTGTGCACTTCCTGCCTTGCTGTCATAAACTATTTCATACTTCTTCCACCAAAGGAATAAAATATTTTCCTCTAAAGATATAGACAGAGCTTACTTCAGAGAATGTTATGCATTAAAAAAGATACTGCTAGCCTTTCTGTTAGCATAGATTCTAAGTATAATTTTTTAACAAGCTGAGTTAACATTCCAATCTAGTCCATTATTTTTCTTTGTATGCCTGTTACTCACCTATCCACCTGAAACGTTTCCAATTCATGTAATTCAAGAAAACTGGGTTAAGGAAGTTATGTGCATAAAGGATAAATTTCTTTTCCTTTTCTTTTTTTTTTTCCATTACTGTCTTGGCTCAGCAATGAAATCTTCACGGGAAGAATTGACTATTATGTGAAATAACTTTAAAAACTTAAGGTTCATTGATTAGTTCTTCTCTAAAAGTTCCATTATTATACATTCTTAAATTCTTTTTCTTTAGAGGAAAATAGTTCGTTATATGCTTTGGTTCCTTTAAATTAGTTTAATAGGCTTAAATTTTTTCCTAGATTATTCATGTGCAGTTCCACTCTATATAGATTTTAGGTTCAGAAATAAGCACAGAAGGTGAAAATCCCATATTCCAAATTAAAAGCATTAATTTAAATTCTTTTCTCCCAGAGAGACAGAAAGTCAGGAGTTATAGAATAAAAATATTCTCTCACCAACTTGAAGTATCATTTGATGAAACTTCATAGTATCTTTAATTGTGCAGAGAACCTTGCAGTGATGGTAGTGCATACACAGAGAGAAAGTGTATTGAGAAATTACTCTCTTTACATAAAAATTATTATGTCTGTGCAGATTAATTATCCATTTTCTTTTTCCTCCAAATTTATTCTACTCTGCCATACTGGGAAGCAAAACATGGCAAACTATTTCCCATATTTTCATGCCAGAAGACTTAACTATGAAATTATACCAATAAGCAATATAAAGTAATGATGGAAGATGGGAGGAGAAGAAAAAGGACTTCCTTCCTGCCTCACTCCTTTTCTCTATACCTGCTGTGGCAGTGACACTTGGTCAAGCCTACAGTTACTGCATATGTCCTCAAACTGGTCACATTAGTCCATTGTCATCACTGTTTTCCAGTTATCCTGTGCTCTTCCTACAACAATTATTCCAGTTCACCAGGGTTCTGTTTTACCTCTTTTAGCTCCTCAACATCTGTAGAAAAATATTCTAAAGCAAATGCACTCTATTCTGAATAACTAATATAGCTTCCATTTCCCCATTAGGATTCTGACTAGTACGGTAAAAAACTTGCAAGTGAATGTGAGTCTGTAAGCTCTACCATCTTCTCTAAGGACCATGAAAGTCGAGTGTGATGAGAAGATTCAGAGAAAGCCTATGACAATGTCCTGCCCTTTGAAAGCAGAACATGGTATAGACACAAATACATGATAAATCCAGTGAGTAAAAGGTGCATTCCCTGAAGTTACCCACGGCAAAACAAAATTCCCTAGATACCAATCACTCAGAAAAGAGGAAGTGAAAGCAATTTTACAAAAGAGAATTCCACTACAAGCTAGGCCAAAAAAGGTGGGGCAGAAGGATGTGAAGAACAATTTTATCTTCCTCATTTTGAGAGCTGCAACATTTATTTCATGCTTTTTAGCTTTCAAAATTGCCTTGTTTATAAAAGTTTTATGGATAATTTAGGTGTTTTCTGCAAAACATGCAGAATGCCCAATGAGTTTTGGAGTTCAGAAGTTTTCTCCCTTAACAACCAATTTCTGATTCCTCTCAAAAATACACCTCAGAGGGGTCAGTGAGATGGCTCAGTGGCATAAGCGCCTGCCTGGCAAGCGCGAGGGCCCGAGTTCGACTCTCGGAACCCACATACGAAAAAAAGGGCCGGTGATATCGCTCAGCGCACGGGTGCCTGCTGGCACACAAGGTCCTGAGTTCAACCCCTGGTACCCACAAAAAAAAAAAAAAAATACACCTCAGAAATTTTGGTCCCTTTAGTTACTCATACTTTCACTTTGTGAAGAAGTAAATAAAAACTGAAATTTTCAAAAGGGAAGTTATTTTAATGTGCTCTTGGGAATAAAGGCAATATTATTTCAAAAGTTAAATATTTTAGTTACAGAAAATTGTATGATGCTTAAATACCTTTTAGAATGAAGGAAATAAGTAGAATTAACATGGCAACCGTTAAGGTATACTTGAGACACGATTGGCTATAACAAATTTATGCTATTGGTAAGTGAACCATAGTAGAATTGTTCGAAGAATTCCTATTGGAACTCCAGTGAGTGCTGCCAGCACAAGGTGCATAGAACCTCTTTGAAGGAACCAAGGCGAACAAAATCTCTGAAATCAGAGGGCACATAGAGACCAGAAGCTGAATTTTCTACTTATCTGTCAGTAGTCAGGCAGGCTTATTAGTTCATTATATTGACATATCTAGAGACAGACTACCCAAGCAAAAGAGTTTGCTCCCTACTCAATTTAAACTTTTAAATAAAATAATAGAATATCATATTTTTAGAAAAAGTTGTACATCCTTTTCATGTCACTTATCTACAGTGATCCACACAGAAGCATCACACTGGCTTGATACATGAAAAACAAAAGTATATGCTCATGGACCTAGATCTTTAGGCGAGATGACATATCACATAGATAATACACAGGGAGTCAGGTCTGAGCAGTCAGAATCCTCAGAAATACGATCATCAGTATACCTAAACAGAAAGGATACACTTGAAGTTTAAATTTCAGTTTAAAAAATAATAAATTTTGCTAAAGATATGTTCCAGAGATGTCAGAGGATAGATGATTTCAGCCAGATCCAAGAAAGAATTGTCTTATATTTTCAGGGAAATAAAACCATTATTGAATCATATACCTCCCTAAGGACCTGAGCTCTTCCTTCCAAAGGAGAAATTCTGCAGAATGAACACTCTAATCTTGTGTGACCTAGAGCTACCCTTGGATGATTCACATATATTGTGTTTGACAATATAAAATATGTTGATGGTTATATTGGTCAGCTTTCTATCATTGCAACAAATACCTGACATCTAACAACTTAAAAGGAAGAAATGATTTTGGTTCATGGTTTCAGAAGTTTTAGTTCATGGTTGTCAAGGTCCAAGGCAGAAATCTCATGGTGGAGGTATATGGCAGAAGACAGCTGCTTACCTCATGATGCACAGAAACAGAAAGATACAGAAAGAAGCAGAAAGGAAGGGAATAGTGACCAGGTATCATCCCCAAGGTGAAGCTGATATGACCTACCCAGACACACACATAAGTGTGCATTACACATCTCCTGGACATCTCTCAACCCAATCAGGTTGACAATCAAGATTAACTTCAAAATGGTACTCTCCTAACAAAGAAGCAATGTAGACCTTTCAAGTATAATAGTAATAAAAGAACAGTTCCAAGACCTATGTATAGTCTAAGTGAATGGTTCTCAAAACATGATCCCTGGACCAAAAACATCAATGTCATGGTATATTCAGGTTCCTATACTAAAATACCACAAATTAAGTGGTTTACAAATAGCATAAATTGATTTCTCATAGTTCTGGAGACTGGGAAATCCAAGATTAAGATGTTGGCAAATGTGGTGCCTGGTGAGGACCTGCTTCTTGATTCTCAGGCAGTTTCTTGCTATGGTGGAAAGGGGAGAGGAGCTCTTTGCAGCCTCTTTCTAAGAGCATTAATCCCATTCATGAGTGTACTACCCTCATGAGCTACTCACCTTCCAAATATTATCACATTAGGCATTAGGATTTAACGTACGAATGAGGGTAGCCCAAACTCAGTCTATAGCAGTTGGCATCATCTGGGAAATTGTTAGGAAAGCGAATATGTGGGCTGCACTGAATCATAAACTTTGCTAGTGGCATCCAGAAATCTCCATTTTACAAATAGCTCTAGATAATTCTGGTGGGCCCTAGTTTCCGAACCTTTGGGCTGATGGAACAATAAAACTTTGGTCAAACTTGCATTTTGTAAACTGACTCAGCAAATCTGCTGTGTAATCATGATTAAAGTATGTAATTTGTCATAGCCTAAATTTTTGTCTCCAAGAAAATTAAAATGATAATACTTCCCTTTTTGTGACTTCAGAGTTATAAATTACCAGATTAACCAGTGATCTCATGCTGAAATCTCAATTCAGTTGTAACTTAATCAAAGAAGAGAATCAAGCAACCTTCTCATAAAGATGTTTCTAACAAAATTAAACCTCATGGACACCTTATTCACCTTGAGCAATGCCTGGGCCATGAAAGTTTAAAAACTGCAGTGACTGCCAATAGATTCCACATGCAGAAAGCCATTTGGTAAGGATGTGGAGCACGGTTTATGCACTGAGGCAGAACTCAGGCCTCATCCATATTGCATTACTCTTTTGGAGAGTGAATGTACAAGATTTTAGGCCATAAATAATTTACTTAAAAACACGCACAGATCTTCTAAGTATCACAGCTGTCCTTTTAAATAACCCAGACCCATGAAAATTTGTCAGTGACAGCCAGCCATGCCCACACACAAAAGCTGTTCTTTAATGAAGGCCAGATTCAGTAATGGTATTGCACTAGCCTCCTAAGACTAATGTCAATCCAGGAACCTGGGCATTTTTCTCATGCTCTCTTAGAGTCTGGAGTACCTCTGAACCTCACCTTAGATCTACCCAATGTCATCTACAACGGATCTAACCTAGCTATTATATAACTTCAGAAATCCATGCCTCCAAAATTCTGTGCATAATTCCAGCAGTTCTCCCTGACCCCACAGGGAGTGGATAAACGGTTTCTTGTCACCACAGTGGAAGGAAGGAAGGAAGACAGATTTTCCTCTTGGAGGTGGGAGGTTCATGCCTGATGGGTTCCAGGAGGTCCAGTAGCCAAGAAAAGGAAAGTGTACCTCTTCTAAGAAAATCTCAGTGTGCTTCTTAACTATAAATGACCCCCATTTATTTAAAGCCCTAAGTGATAAGAGAATCCTGGCAGTAAGAAGATTTAGAGTGGGCCGGTGAGATAGCTCAGTGGCATAAGTGCCTGCCTGGCAAGCGCAAGGTGCTGAGTTCGACTCCTGGTACCCACATACAAAGGAAAAAAGGGCCGGTGATATTGCTCAGCGGTACAGGTGCCTGCTAGCAAGCGCGAGGTCCTGAGTTCGACTCCTGGTACACACACACACACACACAAAAAGAAGATTTAGGGCTATAGAATCTAACTGTGATGTCCCCAAAAGCCCTGGAATCTTTTCATCTGTTTGGCAGTCCATCGAGCCATCTCTGAAAGGCTCCAAAGTCAGAGAATTCCAGTTCCTTCATCAAATCTAACAGAGTCCGTTTGTTTATGGATCTCATAATATGGGTGAGAGCACCAATGATTAACCTATGTGCTTCTATAGAAGTCAGGTGGGCCAGGCACCCTATGAATTCTTTCCCTATCCCATTAGGCTGTGTGTACCTCCAGAAGCAGAGTCTAAGCTACTGTGCTACACCCAGGTCTAGTGAAGATGTGAAGGCTGGCCTCTGAGTTCACTGATTTGCCCTGATTACCTTCCAGAAATATTTTACATCTTTTTATGGGAAACTTCTCCTTCCAACTGCCACCTCAGTGAGACCATGACTCCAAAGGCTACTGGCAGCACTGGAATTTAAGATAGAATTATCAGAAATACCCATAACTTTTCTGGAGCAAGTAGGGAATGTCACTTGGCCTCTCAGCTTAGAGTAAAAGCCACCAGTCATTAGTCAATATCCCTATCAGGTTTAACGAGGATTGTGAAGGTCTCAGAGTTGGCACAAGGGTCCACCAATCAATCCTGGTGAAGTTGATGCTGTCAAGAATTGGGCTTAAACTTGAAATTGTAGACTGTGTTCTGGTTATATCCAGAGGGCATCAATTTTGCAATCTCTAGAAATTTATTCTTATAATAAATTCCCTAGGATAGATTTTTTAAAAAGCCCTATATATAACAACTACTAGGATCAGCCTATTTGTATTACTAAAATAGAGAATTTGGACAAGATTTTGGACAAGAATTTGGACAAGATTCTTGGAAAAGGCCGTCTTTATGTGAAGAGTCATGATGTGACTGAATGTATTAATCTCAGGAGGCTAGCGTTGGTGGGTTTTAGTACAAAACAAAAATAAACAATAAGATCAAAGTGTTCAGGGGCTCATTACATGAACAAGTAAGCTACTGGAAAATTCCATTGTCCCTTCAGTGTGACATCCATAGAAGTTACACCACAAGACACATACAATGGACTAAGTATTTTGTTCTCCAAAATTTATATGTTGAAACATCCCTCCACTGTAATGTATTAGGTAATGAGGGTGGAGATAAATGGGAGCGTAAATGAGACTAGTGTCTTTATGGAAGGGATCCTAGAGAACTGGCCTTTTTCTAACACGTGAGGATACAATAATTCGGCAGTCTGCAATGTGAAAAGTGCCTTCCCCAGAACTCCATCCTGGTCCTGAACTTCCAGCCTCCAGAATGATAAGAAGTAAATTTCTGTTATTAATAAGTCACCTGGTCTGTAATACTCTGTTATGGCAGCCTGAACTGAATCAGCCAGCACAGAAACCCTTGCATTGTAGAAGGCCTTCATTCAGCAAGGCCCAAACATCTCCCAAGGCCATGAGAATCTGCTGACCATCCTGCATCCAGGCTGGTTATTACCTCTGGGTCAGATTTGACTGAGTTGACACTGGTACTTCCTTAAGAAAGGTCTGATTATTTTTTCTTACTTTATTTTTTTTTTCTTTATGTGGATACCGGGAACCGAACTCAGGACCTCGTGCTTGCCAGGCAGGCGCTTATGCCACTGAGCTACATCACCGGCCCTTTTTCTTACTTTTTAATAAAACTAAAAAAAAGAATATGTTTGTTATAGCAACTCAAAAGAAAATATAATGGTTTATGAAATAAACATTTCTTCATTTTCTACTTTCTCAGGAGAAACATTCATTTACATTATATGCATACATATATTCATGCACATACATATGAATCATATGTAGGATTTTAGGGATTTTTTTTTATAAAAATTATACAACACATACATACTCAAGGGTTTCTATGTCTATTTGTTTTTATTCCCTCTTTTAAAATTATGCTTTAGTAATCCTTTTTTACACATATTTTCCACCTTCTTTTTTCTCTACCCTCACTTTTAGTTAATAACGTTGTCTTTTCTTATTTAGAAGTTAAGTAATCATAAGGAAACTTTCTCAGCAACCCACCTATCAGCACCCATGTCCGTATTTTCTCACATCCCAGTGGCTGCCAGGACATGGCCTTCTAAGAGTTTTCTTTCTTTATAATAGGTCACTTCTGTTCAGTCTTCTTTTTTTGTTTGTCCTCATATACTCAACCTCTTAATTTTGGAGTTCCCCAGGGCTGACCCATGGAGTTTTGTTTTGTTTTGTTTTGTTTTCTGCTGTTACTTTCTGGTGACCTCATCCACTTTGTGGCTTTAACTCCCATATCTACACTGATGCTTCCAAATATCTACCTCTGGATCAGACCTTTTCCTTAAACTCAAAAGCCATCTACTTAGCACTCGAATTCTCCACTTATAGATCTAACGAGTCTCTCAAACTTGTCATGAATGATCGACGCTCCCTTCCACTTCCCCAGTCATTTTCGTAGGAGCATTACAGCAAGCTTTACAATGTGCTATACAGATGTTCTTTCATTGTTATTTGTCAAAATTTTCTTCTGGCTCTGTTGAATAATGGGACAAGCTCACATTAAGTTTACAAAAATATGATGTTAAGTGAGTTACTTTCCCTCTCTAGAATTCACTTGCAAAATTTGATCAGCAGTTCTTAATGTGTTCCATGGCAGTTCATGTGCTTACACTTTCATTTTTAGTTCCCTCTTTAGAGTTCCTGGAGATTTCTCCTACTTGCATTTATACTCAGTTATGGTTTCAGTAAGATATGTATCACATTTCATCCATCATCCCATAGAAGAGAGAAAAAGAGAGAGAAAGAGAGAGAGAGAAAGAGAGAGAAAGAGAGAGAGAGAAAGAGAGAGAGAGAAAGAGAGAGAGAAAGAGAGAGAGAGAGAGAGAGAGAGAAAGAGAGAGAAAGAGAGAGAGAGAGAGAGAAATTTCTGTGGCCAGGTAGCCTGTGGTTCTGGTAGTTATGAACTCTTAACATGTCAGAGTCCTGAGTAATGTGTCTATAAAATTAAAAAGTTGAACTAGATTTTTCCCCTCACTCACTCCCCACACCAATGCCATGGGCTTCCTTTGGGAGAATGCTAGAAATGCAAAACCCAGGTCCTCACCCCAGAGCTGCCTTTGTAACTAGGAGTCTCATTTGCCCATTCAAGCTTGAGACATATTGAAGTAGGCAGTTTTCTCTCATATCCCCACTCTCATATACCTCTGGCAGTATAGAAGCCAGTAATCAAGTTACCATCATCCTGGTTCTCCTAAGGTTCCTACATGTCAGATACTCTGCAAACATGCTCCAAGGTTTACTTCCCTGACAGAGTTAGTAAGAAGAGAGGGGAAATTGGTGAACAGATTTTCTTAGCATTTTCCTGCCTAGTGGTAAGTAGAGGCCTTTGTCACCTTCTGCACACCTGGAGATGCCAAAACTTCTCTCCTTGAGCCAACCCTACTCAGCCTCCTGTGGGCTTTGATTTCCAACTAGGCCTGATGTTTGCTCCTCTGTGTTCCTCTCTGCTTCTCAGAAGAAATATAAATAACCAATAACCAGAAGTTATTTCAATAGGTTACTCTCTAATAACCAAGCACATGTATCTTAAGAATAAAATAGTATTTTTAAGCTTATCATGTTGAGAAGGACTTAAATAATGTTCATAGTTCTGCAACCTAAATGTTTCTCAATGTATGTATATATGTTTGTCAAAATTCTTTAAAACTGTATCATCTTCTTCCGGGGTAATAGCACATGCCTGTAATCCCAACACCTGGGAGGCCGAGGCAGGGGAATTGCTGTGAGTTCTAGGCCAGCCAGGGCAACATAGTGAGTTCAATGCTAACCTAAACTACATAGTGAGACTCTCTCTCAAAAAAAAAAAAATCATTGGCTTTAGTAAAAATATTTTCAGGAGTTTCTTCTGAGAAAATATTTAAGAATAAGCAGAGATATATAGTTAGATAAATAGTTATCAAAGTTTCTTTTTATTGGAAGAGAGATAGAAACAGACTTTGAAAAGAATGAATATAAAATAAATGTGAATTAGTTGTTTATGGTAACAATCATATAGTGAGAGACTTAAGTGGAAAGGTATTCACAATATGTCCATTTTACAGAATGTGTTTCAAAATAATATGAATTCCATTTCAGGAAAATGAGCATGTGTATGCAAGTGTCCATGTGTGTGTGTGTGTGTGTGTTTGTGTTTCACTTGAGAAGAATATAAATGAGTTGTCATCTTTCCCTCTGAACTGTACTATATTGTTTCCTTCCTTTGTTTTCTTTACTTTCTATTTCATCGTCAATACTTATCACTTAATTTTTTTAAAAGGGCAGGAAAATATTGTTAACTTTCAAAAAGTGTGGTCTTTCTCCCAGTGACAAAGAAGCAGAAAAACAAAAGGAAAAGTTCAGGTTGCCCTGTTCAGTTCTCTGTTTTTTGTTGTTTGTAGATGAAAGCTCCTAATTAGCAAATTACATTTTTGTTGTCCAATGACTGTCCTACTGTGGCCAAAACACAGCTATTTGGGTGACTGATTATTCATTAAGGAAATATATAACTGCATTTATCACTTAAATAAGAGTGTACAGGGCATTTGGTTATTTTAGGTTTTTCACTGTACCTGACTTAAGTTCTTTTCAGCATTTTAAAAATGCCAGTGAGTCCAAACAAATGGGTATATATTCGTCCAAACCATTTAGGCTGTCAATTTCTAGCAGTTGCACTCAGAATTCAATGTTAAAGTAAAAATTATTGGTTAAAGCTCAAAAATAAATATGAGGTTTTTTCAAAGTCAACCAATGCCTTGGGAAAAACAAATACAAGGCAATTGTTGAGACAAGCAAGTTTAAAATAGGCACTAACATTTTGCAAATTAAGATACAAACTAAACTGATTACTTGTAATCTTAATTTCTAAGTAAGAAGGAATAAAACAAGGAATTTGCATGTATAATAATTTTATTGCTTTTTTCATTTTAACAAATAATAGTCATTTGCTTAAATTAAACAGATAGATAAGCAAACAGAAAAATATGTTGAAAGCACCCATAAGCATCGCTGCCGAGAGAGTACTGTCCCTAACACCTACAAGCTTACTATTCCAAGGTTATTTTCTGTTCTAAAATGCATAGGTATACGCAGCTCATATCACTTGAATCACAGTATTATCTCACAAGCTTTCTTTCATTAAAAAATAAATCATGCATTTAGTCAATTTTCTCTCCTATGTGGAAGTTATATATTGACTCCCATATATAACCACTTGAAGGCAGAATTGTGATTACTAGAGACCAGGAAAGAGGAGGAGTGGGGTAGGAAAAACGGTTGGATTTGATTAGTGCATGGCATATGTCTGTATGGAAATATCACATTGAGCTTCTTTAATAAGAACAATTAATATGCTAATGAAAAGTCTTGAAGATATTTCATGGATTATTATTTTGTAATAAAAATGCAATCACTGCAGGATGATACACATAAAAATCTGATAAAATGTGTTTCATTTTGCATTTTTCATCTTGAAATTTAGACTTCTAGAATAGTTGTAATAATAGTACAAAAATTTTTCTCACCCAAATTCCTCAAATGTTAACATTTGTATGCATTTATTAGTGTCATGCATTCTTCCTGCTTTTGTCCCTTTTTTACTGTTATGATACTATACTTGAAACTTGGCAATTTATAGTGAATAGGATTTTTTCTAACACTTCCGGAGGCTGAGAAATGCAAGATTAAACTCTGGCATCTACCAAAGACCTTTTTGCTGCACCACCACATGATGAAAAGTGGAAAGGCAAAGAGGCAGATGAGGGCTGACCAATTCTTTTAAATGGTATTACCTCTATGTCTATTCATCTGTTTTCTGTTTTTATAACAGAATACCCAAGACTGAGCAATTTATGAAGAAAATGAATTTATCTGGCTCACAGTTATGGAGGCATCCAAGTTATGGAAAGTCCAAGATTGGGTGGCCTCATCTGGCAAGGACCTCATATTGCATCCAGCTGTGGTAGAAAAGCTGGACAGAGAGATGCATGCAAAACAGGCAAAACACGAGGCAGAACTGCTTTATTACAATGTGTTCTCAAAAGCACAAACCCACTCCTTCAAGCAAGGCATTAATCCAGCTTCACAACCTAGTTACTTTGTAAAGTTTCCACCTCCCAACACCGTCCTATAAAATTTTAAATGCATTTTCAGAGAAGACAAACTATATTCAAACCTTAGGAGCAACTAAAAGGGCAGGGCCCCCAAATTCCCATGCCCCAATTTGGTTGCTAATAGCAACCAAATTTCAACGTGCATTTGGGAAGGGACAAACATTTCAAACCATTGCATTTCTTTTCAGATCCTTCTCATGTAAAAAGTACATTCATTCTATCCAATAGACCCCAAATCCTTCACTCCTTTCAGCATTAACTTTCCCTATAACTGTAAAACCTTAAAAGGAAGTAATTTATCTGTTTCCAAAATACAGTGGTGGTGCAGCAGATTCCCATTCCAAAAGGAAGAAATAGGAAAGAAAAAGAGAATAACACATCCCAAATAAGTCCAAACTCAGCAATAAATGCAAACAACATTAGCTCTTAAGCCTTGAGATTGAGCTTGAGATTCACTCCACATTCCACTGCCTGAACATTTTGGCACAAGGATTAGAACTTCAAGACTCCCCCTGGCCTCACCCCCAGGAATTTACCAGCCACAGTCCATACTGCTTTCACTGGTGGAAACTGGGTGCCTGAAGCACTCCTAGGCTGGCAATGCACTCTGGTTTCTCTACAGTTTGGCGGCTACCAGGGGACCCTGCCCTCAAGGTCTTACTAAGCATTGGTTAATGGGGGGGTCTCTCTGAGACAGCTCCATCCCTGCAGTCAGTCTCTGCCTGCCCTCTAGGGCTTGCTAAGAAATCTGGATGGAGGAAGCCCTGCCTCTGCAGCTCCTGAACCCTGCATCCCTCCTGAACTAACACAGTGCCAGCACACCAAGGTTCAGAGTGGTGGCCTGAGCTGCACTGGAGCCACAGCAAGAGCTGCTGAGGAGAGCTGCTCTGGAACGCAGGGAGCAGAGTCAAAGCCAGCCCTGGACAGCGAGCCTGTGGTGGGCACTTGAGACTTCGCAAGGCCCTCATACTTTAGGCTGTGATGGGTGTGGCAGCTCTCCTAAAGACCTTCCTTGACATTCTCTCATTGTCTACATGAGCAGCACCTGGCTTCCTTCTGCCCATACTAATCTTTATAACAAAAGAATCTGGACCACTACCTTGAGAGAATGAAGCGAGGAACCTGGAAGGGAGATAAACCCTTCCGCGTCACATCTCATGTGACCCGCTTCTTCCCAGCAGACCCCACCTCCTCACAGAAAGCCAGCCCCAGTGCCCCATAACCCAAAAGCCCCACCTGTGAGTGCACGGAGCGCTAGATATAAACCAGAAGAGGGCGCTTCCTTCTTCACTATAAATCCCACCTTTAAATCACTTTTCTCACATTTTACTCCATGCAGTGAAAATAAGCCATACAGTTTAGGTGTTTCTTCCACCAGATATCTTAGTTGATTGCTCTTAATCTCTGCCTTCTATGAAGTCCTAAGATACAGACACAAATTCAACAGAGTTCTTTGCCACATTGTGAGAGGGGCCCTTCCATCACTTTCTGATGCTTTATTTCTCACGTTTCATTCAAAATCTCATCAGAATTGTCTTTGCTGTCCATATTTCTACCAGAATTTTGGTGAGGATGAATTAAATAATCTCCAAGAAAATAGTCTTTCCCACAGCTATTCTTCTCCAAGCCCTCACCAAAATTACTCTAAATGCTTTGTTCATGGCAACACAGGCTTTTTCTACCATTCACTTCAAAATTGTTCCAACCTCTACCCATTCCAAATCCGCTTCTACATTTTTAGGAATTTGTTACAGCAATGGCCCCACTCTTCTGGAACCAGTCCACTTTTTGCTGTATAACAGCATACCTGAGGTGGGATTATTTATAAAAATAGAAGTTTACTTTCACCCAAATGTGGAGGCATGGGTATCTGGAGAGGGCTTTCTTGTTGCTGCGTTACATGGTGGAAGGCAGGACTACAAAGAGACCACGGGGGACAAATCTGCCTTTTAATAACAGCATTAATCCCCCCATGAGGCAGAGCCCTCATGGTTCACTCAGTTCCAGAAAGTGCCATTCTCAATACCACCACAATGATACCCAAATTACAACATGAGTTTTCCAGAGATAAACATTCAAACACTAGGGCAATAGGGATCTCTCTCTCTCTCTCTCTCATACATATATGTATGTATATATATTAATCCTTTTTTTCCAGTTTAATAGTAAGATGCATAGATGATATCCCCTTATCTTAAACACTAAAGCACAATTTCCTATAAGAAAGATGTTCTCTTACATAAACAAAGTAAAATTAAGAAATTAGCATTGATGTAATACTTTTTGTGATGCCCAGACTTTATTCAAATTTCTCCAGTTGTCCCTTTAATATCCTTTATAGAGCAGCAATGTTCTTTTTTATCCATAACCCAATCAAGAATCTCACATTGCGTTAGTGAATTGGGTAAGATCCAAATCGTGGTAGACATTAAGATATAGGTCTGATGTAGAGTAAGAGAAATAAAAATAGGTAGAAAGGAAATAAGGAAAATCATAATGTTAAAATAATGCTTTTAAAAAACTTGCAACTTCAGGACACAATCAAAATTACCGAAGGTTATCCATATCTGTACTCCATATCCCTAGACTTGTTTTTATCTTCCAGGCTCATTGCATCCAAATCCCTTAAAGATACTGTAAGTACATAAATTAATCTTGTTAATTAAGATGAAGAAACAGGCTCAAAGGGTTCTAAGAATGATTTTAGGCAAAATTTCTTAGATTACCCATCTTACAGGATACCTCTAAGAACACATATTTATCCCCAAACCCAGACCATAATGTGTCTCTCCATCAAAGGTCTGCACCCTCTTTTACCTGAGTGGGTATTTCTCTAGCAATGCCCAATAAAATTTGTCTATACCTCTCATTGACAGGTTCTGAAATTTTTTTCTACAATGAGAGTCAAGACCCTCCTCAGTGGACCAAGTTTTGGTCCCCATCTTTTCTTTTGGGGAAAAGCCTTGAACCCCATCCGGTGCCAGGTTATTAAGAAGTGAGAGCCAAGAGGACAAGGGACTCTGTGTGTGGAGAGAACTGAAAATAAGAGTTGAATTAAAATCATATGTGCAAAGATAAACCCTACCCCTACATTCCACAGTAGAATACAATCATTTTAAGTTTGTGACATCAGAACTTCCCTCCTCCTGGGAAAATTCATTTACATGGAAAAGGATAAGAAATTTTCCTTGTCTTCAAGCTATGTTTTCAAAAGGATGTCTTGAGTCTATACTCAATTGCTTATTTATCAAAGGAAGTGAATAGCTCTGTTTCATACCTATTTCATTTCTAAACCCCTTTTTATGCTATCACAATACCGTTATCAAATTAAGACAGGCCTTGAATGTCAGCCCCAAACATCTTTACTTTATCCAAAAATCAGCATATGGTCACAGATCATTTCTAGTGCCATGCATTAATTTCAAGTAATCATCTGTTCACTTATTTATGGTGCCAAACTTCTGTCACGTAACAAGTTAAATTGCAGACTAATCAATAGCTTTATGGGTGAAAATCAAAACATATGTACAATGTATTTTTTTATAATCCTGTGAAGCTTAAAGAACCTATCCTAACAAAATATATCCATCAATTAAACCTGAAAGTCTCACTTGACAACTTCATGCATCACCCACTTCAATTCACATATGAATTTTCTGGGCGCAGGGTTAAAATTCAAATTCTCATTTGATGGCTGTCACAGGGGGTCCAAGATTCTGCATTTTAGCATCCTGCTTGGGCATTGATGATACTCTTTCCCAGGCCACACTGAATAATAAAAACGGAGAAATCATTGATTGATTATCACTGGATATTAGATTTTTTTTTTTCTTGAAAAGGGCAGTAGCGTGGGACAGCCAATTAGAAAGAATACAACAGTGGGATAAGAATCCAAGATCTGGGGCCGGTGATATAGCTCAGCGGCCTAAGCGCCTGCCTGGCAAGCGCGAGGTCCTGAGTTCGACTTCTGGTACCCGCATATTAAAAAAAAAAAAAAAAAGAATCCAAGATCTGTCTCTGCCATTAATGAACTGTGTGTCATGGAGCACAGCCTGTGATCAGTGTGGGCCTCAGTTTCCTCAGTGTGCCCTTCTGCAATAGAACAATGAATGATATTTCCAATATATAAGGTGTGCATTTAGTAAGCACTTAACAAAACTCCATGCTTAATGAATAAACATGCTATAGTTGGCTTAATTGTAGTAAATATATTTATTTAAAAATGTTAAATGTTTTTCTGCTGAGAGTACATCCCAAACAGTTGCCATCTGGCTATAAAGAAAATGGAAAACTAAATTACTTCCATGAGAAAGTGACCTTTTCTCTTTTTAAAGTCACAGACCTAATGAAATGGCAAACAAAGAATGTAGCCAAAGAACGATGAATCAGGTGATTAAAATATTTCTTCTTGTACGTAGAAAAGGATACTCTATTTTTCTATCTCAGGCCTGCTTTTAGCAAAATGTACTCTTTCAATTTGGAATGAAGCAGTTTTTCATTTCATTTCAACTGATAGGAAGAAAAGAATCCAGTATAGTTTCTTTTCTTTTCTTTTTCTTTTTTTTTTTTTTTTTTTTTTTTTTTTTTTTTTTTTTTTTTTTTTGTGGGTACCAGGGGGACGACCTCAGGACCTCGCGCGCCAACAGGCACCCGTGCCACTGAGCGATATCACCGGCCCCTTTTTCGTATGTGGGTTCCGGGAGTCGAACTCGGGCCCTCGCGCTTGCAAGGCAGGCGCTTACGCCGCTGAGCCATCTCACCGGCCCTCTTTTTTTTTTTTAAGACAGGGTCTTGCTACGTAGTTCAGGCTGGCCTCGGACTCTCTAGGCTGGCCTTGAACTTGTGGTGACCCTCCTGCCTCAGCCTCCCAAGTGCTGGGATTGCAGGTGTGTGTCACCACACCTGCCTTCAGTGTAGTTTCTTGTGTGCTCAGGTTTGTAACTGTCGAGTTCCCCATGAAATTAATGAGGTCCATTTAGAACATCCAAAATCCAAAATTATGCATCTCATATAAAAACATTATTTCTTAAAAGTCTATAGGTATTACACTAGAAGGCATGAGTTTTTGGAAAAGAGATAAGAAAAAGAAGGGAAAGAGAGAGGGAGAGAGACAGAAATCATTTAACTCAGCCAGAACCTTGTCCTGAGCACATCTCGTAATATTTGGGATCAGCTGTGTTTTTGAAGCAGCTGAGCAGCCCAGGGTCACCTTTTGCCAGCTGCCTGCATTCTGTTGCTTTTGATCACTTTCTCTTGCAGATGTGATGTGATTCTTTTTGCCAGCTCACTCCTTTGAGTCCGATAACTTGGGGTGCACTGCTCTCATCTCTCTGGCAGGGCTGTCCCTGGCTAAGAGCACTTACGCTGCCGAAGACCTACTCCTTCTGAAGGGCAGGCCCCTGTCATCTCCTGACAGTGCAACTCCCAGGGCACAAGCAGCTCTCGCCCTGGTCCTGGTGTCAGATTCAAAGGCCTGACAGCTTGATGAGCTTCCATCAGCGGAAGCGCTGCCTCTAATTGCTGCAGATAAAAAGTGCTGAGCATATCAATTAAAACAGAGTAGATGAGGGCATAGCAAGATAGGAGAGATCTGACACTTACCAGGATAACCCATTTCCCACTGGGCTGATGGCTTTCTGTATACCACAGGGCTCCCCCTGATTAATGGTCTCCTTGTTTCCCCACCACCATCAGCACAACAGCCAATTTTAGTATCTGTCTTCTTACTCTCACTAACTTCTCTATGATTCACTCTTTTCTTTTTTAGAGCTGGGAAAGAGCCACACTAAATACAGTCTAATGGACGAATAAACTACAGCCACAAGAGTTGAACGGATTTCCATTGAGCTACACAGACGCTCTGTGACCCCAGCTTCTATGTGAGATGCACTTCTGTTTCCCAGCTACATTTCTGTGCTGGCCGTATGCCAACTGCCTGGTCTGAGACCTCCAGAGACGACCCATGTCCCGGTTAAAGGTCACGCCCTCTATGCCACCTTGACCCTGCGGTGCTGCAGCTTCTTCCTCTCTACCAACGGGAATCGATAGCAGCCCTACTTCACTGAGTCGCTTGAAGCTAGAGCTCTAAGGCTTCCAGGGCTGGTAATGTTCCCTAGACCTCACACCCAGTGAGTTCTAGTTTATCAGCTACTTCTCAAGCAGAAATTAGTAGTCACAGGAAATAGAATATTAAGAGTTCACTCAGTTTATTTAATACATCTACCAAACAAGTTAGAAAACAATGGTCTTTAAAAGCTGAGGATTTCACGGCTTTTGCTTTCCTTTTGGCAGATCAATGCGTTGCCAAACATTACTTTCCCAAGTAAGCAATTTATAAAAATACTTAATTTCAAAGAATACTTAATTTCAAAGTAGTGAAAGTGCATAATTTGAAAAATAAAAATAATTCTTCCAAAAATAATTATTTTGTTTCTGATGAAAAAAAAATGTTACCATAGACCGAGGTTAGTACGAGCAGGAAAGTTTGCAAGCCCTTTGTCTCTCTCATCTCTTCCACCAGAAGCCTATTACCAGAGGCTGTATGCAGCCGGATTTCCTTCCCCTGCCCATGTATACTAGGGGGAAGCCAAGCCCCAGGGCTTTAAATGAACCAACACTTTCAGGGGACTAATAAAGCAGCTGCCAGTCACCCAAGCCTTAGCCAGTGTTCATTAAATCTGCACATAAATCCAATTTGCCAGAATCAGTATCCAAAAGAATTCATCAAATGTGGGCAGCAAACAAATCTAACACAATTAGCCTGGAAAAAGGGCAAGCCTGGCACCTTGTTTCAAAACTCACCTGACCTTGTGGGAAGTCAGCAATAGTGATGCATAAGAAAGTGGACTGAAAGCTTAATAAAGGATGGGCGTGAGCTGTAAAGGCATGAACTGGGTCCCACTTGGTTTTGTGTCATTCAGACCATGCCTGGAGGTGAGGTTCCAACAGGGAGAAAGGCAAGCTAAAACACACAAAAAGAGGAAGCTAGAAAGTGCCACGGCCTAGGATGTATCAGAGAAGGATGCGGATGAGCCAGAGCTGTCTGTCTGAGAGAAGCAGAACATCAGGAGAGACGTAGCCACTATTTCCAAATGTCTGAAGAGCTGTCATGTGAGAAAATAGAACTGGTAGAGGGCTTAAGAAAGTCAAAAGATTGAAAATAAAGAAAATGGATTCATGCTACAGAAAGAAAAAACACTTAACTCTAAGAGCTGTGCCCACTCCAACACCCTGGTCCTGCCCTCAAAAAAGATAAAGCAAAGCAAAGAAAAACAGAGCAATCTTCCTCCAGCTATGGGCTCACTACATTGGAATGCATTCAGTGAAAAACCTAGGTAAAGGACTCTTAAAAACGGTTGTCCACACTAAAAAGTTAGGCCAGAGAGTCTAACAAGGAGAGAAGATAGCAGGAGTTAAGATCCTGAGAGTGCTATCACGTCGCCCAGCTACTTTCTCAGTCGTGCTTTGCCCACAGTTGAGGCTGTCGTACAGGATGAACTCAGCCTCCTTCTGGTGTGAATATGCTCTGGCTTCTCTTAATAAACATACCAGGTGTTTCACCCTTACCTCTGATTATGACAACTTTTACTTATTAAACCTCCCCCTTGAAAATGGCACGGTAAAACACTGAAATGGGTTTTATTACTACCCTCATTTTACATACAGAGGAACATTTCGGCATTTATACATAATTTACCCAAGCCGCACAGCTAGCAAGAGTAAAGTCGTAATTCTAACCCAAATCTGTCCGATGCTCTTAAACCACAAGGTACGTGGCCTGACAACAGTTAAAATTCATTATCTTCAAAGTATTCTCATTTTGCCGTAACAGCCCTTGTTTCATTGCCAAGTTTATGCTTAGAAATATACATAAATTTTGCAGGATTGCATTGGGCATCAGCTTTATGAAATTGCTGCTCTTCCCAGATTTGTTTTCTTTTACATCATTGCAAGTCTCCCGATGGTGACCCCTTCCATGGTTTGGGCCTCGATGCTGCGGAGATGGTACTTGGTGACCTACAAATACATATCCTCACCCTCAGATGCACTTGTCTTTCCTTGAACTCCGCCTTAGTTATTTCCTCCTTGAGCTCCAAACCTATTCCATATCTAAACTATTGTCTTTCTAACCATAAGATTTCATCCCTTAGACTAACTCTCTCATTCTGTGACACCTGCACTCTGATTTTAACTATCGTATGTTGGGGAGTGTTTTCTATTCCCTAGGAACGTTAGTTCCCTGCCCCTTGTTTTCATAGCAAGATCTCACAGTGCTTCACCTTAACCTCTTGTTTTCTGGCCCTACAACTTCCTGTGGCACATGCCCATCTATACCGCAACAATGGATCGCTTTCAACCACTCATACCTTCCGCTTCTACGTATGGGTTGGGGATGCAGCTGCTGAAAACCAAGCAACTATGAAGATTGATGCCACCATAAATGTATAGCCTCCAATCACAGCTGCTTTCTCAATCTACACTGCTCGGCAATTCCTAGTCAGTGCCCTCCATCATTTCCCTCAGCCATTTTTCTAAACTGTCACCTTTCTCCACAAGCCTCTAAATCCCATTATTCTATTCTAGAATATAACATGACTCTTATATCACATTCCTTAGACTTCCAAACTTACCCTCTCATGGTTAGTGTGGGAAATCCCCACATTGCAGAATAAGAAAGAAAGAACAAGAGAGAAGGAAAGAAAGAAAGAAAGAAAGAAAGAAAGAAAGAAAGAAAGAAAGAAAGAAAGAAAGAAAAGAGAACGAGAAAGAGAAATTCCAGAAATTCCATTACTAGTTATGCTAGTAATGTAGTATGCTAGTAATATATACTAGTAATGTAGTTATGCTACATGTGTGTGTAGTTACAGCTTCTTGGAAGGCTGAGGCAGGAGGACCACTAGAGCTTACAACTTCAAGACCAGCCTGGGCAACGTGGCCAGACCCTGTCCCAAAACAAACATGAACAAAAACAAAACAAAATATCCCTTCCATTTCCTACTGCCAAATCTATGTACATTTATACTCTCTTTTCTACTTTCTTCATGTTAAATATGACATACTTTAATGTTATGTAAGCCGGATCTCTCCTGTATACACAAACACACACTTGTCTATGTTATACGTTTATAAGGAATATGACTCTGTTTCTGGCTTCTCTATCAGGCATTCTATTCAATCATTAATGCACTTTCTCTCCACATTTTTCAAACTGTTCTCTAGTTGTTCGCTCCCATCATTGTTAAACACACTCGAATCTCCCTGAGCTCCACATTCCTCCCGGTACAACTACAATGGTATATAATTAAGTCCCGTATACAGAAAAGAGCCTGGAACACAGTAGAGTAATGACTGCATTTTGCTGGGTCGGTGATTGTTGCGTTACTTAAATTCTATTTATGGTTATTCGAATTTCCTATAATTAACAACTACTTCTTGCTTTTACAGATAAAGTATCACTTTTATAGAAGTATGATAACTCATCAAGCTAATCTAGATGATCTGCTCTTTGGGTCGGAGAGCTTCACGGTTAATGCTTTCTTGCCAGCTTTGAGCACCATCTGCTGGTAAACGTGCAGTACAACATGCAAAGAAATAAGCTCGGAAAAGATTTAAAAACATCATTTCGATTTATAGACCACGTTTCAGTTTATAAATGCTTATAGTTCCATTACTGTATTCATTAACATTAATTAACACATTAAAATGTTACTCCTTCTGTTTCCATTTCAGCTGAGGCAGATAACAGGTCGGAGCTATCCAATACTATATGCTAGCCACTAGCTACTTGTGAGTCCTGCGCATTTGAAAACCACCTGTTTCCACCTGACCAGCCTGTGAGTGTAAAATGTGTACCATATATTTAATTCATAGTGGGAAAAAGAGGCAGAGATGCTTTGCGATACTCATTGCCGTTTAACGATTTTTTAAATATTCATTATATGTAGACATAATATTTTGGGTGGATTAGGTTAAATGAGGTATTAATTTCACCTCTTTATTTTCTACATTTTATATATGGTTACTAGAAAATTTTAAATTACATATATTTATATTTCTACTTGACAACATGCCATAGATAACTATATTTTAAATTGATAATACTATACCTCTGCTCCCCCCTATTGTCAAAAGTAAATGGCAAAAAAATAGATAACTGCTGAAATCCTCATGGAAATTGAAGGCATAAAAACATAGGAAAATAAAGATTGGAAAAAGATTTGACTTTTAATTTTTATATTTCTGAGCTTTTACCCAAGAAAGGATTATCCTTTTGCCTAGAGAACCCATATGCATACTTACTTTACTGTGGTTTTGTGTGTTTGTATGAAAATTTATTTCCTTATCATTTAAAAAAATTATTATGGACACTTTCAAATATAAGAGAAAATGATGTAAGAAATCTGAGTTACCATCCGTCATCAATGATTGATAATGTCAGTTTTTCTATGCCCCACTGACATGCCTGCTCATCTATGAACATTTTACAAAGTATCTCTGAAATACAAGGACTCATTTGTCCCTAACTTACCACCTACCTCCTACATCATTAATGCACTTAGAATATTAACACAACATCCTTAATAATGTCAAATACCATTTCACCACTTTTATTTTCAGTTTCTTCACAAACTTTTACTTATATCTGTCTTTCCCTCTCCCTCTTTTTCTTAAAAGTATGTTTTGAAGAATTTTTGTCACTTGTTTTGTAAAGTTCTACATTGCATTTTGCAGATTGCAACCTTATATTGCTACTTAAAATTTTCTCTAATACCCTGTACTTCCTATAAATTAGTAAATAAACTTTGAAGTTTGGAAATTTTGTTGCCAGTATTATTACTTCCACTTAGAGATAACGAAATACTTAATTCTCTGTTTTATATAAACTTCTTTGTAAGAATAATCATGACCTTTTATCACTTTTTAATATTAGTTAAAATACTTCTACCAAGTAAAATACTTCTACTTTAACCCTCACAAACTGCTCATTGTCTGAGTTATTTTTTTTTAATGGATAAGTATTGTGTTATTCCCCTCATTTACGAGTTTTCAAAACATTGAGTTGGTCCACAGCATCTGCTACAGATAATCAGTAAAATTATTTTGAAGGGATAAATACCATTATAAATTCATGGATTTAAACACATTTAGTGCGATTCTAGGTAATGCAGTTATTTTTTCCATTAATACACAAAACACCCCATCTGTGGCTGGCAGAAACCACTTCAAGTTGGGGACATTTTGATGTGACCCTAAGTTGGCTTTGACAGTCTCTTCGCTAGTTATAAGACAATTTTTCAAATTTGTTTTGTACATTTAATGTGCAGGCCTACATTGAGGTATTTTTCTACAAAAGCCTATTGTCTTTTGGTAGAGAATATTATTTCAAGACCATAATACGACCATGAAGGATGTTCATTGTTAGTGGGTTTCTCATAAGACTCTAAGTAGTGGGAAAAAAGAAAGGAAGGGATGGATGATAAGACCTATTGTGATTTATCTCTAGATGTCCCCCTAAATCCTCAGGTGCTCATGGTGGGGCTTTGTGGAGGTGATGGGACCATAGGAATGTGACACTTGTCAGTGGATTAGTTCACTAATGAGTTTGTATCCAAACATGATTTGGGAGGTGAAGCCTGGTCTGAGGAGGTGGGTCGCTGGGGGCGTGGCCAAGAGGGTGTATCTGCCTCACCCCTCCCTTGATCCCCTTCTGCTTCCTGCCTCCATGCCATGAGCTATGTCTCCCTTGCAATGCCCCTCTGCCATACAGCCAGCCCTACCTTCGAGCCAGTTGACAATGGACTAAATAAAACCTCTACAAACTGTGAGCCAAAATAAACCTACCTTCCTTTAACTTGTGGGTGATGAGTATTTTGACACGGCAGTGAGAAAGTAACTAAGACAAGATCCAAGGAACAATATGGTTTCTCTGGGTGTTCATGTTCCTTCATACATATCTGACTAGAATAACTAAAGAAAGTTCTTTTACCATAATGAAAATGATAATGGAAGAAATCTTGGAATATTAGTAAGGAAGAAAGAACAAAAAGTAGTAATATGGATAAATGCAGTGTATTTGCTTCCTTACTGGTTGACAACTGAGTTTTCTAACTCTTTTAATGTTTAAAGCAAAATAACATCGACGTGACACCAGTATACGTGAAGGAACACTACTGATGTGACACCAAGTATAAGTAAAGGAAGTATTTAAGACAACTGTAAATGGAAAGAAGGAACAAAGAGAGAGGCAAAGTTTCTACACCTCAGCCAAATTGGTAAAAACAACACTAGAAGGCTATGGTAAGTTTTATGTATTTATAATTTAATGCCTACAAAAGGTGCATGCACACACATATTATGTACATATCATGATCATGAATCAAAAAATGCCAACATAGTAAATATGTCATTTCTTTTCCAAACTGATGTGGTTTAAAGCAATTTCTTTCAGTAACCCATGAAGATGCTATATATATATATATATATATATATATATATATATATATATATATATATTTTAAATATATGTATTTATTCTAAAATTTCCATGTAAGCAAAGGAATCAGAAGACTTAAAACAATTTTTAAAAAGAATAATGTGCAAGAAAGTCTACTCAATTTCAAAACTTATTACAGGTTAGGTGTCATTTAAAAGGTGGAGCATTAGAAGTATTTCAGAGTGCAATTTTTTTCAGGTTCTGGAATATTTATATTCATGTAATGAGGTATCTTAGGGATGAGCCCCAAGTCTAAGTACTAAATTCATTTACGTATCATATACATTTGATACATACCTGATGGTTATTTTGTACAATATTTTCAATAATTTTGTGTATGAAAGAAATATTCAAATTATGTTCAATTTTCCACTTGTGATGTCATGTTGGCACTCCAAAAGTTTTGGGTTTTGGAGCATTTCAAGTTCCAGATTAGGAATATTCAACGGGTATGTAGTATAGCAATCAAGAAAGCATAGTACTGGAAGAGGTATTGAAACAAATTAAAGGAAGACTCAGAAAAAACCTACATAAAATACATACAACTGACTTCCAAGAAAAGTGCAAAAGCAACTTAAAAGAAGGGCGTGTTCAGAACATGGCATGGGGGTTAATTACGGTAGAGACTTGAATCTAAACTTCAATTTCGCAGAAAAAGTTAACTAAAAATGTATCAAAGTCTTAAATATAAAACTTTTTTTAAAAAAAGTACATGGAAGAAAAATATTCAGCTCCTAGTGATGTGTAGTGTTCTCAGACTTTGCATGATCAGTGAAAGGAAAAACTGATAAACAAAAATTGGCACTATCCTCTCCATTCTAGCAGAATCCATCACTTGTACGTACACTTAGAGCCTCTGACAGATTTACCTGCAGACACACACACTCACTCCCAGGCTCTCAGTGCTCCATCTGAGAGGTCCCAAGGTCTAGCCCGGAGTCTGAGGGCATGAGGTTGGCAGGTCAGCAGAAAAGGCCTCAGTGAGTCAGCCAGGTACCTAGAGCACCGCTGGTGAGGGCAAAGCTCGGGAAAGCAATGGCATTGCGTTATTGAGTGGCGGGTGCAACCAAGGGGCATGTCATGACTACCATGACCAACTCTAAATCTGGATAATTATTCTGAGGAATTGGTAAAGAAAGCAGGTATGTATTCAGAGTAAAGCAAGAAAAGTATACTAATGAAACAAGAGTTTACAAGAACAAAGACCATTTGTAAAGGAGACTCAAATTTGAAGCTTAGAAATAAAATATAATTTTGGTTAGAGGAATACATACAAGTTAGTGACAGTCTGCTGGGTGTGTTAGAAGCAGAATACAGTCAAGAACACAAGCTCAGGGCTGAGCCTTTCAGAGGAAGGCTGGGGAAGCATCTGGGACTCTGCAGGTCCCCGGCAGTATACAAGGTGTTTCTTCCTGGTAACATCTTGCAGGAAACCAGGTGTTCTACACAGCAGAACAGTATCATTTTATAGTTGGAGTGCTTACTGTACAGATAACAGAACTGAAGCACCGGGGATAACAGACGTCCTAAGGTCCTGAACCATGTTCATGGCAAATTATGGAGGACCAGGCCTCTTTCATCCTATCCATTTCTGTTGCATGCTCATTTGATTGCTCCCTTTGGTTGGTGTTGCTTGATACACAGTCACAGGGAAAGCAAGTGGTCTTTTTGCCCCTTGAAAGAGGTGAAGTTGTCTTGAAATCCCATTTCTAGCTAGGCATGGTGGCAAACACCTATAACCCCAGTTACTATGGGGCTGAGTTTGGACGATTACAATTCAGTGAGATCCTGTCACTAAACAAAATTTCAAAAGGGCTCGGCATGCAGGTCAGTAGTACAGCATCTGCCAAGCAGGAGTGAGGGCATGGATTTAACCCCTGGCGCTGAAAAACAAAACAAAAAACCAACCTTAGGGTTCTCATATTCCAGGGGCGTCTTAAATGAACTCCACATTTCTGAGCGTGGGAGGTGTTTGTTGCCTTGGCTGCTTTTAGGATAAGGACTTTCTAGCTTGCTACCTCTCCACACCACAGGGCCATGGCCCCACAGTGATTCCCCAAAGCAGCCCATACTGAGCACTTGCCAGTACATACTGAAGGGAGCTTGTTTATATAGTTTTAAATTGGTTTCTACATGTGTTAATTTTTTTTTTTTTTTTACTGGAAACTTTATTTAGGAACTTTTTTCACAACCAAAGGTAGAAATCAATATACCAACTTTCAACTATGTAACGTGTACTTCACTGGTGTTCTCTAGGGGCTGGTAGTGATGAGCTCCTTTAGATTCCTTATTTGCCAGAGAAGAAAATGAAGCCCAGATGATCTGCTCCAGGGAAACTTTTCAAGAGTAATTGAAAATATTACCTGATTTCAAGGAGACCTGCTAAATTTCTGCAGAATTAGTTTCTACATTATGGCTATCCCAACCTAAACAAATAAAATGAAAAAATCCTTATAAAAGCAATGTATTAAATAAATGACAGTTGTATCTGTTTTCTCAAAACCCACTTAAGGGTTTACAAGGCATCAAGTGAAAAGTGGGTTGAACTCAATGGAGGCTTTAGTTTTTAGGATTACTGTGTGAAGATCCACTTACCTGTCTTCTCCCAAATGCATCAATCACATCGCCAAACACCACACAAAACAGTTACTTTCCTGGTTTATATGTGGGAGTACTTTCGGAGGTTTTCAATGCACTGTGCATTAGTATGTGTAACACATGTTTATAGGAAGTAGATGGAAGTGGAGTAAGAGAATACTGCACTAGTATTAAAGATGTATTAGTGCTATTTTGTAAAGAAAACAAAACAAAATAGTCCCATAAGTTCCTGTGCCCTGGAATGCAATAAAGAAACTATGAGACAGAGTTCACTGGCTTAACAAATGGATGACTTTATTGAGAGGACAAGATTGGTGTTTACTGCCAACCATCCAGGAAAACAAAACACATAGACTTATATAATACTTTGGTTTAAAAATTATTCATAGCATCAACATTAAACCTGGTATTTGAAGAAACAACTGACACTTAAGTGTAAAATACAAACCACGAAAACAAGCTTGCGTTGATGAACGCAGACGTTCAAGTGGTATTTAAGGAAGGTTTAAACACTGCAGTGTGCCTCAGTGACGCTAACCATCTCAGCCTCCCAAGACATGACGGTCACCAGCACCAGGTTTCTCACCCTCCTCGATGAGCTTACGAACAGGAACAACTTGTGCTGTATGAAGGTGAACTGAAGTAAGACTGGTGCCATCAGCCTAGTTCAGGTGGGTGTACACATACCCACCAGCACCCACCACCGGTCACCTTCAAGGCATCCACAAGTGTCCCTCACAGCTTCGCTTCATCTCTGAACAGGCATGGGGTATGAAGGGGCCTCTTTGTTTTCTGTCCTCAGATAGGCAACTACATTCCATTAAGGTTCTGTTAAGCTATTTCAAAGATGCTTTTGCCTCTGGGACTTGGCTACAAATCGATGAGCAGGTGGGGTAACAGCTCATTTGCTTTATAAACACATCCATATCCCCAGTATCAAAAGGGGTCTCACGAAAAAATGGGGAGTACTCGAGCACTATGTGATCTCTCTTAAGAGACCACTTTTCCAAATTACAAGACAAACGACTATCACCTTTCCTGAGCAACTTGATTTATACGAGAGCAAACTCGTATTTTTAAATTCAGCACCTTTTCAAAATATGTATTGTGCTGGGATGGATTCTTCTTAGGAGAAAAACCCGTATTACAGAAAATTCTCATTTTGGAACATCCTTTTTATATGCTATTTTCCCACTATCCCATCTAATTTACAGTGTTTCCCGAAATGAATATTTAGTAAGAGGCAGGTAAAAACATAGCTATTTCTGAGAAGGAGTATTTGGCTTCCAATTTACAGGAAGGGCTGAAGTTACAGCCCATGGTTACTTTAGAGACTAATTAAATCAGAAATATAAAAATTCTAACAGCAAAAATCCTCTCACCAAATTTAATAGCTAGAAATTATTTTAGCATGTAAGGTCTTAAATTCAGTGCAACAAAAATATGCCCTATGTATAAATGTATTGTGGTATATTCTCTCTACTGTTCTCTTCCCTGTTCTCAATTCTTGCTCTTTTGTGAAGGAAATGTTACCCAAATCTCACATAATAACTGTTCTATTCTTTATATTTGAACCTCAACAATGAATAATAGGCTTTAAGTCACACAATTAACTCTTCCCTGATCTGAAATGCTGAAATCAGCATAGTGCTGGTTCCTAATGCTAGGGGAGGTTACTCAAAAAGAGAAAAACATTTTCTAGTTTGCTAAAAACCCAATACATAAAACTATATTAAATCTATTGAGAAATCTATTGCAAACTATATTAAATCTACTGAGAACATCTTTGTATGTTCTCATCTTTGTATGAATGGTTTTTAAGGCCAGTTATTTCCACAATCAACATGATTACTTACATGACTGTGTCACTTTGTGGCACTAAAAAGAACCTATTAAAACCACTCTGGTGTCATCCCTACCAAAGCAAAAGTATCCCTAATTTTCTCTTAAAAAAAAAAAAAATAGAATGCTTCACATAAGCAAATCTCCCATTTCAAATAAATATCTGTATTTTTTGTTTGGTTTTCTCATTTTTTTTGTTAATGGTAAGCATTTTGGTACACAAAAGTACTCATGAAATACTTTTAAATAGTCTGAATGTCTTCACTGAACAACAGAACCTTTGGAAATATCTCCCACGTAGTTGCCATCAAAAAGGAGGACAGTAAACGCTTATTAGAAAGTGATCACCTGGTATGAAGGACCCGGTTAGAAAACTCTCTCTCCCACTACCAGTCTTTTTGGTCATGCTTCTGCTTATTCAGGAGACTGCCATGATGTGTCTGTTAGTGTCTCAGCTCAGCCACAGCATGGCGGGAGAACAGGTCCAAAGCTCCGGATAACAAAGATGCTTGGGGATCATCAGTGAGTTTTATACTTCAATGGAGACTTGATGTTGCTCACACAGAGGAAGTACTCTGACCTCAGTCGGAGTCAAGCTAATTTAAGGCAACACTGTTCCTCACAGACACTGTGGATGTAAAGTGCAGGACTCATCAGAAAAGTGACTGTAATACTGGCATTTCCTCATTCACCCTTACTTCTTGACTTCTCTACAATTAAATTTTAGCACTTCTGCTAACAGCTGTTAAATTCTAGGAGCAACAAGAGCCTCTGGTTCTTCCTGTTAGCAGCCTTACATATCACCATGGATAATAAAGATTCTCCAATAAAGAATTTGGATGTGCCCCATGCGGAGTTAACAGGAGAGTCCGTATTTTGCGTCTCTCTGCCCATATTCCTTTTGATGTGCTAAGAAAAAGTTTTCTATCAACAGTAGGATAAGCAGATATGGCTTTTAAGACTCACAGGCACTAACAGATATGAGGAGAAAATGGGACCATTTTAGAGTCACTTCTCTATGAGCAGTAAGGAATAGATACAGCATGTACCTTAAAAAGTTTTTACATTGTTACTAAAAATCCAGGTTTTGATTTTTTATAACTGTTTCTAAAAAGCCTATGTTATCAGAATATGGCACACTATGTGTACTGTGACCTACATGAACTCTGTTCCCTTTCAATGTTAATGCTCCCTACACAAATACTATCTTCCATAACGGGAAAAAGCCTTGGACTGCAAGCTCTATTCTGTTCTCAGTCTTTCCAGTTGTTTACACAGTGGTCTCACTCCTCTGTTAGGCTGAAGACTTAACCAATTGCCAGTTACCTTCTCGACATTTCCCTAAGTGATTTGTATACAAAGGCAACACTTAAAAATCAAGGCCCTAAAATGTTACCACGTATGTGGTAAACTGAATGCACCATATTATAGTAGGTATTTCCAACTTGGCACAAGACAGATTTAGAAAGATTTGACACGATTAAAGGAAAATAATTATCAGTTAAAAGCTATTTTTATACTGTCATGTTCTGATTGTGAAAGAAAGAGATGGAGAATAGTCAACAATGAATTTACTCATCATCTAGTTCAGCTTCCAGCCACAGGAAAAAAAGAGGGAAATGGGTCAGGTTCAGAACTTTCTTGAGTTCAATGGAAAAAAGGCTCAAGGTCACACATTTTGGAATATACTGACCTAGATAAAAGTAGTTAATGCCATTCTGAAAAGATTGTCCTCCTTGAGGAGCGTATCTTTTCCAACTTAGATGCTTTTCTATAATCAAAATTCCCATACAGTATTTGTTTTGTTTCTGCAGTTCATTAGTATGTTGCTGCTTGATAAAAAGTCACTTGATAAATAGTAGTAACTCAATAGTATACAAAGTCACATTCTAAAAAAAAATATCAATATTGCTTTAAAACATATGAACCAACTGTTCAGTCTCCCAACCAAATGATGTCTAACAGCGCTTGAACAGAGTCAAATATTTTCATGTCATAACACTGAATGTGACCCTTATCTAACCTCTCTTCCCAAGCAATGATTTACAGGTAGGCAGGGGAGAGAGAGTGTACATGTCAAGACACCTCAAGATATGGTTCAATAACATACTGTCCTCATTCAGCAATACTGGTGTTAATGGGGCCTGGCCTGCAGAGAACAGAAACTTAGCAACACGAAGGTTGTCCAAGGCCAAAACTATTCGTTTATATGACAGCATTTAACTAGAATACATTATGGGCTTAAAAATTAAATCGCACGTGTTCTGAAAGCAGGAACAGGAACAAAATAAATGTTTCCACATTTATATAAAAATGACAGTAAAAAGCAGAGAACACAGTGAAGAGTGTCTGGCAGTTCATTAAAATACAGTTGTTATTATTCCTATCATCTCAAAGATAATATTTACATTATCTGAATGAAAATGAATGATGATATAACTGGGAGAATTAATTTCTATCTCCTTGTTCACACGTAAATAATTACTGATACTCTTAAAAAAAGTGTGCTTTTCAAAAAAATAAAATAAAGATAAAATATTTTAAAATTCTTATCTTTTAAAAACCTAAGAAAAGTAACAAATTCTCAATAATGACGTTGGATTGGCTATCACAAGGGCAACACCACCTTTGGTCACTCACTCAGACAGCTGGGATACCAGTACTCTGGTTAAGTGTTAAGTGGTCTGACATTTTTTGACTGAAGTATGTCAAGTTAACATTTGACAATAATAAATATGATTGAAGTACATGAAAAAAATTCAGAATTTTTAAAGTAAAACTGATCATTGCATGAGATAGAAAAATAAACATTTATAAAATAAAAATATGGCAAATGATGTTGCCCACTTGCCCAAGTTGATATCAAATACAAAGACAACTGTATTTTTTCTTTAAAGTTACTGCTAAAAAACTTACATAATGAAGAAAATCACAGGGCAGATAAAGAAAAAGATAGCATTACTCTAAAGTCAACAGGCTTACAGATATTAAAATCACAATCTGTAATTTGGCATAATGCTAGACTTTCATTTCTCCTCTTCCTCTGAAGATTCTCCCATACTCATTTCATCATAACTGCTCAAAGTGCTGCTATTTCCCTTTCCTCCATGTTTCCCAAATGACTACATCCCTTAAGGTTTTCTTATCTCTTGCCCAAAATTTACCTTTCCAGTGTCTTTTACTGAAGTTCCTATAATATAAAACTTAAGAAATTTTTAAAATGCGAGATCCAAATGCACTGTGAGACTCTGTTCTGAACAGCTTCCTGAATACTGCCCAACTTTAAAGACAGCCTGGACAGGTAAGGCAAACAGAAGGCAGCTCCGGTGGGAGGGTGGAGAACTAACATCTTTTTCTCTAGTCACCTGTATATGTCTTTCCTAAAAACCATACCGAAATGCCAAAAATGTCAGATTTGTACAAGCAAAAAGAACAGCAAATAAAACTGAAGGAATATGTATTTTATACATACATATATATCTTGATTGCCTATTGCCATTTATGTTAACTAAATAGCATGGGCAAATAAACAATTCCATGAGTCAGCAGCTAGAAATGATTCTCGCTTTCTTAAACAGGACTTCCAGTACAAGGAAGCACAATGTCGGGCAGCAGCATGGCAGAGCAGTTAAAGTGCTGGATGAAGGGAATACAACGCCTATCAACAAATGGGCAGAATCACATATTCGGATAAAGAGCCACTTTGCCTACTTCAAAAAGAAGGTTGCCAACGAACAACAAATACTCCTATGCCCTTTAAGTAAGAGAGAAACATTTATCTGTGGCCTGAGAAATTGATGGTATCTTCACTTACACAATCATATTCTCTTGGCCGTACATGTAAATACAAAACAAGAGATAAAAAGTTTTTCATTTTTAGTTGACTGTGCATAACCTGAGTTAAAATTACAAAGAATTAAGTTTTTCCAATGATTGTTAATTCGTGGTCCATTGACCAGGGTCTTCAGCAAGCCTGACTACTGACAAAGCAATTGCACAGTAAGTGTTAAAGAATGGTATCTAGGCCAATTTTCCCAAGCAGTTACAAGGATATGCAACCACCGCAGGCCATGTATTCAGAATAACATACTTCAACTGCTCCAGATGTCTCTTTTTAAAACATGTATTGGTTTTGACTTTTTTCTTTTCCTGAAAAGAATAAAAAACAAAGGCCCTGGTTTCAAAATAACATATACCAGTACACCAAAAGAGCTATTTCTTATATTTTTTTACCGTGTTGTACCCAAATGTTGCATTTTACTTTGATTACTCATCTCCACAGAATTTAATTACTAAATAAACCTAGTCCCTAGATACCCATACTCCATAGCTAACAAAATGGCATTTTATAGAGCTCTTGGATACTATATCCCAGGAAGTATATGCAGTGTAGAGGTGGCCAATATTCAGAAGCTACATTTTCTTATACTGCCCAAGTGATCAGAGTAGTGAAAACACTGAAATGAATTGAAATTATTTATAGTGAGAAAAACACTGGAAAATAAATCCCAGGAATGCAAACACCAGAGGGAAAAATGTGGAATGCATTCTGTAACATCCAGTAATATTTGCTACAACGAGTCCATTTCAAGGCAGATTCCCAAGTTTTTACTGCTTGTGATGGAAACCTGGAAGGGAGAGAAAAATGAAGCACAGTTAAGGAAAAGAATCTGAAACTCAGGCAGTTTTTCCCCCTTGCCTAAGAAAGACATTTATCTTCATTTCTGTGCATTTCAAGTGGTTACACTTTATTTTTTTTTTTTTTTTTTTTTTTTTTTTTTTTGTGGGTACCAGGGTCGAACTCAGGACCTCGCACTTGCCAGGCAGACACTTATGCCGCTGAGCTATCTCACCAGCCCCATTTTATTAATTTTAAAATATTTATATATAAAGTAAATATGTCATTGCAACATTATGCATCAAATATATGTCGGGGACAGTAAGACACTCCCCCAAAACTGATGCATGCATAATTCGAGAAAGCAATTTTCAGTTAAGTCATGGATGGTAAAACTTCCAGCAATTGATGGAAACTGTAGCGAGTAAGCAGTTTTGATAATGACATTTATAACATACAACTAACTTTATCTTTTAAATAATGTCTTTTATCTTATTCTCAACATTGGCTGAATAACAGAAATGGAGGATGAGAAGCTTTTAAAATATTCAAATGTCTGATTCCTTACCCAGAGATTCTGATCTAAGTAGCAAGAAATACCATCTATGCAATGGCATTTTTTTTTTTTTTGCAGTGGTATTTTTTAATGAGAGTTAAAAGGTAATTTAAAGAAATCTGGGGAGACTAACATTAGCTTTGGAAAAGGATAACAAAAATATTAACTAAAAAACATCAGAAATTGTAACAACCAATAAACTCCATGAATTAGTAAGACGCAAATTTTGTAAAATCTGCAATCTGCAAACTTATTTCACATATTCCATCTTATATGATCTTGACAATTCTGGAGCAAATATTTAGATTGCCTCCATTTTGTAGATGAGGATGCTAATATAAATAATTATATTTTTATTATTTTGTTTTAAAATTCTCACAACAAATACATATAAATGAATGTATATCCTTGGAAGAGCAAATACATCTAACTAATCCTTCCATTTTAAAGTTTTACTCCAATGTAAATACCCATATTCTTTCCCCATTTTCTTTATTCCATTTTTCTTTTGCATAGAAGTTTTTTGTGGTATGCATGTTTTAAATAAGAGACACTTTAGGGTCCGGTGATATCGCTCAGTGGCACAAGCGCCTGCTGGCAAGCACGAGGTCCTGAGTTCAACTCTCGGCACCCACATAAAAAAAAAATAGATATTTTAAATCTAATGGCAGATGGGAAACAATATCCAATACAGGCTGAATAGCCTTTATCCAAAATTCTTGGGACCAGAGCTGTCTCAGATTTTCGAGTAACTGTTCAGGCTTTCCTGGCTGAGGATCTCTAGTTCAAAATCTGAAAAGTGAACTGCTCTAAAAACCTGAAATGATTTGAATATCACATCGAAATATTAAAGATTCAAAATATTATAGCATTCAAAATATTACAGATTTGAGATTTTGGGATTACAAATGTTTAACCCATATTAAAAAAGCAGTACAAAAGGAGAGCATTTACATGAGGGTCAGGATCACACTATGGAAATCAGTATGGAGATTCCTCAAAAAACTAAAACTAGAGTTTCCATTCAACCCAGTTATTCCTCTTCTGGGTATCTTCCCGCAAGAATTAAGAATTAAGAATTAAGAGTCACACCACAGTGATATATGCATACCCATGTTTATAGCAGCACAATTTATAATAGCTAAATCTTAGAAACAGCATATATGCCCAACAAAAAGATGAATGGATAAAGAAAATATTTATATACAATGGCGTACTACTCCACCATAAAGAAAGATAAACTGGAGTCATCTGTAGGAAATACATGCACCTCGAGACCATAAACCTAAGTAAATCAGACACGCAAGTTTAAATACCTCATTCTCTTATATGAGAAATGCAAAGAGTAAATAAGGAGTGGAATGAAGTATAGATATTGGAAAGTAGGTAGAACGTGTTCAAATGGGAGAGGGAACAAGGGAGGGGGGAAGGAAAGGAAGGGAAAAAGAAAAAAGAATGGAGGAAAAAATGGAAACAAAGCTTGTATAAATGGGGAAGGGATGAAGTTGGGAGGGGAGTGGGGAAAAGGGGGGAACCAAGATGTGTCATGTACAGGTGCAAATTCCTTATGATTAGTGTGATCAATATGTATGACAAATATGTACTAACAAAAAATTAATTAAAAAGAAACCAGGGCCGGTGAGAGAGCTCAGCGGCATAAGCGCCTGCCCAGCAAACGTGAGGTCCTGAGTTCGACTCCCGGTACCCACATAAAGGAAAAAAAGGGCCAGTGATATCGCTCAGCAGCACAAGCACCTGCTGACAAGCGAGAGGTCCTGAGGTTGACCCCCAGTACCCACATTAAAAAAAATAATAATAATAATTACCCTTTAAGAATCTGACAAAAGCAATGAGGTCTCTCTTCTCACAGGGAAATGTTAAGTGTATAAAAATATCTTGCACTCAGTTTAAAGTTGTTTTTTAGTTTTTCTCTCTTTTGTCTTTGAATAAATAAAGAACAATATAGTGGCCAGGCATAATGGTGAACACCTGTAATCCCAGCACTGAAAGGTTGAGGCAGCAGGGTCACAGGTTCCAGCCCAACCTGGGTAACTTAGCAACTTAGTGAGATCCTATCTCAAAATTAAAAAAAAAAAAAAAAAAAAAGTGTGAAGGCCTGGGCTGACTCCCCCCGCCCAAGTGAGGGTGGGTAGGAGGGAACATGACATCAATATAATGATCTGCTGAGAAGAAGAAAACTCATTTTTCTGCTCTAGTGGTCAGAAGACAGTAACTGATTTTCCACCATAGCATGAGGCTTATAAAAAAAGATATGAAACTTTATTATGCACACTCTTCTTACCTTTATGGGAGGACTCTGATTTTGAATAATAACGTGTGGAACTATGCTGGTTTGTAAAGTGAGTGCCATCCAGATCCTCAGCTTCTGTCATGGCAGCTGGTGGCGGCCTGAAAGGAAGTCAGAATTTAAAGATACACCTACGCGAAAGTAACTACCATTCCACCTCTCATTGGAATGACTGCATGGTAAAAATACTTCTGTGGAAATGAAAAGCCAAAATGCAATTCTTCTGGATGGTTGCATATCCTGAATAAATTAGCTTACCCTACTGTCCCTGCGTTTTGATATGTAAGATTCAACCAAAATAAATATTTTCTCAACACCAAGTAAGTGTGGGCCACCGTGGGAGAGAAACAAAAATGAATGAGGTTTAACTGCTGCCACAGATAAGAAATTTACTTTGTTTTAGTAGCTTTTACCAAGAAAAAAATAGGAAGAATAAAAGAACAGAAGAAAATGACAAAGTTAAGGAAAGAAGAAAAGAAAGAGTAAGGAAGGGTGAAAGGCGGGGGGGGGAGCTGGATGAACACAGTGTGTCCTGACCGCAGCGCCTTCATCCACCAGGAGGCACAGCAGATCTTGATAAATGTGTCACTTTCTATGTCGTACGTCCACAATGTTTATGCCAAAGTATAAAATTAGGAAGTTTCTATTATTAAAAACGTTTTTTATTATTTTAACTACTTTAAATATATTTTGAAACATTTGTCATGGATAAAGAAAACATCTACTTTTTTTTTTCCCCCCAAAGGTATATTCAAATTTTGCATTAAAGCATGGAACTAGATAAGGTTAAGATTTCTCAAACATATAACCATGCAGGACATTTTGTGTAACTATAATGTATAAGGCTCTTGGGATTTGTGAAGTTATAGTCAGTTTAGTACAATGGGCTTCATAATATAAAGATAAAGACAAGTGCGTTCACATTTCTCATCCCATTTTTGTAAGTCTCTCCCTGAGTATTTAATTTGCAGAACAGGTCAACAAGGGATGTAAGCTTTCGTACACAATAAGGTGCACACTGTAGGTTCCATACAGATGATCTCTGTTAGCCTGCAGGACAAATCTGCGTAGCAGCTATCATGTACGTATTTTAGAGTTAGACGAGGTTAAGTTAGGTAAGATTTCTGTCCAAATTCACAGTTATTAAGTGGCACAGCTTCGCACTCAAGAACAGAATGGATTAAAAAATCAGTGCACTGAACAATTACAAAGCTACATAAGCATGTGTTTTCATCAGCACCATCTGTACACAAGCTGTGTGTGTGTGTGTATCTGTATATTTCATATGTATCTGTACCTTTAACTTTGAAATATTGTTTGAAAATACATTTTTATTTTTTATAAGGGACACCAGGTTTTTATATTTTCACTCATTTGTTATTTATACATATAATTAATGTGAGCATAACAAATGTGGCATATTTCTCTTCTCTGAACCACTTGCTTAAAAATATTAGAAGTTAAATGAAAACTGTTTTTCTTTATTATTTACTGATACAACATCTTAAAAAAGTAACAGAAAACTTGCTAAAAAGAATTGAGACAAAATCATCTGACTCCAGGATTAAGAAATTTAGCTTCACTAAGTAGGTGGCTATAGGAGTGACTCAGGCCCAAGAAAAGAGAGTTGGTAACCGCTGGCAGGAGACTGTATTCTGCATTCTTTCATTGCCCTTTACTAGGTGATCAAAGCTGCGTGGGAATCGCAAAAGGCTTCACGATACCACCTCAATATTAACCCATCATCAAGGACGAAGATGCTAACGCTGTGGAACAAAGCACAGGACGGCACCAGTCCTCCAGGAGTTCCACGCAAGGATAAACACATCACTGCAGAATAGCCTCAGTTCTGGGGTGTCATTCTGTCCAGTTTTCGGCTACATAGAGAACAAATCTTGGTTTACTGTTTCCAGGGCATCTACCAAATTATTTTGTTACAATAATGGTTGCTTCAAAGTTCAGAGTATTTATATCCAAAGCCAGAAAAACTCTTATGAAACAATAGTTAATATCATAGTTTTTTTTTTTTTTAATAGCATTACTCTTTCCTGTTTTCACAAAAAGATTAACATCTTTAATTTGGTGATACACCTAAATGCTCTCTAGAATTCACTTCTAAAGTCACTTCTTCAAGAAACCCACCTGGAGTCCCAAACCAGGTTCAATGTCTCCTCATGCTCTTTTACAACCTCCGCTTTTTACACACAGGATAATTATCTGTTCAGGCTATAAACTTTGTGACAGCTTGAAACAACTGACTCTTGTGGGTTGCTGCTTACCTCAGTTATGGGCAATTATTGGGGTTCTCAATAAATACTTGATAAATTATTAAATTGAGATCAAATGTAATTCACAGTCATAAGAATGCGGTGGGAACTAAGTAAGATTTGGAAGATCTTTAACTCTTTCTTTTTTCTTTCCTTTTTTAAGACATGGTCTCGCTAGGTCACTAAATTGCTGCGGCAGGGCTTGAACTTGTGACCCTCTTGCCTCAGCTTCTCAGAGTGCTGGGAATACAGGCATAGGCCAACACGCCCGCCTAGATCTTTAGGTTTTTCTAAGGTAAAAATGCAAATCCCAACTAGTATTACCAATATAAAATCCTATTGTTAAAACAATTGGGAAATTGGGTTAACTTTTTCCAATTAGAGTTACAATTAATTCAGGTTCCTGGCTGGTTCTCTATTTCCTTAGAGAGGAAATAAAAATTTGTAATGAACAAGGAAACTGTTTCTCCTCTACTACTACCATTACCATCCTGAAGTAATAAGCATCTTGACCTTTGAAGGTCCATGTTTTTCAATCCCTAAAGCCAACTCTTTCTGTACAGATAACTAAACTTTCCCTTCATGATTAAATGTAAAAGAGGAAATCATAGACTCTAACCCAAAAGCATACATCCGTAGTGCAAGATTTTTTAACTATGAAAATAAATGTTTCATAAAATACTTACTCATTTTAGTTATGCCATATACACAATCTTTCAGTAAATGATATTTAAAGACAAATGTTCCTCTTAGGTCACAAAAGATTTAAGGGCCGGTGAGATAGCTCAGCGGCGTAAGCGCCTGCCTGGCAAGCGAGAGGTCCTGGGTTCGACTCCCGGTACCCACATAAAGGAAAAAAAAGGGGCCAGTGAGACAGCTCAGCGGCATAAGCACCTGCTGGCAAGCACGAGGTCCTGAGCTCAACTCCCGGTACCCCCACAAAAAAAAAATAAATTAATTAAAAAAAGAGAGAGATTTAAGTTCTACTAGCCATAAGTCGCTTTCCACTAATTTATAATGGCTATTTTTAATACGGGATTATTAATTTTTTCAATATGCCAAACACTTTTAGAGTACATATTTACATTCCTAGACTCGTCTATCACATCTGCTGCAGAAGTTAATAGTTTTATTACTGTTCTAAAGGTCAAGGACTTTGAATAACAAAGTCAAAATAACCCTAAAAATGATTTGAAGTTATTTGACTTAAAAAAAAAGGATGATAATCTAGATATATTTACCTACTGAGAACAGATTTTTTATTTTACTTGGGGATGTATTAAACCATATAATTCTAAAATGTGACTTTAAAAATGTTTGGTACATGCATACAACACAAAAGCTGTAAGAGCAACAGGTTTTATATAATTAGCCAGACTATACTATTATTGTCCTCACAGCAATGCAACCTGCTATCATTTTCTGAAGAATATTTAATTTTTGAAAGCATATAACTTTTAAAATAGAGGATGGCTTTTTTAAAGACACTAAATACATTCATTTGAAGGAAGCAAGTCTAGCAGCTTAAGTGTGGGCAGTAAGCAACAACAGCAGTATCAAACTTTTCAGTATTACAGAACTTACATTTTAGTTAATTTTAATAAATAATAATCAGAACCAAATTAAAGGTTTTAAAAATTCAGTTTTCAAAGTATTAGATTTAATGTTAGTTTTGTCTTTTTATTTAAATTAACTTATACATGAAAACATAAAAACTATACATATTAAGAGAGTAATGGGATGTGTCAGTACCTGCATATGTGATGTAATGTTCGAGTAAGATTAAGCACACTATCTCCTCAAACATGTATCACTTCTTTATGGCAAAAGTTTTCAATACACCCTGTTGTAGCTTGCCAGAATACAGAGTTCACTCCTGTTATCCACAGTCACTCTCCTGCGCGAGAGCCAAGAGTACACCAGAACTTCTCCCTACTTAACTCTAAACCCATCGATCGACCTTTCCCATTCTTCCCTCCGCACCACACTCCCTAGTCTTATTTCATGTAGTTGCTTCATATTCCACTCACATATTCTGTTGAAAGATCACAAAAAGCAATAAAAACAGAGGCTGCTCCCCTGCAGACGTCAATGTTCCCAAGCAGAACCACAGAGCAAGCCGTCGGGAGGGACATACACCAAAGCCACATCATCTGCCCTAGTGAAAAGCACAGTCCGTGACGACCCAGGGGTCTGCCTAGGGTGTGACGCCTCGGAAGCGAGTTCCAGCATGTCTCAGTGTCACGCATACAAAGTGCACGGCACGGCGGTGACCAGGAAGAAATCCAATAAAAATTTAAAGCCTGAGATTTTATTCAGGAAAACAGTTAATTTCATCTCTCCCCATCTGAAGGCATAAACTCTGTGAATGCATAATTTAAGAATTCTTATAAAAAGCACATCCTTTCCTATACACTCCAGTTTCTGTAAGATAGCCCTTATTTAACGTATACAACCCAGTTTAAGACTGGAAATAAAAGCTTGAGAATAACACTGTCAGACCTGACATCACCACTGCAGCTTTCTGGAGCTCAGTCTTCACAAGCAAGGACACCTGCTTACTCCGCCCAAGCCAACTCGCTCACGCCCTTCCCAGGGGCCAGCTTACCGGGCTGGCCTGTCAGTCTTCCAACGGTGAGCCTCACTGCTTTCTTTTGATTTGGAGTGTGCTGGCTTAGCAGTTTTTGACTATGGACAGAAAAACAAAACACACACATATAAAAAAATCAAAAAGAGAAAGGGAAAGATGAGGCTTAAGAAATACGTATACCATGTCAAACTCTTCGTTAGTAATTTCGGGTTATTTACATTTAGTTGAGCACCATGAAGTATTTTCTATATAAACAGCTGTTCAGATGCTCAAAATATTATAGCCACAAAGATAGGGTATAAGGCCACCAGTATAGCCAAATGAGTAGGTTACACATACTTGAACACAAACTTGTACACATAAGTATGCCCGGCCACAGGTTATTAACATAGAGCTGCACAGAAACTCCTAAGAACTGGAGGATACCAGAGTCAATCCAATCTACATTTGGCTGTCAGACTCTTTTCTGTGTGTCAGACGAGGGCTGATTATTTTCCAGTCAGGCAACTAAGGCACACGCAAGTCAATTTTCCAAGAAGAGAACTACACCAGCACCAGTTACAGAAATCAGACATTGTAAGAAGTCATGGTACTTGCTAGAAATGTAGCCACAGTCCTTTGACTTTTCTGATTTTCAACCCATAAAATACTACTCTTTCCTAGTTTACAAAAAATCTGAGTAACTGCTGTATGTGGGTGTTTCAGTTCAATTTGAGAGACTATTTGTCAGTGGCTGTGCGCAAGGTGCCACTCTGGACCTACATAGAAAGATTATATTATTATTTTGAATAATAGTATATAATGTATGAGGAAGACAAGTTATAGGCCACTAACTTATTTTGTGTAGCAGAAGCATTTGAGAATCCTTAACTAAAATTAAGGGCTAGAAGAAATTCTTGAATTAGTAAGAGGATAAGGGGGCGGTGTTAATAAAATTAATATAAAAATAATGTTTTTGCTTGTTTTAAGACTAACACTGGGTAAATGAAAAGAGGAAACAGTAAAACAATACTACTAGTATTGTTTTCTATGTCTTCTTCCACTTAACAACCATCACAACCATTACAGAGACTATGAGGTAGGAATAAAGACCTAAGGGAGGAATTTTTGGAAGGAAAAAAAGTGCTAAAGATCAATGTTATCATGGATACACATCCTAGGCTGCTTGGTTACAGATCTAATGCAAATTCCCTCTCTAAAAAGCCTCTGTAGTATGAATTCTTCCTCCACCTCTGCTCTTCTATCCAACTTGGGCTTGTATTTCTTAGCTGCCTATAACTTGTCTTCCTTTCTACATTATATACCATTATTCAAAAAAAGATATCCTTGGCTATTTAGGTCCAGAATGGTGCCTTGCACAGTCACTGATAGTCTCTCAAACTGAACTTACAACCACCACATACAACAACCAAATTATTTTACAGCAGAATGAACTACAGTCACTACCCACTTTGTCAACCACTTCTGATGTGTGAAGGGAAAGGGAACAGTCTAAGCCGATGATAGTTCTTACACTGTGACATAAGCAATGACTGCCAGTGACAGGTATGCGTGTATCACTTTCCCGTATGTTAAAGGGAAGAGAAAGAGGTTCATGCTAGGCATGAAGGAAAACATAAGCACAAAGAAAAAGTGGACAGAGAAAGAGCAGATCACTGTGAAAATTTTGAAAGCATGTGAAAATACTACATTCTCCTGTAATGTAAACATATGAAAACTAAGACCATGGATGACCAGAAGTACCTTATCTCAGGTGGTCTTAAGATGAAAAGAATGAGTTTTCAAGCTAACAGCAATTTTTTACAGTTATTTTCAGAAATTAAATGATTTTCATAGTAAAGAACATATATATTAGGTTAACATGTAATACAGATAATTTGGATATCCCAAATATACAGCTTAAACTAAAAGTCGAGTCCCCTTATTTCTAAATTTGTTTCTAATTAAAAACCAAAATACACACTCTACCTTCCATTCAGGGTCATGCTTTTTGTCTGAAGATGTCTTCTCCCGCTCTTTGGCTTTCTTGTAAGCTTTTTTTTCTTCAGCCATTAGAAGTCGAGCAATTTCCTAACAAGATCAAACTATCATTAACTGCAGCAGCAGGTAGAAAATTACTAGAATATTTCCAAAGGCTATCAGTTAAGCTCATTAACATGAACGTACCTCATCCTGGGCTACTTGAGCTGCTCTCATGTCCTCCTGGGTAGCCTGTGGTAAAAGACCACAGAAAAGAATCACTCAGTTGGAATCCACACTGCCCACTTAAAAATTTTATATGAACTGGTACCTGAAACTATGTCCCTAAAGCTGATAATCAGTTGGTGTACATTCAGTAGCCAAAGTAGAGGCTCTTTTGATCAAATTCCAGAGCAGGTTCTTAAGAAAATTACCAGAAATTAATAATGCAAAGAAAGGCATGTTGACTTTCAAGTAAGTCGATATAACAGTCCAACTTTATCTGCTTGGAATATGTTCTAACACCCTCAATAGAAACCTGAAACTGTGGAGAGTACCGATCTCTACATATACTATGTTTTTTCCGATACATACATCCCATAATAAATAGGTTCACAAAGAATGATAATAATAATAAAAGAACAATTATAACAATATGCTGCAATAATATCTGTGAACTGCTTATTCTTGCCTAGAATTTTGTTTTTTGGTTTTTTGAGACAGGGTCCTGCTATGTAGTTCAGGCTGGTCTTGAGCTCACTATGTAGCCCAGGCTGGCCTCAAATTTGTGGCAATACTCCTGCCTCAGCCTTCTGAGTGCTGGAATTACAGGTGTGTGCCACCACGCCCCAAGTGGAATTTTCTATTTAATATTTTTGGCCTGTGTTTGACTCTGGGTAACTGAAACCACCGACAGTGAACTATGGAGAAGGGAGGACTGCTGTGCTCTGGTCCTCATCTTCATTTTTCCACTACCAATTTATCAACTGATGGAGAACTATAGTGCATATTACATACTCCTACAGTTGATTCAATTCACAAAAACACTACTGATTCCCTGAACTATTTTTTTTTTTTTATGTGGGTACAGGGAGTCGACCTCAGGATCTCACGCTTGCCAGCAAGCGCTTGTGCTGCTGAGCGATATCACCGGCCCTTTTTTTCCTTTATGTGGGTTCAGGAGCCGAACTCAGGACCTCACGCTTGCCAGGCAGGCACTTATGCCACTGAGCCACACCACCAGCCCTGATTCCCTGAACTTTTGCCTTAAAATGTACTCACCAAAATTTCTTCTTCTTGCAGTTTTCGGGCAATTTCAGCATCATACCATTCCTGATCTCTGTGGGTCACTCGTGATGAAGCACACACAGCTTCTTTCGTCACCCTTGGTTTCACTCCTGGGGGGAAAAAGTTCAATGTAGTCAGGCAACTCAGATAGTTCTCTGAAAATTTTCTGTAAGAAATTTTTGCTTAATGTCTAACACTTGTCGAAACTGCTTCCATGCCAGAATTCAGTGGGGGTGGTTTGAAACACACTTTTCTGCTTAGGAGTAGAAGTGGTAGTGCAGATGAGCCACATGTTTTAACAGAGTCACCCACCCAAACCTGCCTGGTAAAAACTCCCCTGTCACATTTCTTCAACAGCAGAAACCCAAGCTAGGAACTGTAAGCGAGGCCTTCACAAAATAGGAAGTGGAAAACAAGTCACTGAAAATAAAAGAATTTAAAGAAAAGGTTATATAATCATAGTGTGAAAGAGGGTAAGCTGACAAGACCGGAGGAGAGAGGCTTCCTGCTAGTTACCGAAGTTTCCTTATCTTACTACAGAAAACCAGAAAATTATCATCTGCAAACTAGGCAGGAATACCCATTTGCAAACCAGGGGCTCTGCATGTTTTGTGCTCCGATGTTAAACAAACTCACTTGCTTTAGATCTTTCTCACAGCTCTGATCCATTCTTTAATGTCATTATTAAACTTTAGGGAAGATATAACATAGGGGATGTGTCAGAAAGCACAATGACTTTAGAGTTCTATTCCACCAGAGACAAAGGAACATGGTGGAGTGGTGGCCAACTTTGGCTTTTTACTTGGAATATTATGAGCAGCATATATTCTTTTTATAATTTTCAATTAAAGCAAATGTTAATTGTTATTTTGAAATCGTGGATATGTATTTCTCTTTCTTATTCTTTTATAACTGCTATGACCCAGCAATGTGAATGTATTGTATTCAGAATAAAAGCTTTGAACGCAAGGTATAAGAACAGCCATCTAAAGTAGTGACTTTAAGCAAATGGGCCACTGAGGGGAGAAAGAAAATTTATTCTTGATTTCCCACCTCCTTCTATAGCACCATGTTGGACAACCATGGCCACTTATTAGAATCACGTGGGGTACTTTAAAGAACTAGAGGGCTGGTGAGATAGCTCAGCGGCATAAGTGCCTGCTTGGCAAGCGTGAGGTCCTGAGTTTGACTCCTGGTACCCACATACGAAAAAAGGGCCGGTGATATCGCTCAGCGGCACAGGTGCCTGCTGGCACGCAAGGTCCTGAGTTCGACCCCAGGTACCCACCAAAAAAAAAAAATAAATAAAAATAAAAAAATAAAGAACTAGAATAGTATTGGTCCCAACCGTTAGATTCTAATTTGAATAGCCTGGGTGAGTCCTGGCCATGTTGATTTTAAGTTACCTGATTCTTATTTGCAAGTAACAATCGAACCACTAGTTTGGTGCATTATGTCCACCAAAATAACTGTACATTAAAATGACTTCCATTAAAATGCCTTATCACACACAGAAAGAAAACTAAATTTAGAGATTTTATGTAATCTTCTGAAGCCTCCTTTGTAACCTTTCAACCAAGCTTTGTGCTAAGTTCAAAAGTCACAGACTCACAACTAGTGATCTTTAGAACCAAAACAAAAAGGGTAAGCAACCCTGGCTTTCTTAGCTTCAGACTTACGAGGAACTAATTATACAGACCACTTCCTATCATCTTCAGAGCTACTACACTGTATGCAGGGCTGGTTTTAACCTACATGTCTGACTGTTGGAATAGCAAGAAACAGTGGCACACTCCCAAGAGTGGTCCATATGTAAATGGAATATGAGCCTCCTTGAATTAAGATTAGATTGGTCTTATCTAGAAAGACAGATTCCACGGACAATAAATAAAATCAGATAGGGAATTTAGTATTCGGTGGTGTCAATCGATAAGATAGGTTGCTATACAATACTCTAATACAGCTTCTTCATTATTAAGTAAAATAAAACTTTGGTTTATGAAAACAAATTTAAGAATTGTGCTTTTACTTAGTTATTATATTTTAATGTAATCCTCTGACCTACTCCAGGAGGGCCGTAAAATTTATAAAGCAAACTGGATATAAAATAATAGAGTCTAAGTGGTTCACGCTGTAACCATTTTAAAGCCTGCCTTGCTGCATTTTTTAAACCTTTATGCTAACAAGATAAAAGAAACATTTGCTGCAACTCCCTTACTGAAGTCTGTGAATCAATGTTTAGTTTTATGCTTCCTAAACCTATTTTAAACCCTGTGGAGCATACCCAAAAGCCATAAAAGCTAACCATTCCTCAGAGCACATTTATAAGGTCAGACTCACAGAATCAGAAATGTAGAGGTCACTGTAATCATCATTCCCCCCCACATTCCCTACTTCCTTTGGAACTCTAACATGTCTTTCTAAATTTGGATACCTGACTTCCCTCATAACCCTACTTCAGGTAAGATTATAATGTTCTCTTTTCTATTCCCCCATGGCTCTTTGTTTGCTTCTCCCTAACACAGTGAATCTAATTTGGAAATGTTTGTTTTCATAGACATCTTTTCAGAGTGTCTGTTAACCCTCTGAGGTTCAGATGCAAGCATAAAGTCCAAGATCAGAATATCTGTGACAGACACTCAGGATGGCTTGTTAAACTGAGTTTTAATTGTCTTTATAACCAAGTTCTTTTCATTAGAGATAATGTGATAGGAAAAAAACAACTCAATCCATCTGAATCTGCAACCTAGAAGCCATTTCCCCAACTACAAGTGGAGCATGACTAGGCCACAACAGGTTCCTCCTTGGAACTCCTTTCCCAATAACCCTTTTACTTGTACAAAATTTCAGTAAGAGTTAAATAAAACCAGGAAGATGAGTATGATCTATTAAAGTACCAGATAACATGGTGCTATGACAGTGTTATAGCCACATGGAAAACATCCCCTCAGTGGCTTCCAGACAACAGAGAGCTGTTACTATCTTCACAATGGACTTCAGAGTTAAGCCTCAGCAGAAGTCCCCAAACTTGAGAATTCCCTTTAATATTCACCTCATTTCTTTACAGGTACCAGCAACTTACCTGCGTTTGCACTTTAGAACACCGACTGTAGAGTTAGAGGTGGAGAAAGTTAGAGCACACAAAGGAACTTAAAGTAATGATTTTTCACATTTTAATTTCACAAGAATCACCTCCAGCTTGAAAACATGCTCAAACTGACCCAGGAATTTGCATTTTTAGGAAACAGCCCAGTTGTTTCTGATGAAAATGAACTGAGGCCCATATTGTGAAATATTCTTTTAAATAACTGCCTACACAATCTCTCATTTTACAGATGAGAAACATATGGCCTAGAAAATCCAGTACTTCTAGCCCTATTAGCAGGCAAATAGTATTAAAGCAATATCACCAGATCATCTGGGTTCACTAAAGTAAAAGCAGAAATTCAGGAGCTCTAGTTGGGCATCAAGGATCTGTGATGTGGTCTTGGCAACCGAAGGAGTGTATCTGGGATGGGCACCTCCACTTGTTATCTGGGCCTGGAAGGACCTTCCAAGGTATCAGTGTATTTTCATAGAAAGAGAAAGGTACAATCATTTTCCTTCCTCCTACATGCCAGAGATTAAGTATATTACCTTTTATAATATTTGGCTCCAAAATTTGTTTCATGTACATGAATACAAACCGGAGAAGAAGAAAGTTTGCTTACGAACTTATTAAACGTATTCGTTGTATGCATATACACGACACCAGGGCACCGATGGGGCTGTCCTGTATTACCTGTGTTATGGAGGTGGTGCCGCTCCTCACTCTCTGAGAAGGGAGGAGTCTTGGGCCTGTGTCTCCTTTCTCTGTGCTCACCTTGCCCAGGGTCCCTCCCATATACAGCCTCCTTGCAATGAAGCCCTGCTTTCTGTGAGGATTGGGGTGAAAGCTGGTCTTGATGTTGGGACCGTTTTTCCCAATTCCGAGTTCGACGGCTACTCTTAGCCTCCCAGTCACCAGATTCAGTACTCAGAAACACTTCGCCACTGATCTTGGGAAGTGGAGGTCTTCGAATCTGCTCCTGACCAGACCGTGTCCTTTCGCATTGCTCACTGGTGATTTGTGTAGCTTCTCTCACTTTGTCCCGGCTACAGGATGACAGGGATCTCTCTGATGAACAAAGTTCTTCCAGCTCTTCCAGGTTCTCCAGGGGATGTCTTGGTTTCTCCTTCCTCTGCTTCACAGCCTTTCCATCACTTTGGAGGCTACAAGACCTTGAATATCCAGAACCCAGTTCCCTGGCCCTCCTTGACCTTGGCTGGTCTGAGTGGAGGTAGAGGGATGTGAAAAATAAGAATGCAGATTAATTTAATGAGAGAACAAACTCATTACCCAGGGCAAGTCAGGGCCCAAGTTTAACATATTTTAAAATGGAGAAAACTGCTTTAACTTAACAAATATAGAAGAGGGACTGAGTACTTGCTGGAATGGTCTATACATACAAGAAAGACTCTGGGTACATAGGCACAAAAGGTAAAAGACTAAAATTAATTAAAATATAACTTCAATCTAAAAGAACTAGATCATTATTAATGGAGTACGTTCATATTTGCCAATAACAAAATTAATAGCCATTAAGCATTAAATTCTACTTTACAAAACCAATTTAGAACTAGTATAGGAAAAATAGTAGGGGTCAACAGTCTTATAAAACAGAAAAAAATATTTTTGTGATTTAGTCATAGGCTTTCAAATATTCTTATTGGAAATGACAATAAAGATATATCATTTCCCTGCTAAGTTCAGAGAAATGGTTCACAGATCTTAGGGTTCTTCTATCTTCCCTGCTTATGAGGTCAAAGAGCAAACTTTCCTGACCACTTCAGAGATAAGCCCCTCTATTAGGGTTCACCATCATAGAGGATAATATAGAGGAGACATTTAAGTGAGTAAATTAACCTGTTATCTTTAGATACTGCTGTTCCTAATTTTAGTTGAAATTGGCAGAGGAAAAAACTAAAAAGGGATGCCACTAAAATACATAAAAGGGGTCACTTCCTAAATACATTTCTAAAAACTGCATATTATAGTCTTACATAAAAATACAGTATGTGATAAATATATCACATACAGTAAGTTCCCAAGTTTAATACAAACTTGAAAATAGCACATACATGAGTGCTTTTGTTAAGTCTCATTTAGACACAAGCAAACTGTGCAAAGGAATTAATATGAAATTTGTAAGATTTTAACATTTTCTAAAACTTTCACTGCATTTTGGATATAGTAAAAAGAAATTCTAATGCCATGGAAAATTGCTAATATAGCTAAAAATAACATTTCCTGCTAGAATTAACCATTTGCTGAATTAGATTTGAAGCAGGTACCGCAATTTGATAACAGGTAGAACAAATAAAGAACTATATTTTCTCAGTTTTTAGGGGTTTGTGTTGTCTGGTTTGATACTGTTATTCTGATATCAAGGCACAGAGTAAAAGGGAGATAAGTGTTATTAGACAACATTAATGCCACAGGTTCCCCTAAAATTCCTCAAGTAATTTCCTCTTACCCTTTCCAGAAGTTGCCTCAAAGATGTGTCTAAATTAAAACCTGTCTCCTAAACAGTCTGCAAAAAATTTATCTATTTATAATTTATGGTTAAATTTATATTTAACATAAAATCAAAAATGAAATAGGATAATTACTCTCTGTGGTTAAAAAAAATCTGTTCTTTAACCAAACTGTTATTTTAATTCTATCTGACAACTGAGAAAGGATCTATTGGCTACTGCAGTAAATTAATATAACACTGAGGGGCTATTAAATAATGACCACATTCAGGGAACAACTGTTCGCAGTGCTAATATCAATATCCCAGATAGCTAGCTGTATAGGGCAAGTCCACCTCTAAGCCAAAAGGAAACACAAAGGATTTTGCTTTAACATGAATTTGTGAGGCTATTTTTTTTTTTTACTTCTTCCTAAACAGTTTTAACTGATACTAGTTCTACTTCATAGAAATGTGCTGAAAGAATTTTTACAAAGCTGTCACCGTGTTTTCAGACTTGACTACAAAAAAAAAAAAAAAAAAAAAAAAAGTTATCTAGTTCATCTATTATGCTAACTTTAAATGAAGGGGGTGGGAATCCTTTAAAACCTGTTTGAATCTTCTAAAACCTCTTCTATTTGAGGGCTGAGACTTGTATGTTTTTTAAGACCAAGTTATTTGGCAAATATAATTAACTCCCTCATTGTCAATATATACGTATATGTGTACATATACATGTAATATATATGTACACATTTATATCTTATATGCATGCCTCCATGTTTGTCATTCAAAACAAGATGATTTTTGTTTCAACAAAATACTAGATCACACACACACACAACACTGAAATATGTATAAAAATATTTCAGAGTTTACACATCCTTCAGCAAAGTTATATTCTTTGATCTTTTAAGCATCTGTATAAAGGACATATTTTTACAATTCCATTTTACAGACAAGAAAAAAGCTCACAGAAATTATATTAGATAACTCTTAAAATTACAATAGTCCTAAGGAAGGTACAGAACTTGAAAACAGTCTCATAACTTCAAAAGCCATGACTTTTAAAAAGATCACTAACACAAGCACAATACAGGGCAAATGGCTTTGAAGGAAAAACATGGACTCACAATTGAACAACCTATTATTTCACAATTGATATTTTGGATAATTTCAAATTTACAGAAAATCTATAACTGATCATTTTTAAAAATAATTTATGAAAGTTTAAGTAAAATATAAGCTGAAAGGACAACCATTTCTATAATGATATACTGTGATTATTAAGTAAGTAAAGCAAAAACCAAACTGCACATGGAAAAATATAACTGAAAAGTACACCAGGTGTGTTGGGAAAGGACCATTGCAAAGAGCATAAGGACTGCTTTGTAAGTAGGAGCTGAATTACCACCTGTCTCTGTGGGATTCCGTTTGGTCTAACTCAGAAGCATATAAAGGAGGAGCACGTGTTCAGCAATACATAACTCCCAACAATACCACAGCTGAGACAAGAGAAATTACAACATCTACACACATATGCTGAGGTTACCACTGCCTATTCCTCAGTCCTCCCCCAATCTCCCCAAAGAAGCATACATGCCACTTTTTACACATTTATAAACATAGTTAAAATAAATATATATATTTTTAAATTTGGGGGGGGTGTACCTGAAAACCACTAGATTTTTAACATAATCTCCTGCCATAGAGATATGAATCAAGATGACAGTACAACGGGAAAACAAGTTTGAGTCGCAATTCAATTTAGTATAGGCTTTAATAAAGGCAGGTTGAAATTAATACTTCTGTGTAGTTAATTACTTGTTATCCTAATGCTTTCACTGACTTCAAAGTTTAAAACAATTACTTTTCACCGTGAACATTCTGCTTCTAGAGCAGAATTAAAAATTAAACAAAAAACACTAGACTATATTTCTAAGATTTTAACTGAAGGCGAGAAATAACTACTTTCTGGTCTCTAGGATAGCAAAGTATGGTAATAACTTTTCTTTAAGTGATGTAATATGTAATTTCACTAGGAAAGCTAGCATGTGGAAGGAAGATGATTATCAAAAAAGAGCTGAGCTCTTCACATATGGAGAGAGAAGGTGTCAAGTAACAGAGAACCAACCAGTGTACTAAATAACAGAGTAGAACTCCAGTGATTATGGTAAATTTAGTGCAAAAACTGTGAGTAAGAGTATATCCAAACTATAAAAATCCTATCATCCACATATGCATTCTTTCCATTCTACTCACTAAAGACACACGCATACTTATCTTCTGTAATGGTATTATAGAAAGGCAGCTGATAATTAGTTTGCAAGGCCTTTTGGGATCACTGAGCTTAAAATCTTTACTCTCCACGAGGTGCCGTTCAGTTTTGTTCACCGATTACCCTAAGTATGCTCTCCAAGCTGGCCTTCAACGGACTGACACTTGAAACTGCAAGAAATGTCTTTCCTTTGGAAGATCTTCGAAAAGGACTGAGTTCTACTTGCAAATACTCTTTCCCAACACACTTTTCAGATAAAGAATTACCAACACCACAATTGCAACCACAACACCACCACCATCAGCAATCTACAAAAGCAGACACCAGGTAAGCAAGACTGTGGAGAGAAATTTTTCCCTCAGAAATTATTCTATATTGTAATCAAACAGCAAAGAAAGTTTTGAAATCAATAAATGCAGTTAATAGTGTTTGTCACAGGTAGGGTAAAGCACTGATCCAAGATTCAAAAAAGGAAGTATGGGAAAAAAGCTTTGTTACCCAGTAACTAATACATGGCACACCTCCTTTATTCATACCATTTCACCAATTCAAACAAACAGCACTGCCCAGATTTCTTTGAAAAAAGTTAAGTTCAGAGAGTCGCCTGCCATCTTCCATACCCCGCTTTATGTATTTAGAATGTGATATACTGCCTCAAGTGGCTGCAACACGGAAGAATGTACATTGAGTTTTACAAAGCCATATTCGAAAGTCTTAATAGTCATAAAAATGGCTCTGATTGTCCAAACAAAGAACAGGTAAGTTCACACTATTCGAATACAATCCTGCCTTAACTCTAAATGTACCCAGTGCCTGGGAATAAGAAGTGTTCTCAGGTCTCTAAGGTCACTCACTGTATGGACAAAATTAACGGATGTCTTGCAGTTGAGTCTAAATAAGGATAGAGTAGTTCATAATGCACACATTGTTACCTCCATCTTCATAATAATAACTGTCTCCATAAACACTGGCTCCAGAAAACTCTGGAATGTGTTTCTTTCGCTTTTTCTCTTCTTGCAACTCCTTTTCTTGTAAAAGGCGAGCTATGTCCTGCAAAGACAAAAGGGAATCAAAACATTTACCAGAGAAGGAACAAACTTGCAACAGTGGAGTTCAACATTCTCTTAGCAAGTTTTTATGGGTTCTGTGCACATCTCTCCACTTTCTAGTACTAATCTCATGCAGTCCAGTTGCCTGACAGGAGTAGCACATGATCTAGATGAATGAGACAGGCTTTTTTTGTTGTTTTTAATTGTTTCAATCTAACTCAATCCGAAGACATTTAAACCTAGAAATGCAGTAAGCTGCTTGTACAACAGAATGTTTTAAATACATGTTTGGGGGTCCTTCTTTCAAGATGATGATTCAGCCAGTTTGGGCAGGAAGGACTCAGTAATCTATAAAACTTTCTATAGTGAATTATAATTTAATATCAAAACTTTTGAAAAGAATTCTTTGGGTGATTCTCACTTGCTTTATGTTGGAACACCACTGTACAAAGAAGAGAAAGCAGGAGCGGAGGGCAGTGGTAGAGCACTTGCCTAACATGTGAGAGACCCTAGGTTTGATTCCTAGCACCCAAAAAAACCCACAAAAAAACCAGAAGAAGAAAGCAAGCCACATGTTTCCTACTTGTTTCATACCCAGGCAAGATTTTAGCAGTTACTATGTACAAGGCACTGTGAGGGGCAGAGTGATGAATAACATTCTAACCATCTTCCCTGAAAGATGACCAAACTTTTTGAAAACAACGGTAAATACAAACAACTACAATAAAAACTAAAGATATTTCAAAGAAGGTTTTAAAAATGTACAGAAGTAGAAAAGAAAGAATATTATTTCTGCTTAATAGAATTGGTGGAAGATTTTGCATTGGTTTAGGATTTAAACAAAGAACTGAATTTCAATGGGAAAACTAGAGAAAGAGAACATTAGCAAAGTCATGAATGTTTCCATGGCGTCATTCTGAAGAATGACCAAGAGTCCAATTAAAACATGGCCGTGTGGTGCTACAGAGAAAGGTGAAGCTAGAAAAACAGCCCCAGGCTGGATCACAGGCACTCTGTAAGGGCAATCCTAGGAAGTCTGGAGTCCACAATGTAGGAGATAAAGGGTACTATGGGCTTTGTGCTGGACAGTGAAAGTGTTCTGAACAGATGATTATTCATATGAAAACCCCAGAAAATTGTATAATTTCATGCTCATCCACTCTCTTCTGGATAGAAGTCTGATACCTCTCATTAGATTTTTAAAGGCTCAGATGAGCATAGCAATAATACTAACTAGTGCAAATGGCAGTAATAGCACAAGAAGTTTGTGATACTTCCTTTTAGAATACAAGAAGTGCTTAGATGTTAGTTATGTAAATATGAAGCAAAACTTACTATTCTTGAACCTTTTGAAATTTTCTGAATCTCTCCAAATGGACACTATACTAAGACCGCAAAGCAACTTAAAAAAATTAATCTGAGTGAATCAGAATTTTTCACATCTATGAAGAAATAAATTGCATGCTAAGGCTAGGTAAAACAAAAATTATCCATATTCTCAGTTCTTTTTTTTTTTTTTTTTTTCTGTGGTACTGGGAATCAAACTCAGGACCTTGTGCTTGCCAGGCAGGCACTGCGCCGCTGAGCTATATCCCTGGTCCCTCAGTTCTTTTTAATAGTCACCAAAATAGCCTTAGAAATCTCATTTCACGTTAAGTACATGTTTAAATTCAAATTTAAAATATTTTAACACATTGCTTTTAACTAGTGTATACATAAATTATGCACTTATCATTCACACATATTACACATACATTTGATAAATACATTTAAAAGCCCATGTTATACAGAGTCAAGCACTTAAGTGCACCATCACAAAATGCTGAAAGTCAGAATGAGAGGGAAAAGACACAATCTTATTTCATATAACTATACTCTTCATGCACAGAACTCTGAATTTCTAATACTTTGAGGGAAAAAATTACCCTCTACAGCTGGAAGTTAAGATCATTCTCTTTTCCCTTCCAGTTCAAGGCACACATGCTTTGACAAAACACTAGGTGAGTAATAGTTAACTAATATGAATTTTTGAAGCATCTCTTTATCCACAGAATGAAGCATTTGGACTATTCAACCTTAAAGTTAACTTTTTCAACTACTTAAGGCATCGTTTTTTCTGTGCATGTTTACCAAGTGCCAATGCATGTGCCCGTTTCATTAAACTTGATGTCTCACAAAATAATAATATATCAGTTAGAAAGAGAGGTAGGGGTTGGACAGGTATGTTCCCCTGAAACTATTATTTGTTATAGCAGGAAATTCCCAGATTCCTAGTCTTGACCAAGGAGTGGAAAGTAATGCAAACACCTCACTGAGTTTTCATGTTTAATGAGCACCAACCATTACATCTTCCTAAATGGTATGCTTTATATTATCCAAAATTTCCCTGATGTAAATACAAAAGAAAACTATCAAGCCAAATTCCAACAGAAATTATTAAACTACACTCTAGGCACCTTGTAATTGCTTTCCCACTATTGAATTCAGTCCTAACGAATACACAGTAATAACCCACTTTCCTAATATGAAGAACTAGGAGGAAAAAAAGAATTATGTCCCTTCTTTATAAGGCATTATCTAGTCAAAGAAATGTTTTGTTCTGTTTTGTTTTGTTTTTTGTGGGTATCAGGGGTCGACCTCAGGACCTCGCACGCCAGCAGGTGCCCGTGTCGCTGAGCGATATCACCGGCCCTTTTTGCATATGTGGGTTCCAGGAGTCGAACTTGGGCCCTCGTGCTTGCCAGGCAGGCGCTTACGCAGCTGAGCCATCTCACTGGCCCAAAGAGATGTTTTTAAGTAAGTAGAAAAATAATAATCATCAATAATATGTCATGTATCTTAACAACCAAACCTTTTTGCTCTTTGTCCATATCTTTTTGAGTAAAACTATCTCTATGAGAAGAAACTGCTAAACTTGAGGAAGGGGAGCATGCAGATTTGGTGGAAAACTGCCACTACATTATAGGTAGGCTTTAGCACAAGTCAGCTCTTCCAGCTTTCCAGAATTACTGTGCAATGAATTCAGTTAGGTGATTTTCAAATAAAGTGATTTTCCTCTAAAACAAGCTAAACATGGTAATTATCAGTCACCACACTTGGGTAGCTAACCAGCTTGTCAACTTTGATATGCACAACCTCCTCTTCCTTCCTAAGGTTAGTTTAGAACAGCATCTCCCAAGCTCTCTTGTAGAGAATACTGATCTCAAAGCGTTCTCCCCAAAAATAAAGAAGTATTCAATAGAAAGCATATACCATATCTAACTCTATAAAATGCACATTAACACATTTTAAATTTTTATTAAAAAACTTATCTTCCTATAACATAAAATTTTCCAAATTAATTTTATGACAAAGCTCATTTTATAAAAAAAAATAAACCCTATGAAATTAGTGTTCTGTATACCTTGGGAAAACAAATTATAACAACTCTTAAGCCCTTTTAAAGTCATTTTCAATTACTTTTTAATTTATCAGATAGATTTATTTTGGATAACCCTGCTCCACAGAGAACTTCTTAGCAAGAACGCTAATTGGAATGTGAATTTATCATTGTACTTCACCTCTCTCTTTTCACTCAACTCTGGGATATTGGAAACTATAACCTAAGCAAGAGCACAGTTAAGGATTTCTAGAATGCTGGGGAAAAGCCATTTTAATAAAAACGGATTAAGTGATTTCCTTCAATGGGCCAAACATCATTCTGTAGACCAGCAGGGAATCGGGACATAGTCGATACCCTTAAGGTCTCCATCCCTTAGGTATCAAAAGTGAAACTATTAACATAATAAAGACTTGCGAAGCTCAGTGCTCTGAAATAGGCATTAATATAAACAAGGTGCCTTGGGGGCTGGTGAGATGGCTCAGCGGCTTAAGTGCCTGCCCGGCAAGCGCGAGGGCCCGAGTTCGACTCCCGGATCCCACATATGAAAAAGGGGCCAGTGATATCGCTCAGCGGCACGGGCGCCTGCTGGCGCGCGAGGACCTGAGGTCGACCCCCCGGTACCCACAAAAAAAAAAAAAAAAAAAAAAAACCAAGGTGCCCTGGAGCCCAGGGTACATCTTTCCCAAGCAGAAAACAAATTATTAAATCATAGAATTAAATTCTTTAAGGTATTTTTATGGTTTGTATAACACAGCGTGCTTATTTCTCTCTTAAATGACTGTCAAATCATATGACTCAGAAAATAATACTATTCCGTTAGATTGCTAAACTAGTTTGTTAGCTAGCAATTAACATACTAACAACTAATTCAGAAAGCATCTCAAAACAGGAATAATCCCCAAAGAGTTATTTTATAAAACCAGAAAACAGAATATCAACCTTATGGCTGTAAAAATATCAACACAAGTAGGATAAGAAGAGAAAGAATTTTCTCAACTAGAAGCCTCCCTTTGGTCTCCCTTTCATATTTGTATAACTTTATTTTTAAAGTATCAAAACACAAGAAATTTTTAACTAAAATATACTTCTATTAGAGCTAGTCTCCAAATATTATCAAATTAAATATTATTTTAGAATACAAAACTCTAAAAGCTTAAGTGCTATAAATATCATGCTCATATTAAATTCAGTTTTTAATGTAAATTGGTTACTAAGTTTATCCCCGAACTGCTCATATTGTAAATGGCTTCAAATTGTTGGACTAATGCCACAATCTTTCATGACATGTTTGGCAACTCTAATGTTTACTTAAAAAAAAAAGAAAGATTTTTTTCCTAAAATAGTTACACATTCATATATATTTGGAACAGAGTTCAAACATACAAATACATATGTAGTCTCACACTAGTACAGATACACACTCATAAGTTAAACCAACTAAACACACATTCCTGGGCTTCATTAAAAACACTTGACAAATGCTCGCGCTATGACTACTACTATGAGGAAGATCTCACTAGAATCAGTCCACTTTCATTAAACACAGACAGACAGCAGAGCACACCCAGAGTATAAGCCCTCTCAACAAGGGAATTCAAACTACCACATTTAAGATGTCACATAAGGGATTTTTTGTTTGTTTGTTTGTTTTCAGAAAAGAAAGAGGCAGGACAGGGATAGAAAGAGGTGAGGGGAAGAGAGAAGGAAGCATCCATAATGCTAGAGACAAAAACCCCTATTTTTCTTTTTTTTCCTTTTCACTTTTCTACATGTCTCCTTACATGAACATACTACTTTCCTTACATTAATTATACCATAACAAAGGTGGAAATGCTATTCATCCAAGATACTCCATTACTTCTCACAACGATGTTACTGAGGGAAAAAAAAAAAAAACATCTGGCCAAAGAGGAAAGGAGACCTGGTCTTTACACCTGGTTATTTCAGATTATAAACTACCTAAGAGAGTTGATCCCTCCATAAAATGTCTCTAAAAATTTAGGTGAAAATTCAGACCTACTGCTGAAACTTACTAACTAAGCAGACTCACAGAGAAAAAGAAAAGCACAGAACTTTAAAAATAAAAATAAAAAAAGGAGGACTAGCTCATGCAAAACAGGCAATGCTTTTCCAAATACTGGTCAGAAGAATAAGCACTACTGTTTCACTCTCCTCTGCCTTTGACTCACCCTGTTTCCAATAGACTAAACAAATAGCACTATCATAACCTTTAATGACAACTTTATTGTTTAAATTATTTTCATTTAATATTGATAACATACTAGTCGACTAACAGTCATGTTTTCCTATGATAAAATAACTTCCTGACACAGTAGCCATCTTCTAAATTAAAGCATAAACTGAAAGGTCAAAAAATCTACATGAAGTTTTTAAAGGCTTATCTCACCTCCACAAGCATATTTCTCATTTAACTTTCCTACTCTACTGGAAGGGGGAACATTCCAGTCAGGCAAATAGAATGGAGAATAAGTTAATGCAAGGCCTGGAAAGGCAGGTAAATACTTAATGCCCTTCCAATGATGCCACACTAGAATACACTTAAACTTGTTTAATTCTCCCCTAATTCTGGACAAACAATTGTACAAGAGGTGGAATTATGAGAAAAAAAAAAAAGGAAACCAAAAAGAAAACAGTAATTATTAACTTCATATGTACCAGAGGTCTCATATATGATCTCACTGAAACCTCTCAACAGTCTTTTGGGGTGTGTTCAACACTCCTCTCCCATTTTGAAACCTAAGGTTCTGCATATTAAGTGAGATGCTGCAAGTCACACAGCTAAAAGTTCAAGAGCTAATATGCATACCCAAGTCAGCCTAAGTCCAAAGCCCACATGTAGTAATTTGTACCATACCATATCTAAGTCAGAAGCAGTGATTCAGGAGGTCTGAACTGTACAAACATTTCTCTGGCATCTTAATGAAACTTGTGACTATCGCTGTCTTTAAGGCTTAATTTCTTCATCTGACAAATGAAATTTATCACTACACTGCTGACTTTATGTAACATTATCATAACATTACTTACTTTGATTGCTATTTAGACTCTACAGGCTTAAAATATTTTGGTTTCTCTTTTTTTTTTTCTGAATGGGGGAAAAACATAGGATACTAGTAGCATTTATAAATGTTAACTATTACTTCTAAAATAGAAGCTTTCCTGTCTACAAAACAGAATCACTTCTTTCAGTCCCCAGTTTCATCCCCAAAGCAAAGTCTTTCTTATAAAGAGGCAACACATCCTGTGGTAAGAAAGAGCCTCCTGTGTTGATAACAAGAAGGATCAAAAATAACCCCTAATTCTTACTTGCAGTTTTATCACACAATCATGGTTTATTTCTTATGCAAACAACTAAATACATTCATACCAGGTGTCTCACACTCATCTGATACCAAACAAGAACTCAGTGAGAGAAGCAGTATATGTAGGCTAGTTTACTGATGACCCTGTATCACATCTATTTATTAGGATGATTATATGTGCCAGCTTGCCCGGTACAGTTCCAATTAATAAAACTCATTAAAAGCACCCCTTTAACACTCAAAGTGGTCTCTATGTACGTAACAAGTGATACGGCCATCCTACTATTAAAAATGACAAGGGGGCCGGTGAGATGGCTCAGCGGTGTAAGCGCCTGCCTTGCAAGCGCGAGGGCCCGAGTTCAACTCCCGGAACCCACATATGAAAAAGGGGCCAGTGATATCGCTCAGCGGCACGGGTGCCTGCTGGCGCGCGAGGTCCTGAGGTCGACCCCCAGGACCCACAAAAAAAAAAAAAAAAAAAAAAAAATGACAAATCATTCTTCCTGTCTATCGCAATCTAGACAATAACCAAGCCAGGCATGGTGGTGCACACCTGTAATCCCAACACTCAGAGAGATCGATGGGGGAAGATCTCAAGGTTGAGCCCAGCCCGGACAACTTAGCAACACGCTGAGACCCTGTCTCAAAAAACAAAAAGGGTAGGGTATAGCTTAGTATGAAGGCCCTGGGTCTGATTCCCAGTACCACACACACACACGCACGCACATACACGCACGCACGCACACCACACGCACACACACACAGTAGCCAAGAATAGCTTAGTAGGTGTGAAAGAAGGCAGACACAGAATGGATATAAACTAAAATGAACTGTTTGTATTAATGCTACAAATACATAACACAAAAGCAAAGAACAGTTAACCATAAATCCAATCCTTCTCATAAACCAGTTCCTACAGGGGTACCTGTACTTACCATTAAGATAATTATCGAAAACGAAGGATACCTAACAAATTGTTTTGGCTGGATAGTGAGTCACAAGGCAATAGACACTGATGAGTTCTAGCTCGTGAGCTAAGGGCTACATAAACAAGTACCAGCACAAAATATTCATGTCGGAATGCCTCAGGTAAAAACTGACGTGTTTCAAAGCAGTCGAGTACTAAGGTATTAGTACTGTATTACTAATTCCAGTCATTTTCGGCTTTCAAAACAATGCAACTTACAAACATATATAAAAGCAAACAGATTAGTTACTTAAGCCAACCGGTCAAGGAAAAATGAGAAACATCAACAGAAAGAAAATGAGAATAATGTCAGCCCCTGGAGTCTCACGAGGAATAACCCTTAACTCAGGCTCCACTCAAAGTCTACTCTCCATAAAGCTGCAGGAAAACCGAGGCACAGAAACCTCAGTGAGGTTAACAATGCTCTCAACAATTGCTTTCACCTCAGGACCTCAGAATGGGATCGATGTGAATGTGATTCGAAGCTGAAGTCACGCTGGATTACGGTGGGTGCCCCATCAACTGTCAGTGTACTTTACAGAAGATCAGAGGACACAAAGCTACACAGAGGGGAGAAGGTCACATGACAAGGGAGGCAGAGGCTGAAGGGATGAGGTGTCACCAGGAGTTGAGATACAGGGGATGATCCTTCTCAAGAGGAGGCATGAACCAGTCAGTACCTTGATTTTATATTTATAGCTTTCAGATAAAAATTTCCTGTTGTGTTAATCCACCAAGTTTGTGATAATTTGTTTTAGCAGTCCTAAGAGACTAATGCACACCTTTTGCCAAATTCTCCACTATCATTTTTCAAGACTTCATCACTTATGCAACTGATCAAGAGGCAACAAAGAGTGGTCTATGGAGGACAATGCTTGGACTATTGTACCTCAAGCAAGGAGAGCTCTGCTGCTCATCCAACAAGCCTACATTGAGCCGGTGAACACAAAAAGCTTTTACTCCAGAGCTGAGCACCCCTTCCTCCATGGTCTGGTGGGGCATTAACCAAGTTATACCTCATCTTTCTTCTCCTGAATGCGCCGTCTCTCGGCCTCAATAGCCAGCTTCTCCTGAATTTCCTGAGCAATTTCACAGTCTTGTTGTTCCCTAAAAAACAAAGGTGAAACTAATATGAATAAAGAAAAAAAAGGAATAGTTTTTCCTAAAAATAGTAAACACCAATTACTGAATACTATTATGCACAACACTGAGGATACAAAGTAAATGAATCCACCACCTGCCTTCTAAAGCACATATTACATGCTTTAATGGTGGTAGAAACAAGGGAAATCATGTTCATAAGCAAACCAGATCCTTTTAAGTACTACTTTTAAAACAGTAGCTCCATAGAAAATGGAGTTTGGTTCTCTCAGAAACCACTACAGAATTTGGCCTTAGACACTCAAGTCTGATTTCAGATTTCAAGACAAATCAGTTACGAAGATTAAAATTCTAGAAGGTGATAGCACTGGGGAGCCATCTTTTATACAAACCTAACTAGCTAGGAATAATGAGTGAAAACATGCTAAGAGTCGACCAGCTAAAAAGATGCTGGAATAAAATTTCAGGTGCAATTTATCATGTGCAGTACTTTGCTAAATAAATACATCCCTTCATTCTCCCCGAGAGTTGAACTTAAAATGTGCAGTGAGTCTCAGCCTTTCTTGTATATTTTCCATGTTTAATGTCATTCTTTTGTAATTAAGAATTGGAGACAGACGTGGTGACCCATACCTGTAGTCCCAGCAAGTCTAGGAGGCTGAGGCAGGTTCCAGCCCAGCCTGAACAACTTAGCAAGACCCTGTCTCAAAATAAACAAACCAACAAACACGCACACAAACAAGCTGGGGATGTAGCTCAGTGTGAATATCCCGAGTTCAATCCCCAGTACTGGGGGAAAAAAATGGGAATAGGGGGCACAATATCTAGACTTCTCTGGAGGAAATGAAACCCAAATATTCTATTCAAGCAAAATTGAGGGTATGAAAATCATTCTCATTTGTATAAGGAAACGGCCATTTTCAACTGCTCGGAAGTATGCAGATGCGGGTGAAAGTGCATGTGTATGTACACCTACACACAGGCAGAAAAATAAGAGGATACAAGACAGAAAGCACAAGTAAGAAACGGTAATACTTTATTTTTTAGAACCAGCAGAAAAATCGCTGGACAAGTCCACAGACCCTATTTCTGGTCCTGCTTCTACCACTACTAATTATAAACCATGCCTTCGCATGCCATTTTATCAGCTACGAAAAAGTTCAGACTTAATGACTTTATATTACAGGTCAAACAATTTCAGATTCTTAACTATTCAAACCAAAGAAACGAAAATAAAACCCTATGCAGAAATTTTTATTTCTATTTTATTCACTTTTTTATTATAATTAAAAATCATATATTAAATCATAATCTTAGTTTTCAAAGACTTCTCTAGCTGGATTTCCCAATGAATGTAAACTCTATATAGGAGTAATGGCTACTAATTATATGCAAAGCAATAAACAAATTGAAAATAAAGTGTAACAGCAAAGAAAGCAAATGCAAATGAGGTGTTTCAAGGTCACAAGTGACACAGAATATGCATCTCCTAGAATAAAAAATTAAAAAGTGAAGTTTCAGCTAAGTTTAATGATTTTAAGCTATATTCTGAAGAAGGACTAGTTCTGGTTCAGACAGCTAATTATACAGAACCATGCCAAAGTAAAACTAAGTTAGAAAGGAATGGTAAATAATTGGTAAGTCTGACTTTGGACAGTGGCCCCAGGACCCAAACCAGGTGGAAGAATCCAGTTCATTAAAATTCATAGCATTTCATCCATTTCATGATGCCTAGCAGTCAAAACTGTCTGAGAGCGAAGACTGAAAAACTTCCTTCCTAACTTACTAAATACTTCCCAAACCTTGCAGTCCCATTCAAAAATACTATACCTGCTGTAAGATCTATAAACTATCACTATGACTTCTAATTCATATTTTATAGTGTTTTGTCCTAATAATTTCTGAATAAGTTCATTATATTCACTGTAATTACCCTAATTTAGGGCTTTAAACTTCATCAACCTCAGAACCAGTCCTTCCTCTCAGAGAATTGTGAATAATATAAAGGGTGATCATTTAGAACTCTAGAACATTCTAGCTCTGGCTCTCTCTTTACCTCCCTATGTAACGATGAGCCTCAGAACACCTCGAATGTATTACCATTACCACTATCTTCAATTCTGACTTCAACATCCCTTAATTTAATCTTTGCTTAATAGTTGTCTTCAATTTTCCCTTCCAAATCTTTCCCTATCCAGTTCCCACAGTAGGTCCCAAATGATAAGTTAAAATTCCTTGAATGATTCTCTATTCCTTATAAAGTGTAAATTCCTTAATATCACTTATATGACCTTTTTGGTCTAACTTCTGGATTACTTTTCTGGCCTTACCTTCTACTTTCACCCCTAGTCATACTCCCCACTTTAGCAATATTCAACTTCTTACAACTACCATGAGATTCCAAGGCATTTTATCTACTGCCCTTATGCATGCTACTCCTTCTGACTATAAAATCCTAATGAACCATCAAGGTTCAGATTAAACACACCTGACTTGTCTTATGAAAACTTTCCTAGTCTCTTTTTTATTTTTTACAGGCATGTAATATATAATTGAATTCTCTGTGACTCACACATGTATCTCTAACTATATAATGCTTTTGTGTTTTTCTGAGGCTGTTAAAGGCAATGGCTGTGCCTTGTTCCTAGTTCTCGTCTCCAGATCCTTTCACAGTACCAAGTTTGGTAAGTTAATACTGTTTCTTTGCAGAATAAGAAAGCTTAACAAAATGCAAACTAAAGTCCCCCTTACAAATAATAAACCAAAAGACACATCATTCCGCAAATGCAAACTTTCCTATTTTATTTGAATATGACATTAAAGTAAATGAAGAGGTCTCTTTCATGTCTCCCTTTATTTTTGCCTCTCAACACAATATTATCTCCCCACGGAGGTTTTGGTTATAAGAGCCACCGTCAGACAAGAAACATATCTGTGAGCCTTAAAACACTACAAAAGAGTACAGAGTCATTGTACTTGGAGGATCTTAGAAATAATCATTTCCATTTATATGTTAAGAGAGAAGACTGAGTTTGGTCAGATGCTGAAGTTATGTAGAGAACTGTGTGTATAACTCAGAGCTTTCCAGAACATTCTGCTTCTTAAAAAATAAGGGATTCAAGGAAAGAGCAGCAAACACATGCTAGGAAATAGTAAAGGAACTCAACACAATTCATAAATTTCACTGGTATCTATTATTTCACTGGATCCCCCCAAAAAAACTGTGAGGAAGAGGAGAAAGTATTTTCCCCCTGCTATGGGTAAGAAAAATAAATTCAAGAGCAGTCGATCAATTGGCTCACATGGCTTAAAATGTTGAGTTCACACCATGATCTACATGCTCCAAAACCTAGTCAAGTTCTCCAATAACAAAGTTTTAAACGCAAAAGGAACTATTGGATAGTCACTGTAGGTTTTGTAAACTAACAGGGAAGGAATCAAAGGTACAGGAAAGGTCTCCACCCCTGGCCTCAGTGCTGGCTCCACAATTCTGACATCAATCCCTCCCACTCCGCAAATCCTCACAGGTCTTTGTAGCGCTTCTGGAGCTGAGCCTGAGCTTTCAGATCTTCTTCTTGGAGCTGTTTCGCCACCTGGAGATCATGCTGGACCAAACGGTTCCTCTGAATGTTTGATGCCAAATGATGCTCAACTGGGACAAGATGATTGAAGAGAGGAATTATAATACTTAGGCTTGTTAGAAAGTAAAGAACCTCAGAATAAAATGAAAAATAGGACTAACATTAAAACGAGCTTCATATCCACCACTAAGTAAAACGGGTCCAAAAAGATTAAATAATTTGTGCTTCGTCCCATGGCAAAAAAGTAGTAGTGATAGGACTTTCACACAAATATTCTGAGACAGAACCAATGTTGTTTCTGTTACCATACACTGCTACTCTATTTATTAGCTGTACTTTTCAATTCTTTTTATATTGACAAATGAATTAATTTTTCAAGAATCACAAATACTGTCTGTGCATAACTTCAATTTACTTTCCATCAGAACAGTGCAAAAACATTCAGAAAAATCCACAGTGACCTGGAAAAGATGTTCAGGCCCCTATCCCAGGAGGCAAGAAGAGCGAGCGTCTCGGCCTCTGACTATATTACTGTCTACCTTCTTCGACAGAAAAAGGTTCAAGTTCCTATTTTCCTCTTACAGACTCATCAATCTTATAATCCTTGATAGCCTGTCTGACTCAAAACACTTAAAAATTCATTTTTTATCCAAGCATCATTTGCCTGGACAAATCTTCCAAGACAGATGTACATTGTAGCCTGGGGACTGTGTCCTCTCCCTACTTTACCCTAAGAAAACAGCCTCAAGCTACCACTGAAAAAAGAAAACTGAAGGCTCATGAATGAGGGCCATTACTCACTCTCTTGTTCCTGCAGGTTGTGAGCCAGGGTGTGGTCCTCCAGGACAGCAAAATCTCGGCATACTGCAAAAGATGAGTGACAAAGAGCAGACAGGAAGGTTCATTAGTAGTACTTTAACATAAAAAGGAAATAATTTTATTTACTTAAAAAATATCAATTCTAATATTCTGAGATGATCAAATTTATAACTTGCAATGCATAAAATAGTGACTACTAAAGTATGACATCTTTATTCACAAAAATCCACATAGTGCTTGCCAAGCACAGAGTGTCACAAGATAATGGTTAGCTCTGGTCTCTTGTGTGAGGTGAGGACATTAACCACAGAATTAGAATCCAGGTCTAGAAATTCAGGAGGGCAAGTACTGCTAAAATAAAAGAAATCAACAATGCACTGTATATTGGTTCTCAGAGAGAGTTGAGTGCTTCTATGGTCAGAGGTATCAAAAGAAATCTAGTTTATACTTCAGCCATCTGTAAATCAAGGGATTCTCTAAGAGTCATGTCTATTAAAACATCCTTAGGAAAAAATATCACCTTCATTAGTCCTTCAGGTAGGAGCAAATCTCTACTTCACCAATAATCACATTACAGTGGTACCTTGGTTCACAACTTGATTTGTTCCACAATTTTGGAAAAGCTGGCCACGTTGGTATAGGAAAGATGGTCACGGTCATGTTTGTTACCCAATGCAGAGTTTGCAAACAAAAACAAAATTTTGCCAAACACTTGTTTCTGAACCAAACTGTTCAGTAACAAAAGCATTCGTGAACTCAGGTACCACTGTATTTGACGGCTGGTCTCTAAGTCTTTCTAAACATAAGCTGCTCTCAATCCACAAACCCAAAGAAAATGGAAACTCTAGAGGAAACCAGGAATTTGCCCCTAACTTTGCCTCTATCTGAAGATCCAAGCAAGAGCAGCTGCTGTACTGTTTCCTTAGAAGCAAAATGGAAAGAGATGGAAAGAGCAAAATGGAAAGTCTAGTTTACCCTAAAATGCAATTTAAACTACTACTTCTTAAAAGAAACGTATGAACAAAACAAAACATGAAAGATTTATCACAAAATGTGGTGTTTCAAGGACATGTAGTTTGGGTGATAAGTTCTCACTCTATCCCCAACATGTAACTCACGTTAAGAAAAGGAAAATTCCCCAAAGCCTCAACTCTTACCATGTATGGGATGCATGAAACTGTTCCCTAGGGTTTATGTGAGGTTACATATCTCTTTCTCCATCTTTGTACTTGTCTGAGAATGTTTAATTGAAACAGAGTGCAGAACACTCCCTTGCCATCTCAGCACTTATGAATGCACATGCATACATCACACAGTCCTGCCCCTGAATTGGAGATAATGCAATAAAAATAGAGAAATCTTAAGAATGTCAAGATTACTTAGAAATAGTTTTATGGTAAAGGTAACATTCCTACCCAAGAACCATACTAAACTGAGTATGACTTGCAATTTTAAAAGAAAGCTCTGTTTTTTTTTCATCAGATGAATTCTCAGAAAATTCTAACTTGACATCTCACTGGTCTTGCTGTTTTGTCAGGAGCTTCTTACTATATTGTACAAAGTGCGCTTAGCAGGAAAATAAGATGTCACTAAAATAAAATATCAAATATGTAATGAGTGCTTAGAATAGTCATCAGCATTTTCACATCAGCTATTTACTTGCTTATAAAACCTAAATGATAATATCAAAAATAAAAACCTATGTGAACTACAATGTAAACACAAAAGTCTACCACAGAAATATCTTTTCTTCAACTGTCACACCCAAGGCAGTCTTCACACATGACAACTGCATGTTCCACACTCAACTATTGCTTACACTGATATGTTTTGTTTTCCTGTCCTTTCTTGTAGAACACAAAACATCTTTTTTGTTTTCCTGTTGTTGTAGTAGGTCTTTGGGATGCTGCACCTGCCTGTTCACCTGTCAGCTCACCAGTGTGATCCGTAATTTTTTTGTGCAGTTCCCTGGGGAGAAAAATTTTGTTTTTCCTCTGCTGTAAATGACCTCTTAGGAGCTCCAGTCCCAATACTCTAAGAAAATTTTCCCAAGGTATTTTGCACTTGTTATTTTCTTTGTGAACTATCAAACTTAATGCCACACATGTTTAGGATCAAGTAAAAGACAATCACTGGCCAATGCTTTATGTTTCAAGTGACATCATAGTTGTTGCATAACTCATCAAAAACATCTACTCCCCTTTGGTTTTGTTATTGAAAGTTTTCATCTTAGGCTTCCATTCTGTCACAGTTTCCCTATTAATATTTCCATCATGGTGAAATGTTGACATCAGCTGTACCAGTTTGTTTTTCTTTGCCATATATAAGGCCAATGTTATATCTTTCTGAAATCCAAACATTGTACTCTACAATTCTCTGTTTTGAAATTCGACATTTCATTTGGAATTTCTACTTTGTTCCTGTGTACAGTTCCCGCGATGGTCAACTTGTGCTGTTAGCAAACGCAACATCAATTGGAAACCGATAAACCAACTGTTCAGTGTCACATTCTGATTAGTATGGGAGATGGGAGCCAACAAGTCCATTCACAACATCATTCAGTTTACTACTATATGAATAAGGACCTGATGGTTGAGTTCCAGGATAAATGTCTAAATTGAAAGCATAATACATCTTTGCATCTATAAGGGCATGAATTTTAATGCCATATTTTGACCCACTGCTTTTCCGTAAGTCTTTTACATACTTGCAATTACCATAAGGACTCTGTGCTAAGTACAGCAGACCTATGAATGCTTTCAGTTCAGCTAGCAAGGTGTCAGAAGAACATTTTACTTGCATTTCAGTTTTTGTGTATTTCATAGCATCTTGTATCATTTCATGTTACGATTTCCAACAATGAATGGCAGTGCTGGCTTGCTGTCCAATACATTTCACCCCTGCCAAGACCCTCACAATATTTTTGGATTTAGTTCTAACACTGGATCATTCCATTTGGTTGCACGGCCATTTCACAACATTTCCACTCGTCAAATATGTACTCACATTGCTGTTTTCTTCATCATCTGAATCAAGGAGGTCTGCATTCCCTGTGTCTGTTATCAGTCGATTCTTGCTCCATTGCACTGTCACAGGAACTTTGGCTCTCATGGCCAAAGTCAAAGTCGTCGTCATCATCATCATCATCATACACCCAACACCACTCTTCTGTTATGAAAGCATGTATTTTACCATAATGGATCATCTTCATCATCCATGCATGAGTAATCTACTTTTGACCTCCTCCAAAACTTGCAAATCTGGTTTTTCATGTGCCATTGTACTGAACTGGGCCACTTCCACCAGAAAAATCAAAAGAAAACTTTTTTAATAAATCCTGGAGTGGCGTGAGTCTACTGCACCTTCTGTGATGTTCAGGTAAACACACACAAAACCAGGTAAAGCATAAAGGTGGGTCCAAATCCTGTTTTGCCACTTTTGCACACATGCACGCTTCTTGCTATCACACCAAATAAGCAAACACACAGATGCTTCCTATATCCCTCAGGGAAAGGTACTGAGATGCACAGCTGGCTACTACAGTGCTGAAGTACAAACTTACAGTAGAAAAGTAAGGGATGGGGCTGCTGGACCCAGGCTTATGCCCCTATTAATCTGGGTCACAGCTTCCTGGGTTTCTTTTTATGTTTTGTTTTGCAGCACTGGAGATCAAACCCAGGGAGGGACTCACACACACACTACACCCACAGTCCAGAGCCCAGGTTCCTGGGTTTCTAAATTTCCTATGCTTTATACAGTGCTTTATATATTACATTTTAAAGCTTATAATTGATTTTTAAATACACTTCTTTCATTTCATCAACAGCATGAAACCACAAACATGAAAAAAAAAAAAAGAAAAATCCTGTTGGCTATATCAGAACTGGTGTAAGAATTAATGAATAACAATTCTTAATGGTTTTTAAATATATGAACAGCCATATTGAAATATATTGAATTACTGTGAGTGGACCCTGGATCTTCTTACTGCAGAGGCTGAACTGGTACCCACATGTATCAACAGGGCCCGAGTTGAAGAGGCACTAGATTTTCAGGGACTAAAGAAGTACACATACACACATACACAGAGAGCTGTGCTGTCCAATACAGTAATTTACACAGCACTTCACAGTTTACTGAGAGCTTCCAAATACATGATTTCATTTACACTGAAGTATTTGGTCAATCTACACATTTCTTCTGCATCTACTCTAATTTCTTTCAAGATCTTCTCTGTATTCCTTGCATCACTACTCTAACAAGATGGAAAATAGTCACATATCCAGTCACTTTTGTAAATCAGTAACCAGACTGAGATTACAGGAAACACTTCACAGCCAGGCCAAGTTTAAAACCTGGATGGGCCTTTGCTCCTTCTCTCACCTACTTTCCTTCCATATAAACAGTGCAAATGGCATGTAAGGATTAAACACTGTGAACTCGTCTCACTGCTTTCCTCTGTGGATATATTTAAGGTGAGCTCCGGACTTTTATCCTCCTGCTTCTTAATCTTCTTCCCTCCCATGTTCACAGTTGCTCACCCAGGACTCAGGCCGGTCTTCTTGGTGTAAGCCTACTCCATCATTGTTTTCTACTGTCCTAACTTGCTGCTAAAATGAGTTCCCCCACTACAGCCAATTTCACAACTGTTTTTGTTCCCACTCAGACTTCAGTAGTCCTGTATCCTCTTGTCTCAGACATCTTCCAAAAGTTAGAGCACGGTGGCTGTCTCTGCAACTCTGCCTCTTTGTTTACAAAAGCGTCAACAAAAAGAAATGCATTTTGCTCTTAAAATCCAGCACACAGCTGCCTCCATAGCTAGTCAGAGGCCCTGGGGAATAATCTCTGCCCCTTCTGCACAACTAGCACTGGATGTAGCATACAGTGAGACTTCACGAAATGTGCACTAATTTAAAAAAATCTAGAAAAGCATGTCAGTAAACTCAAAGAACAAGAGTTCCACAGACAAAGCCAGAAAACTGTTCACTATGCTGTCATTACTACGGTATCACAGACTTGTACATTTTGTCAATCATTTATACAGAATTATTAATAAGAACTTAGATAAAACTAGAACTCTCTCCAATTCTCATTAAAAGCAAAAATGTTAATGATTTTTAACCTAAAGACATACATGTAAGTATATAGTGAATTTGTTTACATTAAAACAAGCAAGTAGGAGAATGGAGAGGAACTGACTATATAAACATATTCATATATAAGTTCTCCACCTGTTTTATTTAAAGAACAGTTCTCATTCAGTTGTAGATTTTCCCTAAATACAAAATGGTACAGTATGAACTTAATAAATACTTATTCAATAAAATGTACTGAGCTCTATTTCAGGATGAGTAAGTCATTTCCAAATCATCAAGGAAGTGGGTGGAAATGACAGAAAAGTTAGCGGGTAAAATACAATTTGATACATGTTATACAAGGGAATCTATAGTAAGCTTTTCCAATGGCATAAACATCAGAGAAGTTATCCTAATTATGAATTGGGAGTAAGTAAAAGGAGTGAGGGTAATCCATGCAAAATGGATTTCAAAGAAAAGTTAAATAACTATGGACATAAGTAATAAGCATTTATGGCAGAGAACCAATTATGAAAAGGGACACCAAGGACAAAAATACAAGAGTTCTCCAAAAGGAATCACAGCAAGAGATGAGATAGAAAGGCCCTGTGCAGTGCCCTGAGGAATCAATTCTCTACCCGATGGGCATTCTTAGTATACAGTTTACATAACATGCACCAAAGAAAACTTGGTATTTACCACCACAGGACAATCAAAAACTATCTCTTACACCTTTTCCCTTCCTTTACTTACATCATTATCATGTATCACTTCCTCCTGTTTTCTCATTATTTTTTCCCCACAGAAATGTGCTTGCCAACTTTATCCTCCTAGCTCAAAACAGCCCACTCCCCAATTCTCTGTACCAACAACTGGGGAACCTTTCCATACACGAAAATGCAGAACTACTTCTCTTTTTACAGATAATAATACCCTCTCACCCTCCCTCAGCCTGGCAATTAGTAGAAAGACAGAAACTAAATTTCTATATTCTTAATAATCAACATGTTAAAGGAAAACACTGAACATCAATAGTTTGAATAAAATTCCAGCCCAAAGAAAATGAATTTAAAGTCGTAAAAAAGTATTTCAAAGAAAGTCTTCTTAGTCATTTAGTCATCAACAGTGCCAGATGACGATCTCCTTGGCTTCCCACCAATAAAGGAGTAACTATTTTACATAAAACATATTTAAGATTGTTACTTTAGAAAGCTCAAAACAAGTTTCTCTCTTCCTTAGTAACAAAATAATCTACTAAATTCACAGAGGTAATTTAGATTCAGAAGTGATGGAGTAAAATCTCTTTGGATCTCATCTTTTCTTAAGTTTATTGGCACATTTTAGATATACATAATGATCACATTCATCATAGGGAATTTGTACCTGTACATGATATATCTTTATTCTTTTTTTTTCCCCATTCCCCTACTCTCCCTTCAACCTCTCTTCCCCTCCTTGTTTACAAAAGCTTTATTTCCATTTTTTCCCTCTTTTCTCCTTTCCCTTCTTTCCTTTCCCCCTTTCCCCTACCCTAGTTCCACTTCCCATTTGAACATTTTCTTCCTTTTTCACAATATTATACATTCATAACACAGCAATATATGCACATCCACATTCATAGCAGCACAGTTTATAATAGCTAAATCCTGGAAACAACTCAAATGCCCACCAACCGATGAATGGATAAAGATGTGTTTTTTTATGTACAATGGAGTGCTACTCAGCCATAAAGAAGGGTAAACTTGAGACACATCTAAGTAAATAGATACACCTTGAGACCATACTGTTAAGTGAAATAAATCAGACACGTGTAAATATCACATTGCTTTTCTGGTATAAGAAACCAAAACTGTAAACAAGGTCCTTATCTTTCTTATAGCCAAATAGAAGAGAACCCTTCCACCTCCACTACAAAAGCCAGTACATGCACAGCAGCAAAGACATAATGTATATGTGTATACATATGTATATGTACATATGCCCTACATAATGTATATGTAGGGCATGTGTGCGCGTGCACACACACACACAATTTATTCCCATTTTTTTATTCTCAAATTTTAGCCAAGAATCAAGCACTTAACCTGTATTTATGATGGCAACACTGGTAATAAAAGAAATAGTGGAACAATATTTCGCCAAACTAATTCTGCTCAGAAGTTTAAAAGTTTTGAATGACAAATTATACACCTGGTAGCAAGAACTCCTTTCTCTCCAGTCAAGTACACATCATCTAGTCTCACCCCTGGAACCAAACCCGGAAATTTTCTGATGGCTACCTGAAATGGCTACTGAAACTGATACTCCAATAATAATTATCTAAATAAGATGCTCGTTCCCAACTCCTTCTCAGTTAATGCTGTACAAATTAGGAAAGAAGAGAAAAAATAATTTATCTCCCATCATTCTCTTATACACGTCTATACTCTCTGAAAGTATAATTCCTATGACGCAATGTTTACAAGTTTCCATCCATGTAAAAAGGCCTAAGATTAATAATATATTCACTACAGGCTATTTCTTTCAACTGTGTCTGTTTTCCCTTTTATGGAATGGTTGAATTTTAGGCACTGTTCTGTTTTTATGTAAATATTATTAATAGCAGATGGGCAACAAACTCAATGTTTTCAGAGTAGGGATGTGCTTGCTTTTGTTTATCCTTAAGACATGAAAATACTCTCTATGAACAAGAAAGATACTCCAGAGGCCTATTTTGTCTTGAAAAGTATAACAGCCAGCCACAACTGACATTCATGTGGCACTTTGTGAATTACAATGCATTTTTAGTTTTGTTCCCATCTAAAAAGGCTTTATAAATATCCTCATTTCACTTATGAAAAAAACTAAAGCACAAAGAGGTAGCTTGAGCAAGATCATCTAAGTAAGTAAGTAATGGAAATTAATCTCTTCTGGATTTAAATATTTCTGCTCCAAGATGAACTGGAAGAAACAGGTATGTGTTTCAGATATCAGAAATGTATAGTATTATTAGTACTAATTAAATAGGACAAATGTGCATTAGGTTCTTTGAAATAAAAAAATGAAATTTCCATAAAGGTGGTACATGTAGTCAAAAAGGAAACACTATGTTCCAAGAAAACCGTGAGACACGGTTTACTTTATGTATGTTCTAAGAAATCGGACCTCCAGAAATGACCATCACATTTACCACCGAAAAATAAGGGCAATAGGGGCCGGTGATATCGCTCAGCGGGCACAAGTACCTGCTGGCAAGCACAAGGTCCTGAGGTCGACTCCCGGTACCCGCGTTAAAGAAAAAAAAATAAATAAATAAGGGCAATAAAACGTTGCTTTCAGCTAAGAGGTAGAGTGCTTCCTTAGTATTCAGGTACACCTATGTTCAATTCCTATTACTATCACTAAAAACAACAACAACAACAAAAATTTCTTTCATTGGCACAGTATTTCATAGGTCACCTACAGAAAAAAACCCTGCAGGTACTGCAAGTGAAAAATTTCAATCTCCACTTGGAACCCAACAACCTACTCCCCCCCACCTCTCTGACTCTCCCCTCCTTTTAGAAAGAGAGGGTATTAAAATACTTTACACTAATATGATATTTAAAGGCAATCTGAACTAAGAAATAATAATACATATAAATACTCCTATGCTTTTGTTTATTGCTCTACAAAAGAAAGGTGTCCCCAACCTATCAAAGAAGAGTCTCTTAAAATTCTAATAAAACTGAAAGGAAGAACAAAGGAAAGAGAATAGATGTGGATAGAACAGAGGGAAGTTAGAAGCAGATTTCATCCTAATGATACATTCTCTACATTCTCAGCTGCAGCAAAGTTTATATATTAAGAGTTCAGGATGACATACATCACCTTTACCAAAACCAATTCCACTACCATCACCAGAAACTAAAGGAGCAGAAGGGATACTTCTTAAAGATGCTGAGCTATAGACCACAGATATTCTCTTAACCATCTGTTCCAATTATGAGCCCCGGAATAGCAAACAGCTTTGAGTCACTAGTCACTGCCTGACAAATAAAACGCCTCACTTTCAACAGAAGCTTGAAAACAAGACAATAATATTTAAGTAATGTTTGAGCAATTATTGTACTGTGGAATAAAGGATAACTGAAACTTCTGATTCATTCCTTTCAGTGTAGTAAATTTTCCATCTCACTGAAGTTAACAAAATCTTAGATAGTATGGGGAGGTGGCACCTACTTTTGGCAGATGCTAAGCAGGTAAACTGCACATGGTTCCAGTCTCATTTATTTGTTCCTAGTCAAAGTAGTCAATGGGAGGGATACTTTTCTAATCCAGTCTCCAAAGCCTCTGTTCTTTACAATAAGCCATGCTTACTCATTTGGCTGAAAGACAGATGACTGTCTCAGTAGAGATCCGTAATATAAATAAATTAGATACAAATATAGAATAATTTAAAAATAGATACAAATAAATTAGATATGAATAAATTAGATAAATAAATAAATTTTTCAGTAATAAATATGACGGTCATTTCTGGAGGTCCGATTTCTTGGAACATAGATAAAGTAAACCGTGTCTCACAATTTCTTTGGGACAAAGTGTCTCCTTTTTGACTACATGTACCACTTTTACAGAAATTTCATTGCATAAATAAATACATAAATAAATAAGATACCTTTTCCTACAGTTAATGACCTTAGCACAATTATTCCCTTTATTTCAAAGTGAACACAGATTTCTGTACTTTCTTTCTGAAAGACAAGACAAATAAAGACTTTCATTCTACATGTTGTGCAAACGACTGAAGGACTAAATAACAATAACTGGTATTTCAACTGTTTGGGGATATTTTTTATGGTTATTGGTTTGAGGTTTTATTTTCAGTTGTTTGGTTGTGACTATGATAAAAAGAATGGTGACCGCTGTTGCCCAATGACACTCAATGGAAAGACACCCTTCCAAAACATTGTGATGTGCTCAATCACCTTGTTCACCAGATCTGGCACCAAGTAACTTCTGGCTCTTCCCCAAGGTCAAAATGACCATGAAAGGTAAACATTTTCAATCAATCCAGGACACTGAGGCAGCCATAAGACACTCAAGAAAGAGGATTTTCAGAATTGTTTCAGAAAGTAGAGAGAACAATGGGATAATTGTGTTCAAAGCAAGGGGGAAGTGCTCACTTAGGCAGCACATATACAAAGTAAGCGGGAGCACCTTGAAGGGGATTCATGGCAATGTGTCTTCTAATTTACTCATTCATTGTATTTTTCAATCATACTTCGTACTATGACTATTACTGAAATATTCAACTTTTCAACTTAAATTTGAAAGTTTTAGAAAAGGTAAACATCAAAATCATGATATTAAATAGATACTATAGGACCATAACGTTGTCTATTTTCCTTTTCAAATTTTATAATCCTTTTCAAAATTTTTTTATAATGAAAAAGGGATGTTTTTATTCTAGTTTAGACATCTAAACAGTAAAGAAACAAATACTATCGGGACAAAAACCAGTTGACTCAATTTATGCTGCTCCTGTAAAGCTTCAGAATGAAAATGTTTTTATGGAACACAAATTACGTGAATAAAACAAAGTCTACATACTGCCTCAAATATGTCTATGATCTTTCTAAGCACCAAAGCAAGAAAGGAAATATAGAAAGTTGTTAACTTCTCATTACCATTAAGGAGAAATAATGCTAGTTGTTCACTGTAAATACAAATGTTTATTAGTACAAATATGAAAGTAAAGTCAGTTATCATGTTGGAATTTAAATGGAAAGCACTAAATTGCAATGGAAAAGGTAATAAGCTTGAGTTCTAAACATGTGAATAGACAGACATGTTTCCAATACATATAAACACACGCAGTTAATATGGCAAAAGGTGATTTTAAAAAGGAAAGCAATTGATTTCATCCCAACATTTCATTCTGTGCAATTATCAAAGTTGGATTCTGCTTTTGTTTTCTTTCTCTAATCTCCCAAATTCAAAGTTAAGTGAAAATCCCAGTAACCTAAACCACTTTTTTGGCAAGTAGGTATATTATGCCAGCCACAGACATACCAGATCACAGGCAAGTGGGTTTTGGAAATGCTGAGATAATGGAAGTCATCGAATCAGAAGCAGTACTCTAATATCACAAACCATCTACATCATTATCAGAGACCACAGAGTAACTGGGTAACTTATTGGAAAAGAGAAATGGCTGAGTCAGAATTTCCTTCTGACAGACTAAATGACTGGGGATCAGAGGAGCAATGACAAAGAGGGAAAAGATAGCAGGGTGGAGATGGCAGTTTTAGTCATACTGGTAGCACCATTGGAAAGACATAAAATTTTCTATAAGGAACTATCTGACTCAAGTTACCCTAACAGATTAAGAAAAACACATACAAACAACCTCAGACGCCTCCTGTGTTGGAGGCATGAACTTTATGGATTGGTGTTGGGAAGCCAAATTTTTTTGATGGCAGTAACACAGCAAAAGTTACCCAAGAAAACTTCGTTACAGCTCAGACCTTGTCTATTCTCAGAAAATGCAGTTGCAGATATTAACACAAAACACTCAAAATGAACTTCCTTTCTTCTTAGGAAACATCCCACGATCTCAAAATGAGATCAATCAGCAGAAAATTTCGTGTAAGTCCCTAACACACTGATTCTTATGTTCATTTTATTTCCACGAAGTGGTCACTGAGGCTCTCTTCAAAACCCCCAGCGATGTGCATTCCACACAGCATAATGCTGGATCGAACAAGAATTAGAAAAGATTTCCTTAACTGCACCAAAATCTGTATGTTCTACCAATTCATCATTTTCTATACTCCAGGGTTGCAATTTTTTAACATTACACTAGTCTCCCATGTAGCTACTTCAATTTAAATTCATTGAAACTAAATTTTTAAAATTCAGTTCTTCCAAACTTGTCTTCCTTGCCTCCTTTACAAAACAATTACATAGCTGATTTACTTTAGAACTCAGGAATACTGAAACTTATAAAGCAACCACTGTAAAAGTTACTCTTACTATCACAAAAATGAGTAAAAAGGAAGCATTTCTGCTATTTTTAATGATTCAGTATATATTAAATGGATGTGTAATTAAAGAGAGGACTACCAAACCTAATTAGAAAAAAGTGAAAATCTCATCCAGTATTTTTGTAATACAATACACAGAACACTGGTTCTATGAGATACTCCATGAATACATATTGCACAAGGAAGCAGAATGGAGTAATTGATCTTGGCATTACCACACACTGAATAATCATAAACATATGTCACTTACGGTTGCTCATCTGTAATATGAGAAAAAATCATAACCACTGTAAGTACCTGAGCACTGTATAGAATCTATTTTAAAGTACTGTAATCAAAAGTTATTCTGATGGAGTCAATTACATCTTCTATGTAGAATACAGATAGAATACAGTGTATCCTCAAAAGTAACACCACTACATAACCAATAGCAGAACTTTCTTCAAAGCAATTTTTCTCTAAGAATATTTAGTTACTAATAATTTATTTATTCTTTTTGATTCCACTTACCCCTAAAGAAACTCCAACCTTCTGTTCTTTCACTATTTGAATGGTACTTTTCCTGGCACTTACATAAGCCCTCAAATGGTTTGGCAGCCAATTCTCTGTTTGCCTTAGCCTAGAAAGAAAAGCCACCCATCCCCTTAAACCTCTGTTGAATAAACTCAGTGATGCCCATTAAAACCCAAAAGATCACATCTAACCCAATTTAAGTACAAGTTTATACCATGGAAGAAAAACCACGTTGGTTTACTGGCTTCATATGACAAGAATATTTCCTTAAGTACTAGCTAGGGCAAGTTCTATTTATCCTTGAGTCAGATATTTCCACTTTCAACTTCTCCTCTGTAAGCAGATACTTTGGCTAGTATTTTCTTTCTTACTAAGATTAGTTAAGTTCATTTCAATTTCAAACGAGAGCAGTACTCAAAATTCCCACGTGACTTTATTACAGAAATCATTAGATAAGTAGGCAAGGGGAAATATTCTTAGAATCCTATTCCCATAAAGAAAATTGCAACACTCACAATTCCGTTCTGGTAACCATTTGACAGAACACACACAGATTTTCAGTAACCCTGGATTGTGTAAATCAAAAATTATGAGGAGAAAACAAATGAGTAAATTGTGAGATGTCTGAAATTCTACCCTGACATGTCATCATATGATCAGTAATTGGTTGTATTCACTGACTAGAAATGTGTTTTTCTAAAAGATATCTTGACAAGATCACAGATTCATTTCTAGAATTAGCTCAGATTTATACTAACCTAAAGTGCTGTATCTACAAAAGATCAGGTGACTTACCTCCCTAATTATCGAATAAGTAGGCAAACATTCCAAGCAGATTCCCTCCTCTATAAATACAGAGTATACAGAGCCAGGGGGTGATCCCATAATAAAAGAAACAGCTAGCCTGTGTTTCCAAGTTCACCAGTAAAATTTCTATAGAGATAACTGGGAGTTGCACACAGATTTTAAGAAAGAACACTATCAACCCCTTTGGCTCTTTATGTAAATTCATCATATTGGATTAATTTGAGGGAGAAATCTGTATACACCTTACAGGTATTTAAACTACATGTGAACTTTTTTTTTTTTTTCCTATTCAGCTAACAAAGGCTGTAACTCAGCTATACTATGAGAAGGGAAAAGCAAAAATCATAGTGATGATTCCAATAAGTATGCTGCTAAGATCTGTTTACTTTTGTACACAGTGGCAACATGGATCTGTTACAGATTTTGTTCAGTTAAAGAAAAAACATCAATTTTGGAGCTGGCCGGGATTCAAATACTGTTTACTTATATGCCAAAAGACTTTCAGAAAATTATTTAATCTCTTTCAGACTCGGTTCCTTATCTGTAAAATAAGGGTAAATGGGAGAGGGAAGGCTAGAGAAAGGTTGCCCCAGGGGGACTAAATCACAGTTAGGAACAAGAGCCGGTGAGCTATTTGGACAGCAGGGAAACTACAACAATAATGCATTATATATTTCAAAAAGCTACAAGAAAGAATTTTTAGTATTTTTACCATAAAGAAATGATAAATATGTTTGAGCTGATTTGAACATTATGTAACGTACATACGTACAGATACATCACATGGTACCAACCCCATAAATATGTGCAATTTTTATGATTTCTGTATCAATTAAAAATAAATTTAAATTTCAAAAATAAAGATAAATGTTGAGGACTAATTTAGTTAAATTATATGAAAGGCCAAAGAAAGTAAGTGCCACTCAGTAAAAAGAAGTTCAATAAATGAAATATACTGTTGTTACAATGTCAAAGTTAATAAATTCCTATAATTAGTTATTTCCTATTAAGTATTTCTTCTAGTCATGTCCCATTAAGTCAATGGTCAATAATCTGCAGAAACATTTTCTGTCAAGGGACAGTTTACTATACTTCTATAACTTTAATGTCCTAAGTCCAACTGAGCGAGAACATTTCCTATGTACATTGTGAGCCTCAGTTTAAGGGGAAATCAGGATGCCTAGAACGTTTAATTAGCTCCACCACAACAAACTTCTATCAGTTCAATGCCCAGGATTAGAAAGCAAATTAGAATTCGATGTGAAAATTATTCAATTATTATGAAATGATCACAATCAATAATGGTATGAGAATGAAATGGTACCCTGAGAAGTACAGCCAGTCAAAATCTAACCAACATGTTAACGTGTAGATTAAAAATTTGGGTATGGTTAAAACTAGATGATTTTACCTAGTTTTTGTACTCTGAGTTGCTGTAGGAAAAGGTATTTGCTAAATCTATATGATATTTTGGCACCTGTACTATAGGAAATGTAGATATTTCTTACCCAATTTAAAGAAATATAATGACTTTACTGTGGCATACAGGATACAAATTGAAGTGTAAAAACCCCTCTTAATTTCAGACACCTGTCAGAATTTTAGTCCTGGATCTATCAATACTCACCAAGTGAGCTCTTACAAGTCACTGTTCAAATCAGAACCCCCTGTCTTGAGATCAGGTAGGAGACTATCTAAATTGTCTTTAAGAACTCCCCAATTTAGAGGACTACATACTCCTGTATAAGTGATACATACTTGTCTCTAGATACAAACACAATGTCTACAAATGTGATAACTGCAGCATATAGGAAGCTGATCCACGAAGGATAATTGATGTGCACCAAATGTTGCTTTCTTCTTTCTTGCTGCTGATCTCACTATTTCTAGCAAACAAAATGACAAACATCTTTTATTCATCTGTATAGCAGCTTTAACCACCAGTAAATTGTAAAATTACATTTCAGTCAATCTAGTACTTAAGAAAAAGTAAGGTTTTCCTCTTTCAACCAGTAGTCCTCACAAAGCCTTCATTATTGGGGTGAAATGAGACTATGTTATCAGAAACTAACTGTCCAAAGAATACAAATGTGGACTCTGCCATTTACTAAAAGGTTTTCCTGGGGCCAGATGATTAAAGTACAACCTGGGAAAGCTAACACCTTCCTTCTTGAAGATCACCAAGTTTTTAAATTCATCTGGAACATGTTCTAAATGCCCTGGGTTTTTCTCTGTAATACTACTGAAACTGGCTTCAGCACACCCTATGGCATACTTATTTCAGCCATAATCCCATACACTAAATGAAAGAAAATCAGGGACAGCCTGAATCTGTGAAAAAGAAGATAAACTTTCCAGTTCCAAACACAGTACCTTTCTACTATAGAGAATCCACTGCCTTGGGCCAGTGATATAGCTCAGCAGGCATAAGCGCCTGCCTGGCAAGCGCGAGGTCCTGAGTTCAGTTACCGGTACCCACATAAAGAAAAAAAAAAAAAAATCCACTGCCTCACTTGTAAGGGGTTAGAATTATTTACATGAATTAAATTAAGATATATATCTATATATCTATATATATAGATATATATATACACACACACATACACACACATATTTGAATTAATTATACATTATATAAATGCTTAATGTCTCCCTAGAAATATAAATTTGCTTTTATAGTACTGCATGTTTTTTAAAGCAGTGTTAACTTCTCATGTACCATATGAAGCTAAACAGAATCTTTCTAAAGTAAGTAAAAATTAAACATATTCATCCCCAAAGTAAAAACTCTAGAGCTTCGTTTGCTGCCTTCCACCCTCTTTTCATCATAAACCACACCTAATTTGCAATATGTACACTGTTGTAGTTTCCAACTCTAAACTCCAGATTTTTCATGATTAGATCCCCTTATAGTCAACAGTTTTATTTATTTACTTATTTATTTATTTTTTTGTGGGTACTGGGGGTCGACTTCAGGACATCGCACGCCAGCAGGCGCCCGTGCCGCTGGGCGATATCACCGGCCCTTTTTTCGTATGTGGGTTCCGGGAGTCGAACTCGGGCCCTCCGCTTGCCAGGCAGGCGTTTACACCGCTGAGCCATCTCACTGGCCCAACAGTTTTAATAATACATCTTATATGCGACCTGTTTAATTAAAATTTTACAAGAAATTATCCCATTCATTCTAAAAATAAATCTAAAGGAGTAATATTGTGCATAAAAATTATGAAGTGAATTCAACACCATCTATGAAACAAACTGGATCCTCTAGTAACGACAACAAAAGTGACACATCAATCTACTGCATATTATCAGGGTCTTATGTAATTAAAATTAAATCTTAAACATGTAAGGTTATTCCTTCCAACAGAGACTATCATGGGTGTAGTCCCTGAGTAAATCTCAACATTAACCAAACTCATACAGAAATCTGAAAGATTAGGCAACTCATACACAAAAATTAAGTATGAATTATTCCTAGTCCCCTACTCCAACTCCCACGAATCCACGCAAATCCTCACCGCTCTTACTCTGCTATGATTGGTTCAGTTACATCGGGCTGGTCTGCACACTGAGTACGCGATGTCACACGTTCTGACAAGTTTTCTGGAGTACCCTGTACATATAAGTAACCCTGAGAAATACTGAGATCAGCCAGTTATACTAGCCTTGTCTTGCAAGAACTGCCGGATCAATACAGAAAATGAAAGCTGGGCATGGTGGCACATGCCTGTACTCCCAGCACTCGGGAGGCTGAGGCAGGAGGATTACCCTGAGTTCGAGGCCAACCTGGGCTACATAAGTGAGTACAAGGTCAGCCCACACTACACAGTGAGACCCTGTCTCAAAGAAACAAAAAATGAAGAAACAAAAAAATAAAAAAATAAAAAAATGAAAGATGTTGCTTAAGGAAGTAAATACTTCAAGCTGAATTCATGAAATACATCAAATTCAACATCTGTTCCCAACATTTTCTGGGAAATATGTAAGAAATTAAGAACAGAAAGAAAGCTAAATAGAGTTTTATAAACTTTATAACTACTAATATGAATAGTGAAATTCCAAAGATTTCATCTATTAGATTCTACACAGTCCATTACATGTTTCATGTGATAATCAGTGAAGAGATAAAAGCCAAGAACCTCAAGGTAGCCTCTGGGAGAGAACTACCTTCAAGCTTTAAGAGCCAATGAGAACTTTACGTAGTTGTAAGGAGGCCATTACTCAACCATCATGTCCCACTTCGTTTGGCATTTCAGCAATGTTTCTTTCAGTTAACAAACTTCAGAAATCAGGTCTATGGAACTTTAATGGGGAAACTATAAACTCAACAGAAAAGAAAAAGTGATTGTGGATACATTTGAGCCTAATTTAAAATAATGAGGACTGACCACAGAAGCCTGGGAAAACAATAGAAACAGACATGCCAGTTTATAATCCAGCAATCACAGACTGAACGAGAACATTTTGCAGGCAAAGCCAGAAAGTAATTGTAAATGCAAGACACAGAGACTGATCGGCCCTTTCTAAAAGAGGTACTGCCTGGCTCAGCTGTTAAAGCCAATGAGATACCCAGATGGGCAGAAAGAGGATCTTAATTGAGTTCCTTCTTTCCCTTTCTCCACTTCAAATTATCCAATACTCAAAAATTAGTGAATATAATATTTAAAGTAATTCACAGTCTCCTTTATAGACAATAAACAAATTTTGTTGTTGAAAATGTGACAGTGAAGAGGGAAAGACTAAGTCCTTCTCAATGCTACTATGTATACTTAAAAGTCCCAGATTAAAATTAATGGAAATTGACTCAGCCTTTATGACTCATTAGAAAAGCAAAAGGCAGAAAGTCCAGTGGAGACTCCCTTGGTGTTTGATCACTGTGGAACAGTATCAGAACTGACAATGTTCATCAGATACAAAGCCCTAAAAGTTTGGTGGTAAATCAAATACAAGTTTCTAGGAAGAAGTGATACTTCATTTATGCAAATATCCATACTAAATTTTGAACACAGCCAATTATTAATAAGCAAAAAAAAGGAAAACTTGTTTTTAAAAGTTGAATCTGTTATAGTTGTAGCTCAATGGCAGAGCACTTGCCTAGCACATGCATGGCCCTGAGTTCAATCCCTAGCATCAGGAGGAAAGAAAAAACAATGCATCTGTTGAATAGTCTGTACTTTACTCATAAAAGCTCCCACAGACCTGTAATGGGAGCTGGCATATGGTACCTTCTTATTTTACTTCAGATTTCTATCTTGATTCATTTATCAAGTCCCTGGAAATTTAAAAGGAGTATAATTTTTTTTTTTTTAAAAAAAGGATACATGTATATTTTTACAAGTCACTACAGAAATTAAGTATGTTGTAATATGAGTTCAATCAAAAAATGTCCACAAGGGCATCCCTATATTAAAGCAAAGTTATAATAATCAGCCTTCATATTTCCAACTGGAATAGCAAAAAAGCAAGTTTTTGGAAAGTTTTGTTGAAAATGTTTCAAAAAGCACCTTTTTTTCCCTTTGTAAAATACCTAATAGTAAACTAAGCTTTGCAAGTCATGTGGTCTCTGCCACAAAAACTCCTCTATGCCTCTAATGCAAAAACAGCCACAGATGAAATTCAAATTTCATATTATATGTGAAACAAACACTTTTTAACAATTAAATAAGTCCAAAAACCATTTCAACTACCCACTGGGCCAAAATGCCCAAGGGTTTTTTAAGTCCCTATAACAAATTTCACTTACTGTGGACAAGTACTATTCATTCTTTAATATTATCAGATAAATGAGCTGTCATTGCAAAAATCAGAAATTAGCATAGGGGAGGGTCCTGGTATGGGGTGGCCACAGTATTCTCAGTCCATACTTTCCAAAGGCCCACTCCATATATAATCTGTATATAAAAACTACAGATACCTGGGACCATCTCCAAGAGACTCAGCTAATATCAAGTAAGGTTAAGAATGGGTAATATCAAGTAAGGTTAAGAATGGGTTTCTAATAAGCTCCCCACATTATTCTGATGTTGAACCAAGACTTGAAAACCATTGATAGGTTTAGCCTATATATCTGATTAAGATCTGTAACCAGAATATGCAAAGAACTCTCGTAGTTCAATAATAAAATAGTGTTAACTGTCAAAACTGGGCAAAAGTTTAGAATACATGCTACAACTAAATACAAGAAAAACAGTTCATTATCAGCTGATCATTAGGAAAACGCTAATTAAAGCCACAATAAAATGCTCTTATATACCTACTGAAATGGGAAAAAAATTGACATTATTGACATTATTGTCTAGTGCCACCAAAGATCCAGAGGAAACAAAATGGTACTCTGAAAAGTTTGGTAATGTTAACATATATTTGCTATATGCCACTAAAGGTGCTTGGCCAACAGAAACAAAAACTTTTATGTACACACACACACCACCCACGATATGTAAATGTTTAGCACTTTATAATCTAAATGAAAAATGTTTCCATTTTATAATCACCAAAACTGAAAACAACGCAAATAGTCTTTAACCACTGAATGAATAAGCTGAGGTACAACCATGTAACAGAATACTACTAAGCAATGGAACTTACTGATACATGTATTGTATCATATACATTACCTTAAAAAAAAAAAACTCAAAACGCTACTTACTACATGATTCTAATTATGTAATATTTTTGATAAGGCAAAATTATAGGGGCATAAAATAAATCAGTGGCTGGCAGTGGTGAGAAAGAGGTTGAGAAGCTTTCAAATGAAATGATGGCAAAAGGAAATAGTTCTCATTTTCTGTTTGTCATATCCTATTAAAAGTTAATACCTGACAACTCCTTTGCACTGCTTTCAAAATTTGAACATATGGAACACTACAGATTCAAACATTTATATAATCTCCAAAATCCTTCTACAAATAAAAACCAATTATCCTTTGTAGGTCATGTCTAAGATCTAGGGTATCCAATTTTATATTTTTGAAGCACAGACACCTTTAAGTAGGTCATCAGTCAGAAACATAAATCCAAAAGCACTTCCACTGGCTACCTCTTAAACTGCATTTTATCACTGAGGCAAAATTCATTTATCTCAATAAATCTTAGGTCCCCGAAGTGAGGAAAGACCATGTTCAATGACTAAGATTACTTCTCTAGAAAGTCCCACTGTAAAAAGTTCAAGTACTTACACACACTAGCCCCTTCATTAAGGTTGTGTACACTAGAGAAGACATAACGTTTGTTTGTGTGTGTGATTTTTCAGGCAGAAAAATACTAAGGAAGGAACACGACTTTCTATAGTTCACCCAGTAATTCATTTGCTGAATCAAAAGCTCAAAAATTTTTTTATTAAAATAATAACTCATCTCTTGAAACATCTAATAACTAATTTCAGGAAAATCTCTAAAATAGTCTATTCATCCTATTAAATATATGGTGACATTAAATGAAACAATCTTATCTACAGAGCCATTTAAAAAAGGAGGGACAAAAGGAAAGGAGAAGCAAGACAGGGAAGTAGGGAAGAAGGACAACTAAACTGTGTATTCCTAGTTCTAAATATTGTACTCTAGGCCACTATGTGTCCACGCCCACCTACTTAACCTCAGTAGTTTAGTATAACTCACTTCCCTTGTCTGGCCCACAGATTTCCATCTGGAAAATGAGTAGGATAGCCTGGATCAGTAAGTTTTTTATCCTTTCTACTGAGATCCCTTTTCAAAATATCAATTAGTAATTCCATATACTATAGTTTCCTACATGGGAACTGTCCTTTCAATACCTGTGTGAGAAAAAATTTTTACAATTAACGTTTATGTCCATTTGAAAAATGTGTTTATTCATTCAAGAAAGGATTTCACACCTGTATATAGCAATAAACTGATTTTTTTTCTCTTAAGAAGCATTTTTGGTATACATATGAATTTAAAGTTAAAGAATTCTTTAGAATAGCTCCATGTATTCCAAACCACATTGTGTCTCCACACACTGCAGGATATTTTTATTATGGAACTACCCTCACACAATACGTGGCACACAGCAGATGGCTGTTATTATTTTAAAAATCTGTATCTAGATTCCTTCTAACTCCCAAATCATGTGAAATGGCTTTGCACTTAAAAAAATAAAATTAGTTCCTTTAGTCTATTATAATAGTGATTACTTCCAACTCAGAGAAAGGAATTACATTTTAAAAAATTTCTATCCTGTCCATATCATGTTGGATGAATTCTATTCATAAGACATACCTAATAAAAAAATGCATCAGAAAAAACAAACAAGTCTTTATAAATTTAATACTGGCATTAATGATATGTGATACACATGGCTAAAGGCATTATCTCTGCTCTTTAAAAGCTTGTATGATTCTGAAAATGAATATGAAATAATTATGTTAGATATAAGATTTCTAAACCAACAGAGAATACCTAATATTACATTCATTCATTCTCACATTCATATATTTACTAAATGTTTGCTGGCTACATGAAAGATATAAAGCCAGACGAGGAGAGTGAAACAAGACAAGACACAGCCAGAGAAGATCCAGCCAGGGTTTCATTTTAAAAATAATAAAAACTGCTGTGGAATTTTGAGGAAAAGGGAAAGCTAATTGGCCCTGGGACTTTAGCTAAGTACATCTCGCAAATACTGACATCACATTAGGTTCTTAGTGTGCAGGTAATAAGCCTTAGATCTCTGGGACTACTAGGTTAACTAGCCTAATTTGCTATTTCTTCCCTTTAAATTCTGGATTTATACCATTTATTTTCTCCATGGCAGGGAGTGTCTGGGATCTAAAATTAATCAGTGTTTTCTAGGTGGCTTCCTTTTTTTGTTTGTTTGGGGTTTTTTTTGATCTTTTTAAAATTTTTAACTTTATTGCTAAAAAATGATTTACTTGTAAAATAGCTACGGTAGCTACTTGTAGTTCAAGAAAAAAGTCACTCCTAGGTACAATAATTTTAGATGATGAGCATACACATGCACAGAGTTCAGCAACTTTGGAAATAATGAGACTTTCAATTTGAGCAAGAATACAAAATACAATGCAAAATTTGGGGAACTGCTAAATTGGAAAAAAAAAGTCTGACACTGGGAAAAAGGGGGGAGGATTGGAATGCAACTGCTAAGTGGCTAGAAGTGGAAAAACTAACACTGAAGAAATGGCAAAGAAGGTGATAAAATGAAAAGGAGTTTAGAATGATTTTGATGAACTAGCTAATGCTCAGACCAACCTCTGTGATAATATAAAATCTTGGTCAGATTGGCGAAATGGTAAAATTACTATGATAAGTGGGCAATTCAAATTAAGGGGCACCTGGAGAAAGCAAAAGTAAAGTGGAAAATCCTGATGCTTCAAAAAGAAAATCCAGTAAAGAATCCAAAGTTGCCAATAATTATCTACCTTTATCAACTGATTAAATGTCCTGATTTTTAGAAAAAGTACATTTTCAGCTCTGAATACTAAAGAAACATTCAAAATATTGTCAGAAGCCTAAACTTTGTAGACTATATATTGCTTTTCAGTTATAGATCTAACAATTTTAAATATTATTTCAAATCTTGTTTCATAGAACCTCAAATGTTTCAGAAAAAATAAAGCATTATTCCTCAATATTAGCAATAATATTTTCCACTGCAAAAAGTATGCGGATGTTGCAAATGATTTAGCCCAAAAATGACATGTGTTGTCATTTGGTTGACTCATTTTTTTTCACCTATAGATGAACTCAAATGTCTGTTTCTGCCTTAGTTTTCAGTGGGATAACCCAAGATACAAATATTATCAGTTGTGTGTATGTGTGCCTGTTTTAAAAAAGGTCTGTCCAAATGATGAATAATATCTTTGACCTCCTTAAAAACTAGGGAGACAAGCACTGGATTTTAATCTAACAGAAAAGATTCTCAAATGCTCCATTACCCTGGTGTCAGCTGCTACCCATTACCTCTGTTGAGATGTCACGGGGTACCCCACCCCCTCCTAAAGATACAGCACTTGGAAGACGCACACATTCACTACATTACTGTTCTCAGTTGCTATCAGAATCTAACCCGTAGTGTTAAGTGTAATAGTATATAAACCTACCGAAGATTTCAATAAAGAAGATAAATGGCGGCAGCAGAAATTTTTTTTTAAATGGGGTTCAAAAATCAGAGCCAGAATATTAAATAAATTATGACTAAACCTCTACGAACACGGTTGGAGTTTCACTGCTACAACAGTCTCAATGTTTGTGCATGTTTCACTCTACCGTGGGCAACAGTTTTATTGTCTTTAATTAGGGTAAAGATACTTTTAGGGAGTAACTGGACCATAATTAAGAGTTATATTAGAGAGAATTTATTTCCCAGGTCAAAAACATTAAGATGTTCCTGCATCATTTCCTTTGAGGATCTTAGAACCAGAAAAGTCAGATGCTTACAAAAACGATCTCGACAACTTCTGACCTCCTTCAAAATCAATAAATATTAAATCCTAACTTGACAAAGAAACATGAAAGAACCACGTTACATTTCCTTATCACCTTATCAGATTATAGAAATGGGACCACCAAACACCATATTATTCGAAATGAAAGCTAACATGCATTTTTAGATGGAAAGTATTTATAAAATTCCTTGAGAAAAAGTATTCTAGCATAAAACATTCATGTCTTGGTAAGAAATCAGAAGATCTAATGATAATATAAATGTATACACGGAAAATTTATTTTACCCTTTTTTCCAAGTAACCACAAGGACAGGTGGCTAGATAAAAATCACAACACTACATATATGGTTAATACTTTACATGACTGGTTTGGTTTGCACTACAATTATCATTCTACTCATCACCCACGGAGGAAGCATTACCTAAGGTCTTTTTCTTTTTTTTTTTTTTCTTTAAAGAGAAACCACAAATAAACAAGCACAAGACTCATATCCAAAAGCAAGAGACAACTAGACAATCTCTAGAGCTATGATTTTCAAAGTACTGATCTACCTTTTCTACTACTCAGGCTTCTTAAAGTGAAAAGAATAATAAACCTGTGAATTTCAGACTTCACCAAGGCCAAGCTAGAGAGGGAAAGGTGGAAAAATGCTAATGCTAGGTAAGATCTTAGGCCTTAGGGTGTTAGAATACCTTTGTGGAACAACAGGACAGACTTAGCCCTATTAAAAATTCTACATAAAATCAGTGACTACCGGTGACTAACCTCCTAGTGTTTGAAACTTTGGGAAAGAATGAAGCCAAGCAGGCTCTAATTTCTTAAGATTTCTGGGTTAGCCTGAGCAAGAAACTTTGAGTCAGATTAAGCTGCCAACGAAATGCAAAGTTCCCAAATTCTTATTACCAGTCTCACATTCCCCAGACATCTCAGGCCACAGTACTGACATGAAACATGACATCAGCAACAAAAGTACTCTTTGCAAACCCTTGCAACTTCTGGGCTGGCAACAGCACTCCGGAACTTCAATGTTTCCCAGCACCAAAGAATCGCCAAAGGTAAGTAAAGACTAAGGTGATCCAGCACCAAGATAACAAAAAGCTAGGTCGTAGGGCATCTGATGAAGATGAGGAAAGAGATTATCACCAGGATACTTGCAGTATTTCGCAATCTTTGTTTTTTCTGGACATTAGTGTATATATATGCAGGCACAGAAGGAAAAAAAAAAATCCCTAGGCCTCTCTCTCCTCGCCCGCAGTTCTTTTTTGTAAGAAAACGCTTATAGCGGCTTCCTTCCTGTCTGTCCTTCAAGGCAATGCCAAGCCTAAACTTTTAAACCTTAAGGAAGGTGAGGAAAGTGAGCCAGCCAGACACAGGACTGGGTAGAGTAGGAAAGAGAGAGGCAGAGTCAAGTTTCAAAACAAAAGCTCCACAAGGAACCAAATGTCAACCCCTCTCCACTTCCCAAAAGCCTTTAGGTCAGCTAAGCTGAGCTCTGACGGTTGAGAACCAGTCAATTTCCCCAGCTCTTCGGCGCTCACTAAGGGCTCCGTCATTCACAGAAACACCCGCACGGCCACTTGCGGAGGGGGTCCTGTCCTCCCCCACCCCTCTCCCTAGGAAAAGCCAGCTCGGAACGGGGGTGACCCGCCTGTCCGAGGCCCCCGCCGACGCCAGGCCCGGCCGAGCCTGGGCGGGCTCCGCGCGAGGGCCTCGGGACCCGAAGGGTCGGCGCCCCCGCGGGAAGAGCGGGCCGAGCGCGCCCCCGGCCCGGCCCCTACCTTCCTTCACGCCGGGCAGCTTGGATTGGTCGATGCTGACTTCAGCCATGTTGGGCCGGGGTCCCAGCCACCGCCCGCTCGGAGCCGGCCCGGAGCGCTGAAGCAGCGACGCCCGAAAGTCTGCCAGGAAAAGCGCGCGGGCAAAGAGGAAAGGACAGGCGACGGAGGCGGCGGCAGACAGCCCCGGGCACCAGGTCGGCGGCCTAGAGGCCCCGCCGCAACCACCTGCTTGCTCCTCGCGCCGACCCTGATCGATACCAAATATCCGGAGCCCGGAAATGGACCCGGGCGGTCCAGTACGGAGGGAGAGAGGAGACAGAAAGGCGGACAGGCGGGCGAACAGGAGGGCCGGGCTGGGGGGGTGGGGGTGGAGGAGGTGGGGAGGGGAGCGGCAGGTCTGTAACCGCAGTCGCTAGCAGCGGCGAGCACAGCCCTGCTCCCGCCGCCGCCTGCTGTTGTCTCTTTTGTACTCCGTGAAGCACCCGAGGCTTGGCCCGGGCTGCACAACCTCCCCTGGGGCTGGGCCTCCTTCCAGCCTAACGGGAGTGAGACAGGGGCTTTGTGTCCCAGAGCCCTGGACCGGAAGGCCACAGGGGTCACCAGAGGATAATTGTTCCGGTCAGCGGTGTAGGTATTTTGTGGTCTGGTTCAGGGTTTAAGATTTCCACAGGATGCTTACTAAGCGCCTGTCTCCCAGGCACTCTTTTTGCTCTCAGGAGTAGAAGGGGGATGATATATGGACGTTAAAAATAAACAATGCAGCCCACACACACACACCACAAACACACACAAAGCTGTTGATTAAAATCCTGGGCCAATTTAAAGATGTGTTCACAACCACCAGCGGGGGTAACTGAGTCATTCATTCATCAAAAACACATGAATGTCTACCAAGTTCGATGTTAAGTACTGGGGGTGATAAAGATGTGTCAGACTTATCACTGTGGTAGCATGCCACACACTGAGCTATAATTACAACGTTTCTATTTTCCTGAACTAGGCAACTTCTCTTCCTATTTCAGGGAAACCTCCTTTACCCCTCTCAGAAATGTGTTCCTATTCTAAATTTATATAATGGTAGAATCTCAACACCACCACCAATCTTACCCGTTCCCCACCCATCCACATTCATCGAAGGATGGATGTGTGACCTAGACGGGTCAAGCAGAATACATAAAGAGGGACAGTTCAGTGCTCTGTTTTCCTGTGGGAAAGGTCTGCCCTCACTAGTAGACAATGAAGCCAAACTGAAGACAACCAAGGATAAGAGAATGGGAGATAGAGAGGGTATGTCCTGTGTAGCAAACCAAGATAATGCCCAGAGCAGCTGGGGTTTCTGTAGAATCCTGGATTCTGGATTCTATTCTATTCTCTCAACTTATTCTCAGTTTCATTTAAGCAAGTAAAAGTTGATTTTCTGTCGCTCACTCACACCTCCAACGGTCAGTGTGAAAGACCAGGAAGGGCAGATTTATTTTTAAATTGACATTGAAAAATAGGCTTCTGTGGCGAGCAAAATTTTGGGAGAAGACTTCCTAGACCAGACAATGGCAAACTATGTTGCACACTCCAGATCCAATCTGCTGAATTTGAATGAGTATTTTATGTGTTAAAATGATTTGATTTTAAATGTTCATATAAATGAGACATATTTTCGATTTTACCTCTTAAGCCCAAAGTCTAAAATACTTACTATGAGACCCTTTACAGAAAATGTTTATCCATCCTTCTCCTAGGCAAATAGAACACTCAGTAAGTTACAAGGAGATAATATTAGAAATTTAGGTTTATGGGGACTTTTCATTGTCCTGACAGCTATTTATTTTTTAACCTCCCATAGTTATAGAAATATTTATAACAGTATTTTCTGCTTTCCTCCCTAAATGTATTGTTTCTATTTCTCTACCAAGCTTTGCCCTGGGAGGCCTACATCTGTGGGTAAATACCAGGGCCCCCTAACCTTGTGTCTTCCTGTTGAGTTTCACCAGTGAGAAGTTCTGACAAAAGATCAAAAGAAGAAAGAGAAACAGTAAAGTAGCTATTACATACCTCTGCCCCTAAGCTAAACCAAAATTCGGCCATCATTGTGTCCTTCCATAACTATTGTCAAGAGGCCTCCTTTCTTTCCAGTGACTCTTCAGGCCTAAGGTGATAATGGCTTCCCACTGTTGCTAGTTCCCTTAACCCTGCTAACACCTCTGTAGAGTCCCTTCTTAAATTCTTTTCAGTTAAACCAAGTTCATTGTGACTTGTTTCCCGCCTAGACTCTGCTGATACATAAGATATGTCAAAAGGTCACTACTTTGCCTTCCTTGAAAATGTCCACATTTCTGGCCTAGAGAAAAATGAGAAACACATATAAAAGCCATGCCTATTGTTTAAGGGCAACAGCTATTTTCAACAGAAAAACAAATGAAAAAGGACCTAGGATCCCCATTGGGTTTCTAGAGCAGATGATTTTGAAGTTCCCCACATAGCTGGGCTCTCCTTCTCCACCTCTGCACCTATGCTTTCTGTATCTGCCCCCAATCTGAGCAAACATTAGAGATCAGGTTTCCAATAGAGGACTGCAAGCAACAAGGTAATAGCTAATTTTTTTGAGAATTTATATACTAGGGAAGGTATATATAATGAAATCCTCTATTTTATGTCTTTTAATGTCCAGAAATGCCATATTTGGGCCGGTGAGATGGCTCAGCGGCTTAAGCGCCTGCCTTGCAAGCGCGAAGGCCCGAGTTCGACTCCCGGAACCCACATACGAAAAAGGGGCCGGTGATATCGCTCAGCGGCACGGGTGCCTGTTGGTGCGCGAGGTCCTGAGGTCGTCCCCCCGGTACCCACAAAAAAAAAAAACAAAAAAAAAAAACAAAAAAAAAAAAAAGAAATGCCATATTTGAAGTGAAAAGTGGGCAGGCTTCCCAGAGGGAGTACAAATCCCTAATTTAAAGTATATCCCAAACAAGTTACACATGACCAAATCACTCTTGAATATCATAGTGTAAAAAAAGTTTTTTATTTATAAAGCAATATGGAACCATTAACTAATTTTTTTTTTTTGTGGGTACCAGGGGGTCGACCTCAGGACCTCGCGCGCCAACAGGCACCCGTGCCACTGAGCGATATCACCGGCCCCTTTTTCGTATGTGGGATCCGGGAGTCGAACTCGGGCCCTCGCGCTTGCAAGGCAGGCGCTTACGCCGCTGAGCCATCTCACCGGCCCATTAACTAATTTTTTAAGATACAATGTTTTCTACTTTAAGAAGGTTAATTTGGGAATAATAAAAAAATGTGGATTGAGATGTGGAGAATTTGAACATGTAGGGAAGCACTCAGACTGCTTCAAAGCTCAGGGGCATCTAAGGACACCTGGGGGCATGACCCTGATTGTCTAGTACAGGCGAACAGTGGGATATAGTTATGTAACCATGACTTAGAACAGGTAAACACGCATGTGCTGGTTATGGCACTATGTAAAAATGTAAATATGAGATAACAGCCTGTATAAGAATTATACAATAGGGCCGGTGAGATGGCTCAGCGGCTTAAGCGCCTGCCCGGCAAGCGCGAGGGCCCAAGTTCCACTTCCGGAACCCACATACGAAAAAGGGGCCGGTGATATCGCTCAGTGGCACGGGCGCCTGCTGGCACGCGAGGTCCTGAGGTCGACCCCCCGGTACCCACAAAAAAAAAAAAAAAAGAATTATACAATAAAGACTCAGGTGGCTCTTGCTTGCGCTCTTGTGCTCTGGGCTGCTCCATGCTGCCTGCTGTTGTGGCTGATGTCTTGCACACGTGTGTTCTTTAATCTTGGGACCTCACCTATGAAAATCTCCCTTGGGCTCCTGAGCAGGCTGACAGATCATAAGAACTCCAATTGGAAAATTTATAGAATTCCACAGAGACAACCACAAGTTGGAGCCACTAGAGAGTAAATTCCATGAGGGCAGGGTTTTTATATATTTTATTAATTTTTAATATGTAGAACAATATTTAGAACATAATAGTTACTAAGCAATTTTTAATAAATGAATACAGTTATCTAACTGTATAAATACAAATTGAAGGATAAGCCTGGAACTGTTGCTCAGTAAAGGAAAAAACAGAAAGAAGGAGAGAGAAAAAAGAGAAAGGAGAGAGAGAGAGCATAAAAATGAAAATAAAGCTATATGGGTAAATGAATAAAAGACATGACTTTGACAACATAAGCAAAAGGATCCTCAGAGTTGAAAACACAGCTGGAAAGAATCCTCCCTCCTCTTGACCACCAATCTTTCCTATGTCATCAACACAATCTAAGACAGCAGTTCCAAAAGAGAGGCTGGAATTAGAACTGTTAACCACCTACGCCAAGAAGACTGTGGTAGTTTTCCAGGGCTACCATAACAAAATGCCACAGACAAGATGGGTTAAACATAGAAATTTATTTTTTACAGTTCTGGAGCCTAGCAGTTCAAAATCAAGGTGTCAGAAAATTTAGTTTTCTCTGAAGTATTTGTCTCCTTATCTTGAAGCTGTCTACCTTCTTTTTGGATCCTCACTTTTTTCTCTGTGTATATGTACCCCGTGTGTCCAAATTTCTTATTCTTATAAGGATACTAGTCAAATTTGGGTTAGGTCCTACCCTAATGTCCTCATTTTAATTTAATCTCCTTTTAAAGGAGATTAAGGCCCTATCTCCAAATACAATCACATTCAGAAATACTTGGGGTTAGGGTTTCAGCTCATCTCTTTTAAGGGGACAAATTTCAGCTCACAACAGAGACTATCAGATTAACAAGTGCACCAAAGTACTTACCTCTGTTTAGTCCAGGTCTCAAAGCATTTTCATTTGGGCCTTCATTGTATATGGCAGTTCAGTAATCTTATGAGAGGCCTAAAAGTCCCCAGTGGCCCAGGGCCTTTCACCCTGTCCAATAAAATGGTCTGTTACCCACAAAATCCTCTCTATCTCCTCTACAAATCCTTCCTTTTCCTTCCTTCCCTACTGAAACCTGGTTTTCACCTGAAGATAACTGCTTCTCCAGAATCACTGTAAATTAGAGGCTATTTCTTGCTCACACAATACTCCACTAGACCGGGAGGTGCCTTGACTGTTTTCTTTTGGTCTTTACTGCCTCATCTAGAACCTATTTATACTGGTCCACTTTTCATTGCTGTGACAAAAATACTTGACATAAACAGCTTGACGGAGGAAAGGTTTATTTTGGTTCACACTTTCAGACGTTTCTGTTTATGGTCAACCAGTTCCATTGCTTTAGGCTTGTGATGAGGCAAAACCATCACGACAGAAGAAAGCTGCTCACCTGGCAACCAGGAAGCAGAGTTAGAGACTAGTGCCAGAGAAAAGGGACCAGGGACCAGATATAGTCCCCAAGGTCAGGCCAGCATGACCCACTTCCTTCATTTCTACTTGCATGGCAGCCTCATTTGTACTTGCTAGGCAATATCACAAACCTGATTAATATGCTATTAATTATACATATTGCCCAGATCAATTAATTTCCTATCCCATAAAGCTCTAGTTGAACACCTTCTTCTCTTAAACCTACAAAGTCATTTAGTCTCCTTTACTTTTAGTCTCTTAGACTGCTGAAAAAGTGAAAGCATTGAAAAGATGACTTTCATGTGTTATCTTTTCCAAATCTATTAAGCTGTACACTTCTGCTAAGACTACCATTTCTATTGAATACTTCATCCTTTGGTGATATTAAAATTTGAACACCCAGGAGAGAACTGCTGAAGCACAAACATGACATAGGGCAGACGGAGAAGTTTTCTGCTGTTCTAGGTGCTACTCTTTAGTTTCTGGATGGTAGGCAGATCTGGGGAGTCCAAAGGAGAAGAAATTAGTGTAGGTGACAATGGAGACATTCAGGGGGCTCAGAACAGCAGTTGTTTACAAACTAGCCTGAAAGTATCTGGTATAGTTTGAAAGTTTGTCCCCTGCAAAACTCACGTTCAAATGTAATTGTCAATGTCATAGTGTTGGGAGGTGGGGCCTTCCCAAAATGATCAGGCCTTAAAGGCTCTATCCTCTTGAATGGGTTCAATGCCCTTTAAAAGGGGCATTTAGGATTGAGTCTTCTTTATTGCCCTTCAGCCATGTGATGCTACCACCACCTGATGATACAGCAGAAAGGCACTTGCCAGATTCCACCACCTTGATATTGGGCTTCCCACACTTCAGAATTGTGAAGTAGTGAATTTATGTTCTTTATAAATTATAGTCTTGGAGATTTTTTTATACCAGCACAAACCATCTAAGACAGTAAGTTCATGTTTTAGTGATCATTATGACTGTGGTTGTGCATTATACATATACTGAATATGAATCCAGATTAGACCCGATTCCAGGCAGCTTTCATGTCACTGAGATGACTAAAAACAGACAGGTTTATTTTGGCTCACAGTTCAGTGGGTTCGGTCATTGGTCTGCTGGCTCCAAAGCAGAAACAGAATGTGACAAGGGCCTAGTGGAGGAAAGCTGCTCACATCATGGCATCCAGCAAGCAGATCAGGAATGCAGGAGCCGGGGATAAAAGTACACCCTTCCAGGTCACATCCCTAGTGAACCACTGCCTTTGACCAGGCTCCATTTCCAAACAGTATAATGGGGTATGTACTTATGAATAAACAAATCCATGGGTTAGTATAGTGCCTTTGATCCAATCATCTTGCAAAAGTCCTGCCATTGAATGCATGAGACTTTGGAGGGATATTTTCAATCTAAACCATGCATATGTGTGTTGTAGTAAATGTGTGCATATGTTCATCTATTTATACATTTTTCTGTGACATTTTACTCATGCACATACACGTACATACATACATGCACATTTATTAGCAAGTAGATCCAAAAATCATAAAACCTATTCTGAAAACTTGATAAAATCCCAGTTCTTATCCTTTCATGGACTCTGACTACACAGTCAATAAAAGATTTGTGCAAACACAGATGTTAATTTGTAGTTACAACTTGGGGACCACTACAAATACTGAAATTTGAAAGTTTCCCTATGTTTTTAACCCTGTTGAAACAAGAGTGTGGAATTTCTTTACTTCAGTGAATAGACATATCCTCATGTATTTCAAATACTTCCAATTTTCCTACTGAAAACTCATTTGTAACATACATTAAGTGATGTAAAATTACCCTTGGTAATCTAAGATTTTAAAAAATAGCTTAAGCTCTTATTATAGCTTCCTTTACAGTATAATTTTCTTGCAGAATTCTGTCTAGTAACACCTACAGTCTGTACTCCTAATTAGGATACTGACACCCCTAGAATGGACACCTACACTAACAATACACATGTACAAACACACACACACATACACACACACCTCTGTATTACTTTTTTTTAGCAGTACCTCTCCCATTTTCCAGAACTTTAAATGTTAGAGTATTTCAGAGAGTATTCTAGTTCTCTAGCTTCAACTTTGGAGAATTTGTTCAGTCTGTTTAATTGTCTATTCTTAGTGTAAATGAAACTGCTATCATGGAACCATTTTGACTGAGAAGTTGGCAATTCCTATGATTTAACTTCGTACCCTTGGGAACTGATGTTCTCTGAAGAAGTTACATCTGTATTAAAGATCCTGTAGGTTGCTCAACTTCGACTGTATCGTTTTGACTGTGGAAAGATGGAATTTTGCAGGTGGAGTTCTAAAATTTTCTTGGGCTATTTTAGACCCTTTCACAGACATTTATCTTAACTTTTATATCTTACAGAACATTCTCATGATTATTTTATGTAAACATGTTGGAACATATCAGAAAGCTTAGCAGATTTTTGGCCTCTACCAACCCCAAAGCTAAGAATGCTATAAGATAGCATCTGAAACCTATAGAAGAAATTTCTCTCTCTTGCTTAACTGATGTTCCTGTCAATGTAATTGGTAAATGTATTGAATTATAATTTTCTTTCGCTCTGTGAGTATAGACGTTCTCATAACCTCTTCCATAGTGTAACATGTTATTCAAGGTATCTTGAATCTGAGTTATGGTCAGTCATATCTGACTCAGAAAAAATTATTTTTTAATTTCCTTTCAAGCAGAGTTATTATTTTAAGTTGACACTCTGACAGCTCCAAAATTCATTTCTTTTCAACAAAAACTCCTCTGAATTCTATATTCATGTATTCAGTTGACTACTTTTCATATTCATTTGAATGTTTAACTGGCATTTATGCACCAATAACCATCTTTTTATTTCTTCTCCTACTCTTCTGTGTATCTCACCTGTTAGAAGACACCTCCTCTCACAAGTTGTTGCATCCAAGACACGAGTCTCTCTTTCACACCTGACATTCATACGCTAGTAGCTTTAGCCAATTTAAGCTTCAAAATGTGACTACATTTCATTCTTTCTCTACTTCCACCATGGTACAAATCCCCATCATCTCTCATTTGGATTTTTATCATAGCTTCCTTTTCAGATTTCTATTTCTGCCCTAGTTCTCTTAAACTAACAGCCAAAGTAACTGAAGATGTGGCATAGCATGTCATTTATTTGTACATAAACCCCTGTTGGCACAGTATCTTCCTCAGAATACAATCTGATGTGTCATCATAATCTATCAGTCTATTAAGATTACCCCTCCCTGCTCTGACCTCTTATCTTTTCTTCCCTGCATTCCCTCACTCACTGTCCTGCTATCACATTGATGTTCCTTGAATAAGCTACACATATTCTTGCATCAGAGCCTTTTCACTTCACCAATCCCTATTTTTAGGAAGCACCCCCACTCCAGTGACCATATAATATACTCCACATTTTTCATTCACACATTTGCTTAAATATCACTTTTTAGACCTTTCCTGTTTTTATACATAATAGCGACTCAAATTCTGTCATTCTATACAGTGCCCATTCTTTCTGTTGTGCAATTCGGTGGTTCCTGCAGATATTGTACGTTTACATGTTTGTGTTTCTGTCTAGTCTACCACAAGTGAAAGAGACAAGAAGTGGCCTGACTGTGCCTTTTCTCTGTGATAGCCAGAAGGGAACATGATTCAACTGACAGGTGTGCTACCTTTCTCCCTTATCTCATTTCCCTCGCCCTTTATCACTGGAGCAAGTTGGACTGGAGAAAGTTGTCCTTCCAAGGTTACATCACAACATTTCTCAGACTGCTCTTGACAGGAGGCACAGCTAACCTGGCAGCCAAGTGCCCCTCCCTCATTCCAGCTGTTTCAGGCACTGCTGCAGCCTCTCTGGAGAAGCTGCCAGAGACCCGCTCTGACAGGCACAGATCAAGGAGGGATCTGGGCTTATTGTTCACATCCTTGAAATCCTCAAACCCCCAAAAGCCATAACAAACATGGCTAGCTTTCCTGGAGAGTCCCTGAACAAGGGCAGTCTCGACTTTAGAGCCACCATTTTTCCAATGATGCAGCAGCTGTCAGTGAAGCAGCTGCTTATCCTAGTGTTGCCAAATTGATGACATGACAGCTGCGGCTGCCTTGGATGCCTCACATCTATTCTGGAAGATTTTTACCCTGCAGGGGTAAACAGCAGGGTTGGTTTTGAACCAAACAGCAGAATTGAATTTTGACCAATCAGTAGGCTTGAATCAAGTGTTGAATTTAGACCAATCAGCAAGCTCAAATTTGGACCAATTACAGGCCTTCTGCTGCTATGTAAGCAACCTTCTCTTACACTCCTCTGGTTGGTCTAGGACGGTGGTGGTGAACCTATGGCATGCATGTCACAGCAGGCTGTTTGTATCTTTGAAAGCTCTAAAATGTTCACTATCACTGGTCTAGGATGAGTCCCTCTGGTGTACTGACCTTTCTGTGCTAAAGGACAGGCTTGTTCAAGTAAAGCTTTATTCTGGTGGTCCTATAAATGTACTCATGATTTATTTTTAGAGTAGTGTGGTCTCAGAAGGTCCTGTAAATCTCCTTGGGCTTCCAGGTAGTGTGGACAGAATGGTCACTTGAAAAAAAAACCTATAAAGAATTGAGGCTGTTAACCCTAAAGCACTCCCAAAATTGGTAGCAGAAATTGCTGGTAGAAATTGGTAGAGATCAGCAGGTAAAAACTGGTAGTATCCAGCAGTGGTAGTAACTGGCAGCATCAGTCAGTCACAGCTGACATTGACTGGCATCGACCAGTGGCATGTGGCAAAAACCACCACAGATAACTGGCAGTGACTGGTGATGTTTGACAGGAATTAGCAGACTAGCGGAATATGCTAAGAAGAGTTCTGATAGATGCCAAGTGTTAACTGTAGCTGCTGAGGAGCTGATGGGGTGGCCTAGAGCCCCAGAGCTGCAACACTAAGGGTCAAGAGCTATAAGCACTTGAAGTCCCAGAGCCGTAACACCAAGGCTTAAGAGCCACTGGCATTCAAGGCCTAGAGCCACTGTGTAGCTGCACTTTGTCAATTCATTATTTCCATCTGAATGGAGTGGAAGAACCCTTAATTGATTGACAATGAAATGACTAGATCTTTTTGTACATTGATTACCATTGTGTCTTCAGTACATAGAATTATTTTGTAATATTTCCCCTTAAAATATGTATTGAACAGGAGTTGGGAGCATAGCTCAATGGTATAGTAATTGTCTACAAGCACAATGCCCTGGGTTTGATCCCCAGGACATACATGCTCAAACGCTGACACTCACACACACAATTATTGGATAAATTATTTGATAAAAAATTATTTCAGTGTATTGTGATGATACTGATCAAATAATTGATCAGTTTAAAAATTAATTTTAGAGAAAAAGAGTATTTGAGAAACGAATTTTAAGAAAGGAATATACCTTAATTGATGAAGGTGCAATTTAAAGGATTTAAGGAAGCAGCAGGGTTAAAAAGAGACATCTCATGCTTTGCCAAAAAGGCACTTCAGCTTATACCAGAGTAAGGATATATAAAAGACAAGCGTTTTCTCCTGCTATGCTATAACAATACAAGATAATTCTGTGACACCAAATATCTGGGGTCTATCCCTCCCACCCTACACACACCAAGCAATCCTACAGCAGATTTTCCACTGGACGACTGGATGTCTAGTGGAGAATTAGATTTAATTCTGGCATTGTCTATCTGGAGACAGTGTCAGATACCAGAGTTCGAAGGCTCAGTACCACAAGTCCCCCACTTAAGATGTCAGCTGTGAACACAGGTTGTGACCTGACCAACTGAAATTGAAGTCCCCACAATTGCCATCTTGGTTTCAATTCATTTGCTAGGGTGACTCCAAGTACTCAGGGAAACACCAATTTATTATAAATGATATTACATATTATATAGATGAGCAACCAAATGGAACAGTGCAAAGCACGAGGCATAGAAGAAGGGACGTAGAGCTTCCGTGCCCTTCTTGGGTATGCTAACCCAGGAATCTCCCCCTGTACAGCTGTCTGGAAGTCCCACGAACCCAGGCCTTTTGTAAATTTTTATGGGGGATTCATTACTTAGGCATGATTGGTCATTACTGATCATCCTCCAGTCCATCTCCCTTCTTGGGAGGTGGGAGGTAAAACTAAAAAGCCCAAACCCTAATATCATTTGATATTTCCTATGACCAATCCTCATCACAAGGAGGAATTCCCAGCCATCTGGCACCTCATTCGCATATAAAAAGATACTTACCACTTGAGATTCTAAAGATCTTTAAGAGCTATGTGCCAAGAAATAAGGATGAAAACCAAATGCACATTTCACAGTGTCATTACGATTGGTCTTGTTTTCATTAATACCATTTGTTTACTATAGGCACATTTTCAGTTTGAAAGAGAATAAGAAAAATAATAGGTTTATTGACACTATCTTTTTTTTTTTTTGTTTTGGTGGGTACCGGGGTTCAACCTCAGGACCTCGCGCGCTAGCAGGCGCCCATACCACTGAGCAATATCACTGACCCTTTTTTTGTATGTGGGTACCGGAAGTCGAACTCAGGACCTCGCGCTTGCCAGGCAGGCACTTATGCCTTTGAGCCATCTCACTGGCCCGACACTATCATTTGAGAGGTTTTCCATAACTGCCACAAGATTATAGTCAAATAATAATGATGAATAAAGTGAATCACCATGGAACTAAGGGGAAGGAAATTTTAGTGAGGAGACTAGTGTAGGATATAAAAAGTTTTCACATCAAGGGATATTAAGCATACTGGCATGGCCACTGATTGGTGCAAGGAACATATCATAATAATCTAGAGTTAACACTCAGCTGGAACAAGATTCATTAAAGTGTGAGCTATAATAATAAAATGTTCCTAACCACTGGGCTATAAGCATCTTATAGGCTGAAGTTATCATAAGTTCCACAAATCCTTCTGTGCATCAAAAATTATCTATAGACTACATAAATGGTAAATCTCTTGTAAAGCATGTTTCTGATATTTAAATGAATGTAAGTACAGTATGCTTTGCATATATAAATTTATAAATATTACTATATAAATTATTTTTGTAGGAGTATCTTGATTAATAATCTAGTGATTAAGTCACACAATTAGGATTTCTCTGCAGAAGGTTTCTTGCAAAGGCTACTTTGTAGTTAACCTAACAAAGCCTAAAATCAAAGATTGACAGAATGAAGAGATTCTAATAAATTAACTGCTTGTCTGAATAAAATTCAGCAGTTCTTTTAAAAAGGAGTCAAATCCAAATCCCTCACAATGCTCAGCATTTAATAAAAAATTACCAGACCTACAAAGGTGTAGGCAAATGTAATATAGTGAAAAAAAATTAAGAAAGAAGGGATTAATGGACACAGATGCCCAGGTGTTGGACTGAGCACATAAGGACATAAAGAGGGTATTATAAGCAGTTATTATATACACTTTTAAAGCAAACTATATGGTCTCAATGAGTTAACAGCAAGGGAAATCTCAGTAGACAAATAGAAACTATGGAAAAATCAGCGAACAGATAAAGAATCCTAGAAGATTAAAACAAAAACCAGTGGAAATTCTACAACCAACAAACACAGTACTTGAATTGGAAAAAAAATCACTAGATGAGTTTAATAAGTTTAGTAGTACATTAGATATGGCAAAGTAAAGAGTCAGTGAGCTTGAGGACAGATCAATAGAAATTATTTAGTCTAAGAAACAAAAAACAAAACAAAAAAGAAAGAAACAGAAAACAGATTTTTTAAAAATATAAAGAGCCTTGTGATACACATCTGTAGTACCAGCTACTCAGGAGGCCAACATGGAAAGGTCATCTGAGCCCAAAAGTCCATGGCCAACCTGGCAATATAACAAAACACCATCTTAAAAACAAAAACAGTCTTAGATACAATATTATACTGTTTACAATACATGTGCATGAAGACAGGGAGAAGGAAAGAGAAATGAATAATGCATAAAAATTATGAAACTAATGATTGGAATTTCCCCAAATTTCATTTCAAAATATTGACCTACATGCCCAAAAAGTCCAGGAAACTCCAAAAAGAGAGATACAAAGGAAAATTTCCTAGGTGATGCTAGCCAAAATGTCAACAACAAAGAAAAAATCAAGGCAACCAAAAAAAAAAAAAAAAAAGAAAAAGAAAAAGAATAGCACATTATATACAAGAAAATACCTGTATAAATGATGATGACAGATTTCTAATCAGAAACAATACATGCAATAATATAATATCTGTCAAACCAATATTTAACATGTAACAAAGTTGTTCTTCAAAATTAAAAATAGGACCAAGGATATGGCTTGGTGGTAAGCATGCATAAGACCCTGGGCTTGATCTCCATAATAATAATAATAATAATAATATTTTCAGATAAACACTCAGAAAATTTGTAACCACATATCTACACTGTACAAAGTGAAGTTCGAGTGAGCCAGTTATGTTGGCATGTACTGTAGAACCAGATGTGAGGCTGAGATGAGAGATGCCTTGCGTCAAGGAGTTTGAGGCCAGCCTGGGCAATATAGCAAGACTCCTGTCTAAAAAAATAATAATAATGAATAAAGTTTCAAATTTAAAGGAAAGCATGAATGTCTAAACATTAGTTTTTGTTTGTTTGTTTGTTTTTTGTGGGTACCGGAGGTCGACCTCAGGACCTCACGTGCCAGCAGGCGCCCATGCCGCTGAGTGATATCATCGGCCCTTTTCTTATATGTGGGTTCCAGGAGTCGAACTCGGGCCCTCATGCTTGCCAGGCAGGCGCTTACGCCGCTGAGCCATCTCACCAGCCCTAAACATTAGTTTTTTGTTATTTTCCTGAATGGCAATTTATTCCTTAACTCAGATAATAAAATAATAATTGAAAGGTAGTATTTATAAAGAAAATAAAAATAATATTCATAATGAAAGCACAAAATAATGAGTAATTAATCAATAAAATTACATTCCCATGAGATTGAATTGTAAATAACATCAGTTAGGAGAGAATGAGATCCAATTTAATTTATGCGTTCAATATTGTACTAAAGTAAAACCTGACAGATACTTTATCAAAATAGCAACATAGACCCATCTATCTATCTATCTGTTTGTCTGTCTGTCTGTTTGTCTATCTATCTATCTGGAAGATAGATGCAAAAATCTTTAACAAAATATTAGTAAATCAAATCCAGAAATAGGCAAAAGGAAAAAAAGGTAAGTATCAAAGAATACTCTTGGTAATGCAAATGGGTTAACATACAAAAATCAGTCAATGCGTTTCCACATAAGAGTTATCTCAATGGATGTTATCAAAACTCTTTTGATAAAAATGCAATGCGATTTATAATTTCAAAGAGATTCTCAACAGATCAAGAATAGGAGGAAGTTTCCACAATACCATAGTGGACATCTATGAAAAACATAGTTATCTTCATATGTAGTGGTGAAATGATGCATGGCCTGTTCCTTGGGTTGGGAACAAAGGAAGTATATCAACTCTCATTTTTCCCTTTAAGTCCAACATTTTACATTGCAACATTAAAAGAGGTAAATATGCATATGTCTAAATTTTAAAAATCATAAGAAATCTAAAAAGCAACTCCTAGAAATAATGGAAGAGCACAGATTGCATGGTTAATATATAAGAATCGATTGTACTTCTGTCTAATGGCTTCAAACAATTGTGAAATAAAACAAAATATAACTTAAACCCAGTTAGTATAGCAACAAAATACATAAAGTTTTAGGATTGAGATTAACAAATATATGCAAAGTTTCTCCTCTTAATATTACAAATAACGGTCATGGGAATTGAAGACAATCTACAGTACAGAATCACTTGTATTCATGGATTAGAAAAACAAATACCTGAAGAGGCCGATTCCCTCAAAAGTGATCTATAGATACAGCATAATTTCATTTAAAATTACAATAGGGTTTTTTGCTGAAAAGTGACAAGCTGATCTAACATCTAATTTAAATCTGCAAATACCAGAATGATCAAAACAATTTGGAAAAGAACAAAGTTGGTGGACATACCTACACTGTTTTCATACCTCATTATGAAACTACAATAATCAAGATTGCAATATTTGCATAAAGAAATGATACAGTGGAAAAAACTAGAGAATCTGGAAATCATATGTATTCATTTAATTAACATTTTCATAAAGATGCCAAAGTAACTCAATGAGAAAAAGCATTTTTTTTTCCCTTGGTGGATGCCGGGGGTCGAACTCAGGACCTTGCGCGCCAGCAGGCACCCATGCTGCTGAGCAATATCACTGGCCCTTTTTTCCTATGTGGGTACCGGGAGTCAAACTCAGGACCTTGCGCTAGCTGAGCAGGTGCTTATGCCACCGAGCCATCTCACCAGCCCGAGAAAAAGCATTTTTTCAACAATTGAAAGAACTATCATTTTAAAAACTGACAGTTACTAATATGAAATGTACTCACCCTGTGGTCCTACATTTCCAGTAAATGTGAGCAGCAAAGAAAATATCATGTTGTATTTATTTTCTTTTCTTCCTGGCTCATTTTTCTTTCCTTTTTATTCATACTGTCTGTAATTGTTAATCTTGTTGTCAACATGATTGACTTTCCAGTATTCCTTGGAGATTAGTAAAACACACTTCTGAATGTTCTGGGTGGCTCATTGGGGCATGACCTTGAGGGCTGTATCTTGTCCCTGGCCTCTTTCTCCCTGGCTTTTCTGCTCTGTTTCCTAGCTGCCAGGAGTTGAGCAGCTTTCCTCTGCCATGCCTTCATCCCATGATGTTTCTGCCTTTGACCCAGCCAACCATAGGCTGAAACCACCAACACTGTGAGCCAAAATAAATATTTCTTCCTCTAACTTGTTTTTCTCAGATATTTTGGTCACAGTGGCTAAAGCTCATTAATACAGAAAATAGTCACCCAAAAGTGGAGTTGTTGGCTGGTACTATACCCACTGGTGTGGTTCAGAGCTTTCGTAGCTGGAATTTGAAAGATTGGATAAGTAGGGTAGAAAAAGCCTTCAATGCTTTAAACAGAGCTTGATAAACAATTGTGGTTGGAGCTCAGAAGACCAAAATGTTGATAGGAATACAGAAAGGAAAAACTGTAGTCATGAGGTTGCAGATGAGAATGAAGACTGTCTTGGGAATTGGACTAATGGTCATGCATGTTACATTCTGGAAAAAACTTGTCTATATTTTGTTCACGTCCTGAGACTCTGCAGTAGGCTGAATTTAAAGGTGATGACCTACTTTGTCTGGTAAAGGAAACTCAAGGCAGCATAACACTATTTGCTGCTTTTAACCAAATTTATAGTGTGAATCAGAAGAAAACAGCAGAGTGGAAAGACTTGAAAAACATCGCATTTGTCCAGAAAAGAAACATATATAAATCTGTGGCTAAAGAAGCTATGATTTCTGAAGAGATTAGTGTCATGAAAAGAAGCCAAGTACTTTGCACGGCAAGATTAAGAAAGATGCTTTGAGGGCCGGTGAGATGGCTCAGCCTTGCAAGCGCGAGGGCCCGAGTTCGACTCCCGGATCCCACATACGAAAAAGGGGCCGGTGATATCGCTCAGCGGCACGGGTGCCTGTTGGCGCGCGAGGTCCTGAGGTCGACCCCCCGGTACCCACAAAAAAAAAAAAAAGAAAGATGCTTTGAGGGGATCTCAGAAGTCGGGCAGACTCCACCTGTCACCCATTATAAGCCCAAGTGTGTAAAATTGTTAAAATGCTTTGAGAAGAGTGTGGTGGGGGTGCCATGCTTCCTCAAGTTCTGCTAAGAAGTTGTTTTCCTCAGGATTTATTTCATCATACTCAGCTGTCCAGAAAGTAAGAGGTTGCTGCAGATGTGGTACAAGGAGACCTCAGGTAGGTGGCAGACATTGGCATTGTCCATCTGATGCTGGTTTTATGTCATACAGAATGTAGGAATTACAGGGGCATGGTGGCTTCCATCCAGAGTTCAAAGAAAGGCCTGAGAGATCAGGCAATGTAGTTCCTTTCACGAGATCTAAGCAAGTTGCATGAAGCTGTGAGTGAGACTGAAGCTGTAGTGGAGACTCCAGTAAATTGGAGATGCCAGAAACATGGAGAATCTGCTGAGCAAATCTCCATGCAATGAGCAAACACAATTTAGGAAAGAGGCTATGTGGGATACAATTGGCCAGGCCACAGGGTCAGCATTTCCCAAGCCTCATGGACCTCACATCATTCCACTATGTGCCTGGGATCCTGCACAAGCTACAGGTTTCAATGCTTTGATCTGACTCTTTTCTATTCTCTATTCTCCCTTTTTGGAATGGGAACGTTTACCTTGTACCATCATGTTTGGGAGTATATAACTTGCTTTTTAAATTTTACAATGGCTTGAAGCTTAAGAATTTGCCTTGGGTCTCAGAGGAGACTTTGAACTTGTACTTGTCATCAATGCTGGGACTGTTAAGACTTTGGGGAAGTAATTAGTGCACAGGATAGCTACACGATATTAGGTGAGTTATGGCATTGTTATTGTCTCTATTTGGAGACTAAGTATAATTTAAGGGGCTATTTTGGGGTGTCAAGTAGACAAAGGGTGGACTTGTGATGGTTAATTTTGATTGTCTATTTAATTGATTTGAGAGATGCCTAGAAGTTTAGTAAAGTACACTTCTGAATATGTCTAGGAGGGCCATGGTGGCATGAGCTTGTTTAGTATATCTAGTTCTTGGCCCTTCCTCTCTGTCTCTTTCCCTGCTCTCTACTTCCTGCTTGTCTTGACTTGAGTAACTTCCTTCTGCCATTCCATTTTGCCATCACGCTTCTGCCTCAGGAGCTGACCATAGACTGAAACATCCAAAATTATGATCCAAAACAAATATATCTTCCTCAAAGTTGTTTTTCTCAGGTATTTTGTCACAGAGACAAAACAAAACAAAAAATTAGCTAATACACTACCTTCATACTTTCCAATGAACAGTTAGTGTATAGCAAGATTTGCATCAGGTCCTGTTTTCTAATGTATCCGGGCAAAGTTCATTGATAGGAGGAGAGGACCTCATGAGCTTATCCTTAGATAGTATTTGAGTACATTGGATACTACATTTGGTTCCTTACCCTTTCCACTCTTGTGCTGTTCCCCTTTCCGAGCAGATTTTCTCTTCCATGCCTTTCTATCATGATGTCTCTGCCTTAGAGATAGCCAAGCATGGACTGATCACTTGAAATTGTGAACCAAATTAAACACGTTCTCCTTAAGTTATGTATGTTGGGTATTTTGTGCCAGTGATAAAACACTGACCAATACAGTTAAGTAGAATGATGTGGAGGTAGAAGGAATATTACTACAAGGTGAATTGATTGGCATAGAGGCACTTATAATTATCATATTGTAAGAGTTGCAAAAACAAAGTAAATACAAAGCTGATGGGTCTCCCATAAGAGAGGAAAAGAATGGTTCCTGAGCCTTGAGAAGATATTTGGAGCTTTGAACTTCCTAAATTCCCTAAACTGCCATGGTAGTGTAATCAGACCTTGCCTTTGCCAGAAGAAAATAGCCTAACTTAAAAACCATGTAATGACTGTACTCAAAGCAGATGACTTGCAATATGACCACTGATCTCCTTGGGATTCATGACAGGAATTCCCCATTGTCTCCAGGGCTGACATTCAAAACCAGCTATTATGACAGCTGAGTATGTAATTAAAAACCTAAGATTGTTGTTTTGATTTCTTGAAGTCTAGCAATGGTGATGGTATATAGTAAATGAAGTGGAGACCTCAGAACTTCCATGCAATTTTACTCAAGAATTTTCAGAAGGCTCGGAGAGATAGAAATATTGGAAAGGATTTATTATGCAGCACTACAGAGGTATCAACTACCTCACTAAGGCAGAGCGTACTACCTCACTGAGGCAAAAATGAATGCACAGATAAGGATGGCACTGAAATCATTGAAAATCTCAATAGTAATTACCTTTCTAGTGGAAGATAGTGCTATAAAACTAGGCTTGTACTTCTTTCATATATGACAGTTTTAAAAATTACTCAGAAGTTAACCTATCAAATGTCTATAGGAAAGGTGAAGGACTTTGTTGTATAATATATGCCCATGAAGTCATGGTTCAGAATTTGCAGCCTCAGTCATTAGTGGATTTTGCCTTAGAACCTAACTAATAATTGCAGAAATCGCAGAAAGCCCTACAATTTCACGGAAACTGCAAATATCCTTGGCAATTGTTTTTTTGGCAGGAGGTTTGCAAGTAGCCAATCTAGAAGCGTTATTCAGTTCTCCTTGCTGCTGATTGGCTGCTGCACTGTAACCTACCTCCGGCAGATGCACCAGCATTCCCGCATCATAACAGATTGCTGTACCCTGTAGCTATGTCTTTCGTTCTTATTAAAGACCTAAGATCCCTAAGATGCTGCTAAAATGCCCTAAACCTTCTAAGGCTTTATTAATTTAGTATTTTATTCAATTAAATTACATAACTGAGGGAGGCAGCACTTTTAGGGTTTAAACGATAAAAATAGGCATTTATAGGGATTTTTCTGAACATATCTGAAACTTGCGATTTTTCACAATTTGCGATTGTTCTAGGAACATAACCTCCACAAATTTTGGGGTTCACTGTATAACTATAATCATCCAGCCTCTCTTTCAATAAATAGGATCTAGGTCTGTGAACAGACTTAAATATGGAAGTTGCAAGGGCTGCAATTATCCATTGCGGTAGTTGATGTCAGAGACTCTTATTTGACAGACTAACAGAAACAGACACTTTTCCTTTCATCAGTGAGAGATGTGGCTATCGAACAAGGGTACCTAATAAGTATGAAAAAATGAGATTCTATAATGGTTCATACCGAGTGGAAATAGTGAGGTGGAAAGTCTGTCTCTCAGTGGGCTTACTGTGTATATATACTAACTTTGTGATTAGTTCCATAATCAAATATCAGGATGAATGCAGTTCTATTAGCTTTTCCCTATGATGGGAACTGGATCAGGTGGTACTGGCACACTCAATGGAATGTGTTACAGGAGAGGAAACTCAAAGTTAGGGACCTCGAATAAATTATGATGGGTGGCAAGCTTGCTTGACCTTTGCCTTGATGGGAGATAGTTACCTTTCTTATTCTCAAATAGAAATAAACCTATTATTTCCTCTGAAAGGAAGTGATATCTCTATTTTCCAAGGCTGTTTGTGAACATTTTAAAAAATATAGCCTGGAACAAAGGAAGTCAGTGCCCTGTCTCACAGGATATAGAAATGTGGGATATCTATTGAAAATTGTCTCCCAATACCAGTTGTATTCTCTTTACTGAAGCACATTAACCTACCCAGTGGCATTTGGTCTGCCAGTGGCAAGTTATTGATGTCTTCAATGTATAGGACAGTATTGTTCCCAAGGAAAGCTAGGGCCTTTAGCGTCTTATCCCTGAAATCCTCCTTTTGTGTTCTTGAAACACTTGTCACCACAGGAGACATTAAGGCAGGCATCAGACAGTTCAGATAAGTATTATCTGAGGGACAATGGGAACTGGGTAAACTAGTGTTATCAGTAAAAACTGCCTTCCTGTCTTTATACTAAGTGGCTATTTCTTGGAATGCTGGGCATACAATGGAAAAAATCAAACTAATGATGTCACTGCTTGTGTAGCCTAATCTATAAGACCCTGTCCCTACATTAACTGAGTATGGAACAAAACATGGTAGAGTGCTATAGTCCAGCTGGCTATCACTGGATGCTTTGAGTTCTCTCTGGCAGTTACCCTGACACACTCGCTGTCTCCAGACTTCCTGCAATTTCCTATCCATCTGGTGATTTACTAATCCAGCTTCCATCACTGGACATTCTGATTATCTTCTGAAAACTTCTACTCAGCTGCTGCCACTGGAAGCTATCCTTTTCTGCTAATAAGTTTCAGTTAACTCTATCTTTTCCTATTAGTATCTTAATAAACCTTAACTTTCACCGGCTGTCTCCAGGTACTTTCTTCTTCACTCAGCATCCTACTCTAATCTACTCTACTACAGGGTTGTGGATGAAGCAAGGATCAAATATAGTTTGCTGTTATGTGGTTGTGTTAACTCTCCGAGTCTCTCGTTTTCACATTCTGAGGACTATCATGTGAGTCTTCTATAGATAACATCACTCTGATTTGCCTTGCTTCTTAGTCGACTTTGAGTTAGTACAACACCTGACACTGTGTAATGTATAAAGAAGAGCAATGTATTTGCTCCCGATTCTGTTCACTGGCAAATCCATACAGCATGATGTCTGTGTCTCGTGAGAACCCCTTTCTGGCAACAGGGTGGAGAAGCAGAAAGGAAAATAACCACATACAGAAGGGGCTCCTGTACAACAAGTAAGGTAGCAAGATAATGGAGAGGGCCACAGTTACTCTTTCATAGCAACCTGCTCTCAGGGGAAAAAATTCATCCTTAGAGATCTGACCCACTTCAATGATCTGACCCACTTCTATGATCTGACCCATTCATGAGAATGGACCCCTTAGTATCTAATTACTTTCCACAAGGACCCTCCTCTTAAAGCTTCCACCATGGCAACATTGCCATACTGGACACCAAACTCCCAACGCATGAATGTTTAGGGGACAGATCATGTTGAAAACATAATACCTCATAAGCAAGAGGTGGCAAGTATCTTCAGTGCTCCATTGAGATAATATACAACATAAACACTCAAGACTTAGGATCTGGAGCATTAGAGTTATTTCCTCTAAAGCAGTATTTCTCAACCAGAGATGATCTCGTCTCAGTGACACATTTGGCAATGTCTGGAGACTTTCTGATTGTAAAAATTCAAGCAGGGAGGTGACATCAAGTAGGTAGAGGGCAGAGAAGCAACTAAACAACCTACAATGCACAAGACAGCCCATCCTTGCATAATAATAAAAAAAAGTATCCAACTACAAACCTCAGTCGTGTTAAGATTAGGAAAACTCTGCTTGGAAACAATAAATAGGATGTTGGACCTTGCAACTTCTAAGCAATAGAAAGAGATATAGTGCATGTTGACATATTTGAATTTTGGAAGTAATATTTACAACTGATAATGCTTCTTTGACCTTTTCATTGCGTGCCTTAGAGGCTGCATGTTTTGAATGTGGCCCACAGGAGAGAGTTTTATGTAGATCCGTACTGTAACACAAGTTGCCCTGCCACTCGAGAGATACTCATGTGGCTCAGTTACCTTATTTCTGGCCTGTTATGGTTTAGATCTAGATTTTTCCCCCAAAGCTACGTGTGTTTAGAGGTGGACATTTGGAAGGTAAGAGGATCATGGAGGTGCTGTATTCATTGGTGTACTCATCCGCTGGTGAGTTTACTGACTGAGTGTGCTGTTAGGAGGTGAGGCCTGGTTGGCAGAGGTAGGTCACTGGGTATGTGAACTGGAAGCGTGCGTGTATCTCCCTCTCTGGTTTTTCCCTTTTCTCTCTGTTTCCTGGCAACCATGACTTAAGCAGCTTTCTTCTGCTGTGGGACATTTCGCCATGTTGTTTTCTGTGTTTGAGCCTGCTGAACACAGACTGAAACTTCTGAAACTACGAGCCAGAATAAACTTCTCTAAATTGCAGTTTTTGGGTATTTTGTCTCAATGATGAGAAAGTAACTAAGACATAGCCCTAGGACTTGCCTTGCCTCAAAGCCACAGAGGTTCTACCAACAGCACTTGCCATTCCTATAGTGATAACGGTTCAACTATTTCTGATTGTCCCGCCAACAAATACAGAAAAGCCTCTATATAATATCCTGAGAAAGAGCGCCACAATGGCTTACTGATAGAGTAAAAGTTAGGAAGTTATATTATCCCTACCATGTGCTTTGGAGGTAGGGAGGGGAATAATACAGTCTGAGTGCAAGAGAAGACACCACGGAGCAGACCAGAGACACACAAGAGATGAGATGGGAGCAACGAGGACTCCCTTGAACTTCCTACCTACTGGGGACTGTTCTGAGGTAGAGAGATTCCTTGTAACCAGTCCAGATTTATCCCACAGGTCTCAGGAATTGACGGTATTGTCATATAAGAGTGTGGCCAGCACAGAAACACATCACAGTGCGTTGGATATCCCTCCACTGATGCCTCACTTTTCTCTTTGTTCTTGTGCTCCTTTGTACTCTTCAATACAGCATTATGCAAGGCATGGTGGTCCATTCCTGTAATCCCAGTACTTCTGAGCCTGAGGCAGGAAGATTGCGTGTTCAGGGCCAGCCTGGCTACATAGTAAGTTTGAGGCCAGCCTGGGCTACATAATGAGATCCTGTCTCAAAACACCAAACCAAAACAAGATCAAAACAGAACAAACCAAAACCAGAATTGTCATGCGGTTTTGTTTCCCCCTCGGGTTTTCTTTTCTAAAGGATTCAGGTGAAGATGCACACTGTACCTGAACATGTAGGGCACATGCAAATGTGGTTGGTGAGGAGATTATACTGTAGGGCTGAACCCACAGAGGATCTTCAATGTCAAGCTAAGGAAAAGAGTACACTTAGGTTCTAAGAATACGTGATTTCGTATTCACACAGAGTGACAGGAATAGGGCTTTGCATCCGTAAAATGACTCAGTACCAGTCCCAGCATTCATTAGATGGTTAAACTGGGGAGCAAATATTGCTGACTCTTTCTCTTTGCATAATTCCCATGTATCTCTCTTTCATTTAATTACATGAGTAATAGATTCCTTACTGCCAGTGAACCATCTCTGATATGGGGCGGGGGAGGGGAGAAGGCCTCCCGGAGGTGAATCAAAGTTTCTGCAGGAAATTAGTTCATGAGAAAGTGTGCAGCACCCACAAGCATGAAAATTTCCCCTTCTTACCTCTCCCCTCCTTACCAAAAGAGACTGGTGCTCAATAGCTTAAGAATCCCAAAGCAGGTCTTCTATACCATTAGCAGTATCGATGTCTCTGTGGTGCTTTAGGCAATTTTTAAAACTAACATGGAATCTGGTTAGTTCTTTATGTTTCTTATTTACACTTCTGGGGGAATAAAATGAGGGTGGATATAAACTAATAAAATAAATTAATTATGTGCAAATTGTAAAATGTGTTAAGGTTCAATCATCATTATGCCTATTTTATAAATGATAAAATCAGTGACCCAATTAAATATATCTCTGATGTGTATTTGAGCTCTTTAAGTCTTTGAAACAATGTAGACTTTATGTTACATGGTAAGCTAGGGAAAAGAAAAACAATATAAAAATGGATAGTTTTTGGCGAGTTTCTGTACAATGGAATTTTGAGGTTAAAAAAAATAGAAACAAGTTGTATTAGTTAGCTCTTCCATTGTTGGTGAAAATTATCCAACACCCCAAACTAAAGGAGGATAGCTTTATTTGACTCATGGTTTCAGAGAATTCAGTTCATGGTCAGTTAGCTCCAAGGTGGGAATATCATAGCAGAAGTTCCTGGCAAAGCTACTTGGTTCATGGTATCCTAGAAGCAGAACAGAGGAACAGCATCAGCGAGAAAGGGGCCAGGGACCATACATAGTAGCCAGGGTCATACCTCCATGACCCACCCAGACACACCAAGAAGTGTGCTTTACTAATTCCCTGGGTGGCTCCCAAGCCAATCAGGTTGACAATTAAGCTTAACCATCATACAAGTATTGTGTTGAGAAAGAACAATATTTTGAGTTGTTTGTACAGAGAAGTACATATATATGCAGGCACAAGAATGGCTCTGAAAGGTTGCCCTTTCATAAAAGAGGTTTATATCTGCAAAGGAAATCTGCATTAGTAAACAGCTAGGGGATGTAAAGAGGTTTTTCTATTTTATATCTTCCTTTGTGTCTAGGAGAGCTGTTTTTATAAGAAGAAGAGATTTGGGTTTGATTCTGGCCCAGACAGACATTCTGGCCCAGACAGAGATGACCACAAGTAGCTGTTTCCTGGAAAACTTTATGTGCTTAATAAGCCAGCCCTTATTTGCTGCACACCTGCTTCCTTCAGTCTCCCGTAGTCAGCAACAACTGCTTCATCCCTAGAAGTCCAAGCCCCGATCCCTCTGTTTCTCTCTTTATAAGCTTCAAGCATCTAAGAAGCTTTTGTGTCTCATACTTTATGTGTGCATCTTCTACATTTAGGCCCATCAGTAGATTTGTTGTTTTATTTTTCCCTGATAATCTACCTGTTGCCAATTTGTTTATAGACTAAAATTATTAAAACTTCAGAAAAGAATACATTTAAAATTGTCTCTCTATACTCATGTTGCCGTAGAAGTTTCTTAAATTTCTGTTTGTAGAATTGCACCTTCAGACAAGGATTCAAGAAATTATTTAGAAGCAAAGACGATACAGAAAGGAGCAGCACACATGGAAAAGGAAGAAAGCCATCTAACTATGTCTCTCTGTGACAACTGGAGCGTAATTCCTCTAGGCCACTCAAGGCCACAGTGAACAACATACTTCAGAGTTGTCCCAGCCAAGGTCAAGGTAGCTCGCATATCTATTTTTGTTTTTAAGTCCTTGTCTTTCATTGGATGAAGAGTGCTCTACTAAATCTCCTTTAAAAGCCATCAGCAAAGTCTCACTTTAATGGTACATGCTTCCCTGATGAGGGTCTGGTACAAAGCTGGACCTAAATGAGTGTGCTTCTTCCTATTCTCTGTCTGGTCACAAAGAAAACTGTAACCACAAATGACATGAATGTGGGTTACAATCATACAGTACTCAATAGACAACTGTGATGGCACTGTCAACCTGAAATGTTAAGAATATTGCAAAATTATATTTATTAATTATAAAATATTGCAAACAAAGATAGAGAAATCAACACTGAACAAATGTCATGATATATGCACATCATAGATTGACTTTAGGCATTCTGAATCCTAATGATGGGATCCTTCTAATATGAAATACAGATTTTTTTTCTTGGGTAATTTTATCCACCTCTTAACACATAGTCGGCAATGGTTCTATGGCCAGGAGTAAACAGATACTTAAGAATTGACTCTGGGGCCGGTGAGATGGCTCAGTGGTGTAAGCGCCTGCCTGGCAAGCACGAGGGCCCAAGTTCAACTCCCGGAACCCACATACGAAAAAGGGGCCGGTGATATTGCTCAGTGGCACGGGCGCCTGCTGGCGCGCGAGGTCCTGAGGTCGACCCCCGGTACCCACAAAAAAAAAGAATTGACTCTGACTTTTTTAAAAGTAATGTGTCCCTAGATAGTACTGTCCAAATTTTTACCTTTAATTCCCCCTTCCCGAGGGAATATATATTCAAGGGATGTGCAGGGTGCCTGATAGATCTCGTACCAATGCTATAAGTGGAGCCGACAAAATGGATTGTTTCTACATCTTCAACTTCCCACAGAGTCCTTTCCTCTCAATTCCCACCTCTTAGCAAAACTCTGAGGAGTGCCAGTAAATGTGAGTTCATCCTATGTTAATAGTTAATAAACTTACAAACAGCTGAGATGAAAAGCCATATGCAGGCAGGAGCTACAATTTATACAGGTCAGGGTAAAAGCTCCATAAATATTGACTCTACCTAATTGTTTCGGTCATAGGAAGAAATCTCACTGTTACAATATCAATTTCTTCCCAAAGCATTGCTTTTAAACAGGAGTTCTGTATTGCTACCAAGAATTTACTTACATGAAATTAATCTGGATTGTTGAATATATACCTTTGTTTATGATTAAATATACTGATAACACTGTAGGTTTTTCACAGTGAAACCTTGAAAAATACTGTGGCAGAAAACACAGTGCAATTTGTGGGGAGTAGTGCAATATTGTGAATCAAATAGGACCGAGCACAACTGCATTGTGTGACTATAAGGATGCTTCAGCTGCTGTACTGTTTTCCATTCAAACTGTCAAGCCACCAGCTAGAATGATACATATTCTTCCATTTTGACTAAGGTTTGTATGTATTCCTAAATCTTTTTAGCCACCTAGCAAGATGGCCAATATTCACCTAGAGAAGAGGAAATGGCTCAGTCAGGGAGAGGAAGGTGACATTTGTGGTTACAGCAGTAAGTCATTCTTATAAATGAAACAAAAGAAGTTAACAAAATGGAATGTGCACAAAAATGGGTTTAGAGAGGAGAGGTAAAAGAACAACCAGACAAATTTAAACAAAGTAGTAACTTTTTTTTGTAACTGAATTCGTGAAATTTTTGTAAGGCCACCATGTTTCTGCTATTGTGCTAGGTGTTACGTTGGGTATTAAAATTTATAATAAGGAATTTGTATTACTTTTTCTTTTTTAAAAGATTTTTTATTTTAAAGAGAAAAAAATAAAACAATTTCAAAGAATATAATAGGGGGTAACAATGGTTAATACATTGCATATTGTTAACTTTAAATTAGTTATTCAGAGTACAAGATATAGGCATTTAATTGTCCAAACAATATTAGCAAAAACCTTTCTTTTCAATGAACTAAGAGAAATTAGTAGTATAACTATCTTAAAGATTATATATATATATATATATATATTTGTTTTTTTTGCTTTTCCCTGCCTTCTTTTCTCCTTTCCCCCATCCCAGTTTCTCTTTCCTTTTGCACAATTTCTTCCCATTTTACAATATCTATTGTACATTTTGGATCTTATTTACTCTTTCAGCTTCTCACACTAGGGAGACAATATGATGTCTCGACATGTGTGTCTGATTTATTTCATTTATGAGTATGGTCTCGAGTTCAATCCACTTACCTATAAAAGTCTGCAGTTTATCCTTCTATATGTCTGAGTAGTACTCCATTGTATAAAAAGACCACATCTTTTTTATCCATTCCTCGGTTGATGGACATTTGGGTTGTTTCTAAGATCTAGCTATTACAAATTGTGTTGCTATAAACATGGATGCACATATATTGCTGTGGTACGATGTTTTTAATTCTTCTGGGAAGATACCTAGAAGGGGAATTTTTGGGTCAAATGGGACCTCCAATCCTAATTTTTTGAGGAATCTCCATACTGATTTCTACAGTGGTTGCACCAGTCTACACTACCACCAACAGTGGAGAAAGTTTCCTTTTTCCCCACAGCCCTACCAGCATTTGTTACTGGTTGATTTCTTGATAATAGCCATTCTTTCTGAGGTGAGATGGAATCTCAGTGTTGATTTAATTTACATCTCTCGAAAGACCAGTGATGTTGAACATTTTTCCACGTATTTATTTGCCATTTGTATTTGTTCATCTGAGAACTGTGTATTCATCTCAGATGCCCATTTTTGGAGTGGGTATTTAAATTTGGGAGATCTGATTTTTTTTGAGTTCTTTATATGTTCTTGATAGTAACCTTTCATCTGAGGAACAGCTGGCAAACATTTTTTTCCCACATTGTGGGTTGCCTCTTTAGTCTGTTGGTGGTTTCTTTTGCTGTGCAAAAGATTTTTAATAAGATGAGATCCCAGGTGTTGATTCTTTGTGACTGTTCCTGTGCGATTGGGGTTTTATTCATAAAGTCTTTGCCTACACCCATGTCTTCAAGAGTTTTACCTATTCTATCCTCCAGCAGATTTAGTGTTTCTGTTTTAATATTTAGATTTTGATCCATTTTGACTTTAGTGTAGTGCATGGTGATAGCCATGGGTCTAGTTTTAGTCTTTGGCATGTGGAAAGTCAGTTTTTCCAGCACCATTTATTAAAGAGGCTATCTTTCTTCCAGTGAACATGTTTGGCACATTTGTCAAAGATAAGGTGGCTGAGTATGTCTGCAGTTGTTTCTCCATCTTTTAATCTGCATCATTGATCTTCAGGTCTGTTTTTTTGTCAGTACCATGCTGTTTTTATCACAGTAGCTTTATAGTATAATTTCGAGACAGGGATTGTGATGCCTCCTGCCTTGCATTTGTTGCCCAGAATTGCCTTTGCTATTTTAGGTCTCTTCTGGTTCCAAAATAATTTTAGGATTGTTTCCTCCAATTCTGTGAGATATGCTGTTGGAATTTTGATTGAAATTGCATTAAATTTGTATAACAGTTTTGGAAGTATGGTCAATTTTGCTATATTGGTTCTTCCTAACCAAGAAGGGATATCTTTCCATTTTCTGATATCCTCTTCAATCTCCTTTTTCAGAGTACTGTAGTTTTCAATGTAGAGGTCTTTTACATCCTTCATTAGGTTAATTCCTAGATATTTCATTTTTTTGGATGCCATTGTGAAAAGTGTTGTTTCCCTAATTTTTCTCTCAGTGAGTTTGTTGTTCATGTACAGGAATGCTACTGATCTTTGAGTGTTGACTTTGAATCCAGCTACACAACTGAATTTGCTTATTAAATCTAGCAGATTTTTGGTGGAGTTTTTGGGGTCTTCTATGTAGAGTATCACGTCATCTGCAAATAATGAGAATTAAACTTCATCCTTTCCTATTGTTATTCCTTTTATTTCTTTCTCTTTTTCTAATTGCTCAGCTAAAGTTTCAAGGACTATGTTGAATAAGAGTGGAGACAGTTGACATCCTTGTTTTGTTCCTGATATTAGAGTGAAAACTTTGGTTTTGTCCTTTTAGTATGATCTTGGCTGTTGGTTTCTCATAGATGGCTTTTATCAGATTGAGATAAAGACCTTCTATTCCAGTTTTCTGTAGGGTTTTTATCATGAATGGGTGCTGGACTTTATCAAAAGCTTTTTCTGCATCTATTGAGGTGATCATACGATTTTTGTCTTTGGTTCTGTTAATATGGTGTATTACATTTATTGTTATGAATGTCAAACCATCCCTGCATCCCTGGGATTAATCCCACTTGGTCATGGTGTATAATCTTCTTGATGATTTGCTGCTTTCTGTTTGCCAGTATCTTATTGAGGATTTTTGCATCTATGTTCATGAGGGAGATTGGCCTGTAATTCTCTTTCTTTGTTTGTTCCTTCTCTGATTTTTGTATCAGGGTAAACCTTTCTTCCAGGAATTAATTTGGGAGTATTGCTTCCCTTTCAATTTCATTAAAGAGTCTGAGAAGTAGTGGTGTTAGATCTCTAAATTTCTTGTCAAGTTCAGCAGTGAATCAGTCAGAGCCTGGGCATTTCTTTTTTGGTAGGTTTTTAATTACATCTTTGATTTCATTGATTGATATTGGTTTATTTAGGATTTTTATAGCTTCTTGATTCAATTTTGGTAATTAACATGTATCTAGGAACCTGTCCATTTCTTCCGAATTTTTCCATCTTATTAGAATACAAGTTTTCAAAGTAGATGTAGATGATCTTCTGTATTTCTGCATGGTCTTTTATGATTTCACCCTTTTTATTCCTATTTTCTTGGATTTGAGTCTTTTCTATCCCTTTTTGATAAGGTTGGATAAGGGTTTCTTGATTTTATTTAATCCTTCAAAGAACCAACTCTTCAATTCATTGATTTTTTGTATTGTTTTCTTAGTCTCAATTTTGTTAATTTCTGCTCTGATCTTTATAATTTCCTCCCTCATATGAGCTTTTGGCTTAGCCTGCTCTTCTTTTTCTCAAAGTTTGAGGTTTACAATTAAGTTGTTCTTTTGTGCTTGCTCTGTTTTCCTGATATAGGTATTCACTGCTATAAATTTCCCCCTTAGGACTGCTTTCATTGCATCCCTTAAGTTCCAGTATGTTGTATTGTCATTATCATTTAATTGTAGAAACTGTCTAATTTCTTCTTTAATTTCATCTGTGACCCATTGGTTGTTCAGGAGGGTGCTATTTAATTTGCATGTGTTTATGAAGTTCTTTTGGTTTCCTTTGCCATTGATTTCCAATTTCATTTCACTATGGTCTGATAATATGCATGGGATGATTCCAGTTCCTTTGTATTTATTTAAGCATGTTCTATGAGCTAGTATGTGTTCTATTTTGGAAAACATCCTGTGTGCAGCTGGGAAGAATGTGTATTCTGATGTTGTGGGTGAAACATTCTGTAGACATCTACTAAGTCCATTTGTTCAAAAGTTTTGGTTCAGTTCAGTTTTTGTGTAGTTGATCTGTCTTTTTATGACAGTGGGGTATTGAGATCCCCCAGTACAATTGTATTAGTGCTTATTTGATTTTTCATGTCTGTTAATATTTGTTTTATATAGTTGGGTGCACTGGTATTCGTTGCATATATATTTATGATTGTTATCTCTTCCCCTTGGATTTTTCCCTTTACAAGGATGCAGTGACCTTCTTTATCTCTCTTAATCAGTCTTGGCTTGAAATTCACTTTGTCTGCAAATAGAACAACTACCCCTGCTTTTTTCTGGTTTCCTGTCACATGGAGTACTGATTTCCACCCTTTGACTTTCAGCCTATGAATTTCTTTTTGAATTAAATGTGTTTCTATAAATAAAAATGTATGCAGCATTTTTTTTAGATAAAGAGAATTTATTACAACTAAATACACATAACCTGGATCCCCCTTATTGTACTCCCTATCACTTCAAACACACTATCACAGTTTCTTACCACTTTCAGAATCAGTTCTGGAAGTCCTCATTCATGAGCGTCCTTTTTTTTTTTTTTTTTTTTTTTTTTAGGAGAAAAACACAATAAATACAATGATACAGAGTTTCAAAACAAGATAATAAGAAATTAACAATGGTTAGTGTATTATATGTTGTTATCTTCACAGTAGTTGCTCAGATGATGAGATATAGGCATGCAAAATTGATCAAACAATATAAGCACAAACCATTCTTTTTAATGAACTAAAGAAATTAGTAGTATAATTATCTTAGCTGTCTTGGGTATATATATATATATTTTTTTTCTTTTTCCTTCCTTCTTTTCTCCTTTCCCCCCTTCCAGTTGTTCTTTTCTTTTGAGCAGTTTCTTTCCCTTTTACAATACCTATTGTAGATTTTGAATCTTATTCACTCTTTCAGCTTCTCACACTAGGTAGACAATAGGATGTTTACACATGCAAGTCTCATTTATTTCACTTATGAGTATGGTCTCAAATTGCATCCATTTACCTATAAAAGCCTCAAGTTTATCCTTCTATATAGCTGAGTAACACTGCATTGTATAAAAATACCGCATCTTTTTTATCCATTCCTCGGTTGATGGGCATTTGGGTTGTTTCCAAGATTTAACTATTACAAATTGTGCTGCTATAAACATGGGTACACATACCACATTGCTGTGGTATGATGTTTTTAAATCTTCTGGGAAGATATCTAGAAAGGGAATAGCTGGGCCAAGTGGGACCTCTAATCCTTGTTTTTTGAGGAGTCTCCAACTGATTTCTACAGTGGTTGCACCAGTCTACACTCCCACCAAGAGTGGAGAAGAGTTCCTTTTTCCCCACAGCCCTGCCAGCATTTGTTATTGGTTGATTTCTTGATAATAGCCATCCTTTCCAGGGTAAGATGGAATCCCAGTGTTATTTTAATTTGCATCTCTCGAAAGACCAGTGATGTTGAACATTTTTCCACGTATTTATTTGCCATTTGTATTTGTTCATCTGAGAACTGTGTGTTCATCTCAGATGCCCGTTTATGGATTGGGTCTTTGAATTTGTGGGCCTGATTTTTTTTAATTCTTTATATGTTCTACATAGAAGTCCTTTTTCTGGGGGACAGTTGGCTAAAATATTTTCCCACAGAGTGGGAGTTTTTTTTTTCACTCTGTTGCTGATTTCTTTTGATATGCAAAAGCTTCTTAACACAATGAGATCCCAATTGTTTATTCTTTGGTGTACTTCCCATGCAGTTTGGGTTTTGTTCATGAACTCTCTGCCTACCCCTATGTCTTCAGGATTTCTACACACTTTCTTTTCCAGTAGATTTAGTGTTTCTGCTTTAATATTTAGATCTTTGATCCATTTTTGACTTTAGTTTAGTGCATGGTGATAGGCATGAGTCTAGTTTTAGTCTTTGGCATGTGGAAAGCCAGTTTTTCCAGTACCATTTATTAAAGAGGCTATCTTTCTTCCAATAAACAAGTTTGGCACCTTTGTCAAATATAAGGTGGCTGAGTGTGTTTGTAGTTGTTATTGCATCTTCTAATCTGTCCTATTGATCCTGAGGTCTGTTTTTTTTTTTTTTTGCCAGTATCATGTTGATTTTATCACAGTAACTTTGTAGTATAATTTCAAGTCAGGGATTGTGATGCCTCCTGCCTTGCCTTTGTTGCCCAGGATTGCCTTTGCTATTCTAGGTCTCTTCTGCTTCCAAATGAATTTTAGGAATGTTTTCTCTAGATCTGTGAGGTATACTAATGATATTGATTGCATTAAATCTGTATAACAGTTTTGGGAGTATGGCCATTTTCATAATGTTGGTTCTTCCTATCCATGAGGAATGGATATCTTTCCATTTTCTGATATCCTCTTAGATCTCTTTTTTCAGAGTACTATAATTTTCAGTGTATAGATCTTTTACTTCTTTTGTTAGATTGATTTCTAAGTATTTCATTTTTTTAGATGTCATTGTGAAGGGTGTGGTTTCCCTAATTTCTCTCAGTGAGTTTGTTGTTTGTGTACAGGATTGCTATTGATTTCTGAGTGTTGACTTTGTATCCAGCTTTGCTCCCAAATTTGGTGATTAATTCTAGAAGTCTCTTGGTGGAGTTTTTGGGGTCTTGTATGTAGAGTACCATGTCATCTGCAAATAATGATAATTGAACTTCTTCCTTTCCTATCCTTGTTCCTTTTATTTCTCTCTCTTGTCTAATTGCTCTGGCTAATGTTTCCAGAACTATATTGAATAGAAGTGGTGATAGTGGACATCCTTGTCTTGTTCCTGATTTTAGATTGACAGCTTTCAATTTTTGTTCATCTAGTGTGATGTTGGCTGTTGGTTTGTCATAGATGGCTTTTATCAGATTACCATCTATTCCAATTTTCTGTAGGGTTTTTATCATGAACGAATGTTGCACTTTATCAAAAACTTTTTCTGTACCTATTGAGATGATCATGTGATTTTTGTCTTTGGCTCTGTTGATATAGGGTATTATGTTTATTGATTCAGGTATGTTGAACCATCTCTGCATTTCTGGGATGTATCTTATTTGGCCATTGTGTGTTATCTTCTTGATGATTTGCTGCATTCTGTTTGCTAGTATTTTATTGAGGATTTTCGTGTCTATGTTCATTAGGGAGATTGGACTATAGTTCTCTTTTTTGCTTGGGTCTTTCTCTGATTTTGGTATCAGGGTAATACTTGACTCCAGGAATGAGTTAGGGAGTATTGCTTCCCTTTCAATTTCATTAAAGAGTTTGAGGAGTATTGGCCTTAAATCTTCTCTAAATTTCTTGTAGAATTAAGCAGTGAATCCATCAGGACCTGGGCTTTTCTTTATGGGTAAGTTTTTAATTATATTTTCAATTTCATTGGCTGATATTGGGTTATTCAGAATTTTTCTATCTTCTTGATTCAGCTTTGGTAATTGATATGTATCTAGGAATCTGTCCATTTCTTCTGTGTTTTCCATCCTCTGTGAGTAAAGTTTTTTTTAGGAGGTATTGATGGTTTTCTGAATTTCTACAGGATCTGTAGTAATTTCACCCTTTTCATTCCTTATTGCATAAATCTGAGTTTTTTCTTTCCTTTTTTCGATAAGGTTGGCCAGTGGTTTATCAATTTTATTTATTCTTTCAAAGAACCAAGTCTTCAATTTATTAATTCTTTGTATTGTTTTCTTAGTCTCAATTGTGTTAATTTCTGCTCTGATCTTTGTAATTTCCTCCCTTATATGGGCTTTAGGCTTGACTTGCTCTTATTTTTCTAGAAGCTTGAGGTGCAGCATTAGATTGTTTATTTGTGATCATTCTGTTTTCCAGATGTGAGAATTTGCTGTTATAAATTTCCTTTAGAACTGCTTTCATTTCTTCCCACAGGTTCCATAAGTTGTATTTGCATTCACCTTTGATTGTAGATATTATTTAATTTCTTCTTTAATTTCATCTGTCACCCACTGGTTGTTCAGGAGGGTGTTATTTAATTTCCATGTGTTTATGGAGTTTTTGCGGTTTCTTTTGCCATTAATTTCCAATTTCATTGCCCTATGGTCAGATAATATGCATGGGATAATTTCAGTTTCTTTGCATTTACTTAAGCATGTTCTGTGGGCTAGTATATGGTCTATTTTAGGGAATGCCCCATGTGCAGCTGAGAAGAATGTGTGTTCTGATGTTGTTGGATGGAACAATCTATAAACATCTACTAAGTCCCTTTGTTCAAAAGTTTGGTTCAGTTCTGATATTTCTTTGCTGACTTTTTGTCTAGTTGATCTATCTCTTTGTGACAATGGGTATTAAGGTACCCTGTTACAATTGCATTATTGCTTATTTGATTTTTCATGTCTATAATATTTGTCTTATATAATTGGGTGCTCTTATATTTGGTGCATATATATTTATCATTGTTATCTCTTCCTTTTGAATTTTTCTCCTAACAATTATATAGTGACCTTCTTTATCTCTTTCAATCATTCTTGGTTTGATGCTCACATTGTCGGCAAACAGAATAGCTACCCCTTCTTTTTTCTGGGTTCCTGTTGCATGTAGTATTGTTTTCCATCCTTTGACTTTTAGTCTATGAATTTCTTTTTGAGTTAAATGTATTTCTTGTATATAACATATTGTTGGATCTTGTTTCTTGATCCATTCTGCAAGTCTGTTTCTTTTGATTGGTGAATGAAGACCATTTACATTAATAGTTAGAACTGATATGTATTGGCTTATCCTTGTCATATTTTCCTGCTTCCTTTTCCTCTCTGTTTAATTACTTTCTCTGCCTGGTGGTTTCTTTCTGTTGTTGTTCTTGGAATTGTGGTCATATTTATCTCTGTCTAGAATATCTTTCAGTACCCTTTGTAGTGCTGGTTTGGTAGTCATGAATTTCTTCAGTTGTTCCTTGTCATGGCAGTATCTTATTTCTCCATTAATTTTGAAAGATAGTTTTGCAGGGTATATCAATCTGTGTTGGAAGTTGTTTTCTTTCAGGATTTGAAATACTTCACTCCAAGCTCTTCTTGACTTGAGGGTTTGTGTTGAGAAGTCCGCTGTGATTCTGATGGGCTTTCCTTTATAGGCGATCTGTTTCTTTTCTGTAACAGCTTTTAATATTCTGTTCTTGTGCTCAACTTCTGGGATTTTGATTACTATATATCTGGGTGTAGATTCATTTTGGTTATGGCTGTTTGGAGTTCTACATGCCTCACTTATCTGTATGTCAGATTCTTTTCCCATGCTTGGTAAATTTTCTGCTATTACTTCTGGAAATAGTTTTTTATGTCAGTTGTATTGACTCCTGATTTTTCATTGACAACAATTATTCTTATATTATTTTTCTTTTCATCATCTTGCAGGTGTTCAATTGTTATTTCCTGATTTTTTGTTATTTTCAAGAGATCTTTCCTTTCATGATCACTAGCCACGGTCCTGTCTTAAAGGTCTGAAAGTTTGTCTTCAGTTTCATTCAAGTGGTTTTTCCAGCTTTCAGTGGAGTTTTTAATTTCCTGGATAGCTGTTTGAATCCATTTCATGTATTCTATTTCTTTCCTATATTGATCATTCATGGTTTCCATCCTCTTCCTATCATCATCTATTTTTTTAATCTATCTCTACTCTAGATTTGCTGAGTGAGTCCTTTATAAATGTTGAAATTTCTTTTTTTACCTGAGAGATTATTTCTGATCTGATTTCCTCTATAGCCTCATGGATTTGCTTCTTTACTTCGGTTGCTATCATTTCAGAAATTTCAGGTGTGTGTCTTCCAGTTTCTTCTATGTTGATGCCTCCTGGAGTTGTTCTGGGTGGGCTGGAGGTCTGAGATTGCATTTTGCTTTTTGTTCTTGTCACTTTCTATTTCAGAAACATTTGTTTTATTTTGTTTTCTGCGATGATCCTTGTGAGTTTTTGTAGTAGGTAGCTATATCACTAATATCAAGTCCTCTCTAGGAAAAGTTTGTTCTTCAGGATGTCTTCTGTGTGTAGGAGAGTCTTGATTTGTGTCTGTCCCAAGATCCTACCTTCCTAATTAATTAAGAGTGGGATATTGGTGTCTGTTTGGCTCAGTCTCCAGTCCTTTGGTGTAGGGCTCTTGTGGGGTTATTATCCCAGAGCTTCGCAGTGTTGCTACAGAAGGGAGAACAACTGATTACAACAGATATGACATCCCAGCTGAAGTAGTAAAATTAGCAATAACAATTTAGAAACTGACAAACTGTGGTAACTATTGATTTTGTACTTTAGGCCCTAGGAGCAATGGCTATAGTGGTATAACAGAACCGATTGTAAATTAGGAGTTTGTATGCAAAGTGTTTCCCCTTGGTATAGTGGTTTTCCCTGTGGTGGGGAAATTTAGGGAGGATAATGTGTAAAACAAATATAACTGGGGAGGAAGTAGAAGCAAGGCTGAAGGACAAAGGATGGTCATGCAGGGTCATTTGGGAAACTAGAGAAGGGGGTAGAAAAGAAAGAATGAAGGAGTATTCAAGGAATTATCTGAACTTGGTCTCTGGATTTAGGGATGGGATTAGTTTTCTGTGACTGGAGTTCTCCCCAGCCATTTAGAAAAGGGAGAAGAAAAGAAAAAAAGAAAGAAAGAGAGAGAGAGAGAGAGAGAGAGAGAGAGAGAGAGAGAGAGAGAGAAAAAGAGAGGAACAGCAACAAAAAAAATTTAAAAGAGAAAAAAATATTGAGAGAAAAGGGCTGGTTGCCAAGTCTTGGGTTCTTCCCACACTGGTTGCTGGTCCCTCGGTGTAGTGGGAGGGGCCAGTTACCTAAATTCCTCTGGCTGAGCTGGTTACCAAGTCCTGGATTCTTCCTGCCCCTGGATTCAATGTTGCATGGGATATTTCCACACCTCAAGGTCTGCCTGTCCATCTTGTGTGCCTTAGCCAGATTACTACTGTGTTACTGGTGTTTCTGCAGGTCTCTGGGACACTCCTCTCACCAGCCCCGCAGTCCTGGGGTGATGGTGGGAGAGAGGGGCACAGACTCACACTCCTCTCACCACGATGCAGCATATTGTTGGCTCTTGCTTCTTGATCCATTCTGCCAGTATGTGTCTTGATTGCTGAATTGAGACCATTAACATTGATGGTTGTAAGTGTTGACTTATCCTTGTCATGTCATTTTCCTGATGTTGGCTCCCCCACTTTTTTTCCCTACCTGTTTAATTGTTTGCCTTGCCTCATAGATTAATTCTGTTAGGGTTCCTGGAGTTGTAGTCCTTGTTATCTCTTTCTAGAATGTCCTTCAAAACATTTTGGAGTGCTGGTTTGGTGGTCATAAACTTCCTCAGCTATGCTTTGTCATGGAAGTGTCTTATTTCTCCATCAGTTTTGAAAGATAGTTTTGCAGGGTACATCCATCTGGGTTGAAGGTTGTTTTCCTTTAGAACTTGAAATACTTCACTCCAAGCTCTCCTTGACTTGAGGGTTCATGCTGAGAAGTCAGCTATGATTCTGATGGGTTTTCCTTTATAGGTGTTTTGTTTTTTTCCCTAACAGCTTTTAAGATTCTATTCTTGTGTTTAATTTCTGGAATTTTGATTATGATATGCCTGGCTGTAGATTTTTTTGATTACAGCTAATTGGAGTTCTATATGCCTCACTTATCTTTATGTCAAATTCTTTTTCCCCACCAGGGAAATTTTCTGCCATGACATCTGTGAACAGTTTTTTTTTTACATCATTTGTGCTATCTCCTGCTTTTTCATTGACTCCAGTCAATTTTAAGTTTTTCTTCTTTGCCTCATTTAGCAGCTGCTAGATTGACTTCTCATGGTACCTTACTATTTTTAAGAAATCTTTCTTTTCATGATCGCTACCCACAAGCCTGTCTTCTGTATCTGAGATCCTGTCCTCACATTGGCTTAATCTGCTGTGGATACTTTCAATGGAATTTTTATTCTCCTGGATATCTGCTTGAATCTGCCTTATGGATTCCATTTCTTTGCTATGCTGAGCATTCATGGTTTCCATAATTTTCTTAAGCTCCTCTATTTTTTTGTCTGTATCTGCTCTAGAGTCACTAAGCATGGTTTTACACCATCTCTGCAGTTATCTGAGAAATTATTTCTGATTTGATTTTTTCTTTTTCTTTTTTTTTTTTTTTTTATGTGGGTACCAGGAGTTGACCTCAGGACTTTGCGCTTGCCAGCAAGTGCTTGTGCTGCTGAGCGATATCACCGGCCCTTTTTTTCCTTTATGTGGGTTCTGGGAGTCAAACTCAGGACCTTGTGCTTGCCAGGCAGGTGCTTATGCCGCTGAGCTATCTCACTGGCCCTGGATTTTTTCTTGAGCCTCATTCAATTGCTTTGTTGTTACCACTTCAGAGAGGCCAGGTGGATGGCTTTCAGGTTGTTCCATCTCATTTCCCCCTGGGTTTGCCTTTGGTGAACTGGATATCTGGGGCTCCATCTTGTTTAAGTGTCTTCTCATTTTCTTTTATTTTTTAGTTTAATTCCTAGGGTGATGCTTGTAAATTGCCTATGGTGGGTTGCTTTATTGCTAGTATTTATGACCCTTAGGAAATGACTACTTCTGCAAAGTATTTTCCAGGTGTAACTGGTTTTGGGGTTTTGAGTCTGTTGCAAGATCCTACCTCTTCAATTTGTTGTGGATAAGAAGTTGTTGCCTATTCAGCCCAGCCCCTGATTCTTTGGCACTGTTCCACAGTATTTTCTATGTCCTTTAGTCAATCTCAGTCATGGAATACCAGGAAGAGTAGCTGTTTAGAACAATTATGTCCCCTTTGGATAAAGTGGCACCATCAGCAATAACAGTAGCGTCAATCACAACCTAGAAAATGACAAACTGAGGTAACCATTAATTTGCCACCTTTAACCATATGAACTAGATTTGTGGTTATATAACAAAATCTAAAACAGACCAGAAAATGATATGCAGTATGTAAGTCCTTAATATGCCAATTTTACCCTCAGGGGTCAAAATTTAAAAGAGGTTAGGGAAAAAATAGAGAAATAGAAGAAGAGGAAGAGATTAGAAGTAAGGCTGGAGGACAAAGGGGGATCATGCTAACTTTGGGAAACTGGTGCAGAAGACTGAAGGGAAAGAGAGAAGGGAGAGATAAAAAGAAGAACAGAACAGAACAACAACCACAAAGAGGCTAGAAAGCATGTTCACACTCACATAAAAAACAAGAGCAAACAATGAAGGAGAAAAAAACAAAAACAAAACCACCACCACAACAACAAAACAATAGAGAGAGAGGGAAATAAAAGAAAAGTCCACTTCCAGATTTGTCTCTGTTGTCACTGGTAGACAACATGTGGAGACAGAGTCCCGATATGTGCTGATTTATCCCAGCAAGCCAGCAGTAGCTTTTTGGCTGGGTAGTGGATAAACTCAGTGAGCCTACACCTTCTGGTGGAGACCAGACTCCTTCAGCCTACAGTCATCAGTGCACCTTCTGTGGGCCTGAGCCCAGCTGGGAGCTGCTGGATGGAGCCACAGCTGCTCTGAGTTCTGAGCTCAGTGGTCCCTCTCCATATTGATTCCCATAGTGGTTGTGTTAGTTTACATTCCCACCAACAATGCATAAGGTTTCCTTTTTTGCCCACAGCCTTGCCAACATTTGCTGCTACCTGATTTCTTGATCATAGGCAGTCTTTCTAGAGTAAGATGGAATCTTACTTGCATTTCTGTAATAACCAGTGATGTTGAACATTTTTTCATATATTTATTGCCATTTGTGTTTTTTCTTCTGAGAATTATGTATTCATTTCAGGTGCTCATATTTTGATTGGGCCTTTTATTTTTTTGGGGGGTCTAACTTCATAATATCTTTATATATTCTAGATATTAGTCCTCTGTTCGAAGTGTAGCTGGCAAATTTTTTTCTCATTCTGTAGGCTGTCTTTTCACTCTGCTGGTTGTTTACTTAGTGGTGGAGAAGCTTCCTAATTTGATATAAACCCATTTGTTGATTTTTTTTCACTTGTTTTTTTATTTTAAAGAGAAAAAACAAAAACAGTGATATAAAATTTCAAAACAAGATAGTAGGAGAGTAACAGTGGTTAATAATTGCGTATTGTTTTCTTCAAAGTAGTTGCTGGTATTACAAGATATAAGCATGAAAAATTGATCAAACAATATAGGCACAAACCTTTCTTTTCAATGAACTAATAGAAATTAGTAGTATAACTATGTTAACTATCTTGTGTATATATATATTTTTAACTATATATATATATATATATATATATATACATATTCCCTTTCCATTTATTTATTCTTGATGTTATTTCTTGTGCAACTGGAGTGTGCACATATTTTTAGTTAACACTCCTTTTGAGTCAGCAAAGTCATGCTTGGTTTCCCTCCCCAATAATTTAGTGCCAGCTGTTTCCTCCACTTAAGTGAATAACAAATACATATGCTAGCCTTTTGTTCTCTTGTCTCTTTTCCTCTACACACTGTGACTCTGAATTTGAATGTCTTGGCCCTGCTGGTTTTGGACACATTTACCCTCTCCTTTCCTGGAATAACCCTATTTGGTGTCTAGAGTAGGCAGGAAACTTCTTCCCTCCAGCAAATGAAGTTTGAGTGAATTAAACTAATGAGAACCTGTGAAACAAACAGAACCATGAATAGACTCACTCTTTTTCTCTATTAATTGGTTTAATCATTAAATATTTCTGGGGGGCTTATACAGGCCAGGAATTCTGGTTCGTGGACATAGATACAGTTATGAACAGGGTAAAAATACACCATGGAATATTGAATCTTACAGTGCAGTAGAAATAGACACTGCGCAAAACGTACATGGATAAATGATTTAGGGTTGGGACCTGAGCTATTCAGGAAATGTATACAATATAGAGAGAGGCTATGACAGGATGACTCGGTGAGTCTAGAGAAATCAAAGGAGGTTTTACTGAGGAGGTAACAACTTTAACTTGAGGTAGGGTAAAAGAAATATGTAGAAAAGAGAAAAAGAGACAAAGAAATCAAAACTACAAATTTTATTTTTAAGACCGTAACTTCTGGGATCCAGTCAGTTACTCAAGGCAATCCCTATCTGCATTCCCTTGGATAAAATTAGGTTCCTTTCCTTCCAGACTCATCACAAATTTTTCAGAAATACTATAAGTTCATGAATTGGCTTAATTGAGAAAGAACAGGAAACTGATCTTAAAACAAAGGTACAGGTTGAGAAAATTCAAGGAATGCTTAAATTACCTATCTTAAAAGCACGGCAAAATTGGTCTCACACCTGTGATATGGGTCAGTATCCTTCCCCCTCCCCAAGAAAAACATAAATGTTCCCAGTTCCAGGAAATAATGCACCTTTTTCTTGAGGGCTCACACTATTTCTTTGAGTCTGTATCTTTCGATTTCTGCCTAATAAAATCCTTCCTCTCTTATTGACTAGTCCTGAAATCCTTCTTCCATGATGAGTCAGCAAACCAGCAAATCTATTCTATGAATAGGGAGGGTTTCGTTCCTTATCTCAGTTTTGGAAACTTCCTAGGATTCTATCAGGTGACAAACTGAAGCTTAAAATGGAGTGTGTGTGTGTGTTGAGGGGGGTATGCCTCCATACAGGTACAAAGTTCCTGTGGTAGAAAGTAGCACAATACTTCCGAAGAACTGAGAGAAGGCCATTGCGGCTGAATTATGGTAAGAGGAAGGTGGATATGAATGAGACTGGAGAAGTAGGTTGAGCCAGGATTTTCTAGACCATGTTATGACTTTTCATTTTTATTTTAAGGGTAATGAAATTTAGTTGAAGGGTATTAAGTAAGAGCATTACACATAGGTATTTACATTTCTAAAAGATTATTTTAGTAGCTTTTGGAGAATGAATTCAAAGGGACCAACAGAGTGTACAAAGAGACTTATTGGTGAGGGTATTTCAGTCATGCATATGTAAATGGCTAACTTCCCAGTCTGCAGTACTGTTTAGAATAAATAGAATTGAAAGATTCAAGAAATATTTAGAAGATTTAATTGAAAATTTTGTAATCGATTAGAAAAGGAGGGGCGAGGGAGAAAATGGGGTTGTTAAATCAGTTATTATGTAAAGGACCGCACCATTTTCTATGACAGCAAACAATGAAATAGAAGTGCAACATTAGGATAAAGATGACATTTAGGGTAACATTAGGGTAAGGCTTTGGACATGATTAAGAAGCTTATAAGAAATCCATGTGGGAAGATCTTTTTATGGAGTAAGTGGTAGAAGAAACTGAAAAGCAGTAGAGAGTTTTTCCAAGCAGAAAGATGAGGTCAACTATGGAGTCTCCACAAAGATGTCCACGAAAAGGAAGACAGGATTTTGCCATAAAAGCTATTGGGAAAGACTCTTTCAGTGGAGTTTGAAGGAAAGATGAAAGGAAGATTGAAATGGACTAAAGAGTACACATGTAGGAAAAAACTGGAGCTAGGCAATCATTTTAGGAAATTTGGTCTTGGTGGTATGGAAAGGCTTGGGAAAGAATGTGACACTGTATATTTGTTTTTCTAAAATGAGAGATAAAAGGTTTTGTTTAAATGATAATTGAGAAAATTTGAGAGAAAGACAGAGAGGCATTAAAGATAAAATTACAGCTATAAAATAACAGTTGATAATGTAAAGCTCTTGAGGAAATTGGAGGAGCACCATATGTACAGATCCTGGTCCTGGAAAGAATAGTCCTTTCAACTTCTACAATTGTGGTAACTGAAGAAAGGCAAGAATAAGGACATTTATCCTATCCCAAAGCCAAGGAGTTTACCCTTTATACGGATCCCAACCCTTCTCTATTTTGAATTTCTTCCTCTGTTGTCAACTCTTAAGAGTCTGTTTTCCTGCCGCCTTTGGGTTTAAATAATCTTTTATCTTATACAGACACTGATAATTTAATTTTGTGTCTTCTAATGCGGGAGTACCGAACCCCAGGTCTGTAGACCAGTATTAGATGCTCATAGGAGCTTGAATCCTACTGTGATCTGTGAATGCGAAGGATTCATGCTCATTTGAACCATCCCCAAACCACTATAAACTCCCCACCCTCCCCTGCTTTTCAGGTCTGTGGTAAAATTAACTTCATGACGATGCCAAAAATGTTGGGAATCACTGTTCGTACAGATCAAATACTTTTGAATCCAGGTTTTGTTCTCTTCCTGTTCCTGAGGACTTTATATTTCAGATGAATTCTTGCCCAGTGGTTTCTTCTTAGTTATGATTCTAATATTTTCTATCCTGTGCTATAAATGTTGAACTATTTTATCCTTGACTTGAAGTTCCCCATCTATATCAGAATCTATGCTCTCCATTTGCTTCTAATTAAGCTTCTAGTTAAACAGACTAAACATCCAAACTTCAGTTTGTCTGTGCCTGAGAATTCCTGAAATATAAACAATAAAGAAACTATGATATGTTTAGGAATTAGGAGTGGAAAGTGAATCTATAAAAGCAAAACATGGCTAAATATCAAACTGAGTAGTTTAGACTTTATTTGGGAAAATGTTAAAGCAAAACATTAATGAAAAGTCTGACTATTGCCCCTGCTTGATATCATCCTGGGCTGCAGTGTGTGCACTTGGAGCTGCATCAATTTCAGAGCTGATGTATTTTAAGTCCCTTGGGAGAAATAAGAACCAAGACCAGAGGTCATTATAACATCTCTGGAGCCATAAAACTGGCATTGGAAGTATACTGAAAGACTTTGACTTAAAAAGAAAACCATCACAATTAAAGCAAGTATTAAAGAGAGTAATTGATGAGATGTTTGCCAGCTTTGAATTAATTAAATGGAGCTTTAATTTATAAAAGTGCTGGTTGCAGCAAAATGGAACCATTACTCTCCAATGCAGTGAGGCAGTAACATTATCCCATTATAATTCATTTCACAAGTCAACTCTTCTCAACTTCAATCTATTTGCAAAGGTAAAGTTAAAATGATCAAAATGCAATATGTATATGTACTAATTCCATGAAGTGAATATAAGTAACAAAAACAGTTACTATAATAATTTTTAAAAAGAATGAAATGACATTTGCATTGCTAACAGGAAAATCATTCCTTCATTCTAAATTAGTCAAACAGAAATTGTTCCCACTTTTACTTGGCTTCTATGTTCTTGTCCTAAATATCAATAGGATTTGAGGTAAATTAGTCCTGGAGACAGAAAATCACACAATAAATTCTGAAAATCTAGCTAACAGGATTCCAAGTCTGTGCTTTATGCTTGCACATCTGTTTGAGCGCATGGCCATGTGTAGAGATGTCTGCTTTTAGTGACATGGGCTAGTGTGGGATGTATCGATTGGGTTCTTCCTGCCATTGACTGTGTAACCACCTGTCACTTCTCCAAGCTGTGAATCATGTTGACAGAATGTATTACATTCTATGAATTTTTTCTTTATCTAGAAAATTTGTAACTGAAGCATACTTGCGTTTAAAAGGGTGCTCTGCCGTATTGAACAGACATTTGAAATATTTGTCTTGACCTGGATAGTGAGTTTATCTGCTAGCACAGAAGATCTTTAACATGAAGATCTTTTCAACCTCTCTTTGCTTTGGACTTCTACCTTTGTTATCTGTAATAATCCTTTTAGAATCTGTGCATGGACGACCATATCTTGCTCAAGGTATGTGCACATGGCTCTATCAGACAGGTGGGGAAATATTCCTTGTTTTCTGTGTGCATCACTTTGATTTTTTTCTGTCCTTTATGAAATAAGGTTTTAAGACAGTAATAACTAAATGACCAGACCTCCTTTAAATAGTTGCTATTCTGAATTTAATGTAATAGATGATAATTTTCTTGTCAAATAAATTGCACCAAATTAATTTTATCTAAAATTGTGCTAAATTAATTTCAACTACACTTTATTTTTTTCTATTATGTAGCATGTGTTTTTTATTGCACTGTATGACCAATGATCAGGAATGCTTAAATAGTAATACACAGAAACGTAATCAGCACACATTCCAAAATTATATCTTGGAGAAAGAAGTAGATATTCCTTGCCTCAGATTGTTAGTAAATTACCCCCGAAAGAGAGCATCTCAGAGAAAAATACATCAAGGTGAAAAATGTGTGCAGAGATTTGAAGATATTAATACATGGGGAAATCTCCACAAAACTTGTAGGAGGGCAATGCTTTTTGAATTGACTTTATTTATCATCAGATTTCTATCAAATTTATGGTACTTATGTTAAGTGAAGTAATTAAATATACAAAATCTATAAAAATCTATAACATGATAAAATTGATGAAAATAAATTTCTACTCTTATCACTTTTCTATCTTTCAAAACATTTTGAATACATTCTATAGTAAAAGAAGCACTTAATCTGAGAATTAGTAGAGCTAGATTTAATACTGATTTTTTAGGTAAAACAAATTTAATCTCACTGAAACTTTTATATATTTCTTCGTATTTTAAAGCAATGGCCTGAAATAATGTTCTTAAAGTAATATTTCTTCCAATTTGAGATTCTGGGGTTTTCTTTCATCTAATTGACCTCCTCGCCAGGAAACACATATCCCTTACACTTCTCTGACATCTGGGGAACAAAGACAGAATGTAGTAAGTTTTATTTATGTGACACTAAGTTGATAACAGAGGATCAAATTTATTAGAGCAGTGCTTCTGGCAGTGGAAATAAAATTTGATAAACCTTATTATTTATTTATAATTTTTTTTAACATTGAAAAGCAAATAGTATCAGAAACATAAATATAAGCCTAGGAATCAAAGATCCTGGATTTAGCCATAGTACACATATTTTATCTTGGTCTCTCCAGTGAAAATCATGGAACTTGGTAGGCGTCACTGTTCTTTCTGTACAATAGTGAGATTCCTAATGTTTAACACAGCATACAAATGATGAAAAATATGGCCATTTGTTGAAGACACAAATTAGTATGTGTCAGTGGTAACTCTAACTTCTGATTTCATGTGTATATGAAATATAAAAAATCTAACTCTTCTGACTTCAGAATTCCACACAGTGATTTGATTGTACCACTAGCAATATAGTGGAAATATTTCTCTCTGGGGATCCCCTTTGATCTCAGTGTTGTCATATGTAGATAAGAAAAGAAATTATTAAGATTACTTTCTGATCTAAATTCTCCAACATGAGAATGGTTTTCTCTAAATAGGCACATATTTCAAAGCAACCACATATTCAGCTTTATTTTAATAAGCATGTATCTGCTAACACAGACCCTGAAGTTAGGGTCCCAGCCTTCTCACTCTGTGGGAAAGAATACCCCACACAAATGATGCGATCCTGCCAGCTTTTATGTGGCAGGGGACTTATTAAAGTGTGCTCAGTGATAAGCCTAAAATTTGGAAATTTGCTTACCGAAAAAGTGGAAAAAAAGAATATCATAATGAAGAAGACTATGGATAATTTATTTTTTGTTATATTATCATTTGGGAAGTTTCTGACTTTCTGTCTCTATTTACTAAGAAGCTACACATATGAATGAAAAGATAGGGACCAACTTAGTGTTTTAAGATTCAGTGTTTTCTGTGTGTTTTCCAGAGCTCTCACTTTAGTGTCTGAGTAGATTTACCATTCTTTTGCCAAAGGTACCTCTACATGCAGATAATTTATATTCAAGCTGACAAGAATTCTGAGGGCAAATATTTATATACAATGATCGGTGGAAGTTATGCAGGTATAGTCACTGGAAGCAAAAAATATATTCTTTTGTGTGAAAAGCATTCCACTTACATATGCAGAAAAATGGACAGTGGATTAAACAGATGAAAGCTTGTAATCTTTCTGTACTTTTCCAGTTAACTTCTTAGTCTTTATAAATTCTCTAAGTTGAAAGCAATGAATCATAGCTCTCTTTCTGAAACAAGTTGTCATTATCTTCTGGCTCTAAAATATAGCTTTTTTTCTCCTAATTAAAACATTTTAAAGATTGTAACTTAACATTTTGATGATTAGAATAAAGTTATATTATTAAATAATCATGTATTTCTCTAAACTAAACTCGCTTGAGATTTTTGTATAATTGATATGAAGCAAAAATATTCTATTACTATTTCAGATGTTCAAAATGAAAAACAAAAGCCCTACACAGATCATTTCTATGTCCATGAAGCAAAGAAAATTGAAGAACTGAACAATAAATTAACTTTTGTCCATGTAGAAAACATTGATGCTGTCATCCCTTCCAAATCATTTTCCTCTTTTCAGTTAGTCATTTAATTTAGTTAATAAACTGACATTTTCTAGACAAGGAGAAGACAAATGATATAAAGAAAAAATCTAGTCAGGTTTTGGGCCATTCCTGTAGCTGAAACCACAGTACTGTCCCTCATAAACATCAGCCTTATCAATCTACTTCTGCCCACAGTTAATATGAAGAAAGATGGAGGGAGAAAATGATCTCATAGAAGTTATATGACAAATGTTTTATTTTTTGGCTACTTTTCTAAGGTCATTGCATTATACTAAGTATTATTTCAATGGCATCATTAAAAGATTATGTATTATGTATTCATATTTCATTGCTTGATTCAGTCTGTTGGAATTTCTGGTCTAGAATAAAGACATTTATAGTGCTGAGAGAGTTAAAGTCCTGGGCAACTAACAGCTGTGAGGTAAATCAAAATGACTGAAAGATGCCAATATGGAAAACAGGTAGTATTCCAGTTCTTCCCCAAGGTTTCATTGGAAAGTTTAAAGGAAATCCCTAAAAACAATTTGGCTTGTATTTAAATGTGTATATCAAGTCAGACCACAAAAACATTATTATTTTTTTAATTAAAAAAATTTTTTGGTTTTTATATCTCATTTCAAAAACACAAAGTATAACAGGGAAAGTAACATTCATCTGTGCTTCCACTACCAGAAGATCACAGGTAAAACTTTAGGGTATACCTTTCCACGAATGGTCACGATCTCTTTCTCTGTTCTTAACTTTTTGCTGATTTTTAAAATGGTCATTTGGATCTCACACCTGTTCACACGTGTTTTATTGATGAATGCAAGCCATTTAAATAGAAACACTTTCAGTGACTCAGGACTGAAAATCCTGGTATGTGATCATTACAGGAAATGAATTGTTTCCAGATGAAGATACAAATCACGAGGAACTATTGCTGGCTCTACTGAGTAAAAATTTTGATTTACAAAGGCCTTCCAAGAAGGGTGAGTTAAGAATAAAGTCAAACTTTTTGTATTGAAAATAAGATTTAGGCCTGCTTTCTCTATTAATTTACATTAAATTAAATAACCTCTACTCCCTTATATGCCACATGGAAGGCTTGAATGTCGTTTCATACTTATAACTGAAAGCCCTGGAGTCATACAAATATGGAAATCTTATTTTGTTTGATTTGAGGGTCCTAATGGGATGGGTAAACATCCAGTTAAAAAGAATTACCTTTATTCATCTTTCCTTTCATTGACGAAATTCCACTGACACAGTATTTTATCTTATTAAATATTTCAAGAGTATTACATTGGTTTCCACTAGAAATTTCACAAATTAACTGCAGTTTTGTGGTGTTGAATTTACTAACTTTTTCAATCAAATTCTTCCAGTTTGGGAAATGGCTACAGTAGAGACACCAAATTGAAAATTAATGCTACACCAAGTGAGATTGTTTTCACTTGAAGAATAGGAGAATCTGAGTGACAAATATGCATCAGACTGTTCTCTAGGAAATTTGATATTTTGCAGAAATTTATCAAGTATGGCCTACAATAAAATGTGGCAATATGAAAATGTGTTGCCTCTCAAATAATACTTGAAGTATTTTTTAAAATATTTATATTTACAGGACAAAATATTAGTTAAAGGAAAACCTTAGGATTGTGGAGGTGTAGCTTGGTGGCATAGTGCTTTTCTATCATGTTGAGTTCCAAGTTTCATCCCTGGCACTAAGAAATAAATAAATACTTTTAAAATAAGTAATTTTTAAATACTTTAAAATTAGAAGTAAGGTGTTTTCACTGGAGAAATAAATGAAATTATATAAAGAAAACCTCATACTTAAGTTGTACAACTTGGAAACTTCAGTTTAACATTAACATTTTGGAAAAATTTCCTTCCTAATTGAATTAGTCATAAAATTTGTGTTGTGCTTTATTTCATTTAATATTGCTTCATGATAATTTCCTTATATCATGAAAAACACGGGAGTTGATTTATCAGTAATAGTCCATGTTGGAACAATGATCTATTTTAGAAAACTTTATTGTTAGAAATAATCATTTTCACGTGGTATGGATGAATGTATTTCAGTATTGTGGGCATTGAAAAATATATTATGGGTTTTATATTACTAATGGGTGGGTGACCTCAAATTATACGAAAAAGAAGTTTTCCTTTCACATAAAACGATGAATGAGTATCCTGAAGTGAATTAAATATTACTTGCAATGTATAATTTTCATGACAAATGTTTCTTGCAGATGTAGAGCTTGATAACAAATTAGAAGAATTTAACCAGGTAAGGAAATACTTAAAAGTTCAATTTGCATAACAATTATATGGCAATTTCTTTTTGACACAATGATTTTTCTTTTGTTTATTTGTTTGTTTGTTTGTTTGTTTTTGTGCTGGTAATTCAACGCAGGGCCTCATGCATGCTGTGCAGGCATTCTACCACTAAGCTATATCCCCAGCATGACAAAATATTTAAAAAAAACAACAAACTATTAGTACTGTAATGCGAAACTTTTATTCCTGCTGGAGAAAGAGTAAAGTGATTCACTAGGAATAAAAGCAAATTATACTAAAATACTACATAGAAAACAAAAGTGTGGCTGATGTGATCATAGCATAAAATGTACAGAAATCTGTATTCTAGTTAGCTCCCTAGTTACCTAACTAGGAGATCTCAGGCTGTGTAATATTCTCTAGAAAGCTCATTTATAAAATTTGAAGCTATAGATGGATGTTTTCTGGAGTTATTGTTTTTTTAAACAGCAGGAATCTTTTCTCCCAAAGCAAATATAAATTCGCAATAAGAGTGGAGCTACTCCACTTCAAGCAGCTGGTTTGGGGGACTGCAGTGCTCCTCTTTTGTTAGGAAGCTCCCTTCAAACCCATCTTCCGTACTCCTTCGTGTGCTATGAAGGACACTGAATGATACATCTACATTACTGCAAATACAACTGGGTGCTATTCCATTATTCTTCAAATTGCATGGCCAAGCAGAAGAAAGAATTATTCCCTTCATTCCCTTCTGAGCAGCAAAGACATGGAGTCCTGCAGTGGTCTAGGCTGAATGCGTCTTTGATAAGTTAGGTCTTCAGGATTTAGGCATTTAGAGAGCTAGCTTAAACTTAAAATGGGTTGAATACTGGGGGTAAAGTACTTCACCCTACCTGTTAGAAAGGACTTCAGGAAATCCAAGCATTCACATAATTCCCCAGAGCTCTGCTCATTATAGGTGACATAAAATCAAGTCCAGCCACACAGGCTACATTTACAGGCTTCCTATTAATTTATACCCAGAGGTGACTTCCTTTGTCAAAATCTGTTTCTTTCTGATCTCTGGTTGAGTCATGTATCTTTTTCACCCAGCTTGTAGATGCAAATTTCTTGTTTATTATTTATTTCTTTTTCTTTATTATCTTTTATTCCTTTTCATTCTGTTTCCCTCTTTCTTTCTTTCTTTCTTTCATGTTTCCTTTTTTTTTTTTTTTTGGTGGGTACCGGGGGTCGAACTCAGGACCTTGCAGGCCAGCAGGCACCCATGCCATTGAGTGATATCACCAGCCCTTTTTTCGTATGTGGGTACAAGGAGTCGAACTCAGGACCTCGCACTTGCCAGGCAGGCGTTTATGCTGCTGAGCTATCTCACTGGCCCTCCTCTCTTTTTTTCTCTTGTTTTTACTTTTCCTGTATCCTTCCATAGAGAACAACATGGTTAATATTAAAGATTAATTAAGTATCATTTTTAATTTTTAGCAGATAGAAAATCTAAAAGGACAACTTACAAATGCAGAAAATCTAAAAGGACAACTTACAAATGCAAAACAGGCTGAGATATCCTATGCTATAAATGGTCTGTCCTCTTCCCATCCTAACAAACGAGGTAAGCTTTCTTTTCAAGGTTCCAAAATTGACTTCCAAAAGATTCATTTTGCAATTATTTCTGATTAGGAAGAGATTAAATTGACTTTTTAATTCAGTGGTGATTATCAAGAACAAAGCTCATATCTAAAAAAATAGATTCCAATGACATTGTTCTCATAGCTCTCTATGTGAGCTTTGTCATGGTTGTCACATTAAGTAGAAAAGTCACACTCTCCAAGCTTATATGAAATAGTTTCTTACTGCTTAAAACTCTGGCTTAAATACTGATACCAGCAGGATCAAAAGTGGAGATAATCAAGCTTTGAAGTCAATTCCAACTTTTAGAGCCTATTCCTTGACATGAAGGAAACCCTCACTGCTGTAACACTGGTTATGAACTCAAGGTTTGATTTAGAACATTCAGTTTTAGGAAGATGATCCTTTTGGAGTGCCTAAATTGTCGTAACTCTTCCAAGAAATTCAGATTTTTTTTTTTTTGTACTGGGAATTGAACTCAGGACCTTGTGCTTGCCAGGCAGGCACTGTGCTACTGAGCTATATCCCTGGCCTGAAAGTCATGTTTCTTGTGGACTTGGTTCTTACTTTTGAAAAAATTATATGTACCGTATTTCTTTATTCCTCAGGGATACGAGATTCTTAAGGCATATTTGTTTTTACTTGTCACCCATCCCAGATTTCTCTTAAACTTTTGTAAAAACATAATTTTACAATACTTTTAAGAGGAGAGAGGATAAACTAATGTTAAGATTTTAACATATACCAAGCATTTTCATACTTTTATGTCTCAAGATATAGTGCTTATGCACTGAAAGTCTAGAACTGGATTGTCTTGACTTCGATATTTCCTGACCATGTGACCTTAGTCAATTATTTACTTTCTTATGCTTTCTTTTTAATTATCCCAAAATGAATGTAGTTAAAATGATTTTCATGGGATTGTTAGGATTAAATGAGTTAGTTTAATTTAGAACATTCCCTGCTACATTGTATTATATAAGTTTTACTTCTTAAAATTATTTGGTAATTACTGCTGTAATTATTTGTTCTCCATTATAGTTATACTGTGACTATTTTATAGATGACAAATCTACATTTTAGAGGGATTACATTATATGCCCCATATAATTGAACAGGTTTAGCTAATGAATCTGAGGGAGAAAGATGTATAAGATGAAGTAGAAGGTAGAAGGGAAGGAATTTTGAGCTTGTTGAAATGTCCTTGGGAAACCACTGCAAAGTTACAAGCAAATCAGTGATCACTGTAAAATAAATTTTAACAGAATCACTCTTGATTCTTTACGCAGAACATATATATTGCAAAAGATGGAAGCAGAGACCTTTAGTGAGGCTATTTTAATGGTCTAGAAGATAAATGGTGATAGCTTGTCCTAGTAAGTTGAGAAGGGCTCTGGTTCTAAATATATTTTGAGCAAAGTGTCAACAAAATGTGCTGTGGAATTACATGTATAGTGTAAAAGAGTGAGAAGTATCAAAAAATGACTCCAAGCTATAATGTGTTAGCAATTTTAACACAAATCTCAGAAGCTTAATGTAATAAAGTCCAGTGGATGTAGCACAGTAACTCTCTTAGTTACTTTCCTGGTTGCTGGGACAAAATAACCAATGCCAAAATTTAAGAGAGGAAGTGTTTATTTAGCTCACAGTATGTAGAGGTTTCAGTCCATAATTGGTTGGCTCCAAGGCAGGGTGCCTTGGCAGAGAACAATTCATGGTACCCACATGGCAGCAAAAGCAACCAGGGAAAGGTAGGACTCTTTCTGTCCCTTAAATTGCATACAGTTTACTGGGATTAGGGTGGTCCCTATCCAATCAGTGGACTGATGCAGCAATCACTCACCCTTAATCCCAGCACCGCACTGTGAAGCAATCACACACTGTAGATTCAGACACCTCTGAAAAAACTCTATGACTGGGGCCGGTGAGATGGCTCAGCGGCTTAAGCACCTGCCCGGCAAGCGCAAGGGCCCAAGTTCGACTCCCGGAACCCACATACGAAAAAGGGGCCGGTGATATAGCTCAGCGGCACGGGCACCTGCTGGCGCGCGAGGTCCTGAGGTCGACCCCCCGGTACCCACAAAAAAAAAAAAAAAACCTCTATGACTGCATGAGGCTTTGGGGGGGGCATCTAGACACAAACCATAGCAGTAACTTTCTGTTTTGTAGCTACACTATATAGAATGTTGATATATCTTAATGGCTTCCATGATTGCCAAGGCAGGGGAGAAGCATAGATGACACGTTCTAGCTCTCAACTGCCTCAGTTCAGAAGTGACATACGTCACTTCTACTGAAGTCCATTGTACAGAATTACTCAGTTGGGGATCCACCAACATATTGGCAAGATCAGGTAGTAAATATAAGGAAATACTTGTATCATTCTGGGAGCACTGCCTCTTCCACAGTCAATCCTTTGTTCTCTTCTTAAAGACATAGACCACCCTCATCCCATTCCAATTAGAGACAATTGTAAATCCCTTTCACTGAGAGCACACACACAAAGAACAGGTTTTCCAAGATAGACTCGTCAGTCTTCATCAGATACAATGTGGTTACTCTTACAGACCTTGTAACTAAAAAGTCAAGCTATTCATCCCACACAAATCCAACAGTTGGTAGAGGAACAGGGAAAAAGATAACTGCAATCAATAGTGCCATTCATAATGGAGAAGAACAGGAAACAAACCCCAGGCATGGGGTTCTGAAATCCTGTTGGGAAAATACTGTGAGTACCTCCTTACCTTGTGGATGGAGAAGGGTTTCTTGAATCAGATCTGCTAGTTTCTAGAATGATTCCTTTGCCCATTGTACTGTTTCTGAGGATTTGCTTTTCCATCATTATCCTTGAGCATATGTCCTACTTGGGGGAAGATTCCCTTCTTGTGAACTGCAGTTTTTTTTAGGTCTCTGAACTTTTGCAAATTTGGTGGTACTTATTTTGTTTTACAATACCAAAGACTTTTTTTTTTTTTTTTAATTCTAGGGTTCATGGTTTCTTTGGCAGTAACATTTTTCAAAAATTTAGAAAGCATGTCAACTATTTTCTATGCACAAATATTTTCTTAAAAATCTTTTAATTATTTTGCGTTCTCACCCCCTACTTAACAGCAGTTACTTTGTGGATATTTGGAACATCCCCTAAAGGGCAGATGCTTAGTCTGATTTTTTTCCCTGAACACTTTAATCCAACTGGTATATCCTGACCCATTGTCTCTGAAAGTCATTTTAAAATTTAATTTCAGTGTTTGGGATCTGGAAACAGTTAACTCTTTCAACATTTCAAGACATTTTGGAATTCTCTTCATTCCCTTTTTGTTTAAAAAAACATACCAGTTTCTTCCTGTTCTCGGAAACTCTTGTTATTTTTGCCTCAGTGTATCCAAAACAAAACTCTCTTCCAACCTTTTCTTCTAGAAGTTTAAGAGACACACGTTCTAAATTCTAAACTGTTTCAGATGCCAGTTTTACCACATTTGTTGCTATTTGATAAGATGGCTCTTAAATTTTCCAACATATGATATCAGTTTCCCAGGCTTCCTTTAATGAAATGATAAGACTGTGTCACAGTTTAAGTACTTCTTAGAGTAGCATCTGGCATCAAATGCTACAATGTTCTAAGTACACTGAGATGTGCTTGGCAAACTGCTTTAAAGAAAATAACCATAAAATTTCAGTGGTACAACTTTCTATGAATTTTATTTTGGGTTTACACAAAGCTTTATGTATGTTGGTCATTTTTCTTCAGCTTTGTGCCTATACTGTGAAGAACACATGATATCTAATGTCACGATAGCAGGATAGGTGGGGCTCAAAGGAGGTAAATATGCTGTAATTGCTAGAACTAGGTGCAGGATCTGCAACTAAATGTGATGAGGTTGGGGGCATGTGGTAAATACAGAGATGTACAAGAAACAGTGCTTCTTCTACTGTGAATATTTTGGACTGATTATGCAATGCACTCTATGACAATATTCCCCAGTAGGGATTTGTGTAGACAATATTATTTTGGAATTTAGGAAAACAACCCAAATTGGAGATAGAAATTTGATGTTTACCAGCATACCCACATTTAACATTGTTATGAGACCATCTAAGAGTGACACCAGATATAGAGAAAATATATCCAAAGACTGATGCTCAAGACACTCTAAAGTTAGAGACTGGGTAGATGAAAGAGTACTAGCAAAATGACTGAGTAAGATAAGCCACCAAGGAAGGAGGCAACAAAGAAAATAATATCCAGAAGTTAAGTAAAAGAACTGTTTCCTGGAAGGAGCTCTGGAAAGTTATGCTACATCCAATAAGATGACCGCTGAGACATTCCAATTGAATTCAGCAATAAAATATCATTTGTTGGGCGTAATGACACATGTCTGTAGTCACAGTTACTCAATCCCAGCTATCTGAGAGGCTGATACAGAAGGATTATAGGTTCAAAGCCAGTCTGGGCAACTGGTTCAATGATCTAGAGAAGCAGGTCAGGTCTATGGTACTTGTCCTGCATGTGTGAGGTTCCTGATTCAATCCCTAGTACCAGGAAGAAGAAAACAAAAGGGTCACTAGTTGCTTTTACAAGAATTGTTGATGAATATTTGTTTAAAGAGATCATGACTAAAGAACTGGAACCACTGATAGTAGACAATCCCTTTGAAGAATTTTGTTCTAAAGGGTAGAAAGACATCGGGACAAAAGTTAGAATAGTTTGAGTGTCACAGAAGTTTGTTGTTGTTGTTTTGATTTTTGGTAAGGAAATACTGAAATGTGTCCCTACGTGATAATAGCTAAGTAAATATTTATGGTGATGGTCACAAAAACTTAACCTGCATTTTGTGTGAAGTCAGTGCTATTGGCATGACTAGACGCTGACTACCATAAATACCAATTAAGATGAAATGAGCCCAGAAATCCACTTTAAGCTGGGAAGAATTTATATTTACTGTGAAATGTTATAATTTTTTTAAATCATTTAATATACAGGGTAGTTGATAAATGCCTACAGCAAACATAGCTGCCTAATACCTAACATCATGCTAGAAAGAGGAAAGCAAGAGTAAATTAGATAGACATCAAGAGACACCAGAATCCTGGCTATAGTTTTTACTTCATGTAAATGATAAATGATACATGAGCACCAGGGAGGTGGCTCTTCTGGCAGTACCGTTCATAGCAGTTCCTTTCAACTGGATCCAAAAAGTTCTCCAAACTATATTTCATTGCATACTTAATTGAGTTGCTCTTGTGGTACAAGTCTTGGCTAAATGTAGGTTTATATTTTTCTTCCAGACAGAGATATTCAAAGGATAAAGAGGGTAGTGATGATAACTTTCCAAAGCATACTATAAAAAGAAGATCAGATTAGTGGGCCAAGGTCCTCAGTTCCATGTCTGAAAATAAACTTCTGCTTTCACAAGGTTTGAATGTGGTTTTACCTTAAGAAAAGCTGTGGCTCTTGCAGAAAAGAGAAGTAGAGGCTCAGTGCTATTACAATACTTTGTGCTGATGTGGTGATGAGCACAAGGGTTCCTGTCTGAAAGTGAATCTAGTGGGGAGGGAAAGGGGGGCGAGCAGATAGACTTTTATTATTCTTTTAACCAGTGGCTGAACTATTCTATGAGGTTTTTGAAAACTCTTTTTCATTGTGCATCCTGTTAACTAATAGTGAATTGAAGACTTATCTCCAAAGGTCTTAGTTTTTTAAGCCATTTAGAGAGAAAGAGATTAGAGACCACTTATAATAATTTAGACGAAACTATTATAAAGAAATTGATTGGGAATGGCCTGCAGAAGATTTATAATGATTTATTTATGCAGTTGGAGATTGAAAAGGCACTAAATCTGGTTTACCTGCAGCATCATTTTATGATCAGAGTATGCAGACTCAATGTGATAAAGAATGAATCTACTTAAATATTATTTGGTGGTTTGCAAATTTAAACTCTTTTTCTTCCTCTTTCCTCAACAAATAGAAGCACATTTAGCCCTTATTTTATTTATGTGACTTCCTCTTTTTGTAACATAGAGGTGTGAGTCTCATAGGCTAACCCACCGTGTTCTCTGGACTGTGTATTACACGTGTTGTAACAGTGTTGTCTGATGGAACACTCTGTGATGGTTCCATTCTCTAATTAGCATTGTTCATTCTGGTAGTTACCGGCTGGAAGCCATTACTGATCACATGAGATACGGCCATTATGATGGAGAAGCTGAATTTTTGATTTATTTAACTTTAACGATTTATATAAAAGTAGTAGCTACTATATTGAACACACAATTTTATAAAAGTCTCTTTAGTGGACTATTTCATTCAAATATAAGGTTTCACAAAATATCTTTCTAATAAAGAATTTCTTTGTTTACTTTTTTAGCTTGCTTTTGGAAATACTGTGTCTAAAGCCTTTTCTCTGGATGCAGAAAGATAAGAACACTATTAGAAGATACTGATATAGATTCTACTACTTAAATAGTACTACTACTTAAATAGCTCTTTTAAGCATAAAGAAATTGTGGCACTTATTCTGCATACTATTTTCCTCTCTTTGCTAACTTATTATGAACTATGTTATGATATCCTTAATGTTTATGTTGTGAATAATGACAAATCAATTGTACTGTTCAATGACATGAGACTGTCAAAATGAATTTCGAACTGAAGTTCAGAGTGCTATTATCTGTTGTATGCTTTCCATAAATTTATTGTCTATATACAGTTTTGTCTTGTGATGACTATGCTGGTGAGCTATCAATTAAAATATTTTAAGAGGTATCTTGGAAACCTACAATAAATTCTATTGTCTCAATTTGTGTGGAAAGTCTGCATCATTGTTCTTTCTCTTTTTAGTGATTGTGCTGGCCATCCTCTCTGTTCTGTCAGTTTGGACAGTTGTCATTTAGATAAGTACAACAAAACGAATATATTACTAACAACTAGAAACATATCATTTATTGGACTCTGGGACAAAGTAGTGTTAAATGTCTTGGAAATAATATGATGATAAGGAAACTGAGGTACAGAACAATTTGCCTTTTGGTTTCTCAGTTCTCGAGACTGCCTTCTCCACACCACTGGAAACCATTTCAGACTTTCAGCATGCCTGTGAGAGGCTAGATCCAGTGCATAAACCACAAAAAGCTCATTGGCTTTCTTGTGTCAGGTTTCGTTCCACTGCTCTTGCTCACATCTGAAAAGCTTCTTTAATCAACCCAAGGCTGGGAGTCTAACCTTAATTCTGTCTGCCACGCATGTTGGCACAGACATATTGTCAAAGTAAATTTGGTAGATGAGTATGTCACAGCTGAATAGATGAACAAACACACATTTTTTTTGCTTCCTAGTATGGGGAAGAAATGCATATTTATCTATATGGTATTAAATGTGTAGTGCTTTAAAGGTAAACCATGTCATAAGATAGAATGAACAGTATTGCTTTAACTAAAAAAAGGTACAAAACATACCATAAAACAGACCATCTTCAGTGCCTATAGAGAGCATGTAGGAGTTACTCAAATGTACATTAGTAAAAGTTGCACAGTAGTGCCTGAATTTGTCCCCATATATTTACAACAGGTGTGGACATAAACAATATTGCCATAAAGAAAGGTGGAAAATGCCTGCTTTCATCATCTCATGTTTATTAACTCTGGGAAGACAGAACAGTATTCATGCATCCTAAACCTTTAGATATAAAGCAGAATGCCATTCAAAAAGCTGTTGATGTCTTTTCTTTTTGGAAGATTTTATTTTTTAAATAATTTACTTTAAGATGCTTAATTCTCTGGAAGTATGTATAAATTAAAGATACAATTTGACAGACTTTGTGCAGTGTACATTTTAAGACAATGTAGCCAGGAATTAATGCCCTCTCATGAAAAGTTGGTTATGTAATCAACACCAGAACTCAGAAATCCACATTCACATAATCATTTTCTCCATGAAGCTCTACAGGGAAAAAAAGGTAACGTGTCATTTTGAAACTTAACAAAGTCCTTCAAGTTGGTGGCTTCAAGATGAAATATAGTAAGATGTAGAGACATACAATGCATTGAACTAATAAATGAAATGAGCCATCACATTCTTAACAGAAATGATGTCTTAATTTACAATTATGTTACATATTCTGTGTAAAGTGTTGGTTAAAATTAAAATACAAACTCAACAGTTATGAGTGGAGTAAACATTTTCTCTTTTTTCTTCATGAAAGTCTTGTGTATTAATTAGAAACAAATGTATTTATTACACATTAGAATACAACAAAAAATCAAAATACCGTTATCTCTTAGTTTATGTAAAATGGATATCATAGCCTTATTTTTGAATAAAAAAGAATAGAAAATCAATCTATTAAATACAACTTCAAATCTTTACCATGAAAATTTTGTAGGTTAAAATAAGGTTTGATAGCTTTTGTCAAAGCATAAAGAAGCACCTGGTTGGACAGAAGCTTACAAATATTGAACCGGGAGAGAAAGAAAAGAAATAGCTTCTGAGAAATATGAAACAGTTTCATAGTCACCAAAAGTCTGGGGAAAGGTGAACAAGAAAGATTGTTACTTCTAAAATAATTTGTTCAAACTGTGAGTCCTGCCGGATATTTACCCATGGATCATAGCTAGCTTTCTTATACAAGTTTATGAAGAATGTGATTATTTATTTTTCTCAAAAATCACCTCTGTTTGTTACAGTCTTTTACTATAATTAAAATATACATTCATTCACTATTTTGTTTCCTAAACTGAAATTAGAAGATTTCTACCTTTTTGAAAATTTCCAAGGAAACAAAAAATTATATATAAAACCACTATGTGTCCTAAGTACTCATATTCATTTATTTCACCTCTTTTTAGATCTTTTAAACTGGATTTTTAAAAGGCATATTAGATAACTTAATGATTAATCTTTTATAAAAGTCCATTATTTAGTTAAATTCCTTTCTAATGTATTTTTGTCACCGTGACGGTTGAGTTTATTCTTTGAATTGCACATTAATTTTTAGTTTAGATTATCAAGTACCCATTTCTCTTCTTTTAATATGAAGACATCTTCTCGTGACATTCTTTCTTTTTATGCTAAAATAAACCTCCCTTTTCTAGACCAAACTTCTTTCCTTCCCACTTCAGGTTTGTTTGGCAGTGATACTTGTGTTTAAAGAAGAAATATATTCCAGATGCTATAGAAAATTCTGTTAAATTACTAGTGCTGAATCTCTGGTGCATGTGATAAGTTATTTTTTGTGTTTTGAATGCATTTCTGATGTGCAATGGGCTTAGGAGCCTAAACTACACTAAAATCAGTTATTGCTGATAACTGAGCTTTCTAAAATATCAAACTTTATGCTTTGGTAGTTTAATTCAAGTAATCTGGCTTATTTTAAATAAATCACACTTGACTACTTTATCCTCTTCAATGCTTTATTAAGTACAGTATATGAAACATTAAATAATTTATTAGAAGAACCAGTAACTTCAAAAAGATTGCATTTTAACTTAAATGGGTTGTATTAGTTTAAACGGCTCTTGCTAAAATTATGTGTACTTTTCTGGCTCCAGACTACTCTGGGAATTTACTACTTCATGATTCTTTAACTTCTCCCCTACTTTCATCTGTTATTTATGTGAAGTTGATCCTTTCATAATGAAACATTACTGCTCTTAATTTACTATTTGTTAAAATTCAGAGAAATTTCATGAGATAAGAGGTATTGAAGTTTAACAAACAAGTAATATCCTTCCCTTCCTTAATTCTAACTCACTAGGGCTTCACAGCTAACTAGAGTTATGTTTTATTTGGTTAAACTTCACTGAAATTTGAATGTGACATGAGAAACCTAATTTCATTATTACTAACCAACAGGTTTGTGGACAAAGAAAAAGAGGAAAAAGGACTCAAGAGAAAATATACTATATTGTTATTCCTTATTCCCAAATAATAAACAAATAGGTTGTAGCTAATTTTTCAGAAACAAATCTTTCATTATTATTCTTTAACCGTAAATAAAAAAGAATAGTAAATATATATAAAATGCACTTTGTTGTATATTTTGACTGTTATTTTTAAAAGTATGACTTAAGGGGAAGGTAACTATTTCTGAATAATTAAATATATATTTTAAAAATATACATACATTGAAATGATCAGCACAGTTTAATAAAACTGAAACAATACTATTTTGTGATGGATGGAATTTCAAGCTTTAGAAGGATGTGCAGAAATCAGTTCATTAAAAGTTCAATCATGAAAGAGTACGAAGAACTTCATTGAAGCATCTTCAATTTCTGTGATATTTCACGGGAGGAATCTGCATCTGCAAAAATGAAACCTGAGGGTGTTAAAGCTAATAGGCACGCCGTAGATCAGGGAAAACACATTTGCTTTAATAGAGAACAGCTAAGTCTCTACATGATGCTTCATTATAGCTTTTATTTGCATCGCAGATTTTTATTTTGAAGATGGTAAAACAACATCATAGTTTCAGATCAAAATGTATTAAAGTAGGCATTTTTAATGTATTATCTAGGTGCTTATGCTCAAGTTGTAATAAAACTTATGAAATGTCTGTTACAACTCCTTTCTTCAGATATCTACTGTCTATTTGTTTCTTGAGTTTTTAATCTTAATTCAAAAGATATTGTGATGACAAAAGATAGATAAAGAAAAGCAGGCTAGAATATTCTGTGTAGTGTTAAGGTAGCACATTGATAATTGTATATTTTGCTCATGTTAAGAGGATCCAATAATATACTGGTATTTACATATAACATTCGTACTATAATTAAGAATTAGATTACTTTGTTTAAATGATGGTATATCAATATTTCTCTTAAAGATTGCCAGTATAAAAAATCAACATACATCTCACATTATTAAAAGAATTGTCATAATACCCGTGGTATTAAGTGGCAGGATAATTAATCATCATATATCTAATTTCACCAGGTAGGCACCTGGTGCCAATGGCAGAGACAGAAAACTCACTAATTGCATCAAGAGAAGTTATGATAACTTAGACCAAAATGCCACTTTGAATTTCAGTAGTTTAGAGTTAAGGTCTATTAAAAACTCCAATTTAAAATATGTTGAAGATTTGTGTCGCTGTAAACATTGCTATGCATACCAATGTTTATAGCAGCACAATTCATAATTGCTAAATCCTGGAAATAACCTGTATGCCCATCAACAGACAAATGGGTAAAGAAAACATGGTATTTATACATAATGGAATAATACTCAGCTATAAAGAAGAGTAAATTCTAGACATCTGTAGGAAATGGATGCACCTGGAAAATATAATGTTAAGTGAAACAAATCAGACATACAAATTTAAATACCATATGGTATCTCTCACTTGAGTAAGGTAAAGTACAAAGAGCATAATGTATGATGAATAGAATGAAATAAGGGGATAGATCTCTTGCAAATGGGAAGGGGTCCAGGAGACCAAAGGAGAGTAGAGAAAAGGAGGGGAAGGGGAAGTAAGAAGAATTAAGATGTGCCACGGGCGGGAACCTAATAACCTCAGTGAGTTTAAACATTATACCATAAACGTGAGCTAAGAAGACTAATCACAACAGGAATAAAAATGGGGAAAGGGAATTTAAAGGCAGAGGGAGCATAAAAAGGTAAAAGGGATTAAGAAAAGAAACAAGCTGTACTATGTCCATGTACCTACCTCCCAAGATGAATGTAAGCTTCATGTACTGCAATCATGTAATAATAAATTTAAATAAAGAGTTTGTGGAGGTCATTGTAAAAATACCAGTTTATGTTCCTTTCCATGTATCAGAGAAGAAATTGGCATTTGGTTGGAAACAGGGTAACACACAGCTGCTGTATCTAGAGTTGACCTCAAACCACACAAAACTTCCACGATTAGGTGCCAGTTTCAATTTCAGTGTGAGAATATAAAGTAAAACCCAGAAGGTGAAAACCCACACCTAAACTTGCTTCAAAAGGGAACGCTTCAACACCCACAGAAGTGAAACAAAGATTTGTGACATACTGTTTCTTTATTTTTTAGAAATATAAACCAGTGAACATAGCACCCAGTAATGACAGTTTGGCACCAAGCAGCCTTGATGGGTCCTGAAGAGAAGGTTAATCTATGAGGCCAAAGATCTGGGTCTTAGAGCTTACTGTGGCCAAGAGCGTATAAAATTTTGAATAAATCAATTTTCTTTTACAGCCCCTATTTGCTGAGTTATTTTATAAACTAGGATAGGATGAACTAAGACTTTTAAGTTCTTGAATCTAACTACTTGGCAGTGTGACTATATGAGCATTATTTCATGATTATTAAATTTTACCTAGTAAATGATATGCATATGACAATCTCCTGATTGACTCAGGTGATACAACGACAGTAGGAATGAATATATCAAAAATAATCTTGAAAATCTGAATGAAAATTATAAATGCACTAGTAGTTTATGGCTTTTGTTATTCATGTAAAACATGAAACTTCACATGAGGAAGTAAAATAAAAATATCTGCAAAACCTTGGGGTAATGGTGGGGAATAATAAATAGAACCATAACAGCTGAGCATATGGTTAATCACCACGGTGATTAACGGAAGAGAAAGAGAAAATACATATTGTTAAGTTATTTTCTAAACCTATTCTTTTGCAATATTGCTCTTAAGATTTTAAAATAGCAAACGTACTAAGATTTAATACTAATGATAGTAAATGTCAGGATGCTCAAAGTCTGTTAAGAAAAAGACACAAAGAATTGACTTGGACTTTACCCAGCATAATTCAGGAAACATTATATTATTTCAACTTTACAATTTAGTTACTATCTGGAGTTTCTGTGGCCTAAGACTTCATTTGAATATTTATATGAAAATGAGTTTCCTTAATAGTTTACCACACTTGCTTTAGGTTGAATTGCAAAATGTTAAAATGAGTGATAATCAAGAGTGGCAAAAATTTATGTAGAAAACAATCTACCTTAATCATTTTAATCTCAGTGTTACAATGTTAACACATCAAGAAACTGGAGGACAGAAAGTTGATGCCATGAGTTACTTGCTTTTTCACAGTAATTAGCTTATCCCTACTCAAATATAGTATGGCAATTATTAGTAAGCTCGAGAAATGACCACATTCGGTATATCTCTAGATACGAAGAAAAATATTTCAATCTGAGTTTTGAAGGCAGTGTTATTCAAAAGGCAGATTCCTGCCCATATTGAGTATATGCTCCTATATTCGTGGGCACTCAGTAACTGCAAAACATCATTAATCAACAAATCCCTGTAACAACATTTTTTCATTAAATAATTCTAATAAATATATTGATCCTTTCTAGTGGCTTTAAGCCTTTGAGGAGAAAGGAAAAATGGAGTGATTTAAATTATGAGAGGATCAGAGTTAACGTGACAATTTTGGGTTTCTGCACCGACGGTCTGAGGATCACTGTGAGAGAAGCATTTCTTCTTTTTTAGCCTGGAACTGGTAAAGCAGTTCCAGGTTTCTTTTTTTTTTTTTTTTTGTGGGAACTGGGGGCCGACCTCAGGACATCGCGCGCCAGCAGGCGCCCATGCCGCTGAGTGATATCACCACACTTTTTTCATATGTGGGTTCCGGGAGTCGAACTCAGGACCTCGTGCTTGCCGGGCAGGCGCTTATGCCGCTGAGCCATCTCACCGTCCCAGGTTTCTTAAACATTTGGGAGGAAGGATGTGCCTTCTGTCAGCCCTACTGACAGAAAACGTCTCACCTAAATTTCACATTCGAGAAATATGAAAACATATAATATTCATGATTAAATAAAATGTTTGACATATAAATTCAGGATTTATATTTTCCGGATTTTAATTCTATTGTATAACTTTCTATCTGTGTGGCATCTCGAGTTAATTAATATAGTTAAGCCTTCCATTTATTTGTATAACAACAACTACAGCTTATTAAGCATTTACATGCCAGATACATATATATATATATATATATATATATATATATATATATATGCACACACGCATATAAAAATATAGATACATATAAATTTGTTTAACCCTCAGAAAAATATTATGTATTAGAAACTATTATTATCGTCATTTCATGAAGAGAGATTTCAGAATTTAAGTAATGCCCTACAACTAATAAATAGATGACTGGGAATTCAAACACAGAAACCCTGGTCTACCTTGCTTGCACATTTATCCCTTATACTATACTGCTTCTCAATATACTAGAGAAAGTCATAGTCCTGCTCTATGGAAAGATGATTAAAAGTAGACCTGCATGCGAAGCATCCTGTGTAGGTTCTAGCACAGAGTTCATTTTCAGAACTGTAACATAAATTGCTATCACTTGCAAATATTAGGTGTCCAATATTTCCAGGTCCACTACACACATTTAATTTAATCTTTACAATATCACTGTGGTATTATTCAAGTGTAAAAGTGCAACAGACACAAAATAATGAATGAGTGAATGACAAAATGAGGATTTGGATTAGGAGTTTGATTATTGGCTAATATTCTACTGCTACACCATTTTCTCTCTCATATTCCATTATATCATAAATCCAGTAATATATTCATTGATATCAAAATTGTGCATATTACTAGAATATGTATTCTTTATAACAAAGGGATTTTCTCACATATATATATATTTATGAAGGCAATTTATTGTGTTAAACAGAATTTCAAAACTTATGTGCATGTTAATATTCATAATTACATAGATTGTGAAAATAGCTAAATCATCTGTTTTCTTAGCTTAAAGTAGATCTAGGACATTTATTTGCTTTCTAACAGTCTCTTAAATTATTATCAAAATACAAATTGAATGCAGAAATATTTGTGAAGCAAATGAATATATAAGCTAAGAAATCAAAAGGGTGATTTTTAAGCCAGGATGGATTAATTAGTCCATTGCGGAAATGCTTAATCAAATATCATTGCTTCTTATTGAAATTGTACTCACAATTGGGATCAGTTAACCTCTGGAATTTGAAAGCTGGTTTCTACCAATTCGATCCACAGGGATACCAAATCGCCTTTTTGGATGATTTACTGTTTTCCTGAAACAAATCAAGGAGAATATATTTAAGCTAAAATTGAATTTATACATCATTAATTTTATTCTTTATTACATGAGATCTGAGAACTTTGTTTGGGGGTTGGAATAAAAATGATAGTTACCATTCATCAGCTACCTTTCTCACATTTTGAACATGTGTTGAAGTGGGCATGACCCTTGCCATTTCACATACAAGAACCTTCAAATTTAGAAAAGCTGATTTGTTCAAATTTAAATAGAGCACATGAAAAAGTAGGTTTTATCAGTATACTAGTCGCTAACTGAATGGTTTTTTGGGTAAATCTCTTCCCCTCTTTTGATTTTATTGTTGTTGCTTTCTGTAATGTTTTTTTAGGCTGGACTTCAACTCACTATGTAGCCCAGGCTGGCCTTGAACTGGCAGCAATTCTCCTGCCTCAGCCTACCGAGTCCTGGGATTACAGGCGTGCATCACCATGCCTAGCTTCTTCTTTAGTTTTTATTCCTTTGTTAATTGTGGAAAATTGGACTGGACCAGTGGTTTTTCCCAAACTCTGCCTTCTGGAAAGGATGACAGTTGAAAAGAAAGTGGTAGAGATGCTAAGACTGAACTTGTAGTGTATCTCTAAATGGCACTTAGAGTTCACAGACAAGCCTTGTACATGGTGGTCTGTGTTCACTTATATTGTCTCTAAGTCAAATATTGTTTAAAAAATTTAAACAGGTTCATAATTTTTTTTTGTGGGTACCGGGGGTCAACCTCAGGACCTCATGTGCCAGCAGGCGATATCACCGGCCCTTTTTTCGTATGTGGGTTCCGGGAGTCGAACTCAGGACGTCGCGCTTGCCAGGCAGGCACTTATGCCGCTGAGCTATCTCACTGGCCCTAAACAGGTTCATTATTAAACTGAAATTTGAAAGAAAACCATGCAAAAATACAAGAAGCCTATCTTCCAGTTTATACTTTTATGTATTAGTTCTTTAAAAATAAAAAAATTAAACATTATTATTTGATTTGTTATTATCATCACTTAGTATTTTTCCAACCAAATTCCAGAGGATGATGTCTAAATTGAAGTGTAACTTTCATGGTCTGGCTTTTGAGTTAAGGGAAATTTCATTCTCTATTGTTGACAAGGCTAGGTGGGATAAACTAAGAAGCCAAGGAAAGTGAATTTTCTCATAATATAAGGTAACTGACTTCCAGATATGTTAGGCTTTTTGTTGGCTTACTTATGCAGAAAGGAGGACATACTATATGCAAACAAATATTAGGCATATTAGATTACAAGTGCAGTAATCACCCAGAGCCAGAAACACAAAATTATCAGTAATCAAACAGCTTCAGAATGGGAAAATATGTTGAAAATTATTCAGTTTAAAATTTTTGCTAATGAACGGTAGTGATTGTTTGAAAATCTCAGCGATGTGGATTTATTACCTTACAACTTAATTTTCAACTGCTTAGTTTAAACTAAAAGATTTCCTTCAGAACATTTTCAATAGCCTCTTTAGTTCTTTTCTAATTACTTGCATCATATTGTTAAGCACTACTACACAATTTAAACACTAAAAATGAATCAAAATCTCAATGTTTTTGAGCATTTTTATAGTATCATTCAATTATTTTTTATATTATACTGAAATTTAACATATACCTACTAGCTATGTATGAGACTCTTGTTGTGGCTGTCCTTGTATAGATGAATCAGAAATAGTTTTTCCTTTCAAACTCCATTAATTACTCTTAGGAGTAATATGATTTCGTGCATATAGTAGAGAAAAAAACCTCTCACTTTTACTGAGGCCAATTTTTTCCTTAACAGTGCTCCTGATACTACTATTACATAATTTATTGAAAGGCTCTAAAAACTATGGAAACAATAGATATATGATAGATTTTTTTCATTGCTGTATCTTGCGCATAAAAATCTATGAACTTTGCTTATTTAAAATAGTTAAATGAGGGAAATCAACATATACTTAGTTTCTTCTATGTGCCAGGTGCAGTACATAATGCTGTATATTCTGACATGGTGCATACACTCAAATGATATTTAGGAACAGTATCATGTTATTTTCTCCATCTAATTCAACTTCCTGTTGTTTTATATCCATCTTACTTTTCAGTTTGGGTTTTGGTTTTATTGTCTGAACTGACCATATGTATAAGCTTATAAGAATGTTTCCTATACAACAATTTAGATTAATTAGATAAGGAAAAACCCAGGAGAAAAACATTAATTGCTTATTGTTACCACATCCATACCCCTGCCTTCTTTCAGATTTCTTAAGTGAAATCTATTATCTGCACTTTTGGAATTTCTCATAGCAAAGTGACTACATAATTTTCAATTTGTCAACCAAATTGGAAACTACGCATAGCTGTCACTTTTTTTCCTTTTTTCTTTTTTGGTGTCAGGAATCAAACTCAGGGCCTTGAGCTTGCCAGGCAGGTGCTGTGCCTCTGAACTACAGCCCTGGCCCTGTCATGTTTTCTTATAATTACAAATAATGGTTGTTTAAAAAGAAAAATCTCTCCTTTAAATTTTCTTTAATCCACACAAATAAATTTATTGTCATCAATTAAAGCAGACATTTTCCTTGTGATAGTTAGAATACTGGCTTTCCACAGATATCCACATTGTAATCCCTAGAATATGTAAAGAAATTTTTGTAGGAAAAAAAATAAGATGAAAGACTTTGAGATGGGAAGATTGTCTTGTGCTGAATGGTCCCTGTCCTGCCACTGAAGTCTTTAAAAGTAGATGATGCTAAAACAGAGTGAGTCAGACAAGAACAGTAATTGATAAAGACTTCACCCACCATGGTTGGCTTTGACAATGAAGAAAGAAGTCTTGAATTAAGGAATACTGTGGCCGTTAGAAGTTCTTAAAAGAAACAGGGACCTCAGTCCTACAACCACAAAGGAGTGAATTCTACAAACAAGTTGAATGAGCAGAAAATTCTCTTCAAGAGCCTCCAAGTAGGCTTACAATGTGCTGACTTCTTATACTCCCTCTCTGTCCATTTAGGGCTTATATCTAAGTGTAGTGTGCTGATATATAAAAAATGTTAAACTGGTAAGTTTTTTTCCAGTACCCTTAAATTCCTCTACTAACTCTTCCACCATTAGACCTTCAGGAAATGGGTAAGATGAGCCACCTCAAGATGGAGGCGCATGCTCGGGGATAGTCTCAGACAAAAAGGAAGAGGAACTGAAAAACCAACCCCTTTCAGGTGTTTAAAGGACTGTGAAAAGGAGAAGGAACTAGTAGCTGGGAGACAGAGTCATATGACATGAGCATTGGTTTCCCCAAGAGTTGATGTCATGAAAAAAATCCTTTTACCTCTTAAAAGAGAAGTGTGATGTTCTCATAAATCATATACATTAAAATAGAATATTATCAATTATTATCAATTAGGTTTTAAAAAATGAATTTACATCAAAGAAAGTAACATTTTGTTTTCTTGCTTTACTATAGTTTATCTTTCCCTGCTCAAATAAACGAGAAGCTGCTGTGATATCATTGAAAATAAAATAAACATTTCCTCTTTCCTTTTTTTCTTCCTTCCTCTCTCCCTCGCTTCCTTCCTTCCTTCTTTCCTGCATCCATTTTTCCTTCCCTTCTTTCTCCCAGATATGACCACAAAATTACTAGAACCAAAAAATAGAGGACTTGGGCTTAGTTGATTCTTTTACTTACTGTTAGTGTGATCTTCTACAAGTCTTCTTCTCTAAGCTTCTCTTTCTTTTCTGATAAAAGTTCAATATACCTGCTTTTTATGTCTTCTGAAGTTGTTTATTCATTTATTACACTTATATTTTAAATAGCATTTGATTGTATTTGTATAAAAAGTATTCATTCTATGCAATGGCAATACAGTAGCAAATAACACATATTTTACCTTTAGAGTGCACATTTTACTTTGAAAATATATAAGGAGGTAACATCTAAAAACATTTAATACATTTTAACAGATACTATTTTACCAGTTTACTCCAGTGGTTTTCATATTATATGCAGTCTAGTTTTTCCACAAATAAAAGTTTTTAAAAAGTGCAATATCTAATAAGTGAATTGTGTTAGCAGAAGGTTGCCCCTCCCTTTCTCTATAAATGGCTCCTGAAAGAACTTCCAGAAACAGTTAATCCTCCTTAGAAGAAAAGAAAAGGCCAAGTGGATATCAACTCAGTCTGACATGGTTTTATTCTGGTAAAAGATCCATAGTTATTTTGACTTATTCCATTAAATTTGGGATTGGTTGCAAATGCTCACAACTGTCTAGAAATTGAATTTAAATTTAAAACAATAAAACCAATATTATATATATAATATATACATATATTCTCCTCAGCATTTTCAAATTTTAACACATACAAAAATAAAAACTATTCTTTTCAAAAAGTACATAAAATTATTATAGTTCAGCAAGCTAATAAATTTCTGTGCATTCTATATTCATTCAGAAGTAAAATGGCAACCTAGTACTGAAGTTACCTTAAAATTTTTGTTGATATGAAATATATATGAAAACACTACACTCTGTGACACATGGACTGACAGAAATACAAAATATGTAAGACAATAAACAATAGAGAAATAGTCTTCAAACCAAAAAGGAAAGCTATATTTTTTGAATATCTAGTCCCTCTTGTGACAAAATGATAGTATGACATGGCTTATATGAATTTAATACAATTCACCATTTTCACTTAAAACACTCTATAAGAAGTTTAAGGTTACAGAATATCTCTCAAAGTAATATAAAGAGAAAGATTAGATTGTTTATTTCAAGCACAACTTTAATATTCTTGCTGTCATATAGACTTTCTGTGTCAAATAGAATTTTTAAAAAATGTTTATGTCCTTGAATAATTCCATTTGACAGGTATTTGAACATTCTAAAAAGGCAGTTAAAAATTATATTTAAAGGAGTTTAGAATCACTTAACATGTGAGTCCATAAATTTTCTATGCTCCATTAAAAGAAAATGACAAGAAACATCCCTATTTGTAACACTAGTATAAGAAATCGAATATTATCAGCACTTTGTACATTCCAGTGTTTTCCTCCCAAACTTCATGCCTATCATAAATCTGTTCCAGAGGTAATTATAGACTGATGACTGGTTTAATTATTTCTTGTGTTTCTCCTTATAATCTACACATTTTCTTCAACAATTTGTTATAGAGTTCAGACAGTTCTAGAATTGTACCTACAATGAATCTTGTACTATAGACCTAACATACAGCATATTACTGGAGTTATATTTAATAAGTAAGTATTATTAGTAGTACTAATCCATTATTATTGATAGCTATGTTAAGTATGTCTATAGAATAAATTTTATACTTCAAATTTGTTAGAATAGATCTCAAGTGTTCTTTCTACAAAAAAAACCCACAGATAACTATGTGAGATGGTAGAAATGTTAATAAATTGATTGTGACAGTCATTTAAAAATGTATACATATATCAAAATGTGATGTTATATAACCTAAATATGAACAAATTTTATTTGTCAATCACACCTCAGTAAAGCTGTACAAAAAGGAATCAAGTATAAATTATCTCTCTCAGCAACTACGTACTTTGAGAATTATGCACACAGCCAGGCATAGCTACAGTTGCTTTCTTTTCACTGTTGTATAATATTACATTGCATGAATGTACAACCATTTGTTTATCCATTCTATTGTGGAAGAAAATTTGAGGGACTCTCTTTTAGTTGTTTTTATATAATGATGAGCTGAGAATTTAATTTTCTTATATATGCCTTTGGTGTTCATTTAAGGATTTATGCACAATATGTTTCCAAAAGTAGAACTGCCAGCTGTACACAATATTATCACATACATAGTGCCAGACTATCTTCCAAAATTGTACCCATTTACACATGTAAGTGTAGTGTATGACATTTCTATTATTTCAAATTTATGCCAACCCTCATACTGTGGATTTTTAAGTTTCACCAGTCTAATGGATTGGTAAGCATGCCTCATTTTGCTTTTAATTGACTTTCCCTGAATTTTAATGAAGTTTCTCACATTTTTGTTTGTTTACTGGCTGCTTGGATCGTTTCTTTTTGGAAGTGCCGGTTTCAGTCTGTTGTTATTCCATTACTTTGCTGTTTCTTTTAAATATTGATTTGTGGGAGGGCTTAAAACACTATGAATACTAGATTTTGTCAGTTATAAATATATCCAACTATCGTCTTCCTTTTGTGATTAGTCTTCTTTGCTGTGTCTTTTATGAAAATATTTAATATTGTTTTAATATTTATCAGTATTTTTTCATCTCTATCCTCATAATAAACTCAGCTCATCAAATTTCATGAAAATCCTATGGCAGTTGTGACTGGAATTTTACCGAGTCTAAAGTATTTGTCAACTTGGAGGAAATCGAAACCTTTGTGATATTGAGTCTTACAATCCCAGGTTACGTATTGTTTAGTTGATCATCAATGTCTTCTTAAAATAAACTGCTATAATTGCTTTTCCTGAAGACCTTTCATAGTTTGCTAGATTTGTTATTGTTTAGACAATATCAGTAAGAGTGTGTGTTGTTGGTATTTTTCATGGTGACATTCACTTGGATAGAAAAAGGTTTTCTTTTATTATTAATAAAATAATAATTTCATTATTAATTACTGGTGATTTTACTTATAATGGACATTTACTTTAATGGAATACTTTTTAATGTGTCTTTTGAGGTGATATAGTTTCATTGATTTGTTAATTCTATTTTCTGATTTTCTAAACTAAACCAAACTTATACGGTATTTATGTGGTAAACCCAACATGATAATGGTACATTGACTTTTAATACATTATTAGACTTATTTTTCTATTTTTTGTAGGATTTTGTATTTGTGTCCATCATGGAGCTTTTCATGTAATTTTCTTTTCTTGTTCTTTCCTTATATGGTTCTGGTGTTTAGATGTATTCTCATTAAATGAGTTGAGGATTACATCATCTTTTTTGGTCTTCCTTTTGTTATTTATTTAATTACAGCATGGTTTGAGAACATGTTCTTTATGAAAACCAGGCCTCTGAAATTTGCCAGACTTATTTGGTAGACTAGCATATTATTAAACTCATGTGTAAATGTTGATTCAGGGGTACTCAAAACTCCCCACCCCCCCAACAGTTGGGTGCAACTTTTAACCTATCCTATTTGAGTGTTCCAAAAAAATAAATTTGGGGGCTGGTGAGATGGCTCAGTGGCTTAAGCACCTGCCCGGCAGGCGCGAGGGCCCGAGTTCGACTCCCAGAACCCACATACGAAAAAGGGGCCGGTGATATCACTCAGCAGCACGGGCGCCTGCTGGCACGCGAGGTCCTGAGGTCGACCCCCCGGTACCCACAAAAAATAAATAAATAAATAAATAAATAAATAAATAAATAAATAAATTTGGAATCAGGGTGTGGAGAACATTCCCTACAAACAATAGTCTAATATGCTGCTACATTTTAAAAGGGCAATAAAATGCTAGGCGCCCCCCCCCGAAGGGCAAGGTATACTAGCCAAAAAAGGGAAGATATAGTAATAGCTAATAGAAGGTGTTCCTTAAATAGTTCAGTAGGTTAGATTAGTAAAACAGAGAAACAAATTAGTATAAACTTATATGAGTAGAGCAGCCCGGTTCCAAGATGGCCTCCAATAATTTTACCATTATGTTGTCTCCTTCTGTGTTGGACAGAACTGACTTCTATAAGCAAGGATATCGTGAAAATGACACTGTGAGTATGGCAAGTGACTGCAGCTTCTGCCTTGCTTTGTTGGCTCTCTGGCTGCCATTTTCCAATTGTCCTACGGAAAAGTTTACATGGCAAAGAGCTAAGGCCTTCTGTCAGCAGCCAGGGAGGAACTGTCAGCCAAGGGAGAGGCCTATTTTGGAAGTGGATACTCCAACCCCAGCAGTGCTTTCAGATGACTGCAGCCCTGACAAACAACTTCACTGCAATCTTGGAGAGATTTGGAGCCAGAAGTACCCAGGCCAGCTTTTATTTATTTATTTATTTATTTATTTATTTATTTATTTATTTGCTTTTGTTTTGTTTTGTTTTGTTTTGTTTTGTTTGTAGTGCACAGAAACCATATGAGGACAAAAGTTTTTATTGTTGTCCTAGACTGCTCAATTTTTGGTAATTTGTGATGTAGCAATTTATATCTAACACCCTGAGATACATGACGGAAGAGATCTCACCTAATTTGGGGTTCCCAGAAAAAACATAGGGAGCATATAAAACAGCAAAACAGATAGTCACCCATGAATCCTGCAGTCTTGGTTACTGTAATTTGAAATTAAAGTGTAGAATTAAAATATGGCAACAATAGTACTAATACATAACTACAAAAGTTAAAAGGATGATGTGTGAGTATAGACTACAAAGAAGCACTCAGCAAGGCTCTGTGAAGGTTGAGAATGAAATAATCATAGTCCACAGAATCCTGTTTAAATTGCAAATACACAACTAGGCTTTTAGATTAAAATTCCAGCATGTTAGGATGATAGACCACAGTAAATCTGAGTGATGATGTGCTTCTAAGCAGCCAATACATAATGCCTCTTTTTTAAAGTCCCCATTCAGAAATACTACAGAAATATGATACAAGTGATCAATGCATATAATCAAGATTCTGTTTTTTTTTCACTGACCAAACTGAATGTAGAATATGCCTTTCTACCTGCCTTTCAAAGAATTCACTAATATATTTCCCCTAAATTAGACTGGTTTATATAACTAGATATTGTTAAGCAGTAAAAACAGGAAAGTAGTGGACAAGGTAAACTTACTCGATGACTCCTCCCAAAATTACCAATCAGATAAGAAGCTTTAGTGAGGAACAAATAAAGGGTGGTATGAGGAGTCAATCTTTCTCTAAGAGGAACTCCTGAACTTGGAGGAGAGAAGATGGTTTCCTCCTAATAAGTTTAGAACAATGAAAGGAAGGGCTCCTATGCTTAGCAGAAAGTTTACTTTTGACATTAAGTAATTTTTATTTGCAGTACCAGGGATTGAACCTCCGCCCTTGCATATGCTAGTCAAAGGCTCCACCACTGAGCTACATGCACAGTTCTTTTTTAAATATTCCTTGAGACTAGGTTTTCATATATTGTCCAAGCTGGCCTGGGACTTGTGGTCTTTCTATCTCAGACTCTGGAGTAGTTGCGATTTTAGGTGTATGCCGCTATACCTGACTTTACTTTTATAATTCACTCTCAATGGTGGTAATTGAATTTTGAACAGATTCTGTAAAATTTATGATGATGATGCTAATTAGACATAATGTTAGCTTCTGAGGTAGTATTGCAAGGAACAGGCCATATGAACAGCCATTCAGAATCCATGAGCACTGGAATTAAATAATGAGATTAAGTGCCTGTAAAGTAACAGACATGATTAATTAGGAAAGTGCTGCAGAGTTGTAGGATAAGGCAGAGAGCTCATGAAGCTCTTTGAGGATCTGATTAATTTTTTTAAAAACTTCTATCTAGCATATGGATTTATAAGAAAAGTCTTACAGAATTTTCTTTGTGAAAGGGTGGGTAATATACATTCAAAGCCTCTATATGGAATCAAGTATTACCCATTTTTGGAAAAATTTTAAATCTTCATATTAAATGAGGTAGGGAGAAAAAGTAAAAGAACTTTGTCATTTTGTGGTGTTGAATAGAGGTGAAAAGAAAAAGGCAATAAGCAACAGTTATTGGCAAGAATGGATCAAGATTGCTACACTTGAGGCCGTTTCTCATTGTGAAGCCAGGCTTTTTAACTAGGAGGAAGGAAGCACTTAACAAGGGCACCGCTCTGAATCCCCTCTCTGTGTTTTTCCCATCTGAAAAGCAGCCCATTTTAACTACCCGCTTTGGTTGCCACCACATAAGAGCTGGAAACTATCAGCAATAACTAAGAGATGCCTTGGTTGGCCAAGGTGTGTCATATTGCTTCACAATAAATTAGAAAGGAAATTAAAGTGTTAGGATTTTTCAGCTTCAGCCTGAAACTGTCTGGCTTAGTATAGAAATCCATGTATCATTGATACGGTAATTCAAAGTGTATTTATTCAATGCCTATAGTGTATTTATTCAATGCATATAGTCTAAGTGAAATTCACTATTCCTAGCCTTGGACATTTTTATTCAAGTGGAGCTTTAGTTGCTGTATTTCCTATAAATAAATAGAAAGCCACTGGACCTGAGTTAAACAACTTGATGTATAGTTTATAGCTAGGAAATCTCAGGGAAATCATTTTAAATCTCTGAATATACACCAATAAAATGAGAATCATAATATATCTTCCTTAAGGTGTTATGAAATTTGAAAGGATGTAAAATGGGAATGTTAAAGAATATTAAAATGGGATTCTATTTCAATTTTTAGCTATGGCTCAAAAATGGTGAGGAAAAAAGGTATTTCCTCTTATATTCTAAAGTAAGGTGCTAGACTCATGTAGTGTTTGCAAGAGGAGTTGCTACACACTGATATTTTTCAACCTTAACCCAATAGTACTGGTGTTGAGCAGGTTAGAATGAAAGAATTCCTTGGAAGCAAGTTACTAGAGAGTGATGCCATTTTCCCTGTACATTCAAATAGAGTAAGAGCTTCAAGAAAAGCTCCCACAGGCTTGAGATACTCCCAGTAAATCAGTAGACCCGGTAGAACAGTGTCTGCAAAATCTAAACAGCAAGAAAATGTGAGGATGGGCTTCAGGCCGGAGTGAAGTGATGATTGCCCAAGGAAGAGCTTGACTTTTATTAACCAGGGTCAAGAGTGTGCAGCATGTGGACAGAGTTAATTATAAAATGGACCTTGCCCCATGAGTTTTCTGACAGGGGTGTGATGAAGCAAATTCAGCAGGATGCTGCTGGTGGTGTCCAGTGGAGAAGCTGAGAGCATAGGATGAAGACTATGGACATAACTGACTTTCCAGAGGAAGAACACTGCTGTAAGTGAGGTTGTGTATAACAATGGTGCCAGTGGGGGTTAAGGGTTCACCTGAACAAACATTCCATGATAAAGAGTCAGCTTTGGGTCAGAGAGCACTAAAGCCAGGTCATGATGGCATCCGTGAGGTAAGACTGTACCCCTCTGCACTTCCAGCCTCAATTCTGGAGGAGATAAAAGGCACCCTGCTGCAGTAGAAGGGGAGGATGAAGATAAACTGACCCCGGCCCCTTTCTACTGCAGCTTCCCAGCCCGAGTGGGCTCAAGAAAGCTGGGGAAAAGAAAGCTTTAATGATAGTTGTGGTTTGGACTAAGACATATGGATGGGTATTTTAATTACTGCAATGTGATTATTTTAATGTACTAGTGAGTAGAAGGATTCTCAGTATTTAAGAGTGACCGGTGGAACCAAAGTGCTTGTCTTCGGCTTTATCCAAGAGATAGGGAACAACATCGCCCTGGGGATGGGCTTCAGTGTGAGTGAGGTAAAAAGTGGTTTCCTGGATTATGTCCTAGGGAGTTTTGTCTTCCAGTTAAGTGGTCATAACAACAGTATTCTCAAAGTGTTTACTGTCCCTGATCTATGGACGTGTATAATTGCACTGTGCATCTTCGACCTGCACTCCAGATTTAGTTCTTCATCTTTTCTCACCCTACCGATAGCCCCAGGAGGCTGACTTTATTGGATCACATAAAATTCCCTGTGTCCTTTGCTTTGCTTAGGTCCAGCCCTCTGGGGCTCTGGCAAGGGAAACTGCGAGAGATGTTAGGATAATTTTCTATTCTCCTCATCCTCTCTTGCAAGACCCCTTCCAGAGAGTTACACTCCTCAATGAGATTCAAGGCTTTTCTCAAAGCACCTGATTCTCTATGACTCCGCCTGTTCAAGTCAGGGTCCCAGGCTCTCATGCTATCCATTATGACCGGGCTATTCCCAGACCTTTGTAAACAGTCTTCTTGTGAATGAACCACCTTCAAATCTGCCCATTTCAGAGGCACTGCCTGTCTCCCATTGCATCTCTGACTGACACAGTAACATTACGTACTTTGCTGACTTCAGAATATTGATGGAAGAGTTAAAGCAACCACAGTTTGGAAAATGTTTAACAGTAATGAAATTCAAATATAGAGCACTATTATTTTTGCTTGAAAAATCTTTTCAGTATTGTGTTAAGGGGTGAGGGAAGCCATTCTTTAGAAAAATAATAGGCCAATTATCAATATTTCCTAATATTGAAGTGTCATTCAAAAAGCAGATAGTATTTTTCTAGATATTTAATCACACCTTTATACCTGCTTCCTTCTACTTGTGAAAAATGGAACAGACATTCACTGCTTATTATTCAAATAGTAAGCAAGTGAACTGAACTGAGGGTGGTATTTTAGACTTCAAAGCACAGTTGGGTTCATTTTGCCCTGAGAATTAAAATAATTTGCACATGTCTCTGAAAATACAGCTCGTGTCATATTCAGATTAAAAAAAGTATGTTAATATAAAATAGGAAAAAAGAGTTGTTTATTTTTTAATGTTTGTTGGTTTTTTCCCCCAGCTATTGATCCTTCTGGTTTCATCTCTTGGTGGTCCTTTTATTTAAAAAGAAGATGCAAAATTTTTCTTTCCTAAATATTTTACATTAATTGTAAACAAGGTCATGCATTTTATATGATTAAGAGTCAGAAATTTTAATCTGGGAGAATGTAATTATATACTTAAATGGTCTTTCTGAATATGAAATGGTTGTATCATTAGTTTAACCAGTAATTGAAATAGAGCAATTATGAATGCAGGGAACAGTTTCAATAGTATTATTTGTGCCTAAATCTTTGTCATAAATAGAAATTGCAAATAAACATAGATTGTGTTTTAGTTGTTGATATTTTGAAATGGTTTTTACATTCAGCACTTTTTGAAATCATTTTTATTTTTGGAATCATCTTTAGATCTTGTTATTTTATGTATTAAAGAAGCATATATTTTGGTATATTACAAATTGTTTTTTTTTTTTTTTTTTTTTTTTGTGGGTACCGGGGGGTCGACCTCAGGACCTCGCGCACCAGCAGGCGCCCGTGCCACTGAGCGATATCACCGGCCCCTTTTTCGTATGTGGGTTCCGGGAGTCGAACTCGGGCCCTCGCGCTTGCCAGGCAGGCACTTAAGCCGCTGAGCCATCTCACCGGCCCCACAAATTGGTTTTTAAATATCCTGATAATTCTGTTTCTAAATAATTGGCAGTCAATAAACTCTTCCGAATTATGAGCATTTAAAGATGATATTCTGAGAATGGGGACATAAGTTTCATCAAAGTACCACAGTGACAAGTACAAGAAAAGCTAGTGAACCCTGGAGTAAGTGACAGATGACATCCCTCGGACTATGGATCTCAGACCGTCACCTTCCCTCAGTGAGCAGGAAAAGAGAATGTGTGCTGGCGAAGGAGAATACTGATGACATGTACATGAAAACTACAGGTGCTCATAAACAACTCAGAGAGTGTCTGCGTGCATTCACATATATTAGAGTAACAAATAATTGCTGGCTTTGTGAAAAACCCAAAAATACATAATGGATGGAAGCTGTTGTCTCCTATAATATGATAAAGGAACAGCACGTAACCTTTGGTACAGATCATCATGGTAAAATTACTACAATTTTTGATTGTACATTATTACTACTAAATATGTTAAAATTTATTTTAGTTCTGTGACTTTATAATATATATGTGTGTGATGTTAAAGTGTCTATGTTACAGGTGACATAAATTTAATCTTGCATCTTATTTGATTTATAATTCAAAAGAAGTCAAAAAATGTTTTTATCAATTCAGACTCAAGAAAGTCAATAGAAATATTTTATGCAACAGTTATTGCATAATATACAAACCACATTTAATGTGTGCTTTAAGATCAAGAACAGGAATTTTTGGGGGCCGGTGAGATGGCTCAGCGGAGTAAGCACCTGCCTAGCAAGCGCGAGGGCCCGAGTTCGACTCCCGGAACCCACATATGACAAAAGGGCCGGTGATATCGCTCCGGAGGTCCTGAGGTCGACCCCCGGTACCCACACACACACAAAAAAAAAGAACAGGAATTTCTGAATAAAAATGAATTCTGCAGATAAATCTCATAGGGAATGTTCTTGGAATTTAATTTCAATTCATGATATAGCTATAAAAGATACAATATAATAGAGGATACAGAAAAACTCCAGGCACATGCAGCTACCTGATTTTTGAAAAGGGAGGCCAAAAACTTTGCTGGAGGAAAGATAATTTCTTTGAAAAATGGTGCTGAGAAAACTGGCGATACACATGCAGAAGACTGAACCTAGACCTGAATCTCTTCCTGTGTACTAAACAAACATCAAAATGTTTCAAAAATCCCAATATTAAAACAGAAACAACCTGCTGGATGATAAAATAGGTAAATCTCTCAAAGACGTAGTTGTAGACAAGGACTTTCTGAACAGAATCCCAATTGCATAAGAAATAATACTCAGAATTAACAAATGGGGTCTTACCAAATCAAAAAGCTTCTGCACAGAAAAGGAAACAACCAACAGAGCGAAGAGACAACCTACAGAGGGAAAAATATTGCCAGCAGCTCTTCAGACAGAGGACAATGGCAATATCTAAAATATATAAATAACTCAATAAAATTAGACCTCCCCAAAACTAAAGACCCAAACAAAAAATGGGCAACTGAAATGAAAAACCACTTCTCAGAAGAAGTGCAAATGGCCAATAAGTACAAGAAAAAATGTTCAACATTGCTGGCCATTAGAGAAATTCAAATTAAAACAACACTGAGATACACTCTTACTCTGGAAAGAATGGTTATCATCAAGAAATCAAATAATAACAAATTCTGGAAAGGCTGCAGTAGAAAATCGAACCCTTCTAGCTGTTGATGGGAGTGTGAACTAGCACAATCAGTATGGAGATTCCTCAAAAAACTAAAACTTGAAATTCCATTTGACTCAGCTATTCGCCTCCTAGGTGTTTTACTGAAAGAGTTAAGGACATCCTATTACAGTGATACATGTGTATCCATCTTCACAGCACCACAATTCACAATAGTTAAATCTTGGAAGTGGCTCATATGTCCAGCAAAGAATGAAAGGATAAATAAAATGTGGCATTTATACACAATGGAGTATGACTTTTCCATAAAGAAAGATAAACCTGAGTCATTTGTAGGAAAATGGATGCAACTTGAGACCATTTTAAGTGAAATTAGTCAGAAATTAATCAGACATGCAAGCTTAAATATTGCATGGTTTTTCTTCTATGAGAAACCCAACTATAAATAAAGAACTTTTACTAACGTATCTTTGGGAGAGATTTCAAAAGGAGCAGGAGGAATGTTGGACCAATACGGAAGCACTTACACGATTTACTGGATATTGCTGTATTCACCTCTGAGTGGGCTCCAATTTGTTCCAATCAACAGTACATGCGACTGCCTTTTTCTGAAAACCTTACTATTTTTTAAATGATATTTTTTGCCAATCTAATAGGTGAAAAATTCTATTTCAATGAAAAGTGTGTTTTTCTTATAATGAAAATAACTTATATCTTTTCACATGGTTAAGGGTAATTTGTATTTCTTTGCTCCATGAACTGCCCACTGTTTTTTTTTTTTTAACCCTTTCACTCCATAGGTATGTTATTTGCCTTTTTTATTTTTCAGAATTCTTTATAATTAAAACTATTAAACCTTTGTCTGATATAAGTTACAAATAATTTTTCCAGCCTATCCTACTTTATGGTATCCTTTGTCATGGAAAAGTTCTAAAAATATGTAATAAAGTGGATCTATTTCTTATTTTTTCCTGGAACTTCCAAGATTTTACTTCAAATTTGGAAGAGTTTATCTATTCCTTCTATATATAGAACTTTTGCAATGTTTTATTCTAGTTCTTATAAGAATTTGTTAATTTTTTCAGTTAAATTTCTGGGCCGTTTTAAATTTATCATGATATGTAGTTTGAGACTGAGTCAATTTATCATTTATTTAAAATATATCCTTTATTCACTGATATTTATATTATCATATGTATATATATTTATATAATATATAAATGTGTTTTATGTAATACATATTATATATAACATATAAAATATATGTTACATATCATATATGTCCCAGTGCTTCTCACATGATGGCAGTCTAACCTGAGCTATACATCCACCCTCTTATCATAGTAAAGCTGTGTATATAATTAGGTCTATTTCTTTAATTTCTAATTTATTTATTTATTTGTGTACTCAGAGGCCAATAGTGCATTACTGTAAACAAAGACTATACATTATTTAAGAAGAGCTGGTAAGTATCTTCTTTCTTATTTTATGGGGGTTTCCTGGCTATACTAGCTTTTATTTTTTTCAAAAGAACTTTATGATTAACTTGCTTAGCTCCGAAAATCCTAATAGATTTTTAATTAGAATTGTGTTAATTTGTAATTTGACTCAGGGAGCTTACACCATTGTGCTTTGAGTCTTTTGACCTAAGAAGAGAGTATGTGCCATAGTATATGTTCCATTTGTTTATATCTACTTTTTGTATTTTAGCATTATTTTCATAGTTTAGCTTATAGGTTCTTTGAATACTGTTTGTTAACTTTATGCCTATGTATTTATTTTTCTGTTTTTCTTTTGTTCTTTTTGTTTTGTGGTGCTGGGAATGGAAACTTTGGCCTCTCAAATGCTGGATGAGCACCGTACCATTTTTTGTAAATGTAGTCTTCTTTTAAACAGATTGTCTGATTTATATCTGTAGATAGAAGAGCTATATTAACTTCTTCATGCTTGTTTTTGTCAAAAGGGTTTTGTTGAAGTAGTTTTTTCCTTATTATTGTGTTTTCCCAAGTCATTTGTGAATAAACATAGTTTTACAGTTTTAATTCTTCTTTTCTAATTGTATAACTCTGAATATTTTCTCATGTATAAAGGAATTTTTAAATCATAGTAGAAATAATGGGCATTATTTTCTTGTTCTTTAGTTAAATAAAACTTCTAGTATAACTGCCATAAGTAAAATAAAGTTTTTGAGGTACACACACACACACACACATTTTAAGGAAGTATGTATCATTTCTTATAATACATTTTTTTAGATATGAATAAATGTTAGGTTTTGTTAAATATCTTTTCTATCACCTATGTATATAATCATAGTCTTTTAATTCATTGTTCTATAATATTGTCGATTATATGAAAGAAATTTTGAATATTGAATATCTCTTCTGGAATACACTCCAGTTGGTCAAGATTTATTATGTGTTTGAAATGTTGAATTTTCTTTACTAAGATCTAGCTGTGATCTTTACATTGATATTCACATGAGATAAGTCTAAATTTTCATTTTAAAGTATAATATTTGTGATTTGAGACTCAAAATTATACTTGTTTCAAGAAATAAATTTGAAGTGTTTTATAAGGTAAATTAGTTTAGGTAAAGGTATTTTAAGACTTGATAAAATTCTCTTGTGAAAATTTCTGGACAGAGCACTTTTTATTAGGAAGCTGTTTTAAAATTAAAAAAGGATCATTGTAGTTGGACTGTGTTGGGGGTCAATGTTTGTAGGTTGTGTGTTTTTCTTTTTTCAAAATGTATCCATTTCTGTTGGTCTTCAACTAATTTATACAGAATTGAACAGTTTCTTATTATTTTTATTTTATTTATTTATTTTTTTGTGTGTGTGTGGGTACCAGGGGGTCGACCTCAGGACCTCGCTCGCCAGCAGGCGCCTGTGCCACTGAGCGATATCACTGGCCCCTTTTTCGTATGTGGGTTCCGGGAGTTGAACTTGGGCCCTCGCGCTTGCCGGGCAGGCGCTTAAGCCACTGAGCCATCTCACTGGCCCTCTTATTATTTTTAAAAGTATTTTCTACTTTAGAATTCCCATTTTGTCATTTCTAATTTCATGAATTTGCTTTCTACTTAAAAAAATTAAAGTAGTTTAGTTTGTATTTTTGTTAATACAAGAAAATCAATTTTGTGTATATTTGTTACATCTTGTATATTATTCTATACAAACTTATTGATTTCAGTTTTCATCATTTCTAATTTCTACTCGCTGCTCCTTTCTTCCTTGCTTTTCTTGGTATACTCTGCTGTTCTTTCTAGATTTTTTGGTGCAATGTTTGAATTTTTAAGTGCTGATTTTCATCTGATATTTGCTTTATATGCCCATAATATTATATTTTCCAAAAAGTGTACTTTCATTTTGAGTTCCTCTTTGGCTAAATAGTTCATAATTAATATAATTTATATTTTAGGGAAGGGTACCTTTTGGTTTTCTTTTTTTTGTTTTTTACAGACTAGTAGTGTTTTATATTTCAGTTAGTGGATGTGTTTGTGATATAACTATTCATCAGAATTATATAAATTTTCATTACCTTCAATAAAGGTAATTATGAATGCTCCATATTTACTAGAAAAGTAGTTATATCTTTCATTATTATGGTTCAAATTTCAAAAAAGTTATAAGATGATTTTATGGGCTATGTTGTGTAAGTCTATGAACTTTGAATGAATAATCTGCCTTAGATTTTAAAAATGAGTTATCTCTCTTATTTTTTTCTATTTTCTATGATTCCTTCTTGTTTTTCTTTATAAACCTTGTTGCACTGTTTTCATTTTTTATTTATATTTTTTCCTGGTATAATTTTAATTTTTCCATTCTTTTATTTTCATCTTTTCTAAATTGATTTAGCATTAGTTACATCTCTTAAGTATGGAAAACCATTGGATTTTCCTTTACCGGTTAATATGCAAATGTGATATTTTAATACACAACTTATATTCATTTGTGTATATATATATATATATATTTTTTTTTTTTTCCCTCCTTTGGTACTGGGAACTGAAACCAGGGTCTTTACACTGACCTACATCCCCAGTTATTCTTTATTTATTTTTTTAAATTTTGAGACAGGGTTCACTAAATTCTGAAGTTGTCCAGGCTGTATTTGTGATCCTCCTGTCCCAGCCTCCTAGAGTGCTGAGATTATGGGTGTTCACCATTACCTCCCACTTGCCCATTTATATTCGTCGATACTGATTTTTAATTCACATTTTAGAGGTTATTTTGAATTATGTAAAGGTTTTCACTAGGTTCTTTTTTGTGGTCTCTTTTTATAGGAAATTTGTAAATTTTATTCTTATGGTTATATTTGCATTAATATTTTTGTAGGATAATCACTTTTTCAGTTTTTTTCTGTTAGTATAAAATTCATTAAATTAAATCTGTCACCTTTTCATTTCTTTTTTCATGTCCCCAAGCATCTACTTATATCTTTTGCTACCCAGTTAATGACCATAAAGCAATACAAAAATTCATTCCAAATTTTTCATGCTCTCACCCTTGTCCTCGAACATTTGATAATTGTGTTGCATCTATATTGTCAGTTACTGTAGCATGTAACTATGTGTCAGATACTAACCATGTTATTCTCTTCCTTAAAACAATCACTTCCTTTTAATTTTTTTTTTTTTTTTTGTGGTTACCAGGGGGTCGACCTCAGGACCTCGTGCGCCAGCAGGCACCCGTGCCGCTGAGCGATATCACCTGCCCTTTTTTCGTATGTGGGTTCTGGGAGTCGAACTCAGGCCCTCGCGCTTGCCGGGCAGGCGCTTAAGCCACTGAGCCATCTCACCGGCCCACTTCCCTTTAATTTTAAAGGCAATGCTTACAACTAAGTCTTAGGATGTTAACTCTCCAGTCACTTTGGTTGCCAGATGAAGGGGATCAAGATGGAGGGAGGAGGGAGGGGTGGGATAAGGGTTGAAACAAAGGAATTGGGACATCCTATGTACAGGGAGCAATTCCACACAAGGAATGTAAACATTATGTACTACAAACATGTACAAAAATGGCATTCTAGTTATCTCTATTAAACAGAAAACCCAAGTGATTTGATTATTTATTCCGTTACGCACACATTCTCTCCCACCTGCAGTGATATCCTACAATAGCCATCATACATTTGCATGCAGCAGGATCTTCCTTAAGATACATTATGAAAAATGATTAATGTATACTGTAGCAGTCATTTTGCACCTTGAACAATTACTTCCAAATCACTCTATGAAAGCTGCAAGTTACTTAACACACTGGCAGACCTGTTTACATACAAATTTTTCACTGTATATTTTAAAGGTGGAATTATCTATTTCGGAATCTACAGTGAAAGAACTAGAGAGTGAAAACTTTCCTTCTCCAAAGTTCACTTACCTCTGTTTACTTTTATGATCTACAGAGCCAGCTGAGAGTCTGTCTATGGGAGACCCAAAGCCAGAGAAACTCCTTTTCTTCTTTGTCTCGATCACATCGTTCTCCAAGGAAACCAGTTCATCAAGAAGCAAGAGTTTTGCTGCCAGGTCAGTGGCTGATTTCTCTTCCCTTACTGTGGGTGGTGATTGTGCATCTATGAGTCCAGAATCAAAGGTCTATAGGGCAGAGAAAGGTGATTCTAATCATTTAGACAAAAAAAAAATCAAATATATACAGTCAGCTACAAAAGTATTTTTTACCTTTGCATGAGATGGCCATTGCATAACATTTTAAAATTTCTCATGGAATTATGTTTCAGAGGTAAACCCTAAACTTTTTTTGAGGGGGATGGAGAGGATGAACCTCACAAAGGTAGAATAAATTCAACAGAAAAGAAAACAAAAGAAAATTACAGATTTATCTCTAAAATTTAATATTAATCATTCTTTCAGATCTGTCCCAGTAACAACTGCATCCTTTCTTACCATTCCTGTAGCATTTTATCTATACCTATTTCATCAAAACAGTTATTATATTTTACCTTATATTAGATTGGCTACCATACATTTGTACTCCTTATTAGATTATAAATAACGTGAGTGCAGTGAGGGTCTGATTACCCTTTTATTTGCTCTATGGCTAGCCCAGCATTTTGTTCATAGTTAGCACTCACATTTTTGATAAATATTTACTGAATGAATTCTGAAAAAAAAAACACAAGCTTCATTCTATTTTCCTATTTTCTGTTGAGCACTCATTTATTATTTGATACAAGCCACTAAAAATCCACTGTTGATCAGGTTCTGCATAAGCCTTAAGAGACCCCCCCCCAAAAAAAAGAACAAAATCCAGTTTCTGTTGGAAAATAAATTAACACCTCCATCCATGTGATATATTAATAAATATTCATGAACATCTACAGTGCATTGGAGTGATCCCGATAACTTTGTGTCCCCAGGCAAAATTTTTGCAAATTTATTTAGTACATAAATTGTCACTTTGTACTTCACACAAGTCATCTAAGTATGAGTGTCCAGTCTGTGAAGTATTTGTCCCTCCTTAGGCCCAAGTGCAGCATTAAAAAACCCTGCTCCAATTAACAATCCTGAGATATCATGTAGCCCGGGAAACACTGTCTTTTCTAACAGACTGAAAAAATTCCCCTTTTAGGAGGAATATTTAGGGGATTGTTTTCCTTTCCTCCGTTTAATCACATTCTTCCAACTGCCACAAGCTTGGTCCCAACATAGAAACAGGAGAAGGAAAGATGCTATAATAATGAGAAAGAAACCCTGAAGAGTAGGAGACAAATCTTTAAAGGGCAAAGATCTCTAATTTCTCAAAGCATCCTCCCAAAAATATGCTTTTATTCTTCTAACTAACACATACACAAACGGAGTTTTGTTTCTTTTTAAATATATGTTTACTCTTCAGGGGAAAAATCACAGTATTCAGACAGAAGTTATTCTTTTGGAAAATGCATTTCTGACTCTCACTTTATGTTATTTAAAAGTACTGAGAATATATGTTTTTAATAAGATCAAATTAAGCCAAAGTAACTTTTCTCTGTGTGGAAATGTCCTCATATATTTTTCTTTGTATTTTAATCAAGGCACCAAGAAAACATTTGTACTGTAATAAAAGCTTCACCTGATGGTACGCAAAATTTGGCATGCAAACAACTTCAAATTTCACATACAGTATTTAATCTTTATGCAATTGAATTAATAAAAGTGTGGTTGAAATTATAAAAAAAATTCTCTCAATGCTTTCCTGTTTGAGGAATACAAATCTCGCTTACCATTTCATGTCTCTTAAAATGTACATACGTGGCTTGTTCTGAATCCACTCAAAGATCAATAATTATTTCTGTTTGCACTTAAAGGTTTCAACCTTGAATGCTTTGGGAATAAAAATAAAATAATAGAAAAATACCTATGTCTTTGATATTGCATTATCAAATCATTTTCCTATTTGTCAGGGACACCTCCTTATGACTTTAATAGGAATAGCTTATGTTTTTAATAATAAAGACATGGCACTGCAAGCTGGTTTTTATCACCTCAGTTGTTACATCCACTGAAAGAATTTCTCCTGCGCTCCAGAGCATCAGAGTGATGGCCAGGACGATGTGTACACCCGGCAGTCTCCAGTCCAGCATCTGAGGGTCACATACATCAGGGTTAGCACTCATTAGTTTGAAAGATAAAGATAGAAAATAAAAGTTCCTAAAAGGCTTATTAGAGGAAAATAATAAGCTAAATTATTCACTTCTTTGGTGATGCATTTATACCAACTTAAATAATACTCATAAGAAGCTGTCAATCTCTCAGAATGAAATCTATGAAGTTGTCATTTCCATAGAGGCTTAGATTGGATTTATAGGAATATAATAATAATTTAGTTCAAACTAATCTAGCATCTGAGAAATTCAATCCATAAAACTTTGTTCTTCATCTAATGCAGAGATTACAAGGTCATGCGCTTAACTGAAAACATATAAAATGGTCAAGATATAAAGAATAATGCCAAGTGGAGCCTAAAGCAGAAAGAATGTGGTAGATCTAAAATAATATAAATTCAAAATTTCAAAAACACCCCACATTCAACAGAATAGCTTTATACTCTTGTGTTATGCCTGGATTTCTTAAACAAGATTCAAAAGGATGGCATCTTATAGAAAATTATCAAATTTCAGTACATAATAATTTAAAAATTCTGCATGACAAGATATAATAAATAAAATTTAAAGACAAATTACACAAAGATTTTTTCAACATATATACAAAAGCAAAATTAGTACCTGGAAAATGTAAATAAATCTTAATAATAAAGTGTAAAAAAATGACAATTAAATAAAAATAGGCCTATGTTCTGAACGGAAATTTCATAGAAAAGGAGATAATTTAATGGAAAATAAACACTCCCTGGTACATGCAACTTATTTAATGCAAATATAAACAGAAGTGATATTTTACACACATCAGACCAAGAAAAAATTAAAGTCACTATATCAAATGTTAGAATGGTACTAGGAAACAGAGAACTGAAAAAAGTACTGGCAGAGTTGGAAATGGATCCAAATATCTGGAGAACATTGGTAATAAAGAGAAATTTTGAAAATGGTCATGTCCTTTCTATGACATATTTATTTAACTTCTACTATATATCCTTGAGAAACTCCTACATCTTACTGAGGAGATATGTTTCTGAAAATTCTCAGCCTCATTGTTTTTAGTAGTAAAAACTTATAATCAATCTATGTGTTCCATTTGAGAGAAAATAAATATTAATGCATTCAAACTATGGACTAAAAGTAGATGACTTCGCTATATGTATGCTTACTGTTAAAACAAATGATTTAAATGTATGTTTATATAAATGTATAGATTTCAATAAAACAGTTTTGAGGGGATAGGGAAGTATTAGAACAGTACATAGGACATAAAACCATTTACCCGAGCAATTTGATACATTTTGAAATGTATACATGTAATTAAAATATAAGCCAATGAAACCTGATTAATGATTATGGTTGCCTCCAAGGATGGAGAAAAATAAATAAGATTATGGAGGAACCATAAACACTTACTTTTTAATCTATAATTTTATTTTTTTCCCCAAAAACCATATTTGTTTATTTTGAGTAATAAGCACAAAGGTATGTCATTTCTGAATTTCTGACTTTTGATATTAAAAAGACATCACCGTACCACCAGCTAAATCTCATCTATGTTTTATGTCAGGCTTGCTGGCTGTCAGTTTGACCATTGGATCCTGCACAGTAGTGAAGAGGTATTGCCTTACTAAGGGGAGACCACAGGAATAGGCTAGAACAGAGCCAGTTTGAATACAAGTTGTGCTACTTAATAGATGGCACTGGGAAAGTCCCTAAAGGTCATTGTTTATGAACGAACACCTCATGAAGCTTCTGTTTCCATAAAAAAATCAATCATGTGGCAAATTTGTTGGGGACAAAGAGAATTTGGACGCCAGGGTGGAATTTGAAGAATAGGTTTCTGTCCCATTTTGCTATATTATTATCATGACCTTGGATACGCATCATGTAGCCCACTTGAATTTCATTTTCCTTATTTCCTTATTTCCTTAGTTAACTCTTCCACATAAAGGAAGAGTTTTGAGGTGATTGAGTTAATTTATGCATAATCCCTTTATTTTAAGTAGTATTTGTAATCCCTAAATGAAGGTTCATTTATGGCTTTTTACTAAATATTTCCTTAATAACTACATACTTTTTGGTATCACCAAGATTTTCTCTTTGACACTTCAAAAATTATTACTGTACTGTAAAACCATAGTGTATATCTTAGTAATAAATGTTATTGGCTAGAATATGAATAAAAATATTCCATACAGAGTAACATCTCTGTGAAGTAAGATGATTAAGACAAAGCAGAGATTAAAATATTTTAATATGATCTATAACATTTATTTGATGAAATATAATTATTTAAATAATTTAGCTTAAACTATTTGTTCATTTGATGTCATTATGACATCAATTTTTCTATTTTGGAATCTTGTCACATAACGCTGATTACTAGCTACTCCTCTATATTCCATCATTTTCTGGACGGGAGTAATAAATTCTCTCTATATTTTCTTTTCACCAAATTGATATTTAATTTGAGTTTTTCTGTAAGTAATGGAAAATACTGAATCATATGTCTCTAAACTAGGAAAACAGATAACAGGGAAAATTTAACAGTTGTTTTCTGAAGATACCAACTAAACACTGCCTTCACCATCCTTTAGAAATTCAGCTACTTAATCATACTTTTTTCTTGATTTTGCTCACTTTTTTGGCTTTTCTCCATGTAAAGGAAGATATATTAAGAACATAGCTGCATTTAAAAAAATGATCTCCTATGTCTTATGTACCTTCTTTCATAAAAGAGCTCTCTCATTTAATCAAAGATAAACTACAATTGCAATATTTTCCTTCCTCCTTTTTAATTATGTTAAAAATAGGTTACAAAGTGTGAATTCACCCAATTTTATAAACCTTTCCATGTGGATTTTCTTTCACTATTTTTATATGCATTTTACTAACCAGATTTCTCTTCATCTCTGAAATCTTGTAAATGGCACAGGATGCTGGGTGTTTATAAGATTGATGACTAGTCTGAGACATATATTTTTGTGCATGGGCGTATATCAGGAAAAAAGTCATAATGTATCATCTAACAGATAACCACATCCTGATTATTTGGATAAGGAGGTGTAAAAATAAATGCTGAGTTTAAATACACACGTTTAATGGCTTAAAACCATGCTTGTAGCCAGTTAACTGAAAGGCCAAATTCCTAAATATGGCCTTTGGTACACTAAGGCAAACAAGCACCCCGGCACCTGCCACACAGAAGACACTTGATTAACTAGGTGAAACTTGATTGCCACAAAATTAGAAGAAGGGGAAATTATAGGGAGGAAAGGAAAAGACTCTATTTATCCTTATTTCCCTATTTTGTTGATAGTGGATAAATATAGCACATGATTTAGAAATTTCCTTGGCCCATGTACACTCCAGATCACAGAAGGAAACCTCAAAGGATGTTCGCTATGTGAATTTACCAAAGTGCTTTCACTCTTTTTAACACATCATTCTTTTTGTGGGTACCGAGGGTCGACCTCAGGACCTCGCGCACCAGCAGGCACCCGTGCCGCTGAGCGATATCACCGGCCCTTTTAGTATGTGGGTTCCAGGAGTCCAACTCAGGACCTCGCACTTGCCAGGCAGGCGCCTTATACCGCTGAGCTATCTCACCGGCCCACATCATTCATTTTTATTGAGTAAGTTTTGAGTAATATTCTTCTAGGCAGTGACGTGTTTCAGAAGACACAGTGGGCATGGAACTTGCCCTAGAAGACTTTGTGTGTACTTCATTCATTTTTAGGCAACAGGACTATTATATATTTTCACTTTTTAAATAATACTGATGAATAAAAAAATGCTAATGGTATTTATATCTTAAGCTTTGATTTAAAGACTTTGGCAGGTATGAACTCATTTTACACTGCAGTAATCCTCCAAATTAAGACTGGAGTAGTGGTAGATAGATCCAGGTGGAGAGGAATGGAGTTTTGTCACTTAAATTTGGGAAACAACATATATTGTTTACTTATTTTTTGGAACAATCATAGTTCATATTGACACACTGCTGTTGAAGCCCAGCAGTACAGAAACGGGTGCAAATATATTTAAACCTGACTCTAATGAGAATACTGTCAATACGAAGAAAAATATTTTCATTATTCGGAATCAGTGCAGCAATGAGTTACTCCAAGTGAGTTTGGAGGAAAAAAAAATTGAGAATCATTTTGGGAAAAAAAAAGGGAAAACAACCTGGAATGAAGGAAAGTGCTAAAGAGAAGCAAGGTGAACCAATATCTAATCTAATTCATTTTTAATGAATAAAGCTTAAATTATGCACATTTGAAGTCTGACATTAAAGAAAAAATACTACTCAGGTGATTAAAAATTTCTCTTCAATCTGAGCCTTTATGATTAACATTTGCCTTATGGGTAGTTAATCAAAACATTAGAAATTCACAAGCGTACTGGGTTTTTGGGTAAATATTGGTACCATCTGGGAATTTTTAATTTTCTCTAGTATTTAGTCTGGAAATATTTTATTTTATTTTTATTTATTTATTTTTTTTGTGGGTACCGGGGGGTCGACCTCAGGACCTCGCGCGCCAGCAGGCGCCCGTGCCACTGAGCGATATCACCGGCCCCTTTTTCGTATGTGGGTTCTGGGAGTCGAACTCGGGCCCTCGCGCTTGCCGGGCAGGCGCTTACGCCGCTGAGCCATCTCACCGGCCCTGGAAATATTTTAAATAGACTCTATTCCACCCTCCCTTTTCCAACGAACACTTAAAAAATGACTGTATTAAAAATAAGAGGTTAATGAACTAATTCAGACTTCTGTTTTTATTTATCTTCTCTTTGCACTTTGACAGAGTCAGGTATTTGAAGAGGTTTTTCTGAAGTAAGTTATTTAAACAGGAGGACATGTTATATAGGGGACTTCGTTCTGACACCATGAAATGGCCATGTGTGCCTGGAGATAGCAATGCCTACAGGTTCTTTCCCTGAAAATGAAGGTGGTTTTCCAGACACATTGAGTTGGAGTGGCCCCAAGAAAATCTGTGAAATAGTAAGTCTTTTTGGCAACAGAGAAGAGCTTCAGGAATAGTAGCTAACAGAGTGAAAATAATTTTTAGAGTATCTAAAAGTGAATGCTTAACACAATCTCAGTGCAGTTCACTGTAATGAGATTTTTGGTGCAAGTGTTGTGAAACTCGGACTCTTCATTGACGCTGTTGTTATTTAAAGATGTGGTACTGGGCAAACGCTTTTTCCTGTAGACCAGTGAAAATGGGGTTAGCCTAACTGACCTCTGATGTTGCTTCTGGCTTTTAAAATCAGTTGGTGAACCTGGCTTTTTCCAGGTGGAAGTACAAACATCATAGGTAATGATGACGGCACTTGGTACAGGTTTAGGTACGAAAATATTTCTGCTATTCCTCACACCAGCTGGACGCTATATACAGCACTGCAATTAGCTGTGACATAAATATTCTGCTGTATAATTTTAGGTATTTCTAGCTGAAAAGACAGAGCCTCTAAAGCTTTGATTGTAAGATGCCATTTATGGTAATAGAGTCTATATATATATTTTTTTTTTTTTCTGTGGGCACCGGGGGGTCGACCTCAGGACCTCGCGTGCCAACAGGCACCCGTGCCGCTGAGCGATATCACCGGCCCCTTTTTCGTATGTGGGATCCGGGAGTCGAGCTCGGGCCCTCGTGCTTGCAAGGCAGGCGCTTATGCCGCTGAGCCATCTCACCGGCCCTAGAGTCTATATTTTTAAATGTGTTTTAAGAAAGAAAAAAGGGCCGGTGAGATAGCTCAGGGGCATAAGCGCCTGCCTGGCAAGCGCAAGGTCCTGAGTTCGACTCCCGTTACCCACATACAAAAAAAAGGCCAAGTGATATTGCTCAGTGGCGCTGGCTCGCGAGGTCCTGCGTTCCACCCCCGGTACCCACAAAAAAAAAAAAAAAAAAAAAAAAAAGAAAAGAAAAAAATGCTATCCATTAAATTGTCACATGGTATCAAGTGTAAGACATTGAAATTTCAGAAATGTTAAATATAAGGCAGAATTGATGAAATGTATATACATTTACTTTCAAGTGTTTACTTAGGACATTTTATTTGTTTTTATTTTTTCTATTATATTTAAGTCATTAGATTCATTCTCCTACAGTTTCAAAACAAAAATTGATAGAACTGAGGTTCCATCAGCCAGAGACTAGAGTGACATCTTCTCTTTTGGGTTCAGAGAAAGAAAGAGCGCTGTGATATTGAACTTGATTGTCAGATGTAAACTTTTAAAAACATAAATAATATTAATACTTAGTAAAGAATTGACTGTGTCTTGCTGCCTTGCATTTGGAATTAATAGTTTACTTATCAAAATAAGATGATCACTTGAATGTACTCTCAATAAACACAAACCTTGGTGGACACAGAATTAGTGGATACAAAATTAGAGATTTTCATAATAAGAATTTCAGACACCTGAAACCTCCACAAATATCACACACTTAAACCCTCATCTATATGTATTTTTATACGCTACTCCAAAAATATTGCCAATGAATAAATGAATATTTTTAAAATAAAATTTTTAGTCAATATGTAGGTTCTCAATAGCATCAGAAAACTACAGAGTCAGCCAACAAATGTATATACATTTCAGAAAAAGAAAACTTGTACTATCTTTTTTCAGCAGATGGTCTTACCCTCATATGGGGGATCTGAGAGGATGTCATATATCACAGAAAACCTGCTACACTGCTGGTCCTTAGAGAATAAATTGAAAATGCATGTGTAGCCATTTCAGTGACCAAGGTCACCCAAGCAGCAGTTCGCCATACTAATAAATGTCTGGAGCTAATGGCCACCACTTTGAGCACCTCTTGTAATCATAGAGGCCAAAGATAACTTGTATTAATCTCATGATATCTCAATAAATTTAGTATTAAAATATTTGCACAAGTTTTTCTTTTACTGAAATGTGTATATATTTTTTGACGAACTCTATTTCTGTGACATTAGGAGAAAACTCAGGATTAGGTCTGAAAACTAGAAATAAATATTCTTGCTGAACTTCTTATTGGCCTGGTCACTTTGAGCAGGACTCTTAAGCACTCTACATTGTCTAATAAAACTTATTTCATTAATTAACAATATTTAACTAATTAATTTTAATTTTAATGATTTGATTAGTTTACAAATAGGAAAAGTTAGGAAAGGCTTAAGGTTACTAAGCAAAGGTAATAAAATTATTTAATTGTATATTTAATGATATTTACTGAAAATATGACAAATCTATGAAAAAATTGACCACATAATTTTTTTCATATTTCATCATAGCTAAGGCCTTTTCATGGGAACTCAAGAATGGTGCAGGAAACATTTCATGAACTGTAAGTTAATATAAGAGATTGATTACATTTTAAAAGTGGCAGTTACTGAGCTGAAGGAATATCACTGAAGCCAACTTCTCCCAGAAAACATGAAGTTTGCACTCACTCCTCAGCCATCTCGAGAACCATCCATAGACACAATATGAAAAACTCATATTAAAAAATCAAGAGGATAAATTACAGTTTGTCGTTATACAGATAATCTCAATATTTCAATGAGTAGCAATAGTTTAATGGAGTTTTGAATAAGGTTGTTTCTGGTTTTGATGAATGAGGCAACCAGATGGCTGAAACTCTAACCTCTAATTTCACATCCTTGGGTTCACTTCTTTACTGGGGCTGTGATTCCTCAAACTTTGGTGAAATTGGCTTCACAAACAGCACTTGAGTGTATCTGTGGCGTTTCGTACTTGGAAGCAGGGAATAAGTTTAATGTTCTCATAATTCAAATAAAAGTTTTAAAAATGAGGAACAATAGAATCGAGAGCAATTGAACTGTAGCTCGTAGCTTCTTTTGCTAACATGCACGTCATCCTCACCCGAATGCTGTACATCTGAGAAATGCTTATGATACATGGCCACTTATTTAAAATTTTCCTTTAAAATTTAATAAATTACATGACTAAAGTATAATTCATTATACTTTATGTTCTGTGTATAATTTTGAAAATAAAGTGCAAATTGATAACTGAGAAATTTAACATTTCCTGATTTTTTACAAAAAATTAAAGTAAGGGGAACATTTCCCTATTTCTTATTGCTCTTCAGTTGGCAGTAGTAAATTTTCCAAAGTCACGAAGCCAGTTACAGGAGTCATAATAACAACTTACATTTTCAGGCTCCTAGTTTCATGCTTTTTCAAGTATAACCTGTTTGTAGAAATAAAAAACATGTCTCCATCTCCAAAACAAATTTCAAATAAAGTAAGAAATTTTTGGATGAGTTATTCCTAATGTGATAGACACCTACATTTTAAAGTGACTTTAAATGCAGTGCAGATCTTAATACGTCACTTTCCCTAAATGCTACAAATCAGGAAGAATGATAATTTACTTGTGCACATGTATTACATTATTTTATTTTTCTTTTCACCATTTCCATTCTTTTCCTGATGCTGTTACATTCCAAAAGAAACATCCCATTGAAGGTCAGATATGTCTGTTTAAGAGAGCTGAGTTGTGTTGTGAGCTTCTGAGAGAGCAGTAACTATGCCACGTTCACCAGTTCATCTTAGCACCTGAGAGAATGCCCAGCACAGGGTCAGCATTATGTTCTGAATGAACGAAGGAGGCAGCCTTGTATGGTAGTTACAGCCTTGTATGGAGTTTACAGCCACTTCCGTCAATATGTACGCTAAATCCATGTCAATAATCTGATCTAAATTTACAAAAGAGAAGAGACCGATCCAAGTTTTTATACCTACAGTAAAATGTGAGGAAGTTCATGTTAGAATCCTGGCATGTCCTTGAACGTTGCACATGATCCATTCTCATTCTAATGAAAGTGCCACGTGTCCCTATTCCCTAATAATGATCCTTCTAGAGTTTTAAGATTTCTTTCTTTTTTTTCATGTGGGAACCGGCAGTCGAACTCAGGACCTCGCGCTTGCCAGCAGGTGCTTGTGCCACTGAGCGATATCACCGGCCCCTTTTTTCCTTTACGTGGGTTCTGGGAGTCAAACTCAGGACCTCACGCTTGCCAGGCAGGTGCTCATGCCATTGAGCCATACCACCAGCCCAAGATTTCTTATTAAACAGTAACCTGTACTTAGATTTCTTTTTTTTTTTTTTTTTTTGTGGGTACCGGGGGGTCGACCTCAGGACCTCGCACGCCAACAGGCACCCGTGCCGCTGAGCGATATCACCGGCCCCTTTTTCGTATGTGGGATCCGGGAGTCAAACTCGGGCCGTCGTGCTTGCAAGGCAGGCGCTTACGCCGCTGAGCCATCTCACCGGCCCTGTACTTAGATTTCTGAATAGCTAAACATTTTTTTAAATATAAAACCATGATACCTATAAATGGAAAAGAACTTTGGCATATGACTGTATACAATTATGTTAAAATTTGTTGCTTAATTCTAGTTCCCACTAATGGGGGGAAAAATACCTTTAAAACTGTGGATAGGAAAAACCATAAGTTCCAAGTAATACACTGGTTGGCCATTGGATGCATAGGTAATTTTAATGTGGCATAAAAAAGGTTTTCAGAGAGTGAAATTGGATAAATGAAGATAAATATAGGATATATAGACTTCAAGATGATCTGGAATATCACTATACCTTTCACTATTTGTCTCATTTTGTACCCATACATAATATTTAATAAAAATCTTATATTTGACTTATATTATGTAAGTCAATGTAATCAATAAAGTAGTACTCTTTAAACTGCAAACAAGGGAAGGAAGTCGTAAATTTTATAATACTCAAGACAAGGTGCACTTATTAGGCATACTCTGTACGTGGGTACCAGGGTGACAAAAGTCAGTAAGACTCTCCTGTCATCTGCATTGTTCCCTTACAGTCACTTACATCCTGCAGCAGCTAGAATGACTGATCTTGCTAGGATGACTGCATTCTAACTATTGTGAATAACTTTTTAAAATCTTCTGGATAGTGTTTCACTAATTTAAAATAAATTTGTTACCTTAATCCTCACGACAAGCATGCTAGATGTAATAAAGACGGTATTATAATTCTATTTTGTATACAATTGATAAGCTGAGATAATCTGACTTACTTTAGAACCTTGATTTTCTATCTCCTGGCATTGACCGTTCACTTTCCAACACAATAAAGTGAATAAGTAGAAAGGCATTAGTCATGAAGTCTTGTAGACCTGGATCTGAATCCTGATAAGACATATTACTTAGCCTCTCTTTTTTAACATCTTCATCAGGAAAATGGGGTAAGGATTATTTGCAGGGCTATCAAGGATTAGAAATAATATAGGGAAGGTTACTATTACAAATCTGTTAGTTAAGAAGTAATATTTGTGTTATCCAGATATTCTAAGTGTGACAATTTTTCAAAATATTTTTACCAATTTTTTATTTTTCTGAAAAAGTATCATTTTCCATCCATAATTTTAAGGAACAAAATTAATCCTTGGCATCTAGAAAATAAAATATAATAAAATTATCACTGAGTGAGGGAAAGTAATTTCACTAAAGAAGGTCCTAAGTAGCAAAGGCTCATTTGATGTATTATTATTGTCAGTCCTGTGAAAACATTAACATACAAATTATAGAAAATATCCTCCTGGGTAAAAAGCAAAAGGGAAGAGAACTCAGTGGTATTCAAAACATAATTAGTCTTCAAGCTTGCATGTATTAACTAAAGTGAATTTTTGATATCATTTTATATATAATGCTTTTAAAGTGCAGTTTTCACCTGTGTAGCACCTTTGTGTCAAAGGAATAGAGAAATTTAGAAAGGCAGAGGCAATGTTAGAAACTGCCAAATTTAACACTCTCAATAGACAGAAAAAGTGAGGCTTGGAAAGAATGACTTTGCTTGAAAGGGAGGCTCAGAGAGGAGGTAAGGAAGGGCTACAGATGTGGGAGGAGGAAGAGGGCAGAAGAAGGCTGTGGCAGGGCTGTTGTTACTGCAGGGCAGAGGTGCTTGGTAAAAAGACTTAAGCTGATCGGGGTGTCTGTGAAGAATAAAGGGCAACACTGAGCAGCAGCTACTTTAAACCAACCAAGGCACTAGGCAATTGGTGGCAAGTGATGTTTGTCACTGTTCCATAAAGGTACCCTGATACCTATTTGGAGAAATCAGAGGATGAGCTCATCTTAAAATGCCTCATGGAAGAAGCATCATCCAACCTAAGGGAGCTGGGCTAGTTAGAGAGGTTTCCAGGACTAGGAGGGAAATTGTAGGTCCCTAACTTACCCCCATGCACTCCAGTTTCACCAAGAGTAAGGAGAAGCCTCAGGGATGCTGAATGATTACTCCAGGGTCACAAAGCTGTAGAAATTAGGACTGTGAATAAAAGCCTGGTTTTCTGACTCCAAAGCTTGTGTTCTTTTGATTGCATCATCGAATCTAAGCAAAAATAGCTGATGGGTAGGGATCACGTTAGGTAAAATGTTGACAAAAAGTTAAATGAGGTAATGTCTAAAGATTAGTCTCCTGGTTCTGTGCTACTGAGTCCTTTTTCTGCTATGTGAGGAAAAATGACTCATGAGAGAGCTTCTCCCAGCCATTCTTTCATTCTTACGAGTACACTTTTCATTCCTTTTGTCTCTTTCAATAAAATGGTTCTATTGAACTCTAGTTTGTGCTTAAGGCTTGTCTCAAGTACATAGGTATATTGGCAGAGCTAGGACAATATTTTAGGATTTCTTACTTTGAATTATTTCCCTTTGAGGCAAGCTCAAGTAATCTAATTTATCAATCAGTAACACAAATCGTTAAGAGTATTTGAATATGGGAACCCTGAGGTTTGAGTTGACTCTTTAGTCAACTAAAGATATCTGCTTCTCTCTTGCCCATGATTCATCATAGGAATCAGTTTAAAACAGACCTTGGGAAATAGGAGGAGAAAAGAAATGTCAACCTTAAGAACTTTAACTTGTGAATGAAGCCATAGTGCAATTCATGGATAAGGGAGGCTTTACTCAAGGCTTTCTTTAGAAAAATGTTGTATCAGAATAGCACCAAAGCAGAGAAGATACAGAACGTGCCTAATTAGCACGTTTGGGTAGATAATTAGCAAAGGTACAGTATAATTCTGTAATTTATATGGGCTTTAAAATCACCATAATCCATTTGTAAAAGGATAACTGAAAACAAATAATAATCACATTCTTAAACCTATTGTCTACTATAATTCAAAGGAGCAATATCTTGCATTGTTCAAGCTGAGTTTATTGAGTGCATGCTTACTTAGATTTATAGATCAAAACCTGAAACAAAACTTCTCACACAGCTCTAAACAAATTTAGAATTCTAAACAAATTTAGAATTTGAATTCTTAATTCAATCACTAAATAGCAAGAATACTTCTAATATTGAAGAATAGACATAGTTTAAGTCTACTTCAACTAGATTTTACTATCATATTTATATATTTTATTTTTATGCTGATTAAAACAAAGGATGCTTTAGATTTATGGAATGTAGAGTTTGATTACTTAAGACATGTTCTTATGCTCCAGTTTTGATAGAAGTAAGGATAAAAGAAAAACTTTCTTTTCTACACAGATTAAACTAGACTACTTTTGTTCATTAAATAATTTCCTGATATTGATATGTGTGATAAAAGCAAAGTAATACTATTAACATAATATAGAATTGTTCTTAGTTGCCTTTCTCTTTGTTCTGAAATTTTAAGAGCACAAAGCGATGTAGTAAATATGAAATATCTGAGCAAACAATTAGCTCCACCTTAAGTTTAAATTACAAAATGTCTTGCATAATCTAATCATTTTAGAGAAGGAAAATTTATATTAAAAAACCTCTTTTAATTTTAACAAAACCAAGGTATAAAAATATTTTTAAAGTATGTGAAAGCAAATATAACATTTAAGAGGAAAAAAACCCTTAGATCTTTATCAGTTTTACATTTAACTTACCTTGTAATAAATCCACAGAGTCTAACTATAGAGTCCTGTCTGTGTAGTTCCTCCAAAACCCAGCCTTGATGGTGAGTTTTCTCTCGAAGTTTTTATAGTCTCAGTTACACATCTCTTACTCCAATCCCTGCCTCTGCTTTCTCTTACATCATTTCTACAGATTTTCCACTGCACATTTTCCCAAGGCTCTTTTCAGTCCTCTTTCTCTCTGCGTCACTCTCTTCTCCCTCCTCCCTCCTTCCCTCCCTCTCTCCCTCTCTCTCCCTCTTTCCCTCTCCTCCCCCCTTGTTTTCCTCTCCTATCTATGGCTTTATGGCATTTAAGAGCAATGGGAGGTTACTATGGAAAATTTAAGTATACATTTAGTATTGTATTCCACTTCAGACCCATCACCTCTCTCTGAGGTTTTAGTCCAGCACTTGAGTATTACAAATCATGCTTGGAAAAGAAAATGCCCTAAAGCTTGCTAAAATCACCAGGGCATTTCAAAGTAAGATTTAAAGAGATTATAACCAGAAACCCAAACTGATTTATTAGTTCCTTTCTCGGACCCTTCATTAAATGATCATCTGCAGATGTAATGAGTCTCTCAAACTTGGTTAGGTGCACAGTACTGTGTCAGTGAAACCCACAGATACTTCGTAATTAACCAGCTATACTGGGAAGCCTGTCACTAACAAACCTATAAATACTGAACTGTGACATGCACGCTATAAATGCAGATGTTGTAGTCATTCTTATCTTGCTCTTGTTTTCCAGTATTTTAATTTTCTTTCAACCAAAATATTCCTGCCTCTTTCTGAAGGTGTCCTTCATTCTCATGGTCTACTAATTACATTTGTATCCCTACATTCACAAATTCTTAAAAATAGACCATTACATTCGAAAGGTGATATGTTATGTCCTAAAGTCTTTATTGGCTTATTTGTCCAGCAGCAGGTTCCCATTTAACAGACACAGAGCATGAGGCTAAGATAAATGAAGTGACTTTATGAGACCACACAGCTAGGGCATGCAAACAGAGCCCACTTTCAAATACAGAGCTCCTTAATCCTGCATGCAGTCTTTTGCCCATGCCTGCATTTTGTCTTGCTACTTAAAAAGCTAGAAAAGAGAATCCAAACCAGATCATACTTTTGCACAAATAGAAATAAATGTGTTCCTTTTGGTTTTGCTTAAAAGCCATTTAAAATACTACTCACTAGTGTAGGAACGATTACATGGTTAATTTGGAACGACAGAGAACTGACCAGAGCACCCTGAATTGGTGGGACAGTAAAACGCTTCATTTTTATGAAGGGTTTCCAGGGATAACATATGTCTCCACAAGCTTGAAATGTGAGTAGTTGGCAGTGAAAGCTCAGAGTCAAGATAAAAATATAGCCTCATTGTGGACTCTTGTTTAGGCATTACTGCCATGAAACAATTATGTACCCTGAATCCACATGATGGAAAACTCTCGATATAGATTTAACTGATGCATCTTGATGGTACCATAGCCAATACTCTTGACGTACCTTCTACCCTGATTTGAAATGCCTTGCTTAGCATGCTGACAAGTGATATCTGCGCTTGATTTATTCCAGATCTGTCCCTGCTTAGACAGTCCAAAGATTCCACCCTATTTGTGGATTTTGTTGACCTAATTCAAAGGTTTGATTTAACTGTTCTGCAGCAGTAGAAATAGCAACAGTTTATTCCAGGAACACAACCATGGCACATTTAAGCCATTTATACAGGCTTCTGTACATTATACACTGCTAAGTGATCTACTTATGTGTTTGTATTTGATAGAAAAAATTCAAATATTTTTCAAAAGGGAGAAGAAATAGGAGCATGCAAAGAAATAAAAGAAATAGAAAATAAAGATCCAGCAATAGATGGGGGGAAACTAAGATGAAAAAGGGGAAAATATTGATGAACACTTTGTCAGTTGGATATTATTATTTAATTCCCATTAAAAACCTTGTCAAGGAGGCATTACTCACATGTGACAGGTGTGAAAATGGAAGTTCAAATCGGTTAAATGCATAGCCCAAGTCCTCAAAGCTTAAAAGTGTTGGGACCAGGGATTGAAGCTTGCTATCTGTGCCAGTCAGGATTCTGGTGGTAAAGAAGAGGTACATTCAAAGTGAGTAAATGGAAGAAAATGCAATTTAGGCAGAGGGTATAGGAACCAGAGGGATGTTGCAAAATAATGATCCAGTAATAGCCACCTCCCTAGTCCTGAGGGGATAACGAGGTTTCCAGGGACCCACGGACACAAGGATGTGGGCAGAGAAAGTTGTCTTGCAGAAGCGTGACCTTCTATCAAAAGATCACACTTGTCCAGAGCAAACTAGAGGGGGAGGGAACCTATAAAACAAACACCAAGATTGAAGTACTTCTCTCTTGTGCTGTTTCCCTTGGTGGAGTCCAACTGGCAAAATAATGGAGAGATCTGAGATAAAAAAGACCAAGCACACCATTCAAGCTCAATACCGTTGAGAGACATACAAAGGCGTCTTTGTAAAGACCAACAGGACCACAGTTGCCACAGCTACCCATATGCTCATCTAATACTTTCTAACTTCTTTTCAAGTCAGCTTATTAAAGTATAGTTATCACAGATGGAATTCAAATTCCACCCTTTATAAATTGTTGTTTGATGGGAAATTTGTAACTTCCACTACAATCAAGGTATAGAAATTTTCCATTACTTCCCAAATTTCCCTCATGCCCCATTTCAATCACCCCAGTCCACCACCTCCAAGTCCCAAAAGTCACTAAGTCTGCCCCCACAATTTAGCCTTTTCCCAGAAGCCGTAGGAATCAAATATACAGTATGTAGTGTTTGATGTCTGGTTTCTTTCTCTCAGAATAATGCCTTTAAGATTCAGCTGTGGTTTTAAATGTTTTTTTCAATATTTGAGATGATTTTGTGCTTAGTCTCTTTTCTTATGTAGTCAATAGTAATTTTACCTTCCCAAGGTGAGCTCCGTGTGATCATGATATATTATCTTTTGCTACATCGCTGTATGTGTTTGTTTTTGCTACCATAATATTCTTTAAAAATCCATTCACAATGGATGTAGACCTTTTATTTTCTTTAAATATATTTTCAAATTTTGGGAAGAATTACAACTTCACTTGTTTTTTCAGAAATTTTGTGTGGAATTTGTATTATTTCTTTGCATAGGTTGCCATGCATCGGTGAAGTTTTATACAAAATTTTTTTAAAGGGTGCTCTAGTTTTATTGAATGGAGCATTCTATAAATTCCAACTAAGTTAAATTGACCTGCAGTGTTGAAATCCATACTTTAATCATTTTTGTCTACTTATTCTCTTAACTGCTAAAGAAGGATTGTTGATATCTCCAACTACAATAGTAAATTCTATTTCTGTTTTAAGTTTAGCTTTTGCTTCATGAAGTACTAAGCTATTTATCAGGTGCATATTCCTTTATCATTATGAAATTTATCTTCTATTCCTAGTAAAAAAATCACTGTTTTGAAATTTGGTCTGTCTGACATTAATTTGTTCACTATGGATTTCTTTTGATTTTTATTAGCATAATATGTCTTCCTTTTCCATTGTTTTACTTTTAGTCAACCTATGCCATTACATGATTATAGACTCTTAAAGTGAGCACAGAACTAGTTCATGGTTTTTCTTCTAATCTGGCTATGTTCAAAGTTTAGTTGGCACATTATGACCATTTTTATTTATTGCAATGATGTGCTTGGATTTATTACTACTATCTGGAATTTTGTTTCCTTTTTTCCCTGTCTGCTCTCTCTTCTTCTTTTTCTCTAATTTCCTTTACTTTTAATATTTATGCTTTTATTTTATTAATTTTACTATAAGCTATAATATACATCTTTACATTGCTACAGTCTTCTCTCAGATCATACTTTTTTTTTTTTATGTGGGTGCCAGGAGTCGACCTCAGGACCCCACGCTTGCCAGCAGGCGCTTGTGCCGCTGAGCGATATCACCGGCCCTTTTATTCCTTTATGTGGGTACCAGGAGTCAAACTCAGGACCTCGTGCTTGCCAGGCAGGAGCTTATGCTGCTGAGCTATCTCACCGGCCCACATCATACTTTTACACTGCATATGTAATATAACAATCTTTCAACACTATGTATCCATTTTCTCCCTCTCATCCTTTATAGTATTATATATTTTTTACTTTACATGTTCTAACTCCACAAATATTTTTTCTATTTTTGCTTTACTTTTAGGGACTTACATGAGTTTAAAATTTTTTCATATTTGACCACATTTTACATTGCTGAAACTGCTCTGTGTGTGTGTGTGTGTGGTGTGCTTAGATTTACCTTTCTAAGGAAGTACCATGCTCCTTTCACCTGAAGAACTTTCCTGAAATTTCTCAGGGTTTTATCTCTAAACAAATGCTTACTTCACCTTTATTTTTTAATGAATTTTTGCTCATTACAAAATTCTGCGCTGGCAGATTGTCCTCTTTTAGGTATTTAAGTTCTCTATTTTTGTTTGTATTGCACACTATTTGATTGGATGTATGCTATTATCTATCTCTGACGTGTTTAGTTGTAATTTTCTTTGCATGTTACTTGGAACTTTTTAGTTTCTTAGTTATTTTCTTTCACTGTTTTGGGGGAAAATTGGCCAAAATCTCCCCAAATATTTTCTTGTCCCATTCTTTCCCTCTTTTCGTTTACCCCAATTATATGTATATTAAACCATTTTATATTGCCCTACACTTTTGAAGGTGTGAGTTTTAAAATACTCTTTTTCTACTCTATTTCAGTTCATATATTTACTATTGACCTAATTTCTAATACACTTATTTCTTTTATATTCTGAATGCAACATTTATATTTGTTCATCTGTGTGTTTTATTTTTGTATCATAGACCAGGCAAATAAATGTGGACTTCATTTATGTCTGGGGCTTCTAGGATTTCTAAACTCTTTTGCAGCCTACATATTTACTTCAAAATTTGTTATAATTTCAACTTTTTTTTCTTAACTGATTTTAAAGTGGTGAGATTATCACAATTTTTCCCTTAAATGCTCTACAAAGGTGAAATAATTTGTGTGCTCACAATGATTTGAAGTTTGATTCTGTTTGTCTAGTGATCTTTCTGATGGCCTCAAAAATAAGTTATGGTTTTGCTTCATTTTATGCAAGTGATATTGCCTTGCAGGTTTCCATATGCTAAGTGGAAACATAAACCCTCCTTTTAATACTTTTGTGCTTTTTTGCAGTATATTTTTATAATTTTCTTCCATTTTTCTGATAATATTGTTTTTATTTCACTCCAATTTTGTACAAGGGAAAATAGATTTGAAAGCATTCATATTACAGAACTATGAGTTGTAAACCATGCCTTTTAGCTAAATCTTTCCCTTTCACTGCATTTTTCATCTGTATAAACCATCCCTCTAATGATGGAATTCAGAGGTGTGAGAGCTGTATTCACATGCCTCCTCATTTTTCCCTTGTATTTATCGCTGAAGTGAAGTCCAGGAGGCTACGTTTTGATTTCTTCCATGGTCCTGAACTAATTTCTACCTCTCGACCCCTACAGGGCTCTTCCTGTTAACCTGTGTTTCACTGATTTTCCATGTATTCCATTCTAGGCATGTTGAAAATTTGTGTACTTGCTGATGTGCAGTTTTTTTCAACAGTCTAGAGGTTTATAGGTGTCCTTTGAGCCCAAGCACGTTAACTTTCACCTTTATTTTTATAAGGGTAGAGCTTCAATTAGTCTTGGTGGCCTTATTTCAAGAATGTTTTTACAGCCACGCTATTTGCTGACCCTGATGGAATGCCTTTGCCATCTGATACCTCCAGCCTCAGCACCCTTCCCTCATTCAGATCACCCTTAGGAGTCATAGTGACTACAGACTCCTACCAGCCACCTTCTAACAGCTCATCACTGACTTCAAGGACATGGAAGTTCTGGGGACACTAGAAGCCACTGCCTTATATCACCAATTTCATTATACATAACACACTTACACATGCCAGCGTGTACATGCACACACCCACCCACACACACACATTCTGTGCCTAAACATTGAATTATCTAATGAGTATACACACAGGTCCTCCTAGGAAATCAGTTACCCACAGTGAAGCATTTATATAATAAAAGTAATAATGTTTTGGCATATAGTGCATCAAAATTTGTAACTCTTTTTAAGATTTATATCACTGTAACATTAATGGCTCTCTTGTTGATCAAATACTCTTAAACACCATTAGACAGATGAAAAGCAAGTTTAGAGAATGATATTTACCTTTCCATTTTGTTTGTTGTATGGAAATAGTGGCTCTGCTCTCTAGAAGTCTATATTTTAGTGAGAAAGGAAAAATTTAAATTTAAATACAAATAACTCCAGGAAGATCTTCATATTTACTCTGTGAGGAATTCATCTTTCAATGTTGAATCTAACTTGCACCATTTTTACAGGGTTTTTTTCCCCTTAAAGGATCTCACCTAATACTCTAGGAAGTTTTCTAACACTCCTGCTATTTGTATTAAGTTGCAGTTATAATAAATTGTAATAGCGGAAATGGGTAGTAATAAATATCCACTTATCAATTACCTACTATGAGATATCAGTATATTAAATTTTTACGGTCAGTATAATAATCAACATTATTTATTGAAATGTTCCAAATGCCAAAATTATGTTATTAAATCCTCAATTTTATACAATAAAGGAGAAATTAATTTTACAGAAGAAGAAATCAAAACTTAGCTAAAGTCAATATTTTTTTTCTGGGCTTTTTTTTTCTGATATAGCTCAGTGGCACAGCACCTGCCTGGCAAGTAAGGTACTGAGTTTGATTCCTGGTACAAAAAACAAAACAATATTTTTTTCTGATATGAAAGACTGTTTTAAATAACTACACTATATAATCTTTCTCTTTACTTCTGAAAACCATCTTACAACCATCTGAAAACAAAACAATATTTTTTTCTGATATGAAAGACTGTTTTAAATAACTACACTACATAATCTTTCTCTTTACTTCTGAAAACCATCTTACAACATAAGTATCGTCCAAGATTAAGCCATGAGGAACTAGGTTTGGAGTATGTTAAAAATCATGTATGTGTAAAGGCCAGAATGAGTAAATGTGCGAAATGCGTACTCCATGAAATTCTACTCCAAAACTTTTTCTGTAAACCATACTTGACATCCCTTTCAATCATACCACACCAATGATGCTGAGAAACCCGCCTCAACAACTCTGAGATTCAGATTTTATCATAGATTGAGAGAGACACACAGAAAAACTAAGGTGCTCAACATAGGGCCCAGGATAAGATGGAAACATAAAGCCAGTTAAACTAAAGACCATTAAAACATGGAGATATGTCAATTATGAAAGGAATTATGGGAGGCCGGTGAGATGGCTCAGCGGCGTAAGCGCCTGCCTTGCAAGCGTGAGGGCCCGAGTTCGACTCCCGGAAGCCACATATGAAAAAAGGGCCGGTGATATCGCTCAGCGGCATGGGTGCCTGCTGGCGCGCGAGGTCCTGAGGTCGACCCCCCGGTACCCACAAAAAAGAAAAAAGAAAGGAATTATGGAGAGTCTTAATAATGATTGTGAGTTATAAATTTGAGGAAAAAATCTTGACTTCAATAGGAACAAAAGACATTTTCAATTATATATTTATGTAATACTTTTTGATAATGGAATTGTTTCTCAAAGAACAGTGAACTTTTACATCAAAAGATATTTATTTAAAAGTAGATCACATGTGCTGAAGAGAGGATTGTCCCATCCAGTCAGAGGTAAGATTAGGGAACTAATGAGATCCTTCTACACATTGTAATCGTATAAACAACATGAAATAAAAATGAAATTTAGATACATACTTATGTTAAATTGATAGAGTGGCTTATTTTAATAATGCTTCATGCATTTCTGGAAGTAATCAAGTAAATGAAAAATAACTGTTCATTTGGTAATTCTTATCTTTTCTATATAGTCGGTTTATATTCTGTTACCACAACAAGTACACTCTGAATAAATATAAGTGGCATATATGATTTGATTATTCATCTTTCTCACTTTAGAATTATGTCTCTCATCATACTGTATTTGCTAACAAAATTATACATATTTTCATTTTAAAGGGGACTATACCGATATAGGTATGAATGTAAGTCTTAGGCAAGTTCTCCATCAGATTTCATTTAGTTCTCTAGTTATTACCTCCACATTGTAAATTGCAATGATTCACTAAAATCATAGTCAGGGTGCTTCTACAATTATTTTACTTTTTATGCATTGCTTTATCAAACAAAAATTTTAAACTTAGTTTTCCATTTATCTGTCTGATAATAACCTCAAATTAGGGAAGGAAGGAGTAATGACTTACAAAGGATTTGATCATTTAAACTTAAAATTTCCTTTCAGGTTTCAAGTTAAAAGGCATAATAAAGAATTCATAATTCAATCCTAACTGTTAAAAAGCTCTTTTATATTAGAAAAGTCATTAAGGCCTCACTGCAAACTGCACTGTTATACTCAAAATATTAAACATGTACCAGGCTGGTAAATCATCACATAACACTATGAGGTGTGTTCTTTCATTATATTTATTTTGAAACAGGGAAATAGCTATGCAGAGGTCAGTCAACAGATTCGTTTTGGTTCAGATGTCTGATGCCCAGGTATTAATATTTACTAATAGAGAAGTGCATTATGTCAAGGTGGCAACAAGTGTCATAATTAGCTGAAATCGCAGTAAGTTGTCATCATAAAAAATGGCAGGAATTAGTGAAGATAACGTTTCTTTGCATTTTTTAAAAAGTTGATATTTATAATTAAATTTGATTATATTTATTGCTAGGTTTTTATATAATTTGGTGTGTATTCTTTTTTATCCAGCTTGCTCCCTCACTTACTTTTTTTCTCTTAGAGACACACTAATATTTTTAGTCTTTGTGCATGTTTATTGACTTCGTGCACTAAAATTAAGTAGATATTTAGTGGAGGCACCATATTGCCTTTTAATTCATGCAGAATTTTTATATCCTACGTGTTTCTACAGAACTGGACTTATGGCTGCCAACCCTACGTTGATTTAGGAATAGCCCACTTTTTTTCCCTTTGTAGATTTGAAACAAGATATTCATCAGAACAGTGACTCCTTGATACCTGTGGACGGTTTCTGGACCAGGATTGGTGTAACTAGGATCAAGAAGGGGGACACTCACTAGCTTTCCAGTTCCTTGTGTGTGAAATAAGATGGATATCTACGCGAGCCCTACAGACTTTTCCATGGTTCAAGTCTCTTTGATTTACTAAGTCAAGCAATTGCTTATTTGAGAATATGTTTACATTGACTACACTATTGTGAATTTCATTTCCACAAATATTTCCCCAGAATATTTTGTGTACTGGTCCTCAGAAGTCGTTGTTTAGGATAAAGAATCTGTAAAGGATAACGCTCTCTAAATAACGTAAGAAGAAAGGTTAATTTTAAAAATAATGGGATTTCAGTGTGATTGGTGATATACAAATGATATAAATTTTATGGGTACATATTTTAAACATGATTTGAGTGATTTATCTTCTGTCGTATTAGTTTAGTTTCCAGGGATCCTGACTGGCAACATATCCGACCCTAACATTATATAAGTACACACATGCTTTTTTTTTTTAAATAAGGATGCATCTTATCATCTGCAAGCCAAGTCTAGAAGACCCACATTATTATAAAAATAAATTCATTATAGTAACTTTTCTTTTAATATCTTAGGTTCACATTTTCTTTCAGCTTCCAAGGATATTTAAAAAAATGAAGCTATAAATCAAAGTTTAGTTTTAAAATGACCTTAGCTGCAATTATCACCATGAACTGTTTCCTTGAATAGAAATCACACCTGCCTAGCCTTGTTCCTCTCTGTTTCTTAGAATATATAAAAGAGATTCCTCCTCTTCAGACTGAAACTTTGTTTCAGCATTCTCACTGATCTTTCTTATTACCTGAAATAAACTCTCACCTATACATCTGCCAAGTTACTAAAATTCATTGACTTACCAAAGTGAAGAATAAGAATGTACCTCTAATTGAAATGTAAACTTTTATCTGAAATAGAATTATAAAGGTGGTTTGGTAGCATAAATTTAAATGTAAAATTAACATTTAACCTTGTGCAGAGGTAACAAATGAAAGCTATGTCAATAAAAGCAGAGCTATCCAAGTCCATCCCACAATAATTTCAACTTCATCAAGTTTTTTTCTGAGCAGCACTGGAGTGCTACACCTTGATTTTATTCTTTTTTTTTTTTGTTTTTGTGGGTACCAGGAGTTGACCTCAGGACCTCATTCTTGCCAGGCAGGCGCTTATATAGCTGAGCTATCTCACCAGCCCTTGATTTTAGTCTTTTGCACGTTTAAAATCTAGCATGAAATAACACCAAAAACATGTTACATTATTATTGCAAGAAAATTAACTTCATTATTAACATAAAACAAATGCACAGAATGAAGTAAAAAAATCATCTAAAACAATGAACATTAAAGTTTAAACATTATTGCATTAAAACCATTTATTTAATTCAAATTTAGGATGGATCTAACTAGTTCTTCATTTATTAAAGTTTTAAAAATACTTTTCAAAGATTCATATTTCAGTAAGCAACAGCATTTTCAAAAAAATATATTACTCAACTATTTTATTCATGGATCCTTTGGCATAAAACTATTAAATAATCATGAATTCTTGTTTCACTAAATAAAAAAAATTCTGTTTATTTGGTTATGATTATCAGATCTAAACAACTTCATGAGCTACTATTGCTGTAAACCGTAGGGTGATATCTGGAAATAAAACATGGAATGGACTATTTTATTCCATAATTCCAAGCATGAAATTTAGAATTGATTACTACTATTAGTAAAGATGAAGATGACAATAATTGCTAACTTTTATTTAGTGATTACTCAAAGCCTGCATTCTGATAATTGTATTACATTCTGCTAATCATGAATACACATTAAATTATCTTGTTTAATCCTCACAATAATTATAAGAGGCTGATATCACTATTATTAGAGGTAATCCAGCTTAGTAGAGGTAGAGGTGAGATTTAAGACTGATATATGCAAAGCCCACATTTCTATCTACATATATTGTATATACTTCTGAAATATCAGGAATTTCTAGTCACCTTATTTTTTTATTTGAAGTTCTGGGTACCAAACCCATGGCTTTGCTTATGTACAGTACACAGCTGTACTACTAAGCTATGTCCCCAGCCCTTAGTTACTCTCTTCTCCTCAGTACAAGTTACCTAGAATTAGATATCTATGTTTTTTTACTTTTCTTATTTTCTAGAAACCCTTTGTTAGTGTGCCAAGAGGTATTTAGGACAATTCAGAGAAAGTCTACAGAAGAAGATACGCTGACTACATACAAATATAAAATTCTGTTTTTGTTTAGTGAAGAGGTTGGAGGGATATGCATAGAATCTGGCTCAACATCTGCTCCCTGAACTCCAGGAATTAACAATCCCAGGGAGAAAGCTCTTTATAGGACTGGGGATTTAAAATGCAAGTGTTGTTGACATATTCAACTACCCTGAAATAAGTATCCGTTAGAAATGCTTTTCTATTTTGCTCTTTATTTATTTATATTTTGGGTTTCTCATATAAAAGAAACCATGTGGCATTTAGGCTTGTGTATACTAATAAAAAAAAGAAATGCTTTTCTATATAGAATAGCTTAAAAATTAAACCTTTATAAACAGCAAGCAGATTAATTAAACTCAATATTTTTAGCCTACATTAAAATACTGATTCTGGGTATAAGATACTAAACTATATGCTTCAATTGAAGAGTATCGAAGCCAGTTTAAACATGAAAAGACTTATATCCTTTTTATCACTTCATTTGATTAGGCCATCTTCAAAAAATTCCTTTCATTTTTTTTCAAAAGCCTCATTTTCTCTTTTATAACAATCTTTTCTTGGGTCGGAGAGAAAAATCTTAGTTCTCCAAAATTTTTCTTCAGGTAAGTTTGTATTTGTTATAAGAAGACATCTGCTTTTGGTGACTCTGATGAATGAACAGGTAGATTTTACCTAATACATTGCGCACTGAGATCCAGGAAGTGCGGCATCTTCATTTCACAGCTACATTTTTCATGTCTTCTGTCAGAAAGGGACAAGTGTTCCACCAAGTTTTTTGACCTACAAAATTCACACCTGGCTCAGGTTGGCTACTGAAGATATTCCATCTTAGGCAACCTCCAGATCACTTTCTTTCTGTCTACTAATTTTTTCCTTAGTTTTTTTTTTTTTTTTTTTGTGGGTACCAGGGGGTCGACCTCAGGACCTCGCACGCCAGCAGACGCCCGTGCCGCTGAGCGATATCACCGGCCCCTTTTTTGTATGTGGGTTCCGGGAGTCGAACTCGGGCCCTCGCGCTTGCTGGGCAGGCGCTTAAGCCGCTGAGCCATCTCACCGGCCCAAACAGTTTTCTTTTTTTTTTTTTTTTTTTTTTTTTTTTTTTGTGAGTACTGGCGATCAACCTCAGGTCCTGGCGCGCCAGCAGGCGCCCGTGCCGCTGAGCGATATCACCGGCCCCTTTTTCGTATGTGGGTTCCGGGAATCGAACTTGGGTCCTTGCGCTTGCCAGGCAGGCGCTTAAGCCGCTGAGCCATCTCACCAGCCCCCATTTTCCTTAGTTTTGCTTGTTCCTCACGTCAGTTGTTTTTATTACTGGCTGGTATTAGTCATTTTACTATTTGGTTTGATTTTTCATTTTGCAATTGCTATTAGATCTTAACTTTGGTGCATTACTTATGGTATCTGTCTTATGTTTTTAAATTATTGAGATCAATTTCCACTTTCGAGCTCCACTTTGATCTTAGGAAATATTCCTTAAATGACATTAAATCCTAATTATACTCTACCTGATGAGGGAACAGAAATTATTTTTTTCCTTTACCAAGATGAAATAGGATATGGGGGGGAAGTGAGAAACTGTAGTTGGAAAGAGAAGTATGCACAGAATTTGAGTGAAAACAGTTTACTCACTCAATTATTCATTTCAACAGTATAGCCTGATACTTGACTTCTGATAAGGTTATAGAAGGTTTTCCTATAACTGAACTAATGATTTATTTTAGTTTTCCCGAATTATATGACCTGTTCTTGAAGCTCCACCTATGAGCCCTTGTTGGTATTTGCTGAAATAGCTTTAGCTTTGTAATTATTTTGTCAAAGATAGTAGGATAGTAGCTCTTATTTGAGAGTACATTGTTTGTTTATTGTCTTACGATTACACAATTGATAAAAAGCCATATTAATCAAATGGTTCAATCTCCCTTTCACATTCTGGTGTGTTCATTTGTTACATTTCAATTCTCTGTGACAGATTACTTTATTATTCATGTTTTTCCCAATATCCTACTCTGGTACACACACACACACACGCACACACACGCACACACGGGATCACGACTTTGGGTAAAATTTTCATTCAAGGTAGAGACCAACGTTTATTTTGTAAGGCTACATACAGGCTTTTAGCAATTTATGTAAATCAAATATAAACACATAACATGTGTTCAATAAATGGTGACTATCATCACAATTTCACATTTAATCGAACCTGATAAAACAGACAGTAATGTTCTGGGGTAGTTATTATTACCATAATTTTTCAGTTGAGGACTTTGAGACAAAGTGAAATGTTCTGCTTCAAATTACATATCCAGTAAAGCGTAGGGCTTGTCTCGAAGTTTCAGCAAATTATTCTCTCCCACTCTGATAATTTACACAATGGAAAATATCAGGCCACTCACGGTAGAGAAATGAATGTTTGGAGGTTCAGATAGGACTAAGCAGTGGTGCAAATGAAGACTTGGTTGGTAGCGGTTCTGACAGCCAATGTGTTTTACTGGAGTTCCTTAAAATATAGCAGTGAACTGCTCTCCTTTATTGTGTATCTATTTATATCTTCTGTCTCAGCCACAGGATGAGCAAAATAGACTGATTTAACTATTTGAAACTAAACTGTCGTAACAAAAAAATGTGAAGGTACTGGAGTACCCTACTGGAGTGTAGGGTACTTGCTAGAATAAGATCTGTAAGGGAGGTTCAGTCCTTTAGCAAATCACTATTTTTCTCATCTATGTCCCACAAGTGTGCCAAACAGTAAAGGTGTAAAGGGAACAGACATGCCACTCCTGCCCTTGAGTGAAGAGGCAGAAAAATAAGCACACTGTTAGAACAAGCACAAAGGCTGCAGTTGGCTCAGGGAGAAATAGAGGAAGCCCTGCCCCAGGGACTGAAGGAAGCAGATAAAGAATATGGTAACTTGAGGTCAGATTTGAAGGTTATGCGAAAATAATAAGTGAAGAATAAATTCTATGTGTAAAGTCCTCCCTGAATGAAAGCACATTTTTTAGAAGTGAGGATTACATTTGTGCCATAAAATAAAATAATTGGAGACATAATCTTCTAGTCTTAGGAATGGAAAAATAAAACAAACAAAAATCTATTTTAATAAGTAGCAAGATGGGTGCCCCATATTTAAGATAAAATTGATATAGCTCTCCTCCTGTGTCCAGATTTAACACATACTTGCCCCATGTCTATTATTAGAGCATTTTATTATAGACTTGGGTTTTTCAACCAACATATGAACCAGTTAAAATTAATAATCACGACGTGCTTATTTTCATTGAGCTATTAAATATACCCCATTCTAAAGTAAGGAGATTAGAGAACTGTGAGCTATATATAGTCAGAAAGACTAAAAACCTCAGTAACTGGAACAGACTCTTGCTTATTGGCATAGGTATGCTGGAGGAGTCCTCTCCTCACATTACTGACGTGTCAGGATTTTTAACAGATGTTATTAGGGCACCACAGTAACGCAGACATGTATGTAAGCTGAGAGCATAATCACTATGAGGACTGAAGCCTGACGATTTGACTGTGTTGAAATTACTCCAATGTCCCTCTAATTTGTCACATGACTTAAGGTTTCACTGTGTTACATGGTTTTAAAATTTGGGTTCTCAATGATTTTTTTTTTTTCTTTTTCTTTTCACAAAACGGATGATGATTTGTAAACTGACTCTTTATGTTCCTAAACCACTGAGCATTTTAGAAATGAGTTTCCATGAAATAGAAGTGGTTTCAAAGGAAGTCCTGGCTCAAGTAGCTTCCGTTTGGGGACTTTGGCTGCCAGGATATCCAGTCAAAAAAAGTGATTTCTAAATTATTCTATTTTTACTTTGATATCCTCCCTGTAACTCTACAATTTTCTCCATGCTACCTCCCATTAGCTCCCTCCTGTTTGTCCTCAGGACATGTTACTCTTAGCAACTGCTTTACAGGCCCTCCCTACTCCATCAGTGACCAAATCTTAGTGTAAAAGTGGAAAACCTTCCAAATATAATAGTTTAAAGAAATACTAACATACATGGTAATGAGAATAAACTTTAGTTTTCTTTTCAACAAGTTAATTCAGGAAAATCAGGTGAGAAACAAAACAAATTATTTGACTACTTAGCGTAAAATAAGCCAAAATGAATATGAACACAACATTGGATTTTCCTTTCAGTCTTTAGATTTGACTTGTTATCTCACTTCATTTCCACCCACGTTTCAGTAATAAACATTAACTGAATGCTGATGTGTTGAAGACAATGTGTTTAGTGCTTAGAAAATGATTAGAAAAGAATCAGAGCAAAAAGTTCTACTCTTGAGAAATTTACCAAGTGAAGAGACTCATGAAAAGATGATTTGGGAGAAGAATTCATGATTCAAGGTTAAATCTTCATTTTTTGAAGGTAGACAATTTCATTTTTCTAATTTAGGGACAGATTTCAACATTAATAGAAAATAAAGGGGCCGGTGAGATGGCTCAGCGGCGTAAGCGCCTGCCTGGTAAGCGCGAGGTCCTGAGTTCAACTCGAGAACCCACATACGAAAAAGGGGGCCAGTGATTATCGCTCAGCGGCATGGGTGCCTGCTGGCACGTGAGGTCCTGAGGTCGACCCCCGGTGCCCACAAAAAAAAAAAAAAAGAAAATAAAGGATTTCTAGATATTCATACATGTCTGGAGATTCAACAGTAGAGAATCGTCTGGAATTTCTTTGAATGAGAGACCAAAAAGCTTTACGGGAGACAACTCCAAGTAGCAGAATGGGATGTCTCAGGAAAAGTGGGACCTCTAGTTAACTCTCTCTTGAAAATGTGCTTAGGTCCTAAAGTGAGAAGAAAAGCAAAGGTTTCAATTTTAAAATACCTTATAAACACATATAAGGTGCGTGGCAGATGGACAGTGCATGGGAGTAGTAAGCACAGAAGCCCAAGTGGCAACACTCCCCCGCAATTGTGCCTGAATGGTAATGGGGGAAGATGCCATGCTTTTACATGATGAACACTTCTGACAATGGTGTAGGCATCATCTCACCCTTTGCATAAGCACCAGCAATTTTGGCCTGGGCACTGAGAGCACTAGCTGCTTTGGCAGTGTCTCTGTGGCTTGGTGGTGATTTTAGCAACTTCAGCATCAAGCAATCTTTTTCCGTTTATCTGAAGCAGTAGAGGGAAAAAATGGACGATAATACATGACCACTGAGAAGCATTATACTGTGATGACATATATGATACTCTTTGCAAACATCAAAAACGAGCTTGGTAGAATTTGAAGGGGCCTGGAAATATTTAAAATACTAGGTAAACAGAACAGACAGCATTATTTGGTACTATTTTTATAATATCACCCTTTCCCATTTTTAATTTCTTTCAGATGATTTTTCTGTACAGAGCAATGAACTAGAATTGCAGTATAGTCATTCTAAACAGCATCCTTATATCTTACTCTTCTATATTTTCTAAACACTATCCTATTATCAACTTAGATCCATAACAGTTAGCCTGTCCCTCACAAATGAATCCTCTACCCAAAAATGCCTGCATGAAATCTAATCTAAACTTACGAGGTAAATGTTAATGGAAGCCATTTTTTTTTTAAAAAGTAATACAAAATATTTGTGTGTATTCTGTAGTTTCTTCTCCCACAAGTGTGCCAGTGATCAACTTACTGTTTCTCATGTGCCCTGCTTTAGGGTACTGGAGTTGGATCTTGTGGTTCTTCACACAAGAATGTAAGTTTTCATTAATAAAGGGCACAGGAGTGAAAGTGCAAGGTGATGGAGGGAAGAAAGAAGTCTCTTCGGGTTGATCTTCTATTATTTTTATGATTCAGTGGTGGAACTCAGCTCCATCCTCAGCTCAGACTTCCCCAGAACAAACTGCTTCCAAGTAGACCAGTGCTTCAGAAGACCAGCTCCGACCTGTCTGCACTCTCTGCAGTAGCAGGCTGCTTCCACATACCACTCTAGGCTGATCTTTCTGGCACATTTGCTGGCCGTGGGCAGACTTGTGAGTCCCTGGGGTTGTCATGCTGTGCCATGCAAGTGAAATCTATATTTCAGCCCTGAGAGGGTCTTGAGAATCCTTTGATCCATTATTGTGTGCTGTCAGCTGAGAGGTAATAGCTATTTTTTTGCACCTGTCATTTCCAGACCTTGTAAGAGTTCCTTTTTTAACTTCCTTTGTAGTTACTTAGCTTGTAATAGTTTATAATTCCTACATTTAATTTTGTCCATGTGCATGAACATTATGGTGTTTCATTTTGTAGTTAGACTCTCATGGATATATTTCATTTTCTATTATGATATTGAAAGTAATTTATAAATATCCAAGTGACAAATTTAGTGTCACAGATAAAAATAATTTCTCCTTTTATTATATAATCAGAATTCAGTGTATCTTTTTTTATTTGGATATCTGGGAAACTCAGAGGACAAAATACACAGTATAATGTTGAAAAATAATGAGATCCTTATACTAGGTTTGGCAAAATCTCTCTATAAAGAGCCCTGTAGCAAGTAGCTTAGGATGTGTGGGTCACACAATCCCTTTGCCAGTATTCAACTCTGCTAAAGCAGGCAAAGATAATACAACAACGAATAGGAGAGGTTGTGTTTCAGTAAAACTTTATTTGCAAAAATAAGTTCTGGTTGGATTTGTCCTTAAGGATGTAGATTGCAGACTGCTGCTTTAAATAATAATTTCCATACACAGGCTCCTAATAAAATATCACAAATATGATTTGTGAAATGTATTATTCTTATTTTAAATCTAAAAATAACAAAAACATAAAGACTTGAATAGATCATCATGTTTACCCACAGGGCATAACGTCAATTTTGTCATAAAGGCACATTATTGTGGGTGCATAATACCTATGTTTATTCTTTAGAATATTTCTATTGATGAATTATTAATTTTAATTTTATGAGTTTTATTATATTAAACAATGAGTATTTAACAGGAAAATTTTTTAAAGTATTCAATTTTTAATATTTATTGAGTGTTTATAAAAAAGCATCAAAGTTTTTAATATCAATTGTTTTTTGGTGTACAAAGTTTAAAAAAGAACAACATAAATACTTTCCTACATGAACCACAGTGAAAATACCAATAGAACTCTACAAAAAAAAATCTTTATTTCAATTATCACACCTAAGACGTCTTCACACATGACTACAGCACATTCCATACACAAGTACCCCTTACACTGACAGCGCATGAGTTTCGCTTTCTTGGCCATTTTGTAGAACACACTGTACATCTCAGTGGTCTTGCTGCTTTGGCAGGAGGTTCTTCTTATATTATACAATGTGTAGTTAACAGAAACATAAAATATGAATAAAATAAAGTATTAAATTCTTAATATGTATTATGCATTTGGAATAAACATCAACATTTTCACTTCAGCTGAGTACTTGCTTACAAAACCTAAAAGATAACATCAGAAAAAATTCCTATATGAACTATAATGAAAATACCAATAGAACTGTACAAAAAAATATTCTTTGCTTCAATTGTCACACCCAAGGCAGTGCGTATTCACACAGGACAACTGCGTGTTCCATGCACACGTCTCCCTTACACTGACAGCACATGTGCTTACTTTCCTTTCCTGTGTGGCAGGCCATTCTTGTCACCTCTCTTGTCTTCCTGTTTTGTCTGGAGCTTCTTACTATATTGTACAATGTGCATTTAGCAGGAAAATAAGATATCACTAAAATAAAATATCAAATATGTCATGAGATTTGTGAAATGATGTTTTCATTTAGGGAGATTGCAGATCTTGGTAGATGCAGCCTCAGCTTTTGTATATATTTTTAGTATATACTAAGTGGAAATCCTTTGTCATATGTTATATGTTTCTTTAACTTTAATAGAAATGCTAAGAATTGTATTCTAAACTATTTTGTTTAGTAATTTTCAATGGATATGCCATGTGTTCTTGAAAGGATATATACTCTACAGATGTTGAGTGTAATATTCTATATATATTCTATATATATTTCAATTGGGTCAATGTTCCTAGTCATATTTTTCATAATTTTGCTATACTTAAGATTTTCTATTTTCTATTGGTTTTATCAGCTCATGAATAAACTGTATTAAAATATCCCCTATGTGTGTCTCTTTTTCATGCTTTTGCATTTTTCCTCATAGTTTTTTTGAGATATTAGGTGCAAACAAATGTGTACTTAAAGTCTTAATTCTACATAATCCTGGCAGAGTGAACTTCTACTTCTGATGTACCTGTATTTACTTCAAATACTCATTTTCTGTATTAAAATTTATTTTGATACTGACAATTTAAGATTTTTATTTTGGTTAGTGATTATATTTTACAGTTTTCCAAACTTTAACCTCAACCTTGCTGGGCTTTTATAATTTAGATTTTATTTATTTATTTTTTTGTGGGTACTGGGGGTCGACCTCAGGACCTTGCGTGCCAGCAGGCACCCGTGCAGCTGAGTGATATCACTGGCCCTTTTCTCGTATGTGGGTTCTGGGAGTCGAACTCAGGACCTCGTGCTTGCCAGGCAGGCACTTACGCCGCTGAGTCATCTCACCGGCCCCCAATAATTTAGACTTTTTTCAAATAGTGTATAATTTTTGTTTAGCTATGTTTTTCCTTCAATCAAAGAACTTAGTCCAGCTGTGTATAAAGATTGATATATTTAAATCTGTCATGTTCCTATTTTGCTATTTATTTCTCCTCTTTTTTTATTCCTCGTATTATTTCTTTACCATAGATTACATATTTTTCATTCTATTCTCTCCTATATAAATTGAAAGATATTGTTATTATTATTATTATTTTGTGGTACTTTATTCTTTGCTGAATCCAGTATTTATTGATACATTTACTTTAAACTTAAAAATCCTAGCAATTTCAAATAGTTTCCTTTCACTGCTACATTTCCAACTATAGTTTTCATATATTTTGATTCTCTCCCTCTCTCTCCATATATATATATATAAATTCTAAGACTGCTTATTTTGTAGTGGCAATGTAACATTTTTATTAATTTATATAGGCAATGTTCAATTAGATTCTTTTTGACTTTTCACTTTTTTCTGTATGAAAATGAAATAAATTTATATGAATTATTTATAATAACTGTGGGCCATCAGGGCTTTAGTATTATGGATTCTTGGAATGCTTTCTCTTTAGTTCTGTACAAGGCCAAATCCTTCTTAATTTTTAACTTTCAGGCTTAACTGGACTGTGCTCAAGGAGGTTTCTCATTACTAACCAATCTAATCGTTTCTCAGCTAGTCTTCTTATTATTTAGCTTTTACATTTTTTTCTATAAAGTTGGCTTATGAATTTATTTTTCAGATTATGTATTTCCTTTTTCCTCACTGGAAAAATACCCTCTATGAAACTCAGGATCATGTATCTCTTGCTTGCTTATGTGCCCCACCTCCAACTAGAGTTATGTCTGGCACATAAAGGCAGTTACATATTATTTTGTTACTTTTAATGAATGAATGATTTCATTTCAATGTGCTTTCAACAGTAATTGAGAAAGGGATGGTGACCAGGAATTATACACACCCACAAACTTTCTTATTGACAATAATGTCAATCAATATTGTGGAGGTTCCATATCATAGTAAAGCTTTGTAAATATATCCACATTATTTTGACTCTACCGTCTCAATTTAATGTTGTTGGATTGGAAGTCAAGTATAATTTCTTGCTGAAAGAGGGTAATAAGCAGGGCCAAATTATCCTACGTGAGAAAGGTATAAAGTGACATGGAGTCACCTCATGGTGAATAAGAGAGAGGGGAGAGGAAAAAGGAAAGGGATGGGGAAAGTGGGAGAAGAATAACATAACAGCAGCTGCCATGTTACAGGGATAGGAATATCTTAAGTTTGATGTGTTATGTGCAGCTTCAGTCTTTTTATTACCATAAAATTGAACAAAATACTGCTTATTTGAAAATATTTTAAGAGTTACATTTTACTTTTAGGGTGTATGGCTTTAAATATTTTTCTTTCACACTTATTTGCTATTATTATTACAACACTTGAGACTGGACCATAGGAAGGTGTTATATAGAAATCAGACCACTCATAGACTGGTGAGATTAGGTACACAATACAGTGGATTGACTTGAGTGCAATTTAAGAAATGAAATGATAGGATTAGGTGATTTACTGTTACAGTGCATACTTATTGTGAGGAGATATAATTTGGCATCTGTTTTATGTGAATTCTTGTGATAAAAGAGAAAAGTTGTGAAAAAATATCATGGCATACTATTTCCTTTTAACATGAATCCTAAAATCCAGTCCATTGGTGAGAATATCTGCTACTACATTCTCTGCCAGTCTTGAGACTAGTTGAAAATATTTCTGTAGTGCCCATATTCAACCAGCTAAGAGGGACTAAGGAAACATTTCGATGCACTTGATGTGAATATAACAAAAAAAATGCATCTCAAAATAAATGGATGAAAAAGCATTACAGTACAGTATTTTGATGCTGTCTTTTAAGGTCAACAGCATATTTTGGCTTCCATGTGATCCTTAATTCAAGACATCTGCACTCATTACTGACACAATGGAAAGCTTCATATAATATTTGGCATGAAATGACTGACTACCCCAGAAGCCAGCAGAGAAGAACCTCTTCAGGTGTTTCTTCGGATCTGCTTGGCAGAGAAATAAATCCATCTTTGCTGCACCGAGAATTGCCTGGTCAGAAAATTTTTACTGAGAAGAAAATTATCTCATTCACTCATGACTTATTTTTTATTGACCAGAAACTGGACCGCAGTCTCAATTTTGTAAAGTAGGAAATATAAAATAAGACCTGTGGCTGAGAATACTTTATCTAAGTGTTTAGAATGCCATTTTCAGGGTTTTTTTTTTTTTTTCCAGAAGATATTAGATACACATGGTATAAGTTGAAGTTATGGATCAAACTGAAGCTCAGAATCAACACACTATAAATATTTATGTGCCTACTGTAGAAAAACATTGAGCTGGACCATGTCTTCATGATTTTTGGAAGTAAAAGCTCTGTGTGGGATGGGATAGCTTCAATTTGTCCTCACAGAGGTCTGTCTAAATTTCTTTACCTGGACTTTGGTCAGCGAAGCAGATATTGTGAGCTGTAGCAACTGGTTCCTTTGTCTTCTAGCATTAAGTTGATTTTGACTAATGAGAGGAAATTCCCAGAGGTTTGGTGAGAAGAAAGGATATTCTCCAGCCCATCTTTCTCAAAACTTGCTATCAACTGACCCTGTAGACAGAAGGTTATAGCTCCTATCAGGTGAACTTCCTGCTTCCTAAAACCACTCTATTGCACACAGGGCTTGGGAAAGTTCTACAGTGTTAGTAGTCTGGTATAGAGAGCCCTCCCTGGTCCTCGTCATGGTCCAGGAAGTTAGATTTGTAAACCCAAAAGGAAGTTATTGGAATTCTACCGAGTTAATTCCAATCTACCACATCCAATGCAACCCACGGCGAGAATAAAGACACTAAGGCATATTTATAGTTGTGGGGAGCCAAGGGGTCCTAAGTCCAGCCAAGATGGTGGCTACTGGGACAAAGGACACGACCCAGGGCCAAACCCAGGTTTTATTAATTCTGAAGGAGGGGAGTGGCTCGGGGGATGAGTGACTGTGAGAGTAGCGGGAAGTATGTGAGTCTCGGCTGGTGAGCTGGGCTAGGCCTGAAAATCACCTTTGCAAATGCAGAAGGAAGTATATGCAGAAGGAGTAATCTGCATAACACAATTCAAGATAGTATCTAATGTTTTGGGGTCGGTGCTTCAGCTCTGATGTATAATCTTTTATGCCCTGGGAATTCATAGCCTCTTTCTCGAGGCTCGATCCCAGCCGACAGCATGGAGCATGGCTCTCCATCCCGCCAGGCTCAACCATGTATTGGGAGCAAAGAGCGGGGAAACACAGGCCTGTCGCTTTGCTTCAAAGACTACACATCAGGACCTCGGCTGGACCTATTTGCATTGCCTAAAGCCAATTAAAGAGATAAGGAAAAGTCCTAGCCAGCTCTGTACATATCAATAGGTGGAATTAGGGCCAGGTTCAGCCAAGATGGAGATAGTTGCTCTTCTCTCAAGGACAACCGTCCAGGTGGTCCCCCACAGTCTGGGTCACTGAGCTTTTTCTTAACATTTCCCTACCCAAGTTACAGCACTGTCAAAAATCACTTCATGAAATCCTCCTTAATTAATGCATTTAAATGTGTGACTTTTTTCTCTAGTAATACTCTGAACTCCTATATTTAAGGTTAATATATTATTCTTAATTATTTTTCAACTTTGCTCAAAATAATGTTACCAGAAGTAAAATTCAATCAACTTTGAATGATATAAAGTCCACATATATACATTTATTAAAACTTGATGATTTATTTTTTTAGTGCCTACCCACTCTTTACATGGAACTGGACACAAAATTGAATTAAACATTAAACCAGCTCTCAAGATACTACAGCAGGAATGAAGAGCATGTCACAAGGATGGACAATGTAAACTAGAGAGTATATTTAAAAATATTATCAAGAAGATTTGGAAACTCAGCAAAATTTCAATATTTCTGATTATTAGTTTTATATTTGAGTTTGTTTTCCATGTTTCTTTTGATCTCTATAGTTTGCATTTGTTCTGTTTTGGGTGCTTTGTTTTTATGTTTTTTTCTAGTAATTTGTGTAGATATAGTCTAATTGCATTTATTTTTAATTTAAACCATTTCTAGTTCATACATTTGAACATGATCTGTTACTTCCAGTTTATAAAAGATGAATGATTGGTGTAGATGAGCTTTCCCATCTCCTATGGCTGCTTCGATCATCTACAATTTTACTAAGAAGTATTTTTACACTGAATTGAGTTCTAAGTTTACATTCTTTTCAAGAACCATAATTTGCTTATATCAGCTAGGTAGCAGAATAGGAGTTTTTGTTACCTGACTGTTATGGCTAGAGCATCCAGTACTGTATTGAATAGAAATGGCCAGAGTAGGCATCCTCGTTTTGCACCTGATCTTAAAGGACAAACATTCAGCCATCTACATAGTGTGTGTTGTGAGCTATGGGCTAGTAAAATATAGTCTTGTGTGTCAGTACACTGTTTCTTGAAATGATGTTAAATTTAGTCAAGTTCTTTTTTATACATCTATTGAAATTAAATAATTTATATCATGAATTTTCAGGATATAAGATCAACTTTCAGAAATCAATTACATTGTATACACTAAAAATTAACTCTGAAAGGAAATTAGCACAAAAAGAATATACTTTAGGAATAAATTTGACCCAGTAGGTGAAAATTGATCCTGAAAACTATTATACCAAAAACACTTAAAATACTTTAGACTACCAAAATGATAAAAAAAATTGAAGAAAACTCAAGCAGCAAAACAAGGAAACAAGGAATGCCAGGTAATCTGAATAAAATGTGCATAAAGGAACTGAATAAACATTTCTCCAAAATTACATTTAAATGGCCCAGCATATGAGTATATGCTCAACTTCATTAATCAAGGAAATTCTAATGAAAACCACAATGTGATATCGCCTCACACCTATTAAGGTAGCTAATATCAAACAGTCAAAAGATAGTAAGTATTGGTAAGGATGTGGACAAAAGAAATCCTGATACATTGTTGGTAGGAATGTAACTGTACAGCCATTGTGGAAAACAGTTAACAGCTTTCTCAAAAGTTAAAAATTAAATTACCACATGTTAAGGCTTGTACCTAGGTGTCTCCCCAAAGCCTCATCTGCTCATAGGTGGGACTTTTCAGAGCTGCATGGATCTAGGGTGTGATGCTGGGATTAAGGGTGCCCCACCCTGGGGTGGGTGGCACTGCCCAAAGGGCAGGTACTCTGGATAAAATACAAAGGCAGGCTTGCTTGTTTCTGTTGCTGCTGCTGCTGCTGCTGCGGGTGCTTGCTGCCTTCTGCCCGCCCTGCCCTGCCATGGACAGTTTCTCCTCTGCGATGCCCCTCTGCCACGCCATCCTGCCTTGGAGCCAGCCGACTATGAACTGAAACCTCTACAACCTCTGAGCCAAAATAAAATCTTCCCTGCTTTCACTTGAGGTGTTGGGTATTTTGTCTCACAATAGGAAAGTAACTAAGACACCATATGATACAGCAACCCTGCTTCTGGATATATACTCAAGGAAATAAAATCACTATCCCAAAGAGATAAAAGAATTTTCATGTCCATTGCATTGTTAGTCATAATTATCGAAATATAGAAATAGCTTTGTTGTCTATAGATGTGTAAATGGGAAATGAAAGTGATACATCGATATATCTATTTATGTATACATACGGATATGTAGTTATAGAAGGGAATATTATCTGACCTTAACAAGGAGGAATGTCCCTACATTTCTAAGATCATGGATGAATGGGAAGGACATTCCCAAAATAAAGCATTCACAGAAGGGCAAACATGGCATGATATCATTTATATGTGGAATCTAAACTATATGTATAATAGACCCACAGTCAAATTACAATACTTTGAGCTGGAGGGATGAAAAATTGGGGAAAGGCTGGTAACAGGTTACAAACGTTTAAGATAAATAAGTTTTGGAATCTTAATGCAAAGTATGCTGAGCATAGTTAATAATACTGTATTGTATACTTATTTTTCAAGATTGAATCTATAGCACTAATTGTCCTCCCACAATTTTTCTTCCTTTAAACACCATAGCAAACACAAAATTGTAGACCAGAAGAAATATGTGAAAATTGGAAGAAAAGATTGACTTAATGAATGATCTAAATGCATTTTTATAAGATAATTTACCTTCTAAACACTTGTTTTTTCAAAGTTTCATTCAGTATGATATAAAATTAGTAAGCATGCCTAGGCTTAGAAATATAATTTTAAAATAATTCAGGATTATGCAATTTACTTTCCAACATTAGCTATAAATGAATGATTACTAAGGGTCAGGCATTGTCAGTGTACAGGAAACACAAGTATAATCAGTGTTAGTTTAAGTCTTTGGCCGTTCAGAATTTACAGATGAAAGATGTAAATACAGTTTAATATGAGTAGGCAGTGAAGGCCATGAAAGAAAACAACAACCACAATAACAACAAAAATAAAAATAAACAAGGCAAGTGAAAAGCCTGGGAAGTCTTTAATTTTTATTTATTTATTTTGTGTGTGTGCTGAGGGTTGAATGAGGGCCTTCATTCTGAGGTACATCTCCTATCCTTTTTATTTTCCACTTTTATTTTGAGAGACAGCATCTTGCTAAATTCCTGTTTTTCCTGATTTGGGCTCCAACTTGTGATCCTCTTGCCTCAGCCTCCTAGAGTGTGGGAAGTATTGACATGGGTTATCACAGCCAGCTAATGCTGGTACTTTTTAAAAATAAATAAATTAGTGATAGGTAGGCATGGTGAGTCGCTCCCCTCATCAGTCCCAGTACTTTGCACTTTGGGAGGCTGAGACAGGAAGACCTCGAGTTCCAGTCCTACCTGGGCTACTTAGGGAGACTGACCAAAACCAAAACCAAAACAAACACATGCACTGTTAATAAGTGAGACTTAGCTAAGGTCATATCATACTGTCTGTGGAAACCTGAATGATCTGAAGACTCAAACTATTCAATTATTTGTGGGAAGAGCTTTGTACAGGGTGCAGGCGGGACATATGTGAAAGTGCTCTGAGTTGGTCAGTGGAGGAAGAGTGACTATGGGAGCAAACGGGATGCATCGGTGTCACCAAGACAGGAAAGGGCCAGATCAAGTAAGGCCTTGGTCTACCTGGTAAAAAGTGGGATTCACTCTAAATGTAACTGGAACCATGAAAGACTTTTGATTCTTTTCAGAGAGATCATTTTGTTGCCATTTGGGCAAGAGATTCCGTGGTGGCAGGAATGGAAGTCAAAATGCCAGGCAAGAGAGTGTAATAGAGTGTACACTTACGAGTTGTAAATTGATAAGCAAATCAAATTGAATCACATAATTGCCTTAACTAGACACTGCAATTGTTTTCTAATTCTCTTTAAATCATTATTAGAGTCTACTATCTCTTAATTCTATGTAAGAGCATTCAAAATTTTATGTAAGGGCATTTACCTAGAGCGGTAATGTCCTTCTCGCCACCCCTAAATAGACTGAATGCTCTGAACTAAAGCATAGGCTGAGGTAGTCAAGCACACAGCACTAGAGTCACATTATTTAACTGCAAATCCAGATTTGCTGCTTAACAGCTACTCGTTACCAACTCTGCGATACCTCGGTTCACCAACACTTCTGTTTGCAAACAATTCGGTTTGCAAATAAAAGCGTTCAGCAAAATTTGGCTTTTGTTGGCAAACTCCAGATCAGGTGACAAACACGACCACAGTCATCTTCCCCAGACAATCCCAAATCCAGCCATCTTCTCCCAAACTGTAAAACAAATTAAGTTCTTAAACCAAGGAACCACTGCATTTGTAAAGTTACTTGAACACTCCCAGTTTTTGTTTTTTTTTTTTTTTTGATGCATGGATTTAATAGTACTCACTCACTGAGGATGCGCTGGTGATTAATTAGAATCATCTATGACAGGATTTTAAGGAAGAATTTGATGGAGAATAAACATGCAGGGAACACTGGTTGAATTTTTGACCACTCTGACACTGGTAATTTTTTTTTTTTTTTTTTTGCATATTAGTCTTTTCTTAGCTCTACCTTTTCTCTGATTTATATTTGTTTGTAGAAATCTAGGTTGAAAAGAACGAGTCATATGGGATGAAGTGAAAGACTAATTTAGAAGGGATGCTAATAAAAATATTATCAATGATTATTTCAAAAATACCACTCCAAAATTAAATCTGAGAATATGCAAATTTTTTCCTTCTTTCATTAAAAAACACACACATATTTACCTGAGCGACAGTTATGTTCCAAATTCCTCGTCAGTTGTGTGAGCTAAGTGAAAGAGAAAGAGAGAGGAAAAGGAGGAACACAGTTGAAATTTATTCTCTGATCTCTGTAAACTAATATGCAAACAGTATGCAAACACTTCAATTTAGGTATCACTTATAATTTGATGTGCCAAATGAAGGTTCATAATTCTGAAGCTGAATGTCATTAGTAAAAAATAATTCAAAATAAAAGTAAAGGAATTGGAAAAAACTCAAATATATTTTCTTTCTTTCTTTTACACCTTACTATTATCTATTCGAGAAAATAGAGCTATGCTATTTGAAACTTTAACAGCACAGCCACAGGTCAAAAACTTCAACTGTCTTTGAAGGACTATTTTGAGAAGTCCCTTTTTTCTCTCCCTCATGCAACATTTTTTTTTTTTTTTTGTGGGTACCGGGGGTCGACCTCAGGACCTCGCGCACCAGCAGGCACCCATGCCGCTGCGCAATATCACCGGCCCTTTTTTCGTATGTGGGTTCTGGGAGTTGAACTCGGGCTTGACTGCCAGGCAGGCGCTTACGCCGCTGAGCCATCTCACCAGCCCAACATTTTCTTAAGAAGAGGTAATTTTCTCTGAAAATTTCTTCTGTATTTTGAGCTACAGAAACTTTTCTTTGGGCTGATTATCTTTAGAATTATAGCCATAAAGATAGTCCGAACACAAATTTTTAAAAGGTAGGGACAGATTAAATTTGTTATAACTTCTTACCATTTATGATTGTTCATTTTACCAAGTCATACAAAGATGAAATAAAATATTGACTTGTACTGTTTAACAGGTAAAAAAAAAATTACATCTTTTGTGGCATTTAACTAAATAAACTCTTTTGTATTCCAAGCCCATGCTTTAGAAGTCTAATTTAGAATAAATCTAACAAATCTAGAAAAAAATTGAATCCAAGTCAAACCGGATGATTTGTGGTCAAAGCAAATGTTCATAATTGAACATTTCATTTCTTTAAAATACAAAAAAATTCTTTGCTTACCTAATATATTGCATAACATAGCATTTAAACTATAATGCAAGAATATAATAAAATAAACTGAAAGACTCAATGAAGAAGTCATTTGTTACAAATTTTCCTGTCATTTCTAGTTTTCACTGCATGGATATGGCAGGTTAGAGTGGCTAATTACATTTTAATGAATATTTCAAGACAGCTATCTGGTTTCTCTCTTTTCAAGTTATTTTCCTTTTGTGCTTAAGAATCATCCTTTTGCCAGGCGTGGTGGCACACACCTGTAATCCCAACACTTGGGAGGCTGAGGCAGGAGTATCACTGTTTTTGAGGCCAGCTTAGGCTACATAGTGAGTTCAAGGCCATCCAGCCCTACATAGTGAGACCTTGTTTCAAAAAAAAAAAAAAAAATCGTCATTTTAAAACTCCAATTTTATTAGAATTCAAATGATTAATTTCTTTGTAATGATAAGCTACTTTTACTTAAGAGTTTTATATGCACAGTTTATTTCTTTATCTATCCCTTATTTGAGTGAAAAGAGAATTTGTCTTATTTTATAGTTAGTATATCAGAACTGGAGATTGAAACTTTACTATCTTGGACATTAACACATTTATGTATAGTTAGATCATAGTATATATTTATGTATACTATGTATACTAGTATGTATACATTTAAATGTATACTATGGTAAGATCTATGGTGAAATTGAAAGAGCACTGGATAGAGGAAGTTGTATTCTATTCTTAGCTCTGTAGTATGTATCTGTATAACAATATTAGCCACTTTCCCCCCTTTGGGCCTAATTGTCATATATTAAAATGAGAGTATGGATCAGATGGTATCTGAAGCCTATCATTTTCTTAATTCTTTGTAACTAGGAGCTTACTGTACAACTATACTATGTAATTTCAAGAAGAAAATAAAAACCTCGTCTTTTCTCTTGAAAACTCAGTGGTCATGATTTTTGTATTGTGTGTACAAGATTTCAAGTTAGCAGGCCATTGCCAGGAACACCAAACTCACTGTTTTAGCTATCAAACTGACAGAATGAGATTTTCATGGAATAAAGTCTACATAAATAAATTTCCAAAGCACTCTATGGGATTCTAATCTGATGTCTGTAAATTATTATACAGACCCAAGAGTTTAAGGGTCCAAGTTACTTTTACAAGTTGAGTTGACATTCAAAGGTGTGTCATGCCTTCAAGCCAGTCAGCTCAATGGACATTTGCATACACAGGATTATTTTTAACCCTTTTTATTCACTATTAAGACCGTCAAAACCCTTGCATATGAAATGGAACACTTGATATCATAAGTAAATTTAGAAAACTTTGGATATAATGAAAATATAAAAGTTAGATGGGCTTCTCATAAAATCACTTTCCAAAGTTGACATGTTCTGGCATCCAAAGACCTATCATACAAAATGACAAGCCAAACTAACCAGGCATGAAGGATTGTTCAGAGTAGATCTCCAGCCCAAAATATTCTAGCTAATTCAAGAACAAGAAGAGAGCAACTTCTCTGCTGTTTCTAAAATTACAGCTGTATTGTTGAACACTTAGGCAGGATCTGTGACTTGTGTCTGGTGCAATCATTTCAAAGTCACCCAAGGGGAAGGGGACACAGTGAGTACTATTCCAGGTACTTTTCTGGCCTCTCAAATGTAGGACAGAGTGATAATAAGGTGAAACAAATATAGAACAGCCTAATTACCAGCCTCTTTTCCAAGAGAATTTCCAGTTCACGTTGCTCTAGACGACGAAAGTAATACAGGCTCAAAAAAAGTTTGAGTTTTAGAGTGGTTCTAGACAAAGACTATTTGAGATTATTACTTTAATGGATAATATTGATAAGGATGAAGTGATGTGATCAAAGTTAAACAGTATGTTCAATAAACAGAACAACAACTACAGTTTTATGTTGCTTTGATGAGCTCTTGGACACTTAGGAGCTACTGCTCAAGACCCGCGCAGATTTGATAAATTACGCGCAGTCTCTCTGTCATTTCTCTCAGCCCATGGTCCTAGCACTTGTAGGTCACTGATGATCTCCGAATCATTGTTTGGATGGAACCGATATATCCAGATTTGGACTCTGCCACTCTGCTACTCTTTTTCCAAGTTTCTTATTTAGGTCCTTACAGACAAAAGAGTAAACTAATAGGGACTCAGATGCCGATGTCTCATAAAATCTATTTGTCTTCATTCTGAGGTAAGGAAACCCTAAGTCTAAATCCATAGGTTACATAAATTGCTAAAAAATATTGTAAAAAAAGATACGAATAGTAATGTACAGTTAAGTTTCTGAATGGCCTAAAGCAAGAAGTAATTGAAGTTAGAGGGAGGAGGAGAAAAATAAAACTGAGCTAAGATTTGTTTTGTGCAACAAAAGCTTTGTATCAGTGGTGTGTGGACCTGTGGCAAATGTGTTGTTTTTCTTTTAAGACAAGAGATGTTAATGTATGAGGGCCGGTGAGATGGCTCAGTGGCATAAGCGCCTTCCTGGCAAGTGTGAGATCCTGAGTTCGACTCCTGGTACCCACATACGAAAAAAGCGCCGGTGATATCGCGCAGCGGCACGGGCGCCTGCTGGTGTGCGAGGTCCTGAATTCCACCCCCAGTACCCACCAAAAAAAAAAAGAGATGTTAATGTACGAGTTGTTTTTTCTAAACTAAAATCTCGGCATTCTGGTTTAATTGCAGTGTTTGGCACTTTGTGATAAATAAGCGGGTTTGGGATTGAAATTTAGGCACCGGTCTCTAAAAGGTTCTTCATCACTGCTTTAAATATCCAAATTTTAATACATGTAAATATAGTATTATGTACTTATATACTATATTAACATTCTCTTCTATTATACATAATCTGCATAATAATAGAAAAAGTTTAAAGTTAATTATAATCATTGAAAGTTTGAAATAGGATATGAAAAATTAAAATCACCAGGGGCACAAAAGTTAGAAAATTATCAAATTCCAAGAATTGCATGAAAGAAAACAACAAACAATATAAACTCTCAGCTCCCAACAAGATTTAGTATATAATTAGTTGGAAAAAATGACAGGAATAAGATAACAGATAAGCATCACAAATATATAAGGCTTAATCATTCTCTTTAAAAGATAGACACTTACAAATTGTATAAAATGAAGCTAATAGAGCAATAAAAAATTAACAAACATAATTTTAAAAATTCAAAAACCCTTAAGTTTTTAATGTTAGAAAATGAGTTGAGGGCCGGTGAGATGGCTCAGTGGCATAAGCGCCTGCCTTGCAAGCGCAAGGGCCCGAGTTCGACTCCCGGATCCCACATACGGAAAAGGGGCCGGTGATATCGCTCAGCGGCACGGGCGCCTGTTGGCGCGCGAGGTCCTGAGGTCGACCCCCCGGTACCCACAAAAAAAAAAAAAAAAAAAAAAAAAGAAAATGAGTTGAAATATAACATGCTAAAAAATACTAAAATTTTCTAACAAAATAGGTATACATCAAACAAAGCAAAGAGAATATTCTTATTATATTCTTGGGAAATATTTTTTCAGAATATATTACTCTTTCACTTATATTTTAAAATATATTATTTAAAGAATTTGAATCTAAGTATATATATGAGACTTTGTTTAGAGTTTCGTGTATGTGTGAGTAAATAATTTTGGCATCCAATTCTTTATAAAGAGGTGAAAAATTTTCATCTATATTTTATATTCTAGAAGAGTTTACATAACAAATATTTGTTTCTGTTGATCTAAACATATCCTTGAACACATTTTCCTGTTAATTCTACAGTAGAATTTTCAGTTTTACAATCCTTGTATAAAAATTGCTCTCATATATAATGGTTTATACAGATTATCTATTTATATACATATATATATTTGTTTTGCTTTGTTTTGTTTTGTTTTTTCAGATAGGCTCTCTTCACATAGATTGGATTGACGTTGAACTCACTGTGTAGTCCAGGATGGCCTTCAGCTCACCCTGGCCTCCTGCCTCCGCCTCCCAAGTGCTGGGATTACAGGGATGTGCCACCACACCTGGCTTCCGTATTGTTAAATGTATTAGAATAAAACTTCTAAGGACCGGTGCTTTATTTCCCATCTGTGTAGAATAAATATTTTTAAAAACAAATGATAAATACCTTATTTTAGAGATATGAAAAGATGGTAATTTATGCATTTTTATTCTTAATTTTACCTGCCAATTTTGGGATTTGGAATTTTGTATCAATAATATATGAAATTCTTGGTTAGGAGGCATTTGATCTCTGAAATTGAATTTATGCCTTATGAAGGTAAGGTTTATCATTTTTGCTATTTCTCTTACTTATAGATTAATTAATAAATGCAAGTTTTAGTTCTGTGCTTTGGTTACCTACGAGTATTGAAATCTGTAAGTATTTCAAAATTGCTATCATATGAACCTCTTTAAGAAAGTAACACTTCTTTCATTTTGTTTTTAATTTTTTTTTTTGCATTTGTTTGTTACTTTGTAAAATTTTTATTTTTATTGGTACATGCTTGTGGTGTGTAATGATTACATTCCTCCTTGACAGATTCACGTAACACATGATAATTCTTTTTGCATGTTTATATTCTCAGACCCTAACATGGTGTTTCTTACATATTAGATAATCAACATATTTTTACTATTTGAATTCTAAGTTGATGAAGTAGAGAATCCAGGTCTGATTTTATATTTGCTGAATACTTGTGAATACACCCCCTAATTAATGGTGTGTAATGAAATTATAACTTTAGAGACTAATAAATTATAACTTCAGAGAATGGAAAGAAGAGTGGAGATGCCATGTTAATCCTTAATCTTGAAGGCCTCATATGTGACCTCTCCTCAGTGCTGTTGGTGTTATTACCTTAAATCTTTACGCCTTTGCCTATTGCTAATGTTAATGTTTACTTGAGTCTTCTTACTTATTGAAGGGTTACGCTATGGGGCAATCGCCTAAGGGGAAATTAGGAAGTCATCATTATGAGATCTTTCTGAAAGTTTAAGAACTCAACAGCATCCTGACATCACAGCGTGGCTTCCAAGGTGTGAGTAAGGAGGCTGACTCATCTGCTCATCACTTAAGTGTCCTTGTTCCATGCCACGATCTGTAAGGCCCTTCGATTTTTGGGAGAGGAAACAATTATTTTTTTCTTCTTTTCAGAACCCTTGACAAATGATAGCATTTATCAGCATCGTAGAGAGGAAAATCATGAGATGGTTATAGAATCTTGGCCAGAAGCAGAAACAAATACCAATGCCAATAGTTAGTTGCAGGTGAGGCAAGAATAACATTGGTCTTCGAATTGGAACACCTGGGTTTCAGAATTTAGCTATATACTGGGTGAGCTTATGCAGATTATTTTACTTTTCTCAGTTTTAGTTGTTACAGGCACATATGTGTGTTTAAATATATTCATTATTGGTAAATTTTAAGCGACTGGGTTATTTTCTTTAATAGGTCACTACTTGATTCCAACTAAGTTTACAAAACTTATTATGAAATCTTAACATTTATGTCCAGAGAAAAGAAAAATTTATCTTGCTATTTCTGTTGGTTTGATAGTTGACAAGAAGCAATTCAAAACCTCAGAATTTGGATACCACATGAGATGGTCTAAATGTTTGTGTTCCTTCAAAATTCATACATGGAAGTCTAATCTGTAATGTGATATTATGTGTTATTTGCCTTTGGGAAGTGATTAGCACACGAGGGTGGTGACCTCACAAATGACATTAGTGTCCGTAGAAAAGACAACCCAGAGAGCTCTCTGGTCCTTTCCACCATGTGAGGACACTGCAAGAATGCACCGTCTGTGAGGAACAAGGCCCCTCCACACAACAAGTATGGTGGTGGCTTAATCTTGGGCTTCTCACTCTTCAAGACACCCAGAAATGTATTTTTGCTGTTTTTAAGCTACACGATTTATGCCAGTTTCTACTAGAGTAACCTGAGTGGACTAAGACATCACTAATAAAAATAGTTTGTGCAATAATAGTAGAAAATCTGTCAAACTAAAATGCTAGTTTCAGTTCTAGATAGCATTTAAGAAGTCATTAAACTAGGGCTGACCTCTCCCATTTTTCTGGTCTACGAAGAAAATGTAAATGTAGAAAAAAGATTTTGACATTAAGGGACTATTTCTCACATGTTTGAGTTTTTTTTTTTTTGTGGGTACCGGGGGTCGACCTCATATTGCTGAGCAATATCACCGGCCCTTTTTTTCCTTTATGGGGGGTTCCAGGAGTCGAACTCAGGACCTCGTGCTTGCCAGGCAGGCACTTATGTCACAGAGCCATCTCACCGGCCCCATGTTTGAGTTTTTAATGATTATCTCCTCCAATACTCAACACACACCTATATTCACACATTTGATGTACATAAACTGAATATATCCTTTTCTAGTTATGATATTGTATCGGACAGAGTTAAAGCTGCAGAGATACCAAAAAATTATAAACTTCAAGTATATTGTGACTTTATAAAACCTTTTAATTTCTGCGGCATACTTTTATCATCCATAAAATGAAAAAAGATGGATGTTCATTAGTTGACCTCCAAAGAAGGGACATAGGGTTCATGGAAAGTATTGTGCTAGAAATGAATTTGAGGTGGATTGTGAGTGATGGGGGTAATGAAAGCAAAGAGGGTGAAAGCAGACAAAGTATCCCTGGGGGACACAAAAGAAGCTGAGTATCAAAGTGGTTATGAGCGGGGTGTTTTTAGAACAGTGAAAATACCTAGGTGTGATTAATGATCTCGTTCCTCAGTTTGCCAACAGTGAACAGAGTTTCCTGTGACTTTTATGATAAAAGTATTTCACCCAAATCTCTGGATTTAATCGTTTCCTGATCTTGGCATAAATCCCAATTCCCAATGAAGACAAGTTTCAATCAGATCCTGTTGGTCCTTGAAGCACAGCATGCTGGTTCTGTGCAAGAATGAAGACACTGAGCAGTGGTTTTGTTCTGGTTTTGTAATACGACATTTGATAACTTTGCCACTTCTCACATGGGCTTCAAGTTTGAGCTGACATCGCTTAAATCTCATGCACCCACTTGAATCTGTGGTTTTGTCACAAAAACATTATAAACATATGCACAGAAGGAAAACTTGCTGGCTTTGTCTTAAAGTTTTGATTTTGTTCCTCTGAGTTAAAATAAAATACAGTCAATGAGCAATGAAAATTAGCAAAACTAAGCCAACCAGACTAGCCAGCAATGGTTCCTGCTAGCCCTGAAAATCACTTTAGATACATTAACATTCAATATAATTGTTGACCTCCTGGATGTGAATCTATTAGTGTTTTTACCAACTTCTGACTTGGGCAACTGGATTTTTACATTTTATTCCTGAGGTGGAAAAAGATGGACAACAATAATTAATTTTTAATATGCATTTATTCATAGCAAATTTTTGCTTATGATTTTCCTTTTTTCCTCTTAGCAAAGCACTCATATTTTACACATTGAAAGAAACCTAGAGATATCAACTAGGTCAACCCTATTAACTTTTTACTGTAGAGACGTAGAATTGGGTTCAAAGAGTACTCCCAATCATGTTGGCTATGGTTTTGTTTTTTCATAGAATTTTTGATGATCTTCATTTATTCGTTTGTGATAGGAATAAGGCCAATGTTTCCAACTGGATTACTGTTATAGATGGTTAACTTTATTCTGTTACAGGGGAAACTACTGCAACTGCAATCCCCTTTTATACTGTCACTCATTTCATGGAAAAATGAGCAAATAAGCACATATATATTCATAGAAAGAAACACCATGACCGTCATAAACAGAAACTTGTACACATGCATACTGCACACACATACACACATATATGAACCTTTCAAAGTACACACTTAGCATTTTCAGTGAATGCCCCTTATCTACAGAAAAAGTCCAAATTCTTTAACTTGATATTCAGCCTTGAACTCCCTATGTAGCCCATGCTGGCCTTGAACTCTCAGTGATCCTCCTGCCTCAGCCTCCTGAGTGCTGGGATTACAGGCATGCACCACTATGACCAGCTGTTCTCTCTACTTACTAGACTCAAATGTGTCTTCTTAACATGTAAAGTTATGACTCATCTTTCACTTAAAATATGTCTTTACTTATGTTTTTATCTTCAATTTTTTTCTGTGTCTACAAAACGTTTTCTGCATACTTGCTTTTATCATACTTGATTAAATTATTTATTTGCATGCCTGTCTCCTCCATTTGATTGCCAAATTACTGGAGCAATGAATCCTGTTCTTGTATTTTTTTTTCCACAATAGAAGAGAACACAATTCAATCCCTATTCCTCTCCTCAGTTTTTGTCTCCAGCTCTTTTTCTTTGAATTATGCTGACAGAATAGTACTTTCTTCTGCTTCTAGTCTCTACTTAACACTATACATTCGCCATGATCCCCTCTATTTACCTGTTTCAAAGTGTTGCTTATGCCACTTTCCTTATTAAAAGTTTCAAATCATCCCAAACACTGTATGATTAAATCTGTGGTCTTTATTTTTTTCTAGTGGTATTTATTTATTAATTTTATCTTATTTTTTTGCCTCCTCAATGAAATGATATTGCCCTGTATCGTACTTCGGCCACCTACTTTGATAAATACTAGACTTTATCAAGTACTAATAATGGTAACATCCTTATACTCTAATGCTCATTGTGCTTATGTCCCACATGTATCTAATCAGCTTAGAATCCATCCATGTGCCATTCTGTAATAATATTTTTGCAATTTTTTTTTTTTTTTTTGGTACCAGGAATCAAACTCAGGGCCTCATGCTTGCCAGGCAGGTACTGTGCCACTGAGCTACATCCCTGGTCCCTGCAATATTATGCCTAATGATATCACCTAAAATGAATATTTGCTAATCTCAAACACGTTTTACTGAACCACATTCCACTTAGGAAATGTACTTAATTTTTTCTCCTTCTCCTTTTTTTTTTTTTTGTGGGTACCGGGGGGGGTCGACCTCAGGACCTCGCGCGCCAGCAGGCGCCCGTGCCACTGAGCGATATCACCGGCCCCTTTTTCGTATGTGGGTTCCGGGAGTCGAACTCGGGCCCTCGCGCTTGCCGGGCAGGCGCTTAAGCCGCTGAGCCATCTCACCCGCCCTCCTTCTCCTTTAAATGACCTTTAAAAACATTCTTTCTCCACAAATATTGACAACTACGTCCTTCAGAGTTTTACTTTAAGCTGGTGAAGTTGCCTTCGCTTTCAATTTGAAAAGATTTTCCACAAGTTTGTCATATATCTACTTGACCAATGTATTCTACTTTCTTTCCCAGTCATATGGCTAACCACGTAGTGTACTAGATTGCTACCTTTGTGACCTCAGGCTGGTCTCAAACTCATGGAGATCCTCCTGGCTCAGCCTCCTGAGTGCTGAGATTACAGGTATGAGAGACCATAGCTCTCCTTCTTTCTTATCTTTTCAGTTTCTCTCTCTATGATACCACTGCCCACAGTTTACAATTAGATTATTTTCCAACTCAAGCAAACTTTTTATTGACCGTATCTTCTCCTCCATCTGTTATCTCATTTATTTGTCATCCTTTAGAGACCAGAGGAGTCAACCTTTGCTACTTCAGCTCCATTTTTTTCTCCACCCTAATTTCATGAAGTTTTAACTTTTCCCTGTCCATTCAAATGCAGTTGCCAATGTTCTTTCTTCATTGCTTAATCCATTGACCACTTTTCAGTACTTAAATTATGTAAAAGTATTTGATACCATTGGTCACTCTCTGCTTCGCTTAGTTTTGGGGACACTGATTCCTTTTGCCTCCCATGTTATTTTATTCTTCATTGCCATTCTTCTCTCTCTTGGTGTTTCTCGTCTCTGTGGCTTCTAAATTTTGCATTGTTTCAAGGTACAATCTTGGCTATTCTTTTTCTAAATAGATTTTACCATATAATTCATAAAAATCCAGTCATAAAGCATTAAATATCATCTATCTCTTGAGATTTCTTAGTTTTTTTTCAGCCCAAATATTTTCCTTGAATTCTGGACCTGAGCATCCAGTTGCCTATTCAAGGTCTTCACTTAATTATAAGTTGCCATCTCAAACTTACTTTGTCCATTATACATTGAATGTCTGTGTCTCCTCAAAATTCATACATTTAAATCTTAACTCACAATGTCATGGCATTCAGAGGTAGAACATTTGGTAATAAATCAAAGTTAGATTCCATCAAGGGGGACTCATGATCGTATTATGATGGAAAGATGTGGAGACAAGTTGTCGCTCTCTCTGCTCCCAGCCACGTAAAGATAGAATGAGAAGACTATCACTGCTGTGGTAGACATCTATCCACTGCCATGACAAAACACCTGAGATAAATCATCTTAAAAGATGAAAGGCTTATTCTGGCTTACAGATTCAGAGGTTTTTTGGCTTACATTAAGGAGAAAATCATGGCAGAAGGGCATAGCAGAGGAAAGCTGCTCACCTCATGGTGTCCAGGGAGTGAGAGTGAGAGAGAGAGAGAGAAAGGAGAGCACCAGGGTACCGATGTGTTCTTCAGTGGCACAACTCCAGTGGCCTACTTCCTCCATTTGGGCCCCAGATTCTCAGGTTTCCATCACCTCCCAAGGGTGCCACCATCTGGGGACCAACATTTCAACACTGAGCCTTGGGGGAGGGCATTCTTTCTCTCTTTTATCCATTTTCAATACCCCATACTTTCCATTTCCACACACTCAAATCATACTTCCATTCAAAGTATCATTTCATACCACATTATATGCAAAGATCTTCTTGCTAAAAGGTATCTCGGTCCTTAAGATATCCATAATACTTTATAAGTTTAAAGTCATTATGATATCTAGAACTTTTTCTTTTATCATTTTCCAACTTCTTAAGAATAAGTACAGGTAGGGCCGGTGAGATGGCTCAGCAGCTTAAGCGCCTGCCCGGCAAGCGCGAGGGCCCGAGTTCGACTCCCGGAACCCACATACGAAAAAGGGGCCGGTGATATCGCTCAGCGGCACGGGCGCCTGCTGGCGTGCGAGGTGCTCTTTGACTTATGAGGGTAGTGTCCTGATAAACCCAATGTAAATTGAAAATATCAGAAGTTGAAAATGTGTTTAATACAGTCAACCTAGTGGGACCCGCAGTTTAGCAGCATAGTACACTGTAGATTAGTGATTATCCTTGTGAGATGTAGCAATCAGGACCTGTGATTTGCTGCCATTGCCTATCATTATGACAGCATTGTATTGTATATTACTAGCCTGGGAAAATGCAAGGAAAGGCTTCTACATATCACTTTTGCTCCAACAGAAAGTTAAAAAATTTTAACACAAAACGTTACAAATTAGGGACATTGGGGGCCAACAAGTCTATCTCTCTGTACTCCAGATCCTGCCACACAGTGGCTCCTCAATCATTGCTTTTTGGATCAAAACAAAAACAAAGTTTCAGTTCACTAATATATGGAAATGACATCCAGAAATCCTTACTATGATTTTAAGTCAGGCTTTGAGAAATCAAATATGAATTGTTTATATGAGCAAACCAATGAGCTTCCTTACACAATCTTACAAACTGCATTGGTTTCAATTTCATGTGTTGGAAACTTAGAATCACATGTTAATGGTATTTGTGAAGCGTGGCCTTTAGGATGTGGGGCTCTGCCTTCATGAGTGAATTAATGTCTTCATTGGTTAGGAGATTAGTGGGTTAACTAAGGCATGGGTTTGCTATAAAATCAAACTCTCCCTGGAAAGCTTGCTGGGTCTTGCCATGTGATGATGGCATTAATCCTCTTGTTGCTGTTCAGAGAATTCCATGAGGAAGAAGATTCTTACCAGATGTAGCCCCTTGACCTTGAACTTCCTTGACTCCAAAAAGCATAAGAAAAAAAATTTGTCTTTATAATTTACCCTGTTTGTGGTATTAAGTTATAGTAACAGCAAATGCAGTATAATGCCACCCTTTAAAATTTCACTTTGTAGCTTCTCCTACCCCAGTCACCATACTCATTATTAGCTCAGGCTTCTTGGTTTTTTTTTTTTGTTGTTGTTGTTGTTTTTTGTTTTTCCTAGAATACTCCAAGGTGGTTTCTTCTTTGGGGCTTTGCTCTTGCTGCTTTATTGCTTGAATTTCATATGATTTTCTGTCTTAGAAATTAGTAATTCAGGTATGAGTTCAAATATTACTTCCTTCTATGCTCAGACTGCTTTAAGAAAAAGACTGGGTAACTCATAGACACAGATATTTATTTCTCACACTTACAGAAGCTGGGACATTCAGGATCTAAGCACCAGTAGAGTTAGAGTCTGATGAAGGTCTATTTCCAGTTTCATAGTCTTGTAGCTGTGTCCTCACGGAGTGGAGAGGGTGAGCGAGTTCCCTTGGGCCTACTTTATGAAAGTATTAATCTCATTCCCGAAGGCTCCACCCTTCTGACCTAATAACTTGCCAAATGTGCCACCTCCTAATATCATCACTTTTGGAGTGAGGGTCCAATGTATAAATATTAGGGAGACATAACATTTTAGACCACACAGCTTACATAATCTATGTTTGCTGCGATTCTGTCTTCATCAAATCATCCTAAATTATTATCTTTATGACATTTAACACTGTCTTAAAATATAGTTTGAAATTGGTTTGCTAATCATATGTGTTTTATTTCTTTTCTCCTGCCTCTTGCCTTTTCTTTCCCTAGAATCTTTACTAGATAACTCTAAAATATGAGATGCATGAAGAGTATGGACTTTTCCCTTTCCACTGTAATATCTATTGTCTTAGTTACTTTTCTCATTGCTAAGGCAAACACCCCAAGCCCAAAGTTAAAAGGGGAAAGATTTATTTAGCTCAGAGCTTGTAGAGGTTTCAATCCACAATCGGTTGGCTCCAAGGCAGGGTGGCCCATAGCAGAGGGGCAACAGTTCATGGTGGCAGGAGACAGCAAAAGCAACAAGAGAGAAGAGAGACAAGCCTCTTTCTGTCCCTTATATTATACCCAGCCTACCAGGATTAGGGTGGTGCCAATCCAATCAGTGGACTGATCCAGCAATCACCCGCCCTTAATCCCAGCATTGCACCATCAATCAATCATACACTCTTGATGCAACCACCTCTGTAAAAACCCTATGACCACATAAGGCTTTGGGGGGACATCTAGATGCAAACCCTAACATCTATCATGCTTTGAAATTTGACAGCTTCTAAAACAAAATAAATATTTGGTATTTAAAGTATCCATTGCTTTCCTTGACATTCTAACTACTATTTTGCTTTATTCACCCTTTATTAGTAGTAATATGATAGAGTTGATTAATCCATCAGGATTTCTTTGTTGCTTCTTCTTTCACCACAGGAATCCATTTAAAGAAGGAGAGCAACTTTCAAAGTATATCTTTTCAGGGATACATTGAAGGCAAGAATAGTTCTGAAATAAACAGATGTTGATTCGTAATTTTAACCCCTCAAATTTGTGAAAGAGAATTTAGTTGCTGTCTTAGTTACTCTTCTCTCATTGCTGAGACAAAATACCTGACACTCAAAATTAAGGGAGGATGGGGGCTGGTGAGATGGCTCAGTGGCGTAAGTGCCTGCCCGGCGAGCGCAAGGGCCCGAGTTCCACTCCTGGAACCCACATATGAAAAAAGCGGCACGGGCGCCTGCTGGCACGCAAGGTCCTGAGGTTGACCCCCCGGTACCCACTAAAAAAAAAAAAAAAAAAAATTAAGGGAGGAAAGGTTTATTTAGTTCACAGTTTGTGGAGGTTTCAGTCTGTAATCAGCTGGCTCCAAGGCAGGGTGGCATGGCACAGGGGCAACAGTTTAAGGAGGCAAAAGACAGCAAAAGCAACAAGAGCATAACGGGGGGAGGAAGCCTCTTTTCCTCCCTTATATTGTAAGCAGGCTACCCACCCTAGGGTGGGTCCTCTGTACTTTAGGATGTAGAACTGCTGAGTCACTTAGTTAAGCTTCTAAACTTCTCAAGTTAACACAATGTATCAACCATTACAGCTGCCAGAATAAGTACTTATATTCCTAGTCATGAAAACTATTTCATACTGATGAAGTAAGAAACATCAATAGTTCCTAAGGCAGAATAACCTGAAAACAATTCTTCTAATCTTTAAATATTGGTCGTCTAAGGTGGGAATATACTCAGTCCTATTTAGAATCATTAATATTTAAAAACTTTGGTATTTAGTGGCAAATGTGTTTTTCAGTGCATGTGTGTGTACAGTTATTAAAATCTTCATGAGACCAAAAAATACTTCATAAATATACAGAACTGACACCATGGAAACAGATCCATGTTGAAGGGTTTTGTACTTAGCTGTCTTAATGTTTTTCCATTGTGGTTGACATTTGCTGAAGACAAATGGAAACATCTTGTTTTAACATGAAGGTTCCTGGGATCCTCCCAAACAGGAATAATCCCTTCTTCCTTTTTAACTCCAAAGTCATCTCTTTCTCTGTTTTTATAATGTATCACTTTCTACCTTTGTTACAGTTATGCCTCTTTGTCCTTAAAGGATGAGTTTCAGGCAAAGTAATATTAGATTTGATATTGGTAACTTTGAAGTTGATAGTTCAGTTAGGCGATATTATAAAAGTAAAATTGATAATAAAATAACAAAGTGTATTCGTTAAGGTCAGTAATTATTTGTAGATTTTCAATTAAACTGAAGTAAGGCAGGTCAAAGAGTAGACCTGGAAGTTTTCAGAAGATCCTCAGTAAACTTGGATAGTATAGAAGTGCCATGCTTGGTAAGGGTGGGAAGAACCCTTGAAAGATGTATTTGAGGAGGAGACAAGGAATGTATTTTAGATGAAGTGTCAGGAGTAACAGCAGTGCCGGGGATGTAGCTCAGTGGCACAGCACCTGCCTGGCAAGTGCAAGGTCCTGAGTTCAATTCCCAGTACCAAAAAAAAAAAAAAAAAAAAGAAAAAGAAAAAAAAAAGCATAAGAGCAGCAGTGGCTGCTGTAATCTCTTCTCCATCTTTGCTTTTATAAGTTTCCCGAGGGAAGCACAAGGCATTGTATCACCTCACTTCAAAATACATCAAAAAGCAATTGAAATAAAAACAGCATAGCATTGACATAAAAAGAGATACATATGTCAATGAAACAAAATAGAGTCCTATAGGTACACCCACACATCTATAAATAATTGATTATCGACAAAGCTTCTAAGCACACTCATTGGAAAAAGGACAATCTCTTCAATAAATTGGGGAGGAGAAATTGGATACCCACATGCAGAAGAATGAAATGGGCCCTCTGCATCTCTCACCAGTTACAAAAATCAACTCAAAATGGGTTAAAGACTTAACTGAGTTCTGAGATTATGAAACCACTAGAAGAAAATACAGGGTAAACGCTTCAGGGCACCGCAATGGGCAGCAGTGTTCAGACAAGACCGCAGGAAGAAAAGTAAAAATAAGCAAATGGGATTATACCAAACTTGAAGTATTCTGCTTAGCAAAGAACCAATAGAATGAATAAATAACTCAAAGAATGAGAGAAAAGATTTGTTCTGTCAAGGGGTTAATATCCAGAATATATAGGGAACTCAAAAAACTCAATAGCGAAACATCAAATAACCTGATTTTAGATGTGTTATAGGTCTAAATAGACACTTTTTCAAAGAAGGCATGAAAATTACCAACAGATGATTTAAAAATGCTCAACGTCTTAAATCCAGACCACAGGAGACATCACCTCACTCTGGTAAGAACGGTTATTATTTAAAAATGCAAGTACTGTGAGGATGTGGAGAAGAGAAAACCCTTGCACACCTTTGATAGGAACATAAATTAGTGCAGCTCTTATGGAAAACAGTGTGAATGTGCCTCAAAAAATTAAACCAAAACTTCCACAAAATACCACACTCTCACCATTGTTTATGTCTTTAAAGTGATATAATTGCTGTGTCTGTACTCCCATGTTTTTACAGAACTATTCCCATTAGCCAAGAAATGGAAATAAACTAAATGCCCATTAACTTATGAATGGATGAAGAAAATGTGGAATACATGCATTAGGGAATAATATCCAGCTATAGAAAAATAAAATCCTTTCATGTGAAACAACATGGATAGAACTGGAGATCCTTATTTTAAGTGAAATAAACCAGGCTCAGAAAGACAAGTACCAGGTGACCTCATATGAAGAGGATAAATAAGTTGATATTATAAAAATCAAGAGTACAATGATAGTTACCAGAGACTTAGAAGAAGAAGGGGAAGGGAAGAATGGTTCGATAGAATAGTTCGATAGAAATAAGAAGTTCTGATGTGTTATTGCATAGTAGTACAAGTATAGAAAACAATGTACAGTATATTTAAAAAAAAAACTAGAAGGGAGTTTGAATGTCTTCACCATAAAGAAGTAATAAATACATGATAGAAGACATTATTTATATGACATAGTACACCATAAATATGAACAGTTTTTAGGTAGCCGTTAAAAAGCAAATTTGAATTTAAGTGTATAGAGTAACTAATGTTGGCTATATATGTAAGAGTTAGAAAAGAACTGTGTATAAGGATCCATATACCCTAATAAAGTGATCGCATTAAGAAAAAGTGGAAAATTGCATGAGTTTATATTATACTACACTTAGGAGTATAGTATTTTCCTTGGGGCTGGAACATACTAACTGGCACTAAATAACTAACACAAACAAAATGGACAATGTATTTGAAGCAAACTGAGTAAAGGGTGTTTTGAACTTAAAGAAAAACAGTAAATCATAACAAAAAAGTAAATATGTAAAATACCGGTTCAGTTAGATTCTTCTTACTGAGCACGAACTATGCTTTATCCACAGTTCTATGCACTGTTCTTGCCTCCTTTGAGCGTACATTCTGGTGAAAAAGTGGAAATATAGAAGTAAACAAACAATATAGTATCAGGTCTTGACAGATGGTATTAAAAAATAAAGGGTTTGAAGGTGATGTGTGAGAAGATCAGTTATATATGGGTGGTTGAGGAAAGGGCACATATTAACAAAGGGCCAACAGTGCACCGATAGTGAGAAAAATACAAGATTAGGAAATGCGTTGAGAAATACAGGTCTAATTCATGTAGTTCACAATAAGGAGTTCAAGCACTATTTTAAATTTACGGAGAGGCTACTGGAAAGTTTTAAGCAGGAAAATGACATGACTTACACTTCAGCTGCTAGGTAGAAAATGCACAGAAGGGAAATAAAAGGACTGGAAAGAGCAAGATCAATTAGGAGGCTATTGTCATGTCCAGGTTAGATATTATTCAGGAAAGATGAAGATATCGGATCATTAGTTATTTTAAAGGATTTACTGTTAAAATTGGATGTGACCAGAGTAGTGGTTCAGCTCAGGGTAAGGGAAAGAAGAATAATTAGTAATTAAGGTATGATAGGAAATAGGGATGACTCAGAACAACTGAAGGAAAAAAATGAAAAAAAAAATCACAGAGAAATCTGAACATCGATAAAGGGTGTTTGAAACATATTGTGAATGTTTAAATTACAAAAAACCCCCACTTATTACAGTAGAAGAAACATTGCCAAGAACAATGGGATAGATATGTTGGAAGCAAGGGAAAATATTTTGAGTATTTTGAGGAAGATTAATGGCAATGTGTCATTTACTTTATTAAATTAAAACATTCACCTTATGTTTATCATTTTGTGCATTTTAATTGTATTTTATAGTTTTGATTTTTAAAAATTTATATTTTTGTGTGTTTAAAACATGTATAATCTACCAGTCTACCTGCTTATATATTTTATAAAAATGCATATAAATATATAATAAGGATATATACCAAATTTCTTTTTTCTAATAGGTGCTCATAATCCAAATTATTTAAAGATCATTGACTTCTAAGGGGAAAAAGTCAAACTCATTAGTAGGAATGATAAAGGTCTTGTAAGTTTGGTCTCTACCTGACTTTCTGTTCTTATCTTCTATGGTATGGTTCCTTTCTCTTGAAAGTCAATGCTAAGAATTAGAAATGGAAAAGAGTTACTGGGGAGAAATGCTTGTGAAAGGAAAACGGAAGGACTGAGCCGGATGTAGCCTTGATATCCTCTGTCTGCCCCACAGGAGTTGGAGGAGCCAGGTATTTGGCAAAATTGACTCAGCCTAAATTTGTAGCATTTCTCATTCATTGACCAGAGCCCCTTGAAAAGAGTCAGATCTCGCTGGAAAGCTGAATCACATCCTGAAGGAAAACATGGCCGGTAGTTTTAAACTAACCACATCCATATGTCTTAAAAGAGGACTAGGCTGAGGCAGGAAGGGTGCGCATTCAAGGCCAACCTGGGCGACTTAATAAGAGCATGCCTAAAAATAAATAAAGAAAAAGGAAGGGACTGGGGAGCAGCTCATGCTTGCCTAGCATGCGTGATTTCCTGCGTTTAATCCCCAGTAGGGAGAGAGAGGTGGGATGGAAGGTTATCATTGAAAACAGCCTTGGAAAATGCAGTTTGCAAAAGATGTGATTGTGGTAGTTTCCTGCAGTTTATAAAACAACAACACACAGCAATTGAGTATTATTGCAAGGAAGTGAATAAACGATGAGATATTTAAGAAGAGCTATAGGAAGAGACTTGACTATAAGAACCCTGGGAATAGTGATGAGACAGAAAATAGTCCCTTCCTCGTTCACGTTTCTGGCAGGCGAGCACTGGGAATTGAACTCAGGGCCTCATGCTTGCCAGCTGCTGAGCTACATCCGGGCCCCCTCCTTCGCTTTTGACCACATGAATCCCGATTTAAAGTTGAATCCTGTCCCTATAGCTGACTACTGTGACTCTTGTATGGAATCCAATGAAAAGAAAAGCATGTAAAGGTTATGAAGAAGATTCTAAGAATACCCATGTTACTACAGATCGCCATCTATTTTTATACATTGTCTTAACTAAATCTCACCTAAAAATGATGCAATGAAACTAAACAAAAGGAATGCATAAATGTGGGATAAAGAATTCATCGTATCCATATAAAAGAAGTAACTGAAATTCAGACTGATAGTCATAGATATATTTCTCATCGGTGCTCTCTCCACCACATCACTCAAATCTTTATTAGTTCGGTTGATGATTTTAGGCCTCTCCTCCAATCCCAGGGTTTTAGTTTGACTATCTGAGATAAGTCAAATACTTCTGCTACCAATGGTTTCCATCAGAGACCTACTACATTACAGAATGGCTCTCTCTTAAGAGTGCGCCTTCAACTGACTCCAGTTAGCATTGGTTATCCACATCTGGTTCTTCTATTTTTTTGTAAATCGTCTGGAACAGGGATTGTTTATTGATTCCTCTGAGTCTCACAGTGGTAAACACAGTGGTTGACACGCATTTTTTGGGTCAGTTTTATCATTTGTAAAAGGGGATTGGCAATAATAGCCCTGCTTCATATGTTGTGAAGATTAAATGACTTAACATTTACGAAGCTATTAAAATGTTATGTGATACACAGTTAAAATATATTGTTATTATAGTTGATTTCTCCTTGGTGTCTTCAGAGAAGTCACCAAGCTTCCTGTTTAGGTTTCATTGATGTTTTTCTCATGGGAAGAATCTTGATTATATACTTGCAGTTAACCTTTAAAAATAATCCTATATCCCAGGCCTCATTTTTCCTGATGAATGTATATGCTGTTGCTCATTGCTTCTTATAAATAGTGAGGCCGAAAAGAAAAGGTATGTGTCATCTCCACAAAGACTGCTAATTGGTGGGTAAGTATTTGTGTTGAGATGTTGATTCTAAAAACTACTTCCTGGTTAGAGGGCATGCTGCTTTCTCCATGATAGAGAATAATGATCTACATGGGCCAACATTTACCTGTATTTTCCACCTTTGGCTGTGTTGGATGGCTTTTCTTTTTGCTCTTTTGCAAGAAGGGTAAATGTGCAAACTACCTGGCAATGGCAAAGCTTTCTTTCCTTTGTTTAATGGAGTGTTAAACCCAGTCTGAGTTGGAGGCTTTGGAAAAAAACAAATTCCCTGGGCGAACTAAAAAAAAAAAAAAAAGTGGGAGCCTGTCTCACTCTTTGGTAGGGGAAATGATTGACCCATTTTTGTGAGGAAAATGATTAATTTTTCAGCAAAAGTGTTTTGGATGTCTGCTCTGGACTTTTCTTGAAAATCGAGATTGCCAGGGTATATTATGGAGTATGTATTAAGAATTGTGAAGGCTTTTCTCCTGGAAAATTTCTTTTAATGGAAACGATAAAAATATCTTCTCATATATTCTAGCACAGATGCACAGAAATACACTTCTAGGCTGAAAAAAGACACCCTTGGATTTCAGTTTAGTGCAAAAAAATCAAAGAGGAAGGTGAGAGAGAGTTATTATTATATGCTTGGGGTCAGGCTGGTAAGCACTTCATGACTTGACTTAAGGTCACAATATCAACCTTATCCACATGTTTTTGTTCATAATAATTACTTAAAAAATTCTTCAGATGATCAACATTTTCATAATCTTAGCTTTTGTATTCACTGTTCCTTCTCTCATCCTTGACTAATCTGTCCTTCATAATACTTTCATTTTCATTTCTGTCACCTCTCTCCTAATCAGATAGCACAATAATTAGATTCTCACTTATCTTAACCTTTCAAATACATTTGCTCCTAGCTACAAAAGCATTTAGTTCTGTCCCTTTTTAAACAATGCTCATTTTACCTTATCAAAGTTATTCCTTTAGTTAACTTTCTGAATTGGCGGACAAACCTATTTAAAGCACTGGTCTGTATCTTGCTTATTATCATTCTTTTCTCAGATGCTAGCATCATTCTAGGCACATAGGATGGGTACAAAAACGTTTTTTAATGAATGAATGAATGTTCCAATAATGAAGACCCTAGAATATTTTCCAAATTAGGTAAATCTAATATATGTATATGTAAATCCAACATATATTATATACATATAATTAAATTTTTATAGTCTAAATTTTAATAGCATCATGAAGCCATTTTAATTATAATGTCTAGTTTATGTTGAAGACAAAAAAACATTGGTGGGAAAATAGGCCAAAATAACATCTTACGAAATCTATGGCTCTACAAGGAGACTATAAACTCTTAATTAGCAGTTGCTGATTACCATGTGGATTCTACTCTAAAATATACCAGAAGACCTGGTATATAAAATGCTTGACTCTTTTTGGATCTAGAGGGAATAGAAGTCATTGATTTGTGAATGACTCTCTACAGTGAAAGCTCTTATGATCCGTTTAAATTGGCTGTTGGATCTCTTTTATCTATATGCAAATACTGTACACTAGTTTTTATCTATGAAAGTGCTTTTGGATGTTCAGAAAGCAGTAGGGCAATTTTGTAAAATATATCAAAAGGTCTCTGACATTTTCCATATTATGAATAGTATTAAAAACCTGCTACATTTACATAAATTAACTTAGAGATTTTATTTATTTATTTATTTATTTATTTATTTTTTTGTGGGTACCGGGGGGTCAACCTCAGGACCTCGCATGCCAGCAGGCACCCATGCCGCTGAGCGATATCACCGGCCTTTTTTTCGTATGTGGGTTCCGGGAGTTGAACTCGGGCCCTTGCGCTTGCCAGGCAGGCGCTTACTCCGCTGAGCCATCTCACCGGCCCTAGAGATTTTATGTTAATGAGGAAAAATGTGTTATTTTCAATTAAATAATAGGATTCTCCTAAACTATATCAGTCCAACGTCACTATTCTCCTCCAAAGTTCACTATCACTGTCACTGAAGATATAATAATGGCTAAAGTTGCATGAAAAGGTGCTCAATATCACTAATCATCAGAAAACTGCAACTCAAAACCACAATGAGAAGCTACTTCATGTTTGTTGGAAAGGCTATTATCAAAAACATGAGAGCAAGAGTTAGTGAGGAATTACAGGAAACAAGAACTTTTGAACATTATGAATAGGAGTGTAAATTTGGCATAGGTATTGTGAAAAACAATATAGAGATTTCTGTGTCTCTCCTCTCTCTGTCTCTGTCTGTCTCTCTCTGTCTCTGTCTGTCTCTGTCTGTCTCTGTCTCTCTCTCTCTCTCTCTGCAGTACTGCACAGTGAGCCCAGATCCTTTGTACTGAGTAACATCTCCACCATTTTTTTTTTAAAGATAGAATCTCTCTAAGTCTGTCATGGTTTAGGCTGCGTTGGAACTCCCAGTCTTCCTTAGTTGACCAGGGTGCTGGGATTACAGGAAGGTACCATCAGACCCAGCAAGATTGTTTTGATAAAAATAAAACTAGAATCAGGTGTGGTGGTGCACAATTCTAATCCCACCACTCTGGAACATAAGGCAGGAATACTGCGAGTTCCAGGCCAGTCCGGACTACACAGCAAGTTGGAGGCCAAGCTGGACTACATAGCAAAACTCTCTTTCAAAAAAAATAAAAAAAAGAAAGAAACAACCAAAACAAACAACAACAACAACAGCAACAACGAAATATGGCCCAACATATGGATTATTCTATTTTTCTTTATCTCCCAGTCCCACTTGTTGGACAAGCTATCCTTATATCATTGTATCTTCTTAGTACACTCGTTATGAAGAATTACCATGACTACGTATGTCTTGTATCTGTTTCTGGATTCTATTCTATTTCTATTGTCTTTTTTTTTTTTTTTTGTGCGTACTGGAGGTCGACCTCAGGACCTCGCGTGCCAGCAGGCGCCCGAGCCGCTGAGCGATATCACCAGCCCTTTTTTTGTATGTGGGTTCCGGAAGTCGAACTCAGGACCTTGGGCTTGCCAGGCAGGCGCTTACACCACTGAGCTATCTCACCGGCCCCAATTGTCTACTTTTTGCCAGTACATTCCTGCTTTCAATGAGATAGCTTTGTAAGAACATTTGAAATTAGGAATTGTGATGTCTACAGCTTTGTTCTTCTTGCTCACAATTGCTTTGGTTCTTCACAGTCGTTCATGTTTGTATATGAATTTTATAATTATTCATTCTATTTCGGTGATAAATGTCACAGGAATTTTGATAGTTTGTGCTGAATCTGTGTATTACTTGGGATAGCATGGATAGTTAAATAACATTAATTCTTCCACACCATGATCTCAGATATCTTTCCACTTTTTTGTATTTTATTCCATTTTTCTTAATGTTTTATAGGCATCAGCATACAGATTTTTACCTCCATGGCTAAGTTTATTTATACATATCTTTTTATTTAGTGCTATTGTAATGGGATTTTATATTTCTTTTCAGATAAGTCATTATCGGTGTGAAGAAATGAAATGGATTTATATGATATTATATGCTGAAACATTATTAAATTTATTTATTAGTTCCAGTGGTTTTTCCTTTTGGAGTTTTTTGGGTTTTCTATTTACAGAATTGTGTTACCTGCAAACAGGGATACCCGTATTTCCTCTTTCTGATTTGGAACTTTTATTTATGTATTTGTTGCTTTTGAGAGTAACTCTAGTACTATGGTATGTTGAACACAAGTAATGATAGTGAGCATCCTTTCCTTGCATTGAATTTTAGAGGGAAAATTTCACTTTTTTTCCTATTTTTCTATTGATTATGACTTTAGCTGTGGAATTTCCATAAATCTCCTTTATTATGTGTAGAAATTTCATTCCATATCTAAATTTTTGAGAAATTTTATTGGGAAACAGTATTAAACTTTGTGAAAAGACTTTTCTGCATATTTTGACATAAACATATGATTTTGTCTTTTCATTCTCTTAACGTGTTGTATTGCATTTATTGATCGGCATTTTAAGTTAAGCTTTCATCCCAAGGATAAATCCTACTTGGTGTTGCTATATAATCTTTTTTTGAAGTGTTGTTGAGTGTGGCTTCCTAGTAATTTATAAAGTTTCTACTTTTTTATTTTTATTTTTTGCATTTATCCTTACAAGAGATATTAGCTTTCAGATTCCTACTTTTATAATGTATTTGTCTGATTTTGGTATAGGTTGATGCTGGCATCATAGAATAAATTTAGAAATGTTCCTCCCACTTCAATTTTCTGGAAGAGCTGAAGGAGGATAGGTATTAAATCTTTTTTGAATTTTTGTCAGAGATTGGCTAAGAAGCCATCTGATGAGAGCTTTTCATTGTTTGGAAGTTTTTAAATTTCTACTTCAATAGTTTTATTTATCTATTTTTTGTCTGTTCAAGCTTTCTGTTCTTTCACGTTTCAATCTTGGTAGACTGTGTATTTCTAGGATGTTAACCATTATATCCAGGTTATCAAATATGCTGGCATATTATTATTCACAATAGTTCTTTAAGATCCTTTTTATTTCTTAGGCATCCATTTTTATTCATTTATTTGAGTTTATTTATTGATTTGATTTGATTTATTTGAGTTTTCTCTCTTTTTTCCTGGTCTAGCTGCAAGTATGTTGATTTGTTTTCCAAAACACTAACTCTTAGTTTGGTTAATAGTTCTATGGATAAAAATTCTCTATTGGATTCATTTCTGCTCTTATATCATTTCTTTCCTTTTGCAAACTTTGTATTTAATTTATTCTTCCCTTTCATGGTCCTACATTTGTAATATTAGGTTATTTATTTGAGATATTTCTCCTTTTGTACTGTGGACAGTCGTTGCTAGAAATACTCTTCTTAGAGCTGCATTTTTTTTGAACCCAGCAAGCGCTGAGGTACACTTCCAGATCTTTTCATTTTTCACTTTTCAGAAGGGGTCCTGAGGTCAGGCTGGCCTCAAATATTTGATTCTCCTGTTTCACCTCCCAAGTGGCTGGGAATACAGGTGTACCTTCCTGCTCCCAGCTTTTGCTGCATCCACGGGCTTTGGTGTGTTGTGTTTCTGTTTTCATTATTTTCAAGATATTTTCACATATTTCTTTAGACTTAATCTTTGATCCATTGGCTGTTCATTAGTATCAAATTCCACAAAATACAGTGAGTTTTCCAGTATTCCTATTGTGATTTCTAATTTCATACTAGTGCAGTCAGAAAATACACTGGATGACATTTCAGTCTTCTTAAATATGTTAAACTTGTTTTGTGATGTAATAGATCTGCCCTGGAGAATGTTCCTAGTGTATTTCTAAGCATTCTGCTACTGTTGGAGGAAATGTTCATGTGTGTCTGGTAAGTTCATTTGCTCTAAAATGTTACTCAAGTCTAATGTTTCCTCACTGAATGTCTTTTGGGATGGTAGATCCATTGTTTGAAGTGGAGCATTGAAGTTGCATTCTGTTATTTTATCGATATCTATTTCTCTTTTCAGATCTAATAATATTTATTTTTTATATTTGAGTGCTCCAATTTAGAACATATTACATATGTTTATCATGTATCATATATATTTATTATGCATATGTAATATGTATTTATATATATTTGCAATACTTATATCCTTTAGATCAATTAACTCCTTTGTCATAGGGCAATGATCTTCTTTGTCTCATTTTAGTGTTTACCTAAGTTTATTTTATCTTATATAAGCATAACTATTCTTGCTTCCATTTTGTTTCTATTTGCATGGAATGTTTCTTCCATCTCTTCACTTTCATCATCTCTCCATCCCTAATAGTAGATGAGTCACTTGTACAGATTATACATTTGGATCATGCTTTTGAGTTTTTAATATATTCAATGATTTTATACCTTTTGATTATATAATTTAATTTCTTACATTGAAGGCAATTATTAATATGTGAGGACTTAGTATTGCCATTTTGTCAATTATTTTCTGACTGTAGTTCTTTTTTTCTTCTCTTGCTTTTTTCCCTGGTAATTCAATAATATTTTGTAATGGTATGCTTTCATTTATTTTATCTTTCTTGTATCCACTATATGTTACTGCTTTAAAATTAACAAGAAAATTGTATAATATATTTATAATTATACCTATTTATTTTTGAGCTGGGGAGCAGTTACAGTAGTGGCCAGTGCACTGTGAAGCAGTAACACTGGTGGAAACCACAATCACTTGGAAATAGTGGACAGGCCACAGTGGCTAAAATTCCCCTAGAAAGGTGTGATTTAGCTATCAGCAAAATCCTTTGCAGGTCTGCATAGCAGTAAGTCTGGTCCCTGGGAAGTGTGGGCTTCACTGACTCTAATTTCAAGTGTGGGATGCAATGACAGGAGGACCGTGAGAATGGTGACTTAGTGATGTGGGCTTTGATGGGCTGTGACTCGGCTCAGTGTTTATGTGGCTCTATGGCTGCTTGACCTCGTGAGGGTGTGCTGTGGTGACTCAGGGCCTTGGGGATGAGAAACAGCTCACTGTTGACTGATGTTCCTGGGAAGGCAGGGGGCCATAGTAGCTTGGGTCTCCAGTGCCCAGAGAAATATCTCCATTCACCTGGGATGGCAGAACATTGTAGCTACATAGGCCATGAGCAGCAGAGGACAGCACAGTAGTGATTCTCATCTTTGGGATAGAGATGCCACAGCAGCTCAGTTGCTGGAGGACAGAACCCCATAGTAATAAGACCCCAGGGATGGCAGGGCTCGGCAGCAACTCAGGTCAGGGCTTCTGGGGTTCCAGGTGGCCCAGGCCCTTGGAGAATAGGTGCAGCCAGGGATGGAGGCACACAGTGGCTACTCAGGCCCTGGGAATAGGGCATAGTGCAACTAGGTGTTTTTGTCCCAAGATGGCATGGTGCCATAGCAACTGGGAAGAGGTGGTGGATAGACCTTTGGCTTCTTCTTTGGGGCAGGGGGAGAACAGCAATGTGGTGGCTGTCTGGGTTGGATCCAGTGCCAGGGAAGACTGCAGGGATCTTCAGGCAAGGGCTGAGATATTTGTGATGATGAGGGCCCCTGGGGTCTTCATCCTCACCTTTTCCCTACAAGAATAAATCTCTTCAGATTCTGAGCTGATCCCAACTAGGCATAAGGTAGTGCAGGGAAGGCATTTTCTCTCCTTTTCTATGCATTGTCCTTATTTATATGCTGGACAAAATTTCTGCTACTTCTTTGCTGAACTCAGAGCTCTCTCACAGACATTCTTGTTAGTATTTAGTTTATTCATTGCTTTTGTTGGTAGAATGAGCATTGAGACCTCCAAACCCATCATTTCACTGATATCACCTCCTGTGTATGCTCTTATAGCTCTTAATTGATTCCTCTTTAGGAGCTAAAATTCAGTAACTAAAATCCCATTATGAATAGTGAATCCAAATGGGATTTGACTAAAGGGCTGAGGCTGAAAGCTATGTACAGTGTCCTACAGAAATGGGTTTTGAAGTAAAACTTGCAGGAATGTGAGATGTGGGAGAACAAGAATTAAATCTGATACTAAACAGGAAGTATTAATCAACAGTGACATAGAATAACACTTGTGGTATAATGAGACCAGTTACAATATAAAGAATATCAAAGGACTGTGATTGATAGAATTTATACAGTCTTTTTAGAATTCTACTATAGTTTCTGCCATTACTGATTTTATCAAGCTGAGTCATTTTTAATTGCTACTATTTCACTAACAAATAAGTTATTTTTGCATGGTTCAAGTTAGTAGATGTTCAGTCATATCTGGGCTGACTGATTCTCTGCACCAAACTTATGTGATGTAGCTAACACAGAAGTCCGTTGCTTATATAGTTCTCTTCTGTTCATCTTGCTGGAGAGTAATTTCATAGAACTTTAGCACTTTTCAAAAAATGCATGGACAATGCCGTCTCATGCTAAGCTTGCATAGGAACCAAAGGTCGTCAATGACACCTCTGAGAGCAAATTCTAGCATTGTCTAAAAGTGTGGCATGTGCAGGATTATTCTTGCCATCTGTTTTGCTAACGCTCATACATTTTAATATAAGTTGTTATGATAATGACTGTGAATACACTGATTCTTCAATGTGGGAGAATATTTCTTTTTCAACATTAGCACCTTTAAAATTTAATTAAAATTTTAATTGATATATAAAAATAAAACTGTACATATTAATGAGATACCATGCAATTTTTTTACACATGTGTACAATGTGTAATATTTAATTAGTTTAAACATATCCATCATCTTGAACATTCATTATTCCTTCATAGACAAATATTTCAAAATCCTTAGTTATACATTTTTGAAATGCATAGTACATCGTTATCTCTAGTCATCCTCCTGTGTGATAAATAGCAATACCAGAACCTCTTACTCTTATCTAACCATAACTTAGTACTCACTGATCAACCTATTTTCATTGTCATTCTCCCATTCTATTCTCAATTTCTGTAAAATCAACTTTTAAACATTGCACATATAATTGGGATCATTCAGTACTTGTGTTTCTGGACCTGATATATTTCACTTATCATAATAGCCTTCAGTTCTGTCTATGTTGTTGCAAATTACAGGATTTCATTCTTATTATTATTGGTGAATATTATTCCGTGGTGCATATGTGCCACATTTTCTTTATCCATTCATCACTTGATGGGCTTAGGTTGTACCATTTCTTAGCTATTGTTAATAGTGATGCAATGAACATGGGATTGCCAATGTCTTTTTTACATTCTGATTTTATTTCCCTTGAAGGTATATTTGTAAGTAGTAATGCTGGATTATATGGTAGCTCTATTTTTAATTTTTTGAGGAACCTACATAGTGTTTCTTTAATGGCTGTACTAATTTACATTAACTCCAACAATGTGCAAGCGTTCTCTTTCTCTACATCCTTACCAGCACTGGCTATCATTTGTTTTCATGATAATATTTATTCTTATTGGCATGAGGTGACACCTGTGGTTTTGATTTCTTTTCCCTGATAACTAGTGACAATGTATTTTCATGTACCTGTTGGCCAATGTGTGCATATGTCTTTTTGTGAAATATTTATTGTGTATTTTAATTGGTTTTGCCTTTATTTTTTGCTGATGAGTTTTTGAAATGTTTTGCCTGTTCTGAAATTCAACTCCTATCAGATGTACAGCTTGCAAATATTTTCTTTCCAATTTGTAAGTTGTCTGCACATTCTTTTGATTTCTTGCCTGATCAAAAGTTTTGAGGTTTGATGTAATCTCATTGTCTATTTTTGTTTTTGTTTCCAGTGTTTTGGGGAAAATAAGTTTTTAGATGTTGTGGTGCTGGGGACAGAACTCAGAGCCTTGTATACGCTAAGCAATCGCTCTACCATTGAGCTACACTCCCTCAATTTGAATTATTAATTATAGAAGTGAAAGTTAAAACTATCACCAAAATCACATTTTCGTTTAGTTAATCGATAAACTTTCATCCATAAAGTCTGATAACATTAACTGATAAATCTAATCTGACCCAAGAAATTTCAGGAATTTATTTAAAAATTATACTCGAAAAATATGTGTATAAAATTTTTAATTATATCACTAGCATATTCAATAAAATAGTGGAAGCAGTGCAAGTGTCTTTCAGTAGAACATTAAGTAAACAAGCCATAGCATTTATAATATTATCTATGCAAAGTAATATCTCACTGCCTTAAACAATGAGATTGATTTATATATGCTGATGTGAAATAGTCAAATATGTTTTAAATAAAAAAGTTTCAAAATTATATATGTTGGTTCCCTTCTGTATATTTACATATTTTTCATGTGTATGAATTGGTAGAATGGGAGTGAGAAAGAACATTTGGAGTAGAATGGTAACCTCAGAAAGGTGGGGTTAATTTCTCCACTGAGTACTTTTTTGTTTTTTTTTGGTGGGTACCGGGGGTCGACCTCAGGACCTCGCGTGCCATCAGGCGCCCGTGCCGCTGAGCGATATCACCGGCCCTTTTTTCGTATGTGGGTTCCGGCAGTTGAACTCAGGCCCTCGCGCTTGCCAGGCAGGCGCTTACGCCGCTGAGCCATCTCACCGGCCCTCCACTGGGTACTTTTGAATTTATAATTTTTAAAACTATTTAAAAATGTTTAATAAGCATGACACTGCTTAAAATTAAAATGCCAATTTACTGCTTTGATCTGTTCTTATTACGTCATTCATTTCCTTCTTCTCTACATTAATCTCAGAGCTGGGAGAGACGAAAATGTTCAAACCAGGAGGCAGAAGTCTTGGGAGTAATATCTGAGCAACTCTTATGACCCCTGTAGACAAGAGTGATTTAGGGATTCCTGCCTGAGCATTGAGATTTATACCTTTCTGAATTACTTCCATTGTGTGATTTGGGCTCTGCTACTGTTGGTGATCTTTAAAGTTGTGCCAAAAATCTGCTTTTTTTGGTACCAGGAATCAAACTCAAGACCTCATGCTTCCCAGGCAGATGCTGCACTGCTGAGCTATATCCCTAGCCCTAAAAAATTCTGCTTTTTATAGAGCTTTTTATAGGCTATTGGCCTAGAAAAATCATGTCTAACTTTCACTGCATGGTAAGCTTTAGAGGACTAAAGTAGACCTTTCTACACGTTAACAATCTCCCCCTATCTAAATTGGCAAATAAACTGTTACAAACTTTCCATACAAACTCATAAAGAAATCTAATAATCATGATATTCCATAGTAAATGGTTAAAAGCTGTTACTATCCTTTTCCACCTATGGGAGAATTGAGCTTCTGAGAGGGAAAATCTCATAGTAATTAATAACACAGCCAGGGAAATCACCACACTATTCTCACTGGCTGTTTCTAGGACTTCAGGGTACATATACATTTGAAGGAGTCTGGAAAGTTGGGTCAAATAGCCATTAAGTGTCTACATAAGGCCAAATGCTGTGGATCTTGGGATATGGAAGTAAGAGTGATTTTTGCTATTGGACAAAAATCCTAGATCCTAGCAATCACATCTTCAGTAAGATCACAGCAAGATGGAATAACTCAGCCATATTGCAGGTTTACTGTAGGATCAGAGTAAATAGTTACGTTAGTGAACAAAAATAATAAAATGGGTTACATAATTCCTGTTGTGGCAATATTATATAAAAAACAGTCAACTAAAAGCTGCAAAGTAATGGTAATTTCTTCTACAAAATGAGATTTGTAAATGGTTCCAAATGTTTTTTTTTTGTTTTTGTTTTTTTTTTTTAGCAAGAATAGCCTTTTTAACTTAAAATAGTTTTCAAATCCTAAAAAGAACAAGTTGTCTTTTTCACCTGCATTGTTTTTAATATGCGCAATGGCATACACTGCTATGTACAATGTGTGTGTATATATGTGGACTGGTGAATGAGTTCTATTTTAATAAGTAAAGGTACTTTGGAAATTGACCAGGTATCAGAATTTTGCTGGAAAACTGAAAAGCCAGCACAGAAAAAATGACATTGAAGGATGGTATCAATAACACTGACATCTAATGGGAAAGATTTGTCATGGCTCCATTTCTTGTGACTTTGACTTATTATTACTCTTGGCCTCACTCTTTCTAATTATTGTGGAAGCAAGACTTCTTCAGTGATAAATGTTCTCCTCCCATCCACAATCTAGACATAAGAGAAATAAAACAGTTACTTAGCTTCCACTAGTTGAGCTTCTTTTGGATGAGGATAGAAACATCCTGGGCTAATAAGTACAATTAAGTGTCATTAAAATGCTAAAGAAATAATACAATAACTTATGGCCCAAGGGAAATACAACAGAGAAATTTATAGAGATGGCAATTTTATGAGGCTGTGACAATATTATCATACAAGAGAAAGTTTGAGAACAAAAGAGAGATTAAATCAGTTCTGGCTCTCTCTCTCTCTCTCTCTCTCTCTCTCTCTCTCGCTCTGTGTGTGTGTGTGTGTGTGTGCGTGTACATACCTTATATCACTGGGTACAGAGTTTGGGCATGGGTGTGCACATTACCACGGAGCAAGCATAGGGCTTTATTATGTTGAAATTAATTTAGCATCACCTATAAGGTAGCCTTCAGTCTAAACAGAAGCTGGGTGCTTGAAATAATTGTCATAGATTGCATGAGGTAACAAATCATTCTACTGGCCAGCCTTGTAAATTTTGTAAGGAGTTAATAATGTATTAATTGTGAAGTCCAAAGCAGTAACTAATGTATATATTAGTCATCTCAGAGGATGCCTCTTTAAATGTGTCTATATTCTTAGCCCATTATTTTTACCCAGGTTTTTTTGTTAAATTTTTATTAGAATATGTTTGTAATATATAGTGATTACACTCAGCATGGGAAGTTGAGGTAAATGAATATATATATTTTGTATATACGTACATATATTCATAATCTCAATTATTTTTACTCCCCTTGCTCCCCCACACTGCCCTGCCCTTTCCCTCCTTCCTTAATCCCCTTCCCCTCTGTCTTAGTTGCATTATTATTCCTAGGATAAAATACCTGACACTCACAAATTAAAGAAGGAAAAGTTTTATTTTAGTTAACAACTTTTAGAGGTTTCAGTCCATAGTTTGCTGGCTCTACAGCAGGGTGGCATGGCAGAAGGGGACAGCAGAGGAGAAAAAGTCCATGGCAGGACAGTTGGAAGGCAGGAAGCAGCGAGCCTCCCTTCTCTTTTATTCCATTAAGGCTACAAGTCTATTAGTTGGTGCTACCCACAACCAGGGTGGGCTTTCCCATCATCCACACCCAGAAGTATGCTATACCAATCAATGGACTAATCAAATTATCACACCCATAATCCAGTATCACACACCCATGATCCAGTCATCTCCCCAAAGCTCCACTTATGAGCACATGAAATATTGAGAGGGCGTTTAGATATAAGCCATAACACCATCTCTAGAGTCTACCTGCCTATTTCTTTATATGGCCTCTTTATTTTGCTCTTTAAGTTATGTTTTGGGGCTTTCATATTACAGAAACATTGCAATGTTTAACCTTTTGTGATTGATTTATTTCACTTAGTATTATGGTCTCAAATTTGAATCATTTGTAAGAAAATGGGTGAATTTTATCTTTTTTATGGCTGAGTAGTACTCCATTGTTTATATACACCATATTTTTTATCCATTCATGTGTTAATGGGCATATAAGCTACTTCTATGAATTAGCTATTGTAAGTTTTGCTCCTATAAACACGGGTACACATGTATCAGTGTAATATCATGATTTTTGTTCTTTTTGGAAAACACTCAGGAGAGGTATATCTGAGTCAAAAGGAATTTCTATTATTAATGTTTTGAGGAATCGCCATACTGATATCCAAGGTTGTTGTATTAGTTTACATTCCGGCCAACAATGTGGAAGGTTTCCTTTAACACCACATCCTTGCCAGTATTTGCAGTTTTCTGAATCCTTGTTGATGACGATTCTTATTGGAGTAAGGTAGAATCTCTATCATTTTGCATTTCTCTAATGGCCAAAGATGCTGAAAACTTTTTTCATGTACTTACTAGTCATTTCTACTTCTTCTGAGAAGTAGCTATTCATTTTAATTGCCCATTTGTATTGAATCTTTTATTTTCAGAGGTCTAAATTTTTTTGCATTACTTATGTATTCTATATATTAGTACTCTGTTTGAGTATCTGTTAAAATTTTTCCTATTCTTTAGGTTGTGTCTTGACTCTATTGGTTGTTTCCTTTTCTGTGCAGAAGCTTTTTAATTTGATGTAATTCCATTTATTGATTCTTGGTATTATTTGTTCTACAATTGGAGTTCTTTGCCTACACCCATGTCTTTACAAATTCAACCAATTTTGTCATTTAGTAGATTCAATGTTTCTGTTTTTATATATATAGGTCTTTGACCCATGTTGATTTTAGCACAGGGTAAAAGATACAGATCAAGATTAATTCTTTTGCACATGGATAATCAGTTTTCCCAGCACCATTTGTTAAAGAGGCTATCTTTTCTTCAGTGTATTTGGTCTCTTTATAGAAAATCAATGGTTGAAGGTGTTTGGGGTTGTTTCCACATTCTCTATTCTGTTTCTGTGCCAGTACCATGCTGCTTTTACTACTCGAAATCTGGGATTGTAATGCCTCTAGCCTTGCACTTGTTGCCCAGGACTGCTTTGAAGATTCTGAGTCTCTTATAACTCCATGTGAAATTTTGAATTGTGTTTCTCAGTGTTGTGAAAAACAGCTGATGTATTTTGAGAGGATTGCATTAAATCCACATATCATTTTTGGTAGTAGGACATTTTGAAGATAGTAGATCTGCCTATCCAAGAACAGGGGATGTCTTTCCATATTTTAATGTCCTCTTCAAGCTCTTTTTAAAAAAGTTCAATACAGCTTTCAGTATAGAGGTCTTTCACTTTCTTGGTGAGGTTTATTCCTAGATATTTAATTTATTTTTGAATCTACTGTGTGTGGGATTTTTTCCCCTAATTTCTTTTTCAGTGAGTTTATTCTTGGTAAGGTTTTTGTGTGTTTATTTTGTATCTTGCCACTTTTCTGAATTTGGTTTTAGTTCACTTGGTCTGAAGTTTTTTGGATCCTTAACGTAAAGCATCGTGCCATCTGAAAATACAGATATTTTGACTCCTTCATTTCTGTTTGAGTCCCTTTTATTTCTGTCTCTTGACAAATTTCTCTAGCTAAAATTGCCAGAATAACATTGAATAGGAGTGGTGAGTGGACACCCTGATTTTAGTGGGAATACTTAGTTTTCCCCTATTTAGTATGATATAGGCAGTGGGTTAGTAATAAATGCTTTTTACCATTTTATGGTATGATCCATCTATACCAATTATTGTCATGGTTTTTAAAATTACAAATGAATGTTGGGTTGTATCAAAGGCTTTTTCTTCTTCTATTGAGATTGTCATGTTGTTTTTATTCTTACTTTTGTTTATATAATGTATTATGTTTGTTGATTTGTTTCAAACCATCCTTGCATCCCACAGATGAAGCTAACTTGGTCATAACATGTAATATTTTTAATTATTTGTTGTATTCTGTTTGCAGATACCTTTATGAGGATTTTTTGCATGTATGTTCATTAAGAAAACTGGTCTGTAGTTTTCTTTTTTGGTTAAATCCTTGTCCAGTTTTGATATCAGGGTAACGCTAGCTTCAAAGTATGTGTTTGGCAGGGTTCCTTCACTTTCAAATTCATGGAATAGTTTGAGCAGTATTGGCATTAATTATTTTGAAGTTCTGGTGAAATTCAGTGGTGAATCCTCTGAGTTATGTTCTTTCCTTAGTTGGTAGGGTTTTTATAACTATTTCAATTTCAATGCCAATTATTGGACTATTTAGGATATTTATATGTTTTTGTTCAGTTTTGATAATTTGTGTGTGTGTAGGAGTATCCATTTCTTCTAGATTTTCCAATTTATTGGAACACAGGTTTTTGAAGTAGTTATTTATAATTCACTGGATTTTGGTGGTGTCCATTGTAATTTTGCTTTTTTCATTTCTAATTGCATTTATATAGGTCTTTTTATCTTTTTTGGTAAGTTTGACTGTTTTTCTACATTGTTCATCCTTTCAAAGAACTAACTCTTTAATTCATCCATTCTTTCTATTTTTTTAGTCTTAATTTTAACTTCCACTCTGATATTCGTGATGTCCTTCTTTATATCAGTTTGGGACTTGGAATGTTCTTGCTTTTCTAGGACCTTGAGGTGCATCTATAGATTATTTGTTTGGGATTCCCCCACTTTTATAATATGAGCATTCACAGATACAAATTTCATCTTAAGAATGCTTTGTGCCCACGTTATGCTGCATTTATCATTTGATTGTAGGAACTTTATGATTTCTTTTATGATCCATTGGTTATTCAAGAGTGTATTATTTAATCACTATGCATAGGAGTATTTTTTGTCAATTATTTTGTGCCTGATTTTTAGTTTCATTGTACTATGGTCTCATTACATGCATGAGATTATTTTTGTTCTTTTGTATTTATTCAAACATGCTTTTTGATCTAAGATGTGGTTTATTTTAGAAAAAGTTTCACATGCTGCTGAGAAAAATGTGTATCCTGTTGATATAGGGTGGAATATTGTGTAGATATCTATTAAATCTATTTGTTCACAGGCATATTTCAACTCTGCTATTTTTTAGTTGATCTTTTTGTCTAATTGACCTATGTATTTGTGACAGTGGGGTATTCAAGTCCCCCACTATGATTTTGTTGATGCTTATCTTATCTCACATTTTATTTCCAGGAGTTTTTGTTTTTCAAAGTTGTGTGTGCTTGTATTTGGTGCATATATATTTGCATTTGTTATCTCTTCCTGTTGAATTGTTCCCTTTATCAGTATGTAGTGTCTTCTTTGTCCCTTCCGAACAGTTTTGCCTTGGAGTCCACTTGGTCTGAAAATAAGATGGCTACTCCTACTTGCTTTCTGGCTCTCACTGAATAGTGTATCATTTTCCATTCCTTGATTTTCCACCTAGTGTCTCTTTATGGTGAAAGCATGTCTGTTGTGTGCAATAAAGTTGTAGGGTTTTGTTTTTTTTGATACAATGTGCCAGTCCATGTCCTCTGATTGGGAAGTTAAAACCATTTACGTTGAGAGTTATTATTGAAATGTATTGAGCGAGTCCAGTCATTGCATTATTTTTCTGCTGCTGATTCCTTTATTTTTCTTTTGCTTAATTGCTCACCCTACTTGTTGTATTTATTCCTTTAGTCTCTTTATTGTTGTTGGCCTGATTGTCTATGTATAGATCTTCAGTAGTATTCTCTGTAATGCTGTCATAAATTGGCAGTCATGAATTTCTTAAGGTGCTCGTTGTCATGGAAACTCCTTATTTCTCTTTCAATTTTGAAATATAGTTTTGCAGGATAAATTAACCTGGGTTGAAAGTTGTTTTCTTTTAGTGCTTGACAAACTTCCCTTGAAGTTCTCCTGGTCTTCAAGATTCCTTTTTGGAAATCTGCTATAATTTCATATGATTGCCTTTAAAATTTATTTATACCTTTTCTCTAGCAGCTTTTAAAATTCTGTTCTTGTGTTGGACTTCTGAGATTTTAACTGTGTTGTGTCATGGAGAAATTCTTCTTTTATCTTGCCTATTGGGGTTTCCATATGCCTCACTTACCTGAAAATTGAATTCTTTCCCTAAATTGAAAAATTTTGGCTATAATTTCAGTAAATAAATTTTTATGCTGTGCTGTCTTCTGATCTTTCTTTAATGTTTGTAATTATTAGTTTAGTTTTCTTTGAGTCATCTAGCAGTCATTGGATCCAGTTTCCATAATCTCTTATTGTTTTTAAGGTATTTTTGATTATATGGTTTCCTATTTCCACTTTATTTTCTAGTTCGGACAGTCTCCTCTCTCATTGGTCATTTCTGTGCTATATGCTCAATAGAATTTTTTATATCCTGAATTTCTGTTTGATACATTTTCATGGTCTGTAATTCTTTACTAAAGCACTCATTCATATGTTGTATTATCGTGGTTAGTTCTGCTAGCTTTTTTTTTTTTTTTTTTTTTTTTTTTTTTTTTTGTGGGTACCGGGAGTCAACCTCAGGACCTCGAGCTTGCCTGCAGGAGCTTGTGCCGCTGAGCAATATCACCGGCCCTTTTTTTCCTTTATGTGGGTTCTGGGAGTCGAACTCAGGACCTCGTGCTTGCCAGGCAGGAGCTTATGCCACTGAGCTATCTCACCGGCCCTCTGCTAGCTTTTTGTTTGTGTCATCTTTAAGAATCCTGATCATTTTAAGTTAATTCTTTTATTTGTTTAATTACACTCTTTGAGCTGACTGAACATCTTATTGATCTGTTTTTGTTGTTGTTTCTTCTTTTATCCCTTCATACATTTCAGCCATTTGGGTTTTGACTTTCTCCTCATCATTGTATATGGGATCAGATTTTGGGGAGTCAAGAATTTTGGGAGGCATCCTGTTTTCTCTTTTTCTCATGTTTCTAGTTGTGTGTGCGTGCGCGCGCGCGTGTGTGTGTGTGTGTGTGTATCTGCATGCGCTGAGGCCTGAGGCTCAATTGGAGTAGAAAATCTCTGTCACTAGTATGGAGAGCTCATTAGATAGTGTGTGCTTCCCAGTTATGTGATCTTGGCTTTGGTTGTGTTTGGTATCTATACACCTCTTCAATCTACTCAGCTTCATAGGTCAGATCCTGTCACTGTATTCCAAGGAAAGAATCACAACTGGTTGCATCAGCATCTGCTGAACCAACCATATATCAATCATGCACATTAAAACTTATTTTAACAATTTCACTCTTTTTACAATGTCCCATAAATACTCTGATTTATTAATAATCACAGGTTGACTGGAATGTGGAGGAAGAGAGAAGTTCAAAGGAAGAGGAAAAGATGGTAGTATATCTGAAAGAAGACCAAGAGAAAAAAAGATGGCAGGAAATAAAAGAAAAAAGAGATCAAACTTTGATTTATTTTATAACTAGAATGAAGGGCTGATGAAATGAAAGTTTGAGAGAATATTTTGTGAGTTGGAGAAGAGATGTAGAGAAAGGGAAGCGTAACTGGAGACTGAGGGTAAGCGTGCCGAGAACCTGTATGTATCTCCACAGTCAGCTGTGTTTACATCCGATTTTGGTGGTTGCCCTGACTTGCCCATGAAAGGCATTATTTACATTGAAGCACTGGTTAATTCCTGTTCTCTTTTTCACATATACAGACACTTCCCATATAAGTGTGGGTGTGTGTGTGTGTGTATGTGTGTGTAAAATGGCAGGTGAAAAGGAAAAAGAAAGGAGGGAAAGAACTAAAAAAGAAAGAGAAGAAAAGAAAAAAACAACAACACAGTTACAAAACCACAAAATTAAAGTGTCCTCCCAGTTGTGTACTACTGCAGTCTGAATTCAACCGGTGAGCTCTTCCCCCTGTGTACACAAATGGAGAGACTTTGACTTGTGGGGGTCTTGGTAGACTGTGGCTTTTAGCTCGTTCCTGCACCTCTGCACTCCACAGTGCACCACTGAGTCCACAGCTGCCTTGCTCCTCCTCCTTCTCAGTCCACAGCCTGTCTGCTCCTGCAGCTCCCTGAGCCCGGCCTCTCCTATGACTTCTTATCTTTTCTGTCAGTAGGTGAAAGGGACTGGAAGTCCAGGTGGACCTGTGAGCCTGCCTTCTCTCTGTGGATCATACTCTGCTTAGTTTCATTTTGTCCCTGTGGGCATAGCCAGCCAAAGTGTTTTGCTTTTGTCCTTTGTCCAGACACTTTCCACTGAGTAGGGTCGGGGCTACACTGTTGTTTGGCCAGGACCCAATCTTTGGCTGATTTCTGAAAAGTCTTCCTTGATCTCCACTCCTTTGCATCTTCAGTAATATCAACGACTCTGCTCACTTTCAGTGAGGATCAGGCTGCACATACATCATGCCCTCTGGAGAAGGTGCATTTCTCCAGCTCCCATCCTGCACCCCTCTCTACCCTCTGCAAAGAGTCACTTTTCTGCCCAGACTCTGTGGTGTGGAGGGCTCCCAGCTCTTATCCACCTTTGGTGAGGGGTGGGGGCTTCTCTTGTGGTCACCACACTGTGGGCAGTGGCGAGGTTCCTGCATGGACACAGAACTCCCCAGTGCTAAGGAGAACAATGGGGAGTGACTACTCTGGTGCTGCATGAATTATTTTTCTTTCTAGGTCTTGCCTAGTGCAATTTGTGGCTACAGCTCTCCCAGTGACCAGCTTTGAGTTCCTAATCAGTGCCCTTCCCTTGTTCTTTACTTATCTAAGTGCCTGCCAGTGCTAGCTTGGCCCACCTATTTGCAGATATCTTGCTTGCTGGGTCTTCTCTCTCATGGGAGGAGGGAGAATAGGTTCAAAGCCTATGGTAGGGGTCCACTGTACAACTGGATCTTTCCCTCAGGATGTTAGATCCACTCCCAAGATAGTGTTTGCCAAACCTCGTGGGCAAAGGGTGTTGTCATCTAGAGGCTGCCCTGCATCGCTTTCTAAACTTTTCTGATACTGAACTCCTTGAACTGGTGGGTTTCTCCTTTAGGTCAATTCTCTGTATCTGACTTTGTCTGTCTCCCCTTTTGCTGAATACCTGCACATCCCAACATACCCCCTTTGAGTTTCCCTCATGTACTTCTGCTCTAGTATGATGGATTTCCCCTACTTAGCTTTTAAAATATAAATTCTGAGTAGCATGATTTTTCAGAAGGCAACATATGAAATATATTTTTCAGTGAGTTTGAAGACAGCATGTTTATAGACTATCACATACAAGTTATGATTGTTGTGCAAATAAATAGAGATTTAAATGGATACTGGATTCAGCTGTGGGCCAGTCTTTCCCATTTTTCCTTCTAATTAATGTAGCATATTTCTTTTTTTCCATGAAAAGGTATTTTTTTCCAGTACATTTCACTGGAAATTTATATAGAAAAGAATCATAACTGTGAACAATTCTCAACTGCTCTGACTTCCTACTAAGAGAAAAAAGAAACATTTCCTACTTTTGTTTTTCAAAATAAATTTATTCTCCTGTGTTTTCATTCAGTGCTGCTGACATAAATTTATTTTAACCTAATTTGAAATTTCACTTCTCCATATAACATATTCAGCTGTTGACCGCAACACATATTTGAATGGATAAATGAAATTGGATGGATTTCTGCCAAGCCACTTAGCATGTAGGACAGACACTATCTTCTGTTGGTACTGGATGAAGCATACTAAATAGTAAACTTCACAGCGATTGATACCAGTTGGTAGAGAAGTTAAGTTTTAGGGTTTTGAATAAAAAAGAGGCTGTACATCCGTAAGGGTTAGGGACTAAAGCTAAGCTAAAGCTAAAATATTTGCTCCGTTCAGTTTGTTTTTGTACCATCTAGGAATCAGCTTGTTAGTAAAGGGAGGATTTACTATATCTAGCAATATTGTGTATTATTTGATGGTATAGATGAGGAACTAGCCGGTGCATAGGGATGATCAATGTCCTATTAAGTCATCTGTCAGTGCTGTTATGTTGAGAAGAAATGAAAAAAAAAAGTGAGACTAAGGTAATGAATTCTCATGAACTCTTCCCTTGAATTCAATTGCTATTAATATACTATTGCACACACACACACTTTTTCTCCTTCTCCTTCTTCACATTATCATTGAAATATTCAGAAGTAAGTTATAGGTATCATGATACCTTGTCCCTATATAATTCTGTGTGTATCAACAACCAAAAAGGTAAACATCAGTTACCAGATAATTGTTAGAGTACAATTATCAAATTAAGAAAATCTAAAATTCACATAATACTATTGAATAGGTAGTACATCCTCAAATTTATTTTTTTAAGCAATGTCTTTTATGACATTATTTTCCTGATAAAAGATTCAATCAAGGATCACATATTTCATGTAGTTGTCAGGTTTCTTTTCTTTCTTTTAACTTGGAACATTTTCCTCAACCTTTTTCGTTCATGTTAGTTATACATTCTGACATAACACATTACCTCCAAATTTACTGGCTTAAGTAACATTGTATCACGGTTTCTATGGGTCAAATTCAGCTTTGTTCTGTGCTTCAGAGTCTTTCACACGCTGCCATGAAGGTGTCAGCAGGGGCTTTAGTCATCTCAAGGGCCGGGTTTTGTGGGAACGAGTGGGGTAGTTCACTGCTGTGTTCGGCAGCAAAAACTGGGCTGTTGGACCGAAGGCCTCAGTTTCCTCCAGGCTGTTGTCTAGAAGCTGCATGGTGCTATTTCCAGGTCACAGCATGGCAGCTGCTTCATCAGAGTGACTGAGAATGTGTGTGCCATGGTTAGAAAAATGCTTAGAGGTAGGTCCTAGTTCTCCCTGTTTCCAGGGTGGATTAAAAGTCAAATAAAACAATTTGAATATGATGGGAACACCAGGAGGAGGAACTCAAACTTCTGTGGTTGTATGGTACAAGTCCCACCAGTTAGTATTTCACCAGTACATTCCCAGAGGGTGACCAGATTGATCTAAAGGGAGTTTGGTGAGGTTTACAATGTGGAAGAGAAGTTAAAGGTGACCTTGTGGGTATGGTGCTTTGGACAAATTCAATGAATTTTTTCTGTTGCTTTTACACGTGAATAATTGGAGGGATTGATATTTAGATACTTTTATTTTCACCATCACATAAATACCTGAGTGGACTCTCCCAATTAATGAGGCCCCACACACAATGTGTGTGCATATGTCTTGATGTCTTTAGGACCCTACAAACCTGTTGAGTGCTTTAATTTACAAGCTTCTGAGACTAATTGCTAACTCGAGGCTCAGACAGAGTAAAATAGCCTCTATTGGAGGTGTCCCTTATGATTCAGGACTAGCCTCATGTCTAGAATGTCTACCATCTAAATTTATCTTGAAAAGCAACTATTAACAAGATACAGAATCCATGACCCATAGGTTGCTCTTACTTTTCAGCCTGATAGCCCGGTAGAGTGTGTTAGACTGAATATAATAAATAGCTCAGTGGGAAGGGTTTAAAAATTCTTGCATGTGAAATGGAAATAGTACTGCATACCTAAGAGCAGCTGTCTTAGTCCCAGAGGCATCTCAATTTTACAATATTCACTTAAGGGAAAGTTTCTCTCACATGCCACTGCTTCAAGTCTGTATTAAAAAAGGTCCCCTACATGTCAGGGCCTGGTTCACCAATAGTTCAACTAGGTGATAGTATTATTTGCTGGTTGCTGCAAATCTTCAACCTGTGTACCAGTCATAGAGAACCAAAATTGCATGTGATTACTCCATTGCCTGGGCAACATCTTGAGGCCATTCTCATAATTCTGGCTAATTGTCCTTTGAAGAAAACTTGTTATGTTTGATTCTGTACTAATGGTGCAGCTACTTAGTCTTATCCTTGGAAAATTGCTAGATGTTTCTCTTTGCTGCCATGAACTATGGAAAGAAATCAGTACATGCTGATTGAACAGTCCAGGCCACTCATGTAGATGTCTATGATAAGGTTTAGGTTTTGAAACTGATTGGATCAAGGTGCTGAATGCGTTTTCCCTGCCTGACTGCATTACTTTGCCTATCACAGTGAGTAAGAGAATTTAAACAATGCAGGACACACTGAATGATGGCATGTACATAAAGCTGTAGAGCAAATGAAACTAATCTGCAATGCTAACATAACCACTATCCGGAGATAAGGAGTCTGTTGACTGTGAAAATGAAAGAGCACATTTTCTGCAGTTGCAGAAATGTCTATATTCTCATGTAGGTTATTGTTAGATTCAAAATTCAATTATCATCTCACCATACATCCATTTTCCTTCAAATGAGTGAATGACTTCTTTATGGCACTGTGGTACTCCATTGTGTGTAAACGCCGCATCTCCTTTATGCATTCATCTGTTGAGGGACATATAGACTACTTCCAAGATTTATGTGTTACGAGTTGTGCTGCCATAAACATATGTAGTGGTTTCTATTACATGAGAAACCCAAAATATAAATAAAGAGCAAAATAAAAAGTAAATAATAAGAAATATGGAGATAGATATTTTGCAAAAGGGAAGGGAACTAAGAGACAGAAGGAGGAGGGAGGAAGGGTAAGGGAAGGGAATGAGAAAAGAATTGAAATGTATTCTTTACATCTACAGATCCCCAATAAGGAATGTAATTTTTATGTACTGGAAACATGTACCAATAAAAATTAAAAAGAATTCAAGTATCTATGTATTTAAAATTTGTGAATTTTAATACATGTTAGTATTTTTAAAATATTTAAATTAAGTTAAAAGAAAAAAAAGATTTCTAGGGGAAGATCACTCTTTTCCCCTGCCATATAGTGCCTGAGGTCAGAATGCCATTTTTTTTTTTTTTCTCTCGTTTGGGCCAAATATTTACTTCTTGTTCACCATTATATTCTGAAGAGTCCCAAGGAGGTCAGCTTGGGAGTTTCTCAAACTGCATCTTCTCTTCTATATCATATGTTCATCAAAGTGTGCTCTCAATAAAGCCCAGCAACCCTGCATTTCTTACAGTTCCTGTTTTATCTTATGCTTATTTTACTCATCATACTCCTTCTTAATAGCACCTTAAAATACGTTTTAAAAGATGTATGTGTATGGATTTATGTGCATTTCCAACATATTGTACCCAGCATTTTTAGTCAAGAAGGTCATCTGGCTAAACTACTATACTATTGCAAAGGAAAGATTCTTGGTTTTAATTGTCCTTCTGTGCTTTAGAATACTTGTCTGAAGTTTCATCCTGAGTGGTAAGATTTAGCTTGTTGTTTGTCTCCTGATCTCTGCAGTCACTGAATCTATTGTAGCTATGAGAGAGATGACCTCCTTTCTCATTCCCCAGACCAGAACTGCATCTAAGATTTCCATCTAGGTGCGATTCTCTTGCAATAAAACTACTCATTCATTGAATTCCTAGAGGTTTTGCCCAAGTCCTCCTGTGTTATGGATTTCTTCTTGTTTTTACCGTCTCTGGTGCACAATTTTACCGAAGATATAGCCATAGTAGTAGGCACAGCTTTTTAAAAAGTCTCTTGGGCTGGTGAGATGGCTCGGCGGTGTAATTGCCTGCCTGGCAAGCGCGAGGTCCTCAGTTCAACTCCCAGTAACCACATACGAAAAAAGGGCCGGTGATATCGCTCAGCGGCACGCTCAGTGGCACGGGTGCCTCCTGGCACGCGAGGTCCTGAGGTCGACCCCCGGTACCCACAAAAAATAAATAAATAAATAAAAGTCTCTCACAGGTTGAAGCAGCCTATCCTCATTTCTGATGTAATATAATAGACATGGTTTTTGCATACACTTATGCATATCTTGTACTAGATGAACCTGCCTCACTGTGTTCCTGGTACCAGTTTAAAGTCACTGCCTACAGTCTGCAGTTGACTCTGAAAATCTTTGTTTCTGTCATATTCAAGCATGATCTGTCTTAAATTTTATTTTAGGAAGTTTATTTTATCCATCATTTCCATCAGAGAGGAGGGAGCAACTCAAACATTAACTGAGAAAGTGCTACCTGAACTAAAATATCAGTTTCTGGATTTTTGTAGCATTCTTGTATCCCTCTGCAAGAAATGTACAGTAAACCATCCTGTAACCCTTGGCATAGACAAACTGAGTCCTGTTTGTCAAATTGTTTTTCCTTTCCTTTTTCTAGAAAGATTGAGCAAATCTTCCCTCAATGTCTCATTGCATTTTAAACATATCCCTTTTATATATATTTTTCCTTTTTCAAGTTTCATTTTTGATTAGTACATGTTTACAGTACATAATTATTATATTCCTTTTTAAAAGTTGATACATATACCAACATCTTAATATTTTTTTTCCTTCTTTTCCCTCCCCAGCCTTCTTCACTTGGTTCCCTTCCTTTTGCAAAAGATCTCTTTATGTCCTATTGCTTACCTTCTATTTTGTTCTTTATTTATAGTTTAGATTTCTCATGTAAAGGAAACCATTGATATTTAAGCTTGCATGTCTGATTTATTTCACCTAAACTTATGGTCTCAAGGGACATCTATTTCCCTACAAAAAACCCAAGTTTATCCTTCTTTATGGCAAAGTAGTACTTCAATGTGTATATGCTATATACATTTTCTTCATTCACTCATCTGTTGATGGCTGTTTCTAAGATTTAGCTACTATGAATTGTGCTGCTATAAACATGGGCATGCATGTATCACTGTAATTTGATGTCTTTAACTCTTTTAGGAAGATACCTAGAAGGAGAATAGCTGGGTTGAATGGAATTTCTATTCTTAGGTTTTTGAGGAATCTCCATACTGATTTCCGTAACAGTTGTACTAGTTGACATTACTACCATGAAACACTATTTTTGTGACTCTTTTCTCTATGCTATTTTGAGTAGCTGGAGAGCAGATATCATATCTTGCTTATTTCTGAATCATCAATACATAGTACTGTGCCTGCAAAATTAGGAGCTCAAGGAATTACTAAAATAATTAATTAGGTAATTAAGTACCTTCTATTACTTTCCAAAATTTTAGAGCCTGAGAACACCCAAGCTCTTCTGTTTTATTTTTATTTTGGGCTACTATTTTTTAACAGCCACACACTGAACAAGCCAAATTCATTGGCCCAGTTTCACACTCGTGCTGTGACATGTTCCTTCTTAAAACTTCAGGCTTTCCACTTCCTTGGAATGTTGTCGCTCTGCTTTGAAATTTGGTGGTGTATCGTAGTATATTTAGCAACTCTCTATTTAAAACATTATTTTTAAATCATGAAACACAACTGATGTATATATTTTTAAAAGGCATACAAATGAAAAGCCTCAAAAAAATTGTAGGAAAATCTAGGAGTGAAACCCAGGTGACACTAAACACGAGTTTCATATTTCAATTTGATTGCATTCATTGGAGTTTCACTGAGCTGTCTGACATGTGCCAGAGTTTTTTTTTTTTTTTTTTTTGTGGGTACCGGGGGGGTCGACCTCAGGACCTCGCATGCCAGTAGGCGCCCGTGCCGCTGAGCGATATCACCGGCCCCTTTTTCGTATGTGGGTTCCGGGAGTCGAACTCGGGCCCTCGCGCTTGCTGGGCAGGCGCTTAAGCCGCTGAGCCATCTCACCGGCCCCTGTGCCAGAGTTTTAATGGGCAGCAGAGAAATATAATGTCTGGTGGGCTTCACGCTGCAGCTTGCTTTCCTGGGATTCCAGGACCGAGGAGTTTATTCCGACTTTGCTCTTGCAAAACCACATGAATATTATGCTGATGTTAAAGCTTGCAATTTGACCAAAATGTGTATTTAAAAAACCATGAATATGTTCCACCCAAGCATGATATTAGGTAAAACAAGTATCATAAGGGTGGACTTGCATGCGTTTAAAGAAGAAACCATTGTAGTCATTAGATTTATCCCACAGAGTTTTCAATTCACATTGAAGAGTACAGCAGGATAGAACCAAAAGTGGAATTTTGAAAGCTGAATCTAATTTTGGCATGCACTTTTGGAGTGAAAACACTCAGATAAATTTCCTTTAAGTACATTATACAGGAAATTCAAAGTGATCAAGCTTATTTCTTTTACTAATTTTACTATTTATAAAAGTCACGCAAGAATTCAGATAATTTAATTTTATCTTAAGCTTATTTAATAAGGGATCTCTAAAACCACAAAAGATATGAATTATATTTTAGATTAGATGCCTGTTAATTTTGGATACTTAATGAATATATTAGTGGGCTATTAATAGTTTGAACAGACTGAAAAATTTTCTCTGTGGAGGAATATGGCACACAGATTTTGTAGTGTCCGCCCAGATTTAAATCCCAGCATCATCAGTCTTAGCTGAGTTACTTAAGTTCTCTGTGCCTTTGAAACCTCTTGCATAGAAACAACATTTATTTTATAATGTTTTAAAGCGAACACAAGATGGAATATAAACTCGTTTCATCCTCGTATAAAATACATACTGTAACACGGTATAAAACGCTGTAATGTATGAATGGGTATACACATATAGAATTGTTAGCAAATGAGATAAGTTAATTTATATAAGTGTAAACATCTTCATGTACATTTTCATATAATATATACTCATGTATACATGAATTCATAAATCTACTCACGTATTCATGTATATGAGAGTGAAGCGTCTTGAACAATAAGTACCTGGTTCACGGTAAATAACACATATTAGCAATTATCATTATTAATATTGTTACTATTAATGACCATTTGTATTTTTAGTTAACGTTACCCCTGAGTTAGTGCTTTATTTCACATCCATAGTAGCCTATCGCCATTTATTCTGTCTTTTCTCTTCCATATCTTCAGCATTCTCCCCTCGATTAGATTTTTCCTAACCAACATTCAAACATATTAAAATATTTCTTATTTTAAAAAGACCTTTCTACAGAGAAAGTGTCACAGCAATAGAAAGAAGTTCATTTTTTTCCCTCTAATCGACAACACTGGTCCCACTGACTACTTATGCAAAAGTAATCTTGACCTGTACCTCATACTTTATTGATTCCAAAGGGATTATAGACATAAGTGTAAAAAAATCAATTTAGAAAGAAAAATGAAAATATAAAGAAAAAATGAAGATCTTATTTAGGGATAGTTACAGATTTTAAAAATAAATAAGGCTATCACTTGCCTAATTTGAAGAATTGGACTTCATTAAAATTTAGGATATCTGTTCTTGAAAAGACATACAGAAAATGAAATGAAAAGCCATAAATTTGGATAAAGTATTTGAAGATCATATAACCAAGAATACATTCAAAATATATGGTAAATATCCATAATTCATTAAGAAAAAGACAAGATAACCCAACAAAAGTACGGGGCAGGCTGTTCAGAAGAGGATAATCCACAAAGTCTGTTCTCAACTTCAATAGTAATCCAATAAATAAAAGATAAATCATAGTAAGAGTTCTCCTTGCTGACCAAAAAAGCTGAAGATTAAGAGATAGATAACGCCAACCATCAGCAAGGAACTGGAACAATTGGAGTGCTTATATACTGCTGATGGGAAAACGTTGCTACAATTACTTAGTACCTCTTGGCAGTATCAACTAAAGGTGAGCTTACTTATGTCCCAGTGATTGAACATACTATCACATTTACTTCTCTGAGATATTCACCGTGTTCATATCTGTTTCCTGTACAGAATGTAAACACAAGAGGACAGAGGTTGCTATCCGTCATGTTTACTATTGAAATCTATGTATCTAGAACATAGCCCAGTCCATTGCGAACACTTAATATATAACTTTCGATTCCTTTAGTAACATTAGAAGGAGCTTTCAGGATGGCAAACTTGTCATTTGGCAGACATTGTCATTCTCTTTGATGATTTTTCTTTTGTGATATTTCAGGACAAAGAGGTTAATTATATCTCAGACCAATAAAATAGATTATAATCACATACAACAAATTAGCAATACATTAAAATTCTAACCTCAGTCACCCAGTATAAAATTAGTCAAACAGAAATTTTAATCTCTCAATCGTTTAAAGTCAATCTGATTTTTAAATTTATTTTCCTATCGTTCCAGTGATATGTAGTGAACATCAAAATTTGTTTATTATCATTTAATCCAACTGTGATGTAGGTAATTGATTCTGGAGGAATTTATAAGAGTAAGTTAAATTTTTATAAGGATGTTACTGAGTAGATTGAATGATTGATTGATTGATTGATTTTAGCTTCAGAGAGAGCAATGCTAAAATGTCCCGAAGCAATTTATATCAGAATTAAGAAGTCTTAAAACAATTAAGTGCTAAGATAGACTTTTGTTACTGGACTGAAATTTTCCAAGAGAAATTTTTAATAGAACAACAAATAATTATTTCTATAACAGCTGTTAACCATGAGGCTTAAAATTTAAGCACTTTTCCCACTTGGTGTTAGAAAATATAAATTTTGGGTTTATTTGGTTTGTACTTATATTTTATATCTAACGTAGTCCACATCACTGTATACAATATGAGTAAGAAAAAAATTTATCCAAATAATTTTCATGTGTGAACACAGATGATGAATATTGTTTTTAGGTTTTGGAATTACCCCAAACACAAATGTGTTCAATATTAGCTTTATAATGACTTAAATTTTGCAAATAAAGTTGCAAATATCTGAAGATGTGATTACATTCAATAATTTGCTAATCCTAGTTTTGGCAAAGTGTTTGTCAGCCTTGTGAAGTAGATGATACTCAGTAGGCAAATGTATTTTCACTGAGATACACTATGATACAAGCTACTTGTATCTCTCTTAAACTTAATTTCCTCAGCTAGAAAATATATGTAAGAGACAATAACTATTTTATAAGATAGACATGATCACCAAATAAGATACTGATTGCATACCTTTTAGTATTGGCTCTGGCACATAGCACACAGTAAATGTTAGCTTTTATCATTACTGTAATTATTTGTAAATATTATTTTAAATATTCCTCTTAATTGTCATAACAGTATATATAAAACTGGTCCTATTTTGCAAAGGAACTCATGAAAAAATGAAATTAAGAAGGTGTATTTTAATAAACTTTTTGTTGTTTGCCCTAAACACACTGAGAATACAAGTAAGAACAAAGACAGTTCCTCTTCTCCCAAGGAGCTTTTCTTGTTTTGATAAAGATTTTAAAGGATTTTCCTAAAAAAATGTCAAGGTATTTGAACAAAGTAACTAGAAATGAAATTGAAGCCATCCAACAGAAAAATATTCATGGGCATAGTAACAGACATAGATGATAATATTTTCTTGAGGTAAAATTTTGAAAACAATAAGAATCTTAAGTACATTTTGGATAAACTTTCAAAGCTTTTATATGCAACAAATGCACCTATATCTATGTCAAAAACAACCACACCATATTAGGGTCAAATATTACATTTGTTTTCTTGATGAATTGCTTTCTCATTGGTTCAGGATATTTAACTGAGATTAAAAATCAGCAAGTATACTATAGCTCTCTGAAAACTGCATTTGATTCACTTGTTTTGAAAGCAAAACACCCTTTGCTTTTGCTTTCACTGACTTGCATTAGTTGAACTTCGAGAGACAGTAGCTGTAATAGTTCAGTATGATCTGACCTATGGCAGGCGTTTCCTAGGGTGAGTAAGACATGAGCCTATCATAAATAAAACTAATAGACATCACTGCAGCTCCTTAGCAATTAGTGGGGATGGGTACAAGGAAGGGAATTATTTGCACAGAAATCAAGTTAAGTTTTCAAACCCATATTTATGATTTTGAAAAGAGCCAAGAACAGAAAAATATTTAAATAGTTATTAAGGGTTTTATGGAAACTGGATAAATGGATGGTTCCAATAGGAAGCCAAATGGAAGTACAAAAAAAAGATAATTTAGCAGTGGCAGAAAGCATTTGGATCTTGAAATAATATATTTAGAAATGAAGACACCAGTTCTTGAAACAATAACAAAGCCAATCAAAAATGATTTCTCCATTTTTTTAAGACTTCTCCAGGGATTTTGGGTACTGCTTTTCCATCAGCTTTTTGTTAATGACCTTAGTTTGACATTCAGCTTTATAGAGTTGTATAAGAAATGCTGTTTCTTCATATAAACTTTTCTCTGGTCTATTTTTTTAATAATTAAAGTGCAGTTTACAATTTGAACTGTTAGGCAGCTCCTTCTCTTTGTAATTTTTATTTTAATAGTGTGTAACTTTCTTTTGTTTTATTTCTTTAAATAGTACTATTTATTCAGTTGCTGCTCTGAGAAAGTCACTATCTTAGGTGCTGTGAAAAAATAGAGCAATCAGGGGGCCGGTGAGATGGCTCAGCGACTTAAGCGCCTGCCTGGCAAGCGCGAGGGCCCGAGTTCGACTCCCGGAACCCACATACGAAAAAGGGGCCGATGATATCGCTCAGCGGCACGGGCGCCTGCTGGCGCTCGAGGTCCTGAGGTCGACACCCCAGTACCCACAAAAAAAAAAAAAAATAGAGCAATCAGACATACTTACTGTCTTGAAAGAGACTTACACAACCAAGGATGTGTGTGTGTGTGCGTGCGTGTGTAGTTTATGGAAGAAAGATAAATTACAGAGGGATACATATATGAATATATGTGCTCATAAGTACATGAATATATGCATACTCAAGATGGGGATGAATGGAAAATAAAATAGTGAATTGGAAAATGAAGTCATTGGAGAATAGAACTATTAAATAGTATCCTCCAACCCATAGAAATAAACTGAATAAAGCAACCAGAGTGGAGAATCCTGGCAGCCTATAGTGACAGGAGATCTCATTACTAAGTTGGGACAGTAAAAATTGTAAGAGGAAAATAAGGAAGTGCTCAGTACTGGTGGAAAATTATTTGAAGGATGTATATGATTCACTAGGGAATGGCAGAGGAAAAAATTCTGATGAATATAATAGCATGAAAATAACTACCATGATTTCCTTTAGGAAACTGAAGGCACAGAAAGAATCGTACAGTACTATAATATTCTTTGCATTTTAAAACTGTTCAGATTATTTCACTAATGGAGGAATGGAGACTGAATATATTAAAAGTTGCATGGTTTTTAAAAATTCCTTTAACTACTTTTTCAACATGATGCTTATAGATTAGAAAGAGGCTTTCTCCAGAATTTGCAGAGCCAAAAGCGAGAGTACAAATGGAATGAAAATACCAAATAAGGAAATGTTCTCCTACATTTACCTAGAGGGCAAGATTCAAGTTTCCAATGATACAAAAGCTGAGAAGCTGGTAACATATGTGCAAAAATTGTCCCTGGCTTCAGAATGGTAGACCAGCCCCTTCTACTTTTTCCTTAATTACACTGACTTATTCAAAGGTGCACACTCCAGCCCACATACTCAAGCTCTCTAAACAAAGGGACATGGTGATATGATTTACCTTAGAGAGAAAGGACTGGAAAGGAGGCTCATGTGAACTCAGGCAGTTTGGACAAAGACTTCTAAAGTTTTGAGCAGCCACGCCATTGTCTAGAAGTCGAGGCATGGTTCAGGTTTTTCACCTCTCCTAGGTCCCTTAGATTCCTCACCTGTGGGAGGGAAGCGGCTCCAGGAGGCCCCAAGTGGAGGAACTCTAGACTAATGAGACGCAACCTGTGGTCCTCCGAGTGACTTCCTGAACTATTTCTTTTGGTCCATAACGAGATGAGGAGTTTCACCAGAATGTAAACGAGGTACATTACTTTGCACACTGCTTATTTCAGCTGACATTTTCTGTTTTTCCTTAGGATAGCTTGCTGAAAAAACCAATATTAGTTTGTATTCTGATGCAAGCTCCTTATCTTAATCATAGATCTGCAGTCATGAAGTGGTATCAGTCTAAAGCATGACACTCAAAAAGGGGCCAATCTTGACCAGTTCCAGAAGTTAGAGTTATAAAAGACTAATAAAAGAAAACAGATATATACATACATATATATATGTGTGTGTGTATATATGTATATATGTATATATACACATATATATGTGAATATATAAAATATAACATATTCCCAATAGGTATTTTTATTAAAGGCTTAGATAATCTCCATCATTTATGAAAGTACTGTTAGTGACAAAGACGAGTCACTAGTGATTCCACATTATATTCTTCTTAGTAACAGTACCAATTTAATTAAGTTTAAAAAACAAATCGACCTGGTGCAGTGGTGTGCAGTTGTAGTCCAATTTAAGGAGGAAAGCCGAGGCAAGAGAATCACTTGAGTTCCTGAGTTTAAGACTAGCCTGAGCAACACAGAAAGACCTGTTTCAAAAACAAACATCACCAAAAACAAAATAGAAAACGAAACATGAAGACTCTGTTGTTTCAACCCACAAAGTAAGGTTTGTCCTTTAAATGCATCGTAACTTTATGGTCTATTTTCTACAAGATTAGTGTTACTAGCCATAGTTACACATAATGGTTATATGAAAAGAATTTGTGTAAATCCTAATGTAAAACTATATATGTGAAAAAACAAATGAAAGTTTTCAATTTATTTGGATTAACCTGTAGTAAATGACAAAAATGCTAGTTCCAAGAATACTGTGACTACTTCCTAATCTCTAACTGGAGTTTTAAATTTCTTGACCACAGGAAAAATCACTTTGGAATTACAATAGAACACTTTAAAGAGATAAGAAGTATTAAAATTTAAATTTATACTGTTGATTTATAGGCCTTTATCCTAATAACTAAAATCTTTTCACCCTAGGAATATAGGAATTTCTCTTTAAGAAAAGATGTTTAATATTTATCTCTTTGTTTTAACGTATGTAATTTCTTTACAGAAATTATGGTTATTAAGGAAATATTAACCTTAAAAATATTTCACCTGATAGTAAGTAATCATTATTTAATCTCTGAATCTCCCATGTAATTTCACCAGAAAATGAATGTAATCTAGACATATTTATTTTGCATACATCTTGGATAAGGGTTTCTTTTGTAATAATACTAAAGTACTGAAGAGATTTTAGCTTTAACAGAGTATAACAAAGTAAGAGAAATTCACCAGCAGAATGGATGTAAGGAGATCATTTCTAAAGTTCACTTGGACTCAACAGCTGTAGAACTCAAAGAAGAATTTCATTTGCAGAGGTTCAAGTGTACAGATCCAGGAAAGCAAAATCAGGGTCTTTTTCAATCCAATATTTAGCTCATGGCTCTGAAGCTCATTTGGCTCCAGAGACGATCCAGATGTTCAAGTTCATTTTATGTTAAGACTGAATGAAATCTAATAATGGAATTCGGGAATGCCCCAACTATAGGAGGTCATGAAGATTGGCTTGTCGATCACTTCTTTTTATAGATATGGTAAATGAGTTCTGGAGAGGGTAAGAGATTTTTTCAGGCCCCCCCCACAAAAAAAGCATAATTTTCTTTCTTAAATCGAGATGCACCTTCTACCACTGCTATCTTTAAGGCTGATTTTTACCAGTTACCTTCTTTTAGCCCACCAAGCTTACAAAGAATAATTTGTAATTCAGCAAGAAGCTCATTCTATGGTGTGTGAATCACCCAGTCAAGTTTGATACATGGCCATACATTTGTTCATTCCTTCAGCCAAGTACCTAGTGAGTAATTTCTATGCTCAGGGCACACTTAGACATGATGAGTCCTGGAGAAGTGGATAAAACATATTCAGCACCATTACTACCATCAAAAGCTCTTCATCAAGTAGGGTTGAAGAAATAGAAACGAGTATCTGATGTGGTATTTATTCCAATACCAAAAATGCTATGATTTTTGAGGGATCAATTTGTAGCTAATTAGAGGAAGTAAAGAATACATTCTGGGGTGATGAAGATTGATTAAAAGTTTAAATACAGAATCACACTGGTTTCCTAAGGTTTTCCTGAGAAAGAGTGGAAATGCAGGCAAGTCACCAAGGAGAGGGGGTGGCTGAGGGGCAGAGCAGAAGACTCCGAGTGTTTGGGGTGAGGAGGCCTCGGTGGTGATTATGATCAAGACTTGCACTTTTGTTTTCTAACGAAGGTCACACTGTGCCATGTTCGTTAAATTAAACCAATAATGAATATAAGCAGATCTCACTTGGAACTTGTTCTATTGATATTTTTATGAGGTTCTAAAAGGATATCATTGTAATACAACTTAGAAAAATGAGTTTTAAGGACAGTACTATTATACTGTGTTTTTTTTTTTTTATATGCAGGTAACAGGAGTCAAACTCAGGACCTCACACTTGCCAGGCAGGCGCTTATGCCGCTGAGCTATCTCACTGGCCCTTACACTGTGTGTTTAAGTATTGATCTTATAGAAGATCTTAGAAATGCACAGAGAATAATAACAATAACAATTGCCCATAATTCACCAATAACTCAAAATGACTGCAGCTAAAATTTCAGCTTTATGCGTGAATGTATCTATTTATATTTATCTATATTGTATTACATAGGAGGTAATAAAATCATCACTTTTCAATCATGATATTTAATGTATGTCTTGGTAACTCAAGGAAAAATATTTATAACCAAATAAATATAGTAAGAATAAGAAAATATATTTAATTAATAAATTTAAAATGAGTAACAATTAATGACAACATTCAGTGTATAAGGATATAGGCATGCATTGCTACTGGAAGGGTAACTGTTCTAACATTTGGTAGAGCAGATAGATTTTTAACCCGACTTAAGAATATATTAAAAAAGGAATTGATGTGATCGTATATGAAACTATGAATAAGCATGTTACAAAGTAATACTTTGAACAGCAAATAACTGGAAACAATATAATATTCAATATTAAAAAGTATATAGCTAATGATGGATAAGATACAGCTAAAGAAAAACTTGTAGCATTGATTTAATTATGAGGTGAAGTATTAAAAAATGTGTTGAATTCAAAAAATTTCTAAAACTGGTGTAAGATAGCGTGAGAGAGAGAGATGGAGGGAAGGATGCACAAAAGGAGGGAGGAGGAGAGAGAGAAAGATTTACATTAAGCTTTTTAGGATATTAGCATTATTTGGTTGTAATGTACTTCTATTGTGAAATTATAAAATTGAAATTTTATAAGAAAAAAGTTTTTGTACTTTGTAAATTTGTTCCAAAAACTATCCCCTTCAGCATACAGTAAGGATTAAATTCACAATTTTAACTAAGTTAAGTTAATTTAAAATGATAGATAGAAATCAAGAAATCAAATAACAATAAATGCTAGTAAGGCTTCAGGGGATAAAAGGAACCCTCTACACTGCTGGTAGGAAGGTAAACTAGTAACATCCACTGTGGAAATCAGTATGAGGACTCCTCAGAAAACTAAAACGTAAAATTCCACTTGACTTAGCTGTTCCCCATCTATGTATCTTCCGGAAAGAGTTAAAGACATCATGTTGCAGTGATATGCGAATATCCATGTCTGTAGCAGCATGATTCATAAGAGCTACATCTTGGAACTGGTCTATGCCCATCAACAGATGAATGGATAAAGAAAATGTGGTATTTATACACAATGTAGTACTACTGTGTCATAAAGGAGGACAAACTTGAGTCATTTGTAGGTAAATGAATGCCCCTTGAGACCATAATAATAAATGAAATCAATCAGACGCACAAACTTAAAATATTCCATGGTTACTCATATGAGAAACCCAAAATGTAAATAAAGAGCAAAATAAAATAAGAAGTATGGAGATCTTTTTCAAATGGAAAGGGGATTGAGAGATGGAAGTAGGAGGCAGGAAGAGGATTAAAAGGGAATGAAAAAAGAATTGAGATGTGTTGTGTACATGTACCAACTTCTCACAATGAATGTAATCATTGTGTAATGCAAACATGTACTAATAAAATAAGAAGACCTAAAGAAAAAAAATGTCAAATTGCTGATATGGAGGCACTGGATAGTGGTATCCTTCAGCTTTTTTGTGTAGTACACTGGTAACTAAACAGGAACTACTTTTTCTCTGAAATTAATATATTTCATTATTATGACTTGGAAGTCTCCAGAATTCATTCAGTCCAAAAATTTCCAGCAGAATGAATATGAATGAAATATATGAGAGCTGATAGTGTGCATATTCCATATCCATAAGTGTATGTAGATCCTATTGACATTAATAAAATACAAGTTGATTTAAAGAAATAATTGCATTCATACAGGTAATTTGTCCTTTCGCATTTTTCCATCAGAGAGATAAAAGTACAGCCTTTTGTAATGTGACTACAGTACAATTTGATGTGCAACAATTCTTTGAGGAGAACAAAAAGGAGTCTATGTACCCAATACTCTGGTGTAGGATATGTGCATATGTGATGCGTGTGTGTGTGTGTGTGTGTGTGTATTTGTATATAAGTGGTTAATTTATTTTCTCACACTTAAATCTAGGCTGGGCTTTCCACTTGCATTCACCAGTAGAACATGGTTGAATTGATCCTTTAGGACTTCTGAGCTCAGATCTTAGGAGTTGCGGGATAACCCCAATTTCAGTTTGAATTAAGAAGGATGGGCCGGTGAGATGGCTCAGTGGCATAAGCGCCTGCCTGGCAAGTGCGAGGTCCCGAGTTCGACTCCTGGTACCCACATACGAAAAAAGGGCCGGAGATATCGCTCAGCGGCACGGGCCTGCTGGCGTGTGAGGTCCTGAATTTGACCCCCGGTACCAACAGAAAAAAAAAAAAAAAAGAAAGAGAGGGCACATGGAGAAGCACTGAGGCTCGGACACATATAGGAGGCACAGTGGCAGCACATGGAAAGACGTTTGGTCATCCCGGCCTTTCCTTGATGTTCAGCCATCTCATTTGGAAGCCAGGCAGGTGCCGAGCAGTATTACACATTCTAGTTGAGCTGAGTACCACTGTAAGAGGCCTTATCTCTACATGAACAGATAAATTATTCTCAGTAAGGATGCCCACATTTCTGCTCCAAAAAGAAAGCACATAACTATTACCTTAAGCACTGTTTCCTGCAGTTTCATTCATGTACTTTTGACAAATAAAACTTGTATATATTTAAGGTATATGACACAATGTTTGATATATATTGTGAAATGATAACTCCCAATGAAGGTAATTAATATATTCATCCCCTTACGTACTTATCTTTGTTCTGTGTGTGTTAATGATAATACTTAAAATATCTCTTTAGTAAATTTTATGTATACAACATGTCATCATTAACTATGGTCACCATACTACATAATATGTGTCTAGAACTTATTCATTGTACAAGTAAATGTTTGCACACTTTGGTCAACTTATCCCTGTTTCCTCCACGCCTAACCCCTAGTCAGTACCTTTTTAGTCATTATTTTCTGTTTCTGTGAGTTCCGTTTGCAAATTCTGCATACAAGTAAGATCATGTAGTATTTGTGTTTCTACGTCTGGCTTATTACACTTAGGTAATGTCTTCCAGATTCATCCAGGTAAAAGGTGAGATTTCCTTCTTTAAGGACAAATAAATTATACAGGGGCTGATCAAAAAATATAGTGTGTGTTAAATTTAAAAACAAAGTGTTACAGCACAAGTCACAGTGCCATTAATCCCCCTAGTTTAGAACTTACTTAGTCCATCATTATAGCCATTTTCTGAAGCAGTTTTGGAAGACATCTTTCATGAGGATCTAGGCAGTGTAATCAAAAATTCAGTGAATGCTGCTGCCTAGTGCCATACAACAGAAAAACAAACAAACAACTACAAAAAAAAACAAAAAAACAAAGAACAAGCTCATCAAAATAGTACCATGTGCCCTTATCCACTCTATTCACTGGATCTGGCACTGTGTGACTTCTAGCACTTCCCAAAAGTCAAAATGATAAAAGGTAAATATACTGAACCAATTCAGGACACTGAGGCAGCCGCAATATTACAGCTAAAGACATGAAAGAGTAATTTCAGAACTCGTTCAGAAATTGGCAGGAATGATGGCTAAGTGTGTTCAAAGAAAGGCAGAGTGTTTTCAGGGGGTGTTAATGGCAACATATGTTTTATTGTATTAATTTTTTAAAAAATTTAAACTCTAACCATATTTTGACCACATCACATATACATAGGCCACTAAGTGAAGTATTAATTATACAACATAATTAACTGAAATAGGAATACTGAGCATGCATTAAGACATATGATAAGTAAACTAGGACTGAACTAAGTAGCTAGAGTCTGGAACCATTATTTCATGCTAGAATTAGTTCACCAAGCATGTTTTTCTATGACTGATTCTATTGCCATAAAAACAGTCATTTCTTACAGATGCTATTTTCTATGTATGTACGCTATTTCTTATAATAATGTTTTACCTATACGTTAATATTTTATGTCATTTATTATAATTTTGGCTTATATGATAGTCATTTTCATAATAACCATGTAATAAAATATGGGTTATGGCTTGTTCTCTTCTCTGTACAGAATATAAAGTAATTCACTTAAACTAAAGTGGAATTTGAGTCTAATTGCATCTTATGGCAGGATGGCTATAAATACAAGAAAGAAGTTTGGATTGGAGAAAAGGATCCTCTTGTCATTTTCATGGTTCTCCTAATAGTTTGAGTTCATAGAGAGGTAGAATGAGCAAGCCACATACTCCTTGGAGTTTCCAGTTCCTCAACTCTAAACAAGGGTGGGAGATCTATTGATATCTAAATTCTCATCCAGTGAAGCATGCTGTGTTTGTCCTTGATTTACTAAGACACACGTAACAGCAGGAGTATTTGCCATGGTCTTATCTCTTAAGCATAATCCATAGCATAAGGAAGAATAATAAATAGTGTTTAAATTTTAACAGAGGATTTGTATGAGTACCTGTGAAAGCACCTGGAGAGAACACTTTTATGATCGGTATTAGATGATTGGGATTAATTTTTTCTACAAACTAGTAATAAAATCTGTAAATAAACTGAAATTGTTTGAATAAATATTTCAAAGACACCAAGATTGTACTTTGTTTTATAGGAGTATCACAATGTAACTTAGACAATATGTTATCAAAACTTAAAGCAAATACTTTAATAAGATGAAAATTAAGAGTGATTAGGCTGGTGAAGTATCTGCTGTTAGGTGAAAGAGCTGTAACATTTTGTCTGGAAAAGAGTTTGGGAGTGGGGAAAGGTGAGCAGATGATGGACTCTTCTTTGTGATTCTTAAAGAAAAGAAAGAATGGGTAGAACGATGGTGTAAAACATTTTAAATCTATTATCTGGAAATATACATTAAGAAATACCTCTTAAATTATTAAAATAGTCACTCAAGCAAAAATTACGTAAGTTTTCAAAAAAAGTTTTCCAAGTAAATTTAAGAACTAGTTTCATTTTCTGATTCTTTAAGGTTTTAGGTGACCAATTTATATGCACAAAGGTATTCCTAATTTTAAAACGAAGTATGGGCACAGTTTGCTCCCCTGGTTATGAAGCAGGGGGAAGGACGAAGGCTCCAAGCTCCCCTTTGGGCATGGGTAATACTCGAATCTCTTTAGGGAGACTAGAGCCAACTCCTAGGCAAATACTCTCATTACCAGTCTGAAGTATTTCCAAGGTTATCCAACCTTCAAAGACCAACATACATTTTCTCTAAATGCTCCCACACCAAAATTACATCAATGTGTTCTTTAATTCTTGTATTTTAAAACCCATGATTTTTTTGTGGTGAGAGCCTCCAGGATAAAGTTTTGCCAAAGCCAATTGTGGCCCAGGCACATGTGCCAGCAGGATGGTCATACTTAACTTCGGGTTTTCTATTTTCCTTCTTGCAGTTTCGACCCTTTTTTGGCTCTCTCACGTTTATGGATACTGGACTCTGACTGAAGTCATCTTCACAACCAGGCCTTCATATGATGTCCCCAAGAGACAATAGGTTGGGCTTCCTTCTGAAGGATTTGACCAACACCATTTTTTTTTTTTTTTATCTCAGAGCCTCTTTGAAGAAATCAGAGCAAACTTCTGGTACTGTATACTTCTACAAAGTATAAAGTTTTCTTTTACACATTTCGCAGTTTGACTATATGCCATATTAATGCTATTGACCCTTATTATAACCTTGATCTTCCATATTATTGAATGCACTTTTCATGCACTGAAATAAAAGCTCAAATTACACACAAGAAATGATCATTATCAAAGCTATAGAATTCTGGCTTTTCAGAATGGAATTTTAGATCTATTGATTTTCCTATGTTCTCTATTAAAAAATGGTGGACACAGGAGCTTAACAACTTAGCTTTCTAGAATTTCTTTCCTTGATTTAGGACCATGGAAACTAAGAAAAGAAGGACAAACTTTAAAGTTGTTTAGTTCAAGTCACCAAATTTTTAAATGATGGCATTGTTTTCCTAAGATGTTGAGTGATTGATTATAGAAGGTAAGTATTTTTATTCCTTGCTAGGACTCTTCCAACTACACATGGTGCCTACTTCACTCCTTGCCCACAATACATATTCTCAGCTTCCATGGAATGTCTAAATCTCAAGTGCACAGCTACTGTAGTAAGGAAGTGTCTTATGACAAAGTTATTTAGTTGAATTTTGTACCAAATATAAGATTATGTATGAAATAGCCAAATATAGTCTTATTTCCCTTCTAATTTCCAAATGGGAATAAAGCCGAAAGAACACAATTGTGGCATACCCATATCATGCAAAAAAGAAAGATCATTGTTTATTGGCCCTTTTAAGTGAATGAAAAACATAAAAAAACACATCATATCATGAATAAAGGGAGCACAATAACTGTGAATGTAAGACACGAGGTTCTTTTTTTTAAGTGTGGATTTTAGAAATTACCTTTGAATGCAAATGAATGAACCATAATAAACACTTCCTTTTATGAATTTTCTCTATAATATAAAATCAATACCTGCCATTGAAGTCTTTATTTTGTTATCATTCTTTCAGCTGATAGAAACACAGACATTGTCTTGATTAGCTTTTATGGCAAAAGTTAATGTTGATGGAGATTTTTAGCTCTTTACCTTAGGACAACAATATGTGAATTTAAAGAAATTTGTGTATGTAGTGGAGGATCAGATCAATTTAACACACATTTAGTGCTACTTTAAAGTGTTCTAGCTATGCTTTGAAGCTAATTACAATTATAAAGAAGAAACATGATCTGGTAGTGTACATGCAAAATAACTGTGCCATTTGCCCATAAACTGGGAAATACAAAGGAGTTCAGGAAGTGTGTGTGGTACATTACACATGAGGTCTACACAGTGTTATGAGAAGCAGTTTGGTGCAGATAAATCTGGAAAACTGAGTGAAAAGCTTGGGATTTGCTTCTACCTTATGTATCCTACTGCCCATTTTCTGTTACTCTTTTACTAAGATAAGTAACATCAATATATTAAAAGAGTGTTAGGAAAATTAGCTCCGCAGGTAGGTTCAAACCCTGACTCTTCTCTGCCTCTGTGTGGTGATTACGGTGGTGTCAAGTTAGCTTTGGGATCCACTCAGGGAAAGGTGGAGCACAGTAATCAGTATGTCTGTGTAGGTCGTGGATGTGTGTCCTTTAGGTTTATGTCTGATCCCTTCCACTTCCTCTCTGGTGCCTTTCCCCTGCTCTGCTTCTTGGCTACCATGAACTGAGCACCTTTACTCTGCCACATCCTATGCCACGATGTTTCTGCCCTGGAGCCAGTCAACCACAGACTGAATCCCCTTAAAACATAAGCCGAATTAAATATCTACTCCTTTACATTGTGGGTATCAGATATTGTGTACCAATGATGGGAAAGCAACATAGTTTATTAAGTGACTTTGAATAAATACTTTACCTTTCCATATCACAAGGTATGTATTTGTCAACTAAGGATAATGATATAATAGGCTTCATTAAGTTTCTATGGGAAGTAAATTAATTAATGAGTATAAGGTATTCGTCTTATAAGCATAATGCATGTTTACTACTATTGTCCTGGCTAATTTCGTTACTACTGCACTTATAGTTTAACATTTTTAAAAACTCAGGGTACATATTCATTTCAGTGAATTTTGTTAATTTCTAGAAACAGTTTTCAATTTAAAATATTTGATTCTTTTTAAGAAATATATTCTATGGAGGTTTAAGTATTATTTAAATGAATTTGGAGATGTAGATACCAGATTGTATCTGGAAAAAGACAATAAGTAGTCGTGGAATTGAGTCACAATCTTAGTTCTTATAAACACTGAACATTAGACAATGAGAAAATAAATCTGATTCTCAAGGAAACAATTCCTCAGTTGTAAATGGATGTAGTAATTCCTGTCTTTCTTCACTGTTACAGTTTTATAGAGGTGACTTGCATCACATGGGACTGGAAAAATAAGTAGGAAGCAGACCAGGATGGGTAAGATGGGTTTATCGCACAGGCAATGGAAAACTATATGACAGTTTTAATAAAAGAGAGAAATAATCAAATAGTCTAAAGGATAATGTTGGCAGCAATGTGAAGAATATATCGGAGGAAAGTAAAAGTAGATGAAGGAAGCCATGTAGTAGTCTGTTACAGGTCAGAAAAATGACAATGGCAGTAGTCTCAGGCGTGTGCACAAGATGGAAGGATTGAGATCTACCTCGGGGATAATATTACCCGGCCAACCTAATGCACTGAGTTAGGGGGGTAAGAGAAGGGCAGAGTGATTTAAAAAATTTGGAAGAAGGTGATGACTCAGGGGCAACATGGAGAAGCATTGAATGAAGAGCAAATACTTTTGAGGAGGTGTGTGGATAAGATAATGGGTTTGTTCTAAATACCTATTGAATTTGAGGCCTGTCAAACTCCAAGAATAGATTAAAAAGTAGATAGTTCAATAAATGGCCTGAAACAAAAATAACGTATAATCCTATTACAAAAATGAATACTGTACTATGACATTTCTCAGGTCTTGAGGTATATGCATATTTATTAAATTTTGATAGAAACATGTTATACATATTATTTTATAACTTTTTCATCATATTACAGAAATAAACATTTTCATGTCATTATGTATTTATAACATTATTTTTAACTACTCACAACCCAACAAGTATCTGTCTAGCCCCAAATGCAATAAAACAGTTAAGGGATATATTCCAGTCTATAACTCCAAGTTTAAAAACAGAAGCTTTCAAAATATTATCTAAATGTCTGATTTGGGGTATAGCCTTTCTTTCTGAGATGTAGTGTTGAAAAGGGTTGGATTAGTAGATCTGTAAAATCTCTTATAATTCTATAATTTCTGTTCTATTCCTTTTCCATTCTCCTCTATTTTAAAACACTAACTGGTGACATCCTAGTAAATTCTGTATGTGGTAAACATATTCATATGATTATATTTAGAAGGAAACTGGGATAGAGGATGTCAAGTGGCTCACTGATTTCTTAGGAGAGTGACAGCTGGGCTGGGTACAGCACCCCTAATATCTTGCCCAAGTGTGCTAAGTTCTCAGCTACTCAGCAATACTGAACTGGCCACCCCACCCCGCCACTCTGAAATACTGACTCACCCAATTTGAACCTCTGAAGTTTCTGAGGTTTCACCATCACCAACCTTTATGTTTAAAAGCCTGCTTTCCAACCCCAGTGTGGCTTCCTTCTGGACAGCCCCTCTTTCCAGGCCAGGATTCCAGCTCAGCATTGGCAGTAACCTCTTCAGTCTGGGTCCAGGAGTCCTATCTTGCCTTGCTGTCAGATCCCATTTTAATCTTCAGTGACTATGCTGTTGGATCAGTCTACTGAAGCTGATTCCAATACTCTGACTTTGCTATTGCAGACAGTTTTTGTCACAGTGTAATTTGTTTGGGGGCAGATTGGAGACTGTGATTATAGACTACCAGTACATTCATCAGTGCAAATCTTGGTCTTTACAGCTGTTTCTCTTTTGTGGTACATTTTAAAAGTTAAGTTTTATTAAATTTTTCATGAATATACTATATTCATGTATGGTCAACAATAAAGATAGAAGAAATATTTTATAGAGTTCAAGAACAGTACAGGAAGTCAAATTAGGAAATCCAGTCTTGATTTTCCTGATTAGCATTTTATACCAATATTAAAAATGGAAAGATATCAGAAGTCTATGATGAAATAATTTAATAGGTGTTTTTTTTTTTACAAGTTAAACTTTTGATTCTAAACAATTCTTATTTCATGAAGTACTGAATATAGGGGTAATTAGTCTTAATATCCCTAGATTGTGGAGAAAATGTGAGTACATATAAAAAGTGAAGTGTATTTGGAATACATTATTCTTTTTTTACATAAGTAATATAAAATAAGCTGACAGTTCGGTACAGAGTTGGTAACAATTTTTCCAAAGTCTTGCTTGAAATTTTTTTTTTTGTGGGTACCAGGGGTCAACCTTAGGACCTCGCGTGCCAGCAGGTGTCCATGCTGCTGAGTGATATCACCTGCCCTTTTTTCGTATGTGGGTTCTGGAAGTCGAACTTGGGCCCTTGCGCTTGCCAGGCAGGTGCTTACGCCACTGAGCCATCTCACCAGCCCATTCTTGCTTGAAATTTGAGTGATCGGACATACACGCCATAAAAAATTTCTCTTATAATGTTTGATAATGGATATTCCCCAAAGCCTTTTAGGAATGGTGAATATTTTCCCTTTAAACTTTATGAAGAAAAATTTGTAGTAAATTGTTATTTCATGAAGAAAATCTTTAATGAATTTTTCTTAAAATAGTAAAGTATCTCCTCAAAGGCCCTAACTTCTAAACTGACCCCCTATTTAGCACTCAAACCTACAATATTTGAACATCTTTGTTTGGATGTCCTAGTCACTTTTCATTAAGTATATGTGAAACTAATTTGATTTCATCCCTTAAAAAAAGAAGAGGAATCAAGATATATCATGTACAGGTGCAAATTCCCTATGATTAATGATCATTATGTATATCTAAGTTGTACCAATTAACTTAATTTAAAAAAAAAACCTTTTAGTTCTTAGTTTCCAATAAGAACAATGACACTTCTTTTATTTTATATAAGTGTGAATTTTTTTTTTTACTATTTTGACATCTCCTTTTTCTAACAACCACATTCAGTAAATATCCCTTATCCTCCACTTCACTAGCTTGTCATTTATTTTGTATAGTTCTATGTGCACAAATCTTGCATATTTGAGAAACCATAACTTTAGGTAAGTTTCAGAGTAAGACAATTCTTTTAGAAAAGGAGAAAAAAAGAGAGCCAAAAAGCAAGAGAGAAAAAATAGAAGTTTGCTCAAATTTTATCTCATTTATTTAAAATTGGTATATTTTTAGGTTAGCCTCGATAATTTTGAGATATTATGAGTTTTACAATATTTGTAACATAAGGATGCATATTATTATTCATCTTTTCAAGAATTTTGACTTATATAAAAAATTCATGCCATACTTTTAACTGTATTATAAAAGCACTTTCATACAATGTTTTTAAAGCTAGCATTCTGTCAAAAGGATACAAGAAGAATTAGTTCAAATACACCAAGATAATTTAAAAAGAAGGAACACAACACTCAACTTTAAAGGAAACTTTTCATATTTTGTGTGTGTGTATATGTGTACATGTTTTAATGCAGAGCACAGGAAATATAAAAATACTAAGAAGCAGTGCTTCAGTAAGTTAACCAGGACCAAGTAAGCAGGCAGAAATTACTTTGAGAGTTAGAAGTTATGCTAGTGACAGATACATAATAACATGGAAAAATGTTTATGATAAAAAATGTAATACAATGTTATGAAACACTGTTAAGTGTTACATCCATCCCTTGGAAAAATATCTGAAAAATGTATATCAAATAAAGATAATTTTAAAAATCTCCATCAGTTGGTTTACCTTTAATATTCTTTTCAAATAATATTTTTTTCTGCTTTCAGTAACAGGGTTTTGGTGACTCATAGAAAGTGATAGGCAGTGAACCTTATTTCTTTATTTTCTAAGAGCTTCTGTATTCTCAGAACATTATTGTTCATTAAATATTTGATAGAATTCACCAATTAACATCTGTGCCTAGAAATTTCTTCAGGAGAATTTTTTTTTACTATAAATGGAATTTATTTAATCTTTTTAGATATTTTCAAATGTTCTGATTCATCTTGTGCTAGTTTTGGCAATTTGTGTAGTAAAATAAAGTGCATCTTGAGCAGGAAAGAGAAGGGGAAAGGGAAGGAAATTTAAAACTGGAGTTCCTCTGTGATTTGGGAGGAAGGAGGTAAGAGGTAGTAAAGCAGCTGGAACCGTGGATCTGCTATCAAGTTAGTTATGAGCGCTTGGCCTATAGTTTCTGGGTACTGGAAAAATACATGAAAAATGCCTAATTTGAAATGTGTTAAATAAAGTACTCCTCATGTCTTTGGAGTTTAATAATTTCTGTGTTTCAGATTTTCAGGGCTGAATTCAGGGTGTTGAAAATCAAATTCAGCCTTTAAATAGAGAATATTTAGTATAAATATTATTTGCAACCACTTGTAATGAACCCAAAAGAGCCATCTGCAAAACTTTATAAAAAGGTGTTTAATTTGGTGCACTCGTTTTTACTAAATCAAGTTGTATTTTAAAAATTGATATGTGCTTCAGGGTGTAATATTTTATTTTTAAATACTGACACAAAAAAACAATCACTTCCCTTTTTAAAGAGGTTTTCTCGGGCTGTGAGATGGCTCAGCAACATAAGCGCCTGCCTGGCAAGCGTGAGGGCCCGAGTTTGACTCCCGGAACCCACATACGAAAAAAGGGGCCGGTGATATCGCTCAGCGGCAGGGGCGCCTGCTGGCGCGCGAGGTCCTGAGGTCGATCCCCCGGTACCCACAAAAAAAAAAAGACAATACTGGAAAGAATACAATCAATTATATTTTATTTCTAAAATTTAGATATAAACTAATGTGAAGGAGAAATCACATATAAATATTTCTTTATTTAAAAACACTACTATTCTACAGTGCCACAATCATTACAGATATTTTCAAAACCATAGCAGGCAATATTATGATAAGTCAAACAAATGGAAAATGGAGGCCTGCATTGATCCACAAAACTAATGTGAGTCATAAAGCTTTAGAGATGGCGTTTATGGCAACACAATTGTCACAGTCTATTTGTGCAGTGTATGCTTTGGGGCCCAGAGAATGATACTTCTAGCCCCCAATAAAGAGCAAAGTAGAAGTTAGATAATACAAAGTAGGGAGATAGATTTTTCTCAAATGGGAAGGGAATTGAGATGGAGGAAGGAGGGAGAGAGGGGGAAGAAAAGGGATGAAAAAATGAATCCAGATGTAGTATGTACCTGCACCAATTTCACATAAAGAATGTAGCCATCATGCACTGCAAACATGCATGAATTGAAAATAAATAAGATTTCTAGTTCAAAGACAAGAATTTTTATTTGAATAAAATTCTGAAAATCTTGATCAAGAAAGGTAGCTATAAAGCAGCTGTGAAAAAATAGCTTTGAGCATTTACACTCAATGAAGATTTATTGACTTCTAGTAATATATGAATTACTAAGTTAGAATAGTGTATTGGGCAACTTTTATGGCTAATTCTATGAATTCCCACCTTTTTTTGATTCTGATCATTGCTGTGGCAACCAGCTGCATTCAGGAATAACTTTAAAAGACTTCATTCATGTCAGCACCACTGGTGTCTCTGGCTTTCTGTCCTGAAGCTTCTCTCATACTTCCATATAAGACACCATGAGAACTCACGGTCTTTCTGAAATAGCTAGGAAGATAGATTCTACTTGACTTGACCTATCAGGACAGAAATAGGAGGTAAATTTTTTTCTTTTGAGTACCTCGGTTGAGAATTATGACATATTCTAAGTGTTCTTTTGAAATTCTGCAGGAAGGTTTAGTTCAAGTTGTTGATAGAAGGGCCAAATCATGATGTATCCTTGGATTATTATCTCTCTCTTTTCTATTTTTTCTTGCAATTCTAACACTTCTGTTCCTTAATATCTCTGCCTAAAATAAACCATTTAGATGCAAGCCTTCGTCACAAGTTCTGCATTTTTGAGAATATTAAGGTTCAATATAATTTAAGGATGTATAAGTAGCCCTTCCTGCCACAAGAAACTCATGTACTGCATATGTTTTAGCCTAAGAACAAAAAGTTCTGTTAGAACTCTATCAAATGATTTTATGCAAAATAATCGCTAATTACATTATAAAACTTTAAGTGGTAGAGGTGGTATTCAATTTCTGATTTATTTACATCATCAGTACATGTCAATAATAAGTATCATAACTGACTACTCAAATAAGATAATTGAGCAGATTTTATAACTAATATAATTACAAAGTTGTAGGTAGTGTTAAATAATGCAAAGAAGGATGCTAAACTAATCTAGGGTCATAAACAGCAAGAAGGTGTTACTACTTCTGAACTTACTAGGTGTGGGGAGAGAGTTATGAACAGAATTTGGAGATAACAGCTGTAGAGTGTGGGATACTCTTCAGGATCTGTTGATTTAGGAACAGAAAACAATTGCAACATATTGAGGAGGGAAGCAGCAGGATTACAAGTTTGAGCCCAGCCTGTGCAATTTAGTGACTTAGTGAGATCCTATCCCAAAATAAAAAATAAAATAGCTGGTGATGTAGGTCAGTGTGAATGGCTTGTGTTCAATCCATTGTACTGAAACAAAACAAAACAAAACAAAACTACAAAACCAGGACACAGTTTCTTCAAAACCATGAATGAGACAAGGATGCCTATTGTAACACTTTTATTCAATAGACAAGAAAATAAAAGGAATAAAGACATATGGATTTCAAGGAAGAAAAAAATCATATGAAGTATTGACTAGACATTATTATTTACACAGAAAATCAATGAAAGTAGCTACATACAAATTATGAAAATGACTAATATAGTACATCAAAGTAGTTGTATATACAATGAAAATTTTATTCCTGGTGTGGACGCCTCCCACCCAAATTTTCACATGAAGACAAGGGCACGATAGTGTAAAATTGTTGAAGTAGTGCTTTTGGTGGATGATATGTAATTGGAGACCAAAGAGAGAGCATCCTTATGAGGATGGTTTGATGATAACGTGTTAGAAGCACAAATGAATTATTATGAAGAAACTGGAAGCAATGCATAAATACAATATAGAAAAAACATGGAGCTCAACTATTGCATTGATTAAAGGGAAATTTATTATTTTTAATTTTTACTTTAAAGGGAAAAAATAGAACAAAATTTCAAAACAACATAATAGGAGGGTAACAATGGTTAATACATTGCGTATTATTATCTTTAAATTAGTTACTCAGTACAAGATATCGGCATTCAATTGTCCAAACAATATTAGCACAAACCTTTCTTTTCAATGAAGTAAGAGAAATTAGCAGTATATCTATCTTAACTATCTTTATATATATATATATATATATATATATATATATATATATATATATATATTTTGCTCTAAATGGTTATGTTAAAAAAATTTTTAAATTACATTAGTTCTTAAGCTTTCACCTTCAGAAGTTGGCTCAAATATAAAAGGAAGAAAATACTTAAGATCAGAGTATAAGGCAGTAAAGTAGAAAATGAACCAAAGTAAATAATAAAATCAGTTTAGATATTTGAAGAGATAAAAAATATAGAAAATTCTAATTACATAAATTAGGACATAAGAGAGAGAATGCAAATTACCAATATTAGGAATAAAAGAGGGGACACATTATTGTTTTGACAAATCCAGAAAATTAATGCCAAAGAGTTGCAGTCCTTGCTATGACTGTACCTAACAATTTGATTTAGAAGACTTTGGAACTAGTTTCAGGAGGAGCTTGGGGAGATTTAATATGTGGGCAAGAAAAGCCTTAGAATGCTATAAGCAGAACCTAAGGGGTGATTCTAGTTAGAGCTCAAAAGACTAGAATGTAGATCAGAATGTACACAGTAAAATCTAGTGTTGTATCAAGGTTTGCAAGGGAATAGATTTAATACAGGACACATAATTTATGGGATTTTTTAATGATATTCACCCAAAAGTCAAATGCAGAAGAGTGCAGGAGATCTGTCCACTTGAAAGAGACCCAAAGAAGCCAGCCGAGGGCCTGGATCCCATGGTAATGTCCTGCACAAGTCCAGCCAAAGGCCTAGAGCCCATGGCAATGCCCTATGCAAGTCCATATCAAACATCTGCAACAGGAAGACTCAAAGGCCAGTGGTGGAAGCTAGAAGGTCTGGGCCAGCAGGGTGAAGAATTTGTGTCAGAAAGCTGAGGAATCTGCACTGGAACCAGGAAGTGATGCTCAAGGTGAAGACCAGAGCTCCCCGAAGAGAGTAGCATCCATCCCCGGGAACAGCAAGAACCCGAGATCCTCCTCCAAGGAAAAGAATGGCTCAGTTCATCTCAGGAAAACCAGCCACAACAAAGCTTCTCCTTGGAAATCAGCAGCATGCAATCCTTCCTTCCCATTCTCCTTCTATGCAGTTGGCAACAATCCTCAGGTGGGTCTTCCATGCCCAGAACCATGCTGACTCAGTTCAGCTGGGTGTTCCCACTGAAACTGACCATTAGTTAATCCATCGAAGCTAGGCTCAGAAAGTTTCAGTTAGGAACAAGGACTTCATTAGCAATTGGACTAGAAGCATGTCTGTTATGCTGATAAGAAAAAAAATTGCCCATGTCCTGAGACTTTGTGGGAGACATGTATTAAGGGCAGTTAACTAATTAATTTGGCAAAAGAAATTTCAAGACAGCCCAACAGTCAGACTGTGACATGTGTACTGCTGGCTGCTTTTAGCCAGACTCATAATGAAAATCAGTGACAGAAGGCAGAGCAGAAAAATTTGAAAACCTTAAATTCTGGCCCCAAAGAAATCATGTATATATTTGTGGCAAAAGGAGATTTGGTTGCTAAAGAGATTGGTGCAATTAAAAAGAAACCAAGAACTTCATATAGGGACAAGAAGAAAGATGCGGGCGGGTGAGATGGCTCAGCAGCATGGGTGCCTGCCTGGCAAGTGCAAGGTTTTGAGTTCGACCCCCGGTACCCACAAGAAAAAATAAGAAGAAAGATGCTTTGAGGGCATTTCAGAAATCAGCAAGATCCCACTCACCACAGGCTTCAGATTACAAAATGTCAACGTTTCATTTAAGATAAGACCCTCTCAAAATACTTCTTTAAAAATAGAGAAATAAAACTTAGACAATTGAAACGGTTGCCCATAATTCAACCTATAGTACAAAAAGTGTTAAAGCAAATTCCTTGAGGTAAAATTAAGACATAATGTGACACAAAATATACAAAATACAAGTTTCTTTAGTAAAGGTAAATACATGATAAATGGAATAATATAATACTGTCATGGTCATGCATAATCATCTCTAAGTCTAAAATGAAAATTAAAAGTATTAAGAATGTAAGAGATGTAAATTGACTATCAATTACATAAAATGTGTGTAGGAAGGAAAAGTAAAAGTGTATACTTTTTATACTAAATGAAAAATAAGTTATCACCTTAAAGTATTGTTATAACTATAACATTTTATCTAAACCTGAAAGAAAATGCAACAATAAAATACCTAAACACAAAACACACACACAACACACACACACAACACACACACACACACACACACACACACACCAAATGAATCAAAACATATCAGTAGAAAATATCATCAGGTCACAAGAACAAAGCAAAAAAGGAAGAAACAACTCAATAAGAAAAATAAGGAATGAACTTTTAAGTATAAACAATTCATACAAAAGGATTGGTATGCCCAATATACAGGTTATAAAATACTCAAACTCACCAGGAATTGAATGCGCTTTTACTCATCAAACTAACAAAAATGAACAACTTTGCAAGTCCAAGTTTTGTTGAGAATATGGAGCAGGAAATACTCATACAGTATCATTTGGATGTCGCTTTATAAGGTCACGTTGGAGATGCATTAAGAAGATGCAACTATTCAGACCTAATGATACAGCAGATTTTCTCTGAAGAAACACTTTTCATATACATATAAAGGCATGTATGAAAATCTAATAAAATTGACTGTAATGGCCAAATATAGGATAAAAACAACTGTCTAATGAGAAGAAAAAAGGATGAATAAAGCAAGGCGTAGATGCACTATAAATATACTAAACACACAGTACACTATATACACAGTATGAACAAAAACTACAGTGAATATTTAATTTAAAAAAGTTATTACTGTAAAAGACACATTGCTATTAGTCCCCCTGAAAACATCCCCATCACTTTTAATGTACTTCTGCATCATCAGTCTTGGCAATGCATCTTTTATATGCATGATATATTCCCCTGGGAAATGATGGGCTGAAACATCACAAAAGTTAGGATGAATTTCACAAACACAGTATTGAGTAAAACAAACAAACAAAAAAGCACAAGATAATGAATAACATGTACAGTGAGATGGCACTTAATTATATACTTATTTTACATGGCCCAGGGTAACCAGTTTCTGGTAATAAGACTGTTGCTCCCGTATTCCTTTCAGTCATGCTGTAAATATAAGATATAAGCATCATAAGACTTGATTTTTTCTTTAATTTTTACTACCTGCCATCTATCTCTTTTCTTCCATGATAAGAGCAATCTTGTCTTGTCTTGGTGAAAGACCTTTTTCCTGTAATGTCTAGTGAGAATATCAAAGTGCCCAATTTTTGCCAGGTCAGGATATAGGCACACTAATATAGGCTAGGCTAAATAATTTCCCTAATCAAAATCTTTTTTTATTTTTTTATTTTTATTTTTTTTTGTGGGTACCAGGGGTCGACCTCAGTACCTCATGCACCAGCAGGCACCCGTGCCGCTGAGCGATATCACTGGCCCCTTTTTCATATGTGGGTTCCGGGAGTCGAACTCAGGGCCTCGCGCTTGCCAGGCAGGTGCTTATGCCGCACCGGCCCCCTAGTCAAAATCTTGAGCAGAGGGTTCAGTATATTTAAATGCTTGGAATTGAGTTATTGCACTGTGGTATCTACAATATTGTCCATTTGTTTTGTACTATGAGCCTTGCTTTTTTGCTACTGAGTTTAACTCTCATTTTTTTCTTTAGTTTGATTACATAAATGCCCCTTCTGCTACATATAACCAGGGTTATTTTCTCTTATACAACCATAAATATCTAATAAATGGAATGAGATGGTAACCCTTCACCAAACCACCTTCATTGCAACTTAACATAGAAAAATAAGTTGAGACATTTCATTTAATAAATAGAATGTCACACTGTAAAAATTGCCCATTCCCTCAGTGAATAATTTCTTTGGTTCTGTTTCTCTCTTTCAACCAGTGAACTTAAATATCAAATATTTTCTTCTCTCCAAGAATCTCATTTGAGGACATCTTCTTCAGGTTTCTTGAATACATCTGGGTTAATCAGCATGCTAGCACCGTGACAAAATATTGTACATAAACAATTTACAAGGAGGAAATGTTTATTTTGGCTTATCATTTCACAGTGTTCAGTCCATGGTCATTTGGCCCTGTTGTCTTTGGCCCTATTGTGAGGCAGCACATAACATTGGGGCATCAGGAGTGAAAGCTGCTCCTGGCAGCCAGGAAGTTAAATGAGGGGCTAATGGGGCTTAGGTCTCTACACCACTTCAAAGCCACCTCCCTAATGACATGACTTCTACTAGGCCCCACCTCCTAAAGCCAAACAGCACAACTTGCTGGCAGCCAAACCTTCAACACACAGCCTTTTGGGGACATTTAACATTTGAACAGTGATATTCCATTCCTGGTCCCAAACGCTCATTATGTGCATCTCAAAATGCAAAATGCATTCAGTTTCCAAAGAATCTCCAAATTCTCAGTTCTGCTCAACAGTCCAATTCCAGCATATCCTCTGAGACTGAATTTAGCCCTAATTTCCTATAAAAATAAAATTTAAAAAGCAGATTACATGCATTCGAGATAAAATGACTCAAGGTAAACATTTCTATTTTAAAAGGGAGGAATAAGGGCATAGGAAAAAAATTGCAAGACAAACCTAGCACAGCAAATATTAAATCCTGCTGCTCCATTTCTGGCATCGGGAGCACAGGGAGGTGGGATGTGGGCTCTGAAGGGCTTCAGCAGCCCTATCTTTGCTGACTGACTTAATCTAGCCTACATGACACTTCTCTTAAGCTGTCTCTTCTCCCTTCTTTCACCTTCCTTAGGCAAGCATTCCTGGGATATCTAACTTCCTGAGGACTCCACTACAGCTGACCCTAACCCTAACCCTAACCTTAAACCTAAATCAGAGAACTTAGTCTATAGTCAGGTAGCTCCAAGGTGAGAATATAATGGCAAAGGCTGTGGCAGAACAAGGGAGCTTAATTCATGGCGACTAGGAAGCAAATCAAGGGATGAGTGCCATGGAGAAAGAGCTGAGGGACCAGACACAGACCACAAGGTCACGCCTCCATGACCCACCTGACCAAACTCAAAAGTGTGTCCCACCGGTCTCCCAGGGAGATCTGATGCCCATCAAGGAGACACTCCATCCTAACTGTCACACACAGCCTGACACAAAGATTAGTGTGAAGGAAATTTATTAGGGACAGTTCTTGAGATCAATCCCTTACAAAAGGGAAATAAGGGACAAGGATTGGAAAGAGAAAGGAGTTGAATTTTGGTACAATCTCAAAGAGGCTTCAGCCAACCTCTGAAGTTCTGAAACTGGAGTGATAGTTCAGAGATTGCCCGAGATGGGGTAAGGAGACAGATCTTAGCACTCCCACATTTACCAGTTATTGAAACAGGCTGCGTGAGGAATGGCACATAACCCTGGGCTAGGTGATTCTCTTTGGTGTACACAAATTTTTAAGGCACTGACTGATCAAAACTTTCTTTTGAAAGTACTTCCAGAAGTGGAAGGAGTGTGTTCAGTTTCTTGAAGGAACCTTAGGAAATAATGATTTTTTTTTTCTGGTAGTCTTGTTTAAACTTTCAAATGAAACATATTAAAATAACAGTGTTAGCAGTGATAACTCATTGTCTGCTGCTCTGTGTTCTTTATCCTTCCTTAATATACATGTAGGGGCCAGTGAGATGGCTCGGTGGCGTAAGCACCTGCCTGGCAAGTGCGAGGTCCTGAGTTTGACTCCCAGTACCCACATACGAAAAAAGGGCCGGTGATATTGCTCAGCCTTGGCTTCTGAAGCTCCTACCTCTTTTAACCTTTCCCAAATCCTTCTCCAAACAAAAGTCTAAATCTAATAATAAATTCTTTCTGCCACTCTTAGACATTCCATAATATTCTCATGTTCTGTAGTTCCTCACTGAAATGAGTAAGCAAATGGTCAGTCTAGATACTGGTATGTTTTGGCTTAAAAGCACTGACAGTGAGTAGATTGCCTACACCCATGACTGCTAAAATCTTAGCTGATAATATGAGAGGTTAAGAAGGAGTTCTTTTTTTTTTTTTTTGAGGGTACTGGGGGTCGAACTCAGCACCTAGCACACCTGCCAGCAGGTGCCCGTGCTGCTGAGTGATATCACTGGCCCTTTTTCTTTCTTATGTGTGTACCAGGAGTCAAACTCAGGACCTCACGCTTGCCAGGCAGGTGCTTATGCCACTGAGCTATCTCACTGGCCCAGGAGTTCTTGTATGACAGAAAGTTCACTGAAATTAGATTCAAAATATCTAACTGGATATCTTTTGTCCAGTGTTTATTAGCTCAGATAATTTTGTCAAGATAATAGATTTTGTCTAATCATCGGTTTCTTAATCTGTTCTAAGGTACAATATTATGAATAAAGTGGCTAATTTAATGATTTCGTAAATAGTACTGCCTAATCTATGTTAGATCTTATGATAAACACTTTGATTAAATTGAAAGCCAATCAGACATGTTAGCTGCCTTAGTGAGGAGAAAATTAAAATCCAATGGAGAAGAGAGACATTACTGAAATACCAAACATATGTGAAAAATTACAACTGTGGTAAGTGAAGGAGAGACCAAAGAGAAACAAAAACATCTTCTGATAGAGAAACCCAGCCTGGTTATGGAAGGTTACCTTGAAAAAAATTTAGCTGCGCCGGTGAGATGGCTCAGTGGTGTAAGCGCCTGCCTGGCAAGAACCCACTCGACTCCCAGAACCCACATACGAAAAAGGGGCCGGTGATATCGCTCAGCGGCATGGGCGCCTGCTGGCCTGAGAGGACCTGAGGTCGACCCCTGGTACCCACAAAAAAAAAAAAAAAAAACACTTAGCTGATATCCTATGAATAATTAAGAGTTAACTAGTGAAAGGAGATAGTGAGGAAGACCATTCTCCACTGACAGTGCCCAAACATATTCTTCTGAAAGGAATTTGAAATGGAAAAAATTCTTTGTCTCTAAAATTTTGAGTGTTAGACGCTGAAAGCCAACATGATATCTCGTGGGCAAACTGGCAAAGACTGAGTATGAAGACTATGTTAACTAAAAATTTTGGCTTACACCCTAGTAGCTAATTCCTAGAGACCTTCAGGTATGTTGAGTACATAGCAGGTACTGAATAACTAGTCCTCCAATTATTTTTTAATCTTATCCCTGATTTAAAATTCTATTTAGTTAGTGACAGAGCTCACTCTTCTGGACTTCTAGAATGTGTATAGCAGATGTGATGATCAGAGAGCAGTCAGTTTCTGAGAACAATACACGATAATGTTTTCCAAAAGTCTTTAGAAAATATGTCTTGCAAGGGTACCGTAGCACTGCTAAGCCAGAAGACTTAGTAACTATTGCATGTGTATTCATTCACATTCATAAATTTTACAAAAATAAATGGGATATAACAAATTTCAGGGACTTTTGGACAATTTTATCCCTTACTGGTACTCCTAATTCTATTTTTGGGAAAATCCATGTGGGCACTCTTTGAAAATGTAGAAAAAAATTGAGCTTAGATCTTTATCACTAATTCCCTTCTGGAAGAAATATATTAAAGTTTAATGTATATTTCAGATTCTCCTGTACATTAGTAGCCGAACAGATATCTAACATGAAGCCTTGGAAATATGTGCCACATGAAAATGGTGGTATGAAAGGTAGCAATGAACTAATAACTTTTCGTATAGTGGGAAAATGTAGAGCTAACACTTTCATCACATTCTTTTCTTTCTCTAATTTGCTTTGCTAGGAGAATCATGGCATTCACATCAAGTCTCTCTCTTCTTATCCACAGCAAATTCTGACACTGTAATGTGACTGTTTTCCAGGTCAGCAAAAGGTAGCTTAGATGCCTCTCAACTTTCACAGCTTGTTTCTCAGTATTCAAAATGTATTTTCCATGCAAGAAAGATTACACTGTGCTAGATTTGGCTGCTTTTGCTATTTTGTTAAAAACAAAAGAACATGTGACTGTTCCCTCTCTTTTCAACTTTCCAGCTGTTCGCTCAATGTCTTCCTTCCTTTTCTTTTTCTCCTTAAGTTAATTGTTACTCATCAAAACAGTGATCAGGAACTCATCCAAAATGGTATCCTTTGTTTACCTTCATCTATCATTTAATAGTTGTTAATCTACTATGTGTTTTGATAAGTCTAAAGCTTGTGCCGGTAGAGATGTCTACACGGATAGGTAGTTCCTAAATGTGGCTACGTGAGTCTGGCTGATGATTGATTTTCTTAAGCTCTCAAGGGATATACAGAAAGTTGTTGGAACCCATGGACCATAAGACTTTGAAGTTCCTTTCTGACTCTCAAATTTTATCATCTGTGAGCATGTGATAGGGTTCACGTTAAGGATGCAAAATGGTTGTTTTTACTATGATACATTTCGTTAAAGTTCTTTCTATGGAGGATTGCTAGTTTCCTGGGCAAAACAATGTTTTGGGACAGGTAAACTCACAGTACTCTCTGTGAAGTGTAAGTTTTAAAAAACAGAAAAACTATGCTGAGTTGAATAGTCACTGTCTCCTGCTAATGACATGAAGGTGCAGGTCAGTGAATAGTTCTAAAATGTTCACTCCTTCAGGGAATTAGAGAATAGGGTTGGAGGCCGGGTGTGGTGGTGCATGCCTGTAACCCCAGCACTCGGGAGGCTGAGGCAGGAGGATCTCTGTGATTTCAAGGCCAGCCTGGGCTACAAAGTGAGTTCAAGTCCAGCCTGAACTGCACAGTGAAACCCTGTCTCAAAAAGACAAAACAAAAAACAAACAACAACAACAAAAAACCCTTGAGACTAGGGTTGGAGATGAGATAACATAAAAAGACATGAAAAATGAAAATAATGCTCACAATTTGAGGTAAGTATTTTATGTTCCTAAAAATGTTCCGGTCTCTTAATCCAGCCATTATAAATCCAGCTTTACCTGAATTTATTTTTTTGTGATCACTATTTGGTCTCTATCGAAATCTGTGCAATGAGATATTTAGAAAAGTTTTCCAAAGTAAAATTCCAATTTGGAATGAAAACCTCAGGGGTGAAATTTCTCACTCAAGTCTTGACATTTCTTTTGAAATACTTGACATAGCTACCTTGGTTCACTCATACTGTGTCCCTGATTCATTCTTCCTTCTAGACAGTCACTTTTTTAAATGCTAAGATGGTTCTTTCTTTGTTTTTATTTAATCTCTGTGACATATATTGTTAAATATGGATCAAAAGTAAAATTTATACAGAATATATTTCCATTAAGTATGCAGTATAAAAATCTTAAAGAATCCTGAAAACTGACCGAATGTAAGGAAAATGAGAAAGGATTTTATCTTGCTGTCCATGTTTTTAATTTACAGAATAACAGATGGCTTTTTTGTCACCAGTTTTTTCCTTAAAGTTTCCATTCATACGCACTCAGGAAAACCTAAGCCATACTTGAGAATGCTTGCAATTAAAATGCTTTTCTTTTCAATGAATGACACCCTATTTTACATTTGGATATCAAATGTTTCTAAGCATTGGTGTAATTTAAAAATAATAACCACTCCTATCAAATTTTGTACGAAGATTTTAGAGTTTAAAAATTGTTTTTCCATTTATGATATCCCATACTCCTCAACACAAAATTGTGAGGGGATAAACTATTCTTTATTTTTAGAGAGTATACAATTGGACCCTTGCTCAAATAACTTATAACTTCTGAAACTGAGAGAGCGAGGTCCAGGTTCTTCGATTCCAAGTCCAGTTCTCATTGTGCCATAGAGGTTATGTTTTCTTTTTCTTTTTCCAAAAGAAAACCATGTTCAATTTCAAAGGCTTGGATTTAATTAAAAATTCAGAAATAGCCACAGTTGGATAGGAATTTGTCTTTCCTAACACAGTGTCCAAAAAATCAATTATGTATATTCCACTTTAAAAATAAGGGAATCTCACTGTGTAAATTTCCTTAAAGGGAATGGAACATCAGCTAAAATGATGTTGATCAAAATAAAACTGCTAAAACTCACCGAGGTGAATACTCTGGTGGTAGCAGCATCACCCTTGCTATGATGGAAGATATCTTGGGCTAATTAATAAAGACTGGGATTTATATTAGATCCCTTCCTCATGCTATGTGACCAAGGAGATAGATTTCCGCACTGTTAGAGCAGCTCATTCTAGGGTCCCTTCTAACTCTCATGTGCTAATTTCTTAAGTACAAATTTTGGATACAAGAGATGAAAGAACAATAGACTATTAAAACAAAAATTATCCTCAAGATGTATTAGCTTCAAGTATCTCAGTTTCACAGTGAGTGCTGCTGGTTCTTTTCTCTAGATCGGGTATCAAAGCTGGCAAAACTTAAAAAACATAAGCAAATGTTATTAGCTTATTAGTGTTTGTTAATAGGAATAAGGTCTGTGAATTCTATTTCAAGCAGTTAACCAAATACAGGGCCTTAGACAAATCACTTATTTGTCAGGATTTCAGTCTCATCATCTACAAGAGAAGAGATTAGAATACATGAGGCACTGATGATAAAGATGTTATATGCACTAAATTTATTCATTTGCTTAGCAAACATTTATTGACTACACAATATATGCAGGGGTTATCATCAACATTGTTTTGGGGACTGAGTTGTAGAGACAAAGCACATAAATTCTCTGTCTTCAAGGAAGATACAAGCTCCTCTGACGGGAAGAGAATGCCTTTAAAAAAATCATAAGTACATAAATGCATAGGGATGCTGGACATTATGAGAGGCATTGAAATGCAGAGGCCAATGATCTGTGACCACTTTAAAACCTGCTAGAAAATAGACACAGCCAAGTTACGTGCAGGAAGAAGGTCTTCATCAGATGTCAGTGCCTTGCTCTTGGACTTCCCAGCCTCCAGAACTATGAGCTAACTAGACCTCTATTCTTTATAAATTACCTGGTTAGTCCGTGGTATTCAGTTACAATCACAACAGACAAACACAGGAAAGAAATTGTTGAGTTTGTGTTTTAATAGCATTAGTAAAACTTCAAAAAACAGTATCTATTGCTTGAGTAGTCAAACTTGAGAGGGACAACTTTTCATGTTTGTATTTTTAGTACGTTTCCTAGTTCTACATTTCATCTAAAAATACTGAAGCTTTAGGAAAAGTTATTTACTTTGAATTTATCCCATGTCATAAATGTTGTGATGGATGACTGACTTCTGATTGTTAAAAATACTAACCCAAAGAAGAATAAATCTTCTATTTAAAGACTATGATGTTAACATTTTAGGAAATTTGTCATGTGCCTTTTCAAAGCTGCATACATTTTATTTCCTTTGTAATAACTGACACTGTCATAAATAGTGGAACCGTTTTTCTCTATTGGACTACAAAAATTGTTTTACGTATTTAAAATTTTTCAGGTAGAAGGATAGAGCAATAAAAAGAAAATGAATGAGCACATACCCATAATTATTCTTGGAATTTTATGTAAATTAAAAATCACCAAAGAACAGATCATGTAGCTCAAGAATAAAAGCAATACTTATGAATTTGATGTAATTGTACAAAAGGAAAAAGCCCTGTGTACAATAAAATAATAGACGTGGTGTTTAAGTAATAGGTAATTTGCTTACAAAGAAAATATCTCTTCAATATTTTAAAAACAAAGAGCAAAATAAAATCTCAATAACTTTTATCAATTATATCAAAATTACAACATAGTAAATGACGTTAATATTTCAAATAAAAGACAGAAATTGCAATAATGTGTAAAAAGAACAAGATTTAACTTTATACTTTTCTGACAATTACTTTTCAAAGATATAATAAATTAATAGTGAAAGCTGGAAATATTTACATCATGTAAAATTACTCAAAATCAAGATACAGTGCCTACATAAAAACAAAAAGGTATATTTCAGAGCAATACATACTACCAAGAAAAGAAAATGGTAACTTTATAATACCATGGAGAGATAGAGGCTTCAGTTTGCCAACAGGAAAAAACAATCCCAAATGCAATTTCACTAAAATCAAATCTGTGCTTCGATATACTCACAACAAAATTAGTAGAAATGAAAGGAGAAATAAGACCAAAACAGTAGAAAGTTTTCAAAATTTGCTGTCATTTATCAATTGAGAAAATAAGCAGAAAATTATGTAATACTGTGGAAGAGTTGAGTGACTTTAGCAAATTGGCCATAATGTCCCTTTTAGACTATTCGACCTAAGATTAACAGACCAGTAAGCTTTTCAGTTACACAAGGAACATTCGCTATGACCCTTTGGCCACAATCAGTTCAAAATTCTTGGAGTCATGCAATATATGTTCTCTGGCCACAGTGAAATAAAAGTAGAAATCTGTACCAGAAGAATATGAGGGCTATCCTCAAGTATTTGGAAGTCAAAGCATAACTTTCTATATAACACAAGAATCAAAGAAATCATAGACATCATTTAAATATGTTAAATTGAAAAAATGGGAAACACAATGTACAAAATCTGTAAAATTCCAATGAAAGGGTAAGTAGAGGGAAATATAAAGTACTACAGCACTTAAATTAAGAGTTACTAATTAATGGCAGAAGCTTCTATTTTAAGAAACTAGAAAAGTACAAATTAAACACAAAGTAAGCAAAAGAAAACAGAAAAGCCAATGCAAGTGATGTAAGAAAGCTGGTACAAAAAACAGTAAAATTAATAAATCTTTAGCCACACTGAACACAAAATGAAGAGAAAAAAAAACATGGGGATACTATAGATATTAGAAAAAAATAATGGAGTTTTATGAACAAATTTTTAGCAATTAATTTAACAACACAGATTAAATGGACAAATTTTGTGGGAGACATGAACTGCAAACACTACCTCAATAGAAATAGATATCATTCACGAATACCCATATCTCTATTATAGATATGATTCATATTGGAAATATTTTGAATTTATTTTTAAAAATTGTAATTGAATTCATAGCTAAAGAAAAAAAAGTTTTGGGCTTTTCCAGTACAGTTCCTGATTACTTCACTAGTAATTTGTATTAACACTTGGGAAAAGATAATATCAACCAACCCAAAGTCTTCTAGAAGGTAGTAGAAAAGGTAGCAATTTCGACTCACTCTAGAAATCCAGATTAAGACCAATATCAAAATAAGGAAATGACATTAAAGAAAATGAGACACCAATACTCAGATTAATATAGATGAATGAATCTTTAACAAAATTATAACAAATTTAATCCCAAAAATCCATAAAACAGATCATGACTAAATTCAGCTTATTTTAGGAATGAAAGATTCATTGACATTTCTTTTTTACAGTTAAAATGTCTTTTGTGTGCGCGTGTGTGTGTGTGGTGCTGGGGATTGAACCCTGGGCCTTATGCATGCAAGGCAAGAACTCTACCACTGAGCCCCATCCCCAGCCCTAAAATTTCTTAATTAATCTCATTTACTGTTTAAGGAGACTAAAGCAAGCAAAACATGATCATCGCAAAGATGAACATTTGACTAAAGTTCAGTGTCAATTCATGACAGAGAGAGGTAACTTCCCCAATAGGATAAAGACAACCTTATTGCCTAAGTAAAATATACTAAGAAATCAATAAAACAGCTATGAGAAATAATATGTGGTTTTAAAACAGTTGCAGAGTATTTATATCAATAAACAAAAGTCAATTGTGCTATGAACAATTAGAAAATATAATTTATATATAAAAAGAAATGATAATATGTACTGATGAGTTAAAGAAATTATCTTCAAGACATGGCAGTTACCTAAATAAGTGGAGATATATCTGAATAAATGGGTCAGAAGACTCGTTACTGCTAAGGTACCAGTTCTCCTTATTTGATCTGTTGTTGTTTATATGTGCAATGGAATACTAGTCAGTAACAAAAAATGAATGAATTACTTATATGTGCAAAAAATGGAGTTTAAAAGCATTATGCTAAATAAAACAATCTACACAAAAACTGCTGTGCATTATGATTCCATTTATATGAAATTCCAGAATACTCAAAAATTTGGTGACTGAACACCAGATTAGTGTTTGCCATCAGCCGGATGTGAGTGAAGGGCACAGGCTGAAAAAAATCAAAAGATAAGCATTGGAGTGAGAGATTCTATACAATGATTTTGGTGGTGGTTGTATAACTGTGAATATTTATCAAAACTCATTGAATTGCACCTTCTTTCTAAATTGGTGAATTTTGTTGCAAATAAATTACACACCAATAGACCTAATTCAAAATTACAACAATCAATCCTTGAAAATAAGAAATCTGTAAGCCTATTTTAGATTCCTTCTATCAGGAAGGAAGCAAATGAGCAAGAAAATCTTTCCTTTCAGTAAAAGCCTTCTATAATCCGGAGAAGTGGAAAACATATTTGCAGTGTTTATTTTGTATAAGCCAGTTCATTTTGGTGTGATGGGCTGTTCTTCTCAGAGTCTAGGGGAAGCATGTGACTTGTTTAATTTTTTCTATGCCTTGTGGCTGAAAAATCTGTCAGAATGACTATAAGTGGGGGCGCCTCCTACTGGTGTCTTTTTAAATTTATTTTCATGATCTAAATTTGCTACTCAATTGTATTAGCTTTGTTAAAGGCCCCTAGAAGCACGTGAAATATTTCTTTATCATAATTTGCACTATGTATTGTATTCAATGAATTTATTGAGGCTAAATTAATATTTGAAAATAAAGATGCACTTGATTATTTTAATGATAAATCAGCATTGCTCATTAATATTTAGCTACATTTACATAATTTAAGGGCATGATGTAGTTCTTAAACATAAAGAACTACAAAGGAGAAAATATATAGTTTGGGAAATTTTTAAATGTCATCCTGGAAGAGATGGCAGTGTTCCACTGTGGAAACTGGACGGTGTTTGGAATGGGAATGTTTAACTCCAGATCTGATTACAAATTTCAGCTCCACTCTTTACTATCTGAATGATACTGAACAAGCAAATTAACAATACAGAGCTGATGTCACTTATTTTTCCAAGTTATTGTGAGAATTAAATGAAACAATGTTAGTCAAAAGATTTGGGAACTATAAATTAATATGCTAAATCTTAATGTATTTTATTTGAATTTTTATTTCTAATACCATTATTTCGGCGTCCAACCGGATGCTCAAACGTTGTTCCCTTTTATTACTGGTATCGTTATACTCAGCATAGGAAAAGCTAAAGGACGAGTAGCAACATGAACATTTCACATAGAAGAAGTGACATAAGCGAGGGCTTAGGGTGGAGGAGAAAAGTGTAAAGACAGGATTGGGAGAGCGAATAACATGTGTCTGGAACATAATTTAAGGTGCTGAGGGGGGAGGTAGGAGAAATTCGACTTGGACAGGTAAATATAGGTCTTATTGCAAAAAGGTTTGAGAGCTAGGCTGAATAGTTTTAGCCTACTTCAAAGACAGTGGGAATTTTGCGGAGATAAGAAATATGATCAAGAATTACATGAGAAAGTGTATGCTGGCATTGTTGAAAGGAGAGTAGAGAGGAAAGGAGGATGGAAAAATGCTTTGAAGGATGCTTCTTTCTTTCGTCTACCACAACATCCTGGGATTATCCCCATTATACCCTTAAGATCAGAGACACCTGTACTTGTGCACAGAATATCAATAGATATTCATTTTTAAAAGTCAGGAGAAAAAGAAACCATGAAACTCTGCCTTTATTTTTTATCCTTCATAGTATTGATAATTGCTACCTCACACCCTTCTCCCTCAGCTGTTCTGCCATGTTACACTATATTGCAGCCTAGATAATTAAAGCCATTTCACAGTACTGTGTTTCCATGAGACAGTTTTGAAAGGAATTCTCAAGCAGGGATAGTTGCTTTTGTTCAGCCTCTTCTTAATGAGCTTTTGAAGGACTTAGTAATCTTTGAAAATCAATATAGTCTTGTCATGAAGCTGTCCCTTAAAAAACATGGACACAGTATTTCAATGGGACACACTGGAAACAGTACCAAGAATTATATGAAGAAATTACAACTCTCAGGACAATCAAGTCAGCATAACTGTGTCCCGGAACCTGCATACAAAAAAAGGGCCGGCGATATTGCTCAGCGGCACAAGTGCCTGCAGGCAAGCTCAAGGTCCTGAGGTCGACTCCCGGTACTCACACACAAAAAAAGAAGAAATCATCCAATCTGACAGACACACGTACAAAAATTTATGTGCATGTGGACACACAAACACCATAGATAATATTCAGGGAGGCTCTTATAGCTCCTTGTCACCAGCAATCTTGTAGGCTAAACTTGGAATATTCTAGGATATACACTTTTTTTTCTGAAAAACAGTCCCTATCATTTTATCTTATTTTCAGAGTTGAATCACTTATCTTGGACAACTTATAGCTGAATCCCATAGAAAGAAAGAGTATTTTATACTATTAATGACAGAACCAGAACTAATGCCTAATTTGCCCTTTTTTTCAATACCATGAAAGCGATCAGAGATGAGCTTTTTGCATTGATTTTAATGACAGAGGCTATTAACCAGAGAAAAATTAGTAACTGTGATTCAGGGAGTTGGGTTTTATTTCTTTTGTTTACAGTGTCTCCAGTGCAGAAAACAGCCTGATATATAATAGTTTCAGTAAATATTTATTTGATGAATTAATGAATAAAAATTTACATAATGAATTAATATATCATATACAACTTCTATACACAAGCTGATCTGATTCATTGTACTCTAGGAATGCTGTTTTCTGTGGCCAAAATGTGTATTTCAACCACATGGTGGAGCCATTTTACAGTTATTTGAAAAGAGGAACTTTATGCCATAGTGTCTTGCATTTGATATAGTGATTTACATACAGAGTAGGAAATGAAATTTTTAGGCAATTTATCCAGCAGATCTACTCACTCAGAAACCTACATACAAAGTAAATTGGCCACAACACTGAAATTCCTGATAAAGCATGGAAATGTGGCCTGTGTGCAACTTTTGCTAATACTGGATTAGTATGAATGGGGTGTGTCCTAATCCAAATGATATTCACTTAGTGGTCAGTAGATACCACATTGCAGCGCTCTTTTGATCACTTGGCACTTTTGAGTGAGTAGAAACTTTTACTAGCAAGCTGATCAAAGATGGAGATCTCATCTGATATTTTAAGTGCTGACGTGGCCCACAAGGGCTTTAAGGGAGAAACAATAAGAACAATTTCACCCTACATTTCTACATTTACTTCAGATTAAGGTCAGTCAAGGAACTGGGGGTTAAGTTGGTGGTGGGTTAAGGGTAGTTTTGTGAGTGGGCTGACAAAGCTGGGGGGGGAAGCCGTCATGAAGCACACTTGTACCAATCCCAAAAGCAGGTGATTCTCAGTGCAACTTTCACCTTCAATAATGAGGGAAAGAGAAATGATGAGAATTTCTGCACCTTAATCAACACTATTTCAGAGCTAACATTCTACTTTTCTTTCCAGGTTTTTTCTACATATTTACTCTATCATGATTATACACATGCCCTCCCTTCTACACACACACACAAACACATACAAATGCATGCACACACACACTGATTTTTCAAAGCTTCTAACTATGGCCATCAGTCTCATCCTCTACATAGTGCTCTAGGTTTCTGTGGGGCTTCTGTAAGCAATTATTAAAATACTAACTTCCTATGTACATCTTTCAGTAAGAACTTTAACCATCCTTTTTGTCTCACAGTTTAATGACCGAAGAGTCTTTCTTTCTGAATCATCCCAAGAGAAATATACCTTAAACTTCAAACCACCTATAAAATATCCTTGTCTTGCCAGGGTAAAAATATAGACAGCCCTAGGACGAATAATATTTCATTGCTGTCAAAGACTCAGTTTTCAGTAGATTCAACATAGCTGAATAGGAGGAGCCACATTGGAGCTACTTGAAAAATAAATTAAAAACACAGGTAATGGGAGGAAAGGGAGAGACATGCATCCTGATGCCAAAATCAATCTGAAATAAGAGACTTGTAAGTCAAACAAAATATAGAAATAAGACTTTACAAAATGCTGATCCAGCCTACAGGGCTGCCGGTGGCACTGCAACCTGTGTGCTGAGCAAGATTCACCACACTGTGGAGTCTCCAAGAAACTGATGGACTGCAAAAGCATGGCTAACACAAGCCAAACAGGATAGGTTTGGGATACAAGGCCTCTTGGCTCTTGTGACTTCCTCTACACAGAGGACACAACAGCCGGGCAGCGAATTTCACCTGCTCTGTTCCCTCCCCAGTGGGCCACCAGCTTCTTTCTTTCTTTCTCTTTCTTTCTTTCTTTCTTTCTTTCTTTCTTTCTTTCTTTCTTTCTTTCTTTCTTTCTTTCTTTCTTTCTTTCTTTCTTTCTTTCTTTCTTTTTTGTCATGTGCCCTAGCTAACTGGAACCTGTAGTGACAACAAGATTAGGAACTGCAGCAGAGGTCATCATGACCCTTCCTGCCCTGGGACCAGTGAAAGAGATGCAGATGAATGGGATTTAAACAGCTGTGGCACTCCCACTGTGGGAGAGGAGATAGAAGAGGACTGAGCAGCCTTGGGCTGCCTCCAAGGCAGTGACAGAAGCAGCGAGTCAGTAAGGCTAGGGACTGTTGTGGCTGTGTGGCAGCAGCAGTGGCAGTGGCTGTGAAGATAGTGAGTAGAACAAAACAACTCCTCCAGCCCTGTGACCAGTGGTTTGAGAGAATTTAAGCAACCTTACACCATGGCACAGCAACAAGTGGGAGGTTGGCACTCCCCTGTGGCAGAGAATGAAGTGGGACCAGCTGTCTCCTCAGACACAGGAGGACAGCAGGAGCAGGCAGACAGCCCACAGCACCCCACCACACCCTGCCCTGCAACAAGCAGCATGAGAAGACAGAGACGAGCCAGTGGAAGCAGAACAGAGAAGGCTGGTCTGACCAGGAGGAGCGAACTGTACACACTGGGAGGTGCCTTGGGCTGTCTCTGTTTGAGGGTGCCACAGAAACTGGGGGAGAGACATAGAGACAAACAGTTTTTGGATTTTTTTAGGTTGTTTAGGTCTTTACCTTTATTCTTATTCTGATATATTCATCTTCTTTCTCTCTTTCCTTAACTATCTCTCTTGACTTTATGATATCTTCACGTGAGTGAACATTGTCTTGACTCTTTCTGGTCCACTTTGATAATCCCTTGCTTTCTCCGTCATTCTCTCTCCTGCCCCCTTCTCCAGTTTCCCAAAGCCTGGGTGATTATCCTTTGTCTTCCAGCCTTGCTTCTACTATATTTCTCTTTATTTATCTCTCTGTTTTGTCTCCTATCCCTCCTAAATTTCCCACCACAAAGTAAAATCACTCTACTTAGGAGAAATTCTTTGCATACAAGTTCCTGAATAATGTTGGATTTTGTTTTATAACTGTAGATCTTGCTCTAATTGTTAAAGGTACCAAATTAACAGTTACCACAGTTTGTCAGATTATGGGCTGTGCTTGATGCTATTGTTATTGCTAATTGTACTACTTTAGCTAGGATGTCACACCTGTTGTACTCAGTTGTTCCTCTTGTATGATACCACTGTGATTGTCTGGGGTCATAACCATCACCATAGTCCAGTAACAAAGGACTGGGTGCTGCGCCAAATAGATAGCAACATCTCATCCTCAATAAATTGGGAAGGTAGCATCTTGGCACAGACAAAAAGACCAAGAACCCCCTAAACCTAGAAAACATCTCTGTGGAGCAGACATCCCCTAGGGAAGCCTCAATACCAGTGACAAAGCTGTCTACTATAAGAAGCTTACAAGTATCAACACAGAAAACAAAATAAAAACAGAAAATGACAACATGCAGAAGCAAAATTCATCCCCAGACCTCTAGCCAACCCAGGACAAATCCAGGGGACAAAAAGATAGAGGAAATCAGAAGCCATTCACCCGAGTTCTCTGGAATTATAGCAGAAGAAGTAAAAAAAAAATGCAAGAGGCTATAGAAGAAATCAGAGAAGAAATAACATCCAGGTTAAAAAAAGAGATGATGACCATAATGATGGACTTGCTCAGTCCATCATGTAATCTGAAGTACACACAGATTAAAAAAAAAATAGAGATGCATAGGAACATGATGGAAACCATGAATACCCAACATAAAGAAATAGAATCCATGAAACAGATTCAAACAGATATTCAGGAAATCAAACTTCCACTGAAAATTCACAAAACCGACTTAATGAAAGTGAAGACAGAATATCAGACTTAGAAGGCAGGATAGTGGTTAGTGATCAGGAAAAGACAGATCTCTAAAAATAGCAAGGGACCATGAAAAAACAATCCAACAGCTGCAAGATGATGCAAAGAAGAACAACATAAGATTGATGGGAGTCAATGAAAATGCAGGAGTCAGCACAAATGACATAAAATACTTGTTCGCAGAAGTAATGACAGAAAACATCCCAAGCATGGAAAAAGAATGAGACATATGGAAAAGGAAGGCACATAGGACTCCAGTTAAAATAAAAATAAAATAAATACAAAAATAAATCTACACCAAGATATATAATAATCAAGATTCCAGAAGTTCAGCACAGGATAGACTATTAAAAGCTGTTAGAGGAAATAAACAAATCAGCTATAAAGAAAAGCCCATCAGTATCACAGCAGACTTCTCAACACAAACACTTAAGGAGAATTAGGAGTGAAATATTTTAAATCCTGAAAGAAAACATCTTCTACCCCAGATTGATATACCCTTCGAAGCTGTCTTTCAAAATCAATGGAAAAATAAGGTACTTCCATGACAAAGAACAACTTAAGAAATTCATGACCACCAAACCAGGCCTCCAAAGTATTCTGAAGGATATTTTCAAAAGAGATAAAGAAGACTATGATCCTAAAAATGCCAATAGAAAGAATCCACCATGCAAGAGAAGCAATTAAACAGAGGGGAAAGACAAGGAATGAACAACAGGAAAATAAAATAACAAGTAAATACATATCAACTATAGCCATCAATGTAAATGGACTCAATTCACCAATCAAAAGAAACAGACTGGCAGAATGGATCAAGAAACAAGATCCAACAATATGCTGCATAGAAGAAACACATATAACTCAAAAAGAAATTCATAGACCAAAAGTCAAAGGATGGAAAACAATACTTCATGAGACAAGAACCCTGAAAAAAGCAAGGGTAGCTGTTCTGTTTGCAGACAAATTGAACTTCAAGCCAAGACTGATCAAAAGAGACAGAGAAGTTCACTACATACTTATTAAGGGAAAACTCCAAGAAGAGATAACAATCATAAATATATATGCACCAAATACAGGTGCACCCAACTATATAAAACATACGTTAATGGACGTGAAAAATCAAATAAGCACTAATACTGTTTTAGTGGGGGGACCTTAAAATCCCACTGTCACAAATAGATATATCAACCAGTCAAAAAATCAACAAAGAAATATCACAACTGAACCTAACCTGTTAACAAATGGACTTAATAGATGTCTACAGAGTGTTCCACCCAACAACGTCAGAATATACATTCTTCTCAGCTGCACATGTGATGTTCTCCAAATTAGACCTCATAATAGCCCATAGAATATATTAAATAAATGTAAAGGAAGTGAAATTATCCCATGCATGTTATCTGACCATAGTGCAATGAAATAGGAAATCAATAGCAAAAGAAACCACATAAATATCATAAACACATGTAAATTAAATAACACCTTCTTGAACAACCAATGTGTCACAAATAAAATTAAAGAAATTGAACAGTATCTACAATTGAATGATAATGTCAATACAACATACCAGAATTTATGGGACACAATGAAAGCAGTCCCATGAGGGAAATTTATAGCGATGAATTCTCATATCAGGAAAACAGAATGAGCTCAAATTAAAAAAAACCTAATATTGAAACTCAAACTTCTAGAAAAAGAAGAACAAGTCAAGCCTAAAGCCCATAAAAAGGGAGGAAATTATAGAGATCAGAGTAGCAATTAATGCAATTGAGACTAAGAAAGCAATACAGAGAATCAATGAATTAAAGAGTTGGTTCTTTGAAAGATTAAATAAAATGGATAAACCATTACTGAAACTTATCAAAATAAAAGGAAATAAAAGACTTAAATTCATTCAATCAGGAACAAAAAGGGTAAAATCTCAATGGATTCTGTGGAAATCCAGAAGATCATCAATACCTACTTTGAGAAACTTTACTCTAATAACCATGGAAAACAGAAGAAATGGACAGATTCCTAAATACATATGAATTACCAAAGTTGAATCAAGAAGATATAAAAATTCTAAATAACCAATATCGGTCAATAAAATTGAAAGTGTAATTAAAAACTTACCAAAAAGAAAAGCCCAGGTCCTGACGGATTCACTGCTGAATCCTACAAGAAATTTAGAGAAGATCTAATGCCATTATTCCTCAAACTATTTAATGAAATTGAAAGGGAAGCAATCCTCCCAAAGTCATTCAGGGAAGCAAGCATTACCCTGATACCAAAACCAGAGAAGGACGCAACCAATAAAAAGAACTATAGGTGAATCTCCCTAATGAACATAGATGAAAAGCATCCTTAATACCTTGGAAAACAGAATACAGCAAATCATCAAGAAAATTATACACCATGACCAAGTAGGGTTCATCCCAGGGATGCAGCAATGGTTCAACATATGAAAATCAATAAATGTAATATCAACAGAACCAAAGACAAAAATTACACAATCATCTTAATAGATGCAGAAAAAGCATTTGACAAAATCCAATAGCCATTCATGGTAAAATCCCTACAGAAAATTGGAATAGATGGCCTTTATCTCAATTTGATAAAAACCAACTATGACAAACCAACAACCAACATCATATTAAATGGCCAAAACTAAAAGCTTATACTCTAAAATCAGAAACAAGTATTCCACTGTCACCATTCTTACCAACATAGTTCTGGAAACATTAGCCAGAGCAATTACACAAGAAAAAGAAATAAAAGCAATAAAGATAGGAAAGGAAGAAGTTAAATTACTGTTATTTGCAGATGACATAATACACTATATAGAAGATCCCAAAAAAATCCACCAGAATACTTCTAGATTTAACAACTAGATTTAGTACACCAGCTGGATAGAAAGTCAACATTCAAAATTCAACAGCATTCCTGTACACAAATAGCAAACTCATTGAGAGAGAAATTAGGGAAACAACCCATTTCACAATAGCATCAAAAAAAAAAAAAAAAAAAAAAAGGTCCGGTGAGATGGCTCAGTGGTGCAAGTGCCTGCCTGGCAAGCACGAGGGCCCAAGTTCATCTCCCGGAACCCACATACGAAAAAAGGGCCAGTGATATCGCTCAGTGGCACGGGCGCCTGCTGGTGCACAAGGTCCTCAGGTCGACCCCCAGTACCCAGAAAAAAAAAAAGAAAAAGAAATACCTAGGAATCAATCTAGCAAAGGAAGTAAAAGATCTATATGCTGAAAACTACAGTACTATGAAAAAGGAGATCAAAGAGGATATCAGAAAATGGAAAAATATCCCTTGCTCTTGTGTAGGAAGAACCAACATTGTGAAAATGACCATACTCCCAAAATTGTTATACAAATTTAATGCAATCCCAATCAAAATACCATTAGCATACCTCACAGAACTAGAGAAAACATTTCTAAAGTTCATTTGGAACCAGAAGAAATCTAGAATAGCAAAAACAATTCTAGGTAACAAAGGCAGGACAGAGGGCATCACAATCCCTGATTTGAAATTATATTACAAACCTATATTGATAAAAATACATGGTACTGGCAAAACAAAACAAAACAAAACAAAAAAAACAAATAAACAAACAAAAAACCAGACCTGAGGATCAGTGGAACAGACTAGAAGATGCAGAAACAACTCCAAACACACTCAGCCACCTTATCTTTGACAAAGGGGGCAAACACGTTCACTGGATGAAAGACAGCCTCTTTAGTAAATAATACTGGAAAAACTGGCTTTGCACATGCCAAAGACTAAAACTAGGCCCATGTCTATCACTAAGCACTAAACTAAAATCAAAATGGATATAAAACCTAAATATTAAAACAGAAACACTAAACCTGCTGGAAGAGAGAATAGGCAGAACTCTTGAAGACATAAGTGTAGGCAGAGACTTCATGAACAAAACCCTGACTGCATGGGAGATTTTACTACAGAGAATCAACAACTGGGATCTCACCTTATTAAAAAGATTTTGCACAGTGAAAGAAATCACTAACAGAGTGCAAAGAATCCACAGAGTGGGAAAAAAATTTTAGCCAGTTGTCCCTTAGGCAAAGGACTAATATCTAGAACATATAAAGAGTTGAAAAAAATCAGATCCCCCCCACCAAATTTAAAGACCCAATCCAAAAATAGGCATCTGAAATGAATAGACACTTCTCAGATGAAGAAGTAGAAACAGAAAATAAATATGTGAAAAAAAAAATGTTCAACATCCCTGGTCATTCTAGCAATGCAAATTAAAACAACACTGACATCCCATCTTACACAGAAAAAATGGTTATTATCAAGAAATCAACCAATGACAAAACTGGCAGAGATGTGGGGAAAAAGGAACACTTCTCCACTCTTGGTGGGAGTGTAGACTGGAGCAACCACTGTGGAAATCAGTGTGGAGATTCCTCAAAAAACTAGGATCAGAGGTCCCATTCCACCCAGCTGTTCCCATCTGGGTATCTACCCAGAAGAATTAAAGACGTCACACCACAGTGATTTATACACACCCATGTTTATAGCAGCACAATTTGTAATAGCTAAATCTTGGAAACAACACAAATGCCCATCAACTGATGAATGGATAAAGAAGATTTGGGTACAATTAAGATTTGTTGAATCATTTCAACAGGTAAACAAATGTACTGGTCACACAAATTCCATGCCACCAGACAAACTACTGATTTAAAAATAATTTTTTTAATCACAACTAAAAAATGAAAGATGTAACAACAATGAACCTCTTTATGTGTTACCCAGCGGTACTTTGGAGTCAGTCTCTTACTTCCTTATTCACTCCATTTAGCCAGTGATGGCACTTGGGTAATAATGCAGCAATGAAAAGTAAAGAATTGCCAACTTCTAGAAGGAATGGTGAAAACTAAACCTCAAGTGTAACCACAGCTGGACCAAATATGCTTTAAATTTCTTGTGAAAACTTGCCACTAGAGGGCAGTGCCTGTGTAGGTGGGAAAAAAAATCGCCACCATTCTTGATATAAAAAATTTGTAAAATTTGTAAGAAAGTGAATAAGCAAAATTTGTTTTCTGTCCTGAATATTTCCTACAATACTTTTTTAAAAAAAAGCCTGATACTGTTCTCTAACTTTCTGTACTGCTAGACACATTTCTGTGTATGTGATTATATGCTCAGAGTTGAACAGTTTATACTAAGGGTTTATTGTGCCAGTACTTTACTCCGGAAATGCAGACATTTTTCCTCAGTATTCTCATCATCACAAAGAGTTATGTGGTACATAGAGTTATGATGTGCTGAATCGGACTTTCATAGTGAAAACCTGCAGGAGAATTTCCATCTTAAAAAGACCCCATGCCCAACACCAGTAAAATGAAAGGTATTCTGCTGTAATTGGAATTCAAAGAGATTGCATTCCTATTTCCACACTCATAATGCACAGAAACCTAGTGGTAAATGTATTCATTTGTGAATTTTCTTTTCCTCATTTACAACTTCATAAAAATCTTGAATTGATATGTAAAAAAAAGATATGGGTTTTTTTTTAATACAATGGAGTACTACTTGGTCATTAAGAAGAATAAACTTGGGACATTTATAGCTAAATGGATGGACCTTGAGACCGTAGTCTTAAGTGAAGTAATTCAGACAAATGTGTAAATATCGCACTGTCTCTCTGGTGTGAGAAACTGAAAGTGTAAATAAGAACTAAAATGTATGATAGATATTGTGAAATAGGAAGAAACTGTTCAAAAGGAAAGGGGAATGGGGGAAGGAAGGGAAAAGAAAAAATGAGAAAAGAAGGATAAAATGGAAACAAAGCTTTGTAAATAAGGAGGGGAAGACGGGATGAAGGGAGGAGAGGGAAATGGGAAAAAAGAGGAATCAAGATATATCATGTACAGGTACAAATTCCCTATGACAACTGTGATCATTATATATATCTAAATTGTACCAATCAACTTAATAATATAGCAAAAATACTCAGTTTTAGATTTTTTCTCCAAGATTCTGTCATAGTTTATTTATTTATTTATTTATTTTTGTCTTTTGAGACAAGGTCTTGCTATGTTGTTCAGGCTGGACTGGAACTTACTATGTAGTCCAGGCTGGCCTCAAACTTGTGGCAATCCTCCTGCCTCAGCCTCCCCAATGTTGGGATTACAGACATGCTCCACCACACCCAGTTTCTAGGTTATCTTCTCTTTTTATTTTTCCATTTCTCAAACCTTCAAAATCTTTTCTTAAAATTTATTTTCAATGGATGCATAAAGCACATAAATATACATACCAAGAGGGTATAATGTTTTATATACAGTAAGTCCCAGACTTACAAACATTCAAGTCATGACTTTTCAGATACCAACAGAGCTCACATTAGTAATGTTTGTAGATGCAAACAAATCACGGAAGTAGCTTGCGTGTCTGCTGAACATCGTCACAGTTGTGCAGCTGTGTGCTCACTACACAGTGTGATAGTGTACAGCAGTACAGTGCTCAGTCAGAGCCCAGGATGTGCAGAAGCAAGAGGAAAAGCAGTGGTGCTGTGGAGGGGATGCTAGGAAGTGCAAAGCAATTACCATGGAAATAAAAATGAAAATAATTGAGAGATTGGACTTATGTGAAAAGATGGCAGACGTTGCTAGTTCCTATAACATGAATGGTTCAACCACTGGCACAATTCTAAAGAGCAAGGACTAGATAGTGGAACGTGTGAAGTCTGCTGTGCCAGTGAAATCAACACTAATCTTATGGTTTGTGTCTGGATGTCCCCCAAAAGCCTCATGCTGTCATGGGGGCGGGCTTCCAGAGTTTGTGATTGACTCATGATCCAATGCTGGGATTATGGGTGTGAGTGCTACACCCACCTTGGAGCAGGTAGCCTGCATACAATATAAGGGAGGGAAAGAGGCTTGCTGTCTTGCTCCTCTCTTTTTGCTCTTGTTGCTTTTGCTATCTTCCACCACCATGAACTGTTGCTCCTCTGCCACACCACCCTGCCTTCGAGCCAGCTGATTATGTACTGAAACCTCCACAAACTGTGAGCTAAATAAAACTTTCCTTCTTTAATTTTGGGCATCAGGTATTTTGTCTCAGCAATGAGAGAAAAGTGGCCAAGACAACTAATAACCAAAAAGTGTGGCAAAGTGATAGAGGAGATGGAGAAACTTCCCCGGGATGCAGGATGAGCATCAGCGTCAAGTGCCACGCAGCGTAATGCTTATTCAAGATAAAGCGAAAAGCCTGTTCGAAAACTTGAAGAAAAAAGCGGGGTGCATCTTCTACCTGAGACTCACTTTGTTGGAACTATGAACGAATCCGACTTATGAATGTTCTTCCCAGACATAACTCATTCATAAATCAGGGACATACTCTGTGTGTGTGTGTGTGTGTGTGTGTGTGTGTGTGTGTGTGTGTGTGTGTGTGTTAGTTTAAGCACATCCATATCCTCAGTCATTTATCATTGTCTCCTTATGGTGAAAACATTCAAAATTATTTCTTCTAGCTTTTACAAATATAGAGATACAGTATAATATCATTATCTATATTTATTCTATTGTGCAATAGCACAATAATTCTCACTTCTATCTAACTATGATTTAGCATCCTTTGATCAGCCTTTCCCAAACCCTCCTATCTTTACACTCTCCAGGCTGTGGTAACCACCAGGCTACTCTCAACTCCTGTGAGATAAACCATACTTATTTCATTTCCTTAGAGAAGCACCCAGTAGTGAGATTACCAGGTCACGTGGCAGTTCTATTTGTAATTTTTGTTTCAGGAACTTCTGTACCACTTTCTATGATGGGTGTAGTAACTTACAGTCCCACCACCACTGTGCCTGGGTTCTCTTTTCTCCATATACTCACTACATGTTACCTTTTATGGTGTTGATAAGTTATTTCTAACAGGAGTGCATTGAAATTTCATTGTGGTTTTGATTTAGTTTCCCTGATAATTACTGAGGTTGAACATTTTTTAATGTACTTTTTGGCTATTTTTATGTTTTCTTCTGAGAAAAGTCCATTTATGTCTATTGACCATGTTTTTAAAATGAGAGTATTTGAATTTTGTTAGTGAGTTGAATTCCTTATGTATGGTGAATATCAACCCCTTGTCAGAAGTATAGTTTACTAGTGTTTTCCCTCATTCTTTATGTTGTTTTTCACTCAGTTGATTGCTGCACAGATTTCATTTAATATAATCCCATTTGTCTATTTTTGCTTCTGTTTTCTCTGCTTTGCAGTCTTGTTCAAATAATCCTTGCTAATTCTGATGTCCCATTCTTTTTTTCTTTTTTTTTTTTTTTTAAGTAGCTTCATAGTGTCAGGTCATACCTTTGAGTCTTCAACCCAATGAGTGCTGATTTTGTAACTAGTGAAAGGTTTTTGTAGTTTCATTGTTTTGCATGAGATGACCAATTTCCCATCACTTTGAGTTGAAAGACTGTCCTTTATCCAATACATATTCTTAACATATTTGTCAAAAATTGGTTGGCTATAAATGTGGGGGTTTATTTCCAGGCTCGGCTCTGTATCCTTTTCCATTGTTGTTTGTATCTGCTTTTACTCTAATACCTTGCTAAATTGATAACTACCATTTTGTACTGTATTTTGAAGTCAAGTACAAGTAGTATAATGCTACCTGCTATTTTTTTTTGCTTGATTGTTTTGATTATTTGGAAGAAATTCAAAATCTTAATGACACATCATTTTTATTCAAAACTGTAAGATACATGTGTGAGAATCTCGCTGCATCAATTAGCAAAAAATGCTTTAAAATTTTAAATCTTTTCTTTACTCAACTATATAATGCTAGCATTTTTTCCTAGTGCCTCAAAATATTATATTAGAATATTATCCTTACAGTAAAATTCTCTTAACAGCCTTAGGAGTTTTGTTAATAAATAGATCTTGTATCCATCCTACAGTAAAATTCCCTTAATAGCCTTAGGAGTTTTGTTGCTAAATAGATTATTTGGGAGTACACAGGCAGAAGCAGCAGTTGAAGAACTTACTGCCAAGAGCACACATATTAGGAATGAATAATGGAAGGCAATCTCACATTCTCTTCAAAAGTCTTAGAATTTCTAGATGAAAATTCAGATATATGGTTAGCAAAGGGAAAGAAAAAATTAAAAAATAGAGATTTAGTGGTAAGCAACTATGAAAAAAACGGTATACCTATGAAAAATAAAAAGCTATGCTATAGGCCAGCGAGCTTACCAGAGAGAATCATGGAAATAGTTAAGAAGAGCTTAACTGGGGTCAGAAGGAACATCAGAGCCTAGCCTTAAAAACTATCTCTGCTTACATTTAATTGGATCCTATTGAAGCCCCAGGGTATTACTGAGAACAATAGAGCGACCAGCCAGTAATTAGAGAGCTGAGTGTGATACCAAAATAAGCATACATTTTTAAGAGGGACCAGTGACAGAGACGTCAGAAGGGAGCCTTGCGAAGACTAGGCACATCGTGGTGTCTGCGTGCATGTCAAAGGCTGCAGTCCTCAAGGAGCAACATCAGAAGGTTTACAACTGATGGGAAAATAAATCTCACTAAAAACACTTAGCCAATTCATTAAATGAACGAACAGACAGATGAACAAACAAACAAAAAAACTCCAAGGAAAACAACCCTGGGAAGGAGGGAGAAAAATCAGTATGCAGAAATACTATATATCAGCTAAAGTATCAAATTTTCAACAAAATTATAAGACATACACAAGAAGGGGGTGTATTACCATATAGGAGCAAAGGAAAAGAACAAAATGAAATTTCCCATGTGAAGACTCACATCTAAAATTTAACAAAGATTTCATAGTAGACATTATAAATATATTAAATTTGTAAATAAAAATTTGAATTTAAATGATGTCAAATTTCACAAACATATATGCATATATATATATATATATATACACACAAAACTTTCTCATTACACTAAAATGATGTGAACACAGTATAAAGGAATAAAAAAGTAAAGCTAAGGTAGCAATATGTCATAAAGAGTGAATATCAATAAAGAGAGAAGTTATACAAAAGAATCTAATGACAATTTCAGAGATAAAGACCAAAACCAAAAGCAACATATTTAGTAGAGCAGAGTAGATTTGAAATGGAATAAAAAGAATCACAAAACTATAAAGTAGATCAACAGAGATTTTGTGACACTAAACATAACCAAAATGATAAAGGTAGCAGGTTCAGGGAAATGTGGGGCACCATTAGCCCATTGATATGGGCATAGTTGATATACAGCAGAAAAAAGAGAGATCAGAAAAAATTTTAAAAGAAATATTAATTGAAAATTTCCTAAATTTGCTGAAAAACTTTGATGTCTATTTTAAAGAAGCTAAAGGGATTCCAAATAGGATGAATACAGGTATCTATGTGCGATCACATCAGCGTGAAAATTCTAAGACAGGCAGAGATTTTGGAAATTGAGAAGGGAATCAGGAGAAAAAGAGAGGGGATAGGATAATGGAAGGGGAATTAAAACTTATCAAGGTAGGATATAAGTGCACAAATTCCTCAAAATGATTGTGAATGTACCTACGTATCACAAAGATATACCAATTAAAAAAGGAAAAAATTGTGAAAGCCACAGAAAAAGAGAAAATTTTGAAAGCAACCTTGTGTCATGTACAAGGAAACCTCAATAAAAAAATTAACTGATGTGTTATTAGAAATGATGAGGTTCAGAAAATGCCAACTGTGATATGGGCATGGCTTGACATAGAGTACATTTAAATCATGAAAATTGGCAAATATTGCAAACAATATTCAGTTAATCACAACACAGTTGGTTCTGAAACATTTCTTAGAACATCGCTGGTTGCATTGGATTTCAAGGCGTTATATTCTATGTCAAGAAAGTAATAATTGGGGCCGGTGAGATGGCTCAGTGGCTTAAGCGCCTGCCCGGCAAGCGCGAGGGCCCGAGTTCAACTCCCGGAACCCACATACGAAAAAGGGGCCGGCGATATCGCTCAGCGGCACGGGCGCCTGCCTCCTGAGGTCGACCCCCGGTACCCACAAAAAAAAAAAAAGAAAGTAATAATTGGCATTTTTTAGCTATGAAGTTTGAATAACAAAATGATAGTAAAAGGCCTTAAGACTTTCAGAAACAGGGAGAAAATATTCAGGGGTGGGACAAGGGAAATAAATGTGAATATAATGTAGGTATCTGGCTTTCCTAAATATCCCAAGCAAAACCTTCCATTCTATTTTCTTTTGAAATAACTATTTCTGGATAACTTTGATAAGTAATGTTCCTCATTATAATTACTAACCCTAAAGAGTGTTAACCACTGGATAGGTTAGAGTGTTAAAAAAAATAGGCTGAGTAAAATAACTGCCCCAAATGGAAAGCAAATTTGTCAGATAACTTCTCCAGTGTAGACTGTATTACGCTTTACTGAAGTGTAAGATTAATGTGTGCAAATGACAAATCCCATTTCATAATTGTTCATGGGTCCAGCACAAGCCTTATGCAGAAGAAAATCTCAGTAAACATTATACGTAACTGTATTAAATTAAATTGAACAAAGTTTAGTCGACATATAATTAGAGGCTATGTCCCATATGTTGCACTAGTGATGGTTCTTGGAAAAAATGCCTATTACTAGAAATAATTTGGTGGCCTTTAATCTATTTATGAACATACAACCTAGAAATTCAGTATGTGAAGCAAGTCCCAGAGGCATGTGTCAATTTACAATTAAAACTTTATTGAATAATTTTGTAGAGAATAATTAAATCGGAAAGTTAGAACAAACAATTTAAAACACAACTCCTCCCAAAAATAAAGTTCTTCTTTTCTTAGGTACATCTGGAGTATTTTATCATTTGATCTAGAATGCTAAGCATGTGACTGGCTAACTATATTTGACACCTAGTCTTGAAGAGACAAACTTTTTGTCTTTGAACTCAAGGAACATAATATTTAGTTTTTATTGTGTAGGATGAAATATCTGATGTAAACCTGGGAGGCAGCTCCCTTGGTCAAGTCTTCAATGTATTACACCTTCAATTTCCTAATCTTCACTGATTATAATTCACTGCTAAAGTTTGAAATTGGCAATACACAAAAACTCTAAATATGAGGTTTCATTTCATTCAACATTTAATGACCAATAACGTACTGTAAATTTCAATCTTACCATGTTATGACTTCTAATACTTAAGGTCTTCATATTTTCATATCCATCAGCCCTATTTTATCTTTATTTCCTGTGGACCAGCTTAGATTTCATGTCTCACTGTTATATAATCATTGCTTTGAGAACACACAGAATTCTATTCCCTTTTTTTTTTTTTTGTGGGTACCGGGGGTCGACCTCAGGACCTCGCGTGCCAGCAGGCGCCCGTGCCGCTGAGCAATATCACCGGCCCCTTTTTCGTATGTGGGTTTCGGGAGTCGAACTCGGGCCCGCGCGCTTGCCGGGCAGGTGCTTAAGCCGCTGAGCCATCTCACTGGCCCTCTATTCCCTTTTCCTCCCACCGCTTTTACAGAAAGAACTTAATTATCTGTCATTTCTATGCTTAAATCAGAGCAGCTGGAAGGAGTGCTACAACTGCGTAGAATAGCATACTAGTTTTTCCAGCAGTACTCTAACAAATTACCACAAATTTGATGTCTTAAAATAAAGAAAATTACTTGATTGATGTTCTGGGGACTAAGACTCTGAAATTATTATCACTGGACTCAAATTTAGGTGTTGTCAAAGCTCTTCTCCCTCCATGGTCTAATGGACAGAATACGCTGCTTAATCTTTCAACCCCCAGGCTGGTGAGATGGCTCAGCGGCATAAGCGCCTGCCTGGCAAGCACAAGGTCCTGAGTTCGACTCCTGTTACCCACATACGAAAAAAGGGCTGGTGATATTGCTCAGAGGCACGGGCGCCTGCTGGCACGCAAGGTCCTGAGGTCGACCCCCGGTACCCACAAAAAAAAAATTAAAAAAAAAAAACAACTTTCAATCCCCTATGGGTGACTAGTGTTGCTTGACTTGTGGCTACAACACTCTAGATCTCACCTCTGCAATGGTTGCCTCCTCCTCTTTCATGGGTCTAATCTCCCTCTTCCTCACTCTTCATGCTACTATAAGGACATTTTGTGTTGACATTTAAAACATTTTTATAAATCGAAGGTAATTGCTTCAGTTAAAGTTTCTTAATCACATCTGCCAAATCTTTAATATGTGATTGAACATTAACAGGCTCCAGAGATTATGACCCAGTTCTTTTTAGGTGAGCGTTATCAACCACCCAACGAATAGTTCCACAAAATCCATGATTTGTAAATTCTAGTATTTTCTCAACTCTGCTTAGCAATATTTACTGACTCTCCAGGGTGATTTCAGATCCCCCTTCCCTCAAACTTTCCATATTATTTCTCCTGAACTTTTCTATTATCTAAAGACTTTGTGCAGTCTACAGTGATGTCTTCCAGTCTTAGATTTCTAACTTTATTCCGTGACAGTTTCAATTGCTCATTTTGCACCAGCCACCATTTATTCAACTCATGTATTTCTTTCTTTTTTTTTTTTTTTTTTTGTGGGTACCGGGGGTCGACCTCAGGTACGACAATTACGTCTCTCTGATATCCTGATTTCTATTACTAGTTCTCCTTTCATCCCCTCCTTCAAACCAAAACCAAGACTATTGTTATTTTTCTGGGGTCAGAAAGCATCACTTCACAGAGGTCTTTTCAGATGGGACCACTATCTCCTGTCCTCCTCCCTTTTTCACAATCTCCCTATTTTATCTATTTGACATCACTGGAGACCATGATTCTGTATTTACAGTTATATACCTATTGTTTAGCCAAACATTTGAAACATAAAATGAATTCTGTTATTTTCTAAATGAGACAGTTGCTGAGGCACGAATGATAATAATGTCACAATTTTATGTTGGATAGCATCATAGCTGGGAATGTGAACTTGGGATATGGGAGAATTGTATGTGAATCCTGGCTTCCCTATGTTTTAGCAGAAACAAGTTGGGGAAATTAAGTAATATCCAGATATTCTACCTATGATTTTTTTAACCTGAGAGTTTTAAGTCATAACTCTAAATCTGACCAGCTCTTTTACAATGGAGAAATTATTTATCCTGTCAGATCTCAGTTTCTTTGACAATGAAACAGTGGTCTTAGACTCAGTGATCTGTAACATTCAAGTCATGTGTGCATTCTATAATTCACTTTTTGTGTGTGATTCTAAATGGAAAGAAACAATAAACAGATGTAATGAAGTGTCCTGAATTTCTGAGAAAAATCTCATATCTATGCTGAGTTATTATGACCATTGAAGCTTTTAGTTGTTTGTTTGTAGATGAAATATAATACATAGAAATATTGATCATCACAACCTCTATCCTTCCACATTGTACTGTGCTTGATTGAGTAGTTGATAAGCTACATTTCCCAGTCATTTTTCAGCCTCATCATTTGACAGATTGGAAAGCTGTGACAAAGAGCTAATTTCAGTTCAGTTTGGGTTATTCTTTGCAACTTTCATAGGAATAGATGGATGTGTTCTATGTGAAACAGATAGTTTTGGATAACCCATTTGGGAGATGGATTGCTAAGAAACAGTACAAGTTAACTCCCTGTGCTTTTTAAAAATATATTGTCAGGTCATGGAGAAAAATAACCAATATCTTTTGTACAATAAGAAAAAGTCATAGACATAACCGTTAACTACTAAACAAAAATAGTTTTTAAATGACTTCAAGTTATTTTTCAGTTAAAAACTATAAGCAAGTACATATATATTATTAGACTCGATATCAGAACAAGGAAAGATATTTAGCAATATTACGCAGGAGAAAGAACAATGATCTTGTAGTGAGAATTATCTGAATTCTGGCTCTGTCATTGACACAAACATCCTTTATAACAATGAAGAAGCTATATGGTACAAAAATATTTCTGCTTCACTTTTGAGTATTGACTCAAATATTTTTTTCAGTTCTCTACAATATTTGTATCAGTTAAAATACCCTAATGCAAGTAAAACAAGATTCTGTTTAAGTTAGCTTAAACAAAAAGTTGCTCTTATTTCATGTAATATGATGTCCAGTGGTAAGGTGGCTGAATCAACCAAGTCATGCAGGGTTCAGGTCCTTTCCACCTGTCCATTCTCATCTCTTGGTTAGAAAGTAACTGCAGATGTTTTAAAAATAACACCATACACACTACAGATGACCTTGAGTTATGACTGGCCCGACATAGGAACAACTGAGGTCAGGACCAGAATCTTAGTTTTAACTTATGACCAAAGTCTTGAGTAATGACCTGAATGCCAACCGCTTGTGCTTCCAGATGGTCTCAGACACAGATTTAACCCTTAAAGTGTTCTGGAAGGAACATTACCACATCCTTTCCTGTATGGGGTTAATTGAGAAATCCTGGGCCTCTAAGGACACTGAGATTTGCATGTATACAGGAAAGACTTTGAAGGCTGTGTAGAGGAGCCTGAGCCTTCAACTGACAACCTGAGTTACAACCAGCCCTCAGGAACAAATTGAGTTTGTAAGTCAAGGGTCCACTGTACTTTCAAAAGTTCAAAGAGAATTCCTGCATCCTTAAAAAAGAGCTACAAGGGGCTGGTGAGGTAGCTCAGCTGCATACGCACCTGCCTGGCAAGCACGAGGTCCTCAGTTCGACTCCCAATACCCACATAAAAAAAAAAAGAGCTACAGGCACTTCTTGGCATATCACAAGAATATACGTTATGGTTTACATCTAGATGTCCCCCCAAATACTCATGGGTTCATAAGCAGGACTTTTGGAAGAGGATTGGATTATGGGAATTATAACTGATTTCCTGTTACAGGTGGGGTCTGGCCAGAAAAGGTGGGCCACTGGGAAGGCATGGGCTGGAAGGGTTTATCTCCCTTCCTGGCTCTTCTCTTCACTCCCTCTGCTTCCTGGATCCCATAAGGCAAGCAGCTATTCCTCTGCTGTGCCCCTCTGCCGTGCTGTCCTTCCTTGGAGCCACTGGTTTATATACTGGAAGATCTGTAAACTGTGAGCCAAAATAAACCTCTCCTCCTTTAATTTGTCGGTGTTGGGTATTGTGTCCCTGCAATGAGGAAAATAACTAAGACAATGAATACAGAAAGAAATAAGTGTATGTGTGCACAGGAATATATAAATACTGTATTTGATATCTTCAGCATTTCCTTCAAAATAATGAATAAAATGAGATGGTCCACTTGCTGTTAATCATGCTAGACAAAGTGGAGAAAGAAAATAAGGCTAGGAGTATAGAATCCCAGTTCAAATAATGTGTAAGTGATCTGAAAATTTCTATGTCCATCCTGAAATCCATGTGGCCTCCATCAGTAAAGCTGAGACTGTTGAAAACCAAACCTAGAGCCTCAATTTACAACACAAATGAAATTCCCAATTACACAGGGTTTTTCTGTTAAACCAAGAGTATTCATTGGAGTACAATGAAATCTTGAAAATGGAATGGATCATAGTAGAAGTTCTTGATGAATCCAAGGGTATTAAATCCCTAAATTCTGACCATTCGCTTTTGCCAGTAGAAGCTGACGCTACATTTCCATCTAAGGAGATTAACCCTGCTTTGCTTGAGGAAATGATAATGACCTCTCCTGAAGTCTTGCCTTGTAAGATTCTGCTGATTCTCCTGGGGCTAGGGCTTAGCCTGTAAGTTGAAGATCTGAATAAAATAAAAAGGCTCATTTTCCACTAAACAATATAGAATTCCTCCTGTCTGAAGGCCTGTGAACAGTGACACTGGCTTTTTCCTGCCTTTGCACATTTACCAACACACTGGTTCTTCCCAGGTCTCGGCTTGCTGGCCTTTGATCAGGATCTGCACCACAGAATCTTCTGGTTTCCAGGCCTTCAGATATGGACTGGAGCTATATCATCTGTTCCTGGTATGAAATCTGGGGGACTGTTAACCTCTGTAATTGTTCCTTATAATAAATCTCTAAACATATGCATTTTATTGTTTCTGTTTTTCAGAAGAACATTGATTAATACAGATATAAATTTCAAAATCTTTATTAGAACTATCAATGTTTTTGAAATTTGTTTCTAACCAATCATTTTCAAGTATTATCTCTCACTGTCTCCTCATCCACAAGCATTTTTCACTTTGGCCACAATATATGTTTCATAATTAAGTACCTTGAATTTGTCCCTTCTTACTGTCTGTGGTACAATAAAATAAACAGATCCATCTATATTTGCTATAACAAAGTTCACTTTTTTTTTTTTGTGGGTACCGGGGGGATGACCTCAGGACCTCGCACGCCAGCAGGCGCCCATGCCGCTGAGCAATATCACCGGCCCCTTTTTCGTATGTGGGTTCCGGGAGTCGAACTCGGGCCCTCACGCTTGCCGGGCAGGCGCTTAAGCCGCTGAGCCATCTCACCGGCCCCCAAAGTTCACTTTCTCACTGAAATATCTTAGGCAAATATTTCATCCTACACTATTAGTACATATTTTTTCTTCATTCATCACCTGACTTGTTAATAAGTTGCCTTAAAAGTATTTTGCTTTCATTTTGCTTTTTCTGCCATCAAACTAAAGGTAAACTTTTATCAAGTAATTATAAAATGTGCCACCTGCTACACAAAGAATTTTGTATACATTATTTAGTTTAATATGACATTGCCTTATGAGCTAGACACAATTAATATTTTAAAGCCAAGGAATATAAGATTCAGGCACGTTAAGTATCTTTATCTTTCCCCACGGCAAACACTAAGTAATAGAACTAGGATTTACACAACTTTACTTGACTCTAAAGCTCTTCCTCAAGACTGCCATACAATAATGGAACTGATGTTTGTGTTCTTAACACTACTTATTACGGTTTTCATAGAAAACAGAAGCTTAATAAATGCTAGTTTCTTGATCTTCAGAAGAAATAACTTTCCAGTTTAAATGGGCATCTTGTGAGCACTCCATGAAACAGTCTCTCCCAGCTTTATTGCAATATAATCATAAAGCAGTGAAACATACAGAAACACCCACAAGTTAAAGAAGGAAAGGTTTACTTTGGCTCACAGTTTGTGAAGGTTTCAGTCCATAATCAGCTGGCTCCAAGATAGGGCAGCATGGCAAAGGAGCGTGGCAGAGGAGGGTGGCTCATGGTGTGGCAGACAGGAAGCAGACACAGAGAAGTCAAGGAGAGAAGTAGATAGACCTTCCCAAGGCCATGCCCCCGGTGACACACCTCCTCTGACCAGGCTTCACCTCTCAACATCACACTTAGCCATATAATTATCAGGGGACTAATATGATGAGCATCGTGTTCCTATGATCCAATTACCTCCCCAAAGCCCCACCGATGAGTGCACGAGACTTTGGAGGAGATCTAGATATAAATCCTAACATTAGGTTCCATCCATTAGGAGACATTTTTGGCTTTATCTTCAAATAGCTTTACTTTCAAATATTACGTGAAACCATATGAAATTGCCAAACTTGACTATTTTAACATATAAATACATTGATTCCAAATGGTTCAACTTAATATATGTCCAGGATCCACCTGCTTCTCACAATTTCCACCACTATTTTCCTGTTTCATTCAGCACTACCCCCCAGCTGGAGTAGTACAGTAGCCATTTGACAGGATACTTCCTCTCTTCCTCTCTAGACTGCCTTCTAACAAGTAGTCCTCGTGATTCTTGAAAAGCGCAAATCAGACCATGTCTCTTCTTTATGCGGAATCTTGCAGTGGTTCCTCATTTTAATCACAGTAGTATTTAAAGTCTCTATCAAGGTTCACAAGGCCTTTGTGGTCTGGCCTCTTCTCCCCGTCTGCACTGATGTCTTCTTACCTTCCTCACATACTTGCTCTGCTTCTAACTCCCAGCAGCCATAGCGACTTCCTCCTGCTCCTCAAGGACAGGAAACGTGGTTCCACTTCCTTGCATCTACTTCCTGTTCCATCTGCCTGCCATTCTCTTGTCCAGACATCAGCGGAGCTCTCTCGCTTGTGTTAGGTCTCTTCTCCTATGTTACCTAATCAGAAAGCACTTTGCTGACCACTGTAAAGTGGCATCATCCCAGCCTTGCCTTACTATTTTTTTGTCATTATAGTATTTGACATACCTAATACGTCATGCCTTTGTCAGTTTATTGCTTTATTATGAGTTTGTACATTCAGTCATGGAGGAACTTGGTTGTTCTTATTATTCTCTTTCCTATGGGCTTATCATATGAGGTAAAAATAAATATTTGTCAAAGAAAGAAAAGGGGGAAATGGGGAAGAGGGAGAGGGAGAGAGAGAGACAGGAGGAGGAAGAGGAGGAAGAGGAAATGAAGGGAGGGAAGGCTATATTAAGCTAGCAGCCCATTTCAAATAAATTACATAAGTAAGTGTAGTTCCCCAATGCTTCTCTTGATTTCTCTTGAACAACCCTGGAAAGCAACCAAAGTTAAATTACTGATACAGTCCTGTAGGAGTGAGGTTAGGAGCTGGATTAGAACCAGCTCAGGGTCTGAGAAAGATTAGTAAGGCAGAAGCTGGACAATCTGAATTTGAGTGCTAAATTGTGATCAGATCATAGGATCCACAAAAAGATACAACTTCTACCCACTGGAACTTTCATCAATAGTTATTTTGTGTTCTACTTATTCCAGAAAGTACTGTGAGAGTTAATGAAAACACTGTATGGGAAAGTACATTATATGTGTTTTTTTCAGATAAAATTATATAACTAATATTATTTCAAATTCTGCAAAAGGAATAGTAACAAAAACTTTGCACATGGAAATATAGAACCAAATTCTCCTCCCATGTGTTTACTATATGAAATACACCTGAGATAATCTGTACAGTATAATCCCACTTACCCCTTTGAAAAGTAATATCCATATATTTAAACTTAAGAAATACAACTATAAAAATAATTTTAACAAAGGTACAGTTGTACATCTTTGGTTTGGGGATTTTATCTCAAAGACAGATTTTCCAAAATAGGTCAGTAAACTTTTGTTAAAAATGTAATTTTTTGTTTTTGCATTTTTTGGGAATGGGGGAGGTTTCAGTTAATAACCAAGAGTCAGCAAGGATTCACTAGGGTCTAACTTTTTTCCAGGTTGCCTGACAAAAACATACATATAAAATGAAGTGAAAATCAAATCAACTGTTTGGAGGTTTTCTTTCTAAAGTTTCTCGGGAAACCATGAGAGTATTTGGAAAAGATCTTTGCCAACTTGGGGAAGCCTGACATTGCATAACTATGCTTTAAATGCCTTTCTGAACACAAGGCACTTTTTTTTTTTTTTTTTTTTGAGGTGGGCATACAGAAACATTTTTTTCTAATGCTAGCAGAGCTGATGAAGACTTTCTCCTCCCTGTTGCAGAAGGCATCATCTAATACTTTTATTTTCTGACCTTCAGTGTGGCTTTAGCCTTTCGCTGAGTCTTTGGGACTCTTTTTTGTTTGTTGAAACTTTTTTTCCAATTTGATTTAATGTGGAATTCTTTGGCATAATCAATGTGAAGAATAAAACTCAAAGACTAAACTTTCCTCGGAAGCCCTCCCACTTTTATTTTTAACATCCCCAGTTGCATTCACCTTTATTTGAATAGAAATTTTTCACCCCCTACACAGCCATTGGCAAGGATTGCCTCTGTCTACCTAAGCTTTGACAGGCAAATTCATTTCACATGAGTTCCTTGAAAGAAATAAAAATAGAGTCCTAATTCTGGGAAAGCGGAAGGGAGTCAAGATCATGATTAAAATATTGCCTGTTATTATTTTTTATTTTTTAGAATTTATCTACACTGGGTGAATGGGTGAGAGTAGTGGAGTGAGAAAGTGAGAGGATGCTGAACTCTCCCAGAGGTGGATGAATTAGAGGCAAGCCCGATCAGAGGCAAGCTTCAGAGACATCAATATGCTGCTGGCAAAACACTCCAAAACTGCCTTATTCCTGCCTACTCTTTCTAATTCTACTTTCTTAAGTATTAATTAGCAAATGAACCAATCCAAAACCACTTAAATGTTGGCTATTTACACACTCTCAGTTCTGAAGAAAAGAGTTTGATTAAATTACTTTGTAATAAAAAGTACAGTGGTGCCAACATTCTTACTTCATTAATTTATATTTAATAAGATAAAGAAAATGGATTGTCTTTATATTCCCCCTCCTCATACACACACCAGGCTTCATACTTTCTCCTGGATTTGTATGGGATTAGTAAAAAGGAAAGAATTTTCATGGAAAAGTTATTACGATAATGTGCTGATTGTTACATTAATTCTCCCACCTCCTTCCCAGCTCTATTGCTTGGCAGGAATTTTGGACTTTACTCAGGAACTGCTTAGTGAGCTTGTCGGTGGATGGGATTAGTTTAATCTCTCACAAGCCTCTAAGGACTGGGAGAGGTTGTCGTGGACGAAGAGCGGTGGTCAAAGTGGGAGGGCAGTGAAGAAGGAAAGAAAGGTTGCTGATGACCAATGCCAAAGTTTATTTTGTCTCAGAACTCAACTTGAATAGTGAGGAGAAGGGAGGGAGAAGGAGATGCCAGGCCTGCTGGTGAATACGAGAGCTCAGTTAGGATGGGTGGTGATGATCTCTTCATGATTTCATTGTGCTTGGAGTGCTTCCAAGCTCTGGGAGCAGGGCACAAATGAGAGGGACTGGAGCAGGCTTGGTGATGATTAGAATCCACAATTAAAGGGCACTAAGTAAAGGAGAAATAAAAATGAACAGTTTCTGGATATGAAGAGAGCAGGTGAGGAATGAGGAATTTGACACTTGTTATGGTGAACTTTATCATCAGGAGGATGGTAGTAGTGACCACAGTAAGATTTTAATGAAGAGAATTCCTAACTTCTTCTTCCTCTTGGATCAAGATGTTTTGAGAATCTAAATATGTTGGACTAGTTTTAGGACACAAAGTTTATAAAATATTTTATGGATTCTACTGTGCAAGAGAATTGCAGAGTTGAATCTTATCATTAACTTTGAAATATCTGAACATATGAGGCCAATTTGATTTATATGTTGGGACATGATGCAGTCACTTTATACCCTTCTTACCTCAAATTATAGATAATGAAATTGTATCGCTGAAGGAAGTATGCTTCTCTATACACTTTATAGACAATGGAGATAAATCTTAAAAAAAATATTTTCCTATACTGAAATACTCAAATTTGAACCCAAGTAACACAAAGTACAATATCTGGGGCCAGTGAGATGGCTCAGCTGCACAAGCGCCTGCTCACAAGCGTGAGGTCCTGAGTTCGATCCCCGGTACCCACACACACACACACACAAAAGTACAATATCTGTCATTTGATGATGGGGCACATTCTGAGAGGCATGTAGTCAGGAGATTTTGTCGTTGCATAAACATCATAGCATGAGTTTACACAAACCTAGAGGTTGTAGGTCAATCAGTAGACATGGACTAGTTTTTTTTTTTTTTTTTGAAACTCCAAAATTTTTGTTGTTGAAAGGTCATTTTATTAAAGTCAAACAAAACAAATAAGAAAGATAAACTAATTTAGTGGATCTGACCTCCTTATGCAATAAATGCAAGATGCTGCTGCCACTATAACATGTCATACCGGTGTGCAGTAAACATTTTTATCAGTAGAAGGAATACACACTTGTTTTATGCTATGCTTTACATGACTGGCTAGGTGTGAGGTTTTATTCAGTCAGCATCACCACAACACATGGGTGTATACATTGTGCTACAACATTAAGACTTCTACAACGTCATTGGGCAGAAGAGATTTTTCAGGTTTATTATAATCGTGGGACTATTGCCTTACATGTGGATTCTCACTGACCCGACTAACATTACAAGGTGCATGATTTTAGACAAGAGAACAAGATTTGTTCTTGGTCTGAAAAATCAGACAGATGCTGTCCTGAGATTATCTAGACTTGAGGTAGGTAAAAAAATTGAGATGTGTTTAAGGTATTTTTACCTTTCAAAATTTTCTATCAGTTATGTTGCAATATTTACCCTTTGCATATATGTTTGGTTGCTAAAGATTTAGATGCAAATTTGTAAACTGACAGGTATTTTCTACTCTTTGTCTACATATATCTGGTTTATTTATCAATAATATGTCAATCTCTATCAAAATATTTCATACTTTTAGGAGACCTATTTAATGTCTCTGTAAAGGATGGGTGATTAGAATATTAAGTACATTTTTGTGTACACTTCCTTCTTAAAGCTCCAAATATTTGGTTGACTTTTGAAGATTTACTTTGTGGTTAGAGATAATTCTATTTGCCAAATCTATTTATTAATTCTATGTGTTCAGAAATTTTAAAATGTATTCGTTTTTCCTAAAAAGTTACCATTGACTTGTTTACCTCTTAATTAATTGTACCTTACTTTTGTAATTCATTGCCTTCTATTGCTACTTTTTCTATTATTTGAGAATTTTTAATTTGTTCTTTTTCAATCTATGTATCTTGCGTGGATATCTCATTAATATTTACCCTCTCTTTTTTCAAATGTAATTATGTAAGACTTTACATTTTTCCCTTAAATTATCTCTATTTTCAGAGGTTTCATTATATTTATATCTTGTATATGTAAATACCTACTTATGCCTCATAAGTTTAAATTATCATTCATTTGTAAGATCTGTTTAAATTTAATGATATATCAATAGACGCATTATTTACTTAAACCATTTTTTTAAACTTCCAAATATGCTCTTATTGACTGATAAATTTGTCTTCAGTATTTTGTTTTAAATTAATTTTATTAAGCTTCATAGAAAGTAATCTATATGATATTTTTAGAGTATAGGAAGGTTCAAAACGTATTTTGTTGTCTAATAAGACATTAGTACTTTATGAATGCTTTTACATTGTTTAAATTAATACACTTTCACCAAGTGGTCAGTGTAAGAGAATGCATATAATAATGTTCATTAAGTTTGTGTTCCTTTTATTTATTTTTTATTTTTATTAGTGCATGTTGGCAATATATAATGATTATATACATCAGGAGGAGTAGGTATATGTGCATAATACATCTTAATTCTTTTTACTTTCCCTTCCATTCTCCTTCTTTCCCCTCTTCCTCCTCCTTCTACCTCTTTGTCCCCTTTCCATTAACTTTGTGTTCCTAAACCTCAACATTCTTTTTTTTTTTTTTTTTTTTTTTTTTTTTTGGTGGGTACCGGGGGTTCGACCTCAGGACCTCGGGCGCCACCAGGCGCCCGTGCCGCTGAGCGATATCACCGGCCCCTTTTTTTTTGTATGTGGGTTCCGGGAGTCGAACTCGGGCCCTCGCGCTTGCCGGGCAGGCGCTTAAGCCACTGAGCCATCTCACCAGCCCTCAACATTCTTAAATGATTGTGTTAACCTGCATGGTGTACCTATTTCTTCAAGATATGTGTTAAAATCATCACTATTGCTGAACAAGATGGTACATGCTTAAAATCTCAGCTATACAGGACACCGAGGCACCCCTATTGATGCATGCCTAAAATTAGAGCTACTCAGAAGGATGAAGCAAAATAATAGTAAATTTGGGGACAGGCCTTGGTAACTTAGTAAGACTCTGTCTGAAGTAAAATGAAAATGACTGAACATGTAGCTCGACACTCCTTGGGTTCAGTCCCCAGTAGCACAAAAATAAACAAACCAAGGAAATCAAAAATTTATTATTATTCTCCTTTTGCCCGTTCACCTTTACTGGGGTGCTGCTTAAACATTCCAATATATTCAAGAGTTGGTTGTGTTTTTTTAATTTTTCTGGAGTGCCTCTGTCCTTAGATTCTGCATGACTTGCTAACTTACTTTCCCCAGGTTACTCAAACTGTGTATGAAGAATCATTATGGTAGAAATGATGAAGTGAAAATCTCTGAAACAGAGTCCACCAACCCTTTCCCTCTAGTCAAAATAATAAAAGAGAAGCAATAATGTATCCTATGAATCACTGAAGAGATTAGTTCCCCCAAAAGAGACTTAAAAGATACAGGTATTGTACTCCTCTTCTTGATCCCATTCAACTTACTTTTGGTTGGATCCTACAAAAATCAGGTGCACTGTGGCAGATGATGATAGATTATCATAAATTTAAGCACGTGATAATTTCCAGTGTAGTTGGTCTATATCTGCATGAAATGGGTAACAACACATATGGCATTTTATGTGACTCTTGTTCTGGGGAATGCATCACTTTTTGTCCTCATCAGACAATTCATGTTTATGTGGGAAGAAAGGAATATACATTTCTGTCCTGCCTAGTGGCACATTAATTCCTATTTTTTGGTCACAAATTATCTGCAAAGACTCTGGTCATCCTTACTTTCTACAGCATACTGTGCTGTATTGCTATATTAAGGTTACCACAGCACAATTAATGTCAAATATTCTGGATGGGATAGTAGAACACATGTGTATGCATAGGTGAGAGATAATCCCATGAACATTTAAAATTCTGTCACGGTAGGTTTTTGGTAGAAGTCCAATACCTTGAGGTCAGTTGAAATTCCCCTTTAAGATAATTTGGCTGGATTCTGGACACAGCATGCTGTTTATGTTTTGTGTTTATGTGTCCCCCAAATCATATATTGCAATACTTATCCCCAACATGATTGTATTTTAAGAGATGAGGGCATTAGCAGAAGATTGGATTGTGGAGGTTGAGCTCTCACGAACAGATTAGTGCCCTTATAGAAGATGCCAGAGAGAGACCGGCTTCCCCTTCTACTGTGTGAGATTAGAGTTTGGATAGCTGTCTACGAGTATGTATTCAGCCCTCACCAGACACTAAATTGCCAGCACATCAACCCTGGCCTTTCAACCTGCAGAACTAAGAGACAGATTTCTATTTCTAAGCTACTCAGTCTATGGTATTTTTTTCAAAGTAGCCTGAAAGAACTAAGATGTAGCTGCTATCTATATTCTCATACCTTTTGGTACATGTATCACTCCTTCCTACTGATTTATCCACAGGAGTAGAATAGCGAAGTCACAGGGCATTATATATTCAGATTAGTAAATACTGGTAAAAGTGTGTGAAGATGGCTTTATCATTTAATGTCACATATGAAGTGTGTGATAATTATAGTTGCTTCATTTCCATACTATTACTGATCTTTTTATTGCTCTGTTTATTTTTAATCTCAGCCATTTGCATGAGAGGGTAGTGATAGTTTATTGTGGTTTAAATTTTGCTTTTGGGTGACTAAAGATTTGAAGACAATTTTATTTATTTATTGGACATTCGTATATCCTGTTTTTTAACTTGTCTGTTTAGTATTTTCTTATTTATTTATTTATTTATTTTTTTGTGGGTACCAGGGGGACGACCTCAGGACCTCGCGCGCCAACAGGTACCCGTGCCACTGAGCGATATCACCGGCCCCTTTTTCGTATGTGGGTTCCGGGAGTCGAACTCGGGCCCTCGCGCTTGCAAGGCAGGCGCTTACGCCGCTGAGCCATCTCACCGGCCCAGTATTTTCTTATTTATTAAATGGAATTTATATAATTTTATTATTCATTTGTAGGAGTATTCTATGTTTTTCAGTAGAAGTAGCACATGCGAATTGCAAATATTTTCCCAGCCTTTCAATTTATTTTTCTTATCATTAATATTTCCATGAACCACAACTCTAATTTTTAACAAAGCTTAATATATTAATATCTTATGATTTTGTCTTTAAGAAATCATTTCAGGATGTCTTCCTCTACTCCAAGGACATGAGATTTTCTTTTATGTTATCTTTTAGAATCCATTTTCTTCTTGTTTTACTGTTTGCTTTTAAATTTACAATTTTTCTGGCATTGAATTGTGGGCATAATGTACATGAACATCGATGTTCATATTTTTTAAAAATATGGGCATTCAACTCATTAAGCACCATATGTGGAAAAAGGTTTCGCCCCTCTATTTTACAGTGTACATTATTTTATAGCGTAATTTACAGGCCACCTCTTTATATATGTATAAATGTGTTCTTTTTAGTGTATTATTTAAGCTTTTTAAAAATCAAGGTTCTGGGCCAGTGAGATGACTCAGCGGCATAAGCGCCTGCCTGGCAAGCACGAGGTCCTGAGTTCGACTCCTGGTACCCACATAAAAAAAAAAAATATCAAGATTCTGGGCCAGTGATATAGCTCAGCGGCATAAGCGCCTGGCTGGCAAGCACAAGGTCCTGAGTTTGACTCTTGGTACCCGCATATTAAAAAAAAAATCAAGATTCTGTTGGTTATGTTGACCTTTTGTATTTCCATATATAGTTTAAAAGCACTTTTTAATTTTTAAGTTTTTATTACTACATGTTAATATTACATGACAATGTGGTTTACTTTGGGAAGTTGGTACATTCAACTAACATACCTTAATCACTTCCAATCCTCTTGGTTCCTGCCCCTGTTTGCTTCCCTTCCCTGTCTCCAGAAGTGTACCTCCTGGTTTCCTGTCCTTTCCTTTATTTATTCATTAATTTATGTACTTTTTAGGTTTTACATATAAAAGAAAATGTGATATTTAATTTTCTGAGTCTGCTAACTTCACTCAACAAAATGGTTTCTAGGTTCCTCATTCCTCATCTTTCTGTAAATGACATGATTTCATTCTTCTTCATCTTTTTTTTTTTTTGAAACAGGGTTTTGCTCAGTAGTCCAGGCTGCCCTTGAACTCACTATGTAGCCCAGGCTGGCCTCAAATTCATGGCAATCCTCCTGCCTCAGCCTCCTTGGTGCTGGGATTACAGGCGTGCACCACCATTGCTGCTGATTTCATTCCTCTTTTTGGCTAATATTTCATTGCATGTATAATACCACATTTTCTTTGCCTATTCATCTGTAATGGGCAACTGGGCTGTTCCCACAGCTATAGTATGCAGTCCATAATAATTTTAGGAATATGCTCAAGAATGGTATATCTGAGCTATAGAAATTTTTCAAACTGAGTCAGAAATGTTTCAAACTCTAGAAGAAACATTAGAAGAAAAATTATTTTTTTGCGTTTTTCTTGATGGTACATTAAATGTGTAGATGAACTTGGATAGAAATGTTATCTGTGATTTTCTTTCAATTCATAGACATGTCATAACCCCCCATTTTGCAAATTTTCCTTTATTTTTCTTGAAATGAATCATGTATATTTTATTTTAAACATATTTTATTTTGTCTATCACCACAGTCCAATCTTATATTTTAGTTAGTCCTTCTAGTGGTTCTACCCAAGTTATTACTAAAAACATTGCATAGGACAAGTTACATAGATTTCTATATGTGCTAATCAAGAAGTATACTCCATTTGTGTGAAGATCCAATTCCATTCTGTGGATTTGTTCATTCAACAAATTTTCTGTATTCGTTTTCATGCAGCTCTTATTCCCCTAGCTCATTGCAAGTATAGCATGAGGTGGTATCTATTAAATTTGAGATAGATTATAACTATATAATCCCTTTGGCAGAAGCCAAGATCAGAGATTTTATACCTGACCTAAGATTTTCCACACTACACATTCACAAATCAACACGCAGCATAGAGCTTTCTGGAAGAATTCTCTCAGCTGCTTTTCCATGGCCAGATCATCCCTTCACCTGCATTCTGCTACCATTAGCTTTAATCCCTACTGTTACATTTGTATCTAAGAATACACTTACTCATTTCAATTTGGTGCACCTTTACTGCCTGGTGAGAACATCTTTGTTCATTTCATATGATTAAACCTGAAAATTTGGCTTGAAAGTTTTTGTTTTTTTTTTTTTTGTTTCGTTTTGTTTTGTTTTTTGCTTTGTTTTTGGATATAACACCTGCTTGGTCAACAGCCAAAAGAATGATCTACCTGGATTTTTAATTAGATTCAGTGTTGCTTCCATCCTTCCATTCTCTCTCTCGCATTTGGTTGTAAAACTCCACATTTATAAAGTTAGTGATTATATGAAATAGAATTGAAACTTTGTTGCCACAGCTGATTCAACCCATGGTGTCTCTTTATTTCTTACTTTTAGAATTTTCATGGCATCTTCTTACTAATTTTCTTCCTGTAATGTCGCCAAGAATCAATTTCAAGTGCACATAGGGAGTGTGCTGGATCTATATATTGTGTCTATTCACAAGTATAAAGTATGCTATCCTCTGTAATCTGCTTTTCACTTGTAAATATATCATGAAAATCATTCTTAAGGTATGCATTTGATGACCACTAATCTTTACCTCTTTATTATTTCTTCTAACACGTATCTTATCTTCTACTCTTTCCAAATTTGATTAGTTTGGTGAAAAACAGAACAAAGAGGGCAACTACTCATCACAGAGATTTAGTTAATTTGGAGACATCAGTAGCATTAAAGACCACTTAAGAGGTGCTCAGGTGATCTATCAAGGAGCATGAAGCAAGCTGGACACACGTCCTGGTGAACTCTGCCTGCTCTGATTCCAATAATTTTGGTTTTCCAAACGCTTCAGCCAGGAACACAGTATTGTGATTATGACCTCTTTCTTGGGAGAAATTTGGGATTTAGGACTAATTCTCAAGGACATCCTTACACTGCCTTGGTTTCCATTTAGTGCAAGGAATGGATTGTATCCTTCCTCAGGAAGATCATTTACTTGCCCAACCCCATTAACAATATGCAATTTTAATTATACACTTGTCACTCTCAGATGTCTTCTAGCTTGCTAACTCTAGCACATTCTGTTTACCTCCCTACACTGCTTGAGTTCTTCCTCCATGAAGATTTTTTTTTTTTTTTTTTTTTGGTGGGTACCGGGGGGTCGACCTCAGGACCTCGCGTGCCAGCAGGCGCCCGTGCCACTGAGCGATATCACCGGCCCCTTTTTTGTATGTGGGTTCTGGGAGTCGAACTCGGGCCCTTGCGCTTGCCGGGCAGGCGCTTAAGCCGCTGAGCCATCTCACCGGCCCCCTCCATGAAGATTTTGTAACCATACCGTCTTATATCAGCTTTTGCCTTGGAATACCTGTAGAAGGTAAACATTTTCAAAGCTTGAAGATCAGTTATAGTTATAGGCAGAAAGGAACTTTGGAGACCTTGAACTTGCCAATCTTATCTTTCAAAAGGAAATTTAAGACACACAGTGAGATAAAGGGATTATATTTAATTTTTCATTGTGTATATTATTTAAATATGTGCATTTAGTATGTATACATGTTTTTTATGTACATATATATATACCCATGTTTACATATAGGTATATAGCATATGTGTATGTTATACACTGTTGTAGTTGGTCACCTTTTCAGTGTTTTGTTTTTTATCCCCCATAGTTCTAAACATCCAATGCTATTACTAAATATCCTGAATTAATTTAGAAAAGAGCTTAGCAAAAATAATTCTATAAAGATCTTGAAACCATAAATAGATAGTATTTGCTAATCAGTCATAATAACTCAACATCGATTTAAGTACACTAGTTTAATTTCTTTTTATTCTAACCCTCTCTTCCCCCACCTCTTGTTAGAAAATAAGAAATCCCAGTAGGCCAAGCTGTGAATTACTGATATCGATTGTATTCAGCATTCCAGGGGGGAAAGGCATATTTCAGCACCAAGTATAATGGAATGTTTAGGTGGTTTTTCAATGAGCAGTTAAATCCCCTTCTGAAGAAAACATTAAAAATTCTTCCTACCATGCCTTTTAAAAGCCTCTTGTGTGTAAGGCTGGCCTCTGCTGCCAGGTCTGACTAGGACATTCCTCATTTCTCACCACTGATATTCTCTAAATGTCTGTCAGCCATTTGCAGCACTTGCTGAATAGGTCAGCATTACCTCATGCTCTCAAGAACTATGGCAGAACAAACTGGTTGTCTGTTTCCTCCGCTTATTATTTATTTTAGGCAAATGTAGCCTTAGGTTCGAGACAGTGACAGTGGTTACCAGAGCACAGAATAATAGCTTGAAGGAGGTGAAGCCTAGGGCTTCGCAGCCAGTGCTCACTTGGAAAAGCTCGAGAGGGTACGTGGGGGTGAGCAGGGGGAAAACGTGATTTAAAAGAAAAGTGCAAGTGTATGTCTGGGATCCTCTAACAGAGGCAGAGTACCGACTAGTTGAACAAATTAAGTCATTTTGGAGGCATTCAAACAAATGATTTGTTTGCATTCAAGCAGAAAACACCATCATTACTGGCCTTGTGTAGTGTAGATTAGAAGAGAGATGGTGATTTCTTCTCCGTAACATGAACATAAGAAAGAGGTATGTAATGTGTAGGAGATGGAGGAGAAATACTGTTGTAGGCTAATTTTCCTTGTAAGAAAGTAAGTTTGTTGAATTTTTTAAATATCAAATTTATGCAAAGTGGAAAGAAGTACACATTTCTTGCTACGCCAAACACACTGAATTGTGCAGAAGGAGTGGGGAAGAGCACGGAGGTCTGCTAGCCATGGATGACCCATAACAGGTGTTTGATGCAGTCCTGGTTCCAACAGAAGCCCAAGCAGAGGCTGCTGGCATGCAGAAGTAGAGATGATGTCAAGGCTTACATCTATGTAAGAATCTCTTTCAATAACTTAAATATTTAAAGTAAGCCACTTGATAGTATTTATGTGCCTATGGAGGAACTAATTTCTTAGCAAGCTGGAATGGGTTAATGACAGAGAAATGAAAATAGATTCATTTTGAAGCCTGATGGAGAAAAATTCCAGAAAAAGGCAAATTTACTCACACACACACACACACACACACACACACACACACACACACACACTCAAGCTTGCTACACTAAAATTTCATTAGTTTTAAAATGCAGTTCTTATCTATGTTATGGTTGTTAGGTACTAAATTGAAAGTAAAAATGGGACTTTAAACTTGAATAGACTTTGGTTTACATAATTAAGGTTTTGTAAGAACAATCTTTTATATATCTGTGCAGTCTATGAGATAAAGCATACCATAACATTTAGAGACTGATTGAACCAGATATATACATATTAAAGATTAATTTGTACGAATAAAAGTAGTTTTTGATGTGAAAGATCATATGAAAATGTAACAGGCTGAATTTTCATCTTGATTGGTATGGGAACTGCCCAAAAGGATTAGAAAAGTGCATTTCTGGATGTGTCTCAGTGGGTCATAAGGTTGTCACTTTGGGGTCTATATCTGATCCCTTACACCATCCCTTCTGTTTCCCGCTCTACTTCTTATCTACCGTGAACTAAGTAGCTCTGCTATATAGGACAACCTTCTGCCATGATGTTCCCGCCATGGTGCCAGTCAACCATGGACTGAATCTTCTGAAACCATGAACTAAGTAAACCTCTCTCCCTTTAACTTCTGGGTGTCGGGTAATTTTTCCCAGCAACAGGAAAACTGAGTAACACAGAGAAATGATACCAGAAGTAGGGCCAAGGCTGTTAGTGTGACAGACCACGTGGTTTAGAAGCCTTAGAAATGCTTTACTGGAGGAGGTTGGGAAGGTTTAAAGGTGCAGGCCAAAGAAGTCCTTAGTGCTGTATGCACAGCCTGATGTATGATACTGGTCGAAGCTCAGAAGACCAGAATGCTGCTAGAAATCCAACAGTAATAGCCGGGCTCCGGAGGTATCAAATGAGAAAAAGGACTTCAATGGCAAATTGACTAAAGGTTATGTGTCCTGTTTTGTTTTGTTTTGTTACTACACTTTTGATGAATACAGTAAAAGACAGAGCAGTAGAAAAAAAATACACATACACATGTATTTATGTATATTTGTATACATATGTATATAAATATTATGTGTTCGTGTATCACAGACATATTAAATATAAAAATATGTTAGTTTTCTGCAGATATGGGTTAGAATCTTTGTTTTGCTGTATATAGATATATAAATTTGGACTAATTAGAATTTCTAATCCACAGTCTCCCGGGGAAAATGAATGTAATTCCTATCTTATAAGATGTTTAAATGATTCCTATCTTATAGGATGATTAAATAATATCACGTACATAAAAGGTTTAGCACTGCATCCTATATGTGGTATACGCTCATCTGAGTTTTGAAACTAGCAGCTTAGTTCAGTTTTCTTTTGGTTTTACTAAGAAACTTTCCATTAAGAATAGAAGAACAAAAAGAGAGTTAGAGATGTAGTTCAGAGGTAGAGTGCCTGGATAGCATGTGCAAGGACTTGGTTTCTATCCCCAGTACTGCAAAATAAATAGTAATAATAATAATAATAATAATGATAATGATAGTAATAAGAGTCAATGAAAAAGACAAAAGTGCTTCACGATTCAGAAACAAAGACTAAAGGAATTTTCAAACATGCTCTGGATATTTTATCAATATTAATTTATGGAAATATGTACAGTGGTACCTTGGTTCATGAACTTAACTTGTTCCATGATTCTGGAAAAACCAGCCATGTTCATGTTTTTGCAAAAAATATGTCCCCCGATCATGTTCATCACCCAATGCAGAATTCACCAAAACAGAAAAAACAATCTGCCAAACACTTCTGTTTGTGACCCAAATTGTTTGCAAGCAAAAGCATTTGTGGACCGAGGTACCACTGCATATGGAGGTAGAGATGGGAGAATCTATGTTACAAATCTGCTTTAATGGCTATGTAGAGTTTAGATTGATTAAATTTCCTGCCACATTTTTACAATTGTACACATTTTATTAATGAAAGTAAAATTCTGGTCCAGCCTAATATTGTTCTTGTTAGAACAATACTCTACACCTCATATGCACATGAAAAACTGGGTATTACCATGGCAATGGGAGAGGCTGGCCTGGATTCCTTACAGCATGAATGTTTCAAAACAAATTGAAACCACAGGTTGACACAGTCTATTTTAATCAGCATTAATGGCTTTGACAGAGAAGGGCTCCTTTATTTTTTGTTTGTAATAACATGCTAATGATAATTTAAAAAGCCCGGTGTTTTCCAATCATTTCAGAGCCACTTTCTTCAATGCAAAACCATATAGGCATGAAACATTCTGATAACAATACCCATATGAATAATTTTTAACCAGGAAGTTATGCATGTTTAAAAGAATACCAGTGAGGAGGGACAAAATGTTCTTGAATTGGAGAGGAGGTAGTAACACATTAACTTCAAAGCCTTTAATCTGTTACTGGGATAGATAAAATATTTACAAATAACGATGAAAACTAGCATGACATTTTCTTAAACATCAGCATCTCCAGTCATTAGTGACTGATTATATATAAAGTTTTATAGCAGGGATTTGTACCCTATAATTCACAAAAACTGGATGACCTATAGCAACCTTATGTATCCTCGACATTTTAGGCAATGTTGCCAGTTTGGGCTTATCTGTGGTATTCTTTTCTGGATACATGACCAAAAGCTCTCAACAGATTTTAACATGGCTTATTACCCACAGAAATTAGTATTGTGATCCTTTTTATTATTCATTCTTTGCACTCTTCTAGGAAGTCCTATGTTAGATTTCTCACATTAGAAAGTAATTTTAAAATGCCTTTTAAGAGTAATGATAAGTAGTAACTGTAGTCCTGGGATTTTATCCTAAGTAAACAGTCCAATATAAGAATAAATCAAGAGAAGCATGTATCAAATAAAAAGCTTTTAGCTATTTCAATTTAAAAATAACTTAAAATGAGAATATTTTATCTCACATAACATGACATGTAAAGACAAGAGTTACATGCTTAGTTAAATCAGCAATTTACTAATCTCTTCCTGTATCATCTTTCTGCTGTTATGTCTAAATATACACACTTACTACAGAAGGCTGGGCTACCCAGGTATCAAAATGACTGCAGCAGGTTCAGCAATTACATGCAGAATGCAATGTTGAGAAACTGCACAGTGACAATTTTCTTCATGTATCTCTGTTTAAAAACATTCCCCAGAATCCCCTCAGATACTCCTTCTCTCTTATTGACCAAAATTGCTTTATGTTCCTTTGCCTCAAACAGTCATTGGTGAGGAGATGGTCAGCTCCCTGCAGTGAGAGACAGGAAGCAGCTTACACTGAAGGTAAGTTGCTCGGAGAAGGTAGGAAAAATTTCGTTTTGTTAGTAAGGAAGAATCTGGGCACTGGAGATTGCTTAGACCAGTATCATGGCTCTAATATACTGCTTAGGGATTTCTTTTACGGGAAACTTTATTTTTCACAGTTAAGTATTTTCCATACATGAATAAGAATTTATAGGATTGTGAACACATGTGCACTAAATTACTCTGCCCTAAGCATCAACCTTGGCTCAGATATTCATTAATATATTTGTGATCACCTCTGTGCCCAGCACTGATTTATTTCCTTCTTTTCCCCAGATATGACTATTAATCTGAATTTTTAATTTAAACTTTTCATGCTTAATATATGTTTGTGCTACAAACTTTTATGTGTGCCAATTAATCCCAATTGTCAATGTGACTGGATTAAAGAGAGAGGTGGCTGGATTGTAAGGTCACTAATTTCATCAGTGGGCCAACTCATTAGCAGGCGGGCATACTTGAAAGAAGTTGGTCATGGGGACACGACCTTGGGGACTATATCTGGTTTCTGGCCTCTTCCTGCTTTGATCTTGCCTGCTCTACTGACCACCGTAAGGTGAGCAACTTCCCTCTTGCATGTCCTTGTGCCACACCATTTCCACCTTGAAGCCAACTAGTCAGTGGCTGAAGCCTCTGAATACATTAGCCAAAACAAACCTCACTTTTTATTAAGTTTATTGGTACACAACGGTCATATTCATCATAGAGAATTTATACCTGTACATAATATATTTTAATTCCTCTTTTTTTCCCAATCCTCTCTCCTTCCTTCAACCCTTCTTCCCCTCCCTGTTTTTAAAAAAATCTTCACTTTTTAAAAATATTTGTGGGTGTCAGGTATTTCCTTTTGGGAAAGAGGACAGATACACTGTATTATAAGGAAATACTTAACAATTTATTTGTGATTTTCATTCTTGGATAAAGAAAATAGAACAAATATCAAGTTCATAAAAATAAAATAACAATATTATATTTCTAGGAATTTGACCACCAAAAGTTTTAATTCCTTGTGGTCTTAACATTTACTTCCTCAATAACATTTAATCAAATGAGTTAATAAAAATTGAGACCACATACATAAGAAATGAATTTTAACATAAATAAGCCAACGATAAATAATCTTTACTTTGAAAAAGAAAATTTGAACAAATACTTCAGCGAACATCATGGCCCTTCAGCTAATGATAGCAGCAAGAAAGAAACAAACTCTAATTTCAATATGTCAGGTACTGCTATAAGAAGGATACTTTGAAATTCAACTCGATTCCTCCTGACATCTCCATTTTATATTTTATGTATTTATTTTCTGGTGCTGAGGATCAAATCCAGGCCTGTGCGTGCTGCCCATGTGCTGTACCCTTGAGCTGTAGACACAGCCACATCTCCATCTTTAACATGGAACTGCAAATGGAGAACTAGCACCAAATAGCCCAGGAGAAATATTCACATTCTATCTTTCACCAGCTATGTTCATTCTACTGAGGAATTCTTAGAATGTGAAAGTGTTCTGTTCGAGGGTACAGGGAGTTGGTGCCACTACTTGCTATGGTGTTTGCATAAAAAAAGAAAAGAAAAAAAAAGGGCCTCCTCTCCATCTTTAAAACCTTGGAATTGGAAGATGATGTGGTGGTGTGCATCTGTAATCCTAGCACTCAGGAGGCTGAGGCAGGAGGATCCCTGTGAGTTTGAGGCCAGCCTGGGCTACATAGTGAGTTCTAAACCAACCTGGAATACATAGTGAGAACCTGTCTTGAAAAAACAAAACAAAACAAAATAAAAGCAAATAACTTGGAGTTACAACATTCAGTTCAAGTATCAAATGGAGAATGTTCTATCAAATGGAGAATGTCCTGTTTACTTATTTTGTGCAAGGTTGGTGTAAAATCTATTGCAGAGAATGAGAAGTATGAGAAGGAAAAACAAACACTAAAAAGCACAACAAAAATACCATAAAACAAAAACAAAACTGAAAAAAAAAAGCTTTATAGTATGTGTTTATGTTGTAAAATCTACCTGCCTCTGAATCCTGGCTCACATATGCTCTGCCTTTGAAAATATTTGTATTTCATGGTCTGTTGTTGGAGACCAACTGCTTCCTTCTCCTTTCATTTACATTGTCTGAGTGTCCAGGATCTATAAAATAAACTTTTGCCAAATGTCCAGTGAGGCAGATTACTGTGGTTGTTAGCAAGAAGCTAACACTGACACTAGCATTCCTCAAATATGCCTTCAGCTTGGAATTGGGGAACATGATAGCCAAAGGGGAGATTTGTGGGTGCTAAATTTAGAAGTGAATAGAAAACTTGTAGGCTTCAAAATCCCATTTGGCTCCTGAGCCAGACACAAGTTCATGGCTATGTGGGCTTTTTTTCTCCCCTTTTTTTTTTTTTCTTTTCTCTTTCTATTTTATTCCCATGGCAGTCTTAAAAGAAGGAGTAAGAATTCCTTTCAAGCAAGAATGTTTATTGTCTGCATGATGCAGCCTTCCATTTAGTTAGAAAAACATGTTTTTCAATTAACTTTCTCTTGATAAACAATTATTTAATTTAAAAGGATGGCTGTTTTGCAAATGGCAATAAAACACATTTTATGTAGGAGAAAACCTTACTTTATAAAAGAAGAGATAATTACTTGTCAAAGTTTCCAGATGCATAGACTAATTTTTGAGGTTTTGCTTCTCATTTCAAAATATTTTTGGTAGTGTACCTGAAATGTGAAAGCTTGAATAATCGTACTTGCAGTGTGTATGTGAAGGTGGCAATCATTCAACCTACTCCATTTGATTTTCATTGGTTTGCCTTTTGATGAACAAATTCTCTTTGCTGATAACAATTTGCTTAAAACTGACACCGTATTTTGGCTTGATTTAGAATGAATGCTTCCTTTTTTCCTCTCAAAATTTCTCATTTAATTTGCTTTCCCTTGCTCTCTCTGTGATTTTCTTTCTATATTTGCTACATAGATGCATGGAAATAATCAGATTTTTTTTCCTTCTTTGATCACCAAGATAAGTAATTAGAATGTAAGTCTCATAAATCCTACTTAGTTATCATCCCATATATAAACTTCTAGGTGTATTTATACATTATATATAAAATATCTAAAATTCAGGAAAAGAACCTAAGACAAAATATTCATCTGAATAAAAATCATTGCAAAAGAATTTATAGTAAATCCTCCCTCCATAAAGGTAAATGGAAAGTATATTGATTTTATAATAAATAAACATTGCAACAATAACAATAATAATTAACTGAAGAACATACTGCCTAACATTCCTCTTCCATCCTCAGAAGCAAGGGAGAACCAAAAGTTTTGGTTGAGAGCTTAAGCCGTTATAAGTGGTGTTTAAAACTCTTTAGCTTGGTGTTTGCATAGCTAAAATAGTAATCACTAGGTAGGATTTGATCCATGAAAAGGCTTATTTCTTAATTCTACCGTGGGTATGCAGTTTGAGAATGGGAATGGGGAGAGGAAAATACATAATACTAATTAAATACCAACTTTATTGTGAGGAAGATGGCCTTACACATTTCGAAGGCTATTAGGAAAATATTTTCCACAAAATATGTTCAGGTGCTACTCTGATATATAATTGAGAGGTAGGTGGGCACAGGTGTAACAATGCATATTATGTCTGAGCCATTGAAAAGACTGCCTGCTGGACATGAAAAAAACTAAGATTATGTGCAGTTCACATTTTTCCAAAAGACTTGGCATATCTATGGCTGCTCTGAAAAGCTCTCCAAGTCTTAGGGTGTCTAAGCAACCTCACAACCTCAGACTGTCGAGTGGGCCTAGAAATGCCAAAGGCTACCGTGAACTGTCTTGGTGACATCCATGAAGTGTGCTCTTTAATGAATAACTAGGACTTTCAAAGAAGGAGAAAAGATTCTAGAGGGAAATCAAGTCTAATATGGGCACAATAGACTGTCTTTAAATATAAAGGAGATTTATAAGGTGGAAATTGGAAGTTGTGTGTGGGATTCTTTTCAAATATAAGTGTCTGATGACAGGGGATCAAGATAGAAACTGGAGATATTTCTGAAATTCCCTGGTTTAACCCTGTTGATATTTCTTATTCTGGTGATAGAAATTCACATAGAGTGTGGTTATAAAATTGTTCCCTTCTTTTATGCAGTTCGGCTATCCCATCACTCAGCAAAGACTAAGGGATCTGTAAAGTGGTACCTCAGTTCATGAATTTCATTCTTTCCATGATTCTGGTCATAGAATTCATTCCATGTTTCTGGTTGCAACAGAATTGCAGTGGGATGGGATGTTTTCATAGAGAAAAGTGCTGTGGAGAGGGATCGGCAATCCACCACAATGACTGCAATCATGAGTTTCATGATTGCAGTTAATAGGAATGAATTGATTGGTTTGAATCCACAATATCGAGAAGTGATTGTCAGGTGGAGGACTCAGGAAGAAAATGAGAACCACCAGGTTCCAACTGCCCCTTTACCAATAAGGAGGAATGTGATTCTTAGAAGGGAAACAAATCTTACAACTGGTTAAGTTAACAATTGGAATCAGTTTTTGAGTTTAGTATTTAGTGTCTCCTGAGCGCTGCCCAAATATTATGTCATTTTATATTCAGAAAATACCATATTGCACATGAACAGGCTAGAAATCAAAGAAATGAAATAGTGTTCCCTGTTTTACATAGCTTAATAGTGAGCTTAATATTAAGCTCTGTAGTTCCAATTCTGTCTTGAATATATAGTATGACTGGTAAGAGATCATAGTTTTCTTTAACATTTGCTTTTTAAAAATATTACATGATAAATACCGAAAAATTGTAGTCTTCAGCATATGACTTGGAGTGTACAGATTTCAACATTTGTTATATTTAATAATCTTTTGAGTTTTAACTTTTAAAGAAAGACACCATCATAGAAACTCTCCATTTGTTGGTAAATTTTATAGACCCATGCTATTTACTTGCCTTTTTTCCAGAAGTAACCACGGTCTTAAGTTGGATACTGTCATTTTCATTGATGTTTTTATATTTCATATAATATAGTAAATATTGTTAGATTAATTATATATATTAATTATATACATATAATACACACATACAGGTGTATATATGTATATTATGACTATTTTAAATTTAAATACCTGGTTTATTCTGCACCTAGATTTTTTAAAAAAATCAAGAAGTTTTTTTGAAATATTTCCAAATTTATAAAAGTAAACTTATTTATTGGTTCATGTACTTGTATAGGAAAAATATGTATGGATATATTACTATTTGTGTGCTCTCTCATTGATGTGTATTTAGATTCTTTCATTTTTACTGTTAGAAACACCATAAGTATCCTTGAACATATTATTTTGTGTGCATGTGCTAGAGATTGTTAGATATATTAAAGTGCTGTTTTAAAGTATTAATAGACGCTGTCTAATATTTCTACCTTCCACAGTCGTAACAACTCCTGATTTTTTTTTTCTATTTTCAAAGTTTTAAACTTCTGTTAACCTGGTGGCTATGAAAGGCTGTGTCCTTGTGTCATTAATTTTCATTTTTCTGGTTACTATTACAAGGAGGTATGTTTCATCCTGCCTGTTAGGCTTTGAGACATCCTCATCCGAGAGGAGTTTAAAACATCTGGGCATGGTGCTGTACGCCTGCAATCCCAGCACTTGGGAGGCTGAGGCAGGAGGATAGCCTCCAGTTTGAGGCCAGCCTGGACTACATAGTGAGTTCAAGGCCAACCTGAACTATGTAACAAGACCCTATCTCAAAAAAAAAAAAAAAAAAAAAAGTCTACAAAATTCTGACACACCTTTTAAAACGGAGCCTAATTTTTCTCCCCTAGAGTGTATGTTGGATGTTTTGCTTCAGTTTTAACTAATAGAAAAAGATAAATTCATGCTTCATCAGAGAATAGGTCATAAAATGCACGGCAGCTTCCTGCATGCATGCTTTCTTGGAGCTCTCCCTGGTGGCAGGAACAGGGTGGGTGCAGGGTCAGCTTCCACATATTAACTACATTCAAGCAGTTGTGAAGGGGTCCACGTGGTTAAAGAGGCCTCTGGACAATGTACAGCAAGGATACGTGCGTCCTAGCCAGGACGGTGGCACATGTCTGCAATCCAGCCCTGTGAGTGGCTGAGGTGGGGGAGGGGGTCGTCACAAGTTCAAGCCCAGCTTGGTTAATTTAACAATTTGATGAGAATCTATCTCAACAAATAAATAAATGAAATGAAATGAAATGAAATGAAATGAAACTAAACTAAACTAAACAAGCCACCACACTGATTCTAGCTCAGTGCAAAGGGCCTCGGTTCAACCTCCAGTACTTCCCATGCTCCTCAAAATGGCGTCCTCTTGACAATAGTGTTACTAATGAGTGATGCTTCCAGTGGTTAGTGTGTTGTCTCAAACCTCATGACAGAAATGTGTGATAGTCCATTATTACTCCACCTAAGGCAGTTATAAATTCCAGACTAAGGAAAAGAGGGATACAATGAATGTTTAGTGCTTTCATCAAGTACATTTTGGAGTAATTCGGTGTGCAACAATAGAGTCACGCTAGAGGCTCCCTAGGTTTGATACTACTGGTGTTCTTTTTTATTTTTTTAATTTTTAGACATATTTTATCTTCTTAGAATCAAGTATTCACCAGGTAAGAAGAAGCCAAAGGGGAGTATAACCTTGATTTGGGTTTACAGAAAGGTCCCTCTGCTCTGTTTAATTAAAACTGTCTTAAAGCCTGCTAATTCAATGCAATTTTTTTCCCCTTGGGATTCATAATATATCACTAAAATGTGCTGACTATACTTCAGTAAGAAACTTCCCTTGCCCTAAAGAAATACCTTAAATACCAAGGCATTTGTGTAATTAGTAAATATTTTTCCTATTATTTGAGTTGAGAATAGCAGTTTTCCCAAGATAATTTCCTAACGATATAATGATGAATGAATATTTAATTTAAGAAAATTGAATTTACTGTGCTCAAATTCTGTAAAAGATAAATCAGTAAGTCAATTGCTATTCCATGTTTGAGAATGAAATTAAATTTTATAATGCACACGTAGTGCTTATGCTTTTCCAGGGTACTTTTACAAAATATTGTCAAACATTAGACCCACATGTGGATGTGTACACTAAGAAACATTATTAATTACACTTAGTTCAATTTATATGATTTGTACATAAGATGGTGCTAATTTAAATTCAGGTCTAACGAATATCCAGATTTTCTTCATTGCACCATACCACCTTACCAACTGCGATAATGTCAAACTGAGTCTATTTCTTTCCCTTTAAGACATTAAATGAACCTGTCTTTCTGAATAGAATATATGAAGTTATTACAATACTTAGGGAACTAGAGGTGCTGATACAGATATTGCACAGTGAAGCAACTTCTCTCTATCCCTAACTCACAAACGTATATTTACTCAAACCTGAAATCCAAGACACAAACCTGAAGCCAAGTCTTTGATTCAGTTTATTATGTTTTACATATTTGAATTTACTATCATTAACATTTGATCTTTTAAAAGACAGGTGTAAAGTGTATTTTTACAAATAAGCTAAAGTCCCAGAGTCAGAAGTTATTTAAAATAGAATAGACAAAAAAATAACAAAAGTAGGTAGAAAGTTATACACGCACAGAAATTATGCATTTGTGTACTTCTAATGGGCTCTGATATAAACTGATATAACCTTTGGTTGCCCATTGTGAGCACTTTCCCAGATTCTCCAGCACTTTACATTATAAAGAAAGAACATACAATATTATTACAGAAAAAAGTATAAGAAATACTACTAAAACAAATGATATGATATAATGGACAAAAGTGTGGGTTATAGAAGCAGAAAGGATGACTCAGTCACTCATTAGCTATGGTGCCTTTGAAAAATCATGTAAATTTTATGTGCTCCTGTTTCTTCCTCAGTAAAATGCAGATAACAGTGTATTCCTCATTTGAATGTTATATGAATAAATAAAAAATTATCTATGATTAAAGTAAGATGCTATTCCTGGCATATGTAAAGCATTTTATAACTGGTAATTATTGGCTATTGTGTTTATTGACACGTTTTTGTACTGGTATAGTTTAGAAACTCAGTATTTGTGAACCATAGCAGAGAATGAAAGAATCATGGGTGGAAAATAGAAAAATTATGTTAAGAGACACAAAGAAGAATGAGATTTAAAAAAAAATGAGAGAGCAAGAGACAGAGCAATTCTTGAGAGAATAAAGTGGAAAGTATCTTATCCAAATTGTTGTTGGAGGGCTTTGCTACTTTTTTCTTAGTGCTATGAATCAAGGGGAGATGGGGGAAGAGTTTGTGCTTTCTTTCTACATATCTTGATTTGCTAGTTACTTTTTTAGCCTTTCTTCACAGTTTTCTTTTCCCAAACCTCTACACTGGATTGAATAATCACAAGTGGGAATTTGTATTCTAGGCTTTAGCTTCTGTGTATGGAGCATTGTGTTAGCTGGACCTGGAATACAGACCTATACCTGTATTCATCGATTTCCCATTGCTAGGTCAAAATACTCAACACCTAAAATTTAAAGGAAAAGAGGGTTATTTTGGTTTATGGTTTCAGCCCGTGGTTGGCTGGCCCCAAAGCAGAAACAGTATGGTGGGACGGCATGGTGAAGGAAAGATGTTCAACCCACAGAAGAAGAGAAAGAAGAGAAGGGCTGAGGAGGGAGATGTACCCTCAAAAGTAATGCCTCCAGTGATTCACCTCTTCTGACCAGATTCCCCCTCCCAAAAAACATGTTCAGCTATGAACTCACCAATAGGTTAATCCACTGATGTATATTTTGCCCCCGTGATCCAATCACCTTCCAAAACCCCCGCCTATGAACACATGAGACTTCAGGGTCATTCTAGATATAGACTATAGCAACATTCATGTACATGCTTGCACATGTGTGTACACATCTATGAACACACACAAAGTGGTCAATTTATGCCAATAAATGTTTAAATATACCCCTCTAGTCTAAACTACTTGAAAAGATCATAATGCCATCATGAGTTTTTTTTTTTTTTTTGTGGGTACCGGGGGGTCAACCTCAGGACCTCGCGTGCCAGCAGGCGCCCGTGCCGCTGAGCGATATCACCAGCCCCTTTTTCATATGTGGGTTCCGGGAGTCGAACTCGGGCCCTCGCGCTTGCTGGGCAGGCGCTTAAGCCGCTGAGCCATCTCACCGGCCCCCATCATGAGTTTTGAGTAATGAAAACCGAGAGAACATTTTGCATCTGTATGAGAATGCAAAATCTTCTGCTACTAAGAGAGTAATAATTGTTCTTCCCTCAAATTCACAGGCTCAAGACTCTCAACTAGGCCAGTCACACAGAATGTAACACATCAGTCACGTAATGGATAATTATGCTTTGAATTAACTGCCAAATCATCACTTGCAAAGTTTTGCATAAAGTATTTTCAGGCAATGGATGAAACACTGTAGTAAATTCCAGTACACTCCAGGTTCCATTTTCTCAAGGTGAAATGATTAGAACAAAGATTGAATTACATAGGCCACTTGATCGCAATCTCCAGCAAGAAACACGTCTACTGATTTATCACCTAGCACTGCTCTTTCGGCCTCTACACACGATCTCTACAAGTACAGTTCTTTGATCCAGATGTTGCAGAGTACAAATAAATCATTATTCACTCTGTCACATATACAAAAAATCTTTAGACTGAAAAAAGAAATCTTTTCTTTTCTATTAGCTCCAGGAAAAATATCTCTGAAGATAAATGTTTTTCTGTTATCTAACAAGAATAATGTTTAAATGTTTTCCTGTTTTCCTTTTGCTTTTATTAACTAGTTTAAAGATTCCTCATATACAGTAAATTGCAGAGGCTTAGTAATTTATATTTTTTCTATATTATTACTCCGTTTCATAATTTATTATATTATTTTACATAAATTGAGTGTTTTTTAATGTTCCTGTCACTTAAATTATAAGAAGAACTGAAGACTAACTTTTGTTTTACTTTGTGTCACTTTGAAATCAGGCTAGAGTGAAAGAAATCTCTCATTTGAAATGGATAGTAAGATAGCAGCTGAAAATTTCTACTATTCCATTTGATTCAATTGAATGTGCTGAAGATAAATTCTATAAAAATATTGTATTTAATGTTACATGAAATTTTTATTCATTTGTGAAATGGCACATAATGTCTTATTTTAAATCCTTTTTTTTTATATTTATACTTAAGAAATTCAGATAATTTTGAGTGCTTATGTGGATATTAATTGATTAATGATTTTAGTTAGGAAGCCATGGACTCCTGTTTGCTAATGCATCTTAACTTATGCATTAAAGTTTGATACTAAAAGCTGAACATAAACCTCTCCAACTTTGCACACTACTAAATTAAAATATCACTCTTGTAGATTACCAAGAATGATGTTATTTGTCCACCACTGCATAGCGAATTACCTCCAAATGAAATGGTTTAAAACAATCAATGGTTAATATCTCATAATTTCTGTGACTCAATAATTTGGGATGGTGTTTGGTTTACAGTTCCTCTTAAGGTTACCATCAGCATGTCAGCCACTGTTGCAATTATGTGAAGGCTTGAATAGGGCTGTGGATAAGTTTTTATGATCACTGATGTGCTGCTGGAATTAGGTGTCAATTCCTTGCTGGTTATTGGCTAAATGTTCTAGTTCTTTGCTATATGGGTAGCTACATAAGGTGGTTTGAGGGTTCTCACAACATAATAACATAGCTGACTTCCCCCAGAGTGAGAGATCCAAGAGAGGCTGACTTCAAACTGTCTTTTGTAACCTAACATGTCAGCACCTCTGCTCTATGCACTTACAGAGAAACGAACCATCTAATCCAGGTCACATTCAAAGAGGTTGGGTAAGAATTCAGCTGTACCCTTTAAAAGGAACAATATCTAAGAACATATGAACATAATTTTATTCTTTTGTGTGTGTGTGTGGGGGGTACCACAGGTCAAACTCAGGACCTCGCGCGCCAGGAGGTGCCCGTGCCACTGAGCGATATCACCGGCCCTTTTTTTGTATGTGGGTTCCGGAAGTTGAACTCAGGACCTCGCGCTTGCCAGGCAGGCGCTTGTGCCGCTGAGCTATCTCATCGGCTCTGAACATATTTTTAAATCATCATAATCTTCCCTCTGGAAACTATTTACTTTCATTTCTCATGAAAAACATATTTCTCTCTCCTGAAAACCAAAAATTCTATCCTTTATAGCATCAATTCAAAGTCTAAATCGCATCCAGGTGCAGATGACACTCCTGGAGTATATTTCCTTATTTGTAGCTTCTCAGGATGGTTCTAGATTTATGAGAGAGCTAAATGAAATAACTCTTCTAATCCTCATCATACTCTTCTAGAATAGGTATTCTGTACCCTGTACACATCACTCTTCAAAATGAGGGAAAATGATGGCATGAAGGGGGTCACTGATAAATTGCAAATGTGAAATCCAGCTGGGCCCATAACTACCTTGATTAAAATTAAGGTCTACATCCTAATTTTCCATGACTCTTGGTTCTACCTTCCGGGATTTTGATCCGATCCTCCAAGTCATTATTTATTGCAAAGGGTAGTTCATGTTTACAGCTGAATGTTCTGCTTCCTGCTTGTTGAATGCTAGGGTACAAAGTTCCATTTATTCCCTAGTTTCTCAGCCTCTTTCAGCCCAAGCTGTTGGCATTTCTCAAAATCTTGAATATTCTGTGGGTCTTCTGTGAAATTCGCTGTGTTCACACAATTAGACAAGGTGAGAAATGTTACCTGGGCTTCTGATAAGGTGGCTGAGATAATGATTTTTAAGCTTAGATGGCTCACTGTCAGAGCAGATCTATGAGCTATACTCTTACACACTACAACAGGGTTTTTGTCTGACGTGATGTGACTTTGAAGCAGCACTTTTGATTTTTTTTTAAACTATGAAAAAGGTGTTTTCATTTACATTCTTCATTTCATCCCCAGGAAGTATCTTTATTATAGTCTTGTATAATGTGTTTGCCTTGAAGTCTTAGGGCCTCATACATGTTAGGCAAGTGCTCTACCACTGAGCTACATCCCCAGCCCCAAAGGCTTTGTTAAGAAAAATTTAGCATTAATTGTTGTCTGAAAAATTTGTGTGTTTTCAGAGCCATAAAGCCCCAGCTCATTTATATTTAGTCCTTTCTGTAGTTTATTTATCTATAATTGTATTTTACTGTAAGAGAAAACAAAGGAAGATGTGGTATCTTCAATATTTACCCTGAAAATTTTCTTAGGTATGTTATCCAGTTCATTAGACATGTTTTTTTTTTCTTTTCTACATTACTACATATGACACTGTTCTAAACTTTCTGTTGCTACATGAAAAAGAACCCTTATTTCAGTTTCCAAAAGCATTTTCTTTACAGGCAATTAAGATTCTATTTACTGTCTCTTCAAAAGTTTATAGGATTTCATTTGTATTCTATTCAGAGTTCCTCTAGTTTCAATAAATGCCCAATTACAAAGTTTCTCCCATTTTTTTTTTTGTTTGTTTGTTTGTTTTGGAAGCACTGCATATCTGGTCACCAAAATCTTTACTAGTTTTCTATTGTTGTGTAACAAATTTCTCAAAAACTTAGTAGCTAAAATTATAAAACATAGAAGCTGGCCGGTGAGATAGCTCAGCGGCATAAGCACCTGCCTGGCAAGCACAAAGTCCTGAGTTTGACTCCTGGTACCCACATAAAGGAACAAAAGGGCCGGTGATATCGCTCAGTGGCACAAGCACCTGCTGGCAAGCGTGAGGTCCTCAGTTCGACTCCTGGTACCCACATAAAAACAAACAAACAAATAAAAAACATAGCAACATTTGTTTTGGGGAATTGGTACATACAATGTTTATGTGATAGGTATTCACATCTTGATGATTTTTATTCCCCTTTCTAATCCCTTTCTCCATCTCCAAAATAGCTACTTCTCTGTTTTCTACCATCATTTCTTCACTTTGCTCTACATTGCTTATATTTGGGTTTCTCATATAAGAGAAACTATGGTGTACTTAACCTTCTATGCCTGATTTGATAAACTTAGCATTTTTTTAAAATCCATCCATTTACTACAAATGACTCAAATGCATTCTTCTTTATGGAAGAGTAGTGTATATATATATATATATATATATATATATCGCGTTTTCTTTATCCATTCATCATCTGTTGATGGCTTATAGGCCACATCCATAATTTAGCTATTGTGAATAAACTGATATAAACATGACTATGCATGTATTACAAAAATACAATTAACTTTTTTGAGAAGATATGCAAAAGAGGTATAGGTGAGTCAAAGGAATTCCTATTTTTAATTTTATGAAGAATTTCTACACTGATTTTCATTATGTATAACAAACATGTACTAAGAAAAAGTTTAAAAGTGACGGTATTAGACAGCGAAATATATTTTAAGTAGGGAAAGCATTATATTCAAAGAAAGGAAACCTTTTCAGTTTTTTTTTGTTTTGTGTGTGTGTGGGTACCGTGGTTCGAACTCAGGACCTTGCGCTCCAGCAGGCACCCGTGCCGCTGAGTGATATCACCAGCCCTTTTTTTGTATGTGGGTTCCGGGAGTTGAACTTGGGCCCTCGCGCCTGCCAGGCAGGCGCTTACGCCGCTGAGCCATCTCACCGGCTCCGTTTTCAGTTTTGTTTTAGTCATTTTATAGTTGTTATTTATAGTGAAGTTTTCCTGAATTTCAAATTACCATGTAGAAATTGGGATGAATACCACAGAAGAGTATAAACTTCAAAAAGTGCATCAATCATCAAAAATAAAAATAAAACCTTAAAAACACAAAATGTTTATAATCTCATGATTTCTGTGAACCATGGATTTGGAGGTCACTTTCCTGGGTGGTTATGGCTCTCATGAGATTGCAGCCAAGTTTCCCAGAATTGAGGTCATCTAAAGGCTTAACAAGGACTGAAGACCCATTTTGAAGCCCATTCACATAGCTGTTGCCTGCTCCTCATCAGAAGTGCCCCTCAGTAACGCAGCTGGGTGTCTTTATGAGACTACTTCTATCTCACATGTAAAGAGAATGAATTAAGCTCATCTTCTTGAAATGAGCTATCAATGAGTTTGTGAACAAATTAAAAGCCTCTGCAGTGATGTACTTTTTCTGCATTACAGAGGATTTAAAAATACTTTTCTCCTCTATATCATTGTAATTTATGGTTTGGCATTCCTTTTCCAGAACATTCTCATATTGATATTTGCAACAATAGTCCTTATTCCTTTAAAAGTGTCCTTTGGGAACTGTTTCTCTGGTTACTTTCTATGTTCTTCTCCTCAGGTATTATAGTTTTTTTCTTAAAAGACATGGTGAGGTTAGAAGTTTTGAATCTATTAATATCTTGATGACTAAATCAACTAATATTCCTAAAGCATTTATTCAACATTCCTTGGAGCTGACCCTGAGTTCTGTTGGTGAGCAGTGAGGGGAAGGAGGTAGAGCTCATCCTCTGCTGTGTGGTATCCGGTAGTTCAGCTTGGGCCCCATATTCTCAAATCCTGTTTGTTTCAGTTGTCTGTAGTTGCTTAACAAACTGCCCCACAATTTAGTGGCTTAAAACAATTGTTTCATTTTCTTTCCTAATTCTCATTGTTAACTGGGTTCTTCTTGGATGTTATTTTTGCTCAACACTCTGGCAGATCATGCTACATCTGACTGGAAGCTCAATTACTGTGGAGTGGTCAAGAAGATTTTAGCCATCTGGCTGCCATTGGTGTTTGCTATGGAGTGGGAGCTCACCGAAGCCATCTCCAAGGACACCTCAGTTATTCCTCCGGGGACTGTGCTGTGTGACTTGGTATTTTCCACAGCATTGAGGCTGTGTTCTATAAGGTAGGGAGTGGAAGCTGCCAGGAGTCTTAAGTCTTCAAATTTGGAAGTTAGAACAAATTTTTATGCATTCTGTTGTGAAAGCCAGTCACAAAATCAGCCTCAATTAAATATGAAGTGAAATAATTTCTATCTCTTGATGTCTGAAGTATTACATACGTACAGAAGGGAGAAAGACTTGTTAGTCCCATCTTTGCACATTAGCTATCATAGTCCTCTCTTTGTCCACACAAATTCACATCAGTTTCTCATCTTTTTTAAGACCTCAAAGGGTCTCGTCTTCCTATCAGGACATAGAAAATCCAGAATTTCATAAAATAAGTCAGGTTAAGATACAAACAAGTCTCCTTGGGTGCCTTTCCTTGGATTCAGTACTTCTGGTGCACTTTTTCTGGTATGGAGAAATGAGCCTCAGGCCCCCAGTATTACCTTTCTAAATATAGTAAGCATTGCAAGAAATAGACCAAGTAACTATAGTTAACATACTCATTCAAAATGGGAAGAAGTAGAACACATAAGTATCACTGATTTGTAGAAAACCACAATGTGCAACAGGTAAAAGTCCAGGATTCTGACTCTCCATCTCTATGGTAATCACTGACTATATTAAAATTGTGTCACAGCTACATTTATTTTTCAGTCCTAAGAAATAGTGGTGTTATGATTTGGATCAAGAACGTCCACTAAAGACCTTACACACTCATAGGAGAGGCTTTGGGAAGGTTATTGAATCATGGAGGCAACATACATGACTTGTTATGAGGTGGGGTCTTGTTGGAACAGACAGGTTATGGGGGGCATGACTTGGAAATATGTATCTTCCTCTCTGGCTCCCCTCCTTTCTTTCCACTTCCTGATCTCATCATATTATTGTCTTTACTACACTTGGGCCCTTTCACGATCTGCACAACAGGAAGGACTGAGACTTCTGAAATGATAAACTGTCTTAGTTACGTTTCTTGTTGCTGAGACAAAATACCTGACATGCAAGGTTAAAGGAAGAACAGTTTATTTAGCTCAAAGTTTGTAGAGGTTTCAGCCCATAATCTGTTGGCTCCGGGACAGGGTGGTTTTGCATAGTACAACAGTTCATGGTAGGCAGAAGACAGCAAAATTTACAAATGACCCTTAACAGCACCTTTCCATCCCTTTTATACTCCATCTAGGCTGCTGGGTTTAGAGTGGTGCCAAACCAATCAGTGAACTGATCACATACCCTTAATCCCAGCATCACACACTCTAGATTCAGCCACCTCTGAAAAGCTGCTAACTGTAAGAGGCTTTGGTGGACATCTAGATATAAACCACAATATAAGCTAATAAACCACTCCTCCTTTTACCTGTAGGTGTTTGGTGTTTTGTCCCAACGAGACAAAAGTGATGAAGACAGATTTTGGTACTGAAAATAAGGGTTTTTGCTGTGAATATACCTGATCATGTGATTCACAAGCTTTTGGAACAGGCTTCTGGGAGGGGTTTGCAAAGGTTTGAAGATGCTTGTTAGAGAAGTGACAGAATGCTATAAGCCAAAGTTAATGGCAGAATCTGGCCAGAAGTCAAAAGACTAGAATAGTAATAGAAATGCAGATGGTAAAGACCAGGCTCAGGAAGATTCAGTGAGGAACAAGGACTGAATTGGTAATTGTACTCCAGACCATGTGTGATGTGCTCTGGAAGAAAATTTATCAATACTTTGCTTATGTCTTGAGATTATGCTGGAGGATTAGTTTAAGGGTGACACACTAATTAATCTGGCAGAAGAAATTTCAAGGCAGCCCAATGTTGAGACTGTGGCATGAGTATGGCTGGCGGCTTTTAGCCTTATTTACTATGAGAAGCAGGTTAAAAAAAACAGAGATAATAAGTAGAAAAATTTTGCTGGTAGCCAGAAAGGGAGCACCAGCAGAGTTGGTTCCTGTCAAATTGGGGCCTTTAAAGTTTTGGCTTAGGAGAATTTGTTCGTTGAAAATTAGCATTTTAAAAACCCAAGTACTTTGCATCATGAAAATTGGAAAGGAGCCTTGAAGCCATATCAGAAATCCACAAGATCCCTCCATCACAGGCTCAAGGGTATAAAATTGTAGAGCTTTCATTTGAGAAGAGAATTACAGGACACCCTGCTGGAAAAGGGCCACCTAAGGAATTTGTTCTTAGGGGTTTATTTCACAGTGTCTATACATCCAGGTACTTCGAGGCCTCTGCAGCCATGATCCGAGTGGGGCTGTTTACCAGTTATGTGAGCAGCAGACTTGGTGTCATCCATGTGGTGCTGGTTTTATAGAGATGCAGAATTCAAAAGTTGTGGGGTAAGAGACTCCCATACCCATTTCAGAAGAAGGCCTAAAAGACTTGACAGTGTGGCCCTGAGAGGGCAATATGTGAAGCTGTGAGGGTGAAGCTGAAAGAATAGTGGAGACTTCAGGAAGTTAGAGAAGCCAGGAACCTGGAATGTCTGGAGGCCAGGAACTTGAAAAGCCAGATAGTGGAGCTGCCCCAAGACTGAGGCTATCAGAGTTGCACCCAGCAACTCTGGGTGGCAGAGGGCCAGGGGCAACTCAGCCCTTTGGAGTTAACATCTCCCCACCTTCTGTCTTGGGTGTTGGGCATAGAACTACAGGAGTTAATGTTTACCATGCTGAGTTTTGGTCTTGCTTGGGTCCTTTTGGTTTAAATGCTTACCCTGTGTCACTGTATGTTGAAAGTGTTCAGTTGTCTTTTTTATTCTTGCGGGGACTCATAGCTAAGAGGTTATCTTGAGTCTCAGAGGAAACTTTGGACATGGACTTTTCAGCAATGCTGGAACTGTCGAGACCTTGGCAAATCTTAGATAGGACTAAATGCATTTTGCATAAAGATATGCACATGAATGTCCCCAAAACCCTGCTGCTGTCATGTGCAGCTTTTGGAAAGTGATTGAATCAAAGGGCCAAAAGAGTGGGTTTACAAATAGGATGCATGGTCTGTTTAGAAGAGACAGGTCACTACGGACATGACATGGAAGGGTACCTCTCTCGAGTGCTGGATCCTCCCTTCTCTCTCTGCTTCCTTTCTGCCATGCCATGAGCAGCTTTCTTCCACCTGGGCTTCTTCTACCATGATGCTGACCATAGAAAGAATAAGGTTTCTGAAACCGTTAGCCAAAATAAACCCTCTTCTTTTCTTGTTAGTATCAGGTATTTTGCCCCAGGGACAAAAAAATGATCTAAGACACATGGGACTTATTAAACTGGAAAAAAAAAAAAAAAAGAGAGAGAGACTCACTTGAACTCACATTTTTCTAACCATAAAGACTTAGTATTTTTACCACACCAATTCTGTAATGGCCTAGGTCACCATTTCTTAATGCAAATACCATCCTTTGAGCTCGGATGATTTATAGAAAAAAAGTTTTTTTCTCTTTCACCATCATATGTGAACTAATTTAAGAAGAGTTGAGTAAGAGTGACATTAGGAGAGTGTATCAACTCTCCCTCCAACTTGCTCATTTTTTGGTCTTTTAAAAGCCTCATTTTTCCATTTAGTGGCTTTTGCCCACACAATGTCCCAAGACTGATAATGTTTGTTATGTATTGAATGAACTAATTCATTAATATAGCTACTTGCCTGCCCTACCAACCTATAAATCCATCATCATAATGAGCAGGATTAAAAACAAAACAGGGCCTCAGAAGGAGAACAAAAATAAGCAGACACTACAAGAATGTCTGAACAGAGAAAAAACTCCACAAAAAATGTTTCCTGCAAATTACATCTTTAAGAGGATTACCTCTGGAGGGATGTTGGTGACTTTTTCAACAGTAAGCACTTGTGGGGCAGTTTGGGCTCACCTCTTAGCCTTTGGTTTTATTAGGAGCTTAGCACCCTGGGTGGAGACTAGCTTGGCTAGTTGTCACCTGACTAAAGAGCTTTATTATAATGGAATAGATGCAGACATGTACAACTTTGACTGTATATATTCCAATCTCTTTTCTTGGTATTGCATAATATAGTTTTTCCTAAGCCTTTTTAAGCTATATTTGCATATTCTAGAACTTTGTTTATTTCGTTTGAGTTGTCAAATCTATTGGCACAAATATAGTCTTACTATCCATTTAATGTCTGAGGATGATAGTAATATTTCTGTCATTCTTATCAGGGGTATTCTTTTTAAGAGTCTTTCTAGGAGTATATTAATTTCACATCTCTAGAAAGCTCAACTCTTTTTTTTTTTTTTTTTGTGGGTACCGGGGGTCGACCTCAGGACCTCGCGCGCCAGCAGGCGCCTGTGCCACTGAGCGATATCACCGGCCCTTTTCTCGTATGTGGGTTCCGGGAGTCGAACTCAGGCCCTTGCGCTTGCAAGGCAGGCGCGTACGCCACTGAGCCATCTCACCGGCCCCCAAAAAAGCTCAACTCTTATCTCATTGATTTTTCCCTATTGTTTTCTAGATTCTATTGTTTTTGCTCTTATCTTTGCTAGTTTTTCTACTTTCTTTGAATTTGGTTAGTTCTTATCCCATTGCCTAAGGTGGTGCTATGATTTAGATCTACAATGTCCTCCCAAAACTGTATATGTTTGGAGGGTGATTGGGTCATGGGCAGTGCTGTATTCATCAGGAGATTCATCCATTCATGAGTTCAGTAACTGAATGTGCTCTTGTTAGGGGTTGGGGCCTGGTTGGAGGTGGGTCACTGGTGGTGTCCCTGGCTTTGCCATTTTTTCTTCTTCTTGGTGGCCATGGATTGAACATTGTCCTTTGCCATGTACTTCCACCATGGCATTTCTGTCTTGGAGCTAGGTAACTATGGATTGAAACTGTGAATCAAAGTAAATCCCTCTTCTCCTTTAAACTGTGGGTATTGAGTATTTTGTCCCAGCCACGGGAAATTGCCTAAGATAGGTGGAAAAATAGATCACTGACTTTCACCTGCCTTCTTTTTGCTAATTAAACTTAAGTTTAACAAAATTTAGGGCAGAGAATAAACCCGCTATGATTTTATTATTTTTAAACATATCTGTGTGTGTGTGTGTGTGTGTGTGTGTGTGTGTGTTTATAGGGATTGAATTTAGGACCTTCACACTGTTACACCCCCCAACCCTGTTTTGCTTTTTTATTTTGTTACAGGGTCTCACTAAGTTGCCCAAGATGGGCTCAAATTTTCTATCCTCTTGCTTCAGCCTCCTAGGATTAAATAGGGACATGCCCAGCTAAACTTATCTGTTTCTTTACTTCTTTCTTTCTAAATCTCTCTTTCTCTGTCTCACTCATTTTCTTGGTTAATATTTCATGTTCTTTTAAAAGTAATGTGCATTGTGATTTTACTACATAGATAAATGTTTCTATGGAGATGTTTTGATAAACAATGAAAATCTTCCAAACATATAAAGTATAAGTGACAATTAGTGAGCCTCCAAAAATGGTTGAAATTTTAATTTAAATTTTACAATAAAGTTAAATATATCTTGCAATTTAACTTATTTTTAGTACCTAGTTTTGAATAACAAGAATGCTTGTTGAACCAAGACAAGAAGATAGTTAAATATCCATCCTATTCATTATACATTTCATAATGTCAACCTAACTCAAGATAACATTGTAGTCTTTTTTCTTATTCTGGAAATAAGTTTCACATTCAGTGATAGGAAGGCATTTTCAAATCAAACAATGCCATGGTTTACATCACGAAGTCCTTAGTATACTAAGGATATACTTAGTATACTCGGTATACACTGATATACTCAGTATACTTAGTATACTGATCTCTTGGAGATCAGTAGCAAATAAACCCCTAGGATACTCATTACCCTGTGTTCAAAAACCTTCTGTGTGAAGACAATTCTGTTTGAGAACAGAGGCTGTCAGCAAACTTCTGCTTTCATTCGAGAACTCGGCATCAGGTGACAAACACAACCTGGACCATCTTCCCCACCCTGACACGTGGTCATGGCTTCCTCTAGTTGAGATCACGTTCACAGACAGACTTGTGCATGCTTCCTGTGAAGTTTTCTTGTGTGTGTGTGTGTTTTTAGCACATTCAGCAAGGTACAGTATTATTCAATCCAGCATGGCTCCAAAGAAAGTGCAGAGTAAGCATGGTGGTAAAAGGAAAGTGCAGAGCAGTAATGAAGGTGACAAGAAAGTGCAGAGCAAGAATGGTAAGAAAGTTTTGAAGAAAATCATTGAATCAAAGAAGGAAATTATTGATAAGCATGAACATGGCATTTGTGTGACTGATCTGGCCTCTGAGTACAAGATGGTGAAGTCGACAGGCTCAACTATATTGAAGAATAAAGATGCATCGAAGTAGCTGATGCGGCAAAAGGAGTAATGCTGTTAACCAGGCAGAGGACACAAGTGCTGGAAAAGGTTAATGTGGTTGAATGAGAAACAGCTGGCAGGTGATAGCATTAGTGAAGCTATGATCTGTGAAAAATCCAAGAAATTGCATAGTGATTTACTGCCATAAAACCTCTTGACAAGTGCAACAAGTGACTAATTTAAAGCTGGTAGAGGGTGGTCTGATAAATTCTGCAAGAGAAGTGGCATCCACAGTATGATAAGACAAGATGTGGCTTTTAGTTCTGATAAGGCCACTGCAGAAGCCTACAAGAAATAATTCTTGGAATTTATGAAAGCAGAAGGATACGTCGCTCAACAAGTGTTTAACTGTGATAAAACATGGCTCTTTTGGAAGAAGATGCTGAACGGAACCTATATCACACAGGAGGAAAAGGCACTGCTGGGTCACAAGCCCATGAAGGACAGATTGACCCTTTTGCTGTGTGCAAACATCAACACTGATCTGAAGATTAAGCCACTATTGTGTACCGTTCCCAGACCCCTCATGCATTCAAGAAACAGAATGTGAGGCCAGACTTCCTGTCATGTGGAGGCCAATGTGAAAGCTTGGGTCACAAGGCAACTGTTCATAGAATGGCTCAACGAGGTGTTTGCATCCACCATTAAATATATTTCTGACAACCAACTGTCTGAAAGGTGGCTTCTTCTGATGGACGATGCCCCAGCACACCCTCCAGCCTTAATGGATGATGTGAACACTAAGTATGAATTCATAAAGGTCAAGTTCTTCCCCTCTAACATGACACCTCTTCTGCAGCCAATGGACCAGCAAGAGATCTGCAACTTCAAGATGCTGTACACAAAGGCGCTCCTCACCAGGTGTTTCAATTTCACGAAGAGATATCCTTGACTCTGAAAGAGTTCTGCAAGAAATATTTCAATGTCTTGCACTGCATCGACCTCATTGAGAAAGCCTGGGAAGATGTCATGTACTGGACCTTAAACTCAACATGGAGGAAACTGTGGCCAGAATGTGTCAATGAACCTGACCTTAAAGGGTCTGATGCACAGGTAGTAGAGGCGATTGTGTCCTTGGGCAAGAGTATGGGTCTGGACATTGATGGTGCAGACATAGAGGAGCTTGTTGAGGACCATAAGAAGGTGCTGACAATGGAAGAACTTGCTGAGCTCCACAGTGAGTTGAAGAGGATTCTACTGAGGAAGAAGACAGGGAGGAGGTTAGCAGTGATGTGATAAAATCTATTATGGAAAAATGGAATAAGCACCATGATTTCTTTGCGAAGCACCAACCCAACATAACTGTAATGAACAGAGTGTTGAATCTGATGAATAACGTGGTCTAGATTAGGCTGTCATGACAAAGAGGAAAGAAATTTTTGATAGATATTGAGGCAAAAGTTAGACAATCAGAATTTGGGATCCTGCTCAGAATTCTCAGAAAAGCAGACTTGCCTTTATTAATTACTCATGACATAATTGGATTTATTCAATTTTTTTTTTTTTTGGTACTGGGAATTGAACTCAGGACCTTGCACTTGCCAGGCAGGCACTTACGCCGCTGAGCCATCTCACCGGCCCTCTTTTTATATATTTTGAATATTAGCCCTTCACCAGATAAATCAGATATGTGGCTTGAAGATATTTTCATATTCTGTGTCTTTCTTTGCATGCTATTAAAATGGGCTAAAGTCTTTAGCTTTGGTGAAGTCTAATTTTATCAAAGTTTCATTCTATAAATCATGCTGTTGTATCAAATCTGAGAGCTGAGAACTATGCCTAGCCTTAGGTCCTAAATATTTTCTCTTAATTATTTTCCAAAACCTTTATAATTTCACTTCTCACATTAAGTGCATGATCCACCTTGTGTTATTTTCTGTCTAAGTTGTGGGATTTAGGCTGGGGTTCGTTGTTTTTTTTTGTTTTGTTTTTCCTTATGTATATCCAGTTTCTACAACATTGTCTGTTGAAAAGCTATGCTTGTACCACTGAACTTTTTACAACCTGTCAAAATTAAATTAAGAAGAATTGTGTGGGTCTATTTTTGGGCTCTTTACTCTGTTCCATTGGTCTATTTATATGTTTCTCTATAAATACTGCATTGTCACAAGTATTGCAGTTTATGTAAACTTTAACATTGGGAAAATTGATTCCAATCATCATGTCACCTCCCCCTTCCCTTCCTTTCCTTTCTCTTCCCTCCCTTCCCTTCTCTTCCCTTTCCATCCCTTTCCTTCCCCTTCCATCCCCTCACTTCCTTTCCCTTCCCCTCATTCCCCCCACCCCCCCAGCCTAGCCAAATGCTGTCACACTCTTTTTTTTTTGTCCTTAGTAAAACTCAATGATTTGTAATTCTATGCTTGATATTTTATCTATCATGTAGACATTATTCTGTTACATAAAATACCTGGGCTAGCAGGGCATGGTGGTGCACACCTGTAATCCCAGCACTTGGGAGGCTGAGGCAGGAGGATTTCTGTGAGTTTGAGGCCAGCCTGAACTGCATAGTGAAACTTTGTCTCAACAAAATAAATAAATAAATAAAAATTTAAAAAAATAAAAAGACACAGAGAGAGAGAGAGATTGAGATTCTGGACTCTTTCTCATAGGTGGACACTGCATTTAGGGTCAACAAGCAGCCAGACACTCACAATCTTTTGTGGGCTGTTGTTTCTTCACTTTTAGTTAGAGCTTTTGCAGTGCTACTCCAGTATCATCTTGATTCCCTAGGTACTGCTAGGGCACCTTCTTTCCCATACACATTGCTTGAGGAAGGCTGAATAGATGTTGCAAGGTTGGGCTGCTAGACCTTACTTCCAGAAGGAAGTTTTTGACACCCCGGAATCAAATGGCAAGGAGTCTGCCGTGGTGGGAGTCCCTTCCACATAAGTCTTACGGGGGTGCCAAGCATCCACATCCAGAACACAAGGATAAAACAACCAAACAAACAAACCTTTCCATGTTGAGCTGGTTGTTGTGAGAACTTTCCTTTTTCTTTTGATGCCTGGTCCTCTAGTATCTCTTGGAAGAGGAGGAAGTCTCAGAGAAAGTTTCCTTTGGCTGCTGTTGATACCTGGTCTCTCAACTGATTCCCCAGTTGATTGCTCAGAGTGCAAAGCTCGCCTGCTGTTGTCAGCAAAGGGAAGGAATGAGCCAACGTGGGCTGCTTTGTGTTTCTTGATGGGGTTGGGAAATTCCTGGGTCAACTTCTTTGGTTGAGTGTGGGATTATAAACTTCCTTGCATTAGGTAGTTCTGCCAGTTCTGGAACGCCAAATTCTGGCCTTCCTCTTACTTCCTTTCAGTATTTTCCTTTGGTTGTTTCATTATTCTCAGGGTTCGCAGTTGTGCATATTGGGGAAGAACACAGATAAATGGGAAATGGAATCTTCTCCAGAACAAATGCTGTAAATTAATTTTGAATATAAACATTTGATTTAAAAAATTAAAAAAAAAATATATATATATAAAATCAACAGCCAATTTCAAAATATAACCACATTTCCTTTTACCAATCTAATTGGAAATATCAAATAACATTTACAATCCACACACAGCTCAATAAGTTTTTAGCAGGGGCCACTGTCTATAATATTATCCATGATCTGTTCTTCACCATCATTTACAGTTCACTTATTTTCTCACTAATGTATTCATTTGTTCTATTGTACCAGACAAGTGTAATAATACCATCTAATGGGAAGGGGGCACAAAAGGCTCCTTAATTTTCCAGTTGCTTTTATTCATTCCTTCAATGATTAAATGCTTATATTACAATTAATAATACAATATTATGGTAGACAGTGGTGCACAAAGTCAATTAAGATGTGCTTTCTGTGACTTTTAAACTTGAATTTAACAAATAAGACTAAGAACAATAGCAGAATACATTCTTATTAAGTAGAATGTGTAATTTATTTTGATTACAAACCTATTTTTAAAGCACTGTGTACTTGGGCTAAGATGTATTTTTAAAGAGACATCCACACACAAATATTCATAGTTAAATAAATACCACACAACATATAATAATGGTAAAGCCACAAATAATATAGACAAATAAAATTGCATTGGTCTAATATTATAATTTTTTGCTAACTGAACTCAATGAGATATTAACATTGATGCTGCATGAAGTTTAATAATCAGCAACTTCAAGTAAAAATAAGATGAAAATAAATTAAAAATAGCTTTATAGATAATATTTGCATGCAAAAAGCATTCAAACTGATAGGTTATTTTTATAATAACTCAGACTGGCTATTCATTTCTTAAATTCCTTCAGAAATTAAATCAAGGGAAAATGAGAGATTTTTTAATGAAGGCCATACAACAACTAGAGAGAAGTTAATTATTTACGTGCCTTACCTTAATGTAAACCTCCGAAATGACTATTAATTGTCTTAGTTTATGAAGTTTTATATTATCAAGAGATTCAGAAAATTATATTTCTCACTAAAGAAAAAAATAAAGTAAAAAATTTCTGATTGCTCATTAATTCCAAAGCCAGTTATTTAATTTCAATTACTCTATTTATAAGAATCAATAAAAAGCTATTTTTTAGGGAGAGGAATCAAGATGAGCTGATAATCAATGCAATACTAAGAAATCTTACATTGATCATTTGCAAATGAAAAATGACTTTATTTTAGAGATTTACAGTAAAGAATCCTAATAATGTTTATGTTTCAGTTTCAAAAGGCATATATCTAACAATGATATTTTATGATTAGACAGTGGTGCTTAATGGCTGTGCCTTGGCACAGTTCACAAACTACTTTCATGCATTCAGATATTTCACAGGAAATTAAGGCACAAGAAAAGACTTAGCAAAAGTCGCAATGAACCTAGACTCAGTTTTTCCATTACTCCACACTGTTTCTTAGGGCAGTTATTTACACTTTTAGAAATAAACATAGGTGTTTGACTATACCAGGGAAAATATACCCAGATACTTTACTGTTTAAAATTCTAGAAACCTTCTGAAACCTCTTCAACAATGGTTACATTTAGTAATCATTTAAGTGATAGAAATGTGAATTACATATTTAATCATTTGACTTTCTTATTGAGGCAAGTGACTGTGGCTAATGGCACAGGGGTAACACCAAGCAGTGACCCTCTCCCTTCACAAATATAGCTGCTGGAAGGCAGATGGAGTTGCCAGTTGTGCCAGGCGCAGGTGATTACTGCCCAGCCTGACACCACCAGAAAACTATCCATTCACTTTCCTAAAAGCCAACAGCAAAAGGAGAGGAATTTGTGAAGTCGCTAGCCCATATGGCTGGTAGTGAGTTAATCTGCGTCTGAGCAGCAGGTAGCAAGAGCCAGTCTCTCTGCTGGGGCTGTTAGTAACCCAGGGGCAGATCAGGGCACAGCAGGGAAGGGGATCAACGCAGGCTGCAAATACAGTCAGGAATGTGGCAGGAAATTATTTCTGAAAACACACTTTGCAGCAGAAGGGTGACCATCAGATGCTACCATTTCACTTCAGTAATTATATAGAGCTGTCCATGTAGGTGTAAATTAAGCTATAAGATAGTGTTGTTGGGAGATTTTTCTTTAGGTAACATCTTGCATTAAAATAATTACTTCGAATGTCTCTTAATGTATACAGGAGGGATATTTTTAAATTATGAAAAAAGAGGAATTGCTCTAGATTACTTATACTAGAAAATGATATGGACCTATTCAAAAAGCAGGAATGTAAAGATGAGTAGTCTGGTACGTAAAAAGAGAAAATAGGGGCTAGGTAATAGTAACTACCTAGATAGAAGTAATAAAATGAAAATTTATTTAAGAATTACTTGAAAACAAGAAAAGGTTGAGTTATGGGGAAAATTTGGCACCAAAAATTAAATAAGGAACTAGGCAAACAGTAGAAATATTAAATGATGCTTATTAGTGTCTTTATTCTCTCACTCTCTGTCTCCCCTCTACCCATATGTTTGAATGTAAAGTTCAACGCTAAGATATGGCATAGTCTGTGTTCACAGAATTAAAGTTAAAGCATTCACAAAAATGAACTAGACCAAGGAATCTGCTTACATGTAGACTTTTTTGTTTCTTAACTATGAAAATAAATCAACTGATTTTTCTAAACTTATACAGACATAACATTGTTGTCATTCTTTAAATATTGAAGACAAAGGTCAAAAAGATGAAAGGAGCAAAGAGGACTTAAATCTGAATTAGAATAATAACCATCCAAGAATAGACCATATTTCTGTTACACAGTGTAAAAGTTTGGTATAGTACTTCAAGGTATCTTCCCAGTATCGCTGTTTCAATGGATGATTTTAGGAATAAAGGTCATGTCTGGAACACGGATCTCAAGACACAGAACAGGAATATTTTCTTTTAGAGACAGAATTAGTTGAGTGCTTAATATGTAATGATATAATGCTCCCAAGAAAATTTTGGAAGATACACAGAGATAACCAAGATAGTACTAGCTGTTGTACAATTAATAAATAGAGAAATACTGTAAATGTATTTTCCATGGTATTACCAACTAGTGTTGCATAGGGAAAAATATTTCTAGAAGACTGAAACTGCTTATAAATTACCGTACAACTTTTATGCTTACTCTTAAAGATCCTTAAGAACATATTCTCTGGAAAGGGAAAGAATTAATCAGCGAGGGTCAAGTCTATGTGTAAGGTCAGAGTGCAGCTGAAACCCCTCTTCTTCATTCTGAGATCAGTGGCCTTTAGTTTCAGTATACTGCATTTCCTCTTCTTTTAGAGCATAGCTAAAATTCTATAATGAAAATGTTTAGCATTTATATGGGTCTACAGTCTGGTCTTGTGATGGGGTGTGGATGCATCCACAGTGAAGCATATTTTGCTTTTTTTCTAGAAATGTGGAAAGTGAAATATACTAACTCTTGCCACAAAGTAGTTGCTCAGAGGTATTTCCTGACCAAGTGGACAAATGGTTTCCCACCATTCGTAAATGTTCAATAAATGGTTACCCACGGTTGTCCTCTGACACCGTGCAGGCTAAGTCAGGTTTTTTTCTTTCAAATTGCAACAGATGTCCAAAAAAGTTTTTTAGTTGACATTGTGAGCAAATCAGCATTTTAACTGAACCTCAGTGTTTTGGATGATGAAAAATGGAAGAGAAATAGCTTTTTCAGGCAGATAGCTAGCCAGGCACAAAGGCCTACAGAAATTTTCCGGGATTTGCCCAGGAAAAACAACAGAATAATATAAGGCCTAATGTTATTCATATCATTTCTGAAATTGAATCACAAAGCTTCCATAGAATGTGAAGTTCAAATTATTGTAACTCTGCTAAGAATATTACAAGTGAAAAGGCAACAAGGCCTAAAAGTGATGGTTTGGAAGAAGTTTGATGATTTTTGATGATCAAGGGATGGGTCAGCAACAACAAAAATCATACAGAGGTATCCACCACCATAAGGATTGAGGGTCATATTTTTATAGATGTTAGTACTATTTAGGGTAGCTTCAGCTATCTAAGTTTCTGAGAAAATATTAGTATTATTGTGTTGAAGGAGCTTACGCTTTTTAAAATGGGAGGAACATTTATTTTTATTTGTAGATGTACATACTTCTTTTTGGCAGTGCTGGGGACTGAAGCTCTGAGTAATATTGCCAGCCCTTTTTAAAAAATTTATCTTGATACTGTCTAACTAAGTTGCCCAGGCTGATCTTGAACTTGTGATCCTCATGCTTCAGAATTCCAAATAGCTGGGACTACAGGTGTGCATCACCATACTTGAGTATCACCATTTTCTATGTAACTCTGCATTGTCTAGAAACATATGACTAACATTAGTCACACACAAACATATCTATACCGATTTACAGGGTAGTACACAGAAAATTCACATTCACTGTTCTATTTTACAGCTGAAGTAATCATTTCCCTTAAATTATGATAAATATAGTAGATCCCCTTTTACTATGAAAGAACAGAAATTCTGTTATTAAAAATAAAAAATTGATGTTACTAATTCTGATAATATATTTGAAATACATCTATGTTCCTTTTTTAAATTACATTTTACCATCAAAATAATGTATGGACATGATTAAAAGAAGATTCTACCCTGCCCCATACCCACCACTAATTCCTAAAGGCAGTGATTTTCGGCTTATTGTGTTTGTTCTATTATCCATATCTTTAAATAACCTGCATGCGTAACTTCTTTTTTTTTTTTTTTTCTTGTGGGTACCGGGGGTCGAACTCAGGACCTCATGCTTGCCAGGCAGGCATTTATGCCTCTGAGCTATCTCACCGGCCCAATAACTTCTTAATTTATGAAAATATCATTTGTCTGTTGCCTTCCTGCTATGACTAAAACATAGAAGATTTAAATTATCATTTTACCTTCATGCATTTCAAATACAGTTATATCATTGTTTTTATTTTTTTATTTTTGGCTATCAGAGCAAGGAATATAAATTAATATATTAAGTATCTATGTGACCATTAATCAGTTTAATAAATCTTCTGGGTAAACTTTCTGTGTGAATCTTCCAAACACATTCTCCTTTCTTTCTTGCCAAATTTAGTGGGATTTTTTGCCATACAAATATTTATTCTTTTATATCTATCTATGATAGCTTATTAAAAACCCTTGCACTGAATGTGTTTTGAAATTCAGAAATTTTTGATATAAGGAAATATTACTATAAAGATACTATGTATAATTTGTATATAGTTTGTAAGATCCCTGTCAAGTATGCACCAGATCCTCTAATTAAAACCTTTTATTAAATTTATGGCCAACAAAACATACCTATATCTAAAACAAGTGTGATGAACAAAATAAATAAATAACTTCATGTTATTTTGGTGAGATTTTGTCACTAAGTGAATTAAGATTAGGTAAAAAATTTCAGCCAATTGTAGGCTGGGGAAATCTGCTTTTCAGAGATCTTAAAATATGGAAATTATGGATGAGAGATTGTGGGAATATACCAAAGAATAAATTTCTGCTAAACTCTTAACACAATGGTTCCTTACTTTGTCAATATGAATTGTGTCGGTCCACTTCTGTCTCTGTGGTGTCATGCCCTCTTCACTCCTGGGGGCCTCTCTGCCCAGATGCCTGCCTCTGAGCCTAGGCCCCTTCTGTCTAATAGTACTCACTTCCTGTTCTACGGTGTCAGGTATCAGGTCAATAACACTTATAACCCGCTCTATGTTAAGTATGTTTTCTCTTCTATGTCTGTGGGTTGATATTTCCAAATGGAAAGGGGACCAAGAGATGAAGGGAGGGGGTGAGAGAAGAGAAGGAAATGAAAAAAGTATTAAGATTGTCACATGTACATGTATCAACTCCCCACGAGGAATTTAATCATTATGTATTAATAAAATGTAAGCATTAGAAAAGATTAAAAAACACATCATCATTAAAAAATAAAATAAGGGCCGGTGAGATGGCTCAGCGGCTTAAGCGCCTGCCCGGCAAGCGCAAGGGCCCAAGTTCGACTCCCGGAACCCACATACGAAAAAGGGGCCAGTGATATCGCTCAGCGGCACGGGCGTCTGCTGGCGCGCAAGGTCCTGAGGTCGACCCCCCGGTACCCACACACACAAAAATAAATAAATAAAAAATAATAAAAAATAAAATAAAAGTGGTATGTCAGTAATCCGCTGACATTACTCTATATGAATATGGGTCATAGAGATCCAGTGACCATATCCATTTTAATACCAGTTTTAATCCTACTTTGTTTCTCTGCATCCTTTTAGGAAATGTATCTTTCACTTCATCGAAATTTCCACCCAATATATTTCCTGCCAGCATCTTATGAATAGTGGAACTCTCAGATTCTGCATTAAAAAGTGATCTGAAGTGTGCTGACCTTGCCTCTCTGGGCAAGGCAAATGCCTTCATGCAAATTAACGTATTTCCAGTTGCCTGCAACATCCTGTACTGCTCCTCCCCCTGCTCTTGTCTTCAAAGTTTGTCATAATATAACATTTATTAATGACCCTTATCTCTTACATTTAGAGTGAAAATATCAATATAAAAGCATAGTTGTATTAAAATATAATATATAATTTAAATGTAATTTTTGGATGGAAAGTAAATAAATTTATTATGCTAATTTAACATTAAAAGGAAAATTTCCAAACAATAACTACAAAGAATTTTAAAAGGGAAAATTTCCAAACAATAGCTACAAAGAATCACTTTACCCACAAAGAAGATGCTAATGTATAGACTATAAAAATATAGTTTGATTTTATTGGCAAATTTACCACAGAATGCAGTAAACAGTAAATGAAAATTCAGATGTACTTTCAGATTATAAGTGTTTTCCTGATTAAAAAAATCTAAATTTGAACCTAACTCTAGTTACTAAGAACAGTGGTTATGTATTTTTGAGACAGTAGTAAGAAAGCTCAGATGATTAAGAAGCATAAAATTATGCAATGTATTCCATGAAAGTGAATATTTTCATATCTATATATTTTATTATGTACATTAAAATCATAAAATAAAATTTATTTTAAAATAAAATTAAAAGAGACTAAGAAAATATTTGAAAATTATTAGTAATTCAGTAAAATATGTCAGTAATTATTAATTCAAGGAAAGCTGATCCTTGGTATATATTTTCATTAGTAATTAGATATAAATCTAGAACTTCTGAGTTCCTCAATACATGGTTATCTTTGTTTAAAGGAGTACATTATTGCAGAATATTCAGGAAATTTTATTTCAAGAAATAAATTAGTTGCTGTTGAAATGCCACTCACATTCCTCCATTTTGGCATTTCATTGTATGTTTGCCCCACTTTCAATTACCAGAACTTGTATTTCATTATGGGAGGGTTTTTACACAAGTACTTTTGCTTGTCCATGTGATAGTCCAGAAATGCTAAGTAACTAATTTCCAAGAGTAGTACACAAATGATGATGGATGAGACTTGTGTATAAGTATTTCAGTTCTTGTTAAGGACCTAATATTTGTGCCCTCCCATCATCATCCCCCAAAAAATCCATATAAAAGTCCTAACATTCAATGTGATTGTGAAATAGAAATATATGGAGTGTGGGTACTTGGGTCGTTGAGGAGGTGATAAAAGTTAAATGAGGTTGGAAGAGTGGGATCAAAACAATCATGTTTAATTTAAAATATATGTTGTCCAAGTGAGTAATATGCCTGCCACATTTGTTAATTGATCTTCAGGAAGAAAACAGTAAAGAAATATGCAATATGATTAATGGCAGAAATACTGAGAATATAGGAGTTTTACAGGCAGACCTTTGAGTGAATTTATATCAATAGAGTGCTTGAATTAGTTCTATCAAAAATAGGTCACTGAAAGGAACTACTAATGTCCCTTCAGTGTATCAATTGTTTTTTTTTCATATATTGTTAAGAATTGGGTCAGGTACAGGAAGTGGCTACTACATCATGCTTCTAACCAAAACCCATCATTATTTTTTCCCTTAACCTTTCTAGACCTATTTCTTCTTAGTCTTCTGGAAGAAAGTCTTCTTTCTTGTCTTTTGCACTATCCTTTCTTTTATATTATATACCTCAGACTCAATACTTGCGTTTTTCATACTTGAGTATTCAACTGAAACTTTCTTCTGTAAGATTCCAGGTACTTTTTTCTCTTTTTCATTAATATTATTCAAGTCCCTCATAATTACCTCAGTTGCAGGGTTTATTGAATAAAATGCCACTATTCAAAGACAGCAAATGGAAGGTAGACTGCTTTGCCAGTTATTGACAGCAAGAACCTGTTGCCTGTATCCAAGATTCAGAAATAATGTATTGTTGTAGAGTTTATTAATTTCTTTAAAGCCTTTTGTACAAGCTCATATTAATTGTGTCTCTAAGCTTCATTCCTCAGCTTAACAATGTTGAAGTTTCCTAATTGGAATCTGGACTGTAATTATAATTTACTTAGCTGGTATTTACAAAGTGTGTTTCCTCTTACAACTCTGAAAGTAGTATACTATGTCAAAAGTTTTGAAAAAGAGGTATGAGGGGGCCTGACCAGACATGGAAGCTTTGTGACATGCATATCACCTCTGAAAGTAAGGGCATTTGTATTTCTCAGATGCTGTCTAGGAGTGTAAGTGATCCTTTTCCTATTTTCATTTTGTTTTATTTCAGAAGGAAAAGCTTGTGAACTCAGGTACTAACTACTGGAAATCTTTAAAAGTACTCAAAGTATAAAATCTTCTGGAAGAATATTTCCTGTGTTTATATTTCACTGCTGACTCATTTTAGGTGTTAAAGATTTCAGGTGACTAAAATATCATCGGGGATCAAATTCAAAAAATTTTTATTTTATGGAAAAAAGTAAAACAAAATTTCATAACAAAATACTAGGAGAATAAGAACAGTTAATACACTGCATTTTGTTATCTTTAAAGTAGTTGCTCAGAGTGCAAGATATGGACATAAAAATGTCTCCAATCAGTATTAGCAAACCTTTCTTTTCAATGCAAAGATACTAATAGTATAACTGACTTGCACTTTCCCCCTTTTCCTGTCCATCCTTTCCCCTTTCCCCATCTTCGTTCCTTTTTCCTTTGGAACAATTTCTTCCAGACATCATAAATTCAAAGACCCAGTTCAAAAATGGGCATCTGAGATGAATGAATACACACTTCTCAGATGAAGAAATACAAATGGCAAATAAATGAAAAAATTTCCAACATCTTTGGTCATTTCAGAGATGCAAATCAAGACAACGCTGAGATTCCATCTCACTCCCAAAAGAATGGCTATCATCAAGAAATCAGCCAATAACAAATGCTGGAGGGGCTGTGGGGAAAAAGGAACCCTTCTCCACTGTTGGTGGGAGTGTCGACTGGTGCAACCACCATGGAAATCATTGTGGAGATTCCTCAAAAAAAAAAAAAACTAGGACTAGAGGTTTCATTTGACCCAGGTATTCCCCTTCTGGGTATCTTCCCAGAAGAATCAAAAGCATCATACCACAATGATATATGTGCACCCATGTTTATAGCAGTACAATTTGTAATAGCTAAAGCTTGGAAACAACCCAAATGCCCATCAACCGAGGAATGGATAAAAAAGATGTGGTATTTTTATACAATGGAATACTACTCAGCTATAAAGAAGGATGAACTTGAGACTTTAATAGGTAAATGGATGCTACTTGAGACCATACTCATAAGTGAAATAAATCAGACTCAAATGTGTAAACATTGTATTGTCTCCCTGGTGTGAGAAACTGAAAGTAAATAAGGTCTAAATGTACAATAGATGTTGCAAAATGGGAAGAAATTGTTCAAAAGGTCAAATTCAAAGTTTTTAACTCAAGCTCCAACTCACTTCAACATTCACCCTGCTGAGAAGCTAATACACAAACGGTTTCTAGAGACGGCCATTGTCACTGAGAGTTGAAGATATCAAAAATTTGGTGCTGCAGATTTGACACCTAGAAAAATGCCTGATGCTGTCTCGAAAAGTATATTGTCTAAAATCTAAGCTAGGGCCAGGGGTGTAGCTCCGACACACAGCACCTGCCTGGCAAGCACGAGGTCCTGAGTTCGATTCCCAGTTCCAAAAAAATAAATGAAATCTAAGCTAGATGAGAGAGTGAAATTTGTTTTAAAAATTTTATGCAGTAATTCAAAATATAAGCATATCTAATGGTGGGGTGTAAATACATTCATCAAAGAAGGGCAGTAAATTTAAGTTGATTATTCTAATAGATGTTTATTAGTCTATTAAATGGTGTATATGTATATGATATTTGGGAGACTTTTAGAATTATACATTAAAAGACAGGAAATTTTAATAGGATTGAGGTATGATCTTTTACATCCCTTCTCTTTTCTTATAAAATATGAGATGTGTTGGGAAAGAGAAGCAAAGGCTGCTGCTACAATAACATTCATTGAAAATTCAAACTTGATATTCTTATCTGTTATTGCTGTCACTGATAAAAACTGCAAGTTACTGAGTACAACTATAGACCAACCATTAGGCAAACCACACTATATCTTCTAATTCTAATGCTCTCTATCAACAGTTAAAAATCTAAAATTTAGAGAGACTGAGTGACTTCTCCAAGCATATACTTTACAAGATAATGACTTGTTGAAGGTTGAAGGCAGGCTATTTTAATTACAGAATTTTTTAGTAGATTTTGAATTTCATAATAAAATTGTCACTTCATTTGTTCAGTGTAAGTATCAAGTAAAATAACATATCTGAGTAAGCTTTGTAAATGGACAGCACAAAACGTCTGAAACATTTTATCCTGCTTAAAGGACACTAACAATGCAGACTAGTCAGACACAAAATATTACTAGAAAGGAACAGACAATAGATTCTTATGTCCTGAAGAGAAACAAGTCTTATCTACAGAGGATAAAAGATTTCTGAGGATACAGTTATTTAAGGCAAATGAAAATATTTGAAAAGGGAAGATGAGTAAAAGAAGTCCATGATAGTGAAATGGAAACTACTGAAGGAAATCCTCCATTTAATATACTTAGTGCTGGATTTGGTATTGTGTTAGACATAAAGAAATTCTGGTTTCAGAACAGAAGCTCGTTCTTTTAGAAAAAGCTCAGGAAATCATTGGAGAACGGTGCATATGCCATTTGGCTGTCCTGATGGTGACCTGGAACTAAAGCTCCTGAAATGTAATTTACTTTCTATTGGAATCTGAGAATAAAGTGTGAATGACCCTTGCAGCAAAATCGAGCAGTATTAATTCACAAATTATTCTCCATTCTGAGGTGAGGCGTTTTCTTTTCCTTCAACTGAAGCTGATTTTAAACTGTAATTTCATGTTCCCTATTGTGTCATAAAATGTAAATATGATAGATAATTCTATGAAGTAATACAGACCCCTGATAAATAAGAAAAAAAAAAACTCACAAAGTGTGAGACAATGGGAATTCAGGAAGGAAATTTTCTTAAAATAGAAAAAACTAAGATTTGTCTCGGACTTTGACAATTATCTTTCAGAATTATTCTTTCCTTTTAGGGTTCTCACTCTTTGATTTTGGATGTTTTTCTGTATTCTATCACAGTGTAGGTCTCCTTATGCCATCATACGTCTCTTCAATTTTGTTACAGAGTAATTTTCCAACATTCATTCAGAATTTACTTTGTGGTAGACACCACACTGATTACTTTTTGAAATGATCCTATTGAATGTTCAAAAACATTATGTAACATTATCCACTCTGTGTTACCATAATTCTCATTTTTATCGGAGGAATATTACATGCTGAATAAGTGCTACAACTAGAATTCAAATCAAAAGAGCCTCTTTCGTGTTATTACACATCTACGTACTTGAGATTACTTGTTTAATACTAATCTCTCAGACTGTCAAATACCCAAAATAGCAAGTTTGTTTCATTTGCTTCTATAATTCTAGGGTTTAGCCTGGTATTTTGTATATTGTAGACATACAAAAAGTATACAGCTTCAATGCATCAAGATTAAAGAACAGGGCGGGTGAGATGGCTCAGCGGCATAAGAGCCTGCCTGGCAAGTGCGAGGTCCTGAGTTCGACTCCCAGAGACCACATACAAAAAAAGGGCCGGTGATATCGCTCAGCGGCATGGGTTCAACCCCTGGTGCCCACAAAAAAAAAAATTAAAGAATGTCGAGAAGTTACATTAAGAACATTAGTGCAAGTAACTTGAATGGGAAAATAAACTTGATGAAAGTCATAAAAAAGAACAGGCACCTGTAAAGGATTCCCACTTATAGCCAATATGGGGTAAAAGTGAGCAGATGGATCCTTAATCCTAAGCCAACTGACACTGGGTAAAATATATGACAAATTTTCCTAAGGATATTTAACACTGCTTAATAAAATATGCAGGAAAGGAGACAAGTACAAGAGAGCTACTTCATGTAGAAGGACAGAACAAGAGAGCTTGAACTTAATGCCCAAATGTTTCCAGGGCATGATGCACAAGGGGCATTCCAGAGGATCCTGGGTTGAAAAACAAAGATCCTGGAGTCCAGGAAGTTGAAGGTGGCTAGTGGCTAGAGTACATGGGGCTGAGTGTGGGAGAGAAAGAACGGCTCGGTGAGATACCTGGGGAGCAGCACTGCCCTCCTCTTGAGGATTCAGGTGAGTGCTGATTATTGCACTGAGAAAAGTTTTATTTTAAAGACAAAACAAACAATATTAACACATATCTAAATTCCAGTGTAAAGGTGCACTGGGTTTTGTAAAAGAGAAAATGACGCTCAGGTATCAGAAGTACGGAAGCCATTGAAGGACTGCAGCTTGTGGTGACCTGAGTACACGTGCTTATCTCAGAAGTTGCTGTGTTTGTGTGGAAATACATGAAAAGAGTGAAGCAAGGCCAGGGGAAATGGCAGGTAGCCAAACTTGAAGACCTCTTACTCCACTCTAATGTGTTCTCATTCTCCTTTCAAGAATTAAAGTAATTGGCAGGTCATTTTACAAAGAACTTTAGTATCAAAGAATACTTCCAAAGGTCCAAAATAAGTTCAAAGTGACAGCTTAATTTATATAGGGAAAGGGGTGATGTGGGTGTTCTCAAAAGCCAGATTTCACACAACAGTAGGGGCTAAATCTGGTTATCTGAGGGTGCAGCAGAAAAGAAGACACGGGTCTTAATCGAAGCTGGTCTTTTTCATGATATGCAGGCACTCTGACCTCTCCCCCTCCATTTCAGTCAGCTTCATCAATCATTTCTGACCTCATCAACCAGGCTTTCACCCAACTCCTTGGCTATGCACTTCAGACTTTTGAATGATATTTTTCCAGTTTCATCATTATTTAAGAGCTTCAAAACCTTTAGGATTTCTTCCTTGGTATCTTTTCCAGACATTTTCTGACTCATCACATTCAAAGAGCCACTAAAATTAATTTTTCCTGCCCATTATTAATTTTGCATACCAGTTTTTTTTTTTTAATTTCTTGAGTTCGGAGCCCAAGGCTTTCATTGTCACCTTTAGTTCTTTAACATCAATGGTACCAGTTCCGTCAGCATCAAAGAAATCAAAAGCTTTCCTGATATCCTGTTTCTGCTCTTCAGTAAGCTGTGGCTTAGGATTTGTCCTTTTTGGGCATTTGACAGTGTGTTTGCCAACTTAAAACTGGAGGCCATTGCTGACAGACTATCACTGTTGTTAAGGTAGCAGCTTATACTGGTATTGCATAAGAGGGAAATACATAAGGTTGTGCAAAGAATCACCTAAAAGATTTAGGAAAAAAAATGAAGTCTGAAACTCACACAGGGCGATTTAGAGTTCCTTCTCCAGTGGCCACTCCTCCAAGTGGAAATCCTCATAACTAAAAATTATGAGAAAGGTCATGTAGACAACTTAGAGGGTTTTTCCCCAGTGGTACCAAAATTAGTTCTCAACTAAATATGTTCTAGTGATCTTTATTAAAGTTTAAAAGCAAGACCCAAAATGATCAAATACTTTCTTAGTAACCAAACCACATTCCAAAAAAAAAAAAAAATAGAAAAGAAATTCAAGTGTATTTATAGGAATGAATCTTTATACGTGCATTTACTTTATTTTTTCAAGTACCAATAGTCAGATATAGATTTTCAAGGTGTACGCTACACTGGATTGATATGTGTGTATGTTGGGTAACGACAGTCGCAATCAAACTAAATAACACATCCATCACCACAATGCTGTACATTAGATGGCTAGACATTGTTCATTGTATAACTCAAACTTTTGACCTTTGATCACCTTCTCCATTTCCCCCAAAACTCAGGCTCTGGCAATCAGCATTCTACCGTATGTGTTCATTATTTTAAAATTCCAAGCCGGGCATGGTGGTGTTCACCTGTAATCGCAGCACTGAGGAGGCTGAGGCAAGAGTTCAAGGCCAGCCTGGGCTACATAAGCGTGTTTAAGGCTAGCCTGCATTACATAGCAAGACCCTGTCTCAAGAAAAAACTAAATAAATAAAAAATAAAATAAATTCCACCTACGGTGAGGCCGTACAGTATTTGTCTTTCTGTTTACACTTAATTCACTTAACGTGTGCTTTCTTTTTTGTGTGTTTTAATAGCATTCCTGTGTGTCTGTACCCTATTTTCTTTATTTTTATCTGTCAGTTTATCTTACCATCACTTCCGTATCCTGGCTATAATGTGTAATACTGCAATAGATATGAGCGTTCATGAGAGATGCAAGTTGAAGATAATAGTTTCACATAACTCAGATGTTAAAGCACTGATCATGTAGAAATAAAAAGAAAAGTAGTCCTCATTAAGTTTAAATTCACAATCTTAGACACTGAAACAAAGATTCACACTCAAGCAAAGAAGCATATGTTAGTCAGCTTTTGGTCACTACAAGAAACACCTGAGATAGCCAATTTATAAAGAGAGAAAGGTTATTTTTGGCTCAAGGTTTGGACCCACTCGGAGGTGTGCCAGATGGCAATGATAGATACTGTGTGATAGAACAAAACCATTCATGGCCAAGGAGGAAAAAGTTATGAAAGAAGTGGCTGGGATCCCATAGCCAGCTTGAAGGGCACAAACCTAATGACCCAAAGGCCTCCCTCTATGTTTCACTTCTTAAAGTTTCACCCCCTTCAAAGACTGAAGACCTCAGCATTTTGGGGATGTTCAGAATTCAAACTATACAACCAGGAAACATTCTATAAAGGAGAGAAAATCACTCAAACGAATCAGACTGAAAAATATAATGATAGAACTAATAGACAAGAGAATAAAAAGTTCTTACAAGTGTATTTTATATATAAGAAATCCAGAGGAAAAATAACATGTTGGGAAGAAATCAGGAAAATACATAAAATGATACATAAAATCTAACTTGTAAGAATGAAATTGAGATAGTCTGAGACAAAACCATACTGAATTGGACAAATGGCAGATAGGTGCTGCCGAAGAATATGGTAGTGACTTTAAAGACATAGTAATTAAAAGTATCTAAACTGAAACAAAGAGGAAGCTGCTTTAAAAATTGGGAATTGGTGACCTATGAACAGTGGTCGGACATACACGTATTTGGAGTCACTGAAGGGTGGGACAGAAAAAGTATCTGAAAATATAAATAGCAGATAATTTACCAAACTGGATGGAAACTATAAAGTGACAGTTAAAAAATGCTCAGGGAGCCCTAATCATGAGAAACATGAAGAAAATTACCCCAATGCACTTCATAATCAATTTACTTAAAGTCAGTGATGAAGACATTTTCAAAGCTATCACTTGGTTGCACAATAGGGAACATATTCCCTATGTAGGAATAAAGACAACGAAGACCATAAATGTAATGCTGACAATAATTCACACAAATACAAATGAGCAACATCTTCAAAGCATTGAAAGAAAAACACCACAAACCTACAGTTCTCTACAAAGCAAAAATATGCTTTAAAAATTAAAGTGAAGGGCCGGTGAGATGGCTCAGCGGTGTAAGCACCTGCCTGGCATGCGCGAGGGCCCGAGTTTGACTCCCAGATCCCACATACGAAAAAAGGGCCGGTGATATCACTCAGTGGCACGGGCGCCTGCTGGCACTCGAGGTCCTGAGGTCGACCCCCGGTGCCCACCAAAAAAAAAAATTAAAGTGAAAGACTTTTTTAGATATAAAACGCTGGAAGAATGTACCACCACCATAAAAGAAGTGCAAGAAATGTGAGGGCAGAACTTTTAGCATAAAAAGAAAAGTATACTAGTTGGGAATCAAGATCTACTTGATGACCCCAAATAACACCTATTTGGCTAAATGTAATGTTTTAATTAAAATATCTTTAAAAATAATTAGTAAATATAATTTAAAAGTAGCAGAAAAGCTTCAACAGGAAACAGTGTAGGGCTGTCAGGTTACTATACTGTATGTCAAGTTTTATACTACCATTTAAAAAGTCAACTGTGGTGTGTTAAAGCTGTTTACTATAAACTCAAAAGGAACAACCAAGTAATGGTACAACATAGATAATAAACCAACTACAAAGAAAATGATACTAAAGTACATTGAGTTAATACAAAGGAAGCCTGGAAATACTGAAAATTTAAAACGAAACAATGGGACAAATAGAAAATAAGGGGCAGTTCAATTTAATCTTCTCTATATTAATAATCTCTTTAAAAGAAAGTGTCCTAAACACCGCAATTAAAAAGGAGATATTGTAAGACCGGTTAAAAAAGTAAAGCCAAATTAAGTACTGCATATAATAATCTCTTTTGAAATATAAAGACACTGGAAACATGTACAAAAAAGGGGGGGAAGGGAATCAAAAGATAAGTGGAGAGGGCAGGGAGGGGGGCAGGAAAGGGGATGTAAAAAGGAATGAAGATGTCTTAGGTACAGGTACCAACTCTGCACAAGGGATTAAAATTATGTACTGCATGCATGAACTACTAAGACAAAATTTAAAAAATAAATATAAAGACCAAGATATGCTAAGAGCAAAGGGGAAAGGTAACAAGACAACACTAATCTAAAGAGAGCTAAAGTGACTAGATTAATATCTAACAAAGTAAAACTTAGAGCAAAGAATATTGCTAAGGATAAAGAATGTCCATCTCAGGTACAAACAGATTAAGCAATCAGATATGCCATGAAAGTATATGGAGAATGTCAGGCAATTGTGCCCCCAAAAGCAATAATAAAATAAAATAAAATTGCCAAATATTTACATTTAAGTTTTCTGGAGAAAAAAAAAGGATATATAAAAAGTTGAGAATCAATAATTAATTAAAAACTACTCAAATTCAGGTAAGTACAGTGTATTGCCTGCTCTTTTTATCTTTTCTAGGTTCCAATTGACCTAACAGCAGTGAAGAAAGAATTGATGCATTACACATGGAAGCAATGATACCATGAACGTCTTACTTTAATAAAAAGCAACAAAGAGAAATGGAATAAAATATCCAAAGTGATGAAAGAAAAACAAAAAACAAACCAAAAATTGATTTCTAGTAAAACAACTCATCAACATGCAGATGAAATAAAGACACCCACAGATAAACAAAGTTGGAAGGAATTTCCTGTTTGCATACTGGTTTAAAAAAAAAAATCCCCTCATGCAAGTCCTTTGAGCTTAAATAAAATGATTTCAGATAGTAACTTCAATCCAGACAATATAAAAAGAAAATAAGAACAAAAGAAAGATAAATGTATGTATAAATATAAAAAGTTTATAAATGTTTATTGGACACTTCTCCTACTACTTTCTTTAAGATACATGGTATTTTACAAAGTAATTATACACCTGTGGAATCAGATCAATGGAATATATAATTAATATGAAAATGAGAGGAAAAAAGGAGGGGGCAGAAATAAATCTATAGTTAAGTAAGATTTCCATATCTTACTAAAATTTAGTGTGAATCTGAAATAGATTGTGATAAGTAGAGATGTATATCATAATGCCTAGAGCAAACCACTAATAAAACTTAGAAATCTAAAAAATCAACAAAGATCATGAAAAGTTACACTAAAAAGGAAACCTACAGAAAGCAAATGTGAAAACAAACATAAATATGGCAGTATGAGTTGTTACATGGAACCACTACTCTGTCCGCCTCTGCGGTAAATAGCTTGGAGGATAGAAAGACACACAAAGTGTGTAGTAAAGGAGATTACTAGCCATGAGTGTTAGACAAAAATTAAAGACATAAAACGACCACAGAGCCAAGAATAACATGATAATTAATTGTTCAATTGTTCCTGTGGTTAGGAAGTGTATATATAACCCTTGAGAAAATATATGCACCCATATGATTCAAGACATTTCTACGTATCGAAAAGTTTCAAAGGTAACATCACTTCTAAAGAGTTCGCTAATATCTGATAATTTATTTAACTCCAATCAGTTTTAGTATCACTTGAAGAACTGTTGAAAGCAAATAGTCCTTAGAACTGAGCCCAAGAAAAAGAGTGTACTGATAAATTTTTCTGGTCCTTTGGCACAGCAGTTCTGCCTAAATCATATGTGATGAACAGTTCTCGTAAGATGGTGCTCCAAATCACTCCCTTCTGCATCAAAACAGGCAAACCATATATTTTTTGGATATTGAGGCAAAAAAAAAGTACATCCAAAAAAATGTCAGGTAGCTTATTTTTCCCCAGTATCAGACATTAGAGAAATAATACATACTTTGAAGACATTTGCCTTTTCATGAACTCTGTGTTAATTTGCACAACATGTTTAGTAAATGTTCCTAAAATACAAGAGACTACAGGCACTCCTTTTTTAACAACCAAGGTTTGTTCCTGTGACTATGTCGTTAAATGAATTGGTCACTAAATGAGGAATTGTATATAGTATGTACATTACTAAATTCAGAACAAGGAAATGGTTAAAGGAAACTCCAGCTTGGTGATTTTGCTTTTATTTGCATAACTCTTACATTCAGAACATGAAAGTACAGTACTGTGCTGTACAGTACAATTAGCAAAAATCACTGTACTGTACAAACAAATTTTACAAAAAAAGACATTGAAGCTCTATCAACAAGATGTACAGAACTGTACTAAAAAAGAAAGCCAGGCCACAAGTTTGAGAAATGGGTCATAAGTCTGAACAGCGTGCCTTGGTTGTAAGTCTGATTAGTTGTTAAACAGTTGGGTCAGTAAATGAGAAATAATTGTTGATCAACAGAACTGAATAGAGTTCAGAAATTGATCCACATGCATACAGGCAATTGACGACTGACAAAATTATAAGGACCATTCCAATGGACAAAGGACATATTCAATAAATACCTTTGCAACAGCTGGATATTTGTTGTAAAACAACGAAGTTACATTCAAATCTAACAACATATACATAATTTAACTCAAAATGGATGGTAGAACTTATTATAAAACTTAAAATCATAAAATGTCTAAGGAAAACTAGGAGAAAAGCCTTGTAATTTGGGGTTACTTTTCTAACTTACAGTACCAAAGACAGGATCTATAAAAGAAAGACAAAGCGATAGTTGAGTTGCCTTAAAATTGAGAACGTCTGTTCATTGAAAGATACTGTTTAAAAATATGAAAAGACCACACACGGATAGCAAGAAACTGTGTGCAAGTCACCTATGTGATAAAGGTTTGTATTTTGAGTATATCAAGACTGCTCTAAACTCAAAATTGAGGAAATGATGACCCACTTTAAAAAATAAGCAGAACCTGGTGTGGAATTCAACGCTAGGCTGGGCAACATAGTAAGACCTTGTTTTAGTAAAAGAAGAAAGATAGACCAATAAATTTGAATAGGTACTTCACCATAGGATACAGGATTGGCAAATAAGCTGCGAAAGATGTTCACTATCATTAGTTATTAAGGAAATGAAAATTAAAGCCGCTGTAATATACCATTACACACAGAATGTCTAAAATTTTAAATACTGACTACGCTAAGTACAAGGATATATAATAACTAGACCTCTATGGTATTCTTAGTGGAAATATAAACTGTAAAAACTTTGTAAGGTAGTGAAGTAGCTTCTTAAACCAATGAATACCCATTTATCCTATGACTTAGCCAATTCTACTTGTACCATATTTCCATATAAAAGCCTGTGTGTAGAACTACCCATGTGTCCATTAACAGACACATTAATAAAACATTGTAAGAGTTACATTTGTAAAATTACGGAGCTGAATGATAAAAATGACTTACACAACAATATGGAAAAAAACAGACAAATAAAGAATGTATACCCTCTTATTCCATTAATATAGCATTGTAGGAAATGCAAATTGATCTGTAGTGGCAGATAAGTACTGGTCAGAGGAGTGTGTGGGCAGAGAGCAACAGGAGCAAGACTGGTGAGAGGAATTAAAACATTTCTGAAGGGGATGGATGTTTCCTATATTGATGGGATGATGGCTTCATAGGCTTATACATATGTTAAAATTAAAAAAAAATTCCGGGCATGGTGGCACACACCTGTAATCCCAGCACGTGGGAGGCTGAGGCAAGAGGATTGCCATGAGTTCAAGGGCAGCCTGGGCTATATACTGAGTTCAAGGCCAGCCGGAACTACATGGTGAGAGCCTGTCTTAAAAAATAACTTAAAAAATATACATTTCTCATATAGATTACTCTCTATCAGTTAGCCCTTAATAAAGCTGCTTTTATGTATAAAAATCTTAGAGATCATTGGAGTATCCTCATCCAAATATTAACTGAATATTGCTTTATTTGCAAGGCCTACTGCCAGAAACTGAAAATACAAAACCGAAAATAAGACACGGCATCAGCCTTTGAGGGCAAAAAAGTGGTTAATGAAGAAAACACAGCCTTTCACTACAGAGAAATAAAATTCTCACAGGAATTATGGGAGTTTAAAGGGGGGCTTCTTTGTTCAATTTTGGTGATTGTGGGAAACAAAGCCAGAAGAAGAATGAAATGCACATAGACAAATCTTTTGAAAAAGCAATTAACAGGACAAGAAGAATTTTTTTTTAAAGAGAAAAAATAGAACAAAATTTCAAAACAACATAATAGGAGGGTAACAATGATTAATACATTGAGGATTGTTATCTTTAAATTAGTTACTCAGGGTACAAGATATAAGCATTCAATTGTCCAAACAATATTAGCACAAAACTTTCTTTGCAATGAACTAAGAGAAATTAGTAGTGTATCTATCTTAACTATCATATAGATAGATAGATAGATAGATAGATAGATAGATAGATAGATAGATAATATTATTTTTTCTTTTCCATTCTTTCTTTACTCTATTCCCCCATCCCAGTTTCTCTTTCGTTTTGAACAGTTTCTTCCTGTTTTACCATATCTATTGTACATTTTGGATCTTATTTACTCTTTCAGTTTCTCAAACTAGGGAGACAATATGATGTTTACACATGTGCATCTGGTTTATTTCACTTATGAGTATTTTCTCGAGTTGCATCCATTTACCTATAAAAGTCTCCAGTTTATCCTTGTTTATGGCTGAATAATACTCCATTCTATAAAAAATACCACATCTTTTTTATCCATTCCTCAGTTGATGGGCATTTGGGTTGTTTCCAAGATCTGGGTATTACAAAGTGTGCTGCTATAAACATGGGTGTACATATATCACTGCAGTACGATGTTTTTAATTCTTCTGGGAAGATATCCAGAAGGGGAGTAGCTGGGTCAAATGGGACCTCCAATCCTAGGGTTTTGAGGAATCTCCACACTGATTTCCACAGTGGCTGTACCAGTCGACACTCCCACCAACAGTGGAGAAGTGTTCCTTTTTCCCCACAGCCCCTCCAGCATTTGTTATTAGTTGATTTCTTGATAATAGCCATTCTTTCTGGGGTGAGATGGTATCTCAGTGTTGTTCTAATTTGCATCTCTCAAATGACTAGTGATGTTGCACATTTTTTTGTATACTTATTTGCCATTTGTATTTCTTCATCTGAGAAGTGTGTATTCATCTCAGATGTCCATTTTTGGATTGGGTCTTTAAATTTGGGAGGTCTGATTTTTTCGAGTTCTTCGTATGTTCTCGATAGTAATCCTTTGTCTGAGGAACAGCTGGCAAATATTTTTTCCCACGTTGTGGGTTGTCTCTTCACTCTGTTTGTGGTTTCTCTTGCTGTGCAAAAGCTTTTTAATAAGATGAGATCCCAGTTGTTGATTCTTTGTGATAGTTCCTGTGCAATTGGGGTTTTATTCATAAAGTCTTTGCCTACACCAATGTCTTCAAGAGTTTTACCTATTCTATCTTCCAGCAGATTTAATGTTTCTGTTTTAATATTTAGATCTTTGATCCATTTTGAATTTAGTTTAGTGCACAGTGAAATATATGGGTCTAATTTTAATCTTTGGCATGTGCAGAGCCAGTTTTTCCAGCACCATTTATTAAAGAGGTTTTCTTCGAGTGAATGTGTTTGGCACCTTTGTCAAAGATAAGGTGGTTTAGTATGTCAGGAGTTGTTTCAGCATCTTCGAATCTGTTCCATTGATCTTCAGGTCTGGTTTTTTTTTTGCCAATACCATGGTATTTTTATCACAGTAGCTTTATAGTATAATTTCAAATCAGGTATTGTGATGCCCCTTGCCTTGCCTTTGTTGCCTAGAATTGCCTTTGCTATTCTAGGTCTCTTCTGGTTCCAAGTGAATTTTACGATTGTTTTCTCTAATTCTGTGAGATATGCTGTTGGAGTTTTGATCGGAATTGCATTAAATCTGTATAACAATTTCGGAAGTATGGCCATTTTTACTGTATTGGTTCTTCTTACCCAAGAGCAAGGGATATCTTTTCATTTTCTGATGTTCTCTTCAATCTCCTTTTTCAGAGTACTGTAGTTTTCATTGTAGAGGTCTTTTACATCCTTTGTGAGATTGATTCCTAGGTATTTCATTTTTTTTAATGCTATTGTGAAAGGTGTTGTTTCCATAATTTCTCTTTCAGTGAGTTTGTTATTCATGTACAGGAAGGCTATTGATTTTTGAGTATTGACTTTGTATCCAGCTACACTACTGAATTTGCTTATTAAATCTAGCAATTTTTTTAGTGGAGTTTTTCGGGTCTTCTGTGTAGAGTATCATGTCATCTGCAAATAATGATAATTTAACTTCTTCCTTTCCAATCCCTATTCCTTTTATTTCTTTCTCTTGTCTAATTGCTCTGGCTAAAGTTTCCAGAACTATGTTGAATAAGAGTGGAGACAGTGGACATCCTTGTCTTGTTCCTGATTTTAGAGAGAAAGCTTTCAGTTTTTGTCCATTCAGTATGATATTGGCTGTTGGCTTGTCATAGATAGCTTTTATCAGATTGAGACAAAGACCATCTATTCCAATTTTCTGTAGGATTTTTATCATGAATGGGTGCTGGACTTTATCGAAAGCTTTTTTTGCATCTATTGAGATGATCATATGATTTTTGTCCTTGGTTCTGTTAATATGGAGTATTGCATTTATTGATTCATGTATGTTGAACCATCCCTGCATCCCTGGGATGAATCCAACTTGGTCATGGTGTACAATCTTCTTGATGATTTGCTGGATTCTGTTGGCCAGTATCTTATTGAGGATTTTTGCATCTATGTTCATTAGGGTGATTGGTCTGTAGTTCTCTTTCTTAGTTGGGTCCTTCTCTGGTTTTGGTATCAGGGTAATGCTTGCTTCCAGGAATGAATTTGAGAGTATTGCTTCCCTTTCAATTTCATTAAAAAGTTTGAGAAGTAGTGGTGTTAGGTCTTCTCCAAATTTCTTGTAGAATTCAGCAGTGAATCCATCAGGCCCTGGACTTTTCTTTGTTGGGAGGTTTTAATTACATCTTCAATTTCATTGATTGACATTTTTTTATTTAGGACTTTTATATCTTCTTGATTGAGTTTTGGTAGTTCATATGTATCTAGGAATCTGTCCATTTCCTCTGCATTTTCCATCTTATTAGAATACAAATTTTCAAAATAGGTATAAGAATTTTTTTAAAACTATCTGAGAAAGCAGAAGTCAACCAGGTCAATTAAATTGTACTTTAAAATGTATCTGAAGACAAAATATAAGCAATGGATGGACAGAGAGATTAAATGCTGGAGAATGTGCATAAAAACATTCGCTACAGATTGGAAGAAGGCTTCCTGGTAGACAGATATTCCAGTTATCAACTTCGGCAAAACAACTACCCCTAAACAAAACCATTCCATAATACTTAGGGATTGTGTGGGTAAGGAATTAGGAAAGGGCTTATCTTTGTTCCACAGCATCTGCAGCATCATTTGGGAAGGTTTGAAAAATTCACACCAGAACCATTGAAAGGCTCCTTCTCTTACACACCTTACACTAGGGAAGGGACACCTTATATGGCTTTCTCTTTGTGTGGCATCTTGGAGCCTCTTCTTGAGACCTCACCATCATGGTAGCCTCAGTGTAGTTGTATTTCTCATATTGTAGCCCAGGTTTCCACAAGAAAGTGTCTAGCATACAAGGTGGAGACTTCCTGGCTTCTGTTAACACCCCTGAACATTGCAGGCCTTCAGCCTATTTGTTACAGTGGTCCCAAACCTATCCAGGCTTCAGGGGAGGGAATATAGATCCCTACCAGGAGGCCAAAAGTTCAAAAGCCATTTTATAAAACAATCATAACAGATTGATGTTCATGAGAAGAAAAATCTTATTATGGAAGTGATGAACAATTAAATATTACCAATTTTTTCCAAACAAATTCATGGTCATGACACATCTAACCACTGAAACATTATTTGAGGGGGTGGTGCATGAAAGGAGGAGTAGACAAAGAACTTGCGATTTGATAAGAGGAATTAGTAGTGCCTGTCAAAACCACCTAGGCTGAGAAATCAGTGAGTAAAAATAGATTTTGATTCTTCGGGAATTGAGGAACATAGTAAAGTAAAACAGAAGTTTAAAATATAATTTATTAGTCAAACTCATGACAAAAATACTGAAAGTAAAGTCAAAATATAAAGAACAAACTGGAAAATATGCAACATCCTAACAGTTTGAATGTTAAAAGATCTTACAAATTTGTAAAACCAATAGCCCCAGGTAGAACATAGGGTCCTAATAATTAACTGATAGCAGATGTAAACTTAGTACACTGTGAAAACTTAAGAATGTCTTATTAGAATATTGGGGTAGATTAGGTAACAAGCAATCAGAAAGAAGTCTTGTTTCTCACATCTTAGGCTATTATTTTTGTTAGTTCATAACTAACTGATGACTATTTTTGAAACACAGGACAACCTTGATATCTTTTTACAATGTTTGCTGTGGGCATCAGGAACATATTTATGTTTCAATAGGAGACTTGATTAGCATGTATTTTCTTAGGGAAGATTTTATGTAGGAAAGAAAGAGAATATGTTTTGAGGGAAAAAAAAGAAAGACTTCATAAACTTTATACAAAAATATTCTTTGATAATTTCAATTGATAACATTTCCAATAAAAACTGGCAATTGCTGTATTTATAAACTCATAAACTCAAGTTTCCCTCTGAATAGCAGAATACAGAGAAACTATCGGTTCCCAAATGCTGCTCTCTCTTTATCCCAACAGGTGGGCTTCAAGCTTTTCTTTACACGTAGTTATTGCTGGACAAATCTTTCCCCTCTGTCTAAACCACCTGCCCCTCCCTTGAACCATGGTTCTTTATGATGAGATGACTCATTAAGCTTTCTTCCTGGTAGGGAGCTGACACCCAATTAATGAGCTGACACTGTTCTGTGTCTGCTCTCAGCAGGGCAATAAGGCTCTGTTTACAAACACAGGCTGTTGTGCCTGTTAGGGAGAGCAGGTTAAAATCTCCCTGCTGGGCCAGTTTGTTCAAAATCATAAGGCTTCTTTAAACAATGTCTTTGTGCCTTAAACATCAGACATACTGCTTGCCGAGGCAAGCAAGTCACCCTAGTGAGAACATCCTGTTTGGCGGGAAAGGGACCGATGTGCCCCATTTTTGGATTATAAAAAATATAAATTGGTTGTGTTTTGTTACAAATTTATTCTCCATACTATGTAATGGTAGATCTTTATTTACCTTTAATATAAAATTTTAGATTAGCAAACTCTATGTCAGTGGAAAACTTTGGTTCACCAAGATCGTGTTTCCCTCTCTCTGCCTAAAATTCTATTTGTTTGTCTTCATTTCATAAACAGTCTAACCTGAAGCCCTACCTAAATTACCACTTTTTTTGTGTGGGTACCAGGAACACCACATTTTGGGGGGTAAAATTTTTCTTCAACTTCTCAGACAGGGGTAAGTCTTGACAAGGTGTTTCCACAGGGTATTTATTTATTTATATATTTATTTATTTTTAGTGCCTCTATAGTAGCATTCACCCCATCAGTTCTCTTTTAATTGTTCTCCATCGTTAAATAAATGATTCAGATACACCATAGTTCATGCTGCAAAATTCGCACTGGCTCAGCCCTCCAATTCTATGAATACAAAGTTCCTATGTGCTGTATACCTATTAATATCCAGAGTTACTTGCCTCATACTTAAGGGGCCCATTAGTAACTAAACGTATCTCTTTCTGCACCGTTTGTACTTCATGCCCTTCCCGTCTGGCTGGTTAATCAGTCAGATCAGCCATATCAGCTCCTATGTAGAGCTAGCAGGAAAGCGTAGTGCTGTCCGTGAGACTTCTCTTCCAGTTAAGTTTGGTATAAATAAAGAACACGTTTCAATGTGCTCTAGACCACCAGGATAGCTAGAAACCGCATACCTCCAGCTAGCTTTGCCACCTTGGCCATGTCTTAGTCTCCGAGGTCAGAGTAGTTAGAAATGTGAGACGGAGCAGGAACATGAGGTCAGCAGGGCCCAACAGCTAGAGACACTTTTTATAGCAAAGGTCATGCTGAGTCTCATAAAATGTCTCCAGGAGTTTTGACTTTATCATAAGAGACACATGAAAACATTAAAGGTTATTCAACAGGGGTGCATGATAAGATAAAATTTCCATCCCAAAAAGATTATGTTAACTGCACTGTGTAGCTTGGGTTGGAGGATATTCTAAGTGGGTATTGGAAGACTAGATTGGAATTCATGGAAGCTGAGAAGGGATCATGATGCTGTGGGCACAGAGATCATGCTACTTGGGGGTGGCGATGAGTAGGATGGTTATGGTAAAGGTGAGATGCGATAGATGTGAGGAATATCTAGGAAATAACAGTACAAGGAGTTAGTGCTAGTTGCTATCAAAATAACAAGGAAGCGAAGAGACAGGAATCAAGGATTCTGGCTTCCATACTTAATAGAAGGTTCATACTGCTAACTGAGAATGCACCAGATTGGGTCTGTATTTGGAGGATGGGGTAAAATGCAGGACTGAGGTTGTATGGATTCCTGGTATGGATTCCTGAATTCCCTTTTGTACATGTTGACTAAGAAGTGTTTTGAAGATATCCAACTGAAGATACAAAATTGCAGATGTTTTTTTATCTAGAACTCCCAAAAGAGATATTTACTAAGGTACATATTCATAGTCCCCTGCTTACAGTTGGTAGTTCAATTCGCAAACATTGGTAAGGGAGCTTGGGAGAAGCTCATAAAATAAAAGAATCACAAGGTCTAGGATTAAGCTTAGACAAAGTTCAATATATCATTATTAGGTTTAGGGGGAAAGAGAACTAGTAATAAAGAATAAAAAGAGTACCTATAGTGGAGAAAAAAGCAATTCTAGCAGTGTGGACTCAAGAAATGAAGAGATGATGGGATTTCAACAAGAAGAGTTACGTCAAACATGCTGCTGAAGATAAAGATTTTAAAATTTCCCATATTTAGCAACATGAGTTGGCTTTACATTAATAGGATCTATTTCAGTACAGTGATGAAGCAGAAGCGAAATTGGAGTAGTTTAAAGAGGTGGTAGAAGATGAAAAAATAGAATCCCTGGAGATAAACAAGTGTTTCTTTTCTTTTATTATAGCAAAACATGCTTCACATAAAATTTAGCGTTTTAACAATTTTGAAAATTGTATCTGAGCAGATTGAACTATCTATATTCACAATGTTAGGGAACTGTCACCACCATCCATTTCCAAAATTTATTTTCCCAAACTGAAAGTATCACTAACTCCGTATTTCCTCCCCCCCCGGGCAAGCTGTAGAGAATGAAGTAGAGTTGAGAGCCCTCTCTCCTTTTACATTTTTGTGTGTTTGTTTGATATGACGAAAGAGAAAAACATTTTTAGAATTTCATAGGAATCTGACTAAGACAATTTATCATGTAATTGCCCAGCAAGATATACTGCAGTGAAATCCAACATGCAAAGTAAGGGTTTTAAATTAAAAAAAGGGAAACTTTATTCATGGAAAAAAGGAAGAAGGACAATAGAGTGTCTACAGATATAAGTAGATTAATGTTTGATAGGTGGATTTGAAATTTCTTCTGAGATATGGATTCCAAGGTGAAGAACATTAGCAAACAGTGAAAAGGCTAGGATTTCTTGGAGGTTATATAAAGTGGATTAGATTTGATAAAATTGCTGCAGACAGTAGCAAGTGATTAGTCAAACAGCAGACATTGCAGTAATATATGTGCACAGATTTAAGGGATTCTTTTCATGCAACATGCAATAAATGAGTCATACACATGGCAGATACAGCAGTAGTCATGGGCAATCACAAGGTGAACAAAACAGAGCTCATTTCCTCAAAGATCCTATAATTTCAGATAAGAATAGTTGCTATTCGTCTTGCTGTTTCTGAATATTGAGGCATTGATTCATAAGATATTTTCTGAGAGATAACAGATAAATAATGTTGGAAGGGAAACAATGAATTATGTTGTCTCCACTGGCTTAAAGATAAAAGCCAGAAGAAGTTTCAAAGGATAATGCTGTAACCAAAGTAAAGATACAAAAATCTATTTCATTGCCCATAATTCTGATATTGATTGAGTTCTAGCAGAAGTCTCTCATGTATTCAGTTTTCCAATGATACTTAGTGCCTAAATTCCCATTTAGAGTTTTTATCTGAATTCAACAAAGTCTACAGATAAAAAAGAAATAGTAATAATGAAGAACTCAAAGCTATAGTAGAAATCTGTATTTGCTTGTTATTTACTCATTAAAAGAAAATGCATACAGAACTCTCAATGCACACGGGAATGTATTCACAGTTATTACTTTGGAAATATCAATATATACTTCCATACAAACTAGAAAGGAGAATCTGACACCTGCAACAAAACCATTCAGCAGGGAAATGTAATAGCCTGAAAAGAAAGTGCACAGACAAGCAGTGATATATAGATAGATATAGATGATATGGATATAGATATAGATTTAAACAGCATTTTCAGTGCACTATCTTCTCTAGAAAATTGGAATTCCTAAAAAAAAAGAAAACTTTAAATAAAAATTTCTTTTCAATGAAGTAGCCATGAATTCAAATTAAAATCATAAACTATACTGAATACACACTGTGAACAAGGTCTTAGACTAAGTGACATATGTGAATTAGCTCCTTTATTTCTTGGCTTTTTGTTTTTGTTTTTATTTTTGTCTTTTTGTAATGCAGGGATCAAACTCAGAGCCTTGCACATGCTAGGCAAGTGCTCTACCACTGACCAAAACTCTCATCGCAATTATTGCTAATTCCTTAATTATTAGGAAAAAAATCCCTATGATTTAGATGCTATTATTTTTCTCATTTCACAAATGTGGGGACTTATACAGAGCAAAGCTAATAAATGTGACAGAGATTCACAGGTAGCAAGTGGTACAACCAGGCTTCAAACTGGGCACTAGAAGGTTTATGCTGCCTTTGAACATTACTCTATCTTGCATAAACGCTGATAAATTAGAGAGCTAATGTATGTGTTTGCAGACGGAGAACAGATAAACAGTGCCTTCTAAAATTGTTCCAGCCCTGATAGCCCTATCCAGTGATCTTCTAATTGAGACCCCTCGCAGACACTGCTCTACACAGATCCTTTTATCTTAGAAGAATAGATGAATGAGGAAAATGCCATCTCATTGTGTCAGACCAGGTCTCTTTGTTAGAAAGGACTGTTGGTGCAGTATCTGCAGAAGGAGGAAGAGGAAACAACAAGCTTAGCTCTTAGTAAAGGAAAACCTCTAACCATATGGAAAATAAATGAAGTCTTCTGTAGTGTTTGTTATGATGTACAGCTATCATTTTGCTGCCATGTTCCATCTTCAGTTTTATCTGTGTATTTTGCTATCTGTGGAAAAGACAACCAGGGTGTTTGTTCTTGTTTTGTTTTGTTTTTGCCATAGGAACTGAATTAGCAAGGACCCTATTCTATCACCAATACCAGCAAAGCAAAGTGATCCTCCTCCATGTTAAAAAAAAAAAAAAAAATCAAGGGGTTCTCCTATTCCTTTAAAGACACGCATACGAATTAATTATTAAAACAGACTTCTAATCTCAAAATCACATTGAGTTGCGTTTTGGGAAATGAAGTCAAAGAGTGCTGACATACATCCTGAGCCCTTTCTATTTTATTTCTTTTTTTATTTTGTGGTTGGGTCTCACTAAGTTGCCCAGGCTGGCCTCAAACTTGTGACGCTTCTGTCTCAGTCTCCCAAGAGAAATGATGAGTTTTGACACTAATTTGATATACAAATTTAAGTCACTTGAATATCCACTGTCTCTTTCACCACTGAATTTCTCTAATTTTATTAATTATATTCTTCAATTTCCAGAATGGCAAACAACTTACTTACTGCAAGACTTGTTCTTTTTAATTTGATTCTGTATGGCATTGTGATCATACTGTGTGGTCATAGTAGTTATTTGTGGCTAATGGAAATATAACAATATAAGCATTTTTTATGTATATTTTTTACTCAAAAATTTGTTCTATAAATGCGAAACTTTAGATACGGTGTTAATGATTGAAAAATAAAAATCTACCAGCATTATAATCTTCATATTACAAAATTTGGTGTCCACATAAGAACTCTCTAAGATTATTACTATTCTCATTATATGCAAAAAGGGATTGAGACTTAAAAAGTTAAATATCTTGGCCAACATCCTGTAGCTAATCAGTGACTAAGATTTTGAATCCAGACTCATCCAAGCATAAGGCCATTAGCTTAATAACTACAGAATATTTCTATCCACAAACTGAGTGAAGGACATTGCTTGAAGACATAGGTGTAGGTACTTGCAGCTAGTACCAAGAAATATTTTAAATATTCTAATGGATATCAGGGAGGAAGTAATGACTGCTTTTTTGCCAAGAAAAGAATAATGGTCGTGTGTTTTGAAGAATGAATAGATTTCCTGGCAAAGAAACAAAATTTTTTAAGTACTATATTCACAAAGGAAAAAATGTAGAAAGCATGGTTAGGCTTTGGGAACTTGGACTATGGGTAGAGAACTGTCATGGCCTGTGAATGATGGAAATAGGATCTGAGGCTTGAAAAATGAACTAAATCATAAAGATTCATTAACACCTTACAAAGGAATCAGTTTCACTTTTTCCTCAGCATAACTATCCAAGTTATTAATGGAAACTTCAGTACTTCTGTGTTTGACTGAGAAATGCTTCACTCTTGAATAGTCTGAGAAATAAAATCTGCCAGTTCTGCTTCTACTTGAAATTAATTCTACTAAACATGGGTTCATGGAAGTTTGAGGTAATTGAGAACGTGGTCTAAGAATGCTAAGCCTTAAAACCCCAAAACATTCCCTAGGCAAGGCTAAACTGTCTTATTTAGAAATAACATTGCAGTAATGACAACTTGATTTTTAAACTTTTCACAAGAATATCAATTATTTCTATTCAGTTCTCCTAAAATATAAACATACAAATGAGAGGGTTTCTTACACAATAAATATGTGAGAGATTCAGACATTCTGGGTTTTGGCATCAATTGTGTGAACTAGAGCAAATCACATTACCCTCATCAGCCTGTTTCTCTTCTGTAAAAACAAAACAAATAAAACACATTTTTGAATTAGATTATCTAAATGCCAGGAGGTGAAAAACACTTTGGTCCTCAAATTCTAACTACTTTTTAAAGGAAACTGTGGTAAAATCTTAAAGCTATAATCTTCTTTTATTTCTAAAGTGACAAAAGATTTTTAAATGAACAAAAATTCATGAACTAGTACTAAGGAAAAAGTATTTTTGATTTTTATTAGTACATGTTTGTAGTACATAAGGATTATATTTATTGTGGGGAGATGGTGACTGTACATAATAAATTTTAATTCTTCTTGTTTTTTATCCTCTACTCCATTTCCCATTTGCAAAAGTTCCATTTTCATCGTTTTTCTCTTAAATCCTTTCTTCTTCTTCTTTCCCTCCCTTCCCTTCCCTTTCCCTCTCTTTTGCTCGCCTATCCATTTGAAAACGATCTCCGTACTTCCCATTTATCTTTCTTTTTGCTCTCTCTCTCTTTTCATATGAGAAATCATGTAAAGAGTGTTTTAATTTGTATCTTACCTACAAAATGTATAATCCAAGTGACAAACATGATTCTATAAAAAATACATCCATATTTTTATCACTGATAGAAAGCTTTTTCTATTTATAAAAGATTCAAATATATATTTCCCCCTTTAAAATAAACTATCCCAAGGATTGAAATGATACAATCAAAATGACCAAGCAAGGAAGCAAATTACTAGGAGGTAGGTGAATAATGGATGTTATTTATATAGTAAAAGAAGAGAACCCAGTTATATGGCCAGGGATTAAAAAAATACACAGCAGCCAGGCGTGGTGGTGCACGCTTGTAATCCCAGCACTTGGGAGGCTGAGCAGGAGAATCGCTGTGAGTTTGAGGCCAGCCTGGGCTACAAAGTGAGTTCAAGGCCAGCCTGAACTGCATAGTGAAAACCCGTCTCAAAAAGGGAAAAAAATTTAAAAATTTTAAAAATCACATGGCAGACAGCCATCTCACAATTAATAAGAATATAAAACAAGACAATGCGGATACAGTGGAAGTCCAATACTTTGAATTTAAGATTTTTTGAGTCTGTTCCTATTACTGCTCTACTCGATCAATTCTCATTGGCTGAAATGAAAGACCTAGAAAATGAGCATGTTTTCATGAGCAGATATATAGCATTACCTGCAGGGAAGGTGCCATGACCAAGTGGCAGCAGGCAGTCATGAGACCTGCAGCATAGGTAGACTCTTATGGGAAACCAGGCTTTATACTGGCCACGTGCAGAAATCTTACAAAAAGTCAAAGTGATGAGGAAGAAAAACCCTAATGTGTTTGTTTGTGTCACTGTCGCCTTCCATCTTGACTCAAACAGATCCATTTGAACTTTGCTGTTACTGTATATGGTTTCTTAATCTAAGGACCTAGAGGAATTTCATTTTTATTTTCGGGCTTGATAGATCCTCATCTTTTTGCCCTGTGTTCCTTGTTTCTGAAAAATTTACCCTGAAGGTTCAGGATGATTAAAGACAATTAGAACTATCTGAGGAATATATCCTCTCTGTCTTATTTTTAGTGAATATATTTAGCTAATAAATTGTGGCACTCCAAATGCAAAAATATTTATATACAGTAATTCAATTCATCCTTTCAGTAGCCCCTTATGATAGGTCAGGTAGGTCAGGTGGTTTTTTTTTGGATAAGGAATTCAACAAGGTGGCAATTTACCAAAGTTCACACTGCAGGTAAATGTTAGAGACTGGCCTAAACCACCTAGGTCCATGAAAATGTTCCACTTCTGACATTTCAGCATTCCTTTGCCTGTATTTTTTGCATGGAGTATAGTTTTGAAAAAAATAAATTGCAGCAGGTTTAAAAATGAAAACCTGTACTCATCACCTCCAGAAAAATCAAACGATAACCATTCTGAGGTACTCACACGTTCACCCACACACAGCATTGTTCATCGATATTCCGCTCATAGAGGAGGAGCTACTGGGTCCCTTCTGGAGATGCGCTAGTAAACATTGCGAAGTTATTACTGACCAGCCAGTAAGGGAGGATGCGTGAGTACCGATACTATTTTAAATGATCTAAAGGTGTTTCCATAGTCTAACCCTGAGTAATTAACATAAGAAAAACCATAAGTAAAGACTATTAAAAAAAACCTGCCAAATCTTTCAAGAGCAAGTGTTTCCCCCAGATGAACGAGTCATTCACAGACATCATGAAATCCATGTATTATTCAGAAAACTTAGTTGTTGTAACCTAACCCTAAGTGTCGATGAATAAAACCAATAATATTCCCATTGATTGTGGCCGATTTTGAGTTGAAACTCTTACAGTACATGGTCCACCTCACCTTAAACTTCTAGCACAGAGCACAAGTACTATACACAAACTTATAGGTGATAGGATAATATCTGTTTAGTATAGTTAGGCTGTTGAATCTCAAGAGTATGTGTAATTTTAATTTATGTGACATAGTTAAAATTCACAGAATGTTTCAACTGTACACTATGCTTAAAATACTACACTATACTTATGTAGTACGCTTAAATACAATGTGCTTAAATTTCCAAGCAATCTTCCTTTCTATAAAATAGAAATGTCAGTGTTATTCTTCATCCCATCAACTTACAACCTAGTCTAATATGTCTTCTTTTGGTCCTTTATACACCTGCATTTTTCTCTAGGTAATTCAAGCATAAATAGTGTGCTTGCCTGCCTCTTACGAAAGGCTTTTCTGCAGCCTTTTCTCCAGGCTTCTTATTCTGCTTATGGCACTCACACCAATAAAGGATGACATCTGTGCCTCAGATCATTGTGAGCCATTTCAGGTAGACCATGTGTTGTACCTTGACCTAACATCTCATTTCCGTTCCCACCATTGTGGCCAATTAAATAGGGGCCTTTTAAGGAGCCAGTTGACTGGTCTGGTCGTGTGCCGCTATCACCACAAGAGCTTAAGGGCCACAAATCTCTGTTATTACCAAGCTGTTGCTTCCAGAAGCATGCTGATTCCTGACAAAAAGAATAGATTAGGATCAATCAAATCACCCCCAGGCTTATCAGTGGGACTTTTAACCACACCTTCTACCTCAAACTTTCCCCTTCACCTCCTTCCAAACACCTACGCAGCAAGCTAACAAGGTGTCTGCCAAACCATATGTTCATAATTAGTTAACTTCTTGCCTGTCGCTAGAGGCACCACTGATTCAGCAACAGCCCTCAAGGGTGTTGGGCATCCAATAAGACACCACCAACTAGCATCAGCCCCTCCCCTCAGCGGTAGGAGAAGAGGCATACTTAATTCCAGCTGTGGCATTGTTGAGTGAATTAACTTTATCCTCAATTTAAAAAGCCAGCATGAAATCAAAGGAGACCCCAGTAAAGAAAAATAGAGAAAATGAAAAAAAAAAAAATGCTTGTAGGTTAACTCAACAAGTCTGCTGAATGAAGCTCAACTGGTTGGCCTCATCTAACCAATCACTGCAAAGCAGGTTTCTGGCACCGTTGTTACTTCTGGCATAATTCTTCCTTTTATTTCACAGTTCTGTGGTTAAGGTCTCTTGTTACACGCAGAGGGGATTGATGATATAATTGTTTATGAGCCAGTGGAACACATTTTTAGGTAGTAGGTAACCGGGCAATGAGAAATTAATGTTAGAAACAGCAGTGTACGATGCTGGCTAAGAAATCTCATCTCAAGGTAAGAGTGCTACATATAAAATTAAATTTGAAGTCTCTTCTTTGAGGCTATACATGTTTGAGTGTTTGGGTTTGATTTATGGGGAACAGTTGGCAAACAATGTTTTGCAAAAAGCTATAAAGAAATGAGAACTTGAAATTTTTGTTCCCATTGACTAAAGAAGAAATGTCTAATATTTTGAAAAGTTATGTATCTTCATTAAATATCTTTATTTTACTTAAATGAGAAGCACTGCTGAATTATTCTTCTGTGAATAAAATTAGTCCTGCAGCTGCTTTAATAAATTCATCAATGTAACTGATTAAATGAGTAACATTAATGCTAAAAAGCATAGAATGCAGCTGAATTTCAATAGCCAGAATTGGACATCGTTATTTCTGTTTTAAAGCTAGTAAGACTATGATGAATAAAATTCCAAACCTGAATAGAAAGGAAGGATATATTTCCTATAACTTAATACTATAAAAGTTTTAAGTTAATATACATTAATATAACTATTAAAGTTGAAAAGGACAGAGATTAAACAAATGTGAATTTTAATGTAGACTCTTAAAAATTTCTATGTAAGTATGAGTGAATGACAAAATGGAGTTCTGTAAAAAAAAGCCAACTTATATTTCATACACAACACTTAACAAGACCAACAAATGTGGATAGGAAAATACAAGAAAACGGAAATTTTAAATTAAAAAATCTCTGTCAAAAATAATTATAAATAAGAACTCAGCTCATTATTAAACAATTCTAATATTAGATTATTGTGATTTTGCTGCTGTTCATGTTTTCATTCAGAGGAAATCCTCTTGTGAAGCAATCTGAGAATTTTGGAGTACTCAAAGAATAAGGCACATCAACTCAAGATTTACATATCCACCCCGCATAGGTCACTGTTCCTCACTAGTTAAGTATCAGCTTGAGATCTAATTTCATTGTCAATTACACGCTCGCTGCTATTATATTAAATAGCTATTGAGGATGGCAAGGGACTCAGGGGTCTTGGGTAACAGACATTGTCATTATGATATGTGGTTTAAAGTGAATTAGGAAACAACTCATGTGGCTTGGGACCAGGGAATTAAAAAACATAAGTCTAAGGGAAAATGCAGAAACCACAGATTGGTACAAGTTACAGGCAATTTTCTTAATAACTCCCTTTACGATATGTTAAGTGAGGTATGTTAAGCGTCTTCCCTGTCCTCTATGGAGCAAACCGGTTAACAATCAGAGCCAAATGTTTGCTTTCAAAGGCAGATTTTCATTCAAAAACTATCTTTCTACAACCTATCAATAAACAAATGACACTTCTTTTTTAAAGAAGTAAAATAAAATACAAATGCCCACAGATTAATAAATGTGTCTTTTTTCTGTTTAATACAAAATTTCAAATTTGATGTATTTTAAATAAACTAAAGCCTGATTCAAATATAATCTCTGTAGTCAAGGGGTTTATGTATATTTCCACAGTAAGAACTCTTTATTTTAGCTTTCACTGTCATTACCTTAAAATGAGAATTAATTTATGAGTACTTTGCTTATGGAACAGAAAGATATATGAAGAAATGCAGATTAGAAATGAAAGTAATATTGAGTAGATACTAACAATTCATTGTGAGGAATCTTAAAATCTTATAGGCCTTTTGCAATAAGAAATAGTGAATCACTGGAGAAGGAATCGTGGTAATCTAATGTGATAAACAAGATGCTTGGTGAAGAGTGCAGGTTGGAAGAAAACCAGAGACTTATTGAAGGTACTGGGTTCAGGTTAGTGATTATCACTTACCATGATAGTGGATAGGAAGAGACAAACATAAGATACATTAAAGGGGGCTCAGATGACTCCAGTTAATGAAAGAGAAAGAAATTCAGGGTAATAATGCCCAATTGGCAAGTTTTGTTGGCCAAAAAAAGTGACAGTGGCAAAAGTGATGTGAAGAGAAAGAGATTAGAAGTCAAGTGTTTTTGTTTTGGTTTGGATTCAGAAAATGCTGGGTGTAGTGTTAAGTCAGATCAAAGGAGTGTTGGGTACAATAGGACTATCTAGAGCAGATGGAGAGCATTTCATCTTGGGAGACATCAACAGAGTGTAGCTAAGTACACACTTGGGAATGGTTGTGCTCTTCCAGGGGGCAGATAAGATTCAAGAAGAGAAATAGGTCATGCTCTATATGCTGAATTCCCAGAGGAACAGTGCTGAAGGGAAATAAGTTAATAATGAGAACACAGGAAGAGCGCTGGGAAAGAGTCAGTTAACAGACTGACAATAACAGTTCCAAGAAAACAAAATTCTATAGAGAAAGAAAAGGCAAAAGCATCTTGTGCTTGGAGAGAGGTCAAGTGTGAAGTGTGAGGAAAAGTGTGAAGAAAATGGCTAAAAAGCTAAGTAAACTCACACAGCACAGGCATCCTGCAAAATCCATTTCTACAATAGAGTTATATTGGGAGCCAAACTGCTCAAAAAATATGGCGGCGTTGGTAAATACACAGGCCAGTGCTTTCTATTGTGTTATGTAGTGTTTTGCAACTATGCTTATAAAGAAGATTGGCCAATAATTCCCATTCCTTATATTGTTCTTATGTAGATTTTGGTATGAAAGTTGTACTAGCTTCACAAAATAAACTGGGGCATGTTTTTCTCTTTTCTATTCCATTGTTTAAAATGAATTAAAATTATAAGTTATTTGAGAATTTGATAAAAACTCATAGCCATATGTGGTGGTGCAGGCCTATAATCTCAGCACTCTGGGAGACTGAGGCAGGAGAATTTGCTAGTTCAAGCCCTGTCTGGATAACTTAGCAAATTAGGGAGATCCTGTCTCAAAAAATAAAAGGGGCGGGGGACCGAGGATACACTCAGTGCAAAGGACCTGAGTTCAATCCCTAGTGCCACAAATACACAGGCATATGTGTAAGCCCAGTTTTTATATTGTGGAAAGAGAATTTTAACCATTTATATTTTTATTTTTAAAAGTCACAATATTTTGCTTATTATTTTCTCTTGAGTCTTTTTAAAAATTAATATCTCTTAAAAATGAACCAAAGGATTTCTAAAAGTAATTTGCATTAATTAATCCATAGGATTTTATGATTTTTAAAAAATTATTATATTATGACTCTCTTCTTATATCTACTACTTCAACCTTGTGTTTTCTAATGATAAGGGGTCTATATGTATGTCTAAATAATTCATTTCTTTAAAAACTGTTTACTGATGAACTCAATAGTTTTTCAGTTCTCACTGAAATCATTCCTATTCTTTTACTCTTATTTCCTTTTTTCCTACTCTTTAAATTCTGCTTTTTCTCTAGTTTCTTGAATAAAAAATTAATTAATATTTGATTTTTTCTTGATTCCTAGTATTTTTATTTATGTTCATAAATCGTCTTTTATATCTTTAGTTTTCATACATTTCAGTAAAACATTATTTTATTTTGTATACTTTCATACATTTTACAGTATTCATTGTAATTTTCTTTCTTTAATGTGTTAATTAGATATTTAAATATGGATTTTTAGTTTTTTCAGTTGTATCACTTCTGGCCTACATTACTGACTTCTAACTTTATTAAAAGATCTCTGCTGGAAGGTAGGATAGGTAAAACCCTTGGAGACATTGGTGTAGGCAAAGACTTTATGAATAAAAACTCAACCGCACGGGAACTATCCCAAAGAATCAATAACTGGGATCTCATCTTATTAAAAAGCTTTTGCACAGCAAGAGAAACCACCAACAGAGTGAAGAGACAACCCACAATGTGGGAAAAAATGTTTGCCAGCTGTTCCTCAGACAAAGGATTACTATCGAGAACATATAAAGAACTCAAAAAAATCAGACCTCCCAAATTTAAAGACCCACTCCAAAAATGGGCATCTGAGATGAATACACATTTCTCAGATGAAGAAATACTAATGGCAAACAAATATACAAAAAAATGTGCAACATCACTAGTCATTCGAGAGATGCAAATTAAAAGAACACTGAGATACCATCTCACCCCAGAAAGAATGGCTACTATTAAGAAATCAACTAATAACAAATGCTAGAGGGGCTGTGGGGAAAAAGGAACCCTTCTTCACTGTTGGTGGGAGTGTCGACTGGTATAGCCACTGTGGAAGTCAGTGTGGAGATTCCTCAGAAAACTAGGGTTGGAGGTCCCATTTGACCCAGCTATTCCCCTTCTGGGCATCTTCCCAGAAGAATTAAAAACATCGTACCACAGCGATATATGTGCACCCATGTTTATAGCAGCACAATTTGTAATAGCCAGATCTTGGAAACAACCCAAATGCCCATCAACTGAGGAATGGATAAGAAAGATGTGGTATTTTTATACAATGGAGTACTATTCAGCCATAAAGAAGGACAAACTGGAGACTTTTATAGGTAAATGGATGCAACTCGAGAAAATACTCATAAGTGAAATAAACCAGAAGCACATGTGTAAGCATCGTATTATCTCTCTAGTATGAGAAACTGAAAGAGTAAATAAGATCCAAAATGTACAATAGATATGGTGAATCAAAAAGAAACTGGTCAAAAGGAAAGAGAGACTGGAATAGGGAAAAGAAAGAAGGGAAAGGGAAAAAAAATGTATATATATATATATATAAGATGGTTAAGATAGATACACTACCATTTTTACTTAGTTCATTGAAGAGTAAGGTTTGTGCCAATAATGTTTGGACAATTGAATGCTAATGTCTCGTGTCCTGAATAACTAACTTAAAGATAGTAATACGTAATGTATTAACCATTGTTACCCTCCTATTATGTTGTTTTGAAAATTTGTTCTTCTTTTGATTTGTTTTGTTTTTTTCTTCTCTTTAAAAAAAAAATCAGTGAATTTCTAGATATCACTTAATAATCTCTGAAATCAGCAGTAGTTTAAAAATAACATTTACTATCAAAATAGTCAAAGAAAAAAATTTACAGATGTTTTGATTATGATGGTAGGATGGGAATGGAAATAATTGGAGGATATGGGATTTTTTTATTGAGACTCCATGATTAACTATAGAAGGCAAAGATGAGATAGTAGTCAAGAATGGCTCCAATAATTGATTCTGGTTGATTCAAAGGATGGATGGTATCACCATGGACTGAGGTGAAGACTGAGAACGTCAGGGATTAGGTCAGTTTTATACAAGTTGTGACTGTGTTGTGAATTCGGTATCCAAAAGAAGATAAGAACGAGTGAGTAGAATGACTTTCTGTTTAGATCGAGGGAAGAATTCAGGCTGGAGACATTACTTCTTCAGTCATTGAGGTTTAGAAAGTCATTGACACCGCAGCAGTAGATCAGCTTACCCAGAAAAAATGTGTGTAGAATAAGAAAGGGAACAAGTCTAAGATATTGCACTAAAAAGAAAAATAAATGTATGATACCATGGTAAGACAGGAGAATATCATATTTGAAGAAAAGGAATCATGGGCAACATGCCATTAGCAATGAAGTTAAGCAAAATGATCGAAAATATGCTGATAATAACTTTTAAAAATTAAATTCTAGGCTGTGATTACCAACTGGAGTCCTCATACTAGACCTGTTACTAGTAGTACTGCAGCAAATGCCATATGGTAGGCATTTTCTATTGATAAGATTGAAATGTGCTTTCAGAGCATTAGATCTGGTAGAAATTCTAATAACAAATCCCATGTACTGAGGGCTTACCATGCTCCAGTAATGGTCATATGCCTCTTACATATCAGTGGAAGCAGAACCAAGATTTAAACTCATCTTAGTGTTTACTTTTTACTGAACATATCACACTATAATATAATTCATTAAATTTGAGTAATCAAAATGTTTGTAACACTTTTCCTTCAGTAAAATCATAGTTATATTTGTATTCATTAGTATTTCCATTAAATATACTTGTTTTACTAACACCCACTAATATAAGGGCTATATGAATTTCAGGAAAGTAAATGCAGTGTTCCAAACTAAGAGCATAATAAGAGCAAAAGCAAAAAGATGGAAAAAAAAACACTAAATGGTAGCACAATTTCCATATTTGAATAAAAAATGAGATGTTATCAGTTAAGTCAGTTGGCTTGTCATCTTTCTACAAGCATTATCCTAGTGTGGAGTTGTGCCTTATGCCCTACATTAAACTTTGATAGATCAGGAAAGGGCGAGAAAGAGAACAAATACAGAGTAACACTTAATAATTGGATAAAAATGACACCTACCCCAACCTTGAAATTTTATAGTCTCAAAAGGCAGCTGATGGTCTCCTGTGAATGAAGATGAATTCCCTGTGAAAACCCAGGAGGCTCTGAGGAGTGTGAATGGCCTGGGAGATAATAAGTGGCGTGTCTGGCGCTACAGAGGACAGAGCTAATGGGACAGAGAACACAATGTCAAACACGAATGTAAATATTACCAGAAATTAATGGAAGGAGTTGCAAAGCAAGAAGCAAGGATCAATTGGAGATATTGGTTGTGAAAAATAGATTCCATGAAATAAAAAGAAACTGGAAGTCTTGAGTGATTAACAGAATGAATACAGCTTAGTACAGAAATGAAAGTTAAGAAACTCAATAATGGTGTGTAGTACAAATACCGGAAAGGCAAAAAAAGAGCATAAAAGAGACAATGAATGTTAAGATTATCTGAGAATTCCTCATAATTGAACCTGCAAAGTCTCAGATTGAAAAGCTTTTAGGGTTTTAAGCCTTCAAGAAAGGAAAATTCCAAAAAATAAAGACATATGGAAATGTAAGATATCAAATGTAAGATAACTAATAGATTTCAAAGGAATAAACAAATAGTGTACAAAACACACTAAGAGTCAAGTTAGTGTGCACTATTCTTGATCTGAAATGTGTTAGACTTTTGAAAAATTTAAAAATAATAAAATGCAAATTAACTTTTCATCTCAACTGGCATTATTTTTAGGATGGTAGAAGTTATTTTTATTTGTTCCTTACAAACTCCCCCAAACTGATGTCCCTGGAAATTTCAGATATGAGTTCTTAATAATTTTATGGTTAAATGGATCTTTATCAAAGTGCATTTGTTTACTTTCTAAAGCATGTTTTTTTTTTTTTTTCAAAAAGCATACAGGGCTGCTGTAATTCTCCACAGTATCATCAAACAGTAAATTCTCTCTGGTGTGAAAGGCATTCAGAATTCTATTCTCATAATTGCACTTCTCTTCCACTGGTTTCTAAAAGTGCTCCTCATATTTTTTTTTTATAAATTTAAAGATAGAGGATAAAAATTATAGGCCTAATTGATATTTAAAGGAAATTAATTTAGCGTCATGCTACAAAGTCATAAATAATACAAAATGATACAACCGATGTAACATTAATTTCATTCATATTTATTTTGAGGGAAAAATGGAATCATATTTCTTAATCAGAATGTCTATTGTCATCAAGAAAGATTCATCCTTTACTTAAATCTGGAATACCTATTAGAAAACTCTTTTTAGAAAGTCCCCTCTAGTGTCTGAAATGTGCAACAGCTCATTGGCAAAGAGAGAAAAAGGAAAGGAGATCCTCAACTTGTATATCCATTCTGTTCATAAGTGGAAAAACTGAAGATGCGGAGAGAATGCCATGTGTAGGCTACATGGAAAGTTAGTAGTAGATCAAGCAGTAGAACCAACGTCGTGAAGAGTTTCACCTATTTTATTTTCCAGCAGATTAAGTGTTTCTGTTTTAACATTTAGATCATTGATCTATGTTTATTTAATTTAGTACATGGTGAGAGATATGGGTCTAGATTCAATCTTCTGAATGTGGATAGCCATTTTTCCCAGCACCACTGGTTAAAGAGACTATCTGCTTTTCACTTTGATCCAACACTAACCCTCATTCACCAAAGCCTTCAAACCTGCCATTGAAGTTCTTCTAGAACTTCTCAGTAGATTGAGATCAGTGCAAACATCCATCTTTTCTTTCTCCCTTCATAATGCCAGTTATATAAGCTAGTGACCACCACAGCCTTTCCATGGTGTTTCTCCACCTGCATCCTTGGTGCTCATTGTCAACTCCCTCATTCTCTTCTCATTCTTCCTTATTCTCTTTCTCTTTCCTCTATGACCATTTTCAACCTTAGCCCCTTTTCTATAGACGTCTGATCTTTCTTCCTTCTCTGGATGTTGAATCCTGTGCCCATTTGGTCTCTAAGGGTATTTATTTTATTAAGAATTTTGCACTTGTATATGCTATGTTCATCATGATAAAGATTCAATGTTTCAGATATTTGTTCTCCCCATATGATGTATTAATTCAATATAATCCCAACCTAACCTCGGAAAGTTTTGGTGGAAATTGGCAAGCTCAAACATAAAATGTAAGTGGCCAAGAAATTGACCATTTACATAGAGATTACATAGAGAATTTCTGTGGTAACTACAAAATTAATAATGATAGTACAGTGAGGAAAACAATGTATACTGACAGCACTGGAGAAAACAGAGATAAGTGGGATAGGGTAGGACATATGAAGTAGACTGAAATATATGATCACCTGTCTTATGACAATGATAACCCTGCATTGTGGTGGAGAAAATCAATGATTATTGCAGTAAACACACTGGATCAATTTGACATTTATATGGGGAAAGAGGAATAATAAACTCTATCTCATACAATATAAGAATCATAACAGATAGACCATAGAAAATAATGTACAAGATAAAATAACAAAACTCTTAGAAGAAAATACAAGTGCATACGATGTTGGAGTATTCAAATATTTTAAAAATTGTGCACAAAAGGAATTAATCATAAAATAAATATTGATTAATTGACTTACTTTAAAATGTAGAATTTCAGGACACTAACAGATACACATAAAGATACAAAGACAAAACACACAGTAATTAAAAATATTTTCATTTAATATGAGATAAATACACAAAACATTTTATAAAAGTATGACACATAAATTCATGGTTCTTACTAAATATTTGATTATTTTGGAAACTATGTATTATGTGCTTACTAAATGCTAAGCACTGTGCACCATGATTTTTACATACATCATTTTATTTATTCTTTACAACAATGTAAACCATATGGTAAAATAATTTGCAAATGAAGAAATCTTTTTCAAAGGAATTTATTAATTATACTTGCACTTCTAGTAGGAGACAGAGCTACAGTTGAAGCCACATCCTTTTTCAAAATCCAAATTCTCCTATATTCTTTCTTGCTTGAATTAACTAAATGTCTAGTTGCCCGCATACCTTATGTGATCTATTAAGTGGATATAGTAAATCTTAAATTATAACAAGAAGGAGATCTCAGTATCATCTTTTCATCACAAATCCCTTCAATGCGTTCTTGTATTTGAATAACCTAACAGTTGAAGGACCTTGAGAAAACATTGAAGGGAAACAGAAGAGGAAAGAAGAGCTTTGGTGAAAAGGAAGACAGAGGGATCCAGGAAAATTCTAAGTAGGGACACAGGAAACAAATAGGCTGACATTATATAACACCGAAACAGAAAAAAGTCACTGCCATGTAACAGAAAGACCACACCAGGCCTAGAAATCTGGAGAACTTGTCCATGAAAGAGCTCTTCGAGGATTCCAAATGTGAGCCTGGGAAAGTCCAGGGACTCTCTGTTACTCAGTTTTTCTGTCTATTCTATGAGAAATATAATCCCAGGGTCTTAAATGTCTTCTCCATAAAATGCATCTCTCTGTGTAGTTACCAGAAGGCCTTATATAAAGGCACAAGGAAAGCTAGCATTTGCAAAATCAATACCAATTTAATCTACAACTAATGCTTTTCTTGTATGATTATTTCAAAATTATTGATTGCTTATATTGCAATCAATTCTTCAAAGAATTAAATTTATTTAATTCACAATGCCTTCCTTTCCCTGTGAATTTCAAGTTTCACTTACCAGGCATGTATTTTATATTAAATTTTACTAAATTCAGTATTATTCAGCCAATGACAGCAATTCAGTGTTGCGTGTGAGTATCTTGGCCATTTTAGCATACACTCCTTTCACGAATGCACCTTATAGAAAAGTTTATTTTCTGTAGGTAAATACATTATGCAACCTCTGATTCATTCTAAAAGAAGAAAGTTGTGTATCAGCCAAAATCCCACAGAGGGCAGTATAATTCTAGCTGTTGTCAGTATTAAATCCTATTTCATTATTTAACACTAGCCAAATACATAGAAACTTAAAATAAAATGGTGGCTAGAGGAAAGTGAGAATGGCAAGATGAAGGTTAGAGAAATAATGAAATTATGGGAAGGATGAATGACTATAAATTAATAAGTAATTTTTATAAAATTATTAGAAATTACCAAAGTGAAAATCAATTTTAAATTATCCATGATCACAAGTTCAGACAGAACGATTTTGATGTTTATGCATACTCATAATTGTTATCAGATTAGAGTTTTGTATTCATATTTTCTTATTTCATATAAGATATTTCTAGATTGAATTATTTGTATATTATTTTTCAAGGGTGGACGAAATTCCTTTAAAAAGATACATGCTAATTAATTTAAGTCACTTAGTTCTTGATTTAATTTTAGGTAAATTTTATATGTTGCTCTGAATTACTTCTATGATAAATATATTTTTACTTGAACTTATATCTTGTTTGGGAATATTTCCTTATAATACAAGATCTTATCAAAATATATTTTTTTGTATTTAAATAAAAATTTGTTAGAGTAAAAGATACCATTTTCAGTCATGCTGTACATGTTCTCAAAGTGGAATGAATGGCTAAAAAAGGTAATAATGTGTAAGTATTTCTTATATCTGTCACCAACCTGCTTTATAGAAATGTGTTAACTTATGCTATGTGACTGCATGTAGCTTTGATAACATTGACTTATACTTTTATATTCTTAATTTTATATTAGCACAAGAGTAACTCATTTTAATTTTTTATGCAAAAAAGCATTGGTAGGAATATTCCAAGTTATCTCAGAAAAAATCTGAACATAAAAGCATTTCAAAGATCTTCTGGGAGGAGCAGATGAGAATAAAGAAGAGGGTGGTAAATATTTTTAAGATATTATCTAATTTGAATAAAAGAAAGGATGAAGAAATAAAATATTTCCTGAAATAAATAATTGAGTCAGTGAGAGTCAGTACATGAAAAAAGCTTCAAAGCTTGGATCAGATTCAGTTTCCTGGTTTCAAAAATAATACCGGTTCCACTTTTTACTACCTACATGGTATTAGGTTAAGATCCTTGATTCATCAGTAGTTAGATATGATGATTATGGCTACCTTACAGGGTTGTGGTGAAGACTGAATTAGATACTATAGATGATTAATGATAATCTATTGAAGATACACATTTTTTTTTGTGGGTACCGGGGTGTCGACCTCAGGACCTCGCGCACCAGCAGGCGCCTGTGCCGCTGAGCGATATCACGGGCCCCTTTTTCGTTTGTGGGTTCCGGGAGTCGAACTCGGGCCCTCGCGCTTGCCGGGCAGGCACTTAAGCCACTGAGCCATCTCACCAGCACCCTGAAAATGCACATTTTTAACACTTGAAAAGCTTGTAATATACATTCTGTAAGTATTAATGGTATTATTTCCTTTTTGTCAAATAGCAGTAGAGAGAAATGTATTTAAGTATGAGCACCTGGAAGAAAAGAAAACTATTAATGAAAAAATATGGTGGTATTTCCAAATTAACAAAATGGCACTTTGGAATAAACAATAACTTTATCAAACATACAATACTAAAATTGAAAGAGAAGAATATAGAAAAGTGAAAAATAGTAATTAAATGTGTACAAATAGACAATAAAATGAAAAAATGTGAAACAAGGAAGATTTTAGGGCAATAAACTACTTAGCCCACTAAAGTACTAAGTGTGTTATACATATACCACTACATGTTTGTCAAAATTCACAGAGTACAACCCAAAAAGTGGACCCTAATGTAAATTATAGAACTCAGTTAATAAAAATATGTCAGTTGTGGCTTATCCATGTTAACAAGTGTACCAATTAATGAAAGATGTTCATAAGAGGGAAAATTTGGGAGAATGGTATTGAGCTTACAGAAATTCTATGCTTTCCACTCAACTTTTCTATAAAGCTAACAGTGTTAAAAAAATAAAGCTGATTAATTTTAAAACACATAGAAATTTTTGCTGCATTATGTATACTATTTAGTAACAATATATTTTTGCCAGCTACACAATGTAATAAATTTATTAGATGTTATTATGTTAATTACTTATATATTAATATTTCAGTAACATGAACACTTACAAATTTTTAGTTTTTTAAAAAACACATGTAGGTAACTTATTCATTGCAGTAATTCCAAGAAAAAGGCAATGGCACGTATGATTTATGCTTTTTGCATTATAAAAAAATGGCTAATTTTACAGAAAAGCAAATTTTTCAGTGAAAATGAAAACTAATTCTGATTTTTGCATTTTGGGAAACATATTTTTGATCAATATAAAAAAATACATCTCCTTTTTCAAAAATATGCTGAAAGATAAAAACCAAAGAAATAAAAACATAAAATACAATGGAAAGCTTTATACATTTTGTCAATTGTGACAGAAATTGGAAATGAGTTACAGTCTCCCAGAAAAAAGATTTATGTTCTTAAACTAGATTTTGAAAATTAGAGCTTTGCGCTATTTATAAGAATAAGAGGGGGCCGGTGATATAGCTCAGTGGCATAAGCGCCTGCCTGGCAAGCGCGAGGTCCTGAGTTTGGTTCCCGGTACCCACATAAAGAAAAAAAAAAGAATAAGAGAGTAATGAAAGTAAGTGTAACAGAGATGAGGGAACGGAGGCAATGCAGTATTAGTAGAGAAGGTGGACGCTCGTATTGAAAGCACTCAGACTATAAAGTAGGCTGAGATATATTAAAAAAACCACACTTTGGGAAGTGGACATGCAATTGCAGACCCTTGTATAACGAATGGTAGCAGCTAAACATAAAAAGGAACAACTTGTTTGTACACTGGCAAATTGATGAAATTGTAATTACAATAAGAACTTTTAACATGTTTCTTCTGAGATTTGCAAAAATCTAAGCACTTCATAAAAAGTAACTCATTTATTCCTCACCACAATAATCTTGTAAGGTGGATATGATTAAGAGCTGTATTTGCAATTGAAGAAAAGTACAAAAGATAAATAAATTAACAGATATTTTTGAGAAGGTATTGAAAATGATAAATCCCTCATAAGCCTGAGTAAGGACAAAGCAGGGGAGTAAAACATACAAGATTAGAGACAATAAGGCTGAACTACATGGGATATTAATAGAACAATAAATGCTAAGATATGTAACTATGGGTGCATAGTTGGAAAACAAAATAAATGGATTTCTTGGCAAAATATATAATTACCACAATTTAATAGAGCAAAAAAAAAAGTAATCTGAAAGAACACTTAGAAAAAAAATTGAAGGCAGAAATTCACAGGTGATTTCTATCAAATAGTCAATGAATAGGAACTTCAGATGGATTAAAGTAATGGACTTTTCACTATGAGAACAAAATATAGATAGATACATTGGATGGTCTTCTGATAAAATAGAGTATCCATTCTTCATAACAACTCTAAATAAAATTAGAATAAATAGATGCTCCTTAAATGGAATACTTTGCTATGTACAAGTATTGTTGCTGTAAATACTAAATGTGCAAATATGTATTGTTAGAAGTATCAAATATTGAAAATCATTTTCTACAAGGTCAAATGGATAGGGAGGACTGCTTTGAATATTAGATTTCAATATCGGTACATGTACTAATAAGGTAAAGAAACACATTTGTATTAATATGGAAAAAATTATTTCATTTATTTCTGCTCTTGATAAGATTGTATCTTACCAAGGAGATTCTAGAAAACCTATTAAAATTTATGTGAGAGTTTGTGAAGAATTAAATACGAGACATATATTTTGCTAAATACAAGACAATAGTTTGCTTTCTAGAAGCATCTATAAATGGAGAAAATATAAAACCCTCATTCATAATAGTACACACATACACACACACAGCAAACACAAATACTTAGAAATTAACGCATGGCCTGGTGGCATGCGTCTGTAATTCCAGCACTGAGGAGGCTGAGGCAGAAGGACTGTGAGTATGAGGGCAGCCTGGGCTACATAAGAAGCTAAAAGCTGACCTGGAATACAGAACAAGACTCTGTCTCAGAAAACAAACAAACAAAAAAGATGAAGAAGAAGAAAAAGAAGAAGGAGGAGGAGGAGGGGAAGGACAAGGGGAAGAAGGAGGCGAAAGAGGAGGAGGAGTAGGAGGAGGAGGAGGAGAAGAAGAAGGGGAAATTAACAAAATGGAAAAATGGAATGGGGCCTATATAAAATAGGAACACATGTCAACATGTCCACTGTGCCCTATACATGTTTCAATGCTTTTATCACAGTTTCAATTTACATAAATATGTGGGCAAAATTTCCTCTCTAGTGTATTAGTATAAACACCATGAAGACAAAAACATCCTCATTTTCTTCAGTGCTTTAATTTCCAGTACATTTATGATGTTGCATACAATGAAAGAGAAGATTAGTTGTTTTGCTGAATGAATGCATGTTTGGATTTATTAACTAAAGGCTTTGCTGTATTACATTTGATGGGACACCTCCAGGAATGGATACCCTTCTACTCTTTAACCAATATCATTTATTCTTTGACAATTCAATTACAGGTACATTCAATCATTCCACGAATCTTTGTCCTTCTATTTTCTGCCTCATGTCCTTGTTTTGATTACACATAGAATAAGGGGGGCATCAAAGATATAGGGCTTTCCTTGTTCAATGCATTCATTTTCAGCTAGAGCAAGTCACACTTCTCATAATGCCAAAAAGAAGAGTGCACGCTGATTTTTGCACGAAATGGCTAGTTGAAGCAGAACAAATGATAAGCAAAAACACTGTATTATAAAGAGCAAACGTAAAACATTTAACTTGTAGTTTACCGGCCTCAGTAAAAGAAAGATTTCAGTGACCTAGTCCTCATTTTCACCTTTGGGCCATTTCCCCTACTATACTTTGTCTCTATTTATTCATTAAATTCAACATACGATATTGACATAAGATATTGGCATACACATTTAGTGTGTATTTCTCAATTTTCTGTAACTATGGATATGCGCACCCTCCGCAGGTCTCACAGGCATAATCAAAGCACTAGTGCAGGAGGAAGGCTCAACTTGGTGAGTTTTTACTTTTCCTTGAGCCCTGATAAGCTATGACTCAGTGTAAAATGACCCATGAAATTCCTGCTCTTCAAAATCTTGTTTTATCCTCCCTAAAACTTATGCCCTTAAGATTTGGGCTGAACTCAATATGTCCTCCCACTGGCTGTGCCTCTCTCATTTTTCATGACTAGTTCTGTGGCTCCAGGGACTCTGAGAATGGGAGAAAGTTGCCATAGAAACAGAAACTAGCAGTGACCCTGCTCCATCACCAAGTGTCCCACCTGCTACTGCCACTTCCTGTCTTCCTGATCACCACTAATCCTTGTGGAAGTTCCCTTGAGTCTCAGCAAAGCTAGCCTCCATATAAAATCCTACATAATAAAGGGGTTGGCCTGTTACCTTAAAATGTGCATATGAATGAATGTAATTAGTAAGACAGACTTCTCATCTCAAGATCACATTGAATTATGAATTCTTTGCATTAGAAATAATTTTATGAGCATATCATAAAGATTATATGATATGCTATAGCATATGAATAATATGCTGACATAAGTAGCATATGAATAAACTATGAGATATCTGCAATTCCCAGTAATCCAGCCTCTAAGCTAATTCCTGTAATGATCATGAGCTCACTGCATACAAGGCAAAAGATCTATTTTTACATACTACTGAGTGTCAACAAATGTCTTTATTTTTAAAACTCAAATCTGTCCATTTCTTAATACTAACTAATGGGAGTAATTCTGTTTAAGCTCTTTAATACTTCTGTATCAGTTGGAAGACAATAATCATGCCCTATTCAATTTCCTTCTTCAATACAAGTCCAAAATCTTATATTTTATCATCTTTGCATTTTGGGGCCAAAGCCCCACTAAGCTGTTGTAGTTGTTGGCATTTTAGAGTAATGCAATATTAACCGATGCGACTACTTTTGCTGTAAAGAATTTTTCTCCTTGTCTCTGCATATTTGAACAACTTTTAGAACAGTTTTTGAATTTGTAGGAAAGAATAAAGTAAAGCATTGATTTCCTCCCACAATTTCCTTTTACCATGAAATCCAGTGAAAGTAGAAACTTACACAATACTTGTTTTAGTGAAAATACAAAGAGATAGTCTGCTACTGCTTTTCAAGTGGCTCAATTTTAACAATGATGCTATTCCACAAAATAGATTATTTCTGTTTATCTGTATGGTTTCATAGTACGGTTATAATTTTTATAAGAAAATATAGTCCTTGTAGTTTTAGAAATATATAGCAATGTCTGGAATCCACTTAAAATCTCAGCAGTTCTCCTTTAAAACTATAAACAGTACTGCAACACTGGGTGTTCAGCTTCTGTTTAATTTTCATTTGTATGAAAATCTTGTGTGGCATTTTAATATAATAATGTTATTTTCCATATCTTTTAAAAAAGATTTTCTATGAATATACAAGCTAAACTGTGCACTTACTCTTAATTTATTGAAATTATTTCTTGTTATTAGACATTTTAAAATAGTTTGTAAATGTTCCTTATATTGTTGTGATGAACAAAGTTGTAAATTTTGCTGAAATTTGTTATTTTCATAAATTAACTTTTAGCTTGTTGGCTTAAAGGATAAATATTTAAAAGTTATTGAAATATATTTGTACATGATTGAAGGTCATTTACCTTTAACTTTTTCTCCTAGTTAATGTTTTGATTCATAATTTTTCTTTCCATCCCAGGCTAAGAAACAAGTAATACACGCAAAAGACACACCAATTGTCTCTGTCATAAAGCCAAAAAATTGATTTGTAATACTTAATGTACATGTATAGTTACAGTAGGCTTCCTAATATGAATTTTTAAATAATACAGATTGACTCACCTTATTGTTGCTTCCGCTCAGGAGAGAACACAACTCCTGTGTCACACACACACTGACAAAAGTGTGGGGAACACCTGCTCCTTTCTTTTTCCTCATCAGACTAATCAAGTAATTATGGGAATTTTGCCTGTTTGTAGAGAAATTAAGAATGGGGAGTAAGTCTTTGTTTTACAAAATCTGAACATTTTCATTTGTAAGTCTTACAAGGCCTTGGGTTTTGTTGACTGCTGCAGATATGTGCATATGCAAATTTTTAAGCAGGTATGCATCTAGATATATAGTAATAGATACTAAATAATTCATAAAAATAATTATAAGCAAGTTTTTAAAGGATAAAATTTGTGCAATATGAAATATGTGTTCAAGAACAAAAACATTTTTAAAAGGGCTTAGTCCATAGCCTTGCTTGTCTCTTAGTACTATCTTACTCAAGAATTAAAGGTACTGAAATGTGTTTGCTTTGGTAAAATTATTGGCTACAATTTGGTCATGCAATGCTAATAGTACTATTCCAGAGTTAGCAGCTAGAAGATTTCTAGTTGAATAAATCTAAACAAACAAACAAACAAAATGATCTATGTTCTCTTTACCATAGCCTTTATCTAAAGTTATAGAGAATTCTGGAATTTTATTTTATGAATATCAGGGTACTTTGCTGTTATTATAATATGTTAATTCTAATGATATAAAACATTGTTATTTTCATGGTAAGAATAATGCTCTAAATTCTTCTGATTGTACAGTATATACATAAATAGTTCCTCTTGCTACAGATCAGCATTATGTATTTATTTCCTAAAAATCAAATGTTGAAGACAGGATTGGACTAGAAACACACAAATTTCATTTATATAAAGCTCAAGCAAATGTTTTGATTGGAGATAAGATTATTTTGCCACAAATTAATATGTTATTAAGAATTAAGGGGGCCAGTGAGATGGCTCAGCGGCGTAAGTGCCTGCCTGGCAAGCGCGAGGGCCTGAGTTCCACTGCCGGAACCCACATATGAAAAAAGGGCCGGTGATATCGCTCAGCGGCAGGGGCACCTGCTGGCACGCGAGGTCCTGAGGTCGACCCCTGGTACCCACAAAAAAAAAAAAAAAAGAGAATTAAGTTAGTGCTTTGCAGATGTTTAGATTACCGAAGTACAAAATTATCCATTGATTGTAGCTTAACGTTTTAGCGTTTGTATTTAAATATTTGTAGGGCTGGTGAGATAGCACCTGCTTGGCAATCGCGAGGTCCTGAGTTCAACTCCCTGTACCCACATAAAGGAAAAAATAGGGCCAGTGATATCGCTCAGCGGCACAAGCGCCTGCTAGCAAGCACGAGGTTCTGAGTTTGACTCCCGGTACCCACATTAAAAATAATAATAATAATAATAATATATAAATATTTGTAGGAAATAATTCTCTTTTTCATGAGAGAAGTCACATTATTTCAGTCTCTGTTAATTTCTACACTACAAGGAATTAGATCTACATTGTCCTACTTTGGCATTCTTAATTAAGCTTTTGGTAGAACATAGGGAGTGCCTTCCTTATTTCTAGATCCTCTGCAGTTATGTGCCACACTCAAACCAGTTCACCTTTCAGGCCTTTCGTGCCTCATCAGCAACTAACCACCAGCCTCTCCATCAAAACCCTCAAGAGGACTTCCTTGAGCAAAGAAGGTGCTGGAGCCTAACTTATGAAAATGCTGGTGCTTATGAAGTGCACATTGATTTTAAAATCTAAATTTCTACTGTACAGTACTTAATCATTTTCTAATGCACTTTTGTAAAGTGGATGGAGCAAAACTGCATTGGTTTAGTTTGAGGTTCCACATCTCTAACTTCTGTGGCAATGCAAGAGGATTTAATGTTTTGTATGTATTTTCATGTAGTATTGTTATTATTTTATTTCACTTCGGCCAGGTGGGTTACCCTGCAGCAGAACTTCAGCACCTGTGTACCTGTGCACGGTAGCATGCAGGCCTGGGAGCGCTGCTTTCCTCTATTCTCAACGTGGTCCGCTGGGAACTGGGAGAAGGGGGGCTCTTGCGCCTGTTGACAGCCAGGAAAGCCTCGGTTCTAGCTTGCCGCAAATACTATTCTCCAGTGTTATATTCTTAGAAAAGCTAGAAGGTGATGCTGCCAAGTACAGAAAAGGCTTACCAAGCTTTGCCAGAGAATGAATATAAATTTGCATCCATTTGCTATTTATCTCACAAATATGAAGTAATAGGGTGACATTTTTAGAACTACACTCTTATTTTACATTTTTGTTTTATTTTTTGTTAGTACATGTTTGCAGTACATAAAATTACATAGGTCATGGGGAGTTAGTACTTGTACGTAACACCTCTCAATTCTGTTTTTTTTTTCTTTCTTTCTTTTTTTGTCCCTTTGTCCCTTAACTCTCCTATCACTCCCTGCTTCCTCCAACTGTTGATTAGTCCCTCCTCCTGTTTACAAAGTTCTATTTCCATTTTTTTCTTCAATTCTTTTTTCCCTCCCCCTTCCTTTCTCTGGCTCCCCCTCTCACCATCCTTGTTCCTCTTCCCTTTTAAGATAGATCTCCCTACTCCCTATTATCTGTCTTTTATTTACATTTGGGGTTTCTCATATAAGAAAATCCATGCAATATTCAAGCTTGTGTGTCCGATTTATTTTATTTAACATTATGGTCTCAAGGTGCATCCATTTACCTATGAATGCCTCAAGATTATTCTTCTCTATGGCAGAGTAGTACTCCATTGTGCACAAATACCATATTTTCTTTATCCACTCATCTGTTGATGGGAATATAGGCAATTTCCAAGATCTAGGTAGTATAAATTGTGCTGCTTTAAACATGGGTAAAATAGACACTTCTTAGAAGTACATATGGCTAATAAATACATGAAAAATTGCTCAACATTGCTGGCCACAAGATATATGCAAATTAAAACAATACTGAGATGCCATCTTACTCCAGAAAGAATGGCTCTCTTCAAGAAATCAAATAATAACAAATGCTGGTGAGGCTGTGGGAAAAAGGAACCCTTCTACATTGATGGTGGGAATGTAAACAAGGATAACCACTATTGAAATCAGTATGGAGCTTCATCAAAAAACTAAAGCTAGAAGTTATACTCAACCCACTTATTGCCTTTTGACAGTTGACATTTAAAGACTTTTGAAAATCTTCTAATTTGTGAATATCAATATTGTTTGTGATTTACCTTAATAAGATGCAATTGAGTATGAATGAAAAATTAAGCACTTATTGAGTAAATAGAAGACTAAAGATAGTTACAAAGCTATTAAAATGAATTCTATCTGAAAATCTAATAAAATAATAAAATAAATATTTCTCTCTTCCCCCTTTCTCTCTGTTATACACCCACATCCGCACACACACACAAACGCACACACTTTCATAAAGAGCCAATCTTAGTATCAAATGGAACATTTCACTCCTGAATTTGTCCAAGTCCTTTTCTTTTTTTCTGGCTAAAATTTTCTCAAGTTTATAGTTTTTATCGCTTATTTATTTTCTTATCTGTTCCAGCATTAACAGTCTTTCTTTTTCACACCCTTTTCTCGTGTACAAAAGTTCTATCACTACATGTTATTTCATATAGGATGGATACTAGAAAACTGTTGACTAGGAGGTATTAATTAGTCAGCAAGCCTCTGTCCTTATTAAAAGGATTGATTTCTGCACATAATTCTTTGTTTTGTTTTGTTTTTTGTGGGTACCGGGGGTCGACCTCAGGACCTCGCAAGCCAGCAGGCGCCTGTGCCACTGAGCGATATCTATCACCGGCCCTTTTTACGTATGTGGGTTCCGGGAGTCGAACTTGGGCCCTCACGCTTGCCAGGCAGGTGCTTATACCGCTGAACCATCTCATCGGCCCTGCACATAATTCTTTAGGGGTTAAATTCAAAACTATGTCTCAAAAAAGTAAATGTGTCCTGTTTCTCCAGATATGCTAAAAAATTTTAAGTGTTAAATCCTCCTGTGTAAAAAACATCTATTGTACTGAATTTTCTCAAAGGTAGCACTTTACCTACATGTGAATGCAGAAATACTATCTCTTGTGTGACCTGGACATTCAGCTGTTGGTGCTAGGATAAAAGCTATGTTTATAAAGAAAACTTAGAAATTCTTCCTTATTGTATATGCTACTGAATTCACTAATGGGATAATCCAATAAAGTGTCCTCTGGGGCGAAATGAAAGAACATTCCATATGCCAATCTATTTATCTTGCCAGTCCACCTCTGGTCACACTCTACCCTTCCCTGTCTACAGATTTGTTTTTTTGTCCAGGTCAAATTACCTCCTATTTTATTATATCTTTGCTCTGGCAGGAGGTACTCCCCTGATTCAACAACTGTCATTATCCACCTCCCCTTTAATGCCATCCCTTCAGACACAATACAAAAGGCAATTTTGACTGATGTTACTCACAGAGGGCAAAACATCTGCATGGGTTGTATCTACATCACCAAGGAACCACCTCGTCTTTTCACGCGTGGATACAAAACTGCCAAGAGATTTTCACATGTAACTTATTTGATGCAGTTTTCAAACTAAGGACAATGGAATGATAAGGATTTAACTTATACTTAAGCAGTTGATCTTAAGTAAAATCAGACACAAAATGTTTTTCCATCTGATTTTTATTAATTTCAAGAAAGTTGTATGTTCCGGAAATGTCAATAGATCTTTGCTGTCGAGGGTTTATAGGCACCATATAATGCCTATAACTATTGCTAAAGTCATTAATGATTAGCAAAACATTTGTGTGCTTAAAATCCATCAAAGACTTTTTAAGATTATGTCTAATACTCGACCTCCTGTTTATAAACATGGCATTTATTTTTGCTTATTTTAACATAGAAGCTGTAGTAACATATATATGTTGGCAGGGTCCCTACCTCTAATACGAAAATAGTTACTATGCATTACTGGGAGAATTAGGAAATTATTAAGCATTAATAAAAGTTATCAGATTTTTAGTGGACCACTCATGTGAGTATTGTTTTCTTAATGTGCAACATGCAGTAATAGTATTTAGAGACCTTAATTATATAATCCCAAGTGCCTCAACCTCTGAGTAGAGCACAAATTGGAATCTAGGTGTATTTTGATGCAAAGTCAATTGTCCTTCTATTTTTTCATATAATGTTTGGTCACTTGCCCATTTGTATCATTTTTGGTGCCAAAAGAAAATGTGTCACACGTGTCACAGCTTCCAAAATCCAAACAACTCAGTCCTCTTTCTACCTCTCCTGCTCATCACAAAACTAATTAAGGTTTTACCAGACAGATTGCCAGTCTGCAGGAGAGCAGTTCATTGCCTTGAAAAAGATCACGGATTCTTACAGTCTAAAGAGATCTTGATCCACCCCCCCAATTATCTCAGGGTCATATCTCCAGGGCATCCTTGTCCCTTTACGGTGACGGCAGAGAAGGAACCACTTTCTCATGACACATATGTGTCTCTGTTCATTTTAGAGTATTTTTCAAATAAACATTATGGGACTAAGAGGGAAGGACCCTGCCAAGTCTGCACAATCCTCTTCTCTCCTAATTTTGGACATGGAGCGCTTACTCAGCATCTGTTTTGTCCTAGTTACTTCCTAAGTGCTAAGGGTGATGAGTAGAGAACCTAGAACAATGAAGGTGAAAACGAGGGCTACGCAAGCCACAAGCAGATGTCAGTTCTCAGGTCCTACCTCAAGCACATATTAACCAGCTAGGACTACCAGAACAGAAATGTCACACACTTGGTGGCCTTAAACAACAGAAATTTATTTTCCCACACTTCCAACAGCTGGAAGAATAACATGGTTTCTCCTGAGGCATCGCTTCTTGACTTGTAGTTGGGTACCTTCTGTCTGCGTCTTCACATGGCCTTTCCTTTGTGCGTGCATCCCTGGAGTCCCTGTCTTAGTATAATATCACCATTCTTACTGCCTTAGGGCGCCACCTTCATGACATTATTTAACCTCAATAAGCTCTTTAGGGTCCCTGCTCAATACAGTATTCCTTGGGTTAGGGTTTCAATACAGGAATCTGAGGGGAACACAATTCAGGTACTTCAGTCAGAGATTAAGATCCCAAGTCAGCTGTTTCCTGACGTCACAACGCTGGTTGGTTTTCTGAACCGCAGTGTTTCATTCCCTATCCTGTAAAACAGGGACAGTAAGAGTGCCTGCCTCCTGTGGTTTTTGAATATCCGTTTAGTTGGCAAGTTGAAATGAGAATCTGCCTAACAGTGGTAGATGAATCTTTTTAAATACGGTTTTACTCTTGTTTCTTCTCTCCATACAGCATTACACGAATTGTGAAAATGAAATGTAACAGAAAAGATGGAGGAAATAAAATATTTGAGAAGTATTACTATACACTAATTTTTCTCGATTATAATAATGTATATTATATAATTAATTGTGTGGATAGACCCAACACAGAGAAAAACACTTCAGATTCCTAAATGTGCAGCGTAATTCACTCATTCCATAAATCTTTATGCAGCACTAGTATGTCAGGAATTGGCCCCGTGCTTGGAGACAGGAGAGAGCAAAGCTCCCTGTTCTTGGGAAGCTTACATTCTAGAATGGACACTTTTATCACTTATTTCAGAAATTGGGTGAAACAAGACACTTCGAATAGATAAAAAGCAACAGTTTACATCATATAACAGATTAATGTTAGTTATCCTACGGCCCGAAAAGTACGCAGAGGCAATACAAACTCCAAGGTCTGTGAAACGGGCAACCTCAAGGGCCTCCCCATCCCTGAGATGCGCTTGGATTTTGCCTGATCCTGAGCCCCTGCCCCGGCCCCGCGGGGCGGAATTGCTCCAGGCCGTGGAGGAGGAGCGACCTCTGCCCACGGGGCTGGGCCAGGTGCCGCGCGCCGCCGGCCGCACGCCCAGCGCAGGTAGCGCGAGCCGCCAGGTTTGCAAAGCGCAGGTCCCCTCTCCGCGCCGCCGCCCGGTCCGACCCGACTCGCGGGCCCCGGGTCCTTCAGTTTGGCTGGGTGTCCCCCGGCCCACGTCACCTGTCTGACAGCCTCGCACCAAATCAGAGGGCGGCACTTGCCAGGAGCCCCGCGCGTCACCCGGAGCTTCCGCAGATTAGAACTCGCCTCTCCTGGCTCCTCCCTTCAGTCCCGTTTAAATCTCCCACTGCCTTTAGGAAAAAGTTAAGCCTGGGCTCTGTTTCTGCATTGCTTTCTTCCACTGCAAGATGGTAAGTGAGGACTTGGCGTCGGCAGGTCCGCTGGCAAAACTCGGGAGCTCTGAATCCTTTGCATTTGGGGTTTATGCCACATTAGGAGCAAGACTGTTTTGCTACCTGCTAGGGAAAACGGGTCTCCTCTGTGGCGCTCTCTCCCTTCCTCTCCACTCCCCTCCACTCCATCCCTCCTCTTCCTCTTCCCCTCTTTCTCTATTATTTCTACTATTTTCTCCGTAACTTCCCTCTGCACCTGCACCCACTTTTCATTCCACCCCTTCCTCTAGATTATTCACATATTTGCAAACACTTAGACTTGAACTGCTTTCTGTGTATTTGGGGTTTGTTTTCCTCTCAGGTGTCAATTGCGTAATAGTTTAGCGCTGATTCCAATAATAACCTCAGGGGAGAGTCTGTAAACACGCTTTTAGAGTAAAAGAGAAATAGCACTTGATAAACCTTTGGCTGGATTTCTTGAGCCTGCACTGCTCCAGGTTCGCTTGCTTCAGAGCTGATTTTTTTTTCCCCTAAACTTAATTCTGAGAACATTAACAAAATCTGACTTCTCAATTTTTTTCTTATTATTATTTGTTTTCTCTCTGTTTATGTTATGCCCAAGAAAGTTCTCAAGTCAAGAAAAGACTTATAAGTGATCAAAAAGCGTTTGTCCAATCCCGAAATAAGTGGCTTTTACCTGGTTAAACATTGACAAATCATTAGGAAAGGGATGTTGTACAAATTAACCCAGGAAGGCTGAGTCCCTGCCCCTGTTTGGAAAATTGGAAAGATTGTTTGGAGTGGGAGGAGTGGAGGGCAAGAGGGCATCGCAGGATCCGAACACAGTGGAAAATACATGCCAGGCATTTAGTGGTGACAGGATAACTGTGTAATGGCATTGAGCTTGGGTGTTGGAGAGAACCAGAGCTTATTATCTGCGATGTTTAACTTCTTTACGCTTTGATTAGATGTCTACTTGAAGTGATACTATGCTCCCATGGTTAGAATGGAAGGAAAATTTATTTAGTATCTGTGGGACAGTTATATGCATATATACACACATTCATATATATATATATATTTGAATATATATAAGTATTAGAATATATATATTAGAATATATGTCTGCACTCATATCACCATAAGAGCAAGCAACAGAATGTTAGATTGGCGGGAAGGGGTAGAAAGGAATAAGATATGAAGTGATTCAACAGCCAAACTCAGAAGTTACTTTATATGATGTTGTGTCCTGTCCATTTTATCTTTTGAAGCCTGGATTCTTTGTCAATTAAGATATTTGCTAGAGAAAGCTGAATAGTTCTTACATCTTTGAATCATTAATTAGAATTTCTTCTGCTTCATTTCTGAGTAGTTTATTAGATAAGCTAGACTTCGCACCAGGAAATACCTGATGTCCACACATTAGATCTATCCAGTACTTGTCTGCTCTTTGCTCAAAAGGCCCAAGGAAAGTACTGGGTAAGACAGGGAGCCAAGTCCTTTTTAGTCAGTACAATTAAACAGTTTACATTTAATCTAGATCTATACCTAACACCTTCACTACTTTTTGATTCACTGCATGTAATTTTTGTATGTTTTTCCCACCCTTTTCCCCCTCAAATCCCCATCACTCCATCTCCTGGACCCCTCCTCCCACTTCTTACACTGAATTTCACAGAACACCATTCTGCCTTGTCAAGACCAGTATCTTTCAGGAGGCCAGGACTATAACTGCCTGTATTCCACTGCAACATCAGAATCTAGTGTTGACGTTTCCGCGGAGACTTGGGTCTCTTTCTGGGCTGCTGGTCTCCTGGACAACAGTGAGCCCCAACAAGCACCACAGGCACAGGGTAAGTTCTGCTTCTGTTTTCCTGACAGACCTAGAGCCCTTTTCTAGAGCCATGGCTGCAAAGCATCATGGGCTGGGACTCTATAGGAAATGGATGTTAAAGAAAATTTATGCCTCACATTCTTTCAATTTCAGCCATGAAACTTGGTGCTTTTTACTTGTCAAATAGTGAAAATAGGATTATCCCTTTTACTTGCTGGACTTCTTATGCCTTAGAGTTTTTAAAGATTCCCAATGTATTGAGAGTTTGATCTGGTTGAAAGTTTTATGAAAAACATTCTAGTAAGATGCATTTGGAATCAAGATGCCAGTTGAACATTTCCTTTGGAATTCAGCAAAGTTTCCCTGAGTTTGGAAGACGAGCAAGCATGAACAACTTAATCTTTTATTTCACAGGGACATTCTATGGAAATAATTATTTCCTTTTATACACAAAGGACTTTAACTTCTAAGGGAAGTATAAGAAAAATTATATACGACATTAATTTTGAACCTGGAGCTTAGTGGACAATCCTTATAACTATTAAGAGAATTACTGTATGACACTCAATTTTCTGAAAAAAAAACAGAAGAAAAACACCTCACAGATAGCTCAGAATTAAATATCTACACTGTTATACAATATGCCACTTATTTGAGGGAGGGATTAAGAAAAGACACAAACAAAAACTTAAAATTTTTGAAACACTTTTATACGTCAGAGAGGAAGTTGTAGCATTTTAACGCTACACTACAGGCAGCAGCAAAAACAGAAGGCTAGTTGATTTGAAACCAACTCATCACACAATTTTATTCCTGTTTCCTCACTCATTATTTCTCTTAAGAAAAAAATACTTCAGTGATAGCAATTTCAGTAGAGCAGAGCCAGAGTCTGAATGATAGTAAAAGAGTGAGAAAAAAAAAAATAAAGGTCAACCAATTTGGCATGCCCAAACATTTTGTTTGATAAATATAGTTTGCTATCAAATATGGGGAAAAAACACTCTAAAACTTCATAAAACTATACAAACAAAAACAGTTGAAGCATAAAGGCATAGGTATAGTCTTGAACTTTCATCAAGGTCTTCAGAGAAGCAAAGTGCAAATTATTTTAAAATTGAAAGCTACCAAATATAATTCTGAATAAATAAGGTTCACCCAGCCTGAATAAATAAGGCTGGCAGACAGAAAGAGAAATGGGAGCATCCCAAGATAGGATTGATTATGAAGCCAAACCCTATATTATGAAGCTTTAAATATTCAGAAAATATAATACAAATTAGAAAACTATATTGGAATCACAATATTTAACTTCAAAGAATGGTAGAGACAATTAATATTTGGATGAATGAATGATGCATATGCAACAGTTTTATAGTTCAATCAGCAGGACTATACATACCAGGGAAGATCGTGATCAGTTACCTCCTAAAAATTCACCTCTTTAGCCACATTGGCATATAGTATATACATATTTTTATGTCACCCCTTGCTTGCTTCCCTATTCTGACAGCTTTAAATATTTTGCTTTCCTGTGTGGAAGAAATAGCTATTTCAAGAAAGATAATTGAACCTTTTGGACTTTGGAAATGGTCTGATGAATTTGTTGCACACAGATGGTCAGTGTATTTTCCCTGCTGTTCGTTTTGTGTTTTCACACAGAATCATCCTGTGATTTGAATTTCCCTGTTCAGGACTCCTGTTCATGGGAAGAAGCTCAGCTTTCCTCGCAGCTCTACCGAAACAAGCAGGTCTGTGTTAAAGAGAACGTGGAGACTGTTCTCTGCTGTGTCTTCCCTAAATTTCATGTTGCCTCTTCTCCTCTTTTAAAGGTCATGTTAACTTAGGTTAGAATCAAAGTAAATATCTGTCCAGAGAAATATAAAGTTAGGTGAACAATGTCAGAGAAAAAAACAGCAGTAACACTCTAAAAACAAAAACCTGCAGTCAAACTGATTTTTCACATTTTAGCTGTATGATCCCCTGAATTCCCCTTTTCCTCACTGATGAAACTGGAATATTTGTGAGGAATATCACAAAGGGTTGATGGAAAGACCAAATGATGTACTGAGTGTCATCATATTTTTAAATGATGAACCTAAGTAATCACTGCAAGAAGGGATGTTACTTACAAAACTGTTTTTGAAGATTACTTCATTTTCAATGTTTTGTTTATTGTGGCTCCTGAAAAGAAATTTAATACAGTGGACATGTAGGCATCCATATCCTCTTTATTCCTTTTAAATGTATATGGAAGGAGTCTAACCAAACCTTACTGAACACCCTTTTCTATATTTAAACCATTGCATTCAGCTCGTTTCCCTTCATACCTACCTGACTCCCTTGTGGTTTCAACTTTGAAAGTCATTTAATCTCTTCAAACACTTTGCAATGAATGAAAAATTCAGAGCACAAAACTGAACAGTCATGTGGTAGAGGGGTGTAGATTTAATTTAGTTCTCTGTGAAAGAGGATTCCCTGAAATTCTGTTCAGAAAACAAACAGAATAATCAAGTTTAAGAAGGTTGAGGGGCAGCAGCATTGCTATAGGTTTACTAAGTCAATAGAGTGGAGTGGCCTTCACCATTGTCTGCTTTTTACAGCTTCAAGATACTCTGATACAGAAGGAAGAAGAACTTGCTAGGCTACACGAAGAGAATAATCACCTCAGACAATATCTGAATTCTACTTTGGTTAAATGTCTTGAAGAAAAGGCCAAGGTGTGTTAACAATCTCTTTCATAAGGTCAGGGCAGAGATTTGAGAAAGGAGACCATTTCCAAAAAAACCTCTTTGATTAAATGCAAGAAGTGTACTAAGCCGTGTGTCTTGATGTACATTAGTAGATCGATCAATTTTTTCTTAAGGAAATATATGATGTTCACAAGAGATTGTATGTATGTGTAGATTGCAGCATTCAGCCAGGCACTGCAAAAGGAGTTCTTGAAGAAGCAAAAGCTAATCCAGAGAAGTATTGAGACCACAGAGGTTAATCAAAAGGAGAGTTAGATACATGGAATACTGGAGTAGAAACAGATATGAAAAAAAGTCAGTTATTTTAGTTATCTATCTGATTTTAGGGAAATCATTCTCACTTAGGGCCTCCATTAACTTTATGTGTAAATGGATGGGGCCAAAGATCTGTTCAGAGTCTCTCTTGGCCTAAAAGCCTATGAATCCGAACAGAGCCCAGTTACACTGACTATCTTGACTGGCAATTAGTATGTGCAGTTCCACTACATTTCATTTATGATTTTCCTACACTTTTAAATGAGTTATTTCCAATTTAAAGATGAATAGCTGGACTATAGTCTCCTTTTTTTTTTTGTGGGTACCGGGGGGTCAACCTCAGGACCTCGTGTGCCAGCAGGCACCCGTGCTGCCAAGCGATATCACCAGCCCTTTTTTCGTATATGGGTTCCAGGAGTCGAACTTGGGCCCTCGCGCTTGCCGGGCAGGCGCTTAAGCCGCTGAGCCATCTCACCGGCCCTATAGTCTTCTTTTGTTCTTTTTATTTTCTTTGGTTTTGCAAGTTTTCTCGTGTGTGTATGTGTGTGTGTGTGTGTGTTACTGGAGTTGGAATGGAATCCAGGGCCTTTGCACTGAGCCCATTTTGTTTTGAGACAGAGTCTTACAAAATCAATAAATTGCCCAATATGGGATAAAACTTGCAATCCTTCTGCCTCAGCCTCCTAGAGTTTTGAAATTACAGGTGCATACAATATTGCCCAGTTGTTTTGCAAACTTTTTATTGTATATTTCCATTATGTTATTATTATTGGTTTACTTAACAATTTCTACCTTACTTCTACTCAGACTACATTGTTGATATTTCGAATCTAAGTTGGTACACTTACTAAACATAACAGTACAGAGGAGACCTTAAATTTGATTCCTTTACAATCATTATTTTTGATAAAAAGGAACATATTTTACAGTTTTTAGCCTGGACTCCTAATTCCACCCACTATTCCATGAATGAAATATTGTTAGCTTATTAAGTGATATCAAGTTGGGGGTTGTATCTCTCTGGATCTCAACTTCATAAGGGTTACAATAATATAATGATATATCTCATGAGCATGCTTTGAAAGTTAATGAAATAAACCAGGCAATGTTGTATAGTGTTTAAATCAGAGGTTCTGCCCAGATCCAGATAGGTATTGTTTAAATCTGAGCTGAGCGATTCTTAGCAAGTCACCAAGCTGTGTGTGCCCCGATTTTCTCATTAATAGAGATTAGTAGCCTCTACATGCAATGAGATAATGCATTCAATCAATCTTTTAATAATCATAATAAATAATAGCTTATTTACTTAAAAATGGTAGTTCGATAAATGATAATTGCTATTATCACCATCAGCATAACCATCTTTTCTTCCCTGAGTTGAAATGCTAAAGATAACATCTATTGATTTTACCTTTTCAAAATAGAGTAAAAAATCTGAATTAAAGTTTCTAAGTAATTAATTATCATCTTGCATGGATTTTAATTCACAGACACTAATCCAACCAGCTTTGCTTGTGCATGAAAAAGCAAAATTTTAATTTTTCTACAGCATTATGGTAGCCAGTAAATACTTGAAAGATGTGTAATTTTCAAATTCTACTCCTCTAGAAATTGCTTTTGTCAGATGAGTTCTCCAAAGTATGTGGGAAATTCAGAAAGGGGAAGAGGAAACCTAAAGAGCAAAGATACTCTCCTGCTGAGTCTCCCCACCCCAAAAATGCCAAGAGGAACCTCTCTAGTGAGTTTGCTAACTGTGCACAACAACCTGGGCCCCCTGTGGATCCCTGGGTTCTCCAGACACTTGGCTTGAAAGACTTTGACACCATTGATGATGCCAGATCAGCTAACTGCAGTGCCCTCTCCACTCATCCCCAAGAAGTCACCAGGATATATTCCCACTTTCTGGGTGAAACTGTTGATTATGAAAATGTCCCCAGAGAGGATCTTCCCAGTGACCATGAAGGTGAAAGAACAGCCCTGCTGCATCGCACTGCCAGCCATGGGGAAGAGTTTCACTTCTTTCCTCAACTTTCCAATCCCCAAACGAGGGTCCAAATGCTTCCTTATCAGGATGCAGATGTGTCACCCAACAAGACAGAGATGGCCTTTTCCACATCCCTGAGCCCGCACTGCAATGTGAAGACTCATTCCTTTCACCAGGGACAAGCTTTCGTGCGCAGAGACAAAGAGGGAGGCTGGAAGTTTACCTGGGTCCCTAAGCAGTCTTAGTGACCCCACGGATCACAGAGCACTGCCATGAACTCTGTTTACAAAGATCTCTCTTGCACTTGACTATTACTGTGCGGAACACTGAAGCTATTACCCAGACTCTTTCCTGCCATTTTAAAAGTTACTTTCAGTTATGTACTTAATTCTGCAGGGAATGGCTTTCAAGAATTTATATGAAGGGGTATCTGCTCTTCTTTCACCTAAATTTGATTTGTTTACACACCAATGCCTGTGGTTGACTTCCTCTCTTTGCTTTATACTTGAAACAGTAGTTTCCAATTATTGGTAGATTTATTCAAATTTTAGTTTTACTTTTCCAGTTATGACCAGTTTAACAGCTTTCCTTCATTCATCAAGCAGTTTAATGTTCATAGTCCTTTTACTTTTCTTCCTTTCCTGTTGCTCTGTCTTTGCAAATACTGCCTTTAGAATGAGCCCTGGTATTGGTCAAGTACTTACTAAAGAGCTCAAATAGCTGAGGTGGGGTAGACATAAGCGTCTGCTCATCATCACTGTAGAGACATGATGTGGATGTGAGTGGCCCTGTGTCCCGGGCAGTTTAAAAAGTTGAATGTCCCATAGTGGCATGAGTAAAATATCTCTTAAAATAACTGCAACTCCACTAAAAAGCAGTCTCGTTGATAAATTACAAGTTTCTTTAAAAATGCCCCATTGTATATCAGCTTCTCCTGGCACCTGACATTTTTTATTTAATCAAAATGGCTCAAACAAGAACATTTTTGAGGAACAGTAGCAACAAAGCAAGTCACCATTTTAATGTACACAGATGCTGGCTGACAAACTATTGTTCCTGGTAGTACAGTACACTGTAGCTCCGCGTTATCATATTCACTTGATCATGCATTCCTTCATTCATCAACTCACCTGAAATACCCGTAGAACATCTCATATTACACTCCGTGCCAGGCACTGTGGTAATGTCTGAGAGATTTATACTCTGTGCCCATGCTCGTAAAACCTGGAGCCATTTCTCCGCTCCTAACCTTGAGAAAGCTACTTCCCTTGGGTGAAATTTCAGTTTTCCTAGATGAATATGGCATTCGATGAGACGATTGCTCACATTCTATGAATCGAGGCAGTATCACATCAGCTTTACTCCACTGTAGGAATTCCTGGCCACCTTTCCCTTTCATTTTGATAAGAACTGCAGATATTATGTACGGTGAACTTACGTACATTTTTAAAAAATGAGCCATTTGTATTTAACATCAGAAATCATTGCTCTTACTTCAGCACTCTTTTTCTACTAGGAGCCCATTTTTCAGGTTAATTCAGTCTGTTTGAGAGTAACTTGCATCTAAAAATAGATATATATTAATTTTCAAGTAAATGTGCATAAGGTGATGCAACTATTGATATCATGGGTTCTTCCCTTTCTAAATGAAAAAAAAAATGTATTTTTAGTGCTCTCGCTAGTCCTTCTTTCCTGTCCCTCAAGCCCTACTCTTCCCAGTGAGAAATTACACATTGAAGAGGTGTGTCTCTGTTTTCAGATCAGCTTCACTTAATGAAGAAGCTGACCGTGTTGAATCCCACTCCCATTTTTATCTTTCCCATTTCTTCTCTAATAACCTTGCCCTATTGATATTTCATATGTGTGTTCAGAATTCTAACAAAGACATTCCCTTTTTGTTTGTTTGTGTTTTTGCTGTTGTTTCTTTACTTTGTTCATGTGAACAAAGCATCTGTTAAAATATTGTTCTACCAGTCAGTTTTCTTTGTAATCCATGAAGGAGAATTTAAGTTAGTAGTTACTATTATTCTCTGGAATGTTTTCATGGCTTGGGAAAAGCTAAAACTACATTCTATTTTCTCAACAAAAAATTAAGAGTGCCTTTTATAGTTTAGTGTCTGTGCCCCTGGAGGGTGAAATTTTTCTCTGTTTAGAATAACAAGTTTAAGAATTAGAATTGATTGTAGTCTACTACACTAGAAATTGAGTAAACAGTGTAACAATTTTGAGTGGATAATAATCAAGCTGTAAAGGGAAATCAGTTAACATGTTTATTTTGCATTTTAATTGCCACAGTGTATGTTGAGCCCCATGAGGATGTATCCAGGTTTAGCTCAGTGCATTTGGTACATGAAACAAAGCCATGTAAAATATCATAGCTTGTGAGAGCTTTTAAATAAAACTTGGTCTCAGTTTGCTTTAAAGAAATTATAGGACATTTGTGTGGCAAATTGTGACAACTTGTTCTGGCTTATATCATAAAGCACGGTATGGAAAAAAACAAGTACACATTCTTGCAATCATATCTACAAACATTTGGTATTTGTTTGAATTATGTATAGAAAGTTATTTTGGTGATATTTGAGAAATTATAACTTTCTTTTATCTGAGTATATGTTCTACCATTTATGCTTTTATCTTTCTTCTCCAGTAAACCACATTTAATATTAAGCTAAAGTGGGAAATAAAAACTAAATGCTTTTTTTATTATTATGACAAATATTTTAATATTGTGCATAACATTTTCTAATAATAGATTTTCTCCTCTGTGGCATGACCATAATGTTATTTATTTGTACTTCTTTTGTACGATATATATGGCTGCAATAATAATATCTTCAGCATTAAGGGCTTAAAGCTTCTTTCCCATTAACAAGGCTTTCAGACATTAGGCTGCTTTAAGGGTCAGGTGCCTTAGGAGTACAGCATTCTCTTTCTTCACCTCACATGAAAATTAGAAGCCAGTATCAATTTTTGAAATTTCATTTCCAATGTCCTCTGATCGCCTGAAAATAAATCACTCTTATATATCACTAGTATCTCAGAAATAAGGACAATTGGAAAGCCTCAGCTATGCACATGACATTTAATGAGTGGGATTACTTAATACTCCAATGATACTAAACTATGATTTTGAAACATTTGAAGAAAAGAAGCCACACGTATCCAAAGAAAGGATTGCTGAACTTAATCTAATTCAAGAAAATAGAAATTTTTTCAGGCATGACAAATGATTTCAACAACAAAATTTCTCTATATATCACGGGTGCATCAGAAAGTATAGTTAGTACACCCAGTGATAACTTTTTATATGCTACTTCCTGCCTGTGAAGTTAGAATGTACATGTATGTATTTGTTTCAGTTTACCAAAAGATTCACAAAAGGTTAAATAGTAAATGCCTTCTTCTTTGTTTTTATATTAAACCAAGTAGATTTGGCCTGCAAGCTATAAATATATGATGTAATTATATTCCTTAAGGCATTTTCATATTTTATCTACATTTTTATTACATGAGCACATTCATTTTTAAATTGGATATTTTACAAATGAGAAATATAATTTAACACTTGATATTTAAATGATATGATTTATTTGTGATTTGTAATATTTCTAATTACATGAGTCAATTTTTTATGAGTCAATTTTGTAATGAGTTTATGACTAATAAAGAAAGGACAAAACTTATTTAATACTCTATGTGGCCCTTATTTTAGAAACATTTTTCAGTGTATGGAGCAATGGACAAAGAAAAAGTTTTCTATACTTATTTATGCTATAATTTTATGTTATAAAATACATACTTCCATTTTCAAATGTGTGAAATAGTAATACTATTAATAACTGAGCCACTTGTATTCAATAGATGTAGCCTTGCATTTGGGTCTACTCATATATAAAAATTAAATACATGTTAAAACTAACTAAACTATAGATGAGGAAAGTGTAATTTGAACATGCTTAACCAAAATCAAGGGACTATTTTGTGGTCATAATGGAACAATCTATGTTTCGAGTATGGCTGAATCTATGTGCTCAGGGCAAGTTGTCAGGAATCTAGTTTAGGATTTCATGGGAGGCTATGGTTGGGGTGGTGTCTTAAATGTTGATAAGATAGTATTTATCTCAAAAAAGCATGACAAAAACCAGGAAGGACAAACTCTGAGAGGTAAGGCCAATTTTGTTGCATAGAAAAACTCATTTTGTGACATTCTCCTTTTCTTCCCTGTTTGTAACCCCTCCCCAGAGGAAATGTGTCAGCTAAATATTGCAGTTCTGCATGGAGAATTATGAACAGATGAGGAAATCTGCATCAGAACATTATGAGCAGGATTTCTCTGAGACCACTGTCTTGGCCATATATCCAAAAGGGGAAGATTACTATCAAAAGAAAATTTGTTTGCAACTTGCAACTCTCAACATGGAGATTCTTTTGTTAATAGTCATGGATGACTAAGGCCTTATTTAATTACTACAATAATCATTTAATTATTATAATGATAATACATAATTAAGGCCCAGAGAAATTTCTGGCACTGATTTTAGGTCTAATGTTCTCTCTACTATGATATATAGTGAGTATTTTTGGGACAAATAAATATATTTGCAGTCTACTGGCTCTAATAGACTGTTACAGGCTTTAAATATGCAGCTTCTGACAGTAGTTTTAGAGGTTTATTCTAGGGCTCAAAACTCCCATCACTGCTAATAGAGACTGTTCACGAGAGACTTAATCCTTTCATGCACAGTGTTCTATTTTTTTTAAATTTAATTTAATTTAATTTAATTTTATTTTATTTTTTATTATTATTATTTTTTTTGTGAGTACCGGGAGTTGAACTCGGGCCCTCAAGCTTGACGGGCAGGCACTTACGCCACTGAGCCATCTCACCGGCCCAGTGTTCCATTTTTAAAACACAAAATAACGTTGGAACATTGTCTTAGATACTTTTCTCATTGTTGAGACAAAATACCTGACACCCGAAGTTAACGGAGGAAATGTTTATTTGGCTAGCAGTTTGTAGAGGTTTCAGTCCATAATCAGCAGGCTCCAAGGCGGAGTGGTGTGGCACAGGGGCATCGCAGAGGGGAAATAGTCCATGGCAGGCAGAAGAAACAAACAGCAAGCAATAAGTGGCAAGCAACAACTGCCTTTCTGTCCCTTATATCTTAACCAGCCTACCCTCTCTTAGGGCAGATAGCCTTCACACCCAGGGTGGGGCACCCCAATCCTACTCAGAACTTTGCCAAACCAATCAGTGGACTAATTTAGTAATCACACACCCTTGATCCCAGCATCACACACTCCAGATCCAGCCACGTCTGAAAAGCCCCACCTGCATGAGGCTTTGGGGGGGCATCTAGACATAAGCCATAACAGACATAACAAAAGTTTTTCTCTTCAAATTCTTGTTCCTTGAATTTTACTAGGTAGCAAAACAAACAAACAAACAAAAATCCCTGCAAATTTTTAAAAAGTTGCAATTGTTAGCATAAATGGGCTAATACCTCCATCATTTCAAAGGAGAACAATGTATATATTGAACCCCACTTCCAAAAATTTAGGGTGAGTAGAGTAGGGGAGCAAAATATCAAAACTCAAGCTACAATGTATGGTGGCACATACCTGTAATCCTGGGACTCTGGGACCCTGAGGCAGGACCATCTCAACCTTGACCCCAGCCCAGGGATCTTAGTTACTTAGTGAGAAAAATTAAGAGAGGGCAGGGACTGGATCTCTGTATGAACATACCCATGTATCTTCAGTACCACCAAAACAAACAAGAACAACATCATGGTCAAAACTATTAATATATTTCTGAATTTAAAAAGAGATAAGTTAAAGGGGAATAAATCTCTCTCCCAATTAGTGGTGCAAATATTAAAGCCTAAAGTAGCACCTTCCAAAAGTGAAAGTGAATAATCATATTTGCAATGCTGATCCCACTTATTGTAATATAGTGGGAGCAGTCTATCCTCTATCTTTGCAAATCAGCAGATAAATGATACCCTTCAGGGACACAGCAGGTGTTTTGGGGGGTTTGGGGTTTTTTTTCCCCTCCTCTCTATGCCAGGCTTGTAATCTGAAATAATAAGGTGTAGAAAGGGTGTTTCCAGTTAATTTCTCATTTAAAAAGTATCTTTGAAACTAAATGGCTAGCCCCTCTGGGATGATTTGAGGTATCTCGGGAGCTTTCTGAAGGTACGGTTCCCTCAGGGACCTCTGGTCACAGTGAATCTGAAAGCAACAGAAGCTGTTTAATGAGTGTGCTGGAGGAAGTCAGAACCCCCACCCCTTACAATCAGGCAAGAGGCCAAATTGGCCTTTCATTTTGATCTCCTGAGATTTTCCATCTCCCAGAAGTCATGGAGTCAGCATCCTCCATCCCTGCACCACAGGGTCACTCTGGAATCAGCAAGGGGCGTGAGCACAGGGTCAGCCTTTGTGTGCACCCTGGAATGTCAGCCCCATTGCCAGAGGCAAGCTTTTCTTTCCTTGGCCTTAAGGACCATGCCAAGTCCCACCTAGTCCATCCTGTATTCCTTACTCCAAATTTATGCAATAATTTAACTGACATGCGTCTTTATTTGAAATGATAGAGCATGAATTAAATGTCTTGAGTCATGCTGTTGGCAGCAATGGAAGCAAAAGGGGTTGGGGGCCTAGACCAGCCTGCTGATGAATGAAAAAACTTTCTTCCAATGACCTTGGATGTAGGCTTCTAGAAGATAGCTCAATATCCATCGCTAGCAACTGTTAGGATTTATTCATGTCAGTAGATCAGAATACAAACACAGATTATCGCTCCCTTGTCCCATAGAATAATGATAGTAAGCATGAAGGACTCTGGACTCAGAAAGTGAGTCCCTAACCCTAACAGCTGTACAACCTGAAAAAAAATTAAACTTTATCAGTTTTAGTGGATTAACTTGCAAAATGGTGATTAAAAAAGTTTGCCTTACCTATCCCACAATATTGTGAGGAATTTTTTGTCCCCCAGGACCTACACATTAGGCTACATCCCCAACCCTTTTTAAAATTTTACTAAATTGCTCAATTGCCCAGGCTAGGCTGAAATGTGTGATCCTTTTGCTGTATCCTCCCATAGTGCTGGGATCACAAGCGTGCGTGACCACACCCAGGTATATAATCTTATAATTCTAAAATGCTATAGAGATGTGGAGTTGCTATCATTTATCCTGAACTTTCATGCAGATTAGAAACTCCACTTCTATTTACATTTGCAAGTAAAATGCTTCATACTTCATAAAATGCAACTTTTTAAAATCAGTTATATACATTTCTACGATTCAATTCAGTGAATGTTCACTATTTTCCTATTTTATTCAAAGTTTGATTTTGAGATTATGTCCCATGTTTTATAAGTTTGTGAGTAAAGGGAAACTAAGAAAGGTTTCAGGATTTGTTAAAGGTGTAATGTTATAGACATTTATGAGATATACATTTAAAATTGTAACAAGTACAGTAAGATAATAGGAAGGAAAAAAGAAAAAGTAAACAGGGCAAAGTGTGAGGCCTACTCAGAGAATGGTGACTCACCCAGTTGGCTGTAGAATAAGAAGAAAATAAAGTTGTAGAGTAACCTGGACTCCTAACATTTGCATTCTTCAAGCAGAGGGAATTCTTGGGGTTGAGCCAACACTGGACATTGCTGGTTTGGGCATCCTAACTCCCCCTTACCCACCCATCTCCCAGGTCATGAACACAGAGTAGAAAACTGGTGGTGTGAGATGAAGCTGGGTTTGAGGGTTGAAGTGGTTAAGACAAAGCTTTGTGGAATTTCCTTAGGAGTCTAGAAGGATTCTACAACCATACCCCAAAAGGACAATAATCTTATAATTTATTGTCCAAAACATGATAGTTTTAGAATGACAAATACTAAAATAGAATGAAATTAGAACAGTAGGTATAATTCTAGATTATTACATTCAAACCAGGATATATGTCCACAATATACTGGAGAACTTACTGGATGTCTACCATCTTACCCAGTCATAATACCCGGGAAAGCAGCCATTATGAGCAAGGAAAAAGTAAACTTCATCCAGTTAAGGAGATATGTACCCAAGGAACAGAGAAAGAAGCAGAAAGTATGACAAGAATAGGCCTTCTGCCTTTTCCAAAATCCCACCAGGGGATAAGAATCGGTTGTAAGATTATTTAATCAATTAAAATATCAATTTTCAAAACCCAACTGAATTTAGATTCCTGGACAAAGATAATTGGCTGCTTATGATATTTACTCTAAAATGGAAACCATCATCCAGCACAACAAAGTTGAAATCAACCCAGGGGAAAAATAAAGCCAGCTCATCCCAATTAATTTAAATCTCAATTAAAGGAGATCTCCCAATAAAAACTTCACAGGTGATAGTAGAGAGCAAAAAGTGAGTCCAGCTGAGAACTGGAGTGGGCTTTTTGAGATGCACTGGAGCTCATTTGTAGCTAGTAATCAAAATGTATAGTAAAAAAATTTGAGTTACTGTGTGGCCATTTATCACGATATGTCAACTTGACTGGATTAGGAAACACTTAGCAGATTAGTAAACACAGGTCTGGGTGGATCTGTGGGGATAATTGGCAGGTTGTCCAGCAAACTGAGGTAGGAAGACCCACCCCAGTTGTGGGTGGCACCAGCCAACAGGCTTATAGCCTGGATGGAACAAAAAAGGGAAAAAGGGAAGTTCATGTATTTTCAAAGAGCTCTAACCAGCTTGAACAATCCTGTCTTTTGCTGCCACCACTTTTCGATGTGTTCTCCAGTTTCCTCAGCCTTCCTATGCAGACTCCTGTCAGCGGCTCCCCAGGGAGCTTCTAGTCCTTCCCCTTGGACCAATGCTGCATCCTGCATCCTTTATCTCGCCAGCTTCCATCCTCTTGAACTGAACAGCTACTGAGTCCTCCAGCTCTCCAGTGTGTGGACAGCGCTGTAAACTGTCTGGCTTCCCATCCTGTGAACCTACAGAACACCCTGGCACAATTATACATGCATTTTCTATCAATTGTCTTCCTCTAGAGAATCCAAGCCAATGCACTCTGCACCTCTCTCTTCAGTAATGATCAGGTGCTTATTGGCAAGTAATAAGTTAAAAAGTTAATATATGAAGCGTTAAAAAAAAAGAAAAGAAAAAAATTGCCACAAATTACATTGTTTAACATATATACATTTGCACATTTTGTATTAGAAAAATATGCATTGGAAACACATAATAAAATATTATACAGTTAAACAGGCACATATAAATATAGGAAATGGAAATTTTATAATCACATTTTCCAAGAAATATGGTAACATTTTTCAGCCTATTAAATGTTTTCTACAATATGATTTTAGTTAGTTTATAATACAGTTATTATGTGAATCCAGTATAACATATATTTAACTATTTACTTCTTATATGTGAAGGCTGATTTCAATTTCCCTTTTATATATAATGTATCTGTACATATGCTTTTGTACACATATTAACTCTAAGCCTTATAATTCTTAATCTATTTACATAATCCATAAAGATGTTTCCTTTAAAATTTTTAGTTTTCTTTTACAACTCAAATTCTGATGGACATGGAAAATTTCAGGTATTGACTAGGAAGTTTAACTTAATAAAATAACTGCAATCAATAGGGCTAAAATGAAGCATTTTGCTAAAAAAAATTCCAGACCCTTAAATTATATAGCTGATTTTGTGAATTAATATGATCATTGAATTTTGAGCTCTGAAAGGTTAATTTTGTAAATAATCAATACTACTTTCTTTTTATAGAAGCAATCCATCCTCATTAGTTTTATGGATTATATTTTATGGAATAATTTATCAAAGAAAGTGGTAATTTCCTATATATTGTAAATAAAAGAGCAAGCAGATATAACAACATCACTTTTTTGCACTAAAAACTGGAATATTTAAAAGCAGTGATTTTTATTATTTTTATTATTTTAAATGCATTGAAATTTATTTTACATATCTCAGTATCATGTTTTCTCTTGTGCTTTTTCTATGTGCTCATTTTCCTACCTATCCATAAATCTGATATAATTTCTGTTAATTTTCTATGCTATTTTTCATCATCATGTGCAGATTTTACATTCTGGCAAAGTATTCAGGCTATATAAATTTTAAATGGAAAACATTAATGTATTTTTGTTTCTATAATCATCTTTGAATTACCATTTTATAAAGGATTGTCTAAAATCATATTGTGTGTTTGTGCATGTATATGAAATTACAAACTTTATATTTTACTTTTTATATAGAAAATGAAATTAGTGATAAAGTATATATTAAATTATGTAAAAAATGAAAGGTACCTTCATTGTAGAAGACTAATAAAAATGTGTATGTAGATAAAGTCTAAAACAGAAACTGATATTAACAATAAAGTAGGGGAGGAACAATGGATGAAAGGAGAAATATAGGTGATATTTTTCTCTCATTTATATTTCTGTAATACCCAACTAAAGCAAATTGCAGAAAACTTTAAAATAGTTATAAAAAAAGCAAAAATACAAAAATAATGACCAGAGGTCATGGTATGCAATGAGTATCCATTCTCCCAAATAGATGAGTCATCAAAGATGTGCAATGTCAGGACAGAAGGTTATGTGACTAAGTTACGAATTCAGAATACAGATAGTAGGACTATTTTATTTTTGATGAAACAGTGACTTCAAAGCCATGGGGATAAGCATTTCAGATCCTTATTTGCTCAGATCTTCTTATTAGGTCTGCCCCAGGACCTACTCCAAACTCTCAATCATTTTTAAAATAAACAATTCACTACATAAATTCATTTCAAAACTTTTATTTATTGAATTTTAAATATTCTTCTCCAGATTGGCAAAAATTATGATTGACCACATTCAGGATTGTGGAGAGAAGTTTTCAAGAAATGTGGAGAAATGTGTACTTGTATAAAGTGTTGTAGGAAAATAAATACTTTCCTATTAATTGATTAAAGCAAGAAGCTGCCTGTGTTCATAACATAAAGTGATCAGAAACTTCCGTGTGTGTGTGTTTGTATCATTTTGTGAGAATGAAAAATGTGGGATGATGTGCACTTTTAGGATATCTCTGCTGTGCATACCTTCGACATTCATCTTGGGGAGTTAGTATGTACATATATCACATCTTGATCATTTTAATCTTCCTTTATCCCTCACCGCCCTTTCTCCTTCCTTACATCCCCTTCTATCTATACAGAATCCACCTCCCTATTTCCTATCATCTCTCTTTTATTTTGCTCTTTAAACTATGTATACTTTGGGTTTCTCCTATTAGAGAAACTATCAGAAGTTAACCTTATATAACTGATTTATTTCCCTTAGCAATATGGTCTCAAGAGCCATCTATTTTCTCACAAATAACTTGAACTTATCCTTCTTTATGCCTGAGTAGTACTCTGATGGAGAAGAGTATCTTTTTTTTTTTTTTTTTTTTTTTTTTTTTTTGGCAAAGGAGGAATCAAATTTACTTTGCAGTGAGAGAGAGAGAGAGGCTGAGGAAATTTTATCTCAGAATGTCAAAGAGAAATCCCGGCAAAAATATTTATGTTCTTTGTGTCTTTTTGATTCACCTTGGTCTTTTCAAAGTGCCACTTCCCTCCAAGATTTCAGCCAAAATAGAGGAGCATAGCAGATATCTCACCATCTACTTTCTCTTCTTCATTCTTTTCCTGTTTGTCTATGATTATGTTCTACAGCCTTACCTTGGAAATAATTTTTTTCTTCCTGTAATGTGAATACCTAATTATCTTTCCAAAATATTATTTCAATACCAAAGCTGAATTTTAACACTTTTTCTTCATATAACAGATTAGAGTATCTCTTATCCAAAATGTTTGGATTAGAAGTAATTCAGATTTTAGCCTTTTAAAATTTGTGAATATTTGCAAACACACACATCAGATAACTTCAGAATGGAACCCAGGTGTGAAAATTAAATTAGTTTATGTTTTTGTATACACTTTATGCACACGACAACCCATCACAGCAAGTCCGGTACAGAATTTTCCACTTGTAGCATCATGTTAATGCTCACAGTTTTGACTTTGGAGCATTTAAAATTTCTAATTTTTGCATTAGGGGTGCTCAGACTTTACTGCTGTACCAAGTACAAGTTTCCTACGGAGCCAGAGATGTTTGTCTCAGCTCATCTAAGGCAAGGTCATGTTCATAAAATAGAAAAGCAAAAAAGATGTTGCTATATATAAAATAATGTTAGGCTTGTCAAATATGAAATAAATAAAATGTTCTCATTCCAAATATTCTAGTGCATGGGTTTTCCAATTTGATCAGATTTTGGAGTCTGTGATAATTAATACTTTAAGGAAGATTGATATATTGAAAAATTTTATGAACATTAAAGCAGGCAGGGCCGGTGAGATGGCTCAGCAGCATAAGTGCCTGTCTGGCAAGCGCGAGGTCCTGAGTTCGACTCCTGGAACCCACATACGAAAAAAGGGCAGGTGCTATCGCTCAGCGGCACGGGCGCCTGCTGGTGCGCGAGGTCCTGAGGTCGACCCCTGGTACCTACAAAAAAAAAAAAAAAAAAAAAAAAGCAGGCAGTTTCACAAAGACCAATCAAAATAGGCCTCACGTTGTATGTAGATTTAACAAGAAGGTAAGCTTATGACTTGAAAACTTTTCCCCCAAATGTTGTATCTGCTAAAGATAGAATGGATCATAACTTTTCACTTCACACTTATATAGCTTTGGGCAGGCTGCTTAACCTCATTCAGAATCAGTATCATGTAAACTATTGGCAAAATCCAAGTACCTAACTCAAGTTAAGGCAATGGTTGATTATTTTATCAAGAAATATTGATAGCTGCTCTTGACAGTGGTAAATAAAAGTGCAGAAATTGTAATTATTGTTATAATAAACACTTTCGTGATGATCTACAAAGGAACATGTCAGTGTAAGACATAAAATATTGGAAATACAAATTATGAGAACTGAAAGAGATACTGAGATGTCATTCTGTGCTGTGTGCAGCTCTTATAAAAAGTACTGAAAGTAGCAAAGGACAGAGACATCGGGAACAGGAAGGAGCGATGAACCAGGTTGTAATGTGTGCCATGGTATCATTTTGCTCTTGCATTGGTCTCTTTCCCTGCATTATTGCTGCTCTTACCAATATAAATTGGAGCCTTTCAGTATGTTCCTACCTAAATCTATTATCTTTGATAAGACCCTTGCCTCCCTTAGCATTGTGAGATGAAGCCATGTTTACAAATAGTGTTTATGTTTATGAAACATTTGTGTAGTTTTTATTTTCATGCTTATGAGAGATATATTAGGAAACAAAAATAAGCACAAAGAATAAATATAATTCCAAAATCACTAACCATATTTCTATAAATGCACATTATACTTTATTCTACCCATAAATGTATATTATTTTACAAAATAGAAAACCACTGTACATCTATTTTTTATGTTATCTAATTTTTAAAACTTTTAAAAGTAAAAACAAGCCTTTATAATCCCCTATGTATATCAACATTAATCAAAATATATGTATCTTTTATCTGCTCACTATTACCATTATGACTAAATTTTGATATTTTAAAACAAATAGATAACATTTAATTTTATACATAAACACTATAATATGAATTTTTAACCCATAAGCATTTTCTAAATAACTACCAAGTCTTTATTACATCCAAGAAAATTAGTTCATATTAGCACATGTATATTAAGATTGTCAGGTCTGGGGATATGGCTCAGTGGCACAGTGCCTGCCTGGAAAGTGAGAGGTCGTGAGTTCGATTCCCGATACCAAATAAAAGAAAAAAAAAAGACTGTCACAAATGGGAATGGGTCTAAGAAACAGAAGAATGGGGGAGAAAGGGGAGGACAGGGAGAAATAAAAAGAATTTAGTTGTTTTATGAACATGTAACAATTCCCCACTATGAATGTGATAACTGTATACTACAAACATGTACTAATAAAAAATAAAATAAAATATTTCTGTAACCATTAAAAATAAAAATGAGCTTTTAAAATGTCTTATGAAAGACCTTTTTTTCTGCAACTGCTGTGTTTTCTTAAGTACATAACTTGATTTTTTTTGAAAAACTGATCATTTTATGCAAAATTGACTATTTTTAATATATAAATTCATTATGTAGATGTCTTCACATCAACATAGAGAACTATCCACATTTCATGGCTGCACTGTGCAGCAGTTTAATTTACATTGAAATTTAAAAATTATGGAAAATCTCAAAAAAAGAAAGAAAGTAAACCCAAACAAGAGTAAAATAAATTGACTAACTTAACTTATGGTGTATCTATTTCTTAGCTTTCTGTGGTTTTCTTTTCCCAACTTTTCTAGTCCCTGTTGCATTACAAACTGTTACTAAGATAGAAAATATGGAAGTAAAGGAAGTAAAGCAGAGGATGGGAGAAGGAAAAGAGGAGGGGGAGAAGGGAGGAAGAGAGAAGGGAGAGAGGAGAGAGGCTTCTGATGTCCACACCTTCTGCTCAAAACCATTCACTCAGACTGTGTTACTTAATCCTAACATTCAGTTTCTATTTCTACATAGAATATACTATTTTCATTTCAGGAGCTCCCTCCAAATATTTTGACATTTATCTATGAGTAAGACCAAGGAAAATTTTTTTTCTGCATGCTCATTCAGAAGCATTATGGTATCAAGCCTGAGGCAGAACATTGGGAAAAATCTCGCTTTTTGGATGAAATCCTGATTTATTTCAGGGAGGGTATGCCTCTCTAACTTCAGTTCTTCCACAGACAACATAGGCACCATCCAAATGAACAAATGCCAGCCATTTTGATAAAGTGTTATCAGCCCTATTCGTAATATAATATACTTCCACCATGCCACATTCATTAAAATAATAACATGCAACTGGGCCTGGTGGTGTACACCTGCAATCCCAGCACTCTGGGAAGCCGAGGGGTGAGAACCATAAATTCTAACCCAGTGTGGGCAATTTGTCAGCTTAGCAAGACTCTGTCTCAAAACTAAATAAAACGGGTTGAGGATATAGATCATTGTGAAGGCCCTAGGTTAAATCCCCAGGACAGGGAGAGAAAGAAAGAGGGAGAGAAGCAAGGGAGGCACAGGGTGGGAGAGGGAGAAGAAGAGGAGGAGGGAGAAGGGGAGGGGAAGAGGAAGGGGAAGGCAGAGAGATAGAGGAGATCTGAAGCATTGGTTTTCTGAAATTTTTTACTAAATAAGCCAGTCCACCAGAAAATGGCATTATAACAGATATATTTATACTGATAAGGAGTATTTAAACTTACTGAAAAGTTTACAATAGAAAAAAAGCAACTCCAGCAAAAATTTTTTGTCTAGATAAAATTGGAGGCAGGGATTTTGCATTAGGTGATTTGTAGTGTTTTATTCAGCGCTAGGGCTGTATGATTGATTGATTTTTAGAAGGATAATTATTAAAGCTAAGCTGTGATGAATTTAATAGATACTTACAGGATGATTATGGTGTCTTTTTCATTCACAGTTGAGCATATATTTCTTGGTAATAAGAGCAATAATTACCCTGATGAATCCATGTATACAAAATACTGAAACATTCTTGATCCTGTTGCTCTGGCCAAGGTGCTGAAAATGGCCTCTGAAATTGTATTCCAACTGGCAAGCAGCATACAAAATTTCTGTCTTTTTTTTTTTTTAATGGTACAAAAAAAATCTTTGTATCATCCAAGCCCCTAAAAAGCATATAATTATATGGAAAATTAGAACTAACAGTAAAGACTAAAATTATACCATAGCCTGTTTAAAAATATTGAATGTCTGAAAAAAAAGTAAAGTTAAATGACTCTTAAGAGATCAAAAGCCAATGCATAAACACAACAGAAATTACAGAAAAAAATATTAGTACTTTTAATGAAGTCAGCAAGCTGTCAGAGTAAGAAATCTTGTTTCTCAATCCAAACAGAAAAAGTTCGACTAGCGATTAGCTACAGACAGAATGTCCTTTGGAGGACGATTAGAGAAAACCTGGGATGCTCACATGGTAGGCAGAACTGATTGGAATCAAAGTACAAAGGTAAAAGAATGGTCTTGTTCTGACCCACAGCACCCTTTCTCTCCCCATGTCAGTGTACAGCCAGGTAGACAGAATTTCCATGGATGAATAGTTCTTATAGGGGAAAAGGGAACCAGAGGCAGGCATCCACTTCTCTAGCATTATGAGATGCTTCTGAGGAAACGCGTGCCAGTCATAGTTGACCAGAAACACAGGGGGAATTGGAACAGTTTGACTGCTCAGAATTCATGTAGAAACAAAGAATGTGACAAGCACATGGATCTTGATGGTATCTCTGAGTTCTTCTCAGCTGTGACAATCAGAAATAACAGACAACTCATTAGAGAAAGGAATAAACTACAAAGCAATTAGAAAATAACAAAATAAATAATAAGCCTTTATCTATTAATAGTTATATTGAATATAAATTGACTCAATTATGTAATTAAAAGATGTAAAGTGGCTAAATGGTTAAAAAAGAAGAATCAGTTATATACTGCTAGGAAGACTCACTTCATTGCTAAGGACACACATAAACCAAAAATCAAGGAATGGGGATGCATTCTATGTAAATGGAAACAAAATAGAGCAGGGATACTGATACTTGGATCAGATAAAGTATAACTTAATTTTAAATCCATGAAAAAGAATAAAAACAGAGTCAATTCAGCAAGACAATATAACATTCATAAATATATATTCACCAAACATAGCATGGAAATATAAACTCTAAATATTAATTAAATATTAAAATAGTAATTAAATACTAAAATAGTGATTAAAGTGAGAAAGTGACTGCCATACCATATAGAAGGGGAATTTAATACTCCACTTATAGGAATGGATAAGTTATTCCGACAGAAAATCATCAAAGAACCATTTGACTTAAACTGTACTTTAAACTAAATGGACACAACAGAACTTACAGAATATTCTATCTAACAGCTGCATTCTTCTCAACTAGACATGGAATATTCCAAGATACATTATGCCATGAAACAAGTATACATGAATTTAAGTAGAATGAAATCATATCAAGCATCTTTACTTGATCACAATGATATAAAACTGGACATCAATAACAAGAGCAATGCAGAAAAGTTTACACATATATGGGAATTGAACAACACGCTCTTAAACAACTAACAGGTCAAACAATAAATTAAAAGGGAAATTGAAAAACTTTTTGAGCATAATGAAAATGAAAATACAATATACAGTAAAATAAGTTGCAACAGGGAAGTTGATAGTGATAGTCTCTGTATGAAATATGAAAAAATAAATGTGTCACATAAACTAATGATGCAACTAAAGGAGTAGAAAAGCAAATAGTAAGCAAACTCAGAATTAATAGAAGAGATATTAAAAATAAGAAATAAAACAAGTAGAGACAAAAATCAAGAAAATGAAGAATCAATTTTTAAAAAAAATATAAATGTAATTGACAAATGCTTAGCAAGTGTACCTAAGGGGAACAATGGAGAAGATGTGAATAAATCTAAAGGTGAAATGGGGTACAATATGAATTACATCACAGAAGGACAATCATGAAATGTTTTATAAGCAATCAAATGCCAATACATTGAATAACCTAGAAAAGACAAATAAATTGCTGGACAATTGCAACCTAAGAATGAATCATGAAGAAATAGAAAATCCAAATGGATCAATGAGGATTAATCAGGATGAATAAGTAATAAAAATTTACCTAACAACAGCAACAACAAAAATACCAGGACCTGACAGCTTAACTGCTGAATTCTGCCAAACATTTTTCTTGAGATGGGGTTTGCCTTTCTCAGGTTCCCCTCAAACTTGTGAACCTCCTGCCCTGGCCTTTTGAGTAGCTGAGATTGCAGGCACAAACCACCACACTGGACAATCCTCTCGTACATTTAAAGAAGAATCAATACCACTAATATTGGGAGCTCATCAGGCTCCAGATCTTAGAGATGAGCATATGAAAAAGGATTAAATAAAGACAATGCAAATATGGTTTGTGGGGAGTCCAGGAAGGTCAGAACTCCCTTGGAGCTAAGACAAAGACTTCTCTCGACTGGCGGCATTTATTGGGTATCAAAGCAGGGGGCATGTAGAGAAGTGCACAGAATAGCTGAGGTAAAGGTGTGAAACTAAGCAAGGCATTGAGAACTTAAAACAAAGACATTCCAAGCAGTAAATCTTGTTAATTAAGAGAACTGTTTGATCTCTAAGGTTGGCAGTTTACTGCCCTTGAATGCTTTGAGTGAGATTCAGCTCCTGCAGCAGCCTTGTTATCTTGTCTTCAGAGAGTGTGAATATGAACTTATCCAGCACAGTCAGAGACCACTGTGTTCAGCAACCTAACCCTTACACAGCCTGGTCCCCAACAAATTATACTCAAAATATCCCAAAAAATTGAAAAGGAAGGAATAATTCTGAACTCATTCCAGCAACTCAGCTTTATCCTGATAACCAAATTGAACAAAGATACAATGACAGCAACAAAAGAGGATGATAGATCAATTTCCCTGGACTGAAACAACACAATATGCCCTTTACCAAATAATATAAATAAAAAATGATCAAAACTACGTGATTTTCAGAGAATAAAAAAAGTGGTTAGCAGATATTTGACAAATGATCAACATCACCAATGATCCAGGAAATGTAAGTCAAAACTGCAATGAGACACTACTTTATCTAAATTAAAGTGACTTTTCAAAGAGACAAGAGATATAAAAAGCTGGTGGGTATGTGGAGAAAGTGGAATTCTTAGACACCATTTGTAGGAATGTAAATTTTTGTAATCATTACAGATACAATATGGAGGTCTGTCCAAAAATTTAAAATAGAACTACCAAATCATCCAGCAATTCCACTACTGTATATATGTATCCAAAGAAATGAAGTGAGTTTGTTGAAGAGAGATATCTGCACCTCCATCTTCTTTGCAGCACTCTTCACAGTCAAGGTATTTAATCAATTTAACCGTCCATCAGTGTATGACAGGATAAAGGAAATGTAGTGTATATGCACATTGGAATACTATTCTGTCATAAAAAAGAATAAAATCCTGTTGTTTTCAGCAATATGGATTAACCTGGGGGCAATTAAGTTAAGGAAAATAAGCTTGGAACAAAAAACAAATTTCTTATAATCACAGATATATGTAGAATTAAAGAAGCAAATTTCGTATAAGTAGAATACAGAAGAGTGATAACTAGAGGCCAAGGTGGGGAGGGGATACGTGAGACTGCCCTCTGGGTACAAAGCTAGATGGGAGGAAAATGTTCTTAAGTTTTATTGCACAGCAGGGTGATTACAGTTAACAATATGTCATTGTATATTTCAAAGAAGCTAGAAAAGAGGATTCTGAATTTTCTCACCAAAATGAAACGATAATTGTATGAGAAGATAAATATGCTAGATACCTTGATTCGAGTGTCACCAGATGTAAATGCGTCACAACCTCACACCATATCCCATAAATATGCACTATTATTGTGTGTCAACTAAAAACTAACTAAATTAGAATTATTGTAATCTTAATTTCATTATTAAAGATTACAGTACATTGTTGTAATAAAATTTATGAAAATGTATTGCATTGTATTTTTTCACTGGTATCACTGAATTTAGGTATCAAATATAAGCAAGAGGCAAGGATTCACTTATGTGTCAATGTTTCTGTTGTACCTGGAATTCCTCTTTTCTCATTTTCTACTGAAATATTTTCTATCCTTAATATCACTCCTTTTTATTTGCACTGTTTACCATCTAGTCCTCATTAAATCTATTTGGCACACATTCAATAGTTATTCATTGATTAACTCATCCATTCTTTCATGCACTTGCTTGATTTTGCAATATTGAGGATTGAACCCAGGACCTTTACACTGAGCTATGTTTCCAGCCCATTGTTTGTTTTTGTTTTGAGACAGAGTCTCACAAGGTCGCTAAAATGCCTAAGCCAGGCTTTAACTTGCAATCCTCATGCCTCACCCTGCCAGCATGCTGGCAATACAGGCCTTTGCTACTAGCCCTGGCAGTATTCAACTACTATATTGTCACTATCTGTTTGTACCTCCACAACACAGTAAACATTAGGTAGCAGCTGTCATGTGACAGGCTATGTGGGTGGGGTAAGCATGGAGAATTGGACAATAACAAACATTCATAATACACTTGATTTACAATGATACATTCCAGAAGGTAATTGAAAACTAAAGGCGTGGAGATTAAATGTCAAAAAGGGATCACTTTTGTTATTAGAGAGAGAATTATTTGAAAAATATGAGGACTAAGATGTTGATGTTTGGTCTGGGCCCGGAAGGGTTTGTAAGATTTTGATTGACGGAGAATGGAAGAACACTTGAGAGCAAGTGGAATTGAGAGAGCAAAATCATACAGAAAGAAACTTAAAATGCATGGAATTTTAAAAAGATTGGCAAATAAACCCAAGAAAATAGATGATAAAATATAGAGAGCCTTCTATTCATCCAGAAAAAAGAGAGTTTACTGGGTTTAAACCTGTTCTTTAGAAAACAGGGGTGCAAGCAAGCTTTTGAGCAGGAAAATTGACCACCTGTCATTATATTTTAGGGAAAAAAGATAGCCATAAATGTAAGGGAGCAATTAGAAGAAAGCAGAGTAAGAGTTTTTGAATATCCTTGCATTGAAAGTAATAGAAAATCAGAAAGAAGAGTGTGATTATGTTAACAATTCCAATACACTCTCATTTGTGTGAAGAAAATATTTCAATGTTGTCATTATAATTTTTAAAAAGTAACGGAAAGTTTTATTTAGTAGTTATTCAAAAGTTGTTCACTCAACAAATACAATATTAAGTGCTTAATAATGTTCAAAATTCTCAGTTTAAGAAATAAATATTCCTAAATAATTATTCCTATATTCCTGATAAATCCTCTTCTTACCTTCTTACCTTCAAGAAGTTTAAACCCTAGTTTGAAGCCCGGACATGCAAATTCACACATGAGTTTATATGAGATAACTCATATCTCATCATACAATCGTAGTGATAGAAAACAGCATACGATTATCAATATGATGTGGAGGAAAGAATATTGCAATGAGAGTCTGCAGGTGTGAGTTCTAATTCTGGTTTTTCACAATCCATTAATCTTGTGTCCTAAGTCAGCTTCTTTAAGAAATAGATTCTGATACAAAGACTTGCATGTAGGAGATTTTCAAGAGAGATTTCTCAGAAAAAAAATCAAATATAAAGGAATATGGAAAATTCTAGAAAAGACAGAATATGAATGATAATACAGTCAAAACAATGACCGTAGCCAATCTTCTGGGGAGCTCTGAAATTGAGAAGTTCTTCAAAATTTAATGAAGAAGGAAAAAAATGAGAAAAGAAGGATAAAATAGGAACAAAGCTTTGTAAATAAGGAAGGGAAGAAGGGTTGAAGGGAGGGAGGGGAGTGGGAAAAAGAGATACCAAGATATATCATGTACAGGTACAAATTCGCTATGATGAATGTGATCTATATGTATTCTAAATGGTACCAATAAACTTAATAACAGAAAAAAAGTTGAATCAGGAGACCAGTCTTTAGATCTGGACCTTGGAAGTGAGATTAACCAGGAATAGATTATCTCCCTTTGCCTGAATTCAGTTTCTGGGAAGGGACTCAGAAGCCTCTACTCCTGACATCTGAGGAAATATCTTTATTCATCTTTTAAGTGTAACTTTTATTTTTATTTTTTCAGTTGTTATTTTTTATCAGTACATGTTTGCAGTACCTAGTGATTACATTCCTCCTGGGGAACGGTGCATGTACATGACACATTTCTTCTTTTATTCTTTCCCTTCCCCTCCCTCCATCTCTTGATTCTTTTCTTTGCAAAAGATCTATCTCCCTACTTCCTATTATCTATTTTTATTTTCCTTTTCATTTATATTTTTCATCTCTCATATAAGTGAAATCATGTACTATTTAAGCTTGTATTTCTGATTTACTTCACTTTACATTATGGCCTCAAGGTACATCCATTTTTCTACAAGTGACTCAAGATTATATTTCTCTATGGCAGAGGAGTACACCATTGTGTGTAAATACCATTTTCTTTATCTATTCATCTGTTGATAGCATATAGGTAGCTTCCAAGATTTAGCTATTATGAATTGTGTTGCTATACACATGGATATATATGTATCACTGTAATACGATATCTTTAAATTTTGGGGGAAGCTACCTAGAGAGGAATACCTGGGTCAAATGGAATTTCTAGTTTTCTTTATGCAAACTTTAAAAGAAGAGGCAAGGAATTCAAGGCAGAAGGAAAAGCTTTTGTAAATAATTTACAACATATGTCTATTGCCATTGTAAATTAATTTGATGTTTTTCTATTTGCATATGACTTTATAGTTATAGAATATGGAAACATGAAACTCAGCCCCAGTATTTAAACGGATCTTTTTGGGTGTGTGCATATATACACACAGAGTGATTCAAACATATGTCTGTACCCACTCATCTTCCTCCATACTGAATCAGAGAGTAACAATTGGTTTAACCTAGGTCAAAGCATGAGAGAAAGGAGTTCAACCCCTTAATAGTTAAGTGACCCCAGTTATCCATGCATGAGTTAAGTGAGTTCAACTTGCCAAGGAGGTCAGCAGACAGTACTCTGAAAGGTCAGAACAATCTGGTGACACTAATCTAGCACTGGTTCACTGACTTCCATTTCAGTTCATGAACATTACCTATTATATCAAGTCTGAGAGATCTCAGATGAAGTAGTCCTGCCAGGAAAAATGTGAGTGGAGGCAGACAGAGAAATTGCTGATTTAATATTGAAATTCCCTGACACCTAATTTACGTAGCCCTTGTTAGAGCATTTTGAAGTAATGGAGTCATAGGAGAAAAGCAATAATCATTGAAGAGATGAGAAATATTGCCAACTTCATAACTTTTAAAGATGAAATCAGCAAAATCAGTTGTGACTACTTGTTAAAACATATATTAAAATACACAGTAGTAATTGGTCATCTGCCCTGAGAAACTTTAAGCTTATTTATTTTTACTACCACAGATTTTGCGATTCACATTACTGCTGCTATCAAGGCCAAAATACAGGTTTTATTTATATCTAAACAACTATTCAACCATGTCTTTATCTTTTATCATTTGCCATTTTTTCTGTCACATTTTATGATGTACACACAGCCTTCTACACTTTCCCCCAAACTCTATGTTCTGTGGAAGTTTGTTGCATATTTTAGTTGGAAGACTCTGTCCTTATAAAAATTTAATAAGGACACCTGAAAATATAGGAGCACTGATTTGATTAAATGAAGAAAAGGAAAGAGTTCATTTCAACCCTCTTTAATTTTATTATAAATGGTACCATTAGAGGAAAAAGTTTTCATGAAAGGCATGCAGGGAATGGCATACCTAAGATGCCTTCAGGTATGGGGCCATTTATTAAATGAAATCTTTTGAAATTTTCATTTCTATAGCACAAATATGGTCTAATATTGACAATTTAATATAATTTAGTCTATCTAAATAAGCACCTGTAATGTACTTGATTGGAAAAATGGCTGTGAACGTGCCCAGCAAATTATGCTGGTAAACAATTATAGAAGCAGAGAACTAGATGCACCCACTTTGCATTTGGTCCCAAATAACTGAAATGAGTACTTATCTTTCTGACAATGATTACCTTGAGTGTAAAATAATTTTCTTTAATTTCCAAATGGACAACTAATATAGGTCATGTGAAACCATTAAATATTCTTTGCAGTCTAGTCCAAATGTAGGACTAGTAATCACTAGAAAACTTGACCAACCTAACCAATGATGTGTTCCTAGTCAGAAATCTTAAACAACAAATCGCAAACAGATTACTTGTTATCTAACTTTACTAACAATGTTTGTTACTTTAAAATCTGTGTCCCAGATTGTATTGGATGATAGATCTATCATCTTGATGCCAAATAAATACATTCACTTTCAGCTCTTCAGTGAACCTGTAGTAGTTCAAAATGAATTAAAGAGTGAAGTTACTTGCAATTTGAGTAATAACAGAAAGCCTCTAGCTTAGATAGCCTTCTAATTTTTGTGAGTTGCTGCTGGCGTGTTTTGAAACAATACTTCACAGGAATATAAATATTTGCTGCTTATCTTAAAGCCACTCTATTGAAAAAGCTGTCATTTCCATGTATATTTAACTAGGTCAGTGCACACCAGTGTGCAGTGAGCTACTTTTATTCCAATGGGAGCAATCAAACGTAACAGTGAAATAAGGAGTTACATCTAAGGCCAATAACAAAGTCACTTTTGTTGCTAAAATCCAACGTCTGGAATTACTGATGTCCCTCTGTGCTGTATCAAACTATCAAAGTAATTGCTCAAGAATGATTGACTTGGGCCAGTGATATGGCTCAGTGGCGGACACGCCTGCCTGGCAAGCGCAAGGGCCTGAGTTCGACTCCCGGAACCCACATACAAGAAAAGGGGCCGGTGATATCGCTCAGTGGCACGGACGCCTGCTGGCGCGCGAGGTCCTGAGGTCGACCCCCGGTACCCACAAAAAAAAAAAATGATTGACTTTCAAATGATTGTTTTTGTATCAGTGTGAAAATATATAAATAAGCAATATATGCCAAATACATTTCTAGATCTAGGTAGGAAAGCAGTTCCTTACATTCCTATAATGCTTAGAACAGTGATGAATATATGTAATAGAAGTTCAGAAAGTTTTGCTAAAGAAAGAGTAAATTGTTAACTGGCAGATACTTTAGTGACAGTGTAGTACCTCGTATGTATACCACACATTACCATTTGATATTTTAGTCAAGAAAATAAAACTCTCACCCTAGGCTCATAGAAGAGTAAGGCACAGCACAGGAATGTTGATTTAATATACCAAACATTCACCAAATTTATAATTTCACCAAAATTATGAAGGAAAATGTTCAAATCTTTGAGATGAAACAAACCCACCTTTCCTTGCACATTTCTTGTACTCTGTAGCAGTTTTCCCAACCTGATTTCATCCCCAAAGTGACCCGTAACTAAGCCTACTCATACATATGGCACGCAGCCTTCTCCTTTGGTGTTGCTGGCAGAAACTTCAAAGATTTTAGAGACTTGTCCCATCAGGAGGACATCTGTCATTCTTTTGGTGAGGGTGAAGTTGGAAGGGGACCTTTTGGAATAACATCTCAAAACATGGCACTAGAATCAGAAAGGTCTGGGATTCTGTGTTGGATGTCACCAAGGTTTTCGATGTAGGTAAGATACATATGGAAATCTTGTACCCTGAGGTTTTCTTTGCAGTATAAGTGATTCTGCATTCATTCTTTTTTCTTTTTCTTCTGAGCTGAGCTGCTGTGGATCACTTTGGAATGTGCTGCTCATTTCAGCATGGATGCACTCAGCAGTTTGTGGACCACTGTGCTGTTTTACTTCACCAGCTGGGTTGTACTTGCCAGCTTTTGTTGAGAAATAACAGAAGGTCAGACACAGTGTCAAGAAAATGTTGGCATGGTTAGAGAAACAGGTATTGTATTAGTTGCAATGAGTTCAGACCTACTGATGGTAGGATTAATGAAATCCATGTCTGGCAGTCTCCACAGCTTGATGGAGCTCATAATGAGCAGAGCCTGGACACTGGAGAGGCTCAGAGAGCCTCCTGGCCCCTCGCCTGCTTGTTCAAGCCAGACTTGCCCAATGCATCAGGAAAGTAAGTGCAGACCTCCTAAGAAACCTGCCTAGAAAAGGAACAGACAAAGGTGTGGATGTGAGGGAGAAAATACAGAAGAATTATATAACGTAGTAATCTTCAGCAGTTCCAAATTGAGTTGAAATAAGCTTTAACAGCAGCAGACTTCTCTATTATAGGTTATTCGTGGTTCCAAAATTATTTTTCTTTCTAAGTCTTGCTGCATTACCCAATCTGGTCTCAAACATATCCTCCTGATTCAGCCTCTGGAGTACTTGGGATAACAGGCATGTGTAAAATTTTATATGTATCAATGTCACAATCACATGATAAGATATGTATTTCATATATCTCCATTTTATATATGAGAAAGTGGGGCACAGAGAGACAAAGGGAATTGCTCCTAGAATTCTAAACTAAGAAAGAATGGAGTCAGGAATGGAACTCAGAAAATCTGGTTGCAGAGTCTATGTTCTTAAAGAAGGCTAACTAACTACTTACTAACTACTTCTCTCCAGACTACTACTTTACTCCAAAAGCTACTGGACAGTGAAAGTAAGTATGTGGGGAAAACCTGATTCTTTTCTGTCTCCCCACTTCTTCTTTTGTAATAAGAACTTTTTTTCCTGTGCCATTGTACCTTGGAATAATATAACTTGTTTTTTTTTTTTTTAATTTTTACAGTGAATAACACCTAAGAGTTTTCCTTGAGTCTCAGAAAAGACTTTGACTTGGACTTTGAAAAATGCTGGAGCTGTTGAGATGTTGGAGAGGAAATTAGGACACCCCTGATTGTGTTCAGGAGAGTTGGATCCTGTCAGATGGTATTTTGAACTTGCTATTAGCTTTATTTGGAGGTGAGGTATGGTTTGAGGAGATATGTCTGGTTGTCAAGTTAACAAGTAGTGGATGTTGACAGCTAATCCTGATAGGTCGGTTTCACTGCATTAAGAAGTGCCCAGGGAATTAGTAAAATACACTTCTGTCTATGACTGCATGAGTCATGTTGGTGTGACCTCCAGTACTATATGTAGCCTCTGGCCCCCTTCTTCTCTGGCTCTGTTACCCTGCTCCATGAACTGAGCAACTTTGTTGTGCTACACATTTGTGCCATGATTTTTCTGCCTTGGAGACAGCTGACCATATGCTGAATCCCCTAAAACCGTAAGCCAAATTAAACCTTTTACCTTTAATTTTGGGTGTTGGGGGGTGTGTCTCAGCATGGGAAAACTGACTACTACAAGAGATCTTCAAAGCTATCCCCTCCATCTCAGGCCCAGAGCTCTAGAAGAGTAAACTAGTCTCAGTGGATGGATCCTGTGCACCCACCGTTTGGTCACTCTACTCCTCGGATTTCTGTAATTCAGCAGTTTTTGGCTTACCTAGCTTTGGGCTCAGTAGCAGCTAAATTTGTTGCTTCAGAATGTATGTGCATAAACCTTGATGGTTTTATGTGATGCTATGTCTGCAGGCCTGCAGAATGCAAGAGCTCTGGGGCACAACAACCTCCGCCTAGATTTCAAATGTTGTTGCAGACAATGTGGGGGTCCAGGCAGAACCTTGTGCTACGGGTAGAGAAACCATAAAGAGTATCCACTAGGGTAACGCCTCATGGAGCAGTAGGGATGGTGCTGCCCCCAGAGACTCCAGAACTGAAGTTTTCAGTGTAGGATTTCATCCTGGGAGAACTCCAGGCAAGAGACTGTAATCTGGGGCTGGTGAGATGGCTCAGCGGCATAAGCGCCTGCCTGTCAAGCACGAGGGCCCAAGTTCAACTCCCGGAACCCACATATGAAAAAAGGGCCGGTGATATCACTCAGCAGCACGGGCGCCTGCTGGTGCATGAGGTTCTGAGGTTGACCCCCGGTACCCACAAAAAAAAAAAAAAAGGGAGAGACTGTAATCTGTAAGAACTTTTGCCTGGGCCAATCCCGACAATGCCATAATGACAGGGCAGTCTAAAGCCTCGGGGGCTGGAAACCTCAGTGTTTTCAGAAGGTGACCCGTGAAGAGAAAGATTACAGTGGAGCCTTTATATGATCGCCCTTCTGGGTTTTGGACTAGCCTGGGGCTAGTTACCCCTTATTTTCTACTTCTCTTCCCCTTTCGAAATGTGGCTATCTGTCCTATTTCTATCTCACCACTGTGTTTTGCCTGCGCAATAAATACTGTGTTCTGATTTCTCAAGTTCACAGCTGGAGGGAATTTACAATGGGGTGAATCATACCTGGAGGTTCATCCATATGTGATTTAGGTAAACTCTAGACTTTGGACTTTTGAGTTGATAATAAAGTGAGTTAAGACTTTGGGAATATTGGGATGGAATTAATGTATTTTGTAGGTGAGAAGGGCATGGACTTTGAGGGGAAGGGGCAGAATGCTTTGGTTTGAAAATCTCGAAAACTCATATTGAAATTTAGTTGCCAGTGTAACAATATTAAGCAGTTGGACTTTTAAGAGGTGATTAGATTATGTATTTACATCTTTATTGAGGGAGTGAACTAGTTATGCAGAAGTGACTTTTTGATAAGAAAGATGAGTTTGTTCTGATTTGTTCTCTGTGTCTTGCACATGCACTTAGACTTCCTAGCTTTCAGAACCATAAATCAAATATACATAAACCACATTAAAATCTTGAGTCTTCTCTACTCGGAGGCTAAATACTACCTTATTACTGGATCTTTAGGTTGAAAGTCCTTCGTGAAAATGGAGAGACTGCAAGAACATACCACTGTGAGGCATGAATATGTTTTAAGCCCTTCCCTTCCAATAAAACAGTAACCAATTTGCTGATAAGCAAGAGAAACAAAAGCATGTTTGATCTCATTAAAAATCTATAGATTTAAAGATTTAAATAAATACAAAATTGAAAAACTGAACACAGTGACAGAAGTTTCTTTCATAATTGCAATCACGTTGGTGTAAGTAGCTTAGGTAAAAAAAATGTACTTGCCAGAAAAGGACAACCTTCCTAAATGTAGAAAGATCAGCCAACCTTTTGATGAACCTCTTGACAGAACTGATTCTGGAAGAAACTTTAAGTCAAAGATAACTCTCTCTGTCAAGTTATTGCCTTTTGGAGGAAACTGGCAATGTAAACATGCTAGAGGTGGCACCAGAAGGTATGTATAGTTTGTATCTAAAATGTTCCCCAAAAGTCTCCTGCCTTTGGAAGGTGATAGGATCATGAGGATACTATATTCATCTCATCCATTGATGAGTTAAGTAGCTGGATGTGTTTTTAGGAGGGGGACTTTGGTTAGAGATACATCACTTCGGGCATGACTTGGAAAATGTACTCTTGTCCCCAGCTCCTCTCTTCTCTCTCTGATTCCTGGTTGCCATGGGTTGAACAATTTTCCCATGCCATGCCCCTCTACCGTCCTGTTTCTGCCTTGGAGACAGTCAACCATAGATTGAAACCATAAGCTAAAATAAACGTCTTTTTTACATTGTGGCTGTTGGGTATTTTGTTCCAGTGTTGTCAAAGTGACTAACGTAGATTTTGGTACCACACCAGTGGTGCTTTTTCTTTGACTGACCTGACAATGTAGTTTAGAAGCCTTTGGATGTGTTTTGTGAAGGCAGTTTGGAAAGGTTTAAAGATGCTTGCTAGAGAAGCCCTAGCATTCTATAAACTGATGTTGATGGAAGATTATTTTTGGAGCTCAGACCAGAATGCAGACAGGAATCCAGACAGTAAAGACCAGGCTCAGGAGATTTAAGTTGATAACAATGACTCCACTGGTAGTTGGACTAGAGACCATATGTGTTACACCCTGGTTGAAAATTTATCTTCATTTTTGCATGTCCTGAGACTTTGCACAAGACCAGGATTAAGGGTGGTAGACTAAGTTATCAGGCAGAGGAAATTTCAGTGTAGCCCAACATTCAGACTATGAGATGGGTACTACTGGCTGCATTTAGCTAGATCTACAGAAAATCAGAATCAAAAAGCAGATGTTAAGTGTTCACAGTTTCACCAGAAAGGAAATGCCTACAGATTTGGAGCCATAGAGAGCATAGTTGCTGAAAAGTTTTGGATTATAAAAGAAGCCAAGTGCTTTGCATCCAGACAATAGGGAAGATGACTCAAGCATCTCAGGAATCAACAAGATTCTACACTTCACATGCTCAAGAGTGCAAAGGGCTAAAGCTTTCTCCTGAGAAGAAAGACTCTGGGACCCCAGCTCAAGAAGGGCCACCTGTGATATTGGTTTCCTGGGATTCATTTCACAGTGCTCAGCCATCTGGGTACTCAGAATCCTCTGCAGCCATGATCCCAGGAACCGTGGCTACTGCCTGAACTGCTAGCAGACCTTAGGATCATCCATGTGGTGCTGGTTTTACAGGCATATGTAATACAAGAGTTGTGGTACCAGGGAGGCTTCCACCCAGAGTTCAGAAGAAAGACTGAGAGTACAGGCAGTGTGTCCCTGAGAGGGTGATGTGTGAAACTGTGAAAGTGAAGACGTAAGTGCAGTTGAGAACCCAGGAAGCTGGAGATGCCAGGAATGTGGATCAGCTACCGAGGACAGTTGTAGGCAGTGAGCAGAACCATCCTAAAAGAGACGGGCCATCAGGGCTGCAACAGGCAATGTAGTAGGGCAGGGCTGCCCAAGGCCTTTGGAGTTCATATCTCTTCTCAAGATGCCTCAGGTACTGAACCTGAGATGCAGAATTTTGGGTTTCAGTCTTGTGCTGGTCCCATTCCTCTGTATCTCTCTATTTTTCCCTTTTGGAATGGGAATGTTTTATTCTGTGCCTTGGTATGTTGGAAGGATTTAACTCTCTTCTTGATATTTTTGCAGGGGCTATAACTAAGTTTGCCTTGATTCTCAGGAGAGATTTTGGACCTGGTATTTGCAGTCATACTGGAGTTATTAAAATTTTGATGATTTTAACTGCATTTTATATAATAAGATAGACAAGAATCTTTTGGGAGATAGGGTGAAATGTTATAGTTTAGCATGAAAATGCCCCTTAAATTCTCATATATTTGGATGTTGTTTGGATCCTGGGAGCACTATACAAATGCACTGATGAGTACAGCAATGGAATGTGCAGCTGGAAGTGGAACCCGGTTGGAGGAGAGTTTGGGGGTTATTTGGGAGTGACATTAAATAGTGTATTGTTAACCCTGGCTCCTGCCTTTTCTTTCTGCTTCCTGGTTGCCATGGCTAGATCATCTTTTCCTCCACCATGTTCCTTTGCCATCTTATTTCTGTCTTGGAGCCAGCTGACCATGGACTGAAACCATGAGCCAAGATAATCCACTCTTCTTTTAAGTTGTGGGTATCAGGTATTTTGACCCATGGATAGGAAATTGCAGCCTTTTATTCTTAAAATTTCATTATCTTGCATTCTTGAAGCTTAATACTTTCAGAGCTCTGTTGTTTTACACTTCCTTGTCTGTCACAGACTCTAATCTTGCAGTCCTACAGGCTTCACGTGGTAAAATTCTGGAAGTCTCAAGGTTTGATGTTTTTAAAGTGTTTCGGTTTTGAAATCCTGAAGGGGTAGAATGCACTATAGTGTTTAATCATTATTACTTTTCAGGGATGAGATCTGAGCTTGCCTCAAGCAGTTTTGTTGCACTGCAAAGAGAATTTGGCCCCAACAATGTCCGATAGTGAAATGTATTAAACTGTGCCTTCTGCTCTAGCATCTAGTCCCCCCCACAACGTATGTGCACAATATATTTCTGTTTGTTACGTGTGAAATTTGAAGTCTATTAGCTCAGTATTTACAATTGTATTTCACAGTGTTCTTATCCATTATCCTCAGTTTTGTGTCATTCTGTACATTCTCCCTTTTGTTATAATTCTCTCATATGTTTTAAATCATCAAAAGTTATCTCTAAACCAAATCCCTTTCTTGATCTTTGGACTCATTTTTTCACTTGACCTCTCCACTTAAATGTCACATATACCTCAATTAAAAAAAAGCTACCTGTCTATTGCCTTCCAATCTTGCTACAAAACTGCCCTTTCTCCTCTTCTTCACAGGGAATGGCAACATCCAGTCTCCCAGATCTAAACGGTGGGCATGATGATCATTCTCCCTTATCCCTGCATGAAGGAATTACAACAAAATATCGTTCTACCCTATGCACATATACTGATTCCATCTACTTCCTTTTATCCTTCTAACATTAACAAGTCTCATTGGAGTATTTCCTTTAAGACTAATTATTTGGTGTGCCTCTAAATATGCATTCTTTATATATCTGTTCAATAATTATTTTGAAAAGAGGAGGGTACAGAACTAATGCTCTCCTTCCAATTTATTTTCTTTAACTCTTCAGTTTTGCATCCAAATGTGCAAACAAGGCTTATGATGCAAAAATTGTATGCTGCTTTTCATCCGTGCTAACTTGAGTTTACTACCTAGGCATCCCTATCAGCACCCTTAGGTACTTGTCATAGGATCCATTTCAAAAACATATTGTGTTCTCCAAGGGAGGAGCTTTGATCTTTGCTAATTTCTTCACCATTTTGTAACATTTCCACTAATATTTTAACAGTCTGTGATATTTTATTTACCCCCATGAAGCTTTATTTTGGGCCTATTTCTGAATCCTGCTCTTCCCAGTATCCCGGTAATAGACACATTGAACACTTGGGATTTTGTGGTAGCTTCCTACATGATTCCAGTAGTGCACCATGTTCTCTCCCTCTAACCCCCAGCTCACTAAACTCAATTTAGTTTCCACACTTCAGCAAGAGTAATCTTTGAAAAAAACAAATCTGATCACCTTACTCCCTTACATTAATCATTGCATTGGCCTTCTCTTTGTCATAGGAAAAATTTCAAGACCAGCCAGGAAATACACTTTCCATTTAATCTTCTGACACTCATTACAAACCATTTTTCCATGAAAAATGAGCTTCTCTAAATTATGCACAGATACGGTGATTTTTTTCTGATTTCTAGTGTTTTGCAAATGTCCTCTTTTCCTAGTATATTCTTAAGAGATAGTCAATGTTTACAAATCATTTTGTTACAAAATTAGACTTCATTTCTTTTAAGAAATCTCTTCTCACCCCTACAATCAAACTAGAGTAAGGAACTGTTTTCTTTCCTTTTATAGTTTCTGATTCTCCACTCTCAAATATGCCCCACACTATATTTGAATTGTTTAATTGCTTTGCTTTTCATGATTCTTTATAATTGCATTTTACAGTAGACTTTTCCACCTACAAAATTGACTCATAGGATAGAATCACTCTTTGCTTTCTGGCAGAGCAATGTTTTTGAGTTTTACTCCTCATAACCATTACCCTTGGAACATATTACAAAAATTCATAATTGTTGGATTTTCTCCCTGAAATTCTGACATAGTATATATAGGATGAGGTCCAGGAATCCTCACGCTGAATATGCACAAAGTAATTTTAAGAGATGGTTCATAAACTGAAAAAGAAACAGAAACAAAAAAAACACAAAAAATATTTTAAATGAAGCAAAAGCCTGCTTTGCAAGCTTTACAAATTATGTCTATTGCACCCCTCTGACTTTTCTCTACAAAACTAAGTTCAGAGTCTCCTTAACTGTGGTCTCCATCAAAAGTCACCCTGAATCTTCTCAAACAAAATAATGGGAACCTCACTACTCCTCTATGCAGCTCACTGGAGAGATGATGTTCATTTATTCAATCTTGGTTCATTTGTTCATCTCTTGTGTAAATGGGAAGGTGATTTGGAGAAGGGAAGAGAAAGGAGAAGGAAGAAGGAAGAGTAAAAAGGATCAAGATGCAATTTGAACATCTACTAATTCACCAGGATGGTTGCAATTATTATGTATTACAAATATATACTAAAATTTTTAAAAAAAGAAATAAAGGTACACTACAAAGTGACAGTATTCAAGAAAGTTTGATGCTAAAATAAGATTAAACACATCAAAAGCTAAAATAGAATTTAGATTCCGGATAATACACCTATGGTCAGCTGAATTTAGACATTCAATGTGGAAAGACTGCTCTTCTAAAGAAATGGTACTTGTGCAATTTGGCATCCACATACAAATAAATGAAGTTACACCTAGGTGTGTATTTCAGGATTATGTCAGCCCCACCTATAGCAGAATAATATTGGGTTAAATTTAGGAAAGAGGGCCGGTGATATAGCTCAGCGACATAAGCACCTGCCTGGCAAGTGCGAGGTCCTGAGTTCGGTTCCCAGTACCCACATAAAGAAAAAAAATAAATTAGGAAGGAACATGTTAAGAAGCACAGTGAATCACAATTGCTTCTTATTTTCTCTCTTAGATCTGAAGTTCTGTGTCTTAGGTCCTAAAAGGCGCTCAACAAAGACGCTTTGAAAATGATGATTGAATGTACAGAAAAATGGCCATGGTATGATTTATTAGTCAATTATCCAATTTTCAATAAGTGTGGACCGAGCACAAAGGCCAGTATCAAGAATATTCAGATAAAAATAACAGTCTTTTTGCTATCCCACCACTGTCAAAGGAGATTTCAAAAATATGAGGTAGATACAAGTGTCAAATAATATGCAAATGTTTAGGCATGTGAGTTTGAGAAGAAAATTTGATAAGCATGAAGACTAGAGTTTGAGAATGGGAAATAATGAGGATCAGAGAAGAAAGAAGATCTCAGATTGGCTAATAACTGAACAACCATTTTATATTTCCACAACTATATTGTTGCTAAAATGATTCAAACATTTCCCTGTATTTATGCCCACTATCTGTCAAGTGGAATAGAATTTCTGATTTGTTGCACCAGAATTAGCTAACCGAGTTAGTGGTTTCACATGTCTAATTAAAAACAAAAAGCAACTCTTAATTTTGCCGACTGTTTCCTAAATGACACAGATGTGCCTATTTTGGATCAACAATTCAATATTTTTAGCTCTGATAATACTTGTCTCAGTTAATATTTCTCCAGTGAGACTGTCTCCTAAGAGCAGTACTTCCTGAGGAGAATGTCCGCTAATGCACAGCGCCATCTGGTGGTGATAGTTTGGAATCAACAGAAGAATATCACAAGAAAAGAGACATTTCCTGAGGATGTTTAGTGTTTACCATGGGCTGAATTTGTTTTTCCTAAGTTTTAATCAGCAACTCATACAAAATATTGCATAGTACTTTTTTTCTCCTCACCTTCCTTATTTTCTTTGTTCTGCTTAATTTGGAAGTAAGGTAATTAGTAACTCCTGTTAGCAACTGTGCACGACCAATCACATAGATTCTTCTTCAAATATTTTTGGTATTTCAGATGCCTTCGGGAAAAGGCACCTCAAAAGTTACAATGATCTTGTTCTTGTTCTTTTCAATGATTATAGCCTCTCCACAGATATTCTCAGTTTTTCTGTTCACTTTGACTTTTTCTTAAAGAACTGCTCAAAATTGGCAGCATGCATGGTTCTCTCTTCTACAGGTTGACATTAGTTAAAAGTGAACTCCAGAACCTGCTTCTGCTCTTTTTTCTCCTTTTATCCACAAACTTTTGTTACTACAGCAGTACAGGAGCAGAAGGAGGGTCATGGAAAGATTTTTGCTGACATAATTTTACCAGAAAGCTGTAGCAAAAGCCACAGCCCTTTTACCAGGCGTGGCCTTGGTATGTAAGGAGGCCAGAATGCCATATTTGCTTTTGTATGTGCCATAAGAATCATACAAGGAATTAAAATATACTATATGAATTTATAATATATGATTCAAATATTGGATACTGATGACACCCTGACATCAAGAATATCATGAATCCATATTCAAGAATGTGAAGATAAAACCCTCACCAGGGGTCAGAAAATCTGGATTTTAACTGTGTGAACTTGGGCAAATGCTCACTTTTGAGAGTCACAAGATTCCTGATCTGTTACTTGATAACAGCTCTCCCACCTGCCTTGGGCTTCTGGAAAACAAAATGAAACAATGGATGCAAAAATATCAGTGAAAGACTAAACACATATAAGTGACACTAGTAGTCATGCTTAGCTACTAAGATAGGATGCTATTTTTCAGGTAACAAATCTGATCTTAGATGCCATTTCAGGCAGCCATTATGAGTGAAATATCTTCTTAGGTTGAGAAAAATGGAATTCAAAGGCCATTCACAAATCTCCTTGTGATCCTGGGAAGAAAGCAGATAATATATCCTCCAAGAACACTTTTCTCTTCACCCTGAGTGCCACAGTCAGCAAGGCGGGGCACTGAGTCAGATGAGACTCTCATACCTGGCAAGAGGTGGGTTTATCACAGTGTGGTCAGAAATCTGTGTGAGAGGCCACAGACAGGCGAAGTAGCTTTGTCCTGCATTCTTGCCTGATGTACATACAAACAGGACCCAGAGATCAGGCTGGAGGCAGTTCTTCATTCCATCCTGAACTGCGCAGTTGCTTTGATGCCATCTTTTCATTTAAGGCAATTAACACAATGTGACTTTTAAAGGAAGGGATCTGAGAGAACTTGTGCTAAGGACTCTGGGAAACTGTGAGTCCAGTTGTCACCTTTCACAGATGAGAAAACTGATAACCATATAAAAAGAAAATAAATTATGGCTGCAGTAATACTGATCCTAAACAAGTACCTCAATATATTGAACCCTAACATTTTTTGTCTTTTTTTTTTTTTTTTTGGTTTTTACAGTGCTGTGTGCTGTCCTGTCTTTGTGTTTTCTCCTCCATCTATATTCCAAAAAGGATTCTGATTATATAATATCAACATCATAAATCATCTGCATCCAATGGAGAAACAGCAGTTTGGCAGAATACAGAGGGCAGAAACTGGGGTCTTCTGAGTTTAGTGTCATGGAGATCAAAGGGGAGATAACCCAAGTGATGATCAAGAAGAGTTCTGGGCTAAGGCAGAAATTGGACTCTCCTAATTGCAAGGCAACAAAGCCAGAGTCACGGCTCCAGGGCTCAAAAGTAAAGGATATTAAAAATTGAGGATGCTTATCGGAGGCGAGAAGTTGTCCCTTACTTTTTTGGGCTATACCTGAAATTCTTATCCATAAGTCTGGTTCTGAACCAGGAGAAGTTCTTATAGCCAGTGACTCCAGCCAGTGATAGCAACAGAGGGTGTTGAGTTGACTCCAATGCTAACACTGAACTGTTTGGGGACAGAGTTGGAGCTTATCGAGTTTGGAAAGCTGCTCAAGATTCAGCGGCAACCTGATTCTTCAAGGAGAAGGTGCCAAAGGCTCTAAGGATGACCAGCAGTTTTCCTCACTCAAAAGTTAACTATGTCTTCTCATTACAGCATCTAGGACAAAACTCACGGAGATGGACCCAAGTCAGAGAAATACAAGATCACAGAGTAGTACTTGGAGAATGACCTCAGGAGCCTCTGGATAGCTTTGCTTTTGATGTCTAACCATCACTACCATCCATTTCTAGACCTGAGAGCCAGGGCAGACAAGCAGCAGGCCAAATGTCAAACTGGCAATTAACATGTGCATTCAGAATGAAGCATCCTGAATCCCAGAGCTGCAAATTCTGCAAGAGAACTCTCTTTCCTCTGGGTCTACTGAAATCTTATGCAGCTACAGGAAGGAATTCAAAAGAGTATTTGGATTTTAGCTTAAGAGAAACAAGTAAGGTGCATCTCCTGCTGGACGCAGAAGTCCTCATGGCAAAGCATGAGTCTGAACAGGACTGCAAGCAGGGAATCCTGTTCTTTCCTGTCACAGATAAAATTGAGAAAGTTGTGTCTAAAGGAGGGGCGCTCGGTGTGCATGGTTAGGTTTTTTTTTTTTTTTGTGGGTACTGGGGGTCAAACTCAGGACCTCGTGCTTGCCGGGCAGGCGCTTACGCTGCTGAGCCATCTCACCGGCCCACATGGTTAATTATTAACACTGGCTGCACCCTTGGGCCCTCCGAGCACAGAGGATTAAGGCTGTCCTTTAAACTGCAACGTTGGGTCCTGCGGCAGACAGCAGGCTAAGGATGGTGAGTACGTCGCACGTACTGCAGAATTCCTTTACTTCATTTTGTTCTTCAATGTATAATCCTTAGCTCATACATATATAATTGATAATTTTAAGTCTTTATTTGTACAGTTTTTTAAATAACTAGCATGCTTCATCTCTGCTCACCCTGTGGGGTACTGTTCCTAACCAGAGACTGGCAGCGGTTTGGATGGATTCAGAATGGAAAGCTTCCTCTACACATCGTTACATGGTTGCTTAGGAAAGACTAAAACTTGAACCGAATTTGGATTCACCCAGTGTTATGAAGATAACATTACATTTAAAGTGGAGCTGATGGTTCAAGAATTGCAGAAGTAAAAAGGGTACCTTTTTAGACTAACCTGTGGGTCCTGTTACCTTAAAATTGTTGATACATATTTACAAGAGCCTATTAACAAGATGAGCTGTGAAAATTAAGAGACAGAACTGTGAACTGGTTAACAAAGCAGAAAGGGTTGGCTGATATATATGCGAAATATGTATCATCATTAAGGTAACAAATAAATATGTACCATCATTAAGGTAACAAATATTTAAGTAGATATTTTAAGAAATTCAGATAACAGCCAAAAAGTAAAATCACCAGTTTTATGCCACCAAGGTAATGCCTGTTATTTTCGGTCATTTTTCTCATTGTAGTTTTTATTACAATAACAATAATTATATAAATCACATTTTCTAAATGTTTTGCATATATCAAGATGGTCATCCCTAGAGTACTGAAATGAAGTCAGGAGGTTAAGATTTTGCTGTATTTCGCGGTGAATTAGCTTTCTGACCTTGAGATATTTTCTAGCCTTCATTTTACCTTTATAAATATACGAGTTGAAAAATCACTAATGCCTCTCTCCACTGAAATACGAATTAGAAAGAAAGTCTTATTATCCTCTTCCTTTCTTTTTACGTTGACATTTTTATCCCACTATTCAGGGACATCAACAGGTTTAAGTCACATAATGTTGCTGAAATTTTATAATTTCTAAAATATCAAGAAATAAAACTGCTTTTTGTATACATTATAAGTTAACAATCATTATATGTATATATACATATATATATATATGTAACTATGTACACACATAAAAATACATACACGGAGATGCTAGACACTTAATACTTCAAAAAAGATCCTCCTATGTGAAGCCTGACACAGTATCAAGAATCAGGAAAGCCAAATGTATTTGATCTTCTAAGCCGTCATTGAAAAATTGATGCGTTGTGCCTGTTCAAGCTCTGAGTTGAGGTCAAAGTACCCTTGAAAAGACAGTAAAAATGAAGTGATTTACAGATAAGGCTCATAGCCTCCGCACCAGGAGCTTTTGTTTCCTTAGCTCTAGTCCTTGGGAGAGGAGTGTGCCTCAGCGGGCACAGAGCGTTCCCCAGACAATGCTAGACACACGCCAAACTGGAGCCCAGCCAGCATCCAGCTCCCAAGCTGAATTTCTTCCTGCTGCCCCTGGACACACACAAAAACAGACCCAGGTTGCCACAGCCTCCCAGGTAAGGAGCAAAGCTGCTATTTGTCATCATTAAGTGAAGGGCCCATTCTTCTTCTTCCTGGCCTCTAATACACGGCAGAGAAACTCGCCTGGAAAAATAAATGAAACAAAGAACAACTCGAACCTCTGAATTTAGATAAAGTGAACTCCCCTCCTTCACCTACTTCTACATGAGGGAACATTGCCAAATTGTGCCACTTGTTCTTTATATAACCTTGAGTATACATTTTTCTAATTAGGGATATAATCCTTGATGTAACAGTTCTTTAAATATTAAAGCAATACATATTGGTACATATTTTAGAAAATCAGAAGGACCCAAGAAGAACACTAAAAAGCACTGATGATCTGTGCACTAGAAACTGCCACAACAGTCATTTCAGTGTGTTTTGTTCTGATTGTGTGTGTGTGTTTGTGTGTGTGTGTGTGTGTGTGTGTGTGAGATGTGTATGTATGTGTTGGTAGCATGTACACTTCGTTGAGTTAGTATGGAAAATCACTATTATCCATAATTCGTAACACTCTAAACAGAATATTTTGCATTATTTTATTCAATATCATCTCATACATGTGCTTGCAGTTATTCAGTCATCGTAAAGGTGTGAAAAATTAAAATAACTATTTCAGGGTTGTTATAAGTATTAAATCAATAAAAGCCAAATTTGCAATGGCACCAAGCAGGTAATAAGCACCAAGCAAGGGGGTTAATTGAATTAGAATCTAATCAGTATGAAATTATTTTTGTGCTTAAAATCTTTGAAGCCATATACTAAATCTATCTGCAAAGAGGAAAGTGCATTGTTGCATATCACAAGCTAAAACCCAGTGACCTTAGAAATGGCTGATATTTATTCAGGTATCCTACTAAAAGGCAGGTTAGGTTATACATAAGCAAATACCACTGGCAAAGAAGTTGTTAGACACCAATGAAGCTCATTCTATTATGTGGCAGGTTTAGTCACTAGAAAATTCTATGTTATGTCAATATCAAATTCTTTTCCTTTATCAACTCAGTCCTTGTTCCTAGTTCCAGCCATTTAACCATACCAAAGAAAATTTAATTTTCTTGGCCCAAGAATACTGTGCAGACAAGGTAAGACAGTAATGCTCATGACTGAAGGTATTCCCTGTTTTCTAATAGAAAGTACTTATTTATCTCATGCTGTAAATACTTTCCTTCTACTTATACAGCTTAATAACTGCTAATTCCTTCTTGTCTCAAATTAGGCTTATTGTTAGCCTAATGAGGACATCCTTGTCAGCCATACTGTGCAAAATGCGTGTAACATGATTAGTGCTATGGTGTGAGAAGAACGCTTTTGAAAGTTCGTGATTAAAATAAAGCCCTACCTAGATGTTTAAGTCTATAAGTCACATAAGATGTTTAACATGCAAAACCATCACCCATAAATAAGAGGATAAACTGCCATTATCTGGAAGTGAAAAGATTTGAGAAGGTTTATCTCAAATGGAAAAATGTCGTTCTATTATTAAACAACAATTATTAAATGTTTATATGTGCAGAGCACTGTAACTAGACTTTTATATTTGCTCTTCTGTTTAATTATTTATTTCATTTAATCCTCACAGCAATCATGCATCTCAAACTAAGGTCAGATGAGAAAGCTGAGAACCAGTATTTAAAATAATTTGACTTTGACTAAATAGCTAAAAGTGGCACTAGTGATTTTTAAGTTAAATGTTAATTATACTATACCAGACCCAGAATATTTTGTAAATTCAAAAGTTTGATTGCACATATGTTATCCATTTTTCCATGTACACACACATAAACACAAACACAGAGCTGGAGTTACTCAAAACATCAAAAGTACAAATGATTATTTTCTCTCCATATAGACTATTCTCTTCACCAACTACATGACATTCATGTGAACAGTAGCCTCTTCTTTTAATATATATTCCATCTTTAGGACTGATCTTTCCAAAGCATAGGTTTAATCATTCTTATTAATTGTTCAAGCAAACTCAGTGGATCTTCTTAACTTTTAGGAAAACTCCAGATTCCATTATATTAGAATTCAGATCTGCAGTTTTTTAATCTAGCCCCATGTGCAATGTTACATTTTTAGTCAAACAAAGTCCGTAGTGCCCATTTGCATCCCTACTTCATTCCCTCCTATAATCGAGCCAACTCCAGTTACACAATCTTCCACACACATGATATTTGTCTCAGTATTTTGACTCATGTCATTCTCTGAGGTCAATCGTCGCCTAAGTTAATCTTTCACATCTGTTTCATGTTCTATCTCTTTCATTATGATTTCTCCATTATTCTATTCAAAAAGAATTGTTTTTTTCTCTATGTTCATTAATTAATTTTCATATACTCCTATCATAACAAGAATTTCGTTCTGCCTTGTAAGCTTTTCAAGGTCAGATGATACTTAAGTGTGAGACTATACTACACACCAAAGTTTTAAAATTGAAACAATAATACTAGTACTCAGAGAGGTTAAGGCAGGATTGCAATTTGGAGTCCCATCTGGGCAACCCAGCCTTAAAATATAAATAATAAGGTTTGGGGATGTAGTGTGGGGGTAGAGTGCCCCTGGGTTCCATTCCCGGTATGGAAACAAACAAACAAACAAACAAACCAATATATACATGAAACAGGATTTACTCCTTGCTTTCTAGGAGCTATCAGATGTGACCAAGACTCTAGAGACCCTAACCACATTTTAGTATGAGTATTTCATGGTACTGGCTTATTTGTTTCTACTTCTGTAATATTCTGATTTTACTACAATGATTATGAAAGTTTATTAGTTTCTCACAGTTCTGGAGGGAGAACATAAAAATACTACCTTAAATTCACTTTTGGTACCATCTAATGTCCAAATAACAAACAAAACATCCAAATCTATTTACAGAATTTAGCATACTTAGTTTGAGTTATTCACTATTAAATTTAGCCACAAAATTCTGACAGCTGTCAGTAGTTCTTACCTTTACCACTTCTCTCAGAACTTTGAGAACTACCCTAAGTTTTTGATTAAATTTCCATCATAGACAATTTTCCATCAACATCTTCTATATCTGGATGTTTGATTGCCCAATAGGGTAGATGACATGGGATTGAGAATGCTGTGTGGTTGAATGTGACACTGTTCAGGAAATGTGTAGGTAAAAATTAAGTAAAAATGTGCTCAAAAATTAAAAAAAACCCAGCAAAATTATTCTTACCACAGCAAATTATGTGAAGTTGACAGGATTTTTACATGATGGTATAAAATAAACCATAGAAAAAGAACCTTTACATAATGGAGAAAACGTACTTTTCTTTTAGTAATTTAACTAAGTATTTTTTTCTCAAGAAAATCAATCTCATATTTCATAGTTTTTTCTTTTACCACAACAAAGCAGCTAACTTACAAAGAGCATATTAGCAGACTTACAAATAACATCTGAAGCTGTTTCAGCCATGGTTAATTCTCACAGCATTTACCACTAATAAAGCAATATAGAGACATTATTATATTGGCAATTTCTCAAAAATCATTCACAGCCCTGTTCCACTTCACTTCCTTTATTCAAACTCTAAATAACATATTTAGTTTTTAATTCATTTTAAATAAATGTGACAACATAAACCCTCCTCTGGACAATAAGATACAAGAGGAAATTTGTGGGCTTATTTCCAATAGTTATATAAAATTGTTAACATGTTTGTCAATTCACCTGTCAGCTCTTCTGCTTTTTTTTACTATTTTTTTAATACTTCCTGAATAATAGATGGGACACTCGGCATCTGGTAACCACGTTGGAATCATGAAAATGAAAATCATACAGTACTAGAAGCAGATCAATAGAGTCTAAGTCATTGATAATATCATGAGGAGCTTTGTGTATCATGGATCCCTTATTCTAAACGTTCTGATTCTTGAGAAAAACAATTTGGGTATTGTGGCAGTTACAACAGTGTCAACTTGAATTGGTTTTGGAGTCTGCTCCAGGGATTTCTGGAAGGCACTTCTGGGTGTGTCTAAGTGGGTCTTGAAGATATGCCCTTGGGATTGACATTTAGTCTCCTGCCCCATGCACTCTTGTACTTCTCCCCTTCTTTGCTTCCTGATTACTGTGAACTAAGCATCTTTTCACCATGCCTTTCTTTTATGATGTTCCTGCCTTGGAGCCATCTGACTACTGACTGAATCCCCTAGACCATAAGTCAAATTAAACCTCTCCTACTTTATGTTGTGGTTATTAAGTATTGTGTCCAGCAAGGGAAATCTGACTAATACAGAAAATTACTACCAGAAGTGGGATCATTGCTGTGAATTTGCCTGACCATATGGTTCAAAAGCTTTTAGAACTATTTCATGGAAGAATTTGGAAAGCTTCACAGATATGAGCTAGAAAAGTCCTAGAATACTTTAAAAGAGCTTCATTGATGATTCTTATCAGTGCTCAAAACACCAGAATGGGAGGCTGGAGAAAGATGGCAGATGTGTAAGAAGCAGGCAGTGAAATTCTCTAAAAGTTGTCATTGGACCACTGGAATACAGGGACTGGGAGAGCGCAGGAGGGAGGGAGGTGACTCCCCTGGACCCAGGAAAGTTCTGAAGTGCCGTTCAGGACTCAGGGTGCCAGTGAAGGGTACTTTCAATGAAGAAGGAGGAGACCGCGGTGCCTTCTCCCTGTCCCAGGAACTGCGGCGCAAGAGAAGCTTAAATCTGCGGACACATGGTGACAGCTGGCACCCCCGGGAGCCCCCGTGGAGGATTGTGAGACAGCAGTGGTGTAGGGGAGTGGCAGAGGACTGCGCTGGCCGGCAGTGAGTGTCTCTCAGGCACAGCTGAGAGCGACTGGCTGGGCGCCATTGTGGGGGATGCAGTGAAACTCAGAGCAGCGCTAAAACACAACGCTCGGGACTCACGCTCGGGACTCAGCACAGTGCCGCAGCTCTCAGGCCTGTGAAAAGTGTGCTGATGGTGGCAGGCGAACGAGACTGGTCTCCGCCTGAGAGTACACGCTTCTGCTCACTGCCCCGCCAAAGGGCCACTCCTGGCTTACTGGGACGGACCTGCACAGAACAGGACTCTGTCACCACAGAGTGCCTGCCTACAGCAGAGTCAACACCTGGAAGTGATTCTTTTTATTTTTTTTTATTATTTATTTATTTACTTTTCTCTCATTTGTTTTTTTGTTCTGGTGAAGGGTTTTTTTTTTCTTTTTTTGTGGGGTTTTATTTTTGTTTTGTTTGTTTGTTTTGTTCTTTTTGTCTTCATTTTTGTTTCTGTTTGTCTATTTGCTCTTTCCTTCATTATTCTCTCTGGTTTTTGTATGAGTGTAAACAGAGCTTCTAACCTCTTTGTGATTGTGGTTGTGATCTGTTCTTCCTTTTATCCCTTCCTTCTCTTTTTCCCACCAGTCCTCTGCACCAGTTTCCCAATGTTAGTGGGAACCCTCTTGGTCCTCCAACCTTACATCTAATTCCTTCCTCTTCTCTCGAGACACTATTTCCTCCTTAACTCATTTTAAATTTAAACTCCTGAGGGCAAAATTGACATATTAAGGATTTGTATACTGCATATAATTTTTCTGGTGTGTTTTAGATTTTGTTATATAACCGCAACTCTACTTTATACGGTTAAAAGTGGCAAATAACTGGTTAGCTCAGACTGTCATTTTCTAGGCTGTGTTTGATGCTTTAGGTAACACTATAGCCAAAAGTGAAATAATTGTTCTAAACAGATTTCCTTCCTGATATTTCCTGACTGAAATTGACTAAGGGTCACAGAAAATACAGTGGCACAGTAACAAAGAACCAAGGACTGGGCCAAACAGGTAACAACTTCTCATATCCAACAAATTGAAGAGGTAGGATCTGGCAGCAAGCTCAAAACCCAAAAACAAGCTCCACTTGGAAGATACTGCAGAGAAGTAGTCATCTCCTAAGGATCTTGAACACTAGCAATAAAGTAAGCTACCATAGGTAATTTACAAACATCACCCCAGGAATTAAACTAAAGAAAGAAAAGAAAATGAGATGACACTTAAACAAGATGCAACCCCACACATCCAATTCACCAAAGGCAAACCTAGAGGGCAATGAGGTAGGGCAATCCGAAAGCCACCCACCTGGCCTATCTGAAGTGGTAACAACAAAGCAACTGAATGAGGCTTTGGAAAAAAATCAAATCAGAAATAACTTCACAGATAACTGCAGAGATAATGTCCACAATGAAGACCATGCTTAAGGACACTATAGCTGATACAGACAGAAAAATAGGCGAGCTTAAGAAAATTATAGAAACCGTGGATGCTCAGCATAGGAAAGAAATGGAATCCATAAAGCAGATTCAAGCAAATATCCAGGAGAACAAAAATTCCATTGAAAGTACTTGTAGCAGATTAAGCCAATGTGAGGACAGGATCTCAGATATAGAAGACAGGCTTGCAATTAATGATCATGAAAAGAAAGAATTCTTAAAAATAGCAAGGGACCATGAAAAATCAATTCAGCAGCTGCTAGATGACTCAAAGATAAATAACGTAAGAATAATTAGAATAAATGAAAAAGCAGGAGATAGCATAAATGACATTAGGACCTTGTTCACAGACATTATCATGGAGAGCTTAACTGGAAGAGAAAAAGAATTTGATCTTCATATAAATGAGGCTTATAGAACTTCAACTAGATATGATCAAAAACAACTTCAGCCAGACATATCATAGGCAAGATCCCAGAAATTCAACAGAAGAGCAGAATCTTAAAAGCTGTTAGGGAAAAGAGACAAATCACCTATAAAGGAAAGACCATCAGAATCACAGCTGACTTTTCAGCACAAACCCTCAAGTCAACAAGAGCTTGGACTGATGTATTTCAAGCTCTAAAGGAAAATAACTTTCAACCCAGATTGATGTACCCCACAAAACTATCTTTCAAAAATGATGGAGAAATAAAATATTTTCATCACAAAGAACATCTGAGAAAATTTATGACCACCAAACCAGCACTCCAAAATGTTCTGAAGGACATTCCAAAAGAGATAACAAGGACTACAACTCCAGGAACCTCAACAGAAGTAATCCACCAGGCAGGGCAGATAATTAAATAGAGGGAGAAGGGAAAAACAAAGATTGGGAACCAACAACAGGAAAATATCATGACAGGTATAAGTCAATACATATCAGTTTTAGTCATCAATGTTAATGGTCTCAATTAGCCAATCAAAAGGCACAGACTGGCAAAATGGATCAAGAAGCAAGATTCAACAATATGCTGTATACAAGAAACACATTTAATTCAGAAAGAAATTCATAGACTGAAAGTCAAAGGATGGAAAACAATACTCCATGCAACAGGAACCCAGAAAAAAGGAGGGGTAGCTATTCTTTTTGCAGACAAAGTGAATTTCAAGCCAAGAATGATTCAGAGAGATAAAGATGGTCATTACATCCTTGTAAAGGGAACAATACAAGAGGAAGAGATAATGATCATAAATATATATGCATCAAACACCAGTGCACCCAGCTATATAAAATAAGTATTAAAGGACATGAAAAATCAAATAAGCACTAATACAATTATATTGGGGGATCTCAATACTCCACTGTCACAAAAAGGCAGATCAACTACACAAAAAATCAATAATGAAATATTAGAACTGAACCAAACTTTTGAACAAATGGACTTAGTGGATGTCTACAGAGTGTTCCACCCCACAACATCAGAATACACATTCTTCTCAGCTGCACACCGGACGTTCTCCAAAATAGACCACATACTAGTTCATAAAACCTGCTTAAGTAAATGCAAAGGAATTGAAATTATCCCATGCATATTATCAGACCGTAGTGCAATGAAATTGGAAATCAATGGCAAAAGAAATTACAAAAACTCCCTAAACACATGGAAATTAAACAGCACCCTCCTGAACAACCAATGGGTCACAGATGAAATTAAAGAAGAAATTAGACACTTTCTACAACTGAATGATAATGACAGTACAACATACTGGAACTTATGGGATACAGTGAAAGCAGCGCTAAGAGGGAAATTTATAGCATTAAATACCTATATCAGGAAAATAGAGCAAGCACAAATAAACAACTTTATGGCAAACCTTGAACTTCTAGAAAAAGAAGAGCAGGCTAAGCCAAAAGCCCATACAAGGGAGGAAATTATAAAGATCAGAGCAGAAATTAATGTATTGGAGACTAAAAAAACAATACAAAGAATCAATGTAGCAAAGAGTTGTTTCTTTGAAAGAATAAATAAGATTGACAAACCCTTATCCAACCTTATTAAAAAGAAGGAAAGAAAAGACTCAAATTCATGTAATTGAAAATGAAAAAGGTGATATCACGAAGGACCCTGCAGAAATCCAGATCATCTATACCTGTTTTGAAAATTTATATTCTACTAAGATGGAAAATGCAGAAGAAATGGACAGATTCCTAGATACATATGAATTACCAAAGCTGAATCAAGAAGATTTAAAAATCCTAAATAAGCCAATATCAACCAATGAAATCAAAGATATAATTAAAAACCTACCAACAAGGAAAATCCCAGGACCTGATGGATTCACTGCCGAATTCTACAAGAAATTTAGAGAAGACCTAACACCACTACTTCTCAAACTTTTTAATGAAAGTGAAAGGGAAGCAATACTCCCAAATTCATTCCTGGAAGCAAGCATTACCCTGATACCAAAACCAGAGAAGGACCCAACTAAGAAAGAGAACTACAGGCCAATCTCCCTAATGAACACAGATGCAAAAATCCTCAATAAGATACTGGCAAACAGAATCCAGCAAATCATCAAGAAGATTATACACCATGACCAAGTTGGATTCATCCCAGGGATGCAGGGATGGTTCAACATACGTAAATCAATAAATGTAATACACCATATTAACAGAACCAAAGACAAAAACCACATGATCATCTCAATAGATGCAGAAAAAGCTTTTGACAAAGTCCAGCACCTATTCATGATAAAAACCCTACAGAAAATTGGAATAGATGGTCTTTATCTCAATCTGATAAAAGGTATCTATGACAAAACGACAGCCAATATTATACTAAATGGAAAAAACTGAAAGCCTTCCCTCTAAAATCAGGAGAAGACAAGGATGTCCACTGTCCCCACTCTTATTCAACATAGTTCTGGAAATTTTAGCCAGAACAATTAGACAAGAGAAAGAAATAAAAGGAATAATGATTGGAAAGGAAGAACTTAAATTATCATTATTTGCAGATGACATGATACTCTACACAGAAGACCCCAAAAACTCCACTAAAAAACTGCTAGATTTAACAAGCAAATTCAGTAGTGTAGCTGGATACCAAGTCAATACTCAAAAATCAATAGCCTTTCTATACACAAATAACAAACTTACTGAAAGAGAAATTAGGGAAACAATACCTTTCACAATAACATTCAAAAAAATGAAATACCTAGGAATCAACCTCACAAAGGATGTAAAAGAACTCTACAATGAAAACTACAGTACTCTGAAAAAGGAGATTGAAGAGAATATCAGAAAATGGACAGATATCACTTGCTCCTGGATAGGAAGTACCAATATAGTGAAAATGGACATACTTCCAAAATTGTTATACAGATTTAATGCAAATCCAATCAAAATTCCAACAGCATATCTCACAGAATTAGAGAAAACAATCCTAAAATTCATTTGGAATCAGTAGAGACCTAGAATAGCAAAGGCAATTCTGGGCAACAAAGGCAAGGCAGGGGGCATCACAATCCCTGACTTGAAATTATACTATAAAGCTACTGTGATAAAAACAGTGTGGTACTGGCAAAAAAACAGACTTGAAGTTCAATGGAACAGATTAGAAGATGCTGAAACAACCCCAGACATACTAAGCCACCTTATCTTTGACAAAGGTGCCAAACACATTCACTGGAAGAGAGATAGCCTCTTTAATAAATGGTGCTGGAAAAACTGGCTCTACACATGCTGAAGACTAAAACTAGACCCATATCTTTCACCATGCACTAAACTAAATTCAAAGTGGATCAGAGATCTAAATATTAAAACAGAAACATTAAATCTGCTGGAAGGTAGGATAGGTAAAACCCTTGAAGACATTGGTGTAGGCAAAGACTTTATGACTAAAACCTCAACCGCACAGGAACTATCACAAAGAATCAACAACTGGGATCTCATCTTATTAAAAAGCTTTTGCACAGCAAGAGAACCACCAACAGAGTGAAGAGACAACCCACAATGTGGGAAAAAAGGTTTGCCAGCTGTTCCTCAGACAAAGGATTACTATCAAGAACATATAAAGAACTCAAAAAAATCAGATCTCCCAAATTTAAAGACCCAGTCCAAAAATGGGCTTCTGAGATGAATACACATTTCTCAGATGAAGAAATACAAATGGCAAATAAGTATACAAAAAAATGTGCAACATCACTAGTCATTCCAGAGATGCAAATTAAAACAACACTGAGACACCATCTCACTCCAGAAAGAATGGCTATTATCAAGAAATCAACTAATAACAAATGCTGGAAGGGCTGTGGGGAAAAAGGAACCCTTCTCCACTGTTGGTGGGAGTGTTGACTGGTGCAAGAACTGTGGAAATCAATGTGGAGATTCCTTAAAAAACTAGGATTGGAGGTCCCATTTGACCCAGCTATTCCCCTGCTGGGTATCTTCCCAGAAGAATTAAAAACATCGTACCACAGCGATATATTTGTACCCATGTTTATAGCAGCACAATTTGTAATAGCCAGATCTTGGAAACAACCCAAATGCCCATCAATGGAGGAATGAATAAAAAAGATGTGGTATTTTTATAGAATGGAGTACTACTCAGCCATAAAGAAGGATAAACTGGAGACCTTTATAGGTAAATGGATGCAACTCGAGAAAATACTCATAAGTGAAATTAATTGGACCCACATGTGTAAACACTGTATTGTCTCCCTAGTATGAGAAACTGAAAGAGTAAATAAGATCCAAAATGTACAATAGATATGATGAATCAGAAGAAACTGGTCAAAAGGAAATAGAGTCTGGGATGGGGGAATGGGGAAAAGAAAAAAGGGAAAAGAAAAAAAATTGTATTTATATATAAGATGGTTAAGATAGATACACTACTAATTTTGCTTAGTTCATTGAAGAGAAAGGTTTATGCCAGTAATGTTTGGACAATTGAATGCTGATATCTTGTAACCTGAGTAACTAACATAATGTATTAACCATTGTTACCCTCCTCTTATGTTGTTTTGAAAATTTATTCTTTTTTGATTTGTTTTGTTTTTTCTTCTTTTTTAAAAAAAAAAAAAAAAAACAACACCAGAATGCACTTAGGAATGTTGGCAGTAAAGGCCAGCCTCAGGTGGTTTTGGTTGGGAACAAGGACTACATTAGCAATTGAAATAGAGGTCATGTGTTTTACACTCTAACAGAAAATTTGTCTATATTTCTCTTGTCTTGAGACTTTGCAGGAGATTGAGATTAAGGACAGTAGACTAACCTGGCAGATGAAATTTCAAGACAACCCAATATTTAGATTATGGCATGGATACTGTGGGCTGTTTTTAGCCAGATTTCTAGTGAGATTCAGGGGCAAAAGTTAGAGCAGAAAAATGAGAAAATCAAAGTATGATCCAGAAGGAATTGGGTATAAATTTGGTGCTAAAAGATATGTAGTTGTTGGCGAGATTAGCACCACTAAAATGAAATCAAGTACTTTGTAGAAGAACAAGAAGAAAGATTCCTTGGGGGAATCTCAGCAGTCAGTATGTCCCCATTCACAATAGGCTCAAGGATATGAAATGTAAACTTTTCATTTGATAAGAACGGCATTGGACCTCACATTCCAGAAGTGCCTCCTAGGGAATTGATTCAACCTGATTCTTTCCAGGATTCTTTCTGAGTGCTCAGGCATCCAGGCAATAAGAAGCCATTCCTGCCATGGTTCAATGGTACCTGGCTACTGCTCAAACTGACAGCAGATTTCAGTTTCATCCACATGATGTTCATATTATCAGGATGCAGAATGCCAAAGTTGTGGAGTCAGGGTGACTTCCACCCAGATCTCAATGGGTGACTCAAAATACCAGGCAAGGAGCCCCTGAGAAGGCAGTGTGTGAAGCTCTAGGAATAAGTCAAAGCTGCAGTGGAGACTCTAGGATATATGATGTGCCAGGAACATAGAATGTTGACTGAGAAAAGCTGCAAACCGTGAGTGGAGTCAGCCCCAGTGAGAGGCTATGTGGACTACAATCAGCAAAGAAATAAAGATAGTGCCACGTATAAACATGAGAGCTCAAGTTTTTCCATCATATGCCCCAGATGCCAGATACAGAGCTATAGGACTTAATATTTGTTTATTTTTGCTTTAGACCTATTTTTTTCTATTTCTGTTTTCTTCTCTTTTGCAGTGAGAATATCCATTCTGTGCCCTTGTACCTTGAGATTATGTAATTTGTTTTTGATTTTTATAGAGGGTCACAGCTAAGAGTTTGCATTGAGTTTCAGAAGAGACTTGGACTTGGACTTTTGAAAATACCAGAACTCTTGAGACTTTAGGGAAGGGATTGTTGTATTTCTGCTTGTACATGGGATTGCTGTATTATATTAGATGGAATTATGAACTGGCTCTTGTCTTTAGTGACTAAGTATGAGAGATTAAGTATGGTTTAAGTTGTGTTTGGGATATAAATTGACAAGATGTGACAGAACAGAATGTCAACTTGGATTGTTATTTTGATACATCTTTGGGATTACTGAAGCACAATTCTGGGTATTTCTAGGTGGTTCATGGAGATTTGCACTCAGGGACTATGTCTGATCCCCTGCCCCTTCCTGTATGGCACTGTTCTGCTCTGCTTCCTGGCTATGATTGACTAAGTATCTTTGCTCTGCCATGGCCTTCCAACACAGTCTTTCTGCCTTAAAGCCAACCGACCACGGACTAAATCTACTAAACCATGAGCCAAATTAAATCTCTCTTCCTTTAAGTTGTGAGTTTTGGGTACTGTGTCCAACAAATGTAAAGCTGACTAATACAGATACATGTTAATTATGTCATTATTATCATTATTTTCTGCCAATATAATAATTCATAGATCTATCCTGCCTTTAAGGCATATGCAACAATGACAACAGCAAAAAAACTATTTTATTTTTCATTGTGAATTTTCCTAGAAGTTCTCTAATTTTCTTCATAATGATCCCAGAACAAAGAACTACCTAACAGTTCAATTTATTGAGTAGTTAAATCTAATTTAACAACTACAGCTTGTGTGCTATCGATATTTCCCTCATTATGTAAAATAGTCCACTTCATCCCTGTGCATAAACTACAGTGTCCCAGTGTGTGTGTGTGTGTGTGTGTGTGTATGATGATCAAAATATACAGTGAATGTTTATGTTAAAAAATTACAGTAAAACATACATTGTCATTCATCCACATGAAAATACTACCCCTCGCTTCCAGCACACTAATTCCATTGTTCTTGCCACTTTCTGAAGCAGTTCTGGAAGTCCTCCTTCACAAATGTCTCTCAGAGGAGTGATAAAAAATACAGCAAATAATGCTATGGAGTGCCATTCAACAGAAAAAATAAGTTTGTAAAAATATTAAAGTGCATCTTCTTCTACCTTATTCATTGGATCTGGCATCATGCAACTTCTGGTTCTTACTGAAAGTCACTTGACCACGAAAAGTGTCTTAGTTGTATTTTAGTCACAAAATACACAATACCTACAATTTAAAGGATGAGATGTTTATTTGCACTCACAGTTTTTAGAGGTTTGAGTCCACAGTTGGCTGGCTTCAAAATGGAAGTGGCATGGTGAAAGGATTTGGTGCAGAGGAAAGCTGTTCATATCATGTAGCCAGGGAGCAGAGAGAGAAGAAAGGAGCTGCTGAGTGAGATGCACTCTGCCAGGTCATTCCCCAGTGACCTACCTCCAACGAGACCCTACCTCCTAAAAGCTCATTTGGGCATGGATTCATCAGTGGACCAGTCCACTGATGAGTACAGTGCTCCAATGAACCAATTACCTTACAAAAAGCCCACTTCTGAACACTTGAGGCTTTAGAGGAACATCATGATCTAAACCATAGCAAAAGGTAAAGCCTTGAATCAATTCAGGATATTAAGGCAACCATGACAGCACAACTAAAGACACTAACAAAAGAGAACTTCCAGGCCTACTTCATAAAGTAGCAAGTATGAGATATGCGTGTTGAAAGTGAGAGGGAGTATTTTGAGTGGGATGAATGGCAATATATGTTTTACTTTAATACATTAAAAAAATTAATTATTCACTGTATTTCTGGTCGTATCATGAAATGAACTCTGTAAACCTGGCTGCCAGGTAGGGCAGGATGGATTATGTGCGGAAGGACAAATAGAAATATTTTAGAAAAGATTGAACTATTTTTCTGATTGTGAGTATTGGCTATGTGCATGTTTAGGAATAACAAAATTCAAAATACCATGTACATAAAATTGATGAAAAACATCATCTGTAAAAGCACAAATAGTAATAGTTAGATGGGATAGATTGGTAAATAGGAAGATGAAGAAATTAAAATGCATGTAAGTGTACTGTTTACTGAAGGAAAAATACAATATAGACAAAACATTAAAACAAGGACTTGTATGATAGCCAAAGACCTTACAGTAAGAGGTCCTGAATGAACAGATCTGAGCTCCAGCTGTGAGTACAGGCTGTGCAGATGTTTTCTTCTCTCAGGTCAGGGACTACCAATTTGTACACAACCCACTTTGGGGCTGGGGAATCCATAATTGAGTTGTGACTGGGTTACCTTATACTCAAGTGGCCACATTAGTACATCCTTGCCATGTAATTAGCCCCATGGAAGAACTTTCTGCAGTTTTCCCCAAGGTCAGGTACAAATCATTAGTCTCAATGTATTGATTAGACAGTGCTGGCAAAGTAATACAAATAATCCCCAAATATCTGTGACATATGGTTACAAGCCCACAGAACTAATAATGTATTTCCTGCTCTGATCAAGGGTCAATGCCGTGTAGATACTTTAGTGACACAGCTCAGATCAGTCCCACGTGTGTTGGAATAAATCCTCACAGCATAATAAACAATGCCTTAATGAACAACAATAATGAAAAGGGAAAACTAAAGACTGCTATGGAAACATAATGAATTATGTAAGAAGTGCTTGCTTTGCACCATTCCATGTAATAGAGAGTGATGACGATATACTACAGTATTATGTACCAGTTTTGGTTAACATAGTACTATAGAAGTGAGAACTACATGTAGCATAAGTATAAAACTATACTACTGACTGAGTTATAGAAACCATGAATTTTTAAAATTCCACTAATTTTGATCATACTTTATAATATGTTCAATGATTAGTTAAAATCACCAAGTCCAGATTTTGTTATAGCTTGATTATTGATTCAAACTTGAATCTGTCTGTGGAACAGGCAACATACAGAGGAAACTAATCAACCATTTTTGATCATTCATTTCATACTCTATAAAACCAGGATAAAATCTTTTCAGTATTTTTCAAAAATATATGTAAAGAACTGGACATATGGAGACATTCAATAAAAAGCAATTACAGAGATGTCTTCATAATTAGGCACCTTTTGTACACATATAGGACCTCAAGCTTAAAAGGGCCTAATATTTGCTTCAATTCTCTGCTGTCAGCATCTTCAAAGTCTTAATAATTTGATCTACAACTTAGAACCTGTGGTTTGTAAGTGATGTCTAAGTGGAATAATAGGCTGTGCTCACTGCATTTGCCTTCTTTTCCTTTCACATATAGTGTTGGTGGTGTCCCAGGAAGTGAGAATTCTTGCAAACTGAAGATATATGGGATTTCAGGGAGACTCAAAATGCATTGAAGATAAGCACGCTGTGTCTATAACTGAAGCAGAGTTACACTGACTACTGAAAAATTGTGGTGCTTTCTAATCCAATGAAAATTGCTTTGAATGCAGAAAGAAGGTAAATGTATGACAAGGAACCCCAAAACATTCTTTCTTACTCATGCTACATCCCTGTGTCAGCAGATCACTTGCACTATATGTAATAACCTAAAATGAAAGAGAAAGATAGGAGAGCCATAGCTCTCTTGTCTTTTAATCTTTCCTTACTGGGCAGTTAGCTGCAACTAGAGTTCTGATAGAATGTGCAAATATTAAGAAGTGAACTTAATGCCATTGAGCTACTTTTTTGGACAGTTTCTCTATTCTGGCAAAAATGAAGTACTTATGCATGCACCAACTGTGTCATTTCTGTGATTTCATATACAATTTCAGTGGCTCTTATATTTGCATCAAAAGTGGCATTACATATTATAAAGACATATATAATATGTCCTATAAGAAATTTTAATTTTGCTTTACTGAATGACATAAAATAAAGTAAAAAAACCCTATGACAAGTCAGGAATAAAACTGTGGAAGAAACTGGGCATGGTGGTTCATGCCTGGAATTTCAACACTCAGGAGGCTGAGGCAGGAGAATTGCCTTGAGTACAAGGCCAAAGTGGGCTACACAGTGAGCCTGCATTACAGAGTGAGACCCTGTCTCAAAAAACCAAATAAATAAATAAACAAAACTGTGGAAGGAAATAAAATACTAGTACTTTTAATGACTTGTTCCCCTGCTTTTTTTTTTTTTTGTGGGTACCGGGGGTCGACCTCAGGACCTCGCGCACCAGCAGGCACCCGTGCCACTGAGCGATATCACCAGCCCTTTTTTCGTATGTGGGATCCAGGAGTTGAACTCAGGACCTCACGCTTGCCAAGCAGGCACTTATGCCGCTGAGCTATCTCACGGGCCCCTCCCCTGCTTTTTGAATGAGGAACAACATATATTTATTTTGCACTGAGCACCATAAGTAAAGTAGGAGACTATGTAACTAATATAATTGCAGCCAATATTCTAAATAAAATAGAAACCTAATGCTGCTGAAGAATAAGTAATAAAATTCTTACAAAGAAACAGATACAAAGGACATCATTCATTCAGTCCACACACCTTATATTTAATTTCTTGAAAGAAACTGAGAAAGGAAATATAAAAAGATGTGACTAATAATCCAGAGAAATGTCTATAAGAAAATCTGCAAGGGTAAATTTCAAGAGTTTGTTTTGTTTCGTAACCTAACCTGAGGGGTGGATACTGGCTTTCAGGTCTGTTCTGAGAAATGGAGACCTTTGGTGTTTCCTTGGTGATAGGTCTTTCTTTTCAGGTGTATTGTCTTGGTAAAGGCAGAGTTGAAAGTTGGATAATGACTATTTACTCATTCTGTGAGTTTCAACTTTTCCATGGTATTAATAATTTGAAGGTCAGGTATGAAATGATGGCAAGGCAACATTAAAGGGAGGTTTAAAAAATACACAAATAAGAAATGTGTGAAAGTATCAATGAGTAAATGTCATTATACATTTAAGGACTGAAATAATATAATCTTGCTTGAAATTCCTTCCAAGACAAATATATAAATATATTCTGGATATGATTTTCACCTATAGAAAACTCTGGTAATCTAGTGTGGATCATGTTTTTTCCTATGATAACAAAGCTTTTAGATGTATTGAACAGGTATAGTATTCTCTTTGTGTAAGTTTTGTAATCATCAACTTTTTTCAAATAGATATTGTTTTATTTCATTTTGACATATACATTAAGTTTTGGTCTCTTAATTAATTTTTAAATATCTATGCAGGTATAGCTGGGTGTTTGGCCTTCAAAGCAGAAGTAGGCACAGTTTGGAGAAAAACTGAGTGACATAATAGTTTGGGCCCTAAAAAACTATCCAAGAGCTTAAAACAAGAGACTGTGTCAAGAGAAGGTATCAGTTCAACACAGTACCTTACTGCAGCGAAATTCCTTTCACAGTAGAACTGATTTTCTAACTATGAAGATAGTAATAGTAGAATCTTGTAAGGATAAGAACAAAATATAATACCTTGCTATGTAGGCCTGTATGATTAGATCAGGCCTACCTGGACAATCTAGAATAATCTGCCTCTTTTAAGCTACCTATTCTTAAATCTGAATATAATATTTCTTCTGTCAATTAAGATATTCACAAAGTCCAAGAATTAATGTCTGTGCATCTTTGGAAGATTATCATTCTGCCTCCTACGTATGCATTCAATACATAATCATTAAATTAAATTAATTTATCCAGACCCATTGATTTTGAAAATGCTGATAATTTCAAAGGAAAATTTCTACCTAAAACACTTGTGAAAAACTTATAAACTCACAGCCTCTGTTATCACAGACCTAATGTAACCTAAAAAATGTTGTATTTTCTGACCACCTTAGGACCGCTGATCTTTCTGGCAATCTCAGCTATTTCTGAGGATGCCCAGGGTTATGTTTCATCCATCTGTTTTCTTTCATTATCCTCCTCTGCTTTTATTCTCTTCAATTCACAGGGTTGTTGCAAAAAGTAGCTACTGTGCCAATACATTTACAATATGTGAAGGAATTCCAAAAGCAGCTACCATCTATTTTCAGCAATTGCAAAAGATTTTGCTAATATGTAGATTTCCCTGTCAGCTACTGCCATCAATATAACTATTGGTGGAGCATTATCAGAGGACCTAAAATTTATAGCAACCCCATCAAAATGCTGGAACATTGTCATCATTAGGTAAGCTCTAACTTCATCACCATAGAAACTTGAATTCAACTCAGGAAATGGGAGAATTCCCTTTATTCCTTTAAAAAATACTCTAAACCAAATGGCACCCCTTTATAAAGAGACAAGGGAAAAAGGAACACACAGAAAAACACCGAAGGCAAGTCACGTGGTGGTGAAGATGGACCGAACAGATGCATCTACTAGGCAAGAACATCAAAGATTGTTGAACCTTCTACAATTTAAGAGAATAAACCAACCAGAGCAGTATGTTGACTTTTCCTGAGCTAGTATAGACAGAAATTTGAAAATCAAATTTAGTGGTCTTTCTTCAATATCTATGATCATCATTTTCTCAGCAAACAGTAGGGAAATCATGTTTTGTTTTGTTTTGTTTCCAGTATTGCAATTTGTCCTATGGAGATAAGCAAGATGTACTCTTGGGCTTCAAATTGCTTATAGTTCATGTCAAGATATAGAGAGAATGACACATGCTTGATAAAGCAGAAAAGTCATAAAGAAGATATTTTACAGTCACTGTATATCTGGGTAACTTTGTAAATTGTGGTCTCAAGGTACCAGATTCTAACCAAAGAAATAGACAAAAAAAATTACACTGATCTAGGATTAATAATGACGATTGTTTATAAAGGCATTCGAGTTTTAGAAATGTATTCAGATAACTATCTTACTCAGTAAGAGTCATAGTTTAAGTGACTTACACTTGAAGAGTTGTATTTGATATGGCTAGGAAGTAAACCTGTAGTCTCTTTATTTAAAACTGTTATTTAATATATCATACTAGACTTCCAGGAAATTCCATATAGTAAATAATTTATTTTTTTAATCTTTTCTTCCTTTTTGGTATCATTAAAAACAGAAACTTTTTTCCGTTCAGCATAAACAACAATCACAATTAAACTTAAAATAATTATGAGCTATTTACTTATTTCTGTGGTGGGATCCAATTCAGGGTCACATGCTATATCTGTTCTGTTTCTTTAGATTCTTTTAGTAGAGTTCCTCAGTCTTTGTTTTTATTTATTACCCTGATATTTATTGAAGAATGTGAGCTATTTATTTTGTAGAATGCCTCTCACTTCCAGCTTGTCTCCTGCTTGCTCATGATTAGACTCATATTAAGAGCTTGGCCGATGTATCATAGTTGTGATGTTGGGTCCTTCCAAAAAATCTTAAAAATTAGTATGCTTACCATCACCCTGACCATGGGTTCTAAGTACTGTTTATTCTCCACTAAATGAAGGAAATCCTTGGAGAAATGCCTAGTTCAAGAACTGAGTCAGGAAATATTCAGGATAATCCTGGTACAACTTGCTATACTTCAAGATAAAGAGATATTTAGGCAATGATAGTTAAATATCAAAAGAACACAAAAGCTAAGTTTACTGGAGACCTGCTAGAAAAATCTGAGAAAATTTGACCATTAAAATAAGCAACAATAGCAATGAGTTATATCTTACTGATTATTCTGTGAGGCCATTAAGCATATGTAAATGAATAAAGAAAATACAACTGTTCTTATGTAGAAGAAATTTTATTTTTCATATAAGAATTATGAGGCCCAATATTCTGTGAACCATTTACTGACACCAAAGAACGTAGTGATTGACACATAATAAACATTCAATACTATACAATTATTTCATGTACAAATACTTGACTGAATAGATAAATAACACAATCCTAGTGTAATTTCACTTTGGAAAAATAGTGAGACCTTAACCAAAGCATTTTATATTTCTAAATCACAGTTATTCATATGATATAAATGTTGATGATATCTTAACTACTTGAAAGCAGAATCTGTAGCAGATATTCTTTTTAAACTCCTTCTACATTTTATGGGTCTGTGTAATGCAGTCTGGGTGAGTTTTAAAGATACCTCATGGTATGTCCAAACTGCTCCCTTGGCCTTTCTATCACTGCAAGGAGCTATTCAAGACATAAATTAATATTTAGCAATGTTATGCAATGTTTACTTAGGTATAATTGAAGTGCACCTGTTTCTGATTCACTGATACATTTTTTGTTTCATTTGAAACTTATTTGGTATTTACATATTTCACACCAATTGTTAAGTCTTGAATTCATGTAAGTTTGGCCAAGGTCAAGATTCATATTTCATGGCCTTCTCTATGTAAAAAAAAGTGAACTATAATTAAAGTCATGTATAATTAGAGATTTAGTATTACAGGAAACTGCACAAGTGGGAACATTGAAAGGCTTATAAGATATTTTTATTGTAAGAGTAGCTTTGCCGATCATTTTATAATTACGCTGACTTTTGCACAGAAAGCCAGTACAAAACTCAATATACTTTATGAAATTTTCCTTTTAAATCTCACACACTATCAGGGAATGAAAGGTCAAATCATTATATGTGTTATCACAACAGGGAAAATATATGAATTAAGATATCCACGGTAACAAAAAGTCAAGGTTGAAGGAAAGGTAAGCATTAGTAGTGAGGAATCTCTGAGCTGTTAAAGGCCAAACACCAAATCTAAACCAACTTAAGCAGATATAAAAATGTACTGAAAAGATTGTGAGGTATTTCATGGAATTTAAATAACAGAATGCAGCTGGCATCTAGGCCTTAAAAAATGAATTTGAGGAATAAAATATTATTAGAAAAACATTTCTCCAACTTGGAAATTTTGTCTCTCTCTTATTGGCAGAGGAGCCAATAGTTGAACTCATATTTATTTGACTCTAAGTAGATGTTTATGTCTTTCCTTAAGTTAAATTAAAAATATCCACATTTCCACTGTGGACAAATGATAAAAAGAACTAATAAATATTTGAAAAACACAAAAGAGTGACTATACAGAAAAAAAGAAGAATTGAAGGAAAAACATGGAAATAGACCTTTTGCAAATATGGAGGGGCAGAAGGGTTGGAGGGAGGGGAGGCAAAGTGGACAAAAAAAAAATTAAGATGTGTTATGTACATGTACAAATTCTCCATGATGTATGTGATCATTACGTACCACAAAAATGTACTAATAAAAAAGAGTGAAGATAGTTTAAAAGTTTAAAAAAGAAATTGAGTTGTTCTCTACTTAAGTATCTTTATTGTAATTAAAGTTCTAGTTATAATAATGTAACAGGAAATGGATTTAACCTCACATTATAAAAATACTTAGAAAACATCTGAAATACCGCATGTAGACCATTGGAGAACAAGCCACATAGATCTATTGCCTCTGAGAGAAAGAGAGAAAGGAGAAAGGAAAAAAATGAAGGTGGGTACTATGTCATACAAACTTTGTTGCTGGGGGTATTCCAGATCATAGAGAGAGTGTATGAGCTAGGGTTCTCCAGAGAAACAGAACTAATAGCACATGTGTATGCGTATATAGAGTGACATTTACTTTAAGAAACTGGTTCAGGTATTATAAAGATTGGTAAAAAAACAACCATTGAAGAGTCAGGACAAAGAGAAAGTGCAGTACAAGCTCAAACACCATCAGGACGGAGACCCAGGAAAAAGGTAATTCTATAGTTCAAATATAAAGATGCTTTCTTTCAGAATTCTCTCTTGCTGGGAGGTCATTCTTTGGTTTAGGTTAGGCTTTTCTGTAGCTTATTCAATGGTATCTACCCACATTGCAGAAGAAAACCTGCTTTACACAAAGTCTACCTATTTAAAAGTTAATCTTGTCCAAAAACAGGAATATCCAGAATAATGTTTGCAATATACCCAGACACCATGGTTCATCTGTGCAGACACACAAAATTAACCAGCACAGAGTGAAACCCCAAGAAAAAATAGCAGTATAGCCAACTGAAGTAGACAGAGATTGGGAATCTGAAGTTAAGTGGAAGTTGCAGCACACGGTCATAGAAAGAACAGACCTACTCAGAAAAAATTTTGGAAATGATTATATTCTCTCCTAAATCTTACTAAAATGGATGCAAAGAGAGTTAATCTCTGCAAAGTTGGGAATAAAATATAAGAAAGCTGTTAACAAATGATTCTGAGTGCTCATAAAGGACTGGAAATTTTTTTACATTTCTAATATCCAGAGTGAAGTACATTTATTGACCACTTGAGGTGTTCAATTGGTACCTTGTAAAAATAGATTCTTAGCATTATACTGTCTGTGTTAGGCAGCTTTTGCTTACTGTGACAATCAAATCAGAGGAAGGAAGGGCTTATTTGAGCTCAGGGTTTCAGAGGTTTCAGCCTGGAGTTGTTTGCTTCTGTAGCTTTGGACCTGTGGTGTGACAGTGCATCATGGTGGGTGCACATGGTCTAGGAGGTCGATTGACTTCCTGAAAACTGGAGAGCAAAGACAGAGACAAGAAGGGGCTGAGATCCCAAAAGGCCTTTCAAGGGCACATCCTCAGTGACTTAACATCCTTTTGTGAGTTCCTGGCTCTTAAAGGTTACCCCACCTCTCAATATCACCACAGGCTGAAGACCGAACCTTTTGTACAGGCCTTTGGGGAACATTTCATTCAAACCACTGCATATACTAATTTATGCATATGCAAAGGCTACTGTGGAAACATAATGAAAAGAATTTTTTTTTTTTAAGACAGGCTTTTGCTATGTAGTTCGGCTGGCCTTCAACTTAACTCTGTAGCCCAAGCTGGCATCGAACTTGTGGGAATCCTCCTGCCTAAACCTCCAGACTGCTGGGATTATAGGTGTGTGCCAATATGCCCAATGAGCAGGAAAACTTTTAAAACAGAGACCAAACATATTAAATTTAACCTAAAGTAATTTAACATTCTAATAGGACACATCCAACCTTTTCACAACACAATATAGACAATCAATAACATGAAATGAAAATGCTGAGTATCTAATGAAAAATTACCAGATATGCCAAGATGCAAGACAATGTGATTTATAGTCAGAAACAATTAGTAAATTAAACAGACCCAAAATAGTAGAAATGATTGTACTAACAGAGAAGAACTTTATCTGTTATTATGACTACATTCAAGTATTGGAAGAAAATCAATCAATTAATAAAGAAGAGATATAATAAAGTAATCGTATTAGGGATTAGAAAATAAAATAAATAAAAATTCATTGGATTAAATGAACAATTATTTATACACTACAGAACAATAAAGACAGAATGAAGCACAGAGAAAAAGACTGAAAAATGAATAGAATTTCAGGGAACAATGCAATGTTTTGGTAATTGTATTAAATATAAATGACAGAAACATTCAAAAGTCAAGAAAAATTAAGCTGGATTTTTTTTTGTGCGTGTGTGTGGGTACCGGGGGTCGACCTCAGGACCTCGCGCGCCAGCAGGTTCCCGTGCCGCTGAGCGATATCACCGGCCCTGGATTTTTAAACAACTATATAATCTATTTAAAAATAAATCAAAACATGTAGGGTTTTAAAATGGATTAAAAATATATATCATACAAAAAAAAATAGGAAGGAGGCCACTATGGAAAATGGTCTGCTGGTATCTCAAAACTTAATCATAGATTACCGTACATCCTAGCAATTCTATGTTTGAGTGGATACACAAAAGGGGCACTGTTGCAAAACAAGATCTCTCACAGAGGACTGCACATGAGCGTTCATAGCAGCGTTATTCACAGTAGGTAAAAGGTGAAACAACACAAAGGCCCATCAATCCATCAGTTAAATTAGTGGAAAAATAAAATACAGTGCATTAAATATATACAGTGGAGATGGAGAAAACTAAAGGTTTTGGGGCTTGAGATTAGTAGCTTAACAGGTGAGTTTTAGATGCTACTAATTGTCTAAGTGGAGATGTTAAGGACACAGTTGGACGCACAAAATCAGGTAGGAAAAATTTGATAGTCGTGATCAAATCCTGATCAAATCCATGATGAAATCATTGTTTTCAAATTCAGGATACTAAATGAGATCATTACAGTAATGAGTGAAGATAGATAAAAGAACTTCAAAAACTAAGCTGTTGGTTCCTTCCACATTAACAAATCTGAAAAAGAGGAGGCATCAGAAAACGAGACTGAGACAGAGTGGCAGATGTGGTAGGAAAAAAACAGGATATTTGGGTAAAATCACTGTTAGAAAATATGTAGCTAGCATTCTCTTTAAAATGTTAACATTCTTTCTATCCCTTTCACAAAAATTTTCATTATTACCAGAGAGCTACAGTTTATGTTTAACACAAAAAGGTACATAATTGTGATGAGTGTGGACATAGATTAAAATCTTAAAGTTTCAGCTTTAATGATGTGATGCTGGTCAAGTTATTGATATGTGCTGAGCCATGTATTTCTCACAAGGAAAATTTGAATAATAGATGTATAAAATTCATGCAAATAACAAATTTTATTTTTATCATTTGACATAAAATATCCTACATCTTTCAATTGTCCTCCTTACCAAAATTAATTCTAATGTTTCCTCATTGTTGAGCCTGTTTAACCTGGTAGAATAAATCATATAGTTAGTATGTCTGATAATTTCTTAATACATACTTAGCTTCCGGCGGAATTGAGCTTTGCCTTGCTTACCAGAAGGAAATATTTTGGCACTTTGTCTTAAATGCTTAGATGTTTAGTTCTGACATATTATACATCATATAGTTTGTCACTGGCCTTGTTGTATTGTTTCAAGTTGAAAAGAATTCACTGTTGTGAAACTTTACCAACTTAGAATCCTAAAGTGCCCAAAGCCTGACTTTGTATTAACATATTGTAAATCACTGCCTTCCAGTACCCTTAAGAGAGAGCTTCCCCTGAAAGGAAAGTACCAGTGGCGAAAGATGGAAACTTTTCTTTTATATCAACAGTAAATTCGTGTAGTTTTTTAAACAAAATATCTTAGCTCAGCTCACCATAACTAATTACCATAGATTAGGTGCTTTAAGCAACAAACATTTATTTCTCACAGTTTTGAAAACTGGGAAATTCAAGATCAAGTTGCCACACTGTTGGGTTCTGACTTTTAAAGAGCTGATTTCTTTCTCTTCCTCCTCCTCCTCCTCCTCCTCCTGCTTCTCCTTCTCCTCCTCCTACACCTCTCCCTCCCCCTCCTTTCCTCCCTCTCTCCTCCCCCTCCCTGCTTTCCTCCCCCTCTCTTTACCCTCCCCCCCATTCCCTTTCCTATTCTCATTCTCATTTTTAGTCAGTCCTTAAATACATATGATCATGGGGCCGGTGAGATGGCTCAGCGGCTTAAGCGCCTGCCCGGCAAGCGCGAGGGCCCGAGTTCGACTCCCGGAACCCACGTACGAAAAAGGGGCCGGTGATATCGCTCAGCGGCACAGGCGCCTGCTGGCGCGTGAGGTCCTGAGGTTGACCCCCCGGTACCCACAAAAAAAAAAAAAAAAAAAAAAAAAACATATGATCAGGCCCGGTGAGATGGCTCAGCGGCTTAAGTGCCTGCCCGGCAAGCGCGAGGGCTGGAGTTCGACTCCCGGAACCCACATACGAAAAAGGGGCCGGTGATATCGCTCAGCGGCACGGGCGCCTGCTGGCGCGCGAGGTCCTGAGGTCGACCCCCTGGTACCCACAAAAAACAGAAAACATATGATCAGCAGAAACTCAAATCTTAAAAAATAGACTAAATTCTCTTGGGCACTAAGGATAATCAAGATATTCTTCTTTTAAATTTCACATACTCCAGACTTACCATCTTTAATATCACTCTTTCTATAAAATATATATCAACCAATTAGAAATATTGGACTCTACTCACTTTTTTAATGCTTTATAAACTCCTGATTCTCTTGGAAAACTTTATTAGCTTCTTAAGAGTAGAAACTGGACTTTATGGATACATTTACTTCATAGGATTTAAGATTAGTTACTCAGAAATATCTGCTGGCTGAAAAACACTAGGATATAGATTTGATTTCAAGCGCACAGAATCTTCATTTAGACCATATCCTGGGGCTTAAAACAAATCTCATCAAAAGTACTCAAAATACGTTGAATGTTATTCTCTGAACATCATGAGTCAAACTAACAATTAATAACAGAAAACAGAAAAATATTCACACTTGAGCATTGATAGCCTAAATACTCCATAGGTCCAAGATGTCTCAAAACAAATTAAAAAACAGAACTGAATGAAAATTAAAGCACAATATATCAAAACATGTTAAAATGCAGCTAAAGCTTTAAATCAATAACCAAAATTCCTACCTTAAGAAGCTGAAAAAATAAAAGAACCTGGAAAAAGTAAAACAAAATTTACCAAAAATACAAAAAAGGAAGAAAATAACCACACAGTTAATAATCAATAAAATTGATAACCAGAAAACTATACAGAAAATCATTGAAACCAAAGATAATTCTTTGCGAACAAAAATCAAATAAAATTCATAAACTCTATCAAACACTTCCAAAAACAAAACCTAGTGAAGGTATGTTTTCAGTATTAAGGATGAAAGGCAACACTACAGAACTTGCAGTTATCAAAATGAAAATAACAGAATCCTACAAACAAAACCAGATAAGACACTACAAAATAAAAATAAAAGGGGGAGAATACCATACACTAATTATCTCTCATGAGTTTATATGTAAAATTCCTTAACAAATCATTAGCAAATTGAATCTATCAGTGTATAAAAAAATTTAAACATTGCTGCACATGGAATTTTTTTCAATTATGGAAGGCTGGTTTGACATTTAAAACCTATCAACTTAATTCATCATATCAAGATAAAAAATAAATATCATGTGATTACATCAATTGACACAGAATGAGCATTAAACAAAATTTAACATTAATTTATGATAAAATATCCTAGTATTTTAGAAATGAGTTATCTTAATTTAACAGAAAGAATTTACCAAAACTTTCAGCCAATATCATATTAAATGATAAAAGAGTAAATAATTTCCCTCCAAGATCAAAAGTCACTTTCACTACTCTATTCACCTGGAAGTTTGAATGCATGTAATAAAATTACAAAACAAAAGGCATATGGATTGAAAAGGAAGAAATGAAATTGCTCTTTTTGCATAAGATATGATTGTCTACACTGACAAATCCCAAGGAGTGTATTTTTCAACAAATTATAGAGTTTCCTTTTTTTTGAAGGATATATTTTGTTGAATACATATGCTTTCTTTAAAGAATGTACTAACGTAATTATTGTACATGCGAATGTGGTTTGGTTTTATATATCAACATACCTATTCAATGTGCACTGATCAAATCCACACTTCCTTCATCCCTGCTCTTCTCCAAACTTGTCAGTTTCTAATAGTCCTTATTCTATTTTTTAAAATAATAGAACAATCGAATGAGTTCCAAAAGACTACAGGATTTATGAGCCAGATACTAAAACAACTACATTATTTTATACTAAAAACAAACCTGGAAAACATAATATAAAACATAATATCATTGTTCAGAATAAAGACTAAATTCTTAGGGATAAATTAGATAAAAAACAGAGGACTTGTATCCTAAAAATTACAAAATTCTGATGAAAGAAATCAAACAGACCTGGATCAAAAAAGAGATATACCATAGTCATGGGTTATAATACATAAAAATATATCAGTTCTCTCTATACTGTTCTATGAGTTTAATGCAATTCTATAAAAATGTGTTTTGAAGACATCATATTTAGGTGGTTTATATACAATATATAGAGACAGTAGCATTTTTAAGTATTTGTAGTTGTAAGCTTTCATAATTTAGCCTTATTAATGTAACTAAACTTCTATATTTCACACAGGTGTTAACTAAAAATTAACATTTTTCAAGGTTCAAAGGGTTAATAAAATAGCAGTTGGGCTTAAGAGGTCTGTCTATTTGGACTGATTTGCATCTTACTTCTTCTAAAAATGTTATTTAACAATATTTTCAATGTCACAAATTCTGGTATCGCTTTATTCAGTTTTTATTTAACTGTAGTATTAACAGAAATGGCACAGAACAGTTAACAATTAGCAGGTCTTTGATTAAACAAATCTGGAAAGGTCTGATAGTAGATGTGTAGATCACTTTAAAGTATTTTTTGGGAACAGATGGCAAAACCATTTATTTTTAAGTGTTAGGAACCACATAGGCCTCACTTGATTTTCAAAACTTATGGTGAATAAAGAATCTAGATCTTTGAAACAAAATAAGTCCAAAAATCTCCAAATAGCATCAAATATAATTTGAATTAAGTTTATTTAGGACTGTCTCTCTACTAAATATGGACATTCTTCAAAATGTGCCTCTCTTTATTTGCTTAAATCGAAAATACTATTAACCCTCTTAGCTTGAACAAGGAAATGATATTTCTTTAGGTCAATACTTATTAGTGTTCCCAAATATGAGCTAATGGTGAAGTGAGGTAATCTAGGCAGTTGTTATTGTAATACATTTCTGTATATACATGTATCTGTATAATACATTACTTGTGTAAGTGTGTTCATTTTGAAGGCATGCCTTGCACGTGAAACTTGTCATTTCTAGGTCAGTGTTCCTTTTGCTCTTCAGTAAATAAGGGGATATTCCCACACTGAAACTAGTCTCAACAAAAGAATTTAATTTAAAATTATTTACAATAGCTGATAATTCTAGTGCCATGTGGCTTCTGGGAAAACTGAATAAAAGATGTCATCGTTCTGTGTCTCCTCTTCAATCTCTTTCATCTGCCCTGGATTTATCGCAAAGGAAGATCTTACCACCGCCCTGGAAACAGCAGACTTACATCCTACAACTTGTCAAGCACTGTAGAAAGATTATCCCTCCTTCCAGGTAAATCCAGTAAACTTCGAAGATTGAATGCTATTAATGGCATAGACCATTCGTGGATCCTTAACTCATTTACTTTGTATAGGGGATGTGGTGGTGCGATAGAACGCGCACAAACAGTACCAACCTCACCTAAATTCACAGATGCAGTGTGGCACTGAAGAATTTTTTTTTCTGGAAAATTGAGAATCTACTACTAGAAATAGAAAATAAGTTGTTGGCTGGCAAGCTCTTGGCTGCCATATCCACTCCAGCCCTGCAAACAAAACACATCCAAAACAAACATCTTAAATGAAATCATTGAAGCAACTAAATTAAAAAAACAATCAAAGAATACTATGACTAAATTATAAAACAACTAAATTAAAAAACACTCAAAGAAAAACAATCAAAGTACACTCTGGATTTACATTCTAAAGAGCACTGCTGGATTTATAGTTCTGCCATTTGTGAGCTCTGCAGACTTGAGTAAATGGCACGAGACCTGTAAACTTCGTTTTTATTTATTTGTTTCAAGATTAAACAAAATATAAAATAATCCTCTAATGAAATAATTGTGCACAAAGAAAAATCCAGAACATTTTATGTTTTAAAATTAATGTACCAGTTCGCTGAGTTTGCTGGAATTTAACCAAATTAAACATAATATTATGGTTTAAGGAACGGTTCAAAATTAAATTTGTAAAATATACCATCTAAAGCAGTATTAAAGTTATAAAGCATGTAGAGATAAATGTCTCCATTAATATGCATAAGACCACTAAACAAAGCCAGGCTTATTTAATTATAATTTAAATATAATAGGATTATCTTTTTTCTAACTGCAGGTCTATGATGTTTTAACAATTGCACATGGTAATGCAACCATTACCAAAATGAAGACAGTGAACATTTATATCACCCCAGAGAGTTTCCACGTGGTCTTTTGTAGTCAGTCTACTTTCTCAACATCCCGCCTCTGCCTACAACTGTTCTTTCTATGTCCTTATCCATCAAGTCAATGGAATACTACGATCTGTCACCTTTTGAATCTGGGTTCTTTCGCTTAGCATAGTGCATTTCCAGTTTGTCGTGATGTTGCATGCATTAATAATTACCTGGTTGTAGTTGCTGAATAGCATTCCAAGGTGCAGTATTCTAGTTTGTTTATTCAATGGACAGTTGATTGCCATTTGAGTCATTTCTATTTTTTTGGCAATTACAAATAAAGATGCAATAAACTTTCCCATACAGATTTGTGTGTGTGTGTGTGTGAACATACATTTCATTTTTCCCACCTACATCAAGTGATCAAATAATCAAATGACAAATAAGCAAACTGCTACCTTCCACCTTTTTGGCAATGTACACTCCAACTATGAATGTATGTGTTCCAGCTACTCCCCAGTGCCCGGTATTTGCAGTCATTTCTATTTTAGTCATTTCAATAAATATGTAATGATGGCTCATTGTGGTTTTAATTTTCTATTTTCCTAATAATTAAAGACAATCACCACATTATTAAGTTCTTAATTGGTATTTCTACATCATTTTGGTGAAGGTTTTTTTTAAAACTCTTGTACAGTTTTGATTGGGCTATTTTCATATTATTAAGTTGCAATATTTCTTTATATACTTTAGATGCCAGTCCTTCACCAGAGAAGTATTTTGTAAATGCTATCTTCTTGTCCGATGGTAATATTTTATTTTCTTAATGAGGTTTTTGAAATGCAAATGTTTTAATTATGAGGAAATGTTATTTATCAATTAAAAAAATTCCTTGATTCCTGATTTTTCTGGTGTAGATAAGAAATTATGGCTTGACACAAAGATTTTTCTCCAATAGTTTCTCTTACAAGTTTTATACTTTTAAGTTTGATATTAGGTTTATGATCATTGCCAGTACATTTTTCATGATGTGAAGTAGAATTGAAGGTTGTTTGCATAAAAATAGTCAATTGTTTTAGAAGTATTTGCTGAAGTGACTAATATTTTTTCATTGACTTACTTTGTTATCTTCCTGAAAAGTAATTACCCATATGTGTGTAAGTCTATCTCTAAACACTCTATTTGACACTACTATGTAGGTCTAACTTTTAGAAATCTAACTGTGACAGATTAAACAGTGATAACAATGGTATAAAAATGATGTGTAGGATTTAAATATTTTCTAGTAGTTATATAAATTCATATTTAGACATTTAAAATATATACCAATTATATATCAGAATGTTATATAATGTATAGTTATAGAGCAATATATAATTTTGTTGCACATATATTTTACCAATTATATAAGTGCTAGGAAAATAATATGAATTCTTTTGAAGAATTCATGGAATATATAAAATTGTGTTTTTAGCAACCAACAAAGGCATTTCTTTCCAAAACTTTCAGATACGTGATAGCAGACAGAAAACATCCTGCGATCAAACCAACATAAAGTGAAACAACCGAGCCAAGAATTTGCATGAAGAAACTAGGAAAAAATACAGAACAAGTCCAAAGTACACAAAAAAGTGATTTAGTAAAAAAGAAAGCATAATTAAAATAATAAAATTAGGTGATATTTGATATACTAAATATTGCAGAGAATCAAAAAGAAGAAAAATGTATAGTTAATTCCATAGGACCGGTAAAATTTTGATATCAAAATTAAATATGCATAATATAACAAAAATATAGATCATTCTTTTTATGTACATAAATATGAATATATTAAATAAATTAATCATATATTAATCTAGCATTGTGTGTATCTGTGGGTATCATCATCCAATGAAATTTATAAGAAAAAGGCAATACTTCAGTCAAAAAATTATAAATGTACTTTATAATTTTAACACAATGAGTTTGAGAATTATTAACATTGCCTCATTAAATACAAATGAATATCTCAATAAACCCAAAATTTATTAATGATTAAAGTAATTAAAATAACATTTTAAAATAGCAGAAACTGACAATTCCTGTATCTAATCTTATAATTACTACTAAATATCAATTGCAAATGTCATGCTTTCTCTTAATACTTTAGTTGCATTTTAGTTAAACATTGAGATTAAACACTATCGCTTGATAGTCAATATTTTACTGACAAGTCAAATGCATGAAATGACAAGAAAAAGAATAACAGTAAAAACTAAAAAAGAGTTAATATTATTTATGAACCATACGAAAGAGAATATGTAGCTAATACTCAGGAAATGTTAGAAAATAAACACAGTTGCAAGATACCACAAAAATAAGTAGAATTAAAAAATTCTATGGTAGCGACATTTAACTAGAAAACCTAGTAGAATTATAAAAAACATTTAAGATAGCACAAAAATTGTAAGACACATGCAAATATTTAAAATAAAATAAAGCAAACTGAGTAAGTGGAGAAAAATTTAACTTTCTTTGATGGGATGTACTAATAGCAAAATTTTAATTTATCTCAAGACAAATTTTTGTGGCTTTTTGAGACAGGGTCTTGCTATGTAATTCAGACTGACCTTGAACTGACTATGTAGCCCAGGCTGTCCTGGAACTCCTGGAGATCCTCCTGCCTCAGTCTCCTGAGTGCTGGGATTACAGACGTGTACCACTACACCAGGCTTCAATATAATTTATTAATCACATGCCATTCTAACTGGTATCACAGTTGATAGAAAATGACTGAGATAGAGTAAGATATAAATAGTAAGAGAGAGGGAGAAGGAATAGTGATGCAGAGAGAAAATGCAAAGGAGGGTGAGAAATGAAGAAATGAAAATGGGGGGGCCGGTGAGATAACTCAGCAGCAGAAGTGCCTGCCTGGCAAGTGAGAGGTCCTGAGTTCGACTCCCGGTACCCACATACAAAAAAAGGGCCGGTGATATCGCTCAGCGGCACGGGCGCCTGCTGGTAGGCACGTGAGGTGGTGAGTTTGACCCCTGGTACCCACAAAAAAAAAAAAATGAAAATAGGTAACATCATATGAAAAAATACACAATTGAGGAGGTGACTTCCTGATGCAATGCTTTATTAAAAGTACTAACAATTACCCTGCTGAAATTGTTACAAGAATAAAGAAACAAATCAGTATATTGAATTAGATTTCCTGGAAACAGAACTAATTGTGCAAAACTTTTGGCACATGGTACCAGTGATATTATAATTGGGAATGGAAGAGAAAACTCAGTGTATATGCTGAGATATCTACTTAGAAAAGTACTAGATTCAATTTGTTTCACACCACAAAAATAAATTCCAAATAAATCACCTCCAAACAAACACATTAAAATTAATAGAAGAAAAAATAGGAGGGTATCTCTGGGTTTTCATATTTAGGAAGTATTAATTGGACCAAATACAATTAGCCACTTAACTAACAAAGAAAATGTATAACTGGTAAGTACAAAGAAAGATGTTCATTCTCACTATTAATTAAGTAAATGAAAGCAAAATAATGGTCATTACATTTCATAACCATAAAATTAGTAAAATAAAATGTGGCAGTGCCACATCTTGTTGTGTGCTATGAAAACTCAAAAATCTTATACACTGCTATATCTGGAGTATGATCATATGATTGTATTAAACAGTAATTTTACAATAGTGATTAAATTTGAAAATGTTAATATGCATGAATAGTAAAAAACTCAAGAGTTCTTATTCTAAATGCTATAAGAAATCCTTTCATATGTGCCATAAAATACACAAATAAAGAAGTTTATTGAAAACATATTTACAGTAGCAAAAATTTGGAATCAATAAAAATGTCTACCAAAAATGTTAACAGATGAACAAATTATGATTTCTTTTTAAAATTAAAGATTGATGCAATGGCTACAAACTTAATTATAGAGGTCATGCATAATATTATCTGAAAAGTTTTCTTGTTTTTGTTTTTGAGACAGTGTCTTGCTGTGTAGTCTAGGTTGGCCTTGAACTTACTGTGCAGCCCGGGCTGGCCTCCAACTTGCAGTGATCCTCTTGCCTCAGCCTCCTGAGTTCTGGGTTTACAAGCATGCATTACCATGCCTGGTCTTCTGAACAGTTTTTTAAAAAAATGTACAAAGTAAAATAATTTAATTAAATTTTAAATACACAAAGCTATACTGGTTTATAATCCTCAATTATATATATTTAAACAAAAACACCAAGTGGAAGGGTGTCAAATTTATTAAATTTATGATGATAATTACTTCTGGGAGATTAGGGAGAGAGGTAAAAATATGGGAGGTAGAAAGAGATTTTGAATTTATCTATAATGATCTCTTAATTGAGAAATGCAGGTGTCTTGTGGGGAAGCACTGATATTTTAATATTACTCATTACTTTCCTCTGAAATTTAAAAGATTTGGAAATAAAACCACAATTTTCTGTTTTATTAAGATTAAGATAAGATATATAAAACTCTTTGTAAAATGGCAAAACAATTTTCACGTATACTAAACACACGCAGCCCTTATCTGAACGAAGTTTTAGGTGATGTCATACTCTCATCTCCCATGAATTAGAATGGATACAAGAGTGCACTTTCAAAATGCTTTAATGCTTTTCACTATTTGTCCTGTAGTTGGTAGTTATTAAGTGAATAACAAGCCAATGGGCAACTTACACGTGCCAGAAAATTATGAAAATAACAAAGTAAAAGAAGCAGATGGATGTGGGAGAGGAATGTGCAGATATGCATGCCTTCCCAATGTTCCACACCAGGCTTAGCACACTGTCAACATTCAATAAATGTTAAACAACAATTATAATGATGGGTCCCATCTGCAAGCCAAATTTAGAGTGGTAGAAACATTCAAGATTGACAGATAAAAAGGCCAGATTCCCCTCACTCATTATGCCCGGTATGTACAGCATTTTTCTTAACACAGTTAAAAGCACAAATATCCTTTCAATCATTCAGGGGAAAAAAAAAGAGCTCTAACTATGCTTAACTCTATGTTCTTCACTATCATTCATAAACTCTTACAGACCTACCTGTCTCCACTGGTTTCCTTGTAAAACCATCCTTATATTTGTTCTTATACAAAATGTCTTATACAAGACAACATTATGATCAAGCTTTATTTTTCTGAGAGGATGGCAATGTAATTTTAATTTAGTATATAAAACTTTGCAATGCCTTTATTCATATTTCCAACCTAATATGTCACAAGATGTGAGAACTGCGACCATTAATTTTGGCAAGCCACATTGATTGGATTAAGAAATGGCTAGCAGGTTGGTAAAGCACACTTCTGGGTGTGTCTGCAGGGTGTACGTGAAGATGTTTGGCATGTAGGCCAGCAGACTGAGGGGAGAAGATTCAACCTGGTTGTGGCTGATACTGTCCAACAGGTTTGTAGCCTGAATGGAATAAAAAGAAAGAATGAGAAAGTCAGTGAAGAGCCCCATTCTGCTTGAATGGGTGAGTCTTTTGCTAGCAACACCTATAAATATCTGACTCCAATTTCTTCAACCTGTCAATGTAGACTCAGAACCACACATTTCTAGGTAGTTTCCAGGCCCTCAGTCTCAGACTAGTGCTGTATCCTTGATCCCTCTTGTTCTGTGGCTTCCAGGTTCTTGGATTGAGCAGCTACTGCAGTTTTTGGCTCTTCAGAGCAGAGGTCAACTGTGGACCCTCCTGTCCCCGTTCCTGTAAACCGACTTAAGAAATTCCCAACCAATAAATCATAGGATATATTAGAAGAACCTGAACCAATACAAGAACTTTATTTTTTAGTATCATTTGTCTCATGTCTGAACAAAGAAACATGACCACATCTCTCATCTCCTCCATCCAAGAACAGACACTAAGTAATGCTTCGGGTTCGCTATTTCTAAGCTTTTTTTTCACCATGCAAAATAATTAAATATTTTGCATTTTATATCTTCAATCTGAAAGTCCAGTTTCCCTGTGGATATTCTCAACATGCACAGGCTGTATTTTAGAAGCATTAGGCCTTTCAGAGAACGATGCTAAATTATCCACAAGGAAGCACTGGTGATCGTACAAAGGGTGAGTAAACCACTGAAACTGCCTAGGCGAGCTCTTCCTGCAAACTGGAGAGTAATAGCCAGGTAGAGGAGTGGTATTAGCCATTTCACTATTTAGAGATGCTTGGTGCGATTCCCTCCATAAAAAGGACCAAAACAAATTAAAAACTAACAGCTACTCCACAGAAGTGTTTGAGGAAGAATGCCAGAATTCAGCAGAGATGGGGCAGAGCATGGAGAACCAGGATGGCCTTATAAAGAACTGAATGAAGCACACAGTGCCTGACATCCCACCTTCCCAGCCGAGATCAACCCTGAACAAAGGACTTCATATAGGATTCAGTAATCAGAAGGCCCCAGCAGTCTCACTAATCTATGAAAAACAGAATTATTTGCTAGTGGATAAACCTGTAATCCTCACAGTCCCTGAGCCCAGTTTTGAGAGCTGCCAAGGAATCAGTGCTGTGGCGTTATCCCAGACAAAGCGCCCAGCCCACGTTCTGTCTTCACTCACCCAGGCTCTCACTGGACAGAGTCATTCTGAGATGCTGCTGACTCATGATTCCAAGAAATGGCCAGGCAAACCAGCTTACAAATCCGCGGCTCCAGAGAGTATCTGGCAGCCCACTTTGAGTAACCTGACACACAGAAGCCTTAAGAAGCTACCAGACAGCCCAGCCCACACACTTACAAGGCCCGGAGCCATCTGGATGCTTGCTCTGATTGGCACAACCAAGTGAGGCCTAGAAAAGGCAGCCAACACAACACTCTGGAACAGATAAGCAACATTTGAGACACACTGGTGAGCCTGGGCACCTGTGCTATCCTCAGACATGGACGAATGCACCATCCTCATTGCTGAGGGCACTGGGTCATGGCCTGCCAGGCTCACTAGAGTGATCAGGCCCCAAGTGGCACTAAGAGAGTGATGGGTTCCTCGACCCTGCTACCAGACACACAACACCAAGGATATCTGAGCCTGATGAGCAGTCTTATACCCATGTTTCCCTTGGAAACTAACAGGTGCCTCAGCTCTGCTGCCACACCAGCCATATGACACCTGCCTAGGGTGGCCAGAGTGGCCTTAACCCTACATGGCCTACAGAAACTAGCAAGTGCTTGGCACACACAGCTGCAGGTGGTGCCCAGAGCCACTAGCAAATGTCCTACCTATAAACACCCAATGTTTATAGAACCTCTGCCTAAGACAGCTGCATCCCAGCTGGCAAAGAAATTCCTCAAACCACTGTAGGTCAGCAAGACATCCATAGGCATTACTGATATTGTTATAGTTAAGGACACTACATGGAGATTGCAATGCTCTACTTGTCTGGAATTAGAGCTGAGACAGACTATCCAAGTGGCACACTAAGGCATATAGCTAGAAGAACAGCACGTGCTTCCAAAGTCACCTCTAAATTGGTAGAAGCCACTGATCTGAAAGATGTGCAAATATCAGTGAAGGACAAAGAATTATGAAAATGCAAAGTTACGTGGTGTCTCCAAAGGAACAAAATAGTTTTCTTGTAACAGATGCTAAAGAAAATGAAATTAACGAGTTCCATGAAAAAATTTCAAAAATGACAATTTAAAGGAAACTCAATGAAATACAAGACAATATAAAGATACATTTCAACCAAATTTTAAAAATTCACTTTCTCAGTGAGAAACTCAGCAGAGATCGTAATAATGAACTCAATAGAAATATTAGACCTGAACAAGTAAATAAGTGAAAATTTTTTTAAAAAAGCAGACTTTTGTGGGACAATAATAGACTAGGTCAAGCAGAAGGAATGACTTGTGAGGTTTAAGACAGAATTTTAAAAAAGTAACACACTTAGACAATAAAAGATGGTGAAAATAAGTAAAGAAAGTTTGTGAGACTGATGAGACACCATTATGTAAACAAATATTTGCATTATTGCAGTTTCAGAGGAAAAGAGCAGACCAATCATAGGAAAACTACTTAAAAAAGTAATAGCTGAAAACATTCAAAACCTTAAGAAAACTATAAAAAGCCATATCAACAAAGTTTATAGAACCCCATACAGATGCAAAATCTCTTTCGGGTGTATTATAGTCAAACTGCTAAATGTCTAAGACACAGAGAGAACTCTCAAAATGATGAAAAAAAATCAAGTCACATGTAAGGGCATCCCCATTAGAATAACGGAGATTTCTCAGCAGAAAACTTACAGACAAGGAAAGAATTGAGTGATATATTCAACCTTCTATAAGGAAAAAAAACCAAAAACAACAAAAAAAAACCCTGCCAACCAAGAATATTATACCCAACAAAGGCAGCTGATAGAAATGAAGGAATAATGAAGGCTTTGCAAGATAAGAAAAAAGTAAGGTACATCACCAGACATGCCTTTAAAAAATACTTAGTAGGGCTGGTGAGACAGCCTGGCAAGCACAAGGTCCTGAGTTCCATTCCCAGTACCCACATAAAAAAAAAAAAAAAAAAGCTTAGTAGAATTCTAGAAGTGAAAGTATGTGTGTCATTAAAACACACAAAAATATAAAACTCCCTAGTAGAGTATAGACAAAAAAGAAAAAAAAAAAAAAAGAAAAAAAGAAACAAAACTTATTTATACCAAAATGTAGCAAACCACAAAGATGGAAAGAAAAAAAAAAAAAAAGGAACAAAGTATCAAAAACATTTACATAATGGCAGTAGTAGTTTCCTAACCATCAAAACCATCTTGAATATAAATGGATTAAACTCCCCTAGTTAAAAGTTTTAGACTGACAGGATAGATTTTTTTAAAATCCAGTATGCACTATCCTCAAGAAACTTACTCTACCATTAAAGACATTTAAGGTGAATAGATAGAATGATATGCCATGCAAACATAAACCAAACAGAGGAGAAGGGGCTGTATTTAGATCAGATAAGATAGAGTTTTAATTCAAAAACTTAAAAAATACACAAAGCTTGTCACAATAAAATGATGAAAGCACCAATTTAACCAGAGAAAGTAATTTTAAGTATTTATACACCCAACACTAAGACATCAAATTAAGTAACATAATTTAGATCTAAAGGGAGAGATAGAATGTAATAAAATAGTAGTCGGGAAATTCAACATCCCACTTTCATTAATGGACATATCTTCCAAAAATTGAATTAACATTTAAAAGAATCCAAATAGAGAAAAACTCAAGACCAGATGGCTTCAGTGCTGAATTTTACCAAATTCTGAAAGAACTCATGCCAAATATTCTCAAACTATTTCAAAAAATTGAATAAGAAGAAATTATTCAGTTCATCTTATGAAAGCAACATAATTCTGATTCTAAAACCAGATAAGGGGCCGATGAGATGGCTCAGCGGCGTAAGCGCCTGCCTTGCAAGCGCGAGGGCCCGAGTTCGACTCCCGGAACCCACATACGAAAAAGGGGCCGGTGATATCGCTCAGTGGCACGGGTGCCTGTTAGCGCATGAGGTCCTGAGGTCGACCCCCCGGTACCCACAAAAAAATAAAAAAATAAAAAAATAAAACCAGATAAGGACACAACAAAAACTCATCAAAAGGATAATACATCAAGATCAATTTGGACTTATCCCAGGGATGCAATGATGTTTCAACATATGAAAATTAATACATAGAGGGGCCGGTGAGATGGCTCAGCGGCTTAAGCGCCTGCCCGGCAAGCGCGAGGGCCTGAGTTCGACTCCCGGAACCCACATACGAAAAAGGGGCTGGTGATATCGCTCAGCGGCACGGGCGCCTGCTGGCGCGCAAGATCCTGAGGTCGACCCCCCGGTACCCACAAAAAAAAAAAAAAAGAAAGAAAATTAATACATGGAATATATCACATCAACAGAATGCGAAACAAATAATGTAAATCATTCCAATAAATTCATGAAAATATTTAATAAAATTCACCATGTCTTTATGACAAAACTCTCAAAACTAGGTATTGAAGAAATGTAGCTCAATACAATAAAAATTATATATGACAAATTAGGTCAACCTCATGCTGATTGGGGAAAAACAGGAAGTGTTTCCTCTAAGATCCTAAACAAGTCAAGTACTTATTCACCATAGTACTAAAGTCTTACTGTTAGCCTGAGTGTTTAGGCAATAGAAAAAAACATACAGTAAAGGCTACCTAAGTAGAGAAGAAGGAAGTAAAGTAATCCCTGTTTGTGGATGACATAATTTCATATGTAAAAATTCAAAAGACTTCACCAAAAGATAGTTAGAAATGATAAATTAATTCAGAAAGTAGCACCAAACAAAACCAACATGCAAAAATCAGTAGTAGTTTTAGATAATGAATAAAACATTTGCTACAAAAAGTGGCTATACACTAATCACTAAATCAAAAAAATACCAAAGTCTGGAAAGAATGTGGAGAAAGGAGAACTCTTACACATTGTTAGTGGGAATGCAAATTAAATACAGCCTTTATAAAATAGAACAGTGATTTCTTAAAAAAAAAAAAAAAAAACTAGAACTACCAAAATAAATGAAATCCAAGTATCATAGAGATACCTACACTGTTACGATTTTTGTAGTACTATTTTCAGTAGCCAAGATAAAGAACCAACTGAGGTGTGAATTAATAGATGAATGGATAAAGAATTTGTGCCCCAGATACACAAAGTGAACTCAGAAATGAAAGAGAAGTCATTACAATGAATGTCACAAGAATAATAGGGATCACCAGAAAAAAGCAGGGGTAGCTACTCTGCAGACAATGTGAACTTCAGGCTAAGAATGATCAAAAGAGATAAAGATAGTCACTACATACTTGTTAGGGGAAAGCTTCAAGAGGATGAGATAGTAATCATAAATATGTATGCACCAAATATGGGAGCACCCAACTATACAAGACAAATATTAATAGGCATGAAAAATCAAATCAGCAATAACACAATCATAATGGGGGACTTTATACCTTACTGTCACAAACAGATATATCAACCAGACAAAAAATCAGCAAAGAAATAACAGAGCTGAACCAAATCTGTGAACAAATGGACTTAGTAGATGTTTACAGAGTGTTCCACCCAACAACATCAGAATACACATTCTTCTCAACTACACATTGCATGTTCTCTAAAATAGACCATATACAAGCCCATAGAACATGCTTAAGTAAATGCAAAGGAATTGAAATTATCCCATGCACATTATCTGACCATTGTGCAATGAAATTAGAAGTAAATACAAAAGAATTCCATAAAAACATGGAAATTAATACCCTCTTTCACAACCAATGGGTCACAAATGAAATTAAAGAAGAAATTAAACAATATCTACGATTAAACAAAAATGCAGATACAACATACCAGAACCTGTGGGATGCAATGAAAGCAGTCCTAAGAGGGAAATTTATAGCAGTGAATTCTAACATCAGGAAAATGGAATGAGCACAAATAAACAACCTAATGTTGCACCTCAAGCCTCTAGAAAAAGAAGAGGAAGTCAAACCCATAGTCCATACAATGGAGGAAATTATAATAATCAGAGCAGAAATTAATGTAATTGAGACTAAGAAAACAATACAAAGAACTAATGAATTGAAGAGTTGGTTCTTTGAAAGAATAAATAAAAATGATAAACCCTTAGCCAACCTTATCAAAAAGAGGAAAGAGAAAACTCAAATTCATGCATTGAGGAATAAAAAGGGTGAAATCACTACTGATACTGTGGAAATTCAGGAGATCATCAATACCCACTTCGAAAATCTGTACTCTCATAGGATAGAAAACACAGAAGAAGTGGAAGATTCCTAAATACTTATGAATTACCAAAGCTGAATCAAGAACATATAAAAATTATGAATAACCCAATATCAGTTAATGAAATTAAAAATGTAATTAAAAACTTACCAACAAAGAAAAGCCCAGATCCTGATGGATTCACTGCTGAATTCTACAAGAAATTTGGAGAAGATTTAATGCCAATACTCCTCAAACTTTTCAATGAAATTTAAAGGGAAGCAATACTCCCTAACTCATTCCTGGAGGCAAGCATTACCCTCATACCAAAACCAGAGAAAGAACCAACCAAAAAAAAGAGAATTAGAAGCCAATCTCCCTAAAGAACATAGATGTAAAAATCCTCAATAAGATACTAGCAAGCAGAATGCAGCAAATCATCAAGATTATACACCATTTCCAAATGGGATTCATCCCAGGAATGGAGGGATGGTTCAACATACGTAAATCAAGAAATGTAATAAACCACATCAACAGAGCTAAAGACCAAATTCACATGATTGTCTCAATAGATGCAGAAAAAGCTTTTGACAAGTCCAACACTCATTCATAACAAAAACCCTAAAGAAAATCAGAATAGATGCTCTTTATCTCAATCTGATAAAAGCCACCTTTGACAAACCAACAGCCAACATCATACTAAGTGGACAAAAACTGAAAGCTTTCACTTTAAAATCAGGAATAAGACAAGGATGTGCACTATCACCACTTCTACTCAATATAGTTCTGGAAACATTAGCCAGAGCAATTAGAAAAGAGAGAGAAATAAAAGGAATAAGGATAGGAAAGGAAGAAGTTAAATTATTGTTATTTGCAGATGACATGTTACTCTACAAAGAAGACCTCAAAAACTCCACCAAAAGACTTTTAGATTTAATAACCAAATTCAGTTGTGTAGCTGGATACAAAGTCAACACTCAAAAATCAATAGCATTCCTGTACACAAACAACAAACTCACAGAGAGCGAAATTAGGGAAACCACACCTTCACAATGGCATCCAAAAAAATGAAATACTTAGAAATCAATCTAACAAAAGAAGTAAAAAATCTATATATTGAAAATGACAGTACTCTGAAAAGGGAGATCAAAGAAGATATCAGAAAATGGAAAGATATCCCGTGCTCATGGATAGGATGAACCAACATAGTGAAAATAGCCATACTCCCAAAATTGTTATACAGATTTAATGCAACCCTGCTCAAAATACCATTAGCATACCTCACAGAACTAGAGAAAACATTCCTAAAATTCATCTGGAAGCAGAACAGACCTAGAATAGCAAAGGCAATCCTGGGCGACAAAGGCAAGGCAGGAGGCATCACAATCCCTGACTTGAAATTACACAACAAAACCACTGTGATAAAATCAGCATGGTACTGGCAAAAAAAACGGAACTGAGGATCAGTGGGACAGATTAGAAGATGCAGACAACTACAAATACACTCAGCCACCTTATCTTTGACAAAGGGGCCAAACATGTTCACTGGAAGAAAAATAGCCTCTTTAATAAATAGTGGTGGGAAGACTGGCTCCCTACATGCCAAAGACTAAAACTAGACCCATGTCTATTACCATGCACTAAACTAAAGTCAAAATGGATCAAAGATCTAAATGTTAAAACAGAAACACTTACTCTACTGGAAGAGAAAGTAGGTAGAAATCTTGAAGACTAGGTGTAGGCAGAGAGTTCATGAACAAAACCCAAACTGCATGGGAAATACTTCGAAGAATCAACAACTAAGATCTCATCTTATTAAAAAGTTTTTGCAATCAAAATAAATCACCAACGGAATGAAAAGACAACCCACAGAGTGGGAAAAATATTTAGCCAATTGTCCCTCAGAAAAAGGACTTTTATCTAGAACATATAAAGAATTGAAAAAAAATCAGGCCCCCCGCAAATTCAAAGACCCAATCCAAAAATGGGCATCTGGGATGAATACACACTTCTCAGATGGAGGAATACAAATGACTAACAAATATATGAAAAAATGTTCAGCATCATTGGGCATTCGAGAAATGCAAATTAAAACAACACTAAGATTCCATCTCACCCCGAAGAATGGCTATCATCAAGAAATCAATCAATAATAAATGCTGGAGGGCTGCGGGGTAAAAGAACCCTTCTCCACTGTTGGTGGGAGTGCAGACTGGTGCAACCACTGTGGAAATCAGTGAGGAGATTCCTCAAAATGCCAGGATCAGAGGTCTAATTCCACCCAGCTATTCACCTTCTGGGTATCTTACAAGAAGAGTTAAAAACATCATACCACAGCGATATGTTTGCACTCATGTTTATAGCAGCACAATTAGTAATAGCTAGATCTTGGAAACAACCCAAATGCCCATCAACTGAGGAATGGATAACAAAGATGTGGTATTATTATAAAATGGAGTAGTACTCGGTCACAAAGAAGGGTAAACTTCTTAGGGAAAACTTTTAGTTTCACCTAAAATTTAGGTGAAAATTTTTAGGTAAATGTATGCAACTTGAGACCATACTCATTAGTGAAATAAACCAGACTCACCTGTGTAAACATTGTATTGTCTCCCTGGTGTGAGAAACTGGAAGAGTAAATAGGTTCTAAAATGTATAATAGATATTGTGAAATGGGAAGAAACTGTTCAAAAAGAAATAGGAACTAGGATGGGAAAAGGGGAAAGGATGGAAGGGAAAAGGGGAAAAAATGCAAGTGAGTTATACTATTAGTGTCTCTTATTTCATTGAAAGGGAAGGTTTGTGCTAATATTGATTGGAGAAATTTTAATGCCCATTTCTTGTACTCTAAATAAGTACTTTAAAGATAACAGAATGCAATGTATTAATTATTGTCATTCTCCTATTATTTTGTTATGAAAGTTTGTTTCACTTTTTTTCCATACAATTAAAAAAATAATAATAGGGATCACAAGAGACTACTGTGAGCAATCTATGTCAATAAACTGGATACACTAAATAGGTAAATTATTAGAAAACCCAACAATATTAAATAATGATGAAATAGAAAAACTGAAGAGACCCAAAATTAAGAAAGTGTTTGAAAAATAAATAAAAATCTCCCATCAAAGAAAAGCCCAAGACCAGATGGTTTCACTGATGGTTATTCAAAACAGGGCCGGTGAGACGGCTCAGCGGCTTAAGCGCCTGCCTTGCAAGCGCGAAGGCCCGAGTTCGACTCCCGGATCCCACATACGAAAAAGGGGCCGGTGATATCGCTCAGTGGCACGTGTGCCTGCTGGCGCGCGAGGTCCTGAGGTCGTCCCCCCGGTACCCACAAAAAAAAAAAAAAAAAAAAAGAATTAATGGCACATACATATAATCCCAGAACTCTCGGAGGCCAAGGAGGGAAGATCACAGCCTGGGCTATTTAGTAAGACCCTGTCTCAAAATAAAATTTTAAAAAGTGTTGAGAATGTAGCTCTGCAAAGCCTCTGGGTTCAATACCAAATAGTGAAAAAAAAAAAAGATAAGAAAAAAGAGGAATTAACAATAATTCTTTTATACTCTTTCAAAAAACTGAGGCAGAAGAAAGCCTTCCAAACTTATTCATGAGGCTAGCCTGAAACCAAAGCCAGACAGACACTTACAAAGAAAGAAAACTACAGGTGAATGCCAGTAATGCAAATTATGTAAACATGCTTAACAAAATATTAGCTAAATGAATTCAACAGTATATTAAAAGAATAATGTATTATAACCATGTGCATTATTATCTCTAATATGCAGGACCGCTCAACATATTTGAAATACATGATGGTTGACATTAACAAAATGAAATTTTAAAACCACATGGTCATTTCAATAGATGCAGAAAGGCACTTGATAAATTCAAGATACTTGATAAAAACTCTCAATAAATTAGGTAGAAAATGAATTACCTTAATATATTAAAGAATATATATATATATATATATATATATATACATATACATATATATATATGCACACAGCTAAAATACTCAGTGATGAAAGGCTGAAAGCTTTTCCTCTAAGTTAAGAAAAAATTCAAGGAAACCCTCTCTTGCCACATCTGTTGAACATAATACTGGAAATTTTAGCCAGAAAAATTAGTAATTTTTCAGTTTCCAGAAAAAGTAGTAATTAAAGTCTTCTGAATCAGAAAGTAAGAGGTAAAATGATCTCTGTTTGCAGATGTAAAAATGGTTTCTATAGTAAACACTAAAGACACCATGCAAGGAACTTACTAGACATGTTTCCATTGCCATCTGGCACTAAAAAAAAAAAAAAAGAGGAAAGATTTATTTGGATCACGGCCACAGAGGTGTAAGCCTAGGGTCAGCTGTCTGCATTGTGTTGAGGCCTGTGGCTAAGAGAAAAGCATTAGGAAGGTGGCAATGTGTGTGGTGAGGAACAGCTGCTCACTTTATGGTGGACAGGAGATGGAGAAAAGAGGGAGAGAAATGGGTCAGGGCCAACGTGTACCTTTACAGGGCACGTACAAGTGACTTCCTTCACCAACATATGCCCCACCGCCTACAGTCTCCACTAATTCCCCAGTAGTCCTTACAGCTATGAACCTATATATGAATTAATCCATTGATCAGAGCCCTCATGAACCAATCACTACCCAAGAGCCTCACCTCTGAACATCACTGTGTTGGGGACCACCCCTTCAATACATAAACTTCGGGGGGGACATCTCATATCTAAACCATAACACAAAGGTGAACACTGTTAATGCTAATAAATAAATGCAGCAAACTTGCAGGATACAAGATAATTATACAAAAATCAGTTGTTTCCGTACACCAACAATGAAGTAGTTGAGAAGTAAATTAACAAAACAATTACATTTATTAAGGAATAAATAAGGATAAAATATATTAGTTTAAATTTAACAAAGGAATGAAAAACTTGTACACTGAAAACTGTAATATGTTGATGAAAGAAATTTTTTAAAAAATAGGGCTGGTGTGATAGCTCAGGGGCATAAGCATCTACCTGGCAAGCGCAAGGTCCTGGGTTCGACTCCCAGTACCCACATACGAAAAAAGGGCCAGTGATATTGCTCAGCGGCACATGTGCCTGCTGGAGTGCGAGGTCCTGAGTTCAACACCCAGTACCCACAAAATAAAATAAAATAAAATAAATAAAAAATTCTATATTCATATTAAAAACTTTTGCACAGCAACAGTGTCATTAAACTGAGTGAAAACATTGACTTCAGAATTAGGGAAAATGTATACAAACCATATGTGTTAATGGGTTAAATCTCCAAAATATATAAGAAACTCATACAACTAAATAGAAAAATAAATGAGTAAATATTCTGATGAGAAATGGACCAAAGATATAAATATATATTTTTCCAGTGACACACAAATGATCAATAAATATGATATATATTTTCTCAATATCACCATTTTTTCAGGGAAATGCAATTTTTTTGCCCCCTCCTAAAATGGCTATTCTCAAAACAAAACAAATAAAAACAAGCATTGGTAAGTATATAGAGAAGTTAAACTATGTACACTATTGGTGGGGATATAAAATGGTGCAGCCTCTATAGAAAACAATATGTAACCTCTTTCAGAAATTAAAAGTAGATTTACCATAAGATCCAGAAATTTAACTTCTGAGTATTTCAAACAAGATCATGAAGAGGTATCTACATCCCCATATTCATTCACAATTCTTAAGATATGCAAACAACCTAAAATATGGCTCTAGAAATTGCTAAAATTCATATTCAATTCAAATAAACAAATCTATAATGCACATTGGGCATTTAATGGTGAACCAGGCAGATACTATTCTTGATATTAAATGCACTGAAATTTAATCTTACATAAAATTGTACCTATAATGGGACTTTATTCATGTAAATATTATTGGCATATGTATTAAAATTTTATTAGAAACACACATGTGAAGAAAGTACTGTGTCTGAATTCTAACGTAGTGAGGGAAATGTTGGGTAACCTTTTCACTTTTTACTAGTGTTATTTCTACAATACTGATTAGACAATATATTTCTAAAATGATAAACAATGTCTAACATCTTAATTTTTGCAATTGCAAATTAGATATAATTTGTAAATATATTGTTTATCTAACTCTTGTTAGTAAAGAAATATTGTGGTGAATGTTTTATTTATATTCCCTCCTACAGTCTTTACAATAACTGCACATTATGCACTTAAGGATTAAAAAAATTAAATAATTTTCTTGAAGACTGATTCCAAAAATTATGCTCTTATTCACTACTGCTCAACTGCGAAAGTAGCCCCTGTCTTCTCTATGCGTAATCTACACCTCAATTAATTTCATGTTGGTTTCATGCTAGAAATAAGTAGTCAAAATAACAAGCTTATATCTGGCTAGGGCCCAATACTAGGTCTCCCAGGAGATTTCTGGCTTGATATCAGTGATCCCATATGGGAAACCCATACATGCCACCTTCATAGGCGTATTTTGGCTGCATATTTTCCCAGATGGAAACTGAAAATGAACAAAACCAAATTGAACAGCTTAAAATGACTGAATTAAAGTTCTGTTAGTTTAAGTTACATTTTCAAAAAGTTAAAGATCCAAAATAAGGGAACATACAATTTTCTACTTAGAACATTTTTCATGCTATCTTTGCATTATAAAAGTTATTCCTCTAAATGCTAGTGATAAATCAGAAAAATAATACCTTCTGCAATAATTTCTACTCCTTTCATTAGCCACTTTCATGGTTTCATCCTTAGGTGCTTGTATTTTCTTCATGTTTTTGTCCTTATTTTGCCTAAACATATTTGATATACCAGGCAATCATCATCAGAAATGAAGGTAATAAAATGTCTTTTTCCTTCTCAATAATGGGGTGATCTCAGACTCTAAATATAAATAAGATTAACTATTAATAGTTAAGAATTAGCTATAGAAGTTAGGTTCCTCCCCCAACCCCTTACTTAGTCTACAATTTTCTGGGGATAGTGAATTGATATCAGCACTAAGAAAATGTTTCTCTTCCACATGTCACAAATAGAAAGGCATACTATTTATGGTGAGTTTATTCTAAGCTACATCCTTATTCCACCCATCATCATCTAGCTGTGTAAATTTGAGCAGTTTATATAATCTAACATTCAACATCATTGAATAAGGGGTATAAAGGTAAAGATGGTTAGGTGGATAAAGAACAACCAATAAATGAACTTGTTGAGGAAACTAGTGCCAAAGAAATAGTATTTCTATTAAAAGATTTGCTTTCCTTCTAATGTAGGCATTTTCTATGTGATGTATTGTGATGAGTGTGAAAGTCTTTGTATTTCTAACATGAGCTTTCCGAGTTTGTGTCTTTGGTCCATGAACTTCTTGGTGATTGCTTACTTCTTTGATACTGATTCCCCCTTGGTTTTAAAAGAGTCTTATTTAGATTTTGAATTTTATTAAGAACAACAATGCAGGGCCAGTGATATAGCTCAGCGGCATAAGAGCCTGCCTGGAAAGCTCAAGGTCCTGAGTTCGGTTCCTGGTACCCACATAAAGTAAAAAAGAATGCAATTCTTTTGGACAGAGCTTTATATATATCTAAAAACAAACTTATGCGTGTTATAGGGATCATGCAGCAATGTATAATGGGAGGAGAAATAATAATTACCATGCAGAAAACGGAAGAGACGGTCATTCACATTTGACAAGAGTTCACCAAATTATTCCTTTAAGAAATATTTCTCAAAATATCTAAGAGTTTCACAACTGCTTCTAAAACATTTTTAAGTAATCCTTCCTTCTCTGTACCTCACATTGTTAGAGAAAGATTGTAAGCATCTTTTAATAAAAGACACATGCATAGTAAAACAAATATTGAAATAATTCAGGGATGGCACTGAGACTAGGAAAATAAATAAAATGATGCCAACCCAAATTAACAATAGTTACTGTAATTGAACATTAAATTTAGCTCACAAACATCTTTATGGGCAAGATAAAGAATTGCTTTTGTGTAAGGCTTCCAATGAAATTATAATACCTTATTCATTCTTACTGCTTAGAGAAAATTATCAATTTCTCTGGATTTTATGTGAAGAAAACCCTATCTAGATCTCAGAGAAAGAAATTAACCAGAAGTGGGGCCAAGGATGAAGGGAGGAAATAGACCCATTCTTTAAGAACAAGAGAAATGTGCTCAGAACTGGAAGGAAAATTAGACTTTAAGAGGGTAGAGTTTTGGAGATGTCAGAGGCTTTCTGTGACAGAAACATTCAAGATGCTCCCACACAAAGGACTGGCTGGATAACTGGAAATGGGCAGAACAAAGCATGTAGAGGCTGCCTCTTACACCTTGCAAGTACCAGTAATCCTGTCTCAGGGCTTGTCCTTTGAGCAATCAAGGACAAAAAATTAGCATTTGACAGTGGCGTCTTACAGCAGAAAGAGCAGGTCTAGCCTTGGTGACCACGATAGCAAAATGACCATACATTTTCCCATCATCCTGTCTGACACCAGTAAAGTTTCAAGCTCTCCCTGTGAATAATGGACATTTTACTTTCTTGTGTGATATGCTTTCAGAACCAGGCCGAAATTAATTTAAAAAAATTAATGTGTTTCTCACACATGGGTTATATAGGGCAAATTCATACATGATTTACATATAGATTGATTTACATCCTCATAAAAATTTCCTATTGAAATTCCCACATTTGTTGTCTACCAAATGTTAAATCTCTGCCATCTGCATATCTATCTGTTTATTTTTGAAAAGAAGCTGCTTTGGAAAATTTAGACAGTAAAAGCTTTAAGTGGAAATCTTATTTCCAAAGACGAAGTATTTTCAGTCTTGAATATTCAGCAAAAAGTATGTAATGTCTTGTAGGGGAAAGATGGAGGAGAATATGGACCCTAATTTGAATATCAACAGCTTTTCTGGTGGATTTGTGAATATCTTTGCTGCATGGCAAACTATTTGCATAAACACCCACCTGCCCAACTGCCAGGATTAAATCCCATCATATTTTCCATTAAATAATCTGACCACTTTTTCCTCAAGTCTTTGTGCAGAAGTCAAGATAATTTGGTGTTAGACATCTAAATGGAAAAAAGTCTGAATTCCAGAAATCTGTCAGCTAGTACTATTATATAATCCATCATAAATATTACTTATATCTATTCAGTAGCAAAATGGTAGTAAAGAGATTAATGAACCATTTATGGACAAGTCAAATGTAGAATTTTTTCAACTGTGAAGAGAAGTAAGCAAGTACAAATATGAGTATTATATGTGAAACATTACCAAAATATTACATATAATTTTATTGTATACTTAGACACAAATGCATGTGCATTTTTGAGATCTGTAACACATATCTGTTATGGGCTCCTTCGCAGGTGCTTGGTCTCTTTGTCTCCTGTTTTTGCCTCTCCCATTGGTGCCAGCTTTGCCTAATGCCCGTTTCCTGGCCTCCGTGCTCCCTTCTTAATTGAAAGACTAAGAAACAAAGGGACCCAACTGAGAAGTCATTGCACACCACTAAGAAATACCATTCTTTGGCATAACTTTGGTAAATAGGAAACAACTGGTGGACCTTTTTTTAATCTACTTTGTGGCCTCCCAACATAGAGTGTCCTTGGAGGAGTTTGTGCGGCTCTTTGGTGGCTCGGACTTAGCAATCAATTATATTTACTCAAATTAATGACATGTCCAGTAGCTGGCTTTTCCATTCTCTTTGCTGTCAGTCACCTCTTCCCTCAGTCCTGCTCTGTAGTGTTGCACTTACTAGCAACATAGTCTCATGTAAGACTCTGACCTCAGCTGCTTCTTTCTGCTGACTCCAGACTAAAACAAAACTCTCAAAATATTTCTGTCTCTGCTGTTTAACCAATTATGGAGATGTTACTAAAATTCAAAATGTATTTTCATTCTTTCCTTAATTTAAAAAATCCATTATGTTCACATTACTTCATAACATAAAAGATAAAATATTTTATCTTGAAAAGTATCCTCTCCTTTTATTACCAGTTTCTTCATTGATAATAATGATATGGCTTTGAATAAGCAGGGATACCACTTTCAAATGTACGATTTTTTGGAAAGTATTCAAATTTCAATAAGCCATCAAAATTAGAGACAATATTATGAAATAGAATAACAGCAGATAATTTTACTTTTATCTACTGTTATTGGAACTTGTCAAAAACTTATATTTTCAGATTGTCATTATTGTTCAAGGCGATGGATAAAAATAATTTTTGTTATTCAAGAATGTAGTGTTAAGTCTCCAGTGAAATGATAAGAAGTACAGCAATGTATCACTTATTGGGTCTTTAGTAATGTAACTCTTCATAATGTGAATGATTTGTGAAAATATCTTTTCTTATATCTACAAGAGCAATGCTTCCACAGAAAGCACTTTTGTCTACAGAAGTGCTTTGCGGGAGATTAAAAACTTTTCATTGCCTTTGAAAATACAAGTAGGCAAGTAACTGGCTGCTAAAAACCATTGCTTTGCTCTGAGTAATTCAAGGAAGTGACTACTTGTACCTTCTTTTCAGATCCCCAAAAGTTAGCGTTGTTCACAAGGTAGTATAAGAGAATTTAAATTTTAGCATCTAATGTCCTCCATATAAAACTGTGAAATTAATCCCCTTAAACATTAGCTTTCCTTCTGAAAACCTTCCACACACCTCTCCTATAACCTTAAGAGAAGTCCATGCTCATTTAGCTCAGTATTCAACAATCTACAATCTACCTTAACATACCTTTGCAGACTATTTGCCTATTCTTCTACACACATCCTCTGTAACAAGGCTCTTTTATTAGTTTGTGATTCAGAGTTAGTTGTGTCTCTCCTGTTTGTAGGCAGCCTCATGAGGCAGGTATTTATAAGATTTGCTTTTTGATTGAGAATGTTTTCTAGGAGGAATTTTGTGTTCAGAGGTACAGTGTCTACATAAAAAGATCATATCTTTCTGTTAAACATTGTATTGTCAGTATACATATTCAATACACAATAAATACGTGTGGAGTGGTTGATCTGATGAGCTGGGATGAGATAAAAGGGACATGGCAAGGTTTGTTTTAAGTAAGTAGGTGTAAGTTTCCTAAGGAAAGGTTATGTCGATGTATGCTGGAGGAACATTTCTCAGAATGTCCTTGCGAGACACTGCAGCTCAAGCAGTCCTGCTTTTGGGCCCAGTGAAAAATGAAACACAGAATTTCTGCCTATTGCTTATAGAAATACAATTTGACTACTGCACTTGGAGGACTGGAATACGATATGGCCTTTGACAGAAATGAAAGCAGTGCTGTTTCTTTTTGATCGTTTACAGTAAAGACACTTTAAAGAGAATTGTAAGATGACTCACTGTTGACAAAATCGGTTTTCCTTTGGAGGGAATCTTTTGTGATGTCAGCTGATTGGAGTTACCAGAAAGTGAACCTGTGCTCACTGAGATTTTGTCTTTTAAAGTAAGGCAGCAATGGGCCGGTGAGATGGCTCAGCGGCTTAAGTGCCTGCCTGGCAAGCGCGAGGGCCCGAGTTCGACTCCCGGAACCCACATACAAAAAAAGGGGCCGGTGATATCGTTCAGCGGCACGGGCGCCTGCTGGCACGTGAGGTCCTGAGGTCGACCCCCCCGGTACCCACAAAAAAAGAAAAAAAATATATATATATATATAAAGTAAGGCAGCGACACTAGTGAATCTGTACATTGTCTAAATTTCAGCAACTCTTATTTGGTCATTTTCAAAATAAATCCTCTACAGCTTTAATTTTTATTTATATTTTGCTCTTTGCCTATACTGTCCTATATCTCTTCCCCACATATATACTTGTTGTTATTACATTTATACTTCAAGTTCACACTATTGTAGAGCTTAACCAGATTCAATTTCAAGAATAGTCATTTACAAATGAAGGAGGCATTTCTAATGCAAAGTGTACACTTAATCCTGCATAGGTCTCCATAGGTGTGACCGCCAAAATTTCACTCTAAGCAGTATCCCTAAAGACTCTTTGTAAAGCCTCGCAAATTTATTTAAACACTTACAATCCCTATTACATTTTATTTTACTTCCATTTCCCGTATTTATTATATCTGAGTAGAGAAGAGGGATAAAAAATATTTCTAAATATCATAGTAATATAGTTCCTTGACACTGACTTTGCTGGCACTGATTTTTAGGTTATCACATCAAGAGTTCAGGCCATGAAACCAAAAACAAATAAATTATTCAACATCATACTTAAAAGGTTCTGTACAGCAATCCACAAAATAAAAAGGCAACACATGGATGGAGAAAAAAATTACATATATTTAATATGTAAGCTATATATTTGATAAAGTTAATATCCAGAATTTATAAAGAACTCATATATCAATAACAGAACAAGTAACCCAAATTTTAAAAATTTTAAAAATGGATAAAAGATCGGAGTAGACATTTCTCCAAAAAAGGCAAAGACCTAAATAAAGCCAACCGGTGTATTTAGAGGTGCTCAAAAGGACTAGTCATAAAAGAAATGCAAATGAGAACCAGGAGCTATCACCTCATACTGATAAAACGAGAAATATCTTCAAAAAGACAAGAGAAAATAAACACTGGTGAGGGTGTAGAGAAAAAGAGTTTTTGAAGGAAATGTAGATTGGTGTAGCCATCATTGAAATAAGCATAGAAATTCCTGAAGAAATTAAAATTAGAACTGTCATGTGACCCAGCAATTACTTTTCTGTGTGTATACAAAAAGGAGATGAAATCACCACCTCATAAGAAGGTCTGCAACTCCACATTCAGTGCAACCTTGTTCATATTGACCAAGGCATGGGAGCAACCTAAACATCTGTCAGTACAGGACTGGATAAATAAACTGGAATTGGTAAATAAAAGAGATTCTGCCATTTCCCACAATATGCAAAAACTTGGGGAACATCATTCTAAGTGATTTACCCAGACACGTAAAGAAAAACTCTGCATGATCTCATATACAAGAGGAATCTAAAAAATAAAATACGCTTGGATTGAGAGTCAAATGGTGGTTACCAGTGGTGTGGATATGGGGATAAGAGATGGGGAGATATAGTTCCAAGGATACAAATTTCAGCCTCTGATAGCTTGAAAATTTCCTCCCCAACCACCCAGATGCTCATGTCTTAATTCCCAGAACCCACGAACTCTACCTAATATAGCAATAGAGGAATTTTAGATGTAATAAAGTTAAGAATTTTGAAATAGGCACGTTATCCTGAATTATCCACATGGACCTGATGTAATCACAAGGCTCCTTATAAGAGTGATACAACAATCAGTGCTGGAGAGAAACCCATGTAGTGAAGAAACCAAGACTGAAATTTTACACTTTGAGAATGGAGAAAGGAGCCACATGTCAAGGTATCCAAATGAGCTCAAGGAGCTGAAATATCCAAGGAACTGAATTCTCTTCCAGAGACCACAGAGAGGACCAGTCTATCTAACACTTAGATTTTATTTAAAAAAAAATGGATTTCTGACTTTTGGACTCCAATATTCTAAGAGAAAGCGCTTGCATTGCTTTAAGCTACTAAATTTTTGTGCTTTGTTATAGCAGCTACTGAAAACTAATATAAATTTTGCTGCCTAGCGGTAAGGTGCTGTTGCAACAAACCATTAAATGTGTGAAATGCCTTTAACTTGAGCAATGATTAGACTATTGAAGAGTTTTAAACTTTAGGTAGAATTAGGCTATATTATCTTAGTGAATATCTAAATCATCATAAAAAACTTGTTTTTATTGCCTAAGTTTATTGGTACATTTTAAGTATACATAATGATCACATTCATCATAGGGAATTTGTTCCTGTACATGATACAACTTGATACTTTTTCCCACATTCCTCTACCCTCCTTTCAACCCCCTTCCCCTCCTTATTTACAAAAGCTTCATTTCCATTTTTTCCTTCTTTTCTAATTTTTTCCCTTCCTTCCTTTCCCTCTCCCCCCCTCCCTTGTTCCCCTTCCCATTTGAACATTTTCTTTCTGTGTCACAATGTCTATTATACATTTTGCTCCTTATTTACACTTTTGGTTTCTCATACCAAAGAAACAATACAGTATTTACACATGTGTCTGATTTATTTCACTTCAGAGTATGTTCTCAGGGTGCATCCATTTAGCTAGAAATGTCTCAAACTTACCATTCTTTCTGGCAGAGTAGTACTCCATTGTATAAAAAAAAAAACACATCTTCTTTATCCATCCATCAGTCGATAGGCATTTGGGGTGTTTCCAAGAATTAGCTATTACTAACTGTGCAGCTATAAGCATGGGCGTGCATATATCATTGTGCTATAACGCTTTTAATTTTCTGGAAAGGCACCAAGAAGAGGAATAGCTGGGTCAAATGGAATCTCTAGTCCTGGTTTTTTGAGGAATCTCCACACTGATTTCCACAATGGTTGTACCAGTCAACACTCCCACCCACAGTGGAGAAGGGTTCCTTTTTCCCCACAGCCCTTCCAGCATTTGTTATTGGTTGATTTCTTGATAATAGCCATTCTTTCTGGGGTAAGATGGAATCTCATTGTTGTTTTAATTTGCATTTTTCAAATGACCAATGAAGTTGAACATTTTTTTCATATATTTATTTGCCATTTCTACTTTTTTATATGAGAAGTGTCTATTTCAGATGCCCATTTTCCAACTGAGTCTTTAAATTTGGGGGGGTCTGATTTTTTTGAGTTCTTTATTTATTCTAGATATTAGTCCCTTGTCTGAGAAACTGCTGGGAAAAATTTTTTCCCACACTGTGGGTTGTCACTTTACTCTGTTGGTGGTTTCTCTTGCTGTGCAAAAGCTTTTTTAAAATGATGAGATCCCAGTTGCTGATTCTTTGTGATAGGTCCTGTGCGATCAGTGTTTTGTTCATAAAGTCTTTGCCTAAAGCAATGTCTTGAAGAGTTCTACCTAGTCTATCTTTCAGCAGATATAGTGTCTCTGTTTTAATATTTAGGTCTTTGACCCATTTTGATTTAGTTTAGTGCATGGTGACATGGGTCTAATTTTGATCTTCAGCATGTGGAAAGCCAGTTTTTATAACACATTTATTAAAGAAGCTATCTTTCTTCCAGTGAAGGTGTTTGGCACCTTTATCAAAAATAAGGTGGCTAAGTACATCTGGAGTTGTTTCTGCATCTTCTAATCTGTCCTGTTGATCCTTGGGTCTGTTTTTTTTCTCCCCCAGTACCATGCTGTTTTTATCACAGTAGATTTGTAGTACAGTTTCGAGTCAGGGATTCTGATGCCTCCTGCCTCACCTTCGTTGCCCGGAATTGCTTTTGCTTTTCCAGGTCTCTTCTGGTTCCAAATGAATTTTAGGATTGTTTTCTCTAATTCTGTGAGATATGCTATTGGAATTTTGATTTGGATTTCATTAAATCTGTTTAACAATTTTGAAAGTATGGTCATTTTCACTATGAGCAAGAGATGTCTTTCCATTTTTCTGATATCCTCTTCAATTTCCTTTTCCAGAGTACTGTAGTTTTCAGTGTAGAGGTCTTTCACTTCCTTCATTAGATTGATTCCTAGGTATCATTGTTTTGGATGCTATTGTGTAAGGTGTTGTTTCCCTAATTTCTCTCTCAGTGAGTTTATTATTCGTGTACAGGAAGGCTATTGATTTTTGAGTGTTGACTTTGTATCCAGCTATGCTACTGAATTCAGTTATTAAATCAAGGTATATTTTGGTGGAGTCTTGGGGTCTTCTATGTCATTATAAAAACACTGTTGACAGAAATATGGACTTCAAAAGTTCTCGTGGTGAGGACTAAGAAAGAAATAACAGGGGCCGGTGAGATGGCTCAGCGGCTTAAGCGCCTGCCCGGCAAGCGCGAGGGCCCGAGTTCGACTCCCGGAACCCACATACGAAAAAGGGGCCGGTGATATCGCTCAGCGGCAAGAGCGCCTGCTGGCGCGCGAGGTCCTGAGGTCGACCCCCCGGTACCCACGGAAAAAAAAAAAAAAAAGAGAAATAACAAATGTGTTACTAGAAACTGGAAAAGAGGGTTCTCTTTACATAGAAAACACTTTTTGTGTGGCAAACTTGAATTTCATTCCGTGGTATGTGAAAACAGAATTTGTAAGCAATGAGCTTTAACATACAGTATCTGACATATGCCAGCAAACTCTTGAAGTCACAGTCTACTTTCTTTTTGTTGCTTATAAGACAGTGTGATAGAAAAAAGATAAATTGGAAAAAAATAATGAAGTGAAACCAGGAATTGATGACTTGGGTATCCTCAGCTTATCTAGATTTCTTTCTTTTTTTTTTTTTTAATTTTTTTGTGGTACCGGGGGTCGAACTCAGGACCTCAAGCACCAGCAGGCGCCCGTGCCGCTGAGCTATCTCACCGGCCCTTATCTAGATTTCAAAAGAAATTAAAATTAGGAAAGCCATTGCTAGGGAAGTGTGCTCTGAAGAGAAAGCCAAGAGTGTAACAAGATAGACACATACAGGAAACGTGGAGATTATCGTCCATGTGAGATGGTACAGCCATGTCATAAGACAGTCTCCAAGTTTCTTAGAAAAATGAACATATTCTTACCATATGATCTAGCAGTCATGCTCATTGTTCTCGTCCAAATGAGTTGAAGTTTATCTCCACACAAAATCCTGAGCACAAATAACAGCTTTATTCTTAATTGCCAAAATTTGAAAGCAACCAGGATGAATGAACAAATAAACTGTGGTACACCCAGACAGAGGAATATTACTTAATGCCAAAAGAAATTAGTTATCAGATAAAAATACATGAAACAATCGTGTGTGTGTGTGTGTGTGAGTGTGTTTTATTGGGGATTGAAACCAGGGCCTCATGCATGCAAGGCAAGTCTCTAAACTACATCCTTATTTCTTCTTATTTTCATTTGAGACAACATCTCGCTAAGTTGCCATACTGCTCTCAAATTTGCAATTCTCCTGCTTCAGCCTTCTAAGTAACTGAGAATATGGGCATACACCACCAATCCCAGCTCCAGGCATGGAAGAAACTTACATGAATTTTAGTAAGTTAATGAAGCAAATCCAAGAAGGCTATTTACTACATGATTTTAACTATATAATTGACATTCTCAAAAACAAATCTATAAAGATATTATTAGGATCCGTGAGTTCTAGGAGTCAAGAAGGGAGGAATGATTATGCTGAGCACACAGAATTTTTACATCAGTTGGAACTGTTTTGTATAATGCTATAATCCTGCATTTATGTCACTTTACATTTCTTAAACTCATGAAGTGTACACCACCGATAGTGAACTCTAATGCAAACCATAAACTTTGGGTGATAAATATGTAACAGTGGAAGTTCAGCAGTTTTAACCAATGCACCAATTAAGGAGGGTTTTGATAGTGCAAAGCTGTGCATTGGAGGAACAGGGCATACATAGAACTCCACTTTCCACTTAATTTTTCTGTGAAGCTAAAGATACTCTAAAAATAAAGCCCTGTGTTAAAGGAAATTAGCTAGGCACAAGAAGACAAATTCTCCATCTTCTCATATAATACAGGAACTAATAAATGTTGACTTCATAGAAGAAGAGGGTGGAATAGTGCTTATTAGAGACTAGGAAGAGTAGGTAGAGAAGAGGACAGACAGAAGTCTCATGATGGGTACAAAAGCAGAGCTGGATAAGAGGCGTAAGTACTAATGTTCTGCAGCGTAATGTGGTGACCATAGTTTCAAATAACTGACCACACCTTTTATAAAGAACTGTAAGAGAAGCACGCGAAGATTCTTAACAGAAAGAAGTGGTAAATGTTTAAGGAGGTGGAAATGCTAATTACTCAAGTGTGTGAACATTGCACACACAGGTAGAATTAATCATTGTTCCTTGTAAATAGGAACACTTAAAACAATAAAATAATATCTAAAAATTAAAAATTAAGTCTATTAAGAAAGAAAGTATTTTGTATTATCCAGTTTATTGTTACTATAACAAGATATCTGAGGCAGTTAACTTACAAAGAGAAAAAGTTTATTTAAGCTCACAACTCTTGAAGTTTTGATCCAAAATCAGAGGGACCTCTTGCTTTGGAGATCTTGCAAGGGCAGAACATCATGGAAGGAGCATTTTTCAAACTGCTCACCACAAGAGCTGGGAATCAGAGACAGAAGAAGAAACCATGGTTCCCAAACCTCTTCTCCAATCTGATCTAAAGACCCAGCACTGGGACCCACACCGTAAAGATTCCCCTGCCTTCTACTAGTGCCACCCTGGGCACCAAACTTCAAAATATGGGTGCTTGGGGCTCCTCGTTCAAAGCACAGTAAACTCAGAGGGTCAATCATGGGTCCAGAGGGTGAAGGTGAGAGCCACAAAGATTATTTCTTGGTCTTGAGACTCAACAGAGCTGGCTTGGTTAGATTTTGAATTTCTTTAGACCAATGACTATTTTCCCTCTATATTGCTTTAGAATTAGAACATTAGAACAGCAGCAAAATTGTTTTCTGTGTCATTCCGACCATTGTATCTGGAGGGCACAGATAATTTGTTTTCTAGTTTCTCAGGTCTGCAAATGTTGTGGAACTTTGCCTCATATCCCAGAAATCCAAGTAAGCTGGATTTAGGTGAATGCATTTTGTATATGGGATGTATGTGGATGTTTGGAGGCTACGAAGGTGGTCTGAACAATGTCTCCTTTAAGGTGCCCACATCTTAATCCCTGCAACCTGTGAATGTTAATTACAAGGCAAAAGGGACCTTAAAGAGTTAACAAAGTAAGTGATTTAGATATGAAGAAATTATCCTCATTTATCTAGACAGGTCTGATGTAATCACAAATCATGTGGAAGAAGACCTAGAGAAATGGTCATGTGACGTTGGAAGCAGAGACTCAAGTAATGCACTGAGCAGAGATTGAGATCATTAATTTTACGTGACAAGTTGGCCAGGCGAGGGTGCCCATATGTTTGGTCAGATACAATTTCCCATGTTGCTGTTAAGGCATTTTTAGATGTGATTGACATTTAAATCAAATGACTTTAGGTAAGGCAGATTACTTTCTATAATGTACATGGACATCCTCCAAATGCGGAAGGCTCTAAAAGAAAACGACTGAGGTCCCTCCAAGAAACTAGAAATTCTGTTTCCAGACTTGCTTCAGACTCAAGACTGTAACATCAGCTCTTCCCTGGGATTTCAGCTTTCTGGAATTCCCCATAGTTGGATCAGTTAATTCCCTAAAATAAATATCATTCTGTGTCTTTTTCTCTGTCTCCTTCTCTTTCCTATATGTTCATACGTTCATATGTTATCGGCTCTATTTCTCTGGACAACTCTGATACAGTGACATAAACCAAAACTCATGGACAGTTTCTATGAGCTGAATATGACAAGGAAACCTAGTGTGACCTAGAATATCCAGAAGGAACTGGTTTTACTGATGTGTTGAATTTAGTCCAAGAAAACTAATTTTGGACTTCTGGCTTTTAGAATGGGAATAGTATATTTGTATTACTTAAGCCTTCAGGTTTGTGGTAATGTCTTATAGCAGCTGCTATATTTTGGGTATGTCTTGAGTGCTTCTCCCTAAGGTGCATGTGTGGGAAAATTGGTCCCCAGTGTGGTGAGGAAGAGAGGTGATGTGGAACCTTTAAAAAGGTGGGGCTTAGCTCAGGGCCTTAGGCTATTGGGAGTGCTGCTTTTGGGAGGAATTGGAGTAGCTCTTGTGGGATCCTGTAGTTCTCAGAATAGGTTACAAAAGAGCAAGACAGTCCTCTTTCCCATTCTCTGCTTCTCATCTGTCTTCTGCATGTGATTCCACCATGATGTCATCCACATGATGTGACAGTGCTTGGGAGGACTTCAATAGGACTGATACCTAGCTTTTTAGATATTCACCCTGCAAAATTGTGAGCTAAATAAAACTTTTCCTTCATATACAACCTACAACCTCAGGTATTTTATTATAGCAGTGAGAAACAGACTAATAGAGTAACCACTAAAAATGAATAAAAATATTATGGTCATTTAATTAGAAAAATATATTTTTTTCTAAAATATCTTTTATATATTATTAATATTTCTCCACTTGCTGAAAGGAAAAGTGCAACTGGCTCAACTTGTTATAAATTTACATTAATTAAGCCCTCCTTTTCACTGCAGTTTTTGCTGTTTGCAGGTATAATCTCAATTCAGCTGAATGGAGTAACTTCTATTCCTAAGCTTCTTTTCTATTGTTCTGGGGAAAATCACCAGAAAACACTGTGATACAGGAAAAATTTGTAATTATGGGAGAGTTAATTCCAGCATGGCTACTCTTAACTAATGAGTGATGGAAGCAACTAGATAAATTCTTTACCATTAAAAACAGAGGAAAAAAATAAGCTCTTTCTACTTATCTCTTTCAAGACACCTAGCAAAATGTATAAATATCCCTAGTTGTCTGCTGTGGTGATGAGCATAACTTTCTTAGATTGACCTGCTGGTTTTCATTCTTTCTTTCTCCCTTTTTCCCCTCCCTTCATTCCTTCCTTTCTTCCTTTCCACCTTTATTCTTATCCCTTAGAGTCACTTCCAAAACTAAGCTGTCTGAAGTATCTCCATGTAAGCCATTATTTCATACCTACTTTCGGAAGCAACTAGCCTAATTTGTTCCATAATAGCAAAGACCCAGTCACATTGCAGCAAGGCCCGTGTTGCTGGTGGAAAGTAGGTAACAACTCCTGCATGTAATTATAATACATACTAAGAATTTTACCAGTAACCAGTTGGGATAAGGTGGAGGAGAAGGTGAAGATTTAGTTTCCAAGGTAGTATTAAGTGATGACATTTAAAATAAATAGGAGAGACAGTAATTCTTAAGCTTGTACTTTGGCTGACTTTCATTAACAACTTCAAACACTTTTTTAAAAAATAAAATGAACTGAGACACTAAGACAGTTACATTGGGAAAAATGAGAAAGCTTCCATGGAAATATTTAGAGAAATCCTTCTCTTCTGTAGTTACAGAGACTCAGGATCTAATTTTAGAGGAAGCAGAGCTGCTGAGGAGACCCTAACTTTGAAAGGTCTGTTATGCCAAGACAAGGTCCTGAAAGAAAAGAGGCAGTTTAGCCTCTTATTAGCAAAGGATCCCTCCAGACTCTTAGAGTTTTCTGTAAAGACACCCTTGCAAAATTATGTTTGTTTTCTTCAAGAATGCCCCTGCTTTTTTGCATTACCACCAGACTAATAATTTATTAATATATTCAACATGAGCAGGTAATGAAGGAGGAAGTAAAAGAAGGAGAATTCTGAAACAAATTGAATATAATGTTAACAATGGGTAAATATGGGTAAAAGTTATATGGATACTTTTACTGTTTTCATTTTTCCAACTTTTCTAAGTTTTACAGTATTTACAAATAAAAATTTTAGAAATGCATGTTTTTCAAAATGTACTTTAAAGAAATGAGGAATCAGCTTTTTCACAATAATTTCCTAACTTCTACAAGCCCCAAAAGAGCCAGATTTAGACACATGTTCTTTGACTAATTTTAAAGAGTTTGAGATCTTTGAAAACCCATATCCAACTTCCCCCAAAATACTTGAGGAATAAGTCTTAGATGCTTAGTTGAATGAGTTCCTCTTTCTGTCTAATAAAAGTACTTTCCTTAGGCGTGACAGAGCAGGAGGTTGTGAAATTGGCATGAGCTGGTTCAAAAGTAATCTGAGTCCTTGCTTGCATTCCAAACAAGCAAGATCAAAAATTAAGCTTAAGGAGCAGTTTGTTCCTTAAGTCTTTGACTTCTTTGACCTGAAGAAATGGCTGAATTTTAAGAAGTAAGACAACAGCGCTTTAGTTAAGTTTTCTGAGTCAATTAAATAGTAAGATGTAACCTAAGTGTCCAAAATGAATCTAAACTTCTGTCTTTAGCTAAAATTTTTTAGTAAAGTGTTTTGCTTATTTTAAAAGTTTTTGATATATGACAGGGAAACCAATTTAAAAAATCTGTCTAGGATTGTTTTATTGTGCTAACTAATGAATTATTTTCACCCACTTGTATAATTTAAAACCAAATTACAAATGATAAAATGCTTCAATTAATATATAATGTGTCCCATTGGAATCAATTTAGGATGTGTGGTTCCTTATTTCCCTAATCTGACCATTATTTAACTGCATTTTCACTGCAAAAATCAGTATTATAAAAAAAAAAGACGCACTGTATAATATCACTTTCCTGAGACATTATCATTAAGCTTGGCATTCAGAGACAAAAACATATCACTCATTGCAGAGATGACAATTTTAGGGAAAGATTTAGCAATTCTTTTCTCTTTCTCTCACTTTCTAGAAATTCTTTAGGACTTAAAAGCTGCATCCATTCTGGCCCCTATATGAAGTGAGTTTTGTTGATAAATAAACACTTCTACTTTTGCTAAAAGTATCAGGTGAGCCCTTCCCTGGGTAGACAGATCACATTTGTTCTTCAGGTTATGGTTTCACTGCCTACAGTTTATTTTAATCCCTAATATTATACAGAAATAGCTTGTGGCCTAGACAGGGGATGAACCTTGTCCAAAACTGAGTCAGGTGACCTGTCTCTGTCTGGTATTTTCTGTAGCACAAATAGAAGGCTGTTTTTATCCTGCATTTACCCTGCTGGTGACATTGGCACCAAAGCCCTGATTCCTTAGGCTGATGATGGGACATGTGACGGTCTATGTGGTAATTTTAAATTGAAACAAGATTGTTCCTCTGTAAAATCCAGCTGATTTTGCAGAATTCAAATTACTTCTATCTTTTTGTTTGGTTGATGCTTTACTTTGAGTCAACTACTTTATGTATACTATTTTTAATTAAAAAAATTTTTTTGGACCTACAACCATTTCCTAAATTTATTACTATCATCAGTCTTACTAAGAAGCTGAAAAATGCAATTGCTCCTATTGTATAGCTCCCCACTTGGGTTGAATCCAGCACAGAAAATGTTATTAGAACCTGCAACTGTATCTAAAATCCTGGTTCACAAGGGTTACCTCCAGACTCGATAACAAGGACACTAGGGTTTAGAAAATGTGCATATAATCGTATTTTCTTAGATACTGTTACTTGTTTTAATTGCTAGAGTAACACAAAATGCAATATTTTCAAGCAAGACAGGTTTCTAAATAATAGACTGAAAATAACAGAAAGGATGGTTGTAAAACTATCCCACAGGAGTAGCTACTGTTGATAATGTAGAGTTAATATTTTTCCATAATTTATCCAGTTATGTAATTATTTTAGTAATTGGATCATTCCATGTCCACTGACCTGCTTTTTCTTTTAATAATAAATATTAAACCTCTTTCTACACAAAGAAATCTATTTTATTTTATACACTGTAGATGATTCTACTAGATAGATACAGCAATGTTCTAAAAATTGTACGGTCTAGGAGTGCATCTAAAGAGTAGAGACATGGTAAGCATGAGCGAAACATAGGTCGAATCCCATATATTTATGAATATATATATATATACACTTACAATTTTATGAAACAATGTTTTACTTAAGGAAAAAGTCAAAACTTACAGAAGTTTATAATACAAAGAGAGATCACCTCTTACCCTAATCCTATTGTCTAGTGGTGATTGTATTAATAACTTGATGTGTCATTCCAAATTTTATACAAACATTCTAACTTATATTTATTAATATAAACACTCATATTCTTTATCCTTTTTTGTGACTGGGGATTGAGCCCACATATTCATGTATGCTAGATGAGCATAAGAGGTATTCCTAGTCCCTATTCTTCACCTTCAATAAGAAGAATGTGATATATTATTGTATGACTTGCTGATTTTCACTTTGAACATATGGATAATTCTCCATATTAGCACATTTAATCTACCAACAAGAATTCTCTATTGGGCTGGTGAGATAGCTCAGCAGCATAAGCGCCTGCCTGGCAAGCGCGAGGGCCCGAGTTCGATTCCCGGAACCCACATATGAAAAAAGTGCCAGTGATATCGCTCAGCGGCACGGGCGCCTGCTGGCGCGCGAGGTCCTGAGGTCGAAACCCGGTACCCACCAAAAAAAAAAAAAAAGTGCCAGAATGTACATAATTTATTATAATTCTCTTTTTTAATTCAACTATCAATCACTATGAACTTTTTGGTAAATTAAAGCTTTTTTTTCCCTACCAACTGAATCCTATTTTTCACTATAGGTCACACTTCCCAGATACTGAATTTTTTGAGGATACAAACATTCTTAAAAATGGTATGTTTAAATTTTTCGTAACATTTTCCCCATGAGTCCACAGATAATGTAATGCATGTCCCAAATTTCTGGACTTTGCTTTATTGCTCATGCTTTGAATGAATTTCCATTTTAAAAGAAATATACAATGCAATTATATATTACTCTTTGTATGTCTAAGTTGTTTTATAAAAACATAACCATCACGGTTAATGAAAACTTCATATGTATTTGTATATAAAATATATTTTAAAGAATCATATTTAGTTTGTTTCAAATAGCAATACTGTACATCAGCAGACTATTTCATGGGACTTATTTTATCTTCATATACAATTTTGAAACAAAAGTTTCATCTTCTCTCCTCCCTTATTGTTTGAACACTAAACTAAGAGATAACTAGTATTGGAGATACAAAGATGTAAGTTACACGATGTATCACATTCCTGGACACATGTATTTTAATGTCAATCACAATGCAATATGATAAGTCCCTTAATAGAAATTTATAAAATTACTCAGTGAGGAGAATTTGAAATGACTCACTCTATCTGGAGGGGTTTAGACATGGAAGTTTCATAATGTTTCATAATGCACTGGGTCATTTTATTGAGAGTTTAAAAAATAAGTAATGAAAATTTTCTGAGGTGTTTGGCAAGCAGTGCCATGGTAATGACACAATAAAGAAATCAAGTGTACAGTGCTCTGAATACACATCAAAGAATTTTAAGTTTGTTCTCTGTATAAAACGTGACAAAATTTAACATATGTCAGGCAAAGAGGATAACATATGCAAAGTCAGGAAGTTATGAAAAAACACACATTTTCGGACACCAAGAAGGAATTTTTATGAATAGATAATGAGGTATTTAGGAGTGGATTTCCACATATGCTAAGTAGAAGTCAATTTAAAATGGTTATGTATGACTTGCCGAGGAATATGGATTTGCCTTGCAGAACATTGTGAGCCAAAAAATATTTTTGCACAGTAAAAGTGATATGATAGTCATTCATAGTAGATGCACGTAGTGCACCACTAACCTTTTTGCTCATCTGATTTCAGCTTGGCTGTGATGCACTTCCTCTGCCTTCTACAGTGATGCATGGCTCACTAAGGCAATAAGAAGGCACTTGGGAGGGATACACTGGCTTTACTGAGAGTATCATTGCTGACCATCCTTTCTCAGCCATGGTTGACTATAGGAGATGGTGCACGGGGTTGGCAACCTTAGTTTCTATGGGGTCTATCAGAATACAGAATAAGAAAAGCCAAACCTTGGTACTTAGTCATAGCAGGAAAGCTGGTTTTAACTTCAAGTTTGCTGTAGCAACAAAGGTGTTATAATATTAGGAATCTGTGGTGATGGCAGTAGAGATCCTGGGGGTGAGATAGATAAGCTATAACTGGATAATCAGAAAAATAAAGTATTGGTAAGCAGAAAGCTGACTTCACTGACTGCAAAGAGAAAAGTGATCCTTCACCCAGTTTCTTTATATAAAATAATCATCGGAGCTACAGTCCATCAATTTAAAGGGAGGCTGCGTCTTTTGGAAAAAGGACTCCCCAGTGACTACCAGATATCTATTAAATAACTACTTCCTAGTTCTTCACCAAAGAAACCAATAGCCCATTTATGAGCAACAGCTCACAGGTATTTCTCAAACAGTGTGATTTAGAATCTGAATTGACATTAGATCTAAACACGGGTTCTGGGCCATTGAGATGGCTCAGTGGCATAAGCGCCTACCTGGCAAGCGTGAGGTCCTGAGATCGACCCCTGGTACCCGCTAAATAAATAAATAAATAAATAAATAAATAAATAAATAAATAAACAAACACGGGTTCTGAAATGCGTTGTGTAATCATCAACCTGAAGACTGGTAGAGACCAAGCAAAAAGTGAAATTATGATCCAAATGTACCCCAGTATGTAAGCACCAGGCCTGTGGACACATCCTTTGGTCACTTCCCAAGTATATAACTGGGATGGCCATTCTTAACAGCTGGTAGAAATGTGTATAATTGTGACTGCGGAGTAAATGGCTTTAGGCTAAGAAGAACCAAGTGGCTGCTCCTAAAACTCTCCCCTCAAACTACCAAGAGAATAAGTCAGTAGCAGGACTTCATTGCAGGAGACACTGCGGAGGTTAACGTCATCAGCGAAGGCATAAAGTATACAGTGGTGGTCAGTTCAGCTGTATGATATCTGCCAACTCGGATGATGGAAGGTAACAGGAAAATAAGATCACTCTCAGCGAATGGTGGGACCTATCACAGCTTTACTAGCTGTAGATCCTTATTGGAATAAATGAAGACAATCTCTTGTACTCTGGTTACAGCGGTGGGTACAGATAATAAATTCTACTCAATCCCCATCAATAAAGAAAAAAATAAATGTTTCACGTGGGATGTTAATTCTTCTGCTCTCCATCATATTAGTTGGCAGGGACATTTAGGATCATAAAATTCTATTTATTATTGTACTACTCCACTGTAGTGATCCACTGTGGGAACTGGACATGATAAAGAGGAAGTTGAAAGTACTTGAGTAATTTTTCTGTAATTTCAAAAATTGCAATATATGTCCCAGAAAACTAATTACAATTTTTTATGTATCTAACCTTTTAATATAATTTTATCTATTTCGGGGTACATTTAGAAAAGTTAATTATTTTCCTTTCTAAATATTTATTTTAGACCTAATATTAAATAAGTACAAAACTCTCTGTTGATCTGTTAAATTTAGCTGGGCATGGGCTGCCTATAATCCCAGAACTCTGGGAATGAGTCAGGAGAATCACAAGTTTGAGTCTAGCTGGGCAACTTAGTGATTTAGTGAGACCCTGTCCCCATAATAAATGATAAATAAATAAATAAATAAAGGGCTGGGAATGTAGCTCACTGTGAAAGCACTGGTTTCAATACCCAGTACTTAAAAAATAATAAGTTTATATGTGGTTATACTATTTTGCATTTTACACATCCATTTTATCTAGTACTGTATGTGTTAACTTATAAAAATATATTTACATATACAGCCATTTTTCCATTTTGACATCCTTTGATATTCTTATCTGTTTATATTTTCAACTGATTTTTCTTGCCTCATTACACTTCCAAGAAAAATCACAAAGGGTTTAGTTGTTGTAATAAGTATGAATTAATTTAGGAAAATCGAAATCTACATTAATTAAACATATCTATAAGTGTTACCACTTATTTTATATGTTCAACAAATTGTTACTGTTTATGATTTATGCACATTTTTCATTAGGTTAATCACTAGATATCCTGTATTACTATCTTTGTGAATGTCATTTCCATTAGTTAATAATGTATTTTATAAATAAACATCAATGAATGAGGCAAACAAAAAATAAACACTAAAAATGTACTTTATATCATGTAAGTCTGAATTTTATAAACATAGATATACTTTAGGGTGAGGAAACAGATAGAAATCATAATAGTGAGGGTCCTTTACATGACATAGAAAAACAATTAAATGTAATGGCACTTAGTTTACACAGATGAGAAGTTGTAAGTTTCTTCTACTGAGAAGTTTTTCATTTGAATAGATATATTTGTGATCATAAGAAATATGAGTGTACTATGTTTCAAAATTTCAAGGTAATTGATGTTGCAAAGTATTTTAGTGAATTCTTTTAAAGATGGTATAGATTCTCTAGTAAGTAGTAAGTGATTTCATGCCTTGGAGTTATGCAGAAAAGACAGAACTCAGAAGGGTATTTGCAAAACAATTCATATGTTGGTAGTGATAATTTAAACATAATCAAACAATTAATTATTGATAACATGCAACTTAATGGTGTAATTCATTTATTCTTTACTTTGATGGTCTCCTAATCCCACAAATAAGATTTATGATCTTAAAAGTATGGTAGATCCTCGTTACCAGGACTGTACTGTTCAGCCTATAGCTCAGTAGGCATTTTGTTGGCAGATGTAAAGTGTACCTGTGATATAGGAGCTCCTTTGAGGACACAGCCATTATTTGAAATTCCCTTTGGTTCATTTTAAAGGTAATGGTTTCATCTGATGTTTATAGATTTGATTCACATTGTTAAATACTTTAATAAAAGTTGGAAAGGCCAACTCGCATTCTTTGGCAAGTGAGCAGAATAAATGCCTTAAGAAAAAAACCAAGAAGGATAATTGACCTAACTTAGCTTTTATGGCTTTATTTGTTGAGGAAGTCCAAAGTGCCATGAGACTGATTAAATCAAATAAATAGTTTGGGGTTGACGCTTTGGGTAATTTGTTCATTTCTCTTTGTTTAATCCCTTTCTTAAGCACTGCAAAACCTTTGCCCATGCAGACAAACGTGACTACTGGTAAATTTTCACTTTTATGGAACCTGAACTAACACTAGTTCCTCATTTAAAGAAATGCATGTTAAGTCTAATGTAAATACCTAACAGCCCACTCCTGTTTGTGTTTCGGTTGGGTGGTTTAAATGATTTATGAATATTGTTTCCTCACATACAGAATCAGCTGATTCTCATTTTTAGCCTTCAACTCAAAACTGCTAAGTTCATTTCCTTTGAATACAAATAGAACAAATCTGAATCACTTGAGAAGGATTTAAGAAAACATTTATTTTTATATTTGCCATTCAACAATACATTTCCAAGCATTTCTCTAGGTGACACATTTCTCTAGAGAGAAACAAAAAATCATAAATCAGAGTTTTCTCAGTAAAATTCAGGCATCATTTGAGCCCCAACTATACGCCATTTTCTAAGGATGGAAGATGAACTCAGGTTGTTGCATAAAGTGGTTTACAAAGTAGTGGGCAAGAAAAGAAGTAGAAATGATTCTGTATTATCATAAAAAATCTATGGCGTACAAGAAAGATGAAATGCTACAAAGTTTCCTGAGTTAGAGTGTGCACTTCTGATTGCAGAAAATTTCGTGTGCTGAGAAACTGAACAGGGTTTGAAAGAGGAAAAAATAATGAGGAAGAGGAATTAGGGCTCAGTAGCGGGGAGGTGGTCTGCTTTGTAAGTGAATCAAATGCACTAATAAATTTCAAAAAGCTTATGCTTTAATGTAAGGTGAATATTGCCCTTTACAGCAATTATTTTTATAACTAAATTAGGTCATCCATAAAGGCTTGGTTATTTAGGGACACTGGAATTATGTATCACTATAAAATCTCCAGAGAAGTCTGACCTGATATGCATATAATTGAGACATTTCTCCTTCCTTTAGGGAGTAAATCAGTCGATTTTCAACTCTTCTTCACTTCTAATTTAAGTGTCCTCTTTCTAAATGGTGGTTTGACCCAGAACATCTTTAAAATGTCTGAAACATTTAGTAATTCCTCAAGGGGCTTTTATACCTGTGAATCGTGATGAATTCAGAAGGTAGAACAAGTTAATGACTTTTGGAAAAATGTATTTTATATGGTAGGATTCACTTCCAGGAAGTCACTTAGCATAAAATCTAAAGGTCAGGAGCATAGAAAGGAACAACATGATTGCCTAACACCATTCTTTAGGGTTAAATATAGGAAATTTCTGAGTGCTTTTCAGAAAAAATCCATTTATAAGTTAGCATCAGAAAGGCAGCATGATGTTGTTGACAAAGGACTAGAATAGGAATTAGAAGACATGAAATCCAGTGCAGGATTTTTGGTAGATTTGTTTTATGACTCTAATCAGGTTACTTCTCCTGCTATCACAGCGTTTGCCTTCACCACCTCTGTGAAAAGATTGGAGAAAATTAAATTTTAAGATCATGACCAATTCTAGTAGTTTTTCCTTCATTAATATCCATTTGATTAAGAGTGCGAATGAAGATGGAGAACTGGGGCCGGTGATATAGCTCAGCGGCATAAGCGCCTACCTGGCAAGCATGAGGTCCTGAGTTTGACTCCCGGTACCCACATTAAAAAAAAAAAAAAAAAAAGACGGAGAACTGATTTGAGTTTACAAACTTGAAAAGTTTGGAAGTTATTCATTAGTAAATTGGGCAGAGCCAAATCACAGTTGCAGCTGCATTAGAAATGGAGCTGAGAGGATCAGAAATAGATAACTTGGCCACAATCCAGAATCTGAGCCTCTGGGGTTGAAAGAAACAGAATATACTAATTAGTAGCAGCGTTTGAGGTTTTGCATTAAATTTGAGATACCATTTAAAAATCTTGACATAGCAGCTACATTTACAAAATCGTAGTGCTAACAATGACTCGTATGAAACAAGTTGAACAATAAAGATTCTAAAGTTTTAAAAGAATGAGTCACCTTTTCTGTTTTATTTATTTATTTATTTATTTATTTATTTATTTATTTATTTTGTGGGTACTGGGGGTCACCTCAGGACCTCACGCGCCAGCAGGCACCCGTGCCGTTGAGCGATATCACCAGCCCTCTTTTCGTATGTGGGTTCTGGGAGTCGAACTTGGGTCCTCGCGCTTGTCAGGCAGGCGCTTATGCCACTGAGCCATCTCACCGGCCCACCTTTTCTGTTTTAAATGATGAAAATTAGGTTGATTACCTTTAAATGATAGGCTAGAGAACTGATTCAGAAAGTGGAAATATAAGGGTTGAATAAGGCTTTTCAAAATGTCTAGTTGATACAAAAATGTAAACCCTAGAAAGATTTGTCTGAGAGGAGAGAGAGAGAGAAAGAGAGACAGAGAGACAGAGACAGAGAGAGACAGAGAGAGAGACAGACAGAGAAGATAAAAATTAAAAATGTATTACCGAGACTATGTATTCCATAGTAAAAAACGAAATAAAATAAAACAAAATAAGCAAGCCCCGGTCATGCTGTGTGCATTGCCAACACAGGAAATCATGACAGAAATGATAAAGCAACCTGGGACAGGTTACTTTCTGTAAAAAGTCCTTGGACAAGTGTCAGCTTCCATTTTTCCTGCTATGAGTCATGGGGCTGAATGGTGATTGGGCTTAGCTCTTTAGTAGACCTTTCCTGTGTTTTGGATGAAGGCATAAAATTCTAATGAGTACTTTATAAATTTAATCTTCAAAGAAAAATTAAAGTATGAAACTGTTAAAAACATTATTAGTGACAAATCCAAGTTTTCTATGTAATATTAAAGATCAACTTTACTGGATTAGAAAACTCCTGGAGAGGTGAGTAGATCATGCTGGCACTGTATCATCAGTGGATTAACAAAATGTACTGTTAGGAGATGGGGCCATTTGGAGGAGGTGGGAAGCTAGGGGTCATGAACTTGGGGAGTATAAGTCTCTCTCTGGTGCTATTCCCCTGCTCTACTTCTGGCTGCCATGATGTGAGCAGCTTTGTTCCACCATACCTTTCTACTATACCTCCCTGCCTTGGAGATGACCATGAACTGAAACCTCTGAAACCATAAGCCAAAATAAACCATTTCCATTTTTAAGTTTTGGATGTTAGGCATTTTGTCCCACTAACAAAAAAAACCTAATGATTCAAGTGACAAGATATCATCTGGATGTAGATGTGTACTTTAAAAATGAAGACTATAAGGATAAAAATAAAAAATCAGAATAGCGCTTAGCTATAGGTGATAGAAATATGACATGTGTATTATTTGTTTCTTTAAAAAATTAACAGCATACTTTAAAGTTATTCTAAGGGTAATAGTATGCATGTGTACATATGCATCTGTGTGTTTATGGTGTGTGTGTGTGTGTGTGTGTGTTGAAGAGCTACTCTCTTAAGTAGGTTGCGGGGCTTCTGAGTTGGTTGCATGTGGCCTTCTCATATTTTCACCACAGCGTCTCTGAGGCAACTCAGTCTGTTCCCTTGACAGAACAGCAGATATGCTAGCCAAAACCTTGCCTACAGCTATGTAGATTTGACAAATTTAAAAAGAAGTCCAGCAAAACCAAACAAACAAGCAAACAACAAAAAAAAATCCACTTCACTGCATAAAAACAAAGTTACAGAAACTATATCTTCAATTTGAATATTAGTGTTTAAAAATACTTGCCTTCCAGTTTGACATCAAATAAATATAAGATTATTGAAAACTGTGAAGTGTTAGGTAAATTCCAGGGATTTTGATGTGTCAGCATTTCCGAGGTTATCTGCTTTCCCGGAAACACATTCCTGCATTTTGTCATGACCTGACATCAAAGGATTGAGATAGTCAAAAATATCAGGCCAGTGCCAAGACTGGACTAGCAAAAAGCTTTTAACTGGACTTCAGATTGTACTCTGAAAATTCAACTTCACTGTAGATAGCATAGAAGTATTAATTTTGGAAACATTATTCAGGGGTGTATCACCAATGTAATAATGGAAATTTTATTGCAGCTTAATTAGGGGTTTTAGCAGGAATTTCAAAAGGAAATAGTAGCATATGACAAGATATAGGATATTTAAGATGTCTATATATTTGAAGGACAGTTGGGGCAGTGCTTGCAGATGGAGTTGAAGATGTGAATTGTATCATGAAGAGACACGATTGCGTTGAAGCATTTGGATTTCATCTTGTAAACAATGAGATATGAAAAGAAGTTTTAAGCCTAGGAGAAGGGGATCAAATTTTCTTTTCAGGATGATTGTACTGGAGAAAGAATGCAAGATAAAATGATCAAAAAGATAAATAAATTACATATATAAACAAAATACATATATATGGAGAGAGAGAAAGAGAAAGAGAGAGAAAGAGAAAGAAAGAGAAAGAGAAAGAGGCAGACAAGAATGGGATTCCTAAAATACCAATGGTACAGACTAGAAGATGTAGAAACAACTCCAGACATACTAAGCCACCTTATCTTTGACAAAGTTGCCAAACACCTTCACTGGAAGAAAGATAGCTTCTTTAGTAAATGATGCTGGAAAAACTAGCTTTCCTCATCCCGAAGATTAAAATTAGATCCATATCTTTCACCATGCACTAAACTAAAATCAAAATGGGTCAAAGATCTAAACATTAAAATAGAAAAATTAAATCTTCTGGAAGATAGAAGAGGTAAAACTCTTGAAGATATTGCTATAGCCAAAGACTTTGTGAACAAAATCCCAATCACACAGGAACTATAACAAAGAATCAACAACTGGGATCACATCTTTATAAAAATCTTTTGTGCCAGGCATGGTGTTGCATGCCTGTAATCCCAGCACTCTGGAGGCTGAGGCAGGAGGATTTCCATGAGTTCAAGGCCAGCCTGGGCACAAAGTAAGTTAAGGCCTAGCTAAACTACAGAGAAATATCCTGCCTAAATAAATAAATAAATAGATAGATAAATAGCTTTTGCAAACCAAGAGAAACCACTGACAGAATTTTTCCCAGCTGTTCCTCAGAAAAAGGACTAATATCTAGAATATATAAAGAACTCAAAAAAATCAGACTCCCAAAATCTAAAGACCCTATCCAAAAATGGGGGTCTGAAATGAATAGACACTTCTCAGATGAAGAAGTAGAAACAGCAATTAAATATACGAAAAAATGTTCAACATCACTGGTTATTTGAGAGATGCAAATTAAAACAACACTGAAAATCCATCTCACTCCAGGCTATTATGATGAAATCAACCAATAAAAAATGCTGGTGGGGCTGGGAGAAAAAGGAACTTTTCTCCACTTTTGGTGGCAGCGTAGACTGGTACAACCACTGTGAAAATCAGTGCAGAGATTCCTCAAAAAGCTAGAACTAGAGGTTCCATTTGACCCAGCTACTCCTCTTCTTGGTATCTTCCTGAAAGAATTCGAAAAATCATACCAGAGTAATATAAGCACGCCCATGTTTATAACTGCACAGTTCGTAATAGCTAAAGCTTGGAAACAGACCAAATACCCATCAACTGATTAATGCATAAAGAAGATTTTTTTTAATACAATGGAGTATTATTCTGCCTTAAAGAAGGATAAGCTTGACGTATTTCTAGCTAAATGGATGCACCTTGAGACCATACTCTGAAGTGAAATAAACTGGACACACATGTTTAAATACCACATTGTTTCTCTGGTGTGAGAAACCAAAAGTGTAAATAAGGACCAAAATGTATAACAGATATTGGGAGTTGGGAAGAAAATGTTCAAATAAGAAGAGGAACAGGGAGGGGGAGGGGGAAAGAAAGGAAGGCACAAGATAAAAAAGAGAATAGAAAGAAAGAATGGAAACAAAGCTTTTGTAAACAAGGAGAGGATGAGGGGTTGAAGGGAGGGTAGAGAAATGGGAAAAATAAAGAATCAAGCTGTATCTTGTAAAGGTATAAAACCCCTATAATGAATGTTATCATTATGTATACCTAAAATGTACCAATAAACTTAAAAAAAGAAAGAAAAAAATGCAATTAGTAATTCATACCTCTAGTACAAATCTCTTTGGATTGTGATATAAAGATAGAGAAGAGCAAAGGGCAACCTTGAATTTTCTATCTTGGAAAACAAAGAACTATTTTACCATTAATAAAAATTGAGATGAGTTAATTATCAACAATCAAATTTGTAAACTACACTGCCTTGTTTATTTTACCAGTTTTCATGAATTTAGCACTGTTTTATGTAAGTACCAACCTATCTGTAGGGCTGCAACTGGCTCCACATTCAGGGAAATTTCAATTTGTTTGGTGATAAGAATATGACACAGTGACAGAAGACAGAGTACCACAACAATTATAAAATCAGTATCAAATACTATGTGAGTGCCAAGAACAAAGACACTGATTTTTACTTCTCAGGATTATGAATGCTCTGATGCTAATGTGTGGGCAAATGTATACCAGAAGAAATGGATTTTTACATAGATAAATCTTCTATGAAATGAATGAGCTGCTTTAGCCAAGTGTATCTGTGAGATCTTATCTCAGAAGCTTTAAGTCAGAGATTTTGAAGTCTAGGGTGTCTTTCCCCCACCCCATTTAGGAAGTCCTGATATATGTTATCTAGTTGAAAACTGGAGCCCACTTACTAGGTAAGTCAGAATCATTATCTTACTTAAAAATAAACTAAGATAAGATTCATTGTCTCTGCCTACCTGGCCATTTACTATGTAAGGTGTGTCTCCTGGGATTAGCTGATTCTATACTTCACCAAAGTTAGACACGTAATCACATACTTAGTAGTTTTTTATAAGCAACCAATGAACCTCATCATGACATGTGGTTTTTGTATTTAGCTCGCATGAACATTGCTTGCAAAATACTTAACGAGACAGAACATTTCATTTTAAAATATCTGGATATTTTCAGATATTTTTGCTCAGTAATCATAAATGGGATTTATTTTTTGTATGTTTAAACTCTCTGTGAATTTTCTCTGCCCTCATTTTTGAGCTAACTCCACTGACATGTGCCTATCAGTACTGCTTAATCCTCTTAAAGTATTGTCCCTGGCTTTAGCCACAACCTTGGAGGAGCCATTTGTCAGCTCCTGCCTCCCCAGCCTCCTTGAGAAGGAGGCTGGTAAGAATGAATTCCTTAAATTAATATTTTCAATATTCTTTGTTGTTTTAGGGTTATTTCCTCCTCAAGGAGCTTGAAACTGTAGTCATACATTTCAGTTATGAAAGTTGCTCTAGGACAGGCTGCCAAGTCCCTGGATGAGATGGTCCTGACTGCTGGAGTATCCAAGCAAAGAACTGATGCATGCTCTCTTTGGCTGTGTATGGCCCAAAAGCATTGCGATTTGAACCAGTTGAGCTGTGAAAATACTATTGCAGGGTTCTATTTCTCAAATTTAGTTGCTCAAAGTAATGAAATTTCTGAACAGACGTTGAAAAATTTAGACTTTTGATTTAACCACCTGTTAGGAGCCATGTTTTTAGTAGGCTTGATTTTCCTTTAGAAGCTAAACAAGTTCCAGTCCAAATGAGGAAGAGAGTTCTGTCCATTTATATACTTATATTTCCTCCATACTTCTCCCAGCCCAACAGATATACATTTGTCCTAGGTTACTTTGGATATCCTTTGCCTGGAAATAATGACTCTATCCCACTTCACAACATCACCATGAAGAGACAAATGTAATGAGCATTTCTCACTAGATAATAGAAACATTCATAGTAAAAAAATCATGAAGTTTAATAAATTTGGTGAGAATGATCATTCTTGAAATATCAAGATATTAACATTATCAATACTACTATGTTTTTAGTGATGACAGTTGGAGGAGTTAATAGATTTTTTAATAAAATAAATAGTATTCAGATCCTTCTTGCTAAGGCAAATCTTGTTGATTATCCACAATTAAAAGTAAATACACAAAATTTTGAAGTTAATTTAAAAGCTGTTAGTATATATTTGACTTGGAGCACTGCATGAACTCCTACTTATGAATACAAACTTGAAAAAGTTACTGGATCTTCCACAAACATTTTGTTTACTCTCTGTCATCATCATCATCATAATATCTTGAATTTTAAAAATATTTAGAAATACATAAATACTCTTAGACCCTTACTTAATATTCATGAACATTCTGTTAGCTAGGTATTATTATCCTTATTTTAGAGATGATAACTAATCCTTAAAAAAAAAATGCAACTTACCCAAGTTAATGGAGTGTTAAGAGCTAGAGGCAGGACTAAGACATTTAATTTGTGACATAAGTATATTTATTAAGAAGAATTTGTACACAGCAAATACAATTACATAAGAAGAAAATAGGCAAATAGTATCAAATAAAATACCCACCTTGGCCTCATTAACTGTCTGACACTTAAGATGCCAAGACCATTTATTACACGGTCATTATGTCTCCCCTGAGACCCCTCAGCTCTTTGCAGCACCAAAAGCTATTTCCACTGTAGATTGTTTTCTTTATGAACTTGATGTTTTCCATTCCAGGGTGAGAAAATTAGAAAGCAATATTATGTTCCAGGATGAAAGAGAAATAGTAGATTTTGGGCCTAAGTAGAAGTAAGCATGCAAAAAAATTGTATCTTGAGGTATCATATTTATCATTTCTGGAAAAATTATTAAGCAGATTTTATTTGCCTTGTGTCACACAGAAAACTTTCACAGTTCCAGGACCTCACATCTGATCTCCAAACTCAGTATAGCTCTCTTTCTACTGTTCTAAAGTGTAACTAAAATCTCCATATTACATTGATCTGTCATCTCCCAAACTCTAGGAGTCAGATTGAAAGTATTCTTGATAAATTCAAGTAAAGAGCAAAATATAAGATGGACAGAAGGAAATAGGAGATAGATCTTTTGCAAATGGGAAAGGGTCTGAGAGACCAAGGGTAAGGAGAGTGGGTGAAGAGAAGGGGAAGTAAAAGATTTAGGATGTGTCATGTACATGGACCAAATGCCCACAATGAAGGTAAGCATTATATGTCATAACATGAACTAAAAAATTATAATAGCCATAGTAATGAAAATGGGGAAAGGGGATCAGAAACAGAGGGAGGGAGGTGGGTAGAGAAGAAGAGGATTAAGAAAGAATCAAGATGTGTTATACACAGTACTTATTCCTTAAGGTAAATGTAAACCATGCATTGCAAATATGTGCTAACAAAATCAAATTTAAAAAAATAAAAATAAATAAATTCAAGCTGTGATGAAAAAGAACTTTCCAAGAGAAACAATATTAAAATTTCAATACTTTTTGGTCGAAGAAAAGTAGAAAGACTATTCTTAATTTCCATTTTTTTTATGAGAAGTCACTCCCCCATATTAGTTCTTTACTATGATTACCAAACAAATACATCATTTGTTGAAAATGTCAATGCCCAGCAAAACAGGTTTAAGAAAGAAGGCTACTATGATATTTCAAAGAATAAATTTGTGTTCACTGGCAGTCATTTCTGTAATTATATCCATCATCATATTTACATTTCTATAATTAGATCCAACTATATGAAGTGAGATTTCTAATTTAATGCAATTATTATTATCAATCAGTAAATAATAAGCTTCAATTGCATGGATGTATTTGGAAAGTATTATTTTTATAAGAATACCTTTCTAATGAAGCCCTATTATCAAGGCTTTATTACAACACCCACTTTGGGCAAGGAACATGTGCTATGAATAGGTAGAATTCGTAGACTCAATACTGACATGACTTACAATGAAGTTGATAAAGTGCCATAATAATATAGAACTTAGCAAGTAAAAGTATGTGACAATATATAATGTAATAATACACAATATATCAGGTGAATGGTATAAACTGAAGAGCTCAGAAAATAAAGATGTAAACTAAGAGAAAAAGATTGTGAAAATAATGTCATTTTTTTCATGGAAGTGAAATACACTAAACACAACAATATTTTATCCATAAAAATGAACCCTGAGATATCAGGGAGACTTTGAAACTGGCCATTTGATTTCTCATATAGTTTCATTTCTACCATAGCACTTAAGGTATTATTAACCATAAATTTGGCAAAACCTTTAAGATGTTAATCTTTCAAAAATCTGTTTTCCCCTCCACCTTTATCTCAATATCATTTTGTGTCTGTGGAAACAATTTTTATTCACTCTATTATATTTGGTTGGCATAATATCTGGGGACCGTAAAACACTAAAGTTTAGACACATTATTAATTCCTTCATGGAATACCATCATTTTCTCCCCTAGAAAAGGATAGATATGAGAGCTCTAAATCTGTTATCACTATTTGGGACAGGTCTGTCCTCTTCATCTCTAGTCATCACTTTTAAGCATTTTCCTCTTCCTAGATAAGGGAGCAAACCTTCAGAAGCAGTTCACTTTTTATTAATTATAACAGGGCTGGTGAGATGGCTCAGCGGCATAAGCTCCTGCCTGGCAAGCACGAGGTCCTGAGTTCAACTCCCTGATCCCCCTACGAGAAAAGGGCTGGTGATATCGCTCAGCGGCATGGGCACCTGCTGGTGCGCAAGGTCCTGAGTTCGACCCCCGGTACCCACAACAACAACAAAAAAATTAATTATAACAATTCTTGTGGGACAGAAATGCTACAAGTGTATTGAGCGGGACTGTTTAGCTCATTCTGTAGTCAGCCATGGGAGTGATAGTGGAGTTTAGAATTCCTAAGAGTTGTAGGAGTCAAAGTTATAGGTGTTCTGGAGAGAATTCTGCTGACCTAAGAATGACCGTCTAGAGACGTCATCCTGGTGTCAGCTGGTTGGTAGGACCCTTGTCTAAAGAAATAGGAGATTCCCTATTAAACAGTAAAATCTTTAAAGGTGAGGTGAGGATGGTATGTGTACATATCTCTCCCAATGTGTGCGCAGCAACAAATGCAGTAGGAATGAAAATGGGGAGAGGAGATCTAGAGACAGTGGGAAGGAGGTGGTTTGAAGGTGCATTAGAATAAAATATAACAATTAATATCACAGACTTGAAATCAAAGCCTTTTGCTACTGCTACTCAGCTGTAAACCATTGGGTACTTGTGTAGAGAGACAGAGGCAATACAATGGGGTGGTAAGAGGACGGCCTTAGGAAACGCACCATCAGCATCTAAGTCCCAAATCCGTCTTTCAGTAGCTGATACTTTGAACACTTAACCTCTCTGTGCCTCTACATTCTCATCTTAAAGTTGAGCCAAAAATATTCCCTCTTCAGAGAGATTTATCATGCATTAAATGAATTAATGTGACTCTACTCTTAAAGCATGGCCTTGCACATAATAAGCACCAGCTAACTGTTCATTATTATTATAATGATAATATTTCATTTGACTTCTCTGCCTTCCTTACCTTTAAAATGGAAAAATAGATAATATGCTGACCTCATAGGATTGATATCATAATCAAAGAATATGTTGTAAGTAGAGTATAAAACAGTACCAGCACATAGTGGGCCAACATATTTTATCTATGAATATTATTACTGTCATATCAGACATTGATTTTATTAAAATATTATATTTTAAAATATAACTGATTTCCTGACATAGTTGAGTGTCTCATTACTGAGCTCATGGTCCCCTAAAGGCCACTGGCCTCTTTAACTAAAGCTGAGCTGTGGCCGTCAGAGCTCTCCCTGGTAATTCTCTCTTCTAAGTGTCAAATTGGCCCACGGTGTTATTCAGGATATTAAGTGTTCTTTAATAGTACACTTAGGCAAGAAAAAAGAAAAACTTACATTAGTCTGCAATGACTGTTATATCTTATGTCACTTCTCATTTTGAAAGAATGACCCTCCTGGGTGACAGATTCATCAGAGAAAATTCAATGAAGCCATTACTTTGCAATGGAAATTGGTAAGGATCTAATCCAGCCAGAAGGAATGTGGAGAAACTTGGTTTGTAGGAAATACTATTTGGTAACGTTCACAGGAAAAATGACATTTGTCGCTTCAACAGAATATTTTTGCCTTGGTAAAAGGTATTTCTAGGGGTGGTCTTTTGATGGAATTACCCCTATCTTTCAGTCTTTAGCCATAGACTTGGTCTATCGGGAAATTTAAGGTGATAGGAAGCTAACACTAAGTATGAACTCTTAGTCTAATTTCTGCTACAAAAAGCAAAAGCTTTTCCAGGTACTGCAAATGTCCATATTCTACCTTAAACAGAAAATATTCAAATTCAGCTTAAGAAAAAGAAAGAACAAGGCATTATAAATACAGCCACCTCATCTAAAGAGATTACTTTTGTGTGTACAATGGGTAGCAGCAGAACAAGAAGGAAGCAATCTATTTGTTATGAAAGGATTTTTGTCACTTTAATGGATTGGACACACTTGAAACCAGATAGCCATCATGGTTTGCTGACAGCTGAGGTCCAACAAAGAAATATAAACAAAGTGTTAGGGTTTTCTAATGGATTTTCTTTCTGTCGTATGCTTAAATGTATGTGTAATTCATCCAGAGATTTTCCAGCCAATGATAAATAATCACAGATTCTCTTTAAGTCTACTTAAATGAATTAATTACTCCAATGGATTTGCTTTCCAAAACTTTGATAAGACATTCTGCCAACAATATAGATTAGATTAAACTCTGGCAATTTTCATAGAAATAACTTCTTATATCAGTTCCAACCATACTTCCCAACTGACCTGAACCACACAATACTTACTTTCTCCAATTTAAAAGTCTTGATGTTTCCACTGAACCATGTGGAAGTAGGTTAGCTAGATGTTTATGTGTGTCTAAATATCAAATGTGGCTTTTCCAGGTAATAAATTCATACCAGTACAATTACTAGTAGTAACTTAATAGGTGGAAAATTTGTACACATAGTGTTAGTAGTAGATTAACATTGAACAAAATGTTGAGCTTCATTTAACATACTTTGCTGTATTTAAAAAAAATAAATATTGATCTTCTGGATTAATTTAACTGGGAATGTGAATTTATATGGTTACTAAAGAATTCTTAGGTTCTATTTCTCTTACACTTCATGGTAGAAATCAGAAGGAGAGAGGCTGCTAAATGAAGGAATTGAGTGGTGATACTCTTGCAGCAATATTTATACTTTTCTTGGGAATCCAAACACATTCTAATATCAAATCTTTGGGTGGAAGAATTGAGTGGATTAACCCTAGAATTTTAATAGACAATATATTCAGAATATTATGTTATCTTCTTTTTTCCCTGAAGCAACTTTGGAAATTATAGCAGTAAAATACTAATTTCCAACTGTCATTATCAACTATAGACACAATCCCAACTTGTCATATTAAAATAAACCTTTGACTTTGATTGGCATTTCTAGGTAATATGGCTAGAGCACGTTGTTCAAGGGGTAATTTAAACACAACATCGAATGCAGAATGTAGAGACCTCAGTCTTTTTCCCGTCCCTCCTAACTTACAACTTTTCATTCCTCTGATTAAAATTCTACATAAATAACACAGGAATGTTTGCTGTATTTCTTAACAAAGGGGTCAGATGACCGAACTTTATTAAAAGGGTTGCATTAGCTCTTCTAGACAGCATTCTTCCAACCACAAAGATGTATGCAAACATAGCCAGAGTTATATCTCATGACAGATAGATAAATCAACCTAGATTAAATAAATTATTTTTGAACTGACTTAGTTATTGCTATTTCCCAAGCCTATTCCTTAGGGGATCTCCCCATTTGGAATACTTTGATAGAAGGAACAATTGCATGGCTGTGTTTAAATCCCTACAACATCGAAGAGGATCTGCTAATATGGTTAATATTCAGTAACATGTTGGATTAAATATTATCTATTTCAATGTTCTTTTCTTTAGTGCAGAAAATTATTATAATAGGTGCTAAGTTGATTGGATTTTTTGAATAACGACAACAAAAATAATGACTATTTTTAATACTATATGCATCTATTGCATTTTCTCTGCCCAGAAATATGAACACCCTTGACCACTGGTAAGATAAAACAAATCAAAAATTACAATAGAGCAAAATGTAGTGGTACATTCCTGTAATCCCAGCACTTGGGAGGCTGCGGCAGGATTACAAATTTGAGTTCCCCCTGAGAAATTAATTGAGGTCCTATCTTGCCAAAAGTAAAGGCTGATGGAGTAGCTCAGTGCAAAGGTTCTGTGTTCTATACCCAATACCACCAAAATAATAATTATAATAATAAATAATAGTAATAACAACAACAATAATAATGATGAGAACATCAATGGCTATCAAAGCCTACTACATACTTGTTCCTAATACATTTTTATTCTAGTCTTAACTTTTACATGCATTGAAATATGACAGAGGTCCTATTTTTTCTCCAACATAAGAAATCCTTTGTCATTTAAGGGGAAATATGCAATAAGTGATAGAGAATATTCCCACTATTCCATCTTATGCATAGGATGGGTCATATAAATACAAGACTAAACAAATAAGGGCCAAGTGTCCAGCAAACATTCCAAGATAAGCGGAACACCGTGCTTGACCCACTCTGGGAAAAGAGCAAACCCAGGGAGTGTGGAGTTCATGTTCGACTTCTTAAGCATGACAAAGTGTTCTTTCATGGGTTTGTTCCTCTCTGCTTGTATGGTGTGAGGCAACAGAAGCTCCAGGTGACAACATGCCCTCTCCTTGCTACAGGATTATTTAGCAAAGCAGCCTTAGCTGAGAGAGGCCAAGGAATAGTCTTGGGAATGACATTGTTGGTGCACATTGTTACCTTTGTCCCTTAAGATGTCTCAGTTATGAAAGAAAGTTTCATGGAGAAAGAAATAGATATTTTACTGAGACATATTTATGAAAGAAATAAGTTCTGGAGATCTATTATACAGCCTTGTCACTATAGTTAATAATAACAATGCATTATACATGTGAAAATTGCTAAGAAAGTAGATTTTAAATGTTCTCACCACACTAAAAAAAAAAAACAGATAAATGTGTGAGTTGAAAGATGTGATTATTAGCTTGATTTAATCATTCTACAATGTATACATATATCAAAACATCACATTGTATCCCATAAACATATAAAATTTTTGTCAATCTAAAGCAATAAATGTTACCCATATTTTTTAATTACTGCAAAATAAAATTTTGAATCCTAATTGACTTCATATAATAACAAGCACTTATCAAATACCTATATTACATTTGGCATTGTGCTAGTAATTGTAAACACAATCTCCTGCTTTATTCTAAGAAGGATCCTAAGGGATGCAAATGAGAAAAACGAGGCTTACGAAGACGTAACTTATCCTAGATTATACACCTACCAAATGGTGGAGACATGCTCTTTTCTAATTGGACTACTGAAAGAGGGTCTCTTAGATTTTGCTCTGGTTTCTTATTCTTGTCTTCTAATACACATACACACAGAGACCTGGTTATGTCCTCATTATTATTTTAGAAAGAATATATAATCAGTGACCTACACTGCCTCTCCTCTGCTAAATAAATATCAACAGTTCCCTCTGTTCCCCAGACAAAGTGCTGTGTTTAGTATTCAAAGTGCTTCCTAATCTGACCCCAAAGTGAAACTTTTCCTTTTCTTGGATTTTGTGCATGAACCACCATATACACCCAGCAGTTTCCAACCTAATGAGTGTGCTAGCATGATTTTCTCAATTTCAAACATTCTTCGCCCAATCCTACAAACTGAATTCAAATCCATTTCTCTTTTAAAATATAATTCTAATGTAATTTCATTCAGACACAAAAAGGCTTAAGAAAGATTCAAATTCTATCTTTAATCCCTACATGATAAACCTGAGATGAACACTGTAAAAACACTGGTGGTGGTCATCCCTAAATACTTGAAAAAACAAAACAAAACAAAAATGCTAGGTTACAACGTAGTGTACAGACAGTAAAACCTAAGAATTGAACAAATAAATCCTGATTTGAGATATCTCTGTATCCACATAAGAAATATCATAATAGTGTTCAAATAAAGGTATGTGTTCTTTGAAAAATTCCACCTCTGCAGATTTTTATTGGCTATTTTCTTTTGCTGTCTCTGGGATTTAATCTATAGTTCACTAAAAGCTAGTACAACACAACATATAGATCTTGGGGTTCTTTTGTTTGTTAGTTTGCTCATTTATTTTTTTGTTTGGCAGGACTGGGAAATGAACACAGGGCCTTCATACTGAACTATATCTTCACCCATTTTTATTCTTTGAGACAGAATCTCAGTAAGTTGTTAAACTGCCCAGGTTGGTATTGACTTTGTGATTCTCCTGCCTCAGTGTCCCAGAGAGTTGGGATTATAAGCATGCACCACCATGCCTGAATAGATCTTGTCTTTTATCTTGCCTCATCTACTTAAGACACCCTGACAAATGACAGAAACTGTTTCTAGGTACATAAAATGGTATTAAAATACTTCTCTGTGTACCTCACAGTTTTACATGTGCATGAACTTCATTAATTCATTCAGCATATTTTATAGCATATTTGTGTATGTGGAGCATTGAGCTGTGAAGAAAAATTATAATTCAGATACTTTGTACAATATTCAATTCTCACAATACAGTCAAAACCTGATGTGAAAGCCCTCTGAATACTCTGAAGTGTTCACATATGTAAAGCACTATAATCGTGAAAAGTATACATCGATAACAACTGTCATATACTATCTAATTATTTGTCCATGAGAAAAATCTCTGTATAAAAGGATAGTCTGTAGAATAAGATCCATTGCTTCCTAGTCTTATTAAACATGCCTTTCTTCTAAGTTTAACTTAATAGTTTCTTAGGTGTTCTTGTGTTTGTTCTGTTCTACCTTCGATAGTGATATTTTGCCAAAAATGTAGTTAATAACATATCAATAGTTTTCAAAATGTGGAGGCTTTGGGTTTTGCAAAACATTTAAACCAGGTTAACAGGTTGTGGATGTGGATCCATCTATAATTGTCCCCAAAGATAAACACCAATGATTGTATTGGGGAAAGAATGAAGTCCTTAACAGATCAGATTAAAAAAAGCGTTGGTACCTGACATTCCAGAAAGCTGACAATCACTATAAATTAATACTTAAACCGTGTTTACTAGGATCTGCATTCAGTTTTAAGTGTTGGCTAACAGATGAAATAATAAGCTAATCAACAAACTACCCTTTCCAATTTTTAAGTTAACATGGATTCATGGCCATCTTGGAGTCTGTCCCTACACACTAGTAAGTACATATTTAGAGAGTAATTTTTTTTTTCCTCATAGTTTTGGAGAAGCTTAGTTTCAGGTCTTTTCAGGGTACCATCCATTGGAAATTTATTCACTATGATATTTGCTTCCTACAGTGCTTCCAGATCTCCTCCCAGTTCTGGTGTGCACTCTAGAAACACAGTTTAATTTCAATGTTAGAATAAAATCACAACAAAGTATTCAGGTGATGTCAGATCTGACCTTACTCAAGAAAGTTTACACAATGGAAAAATATGTAAGTTTTAAGATTGACTTTAAACTTTTGAAAAATTGTGCAGTTAGTGACAGTATTCGAAAATAGTTAGAAACCCATGGTTTAACACAAAGGATTACAGCATATTAAGCTGAAAAAATACATAGGAATTATTCCAGTCTGATCTCTGTACCTCACACATGGGGAAATGAAGTCCCCCAGAGGCAATATGATTTGTTTAAATAAGCAAAGGTGACTAAGGTGACAAAGACAATAAAGATAACTAAGACTCATCAGTTGGTGACAAAGCCCAATCTCTTTTTTTTTTTTTTATTTTGTGGGTACCGGGAGTCGACCTCAGGACCTCGTGCACCAGCAGGCGCCCGTGCCGCTGAGCTATATCACCGGCTCCTTTTGCGTATGTGGGTACCGGGAGTCGAACTCAGGACCTCACACTTGCCAGGCAGGCGCTTATTCCACTGAGCTATCTCACCAGCCCCAAAGCCCAATCTCTTGATGCTATTTCAATTCACTTCATGATCTCATACCAACTGGGTCCTTGAAATCTCACCTGTAACTTGAGAGCACATGTTTTTGACACAATATACAAATTCATGTCATGAAAAGTATGACCTTTTAAATGTTCTTCTGATTACCCACATATTGTCTGTAGAAAATCTAAAACATTAAAAGAGCATAAAGGATCTAATTGATCTGAGTTTTCAGTGATACCAGATCTCTTGAGACAATGATTTAAACTGAGTTTTAAAGAATGATTGTACAGCAGTCACAAATTGTGGTGGTTGGAAGAATATCCTAGGTAGAGAGCACAGCATAAGCAGGAAACTCCTTCGTACTTCCCAAAGATGGGAAATGAAACCACAACGGTTGGACCAAAGCAAATGAAGCAAAGCCTGAGGCCACACAGTGGGTAGAAATTAGCCTGATCAGATCTTTGGACCATGTTAAGGATGTGTATTTTACTCGTTGTTGTTATGGAAAATCTTTCAACCATTTCAGTCCCAAAAATGGCATGACATAAGTTTTAGAAAATCTTTTAGAAAAAAATAAATAAGTTTTAGATTCTTCATGGTTCCCACATGTGTAAGAAATGGATAAGAATGGGTGTGAGTTCTTTAAGTAGGAGCTCTTTCTGATAATGAAGAAGATGAGAGAGGGAGCAATGAAGTCGGAGAGAGAGGCACCGACCGGAAGTTTATTTTAGATGTAGAACTAACAGAAGTAGAATGAGTTTCTCTGGTTAAAAGGACTTGAAATGTTCAGTCAAAATTATATAATCATGTGACATTGTTTCTGTGTTGATTCCTATTTCATGCATACAATAAAAAGCTACGGGATCTTCATAAATTCTCAGAGAAACTCTTACCTAGGCTTGATTGGGTCATTGGTATGCATATTTCATATGAAGTCTATGGGATTGGCCTTCCCTGCATCACAATCCTGATTTATCCACTCATCAGCCATGTGAGAGTATGGAAACATCACTAAATTCCTTAAATTCCACTTCTATGAAGATAACATTAACACTTCTCAGCTATTTACCTCCATCTTAATTTGCAATTTGCTATGAGGTTTAATGAGATGCCATTCTGTAGTTAAAAAAAAAGCAGTTTAATCAGTTCCTCCCCTTGCACAATTAAAATATGCTCAAGAGCTGTTTAAGGGATAAATACACAAAACCAATATTGGCAGAATCATTTCCTCCAATTTAATTAGCCTATGGAGGAAGACCACATCACCAAAAGTCTGAGATGATTACCTCACGGCTAACAAGGTCCCAACAGGCACTCAGAGTTCCAATCCATGTTTGTGTCCTTGCTCTTATGGGCGCAGCCAACTGCCAAGAATGGGCAGATTACCTAAAGAATGAACTAGTGTAAAAGATAGAGACAAAACAAACAGGAAAAAAAGTAACTTGGAATAAATGATGTCTACGTGACTAGAAGGAACTTTCGTAAAAACTGTAATTTTTATCTTGACAGCAATAAGAAAAATATTTCAGCCATGAAACAAAAAAATGCTATAAATATTTCAAAGAACAAAAACATCAAATAGCCAAAGCGAGGAGCTTAATAGAAAGTTGAAAAGAACAGGTTCAAGGAATGACAAAGAAAGAGAAGAGCAAGTATAGGAAATGGAAAATTGGAAGAAATACTAAAATGAGAGAATGAGTTCAAGAAGTGCAACTTATAAGTGAGAAGGGTTCTAGAAAGAAAAGGCAGGGGCGGAGAGCACTTATATAATACATTAGAGACTTTATTCAGAAATACTTCCTAAGCTCTAAATAGAAGAAAATACATCAAAATTGAAAAAATAAAGAATTGTGATATAAAGAGAAAAACCTTATGAAATTTTAGGGAGGTGGATGGATTTGGACTTCTCAACAAACAATACTGACAGCAAGAGGAAAATTGAACAATGCCTTCAAAAGTCATAATTAAATAATGAAGAGAGCAACTAGAGTTAAGCAATGTGACCCAAGCAATAGACATCCCAGTTGCTATCGTTAGTAAGAGCCACTATTTGGGTAAGCCTCCTTCACCTAAGCTATTCTCAACCTAGGCTACGTGCTGATGAAATTCCAGGTGCTTGGAAAATGAGGACATTTACCTCACCATACTGGAATTTTCTGAGAGCTGAAAGTTGGATATGGTGACCTTAGAAGAAAAAATAATTATATCTATCAAATCTTTCTATTCCTCTGACCACATATGTTCCAGGTACCGACTATTTGGGTCGCTTTGTAGATGTCAGATTGTGGAGCTTTCTATTATTTTCATAGCCTCATTCACTACCTTCCCCATCTCCCCAGATTTCCAAGAGAAAGTAAAAACTGACTTGCAGATTCCACCTAAGTTATTTTCTGCTAGGATCCTTGTTCTCATGAAAATGTGGCTCTTACAGAGTTGCTTGTACTTCCTACTCTTTTGCCATCTATGTACACTTTCCTACTCAACTACATGTAAACACTAAGGAATAGAAAAATCAATGAAGAGAGAACTAAGAGATGTGAAGTGTCTGATACACTGTTGTAGTCAAGGTTTGCAAGGGAAACTATACAATACAGGACACGTAATTTATAGGATTATTTTGTAATAGTAACCCAAAGAGTCATATATAAAAGTGCAGGAAATCTGTCCACCCATTAAAAACCCAGGGAAACCAGCTGAGGGCCTGGATTCCACAGCAATGTCCTGCATGAGTCCAGCTGAAGACCTAGAGCCCATGGCAATGCCCCCACGAGTTCAGCTGGAGGCCCAGAGCCCATGACAATGTCTCACCCAAGTGTATTTCATGGATCTGCGCCGGGAGGCCCAAAGGTCAGTGGTGGAAGCTAGAAAGTCTGTGCCAGCAGGATGAAGGAGCTGTGCCAGCAGGCTGAGGGATCTGCACTGGAGGCAGGAAGAAATGCTCAAAGTAAGGACCAGAGCTCCCCTGAAAAGTAGCACAGCCATCCTCAGTGACAAGGTCCCAAGCTCCCCCAATGATGAGAACAGCCAAGTTCCTATCAGGAAAGCCAGTGTGACAAGCTCCTCCAGGAGAACCAACAGCACCACTTCTTCCTCTCCAGTTCTCCTTTTTATGTTGTTGGCGACAGTTCTCAGGTGGGCCCTCTGCACCCAGCACCATGCTGATTCAGTTCAGCTGGGTGTTACAAGTTGACCACCAGCTGTCAATCCACCACACATACTTACTAATTATTCAATAAGTCACAAGTACCTTATAATTTTATGTTATCTTTAGATTACTTGGGTTTCCACTGAAGCTCTTATTTGTCCACACCCATCAATATTTTAGGAAGAGCGGTCATTGGCCTTTTCTTAGCTTTTCCTATGCTCCACTAGATCTTCAATTTCTCAGTTCCTACTACATTTGTGAAAGGTCAGAATCCTACAATAAATTCCTTCTTCCCATACTATCTCTAGTGCCTCTATTTCCCTCACGGATCAAATTGCAACAATAGGTCCTAAGGTTACAAATCTGACGTTCTAAGATTTTCTGATGTCATTCTGTATAATACTGGATGATCCATCCTATCTCAGTAAATAGTAAGTGGCAGATTCAAGCTCACGCTTTCATTTATAGCAGACAACGGGGAAGGTGAGTCTACCGTAAATTTTCATGTGACTTCCCAGAATGCCAACAGAGAACTGAGTTCTCAGATTTCAAGTTTATAACCAGTAAAAGGATTTACAATGACTGCATATGGATTAACTAGCCATACAGACTCACCTGCATAATAGTATATACTTAGAGTATACTAAATAGTATACTCTTGAAAAAAGAAATAACAGTCTTCTTAAATATACAAAGATAAAATGGAAACAAGATTTGTTCAAGCACCAAGGCCATGGCTGAGATTCCACATCCAACTCCTTCTTACTAGTCCTCAATTGTTGCAAAAGTATTTAGCTTGTACCTGAAACAACAATATCTTGGAAACTATTCCAAGACAATGAATCACAAAATCTGGTTTGTCCACATTTTTTTTTCCTTTTCTTTCTACTCTTGAGGTAAACCTCACATGGAGAAAGTTATACCATGCAAGGGATTCAGCAAAATAAATGAAAATATATTTATATTCACATAGGGATTCTTTTTGGGGCATAGTTCCAATCAACAGCCCTGGAAGGAAAAAAAAGTGTGTGTATGTGTGTGTTGTATTGTTCCTTAACTTTATAATTGCAGCTGTTCAAACATTTATCATTCCATGTTTCAAAATAAGGAATTCGCTGAAGCAAAAAGAGGCAGCATATTCTTCCATCAGTTTTGCATTTGTTCCGGAATTTAAACAAAATAAATTAAGAAGGCATGTGGTTTTCAAATAAACTAATGTGGCTCATCCAAACCAATTCCCAAATTGGCCTTTCTTTGCAGCCTTCTTCTACTGAAAGCATTACCCATCCACCATTGCTTGCCATGTATATTATAAAAGTTAATGTTGGTATGTTATTTTACACTTTAGAAGATGCTTCCAAGTACATAAAATAGGGCATCAAAATATAGAAGGAAGAGACATTGGCTTTGGAATCCTTACCATCTGTACAACAAAGTGGGTGGGTTGTGGGTGGGGGATCACCACCATTCTATGTATTCAGAGCCTCGAGTTTCTTATAGAATTTCTGTAAAGCTTAGATGAGATCATGCATGTGAAGGTGATTTGTGAAAATTCTGAAATGAAAGCTATAAATGGCATTAAATCAAATGGCATTAAATCAATTTGCATTGTACAGATGAAGAACAGCCTTTTAATGGTTTGCCCAAAATTAAATAGAAGAATATAAAGTCCAGAAACCCAAAGCCTTGATTTTCAGTGCAATATTCTTTCTACTTCATCTCAATTGCTTCTCATTATTTTTTTCCTTCTCTACCTAGCTGACAGACCACATCCTTTCACATAGAAATAAAAAAGAAAGAACCAATAATTAAGAGCAGATGATTGGAATCCAAATTTCCTGAGTTTAAATCTGAGCTCTTTCCCTCACTAGTTTTTGCACTTTTGTGTATATTAATTAACTTCTCTGTACCTTGATTACATCATCCTTAAAATCAGAATAAAATTAACATCAACATCATAGGGCTATTCAGCAAATTATCTGAATCAGCAAATATAAAACACTAAGACTGGTGCTTAGGATATAAGAAACATTTAATGAATATATGCTAAATAATGCTATAGGGTCTCTGGGTTAATGTGATTTCTTGTACAAGACTTGGCAGCAATAATCATAGAATACCACTTATATTCAGGTATCCTAAGAGTATTGAAAGTGAGGTGAGATGTGTATGGCAGGATGATGCTAGTTTCATTGTCAGACCCTGAACAGAACCTCACAAGAAGTTCCAGCTTCAAAATGAGCAAAACCATTCATCACTAGAAAGTCCAGAATGCATGGAAGAACCATATGTGATTAGAGACATATATTACTTATTTATTCCTAAGAAAAACTGTACAAGTCTTGAACCTGTTAGTAATCACTGGGAAATAAACAAGGTGAACTTTTTTCTATGCTTGGTCAGATATTCAGAAGCTTAATTAATAGAAGAGCCCTTTGAGTAATACAAGGGTCCTTCGTTATGATATAGCTACAGGAAATAATTTATGGCCAAAACACAAATCCTAGAATGTCAGGGTGGAAAATGAATTAAGGGTCGCTACCATCCCTATCATATCCAGTAAATAATTTTCCTCTCCAGCACTCCCTATAAACAATATCAAAGTCACTACTTAATATTTTTGAAGCCAGGAAAATTTTGACCTCCCAAGAAAATTAACTCAGCACCTGAGTCCAGATTTTTAGGAATTTTTCCTTTATTGTAAAGACAGTTTTTTTCATAGTAACTTCCATCTATAAAAACGAATTCTTTGTCCACAGAAAATAATGATATTTTGTAAACAGGGGCTATGAGAAATATTATAAAATGTAAGTTATTGCTATTACTAAGCATCATAAAGCAACCTATATTGAGTTTTATGAGATTGTCCTGACCATGAAAGCCCTTGAATTAGTCATTTATGCTCTTTGTTATGTTTTACTATTTTCCACATTAAACATGATCCTTCTGCTTTCGTTTTTGGCCACTACCCCGTGACCAACTTGCCTTTCCTCTCTGAGCCCTTATTATATTTTGAGTAGATCTCATTTCCTCCTGCTCAAATTCATTTGTGGATGAAATGTTTGTTTCTATTTTACCCCCTTCGGACCTACCTTTCATTACTACTGACAATATTTCTCAGCAGTTTTAGCTAACATTCACTTTAAAAATAAAATATTTATAACGTATATTCACCAGAATTTTTAGAGGAATCAGAAACAATTTTCTAAAATGTACTCACGTTTGCCTTTGAACTCTTTGGTAATGTGAATACTGCTATTCATCTAACAAAATAGAAAAATGCTTTCTACACATCTCTACTTACTAGTCTCATTATGAGGGGAAACTGAGAGCCAGAAAGGAAGGGTATATATATAAGGCACAAATACAGAAGGTGCCCTTTTAATACTTCCTGCTTTAGAGTTATTATTTTAAATAGATATAAAAAGAGGCAGTTTCAAATGTCTAAGGACAGTCTAGTAGAAGTCCAGAAGCAAAACATGTAAAAGAGAGTATAATATTGTCCCTAAATTTTCTTGACTGAGAAGTAGGAGTGTAGTTCAGTGGTTCTCAGATTTTGCATGTTACGTATCATAATATTTTTCAGATTCAGCAATTAACTTTTAATTTTGCCCAATTAAGGTGTTTATGAATATTATCACTCTTGTTACAGTTTTGTAAATGGAGTTATGACATCAAACATTGAATAGAATTTAATTCCACAATAAAAGACACTAATTTTAATACAATACTTTAAACTTTGTTAAAACTTACTTCATTTTTCTTAATTTCCTCATCTGCCATTGGAAAATTCATCAGTGGCCAGCACTCCACTCTGTGTGACTTTGAATAAATTTCTTTAAACTTTTAGAGATTATATTTCTTTATTTCTGTCTACACAGGCAGGGAAGACCAAAAACTAAATGAAATAATAGTATTTGAAAATACATTTTAAGTTATAGGTATATAAATACAGGTAATAAGTAGTGTCCTTTCATTATTCAGATGTTGACAGTTTATGGTATCTACCCCTCTGTCACAAAAAGTCATGAAGCTGGAAGAGATCACAAAAGAAATGACACAGATGCAGAAGAAAATAGGACCAATGTCTGATCCCTGGGCACACCCCTGGTCTGACACCAGGGAGAAGAGGAAAGTAAAGGAAACTGAGGAGTCGCAGCCATTGACGTCAGAGACAGTGAAGAAGATTTCAATACTGAGAGTGAAGTGAGAGCATATTCAGTAACCAGAGGTTAGGAAATTCCCTTTAATCTTTGTAATTCAGACAGATGAGCCTCAGTAGCCCTAAAACCAACCACTTGCTCCAGAGTTGCCAGTAATTGAAGTTATAATGTAAAGCTTTTCATATAGACAGTCTACACATAGGCACACTAAAACAAGTTCAGATTTTCAGTCTTCGCCGGAAATCTGAGCACTCTAAGGCATAGAATTAAGTAGAATTAAGAGATACAGCTTCAAGGTAATCAGAGGCAGCATCAGTGGCCAGTGGAGCTCCACGACAGCTTGGAGATTCAGGAAAATGATTCACTGGGTAATACATCAGCCTAGTGAATCAACCCCTGACTATGCTAGTGATGTATCAAACTTTAAACTAACTTAATAAGAAATTTGGGGCCGGTGAGATGGCTCAGTGGCATAAGCGCCTGCCTGGCAAGCGCGAGGTCCTGAGTTCGACTCCCAGTACCCACACACCGAAACAGGGCCGGTGACATGGCTTAGCAGCATAAGTGCCTGCCTGGCAAGCGTGAGGTCCTGAGTTTGATTCCTGGAACCCACATACGAAAAAAGGGCCAGTGATATCACTCAGCGGCACGGGTGGCTGGCGCGCGAGGTCCTGAGTGACCCCCGGTACCCACAAAAAAAAAAAAAAAAGAAAGAAAGAAATTTGCAGATGTATTCAAATGCTAAATTAATATTTACTTTCTGAAAAAAAATTTCCCCAATTCTAAGTGACCTGCTTCTGCTATCTTTTCATGGTGACATTAACCATCCTCAACAGGTGCAGATTTCAGAAACTCAATTTTCAACAAACTGCTAGTGAACATACAGATTAAATGATACCAGACACATCAACCAGAAAACTGTAACTCAGTTATAACATCAGTGTTAATAATGCGACAGGCAGAGGACACAATCTGTGGTGACCCATACTATATTTTACAACTCTTAAACCTCCGTATCGGTTGCAGCATGTCTTACCCCGAGGTGTATAATTGTACCTTAGATGTTCAGGTTTGCTCTGATCCTGTCTGACCCAAGAGCCATCTATTATCTTTATACCTTAAGTTTCCTTTAGTCAAGGGTTGCTATAAATCTCCCTCTGCTGACAGGCAACGCCCTCCAGTGGCCACTATGGGGGAAAAAAAAAGCCTGAAAATAAGGTCCCTATTCTAACAGTATGAAACAATGAAGAGCTAAGTGATACTGAAAAATCATTGCCAGAGTACTTAAGCATTTGCCAGATTTCTTTTCCTTTTTACTTTTGTATATGTTTCTCCCGATAACTTAACTTTCTTAATGTTCTACCAAATACTCTTCCTTTCATGATATTGGGTCTAAACATATAAATCTGTGTTGTGTATCAGTGCCATCTTAATAAAGATTTATATGTTCAGAAGGAATTTATGGCATAATGGGAAAGCAAAGGCAGACCATTTTTAACTTGCATGGATCCTAGAACAAAGCTGAATATTATCTGCAGAAGTTTTTATTCCTGGAAAATATGTGCGAAAAATAGTGTTCCGACATGCTTTTCCTAAAATATGTTGCCTAGTGACCAAATTGAATCAATTGTCAATTGATGTAGTGGGAGCCTCAATGGATGGTCTGTTTGACTACACTTTTTGAGGAAGAATAATGATGAGCTTGTGACACTGTCTCTGCCATGGGGAAGAAAAGTGTGGCGAGACGAAGTCAGACAGCAGAGTGGAACCCAGGCAGGAAAAGAGCTATGTGAGTGAGAATAGGAGAGTAAAGGAAAGATTCAATTAATTTTGTAGGAAAAATAATTGTTTTCATGTTAAATAAAGGGAGGGCCAATATAGAAAATGTGTAACAATAATACATTTGTATTTTCCAGGCTTCATACTTATTAATGTCCAATCACCACAGCAGTCTAATGAGCAAGCAACTATTAATGTCAGTCCTCTCTTAGATTTTGGAAGATTTAGTAAAAGCAAGTTAAGGAATTTCACCAACATAACAGAGTTTGAGCCAAAAATCCATTCTCTTAAAATTATGCAAAAAAAAAAAAAAAAACAGAATAGGAAATAAAATGTAGAAGTTTGGAAATAAATAGTAGGAACATATACAAGAATTAATGTGTATATTAATGTGCATATATATTATATACTTTTATACATATGTGTGTGTGTCAGCTTGGATCACTATAACACAACACTACTGACTGGATGGCTTACCCAGAAATTTATTTTCTCACAGTTCTACACGTGGGATTCCCAGGTCAAGGTGCCAGTCAAATATCTCCCAGGTGAGGCTCTTTTCTTTGTGCACAGATAGACACCTTCTTCCTGTGTATTCAAAGGGCCTTCTCTCTGTACTTTGGGTGCAAAAGAATGTGTATTCTTTTTTTTTTTTTGGTGGGTACCAGGGGTCGACCTCAGGACCTCGCGCTTGCCAGGCAGGCGCTTACGCCACTGAGCCATCTCACCGGCCCAAGAATGTGTATTCTTATGATTTTATTGAGCTTTAATTACCTCCTTAAAAGCCTGTCTCCAAAATGTCATCTCCCTTGGGGAGAATGTCTCAAAAGTGAGAGAGAACAGGTATATTATTCCCCCAGATGACCTTTATGTAGGTTGTTATATGTGATCTCAACACTCAAAACCTTGTGCAGTGTCACTGTCCCTTGCTATGACATAACCAAATCCACACTTTCTCTGTTGAATCCCATCCCAAAGATGACTTTCCAATCCTTTCATCTTTTAGATGTTAGAGAAGTTCCTGAAGAATCTTCCCAGACAAGCTCTGGTTGGAGCTGGTTTAAAAAAATATTTAAAACAAAGTTACAGGAAAATATAAAAGAAAAACTAGATGGAATTGAGAATATTGTATGTTAGTCAAACATCAAAAACAAAATTCCAATCTCTGATTCCCTTTTCTGGCTGGATGCTGGACCTGCAAGTTCCTATCAGACTGAATGCCTTGGGGGCTTATCAACAGCAGAGGCATAGCGTGCAGTTGTGATAACAAAAAGACTCTCTTCTATCAAGAAAAGATGGTGCAGGGTTCAGTTTGAGTAAACCCCAAATGGTAAAAATTACCCATCTGCCAATAAACAAGTAGCTGTATTTAAATGCTAAGACAGATATCTAAAATGCTTTAATAATAAGGCAGGAGTTAGAAGTGAAGGAACACAAACACACTTTCTCATATATGAACTAAAAATAAAAGCATATTACACATTTTTTTAAATCAGTTTCCAGATACAAAGACATGTTTATTCTTATCATTTTACAACTTGAACATTATAACACAGGTTTAACAATCCTTAAGAACCAGTATTAAATCTATCAATATTATATTACACTAGAATCGTAACATTTCCCCATTGGCCTCCCAAAGACTCATGCACATCCCTTTATGTAAAAGACATTTATTCCATCTCTAAGGGTTGTTAAAGTCCTAACAGTTTCAGCATTGCTGAAAAGCCCAAGTCCCAAGTCTCCTCTGAGATGTAAGGCAAACTCTTAGCTGTAAGCCCCTGTGCAAATGACAAGTTAGTTAAATATTTCCAACATTCAGTGGATCAAGATAAGCATTTTCATTCCAAAAGTTACAAACAGGGGGATATGAAGGATTGGGACCAAAGCGAGTCCAAAATCCAACAGGGCAAACATTAAGTCCTGTAGTTCCACATGCAGCATCCAAGGCAATCTGTAGCACATTGTGAGCTCTAAAGGGCTTGGATGGCTTCACCCCCATGGCATTTCCAGTGGTGGTAGCTCCCATGGCTTTTCTCTTAGGCCTGCTTTGTTTCCTCCTTGAAGCTTTCCTTAGATGATACACATTCCTGGTTTTCCCAAACTTTTGGGGTCTCCATTGTATCTTCAGCTTCACATTTACAGCTTTACATATTGTCTTCTTAGGGGCACACTGCCTGGCCCCTCAGATCTTCTGAAATCAAGGTGGAAGCCTTCTTAAACCCATAACTCTTGCATTTTGCATGCACCTAAAACCAGTACCACATGGATAATGCCAAGGTCTGCTGTCAGCTGGAGGAATAGCCAGGCTTTCCTCTCTCTTGGTTGTAGGGGTCAAATGCCTGGATTGCTGGGTACTCTGAATCCAATTCTGAGGAAAAGATTCTCTGTGTTTCCATCATTCTGGAACATGGTGCTCTGTGGCTTTCTCCTCAAAGCAAAGTCTTTCATTTTTACAGTCTTGAGGCTGCAAAGGGTAGAGACTTGCTGCTTCTTGTGATGCCCTCAGGCCATCTTTTTTATTTTCCTGTTTTTTCTCAGCAATCAAGATCTCCTCTGCTCTATCTTTGCAGTCCACAGCCGTATTGGAGCTTCCCTTCTGGCCAAACTCACAACATTTTAAATCATTCTGTTGAGCTCTCTGTTCTTGGTTCACAACATAAATCTGGTTAAAAGCTCCCAACAATAGCCATGTCATAACCTCAATGTCCAATTGCCTTGAAATTTCTTCTGCCAGATTAATTAGTCTGCTACTCTTAATCTCTGTCTCAGCAAAGTCTTTGGACACAAGCAAAATGCAGACAAACTTTCTGCCAAGCCATAACACATATCATCTGGACTCCAGCAACCAATGCAGTCCTTCTTCCTAGCAGAAACCTCCCGAGCCTGGTCTTTACTGGCAGGAATTCTATCAGCCTTTTGGTCTTTTGAGCTCGACTAGAATCTCATGTACAGAACAGCCTAAGGCATTCCAGCTCTACTCTTTCAGGTGATATCTCTGAACATTTCCAAACTCTCCCCACAAGCCATTACCAAAGGCTTTTGAACCACATGGTCAGGTATAGACACAGTAACAACCCCACTCCTGGTACCAAATTCTGTCTTAGTTACTTTTCTCTCATTGCTGAGACAAAATACCCAATGCCAAAAATTAAGGAAGGAAAGTTTTATTTAGTTCACAGTTAGTGGAGCTTTCAGTCCAGAATCAGTTGGCTCCACGGCAGGGTGGCATGGCATAGGGTCAACACTTCATTCAATGTGGCAGAAGACAACAAAAGGAACAAGAGCAAAAAGGGGTGGGGGTGGACAATCCTCTTTTCCTCCCTTATATTGTAAGCAGGCTACCGCCCTGGGGTGGGTGCAGCAATCACACCATCTGCTTGCCCTCCTCTTGCATAGGCTCAGGATGTTTACAAAGTGAGGACCCTGGCCCCCTGCTGAGTTACTTAGTTAAGCTTCTAGACTTCTCAAGTTGACACAACATATCAATCACTACACACACCATTACTTCTGAAAATCAATTCCTTCCTTCCTTTCTTTCTTCCTCCCTCTCTTCCTTTCCTTCCTTCCCTCCCCTTCTTCCCCCACCTTCTTCCCTCTCTTTTTTCTTTCTTTCTTTCCTAACCGCTTCAGGCATACTGCACTACTCATAATTCCCTAGGCTTTTCCACTGACTCCCTTCTGCTGCTGCCCAGGACCATCACTTCTCATTTCCTGGAGTAGTGCTTGCTTATTTATTCTCTATGTTATACTTTGGATCTCACATTGTCTTAGAGTGGCTTGCTTACTTACTTGTCTCAAATTATGGGTAATAGGAATTTCTTGTTTTTATTCAAATTCCAAGTGCTTACTACAATGCCTGGTAGCAAGGAAAATATATAAACCATGATACAATAAATAAATAAATAAATAAATAAATAAATAAATAAATAAATAAATATAAATAAAATGAAGTAGAGTTGGCTTGGCCACTCATAACTCACTGTGTATCAGGTACCAGGCTTATTTTTGTGGTATGCTTAAAAAAATTAGTTTAAGTCCTTCTGAACTGCCTGGTTTCTCAGACTGAATGACCAGCAGGTTCATATCCATAAATCTCAGCCCTTCTCTCTCTGGTCCAGATAAGACAGCACTGTCATAGTTTCAAGGAAGAAAGATACTGGGATATAACACTATGGGGAAGAAGTGTGGTTTCTACTCCAGTGGAAAATTCCACAGGCCAACAGACTCACAGCTTTCAGCATCAGCTTCTCTCTCTTCACTGTTGACATTGACTCATTGCCAAACTCTAACAATTGCATCTCTGGAATAACCCCGGAATCTACATCCTCTGCCCTCCTCCCCTGCTGCTGCCCTAGTTCATAGGTTGCTTCCATCATCCAATTCCTAACCCTGATTTACTCCCTCACTTCTGACACTGCACCCAGAAAAATCAAAACTTTTCAAAATTGGTGTTAAGCCATCTTTGTGTACTGGATAAATGCCCTTATCACGTATTTGACAGTTTCCTTCCCTAATTACAGAATGCTAATTAATGAACACCATTTATCACTTTAAATTTTTTCAGTTGTGACTAAAGTTCCTCAGGCTGGAAAACTTGTTCAAACACACTGTAAGGGTATCTTGAAAATTAATTTTGAACCTGTCATTTCTATAATGTTTTGCTGCCATAGCATGCACTTGAGTTATCTCTGTTCTTATGGTAGGAGTATCGAGTTGCAAGGCAACTGCAATTCGATTTCAGACAATTTTTGCTAAAGGTTTTCCAGAAGATACCTACTTAAGTTTAAAAAAAGGAGGGAAGAAATAAAAGAAAAGGGAGTAAAAGCAAATAAATAAGCAAGCAGGTTAAGAAATAATCCACCACTAGATGGAGCTAGATAAAATTTTTTTTCAAATAGTATTCCACATGAATGTTATACCCAAAACAGGGTAGCAAATATTCTGTGATTTTCCTGTCCTGGATTCTGTGTTGTTGTTGTTGTTATTTAGCAATTCCAGTAGATTTAACACAGTTAGGGTAGTAGCCATTCAGATTTCAGATATTTTTTCAGTTTTCTCAATATTTCCCCATCTCTTCCCACAACAGATACTACGATTTGAGGATGTGTAGGTAAGAAGATAAGCTAAGTTTTTCATCCTTGTTATGACTTTTAAAAACATTCCCAGGAGAGGTACAGTTTACCAAAGATTTTAGTTGAATATTTTCTGCCGGTGAGTCGGGGCAGTCCCAGCCCATATCCTGGCAGTGCACATTAGTTGTTGATACTAAGCCCTGGAGGAAAAGCTGACAGGACTTTCAAGCCACACCTACTATCTAAGACTACAGAATCTAAAAGTGAAGGTTAAACTCAACTCTAAAGAGATGTCTAGGGCTAAAAATACACATGCCTCATAAATTTCATATCAGAAAGCTGAAGTTAGCCCTATGCAGCGTTTCCCCTAGGGAACTGAAGAGTAAAGGATTTAGGTAGGGCATTGCATGAAGAGGATTCTGGGAGACTGCAAAAGCTGCCACCACCGATTAGTTATACTGTAGATTGTAAAACTGACTAATATATAGGTTCACATAAGTGTTATTAGTGTTATCAGACTTACGAATAACAAAAACTGAAGTGATCTTAGAGAACACAACCCAGTGCTTATAAACTAGTCATCACAAAGTATACTCAGAGAAGTAATGGTAGCTGAGAGAGTTGAGTGAGGGGAGTTCTGGCACTTTCTTCAGTTCAACTAAGGCAATTAGTTTCATATTTTTCACTTTCTTTTTTTCTAAAGGAAAAGGATAATGCTGTGATGTACGATTCCAGAAGGGTATTTTGCTTTGAAGTCCAGGTTGCTAGATGGTCAAAATACTTTCTTTAGAAGGAAACTGACTTTCCCAAATTCTGTGATTAGATAATAATAGTGAAGTGGACTTTGATGATTCTTGAAAGAAAAGCTTACTAAGGGGGAAAAAAAAAAAACAGAGAAAGGGAAAGATAATGGTGCCAAACTCAAGTACTGACCTAGTTCTTATCCAAGGATAGCTTACTAATGTCATTTTGCATATTTATAGTGCTTTAAAATTTAAAAAGATTTTAGATTCGTAATATTATCTGAAACCCATAATTCTTTGTTGGTACTTTATCCTATTTGCCCTATTCTATCATTGGTGGTTATCATGATTATTAGAATTGCCTATAACCCTTAATTTTATATATACAGATACACGTGTATGTGTAATTTATGTTTTTTTTCTGCTTATTTACAGCACATTTCCTGAATCACAATATATCTGAATAACATTTGTAGAATATGAGTATTCAGTGCCCAGCATAGTGTAGGTACTTTAAAAATGTCTATAATTGGTTTGGATGAAGCATTTTAATGTACAACGAAGCATGTTTAACCTTTAGTACTGAGAATCATTTCTTTTAATCTTCTAAAGCTGGCTTAGCTAATATACCTGCTCCAAATGCTCACTAGCATATAGGAAGAGGGAATCTATTCCTGCAGCAAACTAAATTCATAGGTTCTCAGAGGGCAACAGCTTTGCCTGGAGCACCTCACTGACATTGACTCCCGGAAGGAAACCACCCTAGCATGAGAATGAGCTAAGCAAGCTGTAGGTGTTGCAAATAAGGACTTCACTTAGAAATCCCACACACCATACACGAGCAAAAATTGTCATGGCTTGTCTTAAGCTAAGTGCACAGATGTGTGTGGGGGAATTCCTTAAATAGCAGGGGTGGATCATAATTTTAGATCATGATATCACAACACAGTGCTATCAGAGTGTGGAAAGGGGGAAAATTAAACCTAAAGGAAAGGACATTTAAGTTGGAATTATGAGAATAAGAGGAACTGGATACCAGTACTTAGAGAGTATAAGATTCTCTTTGACATGACATTTGGATAGTCAAATAGATAAGTGTGTGCACAAATACACACACATTACCTGTGTGTATCCATTTATTCCTACTTTCCCCATCATTGGGAAACAAAACAGAAGTACAGCTGTGTTTATTTGGATTCATGCAAAAGAAAAGGAAAGCAGTTACAAAGTGTATGCAATTGGAAGTTAAGCAATGTACAGTGAAGTCTTTCTTTTCTTTTAGAAGAAGGTTGATATATAATTCTCTGTATGGGAATCAAGATTTATGTCTGGATCTGAGAAATAGAGGAAATATTCTCACTATTTCTCCACATGCAGCCATAATTACACAGTGTGGATTGCTTGTCACTTCATTATTAAGCTTTGCTATGTTAGAGTTCCTGGTTCCCAGACAGGTAAACACTTCTGGAGCCCATGATAAAATCTCTCATGAACTTGAAACTGCACTTACCACCCACTTTATTTAGAGTCTTCGTGCCAGTGGATCAACAAGCAAAGAAAAGGAATTAGACATAATTAGCCCAGATAATGATGAGCAGTGATGTTCTCTGTTGCTTAATGTAGGCAGAGAGGGATGTGGTTGGACCTGCCATGTCAGTTTGCTACCTAATGATAAGAGTTAATGGACAATATCAGCAACCAAACTCGGGAAGGTGAACAAGGACTTTGACCTCACTAATCAACTAGATGAGCCAATATTCTGAGAGGAAGAAGGTTATCTAGAATGGAAAGTAGGAGGGTAAGATAACTGACTACTTCTTCATCATTGGAAGAAATAGCAGGTACTGGTGTTTGAGTAACAATCTTGCTTTAAATATTTACATCTAGGTGGACTTAAGTGGCCAACATCTAGGACAGTTGGTGACAGACTGAACAAAAGCAAAGGCATCTTATTTTCACAAAAATAAGGCTCTATACTGTTGTACACAAACAAAAATGATGATGGAATAGATTAGAGATCAGATTGTCTCTATCACATATCCTGTATGGATCAGTTCAGATTCTTTCCATCCCACTTGTCTCTTGGTCCAGTTGCAACTGTTAGACTCTGCATCTTCCCACATGGAACTGGACAGTGCTCTGTCTCGGACCTCCACCCTATCGCTCCTGCCTCCCTCCTTGGGGTATTCCTACCAGTGCTGGAAACGGGGAGCTGAGAGAGTCCACGTGAGCACACACAAGCACAAGACAGAGTGTGAGGAATTTAAGAATTTATAGGGGAAACATCTGCCCAATAGGAGAGGAGAGTTGAGCCATAAATTATTTTCTTTCTCCTAAAGAAGCCTTTCCTCATACGCAGTTTACATAGCTTCTCAGGGGGTAGGTAGTGCCAATCGGCCATCCTTAGTGTTGAACTCTCAATCACACATGCGTACGAATGTTCCCTCCTCCCCTTTTACTCTTCCCCTATACCTCACTGTTACATCACAGATGCTTTCTCTGTGCTAAAGCACACTGTGTACATGTTTCACACTTGTGCCAGGTTCTCCAGTTACCTAGGGTAGGACAGAGGGGTGATGTTTTTACTCAGTTTGCACAGAAAACAGTGGGAGTGGAGCCCACATCATCTGAGAGAAGAGACCAGAAACTTTACAAAGGCAACCATTTTGGTTTTTTATTAGTGCATGTTAGTAACACAGAATAGTGACATTTACATATCTTGATCATTTCCAACATCTTTATCCCCGCTGCTTTCCCTAGCCACTCTCTGTGATGTCCTTCCCCATCTCCAAAAGAAAAGGCAGCCTTTTTCACTTTTGGTGAACTGGAATCCGTGACTACATTAACCAATGAAAAATTTTTTTCTTCAAGTCATTTAAAAATGAAATTGAACTGAAATAACTTCTGATCCATCATCACAGAGAAATTCCAGACCTGGCTATTCTGCTTCTCCTACCTTTGTATTTCCTATATTGAAAAGAAAATTAGACAGAAGAGCAGAGGGCCATTCATGAGAAGAAAGAAGACAAGAGGGAGGCCACTCCTCACTGAGCAGCTCAAAGTAACTGTACGGGTTTTAGCAGTGTGTGAAGGTCATTTCTCCTGCTTGGGTCATTGGGTAGGTGAATTACTTGAATACCTTCAGGCAAGTCATAGCCTAGATCATCATCACGACTCCAACAACAAAACCCAATTCAGTTAATATAAAAACAAAAGAGATTCTGTGACAGGAAAGACCTCAGGAAACATAAATCTCTGTGTAGATGTGGTTATAACTATTCTCAGCCCACAGCTGCTTGGCTTTCTGTTTCTGGGCTTTTTGGGGAAGTAAGGTAAGATTGTAGAAGAGCTGTAAAATTTGAGACCACATGTGCCTTCTCCCATCTTTATTCCTTCCTTTCTTAGTCTATATAGATCCCTTAATTTTTCTGAACCTCAGATTCTTCATGCATAGAATGAAAATAATAATAATGTCTTCCATACGCATTCCCCGTAAAGATTTTGTGAAGACCAGCAAGATGATGTTTACGAAAGCACTTTTTAACTCTAAAGAGCAAGATAAATATTATTTGCTATTAATATTATCCTCCATAATCCTTTTAAGTCATTTTTCTGTTTAAAGAGGTGTTTATTCCACATTAGATTAAACCAAGTCAATTACAAATACATAATTTCTTCCTTGAGCTATCAATAATTAGGTTGAAGTACAAAATTCATTTCCTGCAGACTGTCAGACTAAAATGCTTTGTACATTACACTATGGGATCCTAAGATCTCCAAAGCCTGTGGGACATCACTCGCCTGTTGAGAAAAGACCTTGTTAATTATGGGCAATTTCTTCAAATGTTATCTTCATTAGAATCACACACCCATACGTGCGCACACACACACACACACACTCAACCCAGAGATGGAAGACAACTGATTTTGAGCTGGGAAAACTATGAAAGTATCTGTTGGGTAAATATTTTCAATGTCTCTGCATTTCAGTCTTTTTTTTTTTTTTGTACCAGAAATTGAATTCAGGACCTTGCACTTTCCAGGCAGGCTCTTGTCCCTCTTAGCTATGTCCCCAGCCCTGCATTTCAGTCTTGACTAGCTTGAAATTATAGGTGAAGGTACATATTAGTAGAAACTGAAAGAAAAAAAAGAGTCGAGATTGGTTAAAGGAAAGAATAAAAACAGTCCTCCTCCTCATGACATTCTTTGTAAGTATCCCAGAAAACAAATATTTTTGTATTTATAAAGTACATATCTTCCAAGAAGAATTTAAAACAAAATTTTAATATATCTAAAATATATACTTAAATAACTTTTCCAAGACTTAACATATGTGTTTATTTTGTCTTTAACCATGTTTATAGGGTAGGGAAATAGTGGCTTCCCTCCACCCTCTGAGGTTTTGGCTGGGCTGCAAATAAAATCAAGATAGACAAATTAAAAGGAGAAAAAAACATTCTTAATCACATGTACACACAGAGGAGTCACACGAGAATATGAGACTCAAAGAAAGGATCCTGAACTACAGAGAAGACTAAGGCTGTGGGTCTTCTGGGAGGTGTTGGAAATAAGGTCACGGAAAGGTAAGGGAAATAAATGTATGGTGAATAAACATTGTCTTGTTATGCAGACAAAAATGTCTCTCTAGTAATAAAAGTTTTCTCACAGCAGCCTCTTCTAGAAACAGATACATTTGCTAGTGTATATTTCTTTATAAATGCAAATTTTCTTTATAAAACAGCAGCTTTTCAGAGTTACTCCTGTCTTTACATTTTTCTGAAATAATCTATTAAAAAAGAATATTGTGGAGTGGAATATTCTGGTCACTTACTGTCATATTTCGGGTGATATGTCCTAAGCATTAACACCATTTTGGAAAATAAAATATGATGTGGTACAGGAGAATTGAAGGAAAAAGTAGAAACAAGTCTCACTTATACTGATAATAATTTCCTAGTAACTCAATGATATTTTTGCAATAACCTATTTAATTCCATTACAATCAACAATGCTTTTTGAAAAGTAATATTTCTTTGGACTTTGGAATATTATATTCTCCTCATTTTGCTCTTAACTCTGTGATACTTTATTCTTTATGGTCTTGATTTTTCCACCTTTATTCAACATGTAAAAACGGGATAAATTTGCAGTGTAGTTTAGAGGATTCTTTCTTTTCTTCTAACTCCACGTTCTGTAAGTGATCTCATTTTTACCCACAGGTTCATTTTTACCATATGATTGCCAGTACACCAATCATAAGCTTTCTTCTGAATCTTGAAACTAACCACCAACAATAACATTTTTACTGGGATGCTGGAAAGCTCCCTAAGAATCACAACTTAAAAAAGAAAGAAAAACAAAATAAAATTTAAAAGCCCTGTTCCTTAACTTGGTGGAGTAGAATATCACTCATTCAGTAAGTAGTATTTATGCATTCATTCATTAATTTGCAATCATGTGTGTCAGACACTATTTTATGTGTTTAGAAAAACATCATCAAATAAAATGGGTAAAGATCCCTGCTCACGGGTAGGAACCAATTTTCTTTCCTCATATCTATCCACATAATCTGTATCCATCAAGTCCCAACACTTTTACTATGTAATGATCTTTTAAATCTTTGCATTTTTTACAATGTGGACATCAGCTAGTCTAAGTTACCATCACTCTTACTTGTACCATTACTAAAATAGCCTTCCAAGGAATCTGTCTTCTTCACTGCTATCTCTCTCTCTCTCTCTTTCTCTCTTTCTCTCTCTCTCTGTCTCTCTGTCTCTGTCTCTCTCTCTCTCTCTCTCTCTCTCTCTATATATATATATATATATTTTTTTTTTTTTTTTGCTGTGGCCAGAATGAGCTTTATAAATGCATTAAAAAGAATGTTCATCATTACTGGCCATTAAAGAAATGCAAATTAAAACAATCTTGTGATTCCATCTTAGTCCAGAAAGAATGGCTATCATCAAGAAAGCAAATGCTGGTGAGGCTACAGATAACAGGAACCCTTCTACATTGTAGGAATGGAAACTATCACAATCACTGTGGAAATCAGTCTGGAGATTCCTCAAACAACTAAAACTAACATTTCTTTTTTTTTTTTTTTTTTTTTGTGGGTACCGGGGGGTCAACCTCAGGACCTCGTGCGCCAGCAGGCGCCCGTGCCGCTGAGCGATATCACCGGCCCCTTTTTCGTATGTGGGTTCCAGGAGTCGAACTCGGTCCCTTGCGCTTGCGGGTCAGGCGCTTAAGCCACTGAGCCACCTCACCGGCCCCTAACATTTCTATTTGACCCAGCTATTCTGCTTCTATGTATCTTCGTGAAAGAGTTAAAGACATTATATTACAGTGATCCATGAATACCTATATTTATAGCAGCACAATTCATGATAGTTAAATCTTTGAAACAGCCTATATATCCATCAATTGATGAATGAATAAAGAAAATGTGGTCTTTGCACACAATGGAGTACTCCTCTGCCGTAAAGAAAAATAAACTTGAGTTATGTGTAGGAAAATAGACACACCTTGAGACCATAATGTTAAGTAACATAAATCACTTACAAGAAATAGTTGAATGGAATTTGGAGTGCTGATAGTCATGATACCTGAAATTAAAATCTCATTTTATTATCTTAGTAGATGGAGACAGAATAATGTGCAAGTGAATTTGGATATAGACCAATAGATAATACCAAATCTGAGGAAGAAAATGAAAAAATTGAAAGAGAAAAATGAAACAGAACTTCAGTTATCTGTCAGACAGTACCAAGCAGTCCAACATTTGTAATTATAATACCATTTATAATTGTAAGAGAGAATTAGTTAGACAAATATTTTAGCAAAATGATGGATAAAATTTTCCTAAATTTGCTGTAGAATATAATGCACATATCCAAATTATTTTTTAAATCATCCAGTTAACTAAAAAATGGTGAGCAAAGCTCAATGATGATAGATATACAGGAAAGTAACAGGTATAAAAAAACAAATTACTGTAAACCAAAGATAAAACAATAGAAAATAGTTGGTAAATAAATATAAAATAATATGTATTATCCCATGTACATTTATTTAAAAGAAATGAATATTTAACACAAAACTTTGGGTCTAATACTGTATACATTTATGATACAACTAATATCAGGAAATGTGGGGGATGGTAATGGAGTCTTTTCAAATTTCTTATACTGAATATAAAGTAATAGAACAATATCTCTAAGTAGATACTGACGAGTGAGAAATATACATTATATTTCTCAGAATAAACACAAAATAATACAAAGAAAGGAGGATGGAAATGCAATGTTAAAATTTATCTTTCTAACTCAAAAAAAGTATCAAAAATGGCAGACATAGAAAATAAATAGAAAAATTTAGATCTAAGTCACACCATAATTACACAAAAGTCAAATGTAGTTAAATTTGAATTAAAATGAATATATATGTTCAATTAATGTAGTGCAAAATTAATGAACATTAAATTTAAAATTAAAACTACATTACTGGGGCCGGTGAGATGGCTCAGCGGCACAAGCTCCTGCCTGGCAAGTGCGAGGGCCCGAGTTCGACTCCCGGAACCCACATATGAAAAAAGGGCCGGTGATATTGCTCAGGGGCACGGGGGCCTGCTGGCGCACAAGGTCCTGAGTTCGACCCCCGGTACCCACAAAAAAAAAAATTACATTACTTAAAGTTACATTAAAGTTAACTGGAATGACAAAGAATTTGGTAGACTCGAGGCCCTAGACCTGTACACACACAGACACACAGATTAAATAACAACTGGACCAAAGCCTCCTGTGATAAGAACAGAAACCAGTGAAAAGTTTCCTACTCCCCACACAACCATGAAGCCAACCGCAGCAGACCGGTAGGGAAATTTGTGACACCCTCCTCTCCCTCTCTGTCATTAGGGCCCCTCCCCATGGAGCAGAAACCCTCCATTCTTGTCTCCTTTTTGAGGGAAAGAAAAGCAATAGAATGTGGATAATGCTCTGACTTTGTGGGGCACTGCCCAGAGTGATTTCTACTAAGTCCTAACCAAAACAGAGCCCCAGGTTGGGGATCTGTGAGATTAGAGACAATCAAATGTGCATCAGGGTCCGAAGTGCCAAAAGATGCCAGACTGAGGCCCAGCACCGTGACTTCATACAAGCCACAGTTGCCAATATACTTCAGACAGACATGGGAGGGGCACTAAATAGAAGTGGCCAAAAGGTTTCAAATGAGATAAAATGCACAATCCCAGAGAAGATGCATCAAGAAAAGGCTTCAGAAGTCTGCAGAATCTTTACTCAAGCTGAAGAGAGTTTTATCTTCCATGGATAAAACTAATTGCGATGTCTGGGAGAGCTGGCCAATTCTTCAAATGCCATAATCTCAGCAAGACATAAAGAAACAACCCACACTGACACATTTAAAGGAACTAATTAAATTCCAGAAACAACTTAAAGAAGAGGAAATATATGAATTGCCAGATGAAAAATAAAAATACATTCAGAGTACACAATAAATTAAGAGAGCACAGGTAGACAAGTAAACAAAATCAGAAAAAATATGCAAAACATTGAGAACTTTAATAGAGACATAAATATGCAGAATAATCAAACAGAAATTATGCAACTGAGAAAAATTGAATTGAGAAATTTACTAGAGGGCTGCAATAAATCAGAGAACTCAAACACAGAGCTTTTGAAATGACTCAGAGAAAAGAGCGGAAAGAAAGAAATAAAATTAGACACTGAGAAATTATGGGACACCATCACACACATCAAGAAGTAAAACATAAACATTACAGAAGGAGGAGATAGTTGGGAGAAAGAGGCAGAGAAACTGTTCTAGCAAATCACCGCCCCAAATTTCCCAAACCTGATTAGAAATAGAACAGATATGCAAATTCAAGAACCCCAAAAGTTCAACTAGGATAAATCTAAAGAGGCCTATACCAAGATACATCATAAAATGTTAACACTAACATGTGACAGCACAGATGAAGATCTTATACCAAATGAAATAAGCTAGTGACAAAAATCATAGTTTGCATGATTTCACTCATGTGAAGTATCTAAAATACTCAAAATGATAGAAAAGTAACATAGAAAGATGGTTATCAAGAACAGGAGCAAGAGGGGAAAGAGAATTACATATTAGTGGGTACAAATTTAAAGTTGCAAAATAAAAGAAATCTAGAATACCATTGTGCTCCAATGAGAATAAGCTTTAAAAATTACACACTTGGGCCGGTGAGATGGCTAAGCAGTGTAAATGCCTGCCTGGCAAGCGCGAGGGCCCGAGTTCGACTCCCAGAACCCAATAACAAAAAAGGGGCCGCTGATATCGCTCAGCGGCACAGGCGTCTGCTGGCGCGCGAGGTCCTGAGGTCGACCCCGGTACCCACAAAAAAAAAAAAATTACACACTTACAAACAGTTAAAATGTTAACTTTAATGTTATGTGATATTTCCACAATAAAAATGAATAAAATGTTTCATCTGAAATATACATATATATATGAAAATACAAAGGATTTAGAATGGCAAAAATAAATGAAAAAGAAGACCCAAGTTGAAGGACTTACAGAAGCTGATACCAAGATTCACTCTAAAGCTACAGTCATCAAAACAGTGTGGCATTGACATAAAAATAGATCCTTGCATCAGAACTGTTAGCACAGAAAGAAAGCAAAATGAAATCCAAGCGAAATGATTTCTATTTAAAACACCAAAACAACTCAATGGAGAAAAAATTTACCTTTACATCATATTGTGTTGGAATTATTAGCCATGCCAAGAAAGAAAATAGTACTGTGACTTTCCTTTAGCACCACACATAATCATGACTTCCAAATGGATGACGGAACTAATAAAAAAACACTAAAAATGAAAGCAATAAAAAACACTGTAAGGGGAGAAAAATACGGCGGATTTGTAGGAAGAAGGCAACAAAACTCTCTAAAATTTGCCCTTGGGCCATGGGAATATAGTGGCTGGGAGAGCGCAGGAGGGAAGGAGGTGGCTTCCCTGGACCCAGGAAAGTTCTGAGGCACAGTTCGGGACCCACGGAGCGAGTGCAGAGTGGTTTCCAGGAAAAGGAAGAAGGAGACCGTGGGGAACTTGGAGCTGTGCCAGGAACAGCAGCACCACAGAAGTTCAAATCTGCAGACACACGGTAACAGCTGCCGCCACCCCCCGGCCTCCATGGAGGAACACGAGACAGTGGCAGTGCCGGGGAGCAGTGAAGGACTGAGCTGGCTGGCAGTGAGTGCCTCGGAGGTGCAGCCCTCCCCCGCGAGAGAGCAACTGGCCTGGCGCCATTGTTGGGGGGGCAGTGAAATAGCTCAGCGCCAAAATAGCACTGGGGACTCAGCGCAGCGCCAGCGCACAGTGTTCGGGACTCAGCACGGTGCCACCGCATAGCGCTGGGGACTCAGCGCGGTGCCGCGGCTCTCAGGCCCACGGAAAGTGCACCAATGGTTGCGGGCGAATGGACTGGTCTCCGCCTGAGAGTACACACATCTGCTCACTGCCCCGCCAAAGAGCTGCTCCTGGCTTACAGGTACAGACCTGCAGGGAACAGGGCTCTGTCACCACACGGTGCCTGCCTACAGCAGAGTCAAAACATGGAACTCATTCTCCATTTTTTTTTTTCTCTCAATCGTTTTTTGTTCTGGTGAAGGTGTTTTTTTTTGTTTGTTTGTTGTTTTGTGGGGTTTTTAGTCTTCGCTTTTGTTTTTGTTTCTCTGTTTGTTCTTTCCTTCATTATTCTATCTGGTTTTTATATGAGTGTAAACAGAGCCTCTAACCTCCTTGTGATCGTGGTTCTGATCTGTTCTTCCTTTTATCCTTTCCTTCTCTTTTTCCCACCAATACTCTACACCAGTTTCCCAATGTTAGCAGGATCCCTCTTGGTCCTCCAGCCTTACATCTAATTCCTTCCTCTTCTCCCAATTCTCTATTTCCTCCTTAACTCATTTTAAATTTAAACTCCTGAGGGCAAAATTGACATATTAAGGACTTATATACTGCATATACTTTTTCTGGTGTGTTTTAGATTTTGTTTTATAACCACAACTCTACTTTATATGGTTAAAAGTGGTAAATAACTGGCTAGCTCAGTCATTTTCTAGGCTGTGTTTGATGCTTTAGGTAACAGTATAGCCAAAAGTGACATAATTGTTCTAAACAGATTTTCTTCCTGGTATTCCATGACTGAGATTGTCTAAGGGTCACACAAAATACAGTGGCACAGTAACAAAGAACCAAGGACTGGGCCAAACAGGTAACAACTTCTCATATCCAACAAATTGAAGAGGTAGGATCTGGCAGAAAGCTAAAACCCAAAAACAAGCTTCACTTGGAAGATACTGCAGAGAAGTAGTCATCTCCTAAGGATCTTGAACACTAGCAATAAAGTAAGCTACCATAGGTAATTTACAAACATCACCCCAGGAATTAAACTAAAGAAAGAAAAGAAAATGAGACAACACTTAAACAAGATGCAACCCCACACATTCAATTCACCAAAGGCAAACCTAGGGGGCAATGAGGTGAGACAATCCAAAAGCCACCCACCTGGCATCTCTGAAGTGGTAACAACAAAGCAACTGAATGAGGCTCTGGAAAAAAATCAAATCAGAAATAACCTCACAGATAACTGCAGAGATAATGTCCACAATGAAGACCATGCTTAAGGACACTATAGCTGATACAGACAAAAAAATAGGCGAGCTTAAGAAAATTATAGAAACCATGAATGCTCAGCATAGGAAAGAAATGGAATCCATAAGGCAGATTCAAGCAGATATCCAGGAGAACAAAAATTCCATTGAAAGTATTTGTAGCATATTAAGCCAATGTGAGGACAGGATCTCAGATATAGAAGACAGGCTTGCAATTAATGATCATGAAAAGAAAGAATTCTTAAAAATAGCAAGGGACCATGAAAAATCAATCCAGCAGCTGCTAGATGACACAAAGAGAAATAATTTAAGGTTTATTGGAATTAATGAAAAAGCAGGAGATAGCATAAATGACATCAGAACCCTGTTCACAGATATTATCACAGAGAATTTCCCTGGTAGAGAGAAAAAACTTGATCTTCATATAAATGAGGCTTATAGACCTCCAACTAGCCATGATCAAAAATAAAATCTTCAACCAGACATATCATAGTCAAGATCCCAGAAATTCAACAGAAAAGCAGGATCTTAAAAGCTGTTAGGGAAAAGAGACAAATCACCTATAAAGGAAAGCCCATCAGAATCACAGCTGACTTTTCAGCACAAACCCTCAAGTCAAGAAGAGCTTGGAGGGCCGGTGAGATGGCTCAGCGGCTTAAGCGCCTGCCCTGCAAGCGCGAGGGCCGGAGTTCGACTCCCGGAACCCATATATGAAAAAGGGGCCGGTGATATCGCTGAGCGGCACGGGCGCCTGCTGGCGCACGAGGTCCTGAGGTCGACCCCCCGGTACCCACAAAAAAAAAAAAAGAGCTTGGAATAACATATTTCAAGCTCTAAAGGAAAATAAATTTCAACCCAGATTGATGTACCTTGCAAAACTATCTTTCAAAATTGGTGGAGAAATAAAATACTTTCATGACAAAGAATATCTGAGAAAATTTATGACCACTAAACCAGCACTCCAAAATGTTTCGAAGGACATTCTAGAAGGAGATAACAAGGACTACAACTCCAGGAACCCCAACAGAAGGAATCCACCAGGCAAGGCAGATAATTAAAGAGAGGGAGGGGGGAAAAATAAGAGGGGGAACCAACGACAGGAAAATAATATGACAGGTATAAGTCAATACATATCAGTTTTAATCATCAATGTTAATGGTCTCAATTAGCCAATCAAAAGGCACAGACTGGCAAAATTGGTCAAGAAGCAAGATCCAACAATATGCTGTATACAGAAACACATTTAATTCAGAAAGAAATTCATAGACTGAAAGTCAAAGGATGGAAAACAATACTCCATGCAACAGGAACCCAGAAAAAAGCAGGGGTAGCTATTCTTTTTGCAGACAAAGTGAATTTCAAGCCAAGAATGATTCAGAGAGATAAAGATGGTCATTACATCCTTGTAAAGGGAACAATCCAAGGAGAAGATATAACAAATATAAATATATATGCAACAAGTACCAGTGCACCCAACTATATAAAACAAGTATTAAAGGACATGAAAAATCAAATAAACACTAATATGATTACATTGGGGGATCTCAATACTCTACTGTCACAAAAAGACAGGTCAACTACACAAAAAATTAATAATGAAATATTAGAACTGAACCAAACTTTTGAACAAATGGACTTAGTAGATGTCTACAGAGTGTTCCACCCCACAACATCAGAATACACATACTTCTCAGCTGCACACAAGACATTCTCCAAAATAGACAATATACTAGCTCATAAAACCTGCTTAAGTGAATGCAAAGGAATTGAAATTATCCCATGCATATTATCAGACCACAGTGCGATGAAATTGGAAATCAATGGCAAAAGAAACCACAAGAACTTCCTAAACACATGGAAATTAAATAGCACCCTCCTGAACAACCAATGAGTCACAGATGAAATTAAAGAAGAAATCAGACAGTTTCTACAACTGAATGATAACAACAGTACAACATACCGGAACTTATGGGATACAATGAAAGCAGCGCTAAGAGGGAAATTTATAGCATTAAATACCTATATCAGGAAAATAGAGCAAGCACAAATAAACAACCTAATGGTGAACCTCAAACTTCTAGAAAAAGAAGAGCAGTCTAAGCCAAAAGCTCATACAAGGGAGGAAATTATAAAGATCAGAGCAGAAATTAACATATTGGAGACTAAAAAATAATACAAAGAATCAATGAATCAAAGAGTTGGTTCTTTGAAAGAATAAATAAGATTGACAAACCCTTATCCAACCTTATTAAAAAAAGGAAAGACAAGACTTAAATCCATGCAATTGAAAATGAAAAGGGTGATATTACGATGGAACCTGCAGAAATCCAGAAGATCATCTATACCTATTTTGAAAATTTATATTCTACTAAGATGGAAAATGCAGAAGAAATGGACAGATTCCTAGATATGTATGAATTACCAAAACTGAATCAAGAAGATTTAAAAATCCTAAATAAACAAATATCAATCAATGAAATAGAAGATATAATTAAAGACCTCCCAACAAAGAAAAGCCCACGCCCTGATGGATTCACTGCCGAATTCTACAAGAAATTTAGAGAAGACCTAACACTAATGCTTCTCAAACTTTTTAATGAAATCGAAAGGGAAGCAATACTCCCAAATTCATTCCTGGAAGCAAGCATTACCCTTATACCAAAACCAGAGAAGGACCCAACTAAGAAAGAGAACTACAGGCCAATCTCCCTAATAAACACAGATGCAAAAATCCTCAATAAGATACTGGCAAACAGAATCCAGCAAATCATCAAGAAGATTATACACCATGACCAAGTCGGATTCATCCCAGGGATGCAGGGATGGTTCAATATACATAAATCAATAAATGTAATACACCATATTAACAGAACCAAAGACAAAAATCACATGATCATCTCAATAGATGCAGAAAAAGCTTTTGACAAAGTCCAGCACCTATTCATGATAAAAACCCTACAGAAAATTGGAATAGATGGTCTTTATCTCAATCTGATAAAAGCTATCTATGACAAACCAACAGCCAATATCATACTAAATGGACAAAAACTGAAAGCTCTCTGTCTAAAACCAGGAACAAGACAAGGATGTCCACTGTCCCCACTCTTATTCAACATAGTCCTGGAAACTTTAGCCAGAGCAATTAGAAAAGAGAAAGAAATAAAAGGAATAAGGATTGGAAAGGAAGAATTTAAATTATTATTATTTGCAGATGACATGATACTCTACAGAGAAGAACCCAAAAACTCACTAAAAAATTGCTTGATTTAATAAGCAAATTCAGTAGTGTAGCTGGATACAAAGTCAATTCTCAAAAATCAATAGCCTTTCTGTACACAAATGACAAACACTGAAAGAGAAATTAGGGAAATAATACCTTTCACAATAACATCCAAAAAAATGAAATACCTAGGAATCAACCTCACAAAGGATGTAAAAGACCTCTACAATGAAAACTACAGTATTCTGAAAAAGGAGATTGAAGTGGATATCAGAAAATGAAAAGATATCCCTTGCTCCTGGATAGGAAGAACCAATAAAGTGAAAATGGCTATACTTCCAAAATTGTTATATAGATTTAATGCAATTCCAATCAAAATTCCAACAGCATATCTCACAGAATTAGAGAAAACAATCCTAAAATTCATTTGGAATCAGAAGAGACCTAGAATAGCAAAGGCAATTCTGGGCAACAAAGGCAAGGCAGGGGGCATCACAATCCCTGACTTGAAATTATACTATAAAGCTACTGTGATAAAAACAGCATGGTATTGGCAAAAAAAAACAGACCAGAAGACCAATGGAACAGATTTGAAGATGCAGAAACAACTCCAGACATACTCAGCCACCTTATCTTTGACAAAGGTGCCAAATACATTCACTGGAAGAAAGATAGCCTCTTTAACAAATGGTGCTGGAAAAACTGGCTCTACATATGCCGAAGATTAAAACTAGACCCATATCTTTCACCATGCACTAAACTAAATTCAAAATGCATCAGAGAAATAAATATTAAAACAGAAATATTAAATCTGCTGGAAGTAGCATAGGTAAAACCCTTGAAGACATTGGAGTAGGCAAAGACTTTATGACTAAAACCTCAACCGCACAGGAACTATCACAAAGAATCAACAACTGGGATCTCATCTTATTAAAAAGTTTTTGCACAGCAAGAGAAACCACAAACAGAGTGAAGAGACAACCCACAATGTGGGAAAAAATGTTTGCCAGCTGTTCCTCAGGCAAAGGATTACTATCAAGAACATACAAAGAACTCAAAAAAATCAGACCTCCCGAATTTAAAGACCCAATCCATAAATGGGCCTCTGAGATGAATACACATTTCTCAGATGAAGAAATACAAATGACAAATAAATATACAAAAAAATGTGCAACATCACTAGTCATTTGAGAGATGCAAATTAAAACAACACTGAGATTCCATCTCACCCCAGAAAGAATGGCTATTATCAAGAAATCAACTAATAACAAATGCTGGAAGGGCTGTGGGGAAAAAGGAATCCTTCTTCACTGTTGGTAGGAGTGTCGACTGGTGCAGCCACTGTAGAAATCAGTGTGGAGATTCCTCAAAAAACTAGGGTTGGAGGTCCCATTTGACCCAGCTATTCCCCTTCTGGGTATCTTCCCAGAAGAATTCAAAACATTGTAGCACAGCGATATATGTGCACCCATGTTTATAGCAGCACAATTTGTAATAGCCAGATCTTGGAAACAACTTAAATGCCCATCAACGGAGGAATGGATAAAAAAGATGTGGTATTTTTATACAATGGAGTACTACTCAGCCATAAAGAAGGATAAACTGGAGACTTTTATAGGTAAATGGATGCAACTTGAGAAAATACTCATAAGTGAAATTAACTGGACACACATGTGTAAACACCGTATTGTCTCCCTAGTGTGAGAAACTGAAAGAGTAAATATGATCCAAAATGTACAATAGATATGATGAATCAGAAAGAAACTGGTCAAAAGGAAAGAGAGTCTGGCATGGGGGAATGGGGAAAAGAAAGAAGGGAAAAGAAAAAAAAATTATATTTATATATCAGATGGTTAAGATAGATACACTACTAATTTTGCTTAGTTCATTGAAGAGAAAGTTTTATGCCAGTAATGTTTGGACAATTGAATGCTGATATCTTGTACCCTGAGTAACTAATATAATGTATTAACCATTGTTATCCTCCTATTATGTTGTTTTGAAATTTTGTTCTTTTCTTGTTTTGTTTTGTTTTGCTTTCTTCTCTTTAAAATAAAAAATAAAATAAAAATAAAAATAAAAATAAAAAACACTGTAGAGAAATACCAAAGAGAATTTTCTTTCTTATCCAGTAAAGGCAAACTTTGATACTTAAGACCCAGAAATTGATAGCCACAAACAAAAAGAGATAAATTATATTTCATTTGAATTAAAGTTTGATTCAACAAAATTATATTAAAAATAATAATCAATCTATATAATGGCAAAAAAATGTTTGTGTAAACATTTATGAGTGTATATGAACATATACAAGTACATGCTTACACAAATACACACACATAGTTCTTTCCAGACTATATTAGGAACTGCTAAAATTTAATAAAAAAGGATGAAAATGTGGCTCAGTGGTTGAGCAGTTCCCTAGTATGTGCAAGACCCTGGGTTCTCTGCCCTGCACTACAAAATAAATTTATTAACTTAATTGTATGAAAAACACAATGGAATGAGAGAAGCAAAAGACTTAGACATGCAAATGGCCAATGTCTAATTAGCATATAAAATGTTCTCAACATCATTACTCATTAAAGAAACACACATTAAATTTACAGTATGATACCAGTATCCACCCACTGAGTGATTAAGATTTAAAGCCTGAAGGTGGCAAACGCTGGCAAAGATTTGAAGCAGTGAGAGAATAAGAGCTCTGACACATTGCTTGTGGGGATGTAAAATACCACTATCATTTCAGAGAAGTTTGGCAGTTCCTTATTTGCAGATACCTACCCTGTAATCAAGTAGTTAAACTCTCAGGTATTTATGCAATAGAAATGAAGGTATAATGTCCTGAAAAGTCTTTTCAGAATATTTATAGATATTAATCTCATTCAAAAACTAGAAGCAACCCAAAAGTTTGTGAAAAACGTAGTATCCTTTTAAAATGTGATGTATTCACATAACTGAGTACTATTCAATAATTAAAAAGGAGCAAACTATTGATATATGTCACCATATGGATGAATTTCACAGACAATATGCTAAGTGAAAGGAGACAGGATATGAAAAAGTATATATTGTATAATTCTGTATGTGAGGTTTCAGAGAAAGAAAAACTAGCCTTATAGTAAAAATGATAATTGCCTTTGACAGAAGCAGTACATCATTGACTGGGAGAGGCATAAGGGAAATTTCTGGGATGATGAAAATATTTTAATATAGAGATAAAAGTCACTAAATTATGCATGCAACATGTATAAATTTGAATTTATGTAAATTGTAGCAAAATATATTTCTTTTAAGGCATCCAAGTAGAAAAGATATTGCATAGATAATAATAGTTATATATATTACTGCTGACTTCTTACCAGAAGTTTTAAAAATATTAAACAAAAAGAAACAAAACTGTCAACCTTGAATTTTACATCCAGTATCAATATCTTTTTTTTTTTTTTTTTTTTTTTTTGAGACAGAGTCTCGCTGTGTAGTTCAGGCTGGCCTATGTAGCACAGGCTGACCTCAAACTCACCACAATCCTCCTGCCTCAGCCTCATCCTCCCAAATGCTAGGATTACAGGCCCACTCCACTATGCCTGGCAATATCTTTTAAAATTAAGGCAAAATAAAACATTTTAACACAGACACAAATTTGAAATGATTCATTTCCAGAGGAGTTGTACTATAAAGAATAAGTTTCACTAATACTAAATGAAATTATTCAAGCTGAAAAAAATTATACCAGATGAAATACCAAATGAGCAGGAAGAGTAAGAGCATCAGAATAGAAAAATATTTGGGTAAATACAAAAAGATATTTTTAGTTCATAAATTTTATATATCTTTCAAAATGCTATTAGCTATTTAAAACAATAATGTCATTTGATGTGTATTGTATATATAGAAATAAAATATAAGACAACTAGAGTTCAATGGGTGGGGATATAAACAGAAATATATTGTTTAAGATTCTCTGAAGTAGCAGGCATTATGGTGCACACCTGTAATTCCAGCATTCAGAAGGCTGAAGCAGGAAGATCTCCAGTCCAGTGCCAGCCTACACCACATAGTAAGTTCAAGGACAGCCTGGACTACATAGTGAGACCATAGCTATAAATAAATAAATAAGTAAATAAATAAATAATCCATGTAATAATATTCTATAATATTATTTGAAGGTAAACTGTAATAATGCTTATTTTAATCTCTGGTACAATAATTAGAAAAGTAACATGAATACATTTAGCAAAAGCCAATCTAGGGAATGAAAATGAATACTAACTAACCATAGTGATTCACTTTCCTCGAAAAAGAATGAAAAGAGACTAGAGAAAAGGAGAATAAATGGGATAAATAGAAAACTTAATCCACAACAATAAGTAACATTAAATGAAAGTAAAAGCAACACCCCAAAGAGACAGCAAACATTACCATACTCAATTAAGAAATTATCAGACCATACACTGCTTATCAGAAACACACCTCAAATTTAGAGCATAGGTGGACTGAAAATAATAGGATAAATTAAACAAATACATTATGCAACATTAAACATAAGAAAGCTGGTGTGCCTCTACTCATATCAGAGAAAGTGGACCTCAAGATATAAACAAGGGGGCTGTGAGATAGCTCAGCGGCATAAGCGCCTGCCGGGCAAGCACAAGGTCCTGAGGTCGACTCCCGGTACCCATATTAAAAAAAAAAAAAAAAAAGATATAAACAAGGGCATATAAGAAAAATCCATGCATTAAGAAGCAGAGATAACTCCCAGTGTATTGGGATGCTAACATAATTAGAGGCGATGCAGGACTGTCTGTAATGCACAGTAATTTTGTTGGATAATTTTATGCGTCAACCTGAGTGAGTCATAGGGTGCCCTGATTAATTATTGCTTCTGGGTTCTTTAGGGTATTTCCAGACAACATTAACATTTGGAATCAGTAAAGGGGATTTGTTTCTTCATAGCGCTTAAGTGTCATCTCATGGGTGTGGGCCTCAGTAGCACAAAAGGTGGAGACAAGAGGAATCCATCCCGTTCTTCCTGCCGCACTGTTTGAGCTGGCGCATTCCATCATGATCTTCTCCTGTGAAGGACTCGGATTTTTATCATGATGCCCCTGGATCTCAGGTCTGTGCATTTAGACCTAATTGCACCATGCACTTTCCTGGGTACCCAGCTTGCAGATGGCAAATCTTGAGTTTTCTCAGCCTGCACACTCATGTAAGCCAATTCCATGTAATGAATCTCCCTGTAGCTACATATCTGCACTTAGATCAATGTATATATATTTCCTATTGGTTCTTTTTCTCTGGAAAGCCTGATAATTACAGTAGTCATGAGGGACTCCAGTGATATTAAAGCCAAGATTTCATACAGTGAAATGAAGAAATGGCAGGAATCTATCCATCCAAGCCCTTGTTTGACTATTATAACATAAGTCATTTTACCTTTAAACTTCCTGTATGTGAACTGATATGGGTCTTTATGGTTTAATCTTATTTTTGGTCAATTTGTAATATTCATACTATAACATATCCTATTTGAAATGATGCAAAATAAAATGATTGCTAAATTAAGTAAATAAAATGAAAATAATGCTGCAAATGAATGACATCAGTTGTGAAACGTTAGAAAATCTCTGAGTCATTTACAGTGGCAAGGCTAATACTGGAGAAACACAGCTTTTTCCATCACACTCTGGGTCATGCAGATCCATTAACAACACGGATTTTCTGATCAACCAATCAGTGAGGTATTTGAAAATAAGCTTCATATGTCATGCATATTGGTAGTCACCATTCTTGGTTTAAAGTTTTCTTTTATGCATATTTCTTGAATTACATTAAACTGAGTCTAATCAGAGGGAATCAAATCAACTTTGGCTTACAGATTTGCTCCAAGGTGGACAGGCCACATCCAGTGATGACATTCTTTCCTTCTTCCTATAAAGCCAATAGTACCAAAGCATCTTGCTAATGTCATCTAATGCTAATCACCACCTCTAAACACCACAGTCAGATTCAGTTTCCATTGTTTTAATACCTCACAATAGGGAATAAATTTAACACATATTTCTTGGAGAATGCACCAAACTATACATACTAAACTCTATCCAGACTACCGCATAGCCTCTGTCTCTGTCTCTGTCTTACTCTCTCTCTCTCTCTGTCTCTCTCTCTCTGTCTCTCTCTCTTTCTCTCTCTCTGTCTGTCTCTTAACAAACCAGGGCATCACGCATGCCAAGCAAGTACTCTGCCACTGAGCTACAGTCTAGGTCTCTATCAGTCTTTTTGTGTTCACACTCTCCTGCCTTCTGTAGGATTGATGGACTCGTCTTTTTGCCTGTATCATCTTAAGCCTTTATTTATTGCTTTTGAGGGTAAATATTTATGTTCCGCTTCTAGCATCTATTATATTATGATATATTTACTCCGATGGTATCTTCTAAGAAAGTAAAATTAATATTTCTTTCTTCTAAACAAGAAAAAAAAATGAATCTACTTCAACCATCACCTTAATTATTGCTTGCTTATTTTGCATATCATTAATATCTGGTTTTTTAATTCCTCATTTTTTCTACACATGCAAAACAATCACTATTTTGATATTTAGTTTTAATACTTATATTTCTCACTATAATTTACTTAATTTTTTCCTCATATTCACTTCTTCCATACTACTTCTTCCTTCTGTATTTGTATTCTTCTTCTTCAGTAAATTTTCTACATATAAATTCCATGAATAGTACTTTCACTTAGCATTTTTTTCAAATATCTTTATTACATTCATGGCTGTGAATTATGGCTTGACTTGATACATAATTTTAGGGTGACAGTTTTATTTTTTTTTTCTCAGTACTTCGATAATATTATTCCAGAAGTCTTCTAGCTTCGATTTTTGCTAAGAATTTCACTGATACTAAAAACTATTTACTTTTATATCGTGATCTTTTATTCTTTTTCTTTTTTATAGATCTGACTTTTTATCACTTTGAGCATTGAAACACACCTTGCAAACACATTTATTTTAAAGTCTCTTATTCCTCTCTTTCCTGTGATTCTTTATGTATGAATTTGGTAAGTCTGTTGTCTACTTTTTTTCCATGTATGTAATAACATCTTCCATGGTCAACTCTCTCTGGAGTCTTATGCAAATTCTAAATACTGGAAGTCTGTAGGTGGTGACACTTTTAGAAGTGCCTTTGCCTAGGACCTATGGGGTAGGCTATTTCCAATTTCTATATCAATTTTTCTACTTATGATTCTTCTAAATAATTCAGTTAGTGTAACTTTGGGCTCCAGACAAGTACAGGACAAAGATATAAATCTCTTCTTGATAATTTCATGCATGCCTATGTCCTCAAGTGCCATTGGGCAGTGAGCAGAGATTTCAGAGAATTTAAGACCCCTAGTATACAACAAAGCAGCCCTAATTTTGACTTAGGACTCACACTGAAAGACAGGGTGCAATCTTCATTGTATGAGGGAATTGAAGTCTTGGCCAATTTTTGCATGGAGCATTAAAAACTGAAGCCACTATTATGCATTGTTCTTATTCTCCCAGAGGCAATATGGCTTCAACTCTTGCTCATTATCATTGCTCTGGAATTATTTTTCATTTCTTTCATTTTGAATATTTATCTTCCTTGCTTTAAATGCCATATAACTCTTTTCAATTCATTTCAATTACATTATGCAGCAGTGTTATGCTTGCAGAGTAAAGAGCAAGGGTTTCTACTCTAAGTCTTCCATTCAGTCTACAAGTCTGACAGTCCATTCGCTCAGTCCCTGACTCTCTTACTACCTTAGTGCTTTCCTATTTCCTTTTCTCCTACCCAAAGTGACTTTCATCTCTGTATTTCCCAATTCAAATTCCAGATGTAGAGTGTCTGATTAGACTCTCCAACAGACACTGTCCTCTGAGCAGATATCTCATGTTAGACGTCATATGTTAATAGCCATTTTATGGATTTGCTTCTGTTGGTACTAGACAAATCAGTGAGCTCACTAAAGGAACATTAGTTAGCCTTTCCTAGTATAAAAGTAGATTGGAATTTGAAATGATGTTAGAGCTGATGAGTACTATTATTAACATATTCAACATATCCTGTAATATGAGGCTCAAGCATACAAAATGAGCAATAACTGGGTTATAACTTAAAATGTATCACATTGCAGATATGCAATATTATTTGTTAGACTGGATACATCAATGAGTGAATAACCTATGTCTTCATATAAGTTCTTCATTCATTTGCTTTAAGCAAACATTTTCTCTGTCCTTCAATTTTCCATTTGTATAATAGAATAATATTAGCTCTGCCTACTTCACTGATTGTTATGAGAATAGAATCACGAGGAGATAGAATATGTGGAAATATAAAATGTGATTTATTGCTATTGCCTCTAACATAAACAGAAAACTATGCTTTAACTCACAAAACCATTTATGTAGTCTTGTTATAATCTGCAATGACAAAATAATAAGGGTTGTTAATCATCAAACCATTCTTGATCACATTTCATCATCATAATGTGTCAATGGTGTCAAAAATATGAACAATGACTTAAGAATTCTGTTAGTTGGAAACGTTATTAGCAGCCTGAATTTTAAGGAAAAATGAGACATTGGAGCCAGACTTATCTGGTTTTCAAATCCCGGTTGTGCCTCTTTTGGCTGTTTGATCTTGCAATAAATTAGTTTTTCTGAATCTCTCTTTTCACACCTATGAAATGGGGATAGTTATCCTGCCCTTGTTATAACTGGGATGATTAGATGCCTTGATTTGTGTCTAAGCAAGTAGAGTTTGCTGTCTCTCCCTCTCTTTAACCAGTCCCTACTTATTTCCAACACAATTCTGTTTTTTTTTTTAATTCAAGGTCAGAGAGATAAAAAAGACTGTATACTAGGAAGAAAATATTTATTTTTAAAGGAAAACGATATCCATAAAAACAAAAATGTGTAGAGCTGTGGCTTTTTTCATACACTTCCGTAGAAGCCATCAGAAATGTGCTCCTAGAGAGAGATCTGCATTTAATTGAACTCAATATTTAGTCTCAGTGTCCTTTTTTGTGAAATTAACGAAACTTTCTGGATAAAATGCCTAGCCTAGTATTTTCCGGACTAAGTTGTGTGTAACAAACAATGTCATACGTTGTAGACATGCTGTTGGCTGTGACTCTGTTAGACTAGAGAGAGAAAGGTTGGATTTCCTTCATTTCTACACTGTTAATTCGTCAAAAGACAATGTGTATCATAAAAATAATTAACAAGACATGGCTTTGATCTGTTTTTCAAAATTTGAAAGTAACCATGCAGTGCACTTCAAGAAATTCTCTCTGTGCCTTTTGCGTGTAACTGTTCACTGTTCTGTTGTGGTTTGTTGCTGAATTAATGATAATTGATTAATTAATAGATTTATATCTCTGAATAAAATTTGAACTTTCTAAATTAAACATATTGAAAGCTCTTTTAAGGGTATATAGGGTTTGATAAAATATAATAACCAGAAACCCTGTTTCAATTTTAAAATTTTTGTTTCTGTGAAGGTCAGGTTTTGTTGTAAGACTACGTGTCTTGTGTTGAATATGGGCACTGTCATAACTGACTGAACCTTTAATTGTAGACTTTGAATGGATTTCAAAGGAAGAAGAATTTACTTTATTTATCTTTGGTTAATTATCTCTGCATTAATGGCCCGACTGCTGTTATTCATCGTATGGAAAGCACAAATAGAGAGCTAGAGTCAGGAAGAACACCTCTAGACAAGGTCTTTCTCTCTACTGTCAAAGAGACTTACTGTTTCTATAATGGGTCCTAGAAGATGCAATAATTCTCAGGGTCTTGAGGTTTGATTAATGGTCAAAAGCTTTCTGACTCACCATCATATGAAGTGACTGTATTAGTTATGGTCAATTATTTACAAATGGAAGATACCCACTCCAACAATTTTCAGGAAAACAATAGGAAATTTATTGGTATACATGACTGAAAAGTCTAGAGCTGGAAATTCCTTTAAGTATTGCCTGACTTAGGGACTCAAAATAGATTTTCAAGAATCATTCTTTATTATTTTGACTTCTCTTTCTCACTGTGTTAGCTTAATTCACGTGTTTTTTTTTATCATGTAGAAAGAAGGTCTTAGTCACTCTTATTCTCTCAGCAATCCATTAAAAGATAATTTTCTTTCCTAAAAGTTCCAAAGCAGTCCCAGTTGAATTTCTTTGGATTACATGTCTTCTCTAAACTAATTATGATAGCCACAAAATTACTACTTATTGGACAACCTCAAGTTTACTCTCTTTTGGATCTCATCCTACTCACTCAGCAAGGAGTGAAAGAAGGGAAGAGCTGTATACCCTAGAAAATCATAGCATTACCACTTTGAAAATGGAGTATGGATACTGGGTTACAAAAAATATACTGGTTATGCATTTGTCAAGAATATGATTTCTGGGTTCAGCTTCAAAGTTTAATGTCCAACCGTAAGTGATGATGGCTAGCTTGTTACTTCAAAATGATTTATAAAGTACCTTCTATGCGTGGGAGTCATATATAGAGAATGCAGGACCTAAGCAAATGGCAATAATTGTGTGTAAAAAGAAACTTACTATGAAACATCTAAGTAAATCAGTATGTACAGGCCAGAGAACAAAAAGCATAGTTCTCATGATTCAAACTTACACCAACATGGATCAAGAAATAGCTTCAAAGTTGCATTTGCTTCTGGCAAGACTCTGGCTCTCTCTACATGCAACCCTTACAACCTCACCAGAGAATACTGGGGCCATTCATTCCCACCATGCTCTAGAGTTCCTATTTGCACCACCTATTACTGCAAAAAAAAAAAAAAAAAAATCAAGACCTTCTGGCCACCCTCAAAACATCAAACTCTGCTCCTTGGAAAGCTCTTCAAATCTCCCCAACCTGATCCTATCATCCTATCCATTTATCTGCTGGAGTCAATAAGACTAATTTCATCATCAAAGATACATTAACACAATCCTCTCAGGAGACCTTTCCTGCATCATAATTCATGTATAATTTTGTTTTTCCTTCTTCACATCTCTCCTCCACTCCTCAAGCCCTGCAACATTTTGAAACTCAGTGAGTCATCAACAAAATCGCTGGTATTCATCTCCTTTCTGTAAATTCTTTTCTTACTGGATGGAAACTGGATTGCCAGTAGAGATACTGTTTCTTCTCTAGCCCTCTCAAGCTGAGCCTGTTTTCTTTCCCTCCCCCTTGTACAACCAGCTATTGGTAAAATAAATACCCTCCTTTCTCTTTGTTACTGCTCTGGGACCACTGTCCCTTTCTCCTGTGTAAATCAGGATTAAATTTTATATAAATCACCCAGATTACTTTCCAGATGCAGTTATCCACTAACCCCTGGTCTCCCCCCTACCAATTTGTGATTTTATTACCTAGATCACTGCCATTGCCAGTATAGCATTACCTGAATTCTTGGTGATTAAGATTAACAAAGACTATGGGTAATTTGGTCCCTCAATTTCTTGATCTCCTTTCCTACAGTGGTCCTATTTGTAATCTACCTCCCTCCCTACTGCTACTCTCTCACAGTAAACATTATGATGTGGAAGAATTTCAACTTTTCCATAATCTGTTGGTAATATTTTGTTCCTAGCTCACTTAACTTAGAACACAAATTCCAATAGTCATTTGATTTTACCAAGATCACTAATCTATTGGATGTATGACTTTTCACTATTTCTACACTCCCTCATGTCCTCAGGTCATTCCTCCTAGAATTTAGATTCTAGTCAATCAACACAATCAAGCATTGACATGCGCTCTCCCTCCCCATCCTAATAATCCATCCCTCCACTTACTTCCTGAACAGGTACAGCCAAAATGATGGAGTAAAACCCACAGTATGCTAGATTATCCTCTATAAATCATATGGTCACCACTGTCATGTAGATCCTTATTGCTCTCCAGAAATTATCCCACATTTTCCCTGGAATATTCACTCTCTTCCTTTCCTAGTGACCATTGCATACTTGGCCATTTTATCTAAAATTCAACATCTCCTCTCACATTCTCAGTCTAGGCTGATTACTTTGATCATTTTAAATTTAGAATCAATAGAAGAGGCTGACTTCAAATTCCCAGCACAATAACTACTCATCGTCCACTGTCTCTCCCTTTGCTTTGAACTGTGTGCTATTGAAGAAAACTCTTCTAATTGCACTAGATTCCACTTAATCAGGGTCATGCTTCCAGCGATTTGTTCCTGTCTACCTTGCATGTTTATTTTTCTTTTGCTATCTAGCTGTCTTCACACCTAAATGTGAAGAAAAACACAGAGAGATGGTAAATAGTTACAAGTTAAACTTAGACTATTTTTCTAAAGTGAAGTTTTATTGTAATTATTTTCATCAGTGCAGGAAAAACAGAACCAAGACACTTTTTGATGTCACTTTATACCCCCACAAGCATCTCATTTCTTTATTCTCCTTCCTAGCCAGATTCCACTGACAATTACCCTAATGCTGTAGTTAACTGTCCTTCTCTACTTTCTTGAATTTACTCCAATTAGGATTTTGCGCTTCACAAGATTCTTGTTGTCAATTTTGCCAATTAACTCTTTCTTGATAAAACCAGTAGTGAATTCTCAGTCCTGATCTTACTTGGTCCAGCCCCTGAACATGACATCGATCATTTCCTGTACTTTAAATTCCTTTCTTCGCATGCCATCCAGGGCTCTGTATTCTTCTGGTTGTCATTTCAGACTTTTTTGATTCTTTCTCATTATCTTGACTTCTCATCAGTTGGATGCTTCAGTCTTTATTGTCTTTCTTCTCCCAATCAGCATCCATTTTTAAAATAATGATTTCTGATTGTTTCAATATGAATATATCCCATTTAGTTCTGTCAAATGGTAGCCTCTCACCATTAACCTATCACTTAAACATCATTATTGATTCTACAAACAGCTTGAAATAAAAAAAAAATAAAAAACTCTGATCGCCTCTCTCCATCAAAGTTCCATCTTTCCATTTATTCAAACCAAAAACACGAACGGATTCTTGGCTACTCTCCTGCCTTGACATTACTCAGAAAATCTTGTCTGTTCAACTTTCAAAATCACATGGTTTGGAAATACATTTTATTGCTCTTCTGACAACACGCTAATCTAAATCTCTATCATCTTTTTCTTTGTTTCCTACAGTAGCCTCTCAATCCCATTTTTGTGTCAGTAAATTTTATTCTCCATAAAACAGGCAGTTATTTGTTAAACTATAAGAAGATCATATTACTCTGCTCTGACCACTCCAAGAGAGCTCAGCTCTGTGTGTTTCTGTTCTTTATCTTGGGGGGGATGAACTTCTAGGTAGCATTTACAAGATTCCTTGGTCTTTGGATTCTATTTGGATTCAAGGATGGAAAGCACTAGCTAATATTTAACGGGAAGATGGAGAGTAAAGTCTAGATATTCCCTTGGTTTCACCTGGGTCAAAAAGTGTTGGCTGAGTACCTCTACTGAAAGCCACAGCTGCTGTTCCACAGTTTACTGCATACAAATACCCCTGTTTACCTATACATATTTTTGTCCCTTGCCATTTTAGGTCCAGAGTAGTGATACTTTCTGCTGATACTAGCACTGTGTGATATACTATCTCATACTTTGTTTCCTAAACCTTGTCTGCACATCTGTGAATACGGAATTTATTAAACTATCTTTAAATTTCCCAGTTTCTGGCTGTCATCTGTTTTCTGCTACTTTAAGTATTTGCCATCTAACTAGTAGCAAAATGAAGTCTTTAAAATGTCTTATAAAGAAATATATTATTGTCTCCTCTGTCCAGTATCTAACTGCATGGCCTACTTGTCGTACTTGTACTCCAAACACAGGACTTCTCATAGGGACCTTCCATCAACACTATTTAAAATTGGAAGTACTGGGCCGGTGAGATGGCTCAGCGGCGTAAGCGCCTGCCTTGCAAGCGCGAGGGCCCGAGTTCGACTCCCGGATCCCACATACGAAAAAGGGGCCGGTGATATCGCTCAGCGGCACGGGCACCTGCTGGTGCGCGAGGTCCTGAGGTCGACCCCCGGTACCCACAAAAAAAAAAAAAAAAAAAAAAAAAAATTGGAAGTACTCTCTCAGTACTCCCCACCCCTTGAGCCTTCTCTGTCTACTTCTATATCACATTCTGTATCATACTCATATATATTTTTTTATTTTCTAACTCTTAGCACTAGAATGTAAGCTGGGTAGAAGAATGAAGTTTTCCTGCTTTGTTCATTTATGTTCCTGTTTTTTGTAATAGTGCAGAGCACAGAATAGGTACATAATTAAAGTACGTGTTGTTGAGCGAGTGAATGAATGAAAATATGGAAGAATGCCATGTGGGATTTAATAAGACAGCAATCAATTTCTGCGGTTGGCATCATAAAAATGGTATTTGAACTGAACGTAGAGAATGGACGTATGAGATGAGGAAAGTATTTTCCCAGACCGTAACATCCTGAATATGTCCATATTGGTACAAAAATGTTCAAGAAACAAGTCTTTTAGTTGGATGGTTGTGTTCAGTCCATATATAGAAGCAAAAGAATGTCAGATTCTGAAGAAAGACATAGTTTAGTGAATGGAGAGCCCAAAATGCAAAGTAAAACAAGCACAAATAAATTCATCCTGGAGAAAGAGAGTTAAAGCGTCATGGTCAGAAAGCTAGTCTAAAAACATTGATTCTGTGATTAGCAGACACATTTGGGAAGGGATGGTAGAGTCATTCAGGGAAACTGGAAAGCTGTTATGACAAAGATGAATCATGAATCTCAGTAGTAGTGGTGACCATGGACAGGAAGGCTGATACATATATATTGTCTGCAAGAATGGACTGGCCTGTAGAGGACAATATATATGATGCAAGGTATTTGGAAGAATTCATCTTGTTAGTATCATCTGACCTTACATCAAGACAGTACTTTGTTTCATTTTTCTAATATCATCTGGATTTTGAAACAATGGACAGGTTTCATTTTTTTTCTGTTTTAGCCAGAGATACTCTATAGTACACTGTAGGTAGACAGTATTTATTACAGCTTGCTGTTCTGGCATTTTGAGCTTATTAATAGCAAGATCACAAGCATAACATCTGCCGATGAGCCTGGTGCTGATTCTAGCATTGGCTCTTATTGCAGACAGAGAAGAGCAGGAAGGGGCATCCTAAATTGAAGTGGCAACCAGGCCAGGCATGACACAGCTGCAGCTCTTTCCACCCCTGCCTGGTCATGGATCATCTATCTTCAAGTAATGCTGATGGCCACATTTATTGGTGCTGATGCATGTTGGGAGCTGCAGGATTCCAATATTGAAATTCATTTCATACAGTGATGAACAGAAGCTCAAAGAGATGCCTTCGATAAAATACTGCATCAGTGATGGAAGGGAGATATAAGAAAGAGGCTCTTTTCCTTTGTTCCCAATGGCAATCATTATGATAATCAATTTACAGAAACATTAATGGAAAAATTTATACGTGCCAGTCACCAGGCTAAGTGCTTAAATTAGAAATTCAGTATATAGTATTTCCTCATCAGAGCTGTAGCGTAACAAGTGAAACAAATATATACACGTTTGTGTTTCTATCAGCAGTATTATGAATGATGCAAGAGTAAGAGATGGAACATCCAATTCTGCCTGGGAAAATTTCACAGATTTCAGAACAGTTGAACTTGAAGCATTGTAAGAGCTCTTATACGAAGGAGGAAAGGGCAGGCTTTCAAAGCGAAAGTAACATTAGCAAAGGCATATAAGACATACAACTACGTGGCATGTTCAGGAAATAGAGCAGTGTGTATCTAGCTTAAATTCTTGAAATACTTGGGAAGAAGTAGGAGAAAAGAATTTCGAATGACTTTTTGGACAAGTAATTGAGGATGCAAGAAAGCGAAGAGATCTCTGGGATCTGTTCTGATTTTGGCATGTTCAGGAAATAGAACAGTGTGTATCTAGCTTAAATTCTTGAAATACTTGGGAAGAAGTAGGAGAAAAGAATTTCAAATGACTTTTTGGACAAGTAATTGAGGATGCAAGAAAGCGAAGAGATCTCTGGGATCTGTTCTGATTTTGTGCAACTCAACTAGCATTTTATGCTTTTATAGAGAATGTCAAGTTCTTTTACACATCTGAGTTTGAACTACTTTGAGATATTCCTGAGGTGCATCTTCAAACCTACAAAACTTCTTGGTTCCCTGTTTTTTTACACCAACTTGTAGAACATACCTGAATTGTACTGATGGCACAGCTAGTATCTTACTCGAGGGCCCATAGCAAAGGAATTACAGTTTGGATTCGAACTCAGATTTCCTAACTTCCTGAGATGTTGCTGTTTATGCCCTGTGTGATTTCCAAACCAGGCTCTATTCATTTTTGGGGTATCATGAAATATATCACAATAAGACGGTTGCTATGAGTTTGTTTTGGGTAAGAGATAAGGTCATAAAGCTATTAAGAAGACAAAAGTTACCATTTGTTTAACCTAATTTACAAACTAGTCACCTTAGACCTTGAGACTTAAATTGATTTAGAGAAATTGGAGGCACCAGAGTTGAATTATAACAAGCTCCATGTAAACACAATATATCTTCCCAGAGCTACTGGTTCCAGACGGCAGCAGAAAACAGATAAGGAAGAAGCTAACTGTTTCGCTTTACAAGTGAGAAATGTATGTTATAAGGACTAGAAGTAAACAGAGGGAAGGAATGGATATGACTCATCTGAGAAAAATCCCCCTACTTTTTAAGCATTCTTCCTAGTATCATTCGACGCTGAGTGCTGGTGGGTGTGTATATATGGAGAGGGTAGGGTATTATTTAAGCATTATTCAGTGAACCAAAGAATCATGGAATTACAGCATCCTACGAAATCTCTCCTCCAATCCCATCCATTTTGAAGACTCAGATGTATGAGATGGAGAGGATAATAGTACTTGTCTAATATTATACAACCATTTCAGTTCAGAGCTAAGAGCAGAACCTCAGTTACTTCAGAGAAAGCAATTACCGAGTGGTTGCTTTTTGGAATAAACAGTCACTTCCAATATCTCTAAAGGCTATTCTAGAATAAAACTTAAGTTTCAAGACTCAGACCCATAACAACAATGTGGCTCACCAGCCCCGTCTATCTTGCCTATGTATCTCCATCCCAGAGCTTGACTTTCCTCTCTGTCAAATAGGGGAGAAGCTGGGCAAGGGAGAGAGCAGGACTGCAGAAAATACAACTTTTCCCCATGCTGTCATTGTTTGCTAGGCAAAAGAATGTCCTAACCAGAGGGAGCCAGGTTTCATTCAAGATGTGGCGCCTCTATAGCCAGGGAAGAATTTGAGAAGGCTAAAGACCAGTCAGTTTTTGAAGGTGCAGTCCTTAATTTATTCAACTGAAAAGTGAAAAGCTACCTGTGTTACTATGGCTCTAAAACATGTCCTTAAATCCTTTGGCACTACCCCCTTCAAGAGGGAGAGGCACATACATTCCCCACCTGTTGACTTTGAGCTGGACTTATACTTCATGCCTAGCAAATGGAATATTGCAGAAACGATAGTGTCACTTTGTAGATAGATTAGGTCATGAAAAGCACTTTGGCTTCCTCCTTGATCTCTGTTTTAGATCACTTGCTCTGGGGTACTCAAGCAGTCCCATGGGGAGGTTCCTATAGGGGAGCCCAAGGCAAGAAGCTAAGGTTTTCTACCCACATCCGGCCTCAGTGGAAGACCTGGCTTCTCCATCTGCAGCAAGACTCAGATGAGGACAACGCCAGCCAAGAGTTTGGAAGTCTCCCCCTCATTTGTAATGCTGAGCAAGAACTAGGCCTCTAAGCTGTGTCCGAATTTCTGACCCATGGAAACTGAGGTAATAAATACTCATTGTGTTAGTTTCTAAAGGGTGATTTCTTACAGCAATGCAAAACAACCATATTATTATTCCTACTTCTTACTTATTCAGATACCATTTTCATTGTCTTTAACACTTAAAGCAATCAGTAGCTAAACTTTCTATTCATAAATTTCAGATATAAAAGATTCCAGTTGGACCATGTGCTTTTAACAATACCCCGTTATTCTACAATTTAAGAAAATTCTCATTTTCTTACCTTTCTTTGCTAACAAAAATACTAATACTAATATTAATAATAATAATAACACTACTAAACACATATTTTATAGATTTTAGGGGTTCATATTTATCAGGTAATTTTATCTACCCTTAGGAATTCCAGATAGATATTGTATTATTCCCATATGATACATAAAGAAACCAATAATACAAGAATAAAAGTGTGCTATTGAAAGTCAGACATTCCATAAAAGAATTTGTATTTCAAATTATGTCTTCTGAGTCCACTGTAACATTTTTATACTACATTAAGGGTGTTTATAATGAAAATAACCATCCAACTTCCTTCTCTAAACCCTGCCACCCACTACATACCGTGGCTCTTCACTCCAAAACTGGGGAGATCCTACACATCTCCCTTCTCTTTTATATTACTGATGCTTAGAAATGGGTTAGTGGCCTATATTTATTTTTCCCTTGTTTTGTGAGTGTCTCTTCTTAGATATCATCTACAATAATTGTCTTCACCCATAAACAAGTCCTTATATCTTAAACATCTTAATCTGTTTTAGATGACCAGTGACATGGAAATAATAAAGTGTAGGGCAGTGGTCTCCTTTGGCTACCCAGATTAGTAACTGCATTGATTATACCTATAACTTCATCTTTTGTATATTGTCATTCTCCTGTTTTATGTAATTTCATAATAATGTCAATAGTATAAAAATAAAGTATTATAAATGATAAAGGATTTTTAAATAAAAATTCAAATTCAGTATTTAGCAATGTGTTTTTCAGGCTTTTTACTTTACAAAAAAGAACACTGTTTACCATATGAGGATTTGTTTTTATCTTTTTATTCCATATTTAGAATATATCATCATTGATTTTCCACTGAATAATTTTCAAAAATTTTAAAAGTACTTAAGGCAATTATCCTTTACAAAAGCACACATCTAAATCATTCAGGGAGATTTATTTACTAGGCTGGGATCAATCCCAGCTATTTACATTTTTTTGAAAGATGATGTTTAATTCTGGTTAAGAACCACTTCCACAAGGTGTTTTAAAACATGGTGCAGTTAATAATAAATTAACTGAAAGCATGTGACACAGCATATGACATGAATAATATAAATAAGATACTATATGATTTGGGGTCTTAAGTAAAAATAAATGCATATCCCATTTTATCTCAATCTTTAAAATAAAACAAGGGAGTATTAAAATACCCATTATGTAGCATAAAATAAAAATAACTCAAGATCTGATTTCAGAATTTATTTGGAATCTGCCTCCTTTCTTCCCATAGAAATATTTCCATGTTGTTCTTTGCATTTAAATGCTTTTAAATGTTTGAAAGTTTTCAAATTATTCTTAAAAGGATTTTGAATTTGTACCTTACACTAGGAAATAACACTTCTTTGTTCAACCTTATAGCTTGCTGTCATGTATTAACTCCTTAGAACTCATCTATCTTTACCAGCCCGAACAGAGCATTTTTCTTAGACTCAAATGATAATTTACATAATAAAAAGTCATATAAAATTCAAATCTTTAATACAAACAATTCAAATCTTAGAGAGACTGTTACCCACACTAGCGTTTGTTTCTTTCTTTATCTGAGCTTTTAGCCTGCTCAATTTGAATTCCCTGTTTAGTGCTTTAGATAAATGGATCATGTGTGGTTTTTTAATGACCATGTTATATGCTCTGCTGTGTTCTAAATGCCTTCAGTTCTTCTGAGGCTACTTGAATATTCAAAATGAAATGGCTCATTTGCAGATAGTTTAAGCATCACATTCTTAGGGAACCAAAGCCACTGAAAGGAAAGTAACCAAGTACAGTAACTTCCACATTTTTAAGCATGCTTTCTCTTCAAGAGAGGCTGTCAATATTACTATGCATTCATTCAACAACTTTTTTTTTTTGTGTGTGGGTACCGGGGGTCGACCTCAGGACCTCGCATGCCAGCAGGCGCCCGTGCCACTGAGTGATATCACCGGCCCATTTTTCGTATGTGGGTTCCGGGAGTCGAACTCGGGCCCTCACGCTTGCCAGGCAGGCGCTTATGCCACTGAGCCATCTCACCGGCCCTCATTCAACAACTTTTACCTGAAGAAAATTTATGTAAAATATCTACTATTTTCTGTGTGCTGTTTTATCTTGATACCTTGGGGTGTTGGCAACCAAGTCTTTCTATTCTTTCATCATCAGAGCAGGAGTCCTGTTCAGGCTATCTCATTTTTGTCTTTTATGTAGAAGAAGCAATACTATGTATTTATGTATTTGCCAAGTTCAACCCAATTTTTCTCTTCCTAGGGACAGAGAAAGACTATGTTTTGTATGACTTTCCCTATGACCATATCAGGATTTAGAGCTAGTCCTGGTCAATAAATCTTGTGAAAATAATGGATGTTGATTTAAGCTGAAGCATAGACCAACAGCAAGCAACACACTTGGCAAAGCTACAAAAAAAAACAAAAAAACAAAAAAACACTAAGTCTCTCTGTAGGACATGTGGCATAAGCAAAAAATAAGGCTACCTGTATGGAATTGCTGAAATACTGGGATTGTTAGCCCACCATAGCTTATCTTATTCTAACGCATATGGTAACTACAGCAATCCCATCAAGTCACAAATGTCAATGTTTGATATTTCATGTTTTATAAATACACTCTACAAATCACTCTATTCAACTGTCTTCTTGTGTTGAGGCAATTCTGAGGGCTAAACATGCCCCATAGTTTGATCTATTGCCTGCAAAAACTGTGTTAAAATGATGATTCGTAGTCCTCCTTGGCTGGAGAAAATCAGAGCCTACAAGAATAAAGAGGAGTAAAAGAGAAGTAAAAATTAATGGTTCTTAAACATTTTGTGCATCAGAATCATCTGAGAAATTTATTTAAAGTACAGATCGGCCACACCTCAAAGATACTTATTTAGTTACTCTTGGATGGGGTCAAGAACTATCCATCTTGTTATGAATATAAAATGGTTCTTTTGTATGACTCAAGGAATATACTTTGTGAACTCTTGGATAAGACCCTAGTGGAGGCTTTCTCTCCTTATAAACTGAACAACAATATAGGAATTATGGAAAAAGTTTGAAAAGTTCTTATAAGTAGTAGATTTCCAAGTTTGACTCATGGAATACCTTATTCATATTATTAAGCTCACCGTTGAAAAAAAATGCAGATTCCTAGACAATGCCTGGCACCTCATGCAACAGCCCTTCTTCATTGTTGAGTTGTCCCTCAGTGATTCTTGGATGCACAAAAGTCTGAAACCATTACCATAGGGTTTGTCTGTCCTTTTGTGCATATCTTAATGATTAGTTCAATTTTTTATCCATACCTTTTTCTGAACTGGAACATTAGTTTTCCAACCACTTCAAATCTTCAATCTGGAAGTGAATATATTATTACTAGAGTTTTAATAATTATTAAGACTAGTTATCCATGAGATCATTTTAGAACTTACAGTGTCCCTCATAGCTGCTGAAAGATTAGATTTGTTTTCAGGGTAACTATTGAATATATTTCTGTATTCCATTAAGAAAAATGCAAAATGTTGTATTTGGAGGTGAAATTTAAGACAATCATAGAGACTAAAAGGCACCAAAAATGACTGCTTTTTAAAACTGCAATATGTAAAAAGGATGTTATATAAAAACATGGTATGACAAGGTCAGATGATACGCCAATGTGTACAGTTACCTTAAACGGATTTTTATTTAATACATTATGGTTCTGTAGAAATAGCTGCATCTAGACGCCTTTGTAATAATAATACCATCATTTGTTTCCTCCAGGGTTGGCACTGGGCAACATGTTAAGAGCTTGGATTAGATCCCCGAAGTGTCTGAGTGTCTTTAGGAAAGTCACTCACCCTAGATAATAGATTCCTATTCTGAATTGATTTAGGGATTTTTATAAAAGTAAAAAAAGAAGTAATTCCTATGAAACAAATCTGTAGTATACCATTTAATGCTCAGAACACCACTGAGGTTCATATTATCTCTATTCTAGCTAGCAGGAGATTGAGGTTCAGAGAGATGATGATTGAACAAGAGAGAAGACTCTACTTGACTTCAAACTCATATTCCTAAAAAGCCAATATTTATTAATAATGACATATTTATTTATTTAACCTTATAACTATGTCATTTCCATTATGCACATTCATGGCTTATAAGAAAATTTTCTCCCTTCTTATCGTTTGTCTCACTGAAATATATGACACTGAATAACACATTCGGCTGTGGCATAATGCGCCAAGGAATAATAACAGAACTTCCGAGCCTTTCTCCGTAAAGCAAAAGTGTAACCCAGCACCATTCTGACCCCTGGGTAACTAACAGCCAAAGTTGGGACTTTGCACTGCTTACACTGTACTTACATTGTCAAAGGAAATTGAAACTCATTAAAATTTTGCCTTGAGAGCGCACAAATTACACAGCTATTTGTGAGTTCAATGTTAAATTTCATCCTCTCTGCCATTATTTCTTTCATTTATTTTTAGGCGCTCAGAAAATAATTTATAAATGACAAAAGTAACATGTCAGTTTTTCCAAAGATATTTTGCAGTTTGGGATACTATGTTAATAAGAAATAAGACTAAGGGCCGGTGAGATGGCTCAGCGGCGTAAGCGCCTGCCTTGCAAGCGCGAGGGCCCGAGTTCGACTCCCGGATCCCACATACGAAAAAGGGGCCGGTGATATCGCTCAGCGGCACGGGCGCCTGTTGGTGTGCGAGGTCCTGAGGTCGACCCCCCGGTACCCACAAAAAAAAAAAAAAAAAAGAAATAAGACTAAATCCCTCCTGTAGCTTTTTGCAGCCACTTACATTACCCATCGTTAACAGATTTGGGGAGAAACTGCTATCCATCTGCCAAGTTAAGACCCTTGAACACACATCAAACGTGGATTACTGTCTTCGAGCATGCATGAAATATAGAACAAAGCCTTTTCTGGTTAATAGTCAGTTAGGATTTCTTGTCATTTTCTAATAATGTGTTCCATGGTGAGTAACATTTACTCTGGAAGACCCTTATCTCCTCCAATTCAGAGGAGAGATCTCCAGTTTCTTGTTCCAACAGTGAAAGGATCTGACAGTCACTGGGCTAAGCTCACCAGCAGCCAGGATTAACACAGTGAAGGTGACTGCTTGTGCCTAGTATATAGTCTCTGAGTATTTTGATCTGCTTCTGTTCAGGAATAGCAGATTTTATGCTTCTGAGTTTCTTATAGTAAACCCAAAAGACAGGGAACCTCTCCAGAGTATATAGAAGACACACTAATTTTTAGCATTTTATCCCATGGTGTAGGGATGGCTCAGATCAGCCCTGTTCTGAAGGCCTAGACGTCTTCAGTTTGGGGAGGAATAAACATCCTCCACGTGTCCTCAGGGCCACCTCTGTTCTCCAGTGCCAGTACTACCAGTGACACTTGAATCCCCATTACGACATATGTTCTTTGGCTGAATACTTTAGTTCTGAAATTACCAGGGGCCCTCAGGCCCTCAGGTCCCACGGATGTGTTTGCCTTGGCTCATTGATTTCATTTTATTTTTTTGAATAAATCTAAGCCAGCCTATAATTGAGGGCATACATACAAATCTACACTTCTAGTTTTTCTTCAAAAAACTAGAACATCTGGCAACATAGGGGAATAAATCAATGCCAGCAAACAAATGGAGCTGGGTAAAAACCAACCCTCTTTTAAGAAATATGTGCTCTTCAGTTCCCTAAGGGTCCATTCATCCCTATTGCATCCCAGACTTGAAAATCAAATGTCGTATGTTCTTACAGGAAAATGTTTGCAGAAAAGAAATTCTTGTTTGTACTATATTCCATCTACTTTGGTACAGTACTAAGAAGAGACCAAGGGTATGATGCTTATATCTAGCACCCCGTTTTCTTTCTTTCTTTTTCTGTTACCTTCTGATCCTTCTTGGCACTTGCATTTAATATCCCTTCTCAGAATTCTGAATGAGCAAAAGTGATCCAGACACCAAATTCTACCCTAAATCCCTTACAATGCTGAAATTTTCAGCTGTCAGCTTTGGAAAAAAACAATGAGATTATTACATGAACTTCATTTCACTTAAAACATTTTCTCACTATCTTTTTTTTTTTTTTCCTTTTGTGGGTATCGGGGGTCAAACTCAGGACCTTGTGCGCCAGCAGGCGCCCGTGTCGCTGAGCGATATCACCAGCCCTTTCTTCGTATGTGGGTTCTGGGAGTCAAACTCAGGACCTCGCGCTTGCCAGGCAGGCGCTTATGCTGCTGAGACATCTCACGGGCCCCTCACCGTCTTTTGGTCTTTTCCTAGATTTGTTTTAATATACATTAGGAAGAAGCTAAAGGGACATCTTAGTTTTCCTGGTACCTAAACCAAATCTCAATTTCCTGAAATGGAGCACTCTTCACATTTGAATACAAAAGCCAGACAAAGTAGAAGGGAGAGGAGTTAAAAATTTGTTAGTACAAATGAAGTGACATAAAAATATAACTTTATTGATGCTAACAATGTTCGGAAGTTTGGAACACACTAATTTACAGTGAGACAGAGAACATCATGTATCCCTAGGTGGGTATGTTTGGTTCTTTGGGGAAAATGTGTTGTAGGTATTTTGTTGAGCTTTGTCCTACAACTTCCAGCAGAACCAACTCTTTTCCATGATGCTCCCTTGGTACGTATACACCCTGTCAGCCTCATAGCCCAAGTGTACCCGACTGACTCATCATAACATGAGATCAAGCCACAAACTCAAAGGAAACATATTTAAATTATTGGTTCCCTTTTAAACCATTGGGTAAGATACAGGATCAGACGTTAGGCAACTTTCACATACTGACCTTCTAGGGCCCAAGAAGAGTGTGCTCTTCTGAGGCCAATAGAGACAATAACTCTGGATTCAGGTTCTTCTGGTCTTTTGACTCCTAGAAATAAATAGTTTTTAAAAATCAATAAAAGGGACACAGATCTGATAGTCCATTAGATGATAAAAATGTCAATTATTCCCAAAGGTTCATGACCAAAAAAGGATTAGTAGGGATAGGCAGCAACCACCCACCACACAGTAACTATAAGATATAAAAGTCATTGTTATTAGATAAATCTGTGAAATGGTGAACAGCAAGAGCGGAGATCTGGGGCACAGGGGGTCCCATTCTGGTGCCATTTTGTATCCACTGAGTTTCTGGTTCTTGGGGAGCAGGCTTACAGAGGTGAGTCTCCCACTGGGGTTGGGTGAGGATCTCTGCCCGGCTCTTGCTCCTCAGCTGACCCTCTCCTTCGCAGTAGGTGACACAGCAGCGGCAGGCTGCAGAGGGCTTCCCTCGGTGCTTGGACATTGTGCCTGAGGCTGCAGGGGCCCCCAAAGGCCTCTCTGAGCTCTGCAGTTCTGGAGCCTCTTTCAAACGACTTCTCCTCCTCTGAACATGATCCAGACTGATATCAGACTGAGAAGAGCAGCTTTCATTCCAGCCAGAACTGGCACTCAGACTTCTCAGGGGAAGAGCCAACCGCAAGGCCTTCCAGAATTTGGAGCCAGAATGTTTGGACTTTTCTCCCTTCCAGCTCACAAAAGACACAGACTCCTTCAGCTGCAGGATGCCTGGGTGTGGGCGCTCAAGGGGACGGTACTCAACCACAATGAGCTTGGTGGCAATGGAGTTTTGGCACATGACCCCCAGTTTGAACTCCAGCATGCTGATGCTCTTTTCTGTCACGTAGTCTGGGCTCAGGACAACGATCATCCTCCGGCTCCTCTGAATGAAATCGAAAACTGCTTCCACTGTATCTACAGGAAAATGAAAAAATAGCATAATGTCTAGTGAAAACTTCTCCACAGCCAGGTCAGCACTGTTGAACCTACAAAGGACAGGCAATGAAGAAATGTGAGAATACAGGATCTGAGTGCCAGATAACCCACATACTCAAGAAATCTCACTGACGCCATCTTTCTCATAGTTGCAAGGAATGTGCTACCTTCAAAGAGGAGGAGGGATTTCAGCTCAATTTTTGTCCCCTCCTGCAAAACCCATGTCAGCAATCCCCTTCTTGAACAAGGCCTTCCTTTAACCTCAAAAATCAATCGATAAATAAGTAAAACTGGTATTTAAATCAGCCAACTCTAAAAGCAGCTACTTCTGTCTTGTTTTGAAATCTTCATTTCTGCAAGTTTTGCCTGATGTCACATATCTGACTCCCAAAGTTTGCAGTATGTGACAACAGTTGTGATGTTGCTGTTTTCTCCTTACCGATAGAATATGTATGTTCAGGATTTTTCTCTTATTCCATCCATAATATAATTTAAATTCTCCACCCCACCATTATAATTTTCTTCTGAGGAATATTCTGTTTATATATGTGTCTTCTAAGAATATCAGAACAGCAATGGCACTGACATTGTTGATCAGCAAAGTACAGTAGGAATTACTGCCTTCTCAGATCCTCAGTTCCATATTTTCTTTGACATTTGACTTTGAGACATAACATTGACGTTATTGTCAAATAAAATTTATTTCCTTCCTTCCTTCCCTCTTTGTCCTTTCATGTGCATGTATAAGTGTTTGTGCGTGCTGCGTAAAGAACTGGCTAGAAATCAAACACAAAACAACAAAGGGTATGAATCAGTCAGTTAGTTAAGACTTTTACATATCATTCAATTCTAATAGTTAATATGGTGGATTTGGACAGGTCACAAATGAAAGTTCCTCAAATGAAGTGCACAGTGAGATTGAGGAACTCAGACAATGTGATTATCGGAAGGAAAGGTCTTTCACACGTGTAAATCATCACCTTTGACAACCCTAAAACAGGCTCTAGAGACAAACTTCAGTTGTACTTACACTTTGGAGACACTTTTCAGCTTGTGAAGAAAACGTGAAGGTTTGCAGTGAGTTTGATCATTACGAACTTGAGAGCAAATGAGGGAGCTATGAACCCTCCCAAAGTAGTTGTTTCCAATCAGGGAATTTAACATGAATTTCAATACAAATTGGAAAAGATGTCAATTTTCAAGAACATTTGATTGGCTTAACAAGAATGCAAATGTAGTTTAGAGCATTTTTGTTTGAAATTGCAAGATAAATTTAAATTTTCACTTCTCTTCAAAACCTGTGTGTATGCTCATCTTCAAATTCATGCATGTGTTCTGGTCACTTCTTTGTCCCCTCCAGCCTACTCAGAATTTTATAAAGCTGCTTATGTAATAAAATGGAGAATATAATAATGAAAGCCCTTCTATTTCTCCTGGCTCTTAAACACAAAAAAGATAACATGGCTAGCCTTTAACACAGGGATTTTGTACAAATTCCATGAGTGTGCATTGTGTGGGGGGGAGGGGGCGGGGTATGTCTGCTAGTTTTCCTCAAAACACAGTACTCACTTTAGAACAATGTAGATTCTTTCCAATAGGGATACCGTGGTTGAAAATAAAATACTTTCTTAGATCTAAAAATATTGCCTTTAAAGTTTGTTGCTGTTCAACAATTTGTAATGTTTCCAGAAAGTAGAGGATTTACATTTGAAGGAGGACAACAATAAACACAGATATGAGTGGCAGAATTCCAAACACAGTGGAATGAAAGAGGAGATGCTTCTCAGAGGAGGCTTCCAATATGCCTGGGGCTCCTCGCTTGTTACTTTAAAGCAAGCTACTCCCTGCATGGCAGATTTTTTTTTTTTTTGTGGGTACCGGGGTGTCGACCTCAGGACCTCGCGCGCCAGCAGGCGCCCGTGCCGCTGAGCGATATCACCGGCCCCTTTTTTGTATGTGGGGTCCGGGAGTCGAACTCGGGCCCTCGCGCTTGCCGGGCAGGTGCTTAAGCCGCTGAGCCATCTCACCAGCCCTGCATGGCAGATTTTTAAAATAACTGCCATATTATCAAAACTTCCTATATGAAGTTGGGAGTTATTATCATTTCTTAACACTAAATATTTGGAGAGGGAGTAATAAGTTAGATTATTTATTCTGTTCATCTCAAAACAAAGATGTGTGGCTGTGCGATAATGGGATCAATTTTCTTTTGCAGCACTAAATTGGTTTTGAAGTCATAGTAGTCGTGCAGAACTCTGTAATACTCAGGGACACTTTCTTCTTTAAAAGTCATTATCATCCTGGAATTCACCTAGAATAAGTTATGACTATAATTTTATTCTTTGTCTAGGATACTGGTAGAAGAGAGAATAGCAGTCTATCTCCCTCCCTTTCTCCCTCCTCTCTCCCTCCTTCCCCCTCCATTTATTTATTTTTTTCTGTCCTAAGGCTGTGAAGCAAATTGGATACCTATATGTAAACGTGTAGCATGCAGCAAACATCTGAATAATTTGACCAAATTATTACTAAATATCTAGTGAGCATCATTTTAAATAATACAAACTAATGTTTATTCAATTTGTATCAACTCCTGATACTAACTTTAGAACATCACCTTATATGAATTTATGAAAAAACGGGATTTAAAAATTCTATGTATTTAGTCTAAAATGGATGTAGATAAAAAATAGTGTCCTACCTGATTGTGAAAGTTACTTTACATCTCTTGGGTAGAAACAGAAAAATAAGACAGACAAGTTGTTAAACGTGTCTCTCATGCAATACTCTGAATTTACTTGTGTGAAAGACCTAGTGGAATCAGTAAATGATTGAAGAAAATATCTTGAGACTTTTAACAAGGTCAGTAATAGCTTGGTGAACAATGGTAACAAAATGTTGATACTGAATCTTCTGAATAGTCAATACTATGTCTGAGAAGGTCATATAATGTTTTTAGGGTTGAAAGCGTCTTGAGACTCATCACCACTTACCCAATGCAAAAAGCTCGTATATAAAATCTGAGTCCATCAAGCCTCTGGTTGTGTATCTCCTGTAATGGGAGATGTAGCTTGTCTGGGAATAGCGAACTCCATTTATCTTCAACTATCTTACAGTTGTTTCTTAATTGAACAAACATCTGCTGCTTTGTAACTCTGACTGATTGATCCTAACTCTAACCTTTGGGAACTGGTCAGAAAGAGGAAAGTACTTTAACAGGAAATTTTTTACTAACTTAACCAGTTCAGAGGATGTTACAGGGACTCAATAAATATTCTTTGAATAAATGGATAAATAAGGATTTTTCTAAAAGCAAGGAGTCATCCTTATCTTTCAGGGCTCAATATTATTAACCCCCAAAAAATGTATTCCAAATATTTTTCAATGATTTATTTATTTGAAGTTTTATAAGAATGCGTCTCTGATTCAAATTATCACATATTAATGCAGGGCATTAATTTCTCGATCTCTTTCAGGAGCAACTATCTTGGGGTCACATTAAAGCCTAAAAGGGAAAAGATTCATGTAATCTACCCATGTGCCACACTGAACCAAAAGGAGTATTTGTGTGTTTTTTTTAAAGGAATTGCTCCTCTTCCCTATTTCTATATCTGCATCTACACACGCATGTGCGTGCACGCACACACATATATACACACACGCACACACATACAAGATATCCTAGTACACTTAATTCTTTTGCTAATATGTAAAGGAAACATTTTTGATAAGAATTTGCCCCCTTTCTCAGATTTCTCTCAGAAGGAATCTGAACTATTGTAACTTATTTGATTTCCTTTTATAAGTACAAACATTTATTTTTTATTCTCATTTTTATGCCCAAACATGAAAATAAAGACATAAACACATGCACAAAATAAAATTCAAAGTTGAAAATAAATGGTTTATTTTTAAAATATGTATATTTACACATCAAATGAAAAACGGAAAATACAAAATTCATGAATAAAATTAAAAAGATAACCTTAAAATATTAAAACTATCAAAAGAAAATGGGTAAATAACAAGTGCAGTGATCATGTTTCCCAATACAATGGAATGCTTTTTTTATTAGAATACTAGGGAATCATCTAAGTTACAGTACAAAAGAGAATTAAATAAACTGTGATTGTGTAATTAGACACTCTATGTAGCATGGCTCTTTGTTATCCTGGGTGCAAAGTCCTTATAGCATAGATCTAAAACCATTATTATTTTTTTTTAATTAAGAGACATGATTTGTTCTTGCTCGATAAATTATAAATATGTGTCCCCATCTCCCTCAAATAATCTGTACTGGGCAGCTTCTAAAACATAAAAAACAAAAAAATAAAAACTTGAAACTAGATTCTCTTAGGATGAGACATATTACTTAGAGGTGACATGCTCTATATTATAGCATTTGGAAAAGCTCAGTACCAAACAAGGTAATATAAATAGAAAAAAATTAAGTAATTTCTAGGAGCACCCAACAGGATTTGGGATAAATATGGAATGGAAAAGTGCAAAAGGAATGCAGCATAACAAAAGAATAACCCCCAAATGATGAGACTATCCCTTGTTTACCTAAAGCTCATGCAAAACAAAACAAAAATAATGATGTTGAAAGCTTATCTGGAGTCATTTCTCAGGAATTGTGATTAGAGTTAGTAGGAGGAATAATAGTGATTTGTAATAAGGAAAAGCATTAATAAGTCTAAAAATAATGGTTCAAGGAATGACTCCGTATCTGTATTTTTTGTCAAGATTTTAGAGGAGAAACTTTTTTTCATTTTAAAATTGTCAATAACTCCTATAGAGAAATAGTTTATTATGGACTCTAACACTGATGAAGGACAATAAAATATAGAAGATAATTTTATAATTGCTTATTAACATTTGTACTACTGAGATAAAGGCTTTCCTTGACTTATGGATTATTATGTTTCCTAAGACATCCAGACTCAATTATAGGCATATTTATTGTCCCGTATTATTCAACAGTTCTCATAACTGAGCACTGAGATTAACATAGCTTAGTTTCTCAATGTATCTGCTGGGAATATTATGGAAAATCAATTAATACCAGATGACTGCCTAGTGTTTAGCAATGACTATGGATGCTCAGTTCACAATTGATTGCACTGCAACGCAGATCGACTGTAGGCTGTAGTAAGTTATTACACTAATCTACAGAAGATAAGAACTAATAGCAACTGTGAGCTGTGAATTCACAAATATTAATGAACTGAAAATACCAACACAAACACATAATAGTACAAACACAATTTAAAAGCTGCACAAAAGTTCTAGTGGCTTGTACTACTGTTCCAATGGTCATGATATATATATATATATATATATATATATATATATATATATATATGTATGTATCTCATACACATAGATAATTCACGTGCATAGATAGAAACACACATACATGCACACCAACTACGGATATTTATATCCATACACACATATGAATTTTATCCGCATGAATATGCATATATGTGTATTCTACATGTACCACAGATATTCATTATTCTGTAAACTCTGCATTTAGATCTGACTTTTCCAAATCTCACATATAGTAAAATTTTACTTAAAAGCAAGTTTAGTTGACAGTAACCTTTTAGGTGGACTTATTTGGAATAAAGCATTACCTGTACCGATGATTAAATTATGGGAAGGACATTTAATTCTTTTAGAATATTAATGCTAAGAACACCTTTCAAGGTCACTAAATCTATCTGCTAAAATTTGTAATAAGAAGACACAAACAAATGAGGAGAAATCACTTTTCCAGTTTTCACATTAGCAAGGCTAGGATTAAAAGACAAATTGCCTAACATCCTCTTCTGTGCTCTTTTTATAAGTCAAAAATGCCCTAAAAGGCATTTTGCTGTTTTCTTGCTCTCCGTTAGCACCATTAGGGGTTTTCTCTCAGACTGCACCAAGGTCAGAGCCACCTGTAACCTCAGTTTTGCTTGATTTTTACCTGCAGGCTCTGAGTGATCTATGTAAGAACTGAGGAGTTAGAAGCATGAATATAGTTCAATCTGTAGATAACTCGGAATTGACAATAATAAAACAAAACCTATGATCTATTTTTCAAGTTTGCAAACATGATGTTAAGTACCTGAGATGAGGGAAAATGTGGAATAATAGGCGGAGATCTAGCATGTTCTTTAAATCAACCATAAGGAATATTTTTAGTTACACTGTTTTCTATCATCCTAAGTGGGTGTGATTCTTGCGGTGGTGGTGTGCTGTATACCCAAATGAGTGAACTTATCCTCAGCTAAAATGAATTTATGCCCTGACTATATTTTAAATTTTTAATGGATAAGTAAAAAAGTAAAAGAAAAAACTGTATTCATAATCTCATAATATTCCTGACAACAGGTAACGTATCTTCAAAGAATCTTTAAATCTATAGGCAAGGTTGCCCCATAATGTTAAGATGAGAGAGAGGGAGAGGGGGAGAGAGAAAGAAAGAGGGATAGGGAGAAGAAGAGGAAAGGGAGGGGAAAAGGAGGGGAGGGGAGGGGGAGGAGAGGAAATTCACATCAACCAAGTCTTTGCCTGCTAAGAATATTCATACTGACATCAGACTGATGACAGACTGTTAACAATATCATTCTAAACCTTTGTGTTGCCTGAGAGGCAGAACAACCAGCCATACAGTCACCCTGAATTTATCCCCATGAGGAGGCTTAGACAGAATGTTTTTCTGCCTATTAAACCAGGAACTGGCAGTGATGAAAGGGAAACTCTTCCTTCCAGGAGTACCCTTTGTTCTTTCACTCCCTTCATTTCCCTTTCATACATTTTTCAAGGACGAATAGGAAAGACCCTGCTTGTCACTGCCAGAGCGCCTGGGGCTTTTCTTCACTGGCATGGCCACCTGCAGCTGCTTCCAGAACCTGCCCTGTGGATACTTGGATTTCTCCCCTTTCCATTTAATGACCGTGAGCACCGTCTTAGCCCTCTTCAGCTCTTTCACCTTCGTCTCCTTCACAGCTTTGTACTGCACTAAAATGACGTTGATGTTGCCCCGAGAGGCCATATTTTCTAGGCCAGCCTTGAACTCCAGGAGGGCTTGGGTTCCCTGGAGCACGTAGTTGGGGCTTAGGACAACCAGGAGGCGTCTGCTTTTCTGAATGAAGCTCAAGGTCTCGTCTGTGACAACTGGGAAAGAAAATATCATGGGGATTAGTGGTGGCTGAGAACTCTCCAAAAGCACGGGGCTCAAGAAGCAAATGTAGGGGTCTTCAGGTGACAGCCTGAGAAGTGAGGTGAAATTTTTTTTTTTATTTTTTATCAGCAACACTTTGAACAGCTTTTTCCTGCTGTCCACTAACTGTCACGCTGTCCAGTAACTGCCATTTTCCCAAGGGAAAATGGAAACTGCATATATGCATATTCTCCTCCCAAAAGAATTCCAAACAAGCACAAGACTGTAATCTCAGTCTTCAAAAGTGTTATTTGAGCCACAGGGGATGTGTTATACTAAAATCAGTTTCTTCAAATGTGATTGGCATACCATTAAATTAGTTCTGAGCACCTCTCCCCCCACAAGACACTAATGAATAGACTCTCCAGAATGAAAAGCATCCATAAAGTTATATATTACAGAATCAAAATCATAAAATTTCATTTCTTTGCTAACAGGACAAGAAGAGTAGAATCTTCACATTTTGAAAGTCCCTCTCTATTGCTGGACATCTCCCCAACTCAGATTGATATCACTATGTCTTGGAATAAGAATCAAAAATTCTAGCCAATCAAATAATACTTCAAATAGCAACACATTCCCAACTGAGGTTCTACCTCTCTTTGCTCTAGAGACCATATTTGTTCCTAGATCTTTCTCCTTATAGTCCTTTCATTTTTGTGGACCGATGTGTTTTGGCAGCTGCCAGCTAATGTGTCTGCTTTCACTAACCGGCGAATACTTTCTCCAAGTAATAAAAAGTAGGAAAATGAAAATGCAGTATAATTTTATCCTGCTGTCAGGGCTCTGATTAATTCCTGTCACTAAATTCTTCAGACTAATCTCTCTTTACAGATGCTTAGCAAGGACTGTATAATCCTCTACGTGGGGTAGAGATACTGCCAACTCCTGGTAACGCTGGCTTTGTGAGCCCTGTATCAAGATTGGACACTCCCCAGGCAGTCATTTTGATTCTTAATCTTCATAGGTACCAAAAGCTTACAATTAAAATCTAGCATATGCAACATAGAAGAGAATGCAGGAATAAGGCACTATCTACTCCAAGCAGCTTCACTGGAGGCTGACCATGTGTTGTAGGCATGGAAAAAGATCCAGAGGCAATGTAGATTGAGTAAGAGAAGCAGAGAGAATCCAAAGTGATCCAAGGGCCATTCATTACAAGCAAGATGCAAGAGAAATTACGCAGAGCTTGAGTTCCTCAAAGATCTATTTAATCTTATTGGAGATTCTTACCTAATTATGCAGTGTTTATCTTTCTTTAACACTTCACATAGTAAATAAGTAATTGTTGAATGTCTATATTGGTGAATAAATGGGTGAATAACTGATGTGGTAAATTGAGTGTGAAAATGAGTGAAATTTATCCCTTAACTTACTAAGTCATCATTTCCTGGCAAATTTAGACTAAAGGAGATTCTTTCTATAGGACACAAGTATGATGAACTTCTGGATGATGACTGGAAAGATAATGTACCTGATCCATCCAACTCAACTGAGAATACAATTTTAAGTCTTTGTCTCAATTACCCACATAATGCTTTTTTTCAAAACCACATAAACAAATGATTAACTTGGATTAATACATAAACAGCATTTTTGAAGAAGAAAATTAGCTTGTCATGCTTAAGATCAAAGACACTTGGGCCGGTGAGATGGCTCAGCGGCTTAAGCACCTGCCCGGCAAGCGCGAGGGCCAGAGTTCGACTCCCGGAACCCACATACCAAAAAGGGGCCGGTGATATCGCTCAGCGGCACGGGCGCCTGCTGGCGCGCGAGGTCCTGAGGTCGACCCCCCGGTACCCACAAAAAAAAAAAAAAAAAAAAAAGATCAAAGACACTACATATATTTCAAAGGTAGGAAGTTTTAACAGTAGGTTGGGAAATGTTACTTATTTAAAAAGACTCAAATCATTACTTAAGGTGTCACCAGTTGGACTCAAAGACATATATTTTTATTTTAAAATATTCAGCAATTGAAGCTTTTCTTTTTTAAACCTCCTAGAATACACTGGCCTTATACAATTTTACACTACATCTCCAATTAATAATTGGTAGAAAAGAGAATGCAGAACTAAGGAAAAGGAGAATGTGAGTAGCACAAGTTTGCCAGAAAATAAAGGAAAGGAAATATGCAAATAACAAAGGGAAATATTCTAATTATTACCAGTGATGTACTCACTTCTGCAACTCAATTTTAATAAAACCAAGTGAACTTCAGGTTGCAAAAGAAACCTATTTTGTAAATTTGGTCTTTGTAAAAAAGAAAATTCTAGGCAAACCGAAGTAGATCAACCTAAACCTAAAATTCTAAATGTGACTAAACAGAACTTTGAAAATTTTGTTACTTGAATAGAACTCTAATCCAGCATGTACCCCGTTTTCTTGTAAGGAGTTCTTAAAAATTACAAAGGCAAATATTTTGAAACTATAAATCAAATTGAATAGTACACATACTATAATGTGTTTTTTTTTTAATGTGGGTACCAGGAGTTGACCTCAGGACCTCGCGCTTGCCAGGCAGGTGCTTATGCCGCTGAGCTATCTCACCGGCCCTATAATGTGGTTTTAATTCTAAATAAATCTCTATTCCTTTAAAAACTGCATATTAAATATGCAAAGTCGCAAATATAAGCTAAGTCTCATATTTGATTCAAAGTTAAGGGGCTGGTGAGATGGCTCAGCGGCGTAAGCGCCTGCCCGGCAAGCGTGAGGGCCCGAGTTCGACTCCCGGAACCCACATACGAAAAAGGGGCTGGTGATATCGCTCAGCGGCACGGGCGCCTGCTGGCGCGCGAGGTCCTGAGGTTGATCCCCCGGTACCCACACACACAAAAAAAAAAAGTTAAGGATCACCTTTGCCTTTCTGAATGGCGTCATTTGTACTCATCTGAAATACCTACTTCCCCCAGGCAGACTGTCTCGATCGAAGATACACAGCTTGTATCCAAATTCATTCTCCAAAACTCCACGGAGGGTCAGTAAGACGAATTCTTCTTCCTCAGCATTTCTTGCATAGGATACATAAATATCATATTCCTTTCCATCTACCAAAAGGAGCACAGATCCAATATCAATTAGGAAAGTTTATTAATAGTGTTGCTTTTTTCTTAAATCTAACTGCTGCATATTAGACAGTTTTATTTTTTACAAGCATGAATTATGTGACAGATTCAATGTGATTTTCCACTTGTGACAGTCTCCAGGCAAAATGGCTACTTGAATTCAAATTTTATCTATATGCCTTTAAATGCTGACTTAATTACCTTGGAGCTCCCTAGGGCTTGGTAAAGCATACTTCACCGTGTGTCTGTGTGCCATAAAAGTGTGACCTTGAGGTCTATATCTAGGCCCTGGACCTTTCCTCTCTCTAGGACTCTTCTCTTGTGCTTTTCTTTCTGGCCACCATGAAGCAAGCAGCTTTGCTGTAGCATTCCCTTCCACCATGATGTTCCTGCCTTTGAGATAGTCAACCATGAAATGAATCCTCTGAAACCATGAGCTTAATTAAACCTCTTTTCCTATAAATTGTGATTGTTAGGTATTTCGTACCAGCAACAGGAAAGCTGATCTATACAGTTTCCTAATCTAAACTCACTTAGTTGAGTCTATATTGGAGAAAGAGCGAGGTTTGGCCCATTCAACTGTGAATTAAGATCTAAATTAAATTGCAGAACAAGGATGCAAAATATATGCGCCATCATTTAATGCCATGCAGAAAATTCCTACTCCTTGTCATAGTATATCATTCAAAAATACATTAGTATTATAAATCGAGTAAGACTTTTTGACAGTGTTTAAATTATACCTGAAAAGAACTACAGTTAAAATAAACTTATATTCAATGGAATAATCTTTCCCCAAATTGCCTAGTTATAGAAGTCACAAGTCTTTAGAAATACAGATTATGTGCCTCTTCCAAAAGCCTACTGCATTAGAATACTTATGGGGTAGACCTAATCTGTACGTTTAAATGCTTCTTTCATATTTAAAGGCAATTTTATTTCACTAGATCAGTGCTTCTTAAACTAACGTGCACATGAATCATTTGGGAATATGACTAAAATGTAGATTCTGATTTAGATTAGATCTAAAATTCTCCCTCTGTTATCATATGATGCTGATACTTCTGGTTGATGGGTCACTCTTGAATATAAATAGTGTGAACTTCCACTGTCCAATACAGGTAATCCAAAACATGTGTCTACTGAACACTTGAAATAGAGCTAGTGTAAACTGAGGTGTACTACACATATACAAGAGAATATATTCTAAATTTTGAATACTTCAGTACCCAAAGGAATGTGAAATGTCTCTCATTAACTTTTTAATATCAATTATGTGTTGAAATAACAATATGAATATACAGAATCAAATAATTACTCTTATTTGTTTCTTTTTACTTTTTCTAATGTGGGCATTAGAAAAAATTAAATTTCATGTATGGTGTCTTAGTTACTTTTCCTCATTGCTGAGGCAAAATACCGAACATTCCAAGTTAAAGGAGGAAAGGTTTATTTTGGCACACAGTTTGTAGAGGTTTCAGTCCATAATTGCCTGGCTCCAAGGCAGAGTGGCATGGCAGAGGGGCATCACAGAGGAGAAACAGTTCATGGCAGGCAGCAGAGAGCAAAAGCATCCAAGCAGCAATCAACAAGCAACAAGCCATGACCACAGCTCTTTCTGTGCCTTATATCTTACCCAGACTACCTACCCTTAAGGCAGGTAGCACTCACACCATTAATCCTAGTATCACACCTTGAATCAATCCCAGCATAACTTTCTTAATCCCAGTAGCACAAACCCTAGATCCAGCCACATCTGAAAAGCCCCGCCTATGAAAACATGAGGCTTTGAGAGAACATCTAGACAAAAGCAATAACAAGTGGCTTGCTTATTTTCTATTTGGACAGTGTTAATCTAGATTAAATCACACACCAATCTACAAAAGGTGATAACATACATTGGAAAGATTTTTGATAGTGAGGGTTGAACTGAAAGGTCATCTACTTAAATCTTCCAGTTAATCTAGGTTTTATCAAGTGAACGTTTTCTAAGGACAATAGAAGAGATTTACTTCCATTCCTTACCTAGAATGGTTTCATCTGTTCCAAAATGAGCCCGATAAAAGAGGACCATCTCCAGCCAGTAAACGTGGTAAACAACAATAAGAATTACCACCAGCAGGACTGTGGCTCCAAAACCACATGCCAATTCCACCGTGTATCTTGGTGCTGACAAAAGAAATCATAATAAAAACAGCAAAACCAAATTAATTTCCATTCAGTGATCATGTTGACGCATCACCCTGCGATAGCTGGAAAAGCCAAGTGGCTGAATCATGAAACTGACCTCTGTGTGCGAACAGTTAACATGGTAGAGTTTAGGGACTGTTTTTAATATTAGGTTGTGTCACATTTACTTTTGTGTGTGTGTGTCTAGCATCTGGCATGGAAGGTCTTTTTAAATATGGGATGATTTTTATAGACTTTGACCATAAATTTAAGTAGAATCTTAATATTGTGAAGGATTTAGAAGGATATCTAATTCAATGCACAATTTGTTACCTGAATCTTCTCAAAACTAGTTTTGAATAGTGTCATTCTATTCTATGATTGACCATCTGTGGGGACAGAGTTCCAAGAGTCCTACCTGGAGAATCCCACCATATTGGCAGAATTTTAATTGTTGCAGCAGCTGATTTGCGTAAAATTTTTAGTGGGTTTCCATTAATTTTAGTTTGCAAAGTGTCATATTCAAGGAATTTAATTTGTTTTTCTTTATTTGCTTGTAGGCTTCAAAAATCTTATTTTTCTCTGGGTAGAAATGGAGGTCATCCACCAAATGCCGAGCCTGCTTGGCTCTGGGAGGACACCCCATGTCCAGAGTTTTAGTATACACATTCCGAAGACTGACTCGCAAAAATCTTGTTATGCACATATTTCCACATATAATGGCTTATTTTCAAATTAAAGACACCTTAGCGGGGTTTTTTTCTCTTTTTTTTTCTTTAACTATCAGAAGAGTGAGGTAATTCTGATTTAAATGAAAACTGGATATTAGCTCATTATCCCCGTAAGAAAGTCTATTACAACCAAATCACAGGCCACCTTCCTGTCTTGCTTACTTTTAGCTTTTCCTCTAAAACTTCAGGAATATTTAATATCAAGCCTTTGCTCTGCCAGGATTCTGGGTGGAATAGCCCTTTCCATTTTTAGTTTTCAAGTTCATGCTCTGCCAGTAGAAATTCCCATTCCTCTTGTTTATGATTTTATTACAGCATTGCTCTTACACTGTAATTTGTCTGCAGGCTTGCTTTTGCACCCGCTCACTCTCCTCTAAACTATACATTCATAGTCTTCCAAGTGGACACTTCTTTTCTTTCATACAACACTAGAACATGTAGTATTTCAAATAACATTTCCAGATATAATACTTTGTACTTCCAGTATATTTAAAAGAAGCCTAGTATTACATTAGGTATCAGAAACTTCTGGTTATTATATTAGCTGTGATAACAAAATGTATGAGTTTCAAGAAGGAACACAGTATTTGCTGGATCTGAAGCGGGAGTGACTTACATTAGGTATAAAATGATTTGATAATTACTTATTAACATTTGTTATTTTCTAGAATGGTGGGTAAGACAGAAATGGTGTCTGCACTTTTAGAGTTAACATTCCACTGCAGGGAGTAAGTAAATAAGGCCACAAATATGTTAATTTTGAATAGTCATGAATGTTAAAACTAAAGGTAATGTGGTAGAGGTGACTGAGAGACAAGATTCGCCCGGTGGATGTACCTTAGTTAGAGTGGTGTGAGCACCTGGAACACTGTAGATGTTAAGTGTCTGCTGAGACAAGGCATGGAAGGGTCTGACTGAAAGCTGGGATAGCTACTGAGACTCCAAAGTGCAAGGATCTTTTCACAGTATGTCCAAAAGTTTAATTATAGACCATACACTAGTGGGAAAAACATTTCCTTCAGAACCATTACCCTACGGAGAAAATATTAAACAGCCCAGAGCTGAGCCTGACCATGTCTAAAAAAAAAAGGGCAAGCTGCAGAGTTGCCAATTCATTATCCCAGACCCAGGATATTAATCCTGCCCCAGGTATAGCCTGAGACTCAGCAGTGCAAAATTATTATCAGGTACTCTTGCATTTGTTCCATGAGAAATGATCCTTTAACATAAGAAAACTCCATCATACAATGCCACAAGCAATGTCAGTGTAGTTATTGCGAATTTACTAAGATCAATTCAGATAGCTGGCATAAAAATCGCTGTGTCTCTGGAATTTCTGAGTAAGTATTATGTTAACTTATGTTAGGTAAGGTCATTGGCTAGACTTACCTGAAATTTTTTTTTTTCTAAATATCAATACACGTCTTGCTTAATGACCAAGAGATCAATTACCCTCATAAAATTCTCTCTGCCACATTCATTTTACTACTTCCTATTTTATATCTAACGGGGCTCTTACATTTTGTGTCACATAGTCACATGTGTAGATATAGATTGTATTTCGTGTTGCCATCTTAGCATCAAGGCATCTCAAGTGCTATTTAACTAACTGGACTCTTAAATAATATACCAATCTGATTCTTCCACGTGGTTGAACTGTGTGCATGGTGTGCTGTATAAGGCTTTCAGGTAAAGCAGTGCCAGCTTACAGGAAACGGTGTCCCTCAGTCTACATTTTCTGTCTGCCCCTACTGGAATTCCTGGCATTATGGCATAATGATTTTACCCCGACATAATACGGGACCAGTAGGAGAGAGATGATGCAATTTGACCAGACTGGACTCCTGCAATCCTTCTCCCACTGATTTCACTATTAATCTCACTCAGGATGTAGCCAAGTGCTTGCTTTTACTCCTTGAGTCAGAATTTCCTCCATTCCTTCTGCAGTTCTATAGTAAAATTTGTCTCCAAATTACAAATCTCCAGCCAACAACCTTTGGGTAAAACTTTTCAACACCTCACCTCTAATTTCTCCCCCACTTTGAGTTCTAGTTCTACAATTATCCATCTCCTTGGAAATCTAAGTTATGTAACTTCATTGCAGTAATTAGAATCTTTCTATGTATTGAGCCTTCTAACCAAATGCCAGTTGCTTAGATTTTCAGGTATTCCCTGTGGCTACTGAGTGCTAAATAGCGGAGACTTCCTTATAATTTTTGGAACTGCAGTAATGACCATTTTCTTGAATTTTAAACAAACAGCACAAATTATAAATGATGACTAACAAGAAAGCTATGACTGAATTGACTTGCAGACTTGGTAGATTTTTTTTTTTTAATGTGGGTACCAGGAGTCGAACTCAGGACCTCGCACTTCCAGGCAGGCGCTTATGCCGCTGAGCTATCTCACCAGCCCCTGATTTGTTTTTTGTTTTGTTTTGTTTTTTGTCTTTTTGAGACAGGGTCTCATTCCGCAGTTCAGGCTGGTCTTGAACTCACTTTGTAGCCCAGGCTGGCCTCAAACTCATAGTGATCCTCCTGCCTCAGCCTCCCAAATGCTAGGATTACAGGCATGTGCCACCATGCCCGGTTAGACCTGATCGATTTGGAAATAGTGTTTTAAAACTTATAAAATCTGGGTTTCAGTTTTTGTGCATAGAAAAGTAAGTAATTTTAGACTAGCTTTCTTTCCATAATATCTAAAATAATGATTTTTCTTAAATTGGACAAATAATAGCATATGAGTATGATTTTTGAGGGAAAAAATACATGAAAAGATCAGCCCCACGATCATTCTGGCTTTTTGCCTGAAGACACTTTTTGGGTTATGGCACAGAAAGGAGAAAGCCAAAAGACGACAGTGGTTGCACTGAGCTAAGGAGAGAAAAATTAGAGTTCAATACTATTGTGTTAAATTGAATTCATTGGCCTGAGTACCAGAGAGAAAAGAACTCTATACAAAGGAACTCTAGAAATCTACATGGGGTTATAGTGACTCTTTTGGCCAAATGCAAATCTGTGCTTATTTAGGGTGATACTCTCCAAGGAGCATAGCAAGGCTTGGAGACAGCTGAACTCAGACCACTTAGAGGGAAGAACCTTTGCTCAGATGCCCCGACACTCCCGAGAGGCTGTGCCTTAGAAGTAGGACCAATCTTGCCCAACAGAAAAGGGCATTTAGGATGCTCTTATACAGATACATGAGATGATGAAATAAAGAGAAAGCTATTATGTTAGGAAATCAACTAACTGATGGAGTAAAATTCAACAGTTACAAAACCCAGACATTCAGTGATCTAACATCCATAAGGCCCACAATGGGATAACAGACTATCACACAGGAAAAGAAAAAAAAAAAAAAAAAAAAAAAAAAGCAAAGGTAACAATGTGATCCGTACTCAGAAGCAAAATCATCAAATAGAAACAAACTCAGAATTGGCAAAGATGATGTAAGTACCAGATAAATACTTTAAATTGCACATTAAAATGTATCTGTTCAATGAACACTGTGAAGAACAAATAGAAATTATCAAAGAAAGCATTTCAATGGAAAAATTGAAATTAAAAAACTGAAAAATGCATTTCTGAAATAAAAAATGTTACACATTAGACGTTATGAAAGAAATTATCAAGAGATACTAGAAGGTACTAAAACAGAAAGCAAAAACAAATGAAAATGGATTTAAAAAATGAGAACGTCAATTACCTGAGAGGAACTACTGAGTTGTATACCATAAATACAATTCTAGGACTAAAATAATCAGAACAGCAGATGATACATTTGAAGAAATAATGACTGAAAATTTTTCAGTCATTAAGTGAAAAATATAAACTTGCAGAACAGGAAAGGCTAATAAATAAGATACTACAAATAAAAGCCTACCTAAGGATAATTGTTCAAAATAAGTGAAGAAAAATATCCCAAAATTTGCTACGAGAACGAGAAATGAGACATATATAAAGGAAACAATAATAAACAAAATAAAATACTTCATATCAACCATTAAAAAGACAGAGGTAGCTTATAGGCCTAAACAAATGGTGAAACTTCATGACTTTAAGATATGAACCTCACCTCATCAAAGGTAAGCATTTTTATACAATAAATGTTCCAGGAAAAGAAGAAAATGGCATGTGACAGAGTGGGAAAAATATTTGCAAAACGTGTCTGATAAAGAACTGGTATCCAGGGATAATAAAGAATGCCTGAACAACCAATGGGTCACAAAGGAAATTAAAGAAGAAATTAGACTTTCTACAATTAAATAATAATGTCAATACAACATACCAGAATTTATGTGACACAATGAAAGCAATCCTAAGAGGGAAAATTATAGTGGTGAACTCCCATTTCAGAAAAACAGAGTAAGCTCAAAAAAATAACCTAATGTTGAACCTCAAGCTTCTAGAAAAAGCAGAGTATGTCAAGCACAAAGCTCATAGGAGGGAGGAAATTATAAAGAACATAGCAGAAATTAATGCAACTGAGACTAAGAAAACAATACAAAGAATCAATGAATCCAAGAGACGGTTCTTTGGAAGATTAAATACAATTGACAAACCCTTAGCCAACCTTATCAGAAAAAGGAAACAAAAGACACAAATCCATGCAATTAGGAATGAAAAGGGTGCAATCTCAACAGATCCTGCAGAAATCCAGAAGATCATTGTTATGGCTTGTGTTTAGATGTCCCCTCCAAAGCTTCATGTGGTCAAAGGTGGGGTTCTTTCAGAGGTGGCTAAATCTAGAGTGGTAATTAACTCATGGTGCAATGCTAGGATTAAGGGTGCTAGGATTAAGAGTGGGTGATTACAAAATCAGTCCACAGATTGGTTTGCCACCTCCCCAATCCTGGTAGCCTGCATACAATATAAGGAACAGAAAGAGGCTTGTCTTGCTATCTTGCTTGCTTTGCTACCTTCTGCCCACCATGAACTGTTCTCCCACTCTGCCTTGGAGCCAGCTGATTATGGACTGAAACCTCTGCAAACTGTGAGATAAATAAACCTTTCCTCCTTTAACCTTGGGAGTCAGGTATTTTTTCTCAGCAATGACAGTACAGTAACTAAGACAATCATCAATACCTACTTTGAGAACCTGTATTCTAGTAAGATGGAAAACACAGAAGAAATGGACAGATTCCTAGATACATATGAATTACTAAAGCTGAATCAGGAAGATATAAAAACTCTAAATAAACCAATATCAGTCAATGAAATTGAAGATGTAATTAAAAACCTACCAAAAAAGAAAAGCCCAAGCCCCAATGGATACACTGTTGAATACTACAAGAAAGTTAGAGAAGACATAATGCTGCTATTTCTCAAACTCTTTAATGGAACTGAAAGGGAAGCAATACTCCCAAAGTCATTCCTGGAAGCAAGAATTACCCTGATACCAAAACCAGAGAAGAATCCAACCAAAAAAGACAACTACAGGCCAATCTCCCTAATGAACATAGATGCAAATTTCCTCAATAATATACTGGCAAGCAGAATGCAGCAAATCTCAAGATTATACACCACAACCAAGTAGGATTCATCCCAGGGATGCAGGGATGGTTTAACATATGCAAATCTATAAATGTAATACACCATATTAACAGGGCCAAGGACAAAAACATATGATCATCTCAATAGATGCAGAAAAAGCATTTGACAAAGTCCAACACCCACTCATGATTAAAAACCCTACAGAAAATTGGGATAGATGGTCTTTATCTGAAACTGATAAATGCCATCCACAACAAACCAACAGCCAATATCATAGTAAATAAACAGAAACTGAAACCTCTCACTCTAAAATCAGGAATAACACCAGGTTGTCCACTGTCACCATTCTTATTCAATATAGTTCTGGAAATATTAACCAGAGCAATTAGACAAGAGTAATAAAAGCAATAAAGATAGAAAGGAAGAAGTTAAATTATCATTATTTGCAAATGACATGATTCTCTACATAGAAGACCCCCAAAACTCCACCAAAAGACTTCTACATTTAATAACTAAATTCAGTAGTGTAGCTGGATACAAAGTCAACACCCAAAAATCAATAGCCTTCCTGTACAGAAATAAGAAACTCACTAAGAGAGAAGTTAGAGAAAAAATACTTTTCACAGTAGCATCCAAAACAATAAAATACCTAGGAATCCATCTAACAAAGGAAGTAAAAGACCTTTACACTGAAAACTACAGTAGTCTGAAAAAGGAGACTGAAGAGGGTATCTGAAAATGGAAACATATTCCTTGTTTTGGGGTAGGAATAACAAATATAGTGAAAATGGCCACACTTCCAAAATTGTTATACAGATTTAATGCACTCCCCCATCAAAATTCCATTAGCATATCTCACAGAGTTAGAGAAAAAAATCCCAAAATTCATTTGGGACCAGAAGAGACCTAGAATAGCAAAAACGAAGGCAATGCCAGTGATATCACAATCCCTGACTTGAAATTATACTACAAAGCTACTGTAATAGGAAAGAACAGCATAGTACTGTCAAAAAAGAGACCCAAGGATCAATGGAACATATTAGAAGATGCAGAAACAACTCCAAACACATTCAGCCACCTACTTTTTGACAAAGGTGCCAAACACCTTCATGGGAAAAAAGATAGACTTTTTAATAAATGGTGCTGGAAAAACCAGCTTTTCACGTACCAAAGATTAAAACTAGACCCATATCTTTCATCATGCACTAAACTAAAATTGAAATGGGGATCAAAGATCTAAATATTAAAACAGAAACACTAAATCTGCTGGAAGATAGAATGGGTAGAACCCTTGAAGACATAGGTATAGGCAAGGATTTTATGAACATTACCCCAATCGCACAGGAAATATCACAAAGAATCAACAACAGGGATCTCACCTTACTAAAAAGCTTTTGCACAGCAAAAGAAATTATCAACAGAGTGAAGGAAGAGACAATCCACAGTGTGGAAAAAAAATTTTGCCAGCTGTTCCTCAGACAAAGGACTAATCTCTAGAATATATAAAGAGCTCAAAACAAAACAACAACAAAAAAATTAGACCCCCCCCAAATTTAAAGACTCAATCCAAAAATGGGCATCTAAATGAATAGACACTTCACAGATGAAGAAGTAAAAATGGCAAATAAAAATATGAAAAAATGTTCAACATCATTGGTCATTTGTGAAATGCAAATTAAAACAACACTGATAATCCATCTCACTCCAGAAAGAAAGGCTCTTATCAAGAAATCAACCGATAACAAATGCTGGAAAAAAGGAACCCTTCTCCATTGTTGATGGGAGTGTAGACTGGTGCAACCACTGTGGAACTCAGTGTGGAGATTCCTTAAAAAACCAGTACTAGAGGTTCCATTCAACCCAGTTATTCCTCTTCTTCATATCTTTCCAAAAGAATTAAAACAATCATACCACAGCAATATATGCACACCCACATTTATAATGGCACAGTTTGTAATAGCTAAATCTTGGAAATAGCTTAGATGCCCATCAGCTGATGAATGGATAAAGAAGATGCGGTTTTTTTATACAGTAGAGTAATACTCTGCCATAAAGAAGGGTAAGCTTGAGACATTCTAGCTAAATGGATGCACCTTGAGACCATATTCTTAAGTGAAATAAATCAGCCACATATGTTTAAATACCACATTGTATCTCTCATGTGAGAAACTGAAAGTGTAAATAAGGACCAAAATGTTTAACAGATTTTGGGAAATGGGAAGAAAATGTTCAAATGAGAAGAGGAACAGGGAGGGGTAAGGAGAAAGGAAGGAAGGGACAAGAAAAAAAAAGAATAGAAGGAAAGAATGGAAACAAAGATTTTGTAAATAAGGAGCGATAGAGGGGTTGAAGGGAGGGGAGGGCAATGGAAAAAAAAGAATATATATCATGGACAGGAATAAATTCCCTATGATGAATGTCATCATTATGTGCCACTAAAATGTTCCAATAAAAAAATAAATTTTAAAAAAGGTGTTCTACTTTAAAAAAAAGAACACCTAATATTCAATGATGAAAACACAATCCACCTAGTGATATAATGGACAAAATATTTAAACAATCACATCCCAAGAGAAGACATACAGAGGGCCAATATGCACAAGAAAAAGTGCTCAGTATTTAGTGATCAGAGAAATGACAGTAAGACCACAATAGGGTACCACAATACGCTCACCATGATGGCTAAAACCAAAAATGACTAAGCCAAATGGTAAAGATGTGCATCTCTTTTGGGTGATGATGTGCAATAACAAACACTTGGGGACAGATCTAACAATTTCAGTAAAGCTAAGCTAGTGATTCCTCACTAGCTCATCACTATTCTCCTCACAGAAGTAAAAGCAAAAGTCCACAAAGAGACTCAGATAAGACTGTTCACAGAAAGTATAATTAAAAGCCCCCCAAAATGGAAACAAACCAAATGCCCACCACCCAGAAAATGAACAAATTGTAAGAATTCTATTAAGCAACTATTCCTCAGCAAACAAAAGGAGCAAATGACTGATAAAGACAAGAATGGATGAATATCAAGAACATCTGCTCACTCAAAGAACCCTACACAATACTGCATTCTGTGTGGGTGCATGCACATATATTTTTAGAAGAGGAAAAAAATCTACTCTGAAAAATAAACTCAAAACTATTGTGTTGCCAATGGTAGGGGGTGAGGGTAGAAGAGTTTAATTTATAAGAGGAAGGAATGGGAAGGCACTTTCTGTGGTGAGGGTAACATTCTGTATCTTGATAGGATGTTAGGCTATGCAGATATACTCATTTCTCAAAAATTATCACATTATACAGTACATTTGAGTTATCCACTTTTTTACTCTACCAAAGTTTTCCTACTTAAAACCAAAAGTACTGTAAGTGAGTATTAAAACTCAATAATGATAAGATGCTTAAGTATTTAGGCAATAACTTTATTGATGTCTATGACTACTTTAAAAGGTTTCAAAAACATAAGATGGATTGATGGATGAAAAGCAAAATGAATATATATGTGAAAAAAGATAAAAATAGTAACACTTTAAAGTTAGAATGTATGTAGGGTACATGACTTATCACTGTATAATTCTTTAAAATCTTCCATGCATTTGAGAACTTCCTTAACAAAGTGTTGAGATATAAAAATTAAAATGAAATAAGACAATTTCAGAGGATTTATCACCAGCAGATGTGCACCTCCAGAAATATTACACAGCTCTTGAGATTAAAATATTGCTACCAATGCATAGTGCCAGAAATGGAAAAAAGGGAAATAAATAAAAAATAATTTTCTTAGTTCTTAACTTCATTAAAAGATAATTGTTTAAAGCAAAATTGATAACAGTATATCATGGTACTTCTTAATATATGCAAAACAAATAACAATTGTAAATTCTAGATAAAACTTCTATAAAAATACAAAATTAAAGCAAAATAAAAAAGGTGGAAAAAGATGAGGTAGAATACTAAGAAACTACCAATTTCTCAGAAAAACAAAAAATAAAAAAAATAGATTAAGAAAACAATAAGTAGCAAGATGTAAGAATTAAAGCAAGTAAATAATTACATTACAGATAAATGTATTAAACATTTGAATCAAAAGGCAGACATTGTAAGATTGGATTAAAAATCCAAGATCCAATAACATGCTGTACATGCTATATATAAAGAGACTGACAAATAAAATAAAGCGATAGAAAAAATGTACCATGCAAGTATTAATTTTAAGAAAGCGGAAATACCCAAATTAATTAGGCATAGAGTATTACAGAAAACAGACATTTCATAATTTAAGGGTCAATTCATCAAAAGATATTGCATCTGAATTTTGTATATGGTTAATAACACATTTCCAACGTACATGAAACAAATACTGGCAGAAGTGATAATAAATAAGAAAAATCCATCCATATCATATGGAAAGATTTCAATCTCTCTTTCTTTCTTTCTCTGTCTCTAATTATTGGATGACTAAATAGACTGACAAAAAAACTAGTAGGAAGATAGAAGACTTAAACAACACTGACATTATTTGAATTAGCTGACACTGACAGAACACCAAGCTCAGTATCTACAGAATATCTACATCTTTCTCAAGTACATGTGGAATATTAACTTTAACCGGCAACATGTAAGGACTTAAACAAAACTCTCAATATACGTAAAAGCAATGAAATCATACCGACTATGCCTTTGGTGACAACAGAATCAAATTAAAAATCAGAAATTAGAATCAAGTGTGTAGCACCACACAAAGTGCCTTTGACCTATTCTCTCATTGCTCTCTGAGGGATATGGGCACCTGAGGAAGAGAAAAGCATGGCTTGGACCGGTCAATATACAGTCAGAACCAGAGCTGGAACTTGAAGTTCTGTTTGAAGCCCAAATCCATGTTTCTCCTATTCCATCACAGTTTTCTCAGATGGTTTGGAAGTCAGAGAAGCCCTCTTCTTACTTTTTATGACCACAGCTATATCTTAATTATCTAGACATAACAGCATTATGCAGTACAACATTTTATCAGAAGTGAATATAAAGTTAGTTGCAAAATTAAAATAATATGTCATACCTCGTTTAATGAAGAGATCAAGAAAATAACCACATATGTATAAATTAAGTAGCATACTTCTAAAGAATCATGGGTCAACAAGAAATGAAAAAGAAAATTTGAAGACAGCACAACTCATGATAATGAAAATACACTTTTTTAATTTTTTAAAGTAATCCTTTCAGAGAAATTCATAGCTCTGAATACTTACATTGGAATAGAAGAATTACTTAAACTCAGTAATATTAACTTTCATTTTATGATGGAAAAAGCAAACTAAATGCAAAGTAAGCAAAAAGAAAATAATAAAAATAAGACTAAAACCAATGAAATACAATGTATCTTAGCAATAGAAAAATGAAAATATGTTCATTAAAAAAAGTAAAATTGGGACTATAAATAATAAAGAACTGAAAATGAAAACACAAATTACAAATATCAGGAATGACAGTGAAACCTCACTGAAAATTCTGCAGGCATAAAATGATAATAAGAAATGAGGTAACAAGAAAGGCATGCCAATATTGTGAATACTTACATGAATTTAAAAGAAATTCCTTGAAACAACAATTCCCAAAACTCCCACAAGAAGAGATAGAAAACTGGAATAACTTCTGAAGAAACTGAACTTATAATTCAAAGCTTTCTTCTAAAGAGAATCCCAGGCCCAGGTAGTTAATAGGTAATTTTTTAAAAAACTGACCCAAAAATAATAACAATTTTACACATAGGTATTCAGGAGAGGGGGATCGTCATTCTACTCATATCATGAGTCATTAGTGACAGTCAAGGGCGCTGTAAGAAATGAAAATTGTAAGCCAATGTCGTTCATGAACACTGACATGTATAAAAACTTTAACATGAGCACAAATATTTAACAAAACATTAGCAAATCAAGTCAGACAATATATTAAAAAGACAAGACATGCTGAGGTGGAGGTTTATTCCAGGAATGCAAAACTGGATGAACGTTTCAAAATCAATCACTGCAAATTATCACACTGACAGATTAGAAAGAGAAAAAGCAAACTCACATGAACCACTCAGTAGATGGAGATAGGAATTCAACAAAATTCAACACCCTCATTTAAACATTTTTTTCCGAAAACTTAAAACAGAAGCTTAATTCCTCATGCACATAGAAGTCATTTAATAATATGATGTAGTATGAATGCTTGCCCGCATATTGGGGGTAACGCAAAGATGAGTCACTTGCATAACTTCTACTGATCACTGAACTGGAGGCCCAAAAGAAACAGACAGTAAAAGTAATCAAAGGTATCAAACCGAAAAAGGAAATTAAAATCTATTTCTTTAGGGGTGAGATGATCAAAAGTGCAGAAAATCCTAAGCAACCAAAAGAATAAAACAAACAAAAATGCTACCATTTAGGTAATCAATCTAGAAAGTCAAAAAGTCAAGATCAATGCCTAAAATTCAAATGATTGCTCTTGTAGGGTTTATCAAGGAACCATCTGAAACTGAAATTTTAAAGAGTACTACTAAAATAGCATCAAAACCCCAAAATATTTCAAGATAAATTTAACAATATGTGTGCAAGACCTGTACCCTCAAATCTAAGAGAACAGAAAAAAAAAAAAAAGAAAAATTATTGCTTAAAAAATTAATAGCCAGTGAGATGGCTCAGTGGTGTAAGCGCCTGCCTGGCAAGTGCAAGGGCCCGAGTTCGACTCCCGGAACCCACATACAAAAAAAGGGCCAGTGATGTAGCTCAGCGGCACGGGCACCTGCTGGCGCACGAGGTCCTGAGGTCAACCCCCGGTACCCACAAAACAAAAAAAATTAATAAAGACACAAATAAATGGAGAAATATATCATGTTCATGGACTGGAAAGTAATATTTTTAAGATTTCAATTCTCCCCAAATTGATTCATATTTTAGTAGAGTCTGAATCAAAACCCCAGAGTATGCATCAATCAACAAGCTGTAAAAGCATGTGTTTCCTAAAATAGTCAAATAAATCTGGGGGAGAAGAGCAGGAGGATGTATAGTATCTGATTTCATGACTTACTTGGAAGCCACGCTAATTAAGATAGAATGATATTGGACTAACGATTCACAGGACAAAATGCGGAATTCCAAAATAGACCCAATTTGAGGGTCGACTGATTTTTTGGACAAGTTTTCAGAATAACTTAACAAAAAAGGAAATGATTTTTCAATACGATTTTGTAACAACTGGCTACCTATTTGGGAAAACAAAAATGACAAAATTTTTTATATCTTATATCATATGAATAGTTTGAAAGGAATCATTGGAAAATATACTAATCTTCCAGAAGAAATTGCAAGATATTTCTAACCTAATATGGAAAAAACTGCTAATACAGGATTTAGAAAACAACCAAACATAAAAAAATGATAAAATAACTTCAGAATTAAAAAAAAACTGTTTATGAAAAAATGAATTTGCAAACTGGATAAAATATGCAAAATTATATATTTGCCAAAGATTTGCATTTAAAGTGTGTGTGGCCAATTACCTATTAATTAAAAACAAATGACCTAATAACATAATGGGCTAAAGATTTCATGAATGCTTTACAAAAAGGATTATTAATTGGTGATTGATAAGTTTATGAGAAAGTGCTCAATATCGTTAGTATCTGAGAAATGCAAATTAAAAATAGTGTGATGCCACTACACATCTATTAGTACTGCTAAAATTTTAACATCTGATAACTCCAAAAGTTGGTGAGGAAGCATAGCATCTGAAATGTGTGTACATTCCAAGAGGCAGTGTAAAAGGACACCACCTCTTTGAAAACAGGTTTGGCAGATTCTCATAAAGTTAAACATACACCTTCCCTTAATCCTTCTCACTATCATATTATAAAACCGCACATTTAACATGCTTACATTAACTTCCTCTTCTTTCATACTTTGCTTTAGCTGAATAGATGAAACTGTGCTGTCAATAAAGTTTATTTAGTAAATTTCTCTTCTTCCATATCCTAGTCTCTTCCTCTCTTAGTTTTGATGAAGTACTAAGAATGCTTTGTGAATGAATTCAGGAAAGGACTAGTATATATAAAGCAAAATGAGCTCAGATATTCCTTCAGAATTTCGGCATTAGCTGGCCCAGACCAGAGCTAAGTAAGCAAAGGCACAATCCCTCTGGTACCACTGGACCTAGAAAGGTTTGACTTGCAGCAGAATGCATTTGACCTCCTGGCTGCACACCTCCCTCCATGTCCCTAACTTGTCCAAACTACACTTGGAGCAAGGGGTTCCGGGCCAGAGTAGCCGCGCAAGTGGATCTGGTGGCAGACTATGCCTCACTCCGACATAAAATATTTTACTTGGTTGTTTTGACTTTTAATTTTGACAATACATTGATAATTTATGTCATTTTCCATAATTGCTTCCCAGAATACATGCCTCAGTAGTGTCCCACACAATGTTCCACCCTTAAGAAATCTCAAGTGAAATATTTCTAAAACATCCCTCTATCATAAACCCCGTGGATATTCATATCAAATGCTAGCTAACATATTAAAGACCCTAAGGGCCCCTGAGATAAAGAAATCTGATTGATTTTGTTAAACCTAGAGTATAATGATATGCCTTTGATTATAGAAGCCTCTGCCAAATAACACCTATGAAAACCTTGTGGAAATCATAATGAGAGGTAACATTCATTGAATATTTAATATATATTATGATATACAATATCTGTGTTGAGTACTTTAAAATGACCTGATGGGGTATTGATATTATTTTGCTCACTTTAAATATCAAGAAATTGGTGCTCAGAGAGATTGTGTGACTTTACCAAGGTCTCAGAGTTAGGTCACAGAAACCAGAATTTCAACAGGCTATCCGAACTCTAAAGTTCAGCAGGTGCAGGGCAGGCCCATAATCACTCCCAGCGGAGTTCTCAGGAACTGACACTGGGATGCTGTTAACACTGTGCACGCCAGTCTTTAGAGTGGCTACTGGGGAGCAGGAACAATGACTTATCCCAATCAAACCAATCAAGACTTCTTAAGAGGCACACACGTTTCCAGCCTTGCTCAATTCTTTCTCATTTGTAATAAAATGTTCAAATGTATCCTGTTGGTTCATCAGTTTTTGTGTGTGTGTGTGTGGGTACCGGGGGTCGACCTCAGGACCTCGCGCGACAGCAGGTGCCTGTGCTGCTGAGCGATATCACCAGCCCTTTTTTCGTATGTGGGTACCGGGAGTCGAACTCAGGACCTCACGCTTGCCAGGCAGGCACTTATGCCACTGAGCTATCTCACCAGCCCTGGTTCATCAGCTTTAAAAAAAAGATTCAGTCCCCGTACAAAATGTAACAATTATAAACTAGTTTTCTTCCACTTTTGACATAAATATTTTAAGCTCTGTCAAATTCTAGAATCCAGGATGATTCTGAATGACCTTATTGCAAGTGTGATGACATCACTATTTTTTTTTTTTGTGGGTACCGGGGGGTCGACCTCAGGACCTCGCGCGCCAGCAGGCGCCCGTGCCTCTGAGCGATATCACCGGCCCCTTTTTCGTATGTGGGTTCCGGTAGTCGAACTCGGGCCCTCGCGCTTGCCGGGCAGGCGCTTAAGCTGCTGAGCCATCTCACCAGCCCGACATCACTATTTGTTTCCAGAAAATGGAAAAAACTTTCTGGAAGGGATGGATTGACTGGGAGGCTGTATTAGGGGAGAGACCCAAAGAGATCTTCGGACTGTCTGTTTCAGAGCAACAGCTCACACAAGAAGGCTTCACAAATTTTATTTATTATACACAAATATAGCCATATTAACATAGGAATCACTTTTACAACATTTAAAAATCATATTTAATTTTCATTTTAGCAATGATAGCTGGTTGTACATTATAAAACTACTTAAATATTGATACAGGGTGTCTAAAGTGATGCTTTGAAAATTATATATTTTTGAGAACTAGCATTCTATACCTTGCTTAACTACTTTTATGCAATTAGATGGTTGCAATTAGATGGTTGCTACTTGTGTTTCATTATTAAAGATAATCATTTAAGGATATCAACGGGTACATAATTATCTTTTATTCAGGAAAATTCTACAAGAATTAGGTCAGATTATAAGACTATTTTTATGACTCTTGAACTCCGCCATGAATGATTTTTAAAAGTGTCTTCATGCTTTACAAACAACAGGTGACTATCAGGTTTAGTATATCCTTGGTAGCTTTGAATATTTTCTTTTCATTTTTCATGACTGTATAGGTATAAAATCATGCTTCATTGTTATGATCATATGGATTATTTTAGCAACTTTTGGGCACTAAAGTACTAACATGACAGCCAAAAAACAAAGTGTGGTTTTGAGTAGTATTTATCATCATGTGGATGGAAACCTTGTGTCTTGAGTTTTCATTCAATTTTGCTTCACTACTACGTGTCAGATGCTGCGCTAGGTGCAGAAGTGCTCTCGTTCTCAACCTCTCCTCTCCTGCTCACCACTATGTTACATTTGCAGTTCACAGATTCGTCCGCTGAGAGCATCCATTACCTTTCTGTTTCACTGCGGCTGCTCTGTCAACCTCTCCCTTGGCGTTTCTAGCATGACAGACATAGTTACGCCTGAGATCCTCGGGGGTAACTTTCTTGATGCTCAAAACCTGAGTTCTTGTTTCATCTTCCGTATTAGAATAACTTACACTAGAGAGAGGGGAAAGAAAAATCAAAGCATGTGTGAGACGCAAGGGCTGCATACCCCATGTGAATCAGACAAGGAAGCAGCCACAGAACCCCCATGTGAGGCAGACAGAGTGTTTACAGACAGGTTTAGTGTAAAACGATGTCTAAAAAGGGAACAGCTAGACACTCATAGTGCTGTTCACCATCTATGCCATACACCACCCCGTGTCTACAGCGCATCCCAATACTGGCTTCTTACTACTGCTGTCTCTTCAAAGCAAAATGTCTCTTTTGCTCAAACGTCTGATGGAGGATGCTGTATTCATGTAGAAGGAATCTTCTGTGATTAGACCCACTTGGATTACGTTGCCGGTTTTCCCATTTACCGCTACATACTTTGGGCAAGGTAACTAATGTTTCCACCTCTCGTGTTTAGTAAAAGAGGAAAGTAGCCATGGTTACACAGTGCACTGCATGTATTAATTTACCAAAGAGTGCTGAGGACTGAATATGTGTATGGATACATAGAAGAACAAAGCTTCATAAATGTTGATGTAGAGCATTATTATCATCTCACAGTAGCAGCCGTTGCACTTGTGTGATTCTGGAAGATTGGATGCCGAACACAGAATATTTTGGTCATGGTTAAATCCTAACACTACAAAGAAAAGAAATGGCTCGGAGCAGGAAAACTGAGAAAATAAATATATCCAAACTCACTGAGGCCAAGGCCAAGTGTTTTGGGTTTAAGGTCAAGATTTAAAATCCCTTTGAACTACTTTGCTCCCACACCTGACTGCCATCCGGGGTCCCTGCAGGGTTAGGGTTACTGTGTACCAGTCCTACACATCTGGTTAAGGTGCTGATTGATTTAGCCCGAGCTTCACTCTCCTGCTCTGACGGACGCTGAGTACACGTCTCAATCACAGGAGGAAGGGGATTTCATTATTTCTGTGAAGATGGGAAAGGCAATGATGAGAATTCCTAAAATGATCAGTGACTCTCCCTTGGAGCCTGCAGCCACAAGTTTCACGAATTCCTTTCTGCAGAAAGTAATTCAGTTTTGGAAAGGTTATGTCTTTTTATCTTTTGCTTCTCTAACCTCTAAGCCTTCACATGTGATGCTTCCCATACCAGGAAGTCTTTCCATTTCTTTGTCCATGCAATTTCTACCCAAATCCTGATTTTGGTAATGCATCCTCTGAGAAGCTCCTAAACTAAACCCTAAAACTGACTACATTTCATAAAACTGAATAAATCCCTTCTCAAATCTTCTTTTGCTGTCTAATCTTTCCAAGCACTGCACAAACCACATTATATTGCAATGACTGCTCTATCATTGTTACTCCTATAAAACCTACCTGGTAAGGAATTAAGTATCCAATACAAAGTAACCATTTTATAATTTATGCACAAAGTCTGAACCTATTATTAAGAAAAAAACAGCTTTTGAATTCTATCTACACATAGGTGATAAAGCTTAAGATTTTAGAATCCCTTTGTCACGTAATTGATTAGCTACTAATTTTGTTAATAGTTGCAGTGAACCAATTGCTCTTTGGTAATGGTACAGTTCATTTTCAGAGAAATATTATGTCTTTCAAAACTTATACTTCTCTTTTAAAAGTTCAGGTTTATTTAAGAATAAAATGCCCCAGGTTGTTATTTCATAAGTGAATGATATCGTTACTCAACCATTTGAAAAATAAAATTTTAAAAACATAAAAGTATTTAGTCAACATTTAAAATGTGATTATGTATTTAAGGAGGAACAAAATAGGAAATGTATGATCACTGTAATGTAGTAATTAAATACAGTTATCTGCGGCACACAAACATAGGCATATACTCCAGGACTGTGACAAAGACTAACAACTACTTTCATGTATTCACAATCCCACACTGTAACCTTTTCATTCACATAGGATAGGCATTATACCTACTTCCAAGTGAGTATCATAAATATGTGAATTTTACGAGGCTTAAGACAATAGTAGGCAATGGGAAAACTATGGTGGAGATAGCAAGCCAAGGACATTCTAATTCAATTCTTTAACAGGCATTAGGTGGCACATGGCTCTTGGGTTGCAGGTGCAGTAGCTATGCTTTGGAAATACAGCTATTAAAGACCTGAAAATCTTCACAGTTTTTGTGAATGACAGGTAAAAATGAAAATTTTTATTTTCATTGATTAGTATATATCAAACAGCCTTAGCTTGAGGGGCAAAAGTTAGTCACTTCTTTGTGGCTGCTATGATACCTTTCACTAATGGTTATGTCAACAGCGATGTCATCGGGCTTTTTTCCATCAATGGTCCACCAAACCTCATTGTGAGAGTCCACAATAAAGCTAAAATAGACTGTACAGGGGATGAGTAGCTCCTCTCCTAAAACAAAAACAAAAACAAATTAGCAGATGAAGTTAACCCATTAGTTTGTAACTTTCACGTGGTTGGTTATATTTATCTAATTCTCTGGTGCACCACCACAGGTAATATACCATACTTCATTCCAAAGCCAATCAAACAAAAAGACAAAAATAGAAAGAGAAGGTCAATAACTTACTAGAATGACCATTTTAATATAATCGAAATATGCTCTAAAAAGGCACTAGGTGTTCAAAAACACTCTGACTATAACCTTTTTAGTGCTAAACCTCCATGGACTGCACATCTCTTTTAATTCCTTACTAAGCAAAAGGTGACAGGAAGATTCTGCATATCTTTGGTCCTTTCCAAAGAAGATGCCACCACAGAGAGAGCTGGCCAAGGAGGTCTCATCTTGAAACCCGCAAGCTGGTCAGGATACTTAGAGACAATTTAAAAATAGAAATTCTAAGCTATCTTTAGCTTTTTTCTGAGAGGGATATCCTGAAAGAGAGGAGAGGGAGGAAGGGAGGTAGGGAGAGAGAGAGAGAAAGAGAGAGAGAGAGGGAGAGAGAGAGAGAAACCACAGCAGCAGCAGCAATACAGTCACCGAAAACTCTATGCCCAATATTTACATCTTTTAATATCCTTATTTAATCTTTTTTTTTTAATGTGGGTACCGGAAGTCGAACTCAGGACCTCGCGCTTGCCAGCAGGTGCTTGTGCCGCTGAGCCATATCATCGGCCCTCCTTATTTATTCTTAATAAAACATGAGATATTTTTTAAGCGAAAGCTGTAACTTATAAATGTTAAAGGACATGTCTAGGACAAATTGTTAATAAAGAGTAGGCCAGAATTTGGGACTAGATCTCCCATCTCAGCTTGCCTAGAACAATTCTGTTTTATTCATGCTTTCCTATCTATTAATATTGAAAGCTTTCATTCTCCAGAAGTGTCTAGTTTTAGGTGATAAATTGTGTTGTCACCTTAATAAGAACTTAGCTTTATCAGGCTGAGTGGTCATAGTCTAGTCTCCATCCTAATGCATGGCTTTTAAGTCTTTCCAATTCAGTTTTCCCTATCAATATTTCACTGAAGATGAAGTGAAGATTAAATCAGGAATGTTTTTATAAGCAAGATTAACAGTTAACCCTGGCAGTGAGAAGATTGTTCCATTCCTATAAAACGCCCCAGCTAATTCTAACAAACTCAGTTGGTTTGAGGTCAGCAGATGACTAATGAGTTCTCTTTTTTTTTTTTAACTAAGGCAAATCATATTTGCAAACACATTTTAGTGTTTTTTGTTTTTGGTGGTGTTGTTCTCCACTTTTACTGATCACTTCTTCTATTATCTTTAGTACACTTTAAACAAATGCCCTTTTATACCATTCATTGTGTCTGGATTGAATTTATCATAAAGGATACATTGAAGAAAATGTTAACATGTTCTATTATTTTCGATTCACTTAACTGTGTGGGGCTTTGAGTGGGAGGAACACAATTATTTCTCACTGGTCAGTTACAAATGATTTTTATCTAGACTGAATAATTGTAAAAACCAACAGGAGACTGAGGAAGCTACAGTAAACACTCAGGAGTATTCTGCATGCAGGTGTAAAGCTGTATCAATTTTTCCTTGTGATAGTCACAGTCTGGTCTCTAAGATCCACCCTCTGTCCTTTGTGAGTGGCATAGAAGCTTACATGACGTCTTATGCTCATGTCTCTACAAAGCACAGCACTGTGCAAAGTCAAGCCTGCATCCAACAGCAATCGCTGATCAGCACAGGAAGACTGTGACTAGAAGGCAGCGCAGACGCTGAGAGAGGCAGAGAATCCCGGAGATGACTGCCCACGAGATCCCTGAGTAGCTCATCCCTAGAGCTGCCTCGGTTTCTGCCAACAGCCTTTCAATTTAAACTCGTGCGTTTCTTTATAATAGCTCCTTGTTGTCTTTTGCTAACTCAAATGGCATTTTACTTCTTGTAATTAAGAGAAATCTAACTGAAATTCAGTTGCACAGCTATAATTACCCGGTTCTTTCTCATAGATCACATGATCATTGGGGGAATAAATCTTGGGAGTCGATGCATCTTTTGGAGAGCCTGTGATATAGAAAATAAAAGAGAGAGAGAGGTGATGTTAAATCACGTGGCCTATTAATCTTCCATGAAGTTGTGTCCAACTTCCTGGCACAGTTTTTCAATTCCTAAGAAGATCCATAGTTTTATATATATTTATTGCACTTCATTCAATTAAAGCAAGCAACTAAGAGTAACATCCTAGAAAATATATATTTAGTCTCTGTTACTGGCTTTTGACACAGAGTTCCTAATTCTTTTTAATTTCCTGAGTGTTATGGTGAATATGAGTACCTTTGTTTTAGCTTTTTGCTATTTGGTATTAGTCCCCAGTTTGGGACCTAAAGCTTCTAAGACCCTTGGACCCTTTGGAGTGACGAGTGTCTTTCTGTGTGCTAATCACATGACTAGTGGTCGCTGGTTCCTCAATAGGTTCACAGTGAGGGCTGGGAGCAGTAAAGACAAGCGAGGTATGATATAAACGTCTGGAACTCTTAGCCCCAAACTCCAACCTCCAGGGAGAGGAGAGGGCTAGAAATTGAATTGCAAATGGGCAGTGATTTAATCAACCATGTTTATATAATAGAACCTCTATAATCTTAAGCAGCGAGGTTTGGGGAACATCCCAGTCGGCGAAAAAACACATCCATATGTGAAGCCAGAAAGTGGGTGGTGCACCCCAACACCACAGGGACAGAGCGCTTTCACTCAGGATTCTTTTAGACCTCACCCTATGTACCTCTTCAACTGGGTGTTCATTTGAATCCTTTACAGTATCCCTTATGAAAAACTAGTAAATGTAAGTAAAATGACTTCCTGAGATTTGTGAGCCACCATAGAAAAATCACAGAATTTAAGAAGGAAGTTGTGGGGACCATTAATTCATAAGCATATTGGAGAGAAATGGGGGTAACCCGGGGACCCACTGCTTGCAACTGGCATCTGAAGGGGAGAAGTAGGACAGTCCTGTGGGGCTGAGCCCTTAAACTACGGGATCTGTGCTAACTCCAACTGATCAGTATCAAAATAATTTAAATTGTAGGAAACACAGATGGCATCCTCAGAGAAATGCAGGATCACTGGGTGTGGAAAACTCACACGTGACAAGTGTTGTGAGTACAGAAAAACAAGTGTTTTCTTTATAAAGGCACTAAAAAAGCATACTGAGTTCCTCCCATGTTTCAGGATAGACTTTTAACTCTTGTCCTTGACTTTCAAAGCTTATATGAGATAGACTTCTCATTTATGTCATCTACGGTATAATTAATAGCTTTAATGTCTTAATTATTTCTTCTCTAAATACTTCCTTTTAGATACCAAATTAGTACACAGTATGATGTTAATAGGCATTTTCAATTTATAATTCATGATTTTTAGAGTTATTATTTATACATTTATCTACAAAATCCTCAGATTGTCTAGTATGGGACCTAGTTAAATGTTTTAAATAAATGCATACATAAATGGAAATTTTAAAGTAACAGATAGCTACCTAATTGATGTTATCAGTTGAATGTCCATTCATGGAATTACTGCTCTTTATAATAATCTATATTCCTAAATTGAAAGAAAAAAACCTTGTGGGACTATTTTGGGTTTTAAAGATTTAGTGAGCAGGATTTAATCATGACTTGGTCATATATTAACCATATGAACCTGAGTTTTTATTTAAAAGCAAATTTTCTCTAACTCTATGATGAGGATAAATAAAACCCACCTCACAGAGTAGTATGAGGAATAAATTAAGTAATGCATATTAATGCAACCAATAGTGATATGCAGCAAGTATTGAATGCTTTGTAGCTTTATAAAAGTTAACTTGTATTGCTTGAAAGTTAGGCTAAAAGAAAAAACCCTCATCCCAGGTTGTGTCTATCAACTGGTATACCCACAACACACCTGTTCTCAAATTTACAAAAATGGATACACTTCAATATGTACATTAGAAACAATGGCTGAGATGAACACAAGCTTAAATTCATGACTTCTAAAATCCATTCATGTTAGACTCACTCATGCAGTATTTTTATTCTGAATTAATCTCCACCCCACCATTACTTGAAAAGTAAACCAAGAGAAATGATTACAAAATTATTTGATTTGAATTTTATTTGCACTACATTAAAACCTTTTTGTTTGTTTGTTTGTTTGTTTTTTATAATTTACACCAAATCTGGTGTCTGACTAGTAGAAAAAGCCCTGCACAGAGAGTAAGGATTTAAAGTGACTTGTTCCACTATCTCATGGAGTGTCTCTAAACAAGTGACTTCCTGTTTCTGGGACTCAACATTTCCATTTAGTCAACATGAGTATGGAAAAATATTACTCACATGTGTTATTTTAAACAGGGTAGACATGGGAGAATTTATGGTTTGACCCTAAAAGCCACATATTCTGCCATCATTTCTCTCGATATCTGGATTTGACGGGAGTTCCAACTCTGCCGACGGACTCTCTTCCATTTCCCTGTTTTTCACTCAGTTCCCTCAGTGCAAAACCGTAGCTGAGAACTGCTAGCAAATATCGCCAGCAACAGCACAGCAGTTTCAGTATATAGAATGATATGGCGTACTTAACCAAACCAAGTAAAACACTTTTTTGACAATAATATTAATACTATTCATTCAGTCTCCACTGCTTGCCTATTAGCACATATGTGTGTTATTTCTAATACTCTCAATTATTAGGTAATCTTAGTTCCAGATTACAGATAAGGCCACTTGGAGAGCTTGATCAAAGTCATACGGCTAATAAACGGAAGCTATATAATCTGAACACCGATCTGCCTGGTATACTTTTCGTCCCCCTGTATGCCTTATTTCATTCATTCACATACCTGTTCAGTCAACTAATAGTTGGTAAATGCTTACTTTGTACAGGAATTGCTGAAGGCTCTGAGAGTACTGTTATGGACAAAAATGTCTCTTTTTATAGAGTTTATAGGCTGTGTGTAATAAATTACTAAGAGCCAGAATCAGATTGCTGTATTTGTTGTTGTGTGTACTTAATACAGATCATGCTTACCTACTACTTTTACAATCACACTCCGGGTGAGATGAAAGATGCGTCCATTTTCTGGGTATGTAACAACACACGTGTAATTTCCATTATTTGAAATCAAGGGAATGAAAAAGCTTAAGTTCATGCCGTCAGGCAGCACATTATGAAAATTCTTTATTAAATAACAACCCTAGAAGAAGAAAAGATGTTTATTCCTTAGCTACACTCATCGCAAATATACAAACACACCTACTCTGGCATCTAATTCTTCACAGAACAACACTGAAATAATCTGTTCTGCACCTTTTACAAAACTATTTAGGTCAATTATCTGGACAACATTTCTACAAGGTAGAATAAATGTCATTAACTTTTCTGCAAGAGGGAAATTAAAATTCTATGCTAAATTATGACTTCAAAAGCAGAGGCTTCCTGTCTCAGGATACAGTATTCAAATTGTTGGAACCCCGCGTTGACTGTGAAGCAAGGTTAAAGTTTTGAAACGATGACGAAGAAGTCTTGAGCAACTGCAAACTCTGCTTTAGAAAACTGTTTTTCATTTTTCTGCAATTATCACTGATTTTATTAATTCAGGAACCCACTCACTCTGTCAGATTAACCAGACCCCAATTTAGATGTTATCTGCCATTCTTGTTTTCTTCTATTTTATCTTAATTTTACAATTGAGTAGTATAGACTCCAGAATTTAAACATTAAAAACATTTTATGAGCCTTATCAAGAACTAAGAGTGCATTTCTGCTTCTCATACATTCCTACAACTGATGTTAAAAATTTTGAGATTGTACTATCTCATACAAAGTAACTAGAGTCTTGTTTTGGATCTCTTAGTCTCATCAAATGGCTACATGGTTTTATTTTTTATTTTAGCGAAAAATTCAATCTCTCACTCATGACAAAAACATGTGTATTTGGTTTTCAAAAAACACTTTGCTTAAACAGCAAAATAAAAGACAGATGATAGGAAACAGGGAGACAGACGGGCAGGCGATCTGGGGAAGTAAAAAGAGAGGGAGGGCAGGGAAAAGGGAAGTAAAAAGGATCAAGATGCCATATGTATATATACTAATTCCCATGATGAATGTATTTATTCTGTATCGCATACACTAATAAAAATGCCTTTGTTTTGCTTTTAAACATCATTAATTCATGGATGACCAAAACAGATTGGTTTACCTCTAAGGTCCTTTACATCTTTGAAATTCTAATCTATTAATGACTTGTAGGTTCAGTTTCCTATTTTCATATGTGTAACTTTAATTCTGGTACATTTAAGATTTTCTTCAATTCCTGGAGCATGTATTTTGAAATATGGCAGTTATCATAAGAGGTACATTTTGTAATTCTCTCGCACAGGAAATGTCTTTCGAGAATAGCACTGAACTTTGGCTGCATGGAGAGGAGCTGATGTAAGCTCAGGCATGGCATTTTCTCAATGCAATTTCTCCTGTTGTATAACCACTGCTTCTGGACACTTGTCACATCAGCAGAAGATTTCAATACCCTTAGGTTATTGCAAAGAATGAAGTCACAAAGGCCCACACTCTTATAACGAGTTTATGTCAGACTGGGTTTAAATTGAGTATTGAATGTCTATAGAACTCTATTTGATTTTTGTGGCACCTTTCATTTAAACAGTTCAAAGATATTCTTCCCTTCATTTGTTAGCTTAACTGTTCTTAAATCCCTATGAAGTAGACAGATCAGAATATGTTCTGGTTTTACAGACAGAAAAAAAAAAAAAAAAGAACCACGGAAGACAGACAGAGATGCCCTAGCTAGCAAATTACAGAGCTGTAACTCAGTTTTCCATACAGCTGAATAAAGATCTTCTGGCATAACTAACACGGAACACCGCTCCTCAGCCATGAGCTAGCTGATGCTGTACAAATTATACTGAGATATACAATTACCATGTAATCTGTTATCTCATCCCATTCTTGCTTTTATCTCCATTTTATAGATGTAGAAACAAAGACATGTAAGTAGCAGTCAATGTTACAGCACTAGGTAGTGTCAAAACAAATTTGAATCTAGGTCTATTGGTTTCAATTGCGAACCTAAATCTTCATGTCAAAGCATTTGCTTTTAATTCTACCCGTTAGGTTCCCACATCCTATACAGCAGTCCTGGACCTACGCCAACCTTGAGGCCAGCTCCAGTGCTAATAGTGTGCTGGGGCTTTGTCCTGTAAATCAGGCTGATTCCTGTAATTAGTGGAAAACTGGAAAAGCACACTTTTCAAGATTAGAAGTCAGTTATTATTACTGTATTGTCAACAGCACTTTTTAAGAATGTGCTGACAGGAATCCATTATGCCTATAGCATTTTGGGAACCAAAATAAAGGCATTACTTTAAATTCTAAATATTTATATGTGCCAGGAAGTCAGTATTGGGGCACTCTTAAACTTTTAATTTTAGCACGTACTGTCTCATTAGCTCTCAAGTTTTCTTATAAGCAGCTCAGTCTCTAGACCCTTCAGCACATGACTCTAAGACATTGTTAAACATAATAAAGAAATGCTGAAAAATAAAATTTTGTGAATCTTATATGACTTCAAAACCATTTGTTTGGAATCCATAAGAAAATGGAAATGAACAAAGATTTGGATACTCAAGTAGAAAACATTTCCAAAAATGAGAGATGAGTTAACAGTAAGCGGATTTTTACAAAGAAACGAACACTTGTCTGACTAAAACACAAACACAGTTCTTCTAGGTGACCCAGGACTTACTCACTCTGAATTCAAAATAGAGAAGTTAAATAGAAGAACAACTTTTCAACCACTCAGCTGTTACTGTGACAACCAACCCCACCATATACGTAAAAAACAGCGCAAGAAGTGACTTTGAAATCCTTGAGCGGAAATAAAGCATGTGGAGTGGTGAAGGTTGTTGGTAGGGGAATGCCATGAGGAAGCGAAGGATAAGTGTTTTCTTTCAGTAAACCTACAACATGAAAAGAACTCTGTGAAGGCACAAAAATGGAAAGGACAAGGCTCCTAATCTATAGATATTTAGTTTAGTGGAAGATTGTCACAAATGAAATAGAAGGCTAACTGGGGCAGGAGAGTGTGTGAAGAAAATCCAACAGTATACATCCAGAAAAAGTTGGTGAAGAAGGGAAACTTGGGCTGTATCTTAAAGGATAAGTACAACATGAGTGGTTGCTGGGGAGAAGGAAAACCATTAGGGAGAAACACTCCAGGCACAGGGAAGAGTACAGAGAACTCACCTGCACTCTCATAGTATTTTCTGCTTCTTGTTAGATTTAAATTACTTCACTACAAGGTTCTGTTTCCATATAAACCTCCTCCTCTAGAAAGTCATCTGCTGTATGAACCAGTAGGAGCTGCCTAAGTGCTGTACCTGCATGATCAGCAAGCTGCCCCAGTGTTTGACACATGGGGCTCTACACATTTGTGTTCCACGATCAAATATACGTAGGAAAGAAGCAAAGGCACAAGACATGGAATAGAAGGCTCGTGGTGTATGGAATGGGTAATAAGTATACAGATTATAAAACATAGAGTGGTGGAATTTAGGATGGATGGGAAAGAGAATAAAAATACAAAGAGTTTAACTAAAACACAAGCTCTAGAGAGTCAGGAATAGTTGCTGAAGCTTTTGCATCCAAGATTATGTTGATATAAAATACATTATACTTTGTCATGAAGAGTTACATAACTCAGTCACTTCCAATAAACAGAACTAAGTCTTCCAATATTTATAAATATTTACAAAGTCCCTCCAATGTGCCAGGCACTGTTAGGAGCTGTGCACATGACAGCCAGTAAGAACAGAAATGGCACTTGTCCTCATGGAATTTTACACTCTAGTCTATTTCGTTCAATTATTTAATCAATTCCTAAGTGAAATATATATTGGCTCAGTTTGGCACTGCATGCTTGGTATTCAAAGAACACAAAGAGAAAGAGAAAGCACGCTATCTGGCACAGAAGAGAGATATAATCACTACACGAACAAAAATGAGATGTGAATTATGTTCTACCAAAGTACAGAATGGGTGATTGATTTGACCTAATTCAGCCTGCAGGCTTAATGGGTATTTATTTGAATTTGGTTTTAAGTTTAAATGGTGAATTTTGAGTCCTTGAAAGCCCTAAAAGCGAGTGTAAAATGTTGTGTGTTTAAGTGCATACGAGCAACTCTGAAAGAAATTTTGACACATGCTATCTTCATGTAAAAGGTCAGAAATCGCTGTATAAGAAGTATGGGGAAAGTGATGAGAACAAGAGCCAATCTAAGCTGTCAAACCAAATTAAGGCAAGCATTTAAAAAACAAAATCTAGGGCCGGTGAGATGGCTCAGCGGCATAAGCGCCTGCCTCGCAAGCGCGAGGGCCCGAGTTCGACTCCCGGATCCCACATACGAAAAAGGGGCCGGTGATATCGCTCAGCGGCACGGGTGTCTGTTGGCGCGTGAGGTCCTGAGGTCGACACCCCGGTACCCACAAAAAAAAAAAAAAAAGTCTATTACACAAACCTTGGACTACCTTCCCAACAGTACACACTATGCCAACAAGGAAGCCGGGCTTGGCACGTCATCAGAAATGCTCTTTCCTGATGGCATTTTGTCAGGAAAAAAAAGCAAAGGCATTGCTATTTTCTGAGATTCACATATCTAATATCTGACCAAATTTGATTGATTTCACAGTAAAAATTACAAGTGGGGGTCATACCCCAAATTTAAACATCACAATGGGTACCAGGACAATCAGCTTTTGGTAAACTGATACCAGTATGACATTGGTTCTGCTGAGTGGCAGTTGAGAGGATTTCAGTTGTTGTCATAAGTGTAATAAACAAAATAACCAATAAAGTGGTTTTCTTGATCTTTGGGTAAAAGGAGAAATTGTTTTAGCTTTTATGAGTGTTTTTATAAAATGGAATTTCAAACATCTAACTATAACAATGAAATAGAGAATTAATCCGGTAATATGAAAGTCAGGATGGCTTGCCATATTTTAAAACCCAGGTCTCCAAATAAATCTAATAATAATAGTAATAAAAATGACAATAACAGGATCACATTTACCTCTGTTTTTACTGCTATATATTTGGAAGTCCCTATGTGCATAAACAGGCAGTCTCCAATTTATAAACACATTGTGTTCTAGAAGTTCCTTGACAAACCAGCTATTTGAAATTCAGTAAATTACTTACAAACCACAATTTGCTTTCCAGGCTGGTTACCAAACCTGACTTACTTAACAAACATTTACTGAACATCAATTTACCTCCCAGGATTGTTAAATTAGAGAACTGCGAATTCTGGTTCCTGAATTAAGGAAACCCTGCCATGTACAGGAGAAGAGAAAGACGAACTTAAGATGTGCAGAGGAGGAAAATGAAATCCTGTCCCATTTCCTCTGCAATTCTGAAATATAAACCTTAGGTTTTCTGCTTCCTCCAATGTCACTTTGTCAGAGGACTCTCTGATTTCCCAGGCCCTGTCACTCACAAGTTTCCCTAGGTCCCCCACTTCAGCTCAACACCCAATATGTGTTCAAAGATTTCCCTACTATTCAAAGTGCCCTAAATTCTAAAAGTAAAGACCTTCTGCACATCAGTCCTGGAGAGTACAGGTTTTGGAATCACACAAAACTGACCTGAAATCCCTGACTCCCCTGTTTGCATCTTGATTGTTTTGAGAAAATTATAGAAAATAGAACGCAGCACATGGGATTCAATCTTGGCTAACAGCCCTGTGCTCTCTGGCAAATCACTCAACTGCACTCTACCTTCGTTTCCTTGGAAAACAAAATAACATACTTCATAAGAATGTTGAGAAAGAAACGGAAATAAAGCACTTGGAACAATTCCTGTGTTCAGTAGATGTTAACTGTAAGTGTTTACCCATCTATGGCTCCATTTCTTTATCTATTGAAAGATGACATTCCTCTTGAAGAGTTGCAATGAGTATTGCCAAAAACAGCATGTAAAGTTAGCATACTAGCATATTGCCTTGTACAGTATTAGTAAAATGTCTAATATTTTAGTTTCTTCTTCATCCTTTCAATACAGCAGCTTTCAACATTCAGACAAATTTGCTGGAATTAATTATAATTAATGTAGCTTTTAACCCTTGTATTAGTAAAAGATCCCATTCCTATAATCTCAAAGTAGGAATTTCAACAAAAAAAGACCCGCTGTAGTGGGGCCGAGGTCCCTCACTGGGTGCTTGAGGATGACGGCAAAAGGTAAAAATCAGAAAGCAATATCACCACTGTTTTACAGCAGTAGAGAATGTAGCTACTGAAAACACTGATTTTGTTCCCAAGATGGAAGAATCTTAGAATTAAAAATATCAGCCAAGTAGGCAAGGGTAGAGAATAAAAAGCCATATAACATGCATCAGTAGCAATTTTTTTATAACAGAGGTAGAAAAGATGTCTGTTTGCTGATTGTCATCACTTGCATACTATTGGGCCACTGCCATGGCAACTGTTTTACATCAGTGACATATTTTTTTCTCAACTTTTTTTTGCAGACCTTATGTTACCATTCACCTCATGAACAGTGTCTCTAGAGACTGACTTAGCTGGCTTCTCTTCTCGCTTTATTTGTTTCTCTCAAGGACTTCAAATATCACATAGATGCATACAATTCCCTATCGCCTGCTCTGATTTTTCTGTGATGCTCCAGACCCACACATATGCAACCACTGCCTGCTTGTCACTGCTACTTACGTGTGTCACAGACACATCTGTGAAAACCCAAAGTTTATATTTCAGAATTGTAGAGGAAATGGAATAGGATTTAATTCCAAATACTATTGTACTAAAAATCTAATTGCAAATTGCTCATCTTTAATAAGAAGACTAAGTTGATTCCTAAGTTACTTCATTAGCAACTTATAGAATTCAAAATTTTCCATCATGACTGTGGAATTGTCTTTTTCCCCCTTGAATTCAGTCAACTCTTGCTACACGTGTTTAGAAGTACTGTACTGTATTGCTGTAGTTTTATTTTTATGTCTTCCCGATGAAATGATCTTTGTGTTATTATGAAATGCCCTCTTTATCTCTAGTAATACTCATTGTCTTAAGGCATACTACCTGATGTGTGTATACCCACTCTAATCTTATTTTATTCAGTATTGCTTTGTAAGAGTTTTCTGCATTTTATGCCCTACGAACTTTACAGCTTTACATATTATGTGTGTTTGTCTGCATTTGCTATGTCTTTCTCAGTCTAGCTTCATTTCTGAAATAATTAATTTCCTCCATTCTATGTTTTCAATGAGCTATATAATTTCTGGCCTTTTATAAATGTATTTATTTATGTCTTAAGGCTGCTGGTGGCTTATCCCACTCACTCTGTTGAAACCAGTTCTTAGAAATAACCTGTCACTGAGTATTGCTGCAACTATTGTCCTTGAGGTTTCGGCTTTGGCGTACGTGGAGACTTGAAGAGTTTCAAAGCTATGCTGCTGCCACTAGTGTCACCTTCCAACACTTTCATTTATTAATTAAACACTTTCCAAATCCCTCAGATGTGGAAAAGACCACAGATGGATGGTGCCCACAAATGAGGGTAAACAATTAAACACATATAAATAATAAATGACAGTACTGACTAATCAAGGAGTTGAAATTCACCAGATAAATCAGCAGCTTCCGATGACTTCATGAAGCGGTGAGTGGAAGTGGGCAACATTTCCCAAGTCAGGAAGTCAGTGGAAATATGTCAGTTCTGGTACTCCAGTGAGTGTAACTTAAGAAACAGTGGGCTGGAACAAAGTAACTTTACCTCTTCCTTTTAAACAATACTAAATGAGGAAACGGTGAAAGATTTGCATAAAGGTATTAAAGAAGAAATAAAAAATCTGATGATAAAAAAAATCCCTGTTCCTACATTTAATGCAGCGAATAGCAATCACTACTTTAGAAAGGATAAAGTTTGCTCGAATTTGCTTACCATATACCAAGTGACATTCGGGTTGACAGTGGAAGGAAAATACCCGTCCACATTTGGACACGTGATCTTCTGAACACCATCTTCTACATACAGTTTTTCCACTGGGAGTTTCATAGGGGAATTGTAACAGCTGTCTTTTTGAACAACTTCCAAGGGGAAGGCAACTTTGCTGCAATATGTAGTATTCCTGAAAACAGAAACATGGAATGAGTAAGTTTCCCTTGTATGTGATTTGGTATTGCAATCATATTAAAATGAACTCAATTGATACCTCATTTATATTTGTACATTTGTGTAGAAATTAAATGAGTTATGGAGGTATTTCCTATATCAATTGGCATCACAGAATAAAAAAACATGATGATATATTCTTAATGTATTGAACTATTTGTACTTCATATAAGACCCTAAAAGTGTGTGTATGTTTAAAATTTTTCACTTAAAACATTCTCAGTATCACTCATTATTGGTAAGGCAAAGGCAAGAATGGCATATTTATGCATAGCCAATAATAGTTAAAACAACCTCTGGAAAATAATTGTTTCAAGGATAATTTATAAAGCCTTAGGTTTTGGCCTAATAACCTTATGTCTGGGAGTTTTTCTTTGTTTTTCTGTTTGTCTTCCACGTAGCAGAGGTAGAGAGAAGTGGAAATGTAGACAGCACATAATCAAAATGTCCATCCAGTGCCATCTCAGAAAAATCAAACACTGTTTATTGGAATAAACAGAAAAATCAAAAATAAAGATTGTAAACAAAACTATGTTACAACCATTTAAAATTGTTGTCAGCCCTTTAAAACCAGTCAAGCATGAAGGACAAAAATAAACATATAAAACTTTTTTAAATAACTGGGAAATTGTATTTGCACAGTTTTCCTTCTGCCTAGAGACTTCACCATCTCTACTCTCCTCTACCAACCCCATATCTCAATTAGGGCTCCCATTCCTCATGTACCTCAGACATTTCTTTGATTAAACTTATCGTATTTCAAAATTAGGTAGTTATATTGTAGATATCTATCAATATTCTCTGTAAAATGTAAGTTCCACATGACCATTTTTATTATAGTTATTGCGTATGGTGTAGCATCTAAACTTTTAGTAGATGATAAATAAATGTTTATTAAATGAATGGAATCGACATAAAACACACACATATGTGAAATAGAATAATAAAAGGGAACATAGAATAATAAAAATAACTATTTAGGTGATGGCATAATGAGTCCTAACTGTCCATTTACTCATGATTTTTATCTACAGGACTAAATACATAGTAGACATTCAATGACTCATAAATAATACTAAGTACAATGGAAGAGATGGGGCATATATTTACAAACAGGATGGCAAAAGTGCTACAAGACAGCTTTTAAGAGTTGTAGGAACATGGCAAGGGGCAATGTCATGTACCACCTCTGTCTAGACATAGCAAAAGGTATATTATGCAGTAGATGGATTCTATAGGTAGAAGTTACAGAAGGTAAATTTAACTTAATAATAAGGTACAGTTTCCAATTTTAATAAAAGTGATAAGTAGTGATTAGACTGGCTTTTGCAACTCTTAAAGTGAATAATATTGGAGTAAAAGTATAAACTGTAAAACATGGGAAGATGAATCTCACTTTATAACTTAAAAGACATCCAGTCATAATTCTACATGGCTATGTTGAAGGCCATTCTCAGTTTAGGAATCACTGCAGGGCAATGGGAAGTTTTATAGGATTCCCATCAGAAAATTTCAGTTCTAGGTTTGCTAGGAGACAAGGAAGATAAGCAGACAGGTAAACTGAAAAACAGACCATCTGGAAATTGATAAATAAAACACTTAAAGATATATGCGGACCTTACCATTCAAGCTGCTCTACTGCTGAAATGAAAAAGGATTACAGAAGTTTGGACAAGAGTTTCAGGCAACTAGTGGGTAGTTAAACAAAAGAAATACAGATGTAGAAGTGCTAGAATGTGCTATAGAGACCAGAATCAAAGAGAAAATGTAATGACTGCTTCCCAAGGATTTGCTGGTGTTCACTTGGGAAATATTAATGGATCAACAATTATCTATGAGCTCAAAAAGCATGTAGGTCAATGTCCTCATTGTGCAGAAAAAGACACCAAAAATCCAGATGTGAGCACAACTTGCCTAAATTCACCAGCTAAGCAGTGATGGAGCTGGAATGATGGCCTGGCTTTTCAGCCCACTCATCAGTGCTCTTTCCAGTGTAATCTGTTTTAACTTATATCAAGTTGTATTAGGACATAAATAAGGGGCACATGAGTATTCCAGCCTCCTTTGGAGCCCACAAGTCCATCTGGCAAAAGTGTCAGGGAAAAGCTCAGAAGGGACTATGGAGGCTGCATAGACCAAAGGCTTTCTGGTGACAGAGAAGATGTCCTATTTATATAATTGTAACACAGCTTACATTGATTAAAACATGTTATAGTTCTCAATCAGAGAACAGTTAACATTCATGGGAGAAAAAGGAGACAGGGCTACTAATTATTGTGATTGCATTGTGTTTTGCACTACCCCCAAATTCATATACAGTTGTTCAAATGCATAGTACCTCAGAATTTGACTGTATTTGGAACGGGGCCTTTAAGTAAAATAAAGTCATAAGGTTGGGCCCTAAGCTAGTATTACCAGTGTCCTTATAAGAAGAGATTAGGACACAGACACACAAACAGAAAGCCATGAAAAGACATGCAGAGAGGATGACTATGTAGAAGCTTAAGAGAGATTTAGTGGGAAGGAAATCTACCCTGCCAACTTTAATGTTAGACTTCAAGCCTCCAGAATTGTGCAAAAATAAATTTCTATTGTGTAAGCCATCTAGTTGTGGCAATTTGTTATCGCAATTCTGGCAAACCAATATACCTGTTAAGGGACTGTGTAGAAAATTATGTTAAACAAACAAACAAACAAACAAAAAACGGATGGGAGTTTAGGAAACAAAGTGCAGCCTGGTAGCTAAAAAGAGACTATAAGTAAAAAGTAACCAAAGTAGTAAGACTTAAAGTGGTTATTCTTTGCTAGGACCTCAATTCTTTATTTTGTTTTTGTGTTGTTTTGTTTGCCAAACAAAACATTAATATGTTATAAAAGAAAAATAGGCACACTGATAAAACATCAAATCTACAAAAATATTCAAGAAAAACATGGATTTGATGAACGTTGCAATAATGGTTAGCTGCTTTAGACTAAGTCTTAGATTCCCAGGGACGTGGCGTTCACTTGCTTCTTAGGGGAATTTTGGTACAAAAGCATAAAAGCATTGTCCTAAATTCATTTGGTGCCTCCCAAATATTCTTCCTTCTATAAAGGTACTCTGAGTGTCTCTATTGTGCTAAGCACTCTGAACGATGCCAAGAATAATAGATATAAATAAGTTCTACTCCCTGCCCTGTAAAATTTCTAAGGAAATGGATGCCTCCAGGAGAGCCACACATGTAGGCAGGTTCTGACGTTGTGGAAAATGAGTGAATAATCAAGGTGACTTTAGACCACTCTGGTCAGGGTCTGAAAAGGAACCACTCATGGAAAATGTTCTCAGGGCACACAAATTTTTCCTGCACATCTCCCTCATCCTACCTCATCTAAGCCACTCAGGTGAAGCACAACTCTACCTAAATGCTTCCTTACCCTTCCCAGCTTTGGGCCACACTCATGATCAGAATAAAGGGCTAGTAACCCAAGAGGAAAAAGAAAATCACTGCTGAGAGTTAAGTTACCTTAACATGCAGGTATAGTTGCCTGTGTCATTGAGGAGGGTGGGCCGGAACCAGAGCACATCTTTCTCCTTACTAATGCGGTTCTCAGGGAGTCGGAAGTTAATCGGCTCCTCAAGGTCCCGGTCCTGCCTAGTCCAGTACCAGATCAGAGTAAGGCCGGCTGAATGGGCTGTGCTGTAGTTAAACTTCAGGAAGTGTTCAAAGAGTGGACACTTGATTCGAGCTGGTTCATCTTCAAATACTTGGATTTGTCTCATGGTATCGAGTCCCCAGTCATCGCAGCGTTCTGGAATAATCAAAAAGAAAAAAAGGACGGATGAGTCATTTCACAGTAAAGGCCTCCAGAGAACACGCTTTCTCCTCAGGATACCCCGTCTTCTCCAGGAACTTCCTTCTCTGGTCATCTTCAATGACCTCCCGCTAATAAATGCATATGGTAAATCCTGCAGTGTAAAGAAATTACTTCTTTCCATTTCTTTATTGTCTTTTGAGCATCTCTTGGATAACAATTATATCTGATAGCTTGATTCTGTGGAAGCCTACAAAGAATGGGAAAGGTATCACCTGAAAAAGGCCATGTCCTGGTGGTTCACTTCCTGGAGAGAAAGTGGTTTTAAGGAAGAAATTGTAATTGAAAAGGCAAACTTTGTCTAGGTAGGAGAGAGGATTCCCAGTTTTCCAAGTTCTCCTGCTTTTTGGACTAGACCTTCACTGTCCAACAGGAATATAATGTGAGCCACATGTGTAATTTTAGATACCCAGTTACACACTGAAAAAAGTTAAAAGAACTGGGTAAAATCAATGTTAAGAATGTATTTTGTTAAGCTTGATATATGCAAGACATCCAAAACAATTAATGAACTCTTATACATCTGCATTCATTTTTGTAGACATCTTCAAAATTCAACGTTTTTACACATACAATACCCCTCAACCTGGGCTAGCCATTTGTTTCTCTGGCTACCATAATTAGTAGCTGGACCTTAAGAAGTCAAGGAGTTAGTGATACTGGGGAATAAAGGTGTCTAGCATTTTAATGATTGAGAATCAAAATTCATAATGGTTTTTACATTTCGTTTCTGATGAAAAGTAATTACTCATGTATTAAGGGAAAAATGATAATTCCTTCTTTTTTTAAGAGTTATATCTGTATGGAGGCCTATAGGTGTCACCATATCAAGGCACAGGAGATTTCAGTGGCGATGGAGTCCTGTAAGCCTCCTAAGAGCATCTTAAAACACTATTCTTTGTTTCTAACACACATACGTAGATATATGCATACACAATATATATATATTATATATATAAGATCTTTGCAATTTCTCATTGCAGTTAACATCTAAAACTTTTTTTTTTTTTTTTTTTTTTTTTTTGTGGGTACCGGGGGGACGACCTCAGGACCTCACGCGCCAACAGGCACCCGTGCCGCTGAGCGATATCACCGGCCCCTTTTTCGTATGTGGGATCCGGGAGTCGAACTCGGGCCTTCGCGCTTGCAAGGCAGGCGCTTAAGCCGCTGAGCCGTCTCACCGGCCCAACATCTAAAACTTTTAGTTCTAAGTATAATATTAGAAAGGATTAAAACTTGTGTTATATTTTTAAGTAATGGTATTTTAAAATAAAATGGTCATATCACTCTTTATTCACATCCAATGGAATGGTGATTTGCTGTACATCAATATCAACCCTAAAAACCTGTAAATAAGCTTTCTTTTAACCATAATAAGTTCCATACTATTTTTTTGCCTTGAACTTGTTTTAATTTTACTATCTCCACACAAAATGTACTTTAATGGAATGTATTCTTATGTTTGATTTGTTTTTAAATTTTTCATACTATTCCCCTGAACAATATATAAAATTCTAAGTATTAAAATGGGTTTTATTATGATCATAATATATACAGTTGAAATAATACATGTTTTCCGCTTTGTAAATAATTGTTGAATATAAAATTTAATTGACATCCTGTCTTAATCTGAATGGGTTGGTTTTGAATGAGAGGGCTTTGGTTAGTTGAAAATTAATCATCTACATGTAAGCATTGAGGAAAGTTTTCATATCCAGAAACAAAAGGTCACTCAGTTCTATAAACTCCTCTAGTAATACACCCAGCCTGTGTGTTTTTTGTTTTTTTTTTTTTTAATGTGGTTACCGGGGGACGAACTCAGGACCTCACGCTTAGCCAGGCAGGCACTTATGCCGCTGAGCCATCTCACCGGCCCCCAGCCTGTGTTTTTTAACATCGAGAAGACTGTTTCAAATGGCAGATGGTGAGGATACAGGGAAGAAAACAAAAATGGAGTTGTTTTTGCAGATTCTGTCTTCCAGAACTGTCAAGTAATCATTAAAAACAGATTCTCCAATCCGAAATGAAAGCCTGTTTTCCATCTCCTGAATCTGCGTTAAAACAACTAAAGAGCAGTTACTTTTGATGAAAGCATTCAAATCCTAAACTACAAAATGATTTGACATCTAAGTAAGTACTAAATCCAAGGGAAATTAAACAGGCTGCCTTTTCAAGACTTAACAGGGCATGTGAGATGGCTCAGCAGCGTAAGCGCCTGCCTGGCAAGCGTGAGGGCCCGAATTTGACTCCCGGAACCCACATATGAAAAAAGGGCCGGTGATATTGCTCAGCGGAACGGGCGCCTGCTGGCGCGTGAGGTCCTGAGGTCGATCCCCGGTACCCACAAAAAAAAAAAAAAAAAAAAAAGAAAGAAAAAAGACTTAACAAATGAATACTTCTTGCTATGCTTTCATTAGAATTACTTTTTATAATGTAACTTGGAGAGAATTAGAAAGATCAGAGGGTTGTTTTTAATCAATATCTATACAATATTTTAATAAAATCTTTGTTATATCACATTCATTAACTATACAGTATTTTCACTAACTCTGCAAAGTTACAGAATTAGCTCCTTCAGCTTATAAAAAATTACACCCATATTTTTCTGATAAACACAACGTATTTAATATACTCAATACAACTTTACTCCTTTGTTAAACTCCACTAAAACAAACATCTTTGAGGCACAATCCCAAATAAGGGCAAGTACCAGGGAAAAGACAACGGAAACATGAAAATGGACAAGTGGTAACTAGTTTAGTAGATTTAAAAGCACATATTCTTAACCAGCAGGGGGGAAAGCTGAGGAAGAAACTGATTTGCATTTCACAATGTTGAAAAGATCCAGGAACTATAAGCACCCGGATAAGGAAGGAGTTAGTAGTGCTATTTGCACAATATTTCTGGTTCTCCTCCAAGGCATATTTTAAGATTGTATTTTTCTGCACCTTTGAAGTAAAGAGATTCCTTGACTTACTGTGGACAAAATGCTACGAGGGTCACTTGGGAGGAGTGTTTTAGCAGCTAGGGAGTATTTCACCAATTCTCTTCTCTGTTTTGGCAAAACCGAAAGCAGACACTGAGATTCCCTTTGCTTGGGTCTGTGAGGCAGTACAGCAGATCTTTGTTACTAAATCATAGATAATGGGGATTTGCTTGTTACCCACACCAATAATATATCCTAACCTGGAAAAGGTAAATGGGTGCCTCAAAACAGAGGACATGGTGAGAGTGGTAAGATACAGAGGACCAGATGACATGTGACAAACAGTTACATCTTTTCTTTCAGTCCGAGACTGGACACCTTTCCCCACTCAGCTGGAAGGTCAAGGTAGGAAAGGGAAATTTGACCCTATTAGGTAGAAAGACCTAATCATTTTATATCAAAGGCTTTTAAACACATCATCCAATAGCAAAGCACGAAGTTATTAACAAGCTTCACACACATTTAGAATTTCTAATCAGCTTCTTAACTTCTCCTTAAATATGAACAAACAACCCAAGAAAATGCCTGAGGAAAATCTCTACTACAAAATATAGTGTCCAATAAAATAAAATAAAAGAAGCTTGGACAAAAATTGAGTATTCAAGGAGAAGAAAACATTTTAAAAATACTATCATTACCAACTTCAGAGAGATAAAATACCTATTGCCTTCATGAAGGAAAAACAAGATGCTATAACAAAGGAGTATTCAGAGAATCAAAGAGCTAGTTGAAATTAAAAACATAACTATAAACAGAAAACCTTAATACATGCTTTTTTAAATTAAAGTTGTGGATTTCGTGGAGATGTAGAGTGCAAAGAAAAGTACACAGTACATGTAAACAGAAAATAGCTCAGAAAGTTAGGAGATCAGCCCAGGAATTTCAACATCACAAGAATAGAAGCCATCCAAATGGGGGAAAAATAGAAAGAAGAAAATTTTCTATTAAGTATTTGAGGAAGAAAAAAAAATCCAGGAGCAAAGCAAACACCTTCTAAATTAAAAGGACTTGTCATTATGCCTATGATACACAATGAGTGAACACACTTATAACACTATAATATTTTGAAAAAAGAAGTAAAAGAGAAGATTCTATGAGCTACCCAGGAGTATAAACAGGCAAAAAATGGACACATAAAGTATCAGGAGGAAAAATTGCATTTGAACTCTCAAAAGCACAACCGAAAACTAGAAAGAAGTGAAGCAATGCATTCATAACAACAAAAAAAAGTCTTGCCCAAGTCTGAATAGAAACTTAATGAAACAATGGATTGTGAAGGACACATTTTTCAACAAAGATTCCATCATTTTAGTTCCCATATACTCTTTATCAGGAAGCTTCTAGATACCTGTGCCACTGAAATTAGAGAATAAAATGAGAGGGAAACAAGGGTTACCAAAACATAGGATCCAATTCAAAAGGCAGAAGAAAGGATATCTAGAATGACAGAGGAAATTCCAGAATAACAGCAATGCAACAGGGCTTAGTAATGAACCTGTGTACACAGAAGGAGACTAAAGTCACCAATTAAGAAAAAACCACTGAAAATTTTTAAAGTGGTTTCCTAAAGACACACATTAAAGTAAGCATATGGACAAGTGCAAAAATAACTCCAAAAAATAGGAGAAGTAACATAATTATACATATTCTATTAATATGTAAGGCATTAATTAAATGATTTTTAATCCAATGAAATATGCAATAATATATTAAAAAGTAGGAAAAGTAAAGGAAATAGCAGTTCAGATAATCCTTTTACTGTAGCAAAAAAAGTGAAAATATTCACTTGCCTATGGTTGACTGAATTAAATGCCTATGGTTGACTGAATTAAAAAGTTGCAATATACAAAAAATTGTTAACAAAGTATAGATAGAAAATGCCACAAGAAATAAATAAAATACTCAGAAGTAGTCACCTCTGAGGAGGATAACTAGTAGGAGTGAGGAAAATTAAGGCAGAGAGAATACAATTATTTGGGTAACAGTCTTTTAATATATTGACCCTGAAAAATCTCTGTGTATGTATCTTTTAAAATAATTAAAATAATATTTAGAAAAAAGGGAGAAATATCTACCATGTGATAAAATCGGCAAAGCCACTCTCTGTGTACTTTCTCTCAGGAAAAGTCTTTATTATTGTAATTCTAAAAATAGAGTTGCTATTCATTAGTGTGACAGTTACTTCACTTTTGAATTATACCGTATAGGATTTCAAAGAGAAAGGCAGCTGACTGAGGCTAGAACTTTACCCTATTACACGTGGTCTGAATGAAATCAGATGTCACTGCCCTCTGCATTTCCTAAAGATACTCTACGCTGTTCTCAGAGACATCTCCTTTAAAACTGCACTGTTTGACCAACCTGGAATGACAGTAGAGATGACACTCTTGAATGAAAACTAGCATCCTTTGTGCAACCCTACTCTATAGCATGTCGCAATCCACAGCACCCCAACTGGACCACAGACCACAGTGTTGTCATGGGTCACTGTTATAGGAACATTGGTAAACTGTAAGCCCTGCTGGGGGTTATTGCCCTGCAGTGTCCTTATTAACAAAGACTTTCTACTCCAGTATTAGAGTGTGCTACTTTGGCCCCTGGAGGTCTTTACAGCCCGAAGCAATGATTAATAGTAAGCTAGATGAGGAATTGAGGGTTCCTTTTTCTTTTGAAAAGTAGAAGAATCAGACTGTGAACGAAGAGGTAGGAAAAAAACAAAAGAGGTAGGAAACAATCTCAACCACACTCAGGTACTCAGGCCGATGAATTTAGGAAGAAATACAAAATGGATTTTTGGTGATCACAGGACAGACTCTGACTGGGGTAGAGACTGTCTAGCTGCTCGTTAGTCCTATTTTCTTTTCCTTGGCACATATGAAAACTATTTATCACTAGTAACTTGGCCTGGGTCCTGTGATTCTGGTCAAAGAAATGCTGTTTAACCTGAAATCCCTGTATAACAATGAGTGCTTACTCTCCCCTTACAGGGGGACACAACAGACCAGAAATATTTTAAAAGGGGCAGTACCCCAAGATGCAAGAGGTCTAGATCCCTGCCACCACTTGGAGCCAAGAATGGCACCTAAATTCAAGGGACCATGATGTGAGCAAAAAATAAACTCTATTGTGACAAGGCACGGAGATCTGCCATAGCAACTAGTCTTGCCTACTGTAACTAATAAGGGTAGATTTTTCCTTTTATAACATGAGTTAATAAAATAGGAGCAAATTAAATTAAATTGCTTTTTAAAATAGTAATAAAGGTCCTTACATACTGAAATTTAAACACGGATAAATCATTAAAATATGTGGCTGGTTCACCTGACTCAATACGTTTTCTATCAAATTAAATGTGATACATTTCAGGGAAAACATACTCATATATGCTGTCTCCTTTGTATTATGCTTCATGGGCAAAATGAGTATCTCTCTAAAGTAAGTAAGATTCCTTTATAACAGAGTCAGAAAACACACACACACACACACACACACACACACACACATATATATATATATATGAGTATTCATAAATATTAGCAAAAATGCTAGTATTTTTGAGCTTTATCTTTGGGGGTACTGGTCCACTTGAAATTTGTTCTATGTGTTTTTAACTTTCTCTAGCCAGCTACCTGAGGGTATTTTGTCAGAGCTTTTTAAATTATTCAAAGAACAAATAAAAATAAAATCTATGGCAACAGGCTGGAGTGTCATGTAATACCAAATTAATTATATGATTCACCGCAGGCACCAGCCTCAGAAAAGTCAGGGAAAGGCTATTATGCAAATAGGTTTGTTTCTAACAACAGCAAAGGGAATTTAGCAAATTACTGGCACAGTGAATTACTTTTTTGTTTCAAATCTCCCTTCTTATCCAGTTTACTCCACGGTGGAAGTCCTTTCTCAATTGGCCCTTCAAAGTGGGGAACCACAAAGTGATCATTTCGTGCAGCCAAATGATTTCCTAAAGCTGAGACTTGGTGGCACAGAGGACTAATGGAAATGTGCAAAGCCAAGTCACTGGAAAATCCAACCCACGCTCCTGACAGCAATTAGCATTTATATAGCAGGGTATACATTTTAACTAATTAATCTCACAACACCCTCTTGGGCTTTCATGCCCATTCCCACATTACATGCCAGGAAACGGAGACAGAGAGATTAATTGACTTACTTTTGCCTGAGTGGTAGCACAAATAAAAGCTGCCTGAACATAGATCTAGGATGCTTGTCCCAAATCTATCCTCACACATTCAAAGCAGGATATTTCCCACAGGAAAGCTGTTCATATATTTGTATTTATTAAATATTTATTGAGAACCTGCTGGGAGCAAGGTACTGTGCTGTGTGCTGGGATAGAGATTCAAATAAGTATAAAAACTTGGGAAGCTCAGGTATAGAAAAGAAAGCAAAGATTTCAACTGTGGATGACTGAAGGTGGAACTACTTTCTATATGTAATTATTTGCCATGTGCAACTTATTTGCATTATGACCTAGGTCCAAATGCTTTTCCTTTTAAACTCAATTTCCACACATATAATCTACCTATATTATAATGCTATATGAGAATTAAAGGGACTAGCATATGAAAGGAACTCCATGCCTGTGTGTTAGTCAGCTTTCCATTCTTAAGACAAATCAACCTTAAAAACACGAAAGGTTTATTTTGGCTTGTGATTTCAGAGGTTTCATTCCATGCACGGTCTCTGGGGCCTGTGGTGGCCTTGTATATCATGATGGAAACACGAGGTGGAGAAGGCTGATTTACCTGAGGGTGGCTAGGATGCACAAAGAGACAAAGAGGAAGGGAACAAGGTCCCAACACCCCCCAGCAACCTAATTTTCTCCCGCTGGGCCCCACCCCTTAAAATGTCCAACACCTCCCAAGAGTGCTGGTGACCAAGTCTTCAACGGATGGGCTTCTGGCAGACATTAGAGATTCAAACTGTATCAATATATTAGCTGAATCTGCATGACAAATCTGAATGGATTATAGTCCATCAACAAGTTAATAATCTTCATTAAAAGAAAGATACATACATAAAATAAGTGAATTAAATGAATTAATGTAACAAGGACCTAGAGGCTGCTTTTGATAAAAAGACTGACTTTTCTCTTGGTCCTGTAGATGCCAAGGAATAACTAAAAGCAGGATAAAAGCTTGGCATCTCTACTTTCATTTTGTATCTGTCTCTTTTCTACCTTAATCTCTGGGTCAGATTCCTGCTCAACTATTCATGTAGAAATGTTATTCATGTAAGAGATGTCTGTTAAAAAGCTGGTAATAAAAGATTGATTAGCCCTAAATGTTAACCTCTTTCATATTCCTTCAACACTGAAGACATCAAGAAAAGAGTAAAACTAAGGTATTTTCAAGATTCTGGAATCAGCAAGTCGGCCCTCTTAAGCAGAAACAATTACCCCACGATGGGAACTGAGGCCTCCTCCTAAGCAGGAACAATCATCTCACCATGGAAACCAAATCGCCCCTGCAAATAATAATGACTTTTCCAGGACCCGTAGAACCAAACCTGAGATAATGATCAACCAGACCACTGTTGACCAAGACTGCTAAACTATATGTACCTCTTGTCCCCTGCCCCAGTTCTCTGTTTATTTAAACCTGAAGCTCATATCAGTATCCCTGAAGACAGAGCTGAAGATAGTGTGTCTGTTTATCTTCCCAGTATGGCTACACTGAATATTAATTTTCTCTCCTTTTCACCAATAGTTTTTATGTTTGTTTTGAGGTAGACCTGGGTAGTTGGGACTCCCAAAGTTCACGACCTAAGGCTGCAGTAAAATCAACTATATAAAGCTTCTATACAGAAGCATTGTAGCATATTATACTATATTATATTATATGTTGTATTATTATAAACAAGGTGGATGGTGGAGGTAGCATTCCTGACACCGGGCTGAGGTCAGTATCTGTTTACATTCCAAACATAGAAACACTGTAGATGAGATAACATTAAACATCTTCTCATCAGTTTCAAAATGTCTATTTTTATATGTAGGTATTTAATCCATTTTGATTTGACTTTAGTACAGGGTGAGAAATAGATATCTAGCTTTAATCTCCAACAGAAACTTTAAAACTACTGAAAGATAATAAAAGGGAAACACTTGAAGCTACTGACACAGGTGAAGGCCTCCTGACCAGAACTCCAATAGCACAGAAAATGAGATCAACACACAACAAATGGAAATACGTCAAATGAAAGGTTTTTTTACAGGAAAGAAAACAATCAATAGAGTGAAAAAGACAACCTACAGAATTGGAAAAAATTCTAGCAGCAACTCTTCTGATAAAGAACTAATAACTAGAATATATAAAAGACTCAAGGGCCGGTGAGATGGCTCAGCGGCTTAAGCGCCTGCCCGGCAAGCGCGAGGGCCCGAGTTCAACTCCCGGAACCCACATACGAAAAAGGGGCTGGTGATATCGCTCAGTGGCATGGGCGCCTGCTGGCACGCGAGGTCCTGAGGTCGACCCCCCGGTACCCACACACAAAAAAAAAAGACTCAAAAAAAAGTAATCCCCTCCTAAACAAATAACCCAATAAAAGTGGGCAAATAAACTTCATAAACACTTCTCAAAATTAGTACAAATGGCAAATAAGGCCTTGAAAACAGCCTGTCATCTTCAGCCATTAGGGAAATGCAAATCAGAACAACTTTTGAGATTCCATCTTACCCCAATCAGTACAGCTATCATCAAGAACATATAAAGCAACAAATATTGGTGAAGATGTGAAGAAAAAGGAAACTTTCTACATTGTTGTTGGAAATTTAAACTAGCACAACTACTATGGAAATCAGTATGGAGATTCCTCAAAAATGTAAAAATACCAATTCCATTAGACCCAGATATACCTCTCCTAGGTATATTCTTGGAAGAATTACAGACATCAAAATACACTGATCCATGCATACCCAGGTTTATAGCAGCTCAATTCATAACCGCTGAGCTATGGAAACAGCCTAGATGTCCACCAACAGATGGAAAAAGAAAATGCAGTCTACATACAAAATGGAAAGTTATCAGCCATAAAAAAAATGAAATCATAATATTTTCAGGAAAGTGAATGGAACAGGAGACCATAATGCTAAGTAAAATAATTCAAACACAGAAAGTACAATATTGCATGGTTTCTTTCATCTGAGAAACTTAAAATATAAATAAATTAAACAATAAAATATAGAAGAGAAGGTAGAAAACTAAAGACAGACTTTATATATTTTATATATTTACATAAATATATAAAAATTCCCCCAAACTAACATATAACAATTATGTATTGCAAATACACACTAACGAAATAATTTTTCTTTTGAAAAAGCCCTCCCACCTAGTAGTTCCACCAAGGCTGACAGCAGAGACTAACTTCAACAGAAGGGCTGGTTTTAGATCTGTCCTGGTAGTTTTCCTTAATTTAGTTTTATCTAGTGATACATATGACTCCTCGGAAAATATTAACCATGGATTACAATGCCCACAGAATCCAAGTTTAGGTTGGCTAACTGAATACGTTGTCTAACTAAATTTAATTGGAATTATAAAGACAGACAATAAATCAGTCAGAGAAGTACAAGCAAGATGTTGTGACAAATACAGTGTAGGAGTTTTAGAACTAAATCATAGGCAGGAGCATCATAAAGGAAGCATGTGGTACAGAGAATCAGGGTTGGCTACGACAGTCATGATTCAAAGGCAGACTATGATACATATTGGCTTTTGGCTTTATTCATTCATCTGAAAACTATGTACTGAACATCCACCATGAGCCAAGCACTAAAGCAGGTGCCTGGGATACCCTGGGGAACCAAACAAAGGTCTAATGGAACTCACTTTCTGAAGCTGGGAGATTGAGCATAAACAATCAACATGCTAACTAAAAATAGGTAGCATGTTGGAAGGTGGTAATTCAATGAAACAAGAAAAATATAGAGCCTGGAAAGAGGGATCAGGAATGGGTGAGCAAAAGAGGGAGGAGCTACAGAAGTATGCAGTATTGAAGAGGATAGGAAGGGCAGGTATATTAGTCAGCTTTCCTATCACTGAGACACAATACCTGACACCTACAAATTAAAAGAGTTTACTTTGGCTTATGGTTTCTGGGGATTCAGTTCAAATTTTTATAGCTCCAAAAAGAAACATGGCAGAAGGACATGGAGGAACAAAGCTATTCAGCTTATGGTGGTCAGCAACCACAATAGGGGAACAGAACCAGAGAGAAAAGGGACAATGGACCATGTATAGAACCCAGCGTCACACCTCCTTGACTCATACAGATACACCTAAGTGTATGCTTTGCTAGTTGGCTACATGTTTCTTAATCCAATCAAATTGACAAATCAGGGTTAGAAGTCACAGTAGGTATCATGACCAATGGAGTCCCTCAATCATTTTGAACCTAAGTTTTCACATCCAAGAAATGAGGCTTATAATAATACAGAATATTGTAGTTATTAAAAGTGAATGACCTTACAATACAAAAGCCTTATAAATTAGGAAGTTTTATGCATATGCTAATTACAATTAATCTGTAAATGGTAATTTTCCACGTGACCTTTGGTAATCTATTTCCTGTGCCAGTCCTTCAGGTCTGCAGCCTGGAGCACGTTGTGCATGTCCCTCTGGTGATATTTGCCAATTTCCATCCCCCTGTGCCACTCCCTCCTTTTCTTCTGGAGTTTGGGGATTTTCAGTTCAACACAGAGCCATTCAGAATAAAGGGGATATTTCTCAGCTTGCCTCTCACTTGGTCAGTGGACTAAGTTCTTCTGGCCAATGGAAGACATTTGAAATTATCTTGGGGTAGATTTCTAATACCTTTTTTGCGAACCTCTGATCTGTTCCTACGTTCCCTTTACTCCATTACTTCTATCCTACAGCTGGGAATGTGGATGTGATGGCCGGAGCTGTGCTGACAGTCACGCTCAAGATAATGAAACCTAAGAGTGAAAGGACACGGGACCTTGCACAATTTAAGAAGCTGCATTATCAGCCCTGGATTTTCTACCTCTGGACTTCACATGAGAAATAAACTATTTTATATCCTTATTACCATGGACCATGGACCATGCCTGAGCAACATCTTTACTGTCACCCGGAAGCTTGTCAGAACTGCAGACTTTGGGGTGCTATTATGATTTATTAAGTTAGAATATTCATTTTCTATATGTTTGGGTGATCTTCATCCACACTGGAGTTGTAGAAGCATTAATTTAAACTACTCTCATTTTGACTCTCCATATTTCTAGCTGATCATCATCATCACTGACAATGTCCTATTTTGTCAGTTAAAATGTATGTACTACAATTCTTGAAGTTTTATCCATCCCACGACGCTGTCTTTCATTAGTGATTAAATTTAAACACATATTATATTTTGTTCTTCAATAAAAAAAATATTTAAAATTTCAAAACATTGGGCCGGTGAGATGGCTCAGTGGTGTAAATGCCTGCCTGGCAAGCGCGAAGGCCCAAGTTCAACTCCCGGAACCCACATACGAGAAAAGGGCTGGTGATATTGCTCAGCGGCACGAGCGCCTGCTGGCGCACGAGGTCCTGAGGTCGACCCCCAGTACCCACAAAAAAAAAAAAAAAAAATCAAAACATTTATCTAGCACTGTCATATAATAAACCACCAGTTTAAAAAAAAAATCACATGGAGCATGACTTACAGTGCAAAATATTACTGAACCTTAGATTATTTTTTTTTATTCAGGGGAGATAAAAGTCTAAACGAAGGTATATAAAATGTTTCTGAAAATTCATACTTGTCAACTGTGCCATCAAAAGGAAAGAGACAGAAGTTAGGAGGGGGAGGAAGAGCTGGAGTGGCCATGAGCATCCATCATTCACCCTCATGTTGTTTGTACTTTTCAATAATCACTCAGCAGATGGCTTTCCTGGACCAGATAATTAGAAATACCTTACTCCCACCAAAAAAGGGAGTTTTCTTGATTCAGTAATCTGAAGAAAATAGGAAATAGATCTGAGCAAAGATAACAGATGATGAGATTTGCCAGGTAAGGAAATAATGCCAAATTCAGAAAAGGGGTCATGACTAAGGAGAGAAATGTACAAGGCATGGCTTCAAATTTTCAGGGACTGTTAGAGATCGTTCCTAGAACAAGTTTTGTCCCCAGAGTGTACTACTCTCTGGGGCACTGGATATTTATCTTTACACTGTCCAAAAGACAGTGTAAATTAGAAGTGTCAAGCCTGGCTAGTTAAAAAAAAAAAAAAAGCATGGCAAAATTAATTACCAGGCAAACATATAAACAAAGAAAAACAGAAAACAGAATGAAAGAAAAACAAGAGGTTGGAAAAGAAAAAGGAACCACCAGTTACACGGTTGAAAACAACCACATCAATAGTTTAAATTCAGAGCCATAGCAGCTAAAACTTAAAGTTATAAAATGAAATTATTTAAAGGATAGCTTAGTGATAGATAGAGTCTTTCAGCGTCTATCATTATTGCATCAACATTCTAGGGCAGTGATGGCAAACCTTTTAGAGACGTGTGTCCAAACTGCAATCTGAAACCCACTTATTTATCACAAAGTGCCAACACTACAATTAAACCTGAATACTGAGGTTTTAGTTTAGAAAAAAATATATTAACATATTTTGTCTTAAAAGAAAAACAATTAACATGCGTGCCACAGGATCACCACCACTGTTCTAGGGTCTGTGAACAGTTTGATTTTTGTTCAATATCTGCTATGCTGAGGGTCTTCTTAGTTTATAAACACAACTGTCAGTTTCTACAAAGTTTTCCTAGTAGCAAGAGAGTTGACTGCAAATGCTGGGTTTCCTACAGAATTTCAGAAATTCCAGGTCTCAAAGAGACATTTCCTGGTCTCTATCAAATCATTTCAACTAGTTTTGGAGCACCACCAAATATATCCTAAACCATCATGCCTCGATGTCCAAAAAGGGTCCGGTAGCCACCCTTCCTGCCACAGCGCATAACAGGAAGAATGAGGAATAGCGCCATCATCTTACAGCTACTCTAATAGCCTAGAACAGGCTGTTTCTCTCATCAAAGTGGCAGCAGGGGTTATCAGGCTAAAGAATGGATTCTAGGTATGCTGCCTCTGAACCATGTTTCCATTATTTTCTTTACAAAAAATTACTATAATGAGTATCCTCATGTGGCTGAAGGGAATGATTTTCTTTGCAGGGCTGTTGTAATGATAAATAAACTGGCTTATGTCAAGTGTGGCACAGTACACTGGGGAAACTCTAAGCAGTCATTAGCTGGTTTTTGTAGTTCTTTTTTTTCCCCAAGCAATCTTTTCTAATCCATGATTAAGATATAAAGATCCAATTACAATTCTCATAAAATAATCAAGCAGCCTTGATTCTCAATTTTTATTATTACAAAATATTCAGAGTAGTAGGAGTGCTAGGGACTATAAACAAAATCCAGAAAAAAATGTATTTCTGACTTTACATTTCCATTCAAGAAAGAAATTGCTTGTATGAAAAGTAAAGATATTCCAGACATTATTGCAGATTCCCAGAATATATGGGTCTTTGAGCTAGTTATAAATTCCAGTAGCACAATGGTAAGACGCCAGTGTACCCATGCAGTTCTCACAGCCAAGAGACAAGTCTAAGAGACGGAACTACAATATATGATAGTGGTATGAGGAACCAAGCCAAGTCACTTACATCCTAAAATCATTTTCTCTACGGAGTACACAATGGCAAGAATCTGACAATCCTTGTGCTGCTACTTCTTTCTCATGAAACTCCGTGAAAGTAAATTAGATATCCCCCTGTGTAAAAGAAGATGAAATGAGACATTCATAAATTGTTTAGCGGAGAGCTTTTCAAGTTCTCCTTACTGTAGTTTATATTATAGGCCTCTCTTCTCAATTCCAAACTGAATATGGCCATCTTGAGATTGGATATTGCTCAACAAATGCTGTTCATATTTTATTTATGGGGACTGACTTCTAGCAACCAGTTTGAACGATGTGCTACAAGAGAATATTTAAAACATTTAAGAAAATCCTCTCACTTTGGTTAAAAAAGCCCAGAAAGCTAACTTGATGTATGACACACAGTTCACTAGTGGCAAGTGTGGATTCACTCCCTTTCAAATAAAATTTCATATTCTATCTACTGCATTAACCTGGTAAAATATGTCCAAATACATAACTGTATTGACATTTTCAGTTGATACTGAGATACAGTACAGTAATACACTCCCCTTCAAAACAGGAAAAAATAGGTAAGGAATCAAGCCCAAAAAATAGGGCACCACAGGAAAGAGCTATGCATGTGCTCCACTGGGTGAAGCCACACAATTATAATTATTGTTCTCACCACTATCGTTTTAGGCAAAGAAACTGATGCTTAAATCTTGCCCCAGAGACCAAAAGCAGCTTCCTCAGTGTTTCCTACAGGTGTGGAACTTGAAAAGAAGGATCTTGTACCTCAGTTTCCTCATATGTATAGTACATGAAACTAAATGTGAAGTTATTAAAACATCTGCACTCTGGAGCTGTTGTTAGGGGTAAATCAAATCACACATGGAAACCCACTTTTCCTCTGGGGCACGGTAAGAATTTAGTAAGTTTTAGCTATAGATATCCTGTTGATTTTTACAAATGAAGACATTCAGGCTTAGAAAGAGGGTCATCAGGGAAAGAGAATTACTTGGTGTGTTTGTTTTTGAGTTTTTATTGCATTTTACCAGAGCCAAGGTCACAAAACCCAAAATTAAGATTTCAGTCCTCGAATGAAGAAAGTCAACTAAGTATGGGCCTGTTGGTTTTTATTTTTGTTTTGTTTTTTTGTTGTCATTGTTTCTGGGGGGGTTTTTCTTTCTTTTTTTTTGGCACAGTGCTGAGGACTGAACCCAAGGCCTTCGCACTGAGCTACATCAGCCCTTTTTAAATTTTATTTTCAGGTAGGGTCTCACTAAGTCTGCTAAACTGCCCAGGCTGGGCTCAAATATGCATCCTCCTGCCTTAGCCCCCCAGAATGCTAAGATTACAGGCACATGCCACCATGTCCAGTGGATTTACTTCTTAAGCAGCAAAGATCCCTCAAGGATCACTTTTTTACTCAACAGCATGATGGAAATGTAAGCTCTCTGGGTCCTCCAGGGTCTTTGAAACTCCCTTCTCACTTTCCAGTTGAAGGGACAGGGAGGCTCCAACAGGTAAAAGCATAGCAGGGGTCTTCAACTTTCAATTAGGAACTATCTGATTCTCTAACCTCAGGCTTTGCATCCTTTTTCTATGCACAACTACAAAATCAAAGGAAAGCACATCCTGCAGGCCTTGCCAGCACTTACCCCAGCAATTCTGAGAAAATTGCCTGAAGTAAAAGGGAGCTTCCAGATCTTCATCACCTGCCAGGGAAAGACGCACAGGCTAAAATCCTGCCACTGTGTTTAACAGAGGCATCACCTGTGAAATGCCAGTGCAGTCTCATCCAATTTTAATAATGTGTCAAGCATGTAGATTTTTCTTGAAGGCAGGTAGTGACAAGCAGAAAACAAAAGATTCTCAGAGAAAATCGAGTGAAACCAGCATCAAAAGCAGGGAGCATGAGAAAGGGAGTTTGGAGAAATGTCTGAAAGGCAAATGATGATGATGAGGTGCCAAAAAAAAACCCTCAAGAGGTGGGCATTCTGTGAGGTTTCCAAGAAGTCATTTACCTACACAGAACAGTGTTACCTCCCAAGGAGAGGAGAAGGATTTGGGAAGAGGAAACACTAAGATGAAATCCCAACCCAAGCTTCTAAATACTTTCGTCAGCAGAACCCATTGTGCATCTCGGGACACTGCCACGTATCAGAGCGGGAAGGGGGCCTTAGAAATCATCCTGTCCCATGACACATTATATATATTAGGCTCTGAGGCGAAAGGAGTGAATGTCTAAGGTTAAAGACTGGGTTAGTAACACAGCAAGGATGAAAACCTCCTGGATTCCTAGTTATTTGCTTTGTACCACACGTACTGCTTCTGTACATAAAACCAAATACAAAAGACAGTTTACACTACACTTAAATCAGTCTATTTTCTTCTGGTAAGTCAGAAGCTGAATTTTTAAAACCTACATTTATTTACGCTCAGCTTCTCGACTCACTACAAGCTTAAGGTTGAGAATGTTTGTTTCTTACATATTTATTGCTGAGGAGGAAGCAGAAACTACAAACCAACTTCTCTGAAATCTATAGCTCTTAAAACAAAGGAAACAAAACCAGAGATGACACTTTTTATACCAAATAAATGCTCCAAAAAGATCAAATTTTCAGTTTCTTACATAATCCTTGTTGTTGTCAGTTTCCTTCTCAGGTAATACACTCATTCCTTCTCCATTTACACACTATTGACTATATCAGTAACGTTCTGGCACGGAAGAAAAAAAATCAATTATCCGAAAGTAGAAAGACTCAATTATAAAAATAAGTGCTAAACCATGAAAAGGGTCTGCAGTCCCAGGAAAAGGCCTTTTAGGAGCTTCACCGTACAATAACAACTTTTACGTGTGCACATACAGGTGTGTGTGCGTGTGTATGTGTGTATCTCCAGGCATATATCCCAAGGTAACACTATCACATCTAGTACACTTATCTTTGTGGAATTCAGGTCTCCCAGTGCTATGGTTCCCTGACTCATGGAAAAATTGACAGTCAAGATGGTCCCCCAGTATTACAGTTTATATCTAGATGTCCCCCAAGAGACTCAAGAGCTCAGAGCACAGCTTGCAAGGTGACCGAATTATGGAGCTGTGCAGCTGACTTGTCAGAGGTGGGGTCTGGTTGCAAGAGGAGGGTCACTGCTGGTGTGGCCTGAAAGGGTTTATCTTCCTTTATCTCCCTCCCCACCTCCTCTCTTGACAGTCTCTGCTGCTTCTCCGCTGTCATGCCTTGAGCAGCTTCTCCTCAAACATGGTTTTGTGCCGTACCATCCCGCCCCGGAGGCAGCAACTACAGACCAAAACCTCTGCAGACTGTGAGCCAAAATAAGCCTTTCTTCCTTTAAGTTGTGGATATCAGGTATTTTTGGTCCACCAAAGACTACAAATCCATAATTGTTAGCAGAAAGCACAGTGATCCATAGTCTAGAGGGCAGTTTCAGACACATCGAATCCTTTCATCACGGGGTGGATGTACTTCCTCCACTGGGGAGTTTGCAAAGAGGCTCTGGGAAACGTGTGGGGAGCTCACTGCACTGGTGGGCAGCAGAGTCACCTGATTCCAGAAGCGGTCCTCTCTCCACCAAACTTCTCTGCCACACAGGTCGCTCTCAGCTCCTAGGTTTCTGATTTGCAGATCTTATATAACACTCTTTTCCCTCAAATACACCACTCACTTTGATTCTTTAAGGTAACAAACTTCTCAAGCCATGTTCTTCCCTTCTGTCCTATAGCAAACTACTTACTGATTCTTTCTTTGAATTCATCTTCAGACAAAGCTCTTTACATTTTCTTATCACTAAATATAGTTCCTGAATCATATCTCATAATATTCTTTATGGAGAACAATGGCATAAGACCACTAGGCTTTGTTTCTCGTCCAAATTCTGCCAGCTGGTATGACCAATATTATTATAATAACTACCATCACCACTTAAATATTGAATGATTTCCAACTTTCCAGATTTTATCTTTATTATCACCTTTAGTCCTCATAACAAATCCTTCATGTAGTTTTATTATTGTCTCATTTTATGAAATGAGAAACCTGGGCTTTAGCTAAGTTAAGGTATATCCAGATAATTACACAGTAAGTGGAAGACAGAGATTCTAACAGACATCTGCCTCTTTCCAGACTGTAAAACCCAATGCTGACTGTGGCCAAGTAACTCTCCTCCTCCAGAACTCAGTATTTTCTACCATATAAATGCAGAACTGTGATGCCCGTGATCTCTAGCCCCTCCCAGCTTCATAATATGATGTTTCTCATCAATACTAACATCAAGAGCATCTCTCAGTCTGAATCCTAAAAATGTAAAATTGAGCCAATTTTTCAGAGAAAAGAAGTGGAGGTTGGGGGCGTGTGTTAATAGAAAGTAGGACAAAGTGAGTGAGATGCCTTCCTGAGGTACATAAAATCCTTGATTAGTGGTTCCAGCATCAGACAGCACTTGCCAGGGCTCAGAGATGATGGGGATGAGCACTGCTGTCTGAATTAGAGAGTGTCATGAGCTAGGCCTGCTTCCAATGAAGACTCCAAAGCTCTCCTCATGCTCAACTTTCCCTCACAACACCCACTCTTGAAAAGCAGAGGAGTCAGAAATGTCGACCTGTCCTCAGAGGCAGCTCCCTCCGGCATGAGCTGCCTCTGTCTTATTAAGTATAGTCAGGCATGACTCAGCTCCTCCATCAACTGGAAGGAGAACATTTCACGCTGGTAGAAAAGCACCTTAAACAGAACAATGGAAGGCGCTTAAGGTAGACAATTAGAGTCTGGTTTCTTATTACTCAAAATCAAACCACCCTCTTCCTATTCTAGACAGAAAAGCATAATCACAGCCAATAGGGAAACAGGACTGCCTCTGCTTAGAACACATCAGATCACCCTGTCACCCCCAGTTTCCACTATCAGCCGCTCAGACACCTCTTCTGTCTGGTTCACAAAGCAAGGTGAACTGTGGGTTATTTCATGTCCTTCAATCAGTAAGCTCTTAGTGAGAACCTACCACATTTGACAGTCTACAATGGGGGTAAAGATACACAGAGAATATAGTTTCTGTTCTCAAAGATCTCACTGTCCAGAAAGAAAAGAAAGTCAGGCAAGCATTCCCAATGCAAAGCAAAAGGAAGCAAATGTTAAAAGGAGAAAAGATGCAGCATGTCATAACAGGGCAAATGGAGCCCTTAATTCTGACTGTGAAAGGGGTGGAGTTCAGTGGTGTTTCACAGAAGAGATTAACATCTGATTTCAGACTGAGAAATGAATAAAATGTGCACTGAGAGACACAAGGGAAGAAGTCCAGGCTATGGGCTGTGACAAGGCAGTCCATTAGTCACCAAGTTGGATTACAGGATGTGGGACAATTTAGTAGAGCATGATGAACACGTTGGGTTAGTGTCATCTAGGGTAAGGACTAACTTTATGCTGGTAGCAACTGAGAGCCACTGATGGTACCTGAAGAATGACGTGGTACATATTAATAACCATAAGCGGAGATAACAAGGGATTGGGAAGGATGCTCGTGCCCTGGCCTACATGATGGACCACATGGGCCTCTTCCACATCCATCCCTGTGAAGAAGGTAATGCCTTTATTCCGTTTGTTATCTCCGTGTTTACTTGTACAAACCACAAGTGAAATCAAGAGATAATTATAGCAAGCTGGGCTAAGGAGGGATGTGGTGGAGCTAATGACTTCTAAGATGGTCCATCTGCTCCACAGCTGTAAGAGTGGTGGGCTGTGGTTGACCAAGAAGAGGAAGACTACTTGCTGGCACTGGTTCCTTTTGCATCACCGATGCCCGTCACCATCAGCGACGACACAGGAGGCCCTAAACTGGGCAATCACCTTATTGCAGTTCGTGAGACCTAATTATCTAGACTTGTCACTGCTCCTTGCTTGTGAAATCTGATTCCAAGGTATTTTAACAACCGGAAATCTCAATGAACGACAGTGGTCGGCAATGTAGCTCGGTCTACACATTCCTCAGAGCAATACAGTAGCCCACAGGTTTCAGATGTGTGAACACCTAGAATTTCTTTCCAAATACCTAAAGGCTTCTTGTACGCAAGAGAGTTGTCTTTTTCATTTTTGTACCCCTCCACAGCTGAGGGGGCCGGAAAATGCTTAGAAGTCTGTAAACATGTTAAATAGTGAAAAAAAAAAAAAAAATAGTAGTAGATCCAATGATGGACATGTGGGCAGGACTTTAAAAATAAATAGAAAAATTAGAGGTTAATCAAGACAAGTTATGGATGTGAAGAAAATATTTACAAATCACCTATCTGATAAAGAATTCATATCCAGAGTACATAAAGAATCTCAAAATTCGATAATAAAGCAAACAATTTAAAAAGCCAAAAAAAAATTTTTTCAACAGATACTTCATCAAAGAAAATACAAATAAATAAGCATATGAAAAGATGACCCAAATCATTAATCATTAGATAATAAAAATTAAAAATCAATGCAAAATAATATTACATAACTATAAAAGTAAGTAAAATTTAAAAAGCGGAAAATCCCAAGTGTTGGGGAGATATGCAGAAGGTAGAACTGTCATTCACAAAAGACGTGAATGCACAACAGCCTATAATAATTTTGCAAAATAGTCAGGCAGCTTCTATTAAGTTAAAGATCACCTTAGCATACAACCTAGCAATATCAGTCCTAGAGATTCACCCAAGAGAAACGAAAACCTGTGTTCAGAGAAAGCTGTACATAGATGTTTATGAGAACCTTGATAGTAAGAGCCAAAAAAAAAAAAAGAAGTCAAATATCCTTTCACTATGGATTGAGAAAACAAAACAACAACAACAAAAAACGCACATAGCATTAAATACTACTCAGCAACAAGGAATGAACTTCTGCTACATACAACAATCTGAATGAATCTTAAATTCACGAAGTTAAGTAGAAGAAACCAGTTCTGTATGATCCCATTTATCTGAGATTTTGCAACAGGCAGGGACGCAGGAACAGAAAGCAAATCAGTGACTGCTAGGGACTGGGGTTGGGGAGCTTCGACTATACAGTGGGGGCATGAAAGAAATTTTGGGAAAGTAATGGAACTTTTCTGTACTTTAGTTGTAGTAGTTTTTATATGATTATATGCATTTTTTCAAATTCATAGGCTTTGTATACAAAAAAAAACAGGAAAAAGATGTAAATAAGGATGAATAAAAGAATAAAAATTAAATTCAAAACGTACAGTTCTTGCCTCTTGGTTAGGGGCTTGACTTTGTTTATAACAACAGGGAGGAAGCAATTATTTTGTCACAGATCTCTTTTGCCATGGTTTTTCAAGTAGCAAGATCACACTAATCATTTAAAGCTTCAGTTGGACACCCTGACCTTAGACATAGCTACCTGCTCTCTCTTCGAAGTAATTTCTTTCCATCCGAAACCACGAGAGCAGGTTGTCTGGCCCTCTCTTGTGGCACTGTTCACTGTCTAGCTCATGTGCTTGTTATTTGAGGTTTGTTCTCCCACACAGAATAACCACATAGCTGATGTAAAGAAGGAAATTTTTGTCACTTATTACATCCACTCCTTCATTTGCTGAGTATTTCCCAAGCACCTGCTAAGGTCAAAGCCTTCTTTTCGGCACTAAAGATACAGAGGTGAATAAAACTGTCTGTACCCTTCTAGAGAAGATGATGCCTTTTAAGTAACTATTTAACTAGTTAATAAGTAAATATTTATACATTAATAACATAGTTGTTATTGGCAGGGGTACCAAAAAACAAAGTACAGCACAGAAGGAAGAGGTAGATAAGATGGGTTTTTACTTATCCTGAGCTACCATACCTGGGGAGAGAAATCTTTCCTGAGGCTTTTGAGCTGAGTGCTACCAGGGGAAAGGTGGAGGGCGATATCGAGAGGAAAAGAGGGAAGGAAGAATTTAGAGTGGGAAGGAAACAGTGTAAGTAAATGCTAGGAAGAATCCTAGGAAGCATCACTGTGAGAAGCAAGGAAGACAATGAAATGTGAAGACATGGAAGCGACAGAAGGGGACATGAACAATAGGATCATACAGGCTACTACAAGGACCTGAACGTTAAATCCTAGGACAACAGGATATATTTGAAGGAGTTTTCACTAGAAGAGAAGGCAACTTCACTTAGCATTTTAAGTACACAAGACTGTTTGCTGTGTGAAGCACGGGCTGTGGGGAGTAAGAGTGAAGCAGGGACTGCCATTTAGGAAGCTACTACCGAAAAGTCCAAGAGCAAGACCAGGTGGCTTAGACTAGGGTGACAGAAGTGGACAGAACCATATAAAAAAGAGCTAAAATTGTAAGAAATGAGCTAAGAAAAAGTAAGGTGATTCAGTTCAGAGACTCTTCTCATCAAACTTACTTCAATTATGGATTCCTAGCAAGGAAGAGTCAGAAGGAACTCAACAATTTTACAGATGAGGAAAAACAAATTCAGACAGGTTAAGTAGCCTATACAAGGTCACTCAGCAAACTATCCAGAGTTGAACTGTGGTATAAAGATCTTTTAAATTCCTTGTGTTATTTCTCACATGCTTTTAAAGACTAAACCTGACCTCCACTTTGTTCTTCACTTTTAAATAAAACATGCTAATGGTGGCATTCATGAATTATGATGAATAACAGAGACAAAGACACATTTAGACCAAAAAAACAAAACAAAACAAAATGAAACAAACAAACAAACAAAAAAACACACAGGAGGTTAAAAGTAATACAGAAAAGAACAGGGGCCGGTGAGATGGCTCAGCGGCTTAAGCACCTGCCTGGCAAGCGCGATGGCCCGAGTTCGACTCTCAGAACCCACATACGAAAAAGGGGCCGGTGATATCGCTCAGCGGCACGGGCGCCTGCTGGCGTGCGAGGTCCTGAGGTTGACCCCCGGTACCCACCAAAAAAAAAAAAAAGAAAGGAACAAAACCTATTTTGCTCAAGACATCGCTATTGAATAAATGAATAAATTTTCTTTTCCCATCTTTCTTTTGCAGTTATATTAAAAAACACAACTGAGGACCGGTGAGATAGCTCAGCAGCATAAGCGCCTGCCTGGCAAGCATGAGGTCCTGAGTTCGACTTCCGGGATCCACATATGAAAAAAGGGCCGGTGATATCGCTCAGCGGCATGGGCGCATGGCTGGTAGGCACGCAAGGTCCTTAGTTTGACCCGTGGTACCCACAAAAAACAAACAAACAAACAAACAAAAAAACACTACTGAAAAATACTACGAGACAGAGCAGATTTATAGTCATCAAAACCAGAATGAGCGGCAGAGAATCCTGGGACCAGAATTTGGTTTTCGAGCAGATAGGTTCGAAGACAATACTACTACCTGCCTTCGAGTCCTTAGAAAATTGGTAAGCAAATAAACATTTTAAGTTTGTGGCCCGAAGTGTAACCATATTTAGAAATATGTGTTTGTGTGGACAATCATCTACCTCAAACGCAAAAACTTCAATCCTAATCTATGACACAGAGGAACTTATCGGCTAAACATGTACAGATGTTGGTTTCTAAACTCATTCCAAGGTGCCTCTGCTTCCCATTTTCAGTTACAGAAAACTTTTTGATATATTATCTCATTGGATCCCCATAACAACCCTGACATAGGCAGAAACAATATTATCATGTTCATTTTACAGTTAAGGATGCTGAGAACCACATGAAGCCATGACATAACTTGAGTCCACTATTTTTCACTCTGCATTGTATATTGAGAATTGTGAACTACCCAGACCATTTTGTGACCCAGAATATTTTCTGACCCTCCATTAGTACTGAGATTTAATTTTGTTACAGGAGTAAAAAATGAAATGCTTAGATCTTCCTCTGCTGGATCAAAGATCAAGAGCCTGAGTCCTGCAAAGATCTCCGAATTCACCATCATCTTTTCCTACTCTTCTTCCCACTGTATTCAGATAACTGAAGTAAAAAACCTGTATATATTTAATGTATACAACTTGATGAATTTGGAGATGAGTAGCGTATATCCCGGAAGCCACTACACTCTTTGCCATAAGCTTATCTCTTAAGTTTTCCTCTCACTATCTAATTGTTATTATTTTACTGTTGTTTTGCAGGTGGAACACTTTACGTAAGAACTACCCTCTTGGCAAATTTTTAAGTACACAATACAGTCTTGTTAACAACAGAACTGCACAGGAGATCTTCCGAATTTATTCATCTCATGTAACTAAAATATGCACCCTTTGACTTATCCCTGTTTCCTCCTCTCTGGTCTCTGACAGCCACCAATCTGCTCTCTGCTTCCATGAGGTTTACTATTTTTATTCCTCGTGTAAGTGGTATCATGTGCTATCTGTCTTATGACTGGCTTATTTCACTTAGCATCATGTCTTCTGGGTTCTTTGGTATTGTTGTAAGTGGCAGGATGTTCTTTCTTAAGGCTGAATAATATTTTTAATGTATGTATCACAGTGTCTTTATCCATTCTGGTAAACACTAGGAAACTTCCTCCAAAAACATGAAAAACGGAATTACCATACAATCCAGCAATCCCACTCAATATACAGATCCACTGAAATTGAAATTAAAACCTCAAAAGAGATATCAGCAGTCACATGTTCACTGAAGCAGTATTCACTGTAGTCAAAACATAGAAGTAATTTAAATCTTTCTTTTTTTTTTTTTTGTGGGTACCGGGGGGACGACCTCAGGACCTCGCGCACCAGCAGGCACCCGTGCCGATGAGCGATATCACCGGCCCCTTTTTTGTATGTGGGTTCCGGGAGTTGAACTCGGGCCCTCGCGCTTGCCGGGCAGGTGCTTAAGCCGCTGAGCCATCTCACCGGCCCAAATCTTTCTTTTTTTATGCAACACATTTCACCTCCAGAAGTCATTCTATATTTATTTATTTTTGTTTTTGTTTTTGTTTTTGTGGGTACCGGGGGTCGACCTCAGGACCTTGCGCACCAGCAGGCACCCATGCCGCTGAGCGATATCACCGGCCCCTTTTTCGTATGTGGGTTCCGGGAGTCGAACTCGGGCCCTTGCACTTGCTGGGCAGGCGCTTGTGCCGCTGAGCCATCTCACCGGCCCAGAAGTCATTCTATAAAGCCATTGTATCAAATATAATCTGAGATTCACCTGTTACTTCCAGTACCTCAAAAAGCCATTTACGCTGGTGCAGATACCTTCAAAAATGGTTTGATAGTTCTTCAAAATGTTAAACAGAGAGTTTTCGTGACCCAAGTAATTCCACTTCTAGGTATATATCCAGGAGAAATAAAAACATATGTTCATACAAAAATATACTCAAATATGTGCAACAGTATTATTTATAATAGTCAAAAAGTGTCAGCATTATAAATGTCTGTCAATGAGAAAAGACAGAGGAATATTATCTGTCAATAAAATGCAATCAAGTATTGATTCTTTCTTTGTTGGATGCACCATGAAAAGTTTAGTAAGTGGAAAAGTTATATGCTAAATAAAAAGTCCAAAAAATATATATAGAATGATTCCACTTGTATGAAATGTCTGGAATAGGCACATACATAGAAATAGAAAGTAGATCAGTGGTTGATTATGGCGAAGGACAGAAGCAACCAGCTAATGGATATAGGATTTCTTCTTAGGGTGAAGAAATGTTCTGAAATTAGATTGTAGTGATGGCTACAAGACTAACATGTCTGCTTTTATTGTTTGAAACACATTGAGTGTTTAGAAAAATATAAAGTAAATGATGTCTTAAGTAGTGAAAGGGTAGGAAATCCCATGAGTATGACAGAAAAAGAATAACGGGCTTGGGGAGAAAGATAAGGGCTTGAATCCTGGTTCTTTTTTTGGAGTGTTTATATAACTCTGGCTAAGTCACCTAACCTTTCCACACCTATACTTTCTCATCCGTGAACCTGGAAAAAAGGCTACACTTTACAATGTTATTCTGAGGATTAAACAATGCAAGCATTTTTAAACTGTACAACACTGTGTGATGTTTACCACTATGATGATCAGAGAAAATAAAATCATGTGAATTGTCTCTGGCACACAGTATAAACACAGTAGGACATATGTTTCTCACATGGAGAAATGTAGGAATGCTGACAGATGAAGGAAAAAGTATTCATTTGTTTAACACATGCATAATCAAGCCTACAGAAATTAAAATGTTGACAGCTGGCTGAACATACTCTGTGGTGCTGATTTTGTGTTTAGAAAGCATAAAACAAAATATAAAAATGCTGCTTATAATCAATGGAAATGTTTAAAAGAGCACATAAATTAGGTAATAATATAGGTACTTTAGGGACCAATTCCCGAATTAGCAAATGTTGATGCGGGAAAGTGAGGACTCATTGATTGCAAATGCCAAGTATTTGTGTAGCTAATACGTATTTTCTTGACATTATATACCTAACAAATATCAGCCACAGTTATAATGCAAGAAAATGAATAACAACATCGCTTTTCCCTGCCAAAACACCTAACTTAGTGGTCGACTCAGGCCATTTAATGAATATTAAAATATTTTCTCTAATAGAGAAGTTATTAACATACCGACTCATAGATACAACAAAAATGACAATGCTGAGACAGCAGCATCTGTCACAACTGCTCCGTGCTTACCTTTTCAGTTTTCTAAGAGTTCAGATCTTCATTTTTCCTTACTCTCAAAAATTAAGTTACTCTGTATTTCTAATGATAAATATAACAGGATTATAGATATTCAGATAACAAGTACATAGTTTTTAAATAGGAAATAAATCTGAACATGATTCCATTTTCCAAAGATAAGCACTGCTAAGATTTACATGTATATTCTACCAAAGTTTTGTTATGTAATATGCACACATATGTTTACACATTCATGACAACAGTGGTGGGCTGGTAAACTAGTAGGGAAGTGAGGAGGAGCTAATTTGTACCATCTATAGACCAATTTCCATGGTATAAATATTCTCACCAAAGTTAATTTCTAGCAACCACATACTTGATAACTGGCTCAAAAATTCCTGAAAATTGAACAACCGGCTCTTACAAGCTGCTACTCTACAGCTCCAAAAGCCAATGAAAAGCCACGCACTTTTAAAGGTTTCATTTTAGTTCTACTTTATGGTACCTGTTTTTACACAGAAACATCTATCATAAGCTCAGTGCTACACCAATAATTATAAATACATATTATATTTTAATAGGGCCACAGTTTCCTATTTTATTGATATAGCAATGTATTTAAGTGCACTTTATTGGTGAAATGTTTACATTGTTTCCAATGTTACCTATTTTAACAGTCTTATGAAAAACACAGCTATGAATACTTCTTGCTGCTTTTCTCTTTAGAATGCATGTGTGGAAGATTCACTATGAGGTTAAAAGGAGGCATTTTAGTGATACTTTGCATCAAATAACCAAGTTTATTGCAGGTGCACTCTCACCCACTCCGCCCACTGTGCACGAGAACACCATACCTGGCTTAGATCACCACATCCTCACCAATGCCAGGCAGGATTATTCTTGTTAATCTTTACCAAGCCGATGAAGGAAAACCGGAATCTCAGTGTTGATTTCCTTTTCTTACTCATGCAGTTGAGCTTAATCTTGGTATAATAAGCTTTTTTTAATTTTGGAACTTTCTAAACTGCCAGTTTCAAATCTATGCTCATTTTTTCCTCCATATACTTTATATTGGAAGGACTCCTTTTTGGCACAAGTCCTTCTCATATTCTGATGATACTAAACATTTGCTACTATCTACATTTTCCCAATTCATCATTTGTCTTCTAAATTATAATATTTGGATGCTCTATGAACTTTTCCAATCTTTATGCAATCAAATGTATCAAATTTTCCTTCATGGCTTTTACCTTCAATCATATATTTAGAAAGGCCTTCCTTATCCCAAATTTATACAAATGTTTTATATATATATATATATATATATATATATATATATATATATATATACTTATGGCTATCATTTTAGGGTTTTTTTTACATTCCAATATTTTCTTCAATTGAGTTTGTTTTGGGGTATACTGTAAGGTAGGAATTTAATTTTATTAAACAATATCCAAATGATTTAGCACATATAAATACACCTTTAACGACTGACTGTGGGTGTTATCCTGGGTAGCCATCAGCTACGGAGCTGGCTTCCTTTCTTTTCTAGATTTCTGTTTTGGCCTCTGAGGATTTCTTACCAACTCAGTAATTCACTTTTAAAGATATTTATTTTTAAATGTAGCATTTCTCCCCACTTTAGGGCAAAAGGTAGCCAATGTGACCTTGTTCACTATACTAGGAGAAACTAGAATCATCTCTACTCTATTCCCTACATAGTAATCTGGATGGACATTTAATAGCTTAGCTGGATTACGTTAGGGCACTGCTCAAATCCTTTCAGTGGCTTTCTACTGCAATGGATGAAAATCTAAAAGCGCCCTTAGTATGTGCTGGACCCTCCCTACCTTTTCCCCTTCACCCATGTTTTTTGTTCCTTAGTTCTGAAGTTCCAGCAACATTGGTAAAATAATCCTTATGGCCACAGAACCTTCCTTAACACTGCATTTCCCTCTGCATTGCATAGAAGTCACTGTTTCTCATCCTTCAATTCTCAGTAGAATGGAATTTTCTTACACAGATCTTTCCTTACCACCAGACAGGGAAGTATTGTTCCATTGCTTTCCATCCATACAATCCTCTATACAAAACCATCACAGAATTTTTAATAATAATCTAGTTATTTACATTTCTTCACTCTGAGCCCATCTTCAAGACCATACGCACCATGAGGGCAGAAAATAAGTTCTTTCTTTTTTCTGCACATTTTTTGTTTTTTACTATTTTATTTTTATTGGTACATGCTTGAAGTACACAATGATTATATGTCTTCTGTAGAGTTGGCACATGTACATAACGCATCTTAATTCTTTTGTTTTTCATCCCCGTTCATTTCCCTCCTTTCCCCCTCCCTCCATCTCTTGGTCTCCTTTCCTTTTGCAAAAGATCTATCTCCCTGTTTCCTATTATCTTTTATTTTGCTCTTTAATTATTTACCAATATAAACAGTGTCTAGCACATTCCCATATACTATGACTAATTGAATGAATGAATGTAAAATGCCTTATATGTCATTACGTTCCTCATTACATAAAGATTGCACATAACAGGTGCTCAAGAAACATCTGCTGCACTGGGTTTCACCTCTTATCTTGAAGTACCAGCCTCCCTAGATGTGACACTTACATAAAGCTTTGGCTGTTTCCTATTAAATTACAGGATGCAGTCTCAAAATAAGAAGGGCACATTTATTCTTTTGTGACAAAGGTACCGCATGCTTTAAAATGGATAACTAGCCTAATGGAAACTGATTTCCTTGGGACTGAAGAGGATTTGTGCATTAACATGCTTGGGTTTCAATTCTGGAGACTTTGCAGTAAGCGGAATAGCTTACCTATTGGTGATAATCCCTCCTGCCCAAACTTCTGTGTACTTGCCAAGTCCACAGGACAGTTATTCTGTTTTGTTGCCACACGTATGAAAAAGTGACCGCTTCTGAGAAGGACAAAACATTCCAACTCTCTCAAAAATAAAATGGAACTTGGAGTAAAATCACAATCAAATTTCAAAATTCACACTCAATCATTGCCAAAGTCTAGCACACACACACACACACATTTTTAGACTTTACAAAGAATTTTCTAGTGCTATACACTGCTGGATACCAACCAAAAACTTCTGAGCTACATGTAAACATTATTTATTAAGTCCCTTAACATCTCAGAGGAAGGGCAGAGCCTGCAGTAGTTGGGTAAAAAGGAAAAGCCAGAAAGCTAAATGAATAATGCCAAAGCAACCTAGCAGCAAGCTGAAGCTAACAGCCTCCCACTACACACAGATCTACTGCATCTGTACCAAGCCACCTTTCCTTCATCCATCTGCAAACTTGTTTTGTTTAGAACTGATTTCCATTAGGACAATGTTTATAAACTTGGAAAGGTGTCTATAGGTATAATTGAAAAACATTGTGTATATTTCAAAAAGCCTGCGACAAATCAAAATAGTATTTGCATCATAAAAAGTACATCTTATGTTTTCTGTTTTGCTAATTGGGTATTCTTTTTCAAATGTGTATTTTCTATCCCCTTAATTATTGACAAGCAGCTTTGGTTGGCATGTTTTGAAAATAAGAGTTTTAGTTACAAAGAGTTTATTGTCAGCATGGTGTATTTAAAACAGCATGCATGTTAAAATCAAACAGCAATACAGGTTTTGCAATCTACTAGCCATAATGAGTTTGGGCAAGTTAATCACTTTTTTGACTCTGGAGTTTCTCAGTCATAAAGATAAAAGAAAACATCACTTTATCCTGTGGGAAAATTTAGTAACTTATATATTACACAAATATACACCTTGAATCAAATAATGTTGTTTCCCTTGCATACTTTCTTTTACTCTATTACACACACACACACATCCTATAGCTATTCATTTACAGAGAATTAAAATAAAAGGGATTTAAGGTCATGTTTAGCATAACATGATCTTCCTTTAGTTATTAAAAAATCAATATTGTATAATGCTTCATGACTACTACTGCAGTCATCAATCACAATTGTACTGAAGATGACAGGAAGAACCTTTTTAGCAACAGGATATTTAGAGTAATAAAGGCGAGATATCTAAGACTTGCGTTAATAAAGTAGCCAGGAACAACGACGACAGTGCCTTCACTTTTTTCTTCAAACCTCTTAGTGTCTCACTAACGTTGCACACAGTGGGAGGGAGAGATTTCTCCAACACTTCCATTTACTAATTACTTTATTCACGGTTTGCATGATTTCAATTATTCTGCTAATAAAGCTACATTCTCTGTCTAGACCTGAATATAAGCTGGGTTTATACTGAGCCTCAAGCAATATGTGGCTACCAGTAAAAGCATTCCACAGCTGTCACTGCGAGTAACAGTGGATTATTTCTGCCTTCGAATTTAAGGGGAACCAGACTGCCACACTCTCCTGCCATCTCCTTTCCTTATTGTGAAGGACAAGCTAAGTCGTCACCATCTCTTCCTTCAGAATACAAGTACATTGACTGAAAAAGCCCTAGTGTAACTGGAGTTATACTAAATGTAAGGAAACTCGTGTCATAAGTAAGGTTTCCATTCCTCTCATCACTTTAATATACTAAGGAAGGAAGTAATAAGAATGGAAAAAAAAAAAAGAAAAAATAATTATTCAAAAGGAAACAAATGCATAGCTCAGAAAAAAAAACATTTAAGGGTGCTTTAACAAAAGAAAGTATTTTGAAATCTGAAAAAGTATATATTTGGGTTCATGTCAAATCCAGCAAATTACTCTAGGGAGATGATGCCTGTATCTCTATTTTATTTTTTGTTTACATTCTCATTTCTCTCTCCTTCTCACTATTTTTCTCTTTCTGTTTCTTTTTCCTCTTCCTCTTTTCTTCCCTTCCTAACTTCTCTTCATTTTCCTTTACTTTGAGTGGACAGTAGAAAATGCTGAAGAGGCACTTAAAATAAAGCCAAGGATGTCAAAACTTCTTGCATAAGAGAAATTCAATTTTCCCAAGGAGAGAGGATAAGTCAAATGAGTTCAAAGAAAATTAGAAAATATTAAAATTAGTGTTTTCTCTCTGAATACCAAAAGATCAGTTCATTAATCAACTTTTAGGGCAGTCTAAAGTCCCAGAGAATCCAGGGAAGTACAGATCTTTCAAGTTAACTCAGGCACATCAATTTAAAGCCAGTAGGTTTATTACATTTAAACATCAAACTAGTTTATGGTGAACAATTAAAATTTTCTCCTCCAAGTACAATAGGACAAAACAACTTCAGTAAATAATGGTCAATAGTAGCCTCACTCTCCTTAGGAACAATAATTTGCATATTTGTTTTTGCTCTAAAACATAATATATCTATATTTTAAATGTAGCTGTACTTGTTCAATTAGGAATTAAAACCCACTATAATAAATGAATAAAGAGAAATATTTATATAAAAAATCATTACTGACTTATGGATACACATAGGCTTTGTTTTTTGTTTCGTTTTGTTTTGTTTTGTTGTCTGTTTGTTTTCTTGAGTAGCTACTCTTAAGCAGGAGGCTCTAAATTTCCACTGAGGAAGCATAGTAGGTGAATACTCTCACATACTCTGTCTTGCTGGAATGGTAGACCACGATACCCCGCTGCATAAGCTAAGGGAAAAATGCAAAAATCAGGGCCTTGGTGTACATACCAAAACACATACTCCTATCTACCTCAAATAGCACTTCAAAAATATGAAAATATCCTGGATGGGAAAAACAATGGGGTCAAGGGTAAGAGCTTTAAAGTATTATTCCAAGCCCTACAACCTACAACCACTGCAATAAAGTGATATCCCCCTTCCAATAATGTACTACTATGCCCAAATTTTGATTCCTATGGTAGAAGAAATAAAATTAATGAAAACAATAGAACACAGTCAATCCTTGATTAGGGTGTGATTCTTTTATCTCTCTTGCTTATTTTCTTAACCATCATGTATTTTCAATCCTTCTACTCCCTCTAAAACGGGGGAAAACAAAACAAGGCAATTCTGTATGTCAGCTTTTATAGGTTTAGAAGCAGGTACCTGAAGTTACTGACTGAGGTTCCCAAATTCTTTGTAAAACGTGCACTTTTCTCTTTGTCCCTCAAAAGTAAATGTGAGATTAAATGTGAGCATCCAGTAGATTGAAACTGCAATCTTTCTGTCGTTATCCTGGGTGGAAATGCATTTTATTTCCCGAAGAAGTTAATTAGCTAAGCAGGAAAGACAATTTTATAACAGTGGAATAAAAATGGGCAGGAACTGGCCTGGCAGTGAGTCACTGCAAAGTAGAACCCTAAGACTACAAAACTTACCTCAACAGGACAGAGAGAAATATTCTGGAAGGTAGAAGGGAAAGTAGAAACAAAGGTGATTCAACCCTTGCCGCCTACAACCATATGCATCCATGGATTTCCTCCAAAAGTCTAGTTTCACTTAACTCACATGGCCATGGGAAGGAAGAATCAGGCCATTTTTCTACACAGAATTAGCACTGTGATACAAGATAATGTTTACTTGCAGAGTCAACATTAAGCTAATAAGCTATGATACTCAAACCTCTTTTCAATCAGGCTACACAATATTCACCCCTGGAAAGTGTTAAGTAACTTAAAAGTAACCATCTGTGTATTTCCAAAATGCAGCTTGATAAAAAGGAGGGAAGAGATCTGCTCCTGAGAAGCACTAGTTAGAGGACAAGTAGGTGAAATTCTGGGACTCCAATAACCTTTAGGTCTAAGAATAAAATGAAACAGTATTCTTGACACATTCTCCAAATGTTGGGACTAAATTGCATAGAAAGGAAGAATGTTCGCTATGATCAGCCATGGGCAACAGAGACAGGACGGAATGTCACAAGTACATCTGAGTGTGGAGTTTTTCAAAAAGCACATTCAGATAAAATGAGGCCATTGAGGCTGGCAACAAATTGAACTCGTACCAGAAGCTGAAAGAACCATTGCATAGCATTAAAAATATCATATGTCCTTGAAGAAATAAGACAGATTAAAAAAACAAAACAAAACACTGCACTACACTAAACAATTACATTTAAATGCATTAAGCATAAAAGTGCTCTACCCTTGAAAAGATTTCTATCCTCCACTATGTTTCCTAACCTGCCTTCCCAGCTTGGCTTCAAATGCCCTCTAGCTGCTTTGCACTATGGTGTCCCATATAAGAGATATATTTCCTCCTAGGCAAGAACACTTTCCTGTGATTGAAAAGTCTTCCCCAAAAAACTTTTGAAAGGTTGAATAAATTCTGTGCCTTCTTATGGCATCCAATTAAATACTCATTTTCTCTTTTTCTCTCTCAAATTTTACAATAAGATCCTTCAAAGAAGAAGTGTCCCTTTTCCATTGTGGATTCCACAATATAAAATGGCCAAGCGCATGAGATTTAAAATGAAGTGAAATTGTTGTAACGATTGTGATTATGAACAATTTAATTAAGTACTAGGAAAAATTCTACCCTGTGTATGTCTGAGATATATACTATGCTTTAATAAAAACAAGAAGGCCAAATTGGCTGTGGTCTACTGCTGTTGTGAGTTAGGTGGTTGTTTCATTTGGTTTATGGGTAGAACGCAGTGACAAAAAGTGATGAAATGACCTCTTTAAAGTCATGAAACAGCTCACAGGATGAAATATAGCTTAAACTAATGTCTCTCAACGTCTAGCAAACCATGGCGTTTTTACTTATGTATTTTGCATTATGTAATTCATGCCCAGTAAATCAACAGATTATTTTATGAAGTTTTATAAACTTCATAAAAAACATAATGGAAAAGGAATCAGAGGATTTTACTTCCATGAGCTGAACCAAGTCCTCAGAAATCAAGGTATTGTAAAGGAAAGAGGCATTTTTGGAGCGAAGGCAGCCAAAACCCAGCTCTAATAGGCAGGTCACCGTGAGCCTCATGCACTAATGTTATTAATGTTATCTGCCTGGTTCTTCCTTTTTCAAATTCACCATTCAGGTATAGTAACACTTTTACTGTCTTCCCAATGTGGATTCACAGGTTTCAGATATTGATTTCTACTCTGAAGGCAGCTTTAAGAGTCTAACTTTCCAAAATGCAGCCAATGGGAAGCACACCAAAAGTGATACGCTTGAGGCGTTGAAGTTTTCCTCTTGAAATCCTGCAAATGGCTTAATAATAGAAATACTGAACCCCATAACAAGCAAAAAGGGGAATTCTGAGGATTCAAATTCAGAGTGTAGTGCTATTTTCTCCGGAAAAAACTGTCTTGAAGGGAGGGCACTGGTTTCGAAGAGATACTCCTTATGTAAACATCGGAAGACCTATTATTAAGTACTTCTTCAGCAATGAGCAACATGATTACCTGTGACTTCTTTAAAAAGGGTATCAATGATTCCTTAATCATAATCTTTCTAAATTATTTATATTCTATTAGAGTCCATGGGGAAAACATTTAGTAAAATTAACATGAGTCTTGGGAATTGAAGAACTAGTTGAAGTTACAGTTATGCTCAGTAGTAGCTTGTGTCTTTGAGTAATTCAACTAGGCATTTTGGGTTTTTAATTAATTAATTAATTAAATGAGTACATGTTTGCAGTACATAAGAATTGCTTTCATTTGGCAGAATTGATACCCATACATAACGTATTTTAATTCTTTTGTTCATCGCTTTCCCTTCCAACTTCCTTCTGCCTATCTCCATCTCTTGATCCCTGTCCATTTTCACAAAAGCTCTATCTCCCTGTTTCATATTATCTAACTTCTGTTTTGCTCTTTAACTTATTTACCACTTCGGTCCTCTTTTCAAACATGCCAGTGACGACAGCACTGTCTACACCATGTTTTTCATGTAAGAACAAAGTGACAATGAAAATGTAAAATGCAAACTGCTTTTTTAAGCAAAGGGAACTTCATTATTACTATTATAACCACCACATTATAATTATGTTATTACTATTATCATTATCAAGCTTTAATGTCTTAAAAGAAAATAATGCTGTTTTTTATTTGTGTTTGTCACCACCAGAGATAAAAATGCTGCTTGCCCATTTCTAAAGGGATAAGGAAACTGCAGTTCTGCTACCAGAAGACCGTAGTCTGAAGTCAAAATTTTGGGCCTTGAAAGCCAGTTCACTGCACTTCAACTTCACTGCATGACACTAAACTCTTAAATTGTTACGGATTTTTTTTTTAATTGGGAGCCTCTCTTTAAAAAGGGGATCAGTGGACAGTCCAGAGCAACAAAACAAACCTCTTACTGGTGTCATGGGCATGGAGAGCACTTTAGAGTTCTCAGGATATTTTCCTCCTTGCTCCTCACATCAAATCTGCACTTTCGTTAAGATGGGAACCTGAAGCACAGACAGCTTCACGCAACACCAACAGCTCTGCTGGCATCTCCATCCTTGCAAAAGGCGATACCTCCATGCACAGAGAGGCTGGTTACCCCTCAAGATGGGCAATGATCTGTTTTTTTCCCAAGGACCAGTTGCCCCTTTTATTTTTGTCCACAACGCTTCCTTTTTGCTCCTCTCCCTCCAGCTAGGAAGTACAGCACTGCCATGAACACAATATACCTCTTCATGAGGAAGGCAAATGAGTATGCTCCAGATGGGCCTAGGGGATTGCAACATGTTTCCTGCTCCCATGGTGACTCAATGGGGCTGGTATGAGAACTTATCTTATTCAAGACGGCAGCTTCCCCTGGCAGAAGTATGAGTCACAGTTCCTGGGTAGAAAGCTCACTTACTAACAGCATTTGGAGAACTGGGGGTGGGGGTGGGGAGGGAGGCCTGGAATGGATTATAGTAAAGGTCATTCAGAAAATCAGTATTTCCAGGACCCCTGACTTCTGGGGATTCCTGATCTCTCAAGAAAAGAAATACAGTCACCTCTCCCTTTCCTTCACAGAGAGGTAGGACATGAAAATACAATGATGAATTACTAATATGGATTTAAACACATCAATCATAAAACTGGCCAGTTTGGGGGGGGAAGAGGAAATATGAAGAAATATTTATTCAACCACTGTACATTGAGCATCTACTCAGTCTCTATGTGTTTATTGTTCTGCATGTTTGGAGAACAAACGAAAGAGGCAAGTTTATGCCCTCGATAGCTTAAAATCAAAAAGGGAGGAGTGATGAGATAAACAAGAAGGAAGGGAGGAAGAGAGGAAGGAAGGAAAGAAAGAAGGCAGGAGAGGAGGGAGGGAAAGAGGAAGGGGGAAGGGAGCGGAGAGGGGAAGGAGGAGAGGAGGGGAGGTGAGGAAGGGAAGGATGGGTTGGGGAAGAAAAACAGAAGGGAAGAGGAACAGGAGAGGAGAAAAGAAAGAGGAAATAAACAGTGAGAAAAACACTAAAGCAAGGTAGAGGGATACGGAGTGGTTTATGTGACTATTTTACTTAAAAATAGTCACAAAAGGCCTCTGTGAGCAGATAACATTCAAACATCAAACTAAATCAAACCAAATAAGAACAAATTGCAATGAGGGCTTATACTCAACATACATAAAAATCAGGATGTCAAGTCACTCACCAATCAAATGCAACACCCAGCCAAGCAGGACGGATGCTGGTATTCTAAGGTACCCCAGCCATACCCTACTGAGGATCAGCCCTGGTTACAATACATACTTTGCTCTGTGAAGTCTCAAAGGCCAAGTTTAGATGTTATCTCTACTTTCAGCTTTGAGCTGTACTCTGTCCCAGTTATACCCCTTTGTTACAGTTATTTTTGGTTTCTAATACAATGCTTTAAGTGACGGAAAAACTGAAATGCACCCAGCAAAGATGATCAGGATGGTAGGAGGGCTTGAATCCATGCCATGTCAAGAAAATATAGGAGAAACTGGGGTCATAGTTATATAATCACTGATGTAACACCTCTGAAATCCTCACACTCGAATAGAAATTAATGGTATTCCAAGTATGGGCCATTGTATTGAGGGGAATCATACATGGGATCTTTTTAAAATGAGAATCCCTATGTCTCCTGTACTAAAAATTAAAGGAGCTTTGCACGAGGGATCTTTTTTGCTTCAATCATGCAGTTGAAGCAAAGAAATGTATGGAAATGAAAAAGAGACACTTTTAAGTTTTACATACGAAAATCTTTCTAAAAATTTGATCCATTTAAATATACAACAGGCTGAAAATAGATGATCACTGATTAAAGGTCATAGGGCAGAAACTGCGGAAAGAAGCAAAAGACCTCAACGGTGGACTTTCAGCTCTGATTTCTTGCGATCTGGGTTCATAATGGCCGAGTTTGGTTATTCTAAGAGAGGAAGGGTGGAAGACAGGGAGAGAGGAAGGAAGGAAGGAAAGAAGGAAGGGAGGGGGGGACAGACGGAGGGAGGGAAGGAGGGAGGGAAATAGGAAGAAAGGGAAGGGAAAGAAGGGAAAGAGGAGAGAAGAGAAGGACAGGGGTTGGGGCAGAAAGTGGGCTGTCACCTCGGATTCATACAATCTTAGTTCATAATGGCTGAGTTTCGCTATTCAAACTCAAGAAAGGTCTTGTTTGGCTCCTCTTTTGAAACAATATCCAAAGAAAAAATGAACCTGAACCTACAGACAAGTCCTTTTTTTCCTATACAGAAGCAGTTTGATAGAAACTACTTCCCTCCACACTCCTCTCTCTTTCTCTTTCTCTCCCTCTCTTGCTTGTTTGTTTTAAGGTCTCACTGGACTGTTAGCCACTGTGGCCTTCACTGCTAGTTCCGGCTCGGAAAACAGACTGTGCCACTCTCATTACCATTTATTTCCTCACAGAACCTAGGGTAAAGAAAAGAAGCAGTACTCTAACTTGGGTGTTAAAGGTGATGAAATTTTCCTGTAATTACACACAACAAACCAAGTACACTGTGTCCCATGATGAGAAATAACAGTGGTTCCTCCCATCACACAAACTCTATGATTCTGTGCCACCACAAACAACAATGGAAATAAACAGCATTATGTTCTTTGAAATTCATTCTCAGAAAGAGCGCATAACCTACATATAACTTAAATTGTAATCGATTATTAAAAGTTGTTCACTTACCCGAGGCATCACTTTGCAGGATCCCAAAGAAGCAGAGGCTCAGAACACACCACGGAATTCCCATCCTGTAAACATAAATATGAGGGTAAGAGAGAGTAGCTGTTACCCTCAAGCGCTTAGACAATAAGACCTGGTGTTTGCACGTTGACTACAACTAAGAACCATTCCCATATTTTTACAATATTAACAAGGTTAGTTGTCAAAACCAAACAATAAGAAAGGATATGTTTTCCTTTGCCATTTAGTTTTCGATCTTCAAACTATATACAGAGAAGGAAACTCAGACAAGTTGAAATAATATAACCAAATGGCAGAGCCACGATTAAACATCAGCCATCAGGCTCCAAAACTCTTTCTTAATTACTGAACTATAACCGCTGACATAAAAAATACTCCTCTGGATTTTCTGACCAAAAGTCACATTTTTGGCAGTTAAATCTGACCTTTGCACCCTGCCTCGAATTCCTTTAATCTAGTCTCAGTGGAGAATATTTTATGTTCCAGGTACATTTCTTTCTTAGTGATGAATGGGAAAGCCTAGAAATCCTGGATTCAGACTAAGTCTGCAGTCCACCACCCTCTGAATTTGTATTAAGGGAGATATATAAACCTCATGCCCTGTAGCTCCTGCTTTTCTCATTGGAAGAGACAAATGAGGAGGCAGGAGTCCAATTTCTGTGATCTTTAGCCTTCCTGTTGAGAACCAGCACAAACTGCCAACCAGTGAGAAGTATACCTTTACATTTGGTTGTGTGATCTTTAATGGAGAAGACCTAGAGATTTAACAACTCTGCAAAGTATTTCTTTTCCTACTACCTTAGGCATGCTGCCCACTAGTAAAAACCTCCACGGGGTTATAAATACTGGAAGATTCAGAAATACCATGTTCAAGACCTCTGCTTTCTTTTTTTTGAATATATTGTCCATATAAGAGGGTTTATAGCGATCTTGTTAACTTCTCTAGATCATATTTCTAGAAATTTATACTTACACAGGGATGACAACAGTCAATTGTCTCAAACAGCCTATGTCACAAGTTTTACAAACACAGTGACTCACCAGCCTAAAATAGCCAAAGAAGTATTTGATAAAGAGTATGTCCATATAATATCAAGCAAATGGGCCACTTAGAAGAATGCTACATGGAACCAAAAGGTATAAACTGGTACTGTCCAGGGAATCCAGGCTGTGTGTTCATGTGAGAGGACAAGGGAATTGTCCAGTTCCTGCCACCTGTCTTACCACATACACCACCAGAAATTTCTGATTCACATCATGCTTCCTTCTTTACCTTAGCTGTTCACAGAGTGGAGGTGAGTTTATTACTCTATCACAAGCAACCACATTATCTCAGAGACTAAGAGTCTCTTTTTCCCACAACTTCTCCTTCCCAATCTTTATACCACTACCTCATGGGAATCTGCTTTCCGTCACTCACTCGTTTATTCAATAACACATGTATTGAGCCTTGGGATGGAGGCATAGCTCAGGAGTAGCACATTTGCCTGCTATGTGCAAAGCCTTGGCCTCAAGCCCTAGCACCACAAAACCAAAACCAAAAAATGTACTGAGCATTTTATGTTTACAAATTCCTATAAAATAACCAGCAGGACAGGAAAGATGTAGGCCCTTTTCTCAAGGTTCTCCTGTGCAACTGATAAACCCCATGCAAACCTTCTCAAAATCATCAACTATGTGTAAAACATACACAGGAGACGCTTTTAAGGAATACAAAGATTTATCGGAAAGACCTTACACCACTAAGCAGACGCTAGCAAGGACTTAAAATGTGCATAAAAAGGAACTGCAACACCCAGTAAAAAGTGATAAAAATAGAGAGGAACAGATAAGTGTTCTTGAAGATTAGCAAAAGGAATCTATTACTCCAGCCAAGGCAGTCAAAGACTAACAGAAGAGGTGCTTTCTAACTATGCACACATTGGCTCGAGTACTTAGAATTGAGGCAGAGAAAAGTATATAAGAGAAAAAGAAACTTTTGGTGGAGAATAATGTTCATAAGTCATAAAAACATGGAACATAAATAGCACATTGGCTATAAATAATTTGTTTGGCTCACTTACAGTGTATTACAAAACGAACTACAAAAGATTTTTGTTTGTTTGTTTGTTTTTTGGAAAGCAGAGAGCATTAGGATCAGAATATGGCAAGGCCCAGAAGAGTAGGCTAAAGAAGAGATTTAACTTAAATAGGGAATCACTAAGGCCGGGGATATAGCTCAGCGGCACAGCGCCTGCCTGGCAAGCATGAGGTTGTGAGTTCGATTCCTGGTACAAAACAAAACAAAACAAAAATAAATAAATAACTAAATAAAAAACAGGGAATCGCTGATGTTTTCTGATTATAGGAATGATATAATCATTACATTGTACTTTAATGGAGGTCAGTCTGCCAGGCAGGTAGTGGATGGATTGCCACTAAATTCTGTCTTGGAATCATTTTGGATCCTGACTCTGTCACTGCAGTAATTGCTCCCTTTCCCCCAGCACTGTGTCATCTACAAACCTGATCAGCATGCTCCCTGTGTCCTCATCTAAGTCATTAATAAAAGTAATTAATAATTCTGCATTAATCCTTGTCAGCAAGACCAACTAGATATTTCATTGCACATTCAGGACACAGTAATTTCAGCCCCACTACTCAGCTATCCTAAAGCATTCAGGCCTCCCAAATTGCTAGCATCTAAGGGAAAAAAAAAAAAAAAAAACACCAGACACCTCTAGATTTTTCCCAATTTGCCTATTTATAAGCTGTTGAATTCCTAAGGCAACACTTAGAAGACATTCTAATTAGTGTGATGGAGGACCTTAATTGATATTCCCAAGAGTAACTGGATCATGCCAGAGGCAGCGTCAGGTCGCCAAAGTAAAGCTAATCTAAAGATAACCTTTGAGCAAACACAAGTCCAGGGTCAGTCTTTCCCTGTGATGAATTCAAATAAAGCAGATGGCAAGAAATATGTTTGTGCAGGCCGATTGTGAGAGACTAAAGGTACCAAGGTTAGTGGGAGGCAGTTGGCTGTACTGAATCCTCTGAGAGGATGCTGGTTCTTTTAACACTATCTCGCATTCAACCCTAGAACTGTAATACTATCAATAGTAATAGACTTTTACTCCCTTTTTTTAAGGTAGAGGGTGGTGGATCAAAGATGGAGAAATTGTCAGAACACAAAGGGAACTGCCTAGTAATGCGTGGGTCCACAGTGTTTGAATTACCATTTAGGTTTAGGTTATTGTGGTGGTCAGATTTTGCCCTTGTTTCAGGTGTCTGGAACTTAACATACAATAAATCCTTTGCATTATCTATTTTTATTTACCATATGGTTATTTTCATAACCCCCCTATGTATTGGCATTTCTTCATATTTAACACCATTGTTTCCCAATGTGTCTACTTGGATGCCTGTATTATCAAGCAAGAAGTTTCAATATGTACTTACTTCTATGTAATTAATGAAAATATTGATGAGGCTTGTTAACATGTGTGCAGCACGTTAATACCTATCCCTGTATACGGAACTTTCTATTGTCTGGACTCTACACTTGATAAACTTAAAGATTTCCTTACCTCTGTGTTACCCTGACCCCTGGATTCTCTCATCAGGCCAGTAAGTGACAGGGTGACACTCGTTTGCTCTGCCCCAGAGCTGGTATTTGCTCTGGATCACCATTTGTTCAACCTTACTTCTGCACAGAGGCATTTCACCGAACCACAGGAATGGACTTCTTCCAATTCCCTGATTCCTTATATAACTCCGTAGTCACACAATAGCTACTCCTTTAACTTCACCAGGCTCGCTGAGGCTGGGACCTTCAGTCTGATGCTTGAGAGTTCTATTTTCCAGGACCCCCTTGCTTCATTTTTGCCATTGTTCACAGACACTCTTTGCTAGGATCTGCCCACTGAAAACTTGGCCATTAACGGTAAGGTGCAAACTTTAGATAGGTTTCCTCACATGGGGAAAACTTATCCTGTTATCAGATCATTCCCTTGAATTGTCTATCTTGACCTCTTTAATATTTTTCCATTGCTTTTCTTTAAATTACTGAAAATTTCAGTAGGTTTTACATCGGTGTCTACCTAAAATACAACAAAAGTTTTAAGGACAGGCAATCTAGTAATTATCCTTTGTGCAAAACAGAATGTGTTCTTATTTGCTTTTTAGAGTTCTCAAAACCTAGGTAGCCCTTAGTGAGAAATCAGGAGGATATTCACCACCAATTTTCATATAGTTTATAGTTTTTGAACCATAAGAGGATCTTTATGCAGACTATTTCAGAATCCAGTATTTATGAGCAAACAAAAGTTTTGACAAAGTGACACGGAAGGTTCTAATCCGGGCAAAAATGAAAGAAGCGTATTCCACCATATCTTTCTCAGTGAACACATCCATAAAACATAGGCATAAAGGATGGAGCAACATTTTGAGAACTCTAAAAAGCAAATAATAGCATATTCTTTCTAAGTACAGAGAAAACATTTACCAAGATAGGTCATATCATGTACCACAAGTCAAACCACAACAAATTTAAAGAACTTGAGAGTACATTCTCTAATCACAGAGTTGAGGCAAACGCAACAAACAGAAAGATTAGAGGAAAAATCCCTAAACACTTCAAAATTAAACTTAAATAACCCATGGATCCAAAGGAGAGTTCCAAGGGAAATTGGAGAAAAATTTTGAATGGGTTAAAAATGAAAATATAACACAACAAATGTGTTCTGAGAGGATAATTCTTTGCATTAGAGGCTTATATTTGAAAAGAAGAATGATCTCATATCAATAACCTAAACTTCCACCTTAAGAAGATGGAAAAAGAGGAGAATAAACAAACCAAGTAAGTGAAGGGGGAATAACACATTGATACAGCTAACTTTAAAATAAAAATAATAAAGAAAACTAAATATGAATTTTTGCAATGAATAATAATTAAGTGTAGCCAGATGAGTGAAGAAGGAAAACACATGCATAGCACTAATAACAGGACTAGAAAAGGAGACACAACTACTGATCACAGAGACATTAAACTTATAAGGCAATTCTACAAACTCTAGGCACATAAATTCCACAATTTAAATAAAATAGACGGGTATCCACAAAATTAAAAACTGCCAAAGCTCAACTGATATGAAATAACCTAAATTTTTTTACACCTATTAAAGAAATTGAAATATATTTATCTCTAGAGTTTCCAGAGCAGAACACAGCCTGGCTAACACCTAGATTTTGACCTTGAACACCCTAAGCGAAGAACCAGCTATGTCACATTTTACTTGCTCTTCTGACCCACAGCAATGTGCAATGATACATGGGTTTTTAAAGAAGCATTTTGCTAATTTGTTACAGTAGTAATAGAAAATAACACAAGGGACATACCATATTCCTGAACTGAAAAACTCAACACTGAAGGGATGTAAAGTTTCCTCCAAATTAACCTACAGATTTAGTTAATCTCAATCAAAATTCCAGCAATTTTTTTTTCAGATCCAGAAGAGCTACAGCTAATATTTATATAGAAAGTGAAAGCCCACACAATATTGGAAACCAGTTTTATAAGAAAAATAAAATTGGAAAAATCACACTACTAATACCTTAATTTTAAAATGTTAAAAATGAAGAGATAATTTATGAAACATAATATGCACAAAGCAAATGAATGATTAAAGAAATGTTCAAAACCATTGGCCATTAGAGAAAAGTATACAAAAAGTATAGCATTACATATCTTACAGAAGGACTGAAAAAAATCGCAAGACTACTAAGTATCAAAAGAAGTGCAAAGCAACTAAAAGTTTCATACTGTGGAATATAGAACTGTACAGGCTCTCTGGAAAACAGTGTGATAGTTTCTTGTAAAGTCAAATATAATCTTGCCATGCAACATACCAATCTCATTCCTAGGTATTTTCCCCAAGAAAAATATAAGCTATGTTCACACAAAATGCTATGCACAGGCCGGTGAGATAGCTCGGTGGCATAAGCGCCTGCCTGGCAAGCGCGAGGTCCTGAGTTCGACTCCTGGAACCCACATAAAGGACAAAAAGGGGCAGGTGATATCGCTCAGCGGCACAAGCGCTTGCTGGCAAAGTGCGAGGCCCTGAGGTCGACTCCCGGTACCCAAAGAAAAAAGAAAAAAGAAAAAATGCTAGGCATGAATATTTGCAGTATCTCTATTATTAATTGCCTAAATGTAGAAATAACTCAAATGGATTTCCACAGGTGAATGGATCGACAAAATTTGGTACATTCAAAAAACAGAATACTATTCAGCAACCCCAAACAATGAGCTTTATATACTATATATTGATAAACAACTTGGACCAACCTCAAAGGCTGTGTGAGAGATGAAAGAAGCCAGTCTGCCTACACTACCTACTGTATGATTCCGTTTAAATGACATTCTCAGAAAGACAGAGCTGGTGTGACAGAGAACAGACCAGAGAGGCCAGGATAATGGGAGAGTGCAACATGAAAAGAAAAGCATGAGAGTACTGTGACCTAATTATGGCAGTAGTTTTGTGACTCATACAACAGTTAAAAATCACAGAACCCTACTCCTAGAGAAGTCCATTCTCTTGCATACTAATTAAAAATATATTTTAAATGGCATTTTTCTTTAAAAAAAATAACTAAACAAATGATTTGTGGGCCTTTTAAGCAATTTGAATAAATGAAGGCTGCTTTAACCTAAATATGGTTTCTATTTTCAGTATGCACTTTGAAAATAACATAGTCTTGTCATTAAGTACTGAATGTTCCAGAAAAATGTAGCAGTAGATGCACAGAGAGAGATCAATGAACTGCCCCAACTTTCAGCTTATCAAGCCAGTGCTGCTAACCTTTCCTAACAGAATAGCAGAGTCAAAGTTCACAGGAGAAAACATCAGCACACTTCTCTTAGATACTGCCTTCCCCCATGGCTTCAAAGCGTTCGGAACTCTGAGAGGACAGATATAACACGCTATACCACCTGCCATCTTTAGAGGCTTGGAATAGAATGTGAGCAGATTGATTTCCTTTTGTTCTTTAATATTCTGAATAGCAACATGCTCTGAGGGGTGAGGGAAGAAATATCATGAAGTCGTGTCTCACCACAGACAACAAGAGCTGGGTTTGCAGCGAGAGGAAGGTGAAAGAGCAATTTTAAAAGAGCACTGAACTGAGAGTTCCACATTTGATTGCATGAACTTGGAGAATAAGGGAGGCCAGTTCAGTGACCACTTAGGAAGAGCCGTAACCTGCTCAGTCTTCGTAACCAATTGAAGAGCGATGTGCTACAGGGTCATGAATGCTCTTCTAAATGAAGTAAGAAAGTGTTCGGCCACACCTTCTCTAGTGTGTAGAAAACTGGATGGATAAGTAGTTTCCATGAGGGACACTCAGACTGGTGGATGATAGAAATCAACACCAACCTCATCACTGTTTCAAACAGAATATTCTTTGTAACTCCCTGTAGAGTTCTTAGCATTGTCCAGGAACATAAGTAGCTCTCAGCAAATGCTGGTTATTATCAAGTCTTATTAAGTGAGATAATAGATGTGAAACACGTGAAACTTGGAGCAGTAGGTAAAATGGGCTACCATTAATATTATTTACAAAGAAATGCCCAGGTAACTTGTTTAATATTCACAGTCAACCACCAGATTATGACAATGTTCTGTTTCTTAGATGATGGCTACGTTGTAAAAAATCAACAAGTTGTATTCTTAATATTTAGGTACTTCCAAAGCCAGGCATGGTTGCATATGCCTGTAAACCCAACATTTCAGAGGCTGAGGCAAAAGGATCACCATAAGTTCCAGGCCAGCCTGGACAAGTCCAAGGCCAGAGTGAAGTACATAGTGAGATCTGGGCTCCAAAAAAGAATTAGATACTTCAATGTTAATGTGCTAAGTTTCTGTAAAATAATATGGGGGAAATGTTGCTTGATTGACTTTAAAGAATGTTTAAAACAATAGGAAAAATCTTACAGAAAGGTAAAGAATAACCATACATATCTACACACACACACACACACACATTTTTAAATCAAAAGAGCAGATTAAATCCAACCCATACTGTGACAAAGAGTCATGTCAGGGAACTTGAGGGTTGGAGGGTAGAAAAATGACAATGAGAGGGTATAACATACATTCTAATTCACTCAGCAAATACATATCAAGCCTTGGACATAAGGCATAGAAAGTGCCCTTGTCCTCACCAAGGTTGCAATTCTAAGGCATAAGAAAGCCCAAAGCCTAGAGAATATGCTGCAGCAGCGGCACTTCCAAGTGTGTGACAGCACAGCGCAGGAAGCACTGCACTGGGGTCATGTGATGCGATCTGAAGTTCAAGCAGGAATTAGGTGAAATTGTAACCACCACAACCACAAAAGAGTCGGACCACCTTGTGGACCAAGATCCAATCACCTTCAGGTTAGGAAATTAATTACTTTTCCCAGCATAGGAGAGCTTCTTGCCCATCTGAGGTTTTCTTTCCTTAAATTTCATGTAGCAACATGGCCACTAATAACCTCTCTAATTCAGAGGGATGGCCCGAGGACCACAGTCCTGTCTGTGAGACTCTCAAGGGAAAGGCTCCTTCTCCAAAGTGTTAGAAAGGTCACAAGTAACAAAACTGTGGCCATGGTTCTATAGATTTATCCATGACAACTGTATACTCTAGCTTCTGAGTCTACCTCACCTTCGAGTTTCATTCAAATCAAGGGTTATTTATTGGGCCCGTATTTAATAAAAACTGTGCAGAATGTAGAAATAAACAAACTCTTCTTAAAATCAGGAATCTTACAGTTTGGGAGCAAAGTCAGATATACACCAAACAAAAAGAAACAAAAAATGTAGAAAAAAGAGCCAGAAAGTAAACAGCCTCATTCAATACAATCCTGCCACTTAAAATGTATTTTTAAACTATCGTGTCCTATAATGAGCACTCTGCAGAAGGACTACTCAGTCTAAGAAAATGAACGTGGGAAGTAATGTACCACGTATCTTCTGAAAACTGACAATACCCAGGTGACATTTTAAAGCCCAGAAGTAATCTGTCAAGTAAATATTGTGGTCAACCTAGCTTAACAAAACATTAACCAGCTGTTTGACCATGAACTCCATTTTATGCAATATACCTAATAGAATCCCATTAGAAACACAGATATAAGAGTAAAACCTTTAACTCAGGGAGAGAAAGCCCAATACACAGTACCCAAATCAATTCTCAATCCAGAAGGTGCAGTTTTTTCACTTGAGACTGCACTGGCCACCACTGAAAGAAACAAATCTAACTCTCCCACAGCCTCAGGCAAGCTACCCCACCCCTCTGCACCCTTCCTGGTTCTCTCTTATCTTGCCTCTCCTTTTTCTAATAGACTGTCCTTTTTCTAAAAACTTCGAGCAGGTGTCTGTATCCCTCTTGAAACCCTGAGAAAGTTCCGCCTAGGTCTGTTTTGTTTATTGCTTATATTCCTCTTTTTGGACTGCACTCCAAGTTTGTGTCCACGTATAGAGTCCGGAGTTTTTACACAGTAAACACATTAATGTAGAGAAACTTCTGGGTGGTAGAGGGAACATTTTCTTAGGACACATTACACCTCTCTTTTACACTCTACTGGTCGCTTTTTAGTCCCGTGGGCTGGAATAATTTACGCAGTCCCTCTAGACCCTGGTACATTTATTGATAAAGTAGAGAAAGTAAGGATTTTTTGCAAAGAATGTAACAGGGGGGCTGGTGAGATGGCTCAGCAGCATAAGCGCCTGCCTGGCAGGCGTGAGGTCCTGAGTTCGACCTCCGGTACCCACATTAAAAAAATAAAAAAAAAAGAATGTTACAGGGTTGCACTAGATAATGTTTATGAAAAACCTTCATAAATGGCTCAGTGTGATACAAATATGAGGTTCAGTGTAATGCAAATAGTCTTATTTTGCACACGTATTCACAGCTACGCTGCATTCCTCAGCAAGGCTGAGGACATCCTGGGGAAGCAGCTTCCTGGAGGTTGGTATACACCGCTATCACTGAGTTCTGTGACTCTCTCTCATCAAGATCCTCTGCCCACTAAATAAATCTGTCTTCAGACATTAGACTTTGATGGCTCCGCGCCCTCTTTGTAAGCTGATGTCAGTTCAGTTTCCCTTTCACAGAACATTTCTTTGAAGCATCCCTAGAGTCTGTCAGAAACTGACCGGCTCTCTGGAGACCATCCACTCCAGTTCAGGGCCGGGAGCCCAAGCACATCTCCCTTCCCCAATCCGACCTTCAGCACCCAGCATCCCGTCCTGACTCTGGCATTAACTCTTTACGTAACACGTACCACGCACCTTAGTGTTTCTGTGCCTTAGTTTCCACAACTACATTCCTTACAAAGAGTTAAAGGCGAGAGTTAAATGAGAATCTTCATGGAGCACTTAGCACACCGTGGGCTGGCAAGGTGCCGGCTGTGAGCACACAGCACAGTCTCCCTGTTCACGCCTTCTCCATCCACGGGAGCAAACAGTCTGCTCAGCAGACCCCATCCCGTCTTGTCTGTGAAACGCAAAGCTGATATTCCAAGTCTTGCTGGGAACTTACAGAAGCCAAAGAAAAAGAAAAAAGAAAGACAGCTCTAAAAAACACCATGTCTGAATCTAAAGTGTTAAAGAAAACGCCCTATGAGCCAACACTGAGGAGGTCTGTGTGAGCCTGTGTCCCTGCTGAGAAAATTCTATGGCTTCTTTCACTAAATTTTGGGCACCAGGATCATCCTGACAGATGGCAATGTGCCCATAGTCTAGGCCATGACCTCAGTCCACCAGATCACACTGGACGGAGTGAAGGGGTGGGGAACTGACCACAGCTCTTTTCATATGCATTTGGCATGTGAATGTGACTTTACTGCAAATAACGTAAGACCGTGCAATCCACCTCACATAAGAATGGAAATGAGCCTGAATATTATAGTGTTATTATTTACCAATCCATAACCATTAAAGACTTGAGTGACCCTAGTTTCAACAAGAATGCCTTATCTCCACCATACAGAAAACACTGGCCTTCCTCATAGAGGTGTTCGAGCAGTGCTTAATACGAAGCTTTAAACTGTGCTGACAGGCAAATTGAGCAGGATGTGTACTAAAAGGTACTGACAGAGAACAGGAGAGATATTTTCTGGCTGCCCCATAAGCTTTTTGGGGGCATTTTTGCAGTGCAAACCTCATTAAAAGTAGTTGAGTACTAAATGTGAAGCCCCTGTGCCAAACGCTACAGGAATGCCCAGGTTTTATCAAGTCCCAGGCATCCAAAAACTACAGCCTAGTAGGGATCTTCAACTTGGATTCAGCTAATTATACACTCGTGAGTTAAATATTCTATTCTTTTTATTGAACATGCAAATCCTGGCTCTATCCCGTAGTTCCTATGGAATATTGAGCAAGTTAATTAATCTCTTTCTGCCTTACTTTCTCAAACTATAAAATAGGGAGAATAATAGTTCGTACTTCATATGTTCGTCTAGTTCCTACTTCATATGTTCATATATTCAAATATATATATATACGCTTAAAACATCATTTGTTATTATTTTTAACTGCACACTGAAGTTTAGCCATGTTTACTGATATTATTATTGAGTATACAAATCATTTCATGCACCATGAGAACATACTGTGAGGAAAAAATTACCTGCATTTATAGAAAGGTGAATGTAGTGGGGTCAGGGAAGGGATTTTGAGCAGGGGTGACTGAGTATGAAGACTTCGCTACATTACAGCTGGGCCCTGAAAACAGATTGACTCTTCAATGAAGCCATGCATGAGAAAGGAAGGTGTTTAGGGCAAAATTAACACAACACAAAACAAGACTGTATTGAAAAGTGCTAATTAGATGAGCACTACTGTGCAGATATGAAGTCTCTACAAACCATGACCGAGGGACAGAAATTTTTTTCCATCCTTCATTTCAAGGACATACACTGCTTGGAGCTGCTAATCATATCAATGGACGGCTACCACTTCCCACACTCAGCAGCCATACTGCTCTGATGACACCAGTGGGATAGGACATTACCCAACCAATGGGGCCATGGAAAGAAGCACCGACCATGACGACACTGACAATCCAAGAATGGATGCAGTTCCCATGAACACAAAAAGTATTTTTCAAATGCTTTGGCATTCATAAAGTTTGCTTTACACATACATACATTTAAACCTGGTAAGACTTCCAGAACTTTAGCATTTAATACTACCCCAGTTTTACAGAACATGCAATGATTTCCCCATAGTTCCACAGATGATAAATGGGGACGCCTGTGTTCAAACTCAAATACCTTGACACCAAGTCTCATGATCTTTCTTTTCACTCTATGTTCCCTATCTGCTTGTATGGTTATTACTTTAAAAGTTAGTGGTAAAGACAACGAACAACAGAGACACACCGTTTTCTACCAGAATTTGAATGTCTATCTTCTGCTTAGCAAAGAATCTCAGCGTTCACCAGGTCCCAAGGAAAATCCCATGTCGCTGCATGTCGTTGATCTGTAACTGTCTCCAACAAAAGGACCTGAGCCCCTGACATGGCCCTGGGAATTTTAAATAAGAAGTCAATGAGAGATGCTGGTAAGTGGTTCTGTAATTGTCTAGGGGCGGATAAGACCCAGGTGGAATAATAATCATATCAATATGCCAGCTACATGAATGATCCTGCAGTGAATTACAACAGGGTACTTCAACTCCAAAGCCCAGGGTGGCAGATCTGCATAATTAATTTCACTCTGCAATAACCCCGCAGGGTCAGCAACATCGGAGTTCTGCAGCCAAAATTAATGTCTTATTATTTCAGTCTCCTTTGGTGTTTCTTCCGATTCAGGAAAATAATATCAGATGCAGCAGCTCTGTTGACACAGACAGGGCTTTAAAGGGTTGCCATGTTATAAAAAATTCCTCATACAAATCATGATAGATAGAGGATGGAGTCAATACTTAGTTCTAAAAAATACAGCTACCAAATTCAAGCCTATTGAAACATTTGAATTTATTCTTAGATTAACTTAGAACCTTTGAACAGTCTATTTTTTCTAGTCTGGGCTTCTATAAAAGATTTTAAGAAGTTATGTTTGGGTATTTTGCCCTCATTTTAGAGAATTACTCGGTTATAAATATTAGGTTTAAAAGTTATCTTTTTCTAAAAGACTTCTCAGGGTCTTTTAAATGCTAATGCACATTGTGTAGCTAAATTACTTAGGAATAATTTACAGTGTTCCTCAAATCTAATTGACTTGAGGAGCTCTTCCGTAGTAATATCTCTGAACATTAGGATCTTTGCCACAGTTTAGAAACGCTGACTGAAGTGCTTTGAAAAAAAGGGAGGTTCTGACTTGTAAGGCATCCCTACAACAGACCTCACTTTGAGAAATTTCTGCAAATTCTCTCATGGGGGTGTAGTGCTCCCAGCTGCAGTGGTTTTCTAGTAAGGGTCATAAATTCTTGATTAGGAAAGAAGTGAGAAATTCAAATCAATTATCTAATTCCCTAAGCCATTCTATGCCAAGCTGATGGAGGAGCCATAGCATAATGATTATCTAAAATGAGATATAAGACTTGCTGGTGGTTTTAAGCGTGATAATGCTCTGCTCCACCAGTATAGCTAATTGGAGGTGATTATAATTTCCTTTCTTATAGAATTCTGTATACTTAAAGACCAGCTCCACACATAAGACACCACAGAGAAAGAGCCATAAAACAGAAAGGGGCCTTTCTGGAGTCAGTATACATGAAATCCAGCAAATAACTGCTTCACCTGGGCAACCTTAAGATATAATAGGAAAACTAAATGCCACATTATTTTTAATTGTTCTGCCATTTCTGGAAAAGAGAAAATGCAAGTCTTCATTACGCTGACCAAAAATCCAATAGTTTTTGCATGTAAATCCGCTTCCCATCCACCGATGCATAAAAAACTGACTAAAATCTTGTTCTCTAAAGCCAAAGGAAGACATGTACACCACACCACAAACGAGACTGTTGTATAAGTCTTAGGCATGCGTTAGGTGCCGTGGGGACACCTGTACAAGCTGACTGATGACAAGGACCAAAGCAATTTCCAGACACAGCACATCCTAATGTTATTTCCCTGATGTTCTTCACATGACATTCTGTATCCTCCAGGACTTTCCAGCAAACTTCACTTTCCAATCCTTTCGTGCATCACTCCTTCTCTTATAACCCAGACTCGTGCCACAAGTACACACGTAGATGGGCCCATAAATCACCCCTATGTCTTCCTCCCCCTTTGATAGCTCCTTCTGTCTAGAATGTTCTTCTTCCCCTATTCACATATACAAATATCCCCTATCCTTCAGGACTTAGATCTAATTTCTTGCCTTCTCTTACACTTTTCACTGTGCTTCGCTTATGGTCCCAATAATGTACTGGTTCATCTTTTACTACAGTTAAATGCCTCTGCTGTCTCTCCGGGGACTATTGCAGATGGCCTAGGTCTACCTCCAATGCAGCACATTTTTGTCTCTCAGGTCCTATCATTAAGTTCAGCACACACAAAGTCCTCTGGACTACTGATTGAATGACTGCAGCCTTCTTAGTAGAATGATTCTACAGGCTGTTTCTCAGTCCAGAAAAAAAAACTAACTTTTTCATTTGTTTTTCACATCTCGGTCTCTCAACATTCATTTTTTTCCTCAGATCGTCTTTAGTTACGTGTTTTCTCACTAAAATTGGTCAATTTACATTCAACATAATACCCTGGGATCGTCATCTGCCTTTGTCAATGTGAGCCTTAGTTATGCCTTATAATTCATACATTTGCATCTGTTATGTGCATGGTGAAACTGAACAAGGGTCGCTCCGTGAGCTACTGCCCCAGTATCCATACAGAGAACTCCTGGGATTAGACCCAGAATATTGCTTAATTTGGATGCACATTGTCGGACTCAACATTATTGCAGCTTATTATCTTTTGGCCAGGGTGAAATCCCATGAGAATGCTGATGCTGGGCAAAAACAAGACGATTCTCTTCAATCTAACTCTATGTTCCAGTGCATGCTTGTTTCTAAATGCCATTTCAAACTCCCCAGAAGCTTGGAGGAAGAAGCTAGATTTAGAAAGGAAAGGCTAATGGGAGTCTGTAACAGAAATTCCTTGGGTTCCACAAGATCACACCCTGAACTCTGAAATTTGGAGACTTTGATTCTAAACCATAATTTTAGGAAGGAGAGGAGAGCATTATCAGAGACAAGAGAAGCAAAGAGTGGGAAGAAGTACACATAGTAAAGGGAGAAACCTCAAAAATTTAACTTTGAGAACAATAGCTGTTCATTCATTCAAAACAATTTTTTCCACATTCCTACTATATACTAGGTATCTCACTGAGTGGAAATAATTTGTGCTTTGACAGAATACAACGGTGCTTCTTTTCACATCTTATTTCACTTGATATTCACACATATTCAAAGGGGAATATAATTCTGCTGCTTTACAGATGATGAAATTAGGCCCAAAATGTTGAAGTGTCTAACAGTTACACTCTTAACTCAAGACAGCACCGAAATCAAAGAGCAGAGCTTAGTCTTAAATAAGGATCTCTGACTGCACCAGATTGTCTGCCCCGATTCTTTGACATCATTCTCCCCAGTGCTCAGGGCAGGCTATAAAACAAAATGTACGAAGGAAGCATTCAATATTTGGTTTGCTGGATGTTTCACAAAATAAACCAAAAGATCAATTAAGAAAGATGAGGACTCACTGGGGCAAAGGTCATGAAAAAATGCTGTAAAAGGCCTGAATTATAAGCAAAAATATATATTTCATTAGAAAAGCTTCTTTTTATTACTTTGAAAGTAATGGAGTGGCACAAATGAGACATTTCTGAGGGAGCTGAAAGACTTAGATTATTTGTAATTAGGGTAACATCACTTACATAAATGGTGGCACTGCATTCAAAGGCTTTAAAGATGTTTTACCAGTGGGCTTGCCAAGAAAACACCTCTGTCTTTCTTTTTTTTTTTTTTTTTGTGGGTACCGGGGGGTCGACCTCAGGACCTCGTGCGCCAACAGGCACCCGTGCCACTGAGCGATATCACCGGCCCCTTTTTCGTATGTGGGATCCGGGAGTTGAACTCGGGCCCTTGCGCTTGCAAGGCAGGCGCTTACGCCGCTGAGCCATCTCACCGGCCCCTCCTCTGTCTTTCAAATGCTGAGAAAACACAACTCTCTACTGATAGCCCATAGGCAGGATATTGAAATTTCATGGATAGTTTTTAATAGGAAGGTTAAAATGTTAATGCTATTGGTTGCCAGAGGCTGGAAGGAGGAGAGGATGGAGAATTAGTGTTTAAGCATACAGTTTCAACCCGGAGATAGATGATGGTGACTAGTTGCACTATAATGTGAACAGAGTGTGTATGTATGTATGATCAGAATAAAAATAAAAACATTAAAGTGCTGATGAATTTTAAAATCAGATGCCATCATGGAGGTATAAAATTGGTTACATGAAGTCAAAGATAAACCTCAGCTGAATCTCTGATTGACTTCAAACTCAGAAAAAAAGTAAGATTTCTTTTTTTCGAACAGCATTAAACTTACAAAAATACACCATACCCTTTGTGGGAAAAAACACAAACTAAAATTAAGAGGCTTAATTCTCCTTGATGAAACTAAATGAAGAAATTCCTACCCCTTAAGCTACCCCACCCTTTTCTCTGAACATTTACTTTAGAAACCTTGTAATTGCTAGGTACTTTCTCCTCTCTTTGAGATGCATATAAATCCTTTTGAATCCACATAGGACTTTTGTCAGCTTGTGACCTAGGAATGCCTTTTGCAAAGACCTGGTGGCCATCTCTTTGAAAACTAGACCTCAAGGGAGACAGAGAGGCATCTACCAGTTTCTGTGGGAAAGCAGGAGCCTAACTTTGGTAAGCACCTGCTCCAAATTCCAAAATTACCTCTTCTCAACGACATGTGAGAAGTTTCCTCCTCCTCTGGACAAAGCCAATTACCTAACACAGTTGGTCGTCCAAATTACCAGGTACAGCTAGGATGGACAAGATGTGACAATGGTGCCCTGAGGCCTCCTTACTTGACAAGTTATTGTTCTTCTTGAAAACATGTATGTAAAGGGCTGCTTGGCTGACTAAAGGAGTAGATTTCCTTCCTTCCCCACAATCTCTGAGTGGATTGCCTACAATATTCAGTACTTTCAGTTAATCACTGTGTTTTCTTTCTCTTCTACATTGATGGAGAGACTGTGTTGGGGAAGATTTTTATTTTTAATTTTATTTACCCAACACTTGTTACACCTACAACCTTTAAAATTTCCATTAAAACAACTTTTAGAGGGAAAAAAACTAAGACACAGACATGCATAAGAAAAGTTAATTCTATCATTACAAACGAGTAGAAAAACCAGATGAAATTACCAAATGAACTCAGTTGTCAGAGGAGACAAATTTTAAAATAATGAGTATTGATATTTATAAAATCAAATCTATCGCTAATTGTACATCCAGAACAGGAAAAAAAAAATCTCTATGGACAGGTTCATGAAAAGGGTTTGTAAAATGATTTTCAAAAAGAGAATTATGTGCTTGTAAAGCTTGTAAAGCTTTCTGCTTCAGAAGACAAAAATGGAAGTACAAAAAAGGAAAGAAAGGGCAAGGAGAAAGGAGGAAAGGCAAGGAGGAAGGATGAAGAGAGGAAGAGCTATGGGTGAGGGGGAGGGATACAAAAGAGTGAGAATTCCTCTGCTCAACTACAGTGGACCCTTGACTTACAAACTCAATCCATTCATGAGGACTGGTTGTAACTCAAGTTGTTTGTAAGTCAAGACTATGTTCCTGTAAGAAATAATGTAAATACCCATAGTGCATTCCAAACCTCCCAAAGCACTCCTTAACTAACCTTTTTATAATAAAAAAGCGTTGTATAATATGCGTAATTTACCAGAAAAACCAGTAATTTTTCTAGTATAGTCACCAAAAAGTTATAAAATGTGCCTAGTTTACCAGAAGCAACCATTTCATACTGTACCTACCATTGAAGTTGACATCTTTGGCTTGCAGGAAGGGAGGATGAAATGGAAGGTGGTTATTTGGAAGGAGAGTCCCCTTCCATAAGAATGTCAGGAATCTGGCTCTCTGGTGTCCTTCTTCTCCTTGGGAGTGTGTAGCCCACTAGGACCTGCTTCTGGTTTACGAGGTCTCAACCTTTTCAGAACTAAAAACTGGTCCAAGATTGTCTGTTTCTGTCTTTTAACACTGTTCTGTAGTATGAGATGACATCATCATAAAGCAAGTGAATGCAGTGATTGTTTTTTTTTCTCTGTCTGTGTGGGTCTTCTCTACAAGTATTTGTAGCTTTCTCCATTTTTTTCAGGGTTTCCTTTATTTCAGAAGAAGAACTTTGCTGCACTGATTGTTGATACTCTACCTCCTCTTCAGAAAGCTCCTCAGCTGCCATTCTCTGTTGCTCAGCCAGAAGTTGCTGAAGTTCCTCTGTAGACAACTCCTCTGAGTGCTCCTCCACCAGTTCCTCAGCATCACCACTGTCTGCCTGCAAGCCTATGGACTCTGCTATAGTGACAATGTCGTCAACTACAAAGTCATTTGAAGGCTCTGGCTCCTCTACACAGCCTTCAAAGTCTCTCTCTTGTATAATTTTAGGCCACACTTTCTTCCAGGCAGATCTCAATGTCCTTAGAGACACATTGGCCCAGGATTTCTCAATTAACTCTCCACAGGAAAGGATGTTGTAATGTTCCTTCCAGAGCTTTTTAAGGGTTAAATGTACCTGAGAACATTTGGAAGCACTTCAGGAACAGTTCCTTGGCGTATAGCTTATTAAAGTTAGCTATAACCTGCTGGTCCATAGGCTGGAGTAGAGGCATTGTATTAGGTGGGAGGAACTCGACTGAGAGCCATGGGAATTCTTCAAACAATTCTTCTTCCAAATCTCATGGGTGAGCAGGAGCATTGTCCATGATGGGGAGAGCCTTGAGTGGCAAACCTTTGTCCTCTAGATATTTCTTAACAGTAGGACAGAAAGCATTCTGATCCACTCAAGAAAATGTACTCATTACCCAGACTTTGCGTTAGATCTCCACATGACCCCTAGCCTATTCTTCATGACTTATGTTTTCTGAACACTCTAGATGTCTCAGAGTGATAAACCAAGAAAGGCTTTATCTTGAGGTCACCACTACATTGGCACATAGCAATAAGATTAGTCTATCCTTCATAGGCTTGTGGCCTGGCATTTTCTTCTCTTCCTGGGTAATGTATGTTCTCCTGGGCATTTTCTTTCAGAAACGGCCAGTTTCATTACAATTGAAACCTTGATGAGAGCAAATGCCATTTCTCTGTGTCACTGTTTTGAAGTGGCACATGTAATTTTCAGCAGCCCTTTTATCAGCACTGGCTGCTTCACCATGACTAGTTAACACTGTGAACCCCAGTTCTTGCTTTAGAATTGTGAAACCAACCATTACTGGCATGAAGTGTTTCACCATTATCACTTGTTGATGGATTATCCTTTATGAGATCTGCATTTATAGCCCTAGCTTTTTCACCAATGGCTACAACCTGCCATCTGCCTTTCGTTTATTCACACTAATAATAGCCTTTACCTCATCTAACATTGTTGATCTTGACTTACTAATGTAACATCTTCAGCAACACTAGCTTCCTTATACAAATTTTTTCTCTGTAAGATTGTCATGATGGTGGATTTTAAAATGCTCTACATGTTACTGAGATCTTTCACATGGATGCCACTCATATTTCTTCAAAATTTCCTTCTTCTTTTTGACTATGATTGCTTTTTTTTTTTTTGGTGGGTACCGGGGGTCGACCCCAGAACCTCGCGCGCCAGCAGGCGCCCATGCCGCTGAATGATATCACCGGCCCTTTTTTCGTATGTGGGTTCCGGGAGTCGAACTCAGGCCCTCATGCTTGCCAGGCAGGCACTTATGCCGCTGAGCCATCTCGCCATTTCTATGATTGCTTTCTTTACCTTCCCTTCCTTCCTTAGCTTCTTTTCTGTCTTTTTTGGGGGTCATTTTGATAGTAGTAATTGTAGTGATTACATAAAGCACTGACCAAAATCATGTCCACAAACGTGCATCTGGGCTCAGACTGACGCTTACGTAGGCTTGCATATGCTTTTCTGGCATCACAAGCCTTTGTTTACAGCCACACATGCAGCTGTCATTTGGGTCGTAACTCAGACTTTGATCATAAACTGAACCAAAAATTCTGGTTGTAACCCAAGTTGTTCGTATGTGAGGCTGGTCATAACTCAAGGGTCCACTATAACTCCTGGATCTCTCTACACAAAAACTATGTCTTTTTTTTTACATGTAGAATTTACCCTTCCACCTTATTTTTTGTTTATACTGGTTTCATTGTGAGCACCTTGAAGGTTTGAAAGCAAATCAATTTTTTAAAAATTGTTTTTGCATCCATTGTAATACCACATGCAGCAAACAGACCAAAAAATATCTTCTACAAATTTAATGGAGAAAGTAGAATCGCATATTCAATTCCTTCCTCCCTTCCTCCCTCCCTCCCTTCCTTCTTTCCTCCCGTCCTTCCTTCCTTTTTTCCTCTCTTTCTTTCTTTTGCAGTACTGAGGATTCAATGCATGGCCTTCCCACTGAGCTATAAACCCAGTCCTTTTATTTTATTTTTTTTATTTTGAGATAAGGTCTTCCTAAGTCACTAATTTGCCCAGGCAGCGCTGGAACCTGCATGTCCTGCCTCAGTATCTAGAGTCCTGGGATTATAGGTATGATCACTGCTCCCAGCTTTCAATTTCTTAATCTTTATCCTATAAAAGAAATGAACGTAGCAAGTATCATATATACAAGGTTTATATATATATTTTTTTTTGTTTATAGTACTGAAGATTGAACCCAGAGCCTTCATACTGAGCTACATCTCCACCCCTCTTTACATTTTGTTTTGGAACAGAGCCTCCCTACATTGCTCAGGTAAAACTCAAATCTGCTATCCTCCCATCTGAGACTCTCAGTTGTTCTGAGGTTGCAGGTATGCACCACAACACCAGACTCTAGCTTCATTTTTAATAGCATTAAAAAATGTGCAAATGTCCAAAGGGTTTGTTCTTGTATAAGTCAAATAATCATCTTTCATTATTTTAATATTTGTTCAATTTTATTTATAGTTGTATATTTATGCCATTTTACTTATTTATCTTATTTCTTTAATATTGCATTTATTTCTTACTATATATATTCACTTATTTTATTTTACACACTTATATGTACATACTTATACTTACTGTAATTTTATTAATTACACTCAACATTGCTGTGAGTGATGAGGGACATCACCAGAATTAGACAGTAGAAATGTGTTGATGTGTTGACTTTTCAAATACAAGTACAGTAGTTAAGAAAGTTGCAAAATAAATATGTAGAGACTACAAGGTACGGCACAGGTGACTGGCCATAAGAAAACAGTAAGGACAGGGAAAGTGGAGCAGCAGGGACATTGGGAGAATGAATTAGAAGACAATCTGGAACAGAAGATGGAAAAAAACTCTGGAAATTCTGAAGCTTCTCCCTTGTCAACTTTGTAAAATGCAAATACAATCAGCTGAAACAATGTTTTGTTTTTGTTTTTGTTTCCCTGCAATCAGATGTACCAAAATCTGGTGTTGGACCTTAAACTGACTTTGTGGTCAGGTTTCCAATTCCTGGAACAAAACATATTCATACCAATTATACAGATAGAACCCTACTACTAAATAGCAACAATAACAGCAATACAAAAATGTTTCACTGTGATTTAAAAACAATCCCTTGGACAGTGAATTCACCTGGTCTCCGAAAACTCAAATCCCCATATCCAAGGAGAGCAGATTTGATGATGAGTAGGCCCCTTTGTACCCTCCTCGTTGAAAACATAGACTCTCTCTCAACAACACACACTTACAGGCCCCTTCTGTGTACAAAGTACCCCGTCCTGCCTTGCAGAGAAAAGCTGAAGATACAGTTTCTGATCATAAGATAAGGCCTTTCAGAATCCTCTGACGCAAAAGCAACAAAGTGAAAGGAGTAGTTGTATATCTGCTCTAAGAATGCGCTTCTCAAGCCGTGATGTGTACAAGGACGATCTGAAGATAGGGACAGAAGGCAGATTTGTACTCCCTAAGTCTAGCGCAAGACTCAAGGTTATCCATGTCTAGTCAACCCCCAGGGTGTGCTATGGCTGCTCCACAGATGAGACACTGAAAAGCTGTGAATGCTAGTTTACAAGAGACTCCTTCTAGCTGATAACGTTAGGGCAGTTTCAGGGAGAAGACCTTACATCTCAGCAGGGAGAAAAGCAGAGGTGATGGCTGTGCATTTCTCTGTGGGGAAGTGGAGACCAGAGAGAGCAGGGGAAGTAAAGAGGAGAGGAGGGAGGGGAAGAGAAAAAGGAATTTTTGCAAGCAGAAACACGAATCGTCTTTTAAAGGAAGCAAGAATCCTCCTAAGTATAATCTGCAGAGGACCTAACAAACAATTGTGGGAAATAGGCCCAGAGGAAAATGATACAGATTTTATGTAGATTTGACTTTTTGTTTTGAAATGTGAGTGGAAAGAACATCTGATCACCCAAAAGGCAATTCCAATGATTATAATGCTGTACGCAAAGTGAAAGATCCTATAATTTAGATCTGATCTAAAGCTATAGACATATTGTACATTTTGATATTTATCATTGTTACCAGTATTTTCCAATATAACTGCCTCACTGCTAATCATAACCCATGGTCAAATGGAAAACTTTTCCTCAAATGAGACTATTTCAGACCAACAGAAATCCCATATTCACTGCCATGTGTGCATCTCAGCACCCTAAAATCAGCCGCTCAGTGGAAACACAAGTAATCTGCGTTATTATCAAAACCTGGTCACTTCTACAAATGTTCATAATATGGCACTCTGAGAAAGGAAACCAAATGATGTTGTAACAGTGCATAGGTTTCTGCACTGCTGTCTACATGTAAAAGCAAAGAACAGAAAAAATGCAGACTTGCAGGGAGGCAGAGAGGAATCACAGGATGCCTGAGAAACTCAGGCAAATGGCAGTCCCTAAAGGGCAAGCTCGCTGCCTCCCCTGCCAAGATTATTCATAATTTAAGAAAAGAGAGAGAAAAGGTACCTAAAGTAAAAACTCCTAATAATTCCTCTACCAGTACTTGTCTCTGTGTTCATGAAAATCAGTAAAATCTCTAAATTTGACCTTATGGCTCTTTGGAATAGGTGATAAATTTATTTTAGCAAAAGGCTCCAGGTTAACTTCTTAAATAAGGATACAAGTCTAAAATGAAATACAACACACACACACAGACACACACACGAGATCACCTACAGATACATGAATGCTTAGATACATGATAAAGTAGTATATAAGGCTAATGTGGAATCTAGGAGGTGGATACCTAGGTGTTCACTGTAACATACTTTCAACTTTGCAGTGTATTTTAAAAGTTTCCTACTCATGTTTTGAGAAATTATTCCCCTCTTTAAAAATTATATTAGATATGAAATAAAAAAGTATCCCCCGTTGTCTCCTCTTACCATTGATCTAATCCCACTCTTGACATAATCATGTGTAACTACTATGCTCAGGGTTTACAATTTTCACATGTAACTTTTTCCTTTTTAGTTTTTTTACAAAAATTAAGTCATGCAACTTGCTTCTTTTACTTAACAAAATATCATTCATATTTACCCAGATCAGTTCATGTAATTATACTTCATTCATTTTACAGACTAAATATGATTGATTGTTTAGCTATTGCATAGCCGGTTTAACCATTTCTTTAATGATGATACTTTTATTATTTTCAAAAATTTGTCCCTTTTATACATTTAGGCGTAGGGTCATTTACTTTTGAAATAAAAAAATCAATCAAGGTCCCATGGATTACAGTAAACACCTGAAATGAGTCTACAGACCAAGGATCTTCATACTGTGTCTAACTGAGGAAGGAAGTGAGAACTGCAGATGCAGAGCCAAAATTCATACCTCAACTACTGGTAACAATCCCTACACAGTTCAAATTATCAAGAAAATACCCATTAGTCAAGAACTAGGCAAACTGGAGACCTAAACAGCAAGTAGAATGCATCAATTTTAAAACAAACAAAAAATAAACATGATCAACTTTACTAATACAAACCCTCATATTCTCATTCTAACAACTTGATGATCTGAGTCCGTAGGCTGAAGCAGAAAAACAGCAAACTTGAATGGAAGGCAAAATATTTTATTAATAATAGTATTATTAATAAAAGTACTAATTCCTCAGGATATTTGCTAAAAATCAGCAGTGTATTACGGAATATACATCAGAAATAAAAACAGATATAAAAAGATCCTTGGTCACAGGACACCTGAAGAAGAGGCTGGGTCAGCCATTCCACTAAACAGACAGAAAAACAAAAATACAAAAGTAGATTGACCAAAAACCAGTGAGTTGTTGAAAATAATCAGACCTATACCACAGGATACGTGAATTTGATGCTCCTGTGTTTGTGGCCATTCTGGGATTGCAAACTTGGCAATGAGGGACTGAATTCTTAACCTTCCATAACACTGAATATTTTTACTAAGCTGAAGTTTTAATTTGAAATACTGCGATGAGAAATGTGAATGTGAGTGGTTTTAGCGGGGAGCTGAAAGTGAGTTATAAGGCACAGTTCTTTTCCTGGAGAATCATACATTATAAAATCCAAGAAGATGACAGTCATATTTGCTGGACAGAAATAGAGCTTCATGAAAGGGATAGTACAGTGGTACCTCGGTTCATGAACTTAATTTGTTCCCCGATTCTGGAAAAGATGCCCAAGTTCATGTTCTTTTGGGAAAGATGGCTGCAGTCACATTTGTCACCCGATGCAGAGTGCTCAAACAAAAACAAAATTTTGCAAATGCTTCTGTTTGCAAAACAAATTGTTCACAAATGAAAGTGTTTATGAACCGAGGTACCACTGTATGTCCATCACATTTATAATGGGAAACCAAGGCACACCCATGCACAATAAGCCAATGTCCTTGCTAGCATGTTCTTCTGACCATCAAATTCTCATTCTTTCTTTAAGTACTGGCTATTACTAAAATATCTGAATAGACAATGTATTGAAGGAAAATTGCCCAAAGAGGGAGATTTGAGCTGAAGACTCTGTATTCTGACACAAAGGTGTCACAGTTGATATTTAGAACAAGTGAACTGAAAGCTTTACGCTTCCCAATGGCCATAATTCTTATCAAAACAATCTCCAGAACATCAGAATAGATCTCAGAGGTCAATAATGTTATTTGGGACACTATTTGGTAAACAGAGCCCAGGATGGAGAGGTGACTTTCACGCAGTCAGTAACTTGCTAGTGGAAATGTGGGATGATGTCTTTTGATTTCCATTTTAGGCTCTCTCTGATGAAGCCTGCTGCCTCCCAATCCTGAAAGACTGCTAAAAAATATAGCTGTCCCCTAAAAATAAAACACCATTTATATCTAGAGAAAGAGTCATGCCTAAACAGGCAATGGTCTGTATCAAAAGAAGACAGTTACTTGGGTCCAGGAGCAATAAGCAAGCTGCTGAAGAAGCTGAAATCGCTGTTCTCTTTCTGAGAAAACTGGTGAAGATTTATGGTGCATATGAGAAATCTTGGCCAAATTTCCTATAGGCAGTGTTGGATCAGATTCCTAAGGAGATCTTGTAGCTATGAGTTTTTAACATTTTTATTTCCTGAGGACATTTAGATTGACCTGACTAAAGATACCTATGACTTTTTGAAGATTCCTTTTTTTTTTTTTTTTTTTTTTTTTTCCTGGTTTTTTTTGAGACAGGGTCTTGCTGTGTAGTTCAAGCCGGTCTTGAACTCACTATGTAGCCCAGGCTGGCCTCGAACTTGTGGCGATCCTCCTGCCTCAGCCTCCTGAGTGCTGGGATGACAGGCATGTGCCACCATGCCCAGCTTGAAGCTTCCTTAAAAGGGCTCAAACTTCACAGTTTGAAATATCAAGACATAATATATCTGACCAAAGCATACGGAACTATAAAATTTCATTTAAAAGAATGTGAAATGTTCAGAGATTAGTGAACCCTAGGGTAAGTCTTGAGGGGAAAGATCGCCTTAATTAATTGAAAAGCAACGCCCATTCTAGGTTGCAGTCCTGATCAGCAGGACCCACAGCCAATCTTTCCATGCTTCTTTTTCTTCTTTTTTTTTATATGTGGGTACCGGGAGTCGAACTCAGAACCTCGAGCTTGCCAGGCAGGCACTTATGCCGCTGAGCGATATCACCAGCCCTCCATGCTTCTTATAATTCCTCCAAATTCAAGCTGTTAATGATCTTCTGACCACTTCCTGTCCCTGCACCATTCCTTCCTCCGAGAACCGATGCACTCTCTCTGATTCGGATGTTAAATCAAAGGACTGACATTTTTGAACAGCAGAGCTTTCACGTTAGTAATAAACTAATTTAAAGAGGGAAAAAAAAGATGAAAACAGGGAAAAAAAAAAAAAAGGAGGAGGGAGCTCTGCACCCCTGACATCCTGGCCTGAGAGCAGCTTACTTTTGAAATGGCAAGAAGAAACTGCTCTCAAAGACACTCCTCATACGCTGCCAACTGCGAAGGGAATATTCGCCAGGAGATGCTTGTCTGCTCTGACTCAAACTTGTTTTGGGGTGCGTCAGCACCCCTTCAAGAGGTTTTCCCTGGGCAAGGCTCCATTCATTAGGAATTTTTTTTTTCTTTTTAAATTCAGAGCTGGCAGCCATTGGGAGGTTTTTACACACGGATGTGCACCTCCCACGTGCTCTGGTCACAGACAGGACTGAGCTGGTAGGAGGCCCCGACAACGGAACCGTGCCAGGCCCAGACACAAGTCTTCCATTCTGACACGGAGTGCTGCCAAGCGGGAAGGAGCCACATCCTTCCTCATCCTAAGTCCCCTTCTTAAATTGAGTAGTTGTTCAGAAGGGGGAAGCACGGGGGGGGCGGGGGGAGGCGACATCACTATTTGGTGTTAATTACAACAAGGAGAAACCTTTATTCCCAATATAAAGTTTCTAAGTGAATTCAAGACAGAATCACAAGGCCGGAAAAATCCTTAAATGTCATTTTGATTCAAACTCCTTTTTCTAATATTCAAATCTCCCTGTAACATCCTTGCCAAGTGGATGTCTAGGCCCCCTTTAAATCTCTCTAGTGACGGTGATCTCATTACCAATCTAGTTTTCATATGGTCCTCTCTGTAATAAATGTATGACTACACGTGCTGGACTCTGACTGTCCTGCTTTAAGTCTCTGGAGCCAGGTTGAGCAAGCAGACCTCTCCTCCACAAGCACCTATGGGCATTTAATACAGTAGCCCCAGTATTTGGAAGCAGAATTTCCATATCTCCATAGATTTCACTTTCAAAAATGGGAAATTAGGACTTTTGCAAAGCACTTATTCCTCTACTTCCCTCTCCAACCTTGAAAGTGAGAAAAGCATAATGAGGAAATGAAAATGTCATTAAAACAGGAACAACTGTCATCAATTGATTAGGGCATCCCGCATGGTGTTTGAAACTAAAAGGAAATTGAAAAGGGAGAAAAGGAAGCAGTAAGAGGCCAGAAATGCCAGCGGCCAGTGGGGCTGGCTCAGTCTAAGACAGGTTTCTGATAAACTGTCAGAGAAATTGGGGCAATAACTAAACACCTGTTACAGGTGCTCAGCTGCACGTGTAAACAGTCAGGATAGGTGTCATGAGTCCGCGTAAACCTTGGCAAGCAGAAGTGAAGCATGAGATTTCATCATTTAAAGTCACACAGACTTGGGCTCAAATCCTCTCCATGAGTGTGCAAACCACTAGCCATGCTAAGTTTCAATTTCCTTAGTGAACAGGGTCACTAAAGCACCTCATGGAGTCAGGGAAGGGGATTATGTAAAATAAGGCTCCTTGCACATAGTAAGCATTCAAAGATGTTACTACATTATTATTATTATTATTATTATTATTATTATTACTTTCTTACTTTTAGAAGTCTAACCTTTGATTATCCCAAATGTTTCCTTATGTACGGTAGTAAATAGAATGAAGTAGAAAAACCCATGCATCTGGCAGGAAGCAATGAAGTCAGTTCTCAAGTGTGAGAATCAAGACAAGAGAGAAAGCATGTTGCACTACAAAGTATTCTGGAGTAGATATTGGAAGAAAAATTATAGAAAGGTTGGATGACTCAACACAGTGGCTTCTTCAATGGCCTATTTGCAAAGCCAGGGATTTAGCCTTTTTGACCTTAGCAATCTATTATTTCTTGAGAAGCACTCCACATACTGTTTTAAGGCAACTATGAAAATTTGATTTCTCTATGCCTCCTCCTGTTTCTACCTCTATACCCATGACTGTACATCATTAGCTACAAAAGTCTTAGATTCTCCAAAATGAGAACCTGGGGTAGATACTTCGACTATATATGCTCTTGGTATCCCTGGAACAGGAAAATTGCATGGATGCATTGACTGGAGTTATAAGCTTTGCTACTCACTGGTTGAAATTTCAAGCAATATAGCACTGCAAGTAAGTGTGTGGTTTAAATAAGGCAAGATAAGTGAATGAATTCAGTGGTGTTTTGACAGGCAGGAAGGAAGAAAATATGTTTTTGAAATATTCAGGAGTATGTGTTAGGAAGTACCGACAGAGAAGACTTAAGGAATGATCTAATTCAAAGATGTATGAACCTCCTAGGGACGTTAAAGTATTTGTTCAGACATGTTTCTGCAAAGGACAAAGAAAGAGGAATGCTCCTCCTTCTCACGTGTTTGATGGAAGGCAGTAAAAATACTGTGGGGTAGGAGAGCACTGAAGAATCAAAACGGCTGAAACTATATCACCTGGATTACTAGGAGCCTGCTGTCTGAGTGGAAAGAGATCTTAAACATGATGAAGTCTAAAAACTATGGACAGATTTAGAACAGCGACATGGCATGATCAAAGATGTGCTCCAAGATAAAGAGGCGATGGTGCACAGAATGAAATGGAAGGACGAGTGACTGAAAGGTGCCCAGAAATACATCATACTCCAGTGAGCTCTCCTGAACCATCAAGGTCTAAGTGGCCACCTGATGGTAACCTTAATCTTGGAGCTTCAGTTTGCTCACTTACAATAATTCAGAACAAACTGACCTTATAGAACTGTTACCAAACCAAGTGACATAATGGACATGTAACAGTGTAAAGTGATGGGTACTTGGTCAAACAAGAAAATTCTCTTATAACCACTCAGTGAAGCCAAAATGCCTTAGTTTCCTAAAGGAAATAAGTATTCATCTTTATGGGATCTCTTCCCTCAAAACGATACTGATATGGTCACATAAATCAATATTTCCTTTAGGTCGATGTTCCCATTACACATACCTCCCTTATTTGTCACATGTAAGAATCAGAATGATCAGAGAATCTTAAGGAACAGCTATCTAAACATGTCATAAGGGCATTAGTTGACAATATTATCCATGTTTTAAAATCACCTTGGCTTACAAGGTGCATTAGCGTTCTTAATCCCCAGGATGGGTTTGTACAACCTCTTACAATACCTGTGGAAAAGCACCCAGAGTAAGAACTGAAGAGAGTGCTGGGAAGGCAGAATTCACCCCTGGATTATTATCATTCTCATTAACTGCCCCACCTAGTCTCTGTCTATGTTCCCACACCCAACACCAGCTCTATCTGAAAGGCGGATCTGATAATGCCCCTCCTTTCCTCAAGAATGGTCAGCCTTTCTCTTTGCCCTGCAGGTTTAAACACAAATTACCCAGCAGGATATTTAAGGTACTCAACAATACAGCTCAGGCTCACTCGGGGTTGGAGGAGGCATAGGAGAGGGTCTGGTAACTGAAACCCAATCCAATTGGGCTCTCCCCAAGAAAGGCACTTGTTTTATTTTCTTTCACTACGTTTTCATCTTTTCCCCTTTATCTGGAGTACCCCTTGTGGTTTCAGACTGAGTCAAAATTCCCTGCTCTGTGTGATTTTGAGTTAGGGCTGGCCACAGGGTAATTCGTTCCTAGGGCTGACGGCAGTTAATGTGCGTTGTTGCTGACTGCTGGCTCGCTTCCAAGTGGGAACAGTGTCTACATCCACTGTTCCTTCAACCCTTGCCAGATCTGCCCCTCAACTTCTCCATGTCTGAGGCCAAGTAAGTGTGCTGTTCCATGGCTAAGGGCACCAGCCCCTTCTGCGAGCCACTTACATCATAGGGTTAAAGACAGTGAGAGAGTAGTGGGTCTCAATCTGTCCTCATGGTTCTAAGTCTGTCCTCTTCCACTTCACGCCCACCTTTTCTTCCTGCCTGCCTGCCTACCACAGGTAGAGGCTACAGCCTTCCACAAACTTCTTCACCAACTCTTTCGCAAGGACCCTGCTTAGTGACATTTGTCTGATCTTCCAACTGTCCCCTTTTGGGCCTTTAATTACCTTCTCTTTCTCATAATTGTAGCTTTCTCTGAAAAATCTCAAACTCCACACCATTCACATCATTCATCCACATCATTTCTGTTTCCCTGGCCAGAGTAAGTTCACAGACCACACTTTCTCACCAACTTCTCTGTGTCTAAATCCTGTCCGTCATCCTTTCAAGACTCACCTCAACCATGACTTCCTCATGAACTCTTTCCTGAGCTACCCAGTTGTCACTTTTTCTGAAACACCAAAATGTTTAATATATATCAATATATGTTTAATAAATGCTTAATATATAAAATTACATTATATAGTCTTACATTATTTCAAATGTCAAATAAGTGTTATCACAAACCCCTGTATTATATCTTTCACAGCAATCTATAAATTCTTATTCTTCAGAAACTGTGATTTTTTAAATCTCTCTACTCACCAGTGTCTTGCCTAAATAAGGTTCTCAGAAAATACTACTGTCCAAAATAGTAAATGAATTATCCCTGCGACCATTCCCCTTTTACTAACACAGGTAACAGAAAACCAGTGCAGCCATGAGAGATAACCTCACATGTAAGAGCTTTTTTATAACATCACACTTCTCCATCCACTCCACTCAGAATAATGTCTCCAGTCTCCTTTCAATACTATTTATTCCTATCATGCACTTGGTTCTAACAAATGTGTTGCATGTTGCCTGGATTTCTAGTCTATCAGGGAATGGAAAGAAAACTGCTAGAGAAAGATGAGCTAAAAGCAAGAGGTAGCAAATAGTAAGAGAAAGAACAGAAAATTTATGAAAATCAGATTACACAAATTTAAAAGTATACCAGTCTGCAGCCATTTGGTATATGGGTAAATGATCTCATCTCAATAAATTTTAAAGGAATTATATTCCACTCCAATAAACTGTCCTGAATAACCAAGATTAAGTAATGCCACATATTTTAGAATAATCTCTTCCTGAAATAGGAATTTCAAGCCAAAATTTAAAAAGAAAGCTGCAAACTGAAATGTCACCATTTTTAATTACCCATAATAACTTCCATTACCAGAGAAAAAACGGGATACTTACTTTCTCATACATTCACTTAAAAATATATATGAGTACTATCTTAGTCATTTTCCCATCACTGGAAATAATATTTAAAACCCAAAACTTAACGGAGAATTTTATTTAGGTTCATGGCTATTAGAGGATTCAGTCTGTAGTCAGTTGGTTGCAAGGCAAGGCGGGCATGGTGGAAGGGTCTGGCAGAGGAAAGCTGCTTACATGATGGCGGCCAGAAAACAAAAAGAGGAATGGAGGAAATGGGGATAGAGATATACATTCCAGATGATCCGTCTCTTCCAACCAGATCCCACCTCCTACCAGCAAATCTAGTTCTGAATTCTTCAGTGGCTTGACCCACTGATAAATATAGATCCAGTCACCTTCCAAAACCCAAGCCTCTGAATGAGGCTTTTGGGAGTCATTCAGAGCTAATCCATAACATTTCACTCCTGGCTCCTGAAAGACTCATGTCCAACTCATTATGCAAAATTCATCTCTAAGAGTTGCCACAGTCTTAACAGTTTCAGCACTGCTGAAAAGTCCAAGTACAAAGTCTCATCTGAGACTCATGGCAAACTCTTAGGTGTAATATCCCCATGGAAAAAAAAAAAAAAAAGAAAGTTAAATACTGCTGACATACAATGGCAGGGTAAATATTCCTATCCCAAAAGGGAAGAATGGGACAGAAATGAATCAGACAAAGCAAGTCAGCAGGGAAAACGTTAAATCCTATAGCTCTGTGTCCAATACCTGGGGCAAGTTGCAGTGAGATGTGAGCTCCAAATTGCGTGAGTGGTCTTATTCCTCCAGCACTACCTATTGTAGCCCTCATGGCCTCTCTTTTAGGACAGCTCAGCTCACTGCCTACTGCATTCCTCATTCCTAACATCTCCAAGTTCCTGAGGTCTCCAATGCACTTTTGACTTCATTCTCACAACTTCACACACTGCCTGGCCTTCCATATCTTCTTCTAAACTCTGAGTGGAAGCCTCCCTGACTTCACAACCCTTGCACTCTACATGCCTATAAAACCAGCACCTCCTGGATGACACCAATGTCTGCTCCCAGCTTAAGCAGTAGTCAGGTCATCTCGAATCACAGTCACAGAGGCTTCTGAGTTCTTGGCTATGAATTATAAAATGGACCACTGTGAACCAAATCCCAACCTAAGCCTGGGAACCAATTCCCTGGGCTGCCCTGGGTATCTCTTCTTAAAGCAATGTCTTCCAAAAGAGTTTGCCTTCACCTTTTTACACACTTCAGGCAGTGAATGGTGGGGTCTTAATGATTGGAGTCTGAGATGCCTTCAAGACATCTTTGCTATTGCCCTCATCCAAAATACTTGACATCTTTTTTTTTTTTTTTTTTTTTTTTTTGTGGGTACCGGGGGTCAACTTCAGGACCTCATGCGCCAGCAGGCACCCATGCCGCTGAGCAATATCACCGGCCCTTTTTTCGTATGTAGGTTCCAGGAGTCGAACTCGGCCCCTCGTGCTTGCCAGGCAGGTGCTTACACCCCTGAGCCATCTCACCAGCCCTTGACATCTTTTTAAAGCTAATTTTTTTCAGTAACCATGAAGGGGCTCTCCCTTACCCCAAATTTCTGGTGGGGCACTTCCTTTCAGGTGAAACTAAAAACTTTCTCAAATCATTCAGCTGTGCCTTATGCTCTGTATTGTCAATGTAGAACTGGCTAAAAGCCTCTAGCAGTACCCACACCACAGCCTGAACATCAGGCTGACTTGACATTTCCTCCACCAGATTAATTAGTCCACCATCCTAATTTCAGTCTCCCACTAAGTCTCAGGACATGGACAAAACACAGAAAAATCTTCTGCCACAGTTTAACACCCATGATCTCTAGCCCAACTTCCAATGGATTTGGGGACATTCAGATTTAAACCTTAATGAATGCCAACTATGAATTAGGTACCATTCTCATGTGTATGCACAAGCATGCTCAGACTTTTCCTCAAAGGAAATTATCAAACTTTGTAAGAGTCATTAAAACACTTAAGCTTTACTTGGAGATAAATGAGGAGGAACGTTACTCCTCTTAATTATTCCATAACAACTACACCTACCACCACCACCACCACCACCACCACCACCACAAGAAAAACTCATTGTAAATGCTATAGTTTGAATGTGTCCAACAAAATTCATATGCTGGAAATTTAATCCCCAATGCAACAGTATTGAGAAATGGGCCATATAAAAGGTGATTAAGTCATGAGGGATTTACCTTCATCAGTAGATTAATGCTATCACAGTGGGAATGGATTAGTTATCAAGGGAGTGGGTTCTGAATAAACTGATGAATTCATTTCCTTTCTCTTGTCTTATCTTCTCCCTTTCAGCAAGATGATGCAGTAAGATGGCCTTGCCAGGTGGAGGTCACTCAACCTTGGACTTTCCAGCCCCCCAGAACTGTAAGAAATAAATCTCTCCTTTTCCTTAATTACCCAGCCTGATATATTCTGTTACAACAGCACAAAATGAACTGAGACAGTAAGTCTGCACCATATTGGTTTCTTACAAAGAACCAAATAAATGCAACTAACAAAACAAGACTCAGTTCATTGTCATTAGATACTAGAGCAAAACAAACTGTCAAGTGGAATGAAGTTGCTTTCCTTCCCCATGGAACATTTGTCTCATTTCTGTGCACAGAAACATCTGATCTTCAGGGAAGTCCCTGGAGACTCCAAAGGTGCTACAACTCTGCACATTTTGTTTTTGAAGAAAAATGTGGCTAAGAAGAAATAAGAAATATTTGTTTCCCTCATCACAGTCCCCCATATACATGTGGAGGCCACTCTGGCACTTTTTACTTTTTGTTTTTTAGTTATAAATTAGGTTTATAGCTAAAATTTAAAATTCTTATAGGACTGCAATAATGATTAAATGAAATAATGAAAATAAAGCATTCAGCACAGCTTCTGGCCCACAAGAATCCTTGTATCAGTATTAGGTCCTGTGATGACTGATTGATTGTGTGAACTTGAGAAGTTTAGTTAAGAGAAGCTTAACTCAATCAACTCAGCAATTTCACACCCTAGGGCAGCTTCACGCCCTAGGGTGGATGGTATAAATGAGATAGGGCAGATCTGCTTCTGTTTCTTCAGAGAAGCTCCAGCCTTCACCTCCACCCTGGACATCATCTCCTAGCTTTCCGCGCAGATCCTTCGGTCTTCTGGCTTAGACTCTTTGGCCTTCCATAGCAGATCCCTCGGCCTCCTGATATGGACTTGCACTGGACACTGCAGTGAGCTCCAGACCTTGGACTGAATCCTTCTTTCTCCAGTGCACAAACAGACTCTCTGCACTCTTCCTCATTTGACTCTGTGGCCACCGTAAGCCAATCTCCTAAATTCATATACATTTGTATGTCTTGTGTTATATCTGTTTCTCCAGTAAAACACTGACTGATACAGGTCCTAAACTTTCAGGAAGCTCTATGAATTAGCCTTGGTTAAGTGTTATCTGGGGCAAAATGTTGGTGTTCTGCTGTTTTACCTTTGTCACCCAGGATGCTTGGGGCCCATCATGGGAATACAAAATGACTTCCCAGAAAGGGAGACTCATCTGAAGAGAAGGATGGGCAGGGTTGAAAGTGTTGCCTGCACTTATGTCAGATGTTTGGAAGGGAAAAACGCTGCAGTTACACAGGACTCACTACCCAAGAAGTTCCACAGGACTCACAGTTCTTCCTACGAGAGGGTCTTTTAAATCCACAGTGCATGCTTTGCTGTAGGCAAAGTGCCAGAATTGGCCCTGGAGCAAAATTAACAGCTCTGATTATGATTGGATCTTTGGCTTTGATTTTTAAAGAGGAGTTAATAAAAAGCATGACTGAAAAACTGCCTGTGTATGTAAGTTTAAGCATGTTTAGGGAAGTTATTTTAGTTCAAAAAAGTAACAGAAACAGTTCAAATGGGCTGAGCACTAATTATGTTCCAGGCATTGTGCTAATACTTTATATGCATATTTTACTTAATCTTCACAACGGTCCCATCTCTGTGCCAAGAACACAGATGAGGAAACAGGATTAGGGTTCTGGGGCTCACGAATTATAACTTGAGTCTAGGGGACGTCCAAGCTTGTCCTTGTCTTGCCTTTGAGCCAGACTGGACCGAGGAAACTCCCTGCTGTTTTCTGGTCACAGCTGGAAGCCCTAGGGCTAATGACTGCTGTGGCCCTCACAGAGCAAGCTAAGACCTGCTGAAGACAATAAGGCACCTAGGGGGAAACTACAGTTTCCTCATTGCCCCATCTCATCCTTGTCCTTCCAAGAATGCTTTGTTCATTTTCCTAGCTCACCCACAATCACCATTACTGTTCCCGGAAACACCCACTGCCCTTCACCCATTGTCCTTGACTCAGATGTAATGAATAAATACCAAGGTTCTGGGTGCCTCATGGCCTTTTGTTCCCTGAGAACAACTGGGCATCCCAGATCCCTGCCTGCACCCCTATTTTATCTCTTGCTCTTTCTTTCTGATGTGTGTTGTAACTCCAGGCAGGAGACTGGGGACTCACTGCAGGGGTCCCCGACAACTGGCCCCATGGAAAGGGTCTCTGATATTAGGAATGTTAAGTAACTTTACCATAACCCAGAGGTTGTGAGTAGCATTTGCCTGCCCTGATTGTCTCAATCTAAAACTCAAGTTTTTAAAAACTAAATTCTAATCAAATGATACAACCTGGAAATAACAGGTCACATATTCATTCATTCATTTATTAAATACATTTACTTACCTATTGTGTCATATAAAGCAACATGAAGTAAGTGAGACAAGTAGATATGAATAAATATTCCAGGTCACATCTTACAATCAAAGTGCATAATACAATAATGGTTAATTTTGCTCAAGTTCAAATAGTCTCTAGCAATGACTAACTCAGTGACTTTAGGCCTCATCTTCCTCTTTGAGGGAAACTAGTTATAAGTGTACCTGTCTCATAGGATTATGCTTAGACTCCAAAGTTAATATTTATAAAGCAATTGAAATAGTCCCTGTCATATATTGTTACACGATTTTCAACTCACATTATTGAAGCACGCATCATGAGACTATACATAAATGGGCCAATAAAAACTTCAAGGAGGACATAGCCTGTAAGCTACTTCTTGAAGAGTTAGGTACCATTTAAACGTGTAGAACCAAAAAGAAGAAACTGATTATATATAGAATTAAATTTGTTCACTCTTCAGTACAGCATATTTCAGAAATGGGTAGCTGAAGTTTTATAAGGAAATAACTCTAGACACAATGTTTGGGGAGACTGATTACATAAAACACCTACATAAGAACTGTAAAATTTCCAGCTGAATTGAATTGAGCAACAGAGCATACATTTCCTTCCATTACTCAATGCATTTGGAAATAAGAATAGTATCATTTGAGAATAGCCAAAAAAATCTGGTTTGCCTATTTTATCTGCTTCTTTTTTTCTTTGAGATATTCTAATGGGAACAAGAGGCTATGAATGACACATCAATGAAACTAAATTGTCCTTCTCCTCTGTTCACAGCAGTTTATACGAGATCAGTGCAGTCCATCTCCTCATCCCTGGAATAACTTCCTGCATTTTCCTTCCTTCTCTGTTCAAGGCTTCAAATATATCAAACTTGTCACTATCCTGTTCCTGTCCTTCCAGTGACATCCTGCTGCACTTTGCATGAAATCTACACTCCTGACCTGGCCTTCAAGGCCAGTCCCATCTGTCCCTGCCCAGCGTAGGACTTTATATCCAGTCCTTTCTCCCTTTACCAAGCTCCTGGTCCCTAAGCTGCACCTCAAGCCTATCCTGGCTTCTCTGCAGACTCTTTCCTATGTTCAAATGTTACATTCCCCAAAATGCCCTTCCAATGTTATTACCATTTTAATGTGGGTCTCTCATTTCTTAATCCTGAAACACTTGTTTTCTTTTATCTCTCTGTCTCTGTCTGTCTCTCTCTCTCTCTCTTTTTCTGTCTCTCTGCCGCTCTCTCTCCCCCTTCCTGCCTAATACAGTGTCTGTAAACTATAACATACAAAAAATAAGGAATCACTTCCACACTTCAACACCTTTACTTCCTAAAGCAGTTTTGGACATCTCCAAAACAGACAGATACATACAGGTATTTATATTCAGACACAAACATATAAATTTGTGTACACATGTACATATACACAAATAACCATTTCAACATTCTAAATGGATACATATTCAACATTCCACATATATGCACATATGCACCTATATTTAGACTTGTGTATATGTGTGCACATGTATAGGTATCAAATTTTATTTCAATATTGTATATATAATTTATTTCCTTACCCAGTTCCATATTTTTAAATAATACTAACATTTATCCATGCATTTATTCATCATTGACTGGTGACTGGATATCTGCTATTTGCCAGGCACTTTTCCAGGCACCTGGGACTCAGCAGCAAATAAAATAAATGTTTTGGACCTTATGGATTTTATAGTCTAATGAGGGTGAAATAAAAAACAAACAATAGACTAAGTAAGAGGGTTAAATAATATGCGAAAGTTCACCTATCTATTTATCTATCTATCATCTATCTATCCATCTATCTAGGAAATGTATCGACAAGTTTATTATTGTTTTTCAAATAAGGAAACTTAGGTCTGGACCTAAGTTCAAACCAGTTCAAACCAGGCAGCTTTTGACTACTTACTGTATGCGGTCAACCCTCACTCCCCATTGGTCTCACTCTGTAATTCGAAAACTTAAGTCAAATCTTCCAGAAAGTGCTGTTCAGTGTGTATGACGGCTCGCAAGTCTCTATCATTTTATAAAGGTGAAAGAAGTCCTATGTTGCAATGAGAGGCAAGCTTTTTCCATACACGCTCATTTTTTTTTTCGAAGAAGATTATGGTGATTAATGATAATACAGAGCTTGATTTGCAAAAAAAAAAAAGGTTCTACTCTCATTTCTCAAACATTAAATACAAGTATGTGAAATTTCAAAATTTTCTGAGCCCCCAAACCTGGATTCTGGGGTGGGCGGTGGGGGGGGCTGCGGATCAGAGGAGCATGGTAGCATCACATCCCTAACTAAGGACATAGAGGTATCTTTCTGGCTCTGAATCATCACGGTGCTCAGCTGTGATTCTCACTGAGGCTGGGGAGGTTGGCAGCGCCTGGGGCTCACGATGCCATGGTGTGGGAGGCCTAGGTGGAGAGAGTGAAGTTGTGCTCTTGCATGGTAGCTCCAAAGACATTACTCCATATTCACAAACTCATCACAACCACCTTAGAGAGAGCATCCTGTCCTCATACTCATTTAAGAGGTGGAAACACACAGGCTTAGGGAAAAAAACAAATAACCAGTCCCAGAGCTAGCAGACTGCACGGCTGAGGGGGAGAAACACAGTTCTGGACCATGCAGTCCTGGAGTTAGAAAGCCAGGGTCCAAGTTTCAGCTCCACCATTTCCCACATGCATGGTCCTTAAAAACGTTCAATGTCTTTGAAATTCAGGATAAAAAATGTTGGCAGCACCTGTCCCAATTACCTCAGAGTTATTATGAAACGAAGTAATATTTTTGACTGTGAATGTGTGATATAATAACAAGCATTTTGGGATTTTTGAAGGCTTCAAGTCTATATCAATAAAAAAATTATTATTTGAACCTAAGCCTGTTATTTTCCAATCCATAAGGATACTATTATCACTGCTGTTGATCATACTAAAGCTTAAAATTCCCATACAGTAGGCTTGTAACAAATCACATGGCATATGACTGACTCCTACCAAAAGCCTGATGAAATGGGTTTATTTTTTCCCCATTTTACAGGTGATCAAAACATAGCAGATGGGCCGGTGAGATGGCTCAGCGGCTTAAGTGCCTGCCCGGCAAGCGTGAGGGCCCAAGTTCGACTCCCGGAACCCACATACGAAAAAGGGGCCGGTGATATCGCTCAGCGGCACGGGCACCTGCTGGCGCGCGAGGTCCTGAGGTCGACCCCCGGTACCCACAAAAAAAAAAAAAAAAAAAAAAAAAAACATAGCAGAGATAGGCCATATAACTTGTCCAGAGTCAAGTCCAGGGAGGTCAGTCTGATGTCAAAGCCAACCATGTTATACGGCCAAAATAATAAGTCACTATGACTTTTAAACACAACTGGCTTAACCAACTGCTACCAATGAAATAAACATTTTCAGATATCAAAATCTATGAAATGACTGATTCTCTTTTCTGTTGCACTTAGACTTGACTGGGACAGAAGGATGTCAGTGCAAACAAGGATTTGTGTGCCAGGCAGTTAGAAACCACAGTCATCTGCTGGACATAAACTGGAAATAAAAGGTTACCTGTCCTTACATTCAACTGATGCCAATTATATCAAAGTACAGGTGGATTACTGGGATTCTTCGACACTTAGAAATCTTGAGATCAAAGCTCTTTGTAGCTGTCCACTTCCATGGAAATTTGCAGCTGCCCACTTCCACGTAAACTTCCTATTTTCAGGTAGTTTACTGATAACACGACACTGGCCTTGCTGTCCATATATGCAAATATGTATTTCAGTGTCATTTTTTACAGTGTTTGCTGCAAAATGCCTTTTATTATTACAACAAAAATGTGTTTTGCCACCATTGAGCCAAAGATGTCCAATCCCCCTACAGTCTGTTGCTGTTTATCAATTGTCTTATTTTTGTAACCATAAAATTAAAGGAAATTGTAACTATTCTATTTGTCTACAGAGACAACCTTTAAGCTAATTAATGCTATAATAAAGTAAGAGGCAAATCACAAAGCTAATTCTGGGCCTATCTGACCTTGTATGAATCCATCTTCCATTCAATTTTATACTTTGTACATACAAAGCACTGTGATAGGCAAGGGGCAGCACAAACCTTATTCTCAACTACTTAGGTGCTAATCAGGGACCTGAACAAAGGCACAGTAAAAATAAAATGTATCAAATGAAAACAGAAAATGTTATAAGCATTTGAGGGAATTCCATGAACTGGGAAGAATCAAGGAAGGACATGAGCCTCATGTCTGGAAGGTAAGAGGGAAAAAAAAAAGGAAACAGCAATTTAGGTGGCATTAGGTGGCATGGTATAAGGATACAGGTAGATAGGGGGCATTAATGACTCTAGTTATACAGGTCTTCAGATTCTATGATCTGGTATCCAGTAAACACAGTATACTGGAACAAAGGTTTTGCATTCAAGCACACACTTTATTAATTGGGAACCGTGGGCAAGTCTGTAACCTTTCTGAACCTCAGTTCTTTCATCTGGAAAAAGCAGACAATACTATATATGAGAGTTATTTTTGTGCTTAAATGAAATGACAAGCGCACATGCACCAATGAATGCTGATTTCTCTTGTACTTCTCTTTGGCTGGGGAATCCATCTCCTGGGCATAAACCAACATGGGTATTTTCTCTTTAGTCCTCTTTACCTCTTTTAGCCTTGACTTTTGCAAAGTGACATGATTGCAGAATTTCAGAGCTGAAAGGAATCCTAAAGAAAAATACACAATGCACGGTAGCAGAAGAATCTCAGAGATCAGCTAGTTCAGGTCTCTCACATTTTAGGTTCAAGATAGAAAACTCAGTCACAGGCGAAGTTATACCAAGATCAGAAAAGCAGGATGTGAATGAGATGAACCACAGGTCTTAGTCCGGGTCCTCAGTTTTAGTCCAGAGGCAGGACAATTTATGGCTCCTCCTAGTTCTAAAATGAAATGCAAAGATGATTCTCAGCATCACTTCGTGATTTGTGCTGTATGACACTGATCATACTACTTAACTTTTATGAGCCTCGGTTTCCTTAAAAAATGAGATTATTGCAAGAATTGAATGTGATGATATATGTAAAACACTCAGCACAAACTGATGGAATTCAGTAAAGGATAGTTGTTAAACATTGATGATCATAATTTAACAGACTAGTAAATTGAAGGAATTGCCAATAGAAGAATTAATGATCATGACAGCCTCCTGAGAATAGGTGTTAAGCTTCTAAGTAGACATCTGCATCCCTAGTTCCTATATGCAGAGCCCTACTAAAGAGCTTGTCTCAGGCACCTGCCACTCTCTAGAACTCCCACTGCTGCAGCTGATACAGAGAGTTGAAATAGTCAGTCCAGATGGAGGTCTCCTAACCTTTCCATCAGCATAAACCATGAACTCTAGGTTTTTGAAAATAGGCACACGAAATGCTAACCCGAATTTATCCCCCAGAATGTCAGATATCAAATGTTCTGTGACCTTCCTGTTCTTTGGTGATATTTTCCCCCCACAGAACAATTTCCCAAATGGGTAAAGAGCACAGTAGGTGGCTCTCTAATATTTCACATGCAAAGCAACAGTGACTCACCAGATCCCACATCTGTGTCACCACCAGAAGCCTGATGCAGTTGAGCAACAAATGAAATTGTGTGTACACTTCAGATGACCTTTGTTTTCCCCACTGTCTCTTCTTGTCATGTTCTCCAGCTACATTTTGCTTTCATAATTATGCCAGGTAAAATGATGCTAACTGCCCACCTTTAGGCAAAAGCAAACATATGTTTCCAAATGTCAAAAGTGGGGAGAAAAACATTTCTCCCAGAACTGTACATGCAAGCCTGTCTCCTTGCTACAAAGAGGAGAAACTTGGTGGCCTACAAAAAGTCACCACGGATAAACGGCCCCATTGACTGGGCTGAAGTCACCATGGATAAATGGCCCTACTGACTGGGCTGGCAACAGTCTGTTTAGCTTCATGCATAAGCCTACAACCATCACTATTCAAACAGAGGAATGAAACTTCAGACCAGTGAGTAGCACCCACAGCAAGTAGTGATTTTTTTTTTTAATGTTGCTTTTCCACACTGATATCTCTATTCAAACCTTTATCCTTAGAGTTGGTGAAAAAGTTGAATAATGCTATGGTTACTAGTGATTTTTATTTCTCACTCTTCCAGCTGTTATTGATGGCAGAGGGGAGAAACCACCCAGAACAGAATGAAAATCCTGACAAAACTCTGAGCTTTATGTCTTCACAGTCCCCTTCCTCCTAGGAACTGAAGGTGTTACCACATCAAACACGTGAGAATAAAAAGGTTGCCTCAGAAATCATTACTTTAAAATCTGAGCATTGCTTCCACTATACTCCACAGAGCCATGCTGAAGAACTGTTCCCTTATGAAGGAAATATCCACTTTCTGACCAAAGAAAGATACCCTGAAATCACAAAACAAATAAGATCCACCTAAAAACTGAAGTAAGTTGCTCTATATCTCACCAGAGAGGTGGCAAAGTGTGACAGGAAAATCCCTGATCTAGAAGTCAAAGGTGTGAACTACATTCCTAGAGCTGAAAATTACAAACCATGTGACCCTTGGCAATCTCCCATTTCTGAATCTCATTCCAGCTTTCTTTTTAATCAATTGAGCCCAGCTAAAACATCATTTAATGAACACTTACTCACTACATGTACTTGACGCTATTTCAGTGCATTTAATCACCACACAAAATCTTAAAGTACATATGTTTATTCCGGTTTAGAACTGGACAAAACAGAAGAAATAAATTGCTTAGTATTGTCTAGCTACTTAGGTACTGGAGCTGAAATTTGAAATCAAGTAGGTTTTATTACAAAACATGGGCTCCTTTCACTTAATATGCCTGCCATGTCCTTCTCCCAGGGCTATTGGAAGTAGCAAGGAAGATAATATATGTGGAATGTACTTTAGAAATTTTAAAGTTGTATATATATATGGTTTGGGCAACAGCAAATGATAATGTGTATAAGGAGGAAGGATATAACTAGGTGTGCTTTCTTCAAAGAATCTACAAGAATTTGCTCTCAATCTCCCTTCCACCCCCTTGTTATGACCTTATTTTGAGCATTTCCTTTTCCCCACAAGTCCCTGGTCCCTCAGGCACACATTCAGATGTACCGTGGCCAGCTCATCACAATGCATGCACACAAAACAAGCTGATGGAAGCAAGTGATCCTGTCCTCTGCAAATGTTCGGTGTGGGAGGTACCCAAGTGGGCACCGCTGAACTCACACCTTCCCTAAAAATGTGTCACACTCCTTGCCAAGTATTCATCAATACTGCAAGGGAATGCTGAGGGTGGTGAAGGAGACGCCTACTATAAATGCTAAGCACTTTATTCACATAGGCAGGAGATAATAGTAAATAACTGTATGAATTAAAATAAAATTAATTGTCATGAGCAGGGTAGGGATATATGAAAGGAGTTATTTAATTATAAAATACCAATAATACAGAAAGACGTGTGTGTGTGTGTGTGTGTGTGTGTGTGTGTGCTTAAATAAAGCAAGTTAGTGTCCAGAAGGGACTGAAGTCAGCAGCAGTCCTGCACAACCCCACAGAAATACATCCCAATTTTATTGCAGTTTTCTGATATTAGCTGAAAAATATAGAGTTGCTTGACTAATCTAAGAGAGCAGGATGATGCGGCTTAGCACACTCTACAACATAGCTGCAACTTCCAACTTCCTCTTATCTTTTTTATCCCTCATCAAACTCAAGACCCTCTTTGTCAATAAAGAATGCCTAAGATCAGGGCAGTTCACAAGCCTAAGGACTGACCTAAAAGCTAGTAGGAAATTCCCATCACTAAAAAACATCAATTTGATATTCCAGATCAAGGATCTATTATCCGAGTCACATGTGGACAATATTCAGGAAAAAAAAAAAAAAAGCTTACTATAAAAAACTGTTCCAACTCCAAAGAAGAAAATAGCATCACCTTCCCAGATATAAAACAAGGTCACTCCTATGCAGTAAAAACACCTTTCTCAAACTCAGCGTCTCCAGGATCACTCTACAACAATATTCGCAGGGGTGCCATCTGTTTTGAACTGCTCAGGTGCCAGGCCAGGCATTCCACTAAATGTGTGACTTGGATTTTCCCATTTCATCCTCACAACTATTCGTTAAGCCTCACTGTGACCATTACAATCTCCATTTTACTAATGGGAGGGGGTATGGGAAAGGTGGGCTAACTTTCCCAAGTTCACACAGCTAACACACGGCTGAGAGGTTAACCAGGTAAGTGCCCTTTCCCAGCTGGTAGCTAACCCGGGGATCCACACAGCTGAGCCCCAAACGCTTCCTGTGATGCCCAGGTTCACAATTTCGCAACCAAAGGGTGGCGGGTAGACAGGTTGGGAACTGGCTCTTAGACGATACAACAGGAGTTTGCTTGCATGTTTTTGATTTTTTTGCCTCTAACTCAGCTCCCTTGTTTCCTCCTACTGCTCAGTAGTGGACAGCGGCGATGTAGCGCCTTGAAGCCCGCTCTTCCTAAACGGGGACATCCACTGTCCCACAGGGCCAACGGCTCAGTGGTTCAGGAGCCGGGAGATAACTGTAGCTACCACAGGAGGTCACCAGCGCCGGGTTCCTTACCTCTTCCTCAGCCGGGCCGGGAGCCTGTTGGACATCCTCGGTAGGCTCATCTTTCGGAGAAAGCAGGTCAGGAAGAGGGAGTGAGGCTGCTGGCAGCGCTGCCCACGCTGTCACAGCTGGGGCTGGAGCTGAGGCACTCCGACTCCTACCCTCGGGGCTTACAGCGGGCTCCCGGGAAACCAAGGCGGAGGGACCACGGCAGATCCCTCCGGCGCCGAAGACCGCACGGCACGGCGCCGCCGTCCCGCAACCGCGCTACTCGATCCCTGGAGCAAAGCCCGAGTCCGGGCGGCCGCGTTCGAATCCCGGCCACCGCTCTATTACACCGATCTATCCTGGCCGCTGCCTCGTCTTGCGTCTCAGTTTCCCCTCTGTAAAACAGGAGGGATGGGGAGAAGACCCCAGGACTCCGTCCACCCCGAGTTTCTGCGGCTAGGCGAGCCCCAGCCCGGCCGCAGCGCGAGACTCACCTCTCCGGGGGAGCCGCGCGGGCGCAGGCGACGCGGCGGGATGGGCGGAGGTCGCCCGGGGCTGCTCCTCGCGGCGGCCCCGGCCAAAGCGCGCCCCGGGGACCCGGACCCCGGCCGTCTCACCCCCGTGAGCCTCTTACTTTCCGCCGCACTTTCTTTTTCCCCCTTCGGGGCTCCTCCCCCGGCGCCCAGCGATTGGCCGCGATCTCGCGGATCAGGCTCCACCCGCCGCCCGGGCTCGCGATCCCCGGCTGCCGGGCTTCCCAGGCGGTGGCCTCTGGGCGGCGCGGTGGCGGTCCCGCCCGCCGCGAGGAGGAGCCGGGCCGCAGCGGGCGGCGGATGCGAGGCTGCGTCCCCCTCGGGCGCCCGGGCCGCGCCGCGCGGGGACGGAGAGCGAGCCTGCGTCCTGCAGCCCCGCCGGGCGCCCGGCAGATCCTCCCGCCGAGCACTGAGGCGCACACACGCGCTCACTGCGAGATCGCGGCCTCGGAGTTGAGTGGATGCCACCCCTGCCCGGCTCTCGGCACTTAGCCCTGAGGCTGCGGGGCCCTGAGTCAATCCGGGGTAGGCGATGGGAGCGCCCACCGGGTGCCCGGCACGGAGCACGGTGCAGGAAACCCAGCGCCGAGGTCCTCGTCCCGAGCTCCGGCTGAGTTGGAAGTGACAGCCACTGGGCAAGCAGTGGGTCCGACAGCAGGACTGAGTCTGTGCTGTCCTTGGTATCTGAGCAGTACCTAGCACAGCACCTGGCACACAATAGGCACTCAGTACATGTAGAATGAATGGATGAATGAAATGACGGGTTATAGAACGAATAATCTCAAAAGAATGATTTCCTCCCACTCATCTCATTCTTCCAGGTTTCTGCAAAAGCTTTCAGATACCCAATGTCAACTCTGGATGATACTCATATAACCCTAATGAAAGGCTTTACAAATGACTTTCCCGAAATCAACTCCCTCATTCAAGAGCTTTCTGTTGTTAGCTTTGTTAGCCCGATGGGAGTTTCATTTCCCCGCAGAATTCTCCTTGGAGCCCAGAGACACTCTGCCGCTGACCCACATTTCCAGTCCTTTTCATCTTTTAGTTTGAGACAGGCTCTAGCTAAATCGTTCAGGCTGGCCTTGACCTTGCAATTCTCCTGCCTCAGCCACCGGTGTAGCTGGGATTACGGGTGCTGCAGGAACAGGATTTCCTCCTGGCTGGCAGAGCCCTTCAAGCCCTGTTCCCATCTCTGAGACTCGCTGAGCAAGGCAATCTGCCAAGCTGGCCCAGCTCTTCAAGTGTGTCCTTGCCCCCATCACCTCCTCCTTGACTTTTCTCCCACCTCCGGATAAGCGCATCTTCTTAATTCATTTATTCAGAAAACTGACATCCAGAGAAAGCAGTTAAGGAGAAGGAAAAGGATGGAGAAGAAGACAGGCTCCAGAGTGAGTAGGGGCAGAAGTGGAGCGAGAGAAGCTCGGTCCTGCTGAAGCTGAAAGGAGCTCAGAGAACAATGTTGCACCTGCCTGGGGCAGCTGAACTCACCAAGGTGACATAACAGTGTGATCAGCACCGCACAAATGGTCACATTGTGTCACTTCTTGCTTAGGAAAATTTATCCCAAGAAATGTTTAGTTATGTCTGGAAACCTAGCAGACAGTATATGCTCACTAAAGTGTTACAGATGCAAAAGAGTAAACCCTAAAGCATTTAAAATGTTAGCAGTAAGCAAGATTAAAACTCTTTTTTAATTTTATTCATGCATTAAACATGTTTTAGGCATCAACCTGTTTTGTCTTGTGTAGTGCACTTATTAAGAACTTACATGGGTAGGGCCTACAAAGTAACAATACTATCATAAGGACTTTATATATAATAATTCACCTAAACCTCACAAGCTATAGGATACTGTTATTATCTACACTTTATAGATGAGATGAAGAGAAGTTAAATAACATGGCCCAACATATACAAACCTATGAGTGGAAAATGCAAAATAAGAACACTGGCAGTCAGCATTTACTTTCTTAAATGCCCCAGTATACAATCTCTTTCACTACCTAGAAACCATGCAGACGATAGTAACAGAACCAGAACCAGATGTAGTTTCTGAATCTGAACCAGATTCAGAACAGAACCAGATGTACTTTTGGACTCTGAGGGGCTCTGCATAGTTTAACAAAAGTAAAAGGCATTAAATAATCACAGCGTAATTTGAACACTACATGAATGTTTGGTGTTATGGTTTGTGTCCGGATGTCCCCCCAAAGCCTCATGTGGTCATGGGGGGGCGGGCTTTTCGGAGGTGGCTGAATCTTGAGTTTGTGACTGATTCATGGTCTAATGCTGGGATTAAGGGTGTGAGTGCTACACCACCCTAAGGTGGGTAGCCTGCATACAATATAAAGGAAGGAAAGAGGCTTGCTTTCCCCTCCTCTCTGGTTGCTTTTGGTGTCTTCCACAGCCACGAAAGTTTGCCCTCTGCCAGTCTACCCTGCCTTGAAGCCAAATGATCACGGACTGAAACCTCGACAAGCTGTGAGCTAAATAAACCTTTCCTCCTTTAATTTTGGGTGTCAGGCATTTTGTCTCAGCAATGAGAGAAAAGTAACTAAGACAGTTGGGAATGAAAACAATTGGTTGACCAATGCTCTGTGTTTGCTGTCATAATTGCCATATTATATAAATATATCTACAAAGAAAAAGATTTGTAATATGGTTGATAAAGTTGAATAAAAGTTATGAAAACATATGGACAGCAATTAAAAGTAATGTGAAAAATTTGTTAGGATTATGAGAGCATACTCATAATTTTTCTTTTGAAAATTTGTTTTAATATCAAAACTTTATTGTGACAATTACGAAAAATGTTTTTAAAATCCATCACTTAATAAGTATTCAGTGAATAATCCCTTCTCAAATGAGTGAAGAACAGAAGATGAAAGCTCATTGCTGCTCAGTGCCTAGGAGTGCTGGCCATGTAGAAGGCGCTCAATAACATATTTTGCAATTAATTGAAGTATTTGGGAAAAGCATTATTATTTTCTTCTTCACCCTGCTGCTGTTCTCCCCTCTTAGATATCTTAAATCATCTTGCTAAAACTATAAAGGGCCTCAGGTTTTGCTGTACTTTGAACTTTATCCGATCACACTTTTGTCCCTAACATTCATATCCAAGATCACTAATGACCTCCACTTTGCCAAACTCCAGGGTCAGTTTTCAGTCTTCATTTTAGTTGACCTATTACCAGCCTTACGCACACTTGACCTATTGCTTCTTGATTTCCTTTCTTATCTCCTTGTTATTCCTCTGTTTCATCTACTGGTCTTTATTAGATTTTTTTTTTTTTTTTCTGAATCCCTAACCTCTTCACAATCTCTAAAGGCAGGAATGTCCCAGAGCTCCATCTTTGGAATGATTATATTTCTTTCCTCAGGGATCTTATCCAGACACATGGCTTTCTAAAATGTCTATATGAAAAGGGCCTGAAAATTTAAATCCATAGTCCAAATGACAGACTTATGCACTGTAGTGCTTCTTCATATATTTACATGTTCAATTTTTTAGTTCTGTTCCTCACCAACCCATCTCCTCTCCATTTCTCCATCTTTGCAAGAAACACCATATTTTAGCCAATTGATCAGTTCAAAAAGTTAGTTATCCTTGATTCCTCTTTTTCTCTCATATAAAATCCATCCCCAATCTTTCTGTTTCAAATAAATTCAGAAAACATCTCAAATCTGAACAATAATCCTCTCCTCCACCACAAGCACCATATTCCAAGGTACTGTTCTCTCTTCTTTCAGTGGTTTGCTTGCTTAAACTTTTGTCCAACAAATCTATTTCTCACACTTCAGAAATTCTTATAAATGAAAATCAGAATAAATATAGGCCAGGAATTAAGGGCAAAGATTCTGAAGCCAGACTGCCTGACTCCAGGTTCAACTGCTGAAACATATTAATATTGCCAAGTTATTTAACTTCTTTTTGCTTCGGTTTCATCCTCTATAAAATCGGAATCATAATAATATCTTTATCCTAGTTCTGTTTTAAAATTAAATGAGCTTATGTAAGTAAAAGGCTTTGAAGAGGGATTGGCACCACTAAAGGCTATGTAAGTATGTGTTATTATTTTTATAAGAAAAAGTATGTCATACTCTGTTCTTGAATATTCAATGATTTCTCATCATGATCAGGTAAATTTTCAGAGTCCTGATGGTGGCCTCTGTGGCCTCTCTGACTCTGCACAGGGTTATATCCTAAAATGTCTCATCATGTCTTTCTTGCAGTTTGTCCACTAACGTGTTCCTATCCCGAAGCTTTTGCACTTGCTCTTCCCACTCTGGGAATGCTGTTCCTTATGGCTTACTGCATTTCTTTCACATCTTCATTCGTGTTGCTACTCTATGGTCAGCTTCTCCATGAAGCCTTTCCCGAGGACATTAAATAACACCCTTTTTATTCTCTGTCCTAGTTACGTTACATTTTAACTGATATGTTTATTGAACACCTCTTTAACTGGATTACAAGTTTCAAGAACATAATGTGATGTATCCCTAGCAAAAATAGACAGTGGTTTGCGCAAGGTATGCATTTAATAAACATTAGTCGAGTTGCTAACGGAGCCCAAAGGATGACCCAAAAATTGAACTGATGAATTTATTGTGCTCCTCCTATTACATTTTCGGGAAGCCAGAAAAATGGGAAGAGAAGAAGGAAAACAACAAACAGCAGTTTGGGGTTGGGTTCAGGGTAAAGAAAGTATAATACAGAGACATCTTCTTTTGTGATTTTCACATAGAAAATGGGCAGGATTGAGCGAAAAGGAAAATATGTGAAAATATGGAAAAGAAGTAATTATGTCACCTTCCATATTTTTCATGTTTCCACCTTTTATATTCTTCGTTCTTTTTTCTTCCTTCCCCAAGATGCCTCTGCCTGCTCTCTACCTACACGAAGTCTTTCCTGACATATGCAGAAATGTCTTTCCCCACTCCTCATGGGGCCCTCTTCTTCCTTATTGTTTCTGTTCCTGATAAAGGTCCTCCGTTTTCATCAGCTAGATGTGGACAAATAAGCAGACTAAAAAGAAGTCACATTAAAGGGGAGATTACAAAGAGCTCAGCTATATCTCATTGTAGATTCATGCCCATTTACCTAACACATATAACTGTCAAAGATAAACTAGCCAGGAAACTAGGGTGATGAAAACAGATATTACTCAGTAACTACTGACAGTAGAGGAGCTTACTGAGCTCTACTCCTATTTGTATAGAGCTAATTTGGGCATTTTAAAGCAGAATAAACAGAATTCAAGGCAGGGGTTCAGTAGAGTCAGAGAAATGAAAAATTATAAAAGATTGGTCAGTGCACATGCAATTAGGTCCGCTGGGTCTATTGGCTGGCAGTTACAGAAGTTGGGATTCTATCCTCACATGGACTGGAAGTGGAGACCTTATGCTTCCAGATTATTATATTTCAAAGGAACAGTTTTCAGGTCCTTGAGAGACACTATTGAGTTATAAAAGATAAATATATATTCACAAGAGTAAGCCCTTTTTAATAAATGCTGCATGTAAGGAAAGTCAAGAGCTTACTATTAGGTATTAGCTGAATAAAAGCAGTAACCCCAGTCTCTTAGTATTGTCAAGCTTTCTTGTGTAGGCTTTCAGAGAGAACTGGAGTTATCCTAGGGACAGAATCTTACCCTGTAGCAGCAATACTAGAGTTTGGTCAGGTCTCTAAGAGAAGGGGCATGGACAAAGCTAACATTTATAGACTCTGTAGTTCTCAGAGGTAGGGGATCTTCCCGCAGGGTTCTCATAGGAAGTGAATCAGAATCCCATTCTCTCAGTTGCTTCTCCTTTCCAATTGGCTTGTGCTTCCTTGGAAAGCTTGTCTTAATGCTGATACCTCTCCAGTGCCCCCACAGGGGCACATCCATGACAGGGCAACTGGCAGAGGGATATTTTCCAAAAATAGCTTGAATCTTTCTGGCCTGTGGCCTAAAGCTCCTAGAAAATGTTAGACAAGGCCTGATTTTCTCTCCTTGCTTTTCTCTTTCCAAACAGAAACTTTGAAGCAAAGGTCAAGATTTTAATAAAGTCAGAGGATGGTTGTTATGCGATGTTGATACTTTACTACAACAGGAAATTTAAAGACCAGAACTTTGCATGCCAAAAAGGGAAACTTACCTTTTATAGTTCTAACTTGGCCTTGTAGGTATTTAACACATTTACCAGCTTACAGTCTCCAAAATGAAATCTGTATTGAAGGCATGCTCTCCATTTATATACCATCACCTACATTATCCCATAAGTCAAGCCACTGCAATATTCTTCAAGGCATATCCAATCTAAATTGGTCACCATCTGGTGAATAGGTAGCAGTCAATGCCAGTTAAAATCATGTTAATGTTTGCTTATTCCTGCAGCAATAAGAGAGGACTGTGCCATCTAGCCCTATTTTTTTTTTTCTGAGCAGCAATGTGGAGATAGAATAGACCTTTAGCAGGGAGGCATTTGTATTATTCATTTCCAGAGAAGAATTTCCAAATAGTCATATGGGATTCTGAGATTTTTGTATAGGATTCTTTTTCCACCACCAGTGCTGAGAAACTTGTTTTATCTTTTATTCATTCATTTATTCAAACATGTGTTGAACATTTGCTCTATAAAGGAACGGTAAGTAATGTTGAGATAAGGTAGACATGGCTCCCTTATTGTAGATCAGAAGAGGAGAGAAGAAAAGAAGATACAATGTCCCAGGTTGAAATAGCATGTCCTCTTTGTAGAGAAATTGCTTTGAGCAGGTTGCATGCCCTTGGAACATGCATTATTTCAAATCTTTCTAGTAGCCTTAAATGGTTGAAGAAATTTCCCTTACATTTAGTGATGAGAAAACACTGTCAGAGAACAGTCCTGCCTAAAATCACACAGCTAGTTAATATGAAAGCCAATTGTCATCCTGATGTCTAACCCATTCTACAAGGCCACATTTTCCCTATGCTACACTGAGATCCATAAGAAAGTTCAAGTAAAGTATCCTTGGTATATTGCGTAAGGAAATAGCTTCTGGTTAAAAAGGATCCAGATAGGCATTGTGCAGATGGAAAGGGGGTCTGGATATGAGAAGAGACAGGAGGAAGGGGAAGGAAAGGAGGAGTAAAAAGGGTCGAGATGCGATATGTATGTGTACCAATAGCCCACAATGAATGTATTCATTATGGATCACAAACATACACCAATGAAAACTTTAATATTAAAAAAAAAAGAAACAGAGAAGGTGCCACTAAAAGGGATTGAAAGGACATTTGGAATTAAAGTTTATGGGGCCAAAAGAGGAAACATTAAGACACAATAGGACAAGAGAAGAGCATTCACTCATCAACTCGACTGTTATGTGAGGTATAAATAAAACAGTTGCAGCGTGCTGTGGTTCATGCTTTTGGAAGGATGGTGACACTTCATGTAAGCCCAGAGGGAGGTGTGGAAAAGATGAAGCAGGGAGAATTCTCTGACTAGCTGGCGAATGTGGGAAGCAGGGGAGAAAAGGCTGGATAACTATACTTGGCTCAGGCAAGAGGGGTGTCTCACTTATGTTATTCAGAGAGCAAGTGCTGTTATATATTTGCTCTTCTGTCTCAGAGTGGTGCCTGAAATAAAGCTGGGACAAATCAATCAGACAGTAGCTCTTTAAGGTTGTGTTTTTGGCAAATATTAATTTATCAGTAACACCTGCATAAGGTAAATATTTTTTCCAACTTTAGACCTATGAAAAAGTTTGAGGCTCAGGGAGGTGATATCGATTGCCCAATATCTCAGAGCTAAGATGATATAGGACTGGGTTTTAAAGTTTAACTGCAAAACTTATAATGATTTCTACTCTCTGCCTTGCTCTAAATGACAAGCTAAGGAATGCACTGTTGTGCTGTTGCTAATTTTATTATTTTAACTTTTTAAAAATTTCATGTTAAGAGGATTTAACAATATTAGTTAAGAACCCTAAATGGTGAATTCTGTCACAGGGCTTGGCATGTGCCACTGTGGGATGTGCTCAAACACTGTTTTGGAAAGGAGGCCTACCCCCAGCCACATGGAAAGGAGCTACCTGTGAGTTACCTCAATACACGATCACAGGTCCACAAGGATTTAAGAATAAACCATTTTAATTATATTAGACTCTCTTGATTGGCATTTTTATACAAAACTGCTGAGACTTTTTCACATAAAGCACATTTCTCTTAGGTGTTCTCTGCACATTGGTGCCTTTTGGTCTGGTGGAAACTTGCAGATTCCCAGGAGTCTGCAGAACTTCCTGGTGTACTTAGCCTGGGCCCACATGTTAGCACTTGCAATACCTGGGGAAAGCAGCCCCTCTGGTCAGCAAGACATTCCTGTGAAGTAGAGGACTGTGGCTTCTGGCAAAGGCAGTCACTTCTGGGGAGCTGTCTGCTGACTAGGTAACACTTTCCTTTTCTGTTCTCTAGGGGAGGGCAGGCTACAAATAGCAAGAGTTATGCACAGTCTTTCTGGGCACCTTGTAAGGCATGTGTTCCTGGAAAGTACTGCAGTATCCTGCTTTAGGAGACCAGGTGGGAAAGAGAGCTCAGGAAGAAACAGTGTCTGATACCAAGAACGAGAAGACTCTTATGTAATTCCAAAGCCAGCAAACATGGTGGGCCAGAAAGAGGCTAAATGCTTGTTGACTTTTCTAAGGTTTTTAAAATTGATTAAACATTACAGAGCAGTTTTATAATGCTTCATATGTGACAGAGAATTATATCATGACGTTTTCAGAGGACATAGGCTTAGAGTTCTGTATTAGTCAGCTTTCCGGTTGCTGGAACAAAATATACTGAGCACCAGTAACTTAGAGGAGGAGTTGTTTATTTTGATTCAAAGTTTTTCAGAAGATTCAGTCTATGGTTGGTTGACTTCAAGGCAGAAAGAGCATGGCAGAGGGACATCAGAGAGGAAAGCTGTTCAGCCCACAGCCAGGGCAGAGGAGAGAGAGAGAGAGAGAGAGAGAGAGAGAGACAGAGACAGAGACAGAGACAGAGACAGACAGAGACTGACTAGCATCTGTACTTAGTACCAAATGTTATCCAGCGATGACCATGAAGCTGTTTCTTAGCTGAACTGATTCCAGGACACTCTGAGGATTCCAGGACCTGCAAAGGACAGGGGTATTGAACCAGTATGAAGTCTCATACTCAGGGGAATCGGGTAGGATTGTTGATGTTCGTGGGCCCAAGGAGTGAAAACCAGAATGAGCTGTTCTCACTCTGTCTTGTTCTCCCCTATCCACAGAGCCTAATCTAATGCCTGGTCTGTCAGAGCTACTCAAGAAGTAACACAAGTGAATAAATGGATGACCCTGACCATTCATTAGAGGCTGGTCCCCATCTTGTCACTCAACACTCAGGACACCCAGAGGGAGTACCTCCCAAGAACTTGAATACCTAGTAAGGAATGTTTATCACTGATGGAAAAGATAAACTAAAGTCCTGGAGTCACCTCAGCCTCCAGTTCCTGTGGGAGAATCAGCTGAAATTTCCAGATTTCTGAGTGGAGAGGAAAGGCCTCAGGAGGAAGGGGAAGGAGGGAGTGGCGTGGAGAGCTCCTGGTGAGCAATAAATGCCTCCGTCTCTCACCTCTGAACAGAATGATCAGAAAAGGTGCACCTGTGTCTCTTAAGGAACATGTGGCTTCTCTTGTCACTCCTCACCTAGTGTTTTACATCATCTCCAAAGGTATTTCAGTGTCAGTCCAAGGTGGAAACTGAAAACCTAAGGTGCATGTATCTGTGTGTTTTGGACCATCCCTTGCTTCAGCAGTACCCTGAAGTGATGGAGAACCCACCCTAGGCACCTGGGATACTGGAGGTGTCAGGTACACCTTTGTCTGATGTCTAGGATCACCCTTTCATGCTGAAGGATACCGTGCTTGACTTGGAGAGGAGTGGTGATGGTACCCGGAGACGTCCTCTGTGTCCAGCAGCCACCAGGAGTATTCTCTGGTCCAACTCCCCTCCTCCTGACAGTGAATCATCCAGACCTCTTGAGGTTCTGCTTCCTTTCTGGTGTATGGGGGCCTTAGGACCACAGCAGGCGACTGAGACCAACAAATAGCAGATCCCATTATTAGTACTGTGGCACAAAGGATACTTCACCGACTCCAGGTCCCTAGCCAAAGTACCCTTCAGGAAGAGTTATTCACAGGCTCAGAAAGAAGCAGGTTACAGTGTACCCAGATCTGTTCTCCACATCAGAATCTGTACCTAGGGGGCCCCTGCAGAGGTTTAAGGAGGTGGCTTTAGGACAAATAAAAAGCACATGGGACAGAGAACAAAACTAAAAAACTTAGGCCAAGCCTGTGGACAGTGCATCATGCATGGACAATAACTTCAAAGGGCTTCATAAGGCAATGCAATGGTGAGGAGCCAGGAGCCCTCCCTCTCTGGAATCATGCATACTTGGGCTACAGAGCTGTAGGGCAGGTTGAGCCCCAAATCCAGCCCTCCCACAGCTCTGCTGGAGGCCGTACAGGATGATGGCTGGAGGCCTGTTGGATTTGCTGCTGTGCAGCATTACCACTCCAGTGGGAGCAGGCTGGGAACCCTAGGGCCAGGCAGGGACTCACAAGGAGCAACTGTCAAGCTCTTCTCCCAGAAAAGCATCCCAGAAAAGGCAAATTTGGGCCCTAGATTCTGAGCATTCACTCTACAGTAGTGACTGTCAGCAGACATGAGAGGTGGGAGGGGTGGGGAGCAGGCGGCCCCAACTGCTCCCTCTGATGGCTCAGTCTGAGCAGGGCTGGCTGAGATGCAATAGATCAAAACAGACTGAATATCACAAAGATTTACCAGTGTCCTGGGCTCTATCCTTGCTAACCAGAGACAGCCTCAGAGAGTAACTAACCCTATCCCCGGAAAAGGCCTCCAGCAGCAGCTCCCGAGTTAGCCTCACTTTTCTAAGAGCACCCAGTAAAATCTAACTGGGAGTCCATCATGGAGAATGTGAATTCAGCTACCTCCCACCTGGAGTTTTACAGGCTAAAAAATGTTCTGTTAGAATGCAATTTTGGAAGCACTGACTTTGCTGCACCCATTCATTCATACTTCCACCCAAGAGCAAAACATGACATGGTTCCTTCCAGGACTGAAGAGCCTGGTTTTCCACCTCAGCCCTGGGTGACCTCACAGCTCCTGCCTACTGACATGGGATCTTGGCACAGCAGTAGGAGCAGGCCTGTGCCCATCACATCTAAGCCATGTGGACTCTTGGCTCCCCCTGGACATGGAGAGGACTTTTTGCCACTTCCAAGTGTTGATAGTGACCCAGACCCTAGTGTGACTCTGAGCAGGACTGTGCGTCTCAGCTTAGTGAGTCCCTCCTCCGTTTAAGTCACACCAGCAGTAGTGACCAGATTTAAGTCTTCACCTCAGTCCTTTTGGGAACAATCTGCAGACCATCAGCCCCAGTCACTTCCCATGAGGCAAGGTATGTCTTCCTGCAGGTAGGGGTTGACTATGTGTGTGTATGAGAGGGAAGGTGGGAAGGGAAATAGGAATACTGGTCTCAAAATGCTTTTACCAAAAACAGAAGTGGGATCCCAAGCCTGCACTCTCCAGATTAGACAAGGTGTGAGTCAAGACTACTGTTTTTCAGATGTAGACAATGTAGCAAGAAGCAGAACTCTGGGGAGTGGGGATTCTATGGGCAGCTGGGGGAACATTGGAGTCAGTATTACTTTGGGAAGCTGAGCCTACCCTTCCCAGGGTGTGCTCTGATGCCTCCTCATCCAAGCCTGTTGGGGTGCCCTAGATTCTGGGACCCCTCTCCTGCAGGCGTCTCTCCCCTTCAACCCACAGAAACTAGGAGATGTGGCAGCAGCCACTGATCACCTTCCCTATTTGCTCCACGGAGCCTTTGACCTTTAAACTGATGACTGTGAAATACACTGAGGTCCCATTGCTACAGCACGGTGAAGTTCTGGCTCTTCTGAAGAAGGCTTTGATGCTGCTCTCCCTGGTCCTGCCTGGCTATGTTGCAGCCCAGGTGGGTGCTCAGGAAGGGGTAGCTGAGAAGCTTGAGGGTTCCTGCTCTTTAAAGCCACTTCAGGGTGGGGTGGCATCAGCCATGCTTCAGCCAGGCACCTCGCTCACCTTCCCCACATTCCTGTTGGACTGTGCTTACCAGTAGGTACTGCCTGGAACCCCGTGGCCATTCTCAACAGGACCCTTTGGTTCACATGCAAAATCTTGTTAGAACATTCTGGCAGTAGCATAGGCTTCTTGAGCTGGGGTTTGGGTCCTTATTTTCTTGATCTGTCCTAGTCTTCCTAGTGTCCCTATTGCAGGTTGAGGTGTACTGATCCTCGGTTGTACTCTGACACATCCACAGTATGGTCTCTCCCTCTTACTCCTTCCTATAGAGGTTGGTCCTGTCCAACAGGGTGGCTCAACATACCACCTTCCCGCAGCTGCCTGCACTGGATAGTTTATGGCGTGAGGATGACTGGTACTCCAGCTATGATTTCGTGATCACACCCTGCGTGTATTTGAGCTCTAGAAGCAGGATCACCTTGACCTCCTTCTCCTCACATATGCCTGCTGGTGTCTCATCTATGGATATCTGGGACCTGAGACTAGCCCCATGGGATACCAATAGCTCTGCAACTCACATCTCTCTCCAGAAAGTAGCCACATGCTAGGGCTCCCAGCTATTTCAGTCCTCTTCCCATCCAAATCCACTGCATGATCCAGGAGGAGCTCAACTGCCCACAGATAGCCATTGGGTCCATCTATGTGCAGCAGTGTGGTACCCTGGGCATTTATCCAGTCAAAATCTTGCCTGCTACAATCATTCAGTGGATGTCTATGACCATCAGCTGCTTAGGAGATGTTTGATTTTCTCTTCAGCAATGCTCTGGTATATCACACAGGTCTAGATGACACCAAGATAGGTTCTTCCTGGTGGAGGCTGTATGAGATTTTCCTATTAGAGTTGACAGCAAGCAGGGTCAACCCCATACTGAAGGAGGATTTTCATCAAGTTGATGTGGCCGTGGGTGGCTGCAGTATACAGGGGTGTCTGTAGATCAGTATCCTTTGTGTTCACATCATACCAGGGTAAATGAATTATCTTGATCATTTTCTCGAAGTTTTTGATGCAGCACTGGTGCAGAGCCATGAGTGTACTCGTGTTGCACAGATCAATGCTGACCTTATTCTTCAGGAAGTAGCCCTTTCCTGGTTCTTGTTCCTCAGTGACGTTTCCTATAGGGCTCTTGTGGCTGATGGTACTCTCATTCCACTCCTGCTTGCACTTGTTTGTACTGCAGGTCCTGCTCCTACTGTCCTCCCTTCTCTAATTGCTTCGCCTGGCTCTGCTGGGTGGCACACAGCTGTTCCCATGTGAACACCTCTACCAGCTGCAGCTGCATCAGCAGGTCCACATGGCTGGCCATGCCCTGGATGGGCACTAGCACAGTGCCCCAAGGGCTCATGGGCTCCTGAGTAGCTGGGGCCTCATGGGAAGGCTGGCTTTCCAGAGGCTTGGCCCTGGTGACTCTGGGCCCTGGCTCTGTAGCTCCCATAGATGGAGCAGTTCCTGTAATGACAGAGTCCACTACTGGGCTGTGGGCCTCCAACAACATTATTTTTAATGCAACATGCATACATAAAAAGGCAGCAATCATATGTTTACAGCATGAGGAACTTTAACAAAGTAAGCACAACCATTTTAACAAGGATTCAGCTCTAAAAGATTACGTTACCACAGGCTACAGATATTTTTATTTGAAATGATATGCTATGAATTTTTACTTAATATGATTGTATCTTCATTTCTGTTGGTGCAAAATACTTCTCCTTGTAGTTTTTATTCATCCATTAGGTATTACTGGTAACTCATGAACTATTGAAACATAACTTGCCAGGAAAATGAGCCAGTTGGTGAATGATAGCTTCTCTTTGGGGAGCACGGTATGTGCCCTCAGGTGAGAGGTTAGCTTCATTAAGGAACAACACTGGAGAAATACCTTGGGGTCAGGGACCTGGGGCAATTCTAACTGCCTCTGAATCTGAAGCAGCATAGAGAGAAGCAGCAGTAGACTTCTACATTTTATTTTTTGAAATGATCTATAATTAGCATACTGGTTTGCTGTACCTTTATAATTGTAACCTGTGAAAGTTAAAGCAGACAGATAAGCCAGATACAGAGCCCTAGAAAAAATGAATAGGGCGGCGATGTCTAGAGGAGATGAGCCACGGGGCACACGCCTCAGTTCCAGTCTAGGCTTAGCTGACAATTCTCTATCAGTTCCTGACACAGTCATCTCTGCCTTCTGAGCTGCTAACTCTGTACTTTTAAAATGGCTAGAGGGCCGGTGAGATGGCTCAGAGACATAAGCGCCTGCCTGGCAAGGTCCTGAGTTTGACTACCGGAACCCACATACGAAAAAAAGGCCGATGATATCGCTCAGCATCACGGGCGCCTGCTGGCGCATGAGGTCCTGAGGTCGACCCCCGGTACCCACCAAAAAAAAAAAAAAAAAAGTCTAGAAACTTGCAGTATCGCCCAAGAACACTGATCATCTGTCCTTACGAGGCATTCAAATCACCTCCTCTTACGGTTTAGATCTAAAACGGCCTCCAAAAGTCTGCTCTGTGGAAGGTAACTGGCTCATGAGGGTGCAGTGCTCATCATTGGATTCACCCATTCATGCAGTGTAGTTAAATGTGATGCTAGGAGGTAGAACCTGGCAGTAGTTAAGTCAGTGGGGGGATGATTTGGAAGGGAGTATTCTTATCCCTGGCTCCTCCCTTTTCTCTCTGCTTACTGGCTATCATGGTTGGAGCACTTTTCCTCTGCCATTCCTGTCTGCCATGCCACTTCTGCCTTGGAACCAGCTGACTATGGACTGAATCCTCTAAAACCTGTGAGCTGAAATATTTTTGGTTGTAAGTGTGGGGTATTTTTTCCCAGTGATGGGAAGGTGAACAGTACATCTGTGGTTTTCAAATTTAATTTTATTGGGTTTTGTGTGGTTTGTTTTGGACTTAATAATTAAAACTATCCAATCTCTTTGCATACCTGTGGGTTATGGGTATTGCGTGAGATAAGTCACCTTATTCCAGAAGAGAGTCTTAAAATGAAAATTTGATGTTGAGATGACTGGACTAACTGATTCTTCAGTTATCTTCCAGAGCAACATTTCTAAGATCATATGAATTCAAATACAAATTTTAAAAAAGTTCACAAATGTTTACTTAATTTAATTCCACAAGAAATAACATTAAAAACTGTATATTAAAATGTGTTATTGGAGAGAATATTCCACATTGTTATTGCAAAGGAGTTAAATTTAAAATACATTTGGTAAAATTTGTAAACATGTCGTTATTGAATATCTTCTAAAGTCCACAGCAAACAACAATTAAGAGATCGACTGTGTGTACTTATTTACCGCAAATGAACTATAATATTATTTTCTTATTTAAGATCTGTTTTTCTATTCAGATACATTGTCACAAGAAAATAGGGATTATAATAATTATTAAATATAAAATCTTATATTATTTCACAGGAAATTAAAACTAATCTTATAGAAAATTCTGGTAGAAGAGATATGTATGGCAACTATTTGTACTGTAGAATATAAGGTAACTCCCTGCTGGGAAATCAAAGATGATTTTATGGAGATGGCATTTTGGGTCAATATTGAGAGACAGGTAAGATGTGTCAAGAGAAGAGGATGGTGGGAGGCACACAGACAGGAGAAATGACAGGGTGAAAGGCAAAGTGGCATGACCTTGCACAAGGAAAAGACTGGAGATTATCTACTTTTTTTGACTGAATCTCTATTCTAGCGAGTAGGTAGAAATAAGAAGGGAAAGTTAGACTTTAGTCATAAGGGACCTATCTATATCAAACCATGGGAAGTCCTTTGTCACTGAGAAATAAAGGAGAAATGCTGAAGGCCACTAAAGAAACAAGAAATGGAAGAACTGTACAATAATTCAGACCCTCTGAATTCTAGTGATGTTTTTACTGCCTCCAAATGCCCAGATCTGCTCTGTAGGATCACAGAAGATTACTCAGGCCAAACGCACCACGCTTAATGATCCCCAGACTTTTCTACAGCAGACTGTTAGGAAGTGGGGTCTGTTAGAAGTGAAAGACAGGAATGATTTTTATAATAAATGTTTCCCTGTCTCTCCAGGACAGAGTTCAACTGTGACTTATCAATGCAGAGTGGTGGCATGTGGTAGGTTGGCATCAGGAAGCGCAGAAGGGGATTGAATTAGAAATTGCAGAGGGAATTTAAAATTGACCACATGCAATTACCCACATTGGAATTTGGCCAAGGTCTTAGGATTTAATATCACTCATCCTGGTCCTTGTAAAGACCCTCTGTGGTCAGAGTCCTTAATCTTATTGTTCCTGTAAAATTCATGGGACAGCATTTCTCAGCCTTTCCCCTCTCAAACCAGCACCCTTTACTTTCTTATTTTGGCCACACTGCTTCCAATATCGCTTTGATTGCTGTAGCTGACACCAAGACACTTTCACTGCTCCTGAAGGACATTTTATTTATTGGTGCTATGTTTCCAAAAGATGCATTTTCCTCCACCCATATGTTCAACTGGCCACATAATAGCACAGGCTGACATTTTGGTGACCACTCAGGAGAGCAGCAGATTGTGTAAATTCCATAGCTCCAGCATGTCAATTGTGAAGTATCTTGAAAAAATTTATACAGGTTGACCTTGGTTTTTAAAAAAGAATCCTAGAAAATATAGCAGGAGGAAGAATTCAGTGCTACATCTCAGTAGTCAGAAAGATTTAATTAATAATTATGCACACACACACACATAGTCATGTTTTCAAATATTGAAAACTGAAACATAACTAAAATTAAAAATGTGCATAAAGACAATATTGTAGGATATTTGAAAAGTGATAAGATAAACATCCACATTCTAATAGTTAAATAGGCAAATATGTGATCAAATTGAATGAGTAAAGAAAGGCCAAGCTAAAATATATAATGCAGTAGTCTTTACAATTTTACTAATAGTCAAAAAAAAATGTAAATGGAGGCAACGAATTACACTTTTACCTGTGCTATTGAAAAAATTCTTACAACTAATTTTACTAATGAACTTTTGGTTTTACTGCTAAATTATTATATTGCCGTGATGGTAAATTTAATAGACACAATTCTTTGAAGAAGCAATTTGGCTACTAATTCAAAATCTTAAAAATGTAATTATTACAGAATTTCAAGCTAGAAATTCCAACCCTGGAGACATACTCAAGGGAATAATTCAAGCAAAAAGGAAATGTAACACGTCAATGCTCATTGCAAAAAACAATGGCAACCTGGAGCTAAAAACCAGAATATACGATGAATTCCCATGACTCAGCAACAAAAATACAATAACCTAATTAAATAATGGACAAAGAATATGAAAGGACATTTCTTTAAAGAAGATATGCCAATGGCCAATAAACACTTGTAAAAATGCTCAGTATGATGAAGCATCAGAGAAATGCAACCATAATGAGATATCACCTCACACCCAGTAGGATGGCCAATATCACAAAGAAAAGTGACAAGAACAGAGAGGGGGAAGAGAGAGAGGGAGAAGAAGAGGGTGTAGAAAAGAAGGAAGGAAGGAAGGAAGGAAGGAAGGAAGGAAGGAAGGAAGGAAGGAAGGAAAATGAATTTGCATGTGGTATTGATCCTGAGGAGAAATTGAAATACTTGTGCAGTGTTGATAATAGGTAAAATGTTGCTGCCTTTATGGAAAAAAAGTATGATAATTTCTCTAAAACTTAAAAACCCAGTTACCATATAATCCAAGTGTAGACCTGGATACATCGTCAAACTAACTGAAAAGTTCTCAAAGAAATATATTCATGCTCATGTTTGTAGCAGTGTTATTCACAACAGCCCAAAATGAAAGCAACCCAAGTGTCCATGCAGAGATGAATAGATAAACAAATTAATATGGTCCACAAACAAATGGATAAACCAAATAATAATACACTGGGATATTATTCAACTTTACAAAGGAAGGAAATTCTGACACATGCTACAACATGTGTAAACCTTGAAAACATTATACTAAGAGAAATACACCAGTCACAGAAACATAAACACTTATGACTCCATTTGCATGAAGTACTAAGGCAGAAAATAGAACAGTGGCTACAAAATGCTTGGAGTAGGGGAGTGGGGGGTATGGGAAATTATTGTTTAGTGGGTATAGAATTCCAGTTTTGCAAGATGAAAATAGAATGTACTTAACCCTACTAAACACTAAAAAAAATAGTTAAGAGAGTAAATTTTGTGCCAGGTGTATTTAGCATAATTTTAAAAAATAGTAATCTGATTTTGTTAGAAATTAGGAAAGATATTTAGACATCGGGGGGACAGAGTGCTGGAGACTGAACCAAGGGCCTCACATATGCTAACCCAGTGCTCTACCACTGAGCTACACCCCAGCCCAATTTAGTCAATTTAGGATATCACGTGATAGAGTATTACACATGCATTAGAAATTATAATTATACACAGCACAAAAAATCTTATATTTAAATATTAAAATATAAAACTCAAAACCTTTGTATTTACAGGCATGCAGTCAACTATAAAAGTGAGAAATGAGTAATAAAATGTAGGACTATATGTAAACACTGTGATGTTTTATTTATATTATTTTACAATGTTGTTTGTAAATGAAATAAACTTGGCGTTATATCTCCAAAATGGGGCCTCAATATCTTTTTTCTTAAGCAAAAGGACTAAAAATAAATATTCTTCCTTCCCATAGAAAAATGAACAAATAAATACTGTATTACATATTTGAAAAGAAAAATCAAAACACTGCATTAAATTTAGTGTAAAAACAAAGCCACAATCTACAAATTAAACTTGACCTATAGAAAAACCCAAGGATATGAGGCAACTGAGAGTATTATTTTCATTTCAGAACTCCTAACTTATGATTTATTTGTAATAATTATTAATATTTTTACCAAACAGTCTTTTTCCTTTTAACATATGATTTTATAAGGTTTATAATTTTCCTTTCTGAATATGTGCTCATATCTAATTCTGTAACAACAATTTTCTTTTGGAATATACCTCCAGTTTTATAACAGACATTAATGGGAAAATATGTCTATATAGTCTTTATAATATGTAGCTTTAGAGATTATCAATGCTAGCTTGAAATGTTCATTCAGTAGATGTACACTTACTTTTTCTTCGCTAAGCAATTTTAATAACTGATATTTAAATCTGATGTTAGCAAATGTGTGCAACATTTCTCAGGCGTTATTTTAACATACCTCAGTTTTTCTAACTGGAAAAATGAAGTAAGATCACTCACCTGCTTTGTGATATCAAATATTGTGTGTGGACACATGAAGGCATAGGAGACAACCACATTCAAAAAGAAGAACATTAAGATGAAGATTTCTCTTGTGAGTCAGTCTACTGGTCTAGAGAGGAAAAAGGAGAAAGGAGAAAGGGAAAGGAAGAGAGACCAGAGTAAATTTTCCAAAGATGTGTTGTCTTAAATCACTTTCTTTGTAGCTGGGACAAAATAGTGACCTGGTAACTTAAAGGAAAAGTTTATGCTGGCTCATTTCAGAGGGTTCAGTCCATGGTCAGCTGGCTCAAATGCAGAAACTGCGTAATGGAAGGAGCTGCCACAGAGGAAAGCTGCTCAAGGAATGGCGGTTAGGAACCAGACCCTTTGGCTCTGAACACCTCAGTTGATCAATCCACTGGTGAGTACAGTGTCCCCATGATCCAGTCACCTTCCAAAAGCCCCACTGAGGAACACATGAAGCTTTGGGGGACATCATAGATCTAAACCATAACATTTGTGCTTGTGGAAAATATGGAAGAGGCACCAAAGAAACCACGGGAGGAAAGGACTGCTCTCGTCACACCCACCTTACCTAGCCTGTCCTTCCTAATATTTGATCATGCTCAAGTGAGTTGAATTTCCAGCTTTTTGAATGACCTACTGCGGGCCTTTGACAAAATGATCTGCCTTATCTATGTCTTGGTGTTTACAGATGAGAAAAGAGAATTTAAAAAAAAATCTCTATCACTAAAGATAAGCTTTTGTTAGTACTAAATGGGATAATATAGTTAAAGCATTTACTACCGGTATATCTGGTACATTATATGTGAACAGAAAAATGGAAATTCCTTCACCATTCTCTTAATATGAATTTCTCACTTGTGTCCTGTCCCTCAGGAACCACAGGATATTTAAGGGACCCATAGAGGATGCTAATCCTTTTTCTCTACAAAGTCTAACACAATTCCTTACATCTGATATGCTGTTGATATATATTTATTGATTAACACAAGCACTCGATAAACATTTTTTGATCGATCAATGCTGCAGTAGGAAATAAATGGTTTTAAAATGTTATCCTAATTTATTGTTAGAAGGCTAAGGTATTTGAAGCAGAGGAGCTATGGAGTCAACTTCTACATAAATGTTTAAGAAGGAAAGGTCTTTCCCTGGAATTGTAATAATAAGAACTCTTTAGGTATGCATTCTTCAATATGCCCTGCATAAGCATTAGCATCTATAAATTCAATCCTCAAACTAATGATGTAGGAGGCAGGGACTCCTATTCCCATTTTAAAATGAAGGTCAAATTGAGTGATGTGACTTTCCTGGAGAGAAATGTAAACAGGAAAAGCCAGTAAAAGGTGTTCATAGCAAGTGAGCCATACCCGCTCCTCTCTATGATGCTGTTTTGGTTTCTCTGTCACAAGACCTCACTGAGCACTGTTGTCCTGGGCTTCATATGTTTTATATTATGTAATACAGAGCTAGTCAGGATGCTTTCATCGCTGAGCTTCAGAAAGTTTAGATCTTAGCCTCCTCCAAGTATTGAACTGAGGTTTAATTAGCTAACTTGACTTCCCTTGGAGAAAGACACAAAAAGACAATTTCATTAAAATTACTCTAGTCATCGTTATTTCGTATGGGCTATTCCAACAAAGCTTTTCATACTCCATTCATATTGTATAATCATCACCTCTTGAAGCTCTTTACCTTTGAAGACCCACAACACAGAGCTGAGGTTTTTGAAAAGAGCCTTAGTATATAAAATGAGTTAGGGGCCAGTGATATGGCTCAGTGGCATAAGCGCCTGCCTGGCAAGCATGAGGTCCTGAGGTCAACTCCTGGTACCTACATAAAAAATAATAATAATAATAATAAAATAAAAATAAAATAAAATGAGTTAGTGAAAGTGTTTTGCTTGCAAACCAATTAAAACAAGTGGGCATCACAAATGCAAAACTGCCAACATCTTTCCCAGTATCACTGATGTAGCTGTCCAACATGTGCATGACTTCTATGTGATTTGATTTTACAAGGCCGGCCTTGCTGAAATACCAAGCCGATATCTTATCTCCTAAGAAGCCTTTATGTGTTAGGGAACATTAGATCATGTAGTTGAATTTTGAATCCCATTGACATGCCTTACTTTAAGAAACAAAAAACCAAATTGGTTGACAATACCATGCAGAGGTATAGAATTCACACACTCTTGATCCATGGTCTCTTACGCCCTCTGATACCTGCAGCCCATTAGCAATCATTCACCACGCACCTACTAAGTGCAAACTTCTGTACAAGGAGAGGAATGCTCTGAACCAGACCTACTTTCCACCCTTAGTGAATTTATGGAATCTTATAGGAGGTGAAAGCACACAAATAGATATCACAGAAGGAAAACGACACAAGAGAGCCATAGACAGATGTCACGAAGGAGTTTAGGGAAGTGTAAAAAAAAAAATCACTGCACTGGTTCAATCTGGCAAATTGTCTCCTCCGTGTATATTCCTCAGGTTTAAAGAATTCTGTAAAAACTTATCATCCCACACTATTCACTCTATATGCTGATTCTTCATGAATTAATCACCATCAAAAAAAAAATGAAAGCTTTTTGTTGTTTTCCTTTGTTTTTTGCCTCTTCCTCTTGGCTTTAGAGAGAAAGAGGTTAGTTATCTTCATTTTCTTTCCTGCTAATAGCAGTCTTGGCATCCTTAGAGTTAAATTTTCAGAGGAAATAGAAAATGGGTATTTGTCCAATTGTCTGCACTTAAGATCATGACTTCTGACCTAGGATCATCACTTACAAAGGACAATGGCGGAGAGATGACAACTGACAGCAAAATGTGCTGCAAGTTTTAAAGGTCAGACTGCAGGTGACCTGCTCTTATATGTGAATTTCACAGTGACTAAAGAATAAATGTTCTGAAGAGATTAGCTGGATAAAACAACTATTATAAACTTACCGTTTATGTATGTCAGGACAAATGGAGCAGTGTAATAGCATTTTTTTCTGAATTTCTTTGAGGTATGACAGAGGAAATTAATTTGGGACTAGAGAATAGGAAAGGAGAGTTATAAATTTGGAATTTGACAAATAAGGCATGCTTATACAATGTGCCAAGTCTGAAATAAAAAAATGAATGTGCTAGAAAATCCCAAATCCTTTTAAAAAATCTGTTTTCTTGAAATATTTTTGTTAGGCATTTGTCTATTTTTTGTTATTGTTCCTGTTTTTGTTTGTAAAATCTTGAGCCATAATCAGATCATCACTACTAACACCCTCACAGAAAAAATATATAAAGGGGATGTAATTCTGTTTAGTTATGTACAAGCTTGCATATAGTCATTTTAAGCTACACAGCCTTGAGTGGGGAAATGTAAAGAAACTACTAAAATTAAACAATAGGGCCGGTGAGATGGCTCAGCGGCTTAAGCGCCTGCCTTGCAAGCGCGAGGGCCCGAGTTCGACTCCCGGATCCCACATACGAAAAAGGGGCCGGTGATATCGCTCAGCGGCACGGGCGCGCAGGCACCCGAGGTCCTGAGGTCGACCCCCCGGTACCCACAAAAAAATAAATAAATAAATAAAATTAAACAATAGCATTTATATACATATATATGATTTGCATATAGGGCAACTGCAAAGTTAGGATGCTGATTTTCATTTATATATTATATACATGCACATATATTAGTCAGTACTCTTATTATATATGTGTGTAAATACACATATGTAAAATGCTTTATATTGCACTCAGTCCATCTGTTTAAGAAGTTTTCATATATTCTTGCAGAGGTAAATCTGAACATGAGTTTCCTGTTTAGGATTCAGTTTATTTCTGCCCAACACATGATAGTTAATGGCCCAAACCCTGTAAGCATTTCATAAATACTGTTTGCATTACATTGGATTGCATAGTGAACATTCAACATCATGGTTTAAATATGTAATCAGAACAGTTCAAGACTTGAGGTTTTAAAGTATTGTGGTGTTGAACTGAGATTCTATCTCACCCCAGAAAGAATGGCTACCATCAAGAAATCAACCAATAACAAATGCTGGAGGGGCTGTGGGGGAAAAAGGAACACTTCTCCACTGTTGGTGGGAGTGTAGACTGGTATATCTACTGTGGAAATGAGTATGGAGATTCCTCAAAAAGCTAGGATTAGAGGTCCCATTCCACACAGCTATTCCCCTTCGGGGTATCTTTCCCAGAAGAATTAAAGACATCACATCACAGCAATTTATGTGCTCTAGTGTTTATAGCAGCACCATTTGTAATAGCTAAATCTTGGAAACAACCCAGATGCCAATCAACTGAGGAATGGATTAAAAAGATGTGGTATTTTTATACAATGGAGTACTACTCAGCCATAAAGAAGGATAAACTTGAGACTTTTATTGGTAAATGGATGCAACTTGAGACCATACTCATAAGTGAAATAAACCAGACTCACATGTGTAAACATCATATTGTCTTCCTTGTGTGAGAAATTGAAAGAGTAAATACGGGCCAGTGATATGGCTCAGCAGCATAAGTGCCTGCCTGGCAAGCGCGAGGTCCTGAGTTCAACTCCCGGTACCCACATAAAGGAAAAAAAGGGCCGGTGATATCGCTCAGCAGCATAAGTGCTTGCTGGCAAGCGTGAGGTCCTGAGTTCAACTCCAGGTACCCACATAAAAAAAAAGAGTAAATAAGGTCTAAAATGTACAATAGACATTGTGAAATGGGAAGAAAGTGTTCAAAAGGAAAAAAGAGCTAGGATGGGTGAAAGGGGAAAGGACAGTAGGGAAAAGGGAAAAAATCCAAGTCAGTCATATTATTAGTGTCTCTTAGTTCATTAAAAAGGAAGATTTGTGCTAATATTGTTTAGAGAAATTTTATGCCCATATCTTGTACCCTGGGCAGCTACTTTAAAGATAACAACATATAATATATTAACTATTGTGATTCTCCTATTACTTCGTTATGAAATTTTGTTTTACCTTTTTTCCACAAAATAAAAAAAGTAAAAAAAAATCAAGTGCGGTGGTGTCAAAAAGTGTCTTTTCTTGGCATGAAGTCACAGAGCCTATGTATAAATTTCTGTCTGTCGTTAGTGATGAGATTTAGGATGTTTTCTTTAATGTCTCAGAGGGTACTTACCTAGATAAAGATTTGAAATGTTAAACTAAATAACAAGTAAGGGCTACTTTTATACACTGTAGATACTTGATGTACATATCCTCTTTCTCGTTTCTGTTCTAAGCACATGTTGGCTAGTTAATTATTGGAAATAACGTATTTGTGCTTTGTGGGTTTTAAACTTAAAGTCCTTCTCCCTCTTAAAAGAATACTAAGTCCTTCTCCGTCAAGGATATTAAGTGCTTTACAAACATTCAACCTTTGAATTACTTCAGTTATATTCTCCATTCTTAAGTTATATTCTTATTTTACTGCAGGAACATGTATTTTCCAGTATAATTGGTAACTATGATGGATCCCTTTGCATGCAAATGTGCGACTATTAACCTCCTCGTAGAACAGCAGCAAGGCTGACACCACAGTTAGGACACTAAGATCTAGACCCAGGACCTTTGTCATCATGAACAAATCTCTTCTTCACACCTTGGGCCCCAATTTTTCTATCTCCAAAATGAGGGACTGTAACCATAGCTAAGTGAGAGTGTAATAGTTTTGTGATTTTACACACGGAAACAGCATTTTTTCTTTACCAGAATTTATGGGAAACAACATAAATGAAATAGGAAAAAGACAATTATTTAACATGGTTTAACATGGAATCATCCATCTGAATTTCCTCTATTCCTCAAGTGTTCAAAATTGAAGTGCACTTTATTCTCAAATTCACTCTTTGTTCAGCCTGTGTATTCCAACCACTGGCTGAAAGTTTCCTGTGTGTCAGTGCCTTGGTGCTGTGAACCGCACAAAATACAACAGATTTACTTGTCAAGATGCTCACAGCATTGTGACAGAAAGAAACAGAAAAATAAGATTAAATAAAATCAGGTATTTAACTGGAGACTGAGATGGGTGAGAGTACTGAGTGGAGAAAACAATGCTTATCATTTTAAAGTAAATGAATTAGAAGTTTCCATACATCTTCCCAAGATGATTGTATCCTTAAAAAATAATATTTAGTCCAGGTGTGGTGGTACATATCTGGACCACCGTGAGTTCAAGGCCAGCCTGAACTATACAGTGAGACTCTTTCTCAAAACAAAACAAAACAAAACAAAACAAAACAAAAGTAACGTTTAAAGATAAAACAAGTCCTGCAATTCTGGACATGGAAGCTTTTCCCCAAAGTGCTGCATCCCTCTTACCCTGGTCAAAGAAGCGTTAGATACAGGGAGGGGCTTCTGACTCTAATAGTCTTATCCGTTACACCCACTGCTAATTTGTTAAATTCAACAGTCACTTATTGAGTTGCTTCCTTGTGCCAGGTACTGTTTGGACAGCTAGTGATAAAGACACAATTGTGCTGACAAAGACTTACTGCTGTTCCTAGGATGGAGGCAGGAAATACACAGATGAGTTGGGAGCCACTTGTAATACCAGAACGCACCACTCTGTTAAAAAGTGTTAATGAGGATGTATCGAATGCTTAGAAGAGTAACTTAAAGGGCACCCAATTGAAACAATTTGCTTCACCAAACAATGCAGTATGGATTGTTGGTCAAAAAAGGGAATAAATATCCATCAGTTGATACTGATAAAATGAATGATTGAAAAATTAAATCATGAGAAGAAACATATCTGTATGCAGAAGTGTTCTAAATAATCTACAGTGATCCTCTTCCTCAAGGAGTTAGACCTTCTTAAATATGGGCTGTAAGTAGTGACTTCCTTTCAAAGGCTACAGTATGAAAAGGGAGAAATCAGCCACATGAGAGAGGACAAACTAGACTGACATTGTGTCAGGCAGCTAAGGTCAAGGTCATTGTTCATAATTCTGAGAGTACACACACACGATATGATGTGATTAAGATGGTGCTTTACCTCTGTGAACTCCTCCAAAACTTCTAACTGCAATTTAATCATGAAGAGAACATCAGAAAATTTCCTATAAAGGAGCACCCTACAGCATGTCTGACCAGAGCTTCTCTAAATATTCAAGGTAACAAAAAATAGGTAAAGTCTTAGAAATTATCGTAACTAAGAAGAGCCTAGGGGAGACATGACATCTTAATGCAAGGCAGTATTCTGGATAAATTCCTGGGATAGAGAGAGGACATTGGAGATACGCTGAAGCGAATTTAGTAAACCATAGACTTGAAAAGCAATAATATGTCAATACTGGTTCATTAATTGTGACAAATGCACTGTAGTAAAATGAAATGTGGACAATAGGAGGAAATGAGTCTGTACTGTCTCCTCATTTCTTCTGAAAATACAAAGCTGTCCTAAAAGTAAAGTCGTTTAAAGAATCCTGCCATTCACGGAGCTTACTAATTCATGTAAAATAAATTGAAAAATACATAGTATGTAGATAAAATAAGATCTATTGGAGAAAATAAAGCAGGAAAACTGTTCTGAAAGTAACACAATTTTATATAACACAACCAGACAAGTTCTCCCTCAAAGAGTAATCGATGAATACAAACTAAAAAGAAGTGAGGTAGAGAATCATGCAGCTAAATGTAAAAAAATTCCAGGAGGAAATAGTAAGAGCCAGGGTCCTGAGGTAGGAGCAAACTTGTCATGCTTGAGAAACAGCAAAGAGACCAGTGTGGCCAGCAGCAAAAAGTGGCGTGAGAGATGCAATGACTGGACAGATCACATACTGCCTTTTAGTCGTGGTATTTTTCTCATGCTCACATATCACGATCTCTTCGAGTTGTGCGGATCACAGTGGTCAGGCAGAGCAAGGGACCGGTCATGAAGCTATTGCAGTAATCTACATGACAGAAGATAGTGGCTTGGGCTAAGGATTTGGAGACAGAATTAGTGAAAAGTTGCTTATTCTGGATGAATTTTGAATGCAGAGGAATTCTCCAATCAAAGAACATTGTTGAGTGTTTGAATGAAGAATGTGTGGGCAAACTCCTAGAAACAGCAGCAAGGATAAAGCTGTCATGAAGAAAATCCACAAAGAGCGCAAAAGGCAAAAAGGAGTGTGCTTGTGGTAGTAGACCGGAAGTTCACCGTCAACTTTCTTTTCTTTTATCCCTTGAATATATCTCATATTTTTCCTTTTACTGTCTCCTCCAATGCCCCATCACCAAATACCTATCAGTCATCTTCTGGATCTCTGTTAAAATTGGGGAACTGGACTCCCTGTCCCATTCCTTGTCCTCCTACTGCAAGTTTGGATCCTGAAAATGAATATGATCTTTTAAAAATATAAATGAGATCAAGTCAGTTGCTACCTAAAACCCTCAAAAGGATTTCTGTTCACTCACTGAAGCTAGATTCCAAATGCTCATCGCCTCCCCTTCTCCAGGGCATTTGCAGGAATGATTCTTTCTCTGGAATACTCTTCACAGGACTGGCACCTTCTTGGCCTTTGGAAGCTCTTTTTTTTGTTCTTTATTTAAAATAAACATTCTCCCTTTTTGTTATTTGATCTTGGCAACATGTTTATTTCTTACAATTTGTCACTGTGGTGGTTTTATTTATTTGTCTTTCCATCTAATGTATAAATTCTATGGTATCGGGGTCAAGTCTTTTCAGTTCAGTAATTTGTTTCCATTGCATAAAGAAGTACTTTAAGTATAATTGGTGTGGGATCAATATTTGCTCATTTAATATATTTATGAATTTTTTTCCCTATCTTATCTGTACATACTTTGGGCAGATCCTTTGCCTCAGTTCAGTGCCCTCAGTCTAGTTTCCTGACTAGGGGGTTGATAGAGAAACAGCGATTCATGCTTAACCTGCAATAGCTGCTTTGAGGCTAGACTCAGGGCCAGACCTAGCATCCCGTGGGTCTCTGCTCTGCTCAAGTAGAGTAAAAATAGTCACTGCTTAGCAACCAGCGTTTTCTACTAAGCCCTCTCCTCTTAAAGGCAGAGCAGTGTGAGGGCTCAAATAGTGAAAGGATTTAGGCACTGCTAAGTATATTAAACAATTAGGGAAAAGTGCTTTTAAGAAAAGGCTCCAAACAATTGCTTGAGAAAGAACAAGAACACGACATGCTAATGATGAAGGGATCCTATTTTACAGGAAGCCTTTGCATCTCCCAAATTAGGTAGTGCACTCAGGTCAGAGCATGGGAAGCTCTTTACATAAACTAAGCTGGACTAATTGCACACAAATCTTCCCTTCCTCTTCTGTTTATCTTGATTCATTGCTCTTATTTTAACTCCACTCATCAACTAGGGAAGTAAGTTCAAACCCAACTAGAAAGCAGTTTTATTTATTAGTGTGGGGCTTTGGTTTTGAATTTTAATCTGCGATCTGTTTTATCCAGACTTTGACTCTGTTTTTGCACTGCATTTTTGCACAAATATTTGCAAGCCACCACTGCTCAAAATTCACTTTCCTCCACTGTCAAAGAAGGTGTTTTGGTGACCTCCAGGGCCCCTTTAAGATCTAAAAGAAGCCTGTCTGTTTAAGCACTGATCGTTAGTGGAACAGAGAGCACATATCCATTGATTTCATCTGTAAGCTTATCCTCCAATTTGTTGGCTCCAGGGTTCCCACTTAACTCCCCACCCCACAGATTCCCTTTCCCATGCAGCTTGTTTCTATTCTGCGTGGTCACCTATCATTTGCCTGGCAACGCTAGTTCAGATCTGGCCAAGTCTGCTAACCTGTAGCTGGACCACACGTTTTTCAGTGAGGTCTAAACTCCCTCCAAGTTTACTTTTATTGGATACTCCATCCATATTGTTGTGCCATCTACACTTTTCTTATATCGATAGTTATTCTTTTATTGTAGTTAATAACTTTTTATGCTCAAACCCTCCTATTTCACCTACTACATATTTTGTGCCTCCTAATTGGACCCAGACTAGTATATTGGTGGAATTAACTTTTTTACTTTTTTTTTTTTGTGTGTGTGGGTACTGGGAGTCAACCTCAGTCCCTCGCATACCAGCAGGCGCCCGTGCCACTGAGCGATATCACCGGCCCTTTTTTCGTATGTGGGTTCTGGGAGTTGAACTCGGGCCTCGCGCTTGCCAGGCAGGCGCGTGCTTACACCGCTGAGCCATCTCACTGGCCCAAATTTTTACTTTTAATCAGGGTATTTTATGAGGAGGAAAGTGAATCTCTCTATCATAAAAAAGTGACATTTTAGGTAATATACTTTGGAGAGGATAAATTTTCAATAAATGTTGATCTCAGCTTAACCTGGTTGAGTTAATTCAGCAAAAAAGATTGTCAAAGACAGGTCTAGCAACCAACCCCAAGGAGAGATTGAGAAGCAATTTAAGTCACTGAAAATTGCACATTCAATTTCAATTCCAACTCTACCCCTTCTTTCCTTCTTTTGCACATTATCTCCATATGTGAATTAAAAAAGAAGGGAGCAGGACTATAATTAGGGTGAAACTGACCTCTTTAAGAAGCTTTTGTCTGGATGTTTCTATCCTTTAGGAGTTTGTGAGTATCCATCTCAACTTGGAGGGAAGTCTCTAGTGGGAAGACACAGAAATTAAATTTTTGTCTAAATTAGTTTTCTGTTTTTGCTAGTAGATAAAAACAAAAAGAGAAACTTCATTAAGCTTTCCAATAACACGTGCTGGGAGGGATACCAAATATATACTACAAAATAAAGAACCACAAAGTTATGTGTAAAGTAGAAACTAAACACTCTGCAGTTAAACAGGGCTAAATGAAAGTTGAGTCTGGTAGATTTATATCTTCAAGACAAGTTCCTAAAATTTTGCAGCTCTCTCCCAAAGGACAGAAGGTTTAAAGTTATGGGTATTTCCTATCTCTCCTGATTTCTTTTTGTGAAAGCGGAGCCCTTAATGAATTTTCAGAAAGATTCATAAATAGAAGATTTGCTCTTCTGGTCTGAGTTTCTCTTACAGCGTCAGAGGATCACATTGTGCTGTGCTTGCACAAAACAATAAGTCTGGTCAATTCTTGTTGAAAAGTAAAGCAAACCAAGTAATGAAAAATGAATCACGGGAGATCTCAGCTACAAAACAACTTCCTTGGTCCAGTTTTTCAGTTTCCAAATGATCATGTGCATACGAATCTCATATGCAGTATTTATACACAACTATAGACAGTTTGAAGTGGGCATATGGAATTTATAAGCAGATATGTATTATCAACCCTTAACTGGAAATTATCTACCGTATATGTGCTTCAGATAAAATCACCTTAAAATATTAGTACTAACCAGTGGCAGCACTTCTAATAAAAATATCTACTAATTATTGAGAGCATTCTCTTTGCCATGTGCTGTGGTAAACACTTCATTTTAGAGATAAGTAATTTGATTAAGTTCACACAGCTGGAAAATTGGAGGTGTTAGAGTTAAACTCTGTTGTGTTTTATTCCAGAGCCATTTATTTATACGGCCACAGTTGAAGGGAGTCTGGAGATCATGTTGTCCATGCCTTATTTTGTGGGAGAGCAAGGCCTGAGAGGAGAAATGACTGTGTAAAATGAACTGAAAGAGTCAGAGCTCAAATCTATGTCTCCCGACTCCATGTCATTATTTTCCATCCCCCAGGGCTCATGAGGGACTTTCGTCCCTGGCGCTGTGAGTGTGTGTTTCTAAGTCTGCTTGAATCAGGAGGTACAGTAGTGAGGAGAGGGCAGAAGTTAAATTTATTTAGAATTCATGAAATTTTGTTACGTTCAGGTATGACAATAAGTCCAATACATTTTTATTGATGCTTGCTATGGGACAGTTACTGAGCCAGGTGCTATGGGAAAAGAATAAATCAATCACATTTAATACTTTCTTTGAAGGATTTATAGTATAGCAAGGGGAATAGATAATTCCATAAACTCATTCAATCCATGTTATCCTTATTTAAGCTCAGAGGATATTTTTAAAAAACAGACTAATCATTTGCATAATTCATTAATGTGTCTTTGCTAAATTGTAAGTTTCATGGAATAGTGGTTAAGTGGTCAATTTATAGATTTACATTCCCCCATTGAATTCAAATACCAGATATACTATTCGTTAATCTGGTGACTTCGGACAGGTTGCTTGATTATCAGTTAACTTGTATTTAAATTGGCATGGGAAAATAAAAGTATCTGCCTCACAGTGTGAGTTAAATTAGTTCAGAAGAAGAAAGTCAGGCAGGACAGCACACCAGCAGGCAAGAAGAAAGGCAAGAGGAAAAGAGAGGGGAGGGATGTGAAATGATATTTGATTTAGAGGAGAAAGCAATTAATTTCAGTAAGTAAATTACTTCTTGGCTCCAGGAAAGCAGTGAATGGTATCTGAACTAAATTTAAAATCTTCATAGAATTTCAGTATGGACAAAGAGCATAATTTATTCAACTTCATGTTTGTCTTATTGCCACAATTCTAATAAATTTATAAAAATATTTAAAAATATTTAAAAAATCTTTCCACTGGTCTAAATGGATAGATGACCCTTTGCATCCTGAAGTTTAGGATGGAGATTTGCAACTTGCAGCCCATGAGCCAAATTTGCCCACAAATGTGTCTCAACTGTTCCATGAAGGTTTTTAGACTTGAAATTACTTGCTAACCTTTAAAAATCAAGAAATTCTGTCTAAATTTTGGCATGTCCTGTATCTTCATCCTTGCTTGGAACAGCCAGGAATGACTAAGATGTAGAAATTACTGTCCCAGTTTTATAAACTCTAAAAGCTTTCCAAATTCCTACATGGCACAAAAGGAGGGAAAAGACCCCCTCACCTCCAACACTCGCCTCTCCAAAACAGTAGCTGAGATCAAATTCTATGGCAATCCTGTGTGCAGAGGCATATCCAGACATATTTGATTTAGAATAATAAATACGTACGAAGTTTTGAAAGCACCAGCCTGGCAAGCTCAAGGTCCTGAGTTCGACTCCCGGTACCCACATAAAGGAAAAAAAAAAATCAGAGACAAGAAGTTTTGAGGTCACATGAACAGAAATAAATCTTTTTTTCACAAACACAGATTGAAGGGGGAAGGGGCATTCTAGGATGAGAGAAAAGACAACTGAAAGTGTGTTCCGGGTGGGTAAATACGTAAGAATTGTTGCTATGCATGGTGGAGTGAGGTGGCAATGAAAACAGGAACAAGTGGGAATTGGAGAAAGGTAGGTTACAATCACAGCATAGAACTCCTTGAATGCTAATCTGAGGAAGATTTGTTAACCTCTTTCCCCTTTCTCATTCATTTTTGTTGTTTATGTTTTATTTTTAAAAGTTTCCTTTTTCATTTTTGAAAAATGCTTAGACTTTATCAAACACATGTAATAACACTAAAAAATTAAAATTAAAAAATCTGTAATCACAATGCTCATCAAATCAAATGCATTTTTTCCCTACATCCCTCTTAGGTCTCCCCCCCACCAGGGGTGTCATGTATTTTTTAAATTTTTTAGCAGTACATGTTTGCAGTACATAATGATTAGATTCCTCTTGGGGAGTTGTTACATGGACCTAACACATCTTAATTCATTTTTTCATCTCCTTTCCTTCCCCTCTCTCCCTGCTCCCTCTATCTCTTGGTCCCCTTACCTATTGCAGAAGATCTATCTCCCTCTTTTCTATTATGTATCTTTTACTTTACACTTTATTTATATTTTGAATTTCCTACATGAGAGAAATTATGCACTTGTTCATTATTTATCATGGTCTTTAGACAATCTCTAAAATATATCTGCAGTAGAGATGTGTTAGGAATGAGTCTTTTTCATGGCTGTAATGCTGGAGCAGAGGCCTGATTCTGGGCATCCACTGAATCAGAGCTGGTCACGCACCCCAAAAAGTAAATTGAAGAGACAAATGGGGAAGACAGGAGTTTATTATCAGTGTGGTCCCACTGGGGAGAAAAACAGCAGTCTAATCACTGAAAGTCTGACTCTCCGAGCAGCTATCAACAGTCTTGGGGTCAGACAGGAAAAGAGAAGAGCTTGCAGTGCTGGTGATCTTGAACGGGCCACGGTCTTCTTGATCATTTTATCAGTTTTGGCCCTGTGAGGTCTTGGTGAAGTTACTACAGCTTGGGGGAGTAATTTAGTCCCTGTAAGGAGATGATTATTCTCTGCTGAGGAGGCAAGTTCCATGAGGGGGACAATCGGCCTACAGGACTCAGTGTTCTGGAATCTGGAAAATACTTGGTGACTTCAGCCTTATATTGGTGACTTCAGCCCTGAAGAAGGAGGTTGACAATTTTAGATGAGCACCCTTTACATGATTAACATGTGTAACTGCTGACTTGGGCAAGGATTTGTCCCAGAGTTTTAAGGTAGTACAGGAGATGGATACAAAATGCAAGCAGAGATGCCAAACTTTAATCCTGCTTTTAGCTGTCCATTGTACATCTATAAGGCCTGAGTGAAGTCAGTGCTTTTTAGCAAAAGCAGCGTCTAAGCCCTTGTTACAATTTTGTCCTATAATCATCTGCCAGTTAAATTATCCGGAAGTATTTTAGTGTTTGAGTTTTCTAAGTGCTTCCATACACACTACAATTATTATCCCACAACAACTTCAGATGTGGCTGAAATTATATTTGCTCTAGAGGCAGCTGAAAACTCAACTTTTAAATCACAACACCAACCACCAGATAAAGTTAAATTCCACATCATAGTCCTCTCATTCTATGCAATAATCTCAGTCATCACTGAGTTCCATTTAGTCTTTATGTTCTGGAACCTATGGACACACAAAAAAGGTTAACCTACTCAGTATAGGACTAATGAGGATGAACTTACAGAGATCCAGATGTCCACCATGCTGAAGCAGGGTAGAGCAGGATAGTAGGATTGCAGAGTGACCAGTCTGCAAGTGCAAGGCCTGTAATCAGTGGTGGCGAACCTATAGCATGTGTGCTGCAGCAGCCATGCAGAGCCCTCTCTGTCAGCACAAGATAACAACACACACAGGGGCCATGTGCATGCTCAGAAAGGATTACGGCACCAGGCGATGACATCAGGAGCAGTTTGGGAGATCAGTCTCTAAAAGCTTTGCCATCACTGGCCTACATCCTTGGAGGGAGAAGTGGAACATGAATGGGAGATGCTCAAGGCTTAGGCAGGAAGGCATCTGTGTGGTGGGGCCGGGATTCTATTTATGAAGACCAAGTCTGCAAGGAATAAGGAAAGGTCCATATCCACAAGCTCCTGGGCAATGAGGAAAACAGGAACTGTACAGAAGACCCCAGGTAAAAGCTAGAGTTTGAGTATTATAAACAGCAATGTTTTCTCAAATTCTCAGGTGCCTCTGAATCCCCTGAGAGGTTTTTGTTTGTTTGTTTGTTTTTCTTTTTTAAAATACTGGTTCTATGGGGCCGGTGAGATGGCTCAGCGGCGTAAGCGCCTGCCTTGCAAGCGCGAGGGCCCGAGTTCGACTCCCGGAACCCACATACGAAAAAGGGGCCGGTGATATCGCTCAGCGGCACGGGTGCCTGTTGGCGCGCGAGGTCCTGAGGTCGACCCCCCGGTACCCACAAAAAAAAAAAAAAAAAAAAAAAATACTGGTTCTGATTGTATAGATCAGGATTTGGCCTGCTCTTCTGCATTTTTAACAAGTGACAAGGTATTGCAGATGCTGATCATAATCTGCTGAGTAGCAGAGCTCTACAGTAAAACACAAATCAGGTCAGACTGGCTGCCAGGCCCCTCATGCAACCTTAGGTGAGAAACTTTTCTCCAGGGGCCCTAGATCTGCCTTGGATGCACTATATTTGTTTTGTGCTTTCAAATCTGTGAGTAGACTCCTCAGTATAGGGGCAATGAGAATCCCAAGTTCAGGCTAGGAAATAGAGATCACCAACCCCTGCTACATGGAATAGGAGAGCACGGCAGCACCACACACAGGTGAGCTTGTGCCAGGTTCCAGGCACTGATGATGGCTGTAATGGAGAAGACTCCCAATTCAGCGAGCGCATCTCATTCAGGCCAGTTCTGAAGTGAATAATTTGACAGATAAATTGCTTTTTAAACAGGCTGTCAAATCTGCAGAAAAATCGGAATTCATCATTTTAGACCCTGCCTAGGTCAGGGGGAAGTAATAACTGCTAGATTTTTCATTGTGTTAAAACTGGCAGTAAAGTCGGTAGCATGGCTCAGCCTGTGCAGCTTGCCCAAGAGAGCTGAAAATAGGCTCCACTGGCAGAGAATGTCATCTGCTGTGTTAGAGATTAAAACAAAAGCCAGATGGGCCCCAAAGACAGAAGTGATGGGGCAGATGGAAATTGCCCACCATAGACTAAATAAAATGCAGGATGAGAAACTTGCTCAAATTCTACCCTTTTGAACCAAAAGGATGGTAAAAAATATTCACCTCAAGATGAGCCAGGCAGTTATCTAAGTAGTGAGACAGTGAGGCTTCCAGGAAGGTCCTAACTGGCTTTTCCTGTGAGCGAATTCTGGAACTCGGACAGGATGCCCACAGAGTGCTCCCTTTGATGCAATGCAGTCGTAGTATCGAGGGCAACCTCTAGAAATAACCAGCTCGATTAATAAGAGCCAAGTAAATCCGTAAAAGATTAGTGCTTAAAAAGGCTTAGGTTCTTCTAGAGAGCCCCAGCTTCAGCATTTCCATTTCGGGTCCATTTTATAGATGTATAGGAGTGTTTCAAGAAAGGCAAGTGTCACTTCTCAAATAGATGTGCTTAAAGTTAGGAAGAGGGTCAGACATACTTTCATCAAGCAAAACAGGCAGTACTAAAGCCATGTAGGTAATTTGGTTTCACAAATACTGGGGTTTTTTACTGCTAAATGGAGCTCAGTGCCTTTCCAAACTCTCTTACCCATAGCCATGCCTGTCTGATGGGTATCTAGAGCTTCAGGTGTAGCAGGAAGCAGTCCCTGATGGCAGATGCCCTCTCTGCTGCTATGATGCCCTGGTATCTCCACCCTCCACCCCTAGGTCTTATCTCCTCCCCTATGTGGTTTTTTTTTTTTTTTTTTTTTTTCCTTTAGAAAAATCTGCAGTAGAAGCAAAGAACTGTTTGGTCTCCTTCTCTTACCACCTCTGCACCCACCCCCCCATAAATACATTTTTTCCCTTGAGTCAGTTTGTCAAACCTTTTGTTATTTTCCCTTTAGCATTACAAATAAGTCTGGTCTTGCCAACAGTAACCACACTACAGTATTATTTATATAGCAGCAACTGCTTCCTGCATCTGTGATTATAACCTAGGGGAAAGAACCAGAGCACCGCTGGTCTTTCAAGTATTTCCTTTTCGCTTAAGTCATTAATGTGCCAACATTCGGTGCAGGTTTTCTGCCATAGCTTTTAACCGCTCAACTAATGTTACTTTAAAGTGATAAATGATGCTATAAAAATGAGGAACCCTAGCTGAGGGATTAATGTGAGGTGGCCTTTAAAAAGGGTTTCGATTGTGTGTTTAAAATGTATTTGTTATGGGATTCCTTGAGCATTTTAGTAATACGCCAGTCTTAAACCCCTGCACTCTGATGTTGTCTGTTTAAACAATGTTAGATCATCGCTCACTACACAGGCATCACAGATAAATCTCACTAGATGAAGCTTCTTTAGTCCTTTCCAGATAGGAGTCCATGGAAGGCAAGTGATTAAGCGGCTCCTCTGAACCCATTACCATTCGTTCAGCCACTGCCGTCCTCTTCCTGGTCCCATCTTCTCTGCTTCCCTTCACAAGAACCACCCTACTTTTTCACACACATGGGTTGAAGCCCAGCTCTGACATCCTACCACACAAAGGCAAGATTTGGCAAAGGATAAAATCTTCATTATGAAGAACAGGGATGTTTTATGTTAACATGCAGTTGTTCCAGACCACTTCAAAATTCATTAAAGAAAAGCTCAAACAGTTTCTCAGCCTCATCAGAGGTAAAATAAATCTAGTTTACTTTGTTCTCAATTTTTGAGAAGATTTTAAACTACAATATTTTCTCCACTAGTCCTCCAAGTGTGTACTTTTAAAGTCTTTTCGTCGTAAGACACATATGTTAACATTTGCTCTGAAGATAATTGCACTTCCATTAGCTAGAATATTGACATTAAATTATTGCTTAGTATCACCTGTAGTGAGTAGATGCTGCTCTATTATGCCTTTAATCTTATGTCACTATCTGAACTTTTACTAACACACAAAAACATTTATGATAAAGGATGGTGTTAGTATAAGAGGTGTTACAGCGAGGAGAAACTTTAATTATTCTACAGTCCTATCAGATATCAACCAGGCTTTGCAGAGAGGTATGTTTCCTTTTTAAAAAAAAAAAAAGTGTACTTCCTTTTCAAGTTAAGGCAGGTAGAAGTCTATGCAGGTTGGATATTATGTGTTACCTTCAAAAGTGCATCTAAGCCAGTTATTGTTTCCCACTTGCAACACAAATGGTATAGGCTGATGGAAAGAAAAGTTGGGAAACTCTGAAAATTATATTGCAAATTTAAGCCAAAAATACTTTCAGGGATTCCTTTGTGTCTTTTATCTTTTCATTAAGTCTTATTTTTTGTTTTGTTTTGGAACTGGGAATCAAACTCAGGACCTCGCGCTTGCCAAGCAGGTGCTGTGCCGCTGAGCTATACACCCAGCCCGCATTAAGTATTCATTGAACACATAAAAGTGTTCACAAACTCCTCAATTATCTTCTTTCTCTGGTTCTCTTTTCTTTTGGAGAATTGATTTGCAAGTGGCAGATCATGTGTTTTGGGACACATTCAGAGACGTAGAAAAATGCTCTTGGCCCTTAAATTTAAATCACCGAAGTAAATCATGAAAATTAAAGATCACTTTCTATCCATGGCTAATAAGCAAAATCACTTTCCTTTATTAAAGACCCTTATATAAAAACATATTTAGAAGGAAGGAATATTACAGAAATAATGCAGTGTAACTTTTGCTCTACCCGGGCCACCATTTTCAAATCCATGTTACTGACTAATCACTAAAATTGTGTTTTAGTTTACTGCTACTTAAAGTAAAAAATATTATTAAAAAAACAGTCATTACACAGTTGCGTGTGTCTAATTTTTCGTCTTTCCTATTTTAAAAAATATTTTATTAACCCCTCCATTTCCCTCTCCTTTCCCATTCTCTACCTTAAAAAAATTAAAGAACATTTCATTATATAAATGATTTATCAGCATTAAAATGTAACCTTTTATACCATCAGATCATCTTTATTCTGGCTAAACCTACAGTCTTTAAGGAGTGTTCTCGGTAGTCTACTGAGTTAGTTTTGATCAGATCTCTGGTTTCAGGGGTGAGATACGCTTATCTTCACATCCATCTTTAGAACTGTGCTCAATTGCTCTGAAATAAGCAAGACACTGAAATTAATAAAGGTAGACAGGGAAACACAGATGAGAAACCAAGGTGGTATGCAACTTACCTGCATGCAATTACAATATTGGAATATTAATGAAGGTTGTTCATTAGCATGCATGACTTGGTAACATCTGACTGTAATCTAAGCATTCTGGGATGCTGAAGGGGGAGGATCACAATTCAAGCCCAGCCTGGGTAATGTAGGAACTTAGGAAGACCGTGTCTCAAAAAAATAAAATAAAAAAAAAAGAGGTGTGTGTGTGATGTATCTCAGCGCAATGGCCCTGGGTTCAATCTCCAGTGTTGTCAAAAGCAATTGTAGGGCCGGTGAGATGGCTCAGCGGCGTAAGCGCCTGCCTTGCAAGCGCGAGGGCCCGAGTTCGACTCCCGGAACCCACATACGAAAAAGGGGCCAGTGATATCGCTCAGTGGCAAGGGTGCCTGTTGGCGCGCGAGGTCCTGAGGTCGTCCCCCTGGTACCCACAAAAAAAAAAAAAAAAAAAAAAAGCAATTGTAATTGTTGTATCAACAGCCACCTTTGTTCTACAATTACTTATGTCACATTTAGAATATTCTAATACTTTACTTACTGATTTCCCTGTTTTTCGTACACAATGTTCCACAATGAAAAAATTATAAAATGCCCTACTAAAAATTATTTATCAAATTTCTTAAGGAGTCATCTCTGAATATTGTGATTCTTAATCCTCAAGGACATATTGAAAAGGTGAACTATTAATCCCATCCCTAACCTAGTGAGTCAGTCTCCCCCCCTTTCTGACAATCACATGGTAATTCCTAGATCATCAACTATTAGTACACACAGCACAACCTAAACAACCCACCTTGCCTCAATCAGCACTCTACAGTGGGGCCTAATTTTTCACCAGCTTCCTTGGTTCCTGGATTAGCCAGATTTTTCTGGTTTGAGAATCAGAGATTCCTTGAGGTTGCTCAATTAAATGTTTACAAGATATGTGTGCATGTACGTATATATACATGCATATATATGATAGCCAATTGATTTCTTTTTTTTTTTTGTGGGTACCGGGGGGTCGACCTCAGGACCTCGCGCGCCAGCAGGCGCCCGTGCCGCTGAGAGATATCACCGGCCCCTTTTTCGTATACGGGTTCCGGGAGTCGAACTCTGGCCCTCGCGCTTGCAAGGCAGGCGCTTACGCCGCTGAGCCATCTCACCGGCCCTAGATTGATTTCTAATTAATGAGGGTCACATGGATTCAGAGATAGATGGAAGTAATCACGGTTACATAACAAATCTATAAGTAAGGGCTTGATACATAGGTGGCTTCAAAGAAGAAATTGTGTATAAGGGAAACACCGCAACTCAGAAACCAAATGCACTTTTATCTCTTGCATCAAATACACCGTACTTATCTCTCTTTCAAAAGCATGTTGGACTTTACATCTCTCTGCCTTCGAGAGTACATTTTTTTTAATCTGAAATGGTCTGCTTTCCCAATCTATATCAAGGACTTAATATTCCTACAAGAACTTTTGTCCATTTTATTTCATGAGGATTTCTAAACTATCAAAATAGAATTAAACTCCCTGTGTCATATTTTCTCAATGTCCCTTTAAAAATGCCTTTATTGATTTGCTTATTTATTTATTTTTGACTATAATATCAGTAGTTTTGACCCATAGTTAATGACCTTGAAGGTCGGGGACATTGTTGAATTTATTTTAGGTTTCCTCTGTATAGTTAAACATAGTGCATACAAGCATTAAACATCAAAATAGTGTCTTTGAATTTTATTTAATCATTTTGCTAATTCAAAATTATAAGCTTCAAATCATTAGTTTCAACTTCGGATGTGATTTAGGTTGGTGCTACATAGAGTTTGGTTGTAATATTCATGTAATATCAAAAAAAAAAACCATGAAAAGCAGCATCTACGCTATATGATCCTTCAAAAACCATGGAGATTCTAAGAGTTACTGTGCATCTTTTATTTTGTCTGATGATAAATTAAATAACAATATTGAAAACATCAAGGCAAAGTCAGATGTAGGGATGTGCACCTGTAGCCTCAGCTACTAAAGAGGGGATCATTTGAACCCCAGAGGGGTTCTAGACCAATCTGAGCAATGTAACAAGAATTCAACTCAACAAAACAAAAACCCATAAATTCCTATTACTTTAGTTATTCCGGGCTTTGTCTTCCCATTTATTAAAGTAAGAAGTTGGTCTGCATGTTCTATAAAATACCTTCTAGTTTGGACATGTGGTCATTGCAGGGACTTTAAGTACCCTTATCAGGATCACTCACCCGCCCCATCACTTCTTTCTTCTCTCCATGGCTCCGTCCATGGATGTTTGCATTTTTTTTTTCTTACTTATTTCTAAAGATAAAATCTGGGCCTCCAAGTTTATTGAATTAGCATTAGTCAGACACTGCTTACTCACCAACTTCCTAGAGTTTCACAATGACCCTTTTATCTTTCATTTCAAGGTACATTGGAAGAAATGCTGTACGTCATCTACCTTTTTTAATTTCCTGGAATTTAACTTAATTAAAATGCTTAGAATATTTTGTGTGACTACCCGACCTTATCGTCACAAGGAAAGGCACGGGGGTTCCGGAAAGTGTGTTGGAGGACACGCACTACGGATCCTTTCTGCTCTGTCTCTCCTCAGGGAACCCCAGACGATGAGTCAGGGTGGTGCTGGCAGTGTCCTGCGGGACCCCGGAAAATAAGATACTTGCAGTGATAGATGATTTTCTGTGGCAAATGCCGGGTTGTAAAAACAGAGTCTGAATGACTGAATTTACAGCAGTACTTATCTCAGAACGATAATTAACTCTTTTCTTCAAGTTTTCAGAGATTTAAACTCCTCCTACATGGTTGTAAGTATATCTGCTTTGGTACAGGCATGTTTAGATGTTCTGTTTGGATTCCAGAGAAGGACATCTCGTTTTTCTTTTCCTTCCTGAAGTATTCAGTACTTTTCCTCTGTGAGGTCTCCCCGTCTATGATGGGTGTTGCTCTGTTTTAGATTCCAGTGATCACACATGAACATGTAATTGTTACTCCATGATGTTAACATAACTCTTAACACATTGTGCCATTGCAATGTCAAGTGTTTGACATCAGATGAATTTAGATTTACTTCTGTCTCTGTTCACAGCCTTATACCCAGGATGGGATGGTGGGAGGAGTCTCTTTTAGATGTAGACCACAAAGGGGTTATTGTTGGTAGAGAATTTAGAAACAATAATAAAACTGACTAAAATAATCATTCTGGTTCTTAGTACCACCATGTGCAAGTGTTTCTAAGCAGTGTCAGTAAAAAATATATTCTCTCTCTCTCTTTCTTTCCTTTCTCTGCCAAATTTGAATCTATGCTCTTAAAAATATGGTCCGATGACCAATGGGAGTCCTAGAGACATTTTAGGAAGGCCATGAGGTCAGGATCATTTTTATAATAGTCTTAAAATGTCATTTACCTTACCTCAATAACTTCTTCAGTATTTAGTGAAGTTCTGGAAACCCTATTCTCCATTAGAGCAGGACACATTGGGTACAGAAGCAAATGGAAGTGTTTCACATAGGCCAAAATGTGTAACTATGTATTTTCATGATCATATTAAACATAGGACATTTTAATAAAATGAGTTTGTTCACATATTACATGTTTATTATAATTTTAATGCATATAAATACATCCACATAATACATAAATAATATTTATATAATATATATGTATAAATATAGATTTATTTTTTATACTATAATTTCTAATGTGGTAAATATCAACAAATTTCAGCCACAAGAACAAAAAAACTGTTTGAGGTCCTCAATAATTTTAATAGTTTGGGCCGGTGAGATGGCTCAGCGGCATAAGTGCCTGCCTTGCAAGCACGAGGGCCCGAGTTCGACTCCCGGAACCCACATATGAAAAAGGGGCCAGTGATATCGCTCAGCGGCACGGGCGCCTGCTGGCGCGTGAGGTCCTGAGGTCGACCCCCCGGTACCCACAAAAAAAAATAATAATTTTAATAGTTTAAGTGGATATAAGACCAATGAGTTTGAAAGTCACTGTTCTAAACAATTGCTAGAATTAATTTTCTTTTTGGTAACTGCATTGTATTCCACTGAAAGGATGCATTATATTAACAAGTAAAGCTGTCAATGGGCATCATTTCCAATCTATAATATTATCAGAATCCCAGTTAGTATCTTCACATGTGATTACTTCCACAGGTATTTATAAGGTGTCTGTATAATGCCTCATCCAAAGGAGAACACCTTTGAAATGAAAGAATGGAGGTATTAGTAATTATATGGTACAAGGTTGTGTAGATTGGGATTATATCCCAGAAAATCTGGGAGACATGATTATTTTACTTATATAATACCTATTATGTGCCAAATCATTGTATATATATTACCTTATTTAATAGTCCTAAGAGGTCTCCGGAATTTTTGTTATTATTGGCCCCATTTTATATATTAGAAGACCATGGCAAAAGCAAGTTTAAATAATTTTCCCAGGGCCGCGAAATTAGTAAATACAATATACCAGAATTCAAACTCATACAACATGGCTCCAGCCTCTATATTCTCTTAGCCACCACATAATAATGTATTCTTAATCTTTTTCAAAATTTACATTATTGTTGCCTCTTTTTCTCTTTTCTATTCTTCTACTGGATTGATTTTTAGTGTACTCTAAGATAAGGTATTTCAATTTTTTGTCACTACTAGTTTTAAGGTTTTTCATTTTCATTTTTATTTTCTTTGTGGTTAAACTGAACTTCTAGCTTTTATTTTAATATTAGTTAATAGCTTTATTGAGGCTTTATATAACGCTCATGGTAACACTTTAATTTTATATTTTCACACACATTTCTTAATATTTTGCTCACCATTGATTCCTATATCTACCTTCTTCTGGGATTTAATTTTTTTCTTCTAGAAGGAAAAGTCTGTCTGGGGAAATCTTTCTGTCTTCATTTATCTGCAGTTTTCTTTATATAGTCCACATTCTTGCTAGATTAGCTGGGTAGAGAGCATTATTGTTTGGGAGTTATTTTCTCTCCATATCTTAAAGATGTTATTTCATAATCTTGACCTTCACTTTTTGTTGAGCTATGTATGGTCAATTTGCAATATTTTTAGTGTCATATCTTTTCTATTTAGTTATGTTTTACATATTCCATTTGATGTAGCATTCTAAATTTTCACCAAAATGTGCCTAAGTATAAAATTATTCAGAATTTATGAAACTTTTCTTCTTGAGTATGTAGAATTTAATTTTGAAATCATGTTCTCTTCAAAGGTAGACTTCCTTATTTTAATATTGTCTTTCTGTGGAGCTCCTTTTAAACATATGCTGCCTGCTCATATTCTAAACTTCCCGTCTCTTAGCCCTTCTTCCAGGTGTCTCTCTTATTGGTGCACCACAGAAATTTTCTTCAGTTTATCTTGAAATTCTTCAATTCACCCTTTAGTTTTCATTAACTTCCTGTAAAGTATTTTTATTGTGTTATCATTTCAACAAACCTTCTGTGAGGTTTCCTTTTGACCTGGATTGTAGCACAACTCTTTAGAGTGGTTTATGTTTATTTCTGTTAGGCACACACTGACTTTAATTTTTATCTTAACTATTGAGATGAAAGTTTCTACATCTTGCAGCTATAGGAAAGTTAGACTCTGTGGTTCAGACCCTCTTTTTCAGCATCCTACTTATGCAAGCTAAAGTGAGTTCATTAGAATCCAAGTGCTAGTCACATCTAATGCACTCTATGGTTTCCAGATTCTTTCCTACCACCTGGGAATTCTCTTGTCGTCTTGTTAGTTCGTGTACACGTTTTATATATTAATGTTAATGACAGCATCTCTAATTGTTCATAACAGGAGAAACTTTTTATTATTTTATCCCATCATTTTATCAGAATTGGATGGGCTGGCACTATCAACATTAAAATTTTATTTATTGAAAGATCACCATGCCAGACATCCTAGAAGAATAAGGCCATACTTTTCCTAGAGATTTTAATTCAAGCTTGTGTTACGGTAATGACACAAAGAATTCTCCACTTAGAAATGGTAGGAAACTAGGGGGTTACTTGGTCAATCAAAACTACTCAGCAAAACTCAGAGCAAGTACCCAAAATGCCCAGCTTCCTTTCTAGGTTTTTCCTGTATATCACAATATCGAAGAGCAGGAATGAATATCCAGGTCATAATAATACAACTAATCATGTATTTGTGGTTCCAGAGATGTTATTAATAAATAAATTATGAGTAAAAGTAAAGATTGTAGAAGTACATTAACAGGGAATTATGGACAAGTTCCTTGAAAATATAACATGAAAGAGAAAATAAATTATTCAGTCATTGAAATTCTGAGGTTCTCAACAATCATTTTCGGTATTTATCATGCCATATTCATATATACCATCCCAATGTGAAATTTCCAATACAGCATGTGAATTAGCTGATAAAGTACCTTAAAGCAGAATATATTTAAGTATTCATTGCTAAATGGCTTTGGCAAGGAAACTGACTTTATAATGCTTCATGAAAAGTGCCAGCTATTATCAGCTAATTTCAAAGTCCAGTCTAAAACTGTATTAGTATCTCAAAAATGGAATAAAAACTGCAACTCTTACATCTTTAAAAGTCATTTGCTTCTTTTCTGTCCTTTTCCCCACAGGATTAAGTGAAACTTAAGGCTTGAAATCACAAATAAATTATTTTTTCATAACTTTTTTTCCTGTGTGCCAATAACAAGTTAGATACGAATTCTAACGAACAAATGGGTGTATTCAGGGAGGTAGAAATAAAAGTAACTGCACAAGAGAGCAAATGTAATTTAAAAATTACTCCTTATTCATTTACTGAAGAGTGAAAAGCTTATTAAGTTCAAAAATTATAATCACAGTATTTTAAGTCTTAAATCCGTAAATTTCAGATGTATTTTATTGCATTACTATTCTTAGTGCTTAGAACCATTAAAAAGCTTTCTGAAAGTTTCTCTTACTATGGGCTCATCATATTCACAATTGCCTTCTCTAAAAAATGAAAGAGTTCTATAAGTTAATAATCAGATAGGATTTATCCTTAATTCCAAGCTGGCCTGAAATCTAGGCAAAAAACCCCAAAAAATATGCAAATGGCCATGATAGCTCAGTAGAAAAGGATTATTTTAGTTTCAACTATGAATTTGGCAACAATGTAGATAAAAACTTAATTACTCCATGCTTCTTAGGCTCCTCTTTTAGTTTTGCAAAATGATGAATTAATGCTGAAATACTTCTCAATAGCCAAAGTTAGAAAACAAATCTAATGAGCTAGCTGTGTCAGCATTCTAAGTATAATAACCTGTTATATTAGATAGAAATCTAAAATTTATGAAAAATTTCCACAGAGAGGCTTAATAATGTAATTCCAAATACAGTGATGCTCTGAGATGCAAAGTGACTTTTCAAGCACAATCAACTAATTAATTCCAAACAGGAATAAAACTCAGACTGCTTTTCCTCCATTCTTTAAGTCTCATTATACACTGGTGGTATAGAATAAACAATTGAATACAGTTTCATTTGTCACTATCCCTTGTTTTTCCCTGTAACCTAAAGTGTAATTACCTATGGACTCTAGGATAAAAAATGAAAAAAACACTTGAACAGAAAACACTGAAAGTCTTGGTTCTGATACAGTGGTTGCGAGCCCCTGGTAGCATAACCTTCCTGCTGATAGCACTTTAAAACTCCAGAAAAATAAGACAACTGCACTGTGGTTACTAGGGATAATAAACAAAAGTACATAGATTATGGAAAGGAATCAAAATGTGGAGAAAGAGCAGGTAATGGGGCAGAGTTGTTTTCAGGTTTTCCTCTCTTTGGCAGTACTTGCTGGGGAGGCGCAACCCCAGAGGGGTACAGTGCGGGCTGCTAGAATCTCAAAAACTCAGCCTTTTCTTTCTGGTCACAGGAACTAAGACAAGAAGCAAAGGCGGAACGAGGTGAAGGTGGAGGGAAGAGACCTTTAGAAAGGTCCTTTAATTCTGGAGATGACACTGTACAAGTCTCAGCCTAATGACACGCACAGGATTGGTCCAAACAATAGAGGTGAGTTTGGAGGAGATGAACTGAGATTTGAGCCGTCATTCTTAGAAGGTGAGATAGGATTTGCAGTTAAAATGTAAATAGTTTGAATGCTTGCTAAGAGGAAAAATAAGAACATTTTCCTAAGAATTATAGCAGAACCCACTCTAATAGAACCAAAAGGGAGAGGTAGGGTGAGTTCACTTACAAAGGGTGATCAAAATATACGGTTAATGTTTAAACAAAACATATTTATAATCCCATTAATCTCCTTCAAAATACTCTTTTTTTTTTTTTTTTTTTTTTTTTTTTGAGACAGGGTCTCACTCTGTAGTTCAGGCTGGCCTCGAACTCATGGTAATCCTCCCGCCTCCGCCTCCCAAGTGCTGGGGTTACAGGTGTGAGCCACCATGTCCGGCGTACTCCTCACTTTAAACACACTTCACGTCTATCATTCTTGTTAGTTTCTGAAGCAGTTCTGGAAGTCCTCTTTCAAGACTGTCTTTACAAGGTGTGATAAAAAAAAAAATATGGTGAATGCTGCTGCCCAGTGCCATCCAACAGAAAGGCGGGCTCATAAAAACATGGTGCTGTGTCCTCATCCACCTTATTCACTGGGTCTGGCACTGTGCAACTTCTGACTCTTTCCTAAAATCAAAATGACCGTGAAAGGACATCAAGGAATGACCGTGAAAGGAATTGATTCAGGACATCAAGACAGCTTCAACAGTGAATCAAAGACATTCAAGGAAAAGTCTTCCAGAACTGTTTCAGAAAGTGGCAAGAGCAATAGGATAAATGTGGTCAAAGGCAGGGGAAGTATTCTGAGTGTGATTAATGGTAATGTGTCTTTTACTGCAACAAATTTTTTGAAAGCAATTTAAACATTCGCCACATTTTTCAGTCACACTTCGTATTTTATGCAGTGGAGATGCTCATCTTTTCCTGCCCATAGGCCTGAAGCTCCAGAGCCTTTCAGACATTTGGCCTCAGACTGAGAGTTCCACTGTGGACGACCAGGGTTTTCAGACCTTTGGGCCTCGACTGAATTATACCACTGATTTCCTTGGTACTTCAGCTCACAGATGACGTACAGGACATCTTCTTGACCTTCATAATTGCATGAGCCAATTCTTGTAATAAATCCATACATATATTCTATTGGTTCTGTTTCTCAGTAGAACCTAGTACATCACCACAGATCAGGTATAGATATTAAAATGAAAATGAGAAAATATTAGAAACTTTTCAATGCAAACAAATTTGATAACTGAATTTGTAGAGAAGTATTATATCCAAATTGACCCCAAAAAGAACTCCCCAAAAGAATCTCATATAAATTGAACTTAAAATTAAAATATTCCTTAACGAAAAACTTCAGGCCCCTAAAATATTGTGTTTTCTGTCAAACATTTAAATAACATTTATCACCAGATTTATACATATTTCTTCAGAAAAATATAAATTTCCATGGGCCTGTGATATAGCTCAGTGGCATAAGTGCCTGCCTGGCAAGCGCAAGGTCCTGAGTTCAACTCCTGGTACCCGCATATTAAAAAAAAATGTATATATCCAAATAAGATACACAATTTTTTAAAAAGCACAAGAAAAGATGATAAAAATCATTAGCTTTTGTAAAATGTTAATCAAAACAACAATGAGGTACCATCTCACACCTATATCCACTATGACTAGCATTTAAAAGTCAGATAATAACAAGTGTTGACAACAGTGTGTGGAAGTGTGAATCTTCTTATATTGCTAGAAGAGTGTAAAATGGTACAGCCACTTTGGAAAACAGGCTGAAAAACAGTTCTTCAAAACTCTAAATACAGCATAACGGACTTAGCAATTCAACTTGTGTGTGTGTGTGTGTGTGTGTGTTGTGTATGAGAAATAGAAGAACTGAAAATACAAAATTTCTAGAGGGAAGCACTTTGTAAAGTCAGACTGGGCAAAAATTGAATTAAAAACATGTAAAGTCATGAAATATAAAGCAAAATATACATTGGATTATTCAAAATAAAGCTAACACTCCTAAGAAAATCAAAATATAAGCATCTGATTAAGAAAAACTTCACAACATATCAGCAAAGGATTTGTATCCAAAATATATTAAAACTTTTTATAACTCAGTAATGACTTAATCTAAAAAATGGCAAAATTTAAACAAAACTAAAATACGTCAATAGCCAGTATGCATGTGAAAAGATACTTAGTATTTTCAGTCATCAGAATCCTGCAAATAAAGAAAAAAATGACATGCAACCACATGTTCTTTAGAACAACTGAAATTAAAACAACCGACTGTAGCAAAAGAAAAAATATGGAGCAATTTTAAATAGTCACTGCTCGTAGTAATCTAATATGTTACAATTGCACTGAAAAATATTTTGAAATTTTTCTAAATAGTTAAGTGTATACTGCCTGGATGATTCAGCCATTCTATTCCCAAACCATTTACCAAAGTGAGATAAAAACATGTGTACCCGTAAAACTTGCATATGTATGTTCATAAAAGTTTTATTTGTCATTGATAAAATCTGTAAATGAAATCTCCACCAATGTGTGAACCCATAAATAAATTGTGACAAATGAAATGTTATTCAGTAATAAAAACAAATGAAACATTAAAATATGTAGCTACATGGATGAACTGGATTAAAAGAAACTGGACATAAAAGCATTCTAACTGCATGATTCCATTTATATCAAATTCTAAAGATTTCTAGTAAACCATAGCATTAGAAACCTTGTAGTGATTTCCTAGGTACTGTTTGAGAGAAGGGGCGAACTGCCAAGAAGCTAGGAATATTTGGTGTTTGTGGAATTTTTCAGTATCGTCACTGTAGTACATTTATGGGCATACACATATATCAAGTTCATTGATATATAGGTTTAAAGTAATTTTTAAATTTAGTCCATATTCTTTATACTATTATAAACTTGCAAAAGAACATAAAATAGAATAAAGTAATGTAATCTATTAATTAAGAGTCTTTATTCCCAATTAATCTCATTTAATTTTTCAGACAATATTTTATAATTGTTAGATCTGATGATTCATTAGTCTTGGTACATTGTGATATAAGCTATTCATAATCTTTTAGGTAATACAGGAAAATGTGAACCCCATGATTCTATAGATTCAATAGTAGTTAAAAGGTAGGTAATGTACTACTTAACAATTTTACAAGAACACAATAAATTGGAAAAATGACACAATCAGGTAACAATACACAGACGCTCACTTTCTCCATCAGCAAATAGTCTCTGCCCAGGGTAAAATGGAAATCTATTTACATCGGCAGAAGTTGTGGCAATAACGGGCCATATGAAAAGGAAATCAGATGAAGAATCGGAACTGCCATTTCTGGCTGTCTCCATAATTCCCTCTGGAGTTGACTCAGGCCAGCATTTCCACACAGCCCCAGGGTGCTGGGGTCTCTCTTCTACCTTCTGCTTTCGTGTAGTGGAGGCTATGAATGGGTTAACTCACTCCTCCCTCTAGCAAGTCTGGTTTTTTGTTTTGTTTTGTTATTTTTATCTTGCTTCACTCCCTCATGCCTCACTGTCCAAATAATTAACCAAAAAAGTCAGTCTTGCCTGAAAGGAAGAATAAGAAAACAGAGGACCATGCCAGTCATACGACCTCCCAACCAGTAGTATTTCTGTAGGGTTACAGGAATCAGGAACTTTTGGAACCCCTGGTGACCTGTGTACAACATCGAAACCACGGAGAGATAATCGATCACTGGAGGAATGGATAAATATTCTGATGCTTTCCTGGCTATTGCTAAAACTAGATTCCTAGAAACCCATATAAGCTTTTGTGACTGCAATTCCTGGCCAGATGGCGTATGAGGTGAAGCCCTCCATCTTCCAAATTGCTAGCTTGTTGCCAATAAAGTTCTTTCTTCTGCCACTCTATCTCTCCAGTTATTGACTTCATCAGATAGCAGTGGAACCAGACCATGCACATTTACAGTCACTCAAAAGTAAGTTCACTTGAGTCTTTCTTAACTTTGGTCCATGGTCTCTCCTCATTCCTCCTCCCTCCTCCCTCTTTCTTCCTCTTCTGGGCTCCCTCTTTACCCTCCGCTCTTCTGTATCTTTCTTCTTCCTCCTCCTCCTTGCCCTCCTCCTGCTTTTACTCCTTCCTCTCTTTGTCTCTCTCTCCTCATTAAATACTTAAGAAAATATCCCTCTCACCTTCCCTTCCTCTCTGCTCCTCTTCCTTTTCTTCTAATACATTGTCTTCTCATTTATATTGTTAAAGGTTAAATTGATCTGTTAAGATACTGAAATATTTCATCTCTTTCCTCCTATTTTTTACCTTTCTGTACTAATTTAGGGAACCTGAAATTTAATTCAGAAAGCTGTTGAAAGCCAATAGATATTTTGCTTAAGAGCCAGAACTGTATGACTGACATTAGAGTTTTGTAATATCCATCTGTATGGGAGATTATATTGGGAGAAGAACAGAATGATAGGAAGGGGAATAGAGTAAGAAAAACTATACTAAACTAACTCACTAATGAAAAAACTGTTGAATACATCCAGTCCTTCACTGGTACAAACAGGAGAGACCAGTCTTGGGAGTCATTGAAGAGAGAATTTGTGTGTTGTTGAGAAGCAGAAAGTGAGTACTGTATGATGTTGTCAGAGAGATTTTCATGCTCCTGCCTTGGGTAATGGTGGATGGAGAAATACCAATGATAAAATATTGAATGGATGATAGCTAAGTACAAGATGATGTGTTGGGATGTGGATAGGTTTATTTGGAGCTATATGTAGAACTTTAAGTGTATACATCCACAAGATAGCTGAATATATAGATCGGCAGTTGAAAGAATTTTCAGCTAGAGCCATAAGTAGGGAAATATTCAGCACATTGATGACAATTAAAGCCAAGGGACAGGATGAGGTCACCTAGGGTCCTTTTATGAACAAGGCAAAGGGGTAAGCATGGTTATCTGGAACACTGGGGTTGAATGGGTTACTCAAAGAAGAGCCCCTAAAAATCAAAGGAGACTCTGAGAAGCAGGAAGGAAGTCAGAGTGTCACCCAAGTTGAGAGAGAAAAAAATTGGAAGATGAGTGACTGCCACTTTCAAATGTCAATTTTGTATTGCCACATTTCAGGTGGGGCAACCGAAATGCTTAGTTCAGAGAAGCGAAGAACTGTACCAGACAGCAGCAGAATTAAGTGCAAGTTGAATGGCTGAAGATTAATCATATAAAAAAGGGAGTAGATTTATTTTTTGTGGCTTGAGAGGGCAGCATTAGAATCAATGTCTAGAAGGTCCAAAGAAACCAAGTGAAGGAAGATAAGCTCCTCCGGATCATGTGAGAATTACCCAAAGATAGAAAGTTAGTATTAGATCGAAAGGGAAGTTCCAAGCAGAGGAAGAGTCCGTATCTGTAACACTATCCCCTAGAAGCACTTAATAAACAGTGGGTTGAATCATGGAATTGACAACACTGAATCATTTTAAACCAACAAAATGATTTTGTGATACATGTACATAAACTCAGCACTCTGGGAGGCTGAGGCAAGAGTTTGCAAGATTGCACCCAGCCAAGCAATGTAGTGACTTAATGAGACGCTGTCTCAAAATAAAAAAGGAGAGGTCCTGGGAATGTAGGTCAGTGCAAAAGTCCTTGGTTCAATCTCTAGTACCAAAAAAGATAATTTTATATGATTTAGTATAATATATATTGACTGAACAAACAAATGTATATATTAGATCAGGAAGTCCTATTGATTTTCAGTGGATAAAAATATAGCTAATTTTTAAAAAAATTGATTCTAAAAAGATTAAGGGAAATGAAAACATGAATTAACCACAAATGCAGGATAATACTTTTTTATTTCATTCGAAAGAGAAAGGTCTTATCTTCTGATTCAATTTCTGTTGATTTTTATCATCCATTTATAATGTTAAGTCTTACAGAAGGAAATAAATTGCTAGTTGTTGATTTTTTTAATGATTCTGAGTTACCATGAATATAATTTTCTCATGTTGTTGCTGGGGAGACATAAATGTCATCACAAGTGCAATTTTTTGCTCTTATTTTGATTTCCATTGACTAAGCCTTTCCATTTTCAGCCACTTAGTGTCACCCTATCACAACACAAATTACAGTCTAAATTACAAAGACGAAGTACTCTTTCCCTCAGCCACAGTGGAACACGGACTCCATGGAGCACAAATTGTTCCCTCAGGCATTCACTAGTCAATCTTTCATTTTCTTCATATTTCTCATTCAAGAGAATTTCTGGCAAAACTATGTGAGAGGAAAATGAATATTTTGCTTCCTTGATGTATTTATATTTATGCCTAAATTATCTTAATAATTCTTTCTGGAATCTGATCATTATTAGCATGTGTAACATCTGAATGAAAGTTATGTAAATATGTGACTAATTACTGATAATATCTGGAAGTATACGTAGCCATTTTCTGGCTGTTCGGTTAATAATGGTAAGCTCTCCACTTGACATTTTGTCTAGGCTGAGTCATCTCTGGGCGACATATTGTTCAAAACTTTTCTAAGCAATAATCTCATTTTATGAAGAAAAAGTTTTGCCTATTCTCTTTTTACTGATAGTTAAATCTTCTGTAGAAATTCTGGATGCCATTCTTAATAATATCTTTTATATGCTTCACTCTATTTCTTTGTTCACTCTATTCTTTCCACCCGACATGTCCAAACTTTTCACTTAACCTCATGTATCCTTCATGATCCATCTCCAATATCATTTATTCCATGGGACCTTCTGTAAAACATACATAACATTTTGAACACAAATTATCCACAGCAAACAAGTTTTGCAATTCTTCAGTTAATGTTTCATAATTGTGGAGAAATATTTCTTATCACACTTCTCAAAACATATTTTCTCTCATATCTCATTGGGGAGAAGTAGACACACATAAACTAATCCCACACCTAAAATAATTATTAACAAAGAGAGTGAATAGATCCCATTCATGGATATTAGAGCCGTCCACAGGGATATAACCTAAGCCTCACAAAAGAGGAAAAAGTAGTTCAATAAAACCAGGGTCATAAACAGAGAGCAGTAGGCAATCATCATCATGTTCAGTTCTTTCCAATGTTCAATTGATTGCCATGTCTTTAAATTCAAAACACTTTTTCTTTATACATTTGTTAAAGAAAACCTATTTCAGTCTTCACTGTATGTGACATCAAGAACAGACTTGATATTTTATTCTGTACCTTCAGGAACTGGTGTACAGTGGGTGCCAACAAGCTCCACGGAAACAAATTTCATTACAGTGACAGTCGCTTGTGTTCTTGAAGAACAGAATGATCGTATGTACCCCATGTCCAGCAGAAAATAAGTTGAAGTTAAAGAGAAAAGAGGAGCCTTTCAGTATGCCCACTATTAGCAAGCAAGTCATTTCTGCTCCTAATTTCCCCTTTGTCATTTCCTAACTATATGAATTTTTGAAAGTTACAAAGGTCCATAGTTTTATTATCCTCACCTGTAAAATAGAATGATTATATGCAAGTAACTCATGGTAAAGCTTAAATGAATTAATGCTGGTAAACGCTAGCTTCAGTTAGTGTGTATGATCTGCTTGGATCAGAAAATAATGACTATTTTGGCCAGAATGGGATGTGGAAACAAAATAACCTATCTAGAGCTCATAATTTCTCCACCAGGCAAATACAGCAAATTTCCATAATGACAGACGAAGCAAGAAAGTCACAGTTTTCCTTTAATAACTGTGACGAAAACAGCAAAATTGATAATTCTAAATTCTCCCATTACCACTTCTGGATTTAAAACAACAAAACAGCTCAAAAGCATTTTGTTAATTATTCTTTTTAAAAGAAATACTGGCCCTCATTTTTTTGTGAAAAGAGAGAAAATCAGTACAGCAAATGGAAGTGAGGAGGGAAGTAATGTGAGACGGAAAAGAAAAATGAAGTGAATTTATCCCTTCGTAGCCACAAAGGTTTGGGCAATGTTTTTGCAAAACCAGTTTTTGGAGTTAGAATTGTAAATTTTTAATATTTGACAAGAAAGAAAGAAAGAAAATTCTACTGAAATTTGTGACCGGAACTAAGATGTAGTTTAATAGTGTCTGTCACATTATAGTGAGTAGAGCAACAAATTCAGCTATTTAGCAACTGCAATGTTTAAGCAATGGTTTTTAAAACACAACAAGAATTTGTAATTTTTCAGGAATTCAATAATGTGCTGAGTTAATAAAACACTTCTGCCCTCACACACATCTAGCGTGACTTTTCAATTATTAGCATAAGTAGTGGCACTTATAGCAAATGTTTAACTTGAAATTATGTCAAAACAGTTTTCAAAGTGATATAATTTGTGTTAAATCTGCGAAGGACTGTATGCAATGGCTCACTTCAGACATGGCCTCTTAATTGCTGGTACAATCTAGTAACGAATGTAGAACAAACCAATGTCAAGATTTTCCATTCAGAAAGCCACAGGGACGCTATCTCCCAAACCTGGAATTAGATTCATCTAACTGTGATCCCTTTGCAGCAACTTTACAATTTGCTTTTATCTGGCTGACACCTTCTCAATCTCATATGACACTAACTTAGTCGAATTTCAGCAAAAGTGGTCTAACATTTATGCTTACGTTTTCCCCTCTCACATTTGGTAGATGACTCCCTGTAGAAGAAGGTTCAGTTCTCTGCTCCCAGTCTCTAGGCCTTTACATTGACACATTACATAATTAGTTAATTAAAATTAGTCCATCTACTCATGAGATGATTTTGAATGTTTACTATGTGAAAGGCACTGGTCCAGGTAACTAAAACAGTAACTAAAACAGGCAAGAGCCCCTTTATGAATGAAGTTTACATTGAAGAGGAGGGAGAAAAACAAAAACATCATTCATGTGGTATTACAAATAAGTATTTTCCAAGTTCTCTTGAATGCATAAATTACAGAAGAGGACAAGAAGTGTTGGTCGAGGAGGAGGTTGTTGCAACATCAAGTATAATGGTCAGGGAAATCTTTATTCAGCACGTGGCATTATAGCAAAGGTCTTAAAAAAAAAAGGCAGAAAGTTTTAGAGATACAGGGATAGGTGATTTTCAGACAGTGGAAAGAGCAAATGCAAAGACCCCGAGGCAGGAGAATGCCTGAGATATTCAAGAGAAAGCAAGGAGGCCAGCGCACCTGGCACAGAGTGAGCCTACAGACTAGTAGGGTATGAGGTCAGAAAGGGAAGAGGGAAGAGAACAGACCTTGTGAGGCTTTATAAACCATTGCAAAGATAGCTTTTGTTCCATGTTGAGGGAAATGTTCTACTTGGGCGTTTTGCATAGAGATGCAACAGGATTTGACTTATAGTTAAGAACGTTTCTTTGGTTGATACATTAGTTCAATCTGCAGGCAGGCAAGTGTGCAACAGAATTACCTACAAAGAAGCTACTGCAACAATTGCAGTGACAGATAACGGTTACTAGTGAATAATATAGCCGAAAAATTGAGAGTTAAAATAATGAAAAGTAGTAGAAGTCTGTATATATTGTGAAAGTAGAGGCTACAAGATTTTCTGATTGGAAGTGCCATGTGAAAGAGAAAAGTCAAAAATGGTTATAAGTCTTTGTGATTTGAATAATCATAAGAAAAAGTGTTATTTACTTATACAGGGAAAATCTGTAGGGAAGAAAAACAGGAGAGATGGGAGAGATCCGAGACAGGTTCGTGGTGAGCTTATTTGCAGAAGTATAACAGATTTCCAAATGGTGACATAAATTTGGCAGCTTATTATATAGTTTGGGGGAAGAGAACCAGATTGAATGTATGAATCTACGGTTGGTCAGTTTCTTTATGACAATCCATGAGACTAAATGGCATTCCTGATAGAATATGTAAACAAAAGACAGGGGTCTGAGGACTAAGTCTTTCAGGGCTCTCCTAACATGTCAAATATGGGGAGATAGAGAAAAGTGGTCGTTAAAATGAGAGGAAAATCAGGAAATGCATTGTTCTGGAAACCAAGGGAGGAAAATGTTTAAAGAAAGCAAACAAATGTGGACTGATACTTGAAGTAAGAGGAAGACTTAAAATTGATCAGTGGTTTAGCAATGTGATCAATATTTCTTCTCACTGGGGAGAAGAAGCAAATGAAGAAACCAGAGGTTATGATAGCATGCTATATCATTTTAAGTCCTCCTTACTTTACACCAGCTCCTATAATTTCCATTGATCTCTGAACTGATGTTGGAATTCATTTTATTCTATTCTATTTTATTTTTGGTCTACTAATCAATTCCTTATATTTCTGCAATGTCAGATTTCATGCTGATATTTTCAATTTCATCTATTTCAGAATGAAATTAGATGAGGGAAATTAAATGAAATTATTATCATTTTAGAAAATATAATTTCAGAGAACATAAGTACTGGTTAGTGGTGACTTTCACTGTCATCTTGCAACTGCTAGAACCTTTCCCTGCTCCCTCAGTTTTCATAAACAGAGTAATAATACCTCTTTGCTTGTTCTTCTTTCCTGTGGGCCACTTCCACTCATATCTTTTATTTATTCTTGCTTAATACATTGTATTTTGGCCCTCAGTTCCTTTTGAACAGCTGTATGCCATGACCTTTAAGGACAAATATCAATATGACTTCAGAGCTTCATGGAGCTTGGACTTTTGCCAGGCTTTGAAACCAAAGGACAGTTTTCATATCTCCTGATCTCTATTCATTTCTGCAGGATATAATTCCTCTTAGAAAAGAGAAGACCTGGGTAAATGACCAGCATTGAACAGGTGAACATATATGCCCCCATGCTTGTGTTAGAAAGACGAGGATATGAGGCTCACCACCCATGTGGGCAGCCAAACCTTGGTGTTTGATTTCACTTATCTTCACAATTCATCTCCCTTTCTCCTTTTCCCTGATTCTTTTTTAGATGTCTTTCTTCCATCGATCCCTATATTCAAGCATAAGAAGTCCCCATGAACCTAAGTGACCTTATTAATATGATAGCAACTGTGACTTCAAGTTGGCTTTCCAGTGATGAGAATTCACAGTCCCAAGTTCTGGCATATAAGCATGTGGTTGGAGAAACATAATTAATCAAAAACTTTAAATGATAAAGTACAAGTTACAAAAATCATGTGACTGGTAAATTGCATCAGAGTCAACTTTCTGACTGTGATACTGTACAATAGATGTGCAAGGTGCTACCTTCAGGGAAAACTAGATCAAGGTGACATAGAATTTCTATTAATGTTTAATACTATGTGTGAATCTATAGGTATCTTAAAATGAAAAGATAAAAATATTATGCAAGTTAAACAGCACTCATGTCAGACTTCCTTTTTTCCAAGGTCATCAAAATGTCCTGATATGAGGGGGGAAATGTACTGGAGAAACTACTGTCTTAGTTAGAATCTACCATGCAAACCTTTGGAAGTGGTATGGGGAATCAGAGAACTAAATGGGCAAATGGCAGCCTGGGAAGAAGACAAAGGTAGTAATGAATATAATTTTTATTTTAGAACTAAATATAATAATGGCATTTGCAGCATTACCATGAGGATAGACATCATCTCCACTTGGTTGCTATATTTCTTGTCAGCCACCTGCTTCAGGATCATGTACATTTTGCCAAGAACTATTTAGTCCATGTCTCTGCTTGGTCATCATTCAAATTTCTAAAGCTAAACCAAATATGCTTCCCTGGTTTCCCTTCTATCTCTTTGCTTCCCTTCCTTCCCCAGAAATTCTTAAGATCATTGACTCTGCTGATGGAAATCAGGCTTCAGACCAACTAATAAATAAGTTCACCAGTGAAAAGCTTATTTTTCATTCTGTTTAATTACAGGCTTCAGAGACACTCAAAATGGAGGGTGTCTTAGGGACAAATAATACTGTAGGCTTGGTTTAGTTTTCTCCTATTGACATTGGCACCGAGCCCTTCCTATGCTTTCAAATGCATGGCTGGGACTGTGCTGCATGCTAAACAGACCATGGGTGCCACACAGCCTGCTCAGCCTGTCCACATGCGCTCAAATAATCCATATACCTTAATGGCCAATTCAGAGCAGTAGTTTAGTTAACTAATATATCTCATTTCTTTCTAACGTCATCCACTTATGTGATCATAAATGGGTTCATATATTATAATTTGATTTGGAATTGGTGAACTATACTGGGGCTTGAACTACAGTATGCTCTTTTGAAATTCTACATGTTTGGCTGCAAAATTGGCCCTTGGAAATATAAAATGATTAAATGACATATATATATATATATATATATATATATATATATATATGTGTGTGTGTGTGTGTGTGTGTGTGTGTGTGTGTGCTTCCACCTTTAAAAACAGCTTCTGAGATTAGCATCATGGCTTCCAAGTACTCTGTTGAATAGATATAAATAACCATTTTGTATTTAACCAGTTATATTTTGATGGACTTTGCGGTTTCAGTGAATATCACTGTATACGATTATTTGTACTCTTTGGAGGTACAAATAATCTATATTTGTGGACACATTTTGAGAAGGAGCATTCTTGGACAGAGGATTTAATTTTAGTTTGATAGATATCTCCTAATTATCTTCCAAAGAAGTAATACAGTTTTCTCAATTGCATATGAAAGGATATTTCTCTGTGTCTGGCCCTTCCTACTACATTATCTAAGTTTGAACAATGTCAATCTGGTAATTGTAAGCTTTAGGCTGCTTTAGACTTGGGAATAACAATAACATGTAGAACAAAAAGAACAAGAAGGATCCACAAAGGGTAGAAAACGGAACATATATTCCAAATGTAAGATTCTATTAAAACAACAGTTTTTTTTAAAACATGCACTTGAATTTTAAAATTTACTTAAGCAGCCACCTAGCTATGCAGGTCAACATTTATAACTCTACTTTAAAGAGCCTTAACAAACAGTACCCAGAGTTCTGACCTTAAACTTAAATTCCCTGAACTGTTAGTGCCCACAAGCGTGCGCCCAACATTCTTCCCCCAGCACGTACTTCATTAGTCACAAGGACCATCATTAATGCATGCTCTGGCAGGAAGCATAAGACACAGAAATTAATGAGTACTGAGAAAGACAGAGATAATCAGTCAGCAAACCACTATCTCTAAGCACATCATGAGTTAAGTACGTCAAGACTCACACCATTCAGTGTTAAGTTAGTGGATCTCAACAACGAGGAACTGGTGTTTTCAACTATTCCAGGTAACTATCTCTCTTTCTGGAAGATTTTCTAAAATACTCTGAGAACTCAATTTGTTATAGATTTGTTTTCTGGGCATCATAACTACTCCGCATTTAAAAGATTTATTTTTAAGAAGGTGTTATCAGCATTTTATGACCTATAATATTTATTGATCAGTGATATTGAAAACGAAATATCCATGACATTAGTCTCATATCTTCTTTATATTGTTCTATTGCTATTGAAATGTGATGAAATTTAACCTTTACTTCACTTGGCTATGCTGTGAAACTTTTTTTAAAAATCAAAACTACTATTGACACAGAGCAAGGTGCTACGGCTGAATTAATTTAAGAAATATTTACTGTTCCCTGCAACCATACTTGACTCACTGACAGGTTTTTAATGCTGACTTAGGTAGACAGAACCATTTTAGGGTTTCTTTTCTGAACAATATCTGAGTCCTTGTATTTGTGTTACTTCAATGCAATATATTTGAAAGATTTATACTCAAAGCATATTAAGACTTCCCTTGCCTTTTTCTAATAATGGAGGAGCCTGACAGCTAATGCATTGGCAGTTAGGTGGTAATGATGAAACACAGTGTATTTCTTGCTGTGGTACAACGTGTAGAGAATATTAGCAAGTGAACTGAGAGTGAAATGCGGGCTTTATTTGTTTTTCTGTTAAGCTAGATCCCACATGATTTCACCTACTCATAAATAAACTTTCTTATGGATAAAATTTGAATGTTCATTTTCCTCTGTTAGTATGCAAATGTATTTGTAGCAAAAAAGAATGCAACTCATTTTCTGTGCTTATAAATTGTTCATTACCATACTCTCTGATGGCCAATTCCTGGCTCCATCTGCAACTCCACAAATCTCTTTGCCCAGATAAACTTGGTAGTGTAAATACAAGGTGCTAAAGAAGATGCATTTGGGATTAAGGGGAAAGTACGTCTCGCAATAAAAGGTCCCAAGTCTGTCATTTTAAATTTTGTAACTTTGTACTCATAGTTATATGTTATAGTGCAGGAGAATAAATGCTCTAACTGACCTCATCAACACAACTTTTATTGCTACATAATGGTGGCATTTAAAGATTTTTCTCTTTGTACCCAGAAGGATTCCCGGTTCATAGGTGAAAACAAACAAAGAAATATAAGCAAAATCTCTAGAAAGAAAGACTTTCTCTTCTTGTGGTTGTGAGTGGGAGGTGCTATAACCTATAAGGCTCAACACAGAGGACTAAGATAATTTGTTAAAATAATTGGAGCTTGGGATTTTAAAGGTTATTTCCCCTCTTGTTTGATAAAGAAAGCATTGTAAATCTCAACAGAATGTCATGTGATCTTAAAAGGATCCTGGTCTTAGAATAGATTAAAGTCATCCCTTCCTGCCTAGAACCCATTACTCCTAGTAGGATTGATTTCTGTTTCCACATACTGGGAACGTGATTCATTTATATGAAAATATTTTTTTGTGGGTAATGAAACTCCTTCCTCTACCAAAAATGTGAAAATAAAGAAAAAGTGCAAGATGTACAAAAGCTCTTAAGAGAAAACAAAATCTACTTACAGAGAGAAAAAAAATGCTTTTCAAATCTACATGTAGTGGTATGTTGGATAGGTATTTGATTCACAGTGCACATCTGTCACTGGTGAGATTAAAAATCTACCCAGAGAATTTTTTTTCAATTAAAACTCTGCAGCAACAATAAAATATATTGTGGAGCTTTTAATTAAAATAAACGAAAAGACGTAAATCCACATTGTCTCTAGGCACTGATTGTATTAAAGGATTATACTGATGAGATGTTTGGATTTTATTGTTCTAAACATGTGTTTCAGTTGGTGCTCTTGGGTCTACTGTGTGAAGAAAATGAAATGTAAGTAAATAGCCAAAGATTCTGTGTTTTTACTTAGCATTTTAAAAATTCGAAGTATTAAAAAGTTTCAAGTCATTTGAAAAACCTCCAAAGAGTTCCTAATGATCATTGTAATCACATAAGAAAAACAAAAATAAACAGTTTTTAAAATGCAGATAGCTCAATTTTTCTAAAGACAGGAAATATGAATTTTTTTTCATGTACTTATTGGTCACTTGTACTACTTCTTTTGACAAGTCTTTATTTGGGACATTTTCCCAGTTTTTGATTGGGCTATTTGTTTTGGGGGTAGCTTTCTCAGTCCTTTATATAAACTAGATATTAGTCCTCTGTGGAAGAGTAGCTGGCAATTTTTTCCCCATTCTGTAGGTTGTCCATTTTCTCTGTTGATTTTTTCCTTTGCCTGCCATTCACAAGCATTTTCACAAAATCAAGTATCATATTGCTCCCTTGCAGTTTGATGGAAAAATATGGTGAATTTTTACATTTAAAATTATTATAATAAAAGACACAGTTCCACTAAATCCCTTCAAAATATTTCCCGTCTTGGGACATAGTTACCATGCTTGCCACTTTGTGGAGCAGTTCTAGAAGTCCTCTTTTGTGAGTGTTTTAGTTGCACTGTTGTGGCTGCCTCAATGTCCTGAATTTATTAAAACCATTTACCTTTCATGGTCATTTTGACTTTGGGGAGGAGCCACAAGTTGTATGGTGACAGATCTGATGAATAAGGTGGACGAGAACACATCATATGTTTTTATGAGCCTGCCTTTTCTCTGTGGGCAGCTGACAGCAGCATTCACCATATTTTTGCTCACTGCGTTGAAGAGACCCATGGAAGAGGACTTCCAGAACTACTTCACAAAGTGGTAAAAATCATGGGATGAACATGCCTGAAATGAGGGAGGGGAATTTTGAGGTAGATTAATCACAATGTCTCTTTTACTGTAATCAATTTTTATTTGAACATTCACTGTAAATTTTGATCACCCCTAGTAAATGAAAAGCCTAAAATACAAGTAAAAGAAAGAGTAAAATAAAGAGGGATGATAAGAAAGAAGAAAGCAGACTTTTTGGAGATGTGAAGGAAGACCAGGGGGAGAAGTATGGTAAGAAAGAGAAAGATAAAGGGCATGAAACTGACCAAGATAGATAGATATATACATAAAACTCCCCAAAATAAATACATATTTATATTTATATTTATATTTATATATAACATTCCTCAAAACAAACATACATGCATTAATTAAGATAAAATAAAATAAGGAAATTCAATTTTCATTATGATCAGCTTTGTTAAACAAGGGACTTAGCTGCTCCCTTAGCTGGTCTAGGTATTCTTGCTCAGTAAATTCCCCTCTGTCTCAGTTTAAGGGTGCTTCACATCTGTGAAAGAGTCATGATGTCATCTACAGCTGCACCCACTCAGGAAAGTCATGGCAAGGATGAGAGAGGCAGGTTTCTGGATAGTTCAGTTTCAAATATCAGCAAAACCACCTAGATTCTAACCTATATCAGGCATATTTTCAAAGTGCCTTTGATATGAATTATGTGAATAACTGACTCACTTTTTCTTGCTTTTTGTGCTGCAGATGTTAATGGTTCTCAGAATTAAATTCAAGAGATGGGGAGAAGTTGCCATTAATGACGCTGCTGATGATTAAAGATAACTGTGATGCACTGTGACTTAGCGCAAGTGTCAGAAAAGCACTTTTGCCAAGTGCTTTCTTCTGGCTGCAGCTTGCTCTGCCAGCCAGCTGTTTTCAATTATCATTGCCTATTACCCTCTAAGCCAGGGGCTCTCAGCACTGGCTGGAAAGTAAGAGACCAGGCCAAGTGGGCTGCTTTCTTTGGCTCTTGATTCATTCACTTGTTTGTAGTAGATCGTTCTACTGTTGACCGTCTATTTTATTAAGTACTGTATATGCTACTCTTTCAGCTTTTGCATGACTCTCCATTACTCTTTCTTTGCAATAATTTTTGGACCTACCTTTCTGTTCTGTCTTTTGCTATTTCTGATATAACAGAGATTTTGATTGTTTGTATGTTTACGTGACTCTGGCCTTTGTAGTTATCCTAATCTTACCTTCTTGCTTTATGCCTTTGACTGAGAATAATAGAACACAATAATTCATAATTGGAAAGAGTCTTAAATTTTAATCTAACTATCTTATCACTGTGGCAGGAATACATTCTGTTGAGAAAATTTTTACATTGACTAGATCTTGGGCACTACCAGTCTCCTTTTTGCGGAAGAAACTGAAAACTGGAAAGAGATAGTAAATTGATAGCAGGACTTCAACTGGTATTCAGCCATGACCTTTTTTTTTGATTACACTGTTTTGCATAAAAGTATCTGCTATATTTATCATTATTTTCCTCCTGAGTAAAAACCAGAAACTGCCTCAAACCAAATACTTGTTAGCATGAAATAGAACAGAGAAGTAAAGACCATGGCTGGAACTGTAGAGAAGTAGTAAGTGTATTGAAAATACACACAATATCTTCACTATTTTGCACAAATAGTGATAGTAGAATGAGTATATAAAGAAAGGCCTACTATTTCCTAAATGAATAAAAGCCCTATATCCATACAAGATTATCTTTATTTATCTATATTTATTCTAGAATTTCAATTTATAATTGTTTCTTTGATCAGAGACATTATCTATTTTTAAAATACGTTACCTGGCCATGAAAATATATTCATTTTTGACCAACCCTGCTACAAGAATTACACCAATCTGCTAGATTAGATGTAAAAGGATAAATAGGGTGGCCTAATCCAAATGTCCTTTAGAAATGAGAAAATTAAAGGGCTGTAATTTGCCCATTTCATGTGCAAAATTAACACACGAAAGGGAAACTTGGATTAGAATGCAAAGGAATAGAAAAAGAAAAAAAGAAAAACTTAAAAAGAAGTAAAAGGTGGGTGGAAGCTGTAGTGAGGGGGAAAGGGTCTTTGATTAGACAGCAATTTTATCAATCAATTTCTATGTTCTGAGAATATTGTGAAGTATTTTCTATTAAAAAAAAATCCTGTCTACTACTGGTTCTATTTAAATATGTTTTCAAATACCACAATCTGACTCCTTTTCTGTTATGTAATATACTTATTTTACTTTAATAACTACATTTTTAGCATGAATAATGCATTTCTATGTTCCATATAACATTTAAACATTATACGTAATTTCTAATCCATTCCTCCCTCCATAAGTAAGTATGATGAGATAGAGTACATGTATTCACATGAATGAAGGGCTTATAAAACGTTAATGTTTTATGCATTTGAAGGAGTCTGTAGTTAATTGTGTAGTGCATTTCCTAATGATGTGCTACAATCTCACCTCATTCACTGAGGCTAGGTATTTTATTCAAGTCCTCTTTGAAAGCAAATAAGCAAAAATGTTTAGATTTGAACCCAGGACTGACTCTAAATTCTAAGTTTAGAATTTTAACCACAAGTTGTACTGCATAGCCAACATTTAATTCATTACATTTTTTGTGAAATACCTAAGGGATAAGGGATATACAATCCACTGGTTTTCCTTGATGCTATGCAACTTACCATCATTTTTTGGATGACATGGTTTGATATCCATCACTCCTCCCAAATTATTGTAGCTGAACTGCATTTTGGCTTATTTTGAGGGATAATTTTTTTTTGGTACAGGGAATCGAACTCAGGGCCCCTCACACTTGCCAGGGAGGCTCTGTGCTGCTGAGCTACATCCCCAGCTCCATAATTTTTAAAAAGAACAAAACCCATGAGATTTGTTATTCCATTAATCTTAAGAGTACATGGAAATATTATCCCTATTGTTAACATTGTCCTTATTGTTCCCTCTTTATAAAGTTCACACTTGAAGTTTTCTCTGGTTTTTATATGAGGAGTACTTGTACTTCTGGTGAGTCATGCTGTTTGCTTTGCTCATTTTATTTATTTTATTTATTTTTTTGTTTGGGTACCGGGGGGTCGACCTCAGGACCTCACGTGCCAGCAGGCGCCCATGCCGCTGAGCGATATCACCGGCCCCTTTTTCGTATGTGGGTTCCGGGAGTCGAACTCGGGCCCTCGCGCTTGCCGGGCAGGCGCTAAAGCCACTGAGCCATCTCACTGGCCCCCTGCTTTGCTCATTTTAGAGGACACTATATACCCAATTTGCTCTCTCACCCTATTAACTGCTAGAAAGCTTAAGCCAGCTCTGGAGTTCAGTTCTGATTTTATACAAAGGATTTACTACATTTTGTTTACACACTGATCTCACTCTTTTCCTGATACTCTCTATGCTCTTGCATCTATGTATTTTTGTATTTTTAGTAGCTCCTTATAGTACCTTGGGACATAGGCTATTGACTGAATCCAGACAGCATTCCGCACTGTCACGTGAAGCTATAGCTGGGGATTTTGCTGCTAGCTTGGTGGCAATATACATGAATCCACAAACAAGCCTTTTTCACTTAAAACCTATTTCTGCCACTACCTGTAATGCTGTTTTGGGAAAGTTACTTAAATTTCCCATGCGTGGATTTTCTGAATTGTGTAAGGAAGTTATAATAGTGTGGTCCTATCCTATAGTGTTACGAGTTTCAGTGAGTTATTGCACATGAAGCTATATACCTAGATTAGAAGACTGCCCAGCACACAAAATACTAGCCTGTAGCAAGGGAGAAAATAGGGCAGCCCTGCCATTTTTTTTCTTGAACTGTTCAGATTAACGAATTTATAATTTGAGATCTGTGGCTTCTCAGCACTGAGAACAATAAAGATGAACTTGTCTGACCAGCCATGTAGAGCACAAATCATGTCCACATCTTCCAAGTGAAGAAAGGCCCTTATTTAAAATTTGAGTAATTAGAATAGTGTTACACTTCAGGCACTGTTTCTTAAGAACTCAAAATATTCTGTTGAAAAACTAATTTTGAGGAAGAAATGGAAATAATGGTGAGAAGGAAGGGGGCACATGGAGTCAGAAGATCCAGTTCCGCGGCCACCTCACGACATCTCCATTTTCTATCCCAGATCTAGTATCAGTTGTATACTGTGTAAAATCCTTAGGGTGAATAAATGATCTCATAGTTGCCAGAAAGTTTGAAATTATAGGATAACTTCGCATTTCTTCAGCTCACTGTTCCCAGTCATCGTATTGCTTATCAGAACCTCCACCAGAGGGTGCACAGGGCTCATAAGAAAATGAAATGCCAATTTGGGTGATAGCCCTGAAAACAATACTGAGTGGTTCAGAAATTAGATGAAATAAAATGAGGTTCTCAGCATTTAGAATGGATTTTTAAATTAAATATGCTATTTTGAAATGAGAAAAGAGAATAGCAGAGATTTACATGTGGAGAAAGATGAAATAATTCCTATACCCAGCCATGGGCTTATAGGCCAATTAAAAAAAATAAAAAGAATCTACTGCTTTTTTATTTGGTCCAGACGCCATAAAAATTCCCCTACATTTATATCTTAACTATCACTATATTTTAAAGATTTTTATGCTTTAATATAGTATTTTAATACTTTTTAACTGCAAAAATGATATATATATATATATATTATAAAAACTCAATATTAGAAAGAAAAATTCCTTATAATATTATCTTTATACAAAGTAAGCCCTGTTGGAAATTTGGTGTAAATTCATATTTAACTAATAGTTGTTTTGGTGAAATCATTGTAGTCGTGTAAAATAATATATACAAAGTAGGACTGAGCCCTCTAGATTGTTTTGCTCATCAAGACTTTTAATACCATACGAAAAAGGGGCCGGTGATATCGCTCAGCGGCACGGGCGCCTGCTGGCGCACGAGGTCCTGAGGTCGACCCCCCGGTACCCACAAAAAAAAAAAAAAAGACTTTTAATACCAAATACAAATTCACATTCTTTTTGATGGCTGAATAATATTTACTTGTAAGATTGTCATTAATTATTTGAAAATCCTTTACTAATGGTCATTTACCTTAGGATGCTTTTTAAAGTTATACTTTAGTTGTCATTTTTTCTCAGCCGTTTGTACTTATGAACTTTGGTAAATCATTTATATAGGTGCTCAAGAAGAAAAAAAAAAAGCAAAAGAAACAAAAGTAAGCAAACACATCCCCGTTTCCTGATTTGTCATCAATGTTTGGGGTACGGCTTTTAAACTGACAGTTCACATTATGTGAGAGGTCACTTCTGACTACTGTAATGATGGACATGATACACTATCTCCTGAGGGATATCACAAGCAATAAATTAACTGATGTTTCTGAATGCTTTCAAGCTGAAAATTATTAGGTGTTATCTTAACAGTGACTGAAGAAGACCTGATGAAGTCTAGCCCCATGTGAGAAGGTTATCAGGCTGTGATGGACAATTTCTACTATCCAGTCCAGCACATTTTATCAGTGGTGGTATCCTGTGGTCTGAAAGAAGTCCATTCACACATAGACAACTAGTGCACTACACTGGCCAGAGTGAAGGACTCTGAGATGAAGAACACATTCACCTCTACACTTGGGAGGTAAACCTACTATGAACTTTGTTTTGGTGTAATCTTCTTAAGCTTATTTCTGGAATGAAGGAGTTTTTCCTAAAACACGCAAATGATTTGTTCATTCTGAGTGATCAACTTCTAACTCCTTTGAACAATATGTGTGGCCACATACTCGTTTTCCTCTTAGCCTAACTTCTTTATTTGCCACTTGTTCAACCAGAAAGCAACAGATTGTCCAGTGCTTGTTATTCTCTACCAATATATTAAAGATTAACAGATTATAATCCTTCCCTAGAGAATTGGAATTGTAAAGGACTCCAGATATGTTGGTAAAAGAATGATGGAATGCTTATCTACCTAGTTCCTACAACATATTGGCCCTAAAGTTAGTCACTACCTTCTCAATGCACAAAAGTATCTGTAATTCTAGAATGAAACCTATTACAGTAAAGTTATCTATTTGCATGTCTTTTGTTTTCAAATTTACCTGTATTCTCAGCGCCTTGAACAGAGTGGGTAAGGGGTCAACATTCGCTTGGTTGTGGTGGGGGAACATGTGTGCAGGGGAATAAACAGGTGATTGTTCTGGGGAAATGAGTGTTGTGAGTACACATTAGGGGTCCGAAGAAATAGGCTTTAGCCATCTGGAGTACTGGCCCTTATTCCTTTCTCACCAGGTGTGTAAATTGTAATGAGCAACACCTTAATGTCGGGTTCATCTGGTAAGGATAACCTCAATTAATTTTATAAAGCAGTGGGTGTTATATACCTACTTATTTTCCTAAATAATCTGAAATAATCATGCAACATACAGAAATTTTAGGAGTCACATAAAGCAATATCTATAAAAACATCATTCTTAAGTGGTTGGCCAGTGTTTTCTTGAAAGTATCTTGTAGCAGAAACTTGAATACATGTAAAGATAAGAATATATTCCAGGGCCAGTGAGATAGCTCAGTGGCATAAGCGCCTGCCTGGCAAGCGCGAGGTCCTGAGTTTGACTCCCAGTACCCACATAAAGGAAAAAAAAAAAGAATCTATTCCAGAGTTGGAGATGGTTGATGGTAAAACAAATGTATTTTTCTCTTGTAATCTTTCTAAATGATTCCTCCACTGATTTCACTTCTGGCTATAAAATATATTCAAAATAAACATCCACCTAATTTATAAGATAGCCCATCAGAAATTTGAAGACATTTATTATAACTTCCTAAATCTTGAATGTCATATTTTCCAAATTTAATATTATCAATTGTATCAATTAGATAATTAGCTACTCAAAAAGAGACACTCATCTTTTCAATGTTTGAATCCCCACTCTAACATCTAAAATATGTTCACTTGCTTAAACACTAGTTCTGTGGGTGGATTGATGGATGGATGGAAAGCTGAATGGAAGGAAGAAGGAAGGAAGGGAGGGATAGATGGAGAGAGGGAGAGACGAACCAAGGTGATACTTTTTAGAATAACCTTCCGATTTCCAGGAAGAAGTGGTTATCTCCACTTGGTAAGATCAACCGTCTCTGGGGGAACCCATACTGCAGACTCAGTGGCCATTTTTAGTGGGAGAGATTGGTTAAAACATTGAGCATCCTGGTTTGCTTGCACCTAGCCAAGCTGAGTCCTCGTCCACTTTCCAGGAAGTAACAGAAATTTTTAACTTCCTGCGTGTTCTACCTCACTTCTCCTCTGCTACTTTTGGCATCAGGTTACTGCTTCTGATTTTCTTTGTGGCTTTTGTCTGTGGAGTGTTGCTCTTCTGTCTCCATCACTGGCTGAAAAATCACCAAATTGATCCCTCAAGACACACCATGGCTGTTTTTGCCGTTGAAGATTTGGACACCAACTATGGTGAGTTCCCTGCATACTTCTGGGCTCCTCTGTGAAACCTTGAGAAAGTATCCTCTGCAAAGCAGATTTTTGAACTTAGAATAATACGTGGTTTGTGGGAGACAGGCATGCTTTGAGGAGTGAGCTTAGGTGAGAAAATGTCAGGAGACTTCAAAAGAAAGGAAAACTGTCTTAAGGAACTGATTCATATTTTATATGAGTATAGAAGCTAAAGAATTTGCTCATTTAACCAGCAAAATAGAAACGATACACGGGGATGGATACTCCAGATATGTGGTAGGGTTTAAATTGCAGAAGAACATCTCTAAGGTTTTGGTATCAAGCTGTCCTACCTTGTATTCATAATCTCTTTTTCCAAGCTCTCTATGACTCACTTAACTCATCTGAATGAACATTGAACCATACTTTCCAGATTGCTGCTACTGCAGCATCTAAAATAATTGGAGTTGGGCAAGGAAGTGTCAATCCTTTGTTCTTTCTCTCCAGACACACTGAGAGCGTCCTGGTCCCCCTACCCCCAACCTCCTCTTCCCCAAACCATACCTCTCCTACCCATTTCCAGTTTGCACAAGCGAGTAAAAAATACAGACAGTAGAGGTCTTTGAGTTATCTGTAGCCTTCAGCCCTTACTGTAAGTCGACAAAAACAATTGCCACCAGGTTTCCAGAAAGCTAAATGACTGCATGCTCCCTTCAGGTTAAACATCTTCCTCTTTCAGGGGCTGTGTGTAACTTTCTGTCTCAGGTATCGCATTGCACATCATACTTACCTCAAGAGTGCTTGGTAAAAATTAACAGCTCCCTTGCAGCAATTTAGGCCAGTATGAGATTTTTAATGGTTGGAAGACTGTGCTCTGGAAAAAACTAACAAATAATAGTAGAGTAAAAATAGGCAAAAATGTTTATGTCCAACCTTTTGGCTTATCTGCACTGCACTGAGTGAAGAGGAATTGTCTTTAACTGAATATAAAATATGTGATATAGTCATTGTATATATATAACAAAACTTCCTTTCCTTTTTATATTTGTGATTACAAACCTTAAAAAAGAGGAGAAGCAGCCCATGGGCTGCAGTTTAGACACACTTACAAGATATAGTGATTATTTTCATTACTGGCGTTTTCCACCAAAAAAATCACTTAACAAGGACATGACATTATCAACTTGGGAATATTTACTTTTGGAAGGACAATTAAATGCTGTAATGACAACAGATTTTTCTCCTAAAATCAAAGACACTTCATGGAGCATACAGGGAAATAGGTCACTGGCCTTCTAACAAAATATATTTGTCAAAGAGTTCTATATGGTAACGTTGGTCTATTTTTCTTTATTTAAGTAAAGAGAGCTATAAATGTGATTATGTCTCTTTCTCCTCCTTGTATTTCTGAAGAGGAACCTCAAGCTGTCTTCTTACTCTAAGGAAGACCCTTTCATTAGAATGTGTTGAATCTTAAAAGAAGTCTATTTCTAATTTTAAGTATATTATTAAGCTGCTGTTACAATCTTTTTTTTTTTTTATGTGGGTACTAGGGATTGAACTCAGGACTCGTGCTTGCCAGCAGGCACTTGTGCCACTGGGCGATATCATCGACCCTTTTCCCCTTTTTTTATTTGGGTACAGGGAGTCGAACTCAGGACCTCGTGCTTGCCTGGCAGGTACTTATGCCGCTGAGCTATCTCACCGGCCCTGCTGTTACAATCTTAAAGCAGTTTATGTGCCACAGTTACAGCCGTATGTGTCTGGTATTTTTTTATTTTCTGTGTGACGGTTTCCATATATGTTCCTGGATTTGCCTCAACTAGCCTAAATTTGTGTGGGAGAAAGTAGCAAGGGTGATTTGCTGCCATTATAATCTGAATACAATAGCATTTAGTGCTGGGCATGAGAATTACATTCTCTACCTTATTCCAAAATCATTATTAACTGGGAAAAAAAACTTAGGCAAAATTATTTTTAAATAATAATGTAGTCACAATTTATTTCATATCTACCAAGTGCTAGGCAGTAGATTGAGGCTTTTCAGGTATTATCTCTATTTGGAAAGTCATCAGTATTTCTCTAAGAGGATGTTACTTACTTTTTTCACTCTTCTGGGAAAAAAGGTAGACTGATTAGAGATTTAGGTAGCAATTCAGTTAAAGATTTGGAAAGGGCACTCATAGTATAACCAACCCGTCCTGGACATGAAGGACAGCTTCATATTCTGAACATTAAATATTTCCAGTTAGTGACTACTTAATGGTATGGATTGTGTTCTACAATATTCATTCCTGTCCTCATTCTATCCTTTCCTTCCAATCCTACTGGTTTAGCTTCTGGATTTTATTTTGCTGAAAAAATATTTAAACTCTCCTCAAAAATCTCTCACTCTTGTTTTCCTACTTGGAAGCCACGGGCTCAATTAGTTGCCCTCCCAAATTACCTTTTCTTTTACTTGCACTGAGTTGGGTGTTATGTTATCTCATCAACTGCCCATCACGCATTCTGCCCAAGGGATACTCAATATGGCTATAAAATAATAAATACCTTTCACATAGTTCAGTGTGCATGTGGCCCTAGAGTTGTATTTTTAGGCACTCCTATTTCTTTTCTCCAGAACACAATACAAAAGAAGAATTTAGGAAGTGGTATACTCTGTGATCCTTAGACATTTCTTAACTAGTGATTATTGGAAATAAATTCCGGTGAGTTGACATTTTGAGGCAGTCTGAAACTTAGGACCACATTGGACTTAATTTTCTGACCAGATTCTCATTACACAGTCATCTATTCAAATAAATGATTTCTACCTAGAATTTCTATAAGAAGGATTTGCTCTCCAAAGAGCAGGTAGAGAACCACCCCAGGATCTTTGTGTGGCTAGAGACAGGTGAGGTTCAAAACCACAGCATCTCCTTCCAGGGGCTCCACAGGGTAGTGCTCACAGCTTGAGGCTTATCCCAGCCAAGGAAAGATTCATAGATCCACACTGAAATTATGGGCCAGTCCTTTTGAGTTTTCCTCACAACCACTATTCAGAAGAGGGACAGAAAATTGAGAAATCACTTCAATGACACTGGTGACATATTGGAATATGAAATAACCTCTGGACTTCCTGCCATCTTGTACACACAAAATGGAGGACAAGATGTTCCCTCCTGAATACAAAATGTGAGAAATGGATAATTTAAAACAGTTTAATGCAGACACTAGATTTGATATATTAACCTTGGGTTCCTCCCAGACCTTTATCTTATTTTTTCACAAGTTATTTCATTTTAATGTTGTTACTTGTTGAACATATTTGCTGAAATGTCTTTGCTCTTCTGACCAAAAGATCAGAGGTTTCACTCTCAGAATTTCAAGGAAGCTGTCCCTCAAAGGAGAAGAACCAAGAAGAAAATTTTGGCTGAATGTCAAGGGCTGAAGTTGACTAAACTTTACTAACATTAAATAAGCAGTTTCTCTGCATAGTAATTCTTGCCAGTATTACATGGCTCACGATGCCAATTATCTTGATTAGAAATATTAAAGAGAAGAAAAGAGATATTTGCCTTAGCATCCTGGCCCATCCCAATTTCTCATGAGACTTCAGCTCTGGGAAAGGTTCTTGGGAACTCAGCCAAATATTCTAGGCCCTGAGAGCACCTCCTGGATCAGGTTTATGCCTTTTCACAGTGCCCAACTGACTCAGTGCGCAGATGGCTGGATCTTTCTTTCCTTCGTAGTATCTGTGGTTTTGAATGGTGGATCCTTGACTCAGGATCTTCTGTAAATAACCACTAAGTTCAACAGAAGAGATCCTGGTACTTAACTGAGCTTCATCATCTCCTTCTGTCTCCATATATGGTATGATGGAGCTCTTTAGCCTCCAGAAATGAAGAAATAATCCTGCTGATATTCGCTGTTCTGGGCTCAGCTGTATACCCATTAAACTTGCACACTCAAGTCCTCATGCCCAGACAATTGGAATATGATTGTATTTGAAAACAGAGTTTCTAAAAGCTAATTTATTTAAAATTAGGTAATTATGGTGGATGTTACTCCCACATGTCTAGCATCTTCATAAAAAGAGGAGATCAGGGCACAGACAGTCATAGAGGGAAGCCTACATGAAGACGCAGGGAGAAGACAGAGCTATATGCAAGCCAAAGCCAGAGGTCTCAGAGAACCCAACCCTGCTCACACTTGATATTGGACATCCAGACCCTAGAATTGTGAGGAGATAAATTAATTTTCTTTCTTTCTTTCCTTTTCTTTCTTTCTTTCTTTCTTTCTTTCTTTCTTTCTTTCTTTCTTTCTTTCTTTCTTTCTTTCTTTCCTTCCTTCCTTCCTTCCTTCCTTCCTTCCTTCCTTCCTTCCTTCCTTCTTTCTTTCTTTCTTTCTTTCTTTCTTTCTTTCTTTCTTTCTTTCTTTTCTTTCTATCTTCAACCCCTAAAATCATCTAATTTTTTTCTGCTTCAGACCTTTGCTTTTTCCTGAACCCAAATACAGTATCTCTTAGGTAGTACCTCTTCACTCATCCTGCTTCCCCACCCACTTATCTTCTGGATCATTTTCTCCCTTACCGTCTCTGCTACAACCCCAGAAAATATCCATACCATGCCCTTAAGTCTTAATGGGATCATTCATGAATTCATTTCTGACTTCTTTTTGTTTCTCTTCTTTTGCCCATAAGACACTAAATATTCTAGGAAAATTTGGGTGCATTTTTCCCCTGTACCTATGTTATGGTTAAAATATCAGTGTCTTACTTATTGTAATACATGCCTTTGGAATCCCCCATGATAACTAAAAAAAAAAAAAAAAAAAAAAAAATTACAGCCATCCCCACATTCCCCAGAAATGTAAAAATGGAAAGGTAGTATATACATCGGGCCATCAAAAGTGATTTCTTAAAGGGTTGTATGCAATATTTTAGTAAAGCTAGGGAACAAGGGCAAACAGTTGTTAAAATTCTCACACAACCATATGTCTGTGATTTGTGCATATTATTTTCATGTTATAAATCGAGGACTATAAGATACAATGAAGTAGGTAGAAATTACAACAGAATTTGAAACAGGAAAAAAAAAAGAAAAAAGTCTAGTTTATTGTTAGGTTAATTGTTTTGCTATAAAATTTGTGTTTGGAAGGTAGGTAATGTCAAAGTATTTTTTTAAAATGTATTAAAAACACAAGGTATGGGCCGGTGAGATAGCTCAGTGGCATAAGTGCCTGCCTGACAAGCACGAGGTCCTGAGTTCAACTCCCGGTACCCACATACGAGAAAAGGGCTGGTGATATTGCTTCGCAGCACGGGCACCTGCTGGCTCACGAGGTCCTGAGTTCGACTCCCGGTACCCACATATGAGAAAAGGGCTGGTGATATCGCTTAGCAGCACGGGTGCCTACTGGCTCACGAGGTCCTGAGTTCGAACCCCAGTACTCACACACACACACACAAAAAAAACCACAAGGTACTTATTTTAATTAAGAATAAGGATGAGGGCCGGTGAGATGGCTCAGCGGCTTAAGCGCCTGCCTGGCAAGCGCGAGGGCCCGAGTTCGACTCCCGGAACCCACATACGAAAAAGGGGCCGGTGATATCGCTCAGTGGCACGGGCGCCTGGTGGCGCGCGAGGTCCTGAGGTAGACCCCCTGGTACCCACCAAAAAAAAAAAAAGAATAAAGATGAAACTAATATTTACTAAAATAAGATTGTAAAGCTGAATACATACCCAGATTAATTTAAAGATATTTAAAGATAATAAAGAGAAATACATTTGTCATCTAGGAGATGAATAAAGGACAAATAGGGTTTGAGGTAGATAAATGACCTAGTCTTCACTAGAAAAGAGAGAAAAGAGTGTTACGCCCCACACCACTGTTTGTCGATATTGTAGTGAAAAATTGTGAATTGCTATAAAATCTGTACCAGGGTCTCTTTGCTTTCATTCCGTCTCATCTATGGATTGGAGCTTTGAGGGTCCTACAGCCCCGAGAAGGTCATCTGGCTCTTCTGAGGAGATAGCCTGCAGAGACACTTCTCCTAGGTACACTCATTGTCACTTAGCTTCTCGGGACTGGTGTCGCCGTTAATGCTGTCCTCCAACTATCCATTCTCCTGACCCCATTTCTTCTGCAATCTCAGAGATAATCTTCCCTCTTTTCTATTTCAGAGAAAATAGAAATACGGGTGTGCAGCAGTGATTAACTGAGAGTGCTCTGAGCAGGGAAAGAGGGAGGGCTGGAGAGAGGTGAGCAAGAACAGGCTTCACATATTGCACTCTGCTCTCCCTCCTGTTCCCTCAGGATTCTTTTATTTTAGGATCCTTTAGAGATCTTCTCCCTGGGTTTTATGTCCTACATTTAAATATCTTGTAGCTCATTTTATGTAAGGGAAGAGGGAGCATCTCATTTACACCTGCTTGTGGAAGGGAGTGATAATAATAAGCACTCATGTTTATTGAGCATTTACTGTGAGCCATGCTCTTGGTACCTCGAATCCCATTTATTCTTTCCTATAATTCTATGAGGGGTTAGTGATTACCCTTAACATTCTGCAGATGAGGAAATGAAGGTACTAACAGATTAGGCAACACAGATATATAGGCATTGTGGCACATGCCTATAATCCTAGCATCCTGGGAAGCTGAGGCAGGAAGATCAAATTTTGAGCCCAGCCAGGGCAACCTATTGACTCAAAATTAGAAATAAAAAAGGGCTGGAAATGTATCTCAGTGTAGAGGCTCTGTGTTCAATCCCCAGTACTTTGCAAAACAAGCAACAAACACAGAGATGTTACATAGTAGAACTATGACTCAAATTCAGGATTTTTAGTAATTGCATAAGTGAGAAGTAGGTAACAAAAAAAAAAGGAAAAGAGAAGAAAGCGGTAGAAAAAACATGTTAAAAAATCAAATCTATTGAAATTATCCTTAGCAATGTGGGAAATCTGAACTCTGATTTTAAAACTCAGCAGTTAGTGCATTGGTTTTACAAAATTAAACTATAATTTCCAATACCCTAGCTAGCAGTTCTGGCAAAACTACAGGACTTTTGTAAAATTTTAAACTGATTTCTCTTGGGTTCTTAGCTTGCTGGAAGATAAAAAAAAATAATGTCTATCTTTCCCACCCTCAATCACATGAAATTTTATGTTAAACACTCTTTGAAAAATATTGGAAACTGATAAATGTTCCATTTCACAAGCTTCCAAGCACATTGGCTTAGTTATGTTTATCAATCAATGCCTTATGGTTTTTCATATCAGGTTTAAGAGCAACCATTAAATTCCAAGTAACAATATAATAAAACTATCCTACCATAGACAGCAGCTGCCTATCACCTGTAGCATGATATTGATAATGGCAGCAGTAGAAATAAATTGGAGGTAGCACAAATTATAAATGTGTACAGCCAATTGGTCGACCATTTCCAGGTGGAAAAATAGCTAAGTTATTATCATTGACTTTGTATTGACTGCACCAGGAGCAGTCTTCCAGGAAAATATCAGTGTTCAGCATAAGTACGTGCAATGGAAGGGATTTTGGGGGCCAGTGCATTTTTCCATTTTAACTCTCTGTACAAGTCCCATATACTTAGCTGATTTCAGCCTAAATTTGTGAACTGCAAAAGACTTTCCTCCATGATATTCATTGTTTAATAATTCCTATTAGAGTTAATAATGATAATGAATAAATCATTATTTAACCATTAAAATAGGATAGATGAGGAAATTATATCATAAATAATGTTGCTAGCATATTACAGTTCTTCATGTATAATAATAATAATAATAAACCTTTACTGTGTGACAGGCCTCATCTTAAACGCTGTACACTAATTTAGTCTTACCTTTATAGAGGTAAGTACTATCATTGTCCTTTTATTGCATAAGAGAAAGCTGGAGAAAATAAATACTATATAATACACTAGAAGTGGATTAGTGAATTAAATAAATAACTTACTGAAACACACTCAGCCACCTTGTATTTGAAAAAGGGGCCAAACATGTACACTGGAAGAAAGCCTCTTTAATAAATGGTGCTGGAAAAACTGGCTTTCCATATGACAAAGACTAAAACTAGACCCATATCTATCACCATGCACTAAACTAAAGTCAAAATGGATCAAAGATCTAAATATTAAAACAGAAACACTAAATCTACTGGAACAGAAAATAAGTAGAAATCCTGAAGACATAGGGGTAGGCAGACACTTCATGAACAAAACCCAGACAGCACAGAAAACATTACAAAGAATCAACAAATGGGATCTCACCTTATTAAAAAGCTTTTGCACAGCAAAAGAAATCACCAACGGAGTGAAAACACAATCCACAGAGTGGAAAAAAATTATAGCCAGCTGTCCTTCAGCCAAAGGACATATATAAAACATAAAGAACTGAAAAAACTCAGATCCCCCAAATTCAAAGAACCCAATCCAAAAATGGGCATCTGAGATAAATAAACATTTTTCAGATGAAGAAATGCAAATGACGAATAAATATATGAAAAAATCTTCAATATCACTGTCATCCAAGAGATGCAAATTAAAACAACACTGAGATTCCATTTCACCCCAGAAAGAATGGCTATCATCAAGAAATCAACCAATAACAAATGCTGGAGGGGTTGTGAGGAAAAGGAACCCTTCTCCACTGTTATTGGGAGTGTAGACTGATGCAACCACTGTGGAAATCAGTATGGAGAGTCCTCAAAAAGCGAGGATTAGAGGTCCCATTCGACCCAGCTATTCCCCTTCTGGGTATCTTCCCAGAAGAATTAAAAACATCATACTACAGCGATATATGTGCACCCATGTTTATAGCAGCACAATTTGTAATAGGTAAATCTTGGAAACAACCCAAATGCCCATCAACTGAGGAATGGATAAAAAAGATGTGGTATTTTTATACAGTGGAGTACTCTTCAGCCATAAAGAAGAATAAACTTGAAACTTTTATAAGTAAATGGATGCAACTTGTGACCATACTTACAAGTGAAATAAATCAGACTTGCATGTGTAAACATCATATTGTCTCCCTTGTGAGAGAAGCTGAAACAGTAAATAAGAACCAAAATGTAGATAGATATTGTGAAATGGGAAGAAACTGCTCAAAAGGAAAGAAAAACTAGGATGGGGGAAAGGAGAAAAGAAGGAAGGGAAAAGGAAAAAAAATATATATATATACAAGATAGTTAAGATAGTTATACTACTAATTTCTCTTAGTTCATTGAAAAGAAAGGTTCACGCTAATATTGTTTGGTCAGTTTTTCACACCTATGTCTTATACTCTGAGCAACTACTTTGGAGATAACAATACACAATGTATTAACCATTTTTAGTCTCCTATTATCTTGTTTCGAAATTTTGTTTCATTATTTTTATTGTTTTTTTCTCTTTAAAATAAAATTTAAAAAAGAAAAGTGCTGAACCAAAAAGCGAGACATTTCCTAAATATAGCTCTGCCCTTCACACATGATATTAATATTTAAGTAATTATACTTTGCTATGAGGATCAGCAAGGTAAGAAGTAATCCAAATACATATGTGGGAAAATATATTACTCTAAATTATCATTCTCCACACCAAAATAACCGTTTTGGGTAATCTACATATGGAATCCAGAAATACAACTAAGGCCAAACAAGTGACAACTCCTGAAATTCATTTGATAATTTTGGCATGTTCTTTGGAATCTTCCCAGTGGTATCATATCTTAATCCTTTACAGAAGGAAGGCAAACATCTGCTAAAGGACAGATGGAATACATTTTTGTCTTTATGATCCTTGCAGTCTTTTTGGGGTGTACTGACCTCTACCACTGTGAGTCGAAATCATCCACAGACAGTATGTAAATGAATATATGTGGTTGTGTTCCAATTAAATTTAATATACAGAAACAGACAAGGGCTAGATTTCCTTCAAGAGCCTAGTTTCTTCTTTGAATGTAAATTGATGCTTATCAATATTGTTTTGGAATGGAGCAATCAAAAGCATTCAAAGTCCGGTAAATATCCAAGTTAAAAAATATATGAAGGGCAAGGGTTATAAAAATTACTATTTTGATTTCCTCTGTGACTCAAAAAATAGTCTTTCAAGGAAATAATAATAGATTTCCAAGTTATTCGAATATATTTAAGGTCTCTCAAGGTAACCAGTTCAGGGAAGAAAAGACTTTCTAAAAAGTGTTTAATGACATTGTTGTACCCAATTGAAAAAAAGAACTTTTATTTCAAAGTACTTATTTTAAATTTTGGAATGTTTTCTCATTATTATGTGTGTATGCCTTAAATATAAAATTTGTATCATTTATCTAAAAATTTTTAGTATTATTGCAAGGAAATGTTTAAAAATCATTATTTTATTTAATTTCAGTTTTTAGACATAAATATAAAACAATGAAGTTTAGAATGTGATATTTCAATGTTTCTAGTGTGACTTGCATTTCCCATGATGGCAGCCTTAACTAAAATGCCATGAGTGTTTAAAGGACTCCTCCCTTGTGATCTATAATACACTAAGGTGTATTCTTTATAGTTTTAGCTACTAAATTATAAATGTTTCCTGATGGGTTAGTCAGTGATGATAAAATCAATTCATTTGAAGAAATTTTCTTACTATAGTGACAAAACCATCACTGTAGAGAGAAAGATGGTTATACATTTTTTTAAGGGTACAAATAATTTCCTCTTGCTCCAGTGATCCAAGGAATGCCAGATTTCATCAGTCAGTTTCTGTGATTCTGTTTTGTGCGGAATAGAAAGATTACATCTCCATGTATCTTTCCGGGGACAGAAGCAGCTGTGAATCCAACTGTTGGATTTCACTTTCAAATTCAAAACCCAGAATGTCGTCCTGTTTCATGTTTTGATACACTAGGACCTCTACTTTCATATGAAGATGTTCTAAAAAGCCAGTTTTAGACCTGGATCATCAACTGAAAATATTAGAAGTATCTGCAATTTTAAACAATCAATTTAGGCACAATTCTTTTATTTAGTGGGAATTCCTAAAATTCTATTAATATAGTCTGAAAAGGACAAGTAGATAAAAGAATGGATATAGGGAAGAGTTTTGTTCATGGAGATGTTTTAATAATGAATTTGTAGACCCTTGACATATAACTGTCGTGTTATACATTTGTGTTATACAGCCAAGTAAATATTTCTTCATTCATACCCAAAGAAGCAAGAATCAGGTTGGGTTGGCATGAGCTCCATTTAAGTTTGGGATTCCTCTATATTACCCATGATGCTATTCTCCGCTCCCAACTCTATCTCTGTCTGACCTCTTCCCTAGTATAGTGTCAATAGCAATCACCACAATTTAACAATAGCATAAGCAGAAATTCAGACACGTTCAGTACTAGAACCAGAAAGATAAAATGTTTGAGTTAGGGTAAAAGGAGAGGTAGGAAAATAAGATTAAGTGCTAAGTTGAAGGGGGAAGCAAAAAGGAAGAGAAAGTGATTACAAGTCTCAGTCCAAGAAGTTTTATTCCTAAGCCCAAGGAGGGAGAATTTGTAGACAGAAGCAGAAGGAATTTGGTTAAGATGTGGAGCGTGTGTAATGCCAATATGCAGAAAAAGAGGAGAAAATTCCCATTTTCCTTGCGTGAATGTGTTTTCCAGGGATTACAGTTTTTCTGCAGTCCCTTGAAGCTTGGCATAATAAGAAACTTCGGCATAGATATCATTGTTCTCAGTGAGGACTCTGACTGCAGATGTAGTAATAAGAACTTTGCAAAGGACATTTGGGCAGTGGCAGGGCAGGAAAAAAGTCCGTGTCAGATGGTGTTCAGTTAATTTCTTGTACAAAACAATTGACATATCCACTTGGTTATCAATAGATACGAAATTTAACTTGACCAAACTTAGCTCCTAATCTTTTCCCAGTTCTGTTTTAGCAAAACCTCACTCAGCTAATGATAACTGCACCCTTTCTTTTGCTCAGAGAAGACTTGAGTCTTCTCTTTTTGTTATTTTCTACATGCATTCTTTTCAGGGAGGTTTGTCAACTCTACTTTTAAAATACATTTCAACTCTCAAGGATCCCTACCTACTATATCTCTAGAAAGACACTCAGCATCAATCAGTTCTTGCCTAGTTACTGCAATAGCACCTAAAAACTGGTTCATTTTCTCTTGCCTTTGCCTCCTATTTTCAATTTATAATACAGTAGCTATAAAATTTTTTATATATACTTTTTAAGAGCAGTTTCAAGTCCATAGCAATATTAAGCAGCAGGTGTAGCTATTTCCCATATAGCTCATCCTTATACGCATATATATTCCATTGTTATCAGTATCCTTCCCTGGAGTGGTACATTTGTTAATATTGATATTACACTGACATATTACCATCACCCAAAGACTTTGGTTAATACTAAGCTTAATTCTTGGTATTGTACATTCTATGCGTTTGGCAAATTTATAAAACCACGTATCCACCATCGTACTATCATATGGAATAGATTCACTGCTCTGAATATACCCTTTTTTCTGTTTATCCAGTGTTTCCTCCCCTCCAACTCTTGGCAACCATTGGCTGTTTTGATGGAATATCATATAGTTGGAATTGGATAGTACCTAGTCCCTTCAGTTTGGTTTCTTTGTCTTTGTAATATGTATGAGATTCCTCTGTCTTTTCATCACTTACTACTCTGTCATTTCAGTGCTAAATAAGATTCCATTGCCTTTATGTACAGCCATTTATTTATCAGTTTACATACTGAAGAGCATATTGGTTGTTTCTAAATTTTGGCAATTAGGGACAAGCGGCTATCAACATCCATGTGCACGTTTTCGTGTGGAAATATATTTTTAACTCCTTAGGTAAATACCAAGAGCAGGGTAGTAGGATAGCCTATTCAAATTCTTAACAAACTGCTGATCTTCCAAGGTGGTTGTACCATTTTGTACTTCATACGGTAATGAATGAGACATCCCGTTGCTTCACATCCTTCCCAGCCTTTGGTTCAGTGAATCTTCTGGATTTTGGTCCATTTTGCTTTGACAAAATACCTGACACCAGCAAATTAAAGGAGGAGAGGTTTATTTTGGCTTACAGTTTGCAGAGGTTTCAGTTCATAGTCCAGTGGCTCCAATTCAGGACAACATGGCAGAGGGGAGCTGCTTAGAGGAAGGGAACAGGAAGCAAAGAGAACCCAAGAGAGGAGCTGCAAAGGAAGACGAACCTTTCCAAACTATGCCCCAATGACCACCTCTTCAGACCTTACCCCGGCTTCTAACAGTAAGCCAGATATAACGTGCACATAACCCAATCAGCTCCCAAAAGCCACACCTATGATTGATCATGTGAGGCTTTGCTGGGATATCTAGATATAAAGCATAACAGCCATTGCAATCAGTGTGTGGTGGTATTTTAGAGTTGTTCTAATCTGCATTTCCCTGCTAATGTATGATGTCAACCAACTTGAATAGCAAGAGTAATCTTTTTACAATATCAGAAAAATCATGCCTGTCCACTAAACTCCAATGATACTATACTTCAACCAAAGAAAATGCTAAAGACCTTCACACATGCCCCATGTGAGCTGTACCCCTTTTGAGTTTCTTTCCTTATCACTCTTTCCTTTACTCCTTTGCTCCAGGAACACTATCCTCAAGTCTACTGGGTATTATATTTTCCTATTCCCTTCTGTCCTCTAGGGCTTTAACACTTTTGTTCTTTTTGTTTATAGCAGTGTTTGTTCTAGATATCAGCATTACTTCATCTCTTCACCTCTTTGTAGTCATTCTCCAAAAGTTGACTTCTCAGTGAGGCCCATTCTCAATATTGTAACTTAAAGAACAGCTTCTCCCAACCCTGGCATCCCCCACTTTCTCAACTCAAGTACATTTTTCTTTATCTATAGCATGTAGAATGTGCTACTACATGTCATAGCTAAACTCTATTTGTAGATTGATGTTTGTCTTTCTTGCCAAGAATAGAAATAAATGAGTCCAATGATCATTATCTTTTTCAATGATTTATACCCTGAGTGTCTAAAACAGCTTACTTGGTGCTTAGTTTGTGTTTAAGCAAATGTTGTAGTAATAATCCCTCTTACTGGAAATTCCAAGAAGTCACTGGATGAAAATTTAATGGAAAGGAGGCCTTATGAAAATTAAATGAAAGCCAGAGACAGCTAACTTAATGGTGTTAACGTAATCTTATTTGTGTCCACTGATGAAAGAGGTCTGATGAAAGAGCAAATGTGTGTTAATGTCCCGTAGTGATGCCTGATGTGTGTGGAGAGATTAGTGTTCAGATTGCATGCATACACACTTCCAGATTTTATTCTCATGACAATTTTGAGACCCAGCTATTCCTAACTTGCGGCTATCCATGATAGAATGAACACATCTCCCTTAAGGAACCCAATAGGGTTGCAGTAAATAATGTACTTAACTCAGAAGAATGATGAGACCATGTAGTGAAAAGATAACAGGAGTTAGCCCTAAGATCTCAGTACCTGCAAAGATTGAGATGGAAATAGATGGTTGTCATATTTGACTGAGGTTTCAAGTTTCTCTACTTTGCTAAGTGTCTTCAGAGAAGAAATTGAGAATAATCAAGCAACTCCAAAGTGAAGCAATCCAGAAATGCCCAAGAATTAAAGGCAAGAGAATTGCAGAGAATTTTGAAAATTAAAAGAAATTTAATCTACAGGAAGATGGCACTGCATTGGCCGGAAGAAGTGGCTCCAATCAGAACCTGAAAAGAAAATGCTGTAGGAGGATGAGAATGATTACAGAATGAAATAAGGTGTAAATGTGGTCATAAATTAATGATTGACAAATAGGAAGTGAAAGATGTGTAAAAACAAGGCAATTTAAATTAAAAAGTTGAATTAATTAAAAAATGATTAAGCTATGAGCAATACTCTGAAACAATCACTGTTTAAAATGTTTAAATATGAATGGTATAAATACTATTGTTAAATTAATTAAAATTGTTAAATTAATATTTTCAAATGTGTGTTATTCACATTGCAAATCTCTGGAGAAGAAAAGTGTGTATGAGGGAAGGTGGCAGGATATAGTAGAAACCTAAATCCTCAATCTCAGATTATGGGAAATCAATGAATATTATGTACAACTAAGGAAAAATCAAATGCGATAAAGCACATCATTTGTAAGTTAGACCATATATATTAATAACAAAAGCTTATAAGTTGAAAAGCTGGGTCTTGAGAAATGTGACAAAGAGATAATGATTTGTAGAATAAGAACAAAAGTTCTGTTTATCGTGAGTCTGTGGTACAACTCTATTTGATTTTGAAACCAAAAATATGAGGTTACTTGAATAAAAACAAATGTACAATTAAACAACTAGATGATTTGTCAATTCCAAGCCAGCAAAGTAAGTGAAAAGGGAAGAAAATTTGAGAAAATATAAAATGTTAAATATAGGTCTTTTAGGTGATGTGATTAGAAGTGATTTTAATTTTTACCCGAGTTTCAGGATTTTCTAATTATTCAATAATGTGTATATATTACTTGTGTAGTTTAAGATCTCAACATAATTCTGTTTTTAATGTTTGAAGTGATAGATTTACTGATTACTTTCATGTGATCACCATGTATTGAACATGTGTCAACATATCTTACTTTATCCCGAGTATATGTGCAATTGTCATGTATCAATTAAAAACAGAGAATTTACACAAATTATTACATGTAGGTATTACTGGTTTCATATCATAGATGATAAAATGTGGACTCTGAAGGAATATTTTATTTGCACAAAGTATGTAGAAAATTAGCATGAGAGGGAAGACAAGAGATGATAGTTTCTTTCAATTTCTAGTCTAGATATTTTTTCATTATGACATTCTAATTTCAAAAGGGGTTACAAAAATAAACATCAGAGAAAGTGGCTTATAATTATATTTATTGCAAATCCATTGCTGTAGGTAGAGTGTTGTTTTTACTTGATGAGAGTGTATGTTAAATTCATTTCAATTGCAAAGCAGGCAGACATTATAATTAATAGAAAAATGTGAGCAAATCTAGAGACTAGCACTAATGATTTAAAGGATAATTAAAGACAGAGCTCAAGGAATCAGAATTTATTAAGTGACTTGCACTTAAATACTTGGTGTATGATTGTTATTATGGGGGGCTCAGGTGAAGTGTGATAATAGGTATGGGGTGGGTGGGGTGGTGGAAAGGGTTTATTTTCATAGAAACTTTTCTGACAAAGATATCATAATAAGTACCACAGGTAACATTTTCATTTAATGTTGAGAAAATAATTGAATGGTTATTGCGTGTTAAGTTTGCTGTGAGGTTCTTCATATATTTTTGCAACAAACATTGTTGGTATTAGTTATAGTAATTGAGTTTTCACCAGTTTTTCTTTAGAATAGCAGGTGATTAACTGAAATTATCTTGATCTCCATAGGGAGATTTTAAAGTTCTGTACCAGATATTTGTATTTGGTCCATAAAAACTACTGTAAATAACAACTATAATTTTAATTTTATGCTTTTCATGCCTTATTTAAAAGAAATTTTAAGAAAAACCTGTGTTCTTCTTCTGGCATCTCTGAAAATCTTTGCTTGCATTTTAGTTCTTTGATAGATTTTTTTTTATCTGGGTACCGGGAGTCGACCTCAGGACCTCGCGCTGGCCAGCAAGCGCTTATGCCGCTGAGCGATCTCACCGGCCCTTTTTTTCCTTTATGTGGGTTCCGGGAGTCAAACTCTGGACTTTGAGCCTGCCAGGCAGGCACTTGTGCCGCTGAGCTGTCTCACTGGCCCCCTCTTTGATAGATTTTTAAATTTCTACTTAAACTGGGTGTCTAAGATTTTAATACTAATAGGACCAAATTCTTTTTCTTCTCATACTGTAAAGAATGTTTACTTTTTCAGTGAGATTTTTCTTACTCCTCAAGGGTGTGGCTTTTTCTGTGAACATTCACCAGAGGGCATGAAAGCCTGTCCATGTGTCGGTCAATTACCTAGATTTGATTTAATGGTGAAGGAAAACCAGGAAGTTGAATTACTATTCACACCCTAGCAGACAGAAATAGTAATGAAGTTCACATTTGCAAAGAGGAATCTGGTCCCCAACTCATGTTACATAAGTAAAGCTGAGCATCAGGTGAGATGTAGGGCATCAGAAGAGTCTAGAAAACCTGAAACACATTTCACCTTCTGAGGATGAGACTCTTGAATGGCAGTTGCCTGTAGAGGCAGGCTCGTTTGGGCACATGATATCCAGTGCCATGCAGTACCTACAACACTGACCTTATAGATCTAGCTGATTTTTTTTTTCCAGACCACAATTTCTCCTTTAATTTTCAGTTTTTTATTGCCAAGTTTGTTTCATGTGTCTAGGAGCACAACTTTTATAAAAGATAACCTTAAAATTCAATATCTTTCACGGAAATGATATAGAGCTGGAGTAAGACTGAATAGCATTCATGCAGACAGTGAAATGAAACTCACACAGAATATTATATTTAAAGCAAAATGTGAGATATATCAAAATTGTGTAAGAGAAAATGAGACAATGAAAATGTGTTGGCTATGAGACCCCAACTCTCAATGGAGAATGATTTTTTAAAATCAGAATAAAGAAAGAGAATTGAATATACATTAAAAAGAATTTTTCACTTCTAAGTTCATTTTGCTCTGTGATTTTGTACACAATAACTCTATATGGGTATTTTTAACATTTGATATTAGGTCCTGGCAAAATAGTATCATTTTATGTTATTTTAATAATAGTAGTTTTGAGAAAATAAAAGTTTTACCTCTATTCAAACTGGCATAGTTGATGATAAATGTGATGTATTTTTGTTATGGCTTATATCTGGGACTTTTCAGAGTTGGCTGGATTTAGGGTGTGTGAGTGTGGATTAAGGGTGTGATACTGGAATTAAGGGTGTGGATAATGGCAGCCCCTCACTGGGTGTGAGTGGCACCAATCAATAGATTTGTAGCCTGTATGGAATATTAAAGGGGCAGAAAAGAGGCAGTCTTGCTGCCGCTGCTGCTTGCTATGCCTTGGACCCTTTCTCCTCTGTGACGCCCTTCTGCCATGCCACCTTGCCTTGGAGTCAGCCAACTATGGACTGAAACCTCTACAAACTGTTAGCTAAAGAAACCTTTCCTCCTTTAACTTTGGGTGTCAGGTATTTTGTCCCCATAACAAGAAAAGTAACAGGCAATTCGGTATTTGTGGATTTTGAAAATAGTTGTTTCCCCCGCAAAATAATGTCAGCTCTATACCTATGATTTGACTCATAAATGAAACAATGTCTATTAATCAAGATGCCAGATTTTTGTGTTATCAAGATGAAAAATATTATGCAGAAGTATTTAAACTATCAATGAATTGCTTAAGTTTATTATCATATTTGTTGGGGAAGGTTTCCTATTTGGAAATTTTTTATAGGATGTAATAAGCAAAAATTACACAATTTTTCTTTAGTAATACAAATAATAATATATTTTGTTATGTTTAATAAGTAGCCAGTGCTCACTTCAGCAGCATATATACTAAAATTGGAATGATACAGAGAAGATTATCATGGCCCCTGCGCAAAGATGGCACACAAATTCGTGAAGCATTCCATATTAAGAAAAAAAAAATTAAGTAGCCAGAGTAGTTTTTTTCCTCTTCACTGCATAAGAAAACTGACCATTTGATTAAAGAAAAAAAAAAAAATGGCAGAGTCGTGAGTGCCAGCAACAAATCTAGAACAAAGTGCCAAGAGTCTGGAAAACAGCCCGGAGAGGAACTAGAGTGAGTGCAGGGCACACGGGAACCATGAGGGAACTGACAGAGGAGAATTCATTGCTATGGAAGAAATAGCTCACTGCCTCAGATCGGAGACCGCATGGTGCAGCAAGAGCACCTGTGTAGCCAACCTGGCAGGTAGGGCGGGCAGCAGAAACAACCTTGCTCCTCACTAAGAGATGGAGACCTGACCTGGACCAGGAGAGTCTTGTGCAGTGAGAGGCAGCAGTGAGAACTTGAGACACTGTTTCCCGAACAGCCCCTCAGAGTCAGTAGTTGGTGAGTGGGCCAGAGCAGTGCCTGGCACACAGTTGCATGGAGGGGGAACAGGGGGTCCCCTCTGCTCCCCAAGTAGGGTCACCATTTTATTTCAAAGGGTTCAGGGCTCAAACTCCAACGGCAGGACAGCCCCAGGTCACTTCACTGCCAGTGTCCTGGAGTGGAATGAGGGAATGGCCATCCAGTCACAGTAGACAGCTGGCAGTTGGATGGCACATGGGGGGAATTCTGTTGAGGAGTAGAAGCTGGGACCACCCAGACTCAGTTCTGGTAGCTGCCAAAAGCCAGTATTAGCCCTAGGTACAAAGGACTGGAAGCAGCCCCTACTCTGCAACTGGCAATGCAAGCAGGCAAATGGCCTTGGCCACTGGCTGACAAGGGTACTCCCCCCCACCCTATGTCCAACCGGTGAAAGAAGTCAGTGGTGTGGCCAAGATCAGCCCCGCACCCAGCAGTAATCCTACTGCAGACTTGGCAGGGTTACTCAGCACAGATTCCAGCTCTGACTAGGGAACTAACACAGGACTAGGGGCACCAGAGGAATTTTTTTCTTTCTTTTTCTTTTGTGTGGGTAGAGGTTTTGACTTTTATTGTTTGGTTTATTTTCTCTGTTCTGTCACTCTCTTTCCTCAACGATCTTTCTTGATTTTTTGTTATTTTCATGTGAATGAATATTGTCTCTAGTCTCTCTGGTTTGCCTCAATATTCTTTTGCTTTCTCCCTCATTCTTTCTTTTCTGTCCTGTTCTCCAGATTCCCAAAGTTTGGGTGATCTTCCTTTGTTCTTCAGCCTTGCTTCTATTATATTTTTCTTCAGTTATTGCTTTGTTTTTTCCTCTATCCCTCTTAAATTCCCTTACCCCACAGGATAAAATCACTCTACCAAGGGGAATCTCACCAAATGCAAGTTCCTGGTTTATGTTGGATGTTGTTATAGAACTACAGATATTTCTCCAATCATTAGAGATACCAAATAAGCAGTTACCCCAGTTTTTCAGTGTCTAGGCTATGCTTGATGATATTGTTATTTCTAATTGTACTGCTCTAGCCAGGATACCACCATTGTTGCAATCAGTTGTTCACCCTTATATGACAACTCTGTGATAGTCTGGGGTCATAACCATTCCCATAGTCCAGTACCAAATGACTCAGTGCTGAGCCAAATAGATAGCAAATTTTCATCCCTAATAAAGTGAGAAGATAGGATTTTGGGTCAGACACAAAGACCAACACCCAACTACACCTAGAAGACACCTTAAAGGAATAGACATTTCCTAGGGAACTCTTGATATCAGTGATTAAGCTACCTAACATAAGAAAGATACAAGCAACAACACAGAAAACAAATTCAAGAAAAATAGAAAATGACAAGATGCAGAAACAAAATGCAACTTCAGACTTCCAACCCACCCAGGACAAATCCAGGAGACAAGATAGAGGAAATCAAATGTCCTCTACTTGAATTTCTAGAATGACAGCAACAGAAATTTACAAAAAAAAAAAAAAAAAAAAAAAAAAAAATATATATATATATATATATAGCTATAGAAGAAATCAGAACAGAAATAATCTCTTAGGTTAAAAAAAGAGATGACAACCATAATAAAGGACATGCTCACCAAATCTAGAGTAGACATAGATTAAAAAAAAAAAAAGCAACATAGGAAAATGATGGAAACCATGAATGCTCAACATAGGAAAGAAATGGAATCCATGAAACAGATTCAAACAGATATCCAGGAAATTAAATATTCCATTGAAAGTTTACAAAAAAAATGAATGAAAGTGAAGATAGAATTTCAGACCTAAAATACAGGATCGTGGTTAATGATCACAGAAAGAAAGATCTCTTAAAAATAGCAAGGGACCATGAAAAAGCAACCCGACAGCTGCCAGATGATGCAAAGAAGAACAACATAAGATTGATCAGAGTCCATGAAAAAGCAGGAGTCAGCAAAAATGACATAAAAACCTGTTCACAGAAGTATAGCAGAAACTTCCTAAGCACGGAAAAAGAATTTGACATACACATAAGTGAGGCATATAGAACTCCAATTAGTCATGAGCAAAATAAATCTATACCAAGGCATATAAAAATCCAGATTCAGCACAAGAACAAACTATTGAAATCTAAGAAACAAATTACCTATAAAGGAAAGCTATTAGAATAGCAGCAGACTTCTCAACACAAATCCTAAAGTCAAGGAGAGCTTGGAGTGAAGTATTTCAAGTACTGAAAGAAAACAATTTCCAACCCAGATTGATGTATCCTGCAAAATTATCTTTCAGAATTAATGGAGAAATAAAACACTTCCATGACAAAGAACAATGGAAGAAATTCAACATGACCAAAGCAGCTCTACAAAGTGTTCTGAAAGATATCCTAGAAAGAGATAACAAAGACCACAATTCCAAGAGTACCAATAGAAAGAAGCCACCAGGCAGGGTAAGCAATTAAACAGAGAGGAAAGACAAGGAATCATCAGCAGGAGAATAATATAACAAGGAGAAGTCAATACATGTCAGCTATAATCATCAATGTAAAAGTCTCAGTTCACCAGTCAAAAGAAAAATACTGGCAGAATGGATCAAGAAACAAGACCCAACAATATGCTGCATTCGAGAAACACATTTAACTCAGAAAAAAATTCATAGGCTGAAAGTCAAAGGATGGAAAACAATACTCCATGTGACAAGAACATAGAAAAAAGGAGGGGTAGCTGTTCTATTTGCAAACAATGTGAACTTCAAGCTGAAACTGATCACAAGAGACAGAGAAGGCCACTACATACTTGTAAAGGGAAAACTGTAAGAAGAAGAGATAACAATCATAAATATATATGCACCAAATATAGGCGCACGCAACTATATAAAAGAAATATTAATGGACATGAAAAATCAAATGTAATGGAGACCACTAGGAAGCGGGTCTGAATAGGATTTAAAATTAGCCAATTGGCTTTCTATGTTTACTTGTGAGCCTGTCCAAGGCCTCGGTCTCTTGTCTGGAGATGGGCAGCAGATTCATAGTAAGTGAACCTCTATGAATCACTGGTCCCAGCTGAGGCTTGTATTGACCTGTGATGTTGGGAGGCCTCAAAGGACAAGATAAGGCTACAGCTGAGGATACCCAGCTCCAACCCCAATTAACTAGATAAAGACTGAAGTTGCAGGCATCTAATTTCTGTGGTGAAGGTCAACCTGGAGATAAGATAGTTCTCCTAAATTAACATAATTTACTACTTGATGAAGTCTTTAAACTATTCCCAAAGTCCTGCTCTGTTCCTGGGTTTTCCACTCTAACCCCTTCCTCTGAAAACCAAATAAATACTTGCCACCCAGAGAAGTTCTTTGTCTCAAGCCCCAGAGAATCTTGAATTATGTTAGAGGGCTTTGATCCTCCTAGAGCCCTAAAATCATATCACTTGTCTCTTTTATTTAAGCCTTCATTGTCCATTGTTTGGGAGATTGTGGGCCTGATCAGTCTGTGATAAAATAAACACTAAGACAATTGTAATGGGGTACCTTAATACCCTACTGTCACAAATAGATAGATCAACTAGACAAAATATCAACAAAGAAATATCAGAACTGAACCAAACCTGTGAACAAATAGACTTAGTAGAAGTCTACAGAGTTTTCCACTCCCCAACATCAAAACACACATTCTTCTCAGCTGCACATGGTCGTTCTCCAAAATAGACCACAGAACGTGCCCATAGAAAGTGCTTAAGTAAATGCAAAGGAATTGAAAATATCTTATGCATATTATCAGATTATAGTGCAAAGAAATTGGAAATCAATGCCAAAAGAAACCAAAAAACTCCATAAACACATGGAAATTAAGTAATGCCCTCCTGAACAACCAATGGGTCACAGATGAAATTAAAGAAGAAATTAAACAGTATCTACAATTAAGCAGTAATGTCAATAAAACATACTGGAACATATGGGACACAATGAAAGCAGTCCTAAGACAGAAATTTGTAGAGGTGAATTCTCATATCAGGAAAACAGAAGGAACTCAAGTAAACAACGTAATTTTGAACCTCTCGCTTCTAGAAAAAAGAAGACCACGTCAAGCCTAAAGCTCATGTGAGAGAGGAAATTATAAAGATCAGAGCAGAAATTAATGCAATTAAGAAAACAGTCCAAAAAAATCAGTGAATTGAAGAATTGGTTCTTTGAAAGATTAAATAAAATTGATAAACCCTTAGCCAACCTTCTCAAAAAAAGGAATGAAAAGACCCAAATTCATGCAATTAGGAATGAAAAGGGTGAAATCACAACAGATCCTGGGGAAATCCTGATCATCAATACCTACTTTGAGAACCATTACTCTAATAAGGTGGAAAATACAGAAGAAATGAACAGATTCCTAGATGCATATGAATTACCAAAGTTGAATCGAGAAGATATAAAAATTCTAAATAACCCAATATCAGTTAATGAAGTCGAAAATTTAATTAAAACTTACCAACAAAGAAAAGCCTAGGTCCTGATGGATTCACAAATGAACTCTGCAAGAAATTTGGAAAAAGATAATGCTGCTATTTCTCCAACTCTTTAATGAAATAGAAAAGGAAGTAATACTCCCAAAGTATTCCTGGAAGCAAATATTACCCTGATACCAAAACCAGAGAAGGATCCAACCAAAAAAAAGAGAACTATAGGCCAGTCTCCTTAATGAACATAGGTGCAAAAATTCTTAATAAGATACTGGCAAACAGAATGCACCAAATCATCAAAGTATACACCATGACCAAGTAGGATTCATCCCAGGGATTCAAGGATGGTTCGACACAGGCTAATCAAAAAAATGTAATGCACCATATCAACAGAACCAAAGACAAAAATCACATGATCATCTCAATAGATGCAGAAAAATCATTTGACAATGAATAACACCCTTTCATGATAGAAACCTTGCAGAAAATCAGAATAGAGGGTCTTTATCTCAATCTGATAAAAGCCATCTATGACAAACCATCAGCCAACCTCATGCTAAATGGTCAAAAACTGAAAGCTTTCAGTCAAGTCAGGAACTAGATAAGGATTCCACTATCACCACTTCTATTCAATATAATTCTGGAAACATTAGCCAGAGCAATTAGACAAGAGAAATAAATAAAAGCAATAAAGATTGAAATGAAGAAGTTAAATTATCATGATTTGCAGAAGACATGGTACTCTACATAGAACAGCCTAAAAACTCCACCAAAAACTTCTAGATTTAATAACTAAATTCAGTTATATAGCTAGATACAAGGTCAACACTCAAAAATCAATAGCATTCCTGTAACAAATTCTGACAGAGAAAAGAAGGAAATGATGCCTTTCATAATGGCACTGAAGAAAATGAAATACTTAGGAATCAATCTAACAAAGAAAATAAAAAATCTTTACATTGAAAAATACAGTACTCTTAAAAAGATCAAAGAGGATATCAGAAAATCTAAAGAAATCCCTTGCTCTTTGTAGGAAGAACCAACGTAGTAAAAACGGCCATATTTCCAAAAGTGTTATACAGATTCAATGCAATCCCCTTCAAAATTCTTCTGAAATGAATGGACACTTCTCAGATGAAGAAGTAGAAACGGCAAATAAATATATGAAAAAACGTTCAACATCACTGGTCATTCGAGAGATGCAAATTAAAACAACATCAAGATTACATCTCACTCCAGAAAGAATATTATTATCAAGAAATCAACCAACAACAAATTCTACGGGGACGTGGTGAAAAATGAACCCTTCTCCACTGTTGGTGGGAATGTAGACTGGTGCAGCCACTGTGGAAATCAGTGTGGAGATTCCTCAATACACTAGGACCAGAGGTTCCATTTGACCCAGCTATTCCCCTTCTTAACATCTTCCCAAAAATATTAAAACCATCAAACTATAGCAATATATGTGCACCCATGCTTATAGCAGCACAGTTTGTTATAGCTAAATCTTGGAAACAATCCAAATGCCCATCAACAGATAAATGGGTAAAAGTAAAGTGTTTTTTTTTTTTAATATAATGGCGTACTACTCAGCCACAAAGAAGGATAAATTTGAGACATTTATAGCTAAATAGATGGACCTTGAGACCATACTCTTAAGTAAAATAAATTAGACACATATGTGTAAATATTGCATTGTCTCTCTGATGTGAGAAATTGAAAGTGTAAATAAGAACCAAAATGTTTAATAGATGTGAAATAGGAAGAAATTGTTCAAAAGGAAAGAGGACCTAGGGAGGGAGAAATGAAAGAAGGGAGAAAAATGTGAAAAGAAGGATAAAATGAAAACTAATCTTTGTAAATAAGGAGGGGAAGAGGGTTTGAAGGGAGGGGAAGGGAATGGGAAAAAAAGAGGAATCAAGATATATTATGTACAGGTACAAATTCCCTATGATGAATGTGATCATTATGTATATCTAAATTGTACCAATAAAGTTAATAATAAAACCAAAAAAAGAAGGAAGAAAACTGACCATTCAAAATGAAATCATGGGGCTGATGAGATGGCTCAGCAGTGTAAGCACCTGCCTGGCAAGCGTGAGGGCCCGAGTTCGACTCCCGGAACCCACATATGAAAAAAGGGCTGGTGATACCGCTCAGCGGCATGGGCGCCCACTGGCGCGTGAGGTCCTGAGGTAGATCCCTGGTACCCACAAAAAAAAAAAAAAAAGAAATCATGTGTTATTTCAGAATATTCTTGTACGCATCTATAACCAGGTATATTTATAGTGTTAATGAGTCTAAGCTAATACTGACAAATTGCCTTTTAAATTTGAAATTATAGAGCTATTATATTTTTTATAAGTATTGAGGACAGAAATTAAGAAGGACTAGTGATTTGTTGGAAATAATTAATGGACAATTGAAAGCTTGACTCATATCCTGTGGAATGATTGCCACCTGCAACGTGGCCAATAGTATATATTAATTCTATGTAGAGAGTTGAAATAAGGAACGGGATGCCAATCTGTTAAGAGTGCCAAAGCATGCTGGGTGTGGTGGTGCATGCCTGTAATTCCAGCATTCGGGAGAATGAGGCCAGAGGATCACTGTGAGTTTGAGGCCAGCCTGGGCTATATAGTGAGTTCGAGGCCAGCCTGAACTACATAGTGAGACCCTGCCTCAAAAAAATAATAATAATAATTAAGAGAAAAGAATTAGAATTGTGATTTTTTTTTTCTTTAAGGAGAGTATGCAGGTGAAAGGAGTACTTTGATGAGCTGCTAAAATCGAGGGACAACCGTCCAAAAGCCACACAGGTAACAAAATGTCACTACAAAACATGAATCTATAACTGTAGAATTTTGGCTAAGTACACTGTGTGAGGTTTTATAGGAAAGTTGTTTATAATAGATATATAGGCAGACATACACACACATACATGAGTATACACATAAGGATATATATATATATAATTATAATTTTATTAGCACATTTTACTTCATTATGAAGGCAACAGAATTTGCTCAGACCAGCGATTACTAAAATATGAAGGCCATGTAATTAAAGTTCTACTGTGTTTTTAGCTATCCCATTTTTATTTCCCCAAGAATGCAATTTTACTTTTATTAACCCCTCTTTATTTTGTTTTCAGCAAGTTTCACTTTCTACTGTATTAAGTAATTTTGTTTCAACTTCCAAAATTTAAAGATTTTTCCCTTTCCCTCAAAAGTCACTCTCAGACATTCTCCTATGCAAGACATCCATACATCCCATTCAGTAGCTTGACCAATAAAGGCACTGCATAATTTTTAATTTACTTAACAGAAAACAACCATTTGCAACTAGAGTATTTCTCAACCTGTTTCCCCAATTATCTAGGTTATATAGGCTTAGTGTTCCCTGCAAGAACATAATTTAGAAAACAGCAGAAAAATTTGGTGATTTCAACAACTCTTCCTAGTTTCCGACCTACATTTAGCCACCTTCACAGTAGACTCGGATGATAACTAAAGTATCCAGGTCTACATTAATTATCTCTTTGTCTACATTACATCCTTATCACTTCCACTTCCACTGTACTGTTCAACTTCAATTTTTTCTCCTAATTACTATCAATAAACTTTTAAACGTTCGGTTTTTTTTTGGAGGCAGCCCAGTTTTTGCAAAGAAAGCCTTATGAAAGCCTTATAGCTACATATTGCATGTTTAAGTCTCCTGAACCCTTATTCAAATATAGATTATAAAGAATGGAATTATATCATTTAGGGTAGGGTGTGGTGGCATAAGCCTAAAATCCAGCACTGTGAGAGGCTGAAGCAGGAAGGTCACAAGTTCAAGCCCAGCCTGGGCAATTTAGCAACTTAGTGAGACACTGTCTCAAAGAAATAAAAATTAGACATTAAAAATGGCTCAGTGAAATGCTCTGGGTTAAACACTCAGTACCACAAGATAAAAAATTATGTCATTTTTCTTAAGTCATATCATCTGTAATTTTCAGACAGCTGGAATGGAATGAATGATAACGGTATTGTGGCCATATTGCTAAAGTTTGTATCTGTTTTATACTTGTGTGTGTGTGTGTGTGTGTGTGTGTGTGAAACAATATGATTTCTGAGATATGTTTTAAATAAATAAAAATAAATATCTTTATTTTCTCTGTCACTGGCTCTGGATAATGCATACGTAATTTGGCCATATGTTCACTTCATATTTGCTAACTCTAATCCTAGCTCATATCTCTGCTTTGTATAAGCAGTGGAATTTAATAAACAATCTTACATTTTGCTTAGGGCACATTTTTTTATAAAAATAATACATGACTTGACCTAGTGTACACCAACATTCACTCACTCACACACAGACTGAAAAAACATTTTTTACTTATTTTTATTTAATATATTTAAAACCAACTCTGTCAATCTTAAATATATTTTAAATGGAAACATTAAATTATATTGTAAACACAAATCGGGGATTTTTCAAACCCACATAAACAGACAAGCATAAAATAAAAATATCCCATAACCCAAATTATATATCCCATAACCTAAGATATTCCATTACCTAAATTATGTATTGATCGCATGTATGTTTCCTTTTGAGAAGCTTACTAATATATGCTTTGAATTTGGGGACACAACATATGAATGAAAACAAAAATCCTTGTGATTTCTATGTTTAGAAAGACATCTTGGGGCCGGTGAGATGGCTCAGCGGCACAAGCACCTGCCCGGCAAGCGCAAGGGCCCGAGTTCGACTCCCAGAACCCACATATGAAAAAGGGGCTGGTGATATCGCTCAGCGGCACGGGCGCTTGCTGGCGCACGAGGTCCTGAGGTCGACACCCCCCCGGTACCCACAAAAAAAAAAAAAAGACATCTCAAGACAATTTTAATATAGAAAATTACTCAATTGTGCTTTTGATTTTGGGTATTTGATTAATTTTTCTGTATTTGATTAAATAAATGCAAATCAAAATAACAATATAAATAAATTTTACCCACAAGACTTACAACATTACAGACTCTTAATATCTTGTGTTGACAAGAACATAGGGAAATCAGCACTTCTATACACTGTATGTTTGAGTACAAATTAGTCTAATCTTTTCTTAGAGAACAATTGGACAATATGGATCAAAACATTAATTCACTTTCACATAGATTTAGTACTCCTACTTTTAGGCATGATTAGAAATTGATCCCATAGTTATAATGCTATAGAAAGGCAAAAATGTTTATAAAATAATATGTACTGCAACATTGCTTGTAATAGCAAAAACTAGAAATAAGGAAGAAAATTGAGGGGGTAAATTAGATAAATAGTAAGTAGGTATAATAATCTATGCACCACTAAAAATGAGATTTATGGCATTTTTCCATATAATACCTTTTCAAAGTATCTACATATGTCATAAATTTAATTTTTTTAAATTGATTTTAGAAATTGGAACTAGGTATGCCTCTTAGGAGAAGGATGTTGGAGGGAGACAATGGGAATAGGTAAGAAAAATTTTTAATAGTTTTGTTTTGTGCTGGTACTTTTGGAGAGACTTTATACATACGTACATATTGTTTTCTAACTCTATTAACAGAGAACCTCTAAGCGATGGAATGATTGATATAATATGTTTTATGTTTTCTGCTTTATCATTTTCTATTTTAGACCAATGAATAGCATTTCAAAAATTATTAGAATGATGAAATTCCAGGTTTTGTGAATGGAAATATAAAGTAATTAATGTTGTATTGCATAAAATAATTTTTCCATTTAATTATTGCATACCAGAAGTCAATCTTATCCCCATAAAAGCAATTTATTTTTCAATTCAAAAGCTACAGAACCTGTTCCAGGAATGATTTTTTTTCACCCTAAATCCCAGTTTAGACCCTCACAATGAGATTTAAACTATCTTAGAAGCCTGAGAATATTGAGACAAAGAAACAAAATCAAAAAGGGAAATGAGTTGATTTAAAAGATTAAAGTGTAAAGGAGAGTGTGTGGTGAGAAGGTTAATTGGGGAATCAGAGTAAACTGTTTTATGATGAAGCCCGGCTTTATAAATTCTTCTTGATGTTACAGGAAATGTGCTGCACTCTACTTCCCATAGTGACACTGAGTGCTAAAGTAAACATTCTCACCTCAATTTTCCTTCCTTGTAAAAAAAAAAACAACAACAACAACAAAAAATGCTGTTTTCTCATGGTCTTCATTGTAAAGTAATGTGTGAAATCAAAGCTCTCTTCTCCCAGCTATGTTCAGAGACTAGGGAACTGCTTGCAGTTTTGAAAGCATTAGCTCCCCCTCTTGATTGTAATTACTTGGGCATGTTGTTCATTTTGCATAGTATTCCCCCCTTCTTCTAAGTCCTTTGCTTAGAAAATATCTACAATCTTGCTTTTTTTTGAACTGAAATATTCCCCTTCAAAGCACAAATTAGAGGTTGCTTTAGTACAGCCACATTAAAGCAATTACTTTATGTCTGAAACTCTTGGGAGATTTTTGTTTGTTTTATTTTGTTTTTATGTCTCTGTCCTATCTATGCCTTTGGCTGCTTGAAACCACAGAGATTGCCTTTTCAATAGAACTCCACGAATATATGCATGATAAAGGAAAGAATGAGCCACTGAACAAATAAATTGCATGCAATAGATATGTAGTCTTGCAAAGCCAGTGCATTGTTTCCATTCCTTTATTCATGTATTCAAAAGTAGGTATTGAAGGTCTGCTATGCATAGGGAATTGTGACAGATTCTGAGAAAAGACCAGGACAAGACTGACAATGTTTCATCCTCTTTCAGTTTGCAGTCTTACAGAAAATTGGGACCTGGAACGAGTAACCACACTAGCAAGGGCAACGAGGGAAATGAAGGGAACACTTCATGGACATTAGGGCCATGCCAGTGCCTAATCTGGTGGAAGTGAGGGTAGGTCCTGTTGAAGCAGCGATGTGTTTAAAAGGTAAGACAGATGTCACTCAGAAAAATCAGGAAAGGGAGCAGATGTTCCAGAGCTAGAAGCTAGAGAAACCTAGGAGCTTTGAGGTTAAGAAAAAGATGCCACTGGAAGGAATGTAATGAGTGATGGAGAGACTGATAAAATGAAAGGTAGGAGAGGTGTCTGAGATCAATTTGTGGTCAACCTGAAATACCATGTTCCAGTTGCTTTTTCCTTATCCTAAGGAAAAGGAGAAGACAATCTGGCTGCAGTATTAAATGTGGTGTAGATTGGAGGATGGAAATGAAGATCATCTGGGAGAGGAAATATAATAATTTGGGCTACAATGAAGATAATGATTTGTACAAAGAAAGTGATTTAGGACACTACTACTGAGTTAGAATCTATAGCACTTACTATCTGATTGGATGAGAAAATGAAGGTGATAGAAGAGTTCAAGACAACATCCAGGATTTTCTATTTATTAAGCATAAAATACTTAATATCTAGCCCACAAAATGATGTATTTTTAAATGAATTAGAATGCATTCTGATAGACTCACACACAGTATTATTTTACACAACATCATTTTAAGAGCTTCCATATTATTTTATCATGTTATTATTAAAAATAACTGAAATAGCACTTTTGTAGAATGTTTGTTTAATCAAAGAGATGACCTCAAAAATATTTTACAGTGCTAAATCATTATTACTCTGTACTTCTAATTCATTTATGTATTCCTTTCTAACTTTAGTATTTTTATTTCACATTTAAAAGCAATTATAGAGAAAATAGTCACATTTTGATTATCATCGTGTATATGTGTGATGTGAATTTCTCATTCTGTGGAGAATTAATTAAGACATGTGTAATGCTTAAATTCTCACTTCTATGGCCACTTCTCTCTTAAGTGGGGGTTAAATTAAGGTGATGCAAATAATTAAGGTGGCAAATGTCTTTAAGGAAAGCTGCTTCTTAAAGAGAGTAATAATCTAGATACTATTCTCTCACTTCTATTGTTTTCTTAATTCACTTTATTGGAATTTTTAAGAATACCCTCACCCATGAAGAGAAACTGAAAATAAGTCCTCTATCTTAAAATTCATGAGTTTGTGTAATTGTTTAATTAGAATAAACATTAGAACTACTTTTTCAGGACCTCAGGTCAGTTTTGTCTGAAAAAACTGTTAAACAATGTATTTGCTATTTTTAGGGGTTTGTTAAAGCTAACAGATTGACTTACAGGAGGCATGTATAAAGTATTTTTCTATAGCCCTTTCATCTACAAATAAACTGCTGGTAATGGGTTCATATGTTTTATTCATTAAAACAAATTTATTAAAATACTCATATTTAAATTAAGGAGCAAACTTATGGCCAAAAATGAACAAGTTATACATATTTCTGTAGTACTTAAAAAGGAAGTGTTGCTCATGCTTTCAAACAGAATAAAATATTGAGTCTCTATGCCACCCACAAAATACAGCATATTTTTAGAGGAATGAAACTCTGGAAACCAAATAGCTATTTCTCAGCATTACACACTAAGAGCTGTACTTGATATTAATCCCAATAATTATCATTTGTATATCTGTGTGTGCATACTTTTGCATGTGTGTATGTAATCCATCAACTGTTTCTAATAACACATTGACTCATAAAGTACATATTCATCATTACATTTTAATTAAGTATAGTTGAAAATTTTAAATTTCAAAGTTCTTTAAACAAGAAAACCATATTGGTTTTGATATGATAAAGGACATAATTACAATGTTGTGTAGTTGTACCATGCAATTCCCATCTAAGGAAATCATCTTTACTCAGATATTTTTTCTTAAAATTATTTCTAAGCTTGGGTCAATTTTTAATCTGGGGCTATGTAAGTGGTATAGGAATTACATAGGAAGTCTATGAAACTAAGTTTTGGAGTTTTGCTAGAGAATTGTTTCTTAATCTCATTGTTGATTACAGAGTGTGTTGTTTATAAAAATTCAAGTTACATCCTTACAATTTGTGTATTTTTCTGTATGTATATTACACTTGAAGTTCACATAAAAATATAAAAGATTGTTATACAGTAACACATAGTTTAGAAGAAAATAAAGGAGATTATCACTGAGTAGGCAATTTTTTAAAAACAAGTTCTGCCCATTTCGCCCAAGCTAGCCTTGGTCTCCTGGATTCAGGCGATCTGCCTGCCTCAGCTTTCCAGATAGCTTGGACTACAAATGTGTACCACCAGTCCCAGGTAAGTAGAACAAAAAATTTTAATCAGCACACAATAAATAATAACCATAAAGGAAAAATAATAAACTCTACTACATTAAGATAATTTGTTTCATCAGAATATCCCATTAATAGAAAGACTTTTTCATAAACTAGAAGATATTTGCAATACATAGGTCCAATAAGCACTCATTAAAAATATATAAAGAATCTCCATAAATCAATAAGAAAAAGAGAAATGATCTAATGGAAAAAATAATAAACCAAGTATGAAATTCACTAAGTAGGATACACAAATGAATACTAAATATATGAAAATATGCACGACTGCATTAGTTATTGGAAATACAAAAGTTAAAAACTACCTTTTTTTGGTTGTGGTGGCAATACACACTTGATTGGCTGAAATTTAAAAACAGAGACACTACTAGGTGCTAGAAAGTTTGCATAGAAACCAGAATGGTTGTATACTGCTATGAAAGTGTAAATTGGGGCAAGCGCTTTGGAAAACTACTTGGCAATATCCTCCATATCCGAGCGCATGCATGCGCTCATGTGATGAAGGAGTCCTACTTTATCCATTACCGATACGACAGATCCAGTGTTTGCGTTATATTCATGCAATAGCATACGGTATATGAAAAAAGACTAAACTACTTAAATTAGGTACAACTATATGAATGAATCTTGAAACTCACATCTTAATGTTGAGTGAAAGAAGACAGACACAAAATACATATACAATGGTTCAAAATCAGACAAAACTAACTGGGCGTGGCGGTGCATGCCTATAATCTCAACATTCTGGGGATCTGAGACAGGAAGATGATAAATTTGAGTCCAACCTGGGCAACTAACAACTAAATGACATCCCATCTCAAAATTAAAACTAAAACGTGTAATGAGAATATGCCTCAGTGAGAAGGCCCTGGTTCAATCCCCCTATAGAGGGGGCAGACACAACTAATCTACAGTGTTTGAAAACATGACGGTGGTTACTCATAGGAGGTAGGGATAACAGCTGGAAGGCAGAATCAGGAAGCTTCCTGGGGAGGGAAATTTCTATTTCTTGGGATAATATTGATTCTACAGGTGTATTTACACTGTGAGAATTAATCTGGCTATAAATTTGTATTTTGTGTATGTTCTTTAACATTAACATGATGGTTTCAAGTTCCACGTACTTTTCTGCAAATAATATGAGTTCATTCTTCTTTGTACCTGAATAATTTTTTATCGTGTAAATATATTATTTTTTATCCATTCATCTGTTGATGAGCACTTAGACTGTTTCCAGAGTTCAGCTATTGGTGAATTGGACTGATAAAAACATAAATATGCATGTATTAAAATTACTGAATAAATATTAAGAGAACTGTGACAAGAAACATAGGACTCAACTTCAAAAAGCCTCCAAACACCAAAAAAGTTAATAGTTTAAGAATCAAAATGGGGCCGGTGAGATGGCTCAGCGGCTTAAGTGCCTGCCCGGCAAGCGTGAGGGCCCGAGTTCGACTCCCAGAACCCACATACGAAAAAGGGGCCGGTGATATCGCTCAGCGGCACGGGCGCCTGCTGGCGCACGAGGTCCTGAGGTCGAGCCCCCGGTACCCACAAAAAAAAAAAAAAAAGAATCAAAATGATAATGATTATAGTGGATTAAAACACACTGAATCAAAGAAACTCTGTGAGTCTGTAATGGTATTCAAAGATGAAAAGTACTAAAAATTGTACGTTACCTTTTGAGCTAATAGATTGATCATACCTCATTGCTTTATCAGGAATACCTTGACTTGATTTTTAATTGCCTTCACTTTTGTTATCAAAAGTGCTGGAGCTTGGCTGATAAATTTTATATCACAGCACTAATAAACCAGATCTTTATATTTGTGAATTGGTAAAGAAAGGGAAAGAATTGAGCATTTATCCTACCCTTTGTAGACAACTTACATAAAGAGACAAAGCCTTAGTTTACAGAAGAATTTCACTAGAAATGTCGATGACATGGAAATAGAAAATCATTTGTCTTACAAACCTAAAGCAATGTATTGACTCAGATAGTTTATCAGTGATTTGGACTATTATGCGTATAGCTGGTGGGCAACATGATGTTTCTATAGTTCCAAAACAGCACCTCAAAAACTACTCATTTTTGTCACCAAAAATATATATAGATATAACTGAAAAAAATGGAAGTATTTGATTGCCATGATCCTAAGCCAGGGGACAATGTTAGCATTTCAACTAAGGTAAATTAAGTTTTCAGTTATTCTGTGGCATCATCCATATTGTATATTAGAAAATATTTAACTTCATTCTATGTAATTATTAGATTTAAATTTCAGTTTACTTGAAATAAAGATACTGAGAAATAAGCTAAATTAAAGCACCAGACAACTCCAGAAAGTGGAGCAAACTGTTGGAAAATCAGAGTAGGGGGAAAATGTAGCTTGCTTGGAAATAATAACCAAATAAAATGTAGAGACTGGATCCAACAAGCCAGCTGTGTAGTTTTTTTTTTAATGATGAAGAAGTTTACACATATGCTGCATAGTAGATGACATGAAAATTTGCTGCTACCAAAAAGGAGTTCATTAACTGAAAAAGAGAATTAGGTAACAGAACAACAAATATAAAATGATACTTCAACAGTGGTATGTCTGTATTGGTATCTTTGCATTTGTATAAATGAAGAATATCTAGAAAGATGTGCAGACATTTGACAATGTTTTAGAGCAATGATGGAAAGAAGATGCACCTGCATCTATTAATAAGGTATATTTTGGATGTTTGGATTTTCCAATTGTTGGTAATGCATATATGCAAAGTTTATAATAGTAGAAAGTTCTTTCAATTTAAAAGTGGTATTTGTAAATAAATGGTTCATAAAGGGAGAGGTAAATAACACTGCCTAACTTTATGTTTTCTTTTATATTGTTGTAATTAACAGCCTTGACTAAATGAGAGAACCCAGAATTCAGTAGACTATATTAATATTTCAACCTAATACTATTCGTGTATACTTATGGCTTATATTTTTCTTTCTTGACCTGTTGAGCCACTATTACATCAAGTATTATGTCCTCTCTGTTTAACATTTGTTTCTTTGTATTATACTTGTTATAGAAAATATGTTCCTTTCATGATTAATTTTTGATGCTTCATTATGTTATAATGAATTAAAAGTAAAAAATTCAAACAAAATAAAACATAAATATGGAAATTTCTCCCAAGGCATACAAAATGTTTTAATTGACAAAAATTCAAAGCAGTCATACATATCAATTATCACAATAATACTCTGAAATATTCCCTCATACAAATGAAATCTTAGAAATGAAGAAGGTATGTAATACAATGAACTATTTAATAAATTTCTCTATCTTTCCTCAGAAAAATTTCCAGAGAAGTATTGAAGTATATAAACATGAAAGATAATATGATAGACAATTAAGGTAGGAATGAAATTAAAAATAAAAGCCAAAGGAGAGAACAAAACAATACCAAAAAGCTTTACAATGTACAGCATATATACATATACAAATATTACATAAAATGTACAATTTTAAGTGTCTGTTACACAATTAACAATATCTATAAGATATATTATCCAATTGCTCTTAATTCTAAAATTAAATTGGAACTGCTCCAGAGGATGTTGTTAAAAAGAAACTGAAGTCATAAAGAGCATTCTCTATGACATTAGCACACATATCCCATCTTCTCATTTTCACATTATCCTCAGCTTTCTAAATTTGAAGCACTACCATTGAGGTCCTCAGGATTTCACAACTTAATTTCAGTTTTTCCAAAGAGCTAATTTCCTGTTCATTCAACATTCTTTTGGGCTACTGCAAGGTTATTAGTGTTATTCATATGAAATACAAGAAATCGGGAAACTTGAAATTAAATTTTCTAGCCTGTTAAAGAACTCCATGCTTTAAAAAATTCAAGATGATTACATTATAAATATGAATGAAATCCCATTAGCAATCATCAAAGACTTATTTAAGTGTGTACATACTCTAATTTTCTAAAAAAAACCCACATATTTTATGTGGAAGTTTGTCTTTTTCAGTAGAGAGTTGTGAATGTTCATGTGTTTCAATCTACAGATATAAATATTTGCTGTTGCTGTTGCTGTTAAATTTTGTACTATGTTTGCTATTTCATTGCTGGGTGCTGAGAAGTTGGTGGTGAGCCAGCTTGTGAGTGTGCATCTGAACTGGTCGATTCTAATGTTTATTCAAGAAGTATATTTGGATGTTCAATTAATATGCGTGAACTCCCTAATGGTGCTATCACTGTTATAGTCTAATAGTTTTGCAATATACAGTCAAAGTTGGAGTGCTGGTGAAGGAATACACCGATGTTGTATGTTGCTAATGAGGCAGAAATTCATCCCTGACTCCAACATTAATTTAGCATTTGCCTTTGACATTTAGAGCATGAAACAGGAGCTTATCTTTAATTCCTACCAGTGGCTGGTCTATGAAGCTGATATTTACTTTTTCTGTTTTAACTAAATCAGAGCAATGCTATCTTTGATACACAAGTTTGAATTTGCAAGAATAATATTCCTCAAAGGTATGAAATAACTCAGTCACTCATTGAGAGTATTAAAAATTGAGCCAAAAGATAAACAAGGAGCTAAAAGTTTGTCCATTCTGTCAGAGCTGAGATTTGAGAGCTCAGAGCTGACCTCTTTTAATAATTGTTTTCTACTTTGGAAGTGTTGTTGTATTTTAATATTACCATATCATGGTCTCTAATAGCAATATAGAAATAAGAAACAAACATTTCTACATTCTAGTAGACTTATCATAAAATATAGGGAAAATGGGTGTGGGAGCAAAGAGAGAATAATGGAAAGAAAAAGGGAGAGTAGAATCAAACATTTGGAGTAAGCTAGCAATTTATTGGAAGAAAGAGTATAAATAATTGTCCCAGAATTGGACCACTATATTACTAACTTGAACGTATTGATTGACTGACCAATCATGTGTAAACACAGATTGTTCCATGGTGCGTTACACCCTGGTGTCTACAGCATACATTTTGGCGGTCTCTGTCCGAGGAGGCATGTATGATTTACCCATGGAAGCACCTGTGGTTGAATAGGGCTTCCTTGTGGAATAAGGGTAGCTTCTCTCAGGCCCAACATCTGAAAAAGACAAATGAGGAGAAATGACAAGTAAATACGACTCTGTAAACTTTACAAAATTTGAGAAAAAAACACAATTTTATATAGTTGTCCCCAAAAGGGATGAAATAAACTTCTTAGCAGGAATTATTTAGGAATCCTTGGAACAATCCTAAAAGAAAAAATAACATTTTCATCCTAAAAGTTACCTTTAGACTTGAAATTTAGCTAAGTAATTTTCTTTTCTTCTCTCTTTCTCTCTCTCACTGATAAGGAGAGGAGTCGTCATAGTTTTGAAAGTGAAGGTTTAAGAAACTCAATATAACATATCAAATTATTTATTCACAATTATTTAACTGGCAGTCAGTCCACTTCTCTATTTGTCTCTACGAATTTAGTTGGCTGGGTGAAGTTAGGTGTATAAAAAATTACGATGTATCAACTTCAAATAACTCCCCAAGTTATCTATTCTGTTGCTTCAAAATATTTTAGAATAAATGCCAATTTGTTTCATGTACAGTACTAGTTTTTTGGGTTTATTGAAAAGAAAGTTTTGTCCTTTTATTTGTTTGCTTCTTCTTTGTAAAAGAGAATCTTATTTTATGACTTGTACTCCTAATAACATTTTGGTCATTTTTTTAATATCATGATACATGATATATTAACCACTGTTATTCTCTAATTATTTTGTTATGAAATTGTTTTATTTTTGTCAGTGAAGTAGGAAGAGTATGCTTATATTTTCCTTATTAATATCTACATGTATTACATTAAAATAAAAAATAACTTTAAAAACATTACCCTATTGAATTTTGGACAGCATTATAGCTGTGGATATCTTTTTCTACCAATATACCACTAACTTGGTAATAAAATTTGATTATTACAATTTGGTTATCTTTGACCCACTGGAATTTTTAATGGTAATAGGTAGAAATTTCAACATTGCAGCATTCATTGTAATGACATGTTTCATCACTGGTAGGGAGGCTTGACTGTGGAAGCAAGGAGATGTGCTATTTTATTTTGTTCTTACCTTTAAAGAGGTACAAGCAACACGTGAGGACTGCTCCAGCCAAAAAGCAACCTACGGACCCAGCCATTCCAAGCCAACACGACCAACCAAATTTATATTGGATACCAATAAATATATTATGAAAAATCAAAGAAGTACGTTCCACGTAAATATCAACAGCATACCACACAGAACCAATGATTCCTGGGGCACCTGAATGAAAGAGAGGATTGTAAGATAATAGGGAACATTTTCCAAATTTAAATCCAAGGAGACCTGCTTACTGACCAAAATGTATCATTTAAAGAGATAATACTGATATCATAGATTCACGGGCAACTCGTAATTTGCTAATTCTTCTATCTTTGCCTTTTACCTTTCATCTTGTGTGTTTTCAAAATTTTGTTTCAGTTTATACATAAAAGGAAATACAAAAAAAAAAAAAAAAGGAATAATGAAGTGCTCATTGGCTTGTGTGAACCTAAAATGTTCACTATGATTTTCTTTAATTTTCCTGTCTTTCCAAAGCTACGTTAATTCATGCATTGCTTAATGATAAAGATATATTTGAGAAATGTGTCTACAGACTACTTCATCACTGTGTGGAAGTCATGGAGTTTACTTACCCAGACCTAGATGGGAGAGGCTACCACAGACCTGAGCTATATAGCATATAAACACGGCTCAGCCCATTGGGCTAAGGCCATGATGAATGCAACAATCTAAAAATAAACCAAGCACAAGAGAAAAGGATGTAATAAAGAAATGCAGTAAACATGAATAGTATGAGGCCTCTGCTGGTGAAACATGGTATATTGTTTTGTAGGAAATAATTTTTTGTAAGTAGAAGGAGTATACTCTAAAATAATGATAAAAGTATAATGCAGTAAATATATATAAGCCATTAGCATAGTTGTTAATTATCATTATCAAGTAGTGCAGTAGCTTCTTCTTACATCAGCATCACAACAAACACGTGAGGAATGCCTTGTGTTACTATGTTACCAATGCTACAGTGTAACTGAGTAATAAAAAAATTTTAGCTTCATCGGAATTATAAGGGGCCACCATGATGGACTGTCTTTGACTAAAATGTTATGCAGCTTATAATTGTATTGTATGAAGAAAAATATTTTAAAAATAAGAAGAAAACCTGAAAGAACACACTATCCCATATAATTTAGAGCAAATATTCATTCTAGACTGATTTTTCAATATCTGCAAGAAATAAGTAAAAAATTTTGTCTTTATTTTTAATAAATCCTTATCTACCACCACTACATCACATAAAAATGGACCAAGAAATGTTATTGTATGGCCTTCAGCATAATTTAATTTCCGTGGTTTGCCTCTCTGACAATTGACTAGTTAGAGATGATACCATTGGCATCCTCTTACCATTTTAAGCATTTTAGTTATATGTCAAGCCCTTGAAGCAAGAACAAAAGATGGTGATTTGGGAGGGGAAAAAGGGCTATGGTAGGGCCGGTGATATAGCTCAGTGAAATAAGTGCTTGCCTGGCAAGTGCAAGGTCCTGAGTTCAATTCCCAGTACCCACAAAAAAAAAAAAAAGGGGGGCCGGTGATGTAGCTCAGCAGCATAAGCACCTGCCTGGCAAACGCGAGGTCCTAAGTTTGGTTTCTGGTACCCACAAAAAGAAAAAAAAAAAAAAAAGCTATGGTAAAAAAGTATTTCTAAAATTTGTATCCTCAAATTTAAGTTTCACATTTTTCCCCGGGGGCATTTGTGCTATCCATGTAAATAACTATTTCTAATTGTTTAACACAAGTAGTTTAAGGATCAAACTCACGAGTATGTAATAGTTAGAAAGAGGTACAAATTGCCACAACTTTCCTATACTACTATTACCCACTGGTTTAAGTAAGAAATTCTTGTTTTGAAACTTCAACACAGATGACAGATTTTTTAAAAAATACATGGATATAGCATACTCATTCTGAATAGAGATTTCAAAACCTTCATAATCCTGGCCATTTCATTTAGTCACTTCTGTCCTTCCTACAGTAATTTTCATCGGTGACTTTCATTTTTCCAAAAGAATGCTTTGTTTTTTTATTTTAAAGTGGGGTATCTAGTGATGCCTCAGATCATTCTGGAACAAAATTGCATAGCCTTAACACTTAAATTTGTTAAATAAAACAAGTTGTTATATACAAAAGCTTATGTTTTCAGGAGGCTGAATATGGGATTGAATGTTTTGGAAGAATTACTAAATTCTTGTAGCTTTTCAACACAATCTGAGTTCAGAAATTAAACTCAGTATTTCTGTGTAGAAACACCAGGGAAGCCTCATTCTGAGCATGTGAAGGGTAAGCCTTCTGCTAAGAGCTTTCTATGCCTACACTGAATTTTCACAGCAGTATTCCAAGGTAGACATTACTGCCCCCAATTTTGCAGATCTGCAAATAAAACAAAGATGAAAATATATCTTCATGTATTCTTAGTTCCAAAGCCCTATCCATATTCATTACCCACACTGCCTGGTCAATTTTTCACTTACATTTCCTTGGTAAATTCTTACCATGTAAGAAGATGATTTTCTCTCTGGCGGTATGCCCTTTTGGCTTATAATCTTCCTTTATTTCCTTTGATCTCTTCAGCAGTATAATCCCTTACAATTTGTATTAAGATCCAATAATATATATTGCAATAGAGAAAGACTATGTTTTGAAGTTGAAGACTAATATGAGTGAAAAATCAATTTTGCTGTTTTACAAATAAACACGATGTGAAGAAAAAACCTCCTGACTCACTTGTTATACTTGATTTTTGTCTTCTGAATTTCATTTCTTACTTTTCATTTCTTAGCTTTTTTAGTTCAGATGATAATATGATGTTGATTGTTATGTTTATGATAAGATGCTTTAGCATAACAAAAATCTAATGTATGACTTGGCTAATTTTTTGGTTTTTGTTTTGTTTCATTTTGTTTCTTTGTTTTTTTGAGACAAGGTCTCGCTATGTATTGCAGGCTGGCCTTGAGCTCATTATGCAGCCCAGGCTGGCCTCTAAACTTGTGGTGATCCTCCTGCCTCAGCCTCCAGAGTACTGGAATTACAGGCACATGTCACCACACCCGGCTTGGCTAATTTAACTTATTACTTGAAAAAAATTTGGTAGGTGTACAGGTAAGTTAGTGACATCTTAGAGCTTACTTCAGGATTTCACTCTAGGAATTATCACATAATAAACTATTTTAAAAATTGAAAATATTATATAACATTTTAAGTGGCAAACCAATAATGTAACAACTTCAGCCTACCTTAATCTGGGATGTTAACAAAAGACTAATAACCTCATTCTAAAGGTAAAGAAAGTAGGGTTGTTAGGCAGTGCCATCAAAATATAAGGCTAAGGTTTAAGCTTCTGAAAATTACTATAGTGAAAGGCATATTGCCATTAACCTTCCTTAAAATACCCTGTCTCGCTTCAAATGCACATATCCCATCTTTCTTGCCCCTTCCAGGAGAAGGTTTTAGAAGTCCTGTGGTATCTCTAATTGTGCTTTCATGGCTGCCTTCACATCCAGATTCTATTCAGAACATTTACCTTTTATGATCATTTCGACTTGGAGGAAGAGCCAGGAATCACACGGTGCCAGATCCAGTGAAAAAAGTGGATGAGGACTCACTGTAAGGTTTTTATTTGACAGAAATTCCCATCAATGTTTGGAATGGATTCAGGATACTAAGGCAGCCAAGAAAAGACACAAGAAAAGACTTTGACGATTGCCTCAGAAAGTGGCAATGAACCAGTGTTCAAAGTGAGGGGAGCGTTTTGAGAGATATTGAGAGCAATGTGTCTTTTACTGTAATTTTTTTTTTAAATTCAAGTATTCAACGTATTAAGCCACCTATGGCCCTAAAATGAACTGCCTCAGAAAAGCACCCTCTCTTCCACCTCAGGTCCCCAGGTGAGTATCCCCGCTCCCGTTAGGAGTCCCATTCCATACCTCACCTGCTATCAGCAAGGTGGTTCCAGCAACAAAGCAGATGCGGGCTTTAATGTATGGCTCATCAGGAAGGAATTTCACACAGTTTAGACCAAGGAGCAAGGTGACAAATCCAAAACCAGCTAGAATATCAGCAGTAATCATCAGTGCTCGAGTGAGCACCAGCTTCACTGTGTGACCAGGACATGCGGTTACAGCAGAGCCAGAGGAGAAATAGATTAAATCACAGAGACATGTTAAAGAAAAACAGCTGTACATACATCAACACAAACCCCCGGGAAACATCAGATTTTACAATTACATATACTTGGATATGAACTCCTAATTTTTCATAAAATTCAAAAATATTATAAAATCATTGACATTCTTATCTGTTAAACAGATCATTACTTAGTTTTGTTGACATCCTAGCAGGTAGCATCTCGGGTGATACTGCAGACTATATAAATTTTATCTTTTTGCCTTCAGCTTTTAGAGTAGGATAGCCAAATGCTGAATTGAAGGTCCATCTTTTCTGCAGAAGTTACCCAATAGAAACTGAATGAATACATAAAATAAAAGATCACTGGCATTTTTTGAAGTTTTATTGAAAACTTAAAAAAAATTGGATAGAATTTTGCCCATGAATGTAAGAAAAAGTAATCTAAAATTTCTCTTGCCATTTCAGGTTGGTGGGAGCCATGAGCACACCTCTGGAAAGGAAGAGAATGCATGAAATTGAAGACTGTCTTTGCAACCAGGGCGTGCTCTTTTTTACTCCTTCGGAGTGTGAGCATTTTTGGCTAATAGGCCTAATGAACCATTTAGCCCTGCTTTGTCAATTGAGCATGCCTTAAAGCTACAGCCTTAAGAATGTAGGCAGGAGGCCTAGGAAACAGATCAGCCCAACAGAAGCAGAGTAGCAGCAGTCGTCTTCAGCAGTAGAAGCATCCTCAACTGTGAAAGCATCTCAACTTCCGAGTAAAAGTTATATTAAGTTAAAAATGGGGAAATTTTACCACAGACTGAGGGTTATTTGCAGGAGGGTGGAAGTATTGGCTAATGGGTAAGGGTAATAAAACTGATTTCTTTCATAGGACAGTAATTATATATTATTTGCAAAATGATCTGGGATCTCCTTGCTTCTTAAATAATTTTTCCTCAAAAGTGAGGCAAAATTATGGCTTATTTGGTAATATGCTGCTTGCAGAAATGCAGCCAATTTTCCTTATTTAAAATATAAAATATCTGTATAACATATCTGAGAGAACAAATCAGTGCATAAAATTCCCCCACCTTGTCAATCTAATACATATATATTCTTATTTATATACATATGCAAATATATATTTGTTCTTAAATTGAATTTTTAATATTTTAAAAGTTGGCATTGTTTCAAAAACAGTTCAATATTTCTTTTTTTTTTTTTTTGTGGGTACTGGGGGTCGACCACAGGACCTCGCGTGCCAGCAGGCTCCCGTGCCACTGAGCGATATCACTGGCCCCTTTTTTCGTATGTGGTTCCGGAAGTCGAACTCGGACCCTCCTGCTTGCCAGGCAGGCGCTTACGCCGCTGAGCCATCTCACCAGCCCCAATATTTCAAATATAAGACTCATTTTTTTTCCTGGAAATTGAGGAAAGAGACAAATATAAAACTTACTAAGCAATAATAGTTTTCTAGTTTTCTCATAACCTCCAGATGACCAAATGATGTACCAAAGAGGGCCTCCCTTTCAGTGTTCCAGGCCAGTGAGCACCTCCTTTGGAATTTCCTCATTCCCCTTTTGGAATCTGGGACTACCAGGGCCAAGAGTACTATCAGGACAGGGTGGTCTGAACTCATCCGGATTTTCATGGGCCCCACTTCTTCATGCTGAGACTCTCCCATCCAGGATTCATGCCTACAGGACTGTTCAGGGCCTAGTTCTTGGAAGGCAGCCCTGACAGGGGATTCTATCTCCAGATCACGTGAGATTTGGCCACCAGAATATAGTTATCAAGCTGATTTAGGGATACTCAAATTATCTTTATCAGTAGGATCCTGCAAAAGAAATTCATCTGGGGCCACACAGCCTACGTCTGCAGGGTAAGAGAAAAAGTTATCCAAGTGTACTTGTTTGAAAATAACAAATCCTAAAAATAAGGCTCTTGTTCTTCCTAGGCAAAATCATAACCTAGAGAATACAGAGATGTGATTTTGCTAGAATATGTTTTTTGGTATGTGTATGTGGGTACTGGGGGTTGAACTCAGGACCTTGCGCTTGCCAGGCAGGCGCTTATGCCACTGAGCTATCTCACCGGCCCCTAGAATACATTTTTAATCCCAGTCATCTTTAAACATGTGGCATAAGCTTTAAGAAAAAGTAATGGATCCTGTATATTAATTAAACATCATAAACTACAACAAAAGGAATAATATAAGATAGTATAGACAAAATAAAAGGAACATTAAAATATAAACAGTGGTTGTGTCTGTATAGGGTGATTTATGTTCTTCTTGCAAAAATGTACATAGCAGCATTTAAAGGTGTAAAACGTTTAATCTTCTGGGTTTTTTGTTCTGTTTTGTTTTCGTTTTTGGTTTCTTTCCCTTCAGTTCTGGCCGTGCCTTGAATCTTTGGAATAGGCAGAGTGCCCATATGAATCTCTGTTCCTATTCATTAACTCATGCTTCTTTGTGAGAAGAACTACTGTAGTATGGAAAAGGAAAGGAAAAAGAATTAAGATAATTCCGTGCAAATGAAAAGTTAACAAAAGGCTTTATGAGTTATGTTGAACTGTCTCAAATACCTAACTCCTAATTAGTAGGTGAAGCTATTTTAGAGCATTTCTTGTTTAAATGATTTTCCCTGGACTGAAACAGCTCTCTAGGGGAAAAGCCACATTGAAATTACTTCTCATTACTTCTTGAGAAAAGATTTTTTCATGTGGTGCCATGACCCATCATTTGCCTTGAAATGGACTAAAACCACTTTGCTATAATAGTGGGACTGTTGTTACCTCGTGGCAGAGTTGAATGTTTATAAACAAACAAACAAAATAAATAAATAAACAAATAAATAAATGGATGCATGCTACGGAGAAGGATTGAGAGAATCAAAGAAGATTTTTAGGAGATTCTTTTATTCATAGAAGCATGGGCCTTGCAGATACGTAACTAAGATTTAAAGCTACAAGTAAGGCAGATAAAGGATCTGGCTTTAATATTACTGCTAACAATATGTCACACTTGTTCAGTTTTTCACCCACCAATCCCCATACTCTGTGTGGGGATATTTGGCTATCTCTTTCTGTCTCTGCCCCTCTATCTCCACCTCTCTTTTTCCTAGCAAATCTTTAACTGAAATAACTGCAAACATTCCATGTGAGCCAAGTCATTGCTGAGAGACATTTCTGAAATACTACTCACCTTACTTGTCAATTCCATTCATAAAACCAGGACACACAATGAATATATTTCAATTTTAAGAAGCACTTACTATAAGCCTAATATGCATAAAGTGCTATGTCAGGTCCTTTGGTGAATAACAAAGAAAAGATATTTTTACCCTCAAGGAACTTACAAATATATGGGAAAAGATAAAATATGCTAAAGTATGTCTCAATTTATGTATCATAAAGTCAGTTTCTCATAGAAGCACTTCAAACTCCACAAACTTAATAGAGTAGTACAGAAAACAAAACCACAAGATGGAAATCAGAGCCCAGATTCCCTTGGAATCCCCTCCCTGGTAGTCAGGGAGGGCTGGGGGATACATACAGGGGTGTTCCGCATATATAGAGTCGTACTCATCACAGGTACGAATGCCGTCAAAAGCATTGGTGACACACTCCCACCAGAGGCCTCGGCATTTTGTGCTCACCTGTGGGTTGGAAGAGAGACTGTGTAAAGTAACACAAACAGACACACTTCAGTTCCCCTCGATCAAAGGAATGACTCAGCTTTCCTGTTTGACAGCAGAGTACCGTGGTTACAAGCACGCTCAAAATTTGATTTAAGGGCCGGTGAGATGGTTCAGCGGTGTAAGCACCTGCCTAGCAAGCGCAAGGGCCCGAGTTCGACTCCCAGAACCCACATACGAAAAAAGGGCCGGTGATATCGCTCAGCGGCATGGGCCCCTGCTGGCGCGTGAGGTCCTGAGGTCAACCCCGGTACCCACACACAAAAAAAAAATTGATTTAAAAGCATGTTAGAAGATTTTCCCTTAAGCATTGACAAATAAAGGCTGTCTATCTAGATGAGGGGAAAATGAATCTATTTCCTGATGTGTGTTTGCTTGCATGTGTGTGTGCTTGTGTGTTTGTGTGTGTGCATATGAAGAAATAAGTCATAGCTAGAAGGGATAAAATCAGAACTAAGCATATTTGAATATCTAGAGCTAATTTCACCATCTAGTCATGGTTTAACATGGAGATAATTCATTCCACTTCCCTGTCCTGACTTTTACTCATAAAAATCTATACAGCTACAGATGATAACTATTAATGTCATGAGTATATTAGGAACATACATTTATTTTTCTTCATTGTAACACTGAGCTCATGTTATTTTATATGAGGTTCATTAATAGGAAGTTAGCAAAGAAAGTCAATAAATGAAAAGATCAATAAATGACTAAAATCACCAAGTCTTCTTCTTCCCTTCTCTACTGGTATACAACAAATGCTTAAGCTGTGATATGTACACAGACTACTCAAGTATTAATTTCATGCAGTTCGGCAGCTGTAAACTATTTTTACTTGGAGATGATATCCAGAAAACAAGTGTCCACTTAAGAAATAAAAGTATCAGTGCATCAAACTTCCCCATTCGATATAGATAAATTGTATGTAATAGTAGATATTTTTTACAACTGCAAACATGTCAACACAAAATAGTTGCACAGGTTCTTGGCAGAGTTCATGCATATGGAAGACAGCATGATTCTTTGTTTAGATTTCATGATGGAGCCACATTACGTTGGCAACCTGGGAATCATTTGGTAAAGTTTAAGAATTATCTTGGAAAATTAAAACTTAAATTTCCCCCAAGAAAAAATAAATAAAAGAGAAGAGTGGGAAGGGGAATGCAAAGGAAAGGATGCTAAATTACTGTGCATAGGAAAGGAAGAAATATAAAAATACTTTGCTTTACACTCACACACACACACACACATTCATATTAACTATGAATGCACTATGAAACTCTCAGCCCCATATTCTGCATTAAAGCCTCATTGTGTACCAAATAAAATTCTGCTCGCAGCAATTCCATTACAGTTTTGAATGTGGTACCTTTAGGTATAAAATACTTATAACTGGTAATAATTAGTGACTCTGCACTGAGTCTATATTTTGAAACGGTTACTATTTAGACCTATAATTATTTCATTAATTATTTAAAAGATTTTATAAGATATTAGTATGGTAATCCATTTTGCAAATAAGAAAATGGAGACCCAGGAACCTGACCACTCTGAGACAGTACAGTGGATAAATGGAGAAGAGAGGACTGGAACCCAGTGGATTATGTGTGTCTTTGGTAGACAGTGTATTTAAAACTCATTAAAAAAGCCATTTGAGGCTAAAGTATTCTAGAACTCAATATTGGAAGATTGCTTTGGGCAAAGTTAGCCCTAATTTGAATTTCATCCTAAGGCTGTTATTCGTCAAAACCTCACTTTGGCTTGCTCCATCCAAGGTTAAATCCTGTAGCAATATTCTGGATTTTGTGGAAGATTATCTACGGGCAGAAACACGGAGTTCAAAAATTTAATAAGAAAAATATATTTGGTGAAATCTTACATCAATTTCTAAAGAAAGATTTAAACTAAAGTTATATATGCAATAACTTTTTTTTTAATATGTGGATACTGGGAGTCAAACTCAGGACCTCGCACTTGCCAGGCAGGCGCTTATGCTGCTGAGCTATATCACTGGCCTGATAACTTTAACTATAAATTGACACAATATCTGTGTTGCAACTTTAGTCAAGATTTTACCATTTCAGGGCTTCAATTGCCTTATCCATATAAAGGATATGGTGATAGGGTGGTTGTAAGTATTGAAAACTTGCAAATGTAACAGTAAAAATGATTTGCTCCATACATAAAAATAGTAGTAAAACATCATAATGACTTAAATAGTGGCTATGTTCAACTTTACTAACAGCAAAAAGTGGACAAAGGCAGATGTAATAGGATGAGTGATGGCCTCAACAAGTTATGTCCAAATCTTAATTCTAGAACCTATGAAAATGACTCTATTAGGAGAAATCTTTACAGATGTATTTAAATTAAGGATTTTGGCATGAGGAGACCATCTCAGATTATTCTAGGGGGCTCTAAACCAATGACAAATATCCTTGTAAGATCCACAGAGGAGAGACAGAAGTGAAGGAGGCAAAGTGAATACAGAGACAGAGATTGGAGTCTTGCAGCCAGGAGAAACACCTACAGGTATCAGAAGCTGGAGAAACACCTACAGGTATCAGAAGCTGGGAGAGATGAGAAGCAAATTCTCCCCGGAACCTTTAGAAGCAGTGCAGCTTTGCCAGGACCTTGATTTCAAACATCTGGCCTCCAGAACTATGAGAGAACAACTTTCTCTTGCATTATTCCACCCAGTTTACAGTCACTTGTTGCAGGAAACCAATACAGCCTAGACACTAGGCACAGGGCTGTTATGCCATGAAAGAAAGCAACCCTGTTTTTCAGAGCCTATTTCTCGTGAGTCTCTCAGTCAACAAACACACTGGATCCAGTTAATCTTCACTGGAGCTCCATGTTGTGGCATGAAATCATTACTCTATAATCAGACTACTGTCTACAATTTCCTGTTGTCTAAGTCAGCCACTAAAACATTTTTCTTATATCTCATCATTTTTTACATTACCTAGAAAGTGGTCTGACATTATGTGCAAAAAATCTTCCTCTACATTAATAAGAGTATTTGCACCTTGCCAAAATAATCCAGCAGTGTTGTCAGTTCTAAGGCTATTGATCATTTACCTGCAATGACCATATTTAGGAAAGCAATGAGCTCATTAGAGGAAACAAGGAATCCAATTTCATTAGCTATTAATGCTCAGGGGCACACTACTAAATAGTTTGGCATTCACATTCAGTTAAGGTACGTGAGAATAGTGGCTGTAATTAACTAAAGTTCTGCGTTAATATAGCACTTACTGGAGACACCCTTAAAGGTGCCTTTGTGCACAAAATGCAAGGTTGAAAAATTTCATATTATCATATTTAGGAAAGCACTCCTTGCTATAATATACAGTGTCTAGTTAATCTAATCCTCTTTTATAAAATGGCTTATTAGAAATTCTCTAAAAGGCAAACAAATGTAAGTTCTTCAGGTTTTAAAACAAAGTTCTTAAAAAGGAGACTGAAGTTTAAAATATTATGGCTAACCTTTCTGAAAGGGCAAAAATGCAAAATGTTAATTAATAGCTTTTATCTCACAGGGTCATCTCAAACACAGGATTCAAAATTGAGCTTATTCCTTTTAATGTTCATTTCTGTGTTTTATAGATAACAGAAAATAATGCTGGAAAAATTTATATATTATTTTAATAAATATTTATTGGTCTGGAAAGTGAGAACTGGATTATCTCTTAAACGAGAAGTCAATTCATACAAAGTATGAAAATAAGTGAAGCTAACACAAACCTCTTAACTGCTTGCTAATAGGTAAAATGAAAGGGTTTCACAACATTCCAGATTTGTGGCCTCTCTTGAAAAGCTGGCTGTGCCCGTTTGGGTGGGGCTTGTGCTCTTGGGCTCCTGAGAGTTCCTGCGCAGGCTGCTTTGCTCACGTATATCAGCTACCGGCTCTCTCAAGGCATTTGCAATTTCCCCTCCTGGTGAATACTAATAAGTACAAATCAACATGTCAAGCTTCTACCTACAGCTCAGATCCCATTTCAAAGACATCCCTTCTTCTATGAGGTTTCCTCTTCTCTCTATCTGGAATTAATCTCTTCCTACTCTGAGATTCCACAATAATTTGTCCATAGTTTTAGAATAATCATTGTATTATATTTTGGAGTGCATTTAATGCTTCTGTCATATTGGGAACTATATTAATTGAATGCTTTTCTTGTAGTAATGAACATGCGAACTAAATTCTGTGAACTAAGAAAGACTTGGCACCTTCCTTCAAAAACCCTGATATATAATAGGTGCAGTTTATTGAAGAAAAAAATTGTCAAATATTTTTCTAATTCACGAATATGCATATTATATCTCATTTGAGCTTTAGAGTAGAAAATGGTTACTGATAAGGGTTACTAATATGCTGTATGCACAATTGTTGCTTCGTATGTGCTTTTAGGTAGAACAGCTAAATCTAGGAGTCCAAAAAACTACTTAGACTGAAGAGTGCATGCTGATTTGGTGTCATCCTGGACCTGGTCTAACTGTCTGGCTCTGTAAAGTGTTTACTACAGTACTAAGGAGGAGCAAGAAAATGTTTTAAAAGTTTTAGGAAATCATACTCATGATGACTCTTCCCAGTTGAGTTATTGTGTCATAAATTACTTCTTTGATCCTGGGATTTACTATTCTGAATTCTATAGCAGTCTCCCAAAGGCTTCTCCAACGGATCTGGAGGTCATTATGTTAAGTGAAATATACCAGGCACAGAAAGACAAAGACTGCATGATCTCAAGATGCAAGTACATTTTTCTTTCCTCAATCATATGTGGAATCTAAAAAGCGGGTCTCATAGAAGTGGAGGGTAGAATGGTGGTTATCAGAAGCTGGGGAGAACAGAGGGGAAGGAGGGATGTGGAAGAGCTTATCAGAGGGTGCTAAGTAACACCCAGATAGGAACAGGAGGTTTCAGTGTGCTACTGCACAGTCAGGCCGCTATAGGTGATGACAATGTACTGTACGTCTCAAAAAGCTAGGGGAAAGGATCTTGAATGCTTCATCAAAAAGAACTGCAGAGAAAGATGTGTTTCACCTGTAAAACACAATATATGCATGTACCAGTGAAAGGGAAAAATAAAGAATTTTAAATAAAAGTCTGCCAGAATGCCTACCAAGACCAAGCGGATGTATCCAGACAAACCTGATAACAGAACATTCCCTTCTCTGTGTAAGTTTGTCTAACAGGCAGCCTTACAATGTTATCTTCAAATGTTCCTTTGTATAAACCCCCTCTTTACTACCTTTGTCTAACTAGTGCTAATGGACCTGTAATGTAACTTAAAATGTAACAGAACATTTCTCCTCTGTATAACCCATGCTTTGTATAACTGATAGCCTTCTGATGTAACCTGAAATGTCTAAACGCCCGTAGCAACTCATAATGTCACTCAACCCACCAATCATATGCGCTGAATTTGCCTTTATACCTCCCCACTTACTTTCCCTTTAAAAGCCCTAACGCCCCGTTGGGAGGGGCTCTACTCTCATGGAGAAATCCTGGTCAGGAGCCCACCTGTGTAATAAACTGCCTCCTAAACCTTCTCGGTGCCGTTTTTCCCATGTTTGGTCTGTTTTCTGCAACACCAAAACATCAAATGATATCTTACTAATAGGTATGATTTGTATGCTTTTGTATCATTTAAAGTTGATTTAATCTAAATAAAATAAAAATAAAGGAATAAAATGAGTTCTTTTTTCTATTCTTGGTAAATTTCTCTTTTGTTGGCACTCCTGAAATACAAGAACAAACACAAAATTTGCCCTCCTTTTCTTTTTGTATATCTTTTTGGAATTCGAGACACTCAAAAATATTTGATAATTATCACTTTACCAGTTATACAGAGAGTTTTATATGTGTATTTCTTGCACATTTAAATATAAACAGAGATATATAAATAAATGTAATAAACATAAATACATGTAATGTATATATGTACACATAGATATGTATATAAGTGTAAATATATGTATATAATTATATATATAATTGTGCATGTGATATAATATATGTACATAGGTAAATACACTAAACATTATACATTAAATATACATAGTTGTATATTAATTAAAACTATACGTAAATGTATTATATAAAGTGCTATATTATATATTATAAAATATAAAGTATACACAATAGATGTAGTAAATATTTATTGTGAGTTGTCAAGTATCAAGCAAGAGTTTCTTTATAAATATGCATTAGGTTATAAATGTATAAGTATGGATAATGCATGAACATAAAATAAATGTACTAAGCCATTAAGACACATTATTTTAAGAAGCACTTTGCTTACACATATTAATACTTATAATTTTCACTGGACTTTGCCATCCTTGTACTAACATATTTTAACATTGAAACTGCAATTTATGTGTACCCAGTACTTATTCAGATACAGTTATTAAGATGCAAATATTTTAGTAACATATTTGTAAATAGTAATGTTTTACCACTAAAAATGGAAGTATTTTAATTTGAATATAAAATCCATTTGAATTTTTACAATCAGGATTCTGAAAGTTTTACTTTTGTATTTTATTTTATGGTTTTACCAGTCCATGCCGTAAAATAACTCAAGATGGGATTTAGTAAGGATAAGAGACCAAGACTAAAATAATCACAATAGAAATTACCTTATACTGTATTTATAAGACATGAAAGATAGTCATGAGTTTATTTACTAAAATTTATTTGTTTTAGTTCTGCCTGGTTACTCATTGACCATAGGTTGAAGGTATAAATGTTCAGGTATGGGGTAATTCAAACTTAGTAAAATATAATTTTTTTTTTTTTGTGGGTACCGGGGGGTCGACCTCAGGACCTTGCGCGCCAACAGGCACCCGTGCCACTGAGCGATATCACCGGCCCCTTTTTCATATGTGGGATCTGGGAGTCGAACTCGGGCCCTCGCGCTTGCAAGGCAGGCGCTTACGCCGCTGAGCCATCTCACTGGCCCAGTAAAATATAATTTTTGTGACCTTTGCAGTTGTATGAGCTTATTTACATGTCCAAGCTATCTAAATATTTCAATTTCAGTTTTTCTTTTTTAATTTATTTGAGTCACCTACATTAGATTTCTTTCCTAGAAAAATATGGTATCACAGCTTGCAATGATAATTTCCCATGCCAGAGATCACAATTATGTTGAGTGACTGATTATAAAATATTGTTTTAGTTTTTCTTTCCTTTCTAAAATTTCTTTCTCTCTTTAAAGCACCAATCAGAAAAGCCTGATTATCTCAATATATTAACACTTTTAATCAACCTGATTAGACATTTTTTGAGATGAGATCTTTATTTCCATGTTATTAAAAAGAAGAGCCAAATACATATATTGAAAACTGTTAAATTGTATCATGTCATAAGATCGTGCCTTAAAAAAAAGGAAGTAATTGTTTCTTGACAAAGATATTTTCATTTAGGATTTAACGTGAAACTTTGAAAGATCATCTTATATCATATTTCATTCATTTATTCATTCTTGCAACCATATGGCAAATATGCGGGTGGCGCTCCATCAGTTCACAAGCACAGGCATCATGAACACCTGTAGTATGAACGCCAGTGCTAGTACTGCAGGAAATCATGAGCTGAATACAAGAATATGTGCATTGAATGTCTGCTGGAAAGTAAAACTGGTGTATGAATAATCAGAGAACATAGCAGTTATAATAACTTTAATATGTACTTTATGTCTGAAAGAATTATAACATCATTAATGAAATAGAAGTTCCAGGGGAGAATCTGATTAGGAGGATAAAATAAATTCCAATCTAAGCCACCTGCTTTTGAAGTAATACAATTTTAATTATAACAGTGCTGGGTGTATAGAGTTTTACTGGAGATAATTAAGAAAAAAATTAACTAAAACTAGAATGATTATTGTCAAATACTTTTTCCTTCCAATAATGGAAAGACCAGTCACTTTGTGAAGAAAATGTTTTTTTCTATCCCAGTGTGGATAATTAAGAATTACATATCTTTTAATATATTTAACACATTAACAATGGTATTAGTAATGTATTTCTTTTGTTAAACATGAGCTTTTGATAGCTAAGTTTGCTGTTGGACTGCATTGTCTGTCTATTCCCTATAAAATTTTAAAAACATAGTCATAAACAAAGGACAGACAACCACAGCTCAGAGAACTAACTGAAATTTCTCCAAGATCAATAGTGAAAATAGGAATAGAACTTAAATCTGATATCTTTTTGTTTAGTGAACACTAAACAAAATGTCATCTCCTCCTTCAGAAGAAAAACAAAACAATGACCTGCAAATCAATCATAATATATCTGACATTTATTGGCCCATTTGTATTTGTCTGGTGCTGTGGTAAATGCTTTAGATATACAAGCCATTTAATTCTCAGGAGAAGCCTATGATGTACGTATTATTATTCTTCCTCTGCAGTAGAGGAAATGTGGTATATAGCAATTGAAAAGTCTGCCTAAATCACAGAGCTACTACCTGCCAAAGCAGACTTAACCCCAGCTCACTCTGACATCAAATCTAACCCATATACCTTCCCACTGTAAAGAACTGTGTCCTGTCTCCAGGTGTTGTATAATAAGCAAAGCCAGGAAAATGAAAAGACATGCAGTGAGATGATCTAGGGATGTTGGCCCACGGTGACAGTACATAAACTAATATTCCCCCATTTCTACTCCAGGTGAGAGACTCCACAATCCCTCCAATTGCCCCACAGTGGGAAGGTAGATTTCAACCTTGACTTCTCTATTGCCATCCTCTTTTTTTCCCACAAGCAGTTAATTATCAAACTCATCAATAAGAGTTCTTCATAGCTTTACATATCTTTTCATGCTTTCTGCCACTATACTTTAAAATACCATTGTTTTCTCTCTGGTCTATGGCAAACATCTCCTAAGCGGCCTGCTTGTACTTCATTGTACCCTTTCCAAACATGTCTTACAAACAGCCAGAATGATCGATATTTGTAAAATGCAAGTACATGTTTGCTTACAGTTAAGCATCCTTGCCTATGAAATAAGATCTGTATTTTACATGATACACAACACCCTTGCGTATGCATACCCTTTATTCTCCATGAGAAACCCTTACTATGGTGAAATATATACAATGCTGCAAATATACAGTGTTTTCACGCCCACCTCTCTGTGTATACCATTTCTTTTGCTGACAGTACTCTACTTCTCCTGGCATAGTTTTCTGGTTTCAAGTCTTAGTTTAGATATTCCTCCTTCTGAGTATGGTTCACTGATCATCCAGGACTGAGCTTCCCACTCAAAGCTATTCGTTGTCATAGCATTGGCCGCACCATTCTCTAATCATCGGTTCACTGTCTGTGTTCTTCACTATGCTGGGCCTTACCTAAGGAAGCCCACGTCTCATCACCTTTTACCTGCTATGGTCTGAGTTTCTCGGATGAAAGAGGATATGAAGAATGTAAGGAGAGTGAAAAGGGAGAAATATAAAGAGATGAAGGATAAAGGGCCATAACGATAAAGAGAAAGGAGAAAAGGAGCGATAGAAAAGAGAGGGAAGGAGAGGAAGAAAGGAAGAGGAAAAAGAAAGAAGAAGGACTAAAAGAAATGAGAAAGGAAGAGAGGCGATGTAAAATGGAAGAGGAGAGGGAGGATGGATGGTAAGGAGACAGCATAAATGGAGCAATGGCAGAATGAAGAGAGTAGACACTGGACTCCTGCCAGAAGTTTCTGGGGATGCCATGGATACTACTGGTCTCTTATTTATCTTTCTGTGGGTTGCAGATGTTAAAGAAAACAAAAATTAATAAAGACCACAGAAACAACTGAGTTTAACTTTATTTAAAAATTGAGGGAAGGTAAGGGATATAACCCCTTCAAAAAAAGTCAGTCAATACACGTTACAATGTGAACACAGGGTTGAGAAATCACAAACCGAGTGCTCTTCACTCACACTGAGTTAGCGATAACAAGGGCAAGGGGTAGCTTCAAGCCTGTGATCCTTGATTTAGGGCTGGGCGCAAAACATTCCTTTTGTCCTAAAAGTTTGATTTAATACAAAGAACTTTACTCTTCAAGGCAAGTGTATTGTAGTAATGTCAAAGAACACTGGGGCTCTTTCTCCAGTTTGCTTTGTGTTGTTTATCTTGACTTACTATGAAGTCCTGAGCTTTTCCTCAGTCCATATTTTTGCCATATTTTCCTCTCACCTGGAAGGGCCCTACTGTCATTTTTACCACTGGAAATCCTTTGTGTTATTTGGAGGCTTTGTTCCAATATCTATCTTATCTATCTATATCTATCTATCTATCTATGTATCTATCTATCTATCTATCTATCTATCTATCTATCTATCTATCTATCTGTCACCTCTTTCTTTCTCTCTCTCTTTCTTTTCTTTCCTTCTCTTTCTTTCTTTTCTTTCTTCCTTTCTTCCTCCCTTCCTCCTTTTCTCCCTTTCTCTCTTTCTCTCTCTCTTTCTTTTTTTCTTTGAGACAGGGTCTTGCTGTTTAGTCCAGACTGGCCTTGAGTTCATTATGTAGCTCAGCCTGACCTCAAACTCACAGTGATCCTCCTGCCTCAGCCTCCTGAGTGCTGAGATTATAGGCACGCACCATCACACGCGGCTTCCAATATCTTTCTTTTCATGAGACCTACTTCAGTGTCCCTAGTGGGAAATAATTGTTCTACTTTCCTTATCCCAGTGCAACTTTGTGCATTTTTTTTCTCAAAACTGATGCATGTATTTTATTATAGTACCCTATCTATCTTTATTTTTTCTCATTCCATGCACAAGTCTGAAGGGTAGGACACATTCTTATTTTATTATTTCTCCCCTAGTAGGATTATCACAGCATATTTTATATGACATATATTTAAGCTGAGTTGAACCATAGAATACTTTTTCCAATTCACATGCTTATATCATCTTAAAATATTATCAAAGCTACGAATTCATAACCTCTCCTTTTTCAAATTTTTGGATTTTCTTTTTTAAAAAACATTTTTGCTGTGTTTACTATTGTCCAACATTTGTTAAAAATGAGCTGATAGGGCCGGTGAGATGGCTCAGCGGCATAAGCGCCTGCCTTGCAAACGCGAGGGCCCGAGTTAGACTCCCGGATCCCACATACGAAAAAGGGGCCAGTGATATCGCTCAGTGGCACGGGTGCCTGTTGGCACGTGAGGTCCTGAGGTCGACCCCCCGGTACCCACAAAAAAAAAATGAGCTGATGATAGGGTCAATACTGGTATAGAAGGGGAAAAAGCAGTGTAATCGCATCAGTGAGTATTAGAACCTTCAACTTTACAGGTAAAATGATGATTTTGTATCATTGAAGCTGTCATCGTAGCTAATTGAAGGATCAATCACAAGGAGTGGTCAACATATACATTGGATGTTTAAATTTTTAAAAATTGTTACACTAAAAGGCATATTGCCATTAACCCCACTCAAAACACCCCTTGCTTTGAATACACTTAATCCATTGTTGTTGTCACTTTCTGTAGCAATTTTGGAAGTACTCTTTCTTGTCTTTATGAGTTGTGATTTAAAAAATACAGCGAATGCTGCTGCTGAGTGTCATCTAACAGAAAGGTGGGCTCATAAAAATATCGCGGTGTGTCCTCATCTACTTTATTCACTGTTTGTGGCACCATGAGGCTTCTGGCTCTTTTTCATAGTCAAAATGACCATGAAAAATAAATGTTTAAAACTGATTCAGAACATCAAGGCAGCCTCGACGGCACAACTAAAGACACACACACACACACACACACAAAGAATTTACCAAACCACCTCAGGAAGGGGCAAGGAAAAGTGGGATAAGTGTGTTGGAAGAGGGGGGGAGTCTTTTGGGCAAGTATTTTGAAGGGGGATTAATGGCAGTGGTCTTTGGCTGTAACATATTGTTAAAGTTTCAAAGTTTTATGTTTATTTGTATATTTCAATCTCTCCTCATATTATGAGTGATTCCTTTCCCTTTAAAATATTGCTGAAAGAGAAGGGGACACCCCTTGATACAGGGCTACTCTTTCTCATATCAGACTTACATAGGGAACAATTTCAATTATGGGAAGCAAGGAAGAGCTAAGATACACTCCCTAACTCTTGTCCAAGGCTAGCAAGGATTAACTCCCGGTGAACAACCCGGACTGTTTATTCCCATTCATTTTAACTATATGTGTTCTTGTACAAAGCAGATGGCAAGTTGATCTATGATAATGAAAGGAAGAAAGCACTTTAAATGCCAGGTCACTGGATCTCTCTCTCAACACGTGTTTTTTTTGTTGTTTTTTTGGGTTTTTTTGTGGGTACCGGGGGTCGACCTCAGGACCTCGTGCGCCAACAGGCACCCGAGCCGCTGAGCGATATCACCGGCCCCTTTTTCGTATGTGGGATCCAGGAGTTGAACTCGGGCCCTCGCGCTTGCAAGGCAGGCGCTTACGCCACTGAGCCATCTCACCGGCCCTCAACACGTGTTGATTCTTCCTCAAACTCTATTTTTGACCAAGTGAAGTTAGCAATTCCGTCATCTGACTCAGACTTTCAAATTGTTGTAGAGAATAAGTTTATCAACAACTTCAGATCACATTTTAAATATTTAAAAAAAATTTTTTTTTTAAATACAGTTTTAAACTGGGCATGTGGCACATGCCTATAACCCCAGCACTTGGGAGGCTGAAGCAGGAGGATTGCTATGAGTTCAAGGCCAGCCTGAGACCCTGTCTCAAAAAATGAAAAAGTAAAAAAAGTAAAATACAGTTTTAAGTATTCTCAAGTCCCACATATTGTTTACATTGGTCACCTACTACTAGACAACTGGAAAACATCGACCAAATGGGAGAAGAATGTTTTGTCTGCGCTTTTCCCTGAGGACTGTTTGAAAGGAATTTTTCTTTCCACTCACTGCTCATATGCATCACCAGATAAAATACATTAGTGACTCAGTTTAAAGCAGACATACTTTACAATAGTTCAATTCCATCACAGATTTTTGAAATATAATTTTATAGCACTAAGAAGGTATTTTTAACCCCATTGGTTTTGGAATGTCATGTAAAAGTCAGAAGAGAATTGAAAAGCAAAAAATTAAACAGCAAAAGTAATGAACAGCATAATAGAAAGATTATTATTTTCAATTTTTAAGTCCAACTTGAGAACCTAGTAAATAAAATTAGATGAAAAATACGTAAGTTTGTTTTTTACTATCTTTTCCAAACATCATGATGTTATAGCATTTGTTAGAATGAACTGTTCCCTTCCAGATACACATAAAAATTGTGTTGTTATGTACTCTGCATTCCTGATATATTGTTTTTTTCTCTTACTTACATTTTCCTAAACCTTAGTAATAAATTGCAGCTCATTGTGAAAATTCAATTTTTTTTTGCTCAATTTAAACTTTCTCCAATTTCTGTGGCCACAGGAAATATTTTTGTACTTCAGATATACTTCCTTTTCATCTGCCTTTATGAGAAAAATAAAATTCTCCAATGTGAACTTACTCACTCATCCTTGCATGACAGTTCCCAAATGTGACACATTTTTGACAGAAGATTTCTTAAATCTATGTCTGTCCCCTGTACTCTGGTATGAAGTTCTGTTGCATACTGATTGGGTAGGTTTTATCTGCCTCAACTCTGATTACTCAATGTCTTGGATTATGGGTACTCCTTTTGGAAAGTCTATCACAATAAAAAGTTTACCTTAGAAAAGTTGTTACTGGAATGCTTTTCAGTTTATTATGTGTAGTGAAGGAATAAGTGAACTCATGGATAGTTACATAATAACCCTTTTGTAAATTTATCCTTATGAAAAAAGAAGGAATATTCAATGACTATCCCCAAAATGGGATAGTATAGTTAGTTATTGGTTAGTGTGAGGATTAAATGAGCTGAGGATGTATAGATTCAGTAGGTAGTAAGTTGGCCCATGTTGGCTACCTTTCAATCATTCATCATAGGAAGCATGGTTACTGAGGATGCCATGTGGCAGTGGGGCTTGGAGAAAATTTAGACTGGGTCCAAAAAAGAAGTTATTAACTTCTTACCTCCAGAGAGTCATCAGCATTCACCATCCAACAGTCTGTCCAGGTGGCCAGAATCAAAAACCCAGTGGAGAAAAAGGCAAAGAAGCAGGCAGCATACTGAAGCAGGTCCCTCATGGTGGCAAGCAGCCTGTCCGGAAGGGACACGCGGGCAGGCAACAGGCCCAGACCCAGGCAGGGAGCTGGAATGCTATTGGGCGTCTGTGTCTGCTACCTGGGGGTGAGAAAGTACAGGTCTTTTCCTTTTCCTCACACCCCACTGCACGCACCTTAAGTAGCAGTAAGCGTAATACAAACAGCCTGTAACCAACTGAGGGTCCTGGAGGTCATTATCCAGAACAACCAGTGTCCAATCAGATCCACGGCAGTGAAAGAACTGAGTAGAAGGAGCGTGGTAACCTTTCCTGCCCAGACTGGGGTTTATGTGAAAGGATGGTCAGCAGAGGCCTGTGCCAGTGCTGAGATGGGGGGAGAGAAGGCCCCTCCTCAGCTGGGGAGACTGTGAATGATCCTTCCTGCCCTGCGGGGAAAGGGAGCCCTTCTCCTCCCCCTCAGAAGAAGGTTTCATGGTCAGCTGACTGCTATTTTATTGTTAGGACTATTTTAATATTCGCTGACTACCTTGGATGGACAGACCACAGGTGGAATTATGCTAAGCAATTACTGGCTCAAGGGAGTTTGCATTCCAAAGTGTTTGGCTGAGCCGCCTCCCCAAGGACTTCTAGCACCTGAGCAACGGTGAGGGCCGAGGATCCTAACCTTTCAGCCTCAGAGACTGGGAACAAATGCGTACATGCATAAAAATAATTTTATATTTGCTTTGCACAGTGGAGCACACCTGTAAACCCAGCAGCACAAGAGGCTGTGGAAGGAGTATTGCAAGTTCAACGCCAGCCTGGGCCACTCAGTGAGACCCTGTCTTAAAATAAAAATTAAAATGGCTGGGGGATAGAGCTCAGTTGTAGAGTGCCCTGGGTTCCATTCTCCAGTACCAAAAATAATTAAATTTATTTGTAATTAAAATGTAAAATTAAAAAGCACACACACGCACCACATGCAACAAACAAAACAAAACAAAAACCCAACATTTTTCAACAATACAGTCATTTTACAAGAAATACAAAATTTTGCGTTGTTTTATAGTGGTCCCTTTCTTAATACATATATAAATGCTTTTCTTGGGTGCATGTGTGCATATGTGTGTGTGCGTTTGTGTGTATGCTTATTTTCAGTGGGTTACTGTTGCCTTATTTTATTTTATTTTTATTTTTATTTTGGTACTGGGAATCAAACTCGGGACCTTGCGCTTGCCAGATAGGTGCTGTGCTGCTGAGCTACATCCCTGGCCCACCTTATTTTAAAATATATTTCTAAATGGCTTATACACATGTTATTTCATCTTCAAAAGCATTATAAGAAGGCATTAATACCCCATTTTACAGAAACTGGAGCCCAAAGGTACTGAGCCTAGCAGCTTCAGAAAGAGAATTTCTGTTGGGATTAAAAGTTTCACGGGCCGGTGAGATGGCTCAGCGGCATAAGCGCCTGCCTTGCAAGCGCGAGGGCCCGAGTTCGACTCCCGGATCCCACATACGAAAAAGGGGCCGGTGATATCGCTCAGCGGCACGGGTGCCTGTTGGCGCGCGAGGTCCTGAGGTCGACCCCCCGGTACCCACAAAAAAAAAAAAAAAAGTTTCACTGATAAATTATTACACTCCTTATGGAGAACTAAAAATAAAACTAGTTATTCTAGCAATCTTTATTTTTTATGTGGGTACCGGGAGTCGAACTCAGGACCTCGCACTTGCCAAGCAGGCGCTTATACTGCTGAGCTATATCACCAGCCATATTCTAGCAATATTACTACTGAGTATCTATCTAGTGGAAATAAAATCAGTATGTACAAGAGACATCTAAGCACCCTTGTTTATTCAGTGCTATTCACAATAGGAAAGAGATGGAAACAAGCTAAGTGTCCATCCACGGATGTATGGATAAAGCAAACACAGCATCTGTGTACAGTGGAATACAATTCAGTCATAAATATGATGAAATCCTATCATTTGCACAACATGAATGAAACTGAAGGATATTATATAATGTGAAATAAATCTGGCACGGAAAGACAAATCCATGATCCCGCTCCACATGTTTTAGTAGAATCTAAGAAAAGTTGATCTCAAAGAATTATAGAGTAGAATGGTGTTTAGCCAGGGCTGAGAAATATAAGTGGGGTTAGGGGAGAGATTAAGCAATGAGTATAAAGTTACAGATTGTAGTAATAAATTCTAGTGTTCAATTACATAGTCAGGTGACTAGAGTTAAAATGTGTTGCCACTTTGATGAGTCACAAGTGACTTTTTCCTTGTGCCCTGACATCTAAGATGCTAACGAGGGAGCAGACCAATTCCAAAAACACAGGCCCATTACAGGAAAGTCCCGAGTTAGCTGCTAGGTTACTGCCCAGCAGCCTTTCGCAAGGTACTTTTTTCACTGTGCACCCTACCGCAGTAGTTCTGAAGCTTGAGCATACAAGGGAATTGCCAAGACCACTGTTTGTAAGTACAGACTCGGGAATCCCACATTCAGAGAATTGCATTCAGGAAACTGGGAGTGAAGGCCAAGAGTTCATATTTTATATACAGTGGACACTCGAGTCGACTGGCCAGACATATGAACAACTTGGGTTATGACTGGAATTGTAGTTTTAACTTATGACCGGTGACTTGAGTTATGACCCAAATGATGCCTGCTTGTGCTTCCAGATGGTGTCAGATACAGATTTAACTCTTAAAGAGTTCTGGAAGGAACATTAGCACATCCTTTCCTGTGCTGGGTTAATTGAGAAATCCTGGGCTAATGTCTCGCTAAGGACACTGAGATCTGCCTGTGTACAGGAAGAGACTTTGAAGGCTGTGTAGAACAGGCCGAGTCTTCTACTGACAATCTGAGTTACAACCAGAATCGAGTTCGTAAGTCAAGGGTCCACTGTATTGTTGATATAAACTACTTTTTCTGAGACAGATGGCCAAGCTTTGAGAGACTAGTTCAAAAAAAGAAACAAACAAACAAAAAAAGCATAATACTAAAAATAAAGCTGTAGGAAAGGGGATTACTATTGCATCTTGGCTAGTGACTTTTCCCTAACTAGTATTGTTAACAAATATGAAATTTTTCTCAAAGACTTTTGCATGAAAAGCTTGATCCCCAATGATACAATGTTGAGAGGTGGGGCCTAGAAAGGTAAATGGATCGTGAAGGCACTGTCTTCATCAATGGATTAATTCATTGATGAGTTCATAGCCAAATGAGTTTATTATGGGCTGGACCAGTTGGAGGAAGTAGTTCACTGGTGACATAACTTTGAAGAGTATATTCTTTCTCCAGCCCCTTCCTCTCTTTCTGGCTCCCTCTGCTTTCTGTTTTCCAGATGCCAGGAGGTGAGTAACTTCCTTCCACTGTCCTTCTGCCATGATGTTTCTGCCTTGGAACCAGCCAAGCATAGACTGAAAGTTCTGAAATCATGAAGCAAAATAAATGTCTCTTCTTGTAAGTTATGTCAGGTATTTTATCCCAGCAATGGAAAGATAACTAATATAAGTACCAATAGCAGATCTCTAACCCAAATATCAGAACCTAATGGATAGGAGTAAGGAAGGGAAAAACACTGAACATTCCCATATGCAAAATGGACATGTATACATGTATTTCAGGAAATCAGAGATTCTGATATAAAAAAGGTTAGACTCTCATGTACTTTGCTCTCTGTATTTACCAGGCATTGTGTTATTATCGAACTACCTCTGAATTTAAGTGACTATAAAACAATTCCTGAATTTAAATTTATTATGTTTAGAGAAAAAGATAAGGTCATGCTTAAATGTTAATTTCTGTAGTTGAGGCCATAACATGATAGGAGGCTTCAGAACGGAGAGTCATGCAGACTGACATAGGACTAAAGACTTTAAGGCTGGGATGTGAGTACAATTTTAAGGAAGAGACAGATGAGCGTTGAGCTGTGAGGATGGAGGATGCAGATGCAGAGTAAATCCTGAATCTGTCTGCAAAAATTGCTGTCTCACTCTGCCCTGTTCTAGACTTAATTGTCTAGCCTTATTAGCTCAATTGAAGCTCAGTTTCACTTCATCCAGGACACTGATGGACAACATACTCTGACTCTAGCACTGTGCTAGATCCTAGGGACACAGAGAAAGTAAAAGTTGGAGGACCTGCTTTTGGTCCTTGAGAAGTTTACTCTTCAGGGGTGGATAAGACCTAGGCACTGAGAGGAAGCGAAAAACTCCATTCAGGTAACACTGACAACAACTTTAGGTGCTAGTACCACTCCCGATAGCAGTATGTAGGCACATTAGATGGAAAGATGCAGTTTCCAGGCTTAGTGTAAACACAAGATATAATTATCACTAAGTGCGTGGTGCAACAGGGTTTACAAAATATTTTCAAATGCATTAGTTCATGCTCCATGAAGACCAACATTTTGTTTTGTTCATCAGTCGATCCCACATGGTTAAAAATCTACCTGGCACATGCTAGACTCTCAACAGATATATATTTAATTTAATCCTCAGAACCCCTGCATTTTACAGAATATATAGCCATATTATATTCTATTTTTTGGAAAACATCCAGAGTTCCCCAGAATATGTATTAGACTGGCAGAAGAGACCTGATAATCTTTGCAATTCCAGGGCTGTATATTTTGCAAGATCTCAAAGACGAACATTTTAGTCAATTTACTATGCACTGTATTTGCACTCGCCCAGTATTTGCATGACTCCTGACTGAGGTTTTAGAGCCACCTGGTGATCAGGTGAACAACACCCCCAGCTTTACCGCCCTGGACCATTAGAAAAGATGTAATTGTAGAACTGTAAATGCTGCAATTGTCCCTTTAGTCTGCAGGTGGAAGCAGACCTACACTTTCAGTTGGGCAAAACAACACTATGTTATCTTGTATATGTGAGCTCTATTGTTTTTGCTGGCCTTACAAAATGTTCCTTCTATGTTCATTATAATAATGCCGGTCTTTATAAAGACTAAATTAATTTATACTACATCTTATAAATAATCTTCTTTCTCCTTTTCGAAATGCCCAGTGATCATTGGAAAAATCTACACATTAAAATCAGTTGCTGTTGTCAAAGTCCATGCTGGCTGTAACAAATGGCAAAATAAATCATCGGTTAAAGGTTTGGATCTCAGAGTCAGAGAGATCTGAGCTCGGGCTAAGCCAATTATTACATGTCAGATTTAAAACAAACCATTTAATATTACTAAGGCTGCTTCCTTATCAATAAAATAAGAATTATGAACTTTATCTCCAAACAGCTCTGAAAAAATAACATTTAAAGGTTTTAATACACTGCATAGAATATAATGAACAATCAAAGTACTGTGATTTGTATATTACAACCTTGTTCTTTCACACATGTACCTGAATATGCATGTACTGTACATGTACATCTATCTGCTCTAGCAACAGTAAAATTAAACACCTGGGAAATAAAAAGTACAATTATAAAGCAACTTCAGTTTTTATCTCCATGGTCCTTTTAAATCTACCATATTTGGTTTCAGCTAATTCTTCTCCTGAATGTGTATAAAATCTATGATATAATTCATGATATTTGTATCATTTTCAGGTAATATAAAATCTCTTAATCATTTCAAATCACAAAGATATGGTGTCATTCCAGTGACCTAGATATTTTTACTTGTGTGTACAAGTCAATCACTTTGTGGCCACTCTCCCATCATGTGGGTCTCAGAGCAGTGTGCCCACCATAACCTTAGCCCATTACCTTCCTTAAGCCACAGATGTACGGTAGCCCACTATATCTCTTCAAATGCAAGAAACCAATGCCAGGCTTTTACATTAGATGAGTTGAAATCTTTTTGCCTAGGCTTTTGAGATAGGCAACAACTCCACTTCTTTCTCCATGGTGACAGGGAAATTGTGCTCAATATGTACAAATAGCTCTTTCTAAAAATTCTGTCCTAATATTTAATTTCTTTCTCAGAGTTTATTTTCTGAGAGTATCTCCTTCACTAAGTGTTGCTGACCCGGTTTTCTGACAGCTTCCACTGTTTTTTCAACTCCTGACTATAGGTCTCTTATTTCATTTTAGAATGTAGCATTTATTGTCTATTGGACCTAGTCAAAACTGGAATGAAAATAGTTTCAATTAAAAAACATGGGTGTGGTGGATTGACAACTGGTGGTCAACTTATGACACCCAGCTGAACTGAATCAGCATTGTGCTGGGCATGCAAGGCCCACCTGAGGAGTGTTGCCAAGAACATAAAAAGAAGAGCTGGAGAGGAAGAGGTGGTGCTGTTGGTTCTGCTGCAGAAGAGTGTCACTCTGGTTTCCTTGATGTGAACATGGCGGTTTTCATTGTCAGAGGAGCTTGGGACCTCGTTGTCACTGAGGATGGCTGCGGTTCTTTTCGGGGGAGCTCTGGTCCTTACCTTAAGTGTCTCTTCTCCAGTGCAGATTTCCCGCCTGCAGGCACAGATCCTTCATCCTGCTGGCACAGACTTTCTAGCATCCACCATGGACTTTTGGGCCTTCCCAGCACAGATCTGTGAAAAAGACTTGCAGACATTGTCGTGGGCTCTGGGCCTTCAGTTGGACTCGTAGGAGCATTGTCATGGGCTCTAGGTCTTCAGCTGGACTCGTGTAGGACATAGGTGTGGAATCCAGGCCCTCAGCTGGATTCTTTGGGTCTTTCATGTGTGGACAGAGTTCCTGCACTCTTTTTGCATTTGACTCTTGGGTGACTACTATAAAATAATACTATAAATTATGTGTCCTGTATTATATTGTTTCCCTTGCAAATCCTACAACAAAATTTGGTACCAGTGAAGTGGGGTCATTGCTGTGATTATACCTGACCATGTGGTTCAAGAGCCTTTTGGAATGGCTTGTGGGAAGAGTATGGAAAGGTTCGGAGATGTCTCCTGAAAGAGTAGAGCTGGAACGCCTGGGGCTGTTCTGTATAGGAGATCCTGGTCAGAGCTCAGAAGACCAGAAAGCTGATAGAAATCCTTCTGGTAAAGTCCAGGATTGGGAGGTTTCTGCTGGGAAGAAGGACTGCATTGGCTGCTGGACTCCAGAACATGTGTGTGATGGCTTGGCAGAAAGTTTGTCCGCATTTTCCTCATGTCCAGAGACTTTGCCTGAGACTGAGATTAAGGGAGGTGGACTAATTAATCTGGCAGAAGAAATTTCAAGGCAGTCTAATGTTGGGGCAGTGGCATGGCTGCTGTTGGGGGCTTTTAGCCAGATTTCTGTTGAAAAGCAAGAGAAAAGAGCTCAGCAGGATGATTTAAAATGTTGTGAGTTTGGCCAAAATGGAAGCTCCAATAAAGCTGTGGACTGCAAAGATAGAGCTGAGGAGATCTTGATTGCTGATAAAGAACCAAAGAATAGGAAAGATGGTGTGAGGGCATCATGAGAAGCAGCAAGTCTCTACCCTTTGTAACCTCAAAACTGCAAAAATGAAAGACTGCTTTGAGAAGAAAACCGCAAAGCACCGTGTTCCAGAATGGCAGCAGCTACACTATATTCCAGAATGGCAGCAGTGGCCACACCAGGTTTCAAAATGGCGGTGGCATAGAGAATTTGTTCCTCAGAATCAGGCTCAGAGTGCTCAGCGATCCAGGCACTCGACCCCTATAGTCAAGAGAAAAGAAAGCCTGGCTACTGCTCCAGCTGGCAGCAGACCTTGGCATCATCTATGAGGTGCTGGTTTTAGGTGCATGCAGAATGAAAGAGTTCTGAGGTTAAAAAGGCTTCCACCCCGATTTCAGAAGAAGGCCTGGGAGGCCAGGCAGTGTGCCCCTGAGAGGGCAGTGTATGAAGCTGTGAGTGTGAACCCAAAGGTGCAGTGGAGACCCCAGAAATTTAGAAAAGCCAGAAATGTGGCTTTTTTTTGGAATGGTAATGTCTATCTTGTGCCATTGAATGTTGGAAGTGTTTAACTTTCTTTTCATTTGTACAGGGGCTCACAGCTAAGAGTGCCTTACATCTCAGAGGAGACTTGGGACTTGGACTTTTCAGAAATGCTGAAACTGTTAGATTTTGGCAACTCTTGGAGATGGACTAAATGTCTTTTGCATAAAGGGATGTGCATGAGTCTTTGGGGGGCCAGGAGAACAATGTTATGGTTTGTTTCTGGATGTCCCCCCAAAGCCTCATGCAGTCATGGGGGATGTTTTTCAGAGGCGGCTGAATCTAGAGTTTGTGATTGATTCATGGTCCAGTGCTGGGATTATGGACATGAATGTTACACCCGACCTGGGGAGGGTAACTTACATACAATATAAGGGACAGAAAGAGTCTTCTCTCTCATGTGTGCTCCTCCCTTTTTGCTGTTGTTGTTTTGCCGTTTTCTGCCACCATGAACTGTTCTCCTCCGCCATGTGCCACTCTGCCTTGGAGCCAGCGGATTATGGACTGAAACCTCCACAAACTTTGAGCTAAATAAACCTTTCCTTCCTTAATTTTGGGGGTTGGATATTTTGTCCCAGCAATGAGATAGAAGTAACCAAGACAATGAGCTTATATAGCACTAGGCTGAAACTCTAGTGTTCGTAGACAGGTAATGTCACAGCAATATCCCCACTCTCAGTACCAAATTCTTTCTTAGTTACTTTTATCTTGTTGCTGAGACAGAATACCCAACACACAAAGTTAAAGGGGAAAAGGTTTATTTAGCTCATAGTTTGTTTGGAGGTTTCAGTCCATAATTGGCTGACTACAGGAGGAGTGGCGTGGCAGACAAACATCACAGAGGAAAAACAGTTTGTGGCGGGCAGAAGGTAGCAAAACAACAAGGATGACCACAGCTCTTTCTATGTCTATATTTTATCCAGGCTACTTAGGGTGGGTAACACTCACGCTCTTAATCCTAGTGCCCTTGATCCTAGCATTGCACCACGGACCGATTCCAGCTTGCCACACTCTAGATCCAGTCACTTCTGAAAAAGCCCACTTATGACTTCATGAGGCTTTGGGAGGACATCTAGACACAAGCCATAGCATGCCATATGAGATAAACCGTAGTCCATCCAGAGGAAAGGGTTCCAGTTAGTGAGATGTGTGAGTAGATTCACAACCATCTTCCATGAGGTACAGCCAAAGGAAGTTGAGATAAAAAGAGTATTTTGGGTTTTTGAAAAGAGACTGAATAAATATGACAATGTGTTTTAAATAATACGAGGATGGTCCAAAGGAATGGTCTTTCCAGAAAGCTTCAAAGACTGTAACTAGATTTTATATATATATTATATTTTGGTACCAGGAATTGAACTCACAACCTCACGCTTGCCAGGCAGGTGCTGTGTCACTGAGTTGTATCCCAGGCCCTTATAACTAGATAATATTGTACAAGTAGAGAGAAGCAGATTTGTATTTAATTAAGGAAAACCTTTTCAAAAATTAGAAATGTCTGAAAGTTTGATGGGTTTCCTGATACTGAAAGAAAAGTAGAGGTTGAATCACCAGTGGTGAGCATGTTACCTAGACAGATCATATATCAGTCCATGAGGGGGGAGTAACTGATCTCAGCAATTTGGGGAATGTTTGGGAGATAATGGGGCCTGGGAGTATTTATGATCTTCATTTATCTCTTGCATAGAATTTGAGTTTTACTTACGCTAAACCTTAATGATGAGTCATTCATCAAAAATCACATCTCAAATTCAGAGACAAGGCATATGTTGTTGCTCATTCTGTGAATTATTTTATCAAGGAAAATGAGACCTTCATCCTGGTGCAGCATAGTGACACAATCAAGGGCACTTTGGGTGACCCAGGGTGGAATTAAACTCATGTCAAATGTCAACTTTACATTCTGTTTCAGTTGAAAAGTAACACATGAAGCCATCCTGGCATGAAACTTTTCCCTCAAATGCCCTAAACCATTCTAAATATATCCTTATGTTCCTTATTACATTGGAGCTAAAATGAATCCATAGAGCTTATTTTCTATTTTAGGTTGAATTTTTTCATTTGACTCAAACACATTCCACTGACAATTATTAATTATTTCTCACTAATTTGCATTTCCTTCTTGTTTCTCTGCTAATATTTAAGCATTCACTTACAAAATCAGTGTCAACCTTTCTTTTAAACCATGAAGGTATATAGAAGATTAAACTTTTCTTCTGAAGTTTTAATATTTGAGTCTGCTGAAGTAAACTGACAACAGCCAGATTAACAAAAGAAAAGACATAACAATTTATTTGATCATAGTTTTATATAACATGGGAGGCCTTGGACTCACCATCCAAAGACCCAGGGAGAACCATCCATTTTTATCCTTAGGTTAATGAAGCATGGACACCAGTATACAAACATGGTTGGACAAATCTCCGAATGAATGGATAAACAAAATATGACACATATACACAGTGGAATATTATCCAGCCACAAAAAGAAAACAAACATTTGTCATTTTCAGAAAAATGAATGGATGTGGAGATCATCATATTGAATGAAATAGTCCAGGCTCAATCAAATATGGTATCTTCTCCTTAATATGGGTAATCAAAAAGAGGTGACAAGAAAGTTGAAGGGAGAATATTGTAAGACAAAAGGAAGGGTAGAAAGGGAAGGGGGAGAGGGTATAAAGGTGGGTGATGGAGACTGGATATAACCAAAATATATTCATTGAACTCCCTCCCCAAAATGTGAAATTAGGGCCTACTGGGGGCAAAGGAAGTGATGAGGGGGTGAAATTGATCGAAGTATGTATGTACAGGCACAAATCTGCAAAAATGACACCCATTCACCTGTATGGCTCAATCTAAAAAACTAAAAGATATTTTAGAAGTGTATGATCTACTACTAATCTATGAAATGGGGGGCTGGGACACAGGAAGGTCTATCTGTTCAGGTTCTCCTTGGCCTCTGTGTAGCATTCCTGTTGTGTAAGGGACAAGATTCTGGCATGGGAATGTTATGATCTACAATGAAACAAGGTAGGTCAGAGAATTTATGGCCAATTATGACAAAGAAAGGCAGGGAAAATTGAGCGTAATATATTTAGGCTTTATGTCTGGTTTTAGGCAAAAAGGATTCTGGATTCCATGACCTGCCTTGGAAAGGAGGAATTCTAGCTTCCAGGGTTTGCCTTAGGGAACAGTGAAAGGTGAAAGACAGAAGGGCAGCAGCTGTGGAGGACTTCTCTTGGAGGTATTGTTTTCTGAGCACCAACAAAGACTATTTGAATGGTGAGTGCTCAGGGTACTTTAATTCAACTGGACAAACAAACACTAAATTGGTCAGGATTCACTCTTACTGACTGTTGGATTGTGTCTTACTACTGTCCCCATTTCCAGTGCAGTCAGCTTGACTGATGCATTCTTACCTGGTCCACTCCCACCTAAACACTCTGAAATGACAAGTATACGAAGATAGTTTCCACTGACGATCACTGGCTTACATTTCATTTATACAGTGCTGGTAAGGGGTACCAAGGATACAAAAAAATGTTATCAAGAGCCTAGAAGCTAGAGGACAAAATATGAGATTATAAAGCAATGAAGGATCTGGAATGTCCAGATGTTAACATATGTTTAGGGCGGAAGAAGACAATGAAACTGGGACAGCAGGTTGTGGTGACCTTGAGGAAGTTCTTCAGTTCCAGGTGAAATTAACTTGAAGTTTTCATTGGGAGCCACTGAAGATTTTAGACAAGAGAGAAATAGTAATCAAAGAGCAGCAGACCAGGTAGCATGCTTGTTTACTCCTACCCGCAAACATAACTCCTATTTTCCTAATGTTTAGTCTTTAAACCAAATGACCTCACACCAGTGAGATGTAGAAAAATGGTGAAAATAAAAGTAAGTCCATTGCACTCCTCAAGTTACAATGGTTTTACTATAGACAGCTACATTATTTAGAAATATTATAGACAGTCACACAGGACTAGGCCCTCAGAAGAAGTCGTGCAGAGGACAACAGTGGCTGGAGGCACATTCACTGAAAGTTAGGCCTCCGGACAAAGAGGAATGACTACACCCACATACTTCCCCTAGGATGAACAGCAGTGATTGATATTCTGAATAGGCATCAGTCACCTTGAATGGGGATCAAAACCTCCCAGGCCCCTCCTTTCCAGAAAAAGTCCTCTTGGGTCCATGTACATTTGCTACCTGACTTTCTTCTTTTGATCATCATTTAATCAATATTATCCAACCAATTATATTTGTAATCTTATTGGTTGATTATAGTTTTGCCCCACCTTAGACCCACCTCACCACATGGCTTTGCTCTATAAGACTCCCTTGAGAAGCGGGGTCCCTGGCCATCTACTTGGGACCCCTTTTGTCTCTCTTAGATGGAAACTATCTTTCTCTCAATAAATACCTCCTACTCTTAACCTCCGTGGTTCCTAGAATTCATTCTTCGATTTTAGATGTCAGCATATCAGCCATCGAGCAGGTTGGGAGTTACGTTTTCCTTATATTATTTGGATTATTTAGAGGTCCTATATCATCTCCCTGTCTCACACTCCCTGTATCAGTTTGACATATCACTTTTCACCTTGCAAAAGTGTGAAAGTAGTTTCATTTAGTAGAATCGTACTTCAGATTTTGAATTTTGATCATTGAGATACATGCTCATGACAGTGGGCAGAAGCAGCACAGGGCTGAGTTCCTATTCAAAACAATGGTAAACCACTGATACTGATAATCTACAGTGTGCCGTGTTGCTAAGTGATGGTGTTCCTTAGTTTGGGTGTATTAAACACATTTTTAACATACAACATTTTCAATGTACAAATAGAGTCTGCCAAAAAAAATGGTCTGCCAAAAAAATACACAGTTCAGGTAAAGAAAAACTTGTATAAATATTTTAGTACTAAATTTATTGAGACATTGTGAGATTCATATAAGTTACCTTTGGCTTCTACAATTGTAATGATTGATACCTTGTAAGAAGTTTAGAAGCTTAACTAAGTAACTCAGCAGTTCTACATCCTGGGGTAGAGAGGACATGCCCTAGGGTGGCTGCTTATGGTCCAGGATGTTGTGATGGTAGATTCATTGTGTCAACTTGAGAAGTTTAGAAGTTTAACTAAGTGACTCAGCAGGGGGCCAGTGTCCTCACTTTGTAAACATTCAGAGCCTGTGCAGGAGGAGGGCAGTGAGATGATGTGAGTGCTATGCCCACCCCAGGGCAGGTAGCCTGCTTACCATATAAGGGAGGAAAAGGTGCTTGCTCCCCTCTTTTTCTTCTTGTTGCTCTCACGGTCTTCTGCTGCCTAGAACTTTTGCCCCTCAGCCATGCCACTGTGCCTTGGAGCCAGCTGATTATAGACTGAAACCACCACAAACTGTGAGCTAAATAAAGCTTTCCTTCCTTAACTTTGAGTGTGGGGTGTTTTGTCCCATCAATAAAAGAAAAGTAACCAAGACAATAATTATAAGAGGTGCTCAAAGTGGTGGCTATTAGATTTCAGACATTTATTAGTATGGTGAACTGCTGCTTGGGTAACTGTGGTCCATTGAGATTGCCCCACATACATTTTCTATTTCTTCTGTAAGGTCCAGCAATGTGGTGAATTCTCTGCACCTTATAGGATCCCCCATATGAGTGTAACACCGTCTGTTGAAAAAACATCATACTATTTTTCTTTCTTGAAGTGTGTATATGTTTTTTCGGTGGACTCCGTATATAGGTTTATCAAAATGTAACCATATTGCAAGCTCAGTAGCATCTTTATTTTAGGAAATTATCTTCAGGTCTTTCCCTTTACCTTTTTTTGTGCTTTTTGCCCTATATCACCCCACATCACTGTCATGTTTTACAATGGCTTTCAGCATTAGGAGCCTTTGGAGTGAGTCATTTGAATTACAGGTATAACCTTTTGACTTGAAAGTTGACTTTGGGTGCTCCAGCTCTCACCTCTAGTGCTCTCTGGGACACAATTTGTACACCCTCCTGACCTGCCCAGTAACTGCCATCTCTTCCTACTCTACAATGCCCTTGGCCTCACCCTCTATCAGTTAATTTGCAAAAACTGTTTCCCTTTGCCCACTAAATGGTAAGCAACCCCAGGCAGTGATTGTCCTTCTTATTCCCTGTCCCATGACCAAGTGTTGTATTAATCTAGAAATAAATCCTTCAGTCTATATTTCTAAAAATTTTTGTAATTTTCCATGCCTTGTCTAGATCACAATATTTTAATGGTTAGCCTTGAGCTAGAAAATAGTTGATGAAGGAGGAGATTTGGGGTGGGGTGGCATCTTGCCACTTCCTCTCTATGTCCTATGCTGTACTCAATCTAGGGGAACATTTTTCAACCACAAACGCCCTGTCTATTCACAACTTACATCTTTGCTCATGCTTCATGGTCGTTAGGAAAGACCCCCTTCAAATCTCAAATCCTCTTATCCCCACCATGCATATCTTTCATGGTATCTTTTTTTTTTTTCCAGAAAAGCTTTTACTAATGCTATAGAAATTTAATATTTCTTAATACTTTTTCTATAAATCTTGTGATGGTTAACAGTATGTATCAACTTGAATGACCATGATATGCCACATATTTGGTCAGACATTTCTCTGAATGTGTCTGCAAGACTCCTTTTTGTATGAAGTTAATATTTGAATTAGTAGACTAAGTGAAGCAGATTGTCCTCTTTAATGTGGGTGGGCCTTATCTGATCAATGGAAGGCCAAAATAAAATAAAATAAGATGAAATGGCTGAACTATCCCACAGTAAGATAGAACCCTTTTTTTTTTTTTTTTTTTTTTTTTGGCTGCTTTTGACCTGGGACATTGATTTTTTTTTTTTTCCTCTTACCTTTGGAATTGAATTGAAACATCACCTCTTCTTGGGACTCTTGCCTGTTGGACTCACACAATTGCAACACTACTGGCTCTCCCGGAGCTCAGGTGTTTGGATTTGGACTAGATAAAAGTCATTGGCTCTTCTGGTTGCTAACTTATCCTGTATATTTTGGGAGTCACTCACATCCTAACTGGGTAAACAAATTTCTTACAGTGAATCTCTCTTTCTCTATTAGTTCTATTTCTCTGGAAGACCTTGAATAATACAAATGTCTCAGGACAGTTACACAGTTATACAGATTGAAATAGTATGATGAACACTTAAATTTTTAAAATGTGTTACAGTAAAAGATACCTTTCCATTAATGCCTCTTAAAATACTCTCTCTTGCTTGGAACGCACTTAACCTATATTCTTGACACTTTTTTTTTTTTTTTTTTTTTTGTGGGTACCGGGGGGTCGACCTCAGGACCTCACGCGCCAGCAGGCGCCCGTGCCGCTGAGCGATATCACCGGCCCCTTTTTCGTATGTGGGATCCGGGAGTCGAACTCGGGCCCTCGCGCTTGCCAGGCAGGCGCTTAAGCCGCTGAGCCATCTCACCGGCCCTCTTGACACTTTTTGAAGCAGTTCGTGAAGTTCTTTTTTGTGAGTGTCTTTAGTCATGCTGTCCCAGCTGCCTTGTTTTCTGAATCAATTAAAAGCATTTACCTTTCATGGTAGTTTTGACTTTGGGGAAAAGCTAGAAGTTGTATGGTACCATATCTGGTGAATAAAGTGGATAAGGACAAACCATAATCTTTTTAGAGACTGCCTTTCCATTAGATGGCACTCAAGAGCAGCATTCACCAAAATTTTTATCATAACTTTAAAGACTCTCATGAAGGAGAACTTACACAACTGCTTCAGAAAGTGGCAAGAACAATGGGACAAGTGTGTTTGAAGAGAGGGGGAGTACACTGAGTGAGATTAATTGCAATGTTTCCTTTATTGTAATTTTTTAACATTTAAGCATTCCCTCTACATTTTGACCAAACCTCATATATAAGCCCTCTTGAGTTATCCTATCCTTCTCATTCCTATTCTTGCCAATATGAACTTTTCTACCTTCATCCCTAATTATTTCTCTCTCTGACCATATATTTATGCTGTTTCTTCTGCCTGGAATATTTACTCTTTTTTTCTTTCCTGACCATTCCCCATGAATGGACATTAACTTCAAGAAGTCTAATTGGATAGCTTCTCCTATTCTCTTCTCTGTTAGAATTACAATCAACGACCACATAGGTTAGCATGTTACCACTTCAAGGTTTCTATATGTTCCTTTAGTGTTTCTAGGTGATATTTGCTTATAATTTAAAAACTAAAAAAAAAGAGAAAAAAATTTTACAAGTATATGAAAGTATATGATAGGCACAAGGTTAGGTATTTCATAACCATAGATTAAAAAAAATTGCAAAAAGTTTGCAATTCAAAGGGAGAACAGATTTAGATAGATATATTTATCTATGTATACATAGTGTTGAAATATGTGTTTCTACAAAATGGTATAGGAGCATAAATGATTAATACTTCTGGGAAATCATTACCTAAACCTTCATGAAAGAGATGATGGTTGATTTGAGTCTGAAATGATAACAATCTGCTGAACACAAAAGGAAAAGAAAATATCTGAAAGGAAAATATTGTGCCAAGGGAAAGAAGTGTGAATTCATATCACCTTATTGACGAAAGAGCTTGTGACAAGCATCTTGTGAACTTGAGAGCACAGATCTTTCATTTTGCTTGTGCTTGTAAAAGCTGGAGAACACCAATTGCATTACTATGGAAGTACGTGTGCTGAGATTGTTTGTTTAGGAATTTGAGCACCATGGAAAAAGAGATTGTGTAACCATTTTTACTCTGTGCTGGGTTCCAAGATATATGTTGAATATATATATTTTAATATTCATGAATGAACAGATTCTATGTGCCAGGCATTGTACTTAGCACTAGAAATTAATCAGTAAATAAGATTTTATCATGGAGAAAAGGTACCCAATAATATTTAGCCTTTCAATACTTGATGCTATCTCTATCAAACAATGATACAAATTTACTGTGCACATTTTAATGAGATACTTTGGAGTTGGCCCTGTAATGGAGTTATTTACTTAAAATATTTTTTATATGCAAGAGTCAGGACATTTCAATGGAACATAATGGATTGGATATCCAGGTACATTGTTTCAATAAAATGCCTACTTCAAATTTACTTAACCTGTATTTTATGTAATGTGGGAGGTGGAAATTTGAAAATCTCTAGTCAATCTATATAACTGAGATTCAAAACAAAACAAAATTCAAGTAAGTTTTTTTTACCTATGCTTTGCATTAGTAACAAGTCTATACAATTAGTAACAAGTCTATATCTCAAGTTTTAATCATTAATGGAAAGAACATTCCTCACTTTAGTCGTATTTAATAAGTATATAAACATTTTCATTTATATTATTTCATTTTGCACTAATGAAATAATTAGAAGATTGGGAAATAATTAGAAACGCCATTTTATAAATGAGGAAAATGGAGAACCAAATATTAAGTGATTTATCCAACCTGACACAACTTAGAGGCAAAATTAGAGTTAGAAAAAGCAAAAGATAGGGAAGCGTCCAATGGAAACTATGAAAGCGGGCATGACTGAGTCAGAGAAATAGAAATCCTCCCTTGGTGAACAGACTACTGGCTGTTCCAGGACAGACTTCCACTCCACCTACTGCCTGTTCGAAACCCTGACTCACTATGGTCATAAATCAGGACTCAGATGTATTATTCTCCTCCAGTAGTAAGTAGGATGGAATTGGGCCCCCATGCTCATGAGATGTGGATTATGATCCTGATTCTACAAAAGCTTTCTGATGAAACTGTAAACTAAGTCACTATATTCCTTTAAATCTATCAGTGAAGTAGCTTCAACCAATCTGCCCTGAGGAAAGCGATACCCATGAGAAATGGAAGGCTCTATTATTCCTTATGTAATGCTTTACACACATCTAAAAATGTGCAAATTCTACCTTCCTTTAGAAAGACTTTCTCCCATTCTTGCCTCTTTTCTCTCTTGCCTCCTGATCCTGTCTGCTGAGATCTCGTTCTTCAGCAAGGATCTCAAATTCTATTTCTTTATGAATGTACTGTGAGCCCCCATTTGTATGTAATCTTTCCTCTGAATTAATATTAGCTCTTTACTTGTAGTAATAATACATAGGAAGTAGTTACTATTATAAATATATATTTAATGGATGATTAAACAGATAGGGTAGTAATTTAATTTATCCTAGATGTACAATCAGAAAATATTGGAGTAAGTTTCCATACCCAGGTCTGACTCCAGAGAACATGGTTCTATTACCACTGTGCAATATGAACTTCTAACTTACATTATTCTCATAACTTTTCCTACTAAATCCTTGGAAACCCATGGCTAAAACCGAAAGGGACCTCAGACATAAACATTTTTTTCATTTTACAGATGATAAAACTGAGGATCTAGGAAAATATTTCATCCAACTGAAACAGCTATTAAGGAGATGGATTGCTAAATATCAAACATAAGAGACATTAACTCTTGGTACAGCTTGTAAGATTCATAAAGTCAGAGAGACTGCTCTTCCTCTTAACACCAACACCATTGAAAACACATCTTGCTCATAAATGTGTATTGAAAGAACTATTGTGTGTGAGTGTGTGTGTATGTGTGTGTGTGTAATTAGAATACCTAGAGACAGCAGGGCTTACATATAACTTGAAACTAGTAACTTGCATATGTAAGTAAACTAAAGAGAAGAGCTCAAAACATCAGTTTTCTTTTTCTTATTTTTTTTTTAACCAGAGGCCAACTAACTTCACTAAACTGATTCACGAATTAAACTCACTAAAAGTAATTAAACACAAAGTAGAGCTTCAGACTACAAACTCTAATGATAGAAAGATTTGAACCATGGGATTCGCCTCCAATTTAATGAAATGTTCCAACAAAAGAACCTAAAGGGCAGTGGGAAAAAAGGGTTTCTGGGTATTAACGGTATTACCGGTAGCAGCATTTCTTGGTGCATTCTTTACCACGTTTCTCTCCACTATCCTTTTAAAGATTCCCATCTCTATCAGCATAAAACAGAGTACTCAGCATGGAATGCAAGGTCTTTCCCAGTCTGATCTTTCTCTGCTTCTTGAGATTTATCTCTGGTGAGTTCCTAACATGTGCCCTATTTTCTTGCATTCTGACATGTGTGCAGTTCCCGTAAATCAACCACACCTTTCTGGTCTTTGGAAGTCTCATGTGTTTGCCAGGAAGATCCCTGGCACTTCTCTTCCCTCAACAATTAATTACTAACCTGTTGCATGACATCACAGCTAATTGATTCCAAAACGTGATTGCTAAAATGCCCAAGGAGATTGAGATTTCCAGGCACCATAATTTCTTAAAGTTAAAACACTGGGAAGACTGAAAAAATAGCGGAGCAGTGAGTGCCAGCAACTCAGCTCCTCCAGGACTAAGTATCTAGAATCTGGAGAACAGCAGCTTGGAGAGGAATCACAGAACCAGGGGGGAACTGGCGGAGGATAAGAAAACAGGATTAGGTTCGAGAGCAGAACTAGCTCACAGCCAGGGACCGGGTATCTGTTGTGTGGGGACGGGGTAGCCACTGACTGGAAGGCGGTGACAATCATTTTTCTGCTCAGGCCGACAGGAAAACCTGGACTGGGAGAAGCTTATGCAGTGGGAGGCAGCGGTGAGAACACGTTGTCCCCAGTGGTTCCCTGCAGTCAAAGGTCTGTGAGTGCCTGCAGAGAGGCGCCCCAGGATAGGGTCACACAGAGCAGAAGTGGCAGGGGTCTTGGTTTTTTTTTTAGGAAAGAGGGGCTTCAGCCTCAGAACAGTCCCGTGGTGGCCTCACTGCCAAATTCCCAGAGTGGGAGGAGGGAAGGGCCGTCCTGTCGCTGTGCGCTGTTGGCAGTTAGACAGCGGACTGGGGGAGTCCGCCGAGAGGCAGAGGCCGGGGTCACCCAGACTGGGCTCCAGCGGCGGTCAAAAGCCAGTCCTCGCCCTGCTAAGAAGGACTGGAAGCTCACAGCGGCGTCGGCCGGGTTCACGGACCTCGCACCCAGCACTGCTCTGGCGCGGACTGCCCTTAGTCTGCCGGTGCAAAGGAACAAAGACAAACCTGGGGAAAGGAGCCATGAGTCCAAAACAATAGAAATTTCTTTTTTTTTTTTTTTACTATTCTTTATTTGATTGTATTATTCTCTCATTTTTTATCCTTATTGTACTTTTTAAACTTTAATTAAAAAATTATTTTTTTTCTTTGGTTTTTACTCTTTGCTGTATTCCTCCTTCGTTGCTCCCCGTACCTTTACCCCTCATACTTTTATCCCATTATTTAACACAATTCTCACTTTTGTCTTTTACAAAAGTGTCTGTGTATTTGCGCTTTGCGTATGCTTTCTTACCTCTTTTTTCCCCTGGTGCAGCTTTTACACATTAGGGGAACTCTCCCCTGGGCATTTATACCCCCTCCTACTTTTACCCATGTCTCCTTGCCTGACCACTTTACCTTAAGTTTTTTTTTTTTTTTCACTTTTAATTTCACTTTTCTCCACTCTGCACCTTTTCAATGGACTCCCTTAAACTTCTTCTCTACTGTTTACAACAAGCAGAGAACCTCTCCCCATCCCCTTTTGTCACTACCAATCTGGTACATAGTCTTCCCTTGTATCCCTTTCTAAATATACAACAACATATCCTTAACATTAATAGGACCATTTGCCCCTCTCCTATTTCCTCCTTCTCATACCACAGAGCAGAGGGCATAGATAGAAAAAAAAAAAAGTTTTGGTTTTTTTTTTTCTATATAGTTCTATTTCTCTTCTCCTCCTCACTTTTGCTGTACCCAGACCTCTATGGCCCTGGGCTTTGGATGGTAGATTCTATAAAACTACTGTTGAATGTTGTTTTTTACCAGTTGGGGAGACAAAGTCAATGCATATGGTGTACATGAACTGTGGGTCAAGGCTTGGGTTGTTATAATGCTTACTCTATATAACTATGGATATCTTCTGTAGACTAAAAGGAAACCAAAACACAGCTTTATGCTATGTAAGTTTCTCAGCTAACCCTGATAGCTTCCAGTGCAACAGATTAGCCGGTTACTGCTGTAGCTGAATTGATTCCACAGGAAAAATTCTGACTCAGAGGACAGCTGAATGCTAGTGAAATTGTCTGCTGAACCCACTATTGCACCCAGAGAGAAGGACAGCAAGAGTTCCTAACCCAAGAACTCAGGCTCAATCAGACTCAGCAAGATTGCCTGCAACCTGGCAGAAATAGGCCCTGAATCTAAGTTGGCCCCAGTTTTGCAACAGAGTAACCATAAGAGTAATTGGAGCATGGTCACTCAGACTCCCTGGCAAAGAAGTAACTTGGGAATCACTTAAGCAATGGCTCATTGGAATATCTAATCAGTGCTCCCAGTGGACATTTTATTGGTTTAAGGTTTTGTAAGTTTCTTGAGTTATTTAGTGTCTTCTTCTATTGTTTCAGGTGTATTTTAGGTTGTTACTTTTGTAGAACTGGGCTCCCACTGGGTCAGATTTAATAGACGTCTAGGTTCTGTCTCTTACCTAGAGAATAGACAAAGGGAGTGAAAAGTAACTGCAAGGACTATCATATAGAAATGGTGTGAGATTGACACTGTTTTAAAGTGAAGCATTCTTGGGGCAAAACATAGTGACGGGGATGGAATCACTTAAAGTAAATGACTGAGGTAGCAAATACCAGAACTGGACATACAAAGCTGAAAATTACTCAAGGGGAGGCAACATCCTACTAAAAACTTCATATAACCACTTTCCCTCCTGACTTCTCTAGTCCCCAACTGGTAGTAACCCCCGCAAAAAAGGGAGGAGAAAAAAGAGAGGGACTCATATAATTGAAAAAACAGATATATAAATATAAACAAATAAACACAGCTTCAAGTAGGAGAGTAGGGAAACAAGGAAATGGAAGATCCCTGCACACACTGCTCCCTCTCAAGGCAGAGCAAAGGGACATAAAAGGGAGAAGAAAACAAATATCAGATAGCAGAAATTTATAAAAAGTTATTAGAAGGGATGAAGGAAATAGAGGAGTCCAAAGAGGAAATGAACCAAAAGTTTACAGCAATGACACTCAATACGGCCATGGTGAATTTCAAAGAAATAGGTAAAAAATTGGAAGAGCTAACCAAGACATTTCAAAACTTGAATGACAGATTCAATAAGAATATGGCATCCTCTAAAAGATGTCAGACAGAAATACCTGAAATAAAAAACTGTATAGAATTCATACATCTCTGAAATCACCAATGTGAAGACAAAGTATCTGATATTGAGGAAAAAATAGTGGATTACTATAAAGAGCTCAAAGAAGCCAAAAAGAAAATAAGAGAACAAGAAAAGCCCATCCAGCAGTTACTAGATGACAACAAAAAAACTAATCTAGGGCTAATCAGAGTTAGAGAAGAGCTTGAAGACTACACAGATGGATTCACCAACATGCTTACAGAAATTATTGAAGAAAATTTCCCAAATAGAAGAAAAGATTTTAAAGTACAGGTAAGTGATGTTTACAGAATATCGAATAATTACAATGAAAGAAGGAGTTTGCTAAGGCATATCCTCATTAAATTCGCAGATATCCAGCAAAAAAGAAAAATAGAATTTTAAAGGCAGCCAGAGAAAAACAAAAAAAATCACATATAGAGGTAAGCTAATTAGAATTACATTAGACTTCTCAGCACAAATCCTGAAGGCCAGAAGAGCTTGAAGTATTTCAAACCATAAGAGCAAATAATTTCCAATCCAGATTAATTTATGCAGGAGAGCTATCCATCAAAATAGATGGAGAAATAAGGTATTTCCATGAAAAAGACCAGGTCAGAAGATATATGAGTGCTAAACCAGCTCTAGAGAAAATATTCAAGAATATTCTTGACAGAAATATAAGATTGGACACATCTAAAAACACAAAGGAAACTAGTGAGGTCAGTGGATAAACAAAAACAAAAAAAATCAGAAAAAGTAAAACAAACAGTAAACCAACAGATAACGAAGACAATGATAGTAAGTAACCAACACATTTCAGTAATACCTATCAGTGTTAATGGCCTCAACTTTCCAATCAAAAGGCACAGACTGGCAGACTGGGTCAAAAAACAGAATCCAACAATCCGTTGCATTTCAAGAAATCCATCTAATCCAAAATGATATTCATAGACTTAAAATTAAAGAATGGAAAACAACATTTCATGCACCAGGACCATGGAAACAAGCAGGGGTAGTAATTCTAATATCAGATATGGTAAACTTCACCTTAAAACAGATTAGAAGAGACAAAGAAGGTCACTAATACTGGAAGAAACAAAGAAGGTCACTAATAATAGTTAAAGGAACAATCCAACAAGAAGTGATAATGTTGATAAACATATATGCACCGAATACTGGGGCAACTACTTTCATAAGACAAAAACTGCTGAAATTAAGAGATCAACTACTCAGCCATAAAGAAGGATAAACCTAAGACATTTATAGGTAAATGAATGCAACTTGAGACCATACTCATAAGTGAAACAAATCAGACTCACATGTGTAATCATTGTATTGTCTCCCTGGTGTGAGAAACTAAAGAGTAAATAAGATCCAAAATGTACAATAAATATTATGAAATGGGAAGAAACTGCTCAAAAGGAAAGAGGAACTAGGGTGGAAGAAGGGGGAAAGGAAGGAAGAGAAAGGAAAAAACATACAAGGTAGTTATACTACTAGTTTCTCTTAGTTCATTGGAAAGAAAGGTTTGTGCTAATATCATTTGGAGAATTTTTTATGCCCATATCTTGTACTCTGAGCACTTTGAAGAAAACAATACACAATGTATTAGCTATTGTTATTCTCCTATTATTTTGTTACAAAATTTTATTTTATTTTTTCCATAAAAAGATCAAATAAATATTAATACAATCATTGTAGGGGACTTTAGCACCCCACTTTCCCAAAGAGATGGATCAACTAAACAAAAAAGCAATAAAGAAATTTCAGAGTTGAACAACACCTTTGTGCGTACGGACTTCATAAATACATACAGAGCATTCCACTCCTCTACAACAGAGTATACATTCTTTTCAGCAGCACAGGGTGCTTTTTTCTAAAGTAGATCACATACCAGTCCACAAAGCCTGCTTAAGTAAATATAAAAGAACTGGAATTACCTCATGCATACTATCTGACCACTGTGCAATGAAAATGGAAATCAACAACAGAAGAAAATATGGAAAAGGCAAAAAACTCCTGGAAAATTAACAACATATTCCTAAACAACCAATGGGTCTCTGAAGAAATCAAAGGAGAAATTAAAAAAAATTTTGAAGTTAATGATGAGGGCTGTACAACTCAACATAATCTTTGGGATACTTTGAAAGCAGTTCTAAGAGGAAAATTCATTGTGATCAATGCTTACAGTTGAAAAACATAGCAAGCCCAAATAAATAACCTTATGAGAAATCTTAAGATACTTGAAAAACAACAACAAACCAGCCCCAAACCAAAACTAAGGAGGGAAATTATAAAGAGGAGAGTCGAAATTAATGAAATTGAGACTAAAAATACTGTAAAACAAGTCGATGAAGCAAAGTGCTATTTCTTCTAAAGAATAAATAAAATAGACAAGTCCTTAGCAAAACTTACTAAGAGAAAGAGAGAAAAGACTCACATGAATGCAATTAGAAATGATAAAGGTGAAAATGCAACAGACAATATCAAAATCCAGAAGACAGTAACTTCTTTGAAAATTATATTCCAACAAATTAGTAAATTATATTTCAACAAATTAGTAAATTTTGAAGAAATGGACAGATTTCTAGACACATACAAACTACCAAAACTAACCCAAGAACACATAAATGTACTTAACAACCCAATCACAAGCAAAGAAATATATTCAGCAATAAAGAATCTACCAACTAAAACAAGCCCAGGACTTGATAAATTCACAGTTGAATTCTACAAAACCTTTAAGCATGTTATATCACCAACAGTCTTCAAGCTGTTCAAAGAAATTGAAAGGGATAAAATGCTCCCAAATTCATTTATGGAAGCCAGTATTACCCTGATCCCAAATAAAGATAAAGACCCAACTGAAAAAGAGAACTATAGGCCAATCTCCATAATAAACATATATAAAAAAAGACTCAACAAGATATTAGCAAATAGAATGCAGCATATTATCAAAAAGCCGATATAACATGATCAAATAGGTTTTATCCCGGAGATGCAAAGATGGTTCAACATACATAAGATTATAAATGTAATACATCACAAAAAAAGGAGCAAGGTCAAAAACCACATGATCATATCAATAGATGCAGAAAAGGCTTTTGACAAAATCCAACACCCCTTCATGATAAAAACCCTGAAGAAAACAGGTATAGTAGGACCATACTTGAATATGATAAAGGCTATCTATGACAAACCAATAGCCAGCATCATACTAAATGGGGAAAAACTGAAAGCATTCCCCTAAAATCAGGAACAAACAAGGACATCCACTATCACTTCTACTATTCAACATAGTACTTGAAACACTAGCCAGATCAATTAGGCAAAAGGAAGAAATAAAAAAGGATATATACAGGAAAGGAAGAACTCAAATTATCACTATTTGCAGATAACATGATACTCTACATGAAAGACCCAAAGAACTCCACCAAAAACTCTTTGAATTAATAACTAACTTCAGCAAAGTAGCAGGATACAAGATCAACACAAAAATCATTAGCATTTGTGTATACCAACAATGAACGGGATGAGAAGGAAATTATGAAAACAATACCATTCACAGTCACTGCAAGAAAAATGAAATACTGAGGAATTAACCTAACCAAAGAAGTGAAAGACCTCTGCAAAGAAAACTACAGTACTCTGAAGATAGAAGAGGACATCAGAAAATGGAAAGATGTCCCTTGCTTCTGGTTAAGCAGAACCAATATTGTCAAAGTAGCCATACTTCCAAAACTGGTATACAGATTCAATATACTCCCAATCAATATACCAACAGCATACTTTACATATCTAGAGAAAACAATCCTAAAATTCATATGGAACCAGAAGAAACACCAAATAGTAAAAGTAATTCTGAGAAATAAGAGCAAATCAGGTGGTAGAGCAACACACCAGACTTCAAAATATACTACAAAGCAATAGTGATAAACACAGCATGGTACTGGAATAAAAACAGACACCAGGAATAAAAACAGGACCAGTGGAACAGAACTGAGGACACAGACACCCCCCAGACATATTCAACTATTTAATCTTTGATAAAGAGTCCAAAAGCATATGTTGGAGGAAAAATAGCCTATTCTCAACACAAATGGTGTTGAGAAAACTGGTTACTCATTTGTAGAAGAATGAAATGGGACCCTTATCTCTCACCATATACTAAATTAAAATAAAAATGGAACAAAGATCTAAACATTAAAATGGAAACACTAAACCATCTGGAAGACAAAATAGGTAAAACACTTGAAGACATAGGTGTAGGAAAGGATTTTCTAAACAGAACCTCAATCACACAGAAAAATAGCAGCAAGAATCAACAAGTGGGATTATATCAGACTAAAGAGCTTCTGTACAGCAAAAGATTCAATCAGTAGGGTGAAGAGACAACTTACAGAATGGAAAAAACATTTGGAATGTACAAAGAACTCAAAAAAATTAAACCACCTAAAATTAAAGACCCAGTCAAGAAATGGGCTAGAGAAATGAACAGATACTTTATAGAGGAAGAAATACAAATGGCTAACAAATAGATGAAAAAATGTTCAACATCTCTGGCCATTAGAAAAATGTAAATTAAAACAACACTAAGATTCTGTTTTACTCCATAAAGAATGGCAATCATTAGGAAATCAAACAGTAACAAATGCTGGCATGACTGTGATGAAAAAGGAATTCTCCTACCTTGTTGGTGGGAATGCAAACTAGTACAACCATTATGGAAATCAGTATGGAGATTTATCAAAGAGTTAGAGTTAGAAATTTCATATGACCCAGCTATGTCCCTGCTAGATATCTTCCCCAAAGAGCTAAAGTCATCATACTACAGCAATAATTGCATACCAATGTTTATAGCAGCACAATTCATAATAGCTAAATACTGGAAGTGGCCTGTATACCCATAAACAGATGATTGGATAAACACAATGTGGTAACTTTGTATATAATGGAATGCTACTCAGCTAGAAAGAAGCACAAATTTGAGGCATCTGTAGGAAAATGGATGCATCTGGAAAACATGTTGAGTGAAATAAATCAGACATGCAAGCTTGAATACCATATGGTATTCCTCATTGAGTGAGGCAAAGTACAAACAAAGTAAAGGATAAAAGGTAGGTAGAAAAGGACAAGGGAAAAGATCTCATCCAATAGGGAGCTGATCCAAGGGAACAAGGAGAGAGGTAAGGAGGAGGATAAGGGGAAATGAGAGGAAAGAAGATATGCCATGTACAGGATCCTAATAACCCTAATCAATGTAAACATTATAAGCCATAACTTGTGCTAGAACAAATAGCATCAACAAGTATGAAAATGGTGATTGGAAATGAGAGGTGGAGGGGGCAGGGAAAGAAGGGCAAGGAGATAAAAAAAAATACGCTGTAATATATACATGTAATCACTCCCCAAGATGACTCTAAACTGCATGAATTACAAACATGTACTAATAAAATGAAATAAAATGGAAAAAAAAAGAACACTGAGAGATTCTGGGGAACCATCACCTTGGACAACTCCTTTAAACACCCCCCTCTCTATTACATCAGTTACCAGATGATATTCTCTGTTTCTCTGCCCTACTACATTGAAATCTCCTTAGGGGCAAAGATGTGCCTTTTATTTCTCTGACACCAGCACTAGATCCGTAATGAAAGTCGAACAAACAAAAAATATATATGATTGACAAGTCATTAACTTCCTCAAATTGTTTACTCTGCCTACAATGGGATCAAAACTACCCCTTTATTTTCTGGAACTTTTTTTAAGATCTTCTTAAAGTTCATCTTTCCTACTGTATATTCCCATTGCAGATATTTTTGTTCATTTTTTTCTTATAATATTTTATAGTCTTATATTTATGCATTGTATATTTCTCCCACGGAGTTCCCAAAGTCAGAGACTAAATCTTCCATTTTGTGATTCCTTCAACAAATGTTAACTTGTTCAATTAAATCAATATTGTGTATTTAAAAAATTCTCATTTATCATATCATTGAAAATATCAGAATAATATTTCTGCGACCATTTAACATTCCATAGAAATACAGTTCACCTGAACAAGTGCTCGAGAAAATCTTAAATGTTCAAATTGAGCATCAATGTTTTGCTTTTTTGTTTGTTTGCTTTGTTTCATTTTATGACAGGGACTCCTTATGTTGCCTGGGATGTCCTCAAACATCTGAGTTCAAATGATCTTCTTGCCTCAGCTTCCTGAATATCTGGGACTACTGTCAAATCCATGACACCTGGTTGGTACAAGAATTTTTTTTTCAGTACTGGAGATTGAACCCAGGGATTTAAGCACCGAGCTAAATCTCCAGAACTTTTTTGTTTTTTATTTTGAGACAGGATTTTATTAAGTTGCTAAGTTGTCCAGACTGGGTTCAGACTTGCAACCTTCCTGCCTCAGCCTCTGGAGTAGCTGGGATTACAGCTATACATCACTATGTCCCGGCCAAGATTCTTAATGATATATAAACCTGAGCAGGGCTCGGTGGCACTTTCCGGTAATCACAGCGCTCTGACAGATTGAGGCAGGCGGATGCCAAGTTCAAGCTCAGCTTGGGCACCGTAGTGACTTAGTAAGCACTTGTCTCAAAATGAATAAAAAGGGCTGCAGATGTAGCTCAGTGTGTAAGACCCTGGGTTCAATCTCCAGTACCACCACCAAAAAACATATTTGTAACAGATGGTTTCAGCACGGTTTATTCTGAAGGCAATGATGTGGATTTGCTTTCAAATTGTGCCCTGACCGAACGCTATTTCAGTTCCAACCTGTGCTCCGTAGACTGCCAGGAAAAACACTTGAGAGTGGTTGTGGTGCTTGGTAATGATGCTTGTTACTGGGATTCTTCTGCTAGGTTGGTGATCTGAGATCAAGAGAGTGGGACAACAGAAGCTATAAATCTTGAACCAGTTTGCTCTGTAGAAGTTTTTAAAAATGGAAGAGCTAAGACAAGCCAACATTGGAGAAATGGACAAGGAGAAAGAAGAGGTCATTGGAAAGTAACTGTATTGTCAGAGAAACCTAATCTAAAAAAAGAAAAACCTAAGGAACACTCATTTTGCTTTAATTCACAAATATCCTGTGAGTGTAGGGAAGACTCTTGAAGGGAATGAACTGGAATTGACCATAAATAGTGAATACATAGATAAATGAAACATGTGTAAATGCATGAATGGTTTTATTTGTGTCCATAATTTTAAGCAGTGCCACAGTAACCTGTTGTTTAAATCTCCTTCTACCCTTTTTATGCATAAATACCTAAATCTGTGTACTGTAACTGGAAAGATGCTTAAAGCAAACCACCTTCCTTCTTCATGATCCATGGTCATGTGCCAGGTGTTTCCACTTACTTCCACCATGAGGGTTTTTCTCGCCCAAGGCCCTGCAATGGCCAATGGCCAATGCCCAATGGTTTTCTCCAGTGTGGCTCTACACAAACTATTATGGTGCTGTGCTCCTGACCCTGGCATCCCAAGGAGCCCCCAGGCTGAAGCAAAGTAAATGCCAACTTTGAAAAACAAAATGAAACAGCTTAAATCCCCTTCAACAGTTAACATTTGCAAAAATGATGTCAGTAAATTATTAAACAAACATTTTTTTCTATGACCTTCAGGAATTATATATGAAAGGAAAAGGCAAAGTTGTTTATGATTTATCCTAAAGCACATCTCTCGAATAAGACTTTAAACATTCCTTTGAGTAAATAAAATTGCAGGAGTGAACTACCAGCAGGACAGAAATAGAAGAACAGTACTTTATAGTATCATACAAGATACCTTTGCAAGTTTTGTAAGCATATGCCCCATTTTATAGAGAAATATGTTATAGCTGTAAATTCCAAAGACCTGTAAATCTAATGCTATTTAAACTTATTTTAAATATTTCTTACTCTGCTATGCCTATTTTGAAGCTGTCAACACCAATGACAGAAATAAATACTCTCCTCTTATATTCTTATTAATAATGCTGAAAACTAGAGCATATATAATATCAAAACTCAGCATACAGTATATGGAGAATTTAAAAAATCTTGGTCTAACTATAGTAGTTTCCAGTTCGTTTTTTGTTAAAGCACACTTTCTTTTCTGTTTATTTTAACACTGATGTTTCACTACAATTTTAAAATAAATGGATGTGAATGGAAAAGTTAAAACTAATAGTATGTCTAGATACTACATAAGGGCCGGTGAGACGGCTCAGCGGCTTAAGTGCCTGCCTTGCAAGCGCGAAGGCCCGAGTTCGACTCCCAGAACCCACATACGAAAAAGGGGCCGGTGATATCGCTCAGCAGCACGGGTGCCTGTTGGCGCGTGAGGTCCTGAGGTCGTCCCCCCGGTACCCACAAAAAAAAAAAATAGATACTACATAAGTTGGTGACTGAATGAAGGAAAGAACTTAAAAGTTTACATGCTGAATTCCATGTGCTGTAGGTATTAGCTCCAACCAGAAAAAGAATATTTTCCAAACATAAGGCCAACAGTAAGACCACTCCTGCAGAGTGATAAAGAATGGTGTGTCAGGGTGTTAGAAAGAGTAGGAGGAGAGGCAGCTTGCCACTCCTTTAGATGGCATCCTTCATAAACTGTGAACTTTTTCTGGGCTAAATAAATTCTTGAAACTTATTAGTAACTTACACATTTGGCCTTTTACACACTAAGGACCTCTGCTTGCTGCTGCTTCAGGTTACTATGCCTCCCACCTGGCAAACATACATGCAAAGGTTTTTCAGTGTTGGAAGGAAAATAGAGAAACCTACCTTTTCCTCCACAAATTGATGCCCTCCTCTCTCATATAGTAGACCATTCTGGGTTCTTGCCACGTAGAGATCTTTACTTGGTTTTGACCTCTCCACAACCTTTCTATTCCTGAGTTCTATGATTATTTGAGATATCACCTAACAACCTCAAATCCTTTTGCTAAAATTCCCCACTCATACTTTGACCATGCAGAGGAAAGATAAGAACCTGAAGGAAAAGTTCAGCTACTAACAAGTTTCTTCCTTCTAAAAGGGAAAGAAAGGGGAAAGTCAGAAATTTCATAACCTTAAGATAAGATTTTAATTGAAAGAGAAATGTAGGGGCATCTTTCAAGTCCCCTCCCAGAGTTCCAGAGCAACAATATTATACATTTTAAAAAGTCTGGGTGCATTCTGAATAACTTAAAATATCACTGTCGTATATATTTTCTATGTCATTGACTGGTTCTGTAGAAGAATTTAGGCATAAAGTAAAAAATGTTCCCTGGACTGCAGTAGATAGTGAGTAACCAGAAATGTCTGAGAGTCTATTCTTTAGGAGCTCATAGTTTATCTTGAGCACAGCGGTTATTACTTAAGGGGATATAAATTAGACACAATGTGTAACAAATATATTTGAGGTATGCCTACTCCTCACACTTAATAAGATTAAAAAAGGATATCCTTTCTCTGAGCTTTTATGCTGGAAAACAGAATTAAATCAACATTTCTCTTAAACACATCAAGCAGATTAGGAATCAGAGTACATATTTCCTTTGTCACAAATGAGTCACTCAAAGTTAGAATATGTTCTTAGCATGCGTGATTAATGAAACTGTTTATAAAATCTTCTATTGTCAAAGGTGTAAGAATTTTGCTAGCTCACAGGCTCAATCACACCCTGGAAGTGGCAGAAGTTAATCTGGTAAAGAGTAGAAGATTGAGTGAGCCAGTGAGCTAAGTAAGGTCTGGAACACCCAGGTTTCAACTCCAACTCAGGGACATAGCCCTTATTTTAGGAAAAATATATTACTCTTTTGACCCTCTTTTTCAAAGTACGAGGGAGGGAAGAAGGGTGTGCTCAGCTCCTAAAAGTGTTATTCTAAACTAGATTTCTTGAACTTACACATGTCAAATAAAAGACAGCTGAGAAACAGAAAGAATTGGGCTACTTATGTCAGGGATTGGAAAGCAAAACAAAGGGGCTGCCCTTTGAAGAGGTAGGTAGATAACAGTATGTACAGTAAGGCAAATATAGCAGAGGGAAGAGAAAGGTGAGGAGTTACAAGTTGGGACCAATAGTCAAGAAATAAGAGCTGGGCAGGATAGAGCTAAAGAAGCAGGCCTGGGCAAGCAGGTAAGAGAGATATAAACCCTCTGCATTAGGAAGACTGATATCTAAATTGGGCCTTTTACAAATCCTCGGGTTTTTGTTTCCCCTCAGGGAGGAATTGAAAGAAAGCTAATTTGGCTGTAATTGCTAGGTACTGACAGCCATTTAATGCACTTCTGCAAATCTAGCTCATTTAATTCCTAATTCCGCTTTGCTTTTGAGGAAACTGAGATTAGGGAATGCTAGTAAGTTTCCCAAGGTTCATGGGAGGTGAAGGGGTTGGGTGTCTACTCTAAAAGGGTCTTGCAATTAGGCTGAAAGCAGTACCTACCTCTTTTTCACAAAGCCTTGAACTCTTAGTTTGAAAACCAAAATTTCCAACTGCCTTCCAAATGCACGCTCTATCCTTAACCAGGCTGGACGTGTAGTAAGTCCTGCTGGGTAGTGAGCTAGGTGAGAAGTAAGAAAGGCAAATAAGACACAGGGCCTGGGACTGGGAGCTGAGACACATTCCATATTGGAGAGGGTGTGTCGAGCCAGATGAAGCCTGGAATTTGGAGGCAAATTTCTTGGAAAGTAAAACAGATACTAAAGATTATGGTGGCCAGGGAGGACAGCAGATACTGAGGTGCTCGGCACCTGCCTGGGAACTAGGGTTTATGTGTGGGCAAAAGCCTAGCTAGCAGTTGTATTGGACAGAATACTCATTAATGAAGCATTTTACTAAGCATTTATTGAGCATCCACAGAATTCAAGGTTTTACTCTATCAGTGAACAAAACAAACAAAATCCCTGCCTTAATAAACATACTTTCTACTGGAAGGAGGAAACTAGAAAGTATTTCACACACTAGAGAACAAGTCAGGAACATAATTTCAAGAGCAGATAACAGTGGGAAAATCGAGAACATGAGTCTGACTCAACTCACTCTGCCTGAACTTTTAGCCCATGGCTTATTAAGTTTCTTCTCGATAGGAACAAATTAGGTTTCAAAACCTGGAGTGGCATTAAGTCTTTAAAGTGTAGAGCTTGGAAGAGTGAGACAGTAGGAAAATCACTCCTGGTGTCGGAAGATATTTTATCATGTACAATACCACCCTTCTATATTTAATATATGATTATTCCTATGTGATGGCCTATATGAGATTTCTAAAAATTGTGGGTGTGGTTCACCATTCAGATCATAGTCCATGTGAATTATACTCTTGCAGATAAGTCACGCACATCATTCATGGCCATATTTAGAAACCTTAAGTTTTATACCACTAGTTGTAACGTTTGATGTTTACTTGTATTAAACAAACTGCATGATACTAAAATAATTCACTAAAATGACTTTGCAAATGATTAAATTAAATTAACCCACTTAAATTAATGGGTTTGAACTAGTATGTTCAAAAAGTAGAGAGCTAAAGATGCAGTGCAAGTTAAGAAAAGGCTTATACCTAACTGATTCTCCATGTGTTTTCCAAAAAATAAAAAATAAAAAAAAAGACCACAACTGTCAATCCAATCTTCATGACTCATACAAATAGCAGATTTAAAATAACACCTAGAGATTTTTGAAAGGGACAGAGATGCTCCTAGAGACACGAGCTACACAAGTGCTAGTGTCAGTCTTCTTTTTGGATGCTAGGAATCTTGAGGGTGCCTTTGGAGCTCACTGCATCTCTACTATATTGTTGTACCCAGAATACGAGGAGTGTCAGCTACTTAGGATAAAGACAAATGTTCTCTGTGTGCCTCGTTCTCTCAGAGTACAAAATTTGCCTTGAAGCTTTGTACTAATTCTGACTCAGTCCACGGAAACTTCACAGGTTTCATCAACCCACACCTACATTTATTTGAGCAAGGGAAAATAATATTTAGTTCTTTCCTCCAACAAACAAGTCTCAACGAAGCCAAAGCTGATTTAGTCATTTTCCCAGCCATCCTTTTGTAAGATTTTGTTTATGACAATGAACTTGAGTCAATGTTTTCTCTAAAGATAGACACAAGGAAACATATGATAGTGCAATTATGATGACATAGAACTCAATAAACAAATTAGCATATTTATATTGTTGACATGAAATATATTTAAATGATAAAAAGCTAACTAATAGTAAAGATTTGTTTTTGTTAAGCATACATAGATTTTATTTTAAAAACTAGGATAATTTACATAGAAACTTTAGTAGTCAAATTTCCACAAGTAGATATTTTTAGTTTTTAAGATTTTACTCTACAAAATCTAAAACTAGAAATTCCATTCAACCCAGGTATTCCACTTCTCGGTATCTTCATAAAAGAGTTAAAGACATCATATTACAGTGGTGCATGTATATTCATGTTTATAGCAGCACAATTCATAATAGCCAAATCTTGGAACCAACCTATTTGTCCTTCAACAGACAAATAGATATAGAAAAAGTGTTATTTATACATAATGGAGAACAATTCTATCACAAAGAAGGATAAATGTAAGTCATTTGTAGGAAAATGGGTGAAACTTGAGACCATAATATTAAGTGAAATAAATCAGACATGGAAGCTTAAATATTGCATGATTTCTCTTCTATGAGAAACACAAAATATTTTGAATGATTTAATTAATGAAGTTGTTTACTTGTTAAAATTTTCTAATTCTTTAATAATAAATATTCATTGAATAATGAAAATGACAGAATAATCATATATGCAAATTTTAACTATATTTTCTTTTATCAGCATTTAGCACTCATTATCTTCAGGAGCATTTTTGCATTCAACATACATTTCCTGGGTAACTACTGTAAAGAAAACCTGTGCACAATTTCATTTAACCTAAAAATATTTTCGGATGAGTCAGTTAAAAGTTACGTTGCAGGGGCCGGTGAGATGGCTCAGCGGCATAAGCGCCTTCCTTGCAAGCACGAGGGCCCGAGTTCGACTCCCGGATCCCACATATGAAAAAGGGGCCGGTGATATCGCTCAGCGGCACGGGTGCCTGTTGGCGCGCTTGGTCCTGAGGTCGACCCCCCGGTACTCACAAAAAAAAAAAAAAAAAGTTACGTTGCAAATGAGATCTTAATAGTTGTCGTCAGAGAGAAAAGAGAAGGTACACTCAGGAACGATTGGCCAGTCAAACTGACCTCGCTTTAAGACTGGACTCACAGATACACTGTCCGAGAATGGTATATAAATGAGAGTTGCCTACGACAGCTACTGGTCAATAGAGATAACCTAAATGAGGCGAAAAACAGTGTTATGCTGGAAAAAAAAGTCTATATATTCAGGAGCATGACTCAAGACAGTTTAAGCCACAGCAAGGGAAAGGTCTACTCACATCAAGATTTATGACCACGTTTGTGAGATCAGAGACTTGGAGATGTAAAAGGCTGCTGTGACCTAATAAAACAGGACAAACTAAGCTGCCAGTGAAGGTACAAAGGAATCGCCTCTGTCTAGGTATGCACTGAGATTTTTGAGGCAGCAAGTGACAGAAAACTCAAGTCACGCTGCTTTAAACAATAAAAGGATTTAGTTGGGAGCCAAAAGGGGGGGATAGAGAAAAAAGAATTTTAAGCATGTTTGGTTGTTGTTTCTCAACAGTGCTTTAGGCTGTATCATCTTAAGGATGACAGCTTGGTCCTCAGAGTGGCTGCCCTCACTGGGACAGAATGGCTGCAGCCTGCACTACACACAGTCTTCCAGGAGATAGAAGAATGCCTGTGTGTGGTAATTTCTCCCAGAAGTCCTGAGGGTTACTCTAAATTAACCAACTTATGTCCTTTTAGTGGGACAAAAGGAAACATATAGACTGATTAGCTTAGTTTAAATTATTGTATTAGGTATTTACTTCCATTTAACAAATTCCACCAAAACTTAGCATCTTCATGCAACAAACATGGCTTCCTGTGGATCAGAAATATAGGACCACCTTAGTCGTGTGGTTCTGAGTCAAGATCTCTCATAAGTTTGCTGTCAAATTATTCATTAGAACAACAGTCTCATCTGAAGGGACCAATGGGAAGATTTGTTTCCATCTTAGTAAAATTCAGCTATGGTTTAAATGTGGCCCCCAGGGGTTCAAGAGTTGGAAGCAAGGTCCTCAGTGTTGTGATGTTAGGAGGTGACAGTACCATTATGAGGTGGGGACTAATGGGAGGCCATCACTAGTCTGTCATCCTTGCAGCCCAGGCTTCTTGCCAATGCAATCACCCTTTTACAAATGCTCCTGTCATTGTGATGTCATCCACCATGAGACCTTTGCTAGAGCTGGCTCCATGTCCTTGCAATTCAAGAACTGAGAGCTAAGGGAACCTCTTTTCTTTATAAAGTACTCAAACTCCAGTATCTCATTATAATAACATCAAGTGGCCTAATACACATTGTTTCATTGTTGTTAGGATTCAGATGCTCACTGATTATGGATTGGTCACCAGATCCCTGTTATATGAACCTCTCCGTAGGCTATCTGAGTGTTTTCATGACATGGCAGATGAATTTCCACAGACTGAAAGGCCAGAGACAGAATGGCCAAGATGGAAGACACAAGCACTTTATAATCAAATCATAGAAGTCACGTACCATCCATTCTTCTGAAATGTTGGTCACACAGATCAAGCCTAGTAAAATGTGGGGAAAACCACACAACATACAAAGACCAAGAGGGAGAGATTATTGAGTACTACACCAGAGGCTGGCGACTACAGCCATGTACGCCACCTGCAACCAGGAGCAACAACAGCTTGGTCAATGTCAAGTGGGAACCCGATTTAAGCAGATTACAGAGAGTTTGCAGAATGAAAAAGAGAGGGAAGAAATATACTGGGTAATGTAACCACCTGGCAACCATAATAACCTACAACATATTGTTTCTTATTAATGTAATTGTTTCCAGGCATTCTTGGTCCACTAAAAATTTTGAATAGCAAAGTACATCTAGAAATGTATAAAATATATTTTATTGACACCAATGACTTAAAAGGAGTTCTACCATAAAGTACGCTCTATGGGCAGTAAGTTCAGTTACTAGAACAAACCTAACAGGGTTCTTTTTGGATTAAAAGATCATTTCAAAGCAAAGCAATTTGCAGGCTTCATTTTCTGTGGAATACTCTGATAAATAATGAATCAGATATTTGTAGAAAATTTTCACCCTTATGTCCTTCTAATTATATACTCCTTACTTATTCAACATTCATGTGGGAAATGTTCCCAATGGAGAAATGTACAGTGGAGCAGTATCGTTGGGTCACTAGCGCACAGGTCAAATTTCTCTGTTTACTTTGTTTCATCTGGTATGTGAGTAAATACCCAAGGTAAGGTAAATTGGGACTGCAATTTCAAAGGCATAGCATCAATTCTCTAAGTTCACAAGATAGAAAGATTGCTTCATGGCTGTAAAAATGATATATCTTACATTGCTTTATATGTCATTTAAAGTATTACTGATCAAATTTTCCCATCCCCTTTCTCTTCCTTTCTTCCCCCCTGTCTGCATCTCTTGGTCCTCCACATCAAAAGGAGACCAAGAGTTGGGGAGAGCAGAGAAGAAAGGATGGGGTAAGGGAGTTAAAAAAATAAAGAAGAATTAAGATCTGTCATAACAGATGTACCAACTCCCCATGATAAATGTAATCATAATGTACTACACACATATACTAAAAAAAAGTATTACTATGAACTTTTGTAACTGTTTTTATGCATAAACCTTTGTAGTTATCAGGACAGATAGTATTACCTTATCATAAAGTAAAGAAGAAAACATTTTCTTTCAGAATAGAAAATGAGTCTCCCTATTCAAAAGAATGCAAGATATGAAAGATAGTCTTACCTGATGATAAGAAGGATTTCAAAATAATTCATGGTTTCCAATTTTGTGTTGAAATTACAATCTTGAGTGTTTGTATTTATCTTTTTCTTTGAACATTCCCATAACCTTCTATAAAGCAATTTTGAGGACTTTGTAATCCTCAGATATTCTTAATTTTGAAAGTACCAGCTCATGTCATATCAAATATGGAAGTTATTTCAGTAAGATTTGGGTAGTTTTCGATGCTGAATGTTCACAGATATTTTCAGATATTCCTGTGTTATAAGGAGCTTCTCTGCCAAAGATACTTTCCCTCCTGGGAAGCAGCCGACATCTCAAGATGTGCACAAACAATATCATGTTCCCTTTCTGTAATTTGGGACAACTCTGAAGGGTTATCCAAATGCCAGAGCTCCCTGTGGGATTGGCCAAAATCTTGTTGTAACTGCAACAAAAGTGTAACTTCTCCCTCTGTCCGATCTTGCCTTCTGACTCTCTTACAAGTGTCTTCCTACCAGTATTCTTCAGTAAATCTCCATTTCCAAATCTTCATCTCAGCATCTTTCCTCCCAGGAATCTTGACTTCAGACCATTCCTATCAGACTGGGGCTAGAAAACAGCCTTTAAAATGGGATTTTTCAAGCTATGTGACCTAATGATTCAGTGGGAATCTGTCATTGAGGCTCTGTCACTAGTGGTAGGTAGAGCACTTCATAGTCCCTGGCATACTGCTAGTGATGTTGTTAGTACTTTCACTGGCAATGAACATAGATGTCATTATATTGGAAAACAGTGCCCTAATGATGTAATATATCATACATTGGGAGAAAGATAATGAAAAGCTGAGAATGATAAATTACTAATTTAAATTGCCAATTTAATGTAAATGTCAGAAGCAGCATACAAAATGACTCTTATCTTCCACAGTTGCAGGGTCAATTAAAGCACAAATGGGACTCAAGAGCCCTAGAAAGCGTGGATTTTCTGCCTGGAAATTCTTTTATGCCAAGATTAATGTCTTGATAGGAAATAAATCATATCCTTAGGCTTGAAATGGGAATATCCGGGTCAATATAACTGAAAACCTTGGTTTCTTAACCTAAATCCCCAGGAACTTTGGAACCCATTTCTCCAAGTTACAGACCAGCACTCAACCTGGCTTGAAAATTATGCAGAGATGTTGGCCTTTTAAGTCTACATGTGCCCTTGTCACCTTGAAAATATCCACACATCTCCTCTGGACCAATAATCAAAATTAAATCACAATATAAAATGGATGTGAAGGACTGAACCTGCAAAGGACACCATAATGAAGAGATTTCTGGTCCTAGACAAATTGTCCAAGGAGGAGGTATTGAGTATTCAGAAAACTAAGCCCTAAGAGTTTTAAAAGTTTAAATTAAAAGGAATGGGGGGCCGGTGAGATGGCTCAGCGGCGTAAGCGCCTGTCTTGCAAGCGCGAGGGCCCGAGTTCGACTCCCGGAACCCACATACGAAAAAGGGGCCGGTGATATCGCTCAGTGGCACGGGTGCCTGTTGGCACGCGAGGTCCTGAGGTCGTCCCCCTGGTACCCACAAAAAAAAAAAAAAAAAAAAAAAAAAAAGGAATGGGTAAAATACACAATTCTATACAGAAAAGATGAGTGACATGTGATCTCTTTTCTGTGATACAAGATTTAGCTCTTATTCAAGAGCCAATGTACTTTCTGGAAGTGTCCAAAAGACACTCTATCCATACAGTAAAGAATGCACTAGTAAATGGAGCATCAGAATAGTTGAAAATATCAGAAGTGGCTGTTGTACCTAGGCTCATAGCAGGAATGAACATTACAGAACAAATTCCCTGGGACAATGGGAAGCCCTAACAGAACATATGACAGTGGTGACAGGTAACTACCTGCAGCAAGGGTGCATTATTATAAACTTCACATCACAGTCCAAAGACATGCCAGAAGTTCAGATCTTGAAGATACCTAGCACACCACGTTGCCCTTGGGCACAGATAAACTTGTATCCAATAAGAATGCTCCTTAATCCATATTAACAAAGCAAATTAAGCATGGCTAAACAGGCAGCTGAGGGCAACAGTCCCAAAAAAGTTCTACTTTTCACATCTGAACCAGTTCTAAAGACCAACCACTGACTAAAAGAAAGGAGAGATGAGATCTCAAAATTGTTTAAAAGTCTTCCTCCTTAGTAAGGTTCAGAAAAGCTCTGTGGTGTGGAGTACACTGAGACATTACATCAGAACACAAAATAAACCAAAAAAAAAACAATATTCAGAAATGTACTCTTGGGCTGGTGAGATGGCTCAGCGGCCTAAGCGCCTACCTGGCAAGTGCAAGGTCCCGAGTTCGACTCCCGGTACCCACGTACAAAAAAAGGGCCTGTGATATCGCTCAGTGGCACAGGCGCCTGCTGGCACGCGATGTCCTGAGGTCGACCCCGGGTACCCATAAAAAAAAAAAAAAGAAAAAAAAAAAGAAATGTACTCTTTGGAGGCAGCATATTCTACACTTGGGAATACTCCTTTGACTTACTTACCAAGTGACATTTAGGACTGGCAGCTTTGAGTAGGCTCTAAACAATGAAATACTGTGCACAAGAACTGTGCTACAGTGCAGGCACCATTGCCTCTTGAGCCAACAAGACCCTAATATCACTAGAAGTGTGGTCAGTCTCGTTAGCAGGTCTAGACCCGGCAAAGATGGAGGACCTAGCCATAGGACAGTGAGGTACTGCCATAGTTGACCAAAGTTATCCATCATGAGTCATGAACTTCACTCTGTTGAACTACAAAGTCATAAGATCAGACAAGTCCACAGCAATTTATTGTCAGATAGAAGAGGTACATGTATAAAAGCAATCAACAGTACCAGAGGTATACTAACAGGTGGCAAAGGCCCAGAACCACACAGCACTGTGTTACTAGTGCATCTCCCTTAGCCGAACTGTTTACACTGGGGCTTCCTTATCTCTGGCTGAAGGCGGAGGAAAGGGTATAAGCTTAGTTCACAAATATATTAGTTTCACTAAATATATGGGGCAAGCCAAAACAAATGAACAATCTTCCCAAGAGTAGCGTTTAATGACAACAGTGAAGAGGAATCCTCTTGTGAGTCAAAAATTTTAAGTTGAATGATTGAGTCTTCGTTAGTATGGCAAGGGGAACATCTTTTGGTCAGAACATAAACTCAAGGACTGTGGCAAGTGGGTGGTCAGGAGTCTAGCACGGCAATGGTGAACCTTTCAGAAACGAGTGTCCAAACTGCAACCCAAAACCTGTTTATTTATCACAAAGTGCCAACACTGCAGTTAAACCTGAATACCAAGGATTTGGTTTAGGGAAAAAAAAAATCTCATACACTAACTAACATCTTTTGATCTAAAATAAAAACAGCACACGTGCCATAGGTTCACCACCTCTGGTCTAGAAGAAGGTTAGATTTGGGAAAATGGATTATAGGGCAGAGACATGTAAATGGATCTGTAGGGCTGGGTCCAAAGAGTGATCTTTGAGTCCCATGTTTATGCTCAACAGAGAGTATCCAGTACGCAAATGCTATTAAACAACCAGGTAGACAGTTGACATCAGCCTAAGAACAACTTATTTAGAGCTGCAGTCGCAGCCCACACAGCTCCTGCAGAAGTCAACATGATCTGCACCTCCGCTTCATTACCAGATGAATGAAAGAAATAAACCAAACAAATATACTTAAGTCTTCATCGTCCTTTTATTAGCAACATCTGGAATTGAATAAAAATCTATGACAATTAATGAAGTAGAAACACGTGAATAATAAAAGTTTAAAAACTAGTTTGTAGAAACAGTTCTACAGATGACCCAGATCTATTTATTAGAATTAGTAGACAAGTAATTTAAAATAATAACTATGATATATATATACATATATATATGTGTGTGTGTGTGTGTGTGTTTGTGTGTGTGTGTGTGTGTAAGTATCTATATAATGAGTAAAATAGAGCAAGGGGGAAAATGGAAGCTCTGAAAAGGACCAAATGGAAAGTATATAAAAAATACAATACTGGAGATTACAAAAATTCATTGCATACACTAGTGAATTGAATAGTACATGAAAAAAAAGTGAAAAAAGAGACAGGTCAATAAGAAATCACCTGAATTGGCATAGAAAAAGAAATCGAGGTGAAATTAGTGCCCTGTGAATTAATACCAAGTGACCATAATTCAATTAGCTGAGGAGAGAAATAATTTAGAATACAAAAACATATTTTAAAAAATGTTGAGGGCCGGTGAGATGGTTCAGCGGCATAAGCGCCTGCCTGGCAAGCGCAAGGGCCCGAGTTCGACTCCTGGAACCCACATACGAAAAAAGGACCGGTGATATCACTCAGAGGCATGGGCGCCTGCTGGCACGCGAGGTCCTGAGGTCGACCCCCGGTACCCACAAAAAAAAAAAAATTGCTGAATTGTTTAAATTTAAATTTTAAAAATTGCAAATTTAAAATGTCCAATAAACTCTAGCAAGAAAAAATTCAGAGAAAATATATCTAGACACTGTTTTGCCAAAAACCATAAATAACGTGAACATGTTAGGAGAAGTCAGAGAAGAAAGAAAAATGAAGATAAAAATAATAGAAAGAACAAAGGAAAAATATATAATGATAAGAAATAAAGATAGAAATAATGATTAATTTCTCATTGAAGCAATATAAACTGAAGGACAAAAGAGCACATTAAAGAGTTCAGCTAAAACAAAACAATTTCAAACAAAAAGTCAATTTATAATTCTATGTCCAGTGAAAATATTCCTCAAAATTGAGGGTGAACTAGGGGCTGAGATAACACATGTTCAAATGCTTAATTAATTATAGGCATTTTATAAAAAGGATAAAGAGTGTGAGGTCTCAGTGGCTTTCAAGTGATTTCCATGTAGCAAGCTCTTAATAAAAATTGGCTGCATGGGGCCGGTGAGATGGCTCAACAGCATAAGCGCCCACCTGGCAAGCGTGAGGTCCTGAGTTCGACTCCCAGTACCCACATACGAAAAAAAAAAAGGGCCGGTGATATCGCTCAGCTGCACAGGCGCCTGCTGGCACACGAGGTCGTGAGGTCGACCCCCAGTACCCACAAAAAAAAAAAAAATTGGCTGAATGAAATGATATCATTACATTGAAGTGTTCAACATCCATGTAATTATTATAAAAGTTTCTTCACTTTTTATCAGAAAAAATAAGGGAAAATAAAGTCACATCATCTAAACAAAAATGGAAATAATATGTTCATAGCAAACCTATCTCGAAAATAATTAGTTTCTTTTAGAGTAGTTTGATAGTTTAGAGTAAGAATAAATATCAAGGTTTTCTAGAGTTAATCACATTTAAAAATAGCACAAAGCACAGCAAATGTAAATATCTCTATACTAATATAAGTTTCTCAATAAGTGAAGAATTATAACTTTCCACGTTAGACTACAATAATTAAAGTATATTTTATTTAGAAAAGCTACCACTTACAGTGAAAACTAAAGAAAGGGAAATAGTCAAAATGGCAATAGAGAAAGTTAAATGGAACTTGAAAAAGAACAAAGAACAGAATTGGAAAAATAAAATAATAGCAAGCTGGTAGGGTGCAGTCCCACCAAACTAGCAATTGCATTAAATACAAGTGGACAGAAAACTCTAGCTGCATTTGTTCTGATTTAGCTCCTCATTCCCATTTCCACTGTGTTGTCACACCAGTTCATTTTCTTTTTATCTCTCATTTTAATCATTGAGAAGACTTCCTTATGTGGTCATCATGCCTCAATTTGCTCACATGCCATACTCACGCCAGATAAGCTTTGCTGAAACAGACCTTTTCAGGAACTCTGCTGGAATAACCATGCTAATTCCTTTCTAGTTTCTTTCCATCTATATGCGGGGTCAGAGGTCTCCTATCTATAGAGAAAGTCCAGAAGTGAGCCTTGCAATCCTAGGATGTATCTTGATTGCCGCCCCAGCAAACAATTTACACTAGAGGATACAGTAGAGAGTTCTGGAGAGTCTTTGCCTTGAACTACACTTTAGATTCTGCTCTAGTTGATTGACATCTATACTTTCTTTGCAAAATTTTTGGTTTCTACTCACTTTGCTCCAAATGTTGAAGTTTCTTCTTTGCTCCACAGTTTAGCACCCAAGGGTCAGCCAAATGTTGATCTCAGCTTAGCCCAACCCTGCCGAACCCAACCCAACCCAACCCAACCCAGCCCAGCACAGGCCAGCCCAGAGAACTGGCTTGGCCAAGAGGAGCACTCAAATGCTTTGCCCTGCCAAAACTACAGCATGCACATTCCTCCACATCAAGCCTCTTTTAAGCCTTAGGGTTGAGCCCCAGCTAATATCAGAAGTTCCCTGAACTTTTTTTTTCTCTTTCACTTGTTTACATCTTTACCCTGCTTCATTCTTCTTTCCAAAGTACCTTAACCATTTTGTCTGCTTTGGGAACTCTTACCCATTCTCTAAGACCTTGGTCAATTCTTCCACATACTGTATGAAATGTTTCCTAAAAGTCTGCCTTTTCTTCCTGTGTGTCTCCATGCCACCTTGAAACAGCACAGATCACGTCAAATTTGTAAGTATTGTCTGTCTGCTTCAGGCATTAAATGATGAAGAACAAGATTTTGTTTATCATTTGTCTTCCTCACATTTAGTATAATGTTAACATTTAAAATCTTTCACTGAATATGAACACACAATATAGATTGAGAAACTCATTCAAAATGAAGAAACAAAGAGGAAAGAGCAATACTCATTCATTGGCTAGAACCAACTGTAGAACTGCAATAAACTACAGTAAAACTGCACTGGGTTCCACAAATTTAATTTAAGTACAGCTTACTAAGCATCTACATAAAGCTACAGCTCAAGCATGTGTGAAAGGAACTTAAGGGTAAATATACTAAATAGTCAAACTTAAAAATTCTTTATGCAAGATGCAAGCTCGGTGATCTCTGAACTTAATTTAAATGCTAAGATTATTTGCTCAAGAGCAAACTGATGATCTCTACTCACCAAAAGTTATTATCAAATTAAGCACAAACACGATGTCAGGAGGTACTTAAAACACTCGAATGACCAAATTGTAGCACTTTGCATGCATTCAAGTAAATACAGAAAGTCAGTACACTGATTACAAATCATACTTACTGTGCTATAAGAAAACTTCTAAAGGAGTCTATCAAGGTTTCTACTCAGTAATAATTAATTTGGCTACATATATGCTTTATTTTTTTATTTATTTATTTTTTTTGTGAGTACCAGGGGTCAGACTCAGGACCTCACGCACCAGCAGATGCCCGTGCCGCTGAGCGATATCACCGGCCCTTTATTCATATGTGGGTACTGGGAGTCGAACTCAGGACCTCGCGCTTGCCAGGCAGGTGCTTATGCCGCTGAGCCATCTCACTGGCCCCCCATATATGCTTTAAAATAACAGATTATCAGAGATCCCAGAATGAAATCATCTGGAACTTAAAAATTGCATACTTTTTTTAGGCAATTATCTATTTTATTCAAAAGAACAAATAAGCAAGCAAATTTATGGAAATATTTTAAAAATTGGAAAGGGAAACTACCTTCAGTAGCTATTAAAACATTATAAAGCCTTCAGAGTAGGCACACGAGTTAATAGACCAGTAGAAAAATAAATGAAAATTCAAAAGTACAACAAACTGAACGCAGAAGTTTAGGATGTCATAAAAGCTGCATCTCAAAACGGAAAGGAAAAACTGGACTGTTGAGAAACAGTTAGTTAGTTATACAGAGAAATAAAAATTGGAATGACTTTTCACACACGATACCAGAATTAATTCCAGAAGAATGTTAAGTAAGTAAATAAACTAAGCAAGTATTAGGAGAAAATATCAGTAATTCTTTTCTTTTCCATGCTATAAAGATCCGGATGTGATAAGAGAAAAGGCATAAAATTGATCACATAAAAGTTTAAAAAAAATTCACATAAGTGAAATCAATAGAAAAATACAACCTGGGAGACTATGGTGGAAGATTTTCAACTGAAACCACTTGTAAAATATTACTAGTCATATGAAAATACTGGTAGAAAAGTGTGCAAATGGTACAATTCACAGAAAAAGGAAAGTAAGATCTTTTAAACATATGGGCAAAATTCTAAATATTGAACTACGTGATCTGTGATGATGCTCTGGAAAAACAGGCACTCATATTTTCCAGCTGGAAATGTAAAATAGTAAAGTCCCTGAGGAGGGGAATTTTGGCAATTTCTAGAAAGATTAGATACACCCATTGACCTAGCGACCCCACTCTAGGAATTCTACTTTTTTTTTTTTAGTGTATGTTTGCAGTACATAATGTTTACATTCCTTGTGGAGTTGGTACCTATACATCTTAATTCCTTTTTAAAAATAATAATGATAAATTAGGTTTCAGCAATATCCCAAACTATGAATATTTTCAAAGAAAAGATTATAAGACCTCTTTTTTAGGAAAATTTGCCTATTAAAACGGACTAAGATTTTGACAACTACTCAAGTCCTTCCAAAGGTGACAACCAGAGGAAACATGATCTGTAGCTGAATTTGACTGAATGAAGAGATTATGTCCGCTGAATTTTAATTCACTTAGGTTAATACGATGGGTCAGGCCATCATCAGTTTTGTAGTACAATACTGTTCTGTTGAAGTCTTGAGCAATATATTCATGATTAAATTTTCTGGGAAAAGTGTGCGATGGAGACTAATTATGACATCTTGGGAATAAACATCCTGCTTTGTTTGCAAAATCCCACACAATTTGCATTCATTCTACAATTGTTGCATCTCTGGAGATGATTTTACTTTCTGGTCTGGTCCACTTTTCGTGTGTGGTAAAGAATTTACAGAGTAAGATCCTCTATCTGACTGATCCATTTGTTTACACTCAGGAGAGATTAGCCAGAGTTTTCTTTTACTAGAAGTATTCAGCCTTAAGTGGCATTTCTACTCCAAAAGTTGCTGAATTGGGAAAATGAGTGCATTAATGGTTAATCTTCTTTCATTGTGAAATAAGACATGCTTTATAAAACTCAGAGTTACATTCTACATTTACAAAACAGGAATTTGAGATAAGATAAAAAAATCATTTTCCCCAAATCACGAAACAAATTATACCCATTCTCATTCCTGGAAAAGAAAAGAAACCAGAGAGCAGCGCTGAAGGTCTTAGATCCTTCTATTTTATAAGGTTCTTATGCCTCAATATGTGTAAATCCCGTATATGCATCCTAATCTATAAATACAAGTATGTATTGAGTTCCTACTACCAACAGATCTTAGTGTTAGACCCTAAGACCAAAAGAAAGTGCAAACATAAAAGTGAAATAAACAATCCCCCCTCTGAAAGAATTTACAATTTGTGGCTGAGAGTTTAATTGGTGCTAATATGGATCTAAGTGTAATCCAGGTCCTGAAACTAAAGTGCTGTGGGATTATGGAAAAGGAACCAAGATTGACAGGGAGACTAAAAAATGCCATTAGTCAGGCTGTGATGTTTAAATTGGATTTTAAAGAAAGGAAGGATTTATAAGGAATGAGAAAGAGGTACATCTATAGTCTGGGCTGATGGAAACTACAAAGAAAACAGAGTGACAGAGGAAAATATACTTCATATACCACAAAGGCAAGGTGTGTAGGAGTCATGAGATAAATTTAGATTATTTTGTGCAGAACTTTTCATATCATACTAAGGAACTGCATTTCAGTCTTGAGAAATCAGAATCTCTAGAAACCATGTCTGGAATTTAGAAAAGTCTCTCTAGAACATAGGTGAAATATGGAAAAGGAACTGGAATGAGGAAAAGGAAAAAAATAATTAGGAGAGTGAAGGGATTAATGTTTTAGTCCAGGCAAAGATGAAGAATACTTGAACCTACATGCAAGTTAAGCATAAAAGAAGCAAGGACTACAACATAAATTTCAAAACAGAATTCCAAGTTCTAAGTTAGGGAAGACTATGTCTTAATGGCTAAGTTGAGCCGATGTTATTACTTAGACCTAATTTTAGACCTGCATACTTTTAGACAAGTTTTAGGTCTTAGAGAGCATATAAAGATAGTGCTGCCAAAATTTGGTATGAGGACACACTTCACAGAAGGAGGGTCACTATGTATAATCACTCTCTGTAAAGAAATGGAGGCAGTTTATTTATTTTATTTATTTTATTTTTATTTTTTTGGTGGGTCCCAGGGAGTCGACCTCAGGACCTCGTGCGCCAGCAGGCGCCCGTGCCACTGAGCGATATCACCGGCCCCTTTTTCGTATGTGGGATCCGGGAGTCGAACTCGGGCCCTCGCGCTTGCCAGGCAGGCACTTAAGCCGCTGAGCCATCTCACTGGCCCAAGGCAGTTTATTTTTGAGTATAAAGAAAGCATACCGTGATTAATTTGAATCCCTTTAAAGTAGACATGGTGAAAAGGACTTTGAATGTGTCAGAAAATAATCATGAGGGATTTTTCGAATGGGAAAATTAATTTTTGTCTTTTGACAATATATAATATTATATATATATATATATATATATATATATATATATATAATAGCACAGAGAATTAAATACTAACTATCGATATTGTATAGTAATTCACAGAGGATATTTTCTCAATTTGAATGTAATACTGTATAACTTCTGTAATATTTTGATGATAAAATACTTTCAATTTAAGTGATGAATATATTATTTGTAGCTATTAAGCTTGGAAATTATACATGATTTATAGTTGCAACAATTATTTTTGCTTTTTATAGCATAAAGTATTCATTTTAGTAAGACTATCTGGTGAAAGAGAAAGCTTAAATTATTTCTGAAAAATAAAAAGCTATCTCAGTGCCACTTGTTGAATATTATACCTCTACTACTTTCAAATACCAGCTTTATTACAAAATAAGTTATTTTAAATGTTTTAGTATGAATAACCTTGGGTTTTAAATGACACTGGAGAAGGACTATCTAATCATTTTTGAATAAGCGCACCTTTGGTTTACCACAAATAACTGATTTTCAAAAGTGTTATTTGTGTTTGGCAGCTTAAAATTTTTCCCTTAGTTAGTCTCAAAATCTAAAGATTCATCCAGACATGAGATATCTGTTCTCCACATATTTAAGCATTTTGTTACAAATAAGAATCACATAAATTTGAAGGCAATTATAGCATTTAGATATTGTCATGCTTACTTAGGCAGTATTTTATCATTAATTAAACAGGACAGACTAAGGAAAGAAGTGACATATTCAAGCTTATTTTCTATTAACTCATAAAATCCAGTTTTATAAAAAAAATGTAGAGATGTAATAGATTGTTTACATTTTCTTACTCTAAGAATCTGAAAAGTCAAAAAAGAAAAGTTTGTAATTACTCAGCCCCACCAAAATGATGTGTGGGCTTTTTATTTATTTTTTTTTTTCCAGCAGTAAATTATGTTGGTTTTCCTCTTGATTACTTTTAGACTTAGTTCAACTTTTACTGACCCAGAATGGAAAAAACTCTAAAAGCTTAAAATTGAGCACTTAAAATAACTCTGAAATAGAAAAGTAAAAACAAGACAAAAACAACCCAAAAATGAGATATTTTAAGTATGGACCTGGAAATTACTTTTTTAATAGCTATACTATAGGAAAAGATTGGTTATACTGCTATTTTTCTTTTGTATGGATGATATGGAATTGGCTATGCATAATACTGGAACTTTAATGATTTTGAACATTCTATTAAAAAGCCCTATATCAGTTTTCATAGGATTGTGAGGAAATTTTTCTTCTAAAAATTATGACAACACAAATGTTTATTATTAGAAATTCTGTAGAATGATATATAAATACCTCAAGTCATCCATCTTTTCAAATAGTCTAAGATCTCATGTTTTTAAAAATTCTTATGAAGTTTAAATCATCCTAAAGAAAAGGTGGGAATATCTATAAAATTATTCCTCAAGTACTGCTTACTAGAAAGACTTTGAAAATCAAAAATAGGCAGAGTTCATAACCTACTTATTTTCTCTTCTTCACAATCAAAAGTTAAAAGAGAAAGGAATGACATGGAGATTTTCAGGTAGTAATTTTTAAGTATTTTTCTAAAATAGAGTAAGGAAAGATCCCATAAATCAATATTTTGGTAGTAATTAAAATATGAGAGCATCAAAGTTAAAGGTGTCAACAACTAAAAGTAAGTGATTCTTCGTCTAGCCATGACAAGCGCTATTCATCACAGACATTTAATTACTCTGAAAGTATGTAATGATGGTATGAGGAAGAGACTAGACAACTAGGAATGCTTGTTACATGTAAGAATATGTTTAATACAAAGTAGTTCTAAAAATAATTTTGTGATGGCTTATACATTTTAGAGATTCTTTTAGTTTCTTTTCTTCAGATAAATATGACAGTGCCTTTGGTTAATTTATTGAACAACTATTGTGACACCAAATACGAGGCAGCCCACTTGTTAGGTACTTGAGGCCTTAAGGCAGGATTTTATGAATTCCCATGAAATTTTAGGGATATCAGAAAGGACAAGGATAAATCTAGTCCCAGAGACACCAAAATGCAGAGAGTTAAACCGTTTAAGATTTCTCTTCTCTCTGTTTTTCCTGATCTACTGGCTTTCTACTTTAATGACAGAAAGCCTGCCCTGTAGTTTTAAACACTCCTAGATTTACATCCCTATAATCTCATAAACTAAGAGAACAAAATTCTTCCCTACTGGCAGTATGACATGGGCCATCTCAGACTGTGGCCCAGGCATTGCATAGGATGAATGATCACACATCTTATCATTCAGGGAACAAACAATTGATAATGAACACAAAAGCACAGAGAAAGCCTAGTTTCCAAAAAAAAAAAAAAAAAAAAAAAAAAAAAGGGAGGATACAATCCTGGGTAAACTGATCAGCAATGAGGAAAGGGTACAAGGATAAAATGTAGTTTTGGTCTCAAAACCTTCAGAATTTAGCAACAAGTTCAGTAAAAAGTAACTTTAACACTATCATATGAGTGCTATAACAAAGGTATATAAAAGGATTAATAGAGAAATAACCATACAAATTTCAGCTCAACAAAAAGAAATGGTAGTTCTCTAGGAAGGAGTTGCATAGGGATCAAGTTTGAATTGTGTCTGAAATATTGAAAGGGACTTTCCCAAGCAAAGGCAAATAAGAGAATGCCTAGGAAAAGCTATTGAAATGGAGTTTTTTTGTAAGGTGTAAAACAGGACTGTGCCTTTGGAGATCTGTGTGTCTCAGCACTGTTTTAACAGATGGGTCAGGAGGATGGGAGGTAGATTGAGAGAGGGGAATAAAAAATTAGGTGGAAATCGTGTTGTGGAAGCCATTAAATGTAAAGGTAATGACTTCAAATACTGTTAAAACTAATCAGGAACTCTACCTTTAGGTTGAGTAGTCATAAGTTTATAATAAGCAAAGCACTATATCCAGTAGGCAATACACTGAGTGGGCCAGGAGGCTGAGAAGTTAAAAGTAGTACTCTCATTCATTCTTTCTCATTCAGAGCATAGCCACATGTTTCAGTGACATGGTATTCATATTAGAAGACATTTTTATTTTTCTGGGTTTAACCAAGCCAATTCTCACAAAAGCTAGGTGGGTTTATATTGCTATTTGAATACTGTTTTGTATTGCTGACTATCAATATATATAGATTAAGTGGTTTAATGCAACACCTATTTATTTCTCACAGTTTTCATAGATTTGCAATTGCACATGGGGGAGTTAGCTAGATACTGTGCACAAGTCTTACATGGCTTCAACCAAAGTAGTAGCTAGTACTTCCCTCTTGTCTGAGACCTGTGGTCTTTTTTCAGAGTCATTCAGGTTGTTGGTGGGAATTCAGTTACTTTTACTCCAAGAACTCATGGTAATTTCTGTCTTCCTCAAGACCATCAGAAAAAAAAAAAAATCTCTCTGGTACTTCAAATCTCTCCTTTTATTAAGAGCTTCTGCCTGCTTAAATTGGGTCTGCTCAGACAACCTTTCTTTCGATTGACTCAAACTGATTTGGGGCCTAATTGCATCTTTCAAATCCATTTGTCCTTAGAACATACCTGCAGGAACAAAATCCATCGTAGGACAATCTCACCTACACTGAAGGGCAGATTTGTATGTAAGTTATGTACACCAGGGGGAGAAATCTTAGGGATCATTTCAAAATCCTGCTTGTCACAGCCTTATTAAACATCCCTACAAAAAATTGTTCTAGATGGAATAAAAACTCTCTGAAGACATCTCCATGTTTATCCCCACAGTCTATGAAAGTTATATTATATGACAAAACATGTAGCTGTGATTAAATCAAGGACTTTGTAACAGAGAAGTTATCTAGACTGTCATGGTGAACGTTTTTTGTGTGTGTGTGTGTGGGTACTGGGAGTCGAACTCAGGACCTTGCGTGCCAGCAGGTGCCCGTGCTCCTGAGCGATATCACCGGCCCTTTTTTCGTATGGGGGTTCTGGGAGTCGAACTCAGGACCTCGCACTTGCCAGGCAGACGCTTACGCCACTGAGCCATCTCACCGGCCCTGTCATGGTGAACTTTAAATGCAGCTAAGTCAGTCATTGTAAAAGGAGGCAGAGGGCTGGTGAGATGGCTCAGCGGCATAAGCACCTGCCTGGCAAGTGCGAGGTCCTGAGTTCAATTCCCGGTACCCACACGTTAAAAAAAAAAAAACGGAGGCAGAAGAGACTGGATACACATAGAAGAGAAGGCAATTTAACCACACTATCAGAGACTGTGGTGATGTAGTCATAACCAAAGGATGCCGACAGCCACCGGAAGCTAGAAAAAGTGAAGAAAAGATCTTCCTCAAAGCCCTGGGCTGCAGAATGGTGAGAATAAGTTTCTGTCTTTATAAACCAATAAGTTCATGCAATGTTTTTACTGCAGCAACAGGAAACCAATAAACTAGTACTAATAATGACATAAAGATAATAAAATCAATGTAATAACAGGTAAGCTCCGTGAGAAGAGTTAAACCTTTCATGTTTATCACCCGTTCTTTGTCAGAATGTTATAAATACAGATGATGGCACAAGCGGGTCTGGTGGACTGGGAATGTAGCTCAGTGGTAAAGTGCTTGCCTAGCATGGGTAAGATCCTGAGTGCAATACCTCACACCAGAAAACAGAAACAGATCTGGTGAAACAAGCCATGATTAAAAATTCAGCACTGCAAATAAATAAATATCAGCAGGAGTATCTGATAGCATAACTGTTAAAGTGAACATTATCTTGCGTAGCTCTTGTCTCCATAATAAAATAGAGCTACCATGATTAGTAAAACCTTTTCAAGAAGTGTTTATTTCATCTTGATTGTAACTTTTTTATGGTTCCTTGTAGAATGTTTGTAACATAAGATATACAACAACTTTGTGGTCCATGAATATAAGTAAATAATTAAGTATGTATTTGGGTGGTTGCATATTTTATTTATTTATGTACTGTTAGGATTGGGTAAACCAACAAAATTGAATACCATAGCCATAAAGAAAAAACCTAAGAAGTTAGTGGAGGCTTGGGATCACGAGCTTGTCATGATAAAATTTATATTTCAGAAACAGTATCTGTAATAGTGGCCTGGAAAGTAGGTGGGAAAGAGAAGCCTGAAAGCAGGGAGCCCGGTTGAGAATTCTTTGTGGTAGACTAGTCCCATTAGGTCACTAAGATTGAATTTTAGATGAAGGTAGCATAGCCATTTTGTTAACATAGTATCAACAGCACACAGAATTGCCAACTGAGTATCTGTCCCTGTGATTTTGTATTAATACTCAAAATATCTCTTTGATGTATGCATCACACTGCTCCTATTTTTACAATATTATGTATCCACCAAATTCCAATGGTTTACTGTTGCTATTATTCAATTCAATAGCAATTATTACTACTGTAATTCAACAAATACTGGGAGTTTAGTAACCTATCAGGGTGTGAAGAGAAAATTAATTTGTAGTAAATGGCCTTTCTTGGGCTCTACAATTTCTAGATACCAAAGTGTTACCACACTCAGGCCTGTGTTACACCTATATCAGGAGGGCCATAAAAAGAGGAGAGGAACATGAGATATAATTAAGAACTATTCTAATTGCTTAAAACCAGTGATCTACGTATTGTCTGGAGGAAGTTGATAAGAAGAAAATTCTCCCCCCTCCCCAAGGAAACAACAGATTCCCGATAAAACATAAGAGGTTCTCACTGGAGGTCCCAAACTCTTCTGAAAGCAAGAGCACTATTTCAAGGTCCTTTTCATGTCCTGGAATTATGCTTTGGCTTCTACTAATGAGCCACTAAGAAAAAGAAAGCTGTCACATTCAAATACAGCAGTTTTCTGTACAACTGTTCTCAACCATAGCTAATTTGATTTCTAAATACATGATTAGAAGCTAACCTGATTAGCTGTGTCTGGAATAAGAAATTCAAGTAGAACTTTGCTAAAGAAGGGGAATTTACTGTTAGATTAAGCATTCCAAAATAGTGTCATAAATATTCCTAAAGTTGAAAATGACCTTGAATGTTTATTTTGTTCATCCTCTTTCAAGGTAGTTCTAAATAAAGATGATTCCAATCAAATATCCTATTTCTGAACTGTTCAAATATAATGAAATACAAAAAAATTTCTTGAAAATTTAAATGCTATGCACAAAGTCTACAAAAAGAAAAGTTACATTCCCTTGAAAATTCTTCCTTGTTCTTTAAAAATTTTAATCATGTTTGCAGTTAGAAAGAAGCAATCCTGAATTCTCTTCCTCTTTATTAAGCTTCACTTTTATTCCCCTTCTCTTTTCTTTTAAAGCAAATCACTTCTTCAGTTTTCTTCCAGTTTCAGTTTCAGACAAATAACACTGAGTAAAGTATAAGCCCCAAATTATAACTATCAAATTAAGACCATTAATTACTTGAGTATACTCAATCTAGACAAAACGTAGAATATATGCAATTACTGGGATGATTTTAAGCCAATAAAAATATTTTGCAGCCTACGTGAGTCCTCTTCCTGACATTTTGATTTATATTTGGAAAAGATGGTCCAGCTTAACCCGAATCCTCTTGAATGTTTCCACAATAAATAAAGAATTTAATTTCCAAAAACCCTGTAACACCAAGGCCAAGTTGCTTAACCCTTGTTCAATATTACCTTTCTCTTTAAATGGCAAATAGGTAAAATACACTTAAGTCTTTGTGATTTTTTTACTACTATATTTTTCTTACTGATTTGTACAGTTTGTGTTTTAAATTATTTTGTTTTACATTTATTTTACTCCTGTACCTCCCCAGCAACTATCCTTAGCCCAAGATCTCCTAATGTGTTATGTGTTCTTGATTTAAAAACCAAAACCCTTAAGAACTAATAATAACAGCAATAATAATAAAAAAGCTCCAATTAGTTAATTCAGTATTTACTATATGCCAGTCACTGTACGATTATGCTTTAAATTCATTGGTTCATTTAAATAGTGCTGCAATCCCATAGGGCAGGATCTATTTCACACAGGAAGAAACTGAGACACAGTGTAATGTATCTGGGTTCTCAAGAAGCAGCTCTCAAAATGGGATTAAATATGCAATAATTTTATTGTGTAGAAGAAGATAGGGAAGGACCTAAGAAGGCTGGACCTGGAGGGGGAAGGGTGGAGCAGATCACAGTGGAAGTGCAAGAGCATGAAGAAGCTAGGGGGAGAAAACTGGGTAAGAACATCCTCCAGACTGCCTTCCACTTAGGGAAGTTTAGGCAAAATTATACTGAGTCCATGAGCCCCCAGCACTGAGGAAAGAATTTCTTAACTACAATTTACAGATCAGACCAGTAAATTCTCTTGTCCCCTTCACACTCCCTTATCAGGCAGATCAGCCCAGGCAGGGCCTGATCCCAATTCCAGAAAAATAATCGATTTCAAAGGCAGCAATTTGACCAGTCAGTCTTAGTCCCTGTAGGTCCTGGAGGTGCGTTCTCATGGCCACCAGAAGAAGCTGAAGTTCAACCTCATATAACCCTGACGCCGGAGAACGTTCCATTCCAGGGGGGAAAAATAAAGAATCATGCCTCAAAAGCTGTTCCTTTCCAAATCAAATCTGAAAATATCCTTCATGAGATATTGGGAAGTATTTAGATGTGGGAGATGCGTGCTGCTTTCCTTCGTACACTGCCCTGCCCTGCCCCACCTATCAATTCTTCAATGGCCCATTGTCCCACCGCTTGCTCCACTAGGTCACCCCCTTAAAACAATGAATCAGTTACCTATTGGATTCCAAACCCCACCCCAAATCAGTAGCTTTAAGATCAGTCCTTAATTACTGCAGTTCCCATACTCATGAGTTGATGAGGTTGATCTAAGTAAGTCTATTGACGCTGGACTCACTTTTGTACCTGCTGTTCAGAGTGGGGCTTCACTGTAGGATAGGCTTGGCTGGGAGACAAGGAGGCTGGGAGGCACAGCTGCATTCCACACATCTCTCAACTTTCTTCTTCATCCCAGATATAACTCGAGCATGTCCTTCTCATGATGATGACTGACATGTAAGTGTCTAAAGAGGAAACAATGCCAAAACTTAGAACTGGAACATTGTCCTTCAGACTTATGCCACTGGCCAAGGTAAATCACATGGTCAAAACATATGCAAATAAAGGGTTAGGGAGCCACGCTATATTCCTCTACTGTGAAAGAACGTTAGGCACACAGCAAAGGACCTAGCCTCCGAAAAAATAAAAGCTTGAGGCTATTGATGAGAAGTACCACAAATGGGGATCTTAGCTTACTATGGTCTTTGATCTACTTGAAAGCAAGTTGTAAAATATGTATTGACACAGTTTTGCACAAGACATTTTGCTTGGCTATGAGGGAATGCCTTTCATTTTAATGGAAGAAACAGATATGAAAGTATATTATTTCTGCCTTCTAGTCTGATTCCTGCTTTTCCATGAGCTTAAGTACCCATAGATCTGTGTCCTGGGCTGTTGTTTTTCCTCACTGTTTCCTAGACAATATCTTTCACTCCCATGGTTTTTAAATAAAACTGTGTGTGTCTTTGGACAAGCTTCATTCTGTACTACCTGCCTCCACCCTTGGTTCCCTGTGTTCCCTCCACACTGGCTTTCTTTTCTCTTCTAATCAGGTCATCCTGCCCCTGGGCATTTATTCACTTAGATCCATAAGGTTAGTGCTTCAGCTTATGGAGTTCTCAGTTCAAGTGTTCCCTTCTCCCAGAAGTCTACTATTAACCATCCAAACTGAGGGAGGACCTCTACCAATAATTCAGACTCATATTTCTATCTGGTTTCCCTGACAATCCAGCCATGGCACACAGTAGCCTTGCAAACTTGAATATATGTCCTGACTTCACAGTGCCTATGTTTCAGCACCTCTCAACTGGATTAACCTCTTAAGGTTAATGCATTAAGCTAAATTGTGACTTCCAAGATGTATGTCTCCCCAGGGTCGCCAAATGTGATCTTATTTAGAAATCGGGTCTTTCTAGATGGAATAAGTTTAAATGAAGTAATACTGGCCCAGGGCAGTCCCTAATCCAATGCCTAATGTCTTTATAAGAAGACAGAAATTTGGATATAGAGATGTGAGGTGAGAAAAGGTAAGGCACAGGAACTCCACTTGTAAATAAAGGCTGAGCTTGGCGTGATGATCCTACAGGCCAACACACACCAAAAATTACTTGAAGCTAGAAGAAGGCAAGGAAGGATGCCCCTCACCCAGAGTCTTCAGAGAGAGCATGACCTGTGATTCCAGTCTGCCAGGCTCCAGAACTGTGAGCGAATAAACTTCTTTTGTTTTAAGCCCCCGGTTAGTGGCAATGTACTGCAGCATCCCTAAGAAGCTAACACAGTTTTATGAGGATTAAGTAAGACAAATTGTGTAGAAGATTTACAGTTGTGCCAATAACAAGCATAGAATAAAATGTAGTCATCTAATTTTCATTATCATTGTGAATCCAGATTAAAACTCTTAAATTGCAAGTATAGCCAGGTTATATCCCTGTCCTTCAGACTGGAAAGGACGCCTCTGCCTTATGTGGTATGGTACCCTCCTCCTCTGCCTTCCGCTACTTCCATCCCACTTGTGAATACTCATTTGTATTTCCACTCACACTGTGGGCCCTAAAAGGGCTGCCACAATTGTCCCAATTTCTGCATTTACCCTAATGCCTGGCATAGAAGTCAGCACTACCTTAATAGATAACAATCCATAAATAAACATGTAAGATTATTTAAATACAATATAACAAATACAATAAAAATGTGCAATCATAATTGATGAGAGATAAAATGGACAAGCTAGCTGATCACCTGGCACACACGAGGAGACATTTTACAGGAAGGAAAGCCACCAAAGTGCTTTCATTTCAAGCCTGTCTTTTATTACATGAATGAGTAACCAAAAGCCTGGGAGGTCAGGCCTCCACCCAAAGCTGATCAGTTTACAATGTAAACTGAGACCATAATTCTTTTTCTTCACCAAAGAGTCTTTCCATAGCATTATGCCACTTACACTAAAGAGAAGGAGCTAGCGTGTTTAAAAAAGAATGAAAAAGACTGCCAGGTGTGGTAGCACATGCCTATAATCTTAGCAGTCTGGGTGGCTGAGGCAAGAGGACCTCAAGTTTGAGCCTCATTCGGGCAATCTAGTGAGACCCTGTCTCAAAATAAAAACTAAAAGGTTTTGGCGATGTACCTTAGTATGGAGGTTCTGGGTTCGATTCCCAGTACCACACACAGGAAAGAAAGAGAGATAGAACTAGAGAAGAAAAAGGGGGATGGGGAGAAAAGGAAAGAAGGAGGGAGAGAAGGAAACACTGGAAGAAATTAATCTGGGAAAATACTGCAGGAGTTACAGAGGACAAAAATGAGACAGATGGGATGAGAGCATTTACAAAAGATTCCAGGATTGCCAAAGAGTGATTCACACTGATAGGCAGAAACGCACATTCCCTAAGTGCAGTGAAAAAATGTGCAACTGAGGGAGGAGAGATCACATTCTTAAAGTGCAGCAAGTGTGTGATCTGGGGAGAGGAGAAATTTCCTGAATTGAGACACACCACAGAAAGAACACAGAGTTTATGAAAACCCTGTTATCTACAGATATCCACCTAAGCCACAAGCCTGCCTATTTGCCCTTAAAAGCTCTTGCCAACTCTCTGTCTCTCTGGTTGCCATAAAAGGGGTTAAGACAACAAGAACCGGGACCTGAAAATGCAGCTTACTTCAGATGGTGGTAGAAGCACTGTGTCGGGCGGTGAAGGGCACATTTAGGTAGACTTCTTTATACCTTAAATCCTCAAATTCCAGCAGCAGCATTAAGATTAGGTTAACTCTCCTGTAATCTGTGAATTCTGCCTATGTTTTTCATACTGTTCTGAATGAATGAACAATGGTGGTATTCCTTCTACTTACACTTCATAGTAAGTGCTTTTTTAAAATCACTCATCCAATTGAACAACTCATGGCTGTGTAACCCTCCTCTGTCAATGTTCAGTTGATCTCTAAATCCCAACTAAATCTGTTGCATTAACAGGAAAAAGATATCACAGCTTCGTTCCAGCTGCCCTCCCCAGACATATCTTCATACACCTTATACCCTAACCACCCCGTTCTCTGAAATCAGCCATTTCTTGCATTTTCATAATTTTACCTATCTTCCCTATTTATGGAGGACAAAGAATAACTTAGTGATTTACTTCTGAATATTTGCCAAAATAAAAATTTGCCTAAAACTTTACATTAGTGTATAATTTTAATATATTTCCACATATGTGCATGCGTATATATAGAATATATGATGTGTAGTTCAGTATGCACCATTTATAATCACAAACTATACACATAGTATATACATTTTTTTTCCTTTATGTGGGTACTGGGAGTCGAACTCAGGACCTCGCACTTGCCAGGCAGGCGCTTATGCCGCTGAGCTATCTCAGCAGCCCTATACAGTATTCTTTACAATACTTATATAATATTTAAGAGTTCAAAATGTGTACAGACATTAATTCTATCAAATATTATTGCTTAAATATTTAATAGTGATTTATCAGTAGTTCTTTTAATAGAAGTAGTGAAAAGCATAAAAATAATGAAATATAGCCCTTGGGAGATGCATGTCTAAAATTCTATGTATGGCTTTTCTGATAATTTTAAGAAATTACTCAGAAACATTTAACTAATATAATTAATTTTGAAGACAGTGTTTAGTTAGAGAAATTAGGTAGTTGTGTACTTTATAATTTTACAGTGGTAGCTACTCCTTATTAGGTGCTTTCACAGCCTTTCAGATTTATTTTTATTACAATTTATTTTTTAAATAAATTTTATTGTGTATACTTCACATATATGTCTTAGTTACTTTCTTGTTGCTGGGACAAAATACCCAACACCCTCAAGTTGAAGGAAGAGAGGTTTGTTTTAGCTGACAGTTCATAAAGGTTTCAGTTGGCTGGCTCCAAGGCAGGGTGGCATGGCAGAGAGACACACTTCGTGGCAAGGCAAGGAGGAAAAAGTGAGCCTTCCTTCTTTCTCTTTTCTTCTACCCAGGCTACAAACCTATTGGTTGGTGCCACCCGCAACCAGTGTGGGTCTTCCATCTTCAGTAATCAACCACCCACACCCGGAACTATGCTAAACCAATCAGTGGAGTAATCCAGTACCACACACCCATGTACCAGCATCGCACACCCATCACCCAGTCACTTCCCAAAAGCCCTATGAGCATATGTGGCCCTGGAGGGACAGCTAGATATACATCATGTTATAAGATACAAACATACAGTGCAATGATTACCATAGTTAAACAAATTAAGCTGTCATATTCATCCTCTTATATTTGCTTCTTATATTTACCCCATCCCCTGTGGCAAAAGCAGTTATAATCTACTCATACAGCAAAAATCCTGCCTATAGTACATTGTATTAACTGCAGTGCTCATGTTGTACATTAGGTCCTCCACCTGGTTCATCCTAAGCATTTGCTGCTTTGTGTTCTTTGATCTGCATCTCCCCATTTTCTCCCCTCACTCCCCTCTCTGATCATCACTGTTTTATTTTCTATTTCTACATGTTTTCTCTCTCCCTCTGTCTCTCTCTCTCTCGCTTGCCCTCTGTATCTGTCTCTGTCTTTCCCTCTCCCTCCCTCCCTCTCTCTCTGTCTCTCTGTCTCTGTCTCTCTCTGTCTCTTTCTCTTTCTCTCTCCCCCTCCTTCCGTTCCTCCCTCCCTCCCCCATATAAGTGAAATGATGCTAATTCACTTAACATGTGTCTGGCTAATTCATTTTTTTTTTTTTTTTGTGGGTACCGGGGGGTCGACCTCAGGACCTCGCGCGCCAACAGGCACCCGTGCCGCTGAGCGATATCACCGGCCCCTTTTTCGTATGTGGGATCCGGGAGTCGAACTCGGGCCCTCGCGCTTGCAAGGCAGGCGCTTATGCCCCTGAGCCATCTCACCGGCCCGGCTAATTCATTTTTAACATGATGTCCTCCAAGTCCTTCCTCATTGTGGAAAATGAAAGAATCTCCTTTTTATGTGGTTAAATAATACTCTATCACTCAATATATATGTGTATATATATATGTGCATATGTGTATATTTTACATTTATGTGTGTGTTGTAAACATTAATTCTGGTATGTCAACTTCAATGGATTAAGAAATGCCTAGCAGATTAGCAAAGCTCATTCCTGGATATCCCTGAATGGCTTGTGGTGGCCTGACCTTGGGGGTTATACACGGCCCACTATGCCCATTCCCTGCTCTGCTTCCCAGCAGCCAGGAACTAAGCAGCTTTGTTCCAACATTCCCCACCCTCTGCCATGGAGTTTCTGTCTTGGAGCCTGCTGATCAGGTACTGAATTTCCTGGAACTATCAGCTAAATTAAACTTTTTCTCATTCTAGTTTTGGGTGACAGGAGAAATGACTCATACCTATGCATACATACACAAATACGCAATATCTCCATGCGTGGGGGTGTCTGACAGTCTCTTACTCCATTTCCATTGATGGACACTCAAGTCGTTTCCATATTTTGGCTATTGTTAATAATACTGCACTGGACATGGTTGTGAACATACACTTACAAGGTGTCGGTTTCAGTTCTTTTGGATATATACCCTGAATGGGGATTGCTGGATTGCGTGGTAGTTCTATTTTTAATTTCTTGAATTTATTGAATAGACTACTCCTTTCCCATTTAATATTCTTGGTGCACTTGTTAGAAATTATTTGGGCAAACATGCTAGTGATTATTTCTATGCTCTTTACTTTATTTCATTAGTCTATATGTCTTATGTCTGGTTTGGTTTTCTGTATTGGGTTTTTTTTTTTTTTTTTGGTTTGTTTGTTTGTTTGGTACTGTATTCTTTTGATTAGGATAGCTTTGTAATGTAACTTTAAATCAGGAAAGGTAAAGCCTCCTTCTTTGATTTTTTTTACCCTCAGAATTACTGAGGCTATTTGAAGTCTTTTTTGGTTCTATACAAATTTTAAGATTTTTTTTACACATATGAAGAAACTCATTAGGAATTTGGTAGGGATGGTATTGAATCTTTACAAGACTTTGGATAGTAACAGTTTTTTAGCAGTACTATTTAAGTTCATGAGCATGGAGTATCTGTTCATTTGTATTTCCATCCCTTTCTTTCATCAATGTTTTCTGGCTTTCTGTGTACAAATCTTTTACCATTTTGGTGAAATTTATTCCTATTTTATTTGTAATGCATTTGTAAGTGGCATCATTTCATTTCTTGATTTAATTTTCAAGACTGTGTGTAGAAATGTCATAGCTTCTGTTTATAAATCAATAAACAATATAAAAATCATGATACCCTGCAACTTTGCTAAATTTATTTATTACATCTTAGAGGGGTTTTTTTTTTGAAGCTTCTTAGTTTTCTATATATATAGGCTCAACCTTGTCATCTGCTAATAGAGTTATTTTTACTTCATCCTTTCTTATTTGGTTATATTTTTTTCTTATGTTTTGTCTAGTTATTCTTAATAGTACTTCTAATGCTACGCTGATTAAAAGGGGTGAAAGTGGACATAATCGCCTTGCTCCTGATTTTAAAGGAAAACTTTTCAATTTTTCTTTTAAATTATGTTAGTCATGGAACTTCTTTTTTATGTCTAAATTATTAAGAGTTTTAATCAAGGAGGGGTATTGAACTTTAGTAAATGCTTTTTCTGCATGAATTGATAGGATCTTATTTCTTTCTGTCTTTCATCCTGTTCATATGAGGTATCACATCAAAGGGTGTGCACATGCTACCTCAGCATACCAAGGAGAAATCCCACCACATCATGATACATTAGCTCTCTAAGACACTGTTAATTTAATTTATTCATATTTTATTGATATTTTATCAATATTCATTATAGATACTGGCCTGCAGGTTTTTTCTTGTTTTCCTTGTATTTTTACTTATCAAGATTGTATAACATTTACTTCGTTTTCCTTTGTATATGAATGGTCAAAATAAACATGACCCACTATTAAGACTACAGTCTTCTCTAGGGTAGTAGTAATTTTTTTTTATATCTATCATAGAAACCAATCATAAGAGAACATGTGGACTTGGTTCTCTGAGGAAGTTAGACATTTTAATCCTTTAATCAATTTAACTTCCCATCATTCAGATTTACCCCAGCATGGGTTAGGATTGAATTTATGATCCTTCTGGCTCTGTTTTCCAGAATTCTGACACTTATAGGTGTACATCACATGCCCAACTTAGAGACTGATATTTTAAATGTAAATCTGATACTATCATCCCCTGCTTTATTAGTTAGCATTGTGGCAAGAAACCGAACTCACATGCAAATGTGAGAATTAAGAAGATTTAAAGGACGGACTGCTTTCAAAAATATGAGCAAAATTAAAGCTATGGTAAAGCTTCCAGGACTATTAATAGGAAAGCTTCACCCCTACAAATTTTAAGAGACAAAGGACAGAGAGTTTTTACCAACCACACAAGAGGTAGAGGAAATGAACAACAGATGAGACTGTATTTCTCAGGAAAGGAATGCAGCCACTGATTCAGGTCAGGAAACCAAGAAACCGAGAAATAGATAAAGAGCCTTGTGTACATGATTTATTAAGAAAATTCTCTTAACAGAAATACGTAAGAAATTAAGGAGAGAGGAAACTGCAAAGGAAGTACTTAGGCAAGAATCTGATTTCTGGAGAGGTTTAGGCTCAGTGGAATCACCCAGAAAACTCTAGAGCATAAACTGTTAGCAGAGGTTTCCTGCCCCGAGAAAAAGAGGCCTGTGTTGCTATAGCCCTGCATCATCAGTCACTGGCTACAGGTTAACGTCTTGGAAAGCATAGTTTAACTTCTCAAACATCTTTGGGTGAGGCAGCTTCAATTATCTTTGGGCAGTCCTACAGAAAAATGTGTCAGCTTGAGCAATTATAAGCCAAGATCTACAGCAGCTGGGATAGGGGTGCACTACTCAGACCAAGGGCAAGTTTACTACTCACAACTCTAGAGTCCATCTGCTTCTTGGAATAAGATTTTACCATTTGGTCTCAGCTTCTCTAGAACTTGGGTTGATCTCAATTTCTGGGAAAGCTTAGAAGAGTCACATTAGCAGAATAAATTACAACCCTCTCTGTTGCAACTGGCCTCAAGGCTGTTGGTATTATTTATCATCTCCTTCACCTACAATTCTAGATTGCTTTTACCCTCAGTTAGAACTTCAAATGGTGTAGCTGGCTTTCCTGTTGAGGTACCTCAGACCTTCATTACTGAGAAGCTTGATTTCCTGTTTATGATATCCTTCTCAAACAATGACTGCTGTCAAGATAACCAGCCTTTATCTCATCATTACCTGATGTCCCTTGCTTAGACATCTACTCTCAGTGTCTGGAAGCATTCCAGCACCTGCATTTTGAATGGTATTCTCTTCTACAGGTGGCATGGACTTTTTCCAGAATCTCAGAAGTCTGTTTGAAAACTCTTCTGTTGTGGCTTGCCAGATACTCCATGCTGCTTCATTACCAGCTAGAGATAATTCTTGTACCACTCTAGGCTCTGTTGGGACACATGCATCACATGGTAGGACAGCTTGTACTAAATAGCCCACACATGCTCTTTCTTGCTCATGGCTCACTGAAAACTGGAAGCTTTCCATATTACTTGCCAAGTCACCCTTCAGTACACTATTCTCCAGTGTGGTACCTGTTACACTTCGCTTCTTTTTAAATAGTCACATGCACACAGTGCAATGACTCTATCCTTTACTTTGGAGGGGATTTCTCAGTATGCTCTAGAACCACTGGATACCTAAAAGCATAAAAGATGTAGCAAACCATTGCAACTTTGTGAGGTTTATCCCCCTTTCTCTGAAGCACAAGTCTAATTATGATATCCAGAGTCCAATATAGGCTGTAATCCAGCCTTCTCAGAGGTTCTGCTGTTCTCACAATTAAATCACGTATCTGTTTAGCAGCTCAGTATGCCCTCTGTTGCAAGTGATAAGTATCTCTTTAAAGAGTGCCAAAGAGGATCTCTGACATTTGTACCACATTTTAAAATGTTAACTATTCATTTGGTCTCCCAAATGTGCCAAAAAACCCCCAAAAACACTCACCAATAGCTATGCAATTTTACCTTCCTTAACTTTACTATTTTTCATTAAATGTCAAAGACACTGAAAGCTAATACCTTACCATCGTGTCAGCAGTTGTACTGTTACAATAAAAAAAATAAATAAAACTACTAACACTCTGTTTACCATGAAGGAGGAGGTCTTCATTCCCATCCATTTGGGGTGGGATCCATCTCTAGAAGTAAATATTTAGATTCTGCTCTATGGAGACATTTCTGGTGAACTAATAGCTAAAATTGGGTTCTTTTGAACCAGAGCCTGAGGCAGGGAACCATGCAATTCATTTATGCTCTCAGGGAAAACTTTTAAAGAGGGAATGGAGGGAGTGAGAGTGTGGTTCAGTGTTACAGGGCTTGCCTAGCATGCCTAAGGACCTGGGTTCAATCCCCAGCACTACTGATGAGGGACTGTAAGTAGGACAGAGACAAACCAGAAGCTATACAATGATTTAGTTTCAGAAGAAATTCATGCTCAGTCTAATCTTAATCTGTGGAGGATCAACTGTTTGCAGAGCTTGTATTTTCTAGATGCGAGGGGGCTGGCCTTTTGCAACAGGTCTTTAGTCTTCCAGTACGTATGGTTTATTTTGAAATAATGCAGGACATTTTTTGAATTGCTCACTGTTGCGGTAATTGAAATCATAGCAGCCAATGCCCAAGATACCTCGACAATGGATTTAGCATTCTAACCAAGAAAATGGGATGGGGCACCAATGTCATCTACCACATCTGTCTCATTCTCTTCCTGCTCTCTAATTTCCTAAAAGTGTTTCTATTTGGCTGAAGCCAGAGGGCAAATCACTATGGATCTAATTACAGATATTTGATTCCTGGTGCACAGAGCAAAATGTAGAAAATTGCAGAATATATGTAGAGGCACAAAGAGAAAATGTCCAGTGCTTGTGCACACAGTCATTTTGGGCTTTCACATAACTTAAGAGATAAAGTCCAAAGTCTTTAGTCTGCTTGGCTCTTCACAGTATTCATTGTTTTCTTTGTGGCTTCACATTTCTTGCTTCCCTACACAATACAGTACTTGTATATACACTAACCAAAATTTCACAAAGTTCCATTTATGGAATGCTTTTCTTCTCATTTGGTTTTACCCTCCTCAATCTCAGTACAAATTCTCTTCACAGTGCCAAACACTGACACACAGACACACACAGAGTTTTATCATAACAACATTCATCCTCTACAGTATTTTTTTATAAATTTTTTCTCAAATAAATTTTGAATTAGACAACAAGGAGAGCTTTATTTTTGTCTTGTTCTGGCACAGAGTAGTACTGATTGCATGGATGTAAAAAACAATGATTTATCCATGTCCTTCAAAATTTAGTATTACTTAACAGTCTTTTAAATGATAATACTGCCTGCTCTCTCATTCCCAAACATAAATTTGTCTCCATGACAATCTGTTTCAGTAATAGCCTTTACCTGCATTTTCATGGAATCTATATGATTTTATTACCATAGTTCTGTCAGGTGCCCATTACCTTTACCAGAATCTGAGTAGCTTATCACTGTTTTCTAGTTCTTTGCAAATATTATGAAGGGTGATCAAAATATGTGGTGAATGGTTAATGTTTTAAACATACAAAAAGATATATTGCAATTAATCATTTACAAAATACTACCCCTCACTTCCAACACACTTAGTCCACCATTCTTGCCACTTTCTGAAGCAGTTCTGGAAGTCTTCTTTCTTGAGGGCCTTTTTGTGATATGATCAGAAAAACTGTAATGCTCCCATTGAGTGCTATCCAATGGAAAGGCAGGCTCATAAAAACATTATGTTGTGTCCTCATTCACCTTATTCACTGCATCTGATATAATGAGACTTCTGGCTCTTTAACCAAAGCCAAAATGACCATTAAAGATAGATTTTTTGAATTGATTCAGGACATCCAGTTATCCATGACAATCCAACTACAGGCACTCATGAAACAAGACTTCCAAAACTGCTTCAGAAAATGGCAAGAACAATGAGATGAGTGTGTCTGAAGCAAGAGGGAGTATTTTGAGGAGGATTAGTGGTGTCTTTTGCTGTAACAATCTTTTTAAAATTTTAAATATTCACTCTATCTTTCTATTACACCTTGTAAATCTTTGAAGAATATGAGGGATGAATAAACTATTAAATGAGGAAATGAATGTAACAGACAGTGAAAACCCAAAGAATCTACAGGAAGGAGAATATATTTTACTTTTTAGTATCAGAGAAAGAACTCCAAACTCTAATGATATTTTAACCAGTGTGGCATGCTCAAGGGGCCGCATGACATTAAGCAGACCACCATAGATGGATGAGACCAATCACTAGATAGATAGACAAATTATAGACATACAGATATAGTTGTTTTGTATACCTTTTAATTCCTATAAGTAAAAATTTCCATCTGATAATAAATATAATTTGATCCACAGGCATTAAGAATATATGCATTTATGCTAGAGTATTTTAATGTGTTCCACAAGTCAGCACAGCTAATTTATTTCTAAGAATAAATCATTCTCAATATTTCTAAGAATATTTCCAAATATTTCTAAGAATCTGATTCATTCTTGAAATCAACATCTTTTTAGAGAAAGTGGGTTATTTTTAAACACTTTTTTCTGAAAGTTGTGGCTCTCAAACCCAAGATCATTTCACACAAAAAGCTTCTCCTTTCCTAATGTGATGGCGACAAAGCCCCTGTCTCATTCTTCGGGCGACCTTCAGTGAGGTACTGCATGACTCACATGCTAATGTATACAGCACAGAATGTCCCAGTTGTTTATGAGCCTTGTCAGGTGCACAAGTTTATTTGTTTAAAGTCTTATTGGTTTTGACAGCATTGTAGGTCTTTTAATGGCAATCATATTCCTTTCTTTCCCTTTGAAATATCTGTCTAAAACAGAACAGAGTGGTGAAAAGTTGTTTCAGCATGTTCAGAACTAATAATTAATGTCAGTCTAACCCAACTGGAAATGCAAGTGTTCCTTCACTCTCCCTCCTTTGATCTCGATCCTTAGTAAAGTCTGTGCCATCACAGTTCCTGGGCTCACTTTGACTTTTTTTACTCAGTTTTGTTACATTTTCATCCACAGTATATCTTCTATTTAAAATGTGAACATGTTCTGTTATTGCTGATTAAATCATCTATTCTTAGCCTTCTTCTACACACTGTCATGTTTTATTTTGAAGTAATGCAGAACTCTTCCAAATTGCTCAATGTGGTGGAATTATTTTTGCAATCTTACCTTTTTTGTTACTGGAATTCTTTTTTTTTTTTTTACAGTTTCCATTTCTTTACTTTTATTTTATGGAAAAAAAGTAAAACAAAATTTCATAACAAAATAATAGGGGAATAACAATAGTTAATACACTGAGTATTGTTATCTTTAAAGTAGTTAATCAGCATACAAGATATGGCCTTAAAAAATTATTAGCACAGAAATTTCTTTTCAGTGAACTAAGAGAAACTAGTAGTATAACTATCTTATATATTTTTTCCTTTTCCCTTCCATCCTTTCCCCTTCCCTCCATCCTAGTTCTTTTCTCCTTTTGAACAATTCCTTCCCATTTCACAATATGTATTGTGCATTTTGGGTCTTATTTACTCTTTCAGTTCCTCACACCAGGGAGACAATACAATACTTACATATGTGAGTCTGATTTATTTCACTTATGAGTAAGGTCTCTAGTTGCATCCATTCACCTATAAAAGTTTCAAGTTTATCCTTCTTTATAGCAGAGTAGTATTCCATTGTATAAAAAGACCACATCTTTTGTATCCATTCCTCAGTTGATGGGCATTTGGGTTGTTTCCAAGATTAAGCTATTATGAATTGTGCCGCTATAAACATGGGTGCACATGTATCACTGTGGTACGATGTTTTTAATTTTTGTGGGAAGATACCCAGAAGGGGAATAGCTGGGTGGAATGGGACCTCTAATCGTAGTTTATTGAGGAATGTCCATACTGATTTCCACAGTGGCTGCATCAGTCTGCACTCCCACCAACAGTGGAGAAGGATTCCTTTTTCCCCACAGCCCCTCCAGCATTTGTTATTGGTTGATTTCTTGATGCTAGCCATTCCTTCTGGAGTGAGACAGAATCTCAGTGTTGTTTTAATTTGCATCTTTTGAATGGCCAATGATGTTGAACATTTTTTCATATATTTATTTGCAATTTGTATTTCTTCATCTGAGAAGTACTCATTCATCTCAGATGCCCATTTTTGGATTGTGTCTTTGAATTTGGAGGTCTTGATTTTTTTCAATTCTTTACATGTTCTAGATATAAGTACTTTGTCTGAGGGACAACTGGCTATAATTTTTTCCACTCTGTGAATTGTCTTTTCACTCTGTTGGTGGTTGCTTTTGATGTGCAAAAGATTTTTAGTAAGATGAGATCACAGTTATTGATTCCAACTCAAAAAGAAAATTTTTCAAGAATTGGATATGACCTTAGAAATAATTTTGTCTTATCACCTAAGTTAAAAACTTAATATCAAATACATAACACAGGTGACTAAGTTACCACGCCAACGTGAATACTCTATTATTTTATTATTAATTCTTTTGTTTTCTTCATTTATGTTACTTTAAGATACTAGTAATATAACTCGTCACACATTTATTCATGAGTTCATACGTGAAACTCTTAGAATACTAGACCATACTTCCTGGTGCATATTGAGTATGTTATTAATTTATTTTTCTGGTAGCTAAATTTTTAAATTATTTTATTATATGTAATAAAAATTTTAAATTAGAAATACATGTATTATTTTAATACAATTACATAGCTTTTTTCTTTAGGGGGAATCACCACAGCTTTTAAAATATCCATTTAATATGGTATGTAGAATAGTAAAATTCCATCCCTAAAGATAACTATGTCTTAATATCCCAAATTGTGAAACATCCTATGCTACATGGAAATGGGGGCATTAAAGTTGCAGATGGAATTAATGTTATTCTTCAATTATGCCAGAGTCCTTCCGAGTGGAAGAGGTGAGCAAAAGAGAACTAAAGAGATCGCTTTATGAAAACTGACTCCAATTTGCTGGCTTTGAGAAAGGAAGATAGGCATAATACTGCAGTTGGCTTCTAGAACCAGGAAGGATAAGGAACAAAGCCTCCAGAAAAGTGTACAGCCCTGCCGACAAGTCCTTTTAACACAGTGAGATCCATTTTGGTCTTCTGGAGACACACACACACACACACACACACACACACACACACAGAAAATATTACACGATAATTAATTTATTTTAAGTCACTAAATTTGTGGTAATTTGTCACAGTTTCTATGAACTAATGTACTCATTTCAGAGAGATATAAACAGACAAATTCAAAAGATGGACATGGATTTCTAACTCATTTTGTAAATGCGACCAGAAATCTCTACTATAGTGAGAAACAATACAAGCATGTGAGATGACAAAACACTTGTTATCTGTGTTGTCCTATATATCACTAATAGCTAGACTCTGAGTCCTGAATTGTGGCAAGCACAACAGAGGACTTGCATTTTTTATTTTAATCTTCATTAATATTTAAATAGGTACCTGTGAATACTGCTTATCAAATTGGAAAGCACAGTTATAAATTATAAAGTTATAAATTGCCTGAATTAGATTAACATCTCTCCCTATAATCTGCCAAGGGTTTGAAAAGCAATTTTAACAAAATAATACTGCACTAAATCAGAAACAAGTCTTTGCCTGTTCTAAGGATGGAAACTGTGTTTAGTAAACTGTGTACTTAATAAATATTTAATGAAGCTCTTGGTATATGGCAGCAGTCACCATTAACACAAGACAGTACGGGCAGATAGTTTCTAGGGAAAAGATACCAGTTGTTTGCAGTCAAATTCCAGCCAGCTCAGCCTCTGTGACTGTAATGCACGGATTTCCAGTCAGCAAACAGTTCTGTTATCTACTAGCCTTGAACATATACATTTGTGGTGTCACAGGTCAGAGTAACAGAAAATCATTTCAAATTCATTCTTAACTGTTGGAATTGTGCAATGCCATGTTCTTTGCTCTTTTTGTATTTCTCACTTTACTCATTGATTCTGTTTCTACGTGATTTAACTTCTACCCTTGCAACTTTCCTACAAGCCATAGTCTTTTCTCAGGCTGTCTTGGGGGGAAATAAAAACACATTTGAGAAAAGGCCATAAATAGTAGCAGACCTTATTTTGAGAGTTCAGTTTTTTTTTTTTTTTATTTGGTGGGTACCGGGGGTCGACCTCAGGACCTTGCGGGCCAGCAGGGGCCAGTGTCGCTGAGTGATATCACTGCTGGCCCTTTTTTTTTCATATGTGGGTACCAGGAGTCGAACTCAGGACCTCGCGCTTGCCAGGCAGGCGCTTATACCACTGAGCTATCTCACCAGCCTGACAGTTTAGTTTTTAACTTCTAAGTAAAAACTACTTACATACCTGTAACCCATTAGAAAATTAATTTCAGTTGCTTTTGATTTTTTTTCTAGAATTGTGGAATTTTACTTATAGTTTGTTTTATGGAACAATAAGGCAAATTATAATACTGCAAAAATCTCTCACCTTCACCTCATTTTCTGTTCTCACCGTTACATGGTTCAGATCTTCACATTTTCACCCTGCACCAATTATTGTAAGAGGTGAAACTTATAGAGCAGTGTTATGGTTTAGATCTAAAATGTCCCCCAAAAGTCTCATGTAGAGATGGGACTTGGTTGGAAGGGCCTAGTCATGGCCCTGTCCCCTCCTTTTTCTCTCTGCTTCCTGGCTGGCCACTATGACCTGAGCAGCTCTCTTATGCCATGCCCTCCTATTATGTGATTTCTGCCTTGGAGCCATCCAACCATGGACTGAACCCTATGAAACTGTGAACCAAAATACACCTCTCCTCCTGTAAGCTTCAGTTGTCAGGCATTTTGTCCCAGCAATGAGAAAGCTGACTAATACAAACAGTGATAATGTGCTAAGCTGTTTTCTAAATATGTTATGTGTAAAAACCTACTCTTCAACGTCTGTAAGATATATCAGGAATACTAGTAATTATTTTATATATGACGAAAATGAGACTCTCAGAAGATTCTAAGTCATCCTTATACAGCTAGCAACCTGAAAATCTAGGATTGCTATGTCAGCAACCAAGAGCTACAGATTTCTCTCCTAGCCATATAAACCGCATTGTCTTCAACAACCTCATTATATGAGTATCATGTCAAGAATAGATCCCAATTAATTTGCTACCATTATTATAAAATAGACTAATTAACTGAATAATGTAATAGCTACTTAATTTATTCTGTAGGACTTGACATTTGACATTGAAAACACTTTTTCAGTGAAGAAAAGGGAACTCGAATTTCTGCATCTAAGAATCTCAAGCAAAACCAGTTAGAAGAGTGGGCACACAGTTAGAATTTAGAACTCAAGGAATGCTGGGTATTCTGTTCTCAAATTGGAAAACATTCATAACTAGTGCATGTGGAATTGCATGTAATCATGTATCAGGCTCTATATATGATTGAGGGGGAAAAGTTGAGATTTCTGTCTTATAATGTTTCATTAGTCCCTTAATTAGACAACTAACTGACCCATATAATGCAAAATTTCCTCATTTTTCTCTCAATCTGGGCTCTTCTGTCTTGGCCTCCAGCTCTAATCCAGGTTATGTGAAGAGCTTTGTTAACAGAGTGCACTGTTCTACCTCTCTACAATCCCCAACCTAGTCTCAACTCTGCAGAATAATATTAAAATGCAAATCTTATCAAGTTTGATCCCACTGAAAACCTTTCAATGTCTTTCTAGTCCCCTTAACAACAACAACAACAACAAGAAACCCTAAAATAAACCCAGGCTATGGTAATCATTCATATCAATAAATTAATATCTAACACTGATTCTCCCTCACTAATCCTCTGTGCCTAGTGTCTAAGTTTTATTATTCCTCTGAGTACCACATAGCAAATGTGCATCTTATAGAATAAAGTTATGCATAATATAATTCCACTTGAAAAACTCTTAGGAAGGAGCTATATTAAAAACGAACATAGTGGATCAGTCTAACAAGTCCAGCCACTCTATCACCTCTGAAATATTTAAACTGAAAGAATCAGTCATGTGTCTCATCTAATGTTATCTTTAGGGATACACATAAAGTCCCTCGGTCTGTGTTGGACATAACCACACACGAGTTTTATAAATTATTACTCTTGTCTCCAAAAAATACTTAAATACTTAAAATCACTTAAAAGTACACATAATTTATCTCCATCTATATTTCCAGTTTCTTTGCTTTTGGCATTGTTCAAACCTTCCCAATAATCACTGAATCTTCTTCATTAAACTAACTTCTATATATGCCTCCTGTCATAAAGAAAAATCTTTTCTAAAATAAAAATTTATTCAAATTCCTCCCCTGAAATTCTGCAATTGCTCCTTATTTTCTATCACAGGATAAAGTCACTACTTTTTTGTGGCCTCCCTATGAACATATTGGCCCCACATTTCTCCAGTGTCCAGAGAGAAAATGAGTGCACAGTAGACACTGTGAAGCAACAGGAAACCAGAAAGCCTGCCTGGAGATGCACAGTATTACAATCTCTTTGATTATTCTACAATCCAGATTTTTGGCAAAATCTTCAAACGATATGCATATTCAGGTCCCATGTGAGGTACAGTTTGTCAGTTTGTAACTGCTCTATACTTAGATGTAATTTGTTCCTTTGCTGAAAATGTTCTCTCCCTCACTGAGCTGGGAAGTTAGTTCAAATTCTTTGTTCTCTATGATCAAATCACAGCCTTCCTCTTGCCCACGTTCTAGGGTGATGTGAGCTGGAAACTTCACTGTGGTTCCATGAGCACAGCTATTATTTTTCGAGCTCTTCCCAGGCACTGGGGATTAACTCAAATAATGTTGTTTTTTACTTTCCACATACACTGTGAATTGCACATGTTTATTTTCTTTATCACATGGGGAAAACAAGGCCCCAAGAAGTTAACTTATCTAACATCATGTCTAATGAAGGTAGAAAGCATCTTCATAGCTTAGATTTCTGTCTTATTTCAAAGACCAAGGTATTAAAAATTGTGATCTTTATGGCACTGCTACTTCTTTTTCTTTTTCCCACAAAAACTACGATCTCTTTGAGGGGCAAAACATTTTACACTCACTATTGTGTTCTCAGGGCCTCAGATCACTCAAAATAAAGACAATGCTTCTTGTTCCTTCTGTCTATCCGTTCACTCCATCATCAGTTACCAGCACTCCCTGCTAATCTGGTCTGATTCTGACTTGAGGACTCAGCTGGTGGGCATCATTGTATGAAAATCACAAGGGAAGTCAATGATAAACATTTGCTTCAGGTGTAGCATAATGAGCTGCTTAAACTCTCTAGCTTGGGAGCCAGATGGACTTGGGAGTTGGGATGTCAATTCTGTCCTTTACAGCTCTGTAATTTGGGGTAACGTACTTTATCTGGGCCTCAGTTCCCTCATCTGTAGAGATAGCTGACTAACCCACTGGCTTTTTCAAGTACTAAGTGAGTTCATACACATAAAATTCTCAGAATGGAAATGATCAGTGAGTATGAGTGAGATGGTTAAGTTTACACGTCCACTTGGACAGACCATGGTGTCCTCTTGTTTGGCCAACACTAACCTCGATTTGGCTGTTAAAGAAATATTTTGATGTGATTTGAATTTAAGTCAGAAGACTTTGAGTAAAGCAGACCACCCTACATAAAGTGGCCGGCATTATCTAATAGGGGAAGATGAAGGTTCCTCAACAAAGAAGAAATTCTCTTCAAGATGATGAGATCAACTCTTACCCCAGGCTCCAGTCTACCGAGATGCTCTACAAATTTTAGACTTGACAGCACCCATAACTGCGTGGGACAATTTCTCTCTCTCTCTCCACACACACACACACACACAGAAGCACACACCTCAGATGCACACTGCGACTCCATTATCAAATCTCCTTCTCCTTTAGCTCTTGCTTTCCTTCTCAGGAACAGCCCTTCCGGCTTTGCTCGTAACCATAGAAAGTGCTCAGCAGTCAGAGGGGAAACCTGAGCAAGGCTGGAGCTGGAGCTTAGAAATCACATCTAAGTCCCACATCGCTCTGGTTGCTGCCTTTCTTACTTCTGGACACACATTTCTACCTTCCTGGCTGAGAACTGCAACATTATTATCATGATAATAAATGAGATTGTAACAGAGTCAAGGCAAACCATGCTATTTTTGAACAAACATGAAGACCATGGCGAGGTCAGTGAACTTACTGAATCTGTTCTGCGCACACGCACAAAAAAACAGCTGCCATTTCATTTGTGCTTGGTGTATGCAACTACTATCTTAAGTATGTGCCTGTGTTGACTTGTTCAGTGTTCACAGTAACACTTGGGTTTGACTCATTTGAAAAAGGAGAAGGATCTAAGGACAACAAGGATACTATATGAATTTTTCAAGTCTCTCTACTAGTAAGTATAATTAGGATTTTTTAAAGTTGGAAATTTGAACCACCATCCCTCATGCTCTCTCAAAAGCTCCAAGGAATTTGAGACAGTTATTGTTTTAAAATTTATGATAAACATATACTGATGGTTCATGTTAAATTTTCACACTTGAATTGTAACTCCTCTCTTGATCCCTAAATAATCACCCCGCAGATTATTTACTGAGTTAAGGTGCCCAGCCTTCCTGCCTCTACCACCCGAGCAGTCCTGAAAAGTTAACACAAACACGTATTATCCCTAAGTAAAAACTCATATCCCAAAATCTTTCTTATTCTCATCAGCAACCATTTCTGAGTCTTACACGCTGCCTCTTGAGACCTTCTTTATTAGTCTACCCCCTCTTCAATCACACACGGTCTCACCTTTCTTTCCTTCTCTTCCTTTATGCATCTCTTCTACTGCTTACTGGTCCTCAGGATCAGAGCTAAGCCCAGGCATCAGACACACATGTCAGTGGAGAAAATAAATCAGTGGGCTCTTCAGATCTCCTTGTCTCCCTCCTCAGCAGGAACACATCTCCACCACCGCTTCTGGAGCCTCCCAACATAGAATCTTTGTGCGCTGCAACGGAGCTTGAGAAGGGACAGTAACGAGTGCAACATCTCATCACTGCCTGGAGCTACAAGTGCAAGACGTCTAAACCCATCCAGAAAGCCAACTATATTCCACTGAGTCGGTTCACATGGAGGAATCCTGCAGGCTAGTGGCTGAAGGCATGAACTCCAGACTGGGACTATGTTGTTAGGAATGTCAGCACTGCTCTTTGCTATATATAGCCCTGGCTGTCGCTGCCCTCTTCACATAGAAGTAGCCTGTAAAACCCTGAGCTCAACACTTGGTGAGAACATCTTACTACCGAGCCCCAGTAGTTATTACTTAGGGTCACAAGGCTTTATATTTTCTGACCTTTTAGAAATCAACCCCTATCTCTTATTGATAAGAGAAACAAATGTTTTATCTGAGAAGCCATAGTAGACTTTCCTACTCCATATGCTGTGCAACTGCCAGCTTGTCTAGAATCCGACTTGATGGTTCATTTAGGAAAAGCTAGTGTTTGTAAGATGTTTTTCATTTTGACATAGCAGATTTGTGCTGAGCTATTATAGAGCCTGTCCTCTTCGCTGGGGCTAAAGACAGAAAACTAGACAGGATTAGGGTTCCAGAGGTGAATATGAAGCACCTTGGAGCAAACAGCAGTCACCTCAGCCTCAAAAACACAGTTGTGGGCGGTGAAGTAATCGCCACACACAGACCTGGAATGTAAAAAACAAAAACACAGGGCCTTGTTGACCACACAATTCATCCTTTCAGCTCCTCCACACCTGCAGGCTGATAGGAACAGGTCTAATGCAGATTAAAAAGGGCCTTGCACACAAATCTATCAACCTCCAATCTTATCTTTTAAAAATTATTTTAATTCTGAAAAGCTGGGAACATAAAGGAAAAGGCAATTTTATCCTATTCTCATAGTACTTGTCTAGTCCTACACACTCTGCGTAGCTTCTCTGATCCCGGGAATAAATGAAACGTGACTGGTATCTCTTCATCCGCACCAACAGGTACTTACAGAGTAAACCGGCCTGCAGGCCAAGAACTGGGGGGTTCGCGTGGATGCAGCCTGATTCTACAGAAAGATGTTGCTACAGCCTTTCCGAGACCTGGGGAAGCTGGTAGAGGGACAGCACTCACTAATTTTAACCTCACCTGTTCCAGATTAAGTGTCTTCATGACACTGGCTCCAGGCATCCTCCTCTTTCAGCTCCCCAAATCCCTGTGCAAACCAGACGGTTACCTGTGCCAGACTTCTGGAAATAGGAGGAAATGAGGGTGACAAGGCTTTGCCATTCCTGACCTTCTCCATCGGATCATATTTTACCATTTCACCCTTGCGGCAGCTCTTCTGGTATACATGGGCATCTCTTGTTTTTCTCTTCGTATTTACTTCTGCCAAATTTCTTCTATTTTTTAGTACAACCATGGAGGTTTCTCCTCCCACCGCTCTCACCACATACAAAAAGCAGTTGGGAAAACATTTTAATTATTTCCAACCACAACATCACATCCGAATGACTACAAAGAAGAAAGCTTTAGGGACCCATAGAAGGAGATAAATTCTGGCTAGACTAGACCAGAACCTGAGAGGAGAGTAAGGCCAGTTACTGCAAAAGCCGGACTTCCTAAAGCTCAGCCCAGCCCTCTGCTTCTAGGGGAACGCTGTTTTGATACCCTCACCTCTGATCAATAACATCGGATAACCAATCGATGAAACACCACGGAGCTCGTGTGTGTGTGTGTGTGTGTGTGTGTGTGTGTTAGGGTCAAGGGATAGCAGTCGGCGTTTGCAAAGGCGGAGAACAGCCCAATATATTTCATTCAGTTCAAGATGTAATACGAAGCCCGGTGGGTTGGGAACTAAGTATTTACTGGATTTGCTAAGCGATGTTCTAGGAACTTCTTTTCCCCTCTGGCTCTCGGTTTTCTAATCTATAAAGTCGGAAGAGCTTGAGGCCCCTAGGAAAGAGAGAGAGAGAGAAATGTCACTCTGGACCCTGAAGGGACAGGGGACAGAGAGGACAGAGGGAAGGAAGCTGAACACAGGGGACGGAATGTGCGTACGGGACAGAAGGAAGGCAGAACTCGGTAGAACTGTTTACCTTTTTATTTATTATTATTACTATTTTGGAGGGGGTAATTTACTGAAAAAGTTAAAAGTGGAAGAGCAGCTGCCGTGCGCGGCGCAGTTTCACGCATTTCGGGCGCGTCTGCACAGACCGGTGACCTGGGTGGCTGCGGCGTGAACGGTGCAGAGCCTCCCGGGCCGCGCGGCGGGCAGCGCGGGCCACCGGCGGGGAGGGGACCGAGCGCTCGCTGCCGCCGCGGCCGCCGCCTCCGCCGGGCCCGCCAGGGGGCGCGCGCCGCGCAGGGCGGAGCCGCTTTAAATCGCGGCGCCCGCGGCTCCTCGGTGCAGTCCCGGCCGCCGGCAGCCGCTGCTTCTTGCGTCTGCGTCCGCGCCACCTCCGACCCGGACCCAGGGCCCCTCCGGCTGCGCGGCGCGCGGGGTCCTCGCAGCCTCCCGCTCGGCGCGGCCCCGCCACCTCCCGGAGCCCGGCCGCCGCGCGCCCGCAACCCCGCGCCTTCCGCACCTGCCGCCGGGCGCCCGCGACCATGGCCAACGCCGGGCTGCAGCTGCTCGGCTTCATCCTGGGCACCATCGGCTGGATCGGCTCCATCGTCACCACCGCCCTGCCCCAGTGGAAGATGTACACCTACGCCGGCGACAACATCGTGACCGCCCAGTCCATCTACGAGGGGCTGTGGATGTCCTGCGTGTCGCAGAGCACCGGGCAGATCCAGTGCAAAGTCTTCGACTCGCTGCTGAACCTGAACAGTGAGTGCGCCCCGGACCCCCCCACCCCGCCCCGGGACGGGGTTGCGCTCTGTTGTGAGGGAGAGAGGAGAACCCTGTCCCGGGCAAAGGGAGACCAGGCCTAAGCGCTAGCGTTGCCTTTAACCCCGAGCGACCTCTCTGCCTGGCGCGGTTTCACGGCAAATCCCTTAGACGGGGGTGGAGATCGGGAGCTTGAAGGCTACATTCAAACTTGAGCTCCCAGGTGTCTTCTGGACTTTCTAAGACTCTGTGTAGCTTCAGGATTGGTAGGGCTGGGAGAAGACACTGGTATGCCTTGGTAGACAATGCAAAAATATCAAAGAAGGACTAATTCATAAATGAAATCCTTTGCATGGCTTTTCATAGTAAAGGTCACATTCCTACGTGTTGTATACCATCTCAGTTTCTTCGACTCCCGTTTGAGGTTGAATCTTTTGTTTCAATTGAGTTTTTAAGATCCAGTAAGTGCAGGAAAAATTCTTGCAAGACTTCGAAGAATCCTTTTGAGATTCATCCAAAGGTTTAGCTCCAAGCTCAGGGTCTTCAGAAGAGGCAGATTGTATGGTATTGTTTTAGCAAGGAAAAACTTTTTGGTAAGTGGGAAAAGAATGAGAACCCAGAAAGGTTCTCAATAAAAGAAGAGTTCAGGCAACAGGCATGAAGGCAGAGTGGGCGAAGGAAGGAGGTGGTGAGGGACTGGAGAGGTGGCTCTTCTCAAGTTTCCACCCTCCTACGGAGGGACTTCTGTGTCATGGATGTTTGCTTCTTATTTTTCCGGTTGGAAAGAATGATGTAGAGAGAAATACTTCAAAGGATACTGCTGAGAGGGATGATAGGATGGCTCCCTGTGCCCCTTTTAAGTAAAATGTTTTCAATGGCTTGTCAGAAAATCTTTAAATCCCTGCTTAGATGATAACCCTTGGTGGCTGCATGATCTTCACTGAGAAATCACACTAGCGGTTGTCTGTTACACCCTTTAACCGACTTGAAGGAAAGCTTTTTTAGCTTTTTCTTAAACAAGACGGTCCACCACTTCCGACCATGTGCCGAGAGTGGGCAGGGGTGGCACTGTTTAGCCTCTGGTTTTGTCCATCTCCTAGTGAGGAACAACTTTTAATAGAGCACGCTGAAAGCCATACAGTTTAGAGTTATCAAAGCTATTCCAGATCTGTGCGACTATCATGAACACCCGTACAGTTTAGCCAATGTGCATGGTGGCTTTGTGTGTTGTAGTTTCAACTTTTCAAGATTACCCTTTCGGAACTCTTTTATAGCAAAACTAACCTGTACGTTTAGTAAAGGTGAGTGTTACTTATTGATTTCCTGGGCTGTATTCATACTCCTAAAGTGAATAATCGGTAAGTAAGCATTGGATTGCCACATGGAAAGAGAAATACACACACCGAAACAGTGCCAGACATTTCTGGTACCTTCTCATGGACTTGGCAGATGGAGAAGGTGCTAAGGGCCATTTTAGAGAGGTCTCTTTGTCAGCTCTTTTCTTCTAGTCAAAGAAATTCATTTTCAACATGTTTAAATTGGTTTCCTTTAAACTTTATTAAGTGACCAAATGGAGTACGATCAATTCATGCTGTAAATACTCAATCAGATCTTCCCTATGTTTACGTGTTTTATTTGAATTTATTCTTCATTAATGTGGTTATTCAAATTTTAAAATTGTGGTGGACGTCACAATTACTCCCTGGTTTGACACACACTCATGTCAGAGACTTTTCCTTGTTTTGTTTAATTAAAAAAACTACTGAGGGCAGATTCCATTTTCTGCTTTGGTTGAAGCCATAGTTTTTTCAAGATGGAGCGATGACCTTTCTCCAAGAATCAATTCACAGAAGCGGGAGTCCTGTCTCCCAGGCTCTCTCTCCTCACTGGTGACTCACTAGATGCCATTAGATGGAGCCCAGAAAGTCCGTCTCTCTTTCTTCACCTGAGCACCTGAGCAGTGGCTCTCTCACCACCCACCTGATGAGGAGCTGTGGGGTGGTGATTCATGGACTGGTTTTAGTACACTTCTACAACATCTAGAGATGAGAGGAATTTTCTATGTGTGCAGAAGTAGTGTGTCTCATAAAAGTTTATGTTTTCTGAAATGCTTTCAGATAAGAAAGTTTGGCTGTAGTTTTCTGGATATTATATCTTACTGTCTTTGCTAGCAGAGCTACCTTACTCTCCTAACAACTGAATGGAGGAATTTATCAAGGTTTAAGCACTGGACACCTTAAAATCCCTTACTTCCTTCCCTTAATGTTTGTCAGTTGTAAAAAAAATGAGTCCTTCACAAAATTACATAAAAGGATAGTATATACTGTATATAGAATACACAGTATACAGTATAAGAGATGAGATACAGCCTGACTTCTTTTAGGTAGTTCTTGCCAAACAGTTTATGAAAATACAGCTGAGAATTTCCTGGAGAAACAAATGTTACATTGTGTAACTTGGTTTTACAAGGGCTGAGACAATTCCCATCCCAGCCCATTCCATAGTATGCTTGTTGACACAAATGCCTCTTACAGCTGAAAATTGGAATATTCCGATATTCCAGCTGAAAGAATAGTGTCACAATCAATTTCAGTAGATGTTTCTTGATTAACCCATACATCTTGATCCAATTCTCCAACTTTTGAGAAGGAAGTGCCTATTTCTTGTGCTTAGTTAGCTGCTGCTTTTTGCTTGACTTTAATAGCTAGAGCTGTCAAAAGATTGGGCTGTCACGGGTGGCTGCAAGTTGGGAGGTATCCAAGCAAGGATAAGTAAGCATTTTGCAGAAATGTTATTGGAAAGATTCAAGCACCAGACAAATGGGAGGTTAGGCTAGACTCTCTTTAAGTCTCATCTAACTCTGAGATTCTGTAATTTGTTTCTCAGCTACTCTAGCCTGTTAAACTTGCTCTGCATGAACCCACATGTGTGTAGGTGTGCTTAATGAGTATTGGTCGTCATGAGGTTTCCCAGGGCTCTCTCCATGATGTCAGGCTTAACCAGAGAAGCAAAATCACTGACTTGGACAATCTTTGAAGCATAGGCAGAGAGGAAATCACCCACTTACACTTCCCCAGACTGCTGTATACCTGCGAAACTGAGGCCTTCCAAAGGGCCATTGGTGTTCAGATCTTGCAAGAATTACCTCTGACTCTTGGAATGACGAAAGTTGAAACAAAAATCCAGGCTTGAGATTAGAAGTTCTAATATTATTATTATTATAATTATTATATAATTATAATTAAATGTAATAATTGTTATTTCATAGCTTTACCCTGAGTTTGCACTAAGTACCCATATGCACAGTGGTGAGCGGTGTGACCTTCTGGGCCTAAGTTTCCTCACTTATAAAACAGCAGAGTAGGAGGAACACAGAGATGAATCCGAGATTCATTCACCCATTCCACACCCATGAGCCCAGCCCTTTCTCATTCCTAGGGATGTAACTAAGATGATTTCCAAGGTTTCTTCCACTACCAGCATTCCATGTTACTAACTTCAGTGATTAAGTAAGGCAAAGCAAGTGGTTTATCTAGGGTTTCCTTGATTGGAGTGATGAGTAAATGCCAAGAGATGATACAGAAGCGTAAACTGAATCATGAGACAAGTAAGAAACAAACAAAAAAGTTAGCAAACTTCTCAGGACCTCTGACAAGTGCCAAGTTCTTCCTCAAACTGGACCAGTTTAGTCATTGCCCGTGCTCCTGGTCTGAGGTCACACCTACTGGTCGCTAGCTCCCATACTAATAAAATGGAAATGTTAACAATGAGGACTCTTATGAACTTTGGAACGTTAGTAAAAGTAAAAGACCTCATAAGTGAAAATTCCATAGGAGAATAGTTCTGGGATGCTGTGTGATGAACTCATTTAATTGCAGAGGAGAAAAGGGTATTTTTGTTCTAGTCACTCAGTAATCAGTGTTTATTTTATTTTACTTTTTTATTTACCTAATACATCTTAGTAACTACTGAAACAAAGAAGGACTGTGTAAGGATAGAGATATAATTGAAATCCATTTTGTTTATGATATATAGTATGTAGGGTAAGAACACAGTAATACATATTATGATTAGTAAGTACCATAAACAATGTCAGGTATTTACAGCAGACTCTGCTGCTTGTGTAGCAAGTCTTTAAAGCTTTAAAAAAAAAAAAATCCACATACTTGTCTATGCTTGTCTGTCTACACTTAATGTTGATTAACATAACTGTAGTAGACCAGTTCTGTTCAAATCATTTCTTGTCTTATGAGTAGAGATCTTTGTAAGTATTTTTTTTTTAATTATACTTCCAAGTTGAAAGTGGCGAGGACTCCTTAGGGGGTCTCTAAGCCCAAGATTATCAGTCTGGCTAAGTATAATTAAAAGACTGGCTCCTCTGTTTACTGCTAATTAATGACAAGAAACAATAGTGTAACTTTCTGAATGTTTGCTAACCAGATTGCCCAGAGAACACTTGAATTAGTTATCATAATGTTGCAGAAGTATCTGAAAATTTAAGAAAGGAATATGTTTGCTACTAGATTTGATGGAGTCAGACGGGTTCAAAATTAATAGCAGAAAGCTCTATTCTATCTCTGTGGTCCGAAGTGTTATTTCATAGCTTTCAAACATCTCTTTTGACCTCTGTGTTTTACCCCTTGTCATACCACTAGGGAGAAAAAGAAAGTTTATCTTGTGAGCTCATGGCATACATAAGTTTAAAATTAAATCAAATTAAGCAAAAAGTACAGATTTTTTTTTCCTTTCTGCATGAGCTTTTAGCTTTTAATGATCTAAATAAAGTCTAGCTTTATTTAGGAAGACATTAGTATCCCCAGCCTCTCTAAGGAGGTGTTTTTCACTCTTTCAGAAGGTAAGCTAAACAGAAGACTATTTTTACAAGTCACACTGTTACAATTTTTGAAAGATAAAGACTTTATTCTAATTTAAATCACTGAACAGAGGCTAAATACTTAATCCATGTGACCTGGCAAGTACAATGCTTTAGTGCTTTGCATGGAAACCTGAATAAATACCTGACTCAAATCATCTAGGAGCTCACAATTACATATTTTTGATTTGTAACTTAAAAAGACTTGCACAAGACCTTAATTTGAAAGAATTCATGCAGCTCCAGCTTAAAACTGTATAATTTAGATTTGATCTGCACATAAATCCCTCATAACCTGTAACACAATAGTTGCTTACTATGACTTCTAACCCATCATTACCTGTGCCCAGCTAGTGAGTTTTCATGTTGTTATGCTTCTCAGCCCCTATGCACATGCACATGTGTATTATTTTTACATTTTTCTCGTATATTCTTATAGTTTAAAATTTATCCTGATGGATGTCTTCTGTGAAATGAAGTAAGATTTTGTGTTTGATGTCAATCTAATATTGTAAAATACAAAAAATTTTCACCAGTCAATGGTGAATGGAAGAGACTGCTTTACAGAGCCACATTTTTAAAATACTTAAGCCCCTTGATCTCTGTGGTTTGTATGATTCCTAAGTTTTATTTTGTTCATTTTCTCCATTACTCTTTGCGTATTAGACAAATAACACATTGTTCTATAAGGAAATGAAATACGGTAGGGTCATTAGCAAGCACTGGACAGAATACCTGTCCTTTCCTCCTTAGAAACTTTGCAAAATAAGTGTAAAGTAGATATGACGTATTGAATGGATTTTTGTCTAAGTGAAAGGGGAAAACTTGACAGTTTAAAACTGTGAATAGTGGATCAGTCCAGGTTGGTGTAGATGGAGGCTGGAGGAGTTCGTACATGCTTCTTCCTTGCTTGCAGCAGAGGTTTTATACAGTCTGATTCATGAGATTGAAGCCTAGGAGACTCTCTGTGAAGGATCCTCACGGCTATGGGCTCAGTCCTGCTGGGGTAGTGGCCTGCTGTTTTTACAAGATGAACAGATCAGTATGATTATTATACAAGCTAGGTACAGTATGGGGCCCTATAACTTGAATGCAGTGGAAAATTGGGAAGGAAACAGAGAAAGCAACAAAAGTAACTAATAAAGTGTTAGAAAGCTGAGTATTTATGATATAATGAAGTGGAGGTGACTGTGAGAGGTAAGAGGCTATGTATATTTGAAAAGGCTGCCATAGCAACATTTTCCAATTGTAAGATCTCTATACTGAGGATAGAAGTACATCACCCCCACCTTACCATCCTCCAGTGAATTTTCATTTAAAGTAGACACTAGCTGGGCATGGTGCTGCATGCCTGTAATTCCAGTACTTGGAAGACTGAAGCAGGAGGATTGTGACAAGTTCAAGGCCAGCCTGAGCTACATAGTGAGTCCAAGGCCAGCCTGAGACAGCAAGACCCTGTCTCAAACAAAACAAAACCAAACCAACAGTGGACACCAGAATCCTTACCCAAACATACAAAGTTCTGCAAAATACATGTCTCCTGCCTGAAGCTCATTTCACATCCCACAACTCATTCTCCATCAGGATGACCAGCTCTCCTAGTTTCCCCAAGACTGAGAACTTCTTAGGATACAGAACTTTTATTTTTAAAATAAGAACAGGGCTAGGTAAACTGGCATGAAGGTCACCCATTCCTCCCCACGTGTGGACCAACTTTGCTACTTTCAACACTTACATACTTGACTTCTGAGTGGAGTCCTAGGACCAAATCTGTAATCTGTTTTATAGATAAGAATTTAGTTATCATCTAAAAAAAATTTTTGCTAAGTAATGATTGTTTTGCAAAACCTGCTAGTACGTCAAAGAGAATTATACACCTTAACTCTAGAGCCCGTGGTACTTTCCTCTTCCTGCCTCAATATGGTTTGTGATTTCAAGCGCAAAATTCGGTAATAATCTCCTAAACAGTTTCAGTTCCTAGTAAACCTATGGTCCATGGAGCATGCATTTTGGTCCAGTAGTTCCTCTGTCACCTTGGAATTTGGAATCTTAAGACGGTATATTTGGACAGGTATGCATATATGCTCAAACATTATAAGCAGGTGGATATGTAATGGGAGGCAAAGAACTACTGGGTTTTGTTTTTGTTTTAAGACTAGGGTTTGAGCTCAGGGTCTTTTCACTGAGCTATGTCCCCAGGCCTTAACTTATTTTTGAGTTTGAGACAGGATCTTGGGCCGGGGATTTAGCTCAGTGGTGCAGTGCCTGCCTGGCAAGTGCAAGGTCCTGAGTTCAATTGTCGGTACCAAAAAAAAAAAAAAAAAGAGAGAGACAGGATCTTGCTAAATTGCCAAGCTGCCTAAGCTGGGCTCCATTCTTGATCCTCCTGCCTCAGCCCCCCGGAGTACTAGGATTGCAGGTGTGTGCCACTACACCTAGCTTGTTTAATTTTTTAATCAAATCACATAAAAGTTTATTTTGGCTTTTTAAAATATCACCCAAATACTATAAAATATAATTCTTGATGCTTTTTAGAAAGAGATTATTGTGATTTTATAATAGGTTTTGAAGATAAAAATATCAACAAATTAAAATATAATGATGTTTTAGAAATATTTAACTTAGATATGATTGGTGTGTTAAGTCCTCTACCTCAAAGATACGGAGCATGAGTATAAATTAGACCCTGGGAAATAAAACCTTTCCATCTTCTCAGCCACTTTTGAACACCAGCAAGGGTTCAGTTGTTCTAACTCCCTGGAGATACATCAACATTCATATTTTATACAACAAAAACATGACCCCAAAGAATACTACGTAGCTGACCCAAAGACCTTCTAGTTTGTTACAATGTGAGGAGTATTTATGTGTGCAAAGAGTCTAGTCATGTGTTAATGCTGGCCATAAGATAATTATCTTCAATGGGAAAAAATAAATCTATAATTTAAATAAAATCTGATAGCCTGTATAGTGCATAGCTCACTTTTTTTCAAGTTGGCATTTGCCTACCACAGTGATACTGATAACCTTATATTCTTTAAGAAACTGGTATAATCTCTCAGACCCAATGATGTCAGTTTGATCATAATTTAGTGCATCAAAGACAATAACAGGAAATTAGAAAATTAGTAGAATCCTGAGAAATACTAGATTGAATTATTTTGTCTGCTATTTTACAACATGACAGTTTAATTTTAAAAACTGGTGATACTTTGAGTGTGAATATACTACTATTTTCCAAGGTAACTTCTCAAAATTATTTTGTTTGAAGAGACTAGCTTCCATATCCTCCCTACCCCTCTAGTAACTGGAGGTACAAATAGGACTTATTCAGCTAGGATGATCTTTGAAATTTTCTTTCTATCCCATAATCACATGCTCACCTAAAGTTTAATGATTGTGCTGTAAAGCTGGTGGCTAAAACTGAACTTGCACTGTAAGTCATTTTAATTACAAATGGTGAACATCAAGAATAATACATATGCTTGCTATTTCAGAACTAAAATTCTCTCTTAGTACAGATTAAATATGTAAGACTTAAGCTAAACCTATTCAACTAGATCATTACTTATTTTTCCAGTTGTTTTTGAAATTAATTCTTAAAAGAAAAATGTTAGGTGCTGAAGGGCCTTTGGTCCATCATCTAGCCTAGGTGCTGTTTCTTCTGCAGATAACACTGTGAGGCTGTCAATGGCAATGTCAGTAGAAGAGAAGCCTACTGACTCCTAATTCAGTTTTCTCTTCTGTATACAACATTGAACTTTACTTGATCTTCTACTATGTTCTTGTTGATCTACATGTGATTTTTTACATTACCTAAAATATGTCTTGCCAGGCACTTTACAAGCAACCCGTGCCTTGATGATAATCGGCATCCTGCTGGGACTCATAGCCATCTTTGTGTCCACCATGGGGATGAAGTGTATGAAGTGCTTGGAAGACGATGAGGTACAGAAGATGCGGATGGCTGTCATTGGGGGTGTGATATTTCTTATTGCAGGTAAGAGAGTTCGGCTCCCCATCTGTCGCACTGAGCTCTCCCTGAGGTAGTTTGAAATCTAGCATTCAGTTTCCTTGGGTTATGTTGGATTCGTCATGCTTGAAACCATTTGAGTCCCTTTATCATCTGCAGACATGGACTCTGTGGTCAGGTGACTTTCATGTTCTCAGTTGGAACCAAATGAAAACTTGACATTTGTCTATGCATGTCAGGAGCATTGTTTGTTAGAGCCAGTCTTCCCAGGTGAAGGGAGAAGTTTGCTATATAGCCAACTCTCTGGAACAATCTTATATAATTCAAAAAATATTTATGGTATCTTCACAGATATTATGTGGAGAAGATGAGGAGTAGTGAGAAAAAACATGAATAATGTGTGTTCATACAGGACTGCGAAAGATGGATGGGATGGGATTATTTGAGAAAAATGAGGGCAACTGTCCAGATGGGCCGATCTAATTCCATAATAAATAGGATGAGCCCATAGGTTGGAGAGGAGAATAGCCAGGTGGAGTAGCGGTGGGATGTTGACATACTAGGAAATTCAACTAGATGAGTTAGAGAAGAAAACATTTCAGAAACATCTTGGCACAAAATATTGATAAAAATGAGGTTATATTTTCCAGAGAAAATAAATATGTATCTGATACTTTATTCCATTTTTGACAGATTCACTAGGTTATATGTCACCGGGAAAATGAAAGTTAGAAGATAGAAAATACCACTTCAAAGCTTTATAATAAGGCTTATTTTAAATATAACAGATAATATATTGTAAATATACTATATGTACATATTGAAGACATTTACTGTAAATGGTTATATCTCTACATATAGCTGTATAGTATATAGATCTAGCAATAGACTGCTGCATATTATATATATGTATATATATATGTTTTTTTTTTTAAGACAACAGTGATATAAGTCTGCTACAATGATAGTAGCATTGGACCATCTTTTTTATTGTTTTTGTTAATAGAAGACCTGTAGGTGCTTTTGCTCCACCTTAACACATGGATTTAACACGTGGAAGGAAAGTGTCAGGGACTTGGTTAAAGATGTGGTTGAAGTGACCAGCTGTTCAGTTTTTCTGACACAGACCAGCTCCTGCCTGGAAAGAATGAATGGTGCATTATTCCCAACGGTGTAATCTTACCTCAAAGGCAGTGAATAACCTGGCTGCAGAGCACCCTTCCTCTGTGTCCTCCTGTGACACCCACAGGGGACTGTACCACTTCTGTCCAGTCTCAGGGACTTCCTGTGGAGTGCAGGCTGCAAGTTCCAGAGTTTGTGCACGGCCAATTTGAGCAGCGAAACACACACACACACCCATAAACACACACACACACAGATACAAAATGGGATTGTTTTCTGTCAAGTATTGGAGGCAATTAGATTGGACCACTTTTTTGCAGGGGAATATGATTAGCATAGAAATAAAATAACCGATATTGGTTAATTCTTAGCATTACATGAAAAAAGGATACTTAGTTTCTTTTAAATCTATTTTTAATCAACAGATAAATGTGCATGTATTTATCGTATGCAACATGATGCTTTAGAGTACATAGACATTGTAGAATGAATAAGCCAATTGCAATACATTTTACCTCACATTTATGTGGTAAGAACACTTTCACATGCATTCTCTTAACAGTTTTCAAAAACAGCCACCGTTTTGTTTATACATCTCTTGAATTTATTCCTGCTGTCTTACTGAAATTTTGTATCTTTCAACTAATAACTCCTTTGGATAAGAAAATCTGATGTATTTTATATTTCTTAAAAATGATCACATAGAGAATTTTGATTAAGTGACTTCTCTGGCATTATTAATATAAAATGTTCTAGGAAAATGAACTTGTGTTTTATAATTTCATCTGATGTTCCACCCTCACCAAATCATACCAAATCAATGTCAAGTGGTATGCCTTGGCCAGAGGCCAGTTGGAATTCGGGTATTCTACCCATTCTGAGATAGATCCTGTTTATCTGCTATCCAGCTCCTTGTTTTGCATTGACCGATCATAAATAAAAATTTTGATTTTGGTCAGTAATATAGAAGAATTTTCATCTTAGCTTTTGTAAGCAACTCTGTACTATTAACAAAAACAGTTTTATCAAGTATACCAAACTACAATACAACCCTACCTTTGAAGGAGACCTTGAACAAGGTGAACCTACTGAATTATTTGAAAAAAGCATTATTTGTGCCAGGGGCATTGAACTAAAGGTAAATAAGTTATCATAAGTAGTATAAACTATGCCTAACTCCATCTTAACATTTTTATATATCTCAACAGAATATTTGCATTCAGTCATATCTAAATCAAATCTGTTTGTCCCTAATACTGAAATAAAAATGTCAGCTCTACTGACAAGATTTCATTCTTATATATTCATGTTTAATAGGTTGTGTTTTTCTGCCCAGTGTTCCATGGTGATTAACAATCTTTTGTTCTGAATTTTTGCAGGTCTTGCTATTTTAGTTGCCACAGCATGGTATGGCAATAGAATTGTTCAAGAATTCTATGACCCTATGACCCCCGTCAATGCCAGGTAATGTTATTCAGGCATAAAATAGTTCATTCTCTGAGAAAATACCTTTCATACTTAGCGAAGTCCTGCTAGTGCCCTAGTTTCTCAGATTTGCTTTCAAGAATTATATGGAATTTTACGTCAACCTTGCATACAATTTAAATGACCTGTGACTCATGTTAAAATGGGTTTGATTACTGTTTTAGCCTGTATTGATAACAAAATGAACCTCAAAGTGAAGTTGTAAGCTGTATACTTCCCAACCACATGCTATATCTTTTTTCTTTTCCCCTAAATATTAACAAACATATTAATACATTTGAAATTTTCTTTTCAAAGTGCATTCTGATGTCTCCAGCACCTCGTTATTTATAATAATGCAGTTTATGACTGATTGAAAAAGAATACCCCTCACATAGAGCTTGATAAATAATACTTCATCCCCAGCAGTTAAATTTGCACGTAAAACCATAATGCACTTTTAGCAGTACATTGAGATACCACTCTAAAACTTTATGTCCCATCACAGCTGTAAGATTCACGTTACAAAGGTCACCTGTCTTAGTATTACAATTGTGAGAGTTAAAAAGCTGACTCTGGGCTCTCATGCAACAACATTCTTTGATCAGGGACTGTGCTTCTTGTCTCACTGTCATCGTCACATCTTTAAAGCTTAATAACCACATTCAAAGTCAGGATGCTAAAATGTAATTATTGTTTGTAAGCGCTGGGATGAATAAAAATCTCAGCATTTGCAGAGATAAGATGAGCTTCTTTTTATGTAGTCACCCACATACAAAAGAACACAGACCACATTGGTTTTTGTTGGAGCCCATCCCATAAGATTTACAAAGCAGGGTTAGAAACTGCTGGAGGTCAACAGACCAAAATTCTACCAGCGTGCACATGAAAGCAATTTATAAATTGCTGTGCATGATGTGTTCATTATTTACACAGTCACATATGACCCTGAAAGCAGTACAGGGAGGTAGATGGAATTATACTGCTTCGAAAGAAAACACCTTGAGTGAGAGGAAGGTTGCTACCCTAGAACTGCAGTAGCTGAGAGTGTGCATCAAGATGCAAACCCAGGCCTTACAGCTTCTAGATCCAGCCCTTCATTCTGTATATTTTCCACGGTCAGCTACAAATACCTCACTAAGAATCTGGCGTACTAGATTCTTTTGCATCAGCTTGATGCAAAATGTGCACGGGCTGTTCAAGAATCTTTTTTATGAAACATAAACTTTAGGTTTTAGTTAATATAGATATCAGGGATCAATTATTGAAAACTCTAGTAGTCTCCACATTACACGGTGAAGTTTGCTTGTAGACTATGATTGCTACTTTATGATAGCATGACTCCATAAGCTTTAGCCTAGGAACTATTGTACAATCCCCACTTTTAAAATATGTAAATATGCTTCACAAGCCTGTATTGCATGGAAGAGTCTTTGGAAATAATTGTGTAATTAAGCTGATATCACATGCCATGTTGCTTGATGTAATATTGTAAATTGTCAGTAATTACAATTTAAATGTTCTTGCATACATGTGCTTACAAACCATAAACTACCCTCCCAAGGGATTATGGGTGGGGGGAACTATTTGCAATGGGAAAAAAACTTAATAACGTACGATATAGATTTTCTTTCTTAATTATATCTTAAAAATTGTCAAATCATTGCTTAACAAATGCATTGTCTTCTCTTTTTAGGTATGAGTTTGGTCAGGCTCTCTTCACTGGTTGGGCTGCTGCAGCTCTCAGCCTTCTGGGAGGTTTTCTGCTTTGCTGCTGCTGTCCCCAAAAAGCAACCTCTTACCCAACACCAAGGCCTTATCCAAAACCTGTACCTTCCAGTGGGAAAGACTACGTGTGATGGAGGCAAAAGGAGACCATCCGTTTGGAACAAACAGAAAATGAACTTTGAAATATCATCATTGACCTTGAGATGTAGACTTTTGACTTATAATCTGAACTGTGGTATTACAAAAGAAACCATATTTTTATAAATACCAATTGCTAGAAGTAGCCTAGTCTTATTTTCCCTTCTTTCCTCAGTACAAGAGGGAAGCCCTTTCCATTTGTATGAGTGCTTTCCACTGAGTAATTGTACTCAAATGGGAGGAAAGGATGCTCCTTAAATGTGTATAGATGTGTATATATACATGTTTTTCTATAAAAATTTAGTAAAAATCTCTCATTCTCATTATGTTGGTATCAACATACTTAAAATATATCTAAAACAGAAAATATATATGTAATTCTCTTTTGATTAAATTTATTGATTTTTTTTCTTCTCTCTCTATACATATATAATAGAGCAAATATCATTTAATCCCCTCCTAAGATTTTACTCTTTGCCATAAGACTAAAATTGTTTGCCAAGTAGTGATTTCTGTTCTTCATGTGTAACCTTTTCGTATACTTATTTTATTTTATTTTATTTTATTTTATTGTCTGCCATAATCTTGTAGCACTTGCTTGTTCATGAGGTCCTTATTTTTGTTTCTGAAAGTTGGTCTCTGACTTCTGAGTCTGACAATGCATGTCATAGCCTACATTTTGAGACCAAAAGCCAGTAAGAATTTCTTTAAAAATCAGTGTGGTGAGCCAGCATCTTTCTCCATGACCTGATGGTATTTTCTTGTTAACTTTCCCACATGGTCCCTGTACTTTGTCCTAAAGCACTTTTATTTGCTTTGAAAATATTTGTTTCATTGAGTAGCTGTGCCACTCACCTGAATATTGTGTCACAGTTTTATTGATTGAATTTTTAAAGGTACTTACAGTTCCATATCCCCCCAAACTATTTATTTCTTTGTCCTTTTTTGGCTGTATTTTATTTCTCATATGGAAGTGTCATATATTTTACCTTGCCCCAGTGAGGTGTGGTCTGTTTATCTAAACATAGTGCTGGACTTGCTGGAGTGATAATCTAATGACAAATATTCTCTCTGTAGCTGTGATCGAGTCACTTAATCTTTCTAACTCTTTTCCCATCTGTTAAATTGAAATAATTATGCTTAACCAGCTGGTAGAAGTAATGTGAGTATTAATTAGTTGATATGACTCTCATTCCTTTAATATGAACTATGCCTAAGTAATGTTTTTCTTTACTCAGTTGGCAGTTTTGCAGTCACTGAATAAAACCTAAACACATGGCTTCATATTGGCCACTATCTTTGTCTTTCCAGAGGTCCATTGCCTTTTCTTTAGCTGTGCCTAGCATGCTGTTGGTGCTCTGTTCCATTTCCATAACTGCTCTTCCTCTTCCAGTCTGTGGAAGATGCTATTTCTTTTGAGCAAGATGATGTAATAAAAAGGGTATTGGCTTCGATGTCTAGAGCACTGAGTTTGAATCCTGGTGCTACCAATTATTTTGAGGTCTTCCAGCCACTGGAAGACACTTGGCTGCCCTAGATATATTGCTTCATCTGTTAAAAAAAAAAAAAAGTTTTTAATTTCAGATCTGCCTATGTCACAGGGATATTGTGAGGACCCAGTGAGATAGAATATGTGTACACGTGGCTTTTTAAAGTGAAATATGCTGTATGAGGGGAAGGACTTAAGGAAATTAAGTGTATAAGTTTGGGGTTACTTTTCAAATGACTGGAAAGAGATTAGTTTTAAAAACAGGGTTTCTTGCATTACCCAGCCTCCCAAGAGGTGACACCCTAAAGTGAAATTCAGCTCACTAAATGAAAGGGATCCTAAGAAAGTTCTAGTTTCTTCCATCAGTATGGGCTGATATTCCTGTAGCTAAGTACATGTAATGGAGAAAGTAAAAGCATAAGTATTGGTGAAACCAACAATGTGGGAGAGCTTTTGAAGTCTATCCTGTGAGGGGATATAAGGTGCTACTTGTTAAGTGTTACCTTCAGAGTTGTTGCAATTACCTAACACTGCTAGGATAATTGGAGAATGGTACTTCATGGTAAATCCACATGGGGAAAGCTATGCAAAGCTATGCAAATCTTTAAAGCTATGAAGATATGAAGCAGGTAATCTTTACTGTGTCCTCCAAGCCTGACAGTATGCTTCTAGAAGTTATCAAAGAGCCTTTTCCACATATATAGATCCTAATGGTGTGTAAGTATAAATGTGTATGTATAAACTCTAATCTCCAGTCAAAAATGATCCAGTTTTGATATTTATGTAGCCTACTTCTATGCCTTGAAATGGACCAATAGATATTGGGGGACAGGGATAATAGGAATTTGTATAAAGCATTACTCTTTTTCAATAAATTTTTTTTAAAATAAAGGAATCCATGGTTTGCTTTCTCACACTTATTTTGAGATTGTTATGCTTGCAAGAGGAAGTGGTTTGAAATAAATCTGATTCACTGCGTTCCTTGGAAAAAGTTATATTACCTCTGGACCCTAAATATCTATCAAATATTTCCATGCTTCCCCTCAGTAGGATGCTCTGTCTCTCTCAGACTGAGCTCTTCTCCAGCCCAGTCATAAAGAAATACTAGGAAACATTGCTTAAGTATTTTTTAATCCATAAACTGGGTACACATAACAATGAATGAATGAAGAGTAAAAGAGCAGGTTAGAACTCTATGATTGTTTTTGTTGTGATTATTACCAAAACTACCTCTCAGGAAAGCAGGAGATGAAAGTTATTTACTCATTTTCTTAATCTATCAGTAACATTATCTTAAGAGTGGCTTCTCTCTGGCGAATTTTCAGAGTAATAAGACAAGGCCTACGGGTGAAAGATGGCCACTTTCCTGAGGAGTCTGAGGCATTAGCGTGATGGGGAGAGAGCAAGACCATTGCCAGTCCATTTGATTTGAATCCCCTTTAAATTAAGCAGATACAGCAGAATTCAGTGCGTTTCTGCAGAATTTAAGTATCTAATGGTGAGGTTCAGGCCCACAAAATTTAAGGAAATAAAGTTCCTAGGTGCTCCTAAAATGAACTGGAGGGAAAGCTGGACTGTATCTCACACCAAGCAGACCTCCTCTGTGTGAGCTCTCTTGCATCTAAGTGACATTGTTCTCCAAACCATGCCATTGTTCCTCCCTCTCATTTAGTGCTTTCTATCTAGATTCAGGGAAAACTCCACCCATTCCACATTTTTGAATCCTACCATAATCTGGCGAATGTTTCCCTTTTTCCTTTATTTATTTTGCATGTAGCTCAGGTGAACAATTTGTGCTCTTTCTCCTCACCTTACATATTCCCCATTTACCCCTAGATTGACCTAAAATCTCTTATTTACTGACCTGTGGAAACTGATAGAACCCACAGCGTGTTCCTGGGTGATAAGGGTACAGCTTGTGAGTCGGAAACAGGCAGAAACTCTTCATGCTGAACCCCTGCAAATTTCATGGTGTTTTGAACACTTGACTTCCATTGACAGATTTTACCAAAATAGCCAATATTGGCCACTGGAAATGAGATATGAATTCCTTAAATTAATATTTGCTGGATACCTACCATGGGCTGGCACCATTAAATGCAGGCAGGTTAAAGGAGATAGGAAATGAGTAAGACACAGTCCTGGGCCTGAGAGTAGTATGAAGAATATTTAGTGGGAAGAGAAATGAACTTTAAAATTAGCATTGGTTCTGCCGTGATCAGGCATGTGAACTATGGAGAACTCCACCCACTGTGTCCTAATTTGTAAAATCAAGGGTGTAGATTCATGCAGTTTTTCTTCATCATAATAGCAAGTTAAAATCACCTGGATGATTTTGAAACTTTCTGATTCCAGGCCCCGCCCCTAAACAGAGGAAAAGCCCTCTGAGGAGAGAGTCCTGGCTGAGCTTCTCAGGGACTCCAGCATGTAGTCTCGATTGCGAACTACTAGGCTACACCTTCTCCCAGGACCAATGCTTCCCCAAGCACTTCCGAGTAAACACACATGTAGGTACTTAGTAGCATACATTGCTCTCTATTCATCCATTTTCTAATGCTATTTTATGTTCTCTTTCGAGGTTGGGGGGATTTGTTTTTGGTGGGGAGGGGAGGAGTTACAGGGAGGTGGTCTTCAGAAGCTTTTGTGATATTTCTTTGGTAAGTAAACATACTTGCCATTCTCTACTGTTTAATGTACTTCTAAGAATAGTTATTAATACGAAAAATACTATTTCAAGGAACATTTTTCTGTTTCAGTGTGAGTTCTAAAAGATAAATGATGATATGTAAAATGAGGCCTGAGCTACTTTTATTTTTAAGTGAGTTTTCAGGGAAATCTCTAGCCAAGCCATAGCCTTGCTTCAATTGATTGTGAATTGATTTTCTGTGATTTTAATTGATTTATTTCATCATTTTTTTAATTTATCACTTTGATCTTCCCCCACCAAAGAAACACACACACACACACACACACACAAACACACCACAAAGTAAAAGAATGAAAACTCAACTGGTATTTTTTAAGTCATCAGGACTAGTGTATGAGCTTTTTAAAAACTTTTGTTTTTGTTGAAACCATTTTCCCATTTTGTGGATTGTCTCTTCATTCCGTTGGAATTTCCCTTCGCTGCGCAAAAGCTTTTTAATTTGATGTGATCCCATTTGTTGATTCTTTGTAGTACTTTATTTCCTGTGCCATCAGAGTTTTGTTCATAAAGTCTTTGCCTACACCTGTATCTTCAAGAGTTTTACCTATTCTATCTTCCAGCAAATCAAGTGTTTCTGTTTTAATATTTACATCTTTGATCCATTTTGAATTTAGTTTAGCGCATGGTGAAAGATATGGGTCCAATTTTAATCTTTGGCATGTGGAAAGCCAATTTTTCCAACACCACTTATTAAAGAGGTTATCTTTCTTCCAATGAAGACAGAAGACTAATACTGTACCTAGAATATATAAAGAACTCAAAACAATTAGACCCCCCAGATTTAAAGAACCAATCGAAAAAATGGGCATCTGAAATGAATAAACACTTCTCAGATGAAGAAATACAAACAGTAAATAAATACAGTGGTATATCAGTTTATGAACTTACTTTGTTTTTATAGTTTTGAGGAACATGGTTGTGTTTGTGTTTGTGTGGAGGAAATGGTCATGGTTGTGTTTGTCACCCAATGCAGATTTTGTGACCAGATGCTTTTGTTTGCAAACCGAATTGTTTGTAAACAGAAGCACTTATGAACCGGGGTATTATTGTACATGAAAAAATGTTCAACATCACTGATCATTCATGAAAGACAAAGTAAAAAAAACACTGAGATTCCATCTCACCCCAGAAAGAATGTCTGTAAAGAAATCAACCTATAACAAATGCTGGCAAAGCTGTGGGGGAAAAGGAACCCTTCTCCATTGCTGGTGGGAGTGTAAATGAGCACAACCACTATGGAAATCAGTATGAGGATTCCTCAAAAAACTAAAACTTCCATTTGATGCAGGTATTCACCTTCTAGGTATCTTCCTGAAAGAGTTAGTTATACCACAGTGATACATGCACACTCATATTTATAGCAGCACAATTTATAATAGATAAATCTTGGAAATAACCCATATGCCCATCAACAGATGAATGGATAAAGCAAACGTGGTATTTATATACAATGGAGTACTACTCTCCTGTAAAGAAAGATAAACTTGAGACATTTTTAGGTAAACTTAAGTGAAATAAACCAGAAACACAAGTTTAAATATCACATTGTTTCTCTTGTGTGAGAAACCCTAAGGGTAAATAAGGAGCAAAATGGAGGACAGATATTGGGAAGTAGGAAGAACTTGCTCAGATGAGAAGGAGAACAAGGGAGGAGAAGTGGGAAGGGAAGGAAGGGAAAAAGGATCTTTTAAAAAAGAATTGAAAAAAGTAGAAACAAAGCTTTTGTAAATCGGGAGGGGAAGAAGGGTTGGTTAAAGGAGGGGAGGGGAATGGGAAAAGAAAGAATTAAGATATATTATGTACAGGTACAAATTCCCCACGATGAATGTGATCATTGTCTACTGCAAACATGTACTAATAAGCAAATGTTTTTGTCAACTGAGTTTCCTGTTTCTATTAATACTGTGCTCCTCCCAACTATCTGTTGCTGCTGCTTGACTCTAAGAAATCCAACAGTGCCTACGTGATTTGAGTGATCAGACATTTGGATCAACGGTAAGGGGTATCATAGAGGACCTCCTGGAAGGTGAAAGACAAGAATGATAAAGGAGCTCCAACTCTGCAAGGACAGATTCTTTTAACTTTTTTTTTTTTTTTTTTTTTTTTTTTTTTTTGGCTACCGAGGGTCGACCTCAGGGCCTCGCACGCCAGCAGGCGCCCATGCCGCTGAGCAATATCACCGGCCCCTTTTTCATATGTGGGTTCCGGGAGTCGAGCTCGGACCCTCGCGCTTGCCAGGCAGGCGCTTACGCTGCTGAGCCATCTCACCGGCCCAATTCTTTTAATTTTTGATGATCATTTTCACCACAATATTAATATTCTTTATAATAAAATTAAGACAGCGTAATAAAGAAAGTAGAAAAATAGAAATTATTTTAAATACTGTACTAGCCATATTATATCAAAATAGAAATTTTAGTAATTTGTTTTGATCTTCTCGTCTTTTATTCTCCCCTGAAGATAGGCTTTGGAGTTTAATCTTTTTCTTTTTTTTAACACTGAATCCAGTTGCAAAAAATAATCTTGATCTCTGCTTTATTTTCCATCCAAATATATGAAAATATATTGTTACCAAGCAGACTTCATGAATACTAACTTATTCATTCGGATAATATTTTCATACAAGTCCTGTTTTCTGAATGCCTTTTGAAGTGTGATTAAAAATACATCAAATGTTGCTGACTGCCAAGTGCCATCCAATGGAAAAGCAGGCTCATGAAAACATTATGGTGTTTCCTTATCCACCTTATTCATCGTGCAACTTCTAGCTCTTTCCCAGAGTTACAGCAGTCCAGAAAGGTAAACATTTTGAATCAATTCAGGAAATCAAGGCAGCCAAGAAAGTATGACTAATGATAGTCACACATGAGGACTTCCAGGACTTCTTCAGAAAATGGCAAGAACCATCAGATAAGTGTATTCAAAGTCAGGCAGAGGATTTTGAGGCTTATGGGAATGCGTCTTCCCATAATTTTAATAATTTTTTAAAATTTGAACACTTACCATATTTTTGATCACACTTTCTATATTTATGTAGAATTACATAAAGCTTAGGCACACTTCCTGATGATGTGAATTCAAAAAAGAAGGGAAAAACAGATAAAGGAAATACTATGAAAAAGTAACGTGTTGGGCTGGTGAGATGGCTCAGTGGTGTAAGCGCCTGCCTGGCAAGCGCAGGGGCCTGAGTTCGACTCGTGGAACCCACATACGAAAAAAGGGCCGGTGATATCGCTCCGAGGCATGGGCGCCTGCTGGCGCGCGAGGTCCTGAGGTCAACCCCCCGGTACGCACCAAAAAAAAAAAAAGTAATATGTAAAGGCAGCCATTATACTATTTTACTGCTTTGTGACATACCGTAATCTTAATGAAATATTATTAATGAAATTACTACTTAGTTCAATGCTTATTTAGTATTACGATGTCCAAATCCTGATCAGAACAGAATTGGTATAAGAGATGAATAAGACGCAGTTCATGCTACAGGATCACTTTGTATATATATTTTGGAATACCATGGCGAGCCCACCTGGCTACTGTGGTCTACATGAATGATGTTCATTAGAAGCTGTGCAGTGTGTAGCACAGAAGGCCTTGAACAGGGTCCTCAAAAACAGAAATTTTGAGAAATTTATAAATATAAATCAAAAAGTATACAAAACAGGTATGTGATAAGAACCTTGAATGGCCAGTAATAATCAAAGAAGACCAAAACCCATTAAATTTACATGCTTCAGACACATAAAAATCTTAAAACCTACAATACAAATTGTTGGCTACAACATGAAGAAATAGAGTCGCATCCTCATTTGCGAATATAAATTGACAAATCGCTATAGACAGTCACTTTTCATGTACCTAGAAAAAGGAAAAATGTCCTTTCACTGTGATCCGGTACTGATCTAGCTTGAGATATAGATACACATGAGCGGTTAAGGCACGTGCACGTTAATGGTTGCAATGGAGGTGAAGCTAGCGTGGGAGGTGTGAAGAAGATCTCAGAAGCACGAAGAGACTGATAGTCTCAGAGCCTCTGACAAGGTTGATAGAAGAATCGAGGGACGCTCAAAAATCTATCAGGTGAATAAAAGAGAGAAAGCCATCCCCAGCTGAGAGAGGGGCTGGGAAGGAGAGAGGGGTCGAGAAATGAAATGTTAGTGTAATGAATAAAGCATGCAAGGTATGGTAAGTGACTCAGCATACTAGAAGCCAAGACTGCAGATAAATTACAATGGAGATAAGGTAAGTAATCGTAAGAACTCCAGCTTTGGATTAAAAAAATTGGGTACATGCTTCACTATCTATGAAAATTAAAGCAACTTTGTCTGAAAGTTAATGGAGAGGTATGATATCTACAACCTCTGATTTTTTTATTATGTGGGCTTTAGTTCTTGAAGAAAATTGTCTTTTTTAATCAAATAATTCAAATACAAAAAAAATTTTTACTCAGAAAAACAGTAGTCAAATAGTAATAGAAATGAATCTCCTGATGAATAGTAATTGTTAAATAAATCAATGTCTCAAAATGGAAAAAAAATTAAAGGGTATTATGATGGACTAAATTTAAAATAAAGTGAAATTCAAAAAAATCTCCTTATATAAACTCCTTATAGATTCTCTTTAGAGCTCTTTTTTTTTAATTACTACCTTAGCAAATAAGCTTAATGGCCCTGTATTATGGTATTTGAGCATCAAAGCTTTATTATACACCTTCAAGAATAGCCTTTCCTTTGCTGAAGTTCTTTTCAAAGAAAAATATAACAATTGAATGTAGTCCTCAGGTCAAACTCTGAGATTCTCACTCCTCATCTACAGTCCATTAAATGCCAGATTCTGGGAATTCAAGAAAGCAACAGACATGCTAAAGAAAGGAATAAGAATTTGATCTAATCACCTTCCCAGAGTAGGAATCAAAAATTTCTGCTTTTTGCTTCCCTAGAATCTTCCTGGAGCACCCACAACAAATAAACATAACAATGATGCATCGGTAGCTGGTCCTTTTTATTATTTCATTATCTGCTCTGTCTCTAAATAGTATTCTCTTTCTGTGTCTGGCTTATTTCACTTATCATAATGTCTCCCGTATTCATTCACATTGTCACAGATGCCCTCACTCACATGTGGATCTAAAGATGCTGATTTCATAAAAGCAGAGGATTGAATAATGCTTCCCAGTGGCTGAGGAGGATACAGAATGGAGCCAAGTGAACCCACAGGTACATGGTTACAGGCAGATAGGAGGAATGAGGGCTGGTGTTGTACTGCGCAGTAGGGCAGCTGGCTGACAATGTTGTATGAATGTTTCAAACTACCTAGAAGACAGGATTTTGAACATTTTCACCACAGAGAAATTATAAATACATGAGGTTAATGGATATGCTAAATAAATAATTAATTTTTAAAAATAAATAGATAAAATAATCAGGAATGATGATTAAGTGATATGACTTCTAAGAAGGACTTAAAAACATGAGTTTGTTTCATAAATTTTCCAGTGAAGCATAGGGTGTGTTATATATATATATTTAAATGAATTCTCAACTGGATCAATGTCAGTCTTCCTACAATTTCTGCCTATTAGCTCCCATCCCTTCTTCACACAGAATAGTAATTTCCTTCCATCATGACAACCTTTCAGAGAGATGAAGACAAACACTCTCCATACCCATTCCAACCACTCTTTCTGTTACTAAGATGAAATGATATCAAACTCCCTCAAGTCCTAATAATGCTTCTCAGGTCACAGGCTTGTATGTCTGTCTTGAATGTCAGAGATGGAGAAAAATACAATTCTGCAATTGTGATCTGATCAGAGCTTATATACACATTAGCCAGTTCTTCAAAAGAAGACATATATTAAAACTAGATGATTTTGCATACCCAAGAACCAGTTCTAATTTAAGAATGAAATAAAATGGGAGTGAACTATGAACAAAGGAACTATGCCATTGTCTCAGCATACTGTTTATTAATGAATGATTTCACTTTTAGGAAAATAAAGTCAAACAGAGAAATGCCTCTTCTGTACTCCTAATCCAACCACCTTTCGCTTTCCCTCAAATGTTGCATTTTTAATTTTAAGAAGGATTGGAGGAAAAAGATATTTAGATTTATATATACTGAAGTTCAACAATGTGCTGTGCAGAAGGAGACAGTGTAAGAGGGCACTACCTTTCTTAGCCATCTTTAAAGAGTATATTGGGATCACAAACAAAGTCAATTATGCATGGAACATTCAGGAAAAGATACAAGAGATACTGGTGGTTGACCTACATCTTAGAAGACTTGTAGATGCAGCAATAGATACAAGAAAGAGAATTCCAGGCAGAAGAAGCATCTGAGCAAATATATCAAAACATGAGATATTATGGGATATTCAGGAATCTAGAGAGAGGAGGAGGACTTGGTCACTGATAGAATGTAAGGGAGAGATCATTGAAGATACCAGCCCCTTCCCAAGTTCTCCCATTTCTATCACTATTACACCTCAGGACAATGATTCTAAATAGGATTCCACTAATGTGCCTTAGGCTCATTCTTATGTCTAAAGAAATTACTAGTTGTACATTTGCTAGGCTTATATATAAAATATTAAAAATAATACTGTTCTCATTTCTTTTTTAATGAGGAAAATACTATTTTTCTAGAGTTGAAGGAAAGTTTAAGAAAATTTTATACTAGATGTCTTTTGTAATAATTTATGCCTAGCAACTACTCTTCCTTTTAATAGTAACACTATAGTTTGTTTAAGAAAAACATGTTATTTTACTTTCCATAGTGTGGGTCAAATGGCTTACCCTACCACCTATTTCTAACTCTGAGACATAATCCTACACCAGTCTATTCCATATACTGAGCAAGTTATGAATATCTTCATGAATATAATTATAAAATATAGAGTAAAACAGCCAAAATTCTCTTAGGCATGCATACCCAAATTTAACTTTTTATTTCATCCCTAAGAATGGATGGATTCTCCCTGTCTTACCATTCTTGGTCTTCCTCTTAAAAGACTGCATTTAATCCATCAGCAAACTTTGTCGAATTCATCTTGAAAATTCATCCTGAATCTGATCATTCTACATGCAACAATCCCTTCCTCAAGATTCTACAGTTCCAGCATTTTTCAAAACTCCAAGTCCAAATCTCCCTTGAGACTCAAGGCAAACTCTTAGCTGTGAACTCATGTAAAAAAAAATTAAAAAAAAAAAATTTACATAATTCCAAGGTACAATGGAACAGAGTAAACATTCCCATTCCAAAAAGGAGGAATAGGATGATAAGCAAAGCAAAGAATTAGATATACTAGAGAAAACATAAAATCCCATAGCCCAACATCTGGCATTGGAAGACACAATTGTAAAATGTGAGTTCCAGAGAGCATCAACAGCCCTTCCCCTATGGTTTTGCTGGCTGTAGCCCATATGGCCTCTGTCTTGGGCTGATTCTACTCATGTCCTACAGCTTTCTTGCAGAGATATTTTATATTCTTGGCATCTCTGACTTCCTGGGGTCTCTGCTACAACTTTAGTGTCATTCCCATTTCTTCATATACTGCCTTCTCAGGGATTTTTGTCTGACCTCTCAGGCCTTCTTTTGAAGGTAGAAATCTCCATGACCCCACAACTCCTTCATATGGCATGCAAGTAAAATCTACATCATGTGGACAGTACTAAGGCCTGCTCTCAGCTAGGGCAGTAGCCAGATCCCTTTGGCCCATGGTAGTAGTGGCCTCTTAGGTGCCTTGATGGCATAGCACAAGGAAATGAATTCTGGGAAACCAGTGCCCTAGGGGGCCCTCTTGAGTATCAATCCAAAGAATTCTCTTCTCAAACGAAGGTTTACATTTTTGCACCTTGAATCTGTAATGGGTAGGGTCTTACTGATTCATGAGATGTCCTCAAGGCATGAGATATGCTTTTTCTTTGTGTCCTTGTACAAAGTATTTTGTTTCTTTTTAATGGTGCTAACCTCTTTAACAGCTTCACTTTCTCTGGCCTCACCTTTTGGGTGAACATTTAAATTTTTCAAAATGTTCTGCAGTACCTCTTGTCTCAGTTCTCCATATAAATATGGTTATAGTAGCCAGCATCATTCATGCCACAGTCTTAATGTTGGGCTGCCTTGAAATTTCCTCTACCAGATCAGTTATCTCACTATCCTTAGTTTCAGTTTCCTACAATGACTCAGGACATGGGCAAAATATACACAAATTTTCCTTCAGAGTGTAACAAATACAACCTATAGTTCAAATGTGAATGGAGCCCTTGTCCCCAACTGAAACCTCCTGAGTCTAACATTTACCTTCTACATTCCTATCAACATTCTGATCAACTGAGCTCTGACTAAAATCACCCATCGGGATGTGCTTATTGTGTTCTAAGGCTTCTCTAGCCCACATCTCCAAATCTTTCCAAACTCCTCCTACAAATTAATTCCAAAGACTTCTAACCTACATGGTCGGGTATAGTCACAGCAACAATCCCATTTCTGATATCAGTTTTCCTGAATTACTCAGCTTTACCATCCTTAAACCATGATACCTGACACCCACAACTTAGAAGAGAAAAGATCAATTTAGTAAATGGATTCAGGGGATTCAGTACATGGTCCACAAGCTCCAAGAGAGAAACTTCATGGCAGAAGGCCATGATGGAGCAAAGCCTCTTAGTGAATGTCAGCCAGGAAGAAGAGCAGGGGAATAGTGCCAGAAAGGAATGTGTTAGAGACCATATGTAGAAGCAAAAGTCAAGCCTCCATGACCCACTCAGACACAATTAGGTGTGTGATTTACTAATCTACTAAGCATTTCTTAATCCACAGCTTAATCCAGAGAAGTTTACAAATCAGAATTAGTGGTCATATTTTATAAAGGAGAGGTATGCATATATGCATATATAAAAGTAATAATTAGTAATTAAATTAATGAACTAATGATTAGCAATTAGTTTAAACTGGAGCATATGAATCAAGTTGTACCTATGCAGTTTGATTCAAGATATTTTATTATAATTGTTAGCAAACAAAGCTGTCTTTCTTGAGAAGTTGGTAGATTCTTTAAAAAGCCTAGAGTCAAAAACAGAAACAGAAATAATGAATCCAAGTCTATAAGGAAAGAAGAGCTGAGGGATGGTGGTGGAACAGACCCTGAGAGCACAGTCCTAGCCCCTAGACCAGACATATCTAATGTTATTATAACCTTGACAGTTTCCCTCAGGTGCAGAAATGAGCTTCTTCCCTTGTTATTAAAGAACTTTGACTTGAATTTCTCTCATTTACTTCTGAAGAATTGTCAAAGAATTGTCAAGAATTGTCAACTGTCAAAGAATCCTTACTAATATAATCATGAATCTCTTCTTGAAGCTCATGGATAGATTAAGACCTGGAATAAGAAAAGCTTTTCCCAAACTCACAAAATAAACAATGGAGGCAAGCCTTAAGTTTGGAACTTCCTAGTCCAAATCCTGGTCTTTTTCCACTCTGTAGAGTCCTCGTTGATTGCATACACTCAAAATCTCCTGTAATCTCAGGTTGTACATTTACAGAACAGCCTGATATTCTAGCCAAGAATCCTAGGAAATTAAGTAGGTTAAGATGAATTTCCTAGTGCTATTTAATCTTTTTAAATCTAAAATGCTACTTTTCACTGTGGGGGAGTCAGCTTAGAAAAAAAATCTCTAGAGAAAATATTAGAGCTAATCCTCTCAGTCTAACTTAAACTATGGGGTTACCAGGGAAAGGAAAATTGCTTTATAAAGCTTTGTTTTTTCTCCAAACATGTTACATTCATGCTTTTTCCTTTGGTTTATTTCAGGGCATAAATCTTTTTAAATTTCTGCTTTCTGAGAAATGTAGCACACCTTGTTTCTGTGTACTACTGTGTATCTGACAACCCCACAAGCTCACTGATGACGATCTTAGGAGATAGTTTCTTGCTTGACTACTATCTAGGACATAGCAAACAGCTGACACCTTATATTATTTAAATATGTACATAAAAGTTTCTTGTCTATAGTATTTAAAAGTTTGTGGGTGGGTTTTCTTGTATCATTTTTAGGCCCTGACATAATTCTTCCATTGGATACCCATGTTTTCTATATGTTGCATATTAGAATACAATTTTAAAAAGCTATAAAAGACCATTTGCTGTGTTACATATTAAGTTTATTGGGGAAGAGAGAACATGAAATTTTATGACAGACCTTAGCTTGAATCTTCATATTCATTACACCGAATTTTAAGACAGTTTTTTAAAAAATGCTCTTTAATCCAATTTTCAGAAGCAATGTGGTTTATAGTTTCTGTTAATCTATTTAATATGGTAGAAACAATGTACGCAAAGCCTGAATTTGTCAGAACCAAAGATTTGATCCTGGGGACAAACTTAGGTAAAGAATGTTGTACTTTAGACAGACTTGCTCTTAAACTGTTTGAAAGGTTATTCTCATTGAATATACCATTCATTTCTAATAAAGTGGTATTTTTAAATGCTTGAAAATAACTTATTGGGGTGGTGAGATGGCTCAGCGGCGTAAGCGCCTGCCCGGCGGGCGCAAGGGCCCGAGTTCGACTCCCGGAACCCACATACGAAAAAGGGGCCGGTGATATCGCTCAGCGGCACGGGCACCTGCTGGCGCATGAGGCCCTGAGGTTGACCCCCCGGAACCCACAAAAAAAAAAAAAAAAAAAGAAAATAACTTATTTTGCTAATTGCTTAAACCAGATTTATTGAAATTTGTTTTACCATTATGGGCTTTTGAACTCTTATAAGTAAATTTAAAGCATACATTGTCTAGAAAATTCAAAACATGAATTATTTAAAATGAAAATTTACAGCATCTTTATTCAGTTGAAGTACTACTACACTGTCTTTTTCATAATATGCAGCCTTTCATTGAGCCAAAATTATGAGTTAATTGCTAACTTACTGATTAAGTATACACAGTATATTCTGAGCACATATTTAATGCTAGCAATTTAAATTTTTTGTTTTTATTAAAATTTAATTGTCTGCTTGATATAATTGTAAGACCAGTACTACCTATGAAAAACAATTAGACATGGTTGAGATCTCAAGTTGTTTATAGGATTGTGTCTTCAGCCAAAGAAACAACCATATTGGAAAAACCTTTAGACTGAGGTAAATCCCAGCAGGAAACAACACTAAGAACAACAGGCAGCCTTCTTTAGGTTCTTCTTCCTGATTTTCTAACAGTTCCATCCAATTAAAACCATCCATCCAATTAAAACCATCAAAGATTGCCTTAAATTGAAAATTATAGCCTCTACATTTCCCTGAACTCCAGACTTTTTATCAACTACTTACTCAACAGATCCACTAGGATGTCTAATTGGAATGTCCAATTTTACAGGGGGAAAATCAGATTATCATCACCATCCCGTCTCCCTTTGCTCCCCATCACCACTACCGTTAAAAAATAAGCAAAAGAAAATCCTGAAGTGTCGTCTTCCAGTTTTAAGTTTATCTCTCTTTCAGCCTCTTGGATAATGTCTTCATAATACTCATGTTTACATCCTTTCTCAAACACACTACATCTAGTCTACTATTACACTCCTGTCAGCTATAGCTTAAAAATTTATCACTAATTTAATTACTTTTCACCATACCAGTCAAGTTCTGATAGTGTCTCAGTTGACTATTGATTTTTCTTTGGTTGTTGGGCTTCAGTCTTTGCCTACTCATAGTCTTGTTTCCTGAAAACAGCAGGGTTATTTTAAAGCTTCATCTATATTGTGTCATTGTTCTGCTTAAACCATTCTAAGGCTTTTTACACTTTGAATAAAATTCAAATCCCATATGTTGGACCACTTCCCATATATTATATGGGCCTTGGTCTTCACTCAGGAATCATCTTTCTTTGGCATGTTCTTAAGCAACCACGTGTATCTCCTGGCTTTTCCTCAGAGGCTTAGGCATTTAAGAACCCACTGCCTAATTTTTCGAAGGCAAAGAAGAAAGTTCTTCTCATCTACATATAGATATTCTGACCCCAAGCAAGCCCCTGCCTCTTCAATAGGATATATATCTATTCTTATAGCACGAAGTGAAAGGCAGAGTAGAAAATTTTAAGGAAATCAGCCTCTTAAACCGAGGTTCACACCCCCCTATTCACTGCAGCACTATTCGTAATAACCAACATGTGGCAGCATATTTAAATGTCCATCAGCAGAGGAGTGAATAAAGAAAATCTGTGTCTACGAGCATTAACATATGATTCAGCCTTAAGAAAGAAGGAATCATGCAACATGAAACCTGAGGACATTAAGCCAGTAAAATAAGCAAGCCACACAAAGACAAATACCACATTACCTTCACACGTTGAAAACATCAGGACTGTTTCCAGTTTGGGGCTATTACTAATAAAGTTGATATAAATGGTTAGTTTTCTGGGAAAAGTGCCAGGGGTACAATTTGTGGTTCATAGAGCAGTGGCGCAGTTAGTCTTTTCTTTTTAAAGGAACTGCTTAACTGTTCTCCAGATTGTGTTCACCTGCGATACATGCACAATTCAGTTCCTCAGTGTTATCACCAGCATTTGATCCTATTGTTTTTTCTTTTCTTTTCTTTTCTTTTTTAATTGAACCATTCTGATGAGTGTGTAGGGAAATCCCCTGTGGTTTAAATTGTATTTTCTTAATGACTAGTGATATTAACATCTTTTCTTGTGGTTATTTGCCATTGGTATGCCTTCAGTGAAAAATCACTTACGTCATCTGTACATTTGCCAGTTGGATTGGTTTATATTTTAATTGAGTTCCAGGGTTCTTTATATATTCTAGATCTTACCCTTTGTCAGAAACATGACTTGCAAATTTTTTGTTGCTTCATAACTTTTTTTGATCCTCTTAACAGTCTTTTGCATAGCAATAGTCCTTAATTTTGATGAAGTCCAATTTATGAATTTTTCCTTTATGGACAGTGTTTTTAGTATCACGTTGAAGAATTATTTTCAAACATTTTTCTCATTTTTTAAAAATAAGTTATAATTTCCAGATTTTGCTTTTTTGTCTATATTCAAGTTGAGTTTATTTTTTGTAATAAGATATGATATTTATGCCATGTTTCTCTTCTTTTTCTTTTTTTTTAACCTTTGCTTCTCTGATTGCTATAGCTCTACTGAATTGTTTTTATTATTTAATAAAAAATTGACTTGCTAGACATGGGGGAGCATTCCCGTAACCCCACCACTCTGGAAGACGGGGGCAGGAGAATGGTAAATTTGAGGGCAGCCAGAGCAATTTAGCAACTGCATGAGACCCTGTCTCAAATATAATAATAATAATGAGAGGGTCAGGGATGTAGCTTAGAGTGAAGACCCCGAGTTCAACCCTCAGTACTGCAAAACACCAACAAAAAAACAATTAAATATATTTCTGTTGACCTATGTGTCTAACCTACTGCCTATATCACACTGTCTTGGTCACTATAGCTATTTAATACTCTCATTATATATCACTTCTTAAAATTAAGTAGATTTATATTTTCTAATTTATTCTTCATTTTCAAAGTTATTTTAGCTAATTTATTTACTTTGTGTTCTGTTATAAATTTTCCAAAGGTCTTTTTGAGGTTTTAATAGAGCTGTAATCCAAAGTTCTTGTTGAGATTTTAATAGAATTTATGTAAAACTTATAAAACCTATAAATCAGTTTAGGGAAGATTAGTGTCTTTACTATGCTGAGTTTTCCAAACCATAACCATGGAATATCTCTATATTTATTTAGCTCTGCTTCGGTATCTCACAGCAGCATTGTTATTTTTCATCGTACCACTCCTGTACATATTTTGTCAAATTTATATCCAATATTTGATCATTTCAAGCAATTTCAAAAGGTATTGCATTTTAATTTTGATGTTTCTGTTTATTGCAAAAACAGAAATATAATTGATTTTTGTATGTGTATTTTGTATGCTGTGATTTTACTGAGTTCACTTATTCTATATATCCAATGTACATTCTGTATACATTATTCTTCACAGGACAGTTTTATCACTTTCTGTATTCTTTTTTTCTTACCTATTATATTGACTAAAATTTTTGCAGTATATTGAGTAAGAATGGTAAGAACAGACATCTTTACTGCCCCTAATTTTAGAAGGAAAGTGTTCAGTTATTCACCATTAAGTGTAATATTTGTTTTAATTTTTCTCCTCCTAGTACTTCTCCTCCTTCTCCTTTTATTCCTCCTTCCTATCAGTATTACTAGTTCCCATTGCTGGAAATTTAACCCAAGGTCCTAAGCTTTAAGTATAGTAGGCATGTGCTCTGCCACCAAGATAAAATGTTAGACCCTGCTGTAGATGTTGAAAAAATGATTTTTTATCAGTTTGAGTAAGTTCTCCATGCCTATTTGAATCAGAGGTATTTGTGTGTGTGTGTGTGTGTATGTGGGTACCGGGGGTCGAACTCAGGACCTTGCGTGCCAGCAGGTGCCCATGCCACTGAGCGATATCACCAGCCCTTTTTTTGTATGTGGGTACGAGGAGTCAAGCTCAGGACCTCGCGCTTGCCAGGCAGGCGCTTATGCTGCTGAGCTATCTCACGGGCCCTATCAGAGGTATTTTTAAATCATAAACAAATATTAAATTTTGTGAAATGCTATTTCTGCATTAAGTTGAAATAGTCATGTACTTTTTCTTTTGTATGTTAATATGTCAGATTAAATTAATCTTCAAATATTAAATCATTTTGCATCACTAGAATATATAACACTTGATTATGCCATATAATTATTTTTATATATTGCTGAACTATACTTGCTAACATTTTGTTAAGGATTATTGTACTTATTCATCAGAGATATTGGTCTAAAATTGTCCTTTTTGTACTTGGTCTGGTTTTGGTAGCCTGACAGGTTAATACGAGTTTGATAAAAGTAAAAGAGTTCATATAGCAGTGGTGGTAACTCTTTAAAATCTTGGTGGAATTCTTCCCCAAATCATCTGGGCCTGAAGACTTTTATTTTGTGAATTTTTAACCTATGAATTCAATTTGCATCATGTAATAGAGATATTCAACTTATGTGCATGCTATTTAATGAGTTATGGTACTGTGTATTCTTTAAAGAATTTGTCCATTTTTATCTAGGTTTTCAAATTTCATTCTGTAGAAGTTTTCCCTGAAATTTGGCATGTAAAATGTAAGTTGTGATAGGTTTGTGTTATTCCCAGCACTTCTGATTTGTCTCTTTTGTTTTCATTGTTAGTCTTGTTAGAGGCTTATAAATTTTATAGAACTGTCCAAAAATCCCAGTTTGGTTCACTGAATGTATCTACTGTGTTTCTGTTTTCAATTTCATTGATTTTTGCTTTATTTACTCTTTTCCTTCTGTTTGCTTTAGTTGTTTTTTTTTTTTTTTTTTGTTTGTTTGTTTGTTCCTCTTCTTTTGTTTAGGTTCCTAAGGTAAAAACGTAGGTAATTGAGACTTTCCCATTTGTTGCCTAATAATGAATGCTATACATCTATCTTTCATCACTGATTTGGCTGTGTTCCATAAATTCTGATATGTTGTGGTTTTTACTTTCATTTAGTTCAATAATTTCAATTTTTTCCCTAGTGATTTCTTCTTTGGTATGTGGATTATTTACAAGTATATTTTCTGGTGGTTAAGTATTTATAGATTTTTCTGTTATCTTTCTGTTACTGATTACTGGAGTAAACAGTGTATGATTTTGTCTTTTCAGATTTGTTCAGGTTTGTTTTACAGCCCAGGAAAGAGTCTAGTTTAGTATATGCTCAATGGAGCACTTGGCAGTGATGGATATCTTACTCTTGTTGAGCAAAATGACTGAGAAATGACAGAATTCATCCTGTTGTTTGATGGTGGTGTTATCACCTAAAAATACATAGTATTTCTTCTGTTAGATCAGTATTTCTTCTATTCAGATCATTTGCCCATTTTTGATTGGATAATATGTATCATCAATTATGTACTGATAAAAAATAAAGTGATATAAAGTATTAGATGTATTGTAGCTACAAGTTCAAAAACATATACATGTATATGTTCCCAGGTCCTGACACAGAACTACAAAAACCCATGGAATTTCCTAAGTGTTATGAGCATCTTTCTTAACCCACTGAGGTGATGTTTTGTGGCCATTAGGTAGCTTCAGCATAGAGGCTGACACCTGATTACCAGATAGGGCAGACAGGTGACTGGAGGGTTAGAACTTTAGATCAGTTGGAGTTCCATCAGGTGACAAAGGATTTCTTCATTCTTGCCTACATAACAGGTCTCCAATAAGAACTCTGGACACCAAAGTTTGGAGGAACTTTCTGGTTGACGAACAAACACATTGATGTGCCAGAAAGATGGCATGCCCAGACTCCATGAGGAAAGAACATGGAAGCTGCATATCCAGGATTGTCCCCAAAAGTTACACTGTGAGTCTCTTCCTGTTTGAATCCTTTATAATAAACTTGTAATAGTAAGCATGAAACCTTCATGGAGTTACTCAGTGAATTATCAAACCCCAATGGCATGATTTGGTGATGAGGCCACACATGTATGGACAGTTGATCTGGTATGTGAGTTGCCACGAGCAAGTGTGAATTGAAGGTGGACTTCTAGAGAACTAAGTCTACAAATTTTTGCTACTCCTTATTAAGAGTGCTAGAATTGAACTAATCTGCTGGACACCATGATGATGTCAGAGAATTGGTATCAAAGCCATTGCATTGTTGAGTTCTTTTATTTACTTGTTGATTTTCTTTCAAGTTGTTCTATCATTGTTGAGAAAGGAATATCGAGTCTTGAAATATTAGTATAGATTTGTACTTATTACCAATTTAAGTTTTATGTATTTTGCTATTTGCTTATTTTGTGCAAACACATTTCAAGTTGATATGCCCTGTGGTAGACTGAACATGTCAGTATAATTTTGTGTCCCATTTTTTCTAGTATTTTATTTGCTTCAAGGCTCACTTAATCTGCTGTTAAAATGTCTGTTCCTATTTTCTTTTTACTACAGTTTTGCATGATACTGCATTTTTCTTCCTTTTAATTTCAACTTGGGCAAATACTTATATTTGAAATAGGTTTCTTGTACAAAGCATACAGTTGTATCATTCTATTTAATCTGTTCTATAAATTTCTTTCTTCTTAAAATGTGGGACACTATGTATTCCAACCTTTCTCAGTATTTACTTCACTAGTTTTAGTATACTTAAAAGGATATGCAACTCTGTCTAGTTCCAGAACATTTTTACCACCACAAAGAGGAACTCAATACCCATTAATAGTCATTTCCTTTATTCTCTTCCTCCATCCCCTGACAATCATTAATATACTTTCCTTTTGCATGAATTTGCATATTCCGAACATTCATATAAATGGAATTATACAATATGCAGCCTTTGATGTGTGATTTCTTCCACCTGGCACAGTTTTCAACTATTAACATGTTGTAGCTTGTATAATAACTTCTTTTTTTATAGTTAAATAATATTCTATTTATTGATATATCACATTTTTCATGTGTTCACCATTGATAGGAATTTAAGTTGTTCCACTTTTTTGGCTGAAAATGGTAATCATACCTCATTGCACCCAGAGATAAACTAATTATGTAACATCTCTAATCCTCCAATAGAAATAAAAAGATTAGTCTCGGGCTTTAAAGTTTGATTAGAAAATATATACTCAAGACCACTCTGCAGCCTAAAGAGCATCCTACTTTAACTGTTGTGAAATTGATTTATGCACTTATTCATAGGCAGTGGGGTTACAAGATGGCAGAAGTCCTCTTCAGGGGCAGTACTCAGTGCAGAGGCTGTATCTGTTGGAGGATGCTGGAGAAAAGAAAAACGACATACCTGCGTCCTGAACTTTTGCCAGGTCCAGAGAAGATGAAAACCTAGACTTTATATGTGCAATGACTTCTACCCCTAAACACACAAATCAGATAACTTGCCTTCCTCCCATGAGTAGGAATGAGTGAGGGCAATGAAAAGAAAGTAGACTTTTCACCTTCAGTTTTCAAAAGGACAGAAGTTTCTCTTTCATGGGTGAAAGTGGACAATCAAGGAAACAGAAAAACAATACCATATTTCCCAGTGTCTGTTTATGCATAAGGATTTTTTTCATTGCTATAACCAGAATATACCCTTAAACAAGTGCTCTGTTTTTTTTCATTCAACATGTATCATATTAATATTTTGTGGTCCTGCTTATTCTCCATAATTATTACTTCAATACCTAGATAATGGTCCATTAAATATATGAGCTATATTTTATTTAAATATATCTATATAATTGCATATTTATTTTTATTTTCAATTTGATAATGGTCTATTTTAGTCTATTTCCTTGTTTTAAATTTTCTTTGGTAATTTGCATAAATCAGATTACAGAATTTTTTCTATAGCGCTTCATATGTGTTGCCAAATTTCTATCTAAAAGATGATGGCTAATTATATCACCACCTATATTGATTAACTTTAAAGTAATATCGAGACAGGAGATTAGGGCATAAGGAAGTGGGAGTGACCTGTCAATCACAGAGTTCCAGGACACATGCAAAGAACAGATCACCAAGCCCTGCACCTAGAACCAATCAGAGAGTGCTATCTTCAGTTCTTCCTATGAGAGCTCCAGCAGGTGTTTGATAGGACGGCCTAGATCTGACGTCAACCTGAGGAGTGGGAGGTACAAAATATGGCCACCATCAAGCCTGGGGCCACTGTTAACTCTTTCAGTGGCCCACCTTATAGTTGGCAAGATGTATTTCTTTTCTTACTTTAGCTGGCCTGCACTTGCTCTGCAGAGCATATTTCTTTTAAAAGTAGAATCCTTCTACATTTTGTGCTTCTCTTGACCAATTCTTTGGTCAGGATAGAACGAACCTAGAAACATCCTCTAGGAGATTCCAGCACCCCAAAACCCAGTAACAATAGGACCAGTAGTCTAATTTATGAGTTTTACTTTGTGTTGAAAATTTAATCACTTTGAATGTTCGTGTTTACAGATTTTCTTATCACTAATATTTTATTTCACAAGCAGATACCTGTATTTCCTTCTGAAATATACATATCTTTTGGAATCTGACTTTTAGGCAATGTTAAAACTCATGAACTAGTAAGTTATCTTTCCTTTCATAACTATGAATTTTCATTATCTATGCAATCACGGAATAACAGACACAATGTACAATGCAAACCTATAGTCTGTTTCATAATAGACAAAGAGTCTAGAATCTAGCAAGAGAAAGAAGACACACCCAACACCCATAATGACAATGTATTCAGTACTCTCTTTGCAATTAAGTTGTTTTTTCAGGAGTCTAAATACCAACCAATCATCTAACACTACAATTTCTATCTAGGCTCTTAAAGCCACTTCTAAACACAAAGAAAACAGAAGATTAATTCCTACTAGACATGGCAGATTAACTTAACATCATAAGGGAGATGGTTTCAACTCTGAAAATTAATGATTTTTTAAATAGCATAGACACCATAAATGCCCTCCCTCCCTAGTAAACACTCAACACCTTTTCTTGCAATTCATCTCTTCCCATTGACTCTGTGACTAAGCCCCAGAATAAACCACTTTCTTTGACAGTTTGTGAGGTTAAAAATGAGCTGAAGATCATGATCAAGTACCTGTCCTGGGGGAAGAATTTCACCCTGTTCTTACTACAGTAAGGAGCTCCTCCCTGCCATAAACCCCCTGCCCCCCACTGCTTGCTTTTTCCCTCCGCTCCTGACTTACTGTCCAGTAGATTCTTCCTGTTTGGGAACCTGCATCTTGCTTGTTTAGAATATCAGAATCCCAGATTGGACTCTGGAGTTGTCAAGTATCTCAGGCAGGTTTGGTTCTATCTTTCTGTTTTCGGCCACATGACTCTATTGTTTCCATACATGTAGAATTAAAGTTCTACAAAATCAAAAATCACCATCTTGATAATTTGGTCACCTTGTCTTTCACACATTTCTCTCAAGTTATTTTCATCCTGGTCTTCAGTCTCCTGCCTACGGTAATTCATCTGATTATTCCCCAGCTGCTTCTCAATTATTTTCCTCTGCAGAATATCAGATTATTTAGAAAAGGGAAGAGGATGAAGAAATGAAGGTAGGGAGAAAGGAAAGGGAAAGGGAAAGGGAATGAGAAAAGATTTACACTGTGTTATGTACCTGTACCAACTCCCCATGATGAATGCATTCATTATGTACTGCAGGCATGTACTAATAAAAATAATATCAGATTATTTTCTAATTATTTGAACAGGCATGTATCTCCTAGAATTATTCTCTTGGTCATCAGAGATTTTGTACTTCATAGGATGACACTCCTTTTTTTTTCTGATACAGTTGATCTGTTTAAGAATGCTTTTATCTATCTCAAATTCCCCATTGCATTCCATAGGGATAATATACATATTACATAATTTTTTCAAATCCTATAGCCTATATGCATATTTATTAACTATTTCTGCTTCATAAAATGGAGTTTTCCCATGCAGTTAGATTAATAATTAGTTTTTGTATATATGAAATATCAATGTCTACCAGGAAGGTGATTTAGCTTTCAATTCAATATTACTGGAGCTAAAATTAAAAAACTAAACCATACTTTGAGGTGTTTTATCATCTCTTTGCAATCCTTCCAGGAACTAACATTAAGCCATTCATATTGTAGGTACTTAACTAATATCTGCGTATTGAGCCACAGAGCTAATTTATCATTACATAGTTGGATTGCTATCAATTGAATTGCTTTAGCTATCTTGTACTCAAATTGTTACTGAAGTTGAAAATTTATAAAATGTCAATAGCAGATCCATCTTGCATCAAGTTCCCAACTCTCCCCTGAGAATTTCAAAGGCAGAAATTGTTAGGGACAGGTCCAGTGACTACTGAGATCTGTTTTCTACCTGCTTCACCCCTTAAATGCAGTACCAACTGCACGGGATGATTATGTAGCCATTTACATGTTAAGTCTCAAATTCCTCTATGCTATGGCTTAGTATCCATCTTTGTTCTGATGTCTAGAATTAAACCTTATTTTGGGACTACCTACTTGGTTGTTTGTACAAATTCTCAAAACCTTCTTAAGTACTTCACACACACACACACACCTGGCACTTATTATCATAGCTTCTTGATATCTTGATATTACTTCTTCCCATTTTTTTAGTGAGTTATGTTTTGTAACAAATAGTATACCACTGCTTGGTAGCCAAAACATATCTGGTATACACATTATTCTGTAAAACCTATTTCTTTGTTATGTAACTTACTGTTTTCTTCTGCGCCTGCTGATTGTAAGAACCAATGTTGCCATGGTAGCAGCCAATCTCCCTTTTTCTCTATTGCAAGACTTTCAGCTAATTACTGGCCACCCTTTCTTGCTCATTAGAACTGAAGGAGCAATTTCATTAAACAGTCATGGATTATTCTTGAATACCAACCTTAAAATTCTGCAGAAGCCACAAAACTATTCCAATCACAGAAAATAGTTAAAGCTGCTCGTACAGCTTCCTTTTCCTAGTTCTCGAATCTAATCTGTCACCAAGTCTTGCTGTGTTTTTTCTCCTAAATAGATCTTAAGTCACTTACTTCTTTTCATTTTCTGTACTGCTACCTTAGTCTAAGCCATTGAATTATTTCAGTAGCTACAAATACACATAACCTCCATCGAGTCCTGCCCTCTCTGCCGTTCCTGGTCCTGTTAGTCTTCACATTAGTCCCTCCCTCCTCCCATGTGTTGTTTAATATTACAGGGACGTGAATCCTTGCAGACTGCGATAACTTATGTGTCTGCTATCTTGCTGCTGGTTCTGCCGATGTCTGATGGTACCAAGAAAAATGGAGGATGGTAAAAGAGAGAAACTGGTTATTTTCAATTTCCCTCCCTGCCCTGTGCAGCATCCCTGGAACTCGCTGTGTCTCTTCTGGGATATAGTTCCCACTTATTATTTTAGCTTCTATTAGTAGTCTGTGAACCTGGGATAACAGTTTACCACCTTCTTTCTTTGTTCCTCCAGCCTCGGCATGTTAAAGACTTCCAGCTCTTGCTAACTTTAAGTTACCTCACTATACGCACACTGATTTTTAGCCACTTTAACTGAATAATGTATTCATTGAATTAAATTTAATTTCCTGAATTAAATACTTACATATGCCGAGTCTTTTCTGTGTTCTTGATTGTAACCTGACAATTTACTCCTTGCTGAAATTATTTTTCTATTCTGTAACCAAACTGATCTTTTGCAAACAGAAATTTAATCATGCATTTCCACCTTTAAAACATTGGATGTTTCTCTATGGATAAAATCTGCATTGTCCAAACCCTGCCTGTTTTCAGCTACCATGTATTTCTGCACTTATTCTATTCTACATTCTTTTATTTTCTTAAAAAAGGTCAGACACAACCTTCCCAATCAGTGTGTGTAGGTTTTTTCCTATTTAGAAACTCTACCATTTACACTTGATTAACTCTCCCTTTCCTTTAGATTTCGGCTCTATCATTACTTTGTAAGGAAAACTTTCCTTACTCTCAAAGTATCTTCTACCTCTCTTCAGAGCTCTTATCAAAATCCTAACTTTATATTTTTGGTATGATTTTGGACAAATTTCTCTCTCTCCCACATGAGTCCCAAGTTCTCTGAAAGCAGGAATTTTTTTTTTCTAATTATTGAATCCATAGTGCTTAGAAGAGGCCCCAGGACAGTGGCACACTATCAACTCTTTGAACAAAAGAGTAAATGAACAACAAAAAAAAGAGGGAAAACTAGGAAGGAAGAAAGAAATATAGAAGGAAAGAAGAAAACGAGGAGATGAAAAAAGGTCAGGAATGAATCCAATTATAACGTTTATAGTTTTTATATCCATTATTTTATCTTTCATAACCAGATATGCTTGTGGCATCTTACTTTCTGACCAGTACAGTAGCTCCGAGGATCTTGGCTGAACTCTGCGGAGCTCGTACTGGGTGTTCTCATATGTACATAGTTGTGGTTAGAACTGAGGATGTTCCATGAGATGCTGATATTGTTCAGTCATCTGTGAGCTCAGAATGATCTGTCTAATTTGTTGAGCATTTTTTCAATTCAAACAAGTATCATGTTTGCTAGATAAAATATTTTGATTCAGACTAAAGATAGAATTATTACCTTGGCACACATGTAAAGAGTAAAAAGTAAACTCACATGGACAAGAGTGGCTCAATTAGGTTGATCAGATAGAAGTAGCCAGGCAAGAGGTGGAAGTCAGTAGGTTCAGTAGATTCTTCCTTTGGGGATGGAGATGTGGCCTCACTTCACGGTCAATGCTTAGGGCAAAGTTCACACTCGGGGTACTTAATGGCCATGGTAATAACGCAAAGGCAATATAGACTAAATGTGTTTCCCTAAAATCCCAATATTAAGACCTAAACCTCAATGTGTATTTGGAAGTGAAGCTTTCAGAAATTCATTAGGTCTTGAGTATGAAGCCATAACAAAGAGGATCAGTGAGCTTATAAAGGAGACCCTACAGGGCTCCTTATCCTATGTGAGGTTATGGCAAAGGACAGCCTTCTAAGAACAAGAAAGTATCAGATACTCGCTAGACACTAAATCTTGCCCTATCATGGCCTTTCCAGACATTAGAACTATGAGAAATAAACTTCAGCTGTTTATAAACCACCTAGTTTATGGTGCTTTGTTATAGCAGCCTTAACTTATTAATGTACTGGACAACCTGATTTAGCTTAGACATCTGGCTCAGACCTAGCATCCTGTAGGACTTCTCCAGTGGTATCATTTTGTTAGTTCTATGGACAGCAAAAATAGATTAAAAGCCAGAACTTCACTGTACCCCTACATCAAATGGACACTTCCCAGCCTGGAATTGTCAAGGAAAGAAAACTATAATTAGAACTAAGAAAGTTTAGGGTCCAGCACTGTTCTTTACTTTTCAAGACCAAGGTTAACTTCAATGGTACAAAATAACAAATTCAATGATGTGACTTGAATGCTCCCTCCAAAATTCATGTTGAAATTTGGCCACTACTGTGACTCTAGTAAAATGTGGGAACTTTAAAAAGTGATTAGATCATGAGGTCTGTGCCCTCATGAATTGATTAACACCTCTATTAAAAGGCATTAATTTTTGTAGAAGTGGGCTCCTGATAAATGGGTAAGTTTGGCTCTCTCTCTCTCCCTCTCTCTCTTTCTGATGCTTTCCATCATGTTATGATAGAACAAGAAGGCCCCACCAGAGACAGCCCCTTAATCTCAGGCCATCCTCCAGAACCAAGAACCAAGTTAACCTTTATTATTTATAATTTTCAGTCTGTGGTATTCTGTTTTAGCTGTAAAAAATGGACTAAGGTATCTATTATCATGGACTAGTTAATGAGTATTCTTCACAAGAGCTAAGACTACACGACCACCAACCTTAGAGGGACAATGTTTAGAAGGAAAAACAAAAAAACAACATACCAAGAAAAAGTGGCTATGAATTATTTCCTCCACACATAGACCACTAATGATTATTTACCATGTGGATTCCTTTGGGCCATTTAACTCTTTCTTTTGAAACACGATAATTGCTGAGAGCATCTGCGTTGGGCCAGACAGACTGCGCAGGATAGATGCAGCAAGACACACGCACGGTGGTAAGATGAAAATCTGCAGCAAGGAGGGTCCGCTTTGTTTCATTGTTTGTATTTTTCTGAGCAAAGAGTACGCTTATGTGCGTCATCTGTAATTGCTGGGTTTCTCAGCAGTGTGCTCCATTCCGTTCCTGTAGTCTTAGCAGTTTCTCAGCAATGCTGGTGGCCAAAAAGCTCTGTTCCGTTCAAATCCTTTAGATCATTGCATAATTTTAAAATACACTTATTTATATATTGATATCACAGGGTTCTTACATTTCGACTCTGACTAGATCTCCTTTCTTTACAGACTTAATTTACTATTAGCCATTTGCAGGTAAATTAGATAGAAGCAAAAGGACTTCAAAAATACATTCAGTTGAGTCAACTTGACGTTTATCATTTCATACTGATGAGGGGGAAGTCAGTTTCTTTTAATAGGGGTTTGAGTATGCTACTATCTGTCTTCATTTCAGCTGGGCTTTTCAAGAAAGAAATGTTTTTTTCCAGTAGGTACTTTCATCATGGCTTGTCTAAGTTGCTGTAAATTAATCTCACTGTTGGCCTCCAGCTGGATAATGCAGTGTCATTGTTAAGAGCGTGAACTCGAGCCTGGATCTGAGTCTCGGGTTCAGCACTTGCCAGCAGCGTCAGTGTGAAAAGACTGCTTGCCCTTCCACTTGCTCAGGTGCCTCACCTCCAAAGCAGGAACAGCAAAGAACTCCTGAGAGGGTTAGCGGTTTTTGGTTTTGTTTTGTTTTGTTTTTAAATGATACTACAATGTTTGACACCTAAAATTTTTGATTTTTATTCTCTACTAACCTAATTATTATTTTTATTCTTATAAGGATACTTATTTTGTATTGATTTTATTAGGAAAAATGTATTCTCTTTATCAAATAAATTCCTCCTTCAGGTACTAAGTACTGTACTGAATCAAAACGGTGATTTTTCTTATAATTACTGAACATCCTTAGGCAGTTTTTTCCTTAAGGTCATATACACAAAATCCAATAAAGGAACAATTGTAACTTCTGTTTCACAACAAAGAAGCTAAATTTCCAGAAAAAGAATGCACTTTAAATCAAGGTTTTTCAATCACCAAAATTCAGGTTCCTTCCAATCCCATAAGTAATTTGACTTATATGAGAATAGTCAAAGACAATTTATCTTGCTTCTCTCTCTCTCGCTCTCCTCTCCACTCCAGGCAGGATCCTTATCCTTTTTCCCAACTAGCCACAGAGTTTTTCCCCCCAAATTTTTCTTTCTTCCTCACTCCCATTTTCTCACTCTTTGTTTCCTATGTCTTTTGTTCCAAACAATTTAATTCAATTATAGGAAGGGTACTTCTTTCATGACGCTGCACACAGGATATAAGTATTTTGAAGATACACACTATCCCTCAAGAATGTCACAATTTCACAAGTCATGATGTTCATTTTTTTAAGGAAAATGAAATATAAGAAGTGTGTTATTGGACCACAAAGAATTGAAAACGATTGTGTCTTGTTAAGGGATTTAGAAAGTAATTTATGGAGGAGCCGTGAGAGATGATTATGACTTCATCACGAGAAGATAAGAATGGTAGAAGCAAAGCTATCCCAGGAAAGCCAAGGATATTTGGGGAAGCACAAAATAGTTTGATTACCTTAGAGTTCTCATAAGTATAAGGTAGTATTAAGAGTGAGATACAGGTTGGAACTAGTTTGTGAAATGATTGCACACCTGGTTTGATTGGCAATGAGGAAACTTTTAAGGGAAGATAGCAGTGTGTATTGCATTTTTATATCTTGACATTTATTCTGCAAATGTGGTTCACATTTTAAAATATTTAGACTTGAAATATTGCAACACTCAGAAGCATAAGCATCAAATCTAAGTCAGTTCCTTTACTTAGAATACAAATATTCAACATATTACTTAAAAATTTCAGCCACTGCTATTTTTATACTTCAAATTCTCTGGGTGAGAAAATAAATACATTCAAACTTGGGTGTCCGTGTGATTGTTCAGCCTCATTGCAAGCCCTGAGAAGTGTGAGAGCAAATACATCACACTCTTCTACCTATTGTAAATGTTATGTGTGATTCAACTCATTCGATAGAGAGGGTTTTTTTTTTCCTTTTATTACAGAGTTGCGAGAAAGGAGATTATGTTCTGTATTTTCTGTGAGGATATTAAGAAAAGGTATAATACATATAAGAGAGTAGTCAAAGACAACATAGCTCTCTTAAAGTACCTTTATCAGCCATGGAGAATTTTGTCTCATGGGTAAATCTCACTGTTGTATTAAACCTGAGAAAAAAGAAGTGGGTCGTTTATAAACAACTGCTTGTAAAAGCATATACAACATTTGCTGATCAGAATTTGCTGAGGCAATACCCATGGTAGCAATTCTTGTTTTCATTGTTAACTGCACTCTCTTTTCAATCACCAAACTGAAACAAATCTGTTTTCTTCTCACCTACTTTTTCCTTGATAATATTGCCAAGGAAAACAATCAACACCTGAATTTTTTATTATCCCTACTATATATTTGTTTTTTATTTCGTCAATAGCTGTACTTTTGTGTCTTCCTTCTGTGTTACTTAGATTTAACTGGCCATTCTCTAAAAAGAAAATGGATTTGGAGGTTTAGCTTGGTAGTAGAGCATATACTTAGCATGTATATGATCCTAGTTTCACATTTAGCCAGTAACTGCCCAAACAACAACCACAAAAACAAAGGCAAAAACAAAACGAAAAACCTTCTTGAGATAGATGCTTAATTTCTTGATTTTCTGCCTCACTTTTTTTCTAATACATGATGTTAAAGATAAGAATTTCTCTCTAAATACAGAATTACCTCCATCTACTGGGTTTTCAAATACAGTATTTTTTTTTTGGTTTAATATATTTGAAATTCCATTTTTATTTCTGTTATGGGCTGTGTTTAGATGTCCCCCCAAAGTTTCATGTGGTTATAGGTGGTCTTTTTCAGAAGTGGCTGGATCTAGAGCATGTGATTGATTCATGTTGCAATGCTGGGGTTAAGGGTGTGTGACTACTAACTGGGTCTACTGATTGGTTTAGCACTGCCCTAATCCAGGTAGTCTGGATAAAATAAAAGGGGCAGAAAGACGCTGTTAAGGCCTTTGCTTACCTGCTACCTTCTGGCTGTCATAAACTGTTTCCCTGCCAAGGCACCCTGCCTTGGAGCCAGCAGAGTATGGACTGAAACCTGTATAAACTGTGAGCTAAATAAACCTTTCCTCCTTTAATGTTGGGTGTCTGGGTATTTTGTCTCAGCAATGAGAGAAAAGTAACTAAGACAACTGCATTGATAGGTTATTTGGAAATTCATTACTTAATTTCAAAAACATGAAATGATTTTTGTACTAGCCTTTCAAGCAATTGTTAATTTCAGTATTAATTGCATTTTGGTCAGTGAATGCACACTGTTGAATCAGCCCATTGAAATTTGCTATGATTTCTTTATGGTATAAAATATGAGAAATTATTCTCAATGTTCCTTCAATGAGTGAAAATATTATATATTCTGGAGTTTGGGATATACTATTTTATATATGCCAATGAGATCAAGCTTTTATTTTTACTTATCAAATATTCACAGAGAAACTTATTTTTATGGGTTTGTCAAATATTTTCAAATAGTTTCAGTCTGTTATTAGTTGAGTATGTCCTATTTACATATAAATTTAGAATTTTTATGTTTCTTCATGAACTAAATATTTAATAATTGTAAAGTGACCCTTTTATACCTTTAACTGCTTTTTGTCATGAAAGTCTACTTACTTGATATTATGATAGTTATACTGGTTTTCTTTTGGTAATATTTGCATGGGCTATCTTTTGCTACCCATCTGCTTTAATTTTTTCTTTATCCTTATAGTTTAAATGTGTGCATGAAACTTTATCTTATGCCACACTTTTTTCAGCTGGAATATTTAAACTCTGGTTAGACTTAAATGCCAACTTACCATTAATGTTATATTGATTTATTTTATTTAAATCTGTATCTTTCAGTCTTCTCTGTTTTAAAACTTTGCCTTCTTCTTTATTTCATCTCACTTTATTATTTTTTACTGTATTTTCTGCCTATATTAACTTGAAAATCACACACCCTTTTACTCTTCTTTGAGAGATTTCAATATTACTTTAGAAATTAAAACAGGATTCCTTGATTTATTAAGTGGATATTAATGGACTTTTTAATTTTTGTCTTGGTCAACAGGCAACACTTTAACTCCATTTGTCCCTTTCTTAACTTAGATATCATTTCTATAAGATATTTTAATCTTCTCTACACTGTGTACTTAAAGACTGTTATTAGTATAATTGGTAAATATTCGTTAATATTTTTTCCCTCTTTTCAATTTATTTGTGATTTTCTACAAGCAATCACAGCCTTTGTTTTACTGTAATTTCTCTTTGAAGAAGCATTATTTCATATATTCCCTTGTGTACATCTGCTGATTTTAAATTCTCCAGTTTTGTTTTTCTCAAAATGGCATGATTTATTTCCTCATTATTCTTGAAGAATAGGAAGATAATTGTAACTGGTATTTTTAAAATAAAACATTAGACAAATTATCCTGTAAATATTATTGAAAAGTCAGTTGTTAATAACTTTGTGGATGATCCTCTTTCTCTGGCTACTTTTTAAAATGTTTTATTTTCTGATGATTTCTGCTTTCTTCTCCTTAATTAGCCTTGATCATTTAAATCTACTGCTCATTATTTTCTAAAGTAACTTAATAGATTTATCTGTCATTAACTTTTGCTTTCAAATACTAAGTGGCTAAAATTTTTCTTGTTAAACTTGAAAGTGATGCCTAATTTTAGTTTATTGTGAATAAATAACAGCTATCCAATTTCAACTTTGCAACATTTTGCTTTAATGGTCTCATGTTTGTTTAATTTTTATACATGTTGAATGATTATTTTAAAATAATGAGCATTACCTGAGAGTGCAAATACTGTATGTACTAGCTTGTGTTCAAATACTTTATATCATTATCTTTATTCTTCATTTTGCCTATTATATCTGCAAAAGATATAGTAAAGATTATGTCTTTAATATTAGAATAATTTTATATAATTCTATAAATTTTTGCTTATGAGTTATTGTAATGATAATTCATTCATAAAGATTCTATCTGGTGATTATGGATTAAATATTTTTCAATATAAAATGATAATTTTGATCCTGTATAATCCTTCCTCTTGAATTTTTGAATATTACTATCTCAGCCTTCTTGTTTTCATTTGTTTGTGTATAACTTTCTTGCTTTTATTTTTAACCTTCTTACATCATACTTTGTTAGGCTTATGTATTTAGTATTTATTTTACAATTTTTTAAAAATATGGAATCTACTCCATTCATATTTTTCATCCTTACAAAGATACATTGTCTGCTATAGTTTGGATCTTAAATGGCCCTCAGTGGCCCATGTGATTAAGGACTTGATTTCCAGAGTGCAGTATTGGGTGTTTGTGGAAACTTTAAGGGGTGGGGTGAACTAAGAAGCCTTCAGATCATTGCGGCCATGCCCTTATAACGGACAGTGGGACCACAGCCATCTTCCTCTTCCTTCCTTTTGTTCTCTGCCAAGAGATGAGTAGTTTTGCTCCACCGTGTGCTTCCAGAATGATGTGCTACCACAGGCCCAAAGCAATCAGATCAATGATCCAGGACTGAAACCTCCAAAACTGTAAGCCAAAATACCCCTTTTCTCTTTGTAATGTGATTATTTCAGGCACTTATTATAACAATGGAAAGCTAACACATTATCTCTGCATAATGGCATCACCAATTCATTTTTAGAAAGCGATGAGTTCTATAATGTCACCTGCTTCTTTCAAAATGGAAAGGGCTACTTTATTTGCTATATAAGTACTATTCTATATGTAATAATTTTTCTATATAGTTATGTGATAATATATAATTTACTATGTGTGTATATATATCATATTGATTATTATGAAGATAGCATCCAGTAAAATGTTACATATTTTGTATTCACTACATCTTTGTAACATTACATTGAATTTTATTGTACATTCTTCCTAAAATCTTCTGAATATGCAGAATGGATTCTATTATCTAATTATATTGAAGAAAAAACTGGTGTTCACAGAAATGTCCCGATTAGTGCAGGATTGAACATCTTTTAATAGGAAGGACTAAGCCTCAAATCCAGTTCCACAAAGGTCAAGTATACTGCTTATACCTTAATTTTTCTTTTGCTTTTTTTCTTTCTTCCCCTTACTAGCTATATAACCTTAAGCAAATTTATTAATTTATCTAATCACCTTAATATTTGCAAGAAATACAGGGAAGTTATTGCTAGTAGCACCACCATGTATTCTCGGCTTAGAAGGCATCAGAAAGCTAGCCAAGTATTTTAAAGTTTGAATTTTTTACACTTAAAACTGAAGCTTCAAGTTCACAGATAGGTACAGTCAAGCACCTACAAATAGAAGAGATTTAAAGAAAAGAGAACATTTAAAAGTGTCAAACAGTCAGAAAGGCATAAAAATTATATTCTCCAACTTTCATAAAATGATATGAAAAATATTGTATTATCATGTCCTCTGCTTGAGGAAAGCTAGATGCATTGACAAAATCACAAGAGTAAGAGAGTGAATATACAAATGACAATGGCTAGACCATACATAAAAATAAAATCTTCAACCAGAAACTGTAGCATTTTCCCAGGAAACCACCCTATTATGTACAATAAATGGACTGAGAAACTAGCCTTCTAGAAGAAAGATAGGTTTCTACCTCCATTAACAATCCAAAAATCAAAACAATAACTCGTAACAGCCAGTCTCAAGGCACACAACTTAATTACTGACAGTTTCCCTAATTTTTATCATAACTCCTAGTTTAGTACCAAGCACAGGAAACTAAATATAACACCCAACCCAGGACCCAGAATGCCTGCTTCTAGTTAGTCCTCCCACCATTTCCCTTGAATGAAAGCTTTCCACAGGGCATCTCTACAGTTCCCTTCCCCAGCTACAAAGCTTTCTCATCCCTATGCCTGCATCTGAGCCTCTGCCTCTCTTGTTATATTAAGCTCCGAGAAAATAGATTTTGCTTTTCTTGTTTGATTGGTATTTATATATTTGTAGAAAAGTAAAGTATAGGATTTAAGAGATCATTATGAGTATGCAATAGACTTCATGTACAAGAAGCCTTCTGATTTCATTATTATATAATTTTTGATAAATAAATGTACATAAATAAAAAACAGATAAATACATTGTGGTATAAGCCTCACAACAAAGATGGAACAAAACTACCTTATAGACTAAAATATTATTAAGTAAAATAAGTAATATAAAAGAAAATGTAGAGTTTTGAACAATTTTTAAAGATTATTAACAAAAATACATATCTTAAGGAAACCTATTTATGTATTAAAATTTCAAAAAGACAATTACCTTTTAGGGAGACATTATTTGTGATTAGAAAGGCATATACGGGACTTCGACCATGCTAATATTTGGGCACATTTACCTGGGTGGAGGTTACATGGGTCGGTGATTCTCAATCCAGTCTCTCTCTCTAGTATGTTCCTTCCCTAGGCCAAAGGTCACAGTTATTTCTTGAACTTGAAGATTGAGTGTGTAAGGTGTCAAAAATTTCCAGCTTCTGTGGGAGGACTTCTGGCTTTATCGTCAAAAAGAATTATCTTCTAGAACCATGAGCTTCCTTTAAAATGTGCCCTTAATTCCTACCTCATACCAAGTTTGCACATCTCCTACAACTCAAGCCAGATATTTCCACTCCAGAGCCACAGCGAAAGAATGATTACTTAGCATATTGCTGAGACTCTACTGAATCCCTAACAGAATTTTACTCACAAATACAACAGGGATGAGAGGAATCATTACTTAGACTCTGTCCAACTATCTTCTTTGTATTGTTTGGGATTAGGATGTGCTAACCCAACATAAGGCACTTTGAGACTTGGGAAAACATAGAAGCAGGATGGCCTGTGCTACCTTCTCCCATGTTTTCCCCAGGAGCAGGTCTTAAACAAATTCTCTGACCTCTGAAATAGGTCCTGAGACCCTCATCTAATAGGTACTGCTCTATACCAGAGGAAAGGAATATCCATATCTCCAAGGACATAATAACACAGAAAAGAATATGATCACACAGAGCTTCCCAAGTGGCCTCCACCATTGATTATCATCATATCACACTGCCTTTGCCAATTATATTTTTGTGTGACTGTTTACCCTTCATCATCTTATGAAAGGATACAGATTTCCCTTTGTCCTGGCTCTTTATTTCTGAGGATTTTCACGTCTTATAAAGCTAATATTTAAGCTGCTCACAGTGGCTGACACTGTAATCCCAGAGATTTGGATGGCTGAGGCAAGACGATCACCTGAACTCATGAATTTGAGGGCAGTGAGTCCCTTGATTCAAAGCAAAAACCAATACAAAGTAGTATTAAATCAGCGTATGAGTCTTTCTTGTTAATACGTCTGTTGTCACAGGGGCCCACATTAGTGCAGCAATGGGTGAGGCAAACCATCATTTTCTGTCCCTACATTATCTGTCGTGTTTCTTAAACCCTCCCTCAGAAATCAGAAAAAAAAATCTTTGAAATTATACCATAGAGTTTAGTTTCAGTCATGTTGAAATTTTCTCCTAACTCATTTACCAATAAAACCTACATTCTCCGAAAACTCAGAAGTGCATGCTCTTGAATACCTACACTTGGAATGGGCTGGGTTAAAATTCACTTTCTCTCTCAGATCTTGGCAGAATCTGGTATGATCTCTGCCAAAATTCCAGCGGCCTTGTAAAATCTGGAAATCTGGCACTTGGGAATGAGCAGATATACGAGTTAAGTGATTGGGTGTTATTGTTTGATGAAATTTTATACTTTTCAGATTTATCAACATGTGAATGATTAAGGTCTTACTTTTATTTAAGCATGCAGGTAGAAACACATGTCCAGTACTGCAAAATTCCATGCTTCTGCATTGAACAGCTGTCTTATGTGATTAATGCAATTATTACACCTTGTAATATTAACTGATTCTGTTGGTTGACTGAAATTTGCCATTTTGTTCCTTTCTGTTGATATAACACTAATACTTTGCTGCCTATTGAGCCTTGTCTGTTTTTCTACTGCACACAGAGGTGAAGGCAAAGTTTAATAAGGTGCAGCACATATATTTCTTTTTTATGCCATTTGATATACAATTATTTCAGACTAATGAAGAGGTATTTAGAGTACTTTTAGTTTCAGCTTCAATAATGGAAAAGGCAAGGAAGCTATCACTCCTGTCCCTATGCAAGAAAATACTGAAGAAATAGGAAATTAGAGATGTTTTAGGACCCATTAAAACAATAAGATTACAGGACTAAGAGCCCTTGAAGAGAAAGATAAATTCAGAAAGATGCAGCTGAGATCCACTAACCTGAAGCAAGAGCCAATACAGCTATAAAATGATACTAAAATGAAGATTTTGATAAATTGCTAGGGCTTTCATTAAAATAGCAGACTACATAATAGAACAGATGGGTAATGAAAGTACACACATGGAAAACCTAAAAAAGAATCAAAAGTAAATATTATAAATAAAAAAAATCCTGTACCAAGGATGAAGAATGCTTTGATAGACATATCAATATACTGGACATGGTTGAGGAAAGAATCAACAAAATGGAAGGTAGACTAATAAAATCCTCCCAAACTGAAAACAAAAAGAAGAATAAAATAACAATAACTACTGCAGAAAATTCACAAACTGTGGGCCAATTTCAAAAGATGCAATTTATGTGTAATTGCGATAGTTGTAGCAGAAGAAAGAGAAAATGGAAATAAGGGATCCCAACTGTGATCTCATAGGGATAATGTGAACAGTTTCTATCTAGGGAAGTATGCCAATATCCAACTGTGAGTATGGGGAAAGCCACAAATGTATTAACTTTTATTCTGTTTGCTTTTTTGAAACAGGGTATTGTTATGTAGTTTAGGCTGGCCTTGAACTCACTATTTAGCCCAGGCTGGCCTCAAACTCATGGCAATCTGCCTGCCTCAACCTCCTGAGTTCTGGGATTACAGGCATGCTACCATGCCCAGATTGGAAGCCACATATGTAGAGAACTGATGAAATACAAAAAAGTTTTAACAGATATTAGAAATGGGATCAAGAGACCTGACCCAATTTCTTGAATTTTACCCCATTCCTGCAGCTGGGTAGCTATAGGGGATATCTACAGCTAAAGCTAGAGGCTCTCATGATGACTTTCATTTATTTTTATTTTTATTGTTTAATTCACTCCCTTGTCCATTTAATAACATCAAACAGAAAAGAAATTACCTAAACTTTTAAGTTCTCTAGGATGATTTTTTAGAAACTGAATAATTATGTTGTAAAGAATGTAAATAAATACAAGAATAACAATACTAAAACAACATCAAAATCTGTGGAATGCAGGCTCCACAGAGTGATACCAGAACTCCAAAGACAAGAGCTAAAGGGAACGAGCCCAAATGAAGCCGAAGTGCCATGTACACCTCCCATTCTTTCCACAGAGCACGTTACACAGAATTCAATAGTGTGTCTTTTAATGCTTAGCTCAGCCAGGGTTAGGCCACAGTTTTGGGGCTCTGTTTGTGTCACTACTGTGCTCCATACATTGTCCTCCTCTTTTCCCATCAACTTTTCCCTATCAAATTTCTCCAATCAAGAAGTTACAGCAGGATAAAGTACAAAAAAAGCTATAACAGCAAGTACTTTTTCCTGGCTCTCTTCAAGCACCTTTGATATCCTATACTTGTGCCGGTCACAATTCTGAGTCATTCAGTTTAGAACATGGTAAAACTAGGTTTTCTTAGTAGTATCATACACCATATAAAATTTTTCTGTACCCAAATGCATAGTCTGCTATGCAAGGCCCACCAGTTCAAATATTTTGACTTTTTTCCTAGGAAGTTAGCACAAACAAAAAGCTTTATAGTAGCATTGTTGTGAGGGGATTTCAGGCAGACAATACTAGTGCCAAAGGCATCAAGAAATACACAACAGAGTAAACATAGCATTTGCTCAGTACCCAACACAATGCCCAATAAATGATGGGGCTTATATCTTTAAATTTGCATAGTTTTTAAAATGTATAGTACATAAGTAAACACTTAAAGCACCTAGATTCCTTCCATATAAGGCTCAGCCTCTTTCTTTGCAGTATCCCCGCCTTGCATGTGGCCAGCCTTGCTTTAAACAGTTTCAACAAGAAGCTCAGGAAGACGTTTCATGGACTGTGACAGGACTGACGTCAGTGAAGGACTTGCTCTCTGCCTCAACTTCTCTGTGGCTTTGGCCAAACAACTGTAGGATGCTACTCATGGTAATGGTCATAACATCAAGACAGCAGAAGAGAAGGACCCTATCACCAGTGGCAGCGGAACCGTTGTCTTCAGTCTGTGGCTTTCTTAGAGACTGAAGAGGTTCTGACCCTTTGTCTCTCATTGTTTGGGTTTCTAGGACTCTCTGTCCAAGTTTGATCCTCTGCCCCTCTATCCAAGCCCTGTGAAAAGTACAGATTTTCCAGGTCCTTGTCTAGATTTATCAATAACCTATTATACTAATTTGAATAATTGATGTAAAAAACCTAGATCTTGACATTGAAATAATTCAACAAATACTCACTGACCTTACAGAAAAGATCAGACATTTTGTTGAAGGTAAAACTCAAAGTTATGCAAACATCAGTCTTTCTTATTAGGACCTCAAGTCCAGTTGGAAAGACAGACCCACATGAATAAATAAAATGTAAAGCAGAGTCTGAAACAATATTTGCTACTATTGGGCTCTAGATATTTTTTTCTTCTGAGACTTCTAGTCTTCATTTCTCTTGACCTATTCCAAATCCTGGAGTATTGGTAAAGATAACAGTATTTGAGGCTTTAAATATTGAGAATTGAATTTAAATTTGAATATTATTTTTTCCTTGGATCATTAGAAATACCCCAACAAACATTATTGAGGCTGTATAGTTGCCAAGAGTATTAGAAAAATTAGGGATTTCATATTTGGGAAAAACACAACCTAAATTTAAAGCCTCCATTGAGCTCTGGAATACTTTCTCTTGTCACCCAAGCTAGGTGAATAAAAATGAAACCTAGCCTGGGCAAATTAGTGACTTTGTCACAAAAAAAAAAAAAAACAATTTAAAAAGAGCTGGAGATATAGCTCAATGTGAAGAACTTGGATTTAATTTTCAGTACAAAGAAAGAAAGAAAGTGAGGAAGGAAAGGAAGGAAGGAAGGTAGGAAGGAAGGAAGGAAGGAGGGAAGGAAGGAAAGAAGGAAGGAAGGAAGACAGGCAGGCCTACACCAAATAATAGACTTAACAAACTTGTGCAGGTAGTGTGTAGGAACAATAAGAAGCAATGAACTGATAACAGAGCATCTTTGAAAAGATGTAATGCAATCATTTGAAAATCTGAAACTAGAGATCAGGGTAATATGTGGATATTTTGGAGGCATCTCGTAAGCACTAATGTAGTTAAAGTGCTAAGGGTGAATTGATTCACTAAAGGGAAAATTGTTTGGAGAGCAGAGATGAAAGCCAAAGACAGAGTCATGTGAAAAACTATCACAGCTTGGTGAGAAAAGAGAGAGACACCTGCATAACAGTCAAAAGGAAAAAAAGTCAACCTGTGTAGTAGAAGAATACCAGGAGAAAATATTCCCATAAAACAAACAAAGAGGGCTTCAAACAGAAAGCAATGTTTGGCAAATTCCATCATCTGGATAGGATAAGGAAACTGTTTATGAAGAATTGGTCAAATGAAGCCCCTAATAAAATTTCAAAGCAGTTCCAGAAGAGTAGAAGAAATAAATATGCTAAATTGGGGATTAAGGGTTGTCTTCAGGAAGTGACATACTCCACGTCTTTGGGCAAAGTAACCAGCAGGACTGGAGCAGCATCTTCGTCTTGCTGCCAGCATCTAATGAATCCTCTTTAGCTCAAGAGAAGAGCGTTGCTTTTATAGAGCTTGATGCTACTCTGAGCTCTGCCCATCAGATTTTACGGTCCTTTTATTTTAAAAAATCCCTGATAATTTTGCCTGAAGTTATGTGTTCCTTTGCCTGAAGATGCCTACCAGGACACAAACTTTCTACCACCTATTGACATTTCCTGGATCTGGGGATACTTCTTAATCTATGCAATTGTGCTTAGTTAATAGGCGTGTGCTGAGCTCTGGGTGACATCAAATGGCATCATGTGCCAAAATTAAATGAGGCATATTCTCTGCCTCTTGGGGAAAAGATACTTAACTATGAGTTGTACAGATGCATACCAAGTATCGAAAATGCACAGAAGGTGGAGCCTAATCATCTGAAGATTTCCCAACAGAAATTGTATTTTCCTCAGAGAAGCTCCTGATCCTGACCTGTTCTCTTCTCCTTCCTTTTTCCTGTCAACCTCAAGCCTGATTAGTCTGTGGGTACAGTGCTGTTCCCATATATGTAGAGAGACGTCACTTTATGACTATGTTCCTGATGCTCTTGATCGCCAGATAATGTGCCATCTGACTCACTATGCCAGAGGTGTTTATTGCTCAACAGGCCAGGTGCGATGCTCTGAGAGATCCAAATCCCACAGCCAGGGCGAAGGCTAGAATTTTCATTTAACAAACAACTTGGCCCATAATTTTCGTTGTTTTGTTACTTGATTGAGCTGTTGCCTAAAAAGTACAGGTTTGTAGAAATACATATTTTACTTTAAATGTGTTTGTAGAGAGGATACCGGTTCAATTAAATCCATAAGAATTTTGCTTTTTCTGTTTTCTTTTTTTTTTTTTTTTTTTTTTGTGGGTACCAGGGGGACGACCTCAGGACCTCGCGGGCCAACAGGCACCCGTGCCACTGAGCGATATCACCGGCCCCTTTTTCGTATGTGGGTTCCGGGAGTCAAACTCGGGCCCTCGCGCTTGCAAGGCAGGCGCTTACGCCGCTGAGCCATCTCACCGGCCCTTTTTCTGTTTTCTTAACTGTCTCGTTAGCTGTAATGTTTCTTATACTCTAATATCTGCTCAGAAGGGAACCTTACAAATGATCTGGTCTGCACTTTCTATCTTGTCCTTGAATCAGACTTTTCATTCTGCCTCCATCTGGACACCCGGTTGATCCAACAGAAGGTAGAATGTTGCTGTACTTATGATCAGTCCATGCAATGAGGTTTTATGAAAGAGCCTGTTAATTTTTCTGTATGTTATCATTTCTAGCTTTGAGAACAAATGTTCCATCCAAAAAGCTTATTATTTGTAGAGTGTTACACAATTTTCTAATTGCTTTCACCTGCACTGGCTCATGGTATTCTCACTTTCCTGTGAAGAAGACAGAACACGTACTGACACCATCTCAGGAGAAAAGCCACATAGATAACTGGGTTGTATTCACCAATGCAGACCCAGCTGATAGTCAGAAATCTTTTCAATACTCCTGTATGTTTGTCCCAAAAATCAGCTTATGACACTACAGATTCTTGAAGGACACAGGTGTTATGTCCCAATGTCCCAATTTAGTTGCTCTATTTCAATAAGGCTGTTTGGAATTGACTTTTAAAAAGTAATAATAATATACTCATGGCTGTACTTCACCATGATTGAAAGGAAAAGAACGTAATTAATTTTTCTGCTCAGGGATAATTTTGAAACTTTCAACATGTCCGTTCTTTTAAGAGTTTTCACGGAGACATATTTTTATATTTTTTATTTTCATTAGGATATGTTTGCAGTACATAATGATTCCAGCCATTGTGGGGAGTTGGTACATGCACATAACACATCTTAATTTTTTTTTGATGTCCCTTCCTCCCCCTATCTCTTGGTTCTCCTCAGTAGTGAGGGAAGAGGATAGAAAAGCTTTGAGCTTTATTGTAGGCACTGGTGCAGCTACCGGGTAATGACTGCAATCAGTGTTTCCTGGGGCTTACAGGTAGCAAGGGCATTGTACTGTAGAAATTCCTGAATAATGTCTTTTCTCCCTGCTACAGTGTCTCTGCAGGTCAGGTATTACCACCCTCTCTGATTATTCCTGTTACAATATTTTCTTTAAAAATGGAGTAGAAGGAAAGAGGAAATCTCGTGGAGTCACTGAGCAGTGTTTTCTGAAGACAGAGATACCAGTGTGAATATTCTCACTGTGAACTATGAGGAAAATGCTGCAGTGTAGACAGAGTAATTCTCAAAACTCCTCAGAAATACATAAAAGACAGTGTCTATGGCAATAGTCTTGAGGGGCCCTTGTAGCTTCAGATTTCCAAAATGAGCCAAATTATCAGATATAAGGAACTTTATATTTAAAATATCACAGTAAGTTTGTACTTTAATACTATTTCTTCCTGCTTGACTAATGTGTCTGTGTCCATAACCCTTTGTAATTTTCCTAGGCTCTAGCGTAGTGAAATCGTTTGCTCCATTAATGTTGATCATGGACTTTTAATTACCATTTGAGTAAAAGATTCTTTAGAGCAAGTACTCAAATACAGAATCAAAAGGGAGGTTATTACTACCCCCTTTCTGAATGATTTTTCATGTCTTTTGCAAAATAAACATAGTGATAGTACAAAATTTTTTTCTAATTTTCCGGTTTATCAAAAATTTATAGATGTGATTGAGCAATCATGAGGGCTTTCCAGTGTAGGCAGTAACCTCATTTTTTTTTTTTTAACGTGGGTATGGGGAGTTGACCTCAGGACCTCGCGCTTGCCAGCAAGTGCTTGTGCCGCTGAGCGATATCACCGGCCCTTTTTTTTTCCTTTATGTGGGTTCCGGGAGTCGAACTCAGGACCTCGCGCTTGCCAGGCAGGTGCTTATGCCACTGAGCCATCTCACCAGCCCAGTATCCTCATTTTTTACTGATGGGAAAAATTTAGCTAAGAGAAGTAAAAGTAATTGTACAAAGTAATAGAGCTAATGCCAGAGTCAAAATAGTAATTTAAGTCACTCCAAACAAAGGGCATTTTCTTCTTCAAGAAACCTCCATGGGAGAAAATATCATCTTCAAAGTAGATGGAAAATTTGAACTGCCATTTTTATTGTTCTACATTATTACTATTATTATGGTTCATGTTCATTTAGTTTTGCTCCTGCTCCAAGGGTTTCATGATACTAAACTAAAAGATTCCCTGCTTTGGAATGTTTTGAGATTGGAAGTGCAAACCTGCTTAAGGTGCTAGATGTTATTTTCGTTTCTATTCTTTGTGTGTGGTCTGCTGTGATTCCCTAGACCACCACCATTGTGGAGCTGGAACATTGGTTGATGGCACACTGGGGAATTAAGAGCTGTTGTTTTGCTTTCCAAACAACAGCTGAGCAAACCAAGCCCAGGGCAGTACACATACACACACACACTCACACAAAGAGAGAGAGAGAGAGGTGTCTGCACTCTTGTACCACCTGCACAGAGTTAGCCTTGAGTCTCAACTCCACCCACCCAAACCCTTCATCTGAAAGTGTTTTTCTTGCCTTTCTGAAGCGCCCACATCCACCCATTCACAACCAGAGATCTTGGTATGCAGATTTCAAGATCTTAAGACAGGCTTACTGAGGGAACTCCCAATCTAGTACTCTAATTTTCTCAAACAGCAGCCTGAGCATAGGATGGGGGAATTTTTATTTCTCAATGTGTTTCTTATCTTGAAAATAGCATCAGCTTCTACCTCTCTGTCCTAAAGCTCCTTGTAAAAATGAAAAACAAAACATAGTCCTGACACCCATAATGACATGGTTCTATCTTGCCATTTGATGTGTGTCAGGTGTGTTCAGCCAAGCAGAGGGCAGGCCTGGGATCTGCCCAGTCTTTGAACTTTAGCTCATATTTCAGCTTACAGCTCTCTGCTGCTCTTTGGAAAGAGATGCTACAAGCTACTATCATACAGTCATTTAAATACAACTTTAAAGTAATTCTCTTGGTAAATAATATTTCACAGTTCCCAGATATTCGAGGGTGCTTTGGGAGTTAGCTATATTTCAAGTGAAATATGACCAACTAAAGACTGATAAGAAGTACTTCTAATACATTGATTTTAGATACACTTGCATAGGAAAAAATGGAATCATGTTTTCTCTTCCTTTGTCTGTCCAAGTGAATTTTCATTCCATCAACTGTTCTTTCTTTGGAATCTGGCATCTACTGCTCAAACGCCCCCTTACACTCAGACATATTTATGATCTTTTCTCAGACAGTTCTGACACTACCTTTTCTGGGGCATTTTGTCAGAAGATTTTCCTTGTGGCCAAATCTTAATGAGTTCACAATTGCTCTTCGAAGCAGGAGGACTTCCTCTCTGACACAACAGTATTTTGGGCCAACATAGCCAACTTCATCTTTTAAAAAAGAGAGGTGGAGAGACTAAAAACAATCTCAAAACTTATTGCTCATTCCTAGGATAGTACCCAGTGAAAATTAAAGGTTGAGGCCTACCAAATCTCAGCCCAGGTTTCAGAAATTGCCCTGGGAATAGTAAAATGGGATGAGTAGTCCCAAAAACTCTAAGGAAAAAGACAAAGTTTGAAGTGATTATAGCAAGAGGAACAGAAAGGGATGTTCAGAAAAAAGCAGTAGGCTCTACATTGCATAGAAAGGAAACTCATGCCTATAGAACAATGCTATGTCTTAGGAACACTGCCAAATACTTTAAATACATAATCTTACCTAATCTTCATTCTACAAAGAAGGTGTTGTGTATAGAATCATGTTCCTTTAAACTTTGTATGTGGAAATCCTAATCCCCAGTGACCTTATTTGGAAGTAGAGTTGTCCCAGATGTTTTTTAAGATGATATTAGACAGGTATGGGGTAGATCCAATCAATATGGGTTCTTATAAAAAGGGGAAATTTGGCTTATGACAAACGCACAAATAAAGGAAAGCAATGTAACGTGACTCAGGGAGAAGATGGCCAACTACAGGCTAAAGAAAGATGCTTAGAGCAGATTTTTCCCTCGTAACACTCAAGGGAGCTAATGCAAGACACCTTGATTTTGGACTTTTAGATGCCAGAATTATGATACAGTAAAATTCTGTTTTTCAAGATTCAGACTGTGGTTCTCTGTTATGGCAGTCTGAGGCTCAGAGAGGTCATTCATTTTATTTAATGCTAATAATTTGGGGCTTTAATGTAATTCTGCCCAATGCCAAAATCTTACACTCTTTCCTGCTGCTTCACTGAAGGTTTTTGCTGCAAGACAATATTCCTGCCTTGAAGAGAACATGAGAACTTTGCAGATCTCAAATATTTTGTCCAGAGACGCCCTTGTTCACAATGCAGTAAAGAAGTTCAGTTTGTCAGACTGGTGGAGACAGAAATGTTCGAGCTCCAACAGGGGTGGAGCCTAGAGTGTCACCTATTCATACCCCTCCCCCTCACCACACTTGATGGTTCTCCAGGGACTCTGAGAAATTTCCACTGCTCTATGGAACCCTGAAAAACACTGAAAAACACTGTACACAGTGGGAAACTAGAGGCGCTCTAACAGATATAACACAAGGGGGCAAGAAATGTCATTATTAAATGTTATTAAATCCACGGTATGAAAGCAGAAATTATGCCCCTTCCTCCAGAGTATTTAAAACGTACAAAAGCTTAAAAATGTCTTCTGTTTTCTCTGGTTGATGGGTAATGGCAGGGAACAAAGAGCACAAGTTGGGAGTAAATGTGTCACTAATTAGTCATGTGGTTTAGGTGCCTGACTTTGTTTCCTCCTTTCTAATGTCTCAGTTACCACGTATGCTCTGCGTACCTCACATGCTCAAGAAGATAGCAAATGGAATTACAGGTATGAAGAATGCTTCAAAAGTCATGGGACAAAATGCTGCAACATGTTGACAATCATTCTCTAAGTTTTATTTTTTTTTTCTTTTTCTTTTTTGGTACCGGGAGTCGAACTCAGGACCTAGCACACCAGCAGGCGCCCGTGCCGCTGAGTGATATCACCAGCCCTTTTTTTGTATGTGGGTACTGGGAGTCGAACTCAGGACCTCGCGCTTGCCAGGCAGGCGTTTATGCCGCTGAGCTATCTCACTGGCTTTCTTATTAAGTTTTGTGGCATTAAAAAATGTACAAGGAAAGACACCGAAACAGGCTGTTGAACCAATAAAGGCCCCCCATTCCTCAGCCAGACCAGTAAGAGTCACGCTGAATTCCATCTCTGGGCAAATCAGCACAATGTGAAATTATGAAATGTGATCATTAACCGGACCATTCTGCACCGACCTTCATCTCTGTTCTCAGCATTCTTTGAAACCCATGACCTTCTCTGTGTCACTGAACTGTTGAAAGACTACTTTGAACTGAATCAAGCATCCCAGCCCACCCTGCTGATGTAATCAGACAAGGCTTACCCTGCACAGCCGGAGACCCTGATTAGCATTCAGTTCAGCAACTGGAGTGGAGCTCTTCAGAGCTGATAAAGTGTAGAAGGCCTGCATTCAGGCATAAACCATGTCAGCATCCAGAATAAGAATGCATAACCTGTGCTTTACTGTTGGCCTACTATTGTTGGAAAACTCTTGGAGGCTTTTATTTTTAATATGCAGAGTTAAATTAATAATCTCTTAATAACAATGAAAGGACACTATTTCACTTAGTATGGAAATTTCGCAAAATTCCAGAATGTCAAAGCAGGAGGAGGACACAGAGGTCACTTGGTTCAACTCTCTCATTTTATAGGTGGAGGACCTAAGAGCAGAGTGTCAGAACTCAGACAAATTACCTTTCAACTTTGTGTTCTGTTTATTGAATAACAAGAAAATGGACATATTAGCATCAGTGAGAAGTTGGGGAGGTTAAAGAGTTGGGATCTAATTTTTACTAGCGTATTTTGGGCTGCAGCAAAATAAGGACACAAAGTGCTTAATTTTATGGCTCTATGGTGGTCATGGGCATTAGTTGAGGGTACCTAAGAAATAATATTGGCATACACATGTCAGCTGGTACAATGCTAACAAGGTTAAAATTAACTAATGAGTTACTTGTGCTTATATTTTCATAGGTTTCTAAACTTGATGACTTAGTTTGTATTTTCCAAACCTTTAAAAATCCACTTTGGCACAGACTAAGAAGTGAAATGATTCATTATAGCTGCCTATCTGTGGGTAGATTACTTAACCAGTTTGTGCCTCAATTTTCTCACCTATAAAATGGGGATAGTGGTACTACTTACCTCATAGGATTATTGTGCTAAGTGAATTAATATCTTTAAAGCATTTAAATACACTTATTATCATCATTATTATGAATTCACAGACAATTTGAAAAGCTGTGACAAGAATCTGTGATTTCTGCCTCTCTTTTTTTTTTGTGGGTACCGGGGGTTGACCTCAGGACCTCGCGCGCCAGCAGGCGCCTATGCCGCTGAGCGATATCACCGGCCCTTTTTTCCTATGTGGGTTCCGGGAGTCAAACTCGGGCCCTCGTGCTTGCCAGGCAGGTGCTTACGCCGCTGAGCCATCTCACTGGCCCTGCCTCTCTTTTTTTGCCCTTTTATTCTTCCCATTAATCTTTGCCCTGCTCAAACATTTTCTCTTTTCAATATTTTACATTTTCCCTCAAAAAGTTTCTTCTCAATTTGGGAGCACTAATTGCTTTCCATTTTATTTTAAATTAGGCTATATTTTTAAAATAATCTGACATTTGCCCAAATATCTAATTAAATTTAGGCATCTCCAGACTTCATTCTGCAGTTATAAATTGACAGTTTCAAATTTTGATTTTCAAAGGAAATATTTTTTACTTTTAGAACACATTACCGATGAAATGCATTTACATTCATCATTTAACGTGGTTTTCTAAAGAACCCTGTGAACTCATGACAGTCTACATTTTATGATTAAGGACCTCAGGCTCAGAAAACATAAATGATGGAAAAATCATCAAGCAACCTTACACAGCAGGCTGAAGACTAGGACGTAGCTCAAGTGAGGCGAGCACCAAAGCCTTTAAAGACCAGACAGGAGCAATGCGACAGGCAGGTAATGAGGGCTCTGGAATAGTGATTCCAAAACTGGAGATGTTGAGCCGAACTCACATACATTTCCTACTGTTTTCAGAAAAGCCAGAAATATTTATAGGTGAAATATTGAAATCCAAGCAAAACACACCCCGAGGCCACCTGTTTGCGACTTTTGATCTACACTAATGAACCCTTGGCCACATATGTCTTTTTTAATAACTGCCCAGTCTAAATTTATTTCCTAAGAAATTATTTTTCAAAGCCAATCCTAGAAATCAAGAGCACAATGGTAGATATCAGAGGCTGCGGAGACTGAGGGGAGGAAACTAAGGGGACGAAGTTTATTAGTGAATTCTAAGTTATAGTTAATTAAAAGAAAGAATTTCTGGTGTGCTAATGCACAGTAGGGTGATTACAATCAAAGAGATTTGGGAATTTTCATCACGGGGGAGTGATAAATTCCTGGGGAGATTGTCTTACCCTGATTTATGTATCAGTTAAAATTTTTTCAATGTTTCTTTTTCTTTTTATGTAAAATAAACCCAATGAACTATTTTCTAAACTCAAAACCTAGACTCTGATGTCTAACAAGTAACTCAGACATCAGAACTGAAAGAGAACTAACAATTCCTCCCCCGACCCCTGTGCTCCACACCCACCTCTTCCCAGGACTTCTGCATTTCAGTAAACGCCACCCCATCCACCCTGTTGCTAAGACAAGATCCTGGGAGTCAACTTCTGTCCTCCACTACTCTCTCATCCCAAGTCCAACGCATCAAAATGTCCAATTGTCTCCCTCTTCAAGATTAAACCCTAAGCCAACTATGTTTCACCATAACTGTTCAACCTTAATTCAGGCCCCCATGGGTCTTTCCTGATCAATGACAGCAACACCCTGACTGCTTTCTGTGCTTCCCTTTGGCCCCCTTACAAACCACCTTCTGTATAGTAGTTAAAGTGATCATTTAAAAATGGAAATCAGATAGTATCACTCCTTTGCTTAAAACTGCTTAAAGGACAAAATTGCATACAGCTCTGCATGTTCAGCTTTCAGCCTGCTTCTGCCTCCTTTCTCCTCTTCCAATGACCTTTTTTGCCCTCTCCAATGCACCAAGTTCATTTCCATGCTAAGGCCTTTGCTAGTTCTATTTCTTCTTCTTGGGACATGCCACTGCCCCAGATATTGGGGAGATCATGGGATGTAAAAGTGCAGGCTTTGGAGGCAGCTAGGATTTCTAGTTCAAACCCAGATCTGTTGTGTCACGTGAGCGGTTGTACGTCTCATTTGTCCTATGAAGATAAATAATAATAGCAACCTTTCACAAGGTTGTAATAAAGCTGGAGTTTTTGAATAAAAGTAGAAATCAGGCTGAAAGGATAGCTCAGAGGTAGAACTTTTTCTAAGTATGCTCAAAGTCCTGGGTCCAATCCACAGCAACACACACACACACACACACACACATACACAGTGGAAGGGTCACAGGCCTGGTACACAGTAAACATCTGTGCATTCAGATATTACCAGCACATCAATAACAGACTTCCTCTTGTTTAATCTCACTTACAGTATCATGTTCTAAAAGAGGCCATCCCTGGCCCACTGTAAAATAGCCTCCTTGAGTTTCTTTCACTTTCCTGGTTTTTTTTTTTTTTTTTTTTTTTTTTTGCACTTCTCAGTAGCCGGCTGACCTGTTTCTTCTTTATTTATGTGTTTATAGACCATCTCTCCCCAGTAGAATGTGATCTCCGAGAAGACAGGGATTCTACTGATCACCACGGTAACACTGAATATGAAATGCCCCATCTGTACAAGAATCCCTGACTCAAGATCGAAGCCCAATAAATAGTGGGTTTACGTGATGCCCAGCCATGGCTGACACGCACTGCGCTAGATCACCCTGTTGATTACGACCAGAGCAGGATGGAAGCAGTGCAGGCTGCAAAGAGTTAATCCCACGATTGGCATGTTTTAAGTAGTGAGTCAGGCATAAGCCTACACGACTCACTGTGGATGGTGTATGGATCAGCATTACACCCCACCCCCTGCCAATGGCCACAGCAGAGACCAGAGAGTGGTCCATGAAGCTATAGGGCTCTGATATGAGGTAACACAGCAGCTGGGGACAAGTGACCTTTCCCAAATTCCTTTCCCAGACTTATAGTTTATTTTACTTGAAAAATGTGTTAGTCATTAACCATGACCTATTCCTGATCTCTTCTGTTCTTGATGCAAGAATGTTTTGTTCGCTCCTTTACAAGCTCTGCCTATGTCAGTGTCTTATCCCCAACAACCACACGTGGCCTCCTCACCCTGTCGTATAGCTTGTACAACCAATAAATACCGTGGATCTGGCTGTTTCGGGATCTTTGCCGTATCAAGCACTGACCATCCCGGTTCTTTGTTTCACTTTTATCTTATCTCTGAGTTTTTCTTTATGGCATTGTGTGTTAGCACCAAACAGGAGAGTGGAATCTTTGTTGGGGTCCCTGATAACTGGCACCCAATGTTGGGCTTGAACCCATGATAAATTGCCTGTTTGGTGAAGGCCACTTGGAGTGGACATGATATGTCAAAGATGCTTGGACCTCACGTGACAATTTTGGGGACACCTGATGAAAAAGCAAGTAAGTGCTTTTGATGAAAGTAGGTCTTTTCAACTGGGATTAAAGCATGGGGAAAAAACAGATTACAACACTCAGGGGCTCATGTGCCAACACAAATTAGAAAAAAAATCTTAAACAGGCACAGGGCAGAGGAGAAATAATCTTCCCTGAGATCTCTTCATCCTGGAACTCAGTTCAGTTTTAAATCCATTATGGAGGTGCTTGCAGCCAACAGCTCCTGCTTCAGGCACAGAGAAAACAAAAAAAACCTCCCAACAGAGGCTCAGGGGGAAAAAAAAAAAAAAAAAAACCAGCCAAATCTGTCTAGACACGCAGATTCTTAAAGGGGCCACCGCAAGCCGAGAGTGTGAGAGTGGCCCACTGTGAGAAGAACTCACAGAGAGTGTCAGAATTGTGGGAATGGCCCACAATGGGAGGGGCCAGAAAAATCCCACACTGGGATGAAAACTGGGAAAGGGATGTATGAGTGTGTACGTGTGTGAGCAAAATAAAATGTGTGAGTCCAAGGTCACCTGGACTCAGCTGGGAACTGGGGGGAGGAAAGTGGTCTAATTGGTCTGAAAACAAAAGTAATTGAAAAATGATTTGCATGGTAATGGGCAAAGACATGAAAAAGCTGCTTAGCTTTAGTGCGCCTAGATATACAGGTGGGGTGGCAGGGGCAGGCTGATTAAAAAAAAAAGAGCACCTGAGCAGCCAGCTGGTCTGGCGTCTAGACTAAAATGGAAACACAGGGCCAAGAGACTTAGGCCCAGCTGTGCCTGCTGAGATTGGAGAGACAAAACAGGGGTCATCTTTTCATTTCAAAGCAAGTGCAAGAATGAGACAGACCCCAAGGTCTTCTCCCAGCATCAGGAACCCCAAAGCCAGCCCTTGCTCCACATCACCAGCCTGGTGCTGCCTGCAGGTGTCTGAAAGTTTACGCAGCTCCAGCGTGGGGTGCATGACTAAAAAGTTCTGTAAGGCCTAAGGAAGTTTTATAAGAGAAATCAAATTACAAATTTTAACTAATTAGTAAATGTACCTTTGGTTTGCAATTTGAGTTGGTTCATTGGGGGTATTTAAAACATTTCTTGTACATTACAAATTCTTGAATTTACAGGGTTATCTTGCTCTTTTCTCTGGTCTATCTTGGTTTAAGATAAGATAAGTAATTCACAGTTACTCAGAAGTCTGTTGGCAGTCAATCAAGTTTACTATCTGAGGGGAAAAAAAAGGGAGACACTTTAAAATTCAAGGGGCCACAGTCAAGTTTGTTGTAGAAGGTTATAGTAAGTGGGAGAGGAAAAAATATTAAGAAGGCTATAAATATAAGAGATATACTTTTGGTATGAGAGGATTTTGTATGATAAAAGTTTTGTCTTGCTAAAGAGATAAAAAGAGAGATAATGACTAGAAAGCTTACGTATGTCATGGAAAGCTTGTGGAAGTAGTTTATTAAAAGAAAAAATATATGTATGGATACTTGTTAATTTGGTGGAGCTCAGGTTGTTTCTTCTAAAATCTCCCATAGGGGAAATGGTCAAATCAACATGAGATTACCAAATAACAGCCTTTAAAAAACTTATATGATGTATATGCTATATGTGTTACTCTATTTCATACTAAGAGGGACATTTAAGTGTGTTACAAAGAAATAATGTCATAATGATTGTCATGCTAAAATATTATGTGTGGCTTTTGATCTCAAGTTTTCTTTGTAAAACTATATAACTGCTGTCTGTTAACATTCTACAGGGTTTCAACTATTAGGACAACCATGGTTGATAAGGAATAACAGTCCTCTGGCTATATTTTATATTTCAAAATGCTTGATATTTAGATAAAATTATAACAATTAAACCCACTGCAATACTAACGTAACTGATCTTCTCTTCTGGGTGTTTAACAACCATATTTAGAGGCCAAAACTAGAAAGGTGACTGGGCTACAAGGACAGCCAATATTTTGGTCCTGTCCCTCCAAGGCCAGTGAGACCCAGGACATGAGTGAACCTCTTCTATATCCTACAACCTGTTGAGTCACCTGACCTCCTGAGTAAGGAGATTGCTGGGCCCCAGAGGACAAGAACATAGTGAACAGTGCCCCAAAGGAGGGTCACTAGAGGGAAAAGTCCCCCATGCTTTCATATAAAGCAATTGGTCAATCAAAGTCTGTGACCCATCCTGATGGCTGACACTGACAGAGGAGTTGAGAGGCTCTGTACATGGTTCCAAGGTAATGTCTGAAGAGACTTAACCGACCTCGACAGATAACAAGAGACTAATTTTAATTAACATGGGTCTCAGTTTACCTTGGTCTTGAACATCCAGCAGAAAACTACAATCAAAAGATATATAAAAACAATGCCATAATAATAAGCTATATGTAAAAAAAGGAGCTCCAATTGCTGACACTTTTTGGCGGTTACCAACCACACCAATAGCTGACCATTGTTATGTGTTATTAAAAAAAAAAACTAAAATAACATCTATGAAGCTAAACAAAAATCCTTAAATTCTTCAGCTAAGATCAACTAAAACTAGAGAGACAGATGACAAAGTACCAGATTCCATCAATAGAGAAGTCTAAGAGCCAGTGGTTTACAATCACTATTCCAGTCCCATAAAAACAGTATTTCTTCTACTGAGATCCACCAGATTGACCATCTAAAAAGAGTTCATAACTGCTAAACCACAAGACTTCTATCTCAGGCCCATTAGATTAGCTCTCTGGAAAAGACTCCTAACTGTGTGTTGACCCTTCTCAGTTCAAAGCAGTTAAGATGGAAACTAAGCCCAGTCTCCCCTAACCATAGTTAGGGATAGCTCTTCAGAGGGAAAAATATTGTAGACAGCTAAGTTAGTTATAAATGTTACAGTTAGACAGGGGTGGGCCCTCAACACAAAAAGCAATTATGGCCAAAGCTGCATTTACTAAAGACCAGGCTCTAAGAAAAAGAACAAAGGGTCGATGAGATGGCTCAGCAGCATAAGCGCCTGCCTGGTGAGCGTGAGGTCCTGAGTTCGACTCCCGGAACCCACATACGAAAAAGGGGTTGGTGATATCGCTCAGGGGCACAGGTGCCTGCTGGCGCACGAGGTCCTGAGGTCGACCCCCGGTACCCACAAAAAAAAAAGAAAGAAAGAAAACACATCTATTTCCTAAAATTCAATTAAATAAACAAAAAGGGGGAATACAGCTGCCCTCCACAAGCGTAATTAGACCTTGCCACTTGCTTAAAAAAATTTTTTTTTAAATTTGCTTACAGAAAATAAATACACTCCATCAGAACTTAATTGGCAAAAAGACATATCAACGAGCACACCTAGGGCTCAAATCCCGTAAAAGGACATCCAAACAGGCAAGCAGGATGGCCCAGTACAGTTAATAACATGGGGATGAGGGCGTGCTTCTGTATTAACCAGTCAGGAAACACCGTTACGGATGCCGTCCTGGAATGTGTGGCCGTGGAAAGAGGAGTCTCCAAACCCGGATCTGTCACAGAAGAAGCACCGCCAACGGATGTCTAGATGCTATGCAACCATGCCTTACCCTGATGCAACTGCTGCAGTTCCCAAATAGAGAAGGGGGACTGTGGGAGGTCACCCTGTTGATTAATCCCAGTGCGGGCTCTAAGCAGTGCGGGCTGTGAAAAGTTAATCTCACAACTGGCATGTTTTAAGTAGTGAGTCAGGCCGGAGCCTACGTGACTCATAAGAGCACTGTGGATGGTGTGCGGATTAGCATCACCCCCCACCCCCTGCCAATGGCCACAGCAGAGACCAGAGAATGGTCCATGAAGCTATAGGGTTCTGATATGAGATAACACAGCAGCTGGGGACAAGTGACCCTTCCCAAATTCCTTTCCCAGACTTATAGTTTATTTTACTTGAAAAATGTGTTAGTCATTAACCATGACCTATTCTTGCTCTCTTCTGTTCTTGATGCAAGAATGCTTTGTTTCCTCTTTACAAGCCCTGAGTTTTTCTTTGCAACCTTGCGTCACAGCACTAAACAGGAGACTGGGGTCTTTGCCAGGGTACCCGATAATGCAGGAGGTGCTTAATGAGAATTTGCTCAAATGAATGGCATTAACATATTTTATAGCTGGCTTACCGACCTGCAGAATAAGCTTATGCCTTGAGAACTTTAGAACAGCCTGTACTTGATCCCCTGAGAAAGCACAATGGCCCCAAAGAATTTTATCTTTCTATATACAGTTCAGTCTGGAACAAAGCAAAGTTATAAGATTTTTTAAAACACTTTAGACATGATTGTTCCCTGAGTATTTTCTGCTCTGAAGAATTACATGACAAAGTCTTTTTTTTTTAGGTACAATATTCTTTATTTTAGTTTTAGGACCCCAATCTTCCACAAACTTCAAAAAGAAAAGGTAAAATATTCATTATTGAGTTATCAGCAAAAGTACATATATGTTAAGTGAAACAAACCATACATACACACACTTAAATATTGCATAACTTCTCTGTATGAAAAACCCAAAATATAGATAACAGAGAGGTAATAGGAAGTAGGGACATAGATCTCTTGCAAAAGTGAAAAGAACCAAAAGATAGAGGGAGGGGCGAGGGAGGGGAGGAGCAGGGGATGAAAAAAGATTTAAGATGTGTTATGAACATGCACCAGTTCTCCACCATGAATGCAATCATTACGTACTGCAAACATGTACTAATAAAAATAAAAATTAAAAAGCAAATATTTGCAAAAATACTTTCCATGCACAATTATTATACTTTAAAGGTGACCTAAGTCTTACTTGGACACAATATCTTGATTTTAGAATTTCTAGCTATTGCACTAGATTTTAGTAAAATTCTGATGAGAACAAGGAGAAGCAATTACTTGGTGTGAGCCCTTCCTTGGTGTATGAAGTAAATGAGGCCCAGAGAGGGCACTGATCAGAATCCGCACCGGATTGAAGGAATTTATTCCCACTGCAGTGCTTTCTCCACCATCTGCTCTGCCTTACTATATTCTCTTTCTCTTTATTCACTATTTTTTAATTGTGAATGATTTCAAGCCAATAAAAAGACAAAATAGTATCATGAATACTGACGTCCACAAACTAGATTGAAAGACTGTTAACATTTTGCTATACTTGCCTAATCTATTTTTGACTCAAGTAATTTAAAATAAATTATAGACACCACAGTATTTTGTCTCTTTTGTGCTTTTCCAAAAAGTAAGAATATTTTCTTATTCAATCACAGTACCATTACCACACCTAACGTAGTTCAGAATGATCCCTTAACATCATTTAATACACAAATCATGTTCACATTCTCCATAGTGTTGTAATGGTTTCTGTTATAGCTTCTTTGTCCAAATGGGAGCTACTTGAGGTCCATATAGTGCCTCTTTTTATTATGTCTTTTAATTTCTTTTAACTTAGAAGATTCTTCCTTTAAGTGTCATAACAATACTTAATTTTATTTGTTTTGTTTTCATAATAATGATTTATTGAAGAGACAGGTATTTATGCTGTGAAATGCACACTTTCTGAATTAGTCTAAATTCTTCTTTTTAGGTGCTTACTTTGTTCCTCTATATTTTCATATTTATTATGAATTAGAAGCTAGATCTAAAGGCTCAATTAGGTTACTGTCTAAGTGCTTTTATTTTCGAAGATTGCGATTTGCAGCCATCTCTTTATTTTAATTAACTGAACAAAACTAACAAAAATTAGAGTCTGAATGAGTTACATTCAGACAAAAGGAAACAAGAGAGGATGGGATGGGGTGGAGATTATTCAACTGTGCCATTATTCAATTGTGCCATTGCCTTTCACTTTCTGATATTTTGCTGTGGTCTCATAATTATGGCTTGGTAAAGACCCCAGAATTTGAATGGATTTAAAAAACACAGAAAAAATATGAAATATGAGCAAGAATATTAAATGCATAATTTATAATGAAAAGCATAAGCATTAAAAAAAATACTGGAATGTTACCAGTGGAAAGAGTAGTGTATTGTTCCCCCATGGGCCTGTGGTTTCTAAACCATTTCCGTGTTATAATCATCTGAGATTCACGAAAGTACAACCCCCAGGGTCTCTGATTTAATTGCTCCTGCGTGGGAACTTGGCATTGGTAGGTTTGAAAAGTTCCCCAGGTTGTCCAAATGTGCCACCAGGACTGAGAAACATTGTTGCAGAAATTTGTTTTGTAAACATGAAACTGGAATTTGGGATCTTAGTGATATAAGTAAAGTCTGGAAGATCTATACCAGTTGGTAGCATTCAACTGCCAGCTGCTATCTGTGTATGAAGGAGTCATTGGTATGAAGAGAGAGAGAGAGAGAGAGAACAAAAACCTAAAACCATGCATTCTACTTCATTTTCACATTTCTCATCCCCTGTGAATGTCTGATTCATACCTGTATGATAGACCCCTAGATGTTATTTTAATATACAAGAAGGGTGATTCTTATATTCTAAATCTATGTTTCCTCATGCTGAAGAAAAGCAGTTTGCATCCTCTGGGACACACTTGCTTGAAGAATAAATAATACTAATTTATTCTGAAACTTGAGTTGCATCAGAAGGAGCTTCAAGGTTTGTCAAAGCTCAGATTGGACATGTATGTGTAGGAGTTCACCACCATGGACATACTTATTGGGTATTAGAGACATATACTAATAAAACATCTTGAAAAAGAGAAAGAAAACATTTTCCCGAAATGATTAAGCACTTTCTATAAAATGTTTGACATTTAAAAAAAAAAAACTCAGATTGCTAAATCCCCTCTTACTGAGTTTCCAATTCAGTAGATTTGGGGTGGAATCCCATAGTTTGCATTTTTCACAAGTTTTAAGGCAGTGATTCTCAATGGGGAGATTGTGGCTCCTAGGAAATATTTGGAAGTCTATAGAGATGTTTAGTTTAGTTTTATTTTGTTTTGTTTTGTGTTTTGAAACAGTTTCTCACCATATAGTCCAAGCTGACCTTGAACTCTTGGTCTTCCTGTCTCAGCCTCCTGAGTGGTAGGATTAAAAGCATGTGCCTCCACAGTGCCCAGCTTGAAGACATTTTTAATTGTCACAATGGGGACGTGGAGTTTCTGCATCTGGTGTACAGATGCTAAGGGATGCTGCTAAATGTCCTATAACGGTTAGGAGTAATGTTACCAGAGTTAACAAATAAAAATACATGACACTCAGCTGAATTTAAATTTCAGATAAACAGTGAACAAGTTTTTTTTTTTTTCACATACATACATCCCAAATACTGTATGGTACATACTTATACTAAAATATTATCTGAAGGATGAGGGCTGTAGCTCAGAAATAAAGCACTTGCCTAGCATTGGTGAGACACTGGATTCCATTCTCAGCACTGCAAAAGAAAAATAAAGAAAGAAAGAAAAAGAAAGAAAGAAAGAGAAAGAATAAAGAAAGAAAGAAGAAAAAAATTACCTGTTATGTATCCCAAATTCAAATTTAAATTGGCATCCTATATTTATCTGACCATTTTACCAGCACACCTCATGCAGTAAGAATGAGGCTCAAAGTGTGACAGTGCTGAGGTCAGGAAAGCCTGTTCTACCCGACCCTGGTGCTGTTGGTCCCTGGACCACACTCGAGAACCACTGGATAACACTGAGCCTGAAGCACAGATGCTCAACCAAGGCTGCACAGGTTTATTTGATGCCTGAATTGCACCCTAATCTGAGATGTGGCTGGAAGATGAGATTTTCAAAGGTCCCCTGGTAAATCTAATATGCAAACTCAACTGATAAATTCCCAGTGATAATCAGTAAGCTAGAGCTCACGTACCCAATATGGTACCTGGATTAACAAGGAGCAGTTACAGGTTTGAGGGTCCCTCTGTGATCCAGCTTCTCAGAGTGAAGTTACACTTATACCAGGGATCACATAAGATGCTCACAGAGTACAGTTAAAAATGCTAAATTTGCGCCGGTGAGATAGCTCAGTGGCACAAGCGCCTGCTGGCAAGCGCGTGGTCCTGAGGTCTACTCCTGGTACCCACATAAAAAAAATGCAAAATTTTATTAACCTGATGCAAATTATATATCTTTACAGAAGATGCACACTAATAAAACAAATTTAAAAACAAAATATTTATCATAATCATATCCTAAGATATGGATAAATGACACATCCATGAACAAAACATATCGTCATAAAATATACTAAGAACAACAATAATTCGAACAGCTAGGTAGTGTAGAAATTTTGGGGGTATTCAAGGACTTGAAGTGTTTTTTCTCCTATGATCCACAAACATGAGTGAATAAGCCAAAAAGTGGGAGAATAAGAGCAAGAAAATGGGATTGATGCACAAGGGAACTATACGGAATTTCAGAATGATGCTCACAAAAAAGAAGATACTCAAATACTAAAGCTGCTCCCTGGCTATGCCCTGTAGCTCACTAGAAAATTCCCGCTGACATTCTGAAGGACATGGAAGTGGTAAACTACCTAATGTATCTGAACACATTGAGAGAAAATATTTAATACTTAAAACATGGTGTTGAGTGTGGAATGAGAAGGAAGAGAGGGGTCCACATGTTCCATAACAGCGCTTGTGTCACCATCAAACTCTTCGAACAAAGTTTATGCATAGCTTTGATAACACTCATTTCCTTACTAGGCTTGTAGACCAGGCGCTACGTCCCATGCTGTGTGCATCCCACGTGTTACTGAAGATGTCCTGGGGGAAGAGGGAGAGTCTCACAACCTGGAGAAGAATAGTAGTGGTCAAACTCATTTATTCTTTTTCAAAATGCTGCCAAATAAACCCAGTTAAGCAGACATATAGATTGTATTTTTCACTGTGGGCTGAACTAATTCTCATGAAATTACAAAGAGATTTTAGAAAATTCTTACTAAGAAATTAATAACCATAATTTATAGCCATAAATTCCATACTTTATCAACTCTATGACACTTTTCTCAGATTTTAACATCTGAAATCAGGATTTTTTTTTTTTGTCAGTGGCATTTTACATTTAATTAACTTTTTTTTTTCTTTTTGCATGTACAGAAAAGAATGATGTGTTCTGAAATCAATGGCATCTTAAATTAGATTTTAAAGCAGAAATGCCAACACTGGAAATACTGGCCCTTCTAACCATAGTAGAAGCTCTTCCTCAAGGGTATGATATAAAAACAGTGATAGCTATAAAAAAAAAAAAACCACAAAAATGTGCCACCCCCGAATATATGATGATAGAAACAAGAATATCCCACTCCAAAATATCCCTTTCTGGTATAAGAACTATTTTAGGCCGACCTTTTTTTTTTTTTTTCATGGGTACTGGGGGTCGACCTCAGAACCTCTCATGCCAGCAGGCGCCCGTGCCGCTGAGCGATATCACCGGCCCTTTTTTCGTATGTGGGTTCCGGGGGTCGAACTCAGGCCCTCACGCTTGCCAGGCAGGCGCTTACGCTGCTGAGCCATCTCACTGACCCTAGGCTCATCATTTTTAAGACACTGCAGCTACAGGATAGGCTCTGAAAACAGGACATGTAGGAGAAATTTACATATTTAACCATCAACTCAAAGTTACATCTTTGAGATTTATTCATTTCCCTGAATATCTTCCATGTACACATGAGACATACCCATTATTAAGCTTCCAAGTGTCTTTTTCTGCTTTTAATCTCTTTTCTTATCAGAGGTCCATTCCAATTAAGATCTACAAAAAGGCAAAAAGAAAGTAATTGCACCTTTCTTATGAGATTTATTCATAATGGACAAGCATTCAGCTAAAAAAGAAATTTCCATTAAGAGTACTTGACATGTGAACTTACTGTCACTGTTTAGATTAGCAGATGGTGCCCAATGTGTACACTCTCTTAAGATATTAGGTAATAATAGGATGGAACCATTGCGTTTTGGAAGAAATTTAAATACCAAGCATATTGAAAATGAATATGCTGTGTATGCATTCTTTCAGGGATTGGGAAATGCATGTTAGACATGCATGGTAAAATCATTAAACTCTTGATCTAGTACTTCAGGAAATTGCACTTTCATCAATGATAGTGACTTTGACCCTTTTTAGTTCTTAGCAAAGAATTACAGAAGCACATTTAAACATTTTTACTTTTAGGATGTGCAATCAAAAAAGCTAGAGATGGATCTGGATGACTGTGCCAACTTCTGTTCAGATTTTCTCAAAATATGACAACAAACTATCACATAGGTTTCTGTTGACTGAAATTATAATTTCATTCCTTCACTGCCTGTCGACAATGAATGGCACATCAAACACCCAGATTAAAATTTGAGATGCTGCCTAAACTTTGAGACACATAATTACACACATGAATTTTTCTAAATTATATCTCACACATAGCTTAATTTTCACTCTAAAAATTCTATCTTTCTACAAATGGCTTCCATCAAGTGACGTTATCATACCTCTGAACTTGGAGAACCATTCTTTTATGTTCACTCCATATTGGCCCCTGTATTTGAGAGCACTGGCTATAGTGGTCAGACTCCAGTAACAGGGAACATACCGAGTGCCCAGATTTTCGTTATTAATGTAATTCCCCACCAAAGTGATCTGCAGAGTCAAGGATACGATTGATTCCAGAGCTAGGGAAGGTCAATTTAAGAGATGAGCCTGGACCATTTTGCTATGATATACATTAGAAGGAAAGAAAAAGAAAGGGAAAGCAGGAGAGGAGATAGAGAGGGGAAGGAGGAGGGGGAAGGAGGGAGGGAGACAGGCAGGGTAAAGGAAGAGAGGGAATAAGGGAGAATAGAGAAGAGGAGAGAAGAAAGGAAAGAAGGAAGGGAGGGAGGAAGGAAGGAAGGATGGAAGGAAGGAAAAGTGAGATACAGAAAGACTGAAAGACATAGAAGACAAAAAGGAATAGTGGTGGAAAGAAAGATGGAGCTCATTATGACACAGGAGCCAAACTGAAGAGAATCCCCATTGCCAAATGCAAAACAATTTTGTGCACTAAAATAATCAAGTACAGCAGTAAGTAATAAAACATTGAAAAAGACACTTGCGTCATACTAATATACATATAGTAATTAACTAATTAATAGGTGAAAGGGTCTCTTGCTTGCAGCAGAACGACAAAGTTAAAGGGTAAATGTGTAAGGAGTGCTAGAGTTTCACAATCACTCCACACGGTGTTTGATTCCAATTATGCACACATTCGTGAGAAGAAAGAGAATTACTATATCAAAATTATGTCACATTATTTAAGAATCTAATGGGTTGATAGCATTTTTTTTACATTTTTTTCTTTTATTAATTTTCCCAAAACTTCTAAATAAGAAGCGAGTTTTTACAACCATCATGGTAAAGATTGCATCAGGTAAGAATCCTCAATGAATGTTAAATCCAAGGAAAATTTTTGATAATAGGATATTTGCATGATTTTAAAATATTTTCCTGCACAGTGCTGAGTATTTACAAGGGAGAAAACATAGACACTTAATTATACAGTGGAGAAATCGACATTATTACTGGATGAACAAAAGAAAAAAGGCTTTTTATCATCTAAGGTAAAAATTGGGTATGATGCGCCTTCCTCTATAATGCACAAGAAAGACAAGGTCAAGAAGCTATAGCTTCAGTCTAATCAGGAAAACACATAAGATAGACCCAAAAGAAAGGCCATTTGATTAAAACAAACACATAAGATGAGGTAGACAGTAACTTCAAAAAGGCCAACTATCATAAAATACAAAGATTGAGTGTGGGAAAGTTCTAGATTTAAGAAAGCTCAGAAATGACATAATGTGACCAACTGTCCCGGTTTTCTTAGACAGAGGGATTTCTTAAGATTCAGGAATTTCTGGGCTAAAATTGGGAACGTTCCATGCAAGTGTGAATGCTCAGTTATGATACGTAACAACTAAATGCAGTTGCTGACACTAGTCCATGACTGCAATTGAGGGGCTGTTATAATGGAAATTACTAGACTGACTGAAGAATTGGGGAAAAAATCAATAGCTCAATCACAGTTCTTGAAGTGGGTGACTGGACTGTGTTTAGTAAATTTCTTGGGAAATGCACACTGAAGTATTTAGAAGTAATGGAGCATAATACAGGCAAGCAAACTTCAGAGTTAAGGAAATATACTTACACACACACACAAACACACAGTATGAGAAAGAACCAAAATCATATGATGGCAATGAAGAAAATATTAGTAGATGAATTTGGGTGGAGGATGTATGGGGTTTATTAGGCTATTATTATTGAAGCTTTTGGAAATCTGAAATTATTTCCAAATAGGATGTAAAAATAAAGCCGAACAACTTTGATGTCTGGTCACAACAATGTATATAAGTAATACATTAAATTATATATATTTAGAACATTAACTTTTTGTGAAATATTTTTCTTGGTTTGTGATTTACATGTAGACATTTAATGTTTACATTATCACACAATTCACATTCCATTAGTCTTTCTTCCTTTGTTGTTTATAATGCTATTGTCACAGTTCTGAAAGTTAATAAGAAATATCCAGCACTTTGAAGTCAAATCCTAGCTCTCTAAACAAGCTATGTAAGTTAGAAAATTTTACAGACACTTCAAACTTCTAGTGCCTATTTATTTAAAAATAAAGGGAAGTAGGAGGAGATTAAGAATGGCATTGATCCTAAGATATACACGCACTCGTACTTACACCACATCTTTCAATTGATGTAGGGACATCAATTGGGATGCACATCTTTCAATTGATGAATCTTATGTTATTAAAAATATGGTACTCATTTCATAGGGGATACATGATATAATATATTAAATGTGTTGCTTATATTAATGAAATAAACACATTACATAAAATAAAGTGTAAATTGACTTACGTTTTCCGTAAAAATGTCACTTTATGCCTTTGTTGCCATTCTAATAATGCCTGCTTTGAGTATTTCTAAAAGTGGAAGTGTTGATCTGGAGAAAATTATAGACAATACTATAGAAGGAGCTACGCATACAGAGCCTCGTGCCAGGCACTGATTCGAGCCCTTTGCATGTTAACTCCTCGAGCCCTTTTACATATCACCAGAGAGATGCGGTGCTTCCTGGTAACTCACGGAGCCCTCACAGCTCTCACTGAGTGGTTACAGCACCTCCTGACCTCGGAGGTGGGGAAGTCGAGGCAGAGGTAGGACGAGTGACCAGACCAACCTCTCAGAGGCCAGCTAGCCCAGAGAGGTGACCTCACCCCAGTTTAAGCGTCCAAACTCTTACTGCCTACACGGGGTCAAAAAGAAGTTTCCAGCTTTTATAGAGGGAAGCACTTTCTCTCCCAGTAGCCTAAATCTGTACCATGTAATCTTGTTTCTTAGCCTATTCTTTACTTGATTTGTAATTTGTGTCCTTCTAGTTTCTATTCATTTATTTAATTACTAAATGAATTAATCCTGTCGTGCCCTCTAGACACAAATGGACTAAGTCTAGGTTTTGAAAAGTTATGACTGCCTTTCAAATATTTACTTAGAGCAAAAGACAACCCAAGAACATCACCCATCATTTTTAGGTGGTAACCCTTACAGCATCCACTACAAGCAGGGGTCACTGTCACAGTTGAGTCACGTTTTAAATGTCTCTTTCTCTGAATATGACATTTTTTTCAGTATCAGGGTTTGAATCTAGGTCCTTCGCACTGAGGTACATCCCCTGTCTTTTCTAAGCATTTTTAAATTCTGAGATAGGGTCTCCCTAAATCATTAAGTTACCCATGGTAGGCTAAAACTTGCAACCCTCCTGCCTCAAACTCCTGTGAATGCGACTACCATGAAGAAAGGTGATTTTGTGATGTTTGTGATTCTGTAGCCTTCAGGACAGCTTCACTAGCAATAGCAATAGTTTGTTATTTCTAACCCCGCTTCCCAATTTCTTCCATGTCCATGACAAAACCTCCATTCATACCGCATTGGAATCCTTCATAGAGTCTTCGTATATTTTCTATACATCTACTCTTTTAAGTCATCTTTCCTGAAACAGGCCCAGTCATGGGATAGTCACAAGTTTTTGTCAGGATTGTTTGATGTCTTTACATCTATGTAGCATCTATGTGAGAAATAATTTAAATATAAATATGTAGATAAAATAATCAAATTTGTAACAAGTCTATTCTTTTTGTCTAGTGGCCTAAAGTCAGACTTTGAAATGAATTGTAAGCTAATGTAGCACACTTATAAATAAATATTGCTTTGCATATCCATTACATGCTAGGCTACTGGACATATCTCTTCAATGTATTTACGTTAGATGATAGTAGACTAAGTCATCTTGATTATTGCAGAGGAAGGATTTTACTGAGACTTGATACCTACGTAATTAAAAAGACATATAATACACCTAGTTTCATCTCAAACCTATGCAATAAAATTATATATCTTTGAGCCAGCTATTTCAGATATTTTAAAAATAATAACTCTATCTTTAATATCAGTTTAATTATCCTTGAGCAAACATTCACACAAAGGGTAGCATGGATTCTTAAATTAGGTCTTAAACTGAATTTAGATATTTCTATGTTCAGCATATCACTACAAGTTCACCCATGAGATAAAGCATGTGTGCTCTGGGTTTGAATTTTAGCACTGTCACCTGACCTGCACTAACCACTTAACCTCCGTAAGTCTCAGTTTCCTCACCTACAAAATGGTTAAGCCACTGCCACCACAAGGAATGCCCATATGCTGGTGAAATTTGTTAAAATATTAGGCATCTATTCAACTAGGTCTTAAGAGATGAATAGATTTTCTCTAAACAAAGAAGTAAAAGGAAAAGGTACAGAAAATGCCATTTATTGTGCTGTTCATAAACAGTATAATAATAATATTAACTAAAACTACAGTTTAGAGGTCATCAGTTGACCTGATGTAGATTATGCACACCTCAAGGTCGTGTACCCAGCCATTGAATCAAAAGGCAATACTCTAAAGGTATGAAGCAAGAGCTTCGGCTATTTTTTGCTCTCAGTATCACTTTGGGCTTTTCTTTAAAGAAAAAAAACAAACCATAATAGATGATAGTAATGTGGTCTTATTTTTGATGCTGGGGATGAAACCCAGGGCCTCACCCGTGCTCAGCATGTATTGTACCACTGAGCTACACCCCCATGTTATAATGTTGACTCTCACTTGTGAAATTAGTAGATAGTGGATTTTCAGAAAGGATACTAGAAATGGGAGTTTGGTGGTCATATCAGTGGTGTTCAAAATACATGGATCGATGAATACATTTTGGTGGCACTTCTACCTTGCACGAATGGAGTATAGACATTTAGCAAGGTCTCTACCTATCCTTTGCTTTTAATAATGGCATCTCAGACATCACCCCCAATCAGTTGTGGGCCTAATGATGTATTCTCTGATTCTTAGTAACCAAATTTGAGTATATTATTCACTGACTTGTACTATCATAATGTTGTCTCATTTGCCTTTAATAACCCCTCAAGTCAGATACAGTGGATGAAAAACTCAAACTTCACCTAACGTCACATTAAATACTCTGCTGTTTCTCTTTTGCATCTGCTTGCTGATAAATATCTGTTGTGGAAAAAATATATTCTTTTCATTTCCAAATACTAATTTCAAGTCTTGTACAATACTATCTATGTTGTCAGCAAGACAAGTCAAGCAAGGCATTGGAATTTATAAAATGAGAAAGGGCGGGTCCCTTTTTTGAAGTGAAGAGTTCTTTTCATGGAGGCTGGAGAACAAGTCCTACAGGTTTGGCTACAGCCCTGGGCTGCAGAGGCAACCTCAAAAGCCTACAGGGTTAGAGGGTTATAATTATGACTTGCCAACTCCACATTTCAGAAGCAAGATCTGACATTTCTTAGTTTGAGAGAGATTCCCATTCAAGTGGTGAGTTATTATTGCACCCGTGTGTTTAAGAATGAGTAAGAAATCAATACCATAAGAGGTTGTAAAATTGTACAAACAAGTAAAACATAATCCAGTAAAACAGATTGCTATGTCCCCAGTAGAAGAGGCTACCAATTATACAAATAAGTTGAGTAGAGACATAATCTGTGAAATGTGGTTTTATTTTATCAGGGGAGGCACCAAAAGGAAATGCATTGGGTGATGCTTGGGATTTGGAAAGACAGAGCTGATGGAAAAGATTTTGAGGATGAAAGAACACTGTAAGTAAAGATCTGTAGGTATCTGTGTACAGGCAGAATAACAGGACAAGAGTCAAAAGTGTCCTGTGACGTGACTGGAGCTTCCATGATAGACCCAAGACTTAGTATGGGAAAAACAAAAGCCATTTTTCATTGGCATGAACTAAACAGAAGCAACTATCTGGGGATTTATGCTCATTTTATGAGTGACTCTGAGTCAAGCTATTTATTGAGGATATCCATAGGTATCTCCCGTTACAGACCTCCTGGTCTTGTCCTCTGTGCTACATAGTAGGGGAAACAGAAAGAAGGCAAGAGATTGCCAGGCCAGTTCTCTATGTGGAAAGCCAACTGAGCTCGCTCATGAGGACTTTAAGGACCATAAAAAAGTCTCATTTCTGAATAGCACTAATGTCGGAACTGTTGCTATGACTGGAAGCTTCAGAGCACGATTTAACTATCTTCGTTAATCCTTGGATTTTTCATTGTTCTTTCTTTTTTTTTTCTTTTTCTCCCCCTTATATATGTATTTTACCTTAAGTGGAGTGTCATTAATCCCCTAGTTCTCAGCAGTAATATATCACTGAGGAGAAAACTTCTCAAACCACACTACCGAACTCTAAACCACCAACCTGTTTACTGCCATGGCAAATATTTCAGAGTTCTTTGAGGGCTCTGGAAATCTGTGAAGAGAGGAAATGGTGGAAAACATGCAGCCACGTATTTCCAGCACTACTGGTAAGCACATGAATCAAGCCTTCCCCTTACAATAGAAGCACGCTCTGCTTCAAGGGGCCCTACACGTGGCCACCTTCAGACGCTGAAGAAAAGGCTATCGGTCACCGAGACTGAGCAAGTCCAGGGTGGCAACCTATAACAACGGTGTCCTGATAATGGGATTAGCCATAGATAAATCCACAGGAAGATTTCTGAAAGGCTCGCGTCATTTAAAACGTCAATTATCCACATAAAACACGAACGACATGAAATGGGAAGTCTCTTTGACATCTCCTTGGCAGAGACTCAAATGGTCTGCTGCGTCACAAAAGGAAGCAGTTCTTTGTCCACTTCTGTGATGTTTCCTGTGCCACGAGGTAGGGTTATGTGAATAGGGTATCTTAGGTAAATTAGGGTTCTTAACGCAAAAAATTATTGCTGGAGTTCAGATCTGGTTTTCAGGTAGGTCTTCATGTACAGTATCTGAGATACATGGATGGAAAAGAGGAATATAACAGAAGTAGTATAGGCTTTACAATCAGCAAGTCTACATTTAAATCCATGAGATAGCTTACCTAGCCATTCGCTCTTACTTAACTTCTCTGAGTTTCCATGGAAAATGGGGTTTGAGGACGACAAGGTATTTCTTAGCAGGAAATTTATAAGACTCAGATGGGTCTGGAAATGCCTCCTAGGCTACTAAATGACAAACTTTAACACACCAACCCAAGGATTTTGCTAAAATAGACGCTGATTCATTAGGACTGCAGAAGTCCTTGGGCATTTGCATTACTACAAAGCTCCCAGGTAAAGTTCCATGCTACTGGTCCATAGAGCACATTTGGAATAATATGGTAGAGATTAAATAGTCACATACTACTTGCTTATCATTAGGTCATTATCACAAGTTTTCTGGGAGTGATATTCTTTAGTCTGTACTTGCTACTTTTCCCTCTTCCTTCATGGACTCCTACACTACATTTCCACACGAACCCACATATCCAGTAGCTATACAAATGCCCATCTAAAATAGTGAACCCCACTTAAAATTACAAGCAACAGCTTCACAGCAGAGCAGGCTGAGAGGAAAATAACTTCTTAAAATCTTGCATACAATATTTTCACAACTATCTCTGTGTATGTCTGACATTTGGGGATTAGGATAAAGTCAAAAATGTATTTTAAAAAAAGTAGCTTGCGGGCCTGTGAGATGGCTCAGTGGCGTAAGCGCCTGCCTTGCAAGCGCGAGGGCCCGAGTTCGAGTCCCGGATCCCACATACGAAAAAGGGGCCGGTGATATCGCTCAGCGGCACGGGTGCCTGTTGGCGTGCAAGGTCCTGAGGTCGACTCCCCGGTACCCACAAAAAAAAAAAAAAAGTAGCTTGCTAAGTTGCAAGAGAAAATTGGAGGGGATTTTATCCAAAGAATCCATGCATAATCTTTATATAATACATATATACATATTATAGTGTATTTATATAATGTGTACCTTCCTGTAATTTATATAATTTCAAAATTATTTTGAAGGCATTTCCATATACAGCAGCTCACTTATTTTTTTTTTTTTTTGTGGGTACCGGGGGGTCGACCTCAGGACCTCGTGCGCCAGCAGGCGCCCGTGCCGCTGAGCGATATCACCGGCCCCTTTTTCGTATGTGGGTTCCGGGAGTCGAACTCGGGCCCTCGCGCTTGCCAGGCAGGCGCCTAAGCCACTGAGCCATCTCACCGGCCCAGCTCACTTATTTTTTAACGTAAATGTGAGGCTGGGTAGGATTGTTAGTTCCACTTTGCAGATGAGGAAACTAGTGTGGTGAAATGAAACAAGTTACCGGAAAAAACACTTGAACTGTGCCACTGCATTAAGACAAAAAGCCAGTTACAATCCCGATTTGGTGTTCTTTCCTTTGTGCCACCATCCACTGTACTCATCCCACTGACTCCAAGAAGTTGAGGTTCAGTTTGTTAATGCCTGGTTATGAGTAAACCTCCTCCTGGTAGCAGAATCTAAAAGGTGGCAGCTATCACAGATCTGGTGATTGAGAGGTACCTCATCAGCAGAAAGCCGGTGAATATCTGTGAATGTGAATATGAATATCCGTCATTCTAATCTGATGAAAATGTACTCCAGCCTTGAATTTCCAGATGATTCATTTGCGTGTTTTGCTTCCAGCCAAGAATGCAATGTCCTGTTCCTCTTGGAATGTTTACAGATGAGCGCATCTGTGGGTGGAGGACAACTGGAGCAGTTACCTGAAGCGGGGGCCTGGTTTTCTACACTCTAAAAATATTCTTCCTACCTTTCTCCTTGCCTGCTCTATGCTACATCTCTTTCCACTCCCACTTGAGTAAGCTCAGTCTCTCTTCCTGTTTGCGTTTCACTCCAGTGTGTGTATGTTTTTTCATGCATACACAATGTGTGTGTGTGTGTGTGTGTGTGTGTGTGCGCGCGCAATGATTCCAAGTGAAATTAGAAACTCTTTGCAGACAGGGACAAACATGCTTTAGTTATGTTCAACTTTTCACTGAATGACAAATAACAAATGAAGTTTCAGAGTGCAAGTGATATTCAATTTAGTATCAGATGATCTGGCTCAACTATTCACTGCTATGTGAACCTGAAACCACTTAGCCAAGTTGTTGCTACCTCCCCTAGAAAATAAGCATATTGGTATCTACTTCATAGTATTGTCATGAAAACTAAATGAAATAGCATGTGTGAAATTACCTTACAAGCTCATAAGAACTCTACAAATGAAAAGAATGTGTTTGTATTTACTTTAAGAAAAACATAGATTAAACAGGAGGAGTCTGCTGGCAACAACAATCAGGCAAATATATTTACTTCCCGGAAAAGCAATTTACATGATCTGTGCTGCTATGTATATATGAACCATGGCCACATGGAAACAATGTTACAAAATATTCCTTCTGCAAACATGGAAAAGATAAAGGGAAAGCTAATTTAATCCAGATGCTGAAAATGTTCATTAAGAGCTGTCAACACTGCAGTTTCACGGAATCCAGACTCCAGGATTTAGGTTTTAGCCTGGGAAATTCCCTTTTGAGTTCTCAGTATTTTTGCAGGACTACTCAGTGAAACAACACAACAACCAAAACCTCTAAGGGGAAGAGAATGATTCATACTCTAGAATGAGGATCCTGACACACGCTAAACATACATACTCACCAGCCCCACTGGAACTGATTCTGAAAACCCTAATCCACCCTTTCCTTCCTACTTACCCACTTGGTATTGATACACATCAAATACTTCCTGTTTCAGGCCATGAGAACATTCCATACATTCCCTCTCCTCTCTCTTACTGTCAGCCAGCCCCCATCATATATAATAGCTACCTTATATTTAATAACTACCAAAAGCAGTTATCCGTAATCTTCAAATACACCTTGTAAGAAGATGATCTTTGTTCCAGGGTTATTGATGGCAAGACCCTAAGAATCTAAGTACCTTGCTTAAGGTCCTTCTGGTCTTTCTGGTCCTTCTTAAGGTAGGACTGGGTTTCAAGCTGGGTATCTGGGGTTAAGTGCCTTGCTCTTAGTATTAGCCAGCATTGCCTTCTTCCAAAGCCTCAGTTTTTCTGTTTTCAGTCCTTTGTATAAACCTATAGACCAGTTTCCAATAAAATCACGAAAACTTTGAACATCCTCCAGACATTGAGTTAAACTGAAAGCAACAGATAATACATAGACAAGCATGTGAGTAAGAGTGCAGAGAAAGATGAATTGAATCATGACATTATTCTTGTGTAACCAAAATATTTCATTTTAAGGAGAAGGAGTGACTTAATTTTTAAATCAATAGAGTGTGAAAAAAAAGCCCTCAAATTCTAATTGTTGCTCTATAAATAATTCCTGTGTGATCAGCTATAGTTCTCTTCTCAAGAGCTCAGATTTTCCATTTGTGCACAAAGGAAGTTCTATGAAACTTCAGTTACACATGGCCTTCTGTAACATGACCTTAGCTTTTCTAGATTTATTTCCCACCTTTCCAGACTCACCTCATCATTTATTTTCTTGTCATTCAATCTGTCCTTATCTGACACGCATTATCTTGTTATGGCATGTTTCATATAATCTTCCAACACAAAACTCAGATTTTTAACTGAACTTTTTCTCTTTCTTTCTTATGAAACAATGGATAATTTTTAAATGTTTATTCATATACAACTAACATCTTGTATGTTATCTATTGTAAAAAAAAACTGTAAAAAATGCATCACAAACTTATTCAGACTCCACAGGAAGTCATTCTCATAATAGGAAAACAAAGACTGTAAGGAAAAGCCCATCTGAGAAGGGAGCTGCGGCCTTGGTTACCTTCTCCCCTCCCCTAGGTTTCTCTTCCATGTCCATCTACTTCACTAGGTTTACCCAGGGATGAACTGTTCCACCTCCGACAGCTCCAGCTTTCTTTTTTTTTTTTTTTTTGTGGGTACCGGGGGGTCGACCTCAGGACTTCGTGAGCCAGCAGGCGCCCATGCCGCTGAGTGATATCACCTGCCCTTTTTTGGTATGTGGGTTCCGGGAGTCGAACTCAGGACCTCGCACTTGCCAGGCAGGAGCTTACACCGCTGAGCCATCTCACTGGCCCCCAGCTCTAGCTTTCTGAGCCCTGTTCTCTAGTGAGCTATATCGCCTGAAAAGGTTGAGAGGGCCAACCAGACCCTAAAGCAAGCTCTAGTAAAACGTTTTCAAGTGACATCTGAGTCTTGGGTCTAATTATTGCCAGTAGCCTTCATGAGGGTTCAGAATACCTTCATGAGGGTTCAAAACTGGGCTAAATGTGAGTCCATTTGAGTTGTTATTTGGGATACTTCTTTTATCTTTTGATGTGGTATGTAGGGGACTCAGAGATTGTGAGAACTTTATAATATTTCATTAATCTAGGCCAAGTGCAACAGGCTATCCAACCGTACCGGAATTTATTTAGGTATTTAAAACCTAAATAAAAGGGCCTCTTCTCAGTGATCCTTGCCATATCCACTGGCGGCACAGATAGATAGCTGGATTCACCTTTCAAAGATAAAGGCTGTCCCACTTGAACAAAAAGATGACCCAAAAAGAGATAAGCTATGCCTGTGAACCTCTGTAAGACCTGAGGTTCCTCTTCAAAACACAAGACTCCAGTACTGCTCCAGGTACAGATAAGTACACCGACACCTGTATTAAGACTACCATTTTTAACTAGACCCATAAGGTCAGTAATCTTGCTAAGAGTAGAGCTCTCAGGAGCTTGATAATTTATCGAACATCCCTCTACGTCACACTTTCTCTTCCACGGGAAGCATAAAAATCTGACCTGCTTACTCTCATATTTAGGCTGTACACTCCCAACCTAATAATAAATTTATTCTTCTGACAAATTCACAAAGCTTTCTCCCGTCAAACAGGTTGTTACTATAAACACTCTTTTTTCATTGTCTTCTGATGATTTTTTTTTTCCTTTTCAACCCAGCCAGTGAGCCATGACACCCCCAAGGTAGTTGGAAAGCACATAATTCCCACCAGTATGTTGGGCCTACAGCCCCTTTTAACAGGATGTAGCTGTATGAAGATGGGAATCTCCACTCCCTCAGCACCTCAAAAAGAATTATGGGAATATAATTTCTCAGGGTGAAATGAGGCAGGAGACTAGGGTGTGGCAAAACTGGGTAGGGAAGTAGATATAACCTGCTAATTATAAAATCCCAGAGTAGTTCACAAATCCTGAACATAGACTACTCATGAGAACTCAAGCAGGCTCTCCATAAGACAGCCTAAAACCTGGCTCCAGCCCGAGAAGGGAGAAATATGAAAGGGCAGTGCACATTGAGGTTTTTGGCTACTGTGTAGCCCACTCTCATCTCGTACAGCTTACTTATTTTCCTACTTTTACATGGCCCAGACTAGATCTGCAGAGCCTGTTTCTTTTCCTATCTTTAATAAATGTAAAGCTTTGCTACTGCTTGTACTTGGCTTCACCAATTTTTGCTCAGGACAGAAAGAACCTGAAAACCACTACTGCAGCACCCCAAAACCTGGTAACAGTAAATTGGAAAACCCAGAAGAAATGGATAGATTCCTAGATATACATTAATTAATAAAACTGAACAAAGAGGATATAAAAACCTTGAATAATCCAGTAAGAATAAATGAAATTGAGACAGTAATAAAGACCTGACAACTAAAAAAGTCAAGGATCCAGTGGAATCCCCACTGACTTCTACAAGAATTTCAAGGGAGATCTAATGACAATAATCCTCAAACTCTCTGATAAAATTAAAAGGGAAGGAGTACTGCTAAACTCATTTTTGGAAGATAACATTGCCCTGATTCAAAAACTAGATGAGGGCCTCCTGCCCTCAAAACAAAAGCTACAGGCCAATATCTTTCATGAACATAAATGCAAAAATCCTCAGTAAGACATGGGCAATTAGACTGCAACAGAGCATATATCATGACCAAGTAGGCTTTGTTTCAGAGACAAGAGGATGGTTCAACTCATGCAAATTAATAAGGGTAGTACATCACACAAGTAGAAACAAGGACAAAAATCACATGATCTTTTCAATAGGTGCAGAAAAGGCCTTTGACCAAATCCAACATCTGTTCATGATTAAAAAAAAAAAAAAAAAAAAAACAACTTGAAGAAAATAGGTATAGCAAGAGCTTATCTCAATCTGATAAGAACCATTAGGAACTTATCTCAATCCGATAAAAACCACTTATGGAAAACCTACAGCCTACAACATATTAAATGGGAAAAAAAACGAAACCTTTTCAGAAATCAGAAATAAGACAAGGATGTCCACTATCACCACGCTTGTTCAATAGAGTACTCAAAACTTTAGCCAGAGCAACCAGACAAGAGAAAGATATACCAGGGATATGAAAAGGAAAGGAGGAAGCCAAATTATTCTTATTCATAGACAACATAATCTTTCACAGAAGAAACTCAAAAAATTCCACCAAAAGACTCCTAGAACTAATAAATTCAGCAAGGTGGCAGGATACGAAAGCAGCACACAAATATCAATAACATTCTTCTACACCAATTATGAACCCAACAAGAAAGAAATTAGGAAAGCATTTACAATAGCTTCAAGAGAAAATTAAATACATAGAAATTAACCTAGTCAAGGAAGTGAAAGACTTCTACAGTGAAAATTATACTCTGCAAAAAAAAAAAAAAAAAAAAAAAAAGACAGCAAAGAGGACATCAGAAAATAGATAGGCATAACCAATATTGTCAAATGGTCATACTTCCAAAACTGACAGAGAGATTGAATGCAATCCCAATCAAATGCCAACATCATTTCTCACAAAACTAGAGAAAACAATTCTGAAATTCATATAGAACCAGAAAATACCAGAATAGCAAAAGCAATCTTGGGCAACAAGAGCAAAGCAAGAGGCATCACAACCTTCCATTGCAAGTTATATTACAAAGCTGCAGTGATAAAACAACATGATACTGGCACAGAAATAGACATGTGGATCAGTGCAACAGAATACAGGATGCAGAAACAAGCCATGCACCTTCAGTCTTCCAATATTTGAGAAAGGGGCCAAAACATACACTGGAGGAAAGATAGCCTTTTTTTTTAGAAATGATACTAAGAAAACTGGCTATCCTCATGTAGAAGGTTGAATCTAGATCTATATCTATCAGCATGTATTAAAATAATATCAAAATAGAAGATCTAAATATTAAAATAAGCACATAATCTGCTAGAAGATAAAATAGGTAAGACTAGTCTTAGGCAGGGACTTTCTGAACAAAGCCCCAGTTGCACAAGAAATAATATGAAGAATCAACAAGTTGGAATATATCAAATTAAAAACTTCTGTACAGCAAAGGAAACAACCAACTGAGTAAAGAGAAAACCTACAGAATGAGAACAATTTTTTGGCCAGCTACTCCTGAGACAGAGTACTAATATCTAGAATATATAAAGAACTCAAAAATAGTAGAATCCCCTAAATAAAAGACTCAGTTAAAAGTGGGCAACTGAAATGAATAGATACTCCTCAGAAGAAAGAGCACAAATCGCCAATAAATACTGTACGTGAAAAAATGTTCGACATCTCTGGCCATTAAATAATGCAAATTAAAACCTTGAGATTCCATCTTACTCCAGAAAGAATAATTATCATCAAGAGGTCAAATAATAACAAATTCTGGCCAGGCTTTGGGGGCAAAGAAACTCACTACATTGTTGGTTGAATGTAAACTAGTATAATCACTAAGGAAATTTTTCTGGAAATTCCTCAAAAAACTAAAAGTAGAAATTTGATATGATCCAGCTATTCCCTTCCCCAAAGATTTAAGGACATCATATTACAGTGACACATGCATACCTCTTTATAACAGCATAACTCATAATAGCTAAATCTTAAAGTGGCTTATTTGTCCATCAACAGATAAATGGATAAAGAAAATATTGTATTCATACACAATGGAGTTCTATTTTGCTATATAGAAGAATAAATTTGAGTAATTTGTAGGAAAAATGGACGTGCCTTGAGGCCATAATGTTAAGTCAAATAAACCAGACACACAAGCTTTAATATTGCATGGTCTCTCTTATATGAGAAAGCCAAAATATAAATAAATTAAAAAGCAAAATGAAAGATAGATAATAGGAAACAGATCTTTTACAGGATAGATCTTTTACAAGATCTTTTACAAGATAAAGGGAGAAAGGAATATAAAAATAACCAAGATGTATTATGTACATGCATCAACTCTCCATGACAAATACAATTATTATGTACTGCAGACATATCCTAATAAAAATTAAAATGAAAAAAGAAAATTGAGGGGATATAAAAGCAAAACACCAAAAGATTTTTAAAATGCAGATTCAGTAGTGACTTAAAACGGCACAGAGTTTTAATTATGTCCAGTCCACCTTCGTTTTGGTAAAGAAAGTGTTTTCCTACCTGGATTGCATATTCATCTTCTGAATATCAGAACACCCCAAACTGCTAAGCACAGTGCATTGCATCTCTCCTAGAAGTCATTCCGGATTTTTGTCCCAGGTTAGTAGGATGTAACTAACACCTGCATTTTTCTTTCATTTCTTGGTTGTTAGAGAAATAAGCAACAATCAGACTCAATTGGCTTGTATTTCTAGATGTACCACTTACTGGCCTGTATCATGAATGAATGAAATAACAACGCTATGCCTCAGTTGACTTACATGTAAAATGGGGTAATAATAGCTTCTTTCATTGGACTCTGTGAGATTCAAATGGAATAACAAGTGAAATATCCAGTAAAACATCTGGCGGAATTCTTATTAAATGTTATTGCAGTTTCCAGTATCTGAAACACAGTTACCAGCTAGCAGTAATTGTTGGAAATACTTGGTTTCTTTAGTTAAAATTAAGCTTCACTTCTGTCTGTGCCCTGTAACAGGAACTCCCCATGGGTACTTTTCACGTCCTGTCTGCTTTATGGATAAGATATTTATATCAAAACCCAAACTCCCACCGTGTTCCTGTTTCTGGTCTGTGGAGAACAAATTTGAAAGCAGAACTAGTCTGACTTAGCCTAGTGGTGAAATCTATCCTGTCTTAAAAATACACCTTTCCAGGGAGGGAGAAAGGGAGAGAGAGAAGGAACGATTGTACCTGATTGAGGAGTTCATGATAAATAAATAATAAATTTTAAATCGTGTTCGTGTGTCTCCCTCTATAGGCAGAAAGATTGTCTCCAAGATCCTTGGTCGCTGGGGCTTTTTAAACAGCAGTTGATTTTTTGGTGATAGTTCCAGCCCTGTGACAAGGCTGCGAGTCTCTATTCTTTTAGGACAGTGTCTTTCTCTCTGCCCTGAATAATGAAATGAACTACCTCGCTCCTAAGTATTGAAGATCTGTAAAGTTGCTGCTTACTTTATTTTTAAGAGCTACGTTAAACAACCTTGTATTGTTGAGACATTGAAATAAAAATTTAACAAGACTACATGCACTAAAGACCACATTAAAATACAATTGTTGTTATGCTTTCTTTATAATCCACTTTCAGCCATGCTCAAAATAACCAATAATCATAAATGTTTACAGCATAGTACCTTTTATAAAATGTAAATCGTATGAAGCTTTTTTTGAGTTAATTCTTCTGACATAGCAGAATTAAAACATTGTTCTCTCAGTTGGACAGATGTCAAAATCAAGAGAAAACAAAGCAGAAACCATTGCATTAATTTAAATGCTAATTGGTGGCTGAGGTTCAGGGATCCCATTGACACGAAGCAGAATGATATGTAATTTAAAAACCATTCCCTTTAGTGTTGAACAAAAAGGCCTGAAATGTCTTTCCCAGTTCTGTCCCTGAAAATCAGCGTGATACATCAAGGCGCAGATGAGTTACATCTTGTCCATCAGTGACAACCTAACTTTCAGACTTAAGAACTAAGGTTTTTCTCTTCTGTATTCCTGATACAGTGTACTTACATCTTTTAATATTTATATGTTATGATTATTATATTTACATATATACTGTGATCTATTTAAGGACAAGAGTCACATTCTTTATTTATTTGACTTTTGCTCCCCCAAATTTTCACGGGGTGATGGATGGGTACAATTTACTAACCATACGTGCAAAAATATTTGGTGCCTCAAATAACAAGCACTAACCCAGACAAAAACACAAATAATGGGATTTGGGTAAATGAATTGAGGAGCTGCTGATGAATAAATAAACAACTCAGGGGAGGAGATTTATGTAAGTTTTAACACAAGTAATTTAGGATTCTTAGAAGAGACTTAGTCAAAATAACATAATGTTGCATAAAATAAGAAGAACGCAGCATTAAAAGAACACAGTGAGATGTGATAGAAATAGTTTTGAGGCTGAGCAAAGATAAGGGAATTGCTGAGCTATGACGTAGAGAATCTGGGAAGCGGGCATGCTCTTTTACTCAAACAGTGCGTAATGTAGCCCTTCTATTATATATTTATATTTACATACGATTTTATTCCAGATCTTAATAAACTAGTCATAACATTTTAAAGGATTGTTAGACATAACACATCAAATCTCTGATTTTTTCTATAATCTGAGATTATACATGCTGCTTAATAAAAATTGGAAAATACAGAAATGTTGAAGAAGAAGGAAGTAAAAATCCATCTATAACACAAGCACTTGTAAATAATTACAGTGAATGTTTTGACAGGCATATCCGGAGAGAGTTAAGAGCATAGATTCTTTTATAAGGACACAGGGTAATTCATTACCAAACAGCACACTTTTATAATCTCATGATCTGTAAACTAGAATTGCTAATGTAATTCACTTAAAAATGATATTATTTATTGCATGCTCATCATTTAACATGTTTGGCACATGGAAGTATGCATTAAACACACAAATTTACTCAACATACATTTATTGAATGCTTATTTATTTAGCAGTTAATGCAATTGGTATCTAAAATATAAAAGTAAATAGGTAAACCAAGGTCATAAAATTTATGTTATAAAGGGACCTATAAGTAAACAAATAAATATAACAATGATATGTAAGGTCTTTGAATGAAGTAAGCACAGATATGAGATGGAAATTAACTGGAGAAGACCACTGTAGAAAAAACAATCAGGAAATGTTGTGCTAAACAACTTAAAAGTGACTAGATACTTGAAAGATGAAAATAAAGAGACAAAGTTTTGCCATGACTTAGGGGAGATAATTTAGGTATTTAAAAATTCAGGTATTTAAAGATTTTGAGGTAGCAAAAAGTTTGTTATACTCAAGGGACAGATAAATAGATGTTGTGAAGTGTTTAGGGAAGTTATGGTGCAGAAGATTGACATGACTTTGGAGAGGTAGCAAGAGCCAGATTGTCCGAGGAATGTAGGCCCAATTTCAGCATGTTCAGATTTTATTCTAATATCAGTGGAAAACATTGGAGAGGGTTGAAAAGGAGAATGGCAAATCTGTTTCTATGTTTGAAGGATAATTGGTTTATTTAAAAATAAATTGGAAATAGGCAAACCAAACTTATAGATGCTCATTAAGAAAGTTTTCTACAGGCAAATATAGTGGTGGTTTGTTGGAGATGATGGTAGAGGAAATAGAGGCAGATGGGTTTGGAAATAGGGTAAGCAAAACTTAATCAATTTGGAAAGAAATAAGAAAAAGAAGAAGAGAGGATTTGTAGATTTTCAGCTTCAGCAGCTGGGTTGGTACCCTTTATTGTGATAAGAAAAAAAAAGGAGAGAAACATGTTTTGTGCATGGAAAATTATGTATTTGCTTTTGATCTATTAACTTGGAGATACCAATGTTTTTTGACTTTTTTTTTTTCTCCTGGAGATTGAACCCAGGACCTTCACACTGCTACATTCCAAGCACTTTTATTTTTTATTTTGAACTAGGGTCTTGCTAAATTGCTAAGTTGAGTAGGCCAGGCTTAAACTTACAATCCTTGTGCTCACCCTTCCAGAGTGCTGGAATTATAGGCATGCACTATTCATGATTTTTTAAAAATTTTATAATGACATGAAAGTGATATCTATTAAGTAGAAATTGTATTTTGGAGTTTGAAGGTTGATTCCCAGCTCCCCCCAATCACCTGCAGGCTAGTAGCATGTTGTATGATACACACTTGGGATCCTGGATAAAGGCAGAGAGCCACAGTTCTCAGTGAATTGCATAATGAGAATGAACCACCCAGGCTGTACGGTGTACATTTTTAGTAACCTGTGATGTCCGGTAGGCCACGTACACTACATGCGCCTTAACTTATGATATTTTCAACTTATACCAAGTTTACTGAAAGTTACTCCACTGTTAGCTGGGAAGCATTTATCTTTATAAATTCCCCAGAGAAATTGTTTTGATCCCATATATTGATCCAAGATTATGGTGGGCCGCTGTACAATGCTCACTCACTCGGTGGTTGGGAGTAGATTTTCTTCATTGACCAAAACAATTTTTCATTCTCTTTGAGTGGAAAACAAACTAGCTTGAGGTAAGTGTCTACATAGACTCCTGACCAATGGAAGTTAGCTTGGCCTATGTTACAGTTTATATCTAGATGTCCCTCCAAAATCTCATGTGCTCATAGGTGAGGCTTTTGGTAGGTGATTGAATCATGGGTCATGATACTCATCAGTGGGTTACTCCACTGATGAATTTATAGCTAAATGTGATTTGGGAAATGAAGCCTGATTAGAGAAGGTGGGCCCCTGGAGGTGTGGCTTGGAAGGGTGTATCTCCCTTCCTTCCCTTTTGATCTCTCTCTGCTTCCTGCCCCCATGCCATGCCCCTTTGCTATTCTACCCTGCCTTGGAGTCAGCTGATTATGGACTGAAACCTTTACAAACTGAGAGCCAAAATAAACCTTTCCTTCTTTAAACTGTGGGCGTTGAGTATTATGTCTCAGTACAAGAAAATAACTAAGCCTAGAAGGAACAAGTCTGGAATATCTGAGATAAAGAAAAGTAAGATGAAGTGGCTTATGAATGCACGTATGGGGGGAAAAAGCAAAGTGTGAGGTTATTTGTATTTCATACTAATGTCTACCAGAATCCATCAAAAAGGAGGTGCCCATCCTGAGAGAAACAGGATATTCCTTTTAGTGAGTGCAAGTAGACTCGTTACTGGGTCACACAAATGCTTCACTGAATGGAGGGCTATGGTGGCAGATGGGAGGTGATGTGTAGGCCATTGTCCCCCCACACACGCACAAAAATGGGTCTAGCTACTTCCACTGTTGCAACTCTATCTCCCAATAGTGGAGATAATTGCTGTGTTTTTAATATGGTGTCATCCCTTGAAGAACTTGTATAGCCAGTTGGTATAAACTTCATTAGATCAGATGTCTCTTTCCTTAAATGGAATAGCATTTGTTCCTTGTTGGAGTATACATCTCTTCTAGTTATACGCTTACTTTCCTGACCCACAGTGATTGCTATGGACTGAGTTGTCTTGTCCCCAATTTATATATTGAAACCATAGACTCCAATGTGACTGTTTTTGGTGACAGGGCTTTTAGGAATAATTAAGGTTAAATGAGGTCATAAGGGTGGAACACAAATCTAATAGAATTGGTGGCCTTTTTGAAAGAAAATGTGATTGCTCTCTGTGTCTCTCTCCCTACTTCCCTTTCATTCCCTCCTTTCCTCCTTCCCTCCCTTTCTACTTCTATATATGCAGGAGAAAGTGACCATCTGCAAGCCAGGGAAAGAGCGCTTACCAGAAACCAGCTATGGGATCTTCATTTGGGAATTTTAGCCTCCAGAACTGTAAGAAATTAAAATTCTGACTTCTGCACCACACAATCTATGGTATTTTGTTATTACAACAGAGTTTGACCAATATAGTGATCTTCCAGAAACAACAAAATCTCACAAAATGCTTATATATGACAAAACAATATGTTAGATCAAGGGACTCATTTTATAGTAAAGGAGTTGCAATAACGAACAGAGAGTCAACAATCCATTGATCTTTCCAAAAATTGCACCCCTGGGAAGTAGCTGGCCTGGCAGAATGATGGAATGGCCTATTAAATGTTCAATTAAAGTACTAGCTATGGAATAACATCCTGCTTAGTTCGAAGCATTTTCCCCCATATGTTGTAAATATTCTCTGAACCAAAAATCAATATATGGTGTCATATCATCAATAGTTAAAAAGCACAGACCCAGAAAACAAAACAAAGATAGAAATAAGCTTGGTCTATTTCCCAATTCATCATGACTTACAGTGACCCAATTATAGTGCTTCTCATCACTGCAATTTTTGCCCTGCTAGATTAGGTTTGGTTTCATGTGAGAAGAATGTTTCCACTGATATGAATTCTACTAAATCTGCAGGTATGATTTCCACCTTGTCTTATTCCATTTGAGCTGCTACAAAAGATGCTCAAGACAGGGTAGTTTATAAAGAACAGAAATGTATTTTCTCAGTGCTGGAGCCTGGAAAGTTGGAAATCGAGGCATGGGCATTTGGTGTGATGAAAGCCTTCTTACTGTATCTTCATATGGTGGAGGGCAGAAAGGTAAACGAGCCAGCTAGCTGAATGCTCTGTGAACCCTTGTTTCAACATGACTTAATTCTGCTAGCAAGTGAGTGGCCCTCGAGGACTAAATCATCTCCTCAAAGCACCGCTTCTCAACACCACCACATTGGCAACACTTGGATTTTGGAGGGGACAAAGTCATTCAAATCATAGCACAATTCGTCATTTTAGGCTTCTCATGCTGGAGTATTAGCAGGAAAGTTATAATGGTGAGGAAATCTTCCCAGATTATCATGAAAGACTACACACTATGAGAAAAGAGGAACACGGGTAAAACTCATGAGCTTCTTGGGGTGTCTTCTCAGTTATTCGCCTAGGATAACAATGAAAATGTAAATACAGCCACCATGACCCATGAGATCGAAACAGCTCAAGTCTTAGACATCTCTGGGGTGAAGATCTGGGTTTCCATGCCTGACTTTAAAACTAGGCCTTCTGAAGTACTAGCTGAAGAAGCGGGTCATCTAGATTGGGTGGATGAGAGAAAAGATGAAGAGTAACAATTACACACCAGGGACCAATTGTTGAAGCAGTGATTGTATATTGTCCCACTGACTCTTTTTTTCTTTTTGGTGGGTACCGGGGGTCGACCTCAGGACCTCGTGCGCCAGCAGGCGCCCGTGCCGCTGAGTGATATCACCGGCCCCTTTTTCGTATGTGGGATCCGGGAGTCGAACTCGGGCCCTCACGCTTGCCAGGCAAGCGCTTACGCCGCTGAGCCATCTCACCGGCCCTGACTCTTGTCTACTAAATCTTTCATTAGAAATGTGGCCAGTTACCACCTTAAAGACTGTGTGACACATTAATTTTAACATAGAATACCAAAATATCCAAGTGGTGTAAAGCCTGATTTACTTAGACACTACTTGTATTCTGTATCTATTAATCTTCCATCTGGCATCTATCTACTCTATCTTTCGATCATCTATCTATCTTATATCTATCTTCTTAAGTCTGAAATATGTAGAACATGCTGAAATCTTAGCTAGGATTTCTGGTTACCATCTTTAGACAGAATTTCTTCTCCAGAAAACCTGAGTTTTCACTCCTAAACCTTCAACTAATTTTTTGAGGCTCAATTACATTACCAAGAGTAATACCTGTTAAAGTCATTAACTAATGGTAAATGTTAATTCGATCTAGAGAATACCTTCACAGCAACATTTTGACTGACATTAGACCAAATAACTGTGTACCATTGTCTATCCAAGATCCCATAAAAGATTAACTGGCACCCCTGTCTCTTCTCGGACTGTGCTTTTGGAAGAGCCCTGGCTCTACCGTGGTCAGGAATAAAAAGAGAGAACAATGAGCCCCGGGCATGCGCTTTTCTTGAGAAACAGAGGGGTCAAGGAGCTAGCAGGTGGGAGTGCTGACTCACTATCTGGATACTGAAGATATCAAGAATAAACCCTTAGTATATGGAGAAACAGACAAACATTAGTCTAGAGCAAAGGCTGTAGAACCAGACCATAAGGGCTCAAAAGCCAGCTTTGTCACACTGAAGCTATGAGACTTCAAGAAAGTGGCTGACTTTTGTCTAAACATTCTTTTTTTCTTTTCTAATGGGGATGTAATAGTTTTTGTCTGATTGGGTTTTGTGGAAACTGTATTAATATATGGGAAACCCTTATGACAATATATGTTGTGTAGTAAATGCTAAATTTTTTCTTGTGGCACTAGTGATGACCTTCCAATTGATGTTGATGGTACTGCTGCTGCTGCTGCTGCTGCTGATGATGATGATGATGATGATGATAACTATAGTAAAAATGGAAAGGGGGAAGGTTATTCAGTAGTTAAATTTCCAGTGAGTAAGTCCAGGTGATGATATACACATGGAACCCTGTGGATTATGCAGCCAGATGGAAGAGCCTGACAGGAATTAGAACTTCTTTTTTTTTTTTTTGTGGGTATCGGGTGTTGAACTCAGGACCTCACGTTTGTGAGCAGGTGCTTGTGCCGCTGAGTGATATCACCGGCCCTTTTTTCCTTTGTATGTGAGTACTGGGAGTCGAACTCAGAACCTCGCGCTTGCCAGGCAGGCGCTTATGCCGCTGAGCTATCTCACCGGCCCCTGGAACTTCTAAAGAAAGAAGGAGAAATGATTTCCCCTGAAGTGTCCAAAGGACAAGGAAGTCACAGACAAATGTTATCACCAGTATTTCTAGAAAACAGATCCCGAGACAATAGTTCAGTGTTGCAATCAACAGGAGAAGAGATATGGAGGGATTTCTTTTGATTAATTTTGGAAAAGAGGGATATTCATTAAACTATGACCCTAAACACTTTGCATGAGGACTTTAGAATAACCATCTTTTCCTGAGTATTCTCTGTGCCAGGTAGAGGAGATAAATGTATCAAATAGGCTACATGGGTAATCAGTGTAGAGGAACAAGGGAGTGGGAGATACACGTGTGTAGGAGCATAATGTAATGCCACTTTTTTCATTTGTCTCAAGTTGTTAGTTACTATCATTGTATTTTAAAACCAAAATTGGGTCAATATTACTTTACATTTAAATCTACTGTTTTCTTCTTTTAATTTGGTGTCTTAATAACTTTAGTGCACAATTAAGCATTTTTCACATTTATTGTTTAATCAAGAACACAATACTCTATTATATGAATATTCTACAATGTCTTTGAAATAGTGAGATTTTTACCATTTATAATTTATTTAATGGTAATAAATAAAATTCATTGTTTATAATTATGATCATACCTCAGGATAATCTTTTTCAGTAGTTTGTTTTCAATTCTTCAAGTCAAACATATTTTGTTATTTTTCTTCTTTATTGGGAGATTGAAATGCTTCTTTTCTGTTAATTAATGTACTTATTGCTCATTTGGAGAGTTAGTATATTTCTTATTAAAAGCATTTGTAGATTAACTTATTAACCTATTGTCCATCACATACAGTAAAATTATCAATTTCTCGGCTGTTATTTACCTTTAATATTGGCTATGAAATCTTGGTTTTAACATTTAGTTGTTTATCCAAATCCAGTGGTATTTTACTTGTAACTTGTTCTTTTTATAATTAGTAGAGTCTTTTCCATTCTGTAATAAGGGCAAAAGTATTTTGAACACTGAGTAAAGGGAATTTTAAAGAGATATCTTTTGTTTTGTTTCGTTTTGGTACCAGCATTTGAACTCATGACCTCGTGCTTACCAGGCAGGTGCTGTGCCGCTGAGCTATATCTCCAGCCCAAGACATATCTTAAAGTTATTATAAATCAGCATGGTACTTTCACAAGAAAAAACAAGTAGATCAACAGAACTTAATAGAAAGTTCAGAAAAGGAGACTCAGATGCTGATGTTTTAAATCAGTGAAGAAAGTTGTATTATTCAAAATTGCTTATTTACTGGGAAAATAATATTTACTTTACTATTGAAGAATCTAATTTCAGAGAGAGCTAATATCTAAATGACAATATTTTTTAAAATTTAAATTATCAGAAGAAATTGTAGTGGGATGTATCATAGCTCTACAATAGGGAAAAAGAAACTCCCTATGCCCAAAACCACAACACATAAAAACTGATATATTGACCACCTTAACATTTAAAATTAGGAAAAAATCTAGGAATTATCATGTTTTATCTCCTTAGTTATATATTTTCTTCTTTTTACCTTCCTGTCAGATTATGTAAAACTCCTTTTCTTTTTTCATTAATGTTTGGAAGATATGTATTCTATTTCCAGACTTCTCATTACTCAACTTTAATTATCAGAAATACATGTTTAAAACCATTTTAACAAAATGCCACTTATCACTACTTTCATTACTCTCTTGTCATGTAACATTATTGCACACTTGATCTAATAATCTTTCTTTCACACACACATATATATATATACATATATGTATATACTCATATGTATGTATATGGATGTATAAACATACGTGCACATATATATGTTGTTTGTTTTACTTTGTTTTGTTTTCTGTTCCCTTACTTTTTTTTGATGTGAGATCCCCTAGGTTTTGTATTAGAATTTAAAAAGTATGTGTGAATTTCCCTTGATCTACTTTTATCTCCAACTTATTACTGGAACCATATTTTCTCATAAACTAAGAGAGAAAGATCTGATTAGTGTGTACAACATTTAGTTAAATTTGTATTGTTTAGCTGTCATTTGTCATGCTTTCTAAAGTTTTATTTTACTTTTCATTGAAACATAATAATTATATATAATAATTATTTTGGTCCTATGCAACACGCTCAGGGATAGAAGCGAATACAAGGTAAACTATTATACCCTCAGTAAAGTGTAGAGTTCCCTAGACTAACAGGTGTTGTGCACCCCAAGAATAGTTGCATAGTTTTTCTTTTATATTTTTCTCTTATGACTGCAGTACTTGATTGAAATATAACAGTCAACAGCAAATTTTCCAGAAATATATCTCTTACACAAAGATCCAATGGTAGAAGACAGAAAATCTTACATGGATAGTTTTAATTTGATTATTGCCAAATATCACTGTACTCCATAAATGTATATAATTATAAAGAAAATATAGTATGGATCCAAAATAGAATAGTATTCAACCATAAAAAGGATAAAATCCTGCCATTGGTGATAATTGTATGGAGCTAGGGATAGGTTAAGTGAAATTAGCCAGGCATACAGAGACAATTAGCCAAATATCACGTTTGCACATGTAGCAAATACAAAAGTCACCATCATAGACAGATTACTACAGGTTGGAAAAGGGAGGGAGGAGGGATGAAGAGATGTTAGATAACAGAAAATTTCAGTTAAAATTATGTTTTATAGCACAATAAGGTAACAATACCCTGTAATAATTTGTTATATATTTCAAAATAGCCAGAAAAAAAGAGAGTCCATCTTTTTCCAACACATTGAAAGGACTAATATTTATGAAGATGGACATGCTTATTGTGCTGATTTGATTGTTCCACACTGCATACATGTAGGAAATGATCGTACTATCATTCCATAAATATGTACAAATATAATGCTCAATTAGAATATTAAAAAAGAAAGATGGTCTTTGTTTGTGGACATCTACTTCTCTATATTTAAGCTGTATCTATTTTCTGCCCATGGTTTTTCACCACAGAATAGGGAAGAAAAATGAGATAATGTCTGTAAATGTGTCAACTAGAATTTACTATTTAGTAAGTACAGAACAGTCCGTTGGGCATGCATGATAAAGCAAAAATTTATTTTTTAAATCAATGAGAAAAAGAAAACAAGAGGACAAACTATTTACTACTAACATTGATTCACTCACTGATACATTCTGTCGTGTCCCGGGCAGCTCTCAAATTTCCCGGGGGGGGGGGGGGAAGGACAGTGAGAAGATGGAGAAATAAAAATAAGAGACAAAAGCTGAGGTCAGGTGGAGCCCTCTGCCCTGACGGGAAGAAAGGAACTGCTCAACCAAAGCAGTGTGTTTATTTATACATTTAGCAAGTTGGTGTCACGTGACACCCCTTTGCCTAGCAACACATTGCTTGGATTGCCTTGGGGCTAGGTGTTCTCTGGGCTGGAGGGGCTTGTTTAGATAGCCCACCTCAGCTGCTTTTTGTTGCTTTTTGTTTTCCAGCTGGCCTTGCCTCGGCCCCACAGATGTGATCAATTTCAGCCGCTCCCCACAACATTCAATAATAGTGATTCACTCATTAATTCATTCAAAAAGTCACTGTGAGCTAATTATGTGCCAATCAACTATTTTAAGAGTAGGAGGCATACAAGTGAATAATAAAGACAAAATCAGCCAATCAAGCAAACAAAAGACAAAAATAAATATAAATGTATAAAGCATCAGATATGCACTATGTTAGATAGTGTTGGATCTCTGTTTCAAAGTCACAATACGAAGGTGATATTTGAGTAAATTCTTGCAAGTGGGGAGGAAATAAGTGACAAAACACAGCCAAAGGAACGCTAGGCTCATAGACCCGGTTCCGAGGCTAGACGAAGGGAAACTGAAGATGAGCAGGAGGGCAAGTGAATCCCACCTGCTCCTCTGAAGACAGGCCTCAGCATACAAGAGTGGATGGAAGGTGGCAGACCACTTGGGAGGCCATTTCAGTCAATCCAGACAGAAATGGAAGGATGGAAAGGTGAGAGGTGACTGCGTTTTTCGTGCCCCTTGGGCTATATAAATTGGAAAACATGGGAGAAAGTGGCTTTGGAAGTGAGCAAAAGGAATGATGATGTTTCTGTTCCCTGAAAGCTGGGAGATTTGGAGGGCGCCATGACTGGAACAGAAGAGCAAGTTTTTCAGTTTGTGTTACTTATTAGACGTTGCGTGGCTTGTTGCTGCCATGTCAAAGGCATGAAATGAATAATTCAAAGGAGGAAAGTGTTTTTTGTTTCACTATTTCAGTGGTTTCAGTGCATAGTCAGCGGGCTCCATTGCTCTGGGTGTGTGGCGAGGGAGAAATATCATGGGGAAAGAGTGTGGCAGAGGAGAGCTGCTCAACTCATGACAGCCAGAAAACCAAGAGGGAAAGGCCCCGAGAGATATGTCCTTCAGAGGTACACCTACCCCTCCAATCAGGCCCCATCTCCTAATAGCCCATTCAAATATGAGCTAATCAAAATAGGTTACTCCACTGATTAAGTTAGTGCTCACATGAGCCAGTCACCTCTCCAGGTGTCTCTTAATGCTATCAAGTTCAGAGTGAAGATTAACCATCACAGATAAAGCCAAGCAGACATCAAGCCTGGAGGTAAGTGAATGAGAATGGACAATAGAGGAGAAATCTGTGCAAGAAATACAATGGAGGAGTCATTCTAGTGTGAGTCAGTGGAAAGTGGAAAGGATGGGCGAGAAAAGCAAAGGTCCACAGAAGTGAGTACAGATACACATCGTTTAACTGAGTCCTGGGAAACTATAAAAAGAAGAGATGGGGCAGATGAAGAGGGACCAAGAAAAGACTCAATCTGAGTGCACACAGAAGTGAGAAACCCAGGAGAGTGTGTTGTTTTGGAAAGCGAGTGAAGAAAGTTATTTTACTTCAATACACTTCCCACTGTTCACTATTGTTTGAAACATGGTAACAATGAACTGTTATCTTCGTGCATATATGTGAGTTTTTCCCCAGGAATGATTCCAGAAGTTGAATTGCTATGTGAAATGTAAGCACACTGAACATGTTATAGCTTTGGCCAAACCACCTACCAAAAATGCCATTTATCACTCTTCCAAAGTGTTTGAGAGTACGTACCTACTTTCCCACATTATCATCCTTTCATATTTCCACATTACCATATCGAACTTTAAAAATAAAGTATCGTAAGTTTATTTTAAATTTCTTTTTTGATCAGTGTTAAGATTGAAAATCTTTTTGTCAACTTACTGACCATATTATTTGTTCAGGGAAGCCCAGTCCAAATCATTTGCCCATTGTCTTTTGACTCGGTTTCTTATTAATATGTAGAGGCGCTTTTATATTCTGAAAGTAATTTCCATTTTGCCACTTTATTTATGGTGTTTTTCACCTCAAAGGAAATGAAAATTTGTGGGTACCAGGGGTCAACCTCAAGACCTCGCGCGCCAGCAGGCACCCGTGCCGCTGAGCGATATCATCGGCCCTTTTCTCGTACGTGGGTATCGGGAGTCGAACTCAGGACCTTGCACTTGCCAGGCAGGCGCTTACACCCCTGAGCCATCTCATCAGCCCTAAAAATGAAAATTTTTATGGTAGTCAAGCATATCGAAACTTTTCTTTATGGCTTCAGGGTTGTGTTTTACTTAGGCTTTTCCAACTCCATGATTATAAAAATCACCATGAATTTTCTCCTTAAGATTTTCACAGTTTGTTTTTTATACATTTATCTTTACAGATATAAGCAATTCATATTGGTATGTGACTTTAAGTGAAAATTGTATTTTTCCAAATGCATAATAGATTTTCACAACCGTATTCATTAAGTCTTTGCTCTCTTTTTTTCTCTACCAATTTGAAGGATCACTTTAAACATCAGCTGAGCTTCAATATCTTTCACAAATGTTTTTTCTGAATTCTCTGTTGTAAGATTAGCCTATGTGTATATTCCTACAAATTTTATATCTTTTAATTATTATTACTTTATGATATGTATATAGTTTTCATGTCTTTATTTCTTTCTTTTTTTTTTTTTGTTACCAGGAATCAAACTCACAACCTTGCGCTTGCCAGGCAGGCGCCGTGCCGCTGAGCTATATCCCCAACCATGTCTTTATTTCTTTATCCTTTTTAGTTACTGCTTCATGTTTTCTCTCTCAACTATGGAACCCATTTTTATTTTTCAAATATATAAAAAAGTATTTGGGGATTTTTAGTGGGTTTTTTAATAACTTAATTTGCAAAGTGTATACTTATTTAAAATAATGAATCTTTAAGGAAAAGCGAATGAATTTTTATTCTTTTATGTTCTTTAGTAGAATCCTACACTTTTCTTGATACATGTCTTTTTTTTTTATGTTGACCTTATTCCTGCTTAGCTTTATGTTTGTTCATTTAGAATTCAGTGAGCAAGAATATTTTGAAAAGGTGCCAAATCTCACCTTCAAGAAGCTAATCCTCAAATTCTGTCTTTCCTAGTTGTCTTGGCTGGCGTCCAATATACGAACAGCATGTACCATAATTAAAATGCGTCTCTGGGTGAATTTTGGTTTTGGCCTTTTGTAGCACAGTCAGTCCTTAATTTGAGGTTGATAGCATAATAAAATAGAACACTAGATGGCAGAATAAGTTGTCTTTCCTGGACTTGTACAAACGTTTTTTACAAGAAACTGATTCATAACCTCACTGAGAAAAACAAATCATTTTATAGTTCCCAGCATACTAGAATATATTGGAAGTAGTATTGATCTTAAAAAATCAATATAAAACAGATCAGTAATCCCTGACTACAAAGCAATTGCCATAAATTACTATACTTCATTAAATTCCTCATATGAATGTATTATTTGTTTTTTTCTCTAATTCCTCTTCCTTACTCCACTGAAGAGCTGTGGATATGCGGTAGACTTCGATTTTTTAACCTTCTGCTTCATGCTGTTAATTTTGCAAATAACTTATTTACACTAGGATGTCAAAACTTCATTCATTCATGACCTTCGATACATGTTTACCCTTAAATCTCAGATTTTTAATAATGGACCAAGATGTCCTACAGGCTACCAGAGTTCTTCTCTTCCAAAAGAGCTCATCAATTACCAGGATTTATCTTCTCCTGTGTTCTCTCGGATAATAGTTTTCAAACAGCAAATTGTGTTCCTTTACTGGGTCATGAAATCATTTTAGTTAGTTGCATCCAATGATATAAAAAATGAAAAATGAAGAGGTAGAAAAGTGTCAGAGGGCAGTACTATTATAGCAAGGGCACAGATACCTTCTGAGAGATATTTGGTTCAGGTAAATATACTCGTCTATATGAATATGTGATAAACATAATGTCTTATTGTTTTTTTTTTTTTTTTTTTTGTGGGTACCGGGGGGTCGACCTCAGGACCTCGCGCGCCAGCAGGCGCCCGTGCCACTGAGCGATATCACCGGCCCCTTTTTCGTATGTGGGTTCTGGGAGTCGAACTCAGGCCCTCGCGCTTGCCGGGCAGGCGCTTAAGCCGCTGAGCCATCTCACCGGCCCAACATAATGTCTTATTGTGAGTCATGTTAAAAGAAAGTTTGAAGAAGGAAAGAGAAACCTGCTAGAATATCTCAACTATTACAGTGGAGGATCCCAAGAATTTGCTTTTCTGAAATACACTGTGGACCTGCGTATGATATACACTCAGCTTCTTTGTGCAAATGATCAGCTCCTTCTCTGTGCTTCTAGGGATGGAACCACGAAAGTCTACCTGGAATTTCCCACTAGTCTTAGAAGTCCTACCTCTGCGGAGGTATTTAGGTGTCTCAAATTCTCCCATTGCTTCTATCTTCATTAGCTTCCCATTTCCTGCATATTGTCCCCTAAGCACTTCTCTAGACAATATCCTTGCCTGACTTTTCATAAAATCCCACTGATGAAATTAGTGAAACCCCACTGATGTCTACTCACATGTCTTAGTGTCATATAAAAGTGAACACTGAAACTTAACTCATCTTTTCGGTCCGAAATCACTTCAGATCTAGATTTTTTATTTTAGCAATGCTATCATCTTTCATTAGTATGTAAGTCTCAAAATGAGTAATGATTAGAGGTTGAGGCATCAAGTTTGTTATCAGAACCATCTGACTTCAAACACCAGCTTCACCCCTTTTCTGTGGGTTTTTGTGCAAATTAGTCACTGTCAACAATTCTCAGACTACCTCATTCATGAATGGTAATTATAGTAATACTTACAGAGTCATTAGATTAATGCTTTAATAATTTTAAGTGCTTACACCCTCTCAAGCAAATAGTAGGAATGCAGTAAATGTCAATCATTGTTTATAACAGTGGGAACAATTTTAAAGACATCAAGGGAAATCGCCTAGCAGCTTTCGCTCACTTTGTTTCCTTATGACAAATTTATGATCTTAATGTTTTTTAATTATTATAGCATCCTTAAGTACTTGTGTTTGCCTTTTATATGATGGAATTTATTTTTCTTAAAATTTTGTTCACATTCTATCATTTTATGGTAGATATTGTAAGGGACTGTTTTTCCTTTAAAAATGACAAAATATATATTTACTTTGTCTTTGTAAAGAAGAGATTAATTAAATCCATTTTCCCCATTATGAACCTCATGTTTCCAGTGAAAAATGGGCAGAATCAAAGCATAGATGCCAGAAAACTATTCCAACAGCAAGCTAGAGTCTGTTTTCCAAAATACTTGGTGTATTATGGAAAACTGAATTAACCTTGTCATTGACATTCTCAAGATAATCTGGTAAGAGTATAACTTCAATACAGTTTAAAAATATGACCTTTGGGGACACTTTGTTTGCCACTACATCTCTACACCTAACCCAACACCTAGTATAAAGCTCAAAAAATATTTATTGAAGGAAGGAACAACTAAATTGAGAAGATTAAATCTTGACTTTGCTAGTTAAGATCCTTACCCTTGTCAAGTTATTTAACTCTGGAACTTAATTTTGCTCTTCTCTTAATTTTGCTCTTCCCAAACCACCTGTAAAATCTGTCATGCTGTAAAATATGAATTGTGTAAAAATGTGTGACAGATAAAATCTGTCATCCTGTAAAATATGAATTGTATAAAAATATGTGGCAGGTATTAAGCATGTTGTTAGTTTCCTTCTCTATATCTTTTGATGGTATAATAAAATTTCCAAATGCTTAGATGAGTGTTATTAACAGAGGTGATATTGTTTTGCTAAGGTCATAATTTTGTGGGTGTGTTGTAATTAAAGACTACAATCTAAGAATCACATACCACTAAGTTAGCCCTGGAGGGATTTTAGGGCAAGTAATCCTGTGGCTTCACTGTATCGATGAACAAATTGAGGCACAGAGATAAGTAACTTGCCCAGATTGCCGTGGCAATTTAGTAGCTGCAGTGGAGCTACATTCCAAACGTCTTAATTCCCACCATTATGTAAGATATTTTTCTTTCCCTCTCCCTTTCTCTCCCTCTCTCTCCATCTCCTTTCTTTGTCCCTTCCCTTCCTTCTCCATTCCTCTTTTCCTTCTCTCTCTCTCCCTGCCTGCCTCTCTTTATTCTACCAGGCAGTGTTCCAAAGTTACAGTCAGATGATTATTGGCCAAGAGGGACCCACCAGGGAAGACAGTGAGACAGCAGGCAAAGTTAAGACACAGCACCTGTTAATGGTTTAGTCTCCTGTTAAACATCAGCTGGAGACTTAGGAAGAGCCCTGGGGAGGTCTGAGTTGTGCCGCACGCATGCAACACATGCTACTCACCCTGTTTTCTCAGGCTCTGGGGCACTGATGGACAGACAGGCAAAAATGTAATAGTTAGCAGTTAATCAAAGGGCACATTTGAAGTATGAATGAGAAACGGGGCCTCTCATCTGAGCAATCACATTGTGGAATCTAAATGGCCTCTTTTCTCCAAATGTCACTGGTACCTGAGTTTAGTAAATATTTAATCCTTGCATTCGTGGAGTATTTAGCTATTCCATTAGCTGTTTTTTTTTTTTTTTTGAAACTAGTTCTTATTTATTTAGGTTTATATCCATTTTTGAATTGTGTGTCTTAGGTAGTATGTTAACAATATGTTTTTGATCCTTAAAAAATAGAGCTTACTAAGAAATGGGTAATTATTTCTGTTCATTCCAAAATTAATTTTTTTAATTGAATTGAAATTTTTAATTGAAATATGCTTTGTTTATTTAACCAAATCTAGTTTTAGATTATTTTAGAGGAATCTTGGCATCTCATAAAGAGATGTTTGTTTAAAAAAGAAAAAGAGTAGAAGGGGTTTTAATTCTCAAGAATTGAAATAATCTTTTAAAGTTAACTTTTTAATTTAAAAGAACCAATAAATTACATATTTTAATTGATGAGGATTGGGTGGGAAAATGTAGTATCATTTTTCTGAGGATTTTTCAATTCTGCAGACACTAAAATTCTCTAGATCTATAAAGGGAATTTATTGGAAGTGTTAGTCACTCATTCACTCAATTAATTATATACTGAGCAATTTTTATTTTACAGGCCTATTAGCACTTGTTGCTACTTGTGTACTGGTTGCAGAAAGATTTCTTAGTGATACTATTATCCCCATATTCTACATGAACAAATTGATGTTAAGAGATACAGGTCTCATAAGTAAGAAGCAAAACTGAAATTCAAATTCAGAGAATTTGGGGCATCCCTCACTGTTCACCAAGTCAGAATAAACTAACAGTTTTCACACTTATGTAGGAGTGACCACATGCTGGAAGTAATTATCAATATTATCTATTTTTGTCTTACCATCTCACACACAGGAAGGTACTATAACAATGAGAAGCAGAAAATTCCTGAGCGCTATTGACTTAGTGTAAGGGTATGTTGATATTTGAATCTCAATCTGTTTGACTCTAAATCCCATATTTTCTTAAGGTTCCTAATCAAGGATGTGGGGATAGAATTCATGGGGTCCTTTAGTCTGCATCAGAAAAAAGTAGTCATTTTTATATTAATCTTTAACTAAAAAGTGACTTTTCTTTAATAATGAATAATACCCAAAAATTTAGTTATACAGGAAATCTGAGCCAACTAAAGATATCCAGCATTGTAAAAGACATTAAGGTTCAAAATCTCCTTGATTGGTCCATATTGCCTCAAAAATCTTATTAAATGCCCAACAGTTGCCTGGCATAGAAGTTTCCTAAGTCAACAAGAAAAAATTACCCTTCGCGAGCTCAAAGATCCGTAAAGGAAGTTGATGTGGGAATGCCATATATAAATGACCTATTAAAGGCTATAATAGAGGTGGCAAGACAGAAGAGGAAATTACCAACCTAGCCACAGTCAGCTCTTCACAGCGGCAATGGGAGAGTTCTTGCTGGAAAGAAGGGTCACTTTAGGTCCATCTTCCAGAAAAAGAACTCATTCTGCAAACACAGTTCAAAGGATGAGTGAGAAATCTTGGTAAAAACAACAACCTGTGAAAAATGATTAAAACATGAGAACCAATGTCCATTTGGAGAACTCAAAACAGTGGTGCAGGGTGAGTGAGTGGGCTGGAGTTTGTTTCAGGGAACATTAGAAGTCGAGGGCGCAAGGTCGGCCAGGGGCTGGTTATGAAATGTTCTGCCTGGAGATAATGCAGTTTGTAGGGAGAGGAACAGAGTCTGAAAAATGTCCATCTCCCATGAAGGTTAGCAGTGTTGGATCAATGGCAAGGGCGGAGTGTTCACCATGTTAATTATTCCCTACCTGCAGGAGCAGGTTTTGGTCTCAGTATTGCCTCAAGTATCCGGTGGTTGATTGCTTAGAGGTGCAGCAGTGACAGCTGAGGTTGACAGAGATGCCCCAGATTGGGGACCAGTAGGAGCCCTTAGTGTGGGGTCCTGGCCTCTGGAATTTTAACCATATGTTCTGACGAAGCCTATTTGTTTTCCTTCTGAGAGCGGCTTTCACACATCCTGTGATAAAGACTGATCCTGTAGGTCACTCAAACCTACATCTGGGTACAGACCCTGGAAACAAGAAGGCTTGCATACCTTCCCCACATGAAAGGAGGCAGATGAAAGGGCTGGCACGTCACAGCTCTGCTTATGATTAGTGCAGATCTTCTGTAATGCTCTGAGAAGAGTCTCCAGCCTTACATGGAAAAACAAATGACATTTTCCAATGGGCTTGTGTGGTGTTAGGGAGCAGAGATAAAATTTCTTACAACAACAGTTACTGAGCCCTTTCCCTGTGTCAAGCACTATGCCTAACATTCTATAAACATTAGTTCATATTTTCCTCAGAGTAATCCCTTGAGGTAGAAATTGGTTTTACTCTGTTACAGCCTAGAAAGCTGTGGTAGCCAGGCTAAGTGGTTTCTCAGGATCCACCTCTGGTTGACCTGTGTCGGGGCCAAGTTTTACACCCAGGGCTGGCTGATTCCAAAGCCAATGGTCTAAAAAGTGGAGGTTTTTATGCGGTGGAAAGAACACCTTAGAAGGAGTCAGATGCTCTGGACTGAACTTCTCATTCTGCCACTTATTCGCTGTAAAACCTGTGCTGTCATTTAATCTGTCTCTTTGGCTTCCATATATCCAAAATGGGATAACAAATAACTATATTTACTACACAGATTTGTTGCAGAAATCAAATAAATTCACACACATAGTGTTTTGAATGTAAAACTTAATTATTGTTTTTATTTATTTCAAAGCCTATTTTCTCACCTTTATGTTCTGGTCCTGCAGAATTCATGAGAATGTTGAAAGGAACAATTAAGATTATCCATAAAGAAGCACTTTATACACTGTAAAGTGCTGTACAAATGAGGTAATGTGTAAGCTATCACCTTATAATTCTAATACGCTGTAAAGGATTATACTGATTACTGTCAGTTCCTCTGAGGCTAGTAACATGCACCACTATTTAATATTCTTTAACTTTTATTAGGTTTTTTCAATTGCCGTGGCATGTATTTTCCAACTAACTTGACATAGAATATTCTCCTAGCTGGTTTTCCCTCTTCCATCCCCTCTGCCACTATAAAACATGATGACGCCATTATAAAAGTAGCAACATGTTCTCTGAATGACCTGCCCAAGTCAGAGCTTCATGTATTACATATCCTAAGATCTGCACATGCATTAATACTATAAAAGGGGTTTTGTGAGAGAGACAAATACAAACACCATGAGATCACTTCTTCCAGAATATAACAGGATGCAGACTCTTGGAAGAAAATGGTATAAATGTCTTTTTGGAAAATTTTGTCTCTGAGCACAGAACATATTATAAATTTTTCCAAAACCCTCCAATATACAGTACATCAAACAGTGTGCCCTTTCTTTTATTTCCTTTCTTTCTTTCCTCTCTGTCTCTGTCTCTCTCAGTAGTTCTATTTTCAGACAAAACAGGAAAATCTTGGAAGAGCTTTCAGTTACTAATGATTCCCAAGGTCCATTTCTCCCCTTGAGGCTGGAATTTCTGTAGAGAGAGCAGGATAATCACTGCTAGGTCCCTATCCAACTTCCTCAGTCTGATCAAAAGTTCAATTTTCAGCCATCTCCGTTTGTCAAAGAGGGCAGTATGACATGCAGTAAAAAAAAAAAAAAAAAAAAAAAAAAAAAAAAAGGAAGTAGAAATCAGAAGATATGGGTACTATTAAACAATTTTACAAATAATTGTAACATGACAAATTACTGTAGTTCTAAAAGTGTCTGCTAAATTCCTGGCACTCTTTGGTGGGCGCACAGGAAATAATTGTTGAATATGTATGTATACATAGAGAGGGAGGGGAAGAATGTGAAAATCCTCGGTGAACAATTAAGCAAAATTTCAGGGGAAGTCTTCTGATCATCCCATTTCTAGAGAGCTGTGGTGCTGGCAGAAGTGCATCAGGTGTTCCCGGAACAAAGGAATGGCTGCAGGGAGGTGTAAGAGCACTCAGCTGAACTCAGGGCCGTTACCTTCACAAAACCAGGCTGCCTCCAATGGTGAAGACCTCGGCCTCGCTGCGCCTCAGTTTCCTGATCTGTGAACGAAGAGATTGGACTAATAAGCCTTCAGAGCATGTCCACCTCTGTAGTTCTATTTCTACAGTGAACACATCACAATTTAAGAATCCTAGATTTAGGAAGAATTTGTAGTAAACATTCCAAAAATATCCTTATTCCAGGACAAATTGATCAACACAAACAAAAGCAAATAGTTTCTTCTTCTCAAAAGAAATCTCGTATTTACTTCAGTGTATCATTCAAGGGTTTAGCTACCTGATTTGCTAGAGACTCCATGTGCGGAAACACTGTATGTTCACTTGAGAATTTTGGGCTCATCATATTCCCTGGGTAATACATTCTGTGTACTAAAAGCCCAAGACACAGTGACTGTTGATCTTATATTTTCCTTTAGAACAATAATTTTCATTCATGACTGCATATTAATGTCATCAGTATGTAAGGATATTCACACTCCATTTTCAGAGATTCAGATTTAACTGCAGTGGAGTCCAGACATTTTTAAAAAGCTCTTCATTCTACTATGCAATCAGGGTTGGGAAGTCATGCCTTAGTTCTGAAAGTACTTCTTAAGTTTTAATCTGAAAATGAACTACCTGGAGATCCTGCTAAAATTAAAGGTTCTGAGTCAGTAGGTCTGAGCAGGATGTGAGGTTTATACTTCTAAATTCCGACTAGAAATGTGGACCATGGACCACATATCAGAGTGCATAATCTCAGGTCCCACCCCTGAATGACAAGATTAGTCAGAATTCCTCACAGAAATAGAAGTGTATCACGTATTACACTGGAACAAAGTAATGACTCCAGAGAAGTGAGACCTTGAGTTGAACTCGGGTTGAACCCTCTCTTAGTGTTATAGGACATAGACAGATAGACTACAGATAGATAAGAAATTTTATTATAAGTAGTTTGCTCATATGGTTATGGAAGCCAACAAGTCATACGGCATGTACTTTGCAAGCTGCAAATGCAGGTGACCAGTGGGGTAGTTCCTACATAAAAGCCTTTAGGAAAGACCCAATAGGAGCTGATGGTTCAGGGTTCAAAGGCAAGAATAAACTGCTATACCAGTTTAAAGTCATTAAGCAGGAAAAACTTTCTGTTACTCATGGAAAAGTCAACCTTTTCGAAATATTTGAACTGATTGGCTGAGATCTACTCACATTAGAAAGGGCAGTCTACTGAGTCCACCCATTGTAAACATTAATCTCACTCTAAAACGCTCTTACAGACACACCCAGTCAATTAACTTAAAATGAACCATTACACCTATAGAATCAAAATAAGTATTGCAATATGTTGTACATAAACATACATTTAATATACATTTTAAGTTTTTGGAAGCATTGCACTATAATAACAATTCTCAAATATTTTGGTCTCTTGACTCCTTTACTGTCTTAAAAATTATTGAGTATCTCAAAGTGCTTTTTTATGTGAATTATATCTATTGCTATTTCCTATATTAGAAGTGAAAACTGGGACTTTTAAAAAATTAATGAATTTATTTAGTATATAAATAGCTAATTATTTATTAATGTATCATGTTTTGTGAAAATATGTATATTTTCTAAAACAAAACGTTATGGGAAGAGCAGCATTATTATACATTTTTGCAAATCTCTTTTATGTCTCGCTTAATAGAAAGCAGCTGGATACTCATACTGGCTTCTGAATTTAATATGCTGCAATATTGCACATGTATGTAGATGCTGGAAAGATCCACTCTACTCTTTTTTTTGTTTTTTATTTTGTGGGTACCGGGGGGTAGACCTCAGGACCTCGCGCGCCAGCAGGCACCCGTGCCGCTGAGAGATATCACTGGCCCCTTTTTCATATGTGGGTTCCGGGAGTCGAACTCGGGCCCTCGTGCCAGCTGGGCAGGCACTTACGCCGCTGAGCCATCTCACCGGCCCCTAGATCCACTCTACTCTTACAAGATAATTAGAGTGGAAAAAAGCAACCAAATAACATCTTGGTATAACTGGAAAAATGTTAATTCCTGAAGCGTCTGCGGAGCCTCTAGAGGTCCCTGGACTGTACTTTGAAACTGCTGTGCTAGACCACAATAGGGAATCGACACAGTTCCTACAATAAAGCCAATCTCCAATGTCACTGGCAACCACACCATAATTCTATTGAATTTGGGGGCAATGAAAACCCTTTCCAGAGGATATCAGCTCTATTTTCCAGTGGCAAATCACACAATTCACCAGAAATCTTAAGGGCCAACACTCAGAATATCAGTTACGAAAGTTTGCTAATCTCTCACTGTACACCAACGTTTTTAGCCTCAGTCCTATGGACATTTTGGGTTAAATAATTCTTTGTTGTAGGGAGATATTTTATGCATTATAGAATATTGAGGAGCATTCCTGGCTTCTGTGCACCAAATGCCAAATTTTTTCCCCAATGGGGCAGGAAAATGTCTCCACACATTACTGAATGCCCCCAGAAGGCTAAATTATACCTAGCTAAGAAACACTGCTATAGATTAGGTGAGGGGTTAGAAGCTAGGAGGTTTTGCTTTTAGCTGACTTGGATTTTTATGTGGACAGGGATGACTTTACCTGAAATAGGAAAGAGAAAGGGGGATATACGGAGAAGAAAGACACGAGATTCAGGTTTGTGTGATGTTGATTCTGAAATTTCCGAGAGCTGTCTCTATATGGTATGAACAAGGATAGAGCTATCAGAAGAATGGCTTCGAAAGGACTAGAAGTGGGGGTTCTCTAACTAACAGAGAGAAAACATAAAATTAGATATCAAACAAATTATTTTCAACTGCTTATTATGTTAGAGGTACTCCATAAAATATCTTACAAGTAGCTGTTATTCTACCTAGAAATACTGTTTTACTAGTGAGAAACTATTATAACAGAAATTGGGTAATTTTGCAAATAATATCCTAATATTATTTAAAATCTCTTAAGAGACAAAGTTTAGTTTCACTCCAGAGTCCAAGGGCTTTCTATCATTCTCTTTCCATCTTCCTTTTCTCTTTTCCTTTCTTTTTTCATTCCATCCATTCACCCTTCTCCCTCCCTTTCTTTCTCCCTCTGTTTTATTTCTCTCTGTTCACCCACTTCTAACATATAACTGGCTACCATGTGGCAGAAGTTATATGTGAAGCTGGCACACACTAGAGAGAAGGATGGATACAGTTTTGCCCCATGGAGCTTTCAGTCTAACAACAAAATAGCAAAAAATAATAAAATATATCAATTCCTACGATAAAGTACACACAGGGCCACAGGATTACATAGCAAGACCATTCATTCCTGTCTCATTTCTAAAATTCATAAAGCTCCCTATATGAAGTAACATTTAAGCTATTAATGATGAGTAGGAATTAGGAAAAAAAGGGGGAAATGAATGTTTTAGTTCAAGGGACTACTAAATGTGTAGAATGCCTTTCTCTATTTCCTGCTGTTCTAAAATAAGTCTATATTATCTTATTTAATCTTAAATCCAATGATATTCATATCCACTTGTTAACATATAATTTCATTAAACCAGATAACATTTATTAAAAGTACATTGTTTCTGAATTACAACTGAATTGTACCAGAAGAGGTAATATGGCATGATGAAGCTTTGGGGCCTAGATTGAAATCTCAGATACGTAACTTTCTTCTAACAGTGAGCATTTCTCCCCTGAATTTTCCATTTGTTAAATTTTTTGTTATTTGTAAAATGGGAATGGGCTATGGAGAAGGTCATGGAGATAGACATGCAAGCATGGGCTCTTATTACTAACCAATCTAATACACAGTTGGGTCAAAGAATCAGCAGGAATAAAAAGCAAAAATGTGAAAAAAATTGTACAGGGAAGGAGCAGATAATCCATATTAGCTAGAACCTTAGGATTCCCTACAATCTGGTACTGACAGGAGGATTTGAGTTGCATGACGGTAGGTCTGAAAATACAGAAAGAGTCTGCACTGAATTTATACATTTAATAAGCAATTTGTCTTATTGTAGATTCTCACCCCTTTTGCTTTATACTATAGAAGAGACAATATTCTCAGGGGAACTATGTAACATCTGGCAGTATCAATGAAACTTTTATGAATACAAACATATTATGTGCTGTCATTTTCATAACTGATTCATAGGCAGTTTGAATACTTCTGCCATTTCCAAGTATGCCTGATTTGAATTTGGGCTCCAAAAAGCTGTTTAGCAGATGCAATAACATGTCTAAAGTACAGACAGAGAAAAATAAATGTTAGGGTCAATTTAGAAATACCTCAGGATTTTCTAGACTGTGAAATGTGTTTCTTCAACAGCTGTGTATGCATCAGGCAATGAGCAGTGGTCACAACAACCAGGGAGATGCAACGAGGTCCAAAGAAGTACAGCTTGGTGCGAGGGCATTGATTTCACATAGGACTGAAGAAAATGCCAGTGATGACCTGGAGAAAGAAGTTGGAATCAAGAATCTCTAGAGAGGGGACTCCTAGAGTCTTCTGAGTGTTCTGGTCTCCAACACAGCTAAAGGTTCCCATGGAGAAGAACTCTCAACCAAATGTGTAATACAGAAGGAAGAAATCCAATAATTGCAGATAGTTCCAAGAGAGCTTCTCAAGGAGGCCAGAAAGGCACCTCCTCTTATATAAAAAGCCTGGATCCTGGTGGCAAAAGACATGGGCATGGGGCCCAGTTTAGAACTATGAGCTGAAACCTTCTACAAGTCACTTGACTACTCTGCAGTTAAGTTTTGTCATATGGGGGCCGGTGAGATAGCTCAGCGGCATAAGCGCCTACCTGGCAAGTGCAAGGTCCTGAGTTCGACTCCCAGTACCCACATATGAAAAAGGGTCGGTGATATCGCTCAGCGGCATGGGAGCCTGCAGGCGTGTGAGGTCCTGAGTTCGACCCCCGGTACCCACAAAAAAAAAAAAAGAAAAAGTTTTGTCATCTGTACAGTTGGAGTAAAACCAAAGTTCTATTCAGAAAGGTGTTGTTAAGAAAGGAATATTATTTTTTAAAGGCTTTTATTAATGTTATTACACAAAATACAATATATAAGTTACAGACCAAGGAGTTCTATCAAAATGTCATTCAAAGTGAGAAATGATTCATTTGCTTTACCTTTTTAACAGTAGATACATATCTGTGGTACTTGGAGCTTATTGTATTTTTAGGCTCCAAACTACCTAAGTTTGGTCTTAAGCACTTACAATTTCTCACTAATAAAATTAAAAGAAAATTTCCATTTGAAAAGGAAGATAAAATCTGAAATACACTTAAAAGGAAGATGTGTGAACTGGTGGCCTTGCACAGATGTTAAGATCGGCTCAAGCACAGTCACAATTGTCTAACACTTAGCTCTTCCCCAAAGTGCGGTTGACAATTGGAAGGTTTCTCCTTGTGGGAGAAAGGAGGAAACTGGAGTTGGGAAAGTATTTAAAATCGACTTACAGGAGAGCTTTCAGTTACAGAGAGGACCACTGACCATTGTTCTGTACTTTACGCCCCGTGAATAGTCTCTGGGACAGCAGGGTTTGGGGCCATACTATTTTCCATCTAGAAATTAAATATCTTGGAATAGATATGAGACAAATGCTATGACATTTTATTTTTTTTGTGGGTACCGGGGGTCGACCTCAGGACCTCGCGCACCAGCAGGCACCCATGCCGCTGAGCAATATCACTAGCCCTTTTTTCAAATGTGGGTTCTGGGAGTCGAACTCAGGACACTTTCTTTTTAAGGTTTTACATATACGATCAAACTGCTCACTAAAATGCTGTGAATTTGTTCAATTCTCATTAGCAATCCTAATGAATATCCTTTTTCTCATTACTTTGACAACATGGGGTATTAAAAGCTTTCTTTAAATTGTAAAAAATCCACAAGATTATACATAATATCTGACTATTATAATTTGTATGGTTTTGAAAATATAAAAAATAGGTCTTTTGATCCTAAGAATTTGCTCATTGCTGTAAGTGAAATTATTTGATTAATGATTATGCTTTCTTCTTTCACAAGGTATTCATAATTCCTTCACAAGTGGTGTGAAGGTGCTTAATTTCATGTATCATGATCATTATACATTTAATCTACACCTCCTCACATCTTAATAAGAAAAGGTTATAAGAAACAAATGATTTTAACTGCTTTCATCAGTAGGCATTTAAATAGTATTTGTATAAATAATTTAAAAAATAAATTTATAAGAAAGAAGAAGAGATAGACTGAGGCTATCTACATAATGAATTTGTCTAAGATGAGTAGTTTGATGAAAATGGTAATCTCAAGCTGGATTTAAAGCCCAGAGCTTTTTTAAATCAAGATACTAATGATATATTAAAATGAAGCAATTTTAAGAAAATACAAAAAGCAGAAAAAGTAAAACGACGCACATAGCTAACTTCTTATAACAAGTGATCAATACAGAAGGTCCAACATGAGCAATAAAGCAAGAGGAAGAAATAAGATAGAAGAAGTTCAAATCATCCCTCTTGGTAGTCAGCGTGAGTTTATATGTAGGAAAGTTTTAAAACTTTCCCCAAGAGCTGTTAGAAATGATAAATGAGTTCGAAATAGCTTCCATCACGTACTTTTTAAAGATATAGCTCTAAAGTCCTCTCCTTTAGAAAGCCTTTCTTGATTTGGCCATGTAGTTAGCTTTTTCTGTTCCTTGCCCTTCTGTGGTTGTTTGAAGAAATAAATGGTAACTGACATCCTGTTTTGTAATGTGTCTAATTGAATCTGCATCTCCACACCTACACTATGCATCCCCTCTGCCTCCTGAAGCCCAGCAAACAGACCCACATATGGAAAGCACTAAGTAAATCCTGTCTGCATGCTTATAAATGCTCAGTGACGCCAGAGAGGTGAACAGAGTGGGATTTACCACCTCCTTTCCACAGGACAAATGAAGTAATCAGGTTAGAAAAGACAAGGAGGTCTGTCCAAGAGTTACCCAGCTTGCCAATAACAAAGCTGGAACTTAAGGACAAGTTCCTTGAAACTAACTGTGGTATTCTTTCCCTTTGAAATATCATCACTGCCAGGCAGGCAAGGTAGAGCACACCTGTAATTCCAGCTACTCTGGAGGCGAAGGCAGGAGAACTGCAAGGTTAAGGGGACCTTGGCCAGTTTAGTAAGTCTCAGTCTTTCTCTGTCTCTCTCTGTCTCTCTGTCTCTGTCTCTCTCTCATTCATATATATATATATATCTCCCTGCTCTCAATCCTCAGCACACACATAAAAAAGCTTCAAATCAGGGCCGGTGAGATGGCTCAGCGGCTTAAGCGCCTGCCTGGCAAGCGTGAGGGCCCGAGTTCGACTCCCAGAGCCCACATACGAAAAAGGGGCCGGTGATATCGCTCAGTGGCACGGGCGCCTGCTGGTGCATGAGGTCCTGAGGTCGACCCCCCGGTACCCACAAAAAAAAAAAAAAGCTTCAAATCAAAATAGCATAATAGAATGCTTAGTCAGTCTAGTTATAGACAACTAGTGGCCAAAAACCTAGACATTCAAGAAGGGTGCATAAAACATGTCCTGGGTTTCTACCCCAAAGCAATATTGTCTTCTGTTAACATATTACTTGTTTTTAATTATGTAAGAGGAGCTATGCTCTCCTTGAGGCTGGGATGGGGTGGCAAACACTCAGTTTATAAAATTCAGGTCATGTATCTCCAAAGAATCTGTAGATTATCTAAAAAATCAAAATACAAAGGATATACATATACACAAGGGCGGAGTCATGAGTCTTCTGTTCTTTTCTTGTCTCGCTGAACCAGATACTGGAACAAGAAGCTGTCTTACCACACAGCCTCACCTTCAGTCCAGACTGACCAGCAGACCCTCGTCCTGTGCAATAGAGCATATTTATTCAGAAATACTGTGGGAGATTCAAGGCTAACAGTGTCCCAGTGTACTGTCGGAGAACAGGCTTCCAGCTTGCAAAAAACGTTCCCACCTTGCAGTTAAAGTGAGAAGTGACTCTGCATTTCCCCAGAGTCTATAAATTAGTTCTTGTCCATGGTTGAAGACATGCTTTTCAAACTTGATTAAGCATATGATTCTGGAGAAGCCTGGAGATGCTCTGGTCCCTATCCTCAAAGGTACTTGGGCCCAGTCTCAAGAATTTGCATATCTAACAAGTTCCCAGGAGAGGCTGATGCTAGCAGTTCATAGACCATACTTTTGGTAACTTTGGTTTGGGCAATAATTGGCTGTTAGTTGTTGGGAGCTTTCAGGTTGAGAGACACAACAGGTAGAGACAGTCTGCCACAACAGAATCCAATCATTTCTACTTACAACTAGAATTCAGGCAGAAAGAAGAAGCCATTTTTATTCTCCAAGGGTCGCAGTTTAGTGGCACTGGTCACTCAGACTGTGACATGGATCACAGTTGTTTGTCTCCACTAGGTGATTAACTAGTGCATGCGGTGAGTAACACAGAAAGTAAATCTCAGGCCAGATAATGGAACTCTTTGATTCTCATCTTAGAGGAAATATATACACTTTGTGTGCTGTAGGTAAAACAATGTTTTTGAAAAGGGGAGTTATACTGACAGTTTCTTGGAGCATGGATAGCAATCTATAATAGCTGTTTGCATGGTGATAAGAGATGAAGACAAGGCAATTGGTCCAGCAGGAAGTAATGGGAGGGCCTGGTGCAGTGGCACACACCTGTAATTTCAGCTTCTCAGGAGGTTGAAGTGGGAGAACTGCAAGCTTGGGGCCAGCCTGGGCAAGTTAGCAAGACCTTGTCTTAAAATGAAAAGGACTTGGGGATAGTAGTAGAAAAAGTGCAAACCCCTGGGTTTAATGGGACAAAAATTTTTATACCACAGACACACACACACACACACACACACACAGACACAAAGACTTTTTAAAAGAAGTAATGAGAACATAAGTGGGAGTAAAGTTAAGATTTTAATGCAAGTACGTAGCCCCAGTCAGCCATAGCAATACATTTCCTGGAGGGTTGCTTGCCTCAGATTGCTATCGGAGGCCCAATGAAGGCCTTATAAACCATCCACTGGCTGTTGTTGAATGAAGCGAGGAATCAAGTCTGTTTTATTTGCTGATGTATTCCCAGCACATAATAAAGTTCCTGGCACTTAGTAGGTGCTAAATAAATATATATTGATTGCCAAGCTGAGAAAGGCTATAGGTAATCACATAAACTTATCCCTTCATTATTTCTTCATAAACACGAAATCTGAGGGCAAAATAACTGACTAGATTCATGCATCTGGTTACCAGTAAAACTAGAACTAGAACCCATATGTCTTAATTTCCAGTCCAGTGCCTTTTAACATCATAGCAAGCTGTGTTGTCAGGCTTCTATTTTTGTGTTCTGGTTAATGAGCTACTTCTTCATGATCTCATTGTTTCTGTTTATCTGCCACATGCTGTGGTCTGGCAGACAGCAGCTCATTCAAGTCATCTTCTTCCAGCCAATGGCATCCTTGACTGAGACAATAAAGTGTGTTTTTCTTTATTCTGTATCCCATTTCAAGTGGTTTGTTTTTCTCTCTTGTAGTGCCATGCACTACAAGTGGATGGCAGCTTAATTCCACAAGCCTTTCAAATGGAGGAAAAAATGGTTTTTAACAAGCAGTAACTGCTGAGAAATATTGAATCCTCAAACCACATCTTCCATTGAAAAATGCATCAAATGGAAAATACACCAGGGTCTCCCTGCCAGACTTTATAAAATATCTCTCTGCTCTAAACGTTCCTGGCTGCATCCCCAATAAAGTCGTACAATAAACACATTGTCTTGGCCTTGGACTGTGTGTTCTGAAGAAAATAAAGAGGAAAGGAGTAGTAGGACTAGAACTCCTAAAGACGATTGGTCAGGCTCCTACTACTCATATCTCTATCTGTGTGATATTTTGTTCTATAAATATCTTCCAGTAATGTACAACACCTTGTGCCTGAGAGAAAGAAAACCACTGGATTATGATTGTGAAGTCCTCCATGCCAGTTACTACTCACAGGTTATGTGTCCTTGAAGCCATCTTAACTCTTTGAGTTATTTTCTTTATATATAAAGTCAAAACAAAACAAAACCAAAGCAAAAGAAAAAAGAATCGATACTTTATGGATTCCTCTAGAGCAGTAAAGAGAAAATATATATAAAAGTCCTGGAAATCATGACATAATCATATATCTAAACATTCACTGAGAAAAGTCAATGTCCATCTGGATCATTTCTGCAATTTTATAACCATATCGTGGAGAAGAAAGGCACAAGAGGCTTGTTAGTAACATACCGAAGGCCATCTAGGGATACCAGCTCCTATGTTTATATGTCCTTCAAATAAGACCACTTTTATTTATTGAGTGCTCACCATATGCTAGGTACTTTAAGTGTATTGATATCAGTACAAAATTTATGAAATGTGGATGAGAAAAAATAGTGTTTCAAGAGGTAAACTACCTTATCTATTTATTTCTGCTTTTTTGGGTGTATGTGTGGTACTGGGGATTGAAACCAGGGACTTCCCACTGAGCCACATCCCCAACACTTTTTATTTTTTATTTTGAGACACAGTCTAGCTAGGTTGCTAAGTTCCCTAGGCTGGACTTTAACTTTCAATCTTTCAGTTGTTATGGTATGTATTTGCATAATATTTTACACTTTCAGGTGATAACTTATCACTTCACATATAAGAAACTTACAATGGTATATGTATTAGTCAGCTTCCTGTTGTTGGGACAAAATACCCAACACCTGAAATTAAAGGAAAAAATTTATTTTATTTTATTTTATTTTTTGCTTACAGTTTCTGAGGGTTCAGTCCATGTTTTGCTGGCTCTGAAGAAGAAAAGGCATGGTAGAAAAACCTGGTAGAGGAAAGCTACTCAACCCATGGCAGCCAGGAAGCAGAGAGAGAAGGAAAGTTGGGGACAAGAATATACCCTTTAGGTCACACCCCCAATGACTCATTTCTCAGACCAGAACCCACCTCCTAATGGTACACTCAGCTATTCATTTATCAATGGCTTAACCCACTGATGAACATTGTGCTCTCTCTCATGTTCCAAAAAACCTTTCAAAAGCCACACATATGACTTTTAAGGGACATATTAGTCCTGTATTATAGCAGTGCATTTTTTTTTGTTTTCTCTGGTATGTGTGTAATTGTTGCATAATATATATAAATAATATTATATATATATATACACATTGTTCATGTATATATTATAAAATGAACACAATGCTGCAATGGTATCATTTTTATTTAAATGGGCAATTATTATTAAATGGATTTAAATGGAAATTTACAGAATTTCACAAATTTACTGACATTTTTACTATTTTTAGTCTCTTTAATCTCTTGTTTTCCTTTGTTATATTTCCTTCTGCCTGAAGAACTTACTTTAATATTTCTTGTACTGCTCTTCAAGCAATACATTTTGCAGCTTTCTATATGTATCAAAAAATCCTTATTTTACCTTCAGTTTTGAAAGATACTTCAGTGTATGTCATATTCTAAGTTGGGAATTTTTTCTTTAAATATTTTAAAGATGTTCCATCATTGTCTTCCCCCTTGCATTGCTCCCCACAAGAATTTTCTTGTTACCCTTCTTACTCATCTGTGCATGGAATGCTGTTTTTCTTTATCTGTTTTTAAGATTTTTTCTTAAAATCTTATTCTTATGGAATAATTTTATTATTGTATGTCTTGGTATATATAGTTGTCTTAATGGCTCTTGTGCTTGAAGTTTGTATAGTTTAATGAATCTGTAAGTTTGTATTTTTCCTTAAATATGGAAAAAGTTCCGTCACTACCTCTGCAATATTTTTTATCCTGTCTTTCTTCTCCTTCAAGGACCCAAGTTACATGTAAATTTGGTTTTCTTACATTCTCCTACAGCTTACCGTTGCTGTATCCATTTTTCACTTTTATTTCTTCATTCTTTTTGCTTGATGGTCTCTATCTTTATGCCTTAATTCACTAATCTTTCCTTCTTCCATATACAATCTGTCATCAAACAAAGCAAGGTATTTCCAAGATATTATAATTTTTATCTCTAGAATCTCAGTTCCAGTCTTTAAAACATATTTTCAATGTCTCTACTTCATATGATCAATATTTACTTCAGCTTTTTTAACATATAGAATATGGTTATATTAACTATTGTAATTACCTTGTCCAGTAAACCTAAAATATGTGTCAGTTTAGGCTTAGATGTAGTTGATGGCTCTTTCTCTTTATCATTGTTTGTATATATATTTTTTTCCTTTGCATGCTAAGTGATTTTTTTATTATATGCCAGACATTATAAGTCTTACATTGTTGAATATGTGTTCCGTGTTGAATTGCATTCCCCAGAGAGGATATGTTCAAGTTGTAACCATCGGAAGCTCAAAATGTGAGCATATTGGGAAACAGGGCCATTGCAGAGGATAAGGTGAGATCATGTCAGAGTTGGCTGGGTCCCAAGCCAGAATGACTGGTGTCTTTATGAAGAGGGGAGATTTAGATACAGAGGAGGAAGTGTACAGAGGGAAGACATACAGAGAGAGTGCACTGTGAAGGGGGAAGATTGGAATGCTGCCTCTACAAGCCAAGGAATACACTAAGGAATAGTTCTTCCCTACACCCTCAGAGGAAGCATGGCCCTGCTGCCCCCTCATTTTCAAACTTCTGACTTCCAAAGCCATAAATGTCTGTTATTTTAAGCCACCCAGTTTTGAAACTTGTTATAGCATTCCTAGGTAACACCTACAGTGCTGGATGTTTGCATTCTGATAAAGATTTTTGAGCTTTGCCCTAGGCTGCAGTTAAATTTCTCAGACACAGTTTGATCCTTTTGGGTCTTGCTTTTAAACTTTTCTAACTGGTGGTAGAGTGGCATTTATTCTAGGATTTATTGTATCCCTTTACTGAGATAAAACCCTTCTTCTAAGCACTCCACCTAATGCTAAATAAATTAGTTTTTCCCATCCTGGCTATGTAAGAAACAGCTATCTTTCTGGCCATCTATGAGTTCCGAGTACCATTATTGCTAATTCTTTCAGGTGGTTATTTCTCTGCTGCAGGTAATTTCCTCTTAACTTTTCATTTATCAAAGCCAGATGAATATCTGGGAAAGGCTGCCGTTCTCTGTAGTCATCTACGTGTGCTCTCGGGCACTCTGCCACATAACTGCTGTTCTCTTTCTCTTCCCTGATTCTCCTCAGTCCTTGAGTCTCTGGGCTCCACCTGGCTTCCTCCTCTCTGAGCCATAGCCAGGAAACCCTCCCGAGGCAGTAAGGCCACCCCTAGTGCTCCCTTATTTAGTCTCTCAGAGATCTTGGCTCCTGTTGCCAAAACCACTCTTTCCCATATTCTCTCACTGTGTCCAGATTTTCAGCTGTTTCAGTTGTGAATGGTAGAGGGGGTGAGGTAAATCCAGTTCCTATAATGCTACTGGCCAGAGAGAGACAAGTCTTATTTATGTCTGTGTGAGTGTGTGTGTGTGTGTGTGTGTGTGTGTGTGAGTGTGTGTTATATTCATTCCTATTGGAAAGGCTTAGAAACAATGATACAAAAAGCAATAAGCACGTCTTGTATGTAGACTATAATCCTTTCACATACTTCCCATTTAGTGAAATCAGGGCTTGAAACCTGTCTGGTACAGAACTAGAGCAGAAATATGCCATTTAACATGAACTTGAAATATCTTGCCTTATAAGGTAGCGAGGAGGCTATTAATACTAGGTTTATACCCAAACGACCCAGGAATATACTTAACAGAGTCCAGCTAAATTAGACAGAGAAATTCATGAAGTATTAACTTCAGTGGCACAGAAATGTTTATGCCTATGATTTAATAATTATCATCATTGTAAAAATGCATGTTACCTTTGTTGAATGAGTGATAAGGTATAACTCATTATTATAAAACTGAAAGTAAAGGGGATGAATAAATGTTTTTACTTTCCCATCAAGGTACACAACTGCATTCCTGAAGCTGAAGGGAAATTTCTTTTATGGAAGTAGTATTTTACTAACAAATGGAGGTGTGATAGAATATTGATATCCCAGTTTTGCACTCCTTGCTAAGTTAATGGAAATCTATTTGCATTATTAATCACTGCCAACATTACAAAACAGAAAATGAGACATCATGTGTCTGCTGATGGAGGAATTAACAATATTAGAGTCTTGTCAAATAAATTAAATCTGGACCCGATTAAATCTGTGAATCTAATGATTTCAGAAAACACTTCAAAACAAAGCAAAGTGGGCTTGAAAAAAGATGGCAGATCTGTAAGAAGCAGGCAGTGAACCTCTCCAAAAGTCGCCATCTGGACACTGAAATATAGTGACTGGAGGAGGACAAGAAAGAAGGAAGTGGCTCCCATGGACCCAGGAAAGATCTGAAGAGCAGTTCAGGGCCCACGGAGAAGGTGAAGAGAGAAACTCCAACAAAGAAGAAGGAGGTGGCCTCCTATGACTTTTTCCTGTGTCAGGAATCCCGGCGCGACTGAAGCGGTTCAAATCTGCGGACATGCGGTGACTGCCAGCGCCCCTGGGGGCCTCCATGGAAGAATGCAAGAAGCAGTGGTGCAGAGAAGCAGAAGCCGTGAAGGACACACTGACTGGCGGTGAGTACTGACGCCCAGCAGTCCCGCGAGAAAGAGCGACTAGCCAGGTGCCATTGTGGGGGGGGGCAGCAGCTGAACTTGAAACTCAGGGCAGCCACCAATCCATCCATGGCTCCAGTGGGGACCTCTGCGGAGGAACGTGAGACGCCGTAGTACAGAGAAGCGGCGACTGTGAAGGACACAATGACTGGCAGTGAGTGCTGACACCCAGCCGTCAGGCACGCAAGAGAGCCACTAGCCAGGCGCCATTGTGGGGGGGCAGCAGCTGAGCTGAGAACTCAGGGCGGCTGCCATTCCATCCACGGCCCCAGTGGGAACCTCCGCAGAGTAACGCGAGACGCCACAGTACAGAGAAGCACCAGCCGAGAAGGACACACTGACTGCTGCTTTTCTTCCTGGTATTCCAAGAATCTCCTAAGAGTTTGAAATACTAGCAATAAAGCAGCCTACCATAGGCAATTTACAAACAGCAACTCAGGAATTAAACTAAAGAAAGAAAAGAAAATGAGACCACACTTAAACAAGATGCAACCCCACACATCCAGTTCAGCAAAGGCAAACCCAGGGGGCAGCGAGGTGGGACAAACCGAAAGCCACCCACCTGACATCTCTGAAGTGGTAACAACATAGCAGTTGAATGAGGCTCTGGAAAAATTTAAATCAGAAATAATTTCTCAGATAACTGCGGAGATAATGTCCACAATGAAGACCATGCTTAAGGACGCTAGAGCAGACACAGACAAAAAAATAGATGAGCTTAAGAAAATGATGGAAGCCATGAATGCTCAGCATAAGAAAGAAATGGAATCCATAAAGCAGATTCAAGCAGATATCCAGGAGAACAAAAATTCCTTTGGAAGTATTTGTAGCAGATTAAGCCAATGTGAGGATCTCAGATATAGAAGACAGGCTTGCAATTAATGATCATGAAAAGAAAGAATTCTTAAAAATAGCAAGGGACAATGAAAAATCAATCCAGCAGCTGCTAGATGATGCAAAGAAGAATAACTTAAAATTGATTGGAGTCAATGAAAAAGCAGGAGATAAATGACATCAGAACACTGTTCACAGACATCATCACAGAAAATTTCCCTGGTAGAGAAAAAGAATTTGGCATTCAGATAAGTGAGGCTTATAGAACTCCAGTTAACCACGATCAAAAAAAAAATCTTCAGCCAGGCATTTCATAGTCAAGATTCCAGAAATTCAACATAAGAGTAGAATCTTAAAAGCTGTTAGGGGAAAAAAACAAATCACCTATAAAGGAAAGCCCATCAGAATCACAGCAGACTTTTCAGCACAAACCCTCAAGTCAAGAAGAGCTTGGAATGATGTATTTCAAGTTCTAAAGGAAAATAATCTTCAACCTAGATTGATGTACCCCGCAAAACTATCTATCAAAATTGATGGAGAAGTAAAATACTTCCATGACAAAGAACATCTGAGAAAATTTATAACCACCAAACCAGCACTCCAAAATGTTTTGAAGGACATTCTAGAAAGGGATAACAAGGACTACAACTCCAGAAACCCCAACAAAAGGAATCCACCAGGCAGAGCAAATGATTAAAGAGAGGGAGGGAAAACAAAAATAAAAAGAGGGGGAGCCAACAACAAGAAAATAACATGACAAGAATAAGTCAATACATATCAATTTTAACCATTAATGTTAATGGTCTCAATTCACCAATCAAAAGGCACAGACTGGCAAATTGGATCAAGAAGCAAGATCCAACAATATGCTGTATACAAGAAACACATTTAATTCAAAAAGAAATTCATAGACTGAAAGTCAAAGGATGGAAAACAATACTCCATGTGACAAGAACCCAGAAAAAAGCAGGGGTAGCTATTCTTTTCACAGACAAAGTGAATTTCAAACCAAGAATGATTCAGAGAGATAAAAAAGGTCACTACATCCCTGTAAAGGGAACAATCCAAGAGGAAGAGATAACAATCATAAATATATATGCAACAAATACCAGTGCACCCAACTATATAAAACAAATATTAATGGACATGAAAAATCAAATAACCACTAATACAATTGTATTGGGGGATCTCAATACTCCACTGTCACAAAAAGACAGATCAACTAGACAAAAAATCAACAATGAAATATTACAACTGGACCAAACTTTGGAACAAATGGACTTAGTAGATGTCTACAGAGTGTTCCACCCCACAACATCAGAATGCACATACTTCTCAGCTGCACATGGCACATTCTCCAAAATAGACCACATACTACCTCATAGAACCTGCTTAAGTAAGTGCAAAGGAATTTAAATTATCCCATGTGTACTATCAGACCATAGTGCAATGAAATTGGAAATCAATGGCAAAAGAAACCACAAGAATTTGCTAAACACATGGAAATTAAATAGCACCCTACTGAACAACCAATGGGTCACAGATGAAATTAAAGAAGAAATTAGACACTTTCTGCAATTGAATGATAACGACAGTACAACATACTGGAACTTATGGGATACAATAAAAGCAGTCCTAAGAGGGAAATTTATAGCATTAAATTCCTATATCAAGAAAACAGAGCAAGCACAAATAAACAACCTAATGGTGAACCTCAAACTTCTAGAAAAACAAGAGCAGGCTAAGCCAAAAGCTCATACAAGGGAGGAAATTATAAAGATCAGAGCAGAAATTAACATATTGGAGAATAAAAAAACAATACAAAGAATCAACGAATCCAAGAGTTGGTTCTTTGAAAGATTAAATAAAATCAACAAACCCTTATCCAACCTTATTTAAAAAAAGGAAAGAAAGTACTCAAATCCATGCAATTAAGAATGAAAAGGATGATATCACAACGGACTCTGCAGAAATCCAGAAGATCATCTATACCTACTTTCAAAACTTGTATTCTAATAAGATGGAAAATGCAGAAGAAATGGACAGATTCCTAGGTACATATGAATTACCAAAGCTCAACCAAGAAGATATAAAAATCCTAAATAAACCAATAACAATCAATGAAATCGAAGATGTAATTAAAAGCCTCCTAACAAAGAAAAGCCCAGGCCCTGATGGATTCACTGCTGAATTCTACAATAAATTTAGAGAAGACCTAACACCACTACTTCTCAAACTCTTTAATGAAATTGAAAGAGAAGCAATACTCCCAAATTCATTCCTGGAAGCAAGCATTACCCTGATACCAAAACCAGAGAAGGACCCAACTAAGAAAGAGAACTATAGACCAATCTCCCTCATGAACATAGATGCAAAAATCCTCAATAAGATACTGGAAAACAGAATGCAGCAAATCATTAAGAAGATTATACACCATGACCAAGTTGGATTCATCCCAGGGATGCAGGGATGGTTCAACATACGTAAATCAATCAATGTAATACACCATATTAACAGAACCAAGGACAAAAATCATATGATCATCTCAATAGATGCAGAAAAAGCTTTTGATAAAGTCCAGCACCCATTCATGATAAAATCCCTACAGAAAATTGGAATAGATGGTCTTTATCTCAATCTGATAAAAGCTATCTATGACAAACCAACAGCCAATATCATACTAAACGGACAAAAACTGAAAGCCTTCTCTCTAAAATCAGGAACAAGGGGCTGGTGAGATGGCTCAGCGGCTTAAGCGCCTGCCCGGCAAGCGCGAGGGCCCGAGTTCGACTCCCGGAACCCACATACGAAAAAGGGGCCGGTGATATCGCTCAGTGTCACGGGCGTCTGCTGGCGCGCAAGGTCCTGAGGTCGACCCCCCGGTACCCACAAAAAATAAAAAAATAAATAAAAAAAATAAAATAAAATCAGGAACAAGACAAGGATGTCCACTGTCTCCACTCTTATTCAACATAGTCCTGGAAACTTTAGCCAGAGCAATTAGACAAGAGAAAGAAATAAAAGGAATTATGATTGGAAAGGAAGAATTTAAATTATCATTATTTGCAGATGACATGATACTCTACATAGAAGACCCCAAAAACTCCACTAAAAAATTGCTAGATTTAATAAGCAAATTCAGTAGTGTAGCTGGATACAAAGTCAACACCAAAAAATCAATAGCCTTCCTGTACACCAATAACAAACTCACTGAGAGAGAAATTAGGGAAACAACACCTTTCACAAACACATCTAAAAAAATGAAATACCTAGGAATCAATCTCACAAAGGAAATAAAAGACCTCTACACTGAAAACTACAGTACTCTGAAAAAGGAGATTGAAGAGGATATCAGAAAATGGAAAGATATCCCTTGCTCTTGGGTCGGAAGAATCAATATAGTGAAAATGGCCATACTTCCAAAAGTGTTATAAAGATTTAATGCAATTCCGATCAAAATTCCAACAACATATCTCACAGAATTACAGAAAACAATCCTAAAATTCATCTGGAACCAGAAGAGACCTAGAATAGCAAAGACAATTCTGGGCAACAAAAGCAAGGCAGGGGGCATCACAATCCCTGATTTGAAATTATACTATAAAGCTACTGTGATAAAAACAGCATGGTGTTGGCAAAAAAAAGACCTGAAGATCAATGGAATAGAATAGAAGATGCAGAAACAACTCCAGACATACTAAGCCACCTTATCTTTGACAAAGATGCCAAACACATTCACTGGAAGAAAGATAGCCTCTTTAATAAATGGTGCTGGAAAAATTGGCTCTACATATGCCGAAAATTAAAATTAGACCCATATCTTTCACCATGCACTAAACTAAATTCAACATGGATCAAAGAACTAAATATTAAAACAGAAACATTAAATTTCCTGGAAAATAGAATAGGTAAAACTCTTGAAGACATTGGTGTAGGCAAAGATTTTATGAATAAAACCCCCATCTCACAGGAAGTAGCACAAAGAATCAACAACTGGGATCTCATCTTATTAAAAAGCTTTTGCACAGCAAGAGAAACCACCAACAGAGTGAAGAGACAACCCACAACTTGGGAAAAAATGTTTGCCAGCTGTTCCTCAGACAAAGGATTACTATCGAGAAAATACAAAGAACTCAAAAAAATCAGACCTCCCAAATTTAAAGACCCAATCCAAAAATGGGCATCTGAGATGAATAAACACTTCTCAGATGAAGAAATACAAATAGCAAATAAATATATGAAAAAATGTTCATCACTAGTCATCCAAGAGATGCAAATGAAAACAACACTGAGATTCCATCTCACCCCAGAAAGAATGGCTGTTATCAAGAAGTCAACTAATAACAAATGCTGGAGGGGCTGTGGGGAAAAAGGAACCCTTCTCCGCTGTTGGTGGGAGTGTCAACTGGTGCAGCCACTGTGGAAATCCGTGTGGAGACTCCTCAAAAAACTGGGATTGGAGGTCCCATTTGACCCAGCTATTCCCCTTCTGGGTATCTTTCCAGAAGAATTAAAAACATCGTACCACAGCGATATATGTGCACCCATGTTTATAGCAACACAATTTGTAATAGCTAGATTGTGGAAACAACCCAAATGCCCATTAACCGAGGAATGGATACAAAAGATGTGGTATTTCTACACAATGGAGTACTACTCAGCCATAAAGAAAGATAAACTGGAAACTTTTATAGGTAAATGGATGCAACTCAAGAAAATACTCACAAGCGAAATAAACTGGATGCACATTTGTAAACATCGTATTGTCTCCCTAATATGAAAATGCAGTTTCACTGTGATTATTCCATTCCTTAGTCTTCTATTTTTACCTAGCTTTTACATGGCTTAATCTTATACTGAGTAATATTTTTCTCCAAAAGATATTTGTACATTCTCTAATGCTTGAGTTTGTTAATACATAAGAATGTTTACTTGTTGTCTTTAAAAAAATTAAATAAATAAAAATCCTGCACTGTGAAAAAAAAAATAAAGCAGAGATACGGAAACTCTGACAAAGAATTTAAAGAACAAAGAAGAAATGCCCTTGCTGTATCCAAATGCAGATGCAGAAGGAATTGCTGAACTCAAGAGGATCACAGTAGAAACTGCCAATTGAGAGAAAAAAAGCCAGGAGAGGCGGGTGGAAGGGACTATCCAGGAGGTCTGTAAAAACAAAAAAACAAAAAAACAAAAACAAAAAGTAAAATAAAACAAAATAAAACAAAAAAAGTTAACCATCTTAAAAAAAAAAAAAAGCAAAGTGAACAAGCAAGTCAGCAAAATTCATACTGTGGGACATCCTACAGAATCAGTAATATGGGTTTTTCAATGAATTAAAAAGTACAAGTCAAGCATGTGGTAGCGTATGCTGTAGTCCCGGCACACCAAAGGCTGCCATAGGAATCACATGAGCCAAGAAGTTTGAGATGAACCTGGGTAAAATAGCAAGACCCCACCTCAAAAAAGTACAAAAACTATAGTGTTCAGAAGTACACATTTTGTTACAAAGCCATAAAGAAGAACCTGTACATGGTTATTATATAGAACGAAACAGTGGTCACTTGTCCAGTGTTTACTTTTATAGGGGACAGAAAAGAGGAGCATACTTGGGACAGACTGAGGAAATATGTGGCTGGCAAAGTTGTTGCTGACTTGCATGGTGGCTACAAAAGCACTCATGCTACATTTACCTATACATGTCTACCATGTACTCTTTTCATATCCTATAACATTTTATAGTAAAAGTAGTTTGGTAAAACAATACACACTAATGAGAACAAAGCAAAGCAAGGAAGTGAATATTTATTAGAATGAGAAAATAAAATATTTACTAATTTTAAAATTTTAAAACTGGGAATTAACACAAATGTCACAAAATTCCCAAAATAACATGATATTCTTTATCATCTAACTCAGACACACCTCTACAATCCATTTTATAGCTACACCTTTGGCTCCATACAATTTGACCTCTCTTAAATTTTATTTACCCTTTTCTATATATGATAAAAGATAACCCACTATTTGCTGTAACAGGATGGATCAAAGAGTGTTTTCATTCTTCAGCTTCAAAAAGTTTCTTTCAACTCTATAATTCAGTATGGATATGTCATGCATAACAGCAACACAAATGCCTTTAAAATTTCCTGGTATGATATTCTAGGTTGTACAACTGATCAGATAATTACTGTACTACATAAAAATGGACTTACTGAGGGAACTGGGTAAGAGATTTGTCACTGGAATACTTTTTCTTTCAGGCTATTTCACTGTGTCAAAGACGATTTTGCATGCTATCTCCTCTGGATAGATGTGTCAGGACAGAGTGAGGCACGTACGCTCCACTCTGATCCCCTGGTTGGGATTAGAAGCATCAACATTCACTACGGCTGCGCTTGCTGTAGTAGCACTACTTCCGACTCACCCCATAACACACGGATGTTGTAATGTATTCTATTTCTCATGGTTTCTAATCAGATCCTGGAAGAAAGATGATATTTATAATGGCATATCTTGCAATAACAAGTCTATTTCGATGAGGAGAGATCTTCCTTTTGATTAGGAACTAATGAGAACATAATGTCTGTTTACAGTTTTTACAGCTGATATTTGGAAGAATTCCTACACATTGTTGTCCGGATCAGTGCAGTTCAAGCCTTGATTTTTCTTTCCACTTCCCTTTACTTCACGTGGCGGCTCCTGTAAGACCCACTTTTGTGACACTATGACCTCTGGCCCTGAGTCTTAGTGGCATGTATTGGATGGATGCAGTGGCTATCGGAGGATTCCTGAAAACCAGAGGAAGTTAGCAACAACTAACTTCAAGCTGATAGAAAGGTTTCAAAAATAAAAACGGTAATACAACCAAAATAGCTTTTTTTTTGTTATAGTAATGGAGACTGAAAACAGGGCCTTTGCACTGAGCTATATCTCCAGCCTTTTTCTTTTACCTTTTATTTATTTTATTTATTTTTTTTTATGTTTTACCCAGGGTCTCATTACATCACTAAGTTCCCCAGGCTGGTTGGAACGTGGCCTCACCACCCAGAGTGCTGGAATTGCAGGCATGTGCCAACATGCCTAGCTTAAAATACCTTTTATACCCTTTCCCAGATTCCCTTATTGCTATTAGTTTACCCCATTTGCTTTATTATTTTGTATATGTTCTCTCTTGTCATTTACTCATTTATTATCACATGGATTCAAAAAGTTGTATTTATTCAATGGTTTTTAATTGAGTCATATATTTATCATTTTGGTCATCAGATATGTGGCTATGAAGAGCACCTTCTAGCTAATATCTATGTCCCTGTCAATACCCCTGTACTTATTTGAGCACTTTATTTTCTGGATTAGCAAGGTTTTTGGCAGGGTCACTTTAAACCTGCCTCAACCCTGGTACATTTCCTAATTCCTAAAAGCCCCAAATGCCTTTAGTGGAAATTTTGAGTATATTTTTCCTAGTAACTTTTTTATTTGACTTTTCCAAAATTAACAATGTCTTGAAGATTAGGGGAAACTACAACAAAAATATATCCTTTTCACAGTAGCCATGGACTAAATAATTTTCAAAGAGTCATTTTTGTTCCAATACACTCTACCATTTTAAAATTTTTAAGAGGGTTCATTTAAAAATGTCCAACTCTCACTTCCCTCTAAAGTAGGCAATTTATAACAGCACAGGAACAAACACCATTTGTCAAAGCTTCAGCCAAAATTCTCTCCATTTGCCAAGCAATTTCGATTATGAAAGAATGTTGGGCTAGGCATGTAGTAGCTAGTGTGGACTTGTCCAGACAAAAATCAGAAATGTAATTACAAGACAGCTTCAGGTGTGAAGCAATGAATAGAACAAGTACTGTTTTTAGCTGTTTTGAGAGAAAATTTTATCTAATTTTAGTGTAGGAAAAAATGCCAAATTTCCAAAGAAATGCACTCATTAGTCTTTAATGTAAAAAGAGTGGAAAAATACTCTGGACCAAATATATTAAATCAAGATGTTCATATTCTTTAGCATTAAAAATATAAGACGTGTGATCAAAATAGACCATGAATGCCTAAATTAAAAAAAAATTGTAGTAAGATGTATTGATATTAATCCCTTCAGAAAACTTCCTTTGCTTCAAACACATTTTTCCCATTGTTCCTGCCACTTTCTGAAGCAGTTCTGGAAGTCCTCTTTCACGAGTGTCTTTTCAAGGTGTGATCAGAAACATGGTGACTATTGCTGAGTGCAATGCAAAAGAAAGGCAAGCTCATAAAAATATTAAAATGTGCTTCATCTACTCTTTTCAACAAATATGGCACCATGCAACTTCTTGTTGTTCACCAAAGTCAAAATAACCGTGAAAAGTAAACATTTTAAATTGATTCAGGACATTGAGGCAGATACAACAGCACAACTAAAGACACTCATGGAAGAAAACTTCAGGGAGTGGCAAGAGGTAAGTGTGTTTGAAGTGAGGGGCTAGTATTTTGAGAAGATTCATGGCAATGTGTCTTTGACCATAATATTTTTTTTTTTTTTTGTGGGTAGCGGGGGTCGACCTCAGGACCTCACGCGCCAGCAGGTGCCTGTGCCGCTGAGTGATATCACCAGCCCGACCAAGAAGGAGTGAAACAAATCAGGCACACATTTTCTTTTTTTTGTGTGTGTGTGGGTACCGGGGGTCAAACTCAGGACCTCGCGCACCAGCAGGCGCCTGTGCCGCTGAGCGATATCACCCGCCCTTTTTTCGTATGTGGGTTCCAGGAGTCGAACTTGGGCCCTCCTGCTTGCCAGGCAGGTGCTTACGCTGCTGAGCCATCTCACCGGCCCGACCGTAATATTTTTTTATTTAAACAAGTGCTATAGGGCCGGTGAGATGGCTCAGCGGCATAAGCCCCTGCCTTGCAAGCGCGAGGGCCCGAGTTCGACTCCCGGATCCCACATACGAAAAAGGGGCCGGTGATATCGCTCAGCGGCACGGGTGCCTGTTGGCACGCGAGGTCCTGAGGTCGACCTCCCGGTACCCACAAAAATAAAATAAAATAAAATTAAATTAAATTAAATAAAAAAAAAACGTGCTATAATTTTTGGTGACACCTTGTAAATCGATATTTAAACAGTTATAGTACTTGTTCTGAAACTCATATGATATAATCTTATGAGCAAAAATAGTGTATAGACTTCTAGTTAGCCAGGGTTGTATTTAACAGAGAAATTACCAGAGTGGAATTTGGAAGACAAATTTGAACTTCATTTCTGCTAACAATATTTCCTTACCTCTCCAGGACACAGGGTAAATATATGTAAAATGAAGAAATTAAACCATGTCTTGTTGATTTTTTCTACTGTTTATTTTCATTTATTTCTAGTCTAATATTTATTATATCACTCCTTCTGTTAACTTTGGGGTTAATTTGTTCTTTTTCTGGTTCCTTGAGGTATTATTTGCTTATTTAAGAGCATTCTTTTTTCTTAATGTAGGAATTTACCACTATAAACTTACCTCTTACTACTGCTTTTGCTATATCTCAAGTTTTTTTTTTTTTTTCTTGTGGGTACCGGGGGGTCAACCTCAGGACCTCGCGCGCCAGCAGGCGCTCATGCCGCTGAGCGATATCACCGGCCCCTTTTTCGTATGTGGGTTCTGGGAGTTGAACTCGGGCCCTCGCGCTTGCCGGGCAGGCGCTTAAGCCGATGAGCCATCTCACCGGCCCTATATCCCAAGTTTTGGTGTGTGTTTCCATTTTTCTTTTTTTAAAGGTACTGTTTTATTTCTTCTTTTTATTTCTTCTGTGATTTAGTGAAGAATGTGATGGTCAATCTTGATTGTGACAACATGATTGGCTTGGAGGTGCCCAGGGGACTGACAGAGCACATTTCTGGGGTGTGTGTGGTTGGCTCATGGAGGCATGACATTTACCTTGTTTCCTCGCTCTTTCCTTTCGGTGCTGCTTCCCTTCTCTCTTTCCTGACATGCATGCCCTGCTCTCTTTCCAGCATGCCCTGCTGTCCTTCCTCCATGCTGCTCCTGCTTTGGAGCCAGCCATCAATGAACTGGATCCACGAAACACTGACTTAAATGCAACCTATCCTCCTTTAACTGTGGGTGTCAGGTGTTGGGTACCAACAACATGAAAGCTAATGGAGAAAACTGGGAGGGAAATGGGGGTGTTGTTATGATTGACCCTCACCATGTTGTTTAGGAGCTTTTGCAATTGTTTTGTGGGAGGAGTTTAGGAAGATTTGAAGATGTGAGCTAGAGAAGACTTAGAACTCTATAGGAGGAGCCCGATTTTTGATTTCAGTCAGAGTTCAGAAGGCCAGAATGCTAATAAGAATTCACATCGTTAAGGTCAGGTACCAAACAGGAGGTGGCTGCTGAAGAAATTGATGCCATTGAATAGAAACCAGGTATTTTGTACAATGATAAGAAGAAAGATGCCTTGAAATCTCTAAGTCTTACGCATGGCAGGTTCAAGGGTACAAAAGTGTAAACCTTTTGAGAAGAGAGCCCCTGGGTTTCCTACTTGGAGGAGCTTCCTAGAGAACTGATTCCCCAGGACATATTTCACTGTGCTCAGTCAACCAGACAGAACTGCTGCTATCATGGTCCAAGTGGGCCTGGCTGCTGCTTCAGCTGAAAACAGACCTGGTGTTGTCTATTTGGTATATTCTCTACTGGAAAAAAGAATGCAAGAGTTGTGGAGTCAGGCTGAATTCTACCCAGATCTCAGAGTAAGATCTGGAAGGCCAAGCAATGAGTTTCTGAGAAGGTAGCACCTGAAGCTCTGAGAATGAAGCCAAAGATGCAGTGAAGACCCCAAGAAGTCAGAGGTGTCAGGAGCAAAGAACATCTTCAAGGAAACTATAGGCAGCAAGCAAAGCCAGCCCAAAAGAGTACCATGTAGGCTACAACCAGCATGGCCATAGGGATAGGTCCCCCCAGGCTCTCTGGAACCCATATATCATCACTGTGTGCCTCAGATACAAAATATGGAGCTATAAGACTTAATGCTCATTTTTGGGGGGTCTGATTCATTTCTATTCCTCTATTCCTCACTTTTGGAATGAGGATGTTTATCCTTTGCCATTGTACCTTGGAATTCTGTAGCTTCTTTTTAATTTTTTCAGAGGTTCACAGCTAACAATTTGCCTTGAGTCTCAGAAAAGACTTAGACTTTTGAAAAATCCTGGAGCTGAGGAAAGGATTTGTGATTTATCTGGGGACTAAGTATGGTTTAAGGTTATGCTTTTGGGTTTTATTTTTATTTTTTGTTTTTTGTGGGTACTGGGGGTCGACCTCAGGACCTCGAGCACCAGCAGGCACCCATGCTGATGAGCGATATCACTGGCCCTTTTTTCATATGTGGGTACCGGGAGTGAAACTCAGGACCTCACGCTTGCCAGGCAGGTGCTTATGCCACTGAGCTATCTCACCAGCCCTGCTTTTGGGTTTTAAATTGACAAAAAAAAAAAAAAAAAAGAGGATGGGGTGTGATGATTAAGGTTTGTCAACCTGACTGGTTTAGAAGTTGCCCAGGGGATTGCTGGAGCACATTGCTGGATGTGTCTACATGGGTCAGGGGGAATGAATTTGGGATTATTGAAGTCTCTATCTGCTCTTTCACACTTTTCTCTCTAGCACTGTCTCTCTGCTGTGCTTCCGTGTACCCATGAACTAAGCAGCTTTGATCAGCCACACTTTCCCACCACAATGTTCCTGCCTTGCAGCCAGCCAAACATGGACTGAACCCTCTGAAACTGTGAATCAAATGAACTTCTACTCATTTAAGTTGTCAGTGTTAGCTGTTGCATCCCAACAAAGAGAAAGCTAATACAGAAAAATGCATTATTTAATTTCTACATATTTCTTTAATTTTCCAAAATTCTTCTCCTTATTGGTTTCTAATTTCTTACTATTGTAATTAGAAAAAATAATTGATATGATTTCAATCTTAAATTTGTGGAAACATATTTTATAGACTAACATAAAGTCTATCCTGGAGCAGATGTAGTTTGCTGTTATTGTTGGATGAAATGCTTTGAATACATCTGTATGTTTCACTTGATTTATAGTGTTATTTAAATTCATTGCTTTTTAATTAATTTTCTATGTGGATGCCCTAATTGTTGACAATAAGACATTGGCGTCCCCTACTCTTTATGTACATTTCAATTTCTCCTTTGAGTTTTGTTAATTTTCATTTTATATATTTAGGGTCTCCAATGTTAAGTGCATATGTATTCATTATTATATACTCTTGATGATTTGGACTCCTTTATATAGTGACTTTTTTGTCTTTTATGACATATTTTAACTGAGATTCTATTTTAGGGTGATAATTTCATGGAATGTCATTTTTCATGTCTTCATTTTTAGTTTATGTGTATCTTTGAGGATAAAATAATTTTTTAAGGCAATACAGTAAAATAGCAGATTGTAACTTGTTCTGTGAACATTATGCAGTATGAGCAAATGTTTCTAATAAATTTCAAGTTGGTAATAAGTGGTGTCTTGTAATACAAGTAGTACCTGATGCCAAACATAAAATATCACAACTGGGCCAATTGTTTCTCTCTCTCTCTCTCCCTCTCCCTCTCCCTCTCTCTCTCCCTCTCTGTCTCTTTACAGAATTGTGGGTTATCATCTCCCGACAGCAAGAAGTTATGGAGGAGATATTGTCTGCAGAGGAGGAGGAAAAAAGGAGAAGGAATCCCTCACTTCAAATTAAATTAGGGAGATGTGTGTGTAAAATGTGGGAAACAGTGTAAAATTTTGTAGAAAACACCACCCAAATAAAGCTATAGCAGTGCAAGTGATGAATCTATTTAAGGAAATGCAATGTCGCATTTCTGTAAAATCCTCAAAAAGGGGCAAAAGCAGGTGTCATTGGATAGGCTTCTTGTTAAAGAAGCACAAAAAGAAAAAGATTCCCCTGAGCCAAGAGAGAGCAGTGATTCTGTTAGTGATAGTGAAAATTGTTCTGCGCAATAACCCTCCTCTCTCTTGTCTCCCTCACACTAGCCACGAAAGTTTTCAAAGGTGAGTGCAGGTTAATTTGCTTATTTTTCTTTATGCTTTGTATTCTTTATTGTTTTGTGTCATATTATAGTATTGTAATCATTTTGTATGAATATTTTTGGGTTGTGAAATGAATCATCTGAGTTTCCATTGTTTCTTACAGGGAAATTGCCTTGATATAAAAGTGCTGTGGATCACAAGCATATTTCCAGAACGAATTATGCTTTGCAAACCAAAGTTTTACTATATATATATATATATATATATATATATATATATATATATATATATCGCAACAGCAACAAGCTTCTAAAATGCCCTTTGATAAGATTTGACCCATGGTGCAGGAAGGAGGGCAAAGTTGTTTGTGGCAAGTAGAAGAAGACTGCAAAAGCAAGCAAGCAAGCAAGGGACCTTAACTGCGTCTTTCCGTCCCCTTTATCTTATCCAGGCTACTTAGGGTGGGTAGCACTCACACACTTAATCCTAGTGCCCTTGGGCTTATCATTGCACCATGAATCAATTTCAGAGTCACACACTCTAGATCCAGCTACCTCTGAAAAAGCCCCACCTATGTCTTCCTGAGGTTTTGGCGGGACATCTAGACACAAGTTGTAATAATGAGTGAGAGAGGCTATAACTGAATCACAGTTATCGTTCACAGCTGGGAGTGAGGTTGCTTTCCTATTTCTGAGGGCCTGGATGAATATGATTCTTGAGGGTTTCTGGTTTCTGATCACAGTGAGAGATCCCATAACCAAGTTACAGAGACTCCTCAGGATATATTGCAGGACAAAAGTTGCAGGAGCTGACACGTAAGGCATGGATGCCTCCTCCTGGAGATCCATTCTGATTATAGAACCAAGGTGAAATGGGTTGCAACTGAGTCCACAGAAGGTGAAGGACATTTCTGGTTCTTTACTATGGTCAGCAAGCTTGCCACTTGGGTGTGAACCTGATTTCATAAAAGAGCTTTCTTCAGTCTAGGGCTATACCAGGATTTTGTAATCTCCCACATGAATCCCCAGGCTCCCAAGTCACATCTGTATATGGATGGCTGCCAAATTCTTGTTGCTGTGGAGGATACTCCTCTTTTACCATCTTGCTGTCATTATGCAGAAAACATTTCTGATTAAATTCTTTTATCCAATTTTCCATTCCAATCACTGTTGTTCATTAATATAATATTTTTCTCCATATCAGCTCTGCTGCCTGACATGTCTTTCTTTTTCAGCAAGAAATGGCCTATGTTTATAGCTAAGTAGTTTCCCCAGCCCATTGCTTGTCCACAGAAATATGAGAGCCCACAGGCATTAATTTTCCCTTTTTACTATCTCAATGTCTTTTCATCAAATCTGGTGGCAGTTTTCTTTTCCGTATAACTCTCTTACACTTTGAAAATTCATGATGAAACTAGAGGACAACACTGCTTACCCAAAAAATCCATACCTACAGGTTTTTGAGAAGGGTCTCCATTTCTATTTACACACGAAACTTCTACAGGATAGTGCCCTTCATAAACTTAGTATCCTTGCTGTGAATGACAAAGTATTAAAAATCTAAAGAAATATTTAAAAATGAAATAATTGACTGTGGTAATGCTTTCTAAAGTTAAATAAAAGGAAGACTGAAAACTGATCACTGAGTTTTATGCATGAGTCTTGGTGATAGCCTTGATAAATGCTTTCAGTGGAGGGGCAGATGGGCTCCTGATTAGACTGTGTTTAGGAGTGAACAAGAGAAAAGTGATGAAGATATCATATACACACTATGTTGTGAAGAAGAGAAAACGTGGAATTTATAGGAGTATTTTTAAAGAAAAATATATTACAAGTTTGTTTTGATGTAAATTTTTTGTCGACATAAAAATCTGTGACCTTATGTTGGCACATGGATAACTCATTGTTTTAACAGAAAAGACAGCATAGAATATGAATTTTGATGTAACTTAGAAGCAGTTTGCTACTGAGAAGATGATGAAGTTCTAATCTAGTGGCTTCTATTCTTTTCAGGTTAATGTGAAAAGCAAAGTCATATGCTATTGGTGGTAACATTTGCTATATGAAATAGATATAAAATAAGTGTCTTTATGGAGGATCTATGGCCTCAAGGCCTAGTTGACTACTTAGTAGACCTGAAGTCACATCTGAAATTTGTTTGGTAATTCTTAAGTGAGTCCATGTTCTTCTCCACCCATATTTGGCTATTCACATGTGAATATATGGCAGTCATAAAGTTAGCTTTTCCCCAGTGAGGTCAGGGGAAAGAGGAAAGTATAAAGCGTTGGTTTGTGATGTATGACCAGTGACTACAGTAGTGCAGCCAGTTGAGATCAGTAAATGAGAAAGTAAAAGCACTATTTGTTGTATTCAGGGTTTACAGGGGAAGAGATTTAATACAGGACTCATAATCCAAAGGATTATTTTATAATATTTACCCAAAAAGTCACTTTCAAGAGAGTGCCAGAAATCTGTCCGCACACTAGAGACCCAAAACATCCAGCTGAGGGCCTGGATCCCATGGCAACATCCTACACAAGTCCAGCTCAAGACCTAGAGCCCGTGAAAACATCCTCTACGAGTCCAGCTGGAGGCCTAGAGCCCATGACAAGACAATGTCTCATGTATCAAGGATCTGCACTGGGAAGACACAAAAGTCAGTGGTGGAAGCTAGAAAGTCTGCACCAGCGGGATGAAGGATCTGTGCCAGCAGGCTGAGGGATCTGCACTGGAGCCAGGAAGCGATACTCAAGGTAAGGACCAGAGCTCCCCCAAAGAGAACTGCAGCCATCCTCAGTGACAGCAAGGACCCGAGCTCCTCTGAAGATGAGAAAGCTGAGTTCATATAAGGAAAACCAGTGTGACAAGCTTCTCCAGGAGAATCAACAGCACACCATCTTCTGCTCCAGTTCTGCTTTTATGCTGTTAGCAACAATCCTCAGGTGGCCCTCCATACCCAGAACCACGCTGATTCAGTTTAGCTGGGTGTTACAAGTTGACCATTAGTTAATCCACCACACTATTATACTCCCATTTATATTCTAGTGTTGCCTATTATAACCTATTCATAATAGCATTATTCGTCTTAAAATAGCTGAAAATAGATTACAAACTTTTACTTTTAGAATTTGAGGTTGCCACTAAAATACAACAGTACTTTTTTCTTTTATTGATCACACTGCATACTATAGTAACTTTATTACATACTGAATGCCTACCTTGCTCAAAGATCTCTTACATGGATCTTCATCAAGTGACAACCATAATAATTGTACAGCTGGGAATTTTATGTAATATTTAATTATAAATTAATTAAACATAAGGAAGGAAATAATTTTCCTGGTTTCACACATAATAAAAGTTCTTTGTCAATTTTTTTTCCAAGCTGGATTCCATCTCCAAAGCACAGAAATAAAAGCTCTAGGCAAAACTGAGAATATCGGTTTTGAAAGGAACAGTAGATTATCCATTCCAAGTTCCTTCTTTAAGAGAGAAATCTCAGAGCTTATTTTGAATTTGCTAACAAAATGAGTTAGAAGATGAATAAGACCTCCAGTGTCATCGTAAGGGACAGTAGATTCTCTGGTCAGATCAGATGTTATAGAAACAAGGACCATAAAAATTGTCTAAGGAAGCAGCCAAGCACATAATTTGTCCTTTAAGGAATTCTGAAAGCTACTGCCCTGGGCCTTGTAGAAAAGGCCAAAAAGTCCACCCAAAGTTGGGATCAGCTGGGCTGCATCCATTTTATTCAGTGGTGCCTTGAACTAGCACTCTATGTCTATGCCACTGAAGATTGGTCAGCACGTTTGGGTCACCATTCCTCTCAAAGGCTAGAAGGTATGGAGGGCTGTTTTTCAGACCATTCCAGAATTGTATTCCTTTTGCTGAATTAATGGAAAGGATTGGAGAGACCACTGAATCAATGAGTTGAGTCAAACCACTGAGTAATATGGTAAGCATATTCTGTGTTCCAAGGCTAAGATTAAGATGGTAGAAAGAAATGAAATTGATTTTATATAAAGGCCCTGGAACCAGAGAGTTGAAACAACATTCTACTGAACTCATAGAATGAAAAGACTTAACTAAAGGAAGTTCAAAGGCTTCTGACATGCACAGTGGTGTCGCCTCTACAGTGTAGGGAGAGGGAGGTGCAGATGAGGGCAAAGAAAACGTACTGTCCCAGGTCAGAACATCACTCCCCAATGCTTCTCAGTACTTTTGGAGTGCTTGGTGGCTTATGACTATCTTTAATGTTCCTGTGGAGGAGCCAGTCTGTGTTACTACACTAGTCAAGGTGACCCACCCATTGGCAGGTTTATTATAGCCCTAAGGAGTAATTACACAGGAGTCCTGTTTACAGTACAACCATTCAAGAAAGCTGGATTTGCTTCACAAACAAATAAAACCCTCTTTCCCTGGAGAGTGTTGGCCATGTGTTTATTTTTTTCTTTATAATGAGTAATTGACGGTCAACAGAAAGCTTTCTCTGTTGGACAAAGAGGAACTTTATGCTCTGCTTTTCTGGTTTCTTTGAACCTCAAGGTTGTCTTTTCTCTGGGATTGTCACTAACCACCAGCAGCCTAATCCTTCCAGTTCTGATGTTCAGTTCACTTTCAAATTTAGAATCATATTTTGACTAGATGATGTGGAAGTCACTCCACTAAATATTGTCCATCATACAGTGATCGCTAATGTATCATAAGTACTTCTTTTTTTTTCTCTGGCTTTTTTTTTTTTTTTTTTTAATGCGGGTACCGGGAGTCAAACTCAAGACCTCGCGCTTGCCAGGCAGGCGCTTATGCTGCTGAGCTTTATCATTGGCCCCTCATAAATATTCTTATCCGGATTTTTACATTCTCTTCTCCAGACTCACATCAGTCCAATCTTTCCTCCATATAATCAACAGCTTTATTTTACTGAAATGAACCCCTGTGTCCTAAATTCCTTACTATTACATTCTAGTCCAATTTCTAACTACACCCAATTTCTAGATCCATTTTTTCCCATTTACTTCTATTCTCCATCTGATCTGATCATGCAGTACTAAGCATTGTTATTAAAAATTTGTGTTCTACTCTATGCCTTTTCCTGAATTGCGTTTGACCCTTATACAAGTAATTCTTTCCAGTGCCTCATCTAAAATGTTCTAGCATCTTGGTAGTTGGTCTAGCCTTTACTTTCTTGACAAAAATTAACATCTCCTTTATATATGGTTCCTTGACAGTTTACACTTACACTTGTAATTGTGTGCATATGTGTATATTTTCTTTAGATATTGTGAACTCCTTGGGATATTGGATTACATGTTGTTGTTTTGGAATTCTCAATTCCCTATATAGTATTTGATAAACTGAATTCATACAAGTCAGAAAATATTGTGAAAAGCACTATACATGTGAAATTTTTGTTCTGGTCTCAATATTTACTTTTATTTGTTTGTTTTTAAAATCAGTAAAACAAAAGGAAAATATAAGCCATAAGTAAAAGCCTGCCAAACTGAATTTATATATGGTAATATTATGTCAAATATTCTTTCAATAAATATAATGTTATGTTTAGTGTTGTGATACCACGCCTAACCCGAACTGTCTCTCCAGAGGAAACTGTTCTCATGGATGTGATGCATATCCAATCTATACTTTTATATTTTTTCTGACTATATGTCATATAGTCAAAAAGTAAATTCTATTGCTATGTTATATATTCTTTAAAAATATAGGGCCAGTGAGATGGCTCAGCAGCTTAAGCACCTGCCCGGCAAGCGCGAGGGCCCGAGTTCGACTCCCGGAACCCACATACGAAAAAAAAGGGGCCGGTGATATTGCTCAGCGGCACGGGCGCCTGCTGGCGCACAAGGTCCTGAGGTCGACCCCCCGGTACCCACAAAAAAAAAAAAAAATATATATATACATAAGTGCTATCATACTGCAGGAATTCTTTTGCAATTTGCTTTTAGACTTATTAATATAAATGTCAATTCTATTGTCTAAATTATTTATTTTAATGGACATAAGATATTTTTAAAAATCACAACAAATTTAACCATTCTTCAATCAATGGGACTCTTCCCAAATTCTTGTTTTACAATCGACATTTCAGTGAAATTACTTATAAATGTATACTTGTAAGATTTGATCTAGGCGTTTTACCTGGAAGTAAAGTTGTGATGTCATTTTCTGATTTAGTAAATGAATTTAAATTGCTCAAGGGCAGTGCATCCATGTTCTATTGTCACAACGAAATGTCTGAGGCAAGTGTATAAAGACAGGAAATTTATCTGTCTCATAGTTCCAAAGGTTCAAGAGCGTGGTACTGGCATCAGCTCAGCTCTTGCCTGCAGCACATCATAGAAGATTGCTTCCTGGCACTTTGCACCATAGTAGGAGGACAAGCTAGAGGAAGAGATCAGACTGTCAGATTGATAGGAAGCCCAAGAGTGATTCAGGGTGCAGGTTTGGGCTCTTACCACAACTCCTTCATGAGCACTCAGGGGGTCCCACAAGGGCTGCCTTATTCCCTTCTGAGGGCAGCTTTTTCACTGACCTAAGGACAGCCCGGTGGGCCCCACCTCTTAAAGGTTTCAAGCCATTTCTCAAAATTGCCACACTAAGGACCAAATCTACAACATAAGAACTCTTTAGGGGCCACACAAACTACATCTAAACCATAGCAAGCATTTTATAAACTAGCAGTTTGTAAAATAGTTGAATCTCTATGATCATTGACTCAGTCACACTAGTATTGCCCCAATTTTGGTCAATCTTATGGCCACTTGTACTTCCTTCTAACATTTCTAGCTCATAAGTAGTAATTCCATGTACTTGATGACATAAGATTCTTCCCTGGGAATAATAGCTCTCTGAAGTACTCCATATTTGGCTTCAATGATTTTGGTTCTTTGTTGTTTTGCTCACTGGCATTGGGGAAATACTGGAGAGATGTATTTTCATGTTTTCTTCCACTAATCCTCTATTCTATACTGATCATGGCTGGTCATTTTTATACAATCCTTAATGTTCCTTTCCCAAGTAACCTGCATCAAGTTACCATCAACAGCTATGGCTAGATTGAATCCTTTTTCTTCTGTCTTAATATGTGGCCAGATTTTTTCTGATATTTTCCCTAAGGCATCATCTCCAGTTCCTAACTAGTTTTCCCTCCCCTGCCAATACCCCAGGGTAGTATTCTAAATTTCTGCCAAGCTTCTTTCCTGCCCTAACAGGCCTCTACTCACTCTCCTACTTCTTTATTTTTTGATGGTGCCCATAGCCTTTCCTTAACCATAATCTGGCACTCCTGCTCTGATTTGCTGATTCATACTTTTCTCAATGTCTGTTCTGTGGAGCTTCTGGGCCATGGCCCAGGAAGATTCTCTTTGCTGCCTCCACCCACCCATAGTCATCAACAGCAGCTGTGGCACCTGGTGTATTCACCCCACAAAAACTCTAGAGAGACTCATGCACTGGCATTCTAAACCACTATGACTTCCAGGGGTGTTGGCCTTTTAACACCTGGATTAAAAATGTGGGTGGAGGCCATATTTATGATTCATCCCAGAACAGACACTCCCTGGGGATGATAAAACCACAAGTAGACAAGTTTCCTCTTACCTGCCATTAGCCACAGTCCCTACAAAGACAGCTCTATGTTTTTGTGTCTTACTTACCTCCACTTTCCTTTCCACCACTTTCATCACAGACAGATCTATGACCAAATATAGGAATATTATGGTTGAGTTTTAAATGGTGATCCAGGCTATTAGTTTGCTACCCTGGCTGAACCTTACAGTCACCAGGGAAGGTTTTTATATTTTACTAATGCCCAAATATCTCTCTTAATGATCAAATTTTAATGTCCCAGTGTGAGATGAGCTATATTCTTTTTAATACCCTCTCTTCTCCAGGTGATTCTAATAAAAGACAGCATTGAGAATTGAAAACAGAAAACCATCTAAAATACACAGCCCACCACATAAATTTATGTGACTCCAGGAAACTCTCTAGCCAAGAAAATAAAGTTCCAAATGATTTTATTGTTTGTCACAAGAACTACCCCCTCAAATCCATTTATCTGAATAACAGACTACATTTAGCTCTCCTCACCCCTTCTTGGTTCAACAGAATATGCTCATCTAAATTTGGTTTACTCTTTAAGACTAGAAAACTATCACTTCACTGTATCCACAGACTCTGAACTATTATGTTACAAACATGTTCAGTCTAAAGTTAATTCCAGTGCTGAAAGACTCATCCTTAAGTAGTCATCCAAATCCTCAGATCCTTTCTTCCCCTTTAAGATGCTACTAAAAATAGCAAAACATTGATCTTTTTTATCATGGAAGGCAATAAAATCTGCAGTGATTACAAGAGGTTATTTGGGTGGCCAGGAAGTTATTTTGGTGGTATTTTCAGGAGTCAGCAATAGATAGAAGCACTAATCTGGCCAGTTTGATTATCTCTCTGTTCTAAGAGCTCCAGACTCTGTTGGTAGCTGACAGTAGATGCCAGACCTTAGAAATCGTGTTGTAAACCCGGAGATCGTGGTCGTACTGGATTATGTGCCAAAAACTAGTTAACAAACAGGAAATGGAGAAAAATGTGCGGAGAGAAGCAGTGGAGAAAATGGAATGGACTTATGGTTAGACTTCTTAGTACCCAACATTTCAGCTTTATTTTTTGTGAGGCTTGCATAAAATGTCTGGTTTCTTCACTTGGAAATCTAGGTGAGTGCTTTTTGGTACCATGATAAGGCAGGGGAAATTCTGCTCATGTTTTGGGTTTTCAGCTACTTAATTTATTAGTTCTTCAAGAAGCCCTACTTGCCAATGGTGACTATATTCGGAAAGAAATCAATCATTCCATACAGATAGCATATAGCAATAGTTGTGTTTCTAAAGATTTTGGCTACCTTCAATGAGAGCATAAAGTGTATTTTGTTTTTCTAAGTCATGGAGCTCCATTTGAATGGGCCATTAAGCCCTTTTTGATTAGTCATTAGGTACAGAAGGGACAAAAATTGAATGAAAGTTTCTGAAGGAGACATCCTAAAGAAGATGTATCATGAAGCAAAAAGGAAGCTGTCATGTTTTGTGGACAATCCCTTGTTGATGGCTTACAAACTAGCGGAGCTTGTGGACCTAGAGGAGAACAATTCAAGTTCCCAGAGCTGTGTTCAACAGACCTGACTCAGCTCCTTGCCCAGGTGCTGATTGCTTAGGAAAAGTCATCCTTGATTAAAAATGAAACATTGTCCTGCCTATACTTCAGAATTAAATATCCAGTCAAATGGTGAGTGAATTAAATACCCTCCCTGTGCTTCAAGTTTTCTCACATCAAAATAAGTGTGCCTTTACCTAGTAAGTCGGGGTTGAGTCCCTCAGAGCTGGACTGGACTGTGTTATTACACCCCAAGTTGAGGCCAGAAGAGATATACATACCTCATCCCACCTTGATTATTGGCCACCTATTCCTTTTTTTGAACTAGTTTTCATTCCTTGGAAGCAAAATCTAATACTAGAATGATAAAATTATTTTATTGGTATGGGGCCTGAAAGAATTTCAAAGCACTTTGTAAATATTGCCTTTCCAAGGCTTTAAAATAACTCTGAGAGGAAAATGTAATAATCTCTAATGTATTAATAACTAAACAGACGTCCTATTTTGCAACAAAAGCCAAGGTTGACTAATTTTCCCAAAGTCACATAGCATGTTGAAGGCAGCATGAGCCTAGTCTTATTTCAAACACTTTTAGGGTAGTTTATCTTACCAGGACTGAAGTAAGCAGGAAAAGATCCATAGAAGAACATACCCAAAGTTCCAGTGTAGCTTTCACAGCAGCTCTTAAAACCATGCTAGAGAGAGGCATGCGTGAAGAATTTGAGAGCTGAGATAATTTTATTTTTCATGGTTCAAAAACATTGGAAATGCTTCAGATCTTATAGAGCTATATAAATGGAACATTTCAGCATAAAAAAGAAAAATAAAGAAGTAAAAAAACTATTGTTTTCTCTTAAAGATTACTAATGGTCTTTGGCAACTGCCTTCTACAATTACAAAAGTATCCATTTGAAAAATAACTAAATCATTTTAATGTCAAGTAAATTAATTTTCTTTTTGGTTGCCTTTCATTCTCATCATTATATTATTTTTAAAGAATGAGTTTAATGAGATTTTCATGAATCAAGAGAAAAACTAATGTGGGTACGTGTTTAACTCTATATTGTGGCCTTTTATCTACATTTATATAAGTACAAAGAAACTCAAGATTTGAAAAAATTTATTATATTTAACATGTTAATACTTCATAATTTCATCATTTAACTAATTTCATCAATTACAAATTTCCATTTTTCTCTCTTTGAGTCCTAGAGAATAATAAAAAGCTAAAAATACCCCAATAGCAATAGGGAGCCATTGGCTACTATTTTTCAGAATGATATTCTTTCAATAGATTGTCCAGATGGAAAAAGTTACAAAGATATTTGCTTTTCTTTCTTAATACAGCTAGTACCATTAAACATCTAGCAGAATGCAATGCTTTCTTATTCTGTTTTTGTTACAAATTCTTCTGGCCGTAATAGGAAAATATTGGCACAGTTATGTGTAAACTGTGCAGATTTTTGTGCTTTTTGAGAGCTTTCAGAGGGATAATTGTTTTGCAGGCTTTATTCATTGATTAATGTACTTCAGCAAAGTTGACCATCCAGGGACATTGGTAAGAAGACTGTTCTATTTATTCTTGAATATCTGGCCATCCTATCTGTACTGTCCATTTGATTACCCATGAGGCATGGTGAAATGCTTGGAAAACAAGAAGAAATATAGACCAAGGTCTCCAGTTCAAGTGGTTGAAGGGGGAGACACATTTGTGTGATTCCTCTTTGTAAGAATGAGAGACCTAAATTTGTAAACAGAACTCATCTGATTTTCCTTGTGAATACTGAGAAGTTGTACTTACCAGTGAGAGGATAAATTAAAAAAGATTTGTTAAAGAAATATCTGTTGAGTTGAATTTTGTAGATAAATGTTCATAGTAACAATTAACTCAGAGTTCTTACTCTAAACCAGACATGTTTTAAGTCTTCTCATGTATTAATTCATTAATGAGTTAATTGATATTATTATCCCATCACCTCATTTAATCCTCATTTTAAATGTGGGGAAATTGCAGGGTGATTACATAATTTACTTTTTGTCATTCAGTCAGGTTAACCCAGGAAATTAGAATGGGATTTTTCCCTGCTTCATTTTTGGTGGAGATGTGAAAAAGTAAGACACCCCTGCCCATCAGTGTGATTTTGTGCATGCATTGATACCTCAACTGCATGAAGTGGAATCAGGAGATCTGAGGAGAATTTTTTCAGAAATCAGTTGTCACGTAAATCTCCACCTTGTCCATTTGTAGAGGGAGATGGTTAACTTTGTACCTCAAAGATAAGGCTACGGCTTTCAAGGAAATAACCGAAAGAGTTCTCAAATGTGTTTCCGGCAACTAGAGATACAAATTGTGGTGTTTATCTCCCTCCAGACAAACTCTTGTTGAGCTGAAAACTAGAAGATCTGAACAGTGAAAGCAGGCCTGGCTTTGGTGACGGGGCCTGGAGCGAGCGTCAGCCTCTGAGGGCATCGTCTCAACACTGGGTAAAAGATGCCAAGCCTTTGTAATGGTCACATGAGGGTGACACAAGAGAAGGCCAATGAAAGGATGGCTTGGACCTACACAACAGGGTGTCCTGGAGGGGAAGGAGACCGCAGTGAAAGACACTGGATGTGTCACCCCGGATGGCCAGGTGCTGAAGAATGCATAAGAAACAGCTGCCTGCAACAGAATGATTTAAGAGGGGCACCCAGCAAGGAACCTCCACAGAAGTCTGCAAATCTTCACCAAGAGAAATATCGGGCTGTTATCGTCTGTCAGCCCATATGAGAACAGTGGTTTTACACATCTCTTAGGTCCACAGAGCTGAAAGCCACCCGCCAAATAAGAAATGTCCTATCCCTTTTTCTTTTCTTCCTTTCCTGCTTAGACTCCTGTAGAGAATGAACTCTGAAACAGACTGTACATGGGTTAAAAAAAAAAAAAAAAAAAAGCAGGAAGCAAAAGAGGAAAGCCCTTGCCATTTACAACCCCCCACCCCACCTCTCCGAAGGTCTCCAACCTGGAGTGGATCCAGAGTGGGCCAGGGCAGCAATTAGCTGGTGAACGAGGCTCAGGATTTTGGCTGGGATCTGCAGATGATTTTATAGTTTTCCAATTCAGACCGTGTTCAAAGGCAGAGTAACCAGAAGATCGAGTCTCACAGTAGAAGACATGAAGCCTGTGGGGAAATCCTCAAAGTCCAGGAAGATTTATTGCCACCAATTATAATGTAAAGGACAACAGGAGCCACGCATACGGTTATATTTCATCTGTGTCACCTTCAGGTTGTATTAGTAAAAACTACAATTATATCAAAAATAAACAAATATCCAGATATTCTATACAGCAGCATCAGTTGGAAACCATTGATAAATCCCCATGTTTCTATGAGTCTGGCTTTTCTATCTAAAAATATTTCAGAGAAGGAATGCTGGTCATCAAACTAGGATTAGAATAATTCCAGTGGAGCCTCTTGTGATAAATCCTGGTAATTCACCTGACATCTCATCTGTATAGTGGATAAAAATCCTTGCCTTTTCTACCTTATATGGTTATTGTGAAGAACAAAAGAGCATATAATTGGTAATTTATATGATGAAATGACAAATATATAAATATGTATATCCTTTACACAAAAAATAAGGAGCAGAGCAAAACAAATCATAAAAATACTATATAGAATCTACAATACTCCTCCTACACACAAATGCGATTCAAAAGAATACTATGCATTGTTCATGGACATGTATGTGTATATATATATAAACTGTATGTGGTGGATTAACTAATGGTCAACTTATAACACCCAGCTGAACCAAATCAGCATGGTACATTTTACGCATGTAAAATATTTGTGTGAATGTGAAAAGGAAAGTAGTCAAAGAAGACTTTGATTTTTAGACAGAGGATATTCATTTTTTAAATAAAATTGCAAATTAACCGTTACTAATACTGGGCTGGGAGGTCAGAAATTTATGGAATTCTTTGTAAATTTTTGTAGTTTTTTTAACATCTTTTTTTAAAACTCTGAAATACAGATGCACACATAATGAGCAAACTAGAAAACAAATGTTACACTGCTGGGAAGAGTGTGAAAAGCTATATAAACATAAGGTAATATTTAGACATATGTTAACTTTTAATCTTGAGGTCTAAACAGTGCGAAGTATATCTGGGAATCTGAGCCATGCAAATAATCTGTCCAAATTTTTAAGTGTGGTTCTCCATTTTTGAAATCTCTGAGCTCAAATAATGGAAAGGATCTCAACATTTAAAATTACATGACATTTAATTTTTCTATTTGTATATGTGATTGATGGGAGCTTCATGATACAAATGAATTAGGTTTTAAAAATTTCAACAATGTGTAATTCCACTTCCTGGAGATAATCTTTTCCTTGCAGCATTTTTCCTATAAATATATAGTTGGTATTATTTCATGTGTTTTACCTCAACTCTGGCACATGTCATCAAATTTTCTTGAAAACATACATTTTACAATAATATTCCACCTTATGCAGGCACTATCCTCTTGCATTCTCCTACTGATGATCATACAAATTATTTTCATTTTTACTACTCCATATAACCCTCTAATAAGTAGTTTATTTATAACTATCACGGCATGTCACTGACTTTTTAAAAATAATTTCCTAAAGATCTATGACTTTTGGATCTTAGGAAGACAACATTTTGCTTTATTGTCCACTAGGTAGCATCCTTCTAGAACCTAGAGAAATGCTCTCAATGAAAGACATTACTATTACCTTAGCAAAACATATTAACGATCTCACTAAACTGAATAAATAAAAACTGAAATTGGTGGCTAAGGCATTATGGACCCACACTGATTTATATTCCTTCCCAGAGTGGAAGAGAATGATGATTCAGAGAATTTTCAGCCAGTGTTACTTTTACATTTTGCCAATTTGACAAAAATGGAATATTTAAAATTTTAACAACTTTTCATATTATTCACTTATATTTTCTTTCTTTTGCCATTCATATATTTTTTGCTCTTTCACAGTTAAAGCATCCATCTTATTGATTTTGTTTATTTCTTTTCTTTTTATTTTACTGGTACATTTTAGATATACATGATGATAACATTCATCACAGGGAATTTGTACCTGCACATGATATATCTTGGTGCTTCTTTTTTTCTCATTCCTCTCCCCATTCACAGTTCATTAATTATAGTTAATTTAAATATGTTGAAGTATCTGGGGAATAACTTATTTACTTCTTTTAATTCAGAAACTCCTCCATTTATAGATCAAATATTCTTTTGTGTTTTTCCTTTCTCCCAATAATTACAGATTTTATATTTAACTTTGACTCTGTTGTATTTTATTTGGTATACACTTAATAAAAGAGAAATTTTATATTCTCATTTTCACTATTAAAGTGGACCCACTTCAGAAGATATTAGGTATTCAATCTTGGACTATATTGCTAAGTTTGTAAACCACAGCCCTCAATTGCTTTGATTTTATCTGTTTGATGGAAATGGAATGTTTAATAAAATAAACTTGAGGAAGCAGATTTTTTTCAGATGAGAATACTTATAGATGAAGATTTTCACAATTCATTTTGTTTATACTTTTTTCTTTATCTTATTGATTAAAATTATGTTGTTTTGTATGGATTTGACTCAGCAATAAGGGCCGGTGAGATAGCTCAGCGGCATAAGCACCTGCCTGGCAAGCGCGAGGTCTTGAGTTCGACTCCCAGTACCCACATAAAGGGAAAAAAGGGCTGGTTATATCGCTCAGCAGCACAAGTGCTTGCTGGCAAGCACAAGGTCCTGAGGTTGACTCTCAGTACCCACAAAAAAAAAAAAAAAGCAATAGTAAAAAATTCAAACTCTATTCAAAACCTCAAAAATTGGAGTGGATCCACTCCTTCCAACCTCCATCTTCAACTCACCCTAATTTTCGCATTTTTTTCTATTATTGATGTCACTTGATTTAGATTGTGTTTCTGCAGAAGCAGACCCTGAACCAAGATATGAGTGCAAATAGCATACTTAGGAGGTGATCCCAGGAAGAACCAGAAGGGAGTGGGGAAGTGAGACAGAGGGAAAAAAGCAGGAGAGGATGTACTGTGGAACATACTAGTGCTATGAGAAATTGAGGCAGGATTCTACCAGTGAAATCTCACAAAATGTAGAACATGCCTCAGAGCTTTACAAAACCTAGGTCTTAGTTTGCTCTTCTCCATTTCTCTCCACCACATCCTAGTTCTGGTTCACAGCATAATTTCCCCAGACAGTTACAATGACTGCCTTACTGGTATCCTCTCGTCCACAGGGCTAGGGGCCCATGTATTTTAATAAAATTGATCTAGATGCCCCAGTTTAATCTTGTAAATGTACAATTGTCATTACCATTAAAAGGAGTCTAAACCTGGGAATCTTGGTCTCCAAAAATTACTTCCCTCCTCCTTTCCAGCTATATCTTCTCACCCCTCAAAATGTGTACTCCAGAAAAACTGAGCTCCTTGCTGTTTCACAGAAGCCATCTTTCCCAGAAATTGTGAAACCTATCATAATCTTTTCTTTCTCTTGAGTGCATTGTCTTTCCTCATATATCATTCTCATATCATTCAATTCAATTCCTACCTGAGGTACAAAGTTCATTTCAAATATTGCCTTAGAATTCTCTGGCCATACCCAAGCTGAAAGTAATATTTTTTTGAAGTCTGTTAGAGCATTAAACATTTGTTACACTGAATTACATTCATTTGTTTGTCCCTAGGATGTTCTCTCTGAGGACAGGGTGTACAGTGTATTCTCCATTAAATCAAGCAAGTCATTGCATGTAACAAACACACAAGAAATACATATGAACCAGCTTACTCAGAACCTGCCTTTGCCTGGCATGTGTGGGGCCTGGGCTCTATCCCAAACTCCAAAAATAAAAACAAAAGCAAGGGCCAGGGATGTAGCTCAGCAGCACAAGTGCCTGCCTGGTAAGCGCAAGGTTCTGAGTTCGACTCCTGGTACCAAAAAAAAAAAGCAAACAAACAAAAAAAAAGTGTGTATCTTACTAAAGAAAAAAATCAGAAACAAAGAGAGCTGATTCATCTATTTATGAGAGGAGGTCAAGTGAATGAAACTTGCTTTCTTTTCACAAAGACATGTTTACACAAGTTGATCAAAGTTACAGGTCCCATGGAGATTAAAAACAAAACAAAACAAAACAAAACAAAATGAGATTTACCTGTGGTTTTCAGGATATACATCACCTGAATGTCTGTTACTTTCCTTCTACTTTGTTCACTGATTCCTTCAACATGCTAGTGAATTGATAGTATTGATACAGTTTAATCACTGTTCTAACTTCTAGGTCCACAACAGTCAACAAAATATCAGATTTTTGCCATTATGGAGCTTAAAATCCTTAAAGAAGAAAGATAATAAACACAAATAAACATATGCATTATGCTCAGTCCTGTAAAGGAACATGACGGTTCCAGTGTTAAGGGCAATGAGTGAGACTTAGAATTAAGAAAAAAATCCTCTCTGAGAAGGTAATGTTTAGACTGATACCTGCAGGATAAGGAAAATTTACAAAACAGAAAAACTATCATGTGGAATGGATCTAAGGTGGTAAAAATCTGGGCAAGAGGCTAGCCAAGTTTAGCACTGGCTAGATAACACATAATTCTATAGGAAATAAAAAAAAACACATTTTGCTCAACTGCTAGGGAAAATCATTGAAGAATATTAATGTGAGCCATTGCATATCATATTCACATTTTTAAAAAGTTTTTGAAATGTTTATTTATCGAACGCAAATGATTTCCCTATAAACCAAGAATATTCAAAAATTATTTTGAAATTAAACTTTTTATTTTAAAGATAAAATAGTATATTTGTATACATTAAGACAATAAAATTATTTATATTGCTTATTAACTCTAATAAAGAACTATTCAAAGAGTTATTTTTGTACATTTTCATAAACTTTAATCAGATTTCTTTGTTTCTGTTATGATGCAATGATTTCGTTTTTCTGGAAAGTAGTTTAATTTTTCAATGTACTTTTATTTTCAATTTTTAACATCTTCAGTTTTTTTGTTTCTTACTTTTTGTTGATAGGGATTGAACCCACAGCCTCAAGCATGCTAAGTGCAGGTTCTACCAGGGAACCACATCCTCATATCATTGATAGCACGACTGAGGTATAACGTACATGTCAACGATTTACCCATTTTAATTTTCAGTTGACTTATTACTGTAGTTTTATTCTAAATACTGATGTCAGGTAGCATCATTCTTTCAACTTTGTTCTCCTTCAATACTGTGTTTCCTTTTCTAGGTCCTTTAACCTCTTCATATGAACTTTAAAATTAGTTTGTCAATATCTAAAAAGTAGTTTGCTTGAGTTTTGATTTGGATTGGATTGCATCTATAGATCAAGTTGGAAAGAACTGAAATATTGACAAGATTGAGTCTTCTAATCAAAGAATATGGACTCTCTTTCCATTTATTTTGTTTTTCTTTATTTTCTTCATATAGATTTGTACATATTTTGTTATGTTTATATGTAAGTATTTTATTTACTTGAATGCTAACAAGTTTTTTTAAATTTCAACTTCCATTTGCTCGCTGCTGATATATAAGAAAGCAACTGACTTTTGTATACTATCTTTGTATCCTGCAAACTACTAGAATTTTATTAGACCATTTTGCTGTTATATGGAGAAAAAAATGAAAGGGACCAGAATAAAAGCTAGGAGATCATAACAATGCCAGTGAAATTTACTGAGTAAGAAATTATTGTAATTTGCTCTAGAATGGAGGCCTAAATTAGAGAGAAATTGGGTGAATTAGTGACACATATTTAATTTCTAATGTACAATGTTTAATAATTCACTATTGAATGTGAGGGAAAGTAGATTTTAAGAATAATTTTAAGTTTTGGGATTTGAGTAACTAGGAAGATGTTCCTAGCATGGAAAAGATTTAAAAAGGGTAGAAGAGATGGGGAAAAGGGGTTAAAATAAAGATATAGTTATTTATTTCTCTGTGTCCCAAGGGCAACTTAGTTGTATCGGCATAGGGTCTCTGTTTTGATTTTCCTAGTTTCTTCAAGTTGCCTTTTAGATTTATATTATAGTTTGAAGTCTATCTCTGAGCTCTTATTAAATCTCTGTTGTGTTTAAATCCATCTTTAATCTCTGCTGCTGGATCACATTTGCTTGGTTTGGGCTTTTTATTTGTTGGTTTTCCTTTCGTTTGTTTGTTTTGTCATCTTGAACTGTAACCTAGAATTAACTGAAAATAACTTCATCTATGAAAATCTGACCACACCACATATGTAATGGATTGCAAACAATTTAAAAAGCAACTGTAATATCCTGTGCTTTTGAAAATTAGTGATATTTTCTTAGTCCTCAAACAAGTCTTCTCCACAGATCACACTTGCACTTTTATGAAGGAATGTTGGCTGGATGTGGGGCATATTTCAACTGAGCGTATTTGAAGTTTCAAAAAGGCAAATTCTTATTTATTTATTTATTTTTTTTAATATATGTAAGTTAAATCTAAGAGCACCAGCTGAGGAGGGCGCAGAAGGAAAAAATGTTCTCAGTGACTGAGGAGCTCTAAGGATCCCATGTATTGTAGTCAAATGAAGATTTTAGGTAAATCAGTAAGGAAGAGTACACACCTTCTTTGATAAGATCATTTTCCTCCTAAAAAACAGGCTATTGATAAAAATGTGATTTCTATGTTAGTTCAACCAACAATCTCTACATGCTTGTATGTTAACATGTTACTTTCCAATCTAGGCCTTGGAGTCTTTAGTTGAGCTGATCCTAAACAAAGTTCTTTCAGTCCAAAGCATCCTGAGTTTGGCTTTTCAGGCTTGTCTGTGTTGAGTTTGTGTCCATGGTAACTTTTTCATGTGCTCTTTGAATAGTAAGTCAATGTGTGGTTGGATAGGAAAGGAAAAATATTGGGATGTTTATTAGCGACCCTTTCCATGGTGTCAGTTATTGAAGACCCCTGCAGTGGGTTCCAGTCTCCTGCCTGGGTTACCATGCATGGAAGGAAAGGGGAGAAAAGGGCAAGAGACAAAGTAGAGGGGTGCATAGCAGGGATCTGGGACCACCGGTTGCTCTCTAGAAACAGAAGGCCACGAGGCACCCAGACCCTTGGTATTTATGGGTGAAGGGCATTGGGTGTTTCCAGGAACAGTAATGGCAACTAGACTATGGTGGGCTAGAAAGATCAGAACATTCTTGCAAAGACAAGGACAAGAATTTCCCCAGGTGTCTTATTCTCTTTAGCAGGTCTTATCTTGCCCCATGAGCACCATATCAGTCATTAGCCCTAGAGCTTCCAGCTGTGACCAGAAAAGAGCAGGGAGTTTCTGCATTCCAATCTGGACCAAAAGGGCAGGACCAGGAGAGCCTAGGACAGATACTAGGTCAATATACAATTCATGGCCCCCAACAGATGTTTGGAAAAATATAGTAGTTGGCATGTGGTCTAGCTGATCATTATTAGAAAGCTACTCACTGAATCTCATTCTCTGACTCAGTTCCAGATTTACTGTGAGATTTGAAAGAAAGCCAATCCTTAGTCTACGATCCATTTCATTATCAGGAAAATCTGAGTTTTGATCTATACTCATGGCAAGATGAAGAAAGACTATCAATAAATACATAGTCTAATTACATTGTTCCATTCTTAAAATGTCAGATGAAAGGCCCTCTTAAAAGGGAAGTCACTAAAAGAAATGAATAAATTAAAAATTTTATCTCTGACTTTTAATGTTCTTACTGGAAAGTCTTAGTAAATTATGGAACAATCTTCTAAGGGAAGGGTCAGAAGTTTTGCCAATTAAAATGAGGCAGTGAGTATGACAGCAGGATAAGCTTCTATAGTCATCTATTCTTATTGGTTATCTTGCAGAAGCAGATCCCTGGAGAATTTCAGATTTTATGTCACAGAATCTAAAGTCTGGCAGCCTTTCAGATAAAGCATGTAGAAGTTAGCATCTCTTGTGTTTTGAGTATTATCAGGAATGAAGTGGTGGGAGAGTAGCAAAAGAAGAGCTTCAACAGTATCTCATAGATCCCAAAATTTAACACTCGTTTCTTTAAATTTATTTCTCAAAAGTGCAGCACAACTTTGGAATGCAGAGAATGCCTCCAGAAAGTTAGGAGCATTACTTTAATAAATCATTTCCTTCCTATATAACATTTTCAGCGATGAGGGAGATTTGATGGGGTTATGGAAAATGCAGAGGGACAAGCAAGAGTTTGAACTTTCTCTGCTTTGCAACATAACCCAGGAGATCAGACCAGGAAGGGTGACAACAGCTGTTTCACTATCATTTTACATGTGTAGAAAGGCTTTGAAAATGAACCCTTGCTACAAATAGTAAAATGAAGTCCTTTTTAAAAAAGTCACCATTATTATTATGTATAAAACAACTATTCAAGAATCAAAAGGATAGCCTCTGTCTCTAGAAGATTGGCTTCAGTCATTTTTTTTTATAAGGATGATTCCTGATATTTTGAAGAGCACTTGAATTCAGGAAGCATCTAAATGTCACCTAAAATTTAGTCAGGAAAACAGGTAAAGGAAGATTCTTTTTTGAGCAAAACATCAGTTTTGGTGATAAAATAATACATTAAAATTATTTACAAGTCCTCCCAAGCCATGCATATCATCACTGTGATCAGTAGATAGCCTCTCAAGATGTCCACTTTGAAGAAAATTACAATATTTTTTCCATCTGCATTTTAACAAGTGAAGTTACAACTACATTTTGTGTATTAGAATCTAAGATGTGGCTGTCTTTCAGATGCAGAATGTCAGCTTACTAATGTATCTATGCTTTGGGGTAGATTAGGGCTGAAGCATGGGGAAGTGGTGATTTTATAAACACAACTTGAAAGAGGAGTCATCTGAAAGGCTTTTAAACAGGCATTTGTATATTTTTATAGTACTTCGAAAATAGTGACTAAAGTTTGAAAGTGCTTTGGAATTCATTCAGTTCACCTTTTAAATATAAATTGTCCTCCTCTCCCCAAAATTAATTGGCCCGGGCTGATTTACTGTTTATATTCTGAATTTCTCCAAGAGGCATCATGGTAAAGTGGTCAGATTCTGTGGAGAGAAAAGTTAAGACTGCTTCAGCCAATTATTTATTCTGGGTTTTTTGTTTTTTTGTTTGTTTGTTTGCTTTTTCTTCTTCAGGTGAGACACTTTGTTACTGTGTCTGGTTTTTACCTCTAGATTTATTACATAGGTTGGGATAAAGGAGGTAGCTCTACTTCTACTCGTTACTTTCTCTCCCTGCCCTTGATTCTCTGCAGGATTCTTTCGTAGGGTGAAGGCAGAGAAACAGAAGGCGAGCACATGCTGGCTGCTCACACTGAAGTGGGGAGGCTCCCCAGAGAGCGGGGCACAGTTCACTCTGCAGTGCCCTGGAATGGGAATGGTTACTATGCTACGGGTTGGTTCAAAACAATAACAGCAGCTTCCAGCTCCACTGGCTGAGTCCAGCTGATATTTCCAGGCAAAACCAACATGCTCTGAGAAAACTGAGACTTTTAATGACCCCAGAGGGACCTTAGAAATCTGGGGAACCAATGCTTAATTTTATCGCAGAGACTGATACAGGGAAAGGGGGAGCGATACTTTCAGAACCTCTAGGAACGTTACAACACTACATTTTAAAAAAATGAAAGTATTAGAATAGAGAGCTAGAAGAGGTCTCACAGGTCGAGTTCAACATCTTTACTGATGGTACAAAAAGAAGCCCGAGAGAAGTGACTTGCTGAAGGTATCAGAACTGGTTCATGGCAGAGCCAGTCCTGGACGAGGTATTCTGATTTCCAGACCAGGGTAATTTTGTGTGCACATCTCCTTTGAAATACAAATTCATTTTTTCATCCATCTAAATATTGTTTCCTAGAATGCAGACACAGTGTGAGATCTGATGGATGTTTCTTTCCAAGAGGTTAAGGGGATGGTGATGAATAGCTTTCTCTCTTTGAATAGATTTCCGCTGGGGCAAAGTGTAGCTGGTCAGGAACTGCTATGGAGAAGCAGTTTGAAAGTGAACTAAGCTGAAGCAGACTGGACAACCTGGTTAAGGAAACCACAGGCCAACCTCCCAGGCAGCTGGTGCCAAACAGGTGGGCAGTGATCAGGAAGTTGGAATCTACTTTTAGAGGAGCCAAAGTGAGTAGTGAAGACAGAATCTGAAACACTCCTGCATATGACGCATGAGTTGTGCAGGTTTTGCTTGTTTTGATTTGAACGAATTCTATGAAATTGTTACAATGAGCAAAAAAAAATCAATTTTTATATCATGTTTGATACTTTACCTTTGATGATTTTATTTTGATCAAGGTGTAATGAACAAATTGAAGTTTGTGTGAAGTGAACTCAAGGCACTTGCTTTATTCAAAAGTAAAGGAAAATTATTTTCATTTTTCCCCAACATTTTCCCTCTCATACACACACACACACACACACACACACACACACACATATGCACACATGGGATTGGATATCTCATTAGATTTTCTTCTATAATTGGTAGTGAATCATATCAGTTGTTAATCTTTGTGACAACAAATCACATTTTAGTAAAAGATGAAAACGTTAATGTTATACATAATATATATACTTATATAAAACAAAATTATATTTGATATCATCTTATTATCTCAAAAGCAAGTTATTCTAGACTTGACACAGACATGGCTATTCACTTATGAGATGCTGAGATTTCTGGGACCAGTGACAGGACAGGGCTATGCATCTCCTGCAACTTGGAAGCTTCTCATCCTCCAGGTGGCTGGGGAAGGGTGGTCTGTTAGAACTTATTCCGCATTAGAGAACTGAACAGAGAGAAGGCTCAGCAATTCTGGGAGAGGAACATCTAGATCGGTCAGAACACTTTTGTGTGCCAGACTTAGAATATATAAACAACAAGCAACAGGACGAAATGCACGTGTCCAATGGCAAAGCAGTCTGTATCATGGTAGCTTTAAGAGAGGACAGGAGGATGACTAGCAGAGAGATGAAACTAATCAGCAAGGAGGCTGTTAGCAGCTCTGGGTGCTGATTTAGACTAAATCACATTACTGATGCCTGGCAGCTGGGAACAGTGGTTTGGTTTTTGGAACAAGGCAAGAGCCTCATTTAAGAAAAAAAATGGGGTGATAATTATAGTACTTATGTTGAATGAGAGCCCTCATTTTTCTTAAATGTGTCAAAGAGGGAACTTCTTGAGTAATATTTTATACATCTCCAGCTTGTCTTGGATGTAGGAGGGATAGTTTGAGGATGGGGTGGCAAAAGTAATATGGAGTTCATTCATTGCCAATTAAATTCCACGTCCTTTAAAACTTTAGCAATAAGCATAATATCTGGATATTGAGCTGTCCCATTTCTGAGGACTCAAGAGGTTCAAAACTGGAGTTGGGAAAAGATTATTTATTTATTTAATTTATTTTGTGGTGCTGGGGATCAAACCTAGGGCCTTATGCATGCAAGGCAAGAACTCTACCACTGACCCTCATCCTCAGCCCTGATAATTTATTATCAATCCTGATATCTGCAAGTAAGAAAATGCAAGGACTGAGTTTCAAAACCAGGATTCAAAGCAGAGTTGTCTAGTGGATCCTACATTGTGATGGGACAAACCCTCCTTGAACTACTGAGTGACAAGGGCTTGATTTCATCTCCACAACCTGCAGCAGAGTTGACTCTGAAATGTGGGGTCAGCGGAAGAGCAGGGTCTGCTAAGAAGAGTGCAGAGAGGGAGACCATAGGGATGTCCCCAAAATATGCAGGACATAAGGGCTTATCTCAAGATGACAGCTCACTCCATGCATGTAGAACATTCTTATCTCCCAGCTCTCATAAATCAGTTTTGTTGGTGTTTTGTTTGTGTCTTTGTTTTTGCAGCCATGTACAGTGATCTGGCATCTCCTATGTGGTGATTCATTCAGATCTATTTACGTCAATTGTCATGACTTTTTATATGCATTATGTCACCTATCAAGTTAAGTTCACATTTGTATTTAGTCTTTGCCCAATACATGTCTTTACACACACACACACAAACACACACACACACTCACCATATGCACACACAGCCTTGGTGCATATTTACTATGCAAAATAATTTGGCAAAAGTCTGTGACTTCAGCTGAATGAGTCATATGCTAATAAAACAAATTAATGATTAAAGAATAAAACATATTTTCTAAAAGTTGAGCCAAAACAGCATTTTGACAGGAGCTATTAAAAATGGTTTAGTCTAGAAGGAGGCAGTGTAGTATGTTAGGAAAAGCACTAAGTAGATTTCAACCCTGCTCCTATCACTTACAAACTGTGTTCTTAGGCATGTCATTTTTTCCTGTATAAGCCTCTGTTTTTTTCACTGGTAAAATGACAGTACTCTTGCCTCATTCAAAAGACTCTTGAATATTAGATAACTTAATGTTTGTGAAAAGAACTGACATAATATCCGGTCTCTGGATTTCAATACAAATTGTGTACTTAGCTTAAAATATTTTGGGAATAATAAATATTACTTATCCCTATCGCCTTCTTTTTGTTCAACTAAGTGTAAGTCTCTCAAGGAATGAAGTTAGAATGTCTCGTCTCCGTGGCATGAGTGTGAGGACAGCATTTGCATGTTTTGTTTGATTTGGAATTTTAACGCTCAGTCAGGAATTAAGGTAAGCACAGAGGTGGAGCCATTAAGGAAACTGGAAAGGAACACACAGTCCTGGAATGTGGCAGCCCCTGCTTGATTCTAAATGTAAGTTAAATATTAATTTTTCTTAAAAAAAAAAGCAACTCTTCCTTCAGGGAGGCCTTTTTCTCTCACTCTCTTATGTTGACAGATTGTTGGTGGCGCTTGCTTTTTCACACTAACTTACTTGGAGGAAAAAAAAGTCGTCAGATGATCCTATTTGGGTAAGAAAGGAAAGTCTTCAGAGCAACTCCCTTGTCGCCAGCATCAACAGCAGCCAAACACGGTGTGAGTGGTTGCGCAGTGAGAATTATTCCTTTCATTTCAAAGGAATCAAAGATGTTTGGGGCAAGCAAAACCCTGGTTACACATGATCAAAATAAACTAATATCAGATTTGCTTCCAGAAAGTGTTGATTAAATCTAGCGCTGAAGTCTGAGTACACCTTTTATTCTTCCACCAGCATTTTATAGAAAGAAGAAAAATCAGCTCTAAGAAGCTAAGCTGATTTGAAGCAATTAAGAAACACTTGGAGATCTTCTGTTTTCTGAATTCCTTTCTGCTGATAGTTCCCGAAAGCAAGCAGTGTGTAACAATATTGTTGATTTGTAAACAGAAGTCCAAAGGAAATTCAAGTTGCTGTCAAGATGCACTCCAAATATAACAAACAAGGGAAGTGATTGAAGCCTTTTAAAGATTTTGGATGGGCTCTCTTGTTCTTTGGCTGTTCTTAAAATTTGTAAGGAAGAGGGAACAGAAGTGAAATTTCAGGCTCCCACTTTATATCTATCTTAGGGGTAATGTCAACATCTTTTGTTTAAATACCTCTTTTTATCAAATCACAATTACTTTCTTTCACACATTCTTTTTCTCCATTTAAAAAAGGAATTTGAAAAAAACACTATCACCTAGTACTTCATGACATTTAGCATATATGCTATATATTTCATGTGAAATTAAACATCTTCCTGCTGGTCTCTATCCATGTGATTTGTGGTTCATTTTTTCCCTGATTTATATAATAATGGAATAGGATAAGTCTTGCATTGACAAAATTATGATCGGCCCCAGGGTTCTTCAAGTTCAAGTTCAGCATTGTTGATGCCTAAAGCTGGACAATTCTCTCTTGTGGGAGGTTGTGAGTTAAATGCATTATATGTTAGCACCATTCCTTGGTTGAGAGGGTTCCCACCTTCCACCCCTAGTTAACAACCAAAAATGTCTCCAGACATTGCCCAATGTTTCTGGGTGGGCAAAATCATCCCCAGTTGAGCACTATTCCTTTAAATCATGAAGACAACAGTTCGCAAAGTTTGGTGGCTATCAGAATTTCCAGAGAACTTGGGAAAAGCATAGAGGTCCAGACTTGATTCTATTTCCAAAGCCAAGGCTTCTGTGGGTATTTTTCATAAACCTTTTGGTAACACAAAAACATTGAGAGGCACCATAAATAAGACCCTGGATAATGAGATAGGCTTCTTGCGCCACAGGGAGCTTGTCAGAAATGCAAATTCAGGGGTTCCACCACAGACTTAGTGAACCAGGAACTCTGAGATGGGATCCACTTAATTGTTGAAGACATGGGCCAGCTAATAACGAAGTATACTCTTAGCACATCCAGCAAGAATTTCAGAAGTACAAGGCAACTTTGGAGGACTGTTTTTCAACACTGGGCAGAGCACGGCTGGAATCAACTTCTCTGCACAGCTTTGCTCTTATCAACACATGGACCTGAACATTTTGGACCTGATCACTCTTAAAAGGCGAATCAGATTAGCCTTCTGGAGAACAAAGAGCTGAGGGAATGCAGAAAACCCTTTTCCATTCTTGTATCTCAGACTTGTTAATACTCCACAGCACTGCAACCCCAACTCGCCAAAGGATTCCTTGGCAGGAGGCATTTTCTCTAGACCTGTGATTCTCAACCTTGGCTTCATGGTAGAATCATCTGGGACACTTCTAAAAATCCCAATGCCCAGGTCATACCCCAAGTCAACAAAATCAGAGTGAGTCTGTCAGATTAGGCACCAGATAAGTTCTTCAGGTCATTTCAATGTTCAGAACAATTTCAGGTGTCAATTAAAAGGTGTCTCTAAAGTCAAGTAGGAGTTGTGCAGAAGGAAATAAGGTAGTAGCCTATGCAGAAGGCTTCAAAGACCACAAGCAGTGCGGGAACCAGAAGGATATGGCTGCAGCCTTAGGCTTTTGACTCATTCAGTGCCATTTTCATTCCCAAAATTTTCCTAGATTTCCCTGCCAGAAGCCATCTTCAAGTTTTTCTATTTCCATAGGAATTTGAATCTAATTTAATATGTACCGTATTCTTACCTTGTACTGTAGCCTTACACATCATGTTCATCTCCTATACAATATTGTAAGTCTCCATAGATAAGGATTCTGGCTTATTCATCTCTTCTTTCCCCATAATACCTACTTGGAGGGTAGGCATTCAAAGATAGGAATTTAACTGACAAATATTGGATGAAAAAGAAATGCATCTGAATGTAGAGGTAAAATATAGCGAAGCAAATCATATTGCCCACAGTCCAAAACAATACTTTCCATCCTAACATGCTTCAAAACCCTTTGCAGTTAGATTAATAACTCTAGATTTCAGAGTCATTAACAGAGGTGATTCCTGAATAAAAGGTCTGAGCAGATGAGTCAAGCGCTAGCTGTGGAACACTGAACATCTGAGGTATTCAGTATTCATTCAGCCTCAAACTGGAGCTTTTCCACCAGTGATATGAGACAACTTAGATCAGTGAAGTTTGGTGGGAAGAAAACTAGGAAAGCATGATTATTTAGTTTCCCGTGGTGTTCTACAGTTCGGGCTGTTCACCTGCAAAGCCAAAGCAGTCCAACACTGCGAAATAAATAGAACGAACGTGGAACTGGCAACCTCCTGAACTTAGTGATGATGCCACACGAAAGCCTTCTTTGGGAAATCCAGACCAACTTGATGGTTCGTTCCCATGTATGATCCCAGTGGCCAAGCGCCTATGATGAACTATCCCACACGTAACAGGGCACTGACTGAATGCCAGAGAGGAGAAGTGAATCCAGGGTCCAGCACATGAGCTCGCACACCTCCTTTTCAGAGTGTGAAGCCAAGGGACAGGAAAGAGGGGGACACCTTGGCTGAGAAGCATTTATGACACAGGGGAAATGGAAGAACAGGAAAGGCTCCAGCTAGGTCCTTGGAGTCTGGCAACTATTTCTGTCAGCTTTCCCATTCCTAGATTGATGCTGTTTGCTGAAATCCTGGGTTACTGGATTTAGTACACTGGCTCTTTGTTCAAGTCTTACAATAATAATTTGTATCTAAATACCATTTGACATGTTGGACTTTTCTGGCCATTTTAAGAGATGAGGAAACTAAGACTCAGTTGGATAAGCTGGAAAACTGACAGAGGCAAGACCTAAGTACAGCTTCTTTCTCTGGCAGCTCTCTGGTGCCCTGTAATGCCAGGGTCTGTAGAGGACAGGCAGCTATTTATGGGTCTTTCCTTGCCCCAGCCCTATTTGTCCCAATGCACGAACTCACCCACCCGCACCAAGTTGGAGGAGAAGGCAAGGGATAGAGAAACCTTCTCCCAGGTAGACTGCACTAAGCTTTGATTCTAAAGGCCCAGGGCCGAGTCCTTCCTTTGCCATTTCTCCGCCACATTAACACTTGAGCAAATCACTTTTCTTTTCAAAGCTCCTCACCTAGTCCTACAGTTCCTGCAATGCTTAGTGGACATGGAGCTTTAGGTGGATTCCGCAAAAACTGCAATGTCAGACACAGATTCCAGACAATGACTGAGACCCTCACCTCACTAAGCTAGATATTTTTCATCTCTAAAACAGAGATCGCCATACCCACGCCCACACCCTGGAAGTGAACCCACGTGTGCAGCTCCTGGCAGCGCCCCGGCGGTGGCTGCGGAGAGTCCCGAGCGCGGCCGCGGCGGCCGGGCAGCAGGAGGAGCGTGTGCGCGCCGTGGGCGTCCCTTTAAGAGCGGTCGCCGCGGAGCCTCCGCCTCTCTGTCCGCGGAGCGCGGCGGCCACCTGGGGCTGCCGGGGAGCCGAGCGCGGCGGGGCCGGGCGCCTGCCCGCCGAGGAGGAACCGGACCGCACGCGAGGGGCCCGGAGCCGGCTGGGAGCGCGGCCGGCGGGCGGCGCCCGTGTGCGGGTAGGATGCGGGAGCGCATCCGCGCGTCGCTGCTGCTGCTGCCCCTGCTGCTCCCGCCGCCGCTGTGGGGCGGCCCCCCGGAGCCCGAGCGCGACCGCGACCGCGGGCCGTTGCAGCCCTTCGACCTGCTCTACGCGAGCGGCGTGGCCGCCTATTACAGCGGGGACTACGAGCGCGCCGTGCACGACCTGGAAGCTGCCCTGCGCAGCCACCGGCGCCTGCGGGAGACCCGCGTGCGCTGCGCCCGCCACTGCGCCGCGCGCCGCCCGCTCGCGCCCCCCGGCGGCGCGGGGTCCGGGCCCGAGCTGCCCTTCTTCCGCGCCCTGCTGGAGCGCGCGCGCTGCCACCGCCGCTGCCAGAGCCAGCGCCTCGGGGGCCCCGAGTCCCCGCACCGCGCCAGCGAGGATGTGCGCAGCGACTTCCAGCGCCGAGTGCCCTACAACTACCTGCAGCGGGCCTACCTCAAGGTACCCGGGGCGCGCGCTTCTCCATCCCCACGACCCCCGCGGCTTCGGGATGATCCGCTGAGCCCTCTCCCTTCTGCTCCTGACCGCTTGTCCTTGCTCTGCTTTACGTCTTGTCTTTCAGGCTGGGTCTCTTAAGCACTGGTTTCAGGATTACGACTCTAGACACTGGGTGGGTCAAGCTCTGTAACCAAGACTTTATGAACTTGGGCAAGTCGTTTTCCTCTCTCCGCGTCAACTTCACTCTCAAAAAGCAGGCTGTAGTTGGTGGTGCATGCCTGTCATCCTGAAATCCTGGCACCCAGGGAGACTGAGGCAGGAGGATCCTAAATTTGAGCTTGGTCTGGGCAACTTGGCGAGTTTCGCAAGACCCTGTCTTAAAATTAAAAAAAAAAAAAAAAAATTTTTTAAAGGCTGGATATGATGCAGGTCATTGTGAAGGTCCTGAGTTCCGTCTTCAGTGATACTAAGAAAAAAAAAAAGGGGGGTGGATTATTCTGTACTGGTAAAGAGATGTTGAAAGTACTCAAGATGTTAAGCACTTCGCGCAGTCGTTGAGGCTTTGGCAGGGCCGGGCCTGCCGCAAGCTCACAAGGGTCATGTCTTGCTATTGCTCCATCCTCACCTCCGGATCCTCTCCTCTCCCTCAGCCCTTCCACACGGCAGCCTGCACTTTCGGACTTAACAAAGAGTATATTCAGGATCATAGAGTAAAAGGTAGACCTGTTCTTAAACAGATTTGTCTCTTTTTCTTCTTTTCACATATAAAAGAGCAACTATCAAAGGTTGCCGAGAAGGAGGCTTTGGGGAGGTTTGAGGCAATAGCAGTGTATTGGTAGCGGGCTTCCAATTCTTAGAGGTTCGCATTGGGCCAGGTACTTGGCATCAGACGCCCGGCTTTCTGTTTTTTTTTTTTTTTTTTTTTTTTGTGTGTGTGTATTTAACTTCCCTGAAGTTAGTGTAAGGAATTGGTGTATTTCTCACACCTACAACTTTGAATCCTAGAATTTAGAATGAGATCCTGGATCCCTATCCTTACTCACTCATTCTGCTCTAAATTTATGCTCTTTCTTCCCACCTTCTGGATTTCTAGATATCAGTGTCTTTCTCACAGCTGTCGGGGAAGCGGCAGGTTGGGTGGTGGTGCCGGCTGATGGACCACACTGCATTTCTAAGGAGATTGGAAGCACACATTATGTTCAGACGTCCATATGCCTTGGACAGCTCATCCCACTAGGTCTTTGCCATCACGAGTGATAAGGTGTGAGGTTTTTAACAGTCAGAGGAGTTGACGCAGTCATGGCTGGGACTAACTCTCCACTCTTTACTATGGCTGAGGTCCTAGAGTTTACTGGTCTGGTGCCTTGGGCAAGAAATGAAAAGAAAGCCCGATTCCTTTTCGGGAATTGTCTTCTGCCAGCTTGCATCTCCTCATGGATTTGCTAAGGCATGTATTAAGTGGCAGTTTTGGGTGGTCCTCCAGAAATCAGTCAGTTTTTGGCAGCGAGGGGAACCTTGAGTACATGACTGCGAAGGTATCCTAATCTCTTTCCCAGGACAGAACCTGGGCAGGTGTGCAGCATGGCCCCTGTAGCACTGGAGTCTCAGGCGTCTCCACTGTGAGATGGGCAGTCTTGCTGATGGCTGTGTCATACACACACGTTGGACAGATTTTCCTTTCTCAGGTCAGGGGAAGGAATGCATATTCATGTTTGGTTTTATAAAAATAAATAACCATGAGGGAAGTGTCAGTATGTGGTTTTGTTTGGTTCTGTAATTATGTTTGGTGCACTGTTGATGTTAACACTTAGCAGTCATTCCCCTCTCCTGTCCCCTGATGGGAGTCAAAGGAGATGAAACCCTAGGCTTAATAGGCCTAAAATTTTAGAGTGAGTTGGATGTGAGAACAAGTCACACATAGACACCTCTGTGGGTGAACTGCTGGGAATTCTGTGATGAATCAAAGAAGTGTAAGAAATTATTTAAGAATATTTGGCTTTATTTGTTCATTTCTGTTCTATCAGCAATGATGCTGGGAGCAGAATAAGCCTTGTACCCTCTTCCTACTTCACCTCTACTGTGACAGGCCAAGTTATTTTGGATCCACATATTTGATAATCTCTTAAGAAGGAAATAGTTTTACTCTTTGGAAATTTGATTTTGATGGTCAGAGTTTGTTAACATCTAAAGCTACATCATGATTCTTCTCATGCATCTCCTAAAAATATCACAATTTTAACTTTTGCTTGATTTCCTGGGTACATGCAGACACACACACACACACTCCTCTTAAATAATAAAAAAGACACTCTCACGCTCTGACAGCTGTGGGTTCTGGGGTGTTCATTTGTTGATAGGTTGAACAGCTCCTTACATGTGCCTGGATATGATCAGGGTGCCTTGTGTTATTGCATTACTTTTGACATAAGTGATCCAGCTTGCAGTTAAAAAGCATGATACTGGGCCAGCTCGATTTCACTGAAGACTACAAAGCTTCATAGAGCTAAATAAGTACTGTTATTTTTTGCTAACAGGTTTACAGATTGGAGAAGCTCTCAAGAGATGTGTAGCTTCTCCCCCAGATCCTGGTTAGTGAGCCACTGATGGAAAAAGGTCCTCTATGGTGATGTTTTGCAGACGAAGAAACACTGAATATTGTGAGATCTGAAACCCACTGAGTTAAACGTTTCTTTTTGCAGATGAGGAAAGGGAATTCCAGAAAGGGAAAGGGTCCTTTTTGTGTCACATGTCTGGTGACAGACCAATGCAGTTTGATGAAATGAGCACAGGGCTGGGAGTTAGGATTTGGACTCTGCTGGTAATGGGTCCCATATCCATGCTGTGGTCACACACCATGAAATCGCCTCAGGTTCCAGCAAATGCTGCATTCCCCGGAGCTATCCTTTTGCCAGATTTGGACAGCTCCAGGGATGAGTAGGTCCTTGTTCTGCCGGGTCACAGACACTCATTGCATTTCTCTTACTGCCTGCTCTGTAGAATCCTCCTCAAGGCCTGGCATGTTGGGCATTTGTCTGAACGGCTATGAGGCAGTAGTTGCACCTGGCTTCTAGCCACGCCTTTTGTGTAAAGGTAGGGCAAGCCTCTTTAAACTTCTGATTTTTATCATTTCAGATCGTAAGATACAATTCATGATTCACAACCCAAAGCCTAAGATACTGCTTTTATTTTAGCATTCTCTGCTGAGAAATCTTTAGTGGTTTCTCTTTGCTGCAATGCAGAGTCCTTATAGTTTAATACAACATCCATAACCCTCTTTCCTTAACTTGGCCACCTTGCAGCCAAAGAGAACAATGGATGCTTGTCTTATGTCTAAGCCTTTATATCACTTGGGCTTCTGTAATTTTCTTTGGGAAGCATGAAGACTCTGGGATAGGATGGGGCAGAGATTCAGGTCTGTGGATAAATTGCATAAGTGTTCTGACCCTCAGTCCTCCCACCTGCAAAGTGGGATACTTTTTTGATTTAGATTGAGTTTAAGAGATGACTGACATAAAGTGTCCAGAGCAGTGTCTGATTCTCCACAAACACCAGAGATTTGTTTATTCTTATTATTATAATGGAAATTTTTCCTCCTCCTTCTTTACGTGCTGAAATCATAACAATCCTAACACAAATATACCTATTCTCTGAGGCTCGCCCTCCTTTTACTCCCTCTACCACTCCCAAGAAAGAGGTCATCGTTTCTCTTTTCAGAATGCACAGAGCAGCGAGGTTTCCTCTCTTGTCATTTTGTTTTTCATTTTGGACTGTATTTTGTAAGCACTGATGTATCTGCTATCACCTATGTAAGCTCCCTGTAATCCAAAACTATCTTCTTATATTCACATCTTCTAAAGTAGGGATTCCTAGATGTGAGTGATTACTAGATGGAAAACATGAGGGACATTAAAATATGGTTTAAAGTCAGAGATTTGGAGCCACTGTAAATATCTTTAAAAGGGGATGGTGGCAATAGTTGCTCAGTATATGATTATAAAATATTATTAACAAAGATTTCTGTGAGATGGAGAACATTTCATTGGGTTAGTTTCTGGTTTCTTGAATGGTCCATTGCGATAGAAAATGGCAGCTGGGCTGTGGATTGTCTGCCTGATTTCTCAGTTTTCTTTTTACAAGTTCTGGCTAATATGACAAACCCCCTCCCGCCTCTTTTCATAATTCAATTCTTACTACTTAAAACTGTGCTTCAGAAAATTCTTGGCACATTGTACGTGTTTTCTGTAGATTTGTGGAATTTCAACGAATGCGAGAGAAATACTTTCCTTTCTTATCAGTGCCTTTTATAATTAGAAACGAGTTGACAGTGCCTATTCTTTTCTCTCACTGTTCTTAGGAAAAAAAATTGAGGAAAAAAGTGTCATTTATTTATTTATTTTTACTTAAAGCAGGCTTGTTTTGTTTTGTTTCTGAATCGGTACTTTGTGCCATTTGACCTTTGCTTTTTCTTTTTAGGATGAATAGAGGGAAAAGGGGAACTGTAATTAAGTAAGGCAATTCTGTCTCCCTCCCATGATCTATTTTATTGGTGGTTTGTTGAAAAGAAGAAAAGCAAGCTCAAGTTATTTCCTCCCCTGATTCTGTCTTATTGACTGCTTTCTCTTTCTAGAATGAATGCCCTAAAAAGAGAACATTAAAACCTACACAACTGCATCATTTAGATCCTGCTGGTGCAGAATAAAAACTAGAGTATGTACACTTTGTCCTCAGATTGTTTCAAGTAAGAAGCTGGGTTTTGTCTTTGTGAAATAACTGTTCTCAAATTATTCTGATGTTATTTCCTCAGGAGATGAGGCCTTTTTCTTTCTTTTGCACTTGAACCTTTTTTGGTGTTTGAATCATCAGAATACACTCGTCACCATCATCATCCCAGTCCTAAGGAAAAAAAAAAAAAAACTGGGAAATTTTTTGTCTAGCTCATTCCTAGGGCCTGTGTGCTAGAATCATGCTTGTTTCTGCATAGGAGTTGTTCATTTGACACGTGTCAGTTCTTCATCAGTCATGCATTCCCTCCTAAATACTAAGTGCCACGGAGGCTTGAAATTCAATTAGACGAGAGTAGCAATTGCTTACAAGTCACCTCCTCTCTCACGCTAGGGATCTTAATAAAGGAAAGTAATGAACTGTCTCTTTTTCCACAGATCCCATCTCTGAGAATCAAATGGAGTCTGACACTAATATTATTTGCTCACTGATAAACTCCAAAGGGATAGCGGTGTGAAATTCTTTTGGAAATGTTTGATAAAATGTCAGCTTGCTTTGTACATGGGATTTGATAAATTCTGAAAGGTGGTCAATTTCAACTAAATGAAAAGTCATTGGATTTGGTATAACAATGGTTCTTTGGTAAGGCTAAGGAGTTGAGTAAACTGAATTTCTTAGAATCACAGATCCTAAGGCTGGAGGGGATTCCAAGGGAGCCTTGTCAAGTCAGATACTTTTAGTGTTTGGACAGTGAGGTAGGAATGCAGAGGAGAGGGGTAACTCTTTTGTTTAAGACACGTGATCTAGCAAGGCGAGGGATGGTGATTACTGGAATTATAAAAATGTCATAGCTTGGAGGACTGTCAAAGATCATGTCCAGGTCTCTCCTTGTTATTTAACAGATGATGACCCCGGCCTCAGACTGAAAAGTCAAGGAGGGTCAGCAAGTGGATCTGGGTCCAGAGTGTAGATATTCTAATGTGCAGTTCTGGGTTCTTTTAGACTGCAAGCAGGGGCCGTGGCTTCCTCCTGAGGGGAGACCTGAGGATCAGTGGTGTAGTGATACCTGTGGTGATCTGGCTGCTTTCACAGACTGTGCAGTCAGAAGGCACATCCTCTCGGACTTCCCCCTCCACCCTGCATTTTCATTCACTTCGTACTAGGTCATTCTGCCAGGAGTGATAGTTGTCTGGTGGAAAATTTTTGCATTTCTCATTAGGAACAATAATTCTTGCTGTCTTTTCATTCCATTCAGCTTTCTTCTATAATTCTTTTTCTGTTTTTTTTAATTCATCCCTCCTTTCCTACTGCCTGACTTTCTAGCTATGTAATTTCTACCAGACCTGGCCATCATTTGCCAAGTGGCTAAACACATCTTTTAAAAAATGATTCGGAGCAGCCTTCTGCATGATGTGTCTGGAATTGCGTGACTTTCTGGTTTTTGTACTGAAGAGGATGGCTGACCATTGTTAGCAGATGCTGATTTCACTCAGCCTCGCTCTTTCTGCTTCACTATACTATGAGAGTTCTGTACTTATTTCCTTGCTTTTGTCCCAGCCTGACGCATAGGTTGTGCTATTGGTGCTTGACATAGTAAACGCACATCTGAAAAGGAGAAAATTAAAGTGACCTTTGGGGAAAGAGAAAAGAAGATGGTAGATACAAATTCTGGTTTCTGGTTATAATACAGTTCAAGCCATAGAGCCTCTTATTTACTTTTACAAGCTTTCATAGACATCTACTTCTTTGGGTTTATTTTGGTGAGGTGCTGAGGATGTAACCCAGGGCTTCATGGATGCAGGCCCTTCCACTGAACCATATGTCTGGCTCTACTTTTCTGTAATTTGCTGTAGGTGTCATTCTATTCCTTCATGTGTGTTGTTCTTGGGCATGGATTGGAGGGTGAAATTTTCTTCCTGTTCACTCCCCATCTTTCCACAGCTGCCCTGTGTCATATTCATAGAATATTAGTGCTCCAGCCCTCTCATTTTACAGATGGGAAAATAAAGTGTAAGAGAAAAGTGAGTTGCCCAGGTTTAATGCAATTAAATAGAAAAGCTAGGGTTAGAATTCAGCAACCTACTTCCCCTCCTACCTCTGTAACCATTGCCTTTGATCACTATAAAGATCTGTAATAAAATAGGGTTTCTATCTCAATGATTTAACATCTAATAAATATAGTATTAAAGATGGTGCATGATTATAATACAAGGCCCAAAGGGCAACTGTCACCATGGTACAAATTAAAGGACTACTTTTATTGGGCTCTCAGCTATTCTATTAATGATAAGGAAAGTAACTTAATCCTATCGGTAGTAATAAGTTTCTCTCTCTCTCTCTCTCTCTCTCTCTCTCTCTCTGTCTCCCTGTCTCTCTGAGCTTCTTTTTTGAATTTCTGTGAATTGGGGTGGCTTGGCCAGCTCGCTTGGATACTTCCAGCTCTGTGACTCCGAGATTGAGGCTATTATCACAGATATAGTGTATGCTGAGAATTCATGCATCAGAAAAGAGTCAGAGTAGATAACTTGGGGCTCTTTCTGAAATTATGCCTCTCCATGAAAGGAAATGGAATATCCATTTGGGGAGGAAGAAGAACCAAAGGTAGGTTTTGTGGAGGAAGTGATGTTAAGATGGGGGTGTTCTAGAAGGGCTGATGATCATTTCCAAAAAGGCGTTTTGGATATAAAGATGAAAGCTACAATGACAACTTTATGTAAAATATATTAAAATAGAGCTCTGTGATTGAATAAAAATGATACGCCTCATCCTCTCATCTCATTATCTTTCTGCACATGCACCCTGCTGCATTCATGAAATATCAAAATTTCAACCATCCTGTTGTACATAATGAAAGTAAACCCCAAGGAAAATCAAATTGCCCAAGTGTATCCAGGGATGTATGGAAAAGTAGGAATAGAATCCAAGGACCCTGACTTCCACCTCTTTGATAGCGTAAGACTTACACTGAAAATAAATACTCAACGAAATTATGATGAAACACATAGCATGCCAATTACTTTGTTTACTAAATGACAGAGACCCTGAAAATGAAAGCCACCATCTCATTATGCAATGTTAATCCTTCTACTACTATGCTACCTACTTCTGAGAAAGACTCACAGTTGCAGTGTGAGTCAGTGATGAAAATGATTGAGGCAGAGTCTCCTTTGGAAGGGAGATGAAGGAGTAAGAGCCAGAGAGAGAGAGAGATCCAAGATGTCAGACTTTCCAGAAGTTCAAAGCTATCATAATGATCCTTCTGGAATTCGTTATCTGAAAAGGAGACTCCGTTATCTGAATAATGGATTTAGTTTTTCTACAGGAGAACACCACTGGAGATTGCAGTTGTAATTGCACTGGAAAGGAATGCATAAAAGCAAGACATATAATAAAATAAATGAATCCCCCAAAAAGAAACTAACAAACCTGGCAGCACAGGGAAATAAATTGAGCCAATTTTGATTTGATGTTCTTGCTTGATGATAAATGCTTAGCTTTAATTCTGCCAAGATCAATAGGAGTGCATGGAGAAGTCAACGCCCCATTAGGGATCCAGACACAATTATCTTAACACCAGATTTGGCTGTTTATAAAAACGATCTCAAATTATAGTATACAGACTAATCCAGTAGACTATACAAATTATTTTCCCACTGAGGCAAGAGCTATTTCTTAATAGCATTTTTAAGATTGAACCTAGGATTAGCATTCGATTCTAATAGGTGACATTTATAAATGCCACCAGGGACAGAGTTTCATTGTCAATCATTGTTTCTATAGGATTACCAAGTGATCAGCTGAACAATGGAGTCTTGCTGGTTTGCAGGTCCATAGGCATGTATGCTAGTGTTTCTCAATTTTGGCTTGCTGATGGTTAATTCTTTGCTGTGACAGGCTTTCTTGTGTATTTTAGGGAGTTTAGCAGTATCCCTCACCTTTGATCCTAGACGGCAATAACAACACATCCTATCTTTCCTCCAAGCTGTGATGAAAATAATCAATCTTGTGGTACATTACATGTTTCTTGGAGGACAGAATCACCCCAGATTGAGATCTGCTGATTTACAGTTTACCTATATTTAAGGTGACTGCACATCAAAGTCAAACAAGTACAATTTAAATTTCTTACAATATATACTAGATGACCGCTGATGAATCGTGAATTTATGAAGTTTGCTGGTAGTGTGACATCCTTTAACAGGGGAAGTACGGTACACTGGAACTAGAGTCTCTTTCCCCTAAATACAAAGCACTGGACTTCTATTGCCCTGCTCATCCTCCATGGCTGCAGTGGGTCGGCTTGTGGAAAAGACCACAGGGTCTGGCATTTCCTCTGCTTGTACCCAGCGTGACAGAGCAGGTTGCTTTAGCAATGTAAACAAACACTTCTTAGTTGTGAACTCTAAGCTCCAGAATTAACATATTTCCTATTCAACTTGAAAAGTACTCAAATTCAGTCTTGAAAGTATTCCACTGCAACTGTTAGGTTTGTCGAGGTTATCTCTGTATCACATGTTGTCACAGGAAGCAACTTGACTCAAATTAGAAACGTCAATTTATAGAAGCCTGGGAAATGGGAAAAGTCAGAGGACAAAGGAAAGAAGAAGGGACGTAGACAGTCAGACAGAGATACAGAGAGAAAGAGACAGAGACAGAAAAGACAGACAGAGAGAATTAGAAATACAGAAACAGAGGGGACAGGATGGAGAGATTAATAAACAAAAAGTAAAGCAAAACCAGAGCAGTCAAACTGAAGTCTAAGCAGTGTCTCAGGCACGAAAAGAGGCTGCACAAATCAAAACTTGGATGTTGCACACTCTAGTATCCATTTGTCTGTGAAAAAAAAGAAAAGTAATTCTGAAGCAGATATTGATCTTTTTGCAGTCTTGTATCACCATGGGTCCATTCTCTGTTGAGACACTTCTGTCCTAGAAAAGCCCGGGGCAGCAGATCTACTTAGTTGCCTCGCTGAGGGAGAAGAGCGGAATCCTTGGGGGCAGCAGTCCCCAGCCTGTTTAATACCAGAGGCCAGTTTTGTGGAAGACAATTTTTCCAGGGGTGGGAGGAGAGAGGAGGAGATGGTTTCAAGATGATTCAAGGCAGCGTGCAACCCAGACCTGTTGCATGTATGGTTCATAGGAAGGTCGCAGTCCTGTGAGAATCTGTGGCGTGGCTGATCTGACAGGAGACAACTCAGGCACTCAGTACAAATGAAGCTGCTCTAGCTAGAGCATTGCTCACCTCGTACTGTGCAGCACGGTTAGAGAATAAAACAAAACCAAGAGAAGGTGGGGAGAGGGGTGGGAAGGGATCTCAATAAGTAGCCTTAAATCATCCTACTTTCTCAAATAGCAGTTAAAGAATTTATTGAGCCGTTTTAGATGCATCCTTCTTTTCTTAGGCCCTGGAGATATGAAGATGAATAAGAAACTTTACCTTCAAGTAGTCCCTTGAAGAAAAAAATGTGTATACAGCTATATTAGTCCTTCAGATGAGAAATTGAAGTACCACCGTGTGATTATGCAGTGGCAATTCAGGGATCATTTGTATCAAAGCAACGCAATTAGATAGAGAAAAAAATAATTTTAAAAAGTACGATGAATGATGTCATATAAAAATACTAGTAATTTTTTTACATTTTGGTAGGAGAAAAGAAATTTTAAAAACTTGAAAGCAGAAATGTAAAACCTAGAGAATTTAATCAAGAGTAAAGCAGTTTTAAGTATAAATTTGATAGGTGACATTTCTGAAATAATGTGTAGTATTCTGAGGCTTGAAAATACTTTGGTAATAAATGAAACAATGTCTTTTAGAGGATATTGTTAATAGTTATAGTTGTAAAACATACTACATCAAAGCTAAGTTCAAGTGAATTACAGGTTGAGTGACTTTAAATTTAAGGGAGATATCATTTTGACATTTCATGTTTTTTCGAAATCCAAGGTATAGCTCAATCTTCCCTTTTGTAACTTTTCAAGTTATTTTCTTGAGTCACACTTTCTGTTTCTGTGAAAATAAAAACTAAGATAAAATAAGGAGATGCTTATGATAACCATTTTGAAAAGTATACAGAATAAGGAAAGATAAATGGGAGGATTTCAAAATCCCCATTAGCAGGATATATCATTTACACAACAATTCCATGCAAGAACAACAAGCAAATCATCCATTATTTCACACAGCTGAAACACATATCCAAGATTTCTTCTACTTTACCAAAATAGCTTATTAAATTATCATTTTTCACTTCAAAAGGAAAAAAACATCAGAAAATTCATTAAGCCAGTGCAATGAAACTTTTTCTGCATGTGCATGAAAAATTAGAATAAACTAAAAACACATATAGAGTAATTGTTAAACCTTGGAAACCATGTTATCTTCTTGACACAGTTTATTTGAATAATAGTTTACAAAGAAACCTGAAAATGGAAAAATGACATTTCCTTTAATAGACTTAAAATGTCACTGAAAATAAACACTTGGACCTCTGGGGTGGTATATTTTACAACAATTTTATTTATTATGCTAGGTATCGTTTATTGACTATTATTGTTTCAGGTATTGCACTGTAAGCTTTACGTAAGTTTTCTTACTATTTTCACATGACAACCCTAAGAGAAATATTCTAGTGTAATCTTCATTTTTCAGTGGGGATGCTGATGTTTGAAAAGTTAAACATGCCCAGGGTTATATTGCTATTAAGTAGTAGCTATTCCAGGCAGAGAAGAACACGGATTTATGAGGGAAGATGAAGGGCAGAACAATTATTTAAAAAATCTATTGTGATACGTGAAGATAATTATACAAATAATAGATAAAGAAAATTAGGGAACACACAAAACCAGGGTTGACCTGTTTCATTTGAGTTACTGGCTTCAAGTTTAATACTCCACAGGTGAGTACTTACCAGCCTCTTCATCATCAGGCTAAAACAGAAACAATCCTCTTAGTAGAACTTGGGACTGTTTGCTCTGCTAAGAAATGCTCTTTTTAACTTCTTTGCCTCTTCATTCTACCATTCCCCACTCCTCGATGTCTTCAAGACTGTGGCCTCTCCTTTGCATTTTTTAAATACGTGAGCTATGTTCAAACACATTTCAAACCTTTTCTGTTTTATATTAGCAGATACAATCTCTTCCCACAGACCCACACAACTTGGGAATTTTAAATCCCTTTTAGCCTCTTCACCACCCTAACCTCATGCACCCAGGAGAGATGGTCTAAGCTTGAGAAGCAACAAACATCAAAGACACCAGGAATGAAACTGCTTCTTGTGTAACAGGAAGGTAATGGAAGAGAAACTCAAATATATATATAAAAAAAAAAGTCTAGGTATCAAAAAATTGAGGCCCCATCCCCAGTTTTGTCAGTATTTCTCTAGCTTTTCAGGGTCTTCCATTAGATAAGGGCAGTGTAGGACCAGATGGTTTATAGGAGCTCTTCTACATTTACTAGCTTGAAATTGTGAAATTTTTTTAGGGCACTGGTACTGCCAACAATCTCCCTAAGGGAAGGGAAAATTGATGAGATAGTATTGAATGGGTTATAAGTGCAAAGGAGATAAAAGAAACTTAAGTGGAGAGAGTAAAAGAGAGAGAGAGAGAGAGAGAGAGAGAGAGAGAGAGAGAGAGAGAGAGAGAGAGAAACCTCCAGTGTAGCTGATGCTAATCCTCAACTTTGGATAACAAGTCACTTCAAAGTACCATCTGAAGAGGTCACAGTAGTATTTAACTTAATGGAACCTTAAGAGAACAAGATAAATGAGGCCCTATTCAAGAGGACAAAGTAGATAGATAAAATGCTCAAAACCATGTTATATGAGAAACAGCTGATATAGAAAGAAGTAGACTAATTAAGAGACAACAAGGGTCAACCAAAAGCCCTCTAGATCAGCATTTGGGATAGTTACTCTCGACCTAAATGGCTTCAAGAAGGGGAAGCATTAGGGTGAAGTAACAGAAGTTTCAGAGAACAAGATCTTGGTCCAGTATGAAAGACTTTTCCAACACTAACAGCTGTTCTATGATAGGCCAGGAAGCCCCAGAGGAATGTGTGCAGGTATGAGTCAGACAGATGCCTAGCAGGGAGGTCGTTTTTAAGGTTCAGGCACAAGGATGATGTTGAAATAGCTGAAGCTTTATAATGTAGAGTCAATAAGACTTCATGACTTTATGAAGTAAAATTTGTCTTTTACCCATGAGTGATATTACTAAAGCCTTTTATTCTAAGAAAAGTTCTACAGTTCTGTAGCTTACTTTTTCATTCTGGTAAATGTAATTGTAGACCAAAGTCACTGCATACTCCCTATAAATAATTTACATAATGTGGAAAAATGAAGTAAATAAACAGTACCAGGCCTTAAAACATACATGCAAGAACACTTTCACAATCTGTTTGGCGGTAACGGTATCCACATGTATGATTGGCATTAGTCTTCTGACTTCTGATTCAGCTCTCTCAGAGACAACATCTGAGATGGATTTAGTTGTGGTTACAGAGTAGTCCTGGAAATTTTAAGATAAATGTTAAATTTATTACAACCGACCAGTACATCCAAGGTTGGAATTCTAAGTGGGTACACCTCTCTCAGCAAGTATGTCATTCTATACTAAGGAAAAACAACTTCATTTACAGAGCCTTTCTAATCCTTTTCTGATTTGCTTCATTTATTTGCTGTCCAGAGAACAATCTAAAAATCTGGAGGTGTTCTACACTATCGTCCAGCTCTTAAACCTTTTACCAGTTTTAATTCTGGACAGTTTTATGCTTGGGTTGCTAGAGTGTCTTCTCAAGATATCATATTTAAGAACACATATGAGATACTGAATAGATTTAAATTGAGAATTGCTAAAGGTTATTTAAAGGATATTAATATATAAAATAGTATTAAGGAATATTTAAAGAATGTCTTTATTAAGTCCCCCCCCCCACATTTTCCCATAGAGTACCTGCTACTAGCACTAGAGAAGAGGCCAGGGGGAATCCAGGGCAGAAGAGGAGCTTGTAGGAGTCCAGGATTTCTTAAACTAAGTTGACACCAAGGTGGTTTGGGATTTACCCCACCCCCCACCCCATGATGTTTGGCTTGGGTACAGCAGATGTGCAGAAATATCAGAAAATTTTCAATCTGCTATGTCTGCCTTTTCTTGGCCATTTTACTAGAGAGTACCTGCTTTGGGGGTTAGTTTTTTTCTCTGCTTCCATTGACATTTCCAGGTTGAAGGCTTCTTCATAACCTGGTCTGATATATTTCTAAGACAGAAAGGAAACCCAAGAATCTCACCACTATATTAAACAAGTGCTTAAGTCCCCAGCAAGTCTTTGTTGTGTCTAATTTTAGATCTGCCTGTGTGTGTGTGTTGTATTATATTCAGAGATTTTAGTTGTATTTAAGGGAGGGTCTAGGGAAAAATGAGTTTTCTCTATCTTTTTCAGAATCAGAAGTCTTTTCTGAACTGGGGTGAGGACATTAAGTGACCTTTAAAAGGTAGTGATGGAGATGATGCTGATAATGATCAATGCTATTTAGACTTGATTTTAAACTCTAGGAGGACTTTGTTGTTAATATTTTGCTAAAAAACTATTAAAAGCCTTTCTTTCTTTCTTTTTTTTTTTTTTTTTTTGGTACTGGGAATCGAATTCAGGACCTTGTGCTTGCCAGGCAGGTGCTGTGCCACTGAGCTATATCCCTGGCATTAAAAGCCTTTCTGTTTTTTATTTTATTTTATTTTTTATATGCGGGTACCGGGAGTCGAACTCAGGACCTCGTGCTTGCCAGGCAGGCGCTTATGCCGCCAAGCTATATCACCGGCCCTAAAAGCCTTTCTGATCTCTAATTAAAATCTCTAATCAATTTTCATCACCACTACTAAATCAACCCTAAGTTGATCAGCTGGACTGTGTGTTCATTTCAAATTGCTATATTTTCCCATACCTGCTTGTGAAGTGTGGAAGAGTCCCAGTTGAAGTACCATCAACCTGCCCTATCACCTGATTATAGAGTCATACAGAGGCTTCTCTGGAACACTGTAATTTAATTCTTTATAAATAAGTAAGTAATTGATCATCCTACTCCATATTCCAATAGGATAGCTAACAAAGATTTAAGAGCCAAGTTTAGTGGCACATACCTGTGGTTCCAGCACCTCAGGAGGCTGAAGCAGAAAGATTGCTGGAGCCCAGTTTGAGGTCAGTCTGGGCAAAATAAAGAGATTTTGTCTCACAGAAACAAACATGTATAGATTTACCTAATATGTTTTATACAAAAAATATTCTTAGGAGTTTGAATAAAAAAATAAATCCTCCTAATTAACGATTGCTTTTTCTCTAACCCATTGTCTCAGAATATAACATTACAATAATCAGTACTTCTTAACCTGACCTGAATATTTAGGTATGGCTGCTCTGGATATTCGAGCCTTGGCTCTTGACAGATATTCAATATGTGTTTGTTGAATTTCAGTTGTCAATGCTGCTAGAATATGGGTTTCTTGCTATAATTATTTGCAAAGGGAGAGATTTGCAAATAAATAATTTTTAAAAATACAGTTTTGTGCACTTGATCATAATTTGTAAAAGATACTTGATTCAATTTTAAAAGGTAGTTCTTTCATGTGAATACCAACTTTGTAGTTCAGCTTTTGATTAATCACTTCACATTGGGTGGGATACCAGGAGTTCAGAAATTTATGCTCTAATCTTAACTATGGCACTAACTTTGTAGCACTTTATAACAATTAACCGTGGGTTCTAGCGTGTTCATTTATATATTTCTATTATTATTATTATTATTATTATTATTATTATTACAATTCTAGAGATTGAACCCAGAACCTTGCACTGTGCTCTACCACCGAGCTACATCCTTAGTCCGTATCTTCATTTCTAAGATTAGGTGATTGGATATATAATCTTGAAGGTTTTACCAGCTTTATTATATTGTAATGTTTAGCAAAATGTTTCCAGTGATAAATTCATTAAATTCTACTTAACTGTGAAGTTCTCATCAGTTAGTTCTTAAAAAATCCTGTATTCTACCCTCAGTACTAAAATTTGTGGTGTTTAGATACTAAAATGATAGACAGTGAGTATATTGGAGAGGAAAGCCATATGGGCAAGCCCTCTCCAATCATGGAAATCATATTTTGTAGCAGAACTGATGGGCTGAAGAAATAACTTGGCCTCATCACTCAATTGAAAAACTAACCTCAGTGCTTCTCCTGCCTCTAACTTCGATGCTAAGAAAAGTACTGTTCTGTAGACCGCCCTCTAAAATGATACAAATCAATAGTCAAGATTCATCTTAGCCACAATTTTCCCTGTTTCCTATAATGCTGATTCAAGATTAGGGTATAAATTCCTAACACCCAACTATTCTGTGTGAATAAGGGAGTTCATAGATCGCTGTCCTTGGAAGAGCTCATTTGAAATGTGGTATTTTGCTGTACAAAAAAATCGGTTCTCAATCATCCATTTTTATTTCAACACATCTTGAAACCAACACATTGCTCTTTTATTCACACAATAGAGTGAATTAAACCAAAACTTGTTGTAGTGCTAGAACAAGAAATAAGTTATTCCATGTCTTCCAATGATTTGTCTCTAGTAGTTGATCTAAATACATTAGTGCACTAATGTATCTAAATACATTAGTGCAGTATCTGTGGTATCTAAACATAATTTCATTATGTGATATCATGCAGTGCCATTTGCAAATGGAATTTTCCCAGGAGCTCATTCTTCTTTCTTTCTAATCATATCTGTTGTTAATGTTAGATACTTTTATAATCTTCTAGTCAGTAGTATTTAATGTAGCTATTTTTGCTGCAAAGTTTATGTTTGTTTGTTTGTTTTACTAGTTACATGATTTTGTCTACTATTACTTACTATTTTTATCTCCACTCTTAGACTTCAGTGAATCACATGTATTTTTCTTTATTTTTAATTTTTGTAAAACAGAGCTATATTAAAACAGCTAAGATACTAAACTGCAAATTTAATAAAGGTAAACAACTTTGTATAAATGATTTAGAGTAAACAAAAATAAATGCACCTCTTAAGTGATAGCTTAGTAGCTAAGTGATAGCTATCAGGGAACACCCAGGGAATCCAGTGAAAAGCTGGAATGAATTTAAGACTGTCCCAGTTATTAAGAACATAAAAAGATTGCTTTGAAAATCATAATAAAGCCCGCATTTTAAATTTACAAAATCTGAACAAATCACTTTTAAGTCTGAAACTGATGTTAGTCCATGCAGTAAACCATAGATGATTGGTATATTTTGAGAAACACTGATTTAGAGAAATCAACAAGATCATATTTTAGAAGGTTAAATGAGTTACTTAAAACCTCCGTGCTTTCATTCCCACTTGTGGGAAGGAGGAGTAAGTTATAGTTATACTGTGAAGATTTCTTTACTGAATACCAACTGGGTATTTAGAATAGCACTGGCTTGTAATAAGCCCACATGAAAAAAACAATTGTTTCTGATCTTATTAGTATTTTGTAAGGTGTAATCTACTATCTAGTATTCTTTCTCACTTTTATGAACAAAGAAAAATTGCAACAATTATGATTTTCAAACCTCATCTTTTAATTTTTAATTTTGTAGTATGAGATTAACACACCCTTATTTTCATTTAGAACCTAGTATACAATCAGATTCTAAAACAATAAGACTAATTCTACAGACCTCTGCAGAAGACAGTAACGTTTTTGATTAAGTTTCTTTCTCTGTAAATGAGCACTGCTAATATTTATTGTTTATGCAACAACTATGCAGTAAAGACCGAAGAAAGAATTTTCAATATGTTCAAATTCCTTATTAATGTAATGTAAAAGTAAGGGCATGTCTTACATAAAAACTTGTTTCATTTGTAAAATTATTTTACTTTTTAAAAATACTTTTACAGTATTAAATGTTTCTTTTTATTGTCCCTGCAGTAAATTGTTTATTTTTACTGTAATAATGACAATACCCACATTGGCCATAATGCTTAATAATACACCCTAAAATATTTTTTCTAAATGCCTTCTAGCTTACATAAATCAGATATGGGTAGTACAGACATAAAATAATATATATAGATATTTCTTTTGTCCTTGAAATGGTTAAGGCCTTTGACCTCCTTCCATACATTCCAGACCCATGAATGCCTTTATCCTTGGGGGATGGGGACTGAAGAGTGAAACTGCATTTGAAGCAACACTTGGAACAGGAATTGTTAGATAAGTCCAGTTGTTAGAAAATTTGCCACTTCTTCTTTTGAATTCCTTTGTTAACATCAGCTCCCTGAGATTATCGAGCAGTTTGTGGGAAAGCTAGCAGTAAGAACTGTGCCTTCAAGGAAAACCTTTTAGATATGATGCGTGAAGCAGAACAAAGAGGAAATGTGAGTCCGTGATGGAGTTCTGATTAAAGGTGTGCTTACTGTTCCTATAACAGGCACGATGATAGTTGTGTCTATGTGTGCGTGTGTGTAACCCCTTCGTGGATATGCATCAGTTTATTATTGACGTCTTTATTGGACTGTATGTGGGAAGTCAGTACATTATTTCTGATTTTCAAATGTATGGAAAGAATCAGTGCTGGGAAAATGAGAGCCATTCCTTTCTGTAAGTTACGCAGCATATCAAGGAGAATCAATTTATACATAGTACATTCCAGCACTCAGCTTCCTGAACTGCTTCTCTTTGCTTTTGAGTAGTGTGAATTAAAAAGAGAATGGGCATGATCATCTCTCATGTGTGTACTGTACTTTGAAATTTGTGAGATGCATTGGCATTTCAGGAGAACCCACAGAAAGCTGGGATTCAGTGACTGCCCTAGTCAGATGCCGAGAGTGGGACAGAGCTGTGATTCAGCAGAGGATTTCAGACTCCAAGACCAATGTTCTTGCTAAAATGTCACAGCTACTGCCTGTTCAGATTGGATGTTCTTTATAGACACAAAGCTCCAAAATCAATAAATTTCCATTTCAAAGCCCTCATGATGCCACTTTTCTATCTCTATCTTTTTTTTGTTTGCTTTTTGAGACAGGGTCTTGCTATATAGTTCAGGGTGGCTTGAACTCATGGCAGTCCTCCTGCCTCAGCCTCCTGAGTACTGGCATTACAAGCATGCAGCACCATGCCCAGCTTTATCTTTTCTAATATGTGGTGTTTCCAGTCTTAAAGAGATTATAACTCATTTACCCCACTCTAATATTTGGAGGCCTTTTGGCCCTATTAAGTGTCTGTGCCCTCTGATTTGATAGTCATAGGAGGAGCTGGGTGTGAGAATACTTTTCCCAGTCAAAAGCTAATGCAATGGCACAACCAAATGTGGGATCACCCAGAAGCTTTTTCTGCCTGATGTGGAATTCACACTTTCCTCTTCCTGACTGGAGTTCCCGGGATAATATTCCCAATTGTCCTTTACACGTAATGAAAACGGCAGTTGGGGGGACTTAGGGTAGATGCTCTTGGTCTGTTTATAAACGGTCGGCTTGTGCTCTGCGTCAGTGCTGCCAGACAGTCCTGGATTTCATTCTGTTACCTGGCACAGAACTGTGCGATTCCCAGATTCTAAACTAGGATATTGAAAGAAACAGTTTATAATTACATGTGGCCTTGTTGTTTCTGCTGTTGTCTTTTCTGCTTGATTTACTTCCTTTGCTTTTGAGCTGTAATGAGTTTGGGTTGCTACTTGTTTTTGTGCTTCGGTTTCTGTGTACGTTGCCATGTCCTCTTGGGCTTTGCCATCTTTTGGTGTTGCTCCTTATGGAATCTAAGAAAAAATTACATTTAAGTCTTTTGACTTAAATTTTCAGATGAGATTTGAGCAACATGTATAACATTGTAGTACTCTTCTTGGTGCATTGTGTAACATTTTGAGTAGTTATTCCTTATGTGTTTTAAAGTGAGGCAACTTGGTTTTGAACACAGTTCAACTCCCAGCTCTTATGTATAGTTGTGCAACACTGGGAGAATTATTTACTGCCTCTAAGACTCTGTTTTATGAGTGTAAAATGAGCATAATAATAAGGTCCAGTCCCTCTGACTATAAAATGGGAAGCTTCTAGGATTTTTTTTTATGAGAATTATATGAACTAATGTATATGGTATGTTTAGATATGGCTGGCAGGTCATAAGCAAGAAACACACCATAACATTTTTGTTAAAAGTAATAGATCAGGGCCGGTGAGATGGCTCAGCGGCGTAAGCGCCTCCCTTGCAAGCGCGAGGGCCCGAGTTCGACTCCTGGAACCCACATACGAAAAAGGGGCCAGTGATATCGCTCAGCGGCACGGGTGCCTGTTGGCACGCGAGGTCCTGAGGTCGACCCCCCGGTACCCACACACACACAAAAAAAAGTAATAGATCATACTTTAGAAAACATTGGTTCTATTCTTTTAGCAAGTTTTCAGACCTGCGATACTGATTATATTTCATCTGGCTACCTATAGTAGAATTTCCTTTATATAATGGCACAATCAGGAATTATCAGAAAAAAAAAAATCTGGATAGTCATCTGGCTCATACCATTTCTAGCTGCATGACTTTGGCTTAATCATTTTACATCTTGGAGTCTCATTTTTTTTTTTTTTTCCTTCTGGGGAAGAAAAATGCTGTGTTTGGTTTCTTTACAGCATTATGGGAAGATGTTTCTTTATGTTAGCTGTATTAACTATTTGCTTTGCAAATATTCACCTTCATATCATGGTGGCTTTACCAGTTCTTATTTGGGGTTGGACAGAATATCAAGAGGGACCCAGCACCCCTGTGTTGTTGTTATATTGCTCTTTGGAACCAACCGCATTATTACATCAGGGCTCTGACCTTGAGTCAGTCTTTCTAAGGCCACCATTGTCCCAGTGCTTATGGAACTGTGCCTGAGTTATTTGGACACTTCCGAGAAAATATGAATCAGTGGGCTGTTTGACTTGGTTGCTAAATTTAGCTCACTGTTCCATAAATCAGGACAAGCCAGCCTAGAATGGTTCTTGTTGCCACCAGCAACCAGGGTCATAGACATGAAGGACATCAGATATGCAAAAGTAATGGAAAATAACTTCCCGAAGTAATGCCTTCTGCAAGAATCTCAAGGCTAGTTGCAGTGCTGAAGAAAGCTAAATTGGAACAGTAGCCTGAGGCTTGGGATTTCTTGCTTACAATTCAAACCGGATGTGGACATAGATATGACCATGTGGTTGAAGATTTTGCTTTCCTGAAGAATAGCATCAGTATTGGGTTGCTCATTAGTTTCTTTTGAATTTATATAGCTCTATGGTTCTACTCAATAGAGCAGAGATTAATTTTCCAGGGCAGCTTATTCTCAATTCTGGTTATAGAGTATATCAGATTGTTAGCTGTTGCTCTGTATCAGTGTTTGTGAATTATTAGAATTAATCAAAACGACTTTAGCATATGCTGCACAGCACCATTTTTCTTCTTGGAAACAGAAGTGATGATGAAAGAATGTGGATTTTTCATCATGTGAAAAGGAACTTAAATGACTTCACTGGAATCTTTTAGTAAATCGTATACAGTTATAACATTTCATTTTCCATTTTAATGGAAATTTCTTAAAATTAATGATGAGTTTTGCAAAACTTAACAAAAGAACACAAGCTTTTAAATTATTGTCAGTATATCTTCTGCTTATCTTTGGGACAACAATATTAAGACAAACAAAACCAAGCAAATACTCCAAATTGTAATGATCACTCTTCTCATTCCCACATCCTGTCACATTCTCACCAGTGCTCTCTGAAGATCCCACAGCCCTTCTTTGATGACTTCAGCTTCTTGTTTGTGGTTCATCACTGTCCTTGCTTTTGGTTGGATGCTCTATTAGCCTCTGTAAATTCAACAGCCATGACGATATTGTTTCAGTAGTTTTCATTTGACTTTCTCAGATTTCTTTTGCCCTTTGTGACTATTCAGTATCTCAGAACTTTCCTCAATGCCCTTCTCTCCTTTCTTTGTCTTTTTGTCCAGATCAAGACCATGGTCAGCATCCTTTGCTATTCTCTTGTATAAGGACATGTGGTCATTTGCATTGCCAAACAGACTGACACTCTTTTCTCTAACTTGGTGTCTCGACAAACTCCTTAGTGCTCTACCTCTGCTCATTCAACACTGTAGAAGTAGGCTTCTGTCATCTAATACCTATCGTCATCATGTGACCATAGGCCTGGTTTTAGAATTTTTAGAGCAGTTTTCCTCAGTTGTTGCCTAGTATTTTTTTCTCAGGGTTGATGTTCAGAATCACTTATGATCTTCAAATCTGCAAGGCTTTATTCTCTGCATGACTGTCTCGTGCATATAAGATTAGCTTTAATAAGGAATGGTTTAATTTAGCATGGTGTGTTGGGAGAGAAGAAGAGAGGCCACCTCTCTGAGACACTATGCAGGTGGAGATAATAGATATCTGTGTCTTTTTTATGAATTTAAAGGAATGGACTCATTATTGGCTCAGAAATGTACAGCCTGGCTGATTCGTGAGTTGTGATTTCATAAACAGAAGCAAGGAATACAGGAGAGGAAGTAGAATAGAGTAGAAAAATATTAGTTTCCCTTAGTACTTCTCTTCTTCTTCTTTCCCCTTTATAAGTCTTAATTATTTGTGCTTAATTGCCTTAACTGGAACAGAAGATAAATATTACTTGAATAGCTTTCAGAATATTAGGGTAATAATAATAATAATAGGAAAGGCTAAAACAAATTCTGGCCTTGGTTTTCAAGAAGAATAATCCTCTTACTAAGTCTGATTTAAATTTTCTAATGTTAGATAAGAACAGTATTCCGCCTTTGGAAAAATGTCCTAAGTCCCTGCCCCTTCTTTTTTCTAAAAATAGACATGTGCGATACAGCCCTCAATGAGACTGTTTTCTTGATGTTGTGCCTTGCCTTAAACACCAGATAGTTTGCCAAGAGATTGTCTCCTCAGAGAGTTTTGCTTTTTAGCAAGTTAAAGATTGATAGAGTTGGTGATGAGTAGACACATGGTACTGAGTAATGTTAGTATCAACTACTTGTGCTGAATATCTGTGTGACCTTTGTGCTTTATTTCAGCTGAAACATTCCTGCTTTGGTAGAAATATGGTGTGGCAGAGACTTCCTAGAAGAAGTTTTCAGTCTCAAACATGGCCTTATGTCATTGATCCCAGGTATAACCTGGGATACAGGTCACTGCTGAACTAACACATCAGGTTATACTTCTTCCTTTTCTACAGTGTTTAATATCCCAGCTTCTTTTATCTAAGTTTCCTCATGTTTCGGAGGATGTCAAAACACACGAGATGGGTCTTGAGTTCCCAATGTCACTTTGCTTTCATGCTATCAGAATGCGGGTTTCCTCTGTCAGCCCATGTATTCTTCAAAACTTCATTGGTCATCATTCTTTTCAGAATTTTCCAAGTTATCTAATTGTTAGGGTTCTGTCTTTCTTTTGAAAATCTGTTGGTATTTGTCTTAGTTACTTTTCTCATTGCTGGGACAAAATACCCGACACCCACAAATTAAAAGAAGAAAGTTTTCTTTCCTTTCACAGTTTATAGAGGGTTTAATCCATAGTTGGCTGGTTCCAAGGCAGGATGGCATGGCAGAGGGGAATTGCAGAGGAGAAACAGTCCATGGCAGAGCAGATAGGAGGCAGTGAAGCAGCAGCAGCAAGCCTGTCTTCTTTTTGTCCCTTTATATTCCATCCAGCTACCAGCCTATTGGTTGGTACCACCCACACCCAGGGTGGGGTTTTCCATTATCCATGCTCAGAACACTGCTCAATCAATCAGTGGACTGAGACAGTTACCATACCCATAATCCATATTCACACACCCTAGATCCAGCCGCCTCCAAAAAGCCCTGCCTATGAGTGCATGAGGCTCTTGGGGGACATCTAGATACAAGCCATAACAGTATTATTTTAAGAAATTTTCCTGGTATAAAGTATATGAAGTGATATCAAAGTATCTATTTACAGACAATGTAATGTACATTTTTCTAACCTAAATTGCCCTCTGTGTGGTCTTTAAAGTTAAAATAATTTTTCTTTCCTTTTCTTAGTTAAAATGGGAAATAACCTGGGACAACCTGTTACTTAATTAATAAGCTTCTTGAATTTCAAGAAGCTTGAATTTGGGAGTTGGCATTCATTATAATAAGTTACTGTTAGGGTTACAGATGAATTCACTTTGTTTCGAGGGTCACACATGACTCTTACAACTGGCTACCTTCATCAATCTGAATGCTGTACCTCAGACCAAATGACATGTGGCAAATTTGAGCTTAATTTGGCCTCTTGAAAAACACAGTCTTGTCTCTTTAAATCAGAATTAATATCGAAGTAGGGAGAGACAATTAGTTCAGTGGTAGAATAATTGTCTACCATATGTGAGGCCCTGGGTTTGAGCTCCAGCACCACAAAAAATAAGGAAGGGAGGAAGGGATGGAAAGAGGGAGGGAAGAAGGAAAAGAAAAAAAAAAAAAGCCAGTTGAGTATGGTTGCATATGTTTGTGATCCCACCTACTCCAAAGGCTGAGGAAGGAGGATTGCAAGCTTGAGGCCAGCCTGGGCAACTTAGTAAGACCATTTCTCAACATACAAAAATGAAAAGGACTGGGGTTGTATCTGAGTGGCAGAACACTTACTTAGCATACAGTTTAATATTAAACACAAGCATTATGTGCTAAATAAGACAGAATTCCTGTCTTGGCAGTGTAGAAAGAATACAGATTTACTTTGTTTAGTCGTTATTGGAGAAAATTCAGGCAGACACATATCCCAGTGTTAGAAATAGCACATGAGGAGGGCTGCAAAAGTACTAATGGAGGAGTTAGTAATTCCGGGTGAGTCAAGGAAAACATATCTCTTAAGCCAGTGTCAAAGTTATGCCTTATAAATGAATAAGAGGTCCCAGGGAGAGGAAACAGGGTAGGCTCCTTCAGGAAGGAGGAATGCTGCGTGTGAAGACCTGATGGTGTTTATGTGTCCAGTGAACAATTCTCCCAGATGTATAGTCCATTCTCTAAGGTAGTAGTTGGTACAGATTATTTGACTATTATGTGTTCAGTATCAACTATAAAATTGTGTCTAAAAATGTTCTATTCACCTTTCCGTACATATTAGTATTTTGCTTTCAGTAAGCATTTTTTTCAACATATTTATTTACTGTTTATGATCTGGTGGAACCTGGAAGGAAAAAGAGAAAGAAATGATATGTTCAAAAGAAATATCCAATGTATTTGAGAATACAGCTATGTTTACTTAGTAGAATATTTACGTGGTAGGATGATTGCCTACCATATGTGAGTCCCTGGGTTTGAGCCTGGTGTAGAAGTGAGCCTGTCCTGATACTCAATGAGAAATGAAAAGCTGTTATTGGAGCACAGAGGAGAGAACAGCTCCAAAGTCTTACTCATAAGCCCAGGATAAATCCATCTACAGAGTGGATTCATGAGCTTCAGCTTCTTTCTGCTGTATGGCACACACAGCAGACCATTAATTTTTTACTTCACCAACCACTGCAACTCTACCAGGCCAACACAACCTCCCTAACAAAGGGCCCATTCATCATTTCCTCACTCTGTGATTGAAATGTGATGTGGTGTCAGGCATTACTACCTAAATATAGGGTCAAAACCTCAAATTGCTCCAGGCTGGTAGCTTTGTGGTTCCAAGTCTTTTTCAACAGACCCCAAAAGAGGACACCCATCTTGCCCTGGCCTGCTGTTATGACTCAGTGGGTTTGGGAAGGGCCAGTATGACAACCAGCACTTGTCTGCCAGTTTCAGACATGCCTCCTGTCACATAGCTTGATGCCTCCATGCCTTCTTCCCACAAATTCTGCATTCCTGCGCAGACAAAATTCAGAAGGGTGGAGGGAGGGCCATCAGGTAGGCTATTGTGACCACCCTCTGGGTCAGCACAGAACTGGTTTGGAGGGAAGGAGAAAGTGACAAGGAAGGAGAGATTAAGAAGTTTTTAATAACTTAGCCTCAGGATATTTAGACCCATCCTTCATTGCCAGTGTTTATAAAAGACTACTTTGAAATTTTTAATCAGCGCATGATTCTCTCACTTGGAAGCTTCTTTAGTCATTATGTAGGAATGGTAGTGGCACAAGCCTGGGAGATAAAGAAATAGAGCATGGGGCATGAGTGTGGAGCTCCCAACATCTGCCTAGGGAAACCACAGTGGGGCGTGGTTAAAACTTCTAACAAAACCGAGTCTATTTCTTACTACCCCTGGCTCTCATGTCCTTCAGCTACTCAAGGTGGTATGCATGGGAGAGTGTACGATGATGTAGCTGATGGTCAAACTGCTTGATCCATGCTTGGGGAGGTTCATTCATTCATACCATCCTCCAATATTATAGGATTTCTTCTCAGTAGTATATGTAAACATGCTATCTAAAATTTTTAATTTTAACAAGGCAATCTCATTAAGTGTCTTGTTTTAAAAAATCAGAAAAATCAAGATCAAGAATCTTTCTTTTCAGTATTTGAGATTCTCATAAATCTATAGCTATTATTGTCTTATGAAGAAAAACCAATACCCATTTACCCTCTTTCTGATCTGGTATCACATATTCTGTTAATTTTTACCCTAAAACTATAGTTATCAAGTATGAGACAAAAGCGGGATGTGGTGTTGGAAATTTTATCTTTCAGTCTCAGGCTATAATTCATAAATAATACTCAATCTAATCACATGACAGAATCATGTTTTCTTTGGATACCAACAATGTATGTATGAGGTTAACTACTTTTCAAATCAACAAAGAAATAGAGAATTTAAAGCCCAACAAGTAATCTTCCTTCTCTCACAAGACATCACAGAATGGTCCAGTCTGGTTCACTCAGCACTGCCACGGCCTCACCTCATGCATGCTCATCTCTATGTAATATGAAACATATTAATACTCCAAGGAAATAACATTTAAATCCTTCAGGATTTTTCAAAATGTTCATTTTAAGGACGAAAGAAAGAACTCCTTTCAAAATGGCTTTAAGTTTCATGATTATCATCAAGTGAGGCTAGATCTGTTAGAAAAAAGATTATTTCCATATGTTCCATATGGGATTGTATGTTTGATCTCTGTTAATCTTACCTTGATTAAAGTCAAACTGAAAACCCAGCAAATAGATTTGGTAAGAAAAACTTTCAGAATATACTTCATGTGGGAGAGATCAGAAGGCAGTCGCCTTCAAGAACTTGTTGAAAACTCAGACCGATGCCCTTTTTCTGCTATTTGTCAATGTGTGAATTATAACAAGATATTTTTCAGCTTAGTTATATGTGAGAGTATGGGTGATTAACTCTGCTTTTAATTAACACTAAGCCAACCAATTTCTGTCTAAATTTTCTCCCACTTTTTGCACTTTTTTCCCACTCATTTCCTATCCGAGAATTATCAAAAATAAAAACTAATAAAACCTAACAAAAATGAGGTCATCACTGTACTTTATAGATCAGATTTTGTACTACTGATCCTTTCTTCATCAAGTATTGAATTCCCACAGTGCACTATGATCTTTATATTGGGGAACCAAGTAGATGGATAGCAATGACCTTTATTTGAAGATGTTGTATTAAAACAATACTTTATAGAGATGTGTAATTCAGAATAGAATAGAATATGCATATGAAGGGTTTTTTTTTTCCTATGTGGTGGCATTTGTGAGGTCACCTTAACTAGGTTTGGACAGACACAGGGTATGAGTTTGCAGAATATTCAAGATAGAGTAAATAGCATGGATTATCATTTAGGGATTGCAGATTTATTTACTAGCAAACACATATGCAAATAACAAGAGATGGAATGAGGGGATAGGAGGAGGGGGAATGGAAACATAAAAAGAATTAAGATGTGTCATGCCCATGTACCAGCTCACTATGATGAATGAAATAGTCATGTATTGCAAACATGTACTAATAAAACAAAACTTAAAAAACAACTCGAAGGTCATTCTCCATAACAAATCAAATCTTTCTCATAAGTTCCCATCCTCCTAGGTATTGCAGGCTGAGGGCTGAGATGTAGAAAGGAACTGGTTAATTAATGAGACCTCATCCCCTTTTTGTTTTGTCCCTTTTGAGTGGCTTAACGTTTTAGGGGAAATGCTTGGTCTTATAGATTTCCTCTCTCCTCCTGTGGTCTTTTACAAGATAATGTTTTAATATTTGAGAGGGTTTATATGATTTGTTGGTAGCAGGGGAGGAGATTCATTCAGATTTTCATGAATTTCTCAGGATTATGTTCTGATTTGGTTTTTGGGCTGCTGTTCCATGAAGCATGGTTGGTCTCACTTGACTTGTAAAGGAGAAAAGTTACGATTCATGATTTTCCCACCACTAACCATTTATGAAATTATCTTTATACATTGTAAATTTGCTGCATGATCTCTGACCTCTGCATATCACTGATCTTATAAATTCAGAAATTTCTCCTGTGTGATAAAAATTCTGGATCCCCTTGTAAGGGATAATGATGTGCTAAAAAAGAAGTGTCTTTGTGGAATTAAAAAAAAAAGATATACAATATATATTAGGAAGATCTGAGTCAAACAGATTTAATTTAAATTTGGGAGACGAACGGCTCAAGATGACCTCAACCTTTGTTTGTTGGGCTGTGAGGTAGGTAGTGATGTCATGATTGAAGTGCTGAGCTTGGAGGAGAATTTAGTGAGTCCAGCTTTGGTAAAACAGAATGAATTTTAATTACATCTCTTAAGTAAAATTTGTCTGTACCCAATACAGTGGTTACCTGTCTAGCAAAAATTGTTACTATAGAAATTTAATAATTCAAGGATTAGATTTTTTATTAGCTTTGTAAGATTACTGGAATGTGAAAGTGTGTATTTTAAAATTTGAGACCCAAGTAGCAGAAAAAGGATGTTATCAACAAAGTAAGCCATATTTTTATAACCTGTGTTAATGAATAAAGGGGAATTAACAAACAGTAACTATACTAATAATTCAAAACTGAATTTTATACATAAATATTGGCATTTTTCCCTCTAGTTTTTCTGTTTTAAACAAAAGATTTAAAAAAGGCTATTGAACAATGAAAAATAAACTAAGAGAGAAACACATGTTCATCTCCAATAAGAGCAACAATTCTAAAGAATTGTTTATTTATGAGGAGCATATTTAGTCTATCAGACTCTGCGAAGATGTGTAAGTACTTGTCAAGCATTAGGAAATCAATCATTTTCCTTCTGGAAATGTTTCTGCTCTCTACTCATACCTTGTGTATTTAAAATCATATATCCAGAGGCTTGTAGCAGCTCAAGCAATTCACTGTCTTTAAATGTGTCTGGACAAACATCAATATGTCATCATTTTGACCGTCATGATTAGCGTAACCCTCCTACTAAAATCCCTCAGTAAAAGACATTAAAAAAACATCATTAGAGGTAAGCAGTATCGTTAGACTACAACAGAAAGATCCCTGGATTCTCATTCCTTCTTCTCTTTCTTATTTATTGTGACCCTGAAGAAAGCCACAGTTGTGTGGGCCTCAGGTGTTGAATCTGTGAACTGATTTTGGTGAATGTTTGTGAGCTTGAATCTCACCAAGAGCAAAGCAAGAGTAACCCTGTGTCCATTTCCGAAATAAAGGGCTTTGTGCCAAAGTGGCATATACCCTCTACTTCTATATTTGGAGTTAACACAATCTTAAATTTTTCTCTGAATGCTTTATAGATACTTGGTTTTTTTAACTCTCAATAAAAACTGGGAAAAGGAACTACTCTTAGATAAAGTGCCATAAACTTTATGTACATAATCTTATACTTTTAATCCCCTGCTGAGAGAAATATGAAGTCTCTTCTACAAGTTGAGCAGACTGTGGATAAAAAGATCAGTTCAGAAAACATTGGCCCTGTTGGCTCTGCTACCTCAAAGCTTGTGCATTTTATATCTCTTCATATTATTTCATTATAGGAAAAATAAAGAAATGGGATAAAGTCATTTTATATGATTGGTATATATATTTATATTATTTTATATAATTATATAAGTATTAACTGTATATTATATATTATAATATATAACATGTCAATATATAAATATATGATATACATTCATACAATATTAATTGTATATTTATGTCAATTATAAATTTATATCAGTTATACAGTTATATATTACATATTGCATATAAATGTATTTCCATATATATTTATATATAATAAAATAAATATATACAGTTTTGTGTTTAATGATGATAAGATTCTTAAAAACTCAAACCCTTTATCAGAATAATAATTTTAGCTTTATCACCCATAATTTTACTTTTATTCAGTTATTATGATGCTTGATATTTTATATTTTGTAGAGTCTCCAGTGTTGGGCCTCACAAATTTGAATATGCTTTGAGGTCTTGGAAGTAATGTGATGTAGGACTGAAGGCACATCTACCAAGGGATAGAGAACATTAAGACAAATTTCTCTATAACTTAGGAACAAAAGAATGCAGTTAGTGTGACATTTAAAATGACAAATATTTGTTTAAAATCATTAGATGAATTGCCATCCAATTGCCTTTGTCAGCAGACATCTCTTATGTCATCGTCCTATTCTGAAGCTATTCCCTGCAAACACTTCCGTGAAGGGGTTCTGGGCGAGGTAAAGGAAGTCATTGAGGAGAAATTATTCAGGGAATTCTAGCTTAAAACACTGTACTTCACACACACAATCAAATGATTTGTGTCCTAATTCCAGGATTAGGTACAAATCCTCACTGCCCTGTAATGTCTGTGTGACCTTGTTTAAGTCCCTGAGGGAATATACCACCCTTTATGTCACCTTTTCATGAAGAACCTCAGTTGCTTTGAGAAATAAATTTGAATTTGACTTTTTTTTCCTCAAAAGAATGAGTATGGAGAACATTAAACAGACTCTTAACCTCGTAATTGTTATTATAATGAAAACACTCCTTTTCCCATTTTAAAATCCAGCCAAGTTTGCGGTTATTGCTTGTTTGTTCACTTTAAACAAGTGTTACTTTAAACACAGCGAGAGGCCCAGTGGGAGCCGTGAGCCAGGCAGGATTCTGTTTTATGGAGCTGAGCTTGCTCTTGGGTGCAGTTGGCAAAGTGAAGGGAAAAAAAACACAGTTTGTTGTTCATCTGAAGCGGCTCTGGGAGGTACACATGATTTAAGGACAGATTAGATGTCTATGAATGTTTGGGGAATTCTCACATTCAGTTAATTATAGAAAGAGTTTTTATTTAGAGCTGTCTTTATGCCAGTGCTGGGGCGGGACGCTCTAGAATTACAGGTTTTTAGAAGGGTGGACCCTTGATGACAGATGTAATTTCTACCCCCTCATTTCTCCCCAGTTAAAAGATTGCCATTTCAAAACCTTTTGAATGTGGCTTGATCCTTTTTGCACATGAAGAATTTTTCTTCAGTCTTGAGATATATGGTAGGCTGTTTATTCGTCCAAAAGAACACACCAGGGGACCTAGCGTTTTCCTTATCCAGCGGAGAAAGGGTGTGGATTTTCCTGTTTTGATGTGTAGAAGGCACCACCCTAACACTTCTGATAGCTTCAGTGTTTCTTGCTGTTCAGCCTGCAGGATCATCTGGGTCCCTGTTCCTTGTCTTTCCCATAAAATACACAAGATATTTCACATTTCTCAGGGCAGATGTGTCCTTGGATAGGTCATGCCGAAGAAGCAAAACTGCACTTTTTTCTCTCCGTTATTGGGTTTTAATCTTTTAGAAAGTAATTTTTATTGTAATGGAAAGACATGGACACCATTATTAGCTGCTTGATTTTGGAGAATTAATAACTTTAGGCGGATAGAGATATGTTCCATGATCCTCTAAATGATGGGATTCTGATTCCATATTCATTAACCTAAGCTTGGAGTGTTATGTTCCTTAACCAAAATGAGATTATCATAAAATTCCAATTTTTTATTAAAAAATTGTGTGTGTATATATATATAATCCCTTTCTAAAAGTGATTTTTTGTTTTTCCTTATTCATAGTAGCAGTAATTAATTCTTCTTGAGCATTACTCTATGCAAAGTACTCTGCTAACAGGACCACCTTCTTTGTTTCATTTATTCCTAATAGAATCCTGAAGTAGTGGATATGGTGGCACAGCCATAATCCTAGCTACTTGGGAAACTGAGGCTGGAGGAGTTTGAGGCCAGTTGAGGCAACTTAGTGAAATCTGTCTCAAAATATATTAAAAATGTTTAAAAAGGGCTGGGGATATAGATCACTGGTAGAGTGCTTGCTTAGCATGCACATGGCCCTGTGTCCAATGCTCATCACAGGAAAAAAAAAAAAAAAAAAAGGAGAAGGAGGAAGAGGAGAGGACATTGAGCTGAGTATTATTATTAATCTTTTTTTTTATAGATTCAGAGACTAGGACTGCTTTGTGAACTTCATACAATTAGAAGAAGGCAAATTCAGGATTTACATCCAAGTGCATCTCAAAACAAAGTCAAAGTCTTAACTGTATTTAGCCTTTTCAGCTGACTTCCTTGTCTGGCATCTGAGAAAGCCTTAGCAATTCACGACATTTCTGTACACCACAAATGGTAATTGTGTTAGAAGCAATGGCTGTGTATTCTGTTCCAGCACTATCGTTGAATCTCCCAGCCTCTTTCAGTATTGTGAATTTCATATTATGTTATTTCATGCTCTAAAATGGAAATAAAACGTTGCTGTTTGTTAAAGATTTTCGAGGAAGATAATAGAATGCAACAAAATAATACATGGAGCTGGCATAGAAACAGTTCTAGCAGGGTGTATGGTAGTATCTCTCCAGTAGACTAGAATGTGCCTTGAGGCCATAATGTTATGTGAAGTAAATCAGACACAGGATTGCATATTGCGTGGTTTCTCTTATGTGAGAAACTCGGGTTATAAATAAAGAGCAAAATAAAGGATAATAGAAAGGAGGGCGATAGATCTTTCTCAAATGGGAAGGGGATCAAGAGTTGGAGGGAGGGGAGGGAAAGGGGGTGAAAAAAGGAATGAAGATGTGTTATGTGAATGCACCAGCTCCACACGAGGGATATAAACATTATACACTGTAAACATGTAAGAATAAAAAAAATTTTTTTAAAGTCCCTTGCTCTCAGGCCTAAAAAGGGGAAGACACTCAAACTGAATGGTAGTTCACTTTTAGGAAGACTCATTTCATTGCAAAAGTTTGAAGACTCTTTTCTCTTTTCCTTTTTTCCCCAAATGACTCTTTTTCCTTTAATTTATATTCAGTTACACATTTTGTAAATGTATGCAACTCAGTGTTGAAGGCCTTTCTATTACAGCCAATTGTTTTGGGATCAGTAGTAACATAAAGCTATATAACATCGAAGTAAAAAAATAAACAAGAAACTAAATTTTCAATACTTTTATCTATTTATATGTATAATAATGTTTTATAGTCTTCTGTATATCAAAATACTTTACATACTTATAACAATAAGTGATATCACAAAATACATAATACACTGTATACATAATACATAATACATGATACATAATATAGTTCACAAACTTAATTCTTTTCACATTTCTGGTTACAAACTGAATTGAATGAGAACTGAATCAAATTTCCCCATAAGTTCGATGCTGAACCTAACCATTGAATTTGATTAGATTCTCTTCCAGTAGCGTTTGCGACCAGAAATGTGGAAAGAATTCAGTTCATGAACTGAGGTACCACTATGTATAGTCTATATATCGATTTATTAGTATTATATTATTTAACATTTCTATAGCTCTATGAAAATGATGGGAATAATTATTTTTTTATCATACACATGGAGACCTCTGAAGAACAGAAGTGTCAATTATATACTCAGAGTCCCCCACATTTGAGCTACTCTAATTCATAGCTGTTTGTATAGCATGGTAACCTAAGCATTGAACTTTTGAAGTAAATTATTGTCTGTGTAGAAAAGAAACATCAGCCTGCTCTTTATTTAATGAAGAGGTTCTAGAGTGTTTCTGTGAACCTAGCAGTGGGAAAGGCCATTATGTGTATTTCATTCTCTCTTATTTCCTCATTACACATCTTACCTAGAAAAGTGTGGCTGTTGATGCTGTTAGGATTTGCCCTGCGAACTTACAGAGACCACATGCAGTGGGGGTTAGAAAAATTGTTCAAAACTCATTGTCTCCCAGCTCCACCAACAAGAAGAGATGTTAGATGTTCATTTGGGAAAAATGAGATAAAGACCGAAACATTTATCATAACTCATTTCTTCACACAACTGTAGCCTTGCTATATTGGGATTGCTTGAATACATCCTGGTCATTCCTGAATTTGTGGTATTAACTTTGTTCTTTTTAACTGTCAGGCCTTAGGTTCACTTCCCGAGCTGACGTTTTGAGGTAGGACAGTGTTTTCAAACCCATCCATGCCTTAGAATTCTCATATTCTTTCTGTTCTCTTGCCTCTACTCTAAGTGTAATATATAACCTGCCTTTCCCTGGTCTCTGATAAGTAAAGTTATTTATAGAATAATTTTATAGTGCAAGCACTGTGCTGATCACTTTTTATACATTATGTAATGACCTAGCACAAATCTTTGAAATTGCTATTAAGTCTTCCTCCTATTGATGAGTAAGAAAAATGGGGCGCTGGCGGGTTGACTTCCTAGGTCACATGGTTAGTAAATGACAGCCAGTTCTTAAATTCAGGCGTATGTGCATTAAAGGCATAGCTCTCGTGATTAAATCTTACTGCTTTCAGTCATGAATTAGGAAAGAGGAGATTCAGTGTCATTAGTTTTTGTGTAGCAGTTCCTAGCCCCACACAGGTGGTGCTGAGCACTGGGTTAAGGCGGGAAATGTGCCCATGGAGTAGTGTCTCTTCATGTTTCTCAGTGCTCAGAGTATTAGTTATTAAGGAAATAAAGTGTTAGGAGCTGTGAGCACTTATCCAAAGGTATTTTGTCAAATCATGACCTACCAAAAAAAAAAATTTAAACTTATTTATTGTTCATTTGCACTTACAAATATTAACTCAGTCCTCACAGTAATTCTTTGTGGTAGGTGCTGTTATGTCCCCAGCTTTATTAATGTGTATTATTGAGGCGAGGTGAGAGAGGAGAGAGAGGTGAAGCGGATGCCAGAGGTTGTGTCGTCAGTGAATGACAGAGCTGGGAGTGAAACATGGTGGGCATTCAGACTCCGGAGCCTGCGGCCTTTCTTCCACACTTTAACCAAGAATGTTAACGCACGCACACTGGTTTGTTCACTGCTTTCCTGGGAGAGCAAAGTCTCCTACAGATGATAATCCTATGAGGAAAGCAAAACAAAATTAAAATTTGGGTCACAGCTAAAGGAACTGACACGGTTTATTCTTATTCATAAAATTAAGAGTGAGTATAGTGACAGCTGAAATTAGTGTAGCTCTTTCCAGCTCATGAACATAGGTCATTTGGTCTTAGTATATGCTTTCCTCACCCATGAGGGATATTATAACAAGTTGTTCTGTCTTGCTAGATTTGTGTGTGTGTGTGTGTGTTTGATATTCTGAAATTTTTTATTAGTGCGTATTTGCAGTACATGCAGTTTACAGTCATCTTGGGTAGTGGATACATGTACATAATATAACTTGTTTCTTTTTTTAATCCCCCTACTTTTCCCTCCCCCTCTCTCATTCCTCCTCTAATTCCCTTTTCCTCATTTTAATTCTCATTGATGTTATTAACCTTAGCTCATGCTTATGGCATATAGTGTTTGCTTTCATCGAGGTTATCAGGTTCCTGTATATGACACATCTTCTACTTATTTCTCCTTCCACTCCCTTTCATCCCTCACCCTTGGTCTCTTGGACCCCTTCCCATTTGCAAGAGCTCCATCCCCTTGCCTCCTTCTATCTACCCTTTATTGTTCTCTTTGTTTGTACTTTGCCTTACTCAAATGAGAGATCAGATTATAAAGCTCCTGGAATGTAATCCCTGCGATCACTTAATGTTAGTACATGGTAATGAATGATAGATGAATTAGGTAGTGGTAGAATATAAAACAACTGTTCTCATTTATTGAGTCCTATGAAATCTCAAGTGATTGACATGTATTTTCTTGTTTAGTAAACATATGAGTTTTTAAAATCTAATTCACTGTAAACAAAATCAAACTGCCAAGAAGACCACTTTTATAGCCCTGACTACTAAATTTGTTCTATCTTCCAGCAAATGTTTATTAAAAGGTAATCAAATGTAAGAATCTGTGTACATATTAACTAATGGTACAATAATAATTAAAAAGTAGGGCCGGGGCCGGTGAGATGGCTCAGCGGCGTAAGCGCCTGCCTTGCAAGCATGAGGGCCCGAGTTCGACTCCCGGATCCCACATACGAAAAAAGGGGCCGGTGATATCGCTCAGCGACATGGGTGCCTGTTGGTGCGCGAGGTCCTGAGGTCGACCCCCCGGTACCCAGAAAGAAAAAAAAAAACAGTAAAGCAAACAAAAATCATGACTTCTAGGGTCATGGAGCTTACAGGCCAGGGACTGTAAGGAAGTGGAGAAGGGAATAGAGAGGGTTTAGAGGTTTTATCCACCTGTATGTTCCTGATATCTTGAACCATGTTGGAAACAGTGGGAAGGGCCCTAGATTTATTTGCCTTGGGCAGCAGGAGCAGTTTTGAGCCCTTTCAAAATTACTGGATTTAGTGGCCTCTTGATTTTCCACTTCTCATGTGCTCCATTGGTTGCAGTCAGTACTTTCTGTGGGTCTGTAGGTTGCTTTGGGAAAGCCTGAAGTTTGGATAGGGGATAAATTTCAGATATGTCACAATAGAATTCTTGATCATAAGAGAATTGTGATTGGTTTTCAGAGGCTTTCTCTCAGTTTTATCACTTCTTAAATATTTAGCTAAAGTATGTTTTCTGTAGTTACTGGTAAAATTAATAGTTAATATGATAACTAACATCTATGTGGCTATCATTGTGATAAAACTCTTTATCATTTATTATATCTTTTGAATCTGACAAAAGCACTGTGAAATGTATATTTATCACCCTTATCATCCTTCCCCTTTACTTGATGAAGTAATGAAAGAGGAAAGAGCACTCCCGATTTCACCAATAGATAAGAGGCATTCCGTGCTTTCTGTACTAGATAATATTGTCATTAGATTTCAGGGCCATTTTTTTTCTGGTTTGTGTACATGTATGTGTGTGTTTGTGTCTGTGTGTGAGACAGAGACAGAGAGACACAGAGAGAGAGAGACAGAGAGAGAGACAGAGAGACAGAGACAGAAAGACAGAGGAATAGGGGAGAGGGAGACCTAGAAAGGGAAGGAAGAAATCCAATCCCAGTTGATTTTCCAGATTTGAATCCAGATGTGAGACACCTTCAATGGCGTGAAAGGTTTTTGGTGTGTCTGGACAGGGGATGACAGGAAGACAACAGTGAAAAAGAGCCAATTGCCACAGATGACTAGGCAGAGAAAATGTTCAGTGTTGCTAGGAGACCAGGTCTGCTGTCAGCTTGGGAATGAGAATGCGTCGGAAGGAGGGCACTGTGCTGGGCTCTGTGTTTGACATTAACCATTGAGTCACACATGCCGGTGAGGCTGAGTTAGAATCAGAGCAGAAAGCACTCAGGAAAGTTTGTTTTTTAACCTTTGTTTTATTTTTCTCTTTTTAGATTTTTATTATTTTTCAGATAAAAACTCATAATAAAATACTCCGTAGTGGACATTGAATGCTTCAAGATTTTTAGTGATACCTTGAGAGAGAAGGTACTATGTTTTAAAACACCATTCAGAGTGAAAACTTTTTCCAAAAACTGTAAACACAGGGGAGTTTTAACTTGCTTGAATTCAGGGTTCCTTCGAAGTAGTAAAAATAATTGATCAAATAAATCATCATTTGTGAGTTGAAGTCTAGGGCCTCTCTCTTGTTCCCAGGAGAAGGCAGTGAGTGCGATGTGTCCATACTTGAGCTCGGGAGAACTCAGAACTTATGTCCGCCATTTCCCCAGACAGCCACATAGCCTTGGACATGGCACCATTCGCTGTGGGGTTCCTTGTTCTTAAATGAATGAGGCCGGCATTGTGGATTATGATACTTTAAGAAATATTCAGCATCATTTGGTTATAGGCCCACAGACAGGTGTCATCAACTGGGATCAGCTGATATTAAGCACATGGGTGCCCAGGTTACAAAGCAGATTTGGAGAGGGATTTGTGAGTAGCCATTCTTACCTTACTGGAGCCAAAATGATAGCTGCTTCATCTTTGCATGATTAGAATAACATTTCACTCTATTGAAGAATTGTCCAGCATTCTATTTTGTAGGGCCAGGAAAGAATTTTAGGGATTGTTCTGGCATTTGATAGCTTATTGTTCAGCACACGTTCTCTTTCTTGTCAAAATTCCGGGGAGAAGAAAGCACTTGGCTCTCAAAATCTACAGTGTGCTCCTGCCAAAACACATGAAATCTCAAAATTAAGGACACATACCTTAATTATTTCAGTGTGTAAGTTTGCATATATATATGTATATGTATACACACACACACACACATTCTTATCTTAAAATAGCTGGAAGCCACCATTGCTGACATTAAAAGTTGAGCCCAGGAATAAAACAAACTCAAAGTTGTCTAAGAAGTATGAACTGAAGAGATGAAATAAAATACTCAATTCATATCTAATACTTCAAAAAGCAGCACTTCGTGTTATCAGGGACAACACAAGACAAGATCGTGTTCAAATTTACCTGGGGGATTTCCCTGAAAGGGAGCTGATACATCTGCAGAAGAAATGCTTTAGCACTGGGAACTATGAATCATACTAAAGTACAGATTCAAATATATGGTTCCCCCAAAATGCAGCCTGTAGTAATCCTTACATAGGATGCATAGTCTGACTGCCTTAGCCTGTGATTTAAGGCTCTCAAGATCTGACCTTGTGTATCTTTCAAGCTTGATTTCCCACTAATCTATAACTACTAACAAATCTCTTAACTACTAACTTAATGTCTCTCCTTCTCTGTTCCTTATTATTTCTGTCCCACCACCTCTACCTGCCCAGATTCTACCCTTTCTTTTTTTCAAGGTCTTCCCTTAATATCATATTGTCTAGGAAGCTTTCTCAGATTCCTGTAGTTTGTCAGAATCCCATATGGTTTTATCTGTGTCCATCTTAAGCACTTATTCCTTCTTCCTAGAAAAAAGTTATTTTTTTTTCTAGTCTTCTATTCAAAATTCTTGCAAACAAGGTTGCTGCCTGCTTTCCCTCTGCACTGGGACAGCGTCACTCTAATAAGTACTAATAAGTGAGAGAGGAATGGACACGATTGCTGAAGACACTGCTGTTGTCAGGTGTCCTCATGCGATCCGTGTCCAGGCAGCACTCTGCAGGGCTGGAAAACGATCTCAGTAACAAGAGGCCGGATCTTCCAAAGAGGTGACTCTAAGCAGAGCTGTTCTAACTGTCTGCAGATTTGACTTTCTGAATATATTTTCCTTTCTCAGTTGCACTATTTTTAATCTTGTTCTTATAATCTGTTACAGGGAAGTAAGAAGATGTATGAGGAAGTGAAATAAAAGTCATGAAACAAATGGTTAGAGATCAGAAGAGAGATTGGTTAAGGAGTTATAAGGCTCATGGTCGCTTATGTCTCTAGATCTCTCTTTTGTTCTTTACTCGTGATTGTACTGAGATAAGGTTGGTTCTCGAATATGACATAGGTACAGCTTTTCTAAATGTGGGAATAACCTTGTATTCTGAAAAATTGGAGAATCTATCTTTATTTTATTTTATTTATTTTTTTTTTTAATTTTTATGTGGGTACCGGGAGTCCACCTCTGGACCTCGCGCGCCAGCAGGCGCCCATGCCGCTGAGCGATATCATGGGCCCTTTTTTCGTATGTGGGTTCTGGAAGTCGAACTCGGGCCCTCGCACTTGACAGGCAGGCGCTTACGCCGCTGAGCCATCTCACCAGCCCCGGGAATCTATCTTTATAGTAATGGTTTTAGTGATTTTAAGAATGCAGAGTCAGTATATTAAATTTAAATTCAGAATCTTCAGGATAAATGAGATCTTAAGATTCTGTGATCTAATGACATTTTACTAAGTAAGGAACTGATTGAAAGATTTAAAGTCATATAGCTTTTTTTAAAGTTTCAAGGGTAAATTCCAAGTGTCATGACTTATACTTTGAGTGTCCTGTATTTTACCTATGCAGGAATACTTAATGAGAAATCATTTGGTGTACTTGTGGCTTCAATTACTGATCATTCCTCAAAAATATTGAACTTCCATCAAAGACATTTTTTCTCAAGCCTTATTTATCATTTTAAATCTTTAGACAAAGGACATGCCACGTAGACAGGATTCATCAAACAGTGCTATCTGTAGCTCATTTGAGGTCTGGCTTAGTACAATAAAAGCAAACATCTTTGGTTGCATTTGACACCTTTTCTTTCAGCACACACTCATTCAGCATCCACACACCATTGACTTTGCAGATGAGGTTCATTCAGTTTGCCATCAGCTGAGCCTTTGAAAGTCTGGCCCTGTAGTTCACACTTGTCCCATTTTCCTTGCCTGCAGTTTCTAGGTACACCACTGGCATGGTCCTTCAGTTGTGCCCAGCAGGACTGCCATGGTAGCCACAGTTTCCAGCCCAAATGACAGGATGCAGTCCTAGCTTTGGTGGCTGGCCATCCTCATGCATGCCTGTAGCAGATTAGCTCAGAATTGCTTGGAAGTTGTAAAGAGGCAGACTTTGATATTTGCTGTGAGGAGGGTTTTATCAGCTAGTATAGGAATGTCAGGACATGCAAACCATGGTTGTATTTCTTATCTGTAGCACTGAGGTGGTGGGATTAAAAGTTAAAGTAAATGAGGGCTCAGGTTTCCTTCTAGTTCTGCTATGAATCAGTAGTAAGCTACCCAAGACACACAGACTGGGGCTATTTTTAATTTTTCTAATTGAAGTGTTACATGCATAAAAGTACACAGATTATAAATCACAAAGTAAGCATCCATTTGATGAATATTTAACATGACCCCTGATCATTTCAAAGGTCCACCTTAGATATATGTGTTTATTACAGGCAGATTATGCTGAGATAAATGTTTTTACAAAGTTGGCCTCATGTTACTGTTATATTACCCCCCGCCCTGTGATTTTCTTTTGGCTATTTCCAAAGTGTTATAAATATAGTTGAAAAATAGTACAGAAAACAGTAGCTTTAACTCCAATATGAGGCTGTTTCAACAATGATATAAGAATGAAATTTACTATTTCTGGAATAAAATTATATGCATTGAAGATAATTTGCAAAGTACAGAAGAGCAGATATAAGAATCTAAGAAACCAGTATTCAACATTACCACCCAGACTTAAGCATGAGTAACATTTTGTTTAATTATAGTTCACATGTTTAATTCTATTTCACACTGAAACAAAATTGCATTATATTGTGCATGTTCTTCTGTAGCTTTTGAATTAAAATAGATAAAGTTAAACCTTTAAATTGTTAAATGGCTGTAGTGTAACTATTTCATGAATACTTTGGAATGTATTTAATAAATTCTTGATTTAGTTATTCTTGTACTGTCATAAATATTGCTTGATAATCATTATTGTATTAAAATACTAACTTCCTATCATTTATGGTTCATTCCTAGAAGTAGAATTACTAGTTCACAAACTGTACACACTTGAAGGCATTTTACACATATTGCCAGTTGTCCTGTGGGAAATTGTCACCTAGAGTCACTGCTAACTCTCTAGATTATATTTGAAATGAAAGTATCAAAGTTGGATGTATTAAAATTCATCTTGTCTTAATATGCATTATTATCAATATGAAAAATATTTTTAAAAACGCTTGTTGCTCATCGATTATCCTATTTTCTGTATTATTGAAGTATCATTCTTATTACTGTACATGATTTTATGGCTAAGTGTGCAATACATTTTCTAGATCACATTATCCTTTAAATTGTTTACTATCCATACTCAGATCTGAAGTTTGATTTACCCAGAACTAATTTGACATAAATCCTAGGTACTAGAAAAATATATTTTTCATTACTCTCCAATCAGTCTTTCTCATTTTTCAACTTTTCTCCTTGATGTTGACATGTGTATACCTAGAAAATGCATGAATAGTCAAGAAGATGGTAGTAAAATACCCATAGTTTTTAAAAATTCTCACTTAAATATGGAATACACGTAATTTTTTTTATTTTTAATAAAATGGTACAGCATTTATCAACCAATATTTGTTCACTGATTAGTATAGTTCAGGATTAGTATAGATGTTAATTGGATTTACATGTCCCTAAAACTGCAGTGAGGTTTAACCGATTTCCCAGAAAAGACCTTACTGAATATTTTAATTTGGTGTTTATTCCAGTTGACTGATTCCTTTTAGGGACTGGCACTGACGAGTTTGTTTATTGTACCTGGTAAGATGTGATTTCAACTTAATATGAACCCTACGAAGGGTATTTATTTCAGCATTTATGTAGTAAACATCTGGATACTGAGTGCCTAAAAAAAACTGTGATAACTAAAATGCCATGGTTTTACTTAGTTCCTCAGTTTTAGTGCAAATATGTCATCCTGGAACGTACTTGTATTTATTGAGGAAATTGAGTACTTTAGATTTGATGGATCTCTTGGAAGCTAGTGGAAAAAAATGTTTTAGAATCCAGACTCAGAGCCAAGGTTTTCTTACTAAAATTCCCTTAGTTATTTTCCTTGATGTAATTTATTCGCTTTTAAAGCATTTAAACTATTTTGTGCATTCTACGTGTAATATGCCTAAGGTGCTCTGTTCTGGTCTGGTTGAAGATGAATATTTGTGAATCAATTAGGAGGTAATGAAGTGAGCGCAGTGCACAAGCAGAAAAATTGGAGCCCTTGCAAGAGGATGGAATGTGAGGCAAGTTTGAGGTGATGGAAATTCCCACTTCAAGCAGACAATGTGTTTTTACTAAAAGAGAGCTTTTTTGAAAAGACTGGCTGTTAATACAGATTGTTTGACCTAGGAGTTTTTAATGGGAGAAGTGAAAATGTCTTCCTGTAGATGTCAAGATCCTTTGTCTGAAAGCTGTCACCTCTTTGATGGACCAGTGGCCACTCCCTCCTTGGTTGTGGTGCTCTTGACTGCAGCACTGTTAGGATAATGCTGGAGAAGAAGGGGAGGGAGTGTGACTAAAAGAATTCTCTGGGCACTCATACAGAGGGCACATTCAATTTTTGTGACTTCAGGAACTCACTGGATATTCCTAGTACCCAGTTACCCAAATGATAGCAAGGAAGTTGAGCCAGAAGCCTTCTGGAGCCCCTTCTGCATTTCCTAATGGGCAAAGGCTTCTGAGAGAAGATATAATAGATGAGGAAATCTCATCTTCTCGGCACCAGCTCCTCCAAGTCGCTTAGCCAGAATCAGCTTCTACCTCAACAACAGCAACAACAACAACAAAAATGACAACAACGATGATGCACCTGTATACGCGGCCAATATGATTTCAGAAATTTTGAGTAGTACTTGGTCCTATAATTTTTCCTCTATTCTTCTAAAGGATTTCTTGCTTGCAGTTATTGGTTCTTCTCCATACCAGCAGTTTTTTCATAGCCCCTGGATACTTGCCATCAGCATACAAGTTTACCTTAATGCACCCGTCTTAAAACACATTAGCCACATTTCATCTCACCTTATTACATTTTTAGAAGCTTGTCTGTACTTGCTGTCCCCACCTCTTCTCCCATTTTTTCCACATTTCTTGCTAATTGGGTTTCCATCTACACCACTGCACTGAAATGTCACTCATAAAATTCGCCAGTTGTCTGCGCCTAGCTAGAGCCAGTGGCCAGTTATCGGCTGCCAGCGTTCTGGACGTCTCAGTAGCATTTTACTCCCATGACTTTGCATCTTGGAATCCTTCCTTCTTTAGGAATCCTTTCCTTCACCCTTGCTGGTTTGCCTTCTATTTGACTGACTGCTTTCTCTCTGTCTCCCTTGTTGGTTCTTCTTCTACTGGATATCCAAATGTTGTGCTTCAGGGTCTCATTCATTGAAGAAATTGGTAGAATTTTAAGACAAGGAAGACTAGAAAAACTGATCAGATTATAAATTTTACAAAGAAATACTGTTTGGCTGGAAGTTAGGATAGGTGAAGAGGAAGTTCACCTATAGAAGAAGCTTCAAATGTCCAATAAAATATATAAGGTATATTTTGAAGGTTTCCAGGAACTGTGAATCTTCAATCGTTTTCTAGGCCTTAAATTGGTGATATTTCAGCAGCTAACTCTGTAATGCTGGTCAACTAGTTAGGCCTCACACTGAAGGTAACAATTTCATTTTATTTTAAACCCAAATCTTAGCAATGTCCCAGAAGAAAAAGAACATATTACCATAGACTCACTTTGGGGGGGTATACTTTCTGCAAAGGGTATTCTAGGATCTAGGATATGAGATTAAACCACATTTATACTTAATTACCTAAACATTCAGTGAATTTCCAGTGTGGCAAAGATACCAATAGGTCGGGCTGTCTTGCATGAATACACCAGAAAATAGAATTTTCCACTGAACTCTTGAAGGTGCTGCCTAAGAAAATAGTGACCTCATTAATGCAAAGAAGTTTTCCATAGTTTCTCAGGATATGGACATGGGATGGCATCCAAGAGTTCAGTTGGTTGTAATAGGAAATTAATCTTGTATTTTTTTCTCCTTTCTTCCTTTTTTTCCCCCTTCATCCCTCCCACCCTTCTTTTTTTTCCATTTTTGTATTTGCAACCTTGTTTGTAAAAGTCTTAGAAATTATGCAGCAATACATTTATTACATGTAAAAACATGAACATGTAGGAGAAATGAAGTTAGCACTGAAGAAGAAAATATAGATTATGTAAATCAGAAAATGGCAGTCTTTACACAGAGCAAAATAGGTGACCCTTTTAAGTGATAAGCCTTCTCACGCAGGAAATTGCAACTTTGACGCATGAAACAGTGCTCTCTGTGTCCGCATGTTCTCCAGAAATATAGTGCTGGGGAACTGGGCAAGCTGTAGTTCTTCAAAGAAAAGTAATAGTGCTATATAATATTACTCTGTGTAATTTTTCTAGCTCCTTAGAAATGTTGAAAAATAGGTAACAGGGCCGGTGAGATGGCTCAGTGGCATAAGCGCCTGCCCGGCAAGCATGAGGGCCCGAGTTCGACTCCCGGAACCCACATACGAAAAAGGGGCCAGTGATATCGCTCAGCGGCACGGGCGCCTGCTGGTGCGCGAGGTCCTGAGGTCGACCCCCCGGTACCCACAAAAAAAAAAATAGGTAACAGGTTTTACCTCACTTTATAGTTTACAGTGAGCCAAGTTTACCACATCTAGCATTCCTAGTATTCAAAAACTTTTGTGACAGAAAAGTGTGGTAGGAAATTTTACCCTCAACATCTGCATGTGTCCAGGGAACTGAGCATATTTCTTTGTGGCTAGACCACTGAGAGACCTGCAAGGTGTGTACTGGCCTTGAGGATGTGTGGGGCCTAGTAATGTTTGGGTGGATGGAATAAGGTTGACTTGCAAAACTTCTTTCCAGTTCTCGTTGTTTAGCTGATGCTTTTAGTTTTAATTGTTAATGAAATTCATCCAAGATAAACTTGCAGATCCTCATATAACTGTGATGAGTTATATGATGGGATCCCAATGAACCCATTGTATGCTGAAAATATTGTGTATCTGAATATCATAGCTTAGCAACACAATACATGATAAAGTATAAATGTTTATGACTAAGAGTGTGTGGGTTGCTGCTTCTGCTTAGTATCATAAGAGAGTATGGCGCCCACATATCACTAACCTAGGAAAAGATCAACAGCTGAAGTATGGTTACAGCTAAATACATACTGCTTTTGCATTGTAAACTATGAAATCCTAAGTCAAGCATGGTAAGTTGGGGACAATCTGTATTTCTTACTGCATTCTACATTGATTGAGGCTTTGACTAGAGAAACTCTTTAGTTACAATGGAATTCCCCAGGAGGGATAGAGAAAAAAAAATACATCCTTATTAATTAAAATAACACTGACTATTATAAAGTGAAACTTTTAAATCTCAGTGGTTAAACCATAAAAATTTATACTCCATATAAAGTCCAGGGGTGGTGTGTGGCTGTTGAGAGGAATCTTCCTCTGGCATCTTCAACAAATGGCTTTGGAGCTGGTCCTGGGCAATGATGTTGGTGAGCCAGTTGTGGATAACAGAAGAGAGAATGAAGGATCACATGGGCGGTTTTTATGGGCCACGCCTGGAAATGACATATATCATGTATATCCATATTTTGTTTTATAACTCATTTTTGTGACCACAGAAATGCAAAGGGACTAGAAAATATTTGGTGCCCAGAATGATATGAAACAGATTTAGTGAACAACCAGACTGTCATCAAAATACTGACATTGCCTGGTTCTTGGGAGCACTTGATTCCTTGGTTAAGTGGTTCTCTCCCACAGATCTTGAGCATTACAAGCTGTTGGATAAAGAATTTTTGAGGGAGGTTGTCCTCCAATTGGGGAAACCAAAATCTCAGACTCATTAAGGAAGTGGAGGCTTTCCCTAGTAGGTGGAGTTAGCTAAAGGGGCCTTGCAGTCTCCCATTGGACCCAATGAACCTGCATTACATTTTGATTTTGTTCTGTGCCAGAAATCTGGATGCCACAGAACATCAAGGCTTACCTATGTCCCCTGATACTGTAATATCCTTCTATTACTTTCACTGCCAGGAGCTTGCTTGAGACACCTTGTTAATATAGGGGGAGAATTGCAAGACTCTATTATCAATTAACTTTCCTGTGGCTGGGACACAATACCCAATACTCACAATTTATAGAAGGAGAGATTAAATATGGCTCACAGTTTCAGGGGGCTCAGTCCATGATCAGTTGACTCCAAAGCAGGAACATTGTAATGGAAGGGCATGGTAGAAGAAAATTACTTAGTTAATGGTACTTGGGGAACAACTCCAGAGAGGAAGAACCCAGGTGTAGATACAGTACCCCATGTCACACCTTCATGACCTACCCAGACACATCCGGAAGTGTGCTTTTAACTGGCTAGTCATTTCTTAATCTAATCACATTGACCTACCAGGATTAATGAATACAACTATGAGACTCAAATTTTATCTTTTTTACTGAATTGTGTCCCTGAATTTCATTATTAAGAGCACTCTAAAATTATTTTTGATTTTCTGGGTTTTTTTTTTTTGGTACCGGGAATCAAACTCAGGATCTTGTACTTACCAGACAGGTGCTGTGCCACTGAGCTATATCCCCGGCTCTAAAATTATTGTTTTAATTTTTGTGTAATGTTGAGTTACATTTAAATGCAGTAGATTTGTAGTTAAATATAGACAGTCATCATGAAAGAAGAATGGAAGATCCTCAAATTCCTTTCTTGCAGAAAATAAGAAATTAGCTGCTCTATTTGAAGCCTCTACCTTTGTCCTCCTAATCCTCATCCCGAAGATCCAGAGGGTCTCCAGAGGTTACCACACACACTTTACTCTCTCTGAGAACTGAGGAGACAGATGTCTTTCCATGTCACACAATGTCAAGAGTCAACTTCTTGATTTTGTTTTTGTTTTTGAGCTACTGTGTTTGAGTCTCTCACAAATCACAAACCTGGTGTTTAAAAGCACATTTAACATGCAGAGAGAGCCTTTCCAGCTTAAAAATGCAAAACAGAGGTCTGGAATCAACTGCAGAAGTGGCTTTTTAAAATAACTTTTTAAAAGAGTTATTTTCTGGGATGGTTGTCCTATTTAAGAGACCCATTAATCCTGTCCCTAATGCAATATCCAAATGCGTTGACCAGAGCAAGTTTAGCAAAATGCATTTGTCTCAAGAACATTCGCTTTAGCTTTTGGCCTCCTGAGAGGTAGAATGCTCTGCCTGGGCATGGAAATGATTAATGCTGTCTCTTCATGTCAGACTGTGGGTTTGCATTTTAAAATTCTACAGCTTGTGTTATCTGCAAACTGCGTATCACTGACTAACTAGAAGCAGCCTGTCCTTTAGCTACATTCCACCAGGGATTATGAAGCAATTTATTAAGGTAGAATCCTAATCTTAAAGTAAAACATCTCAGAAGCCATTTTGGGGAAATAGGATTTGGGGCCAACTACACTGATTTCACAGAAGAATGCCTTGACATAACTTTATTTCTTTTAGTAAAAATCTTGATAGTGGAGGCTTAAAAGTAAACATAGACTAAATTGACCATTAGGATTTGCATATGGTTCCCATCTCCTCTTCACCTGTACACTCTTGATCTCAATTCTGGTATCATCCTGCCTGGTCATTATGCTAGCTTCTTGCTTTCCATTTGAGTAGTTGGTGGTTGGGGTGTGACATTTGTAGATATGAGAAATTGTATAGATGGAGGAAAAAACACTCACATTGAAGGAAGATACTATTTTTAGACCCATTTTACAGATGATAAAAACCAGGGCACAAAGAAAGAAAGTAAATTGGCCAAGGGCATATAGCAAGCAAATAGAAAAGCTGGGATTCTAACAGAACAATTCTCTCTTGCTCTTAACATGCAATCCAAGCCAGGCACAGTGACACACACCTGTAGCCTCAGCACTTTAGAAGGCTGAAACAGGATTGGGAGGTTGAAGCAACCTTGGCGGCATAGTGCTAATCTGTTTGTTATAGAAGAAAAAAAAAAACACAAAAAATAAAATAAAATGCAATGCTCACACATTTTAACACTACCAGCATTATTAATAATCAATACGTAGTCACCAGAAACCCATTAAGCCCATGGCATGTAAGTTTAAATATTCTGCACTTGGTGTGTAGTGTGGTAATGTAGGTGGCAATGATTTTCAGTTACTAGAGAATGAGAAATTATTTATTCATCTTTGTTTTGTTAAATGGGGCAATGCTATGCAAGTCATTTTGTGACTAAAGAGTTAAATAAACTGTTCTGACGATTGTGTCAGAAGGAGCTATGTCATACACATCTGTTCATGGTATAGGGCACAGAAATAGGAAGTGCCAAAGGACAGGTAAACACAAGGAGCTGTGGGATTCCGAGATTAGTGCTGACGCAGAGAAGGATAAATCGAAGAACAAAGTGACAGTATTTCAGTTGATTTTGAAGGAAATGTGGCCTGTGAACGCAGCTGGCAAAAAAAATCACTTTTTTAAGGAATGATGAGAGACCTGAACGCATTTGGTGTAAGTCTTAGAGGAAAGGATATAATTCCCTTTGTCACCTGTTGAGGAATAGAGGTAAATTGAGATTGGAAAAGTACACTGTCATATCAGAGAGGTCCTCGAGGAGAAAGAAAATCCAACTTTCATTTTTTTGAGTACCTATTATATGCCAGATATATCACATGCTTTTTCTCATGTAATTTTCACAACCACAAATAGTTGTTTTGTTTTCTTTTCTACCAATGAAAAAAATGAGCCTAGACAGACGGAGGGACTTTCTCAAGGTTAGTCATGCGCTGGGATTTGACTCCAGGCTTGTCTGCATCCTAGCACACGTTCATCCCATTCTATCATAATTGCTTTTTTTCTGAAGGTAAGGGGGAACCATTACAGATTTCTTAGGACTAGAGTACCCAGTAATTTACACCTGCTTGTCTAATATTTAGAAAAAGGTAGGAATAAAAGGATCCAGTAACTTAAGCAGGGCATGACAGGAGCACAGAGAATTAAAAAAGCTGGACACTGTGGAATTAAACTCTTTAAGATTGGTATTGTTTAGATTTTGCAGAAGTATAGTAAGAGGCATTGTAAACACAAACTGATTGACCTATTTCTTTCTCTGAATTGTGTGATTGAATCTACATTTCCATTATCCTGCTGTTGCTCTTTGTAATTCCCGACCTTTCCCTAGGCCATTATTCTCCCTTACATTTTCTCGTGAGGGTTTCACATTAAGAACATAGAACCATATTGCACGAAATCAAATTTACCCCTAAGTTCCTAGCATCAACCTTTCAATGAAATGTGTAATGGCTGTGACTTCTCCCTCAGTGGAAATTAGTACACAAAAAGTTCTCAAACACAGCATATTATGTAAATGCTACCCTAAGGCCCAGAGAAAAGAAAGCGGAAGAGAGCTTCTCAGCAGACTGTAGGGGAAATAAGAAGGGAGAGTATGGAAAGAAGGCATTTTAGTTTTGTTTTAAGCCTACCTTGATTTCACTTTTTGGCTGTCTTGTGGTTAGAAACGATGGCCTTGGCTGTCCTAAGAACTGTGAACTCAAGGATTGAAGCCGGCTGTTAGTGTTCTGTAAGAATGATCAAAGTAAAACAAACCATGTAATGGTTCCACACTCACCCATTGATGAAACAGTGGAACAAAACAGCACCAAATTATAATGTAACATAGTTTGTCCCTCGGGAATAGACTTCATCTGAGGAAGCAGAATTCGGAGTCTAACCTGGGCCATTGTGACTAAAATACTTAGAGTTAAGGAATGGCGGCAGAAAGCACTGACAACATTTTAAAAAATGGAGTTGGAATTAAAGCAATCAAGAGGGAAATGCTTCCATGAGTAACTACTTAAAATATCCAGGAAATTTTTCTATTTTCTGTTAAGTCTGATTTGGCATTCATTGTTTCTCGGATCTCACAGAATTAATATGTGAACTTGAACAGGTCTTGTGCTCACTTAAAACCTTTAGAAAATTGGCACCTTTGGCTGCTGAATGAATTGCAAGTTAGGTATGAACTTCCTTATAAATCTCAAGCCTAATTTTAAAATAGATTTGCTGTATTTAGATGGATATTTCGTTAGTAATGGCGGGTATTATATTTTTCTAGGGCCATTTCTTTTCCTTAACCTCCAGGCATTTTAGGAACATCAGGATAGTGAATTTCAATAAGTCAGGTACTTCCAAAGGCTGGTTCAGGAAAAACATTTCCAGCTGTTTATTGGAAGCCTAGGTATTTCTCAAACATTAGGTTAGCCTCAAGCAAAATGGTTAAAACTTTTTAAGTTTAAGTGACTTCTTGATTTTGGCCAAAACCTTAAAATCTCATCCACTCAAGATTCATCTGAACTTCTTCATCAACTACTCTTCCTTGGAAATATTTCTTTTGTTATTTCTCCTAAAATTGAGAGTAGAGTTTCCCAGTGTAACTCATGTAGAATCATGATGGTGCCCTTTGACCTTGTAAAATTTCAGATTATGAGCAGGAATCCTTACTTCCACAGTGTGCAACACGAGAAGTGCAGTGGATGATGTGCAAATAAGAACAGCTGAGAAAAGAGCATAGTTAAGGTTCCTACAGAGTATTAAAGAAGATCACAGTGTTTTGTTTTGTTTTCTGGTCCATCAGCTGGCATTTGCTTCAGCATCCCATCCTAAAGATGCTACCAGAATGAGGACACTGGTATTGGTGGACGTGTAGCAATTGAAAGGGTGGAGAGCAAATAGAGTAGAGGTGAATGATGCTAGAAGTTGTGGAGAGCATTCAAGAGAAGGATATAATGACGAAGAGGAAAATGTCACTTTTTCCAATTCTAGGAGTTCATAGTTTTCTCATTACCTTGAATTTTTCTTCTTTCCGCATGACACTATGGTTGGAGACAGGAAGGAAAGGACCTTCGTGACTAGAACCAGTGACTAATCCAATTTTCCACCCTCCGGTGCTGGATGACGGTTACTTGCTTTTGATGCTGCCTGATGCAGCTGCACTGGGAGTTTCTTACTTAGGGAGTCTGTATTCCTGGAGTATGTTTGCCAAACCCACAGGGGACACCTACTATGTGTACCAGCCGTGTAAAGTGTGTATTGCACAGGGACCCATAGCTCAGGGGACTCACAACCCGGGCGGGAGAGAGATCCGCAGACAGATCAGTGTGCTACCGTGGCACAGGTCAGGGGATGATAGAGGCATGCCACACGGCCACAGAAATACAGGGTCAGAAGCCACTTTAGCCTTGCCAGCTCCCACGAGCAAGCTGCTTTCTGTTTGACCCTGCTTCTGCTTTGTTACCCAGCCTTTGTCCTCGGGAAGTCCTAGGATGGAAAAATAAAAATGAATGCCAACTAAGGGACCCACAAAAAGTCCTAGGTAGCAGGAAGCAATCCGTAAAGATAGTTACAAAGCAGAGCTTCGACACCGTAGGTGCATTGTTGGTAGCCAGTCAGGCAGCCCTGCTTTCCCAATCTGTTGAGCTAAAAGGACAATGGAGAAAGAAAGAAGCTGGATCATGTCACTGTAAAGACTCTCCAGCAAAAATCAGTTGTTTTCTCCCTGAACTAAATCTGGCGAGGTTTGTTTCGCGAGGTTCCTTTGCTTGTGCGCCTTTTCTGGTCTTTTCCCAGCACCCTTTTATTATTGGAGACAGAACACTGTGACCCTTCCACAGGGTTAAAATAACAACAGTAGCTCAAGTGAAGGTTGAGTTTTGCTGACTGTTTCCTCCCCATGGTTTGCTGTCTGCCTCAGCAAAACAGGGGGCCTTTCTACCCTCAGCTTCCAGCACACTGCTGAACCTGTCAAGGCAATTAAGTCTCTCCTCCTCTTTTAAGCTGAAGTAAATCTTTCATCCTTTCCATTCCTCCTTCATCTGTCTCTTTGCCCCTCACTCCCTCTCTGCAGCCAAGTTGTTTTCAGCATTCCTGGGACCATTTACTCCTCATTCCATCTCAGAACTTTGACCCATGTTTGAAATTCCAAGTTGGGCTCTTGTCATTCCTGTGGATCTTTTACTTATTTGGGGGTATTGGGAAAGGCAGCAGTACTCACTGTCTTTCCTGTGAAGTTAAGAGATAATCTTTGAGAAATCTGATAAATGCTATCACCATCCTCTTGGAAAAGGACTACTTCAACAAGTTGCTTAACAAACATGGACTGAAATCTACGTACAAAGCATTTTGCTGCCTCTTACAGATGAGTGTAGAAGAATACGCACTGTCCTCATTTAGAATGAATCAGGAATGACTGAGGTGACACTGGGAATTTCCACACTCTCCCTTCTGTGGCAGAGGGGATTAGGAAAGCAGAGGAGCTTCTTCCATCCTTGTTTTTGTTCTGCCACAGCTGCTTCTCTGTTTCTAATACCCTTGTTTTCCAAAACTAGATCCAAAATCCATTTCTCATTTTTAGCCATTTCAGGTTGGCGGTAAACCTGTGCATTCTTGCAGTGATGACAGAAGCGGAGGGGAGGTGGGGACAGGAGCTTTCAGAAAGTGACCCTTATCCGTATTTCTGACACTCAGAAAGTATGCTTCTGCCTCTGGGTACATTTCCTGTTCTTTCATCTCTTTCTCTACTCCCTGTTTCTATGGAATAATACTATTAGCAACTACAGTTTGGATTTTACTGAAATGTAGCTGAATTTAAAACTGCTTGAAAAGCCCCTTTCTCTGCCAGAGGGTCCTGTGAGCTGGAGCTAGGCAACTCCATCTTGGCAACTTGGCCGTGTCTTGGCAACTCTTTATTTTCTATGAGAGCCCACACTTTTGTCCCCAGTAGCCACCCATAGGAAATCTCTGTGAACCAGTACATGCTTGAGATGGACCAGTGATGTAGGATTCTGTCTCCAGGGAACCAGAAAGAGGAAGATCCCTAGTGGAAGGGAGGCCTCAGGGACAGCTGTGAGAGGCGCAAAGCAGTTTGACCCAGGACTGACTAAGAATCAGAACCACAGGATTCAGCTATTTCCCCGAGACCTAACCCTGACAACCTGTGGTTATCAGATGTTACATGCGTGCAAATCACTTGTGCTGTTCTGATAAAATGCAGTTTTATGTAGCAGGTCTGGGCTGGAGTCCGAGCTTCCCATTTCTAAAAAGTTCCCAAGTGATGCTTTTGCATGTAGTCTGAGGATTATACTTTAAGCAGCAAGACTCTAAGCCACTCTTCATTTTTTAAAAAAGGAAACCAGATATTTAAAGTTAATCCTTCCAAATTTTTCAAAATTGATTTGTGGGTATTGCAGACATCCTCCTTTAAATTCCATCTCTTTCTACTCCCCTTACTCCTATGTCTGTGCTCACAGTTGGCAGCTGCTTCGTCAGTCCTTTCTGCTATAAATGAATCTAAGTTACCCTGGGGTGAGGTCACATTTTCCAGAAACATGTTTCTAGTCTGTGGCGGAGGGAGGATCTGTTTGAACAGTTGAGGCCTGGGAAGTGTGTGCTTCATAAAAGAGTGGATCTGGACACAGCCCAGATTTGAGGACATTCTCCAGGCGGAGGAAGCGAGGAGGCCGAGGTGATGTGTGTGCTTTTCCCTTACAGAAATAGGCTGTGTGCCGACATGTCCAAAGCATCTCAGTGAACTGCTGCTAGGAACATGTCTCTGTTATTTCTGTTGGTAACTAGAAGCCTCGTTACAGCTTAAAACTCTTGAAGAAGAGATGGGTTAACCAGATTATCACCCATGACGTCTTGAAATTATGTTCCTTATAGATAAGGCTTTTTAGAAAGACTCCCAATATCAAGCATTCTTAGTAAAATGAAAATATTTGAACTTTCTCAAAGTTCTGTTAAAAAAAAACTACTTAAAAAGTCTACTTTATTAAAACTGCATCTTTTTCCAAAGACTGTTTACTAAGCACCTACTATGTGGACCTACATTGAGTATTCGGGAATACAGTGGTGAATCAAAAGGCAGTAGTCGGTGCCCTTGGTCCCCTAAGGCCCACATTAGGGGGATGAACAGCCACCTAACAAGTTGTGTTAGTCTACTTGGACCGCCACAGACATTTCTTTTCCTATAGGTAAGGAAGATAGAAATTTCCAGTTGGTTTGGTTTCTGATGAGGGCTCTCTTCTTGGCTGGCAAATGTCCACCTTCTCTAAATGGTCCGTGCTTAGTACACATACACACACAGAAGGAGAGAGGGAGAGGAAAAGAGAGAGGGAGAGAGATAGAATAGCCCTTTTGTATCTCTTTTCTTTTTTTTTTTGTGGGTACCGGGGGTCAACCTCAGGACCTCACATGCCAGCAGGCGCCCATGCCGCTGAGCGATATCACCGGCCCTTTTTTCGTATGTGGGTTCTGGGAGTCGAACTCGGGCCCTCGCACTTGCCAGGCAGGCGCTTACACCGCTGAGCCATCTCACCGGCCCTGTATCTCTTTTTATAAAGCTACTAATCCTGTCATGTCAAAGCTCTACTCTGATGATCTCACTTAAGCAGAATTACTTCCTCCAAATCCAGCCATGCTGGAGTTAGGGTTTCAAGTTAGGGCTTCATATGAATTTAAGAGGGGGTCACAGTCCATAACACAGGTAAACACACAAACGAAATCCAGTTGTAAAGTGTGCTGTATGCCATGAAGGAGAGAGATAGATGTTCCCTTTAAAGGTGAATTGCATGGAGTTGCTTTCTAAAGATTGCTTTTATTATCCTCTAAAAACAGAAATCAGAAAAGCCAAGAGAATAAAATTGAGAATTATGTTGTATTCTTTCTTGGAACCCTATTTTATTCATACTTGCCTTACCACCCACACAATAATCTTTGACTTCTTTAAAGAGAATATGATGGTTTTGTGAAATATAACTGTGACCGTAGCTGACTCTTGAAATGTAATTACTAAATGCCTGACATATCTGAGTACTGGGCCTTTTGGTGTTCAGTGAAACTGGAGAAAGAGAAAAAATAGACCTTTGTGCCTGGCAAGAGTTCCTTTCCCAGAATGTCATTTACATTTTATTTTATCATCTAAAGGCACTTGTGACTATGAATCCAAAACTTTTTTGGTGTGGTTGTTATTTAGGTAAAAAGGGTGAAGTGAAGAATGCGCTAATATGAATTTCAATTTTTCAAACTGATTTTTATAAGTTAAATATAATGTGATCACAGCTGAAGAATCTTCAGTGGGAGAAAATCGACTCAGGAAATTTTCAGAAGGTTTCATCCAAACCAAAACAAACTTGGATGGCTCATAGAGTACTGAACATGGGACTATATGTTATATGCACATGGTTATTATTCCTAGGTCTGCAATGCACTATTAAAGCTTGTTTAGGAGCATAAAAATCAGTGCTTCTCTTAATGGGACCCCCATGATGTACGCCCTTGTTTCTTTTGGGAAAGTTAAGGGAGTTTCCTAAATGATCAAGAACTCTTCTTCCCACAGATAACAAGAAAGGTGTGGAATTACGTCAGCCGCTGAGGGACTACCGGAGGACTACTGAATGTGAAAGTTGACTTTTCCACTGCACCTATTGTGGAATGATTCTCAGAGAATTGAGTTCATTTTGGGGATAGCATTTTAAGATGCATATTTTTTAAAAAGTGATTCAAAATGAAGAGGAAGATCTCAAGGGGATATAGAGTTCCATAATGTGGAGAAAAGGGAATAATGAACTTAGTCCATTTGGTTTGACCCATGGTACAGGGTGAAGTGGGGAGATTAACACAGTGCTTGGGAGCTTCCTCATATGACTGATGGCAGGCAGGTGGACCCCATGCATGGCTAACTATAAAGCTGGGTTAATAAAAAATTCAGAATCGTCAATATCACATCCTGTCAGAAAGGGCTTCAAGGCGTTTAGAAATGTTCACAGGTGACTGGGCTGCCCTGAGTAGGGGAGGGAGTGATGTTGAACTCTCTCTAGAGATCTAATTAAACTTGATGACTGAGTGAAGGTGTTTTACATGATCTAGTACCAAACAACTCACCTATAAGCCTCAGAGTATCTCTCCCAGTGCTGAAGTAGCAGTTTCTTTTTTCCCGCCCCATTCCAAAAGTAGGGGGGCCATAGGTGAGTGTCGCTTTTGAAGAGGTCAGTCTGAGCAGTGGGTGATGACTTCAGCAGACCTTCAAGAGACCAGGCCTGTCCTCCTGCAGATGAGTCAGGCTGCAGATCTCCAAAACTATGATATTCTTTTGAATGCCATAATTATGCTAGCCAAATTCTTTTGATGCTTAAGTTACTTTATTGGTGATAAATTAGGCGTGTAGTAACGAAACCATGGGTGGAAGTCGGAGCTCTGGTTAGGCACTGTTTCAGTGACCTCACTGTTGGACAAGTGGTCATGGAGTATAATGCACTGTAGTAGTTAAAAACATAAGAATAGCGGCCCTCAGGCCGGTGAGATGGCTCAGCAGCATAAGCGCCTGCCTGGCAAGCGTGAGGTCCTGAGTCCGACTCCTGGTACCCACATAAAGGAAAAAAGGGGCTGGTGATATCACTCAGTGGCACAAGCACCTTCTGGCAAGCACGAGGTCCTGAGTTCGACTCCTGTTACCCACATTAAAAAAAAAAAAAAGAATAGAGGCCCAATACCACCCCATATTCAAGGTCAACTGATTTGTAACTAACATGGCAAGGCAATCAATGGAAAAAGAATAACATTTTCAGGAAATGGTGATGAAAATATTGAATAATCATTTTCAAAGGAAAAAAAAACCTCAATCTTCATTTCACATCGTATAAAAATCAGCTCAAATGGGTTTAGACTTACATATAAGGAGCTATGATTGTAGAACCTTTATAAGAAAACAGGAGAACAGTCTTGGTGCCTTCAGATTTGCTAATGATTTTTAAGCAGCCATGAAATGAACAAGGTATAAAAGAAAAAAAATCAACAAATTGTACCCCATTAAAATTAAAAATGGTTGCTCTTCAAAAGGCACAGTCATATGTTGAGAGAAATTATTTGCAATCTGCATATTGGCAAATGACATGTATCCAGAATTTTGAACAGATATCACACCAAAGATGATATATAGTGATAGCAAGTAAGTACATGAAAAGATTTGCAAGATCATTAGAGAAAATAAAGACATATCTGAATGTTTTTCGGAGCCTTTATTAGTAGTAACTAAAAATTAGAAACAAGCATATAGCAAATATCAAAAGCAACTGTGGTATTGCCATGCAATGGAGTACTACTCAGCAGTAAAAAAGAATAAACTACCGATACGTGTCTCTACATCCTCGAACCTCAAACTATTTTTTGCTGACTGAAAGAAAGCAGATAAAATATATATGCTATATGATTCTTGTATATAAAATTTTAAAACATTTCAAAATAACTTAAAAAGAGAAAGATTTGTGGTTTTCTCAGATTGAACAAAAAATGAGGAACCTACAAAATGACAAACGGAAACTTTTAGGAGTAATGGATATATTCTTTGACCTGGTTTTGGTATGCATTTATGGATAAATTCATTGTCAAAAATACTAAATTTATTTTAACATGTAAATTTGTTGGTCATCTATTATTAGGCAGTAAAGATACATATACACTATGCAGATAGGTATGCATATATATATATATATATATATATATATATATGTTCATACATGCACACACATACGTATACACGTATGATGTGTATGTGCACATATATACACACGCACAGAGCCATATGTTTCCAGGCAAGTTAATTGCTTCTCTGTCTTCAGTTTGTGTTTGCAGAAATTGGGAATGTGCTAATAGTAAAAGGAGAACAGGGCAAGATATCAGTAAATGTTAGCTAAAGTTATTACCCTGTGTAATGATTTGTATTTTTTAAACCTTATCTATTTGTTTATTGTACCTTTCTATTTTTCTTTTCCTTTTTTTTTTGTAGGGTGTCTATTTTCAGAAAAGAAACTGTGCTCCTCCAGTAACTACGTTCTAGCCTTATATTTTTTCTTGTGTTTCGAAGGTCTGATGCCTCTGGGAATGTAGCTAGAACAAATGAGTGATGAAGCCTCAGAAATGGCATTCCCAGGCCAGAGCAGGGTAGTCCCTATGCTCAGAAAATTTCCAACCTCCTCCACAGCTGAACTGCCTCCCTCAGCATTTCTGCTTTGAAAGCCCTTTCATGGGGGATCCTAACCCAGCTGCAAGAATTCACTGTGGGCTGAAATCTGGCAGATTAGATTTTAGGGAGGAAAAGTGATCTGAAAGTAGTATTTGTTCTTAAAATGACTAACAAGTATTGCAAATTTCCGTTCTTTTCTGTGTTCCAATTAAAATGTTGAGAATTTTACAAATCAGTTACAAGACAATTGGATTTGCCAAAAGGCAGATTTCCTTTGCTTCTTGTAAGTTTCTAAAAGAAAATAAATTAAGCCATCACTTTTAAAAATAAGTTCTTCTTTAAGTAAAACTATTACTATTATAGCTACTAGATGTCAAGGATTTATGTCTACTCTTTTTTTTTAACGGAGAAAGTTGAACAAATCATTTCACCTTTTTCATATTAAATTATATTGTTTGAGCAGAGAGTCATAACATTCTGTATCTTTATTTAGCACCGGATTTTTTTTTATAGAGAACACGCAAGAACAAAACTAAGTGTTTCTGGGTACTGGTTGTCCGTCATCATGTCTGCAGTGACTTTTCCTCCCAACTCTTCTGTCATTCAAAGTGACATCCCAGCTATTACCCCTCTGTTTCCTTCAGACCCAAAGGATCAATATCTACACCCACTGCCATCACAGTCGTGTTTCCACGAGACCGATGACACCAAGTTATGTGATGGTGCCCATGTGCCCATGTGTTGAATAAATAAGAGCTGCATTTTGTATCACTATGAGATCAAGCTGCCTGAGTTTGCAGATCAGAAAATTGCTACATATGAGTACCTTAAATGAAGAAGGAATTTGAAAGTGTCTTTTACTATATTTTGATACTGATGACCAGGTAGTACTGATGTTTTCTGATTGGTGTTATGTGGCTTTATAACTGCTTGAAAAGATTTACCTGGTATCTAATAATGAATTACTCTTAAACTGGAAGAGTTCTGTACTAGTACACTTCTGTGTACTACTCCCAGTTCTCTTCAAGGGATAAAATTTGTATGAAACTGAAATAACTTTGTAAGAGAAGGTAACTGAGGAAAGAATTTTATCCTAAAGTAGAGTCTCTGTGATGGAGAGTAATTAAAATGTGGGTTTGTGTTCCCCTACTATTTTTTTAAAAACTCATAGTAACTCTAGAGTTTTGATTTAGCTACTATATTGTATTCGTTTTCTTAAAGATGGAGTCTCCTTAAGTAGCCTAGGTTGGCTTTGAACTTGATATCCTCCTGCATCAGCATCCTGAGTGCTGGGATTATAAGATGGTGTCACCATGACCAGCATAGCAGTGATTTCTGTGAAGACTCAAAAGTTTTAGTAAAGTAATTGGAGTCAAAGAGGAGACGTGCCTGCCTCAGATGAACAGATGAGATCTAAATGCGCATTTGTAAGAGCGTATCTGATTTTCTGCGTTCACTTCTGGGTGGCATTTCTTGAGGTCGACAGGGTGATGACTTCTGATTTGACACATTCATTTAAGAACTGCGTGGAAGAGTTTGTAGGAAGATGGTTGTTGCTTTCAAATATCTGAGAAGTTTGCACAAGTAAAAAGGATTACATTATGGGTGATTGTTTTTCCGAGGCAAAATATAAGGAGCAATGATGGAAGGTGAAGGGAGTAGACTGTAGTTCTGTATAAGAAAAAAATACATTTTGACTGAAATCTTTTGTAGGACACAATGTACTCTTTCAGAAAGTAGTAATTTTCTTCACAAAGAGAAAATTTACCCAGAGACTGCACAGACACCTTGGGTTCATTAAATGACTGTTTCTCATTGCATGTCCTGCACATCACCACCTTCGCAAGATATTCTGCAGGACCTAGTCAGCCAGCTTTGGGAGACATTAGGAAGCATGTTTCCCTCGTGCATATTCACAGAGTCCATCAGCATATTAGATGCTGAAAGTGCCACAATAAAGAAATTGGTTTAAGTTTGTGTAACTCCACATTTCCCGAATTTACTTAGACTCCAGGAATTTTCCATATATTTTGGAAAAAATATGCTTCAGAACACACAGAAAATGCACTTATAAGAAGTGAACCAGATGAATTTGGTTCCATGAGACCATTCTCTGCATCTATGTGAAGACATTCCTGTAATTTACATATACAAATGCACACACACACACACGTATGTGTGTGTAGCGGACAGTGGGTATAGAGGCTCGTGTGTGTCTAGCTGATGATTTTGAAAGAGTTTCCTAAAGGAATTATGAATTGATAGCATGGAGAATATGTAATCCTTTAAGAATCTTAACTTCCTCAAAATCACCACAATTTTCAACTTTTCCTCAGAGATGCTTGAAAACCGACTCTGTTCACCACACATCAACAACCACTCATCGACAAAGAGTAAGGCTATAGCCCGTAACTTCTTTGTTCCCCTCCTTCCTCTAACATGTAGGCAAATAGCCAGTTTGTGGGAAGTGGTACAGGAGGACAGAAGGGAATAGGAACAAATACAGGGTAATGATTGAAGCACATCTTAGACATCTGGTTTTATGTATCTGTAAGCACCATGCAGAGCACTTGATTAATGTGACTGAAAACAGCCATGTGTGTACTGAAACATTAGGTAGTGCCTCGTGTGCTTATGCGTGTGTGTGTGTGTTTTTCTTTCCCAAATGCTCTATATAGAGCCTACTTCCCTCAGCACACCTTCAAGATTCGGTTATACATAGAACAGCTGCGTGTGTAGTTTCCCTTTCGTTTCTCTCTTCTGAATTTCTATGTTTGTTTTCCTGTAGTTTTCTATCTAGAAAACTACTACTTTGGCAAGGGTTGAGGACTGAGTCATGGACGTGCCCTTACTCAAGCCTTCTGTAATTTGAAGCCACCTTCTGAGGCAAATCTCTGCACAGCTGTGCGCGGCAGCTTCTTTCCTTCTTGAAAGGCTACCTACACACATTCACCTACACACATTCACACACACCTGCAAGGTTGTTCTTTCTTGTTTCTCTGGAAAGTTCCAAAGCTGGAAGGACATGTAAGTAGGAGTCAGCGAGGGAAATTCCTTTCTTATCTCTTACGAGACTATTTTTACTTAACTTGTGAATATGATACACAGAAGAAACCCTGCTTTCAGGATATGTTGCAGCTGATCTCCCGCTGTTGTCCCTAGAGTCTAGGCAGGTGTTAGAAGTCTTCTATTCTGATAACCTCCTCCAGGAGAACAGTGTGAGTATTGTGTGCAAATAGGACATATGCTTCAATACTGGTAGCCAAAGAGGTCAGAAGTGATAGCTTTGAAATAGGCCAGAGATGACAAGTTTAATGTTTCTGGCCAATGATGTCAAGCTTAAATGTAAACTTTCTCTTGATTTTTTTTTTTTTTTTGTGGGTACTGGGAGTCGAACTCAGGACCTCGCGCTTGCCAAGCAGGCGCTTATACTGCTGAGCTATCTCACCTGTCCTCTTGATGTTTTTTTAATCTACTTAGTTATCAGTTTCATAGCCCATCAGTAACATAGCAGGTGGAAAGTATTTCTGCCATAAATTTATTTAATTCATATTAATTTCAGACATTAGGTTAGTCTAATCTTCTTTTTGTCCAACAAACTTTTTTGTTGTTTTTTGAGACAGGACCTCCCTATACAGCTCAAAATAACTTTGAACTCACTCAATAGCCCAGGCTGGCCTTGAACTCAGGGCGATCCTTTTGCCTCACCTTCCTGAGTGCTGGGATTATAGGCATGCACCATCATGCCCAGCAATAATACCTTTTATTGGGGAATATCTCTAAAACATTTTTATGGGTTCACATCCCATTATAGTTAAAGAAAATTCTTGTATTTAAAGAGAATTCTGTGAAGAATACATTATAGTATTCAAACATTTCTTTTCAATATAATTGGTTATTAAGGCTATTCCTGCAGTAGTATCCAGAGCGATAGTGATAAACATCCAAAATGGTAGGGCTGGGGCCAGTAAGATAGCTCAGCGGCATAAGTGCCTGCACAGCAAGCTCAAGGTCCTGAGTTTGACTCCCGGAATCCACATAAAGGGAAAAAAGGGCCAGTGATATTGCTCAGCGGCACAAGTACTTTCTGGCAAGCACGCGGTCCTGAGGTCAACTCCCAGTACCCACATTAAAAAAAAAAAAAAAAAAAAAAAAAGGGAGAGCTTCCAAGTTCTGATCCTATCTTCATCATCATCTACCATAAGTTTATTTGGCCAGAAGAGTGGAATTTGGCAGCATTATGCTGGAGTAGACTGTTCTTCTTATTTCCATTTTCCACATAATTGAATCCATATTGTTTAGGTCACAGAAGTGAAAGAATTATGTTGAACTTTACCCATTTTCTGTTGAGTGCACGTAACTTATTTCAAAAATAAGTGTGACATCTTGCATCGAGCAAGGTTCAACCAGAAAAAAAAATAGAAATGTGTATATGATAAGTGATTTATTGCAAGGAAATGACGTACATGACTGTAAGGATGGCTTAGCAACTTCTCAGATCCTTAGGGAAGGCCACCAGGAAAGGCAGGATCGAATTCACGATCATGAGCTGTAACATCTGTCCGTAGGAGGAATCTCCTTTTCCTGAGGGAAGAAGAAATTCTCTTTAAGGCCCTTTAATTCTGCTCCTAAGGCCTTCTCATTGGTTGAATCAGTCACATCCAAATTATCTAGGATAATACCCCTTACTTAAAAGCAGTTGCTTACAGATTTTGATATCTACAAACTATCTTCCCAGTAATACCTCAATTAGTGTTTGAATGCAGACTCTGGTTTAGCTAAATTGACTGTGAAACTGTACATCGTACCTCTAGTCTGTTCTTCCTTTCTCTGTCTCTATTGCCCTAATTACTGCTAGGATATGTGACGGCATTTTTAAAACAGTGAAGGGCAAGGAATAAAAGCCAATAAGTAGAAATTCAGGTTAATGGGAAGAGGAACATTATGTTTTTTTTGTTACAATCATTTTGTTGTTGTTGTTACAATGAGAGCCCTGTTTTTCCTTGCTGAGGGAAATGCAAGTCTAGAGATTTTAGATAAAGGAAGCCCAGCTCTTAATTGTAAAGCCCAACGACATTAATTTTCTCAACATTTAGAAATAAACCCAAGATACTCACATCGTAGGGCAATGTCTTGGATAAACCAAGCTCTGCCTTCTTATCAAACTTTCTTTCCTTTAGCTGGGGCCTATACAATCCAGCATGTTTTCCTTTTCCTCAAAGATACGAAAAGCTTTTGCAGTTGCTTTTCTCTTCATTTGAGATGCCTTCCTGGGTTCTCTCTCCCGGCCTTGTTATTGAGTTTCCAGCCCAAAAGTGACCTTCTCAGAGAGGTCTTCCTTTCTACCCTACCTAAAGGAGTTTCCTCCTCCCCCAGTTACTCTATCCCACTGTCCAATTTTAATTTCTATGGTGAAAAGATACATTAGTAATAAGCTTAATGAATTTACATGTTTCTTAATATTGGTCTATATCTTTGCGAACAGAGATTCTCTTTTATTCATAACAAGAGCCTTAGCTGACATTAATAGGGGTCAACTCCACACTTATGGCACGAATGGATGCATCTCAATTCACGTTCCAGGTACAATCACTCTCTCACTCAGTCCCTTATGACTTTTTCTGTTTTTCCTCTTAACATTTTATTTTTCTGATATGTGTATTTTATCATAACCTACCTTACATATTATTTTTGGAAGTTGCTGGTGTAAACAGGATTGATAAATATGTGCTTTTGCAGGGTTAATCAAATGTCCCTGGTGAGGTGTTTCATGCTTGTCCTGAGTGGAATATAATATATCGACGTCTTCGAATTCTTACTGGGACCACAGGGGAGGTAAATGTGAGAGCCTTACTTTTTGTACAGTCTGTGCTAGCAGGAGGTGTGGCAGCTGTGAGGGAATTGGGAGCCGAGGGAATGTGCCTTGGCTGGAAGTTTCTGTATCATTCCACCACGCTGATTTCTCTGTACTGTAAAATTTCTCCCATTTGGCATCTGGTTCAGCCAAAACTAATGTCATATGTTAGGATTATGAAGTGTGGTGAGAAGGCAGTGAGCATCTGGGGAATAATTTCTGTGCTGTCAAATGCTGCAAAACTATTGGATGGTGATTTTCAAAATATCTGGAAAACGGGGTTGGCATCGATTTACTCCCTTGTTAGTGCTTTTTTTCCTACTGTTTTCCATATACTTATTTGAAATTGCCTATGTTTTAACAGATGTGCAATATGCAAATTAAAAATAAAGTAAATGTAACAATTTTGCTTTCATGTTATATTTATGTGCAACATATGTATTAATACCTGATGAGCAGTTCAGGAAAACAGTATATTTCTCTTGTTTCTTTTGTTTTGATTCTTTTCTAGAATTCAGTCAAATATCATTTCAAAACTCTTAGTTCAGCAATGAAAATTGATTTTAGGGCAGATGTTTGAGAAAATTTGCTATAAAATTTGTAAGGCTACATAGTAATTTCAAAGATTGGATATCATAACTAGCAGAAATTTTATGAAAAAAGTTACACTCTTGAATTTCTTACATTGCTGTCTTTTGGGAAGGACATAAACTTATGTAGATCATTAAGCTAGCCTTATAATGGCTAGGGATATAGCTCAGTGGCACAGCACCTGCCTGGCAAGTGTGAGGTTGTGAGTTCGATTCCTAGTACCAAAATAATAATAATAATATTATTATTATTATTATTATTATTATAAGCTAGCCTTATAGCAGTTTTTAGTGGATTAATGATTGTGTCTTCTCTAGGACTTTTTGCAATGAAAGCAAGCTGAATAGAACTTGTCCAGCTCCTACAATGAAAATCATAAAAGGATGTACAATAAGGCAGCCAATAGATATAAGCATAATTAAACTTAGAAGAGATATTGATGTTTTCTAAGAAGTAATTATCAAGGAATAATACTTATTATGTATTATTGTTTTTCTGCAAATATGGTTGTTGTAGTTTCCCTGTGAGAGTTTCCCCAGATGTCTTTTGCTTTATGAAGTCATTCTTGCAAGAGTCTGATTTTTGATTTGTGTTCTGCTCCACTGAGACCATTCTACATTCTGAGTCTTCTTTACATTATGAAATAATTCAATGACTATATCTCGTCTCTTTCGAGGAAAATTTTATAGGATGTGGGCAAAGGGTGGCAAATGGTAGTTATGTACACGAACTTGTAAAATATTTAAGTGATTGACTCTCTTGGTTACTTTTCTCATTTCCAGGACAAAATACCTGATGCCCACAAGTTGAAGGAAGAAAGGTTGACTTTGGCTTGCAATTTGTAGAGGTTTCATTCCATAGTCAGCTGGCTCCAAGGCAGGGTAGCATAACAGGGGTGTGGCAGAGGAGAAACAGTCCTTGGCAGGGCCGATAGAAAGCAGCCAGCCTGCCTTCCCTCTTCCCTTTTATATTCTATCCAGGCTACAAGTCTACTGATTGGTACCACCCACACCCAGCATGGGCCTTCCGAGAACTATGCTAAATCAATCAGTAGACTAACTTAGTTATCACACACCCATGATTCAGCCACCTCCCAAAAACCCCACATATGAGTGCACAAGGCTTTGGGGGGACAAGCCATAACACTGACCTTGATCCATAGTAGTTTTGCTAACTTTCATAAATTACAAAAAAGTTATCTTTTCTAGTTGAAGTTGATTAGTAATTACAAACCTAGAAGAGAAAAGAAAGTAACTTTGCAAATAGAGGTACAAATTGCAGCATGTTATTTATACCAATAATTGGACAGAAAAAATATTACCAAATGACTACTGTCCAAGTGTCCTGACTTAGTGATTAGATAGAATCTTGAATTATGTGAACACAGGTGTGTCCTGGTCCTACATTATACATTAAACGTAAGTCATAATAGTTTGTCAATGAGAAAAAGACAAGGAACCCACCGAACTCTAAAAATAGTGAAAGTGTAACCTTAAAGAGAGACAATGTGGGGATATAAAAGCTGTCATCAGGTTCTGGAAATCTTCAAAGGAGAAATAAATTGGACTTTTTAGAAATAATGGGAGACATCGGAAACAATACAAATGGGAGGATTTCACAAGTTATAGCTCAAAAGACTCAAATCCAATCCAGTGGATGGTGAGTTTCTTATCCCTGAATGATCGCATGCAAAGTCCGGACAACCCGGGGCAGTGAACATGCAAACATATGCGAAGGGATTCTGTGAAGTATTTTAAAAGCCACGGATTTGTTTTAAGACTTACTGCCTCTTCAGGGATTGCTATTTACCACGTACTCACTACATGTAAAATATAGTCCTAGAAATTAAGAACAAAGTGTATGCATGTGCTATATCCTAGTTAAACTTCAGATGAGCAAATAAGGATCACAGAGACTTAATGTTTTGCCCTGTAGTTGATAAAACGGATTCAACTCTAGTCTTTGTTACATTTAGAGCTTAATTTGTTTTTGTTTTTTGTTTTTATTGTTTTTCCTTCAAATGCATTTGCTGCCTTGGGAGCAGGATGAGTTGGAAGTCCATTTTCCTCTTCCTGTAGTTGTTGGGGAGCCAAAGCAAGAATGAGTGGAACAGAAAGAGCATCTTTTACTCAGATCGCAGCTCTGATTCTGATGTTGAACTTCAACCACAAAGAAACCTCCTCTCACCCCATGCATCCCTGAGCTGGATTGTCCCCCTGAGAAGCGTCACCTCGATGCTGCCTTTCAGCTCAGACTTCATGTCAACCTGCAACTCCAGGCCTCTCCCCTCTGACCCCAAGGGACACATTTGGCTTGTGGGCTCAGGGTTCTCGCTCACTACCTAGAGTGACTACATAGGGATCTTACAGCAATTAATTAGAAAGGTGAAAAACGTAATGCTACCTCATACACATACCTGTATCATTTTATAATAATGATAACATAAAGGTGATTTTTGTATTGTTTGACATTCCTTATATTGGCAAGCACTTTCCTATACTTACTTTTTCACAATCACTCACTAACAGGACACGTATCTTATTTGGGTTTGTTTCGGGAGACTACTTTAAAATGAGAAGATCTGTCTGACTTAATTTCCAATATTAAAGTTGATTAGGCCACTTTTCTGATCTGCTTTTCTGTCAAAGGGTTCTTCTATGAGTAAAAAGCAAACATAAGTGCTCACCGGTTTTCTCCAACACGGAGAGCTCTGGAGACAGATTTTAACAGCCTTCTGCTCTTGTTTCCAGGAACAGTCAGCATGCTGGCGTCCCACTTACCCTTACAAGGCAACTGTAACTAAGTCAGTGGCAAATAGGAACTATTCCTTTGAATTCAGGCCAAATGTTTCATGGAGAAATTTGAAGTGGTGCGAAGTGGAAAATACCGTATTTTTTCCATAGGACTGTTCTGAAGGAAGATGCTGCACTAATGTTTAAAATCTTTTCTTACAAAAGTAGTAATTGATTACATTGCTGTATAGCTACAGAGTTTGTAGCATGCTTTCATATACTTTGATATATCCCACATCGTTCCTATCAGACAGATGGCCAGAACATAAATATGTGCCTCACAATCAACGATAACTTTCTTATGATCTTCTGACCAAAGACGCACAGAATACACAAAAATTTTTGGAACCACATCACGTAGTTCCTCATACTATACTTTTTCTGCTATCTATAGTGCAATTCCATGAATACTTCATGCTTTTAACAAATCTTGTGGACTGAATCAGTTAAACACAAAGCATCCCATATGGCAGCCCTCACCCCTGCTGCCCCAGCCTCCAACACAATTCAGAATCTCAGGTTCCTTTTCATGTCTGTTAAGTTAGTTACACATCAGGGATCTTAATTCAGGTAAGGCTTCAACAAAAGACTGTAACTTTTTCCTACCCCCCCCACACCTTGACATCCCCAGCAGAGGCCAATGAGAGTGTTTAGAGCTGCCGGATTATACACATTTGTGGTTCTAAACTAAAAGAACAAACTGGGTATATGTTGTGAAATTTTCAAGAGCTGAATTTCCCATGACCATGAATTTTTAAATTCTGTTTACAGTATTGCTTTCCACTTAAAAGCCGAAATTTGTTCTTACGAACAAAGCAAGCAGAGTGTCTCTCCCTGTGTGTCCTTATGGACTACATAAAGCCATCTAAGAATCAACTGGGAGAAATTATTTAATTCAGATTTTTAACATGTTAACTAAGGGTCAGCAATGACCAGGCCAGATGTTGAGCTATTGACCTAGGTCTTTGGGGCCTTTTAGGTTGCAGCATAATTAGTACTGCCTTTAAGAGTTTGTAAATCAGATGGAAACATTTAAGCAGACTCTGACTGAAGTGCTAGTTTGCATTCTGTAATTGCTCGGGGCAGAAGCCAGCTGTGAGCCTTTCGGGGCCTGCTTACTGGACTGAGATTTTAAGCATTGTGCTGAGCAGGCATTAAAGTTTTCTTCTTTTTCCTTCTGCCAGCTTTGTGGAAATCACTCTTTGTGATCTTATAGGAAACAGGATGTGAAAACAATGAACGAAGAACTTGTGTTAGACACAGATTTAAGTGCTTACTTAATGGTCATGCACTGTACCATGTGACACTTCATTTACAATTCTTACCTACCAGCTTTGGAGGAGGTGTTCATTAAATATTTGTGAATATACTGCATGTTGACTAGCTCAGCTTTTACATAGAGTATTAACCAGAAATGTAGCAGCTCTATTTGAAAACTGAATAGCTTTCCATAGACAGTGGCGTAATTTGTGTTAAGTCAGTGTCTCTTCAAGTGAGACCAAGAAATGAAAAGGTATGTATGGATCAAAGTAAGACCATCACCGCCCCTGGAAAGAAAATACTGTGCATGTTCCTAATCATGACGGTGAATGCTTTGCCTTCACAAGTGATGAGCATGAAGTTTTCTTCGGTCATATACCTGGTGTCCTTAGGGAGCCAGTCAGATCAGATTTTAGGTCTTAGGAATGGTAGTGCACTTGTATATTGACTTTGATGGAATACACTGATGTTCCAAATTTATTCTGCAGGTGGCAGATCCGTCCTCATTTGTTGGCATTCTCTCTTACGAGCCTCAAGCAAACCTCTATGTGTAGTTGAACTGTGAACTAAAGGAGTATCACAGTGGTTTACAGGCCCAATAAAAACTACTTCAGTGTCTGGTGGGGCTTTGCAAATATCTCTACCCCAGATCCTGCAAAATCCTTCTGGAATCTTGGTTGTCAAGGGGCAGTTGTGGTCTCCTGCACGTCATTTGATAAAGCATACAACAAAGCTCTATGGTGCCGGATACTATGAATGTTGTGACACACATACTGAATCACGATGTGCAAAAAGATTAAAAGGCTGAATATCCCTTGACGGTAACTAAGGGAACTATCACCACTGTTCTTATTTCTCTGTAGTCCAGGAAGTTTTCATTTGCTTTTCATGCTAGAGTATATAGTAATCATTTTAGGAATGAGTATCATATAAAGAAAATAAAGGAACACAGCTCTGATTCATGTGTTTCCTCATTCCTCTTAGCCAACATTTGTTGAACACCTACAGAGTCTTTCTTCTAAGCTCTGTAGGAAAACAAGAATGCGTAAGTCCCACTTCTGCCCTTACAGACTTCATAATCTACATAGAAGATCGACTCCCTTGCGTCGATTCCCTCCTGTGACTCCGTGTCATTTTGAAAATCTTTTGAGGGGTTTATTGTACTCTATTACTTTAGAGTTTTGTGTGTGTTTCTTTCATGCTTCTTAGTAGACTTGGAATTCCTGGAAGGCAAAGACTGTGTCTTCCTTACCTTTGTATCTGTTTCCCAGTATAGTTCGCAGGATATACTATATCTATCTTTAACAAATATTTTAAAAATGAATGAATGATCTGATGGTTTGGCACTAAAACTGTATAAGAAATTTGGCTAGTAAGTTAGTATCGCTGAGGCCTGTTTCTTCATCTATAAAGATAGACAGTAAGTACCTTATCTCGTGAGGTTGTAATATTACAATTAGTTGAATTACCTCTTACAAGCTATAAAGCAATGTGCCGATGTACAGAATCACTCATTAAAATTGAGTTTGTACTTTCTAACGTTGTGTTGCCTCTTAACTATGGTTGGTAAAAATGTTTGAGGAATTCTGTAGGTGCTTACTATTAGTGGAGAACTCAACTACCGTATACCACCCAAAATTTTCCTCCTTTATAGCACACACTTATTAAACAAAAATGTGTAAAGAGTCAAGTCCAATGAAGCACATCGAGTCTAGTTTATTCTTTAAAACTTTTAACCTCTGTCTTGTCCATAAAATGTGAATTATTAGAGCATATGGTTCCACTCAGGGTATGATAAATACTGTATGCATTTTAGGAAGGAAACTATAAGGTATATTTCTGGCTTGTCTTGAGGAAGAAATAAATGGTTTATGGAGTCGTTTCCATCTTTAGTTTCAGTGGTTAATACATCCTAGAGGAACAACTTTCTTTAAGTTATAACACCAGTTTCTATTTCTACTTCTTCCCTGGAGTTTTAGGCAGAATGTGAACAGAAAAATCAGCTTTTATTTTAGATGACCCCTTTTTTTTGCATTCCTACTTGTGTTTTTCCCATTATTTGTCCATCTGCAGTTAGTTCTGTTCATATCTGAGCTTTTAACTAGGAGCACACGTGGGGTTATTTAGAGCGCATGCTCAGGACACCAGGTGAGACCTCAGCAGTCCCTGTGCCAGTGGATTCTGTGCAGCTACCATGTTGTTCAATCCCTGTCCCCAGGAAGCTGAAGGCCAACAAGAACTCTTTGTTTATAAATGGATCTTGACATGCTCCCTTGTCAGGCACAGTGAGTAAGAATTTTGTGAAATAGTTTGAGTGGGAGTCAACTAAGTTTTTGTTTTTCATTTTGCTTTTGGATTTAGCTCTATCACAATACAACTTCTAATTCAGTTTTATTATTTGCTAAAAATATAGTTTGCATTAACAATGTGAACTAGCTTGTTATTAGATCTTGGAGATCTTGGAGATCAGAGAAGAAGAATAAATTTAACACAGACTGGGAAATGTTTTTTTATGAAAATAAATGGTAAAAATGACTTCTAGATAATATTATTTAAGCCCACATGTTGATGATTACTGTGTTATAGGGAGAAATCATCAAATTAGTTTCCTTTCAAAAATATTTGTTTCATTTAACAAATATTTAGTGTCTGCAGTATATGACATTAAAGGAGAGACAAAAAATGGACATTGTCTCCTTAGTTAGATTGCTCATGAATTGCTTTTGACAAAATGAGTTACCATACAATCAAAATCTGTATTTTAAATTATTAACATGTGTCAGTAATTCAAAATAATCTTAAATAGTATGCTTGAACTGGGGGAATAGTTCAGAGAAAAGAATTTTCCTAGCATGCAGGATACCAGGCTTCAGTGACCAACAAAACACACACACACACACACACACACACACACACCAATCACTGTAGGAAAGAAGCAGTATCAGACAAATAGTGTACACATGTGTAGGATATTGAACTATTGAGACTAAGGGAGAAATTTATAGATAATTACTAAATCTATACATTTACTAAAATTACTAAAATTATAATGTCTTATTTTTTCTGTAGACTATCTAGAGTAGCAGTTCTCTGGGGCTCATATTCTTGCTGAGGCTTAGGGTGTCTATGCAGACCATAAAATTACATGCAAAAAGGTGTTTATGTAAGTATCTTTCTTGGAGAAATCTAAAGCTCATACTAGATTCTAAAATAATGACCCGGTAATATTAAAATTATTAATGTAGATTTTGATTTATATTTTGTCTTTACTTTTAGGAAAGAAAATATGTTTAGAGACCAGATCCTAAAATTGGGTTAAAAGCCATAAATTAAAGCTCGTAGTTCTCTCCTTTGCAGTTGTGTGTTCTCAGAGAAATTATTCACCTATTTTCTTTATATATAAACAGGCTCATAATCTAATTCGGTCACTCCTCCTAGTCAAATAAGATGGGCTATGTGATTGCCATAATAAACCATAAAAGATTTGCAAATGTTCAGATTAGTACAATTGTTTGGGTGTGTGGTTCTGTCAATCCATGACAATTTGATAGTGCAAATTTTATTTATTATTAATTAAATATATTGATATCTTGTCAGTGTTGTCAGCTTAGTTTCTTAAAGAATGACTGTTCAGCTTTTTCATGTTTTCAGAGGCCTCCGTTTCTGAATGAAGCAGTGTAAGGATCTGAAGTTCATGGCTGCTGCCCACTCTACTTCACTGGGTAGGGATCATGACTTGGGACACTACAGGGGGTGCCCCTGACCTGTGCTAGATTCTGTGGAGGAACTGATTTTGTTTTCTTTGTATTAAGCCAAGGGTAGCTTGAGTGTGAGACTGAAGATAAAATAGAAAGAATGAGAATTAATGTGATTTGAAATAAGATTAACAAGGGCCGGTGAGACGGCTCAGCGGCTTAAGCGCCTGCCTTGCAAGCGCGAAGGCCCGAGTTCGACTCCCGGAACCCACATACGAAAAAGGGGCCGGTGATATCGCTCAGCGGCACGGGCGCCTGCTGGCGCGCGAGGTCCTGAGGTCGTCCCCCCGGTACCCACAAAAAAAAAAAAAAAAAAAAAAAAAGAAATAAGATTAACAATTAAATTTCATGCTTTGCCATTATGCAATCTTAAACTAGTCATAATCTCTTTAAGACTCAAATTTATCCATTTAAAAAATGTTTACTGAATCAGAATAATCTCTTAAGATTATGTTAACTATGAAATAATTATATCTGTGGGATTTAGCTTGTCAATTCTAAAGTGATATGCCAATTTAAATATTATTAATCATTAGGAAATAGTCATTTGAAAAGAATTCCAAGGTGAAAAATAATTTGATCGGTTACTTGGACTTCTTTATGATGGGATTTCACTACTATTTTGTTTATTCAAACATGTATCCATATGTAAGTGTTAGTTATTTGTCTGAAGACAGAAGAAATACGTGGGATGCACCATTAATTAAGAAAATATTTCTCAATAAAAATTTAGGAAAATTTTGTAAGAAGACAGTCGTATGGTTAAAAGTCAGAATTTGCAACTTAAGTTTGCAGAACAATGGAAGTGGAAAGGAGGTGGTGTTGACAACTAGGACTTACAGAAAAAATTTTACTCTGTGCAAAAATGGGAAGCCAGACAATGTGGACATAGAAGCAGCGCTTTGCAATGGAACAAAGTAAATGTTAGGAAGTATGCATCCCACTGACAAATAGTTTCCAAGGATTTTTCTATGCAGTTTACTGAGTTTCATTTGAATTAAACTATTTGACAATTTAGTGCAAAACCTGTTTGTGTTTCTTGTTCCCTGTCCCCTCTCTAAATCTCACTGTTAATTACTGGCACATGTTAAGGGGAAAAGTCCAATAAGACATCAAAACATTAGAGCTGAGTTTTGTTTAGACCCCCCAAAATCTTTCGAATTCCACAGATGGTTCTTGGCTTTTCACCTTTGTTTTAAATGTCAACAGCTTCCAGTTATACACAGCGCAACACTCCCAACCTTCGGTCCTTTATGGTAAATAAAGGCAAAGGGCATAATAACGATATCAGTAGAAGTGACAGAGAATTGCTATCGAGGTAATCGCTAAAAGTCAGCTGTGGTGGTGCCTGTCTGCAGTCCCACATTTAAGAGAGATTGAGACAGAAGAATTTCAAGTTCAAGTCCCACCTGAGCAACTTAACAAGACCCTGTGTCAAAATAGAAAGGAAAGAAGGAAGGGAGAGAGGGAAGAAGGGAGGGAGGGAGAGAGGGAGAGAGAGAGAGAGAGGGAGGGAAAAAAAGAAAGAAAGAAAGAAGATGAGAAAAGGAAGGAAGAAAGGAAAAAAAAAAAGGAAAGGAACGGAAAGGAAAGAAAAAAAAAGGAAAAGAAAAGGCAAGCTGGAAATGTAGCTCAGTTGTAGGAGCCTCTGGGTTCAACTGGGGTGGGGAGAGAGAGGATTAAAGGAGTAGGAGAAAGAGGAAGTCATGAGACATCCAGTAAAGCTTTCAAAACAGAAAATGTTCTTGCGGTAGTAGGGCTTTTTAATCTTTAAGGATTTAAAGTTTTAAATATCTCTTTAATGGGCTTTATATCCTTATAAAATTTTAATAGAACTCATGCGAACTGAGTAAATTGCTAAATCCAAAGAGCTGGCTTGGGTGGCAATTATCCTCACATGCATTTGGTATATAATAAACCAAAGATGTTCAAATGTTCCCCCTGAAGTAATACAACAAGTAATGTGGGAGTGAAAGTTAACATGCTTATTTTCTGATGCAAATTCTTCAATTTATCAACTATTCCTAATTGCTAAAGAAGCAAACTAAAAACAATGAAAAATAGTCATTTTTCTACATATTTTCAAGTGCTTAAATTTTATTTGTTTTAAACTTACAGCCATTAAAATTGACTTTAGTTGTATATATTTATTACTTTGGACAAATGCATAGTCACTTAATAACCACACAGAAATTAAGAGAGCAGTTGCATCACTCTAAAAAAATTCCCCCATGATACCCTTTCAAATCAACTATTCTTTCCTCTTCACTTCCTGACAATTAATGATCTGTTCTTTTTTTCTGAAGTTTTGCCTCTGTGAAAGTCTAGAAATGGGCTCAAACAGCGTGAAACCTCTTGAGTCTGGCTTCTTCCTGATTTCAAATACTTTATGTAGATGATCAGAATCATATGGAGAATGTATCATTATATCCCTGTATTTTTAATTTGTATCTGAACTGTGCAATCTCCAGAAACTTCTCTATTCTCGTGATCATCGTGAAACCAAATGTCCAATTGAAATTCTGCTGAAAGACTGTACTTAATAAAAGGAGTACTGCCTCCGAACAACACAAGTCCAGCTGACACTTGCTACAGTGTCGTCATTATTAAAGCTGATTTTGGTTGAGTTTATGAAACGTTATTATTGATACGTGATTAGGTATTTTAACTATCTCTTTAGCCCTCTGACATTATTCTTAAAAGAAATCTGTGCAAATATTTAGATTCTTTTTCATCATATTGTGATTTATCTTGCCACGATAGGAAACCACATTAAATATTTTTAGAACTTTATATTCTTTTTTAATATAACTTTGTGAAGTATTTTGTGACATGGGATTGAAATTGTAAAAAAAAAAAACAGGTTAGACAAACGTATTTACAAAAGCAGAAAACATTAGCTTCTGTGGTGTCTAAGAAACCATTATATGTAAATTTGTACATTAAATATTTGACTATAAGAACAAAAGTATTGGGCTGGTGAGATGGCTCAGTGGCGTAAGCGCCTGCCTGGCAAGCGTGAGGGCCCGAGTTCGACTCCTGGAACCCACATACGAAAAAAGGGCTGGTGATATCGCTCAGCGGCACAGGCACCTGCTTGCGCGCGAGGTCCTGAGGTTGACCCCCGGTACCCACAAAAAAAAAAAAGAACAAAAGTACTGAGAAGTAGAAAACCTTTTCATGTTGGATGATAGTATATTTCTGGCTGGAAATTTAACAGTAGGGGATTTCAGGCTACCTGTGCCTCTTCAGTCTCACTAAAGTAGCCTAAACCTTGGAAAATAAAGAGGCAAGAAAGTCAGATACAGATAACTTGATAATAGTCTTTCTTCCTTGGGAATTTTTGAGCCAAGTGTATAGGATCAGTCACATCCAAATTGCAAGGACTGAGGAAGGAATGGTCTTCAGATAAAAGTGGGAATGTTATGGCCAGAACAAGACAGAATGGGTGGTAAGCAGGCAAAGAAATAGCAAGTTCGGAAAGAACCAGATTAACGAATGAATGGAAGGGCCAGATGTTTCTCTTCACAGTCAGAAAGGTAAAATGGTTTTAAAATAACGGATGATTTATTGTCAAAGATTATGAGGAAAGGTTCACGCCGATCTAAATATTTTCTTTTACACATTCCTCTGCATGCATTTCTAATTATTAAACGCTAATTTTAATGAAGAATTTTATTCTGATTGTTTTAAAAAGGAAATCACAGTATTACTTGCTCAGTAAAATCATACCTACAAAGAAAGACAAAACACTGTACTTTGGTCATCTGTTGACAATTTAAGTTGTAGATAGTGTTTGTGAGAGGAAATAATAAAGCTTCAAACTCCAATCGTCCCATACCAAGGCTCTGAATCTACCTGTAACATACTCGTGCTTCCGAGAAAGTGCAGAGTTTACTAACGTGTTGAAGCAGCCTGCTTGCCTGGCTCTTTACTCCTTTTTCTCCTTCTTTCTTGTCTCCTCTTCCTCCTTCTTGTACTGTTACTTTAACACTGAATTTTTACTCTGATTTCATCAGACTAAATCTTAGAAATCGGTGGAGCTGAAATCTTCACCTAATTGATTTAAGAATGCAGTGTAGAAAATTCTCAGCCTCTTAATGGGATCCATTGAAAATATAACAACTGAAAATACAGAGCAGTGGAAAGAGCACAAACAAAACAAAGAATGGAAACAAGAAATATAGAAAATGATATGTAACAGCCAGTCGACATGGTATTTAAATTCTCGTCCAATCCCATTAACTCGCTCCGAGATGTCATTTAGAAGCTTTCTTATCTGAAAAAGGGGAATTTTTAAAATATCATTTTGCACATATTTTGTTAAAATGTTCTTACTTTTTTAATAACTGGCAATATTTTACTTTAGCTTTGATTTGCTCAATTAAATATTCTTCCACATAGTGCCCCTGCTTGACACACAAATATGATGATGCTGTTGATAGAAGACTTTTATGTTGTTGTATATAACTAAGAGGTTTATATTAGTACTTTTTTCATGTAAAAAAATTAATGTTCTTATATCTTGAAAAATGGTTAAGTGCCTATTTCAACATCCCACAACTCTCTTTCCTATATATATATATATATGCTTCTTTTTCTGTTTAGAAGTAATAGTGGCTGCTTGTTTTTTTTTTTGTTTTTTTGTTTTTTTGTTTTGTGGGTACCGGGGGTCGACCTCAGGACCTCGTGTGCCAGCAGGCACCCGTGCCGCTGAGCGATATCACCGGCCCCTTTTTCGTATGTGGGTTCCGGGAGTTGAACTCGGGCCCTCGCGCTTGCCAGGCAGGCGCTTACGCCGCTGAGCCATCTCACCGGCCCCTTGTTTTTTCAAAAGTGAGAGAAAGGCAGCCCATATGAACACACAGCCTGTATACATTCATGTGTAGTTGAAGTTTATAATTTTTTGATTCTTAGTGTAATTGAGCTAGTTTTTGCCCAAGAAAAGCTCTATAGTTTATATTTGTTGATAATATTACAAATTTGTATTCTGTTTTCTTTTTTCTCTTTAGTCATATAGTGCTTTATTTTTTAATATTTTTTTTTGAACTGTATTGGGTAGATGTGGAAAAATCTTCAAATGATAAAACAGAAAGTAACTTACATAAGTTGATAGCATTAAGAGAAACAGCAGTATGGGTGCATGTCACTTTCTGTCCTATTACCAGAAGATGTCTTTAAGTCTACCCAGTACATTTTCAAAATAAAATGTTAAAAGAACAAAGCACGTGATCAAATTGAAATTAACATCCATACCATACTATTAACTACACTTACTCAAACTTTACCAGTTTTGTACTATTGTCATTTTTCTGATCCAGGATCGTTTAAGATCCCACACTATATTTCATTTTAAATTTCTCTACTCTTCTCTAGAACATGACAGTTTCTAGGTCTATACTTGTTTTTCTTGATCTTGGAATTTTTGCTGAAGGCTGACCAGTTATTCTGAAACATTTAAAATATGTGCCACAAATCTTTGTTGAAATTTTAAACATTTCTTACCAATCTGCATGTGTTCTTTTGTGAATTATGTGATTGTAACTATCAGTGTTTTAGTGACTTCCCATAAAAATTAGTAAAGATCTCTATTAAGATATTAACACAAGTTACTTTAAAATTTTTTTTAGTATGATTATGTCCTTTAATATATGTAGGTGTTTATTTTGGTTTGTTCTTCAGTTTGTATACATTCACATTGACTTTTCTTGTGATGTTTTCCTTTACTTTTTTTTTTTTTTTTGTGGGTACCGGGGGTCGAACTCAGGACCTCGTGCACCAGCAGGTGCCCGTGCCGCTGAGAGATATCACCGGCCCCTTTTTCGTATGTGGGTTCCGGGAGTCGAACTCAGGACCTCGCGCTTGCCAGGCAGGCCCTTATGCCGCTGAGCTATCTCACCGGCCCTCCTTTACTTTTAAATATAAGATATTTTTTCATCCAGAATTCAGATATATACACAGATATTTTAGTCTATTTGTTTTGTAGTTTATTTTAGGGCATTTAGTCATTTATTTTGATTGTGGTGTTTTCCATTACTTCTAAGTTTAGGAAATTCATCCTTAGCCAAACACCAGAAATAGTCACATGTATTTTATTATTTTAAAGATCATATGTGTATATATTAATTTGGAGCAAAAACATTAACTGAGGTTTGTAGTACATACTCTTAGTACAACTTTATTTTTTAGTATGCTATCACACTGAGATCAAAATGTTGTTTTCCAAGAAATCAAATTTTGTAAATAGTTTATTGATTTTATGTATTATTGTCATTGATTGGCATTACCTCATTTTTCCTGTGTGATGTATGTTTATACTCTAAGATGTGTGTATAGATTTCTTTATTTCATTGATTTTTCTGTCTTATGTTCTTTCACTAATACATTATTTTAATTATTGTGGCTTTGTTATGAAAAGGTCACTTTAATTACTTTTGATTTTTCAGAATTTCATCTGTTCTTTTTTACATTTTCATTTTTGTACATCTACGTAGAATCATCTGGTTCATTTCCAAAAAAAAGCTAATTTTTGTACTAATTATTTAGAAATTTATATCCCAGGGAAATATTTTAGTTTTCCTCGTGTAACTGTAACGTCATACTACATAAAATGATCACATTTTAAAATTTTGTCTGTTGATTCTTTAGATTTTGTATTTTCCCATTATATATTTAAATTGATTTTTAAGGGAATATAGGAAAGCTAAACATTTTTTATATAATTGTAAATTTTTATACAGCTATTGAAATGAACTCTTACTAAGTCTAATGTTTCAGCATGTTTTCTTGGTTTCTTCAAATAAGGATAAACTTTTTTTTTTTTTGTGGGTACCAGGGGTTGAACTCAGGACCTCGCGTGCCAGCAGGCGCCCATGCCACTGAGCGATATCACTGGCCCTTTTTTCGTATGTGGGTTCTGGGAGTCGAACTCGGGATGTCGCACTTGCCAGGTGGGCGCTTATGCTGCTGAGCCACTCACCAGCCCCGGGATAAACTATTTTGTCTATAAATGTTCTGTGTATCTTTTCTTAGTGAACAGAATTTCCAGAAAAGTTTTAAATAACAATATGAATAAACACTTCTTGAATATCTACTCATCAAGTATGATTTTTAAATAAATAATGTCAAACCCAAGCCATATATCAGATAGATTAATAAAAAGAAAAAAAGAAAAAAAAGGAACATTTCCGATTTCCTGTTGACATTTCTGAAGATTTTCAATTGTGCTGGACTGACCCCTGCTTGGTATGTGAGTATTCAGTTCTCATCAAATGAGATTTTCACACTAGTGTTGCTTATGAGCATATTGAAAAATGCTATTTTTAGGAAAACATTGAATTTCTGTGATATCAAATCATTTTGTAATTATCAGCAGGAGACTGAGGTTAATGAGAAGTATACCTTTCACTTACAGACATTACGTTTAATTGAATAAGTGGCCTCAGCTCTTGGAATAATGAGCTTCTATTTATGTCTTGAGAGTTCCACTAAATTAGACTATGTATATTAGGTGCCAGAAAGATGTCAGACACACAGTAGACTCTCAGCAAATATTATCTACCACTACTTGTACATTTCAGGAAATAATTAAATATTTACTCAGGCCAGTGTGCTAGGAGTTGGCCAGGGACAAAGAGAAATTTTAAGAGGCTTGTAAATGTCTTTGTGAGTCAGTGGTAGTTTTGGGCTTTCTACCTCCACCTCCACTTCCTGGGAGTTTCTGGAAGTTTCTTCTTGGCTTCCTTCATACTTTTCTCCCTAGACTTGCTTAGTCCAGGCCTGGCCACATCATCCCTTTCTTCTCTTCTCTCAGCTTGGGCTTTTAACCAGTAGACTTTTTGTGGAAACTCATAGGAAACCCAAACAAAAATTAAAATAATAATAAATCATAGAACGCACCTTTTCTCGCTGTAGTCTAAGAATCACTTAATTTTGATTAATTCTGGCAGCATGCACGGAATGCCATATCCTGTGCCAGGCACTCCTACGAAGTTAAGCTGTAGGATTGTAGCCCCAAAGACCTTTGGGTGAGATGCGGCCTCTGATCTGGGTGCACTCCTGAGAGAGAGCCTCCATTATGGAAATAGCTGGCAAAGAACCTCCCACTCTAAGTGTGTGTCAACTGAGAAGAAGAGAGGATTTCCAGTCTCCAGAAATGGCCGAGAAGCCTCATTAAACAAATGTTTCCCGGTCCTGGCCAACCCTATCATTCACCAGGCCCTTAAACCTAAGTGCACTCTGGTAGTGCAGGACTCATTTGGGAAATGCTCACCTGTGTTTCCTTTGAGCTGTCCTAGGTTAGGATGCAATCAAAAATCATGACCCAGTTGAGAATGGCTTTACTATTTCTCTTGTTAAATGTGGTAATTATCTAAGAATAAGGGTAACATTTGTTTGTCTTTTTTTTTGTGTGTGTGTGGGTATCAGGGGTTGACCTCAGGACCTCGCGCGCCAGCAGGCACCCGTGAGGCTGAGCGATATCACCGGCCTTTTTTTCGTATGTGGGTTCTGGGAGTCGAACTTGGGCCCTCGCGCTTGCCAGGCAGGCACTTACACCGCTGAGCCATCTCCCCGGCCCTGTTTGTCTTTTATTGGGCATGGGACTGAGAAATTTGGATTCCATATATCATAGAGACCGAGAATTTGTTCTGCTGGGAATGTGTGGAAATGTAGCACACAAGATGATAGGAATGGATAGAAAAACACCTCAAAGGAAAGGTCAAAGTACAGCGCTCAGCGGGTGCAGGGAATAATATGGGCAGAGAAGGTCGTGGCAACCTGGTCTTAGAACCGTAGTCCGTGGTGGCAGAAAGGAGGGGAGTACTCAGACTCTGCACAGAGAACCTTCTGTTTGCAAAATGCATGTACCAGCATTGGTGGGACGAGCAGCCAGGGAAGTCCTGACCAGGGAATGATGAATGAAAATTAAAAGCGTGTGAGTTCATTACTCACATAAGATTCACTCAATATTAACATTTTCTAATTAGAGAGTTGTTTTATCTTATTTTAGTGAAAAAATAACGTGTTTGTAAGCACTTGCATGGGTTAACTAATAACCTCCTTCCCTATGGTCCGATATTTTATTATAAGGTCATAGCTCCTCAGATTTAATTTATTTAGTGGAAGACTTCTCTGGTACTCAGCCGCCCTCCCTCCTATTGATTAAGGATGGATGACTGTATTTTGTAAAGGAGTCGGAAATGTCACGAGGCACGCTGAGGTTGGTACCAGTGCTGCTTCATAGTAAGGTATCGTTGTGTGGATTCTGTCTTTAGAGATAAATAATGGGGATTTAGTAGGTAGCACAGTTTAAAATCATAGGCATCAGAGCCAAACTGCCTAGATTTGAATTGTTCTGTGATTCCTAGCCCTGCTAACCCAGGCAAGTTTTTTTTACTTTGCAGTTCTTCAGTTTTTCATATGCAAATGAAAGTAATAATAATGCCTGCTTTGTGAAAATTGTCATGTGGGTTAAATGAGAGTTTACCAATCCCAAAACACAGTGATTTTTGTGTAAAAAGCACTAATGTTTGAAAGTAGCACTAAGCTGAGACAATAGCTTATACCACAGTGTCCCACCTGTGATTTACCCACTTTTTATCCTATTTTTAAAAATGTTAATAAAAAATATAAAAAATAGTTTTGTTACGTGTATGCATTAACTGTATTATATATTTTATATACAGCCAAAGACAATTCTACCTCATGCAAAACAAATGGGGGGGAGCAGGTGGCAGGTTGGATATACTCAGTAGCTTTACATACCCACCACTGAGCCCTAATAAATACTATGCATTTTACTGATTCAAAAACCAAACAAGGGTGGTAGACCAATTAATATGTGTGTGATATGTTTTTACAAGCACTTCTCATTTCTGCTTAACCCTGAAACAATAAATAAGGAAAACATTGTAAGAATTCCCAGGAATCCCATTTCTAGATAAGAAGGCTAAGAGCAAGGAAGGAATTTGTTCAAGTCTTACACATTACATAAACATTGAAATAAGATCCTCTTAAATATCATCTGATAAAATGAAATGCTGTAAGTTTCATAAACGGACTAAGAAGACCTTCCTACCTGAAAAGAAAAAGTCTTCTAGAGCCTGAGAAATAATGGCTAATTGAAACAGAAAATAAAGTCAAATAAAGTTAACAACTCTAAAAGTCACCTTCCTTTACTGAAAGGACAATTGTCTGTTATTTTCTGTCTTAAAAATGTACTGTTAATTCAGTTGTGAATTTCTAATACTAGCTTTTCTAAAGAGCCATAGAGATGTTTTAGTGTTTTAGTCCATTTCGAAGTGAATCAAGTTCAAAGTGTATAGCTTGATAATAGTTTGAATTCACTATTATGGTGTCTTTATAACATTACATCAAACATTGATACATTAAACCCAAAACTACAAGTGTACTTGAACAAAGGGCACAAATCCTTTTTTATATTAAGTGTATCGGTTCAATTTAGATATACATAATGATCACATTCATCATAGGGAATTTGTACTTGTATATGCTATATCTTGAAGAGGGGAGGGGAATGGGGAAAGAAAGGCCAAAGGCTACAAATCTTTAGCCTTCAGGGAAAGCTCTATTGATGGATTTGGTTTCTTTGCCTCTCATGTATAGATTTGCACTATCCTTTCTATTGCTAGCCAACAGAGTTTATGTGGATAGCTAGGTTCTAATCATCTGTATAAAAGTTGGAACATCTGTCAGCACTCGAGCTTCATTCCCAAGGCAACAATTGACTGGGACTTTTAATTTGTCATTTCCATACCATTTCCTACAGCAGACTTCTCAAGATGGTCATCAACGAGCAGCTCCATCTGGGAAATTTTTATAAATTCAATTTTTCTTGCCCCATCTCCGACCTGTTTAATCAGAAACCTTGGGAAAAGGGACAAACAGTCTATATTTTATTATTTTATTTTATTATGATGCCCTGGAGATTCTGAGGCAAACCAGCATTTGAGAACCAGTGTTCAGTGGTTTCTTGAAGTGCCCACTTGATTCCTGTCGTGAACTCCCTGGGATCTGAAGGCGTTCGGAGTTTTCACCTATTCAGAGATCATCTGAATGCCTCACTTTGCAAATACAGAAGTTCATGCATGTGGATTGCACTATTTAGCAAACTGCATTTCTTTGAAGGAGGCATTTTAAATACTATAATACTGTATGTACTTTTATTCTATAGAAAATTCCTCACAGAAACTTTTACCTCATTAAGTTTTATTTACAAAAAATATATGTATATATAAATCAGTCCTGAGTGTTACTACCGTAGTCATCGTAAGTTTGGAAAAGCAAAGCTCCTTTGAGTTGAGGACATTGGGCCCCTGGCTGGATCTGCTCCCTGAAGGCACACCCGTCATTCAGGGTTCATCTGTACCTTAGGCAAATTAGAAATCTAGTATTTCCAAGAGGCCTTTGGGCTCATTCCCAGGGAGCTGAAGTCACTGTAGTTACATCTGCAAATTTTAAAGGTATACTGTTTATTATATGGAATATCATTTGGGGGAAGTTATTTGATATTGCTTATGAGAAAAATAAATCTGTAGTAAAATGTGTTTTTCAGTTATTAGGAGAAATCTTTTTAGATAGTCATTTGCTACTACTCTCATGTACTCCTACTACATTTGCTAGTGTACTCTCAAAAGTGGTTGGAGGTTAAGGTCATTATAAACTCTTTAAAGAGCATCTTATTAATGTGCCACTAAAATGGCGATTGACACGTGATATCTATTCATTAAATATTTTTTGAATGGACTACCATTGACAGCCTTTCAGGAGTATCCTATAGTTACATTATACCAATATAGTATCATATAATGTTATAGATAGTCATTTTCTAACAAAATCTAGAATAGGAAAATTCAGTACCACTGCACTGTATCAGGTGAAAAAGTTACCTAACTTTTTATACACCTGGCTCACCCATAATTAGTACTGTACCAGACAGGTGAAAGGGGTTCTTTAAAGATTTAGTGAAAACGTGAATATTTTAGAAGATGAGTGGATGGGTGAATGAATGAACGGCCAGGCAGGATAGGCTTCTGTTAACTTAAATATTACAAACTTGTGCAATTTTAACCCAAAGTATGGATTTTGTTTTTAAAAATGGGATGAAAAAGAGTTTACATAGTCTATTATTAGGAATAAAATATTTGTAGGAATGAGAAAGTTGTTTTTGTTTTTATTTTGGTACTGGGAATCGAACTCACAACCTTGTGCTTGCCAGGCAGGCACTGTGCCGCTGCGCTATATCCCCGGCGAGAAAGTTTTTTTTTTAAAAAAAGGAAATTATAAAAGAATTACGTGTTTTAGATTTATGCATTCTAAGAGTGTTGAAAACCATTTTTTCAAAAATGGTTTTTGTTATAAAACCATTTTCTTTAGAAAAAGAAAACTATAAAAACAGAGAAACAGACCAACTAAATTTCAATTTTTTAGTCTTAAGAAAGTGCCAAAAAATAGGGGCCGGTGAGATGGCTCAGCGGCATAAGCGCCTGCCTTGCAAGCGCGAAGACCCGAGTTCGACTCCCGGAACCCACATACGAAAAAAAAAGGGGCCGGTGATATCGCTCAGCGGCACGGGTGCCTGTTGGCGCGCGAGGTCCTGAGGTCGTCCCCCCGGTACCCACAAAAAAAAAAAAAAAAAAAAAAAAAAAAAAAGAAAGTGCCAAAAAATAGACCAAAGCAAACATAAATTAGCTGCATTGATGCATAAGAAAGGGAACCACATTTGTTCTTTCTAATTTAGTTTATTTTTCCGCTATACTAAAATATTTGTAGAAATGGTGTGAAATCTCTGAAATTATGCAAAATTTTTTTGTAGTATTAATTTTTCAGAGAAAATTTCTGATTATTTGGAAACAGTTCATGTTGGGTGTTGTGAAAATACGGGTTTCCAGATGTCTGTAGTTTGGCATTAGACAATGCATCTGGAAGACACTAGCCTGGGGTAAGGCAAAGATGGTTAATTAGGGTCCTAGTAATTGATATTTCCCAAGTGTTTTTGACAAAATGGTCTCCCTTTTCTGGGTCTCAATATCTCCTTTTATTAAAATGAGGGATTTTCACTAGAGTATGCCTAAAAATTCCTTGCTACATCATAACCCTCCAATTTCTACCAGCATTTCAACTGAAATTCTATGGACATTGCTTTGATTTGTTTTACATTTTTGAGAGGTCTGCCTCTCCTTGGAAAATGACTTCTTAAGGAGCATTTCTCAAAGGCCAGCTAGGCTTCGGGCACTTGGGCAGGCTTAAAGCATGTGTGGCAGCCACCCAGCCAGACCATGCACAGGAAAAATCACCCCACCCCTGGGTAGGTTCACATGAGAGACCCACACCGTGACCCGATTTAACTTTGCTGTGGATCTGGGACTGATCAGACAGAGAAGGCTTTCATGAAGGGGAAAAGTTTTGACTTTTAAAATGAGACCTAAAGGTCAGACTGTTGAGCCATAAGAGAGATGCAATGAGGAGAATCCCTTGAAGGTCTCATCCTAGCTTCTTTGAAGTTACCCCTGACAACTATATTTGGGAATGCGCTAAGCTGCAAAAATTTTCATAAAGAAAAAATAAACAGTTTAAAAGTTTGGATGAAGATGGAAAACCAAGGCAAACTTGGCTATTAAGAAAACGCTTCCACTCTTCCCTAAAAGAAATAATTTATTTTACTTTTTTCTGAACTCTGACACATTATTTGCATGGTTTTTTGTTTTAAAACTTATCCTTGATTCCATTTCTAGTGCTCTTGAGAGAGCTGATAGAGGTTCTTGAGTCATTACTCTTATTTTCACCAGAAACCTAATATTTAGCAGCTTAGCCTTTTGGAAGGTGGAAGCCACTGAAGCTAACAGAAACAAAACTTTGAACTCATTTGATTACTTCCCATCTTATTGCACAAGTAAACCAACTCTTAACCTTTATAACTGGCTTGTGTCCTCTCTTGCTACCAATGATTATGACACTGCTGGCAGAATTATGTCCCCTGAGCAAGGTATGTTAAATTTCTTTCTCATCTTTATCATTGACATCCACAGAAACCCTGCCCATCTTAAGCACAAAAATAAGAGGAAACGTGTGACATGTCCTTGTTATCAACATAGAAGACACATTGAGATATAACACCATTAAATGTGTGATGTGGGGAGATATATATTGTTGTTTTCTAAGTAATATCACACAGATTTCACTCATTGCTTCTTACAGAAACTCCTTGAGGCAACTTAGGAGGGATCATCACTGCTATTTTATTAATGAAGTTTTTCAAACTAGAAGGGCAATCTGAGGTTCTACGAAAGGAAGTCAGACTCAGGCCATCTGTCATCTTACTATAACTCAGTGCCAAATTAATGATATCGGAAAGTTTGTAAGCATCCTGACATATCTGGATATGGAGATGTAAGGATACCCTTATGCAGAAATGCATTCATAAATCAGTAAATTGATAACACCAAGTATTTTGACCATCTGTCAGTTCTAGAAACTCATCTTAACCTTTCCAAGGTTATCTGATTATGAAGCTCTAGCTGTACTTGTGAAATGGAGAAATACCTTTTTTTAAACATGAAAATGGGCATTCATTCCCAGGGGAAAGTGTAGTTAAAAATAACCCTAGCATAATTAATCTCTGTGGCCTCTGATGACACTGGGAGGGTCAGTGCACTTGGGTTTTCCTCTCTGCTGTTTGTCTAACTAGCATTCCTTAAATGCCAGGTCAAAAAAAAAAATTACTTCATTGAATCTTGCCATTGATTCACATGAAAAACAATTTTCTTGGCTTTCTCAGGGGAGGTTTTGGTCAAGCTGTGTTCCAAGTCCCCATGTATGTTTTGGAGAAGGGTGAGTATAGAATCCAGTCATTTCTTCCTGCATATATTACAGCAGCAGTAAGATCTGTACATGTATTTTCATAATAGCTTGGGGCATGACCATGTGTGGGGTTTTCAGATAGCTTGTTAGAAGGAAAGACATAGCTAATTGCTCTGTCCTGAAATAGTGAATAATTTAGACAGAAGAACAACAGTCTTAAGTGATGCATACAGAAATACATCCAAAACCACTTGTGGCTCATTCTGTCCTCCTGTCTACATAAAATAAGGTAGCAAGTTTTCTCATTTATAAAAATGGGACTATTCATACACACTTTACAATGAAGCTCAGATTAAATATAAAAATACATTCAGTAACGATGAAAAGAACTAAAGCATTGATCACTGTGATTTTCCCCCACCAAAGAATTCGTGGGACTGATAATCTGAACACTTATTTCCATTGTTCAGCTGTGTCATTCTTGAGTTAATGTGTATGTGTGTACATGGAGACGTATGTGTCTGGCATTACTTTTCTGCTACCCCAGCCCAATGACTCATGTGTTTTGCTTTAATTTCGGAGACAAGATCATTGCTATCAAAGAGAGAAACTTCGGGAGTATATTGAGTTTTAATCAGCAAACAAAGCTTAGCTCTGTTCCGAGACTGACAAGGGCTGTAGCATTCGCAGCACTCAGCATTTCAAACCAAATGCACAATGGGCTGTACTAGGGATGTGGCTCAGTGGCAAACACATAACTCTGTACTGCTGGCAGCTAATGTGCTAAGGAGAAATCCAGAGGAGAATTTCTTTTTAAATCTATTTCCCATTATCCAAGCTGCTTTTGGATCTTGTTTTGGTTATTGTCAAGAGTCAGATATATTTACCATGATGTTGCTGGCTCTGTAGAGTCAACAGATATCTTGCATCCCATTTGTATTCTGTTTAGCTGCTGGAAATAATATCTTTTTCAAATTTGTTTCAGGATGATTCTCAAACTCTTGTAATTGGAGAATGAACAGTAAAAGTTTATTTTTTTCTTTCTTGAGAAAGCAGCTGAGGTGGCTTAATTTTACACTACTAAATAGAATTTCATCGCCCCACTCATGGTTGATTTATGAGGGAAAAAACAATGATATTACCCTACGTATCACATATCACTGCTTCCTTGAACACAATCCTTTAGCATACGTGGAAACCCACTCCTGACAGACAGGACAGCTGGGAAGTCACTAAAGAACACATGCAAGGGGACACTGAGATGATGTGGCAGCTTGGAGATACAGAGAACCCTGACACCTGTCTGGCTTTAGAGCTAAGATATTGACAGCAGTGTGTGTGTGTGTGTGTGTGTGCGTGCACACGCTTGCGTGCATGTGCACCCATGTGTATGTTGTTCCAATTGTACATATGAGGCAATTAAATTAAAACAGATTAAGATTTACTACCAAAAGCAGCAGAATAATAAGAAATCCCACTTGTGTTGTAGGTAGTGGCTCTTGTCTCCCTCCAGGATAAAAGAGCCATGGGTGTAGAGACTGATAACTTAAGCAGGGTATTGAAAGGGAAAATAGCAAACTGAAGAACAAAGACCTACCATTTTTCCCTAAAGCTCATCCATCATGCCTCAACTGTATAAAGAGAGATATTCAGCCAGGAAGCAGAATGCAAATGCTTCCCTCCACCACACACACTTATACATGCCGCCATCTCCACCCAGACTTCTCCCAGGGGCTTCTTACTTCAGCAAACTCATTGTCTCTGGCCCTATCCTTAAAGCAGGGGTTCAGGCCAGACAAGGGTGCCCCAGTCATGATCATGCCCAAAGCTGCTCTCCAAAGGCACTGATATTAATATTAATATTAATCCTCTTATTATGAAAAATTACATATTTTCACAAAACTCAACACAAATATTATATTCATCATCAATCCTTCCCAAATTCCTCATCTTTAAATAATAAAGACTTACCTTAAATCAACTATTATTTATTTCATCCTCAGAAGTGTTTTTCCTGTCCAATATAAAGTGAATCCCCAGAAAGTGGATTTCTTCAGGAAAAATAATAACAAATAAGACTATTTCTCCCTATTAAAGAAATAAGATCAAAGCAGAACTTTATTGATAACCCACCAACACCCAGTTTTGGTTTCAGTGCACTCTCATTTGCAGAAATGCAGAGATGATGATTCAGTTGACTCCTAATTGAGTTTTCTTCCCTTGTGGAAAATTTTCAAGCCATTGGCATGTGGCTACCAGAACCAATTCCACTTGCTTTCTGGTCCCGGGAAAGATATTTGAAAACCTCGCAGCAAGCAAAGCCAGGGTTGTTAAAATCATCATTTCCTCTAAGAGATGTTAGAAGCCCTAAGGGGAAATGTTTACAAGGAAAATCTGTTTTCTCTTTGGAATTTACAAGTTTTATTTGTCTCTTTTTCTCTTCTTAACATGCCTACCCTTGGCCCATCCCACGTGGCAAGGAGGCAGATCCACTTGTCTTCCACAGCTGTGAGCCTCATCACTAGCTGAATGCAGACAGTGGTTTCTTGAGTAAATGCCTTTCAGTTCATCAGTTTGCTAGCAAATCCTCATTTCTGTATAAAAATAAATCTTAAGAATTATCTACCAGTTTGACTTTAAATAAACTGCTTTTTAATAGTTATCAGGAGACTGCTATAGTTTTAACCAGCTACCATAATTTTAAAAATTTGGTTACCCATTTTGAGTTAGGTACCCTTTCTACAACGTTCCCATGTCACTCTCTTTTGCATTTGACAATTTGATCACTGTCTTGTTTACTTGTTGTATCCCTCATGGTGCTATAAATACTTATTATTTTGAAATTGATATACATTAAGTAGCCTACTTATGCCTTGTGTACTTACCATATGTGATTGGTGACTGGCCACAGTGGCTCATTGAGGGCACTCAATCAGTGTTTCATGGATGGTCAAGTATATGAACAACTTTTCATCAGCATCTTATTGAGAACCCAAGGTATGCCAAGGATAATCAGTTATTGGGACTAATAGAGATGTTGCTTCACATATGCTGAGCAGATCTTCAAACTGAGAAGCTAATTTTATTTTCTTTTTCTAAAAATGAATTCATTGTTTTTAAATCTTGCAAAATTCTGCAAACTGGTAAATAGTCGCTTAAGAGCTCTGCCTGCAGAGGACCAATAGAGAATTCAGGCATATCAGAAGATGATTGGAAAACCATAGGGAGACACTGTGTCCAGAGCCCTGTGGGAGTGGAAATGCCCGGGATTTTGTCGTTCATGGAAGACACTCAGAGGAAATGACATGAAAGCTAACCACTAACAATGATTAAGAAAAATCAGGCAAAACTTTGTAAGGGAAATTTCCCAAGAAGAACACTAAAGACTCAGAATGGAGAAAATAAACAGAGACAAAGTTTATCAGGACCTGTGACTGTTAATTTTGATGTTAACCTGACTGGATTAAGCAGTGATAGTTCAGAAAACAGAAGAGTAAGAGTGAGTCTTGGCAGGTAAAGAGGACCAGTTAGGAGAAGCCTATGCGTCCTGTTAAGAAATTTGAACTTAATCCTCAGAGCAATGGGGAGCTTTTGAAAGTTTTAAATGAAAGAGAGAAAAGATCAGATTTGTCATACCCTCTGGGTGTGCATGCACACATACACACATGCACACAGCTTTTTACAATTTCACTGGAATTATACAAATTTAAAAAGTCACATTCAATGATTGCATCATCAGACCTTCTTCCAAGATGATGCCCCTTCTTACCTGTGCTTGAAATTTTTCTTGATTCAGGAAATCATAACAACCCCTACTTTTGCTTAATTTCTCATTCTACTTCCATTTCTGTTTCTTCATACACCATGCACATATACCATATGCTTTTTTTAAAAATTAGAAATAAAAATAAAACAACTAATTATTAAGCCCCCTTTCTCTTCACAGATACAACAATGATTAACATTTGGAATAATTTTTTTCTTTGGATTTATATTATGTAAGTGGAATGATACTATCTAGTGTGTTATGCAATCTGAGTTTTTCATTTAAAAGGACATCATGAGTATCTTTCATGTTACATTATTCTCAGCAGGCACATAGTATTCTGTCACACGAGTGTGCCTTAATTTAGTACATCCTAATTAGAATTTTTTCTTTTTGTTTTATCAGAGCAGAGTTTCTGTGGGGTGTTAGAAGTTCTGCTTCACTAAATTAAGATGACATTTTCCAGAAGACTCTTTTGTCTAGCTCTCTGATATCTTGGGCTTTCAGCATTTCTCAGAAACTTTACCACTTAATCAAAATAATACCAGGAAACTTTCCTCCCTTGGGGAGTTTTTCTGCATTAGGAAAACCTTTCACTTACAATAAAATGAAAGGAAATACTTAGAGAAGAGCGTCTTGATCAAGCTCCTTTTTAGAATAAACCGCTATAGGAGGTTTTAAGTACCATAAATAAAAACAGATGTATTATTTCAGGATGCCTGCAAGAGAATATTTGTTTGACTTGATTTTTTTTTAGTCTTATCCTGAGAAATTATAACTGAAACCAGGTATTTCAATTCCTGTATGATTTCTATTTTTTCTTAACCATGTTTCCTATCCTATTTTAATGTCATAATGGCTCCACCAAAGTTACCTCATGATTCTCTCATAGAACGTGGATTAAAAGTCAGAATACCTGAATTTAGTTGCCAGCACTGTAATTACTCAGATCATTTGGAGAAAATAGCCTACAAATTAAGGGCCTTAGTTCTGGTATAATAGATTTAAGTTTTAAGTCAGATGTGATTACTTATTATTTTTATTTTTCTCAATTATAAATAAAATAGTTGATGCAAAACTCACTGATATTTTCAGTTTTAAAATGCAGTTTACTAGTTTGTTGTGGCTGTCATAACAACGCATCACAGGTTGGGTATCTTAAATACCAGACATTAATTTATTTTTTCACAGTTGTGGAGGGTAAAAGTCCAAAATCCAGGTGTTGACAGGATTGGTTTCTCCTGGAGGCTCTCTGCTTAGCTCACTGATGTCTACGTTTTTGCTGGGTTCTCACACGGTCTTTCCTCTCTACACATCATCTCTGATATATTGTTCTGCATCCTCTTCTCTTCTTACAAGAATACCAGATAAGCCTCATTAGGCCCAATCTAATGGCTTCTTTTTAACTTAATTTCCTCTTTAAAGATCCCATCTCCAAATCACATTCCAAAGTACTTTAAGGGAGTTAAGATTTTAGTATATGAATTTTGGAGGAACGATTCAACTCATTACATGGGCTAACATGTAAATACTTATTTAAGTTTGCTGGCATATTAAATGTTTGAGAAGAGTACCAGCACTTGCTCCTTGGCCTCTATGACATTTTCTTCTCTTCTTCTCATATGAAAAATTAAGATATCAATCAGTCCAGCCTTTCTCTGAAGATGACTTTGTATAATTTATGTTAAACTTTTTAAATAAAGTAGTTGGTGGGAAACTTATCTTAGGTGTAGACATACCTTCTTCTCTTTAAAAATATGCAAATTGCATCCAGTTACTTACTATTAGCTACTTTTACATTAAAGCTGGGATTGAAAGGGTAGAGTTTAGGCTCTCATCCATCTTCTTTCTACTCCTCTAAGGTCTCAAGCAGCCCTACTTCCTGTAACAAGGATGCAGAAGCTTAATAACTACCATTTCGGGTAACCTTTCTCCTAGTGACTTCCTCTGCTCACCTAGGACAAGGGGCAACGATTTAAAAAAGAGTAACAGAATCGCTCTGCCTCACTCTCTCCAATAGAAGCCAGTGAAAATTCCTCTAATGCCCTGTAGGAATGTTTTCAAATAAAAAAGAACAAAAGCTGCTCATATGAATGTGCAATAGAACCACATGTTCTTCTGGATAGGAAGGTTGGAGGTGGCACCTCTCAGATGGAAGACTTTGTTCACTGATGATGTGACAAAGATTTCTCTTTGGTTTAAAGTTGGACTTGCAATGGGCGTTTTAAAATACAAAAGACTGAATTCGTAAAATGTGTGTTTTAGAAATGGAAAATGTAGCATTGTAGTACCTTAGTGACATGCCTCATCAAGTACACTTTTGAAGTGTGAGTTTGTGGCCTCAATCCATAACTCTCAGAACTCAAGGCCGGGTAGGCACCTGGTTGGAAGGAGGAGGCTGTACTCTCTCCTGCTGCTCAGCGGGTCAGTCTAATCCAGCTGTCTCCCTACTGACTCCCCTGTGCTACTAGTGCAAACAAGTAACCTAGATTTTCTCCTCTGCAATCAAATGGAGATGTTTCTGGAAAGGTGTTTTAAAAGATTCAAGTCACTCCACTGCTCTATAATTTTTGTGTGTTTCCTAAAATATAACAGAGTACACACTTAGCTTACAAATCCTATCCCACTTTGGCCACCAAATACTTTTTCAGTATTCTGTGCTACTCTCAACACCTCTCCCATCACTCATGCTCCAATAAACTAATCCTCATGCATAGAGGAAACTTTCCGTGTGCCTTGGTCTTGGTGAAATGCTCTCCCTGGAACCTCTGCCTATTGAAATCTAACCCATCATTATAAGTTCTCCAAAAAAATCTTTCCAGATCCAAATCTGCTTATTGAAAAGTGCTTTCACCTTCTTGCATCTTTATAATAAAACTTTTTACTTTTCTGAAGGTCATTTACTCAAGTTATCAATATCTCCCTGATTTCTCACACTCATATCCAAGATTACCTATTAAAAGCAGAAATTATATCAGTTTTCTCCCCACCATCCTACCCACCCAATGTCTAGCACAGGACCTTCATTAAAAGTTGGGCAGGTTGAACAGAAAGGTGGAATAGAATAGACTGCACCTTGGGGCCACCAGAAATGTGCAGTATAGTACCATGTGCAGAAACAACGGGAATGTTGGATTGGCACTCTTTTCTTAGTCCAAACACACAGCTGCTAAACTCTGTCACAATATAAAATTTCCAGGGGAAGGGAGCCAACATCAACCCACAGTGTGTGCAAAATCAAAGTCAAAAGCCCTGAGATTTTTTTAACCACTGAATATAATTTCACGGTCTATTCGATATGATTTTCTAGACTGTTTTTCAATTCAAATGAGTCTTTTCAATTGAACACAGTCCTATAGTTCTCTTTTATACTCATTAGCAGTCACTTTACAACTTTAATTTTGTTCATTCTGGATGGCATGGAAAAAGAACTTTAATTTGACTTATTCTGTCTGCTGCTGACATTTGAAGGAATGTATTTTAGGTGTTACATTTTTTCTTGTTGAAAATAGTGGACTCTTCATTTTTCTGCTGAGCAATGTGACTTGGCCACTTCCTCTTAGGTGCAGTGGAGTATACTGGAAAGTTTTATAACTTTAGAATCAAAGGACCGAGTGGCAGGTTCCTCTTTGTCAGCATGCACATAGCCCTGAGAATACTTTCAACCCTTTCTCACTCTGTACTTCAGTTATCTCAATCATATAAGCATAGTAGTGAAGGTGTTACACAAGATGATCTCAAAGGGCTCTTTGACCATCTGTATTTTGGGACTTTGATATTGCTTGGGTGATGATTTTATAGTTTAAAGTCATTCTTTCATAAAAATAATTAAGGTGTGCCCCAAAATTTATATATCAATCAACTAGAATCTGAGAAACCTGATTAATCTTTTGAGCTGCTCCAAAGCAGAAAGGAAGGTCTTTGGTAAAAAGAGTTTGAAAATGTGGAAAACAGTGTCTCAAGTGAAGATTTTGCCTAGCAATTGTTGATCAGATCTCCATCAAGATTCTTCACTGGACAGAAGACGTCCTTCTTTGTCCACCTCCCAGTTATCAAACATAAGCTTGCTCAAAATAAGATAATTTTCTTGAAGCAACAACCAACATTTATGAGCACATAAAATACTAATTTCTATGTCTGTTATTACTATATTCCTAGTTGACTGGTTTTGAAATAGTCCCTTTTTGTGTGAATAAAACCCAAAATACCTTGGGTTACTAGTCAAAAACCCCCACAGTACAGTCTTGTTCAACCTTGTTTTACAACACTCTGAAATCCAGACCTGCCACGTGAACCAGGTCAGTCAAACTGCTATTCCATAAACACACCTGAGGCACCCCAGATTTTTCCTGTTCATGCTTTTCTTTATCTGAGACCGCCACATGTTTTGTGTTCTTTAACACTCTTAATCCCTCCCAGTTTCTCAGTGAGAAACATTTCAGGTTATTATGATTTTACATTTTTCTTTTTCTACATACACCATGCTGTTACCTGCTGCTGGCTCGTTCTTCCCTGTAATTCTGTAAAATCTTAGTTATTGATACCAGTAATCTGTATATGTCTTCTTGTCCCAACTGGACTGCACTTAATAAAAGGTCAAGATCATGTCACACTTATTCTGTGTCCTCAGGAACTTCACACTCACAAGTTCTTACTCTAGTATTGCTTGACAAAGGTGCTCGACAAATGCCTGTTACAAGGGTGAAATAGGCACTAATGCTTCTATTCTGGGATAATGGTGACTAAAAACCTCAGGGTGATTTTGTGAATTTTTTTTTTTTTGTGGGTACCGGGGGTCGACCTCAGGACCTCACGCACCAGCAGATATCACTGGCCCTTTCTCGTATGTAGGTTCCGGGAGTCGGACTCGGGCCCTCACACTTGCCAGGCAGGCGCTTATGCCGCTGAGCCATCTCACCGGCCCCAATTTTGTGAATATTTTAATCAAAGATACAGATTCTAATGATAACAGTGGCACTGATTTTCTGGACAAATCTTTATCTGCTTGTAAAATGAAGTGGAGGGGCTGTATGATTTAGACTTTTGGGCCAAGTTCTCTATGGCTTTTGGAAGTAAGTTGTCATAAAACCGATGCAGGTTTTACAGAAGGAACAGAATTGATGCTATGTGACATGTTTAGTAAACATAGTCAGTAAATATATTTTTTCCAAATTTTAACTTTCTCAGAAATTCAGATGGGCCAGAACTTTCTTTCCAATGTAGTCTGTTGCCTTAGGTATTGAGAATGTTTGGTTTTATATGTAACCTGTGTATAGGGCAGGGATATTTCATTTCCTGTGCAGCCTGAAGGTTATTCCTGTGATTTAATACTTTAAAAGGTGTAGATGTGATGCCAGAGGAGCTTATGAAACATTGAAAGATCTCTTTCATAAAAACCTTTTTTTTAGTAAGACTATGTGGGCATCATAGTAAGAGCGCCTGTCAGTTTGAAGGGGTCAGTACTTGAATAGACCTCAGACTCTTTCGGAAGCCCCTCCAGGAGAGAGCTTTGGAGTGAATTTCCCTTTGGCTTGCAGCTATGGAACATTCTTTACAGGTGCTAAAGTGTTTGGAAATATTGTTTGAAGGAACCATCCCCTAAGAGAAAAGTTTATGTTTCACAGAAGAATGTAGTATATTTATATGACCCAAAATATACAAGTGGAAAAGCTTCTGATTTACTTGCTTGCTTTTCTTATATTTCTCATAGTTTCAGTGGAATATTATATTTGCTTCATCATTTGCAAAATAGAAGAGATATCAAGTATTTTGGAAATGTTAATGATAGAATTTATTTGTAAGTTCACTAAACCCTAAAGCCCTTCTCAAATCATTTAGTTTAACAGCCCATTTCCAGTGTTATCCTACCACCCTTACAATTGTCAGCAGCCCAGGGTCCAATTGAGTAATGCTTTTCCCTCTCCCATATGTCTCTCTCTGCACTCCCCTTAAGAAACATGGGTACTTAGGGGGGAAACAAGAAATAAAGCTGCACTTTGATTCCATGCCCTTGGTCTCTCAGTCCTTTTTGTCTACGATGTCTTTAATGCCTGTAACTTTGGCATTTCACAGAACAATGTTTCAGAGGCATAAAACATGATGAAATATTTTATCTTCAGATACCCATCAGAAAAAACAATTCCAAGTCTACATTAAACTATTTCACCGCTGATTTTCAGAGGGTACTGTCAGAGCAGAAATCTATAGGTATTTGGTGTTTTGCTTTCATAGTGGATAAATTCAAATGACTGTGACATGGTACAGTTTGGGGGCAGAATGTGATCCAGCTGCTAAGGGCTCCTAATAGCTCATCTGATAGCACACTTCAAGAAGCTGGCTTTTGACTTTTAGTAAAATGATGGCCAGCTAAAACCCTTTAATGTATCACCAGGGAAATATAACATTCATTTTCATTTATAACAATGAAAAATAAGGCAAAAGCAAAACATGAATGAATAATTATCACAAAAATTACTTTTAAACCACCAAGTTTATTAAAAGCAACTCTTGTTTGGGCATAACTTTCTAGTTGGTGCCATAAATCATTGTGTCATACTGTGCCCGATAAAGAATGATCAACTATTTCTGCACCAGGCCCAAGACATAGCTAGGAACTCATCTCCCAGATTATTGAAAAATTTTTAATTCCCATTTGGTAGACACTCAATAAATGACTACTTTTAAATTGCTTTTATTTTTACTATTAGTGTTATAAAGCACTTTTCAAACTATGCAATAATATACAATTAATTCTTATTATTAACAACCTCACAACTAGATTGTGCTTACCAGTATGATGATCACATGTGAAAGAAGTGTAGTTCTCAGCTCACATAAAGGAATATTAGATTTCCACTTATTTTTCAAAATCTGAAGTGAATAAAGTTATTTGTACATTACAGTGATGATGACTACAGTCGTCCTAGGACATTGGCAAAATGGATTACAAGATGAGTGGCATGTACTTCCAGCAGAACTTTCAAACAGGATTAAGAGTTTTATTTCCGAAAACAGTAGCAGGAAGCAGATGCAGAGAGCTCTTGGCCTAAACTCGCTGTTTGGTAACTATTAGTCATCTCCTGACACCTCCAAGGACATTGCTGGACAGACACTGCAGAGGTTGAGATTCTGCTCAGTTACCCAGCCATACCTTGTCCTAGTGCTCAGAACCACAAACAACAGCAGCATACCAGCAAACCGCACGTAAGATTTCACTGGATCCAAGGAAGAAGTGACTTGTGCACATTCTGTCGCTGATAGTGCAGTCTCCTCCATGCCCAGCAGCCGGCCAAAATTTGGCTGTTCTTTCCTTAGGAAGTTAGACAGTTTGCAGATGGCTTTAGGGATTTGTCCGATTAAGCATACACTTTGAACTTGTTTTTGTTTTGTTTTTAACATCAAGGGTTTTTGTTTTGTTTTGTTTTGTTTTGTTTTATATAGTCTCTAATCTGAAGGAGCATGTTTAAAATTTCTGCTTCTTCCTTGTAGTGTTTTCTTTGCCCAGAAAAAATGGGTTTTATATGGGTAAGGAGCCTTCTACAGAATGTCGTCGACCGTATCTGCTGTTGCAGTGAGCTCACGGGGTAGCCTCGCTTGGCAGGAGCTACTCACTATCAGTGTGTAACGTTAAGATGTAAACATCAGATTAAAACTTCATTAGACTGTTTAAAGACAGCAGGAGTCTATTAATCAGGCTCAGGGTCCTAGGTAATTGAATAAAATTACATAAGAAGTTGGGCCAAAAAAATGCTTTGAAAAGACATCTTCTTCCTTTCCAACTTATTCCACAGAGGAAATGTTACTCCTTAGAAATTTCATTTCCCCTTTTATCCCTACCAAATAGCATTTTGAAAGTTATAAATATTTACTTATAACCATGACTACGTTTTAGGCTAAAGTTCCATAAATGCAAAGATAAGTTTATTTTCAACACTAGCATAGATGCTTCACTTCTGAATTACCGAGTTCTTTAAAGCTAGTGATCCAGATGTTCTACCTTGAGATGTAGACAAGCAAATTCTAGACCTTTCCCTTACTATGGGCTTATGTCTTTTTAATAAACTGTGCCTTTCCTATGTCCAAAAGTTCTTTGAGTTACCTTACTAAAGTAACTACTTTCCTAATTTATTTTTAAATTTTTAAAAATTTATTACATTTATTGGTATATTTCAGGTATACATAGTGATCACTTCATAGGGAATTTGTACCTGTACATGACACAACTTATAATTTATTTTTGAAATGGAAAAATCTCAAGAAAGGAAATATAACATTCATTTTGATATACTAGAATCTCAATGTGATATAATGACTAAATGAGAAAAAAAATTAGGTTGAAATTTTTATAAGTCAAAGCAAAAAGTACAGCAGATATATTATGGACTTCTCATTACATACTGAAATTAATTTATGTATTTTTCAAGAGAAATGATATTATTTCCTGTTAATTATGAATATAATTTTATGCCTGTGCCTTTTAACATATTTATTAATATAAAGGATGATATCAATAATTAGGAAATAAAATACAAAGTCATTTTTACACACCTAATTTTTGATTAGTCTAAAAAGCTGACACTATTATATAGAGATGTTTAGGACTATTTTTTTTTAATGAGTTAAGCGTTTTCACTAAACGACCTTGCTCCTACACTTGAAACACTAGTTTACAGGATTTGTTGGGTAAAACTGCTTTCAAATGTTTCAAATTTGTGTTTTTAATTTTAAGAATATTCTTTTAATATGTTTTAAATTTTTTTAATATCATATATTTAATTATTTGATTTTGGAAATGAAAATTACCTTAGCTTAGCAAAAATTCGAAGTAACTTTGGAGACTTTACCAAGTGATGAAATCCCTGGAAAAATATCTTGTTGCTACATATAGGTTTAGTTTAATGAGTTCTTTATTCTAGCTAGTGTGTGAACTCTGCTAGAAAGAACTCAAATTCTCCTGTGGTTTAAAGATTCAGGATCTTCAGGTTCTATTTACATGCTTGTCATTAAGTAAACAACTCCATATGGGGTTAAGAATCTCTAGAGTTGCTAATTGTGAAATGTAAGTAAAAGACGGTGGCAAAATATAACACCTCATCAAAAAGTAGTGCATGATACTGGATGAATTCCCAAAGTTAGGATGGTGAATGTAGGAAAGAATTCCTGTCTTTATTGAAAATGTTGGCTTTTGAGTAGAAGAATGGAAATACCTAATTTGTGATATGATGTTTTATTCTCATTGTTGAGTCTTCCTGAGACAAATGTGAGGTCAAATATTTTCGAAGTATATGGAGAGTGTCCTTTATGTGTTTTTAATGTGCTTTAGAAATGGATCTTTTTCTTTATTGCACATATTTCATATTCAAAATAGTTTTATATTTTCCCTAGTTTAGAAGACAATGAATTTATATTTTTCCTACAATAGCTCTGAAATTAAAATTTCCCTTTTCATGTTGTGTGTCTGAAGAAGCAGCATTAGCATAGCAAGAATGGGCCAAATGGAGAGAAGAAAGGAATGGCAAGCATGGAGCAGAGAGGAAAGGAAAAAGAAGACCGACCTAGGCGCTCCTGTTTTTATTTTTCAAAATAAAAGCGTTAACTTTGACCCAAATTACTGCAGTGTTTTCCTGCCTGCTTCAAAGTCTGTTTTCCACGAAGCAGTTTCAATGATCATTTTAAAATGTGTGTATAATCTTGTTATATCCCTCCTTAGATTTCTTCAGTAGTTTTCTCTTGCACTTAGGAAGTCATTCAAACTTTTCCATAGCCTAAAGGTGATATGTCCTCTGGTTTCTCAAATCTCCCTTCTTAGTCTCTGCTCTACTTGTAAAACACAGCGAGGCTTTTTCAACTGTAGAAATTTTTCAGTGTACTTTCTTAAGTACTTTTTCTTCTGTTAAGCTCATACCTGGATTCTCAACTTTCAGTGTCTCAGCTCGAAAATTACATTGTCGAGAGATCTTTCTTTGCTAATTTATTTGAAAACGTTCTTCCACCTCAACTCCAGCCAGTGCTCAGGACTTTGTTCATTCATACCTCATAGCACTTAGCACCATCTGAAGTTACTTACATTGATCATTTACTTATTTCCTTCAGTGAGAGTATAAGCAGATAGAAAGCAGGGCTTTTTTCTGCCTTGGGCACATAGGTATTCTCATCGTCTGCCACAGTGTCTGGTGTAGAGTTGATGCGAAATAAATATTTGCTGAATGACTGAATGAATGAAGTGAGAAATTTGAATATGACTGCAGTAATGGAGTTACATGTATTTTCTTGAAAAGGGTGATGTAAACTATAAAACTTTTTGGATATTCAGTTCATCTGAGAAACGTTTGCTTAATGGCAGATAGAAGGAAGTGACATTAGAAAGACTGAAGCCAACTCCTGGAGTTATTAAATGCTGTGGCACAGGGTCTGGAATCTCTTTTGTGGTCAAAGGATAGCTACTGAAGATATTTTTATAGCCAATGTGTGCTTTAGAAATACCTCCTTTATTACTAGCTATGGAAAATGATTCTTGTGTTAAGACAGCCTCATTCACTCACCAGTTCGTGACAGAGTGCTTCTGAATTTTTACCTGGGTGTTGATTTAGTCAGTGCCCATTTCTTTCTCCAGGCAGCAAGACTGCCACGTACCGTGATACGTCTGCGCTGCCAGGAGGAAATGTTTGCCTTAGTTCCTCGCAGCCTGAATTGAAATAGCCTAGAGTCTCAGACTTTTCTTATTATTATTTCTCACTTTACAGAGGACAGTGGCTTCCCTTAGAAGTTTGATACCATCTTGTCAAATAATTCCCCTTTCCTCAATTGTTCTTCGCTTCAAATTTTATTTTTCTAACGCATAGAGTTTCCCTCTCCTGTAGTTTGTTTTAATTATCTTTTAAAGGAAATCCAGTTTGGAGTCTTTACATGCAGTTTGCTTTTGGTTTATGTCAATGGAGTAATAGGGCCTTCCTTAATTGAAACCTGCTACTTCCAAGGCTTTGTAATATTATCTACCAATAACATGACATTATATGTAGTATATTCATGTTGACTTGGTCTTTTCCAGCCATGTCCAATGTATGAATTTAATTTCTAAAATGAAGTACAAATATATCAAACTTTTAGTTCAAACAATGGTCTATTTTATAGATTCTGACTCACAGTTCCAGTTTCAAGAACTGGTTTAAAATAATTTGAAATCCAGGTCCAGTTCATGAAGAAGTTTTATGGTTCGATGTTCAGTCATGGAATCACCTTTCTATTTATAGGAGGAGAATGGTATGATATTCCATACTGGGTTATAAAGAGGGAAAACACCAAATAAAAAAGCCAATGAGTTCAAATTTAAGAAAAGGAACCAATTTATTGACATTGGCTGTTTTCAAGGGTCACTGAATCACATTTGTCTGTGTCGAAACTCTCATTGTGAAAGATAACTTCAGATATATTTTTTTATTAAATTTACTTCCTTTTAGTGCTGTGTAGCTTCTGGGGCTCATTTACATGTAATATACATTTTCATTTATTTGTTAAAGGTATTTAGAATTTTTTTCTCTTTTCATAGACACCATTGCTATATCTTTAAAGTAAAGGGAAGAAAACATAAATTTCATATGGGTCCTAGCTACAGAAATCGTCACTAGTAGATGCAAATATACTCCAACAGAATTAGTATTGTAAGTGCCAGTGAGGGAATAAGAATAAGATGATATTGCAGTGTTTAACCATAACTACAGGTTTAGAAAAGTGTCTTTTAAAGAAGGCAAGATTCAAGTTTGGCCTGGAAAGGTATTTTACATTTCAGTAGAAAAATAGTGTGCACATGTTCACTTGGTCTTTTCCAGCCATGGCCAATGAGTGAATTTAATGTGAAGACATAGGAGCAAAGCTTCTTTAAATCAGCGCAACAGATCAAGCCCAGGCATACAAGCTGGAAAAAGATTAATAAAATATTTATTTATGTTCCATCAACTTTAATGTCTGCTGCAGCAGAATCAGTGTTTGTCAGCGCAAATCTGTTTTACTCCCTCTTTACAATTTACTATTACTGGGAGACAGGTTTTACCAGTCATGAATCCCTTTAAATCCCTATGCTCCTTGTAGATGATGTGGTCTTCGGAGATAGAGTCTACTTCTCATTAAGGGGCATATTCATATCCTTGAAACTGACATCGTTTACAGGTTATATGCTATCAATCTTTTTTATTGCTTTAGTGATCTCTGAAACATATTTATGTATACTACACAATTAAATCCTTCCAAAATCCTATTTAGTAGAGGGTAGTGTGTCATTTTTATGAACATTTATTTTTCTTAAGGGAGAATTGAAGCACAAATATTTAAATAACTTGTTCTAGGTTCAATTGGCCAATAAATGTCAACCTACACAAAATTTAGAACCCCCCCTTTTTTTTTTTGGCTTCAGTACCCGTATAATTGTTACTACCATACATAAATGCCTAAGTAATGTGTATCTATACTGATGTGTGATGAGTGGAGAAAATTAGAATTGAGAAAGAATTCAGATGCAAAGTTAGCTATCTGAATGTCAAAATGATTTTGGGAGCAAAGAATTGAGGACAAAGATAAAAGTGATGAAAAGAGTTAGTCCCAGGCAATATTTTATAAAAGGAAGCCCAGTAGTTAGGAATGTGAAAGAAGGAAAGAGTCTACTTTTATTAGACAAAATTAAGAGTGCCAGGTCATAGAGTAAGTCAGTGTATGTTTTCTGTGATGAGCGCTTGTTTACGGGTTACTTGGCCACAGTCACTGTGGACTGTGAAGCCATTGTTTCTTTCTAATTTTTAATCTTTAAGTAGCTAGAATGCCAGAAGAAACACAGTTGAATACTATATGACATTCTATGATTTCATATTTACTCTTCATAGCAATGACTTCTATTTCTTGACACTTTGAAATAGATTAAACACACGTTGGATTTCACAATGAAAAGTGCTACTAATGTGAATATTTATTTTTCTGATATGAAGTAAATGGATCTTTCTGTAGACATTCTCCATGACTAATACCTAAGTCACAATATCTTAAATCGAGTGAATTCAATTACATTTTGCTGATCCTTGCTTTTTCCATGGAGAGGGGTGTTAAGTAGAAGAAAATGACAGTGCCTCTGCAGTGATTGTGAAAAATTCTTCCTTTTCTATCAGTGAGAATCGAAGTTAGAAGTTTAGCATCTCTTATATATTAGAATAGTTTACTCCTTTTAATTTTTTATCATTTACCTTCGCAAGCCTGGGAGGAAGAATTTACCCAGTTTCATCCTTTGAAAAATGAGAAAAGTGTGTGTACTGTGGTTTTCAGGTTTAATAATGAAATGGAGTGAAAGAAAGAAAAAAAGCACAGAACAAAAATGCTGAAAAGATGGACTGGAGGCACATGGCCCTGGCAGTTTTTTGTCTGATTAATCATAAAACAAACATAAGCATATAGACACAATTATCTAGAACAGAGGAGAAAGAGAACAAATTTGGAACAAAGTCTATTTATTTTTGCCAAAGTCAAAATATCTGCATATCATTTCAGGACACATTGTTTATTAAATTCCTGGCACTTAAATATGGTAGTTGAATATATATTAAAGAGGAATATATATATATATATGAGATTGGTTTACAAATATTTGTCTTCATTTCATCCTTGTGCTCCCCTCTACAGCTTGACCAGTTGGAAGATGCAGTGCAGGCAGCCCACACGTTTTTCATGGCCAACCCTGAACACATGGAAATGCAGCAGAATATTGAGAATTACAGAACCATGGCGGGTGTTGAATCATTCCAGTTGGTAGATCGAGAGGCCAAATCACACTTGGTGAGTTCTTGGGACCCTTTCTTCGGTGACATGGGGCTAAGTGCTCCTAAGTTTCCTTTGACTCAAACATACTCATGTGAACGTGTATCTCAAGTTGACTTTTGGTTTCCAGTAACATTTTTGTATTTTCATATTTCTCACATGAAATTTGTAATTATCAGGTTGAAAAAATTGGACAATTTTTAGTATTTTAAATTAAAAATGCAGACATTTCAGTTGAAAAATTAAAAATTGAAAGAAATGAAAATTAACATAGAAAAATCAGTATATGACAACACCTGGAATATTGTACAAACATCTGCATCCTTCTCTGTGCCTCAGCTCCTTTTTCACACTTCAGTTTTTTAGAAGAAGGTCTTGCTAGGCTGGCTTTGAACTCCTGAGTTCAAGTGATCCTTCTGCCTCAGCCTTCCGAGTATGAGAGCCTGCAGGTGTATACCTTTGCACCTGGCTTCCAACACATGTATTTACACCTAGGAGTTGAAGCCAACGTGAGTTTTTCAGAATCACTGTTGTTTCCTAGTTCTTGTTCTAGAGCCTTGTTCATTGCACCTGTATTTTTCAAATTAGATTTTCATAGAGCTATAGAATTCTTTTTTAGGATGAAGTGTTACCTGACATCACATATCAGAACAGCTTTTTTCTGTATTTCCAAGTTTTGGCATAGCCATTCTCAATGTGTGGCCTCCATAACAGCAGAAAAGGATAAGAGAAGATTTTAGATGGAAGTCTTTATTTATTATTAATTTAGTGGACAAAGCCGGGAAGTGGATATCATTTCCATTGACATCAGCTATTCTGTACTTTTTCCATGGCCCTATTTACAGGCAAAATGACTGGAAAACAGTCTTACATATGCTCAGAAAGGAGTTGATTGGCACCATAACAGGCTACTTGCTCATTAAGCCTCTCTCACCTATAGTTATTTGAATCCAGGGAAGTTATAGTTTACCTCCCGGTGCAGCCCTGCATTCCTCGATAGCCCACCTTCCTAAATATCCTTTTCTTTGCAAATGCAGCACTTTGTTTTCCCATTTCTTTGCAGGAGAGCTACAGTGCAGCAGTGAAACGTTATGAGGCTGATGACTTTGAAGTGGCTATCAAGTACTTTGAAAAGGCTTTAAGAGAATATTTCAATGAAGATATGGAGTGCCGAGCCCTATGTGAGGGGCCTCAGAGATTTGAAGAGTATGAGTACTTAGGCTATAAAGCTGGTCTCTATGAAACCATTGCAGGTAAAGCTTATTTTTCTCATTATTTATTTTCTTATAAAATACTACATGCATTCTTTAAATGTATTCCAACATTATAGAAGTATGTATTATAAAGTGCAAGAGACTCATGTCTATCCCATCCTCTTATTGATAAATTTGTGTAGTTATAATTTTGCAATTGTTCTTCCATTTGTAGCTATCTATGTATCTATTTTATTGCATTTCTTTTATTGCATTTTTATAAAAATAGGGTAATACTATAAATATTGTTTTTCAACATTTTTTAATTTTTGCTTTTATTTTATGCTTAACAATGAATTGTGGATATCTTCTCATGTAAGTACAGATAGATTCACTTTATTATACTTAATGGCTAGGTAATATAATATTTTTTGAAATATCTTAATTTATTTGATCTGTCTACATTATTTCCTTGGGCCTCTGCCAGATCCATTTGCTTGTATTTTTGTGAGCATTGTTCATTAAACACCAATTTTTTTTGGGGGGGTACCGGGGGTCGACCTCAGGACCTTGCACGCCAGCAGGTGCCTGTGCCGCTGAGCGATATCACCGGCCCCTTTTTTCGTATGTGGGTTCCGGGAGTCGAACTCGGGCCCTCGCACTTGCCAAGCAGGCGCTTACACCGCTGAGCCATCTCACCGGCCCTAAACACCAATTTTATGTGTGTTTTACATTTTAATTGCTACATATTTCTCTACACTGACACTTTCCTTTGGGAATGGGAAAGCTTTCCTTTATTATGGTTTACTGTGTTACGGTTTCTGGGGATATATGCCCTGCCTCCACTCCCACATTTGCTTCTGTGAATGTCCAGGAAGAGCTGTGTTACTGCATGTTGGGTCCACAGGCAGATCTTTCCAGATTCTTGGTGTCCTGAACAAAGAATTGGACAAGACACACAGAGAAGGTGGTAGGGATGTACATTTATTGAAAGTGGAAAAAGAAGTGTATTCACAGAGTGAGAGCTAGCAGGTAAAGAGACTCACGGTGACTGTGAGAATCAGCAAAAGGGGTGTTTCGTGTCTGGGATTCCTGGACTGGCTTCTTCCTCATGTGAATGAAGCATTGGAACAGTTGTCCTATCGAAAACTCTCTAGTTTCTCTTAGTTCACTGAAAAGAAAGCTTTGTGCTAATATTGTTTGGAGAATTTTTTATGCCCATATCTTTACTCTGAGTAACTACTTTAAAGATAACAATACACAATATATTAACTATTGTTATTCTGTTATTTATTAGTTATGAAATTTTGTTTTTTCTCCATAAAATAAAAAGATAAAAAACCAAAATAACGAACCTCAGGAAAAAAAAAAAAAAACTCACTTGGCCTGGTGCCAAATTTAAAGTGCACTAGCAAAAGACTCACTTGGCTTCACACCAGATGAAAATGAAGAGTTGGAAACAGCACTTCTCTGATGGATTCTGCACGCAGTGCTCAGGAGCTGCAGAGCCGTCCTGGATCCTGCATTGTGTCCATGCGCCATGGGTCTCCGTGACTTTGACAGATTCTATTCAGTTGTTTGGCCAGTTTTGCCCCAGCCTCAGTCTATTTCAGTTGTGACAAATATCCTAGATCTGGTCTAAGAAACTGACTGAAAACTTTTCATAGATTAACACTTAGTGATTTGTTCCATTTAGTGATTTCTAACATGTAATCAAATAAAACTGATGTTCTAATGAACAGTGGTCATGAAAATACGGCACACGGATTTCTGCGAAAGAATAGAGGTCTTCTAACTCAGGTTCTTTAATTTTTAACATACGTACCACTACCAAAAGCATAACTTTTAATGAAGAAGAGTGAATTTTTAAAAAGAGCTTTAGTTCCTTTGACCAAACCAGATATTATCGGAAATCACAGAAATATGGCAAGTGTCTTGGGACTCTGAAGCATATCCAAACTGCTATGAGAAGGAAATTTTCAAGTGTATTCCCACACAAGTGTCTTGGATCTCAAACTTACTAAAAACATATTAATTTCACAATCGCATTTGAGATAGAAAGCAGGCAAGGAATACAACTAATAAAAAGTAGTATGACAACTCTCACTATGTAAATTTTGTGTAGTTCAAAATTGTCCTAAATTAGGAAGAAAGCTGGCACTTAAAAGTACAGAATGTATTAGAAAAGCGTAGTGTTGGAATTTAGAGTTTGAAGAGACATTAAAATTTGGAGGAAATACAAATAGCTGCTGAATGCAGTTGTTTATCCATGGTTCTGCTTACTAAAGCCCTGAAGGATATTGTTTTGTCACTCTCATTTTGCTGCTATTTGTATTCTGTTCTGAAAAATATTTCCTTCAGATTTTGGATTTGGTGGGTGTGTTCGCCACCTTTTCCTCTTGCTCACTGTTTGCAATTAGAGATGTAGAGATGTACATGCATAAGAATGAAAAGCGTTCGATTCCCAGTGCCAAAAAAAAAAAAAAAAATGAAAGTCCACAGAGATAAGTAGGAGAAAACAGTTGAAGACTATTTGTTGTTTTTTTCCGTAAGAGATAAAACAGCTAATACTTTATTTCTGTAACCAAACGAAGAGAACTCATTCTTCCCCTTGCAAACCCCAGCTGGAGTTAATGACTAGTGGACTTTGGAGATTGTGTTAGCTGTGCTGTGTAGGATTGACTTAGCCAGGTAATATGAAACTGGCATACACACCTCCAGACACACATGCACACACATGCACACACACACACACACACACACACACCACCACCACCACCACCAGAAACTGCCTGTTTTCTTCCTGTTGTGCTCTGAGGTCATTCTTCAAGATCATCCAGAGTCAGGTTGAGCTCAGACTAAACACAGCACCTCTTGAAAGAAGGCAGAGTTATGGTGAATTAAACTGTACAGCCCTGGCATCAAATGATTGCATCCCCCTCCTCTGGGGAACTTCCTTGGCATAAGTGAGAATGAAATTTTCTCGTCCTGGAAAGACTACTTCCAACCTCAGTGTGAAAATCAAAGTTAGGCAAAATATAGGAGGTAATTTCTTCTCTGTGACACTAGCCCCTTGTGTTTCCTCAGCGCATTTTCTGATGAGAATTAGCCTAGAATTAACAGGGCATGAAAAGCTTTGCACATCAGTATACGCCCCCTGTTTGCAACTGTAAAGAATGAGGACAGTAGAAAGGGAGCAAATAGAAAGTGGAAAAAGATTTATTCAAATTCATTGTTGTTGTTGGTAGTGGTGTTGTTGCGAAGGTCCCCTTGCTGTGTTGCCCAGACTAGTCTGCAGCTATAAACACTCCTCGTTTAACAGTGGAGGTTCTGGTCCTGCAAGTAGCTCATTAAATCAATTGGTCGCTTAATGAGAAACTATATATAGTATGTACATTACAATATTCCGAACAAAGAAATGATCAAAGGAAACTGCAACTTGATGACTACTTTTATTTGCATAACTCTTACATGCAGCACTGTAATGTTTAACACACAAAACTACAGTACAATACTGTACAGTACAATCGGCAAAAATTATAGTACTGCATAAACAAGGTATGCTTTACCAAAAAAAAAAAAAAAAAAGACACTGAGACTATAAATAAGATGTACAGAACTGTACAAAAAATAGATTGTAAATCCAAGTGGCAAGTTGTAAGTCCGAACAGTCATTAAACAGGGAGGTTGTTAAACAAGGAATATCTTGTACTTCATTCAAATAATCTTCAGGCCTTAACCCCCAGAGTAGCTGATATAGAGGTGTGCTCCACCACATCTAGGTCCTATCAAAATTCTTTAGTCTTCATTCTTTCCCCTACTATATCACTCCCTGGTAAAGAATATACAATGTCCAAGTGATAGACAGATTTGTAATTGGATAGAATGGGGTCCTGATCCATGGGTAGCAATAAACTGTTTTTATTACCCCTTTAGAAAAATTTGGCTTGGAAATATTAATAAGGAAAAGGAGAGTTTTGCTTTACTTCTCCATCTGAACTCTGTACATACATGATGGCTCCGTTCTCTGAACACTTTATTAACCTAACTAGGATCAGACGTTCAATCCTAGGATCCAAGACACTTCAAACCCTCTAAAGCATCCATAGTGAAGTAAGTAAGTAAGCCTGGAGATTGTTAAGTAAGAAAGTCTACATCTTGCTGGTGTGAGTACAGTGAAATGCTCTATTACTTTCAGGCAGGGTAAAAAATTAAAAAGTGATATGGGAAGAAAAGAGTGCAGCGTATAGAAAAGACCGTGAGCCAGAGGGTTTGGGATCCACTGTTCCAGTCCAGACTTTGCGAGAAGGTTTTACAGTCTTGAAATGAGACTAAAAGTGAGTTCTCCCTCGGGTGTGGGGAGTGAGGAGTGCCTTGGAGCTGGACCTGTGACCGAGAGATGACTTTCACAGCCTGGAGGACTCACCCTTGCCTCTTGTCTTCCAGATCACTACATGCAGGTGCTGGTTTGTCAGCACGAGTGCGTGAGGGAACTCGCCACGCGCCCCGGCCGCCTCTCACCCATTGAGAACTTCCTTCCTCTGCATTACGACTACTTACAGTTTGCCTACTACCGAGGTAAAGCACCGACCATCTCCGAAGACCTGTGGAGGTTGTTTTTCATTACTGCAGCCGTCACATTTTCCTCTTTCAGTTCTCTGCTTTCTTTACTTTATCAGTGTATCGGTCACCTTTCCCATTGATGGGACATAATGCCTGACATCTGCAATTTAGAGGACAAAATCTTCATTGCGACACATGGTTTCAGTCCATGGTAGGCTGGCTGCATGGCAGGGACATCATAGCTGATGGGCATAGTGGAGTAAAACTGCTCACTTCACAGCCACTGGAAAGCAGAGAACAGGGGCAGAGCGCGAGAGAGGAAAGGCCAGGGCCAAGGTGCTGTCCCCAAGACCCATGCAGACACACCCGGAAGTGTGCTTTACTAATCTGCTTGTCATCTCTTAATCAAGTCAAGTGGACAATCGCAATGTAACGTTACGATCATCAAAGCAGTCAGAGTTTATGCAGTTCTTCCCTCATCTCACATTACTGCAGCTCAGGATGAGGAGAGCAGAAGGTGACATCGCAAGTAGACAAAATACAAAATTTGATAGCAACATAATTTCCTGAAAATTATAATAGACTGGCGCTTTTCAATTTTTAAATTTAATTTTAATAGAGATCCATCCACATGGATCAAAGACCAAATATTATAAAGTCTTCCCTCTCTTCACAACCCGATATCATAGCATTCAACCCAGTTTCTTAATCTTGCAAAATTGTATACAGAAATAACAAATCTATACACACACTCACAGAAAGTTATTTTCCTGTATTTTACACAAAAGTCAGCATATATTTATACTATTTTCTACAATTTTTTCACTTTATATCTGACAGAATTTTCTTATACTAAGGTAGACCTCTGAAATTGTCAAGTTTTGGCAATTTTTTATGGTTCTATTTAATTCTATCGGTATGTAGAGATCTTCCCCACACACTTTTCTTTATATCTGCATATTATTTTACTACAATGTATTTCAGTTTTCTCTTTGTTGATGAGAAGTTTTTCATCTTTTGCTATTACTATTACAATCAACTTTCCAGTGGATAACATTTCATGTATGTCATTCCTTATCTATATATAATTATCTATAGGATGAACATCTGGAAGTACTATTGCTGCATGAAAAAAATTTATTCATTTGTAGTTTTGATAGACATTGTCAAATTTTACTCTGTATAGATTACATTTTCTGTTGTTCATGAATAGAGTATATTAATCAAATTTTATATAGTCACCAATCCACTAGTGAAAATTAGTATCTCAAAATAGTTTTATTTTACTAAGAGATACTGAGTGTCCTTTCTTATGTTTAAAAGCAATAGAATTCGGGATGCTGAAATTGGTCTTGGACATCATGTTGTCTAATATCTTTATTTTATAAAGAAATAACTGAGGTCACTTAGCTTTCTGACAGGTCATAATTCCCATGTCATTGTTCCTCTAATTGTTTCTCATTATTTCTAGTATCAGTGTCTTGCATAGAGGTCAGTTGTAAAGTATTTCCCTTTGAAAATAACGAAGAGAGAAAATAAGCCAACATTTTAAGGCTACTTTGGAAAATCCTCTCCCTTTTCAGAAGCAAAGCATTACTCATTGTCTTGGCACTGGTGGCAAATAATAAATCATGTGCTTATCATGAGGAGCGAATGCAAAGGAGTTGAGAGAGTTGCCTAATTGTTGTTATTAAAAATCAGAGCCATCTTTGAGTGTATGTATCTGGAAGGAACTTCTTTAAAAACAAATCCAGGGCTGTGACCTATTTCAAAACACGTCATACAATTTTCAAACTAAATATTCCTTTGTAATAGCTAAATATTTCCAACAGAGAGTTCATAGTTGAAACATTTTTTTTGTGTCTTTTAGTAGGTGGCTACTATTTAGGTTGATGCAGTGGTAGAGTGAGGGGTTGGGTGGGGGGGATTCTCCAGAGTATTCCATAAAAGTACCAGTTTACTACAAACTTACCAGCAATGAAAACTATGATTTTAAAATACTACTCATACATTATGTACAAAACGATGCTTCTTTGATGTAGAAGGTGATCCTCAGGATGTTTAGTTAACCTAAATCAATACAGAAATCAAAATTAACTCCTATAATTCTGCTATGTATTTGTATTAAATAAGTTTTCTATGAAAATCTTCAGGTAAAGACTTTTAATAATGTATGCAAAACATGTAATGCCAAGGCAGACCAAAGAAGATCTCTTTTCATATCTCAAATCATATCCTTTCTTGGGTCGGTGAGATGGCTCAGCGGCATAAGCGCCTGCCTGGCAAGCGTGAGGGCCTGAGTTCGACTCCCAGAACCCACAGACGAGAAAAGGGCCAGTGATACCGCTCTGCTGGCGTGCAAGGCCCTGAGGTCGACCCCCGGTACCCACAAAAAAAGAAAATCATATCCTATCTTTATCTATATTTCTGTTTACTCTGCTCAGCCTCAATTTGTATTCTCTTTCATTGATAATTAATGCTGGCATCAATAGACACATCAGTGCCTCTCTTTAAAGTCCTCTGAGAAGAGAACTAGGCTGACCATGCCCTGTACATTCTTGGCCTTTCAGTTGGTGAATATGTAAAAGCTTTGGAGTGTGCCAAGGCCTATGTCCTGTTCCATGCCGATGACATGGATGTGCTGGACAATGTAGATTACTATGAAAGTCTGTTGGAGGACAGCATGGACCCAGCATCGATTGAGGCTAGAGAGGTAAGACCAATGTTCTGAGAAGAAACTCTTTCTTTTGCAATATACTTTTGGGAGAATTAACAGAATCATAACACTACCCTTAAAGTTACCTGACAATTTAGGAAAGGTTCTAGAACTTAATTCTTTCAAACTTTATTCAGACCAGAAGCAGATTTTTTCATATATGCTAGCTTGTGAAAATATGTTTACATGGAGATATGGTTTTGCAGCTCTGAATATTTCTGTTAGCTTATTTGTCATTATCAAATGAAAAATATTTTTACTTGACCATCTATCATATTATCACCATTTAGTGTGGGTCCTTGCTTCCGTTATAATGGAGAATAAAACTAAGGCATTCAGCATGAATTTATAGGAAAAAACTGTATTTAGGAAGTAAGAAAAAATGATAGAGGGTAAAGCTCTGACAGAGATCAAGCCAGACCTCTAACAAAGGAAAGTAAGAGGAGATAGGGAAGGGGTTTCCATTCAAGGAATTTAAGGGGGCACAGCTCTGAGGATCAGACTGGCCCAACAAAGAATGAGAATCATTTTTCTGGGGTGCTGTGGTGGCCTGGGATTTGGCTGATTATTATTTCAGTTCTGGTTTCTTAGCTCTGGAGAAATCTTTTTGGCTTGAGGGAAAATTGAGTTCCCATGAAATGGAGATTCTTACTTGGGGTTGAGGTAACATCACCACGGGTGTGAGACTGCTTATCTGGGATCCCAGGTGACTACAGGTTTAGGACAGTGGCTGTCTGGAATTGGGCATTGTAAAACCTAGCAATTGGAACTGCCTGCAGATGCTGAAATTTAGTCGTCTTATCTAGCTGTTGTCAGTCTTGACGGAGGATAAGATAAGTGAGGTAAATTTAGAGCTCATGCAATACAGACACTCCTTTAGTTATTAGCATGCCTATGTGCAGAGCTCACCTGGGATCGGCTGCACATTTTTAATGTAAGAAAGAGGACATAGGCAATGAGGGAAGAGTGCCAAGCTTGTCCTGCTTTTAGGTTCCCATTGAGCATCAGTAGCTCAAATTATGCCTTTAATGAATAACAGGTTAAGGGCCCAGTAGTTTTATCTTCTGTCCCTCTAATGATTTCTAACTGTGTCAGTATTTCTTAGATGTTATCTAATGTAAATGTTTTCTTTTTTCCTTTTTTTATTCCCCCTAGGATGCAGCAATGTTTGTGAAACGTCATAAACTTGAAGCTGAACTGATAAAATCGGCTGCAGAGGGTCTGGGATTTTCATACACTGAACCAGTAAGATCAAAATAGAAAAATGAAATGTTTATTAAAAGAATTTCTCAGTGGAGTTGTTTATGGTTTTGTTCCCCACCCCCATTTGTTGAGAGTCTTTTTTTTTTTTTTTTTTTTTTTGTGGGTACCGGGGGGTCGACCTCAGGACCTCGCGCGCCAGCAGGCACCCGTGCCTCTGAGTGATATCACCGGCCCCTTTTTCGTTTATTTATTTTTTTGTGGGTACCAGGGGGTCGACCTCAGGACCTCGTGCGCCAACAGGCACCCGTGCCACTGAGCGATATCACCGGCCCCTTTTTCGTATGTGGGATCCGGGAGTCGAACTCGGGCCCTTGCGCTTGCAAGGCAGGCGCTTACGCCGCTGAGCCATCTCACCGGCCCACCCCCCCCTTTTTCGTATGTGGGATCTGGGAGTCGAACTCGGGCCCTCGCGCTTGCCGGGCAGGCGCTTAAGCCGCTGAGCCATCTCACCGGCCCTGTTGAGAGTCTTAATGTCCAGCTTGCATTAAAAATTGAGGAGGAAGGATCTTTATTCAGTATATGAACTTTAAAAATTTTTAGTAGATGTCCCTACCACTGAGATTCAAAGTCAAAGCAAATACTTGGTAGTACTTTGGTACTTCTGCTTGGTAGAAGTATTTTGAATAAAATTCATTTGCCTCAGAATTGTTTTGCTTTCTCAGATTTTGTGTGAACACATCATATTTCCTGGCATGTTTGTTTGTTATTTAAAAATTAAGGAGACTTCAGAAGGAAAAATGTCACAATGCATCCCACTGCCCTTCCTCTGCATCCCATGTTGCCTTCTAACCATTCTTCTTTTGGAGAGAGCATTTACAGAATTAGTGCCATGGTACAGACAGATCTGTTTTCTGATTTTTGTATAGGAAAACATAAGTCATTTCTGTATTTGTACAGCTCTTAAAATTATTCCAAGCTGCATACCTAGAATTGATGTACAGTAATTCTTTTTCTGCTGCTGGATATTTGAGTTATTTCTGATTTTTTTAACCATACTTAATGCATTAAGCATTTTTTTCTCTCTATTGAACAGTAACCTTAGACTAAATCCCAGTAGAATTTCCTTGCCATCAAAGGATATCAGGTTTTAAAATTCTCAAATCTAAATTGCTTTCCCAAGGGGATGTTTCTGATACCTTCACCACTCCTAGCGTTGTACAAAAGTATGTTTACCATCAACTTCTCATCAGTAAAAAATTAACATTTTAAAGTCTCTTGTATTACACTTGTATTCCTTCCTTCGTTCCTTCCTTCCTTCCTTCTCTCTTTCTTTCTCACTTTCTTTTTTTCCTTCCCTCTTTCCTTTATTTCTTTTTCTTTTTCTTTTGGTATAACTGGGGATTGAACCCAGGGCCTTCATACAGAGCTGCATCTCTAGACCCTTTTAATTTTTTCTGTTGAGACACGGTCTCAGTCATTACGTTACTCAGGCTGGTTTTGAACTTCCAACGTTCCCGCTGGAGCCTCCTATAGTGCTGGGATTACAGGTGTGCACCACCACTCTCAGCCTTACTTTTCTTTTTTGAGTTACTTAGACATGGACTTTATTCATTTATGTATTGGTTACATACATATTTTCAGTTATGTATATTAAGATGATTATGAAAGCATTCTTTGTAGCATTTTCTATTTATCATTTTTCTTTGGTATGCTGTGTATTCTGGCACATTTTAAAAATTTGGTTAACGTAAGGTCATGTTTCTTTCTTTTTTTTGTGTGTGGGTACTGGGGGTCGACCTCAGGTCCTTGCGTGCCAGCAGGCACCCGTGCTGCTGAGCGATATCACCGGCCCTTTTCTCGTATGTGGGTACCGGGAGTTGAACTTAGGACCTCGCGCTTGCCAGGCAGGCGCTTATGCCGCTGAGCTATCTCACCGGCCCAAGGTCATGTTTCTAATGTAACACTTCTATTACATTTGTGTTTATTTATTATTTAAAAAATCATGTTATCCCAAAAGACCCCAGAACATGTCACTTGAAAAATCCTAGACAAATAAGCTGAACTTTTCTTTCTTAGTGTTTTCATAAAACGTAAAACAGTGGACTGAATGATGTATCAAGCATCTCTATACAACCAATTGTCAGGTCATTTTCTGGGAGTAAGGGATGGATGCCCAAGCTAATTCCATACTAGTTTTGCTTCATTTTGCCTTTGTGCTTCATTTTGCCTTTGCCAAAATTGCATTAAGCTTAGCCTTTTCATTAAGTTTTTAAATAAAACATATGTTGTGTTTTGATGTAAGATTCAAGCTGACTTATATTTTAGATCTTTTGAACATTCTATGTGTACTTTTAATTTATTTCTGTAAATGATGTTATAGCAACCAAATTACAAATGTTTGCTTAATTTAATACAGAATTATTGGATCCGATATGGAGGACGACAAGATGAGAATCGGTGAGTCTGCCATTCAGATTTTTTGTTTCTTTTCAGTGAAAAGAAATACAGAACATATTATAAAGAACTTAGCCTTATGACACTGGCAAAAAAATACAGTTAACACTTTTGAGTTGCAAATTAAGAGATCTATGTCCTGGTTCCAGCTATTCCAGTAACATTTGTGTGACCTTAAATGATCATCTTTTTCCCTGGGTGTCATGATTTTTCCTAAAATGAGGGAGTTGAATCAGTTGGTCTCAGAATGCTAATATTGTGTGATTCCAAATCAGGGAGAGTTGGATCCTGCTTTTGACTTATTAGTAGAAAGAAACTATGAAATTTTCTTGTGATGGTGAATTCCCTTTTACTATATTTACTTGAAATTAAGAAGTTCAGAAAGTTTTTATGCAAGGTAAGTGTAAGGTGTTACTGACTCACAAGTGAGAATTCATATCTTTTAAACAATTGAAATAAATTTACTGTGTGAATAACTCAAACTCATAGCATGCTTTAGTTATGTGTATTTCAGGTCACACAGTCCAATTTAACTATTTTCAAACTGGGAAACAGGCCAGGTCGAGGGAAGAAACTTAGACCTTCATAAAGAGGGACTGGCAGGTCCAGTTCTTACTCAGAATCTTGAGGTCTTTCATTAGTTTTGAAGGAGTTAACACTGGGGTAGTGTAAAATTATTGCAAGAGAATGAAGAGTGTACATGCGTGTTTGGATCTATCCAATCTGTGTGCAGCTTATCGTTTGTGCATTTGAAACGTATGACACAAACCTATATGTTCTTCTACGAATAGCCAAGAACTATAACATTAGGGCACACTTGATTTCAAACCAATAATTATTCAGTGATTCATCCATGCTCAAGGTGTAGTACAGTATTTGAGCATTACGAAAATGAACATGGTCATTTTTTTCCTATTCCTTGGCATGATAGTCTAATCTGCAGGGAAGGGGCTGAGGTATAAATGCAGTTAATTGTAATGAATGTTGGAAAAGTATTTAGAAGAGTGAAATGGAGCATGGTCATTGAGAAAATAGAGAATTTCACAGAGGCAGGGATATTTGATTTTTTATGTTGAAAGCTAGATGGATTTGTGCACAGTATACACAAATCCACACCAGAGAACCATGGACTTGACTAGGTAGAGTATATTTGCCTTTAACTATCTTGACTCAATGAGAACTTGTGAATTCAATTTTTTGAATGGACAGGGTACCTTCAGGAGTGAATGTGGAGGAGGCAGAAATTCATGGATTGTCAGTCGGAAAAAAATCATCACCCAAGATAGATCGCGATCTAACAGAGGGTAAGTGCCTGCACACTTTTACCTTTATGGGAGGAGAAGAGTGTGGGCTGTGAAAAGTTCTGATCTAGATGAAGACAGAACCCACATTTTCTGGAAGACAAAGAGTAAAGATTAATCTAGGACAGTTCATTGGTCTGAAAGGAAGGCTTACAAACAGAATGTCTCAGATTTGTATATCTTTTTTTTTTTTTTTTGTGGGTACCGGGGGGTCGACCTCAGGACCTCGTGCACCAGCAGGCGCCCGTGCCGCTGAGCGATATCACCGGCCCCTTTTTCGTATGTGGGATCCGGGAGTCGAACTCGGGTCCTCGCGCTTGCAAGGCAGGCGCTTAAGCCGCTGAGCCATCTCACCGGCCCAGATTTGTATATCTTTGCAAAAGGAATCCAGATTCTCTCCCTCATCTGTGCCCCACAGGAATACTGAGTTAGGCAAGGACTATGCACTCATCCCACCCTGAGTCAAATTCCAGAGGCTTAGAAGGATCACAGAGCTTAATTCTGTCATGTAGTCAGTGAGGGCGAGGTAACGTGGGATCACAGCATCTGAGAAATGAAGAGACAGGTCGTGTGAGATATTATGTTGGTTCACCTAAGATACTTGAAGAATATACACCTGAGCAACGCTTGGAGGAAAAGGAGATTGTATTTTTAATTTCTTTCGATGAGGATAATGAAACCCAGGGCCCTATGTGTGCTGGACCCTGTGGTGTACCGCTAAGTTACATCGCCAGCCTCAAATTAGACTGATTGAATTGATAGAGGTGTGGAAGGCGCCATTGTAGATGATAAAACAAATGGAGCAAGGGCACAGAAATAAAAATAGCATGTTACATGCCCAGCCACGTAAGATCAAAATTGGTGGAATCACAGATGGTGTATCGCCAAAAGCAATTTTTAAATAGAGCCAAATATTATTATAATAATAAACTATTAGCAATATTAGGAATATCAACAGTAGTAATTTTTAATTTTTGTTTCTATATCTTTTATATTCTTTCAAGCAAATTTACATACAATTCTTTTTTTGTGTGTGTGTGGGTGCCGGGAGTCGAACTCAGGACCTTGCGCTTGCCAGGCAGGTGCTTACGCTGCTGAGCCATCTCACCGGCCCTACAATTCCTTTTTTTTTTTTTTTTTTGTGGGTACCGGGGGTCGACCTCAGGACCTCGCGTGCCAGCAGGTGACTATGCCGCTGAGCAATATCACTGGCCCTTTTTTTGTATGTGGGTACTGGGAGTCGAACTCAGGACCTTGCGCTTGCCAGGCAGGTGCTTATGCCGCTGAGCTATCTCACTGGCCCCCTACAATTCATTTTAATACTAGCAGCCTTGCGTATGTATGAAAGGGTATAGTTAATGACTTTGACAGAATCTCACAGCTCATAATAGGTTGGCAGGCATTTGAACACAGACTTTGGAATCTAATTCCCAGTTTCTTCTTCACCTGCTGCATGAAACATAAAAATATCTATCCTCAAAGTGTAGCCTCTGTTGATTAAATACAGCTTTCCTTGGGGGTTATGGTGTATATATTAATATCTACTCCCAAAGCGTCATGGGGTCAGAGGCAGTGGCTTGAAGCTGGTGACTGGATTACAGGTTTGTATAGCTGATTTGCCGGTAGGAGGTGGAGTCTGTTCAGAAGAGAGAGATTGCCAGGGGTGTGGCCTGGAAGAGTTTATCTTCCTTCCCAGGTCCTCCCTTCACTGTCTCGGCTTCCCTGCCACTGTGCCCTGAACAGCTCTCTTCCACCAGGCCCCTCTGCCATGCTGCCTGCCTTGGAACCAGCCCATTATGGACTGAAACGTGAACCAAAATAAAACTCTCCTCCTTCAAGTTGCCAGTGTCTGGTATTGTGTCTCAGCAACAAGAAAGTGACTGAGATACTGGGTGTCCATGTAGGATTGGTTCTAGGACTCCCCCACTTCCTAGCACACCAAAATCCAAAGATGTACAAGTCCCTTATATGAAATGAATTAATATATAACCTATTTATAGCCTCATGTATACTTTAACATCTATAAATTGCTTACAGTACTTAATACAATGTAAGCACTGTGTAAATAGTTGTTATACTCTGCCATTTAAGGAATAGTGACAGAAAAAGCTGTAACATATTTAGTCCAGACTCAGTTTTTTCAACTATTTTCAGTACATGGTTGGTTGAATTTATTGGCGGAGAATCACTGATAGATACAGATGGCCAACTTTAATGCAAGATACGAAGAGGTTTTCAAAATCCTGCCTTGAGAAGTACAGTACTTTCTTTATCAAGAGAGCTTGTCAGCACATTCCTGTAGCTGATTTGGAAACTTCTGGCTCTCTACAACTTGTGCATTTCCCAGCACTTTCTGTCCTTAGCTTCCAAGTCAGTGAGAGCAGTAAACAGGATAATATACTCATCTCATCTGACCTAGACCTCAATTTCTAGCCACAACCCCCAAGCTGTTTTACAACAGCCAGAAAGGTTCATGGTCAGCCAGAGTTCATGTTGGTTTTTCAGCTGAGAAATCACCCAGGAAGAACATGCCAGTAGCTCAGCACTTTGCCATAAATATTTGGGAAACTCCAGGACAGTTGCCAAATTCCAAAGCTTTTTTAGTTTTCAGGGAAACTGATGTCCAGCAATTGACTAGGAAGGTTTGAAGGAAGAGTAGAATAGAGGACTACATGTCATGATTTTGGGGGGCTACAAAAATCTATCATTTCTGTACTTTTCTTGGTTGAATTGGCCAGGGGATTTCAGGATATTCTCGGGGAACCTACTAGACTGAAGGAAAGAAAAATACAGTCATTTCTTACACATGTTACCAGACATGTGTGTTTTTGTTGTGATGATGGTGGTTTTGTTTTGTTTTATTTTGTTTTGGCTCATATGCCAAGCAATTCTCCAAGGAACACCAACGTGGTGCCCTAGAATTGGATTGGAGTTTGACATTCCTGGCAAAGACTGGAGATGCTATTAGGTTCCACAGGTGGAGGGCTCAGCCCCCAGAGACTGCCCCCACCTCACACAGCAGTGTACTTCTGACTGGCCTGACTGACGAGCTACAAATGGGGCTCTCGTGACCCTCTCTTTGAAGTTGGTTAATTTGTAGAGCACTTCACAGAACTCAGGGAAGCACATTTACCAGTTTACTGTGAAGGACTTTAGACAGGATGCAAATGAACAACCAGATGGAGAGGTACACAGGGCAAGATGTGGGGAGGACGGTGCTTGCATGTCTCATCTGGGGAAAAACACCTTCCCAGCAACGCCTTGTGCCCAGCAACTAAGAAGCTCATCACCTCCTGCTGTTCAAGAAATTTAGAGAGCTTGCTTTCCAGCCTTCCGCCCCTTCCCAGAGGTTTCTGGGCAAGGAGTCAAGTTTCAGACCTTTCAGGAGGGTCTTTGTGGTGACCGGTCCCAATGTGAGTATGACCAGGGCTACCCCTGAAATCACTTTAACATTAACTCAGGTAGGAACAAAAGAGACTTATTATGAATTAAAAATAAATGTCTATCTTTCAGGTAATTACAAGGGTTCCCAAGGCTTAGAACTAGGAATTAAGTACAATGACCAAAAAGCTTTCTAGTCACTAGACATCTAAATACGATCTAAATTAAAGCAGTGGCAGATAAAGATAAGGTTCCCAATCAGAAAGCGCTTTTATATCTTAGTCTGACTGAAAGCAGATCTGAAAGAGAGAAAAAGTGAAGCACGTGCCACAAAATAAAGTATATTTCTTTTTTATCTTCCCCAAAGAGATTGTCCTCTGTCCTGCCTACCAATAGTATTTATTAGTGTTCCAAGTCGACAGCACCGTAATGTGATGATGAGGGTCACTCAGGGCCACATCCTGAGTGTTTAACTGAAGCAGTTCTGCCACTTTTTCATGCTTTCCCTCAATCGCTATTCTTTCAAAAGCCACGCTCAACAATGATCTTAGAATCATTGGGGGTATGAAGGAAACGACGCTGAACTTGGAATCAGGCAGCTTAATCTCCAGGATTGTATTATTTGCAAGTGCTGCACACTGATGGAAACCTCGAGTCTCCCTGGACCCATGCTCCTTTTCTGTGAGTGAAGGACAATTACTTTTTGAGATGATAAATGAGAAAGTCTTCTGCAAACTGTGAAAGACTGTGCTCATAGAAGGGCTTCTTGGCGTGCACATCCCGATCTTGTCTTGTGTGACATGGTGGTACTTGTGGGAAAATGAGTCTTCTAACCACGAACCACAGGCAGTGAGCACAGAGGAGTACTTCCCTAGAAGATCTCACTTTGTTGCTACTGGAGAACGAGAGCCAGGCACATACTTTATGAATGAGAGAAGCATTAACTTGTTTAAATCTCCTTACGCTGTGTTTAAGGAGTGGCTGAAGCCAGCAAATCAGACTGCGGGAACCACAACCTATTGGACTGAGTTTTAATTTTCATGTTTTCCTCTGTCTGGGGTGCTGCTAGTCATCTGCAGGCTGCCTTATGAATGACAACTTTTTCTTCCCTTTTCTTTTTTTGACTAAAGGTAATTGTTTTTGTCAAGCATATGTGTGGGAAATTTCTGAAAAAAACAGTGATATACTTAGAGTATACTTAGTGATAACTATAATAATACATGGAAGGCAGATTTCTAATACCGATTCTCCCTAAACCTGTTTGGATCTAAATATTGAAGATTCCATGTTTACTCTTCCTTTACCTGGTCACAGTGAGGTCCGATTACGGGAAGTGTCAGTAACCCTCCCTAAGGAATCCTTCATTATAAATGAGATGCTTCAGTCAGAATTAATACAATATTCCAGGCACCGTTAACTAATTTAGTAATAGTGATAATAACAATAATAACAAATACTTACACCCAGCTTGGGTGATAGCCATGTTTCTAAATGTTTCAGTCTGGTAACTTTAAAAACCATATTTTAAAAATAAGCTAATCATATTCAAAGAAATACACCCTCCAAAGAGAAAACAAAGAAAATCTGGCAAAATATAAATGAACCCAGTTTACTACAGCATTCCCTGTTTCTCCATTTCTATTTGAATTTTATTTCAGTAAATGCTTTTCAGTGAACCTACTGGTACGTGGTCTTTCTTGTTGAAGGAATATTTCTTCTATATTTCTAAACTGGAGTGAATAGGCAGTTCACTCTTCCATTTATCCAAAGGAAGGTCTACATTTGATTAGGACGCTGAGTCCTAATCAGCGACATAGATTGGAGCAACTTTTCCCAAACTGTGTTTTCTGTTAAGAGATTCTGGGGGGTGGGAGGAGGGCACTGTTTTGTTTTGCTTTATTTGTGTGGGAAAATAGCACAAATGTAGCAGCTTACAACAACCATTTATTATATCATGGTTTCTATCGGTCATAGGTCAGGACACAATGTAGTTGAATCATTTCTTCAGGGTGGCTCACAAGGCTTCAGTGACATTGCCAGTCAGGGCTGGTATCTCCTCTGGGGCTTGGTTGGGAAGTATTTTCTCCCAAGTTAGATGGCAGAATTCAGTTTCTGAAGGGCTATCGGACTGGGGTTCTTCAGTTTTTAGTTAGTCGTCAGTCAGAGGAGGCCCTCAATTCCTTGCCATGGGAACTTTCCCAACACAGCCTATTGCTTCATCAAAGCTTGCAAGCCAGTAAGGCGACAGAAATTCTGTATTTACACATTTCAGTGACAATTTTTAATATTTATGGAGTCAGTGATCAGAATAAGCAACTTACAGCTAAGTACTGTCATGAGATTTCCTTTCTTGATGGGTATAGGTATAATTATGGTCACATTAGCATGAGTTTTAATACATCAATGATTTGAAAACTAACAATAAATGAGGTGCATATCCTTATGAGTAGTATGTTAGGACCAGCTGAAGGCTGAAGTTCATCATATACACAAACGTTTTATAGTAGTTTAAGTAGAGAAATGTGTGTTAAGATATGTCGCTACATATCAAGGTACTATAAGGAATACTGGTTCAAAGAACCTGGACCAGATCACTCAGTAGAATAGCCGTGTGTAATGTGTATAATCTGGTGTTTTATTTTCAGCAAAATAATATTGTTTATTTCAGTAATGTGATTAATTTCAGTTTAGTTATTTTATGGTCTCGCTTTCTTTTAAGCTAAGTTGTTTTGATATTATAGTTATACAAAACTATGAAAATAATGTGTACATAGTTTTATGAGTAGAAATATGGAAGTTAAATTATAGCACAAAGGATTTGTTAGCACTGGAAATACTTGCTTCAAAAGAGAACTGTGCGTTGCTCAAGATTGAGAAACGCTGTCTCATTCTTTTCATGTCCATTAATCACTGGATGTAGTGAAGCTTTTCTCCTGAGTGGAATAATGAACAGTTAGATGGTGGTATTCCCTTATTTGACTAAACTGTGCCATAGAGGTTAGCAGACATCAATTTCAGTGTCTCCACTTTCTTCCACAGATGTGTTTTAGGCCCCTGTACTGGTGCCTGTTGCTATTCTTGGGGGAGGACAGAAAGAATTGGGCCTTCCTCCCCTTCCCTCATGCCCTCTGTGGTGAGCTCTGTACCCATGAGCACTGGTGAGGTCCTTATCCTTATTAGGAGTTTTATAAGAAGCAAAAACAAAATAAAACAAACAAACAAACAAACAAAACACTGTTTTCTGCTTGGCTTCTGGTTCATGACATTTGCACTCTGAAGATTTCTTCACTATCAGGGGCTTTTTCTTCTGTCCCACTATATGAGGCAAGGACCTTGTCAAGTCTGGATTTTGTAATCACAAACTAAAATGTGATCCCAATGCATCACTCTCTACAAAGACAACATGAGGATAATTTTTCTGAACTTGAGGGCCCTCTCCAGAAAGAGTAGCCTACAGGAAACTCTCCATTGTAGAAAAGGCATTGAAAGATTTTATCCAGAAAGCAGAGAGAAATAATTACTCCAAGTACAAGACCATTACAGTCAGTCAAGCAGTGGGAAGGATCCTGGCAAAGGAGTCCGATGACCTGGTGTGACTGCCTGAGTTACCTGAGGAAGGCATCGCTCTACATCACAGCAGAACTGAGCTGTGCCTGTCACGCCTGGTGGACAGGAACATGTCACCGAGTAGCTGTCTGCCATGCTGTGACAGAGGCATGAATGAAGGCCTGTGAAGAAGGGTGAATCTTCTCAGAGGAGAATCCCATGAAAGGCCCAGTGTATTTTTTAGGATTATCCTGAATAAAATGAAAGAAAACAGTTTATCCCAAAATACTGTACACGTTTCATATATTATTATGATATAACAGGGAACCCTAGTAGTTGCATATCTGCCTTTTTCTGAATCCGTACTGTTTATCAAGCCTCCTAAAATGTAATTTGTGTTTGCGTTCCTAAGTAGTCATGCAGAAATCGATGTTCCCAAACTGTCCGTCGAAAGCTGTTGTGCGTTCATTGCCTCCCTTTTGAGGACAGAAGTAATCTGGAAAATAATGTGCTCTGTCCCTGTAGGTGGCCCTCTGCTGTATGAGAATATCACCTTTGTGTACAACTCGGAGCAGCTGAACGGGACCCAGCGGGTTCTCCTGGATAATGTCCTGTCCGAAGAGCAGTGCCGAGAGCTACACAGCGTGGCCAGAGTGAGGACACGATGGGAAGGGAGCCCGACCTACCCTGCTGGCTGGTCCGCAGTCTGGGAGGGCCGTGGTTCAGGTCCACATGGATCCAGGGAATAAGGCCTGAAATGTCACTTGCTTTAAGATGAGAGCTTTGGTGGCGGGGTACTTTCTAGGCTCCAGGCTGGGATGATTTTCATTTTCCAGGTGGCTCTGGGTAACTGGTGGATTAAATCCTAGGACAGTGGCTCTCCAGCATGTGCCCTTCCTATCATTGGAAGTCTCTGGAGAAGTCTCTTTATTTTAATCAATAATTCACCAATGTATAAGCCATTTATATTCCACTTCAATAAAAAGTGTAACATTTTATAAGGAAAACGCAGAGTGAAGATTAAATAAAGATACCTCTTGATTTGGAAGAATGAATTATACCTGGATCCTAGAATAGAGTGGGAGTGGTTCCGAGTATGGACTTTGGCTCCCAGCTTTCTGGCAGCTGAAGCAGAACGGACCAGTGATTCGTCCCAGCGGTTGTCCTTGAGAAAGCATTTTCTTGCATTTTGTTTCCAGGGAATCATGCTCGTTGGTGATGGATACAGAGGGAAAACTTCACCCCATACGCCCAATGAAAAGTTTGAAGGTGCAACAGTCCTGAAGGCGCTCAAAGTAAAGTCCTCCCTGTGGGGTTGGGTTCCCAAGCATCAATCTAGAGGCATTTGAATGATAGATACAGGCAAGTTTAGGGAGCAAGTCTGAAATGGGAACTGTCGGGTGCTGGAAATTGAGCCAGGGCCTCCTGCATACTAGACTACACCTCCAGTCATGTCTGTTGTTTTAAATAATTCCTTCATTCTGTCATCCTTTTATTCAACTTTACATTTCCTAAGTTTGTACCTGACTGAAAAATGCAACCCCTGTCCTCAAGGGGCTTATGATCTAATTATGAAAAGATACCGAAACAGATAGCTATTCTCTATTGCAAGAAGTATTGTTAGAGAGGAATGAAGAATGTATTATGAGAGGAGAGCAGAGAGAGCAATTAGCGTTTACCCTTCCTTCCTTGGCCTATTGTCCTAGCCAAAATCTGCAAGTACCGCGTCTTGGGCAGCGCAGAGGTCGCCCCCCGTACTGGCTCAGTGAAGCCTAGTGTCTGCCTGTTTCAAGTCCTCCAGCAACCAACCCAGTAGTTTCTAATGTCTTTTTTTCCTTTCAGTTTGGTTATGAAGGCCGAGTCCCACTGAAGAGTGCCCGTCTGTTTTACGACGTCAGTGAGAAGGCTCGAAAGATCGTGGAATCCTACTTCATGCTGAACTCAACCCTGTATTTTTCCTATACACATTTGGTCTGCCGAACAGCCCTGTCTGGTGAGATTTCCCAGCCTGCACTTGTTCCGTTCTGCTCACCATGCAATGGGAAATACATCTCTGAAAATCTGTGTTCCTAAAAAAAAAGAAAAGGAACAAAAAAAGCTTCTGAATTCTTTATTTTTCCCATTCCTCTTTTTCTCCCTTTTGTTTCCCTAAAGATCCAGAAGACCTTACACTTTGCATGCTGTCTTTTTCCATCCATTTCTCCTAATTGCTAAGGTCAGAAAAATGTTTTTCTGTTCTAGGTTTCTTTTCTCAGAGAACCAGGAACTTGGACATTACAGTCGTTATGTCACAAGCATTGAGTAGAAACAGAGACAATGAGCCAATTATTAAGAATGGTTGAAAGGGAAAGTCTTCCTCACTCCCCGACCTGTGTCATTTCCTCTCTGCTTTCTTTCCTTCTACCTCCTTAAATGGGAGAAAAAGGATGTCACAGGAGTAGACATCACACTTGTGGGTTTTTAACTGAATAAAAATCATTTGTTTACACTTTCACGTTATCCTTATCCTTTTGCTGTCGCACATGAAGTGCTGTGCACGAAATGCATGAAATTTACACGTGTGTATTTATATCAGAGAACTTTCGTAGTCAAAGAGACGGGTATCCTTTGCCCGAAGTTTCACATCAAGCTCACGTCCAGCCAGCCCAGTCTCTTGACTGCTCGCCCACCGTTCTTCCTTCCTCCTGCGATGAGAGAAGAGTTATATCGTGTTTTTCTGTTGGAAGTTCCTGCACTTCATCTCTCATTTGTCACGTTCCTTTTGGTGGCAGGTCAGCAAGACAAAAGAAATGACCTCAGTCATCCCATCCATGCTGACAACTGCCTGCTGGATCCCGAGGCCAATGAGTGCTGGAAGGAGCCCCCCGCTTACACTTTCCGGGACTATAGGTACGGCCAGCACCTGCTTCAAACCAAGGTTTTACCCAACAGTTATCAAAACCCACAGAAGCTGAGAAGCCACTCTCTTTGGCTTGTTACCGTGTTCATCTCTGTGAAGCAGAGGTTCTCCATCTGCCTCGAGAAGTGCCGTTTGTATTTTTCCTAAACAGCATGCACATTTTGCAGCCTATTAACTAGAGTGCTTTTTAATGACTTTGTTTTGACTGAGACATAGCCTTTGTGGCAGATGTGCTTCAGTCTGAGAACATAAGCGTGACGTTCCAACACATGTAAGATCTTATCACGTCACTTAGCTATTAGTCACACCTATGAAGAACTGTGTCCACATTTCATCAGTAAGAAATTCGAAACTCAGAATAAAATAATATTTTATTCTATGGAAAGATACCTGCATATGTGACGAGAAGGATCAGGAGTTGTAGTCACCCTGTATATAATAGTGTGTTAATTACGACTATGCTGTGTCCTATTCAGGAACATTTTTTGAGCACCCCCTTGTCTGCAAGTCTGGGCTAAACCACAAGGAACTCTCCAGCTGGATTTTTTTTTTTTTTAAATCTCCTTTAGAGTAACTCTTTTTTTTTTTTTGTGGGTACCGGGAGGTCGACCTCAGGACCTCGCATGCCAACAGGCACCCATGCCGCTGAGCGATATCACGGCCCCTTTCTCGTATGTGGGATCCGGGAGTCGAACTCGGGCCCTCGCGCTTGCAAGGCAGGCGCTTATGCCGCTGAGCCATCTCACCGGCCCCTAGAGTAACTCTTATATGAAAAAAAAAAGAGAGTTATAAGCAATGAGGATGAGTTCAGATGGCTATATTAAATCCAATCTAGTTAGTAATTCTTTGGAGGAATTAAAATGTGAGATGAACTTTAAAACATAATTAAATCTTTAATGTGGGTGGAATCAATAAATACCTCAGGGGTATAACACAAACTTTATCAGATCTTACCTTCAAGGGCTTGGAGGGTCAATTATTTCGATGTCTACTTCAAAGGCAATTTATTGATCAGGTTGCCCTATTAGTATTCTATGATGATGATGTTGTAAGCAGTTAATTGTACGAACGGTTTTCCTTTCACTGTTACAGTGCTCTCCTATATATGAATGATGACTTCGAAGGAGGAGAGTTCATATTCACTGAAATGGATGCTAAGACTGTGACTGTAAGTAACTCTCTTCCCACAAATTTATTTAACCTTTTTTTTACAGTCTTGCCATCTTTCCATGGAACCATAAGCTATTGGATTTCGCAAGCTCAAGAATTTAAGAGGTAAATGAGTCCCATTTAATGTACAGATCATAAAACTTTAGAAGTGGGAACCCTCATACACATATTCTAGTCCACTTTAAAGATAGATAGATTAAATAATCGAGTTATTAAGGATTTGATTGTGATTGGATAGTAATTCATAGTAGACTAGGAACCAAAACCTAGATCTTCTCATTCTTCGTCAAGTAATCTGGTAGAAATATTAAAACATCAATTCCTAAGTTACCCAGATCTAGGACAGATCAAATGAATAGCTCCAAGAATAGCTCCAAGTAACTTGGTGTTCTTCATGCTTGGACTGAGCATGGCCTCTAAATCCATACTTACCAAAATGATTGTATCTAGGTCTATGTCTATGTGTATATATGGATATATATTATTGCAAGTGTAAGTAGTACACCTGTACCTGCAAATTGGTGTCCATACACACGGTTAAGGAAATCAAAATATTAAATTCAACCACTGTCTGCCTAAGCAAACCAATAACTATGGGAAAACCAGCCTATTTAACACTTGGAAACAGTATAGTTAGCATCTTTTAATCTTTAAGCCAAAGAGCACGCATCATGGTAGAAAAACCATTTTCCAGTTGAGGAAATCAAATTATAAATAGATCATCAGGTGTATCTTTCTTTTATACAAAATCTAAGTAGTTGGGACATGTGTACACAATAAACTTCAAGTTTTCCCTTATATTTCTGAAACTTTATGAGTTTTATACTTTTACTCTCATAGTTTGTATAATTTTCTAATCTATGATCACACATGACAAACTACTGTGGTATAATCAAGTGATATTAAAACTCTTTTACTGGGTTTAAAGAGGATTCCTATGAGGATAACCATTAAAATTTTCCTAGAAAGTTGTTATAATTAAGAAAAAGATATCTCATGCAATTGAATACAATGATTCATATTAAGAATGCCCTGATTCCTCAGAATTTTCTGGAAGAAAGTTTCAATATTAATTTGGAAATTGTCTGATGCTTCATCATCTGTGAAATTAAATCAAGATTGATGAAATAGATTGGCATTTAAAAATCTCTATACAAGATTCTCACTTTTGGGAGAGCTGTGTGTAGAATGCATTTTATTTCTGATTTCTGCTAACCCTGAAACAGGTAAAAAATGTTTGCCTGTTGTACATCTTGCTTGAAAATCAGAAATCGGAGACGGTTGAAAAGATTTCTTTGGTTCTTCTCCACCTAGTGGTCATCGTTGTAAGTGTTCAATGTTTGGATGCCTGAAATACTAATTAGTTTAAGTCCAGTTAACTGGAACTCTGGCTTATAAACATGTGAAAGCAGAAAATATTCCTCTTTTACAGATCTATAATTTTAAGAAATGGTGTAACTATTTTTAAAAGCATTGACTCTAACCTCCCCTTTAAAAAAGTAAGTGAAAAAACTGACTTAAATTTGTAATCCAAAAGTTCAGTAATATTTTATATTAAAGCACAAGGCAAAGATCTTAGGCTATTTCATATATAATTAGAATTCTTAGTTAAGAATTCTAGATATTCTCAAAATTATGGAATTGTTAGTTCTTATCTCCTTTCCCATAATAAATGTATTCTAATTTAGTGGCAAAGGAAAATAGCCAGTTTTCTGTTTCAACTTCCCTTAATAACTGTAGAAAATAGAGCAAGGAAAGGCTCTATTTTCAGGGCCGGTGATATGGCTCAGCGGCATAAGCGCCTGCCTGGCAAGTGCAAGGTCCTGAGTTTGACTCCCTGTACCTACATACAAAGGGAAAAAGGGCCAGTGATATCCCTCAGGGGCACAAGCACCTACTTGCAGGTGCAAGGTCCTGAGTTTGACCCCCAGTACCCACACACACACATACACACACACACAAAAAGGCTCTATTTTCTAACTTGCACCTACACAAGGAATTAAAGTCTTCTAAGTCTCTTACTTTGGATAAGATCTGAAGATTGTCTGATTAATGGACTGGTGACTGAATGTTTAGATTCACTATGGACAAGTACATCACAGATGCTTGTCTCCCTCTCAGCCATCATTTAGATGGTGTATTAATCAGCTTTCCCACTGATAGGAGAAAATCCCTGACTCACAATTTAAAGGAGGAGAGGTTTATTTTGGTTCACAGTTTTAGACTAGTTAGGCCATGGTTGGCTGGCTCTGGGGCAGAAGCATCATGGCAGAGACCATGGTGGAGAAAAGCTGCTCAACTCATGGAGACCAGGAAGCAATGTGAGAAGGAAAGGACCAGGGATGAGATCACAGTGGTGTGGGTCCCACCCCCCAGGCGCCCACCACAGCCAACCAGGCCCCACCTCATAACAGCGTATTCAGCTATGACCTCATCAGTGGATTATTCCCTACTGAGGGTAGCACATCCCTGATCCAGTCACTTTCCAAAAGCCCCACCTGTGGACACATGAGATGCGAGGGATATTTTAGATCTAAACCAAAACAAACAGAAAACAAAAGGAATGTGTAAAAATCACACTTCAAAGATAGTATACTTGGAAGATAATGAGTTCTTTTCAGTAGCGGTATTAATTTGTAAGAGAGGAATTAAGGGTTCTGGGGTTTTCTGTGCAAGACTGAAGGAGATCAGATTTGACAAGTTCCATTTATTTCATGAAAAAAATTAAATTTGATGTGAATGGGGCTGTGTTACAAAAGTATGTTTGCAATCACCGCGTTTCCCCCAAAATAAGACTTACCTGGGAAATAAGATTTACCTTGTCATTACCATGGTGAAGGTAGTGTCATGCAGAGTTTATATGTCACTATTCTTTTGTTCAGTAGCTACTCTGAGATGGCAGGTAAGACAAGGATATGCTGATTGGGCCTGGCATTTTTGATCTCTAATTTTCAAGCCCGATTATTTTCTGACTATGTCTTATTTTCGGGGAAACATGGCATTTGTCTAAACTTGAGAACATATTTTCCTTTAGAAGCCATGTTATCAAGGGAGACAGGTTCGTTAAAGCGTGTTGATTCCGCCATGCGCCGACATGTGACCGGCCAAGCTCCCTACGTGGTGAGATGCATCTTCGCGATCCCTGAGTGGCCGCACACCTGTAATCAGTACGGACTGCGTCAGGCAGTTGATAGCTTGTTTTCCTAAACTTCCCCAGACTTCTTCACACTTCTGATTGCATCAGAGAGAAAACACTAAATTGTCCCCACTCCCCTTCTTTAATATTGTGAGCCGTTGCTACCAAGACCTGCTGATCACATAGAAGCTGTAGCCACCAGGGAATGAGTGTCCCAGAGAACGTGAAAGCTCAGCGCCCGGGCCACTTACTAAGTAGGCTTTTCTGTCACAGGCCGCAGGCCTCACACATCGTGTGTTGCACTGTTGCTGTGTGGAAATGCACAGGAAGCTCTTTCTCTGGATAATTGGAATCAGACTGAATCTGAAGGCATCGCTCACTAGTAAACTCTCTAGATCGTCAGCAGCAGAGTCACCTTGACAAAGCTACTCTGGAAAAAAACCCAAAGCATTCCTTAATTATTGTGACTGGGAGAAAAACTAGAAATTGACTGCTTCTTTCTGTTCTTCCCCTTAATAGCCATGCACACAAACACCCAGGCACACAAATGCATACACACTTAAGCACCGCCCCCCCCAAGCCTCTGACTTCTTGACTCTTCCACCTACCTCCGATTTTCCATACACCATGGCACACTCTGGGAGTGTACATCTTATGTATTATTCACAGACTTCAAAAAAATGTTGAGGTGTTCTCATTTTACGCAGAGGGAAAACATTTTCTAATGAGCCTATACCAATTGGAGTCAGTTCAGAAAATAGCAAGTTAGAGTGGTCCCTCTTATCATGCAGTAAAATGATTACTACAATTTACCTTTGCTTTACTTTAAGTTCTACTATAGACTCGGTAAAGTGTCAGTGTTTCCCAAGGAGGGAGGGGTGCTCTCAGCTCACATCAGCTGCGTCTTTAAACACAAAACTAAGGCCCCTAACACTCAGTTGTTTAAGCTCAACTTGAAGGACCTGCTGGTTGATCTGGCTTTAGCATGAGCAAAGCATCTGTGTGCAGGGTAAGTGTATGTTTAATATTTATGGAATTACAAGGAAATGAAGGGGACATCTGGGGTGCCAGAACAGTTTTAATACTGGCCTAGGTAGTGGTTACATGAATGCCCCATTTCTAATACTTTCATTGCATATTTATGTTTTATGTATTCCTCACAATCCAAAACTTTTAAAAGCCAAGGACATAAATGTGCTTTGCTCATGCTAAAGCCATATAAATGAATTAAAGGAGAATTTTTGCCTTTTGGGGATCTGCAGGCTATGTGAAGAGCATGTATGGAGTAATTGGTGGCACATTCCTGTAATCCCAGCACTCTGGGGGGCTGAGAAAGGAACATAACAGCTTCAAGCCCAGCCTGGGCAATTTAGCAACTTAGTGAGATGCTGTCTCAAAAAAAAAAAAAAAAAAAATTACAAGGGGCTGAGAATATAGCTTAGTGAAGGCCCTGGGTTCAGTCCCCAGTCCCACAAAAACATCGTTTCGTGATGTTGGTATTATTTTGACTGTACCTTGGTTTTAAACATGAGAAAACTGAGACATATTATTCTGTCTTTAATATCAGGATTCTGTTATCCTTTGATTAAACCATAGCCCAAGTAATTCCACGGAGGGAAATGGTCATGGTATAAAAATCAAAAGTCTAATTTTTGCTTTCTTTCTCAGGCCTCCATAAAGCCCAAGTGTGGGCGTATGATCAGCTTCTCATCTGGAGGAGAGAACCCGCATGGGGTGAAGGCAGTCACCAAAGGCCAGCGGTGCGCTGTGGCTCTGTGGTTCACCTTGGACCCACTCTACAGAGAGTTGGTGAGTTCCGGACACGTGAGGGAAGCTGCTTAGACCGGCCCATGAACTGATCTATCCGAAAAAGCCTTCACTTGTCCTATATCCCTGCAGGGTCCTGAGAGATCAGGATAAAACTTCGACAGAATCTCTTCTGGTCCTGTTTTCTAAACAAGAGCAACATTTGCTGATAGATCCCGACTTAGCAATTACACACAAAGCTTTTATAGCGGGACTCTGAGGAAAACAGTAGGGGCTGCGAAGGCAATTTTTTTATCTGAATTGAAATAAGTGGAGATGTTTGCAGAAATAGATCCATCAGTAATATTTAGCAACTGATAATTAGTACTGAACTCAATGACAAACGGTAGCATCAGAAGACAGGAAAGATGTTCTGCTGGTTTCCAGAAGACTGCGAAATGTACTATTTTCTTGAAAAATCATTGAAAAGGTCATTGAACAGTTTACAAACCATGCAGAAGAATATGAAGGAATCTGAAAGATTATGATTGGTACTTTTATTAAAGAAAATATTAAAATAATATTATATTTGAAGTAACCAAGGATACACAGGCTGGATAAGATGATATGACCTGGTCCTTTTAGATGACTTTCCACCAATGTAAAAAGCATGGGTTAACACCGATAAGAAGCGCCTGGGAAAAAACGTGTGTTCACTACTGTCTTTCATTTTGTCACCACTGCTTGGTAAAATTGTCTGCCTTTGAAGTGCTGACCAATGGCACCTTTGCAGGCCCAGCCCATTGCTTAGTCTGGACACTAACATTGCAACCAAAACCTCCCACGGTGTGACTTCAGCGTCTTCTTCAGCCCCAAGTATTGATGAAGTCATAAATCTCTAGTCTAAAACGTGACATTCTATGTGAATTTCCTTGTTAGGCCCCCAAATTGAGTCCAATTTCATCAGAAGCTGTTTGAAAATAATCCACTTTTCGCATATTCTTCCCACCATCAAAACCAAATTGCAAAGTTTTTTGCCCACATTCCCTGAGTGCTCTTCCATACATTGTATAAAAGTTTGTAGGAGGGCTGGTGAGATGGCTCAGCGGCTTAAGTGCCTGCCTGGCAAGCGCGAGGTCCTGAGTTCGACTCCCGGAACCTACATACGAAAAAAGGGCCGGTGATATCGCTCAGCGGCATGGGCGACTGCTGGCGCGCGAGGTCCTGAGGTCAACCCCCGGTACCCACAAAAAAAGAAAAAGTTTGTAGGCGATTCACGGTGCACCTGGGAGACTGTGCGAGGGACAGAGGTGAAGAGATCTCTCTCTGACCACAAGGACAGTGGAGAGATCAACAAGGAGATAGGAAATGCAGATAGAAGGATGTGCTTTGCAGCAGGAAAAGCAAGAAGATGGCGGTAAACTCAAAGTGACAGGTGGCAGAGGGAACAGAGCATAGAGTCCCCAGAACACTCAAGGATCTCCTTCACCTGTAGATCTTTTCTTTCCCTGTATGTTTTGACCTCCAGATTACCAACTTCCCTCCAAAGCAGTCCTCCTGTACCTGGGTAAATGAGTGGACTCTGAAGATAACAAATTGTTGAAAACAGCCTTACTACTTAAACTTAATTCAGCAGGTGATTTAATTCTTCTGTATTCAACTCTCTTTTCCAGCATATTGTTCTACCAAAATCAATTAACCCAAAGTAAGTTCTCTACTCCTTCCTAATCAGGAAAAGTACCATGAAGCTTCTCCTCCAGTCTTCAGGCAGTAGCGGCATCTAGTGGCCACACTGGAAAATGACAAGAGTCTCTTTCTGCAGCTGAGAGAAAATTTAGCCTGTGCTGTAATTGGCAGACTTTGCTACACACTGGAATCACCTGGGGGAGCTTGACAAACTACAATCATCTGGCTTCTGTCTTCACAAATTCTGATTTAATTGGTACAGGATGTGATCTGGGTGGCAGGAGGTTTAAAAGCTTCCCAGGTGAATCAAATTTGCAGCAGTGTGTGGGAGCCCCCTGCTTAAATGCCTTCTCTCAAATCGAATCCCTTAGCAAGGAAAGCTTACCTGTGAGCAGGGCACTAAAGCGTGCATTACAGGTACTCAGTTCTCAAGGAGTACTTAGGCACATAAACGCTCGGCGACATCAGGATATTAAAATCTTCATGCATATCAGTTGCAACTCTTGAATTTCATTCCTTTCATGGGAGACATGATGGTAATAGTCTCTGTGGCGATAAAATGTTAAAGTTCTGCATCTGTGTCAATTTGTCAGTCACAGAGATTTTTTCTCCTGTGTTCATAAAGCAGTATTTGGGCACTTAATAATGTAACAAATATTTTTTCTGGCATTTGTTATATTTGGTCTTTTTAGTTTCCTTTATGTCAGCATCATTCTCAATTGTAAGCACTTGCATGAAAGAAGCATTGTTTCCAAGTGATAAAACAGCTATTTTTATAACTTCCTGCATCATGTAGTATGTTAAGGACGACATAGGAGGATACAAACTAGTTGAGACGTAGCCTCTATTTTCAAGGAGCTTGAAGTCAAATCGGAGGGAGAATACAGAGGCCAAAGAAATTACAGCATAGGACAGACTTTGGTAAGAATTATCAGCAGGAAGAGAATGATTTACGGTCTACAGAGAAGCAATCAGGAAAGAGTTTGTTGAGGAGCTGTCATTTGAAATAAGCTTTACAGGATAGTAAGGTTTTTTTTTTTAAGTGCGTGTTAATTAGAATAGTAACGTTCATTTGGGGCAAGTGTTACATTTGTATAACATACCTTGATCACTTTCAATCACTTTTACCTGGTTCTTCTTTTCCTGGCCCCTCACTGCTTCCCTTCCCAATTTCTAAGAATCTACCTTCCAGTTTTCTCTCATCTCTCCTTTATTTTATTCATTCATTTATTCATATTTCAGGTTTCTCATATAAGAGGAAAAATATGATATTCAACTTTCTGAGTCTGGCTTATTTTGTTTAACATAATGTTCTCCAGTTCCATCAATTTTCCTGTAAATAACATGGTCTTAGTCTTCTTTCAGGCTAATAATCCATTGTCCATATATACTGCATTTTCAGTATGCATTCATTTATTCATGGGAATCTAGGCTGTTTTCACAGTTTAGATATTGTGGATTGAATTGAATTGCTATAAACATGGGTATGCATGTAATGCCATAGTATGCTGTCTTTAATTCATTCAGGAATATATCTAGAAGTGATACAGCTGAATCAAATGGTATTTCTACTTTTAGATTTTTGAGGAAACTCAATATTGCTTTCCGAAGCAGTTGTACTGGTTTACAATCCCACCAATAATGTAGGAGATTTCCTTTTTCACCCACATTCTCACTGGTATTCATTGTTTTTGTACACTTGGTGATAACCATTGTGGCTGGAGTGAGATGGAATCTCAACATGGTTTTGATTTGTATTTTTCTAATGACTAAATATGTTGAATATTTTTATATGCTTATTGGGCATTTCTACTCCTTTTGAGAAGTGTCTCTTCAGTTCATTTGCCCATCTTTTGTTTGGGTGTCTCAGGGGAATTATTTTTGTTGTTGTTGTTCTTTATATATTCTAGGTATTGGTCCTCTATCAGAAGAGCAGCTAGCATAGAACTTTTCCCATTCTATAGGTTATACCTTCACTCCTATTGTTTCCTTGGTTGTGCAGAAGCTTTTGAATTTGATGTAATTTGTTGATTCTTGATATTATTTCCTGTGGTATTAGACTCCTATTCAGGAAATCTTTACCTGTGCCTATGGCTTCAAATATTCCCCATATGTTATTTTCCAGCAGTATCAAAGTTTCTGGTTTTATATCTAAGTGTTTGATCCATTTTTGTTTGATTTCCCTACACACTGAGAGATATGGATCTAGTTTCAATTTTCTGTATGTAGATATCCAGCTTTCCCAGCACCATTTATTTAAGAGCCTGTCTTTCCTCCAGTGTATTATTTTTTTGCCCTTTGTCAAAAATCAGATAGCTATAGGTACACAGGTTGATTTTATGTTTTCTGTTTTATTCATTGGTCTACCTTTTGTGTGTGGGTCAATATCATATTGTTTTTGTTACTGTGGCTTTGGAGTATAATTTGGCTCTGGTATTGTCAGCCTCCAGCATTGCTCTTTTTGCTCAAGATTGGTTTGGCTATTTTTTTTCTGATTTCATATTAATCTTAGGGTATTCTTTAACTCTGTGAAGAATATTTTTGCAGAATAGAAAGTGCACTGAATCTTCAGACCATGGCCATTTTAACAATATTAGTTTTGCCAATCCACAAATAAGGGGCATTTTTCCATTTTCTAAGGTCATCTTCAATTTCCTTCTTTAGTGTGCTGTCATTTTCATTGTAGAGGTCTTTCGCCTCTTCAGTTAGATTGATTCCTAGATATTTCATTTTTTTGAAGCTATTTTGAATGGAATTGTTTTCATGTTCTCTTTTCAGTGAGCTCATTATTGGTATATAGCAACACTACTAATTTTTTGTGTGTTGATTTTGTATCCTGCCAGTGTACTGAATTTGTTCATCACATCTAAAAGTTTTCTGGTAGTTTTTTGGGGTCTTCAATATAAAGAATCGTGTCATATGCAAATAGGGATAGTTTAACTTCATTTTCTATTCATATCCCTTTTATTCCTTTCTCCTCCCTGATTACTCTAGTTGAAGTTTCAAGTAATGTATTGAACAAGAATAGTGAGTATAGACATCCTTTCCTCATTCCTCAATTTAGAGGAAATACTTTGTTTTTCTCCATTCAGTATGATGTTGGCTGTTTGTCAAATGTGGCTTTTATCAGTTTGAGATAAGACCCTTCTATTCCTATTTTCATCAGGGTTTTTATCATGAAGGGATGTTGGATTTTGCCAAAGGCTTTTTCTGGGTCTATTGAGATAATTATGTGATTTTTATCCCTTATTCTATTTATGTAGTGTATTACATTTATTGATTTATGTATGTTGCACCATCTATCCTTGCACCTCAGGGGTGAAACCAGTTTGGTCATGGTGAATGATCTTTTTAATATGTTGTTGAATTGTGTTTGCAAGGATCTTATTAAGGAGTTTTGCATCTGTGTTCATTAGGGATATTGGTATACGGTTTTCTTTTATGTTGAGTCCTTGTCTGATTTTGGCATCAGAGTAATGGTGGCTTCACGGAATAAGTGTGGAAGAATTCTTTTCCCTTCTGTGACATGGAAAATTTCGAGAAGCACTGGTGTTAGTTCCTCTCTAAAGGTCTAGTAAAATTCAACAGTAAATCCATCAGGTTCTGCACTTTTCTTAGTTGGTAGAGTTTTTATTATTCTATCAATTTTCTTGCATATTATGGATCAAGTTAGATTTATTATATCTTCTTCATTCATTTTTGATAGGCAGTATGCACCTAGGCATTTATCCATTTCTTCTAGATTCTATGATGTATTGGACTACAAGTTTTCAAAATAATTTCTAGACATGGCCTGGATTTCAGTGATGTCTGTTGTAATTTTTCCTTTCTCATTTCTAATTGTGTTGATGTGGGCCGTCTTTCTCTTTATTTTGATTTCATTGAGGACTTACCCATCTTTGTCTTTTCAAAGAACCACTTCTTTGATTCATTGATTCTTTGTAGTTTTTTTTTTTCCTTAGTCTTAATTTCATTAATTTCTATTCTGATCTTTATTTATTTTCTTCTACTGATTTTGGTGTTTGGTTAGCCCTCTTCTTTTTCTAGGACATTGAAGTCCATTGTCAGGTTATATATTTGGGATTACTCAGATTTTCTAATGGAGGCACTCATAGCTGTAAACTTCCCTCATGAAACTGCTTCGTGTTCCACAGATTCTGATTATGTTGTTGTTTCTATTATGATTTGCTTTTAGGATGTTTTAAATTTCTCCCATGGGTTCTTCCATGAAGCACTGATCATTCAAGAGTTTATTATCCAATCCATGTGTGTGCATATTCTCTAAGATTTCTTTTGCTATTGATTTCTAGTTATTCCACTAAGATCTGATGCTGTAGGATGTACAAGATTATTTCAATTTTTTTCTTTTTATTGAGAGTTGCTTGATGGCCTCTAATAATGATTTGATAATGATTTATTTTAGAGAAAATTCTGTGGACTGCTGAAAATAATGTATATTCTGCTGTTGTTGGATGGAACACTTTGTAGATATCTGTTCGATTCATATAATCTATAGTATAGTTTAACTCTGAAATTTCTTTGTTGAATTTTTGCCTGGTTGGCCTATCTATTTTGGAGAGTGGGGAATTGAAGTCCCCCACTGTTTTAGTTGCTTTTCTCATTGCTGAGACAAAATACCCAACATACAAAAGTTAAAGGAAGAAAGGTTTATTTGGCTCACAGTTTGTAGAGGTTTCAGTCCATGATTGGCCAGCTCCAGGCAGGGTGGCATGGCAGAGGGGCATTGCAGAGGAGAAACAGTGCATGGCAGGCAAAAGACAGCAAGCTATAAACTACAAGTAACTAACAGCAAGCCTCTTTCTGTCTCTTATATTGTATCCAGGCTACCCACCCTTAGGGTGGATAGTGCTCACAACTTTAATGCTAGCACCATTAATCAGCCTAGCACCATGAATCAATCTCACACTCTAGGTCCAGCCACCTCTGAAAAAGCCCTACCTATGATCATATCAGGTTTTGGAGGGACATCAAAACACAAGCCATGACATTCTGCCCTGGCCCTCCAAACATTCCTTTATTCAAAAGGCATTTAGTCCATATCCAGGACTTGTCAAAGTTGTAACAATTTCAGCACTGCTGAAAAGTCCAAGTCCAAAGTTTCCTCTGAGATTTAAGGCAAACTCTAAGCTCCAAGACCCTGTACAAATGAAAAGAAAATTAAACACTTCCAACATTCAATGGCAAAAGGTAGAAATTTCCATTCCAAAAGGTACAAATAGGGAGATAGAAAGCAATGGGAGCAAAGCAAGACCAAAATCCAGCAGGGCAAACATAAAGTTCTATATGTCCATGTCCAGCACCCAAGGCAATGTTTGGCAAGATATGAATTCCAAAGGGTTTGGATAGCTCTGCCCCTATGGCACTGTGGTGGTTGTAGCTCCCACGGGATCTCTCTTGGACTGGTTCTGCTCCCTCCTTGCAGCTTTCTTCAGATGATCCATGTTCGTGGCTTCTCCAAACTTCTGGGGTCTCCACTTGTACCTTTGACTTCACACTCACAGATTTACAAACTGCCCTCTCAGGGGCGCACTGCCTGGCCTCCCAGTCCTTCTTCTGAAATCTGGATGGAAGCCTTCCTGACCCCACAACTCTTGCATTTTGCATGAACCTAAAACCAGCACCATGATGATGCCAAGGTCTGCCACCAGCTAGAGCAGTACTATCAGGCTTCCTTCTCTCTTGACTGTAAGGGTTGAGTGTCTATGAACCAAATCTTGAGGAACAACTTTGCTAGGCCACCAGCATTCTGGGATGTAGTGCTCTGGGGCTCTCTTCTCAAAACAAAGTCATTCACTATTGCAATTTTGAGGCTGCAAAGGGTGGAGTTCTGCTGCTTCTTGTGATGTCCTCAGAGCATCTTTTCTATTCTCCTGTTCCTTCTTCAAAATCAAGATCTCTGCTCTGTCTTTGCAGTGCACAGCTTTACTGGTGCTTCCTTTCTGAACAAACTCACAATGTTTTAAATCATTCTGCTGGGTGCTTTGCTTTTCTCAACATAAATCTGGCTAAAATCCCCGAACAGTAGCCATGCCACCACCTCAACATTAGACTGTCTTGAAATTTCTTCTGCCAGATTAATTAGCCTGCCATGTTAATCTCAGTCTCAGATAAAGTCCCTGGACAGGAGCAAAATGCAGACTATCTTTCTGCCAAGGTATACACACATGTTCTGGAGTCCAACAGCCAATGCTGTCCTTCCCAACAGAAACCTCCTGAGCCTGATCTTTACTGGCATCATTTCTATCAGCATTCTGATCTTTTGAACTCTGACCAGAATCTCCCATGAAGTAAAGCCTAAGGCATTCTGGCTCTACTTTTTCAGCCTGCATCTCCGAAATTTTCCAAACTCTTCCAACAAGTCAGTTCCAAAGGCTTCTGAACCACATGGTCAGGTATGGACACAGCAACAACCCCTCTTCTCTGGTACCGAATTCTGTCTTAGTTACTTTTCTCTTGCTGAGACAAAATACCCAACACCCAGAAGTTAAGGGAGGAAAGGTTTATTTGGCTCACAGTTTGTAGAGGTTTCAGTCCACAGTCAGCTGGCTCCAAGGCAGGGTGGCATGGCAGAGAGACATCACAGAGGAGAAACATTCATGTCAGGCAGAAGACAGCAAGCAGCAAGCAACAAACTATACATAACTAACAGCAAGTCTCTTTCTGTCCCTTATATTGTATCCAGGCTACCCACCCTTAAGGTGGACAGCATTCACAGCCTTAATGCTAGCATTGCACCATGATTCAATCACACACTCCAGATCCAGCCACCTCTAAAAAAGCGCCACCTATCACCACATGAGGCTTTGGGGGGACATCTAAACACAAGCCATGACACCCACTGTGACCTTTTGGTGTTTGTCTGTCCTCTTACAGCAAGTAGTGTTTATTTTATGAATTTGCTTATGGCAAATTTCCTGCATATGTGTTTATAATTGCTACCTTTTCTTGATTAAAGATTTCCTTTAACAATATGTAATGATCATCTTTGTCTCTTCTGACAAATTTCAGTTCGAAGTCAACTTTGTTGAACAGAGTATCATCAAAAATATGGTGAATATTTAAATTTTTAAAATTTATTATAGAGAAAGAAACATGGCCTTTAATCTCCCTGAAAACATTCCTGCTAACTTTAAACATACTAATCTCATTATTCTTGCTACTTTCTGAAGCAGTTCTGGAGATCTTCTTTCATAAGTGTCCTAAGTAGTGCTTTTGTGGCTGTCTTCATGTCCTGAATCAATTCAAAACATTTACATTTCATGGTCAGGTTGACTTTGGCGAACAGTGCCAGATCCAGTGAATGTGGATGAGGACACACCATAATGTTTTTAAGAGTCTCATTTCCATTGACGGCACTTAGCGGCAACAGTCACCATATTGTTTGTCACTACTTATAAAGACATTCAAGGAAGGTGACTTACATAACTGCTTCAGAAAGCAACAAGAAGAGTGAATAAGTATATTCAAAGCATGGGGGAGTATTTTAAGAGGGACTAATGGCAATGTATCTTTTACCATTTTTTAAATTTAAACTTTCACCTTATATTTCGATCACACCACAGAACTACTCCTGTGTTACTCCTGTGTACTTTCCTGCTCCAGCTGCTTAGAGTATTATTTTCCAGCCTTTTATATTCAGTCTGTTTATGTCTATGGAAATGAAGTGTGCTTCTTACAGACAACATATAAATGGCTCTTTTTTTTCCTACTAAAAAGAAGGAGGAGGAAGAGGAAGGATAGGGAAGGCCTTCTTCCATGAATGTGTATTTATTCACCGAATATAAAGGAGTCCTTGCCAAATGTCAGTAGGTTTTCTGTGCACTGGAAATATGGCAGTGACCAAGGAGATAAGATTCCCAGCTCATCACACTGTAGTGGAAAGAAGCAGAAAACAGATAAGCAAAAATATAAATAATTGAAATATTTTCTGATTATGCTGAATTATTGGTGGAAAATGGAACAAGGTAGCAGTTGAGAGTGATGAGCAATATTGGATATTGGGCAGTCTCTTCCAATACTTGATATATGAGCCACAACCTGAATGACAAAAGATAAACACCTGGAGTGGAGTATTCTAAGCAGAGGACAATTTAGGAAGGCCCAGTGACAAAAGAGTCCTTAAAGTAATCCAGAAAAAAAGAAGAGTCTGGGGTTATATCTTAGTGATATAGTGTGTTGCCCTGGGTTCAATCCACAGCACAAAAAAGGAAAAGAGAAAGACCAGAAGGAAGAAACAAATGAAGGTAGGAAAGAAGAAAGAAAAGAAGAAAGGGGAAGAGAGTGAGGGAGGAAAGGGAGGAAGGAAGGGAGGAAGAAAGGAACAAAGGAGGAGTGCTTGGAACATGTTGCAAGCAAGGGAGTGGTATGAAAAGAAAATACAGAAAAGACAGGTACCAGATGTAGGTCCAGTAAGAAATGTGAGTTTTATTCTAACTGGTGGGAAGACATTGTGCCCCACCCCTTCCAGTAAGTACCCAGTCCTGAGAAATTACTGGATCCACAAAATTGGTTTCGCTTACATGTGCACTTAGCTTTAATAATAAGAGAGATGGTGAAAGAAGTGGAAAGTTTGAGATGGATTTTCACGTAGACCAACTGGGTCTGCGATGAGGGATATGGGACAACAGAAAAGACAGGATTCAGAGCTCATCCAGAGGAGCGCTTCATCCAGACAGGGACTGGGGAATTCTTTGGAGCGTGCTGTCTTCAGTCCTTGAGGACAGCTAGGAAGTTAGAGAGTTGGACTATAAGGTGAGGAGAAGGAAGGAGACAAAATAGGCTGAAGAAGACAGAGAGATTTGAATCTGTAATTTCTCATGATCACATTCAGACAACTGAACCTAGAACTTCCAGCAATTGGAACTCCTTACAGTGTCGTGATCTCTGAGCAAGATGAGGATGTGGCCAGATTTAAGTAAGCAGGGTCCGTGAGAAGCCTTTGAGTTGTGAAACAGGGAGACCAACGTGGAGGCTTCTGAATCAACTGAATTACAACTGATGAGGCCCTAAACCAGTGGTTTTCAAGAAGAGGCATTTGCCCTCCAGGGGGCATTTGGCAATCTCTGGAGACATTTGGTTGTCACAACTTTGAGAGACGTTATTGGCTCCTTGTACTAAACAGGGGCCAGGGGTGTGGCTGAACATCTCCAGTGCACAGGATGGCCCCACACAACAAGAAGTTATTTGGTCTAAAATGTCAGTAGTGCCAAGGTTGAGAACCCCTGCCCTAAAATAATGTGATAGTAAAATGCCTCGAAGTCAAAGGGACAGAAACTGGAGAAAGGTCAGGACCATAAGGTTTATCAGAAGCAAAAAACCATGGTCAGGCTTTGAAGGCAAGTGGTAGTCTGGGGTGGGCAGAACATGAAGAAGAAGAAATCTGTGGGGAGGAAATGGTAAGTTCAGTCTGAACACTGAACCTAATTGGAGATGGCAGTGAGATCATGAGGTAGCAAAAGGAGTGAGTGGCTGAACACACAGTACAGCTCTGCAGGAACAAAACCTTGGAAAGGAGTTGCTAAGGACATGAGTGTCAGGACCAGGACCCTGTCTGGGAACGAAGATGAGGTTTAATCCTCAACTGGATTTAGCGCCGGTCCACACACAGATGGAGGCCCGGGAGCATTCGGGAAGCATCTGCCGCTGGGACTGGTGATTTTTCTTGTAACAGAAATGTGTCACTTGTCTTTTTTGCAGGAGCGAATAAAGGCCGATGAAGTGATTGCAATTCTGGATCAAGACCAGCAAGGGAAGCATGAACTGAGTATCAACCCCAAGGATGAGCTATAAAAATGAGCAAGAATGTTCTATCAAATATTTATTTAAATTGTTAATCTTAGAAGAACCTTTTTATTTTTGTACAGAGCCGGGGTATAAATTAACAGGTCAATATGAGTCATTCGATCTCCCCTCTAGCAATGCTTGCTTCTTCTGACTCTGCCTTGCTCGGTTTTCTTCAGTTACCCTCTCAAAGCCCAGTCACCAGTCCGTACACACAACACACACTGCACACATGCACCCCATCACACAAACAAATACCATACACACAACACACCACGCCAACTGTGCACAGCATACGTACAACACAGTACATACAGACATGTACCACATGCAAAGTAACACACAGACATACAAACACACCACACACAATGCACCATAAAAACATGCAGAGACACACCATACATATGACACATCACACAAACATACAAACACACACCATACCTACAAAAAATACATAAATATATAAACCACATAGCACAACACAAACAAATGCACCACACAAACAGCATACTAACACACTCCACAAACATATAACGCACAAATACAGAAACATATGCCATGCACAAATATGACACCACACAAACATACACACACCACACAAACACCCACCACACAAAATACACAAAATCCCACCATGTATACCGTGCGGAAATATACACCACACACACAAACTGACCCCATACCCAGACATACACTACACAAAAAACACAACACGCACATGCACAGAAACACACACACACCACACACACTTCGCTGTGCATCCAAAGGTCAGAGAGAATAAGCCGGTCCTTGGTGAAAGCACAGCTCTCCTGCGCGCCCCAGTCCTAAAGTTAGCCTGTGCCTTGCTCTCAGCAGCCCTTCTGGCTTGGTGCCTTTCAGCGGCATCTGCCCCGGGTGCACTGGCCCTGAGCTTGGCCTCCTCTGTCCCCAGTGCCAGCTCAGCTTGGTGAAGCCTCTGGTGGAGTCTGCCTTGCCTTGGCCCTCAGGGGCATGGAGGGCACCCAGGCTCCAGGAAGGAACCACAGACAGGACTGTGAGACGGGTCACCGGTCTTTCCAGGGCCCCCGTGGTGGAGCTGAGGCTCTGGCCTTTTCACCAGAGAGGAAACTTACACTGGAAGCTTCGATCCCTCCCCACCGCCAGTGTTCTGGAAGGACTGTCCTGGGAGTTGTGTCTTTAAAATGTCACATAGAAGCTGAAGTGGAATGGCCTTGACTTGGCGACTTTGGAAGAAAACCTTCAGTCCCACGTGGCGCGGGGCACCATGGCGGGGCTGCTGGCACACAGCAGCCGCTGGTGAAGAGGAGTGCTTCGTGTTCAAGTCAGAAAAACACATCCCTGTCGACCCCAGTCTTCATCCGCCCTTCCTCGTGGTCGCTGTCCAGCTCACAGATCCGTGCTTGCGTCTGAGTTGTTTAATAAAGGGACCCTTATTTTAATATCTGGTTTTCACTTGTCTTCTCCCAAGATGTGTTTTATATTCAGATAGTGGTTTTGTGACCCCCACAGGAGCTTTGGTGACAACCCAGGAGCAACGCCATGCTGCTTTTACTCTGCTCGCAGGCACGGGGTCCAAGGAAGGTGGGAACCTACCTTGGAAGGAACAGAGGTGGTTGGCGAACTGAGCTGTGCATCCCGAGAACGTCTGGTTCTTGAGCCCAGTGCTGAGGAGGACCTTGCAGAGACGCTGCTCACTGTGTTGGGGTTCTTCTACCCGCAGGGAGCCTGGGACGTGCTAAACTACTGGGAGGTCACCTACTTTGCTGGGTGGCACCACTGGAGGGAAAATTTACTTTCTACCGTTTACCATCTTGGTTAATGGTAAGAAAACATTCTCCAAAACAAAACCAAAAAATGAGCTGTGACTGATGTGCCATCTGTTTTCCTTACCAAACCTTCTGGTTACATTTCTATCACAGGAGTGTGGAAAGAGCATTAGATTATAATCCCAGCCCTATCAAGTTTGCCTTGCTGTGTGCCCTGGAACTACTCCCTTTCCCTTTCTGGACTTTGGTTTTCTTCTGAGGATGACATCACTGGTTATAAGTGTTTCGAGAAACCCCCTCTCGTTCAAATACAAAACAAAAACACAAAACTCATTGTAGAAATATTCATAAATAGGATGGAATTTATTTCTGCTGGCACTTTGAGAAGTGTGAATGGGTTCATTACACGTGTGTGATCATACAACTTTAAACTCCATTTTAGGGCTCAGAGGTCCAATGCTTTGTTATTTGTTTGCTTTTCCACTGTGAAGCGCTTCCTGGCACTCAGATTTACTGATAGGATGATCTGGGCAGGGATCTAATTTCTGTTTTCTGGCAACAAGGCATCAACAAAGAAAACAGTCTTAGGCTCCTCACAGTTTCTGCTTCCTGGGTGCGATGGGTGCTCTGGGAGAGGCAGGGGCTTCAGCAGCGACTCTGGTACTGCGTTCCGCAGAAAGTAGGCAAAGGCCTCCAAGACGCTCTTGCCGGAGATCCGCATCTTGTGCCCTTTGCTGACAGCACAGGGAAGTTATTCCTGCTGGGCTGGTTCACCATGTTGCTTTACACCTGGAACATCATGTCTGTCCTAAAGCATTTTTTTTTTTGTGGGTACCAGGGGTCGACCTCAGGACCTTGCACGCCAGCAGGCACCCGTGCCACTGAGTGATATCACCGGCCCTTTTTTCATATGTGGGTACCGGGAGTCAAACTCAGGACCTCGTGCTTGCAAGGCAGGCGCTTATGCCATCTCACCGGCCCAAAGCATTTGTTTTTAATCTGCTTCACATCAAGCCATACATAATTGCATCCAGATATTTAGGGAGTGGCATTTGATGCCTTTTAAGTCAGACTCAGCAATTTCAGTGTGCTAAAGAGTTCCTTTCGTGGAAAACGGAAAAAAGCCTTAGAATTGAGCTTTTGGAGCTGGAGAAACCTCAGCAATCCCAGTTCAATTCTGTCTTTCCCTCTGGGTAGAAACTGAGGCTTGAGGATGATCCTGTGGTTACAGAATTAGAGCAGCCAGAGCCAGGGCTAAACCCAAAGCTGCTGAGTTTGTAATGCAAGAGTGTCTGGCCAAGGGCACATGAGGTAAGAATCCAGGCACAGAGCTTCATCCACCTGGAGGATGAGGTCTCTTTATCTGTTTGGCTAAAGACAGGACTTGCTCACTAATCCGTTAATCTGCAGGTCTGGGGCAGCAGAGCCATTCTGGGGCAGCAGAGCCATTCCAATTCATGTATGAGTTCGTGTATGTGGTCAGAGCAGCCTGGGTTAACGAAACCTCAGTGTTTTGATTTTCCATGTGTGTCACTTTGGGAGCTACTGTTCCCCTTGTGAGTATCTCATGTGTAAGAAGCCTGCAGTTCACAAGGGTTTTGCTTTCATCTGTGTTGTTATACTGAATGCTTCTAACACAGAACACTTTCACCCGTGGCAGGGTGGGTGTGGGCTTGGAATACAATGCCTTGTTTTGCAGGCAAAGGAAAGGAGAGCAGAGATGTGATCACTCATGGTCCCTCTGCATGGAATGACCATGTCTGAGCCAGAAGCACAGCTTTCTGAGCCAGACAGGAGCAAAAAGCACCAGTACTGTTGCTTCCCTGGTCCTCCTCTTGGGCAAATTAAATATAAAATCATCAGTGAATGTTAAGAAGAGGTTCGATGTTACAAGATCAGGAAAACTTGTTCTCTTATCCTCCTGCTGAGGGGTGTGCAACAGCACATGTCCACATCTCTCCTTGACATATATTGAATATGAGCTGTGTAATTCAATTTGCTTCAGCCCCATGTCCAATACCTTGTGCTCCAGAGCTGCTTTCACAATACTCATAAAAAGGGGGCAGATTCAAGCTTCCATTTTCTCTCCCTGAAAGGCAGAAAGGATCTCAAACTTCAACTTCTGGCATAGGACCGAGGCACACTGTGGCCCTGTGATGTGTTTGTTTGCTTTGCAGCCCTCACTGTCAGTTGACAAGGAAATCATCATTTTAATGCACTCTTCATCATTGACGCATATGTAACATTGTTTGGCATTTAATCAGCTGAAGAGAAGCCATGGAATGAGTCAGTACCATTTAATAATATATAGCTATGAATTTTAATTGAAGTACAAATGCTGAATTATTTCCCGTAAGACAGCCACAGGGAACAACTCCCTCGCTGACGTCAAGAAAGGAGGTAATGGGGGCCACCTCACCGGCAGCTTTTGCCAAAGCATTAACCATTCTGAGGCAACTGACAATAGTATGGATGAGAAGTGGGAAAAAAGCTGAACTGAGTCCACATCTAGAAACAGGAGCATTTGGCAAAAGTTCTAAACCACAGGCCCATGGTCACATGCACTTCCTCCTCCTGCCAAGAGGCCGGTGCTGTGAAGTGATCTCCCCGCGTGGTCCCAGCAGCCCACCCCCAAGTCCCCTCCTCCCAGATGATGGGGTGTTTCCAACGTGAGACAGTGCCTGTTTTGTTTTGGACCTTGCTGATGTCTTCAGACACATTAAGACAGGTAAAAGTAACATCAATCGCTTTTGGAGGCTGCTCCTGGGTGAGAGCTGTAGATTCACTCCGTCAACCCCCCACCCCGCGTGCACGCGCACACATGTATGCACACACACACCCCGACTTTCCTCCTCACCCGTGTAAGTGAAAATCACAATCTTTTCACTGCCTACTGCTGACCTCTGAGGCCAGGCAGTGTCAAGTCCAGAACAATCTGAGCATTGATCCTGGTTTGCTCCACAATGGATGGCAGTATGTGAAAAGCTGGGTTTATGAGTCAGCTCTGGCTTCAAAGATCTTGTTAAGGATCCACAATAAAATAACCGAACAAGGTGTTCCTGACTTCTCTTTTCTTTACATGTTGCTGGGAGGAAACTGTAAAGCTCCATTTATTCTCAAGACACACCTTTTCTGGATAGTTTATACAATACATTGAGGGGAAGAAGAAACAAAAGGAGAACCAGACATGCCCTGCGTCTCTTTCCTTAGTAGGCCGGCCACAGAAGAGACACATGTCAGGGGTTGACAGCATTTTAGCCTTGGCAGTCTCTCTTCCAACTCACTAATCATCTGCTTTTGAAGGGCAAAACAACTTTAAACTTAGAGGACCAACTTGTTTAATTTTTCTGAGTCTCCATTTCAATAGTGAACTGAGTTTCATTTGTGTGAGTCTGTGTGTGTGTGTGAGAGTGTGTGTGTGTGTGTGTGTGTGAGAGAGAGAGAGTGTGTGTGTGTGTGTGTGTGTGTACATGCCCTGGGCCCCTCTTATCAACTTAGGTGCCATCCTACGTGACAGCAATGTGGTGGCGTATCTCCTAAAAATCCTATGCAGACCTGGGATAAGCCTTCCTCTCTTCTTCCCAATTTATGTTTTTGTCTTTGAGTTACTGCCTGGTGCTGGGTGGGGATAGAAACAGGGACTGAGCAAGCAGAATTACCTGTTATGTCTCATCTTTCTCCACTTGTTAACCATATATCCCATTGTTTCAAAGGGTTATAATCATGGTTGGCATTTATAAAGCTTTTTTATGGTCTTGAAGTACTTGGCAATCATATGTAACTACATTATTATCTTAAAAAACACATCAGTGCAATCTTTATTTGGTAGATGAGGGAAACCAAAAATCACAGGGAAGTCGGTTTAGTGAAACTCTGGTCATGTATGAATTAATTCCTCAGAGAGTTTTTGAGTGGATGGATACTCTGTAGTGAGCTGACAGAGGTATATTCAAAGATTAATAAAATTTCATCTCTTTTGAGAAACTCAAAGTGGAATGATCAATATAAAGGAAATGGATGTTATGGTAGAAAGGTTCTGATAGAGGTAGTTGGAAAAGGTCAGGTGAATTCAGAGAAGAGAGTGGATGGGAAGAGGAAAAGTTTTACGGAAGTGACTGCTAAGCTGAACCTAGAGTGGCAGCAAGCAGATAATGATCATGTGACTTCTCCCATCATCACAGTGTCCTTGACCAGAAGGTGTTGAATTTGTACTTGGTGTTCTGTTGGGTTCTAAAGTATTGAGGCTTCAGAGAATTCAAGAGAGTTCTTGTTAAAGGTGGTATATTTTGGAGTAGGGTGGAATGGGATCTTCACTATAGATTGCCTTGGAAAGTACTTTAACAAATGCTGTGAAACTCCAAATAAACACCAATTAAAGAGGAAGTTTTAATATATCCCCTTGTGAAAGAGGTATTATTTAAGTCAGTGGGGTGTAGCCCTCAAGGACTGGGCTTTCTTCTTAGAAGGAAAGGAACAGCAGGTGTCAGAAATAGCCAAGGGGACCCCCCCCTCATGCAGACTGAAGGTAGGGGCTCTGCCCAGACCATTTCCTCTCCATAGGAACCTATAAAACTTTCCACCCTTATGCCCTGTAGCCAGTCTACTCATATAGCTCCTCCCACTTTTGTGTCAGAAATGGGAATAATGAGGGCCTCCCAGCCCTCAGATATGATGTCTGATAAGCTGAAGCATTTGGTAAACTCAGTAAATCTTTTAATAAAATTAGAAAGGCACATATCACTTTATTAAAGAAATCTTTTTGAGTATCATGCAGGGAATGAGGTTTCAGAATCTTGGTAATTATTGGAAGAAAGTCACTTCCAACTGGAGTTAATGGGGACAATTTTCCTCATTTAAAACCAGTGGGTCAAATGGGACATTATGCAGCAAGTGTCCAATCATGCTTATTTTGTTTACTCTGGTTTTTTTTTTTTTGATTTGTTAAATTATGCAAATGCCTTTGAAGGTCTTAGGCAATCATATTCCTTAGATTTAAAATAAATTATACAGTCCCCAAGGCTCAGAAACTGACTTCAAGTCTTCTGGTTACCAGAGTCATGTTCTGGTTTCCCATGATTTTCCAGTGTGTAGCAATATATGCTGAGCAGACACCATTTTTTTTTCATATTTGAAGTTCAGAGTCAGGTATGTTTTCCTTGAAGATAATATGAACTAAAATTATATTTCTTTGAAGTTAATATTGGTAATTACATAAAGATTCTCCCCTCCCCCAGTATCTTTTAGCACACTTGATTTCGGACTACTTTTAACTTTCAGTTTATGCTGCTTTTAGCCAGTTTGTACCCAGTGAAAAGCAGGTGCAGAAGGCATTAGGAGCTCCCATAAAGTGTAAATTTCTGGGAGACTGTTCTACTTTCCTTCATCATTTAGCACGGGGGTTGCTAAGCTTTTCACAGCATCCCAGGAGACCTGATGATTATTCACATGGAAAGGGAAAGAAACCTAGAGGAGTTCAATAATTGGACTCAGTTTGTGGGAGAAGGCCAGGACTCTCCAAAGACCTGTTGCAGTTATGAGCATTTTAGGTTTTGGCTAACAAAAAGACAGGAGAAATGATCTCAAGCAATCTGACCCCACTCCCTCACAACACCAGTGGAAATCCAGAAGGAGGCGACTATCTCCAGCGAGAAGGTTGTTGCCACGGTTTCCCACCGGTCAGGTCAAGTGTGCTGAAAGCTCTGTTCCAACTTGCCACGCTTTCCTCACAGGGAGCCCTTGGAGTCTCGGAGTCTTCTCTGAACTCCCAGGCCTGAGGGCTGAGCACGGGGTACAGATTTTTTTCTTCCACACATTCAGCTTCTGAGTGATGTTTTTGTCTCTAAAGGACATCAGATGTTGCTCCCTGTACCAGGAACTTTGCTTTGAAGCCCCAGTGAGCCACTTCAAAGGCTTAGCACTGAAAAGATTACTGGTCATGGGGACTCCGAGGTGTGCCTATCTACTGGGACACATTGCCCATCAGGGCAATTACCAGCTACACTGATTCGTGAATATGTCAAATACGACTGATTACCATGCTTCAAGCTAAACTACCCTGCCTTCAGAATATAGAGATAGAACATGTCACCACACCCTAACTTCTGTAGAATAAATATCCCATTTACATGCAGAAAGGAAATACAAATTAAATAGATATTTGAATGTCCACCCATGCTTAGCACACTGTGATCCTTATTGAGCTGAGGTTAATGATTGTCACTCTAGACCCAGGGAGATCGAAAGATCCAGATCGTGGTATGGACTCCAAGGAAGAATCATGGCCACAGTAATGCTTTGTAGTGAGAGCTCAGCAAATAAAAGCTACTGCAAATACTGACTCGTAGTTGGAAGGGGCCTCAGAGTGGTCCTACACCTATTACGTGAGATTTGGAAAAACTGAGGCCTAGAGAGAGATGTGATTTATTCAGTTAACAAAAAAAGTTAGTGGCAGAATATGAATGTGCCCTGAATATAGCAGGTGATCATTGAAAGACAATGACTATTTTTACTATCTGAGAGCACCTGGAAGAAAGGAAAGTGAATGGGACCAACAGTTCTTAAGTAGTGTTTTTCCACTCTCATGAGTTTCTATTTTAATGCATGATCCTGTGAAGAACCTCAGAATCTTCAAAGTTAACTTTCATACAAATACTTGGAGAAGTAGTCTCTGTTCATAAAAAACATAAGAACTTATTCCACAGGAGAAGAGACACTCATTACACACAATTAAGAAGGTGTCCTAACTCCAAACAGGTTGTCATTCACAGGTCTAGTAAGAGACACCTCCTTTCCTACAGCCAGCGCATGTGGCCTTTCCGACTAGCTTCATCTGCACCGGGATATTTCTTTCAGTTGCTTGCCCTGGTCAACACCGCTTCTGCCATTTTAATCACACAACAATTTCTACCTATTCCTTTTCTTGAACATTCTCTCCTTGCTTTTCCACTGTATAGAAAGCACCAACTCTGGTTAGCAGCAGGGGGCACTGTTAGCACATTAGCTCTAAGGGGTAAGAAAAAAGTTCTAAGCATTCATTCATTCACTCATTTATTCATTTCAGCAAGTCTTGATTTAACATCTCATGTGTGCTCTCTAATGAGAGGGATGTGAAACAAACATAAGGTGTGACATTTGTAGACCAAGTAGGTAGACCATGCACGAAATAACTTGATACGTGTGGGACTGGCCTGAATGCAAAGGATGTGTGTTTGTGAGGTTTTGGAGGAGAGCAGGGTTCTGGGTAAGTTTGCATAACCCAGGAAGAATTTTTAAGGCAGTTGGTCTACAAGAGGTTCCTTAAATGAGGAGTAAGATACAGAGTGGTAAAGATGAACAGCATCGCAGACAACACAAGCAAAAGCAACGAGTCACCCATTGCCATGAACATCAACACAACAACCTTGTGTGCTGGCAAATATTACTTCTACCACTTACAATAATCATCATGGCTCATGTGGGTGGCAGCTTTTGCAACTATGATGTCACTTGGCCCTACTGCAGTCCTGTTACTTAAGTTCTTAAGGTATTATCCTAATCCAACCGATGAGAAAATTAAGCCTCCTGAAGGGAAAGTGACTTGGTTAAGATCACGCGAGCATTCACTGGTAGAAAACAGGATCCACGGGTAGTTTTCCTCCCTGCTAATGTAGAAGGAAAGCCTGAGTTTTGTAACACAGACCTTCCTGCAAGTGAGAGTTTGAGATGTAGAGTACATAGGATAAATTTCAGCCATTACGGCTTCCTTTGGGTTGCTGGGGGATAGAGGTGCTTGATGGAAAGCTAGGCTGAGGTGCTGGGGCTTAAACCTCAGGGAAGAGTCAGATCTGTGGAAGCAGGGATGGGTGGTTGTATGCCTGGGTATGCCAAAATTAGGAAAATCGGCACAGGTGGAATTGGAGGGAAAAAGGACCGTCAAAGAGACCACTGAGGAAAACACTGCAATAAACAGAAGGTGCAGGCAGGGGAGATTTGGGAGTAGTCTGCCCCAGGGGGAGGGAGATTTTATCATTGTCATTATCTATAATTGCCAGCATATTGAAATAATACAAAGCAGCCTGGCTTCTAATTGGTTTTATATTGGTTTGAAATTCTCTACAGACAACAAAACATCCTTCCCATTGCCTGTTCCCAGAGGCTCCATCCCTTGGAATCCTCTCCTCTCCACATTTGGTCCACCACTGTCGAGACACACATGAGTCAGGCTGGAAGGGGAGGGCTTTGGTAGTCAGAGACTAAGAAGAATCATTTGAAGGAAAAAGAAATGAGCATTTGGGGGCTACCAAAGTAAAAAGAGAAAAATCACTAGTCTGAGATGTTGAGCCTAGGAAAACAATGATGTTATTGAAGCAAACAGGGACAAAAAGGGAAAATAAGCAGACTCTATGTGAAATGTGACCTTACTGGGCATAAGAACTTCCAAGTGGCAACTGGACACTCACCTAGAATATTTTAATGCAAAAAATATTTCCTATTATCTTTATCGATTGCATGATATTCACCTTTATCTTCACCATAAAACTTGTAAAGGATCTTCTTAAAAGGTTTTTCTTAAAAAATAAAATGAAATGAGGGGAAATTTTTCCAAGTCATTAGTGTTATCTCTCCTTGCTTAAAACCTTTCCAACGACCTCAAAACCAATTGCAGTATTCTTGTGATTACAGAACTCTGCCCCCTGGAGCTCTTGCCGACCATTTCAACATACATATTGTGCCATTTTGTTCTCTGCTTCCTACCTAGCCCCTACCATCTCCCTGTGTTGCCTCTCAAATGTTTATATTCTCTTCCATTGCCTGTCCTTTTTTTAAATTTTATTTTATTTTACACTGGGGGTTGAACATGTGGAGTGCTGAGCTACATTTTACCAGCCCTTTTATCTGAGACAGGGTCTCTTTGAATTGCCCGGGCTGGCCAGGAATCTGTGATCCTCCTGCCTGGACCTCCTGAGTAGCTGGATAGAACACTGTCATTCTTCCACTACCACTCAGCTCCAGTAGGAAACTTAAACAGTAGGGTAGTTTCCTTGGAACTGGGAGATGTTAAAACTAGGAGAGTCCTAGATGAACGTGAACAATTGGTCACCTTCCGTCACGTGTCTGCTGTCATCTTGGACATTTCTTCCTGCAGGAAGCCTTCTCCGACCGCCCACACTCCTAGACTGAGCTCAGCCTCCCTGCTGAATAGTTCCACCCCACCCTCTGTGCCCTTCTGTGACCCGTCTCTCACTCCCACTGAGGTTATGTCTGTCTCCTCTTCCACAGTTGCTGTTTTTGTGTTACCACCTCTGTCAGAGTCCCTGTCCAAGCCACCATCATGTTTCTGCTGAATGATTGTAGTATTCTCCTATCCTTTCTCCTTACTTCCACGCTTTCCTCCTTTCAGAATATCTTTCAGTAGTATATTTAAAACATGAATGAGACCATGTCACTCCTCTGCTCAAAATATTCTTTGTTTTTCCCTCTCACTAGCTAAGTTATTATGATGGCCCACAAGCTCTGAGCCAGCCACCTCTCTCCTCTCTATTCAGTATACCCTTCTTTATTTGACTACATGACACTTGCCCACTTATTGCCCCTAGAATATGCCTAATATGCTCCTGCCTCAGAGCCTTTGCACCTACTGTTGCCTGTGTCTGAACTATTCTTCCCTCAGGTGTCCATGTGACTCATGTGCGTCACATGGAGATCAAAGCACACGTTTCAAGGGAGGTCTGCCGCAACATCTCTTTGTAGTTGAATTCTTACAGTTGCCACATCTATTGCTCCTCTTTGCTTAATTTTTTTTCATGCATTTACTATCTAACTCTGTATTATATTTTACCTGATTTATGTTGTTTATTGAATACTTTCCTATATTTAGAAAATAGGTTCTAGGTTAGGAATTTATCCATTACTCTACTTCTAGAGTTTACAACAGTATATAACACGGTGAAGAGACTCAGAAGTAGTCACTGACTAAACGATGGAATGAAGGAGTGAATAACCACAGTGGGCAATAGACTGAGAGTTACAGTTTCGGATCAGCCACTCAGGATTTGGGAGTAGCACTAAGGAAATTACTTCCTAACTCTGTTCTTAATTTCTCCAACTATAAAAGGAGAGCATTGGACTCAATACTCTTGAAAGATACTACAAATTGAGATGTTCTCAAAATCCATGAAAGTAAGAACCAGAATCCAAATTTATTGTTAAGTGGGGTTCAAAAGCAAGCAGCTAAGATTAACAAGGTAAGGAGGAGCATTGTGCAAGTCCCAACTGCGGAAAAATATGTACAAGAGACACGAGAATTTCCTATGTGAGGAAATGCAGAGAAGTCTGGGGACTGGGCCAAGCTGACGTGGACAATTTGTTGCAAGGCTGGCTTCAGCCTCAGCCCAAGGTAAGTTACCCTAGTATCCTGGAAAATGACATCAGGCCAGGCCGATTCCCATCTGATTGTGAAGTCCTGCACTGATACAATTTGGGACTAGAACTAGAACTCTACCTGGAAACCTTTCCACACAACTGCCTAATGGCCCCCAGAGTGGGCGTATTTTCATATTAGTCATCTGAGAACAGAGGGCTTAGGAGAACACATATAAGTTTCAGATAGTCCCATTGGGAAATTGTCAACCCCTCAGAAAAGGGAAGGAGTCCACCATGCACAAATTTATGTTAAGTGGATGCCATCTCTAGTCTGAGGAAGAGGTCGGCCACCATCTCAGAGAAGATACGTGGAGAAAGAGTACAGTGGACTGAATTTAAAGGTGACACTTCAAGAGCTACAGCTGCCACACCCTGGACTCAAGGGACCAGACTGGTTTTTCAACTTCCCTTGTATAGCTACTGTGTGGATACAATGTTGAGCACAGTAAGGTCAGTGAGTTACCCCTCCGCAGTAACAAAATCTGCAGTGTTTCTGTGATTATCAGGTAGATCTCCCTCTGCCGCTGTGCTTGAATAAGATTTTGCTGTTGTCACCTTGTTTGGTAACACAGGAATGGCAAGTGTTGCAAGTGTAATTGTCATTGTTGACATGTCCCGTTGGTAGCTTCCGGGTGTGTGTGTGTGTGTGTACCATTATGCTCAGTCTTGACAGGGCAGCTCTGGGAACTTGGTTTCCACCTCAAGGAAGTAGTCATGGGTTGGATTTAGATCCAGCTAATAGATATCAAACTCTTACTTCACGCCAGACTTTGTATTGGCTGCTTTTCGATGCTCTAAATCGTGTGAGTTAGTAGAATCCAAACCACTGGTGCTACTTACAGATAAGGAAATTGAGGCTCTGAGATGTTAGGTGACACGCTCCAGACCTTACTAAGAGTGAGTTGCCAAGTCAGGATTTAATGATTTTTAAGATCTAATGAGCTAATTCTTCAAATTTTAAAATCTTAGGCAAAATGCCCCTTGTAAAGAGGAAAACTCAAAGATACTAGGATTGAAGTAAGCATCAGGAATTTGGAGGCCATCCGCTGACCCCAACCATATCTTCCTCCATGGTCTCCGCAGAGTTCTGTGGAACACATCCCCTAGAGCCTGCAGGGGCCTCTCACTCCCTGCAATGATGCGCTGTGCACTGAGAAGTTCCTGCTTACCCAGATGCAGACACTGGACTCCTTCCTCTGGATGCGCACTCACGAGTCAGAACTCAAAGATGGAACTCTCAATTTCTTCATAGTTTACAGAATTAGAGATGGTTAAGAGTGCAAGACACCTAACAAATCAACAAGTTCAATAATGCCACATACTTAATAAAATGATGAGTCCTGGCAGATTAGGACAGTTATCTAGACAGTTGTTCTTTCTCTTCCAAAGAAGCGATGGTATATATTTTTATATATTATTACATATTAATATATATTAATATAACATATATATATATATATGTCAGACAGTAATTGTATCCAAATAGGACAAATAAAGCTCTGACGCAGTGTTCAGTACACCCTCCACGCCAGGCCTTACCTTCTTGTCTTTAGGAGGCCCCAGGGGTTTAAGAGAAGGAATTAAGGCAGCTAGAGCACTAAGGACAGGGAAGGGGCTATGTGTAAGTGGTCTGGACTAACTTAGTAACTGAAAGAGCCACATTGGTGGATAACAGTGGAGAATCAGCTTTAGTTTTTAAGCATTCCTGCAGCAGCACATTCAGAATTTCTTGTTATCCCCAAAACAGCTTTTTCCTATTGCTGTTGCCCTTCCTTTTCAGGCAGGGAATAAGAGGCAGGAAGGAGTAGACTTTCTACCTGCCAAGTGTCACCCCAAAGAATGCCACCCAGGTCCACACAGGTGCGGATACCTGAGGGGCATCGCCGTGCAGATAGTGCCGTCTCTGGTAATTGGGGTGACGTCATCAAGCAGTCTTAACGGATTTGAATTCTTTCCATAGCTCCTGTCACCACCTATCTGGTGGTGAAAACCCTAGGTTTGAAGCTAAGTGATTATGCAAAAGCAAATAAAGGAAACTAAAATGTCGCACTCTCCAAGTCAGAGGATTTCTCCTAGGTTTTGAGCAAGACTCCAAAAGGAAAAATGCAAAGAGTCCTAGTTAGTTACAATTGGGTGCAGACCCGAGACCCTTAGAATTATGTACCATGAGAACGATGGTCACTTGTTCTAACATCCAGTGTAAAGCTTGAGCCTCCTAAATGAATTGTCCCTGACCCCAGCGAGACTGACAGATTGCTGAATGAATCAGACCAGACTGCTCTGTTCCTGACTGAACCTTAGTCTCCTTCGCTTCTAGATCTTTCTCAAAATAGTTTTATCAGTGTGCAGTGGCTCTTCTGATTTCCCTGCTTCTTTTTGGATCTATCTACTGCTAACCTTCCTCACTTCAGATGATAAATTCTTTAGGAACTCTTCTCTGATCCCCCAAAGTCTTCATTTAAATGCCCTTTAGAACACTTCTGTATAACTACTGGAACTTCACACATGTAGCCTTCATACACTGATGTTTTCATCTGACTCCCTCCCTAAACTATGAGCTATGTTAGAGTGGGGAAGACTGGCTCTCTTATGCTTTTCTGTTTTGTTTTGGTTTTTTTGAGAAAGGGTCTTGCTGTGTAGTGCAGGCTGGCCTTGAACTCACTTATGTAGCCCAGGCTAGCCTCAAACTCACGGTGATCCTCCTGCTCAGCCTCCTGAGTGCTGGGATTACAGGTATGTATCATCACGCCTGGCTTTCTTCTGTTTTTACACCAGAACCTACTACAGGGCCCAATCCAATGGGGACATTAAAAGATGTGAAAGAATGAATTGATGTGTCTTGACTTCTTATAAAGTACACGCCTTCATAGTCTTATACTATCATTACATCATGCTTATGAAGAAAATAAGACCTTTTGTGACTGTAAGAATTAATACTTTATTCCCATTTTACAGATGAGAAAAACAGGCTCAGAGAGCAAGGAAAGCAGCTGCTACACATTTATGGCATATATGGCCTATCCATTGTACTAAGTACTTTCAAATCTTTTATCATCCTCACCATCCTCATAATTCACCCTTGAAAAGCTATTTTAACCACACTTTTAAGTGTTATTTATTGCTAACACTTGTGTACAGTGAAATTTATACTTTTCAGAGTGCAATTCTCTGAGTTTTAAGAAATGCACAGCATCACGTGGCCACCACTACAATCGTGACACAAAACTGTTCTCCCTCCATGTTGCCCTGTAGAAGCACACACACACACACACACACACACACACACACACATTCTCAATCACTGGTTTGTTCTCCATCCCAGTAATCTGTATAATCACATTTTTAACAAATAGAAAACCAAGGCTTACAGAATCAAAGCAACTTGCCCAGGTTAAGTAGCTAGCAGATTATTAGATTCTGCCTTTGAACCCTGCACTTCTAGCTCTCTGTAAAGGTGGAAAACCTGAATGTAGAGCCAAGAAAAACAGCAGTCACCTTTGCTTACCTACCTCTTACCTTCCACAGAGAAAGCTCTGTCTTCAGTGCTCTGTGAGAGGCAGACCAACACACAGCCTCATTACCGAAGACAAAATCTGATAATGTTCCAACTCTGATCATTCCCTGGGTGCTGAGGGAAGACTTTTTTCCTACCCAGTAGAATAATCTGAAAACCATTACCCTCTACAGGCAGCTCTACAGGGTATTGTGTAAGAAATTGGTCTTTTTCCAGTTCCCTCACTTATCTGCAAGAGAAGTGGGCTCTGAAAGGAGGTCACTGCTGAACATTTGCCTCCCAACTCCCCAGCTCCCCACTAAGGCCCGGGGGCCCTTTGCCAGACATGGGTGAGACTGCAGGTGAGCCTTGCTCACACAAGGTGGGTGCTGCTGCTAATTGGGTTCATGTAATTAACTGTCCTAGTTGTTCACCTGGGAAGCCAGCCATGCTCTCAGCAAGAGCAGCCTCCCTGGGCCAGCTTGCCGCAGTGAGCACAGATCTTACAGGAGCTCCAAAAGCAAACAGGTTTAGAGGCACCTTCAAAGGTGGAGAACTGCACAACTGCTGGGAAAGGGCCATTTCCCTGGGAGGCGTTGGCCTCACAGGCTATAAGGGATACAAAACTCATTTTATCTTCATCCTGCTTTAATCAGGGTGCAGGATATTTGTGCCACTTCTGTCTAAAGATAATCTCCTTTTGAAATAGAAAAACTTGTTTGAGGCTAAAGAATGATAAATGAGCTGTGATCTTCCCTGACATATGCAAGAAATAGCTATAAACCTCCTGTTTCTACGCTGGGTCCCCTGCAGCCTCTTCTCCCTATCATCCTGAGATTTCAGCCCTCTACACTCCTCCCATTAGAAGATCCCTTAGGAAGCAGTTCACAGTTTCTGAGCACTGATCCTTCCCTTGAGGTGCACAACTTTTGCTACACAATGCCATCTATTAGTGAAGGTGGATCTGCTCGAGAGGGCTTCTCAGAACAGTTTCCCGCATGTGTGAGGGGCAGCAGCCTCCAGACTTTGCATCCTACATCCTCTGTGATTGACCAACCCAAGGTCCTAGCACAAAACTAGAGGCAGCAAAGAGTGAAAGTTCACAGACTGTAAACATCTCACGATCTACCACAGTTATTAACTCACTGGTGATTTTGGAAAAGGTGTTTACCTCCTATATGGACATTATCTTCCTCATGTGTGTGATGAAATAAATGATACCTGTTTTACAGGGTAGTAGAGATATAATGTTAGATGGCAATGAGAGCATAGTATTAATTATAGTCATTCCCATCATCATCATTCTTCAATAGTTTAGTGTAAATAATGTTTGGGTATTTCTGTAAGTTGCTCTCCTAAGGTGTTCTCTTCCTTTTGCCATCCGTCCTTGATATGACCCGGTTGCGGAATGTTTCAATCCATGCCTAATCTATTATTCCTTAAGTGGACATATTCCTTGAGAGCCTGTTCTCTTGTACCCTAAACTGAATTACATACCAAGAAATATGTAGAAGGATCCCCTCTCTCCCTGAATTCAGAGTTCCGAGCCCAGGACCAAGCCAATGCTGCCAGCCCTTGGTCATTTCTTCCATATCCTACCTGGACTACTTTGGTTCCTCAGAATCAAGGTTCTGTCCTAACTGGCAATTTATAGCAAGAAAACAGCAATGCCGGCTGCAAATCCAGCTCTTTTCCTTTTCTACCCCGCTAGCTTCCCTAATGGAGAGAGATATACACTGCAGGTAGGTGCAAAGGGCCTTCCTTGGACTCAGAGAGCATTTTTCATCTCCTTCAATCTTTGCCTATTTAGAAAGATTTTCTTGTCATGATATCTGGTTATCAGAACAGAGAGCGTGACTCAGAATATGTGTGTTTCAATCATAAGATGGGAGATAATTCGAATGCAGAAAACTATCTTTTATGCCACGCTACTGGTGTAGGCGTGGTAGATGCCTGTTGATGTGTTGCCTGGTTCTTGGATTGAAATGATAGCAGGTCCCTTTACCTCACCATCTTTTGAGCTGCCTCATCTCCTTCCCTTCTCAGACCTCATCTGCCTGAAAATAAGGGCATAAATAAAACGAGCATGGATAAGTTAAAGAGCTGACTAACAATTCCTTCATTTATAGGAATCCTGAAGCATGTCTGAAATTTAGAGTTAATTTGACATTGAATCTGAATTCTTTTTTTTTTTTTTGTGGGTACCGGGGGGTTGACCTCAGGACCTCACGCGCCAGCAGGCGCCTGTGCCACTGAGCGATATCACTGGCCCCTTTTTCGTATGTGGGTTCCGGGAGTTGAACTCGGGCCCTCACGCTTGCCGGGCAGGCACTTATGCCGCTGAGCCATCTCACCGGCCCAAATCTGAATTCCTTGTGGTCAGACTATAAGGACTAGGAGAAACTTTTAAAACTAGGAAATTAGAAATTATGGACAGTGATGACAAACCTTTTAAAGCTCTCAGCAATGCAGACAGCTCACTGCAGCATGCGTGCCACAGGTTCACCACCACTGGATTAAGAGATTAACATGCGACCCTTGTGTCCCCTGACTCAGAACTGCTGAATCTCTCTATTCCTACATCACTCTTCTGGCCATTTTGCCATCTTCCTTCTCCTCCATAAAATGAAAATCATAAGTAGCCCTTCCCGGTGCTACAGGTAAGCATGCTAAAAAATATAAAGGAGAAATATTAGTAATCAAAAGCAAAATTTTCTAGATGTTGGGGCTAAAAATGAACTTGTTCTGTATTTTCTTCCCATATTTTCCAGTTTTTAATGATGAAGATTTTATTAATTTTGTCTTATATATATATTTATAATATATATTTACACACATATTTCATTAGGCTGTATGCACTGACATACAAAGTCCTCTCTGTAGTACAACACATCAGAATGTTATTGCTATTTAGGCATTATTGGATCTTTTGCTCACTGTGTAAACTCTTGGGCTTCACCTCACCCTTTTCCTGGAGATCAGCTCCAGGACAAGAGTACTCCTGTCCTCCTGTAGTCGTTAAAAGACTGTGTTTTCCTGGGCCAATGCAAAATGTAGTTTAGTCACAATCCATCATGCAGGATTTCATCTCTTGAGATCCAGGCCTGGATGAATGAGGAGAAGCAGTGGGTGAGAGAACTTTGGGTGGAGAATAAAGCACTGAGTCATTACATTCTCACCAGATGTCAGTTGTAAGGCTTCAGCCCACCCAGTAGCCTAAGGCAAAGTCCCTTGGCTACTGCTTCCACCTCTCTGGGCCCTAATGCTGACCAGCCATCCCCTCTGGCACTTTATATGGGAAAGCTAATTAGAAAACTCATCTTGCAAGAATGCTGATGAGAGACCTTTCACAAGAGTCCAACCACAGTGCCCAGAGGCTCTGTGACGCAGTGGTGGAGCTGTCTTCCAACACCCAGACCTGATCACTCTCCAGCCCAAAAAAGGAGGCGACCTGGCTGGCAAAAGCCAGACAAATTCACACGGGCCACTCAGGAGGATTAGACATGGGAGTAGCCAGTACTGATGGTGCTCCAGAAAGTACTAGTTACACCCATGGTGTCAGGGCAAGAGGTAGGTCAACCAACTCATTTATTAATACATTTATTTTAGAATATGTATCGTCTGCCCCTAATGTACCAAGGGCTGCATTATTTGCTATGAGGAAAACAAAGATGAACCAGATAGCCCTAGTGTTCAGGTCTAATTACAGGGCAAGATAGAAGTTAAAATATTAAGTGTCATGTAATTACTATTAAAAAAAAAAAAAAAACCACATAGAAGAAGCCATGGAATTAAAAAGCCAGGGTTAGCTTAGCTTGAGAGGGACAGTAAGCAAGGATTCACATGGGAGCTAAATCAGCTTTCAAAGGACAGTGAGAGCTTACCAGACACTGAAAACTAACTCAGTTAGAAGTACACATGTATAAAAGTAAATAGGATAAATAAGACACAGTAAACCACACAGCTTTTTGAAAGTTTTTGTTGTTTCCTAAAACTTCCATGCTCAACCCCATCATTCTCTAAAATTGTTGGGAAAATATTTTGTACTGTAACTAAAATTTACAGGAAATTGGGTATTTCCAAAGGAGTCTGGTAAATTGAAAGAGAGAGAGAAAAGGAAACAGTAGCAGTTGAGAAATTTAAGGCCTCCTAAAAAACAACAGCAAAACCTGTCTTCACTGCAGGGTCCAAGATGCCGTATCTCAGAAAAAGGCTCAGCCTGAGCTGGCTCTGGTTCATTCTCCCACTCCACCTGCAACTTCAGTATTTGATGTACTTTTTTACTGCAATGCCTGAGAACGACCTTTAGTCATCTGTGTGTATGTGTGTTTTTTAATGTTGCTATTCCTTACTTTATCTTCTGTTTTCTTTTAATTTTTTCTCATTTCTCAATATCCCCTGGCCTTGGGTGTGTAATGAGGTGTAAACTTCACTGTTTAACATCTTTGGGAGATAATTATGTACGACGTCACTACTGCTTTCGTTCCACTGATGTTCACCATTTCCCTTCTCTCCTGAGAGAAAAAGCATCCAAGCAAAGCCACTGTGTCTTCTCCTCCTCCCCTCACTCGACTCATTTCGGTAGTTGAAGTGATAAGGAAACAAGGTACAGGAACACCTGATGAGAGGAAAAGGATTTGGAAACTTGGGAGACCAGAATGCTGCCCATATTTCTGGAGACAAATATGAGCAGAAAGAACATGTCTTTGCATTCACACACCATTTTGAGAATGAATCCTTTGCACTCATGACTCAGCAGAGAAATTGTGGGAAACTTGAAATGTAAATTCAAAATGACTCTGCTGTTTCATTGCCTAGAGAAAGCAGAATTTCCTCAGGGGAGGTATAGCCTTGAAGTAGATATAGAGAGACCAGGCATACCTTTCCAAAATACTCTCACCTAGTACCTTGTTGCCCTTCTTCAAGATCACTGGCTTCAATGCGTAGTCTGTAGAAACAAGCTTCAACATTTGTTCTTAGACTCCAACAGGCTTTGTGCTCATGCGTTAGCCATTTTAAATGAATGTAAAGATGGCTTCACCTCCAATGCCTTCAACAGTCCACAGCGACACGACCAAACCACCTTTCTGGAAACAGCACTGTGGTAATGTTATCCTTCTGCTTTTAAATCTTTATTAGCTGCCCTCAGTTTTTAAAGCAAAATGCACTCAGAGTGCATAGGCTGAGATCTAACTTTCCAAATTTATGTCTTAGACATCCCGCTGTTCATCAACACAGCTCTGCTGGCGCTTTTCTACTTGATGTATAGATTTAATCCAATTAGAATAAAGTGCTTGAGAACCCAGGACTGAACACCCACTCCCCCGCTCACTACAGACTTCGACTCATCTGTACTTTTCGGCTTGGATCAGATTTCTTTTGAATCTCCAAAATGAAAAAAAAAAAGAAGTATATAATGAATAGCTCAAAAACTTCCTTGAGATTCTACAACCTGAAGTAACTCCTGTATCCTTCAGTAGAAGGCCTACAACTTTTTATTTGTATTTCTCATTAGGCTACTTGGGACTTCTTTCTCTCTTAGTACTACTAAAATTTTCCTCTGTAAGAACAGAAGTAACTTAAAGGCAGAGACTTTTGTCTCTGTTTTATTCAATCGGATATCCTAGAATAGTACCTAGAATAGTGGCTGGCAAGTGCTGCATAACACACAAATACTTATTAAATAATCTAATCTGATTAAATTTCAATTCATATTTCTTGAGCACCTACACTATGCCAGGTACCAGGGTAGAGTTATCCCCGGGCTCCAGGCATTCTTCACCTTTCTCCATACACTGCGTATTCGCTGAAGGAGTGGAGATGTAAGATGCACTTACTAAGATTTTTGTAAACATTTGTTTGGTAAATTAAATCATGAATGAACAAATGCCTTTATAGATGACTAACTCCTCCTGATATACTTTTGTTCATAGACAACTGCCTTCTTTCTGCCTCTATGTGTTAGATTCCTTTAACAAGGATTTGTGTTGTATTTGGATGGAAAAACCAATATTACCTATTTATGCTACTTTTGTTACTGCAAACACCTCTTGCATACTCTAAGAATCTATTTCATTGTTTATTATGGAGTTAAGTGCAAGTGGTACTAAGGAGTGATCAGAAAGGAAATTATTAAATAAATGCAAAAACTCAAAATCCCACATATATGACCCCTACAGATTGTACTTCTTAACCCTTATGTTTGTATACTAGATACATGTGATGCTTATAATTCACCAATAATTTGTGCTATGTCAATATCCTGAATATGTGCTAGAGAACTTGCTTCTCACTATAGAGAATTGACTTTCAAATTTGGGATGTCACTGTGCAGCCCATTTTTACACTGACTGATGCTGTGACAATAGAGTAGTTGCCACATTCATGAAAATTATAAGTAGTCACTGTGTTTCAAGTAACTTATGGCGACATTTATAAGGTCAAATTTAGGTTTATTTTCCTCTGTGTTGTTGTTAATTAGCTTGGTTCCAAACACAAAGTAGAACCTGAGAATGTACTTAACTATCAAACAATTGATAATTAATTTATTGAATGAATGAATGTTTATATCTTGCAGTCTGACAGAGAATTTGCCTCATTTTAGAATAATACAAAAACAAATATATCAGTTGTGGTTCTAATGTCTTCACAGTCTAGTAGAAAAACAAATTCACAATGAATTAATTGAAAGTCACATGAAGCAATTCAATCAACTATTTACAAATAAAATTTTAAGCCCATAAATTAGAAGGTAGTTAAGAATCATGAACATAGATGTGAACATCCCCAAGAAAAGATTAGCAAATTGAATCCAAACAGGCATAAATGAATTATGCACCATGGAAAAGTAAGATTTATTCCAAGGAGGCAAGACCTTCTTAACATTACACAAATGTATCATTTCAATAGGCTAAAGAAGAAAAAACTTACACAATCATATCTCTTAAGAGATGCAGAAGAAGCATTTGACAAACTCTAACACCTATTAATGATTAAAACTCTCAAAAAAACCTAGAAATAGATGGTCAATACATGGGCACAGAGCCTGCTCAAACTCCCTGGAACTCGCATTTCACCATCATGTGCCCTGGATGACAGATAGAGAGCTACAGAGTTTCCTGTTTATCCTGCTAGGTTTCAGTGTTGCTTCACTTTGCTTCTTTTCTACCCCCATATTCCTTCCTTTTGGAATGGGAATGATGTTTACTCTGTGCCACTGTACCTTGGGATTCTGTGACTTATTATTTTATTTTTACAGAGGTTTGCAGCTAAGAGTTTGCCTTGAATCTGAGAAAAGACTTGGACTTTTGAAAATTGTTGGAACTATTGAGACATTGGAGAAGGAAATATTGGGTTGTTGGTTTGTACAGAATAGTTGTAATATGTTAAGCAGAATTATTAACTTGTTTTTGTGTTTATTTGGAGATCAAGTGTGGTTTAAGAAGATGTGTTTGCCTATAAAGTTGATAAGGGATGAAATATTGAAGTTAAGCATTATTGTGTGAACTTATTAGCCTTGGAACCTGCAAGGCAATTGGTGAGACAGGCTTCTGGTGTGTGGGGGTGGTGGTGGAGGCATGACCTTGAAGGTCAACACCTGCTCCTTCGCATCTTCCTGTCTGGCACAATTCCTCTGCTCCACAACCTGGTCACCATGAACTAAACATCTTCACTCTGCTATGTCCTTCCACCATGATGTTTCTGCCTTGGAACCAGCCAACAATGAACTGAATCTCCTGAAACTGTGAACCAAATTCGACCCTTCCTCCTTTAAATTGTGGTTTCAATATTAAGTCACAGTGTTGGCAAAGCTGACTGATACAGAAAGACTCAGCAAAGTTTTAGTGCTTTTCTACTTTATGTATAGACTCAAATAAATCCAACCTAAATCCCCAATAACTTACTATGTAGATCTCCACAAGCTGTTCCTATAGTTTATACAAAGTGGGAGATGACCCAGAATAGCTATCAAAATACTGAAAGAGAAGATCAATGATCAAGGACCTTCATTACCCAGGTTGAAGACTTACTGTGAAGTTACATTGTGAAAGATAGAGTAATATGACAACAGAAATGTCGAACAGTGGAAAGAATAAAAAGTCTAGAAATAGATCTATGCAAATATACTTACATTATTTTTAACAAAAGATCAAAGACAAATATGTTATCAAATATTGATCTTTTCAACAAAGTCTCCTGGAAAAACTGGACACATAGAACATCTACATACAAAAACATTAAAAAATCTAGACACAGTTTTTACACCTTTTATAAAAATTAACTCAGAACGAGTTATATACCCAAAGTAAAGTGCAAAATTATCAAACTCCTGGGGAAAATAACATAAGGAAAAACCAGTGTACCTTTAGTTTAGTGATGACTTCTCGAGTACAACACCTTTTGGTGTTGTGTACAATGCACAAGAAAAAATTAGTTGTACTTCATTAAAATTAAAAATTATTCTGTGAAGGAAGTGTCCAGAGAATGAAACATCTAGCCACAGAGTTGAACAAATATTTTTGCAAAATGTATCTTATAAAAGACTGGGCTGGTGATACAGCTTAGCTGCATAAGCGCCTGCCTGGCAAGCGCAAGGTCCTGAGTTCGACTCCCGGTACCCACATAAAGGAAAAAAAGGGCTGTTGATATTGCTCAGCACCACAAGTGCCTGCTGGCAAGTGTGAGGTCCTGAGTTCAACTCCCGGTATCCACATTAAAAAAAAAAAGACTATCAAAGCAATCAAAACAACTAAGCTAACAAAACAACTCAACAATAAGAGAAAAAAAAACTCAAATAAAAAATGGGCAAAATGTATGAACAGTCATTTCACCAAAGAAGATTACAGATAGCCTATAGTTATAAAAACATTGTAAACATTATTCCTATTAGAAAGTTAAAAATTAAAGCAACTATTAAAATGGGTAAAAATCAAAGCACTAATAACAACACTAATTATTGGTGATAAAGTGGAATGATATGAACTCTCATTAATTGTTGCTGAGGATAAAAAATGATACAGCTATTCTCGAAGACAGTTTGACATGTTTTTTACAAAAAATAAATGTATTTTTCCTATGATCCAACAATCATGCTGTTGTAATTTATTCAAATAAGCTGAAAACTTCTGTCTACACAGAAACTTGCACATAAATATTTATAATTACTTAATGTATAGTTTCCTAAATGTGGAAACAACCAAGATGTCCCTCAGTGGGAGAAAGGTTAAATACATTGTGCTACTTCTATACAGTGGAGTATTATTTGGTGTTAAAAAGAAGCCATCAAGCCATGACAAGACATTGGAAAATCTTCATTGCATTTTACCAAGTGAAAAAGCCAATCTGGAAAAGCTATATCCTGTATAATTAGCTTTATTACATCTTGGAAGAGGCAAAACTCTGGAGTCATAAAATGATCGGCAATGGTGAGGGGCCCTTAGGAAGGGAGGGACAAATATATGGAGCACCCAGAATATTTAGGCCAATGAAACAATTCTGTGTTGGTATTGTAATAGTGGATCCATGCTAATATGCATTGTCAAAACCTGTTGAATATACTGTACAAAGGCTTAACCCTAATATAAATTATGGGACTTGATTAATAATATAATATTGGCTGGCTAATTGTAACAAATGTAAAAAAATCCAATACATTAGTAATAATAAAGGAAACTAGAGGATGCTGAGGTACATGGTACATGGAGACTCTGTACTTTTGATCTATGTTTTTCTGTAAAGTTGAAGCTTTTAAAAAATGTTTATAAATTTTTTAAAGCCCTTGATGAAGAGGGACAGCAATTTTACTATGACAAATCTAGAGAAAAGTAGAAGTTAAAATCTATAAATTGAACTGCTTATTAAATTTTCATGTTTAATATAAAACGTCTCCATTGTCATAAAAATAATCATGTATGTTATTCTTGTTATAGATAAGGAGCTGCACTTTTCTGGCTGGAAAAATTATCTTATGCCAATGTTACATCAAATGATCTTTACCATCTCTTTATATTATGGAATCCATGAAACAACCAAACATTATAGGATGTGGCTTAGTGGCAGACGGTGGAAGTAGGTAAAGGGCAATGATAATGATAAATATGTTGAAAATGTCATTTCTGATTATGTTGAAACATGAGGTTTCTCAGAGGGACAGTCTTAACTCTACAGGTGATATGATCCAGTATTGTACTTTCTATTCATTTAGATGCTATTTAGTGAACATTTCATGGACAATTAAAATGTCTAAGGGAATCGGAAATGAATCAGACCTGATCCTTCCCCTTGTGAGCTCAAAACATAGTCATGAACACCTGTAGGACGGTAAGTATTAAGTCTGATAAAAATTGGTTAACCCTCAACAGCTTAACGAGACTAGAATTATTTCCAGGTAGGAGGAATCTGGAAGGCATCCTGGAGAAGTCAATGATTAAATCAAGTCTGATTCAAGAAGAAAGCGCAAGATTTCTAAGTTAGAAATAGGGAGGGGAAAAGATTGTAGGCAAGAGGAGGATGGTAAATAGAGCCACTGAGAAGGCAACACAGAACTGAAGGAAAGGAGCTGTTGAGAGGATGTATGTAAGAGCAATGCTCTGGTTGCATCTGAGAAAGATAAAAATATAAATTTAGGAGTCACACGTAGAACTCAAGAGCTGACTGGCTGATTTCTTATTCCTAATAAATGTATGTTAGCCAAAACTTTAAAACTGGACGAATTTCTCTAATAAAAATGTATGCTATGGGCCGGTGAGATGGCTCAGCAGTTTAAGTGCCTGCCCAGCAAGCGCGAGGTCTTGAGTTTGACTCCCTGAACCCACATAAAAGAAAAAAACGGGCCAGTGATATCGCTCAGTGGCACAAGCACTTGCCCAGCAAGCACGAGGTCCTGAGGTCAACTCCCGGTACCCACTTAAAAAAAAAAAAAATGTATGCTAGGAGAATAAAAGGGAGTTAAAGAATAAAACCTTGTAATACGAAATACTTTTAGGAAACACAAAAAGCTATTTTCAGAATAGAGGAGATTAAAAGAAGACAGAGAATGAGAAATGTTCCTTAGAAGCAAGAGAGGAAAGCCAGATCTTTTGTTCAGTAGAATTATCCGGGTGAAACTGTGTAAAGGTGTGCTTGGATGAATTTTGACTCTAATCCATTCCATACCCAAATCCTAAAATGTCAATATTATAATAATGTCTCCCATGGCAATATAGATGAGGTGATTATCTCAAAGACTTTCTGAAGATCTTTAAGTAGCATCACAACTTTAGGAAGCATTCCTCTGCATCATAATCTGATATTAGTGTGTGTGCATACATACCTATGTTTGTCTGCCTCTACTTGCACTTTAACATAAATTATCCAATAGAAACCATAAAAAAAATCTTTGAGATAGATTGTTTAGTCCCCATTTTCACAGATGAGGAAATTTTAAATTAAGGAATTTGTATTACTAATAGCAGTGATGAGAACAAATCATAGTTTTTCTGGCAGAATCCAATAAATACATCAGCTACTAAATCACACTAACATCACCTTGAACAAAAGGCTGATATAGGGATCCAAATACAAGGGGCATTGTCTTACAGGTCTTGGTACATTTGGACCTCATTAAGTGACAGGGATAACCAGGTAATATTTAAAATAATTATTGAGCACCTAGATTTCTAGATAACAACATAAACTAATTTATAATAATTTTATAGTTTGGAAAGTGCCTTCTTCTTTTTAACATGACATTGCCATCTACCTACACGGTACTGAATCAGAATTATCACCCTGATTTTACAGATGTGGGAAATAAGAAATAAATACGTAAAATACTCAGAGTAACATAGATGGATCAAAGCTACATGAAAATATAGTTCTTCACCTTCCTAGTATGGAATTAAATTTCCAGAAGGTAAGGAAAAGAAGGTGCTACTATTTGATGTTGCAATGAGAACCAACGGTGGTAGTGGTACTAGTAGTATTGTGTTGGAAGTGATTCCAAACTTACAGAATGAGTAGAGGAGTAAATCAGTGAAATTGATCATAGAGTGAGTAAATATTAAGGGGCTTGGATCAAGGTTACAGGTGCAAACACTTTTGAAGCTACCAGAAGGCCAGGGCAGAAAAAGTCTCCTATTAAGTCATTTTGGTTCAATATTCTTCCTCAGGTACGTGATGCTTTTTAATTTCAAGATGATTAGGTACTGATCTCTATCAGAAATGAAAGACTGCCTCCTTTACACCAAAATTAATCTTTCATGAGATAAGGGACCGTATCTAAACTGGTGCCTGAATAATTTAATCTTTTTCTGGATTAATACTATGCAGAGGCATGTACACTGAATAAATGAAGTGAGATAAAACTGTCCTTATCTTGGTACTAGTAGTACATCTCTTCAGTCTACCATCTTCTATTACTGTCAGCATTCTGGAAAAGTGACTCAGTTTTACCTGAAGGGAAAAGGAACTAAGTGGTTGGTAAGGCTGATGTCATGTGGTGTGACTAAGTATTCCCAGAAATAAAGGGTTGATCTTTTCCCCTGAGGCAAGCTACTGTGTGGCAGCTGCTTTCCAGGGACTTCCCCAGTTTGGTTGCCAATTTCCTTAATCCAAGGCCAGTTAGTACCTATGTTGAAGGACAATAAGAAAATGGTCTTTTTGGCAGCTTTTGTCATGCAGATCATAAAACTTTACTGATTTATGATGAGGGTGGAGTTGAGGGCAGAGAATCTAATGAACCATCTTTACAGTAGGGATTTTTTTAAGGTTTGGTGATTTCTAATGAAATGGAACTAAATGTAAGGAGTTTTTCTAATCTCCTGGTTCTTGCACTTGGCAGCACATGACAATCGTATGGGGAGATTTCAGAAGACTATTCATGTCTAAGCTTTGAAATTTTCAAAGATCCTCAGTTTCTAATATGAAAAAGAGTTTGAGAACCACTAATCTTATAAATACCCTTTTATTTGGGAGATTTGATTTCCAAAGTCTTTTCACTTCTATTATCTACTTTATTTCCAAAGCTACTTCCTGCACTGGTCTAGGGAGGGATTCTTTCATCCGTTTTATTGAAGATATCAAGTCAGCAGCCAATGTCCTCATTCCATTTCAACACCTCCTTCTGTTTAATAGCCAATGTTCTCCTTGGGATGAATGAAGGGCGAAAAGTAGACAGGCGGATTCATGATTATATGAAAGTTGATCACTATGAGGAACGCTTGACCTCTGAAGCCTTTTCACTATTTGTCAAGCATCCTGCATTGCAAAAAAATCTGCAGGACTTTGGAGAACTGTTTCTGACAGTCACTTGCATTAAAATCACCTAGGGATCTTGCTAGAATGCAGATTCTCATCCCCAACGCAGAAGAATCTGGTATGGCCAGTCAGAGATGGAACTTGCGAGTTTGCATGTTACAGTGCCCAAGGTGATCCTTCTGCCTACCAAAGTTAGAGGACCACAGCTCAGTGGAGTTCTTGGTGTTGCCCCTTGTTCCAGTTCCTGTCACTTGTTGCACTGAGATTTGGAATAAAGATTATATGATCGGTTAAATGCTTTTAATCAATTCTTTTCCAAACAGAGAACCTGGAAGACTCCTCCAAATCTCATAGTTGAGGCATTAGAAAAATTTCTTCTAGAATTTCACAATGCTTGAGTTTTGGGCAGGCAAACATAGCAAAAGCATAACTACAAAAATGTATATAAGCACTGGTTATGTATACTGAAGAGAGAAATGCTTATTATGCCGTTATGTACAACAATTAGTACTGTCTTCTATTTGTCACAGAAAAATATCATGGGAGACAAGGGGAAAGAGCATTGATTGAATTTAGTATCAGAAGAATATCACTTAGGTTCCACCAGTGATTATCCAGGTGATGCTGGGTTATCTTTTCAGCTCTCAGTATTCTGATTTCTAAATATTATTAATGCCTGTTATGTCTATGTAATAAGGCTATTTTTAGTTTCAAATGATATACTCAATATGAAAGACCATTATAAACTAATTCTGTACAAGTAGAATTTTTTCACAACAGTGAATCATAAATATAATTGTTGGGTAAAAAATTCTACTGTATATCCCACAATTTGTTTGATCCATCTCTTGTACACACACGATATGTGATCAAAATATGTAATGAATTAAACATTTATTACAGTGCAGGACAGGGCTGGTGAGATAGCTCAGCGGCATAAGTGCCTGCCTGGCAAGCGTGAGGTCCTGAGTTCGACTCCCAGTACCCACATGCAAAAAAAGGGCCGGTGATATCACTCAGCAGCATGGGGGCCTGCTGGTGCACGAGGTCTTGAGGTCGACCCCCAGTACCCCTGCAAAAAATAATAATGGAGGACACATTACCCTTTATCCCCCTCAAATTACTCCCCATTAGTTCAAACACACTTATCCCATCATTCTTCTCGCTTTGTGTCCTCTAGAAGCCCTCTTTCTTGAGTGTGTTTATAAGGTGATCAAAAATATGATGAATGCTGTTGCCAAGTGCCATCCAATGGAAAGACGCCCATAAAAACATTCACCTTATTCACTTGATCTGGTACTATGAGACTTTTGGCTCTTCCCTAAAGTCAGAATATCCACTAACAGTAACCATTTTAAATTTCCAGGGTATTGAGGCAGCCGTGACAGCACACTTAAAAGACACTGAGGGAAGAGAACTTACAGAAGTGCTTCAGAAAGTGAAAAGAATAATGGGATAAGTGTGTTTGAAATAAGGAGGGATATTTTGAGGGGTAATAATGGCTATTTGCCTTTACTATAACAATTTTTTAAAATTTAAGTATTCATTGTATTTTCCAATCATACCTCGTATACTGTATGTAGTTATATGTTATATACAGAGCTTATAAAATCATAAGTTATTTTTAATTAATGTGCTATTTATCTCTTATTTATATCTGGAATAACCTAAGATGATGGAAAGAAAATCACTAATTACAAAGGTAAGTCACCAAGTTGAGATAGTGCCTAGAGAGTTAAAGTTCAAGCTCAAAACATTGTTCTACAAACAAAATGAACTATTCAGTGAACTTTCCTATACATAAATATTTACCTGTATCTTTGATAAGATCATCTAGTAGATTCTAGGGCATAAAAATTCCAGGTCAAAGGATGTGGTCATTTTAAAACTCTTTGAACATATTATCCAGCTAATTTCCTGCAAGATTACAGCAATTTACATTTCTGTCAAAATGAATGAAGTGCTCATTTGACCTTACCTGCAGCACAGTTTGTTATCAATTAATAAGATGGAATCAAAGTAATATTTTTATTCAAACCTTCTTTTATAATCAGTGCAAAGTGGTCAAATTCTCTTTTACCACTGCATATGATGTTAGCTTCTACTTCCATTGGATGTCCTACATCAAGTTGAAGAAATTGCTTTTGATTTCTATTTTGATGAGAGTTGTCATTAAATTATGAATGGATATTGAATTTTGTCAATGCTATGTCTGCATTTATTCAAATGATGATCTTCTCACATTTATTCTGTGTATATTATGAATCCCATTGATTAAAATATCTAATTGTCAACCATTCTTACATTTCTTGGATAAACCCCATTTTGTGCACTGTATTATTATTTCTATATATTACTGTGTTTAAGTAGCTAATGTTTTGATAGAAATTTTTGTGTTTGCATTCCTGAAGAATATTGGTTTTTCTGATTCTTTTCTTATAATGTTTCCATCTAGTTTTCATAGCAGTGTAATGGCTCATAAAATAAGGTGGTAAGTCCCTCATATTTTATGCAAGAGTTTGTGTAAGATTGGTTTGACTGTTTAAAATTATGTTAGATAGAATTCACTAAAGAAGCCATCTTAAATTAGCTTCACGTGGGCAAAAATTTTAAACTGCGGTTGCAACTGCTCTTACAGTTGCTCTAATAGTCATAGACCTATTTCATTTTCATTTGTTGTGGCAATTTGTGTCATTCATGACCATTGTCCATGTCACTAATGAAATGTGTTAACTTCTATATACACATATATCTACAAGAATTTTCTATGTAAGCAACTTCTTATACTTTAAACTAAACATGAGTTTAGACTGGTGTCTCCAAAGAGAATCCATTGCATGTGGACAATTTTAGCCCTTTCCCCTTGCTTTCCTGTAAACTCACACTCCAACAGTGAGAAAACTGGCTCCTACTCTCTGCCATCCATATATTAATTGTTCAATTCCAGTTCAATTCCACTGTCACAATTAGTAACTCTACCTTCATTGGAAACAACTTTATTAATTAGAGTACAGTGATTTTGTATAGTTCGTTTTATTAAAATTTTATACACTCAAGTAATTTTCAAAGTTTACTAATTGAAGCACCTTTTCCCCCAAGCTGCCCAGTGAGATTGTTTCATACATGTGTAATACAGTCAGATCCTCTCGTTACAGTCTACACTCTTTCCTGTGATCTCCCAACTTCATAAATGATTTTTCAGCATACATTCAGGTTTATATTTTGGTGGCAGATTTCTGTAGATTTTTTTTTTTTTTGTGGGTACCGGGGGGTCGACCTCAGGACCTCGCGCGCCAGCAGGCACCCGTGCCGCTGAGCAATATCACCGGCCCCTTTTTCGTATGTGGGTTCCGGGGGTCGAACTCGGGCCCTCGCGCTTGCCGGGCAGGCGCTTAGGCCGCTGAGCCATCTCACCGGCCCTGTAGATTTTGATAAATGCAGGAAGTCATGTATATATCAGTAGGTTTCATACAGGGTCATTTCGTTGCTCTAAAAATCACCCGTGTTTCCCCTCTTCAACCACCTTCAACTTAAACCTGACAACCACAGTTGTTTTTAATTCTGTCTATAGTTCTGCTCTTTCCAAAATGTCATGTATTTGAAATCATAAAGTTATAGCCTTTTCAGACTGGTTTCTTTCGCATAACTATCAACATTTAATCCTTTTCTAAATATTTTTATGTCTTGAGAGTTTACTTGTATTGACCAATGAATATTATTCTGTTGAATGAATTTATCACAATTCATGTATCTCTTCAAGTACTGAAAGACATTTTTGTTGCTCCCAGGATCGGTGAATTTAAATAAAGCTGATATAAATATTTGTCTGCAGACTTTGGTGTACTTATAACTCTTCTAATCAATTAGGAGTATGATTTCTGTATCGTATATGACTAGCTTTACTTTTGTAAGACTCTGGTAAAATATCTTCCCCATTGAATATAATATTTTGAATTGCCACTAGCAATAAATAAAAATTCATATTTTTATGCATTTGCACTATTAATTAGTAATGCAATTGATTTGTCTTCCTTTGATTCATTTTAATCATTCTAATAGATGTTTAGTGATGCCTCATTGCTTTAATTTTCAAATTCTTAATGATAAATACTATTGACCATATTTTCACGTTTATTTGTCATGTATATCTTCCTGATGCGGTGTTTATTCAGGTCCTGTACTCATTTGTATTGGATTCTTTGTTTTCCTAGTGTTGATTCTTTTAGAAATCCCTCTACAGTTTGGATACAGATGCTTTATCAGATAAGTGTTTTGCAAACATTTTGTCCAGACCTGTGGCTTGTACTTTTACTCTGAACATTGTCTTCCGCAGAGAAGTTTTGCATTTTTTCGAAAGTTCAATTAATCATTACTTTTTAAAATTTCATAGGTAGTGCACCTAAAAATTCATCACATACTATGCTTTCACCGTTGAAATGACTTTGCTTGCACTTTTCTTAGTTGCCTATATTTGCATGGGTCTACTTCTGGCCTCTTTATTCCATCCCACTGATTTTATTCCTGCAAATATATTCTTTCTTTTTTAATGCTGTGCTGGGGAACCCAGGGTTTTGAGTATGGCAAACAAGGAGTCTACAAATAAGCCACATTCCCAGTCTTATTATTATTTTTTGGAATAGTGTTAACTATTCTAGATCTCTAGGCTTTAAACATATACTGGAGAATCATTTTGCAAATAGCTAGCTACAAAACAGTTTATCTGGGATTTAATTAGATTTGAATTGAATCTATCTATCATCTATCTATCTATCTATCTATCTATCTATCTATCTATCTATCTATCTCATCTTTCTATCCAGTTGTTTTTCTCCCCGTAGTTATTTTGTAGGACATGGAATCTGTCATTTCATCACGGTTACCAAATTTGTAGCATAGAATTGTCGTAGCATTCCATAGCTGTACAATTAATGTCCAGGAAGTTAGGGACGATAACCTCCCTTTCATTTCTGATACTGGTAGTTTGTATCTTCTCTCATTTTTTCTTTTTTTTCTGGCTATATGTTTATCAATTTTATTCATCTTAATAATGAAACAGATTTCTGGTCTAATTTTATCTATTGTTTTCCTGTCTTAAATGTCATTCATTTTGTATCAAATTTTTATTTTTTATTTTCTTCTGCTTCCTTTAGGGTTACTTAATCCTTTTTTTCTCTATTTTCCTAAAGTGGATGATCATATTATTGAATTCAGAGCTTTCTTGTTTTCTAATACATCCATGTAATTATAAATTTCCTTTGAAGTATACTTTTGATGCTATATCCCAATCTTGATAAATTTTCTTTCCATTTTCATTTAGTTAAAATATTTTTAAATTTAAGTTAAATTTATTGTTTACCCATATATTATTTAGAAGTGTATTACTTAATCTCCAAATATGTAGATATTTTTTACCTAAAGTTTGTTTTTGATTTGTTTAATTCTGCTGTGGTTGAGAGCACACTTTGCATAACTCCTATTCCTTTAGATTTTTAAAAGTGCATTTTATGGTCATTGATCCGGTCTTTCTTGGTGAATGTTTCACGTGAGCTTGAGAAGTACGTGCATTCTCTCATTATTGGATGAAGTATTCTGTAAAAATCTATTGGGTTACATTGATTGGTCATGCTGTTCAGGTCAACTTTATACTTATTGGATTTCTGACTTTTGGACCTCTCCATTATCAAAAGAGTGTTGAAATCTCTGCAATTACAATAGTAAAATATTTTTTTTGTGCTTTTATTTTTCAGTTCTATCAGTTTTATTTAACATTTTATTGCTGTACTGTGAAGTGCACACAAATAAAAAATTGTTATGTTTTCTTAGATATTAACCCTTTTATCATTAAATATTACTTTGCATAACCTCTAATGATGATTCTTCTGAAGTGTGCTTTGTGTGAATTTATCATGGCTCTGCCAGCTTTCTTTTGATTATAGTTGGCATGATACATCTTTACTTTCAACCTCAGCATTTATATTTAAGGTTTTTTGTAGACAACATGTAGTTATACTTACCTTGCTTTTTTTTCACTCTGACTTTTCTTGTTGCATTTTGTTTTTTCTTTCTTAGTGTATTTAGACCATTCATATTTGAATTGACTGTTGATATACTTGAATTGGGATCTGTTTTTCACAGCTTCTCCTTTGTTGCACTCCTTTATTTTTGTTCCCTTTTTTTCTAACTTTTCTGGTTAATTATTATGTACAAATACATTTGTTTTCTCTCAGCATAATGATTATAATAATTTTAAATCTTTTACTGGTTTCACTAGTATTTTCAATATTATTGCAAATTAAATAAGATCCACTTTCAAATAAAACTGTACCACTTCATCTATGGTGCAGATTTTTTATAATGCAAGATTCTCAACTCCTCCCTTTAATTTCTTTTTTTTTTTGTGGGTTCTGGGGGGTCGACCTCAGGACCTCGCGCGCCAGCAGGCACCCGTGCCGCTGAGCCATATCACCGGCCCCTTTTTCGTATGTGGGATCCGGGAGTCGAACTTGGGCCCTCGCGCTTGCCCGGCAGGCGCTTAAGCCGCTGAGCCATCTCACCGGCCCCTCCCTTTAATTTCTAATAAGGTTTTCACCCATTCCACTAATCCTTATGCTTTAGTTATCAACCATATCATTACAATTATTAATTTAAGCAGTTACCTTTTAGATTAAAAATAAGAAAAATGTGAAGATTGTATTTTAAATTTGTTTATTATATATATATTCTTCCTTTTGAGAAATGTTCGGGAAAACTTTCTTTCACAGTCATCTGTGCCTAGAAATTTATTTGTGAGAGATTTATAATTAAACTCATTTTAAAATACCATATGTCAGATGATTCAGATTTACTCTTATTCCTTGTGTCTGTTTTGGTGAATTATGTTTCACAATGAGTTTGTTCATGTCTTTTGCACACTAATTGGTCAAAATTGTTCTTAACATTTTCTTAATGTAATAATATCCATATTAATTATGAAGCATACATTTACTTCCTAATATGGGTAATTTTACTGTTTTATTTTCCTAATCACACTTACTAAAAGATTAATCCATTTAATTATTATTTCAGAAAGCAATTCTTTCCTTTTCACTGTTCTCTGTTGTACTTTGTTTCTTATGTATTAATTTGTGCTCTTATTTTCTTTCTTCTTTTCTCTTGGTGTTCGCTTTGCTGCTGTTTTCCTAATGTCTTAAAATTTAAATCATGAAAGAAAGCAGTTTTTTCCCAGCACAGTTTTGTACAGTGAAAGCCGCTTTTTGTCAGTTTTAGCCACCTACCAAAGTTTTATTATATCATATTTTTATGTGCATGCCATTCAAAATATTTGGTAATTTCCATTAGAATGTATTTATTGATCCATGGGTTACTTTAAAAATATACTGACTAACATTCAAATATTAGATTTTTAAAATTATTTTGTAAATATACAATGTAGTATATTTTTCCAGTGAGCAGAATCTGATTATTTTTATGCTTTAAAACATTAAGATCAAATTTGTTAATTACATGGATCAAACATTCTGTACTTATGCTGATTTCTCTGTTTTATCAGTTATTTGGAGAAGTTTTATATCTCATATATTATTTGTGTAATTTTTTTTCTCTTTATAGAGTTAGATTGTGATATTAGGTGAAGACATTCATAACTGTTGCAATTTTTGTTGCCAATTATTTCTAATAATTCTTTTCATCTTAGAGTCTGTTTTCTCTGATATTATCAGAGATACGCTAGGTGAATTTTGTATATTGTGTATTTATCCTTTCTTTTATTTTTAATTTCTCCACATCTTTATGTTTAAAGTATGACTTACAAATTTAATGTGAATTTTTATTTTTACCAAATCCAAAATATGTAGTTTGTTTACAGATTTCCCAGATTCAGGCATATTTGGTATTATGGTCAAGTATTTAATAATGCACATATTTTAAACTTGACACTGTATTCCCATTGTTGCTTAAAACTATCAGTACTAATTTCTATTTGTTTACATATTTGCTCTTTCTAGTAGATATTTTTTCCTACTTCATTTTTGTCTAACATAATGGCCTTCTGGCATTTCTAAGGTCTTTTCTTCATGTCCAAAGTAAATCGTACATTACCTCTTTTAGTAAGTGTCTGCTGCTACTGAGATTTCAAAAAAATATATTTTAAACAATATTTTCACGGGTGTTTTATTTTTCAGTACTGTAGTACCATCAGTGTGTTGTCTTCTGAATGCCATCATTTGCTTTGGAAAGGTATCAGTCTTTTTGTTGCTTCCCTGAAAAAACAAGCCCATTTTATTGGCTGCTTTGAATGTTTATTTTTCACCCTTTTTAAAGTAATTTTCCTTGATTGACTCTAAGGGTATTGTTTATATGTATGCTGACTGAGGTGCATAGAACTTTTTAAATTTGTGAATTAACTTCTCTTGTCTCTTTTGGAATTTTTTTTTTTTTCTGTATGCATTTCCCCTGTTGTTGGGCTATTTCTAGTGGGGTTTTCCTCTCTCTTGATCATTTTGTGTTACTCCAGAATAACTAGTAATTTTGAATTGAATGCATGACATTGTGTATAGAAAGTTGTAGTATTCTCCCTCCCTCCCTCTTTCTCTCTGTGTGTATATATATATATGCATATATATTCGTACATAATACATGATACCTCTGTTGTCTTTTGGAAGGTGTTTTATTTTAGCTCACAAATGCCTTATTGTTAGATTACCTCAATTCTAAAACAGATTTATAGCAATCTGAAGCCAAATTTTTATCTTTGTGAGAACTGATCTATTTAAGCTTATTCTTCCTCCCAATCAAATCATCAGAGTCATTTAATGCGGTAGTTGCCTTGTTTTACAGTGGTTGCAGGGTAGTTCCATGTTAAGTGCAAATACTCAAGTACAACAACTAAGTTGACCTTGCTTTGCATATTTTTTTACTCACATAAAATTATTCCATTTACGATTCTATTGTTTTATTGTATTTATGCTAATTATTGTGAAGATTCTTAAACTCTTTTAAAAAAGAATTCCCTTATCATTTATCACCACTTGTCTACCTTATTTTGGGCTCCACACGGGCTCCCGGTAGGCCCATGAGGATGAGTCACATATTTCCTGACTCAATAGAGCTTGCAATCTAATGACAAGTCACAGACTAATGAATGGAATAAAAGGGACTAAAAAAGCTATGCATCAGGGGCAAAAGCTCCTTCTGAGGGGAGTTATACAGTTGCCCCCCGAGGTTGAGTCTGAGCATAGTAGTGATCACATTTGAGGGAATTCTTGAAGTAGAATACTCAGGAGAGCTTGTTTCAGGCTAACATGAGTAAATGTAAAGAAAACGGGCATTTAGAGAGAAGACTCTGGTGACGGAAGGAATGAATAACATGGAGGATATTATGGGAAGGAGCCAAGGTTTATAAGCCTTATTTAAAAGCTTGTTTCTCTGATTTTGAAGCAAGGGCTCTTGTTGCTAGAAATACAACCGAGTGTAATTCTTTGGTTAACTTAAGATTTGTGCAGGTTCTTTAATTACCTCCCAAGAGATTTGTTTACTAAGGATAAAAAAAGAGAGACAATTACTGCCTCCAGGCCTAAGAGTAACCAAGCTAAAAGAAACACACCTGCCATTTTTGGTCACCAACACTAATATTTTACTTTCTTGCATCTTGAATGGTAAGCTGAAGCCATGAGTTGGAACGGAATGCAGGCTGCTCTAGGGTGATGATTCAGGATGACTGTTAGACTTGCAAAACTGAACGTGGGTGGTTTGTTGTGTAATCTCTCGCCTTAATCTTTTTGCCTTTAATAAAGTGCTTTGACTGTCTCTATGTGTGTGCCTGTTAGAAGTAGGACATGCATGGGGTTTCTTAATGGAACCTCATCAAATTTAAAGTCATGATTGAAAAATTATTTGCCTTAGGTTAAAAAACTCCTCTTTAGTTATAGAAAGGAAAAAAGGAAATACTAATAGTTGAAGCCAGGCTTAGCACTTGGTGTTATTTTATTTGGGGATTTAAAGTCCTGAAAATAAAATAATTGGGTCAAATTTTCTTCCTATTTTCGGTAAATTTCAGATCTGGGATTTAATATGTACAGAGCTTGCATTCAACATGCCGTGTTGGAGAGAAAAATATGGATATTAAGGGCAAGAAAAATATTTTGAACAGTAATGATATCACCAATTGAATATTTTGTTTGCCATTTTTAAAAATTTTTTTTAAAAAAGCATTTTTCCAAGTGGCGGGCCCTCACTTCAGCTATTTCTCAATGTTTCAGTCTTTCTTCAGCTAACCTTTGCCGATTGTATACTGCATGTCATGTTCTCTGCTGGTGTCCAGAAACTATGATGAATAAAATATGAGTAGAATTCCTAACATTTCAGATATTAGAATCTATGAAAATCTTCATGCATTTATCAAACAAAAATCACAGTTATGAAGAAGTTACATCAGAAACAGAAAAATTCTCTGAAAATAGAACCACAGTTCTATTAAAGCCAATAATAAAGGAATTGAAAACATACACACACACCCCCAATAAAAATCCTCCAGTCTTTTCTGATCTCAGAAATGAGGAGCACAGAAGAAGCTGCAGGCTGCTTGGTGCTGCATTGAGAATCTGAGAGTCAGAAAAAATAAATAAATAAATAAATAAGAATCTGAGAGTCAGATTCTTCCTCTCTGCACAACTTGAGGTTCTCCATGAAGTTCCACAAGGCCAAAGATTCCTGACAGGTTCCTAAAGTTGGGTTTTACTTTCTCCTACCGGACCAGCACCTCCACTAGTCCTTTGCTCTGTTCCAGTCCATCTCCACAGCACTTTCAAAATTATATTTCTAAAACTGGCTTCTAGAAGGCCTCACTCCTTCTCAAAACCTTCTGAAATTTCTTTACATGGTTGCATTTCTCTGCTCCCTATTTATATAAAATCAAGTTCAAAGTCTGGGGAAGCAGGGAACCCTATAATCTTACCAGATTCCAACCAGTCTTACCAGCTTTGTCTTTCACTATCCTCCACACCCCATGCTCCCCAAGGTAGAACTTCAGCTAATATTTCCTAGCAGAATTATTCACTTCCTGGGGACAGGCATGCACTTCCTTTTCTGGGAAGCATTCTGACCTTTCTTTGCCTAGAAAGTCATAATTTCCAGAATGTGACTTTCTTACAGAAGTTTTCTCTTATCCCCTATGGAAGAGTTAGTCACGTCCTTCATAGTGTTTCTTCAGCAATTTGTGCCTTCAGCAGTTACAGCTTTCATCACATTCTACTGCAACTTTTTACCTTTGTGTTCTTTCATAAATTAGTTTGTGACATCTCTGAGGTAGAGTACTAGGTTTGGTGTACCTCTATAATCTTATTTTGACTCCTCCCAAGAGCACACTTAATGTTCTGGTTTGCATAAATAATGTGTAACAGTGGAAACAAAGACAAGACGGAAAGGTCTTTAGTGTCACACTTTTTTCATTTCTAACTAAATGATGACCCTTGGTATGTTCTTGAAGCCTGTCTGTATGAATGATATCAAGAGATTTGGTGGTTTTAAAAAAGTGAAACTTTGAGGGCAAAATTAGAGGTCTCTTTGATTCTTAAAATTAAGAATAGCCTCTAGCTCATGGAATAGCTATAGTGCATACTATAAAATACTGCATTTTTTCATCCCCTGTATTTCTATTCTTTGAAAATTGTTGTCATTTCTTACAACAAAGCACTCTTCTTTTTCCAGCTCACTACATTTGTTGTTATAAGTATACAAGTCTTCAATATCTACAGTAAGTTACGACTTTGGATATTGTGGCCGGCCGCAGTGCTCAACCTACAAGAACAAATGCAAATACACTTCAGAAAGATAATATTCTCTCTATTATAAAGAATACCAGATTCCTCTCTTAAGAAGAAAAAGAATCTTACATACCGATCTGTAAATAGATACTGCTATTATTACAATTCCTAACAATAAATGCCTACTGGATATCTCAGACATGAAGATAATTGAGTAAGATTTAGGAAAGAGAAAAAATGTTTTCTTTTTCATCTGCAGTCCTAACATATTATGTATTCTTCCTTTCCAGTTTATCTCCAGTTAATTCAAATTCTTGGACTCATTTATTCATTGTATTTTAGTTAGGGAGAACTTTTTATGCCTGTTACTATTGGACCTAATTTTAGGCCAAGGAGTTGTCTTTGGTATTGGTTTCATGTATAAGGATACCACTGGAAATAAACAAGAAGATGTTGGATTAGGTACGCAAGAGACAGAAATTTATCTACTTTCTGTAAAACTTGTGATATGATAGAATTTTAAACCCATAATCACACTTTTTTTTCCGGTAACTTCTCTATATGTTCACTTACCTCTTTTCATCAGAGCAATAGTTGTTCAAGCATTATTGCCTTATAAAGAGAAGTTTCAAAGTAGTGTTAGGAAATAATTTGCTAGTGTTTTTCTAACATTTGCTTATAAACCCTAAGTGTAAGAAAAAAAATATTTGAAATAATAATTGGTTTCTTTCAGACCATAGGGGAGGGAGGCAGGGAGAGAGAGAGAGAGAGAGAGAGAGAGAGAGAGAGAGAACCATGATGCTGAAGAATTGAGAATATTGGCTTCAGTGGGTACTGGAAAGAAAAGCCACGCTGCTTGACCCAAAAACAGAATCCTGCAAAAATAGCAAGACTTCTATATGGATATATTGTACATGAGTGTGGGAAGATAGAGCCCTAAACAACATCAGAGAAATTACTGTCACAGAGAAAACTTAATGTCAAGGATGGTCATGGACATAAAGGAAAGAAATCCCTCAGAAGTGATGGTCATAGATTGATGACTAAAGTCCAGGTAGGATTATGGAACCCTTGGTATATATCTGACTGGACAGGTAACTAAAGAGATATGAGACCCCCACCAGAGCTTAGACAGAAGCCTAAATTGATTGAGGTTTTTTAAGCCACATTTATCACCAAAAAAAGGAACTTAAAAATCAAAATTTAATAAAAATAAACTTCTTGTAGATTTAAGTTTGTGGTCTGTAATGCATACACGCTACAAAAGCAAAAAACAGGACTGTGGTGCATTGATGGTGGAAAGAGGTCTGAACTCATCATGATTGAACAATAATACACTTGAATTACTTACTGGAAAGTCAAGTGCAATATGCAGAGTACCTAAAACACAAGAACATGTAAGGCATGACCACTATCCTTGAGTTTATAGATCCCCATAAATAAGCCTTAAAAGATCAGTAACTGTTTTAAGTGTGACAACTGCAGAAAAAATTCAGAAGAAGAAATGACCAGTGAGGTTCGAGTGGTGAGAAAAGACAGTACAGACATGAGACTTGACCTTGGCCAAGTAAGAAATATAACAGTTTAAACGAAACAAACAATAACGAAGTAAAATTTTATGTGATGTGTTTAAAAACAATGCAGTATAGTTTTATCCGGGCATATGACTCCTTTGTGTTCAAACATTGGAGTACATTGGAGCCGTCTGCCTGGTCCAAAGAAGAGGTATGAAACTACACCGTAAGACTAAAAGTCGAGCTTCATTCTGGAGTCAGGCTGGAGCCATTAGAGGTGTAAATGGAAGGACTTTCTCTGAAACAGTATACATTGAAAAATTCCCCAACAGTGTACAATTTTATTTCTAGCCATCAGGTGCATTGTTACATAAGATCATCCTAACCCAGTTACTTCAAGGAGAAGGACTACAGTCCAATAAAGGCAGAAAAATTAAAGATACTATGGGAAACCAAAGAAATAGCTAAAAGTAAAGTTCCAGCTTCTCTGATGGCACATGTATAGAGCCATATCTGCAGATTAGAGATTATATATGCAGGGTTTCCTTGCAAATGTTATATACTTCAACTATCTGAAGGACAACATTGTATCATGAATGAATAAGTAATACATGATTACTAAAAGAGTTTAATTTGCCTATTGAGATTGAGGGCTGTGATCCCAGACTGTTTCTACAAAGTCACTGGCATTGATGCCCCTGTGCTCTAAGGGAGGCATATGGAAAACAGCTAGTCTTACACAAACATAACTAAGATGTATCCCTCTCTGCGCAAGATGCTCCGATGATTTCCTATCAGTCAGAGTAAATGAAATTCACATTTTTATCATGAGTTAGATGGTTCTCCAGAATCTGGTCTGGTCCCTGCCCCACCTCTGACCTGGTCTCCCAGTATTGTTGGTCTACATCACAGCACAGTGGTCACACTGGACTTCTTGTTTCTTTAACATTACAAGTATATCTCCATTCATGGTTATTGCTTTCACATTTTCTACTTCCTAAATCTGCTCTTCACATCTTGAACTGGCTTGTGCTTTCTGCTTACACAGGAGTGTGTTCAGTTGTTCCTCCCACAGGAGATTTCCTTGACCATCGTGTCTAATCGTTTCCTACCCCAATACTCCTTTTTAGTCTTGCTTAATTTTCTTTCCTGAACTTATCAGTATCTGACAGTATATTTTGTTACTTATTTGTGTACTTAGTATTTATCCCCCTTGCTAAAATATGAACTCCCTGAGGGCAGAGTCTTTGTCTAACACCTGTGTAATCCATTATCTAGAAGAAGCCATGCCATCTGATATGTGCTACATAAATATTTATTACATAAATAAGTAAATGAAGAACATTATCATTATCATCATTATTATTATACAGAAACATTATTTACTGTGACTTTTTCATGGACCACAACTGGGTTATTAAAAATGAGACTTGGTTATTTCATTTATTTTTTGCAACTAATCCCCTATTTCCCAAGTCACAGAAAGATGACGTTGATTGAGTAACATCATTAAGTAGTGAAGAGAAGAGTCAAGATTTAAACCTGGGACTGCTACGTTCCAGCACATACCATTACAACCACCTTGCTATAGCATCCAGTGTATTTGAAAGCATTAGTGCAGTATCTTTTTAGCACAGATCTCCAAGTTAATAGGAAACTTTGGATAATGTAGCTCGCAAGATTCTATTGAATTAGGGTCTGGATAATCTAATAACATTTTCAGACACATTTTTTTTCTTACTATGTGTCCTGGGCCTTGGTATATTTTACATCTAATAGTCAACAGTTATGGTTCTTCTGGATGACTATTCCTGGGTTTTTTTGGGATAAAGAAAGCTGGAAGTGCCTGGGAGCTTATATATCCCCAGGAAAGCCATTTACAAATGATTAATGGATATATAATTATAAAATCTCAAGCTTCCTGACCTCAGCTTGGGACCTCTTTAAGGCAAGCTGACATTCTAGAGTTCACTTCCAATGTAAGACTGAAACTGATCTCCAGGATTTTGCCTGACCCAGCACAATTTGGTGGGCATCATCTCCTTTCTTGCAGTGTTCTTACCCACCTCCCCCACCAACACCATTTCCTATGAGTTTTCTCTTGGAACACTTTATAAATGAATCACTTGTACTTTACGAACTTTTGTTTCTGGTCTGATAGTAAGAACTCTAACCCAGGATAATGAATCAACCAATTCCTTTTGGTACCAATCAGAGTATGGTGGACACTCCTAAATTGCCTTCTCATGGACATATTACCCTTCTTTCTATTCAAATTCTTTCCAGACTTGTACATGTGAGATTCTTGCTCACTGGAACCACGTAGTATGGCAGACTTATGTAGGAAAATCACCTTGGATATGTATAGATCCTGGTTCCCTGTTTCATGAAACTCACGCAATGGATTTGTTCAAACCATTTTGTACCTACATTACTGGCTCAGAGACAAAGGTGAAGAGGAAGGAGGCGTTGAATCACTGAGGCTTAGTTCACTTGTCTGTTTCTTGGCCCCTAGAGCTTGCTTTAACTGAAGAAACTTTCAATGGGATTAACTTTGCTGCAAACTAAAAACTAAAAGGCACACCATGTCTCTCCTTGCAAAGCAGGTTCAGGCTATAATGGAACTATATGAATACTTAAGATCTTTGAAGAACGTGGGCATTTTCTAACCCTGATGGAACCGTTTCTCTAGCTGGACCCATAAACACCACCTTCACTTCACCATTTCTGTCGCTGCAGTAGAAATCTCTCAGAAGCATCACGTGTGTACAGTGTGCAAGATAACTGCATCGGGCCACCAGGACAAACTCTCTTCCCTGAGTTCTAGGTCAACAGATGCCCCAGAGAGATTCAGGGAAGAACGGACTTGCCTCTTTACCATGTAAGACTGGAATAGTAAATGCAGTTTTCAGGCTTTACCTGTAACCTAAGGAAGAAATTACACTCTCAGGATCTTCCCACTGTGCTATTTGCTTAGGTTAAGCTTTGGCCAAGAAGATCAGGGAAACATATAGGTATATTTCTGACACGGAGTGATGGAAGTAATGTTGCCCAGAGAATGAAGAAGAGACCTAGGAAGTCATCTTAGATCGTTCACTAATTAGCATCATGACCATAGAGGATTACCTCATATTTTCTGGGTGATAGTGTCTCCATCTGTAGAGTAAGATGGGAGTTCACAGTTGCCAATACTCTATTAGTATCCAGTGTTTCTATGAACATTTAATAGTTTCTGTGTCAGCTAGCCTCAGCACAGAATTCTGGGCAACATTCCATATGGCATTCACACCAAGGCCTTATAACCTTCCCGCTAGTCTCACGTGTCTTGTTGTGAAAACTGCAAGTTTCTCTCCACAGGTAACAGAGCAACTGTCTGAATGTTCTGAGAGGGGGCCAGGCTGACTAGCAATTTTGGAGGTTGAGATGAATTGTAGAGCACCAGGAAAATAAGTTTTTTTCTGAAATTATGTAATCATTTTAGAAGAAAAATTTCTCAAAGTAGATACAGTGGCCTTTCTTGTCTTTAGTCAGGTTCCCACTCAGGTGTCTAGCCCTACGAGGCCACCTATTGATCTTCTCCCTGCATAACCATTTCATTGGGGTTTGCTTGTGATGTGCACTGCAGAAGATCGTCCAAATGCTGCTCTTCTTTTACACTGCTCTGAGTCTTTCTAATCAAATACATCTTTTGTTTCTCTAAATTTGGCCAAGTAGATTGTACTGCAATATTGAAAGGCTTTAATATTTATCTGTATTTTCCACTACCTTCTCTCACACTCTAGGTTATGTGCACCTAAAGGGCAAAGCTAAGGCTGCATATGTATTGCTCTGAAAATAACACATGGAGACTGGCCTAGGCTAAAAATTATGAACTTCTAAACTCAGTAGTATTGTAGTATTGGCACATGTTCTATTAAGTCATTTTAGAAGAGGTAGAAAATGCAGAAGGAGAAAAAAAGCTTTGCAATAAAAACAAAACAAAACAAAACAAAACTGTTTTGGTCTTGCTTTTTCTACTTAATCTCTGAATGTCCTTGGGCAAGTTGTTTGAAATACTCAAGTCTTTGCTGTTGTTTGTCTGTGAGATGACTACTTTATGTGTCAAACTGAATGGGTCAAGAGATTTCCAGGTAGCTGTAAAAACATCGTTTCTGCTGTGTCCGTGAAGTTATTTCTGAAAAAGATCAGCATTTGAATCAATAGACTGAGTCCAGAAGGTTGGCCTTAACAATGTTGGTGGACACCGTGCATTGACAGAACAGAACAAAAAGTTGAAGAGGCAAATTTGCCCCTTGTTAGAGCTGGGACACTGTTTTAGTCAATTTTCTTGTCACTGGGACCGAACACTGGAAACCTGCAATTTAAAGAAAGTGAAATTCATTTTGACTCATGGTTGCCATTCATGGTTGTCTGGATCAAAGGCAGAAACAACTTGGTAGAGAAGCATAGTGGGGAAAAGCTGCTCACGTCACAGTGGCAAGGAAGTGGGCAGAGCAGTGAGGGTCCTGGGAGGGATACAAACCCTTCTGGGACCCACCCCCAGGGACCCATCTCTAATCAGGTCCCACCTCCCCGCGACACACTCTGTCCAAGACATCCGCCATTAGTGGATAAGCCCACTGATAAGCACCGTGTTCCTGTAATCCAATCATCTTGCAAAAGGGCCAGTTCTGAGCACAAGAGATTGTGGGTGACGGTGGGCACTGTCTAAACCACAACAGACCTTTATCTTCTCCAGCTGTAGGCATTAGCACTTCCAGCTCTTGACAGGAATTTACACATCCACCAACAGACACATGCATGCACGCGTGCATGCCACTCGTGCTCAGGCTTTCAGATATCGTAAGCTTTCTTGTTCCTCTAGCTGGCAAACAGCAGACAATGAGACCTCTTGTCTTCCATAATTATGTGGGCCAATTTTCATTATATGTGTCCCATATATATCCTACAGGATCTATTTCTCTGGAGAGCCCTGACTAATTCATAACATAGCAATTCTATAGCTTAACTTTTAAGACTATTCAAGAGTAGAGAAACTGCATGTAGGAAAACAAAACTCAATATAGTAACTATTATGATTATGTCTAGGTGTATTATTCCAACTTCATGCAGTTTATCTAGCTGTACTATAGCGGTCAACCTGAAAAGGATTGGAGGGAATATTCTAAACTTATGAGGCAGGAAATAGCAGTGATGAGGAAAGATTTGAAGACCTGTAGATGTGCGACAAAAGGGACTTTTACTTTGCTTTTATGTTTAATTTATATGAAAAAGATATATAGATTTATAGTAAATACCAAAAACTTTTAACAGCCAGCCATCATAATCCTTGATGAGTAGGTTCAGGCATATGTAACATGTTATTTGAAAAATTTTTGTATCTTTAAATGTACAAATTACCAAGTGTGCCTATAATTACAGCACATCCCTGTAAATTACACAAGCTTGTAATCCAGGTACTCTAGGAGGCTGAGGCAGGAGAATGGCTGGTTCAAGACCAGCATGGACAACTTAGTGACTTAGTGAAGGCCTGTATGAAAATTTATAAAAATTGAAAAAATTTAAAAAGGTAAGGGGTGGAAGGGACTGGGGATGTGGCTCAGTGTGAAAGCCCTCAGCTCAATCTCTCTTGCCAGTACTGCAAAGAAAAAAAAAAAGCTCAAATTACACATATACTAGAACAACTTCTTCAGAGCTTAAGGTATTGACACCAAATTCTTCTTCAATAGAAAACCTGTCACTGTCAAGCCAATGGACAGTCAAAGAGAAGCAAAAGCAGATGTTAGCAGACATCCAGGATCCAGGAGGAAATGTATATGAAAAGAGAAACAGCAGTAAAATCTCTAACCCTAAGTGGTTAATTTACAGCCTGCTATTCAGAGTCACCCACTGTCACAGCTGTCACCTCAGTAAAAGACGGAAGCTGGACCACAGCTGGTGCCACAGATAGTTCGATAGAAAAGAAAACCTTCCATTAAAGTAGGATGTATGCATGTGATAATAAATTTTAAATGCCCCACTGGTATCTTTTCACCTGATTACTTCCTTCTCCTGAAAGCCATTCGGACAAAAAAAAAATTACCTGTTTTTCTTGTGTGCACAGTATTTATTATAACTTACAAAATAATCCACCAAAGCCTCATTAAATACTTAGTATATTTTAAGCAATTTAGTTAGGGGTTCAGTAGAAAATTAAATATGAAAATGACACAGTGCAGGAGGAGGTTTTATATATGACATAAAACAAAAAGTACAAAGTAGACTGCGACACCTACAAAGGCAGCAGTTCTGTTCAAATTATGGAACAACTCATGGAGAATGGCACCAGCTATTCAGAATGTAAACACAGATCAATCACAAAGCTTACCTCATCCCGTGTCAAGGAGTGCCTGGGTTTCATAAAAGATATTTTTGATGAACAGGTAGTGCCATTGTAAGTACCTGAGAGAGATGTAGATTTTCTGTTTCCCTTTTTCTTTCTCATTTTTCCCACTTTTTTCTTCCCTGGATTATTGGAGAGGTGCTGTTTATGTTTTGCCTCAAAAAACAATTAAAATGCTTTTTTGTAATCAGTGTAGACCAAACTATGTGGCAGAGGTCACCCATAATGTAGCATGGAGACGGGAATAAAACTAAATGCTACTGAGTCACTCCAGAGTGGATAATCAAAGAAGCTTTGTTGTGGAGGTGATGTTTCCATCGATACTTGAGAGATAGGTAGGAAGATGTAGATTAAGATGAGCTAGGTAGGGTCAAGGCATTTTGTTGAAGAGACAAGCGTAACAAGTGCATAGCAGCATGAAACTTCAAGGATTGTTTGTTCACTCCATGAATAATTATTGAAGGACTATTGGGATTTTTTAGTAAACAACATAAAGAATCCTTTCCTGTGAAGATTACATTCTGGCAGAGAATATTGGGTGGTCAACACTGGTTAGAGCATGTGTCGATATTAGACTTTAAGAGCCAATCAGTGCCAGAAGGAGATGAACTTTATCTCACTGGCAATGAGCCTCCATCAAAGGGTGATCCCTTTCCCAGGTAACCTGGGGGCCTGGGTTTATTGGATGAAACCCAAGGTGGACAGATTTGGGAAGACTTACTCCATCTTAGCCCAATACAAGACCACAGGTTTCTGTTACCTGGGTGTATGTGTGTTCATCCTAAAGTGACCCACTGGAAAATATTTGCTGACTGGGGACAGTGGTGTCACAAAAGAAGAGATCTGAATTAACAGAGAAAGGTCTGATGTGTCCCGTGATTCTACCACTAAGTAGCTTTGTAAACTTGGACATGCATGTCTTTTCCCATCGATTCTGCTTCCTCAATTTTTGTATCTGACAATTTTTACTCTTTGTGTTTCATGGAGTTGTGGAAGTAAAAAAGGTAATTTACAAAAAAAAAAACTTTTAAAAACTGTAAGTATACATGAAGAGTACAAAGATTATAAAAACTGTAAGTATACATGAATAATATAAATATTATTTATTTATGCAATCCTCAAGTTACCAGATTTTCTCCCCCTCCCCTTTCTTTTTCTTTTGTGGTACTAGAGATTGAATTTGAGACCTTGCACATGCTAAGCAAGTGCTGTACCATGGAGCTATTTTCTCAGCTCTATTTTTTATTGTATTTCTTGGGAAAAGGTCGCACTAAGTTGCCCAAGTTGGCCTTGAAATTTTGTTTTCCTGTGTGAGGCCCAAGTAACTGGAACAGATTTTCTTTAACTTTGTTCTTCTTGGTAATAGTTTCTTTTTGTAAGAGTCATTTAAGAAAAAATTCTAGTTCTTTTTCTCTGTGTTGATATAATTCTTCTTTTTTTTTTTCCCTGAGAGTTTAATATGATGGGTTATTGTCATGGAAAATATGTATAGTTGTGGCATCAAACTTGACTTTGATCCCAGCAATTCCTATTAGTGTTTCTTACAGAATTTACCTAAATGTTATTAATTCTTATGGCATTTTCATTCTAGCTAGGTAGTGTCACAATGCAGCAAGCACCTGCTGGCTTCCACAAATGGTGGATGATCTCATGTAGAACTATACTTTTCTAGCAGATTGCAAGTAGAAGAGAATCAGACCTCTTCTACCCTGTCCTCTTTCCTCTTAAAGATAAGAAGACCAAGACCACATGTCTTGTTTGAGGATGTGGTAAGTCTGTAGCAGAGGGAAAATGAGAACCCAGGATCAGGACTCTCTAGCTGATGCTCAGTCCCCATTCCTTTTAACACAACTCCTCTCTTTTCTTTTCTTTTTTTTTTTTTTATATGCAGGTACCGGGTGTTGAACTCAGGACCTTGCGCTTGCCAGGCAGGCGCTTATGCCGCTGAGCTGTATCACCAGCCCTCTTTTCTTTACCGTCATTTGCTCAGCATCCCAACCTTAGATTCCCTAATACTCCTTAAGATAGGAAAGAACTGAACACTAATGTGCCCCTTTCAAAGTCTAGGGTAACATTTATGTAAGAGATGTACAAGGAAAGTCTGATTTGATCAACATGACACATGGAAGGATCTTTCTTAGAGAAACATTTCAAAGCTTTAAAGCACAGACTAGGAGATTTAATCTGGAATGTGCCCAGGATTCATCTACGGCAGAGATAGAGAAGACTTCTCTTTAAAAAATAAAATAGGGCCAGTGAGATGGCTCAGTGGCATAAGCGCCTGCCTGGCAAGTGAGAGGGCCCGAGTTCGACTCCCAGAACCCACATACAAAAAAAGGACTGGTGATATTGCTCAGCGGCATGGGCGCCTGCTGGCACGCGAGGCCCTGAGGTCGATCCCCGGTACCCACAAAAAATAAATAAAGAAATAAAATAAAATAAAATAAAGTAAAAGTGAAATGTAGAGACTGTTGACATGTAGAGACTATGTGCTAGGTCTATCTTAAATGCTTTGCATGTGTTAACTAATCTAGATCCTAGAAAAATTACAAGGTTATCTCCGTTTTACACTTGAGGCAAGCTAGCCAAGGAGACCATAAATATTTTTCCAAGATTGCCAGCTTGGAAAATGGAATGGAAACTTAGGGGTTCAGACTGCAGAACTTAAGGGTTCATTCACCTTTCCTTCAACATGTATTTTACATGCAGACTTTTCTGATACAAAATCATTAAGCCCAGGTTCTCTCTGGTTTCAGCACATTCTCCAACTGGGAAGGACATTCTAGACCTGTAAAGGAATTACAAGATTAAATTAAGAATGTTGTTTTCTTGAGCCAAGCAGTACCAAGGCCTTCTAAAAGGAAATTTTGACTGTCAATAGCACTGCCTTTTTGTTTCTCTTAAGAAGTCAGAGATGTTGTTCATCATTAATCCAGGCACCACCGTGAGTATTGTTTTGTACTCAAAGAAAAGCAGAAATGAAGCTATCAAACCAAAATACCAACCAAAACAACATTCAGATGCAGGAGGAGGCGATTTGCACAGATCTAAGAACCTAAAATCCATAATTGGTTCCAGTACCGCAATTGTGTGGATTCCAGTGTTCTTCAGGCCATGGGAGTTGGTGGCTAAAGACCAGCATGGGAGTGATAATGGTAAGCAGTGAGCAACCGCTTGTAAGCAGCACTCAAAAGTATTCATTGCCAAGTTCTGTTAAGAAAGAAAGAATAACGGCAACGGAAGTGTTGCTCTTATGTAGAAGAGATACCTCTTCTAAGTAAAGGTGGGGTTGTGTTGCATTCAAGTGGGAAAAGAAGCTCTGAGGCAGCTGTTCTTACTTACTAGCAGCCTTCCTACAAGGCTGAACAGTTCCTTTTCTTGCTGCAATCTCCATTTCCTACTCCATATGATAAAAGAGTTTTAACTAGCTGATTCCTAAGTTCTATCCTGGTTTCTCCTTCCATGATCATAGAGTGGTGTCCTTCTCAACTCTGAATTTCCACATTTCCTTGCACATATCAGCAGGATCACAAGAAGCCCAGGAACCCTTTGGACAGGAAGCACAAAGAGAACTCTCAAAGCACCAAAGTCCATGTGCCAGCTCTGTGCAGACTTTTCCTGAGCTCCACCTGCCCCATCAGATCCCCACACTTGTGGACATTTATCATCTCTGGTGTCTTCATGCATGCATCCAACCTATGCAGCACGAGGAGAAGCGCCTGATGTTACACAAGAGTACCATAGAAACAACTGGAGCAGGGTTTACAAGCAAATAGTCGTTCAGAAAAGTGACAGGGAAGCTCTTCCCCTCGGGGAAGGAAAGAATGCTTTGCAATCGTGGGAGAGGGGTAGGCATTCACCATTCTTGCCACCCTCACCAAAGGAGGTCAAAGTGTTACCAAGGCTGTGATGATGAGCAAAGACTGCGGTATTACAGGCAAGACAAGAAGTAATGAGGCTCAGGAGATGAAAGATGGAGGGGAAAGCCAGCCAAACTATGTTCTCATGAATAGGATATTATACCTATTAGAAAGAAGAAGGGCAGTATCTAAAGAGACAGAACTCCCATTGATTGCCTAATGCTGACTGAACACCATCCAGCCATGGGACAGAATGTGAAGCCTTCTGGTGAGCCTTTGGCAAGAACAGGATTAGACATGACTTTGTGTCTTACTTGTGGTTCTTGAAGGTATCAGCCTGAGGGTGCCAGTTGAAAAGAATGCGATGGCAGGCAACCACCTCCAAGGAATGGTTTGAAAGTTTTGGCAAAATGCAAATAACCCTTGTGCCCCTTCCTGCATGCAGGGAACCACAAAGCTGGGAGCATCGGGTATGAAGAGGAAATGGAATACAACAATGTGAACATCTTCTGCAGTGAGGAAAAGGGCAACAGGGAAATGGAATTATTCATACACAACTTTAGCATGATTTTGCTGAGCTGTGCTGTTTACAAGTAAATTTCTTAAGGTGGCCACTCCTTAAGTGTCATGTGAAAGCAAAAGGAAAGGGAGAAATGACATTTAGATGCCTCTATACCCAAAGTAGCAAAAAAAAAAAAAAAAAAACTAACGCACATAGACACACACACACACACACACACACTCACACACACAGAGTCCTCAGTAGAGTGAGAGCCCTTTGGCACACCAAGTAGTGTAAGGCAAATAATTCCCACAGCTTCTTCAGCATGGCTGAGATTTAAAAGTGAGACTCTCCCAGAGTATTCTTTCCTGAGCTCTCCTTTGAATATTTACAAACGTCAGCATTGGTTCTGTTATATCAAATGTGTACCTACCTGATTGTGACTATAATTCTAGAATTCTTAAGAACGAACTTTGTAAACATTTTTGAAACGCATTTGGCAGGAGGCCGTGTGGAATGACACAGCAAAATTTTCCATTCATTTCATAGCCTTGATTAGGACAATGAGTTGTTTCTCCTTTTATCCTTTTATAATTCCAGCATTCTATATCCTAGGTATTGTGAGTGCTTTCAAGTACTTTATCTAACTTTGAGGGGGAAAGAGGTGTATTAGAAATCTTTGGTAATATTGGATACAGCTGATGAGAACTTATCTAAAAAATGGAAGAGCAGAACTCCATTAATGTATAAAAGGTATTACCAAGAGTTTATGAATATCCAACTGTTATTTAAAATCATCATAATTTATCTTACGGATAAAATAGTGATTTTCCAAAATTATAGGAAAAAGTGTTTGATGAGTTAAAGTGCTCAATAGATTATTTTCTGTTGCTCCTTATTTCAACTTTTCTCTGGTTAAAATTACTTCCTGTGCCTTGTTTCTCTGTCTCTTTTATTTGAATTCCAAAAAGCTAGTCCTCCGAGGTCTTCAACCTAGAATTTTGATAAAAACCACAAAAGGGAAGTTCAGCTGCTAGTACCTACCACTCACTTGGCACATACACAGACTTGGGATTAATGTGAGGGTTACAAATCTCGTAAATTTCAAAGACACACCCAACAGAACTCTGAAAGCACTACTTGAAACTAATGAACCACACGCATCCGAAATATATATGTGTGCGTGTGTGTAATGTTTAGTGCTCCATAAAAAGTTTTTCTAGAGAAGGAATGAGTTTCCAAATGCTCTCAGATCTGCATTTAATGTACACTGCAGCATGGCACTGTGATTGGTCTTAAAACTATGACCTCATTTCTATATTGGCAGATTTTTATATGTCACCCTTCAGCTGTTTTCCCCACTGTTTATTACTAAAACACTGACAAGTTAGGGGTTCAAACCTTCCTTTTACAGATGTTCACAATGAAGTGCAGAAGATTATACATCTAGCCCAAATCACCAGACTTCTTTCAGTTCTGTGTTCTTTTCACACGGCCTCTGTGTAAATCCATAAAAATCTATAAATCTGAATAACATTTTTTGAATATCTAAAGCATTAAGAAATATTGCATAGAGTCCATCAAGTTCAAAAAAGTTATAATGGACATTAAATCGTTCGTGGGTACAAAGAAGATTCTGGGAAGTCTCTACTCAGGGTCAAAATGCCCTGTGTTCTAACTTACCTCGTAAAAGAACTAAGGAATATAAATGAGGAAGAATAGCAGAAGGGAAGATGAATACTGTCTGCCAGTCTTTCATACAGTGACTCAAAAATTAAGGTTACATTCCCCAGGAGTAGAAAGACTCCAAAGTGCACCCAGTATTTTTAGGGTACTTTCATTTTGCTAACAGGAATGCTTAGCACACTGACTAAAGTCCTTGTGTTACCTTCTTAGATAATGCAGACACTGAACTCAAAGCAAAAATATAGTGCACAGATCTCGAAGATCTAATGCATATTTTACACAAGTCCAGTACGGTTTTTTGAACATTAGGTCTTTGATGTTCTGTAACTGTTAATACTAGGTAAGTTATTCTAAAAGTCTAAGCATAATAGGAAAAATATTACCACCATTTTCTTGGCTGAATCAGCCACTTTATTTTTCAAAATTTTAGAAATTTCGTGAATGAAATACAGGATAAAAGGATAAAGGACAGCAGAAAAATGTATGAGAAATTTTAGTAAGATTTCTTTTCCATTTTCATGGATTTAAGTAGTATATACACACAAAATGGGAAATATCCCCTGAATGCAATCCACTACCCACACACTGATGTGCAGTGTGGGGTGTATCTATCTTATAATGATCTCAAATACATCTCTGATAGAACCTAGTTATTCATTACTTCTCATTCATTACATCATCAAAGTGCAAAATGCAACACTTGAAATATTTTAATGGCTCATAATTTTTTAGAGAGGAACAATGATGTTCTTTGCTCCAAGTTTTCAATATTTTTGTTTTTAGATTTATAAATATTAATTAGAGGGCCAGTGAGATGGCTCAGCAGCATAAGCACCTGCCTGGCAAGCGCGAGGTCCTGAGTTCAACTCCCGGAACCCACGTGCGAAAAAAGGGCCGGTGATATCGTTCAGCAGCACGGGCACCTGCTGGTGCATGAGGTCCTGAGGTCGACCCCCGGTACCCACAAAATAAATAAAAAAATAAATATTAATTAGAATGGTAAGTTAAATTTCTACATTATCTATTTACTTCCCATTACCTTCGAAGCATAATGATCATTAGCATTTGTTCATTTATGAAGCATATCATAAATTTGGCTGCACAAGGATCCTCAGAGCTCAAATAACATTATCACATAGCTTTTTAGAAAAATGAGATGGCCAGGTTTTTGTTGCAAAATACTGCATGGTGAAATTCTCCCTTTTGAATAACTGTCTGAATAAGAGTACTATAAATCCTTTCCGTCATTAGAACTATATCGCTTACTCATTGAAATTTGTGTTTGTGAAATTTAATTGAGGATATCAATGGAATATGACTCAGTCTAAGAATTAATTCAAATGATCAATTTCAACATCTTCAGAGTCTAGAGTGCTACCTTCCCTTCATGTTCATCTCCTGATTTTTAACTATTTCAAAATACCTTCCTCTGTCAATTTTAACCTCTTAACCATTATGAGGGGAATGATGTTCAATTCTGCCTGCAAATATATCATATCCTATATTATTCTATAACTGCTTGCAAGACATTGCTATATGTATAGAGAGCATAGTAAAAATACTGTGTAATTATACATTAGTAAATTTATTTCATAATCCTATATACTTATTGCATCATCTTTCCAGGTCAGTCATATAATAGAACTATACATAATATAAGTATTTTAAAGGCACATAAATAAAAAAGAAAAGGTAAAATTTAATATCAAATAGATTTTATTTGATATAAAATGTTATCTTTGCCACATATGATCAACATAAAAATTGTCAAAGAATTATTTTACATTATTTTTATTTGAATTCTCTGAAATCGAATGTATATCTTGCACTTAAAGCACATCCTAATTTTGACTCATCCTATGTAAGTGTTCAATTGCCACATCAGCACAATTTTGGGTAATTTCATCATTGTTTTATTTAACAAAATATTTTTGGCTCATTATGATTGATAAGTAAGGATAAAATAATTCCTGGTGTAAAAAAATATAGTGAAAATGTCTCAAGATGTGGAAAAACAAGATCATTAATTATGCTTAATGTATTTTAGATTTGTGAAAGGGTCTACTAGATCCTGTGATAATTGGAAGAAAATAAACTTTATTCTAATTTTTTTTTGTGGGTACCGGGGGGTTGACCTCAGGACCTCGCGCGCTAGCAGGCGCCCGTGCTGCTGAGCGATATCACCGGCCCCTTTTTCGTATGTGGGTTCCGGGAGTCGAACTCGGGCCCTCGCGCTTGCCGGGCAGGCGCTTAAGCCGCTGAGCCATCTCACCGGCCCACTTTATTCTAATTTTAAAAAGTAGTTTCTTTCCTTGTATTTCAGGAGATCTGTAAGAGAGATAACTATACAAATTATATGGTTTCTCTTATATGATAACCTCCCCAAAAAATAAATAAATGAGCAAAATAAAAGACAGTGTGAAATAGAGAGATAGATCATTGGCAAATGGAAAGGGGACTAAGAGATGGAAGGAGAAGGAGGTGGAAGGGAATGTAAAAAGAAATAGTATATGCCATGTATATGTTCCCACTACCCACAGTGAAGGTATTCACAATGTACCAGATACATGTACTAATGAAATTTTAAAAATAAAAAATCTAAAATTGAGCCCAAAGATCTGTGATGTTATATCAAGGATTAGTCATTCTCATAGTTCTTTGATTTGGGTACCTCTTTCTCCTACTGGCAACACTGTACTGTACCAATCATTTAATTTGAGGGCATCTATCACTTAGATTTCAAGAAATAAAGACTCATATTTCTATTATAGGATTCATCTACTTTGCCTATATGTGTCTTCATAAAGTGATTATAAACAAGAAAACAAATTAATATTTATAAATACTGCATATACAATGTAGGACTGTTACAGTTTGTGTCTATATGTGCCCCCAAGCCTCCTGCAGTCATGAGGGGATGGGCTTTTCAGAGATGGCTTAATCAAGAGTTTGTGATGGATTCATGGTCCAGTGCTGGGATTAAGGGTGTGAGTGCTACACCTGCCCTAGGGCAGGTAGCCTGTATAAAATATAAGGGACAGAAAGAGTCTTGTCTCTTTTTTTGTTGTTTTGCTGTCTTCCACCACCATGAACTGTTGCCCCTCTGCCATGTGCCAGCCTGCCTTGGAGCCAGCAAATTATGGACTGAAACCTCTACAACTATGAGATGCATAAACCTTTCCCCTTTTACTTTGCATGTTGGCAACAGGAAAGGACACATACAGTATATGTAGTAATATATTAAATACCACAGATTTTATATACACACACATATATATACACACATTTAACACACACATACACACACATATACATGAGATGTGATCAAAATATATGGTAAAAATTTAAATGAAAAATTTTATTGCAGTAAAGGACACATTGTCATTAATTCCTCTCAAAACACACCTCCTCCCTTTGAATACACTTATCCCATCACTCTTGCCACTTTCTAAGCAATTCTGAAATTCCTCTTTTGTGAATGTCTTTACAAGGTATGATTAGAGATACAGTGAATGCTGCTGCCGAGTGCCATCCAATGGAAAGGCAGGCTTGCAAAAACATTATGGTGCATCTTCACCCACTTTATCACCAGATCTGGCACCATGTGACTTCAGGCTCTTACCCAAAGTCAAAATGACCATGAAAGATAAATGTTTTGAATCAATTCAGGACATTAAGTCAGCCATGACAGCTAAACTAAAGTTATATATTCTTTCCACGATTCTGGTCATAAACCGAACTGCATGAGAACCGAATCAAATTTCTCCTTAAGGTCAACATTGAACCTAACCATTGAATTTGATTCAGTGCTTGTCCAACTTGGTTTGTGACCAGAACCATGGAAAGAATCACGTTCATAAACTTAGGCACCACTATGTGTAAATGTGTGTGTAAACATATTTTTATATATAGACCTATATATATATATATATACACAAATATATAATATATATAAATATACAATATATTCATATATATGTATATTTCTCTAAAGTTTTCTGTTGGTCTAAGGTATTATATTGCTTCTTTCCTGCCATCTGATATGAGTGCGTAAAAGCATAAATGTTTTCAGATCTTTAAGAAAATCACTGGATTATTTTGACAGGGCTGGTAGATAGTTTACTGACTGCATCTACGTACATAATTGAAAGGCACTGTTTAACCCTGAGTTTCAACGGGAACATGGCCCAGTCAGAGCCCTCCGCCTGCAGTGTGTCGCCACATACTGGCAGGGTGACCCACAGCGCGGTCCCACAGAGCTCCAGGAAGTCACTGCTGAGCATGATGGGACAGTGGCTAGGGCAGAAGGAGGAATTTCTGCATTTTAGCACCTGTTCTACAGCAAACTCTTTTTTTTAAAACCTTAATCAAAGTATTAAACTTGTGAGTGTCTCATGTATCAAATGAGCATAAGCTCCTGGTCTTTTCTATTTCATAGATTGTCTAAAATGAGAAAAAAAGATTACTTGTGCTGCAATGAGAAGCATCAATATTTGAAACTCAGCAATGCTTATTTCAGAGTCTCCTCCTCTTCTTTGATGATATAAACGAGGCCAACAATTGGAAGGATGGAAAACAGACACAAGAGACACACACATTAACACAATTCCTCAATGCATTTTTATTAATTTTAAAAATTTTATTGCATACCTTGGCAAATAAGTGGCTTATAGATTTGCCTCTGGCTCTCTAAAAGCCCATAACATAAAAATAACAAAAGACAAGCAACCAAAGCTTTAAAAAAAGCATCACATCTATAAGAAACTTTTGAAAACATGAATAAGCATATAAAACTTCTGTCATTTGCTTAATTTTTGTACAATTATAAAAAATAATAAAAAACCCACATCTCTTTAATAGTCAACATTTCTAAGTACTATATTTTAGGGGAATACAAACAGAACAAAAGGTAAGTAGATTTAATAAAGATAATTCTGTTGTCTATTTCTGTCCATAACCTCCTCCAAACAACGCCCATATTATTCTTCAGGCAGCTCCATGGAAGCTCCAGGACTCCATGGAGCTCACTCCCAACTATCTAATCTCAGTGTGTTCCCATCCTTGTCATGGCTACTCTTACGTTCCAGGAGTGGAAGTTGCCACTGGATGTGTGGCCTCCTATGGCTACGACCAAATTTTTGAGATACTGGACAGGAATTTTTGAGTCCCTAGTGCCACTTGAATAGTGCTGAAATTGATCAGAAGTCCTGGGTTTACTCAAACACTCAGGACGACAGACAAAGCTGTTTGTTTCCCTACCATGACCAAGACACAGCTTTCAAATTTTTTCTACCGAAGATTCAAAGCTGCATGCTTGTTCCAGAAATTAATAGTGCTTACAATCATTTAAGCACAATAAAACGTTGAAATTAAGGACTCGCTTTATCACACACGTGTACACACATACAAACACAATAAAAAACAAATGTCCCTTCCCCCCATTTGACAATCATGGCTATGTGTCTCAGCTGACATTATCATCTTCTTAAGTCGTACTTCCATGAAAATAGAAAAAAAAAATACAAAAAAAAACTTTTTAGCTATGGTTCTGGAAAACCTACCATCCCAAGAAGAAAAAAGTATACAATTTCACAGGCAAAATATATATACATTTGTGATGAGCTTCCTAAACTTGACAGCCACATGGCCTTTTTGCACTATTAAAATGGAAGCTTGTATGCAATGATAGGCCTTGATTTCAACACATGGGAAAATTTTAGACAACATTAGCATATGTCAAAATATTTGTTTTGTATTTTGAAAAAATATATTTTTGTTACAAAGCATGTTTACAAAACATCTAGAGGAATATTGTCATTTTTATGCTTGCTGGAGGTTCTGAAACAATCCTCCGTAGCTGTGGTCTGAACGATAGCTTTCAGGAAGGATTATGGAAACACTGGGAATCCTACACGTTGCCTGAAAGGAGTCATATAGGAAATTTGGGGTTCACAGTTACTTTCTGATGAACTGGAACTCTTACTGATCAAAAAAGATAGTAATTGCAAATGATGCCTTAGGAAATTTCATCTCATAATTTTATATTTTCCATATCACCATAGTATTTTTAACCCTAAAGACAGAAAAGTAAACAAGCTTCCAAAGTTTTATGAGGGACTTTAAATGAAACATTTACCACATATTATCTGTGCTTCAAAACATCTTTCAGGAATTTCAGTTCACAGTTTTCTGAGTTATCTTAATATTTAGTAGACATTTAGTATTTTGGAGTCATACCTATGTTTCCTGGGCTTTCTTAACAGACAGGAACTAGGTAGATAACACTCATGCCAACTGAATCAACTTGAATTCTAATGAGAGTAGTGAATATGGATTTGAGTTAAGCAATCTACTAGCTAAATTTGATTTTAAGGATTCTGTAATGGCAGCAAATGTTTTCCCAATAACTACTAAGGTGTCTGACATTAAATTCAGAGTGGTTACTGATATGCCTAGATGTTTCACATTAGAACTGGGTGCCATGGATCTCTTCAAGATTTTAGCCATGACCCACATTCCTCATTCATAATCGAAGGCAAGAGGATGTGCTCTTTAGCGTTTGACAAAATGAATATGAACCATTTTTTGTGACAAACACAAAGCAAACCAGCCTCATTGAAAGGGATGCTACTAACAAAATGTGCCAATATAGAGAATTGTGTACAAATATAGTCTCACCACATAATAAGAAATGGTAAATACAAATGGTTTTATCGAAAGTCTCGATGTGGTTTGTATTTAGCATCCAAAAAGTTGAAAGATCTCATACACCACTGTCCCCCATCAAGCAGATCATAAAGCTCTAAATACCTACATCATTATCCATGCTACCCCTGAGAAAAGGGGTACAGTTAAGCTACCCAAGAGAAGTTAAATTTTTTTAAAGTTGATAAGTGCAATGCAATTTCCATTCCTTTAAATTACATTTTAAACAGTACTCAATGCCCCCACCCAAAAAATACATACTGTGTATTTATATATTTATAATATATATAGTCTTAGACTATAAAGTTGAAAATGCTTTATAAAAGTCAATGAGAGATCTCTGTAGCTTAAGGATACACCCACTGCTTTATTCGCTCACTTCTATCTACCATGACAACTTAGTCTGCAAGCAATAGCTTTGAAGGCTTAAAGCCAGAATCAGAATCAGATGCCAGGTCAGACCGTAGGTAAGTAGTAGCCTCTTACTCCTCCTTCCCTTAAGATGCTGGGCTGAGAAGAGGAAGGGGAAGAGCTAGGGAGAATGCCTTGAAATTAAGCAGGCATGCCTTCGAGGGGGTGGGCAGGTAGGGTCAAGATGGGAAGAACCAACACAGCGGGATTCACTCCCCTTCCTCTTTAATGCGCTGCTGCTTGTTGCGACGAGCATCCATGTCGAAGTTGAAGTCATTCCACTCGTCGCGGGGAGGGAAAGAGATGGTCTGGCGGAGGGTAAAGCGCACAGCATCGATAACACGCTCGCCACGGGTCTCACTGGAGCCCACGCTGACTGTGGAGGCGCCGCTTGGGGTCCGCAGGAGATGGGGAGGAGAGGAGAAGTCGTGGAGCTGCCGGTGGTCCAGGATGCCCTTCCAGATAGCGTGTCGGAACTGCTCAGGAATCTTTAGACTTGCCAAGTCCTGTGCCGCAGGAAAGAGAATCGGGGAGAGTTAGAGCGCAGAGGCAAATTGGTATTTATTCCATACCATTTGACCACTCTTCAGGGTTCCGGTTTAACTGATCTGAAGTTATTGATCCCTCACCTGGAAAATAAAATTAGCTTTTTGATATTCTTCAAAGTTGTAGGAAACTTAACACAAAGGCACACATTTGAGGGGTCAGCTCTGGCTTGTGGATAATTATTCACTTATTTTTCTTCTGGGTTTTGTTTATTCATTGACAAAATAGAGACGGTACTTATACAAGAAGGAAAAATGTCAAACAAAAACATATCGTACTTTCTGACTCTTAAATTTGCCTGGTTCTAGTCAGCAGAAGAAATGCATTAATAGAATGTCACCGACACTGGGGTTGGGAGATGAGAGAATCTCTCACTAATAGAGATTGAGTGCTTTCTATATGCCAGGCACCAAAGAATTTGTTTTTATATACATGGTCTCATTTAATCCTTAGATTAATGGTGAACATTGTTACATCTATTTTATAGCTAGAAAAATTGAAGGTGAGAGAGATTTACAAGACTGGAGTTATACAGCCAGGTATGGTAACACATAACCGGAGCACTCAGGAGGCTGAGGCAGGAGAATCGCCATGAGTTCAAAGCCAGCCTGAACTGTGCAGTGAGACCCTGTCTCAAAAAAAAAAGAAAGAAAGAAAGAAAAAAGAAAAAGAATAAAGAGTGGAGTTATACAAAGAGGTGAAAAAATTGTGTGGATCCAGGAGTCTCTGAACCTAAATTTGATCTATTAGCCAAAAGATGTTTTGATATCTACACGAAAGAAAGCACTAAAATTCGGAACAATTGTGTCCATGTTTTACAGATGGAGATAGAAAACATTTCACCATTTCAAACAAGGTCAAACTTAATAGGATATTGTCACATCGCTTTCATTTATCTGTACTAGCTTATTTCAGTGATAGCTCACATATTTTATGAAAGACAGAGTGGTTAGAAAGCACGCTGTGCTTGGAGTCAGTGGACCTTGGCAGAGGTTCTTATTCTGCTGTAGAACTCTAGCAAATCTGGCCTCAATTTCTTTGCTGGTAAAATTGGTTACGATTGCCTTTTTAGTTCAATATGTATTATGGAGCCATAGGTAAATGTAGTTGTTAAAAGTGAATGTGTTTTGTAGCATTAACTATAACACATACAATATAAATGCAAGCCATTTACATTATTGTTATTACATTATTATCTCAGCTTTTCAAAAATTGAATTTTTGAAAATTCATTACAAAGGCTACTAATGAAGACCCCTCCCCATTGAAGCTCATTTTTCTTCAAGAAAGGGATGCCTTGTTGGGGATATAGCTCAGCGGCACAGTGTCTGCCTGGCAAGCGTGAGGTCCTGAGTTTGATTCTCAGTCCCCCCCTCAAAAAAAAAGAAAGGGATGCCTAGTTACTTAGACTGGTGCTAATAAACAAGTGAAGAAACAGGTACCCACTTCCAGAAATAAGCAAGTAAAAGCTGACACAAAGATGAGAAAATTGGATGGCTTTCCAACATTTTCCAATTCAGAAATTTGCAATATGGTATAATATTCCCCCTGCTGTGGATTTTCAGACCATTCAAGGTATCCTACCCTCCTATTATAGCAGAAAGACCACTGTAACAAAGGTCATACACACATGGATAAGTTAGCATGCTCTTTATACTTCTTGTACTCTTTATCCTTTTGAGACTGTCATTAAGCCCAAAGCTCTTTTCATTTTTTGGTACTGGGACTCGAACTCAGGGCCTCATGCTTGCCAGGTAGGTGCTGTGCCATTGAGCTACATCCCCGGCCCAAGCCCAAAGCTCTTTGTAAACTAGACTCCATCAACAAAGACAAGCAAAGATGGATTTATGGAAAACATCTGCAGATCTTAACAGCTGCAGGATTCTCCTGACATACTCTCCAATAGGGGCAAGTAAGCAACTAGTAAATATGACTTTAAAAATATGGGGAAGACACAGATTCCCTGTTCTTTTGGGTAGGACTACTACAGGAGGCTTTCAAATCTAGGGCAGCTCTATTCTCTCCAGAAGTTGCAAGTGATTGTAAAGTTATCCAGATATTTTTGGGACACACCCTTAAAGCTTTCTCTATAGTTTTTGTGTATAATGAATTCTACCCTGCAGCAGCACCCAGGGATTGATTTATGGGCTGATGAGGGATGAAGGGAAGGGAAGCAGAGTGTATACTTTTCACCACAGGGCTGGGGCATTCTTGTGCTCTGGGACATCTCTAGCATCGGTGCTCAAGGAGGGGACTACAGCAGCAGCAGCAGAGGCAGAGACTATCTTTCCCCAGCAGTCCAAAATGCCCCCCAGAAGCTAGAAGAGAAGAGAGTGAACCCCAAAGAAAGCAGTATCAAAAATAGCCTGGGAGAAAAATTATGTTGCCGGAAACCAGAACAATATTAGCTCCCTCGCGAGCAGTAGTTCAAGAAATGGGGTAGGAAGCAAGAGATAGATCTCTCACATTCAGCTTCTTTGAACAAACTAATCACAGCCACTAGGAGAGATTTTGAATCTAGTTTGATAAACTAAGGCCCAAAGAGGCAAAGTGATAACCTCAAGTTTTGTTTATTTTTAAAAGACATAGATGGGACTTTAACTCATGGCCAGGGATCATTTCCAGTGCTCAGGGATGACTGTGCCTTATTCTGACAGAACTGAAAATGATGGAAAAAACATAAGCTTTAACTGAAAGCAAAGGCTGGATGTCCCTTAATAAAGTCCTATGTTAATGAGAGGCAGAAATGTCAATTAGGTTATAGACTAAAAGCTTATACACCATCATCACCTCGTTATGGAAAATGAGTTGTGAGAATAATACTTTCTTTCTGCTATCCTGCCTATGGGACAAAGGCAGATGAATGAGAACACTCAAACAGTTCTTTGAATTCTTTGAGATTATTCATTTATTTTTAATTTAATTTATTCGATTTAATTTAATTCTGTTGTTGTTATTGTTGTTACAGTGCATCACTGTTATTGCTCAGGCTGGTCTCAAACTCTTGAGCTAAAGTGATTCTCCTGCCTCAGTCTCCTGTGTGCTGGAACTAAGAATGATGCCATCACACCTGGCTTGAGATTATATATACCTTTCTTGATGGTGGGAATTATATCTCTTCTTGCCTACTTTACTTACAGTATGGCTGCAACAAATATGTGTTGACTGATCAGACAAGATAAGGGAGACTGATCACTGAACTTCTAATATTTATACAGGGTAAGGCCTGGGAATCTTTCTATCGTGTTTATGGGTTCCATCAGAACTGAAGATTGGGGGCATGATAGAAACAAATTTAAAGCTTTTGGGGATTGAACTACAAAGCATATGTCATGAAGAGGAGAAAATGAAAAATAAAACTCAAGAGAAAAGTCTAACAGTTACTTACATCCATGGAGTAATGCTCAATCTGATAGATGGTGGTCAGCCCCTGGGTCGTGAAATAGTCCAGACATGATGAACAGCCCAACCTCGCTAAGAAACTGCAGAGGGAGGAGGGAAGAGGAAGGAAGAAACAGAAAGTTCACCCCAACGGCATTGGCGAGATAAAGGAAAACCCAACATTTTGCCCTTGGATGCCCTACGTAAGAGACTAGGAGCAGATAAAATATACATGGCCTTGGATTTGAGGGTCAAAGACTATTAGGTAATTTGGCCTTTAGGTTTATGGAAAATCAAAGAGACTCGAGGGATTCCAGCAAATCACAATCTTCCAAGGTGATCCGTAATATTCTTGGGTTGTGTGTAAATGCCTTTGGAGCCGTTGCAGGGGGTGAAAGGAAAGGATCAATGGGTCAGAGTCCCAGCTCTTTTGTGTCCTGGCCCTTTGCTGCAAAATGAGCATCTCTATTTATTGTTTTGCATTAGGGGGTTTCTGAGAATGGTTCTTTTGGTTAAAAATATCATAGGTCACTACTCCTGAAAGTCATCACTACTTTTTCGCTTGTGTCCTCAGAATACATATTTTCACTTTGGTGATGCTGGCCTGTGACTGATGCTGCTGCCTTCATTGCAAGTCCAATCCTTGGGTGCCATAAGCTATGTACTTTGCCATTTCTATAATTGACATTGCATGGGGAATAACGTGAATCATTCTGGCAGCCAAATGGAAGAACTGTTCTGCATGTAAAACTAAAACAGAAGATGTGCAGTAGGCACACAGAGATTTGCTCTGTGGGAAACAGATCTTCAGGGTTCATGCATTTCTATCTGTTGCCTGTCTGAACTTCCTCGTGTAGAATGTACCCATTCCTCATATGCAGAGCAGTAGGGGCCACCAGCTTCTTGAAATTGTCTCATTTGTGCTAACATTTACATTTTTTGTGGACATCCAACTCCAAACTAATGGTCCCATGGGGGCTGAGAGCTATGAGGCCTAGAGAGCAGGAAAGGGAGCAAGATAGCAAGTTTATTGCCCTTTCGGGAAACCCAGCCCTGAGCACCAATCTGAGGGCCACAATGGACAGTCTAAAAAATGTGAAGGACAAGGAGGGAGGAAATGAAGATGGGGAAAACAGGCATGAAACCTGCATGGATATAAAAACATATAGTCACAATTTCCCATGTTGATTACAGTAGTCCTCCTTGATTAAACTATGCCAACCACTGCATAGATCAGAAAGAAGAGTGAGTGAACTTCACCCGCTGGGCAGCTTTCTTTCCTTCCAGCTGTTGTGTCAACTTTGACAGGGTCCACCCTCCACCACCCAGAGATGCTGAGGAGAGGCCCCCAGGAGCACAGGCTCTGGACTCACCTGACAATGCTGCAATCTGTGGGGTACGGAGGTGGGGGGGTGCAGTGGGAGGTGGATGGCATGGAGAGTGGGGGAGGGAGTGCCTGGGTGGGGCTGAGTCCATTCATGTCTCCAGCCATTGGCATGTGGGTGCTCATCATAGGAACTGAACAAAAGCAGGAGGAACAGAGAGGGTTACTGCTGTTATCCTGTACCAGCATCCCAGTGGTCCATCTTTCCTGGCTTAGTGTTAGAAGGGCCTAAACCGCCAGCATTGTTTTTCTGTCTCACCTCTCAATCTGTCCCTTTAAGCACCATAAATCTAGTCAAACAGAATAGGTATTAGACTCCAAACTAATTGCACAGTTCTTGGCCTTCACTCTTCTTGGACAATCTCTTCCCATTCCTTTCACTGCTTCTATTTCTCTGTCCAATTGTTCATTTCTCTTAATGGTAATATTTTCCTTTGTATTGGCCTTTGGGGTTATATTTCTGTCTCCCTCACTATACTAATCTTCTTATGCATAGAGATTAGTTCTTATACATGGTTTGATCTTTACAGAACTAGCACAGTACCTGGCACAGTCAGATGACTGGTAAACTTAGGTTGAGTGAACAAATGAACAAACCTGGGAATAAGAGAATGAACTTTGGAATATGTGTTTGGAAGTAGAGGGCTTATTACAATATTTCTAGGGAATGCTGGCTTAGTAAAGAAGGGTGTAATGAAAAATTCTAACTCTTTTCTTGTGGTCCACACTGGCATTCTATAGAGGAATGCCACTAATACTCATTGCTATTTTGTGAAACTGTGAACTATACATAATTACTATAGAGAAGAAGAGTTTAATATTAATAATATTCATGCAACAAGTTTTTCCTTCAGGTCCAGAAAAAAACTCAAATATATATTTACAGAAGATGAATGTGATTTGTTTTTGCATTATTAAACAGAAGGGAAAGGCCTCTGTCACTAACGAAACTCAGAGCATAGCCCAATTACATCTTAGTCTGCCCACCTTCTCATTTCCCTGGGGATGCCAAAGGATAATTGTAAATTATAAATAAGACAAAGTAGGAAAATTGGAAGTTTCAGAAATGTGAAGCATCATTACTTTTACTATCAATATGTTGTCATCCCAAGAAGCAAGTTGGGACATTTAAGATGTCACAAGAAAAAAAAAAAGTGAAGAAAATGAATGGTTCCTGTTGTTTTCACTCTGAAGGTACAAAATCTCTCAAGAGTCAGGTTTTGAAACTTAGCATGTACTTATCACTAGGGGTGGAGTAGTCTTCTTTAAAGATGTTGCCCTATCAAGCAACCCTATGACATACACTTGTAGTTTCCTGAAATATGGACATGTGCCATCATATCACAGAGTAACAATCCTAGCCTCGCTTACATTCTTTCAGAAAACCCAGATTTTTTCAAAGTAACACTTAAATACAAGTTTAAATGCTTGATCAAAATAACTAGGAATTCTAAAGACAAAACTCTTTTCCTAGACTGAGGATTACAAGATACATGTGCAGTGTTCAGTCTTTTGCATACCTGAAGATAGTATACATCTTTCTGCGTTTGTACCATCCTTTCTTTCATTCAACTTTGTGTACTCACTTTGCTAGACTTAGTTCTAGCAAACTAATTACAAGATAATTTTATTTATAGTGAAGATATATGCCAATCATCATTCATTTGGAGCCAATTCTCACATTTGCCTTTTACATTCACACTTAATTAAGACGAGGAATTTGTGTGTGAATAAGCAAAAGTCAGTCCCTTGCATACATTAGATTCTCTAACTCTTGTGGAATAGAGCAGATGAGTTGAGAATGCTAAGACTGTCAGGACATAGCCTTGTAACATGTTAAACATGTGCAGTGGTCATTTCAATGAATTGAAATTTGAGCATTAGAGCACAGAAGTGACTTGTCCAGAATTCCACGTCTAGTTTTTTTTTTTTTTAATAGAGTCCAGATTAGAATCCATTTATTTACATTTTAAGTCTACCTACCATGTTACTTCCCACATATTTTATACATTTTCAGTTGACTATCTTAAAGGTGGCAGGGGAAGGGCCTCCATCCAGCTTGGCAGGGAGTAGACAGTTCCCTTAAAAGGATCCTTGTTCCTACTGAAGCAATCGCCTCCTCCATCTCTACTAGTGTGTTTTGTAATAAAACACACTTCAAGAGTGAGGAGTTCACTCTGAGAAAGCAAGTCATTCCACTTTGGTCTGATCTGTCCCACTGCGCTTCTTACTTGGCTTAGGGAAAAGCCTTGTCCCATCCCCAAGCAGTCTTCTCCTGCACGAGACTGCTCCTCTGTTAGCTGCAGGAAAGGGAGATGTGCTTACTGTTGGCTCCCATGCTATCAGGGATGGTGGTGGGGGTGAGGGCGTTGCGCTGCTGAGGGTTGATGAGCTGGCTCACTGAAGGCAGCTTGTTCATGCTGTTCATTTTGTTCAGAGGTGGAGAGCTGTTGCCGTATGAAGACTGAGACTGCATTGAGGTCCTAGAAACACAAACATAGGAATGAGTTGAGACATGGGACACTGGAGAGGAGGCATGGGTCACTTCTAACAGATCTCAGATTAAAGCATGGCTCAAACCATGTGCTTGCAATATACTCCTCCAGCATTAATTATAAGAAGTTATTTGTGCTTCTAGCTGAGAATATCTTCTTGCTAAGAAAGATTAAAAAGCAATCACCAGGTTATATCACTCCCGAATGTTTAGAGTACACAGTTTAATATCTTTCTCAAGCATCTCCTTTGTGAAAAGGAAAATAATTATATCCTCCTTTCTCTCCTATTGTTTTCTCCATCCTTTGCCTCTCGCTCTTCAACTCAGTAAGGGACACGCTCTGAGCAAAGACACAAAGGCTAATGAAAGGTGTGCAGTTGCCAATCTCAAACGCATCTGATGCACTCCATTTGTAGCTTCCTAGGCCATTTGGGATATACAGAAAGTAACTGTGAAGCCAATCAGGACACTTGGCAGCGCATCCTGCTGTTATGCAGAGGCCCCAAGTTGGAAACATGCTTTCTGTCTGGAATGTTCATGGACTGTGAGAGGACCCATCACAACACTAACAGCCTTTCTACAGGGCAGAACCCAGGGGTGCAAGTAATTGTTCTGTTGACCTCCTTAACAAGTCTCCTAGGAAAAAGGGTGGAAAAAAAGTTTTCTGTTCAGTATAGCTTTCAGTTTGGAAATTTATTAGAATTGGCTTGTCACGTTTTGTACTATATTTGAGATGAGTTTCCCTAATTGGCTGATATACCCCTTCCTTTTAATATAAAACTAGGGTGGTACGCTAGAACGAGGGTCAGATAATCAAAATTTAAGCTCTCCTCCAGTATATATTAGGAAGCTAGTGCTCTGTGTGCAAGACACTTAACATTCTTACCTTTGTTTTGTCAAGAGAAACTATACAGGCTATAGTTATACACCCGTGGTGTTTGTGTTAGATGTTACAGCTTGGAAAAATGAATGAAATGATACCCTCTTTGAGATGCTCACAGAGGAGCAGCTATAAAGGGCATAGTACTCTATCTTACCCTGAAAGGCTATGATGAGAACTGAAGAGGAGAAGATGGGGAGTAATTTTAAAATTTGGAGCATTTACAGTAAGTCATTATTTTGACCATGGAATGAAGACTTGACTGAGCATATTTCCGATCTGGGGAGGGAAAAGCTCCCCTTTAACATTTCTCAAACAAAAGTTATTATTATGTTACTATTTGCCTCCTTCCTGCTGCAGCCATATTCACATTAAAAGGACAATTTCATTTTTTTTTTTTTAGGGTTTTGTTTTCACATATATGTGGTACAAATTTTGGAGACTTTGCAAATGAATCCACCTTACAAACAAACACAGAACAATGCTTGAAAGAAAAATTGAATGGCTGTAAGCACCTGAGTGTGACAGGAGGTGGCCATTAGAGATACCAACCTGCGTTCTCCATAATTTCCTGGAATGAGAAAAGCCTCTACTCCTTATCACTGAAGAGCGATGGCCAGGATAAAGTAAACACTATGCTGTATATCCATCTGCATAAATTAGCATAAGCTTGTAAAATCCACGAATCCACAGCTTTGTATAATCTTTGAAGCCTTTAAGGTAGGGGGCCATTGATTTTCCTCTTGAACCCTTCACAAGTACTCAAAGTATAGATTCAAATTGTATAAGCAGCTGTTCATATAATAAATCCTCCCAGCTGTACAACACTCCAGGATACCCAGCTCTCTTCCATCCTGTTCCATATTTTGAGTGATTATGACAATATTCTTGTGGACAATGTCATGGTATGGCAGGAAATGGATAGGCAGAAATTATTATTATTATTACAGAGATGACTATGTATGAGGCTCTAAGGAAAAACAAAAACAAAAACAAACAAACAAAAAAACCCTCTGCCTCCAGGCACTTAGTGCAGGAATTTTTTTTTTCCTTCTGTTACGCTTACTTAAAAATAAGACACTAGTGGGCAACAGGTTAAAGAACCAGGAAATAAGTGAAGTAGTTAGCAAAATATGGACAACTTAGATAGGCAAGAACCAAGAACTATAGTAAAGGAAGCCACTCCAGCATTTATCAAGCACTTCCTACTTCATTCTTATGTGGGAACCTGGTATAAAAAGACAGTACATTTAGATCCACATAGGAACATCTGTAAGTTCCTCAGGGCAAGAAAGTATAGAGTGGGGCAGTGAAGAGATGCTTTGGTGGCTGCTGTTTCTTAACTGTATTTGTCCACCACAAAGTAGTTCATATTCCAGAAGCAGGTTGTCCTCTCTAATCTAAAGAGGTCTCCACCTGGTCTTCCTCGTTTTCCCAGACCAGTTGAATACAGCAAGAGCTTATGGAAATGGTTTGAACCTTTAATGACCACAATTAAGAAAACAAAAATATATGTACAGGCTTTGCATTTTTCCTGGACCCTCAGTTGCATTAAGTGCCTTCTGCATCCTATTACAACTTCCTTTCTCTTGTGGTCATTATTTTTGACCTTCGGATTATATCATCTATTTTTGTTATTGTGACTATTTTATTAGTTTATCTATTACATCAAAATGTACCTAATTTGAGGAAGGTAGGTCTGAAATCACAGGTGACCCGAGAGGAACAGAGAATTCTGAGTCAATCAGAATATCTAGGTCATTTTCTGGATCTGACACAAACTAATTAAGTGACTTTGGATGTTATGCAAGTCTGCGTTGTGTCCCATTTTTTTAGTATTTAAATCAGGCATTATGCTCACTTCGGATGAGTCGCTATGAGGGCTAGATGAGATCACTTAACAGCCCTGTATATTGTGCAGTGATTTGTAGGTACTCAAAGAACACTTTTTACTCTTCCCTTCTGAAATGGCTAACACTCTGGTATATGTTCAAGGCGATGGGAAGTACCAATTCTGGTATTAATAAGAAGAAATAGCCAGAGGCATGGAGTCTTATATCAGCAAATGCAGAAATCAGGGTGAGCAAATGATTAGTGTAACAGTCGGAAAAGTTTAGGGATCCTGAATGCATTTCAGAAGTGACTTTAAAAGCTGCAAAAGTGAAATGAGGACAGCATGTTTTTTCATAAGTCCATAGTATGTGAAATGTGAGGATTATGCTAATCACCTCTACTGACTAAACTCATGGCCCACTCATGAATTCATGGCTTTGATGAACAACCATATTTTTTCCATTACAAATATGATGTCACCATACTTAAAGAGTCTCCCAAATTTCTGAGGAAACTAAAGAGAAGAAAATAATGTTTAAGGAAACAAGATTTGTTGGTTTGTTTTTGTTGTTTTAAGATAGGGTTTTACTACGTAGTTCAGGCTGGCCTTGAACTCCATAGGTAGCCCAGGCTGGCCTCGAACTCACAGTGGTCCTATCACAGCCTCTCCGTGCTGGGAACGCAGGTGAACATTATCACCACCCCGTGCAAGTATTGGTTTTCTTATCTCATCCTCCTCCCCAACACTCTCCCAATCAAAAGCTAAAATATCAAAAATGTGAAAACATAGTTCTTCCTCAGGACAAACAACAAAGTTTGTGTCTGAGGTTGTTTACTCTGGAGTTCAACTAGATTTTTCTAGGAACTCAATGTAACAAAATATAGAAAGGAATGTTACAAGTATCTCTATCTAGTTTGGAGCCAAGACCCAATTCTTCACTCTAACAATGTAAGCTTCTGTGGATGAGCTAAAACTAAAACACAGAATTTCAGAGCTGGAAGGGGCTTTAGATGATACGAAATGGGAAATGAGGTTTCCCAATTCCAACTTGAGTGACTATTTATGTAGTAAGTGTCAAAATTCCTGATATAATTTTTCTCCTCTGTTGTCCTAAAGAGACCTTCAAATCTTTCTTTGCTAATTAAAAATCAACTCTTTAGGGCTCGTCAGATGGCTCAGCGGTGTAAGCGCCTGCCTTGCAAGCGCGAGGGCCCGAGTTCGACTCCCGGATCCCACATACGAAAAAGGGGCCGGTGATATCGCTCAGCGGCATGGGTGCCTGTTGGTGCGCGAGGTCCTGAGGTCAACCCCCCCGGTACCCACAAAAAAAAAAAAAAATCAACTCTTTAGTAGAACTTAGTTACACGTCAGCCTAAGTATATTCCACCAAACAATTTCTGTAGTACAGAATGTGAGAAGGGAAAAGGATACTAAGAAAATAGCAGAACACCCCTGGTATGAAAAATGTTAAAACAATAAAAGATGGTGGTGATTGGGGGCTGATGAGGCATGGAACATCAGAAAAGGAATTGTACCTTTCCTAAATTACTCCCCAGTCAGCCCTGCCTGTGACCTTTCTTTCTAGCTGAGTAATCTTGCTTCCAAAAACAAAGGGCAAAAAAAAAAAAAAAAATTGAGATGTGTTATGTACATGTGCCAATTCCCTATGAAAATATAATCATTATGTACTGGAAACATGGTCTAATAAAAAATAAAAATTGAAAATAAACATAAACTCATTAGATAGTGACTTCATATAAAAAAAAAAAAGTCCAGCGTGGATTCCCTAGTAGATCAATTGTAATTTTCAAATATGTCTCAGCATTTGCACATAAAACTTCCATAAAAATAAGGGGAAAGAAAAAAGTCTGAAAGAAAGCAAATATTAAAAAATGAAACCTACTCACTAACCCTTTAAATGATTTGTGAATCAATGTTGTTGACCAATTGAAAACACTGCAAAAATAACAATTTTACTAATATACTCTTTGTAAACATTTACAGTAAGTAATTATCTTTAAAATGTTTCTTTTTCTCATGTACCTATCTAAACTACCAGATTAGTTTCATTTAGAACAACTTCTTTTGGAGTTTTAAGAGCTCAGAACAAATGGTAAGTTAAAGAAAAAAAAAAATAAAAGGGGGCCCCATTACAGAATTCTGACCAAATTTCGCTAATGCCTATGTCATAGAAGCCAAGTTTTTTACTAAATATGAATTTAATTTCAATTAATTTTAGTGATTTTGGCACTTTAAGATATAACTCAGGCTTGTTGAGAGATGTTAATAAACACTACTATAGTCTTGGTGACCCAGGAAGAAATTACTCATATGGCTAAAATATTTTTTAAGTTAGTTTAGGCATTTTAATTAACATTTCAGATTCATGATCTTGATAGAGAGTATCTTAAATAAACAACAAACACTGAGAGAAGAAATCAAAACAGGACCAAAGGAATAGTTCTATTACTCTTCTTTAGACCTACATGTGATACTACAAACATATTAGAATATTTTAGTATTTACGGGGGAAAAAAGCAAGAAAGGCAGAAACAAAAACTGCAAGATAAACCAAGATGCAAAAGTTTATTGAAAATTAAAATCACACATCCATAAAGCAACAGCCTCAATAACAAATCATTGCCTGGGTGATACAGAACAAAGTGCTGGTTACCTGGTGTGGAAAGATGGGGGTGGGATTGAACTTTATATTATTACTTTAAAATGTGTTTTTAAAATGGAAAAAAAACAAATTCTCTCATCTCTTTGAGCCAGGAAGAAAGAAAGCCATCTACTTTCTCTACCCGTAATTTCTACTCCAGGAGAATTGATTTTAACATCTGTCTGTTTACTCAGTACTTAAAATGTTAAGGCTCCTGGATAAATGCTTTGGAACAATATCAATAGTTTGGCTGGTTTTATGGTAGGAAGGATTGAGGTCCAGGAGCTCTAATTAAACAAATTAATCACAGATTTGGTGAGAAGATTTTGAACTCCATTTTTGCACTGAATAATGGCAAACAAGTACCTGGAGCAATATGACTAGGGTGGTTTTATCTTCCAATTAAAATCGAAAAGCTAGTTTACCTGTCTCCAGGTCTAAACAATAGTTTTAGGGGTGGGTCTCCAGGGTTTCATATGCAAAAACTCTCATATCAGATGCTAATTTAGGGTGGCAGAGATAGGATCTGATACAACATTAATAAACTTCCTATCTATATATGAGGAGCACAGACAGGTTATTAATGGTGCAAGTTCTCAAAGAGAAGAAAAGAACGTCCCACCCCGGTATTGGCTGCTTACGGTTATTACCACTCTCTGATGAGCAGTACACTTGACACCTCAGTTTGTTGCTACTTGCAATCTTATTGCATGACCAGCATTAAAAGGGCCTCAGTCTGTCAGTCACCTACAGTTTACTTATGCATGGACCATAACAACTTTTTTCTCCTTTTTTTTTTTAAAAGACATCTTAAGTTTGAGACCTGCTCAAAAGCTTCGTTATGAGTTTTAGAAACACAAAGGAAGGTAACAGAAAAGGGTTCCATACACATCTTAATGTCCCTTTCCCCACAGGACGCCCTCCCTCCTAGGAACGACAAAGAAGCACGCAGACATACACAGTGATTCCTGCTCCTCTCCCATACCCCGCCCACACTGGGGCTAAGGGTCCACAGTCTGTGGAAATTGTCCTTTCTCGTAACGTTTTGAGTCCCTTCAAAAGACTCTCACTAGTGGCTGTGTGCCTTTGCGAAGTTGGGTCTCTGGGTCAAAATGTCTTCAAGTCCTATTTTTAAGGGCTGGATACACAAACCCCCACACACATACACACATGGAAACAACAAACACACACATTTAAAATACAGAGACAGGTTCTATGGGTACACCGATCGGTTTGGGGGGTTGGAATGTCTAAAGAAGACGTCAGATTGTTTCGGAGCTTCTCTCCGGGGCTCCACAAGCTCATTCCTGAAGCAGGCTGAAAGGAGACTGCAGAGAGGAACCAGAGAAAAGAAAAGATGAAGTCTTAAGACTGCATGTATCCAAAACAAATGAATACAGAAACACACTCCTCCCTACCTTCATGATCACAGCATAGATGAAACAGAAAGCCCAAGAATCTAGTTCTATTCCTTCTTTTTTATCTTCCTTTAAATGACTCAGAGATTTCTTCTTCTCAAGAGTTTTATGAAGAAGAAATGAGGTAAAAACCAAGCACTTAACCAGAAGTATATATCAGAATCATCTGTGGAGCTTGGTTTTTTAAAAAAGCATTTTTCCAGATCCCTTCTGAGAACAAGTTGGGGTCCAGGCATATATACTTGTAACAAGTTCCACGAGGTGATTCACTTGTGGATTATGGAAACAGGGTAGGTCAAGATGCTTCCTACGGTACTTGGCATAAATTTTACTGGACTCAATTAATTGAAAAAGAGAATCCAACTTTAATCTTTTGCAGAATGTCATCTGCCCAATTATTATACCTCATTACTGTTCTTGTCTAGCTGAGCTATGAAGTATGAGGAAATACGATCTTATCAGTATGGGGGCTGTGTCATCATGCTTTTGTAAAGACCTATTAATGAGCATTTTGTATGTGCCCAGATTGAGATGGATAAATACCTTAATCCTTTCAGTCACAAACTTGGCCTAGAAATGCATATATAAAACTCATGAAAGCAACTTTTGCATAATTAAGAAATCAATTATGCCATAAAGATGCCAGGAACAAGCCCTTTTATTTTGCTAAAGGTTATGCAACCCCATGAAATGGTTGGAAACTGTTTCCCAGACTGGTGTTTTGAGTATTTGTTTACTCCTTTCTAAAGTACAAAGCCAGTTTTCCTTGGTTAGTACTAGGATTCGGTAAACCTGCAAAAATTGCTATCATCTTAACGAAATTTGCCAGAATACAAATTAGTAAAGAAGCAACTTAATGCCAACTAAAAAACTAGAGCTCCAATTCCTTTTTTGGATATTAAAGTTTGCGGCTTTTCATGTAGTAAGGACTAGCATGAGATCACATATAGAAATCAAACTAGCCTTGTAGGATTGTAAAAGTAGACAGACCACAGGCGTCCACAGTTTCAGGGATAGAAAAGAGACTATTTCTGCAATGAGATGTACAAATTTAGAGAAATATTTTGATCTAAATTTAATTAATCTGCAAGCTTTTTTATATCAATTCAGAGCTAATAAATCTCACCCCTGAAAATGTCTTGATGTTGTTGAGAAGTTAAAAGGTAACACTGTAAACTACAAAAACTTACACATTTTCATGCCAACTATCAGGCTGAGCCATATGAAATTGCCAATGCTTATCTTTTTTAACCTGTAAAGCTGGCGATTTCACATAAATACTTCAGAAATACAGAGGATATCTACTCAGAAATACAATAGTAATATTATCTATTTGTTTGGATAGTTTTGTCCTATGCTGTCTCTTATATAAGTCATCTTGAAAATATTTCTTGCTTTTCTCTTAGATACATGCAGCTGAGGGAAAAAAATATTACAATTCTAGAGGACAGCCATAGCCACATGAATTAAGACTTTAAATTGGAACAACAAGAATTAATAGGGGGGCCGGTGAGATGGCTCAGTGGCATAAGCGCCTGCCTGGCAAGCTCGAGGGCACGAGTTCGACTGCCGGAACCCACATACAAAAAAGGGGCCGGTGATATCGCTCAGTGGCATGGGCGCCTGCTGGCGCGCGAGGTCCTGAGGTCGACCCCCGGTACCCACGAAAAAAAAAAAAAAAAAAAAAGAATTAATAGGGACCAAAACTTGGGGATGGATGCTTGCTTTAGTTTTAGTATTACAACTTAACTAGTGAAGCAGACCAAATCATTGCAAATGGTTCTATGTTTGAAATTTGACTCTAGTCTTAGCTTTATTTTGAACTAGCTAGGAAATCAGAGTTATAGTTCGTTGAACCTCAGTTTCCCTGGGTATGGGACGAGGAGTTGGACCTACAGTCTTGAAAATCCTGCTCTGCTGCAATATTTTCTTATTCATACTTATCTGTACTATTTATGTGCTATTTGTACTATTGTATTACTTGTACTATTTATAAGCCACAATCATGACAGAAAAGGTAACTAGGAGAGTGCCTCAGGATGTCATACATAGTAAAAATGTAAATGAAGTTCAGACCTTAGAAACTCAAAAAAAGTTTCCCAGAGGAAAGCAAGAGTTAGATTAAGCAAAAGAGTAACAAAGTCATGTTGGCCTGAGTAGAGAATAGTAGCTAACTATGAGGCTAAGCACAGAAAAAGAAAAAGAAAAAGGCTGAATCTGAATATAACAGTCCAAAGACTGCTACATCTTCTCTCAAGTAGTTTCTGCACAGCTGTGTTAAGCGTTAATGCCCTTTGAAAATAAAAAGATAAAGAGTCTAGTGCAAACTTTGGGTGCAATTTGTCCTCCATTGGATTCTGGCTTCCATAAATATAACTGCCTATATTTATACTAATGTGGATATGTTAGCTAAAGTCAAATTTCTTCCTGAGGACTATACAGAGTACTCACATCTATAACAATTTGACTCATAGCAACTCAATATAAAATCCACCCTCTGCACAGCCTATGATCATGAAGGTAATTGTGAAGGAATTTTTTAAAAAAGGAAACCATGCACAAATGAAAAGCAAGCAGAGAGAAAACACACAGTAGGAGACTGATAGAAGTAATTAAACTAAAAATATTTCACGGTCACATTCTACAAAGTATATTCCCTTTCCACCCATTTTCTCTGTACTATAAAGAAAAATACAAAATTGATTCCTTACTTGCATAAAATTGGTACTATGTTTTGGAAAGGAAATTACCGGCTATTATAGGTGTTTTCCAAGCTGATTTATTCTTTTCAAATGATTGCCAGGAAATTAGATTTCCATTTTTCTTTGTCTAATCATTCATGCTTTTTCTTAGAGATATGCATGAAAATAAGACCTGAAAAAAACTTAGCCGATGCATAGGCAACTGGAGGATTTATATAGATGAATATCAATCATTGGAGACTCAAATATATATAATGTTACAAAGGCATAATTAGACCAAATGTCTATATTTTGCAAAGATTTAATTTTGCAGTCTGTTAAATCTCCATGCATCAATTATCACAGCTATGAGATAACAAATCAAAAACATGAATATGATACTTTAACATAAATACTCCAAGAAACTATGACGGTACTAATTCCTATCTGTAGCTATACATGCAAAAAATGCAAATGTATACCTAAAATCTTTTGGACTATTTTTGATTACCATAATTTTAAGGCATATTTTCTTCTCTGATGAAATAGATTGGTTTTATAAATATGAATAATAACATTCTCTTTAGAGCAGTGCAAACCAATCAGAAAATAAACATTATAGGGACAGAAGGCTCTATAGTTTCACATATGGCACATAAACTAACATGAATAGAATATGCCCCCAACTAGCCAAGGGTGATGGCACATGCCTGTAATCCCAGCACTGGGGAAGCTGAGGCAGGAAGATTGCCAAGAGTTTGAGGCCCAGGTTACCATAGTGAATTCAAGATCAGCCTGAACTACATAGTGAGACCCTGTCTCAAAAAGTCAAAAAATCAGAAAACCAAGAACCAAACCAAAATAAAATGAACAACAACAACAAAAAAGAATATGCCCCTGACTAATGTCAGTCCTCTTGGATTATAAAGTTTCTAAAACAAAGAAATTAGACCTGTAGTGATAGTGAACCTTTTAGAGATGCATGCCCAAACTGCATGCCAAAACCCACGTATTTATCACAAAGTGACAGCTCTACAATTAAACCTGAAAACTGAGATTTTTGTTTAGAAAAAACTACTGATACATCAGCATCTTTTGTCTTAAAAGAAAAATGAATAATACATGTGCCACAGGTTTGCCACCACTGTACTGAACTATCCCTTCTTTTGTATAATCTACAGATGCTATTTTAAATGGTCTCATTAGCTTATGCAATACTGAGAATAAATTCCAGAGATTTTTAAAAAATTTTAAAAGCTATTTTGATTAGGAATTCACTACTAAATTATAAACTACAGAGAGGTAGGAGCCCTGTCTTTTTCATCTCTATCCTTAATGCTTTTACCTAGCAAATCTTCGATAAATATTTTTTATGTGGATCAAATCAGCTATTGCAGCCTTATCTGCTAAGGGGGTTTCATTAACTATATTTTATATCTGAACAGCTATGCCTCATGTTCTAAGACAAAAAAGATCTCTATTAAAGGCTGCAGTTGTCTTTGTTAGGTACTGAATGTTACTTTAAAAAGTCACTTTAGGATTTTCTAAAATGTTTTACTACATTTTCACCTTAGAATATCCAAATTAACTTCCACATACACCCATCGAACAAAAGCTGTGCCTCAAGAAAAAATAAAAGCACAGCCATTTATTAATCTACAAGATGGAATAGCAAACTCTAGGGACAGGGTCAAGTCTGGCCCACTTAGTAAAAATCTAAAAATATTTTATAGGGATATCAAAAAGAGAATAACTCATGACATGAGAAAAATGCAAAATTGAATTTCCAAGTGCATGAATAAAGTTTTATTGGCACAGTCGTCTCATTTATTAATGTAATACCTGTAGCTGCTTTTCTGCTGTAACTACAGAACTGATCAGTGGCAAGAGACCACTTGGACCATAAAGCCTAAAATACTTATGACCAATGTTTTACAGAAAAAAAAAAAAAAGTTTACAAGTCCTTGTGCTAGATGATCAGATTCTTTCCTGTTAACTGCAAAAACAAAAACAAACAAAAAAAAACACAAAAGGTTATCACGGAACAACTAGTTCAGCGTGATATGCAACTGGGTAATTCTCCTGGAGTCATTTTGGCTGGGTTCAACTTTTCCAGAGTGAACTGAAAGCAATTTGGGAGTGTTTCATAATTCCATGACATGCACGCTTAGGAAAGGCACTTATCCCTTCTGAGTCCGTCATAATGGTTCAGGTCTGTGTTTCTTTGATCCCTGTTACGGGATTTAATAAGAAGTAAATCAATTTTGCAGTGGAATATATTAAAGTATATTTCCATCTGATATCTAAAAGAAGCCACATGATTGGTAATAGCAATTCTGTCTGCAACCAAGTTCTAATTCTTTTTCACAACTCTGTCTCCCCAAGGAACCCCCTAATTAAACTTTCTGATCAGTCTGCTGTACAAAATTGTACATCTATGAGTTGCCAACCTCGCATGCTAAAAGTAAATAATGAGAGTCCTTCCAGCCAAAAAAGGTCTTAAATGCTCAAATAGCTTCAAGTTCTTTGAAGGCAGAGCATGCTTGTCTCTTATTCCTTAGCTGCTCACCCTATGCCACAGTCAGTAGGTGTGTTCAGAGGGGGCCTCACCTCAGGAACACAATCCAGCCTCCTCAACCTACACTTAGGTTGATTTCAACATGAATAAGGGGCTTACTTAATACACTTTGCATAACTATCTCCCTATAACAGATGATTCCATATGAGAAAAGAACCATTATTTATTGTTTGCATTTCTATTATAAAAGATCATCTTTGCCTCAGGCAAGACACTTTTTGATCTCATTTCCTTTTTTTTCCCTGAAAAGGTGAATGTCTGAATTTCTCAAATGGACCTAAAATGTATACATTTTACATTTATCTAGAGATTGGCAATGCTTCCAACACACATACTATATCTTAACTAAACTAACAAGTGAGTATTCTTTTTTTTTTTTTTTTTTTGTGGGTACCGGGGGGTCGACCTCAGGACCTCATGCGCCAGCAGGCGCCCGTGCCTCTGAGCGATATCACCGGCCCCTTTTTCATATGTGGGTTCCGGGAGTCGAACTCGGGCCCTTGCGCTTGCCGGGCAGGCGCTTAAGCCGCTGAGCCATCTCACCGGCCCAACAAGTGAGTATTCTTAACTAGCAAAACATAAATATAGACAGAGCGCTGATTGGCCAACCTACCTCCCTTTCATAACAGCTATGCTATTCTTATTAGTCACAAAACAATTAACACCATCAAAGATTCAAGAGGCAAGGTAAAATTTAACTTATAAATAGCTTGCATGTATCTGCTAATATGGTTGCAAAATATCTCCTATTTATGTAAAAAAATGTATTGCCAGAAGACAATCTGGAGCAAGGCTACTCAAACATGACAATATGATATTGCTTTGTTCATCTGCACTCAGACATTTTGCTCATGAACATGTGTTAGGTCTCAGAATCCTTCTCAACAAAGTACTTGAACAAATCACTGTGTAGTAAAAGCTCTTTTCCACCCCCAGTCTATAGCAGTATTCCCAAAAATGGACTGTTGCATCCCCAAAGAGGTACCAATCAATCCATTTGAATGAGAGAAGACTTTCATGGTTTTAAAGACACACATTGTTACTAGAATTGTGTGTTAGTAACTCTATTAGTATGGTCTCTGATTCCACTTTAGAACATTGGTAAACACCTCAAAAGGAAGGTTATAAGACATAAGATATGCAAATGGTTTAAACTGGAAAGTACCACACCAGTTTATCTGAACCTACTGTGATCTGCTGTCACACAGCATCGTCTTCTATATTGTCCATCAGTCATCCCTTTTTTGATGCACAAAAGTCACCCCTGTTCATGCCCAAAGGGACTCATCAACACACTCACTGTTTTTGAAGTAAGTGCTGGTGCTGCTGCTGCTGCTGCTGCCTGTAGGTTTCAATTGTGTGCTGCGGAAGGTACTGCATGAGCTCCAGGGACTCTTTGATCTTTAACAGCATTTCGTAAGTCTCACGACCCCTCACCTATGCAAAAGTAGACAGAAAGAGAGGAACAAATGAAGAACCACAGAGCAGAACTATTAGAAAACAGCACAGGTGATCCTCGTTGTTCATGGTTCTGTTAATTCTAATTGGCCTGCTTGCTAACATTTACTCGTAACGTGGAAATCAATGCTCCTGGCACTTTTGAGTCATTCACAGATATGTACAGTGGGAAAATATCTGGGTCACCTGTGCACTTAAAGCTACAGGTAGGGTGGGTTTAAGTTGCCCATCATCCCTTTGGGAACCTCCTAGGAACCTGTCTGGTGACAAAGCAAGAATCGACTGCAACTAGTTCTGGAAGGACAAGTTTTTAGCAGGGATAAAATGAGCTTCTATTTTAGAGAATCTCTTAAAAGCTTGAAGAGTAAGAAGACAGCCAGGGCCAGAAGGAGGCAAGCAAGGTATGCAGGGAATTGCAAATCCCTGAGAGTTATTATCCACTTAAATTTTGAACACCAAGCTCTTCCTCTGCTTCACACATTAGTTTTTGCCCTGAGCACAAGGGGCAGCATTTGCCAGAATACGGGAATGGATTGATTTTTCCCTCTCCCCCTTGTGTTAACTTCAGTGCTGGGGTCCTTTGCCTGGGAAGCTTCTCCTGACTCAGTCTTCAGTTTGCATCTTCTTCCTTCTAAGGTGCCCACGCAGCTCTACGCCCCACTCTACTGAGGCTTTCATGGCATTGTATTATAACGCTGCACATCCTCAGTCAGAGACAAGCTCTCTGAAGGCAAGAACTGTGTCCTACGGAGCTGTAATTGCTCAGGATCCAGTGTATTTGTCACTCAACAAATACCCACTAAACACATGCTGAATTGATTTTGCTTTTCCCCTTCAACACTTCAGTGGTTAATTTTTCTCTAATCTTAAAATGTAAACCGGGCCGGTGAGATGGCTCAGCGGCATAAGAGCCTGCCTGGCAAGCGCGAAGGCCCAAGTTCGACTCCTGGAACCCACATACGAATAAAGGGCCGGTGATATCGCTCAGCGGCACGGGCGCCTGCTGGAGCGCGAGGTCCTGAGGTCGATCCCCGGTACCCACAAAAAAAAAAAAAAAAAAGATGTAAATGGTTACAGGGTTTTTATTTTTTTGTGGGTACCGGGAGTTGACCTCAGGACCTCGTGCTTGCCAGCAAGTGCTTGTGCCGCTGAACTATATCACTGGGCCTTTTTTTTTTTTCCTTTATGTGGGTACCGGAAGTCGAACTCAGGACCTCACACTTGCCAGGCAGGCACTTATGCTGCTGAGCTATCTCACCAGCCCCTACAGGGTATCTTTTACATTAGTAAAAACTGAAATTTTATTGAAAAATAGCCTTTCAGAGTGTTCCTCTCTTATCAGCTGAGAACATAATTAAGTCTTCTGTAATATTTTCTATATTAGGGTAATATTTCATTTAAAGATCATAAATCATTTTCCATATATAGCCTGAGATAGAAGGCACTAAGAACCTCAGCTGAATTGATTTCTGATTCATCAAATGGCAGTCTATTTCTCAAGGCCCTAGGTAGGTCTGGCACACCCAAACTTGTTGAATTGCTTTAATCTGGATTCAGGGCAGCAACACGCAGTCAGACCTCTTGGTCCCGCTTGTCTGCATCTTGTGTCAGTGGAGGTGGCATCAATGGCTATACTGACCACCAAAACTTTGTTGCTGCTCTAGCTGCCAAAGATCTAGAGTAGTAAGAATTCACTGAACTGCAGTCATAATCTAAGGAAGTAACCTTATTAGTGACTTTGAGAGGGATAATGTTCCGTGTAGAAGCAGATGATATTCTTACACAATAACTGGGCCAAGCCTCCTGGCTATTCACATATAATTGTGGATTCTGCCTCACTTGGCTATCATTATATCACTCCCTAAAAGAAAATGAAAGTTCTAGACATAGAGAAATGATTCCTATTTGAGAAGATGGGAGTGGTTATTATCCTGATGTGATAATTACCCATGGTATATAATGTATCAAATTACCACACTGGTCCTCGTAAAGATGTGCACATTTATCTCAATAAAAATTGATAGTCAGCATTCTATAATTATTGTATCATCAACTTTGTGAATGTTTTTCTAACAAAATTTTAGGACTAAATTGATATGGCCATCCTATGTGGGATAATTATCATTTATAAATAATGAAATGCAAATAAATTTTAAATACTTGTGTAAAAAGTTGTATTAGGAAGCACCTTTAATTGGGTGGGAAAGAAAATAGAAGAACTCATACTATTAATATATTGCAAAACTATGAAAGGAAAGGAGATTTCCTGATGTTTAAAAAACTATATAAACATATATACATATTCTCTTTGCTTTATTTCCATTTCCCCCACCATTATAAACTAAATATTTATAGCCCCCAAACTTCATATATTGAAGTCATAACCCCCAAAGGGATGATATGGGGGGGACTTTCATAGGTTATTTGGTTCACTCAGAAGCTTCAAGAAAAGCATTAGTCCCCTTGTAAGAGAGATCCTAGAGAGCTCTCCAGCCTTCTCTCCACCATTTGAAGAAGGGAAGAGAAGACAGAAGTCTGCAATTCGAAAGAAGGCCCTCATCAGATAACCAGGCTGGCATGATGATCTCAGACCTCCAACCTCCATAATTGTGAGAAATAAATTTCTGTTGTTTATAAGGTACCTCAATTATGTTACTTTCTGGTTGCATCTCCAACTTACTAAAATAGTTCCCTTCCCATTGACACAGATAACTGGAAAGTGACATTTAGAAAAAGATCATTCAGAGAAGGTTAGAATGAAGCAATCATGAATATCCATGGGAGACTCACTGGCAAGTATAACAGCTCATCATCTGGGGATCTTCGTTTCTTGATGGATGTCATCTGGATGCCATGTGTATTCTGACGAAAAGCTGGTGGAAGAGAAATGCAAGTTTCACTGTGGCAACATTTTGGCAGCAATAATATATGTTAAACATATTTAGTTATTAAATATTAACCGTATTTAATAGTACATATTAAACAGACAGCCATAATGACAGAAACATCCGCAAGACTAAGGAGTCTGGTCTTAAACATCCACTTACTTGGTGATGATTGCTTTTACAGTAAATGCATTCTTAGCAATAATGAGGTGGGGAAAAGTTAGGGAGGAATAAGTAAAGGAAGAAAATTCAGGAAGCTGGGAAATAGCATTTAGGTTAAGTAATTAGGCAGGAAACTCTGCATCTTGCTTGTGTGTGTCTGAGAAGAGCTGTTAAGAAAAGCTAGAAAAATTGGATTCATGTTTTATTTTTCAGATCATTCACTTCCCACGGAGTTAAATGCATGTTGTAGAAACTTTTTGGGTAATATAAGGGAATTAATGAACAATAAATTCCTAAACCACACCCAGCCAGAATCCAGGGTATAAAGATAATCCGTCTGCCAAAATTCAGATAATCTGTTCTTACTGGAAGTCATTAATTTGTACGTAAATAGAGTGCTCAGGGAAGAGACAGGAGCTACACTATCAGGAAGACACAAAAGTAAAATTAGAATGGACATATATGTATCATATGTGTCATATGTCATACATGTATGAATTTTTTGAGGACTGATGAGAGACAAAAAGAACCAACAAGAGAAGCATGAACTACTGACAGTCAGAAATTGATGGTGATGGGCTCTCCTGTAAAGTACCATATAATCTGGATACCAATCAATGGTAACATTAAACTATTTTATAAAATAAATCATAGTATGATATTTTAAAATATTTGTGGTTGCAATATCAGGATTGCCCAAGATACCTTCTTGAATCAAATTTCACCCAAGTTAGCAACTCATGTGCATCTGTAGTTTTCTAGCTCTACTTTCATTTATTTTGCATTATAGGTTCCTTGAAATAGTTCTTTTTTTTTTTTTTTTTTTGTGGGTACCAGAGGTCGAACTCAGGACCTTGCGCACCAGCAGGCACCTGTGCCGCTGAGCGATATCACCGGCCCTTTTTCCATATGTGGGTACTGGGAGTTGAACTCAGGACCTTGCGCTTGCCAGGCAGGCGCTTACGCTGCTGAGCTATCTCACCGGCCCCGAAATAGTTCATTTTTAAAAGCTTCCATTAGTTAAAATCAAATGAAGACATCTGATGAGGTTACTGAGACCCCAAGAGGCTCATACATGCAAGGTCAAGACTAGAGCAGACCTGCTCTGCATCCTTACACACTGTGCCTCATGAAATATGTCTTTAAATGTCATTGTCTCATTGCTTCTTATTGTTTCATTCTCATTGAGTCATGAGATGGGAAGATGCTATTTTAGTCTCATGCTTAACATCTGAATGATAAGTTGATATCAATGGGCTAGATTCTGCTTCTCAAGATTTAGGTGGCATGAGAATCAATCACTTATAGGGCTTACAAGACACAGACGACTGGGTTTATAAAACACAGATTACTGAGCTTCACCCCCAAAGTCTCTGATACAGCAAGGCTGTATTTTGGGGCTTAAGAATTTGCATTTCTACCCAGTTTCCAGACAGTGTTGATGTAAGCAATGCAGAAGTCACACTGTGAGGATCCCCGTGATAAGAAATGCTAGTTATGAATGTTTGCTTTCATAAAGCTATAGTGTATACTTGGGGTCCATTTTATTGTCTCCATCAGTGTTATACCTATTTCCACTACTCCGGGGGCCTCAAGTCATACTTGCTGATAAAGCTGACAGTTCTCATCATGCAGCTTCTCCAACACTGCCCGCAACGCCCTCCATCTGCTGGAGACTCAACCCTACCCGACTTGGCCACTACATCTACTTACGGCGCTTCGTACCATCACCGTTCTTTGTACTGTCCGAAACTTGCTGCTTTCTGATGCTGTCTTCATCCGCCTTCCTGTCTCTTCCTGGGCAAGCACAGATCCTGGCCTCAAAGCAACGCCGGCCCAGGACTTGCCCACTAGGAATTAGAGAAAAGAGAAAGAAAGCATTGCACTGTAACTCTGTTAAGGTCCCCTGGAGGCTTCACCGGTCATCACAGGCGCACCATAACCACCCATGCAGCTGTGGCTGTTCTGAGGAAGGTCCGCAAAGAACTTGGCAGAACACAAAAGTGCTTATGTGCCACCAGCAATATTAGTAAATAACATTCCATTTGTTCTGCAAAGAACCTCCAAGCCATTAGCTGAACAGCTGTATTTAGCTACATATTTTGAAGGAAACTTGAGTTAAGCCAATGGATGTCTGAGGATAAAATCCCCGCAGGCAGCCCAGACTTATCAAAGAAACTGTTAAATGCCTCAGGACCACATGAAAACAAAGGCTGTCTAATCAAAAACAATTCCACTCAAATGTCAAGAATTCAGGTCTGAAGCAACTTGTACACCTTCTTAGTTCTCTTCTTTCCCCTTCTAATTTTACCCACCCTCTTCTTTCTCTGCTTCCTTACTTTTTTATGTAAGTGTTCACCGAAAGAATTTAAAGCACAAAGGACAAAATCAAGGTTGGCTCTCCACTGTGCATCCAAAGTCAATGATAAAAAAAAGACACAATTTCACTTTGCCCTCTGCCCATGATTGCTTACAGAATGACAGTCTGACAAATGTCACTTACTCTCTGGTTTCCAGAGTAACAATGATTAAAATTGGACGGCGGTTCATCCCTCCAACACAACTGCTGTTACACATGAAATTGTATAAGACTGTCGTGAATTCAGTGCCGACCTGAGCACAGGAGAAAAGAAAAAACTACATTAACAATGGTTTGAGCTGACAGTCTTCCTTCTTCATTCTTCCCTTTTTTGAAAGAATTCCACTACAAATGAAGGCATATTCTTCCTTCTAGGAAGGCAATGTCTGACATCCACTGTGGATTCCTCCTTCCCTTGCCTTGTGGGAAGCTTCAAGCTAATGTTTGAAATGTTGGAAACAACATAGGTGAGATAGGCTTTGACAGATCTTTGATCTTTGACCTAGTTTATTGCATGCTGATCCAAATCACCCAGAATATAGGCGAGAGTAGAGACATGAATATCACTAATAAGAGAGCTGGAAAAAATTGTCAAAAATAGCAGTGTCACTCCAACTATATTTTCCCTACACAGGCATAACAGTATAATAGATTTGAGGATACATTTCCATAAATAACATTCTGGACTTTAAAATGTCCTCAGCACTAAATCATCCGGGTTATTTTTTATCTTAATTTTTATTTGTACATGTTTAAAGTACATAATGATTATATTTATCGTAGGGAGTCAGTACATGTGCACAGCACATCTTAAGTCTTTTAAAGTGCTCAGTCATGGATAAGACAACTGAAGCCCAAAGAGGGACAGTCACGTGTCAAAGATCCACAGAGCATGTCGGGAAACCGGTAACTTCAGTCTCATTACTCTTGTATAGATTCTACTGCAATACTCTGCTATGCACAACAGACATACAAATTTACCATCTGTTCTGGCAAAAGTCAGCTAAGAGATTTCTCTTAGACATTTACAAATCAGTGTCAAAATTCTTACATCCAGTACCAGTGCACATCCACTACCGAATCCGCTGTCAGTTGGGTAGAAGCACTATTTCCAGTTCAATTATTATCTGCCTTTATTATGGTAACATTGACAAAATTCATGTTTCCATGTTAATTCGTAAATATTTAGGCATTTTGAAAGGAAGGCATGTGGCGAAGAGAGACATAAGAAATATCAAAAAGTTACATGTTTGATGATAGGGACTAACACAGACAGGGAGAAATGATAGAAACACCCCTTGTCACCAACAGTAATATTTTCTTGAATCTACTCAGTCAGCCAATGCGTCTGTCATCAATCTGTTTTTTTTTGCTTCTTACCTGGGGTGGCTCATAAGGTACCAGTACACTCTGTCTGCCGGTGATGGGATCTTCTACATATTGGGCGTGGCTGTTCCCTTCTACTCGAATCAAATGACTAGGAGGGGCAATCTGTCCTGCAGAACAGAAAAAGACAAAATGATTAGCTTACTTATCCTCATAATAAAGTAAACAAAATGGAAATGCACAGACAGAACGTTGGTGATCAAAGTGACAGTCTGTGTAATAAAGGAAATATACATTCTTGACAAAAGGAATTGATCTTCTTGCAAAACATCTAAAACAGGAAGATATCTCAACATTTTTGGCAACAGAAAGGGCTACAATGTTATATTCAGGAGAATATTCCTAGGCATTAGAGTTTAAGGTTAACTGTGCCAATTTTTATAGAACTGTATGACCTCATTCATGGAGGGAATTTACCCAGGTTCCTCTGAAAATGGAAGAAAAAAAATCAAGCGCATGAATTTAAAGAACATCGGTTTGAGAAAATGTTGTCCAAAGTTCAGCTGGAAAAAAAATACTAAATAAAAAGAAGAAATTTAAGGCTGGGGATGTAGCTCAGTGGTACAGCATTTGACTAGCATGCATGAGGCCCTGGATTTGATCCCAGTACAGGAAAGAAAAAAAGAAGACAAGACAAGACAGAAAATCACAAGGACAGACCTTCTTCTTGCTTATTCCTTTTTCTTTTTCTACCTTTAGATCTTGGTTTACTCATAAAGCTAAGAAACTTTTTGGATTTATTGTGCTGAAGAGTCTCATTTTGGGGACAAGAAAAGGGAAGCAAGTTTTAAAAAGAGCCTAGGCAAAGTCTTACAAAATTGTGATATTTGGGAACACACCAAAAGAAAGAAACTGCTCCAAGAATTAGAAGCCATAAAGCTGTTCTTATCCTTTAGCTGTGCAATCACATTCTATGAAAACTATGCAGTAAAAGTAAAAAGCTAAGTGCATCAAAGATGTCCTCTGCAGCATCATCTACTTTGACATAAACCAAAAAAAAAAAAAAAAAGAAAAAAAAAGCAGAAGAAATAGAAGAAGGAGAGAAGAAGCAGAAGGAGGAGGAGGAGAAGCAGCAGCTAACAACATTTTACAAAATAGTAATTTTGATGGAACACAAATAGGTAACCAGACGAAGCTGATCTCCATGGAACATTGTTTATGGATATCAGTAGGAGAAAAGCAACACACAAAGGCATCATTAGTTCAGCCTCGTGTACAAGGAATAGAAATTAACATGTAAGATATAGTTGTGTTGAGGAGGATTTTGACTACTTTCTCCTTTAAAATTTCTATCCATTCTCTTTCTTTCTCCATTGATTTTCTCTATAATCTAGTATAGACCCTACACTTATATATTCCAGATACCTATCAATATTTATATCACTAATATTTTTCTATAAATATCCTAACTTCCAACCCTTCCCATGCCGTAAGTGCTCAGATGATTCTGGGTGCTCTCCCTTGTTCTTTCCTGCTCTTCAGTGCTCTCTACTTAGCCTCCCTTTGCAGAACAATCATATCAGATCTAAGGGAACCCTTGCAGTGACTTCTGTAAGGTCACTGGATCTGAGGATTAGAAGATGACACATGGTTCATGCATAGACACAGGGCTTAAAGACAGTGCTCCAGCTACTTGCCCCCGATACACTGTCTTCCATTTGACTGCCCCCACAGTAAGGTCTGCTCTCCCATCTACTTCTCTTACTCATTATTTGCACTCCCATCTCCTTTTCTTCTTTTCCCCTTCCCCCTTTGATTTGGTTCATTATTTCTCTTCTTTTATGCCCCTTCTTCTTGCCCTTCCAGCTCTCAACACAGGTTGAAAAATCACTCTGGGAAAGGCACTAAAATTGAAAAATGTTGTAGTTGTGCCAAGCAGAACAACTACCATATTGCTCTGCTTATGTCCTCTCATTAAAAAAAAAAAAAAGCAAGAAAAACCAAACAAAAGAAATGAAGCAGCAGGGAGATCATTCCAGTTTATCCAGTAATCACCAAAATTAAGTTGTTCAACTGTTGTGAAAGCTACAAAATTATTTAGCATTATTCTTACATATTCTGTCAGCCAAAAAGGCAAACTGAGTAGACTCCAGCTTGCAGAAGTACGAACCAGATAAGTTGGTACCAAATATGAATGCTCACAGCATCTTTACCTCCCAAGAGCTGAGCAGTTACAGACCACAATCATCCTTACCCTCATTGAATTCACGGCTCAGTTCATGGTTGGGGCACCGCTTCACCACCTCTGTGACATGCTCAGCTTTCTTGTAGACGGGCATGGCGCGGATGACAGCTCCCTGAGGAGGTGGCGTCATCACCTTGATCTGGATGGGGCATGTCTTCGCGATTTGGCAGTACAACTTCTTCAGTTCTGTGGAATACTACTTAGAGACAGGTCCAGCGTGGAGGAAGAAGAGAAGCAAGAGAAGAACTTTAGAATACATCCATTTATTACACATCCATTTATTATAGCCTTTATGGCTGCCTGACATATGGCTATTTATATGACATCTGGAAATCTTATTACAGGAAGTCATGATTGTGAATCAAATTAATAAATATTTTTTTCATTTTAAATAAAATCCTGTGCTTCCAAAAGATAGCAACTTTATGCCATTCCCTATTTTCTTCTCTTTAGGGTGAAGAAACATGTTCAGAGGGGTTTAAAAATAATACCATGAGAAACTTCATTGATTACCAGAAAATAAATGGGAACCCAATGTTTTCAAGAATTGAGAGGTATTAAATAACAAACTGTAAAGAAAGCTTTCCGCATTGCAGATTATAATTAATCCTGCCCTCATCATACCCTAACATGTGTGCCCGCTCCCAGACAAGGGAGGTGGGGATGCCTGTCTTGCCTGGGTCACACTGAATGAAGACGGATTGTGTTGGGCCACACATAAAACACATAATATAGTCATGAATATAAGTAACAGAGATTCCCTTATTTTTAATTTTTTAATTATAACATGGGCACATCTAACCTATGGACTGTGCGTTGGACCTGCGGAGAGGTTCATAGAAATCAGAGGTCAGGGAATGTCTTTGAAAATGGAATATCGGGCCAAGAGTGATAAGGTTTTATCTAAGGTCAACTACTAGAAAACTGCAAAGCAAAAGCACCCCTAAATCACTGCACTTATTTTCTGATGTTATGGGAAAAGAGAATGCAAAAGCCAGAAGGGGCATCTGGTTGTGTCTGCCTCAGAATGCCAGGTCTAATGTAATGCAGCTAATCATGGCACCAAAGGGAGCCAGATGTGTATCTCACAAATGAATGAAGATTTTCCTCCCTACTCTGCCTTCTACAGGAAGAAGAAGTCCAGTGGTAGTTGGCTGGTTGTAGAATTGGCAAAATAAAGAGCAGAAAGCATGACACCAAGAACCAAATAGAGGAGGAAAAAGTAAACACCCCATCCTGCATTGCTTCCTCTTCCACCTGTCCATCAGAACAGAAAATCTCCATTGGATCCATGCACTGTACTAATCCCTTTCACCCCTGCTCTCTGGGTCAGGGCCACATCGCCGCATTCCTCCTCACTCAGATGCTGGGGTAAAACCACCCAGGCAGTGGAAATCCTGCCCAACAGTGGGGCACCTAGTAACACGCATCCAAACAAAGGGTAAACACTCATACAGGCTGCAGTCACAAGTTGGCAGCAATTTCCTCCTAAGGGAAAAACAAGGGGAACAAGGCCCACGGTGGCCAAAGGCTTCATTATTGTTCTGTCTCTCCCCAACTCTCACTAAAAGCAAACATCTTCCCAAAAAACACCTTTAAAATGATTATCTCCTTCTTTTGAAATACAACATTTAATTATGTAATATTTCCTTTGCTCCCAAGTATTTCAATATATGAAATTTTCAGTTACAAATTTCCCAGTGCTAGCAGAGTATTGCAAAATCAGTCCTCCATGCCCATAGGCCAAGGATTAAACACTGTAAAAAGGTTTTATATAGCCTGAAGAAATAGGAAACATGCCAAAAATCAACCACAAAAACAAAATTCTATTTAGGAGACTTTGAATGAAACGTAGATGGATACTTTAGCTCTTGTGTTTTTAAATGATTATTTTAAAAACAAAAGCATTATTTGAGAACCTATTAAGGGCTCACTTTTATGGAGTACTCCAAGGAAATAAGCATATCCATTTGAGTTTCAGTTAGGGTACCTATAATCCTTAATATAAGAACGAGTTTCGTAAAATGAACTGTAGGAAAGATGATTGAAAAATAAGTCTGTCAGTTAAAACCTGAAGGCAAATAGGGCATCCTTCTAAGTAGGTAAAGATTGCAAAAAAGAATAATAAGTGTTTAAAGTAGCATAGTTTCTTAGGAGAAGCATTTCCTGGCAGTAATTATTATACCATAAATCAAGCTTGAAAGACTAAAATGCAGAAATACTAAAAATAAGGTTAAGTAGCATCAAGTACTAATCTTGGCTCATTCTTAGGGGTGAGGATTATTAACCTAATTTCTGAGCTTCTATAATGATCAATAATAATAGCTCTATCATTTATTGAGCTCTATTCCTAGAAATACAATCCTCACATAATGTTCTGAGTAAAGTTATTATACAACTGAACCCCTGGGGGCCAGGAGGTTCAGAATCCCAAATTGTTTAGACTTTATAGAGGGAAAAAAATTCTTAAAACATACATTATAAACTCCTCCCCCAGGAATGAGGGCCGCACTCCATGAGCAAACATTCACATTTCTACAGATCTATAAATGTTCGCACTACCTGGGAAAAATGACTAGAAATCCTCATAGTTAGGGCTGCGTTTCACCATCAAATGAGTAAACCACAAACTTAGAAAATCAAAGCAAAAAAAAAAAAAGTTTTTTTGTTTTTCAGAGCTTTCTGAATTTCAGAATTACAGATAACAGATAATGGACCACTATTATTATCTCCATTTTATAGATAAGAAAATTAAAGCACAGAGAGGACTTGCCTGAGGTCACGCAGACGAACTGCTTAGTTCTCATCAGGTAACAGCAGTAGCTTCGCCTCTCCATTCTCTTGGCTCAGCAGTGCAAATTTTTGTACTTAAATATTTTTCTAGTTTAAAATATTGAGGCTACTTTCTAAGGGAACTTAAAATGTATGCCATCTTCTCAAATATTAAAATGGAGCACAAAAATGGTATACTTAACATCAACTACCTTTACTTCTCAGTATAATGTTTTCTCATTTAATTGGAGGTAGAAAAAGCAAGTGATAGATTTGAAAAAAACCTGAACGAGAAGGGAGCCTACTCACGTCAGTTTTTCAATGCAAACTTTTCAAACATATACATTCATCGCCTGCAATTCAAGTGCGCTATTCCCTGTCCAGTTGGAAAGCTCCTGTCTTCCCTCTGCTCTCTACACTACGCCAGGGCAATTAAGGTACTGTTCCTCAGCTAGGACTACATCTGGTACTGATGACCTTATTTTCCAAAGATAGAGATGAGGGTTTCATATTTGACCAACTCAAACTGTCTGCCCAGGTTCATTGCCTCTGGTTAAACTACCAAGCTTGCTAGTCAATAAGTAGAGGCAGTCAGGCGGTCTGGTAGGATACTTTCTTTACAAAATCAAGTCGCCACACTATTTGCTTCACTGTTAGCAAATCAGTAACTGTTCATGTTTTTTTTCCAGTACTAAATTCAGTCTCCCTGATGTCAAGTGTATTAATAATTCCTTACACGTGGCCACAGTCTTTATTCCTCACCAAATAGCCCTATCATCTTTTCCAATTATCCAGCCTTCTGCAACATCACAAAAATGGCAAGCTGATTTAGGTCATGATTTTTAAATACTCTGAGAATTCAAGTCATCCAAGATTGCAAATTTGAACACATGTAGATTCTTTTAATATTTCTCTTTCTCTATGGATTTCTAAAATTCACCTCTGATTTGCTCTCCAACAATGACTTAAGATTTCATAAGTCTGAACCCTAATTTATGTTTTTTTGCATGGGGATTTTTTTGTTTTCATTTCTTTTAATCAGCTTTACTGATGCATGATTTCCTGAAAAGCACAGAAATTTTTAAGGCTACAAGTTGATGACAGATGTGCACAACTGCATAATCACTTTCAAAATCAAGATATTGGGTATAATTTCTGAGTAAGGATATACTTAACTTTACAAGAAACTGCTGAACAGTTTCACAGAGGTTGTGCCATTTTACATTGCTGTCCACAGTATTTGAGGGTTTCACATCCTTGCCAACACCTGACTTTTTAAAAAAATTCAAGTTATTCTAGTATATGTGTAGCAAATTTCATTGCAGTTTAAACATTCTCCTGATGATTATTTTGTTAAATAATACTTATTTCAGGTACTTACTTCTTTTATAATTTTCAGATACTTATTTCATTTATAATTATATGTAATAAAAACAAAAATATATTTATTTTATATTATTTTATATATTTATTTACTATTCTTTTGTGAAGTAACTATTCAGAGCTTTTTGAGTTTTAGTTTTTATTTGGGCTTCTTGTGTTATCAGGTTGTAAGAGTTATTTATATTATTCTGGATAAAATATTTTTATCAGATAAAAATCTTTAAAATAGATATTCTTCCATTATGTGGCATGGCTTTTTACTGCTTTTCTAAAACATTTAAATTTGAGGAATTATCAATAATTTGCTTTAAGATTCTTGCTTTTTACATCCTAAATAAACTTAAATTTAACTTTAGAAGGATTTTTTACTTTTTCTTCAAGAAAATTTGTAGTGTTAGCTTTTACATTTAGGACTGTATCCATTTTCAGTCAATTTTATATGGTGTGAGGTAAGAGTCAAAATTCTTCTACCTTTTAACAGACATCTAGTTGTTCCAACACCACTTTTTGAAAAGATCATCTGTATTGTTTCCCCTGTTTTTTATTTGTTTGATTGTTTTGAAAATCAACTATCCATATGTGGTCAGTTCTTTATCTGGACACTTAGCAGTGTTGAGTCTTCTAGTATATAACCAGGTATATAGCTCCATTTAATTAGGATAGCTTCAATTTACCTCAGACATTTTTTGTACTTTTCAGTGTGCAAATATTTGTTGGCTTCACCCTGCAGTATTTTATTGTTTAAAAAATTGCTATAAATACCTTTGCCATTTTAAATGTAAACTTCTGTTTTTTATTTTGTATATTGGCCCTATTTCCTGTGACCTTGCTTAATATACATATTAGTTCTGGTAGATTTTTAGAAGTACCTTAAGATTTCTCCATAGATGACTACGTCAACTACAAATATTTTTACTTCTTTCTATTATGCATCTTTTAATTTTTATCTTTTCTGAACTATAAGAATTAAATGAATGCTCAATTTGCTATTGATTCCATTTTAAAATTAAACATTTAGATAACTGAATTTAGATGTTCCTTTTAAAAATATAGCATTTGATTTTACAAAGCTCCTTTTTAAAGCACCCTTTAGCTATTTAATTATATCCAAAAATTTTGATGCACTGAATTCTAAATATTGAAGCATATGTGACTCCCTTCTTTTGTGTCTTCTATTAATCCTCCTTCAATCCAGTATAATAGATGACACTCATATTTCTGAGAAAAACAATTCTTTTGCTAAGACTCATACTTGTTTATGAGTTTCATTTCTAGCTGAAATTTATTTTCCCCTTTGTATTTCTTTTTTTTTTTTTGTGGGTACCGGGGGTTGACCTCAGGACCGCGCACGCCAGAGGGCGCCTGTGCTGCTGAGCGGTATCACCGGCCCTTTTTTCCTATGTGGGTTCCGGGAGTTGAACTCGGGCCCTCGCGCTTGCCAGGCAGGCACTTACACCGCTGAGCCATCTCACCGACCCTGCATTTCTTGTTATCATTTAAAACAGTTTTTTTTCCACTGCTACTCCAAAAGCTTTCTCATATCTCTAGATAGATTTCTCCTATGCACAGGTATTCAGTCAAGAATCTAGTTGAGTTATACCTGAAAAGAGAATCTCCTGTTGTTAAGTCTTTTTGATTATTCAAGTCCAATACTGAATTTCCAAGAGTTCTTGGTTGGATATCAAATAGTTCAAATCTTATATTTAAAGGCAGAAGGTATCTCAACCTTCAGGCCTGTCACTGTGACAAGGGTTATAGAAGATTAAAACTTTTAATAACCTCTTCCCAACTTCTCCTTTTCTACAAATCTCCTGCTTTCTTTTTCATAATTTTAATGACATGTGCACTTACTCTGGCAAAAGGTTATATTCCCTAATTCAGAGATACATACCATCAACATTTGGGAATTTTTTATGCATAGACCTTTATATGAACTCATAAACTGGGGACACATCATTAAAAATGTACATTCCCCATTTAATATTCTTGATGTTAAGTGGTTGCTATTACAGTGTTAAAATGGATATATCAGTATTTAATCATACTCTCTTCTCACACAGCATAAATTTTCCTCTAGTTTAAAAATAATACCAGATAGCACATTATGGTATGTGAATCCTTATTACATACATAGATGTTAAAGGGATCTCTTGAAACAGAGTAATTGAGTCAACACATATTTTAGTGTTCCAGAAAAGTCTGAAACCAATCTAAATTTTCTTCCTTAATGTTAAGAAAACTAGTCATTTCTCCCTATTTCTCTGTAGGGTTTTGTTTGTTCATCTTTTTAAAAAGAATGATGATGCTTTTAAAAGTGATGGTTTCTTTTTATTGAAATTGCTTGGAAATCGGTGAGGACTTTCAATTTAAATGCATGAACTCAAATCCAGGAAGTGTTTCCTGTTTTGAAGTTATATTTTTGTTTCATTCACTCTTACTCATTCCTAGAAACATAGAAATCTGACTTCACATTTTTATTTTCTATCCACCATACATTTTCTGTACTTAAACACTAATAATTAGCATCTTTCTTTTGTGTCCCAGGAAAGCTTCTAAAGTGTGCCAACTATATTATGTGTGTAATATTTCATAGTTAATTCTGCTGTATTCTACTAGAAATACTACTTTCAATTCTTCTGCACTTCAGTTTTTCTTCATCTATGACATTTTAAGAGTCATCTTTTCATTTCAGCCTCTTGTGCTGGGTTTATTACTTTCTTCTCCATCTTAATAGCATTTATGTTTTATATTGAACCTAATTTTTGAACATTTCTTAGAGTTCCTACAACAACTTATTTTATTCTCTAAATGATTCTCTATAGTGTTTTCTTAATATAGTCCTCTAATTCACTTCTGTAATTTTTCAGAAATGTAGGAAAATATAGCGAGTGAATGCTTGCACCTTTCCTGTCTAACATTTTTCAACAAAGTTCTACCAGGTCGTGTGTGTGTGTGTGTGTGTGTGTGTGTGTTGCTGGGGAATTAAATCCAGTGCCTTGCATGTGCTAGGCTAGCACTCTACCAGTGAGCTACAACTCCTCTTTTGTCAGGATTTCCAGTAGTAAAATTGCTAAACAATTCTATCAATAGTTTGAGTGCCCAGTTTAGGTCAGCACTTTTCTGGAATTCATAATATTTTAGTGGAGTCTTAGCAATGACAACACTAGAAGCTGCTAATGGACTGCCACATTAAGCTAAATAGGAAATCTATTTTATCCATCTTCACATCATTCAATAATTGTCTAATAAAAATTTGCTCAATATATACTGTACAATACTGAATACTCATTCTAGAGATATAAGATTTAAAAACCCTGGAATGGGGGATCTTCTGTATCCTCTTTGCCTAGTATGGTATTTGAAATATAAATTTAAAGAAAAAGAATCTTTGAGTTTTTATACTCGTACTGCTCACAGTGTTATGGCAGAATGGAGTACAAATAACAGTATGCACTGGGTTTGGCAGAAGTATGTGAAAGGTGTTAATGCATAACAGAGGACAGAGCAATTAACTACCAAGTGATAAATTTGATATTTATTGAGCACATACTATATTCAAGATTTTGTTTTAGGTTTGGAAATTCAGCACTGAAAAAAAAACAAAGGCATGCTGTAATGACGCCATTATTCTAGAATAAATAAATACCATGTCAGATAGTGACAAGTTCTATAAAGAAAAGTAAAATACAGTAAGCTCTAGAGCAAAAGAGTCAAAAATCAGGAGTTGGGGCATCCAGGGTAAGGAGGAAATTATTTTATCTGTGATTGTCAGGGAAAATGTTTTTGGGAAAATGGGCCGGTGAGATGGCTCAGCAGCATAAGCACCTGCTTGGCAAGTACGAGGTCCTGAGTTTGACTCCTGGAACCCACATATGAAAAAAGGGCCAGTGATATCGCTCAGCAGCACGGGCGCCTGCTGGCGCGCGAGGTCCTGAGGTCGACCTCCCGTTACCCACAAAAAAAAAAAAAAAAAAAAAAGAAATTTTTGGGAAAGTGATATTTAAGAAAAGGTCTGAACAAACTACTGTAGTATGTTGTTCTATGCACATGAGTGGGGGAAAAGTGTTCCACATACTGGAGCTAGCAAGTGCTAATGTCCTAGTGTATATGTCCATCATGGCCAGGGTGTCTGGAGAGAAGCAAGAAAATGTCACAGTTGGAGAGTGGAATATCCCAGACCATTCAAGGGTGTGGTTGGCCAGGGTCAGGGCTCGAGAAATTTCATAGGCTTTAAAGGGAAAGCTATCATTCACCACAGGTTTACGTACCCATGAAGGGGAAGACAGGAGAACCAAGAGGCAGGCAGTGAGTGGGCTTTCCCTGAGGACGGAACATCTTGAAAAAAAGCACAGCGATGTCAACTGTGGGGAAAGGTCAGTAGTCTGATGCAAGAGGAGGAGAGGCAGAGCAGACAGCAAGGGGTAAACTGGTACGGTAGCTATCAGGTTCTGAGGAGCCTTAGATCTTACAAGAAAGCATGAAAGAAAAGTCACTGAAGATTAGAAGCCAGGGAAAGAACCAGTTCTCTGCGTTCAGGAATACGAAGCTGAAGAAGTTGGAGCACGGTAGGAAGTGGGAGACCCAACGGGAGCTGCTGAGGCAAGAAATGCAGAGAACCCAGGCTAGACCAGCAGAATGGGATGAAAAGGGGGAGAGACAGAGGGAAACTTTGGGACTTAATATGATTTAGTATCCTTGCTTTCATCACAGAAGAGATGCATAAAAGCACCTAAGCAGACCAAGAAAAGTTATTATTTAGAAGAAAAGATACATACACAAACAATACATGCATATCCTTTTTCTAAAATCAAAGCAGAATGAATGAGTGTTTTAACATAGGGCTCTGCATATTCAGTATTCGACTAAGATCTGACTTAGTCAATGGACTTGTCGACAAAGACAAATGATAGTTTAATTCTGGGCAAATAAAATACCATATGGTCACACTGGAATTAATAGGCCAGTTTTGTTATAAAGAAGAAAAGGACTCAGTTCTCAAGACCAGGAAACAGACTGTTGTCTAAGAATAACAATTGAGGACAACCCTGGCTGGATTAGATGTCAAAAGCCTAGTTTTAAATTCTGCCTCTTCTATTTATTCCCTGGGTCTTTATGTTACTTCACCTTTCACAAACACAAAACGGAAAAAAATGTATAATACATATCTCTTAAGATAGAAGAAAAACAATGGCTATGAAACTCCTGAGTCAATTCTAAAGACCAAAATAACAATCAGGCATTATGATTAGTACTGAAACCTCAGATTTCTAGGATCCTCTACATAGAGTGCTTAAGTAATTACAGAAGCACTGTAAAAACAGTGTTTCAACCCGATGAGAAAGTGTTTATTGCAAGATAATACAAATCTCCTAAGTTTATATAAATTTGTAATGAATCACATGGTTGATTTTTATCTGCTAGTAATAACTAAGTTATTAGCCACATCAAGAATTAGAACCATTTGTTTAAAAAAGAGTGAATTTGGTTTACCCACTGCCATACATTTTAAATACACTTCCGGATATCCATGAATATATGTAATACAATTTGTGTCTTTAAAGTGTATTTTAATTACACTGTCCTCTATCCATGGCAATCTGCTATTTTCATTTCCCATGTTTTCAACATTGATCCTTGTTCTTACACACACGCATACGTTTCATTCATTTTAATAGTTGGAAAGTAGGAGGAAAATGAGATAGCGTGGAGGAGATGCTTTTGATGTAATATAATATTTAATGAAAAGATTTTAAAAAGTATAAAAATAAGAACATTCTGAGGTGTCAATTTACTGGGTGTTTGGTGTGTGTGTGTGTGAGTGTGTGTGTGTGTTTAACATATTTCCTAATTTAAATCTTAATGAATAAATGTAGCATAAGGAACATTCATTTATAAGATTACTGTAGATCTGTAATTTGAGAAGACAGAGAACACAGATGTTAGAACTCAGAAGGAACTTTATGGAAGATCTTGTCCAAACCTTCTTCTGTCTTTAATTTGCAGATACAAAAGTGACGTTTCTAAGATGTAATTCAGGCTCTGTCCTGACTACTAGGGAATCAGCAGTTCCCCTTATTTTAGGGGGGTTGATCTAAAGGAAGGACTGACATTCAAGAAATTACTTCTAATATGACACAAATTCTGAAGCAAAAGCAGGGAGAGAAAGCAAAATGTGAAGGTCTGTTTTGTTTGGAGGTTCAGGAGGGCAGCCCTGAAAAAAATATTTCCAAAAGTTACACAACTAAATCTAGGCAATTAGGGGGTAGACTCAGATTCCCTTGCTTCGGTAGAGGTGATGTTTTTGTACTGTATCATATTCTAATTACAGAGTTTCCACAGAAAACCAACCTGACACTTTAAACCAAGGGCTTGATTCTGTGTTTCTATTATTGAGTCACCCTACTTCAAGGCATTTTTAGCTTAAGATATCTTTGCTAAGACTTTCTTAGAAAGGTAAATCTGGAGGATTTGAGCTCCAAGACCATTTGGTTCAGCTATTTCATTTACAGATGAGAAACCCACACCCAAGAGAAGAGATGGGATTTGCTCAACATTCAGCAATCAGAACCATGCTGACATGTGTATCACTCTTCTTGCCCTTGTACCCTGTGGTCTTAACACTCATGGCATGGGGCCAGAGTGGAATTGTGTATTTTGTACCAGTGAATTTACACAAACACACAATTTAAAAAAAAATGAATACACAAGTACAAAGTTCAGAGGTCATCTCTAAAAAATATGATCATCAACTTTCTACAGGATAATATAAGGATACTGGTTTTTGCCTCGGTACCAAGTCCATGTTAGTTTAGTATATAAATCTGTCTAGAAATTGATATTTTCATTCCTAAATATTCTCAGAATGGGAGCTTCAAAGTAAGTGTATCATAAAATGCTCATTCATTATTCCAAGAAGCAGCTCCACCCTATCAGGTCTCGAGCTGGGTTAGTCAGCAGTGGCATCCACCAATCATTTTAGATATGTAAATGAGATGTTAAGTGGCTCTTTAATCTGTGCAAAACTTAACGTAAAATTAGAAAATTAAATACTGTGATAGAGAAGAAGGAAGCACATTTGAAAGAATTTGCTTCTAAAGATGAAAGTGGTTAACCTTTCCAAAGAAGTCATGAGCATCTGCTAGCCACTGAGGAATTTCAGACAACTCACATGACCTCCCTCAACCTTGGGCCACTCATTCATACAAAAATAAATGAGGGAACCCTGCTAGACGGCCTATGGTGCTTCGTCCACTTTGAATATTTTATGATTGGCTGCAAACTGCTCAGAAAACCCTGCTCACAAGTTCAAGTTGCCCATGTAATGCTTTAAAAAAGAATGTGGAAGGCCGGTGATATAGCTCAGCAGCATAAGCGCCTGCCTGGCAAGCGCGAGGTCCTGAGTTTGACTCCTGGTACCCGCATATAAAAAAAAAAAGAATGTGGAAAACAAAGTGTGGACAATCTTTCTGAAAGTGTGGACAAAATATTAAAAGATCAGGAATCAAGATATGTTCATATATAATATATGTATATGTTAATTTGTTCATTCCAAGGAACCACAAGCTCATGAGTAAGAATGAAGACCTTCAATTTTGTGTTGGCTCCCAACCGAATCTCCTCATATATAGACATGACAGCTTTGAATATCAACATGATATTCAAATATCTCTTCACTGGCATGGAAGAGAAGTGCTTCAAAACTAGCACATGAACTAAACTCTTACTTGCTATACAATATCCTTGACAAAAATGAAAAGTAAGCTTTTCAAGGGAGGGAAGGAGATTTGGCATATTAAGGGTGAGCTGTTTAAAGCCAAGTATCATGTTCAAATAAAATAATTCCTGGGGATTTTGGAAAACAAGAGTAAATTCAACTCCCTTACTAATCATATGTTGCAAAGAAAAGGGAGGGGAAAAAAAGCATTCCAGTGACTAGGACCCCATCATCACCACCTGCCTCAGTGACATACTATATTACATGCTTTTGGCTGCCAGACTGGTAATTCAGTATCACAACACATAGAGATGCCAGCTAATATCAGCACGCACCTGCATAATTTTCCAACAGCTCCCTTTTCTGAAGGTACAACCAAGATCCTCCCTTCCTACTATGTCAAAAACAAAAAACAAAAAAAGATAAAAATGTACTTCCTGCAGTCTCTCCCAGAAAATAATGACGTGCTATATGCAAATTTCAAATTAAATATGGATAGAATGATCTCTAGTGAAAAAAATAGTTCAGTAATTATATAATCCTCCTCATTATTCAATCCCTGCTAAAGGGAAGCAACGGTGCAGGCCAATGCAAAAACCATCTTGATTCTATAATTCCAGACTGATCCATGTCTAGCATATTAATTTATAAAAAGAAAATGTGCTAAAACTATCTTCTAAGGTGATAATATACACATTAGACATTAGCCTGCAGAATAGTAGACCTCAGCTTATAAAAACAGATGCACTGTGACCCATTAACACTTACGGCAAATTACATACTTGGAGAGGATGGCTGGGTCGGAAGAAAGAAGAAAAATCTAAGACATGCTTAAATGCACCAATCAAAAGTATTAGTTTTACTTCTGACCTTGTGAATGAATTCGAGTTTACCTAAAGAAAAGAAAAATGATGAAATTTACAAATAATCTAAAATATAATTACCACTAACTAATAGGAAATGCTAGTGGTATTTCTAACATACGGTTCTTATTTACACAGATCAGAATGCTTTGGTCTGTACTATCTCAAATGACCTAAAACACTTGACAAGAAAATAAAGAGTCAGACCCAAAAGCTCTCACAATTCCATGAATCCCAGTTTAACCAATATCAAGTGAAAAGCATGTCTAGCTTTAGTGCTGTCCTAAAACAATCAGTCCTTTAATTTTTTTTTTTCCTTTTCTAAACTGTTGTCCTTGGAATTGAATATTCAAATTTTCCTTCAGTAAGGGAAAGAAGGTGATGTAGTCAATGATTGGAACTGGAGAAATAAAAATCACAGCACATGGCATGTTCAGAGAGGACGAATAAAGTTCTGGGAACTGCTTCAGTGGAAAGAAGTTTACTATGGAAGAAAAATGAGGTATGTGAAAAATCAAAATGGGAGGATTAGACCATACTTTTTGATCAAGGGGTGGGTTTTGGAAAATTAACTCTAACTATATCATTCACTAAAATACAAAAAAAAAAAAAGTCTGGTCAGAAAGTGCTAGAAACAAGTTCAGTTTGGTCTGTTTCAAATACACTGAGTATTATCACTCTGAATTGGATGGGCTAATTATATACTGAACACGAGGTTTGTTCTTTGCAAATAAGCTCATTTGAGAAATACTACAAAATTCACACCTAGAAAAAGATTTTTTTTAAAATTTTGATGAATAAAAAGTATTCACATCAAAGTTTAAGTATGTCCACCATGAAGAAACTTCAGGTTCATGCTCAGAACCCACAGTAAAAGGGGAGCACAACCAGGCTGGCGTGGTTTGGGAGTGGGCTGGGTGTGCCGTCTTGAGAAGTCACTTGAAGAAGTTTGGTTGCAAATCAAAGTGTCCTTGAGAACCAAGGAATTATCCTTCCTGTAGAACCATGGTTTTATCACCTTCTTTCTGAACTGCACATATATAATGAGGCAGTAATTACTGCCTGAGGAATGAAGAACAGGAAGTCAAGAGGACCAGGCTCTAGTCTCTGCCTGCCACTGACTTACAGCATCACGATGGGCAAATCATTTCCCCTCTTGGGCCCAGACTTCTGGACTCCTGTTTAAGCCATTCTACTTTAAAGCTGTGTCTACATCAAAGGAGGAGGACTCCAAAGGACCCTGCAGTCAGTCCCAGGCCACCATGTCCTACTGGTCTACAGTAAGGATCAGGCAGGAGAAGAAGCCAAGATTGGCCCTAGAGTCATCTGTTCACACCCCCCACCCCGCCTTGCACCACACACACACACTTTTCTTCCTGCCACAGCCGTCTAGCTTCCAGACATGTACGAATTGTGCTCTTGATAGTTTTTAAAAAAATCCTTCCTCCAAGCACTTTTCCTGGCGGCCCCAGCCAAAGGGCCGCCTGTTGCCACCTGTCAGTTGTGGGGATTAATTACCTGAGCTGAGGCTGGGAGCGGCACATTCTTCCTGGGGCCTCACCCACAGATGTTGACATCAAGCAGGTGGGCTGTCTACTACCTGCTTACCGTGAAGACCAGTCGGGAGGGAGCCCACAGGCTCTGGCAGGTGGGGGGCCGTGGGGGAATTGCACTGCACCATAAAGCCGCAAAACCTCTGTGTGCAGCCAGGAATGTGCCCTGGGACCTCTCCAGGGGGCCACAGCCAGCTCCAGGGCTGGTCCTGGGCACCAGCCCGGGAAGCAGCTATGGTCTCTTTGCTGGAGAGCAACATGCTGGCACCAGCCTTAAGAAGAGGTGGGGGTGGAGCCTGCCAGCCTTGTTCTAATTGCCAGAGGGTATGAATTTAGAAAGCCCATTTAAAAAAAAAAATAGATTTGACAGGCTCCGATTCATAATTTTGCAACTTTATCTCCTCAGGAGGGTAAAATGACCTTTCATTCAGCAGCTCCTGCCAGTGGCACCCCTCTTAACCCTGCCTGACCAGGAATAACATTCAGGGTTAAGTTCGCAAAGCCGGTGCTGGGAGGCATTTGTCAGAGCAACTTGTATACAGTAAGAGCTCGGTGAATGTTAGTTTATGCGCTCACATTTCCCAGAGTCACAGGACAATAAGAAGAGGACCAGAGAGAGAGCTGATTTTGCTGTGTTACATTTACAGCAGCAAGAGTTTTAAATTTAAAGCAACACTCCACTAAATGGGAAAGCTGCGACGTGAAGAGCAGGTGGTTCTCCTTCTTGGTGCTGATCAGATACCTGCATACAACTTCCTTGACTACCTGACCCTCAGTAAAGTCAGCCTGGATATTCTCCAGAAAAATTCGTGGACACAAATATCCCTGGAGTAAAAATTCTTCTACCAGGAACCCTGGTGAACAAAGAATTCTTATCCCTCACCTGCAATGGATATAGTTTAACTCTCTGATAAATAAGAGCCAGAGAAAAGATCACACCGGAAGTTAGCAGGAAGACAGAAGCAGAAACTATATCTTCTAATTTCCAATCCTGTAACCATTTCATTGTAAAATGCACCCAGATCTCTTCTCTTCAATAAGATATTATTTTAGGCCCATGGTTGGTGGGGATATGAGAAAGCTTTAAGGATGTCTGCAGGCACCCTCTCCCTCTACCTCTTGTTCCCTCTCTCTCTCTTAAGAAGAAAATACAGGCCAACCATCCAGCTTCCCACCCACTGCAGAAGCAATTCTGGCTTAGGGCACTGCTTTGAGTTTTAACCCGCATTTGCCCTTAAGGTAGAGCAAGTTTCATTCTTCTCTCTCAGGGTAACACTGTTCCCAATGGACTGCAAAACCCTGGGCTACTACAATTACATTTCTCTCTCCTTTGGATCCAAACCTGTTCCATTGCGCCTTCCTCGCCCCACTTTGGCGTATCAAGGAGGCAACCTTTAGTTCTGAAGGAGACTGTTCTGTTCCGAGCTCAGATATTCACTACCCACAGGGACATGTCTTACCCCCGGTCCAAGACAAAGCCTCCCACTCAGAGTGCTAGAGCTCACCATGATACCTGCCTTTCCTCACCCCTTGGTTGTTAAATTTGAAGATCACTGTCTCTACAGTACTTCCATATGAGCTCTTTCCTTCTCTTTTAAGTGACTCCTGGGAAACAAATTTTAAATCTTCTAATGAGGGTCTGGACCATTCCTCATAGAAACATTCAGAAGCCATTCATTGTTAGAGGCACTTACAGCTGTGTTCCTATGTAATGGCCCTGGCATCCTTGGCAAGGTAATACCAAACAAATTAGCGCTCTTTCCTTGTAGAATTGGTGTTTGTTTTGGAACATTCATTTGTATGTCTACTCTAAAAGTGAGCCCTGTGCTTCAATAATGGGAATTTTAATGTATGTGTGGGACATTATTTTTACAAGAAGGCCAGGTAGGCTAGTCTGATAAGAGGAAATGGAATAGTATTATCAACAGCATGAAGGTAACAATATTTATTGATCTCCACAAATGCCACCATCTCTCTCCAGGCTGTGTAGTCCTTAACAGTTCTTAACAGCTTTCAGTTAACACTATACGAAAATCATCTTCGTTTGCTTTTTTGGCAGTGAAAGATCAGAACCGAAGGTTTAAGTAAGTAAACCAATTTGTTCACAGAAACACAAAGGTAGAAGACTAGGATAAACTTCTAATCTGCACTTTAAATTAAATCTAGGGCCTCACCATACTGTACGTATAGAAGTACCATACACGCACATTATACGAGACTTCCGTGTGCTCTGCTGCATTCAAGTTCTTGAAACTCATGCTAAAATGTGGTGATCAAAAAGAGGTGGTGACCAAGTCTCTACCCTCCTTTTGGGAACGATCAGTATGTATGAATATTTCTGACATACAACAGAATATAAAATACAAATGTAAAATTAAGATGAAGATACAATAAATTTTTAAATCCAAAGTGCTTACTGGGTTCAAAATCCAAGAAGATTATTGAGAAGACTTGAAAAATTGTGACTATTTCTCATGGATGCAGGATTATAAACACTGCAACAAACATCTCCCAAGTACTCTCCTCCTCTCTCTCCCTTTCTCCCCATCTGTTTTCTATCCTCTCACACAACACACACATGTGCACAGTAGAGCTTGCTTTAGAACATTAATTACTTAATTCTCCTCACTTGAATTTCAATTAAAATATAAATAAGTCAATTAATTTCTAAAATAATTGTTTAGCTTCCAATTTCAGGTTTTAAACCATAAACTGAATTATGGATAATCATCTGCATCTTTGAATATTACCACATGAGAAGAAAAATGTCAGGGCCTGCATCCTTCAGTGATCCTTTGCATTCACCACCCCGAGGTGGCTACTCAAATACTCTGGATAGTGAGGGCAGAATGATAAGGCAGATATAGAAAATAGGATCCATGGTTGGCGTAGGGAAAAAAAAAAGCTAAAATTTCCTGAATGTGATTTACAGCCTAGGCACTTTTGACAAGTTCTTTATGTCTTATATGATCTCTTCATTTATCTGTGAAATAGATGTAGTAGCTCTTATTAGGCAGTTAAGTGAACCGAGACTCCAAAATATTTAAAAAGTTGCCCAGTTTTTGACAGCTACTACATGGCAAGGCTAGGTTTAACTTCAGTTTCCCTGGTTGTAATGCCCTTGACATTTACCTGTACAGCTACGAGCACAGGGGGCTAGGGAAGAAAATGGTTCTCCAGCTGCAAATCCCTGCGAGACTTCTGCCAAGGGACATAACTGCTTAAGCCTGAGTCCTTTTCTCTGAGGTAGCAATAATACAAGTGTTTGCCACAAACTTGCTGAGAGTATTAAATAAGAATACATGCCTATATTGACCTTACAGTGCCAGGTCCAGAGGAAATGATTGATGAATAGCAGCTCTCATTATTTTATCCTATTGTTTAGTCTCAGTAGTTATTTCTACTATCCAATTTATTATAAGATCAATAACCAGGAAAATTATTTTTGTGACACAAAGTATTTTCAAAACAAATTGCTAGAAATTCATCTTTGACTTAGTTTCTAGCTAATTGATCATATGGGAAGATGTTTGCTGGGGTAAATAAGAAAACAAAAGTTGAGGCAGAAAGAAGAAGAATCAGAAGGTTGATTTCAACACTACAGTTGAAACAATACAACTGGATTCTCAACTCTAATACGTCGTGTTTTGTTATTTTTTTCCTAGGGTGGGAGGAAGTGCGGGTTTCACTTTGTGCTTCTACTAACAGTATATAAACAGTAATCCTACTGCACAGACCTGATGGGAACTAACTCAGATTATCAAAGAGCTTTAAAGCTCTCCATGAAAGAGTACCAACAATAATTGCTGAGAATCATTATTACACTGATATTTTATATCCTTCATTCTTTTTCCCCTCAGAGAAATAGATGCCCAGGTGTAAATATAATAGGATTTTAAGATGAGAGAAATGAGTAGCAAATAAATTTCAAAACATAAACAAAGACCATACCTGTCAATCTTTTTCAATTTACTGTATATATATATATATATATATATATATATATATATATATATTTAATTAATGATACTGGATGCGTTTTGGTGTGTTATGAAAGTGAACTTTTAAATGGTAAGAAAAGTCTAAATGACTTTAAGGTTCCTTCAGCTACAGCTGTCCCCAAGTTTCCAAATGAAAAACAGTGAGATAGATTTCTTTCAAGTCTACACCAACTTATAACACAAATTGCTGAGTTTCTTTATTTCAGACAAGTACAGGAAGTCAGCAGGCTAAAATCCTGAGATCTGGGGGTTATTGTTAGGATTCTGCTAAAAGGAGAAAGTGTGCCTGAATAAATTAGGTCAGATTTGTTATATAAAACCGTTAACCCAACTCTTTAAACTTTTATTCTCCTCCTTTTTAAATAAATCCTTAAGAACTGAAATAATTTTGAGATCTCTATTTCCATGACTGTGAATTAAGAGCTATGTTGGCCACTATTACGTAAATTTCTATGTTAGCTGAGGGTAAGGGCTGGGAAAGATTTAAACAAACCCTTTCCTCTACTTTGCAATACCTCTTCAAAGATTATCCTAATGTTACTTCCTACTCCTTTACAGTGCATTTAAAATGGAAACATGCTTTACCTTATTCACCTTTTCTGTAGTCTTCATAAACTTGCTACTATAATTACCACCAGCAGGGAAAATACTGCAACATAACTGTGTTGGGTATGCCATGAAGTTAGAGTACAGTATATTTAGCAAAATACATTAGTAATAACCAGAAAAACACTAAAGTAAGCCTGTAAAGAGCAGCTGCATATGCCAAATTTGAAACATTAAACTGAGAGCAGTGGTGCATACCCACAGTCCCAGCTACTAGGAAAACAGCCTGACCCCAGGAGTTTGACTCTTGCCTGGACAGTCTAATGAGATTTCATCACAAAGAGAAAAAGAAAAAGAAATGTTATAAGGAAGGATAAGAGAGGAAGGAAACAGGACAAGAAATTTATAATGAAAAAACAGGGAGGAAGGGAGAGACGAAAGAAGGGAAGGCTGGATGGAGACCAAGCAGCTGTGGAAAATGGTAGTTCAGCATCTATTACACTCACATGCTGACTTTTTTTTTTGTCAGCTCATTAATGATGAACCCAAGATGGTGAGAAAGGTAAAAATTTTGTTTCTTGTTTAAGAGCTGTTACTTGAGTTGTGAATGGGGTTGCCAAATAAAAGCCAGCACACCTAGTTAAGTTTAATTTCAAAAATAATGAATAATTTTTCACTATAATATGAAATACTGCATGGAATGTACTTACGCAAAACTTCTTTCATTGTTTATCTGATATTTTATTTAACTGGATATCTTGGGTTTTTTTTATATCTAGTGACACTAGTTCGTAAATTTTTATTACCTGTATGGAAAGCATCAAAATTAATGAATTCCATAATCCATTATTTATATTCAATAGTTGTAGTAGTTTGTCAGTCTTATTTCAGGACAGAGAGTTTCATGGGCAGGAATGTGGGGCCAGCGGGAGAAAGTGTAGAGCAGAGGGAATAGCAGGAGACCAAGGCCGAGATGGGAAAATAAAACCTCATCTTGTAGTAGCTGACATGCATTTCATCTGGCTGCAAGGCAGAGAGAGTATTTATCTGGAAGCCGGGGACACTGTGAAGGACACGGTGCTCGCACAGCCTGAAGTTCACGTCCCTACTGTGCAAATTGATGTATAATCTCAGGAAAAGTTACTTAATTCTTCATTTGAGAAAAGAGGATAATACCTGCCAATGAGGCAGGTTTGTTGTATGGATTAAACGTAATAATATATCATGTGTGTTTTGAGAACTATAAGGCATTTTACAAACAGAAAGGGATTATCAGTAGTAGTTCTGGATTGGACTAAAAAGGAATACCCTGATCGGAGTGTGACATGCTTGAGGTCAGTGTGCAGTCAGTCACAAGTCATGGACCATCAGTGACCTTTGATCTGAAGTGTGTGCTAGAAAGGGCCTTCTGCCCAACCCTAAAGACAAAAAGTTGGGAGAAAACAGCCCAGGAGTCATGATAGGGCTAAATGCACAAGTTAAGCAAGAAGTGGATATATGGAAGGGCTTGCTATAAAACAGGGATGACGAGAATAGAAATGAGATAAGTTACTAACACCAAATCAGCAGGATGCTACTGACTCTGAGTGTCTAGAGATGAGAGACAGTGACCTAATTTGTCTAATCACTGCCAAGATTTCTAAAAGTGACCAGAAAAAAAAATTTTTTTTTTTTTTGGTTTGTTCACTTCTAGAAGTACTACATACTCCAATGCTAGCAAACTCAGCAATCCTAGCTCTAGAAGGTATTAGCTAAGCAATTCCATTTTCTTTTGTTCAGAATTATCATTAATCATTGGTATGGATTCTTATGAACATGCAACACTGCATATATTCAGTTTTCTATTCTTTGTCAATTGACATAAGAAACATCTAGTCTCAAAATAGGCATCCTCTGACATCCTAAATTATACATGTATATTTGAAAGGCCTTAGAATAATCAAATAAAATGGATCTCTCCTTCCAAAATGGACATTTTCGTGAGTGAGGGTAGCATCAAGAGTGAAATCTCTTGAAAACAGCAAATACCATGAAAATACCACTGTCCATTCAATCAAATGATAGGCATTCTGAGCACTAGCTTCAAAGATAGATCCAGTGATAGTAAAATATAACTAGTGACACAAAGACTTCTTAACCCACTTCTATGGAAGATCTTATAATGGTGGGAACCCAGACTAGCTCTAGTTGCAAGCAAGCAGCTGCTGAACAGACAGCGTAAGAATGTACTGCAAAGCTGTCATTATGCTAATTACCTCTGAGACACCAGAAGCTGGAATATGCACAGCATAGTCAGGTTTTCAACTCGCTTTATCGTATTGGCCACCACATTCCTTTCCAATTAGGACCCAGACCCCCCAAAAATGTGCTTAAGGTCTTCCCAGTTAGAGAAATGGGGGCAGGAGGGAGCTGGGAGAGATTACTTGTTTTAAATGACTTCATAACCTATAATTTATTCTCCCCTCATTTAGTCTTTCGCATTTGGGGTTTAATTTTTCTCAAATATAATGAGCCATTTATACCCATTCAGACTGTATAATCAACTTCTATCTAGGTTAAAAAGCTATCCACGGAATCTGAAAATATCAAATTTCCCCAAATAAATCCCATCATCATGTAATATTAACACATACTAATGATTTTTTTAAAAAGTGGAAGAAATTTAATATTAAAACCTTATAGCTTCAAATGTGAAGGATGCCAGTCTGGGTGCAAGATTAGACTCCACCAAGGTCATGGTAAATTAAAGACAGTAAAAACATGGATTTCTCTCTCACAGGATTCTGTTCATAGGACCAGATCAACCATCCCTACCCCAAGAAGGATTAAAACATTTAGAAATGTATGAGCCAGTTCTCAGAGATGGAAAATAGGTATCTTCTAACAGCTTACTGAGAAAAAGAGAGAGAGAGTTATAAAATCAGCATCTAATTGTTTTAACAATATCAAAATGTACATGATCTTGATAAGTATAATCATCAGTAAATATTTAGGTGTAAAGATTTAAAAGTTATGTTTCCTATGGAAAGAAAAAGTTGTGCTTGCTCTGTTTGGGGCCCCAAACACTTTCATCAAAGGAGGGGGCTCATGGTCTTCATCACTATATAAAAATGAAAGCATCCTATAAGTTCAGGAACCTGCGTCCCAGCACAAGGAAGAATGTGTTCTATGGAAACAGCAGCAGTGGGATTGTCGCAAAAAGAAGCACATAGGAAAAACGGACTTGGGTTTTTGCTGATTCTGAGTCAAAACTCATAAGTGAAAATCTCTGATTTAGACTTTGAGGGGCAAGCCCATGAATTTGAATGGTACAAGGGCCATTTTCCCTCCTTATGAGTAGGAGGGAAAGCATAAAAATCTGCGTTGTCCAAACGTACACTAATAATTTTCCCCCAACTCTCTCTTCCCAAACTTAAAAAAAAAAAAAATCTGTCAGACTATCAAAGCACTGTCAGTGCCAGTAAAATACATCATTAAGGTGAGTAATTTTCCTGTTTACTTCAAACACTTTTTTTCCCCAACTCCAACCTGGGCAGGTCTGATCAGGTAAGGCTTTGGAGCAAGTAAAAGCGTCCCCAATTTCTACATAAACGCTGCAGGCCATGGGGCAAAGACAAGTCTCAACTGAGCACTCCACAGTAGTCAAGCTTGCCGGCGCCTCTGGTCTTGTCTCCTTCATACCTTACAAGTAGCGTCATGTCTCCTAACCTTCAAACTCAGCTTTATCTGCAGCACACACACACACATGCGCACACAAAACCCACTTGTTTTCTTATTTTTGCTTATAATTGATATCTATGTACATTTTGAACACAACTGCTTTATGACATTTTTTTTTCTTGTATCCCTTTCAAATTAAAATATTTTCCACTCTGAATTCATGCCTTTGTCATGTGCAGACAAATGGCAGAGTGCAAAAAGAAAGATCTTTTCTCATTGTTAAAGTGCTCTACTTTGAAATCTAGTGGAGAGATCTGACTTTTCTATTTTCTTATGGAAGTAATTATTATTGTCAATAAAACAAATGTTTTAAAAGCTACCTTTGCGCACATATATCTCCTGTGTGGTTTTTTCCCTCCTTCTTAAAAAAAGAAAATTGCTACCCTTGACATACTTGTAAGATTAGTCTGTCAGTGTGGTCTACATCTGAAGAGGCAGGAAGCTGGAGTTATACTTTAGTCTTAGATACAGTCTTCTCAACCTGGACAGCTCAGAGAGTCTCCTGGAGTTTATTTCTCTCTCTATGAAATAGGAAACTAAAAAAAAAAGTCTCTTCTATTAGAGAGAAATTTTATAAGTTTTACTGTTTGCAAAGTGTTTTGGATTCTTTAGGTGAGAGGAGTTGAGTTTGTTATTAGACACTGCACTTACATAATCCTAAACATGCTCGTAAATTGGAAAGGCAGTTTCAAGCCAAAGGCACAATGTTTTCTTATACCAGAGATGAATTTACACATGGTCTGAAGTATGCATTTATCCCTACTCTTTCACCCTATTTTCTTCTCGATGCCATTACTATTGTCACTACTTCTTCCACCCACCATGTATAATTTGTCTTACGTAGAACCCCAAAATGGCAAAGAAATTAAATAATGAGTAACACAGGCTTAAACTTAAGAGAAGTATTTATGACTTCTCAAGCCCAGGATTTCAGAGCAAAGTAAAGGAACCAAGGAGAGATCCTTCCTAGCAAATCTGATCCTATTCATTGTTTTTCAATAAGAAATGAGGGAAGATCCAGTCCCACCTGTGCCCTTCCTATATTTGTCTAATTACAAGTGTTTAAATTTGAGCAGGCAAAAATGATAGCTATAAAATAGTACTCGGCACAGAATAGTGAAAGTCAGGAATGCTGGAAGAACGCTTCGTTACAGGCTCGTTCGTTCCTAAACTTGAACAGAGCTCTGCATTTATTCGGTAGGTGACATTAAGCCTAGAAAGGTAATTCTGTATCTGTAAAATGCAAGTATTAATTACCTAGTTTGGAGAATTATTTTATGAACTAGTTACCACTAAGTAGTGTCTTATGGAGTACTTAGCTTGATACTCAAGAAAGGGCAATTACCATTTTGTCTCCAGCATCTTAATTTCAGAGTTGGTCAGCAGTTGCCAACTCATGATACTATAATAACGAACACAACTGACTATACTGTTTAAGGTCACAATTTAAGCAAAATATTATGTTTTATTAGAAACTGAAAGAAGGAGTGAAGAACACTTATTTTACCCTTTCTTGCTATGTCATTCTGGAAACTTTTGGTTTTAGCTGGTGAACTCTCTCCGCTGGACCTGTTACACCTGAGATACACTGGAGCCATTTTACTTGAGAACTACATACAGAAGAAAGCTTTCTCTGGGCTGCCTCCTTTAATTTAGGACATTGTTCCTAAAAGCTGTCTATCCGCCAGTGCCTGGTGTTGACTGCACAGAGTAGTGTAGCCCATCAAGCCCTCTGCAGAGAAAACTCAGGTAAATTTCATGTTTTTCATTAGCCAGTCATTTAGTAAAACCCAATGGGGAAAAGAAATTAGAATGCTCACATTGTCTGGAGATTTATTTTCCTGTAATAAGAGCATGATATCTTTCATAGCACACCCAGTTCTAGGCCAAAAATTATAATGCCAGTCCTCTGTGTTGTAAATCAAAACCTACTACTTATCAGCCAAGGGCCGCTTCTTTAATTATAGTGTTCCTGCAATGGAGAAATGAGATTAGGAGGCAATGGGCTCAGACAGTGCAGACTGGGAAAAGATTCATGCTGCCATTGTAAAATGAGTACGTGGTCAGGAAAGCAGAATTCTGACCCCAACACACAGTAGCCTGCACACACAGATTCACATTTTCTCCACGCACTTCTATCCTCAATGTGAAAATGATGGCAACAACACCAAGCTCGGAGTGGGTGAAATTCAAATGATATCATGGAAGTGGCAACAGCCTACACATTATAAATGTATAAGGAAAACCATAACTTAAAAAATAATCAAAGAAAATATCATCAAAGAAAATTAGGGAACATTCTGCCTGCTTAATTTTTCCTCTACAGATATAAATTGATATTTAAATCAATCAATCAGATGGAAAATAAATAAATATAAATAAGCAACTCAGGAAATATTTTATAGGTACAGAAAGAACTCGGATCACAAGGAACTTCAAGCAACAGATTTAAGCAATTTGATTCTCTGCATCATGGTTAGGAGGATTTGTGTTTTTGTCAGAGGTAGCCTAGGCCTGTTTCCATCTGACTCAACTCTGATCCCCATGTGTCTTCATTTGCTTGGAAGTTGGCAGCCAGCACTGGAAGTTTCCCTTCCAGACAGACAACAGCAACACACTGTCAACTTTATCGTGGCAGACACAATAAAAGAACAGCAACAAAACCAAAATTGTATATGCCCTATGTAAAGAGAAGTAACACTTGTTAAAACAAGTGAAAAAATACCTTTAAGATTAGTAAGTTTATCACTGAGGTCTCTGATTCAAGCTTTTAGAACAGGAAAAATGATGAGGATTTTTACTCCTATTCTAAACTCTTAAAGTTTTTCATGCCAATAAAATGAATGACATTCAATTTTCAGTGTTTAGTTTTGTAAAATGAACTTTCTCCCTAACCTTTGTTATGAAACTCCCATGAAAACGAGCAACACAGTAAATCAAATGGAAGAGTAGGTGGTTTTTGTTGTTTTGCTTTTCAAACCCACAAGTTATCAATCCTTCGTATCAGGAACTGTGACGGACTGTTACAAGGATAGGCCTTGGCTACAATTTGCAAAGGTTTAATGTTAGTCACGACTAAGTTCTCCTAGTCAGATCTAAAATCTGAACTCTAGATATACCTCAATTACCTTTCTCTAAACAAGAGTTTAATACTCTCTCACCAAAACCTCTTTCTCCCATCTAATTGTTATCTTAGTAAACTGACAGTAGCCTCTTTCCAGAATCCAAAAAAGGAAGGTTGAGGGTTGACAGTGCAGTTAATATTTAATCAGTATTAATAACGCCTAAATCACAAAGCAGAGATCATTATATATCAGATGAGATGCGTACAAATACATTTTAGAGAAAAAAACGTATCATGGTTGAAAGAAATTACATTTATGTTTTGGTTTGGCAATTAAAAGGGCAAATATTCAAAGAAACTATAGAGTAGCACAGAACACTTTAGAATTTAGAAGTGAAATAATTTTCAAAGAAGCCTTCCCAAACACTGTCTAGCAATAACTGTGTGAACTCCTCTCCAACTCTGTCATTCCTTCTGCTAATTTCAGGGTCTAATAATTATTAGATAGGGAAAAAGAAGCCAAGTAAGAATTAACATGGGAATTTAACTGCTTGGCATGGATCTAGCTTTCAGACTAAATGCTTACAGTTTTTGATCATATTTATGTTCATTAGGGCAATTTCTATAGTATATTTCTGAGAAATAGCATGTTCTAGTCACTAAAGTTGGAAGGAACACTTAATTGAAACTTCTTTTCAGATACCTGCATTCCTAGGTGAATGATTTACAAATTTTTCTCCCTCAGTCCAGCTCCCATAGTTAAAATTAGCAATAGAGTATCTGACAAGAATTTTGACTCCCTTTATTGGGTACCAATAAAAATAAAAGTAGTTTATTAATAGTAAATATTCTTATAATAAATTCATGATCTGTATTATTTAGCAAAGAGGAAAGAGGAAATTTTATAATTCAATTTACTAAAATCCATGGAAGTCAAACCATGAGTCACAGGGCAAATAACATTTTCATAGCTACTGTAAAACTGCATTGCTACTTACTGGTGTGCATTTTTTTCATTTCGCCCAAAACTGAAGTGAAAGACACTTTCATTTCTTTTGAACTACTGTTAGAGATACTGTTTCCACCAAAAGTGTTCATCCCTATTAGGATAAGACATAGGAAGAAGGCATAAAGATTTAGACCAATATATTTCTTAAACAGATAAGAAAATGCAAGCTCAATCTGACAGAATTGCTTGGCCAAAGCCACTAACCCAGTCGTTGCTTCCCTGGGCAAGATCTCCTCTTTCTTCAATGAATAAAACTTCCTCCCAAACTTTTTCTATGTCAGAGTCATAGATATCATGAGGGGTTCTCTTATTTGGACAACTATACAGGTCAGTCCTGTCATACACAGAACAGTAGGATCACTAGCCAAGACTAATTCTAAACAAAGAAAGTGAAACTTAGCAACAGCAGCAACAACAACAAAATCCCAAAACACTTGAATATATCATTTGACCTGTTTGTGCAGTCCTGGTGAGAAGTAGCGGTAAAACAAACAGGTAGGAAATCTAAAATTGTAGAAGTCAAAGGACCCTTACTTACAGGAACAGACCCAGTCAGGGGTCTCATTCTGTCTTTCTGTCTCTCTCTCTATCTTTGTCTCTCTCTCTCTGTCTCTCTCTCTCTCTCTGCAATATATAACACAAATCTACCCCGGACCCTACTTTTCCTCCCTCCTCTTTATCTTCATCTCTTAACTGAGTTATTATAACACCCTTCCTGTCCACCTCCCTGCCCTCAGTCTTCCAACCTCTGAACTGCTGCCAGTTATCTTTTTCCCATAGAACATGACATCATCCTTCACTGCTGTTTTCCCCATGCTTACAAGATTGATGCCAAAATCCTCTACAATAGTTCCAAGCCTTTCACATCATGTGACTTCTCTCCAGCTTCATCTTCTTCCTCCACACACTCTGTGGTCTGGGTGTATAAGACTGTTTCCTATTCCTAGACTTACACCACACATTCATGTCCCCATGCCTTTATTCACTCTGATGCCTCTCCCTGAAAGTCCTTTCTCTTTTCCCCACTGCAAGATCCTAACTATCCTTCAAGATACAGCATTAAGTGATAAATCCTCTGTGAAGCTAGGCATATCAGTCTGCTTTCTGTGTCTCATCACACTTTGTTCAGACAAGAAATACAGTCTGACGAACACCTGTTGATACCCGTTATGTGTGCCAGCAATTAAACAGAGATGAAAAGACACAGCTATTGTCTCTGAGGCGGTGGTAATGGAGGGGGCACAGCAAGGGATAGCTGCATCTACAATTAATGCTTCCAGTGAGTTTAAATGAGTGAGTAGGAGTCTCCCTGCAAAACAAAGGTAATAGAGGGTAGAGGGATATTCCAGACAGATTATAGCACCTGTCACACTAAATTACAGCTAGGTTTATCAGCGTGCCCTGATTGTCTTACCTATCAATATGATTACCCTACAACATCTGCCTTAAAAATAACCAGCATGATTTATCAAGGGGCTTCTCAGTGATAGGCACTGAACTACGGGCTCCATATACTGAACTCTCAATAACCTTCAAGGGGGATTATTTCCTCCTGACAGAGGAGGGAATTGAATCTTAGAGGGATCTGGTCACTTGCTTATTACCCCAGCTAGTAAACATTGGAATTATATCTGTTTATCTTCAAAGTATACCTTCTGGTGTTCAAGAAATACACTTTAAAACTAACAGTGCTGTTCAACGGAAACTTAATAATATAAAGCCTTCAACAAGGTATCCTGGCACATGTGTGAGCATGCTTACAATTCAAAACATACAAGACACCAGGCGGGCAAATCCTATGACAACTATTACAGTATCTGCTTGGTCATACCAGTTTGCTTCAAAGAAGAATTATTTAAAATATTCCTAGCAAAAGTTTTAATACTATGTTTATCATGTAATTACAGAATTCTGCACGTAACTGTTATTTCTTGAAGCTTACTGATAATGTTTTTTTTTTTCTTTGTATTGGGGAATTCATCTTAGATGTGGATTCCAATATATTTCTTTCATACTGGATTTTTATTCATTTTTCCCTCAAATAAAATTATGTATTTGGGAATGCCAAAAACATTTAAAAATAAAATGTATAGTATGGGTAGTGTTACTTCCTAAGGGAGACCCATTGTTAACATTTAGGTATCCACAAAATCATTTTTTAATTATGCATCAACAAAAGGGAAACTCAATTTCTGAATGTGAACTTATATACTTTCCAAGAAGCTAACCAAATGTAATTAATTCAGATTCATTTAAGTGGCAAAATTCTTCTGAATTTTCCAAACCAGAGGGCAACATTTGTCCTCGCTATGTACCATACTTACAGTTGGCCGGACAGTATGAAAGCATTTGGGCTTACGAATTAGAAAACTCTGAATTGTCCAATGGAAGCTTAAATGATTGTTTTACTAAAAAGAACTACGAACATTTATGTTTCACTGTTTCCTGTTCTTTTTTTCTTTTGCCTTTTTCATTAGGGTTACATGAGGAAATAATATCTTTAGGGGAATCCTCTAAAACTTATTAAATCTTTTTTAAAAATCAGACATGCTTGAACAGGCATTAAAGCACAAACAAGTCTTGGCCCTGTCTCATGCAGAATGGGCTGGCTACAGATGTTCTTCTGCAAGCTACGTCTTGCCTATTACAAGAATATTCATCTCCCAAGCACATCATTTCACCTACTTTGCCTGAAGCAAAACACACACACACACACACACACACACAAATCACAGAGGTTTTATTATTATTATTATTATTAATGGTTATTATTAATTCTTAAAGAAACTCTTCTACTTGTTCTACATCTTGATGGAAGAGAGGAACCAACCATCAGATTTTTAAAATGTCACTATCTGGGACAGCCTGGTTTGCCACCTCTGATCCAAGCTAATGACAGCAGGAGAGTCTAATGCGGATCCACATTTTTTTTTAACCTACAAAACCCAGGCCTGGGCCAGCACTGACTCATAAAGCTAGAGACATTAGCTCATGGAAATGATTCAGTCGTGAGAATTCTGACGGGCCTCTCCCCTCACTGGTGCTGCAAGAGAGAAATCTGCCCCTAGTAGTTACGGCTTGTAACCTGCACATAGTCAGTAGTGTGCCCATGGTCCAGGATTGTGTGAGCAGGGGCGATGAACAAACACCAATCTCTCTAGGAAAGCAGATCATGAGCTGCACCCACAGCACACTCTAGTTAGAAATTCTTACCAAGTGCCCTCATTTCTCACAGCCAGCCATTCCATTCAGTCCAACTGGAAAGTGTCAATTCTGTTCTCTAGACTACTTGGGTTTCTCCTTGGGGAGAGAGGAAAGACAGAAGGGTCAAGTAAGTTTTTGGCAGCTGCTAATACGTTTGCAGATTTTACTACCAAAGGTGAGAGAGAAAGAACATGGTGGGAAATTTGAAAGAGGTGGGGGAAGAATCATCCCATTCAAACACTGTCTTCAGTTTAGACCCTAGGTAAGAGGACATGGGGATCATCCTGTAGGGCAGGATGCTGTAGGTTTACCTGCTGCCTGATTTCAAGGCAGCAGGAGCTCTCTGCAGGTGGACAGACTTCCTAGTTTACAAACCACTTTCACCTCATTATCTCATTTGATCCTCACAACAGCCCTGGAGGGCAGGCATCATTATCCTCATTTTAAAGGTGAGAAGACAGAGACACTAAAGAGATATAGCAATCCACCAAAGTCTCAGCTAGGAAATGACAGCCCACTATTTACTACCACAAGTGTTCCAATAAGATTAGCTTCCCTGTCTCTCTGTTTCTCTACCTGTCTAGAAAGCCTTGTTTCTTCCCCACTGAACCAATCATCTGGTACAAAATAGTTCAATTACTGCTGTCTATTTCCAGCCACAAAAGACTTCTCTTCAAGATGCATAGAATCTTTAACTGAATTGAAATGGAACTTCAGAGGCCAATTGATTCATCTCATATCTGAACCATGAGTCAACAATTTTGCAGCTCTGCATATATTTAGAGCTCATGCCCCCTGGAAGCCTAGAGGATTCTTCACTTTTAATAAAAACCCATCTTGCTGTGAATTCCTCTTTTACAGGGTAATTGTTTCCTATGGGTCCATCTAAACAAGCTTAGATTGTGTCTAGTTTCAGGAAAGCTGACAATAAGGAAGGAGCTGTGCACAACTGACACACAGCATCACTATTCCTTATCACTGGTCCTAGTCCCTTTTGGGTTGAGGCTATAAAATAAATATCTCCCAGTGCTTTCTCCCAGGAAAGATTCATCTATCTCAAAATTGTGCTTCTTAAGCAGTTATTGAAAGTGCTTGACTATCAGAAGTACATGTGGCTATATCGTTGGGTGTAACTCAAGCCACAAGATATTACTTATCTTCTTAGAATTTTGATTTTAAAGACTTTTTCTTAAATGAGGGGGAAATATATTTAAATACATTAATATTTAAATGCAAAATTGATGTAACTTTTACAGAAAAGTAATTTCCTGTCTTATACGGATCATAAAGATTATACACTCAGGATGAGCATTGTAGACACTGGCTCTACATGCCACTGTTCCTAATTAAAGTGGAAATTTTAAAGTTCTATTGTAACATTCTTGTCAACCACATAGTAGAAGACTTGCCACCAGATGCTAGAGCTACTCCATGGAGTTAATTTCCTACTATGATTCTCAACATATCTGTGAGTAAGGCTGTTCTTATTTAAATTATGTTCCTGAATACATGATGCATCCTAAAAGAAATCAGCATTTACCAGAAATGGCTTTGGGCATTTTATATACATTATATCAAATTCTACTAATAACATTGCTACCTAATGGTGTATTATCCCCATTTTAGGGATGAGTAAGCTACCCTAGAGGCAGTGTCTCATACAAGGCCACACAGAAGGAGTATTCAATCCCAGGCTATTTGACCACAAAGCTGAATTTTGTCCCCTGCACCATCCTGCCATCTTAGGCACTTTTGTTTCATTCTTTAGTAAAAGAGTCAAAGTCCCTGCTTTTAAAAAGAAAGAAAGAGACAGATGCAATATTACTACTGCCCTTTCCTCTTAAAAGATAACCAAAAAGATACACCATAAGAATTTCCTATACTGTATTTTACTGGATTATATATGTTTTATGATAGTTCATTATAATTTATCAGAGAGCATTTTTATTTCAAATTAGGAATATACAGGAAGAAAAACATTCAAAGCATTCCATTTTCTGTTTCTTAAGTCTAAATTCCAATGTCAAACAAATTAAAAAAGCAATAAATTAGGAGTTATTCTATGCCCCACAACCATATGCTCAAGTGACAACTTCAAAACAAATTTTCAAACCATTTAAAGAAAGAAAATCTGTTAGCTTGGAAATGCTTGTAAGCAAGCCTCAGGAGGATATAACCTCTCTTATTATTTGTATTATAGTGAAAATATGTGTATCCTAATTCCCCCCTTTCCTAATTGACTTTGTTTCTAATCATCCTGTATGTGGTAAACCTACTTGACCCTGTATGGCGACCAGTGGGAGCAGATGACATCTTGGTCTTTTCTTTCTTACCAGGATACTCACTATCTCTAAGAGTTAGAGATTATTGTAGTCACTTGTACTCCCCAAAGGCAAATAATATGAATGTAAGCGTCAAGTCTCAACTCTGTAAAATTAAGTTGTCTTCTGAGTTAGTGGAAAGCAAACTCTGGATTCTAAAGTAATGCTAATAAAAGAACAGCTGGGTGCAGTCACACATGGTTGTAGTCCTAGCTACGGGAGGAGGGAGAAGAATTTCTTCAAGCTAGAAGTTAGAGACAGCCTAAGAAAAAAGTGACCATGAGATGCCACTTTACTTAATTGTTGCTATGGTACTAGCTAACAAATAATACCAAAACTATCTGCTAATGCCATGGTTTTGCACAGAAAGGTTGAAAGAGTAAAGGTAGCTGATAAACTTTAAGAAATATTGTGTAAAGTCAAGCTCTCAGACTAATATATAAACTCTGTCCTCGAATTCCTTTTCTATCACCAAGGTAAAGGATTAGAAGTCTCCTCGTACCCACTCTAAGCCCTTCTCCTATCTACTGCCTTTGTGGGCTTCCTCAAGATCACTCTGGTCTGAGGAATGAATGCATAACAGAGAAACACGCAAGCTACATTTTCAAATTCTATACAACGCACCTTTATTTTTCTTATAAGCAAAATCCTTAGTTGCACCATCACAGAATTGACTCAATTTCTTAAATAATGGACTACACTATGGAAATTTTTGAGTGTCAGTACTAGCAACACGAATACACTATGTAAATACCCACTATAAACTTTCTATAGAATATTTTGAGAAAAAAGTTTTCTCAAAATATTCTATATTAAATATATCAAAATTCTGGCATGTCAAAACTTTAATGAAAACATTTGTTATAACAATGATCAATTTAAACAAGTCAAATCTATAAAACTATCTTATAATTTTGTTTTAGATAAACTTAACACGTATTCAAGGCACACAAAATACTTATGCAAACATTATAGGACTATGAAAATCATTCTGTTATTTTAAATGATTGTAGTTACTTACAGTAGTAACAGCTTTGTTTTTTTTATGACATACAGTTAACTACATCTGACTTATGTGATAACAATTTCTTGACCAGACATGTTATTATAATTATAACGTTGTTTCAATGACAAAATACTGGTTTTCTTTTTCAAGAATACAAAAGAAAAAGAAAAAAAAGAGTAGAGGCAATTTATATAAAGTCCAGATCTTTATATTCATAAATGTGAATATTTTAAATTAACATACAAGGTAGGAAGAAAAAGTAAGTATTGGAGGGCTGGTGAGATGGCTCAGCGGCATAAGCGCCTGCCTTGCAAGCACGAGGGCCTGAGTTCGACTCCCGGATCCCACATACGAAAAAGGGGCTGGTGATATCGCTCAGCGGCACGGGTGCCTGTTGGCACGCGAGGTCCTGAGGCCGACCCCCCGGTACCCACAAAAAAAAAAAAAGTAAGTATTGGAGGAGATAGAAGGAATATCTTTCCAGTCCAAATTATCAATTATAATTATTATAAATTAATTCCACTATTACTCAACTAGGATAATATATTTATATATATATAAATATGCATATTCATTTTTGAAGTCTAATAAAAAAGAGTAAATTTTTCTTTTCATGACCCAGTAAAATGATTACATTTTATAACTACTTATGAGTTCTGCTGAAATGTTACCAGCAAAACATTGAGGCACTAAAACATTGCCACTGATTAAGAGACATGGAATCCAATTTCCATGTTCAAGAATAAACTATTTTGCATTGAAAAGTACATACACACACACACACACACACACACACACACACATATATATATATATATATATATATATATATATATATTTTTTTTTTTTTTTTTACAAATCCCATATTGATGTCTCAGGGCTTATATATTGTTTCATGTCTTGTCTTTGAATAAAATAGAAAACTTCACAAACTGCCTAAATTGTAAACATGGATACAATGCAGTTTTCAAGAAGGCAAACCTAAGCAATAAAACCCCAGGATGAGATAATAATATATTATGTTAGTAGAGCTTCATCTCTCAAGCTCTAAAAGTACTTCATAAACATTAATTAAGCCTCAGAGCCATCCTACCCAGTAAATGTTATAATACCCATTTAACAGATCAGCAGAGACAAAACCATCTGTCCCAGTTCATATTGTTTATTAGTACCCAAAAGTGGTCCTTCCGAGGCTGAGTTCTGCTTAATAAGCCACACTTCCCCAAGTTGTCTGATGACTACTCAAATTTAAATGAGAACTTTTACATAGTCATTGTTTTTCTTATTTAATAGAACTTAGAAAACATTCAAAGAAAAAGTCTTTTGAAATCATCTCCCTACCGCAGTCATTATATTTTTTACAAGATCTAGTTTAGATGATACCAGCTAAACAGCACAAAAACAAAACTAAAAAATATATATATATATATATATATATATATATATATATATATAAATTAACCCAGGTAGACACTCACATTTGGTTGATGAATTTGAAAATTCAGCATTAGCACTGCATAAAACTGCATATAGAAATCAATTTCCCCATTTGCAGACATATCTGATACAATAACAACATGGTAAGTTGTAATTTTTTCACTTGTATCTTCATTATTAGCTTCAAATTAAACTGAGATGGTTCATCCTATTTGAAACTAAGAATATTATCTCCAATAAATTAGATCTAGCCTAGGATCTCTAGACACTACAAATTTTCTTTCACATTTCAGCTGGGTGAAATGTGATGACAGGGTCAAAGACACTATTAAAAACCATGCAAGAAACATCTACCAAGATCATTATCTTCAGGCCTTTATATGCCTAATTACAGGACCCCGTGTTCTAGAAACTATTGTGTCTGCATCACATCTGCAAGGCTTTGAGGAGTGTAGCATGTACCTGCATATTCTATGGTAAATTCTTTAATCCAGGAAGGTATTAGGAAGAAAAGCTATGCTAATTTGTCTTCTTTTAGTCATAGTGATTTGAATAACTATGCTAATTGCTGATGATATAAAAATCACAAGGCTTTATTATATATGTAGTTGCTTTTGCTCATGGAATGACAGTTGGTTGCTAAGTATCTTTCATGAGAAATATGCATCTGCCCTTCATCAAAGAGGGTGAGAACTATGGCTAACTTTGGGGCTATGCAAACAGTTGAAGGTGCAAAGATCCTAAATGGGAATGCCCCAAGATCTACAATCCCACAATAAATGCCACATATTACTCAGGTTGGACTTTAGTACACATTCATTTTAAGGGATTTGTTGACATTAATGATACACTATAGTATTCTCCAGTCATTAAAAATTTTTATGCCATTATTCTGTTTATCCATCACTTTTCAGGTGTGTTTAAAAATAAAATATTAGTTAGTAAGCTGAGAAAGTTGATTTGAAGCTCTTTAAATTTCACTGCCCTTTTCTGATTATAGCTTTGACCAAATTTAGAAAGTTACAGAGCTCCAAAAATTATCTAATAATAAGAACTGAAACAAATAAAATATTATAGACCAAGTACCTGACAAGGCATTCCATCAGACTCTTTTATAAAACAAAATTTTATAGGAATGAAAAGATAGGAAGAACATTTAGTTTAAGAAAACAAATTGAAAAAGAAAACACTCTGATAATGTATTACTTAATTAAATATAGCAAGGGACTGATACAAATTTCTTTTGAAAGGGATACAGAATTATTATTTCTGAATGAAATATACCTACCTATATAGTAAACTTTCCCTTAAATACTTGCTCTAGCTTGCAGTTATTTTATTTACACTTTACATAATCTTCTTTACAACTGTTAACACACTGTATAGAGTTGAATGAAGTGTGCCTAATATTTTGTTTGGCCTGTAGTTTTGTACAACTTTTATAAAATTTAAAGATCTGGAGCTACTACACAGAAAGCCAACTTTCTGGTTACTCTTAAAAATTTAATCTTCTTTTTTTTTTTAATGTAGATACCGGGAGTTGAACTCAGGACCTCACACTTGCAGTGCAGGCGCTTGTGCCTCTGAGCCATCTCACCGGCCCAAAAATTTAATCTTCTAAAGTTAGGTCTATATTCTTCTATGACAGCAGCCTAGACTGCAAAGCAAATGATCTTACAGGAAGTATATGGAAGCTCCTTTTGACACTGTCCCTGCATCACTGGCTGAGTGAGTTTGCTTTTCTTGCCCCAATAGCATTTGAGCTTAGTACCTCTGAGGTGGCCCATTATTAGTCAAAGTGATTTTCTGAATGCAAAGGGACAGATGACCTGATTCCTGATCTTGATGACTATGTCCATGGTGACTGACTTATATCATGATCTTTTCCATATTGATCCATCATTCTAAGAATTAAAAAAGAAAGATACCAAGTGGCTGGTAATATCTACAAAACCAAGATAACTTCTGGCAATGATAACATAGGTGAAGAAGGAGAAGTTGGTGGTGAATAAAAAACAGAGGGACACAAGGGAAGAAGAGATAGAGAACTAAAAGAAGTAAGAACAAGAAGAAATGCAAAATGAAGAACAAGAAAAGCAAAATAATGCATTGCTGTTAATCTTTTTATAGTAGAAACAGCAATATAAGCTTTATTTAAATTTCAAATTTTTTTCTGTTGAGTCAGTAGCTACTTCTTATACTATTCATATACAATAAATAAATATCAAAGTTTTTTCTTTTAAATAGAAACTCCACTGTGCAGTAAAAAAAAATAACTCAGAATAGGGTGGAAGGGGGATAAACACTAGATTGTGTGAAAATGACTTATCACAAATACATTAGCTTAGACTCAACCTAACCAAGTTCTAGCAAGTGTGCTGAGCAGCTTATTTCACTCTGGACTGGGGAGCAACTTGGTTGTAGCGTGCTTTACCAGGGACACGTATAAATCCAAACCCTGCAGGTAAGTTACGTGAATCACTAAATACTTCACTTACGATACACTTCATCAGTGTTTGTGAACTAAGAAAAGCCTTGGATGAGAAATCAATACAGTCCATATATTATTATTTTTCATCATGGGAGGTACTTCTTTATATATCTCAAGTGATTTATGAAAAATCTATGGCAAGAAGTGAAAATAACCTTGTTATAAACAAATGTTTCACTGGCACAATTTCTTTCTTTCTTTCCCGTCTTCTCCATGAAATCTAATAAGTCATTCAACTGTAAGACTAGATCAAGCCCTAATTATGGCTCAAACTTTGAGGGGAGATTTTTTTCCTTGGGGACTTGGAGTGCTAAGGATCAAACCTAGGACCTTGTGTATGCGAAGCCTAAACTCTACCACTAAGCTACATCCCCAGCCCAGAAGAGCTTCTTTTGTGAAGCTGATAAATCACATTCATCATTGAAAAATTAGCCTGTAGATCATGTCCTTTGATGGGCTGTTCTTAAGAGCCTCTGCATTCCAGAGGGCCACGCGATGAGCTAGCTTGCATTAGATTTCTGCAGAGCTGGCAGCCTTTTTCTGAAAGTCTTACATTACAGGTAACCTGATTACAGGGAGGGTGGGCCACAGACACAAATCTCAGCCCGCCTGCCTGCAGAGCCAAAACTAGCCAGCTTGCAAGACCTACAGCGAGACCGATATGCTGGGATCAATGGAAGTTTCTGAGAACTGGCTGTTCCCCTTTCAAAGGACACCTCCCTAATCTCTCCACTTGCTCAAGTCAGATTCTTCAAAGCTCTGAACATGAAACGAGGCTGGCACGATTGAGAAAGGCAAAGGAAGAATGCTCTCTAAATCATGGGTGGAGGCAGAAGGGACCAAAGTTACGGGCAGTTAACAATCAGGGTCAGAACTGAGGCATGCTGCTGAAAGCTACGATGATTTCCTTTGACCACGAGGAGAAAAAAAACTGCCTTAATCTATATGAAGGGCCTACTCTATGCCCAATATTGTTCTTGGCGCTAGATTAGGATCTCTACCCTGTAAGATCATGGAGTCTAACAGGAGAAAGGCACAATAGCAAAAAGTAATCTTCCATTCATGAGCAGGGTCATTGTGTAAGCACAATTAAAAATAAATATTAATAATAAATAAATAAATTTACCTGGAGATTTTCACAGTGTGTGTACCCAGAGATGACTGTGTGCCATGGGTGACAAAACAAACGAACAAACACTCAAAAGGCCAAAAACAGTTCTCAAGCTAGGAAAGGTCCAAAACTGGCCTGATCGCTGGAGCCCAAAAAAAGGAAGACATTGCCTTGGAAGTGGACTTTCCTACCAGTCCTCTCCATTCTCATGTAGTGCCTGCCTCCTCTCAGGTACCTTCCAGAGCACTCCTTATCAGTGCATGTGGTTATTTTTTCTGGCCATATAGCATTTTTATATATGGGTATATTGCAATTAATTGAATGTGTTCCTCTCTGTTATGTTTAGGTTGCTTATATTAGTTTGTCACTGTGAATTAATACGTAGATTTTCCATTTGCCATCCTTTATTTAACCCAGGGAATATAAAAAGGCATCCCCAGGAAAGAGGGGCTGAATTAAAAGTGAAGAAGAAATGTCTAAAGTCATGAGGTCTTGAGCTATGGAAAGGGCCCTCCCCTGTGCTGGCAAGGAGTGCCTGCATGTCTTGGACAGGCTTAGAAAGCAGCGCAGCCAGCTGCAGGTCCACATTTAGGAAAGCCTGTTATCCTATGGCATCTACTGCATATATTTGAATAGGGGGTAATCGTATAGACCCTTGGGCCTGGAATATGCATGTTAAGAGCCCAAAATCATTAAGGAAAAAAAGTAGTAGACATTTTACCTTACATTCTCTCAGATTATTACCTGAAGTAAAACCGAACACTCAATTAAACTATAATAAACTCATGAAACAAAGGGATTCAAATGCAAACTCAATGCACACGTATATGCCATGTGTCCTAGGCACTGAGAGGTACATTTACTTGCCACATAATCCGAATGATAAGGAAAGTATTAACATCCTCATTTGCAGGTGAGGAAAGGAAGGTTAGACTGTTGGAATTTCAGGCAAAAGTCCATATGCTGTTCATAAATGTCAGAACTGAAATCTACACTTATGCTTCTTGCCATCTCTAAACTACCATTCTTTCAACTGTCCTATGGCTGATGACTTCCAGCTAAAATTCTAGACCTGCAGTACACTGTATTAAATTATGGCCTCTATAACTAGCGTCAATTATATTGTGGAAATAAGAGAGTCTGGAACCATATCTTAAGTGTTGGTTTGGAGCGAAGTGTGCATAAAATAGAGAATACAGAAAAATGTCATCACCCTTCACTTTATTTTGTTAGAAGAAGTTTAAAATAAATACTGTGTTTTTATAGAACTGGAGCCATAATCACATTCATTATTTAAAACATCGAAAAAGCAAAAGGAAAACTCATATATACTTTAAATATGTTAGTTACATTCTGACAGTAATTCTGAGAGTAAAACCAGACAAATACAAAAAGAGAAAACTCGACAGGAAAGGTTGACAAGTGATAAAATGATACTAAGACGACTTTTATTAAAGAATTACCAGAAGACTTTGCAATATGCGTGGCCTCTCCTTAATGACAGCTGCTTCTGTTACTTCTAGTTTGAGGGCAGTTCTAAAATATAGCATTTTATTTGGAAAAATTGTTTTCAGCACAGATGCTTAAGTAATAGGTGTTGTGTAATATGGCACAAAAAATATCCTCCTTCAGTTGGGATTTGGGAGGCCAACTCCATAATACACAGGGCCTGCTGCACCAGGATGCCCCTGTCATCCATCAATCAGAAAAAAAAAAAAAAAAAAAAAAAAAGATAAGACAGTCTAGACAGGAGGGTGGAGAATGTGAACTGCAATGAAGAGCCTTGGGCTTCTCTTCCTTCTTGGGTGATGATTAGCCTTGCAACTTTTACTTAAAGTTTCTTTATTTATAAAACAGTGAATAACAGACCTGGTCTTTAGGCTCAACTAAGATAAACAGACTAGAAAATACTTTTGTAAATGTGAAGCTTATGTATAAATGTAAGGGTATATAAACTGGTTCATAGAACTAGAGGCTGCTATGTGTAAAATAGAGGCATCCATTACTAAGAATATAATGTCATTTTAGATCATCTTCACAGCTACTCGGTTAAGGGTTCAAGTGCCCTAGTTTATAAGAACTCCACTGGGCCTGGAATAAGTCTGCTTGTGAACAAGAAAGAAATGAAGTGAAAACATAGATTCTATGTAATGTATTAACAGGATCCTTCTTCTTTCAAATCTACAGCACAGACAGGAGACAACGGAAGAGAAATTCAAGAGACACAAAACCACTTAGCAATGCTCAGTCATGAATGAAAAAGTGCTTGATTAGAACCTAATAACTTCTATCAGCATTCTACACTTATTATTATTATTATTATTATTAATTTTTGTGTTTGTGTGGGTACCGGGGGTCGAACTCAGGACCTCACGCTTGCCAGGCAGGCACTTATGCCGCTGAGCCATCTCACCAGCCCACTCTACACTTATTATTAACGCTCATCTCACCTTCAGAGAACAGAATACGTTCACCATCCTCATCTTAGATACACACTGAATCCTGGGAAGCTGAAGTGACTTAGCTAAGGGCTCACAGATTTTCGAGAGTAGAATCTAAGTTTTCTGGCTCTCACCCAGAATTCTTCTCCCATCACCTAAGTATCTGTGTATTATTTTTTTCAGGACACTGATTTTACTGCTGGCATATGTAAGGAAATTTCACCAGTGTGATACACCAGAATTCTTTCTTTTCTTCCTAATCTACCATTTAGGTAGAAATCCCCAAACCTTTTCAGAAACAATTTATTTCTCAGAGAACAGCTTTGAGTGAAGGTGGTTTGGGATTGTGCCAAATCTGCAAAAAAGACCTTAAGGTATCTGTAAAGAGCTGGAAAAGAAGGGATGAAGGAGGAAGGCTGATCTGATGCTGGCTTTACATCCAGCTGCATCCTCACAGGTCTTAAATGATTTTGCAAGGGATGTGATTATGCATTTAGTGGCCTCATATACTCGTCATCCCCTCAGACGAGGCTACTTGTAATAGAGCGAAGTGCTGACTTAGTAAACCAAACAAGTAACGGTTAGCCTCAAGACGGGTGACTGTAAACGTCCAATTGGTGATGACGAACCTAAGACACACGTGTCCCATTTATAAAATAGTTATTCTGGTGGAGCTCCAGGTAATATTAGTTAGGTCAATCAAACAGCTATTTAAAGCCTATAAACCCCTAAATTTACTCACCTCTATTATCCATATCCATGATTATAATACAAATGAAACAGAATAATATGGCACAACTGATAAGCAACACATAGGAGAAACATCAAATTTGAAGTTAATACTTATACTTAGTGGTAGAATCTAGAGGTATAAACATATTAGCATTTAGTAAGTGAAATTTTATTTCCCTTAATTCATCTTATTTTATTTTTAAAATCACTTCTAAATGTGATATTTACATCTTCACAATAATGAGACTGATAAATCCTTCATATCCTGGAGCCTATAAACACATATCCTATGCTTATGTTACTTCTTATTGGTATAATGTGCTATTTTTTTCTGAAAAAAAAAATTTTCCATGCAAAGGACCTCAGGACGGCATGAAGCAGGCCGAAATGCATCGAATGAAACTGTTAGGAGCTGGCTAGGATGCAGGCATTTGTTTCTCAGGCATGGCAGGACTTCTCTCATTCAATGACATTTTCTCTCTGACTCAAGAACAAAAATTATTATTCAATTGTTTATTCAAAAAGTACTCGATTATTCAAGAATAGAATTTCTGTCACCGAGTCAGAGATCTCTACACCTGAAGGGAGAGGAACAGCTGGGCGCTGGTGGAAGGGAGGCTCGGTGGCCATGCGTGCCCTTGCCCTTACCGTCCAGGTGGCCGACTTGGCGGTGCTGGACTGCTGGAAGGACACGTCGAAGCTGTGCGGGCCCGGGTAGTCGGTGTTGGAGGGGATAGCGGGCGACGGCGACAGGGCGTCGAAGGTGGAGCTGGGCTGCGCGTAGGGCGAGGGCGCAGTGACGCTGTTCTGCGCGTGGTCTGTGTTGTAGGGGCTGGTGGATGAGGAGCCGTTCTGAATCTGCTGGTCCATGCTGTTCAGGAGCCCCAGGTTTGTGTACTGTGGCTGCAAGGACACCCAGAAAGCCCAACATTAGCCATTTAAGCCTCACATCATTGCTTCAAAAACGGTAGCATTTGGTGCATGCGTTCTACAGGTGTGAAACACGTCATATGTAAAGGGAGATCAGCAATTTGTGATACCCAGAAACGCCATGAGAAGTGTAGAGAAGGTCTTGTAATAACCTTCGCAGATCACACAACTCTTAGGGTGGCTTTGTTGACTGGAATCCTCAAGAGCGAAAGTAGAATACAGGCTTATCCACAAACAGGGCATAAAGTGCTGTTTAGTAGCTCAATAGGAATTATTAAAATTCAAAAATACTCCCTGTTGTAGTATTCAGAGTGAGAAAGACCATTTGATAGCTTAAAGGGGGGTTAAGCATCAAATTGTTGTATAAATGGGAAAAATCAACTGATCATCAAGATTCTTCTTAGTCTTACAATTCTAAAATTAGTGCCACAATACCAATAGCACCATCTCAGGGACTAGTTTCATAAAGACTGGAGGGGGATGGGTAGCAGCATTAGAGAGACTTGATTGAGTGATTGAGGGAGGATCTTATATTGTCCAAGCTAGTGTAGAATTCCTGGACTCAGCTGATGCTCCTGCCTCAGCCTCTTCAGTAGTTGGAACTACAGTCACATGCCAATACACCCAGCCTCAATTATATATTTTAAAAGGTAATATGTCAGTCTATCATCCAACCTGTTTTTTTTTTAATTGTTCTGCCATTTTCTTTCTAGTTGATTATTTTTTTCTAGAGTAGAATATGTGTAACTAAAAGAAATATCTCATTGGGCCGGTGAGATGGCTCAGTGGCATAAGCGCCTGCCCGGCAAGCGCAAGGGCCCGAGTTTGACTCCCGGAAGCCACATACGAAAAAGGGGCCGGTGATATCGCTCAGCGGCACGGGTGCCTGCCAGCACGCGAGGTCCTGAGGTCGACCCCCCGGTACCCACCAAAAAAAAAAAAAAAAAAGAAATATCTCATTATAGATAAAATTCTGTGCTTGATGCAATTCAAAAGTGCACTAGTTCATGCAGCACCATTTGACAGACGATTTTACGTCTTTTATGTCAATGGATCTGGGCACAGAATAAGTACTCAATAAAATGTTTATGAAAAGAATGAGTTGGTTTCTTCCCATTTTACCAGAAAAATAAATTTACTGTATTAATACCAGAGAAAGGAAGTAAGTTGTCCAAGCACTAGCTAATAAGTGGAGTATAAATTTTGAAGTTAAATCTTTTGGTTCCAAGGCCAGGGCTCCGTCCAGGCTACCACACCAGGCAGCCTGATCAGCTGAGTCGAACAACACCTTTCCGGAAGGTGCAACGAGCTTATGGTGTGGTTCTCCCTTTGTGAAACCTTCTGAAACATGGAAATTTCCTTTCTTTCTTTCTTTGTTTCTTTATTCTTTTTTTCTTTCTTTCTTTTCTTTTACTTCCTTTCTTTCCTTTCTTTCTTTCTGCTGTAATTTAAGCTAAAGAAGATGGCAAAGGGGGTCAAAAGCAAGAAGAGGTGCATAGTTCATAAAGGAATGAAGAAGCTTCATCTGAAATATGACTGAGAAACCCAGGCTAAGGAAAACCTTGAAGAACAGAGTCACAAAGGAAGAGGAGCCTGAATAATTTTTTCCATTTTAAGCTTCGAGAATAATGAAATTATTTCACTCGACACTAATTCTTTCATTTGGAGAGGAGAAATGGACCGGGCCATTCCATTCAGTCCAGAGGACATCTATCTAAATGTTAACAGTCGCACGCCCATTCCATTGCATTCATGCGTTCACATTCCACCGCTGAATGCCACCTCCCCATTTGGTCTGCAAATAACTATTAATCTCTTTACACTTATCCTCATGCTGACAAGAGCAGCTGTTTGTCTTGCTTTCTTTCCCCTCTGACTTCTAGAGCTCCTAGCCCTCTCCATCCTCCATCTTCTGCTTCCCCTCCCCACAGGTGGAACAAAACTGCAGGTAAAATGAGGGGAGAAAAAAAAACCAAGGCTGAGGTTGGTACAAATGTGTCCACACCCCTGACTAAGCTAAAGCTCTCAGATATCCAAGCCTGAGGCAACAGCCTGGAAAGGGGACTGAAAAGATATTTGTGTTTAAGCTAAGGGTCAGTATACAAAGCACTCCTGAAGGTCCTGGGGGAATCAGATAATGCTCCCAAAGGCACGTGCTTCCCTACAGCAGCACAATTAGGGAGGCAGCCTTCCCTGACAAAAAGGACAAAGGAGCTGCCGAGCACTTTCTCACAGGCAGTAAAAGGTCTGCTGGGTGCCCCTTCCTCCTCCTTCTAGCTATGCAGAAGGAACTTCAGCTAATTGTGGGCTTGGATGAGAACAAAGAAACACCGGCCCTTTGAATTTTTTTCCCCCAAAATATATAAAGAGAAAAGTTTGGGGCTGAGCTTTAAAAGCCAGTGAGCAAACACTCATCTATTCTCCAGGGACATAAGAGAAGGGGAAATCCCATTTACCAAGAAATCACAAAGGAGACCCTGCAAAAGCAGTTAAGACTGAACCTACTGGGTGGAGCCAAAGTGGTGGAAACTGCGTTCCGCACCTCAGTAATAGCGGTGTGAGTGCTGACAGATCTGCTCTTACGGTCTCAGGGAAAACACTGTATTTGTGAATAATACAATTTATCCATAATGGTAAAGTCTCAGTTCATGTAACATTAAGCTACATTTCTCAGTATTGGGCGAAAAGAAATCAGCAAGTTATTCAAGATAAGAATAGCAAAACACATTTCAAATTGAATTCTTCCCAAATTGCACTTTAAAGAAATAGAACCCAAGTAGTATACCAACTGTCTTCTTTTACCTAGAACAAAAGCCAACACAACTGATTTTACAATGAATGCAAACAAGAAACATACCAAAGATAGTACTGTATGACTACAAATCTACTTACTTTTCTTAGTTTATTGTAAAAATCAGTAAGTCAAAAGCCTTTAATAGGAAACATTTCTTTAAAGTTAATTTTTAAAACATCTAGTGTAAACAGATTATTATTTGCTTGTTTCTTTGATTGAAAGAGAGATTGCATGTGTTGACAGAGTACGATTGGGGGAGGCCAAGGGCAGATCCACATAGCCAAGAAGAGCCAGAAGTTACTAACAGGACCAGCAAAATAAGCTGAAGTGCTCAATGGAAAATGGAAATGGAGAGTCTCTTGTTCATAAATTATTAAGACTTTCAAAATGGTGACAGTAGAGCATTAAGCACAGAACAGCATTGTTTAGAGGGTGGGCTGTCGAGGCTAACTGCATTGTCTGCATGCCCATGAAGCTAACCCTCACCCAGGTCAAAGTGAATGACACCAATCTCTTATTTCTCACCAGAGTGAAGCAGCTGGGAGAAAAGGAGGAGTGCCCATTCCCCTTCCTTACAGTCCCTGATGACATTACTGTTTCATAAACACGTTCCATCAACACAGAGGTAAGAAACATGATACGCTGGGACGCTAGTGTAACACTCATGGACAATGACAAGTAAGAATTACAGAAATTAGAACGTGACACTTTCCCATTAGCCACAAAAACTGTCCTTCAAAGAACTCTATCAGTTCCCAAATGTCCCAAGTGTTTCTTATATTATAAAGGTTATTAAAACATTTTAAATGAAATAGGAAATAAATCCTTCCTTTCTAATCACAGGGTGTCTTGATCTCAGAAGAACTTTAACATCCTCTTCAAGTACACAAATAATGAATGAAAAACAACATATCACCTAAGAAAGAGGAGGCAGTCTTCCTTCTACAAACCAAAAAGGATTAAGAACAAAAAACCCACATTCACAATTTGTCTGATAGCCACTATAATCCTTCCAAAGCAATACAATTGATTTCTTCTAATTCTAAACAGATGCTTTATTTCCTATAAAAGAACAGTGAAATAGTAGACAGGGGGTTGAATCACCAACATTTGGGACTGAAATAAGGTAATGACAGATTAGTTGTTCTTTCCACAGAAAAGGTGAAATGTACCCAGGACACACGGACATAACATAATTCAGGTCATCACAGAGCACCCTTAGAATGGTCTGAAGTATGGAGGTAGTTGGATGAAATATAGGGATACCCAGAGCTAAATTTCACCATCAATCCCCAAATATACTGAAGAGTGTTTATTATTTTTTGGTCGTTTTTCATAGGACCTTTCGCATTCCCAAAGTTATCTACAGACTCATCTGTTTCTTCACTAACCTTCAATTTGGATGCTGGCTGAGAATTAAAATAGCATTATAGAGGACTAGGTGTTTCTTATCTGGTCATTAAAATATCCTATGAATACAATTGCTACAATTAAATTTTATTTTCCTTTCTTGGATTATACTCTTGTGATGGTCTTAAAATTTGAATATATTACAGACCTAGATTTTATTTTCATAAGATGAATAATAACTGTTATAAACAAAGCTCAATATTAAACATCTGGATTTATACTATAATTGTTTATATATATATTTATACTGTAATTGTTTTCTTATAAAACAGTTTAATATCAAAATGATTCCAATTAAGTTATTCCACCAGTGCAATGGAAACAGGGACATAATTTATGTTCTTTAATTCTCTCTCCACCAATGTATCTATATAAGGGAGATATTATAATTTGGCTTTTTGGGGTATCACTGTATGTACTAACTCGTTTATTGCAACATAGCAACAATAGCCAATAGTAAATGGCAAACAACTTAATAAAAATGGGAATAGGAACCAAATCAGAGATAGGAAAGGTTACTGTTTGACTATATAATTATAATTTACTTACCTTAATGGAACCAGACCCATTGTACTGAAAACAATAACGTGCCCAGTTTTCATTTGGAAGAAATTATATTTATAATCCTTTAGCGACTATTAGGTGAAGGTAGGGAACTGAGCAGTCTTTAGTAGTATGTATTTCCTGGATGGATCCCAGTAGTGCAAGAGGACTCTAAAATAAGACTTGCTAACATGGAATCTAAGTCCTGTCACTGCCACCAATGTGCTAGGTGGCCCTGGGCTATGTAGTAGGACAACTAGGACCTCAGTTTCCTATAAGGTAAGTAGGAATTGTAGACACCAAGTCTGGTGATGTAATACAAAAGTGTCCAGTACTGATAATCAGTGAACTGCCCTTTGAGGAGATCTGGGAGTCAGGCTCTGAGACCACTTTCAAAACAGGTTCTGGAGATAACTACTTTTTTCCTTATTCAGATTTCTCTGGACATGGCTAAAAACCTAAGCATTGTTTCCTCAACTGGCATAACCTTTCACTGCAGGTTTCATGGAGGAGCTTTTGTGAACGCTCTATATAGCCTCTCTTGGGAAAAGAAAACACTTTCTTCATGACCCTGGCTTTAGAAAGCATTCATTCAATTATGCTTTAACAGACAGTACTACATTTTCATCGCTTAATATTAGCAGGATAGGGATTTTCAACACACGCTGCCTAAGGGAGAAATACTTGTCATTTTTAAGTCTTCTACCACCTGCCCCATCTCAAAGAATGATGATTTGTTTTATGCTAGAATTAAACACAAGTAACTCAAAGCACTCCATTTGAGGTCAAGAAGTTATTTGCATTATAATGTCAAGGTAAAGCATCATCTTTCCACCTTAAAATACATTTACCATCACATTTTTCTCATAACCAAGTTTTGTCAAAGTATTTCACTTCTTTTTTCTTCTAAAAATGGTTCTAAAAAGTGAATGATTGAAAGTAAAATATATCCAGACCTTATAATGTACGAAGTGTAAGAACAAAGCATTTCACACACAGATCTAGAAAGAGAGTACACAGAAAGTTTGCTAGAATGTTCTATGTTCTGACATAAAGTGTCAAGATTCCTGGAGGGCCAAGTTTCCATAATTTAGGAGACAAATTCCTAAAAGCCCCAACTGGCAGCTGACACAAATGACACAGACGTGGCTCATCAGGTGGACAAAGGCATCAACAAACTCTATACACAATATTTGAAAAGACTAGCAATGGCAAGCCTTTTAGATTTTTCAGTGATACAAACAGCCTGCTGCCACACACATGCCACAGGTTTGCCACCACAGGTAGAAGAACAAAATGAAGATAAAAAAGGGTCAAATATAGCCAAATTAAAATGTGTAGAGTTTAACTCAGGAAAAATAAATTTTAAATTGTATGACTTTAGTAAGTGCTCCTTTCTAGCAATCATAAAAAATAAAAATTGAGGAGCTAGTGAGATAGCTCAGCGGCATAAGCACCTGCCTGGCAAGCACGAGGTCCTGAGTTCAACTCCCGGTACCAACATACAAAGAAAGGGCCGGTGATATCGTTCAGTGGCACAGGCACCTGCTGGCGCGAGGTCCTGAGTTCAACCCCCAGTACCCACAAAAAAAAAAAAAAAATTGAAAGGTATCCTAATTCTGAAAGAAGCTGACATCACTGTATGCCAAGGAAGTACATTATAGGCTTAATTGAAAGCAGAAGTATATAATTTTAGTATTCAACAATTCTTGATCAGATAGGAGAGAAATGCATTCAGTTTCAGCTTGTTCAAACCAAAGGCTATTCATTACACTGGAAACAAAAATACATTTGAGGATATCTTCTTTATTTCATTTTTTGTAGGCATCATCAATCTATAGTAATCAGTGTTTTCCTAGCTCTGTTTTGTATGCATGGTAAAATGTGTATCGGCGAAAAACTTTAATGAAAGTTAGGCTACGTATGTGGCAAGCATATCTTTGTCCCTTTAGAAGCTTAGCAATAATGCTTTATTCATTCTTAAAGGGAGTTTAAAGTATTGCTAGAAGTAATTTTGGTAGTGTGTATGTCTCATCTATATTAGAAGTCAAGACTTAAACTGTAAAGTGATTAATGTGATTAACATTTTATCACAGAAAATGCTTTGCTCACCGTGACATGAAATGGAAGACATACCCATTTCAATAAAATTATGATGAACATAACAAATAAAAAACATAAAATCTGAAACAAATCTGGTGTCCGTATTGAAGCTGCTCTACAAAAATAATATTAGCTATTTACTACTACTGTTATGCACACACTTACTGGATCCTTTTTATGTGCCTTATAATGTTTAATGTATAATGCTTTGCAGGTACTTACTCATTTAACCCTGATAACGTAGGGAGTATTATTATCCTATATTTTGTATATGTTTTATAAATGAGGAGACTGAAGTTCCATAAGATTAAGTAATTTGCCTAAGGTAGGAGCAAGGGCTTGAATGTGAAAACAGTAAATCTAGGTCAGTAACTAACTTTAGTAGCCTTCATTGTGATTCCATGTGCATAGGAGTGACTGAAATGTCTGCCTGGAAACTATATAAAAGCTACATTCAAGGAAGTCATGCCTATTTTATTGCTAAAGATCTTTTTTCTTCCCACTGATGACAGGGTATAAAACTTTATCCGTTCTTAGAATGCATGCAATTGCAAAGAGTTAGACACCCCATTCCTTGAAGCTAGCACCTGAATTACCCTGCAAATCTGGTCATTTCCCTCTCAAACTTGACTTGCTTGAGCCCTGTTCTTATAGAATAAAGACTCCCCATCTTTAAAATGGTACTAGGAATGGTATTTGAAACACCTCTTTCCCAAATAGGCCCTCTGTCAGCTTCTCAAAGGTGAACTCTTTCAGGTGCAGGCCTTTGGCAAATCTCAAATCTTTCCCAATACACTGTTCAGCCCTCAGCTTCAATGTCATCTTCTGGGAACCTTCTCGCCCAGATAGATTATTACTCTCCGTTTCACATTTGCATAGCGCTTTCCCTTTGTGTCCCTTAATGGTAATTGAAGTCAACTATCTGCATAAATATTTCTTAATGTTGGACTTCTAAGCAATAAATTTACATGAAGTCATACCTGGAATATTTATTGCTAAATCTTTAGTGCCTAGACCAATGTCTGACAAGTAGTAGATGCTAGGAAAACAGTCCTTCAAAGGATACATTCAAAACATTTAGAAATTTAAAAATCACGTTCAGTAAGTCTCTTTTTATTCTAATGGAGTCAAGTGTTGCTTTTTTATCCTGAAGCAAATGTAAATCCAAATTGGATTTATGTCTTTATACGTTACTGGCATGCGAACCTTACAGTGTATCCCTAAATAATCTCTATGACCTTTACTTTGCGTTTTGCTTTGTCTCGGTAGATGGGAATTGTGCTCTCCGCTTCAGCTTTTATGGGAACGAGTAGCAGAATAGCCAGTCCTGTCACTCACAATGCAATGAGTAATATGTGGTAGCTCACACCTAGCTGAGAAGTTTATTAATGAGCTTCTACTTCCTTAAAATGAGCACATCCACACTTTTGTGCCAAAGCAGTGTTGTTGGTTTGTTTTTTGTTGGTTTGTTTGGTTGGTTGGTTGGTTTTGTTGCTTGATGGTCTAGATTTTGTTTCTAATGTCTCCAGGTCAACAATGAGAATCCAAATCTTTGTGTTCATATCGTTATTCACTTTGTACCTGTGGCAATTATTGGCAGACGCAGGTTGCATTGGAAAGAAACCATCTGTAAACAAATTTAGAGAAAGACATGTAGTTTCTAGTGGGTGGGCTAAAAATGTGTCCCTCACTGTCTAATCTCCATGATTTTCTGCCTGGTTAACCAACATTCAGTTTAGAGTAATGATATGACTCATGGCTTACAAATGTATGTTTTGAAGAACTAAAATTTCAGTTTATCAAAGTTACTGAGCATTTCTTGAAAATGATATAAATTCACAACTTTATTTCCCAGGCCTCACTCAGAGGCCAAAACATGAGCCTTTGTTTGCAAGAAGAAAACTGAAACGTGAGCCAAGTTCTATTCTACCCAGTCTGACTATTCTATATGCATGCAAATGAGGAACACTATCTCATGAGTTCTAGTTTACTTTTGCCTGCCAAATGCTTTGCTGATTGCTACATACCATATTATATTTGAGATAAAGTTTTTAGTGACTTATTATGCTTTGTAATTAGACATGGCGGCTTACATAACATTGGAGTTTTCTTTTAAGCTGTCACTTTGAACTGCAAGGTAAAAGTGAAGTTTGCAGTTCTGTGGAAGGCATGCTTTACTCTGCAAAGGCACTTACCTATTCATTGCATTCTATTGACTCCACTATAAAAGTAACAATCAATCAATCAGTTTAATAATTAGAGTAGCTCATTAGTGTCTTTGAAAACAACTTGCTGGGACATTATGTCTAAAAGCAAAATGGCTTCAGAATTTCTCAGACATCCCTTAGTAATAACACTATAGAAAATAAAAAGGGAGAGTGTTTGCAAACCATCAAGCTTATTCACTCAGATCAAACCACCCACATCTCTGGTAGGTGATCTAGAGACTCACAGGGGACAAACTGAATCAAGGGAACAGTGTGGAAGCAGGTAAACACTTTTAAAAAGGATTGCAATGCATGATAAAAATCTAATCTGTTCAGTTGTTTTTTCCCCCTAAATCAAACACATTCTCTGTCCTCACGGGCAATCAATTATGTGGAAGCAGCATACTTTACACTATTTACTTGCTAGAGACAAGTCATTTCTTACTTAAGGAACTGCCATGCATTTTCAGACTTTTTTGCCACTTGAAGTATAATAAAAATAAGAGTAACCTCATTAAAAAAAAAAAAAAAAGTCTTGTAAGATGTCCAGGAAAACTACATGATTTGGTTACCTGCAGAACATAGAGGTGGGTACATCTTGTGTAATGTGTGCAACTGCTTTACTTTTTTGCACAGGTCAGTTACAAAAAGCCTTTCTTTTCGGTTTATGCCATGTGCCACATTTCTATCTGAAGATACCACTTCAAACCATAGCCAGGGATGCCTGTACCTAAGGCATTTAGGGAACATGGTTTAGAGGTTCCATAGAGGATACAAGTACAAATAATACAAAGCATCTTGCCTCCAACAGCCCTCAGTCTAGAGGCAGGGAGAAGGCATCTGGTACACACAGAGAAATAGAGTCCAGAGTTATGAACGGGGAGATCTGAGGAGCTTTTAAGGGTGAAATATTTCCCTAGCAGGGCTGGAAAGGAATGGACCCAGAGTTAAATATTTCAGTGTGGGGGGATTGGAGTGTAGAAAGAAGGTAGAAATAGTCTTCTCCCTATTCAGATTCAGCATTGCAAACACTGGTGAGATTGTTAAAATAATTTCCCAGGCCCAAGGCTCAGAAGAGCTTCTTCCCTCACCGGTGTTACCACTTTTCCTCTGGTATCGTGTGCAGCTCTCTGCCCTAGTCTGGTGACAGTCTCCCATGGTCTATTTAAAAGTAATCAAGCCATTCCCAAAACATCTGATGCTGCCCTTTGAGAGGGTAATGGTTTTCCTTTTAATTCTGATTCTATCAATAGAGTGACACTAATCCAGACTGATTTGAGTAAACAGAGCATATTCCCCATTGTCTCTGTGATCTGAGAAGGAATAAACTTGAGAGAGATCCCTGCCTGGATTGGAAGTGGCCCCTTTGGGTGTTTTGCACAAGCTTAAAAGGAAAAAGAAAATGCCTGTGCAAAGTTTTGTCCAAAGCAAGCTCACTTTGGGGTGGTAATTCTCATCGAGGCATTGTACTAAACTGCACCTATTAGTGGCTTTAGCACCAATAAGAAGGCAGAACTATTTCTTTTGTAGTGTTTCCAGAATAGCTGACAAAAGTGTTTCATAAATTTCCGCCTCTGGCAACCCACCACAGGTTGACTCAAAATTCCCTCTTTCAGTTTTCATAAGGACATTTTTTTTTCCATTTAAGAGACACAGACAAGATGGAATCCAGATTATAAATTTTCCATAAAGTATCAATTTATGTTCTATTCATATCCACCAACATACCAACAAACACTGCATTCTTGATTCTACCTAGAACCAATATGTGCTTGATCTTCACACCAGTTGCTGAATTTTAAGTTGACTGATAAACATTATCTTGCAGAACCATTCAGTTGAAATCTACACAACAGTCCAATTTTACTCTGTCTTTGGAAAAGAAACTTGTACAACTTCTTTTGAAAATCACAGTACATAAAGTTAGCCATTTTCAAGCGAAGAATGAATTTAGAAGTGAAAACATTTCCAAGAATTTCTTTTTTGGCAAAAAATGGAAAGGAATGCTGTTAGAACAATATTTAGGTATGCTTCATAATCAGATTAAATGTGGAGAAGTATAAAGTACTTCTGAAAAGACTTACACATACTTCGTTTAACTACTCATTGCTTCAAAGTGGGCTGTATGGCCAAGGGTTAAAAGCAGAACAATCATATGCTAAGGTTGGAGATGTTTAGAATCTCCTTTGTGCCAGAGGAGGATATGCTTGGTGAGGAAGAGAAAAAAATGATATACAAACGTGATCTCCCCTCACTTCTTGTGGGGCACATTTCTCCCGCCTATCCACTTCTTTTGACTTTAATTCAAGTCACCAAATTCTCCACTATTACCTATCTGCCCAGAGGAGGGCTACTCTCCTCTGCCTACTGCTATCTACTATTGTCCTCTTCAGTCGCCCACATTTTCTTCTTGGGTGAGTGATGATGGAGGACGTAGGAGAGAATATTAATGTAGGTAAAGTGTGTCTACTCTCAGTATATGTCTTTAAATATTGTCTTACACATGTGATCCTGTTGGAAAATCAAACCTGAAAAATTTATAAAATTTTTTTATTTGTGATACTCAGGTTTGAAATTGTTGTTGTTCTGTTTAAATTGATTTCTGTGGAGTTGTTTGCCTTTTAAATGACACTTTTGCACTTTGTTCTACTCTATTACTTCCCAACTGGGATTCTCATTTTAAACAAACGTCATACTTAGTACATTCTTTCCCATATTTGCACTTAGAGCAGTGACCAGAAAAACAGTTCCCTTGTACTAGATCTAAGATGACTATTTAATAAGTAAAACTATCTCCTACTTAACATAGATAATCTATCTGAATTTTGTTCCTACCTTTGGTTAATTTTAAAATGTAATCACCAAGGCTGTAAAGGATAAGGTACCAACCTCTCTCTATTGAGGTCTAAAGAACCAGAACAGGTAATCCTCAAATTCTCCCAGCCCAAGCCATCACTGGGGCTAATTCTTCTCCCTCCCTGGAGTAAGTTCTTTCTTGCTTCTAGAGAAGGTAGTCAGTGTTTTGACCCTCAAATTCTGAATACTGTCCATGGCTTTCAAAACACAGAAAAGTGCTAGTTCTCAGTGAGATAAAGGCCTCTACCACCTTTTCTTGCTGTTTTTGGGAAAGCTTTCCTTTTTGACATAAACATTAAATGCATACCAGTGTTTAAATCAACATAATTTCTTTTTCAAACAAACATACCATGCTCCTTCATTTAGTCTGGCACAATTCTTCCTTGTACTTTTGCTAACTTTCTACCATTTATACAGAGTGGCTGGTCTTCTAACCACACGAAATATCATCCTCATCATAAACAATTTAAACTCTATTTCTTTCTTAGGGAATCTGTGGTGTCTCTAACCAATCTTGTTTACGACTAGAATCCTTCATGAGTACTTTACGTATTTCTGAGGGTGGTGAATTTTCAGAGGTTTGTGGCTACAACTTACTAATTTCTACTTTCTTCATGATGCTTATTTCTCTGACTGTACTTAATTGGGTCTCAGTCAATGTTGACTTATAAGGAAATGTTCCATTTAGTGGAGAAAATAAACTGATTTGGGGCTGCTATGACAAAATCATTGTATCTGGTTTACAGGGAAATGTATACTACTTTTTCATATTGGGATGGTATACTACAGAAAAGAATGAAATAAAGAATTAGGTCTTTATAGTCAGAGTAACCAATAATTTATTTTCTAAAAGGAATATTTTTAAAAGTGAAAAGAGGTGTTATTAATAATTATGCAGGAATAGTTGGCATAAAAAGGTTAATCCAAGAGGAAGAGTCCCCAACTTATCTATGGCAGGGACCACAGCTATCAAAGAGAGCTATGGGCCATGAATACGTGAGACCTTAAAAACACTCCATTTTTATTCTTCTGAAGGTTCCAGAGACACAAATCGATATTCCTACAAAACAGGCAACCAATTGGCCACGCATGCACAGAAAGGCCTTTTTGTACTTCTAAATTATGGTGAGCAAAGCCATTTATCTTACCCAAGAGCTCTCTAGTAGACCTTCAGCCACACCATTCCTCCTTTAGAAGCCTTCTATGATTTGTCATTGCCACTATATTAAACACACTCTTCTCTCAGTGTTATGACTCTCTGAACCACTATATTTTACATTCCCAACTCTATTTCCTAACTAGACTTATACATTCAATTCCATCTGAACTATTTGACAATTCTGAGTGTACCAGCTGTCACCCTACCTCTGCATCTTTGTTGTTTATTTCCTCACCTGAAATTCTCCTTCACTGTTAAATTCCTGAGACTTGGAAAGTTCTGTTTCTCTTTTGCAAATGCAGCCTATCTTACATATCTATGTAAACTTTCTTGAGCCTCCTAATTAGAAACTTGCTTTCTCTTGGGCCCTCTATATTATCTGGCGCACACTTCTAACACGACACTTCAGATCTGACCTGTATTACATCTGCACGTGTATATAAAACTGATTCATTCATCCAATGGTCCATAAACTCAGTGTAGAAAGTATTTTTACTCATTTTTAGATCCTATGTTCTATGAAAAACATGCTGTTGTTTAACGTTTATTTAAGAATGAGTCAGTCGTTTTTCTAAAGTGTGTTTCTTCTCCTCAGTACTACTTTCAATGAATATTTTCAAAACAGAACTCAACCATAGTGTATAAGTGAACGTTATAAAATGCTTGGAGAAGTAGCATTTGGAGCAAACCACATTTCCCTATTATCTTGTGTCTCCAAATTATGTTCTGAAGAGAAGATTAGGAATAAGATTAATTTTGGATCAATTTTCTCACCTTGACATTTCAATCCATTATCCTCCAGATCTAAAACTTCTACCATACTAGGCACCATATGCATGCTTCATCAGTTTGGTACTGGATAATTACACTGTATCAGTCATCAGTCTTTTTCCTCATCACATGGCAAAAGAAAATTGGGAGTCAACTGGGCTTGGAATTTTTTCATTTTCAAAATAGTAAAACTTATGTAGATATTACAAAACTAAGTTGTTTTTCACTGAAGTAACATGTTGATTTTTGTACTCATCCTTCCTTATCTTTTGACAAAATAATTAGAAGTTAAAAAAAATATTTGACGGGGAAAAATTAAAGTTTAATTTGATAATCACAAAATAAAGGGAGAATTTTTACCTATGCCTCTCTCTCCTGCCAGCAAGGTCCCATCCAAAGTAATTATAGAAAAGCTAGAGCACATTTGTGGGGACACATTTCTCAATCATTTAACCTAAATCCTTCCTTGATAAACAACCCCTATAACAGGCAGAACGCAGGCAGAACACAGATCTCTCTATGTTTTCATCATCTAAAAAAATAGCAACAGAGTGTTAAAAATTTATGTAGCATGATGAAAGAGCAACCAGGACTTTTTTTGGGTTGCTACAGATAATCTAGGCATTCATTCATGGTCCCTACTGTACACCCCACACCCCTGTTGAGGATCACTGCTCTTCTAAAAAACAAACCAAACCAAACATGCTTCCCTTATCTAGATAAAAGACAAGTGATTTATTATCACCAAATCATTTTTCCAATAGTAGTGAAAGAAAGTATGACTATGATCTGCAATCTAAGATCTCTTTCTCCCAGTCCCCTCTGGGCTTGAGGGCAACCAATTGGAAAACAGAGCCTTCCAGTCGAATGCAGCAACATAGAGCAAGGGACACAGCCTGACTGACACCCAAATTCAACCTGCAGCTTCTGCTTCTTGCCCACTAGTCTCTTTCCCGGGAGGCTAAATATCTCCAAAGCACAACATAGGAAAGCTTAAGATGATACATTTGTTAACTATGAAGAGAAAAATCACCCTCACTTAAAATAGTACAGTAACGGGTTAGGAAAGACTATTCCTCTTGACCAAGCAGGCCAAAGGTCAATTAAATGACAATGACTAGGACCCAGAGCTCATACTGAGCCCTCAGCACTTTCTTCTTGCATCCAACTAACTCTGAGCAATATTTTTTTCACAGAAACTCTTGGAGCATCTACTATGAATTATAACAACCTTTTTTTTAGAGTGTATTCAATCTCTTTGGTACTACAGAGAAAAATATTAATAAGTGGAACTCAATCATATACATGTGACATCTTTAGTTATAGAAAGAAAATCATTAACTCTGATTTGTTAAATGAAGTTTTTTAGTACATGAACCTTGACTTCCATTTAGTATCAATAAATCATTTATCAAAGTGCCTTTCCTTCTTCATCCAAAAAACAGATGGGAGATTTTAGCAAACGTCTCTTTCTAAAATGGAGTTAAAGACTCTCTCTCTCTCTCTCACACACACACACACACACACCACCACCACCACCATGATCAAGATCACCCCAGTCCAGTCTAAAATTTAGGAAGAAAGTCAAACTAAAAATTTGTGTAGAAGTTTCTTTTTCCTTTTTCTTTTTTTTTCTTTCTTTTCCTTTTTTCATCATCATCATCATCATTACCATCATTATTGTTTAATCTCTCTTTCTCCGAGTCTGAGACTGGTCCCGGAGGCTGTGTCACAGGGTAGAGGCACTTGCTTGAAGCCTCTCTATTGTAACCCAAGGGTAGAACCTTAAGCTGTGCTTGTTTCATCTTGCCCATTTTCTCCTCCCTTCCGGACCCTTTCCTGTTCATTAACAGCTTCCCCAAGTCTAGTTCTGCTTGAGGGAAAATATAACTGGAAAGTTGTAGAAAACGGACATTGTTCTTACATTGTTCATTTTTTGTTTTTGAGTTATCAACTCAAAGAAATAGCCAGCAAATTACAGTAAAACCTAACTGAAGTCAGAGAATGTATAATAGTTTTAAAATGATGTTCACTCTCAGTGGAAGTTCTAAGCCTATTATTAATAGTCTGTCCAATTTTAATAATTCTTGTGTGCTAATAGTAGCTATTTATGTATCAGTGGACTAATAAACATGAATTCCAAGCTGCTAAAACTTTCATATTATATTTCAGGCTTTTCAGAGACATGTGGCCAGGCATTTCATATACTCATATATACATCTTCATTTATAGAAGACTAGATATTAATGCGTATTCCTATACAGAAAAGAAAGTTGTTCCTAAGCAATAGAATGAAAATCCTGCCATGAAGTTATCTCAATATATACACACTGGCGGAAGGATATGAAAGTCATGAAGCAAATATGCAAAAAGACACAGGAAGATAGAAAAGTTCAGCCATGTTTTTTCATAGTCTTCTGAATACCTTAGTAGCATTTAATAGAAAACAGAGAAACACTGCTTTTTGCCTTCTGACCACACATTTACCTAACATTTTGAAAAAATGCAAACCAGTATACAGGTATTTTTTCATCAGATTCTCACACAAGAAATGAGTCTTTTGCCTTCACAAAAAAATTAAGTCCTACAAAGATCTTCAATCACAGTGTTTATGAAGTTCTTTTCTTTCATGACATTACATTTTCCTTAATCACTTCTTTCTACTTTACACCGGTCTTGTAATTTTCTTATAGATATCTCTGAACCAAATTTCTCTTCTTTTTCATATTTAGACACAGAGTCAGATCTTAAACTGCATATAAACACATGGTGAAATAGATCATGAACAAAGACAGACAGTCATGTGTCTTCAGACACACGGACCCCTACTGAACGATTGAAACTCAGCAAAACCAGATCCAACAGAAGCAAGAATATAATCATAAAGTCACCTCCATTTTAAAATTTGTTTGCTAACTTTTTAAGCTAACTTTCAATACTAAAGCAAAACAAGAAACGCAAGTTTATCTACTGAGGACAAGCAAGACTGCTTGACTGTTTTAAAGGAAAATAGGCACTTCCTTTTCCTTCTTTAGAGAACTCGATATTTCCCCTGTTATATTTGCACAGTTCAGGTGTCTAGACAATGGCATGGCCAATATGATAGCGCCGGCCCGGCTTTGTTGCCCTTTGCTCGACTCTTCCTTTTGCGGTTTGCACTGGGAGTACTATGCTTTTTGTTTTGATTTTTAAGAAGCTTGAGTTGAGTCCTCTAAACCACTTTTCCAAGCGTTCACCTGCAAGCATTTTCATCCAAAACACTCAGTTCCCTGTCTCGCAACCAGTCTCCCCCTATCTGATTAGTGTCAACACAGCTGCCCTATTCTGAGGAATGTAAACTAATATTGTTGTTAGACCTCCCTCAAACTTAGAAAACTTCCTCAAAGTCTACAGTCTCTTCAGGAGTCCCCCCCTCCCCTATCCCTTTGCCCTGTGATTTAAATCCCTAAGTCAAACTAGTTAAGAAGCAATCATAAGATCATCCGTGCCTAGACTAAAATCCTGAAGGCTACAACACATTTACGTATATGCGTGCATACATATTTAATAATGTATTGCTCAAACATAATTTTGTCTTTGCACAGTAAATATCCCAAATCTAGTGCCAGACAATAAGGACGTAACTATAGTCTCTTCAGAGTTTGAGTTAGTCTCTGGATTGATATAAATAAGAATGAAGGTGGCCTTTAAAGATCTCACCTGATTATTATGGGGGAAAAAACATCTTCATTTGTTTTTAGGATGGAGTCTGCATATAGCACAGAGCTAAGAAATGAAGACGGTCAGGTCAGCTAGTTTATCTCTCCAGTACATGAATACCCATCAGAGGAGTCACTTCAGTGTATCTAGCAGAATGCGATCTGCTATCGCAGGCTGTTCTTAGAAAAAAATGATTTTATAAACTCTTAAATATTAACTTTCTTCAAATAAGGCATGTTACCCAGAAATTTTCCCTTTTCTCCTACAGCTTCATCTCCTACTTAGAAAAAAAGAAAGAAAGAAAAGAAAAGAAAAGAAAAGAAAAAAATCTTATAGCACCATAGAAAACATTAAGCAAGAAAAGGTCATTCCTATGTACAACTTGCAAAAACATTACGTTGGGTGACCAAGAACCACAGATATGCAAATTTTTATTCAAAAAACCTAAAAATGAAAATGCATCTCTAAATGGAGTGCTAAAATCCAAAATCCTTACCTCACTAAATTGAGTCTGGGCATTGTTTTCCAGGTACAACATGTTAGCTGTAAGACTGGTCAGTCCTGCTGTCCTCTCTTCTGGTTTCAAGATTTTGCCAGCCCCCCCTCCCCCTCTGTGACCCTCACAATATGAATCTACTAAGATCACAGAACTCAAGTCCCTCTGTCTCTTTCACTGTGTGTACATACTTTAAGGTTCCCTCATATATATCCTACTATAGGCATGAGGGGCGGGACTCTTCTTTTTACCTGTCCAATCCATCAACTTCCACCTGGACTCCTCCACTCCAATGGAGTGAGGCCTCTCCCATCTCATTAAGTAGTTAGAATTCCTTATCACCAATCTTTAAAAGAAAAAGAAAGAAAGAAAGAAAGAAAAAAAAAACAGAAGAGAGAGACAGGTAAAGCTTTCCCTGTCTCTTTTATAGGAAAGTGTACTTTCTCCTAGAAACAAAACAAAATCTCCCCAAGCAAACCTACCACCACCAAGAGTTATAGAAGGCAATGCAGAGAGTTATTTCACACTTTGCAACTGAAAAGTAAAACTTTAGGGAAAGTTTTTGGAAGCTTTTGTTATTTTTTAATCTAGTTTTGAGGTTTTATGAATGATTGTACAAAGTTAGAAATTAGGGGATGATATTCTAATAGAGGGTTTTATTTTCTCATTATAAAACTCAAACTATACTGTCTGAGAGCTGAAAAGTTTTCAAGCCATTTTCTCTAGAAAAATGCCAGTGGCTTCATACCCAGAAATGCCAACATAAGCCACTTGATTTTTCTAAAAGCAAGTTGCAGTCACAATTTCAATCATTTGTCCTGTTAACCTGTAAAAACAAACAAACTTCTGTATTATGTATAAGAAATAGAAATCCTGGGAAATAAACCAAAAGAAAAAGAGTTTCTCTGTGTGACTATTTTATTTAGTTTATTACACTCCAGTTTTATTAAGACTCAAATTGATATATATATATATATCAATCTCCACACCTAATCAGGAAGTCAATACCCTTCGTTCTGCCTAAAACTGTAACTGGGTAAGATTACTAAAAATGAATATTTACATTTCTTTTAAAATTTTGCAGATATGATTAGAAGAAAATTATAAGTCATAATGCATTAGTATATAAATTTCAGAAATAAAGTTTGCAAATATTCTCATGACCTTGAATTCGACTCCTTTTTACTTCTACTTGGGCATTTATAAAATGCATGCACATAAAGGATGGAAAGTCATTGGGTCAAAAGTTATTTTAAGTCTCCTGAATTATGGGCAGTAATGCTACTTCTTTTATTTTAACAAAAAAACCTTCCATAACACAATTTGTTTTCAAGTACCTGAGATTATGATATTAGTATAATACTACAAATTTATACTATACAAAACATTCATTTCTTTGCTCAAATATGAGGAAGAATGACCTGTATTGCTACTGGTAATTAATCAAACAAGCACTGGCTATAAAGCAAAAACAAAAACAAAAACAAAAAATGAACAAAAACCATCAAAACTGCAAGATAATCCTTTGTACTAAGTGCTTCGATTCTATGTCCACTGACAGTTTAGGGATTAATAGTGGAAAGCAGAGCATTGGTTCCTTAAGCCATTCTCTGTTCCAAGGGTTCAAAAACACGAGTGAATCCGAGAATCGTCCAAGGAGCTTTTTAAAAACAGCTATCTGGACCTGGCACCAGCTCTACTGAATCAGCCTCTCCAGTGTTGCAAGCCCCACAATTGTGTTTTCTCCAGCGTAGTAGGCAGTTCTGAGTGACTCACACTTGGGAATCAGTGCTCTACAGTTAGCAGAACTGCGCAGAAAGGCATTCCTGTGTCGTTTTTTATACCAGTGGGATAATGTAACCATTTGAACCCCTAAATTTAGAACTGAAAGTCTCAACTTTCAATAATATACAATCAATGTGTAAGCCGACTTTATCTTTCCCAAAGTCAAAGATTCCCCCAGGATTTCTGGATGAAAAAGTCAAATTCTTTCTACCTATCATCTCAGCACAAACAATGTGACCATGGTCTCAGTACAATCAAGATTGCAGACAAAATCTAAGACAAGGTATGTACCATAGCTACTTGAGAACTTTGGGTAGGTGAGGAAAAGATCATTCGACTGGGAGTTTGGAGATAACGGGTTGTGTTCCCTGTTCTGCCTGTAGCTAGCCAGCTCTGCGCCTTAAGGGCAAGTTACTTAACCACTCTGGATTCAGATTCTTCATTTGTGAAATGAGGGGCAGAACAAAGTGATTCCTAAAGACAAGTAAAAAAATCAGAGTTTGTGTCTTTCAGAATTCAGAGAAGTGATTTAGAGTATTACTTATATTTGTCTTATTTTAGTCTGATATTGGTCCTTCAATTTTCTAATCTCCATACTGAACAAATGAAGTAGTCAGGCTGCAAAGACATATAGATAATTAAATGACAGAAAGAACCAGAAGGATTTTATTAGGGACAAAACACATGTTTTTTGTTTTTTGTTCTTTTTAATGCATGTCTTTTGCTTTAAATTCACAACATCCTCACAGTGAAAAATTAGGTACTAGTCCATATAAATTTGAACTCAGCCCAAACATTTGCATAAAAGAGCTAATTAAAGTGTATCAGATAATATTCAGTTTCAGAATTAATGTGAGTATTGCTAGTACTTGATGTGAGAATTATGTATTATTTAAGCAAAAGGTTACAAAGAAGTGCTCGCCAACACCAGTGCTCATCCGTGCATCTCAGTCTTAGTGTTTCCGTCAATTTTCTGCACAACCTTGTGATGTAGGTAAATACTGTTATCAACATTTTTCAGAAAAAAATGAACAAAACAGGATCTCTTAAGTGGATATCCTAAATCCTCAGGAGTCAGAACAACTGTCCTCACAGCTCCTAACCTTCCCTTCTCAGCCATTTCCTCAGCCACCTTGCCGTTGTAGGGGGTGAGTGCTGCCCCCTGGGTGCGAATGTCACTACTGTAAATCCACAGCTGTGGGAATAGATTTACTAGAGGAGGGATCAACATACACGCTTCCCAGAAACTGCAAAATGCTAATATTTTGTTGAATGTCCTACCTAATAGTTATTCGATTCCTTATGGTAAGTGCGGTGAATATTTTCTCTCTGGGTATGTTTGTTTATTTTTTCAAACTTCCATATAGTATTATGGTTTATATTTTGGTGCAAAAATACTAATTTTTCCATAGTCAAAGTTATCATATTTTCCTGAATGAATTATTGTTTTTCAGACAGTATTAAAGGCCTTTCCCTGCCCAATATTATAAAGTACTGCAAATATACTGCAGTATCATGATATTATATTTATAAAATGCAAATCGTTTAATTTTTCAGAATTCATATTTGTATGAGAAACAAAGGAGGTTCCTTACCACCCAAAATAAAAAAAATAATCATCACATATTGAATAAAATTTGGAATGCTGTTATAGTTTGGATCTAAAATAATGCCCCAAGGTCTCATGTGTTTGGAAGGTGATTGGCTCATGGGGGCGCTACATTCACCAGTGGGCTAATCCACTTGCTAATCTGCAGTGAACTGCTGTTAGGAGGTGGGGCCTGGTTAGAGGCATGTCACTGGTATGCTCTCTCTCTCTGTCTCTGTCTCTGTCTCTGTCTCTGTCTCTGTCTCTCTCTCTGTTTCCTGTCTGTCATGGGTTGAGCAGCTTTTCTCCATGCTATTTCTGCCTTGGAATCAGCTAACCATGGACTGAAACCAGGAGCCAAACCAAACCTCGTGGCCTTTAAATTGTGGGTATCGGATATTTTGTCCTGGAGAAGGGAAAGTGACTAAAACTAATGCCATCTTCATAATGTAGCAAATTTTAATGGCTCCATTTTGTACCCTTATGTAAGAAATTTAAGCAAGTGTATTAGTATACAGAAATTATTTGTTCGAAGTCTTTAACCCCTGCCATGTAGAGCTGAAGAAGACGGAACAATGTAAGAAATGGAAGCAAGTTTGTGCCTTTGGGTCTGTATCTGTACTCAGTAGGTAGAGGTAGGTGCAAAATGTTTAGGTTTGGTGACACCAAGTAATAGAGATCATGGGATCCCTCACAACATTAGTTCTATTAAATTGAAAGAGATATGAGGTTAGAAGGGGCCAAGAGCTTGAGTTAGTTTGGTTAGGATTAGGTAATTATTTATCGAAAGGAACAAAAAAATAATGACTTGTTTTTATAGCAACAATTGAAACTCTAAGAAAGACTGTGTAGCTAGTTCTAAAAATATCAGTCCTTCTTTGCTTTAACTAAAAATGTACCTAGGAAGTGAGCTAGAGAAAGGAATATGGAACAATATATTTTCTTTCTCTCCTCCTTTCTAGAATCTCCTCCTCATCATCTTATCTTTCCTTTAGGACTACTTTGATAATTTCACTCATTATGGTGCCACAATGCCAAATGAGACAAAACTAACTAAGGCAGACATCCAAAGCCCTTTAAAACTGGGCCCCAGACAATCCTATTTCTTCTCCCCTGTGTTCTACCTGCTCCCTCCTCCAAACTGTCCTCATCTGCCTACTTCTCTGTCCCTTGGCTCAGTCTGGTGGCTCAGGTTGGTGCCTTCATTCCTTACCTGATATATTCAAACATTTTCAGATTCTGTTAAGGCTACCTTCATGAGGACTTCTCCAGTTGAAGTTAAATCTTATCTTAAATGTTTAAAAATGCAATAATAAAATTATACCTTTTAATGCAAAAAAGGTATAATTCTAATGCAAAAAAGGTATAATTTTATACCTTCCCAGTGGACTATGAACTTTTTGAAGTCAAAGTATGTTTCTGTTCATATAACATTTAGTGTCTAAAAAGCTCAATGAATAGAACTTCAACAGTTGATGGGGTGTGATTGAAAATACGGTGAATGTCTAAATGTGAAAAAAATGTATTACAGGATAAGACATATTGCTACTTATCACTTTCACAACACTCTCTCATGCTTTGAACATATTTATCCTATAATTCTTGCCACTTTCTGATGCAGTTCTGGAAACCCTCTTTTGTGAATGTCTTTAGTTACAGTGCCATCTCTACCTTGATGTCCTGAGTTGATTAAAAATATTTACCTTTCATGATCAATTTGACTTTGGGGAAGAGCCAGAAGTTGCATGGTGCCAGATCTGATGAATAAGGTGGATGAGACTCTTTTCATAAGGCAGCAGCGCTCACTGTATTTTTGATCATACCTCCAAAAGACACTCATGAAAGAGCATTTCCAGAACTGCTTCAGAAAGTGGCAAGAATCATGAGATAAGTGTGTTGAAAGTGAGGGGGAATATTTTGAGGGGGGATTAACAGCAGTATGTCTATTACTCTGATATTTTTAAAGTGTAAACATTCACTATATATTTTGATATCACCTCATAGTTCTAAAGGAATCTATTAGAAATCTGAACAGTAGATTCTTTCCCAAAGTTTATTGTAAAACAGACATCTATCTCACAGAGATGTCTTTCCTGTAACGATCAAAACACTGTCCCTAATTAAAACAGAGGAAAGATTAAAAAACAAAATAAAACGATGTTTTATATGCAAGCTCAATATCTCAAAGCCTCAGTGATTATTTTTCAAAAGGGGATATTGGCAGCATGGCAAACCTGTAATGGCTAAAAAAGATTGGGGTTTTTAGAGCATGTGTGAAAGCTAAGAAATGTTGGGACTTTCCAACATGCTGCAAAAAAAAAAAAAGTCAATTAGATCTTTTAACATCAGCTACTATTGAGTTGAAGGATGATCAACAGAACACAGTGAGAACTTCTGAAGCACTGATTTTCCCTGAATTAAGTGGTTTACTTTGCTTCCTGCCTCACACAGCTGACAAAAACAAGCATTTGTAGAAGCTACTGGAGGCCCCTAAATTAACTCACAATATCCATTTTTCTCTTTACTCTAACACTAGATTCCAAAGTAAGACATAGGATCATATCCATTTTAGGGTTACCGGTTGGATTTAAAAAAATGAGAAAACTTATAGGCATAGAAGTGGAAATAAGTTCTGTGTTAAATCTTATAGCTGTACTTAAGATACAGTTTTTTGTATATATGTTCAAGTAAAAACTAAAATCGTGGACAGTTTATATTGTCTCTCCGTACTTCCCATGGGTCAAGCAGTTCTCAAAGCAGTTTACATATATCGATCTTACATATTTAGTTCTCATTAAAATATGACTTAGGTACTATGATTATTACTCCTTTACAGATAGAGACGTTGAGAAGCAGACAAAATAAAAATCCGTACATTTTGGCCCCAATTGCCACACAAAGACTGTACTGTACGATTAGATGACATCTTCATCTGTCCTTCCACCCCATGTTTATCCTTCATTCAATTTTATGCCCATGGCAACCTCAGGGCTAATTTTCCAGACAGCCCACTCTACAGTTAGGATAATAACAGTGTTTTTGCAACTTCCTTGGATTTAGATAATGCCTTTTGAAGAGCTCTGAACAGTCCAACTAAATAGATGTCAAAATGTAGGGAGGTAGAATCATGTCTGTTTACATTGTCTTTTCATTATTTCAAGTTCTTAAAAATTTGTGAGAGGAAACTGGTGTATTTACTTTGCTTTTTTGAACCTTGATTTTAAAATCAAAGAATCAGCCTATATTACAATATTTACCTTTTCTAACCAATCCTATAGCACTATTTATAAGATAGACTCTGAATAAATTTCAGTGTTTTTATCATTTTATTTATTTGTGTGTAGTTCCAAAAGTGGCTACTAAATACCCTTAACAAGTTCTTGGTTTATTTTAGCACTAAGTTGTTTCATGTTTTTCTGTCTCACGCTTGCTACTTACCACCAAATCCTCCCAGTGCCACCACAGTAAGTGGTCACAGATGCCATAGTCAGTGAGGAGCAGTGAGAAAAGCCCTGGCAACAACAGCGGAAACCTGGGTCCAGGTCGCACGTGTGGGATTGCAAATTAGTGCCTTTTGCTGAACAGATAATGAATAAATATCCACTCAAGCCAATTATGCAACACATCATCTTTCTTTCCAGTCCCACACTGGGATACATATTAATACAATTCTAGATCTTAATAATTTACCTAAAACCATAGAAAAGGCAACCCCTTCGCTTATAAGGATTATGCTGCGAGGTCTCAACCCAAGATTCATGGACTTATTGTTAAACTCTGGCTTCTGCCAACAAGTTGAAGAGCAACATTTCCCCTCTCCATGCCTCAGTTTGTCCATCTTTTAATTAGACTTGGTGTTGCTATCCCTTTGGCATCCTATGTAACTGTGATTCTAGCTGTTTTGAAATTTACATTTGTATTTAATCATGATCTGAATTTCACTATTGATGAAGACAATTTCCCTATCAGCTTATATCAGTCATCTCTCCCTTGTGGTATTTCCTTCCTAAAAGTCCGTGAGGCTGTTGATTTTATAGACCACTTAATTTCTATGACCTTTTTAGCCCTGGTAATTTTAGGTTTCACTTTTTGTTCATCAATTTTTTGCTCCTCAGCCAGAAAAGTAGGTTGGGCAAAGGATGGCAAATTCTTCCTGGTAGTTGTATTTTGAAGCAACTCAGCTTTTCGCCCTAAGTAAATCTTTTCCTCCACCCTTTCTGTTCTCAAACAAACAAACAAACAAACAAAATCCCTACACAAAGTAAAAAAGGGATTGCATTTACTTTGGAGACCTAGATAAATACCGGGGTGGGGGTGGGGTCACATTTTTACTGTCAGAGAGGTCCAATGTTCTCCTCTGATTTCATATCCTGCTAGTCTGCACCTTTAATTGTAGGATATGTGCCCATCGCTTGCTTCAAGAAACAGAATCACAGCCTTGTGACTTTAGGAATCTTCTGCTTGCTATGCATACTGCCTTTGCATCTTCATGTTCTCTGCACAGGATCTACTATTGTAGATACTAAGCATTAAAACTTGATGTAGTGTGTATGAATTATGTGTGATTATATATATATATATATATTTTTTTAAGTTCTACTTTATTCACTCTGTGACTTACTATCTGCCCTTGGAATTGCTATCTAGTCTGTTTCCTAGCTCCTTACAAGTATTACAAAGTATGTAATGGACAAGTCCTGTGGGATTTCTAAAGTCTTTACTAGGTCTAATATTCTCAGATTCTGCAGACAATTCTAAGGGGCACAACATCCTTATTTTGCAAATGCTTTGAATATGGTCATTGTGGCAGAAAACACCCCTTTACCAGAAAATATCATATGAAACAAGAAAAACTACATTGAGGAAAGGAGGGAGTAACCTGCTGTGGCATGGTCATGTGTGCCTGTAATCCCAGCACTCCGGGAGGTTAAGGCAAGATGATCACAACTTTGAGCTCAATCTGGGGAATTTACCAATTTAGAGAGACTCTGTCTCAGGAAAAAAAAAAAGAAGAAGAAGAAAGAAAGAAAGAAAGAAAGAAAGAAAGAAAGAAAGAAAGAAAGAAAGAAAGAAAGAAAGAAAGAAAGAAAGAAAAAAAGAAGAAAAGAAGAAAAAGAAAAAGTGGGAGTGTGGGTTCTAGAGATGCAGATCTGTGCGAAGGCCCTATGCTCAAACCCAGGAAGACCAAAAAAAACCAAACAATCACGAAAAAGAAAGAAAAATAAGGTGGAAGCCTTAACTAGCTGGATGCAGAGTAAGTGACACTGGTTCCACTTCCAGCAGAGGGACTGAGGTCACTTAGGCATGACAAACCATGGCACTATTTAGCAACAGGAGACAACATACACTGGCCCCTGTCCTGGGCACAAATGTCACTGGACGGGTGAAATCTTCCTTTCATGACAACAGATCACGGGAGGAAAACCAATTGTCTCTGAAAACTACTTCCATTTTGGAATCCCTGTTCCAAATAAATAAATAAATCCTGTTGTCATTTTTGTCCTGGGACCTGGAGGGCAGAAGAGAGTGAAATACATGTGGAATTAACAAAAAAGTGTCCAGAATGAAAGCACTGGAAGTAACCCCTGGGCACTGTTTTCCAAAATGTAAAACCAAACCAACTTTCAAGAGTATGGTGAAAAGGATTTGATAAGAATCTCATGTACAATTCTAGCTTTAAAATAGTCTATGTTTCTGCCTATGATAGTCTTCATTGAGTACCTGTGTTGGAAAAACCACATTAATGACAAAGGGGGATGCATTAGTTTGGAGATGTATGATAAAAGCATTAGGATGTGTACTATGCATTCTGGCTTACAAAACACACATAACTTATATTTCACAATTTTGTATCCATGTATATACTATTTTCTCCAACAGAAAAAGTCAAATGCATTTTTGAATACATTATGTGTTACCTCTATTTTACTCAACATTTATTGAGCATTTGCTATGTGCTTAGCATTGTGCTAGATTTTTACCTTCCCTTCCTTTGTTCCTCCTCCCTTCCTTCCTACCTTCCTTGCTTCTTTCCCTCCCTGCCTCCTTCTCTGTCTCTCTGTCTTCTTTTTAGGCTTTCTTTGTCTTCTCTAGGCAGCTGGTTGCTCTCTTCTTTATGTTCAGCCAGTCCTTTGGATACCAGTATTATTGTAGATCTCATTTTGTTACTTTTTAAATCATTCTTCCACAAATCCTACAGTAAAGCAGGAGTTGGAGAGCAAGGGTTATACTCATTTTAGTTCTATATTTCCTTCAGCTTGGAAAGCGTGCAGAGGAAGCAGGCAGATTTGGTTTGCTGGATGACAGCTCGGGTTTAATCTATGTGCTAACTGTGTGAAGCAAGCATGGCCTCATTACCCCTTGATATTAGAGAGTCAGGTTACAGAGAGGATAAATGTTATGATGAACTTCACTCATAAATTGTACTTGAGGCTAGAGCTTGAGGCTCAGGTCTGCTGCCTCTAAACGGTGAGCTCTCTGTGCCCATGAGTTAGTTGTTTCCCACAGAAGGGATTATTGTCTCATGCTGCCCTAATAAGTTAGAGAAAGTTAGTCCCAGAGTAAAGCAACATTTTTACTTGCATTCTCTGCAAGGGAAAATGAGAGGTCTTATGGCCCCAAGTAACTTCCGTAGATAGCCTTTTCTCTTTAGCAGCTTTGTTTTCCCCTTAAATACTTCTGTTGGTCTCCAGAGCTTCCTATTGTTACAGACACAATAAATTAACTTAACTGTGGTTTCCCAATTCTGATTCACAACTTGATTAAAAAGTAGTGCAACCAAGTAGGTGTGTCCCTGAGATTCAGGTGGTTAAGCCAGATCTTCTGCCTATGGTTTGATTTGGTAAGAAAACATTATCTATATCAATCATTAACTGGACAATGCTTTTAGAGAGAGATTTTTTAAAGTCACCTGAAGAGTAATGCATCTAAAAACATAGGTAATTTCCAGCAGAGACTGCAATTTATTTTATGCAGAATACATAAGTTACTTAAAAGTAAAGGGCAGGGTGGTGCACACCCATAACCCCAGCACTCTGGGAGGTTGAGGCAGGAGGATCTCCTGAACAATTTAGCAATTTAGTGAGACCCTGTGTCAAAACAAAAAATGCAAAAAGGACTGGAGATATCTAAGTACAAAAGCTCTAGGTTCAATCCCCAGTACTTTCACAAAAGGAAAAGTAAAGGGAAACTATGGTTGGGAATGTAACTTAGTGATACAGTGCTTCTTTAGCATATGTGAAATTCTGCAGTCCCCAGCACCACAAAAACAGACACATAAACAAACATACAAAAAGTAGAGGGAAACTAAAGTTTATACCCACCTAGTAATGACGAAATAATTTCTTCGTATACAGTCTAGTACCCATGTGTTCAAATCACTTACACAAGTGGCAAAATCAGACTTCACTATAAGTAATCTGAAGATAACACACACGTGTGAGCGGACACACACACACAAGCTATGGGCAGTTCGCTCCAACAAAATGACAAATACAACTTGATTCTGAGGATAACTCAGTGGTAGAGTGCTTGCCTAGCACCCCAAAGGCTCTAAATTTGATCTCCAGCACTGTGAAAGAAAGGAAGAAAGGAAGGAAAAAAAAGGAGAGAGAAAGAGAAAGAGAAAAAGAAAAAGAAAGGAAAGAAAGAGCTTAGGTAAGGGAGAGGTTTGTAACTTGGTAAGTGAATGTAATAGCAGTACTCTTCTCATCTGAAATAATAATTTCTCCTTTAATTATTAATTAAATAATCATGTTCTCCTGGTTATTCAGCAGGTTTTATAATTCAGGCAGCTTATATGTGGGGTACAAGGTTTAAGCTCCAGTGTCAAAGGGCTGAGTTGATGACAGTACAAGTGGTGTGACCTGAATTTACAGGATTATGACCAAACCAAGGCACCTATGCATCAATCTGAGAATGTCTTTAAAAAAACATATTCGGCTTCTTCTAATTCATTTCTCAAAAAGTTATTTTTACATAGTAAGCTTAAGTTTTATGTCATGGTCAATAGTGAGAAGACGATTTAAATAAACTAAATCTCGTGGACAATCCTTGAAATTCACACAGTCTTCTCTTTTGATCTCTATTGTTACTCTGGAATGGAACAAATAAAAAATGTTTATTGGTTCACCAATTGGGAAAATTGAGTTTTGCTTCCTTACGTATTCCTCAAGGAGAATCTAGCCAGAATATGCTTTATTGGACATAGTTTTGCAGTAAGACCCAAAAAACAATAAGATTCAGTATCTGTCTTCAGATTTCTTCATCTAGCGAGAACACACACACACAAACACACACACACACATGCACACACACACTAATATGTTTTCAGTCAGGATGAAATATTTGTGAAATACTGACTGAAATACATGCTAAGTGTTAAGTTACACATTACAGCTTTATGGGAACAGAGAAGGGGTGATTACTACCTCATGGAGAGCTAAGGGTCTAACTCTTCAAGACTGAGAAGGCTTTGGAAAGAAGAGGAAGAGAAAGAAGCCATTCCTAAGTTAAATCAATAATACAGGCTAAAAGACAAAGACAAAAACTATATATTCAGAACAAGAAGGCAGATTTGGGTGAGCCTGGGAGAACACGAGAGCTGGAAGATGGTGTAGGAAAACTGCTAGAAGAAGACTGTTGATTTCTCTGTGTCTTTTTAGATTTAGTGTAACTTTAGGTTTCCAGATTTCACTTCCCTGAAGGTAAAGATGTGGGCTAGATCATGTTGTATTTCCCACGACTATTTTTCGTACTCTTTTGCCTTAGAAATGGAAAATCTTCATGTGAATTGAAAGGATACCAAAAAGACCCTAGAACTGGGGGACTGCCTTCTGCCACGGCTATCATCAAAGATTGACATCAACTCTTCTCCCTCTCGTCTTCCCCCAAAGGAGTGTGTCAGTCTGCCCAACTGTCACAACAGCCCTGACCCTCTGACCCTCGGCAAACAAATACACAGGATGCCTTTTTACCCTGCTGGATGCTCCACGCTTGTTTCTTTAAAGGCTGACCTACAAGGCTAATTAGAGAGTTAAACTCACTTCTCATCTGGACTAACATTTACATTTAGACTTGTAACGTAAAACAGGTCCTGCTAACACTTCCCAGCCTTGGAGGATTCTGAACAGTAGGGGCTGGCCTATGTTCTCAGGATAACTAGTGATCCATACAGAAGGATCCATTTCTTCACCAGTAACCTTCTGAGGGCTCTGAATCTTCAGCAGGCAGTATTTAAGTAAGCCTCCACTCATAAATGCTTTTATCATTATTTCCTAGGACTACAAATACACACATCCATAATGATAATGCCACTGTCTCTATGCACCAGTGAGAAGGTAAGAAGAGTAGGCAAGGGAGGGAAGGCTCTGACACTGTCTTTTGAGGGAAATGTGGAACTGCAAAGACAAAGGCCAAAAAATAATGGTATCTAGTGATAATAATGTGAATAGTGATACTATGAATTGGTAAAAATGGAATGAAAGTGCTTTGCAACTACTTTGTGAGTGTCAAAGGGTTCTTCTCTCTTTTTTTTTTTTTTTTTGTGGGTACACAGGGTCGAACTCAGGACCTCGCACGCCAGCAGGTGCCCGTGCTGCTGAGCGATATCACCAGCCCCTTTTATCGTATGTGGGTACCGGGAGTCGAACTCAGGACCTCACGCTTGGCAGGCAGGTGCTTACGCCGCTGAGCCATCTCACCAGCCCAGGTTCTCATTTTTAAAGAATCGCATTAATCCTGACAATTGCCTCTGAGACATACATGTATTTCCCCTTGTTGTTTATGATTAGCGTTCCAAAAGCACCAGATTGGGCAGGGTGGGAGCGGGTGTGCATCTCATGTACTCACTCCATTCAGTTGTTTCAGATTCTGCGTTAAAATCTAATAAGCTTTAGTAACCAGGACAGGTTTTCCAGAAAGAGCATTAGGACAGGAGTAAAAGATAACTTGTTTCTCTCTGATGAAAAGTTTTTCAGTTCTAAGTTTGGGCCTTCTAAATCATGAGAAAAGTGTGAATCAAATGAGAGATGGGAGGGAAGATATCAGTAACTAGCAGAAAACAAGGAGAGGAAAAATGTGACACCTTAGGATCTAAGTAGATATGTTGGAAGTAGTTTTTTCACCTTACATTGGAATCTAGCAAGAAGTGCCAGATTTTGAGTCGGGGATAACAAAAAGAAATGGGAGAATATTTTAAAGTTGAATTCCTTTCCTATTTTCCTTTCTTTCTTTCCCTTTGTTTCTTTTTTTCTTTTATTTCTTTCTTATTACTTTCTTTCTTTCTTCTTTCTCTCTCTTTTTTTTTTTTTTTTTTTTGAGACGGGCTGGCAGTGTAGTTCAGGCTGGCTTTCAACTCACTATGTAGCCTAGGCTGGCCTCAAACTTGAGGTTATCCTCTTGTCTCAGCCTCCCGGGTGCTGGGATTATAGGAGTATGCAACCATACTTGACTTGTTTTCCTTTCTGTAGGAAAGATTTGCACTCAAAATAGCCAACTGAGGTCTTCAGGTCTTGAGGATATATTTGATAATAATATTTATTAATATTTTAAGGTAATGTTATTTTTAAAATAACATTTTAATTGTACGTGTTTGGAGTACAGTATATAATGACTGCATTCATCGTGGGGAGTTGGTACATGTACATAACACATCTTTTTAAACTCCCTTCCCCCAAAAAAAACAAAAAAACAAAAAAACTCCCTTTCCCATCCTCTTCTGCCCTCCCTTCCTTCATCTCTTGGATACAATTCCTTTGCAAAACATGTGTCTCCCTATTTCCTATTATCTATCTTATATTTTGCTTTTTAATTAGTTATACTTGGGTTTCTCATATAAGATGAACTATATGATATTTAAGCTTGTGTGTCTAATTTATTTCACTAACATTATGGTGTCAAGTTGCATCCGTTTTCCTTCTTTATGGCTGAGTAGTGTTCCACTGTTTATAAATACTACATTTCGTTTTCCCATTCATTTATTGAGAGACATACAACCTTCTTCCAAGATTTAGCTATTATAAATTGTACTGCTATAAGCATGCATATGTATGTATCATTATAATGTGATGTCTTCGACACTTTTAGGAAGATACCTAGAAAGGGAATAGCTGGGTCGAATGGTATTTCTAGTTTTAGTTTTCTGAGGAATCTCCATACTAATGGTTTTACTAGTTTACAGTGTAGAGGGATTCCTTTTTTTCCCTACAGCCTCACCAGTATTTGTTATTATTTGATGTCTTGATGATAGCCATTCTTTCTAGAGTAAGATGGAATCTCAGTGTTGCTTTAATTTGCATTTATCAGATGGCCAGAGATGTTGAACATTTTTCATATATTTATTGGCCACTCATACTACTTCTTCTGTGAAGTATCTATTTCTTTCTGTTGTCTGTTTTTATATTGGACCTTTTATTCTTAGGAGATCTAATATTGGAGGGTTCAATGTATATTCTAGAAATAAGTCCTCTGTCTGAGGATAGCTGGCAAAATTCTTTTTCTCACTTTCTAAGTTGTCTCTTCACTCTGTTGACTTTTTCCTTTGTACAGCACTTCATAATAACTGACTGGCTACAGCTGATGCTATAATTTGAAGCCACTTCCGATCATGGGTAGGGGTACAAGAGCGAAGAAGGGTACAACCAGGCTGCCTTGAAGTCTGTGTTCTGATTCTTAGTAGGTCTGTGGCCTTGGGGGAAAAAAACCCTGAAAATGTATTTTCATAATTATTAAATGGAAATACCACCATACACACGAAATTAATTACGCAATTACTTGAGAGGGTTGTCAAATGAGATCAGGTAGAAGGGAAACATACAGGAGATCAGAATTAACAACAGTACACTGAGATTTCCAAACAGTGATGCATTCATCTCTTCATACCTGCTATTGCATCCCTCCTCCAATACGGGGGTACCTCTTTTTTTTCACCTTTTATTTTTATTGGACTTGGGAACTATCAGCCCATAAAAGAATTTGTTTGGAAGGAAAGATGGCTACAGAGGCATTATTAAATATTTATCATATTTAAAGTAGTTCCTCAATGATGACATTTATGTTTTAATGAAAATGCTGTTGGTTAAAAGAAAGCAAATTTGGCTTTAGGTAAATCATAAGGCCTGAGGCATCTAGCCATGAACTAAGGGGGCTTTGTTTTTGTTGTTTGCTTGTTTGTTTGTTTATGTTGTTTTGGGGGAGTTGTTTCTTCCCTCTTTGTTCAGAATTTTTCCTTTTAATTTTCAGGGGAAAGACTGGATGAATTTGTGTTCTCTTACTTCCTAAGGAAAGTGGGAGCCAGTAACTTCCATATTGAAATCATGATGTTAAAGGTGAAACTGTCTGAGTCCTTGGAATCTGATGACCTTTGAGATGTATCCTAACACAAAGATTTCTCTAATAATTAAAAAGAAACATAGACTCACAGCATAATTAAAGTAGGGGGCGGGACTGTAAATGGAGACGATAGCTAGACAACATTTTTATGTCACTTAGTATTTATGTCTGGTGGTTTACTGTCAGAAAATCATTCTTGTCTTTGTTAATAAGGACTACAGTTACCTAAAAACATGTGGCAGCCAGTAGTGTTCCTTAACTCTTCCAGGAGTTAGCTTCCGAAGTTTATGTCATGGTCTGCTATAAGGAAACAATTTTGGCTTGGCAACTTGCCCTCTTTTTGTCTGAATTAACAAGATGTGTACAAAATTAATGAAAGCATGCTCAAAGAGAATTCTAGCAGGGCCCATCAACCTTATTAATCTTAGCTTCATTTAGAATGGTTTCTTGGAGCCATAAAGCCCTGAAGCTGTCTGAAAGATTTACTGTCAAAGGGCTTGGACCTAAAATAAGATTTATAAGAGAAACTTTTGAGTAGTATAATAAAGACAAGAATGAGAATTACTCAGAGAGTAAGGCTAACACTACCAGGATTAAATAATACAGCAAATGGTTTATGTGGTATAATAAAAATTTCTTTTTCAGATCCAGACATTGTAGGAGAAAGTGCATATAAAACTTTACATTAAGATCAAGATAACTTAAAGTGATTACTTCATGTCCTAGTGACTTAGCTTCCCAGAGAAAAAGGAAAAAAAAAAAAAAAAAAAAAAAAAAGCAAAGAAACTTTACTACTAGTCATTTTTGAAAACCTTTTCACTGGCTTTTCAATTATGGGGGAGGACCTAGAGTAAAAGGAGAGACTTCGGTCTCCCCTTACACTAAGATGCCTTGATGTTGGAGGATACAGCTGCCTTCATATGCTTAGATAAAAGACAGTAAGTGCAAAGTAGTAGTATTATCTACTTATTACCCCACTTATCTGCTTATCCCTTCCCTGAAGTTGTACTTCTGTCTGCAATATCAATCTCTCTCTGGCAGCTTGTCTTACTACAAAAGGAGCATTAGATCCCTGGTAGTTTTCAAGAGGTAGCAGAATTGTGCTCAACAAATTCATTACACCACCAAGGCTGTGGAACAAGATTGTCTGGGGGATGGGAATAGCACACACTTACAGCACAATTCTTGAAAATGAGGCAGAAATGCAACCTGCTTTTCCAGCAAACATGATAAGTCTAGGTTCTACACAGTATCAAGTGAGCACTGAACAAAAGGAAAAGTCTTAATACTTTCTCTTGGTTGTAAGCTATAGTTTGGCAAAATGACAGTGCGAGAGAAAGTATGTAATATTACTCCCAAGGGTTTGATAATCTCCAGTTGGAATGTATTGATTCATGAAATATAGAGTTTGTTTGGAGAAATTACATATAGGAACTTCAGTTTTTAAAGAAAACATCCTGCAATCAGGAAACCCATTCGTGGCTCAGTCCTTCACCAACTGACTGTGGGATCTAGGGCTTCTCCCTTCTCTTTTGCTTCAGTATCCTTATAGTAAAAAAGCATTAGCTCCTATGTAATCTCTAAAGTCAGTTTCAGCACTGATATTCTAAATGAGTGAGTAGAGCATTGGGTTATGAAGGAAACAAGGTGGCTTTCCATTAAATTAAAAATAGGTGTTCTGCTTGGGAAGATGTACAGAGAAGTTTGGATGAGAGACAAGAAGCGAATTAGCCGAATCTCTATATGAACTCTTAGACTAGTTATAATGCTTTGTTCATTTAACTGTCTTCATTAGCTGGTCTTACACATCAAAGGAATCTTTCCAGATCCTTACAATTAGCCTTGTAAACAAAAGTACAATTTATCACTTTGTCATACTCGACAAACGAGTTCCTGATATGCTATCAAATCCTACTGAGGATAATATCTGTATCATAATCATCATGGTGGGCATACAAATATTAAACAGGCTGCAATACACAGAAACTTTTCAAGACGTTTTAAGAAGAAATGAACCCATCAAGAAATATGCTGAATGTTGATGGGAACTGACCTGTTTATTGACTGACAATGACAAACATTGCCAAACATTTTCTACTTTAGCCAAATGAGAGCCAGGATCTCACCCTCGGATAATTGAGCAATCAAACAAAACTGTATTCAATCATAAATTGCAGTTCTACTACCAAGTATGCACAAGTATTCTACTAAAGTATCTAAAAATGAGCTTCTTATATTATAAAAGGAAGTGGTAATCTGTGATTTAAAAGAGTGAAAATGTCTTCATAGGAAACCAATAGATTGGTATTAAAAACACTGTTCACCCTGTTTTGTTTTCTGTTTCATTATAAATATTATCTGTAGGCCCTAATAACACACTATAATGTTAAAGAAAATGTATCTCTCAGATACTAGTCTTTTAACTTGGAGCCCCAGAACAAGAGCCATATTTTCACTTTTTTAGCATTCATATTAAATATTATGGTTGCCTTTTATATATTCCTACATATTAACCTATACACTAATGAAGTGGCTTTTAATAATATTTAATCAAACCAGAAATCCAAGGAGATAATACAGTTAGAATAGCTTTAGATATACATTACATTTTGTTGAATAAATGCAGAGTTACACAAACATAAGATTTTTTTTAAGTATTTGTTTGCTTTTGATGACTAGGTATAATTTTTAAAATCCTTACTGCAATTAGCTTTGTTCATTTAAATGAATACCTGTGACATATTATGTAATTTATACAGTGGAAGTGACTCATTAATTTCAAGAAAAAACTTGCAACATTAAACATTTTGTTCTGTCTAACAATCCATACAGATGACTTGGCCTAGCCTGTTTAAATTTGCATAAAATCAGAAAATCCGTCCTCAAAAGGAAAAAATAAATAAAGCAGTCTTCTAGGCACAATGTCGTTTGACAATTCCCCAAATGACAAAACTTCTGCTGCTTAATTCTCTTGCAAAATGCTTAAGAGGTGTCAAAGAAATGTTTCAAATGAATATCTATTTTAGGCGAATAAAAGTAGCAGATGGCATACGGAAATGTATAAAGCACAACGAGGATGGACAAAAAGGCCTTTGGCGGGTTGTATCTAGTTTTCAAAATATACATAATGACCATGTGGAAGGGATGAGTGTTCAGGTGAATGGTATTGTACATGGTTAAAATGTGTGAGGCGCTAGGTTTAATCCCCAGAACCAAAAAAAAAAAAAAAAAAAAAAAAGAAGGAGGGGAAAGGAGAGAGTGTGCGGCATCTCGAAGACTCAGACTGCACCACTTTCCTGGAGGAGTTAACTCAGTCAGAGAGATGAGCCTACTAATCCTCAAACGATTCAAAAACATTTGCTGAGGACCGATAGGCACCGGGCTGTGTATTGTGTTTAATAAAGAACAATATAGCTTTTGCTTTCATGGAGCTGTGAGTCTAGTAGAAGAATCTGCTGGAATTTATGAATTAGTCTGTGACTGATTATTGGAATATAATCAATGATGACAAATTTTCATCCTTTAAAAAAAATGCCTGTAGCCAATTTATTGTATAAAGTGAGTGATCAAATTGGATAAAATGATTCTAATTCACAAGAACAAAAAATCTACCATTAAAATAAAAACACTTTTTTGTGTGTTTGTAAAAAAGGTTCAGCAAACTGTGCGTGACCACAAGTTGAGGCATCATAATTGTCCAAGGTGTCCCTTGGAAACATTTATTTTGATCCATCCCTTACATGGTACATAAGCCATCAACAGTATATATTTATTATAATCACATTCTTACTCAAAGATCATATTAATGTTGCCTATTGGATTAATTATGAACAAATTATTCATTTTAAAATTAAAACTAAAGGGAACTAAAGGGAAGAATACTATGTAAAAAAATCAAACATAGGTCCTAAATACAATGGGCACATAATCGCTAATCCAAACTGACGGTAGAGCTGGCTTTGACATAAATTATAAAAAAATATGTACAATAACAACATGAATAATATTGTTTTATTGACCAATATTCTCAAAGGGACTGACTAGGAATAATAGTTAATAAAAGAAAACTTTACTTTCCTTTTTATGCAGAATAAATTTATATTCTGTTATTCAATCAGTACATGGAATCAAAGCTTTGCAAGATGGTAGAATTAACATCTTTAATATTAAATATTTTTAAAATGCATATTTGCATAGAGTCAAAGAATAAAAATAGTATTTGTGAAGTGCTTCTTAAGGCAAAACATGATTATTGGGGCCGGTGAGATGGCTCAGCGGCGTAGGTGCCCGCCTGGCAAGCGGCACACAAAAGAAAGATAGTTTGGCACTATTACATTTGTGTTTTTTTGTGTGTGTGTGGGTACCGGGGGTCAACCTCAGGATCTTGCGCGCCAGCAGGCGCTCATGCCGCTGAGCGATATCACTGGCCCTTTTTTTGTAGATGGGATCCGGGAGTCGAACTCGGGCCCTTGCGCTTACCAGGCAGGCGCTTACGCCGCTGAGCCATCTCACCGGCCCCCTACATTTGTGTTTTGAGGTATTGTAAAGAAATGACACAATAATAGAAATAACACGGTACTAAAATAAAGAGGAATTGGAACTTGAGGCTGGAAAACACTGTAACATCTATACAAAATCACACCTTAAATCATGTTTATTTAAAGCAGCGCATTGTGCTAGAGACTGACCTAATGAAAAGTAAATACTTATAAGGCAACACTTATTGGGCAATGCTATTGTGATAAGCTCTTTATATTTACTATTTCACTTAATTTTCAAATGATAATATTAGGCCATTTTAACAACGACAACAAAAAATAACCTAAGCTTAGGAAAGTTATACCCAGAGAACTTGAACACAAAGCCCATAGTACTTAGCCTTTAACATTAATCTTTAATACTCAAGCATTACTTTGCTTTATTTATTGGTACACTACATGTGATTTCACACTTATGGTTATTCTAAGAAATATCCTCTCATGTAGATTTGTAAATTACCTGATTACTGTGTAAAAACCTAAATAATGATGATGACTTACTTAACATTTTATCACGTTGATAAAAGTGAAACTAGACAGGGTTAGTTACACATGTCAGGTCACACAATTAACTGATCACAAATTAATGACCAGCATCCAGGTTCCAAGCCTATAAAGCAGCTTGCTGTTTTCTGTACAGAAATTTGTTTACAAGGATTTGGATGTGAACATCTTTTCCACTTGCAAATAATAAACTGATGATGGCTTGTTTCTATTGCTTATCAGACAATTTAGTACAGTAGAGTCTAGATTGTTAAATCAAGGCTATGGTTTTCCCACTATGAGCTATCTTTAGCTTAACTTCTTAATAGATGAGTATAGCTGGTTTCAAGATATTGTTGCAGGAGAGGAATTACACATTACAATCAAACTTTCAATTGACTCAACTGCTCTTGAGAAACAGAAAAGAAAGTGCCTACTTCATCGCTTGCCATTCAGAATTAAAACAGAAAAAATAAGAAATTCAATTGATATAACTGTCAATTGCGTCCCATTTCTACTGCATAAATTGAGAGATTGACACATTTTTTTCCTTCACTGAATTCAAATAGCAAACTATTTCTATTTAGGAACTATACATAATCAGAATATGAAAATGTTAAGTGAGTCGCTATTATTCAAGATTTTTTAATTGGACTGAATAAACAACTGGCTCAGGAAAACAAAACAGCATGAAAAATATGCTGACATCTTAGTTATTGCCTAATATGTTATCATACACTGGAGATAAATTTTGAAGCATATTAAATTTATCAGCGTAGATTAAGAATTTTTCTGTTTGTATCAAGGCAAGACGTGTTATGCAGTAAGATTTATGTCAAGCTGTGATTTATACTTTCTGCTTCACATTTCATAATTTGTAAATTTTTAAATGCCAGCAAAGACAACACATACTCAATACTTCCATAAAATCACCTGTAGGCTATAGGGGGAAAGATAGAAAGATGTGTGCAATAAAGAGGAAAGATTACATCAGGAGAATTTAATCTTTGTCAACCCAACGAATGAATGCAAGGAAGAAAAACGTTTTCCATTTAAAAAGAACAGCCTGAAAGTTACCTTAATTGCTTTTGTTTTGTTGCTTCAGAGTAGCAGATGGAGTTGTGCGTTTAAAATAAAACAAAACAAGACAAGAACGGAATGAAGGATTTTTGTGTGTAACATTTACCACAGGATTTTTTAAACATGATTTATGCTTTTAGAGAGGCTCCTTTTCAGCAGAAAACTGAATGAGGAGACGGCCTGTAGAAAAACATTCCAATGAACTGGTTGGGTGAGTAGTTGTTTGGAAGGAAAACTGCCTCTGGGCTTGCAGGAAGATAGAGGCAGCAGCGCATTAGAGGTGGGAGTGGGAGAGTAGCTGAAGTTGTTCCTTACTTCTCCTTTCACCAACCCCAGACAGTATTCATGGTGATGACTAATCTTTATTAGAGTAATCCCCTGCCCCTGCCGCCCACCAGCGCATGCACCCTGCCTCCACAAAAGGCACAGATTAGGAAGCACTCGTTTTCTCTGATATAAAGAGATTACTTGCTTTTGTATTTGCATGCTGACCTCCCCATCCCAAGAGCAGAAAGAAAAGAGAGACAGCATCACTCACTCTAGAGGTGCCATGCCACACAGGTGTTATTTCATCTTAAAAGGGTTTGACTGGAGTGTTTCATACAGGTTAGATTGGTTTATACCTCCTTTTACTTCGTGGTGTTTGAAAAAGTGCTTGGATGTGCTAGGATCCATCACAGCCACACTGAGAGGCAAAAGGAGGTCAAGCAAGATGGAATTCAGAAGCAAGGGATAGAGTGAGGGAACTGAGTATTCACCTAGCCCGACACTATGCTTTACCCAAAAGAAAACCAAGACCAGAAGGAGAAATGATGTGCCCATCAACAGGAAACCAGTTAGCGACAGCAGCCAGCTGGGAACAGCAGCGTGGAGAGCAGCAGCTGGGACTCCTGGATTCCACCTCAGTGCTTTTTCACCAAACTCCACTACTGAAGAATGAATACTTCTAAAATGTAAGGGACATTACATTCACCAAGCCCCGAACTGAAAACCCTGAGTTTCTTTCCCAGGTCAAGGGATCACTAAAAAGTTTAATTTTACATGTGATGTCTTAGTTATTGATGAAAGAGAAAGAGAGAGAGAGCGAGAGAGAGAGACAATATACTGGGATATTTGCTTCACAGCATCAATTTTTCACAAAACAGTTTTATTTTTCCCATCTTCCACACCCTCCTTAGGTTTTCTTCTATCAGGTTAATTTCAAGCGTTGGGTTGTCTCTTTTTCTAAAGAGGCCTATTGTTCAAAAGCAGATAAAATGTCTTGGTTATATGAGAAGTTGGCTGCATCTATTTAATGCATAAGCAAAGATGATTTGTACTGATTCCTTTCACCCAGGCAGCCAATGTCACTAAATCTATAATGCTTCAATAAAGTTCCATCTATAGAAACATAGTCTGATACCCTGTCCAAATGTCTAAAAGAGAGGGCTACTTTTAAAAGTCACATTTTACAAGGCCATATAGTTCTAGTTTGAAGGAAAGCAGGTGGCAGCATTCACTGGAACCAAGTGTATTCAATTCTCAGACAAATCATACAGCTTTTATTTCTAATTTAGTTTCTATTTCATTATCCTGTGCCACAGAGGTACAAAATTCAGATGTTAAAGTACTTGCTCCTTTTCTAGTTCTTTAAGAGGGTGTGCTGAGAAATGGCTTAAATAATATCCATTAAGAGCTCTCTGCTTCTGAGAGGATGATAAGTAAACAGAGTTACAAATGTGTTTTTAAATCTACAAGTGAATTGTATGTCTTTCCGAAACCCAAAGGAATGTGTAATAGACAACCAAGACAAGAATTATACTCATCCACTGTAGGCAAGATACTTCTAATGGGCACCCCATGTCCACGAACCAAGTGGAGAGCCAACGGATCACCTCCCAAATAGCTTCCAAGTAGTATAAATCTTCCAGCAAGAGGTGTACACTGCACATACTAAAAGTGTGACGTAAGTGTGTGCATTATTATTTTTTTTTAATCTGGTGAGGACTCCGATATTCCTTTCAATTAGAAATAACATATATAGCTGCTGATTTTGTTAGCTTTGTTTTTTACATCTATTCCAGCATTTTATTACTATGCTCTATGCTTATTCATTAGTAGGATATACATCTGTATCCCTCAAGAGATGGAAAACTAATAGAACTCTCATTTTTATCTCTGTTCCTACTCTGAGAACTTGAAGTCTCTTCCCAGCAGATGTTGGAGAAGAAAAAGTAGACCATAAGTAGGGCCTTATCAGAAAAAGAAGCACTTGCCAGGGGACTGAATCATAACCCAGAGACACCCACTCCTTTTTGCGGAGTGCATTCTGAGGTCCGAGGCACGCACAGGCACCTTCACCTCTCTAGCTACACACCTTCCTGTTCCTGCCGATCAGCTCAGGCAGGACACCAAGTAGCAAGCATGCCTACTTCCCCTCCTCTCACCCTCAACCCTCTGCCAACTCCCATACTCCTTTCCTTGCTGTAGAGTTCCAGCCAAAACCAAGGTGACTTCCCTTCCATGATAAACTTCGTCAAATTCATGTACATACACAGGTTGGTGCCTTTTACTGGTAGCATACATACCTGTTCTGTGGGTCCAAGAAAGTTGGTAAAAACTAATATGAATTACTCAAGTATTTTGTCAATTCTAAGCTTCACCATTTCTTACTGTCTTATGTTCAGTGTCTTTAAGCTAGCAGCCTACTCCCTAACTTAAATGGTCTTCTCTCCCTACAATAACTTCCGCCCCTTCTTTTCAAATATCTACATTATTTCCTGAACTTTCAAATAAAACCGATCATCAGAATTTTTGCTAAAGTTTACAAAACTTTAACTTTGTTAAAGTTAACTTTTAACTTTGTTCAAGTTTATTTATGCTTTCCTCTGGTGCTTAGCACTTTCTATCTTGGTAAGAGTTGTTCATATAATCTCCAGTTCCACCATAAGCTAGGGGAGCTTCCTTAGCAGCAAAATTTTTTCTTTATTCATTCATTCATTTCCAAGATTGTCTTCAGTAGTATAGGAAGCATTAAATTCTAGCTGGATACATGGCCTAGGAGCTACTTAATGCTAAGAGATTTCATTCATATAAAATATAATGTGAATTTGTCCCTGAAGCTATGCAGATTACAATACATATCTGAAATCTGTTTATTGTTCTGTGGTGGGTGTCCACTTACTGTCTTTTCTATTTGTCTCTCAATATTTAAGCAACAAATATTTTCCTGAATATAATCACTTGGATCATTTATAATTCATTCTGTGGAGTTCATATCTGCCCCCTACCAACTCCAAGTTTAGCAGAGACAGAATCAGCTCTTCTATTTAAACCTTGCAACACCAGCAGAGAGTCTTGAACTTTACAGATAATCAGTAAATGTTTGTTGCATTAACAAGAGCATAAGCTTGAAATTTTAGGTTTTTTTTTTTTTTTTTTTGGCCAAAGAAGAGATCTTTATGAATCATCTCTACAATTAAGGAAATGCAGGTATGAGCAGGTATGAGAATTCATTTTATATCTTTCTGGGGCTGGGTTGTGGCTCCATGAGAGAGTACTTGTCTAGTATGCTTTGGACCTAGATTTGATCCATAATACTGGAAAAAAAAAATCAAAGCAAGGGAAAAATCTTGCTGATAAAAAAAGACACATATGGCTGAACACTTACACATTTTACTTCTTACTTTTCTTTTTCTATTGTCCTCAGATGGAGGTTTGACTCCATTGCCTAGTCTGGTCTTGAACTTGTGAGCTAAAGCGATCCTCCCACCTCAGCCTCTGGAGGAGCTGAGGCTACAGGCACAAGTGAACCACACCCAGCTTCACTTTCTAATTTTCTAAATAGCATAACTCAGTTAAGCATTGCACATGTTTTAAGATGAGTCACAGTGAGAAATACCTATTTTAGAGTTGAGATGGGCCTAGAAGTTTCTTCTCTATCATTACAGCGCATATCCTTGGGCCAGTCACTCCCTAAAGCCCGAGTTTCCTCACCTATAAAAATGCATATTAAAGAACATTGCTCTGGAGGCTTTTCAACATGGGAATCACCTGGAGGACTTGGAGAGATTGCTGTTGTCTTTCCCCTCCAGTTTACGGTTCTAGATTTGGAGTGATATCATCGAGTTTCTATTTCTTAACACATTCCTAAGGAAATGTTGATGCTGCTCACCCTAAAACCATACATATTTTGAGAATCACTGTATTAAGTTGCTTGGAGGTCTATGTAGCTATGACTTTATTATTATGCTAAGAGTCAAACCCAAGTATGATGAAATACCCAATCCCAAAGCCCATCTGCTATTGAACTGGAAAAGAGAATATTTTGTTATGTTAGATTATTAAATGACAACAAAATAACTAGAAATGAAATAAGTACATAGAATACAAAGGTTTTCTTGTTATTTGTATGAGACTTGTTTGATACAAGCTTAGAATGATTTTCAAAAGAAGTCTGTCCTCTTCAAAATTTTGAGTATAGTTTGAAGAAAACCCAACTTTGTCTAGTTTCAGGTGAGAACGTATGACTAAGTCATGTTTTATAGTATGCTAATGTATCTTCAAATGCTACTTTATTTTAAAGAAATCTATGCAAGTTTCATTTTTCTTCCTGTAACAGTACACGGTTTCCAAATTTTTCTCATTCTAAAGAGCAGCAACCATTACTGGTGAGGACCAGCACCATGCAAGATACTATGCTAACTGCTTTGCTTGCCTTATCTCAGTTCTCAGAATACTTCTTCTAGGGTATGTAACCAGTTTCATCATCTTCATACTGCACATAGGGAAACTAAGACACAGAAACATTCTGTAATTTTCCCAAGGTAACTCAAATAGTGAATGATAGAGCTGGATTCAAAAGGCAACCAGTCTTCTTCCTCTAGAACCTGTTCTTTTTTTCATAATACTTCTAATTATAGGTGGAGAGGCAGGTCTTTCAGAAAGTTGAGTTTAGCCCTGATTTTTGTTTTTTGCATACTTTATGAAAAGTGTTAGAAAAATCACCATTAATTAATTTGCATCTTAATTTGCCGACGTTTAGAGAAAAGTTACACTAGAAAAGTTCTGTCTGAAATTTTTAAATACAACATTCTAGAGTTCTCTAATTTTCAGAGATTGAAATGATATTTCTTTGCTGAAGGAAAAGACAGGTGACTAACAGGATGAGTATTACTTCAAACAAATCATATTCTTTTTAAGCCAGCATGCTAGGATTTCAACCTGATCGGTTTTTAAGAGGATGCGAGGTCAGAATCAGCTCCTGTGCTTCTGCCAAAATCCCTTTCTGTTTATCTGCCCTCTTCAACTTTGTCATTGTGAATGCCTACACACTAAGCACAGTGTCTTAAGTAGCATTGCTGAGGTTACACCAGAGACAGGTGTTAGGGGAACTATTTCCCCGGGGCTATCATTTCCAACTGGCCCTCCTCAAAAAGAGAGGGAGGGTATAGAAGGAAAAAAGTTTCTTTTCAGATTAAGCACAGCGACTGCAAACACCTTCCCCTAGGCAATAAATTCTCTGTTGGTGCGCCTTGCAGTTTACCCAAACACCAATGCATAAAGCAAACAGCCCCTTTTGTAAGGGAAGAGCTGTCACCTGTCAAGTGATATTTGTGAATTTCTGAAGAAAGAGAGAAAGAAAAAAAGAAAGCCCTTTCCCTTATTTTATTAAGCAGCCTGTTTGCTCAAGGTTTGAAATGCATACCTGTGTTTTAGGTAAAGTCCCTGAGTTGGCAATCTTGAACAAAGTGATGCCTTCTTATTGGCTGTGCTTTACAAAGAACAGAACAGAAAAAACAGTCTGCTCTGACGAGAATACCTGAATCCAGTCCATACTGAGTGTATCATCAGCTCCCTCATGAGCAATAGAGGTTATTACAAAACCATTGTACTAATATTAGACGGCTTTTGCTTTGTGAATACGTCTTCTTGTTTGTATGTCTTTTTATGTTCATAGAACAAATGCACAGAGCCTGCATATCACAAATTATGCTTGAATGATTGTTTTAATGATAACTAGCCCACGGGTAAGAATACTAGGAATACTAAGCAAGGTTTAAAAAGTTCTAAAGGAATAGGAGAAAATGTTACATCTATTCTGGTGCTCAAGGCTAATGCTGGGTGAAAGTTTGAAAATATGCTTAGTTTATCCCCTCTCCACCACTTCTTTCTCATATTGCTCCCGTTCCAGATACGTCAGCTCACCCACTACTACATGCTCCACCTACAGCTTCTTCCCATACATCTTTTATTTCAGTCACCAATGTATCTAAAGGCACTATTTTGTCTTGATACGAAGTGACCAGACATGTTTCAAAACACCTAGAAGTATTTGCATTTTAAAAACATACACCGCATGACAAAAGTTCATGAAGTTTATAAATGCTCTTACAGAGTTAGGGGGGATGTAAATAGCGATTATAATGAAGAAATTTGACAAGATTCATATTCATACAAGTCTACTCGATAATTATGTGGTGTGATTGAAAAATACAGTGTGTATTCAAATAAAAAATTATTATACTAAAAGACACAGTGCCATTAATAGCTATCAAAATACTCCCCCTTGCTTCCAACGTACTCATCTCATTATTCTTGCCACTTTCTGAAGCAGCTCTGGAAATCATTTTTCATGTGTGTCTTTAGTTGCACTGCCTTGGTGCCCTGATATTCTGAGTCGATTAAAAACTTTCATGGTCCTTTTGACTATGGGGAAGAGGCGGCAGTGGCATGGTGCCAAGGCTAGTGAATAAGGTGGATGACAAGCCTGCCTTTTTGTTGGATGGCACTTGAAAGGACCATTCACCAATTTTTTTATCACTCTTGGTAAAGACACTTAAGAAAGACTTCCAGAACTGCTTCAAAAAGTGGTAAAACTGATGGGATAAGTGTGCTTGAAGCAAGGATGATTACTATAAGAGGGAACAATGGCAAAGTGTCTTTTACTCTAATTTAAAAAAAATACAGCATTCACAGTATTTTTTGATCACGCTTTGTACAACCTTAAGTATCCAGCATAAAAATATCCTCTATTTAAATAATTTTTAGAAAATTTATGAATAGAATAAAGAAATTATGGCATATTGATGTAATTACATGCAATATAGCAATTAAAGTTGTTTTGAAAATTACTAAATGAAAAAATGTTCACTCTATAATGCAAATAAAAAGAAGCATATTACAAAAAGTATACGTGACTTGATTTAAATGTTTTATAAAATCTCTTGTAGGGCAGTCCTAAAATGTTCATAATTAATTTTAATATTAAAAACATATATGCTTTTGATACTTCTAAAATTCTCTCTAATTGTATTGCTTTTATTATTAGAGAAATTTATTAACTGATTTTTTTTATTTTAAAAAGTCATACAAACCTTCTTCAATCAGTTTTTATGAAAACTAATATGGAGAGACAACTGATAACAGAAATAACAAATTCTTTATTTCATTACATACTTATATACCAGGAATTTGTGAAACAAATCAATGAAAAATATTGTGAAAATTCTCTAAGACCCATAATAGATATTAAATCAATGTATATAAATGTAGAAAGACAAGTACATAGGGATCATCAAGGCAACACAGCTAAAACTGGTAAAGTCAGTATTCTAACTCCATGTGTCTAATGTTAAATGCCATACTGTAATCCTAAAGTAAATAGTAAATTGTAAACCTTATATTAAATATAAGGTAGGCATCAAAATAATAATAACTTTAAAAGCCTTTAATTGATTCTATATGTACTGCATTCTGTTGGTTTTCTGACAGCCAGAAATGAATGTGGGCAAGAGGGTAAGAAGTCGGAATCTTGAGAAGGAACAAAGGAATGTATAGGAGGAACAAAAGGAGGGTGATACTGATGGTGTAAGTATGGTTATAGAAGCTGGATGGAGACCAGTATAGGAAGAGAAAGAAAATAGAGACACCTTTCTTGTAGTTAGCTCTTGTTATTGGTGTCAGAGTCACAGCCAGGTGACATTGTATGTCTCAGAAGCCTGGGAGAATAAGACACATAGAAAATAATAACTGTAGAAAATATCAGAAATCAGCTTCTTTCCAACTTCTAGAGCTAAAATAATATATAGAAAAGATTTAGAGTGTCTGAGTGGCTTACATAGTAATACCATTAACTAGCTCTTAACTAGAGTTAATTCAGTCAGTAATTTTCAATGGTCTCCTGAAAAATACTTGGTTCACAGAGTATATTCTTAATATATATTTAAATATTAAATTTATCAAATAAAGATTTAAAACAATTTGCATACCAGAAACTGTTATGATCCAATTTTCTAATACTGGAATATATCTATAAGGGTAGTTGAAATTGAATTACATGGGAGTGATGATATGTGTTTGTTTCTACAGGCACATGTAAACAGAGGTAGACAGGGAGGAAAGGAGGAGGGAAGCACAGAGAGAATGTTCATAAAATCTGGATCATTTCAAAATGCAGCAAACAAGAGCTTTGGCCTGGCATATGGGCCTACTTAGAAAATACAGGTGGCTAGATGTGGTGGTGTATCCCTGTAATCCCTGCACCCTGAGAGGCTAATGCAGGAGGACTGCAAGTTTGAGCCCACCCTGAGCAACTTAACAACTTAGTAAGAGCCTGTTTCAGAAAGAAAAGAAAAGGGCCGGTAAGATGGCTCAGCGGCTTAAGCGCCTGCCTGGCAAGCGCGAGGGCCCGAGTTCGACTCCCGGAACCCACATACAAAAAAGGGGACGGTGATATCGCTCAGCGGCACGGGTGCCTGCTGGCGCGCGAGGACCTGAAGTCGACCCCCCGGTACCCACAAAAAAAAAAAAAAGAAAAGAGAAAACAAAGGAAAAGAAAAATAAAAGGAAAAGGACTGGGGATATAGCTCAGTGTGAAGGCCCTGTGCTCAATTCCCAGTGAACCCCTCCCCCACACCAAATAGATATTATTTTCTTTCAAAAATATTATGCTGGTTAACAAAATTGTACATGAATTTCCATATTTTTCTTGGTAATGATCACTAAGTATTATAGCTTTCGTACAAAAAAGAGGAAAAGTATCGGTATTTCTTTTTTTTTCTTTATGTGGGTACCAGGAACTGAACTCAAGACCTCATGCTTGCCAGGCAGGTTCTTATGCCACTGAGCTATATCGCTGGCCCTTTTTCTTTTCTTTTCTTTTCTTTTCTTTTCTTTTTAAGTATGTCATTCAATAAAATAAATAATAGGGCCGGTGAGATGGCTCAGCGGCTTAAGCGCCTGCCTGGCAAGCGCGAGGGCCCGAGTTCGACTCCCGGAACCCACATACAAAAAAGGGGCCTGTGATATCGCTCAGCGGCACGGGTGCCTGCTGGCGTGCGAGGTCCTGAGGTCTACCCCCGGTACCCACAAAAAAAAAAAAAAATTCTTTTCTTGAATTAATTTAACAGTCGAAGGTTGAAATTATTAGTGCTTGATGAGATCATATAATTTTCAATAGTCATAGATGCACTATGTATGATATGTATAATATGAAGTGCAGTTGACAATGAAACCAAGATTATGGTAAGGATTCTACTTTACAGTTGAAGGAGTAAAATATTGTTTCTCAGCAGATTCTTGGAAAAATATTGAGATCCCTAGAGTGATTCCCCCTCCAAATATGCAAAGATATGTAGCCAAAAAAAGTAAGTGAATTAAAATTGAATACTAAAATTAAGTCATATAATCTAAAAAAGATATAATAAAAGAAACAGGTATAGTAGAGGTTCTAAATAGAAAAAAAAAAGTGATACTCCTAGCATACCCATATTGGTAATTACATTATATGTAAATAAAATAATTTTCAGAATACATAAAAATGTATTATTTACTAGATGTTTACTAGAAGAAATTAATTTCAAATATAATGTTAAAAATCAGTTAAAAGTAAAAGGATGGGGAAAAGATTTATCATGTAAACAAATTAAAAGAAAATTAAAATATTAATATTAACAGAGACAAGTTAGACTTCAGAGGAAAAACATTTGCCACAAGTAAACAGAAATGTGATGTCATGGCAGAAGGGTTAATTCCTTCTAAAAACATAACAATCTTAATTATGATGCATCCAACAACAGAGCTTCAATGTATATGACAGCTGGAAAAAAGAAAGAGACAAATCTATAATTATAAAAGAAGGCTTTAACATTCATCACTGAGTAGTGAATGAAATAGCAGACAGAAAATGAGAAAGGATATGGAAGAACTGTGTAACATCATAGTCTAACTAGGTCGAATTGACATTTATAAAACTTCCACTCAACAAAAGGAGAATACACTTTCTTCTCAAGTTCCCATGCAACATTCACCAAGACCATCCATACACTGACTCGTGAAGCAAAACTTATCACATTAAGAAATTGAAATCATACAAACTATGCCTTCTGGCCATAACAAAAACAAACTTTAAATCACCATGGAAAGATAACAGAAAATACACAAACACCGGAAATTTTAAAAATAGTAAAACACATGCTTCTAAATGCCAGTGGGTCAAAGAGAAAGTCTCATGGAAATTAGAAATAGTTTAAATGAAACTGAATTGAAAATGCAATATATCAATACTTACTGGAAGCAGCTAAATCATTTATCTAATGTGAAATTTATCACGGTAAAACGCTAAAGTGTCTTGGAAAAGAGGAAAAGTCTCAACTCTATACTGTAAGCTTCTAAAATAAGAAACTTGGAAAAGAAGAGAAAATAAATCCAAAGAAGTAGAAGTTAGGAAGTCAGGCCAGAAATAATGAAATGGAAAACAGAAAAACAATACATAAAAAATGGTGAAACCAAAATCTGACGTGTTTTCCTTGAAAGATAAATGAAATTGGCCAGTCTATTGTAAGATTGAGAATAAAAAAAAAGTTACTAACATAAGAAATAAAAGAGGAGAATATTATTATAGATTTCATACACATTAAAATTATAATAAATAATATTCCAAGAATATTCCCAATAATTCTACATATGATTCAATGAGTTTAATCAATCAATTCCTCAAATCATCCAATTGATAATTCTCAACCACGATAAGTAGATAATCTTAATAGTTCTATAATTGTTGAAGAAATTAATTCATAAACATTGAGCTCTCCCCCAAAAAGAAATTTCAGGCCCAGAAGTTTTCATCAAGTAGGTTCAAGAGAATATGTAAAAAGAAATATCAATTCTGCACGGTGTTTCTCAGAATATAAAAGACATGTCCCACAAAGCACACACAGAAATCACACTGAAGATCATGAAAAACAGGACCTCCAAGACTAAAATGACTGTATATCATAGCTACTATATTACCTGTCGATGGTGGGATCCATCCTTATTTGCTTTGAATTGTAGAGCTTTTTCCTATCTGTCAAATTTCAGAACTAAGGTCTCCAGAATTTCTTCTGGTTTTATCAATTTAATTATTATAAACAATGCTACAATGAAACCTTCATTTCTTTAGATGTGTGGGTGCACACTCGTGTGTGTGTGTGTTCATGTGCATATTTGTTTATATATAAATGGTTTTGTAGAATAAGCACCTAGAACTTATAGACCAAAGGAGAAAGTTTTAAAAATTAAATAAATTAGAATAGGCAAATTTTCTTCCAATATATCAATTTATATCCCACCAAAAGTGAAAAAAAAATTGCTTAATCTTTTCAACAGTCTCACCTGTATTGGCTATTATCAATCACTTAAATCTTTGCAGATCAGAACACATTGTTTCAATTTGTGAAACTTTTATTAGTGAAGAAGTTGCAAACACTATGTCTAGTAAAAATTTCCCTGTTGGTAGATGAATGACTCATACCCTTTGCCAGTGAGGGGGTGATGTTTCTCAATTTTATGTATTCAATTTATTAGGACTACTAAATCTTCGTCATTATTTTTAATTTTGAGTTTATATAGCCTGTATAAATTTCTCTTTAGTAAAAGTTTTAAATCTTATCTTCTAAAACTTATAAGATTCACATTGTTTTAATAGTAACAGTTACCCAAACTTGGACTACTTTCGTCTCTCACTGTTTTGATCCCTTTTACTCAAATTTCAAGCCTACATGCAAATCACTTTCTCTGTAAGGTCTTTCCAGTCTTTCTCAGGCACAATGAATCACTACCTTTTAAATGTATCTTTAAAAAAAAAAAAAAAAATATATATATATATATATATATATATATATATACTTCTGAGTACATTTTTAAGGTAATTTTGTACACATTTGCCTTTCATGCCATATTATAGCCTTCTTGAAGTGAGAGCCTGTGATTGGTTCATCTTTACCATAAGGAACACAGCACATCTTCGATGCTCAATGACAACTGTGGCTAGAACAGCACATGATTGGAATCTTATGTAAATTTTGGATCATATAAGAGGATCATTTTTTGGACTTAGATCAGAGCATGACAGCTGCTATGGCCTAAGCCTGTCTAAAAGCAAAGAAACATACTACCCCTTGGTCTCTTGCTAAGTAGAGCTACAGACTCCTCATATATACCTGGGATCATACAATACAGATTTACAAAATAGATCATTTTAGATAATTACCACTCAACTTCCTAGGGAAAAGTCTAACTGAGCTTAAAGGGTGTTCCTCAAAGTGCAAGGAATAAACAAATGCAAAAGTAAGAGTTGCATGGCCTCTACCAATCCTTCCGAGAGAACGTCTAAGTGTTATTATCATTATCCACTTCTTGAAGATATGACGGGAGTGCTTGCACAGTTCCTAAGTAACAAAAAGCTGAGACAGCAAGTAATATAATAGACAAGAGTCAAGAACCAGCACCACTCTTGAAAATATAAATTAAATTAAAATATTAATTTTTTGAGAAACTCCGTTCATCTTCATCTGCTAACCCAAGGGAGTCCATTCTCAGTGATGTTAAAATCATTCTAATTAAGAGGACGCACACATTATCTGCAATTACCCTCAAATTTCCTTTGTTAATGATCAGAGCAAAACACCATGGGCTCATTTCATGACTAGTTATCAAGGTGAAGGTTGCAACTAAAATCAGTAAAAATGGGATGAATTCCTCAATTTCAAGATCCCTTTGCTTAATAAGTTGACATGTCTTTTCATGTCCATAGAGTCATATTTCTTGCATAGTGAAAGAGTGCTTGGCTGACATCCCAACTTATTAAAATATTATATTGAAGAGAAAGTAATTTATGTGCAGACTTTGGAAACTCCTTAGTCATTAATCTATACACAGAAAAGTGAAAATATTCTACCAGGTAAAAGAAGAAAAGAGACCAGTTGCAGCAGTAGTTTAGAAGGACTAGGAATCTAAGAGTCTCTTATTTCTTAATTTAGGTAGCAGAATATTTATTATTTTGCTGCTACTGTTGCTGAGGAAGATTACTGTAATCTAGCCTCATCTGTGTAACTATCACTTGTAGATATAGGTAGGTAGGTAGATAGATTGATAGGTAGAGACAGAGACAGAGATATAGAGATAGAGATAGAGATAGAGATGAAGATAGGGAGAGAGAGAGATAGACATTGGAGTAGTCTTAAGAAAAGGGAAGACTCAGGGTTCATATAGAATTATAAATTTTGGGGAATGTTACCCTTCTTTGTAGACAAAAACAGGGCAGCCATAGATAGGCATGCTTTTTTATTCATTTAGGTTCATTATCAATCTATTTCCATATTTCTGTTTATATAGTTGTTTCAATTGCCCTAATTTTTTGTTTCTTTTACTGGCAAAGCCCTACTTCCTTTTTCCAGCATTTTCAAAATCCCATTCTATGAGGACCTACTACGTAAATCTCAAGCACTAGGCAAGACAAAATATTTTTCATGACTCCTTTAGAGGAAGAGAAACAAATTAATATTGTGCAATGCATAATACAACAAAAGATATGCTTAGATTGTTTCGGAGGGAGGGTTCCTAATTCAGACTGGTAGAATAGTGATACAGAAATGATTCCTTGGGAAAATAGGACAAATATGGCAACAAGGGACAGAAAAAAATTGCAAAGAGAGGAGAAAAAAATGGAACTGGCATTTTCAAGGAGACTATTTCCCAATATATAAGGAAGAGAAAAACATCAAGGCCCATTAAAAAGATACTTGCATTATTGTGCAAAATGCCAATAATAGAAACCATAAAATTAAAAAAAAAACCTTGTGATTCTGTATTTTAAATTTTATAACTTTTAGCCTACTTCTATGAATCCGAAAGTCAAAAAAGAAAATCTCTGGAGAAAATATAAAAGTCTAGCTATGCCTAGGCAGGTACTACCCATCAGAATTTATACACTTTAATGTCCACTTACAATACATTCTGAGGCCTTGAATGATGGTCCTCTTGGAATTATCTGCCTGTTTCATTTCATTAGCACAATGATAATTGAAAAACGTATCTGTACTGAAATGAAGGGGCCAATGATGCAATATATCCTCCCTTCAATTTAGTGGTAAGGCATCAGCATATTTGCAGAGTTAATAGTTTGTATTTTTGGTTGTTTCCTCTTCCCTTTCCCAACTTTACCTTCTCCCAATATTAAGAAGTATATAGTATGTCAAAAAAAGTACACGGTGAAGTTTCCAGTAAAGTCTTACGTCAAACAACATGCTTCAACATGTCAGCAGGCACTCTTCAAGACACTCCACCAACTCTATTTTCCATATTCTATACCAAATTTTAATAGAAAAATAGCAAGTTTTGTATGGCAAATAAATGATAGAAAAAGAAAAAAAAAACCCACAGCACTATGGACTGCACAATGTCAGATATCATCTAAACATCTCGGAAAAGTGTGTTACTATCATTAACACATTACACACCTTAGCTTGCCTGGGAGGGATGTGACGTGTGAGTTCCTGTCATTTTAAAAATGAGAAACTGAGACCTTGGGCCTGAGTGACTCAGTGGCAAAGCCATGAAAATTCTGTTTTATGTATTAGTTATCTTCTTTCTTCTTCCTCTATCACCAGATACCTAAACAAGTGCATAGAATGTACTTCCTCCTCTGGCATTAAAGGACAGTTCTTTGAGAAAGGGGGTTTGCCATAGTGGACAGTGCTCTGGGTACAATCAGATTTAGATCCTCATTCTTTCTTCATCTCAACCAGCTGGAAAACCTTGGTGGTATCATCGTCTCTAAATTGGAATTGCCATGAAGAACAACTGAGATGAAAGATGTAAAGATTATTTTCAATCTCTTCCTGCGTGCATTCCGGGGAATTGAGGCCCACCCAAATCCATAAACTGCTACTAATCATGTCTCAGCTGGCTGTATTGGCTGTCTTTGCAAGGGTCTTGCCTGCTCAGCTCCACCTGTCTTTTTGTATGCCTTTAAAATACTTTCTTAATAGAATTGTGGATAGCACGGCCTACATGTTCAAGAGGAAACCCCTTGTCACTCACCCACATGGGGTCCCTGAGGTCTGAGTCTTGCATGCGGATACAGTCCATACTGATCTCAATCTTGTTAGTTGCACCATTTTCTGATGATTCGTCCACAAAGTTCAAGTCAATGGGCTGGACTGAACATATAGGCCTAATGGAAAGGAAAGGAAATGTGTGTTAGACAAGGGAAGCAACTAAAACACACTGTACATGATTTCTGCTTCAGAGTTAGCGAAGCTGATTACTTGCTTAGAGTCAGAAAGTGTAATCCTAGCTCAACCTCTTTCCAGATGTATAATTTCAAGCAGTTCAAATCTAAATGTTTTTTGTTAAATAAGAATCATGACCCCTGCACTCCTCAAAGCACTGCTGGATGGAATGAAGGACAGAACAAATGAGTCAGAGATAGAGTACTTTGTACCATAGGGTCCTTAGTGTTCTAATACTCCATTCCTTAATTTATTCATTTCAATCCTGCGTTTAATAAAGAAGTACTTATTATTACTTATCTTTCATAGAAAGATAAAAATGTTCAACAAAATGTAGGGTTTGGTCTTCTTGGGCATGCTTGTGTTGCCACTATGGATAGGTCTTCAAGCTAAAGGAATAGATTTTGAGTATCAAAGAGACATTGGGGAAGCTGTTTCAGATTGTTCAGGAGATCACTTGAAGAAGCTCTAAAATTATATCACTTTTGGATAATCATCATCTTTTGATATGAGAAAATGGACAAACAACCACTGGATGATATTAGAAACTGTGATGATATTAGAGATAATAAATTTCTTCAACATTAACTAGTTATTTACTGATTCTAGAAATGTATCGTCAGCAATATTTTATTGCATATTTTATTGCATATTTATTCCATATGTATCTAGCTTTAATAGTTCAAGTACAACATTTCTTGTTTATTGGATACTTACTGTTCCAGAAAATCCCATATATGCTGGAAAACCTCTGGACTGAGAAATTCACTTGTCTGTGTGCTCTGGGACATGGTAGATCGGTAATAACTTTCTTTCCAAGAGAAATGAGCTGGGGTTTCTACGAAACTTAAAAGAACAAAAAAGAAGCTAAGATTGTACTTTCTGTATTTATGATAACGAATATTTAAATCAAAGCACAGCCTATGAAGAAAACATCGAGTGAACCTATAAAATCATGCAGGAACATACCGCACATTTTAGAAGTTGTGCAATTGGTGTTTCTTTAGAACATTATGGATCCCATTTTACCATAAATTCACAGACTTCCAAGTCTTTATCGAAGTTCATCTTTCCTAATTAAAAATATGATTATTATGTGTTATACTGCCACTATCCAATATTTGCGTTCTGCAGATTTCAAAAAGAAAATAAACATTCGCTCATTAAGTCTGACAGCAAGTCTGACCTTTCATTAATTGTGTCAACTGGTTACCTGTCTATTCTGCCTCCAGCAGGTAAGAAATAGAAATAGAAAACAAAAAGGAGGTCAGAGAACTTAAATTTCAGCCTCAGATTTATCACCCATCTTTAGTGTCACACTCAAGGATGATAAATTGAAAACTCTGGACCTCAGTATTTTATTTTTTAATCACTATTTACCTTAGTGTGTGCATGTGGCTGGTTCTTAAATGGAGAATTCTGTTAGAATAAGATGTTTGCATAAGCAAACATCTGAATACTCTGCCAATTAATACCATTTCTGTTTGTTTCATTTTGTTACTGGGTCCTCAAATTTATACACACACACACACACACACTTAAAGTTGATGCCTGTTTATTGGAAGGGAAATATTAGCTGTCTCAGGTGATGCCTTCTCCAAATTTGAATATTTACTGTGCAGAGTCACTGTGATGACCAGCAGACTAATTTTATCCCAGAATGAAATTAATGCAGCTCTTAATCATTACTATTCCTATCATAAAGAGATAAATAGTACGCTAGGATAATCAATCTTCCCAAATTTCAAATGTGTGTTTTCATCTAGTCGCATAATAGAAGATAATAGCACTGAATTTATTAATGATTTCCTAGCTACCTGCAACAGCACACTAGCACACTTATTTGCTGAAATTGAACATATAGAGAATGCGTATTATTTCCAGGAAGCATAATGGGCACTGGAAATAAAAAGACTGTCTCATCCCTCTGGTGTTATGGTGTAGAAATAAAACAGAAAAGCAGACCTATACTAAATATGGTAACAGGGTAGACAGAGCTACAAAAACACAAAAGTGAAATTTATAACCTCATCTGCAGGACCAAGAAAAGATACAAATGATGAGGAGAAATTAGCCAGGACAGGTAAGAGTTAATGGTATAGAGTGGACAGTCTATGGTAACAGCATAAACAAAGTATTAAAATGGAAAATGGCTTGGTGCATGTGAGAAAATTATAAACAACTCTATGATAGTATGGCCCAAAAATTTTGGACAGAAAATGTCGGAAAATGCTACAGGAGAGAAAAATAGAAGCTTATATGCAAATTAAAAAATTTTTGGATACTTCAATACTTGTTAAGTGTTTTTAAATACTTCTTTTTTTTTTTTTTTGTGGGTACCGGGGGGTCGACCTCAGGACCTCGCGCGCCAGGAGGCGCCCGTGTTGCTGAGCGATATCACTGGCCCTTTTTTCGTATGTGGGTTCCGGGAGTTGAACTCGGGCCCTCGCGCTTGCCAGGCAGGTGCTTACGCCGCTGAGCCATCTCACCAGCCCAAAGTGTTTTTAAGTGAACATTGTATTTTGAGACAATTGTAGATTCATGTATAGTTGTAATGTGTTATAAAATAACACAACCAGAATACATATGCACATTGATAGGATCTACCAATCTTATGCAGAACTTTTCAGTCAGTTGCAGGCACCTATACTCACTGGTGTGTGTATTTAAATCTGTACAAATTTATCACATCTGTAGGGTAGTTCATTTATCATCGTAGTACTAAGGAATTTGAAATATGATATGGACACTGATTATTTTGTATTGATTTAGAATTTATATGGAAGAAGGGTTACCACAAGTCAGTTTATATGTGAAGTCATTATTTAGAGAGTTTCTGCATTAGTACAGTAAGAGAATAAGAGGAAGAATTGGAGCTGGAGAAAACAGAGACAAATTTGATTATTAGTGAGAAGGGTAAATCATACATTGGTTGTATTATTATTAAGGGGAGAAGGAAAACTCAGGCACATTCCAGCTTGCTTGAACTGGGTGTTTGAGATTCCAAGGACTACATCAGTATATACAGCGGAGAAATCTGGCTTGGAGAAGAGGATACGGTGAGTTGCATCTCAGCATACTGAGTTTGAAGTACCCGTGAATGAATTCACGACAGTGGCTCTCTCTACAGAACACACAGGCTCTGAAAAGTTTAGGGCATCTGGCAAGGAAACAAAGTTTTTCTAAATGATCAGCAGTACTATGTAGATAATGGATTCAGGAAGATAAGACTTGAGAAATTGGTTTCACATGAATAGGTCACTGGCAACTTGACACTCATACTATCTGTATATTCAAATTTCAGTGATTTTAGGATTAAAGAGGGAGGTATAGAGGAAATGTTATTTTGTTTCAGTTCCATTAGAAGAATCTGAATTATGCCTAAAGAGGAAAAGTGGAAAGGAAGGATCCAGAAAAAAAGAGAAAACTCAAGAAGGGAAACTACGTGAAGGAAAAGAAATGGTGTGTAGAACAATCTTGGCAGAGGAATCAAGGATATGAGTAGAGAGGATGGGCCAGAGAAATGTCCACGGCATATAGAGGCTTGTCCCTCTTTTGCTATTCAGGAAGAGAAGTGAGGAGAATGGAAGTTCGTCCAGAGTTTCATAGCTGTTAGCAGCGACATTAAACACAGGCAGTTCCTGAGAGTCAGAAACGAGGGCAGGGGTTGGAGAGTTAAAGCAATAGTAATTAGACAGAGGGAGGAAGCAGCACATCTTTGTGGAAATTAGTGAAGAAATAAAGATAGGCGATGGTTAGAACCTATGCTATTTTCTTTTTTTCTGCCTCAGGGAAAGTGATAGTTTCTCTCTCTCTCTCTCTCTCTCTCTCTCTCTCTCTCTCTCTCTCTCTCTCTCTCTCTCTCTGTACTGGGTATTGAGCCAAGGTTTGCCCTAAGTTAACTCCCCAGTCCTTCTTATTTATTTACTTACCATTTATTTTATTTGGAGACAGAGTCTCACTAAGTTGTCCAGGAAGAACTAGAACTTGTGATCCTTCTGCCTTAGTCTCCCAAAAGAACATCACAGACTATGGAAGTTGGTGGTATCCTTACAGGATTATCTAATCTTGCTTTCTCATTTTGTAGAGAGGCTGAAACCTAAATATCAAGAACTTGTCCTAGATCCATTGTTATGAGGTGGTGTTGGCTAATAAAAATAGAATGTTAAATTTTCCAAGTCAATTGTTAAAGGCAGTCATTGTTAGGAAACAACACTAACTTATATTAAAATGCAAAGATAATAACACTCAACACTCATCTCTTCCTATCATCATGCTCCTGAAAGGCACTTAAAAAAAGAATATAGTTAAATTGTTCAGATCTCAAAATATTGGAATCACTTTGGAATTGAATGTGCTCCTCTGTAATAATGTAGTTCAATTAAAGATTTTGTGTACAAAATTTCAATAATATTATGTGGAAGGCCGTGTAGAGGATTTAATGAAGAATATGAGATGTGCTTTTTGAAGCTTTTCGTAGTGGAGTGGTAAAAATGGAACACCTTGAATATTTGTCTAATTTTTACTTTTCTGTGATAAACTTTTGTGTTCTGACTCTTCGTTTCCTCCTGGACTAGGACCTTCTTAAGGGCCAAAAGTCAACATCGGTTCTTGCCTGGTAGGAAAGAATCACCGATTATGGCAAGATTTATTTAGAGCCTGCTTTGTGAGTTTACACAAGATGACCCCTCCAGGCTCAGAAAGGAAGAGGAATTTATTGAAGGTCACTCAGCTTGGAAATGATAAAGCTGGGAGTTAAATTTAAGACTGTATTCCTTCAAAGTCACGCTTTATTGAATCACATATATGATTTTTAATCTTTGTTCAGAATAAATATTAGGAAATATGAAGTTTTCATTGTTAGGATTAGTTTTACTATTAAAAAAATATCTGCTAATTCTATCTCATGACAGTCTTCATCACTGTCCCACAAGATAAGTAGGGAATATGGCAAAAGGAAACTGATAATGATAACTGAATGCTATTTACAGAATGTCTGGCACATTTGTAGGTTCTAAATGGCTCACAGGAGTTGACTCACATGTTTTGTAAAAAAGACAGTTGAATTTACTATTTCTCAAGGGAAACTGACCTCTCAAATACGCTCGGAGTATCTTCACTCCTTAGATAAAAATGGTTCAAAATTCAGAATATGACTTCACCTTCTTTTATCCATCCATCTATCCATCCTTCCATCTACCCATCTAGCCATCCATCCACTCTATCAATCATATTAGTAGTGAACCCTTTCATACCAGCTTCTCTAGATTTTCCATAAAATGTGTAACCTGGTTAGGCCCTGGAGCATTTGAGATTATACAATTCCTTTGACATTTTCATTTTAGAAATCATTTCTATTCATTTAGATTACTCTGTTATGCTCACTTTCATTTTTAATCATCATACTTTTAAAGATGCTAAGGGACACATTAATGTCTTTTTAATGCATTGCTTCTTTACTGTACCCAACAATCCCTAAGGGCCCTGGAGGACTAAATGTATTCATGTTTGAGTTAAATCTCCTCAAAATTTCCTTCATCTACTCTGAATCAGGCCCATTAATATCTTTCCTTCCTTACATGGAATTTTTTGCTTCCAACTCCATGCTGAAAATGAATAGTCCATTTATTTTTCTCTCCATCCATCTCAATTCTAACGCGTACGTCAGTTCTGCTCTTGGCAAACACAACTTAAAAGGACAAAATGCATTTAGAGCTTATCTAATGCCTTGATATTTCAATTTATCACAATTTAAAAAATAAAATACCATAAGCAAGGAAATCTTTTTATATACTACTGAACTGATAAATTCTTAAGGAAATCTCTTTTCTATACTCATTTCCTCTCTATCATCTTTAGAAGCCTTTTATTTCCCCATCACAATGTTTCCTAAGAATTGATTATTTTCAGCTTGCTTGTGCATGACACCTTCCTGTGTATTCCAATCCTAAATCTCTCCTAAACTTCCTCACACCTACCATCAACTAAGCAACGATTAATTCTGATGGAGTGTTCTTTTTCCCTCCGGAGTATCAAACCCTCTAAGTCTTTTATCGTATGTTCTACTCTAGCCAATCCAATTTCTATCTTGAAGATAATGTTTATATCTCTGTCTATAGCCTCCTTCTCTCACTCTCCCTACCCACTAAAATTTCTTTCTGCCTTCATTTGCCCATATTCTCTCCTAAATTATGTACCTATATGTGATGATCAGCCTTTCACAAACAGCATTCTCTTCTCTTTTCTTCTCTTCCCTTCTCTTCTCTTCTCTTCAGCATTTTCTTCTTCTCTTCTCTTCTTTCTCTTTTCTCTATTCTTTTTTTTTCAATCCTTTTCCTTCTCATCCTTCCTTCCTTCCTACCTTCCTTCCTTCTCTCCTTCTTATTTTATTAGTACATGTTTACAGTGCACAATTATTACATTTATTGTTTGCACATGTACATAACACATCCTAATTCTTTCTATGTCCCCTTCCTCTCCTATTCCTTCTTGCTCCTTCTGACTCCTGCTGCCTTTCCCACTTGCAAAAGCTCTATTTTCATTTTTCTTCAATTCTCTTTCTTTTCTTTTTTTTTTTTATCCTTTCTCCCTTCTTTCCCTGCCCCTCCCTCAGGTACCCCTTAACTGACTCAGAGTTGATAGTCACTAACTTCGTGACCTGAGTAAAATGCAGTCACATCTTTCTTTGCCTCTCGTTCTGTCAGGTAAATCTTCACATCCAAATTATTCAGCCAGATTTATGCTGCAGGTTAGTGTGACCTCGTACTCCACCATCTTTCCGCAAGCCATATCCTTTTACATTTGCCAACACCCAGCTTGAAACTCGGCTCAGGAGAAAGGGCAAAATTTTTTGCATTTTTTTTCCTTTGGACTAACTGCCTCAATTTAGCATGCTTTAAGTATTTGTGTTTTCATTTAATTCTACTATAATTTATCCATGTTGAAATGTTATTTTGATTTTTTCAAAATAAGGTCTATGTTCCCAACTAATAAGTAAGGAACTAGAAGTCAAAAACATAATATGTAACTGGATGTTTACATGAAAAAACTGTAAAATGGAAAACTTGGAAAGGAAGAAAGGAACACAGAAGTTATATGACTGTATCTTTGCATTCTTACATTTTAACAGAATCCCTGACATAACAACAGCATTCATATTCATTATACGAATGACCTTAGGCCTCAGAGTTAAAAACACAGATTGACTCATCATAAGGTTTTTTTTTTTTTTTTGAGACAGGGTATCATGATGTAGCCCATGTTGTCCTTGAACTGGTGGTTATCCTCCTGCCTCAGCCTCCTGAGTGCTGGAATTACAAACTTGTGCCACCATGCCCGGCTAGCTCATAAGTTTTTGTTCTTTTTTCTGTGCTAGGAACTGAACCTAGAGCCTTACTCATGCTAGGCAAGTTCTGGATCACTGAGTTACAACCTCAGTGGTCTTTCTGATATACAAGACTGACCTCTGTAGAGAGTGAAGTGGATATTTTGCAAGAATAAGACAGCAAACATTAAAAAATCAAGCACAAGAATGCAGAGATATCCCTCAGAAGCCCCCGAGGACTCAGAGGTAATGATACAGTCCACTAAGCAATGTTCCAGAGGTGATCCTGTGGTATCCAAAGAAGTATACATGGTGTATACAATTCTTGGTTTCAAAAGAGCAGAAAAGTGTGTATTATTTTCAGAAGTATTTGTATTGCAATATGAAAAGAAAAATAAAGTTCTATTTAAAGAGTGTATGTTTAAATCCAAAGATGGTGGCACTTGACTGTAATCCCACTACTGTTGTAGGCCGAGGCAGGTTATTTAGCAACCTGGTGAGAGCTTGTCTCAAAGTAAAAGTTTTAAAAAAGAAAGAAAATAATTCTAGTATGATAGCATCTGCAAGAATAAAATATCTAAGAATGAATTTGGCCAAGAAGGGGTAAAATTTCTATGCTGAAAACTGTAAAATAGAGTTAAAAAGAGGCCTTGGGGGGTATTCAATGCAAAGGTCCTGGGTTTAATCGCCAGTACCACACACACACACACACACACACATGCATGCATGCACACACACACATGCATGTATGCATTCAATTATCTAGGAAGTTCAGCTATAACAAATGGTATATTTCTTAACCACTCCTAGTAGATAAGTTTTATTTTTACTTAATGACTCATTACTCATTACAGCACTTTTTTTCTTCTTTTCTGATCAATATCACATTTTGTCTTAAGATACATGTTTTTATTTATAGTGTCTATAGTATTGGAGATAAGAAATTCATTTTAGTTTCTTCGCTTTGTGATTTCACATTCTAGCACAGTACCTGGCACAGAATAGGTATAGAGTAAGTGCTTATTGAAGGAAATATTTGAAAAGTAGAGTGTAAATAGCAATGCCAACATCTGTAGCAGAAACAGTGGCTAACATGTGATTGTTTCCATGAGCAACGTGCCTGAAAGGCACTGTTTAATTTCAAAACACCCTAAGAGGTAGATACCGATATTATCCCATTTTACAGATAAGACAATGTTTAAGGTCACATGAGAACTGAAAGCATGAGATTCTGTTGGCAAGGATATGACTTCAGAGTCCTTAATCTGCCATTTTTGAGGTTAACTCTAGACAAATGACTCAACCTCTCTGAGCCTCAGTGCTCCTATATGTGTCAGTGAGAAAGAGCGCAGCGCCTTGCTCACGGTGAGGGGGGAGGCTGGAATCCTCACTTTTGAATGTTACTCTACTTCCCCAGGAGGGGGGAGCAGACAGCACCCCTTTAAGGTCAACAGAACCAGGTGGAGTACATTTAGAAAATGCCAATTTCTTGTCCCTGTGTCCAAGAGATTCTGTTTCAAATGATATGACATGAGACCCACAAGTCTGTACTTAAAAAAATCTGCACTTGAAAATACATGGTTTCAGCATACATCCAAATTTCAATCCTACAGGATTGTTTTATTAAAGACAGAGTGTCTCAATTTGTCTGCATTTTCTCTAAATATTTATCTTTAAATAAGTAAGGTATCATCATCTTGTCCATTCAGATCTCTGTTCAGATTTCTCTCTCTCTCTCTCTAATTCTAGAGCTCAAACACAGGACCTTCTGCATCCTATACAAATACTCAATCAGTGAATTCCACTCCCAGCACTTGCGTATCATTTTAATACTTGAAAAACAGTACAGTATAATCACCTACCATCAATATTATATAATACATCCTAAATGCTCTTTGGATATTAATGCATTTAATTATTTTATCACCATGTGATAGTAACATTTTACTATTATAATATTCACTTTATTGAAGACGAAACTGTGGTACAGAAAGCTAAATAATTTCTCCCAAATAGCATACATAGTCAATGAGAAGAACAGAGATTCAAGCCTAGCAGGCTGTCTCCCGAGCCTTGAGTCCTCAGCTTATCACAGGGAGCTGACATCCTTAGGGATGGACAGAGGTCAAAGCCCTGCCTCACAGACCTGATGCCTTGAAGACCAGGATCTTGGTTAAGTCCCTGCCCCTCTCCAAGGTTCAAGTTCCTCTTCTCTGAAGTCAGCAGTTGTCTCTGAAGAGCTCTAAGCCCCCATGCTCCAAAGATTCTATCATTTTAGTACAAGGTGAGAGATACAAATCAAAGTCTGCTCTTCTGAACATGGATAACCAGTTTTCCCAGACCCATTTGTTAAAGGGGGTGTCTTTGGGTATGGAGGATAAAGAAGGAAGAGTAAAACAGGATCGAGATGGGGCCCCGAGCTAAATATAATCACTATGTATCACAAACATATACTAATAAAAATTAAAGATTCTGTCATTCACTTTATAGAAGACTTTTGTCCCTGTTATTGGATGGACCAAGGCTCAAAGGTAGCTGACAGTGAAAACTTTCTCCTTCTTGTAGTTTTGCCCGCATTATTGTTCTTTCTTTACCTGGTAATTCAAAACACTTCCTTCTGAATCATTCATCCTTTGTTATTCCTTCTTGCTGGGGAAAGTAAATGTACTGTGTCCAGGGAAGGTAGAGCTCTCTTTTGACCTCAGCTGTCTTTATTTAATCTGGCTTCCAGAGTGCTTTCACCTGAACCCAATAACTCTCCCTGGAAGGCCCACAGCTTCTGGTCTCTCTCCTTTGGATCAACCCACAGCTAATTCATGCTCGGTGATTTCTTCTCTCTCTGTTCTTATCTCATCTCTTAACTTGCTGTGGTCCCTTCCCAGGGTTAACCTCTCAGGCTTCCCTAAAACCTGTGGTTCTTAAGCCTAGAAACACTGCAGTACACCGAAGATGCTTACAGTACGGATGATTGAGCGTGACCGCGGTCGAAAGCAATCAGAATTTCTCAGAGTGAAGTCTGGAAAGGAATAGTATTTAAAAGCGTAGAAGTTCCACAAGAGATTCCAAAGTGTGGTAGGGTTAGGAACTATTGACATAAAGTCCCAGTGATTCCCCAGTGGAGAAAAGAAACAGATCAAAATCATCTGGGCAGCTGGATATGACTTAGTCCAGGAAAAACGTTTAGGAAATGCCTCCCAGGTGGTTTGAAAAAGTCCCTTCAAGAAACAAAGTTCTAGTTGAACCTAAGGCTGGATGGATCACCGTATCTCCTGTTACTCGCCTTTGCAGAATAACCCTGTGCTTCATATTGCAGCCTGCTCCAAGCTAACATTTCTAGTCGTGAATTTCCGTGCAGAGAAAAAAACACTTGGCAGCAAAAGCCACATTCTTTGATCCTGTCTGAGCTAGCTGGCTAGGTAACTATAGGCATCTCTTCCCCTCCTTAGGCTTTATTCCCCTTATGTGTGAAAGAAAGCTACTGGATGACTAGATAAGTGCTCAGCGTCCTTCCTACTTTATTCTATTATTTTAAGGCCTACAACCTATTGTTCTTCACTACTGCACAGCCAGCCCCGGTTTTTTCTAGGTTCAGCTGACAAGAGCTGCAGTTCTTCTGGGCACTCCTACCCTGGGCACCTGGTGAAGATGGCCCACTGCACCGTGGCTGCAGACACCTTACGACACCTGGAGCTATCTCAGTGGGCTTTTGAGGTCAGGTTAGGAGGCCCAGGCAGGAGGATTGAAAGTTCGAGCCCAGCATGCCCAACTGAGCAACTTGGCCAGCCCCTGGATCAAATTAAAAAGTAAAAAAGGGCTAGGGCTGCAGCTCAGTGTGAGGATCCTGGATTCAATCCCCAGTACCACACACACATAAAATCTGTATATACATTTATTTTTTCAAAGGTATTACACTTGATAGAAGTTACATGACAGTTTTCTCAAGCTGATGTCTGGATCGGTGTGAAAGAGATTTAGTACACTATTCATTATGAAATGAAATATGATTGACCCAGATGAGCATGTGCAGTTATACGGTGGGTTTATTGGAGAGAGTTAAACGGACATTGCTCATTTAACAACCCGGTTCCATTCCTGTGACTAAATGAATTGGTGGCTAAATGAAGAACTGTATATAGTACGTATATTACAATATCCAGAACAAAGAAATGGTCAAAGGAAGCTCCAACTTGATGACTTTGTTTTTATTTGTGTAATTCTTACATGCAGCACTGTAATGTATAACAGAACATAAAACTACAGTACTATACTGTACAGTACAATCAACAACAATTACAGTACTACATAAACAAGGTGTATTGTACAAAAAAAATACACAGAGGCTCTATAAGGAACATGTACAGAACTGTCCAAATAAAAAGCTGGGTCATAAGTCCGAGCGGTGGGTTGTTAAGTCTGAGCAGAATGCCTCGGTTGCAAGTCTGAACAGTCAGTAAACAGGTACGTCAGTGGAGGCGAATGTATGGCACACATGTTATTTGTTTTTCTTTTAAAACAGAAGATAGTAAGGTATGAATTGGCTTTTCTAAACCTCACTATTCAGGTTTCATTGCAGTGTTGGCATTTTATGATAAATAAATGGGTTTTGGGTTGCAGTTTGGGGACTTGTCTCTAAAGGGTTCACCATCACTGAGGTAGGTTGTTAAATAAGGAATATCTGTAATACAGTAATGGTTCGATGTTGACCTTATGGGGAAATTTGATTTGGTGCTCGTCCAATTTGAGAATCGTGGAAAGAATTAAGCATTAATTTGTGAACCGAATTTATTGTACCTCAGTTCAGGAACACTTCTGTTTGCAAACAATTCAGGTGGCAAACAAATGCATTTGGCAAATATTTTACATTCATTCACAAACTCCACATTGGGTGACAAACACAACCATGGCCACCTTCTCCACACAAACACAAATGCAGCCATCTTCTCCAAAATTGTACAACAAATTAAATTCATAAACCAAGGCACCACTGTAACTACTTAATTGCAGATTGTTGAAACATGGGAGAAGATTTAAGGCAGAAAACTTTGTGTGTGTGTGTATGTGTGTGTGTGTATGAACAGTTTGGTTTTAACACATATGTACTAACATTTCAGGGAGGTGCTTCAATCAGTAGCATGACTTAGATTTAAAGATACAAAGAGATTCAGATAACTCTTGCATGAAGGAGGTAAGGGCTATGATAGGCAGATGGACTGAAGAAAAGAGTTAGAAAAATAGATTAATGCAGCATGGGAGTGAGAAAAGAAGGCAAATAGGAGAAATGTTATTTTATTTGGGGTCTCTTAAAAAAACTGAGCTATAAAACTCAGGATACCATAAAATTATTCAGTTTTGTGGGAGTATGAGCTATGTATATGTTCTTTGCATCTTCACCGTGATTAGTGATGAGAAAGCTGAAGAACTCCTTTTCTAATGCTCTAATGGTATCACGCCAAGGCTGAAACTGAGCAAGAACAAAGATTAGCAAACTCTGTCTCTTGGAAGGGAGGTGATCATGAAAATAATATTTCTAGGGTCTTTTGAGACTGAAATTCAAAATAAGTGAAGGATAAAATAAAGCCTGTAAATTATCACATTATTTCCATAATGTACTCCAAGTCCAGTCATGATGAATCTTTAAAAAATTTTTATAATGTAAATTCATCGAAATAAAATGGTTTTAAGGAAACATTCTATTGCTGGAAGTTCGTCCTTATTTAAGAGAAGACCGAATGAAAATACGTTTTACAAAAGGAGGCATGTACACAAAAGGGATGTATCAATACACTTCAAGACAAGAACGTGAAAGTCAATTCAGAAGCATTGAGCATCCATTAGGAACAAGAATTTAATTTTTTTATTAGTACACATTTGCCATACACAGTGATTACATTCACTGTGGGGAGTTAGTACATGTACATGACACATTTAAATTTTTCTCATTCTTTTCTCCTCCTCTTTCCTCCCTCCCTCCATCTCTTTGTCCCTTTCTCTTTTGTAAAAGATCTATATCCCTGTTTCCTATTATTTTTTATTCTGCTCTATAAATTATTTATATTGGGTTTTTTCATATAAGAGAAATTATGTGATATTTAAGCTTGCTTGTGTGATTTCTTTCATTTAACATCATGATTTGAGGAACATGAGTTTTAGAATCCTAGTTTTTCCGCACTACAGATGTTTGACCTTGAGCAAGTTACTTCAACTTTCTAAATCTCAATTTCGTCATATGAGGAACAAGAATAAAAACATTATGCTTTTGTACAAGTAAACGAGACATATATACAGTTTTAATACAGGACTTGGAAGATACTCTGTAAATGGTATGTAATGCTCATTACTACTTTAAACTGTGGTCCAAAGTTAAATCCCTGTCCCTCTGAGATAATGAGTCACAAGGGCTACAAAGAGAATGTGGTTCAGATCCTGGAATCTCGGTATTCAGGTAGAATTAAAATTATTTCTTAAACAATTCCATGGCCTCTGGACTTTTTAAACAAAAGAGTACCAGACAAACTAAATCAGTGCACAGAGGTGTGTACAGTGATAAATCTTTACTATTCCACGTAAGAATCTTTGTGGTTTATGGATGGTACCCAAATTCTTCATATGGCTAGCTGTTCTAATTTTTTGTATCAGATTTACATACCATGGTGGCTGTACCACAAACCACCAGACATTCTCAGATTCAGCACCTGTGACCAAGTGTTAAATTTATAGAGTCATTTACCATCAATATCATCATGTAATTGCAACCAAATTTTACTGACATGGATACATCTAATAGGTTTTAGTGTTTATTATGGCATATTCCCTAGAAGAACTGTGTAGCACATTCTTTTTTTTTTAATTTACTCAAAACTATGGTGAAAGCTTTTTTTTTTATTAGTAGTACATGTTTGCAGTACATACATTTTACAGTCATCTTGTGGAGTGGCTACATGTAAATAATACAGCTTGTTTGTTTTTTTTTAAATCTACTTTCCCTTCCCTTCTCTCTCCCTCCCTCCCTCCTCTAATTCCCCTATTGGCCACCAACGGGACTTTATCAAAGACTAATGTGTACCCATGAGAGACAAAATCTTGAAACAGAAGTCTTTAAGGCACAACTATGCTATCAAACATCACTAAAGTGTACAGAAAGGAAACTTCTCATGATTTCCTGGCAATGTACTACAAACAAACACCTTAACAAACGTCTGCCCAAACAAGATTTTTTTTTTTCTGTACAGTACTTGTCTTCTGATGTTGCTATCTCTGCATTGTTTTCTTTTATATTCTGAGCCTGAGCTCAGATGAATGATTGCCAAGTCTAGTCTCTTTGCATGTCTCTGGAAGTTTCAGGGCAAATTCAGCACCAGGGCTGGGAGGAAATACTTAACAATGACTGCCTTCCCAAAGGTCATGGTGGAGTGTCTGAGCCCAGAATTTGAAAAAAGAGCACCTCAACTTTAATAGTACCTTTCAAAATTTCAACTTACCAGTGTCCTGTTGCCCTGTGCCCTCTCTCTGTCTCTCTTTCTCTCCCCCCTCTCTCCCCCCTCTCTCCCTCTCTGTCATACACACACACTTCTATTTACAAAGTCTTTAAATTCACTTTCAGGTAACAATAATACAGCAAGGAATATCTGTGACTACTACATATAATCTGTATAATTGAAAATCCAACTTTGTTCTGATTGCTTTTTGATTGCCCATGTGTTAAGAATAAATGGGAATTATCAAAATCATACCTGGGAAAGAATGAAGACCAAGCTTTAATCACACTCACCATAATACACAAAAAAAAACCTGCCACTTCATCAAATAGCTCTCAATTAGTAATTTATAAATTCTCTTGAAAGATCTAGAAATTGATTTATTACTTATTTTGTAATATAAATAAAAATAGGTTGTTTATTAATATAATTTGCAATTATAAATGTTACAAAAGCATCAGTTACAAGTATGACAAGGGGTATAAATTCTTTTTCCAGGAAAAATATGCCTAATATGTTAGGAATTTAATAATTTTTAGGTCACGTGTTATAGATGTGAACTCGTAATTTAATTATTTAACTGTAGTATTTATAAGAGAATATTTTGGGGAAAAGATTTTATTATTATATGCTAGACTTCAGTCTCCAATATTTTTCACAATTCAAAGAGTAAATAAATCATGGCAATGGTTAGCTTGACTTCCTGAAGTTAAAAGTGAATCAGTCCATTGGGGGTGAAGTACTTTAATCCTGCTTCCTAAAGGTATGTTTTAAGAGGAACTTGCTTCAAATGAAGGAAACTCATCTCAGGAAAATGAGCTATTTATTCAAGAACTTGAAGATCACAGAAAAGCATCAAAAGCTGGTATTTGTTTCTGTGCAAGAAGAAATACTCATGTGTAGATTGTTTACTTGAGCACTGATAACCAGGCTCTTCTCCAGAGTTAAAACAAGTTAGTAGTTTGTCCATTCATTTAACAAACATTTACTGAGTACCTATTCCTTGCCAGGCAGTATGTTAAGTGTCATAAATACAAAGAATAAATAGAATGCTATGAGAGCCCAAGGGAAGTAGGGGTACAGGGTAGACATGAAGGCCAGAGAACTGTTAGAACTACGTTTCAATCAGTATCTGACCCTTGAGCCAAATGATCAGGAATTCCAGTGCTGACCTACCTGTCTGTGCTTCCTGGCACCTCTGGGCGTACATACATGTGGCGGTGCACTCTTGGAATTCCAGCCCTCTGGGAGGCCGATGTAGGAAGATTACAAGTTCCAGCCCAGCTCGGGAAACCTAGACTACGTCTCAAAAAATGGCAGTGGGACAGCTGGGGATGTAGCTCAGTGCCAAGGCCCTGGGTTCAGTCCCCAGTACCACACACACACACACACCCAGCTGGTTTAAGATTATAAGAAATAAATGGGCTTTACTGAAGAAAATGTAACCAATTGAAGGGAAATGGATTATTTTATTTTTCTACTTGCCAGAGATAGAAGGACAATGGATGGCCAGTTATCTTGGTCCAACTTCAATAAAAGGTTCTGACACAGTTTGGACAGTCTATTGCGTTTCACTCTCTGAACGCTTGTTTTCTTTTTTTCTGTCTACCTGGATTATCTCCATCTTTATTTATTAAACTCCCCATCCTTCAAAGCCTGGAGCAAATATTGCTTCCACCTTGAGACATCTGACCTCTCCAGATGGAATTTGCATTTCTCATCCTGTGCACCTACTGCGATTTTCTTAACAACTCTAGTAAACCACTTCACTGAGCTTACCTTACGTTTGCTCCATTGGTGTGTATGAACTTTGTCTTACGTAGCTTGTTATTCTCTACTTTATCCGGCACAGGATCTTGCACATATAACCTTCAGAAGATCCCTGTTGAATTAAATTCCTCTCCTTTTTTTTTAACCTCCTTTGGGCAGTAGCAAATGGGTTCTTGGCCTAAAATTCCACAAGGCTGTTTCTGAAAAGCTAACTATAGAGAGAAAAATCTACATTCCCAATGATTAAACAATGGCCCCTCGCTCAGCTAGAAGATCAATAACATCGGCTTTCACCTCTGATGACACACAAACCACGCCACTTTGCCCTAGGCATGGGCATAACTACCAGTGTCTCCGCATAATATTTCAAACTCTCCAAGAGAACAGAGATGCATTACAATTGATGAAAACACTCTGATATTGAACTTATTTATAGATTTTGGAGAAGACAGAGGCAGTTTGATGAGTGTACTGTTAAAACTCTAGGAACTTGGCAGCAGCCAGTGTACAGGAATTCCCCTGCTCTGCATTTTAACACTGCTGTGATTTGTAGACATCACTATTTAATGAAGCACACAGCTGTGCAAGAAGAGCAGAAGGCGGAGTTGAGTTGGGCAATTAGGAGTCAGCAGGAAATCTGGCAATCCCTGTCTTCTGGAATTTCCCTAACTGTCAAGCCACCCCTCCTTCCTTAGCCCTCCTCTAGCTCAACCTTCAGGCACTCTCTGAGATGACCATTTTATTAACCCAAATAATGGAGCAGGGAAATTGCAGTATTAGTCCTGCCCTTCCACTCATCTTCAGCAAGTATATTTTTGTAAGCCCAGGAAATAGAATTAAACAAACCAGCGAGATAAAATAAGAAACAATCCAAATCTTCAACTAAATGTGTAATGGAAATAGTGGGAGAAGCTAAATAAAAAATCTCTCTGGTTAATATTATAAATTACTTCTTTTCATTAAATTAGCCCTGCCCTGTCCTATTTTAACTATAAATAGAAGCTTCTAAAGCAGCAGTTTGAAAGCTGAGAGACCTTTTGGTGTTCTGTAAAGCTGATATTTGTAATTGAATTCAAATCTCATAAACCATATTTACAAAGGCCATTCTGGTATGCTTTCTGTTTTTTTCCTTGCCCAATTCCTTCCTCCAACACATACACAGCAACAACACACACACACACACACACACACACATACACAGTTTGACTTAATTGTATAGTCTAAGTCTAGTGAAATATGGACTGCTTTTGAAAACATGATAGATTCAAATAAATATTTGATAACAAGGGTGTCACACCAGTCTTTTTCTTCTATTACTAAGTAAATGATATAATCACAGTGTCTTACTTTCAAATAATTTAAAGTATTTATTAATGTATATACTAGGAGTGACCAAAAAATAGTTTTTAAATGTTTTAAAAATATTACAATAAAAGCCACATTGTTGTAAATCCCCACCAAAATCGTTCTCCTCACTTTGAGCATACTTATCTCAACATTCATGACACTTTCTATTTTTTGTTTGTTTGTCTTTGAGACAGGGTCTTGCTATGCAGTTCAGGCTGGCCTTGAACCCACTACGGAGCCCACGCTGACCTTGAACTCAGGGCCTCAGCTTCCTGAGTGCTGGGATTACAGGCATGTGGCACCATGCCCGGCCTGATGCCACTTTCTGGAACACATCTGGAAGTCCTCTTTTGTGAGTGTCTTCAGTTGAGCTGTCGTTAAGCCTTAATATTCTGAATTTATTCAAAATGCTTATCTTTCTTGGTCATTTGACTTTGGGGAAAAGCAAAAAGTCACACAATGTGAGATGCAGTGAGTAAGGTGGATGAGGACACAGTATCATGTTTTCACAAGCCTGCCTTTCCATGAGGTGACACTTGGCAGTGGCATTCACCATATTTTTTGATCACATCTCATAAAGACAGTCACAAAAGAGGACTTTCAGAACTGCTTAAAAAATGGCAACTATGATGGGACAAATGTATTCAAAGTGAAAGGTAGATTTTGAGGAGGATTTATGGCAATGTATCTTTTTACTATTAACAATTTTTTAAAAATATTTAAATATTCACCATATTTTTTAGTCGTTCTTTATAGTTATTTATTTCCAGGATTTTCCTGTAAAGCATAAGCAAAGTTAGAAAGGGTCCATATTATAGGTAGAGGAAATAGTAAAACGGGTATACTGTGTCGCCCAGGCCTGCAAAGAAGAACTAAATTCCTGAGGTCTACCGCCCTCCAATGCAGCTTTCCCCATGTAACACTAACACATACATTTTTGCCTTGTCCTCTTTGGAATTCTAAATCAAAGAAGAGGACTAACAATCCATGGGCATATTTATGTATTTATTTACTTATTTATTTATTTTTTTGGTACTGGAAATTGAACTCAGGGCCTTGCACTTGCCAGGCAGGTACTTGTGCCTCTGGGCTATATCCTCGGCCCATGAGCATATTTATTAAAGACAACATAAATTTTAAAAGCAACTATAATTGAGTTTGAGATTTTTGGCTCCTTCATGGAGAAAGAAAAGAAATAGCTAAAGGAATAATGAATGGGTTAGCCAGAGATACAATCTAGCTGCTTGTTAAACCTCTGTGAAGCAAACCTTAATAAATTTATAAATTTAACTCTCAAAAAAGGCTATTTACATTATCAGCAGGAAAACATTGCAATCATTTGTTATAAAAGCAATTTTCCAATCACATCAGAAAAAGAAAAGCAATAGTTTAATACCGTATCTTCCTTGTTGTCAATAAAGACAAACAATTGCTGACATACATATGTGAGAAAGTCTCTATTTTAGCTAACATAAATTAAATAATAACATGATGTCTTAATAGTATTATAATATGACAGTGGAGTAAGACTGAGAAGAAATATGAAAGGAAGAAAGAAATGAAACATACAAAACTACATGGGGGAAAAACAAGGCATACTATATTAACTTATATTCCTGGAAGAGGGGGACATGATTGCTTTTTGTAGGGACTATGGAAAAATAAAGCAGCTAAAATTTCTGAAGCACAGTGCAAAGTTTCTTAACTTTACTCTTCTATCAATATCTCTAAGCCATAGAACACTTTGTGGGTGTAAATAAATCTATGATGAGTAATCATTTTTTAAGAATTATACAAAGTAAAATTGTCTCTTTGCATATTATGTTATTTTATAGAAATGTAGGCAGTGTTCATTATAGTGGGTAAGAAAGTAGCAGAAAATGAAGGAATCAGTGAATGAACTCCGGGTGTCTGAATGCCAGGTGGGTTTTGGAGTTTGAGCGTCTGGTTAGCCCGCTGTAGGTGTATTTACACACGCTCCTCTCTATAACCTGTTCATTGGTGATCAGCAAACACGTTTTATGGGCCAGCTGATGTGTCGCACTACTGGGCACTTTGGTGGGCCATTTCTCAGGAAGGATATGCCATTTGGGGTTTTGCTAAGAAATTAGATTTATCAGGCCAGAGAAGAAATTTACCAACCAAAATGAATGCTCTTTTATACCTTTAGAGTTTAGAGTTTTGGAATAAAATGTTCAAATATCAGAACCAAACATCAGACTCTAGCTGGTGAACAAAGAAGGCAATAGAAAGATAGAATTTGATTTATTTTATACTTTTGTTCAAAAAAGAACAGGTTGGTTTTCTTAAGTGTATGTCTCTCATGACAACCACAACTGGCAAAAAAAAAAAAAAAAAAAAGATGTTTTCTGTAACCAGTTCCAAATTTGAGTTGTACATAGAGCTAGTTATTTGAAGTCAATGTTAGTAAACACGGTATAAACTCTAGATGTCCTAAAGACTGCTGTAAGATTATTTTTCAATCTGCAGATCCAGATCATGAAAGCAATTTAGCAGCTTAACACAATAAGGAAGAAAGAAGGAGATGACAATAAATGATCTTGGAATGCAATAAAATGCAGTGGAATAAATGGAATTTATCAGAACCTACTGCATGTAGTATAGATAAGTACTGTTTTATGAAATTGTAGGGCTTAATTTACAGATATAGATATCTATGCATCTTTGTGTGTGAATATAGTACACATATGTGATATAAATAGCATCCTTATTATAGTTAGTGGCCAAAAATATTGGAAAGCCAATCTAAAGAACAGTTAAGTTCCATTTTTAATTGACAGTAAGTTTCCTTCAATGAATTTTTTTAAAAGTTCTAAGCATCGGTTCTAAATTTGCCTTACTGATTTATAATTTCTTATGCTAGCCGTTATAATCCTTATGGTATGAGTCTTAATATTTATAATATTATCGGGTTTTTTAAACTAATATTTCCTAGGACAGTTATATAAATTTCAAATTCATTGTAATGTGCTTGATAAGGCTTATTATAGTTTGAAACTTTAATGGCCCCCAAAGCCCCTGTGCTAGAGGCTTGGTCTGTAGCTGCCGGTGCTGTTGGGCTGGTGCTGGAAGCACTAGAAGAAGGGGCTTGAGCTAGGAAGCTGGGGGTTTTGCCTTGGGAAGATATACTAGGTCCCTGGGTTTTTCCTCGGGCTCTCTCCATTTGCTTCCTGGCCATCTCAAGGTGAGCAGCTTTCTTCCCCCATGGCCTTCTGTCGAGAAGCGCCGTTCTGCCAGAGGCCTAAAAACAACTGGGGCAAGCAGCCCTATGCTGAAACCTTAGAACCCTGAGTCCAAATAAATCTTTCTGTTCAAATTGTTTATCTCGGGTATTTTGTCACAACAAAGGGAAGCTGACCCAAACAGGGTTTTACTTACCCTCAGCTACAGTAAAGCTGTCTTTGAGATGATGGCCAAGGGTAAATTTTTTTGAAACAATGAAAATATATGGAATATACAGAGATGGCAACTTAAGATTTTTGTTTGTAATAGATAAAATTACGTAATTCATGTCAAATAGTGGTTTTAATATATTCTGTCAAATCACTATTACATGCAATCATTAAAATGGTCATGGTGGCAAATTCAGAAAAATGTATATATGATATATTTAAGTAATATCAATTTTGGTGTGTTGTGATTATACATATACAAATATTATACAACCATCTAGCTAGAAATTGGAAGAGAATAGGAGAACAGAAATGTTTAATTTGCAAGAATAATAAAGCAGTAGAAAATCTAAAAATTTTTCTGTTTTCAGATAATGTTATGAAACTGTACTATTAAACATGATCATATGGTTCTAAAATGCAATCAATGTTGACAATAATTATCAGCAAAGCTAAAAGGCATAATGTATGTATATACTACAAAAATATTATGAAAGTGAGCTAGCAAGAGAACACTTTAAAAAATCATAATGAAATTAAGTGAGAGTTATTATATAATGTGGGGGTCTTTTGCATCTAGAAGAAATTACACAAGATGTTGGAGATCATTCCTCCTGGTTTTGGGGTAACTGATTGCATTTTCCATTGAAGTAGCATGAGTCTGGAGTCAGAACTACTTGGCCATGAGGCAATGTTACGAGATCTCTCTCTGACACTCCCTTACCTATCGAATCTGGTGATACTGGTATACTTTGAAAGTTTCACCTTTCACTTTGCTGAGATATAAGGTTTAACAAAGTTTGGATCTGATTTATTGTTGCTGAATGGAAGAAAATACCCCAGCATGAGACATGTGGCTGAATATCACAAGATGCTGAGAGCCCACAAGCAGAAGATAGAAATAGTATCCAGGTAAAAACAAACAAACATAATTAAAGGCTAAGGTCACAAGAGCAAGTTGCTTTCTCTAATATATATACTAGACTGGCCAAAATGATGTTTGCCATAATTGCCATGCTGTGTACTGTTTGTATGGGGTATTTGTGAGATATTACAGTGTGATATGGAGACTTTTCCTATAGTTAACATGCATAGCTCAGTTAAGGTAGGAGAAATCCATGCCTTGGTGGAAATCCATGCCTGGAAGGACAGTGCACAATGCATAAATTCTTTCTTAATTCTGCAAGTCAAGTCAATCTTAGCCTCTCTTTTGGATATTCCAAAACCCTGAATTTCACAGCTACTGTTGAAGGACTGTTGACATTGTTAATTCATAGTAATATATTTTCTCCCTAATCTGAGCAGCTGAACATGATAGTTAATCTCCTTCAGGTCTAAACTGGTGATCTTTTCTTCGTTATGAGAAACCCAAAACTCTTACACACACTTGGATAATCCAATGCATCTTGAAGGGTATTTTTCTTCTAAGCATCTTGAAAGCAACAAATTCTTTTTCGATTTTCCAAATATAAAATTATATCTTATAATAAGTATGCTTTTAAAACCTCCACATGCTTTCCATCTGCTAGATGCTCTGATTTGGCTTGGGAAGGGGAGGCATGCCTCCTCCCGGGTAGAAAGCTCCCTCTGACATGAGTTATCACTCCAGGTGTTGTAATGACACATGTTAGGTACCATCAACCACAAACCAGGAAAAGAAAAGAAAAGAAAAAAAAAAAAACCCAGAAAACAGAAAACCTAGTGAAATTTAAAAAGAGAAAAGATGAAACAACAGAAAGCAGGCATGTCTATGTTACCTAATAATATTATCTGTATGTTTAAATATTTCCAACCATTTAACTGAACTCTCCCAGGCACTTATGTGTTAATTTTCAAATTCCAGTGGGAAGGTGAGGAGCAGTGTGTCTGAGAATTAATATGATTTTTAACACCCTGGATATATACTAGAATCATCTAGCAAGCTATAAAAAAGTATTGGTGCACAGGCTGCACACCTGATTTCAGTAAATCAGAATATCTAAGGGTGGGAGCAGAACATCAATATTTTTCACAATCCCCTTACATTATTCTCATGCATAATCAAGAGTGAAAACTCCCTGTGAACACACTGCAGAATTTTAGAGGGCAAAGGAGCCTCAGAGATAACCTTGTCCAGTACTTTTTCATCTGTCTTTCTTTATTGACCCACATCAAGAACAGCAGCCAGGCTGTTGTTAACTTCAGTTGTCTATGTCTCCTAGGAAGATCTCCTTTGAGGCAAAATGTCAGATGTAAGGAGGAACGACAACAGAAAACATTGACCAAAGAACACTCTCCTTTCCACAGTAAGAAAACTGTGACCAAGAGATGGGCATTTCCTTGCTCAAAGATTCAGTGCTAGTGTGACAGCAAGTTTTTTATTTTCTTTATTTCCTATATCCTACTTCTAGAGGTGTCTTGATCTCTCCACTTTAGCAGAAATAAATAGAAATTTATAAATCCAACTACCTAGTATGTATGATAGCACTTGTGTTGTCCTGAATTTCTTATTACAAATTAGAATTTCACAGCATGGGTTAATTTTAAAGAATAATTTTATATTTGGCAAAATATTGATTATTTGGAAGGCATGTATTTTGCACATTAACTAGAACTAATGTCCTTAACCTGTTGAGGCAGGTGACTTACATTCCCTTCTTTCTACAGTGTTTGAATCCTTTTTCTCTTTTCCTTTCCTTTTCTTTTTCTTTTATATGGTTTTGTTGCTGCTGATGGAGGTCTAAATTCTTTAAAGAAAAAAAAAATCTGCTTTTGTGACAATATTTTCTGGACAAACTAATAACCTGATACTTTTCTTTCAAGCTCAAACTTACCACTTAGTATTGCATATGTTAAACACTGCAAAGTATCTCCATTTTATATTAAGCCAATGAAATAGGTTCTATTATTATCCCCATTTAACATATGAGGAAGTTGGAGCTCAGACAGGTTAGGAAATTTGCCTGAGGACCCTGAGTGAAAAGATCTGAACCTTAACTCATGAAATGCAAAAGTCCAAGCCCTTGAACTTACAATGTACAGCCTCTCAGGAGAAGAGAGCTTTGAAATCTCTAAACTGTCGATCAACAAATACAATTTTTAATGATAAAATTATGTTTCAAAAAACATGCATATGTGAACAATACTTGAAGGAATTCCTACATCTGTGTAAACAGAATCATAGCATTTTACAAATATTTTGAATGCTAGAATTCTGTGACATTTGTACTTTTCCTTTCAAGGAGAAAAGAAGAAAAGAAATGATAAGCCACCCCTAGGAATCTTTCTAGCTGGGTGTCTGAATTTATCAGATTTTACAAAACTTCCAAGGGTGAGGAATTTTAGCTTTTTTAACTCATTTACCTTTTCAAAACATTCTTTTTTAGCATTTTCTAGTTCAACCATACTTTTTTAAACTCTAAGGAAACAAAATTTGGTGAGCACTTCAGAGTGTCAAAAGTTACCTTTAATATAAAGTGATGTGGCTGGGCGCGGTGGTGCACACCTGTAATGCCAGCGCTGGGGAGGCTGAGGCAGGAGGGTCACCGTGAGTTTGAGGCCAGCCTAGGCTACATAGTGAACTCAAGGCCAGCCTGAACTCCATAGCGAAACCCTGTCTCAAAAAACAAAACAAAACAAAACATAAACTATATATATGAAGCGATGTGAGCTACTTCATTCAGCCAAAGACTAGTTATTAAATGTCAACTCTATACCAAGTGCCCTGCTAGGCCCTGAGGAAATTAACTTTGGATCAGAGTCTTGTCCTCCCTTTAACTGGCAGCCCATCGAGGGTGTCAGGCCTCAGTGAAGCACAGTAATTGGTGTCTCAGAATTCTGACAAGTGGATGAAGAAAACAAGAAAGGGCACAAAGAAAGTATTAGGGGGCCTAAGACTGATATGAAGGGGTGCTTCATCAAGATGGAGACATTTAAACTTAGATCTGAACAATAAGCAGATGTGATCTACGTGTCAGGCTGTCTAAAAAGCCAGGGAAACTACTTTGTAAGCTATGAGTGGCTTCACAAGCAAGGAATGGAAAGTAGAATTTGAAAAGGTAATTTAATATTAGCATGTAGATAAACAGCAAAAGAACATACTGGGAAGAAAACTAAGAAGAGCCAGTGCATCCTCACCACTTAACCTTTTCAGTAGAGCAGGAAAAACACCCATAGAAACCCCTGTGTACACGCATACGAGCACATACACTCCTGCTACTGCCAGAGTCCTTTTCTGCCATCGCTGTAGCTTTATCATTCAGCCTATTGCACAAGACTAGACCGAAGTGTAAGTAAAGTCTGATTGCTAAGTGAAAGGTTTTTCCATGTGTGTTTGTGTTATGTATGTATGTATGTGTGTGTGTGTGTGTAATGTGTGAGTCTGTAGGTTCATTGTCCAAATGTGAACCCAAAGAAATGTTCCCTGGGACAGGCAACAACAAAGTTTTGCTAATGCACACTAAATAAAAGTGATTGCCATCGGGTCCTTTCCTGTGAAGAATTTTTCACTGGAGATCTCGTAGTCTCTCACGGGCTGTGTTTCTCCCACAAAGGCCAGGACGAGGTTGCATAAGGCGTGATGGGCTGCTGTGCTAGAGGTACATGTTTTGGCTTCAATTCTCCCTATAACTCATCGTGTAAGTTAGGATAAGTCAGGAGCCATTCCAGACTTTCTATTCCCTTCTGTTTAGAGAAAAAAATAAAGTGGCAAAGATCTAGATCACCTATGGATGGACCATTGACAATGCACAACCACCATATGGAGAATTACTACACCTTCCAAACTTTTTGTGCATTAAAGTGGATTTTGGAAATTTCTTTTACTTAAAACCTTAAAAATCTCTGCCCCCTCCTCTCTTCTTTCAGGCTTATCATAAGCAAACTGTACTCGCAAGTTCAGTCACTTGTCCTTTCTTTTACTTTTTATATAGGCAGCCCTTTGGGTTAGGGCCCCAGAAAATAGCATCACTCAAAGGAGTTTATATAGATGGTAGACTGTGGGGTCAGCGCTCATCCTAGTTCTGCTTGTGCCACTGACCAGCTAACTGGGAACAAGTTACCTAACCTTACCAAACCTAGTTTTTTCTTATTTGCAAAATGGAAATAATCATGGCACCTGCTTTATAGATCTCAAGAGAAATAAATGTGATGATATGTGTAAGGACAGAACATAATGCTGACTAAAGTTCCCAATATTACTTTTCAAATGACAGAGTTGAGATTCAAATTCAAATCTGTGCTCTTTTCTCTACTTAATCCTGATTCTTCCCGCTGTTACGAAAAGAAACTCTAGCGAAGCGGTGACCTCCTTCGCTCCACAGCAGTGCTCTTCTTTGGCTCCTTTTTGTGGCCCCTGCCTCGCTGGTCTCGCCCCGGCAGGGCTCAGGCAGGTCTCCTCGGGACCCACACAGGGGAGAAATCTTTGTGGAATGCACTGTCACAGTCCTACTTATCTTCTGAATGAGTAAAGAATTTTAGGCCCTAGGGAAGAAGTGACTTTCCAAACTTCCCTTTCTACAAGTCAAGAAACAATGAAAAGATAATCTATGACAGCAAGGAAGGAGGTCGCTAATGCCCTAAGGTTTCAGAGAGGCCCCTGGAGGGTTTCAAATCTGAATCATTGGACTTAGAAGGAAGTTGGTTTCAAAAGAACCTTGGGAAAGATGAGATTCACTCAATAAATCTTCCCTATAGTTTCTGTCTGATGTTTCACATTCAGTTAAAACCTATAATTCCTCCGGGGAAGCTACTAAAACAACAAAAGGCCACTGGAAGCTTAGTGACTGACCCACTAATGCAGAACCAAGGAACCCCCACAGGCCAATTTAGCAGGGCCAATAGTCAAAGCCAGGCCCTCCAGTGCTAATTTAGGAAGTGTTTTTGCCCGTCCAATAGTAGAGGGATGTCTGAGGCCCCCCAAAATAATGCACTTGCTCTCAGAAATTTCAAGCTTGCAGGAAAGTCACACACTTACTTAACTTATTAAAGCTAAATTGTGCAGATGGTGGTGTTCACCTACATGGGAAAAGAAGAAAGGGGGGGGGAAGCTACAAACAAATCAAAGAAGAGGTACTTCAGATTCAAGAGTGCATTCAAAAAAATTACTGAAAACAAGTTTGTGTCAGACATTATCATTCCTACTTTTATAAAATATGAGAAAGTAGAGACAATGAGTAACTTGTCCAAGGTCACTTTATTGGTAAATGACATAAAAGTGGTTAAACTCCATATGTGCAAGTTCAAGTCTAGGTCTCTCTCTGTTAGACCTGGTGAATATGTGAGCCTTTTCTTTTCATTTTCTATTAGAGTAAATATTGTGCAAATTGTTAGTATTTTGCATCTCCTACATATTTCTGCTTAACTTAAAAACTATATACACCCTCATGTTACTACAAAAGAGTTCTCTTACACTTTTATCTCTGTGTTACTGAAAGGTGCTTTCCAATATTCAGATGGACTTTTCCCTGATCTCTTATTCATGTTGGGTATGCCTCATTTAAATTTCTATTCTAATCTCTTTCCATTTATTTGATCCTCAGGTCTACTAAGAGAGAAATTTCCATAACTTTCATATCCTTAGAGCCAGAGAAAAATGTTTAAATCCTTTTTGCTCCACATTACCCTCAAGGCGCAAGAATGGAGCAACATCTCTGAAATACAAAGTTTTTTCTTCAAATGTAATAAAATAATAATTATAGCAACAATAACACCAAATAAGAATAATAATCAGGTTATTCTTATAACCTGAATGAGGTTTATTCTGTGCTAGACTCAAAATGCTTTCATATGCATTTATTTGCTCATTTAATAATTACATTAACCATGAGGCAGGTGTAATTTTATTTTCCCCTTCTTCTAATCTAGGAAATGGAGTCCTAGAGAGTTTTCATAACGACCCTACACAGCGAATGAGCTAGCAGCATGAAGAAAGCAAAATTTTAAACTATACTAACTTCAAGAGCCTTTGTAACTCAAAATCTTTTATCATAAACGGTGGAAAGGCAATAGTCTCAAATTTCACATCAATTAAGTAAACACAATTCCAATCTCTAGCTTCAAAATCTTTCACTTTGAAAAACTCAGTAACCAATGTTTATTACCCTTTCTGAAATCGCATATCACATATTTTCTGGTTTTGATAGGTCTTGCTAATCTGCCTAATCATGATACAGTAATATCACTCCTGTGATATAGCAAAAGTCGAAAAGATTTTCAAGAAGAAGAATCCATACCTTGTTATTTCCCTACCATGGGATATTGTAATTATTACCCTCACCACAATCATTTTTAAAGTTACTCCTGGAATATTTAGAAGTGTTAGAAGAACTGCCTTAACTGTAAGAAGCAGCATCAGTGCTGTGAGATATTCCTGTTTCCAGCTGTCTGTGTATCACTTCTTTTTATTAAACCACGTTGCTATTATAAGGAAAAAGGAAGGTTTTGCCAGGAAGAGACATAGATACATTATTGTGACCCGGAGAGTTATTCCCATGAGTAGATGACCCTGATCGTTGATGCCACATTCTTGCCATGGTATCTACCTGTCTCAGATTGGAATTCCTGCATTTGCAACTGGAAATTCCCCATGTAATTTATTGTCATTTATCAGGCATGACTTCTGCTTCTTATCTATGATTCTATATAACAGTAAAGAGTTAAGAGGTGGTGTTAAGTGAGAACCAAAGAACACCATCCATGGGACAGCATGCAACACTGGGCCTGGCCCAGAGTAAGGAGTTCAGAACAAGCTTGAAGTGAATCTGGGAAGATGTCACCATTTTTCCACGATGGCTGAACTGCTTAAAATGGAGCCATATTATGAAACCACTCTGCTGGTCTTCAAACTCTCCACTGTGCTGCTTTACAGGTGCTGTTTAACAACTTCAATTAGAAAAATCAAAAGGATCATCCTCAGGAGCCTCTGGGAAGGCATCTGACCTGGTCATTGCACAAAGTGTTGATCCGCCTTTTATCGAGGATCACCCCAGACACTTCAAATGTCTGTGCAGATTAAGCAGTAAGACTTCTTAAAGGTACAAGGGGATTGACCCACTCACACTGCCATCAGACAAGTGCTCCTCCGTCACAAACAACGTCAGCACACACAACCCTCATGTTTCTAAAACAAGATATGGCCAAAACTAAGATGACCTCAAATACATTCCTTTAGTAGCTAAAATCTGACTTGGTAAATATTTGTGTAAGAAATTCTACTCAAGTTTAATTAACTAGGTAATGTTAAAATTTAAAGTATGAAGACCGATTTCTTATTCTCTTTGTCTTTCAAGTGAAGGGAAAAATTCAAATAATAATAATCATAATAACAATAGAGGCAACATTCAACACAAATCAGTGCTGGTATGCATAATGTTATATCAGAATATCTAGATGTAGTTTTGAGACCTCAGGCTTTTTTTGTTTTATGTGTATACCAGTACTATTTTATATCCAATGGCATCAAACATATGTTGATAAAGTACAGGTCCTACTTTCCTAATATTTAGCCATTCTGTTGACAGTGCTTGCATTTAAACTCAATGTTTTATAACAAGTTGAATGCAAACTCTATGTGCCTTTTCTACCCCAACACAAAATGAGAAGTATTTTTTTTCTAGTGCTAGGGATCAAACCCAGGGTCAATGCAAGCAAAACGTTCAGAAGATATTTTTACTAGCCATGCTAACATGTAGAAGGTAGAGAACTGCGCATTATGAACAATGACTTTGAATCAGGAGAAGTGAGTTCAAATTACTTGTTAATTTTATGACATAAGGCTCCTCTCAACCTACATCATAGTTTCCTCATCAGCAAAAAAAGTCTTAAGAGCAACTTACAGTGAGTGTAGACATGTTGGATAGAGGAGGTGCTTACTGTGTTGCATGAAGGAAAGAACGAAGAGAAAATTGGCCTTTTGTTCCCATAACATGGTAAACTGTGTGAAGCAGGAACCATGATTGATACTTGGCCAACAATCAGTAATATTCTTGCTTCACAGTCTTGCATTAGTGTCTATTATTCCTTCTAGTACAATAGAATTTCTATGAGACATATGTAGTAGATATTCCATCATATACTGTCACTTCTGCAATACCGTAGAACACAATCCAAAGTACGTGATGTTAATTATTCAAATATTTGTAAAAATCATCTTGATCAGTACTTTAAATGTCATTTGGCTTAAATTAAATCAATAGACTTGTATCATAATATAAAAAATAAAGTGTTAAGCAATATAAAGATACAGTCATAATATTATATAATTTACTGCATACAAATGCTCTTTTAAGAACATTATGTACATTTAATACTTGCATTGAAGGGTCTATTATTAGCCTATTTACAGATAAGGGAAGTGAAAGTGTAATTGGAAATTGTCTCATAGTTAATTAAAAGATATATCTGTCCTGAAAGCTCAGGCATTCTAGCTTGGAAAGTTATCAGTAACTACTCTCTGTCCTCCTCTTGAAAAGGTCTCAAAGACCTTTTGTTTTAAAGGAAGAAATGATTGTTACCCCCTAAAGGAGTCAAAACAAATTCAGGAAAAGAAGAAAAAATGAGTGGATAACTGATTAATGAAGCTCTAGAGACATTTCAATTTAATCTTTTACAAATTTATCTATAAACAGACTAAATATGATGATATTAATTAAGAGAGAAAGAACATTTGACAAATTCAGTATGACATGTAACAAAGAGTCTCAGAAAACTAGGAATACAGAGGAACTTCCTCAACTTAATGAAGAATGGCTACAGAAAATCCTACAACCAGCCCTGTCATGGCCAGGAACTAGATGCTTTCGAAGAAGGTGAGATCATGAATGAGGCAAGAGGGCCTCATTCACCAGTTCTATTCGACATTGCACTAGAGTAAAAAAAAAAAAAAATTAACTGGAAAGAAAAAAATAAAACTGTCTTTAATCACAGATGACATGACTGTCTATGTCAAAAGCCCCCAAAAATTTGCAAAAGCCTTCTGAAACGAATAAGCCATTATAGCAAGTTTATAACATAGACTGTTAATATATAAAAGTTGCTTTCCTATACATTAGCAATAAACAATTTAAAATGAAAATTTAAAAAAATTAATAACACTGAAAAAATAGTTATAAAACTAACAAAATATATTGACTGCCTCTATGCAGAGAACTACAAAACTGATGAAAAATCAAGAAAGATCCACATAAGTAGACATTCTTTCTTCATAAACTAGAAGACTCAATTTTTACTCAATGCTACTTCTTCCCAACTTGATACAGACATATAACATACTCCAAACTAAAATTCTAGAACATTATTTTCTAGATAATGGCCTACTAATTCTAAAAGTTATGTAGAAATTCAAACAACCTATAGTAGCCAACACAATATTGAAGAACATAAGTGGAGGATTCACTTTATCTGACTTCAAAATATCTTGTAGAGATACAATAATCAAGACAGTGTAGTATTAGCAAAAGAACACGTACAGATGAATGAAATAGAACAGAGAGTTCAAATGTAGACCCACACAAATATCAACTAATCTTGAAAAAAGTAATAAATGGAGTTTAGTCTTTATTACAAGTAGTGCTGAAAAAACTGGATACCCATATATCAAAAATGAAACCTTGACATAAATCTTCCACAAAGTTTAATGGAAAATGGATGACAAAACTAAAAGTAAAAAATTTAAAACTATATATAATTTCTAGAAGAAAATTTAGGAAAATATGTAGATAACCTTGAGTTCATAATAATTTTTATGTAAAATTCCAAAAGTATGATCTCTGAAAGGAATTAATTGGTAAAGTGGACTTTACTAAAATGAAATATTTCTGCTTTATGAATGAAACTGTAAAGACAGTGAAAGGACAAGCCATACTCTATATGAAAGTATTTGCAAATCACATAATGGACAAAAGAACTTTATTCCAGTTTTACAAAGAACTAAAACTCAATGATTAAAAAAACTTAATGGGCAGAAGATAAAAACGGACACCTAAACGAAGTACTTACAAAGATGGAAAATAAGCATTTGAAAAGATGTATGACATCTTTTTTCATTGGGAAAATGCAAGGTAGAACAATGAGATATTACTATATAATTATTATAATGCCCCAAATCTACAAAATCTAAACAATAACAACAACAATAAAAACCCTGCCAAAATTATTGTTGGTAAAGACGTGGAGCAACAAGAACTCTCATTCATTCATAGTGGAAATTCAAAGTGGCATGTGCACTTTGGGAAATATCTTCTTATAAAGTGAAAGATAGCCTTACTATAAGATCAAGCAATCTTACTTCTAAATATTTACTCAACTGGTTTGGAAACTTACGCCTATACAAGAATGTGCATTGAAATATTTACAGAAATTTTATCCATAATCACCAAAAATTGGAAAAAACTTAGGCATTCCTCAACATTTTTAATCTCTTCCAACCAGACCCACCTCTTTTTTTTTTTTTTTTTTTTAATGTGGGTACCGGGAGTCAAACTCAGGACCTTGTGCTTGCCAGCAGGCACTTGTGCCACTGAGTGATATCACCAGCCCTTCTTTTCCTTTATGTGGGTACCGGGAGTTGAACTCAGGACCTCACGCTTGCTAGGCAGGCGCTTATGCCGCTGAGCTATTTCACCAGCCTTAGACCTACCTCCTAAAAGCATATTTAGGTATGAATTCATGATCACAGGATCGAATAACCCCCACCCCGGTATGAGCACATGAGACTTTGGGAAACATTTTGGGGCTAAACCAGACCACTTAATAAAAAGAAACTGAGGTCCTTGGATAAATAGCTTATTCTATGACTGAGGCAAGAAATACACAAGATAAGCTTTAAACATCTTGTAACAGCAAATATTACAGGAGAGCTAAAAACTAAATGTAAAACCATGGGAGTATGTCAAAGAAACAGAGGACATTAGTGAAAGAGTCTCTAATGACAAAAATGGAGCAATCTGAGGATTAAAGTAGTATTTAGTATAACTCAAAGAATAAGTAACTATCCATGAATTTATGATACAATAAATGTTCAAATAAATGAAAATAGCATTTGACCATGCAGAAGAATTCCAAAATAATTTATATAGATATTTTACTCTCAAGGAGGAAAATCAATTCTCATTCCTCAAGTACGGGCTGTATACAACCACTTCTTTCCAATGAATATAGTATGGAAAGCCAGGAAAAAAAAAAAGCAATAACTTTTAGGTGGAGAAATCTAACACACACTGCTTCCCAGGTGGCCGTACTGACATCCCTTTGCTTTACAAATGAGATCACATCAGGAGAAGATACTTGAAACAAAATCTAAGTCAAAGACTGTATGTAAGGGTACCTGTGACATAGTTATTCTGAAAACAATGATTTTTTTTTTGTAGAGGAGGAGGAGTTCAAATATACTCTTTTCCAAAAATTTTCTTGAAAATTTCCCATTTAGAAGATATCACACTTTTATACTAGCCTTGAGATCATATTAAAAAGACTCCAATATACTCGCTCATGCTGGGCTCCACAATGGTTTAATAAGAGTTATCTATGCCTAACCAGATGAGAAGACAAGTCATGATCTGGGTTTAAGGAGATGGCCTGGCCCCTCCTCACTACGAGTGGAGTCTGGCAGATCATTGCCCCCAGCATCTCGGTGTCTTCATTTCTCACAGCCCTGGGTTGTTCCTGAGTCAATGATTCTGTCATGAACATCCTGTTTATTCCTCATCTTTCAGTGGTTCATAGAGTATCTTTTTCCCATCAAGTTCACAAAGAAAATGCATTTATATATCACTGCTTATGCTTTTCTTACATTACACTTTAATAAAAAATGCATTCTGTTTGTGAAATGAGGAAAGGGTCTATTGTTTTGCTATGCCTATTTTTAGCCTATTGAATTGTAAGTTATATCCTTATGGGGTGTAAGCTACATTAAAGATGAAGGGAAAGAAAGAGAAAGAAAAGGAAAGAAAAGATGTAAATAAAAAGAAAAAGAGAAATAAAAAAAGAAAAAAGAAACAAAGGAAGGGGTTAATAGAGAACAAAGAGAAAGGGGAAAATAAAGACAGCAAACAAGAAAAACAAAGAAACATGTATTTTCAACACAAAATCCCTTGGTGTTGTAAAAGTATTTCATATTTGTTAAGTTGCTAAGGAAACAGCCTTTAAACACATAGCACTGCTTTGTACAGTCAAACTCCGGTGAGTTTGTTGAATAGTCTGACATAGCAGTATCAACTCACAGCTGCTGTATATCAATGAAATAATGAATACTAGAAATGATGTTTTAAGGTAAGATTATACTGCTTTTGGAAATAACAGGCGAAGACAACACAAATCACTGAAACTGCAGCAGAACGAAAAGGGTTAGAACCCTGTGTTCTAGTACTGGCATTAACCAGCCCAACTTTGAGCAGTTCTCCTTTTATTACGTCTTGAACATGAGTGTCTAGGAGAAGATGATCTCGTGATCTATCTAATGGGTTGGTTACAGCTGTGATGTTCTATGTTCCATGTGATGTTTATCACCCAGTTAAAAATATACCCCTTTTACATACTAAATTAGCAATCAAAGCCCACAGGACATCAATGGCAGAACAAAATGTAATGCCCTTAGTTAGGAGAAAAATTGTGGTGCTGTAGATACAGGGAGGGCAGCAATACAGACTTAGACATCGAGGCAAGGAAACATGTTTTCTTTGTACAGATGCAACCCGACCCTTAAACAGGGAAAGGGAGCATTTAAAGCAGTGCTTTCGACAGAAGCAAGTTTGTCCCTCTGGGAACATTTTGAGAAGTGTGGGAACATTTTTGTTTGACAGAACTTGGGGAACCAGGGTGCTATTAACATCTGGTACAAAGAGGCCAAGGATGTTGCTGAACATCTTGCAATACACTGGAGAGCTCCCCAAGAAAAAGAATTGTCCAGCCCCAAATGGTAATTGACAAGGATGAGAAATTTTGAGTTGCAACATAAAATGAATCATCTTCCAATATGTCTGATGGTAATAGAACAAGTTATCTACTAAATATAAATGTGAGAAATTTAAATCGCTTTGTATCTTGCTTGTCATGATGGAACTAGAGACTACAAATTCACAATATCAACAATTCCTGGCAACTTTCTAAAATATAACAAACTGGGTGCAAGAGTCCAATCAAACAAGTATCTTCAGGATAAACTTCAAACATATGAAAATGTGTTCCAACTCTAGTTCTAAACACAAGAGTCCAACAGAAGAATTAAATAGACCTCCTCCCATAATTCTGTACTTACAGAACCTGTGTTAATGAAGCGATTCTACAAAAATGATTAATGCTCATATTGAATTGGCCAGGACAAACAAAACAAAACAAAACAAAACAAAACAAAACAGCAGAACAAATCTAGAGTATAATAAAAATCAGTGAAACCATGCCAACAACAGGCCTAGTCATCATTCCTCACTGCCCTTTAACCCTGATGGGTTTTTATTCCTTCTTTAAAATCTGTTTGTGATGGGTACCTTGATTGTTGACTTGGCTGGATTAAAAGACTCCTGAAGAGGTGACTAGATTGTGAGGGCACTGATCTTATCAATGAGTTGACCTACTGATCAGTTCAAAGCTGAATGGGCTGGTAGGAGGTGGAACCTAGATGGAGAAAGGGGGTCACGGGGACTGTACCTGATCCTTTGCCCTTTCTTCTCTGGCTCTTCATGCGTGCTCTGCTTCTAGGCCCCCATGCAATGAGCAACTTTCTTCCACCACATCCTTCTGCCATGATGCTCCTGCCTTGGGACCAGCTACAGTGAACTGAAACCTCTGAAACTGTGAGCCAAAATAAACCTCTCCTTTACACTGTGGGTGTCAGGTATTTTGTGGTCACAAGGGGAGAGCTAGTTCTTGGGCTGTGAGTGTTTCACTTAAGAGGAACCCAAAGAAATGTGTTTAACGAAGTTCTTCAAGGTAGATCAGTGGGGGAATCATGAAATGACAACAATTTTACCAAAACCACATGAGACCTCAGGTACAGGTAGGGAGACCACAGGATGTTAGAGCCAGAAATAAAATTACTAATTATTTGTTTTAACTACCTCAACTTTCATACGAGGGAATAGAGATCTTGAGATGGTGTGTAGAGGAACTTGACCTGTTGATGCGTCTAACTTTAATGTCAGAGCCAGAATCATATCTCCAGAAGAGCCTGGGCCCCATTTAAACTGAGAAGAGATGGACAGATTAAGTACACACTGTCTCTCCATGTCCTTTGTTGTGTTCTTCATAACGTAGATAAATTCACTCACATACTAGAAAGCGTTTTAGCACATTCTAGAAAGGTTTTCCAGGAGATTGTAAGTCTGAGAAGACAAAGCAACTTTAGTTAAAGCTAGTAAAAAAAGAGTATGACTTTAAAATTATGTTACGTCAGAGCTATCCAATATTTAACTATTTCAGCCCTTCAATGTGACTACAGTGATGAGGTAGGAGAGTGGCAAAGATTTCCATTCCAGTGGAGGTGAAGAACCCAAGTAGATTCCCTGCTAAAAATGTGAAGATACAATGTAGAAGACTTCAGCAAAGTAATCTGCCTCACCTGTCCTCATATCCATCCTTCTCATCTTCAATTCCCATCCCCCAAAAGTAACTGACAATATCATAAGTGGAGCTTCAGTATAAATTATTGCTTTTACAAAGCAAAAACTACTGGAGTTCCCCAACAATTTAAGGTACTCCTCCTGTGTATGACCCTCAGACATTCAAAAATATGTATCATGTGTGCAAAAAAAAGAGCAGGTAAACTAATTACAGCAAGGTACTTTTTTGGTTCATAAGGCTTTTGAAAATCTAATAAAATTTTCCAATAATTTCAGAAAATGTACACATTTGCATACAATTGTGGTATACTTTGCATACATGTGATTCATAAAAACCTCAGAAGCCCATCAATGAATCCCAAATTCTTCAGATGAAGGATTCTGTTTTAGCATAGGCTGGCATTAATATGCATGATATTGAACAATTTAAATAAACCTCAGGGCCTCAGTTTCTGCACCTGTTAGAAGGTAGACTTGGACATTGGCTACTCTGTCATTTTATAGCACATGGAGGATAACAGAGGATGATATCTCAGCCATCAGAAAATCCCATCTGCCACCACCTAGCAGCAGGATTTAAGGAGTTTGCTTCCTCTCTCTGGGGCTTAGTCTCTGCCATTATAAAAGGAGGGACAAACGCAAGGTGATCTGTAAGTACCTTTAAGCTCTAATGTTTGGGTGTCTTAATTCAGGACAGAGTAAGGTGGTAAAGGAAACAGCTTTATCTGCCTAATAAGCAGTTGCAGATAGATTCCCTTGCTTTAAACAAGAACATTTCTAGGAGCACTCAAGCCACACTTGTGAGACAAGACAACGTACTTGCTCCTGGCTAAGATCTAGGTGTGGGAGGTGAGGAGGGAGGCTATAGCAGTGGATATCAGCTTTTCAATCAGCTCCCTCAAGAAGGTTCCTGGCCACAAACTTTTCAAGGACTGAACTTTATCAGCAGCCACATCTTCACTTTCAATAGAGCAGAGAGATAAGGACTCAGCTGGGTTCTGAGAGAACAGTCAGGAAGTAGCTTCTGAGCCAGCGGAGAAGAAACAGCTGCTTCTGGGACCCAGGGGTGTTGTAGCCAATTCTTTCAGTGTCAAACGTGTGTGGAAACTGCATCCTCTTAAGCATTGTCTGTTTGTAATCAAGCAGCTTTCCCCAGGCACAAAAATGACTGGGATAAATCATCCTTATCTTAGGAAAGATCACGTTTTATTCGCAGTCACTGATAACATTTTTTTTTTTTTTTTATTTTTGCAAGCTAAGGATCTGGACACTTGAGTTAAATTATGTTCCTCTTAGATCTCAAGTTATTCATCTTTGAAGTGTGTGTGTGGTGGGGATTAAACATTTTCTTTAAAGCATTTTGCATGTTGAAGACGTTAATGTTAGTGTATTTTTCTCCAAATTAAAATATTTCTTTAAATTCAACACTCCCAACCCCCAGATCTTTTTAAAGAAGGTGGCATTGATCATTACTTTTGGACTTTCTAGTATAATCATTACTTTCCTTTACTCTAACAGATTTTCAGAGATATACTAGATGAGAAAAATTGTTAGCTGTTCTTCAGATTGTACTGCACTAAATTTTCCTTTGAAATGAAGAGGAAATGAAAAGCTAGAACACAGTTGTGTCTTGAGAGATATCCAATTGTATGTCTAACAGATTTTATGCTCTTTCACTTATCTAACAGGTATTTATTGAACATCTGCTACATTACGGAACATTGTGAGTTAGTTATTAGTTTTGCTCTCAAGATGTTTGATATCTTGAACTGAAGTTTGATATTTCCTGACAGTGGTCCTACCCTGTCTTGTCATTCTTTAAATTGGTAGTCAAACTAGAAAATTAATACTCACTATTTTTTGTAGCAGCTCATTCCAATTTTTTTTGTACATAGCTCTACCTTCCTATGAAATTGAGCAAGAAGAGTACAAATGAGGTGTTCGCTATACAAGGAAGTAAAAATGAAAGGAAAGCTGAAAAGGAGTCTTTGAGTCCTGAACCAGTCTGGCCTCAAAAGTAGAATCTGATCTGGGTTCAGACACAGGGTAAGCTGCTTCCAACAAGGCAGGTGCTTGCCCACTTCTTGCTTGGTTTTTTCATCTCTAAAAAGAAAAGATTTGTGCGAACACTAGGAAATATGAAATCTATGTACTGTTTCATCACAGCTAAGTCAAATCAAGTGAAGTTGATAAGGGAATCATGGACATTGAGTGATCATTTTACTCCAGACTCCAGCTCAAGATCTCTTCGTAATCAATAAACAGTGGAAATTGCTAGTCTATTTCTTCATTATCCAGAGTGCCAGTTTTCAGTTCTCCATTAGTCCAACCACATTAACCCTCCTTTTTCTACCACTTTAAAATCCCAACATTTTCCTTGTAAACTTCTCAGTAAAACTTTGCGCCACTACCATTGTCCCTAACCTGTCAAGATAGTAAACCTGGCTATATATATTTTTTGTCTCATCAATTTTTTTTTAATGTGGGTACCGGGAGTCGAACTCAGGACCTCGCACTTGCCAGCAGGTGCTTGTGCCATTGAGCTATCTCACCAGCCCTCATCAATGTTTTTAAAGTCCATTCTTGTCTAGCTCTTACAGTAATCAAATCCATATTTCCAAGGAACCCACAGTCCAAGGTGCCTGAAACTAATTTTTGAAGGCCAAAATGCTAAAGGTGTTTTGCTCCTAAAACACTGAGGACATTGTAATGTCCCACATCCTGTTTCTTTGGACAACATTACCATTACCTCTAAGAGGCATCTGTGTCTAGCTGTTCTTGTCTAGAACATTTCTCACTCAGTCATTTTCTTCCATTTCCATCCTCAGTATTGAGGAAGAGGCTGGTTCTAATTTTTCTTTTTTTTTTTTTGTGGGTACTGGGGGGTCGACCTCAGGACCTCGTGCACCAGCAGGCGCACGTGCCGCTGAGCGATATCTCCGGCCCTTTTTATGGTATGTGGGTTCCAGGAGTCGAACTCAGGCCCTTGCGCTTGCCAGGCAGGCGCGTACGCCGCTGAGCCATCTCACCGGCCCCTAATTTTTCTTTTATCTCAACAAAAACACAAAATTTCAGGGGATAAACTCAGAAATCAGTTCCCAGATTGGAGGCCTGGCCTGGTCTCAGATCACAGGATGCTCTGTGCTTTCTCGTCCCTAGTATGATAAGTCACAGGTTTGTGTGCTCTTTCCTTGTCCCTCTGCCACAAAATCAAACAATTTAGAGAACTTCCAGTCCAACTCTTCATTTTAGAGCTGAAAAAACCATGACTCAAAATGTGAGTTACGGCCGGTGAGATGGCTCAGCAGTGCAAGCACCTGCCTGGCAAGCACGAGGTCCTGAGTTTGACTCCCAGGACCCACATAAAGGAAGAAAAGGGCCGGTGATATCGCTCAGTGGCACAAGCGCCTGCTGGCAAGCGCGAGGTCCTGAGTTCGACTCCCGGTAACCATATAAAAAAAAATGTGAGTTACGATAGTCAAGATGATAGATGACTTTGCTACTTGGTGCAACGTCAAAACAGGTATACAGAACTTCTCTTTCCCAAAGCACTGATCGCCCTGATCCCTACCTATTCATTAGTTTTGCAGCTATCTCGACTTTTTTTTGAGCTCATATTGTCTCCATGTTGTTGTTTTATGAAGAAGAAATATATGACCTCTAATTCACCCCCACATCCTTTAACAGCAAGACCACTGGGAAGACACAGATGTATTAAAAGTTGTTATCTAATTTCTAATTCAGTAAAAGAGAACCAGCAAAGAGAGAGAGATCTTTCTTTCCTTTTTCCTCTTTCTTAATCTCCTTTTTTTATTCTATTTAATGCATACTTACTGGTGACTTACTGTGAACTAGTCCTGGAAATAAATAAACACTTCTGCCTTAATGGGATTCATAGGAAATCGTGCCCTATGAGAGAGGGGCAAAGTAAGTGCTACAGGAATGCACCACAAGATCTTAAAGTATGTTTTGGAGAACGGTAGAAGCTGGGCTGAAAAGCATAAAGATAGGAGGTATGAAAAGATAGTGATGCTGATGACAAGGAAAACCCTGGAACTTTTCAGAATGAAGAGAGGCCACGGGAGACACAACATCCAGGGGTTAAAATGAGGAAGAGAAACCAAAAAGACATAGAAACTGAGATCTCTGGTCCATTTGGATCTTGGTCTTTACAAATTCTAACTCTTCCAACCAATTAGCATTCCTCCACTTTGCTCGTCTCTTCCAGCCACCTCCTTTCAATCTCTTCCCCTTTCAGAGATATCTTGTGCACTATTATAATCTACACACTGAATCCTATCTTTGGTTACATTTTAAATAATCTCATATTTTGTGGGGAAATATCGTAACTTTCACCATGTACTTTTCAAATCTCTTGTTTTTAGTTTTCCTGGGGCTTTTCCTGTCATACTTTATGACTTTCCTTATTCTCTTCCATTTTTTCCCCAAAGTATTCTATTCTCTATTTCAGTATCTCTATTACATATGCAATATGAGTATATTCTCACTGTAAAAATTCAAGTAATACAGAAGACTATGGAGTAAGACACGAGAATCTTCCATTGATACACACTTCCATTCTTCTTAGGGTTGGCTTTATCAATGATGTTCCTGTTTTTACTTTACTTTTTTTACTGTTTTTACTTTATATTTCTTTTTACTTCCATTTCCTGAGAACACATAGTTGTATAAAGCCTTAGAAATGCATAGATTAGTCCTACACACCTTAACATCGTACATAAGGCATCGTTTTTCCCTCCTACCCTAATCTATTTCCTCCACTTCTTGCTGACAATTTAAAAAAACTAGCCACAGTTTTTAAATCACTGTCATATTCATGCTTTTATGGCTCCATGCAATTCTTCTTTTCTGAAATCCCCTTCTTTACTTGAGCGGATTTTACATTGCTGAGTGTGTCACTCCTAGAGTTTAACCCTCAATGCTCTGTCCAGCCTCCCACAATAGCATTCATGTTATATTTGGCAATTTGATATCTATCTCTCTTCCCTACAAGATGCTAAGTTTCTGAAGATAAAAGTATATGATTTGTTTTAAATATTCCTGGCACCTAGCAAAGAACCATGGGTGGCAAATAAATGTTGGATTACTAAATGGAAGAATGAAAGATGAGAGGAAATTATTTCTTATGAGAAACATGGCTCTGCAATCTTGAGGTGCTGTAATTCTATTGAAAGTCTACTTCATGCTGTGCATTTTCCTTTATCCGTGTATGCTGCGTTTTACAGTCGTAGTGATATTTCCCCAACTGCTTTCATGCAGTTGATGAAACTGCACATGTTTAGCATGTAATCAAATCTCCTTAGATCCAAACTTTGGCTATAAAGCATCACTGAACCTATTTTTTTATCTTAGGTGACATGTCTGAATTCTGCAGATTTCCTTCTGATGAGAACATTGGGCTCTTCAACACTTTGAGAGCAGGTGCTGAGTTGTTGCTATCCCAGGTCATGCAAGACAGAGATTCTATAAATTCAGAAGTAGTGAGCAGAGCATAGGACCGGCGGGATACTGTGATGACTTCATGTTCAAGTATAAAGAGGAGACCGAGTTCCCAACAAAGGAACAGAGGATGAAATCATCATTTTGGCTGTGTTTGGGAACTGAAATTGTCCAACTATATGATGGGACATTCAATCTGTTAATATGATAGGGGATAGAGCTGACTCACCACCGGATGCCAAGAAAGAAATATAACTCTACATGTTTTAGAAATGGCATTTTTTTCTGCTGCCTACTGTGTCTTCTGTTCTGGCATCTTGTATTTCAGCAACTGAGTTGTCAAAGAAAGATTTGTTTCTAAAAGGAAGTGAATAAATTAAGCATGTGCGATAAATTATTTTCAAAACATAACATAGATAAGAGAGGCTTTACAAGACATGAAGGCTATAATGGATGCAGCTTCATTTTGGCTCTGCTACAATAGGTCTTGGACAACTTCTATACTTATTTCCTGCTTATTTTCTCATCTGAATGTCTCTCGTGGACTTGGTGGCAAGTTTAAATGAACAGATACATAAAGAGCACCTAATACAGCCCCTAGCATATATTAATCTAATATAAGGTCGATATGGTTGTTCTTTTAGGTAATATCTTCTTCATCATGAAGAGTTTGAGTGATGGAATAATGTAAACTTGGGCTTATATCTCAACATTACCATTTCACCACTGCATGGATCTGGCAAGTTACTTAACTGCTAATCCTGAATTTTCTCATCTCTATCATGGAGATGATTAAAGCATTTCTAAATCATAAGATTTTTGTGAAAATCAAATCACATGTAGAAAGCGGCTAGCCTAATTTATAACCCTTAGTATCATTATAATCCTCTTTTTAGTCACATGATAATTAGGATCCCAGGCATCTAAACACTCATTCTCTTAAAACATCCCAGTCTAAAGCAGGACATAGAATCATGGATTTGGGGTCATCCAGAGCTCTGGAAGTAGAAGAGAAGTCCATAAATTTACAGAGGTAGGTGTAATGCCTGTGTTACTTCTGAGTAGGAATTATCAAACCAGAAAAAAAATGTTACAACCTTTCCAGATGAAATAAATTAGCTAAAAGCCATAGAGAATGTTTCATTTTTCATTTCTTTAGGTTGTTTTTGGCTATTATAAATAATTCTTTAGTGAAAATCTTTTTATATGGTCTATAGTGATTTTCCCCCTTTAGGACCATATCTCAGAAATGAAACGCTACTCAAATGCTAATCATTCTTAAATCTTATGCAAAATATTATTCTATTTTCCTCCAGGATGAGTCAACCATTTTAAAGTATCAATATAATAATGTACCCACATTTTAGAACCTTCTAAAACACTGGGTATTAACATTTAAAAAGGAAATAAAGGTGCTAATTTATTTAGCAGAAAATGGCAACTTGTTAATTTTCCTCTTCCATTTCTGCCAAAATTGAGCATTTTTCATGTATACACTGGGCATCCTCAGTCTTTCTTTGTTATTTGAGTAACACTGGTCTCCTACAATGAGTCATCTGCAAACAGAAACAGTATTATTTCTTCCTAGGTTTTATTTTACTTTCTTATTTTTTGGTGGGAGAAGACTAGTTCCTTATGATCTATTCAACTTACAATGGGTTTACTGATAAAACCCCATCATAAATTGAGGAACATCTGCACATAAGGTATTAAAACAATTCAATAGTAAGAAAATAGCCTGGTTCAATATAAAGGGGACAGTCCATTCCTGCATGGTGGCCCACCCTCATGCTGTAGGGTGTACTTCATTTCCTACTTTTCCTTGGCCCAAACTCATTTTACAGAGTCTGTTTCTTTTCCTACCTTTAATAAAACTTTGCTACTGTTAAAAAAATAAAAGGGACAAATTTCCTGAATAGACATTTCTCAAAAGCAAATTTACCAATTGTCACTTGATATATGAAAAAATGATAAACATCACTTATCATCTGGAAAATGCTAAGTGAAATAAATCACACTCAGGTTAATTATCTCATAGTTTCTCTTAGATGAGAAACCCAAGTACAAACAGTTAAAAGAGCAAAATGAAGGCTAGATGATAGAAAACAGGGAGGTGGACCTTTTGCAGATGGGAAGTAGATTTGGAGATGGAAGAAGAAGGGAAGAAGTAAAAACGATTAAGATGTAATATGTATATATTCCAACTCCCCAGGATAAATGTACTTATTATGTGTCACAAACGTGTACTAATAAGAAATAAAAATAAATGAAAAAAGCAAAACCACAATGAATTACCCTACACCTGACAGAATGGTTACTATCAAAAACACAAAAGATACCAAGTTTTGGACAAGATGTACAGAAAATGGAACCCTTGTATATTGCTGGTGGGATTGTAAATTGATACGTCCATTATGGAAAACAGTATGGAGCATCCTCAAAAAATTAAAAACAAGCTACCATATGATTTAGCAACCCCACTTGGTGTATATATCCAAGGGATATGAATCGATGTCCTGAAGAAACTTGTGCACTACCAAGTTCACTCTAGCACTATGCACAGTCATCAAAATGTGGAATCAACCTAGTGTCCATTGATGGAGAATGGATAAAGAAAAAGATACATAAATACATATAACATATAAAGTTTATATAAGAATGTATATACATATATATATATATATATAATTATATATATTTCACCTTTTAAAAGGGAAATCCTGTCATTTGCAACAACGTAAATGAAACTGAAAAACAATGTGCTAAATGAAGTAAGCCAGACACAGACAGATACTAGTTGTTGGCAGCGGATGTGGTGTGGGGAAATGAGAATAAGTTGATGAAAGGATACGAAGTTTCAGTTATGCAGAATGAAGTATTTCTGAAGATTTAAGGTACAGCACGGTGATTGTAGGTAATAATTTTTACTCTGCACTTGAAATTTTCTGAGAGTAGATTTTAAATGTTCTCAATAGAGCCACAAAAAAATTGTAACTTTCTTAAGTAGTGAATCATTTATTTTGATTTCGGTACTCACTTATCAGTGTACACTTATTTAAAGCATGTTTTACCTCCCAATATGTATACATTTATCTGTTAACTATATTTTAATAAAACAGGAAAAATATAATAAATGTTTCATAAATGTAGTTTGAAAGAGTGCAGGGTTCTTTTGGATGAGGGCGTTAATGGCCAAAGGAGTTGTGGGAGGACATTAGAATTCTGTTCCTTGGAGAACTAGTTAAAAAGCCAGTGGGGCATTTTGCGTGAAGAACTAAACCTCTGTCCTCAGCATGTTAAGTGACAGGACAATCAGGGGACCGGAAGACATAGACTGTAACTGCATTTTCTTCAGTGCAATCCACCCAGCCTAGTGGTGACTGAGGGGGAATAGTAAAATACAATTATGCTATAGCTTTTTTTCATTAATCTTTTTATGGGTCAAGACTGATTCAGCCATCAAGGCAGGACACAAACTGAGTAGACTAGTGGAAAAATCTGTGAATTGGGAATATGGAAAAATTTTTTTGACCTCTTAATTAGTTATGTGACCTGGCACAAATAGCACTTCCAATCTGGATCCTATCATAACATTATATTAGATTATAGCTCTACATATAATCTAGAATTCTTTTGCATTCCATATTTTTATAACCTTTTGAAAAAATAACCTATGCACATTGCATTTTTCTACTTAGCATAATAATTAAATATTATAATTAAGTAGGTATTGTTTGATGGAAGTCTTGCTGCTATGAACATCTGCCCCCATCTCCAAATTCACATCACCAAAGCTGATGGTTTAGGGAGACAGGATATTTGGGAGGTGACTGGGTCATGAGGGCAAAGACCTATGATTATAAAGAAGTTTCCAGAGTGCTCGCTAGGCCCTACCACCATGTAACGACTCAGTGAGAAAGCTCCCATCTATGAACCAATAAACGAGCAATCACGAGATATCAATTCTGCCAGTACCTTGATTATGGACATCCCGGCCTGCAAAACTATGAGAAAAAAAAATTTATTGTCTACGAGCTACCCAGTTTATGGTATTTTTTGTTATAGTGTGTACAGATTAAGACATTTTCCAAAATCTACTCCCCAGCATTATTACAGTGGACAACAGTTAACCTGCTTTTAGATGTGGTGTACTAGATAGATCCTTCTATTTAATGTCACTGCCACCCTAGTTCATTTCTGATATTAGCCTCAGGTGCAGAGAGCAGGTCTGTGCCAGTTCAGATCTGTCACACATGTATGGAGCCTCATCTCAGACTCGTTTTACCTGCGTATCTATGCATTCTGCTTCACAACCTTCTCCGGTGCTGCAGTAACCTCGGTGTGATGCATATGCTGCCCGCATAGGCAGAGTATTAGAGAAATGAATGACCTCCTATAATAGCCACTTAATGAGCCTGGTAAATAAATATGAAATGGGATCTGAAAGCATGGCAAATGTTCAAATTTAAAAAATGTTCATAGTAAAAGACACGATGCCATTAATCCCGCTCAAAATCTTCTCCTTCACTCTTAATACACTTATCCCATGTTCTGGCCACTTTCTGAAGCACTTCTAAAAGTCCTCTTCAGTGAGTGTTTTTATTTGCACTATAATGGATGCCTTGATGTACTGAATTGATTCAAAACTTTTACCTTTCATGGTCATCTTGACTTTGGGGAGGAGCCAGAAGGCATATGGTGCCAGATCTGATGGATAAAGTTGTTGACAACACACCATAATATCTTTTTGAGCCTGCCTTTCCAAAGGATGGGACTGGGCAGCAGCATTCCCCTTATTTTCTATCACATCTGTTAAAGACACTCAAGAAAGAGAATTTCCAGAACTGCTTCAGAAAGTTGCAAAAACGATGGGATAAGTGTGTTTGATGTAAGGGGGAGTATTTCGAGGATTAGTGGCAATGTTCTTTGACTGTAATAAACTTTTAAAATTTAAACATTCACCATATGTTTTGATTGGCCCTTGTCCTCTAGCTTTCTATAGTGCTAAGAGAAAATTCTGGGATGTGATCTGTATGTTTTCACAGAAAATCTTTGGAGAAGCAAGCCTTCATTGCTCACAGCAGTAACATCAACATATCCCTTTATTTTGACTCTTCAGTTTTCCTCTGTTCCTTCGTTTTTGCTTCTACAGATGCTCACCTGACTAAACTACCAGCATCCATGTCCTTGTCTCAGGTTCTGATTTTGAGGGAATCTGAGTTAAGATACAGTACTTGAGATTGTGATTCCAAACGATAATTACAACTGTGATTTATGGAGCTATACAAATTTAAGTGGGATAATTCAGAATCCAGTGAGTCCTGATCAGAAATCCTACAACAATATCTTATTTTCTTAGAAAAATATTTTCTCACACTGACACATTTTTGAAACACTTGTCATTTTTGTAGAGATCTGGAAAAAAACTATGTACAGTGGTACACCTGGTATCCATACATTATTTTGTGGCTTGTCTTCAGAATTTATTAGTAAATAAAGAGTTAAGGGAACCTGATTGCCTTACCCTTATAAAATTAATCTTTTTGCATGCTATCAATTATTAGCTTTATTCAAACCTTAACCTTTATTGGCTCATTGCTAAAGTAATATATATAAATGTATGAGTTTGTAATTTATTATTCATAACAATTTTGAAATTATTTCCATTTGCCGGACTTTTATCAGCCCCAATCTGCGTGTCAATTATTTTACATATCATTATGTTAATTCTAATAAAAACCCAAATGAAAAGTGTATTTTAGAGTTGATGACAGAGATTTAAAAACTTGAGTTTAATTTGAGTAAAAGGTAAAAGCAAAACAACTGCAGAACTCTGTGATTATTTTTACCCACCTATATCAAGCACTAAAATGTGTTTAAATTTCTCACATCCGTGTTTCAATATTGATATATTACCAATCTTTTGAAATATTTCTTCCTATTTTGTAATGTTATTGCTATGCCATAGAAAATAATATTATCTAGTTATTAATTATAGTAATTCATTATTGTATATTGGGTATACAAAAATAGAATTTACTTTTTTATATTTAGATAATGTGACTGCCAAATGTATTTACTAATTCTAAGAGATGATTTGGCTTTGTAGTTTTTTAGGGAGTAGCTTTTAGTTTACTTCGTTTATTTCTAGTTTTTATGATTTACTTTATACATTTACTTACTTGAATTTATTGCCTTGTCTAGGCCCTCCAGTATAACACTGCATACATTTGGCAAGAGGAAACTTCACTTTTTCCATAATGTTAGGAGATATCATCTCTTAATTATTTTTCTCATTGCTTGGACAAAATATCTGACACCCACAATCTAAAGGAAGAAAGGTTTATTTTACCTCACAGTTTGTAGTGGTTTCAGTACAAAGTCCGCTGGTTCCAAGGCAGGGCAGCATGGCAGATGGGCATCAAAGAGGAGAAACAGTCCATGGCGTGGCAGGAAGGAGGAAGCAGGGATACATACTTCTTTCTTTCCTTTTTTATTTCATCCAGGCTGCAAGCCTATTTGTTGCTGCCATCCACTCTCACCCATACCCAGAATTACGTTAAATCAATCAGTGGATTATTCTAGTATTGCACACCCAAGATCCAGCTGCTTCCCAAAGTCCCACCTATGAGCATATAAGGTTTGGGGGGACATCTAGACATAAACCATAACATTCCACCCCTGACCCCCAAAAGACTCATGTGCTCCCCTTTATGTAAAATGCATTTAGCACATCTCTAAGAGCTGCCAAAGTCCTAAATTTCAGCATTGCTGAAAAGTCCAAGTCCAAACTCTCCTGTGGGATTTAAGGCAAACTCTTAGCTGTGAACCCCTGTAAATCTTAAGAACAGTTCCAATATACAATGGCATAAGATTAAACAAACATTCTCATTCCAAATGGCAGAAATAAGGAAATAGAAAATAACGGGACCAAAGCAAGACCAGAATCCAGCAAGGCAATCATTAAACCCTGTAGTTCCATGTCCACCATCTAGGACAATCTGTGTCAAGATGTGAACTCAGAAGGGCTTGTATTGCCCTGCCCATATGGCACTGCTGGTGGCTGTCACCATCATGGTCTCTTATGGGCCAGCTTTGCTCACTTTTTGCATCTGTCCTCAGTGATCCATGTTTCTGGCTTCTCCAACCTTCTGGGGTCTCCACCTCATCTTCAGCTTCACACTCCCAGCTTCACACACTGCCCTCTCAGGGGCACACTGCCTGGCCTCCCAGGCTTCTTCTGAAATCTGGGGGAAAGCTTTCCATGTGGATGTACCATGTGGGTGAGACCAAGATCTGCTGCCTGCTGGAGCAGTAGCCAGGCTCTCTCTGTCTTGGTTGTAGGGATCAAGTGCCTGGATTGCTATGAACCCAGTCGATAGGGACAAATTCTGGTACATGGTGCCCTGGGACTCTCTCTTCTTAAAGCAAAGTCTTCCATCTTTGCAATTTTGAGGCTGCAAAGGGCAGAGTCCTACTGGTGCTCTCAGTCACCTTTTCTATTTTCCAGTTCCAAAGTAATTGATTTTTTAATGCTAAACTTTTCAGTAATCAAATTCTCTGGTCCATCTTTGCAGGCTGCAACTTTACCAGAGCTTTTCTTCTGGCCAAATTAAAAACTTTTTAAGTCATTCAGCTGGAATTTTTGCTCTTGATTTTCAAGCTACAGCTGGCTAAAGCCCCTAATAGAAGCCATGCCATTGCCTCAACGTTAGACTGCTTTGAATTTTCTTCCACCGGACTAATTAGTCTGCTCCCTTTAATCTTCATTTTCTACAGTGTTGCCAGACATGAGCAAAATGCAGGCAAATTTTTGGCCAGAGAATAGTACACATGACCTGGAGTCCAACTGCCAATGCAGTCCTGGTTCCCTAATGAAACCTCCTGAGCCTGGTCTTTATTTCTATCAGCATTTCTATCAGCATTTCGGTCTTTTGAGCATCAAGCATGGCTCATAGCATCCTGTGGCTGCTTCTCCAGCCAGCATCTCTAAAGCTTTTCAAATTCCTCCCACAAACCAGTTCGAAAGGCTTCTGAAATACACAGCAATGACCTGACTCTAGTACCAAAATCCGTTGTAGTTACTTTTTCATTGGTGGGACAAAGTAGCCCCGACTCAAAAGTTAAAGGAGGAAAGGTTTATTTTAGATCACAGTTTGTAGAGGTTTCATTCCACAGTCAGCCGGTTCCAAGGCAGGACAACATGGCAGGGGGGCATGACAGAGGAAAAAAACTCATGGCATGGAAGGTAGGAAGTAGCAGCCTTCCTTCTGCTTTCCCTTTTTATAACATCCAGGCTGCAAGGATATTGTTGGTGCCACCCACACTCGGTGCAGATCTTTTCTCTTCAATAAATCAATCACCCACACCCAGTACTATGCTAAAACGATCAGCGGACTCATCCAGTATCACACACCCATGATCCAGCATCGCACACCCATCATCCAGTCCTTTCCCACAAGTCCCACCCATGAGCACCTGAGGCTTTGGGTGGACATTTAGACATAAATCATAACAGATTGAATGAAAATGTTTTATTTTTGTTTTCTTACTGGCATTGTATGATACCTCTTTTTACTACATTATAATAGTTTCTCTCTAAAACCACTATTATGCATCCTTAACTGATTTTAGTCTATCTAGAGTCAATATATACTACTTGAGATTTAAACTTCACACTGACATTTGTCACTTACTTTTCCTTCCAGGTGATCGATTAAACATTCCTAAGATTCCTTGATGTCTGATATGCCACTGAGATCCTATTAATGTTTTTTCAGAGTTTTCCTTAACGTTGGATAATTTCTATTTATTTATTTAAAGTTCATTGATGTGTAATGTTCAAGTGGTAATTCTAAATTTTCAGTTAATTGCAATTTTGTTGCAGATTTTCTCTTTTATTTCATTTTATACTTTTCATTTCTCTACTTAGATTCCTGTCTAATATTGCCAGCATATTTTTTCTTTTATCCCTTGAGATTATTAATAATTCCTTTAAAGCTTTGTTTGCTAAATAAAACCTTGGGAATATCCCAAAGTGTTTTTATTACATTTATTTTTTTCTCTTAGAAAAGAGGAAAATTTTTGTACTGGTCTTTTTAGATGCTACAATTTAGATACACCGGATTTTGTTATTTTTCTTTGAAAATTGTGCATTTTTGTCTGAGCAGGCAGTTAAATTACTAAGTATTTACTCTGAACTTGCATTAGGTTAGTTTTATGCTTTGTTAGGACACGTTAATACCGTGCTTAATGTATTTCTTATGTCCTTCTAACTTGCTGAAACTTAAAGTCTAAACTGCCGAGTCTTCTGTGGGTAATATCAAAGCTGAGTTTTATGCTTTAATAAGTAGGTATATCACAGGCCTTACTCTAGAACAGGAGTTAGCAAACTATGGCCTGTGGGTCAAAGCTGGACCAACATCTGGTAATTTCGTAATTAGAGCTTTATTAGAGCATAATTACCTCCATTCGTTTATTGCCTATAGACTTTTTCATTCCACAGGAGCAGAGTTAGGTAGATGCAACAGAGACCATATGGATGGACATTCTAATATATTTACTCTGGGTACTTTACAGAAAAACAGTTTGTTGACCCACTATTTGTGACGTGGTGCACATAGAAGACAGGATCATTCTCATATCTCAGCTGAATGCTCAGAACATTTACAAACTTTCTCCACGCTGGCTGAGTTGGAGCATCAAGGTCTCCCAGAAAGGCTATCTTCAGACTCTTTTCTTGTCACAAGTCTGCAGTATTTGCTTACAGTTTAGCTTCCCATAGTCCTTCCCAGAGCTTAAGAAGTTCAGCCTTCAGCCAGGGTCTCACCAGCAGCACCCACACAAACCTAGGGCTCCCCAGTCAGCTCAGCTGCTTCTTTTCTAATGTCCTAGACTATGGATTTCAGGTCCTTCAGTAGTTCTTAACGCTAATCTCTCTGCTACAATTTAGTAAATATTTGAGTAACTGGATTTTGGTGTCACTCCCTTTGCTAAAGTAAACTATATTTAAGTTAGATATTAAATGTTCATCATACTCATAATTATATGAATGTATATTTAGAGTTTTCACACTATTTTTAAAAGTTCCTTTTTGGTGCATTTCACATAAAGGATCTAGGTTCAAATGACGCTTTCATATACTGGAAGCTATAATTAAGCCAAAGTTGTACTTAAAATTAAAAATAAAAAAGATGAGCCTTTAAAATAGAAGTCCTAATAAGACCTTAAATGAACTTTCCTAACTGTCTTGGCTGCAGAAATTAGCTGATTTTTACCTATAAAAAGGGTAATTGGTGTATTAGTTAGGTTACTTTCTGCCGCAAGTAATAAATACCCCAATTAAAAGTGACTATATTTTTCACATGACAAGATGCCTGAAGAGTGATACCAGAATTAATTAATTCAGTGGCTCAATAACACCACCAAATTCTCAGGTTCTTCTCCTCTCCCTGCTCTGTTATCCTCAAAATGCTGACTTTTGTCCTCAGTTGGATGAAAACTCCGATGGCCGCAGATATCATATTCACCTCACTCTCAAGCTACTTAGCCTCCAGTCTAGGTGAGAGCTTTAAACAAACTACACCAAACTGGGACACAGTCCTGCACAAAAGCAGTTTAACTGGTATAAACAAAAGATTGTAACATCAAACAGGTTGACGTCATGGGTAGCACAAGCTGATCACTATTTGTAATATTCTTCCATTCTCAGTGGCCTACTTCAATTTCTGGAGCCATGGCCAATTTTGTACTATGCAAATGATGTCACCGAAAGCAGAGTAGATAAGAGGTAGGTAGTAGAACAAGGAATAGTGGTACCATACATGAAAGAGGTATAAAATAGTTTACAGAACAGATAATAGTAATGTGCAGTAAATTAAGAAAGAAATAATAAGTTTTGAGTACAGATACATTTATTTTAATACTGTTTATAGTTTATTTTTAAATAATGTCTATTTCACAACTGGTTTGCAAAATTCCCGAAAAATGAATACCTAGCTGCCATGAGCAGGTACAAGGTGGCCCTAAGACAGCACCGCCTCTGCACCAGCTCATTACCTTTTGGCCTACAGAGTCTTATGTGCACACATAAAATATTAAGGTTTTATTAAACATTGCAACATTAATATTACTGTTCGCTCAATATAATAGTAAGTGAGCCAAGTGAGGTAGAGCGCATCTGTAATCCCAACACTTGGGAGGTTGAGGCAGAAGGATTGCAAGCTCAAGGCCAGTCTGGACTACACAGGAAATTCAAGGCCAGTCTGGACCCTGTCTCAAAAAAATAGTAAATGAATATCATCATATTTAATATCCAAGTACAAAATTGCATAGCCTAAGATCATTAAAATATTTTATAAAAAGAAAAGAGAAAGGGAAGGCCTAAATAATGTCTCTGTCACATTTTCCTGAAATTTGATCAAGAAAAATTAAATTGTAAAATGGCATCTTAATAAGATAGAGGGCTAGAAGTCTTTTTTTTTTTTTTTTTGGTGGGTACCGGGGGTCGACCTCAGAACCTTGCGCACCAGCAGACGCTGGTGCCGCTGAGCTATATCACCGGCCCTTTATTCGTATGTGGGTTCCTGGAGTCGAACTCGGGCCCTCATGCTTGCCGGGCAGGCGCTTACCCCGCTGAGCCATCTCACCAGCCCCTAGAAATCTTGAACTCTGTGTCAGTGTTCCTAGACCCTGGCTCCATGAGCACTACATCACAAAAGCATCATTTTTCTCAATCATAAAATAAAGAGGCAGTGTCCGACAAGATTTAAAATCTTCTCCAACTGTAAAGATTGCCATTTTTTTTTTTTTCGGTAGCGGGAATTGAATGCAGGACCTTGCACTGGCCAGACTGTGCCGCTGAGCTATATCCACAGCCCCTAAAGATAGCCATTTTGAATTTTTAAAAATCCCAGAGCTGGGGACATTGTTCTATGATAGAGCGCTCATTAGCCTGTACAAGGTCCTGGGTCTGAGTTCCAGGAATAAAAACAGAAAAAAATTCTATGTGACCTTGGGCATCATTCTTCCGCCCTCATATTTCCAACTTAAAAGCATGGATTACTGATGAGGTAAGTCCTCAGTAAGCGGCGTCAAATTCATGTTGAATAGTTTTGTTAGATGTTTTAGAGTTGCAGTTGTTTACATGTCTATTATTGCTATACATGTTTATTTTTTCCCCCACCTCTTAGTTCTTTAAAGTTAGGTCTTATGGTAGAGTTGGAAATGTGAAACAATATGGTCTTGGGCGACAGCTATGACTGAGTTTTGAACTTCAAATCTGCTCTTGTCTAAATTATAGAGAGATTTAAACAATTATAGAGAGATTTTGTAATTTAACCCCAATGTTTTTAGGTCTTTAAAATGTTTTGAGAATTAACTTAGCTCCAAAACACTTAGTAGGAATTTGAAAAATGATAGCTACACCTTTGTTTCTGTATCCAGAGCACCCTGTACTGTATCATGCCTGACACATATTAGGATAAATTTTTCATGAAATGCATGCCAATAAAAGAATGAAAATGAAAGAATGAAATAACATTCAATTTACGAAGCAGATGTCTATGGGGTTTTTTTGCCTGTAACTGACAGTGACATTCTATTTAGTTCTGTAGCAACTCATCTTCCTGTACTACTATGCATAGTGTAACCTCTTAAAATTGAGATCCTAGTCTTGAAGATGTTTTAAGAGGATGTTTTTACAAATCTATTCCTGTTGGTCTCATTGTCTTCTACAGATGAAACAGGGCTTATGCAATATGGTGTCCATCATTATTTGTAGCTCTGAAGTCCTTCCACACCCTACTATAGTGTATACTTTTAACTATGACCACTGTTGTATAGAACTTGAATGATTTTTTTTTTTTTTTGTGGGTACTGGGGGGTCGACCTCAGGACCTCGCGCGCCAACCGGCACCCGTGCCGCTGAGCGATGTCACCAGCCCCTTTTTCGTATGTGGGATCCGGGAGTCGAACTCGGGCCCTCGCGCTTGCAAGGCAGGCGCTTCCGCCGCTGAGCCATCTCACCGGCCCTTGAATGATATTTTAAACTCATACTGGTACAGATACGTGTAAACATTGATCCGAAGCATCACCTTTCAGAACTCCAGAGAATTCCTACCAAAGCTATGGAAATCAACTCAGTTCTCTAAGAGATCCCAGAAAATTTGTTGATTTTTTCCAGCTTCTTGTTTTGAGAGAGGAAGTGACAACCTCCCAAAACTTTAAATTTTGGAGCTAAATCAGAAATCTCCCTAATTTTTTTTTAATTCTTTTATAGGATCATATATCTCAATTTCCATTTACATTGGTTTCCAATAGAGTAAGCACAGCTAAAAAGTGATCACTAATATTCATTTCATTCCCCCAAATTCTAAGTCCATGAATAGATTAGCTCTGGATTTTCTTCATACTGTTGATCAAGTCTTGAAATCACTGTAAAATTTACTGCACTGCTGTAGTCCAGGAGCTCTTGCATGAATACCCAGGTGTTCTCAGTGAAATTGAAGAGATAAAATTTGGCTCCTCTCCATGAATCCAATTAAGATCCCTTCCAGCTCACCAAGCTGAATAAGAAATTATATTGAGGGCATGTGACAATGGAAAATAGGATGACATGACATGACAATGTGCAGCCAGGACATTTTATGTTGAAATCTGAGTGTGGAGTGTCTTGGTACACAGAAAAATTTTAAATTACTAAGTCATTAATACATACATGAAAGGCATTTGTAATTTCTAGAGTTTTCACTTTATTTATTCTACTTATTATTTTTGTGTTTAGATGTTTAGACATTTTTGCAAAATGCTTTTTCAATATTGGCATTTCTGAGAATCCCTCTCTCTCATAAGGTAAATATTGGCAATATATCTCTACTACAAATTTCAGCTAAAAATACATCTTAAAGTTAATTTATACAAAGATACACCAAAAGCTTTTTCACTAGTAAATTTCCAAAATGGTTAAGATGAGATACTTACTATTCTAATAGCAAGGCCAGTATAAAATCTAGGACTAAACTGATTTTCTTTTCTTATCGCATATGGGAATACATGCTATCTTTTTTCACAAACATTTCAGTTTAATAATCTGTATTTTTTTATCTTGTCGTAGTCCCCATCATTTTGATTCTTTGGAGTGAAGGCAAACTTTTTTTTTTAAGTGTGATATTAACTTTCTTTTACTTAAATAAACATTTGCTTTATAGGTTTCAGGGGAATACTTCAACTAGTTTTATACTTTAAGACATTTTGCTGGCAGATAGGACACATGCTTTCCCAACTTTAGCTGATAGGTACAAAGTTTTCACACAAATAAATGGATTAGGTATATAGTATTTACTATAAATCACATGAATACTCATGAAGAGATCTAATCATCATTTGATTCTTTAATCTCTTCAACCCTAATGAAGGATAGGCTGAAATTTGACCATTTTTCCCTCAAGCACAAAGGACTACAGGAAATAATGGAGATGTTTCTCCCAAACACGCTATTTTGGTGCTAAAATAACGAAGTATAACAATCTATTTAAGTTTAATCCCTTAAAAATATAAAGGTTATAGAAAACTAGACAAGCATCTTATTAAAGATTAAACATGGCTTAGGAAAAAGCTTGAAGAAATTCAAACACTCAAGAAACTTTGCTCAACAATTACATGTTATGGAAGCTTGACTACGTATACCCCAAAAGGTGGGGTGTTAGGCGTACTCAACTGAGACAGTAGGAAACGAGTTCTATTGGAGCACAGTGATTATGAGGAAAAGCGTGACCAACTCTTGGATTTGAAAACAGAACTGTAGTTGTAAACTTAAACTTAGCATAGAACTATAAACTTAGCATATTACTCTGTTGAATAGAATTTTAGGAGCACCACATAAGGTAGTTATAATGGTGACATATAATCAAGATAACCCATTACCCTTTATGATTAAAACAAATAAAAAAGATATGATTGACAAAGTCATAGACGTGACGGAACAATCTTAGACCAAAGCTAGAGTGAAACCTATCAATTTTATTAATAAATATAAAGGAAATATAAATGAAATATAAAGGAAAAATAAATGCGGAGGCACAGTCGGTGGAGGTTGTACTGGCTATTGGTCAGGTAGAAGAGCAAGCGAGAAGACTGGAGTCTCTGACCATACTCTGTCCAGCTCTGTCCCGACACACGTATGCTCTGGACAAAGAACATGTGTATCCTTTTGGTCTCTCAATAGGTATATCTTTATAGTACCACATATAGGAACACCAAATTACCTAACTCCAATTTTTCTGCTCTGCCGTGTGCAAAGTTGGTATTTATACATTAAACATCTTCATTCTTTTTCCATCTTCTCTTTCTCCCCTCCTTCTCTGCTCCCTCCATTGCTTGGTCCCCTTCCTTTATGCCACATAAATAAATGCAAAAGTTATATTCTTGAAAAAAAATGAAGTAATGCATTGGCTTTCTCGTTTCCATATGTTAATATCTGAGTGTTTCATTAAACAAGAAATCAACCTTGTTCTGACACACCAGACTTCCAAGTTTTCAAGGTTGAAAATGGACATTGGATTGACCTGTATCAGCTCATAAAATGTTATGGTGTAGGAACCAGATGCCCTCATACAGATGACACCAATGCCTGGAATGAGGCCCATCTCTATAAACTTCATTGATTTGATTGGTCAACATTTGAAATATGTCCCTGATATTATCTCTTTCACCACCTTTGTACAGAGCACCATCAACTCTCACATAGAACAAGGGCATCTAGACTGGTTCTCTGCATCTCCACATAGCACACAGGTAAATGACTCTAAAGTACAAGACTAAAATACTTTATCAGAGAAAAATTAAATCCTTCCTTATACCCAACCTTCACATCCCTACTCCCTTTCAATTGATCTCATCTCCTATCTCCTTTTTCTCACTCACTGCATCCCAGCCACTGTCATCCCCTTGTATTCCCTGTCTGAACTGCATTTTCTCAGCCAGATTACCTCCTCGTTCCCTTCAAATCTTTCCCCAAAGGTCAAAGTTCACTTTTGCTGATAGACCTTATTATATAACTATCACATTTAATAGAGCACTCTTTCCAATCCTATCATTCTTTTTATACTGTATATCCCTATTTTGCCAGATTTTTATGCAAAAAGTATCACCACCTAACATATTATGTGCTACTTTGTGAAGACATAATTCTATGATAGCCTGAATTAATTCTGGCTCATTGGTGTCTGCAGTAGGGCCTCACATACAGATGCTGTTCAGTACCTTTCTAAATGAATGGTATCAGGAGAGAAATAGGTAATAACTATGGCCAGTTGATTAGTATCCAGGAATCCAACCCTGCCATTGCCACTAATGAGGCAAAGATCTGTGTGATCTTCAGTATGCTGCTGCCTCTCTAACCATACATTTCTTCAGCTGTAATATGGACACTGTGCAAATACTATATGTGGAGTTTTCAAGTGATAAAACCCTAAATAACTATGAGGGACTTGGGCAAATAAGATATCGAGGCTTATAAGCGTAGTAGGTGGAAAAGTTTAGCAAGAATACTAAATTCTGAGTGTGACATGAGAAGTTGTAATGGTCCTACTAACAAGACTACTAACCCAGCCCTCATATTACATCTCATTTTTCCTGATGAAAAAGAAAGTATTTTTCTTTCTCAGTAAGATTCTCTCTCACTAAGACTGCTTTTCATTCATATTTAAGAAATTATATCTTAGTCCTCAGGAAAAGCAACAGAAGCAACTGTGACTAAAAGTTGTTGTTAACTATTCCTCCATAATTCATTCAGTCGCAGTTATATGTGCGGTAGTTGTGCATGCTAAGTTCTATTCTGGTTCCTGGGATAAACTGACACAAAGTGTACAAACATGGATCTTACCTTCCAGTATGAAGAGACAAATAACAATACACATAATAAATAACCAGCTAGTATTTTAAAGGTCATATGTGTTAGATGGACAAAACAGCAAAGTAAGTCAGTGGCCTCGAGAATGTGAGGTGGAAACAGGGTGATGTTGCAATAAATAAGGACAGCATTGAGGAAATGCTGTCATTCAAAGACTCTTTCCTCCCCCCTCCTTACCTCCCTCCTCCTCTGTGTAGGCTCACCTTTACTATAACAAATATGTGAAATAATCAACTTCAAAGAGAAAAGTTCTAATTGGCTCAGAGTTTCAGAGGTTCTGGTCCCATCGATTTGGGGCCTGTGATGATACAACACATCATGGCGGGGATGCATGGTGCAGCAAAATTGCTCACTTCATGGCAGGAAGGAAAAGAGGAAGATGGAGGGACTGTGGCTCCACAGTTCTCTCCAAAGGTGGGACCTAGTGACCAAAATATCTCCCACTAGGCCCTCATTTAAAGTTTCTATCACCTCTCAATAGCACCAGGTTGGGGATGAGACTCTAACACAGGGACCTTTGAAGGTTTTAATGATCTAAATGATAGTATATACTTCTCTCTGTGTGTATATATATTTGTCAAAAATTTGAAACTATATTATAAATATGTTTTTCTTAAAATTAGCAAATATATATTTCTATTAGAGTAACTGATTACAATAACATACCTTTGGCAAATATCACTGTAAAAAACCTTTGAAATTAGTTTAGTCTTTCCATGCAGACATCATGGAGCAATGGTATCATCTTTATTAGGGTATAAAATGTTAGTTGGTATCAACTTTATTAGGGTTCCCTGATATCAATTTCTTTCAAAGAATCAACATTTCCATTGCAGAAGAAATAAAAAGCTATATTTTCAAAAGGAATGTATTATTTTTGAGTCCACTTGTTCTGAAACTCATGATTTTCATTACCAACATCTTTATCCAAAGAAAGTACTATGGCAAGTGAGATGTAGATTAGAGGTCTAATGTTCCTTCTGACTTGGCTTCAGCTTTCCTAAGAGTGCTGAATTATATGCACTGACAGCTGCACATTGCAACATTCAGTAAGTGAAATAAAGAATGCCTGGTTTCCCGAAAGACACATCCCGTTTCCCTAAGAGTAAGCCATGGGGAGCTTTCAGTGGTTTTCCAGGAAAGCACAACCAATTGATCCTCTGTCAGCCCTCTGGACTGCAGTGTATGACTAAGGGATACCCAGGCAGACACCTGCTGAGTGGATCCATCTTCAGTGAAGCCTGCTGAAATATGGGTCACGTTCAATGACTTTGGTGAACCGCTCATCACAGCTCTCAGATATGTGAGTTAGTCACTGTCTTAGCAAAGCTATTCACACTTCATAAACTTTTGAAACTCCAAGAAACTGCCTTTTTTGTTTCTTATTTGCTTTTTGCTTTTAGGGTATGGCTCATTAAGAAAAAGAGCGGAGTGACAAAACAGTCATTATTAGCCTAAGATTTAAAACAGCACTTGTGTTGCTTTCTGTGTTGTTCACTGGTATCTGCTTGGCAGGACTGTTGGAGTTGTTGGAAATAACAAAGTGGTAGACAAAGACTATTACTTACAATCATCCCTGGTCATTGAAAAGGATGCATAAGATCCTGTTGCGAAGAGTAACATGAGTTATCTAGCCTGAAAATTTCATTTAAGGGTTTTCATTGGTTGAAACAGAAAGACATGCTTTGGGCAAAGAAAATTATAGCGCACCCTGTGACAGGAGGAGGTCATTTCAGACCCCAGTTGCCCTTAGTTTCCAACAACGTTTGCACCGCACTCCACACATTTTGACAATGGCAAACAAAGCCATTTTATCCAAGAATAAATTATGAGCATAGCCAGAAACCATTTCTCCTCTCAAAGGCCAGATTCATTCACCTTTCTCACTTTCATTTTCAATTTTGTTTCACAAGATTTATTTCTGTTGTTATGAAGAGAAAAATTGCAATAGCCCAGTTTCTCACCTTTCTTGTAGTCTCTATTTGGTCTTATTTTGATCAGAAACAATGTGTCACGGGAAGAAAAGGGGAGAAGAGTGAGTTGGGGAGTAAAAAGTAGAAAAATGTAGAATGAAATCATTTCAATCAAATTAAATATTTATTGGTTACCTACCTTTGATTTACAGGACTCAAAGACATAGTATACATTGAGAAATAATAAGTGGTTAGGCATGTAAATAAGTAAACATACATATTATAAGAGAAGTATAAATAAATAAAGTTCTACGGCTATCAAAGGAAGGAAGGAACAAGTTATTTGTTAAGATAACTGAAAGTTCTATTCACTCATCCATTTGTCCACTCACTCATACAATTACCACATGTTTGTAAAGTGGCTACTCTATGCCCAGAAGGAATACCAAAATAAACCACATGATTGCTTCTTTATGGAATGTATAGTCAACTCCTTAAACTTCAGGGTCCATCACAATCTCCTGATGAGGATGTTAAAACACAGACAGCTGACTCACAACTTTGGGTCTTTTCATTCAGCAGGCTCAGGTGGGCTTGATAATTTGCCTTTCTAGCACACTCCCAGGTACTTCTACTGTGGAGCTCTTAAATTTTCAGTTTAGAAAATATCAGGCTAGAGCGATGCTTCTCAAACTGAATGTGTTCGTGAACTACTTTGAGCTTTTGTTAAAGTGCAAATTCTCATCAAGTGGGATTGACAAGGGCCCCCGCATTTTGCATTATTCCATGTGCATCACTCTGAGAAGTGAAGGTTCAGGAGGTGAACAGAAACTTGTAATAAACAGGTAAAACATACATGATGGAGTAAATAGAAGTTAAAATGATCTCTGAAGGAGGGATTGGATTTTTGCCAGGAAGACATTGAGGGTGTTCAGAGAGAATATGCTTGCTCCAAGCTAGTGATGGTAGAGGGGTGAAGGGAGAAAAAAATATGATATATAGGAAACTGGAATAATGTAAGATTTGGAACTAGGATGATTTCAGATACTGATGACATCAAGGACAGGATTGTATGGGTTTGTAACTGGAACGAAAAGGAAATAGGAGTTCCATGAGCTAAAGAAGCAAGGAACTGCTAAAAATCCAGTGGAAAGGCCATCAAAAGGACAAGGGATTTCTCAAAGAGTTGGCAGAAGCCACAGAGGGGAAATGGAGCCAAGTAACGGAGAGTTTCTGAATGTCATCACATTGTCATGAAGTTCAGTTCCTCATTTTGATGGCCAGAGATTTCAGAAATCATGAGAATGTTGAGTGATAGGAGGTAAACAAGGATCGGGAAACAGCAGTGTTGCCCACAAAAACGTCCACGTCATTCCTTTGCCCCTGAATGAACAGGAGCACTGGTGGAAGAACGCAGGGCCTCCACTGAAGAGCAATAGACAGCGTGGCTGTTTCCAGAGAAAGAACTGATTTCAATGAGCCGGGAAAGGAATAAAAGGAGAAAATAAATGGACAAAGATGAAAAGAGAAATTTGTTCAAGCTAGAGTAGGGAGTCAAATTACCACTCTGAGGGAAATATCACAGCAGCAAAGAGGAAACAGAGAAAAAAGTGGAATTAACCTGATAGAGTTGAAAGTATGGGAAAGAGAGTTCTAAATCAGCAAATTTTAATGAAAGAGATTATTCAATAAGATAAGTAAGTTATCAGCACATGGGGAACAAAAACATGAAGTTTAAAAAACTTATTTAAAGGTGAGCTTTGGGGGCCGGTGAGACGGCTCAGCGGCTTAAGCGCCTGCCTTGCAAGCGCGAAGGCCCGAGTTCGACTCCCGGAACCCACATACGAAAAAGGGGCCGGTGATATCGCTCAGCGGCACGGGTGCCTACTGGCGCGCGAGGTCCTGAGGTCGTCCCCCCGGTACCCACAAAAAAAAAAAAAAAAAAAAAAAAAAAGGTGAGCTTTGAATTAAGTGGCCCCAAGATTACAAATTGTTCAATTTCTACCTTTCAAAGCTGGAGCCCTACTTATAAATTCCCTTTTACTCAAATGAAAAGGTTTATTTTACAGGTAGAAAAAAAAATTATCCTCTAATATGGGCCTCCAGGGTTGTGTAGTGATGAGAAGATGAGAATCATACTTGAAAACATATGCCCTCTTTCCTCTCAGGATAATGTTAAATTATTAATTTTGGGGTTCTTTCTTTCAAGTTTTATTATGTTTAAAAACCATTCTTATTTAGAATGTACTGAGAACCAAAGCACTGACCATTAAACAAAAAAGATCATAGAATTCAGAATCCTACCTATTTTTGCCAGCATCTTTAGCTGTTAATATACCTGGGCAGGTTATGTAGCCTATCTATGTCTCGATTTCTTCATCTACAAAATAAGAATAATAACAGCTAACACTTATATGAAGCTTAATATGTTTTAGATACTCTTTAAACTGTTCATACCACTAACTCACTTACTTGCCTATCAATCTAACCACTTAGGTGCTGTTGTGGTTTAGATCAAGGCCTCATGTGCCCTTAGGCAGGGCTTTTGTAAAGTGACTGAATGATGAGGGCAATATAGCTGACTTGCTGTTAGGAGGAAGCAATCTGGTTGGAAGAGGTGGGTCCCTGGGTCATGACCTGGAAGTACATATCTCACTTCCTGGCCTCTCCCTTTTCTCTTTTTCCTAATCGCCATGATGTGAACAGCTTTCCTCTACATAGTTCCTTCCACCATGTTATTTTCTGCATTTGAGACTGCCAACATGGACTGAAACTTAGCAACTGTGAGCCAAAATAAATGTCTCCTTTAAATGATGGATGTTGCGCACCATGTTCCAGGATGAAGAAAGTGACTAAGACAGGTATGTACTACTATGATTGTGCTAATTAATACATTAGAAAAGGCACACAAAGACTAAGATGAAGAAAGTGACTAGGACAAGTACTCCTATTATTGTGCTCATGAGAAAAGGGACATTAGAGAAATTAGTAGATCTAACATTCCCCAGACTGAGAATATCAACCCAGGCGCACTGGTCCCACAATACATTGTTTTAAACAGTACACTATTGCCTCTTGATTGGCAATAGATAATACTGACAGCTACACTGCAAATAGTTTGAGGATTAAATGTGTAAAATCTTCAGAACCGCTTCTGGCCATGGTAAAAATTCAGTAAATGCTAAATATTTATGTTAGTGCTTAATCCTCATTTTCTAAAAATATAAGAAAAAGAGTTAAGATATTTTAAAATTAGTAATTGTAGTTTCTGTAGTTGCTCTAGTTAATAAAATCTGATTAAAATCATATGTCATTTTAAATTAGCAAAATTTAAAAATACTAATATCCAAAGCTGTAAATCTTTGGCAAAATACAGTAGCATGCTCATTTAAATAGTGTTTCCAGAAACTTGAAAATGTCTACATTCTCTTACTTGCTAATTCTGTCCCTTCTTGGCCAGTAGCATGTCATGGGGGACCAACAAATTCTGGATTCCCTAGTCCTGGCTCAGACGAGAATGAAGTACACCGACATCTTTTCACCTACTAGTTAGGTTATGTTGGTTAAGTTAGTTATTACTGAACTTCATTTTCCTCATATGCAAACAGGAGATATTACTTAGTTCATAAATGTATTATATGAGGTAACACAGGTAAATTATATGGCATCTGGTATGAGGTGAACATATTTTAGTTTGCTTTCCTCAAATATTTGTCCCATTCAAGTATCAGAAGGAAATACATTGAAGAAAAGTAGTTGTATAACATGTGTAATTTATAATAAATATTATAATCGACTATAATATTCTAAAGTAATGACAGTAATAAATATGTAAAGTGGCAGTGGCTGCCTGAGATCCTGATGTAATGACTTATATGAAAAATCCAAAAACAAGATGATTAGATAGTGCTTATGATATAATTTTAGTGAATGAAACAATTTATGATCACAATTTCTATGTATAAACAAATAATGGATCTAAAAGAAGACATGGACCTCAAAGGGTTTACTAGATTTTTCTTTTTTTTCAAGTATTTGTCTAATAAATACTTATTTGAGATATAGTTAATATCAAGAAATAAGTACTTTTACTAAACACGTTTCATCTGAGATTTCCTAACATTCTCTGATATTTGTTTCTCCCTGAGATTCAAAGTTCTTCTTTTGTTCACTTAATTCAGACAATTCAGAACCAAATTTGCTACAGTAAAAACATATAAAAACTGAGTTTTAAAATTTCTTATTATATATATAGCATCTAGCACTTGATGAATATTTATTGATTATTGAATAGTTTTGTAGTCAACAATGAAGTTGAACTATTTAAGGCATTCTTGTTTCCCCTTTTCAATTCCTCCTTATTTTCCTAAGCAAATAATGTTTGTCAATTTACTGAAATATGAACTAATTAAAAAGTCTTCTTTAAAGTGTTCTTAACTTTGATACGAAAAAGGTACCTACAGAACCCAAAAATCATATATTTTATCAGTTTTATTTACATGTTTTTGATATGTTGTCACAATTTCTTCCTTTAGCTTGCAAATGTGCTGATTTCACTTTCACAAGCCAAAGCTTAAACAATACTCTGTGATATTTTAAGGTTTTTCAAGTCCATTCTGTGCTACCAAGAAATGCAAAGTTTCCATAAAAGAGAGAAAGGAAAGAAGAAGAGAGGGAGAAAAAACAAGACTTCTACTTTACTCGTTTGAAGCATTGAAGACTTGGAGGTGAAGGATTTAGGGCCTAAAGTTTAAATTATGCTTGGGTTGTACCTATCTATTTACTTATTTTTACAGTACTGGGGATTAGAACCTAGGGCCTTGCACATGATAAGCAAGTGCTCTACCACTAAGCTATACCCTCAGTTCTGTATATGAATGTTATGTAGGAAGATAAGCTGGGATGTCACGGGCTAGATGGAAGGGGCCGTACTGTACATGAAGATGGGGCAGCATTGAAGGCTTTTGCTCACGGAGGAAACGTAGTTTAGTTTGCGAAAGGAGATAGATAGCATGTCAGAGTGAGTACAGTTACCATCACCTACATTTATTCCAGTACTAACTGAAAATAAGGCTTTTATTCATATTTCAAGTATTAGTGAATAAACCTCAGAACCTCAGTTTTACTGCAACTCTTCAGATTGCTCATGATTTAGCTTGAAAAATCCTGTCAAGTAGAGTTTTCATTCATTGCCCAAGATAACAAAAGTTTGAAAAGAAAAATAAGAAAATCTAAGCACATATCTTATTAGAATTTTTTATTTAGTGATGGCACAGTCATGGAAAAGTTGGATGAAAGTAGGTTTCCTCACTGAAAACTTTAGTAAATATACTGTAATGTTGCAGTTAAGAAGTAAAGGACACTATAAAATTCAAGCATAAAACTGAAGTTTTATGGGACCAGAAGAGGACAGAGAAGAGAGGAAAATTAATGATGAATTTAAAATGAAATACTTAAGGCTTGCCATTTTTAAGGCAACTCTAAATATTGAGTACCTTGGTGGAGTCAGAATAAGATAGCTCAATGCAATAAAAAATTTAAGGAGTAGCATAATTAATTTTAATAGCAAGGGAGTTTATCACTTTACCACAGTGTTACACCTATTATGAATTTTTTTTCTTTGTGTGGGTACCGGGAGTCAAACTCAGGACCTCGTGCTTGCCAGGCAGGAGCTTATGCCACTGAGCTATATCACTGGCCCTATGAATTTTTTATGTATTCTATTAACTATTTTAATTTATACCAACATCTGTAAAAATACTTATATTAAAAAACTACTCTAAGTAAGCATGTACTAGCTTCCATTTTTGTATTTCTTAACTAAAAAGTTTTTCTCAGTCATAGTATTGTTATGATGCTGGTTTTGCCCTCAGTTATAAGAATGCTTAAGTTAATGAAATCTGAGAACGGGTGTTTGTTATTCAACTTAACAGATTACATTTGCTCATTTGAAGCAAAATAAAATAGTAATGGAAATTTGAAAGTGGCAAGAGATTTTGAGCCCTTACATTTGTGCTTCTAAGCTTAATAATTGCACTCTAATCTTCAAAGAGTTTAATTCATAATAAGAGAGTTAGACATAAGGGGAGAATGGAAGGCAAACAATAAAATAAGCATAAGAATGGAGTGATAATTAATTTTCTCCATCTAAATTATCTACAAAATATTATGGCTTGAGTTAAACAGAAATGTTAATAACTGTCATTTCCCAAACCTTGACTAACCAATAAGTACACATCCTTCATGTCCATTTCTCATCCTATTTTAAATGGAACAAAGTGACTTTCAGAGGCTAGGAAGTGCGTAATTACACAGACCAGAGTCTTTGGACTTTGATCATAATTACAGTGCTTTATCCATCCATCACTTTTTGCTAGAGGACTACTTCTAGGTAAGTTCTTTAAAAGAGATAGAATTCTTGTCAGAACAAATTTGAGCTTCAGAACAGCTAATCAGAAACTTAGCTTTCTTGTCCTGAAACAGAGATAGAAAATTGCCGCTTTAATCTTCAATCCATTTGAGTTTTAAGTAAAGTGAAAACATGAAGTCTGTCTTTGAGAAGGTATGTGTCCCCACTGTTCATTATGTCTCGGTATATTTTTATGAGCTTCTATTAGGGTATTTTCTCAAAGTTTGCCTCACTGAAGGAATAGGTTTCAGAATTGTTGCACAAAGAAGGGAGTCATCTAGAGTGCTCGGTAAAAATTCTGATTTTTGCATTCCTTCCTTGCATGACCAATTTCTCAGAGGAAGGCATAAATCTCAAACCTAAAATCAATAGAGAACCTTCTCTAGACCAGGAAGTCTAGAGTTGCTTCTCCAAGGGCTGTCTGATAACTACACGAATCAAAATTCTTTTTGTTTACAATACAATTTCAAGGTTCCCCCTAAACTTGTCAAATCACAGTCACAGAACATTGATGTACCACCTCTCCCTAACCCTGACAACATGAAGAGTGAGCATGCATATGCCATGTTTCCCAAACCTAAATTTGGCCTTTGAAATGTTAAAGATACCATCAAAGAGTCAAATCTAGCTCTATGTAAAACAATTGGAGGGACTTTGGTAGAAGCCAATAACAAAAGTCACCATTGCTATTTGCAGCCTCCGGGGCGGGTGCTTGCACCTGGGTCAGTGTAGAGCTTTTCTCCCTTTCTGTGCACCTCTCACTATTTATACACAGGTATGGAAGTTCCCCCTTTGAATCGCTTGTGCTCTAGGACTGTCTCTCACTGAAAACTGTCTCTCACTGTCTCTCACTGTGTCTACCTTCCTCACTCTGTTCCATAAAAAAAAACAAAATAAATTCATGGTATAATTTAAACAAATAAATCAAAACAAGACACAGTTTCGGTTCCTCTGGCTCCGATTTGGGGAATAAAAATCCTTTATCTGGTAGATTAGTTTCCTAACATTGCTCTAAAAAGTTACCACCCACTCAGTAGCTTAAGCCAACACAATCTTATTCTATCGTAATTCTGTAGGTCAGAAGTTGCACAGGCCTCAGGCGCTGAAATAAAGGTGTTGGTAGGGTTATGTGTCCTTTGGAGAATGTAGGGGAAAATCTGTTTTCTTGCTTTTTTTCCAGCTTTTAGGTGCTGTGTATATTTCTAAGCTCGTGGTTCCCATCCTCCAAGCCAGCAGTAGCCTCTTAAGTCATTTTTCTCATCACATCACTTTGACTCTTCTACCTCCCACTTCTACTTTTAAAGACTCTTGTGATTATACTGTGAGCACAGGGATAATACAGATTAGTCTACCTATATTAAAATCAGCTGATTAGCATCTTAATTTCACCTACAACCTAATTCCCCTTGGCCATATAACAATATAGTCACAGGTTCCAGGAATTAGAACATGGCTGTTTTGAAGGCCATTATTCTTCTACCACACCTGCCTCCCTCCCAGATAGAGAAAGTACAGAATGCATTGGGAAACACTAATAAAATGGTCCATTATATGTTGCACATAACATTGAACTGGAGTCAAAAACTTAAATTCTCACTCAGATTTTGCTAAAATTGTGTGATATTGGACAACTCATTTAACCCTTTTGGGATTCAGATTTCTTAGAATTGAGAGACAAGCCAAAATGATGTCAAGATCCATCATAATCTTTGTTCTTAATTTAAATTGCTTCATCGGGAGATGGAATCAAGATGTGCCTACAGGAGGACATAAGCATTTGTAGAAAGAGGACACGTTCAACTAGTACATAATACGCACATCACTAAAACTGAACAGCCAGTGCTGCATTTCAGAGTTGAACCGGCTTATCTTTAATTCTCAAGGTCCTAGTTTTGAAACAGCAGTTACCTCTAACTTATAAAGACCTTTGACCTGGATAGCTTAAGTAATTCCATGAAGGTCCCACAATCAGTTACAGGCAGAGGTAAAACTGATCTAGATCTTTGACAGATCGACACACTCTCTGCTAACATACTTCCCTGCTTTTCAGTCACTTCAATGGACCTGAAGCTTAAAAGGAGTACAGAGTTGAAATAGCACTGTAGTATTAGCTAAGGACAGTTGTTCTTAAAGGTGTTATAAAACTTTTCCTTATGAAAATTTTAAAGAGTTTGAAGCACTTTATCTTGATTATTACTGATAGATATATTAGACCCTGTAGATAAATTGTATCTTGATATTCCTCTAATTAAAGAATGTCTAATTCTTCCTGTTGTTTACGTTGCTTCACTTAGTATTGACTAGGAACAGCACACCCAGATTGCAGCATAATTCCTTTCAGTGGGACAGAGATACTGGGTCATCATGGAGATGCCTACAACCCAGTCTTCTCATTGAAATAGATGGACACACCCTTTATCTCACATTAGAAATTATGATACAGAGTCTTCATAAAGTACATAAACTACGCTGTGGGCACATGTTTTATCTTTGTTCTTGCCCTGATCCTGGAGGAAAGACATTAATCAGAAGTAAGGGATATGTTATGGCTCTCTGAAATTAGCAATGGCTAGAAATAGTTACCACCCCTAAGCTTGATGGAAAGGCAGGGTAAAAAGGAGTTGCTAGAGTTCAAGAGGCCTGGACCTATGGCAAGGACTTTTAATTGGACCTACACCCTTTAACAGAAAATCTAACAGGGAGGCAGTCAGGGAAACTAATATCCACCCTGCGCTCTACTCTTGCACTTTGACCTCCTACTGGAGGTGCCCAATGGTTGAACTCAACAGGAGACTGGAGGAGAAAGAACTGATAGCACAGTCTTCAAAAGTCAGCTTGCTGATGCTCAGAACAAAAATAAGGACAAGGCAGGGTGTGGAGGGCAAGCAGAGCACACTCAAAGCAGAGCTGCATCTGCTTGTAGGTGATTTTATCAGACGAAGGGAATGATCTTCAACTCTAAAGTCATTGCCACCATTCTTCCTTTTGGTATATATTTAGAAAATACAGTTAATAAAGTTGACCTTTAAGCAAAGAAAGCATACAACTCACACTAAATATTGAATAGTCTGGTGTTTCTTTTGAGGAGAAGGTGACTGAGAAAAATAATACAAAACATTTTACGAGGGGATTAGATTGTAACGGTGATTATATTTATTTTATTTTTAGACTCCAGTTATTTCAGTACTTCAAAATTTAACCTTGATTTATTTTTATCCCTTTAACTGCTTTATTTTATGAAAAGATACTTTGAAAGGTTTTAATCTGTCACAAAATTTGTTTAATCTATCACTTGGTTATAAAATCTGTTTTACAAACTAGATAGCAATTCTAAAGCCAAAGAATGCAAAAAGGCTTAAATTGTATCCCAAGCAATAAGTTCACAAAGATTTAGCTACTGATTGTTGAACTTTAGGTTATTTTTAGTATTTACCTAATTAAACAAAACAACAAACAAAACTCATTTGTGAACAGTTTTTGTTAATAAGGAAATGGTAACTAATTCATGCACTTATTTATTGATCTTTCCTAATTTCATCCATGCTTTGATATTTTTGTCAAAATTAAGTTACTAATCCAGTGACAACATCCATGATTTTGTCCACCTTCTCTTGTTCTCTATAATTGCCAGTTTCATCAAAAGACAGATTTCTTTTTTTTTGTGTGGGTACCAGGGGTCGACCTCAGGACCTTGCATGCCAGCAGGACCTCGCATGCCAGCAGGACCTCAGCACGCCAGCTGAGCGATATCACTGGCCCTTTTTTCGTATGTGGGTACTGGGAGTTGAACTCAGGACCTCGCGCTTGCCAGGCAGGCGCTTATGCCGCTGAGCTATCTCACCAGCCCAAAAGACAGTTTTCTTAATCAACATAGTTTTAACTATATTTTTGCTTTTCAGAATTTATTTTGCAAAGATTAAAGTAGGTTACTATTAAGCCACATCACAGTTAGACGCATAATGATACACTTGCCTAGTATGCATACATCTCGGGTTCAATCCGAAGCACGGAAGAAAAAAAAGAAATAATATGTCAATATGTGCAAGTAGAGACAAAAAGAAGGTAAAATGTTAGTTTGAACTGTGAGAATGATAAGCATACACCTTCGAAATGTGTATAAACCTGGCTTTTTGAATGGCATTAACATTTAGCAATTAATGATATTAACATGTTCTCTATTCTATTCCTTGACAAAAGGAAATTCATGAGTTAAGGTAACTTGGAGTTAAAAAATACCAAGATATTCTGCTCTTTCTTTTAAAAAAAATTGCTTTCATGATTTCCTTCTAAACACAAGGTCAGGAAAGACAAATTTATGTATATAGATGACTATGATTATGGAATGATTAAATTTGGTCTTTCTTAAAATAGATTTTGTAAACTGAGAACTACCAGAGTTGTCTGCTTAGAAAAACCAACTGAAATCCATTCATTCATTGAACATCAGAGAAAATATTGTTTATTACCTGCTTTGACAATATATAACAAGAAATAAATTTCTTATAGTGCTGTCTCCTTCATTCGCACATTTATTCACTGAGGGAAAATAGTGATAATTCATTCCTTAACCTATGTGACCAAGCAATTAAAATATTTGAAGAAAGCATATCTGAAATTAACATATAAACAAAATAGTAAAATAAATGAAAATTATAGGCACGTCTTATTCATTTTTGTAATTGCAATGCCTTAGGCCTTAACATTTTTAAGCTTAGTAAAAATATTTCTCTCCTCTTTAAGGTATCTGATGGTTAAGCTTCCATTACAAATGAGAAGTGCATATTCTAGCTTTAAACACTTTATTATGCAAATACATGTTCCCTGACCATCCTGAACCACAATCTCGCAGCTTTGCACAGGTTCCAGTCCCTTCCTACAACTGATGCTCACCGTGTTTGAAGTTCAGGGCATTCTATGAATATTTAAAGCTATTTAAAATCACAACTATTGTTTATAATGTTACAATATATTAAAAAAATGAGATGACATCTACTCCAAAACCAAATAGGTTGTTAGCGAAATATGAAAAGCAATTTCCTTATTTATTTATATGATTCTTTCATCAATCACTAGAAATCTCCCTAGAGAAAGATGTGCAGGGTTGAAGTATGGGGTGCTAGTCAGCAGTAGAGTTTTTTCTAAAGCCGCTGTGGGTCCAAGTATGTACTTTAGGAAACATGCTTGCAAAGGAAATGTTGTAAGGGTGATGCTTCCTCACATTTGTGTTCTTAGAAATATTACTTCAAACGATGTTTAATGGAATGGGTGATTTTGAGGTTGGAAAAAACATTGAGAACTAGAAAATGATTGGTGTTTTCTTTTTTGTTTCAACCCACCTCCAACTAAATCTAGCTTTCAAGACATCCAAGAAAATAAACTCTAGAACATTTGTGCTGAAAATTTGCTTGTGGCAGATAGCAAGGCAGGAATTAAATCACCATTCACATTTCCCATTTCAAGGTGGAAGACCAAATCCAAGTCAGTCTCTCTCTTTCTCTCTCTCTCTCTCTCCCTCTCTCTCTCTCATTTCTCTTTTTTCATTCTGTCTCCACCATTCCATTTACCTTTCTGCCTTACTTTTCTGTTTTTGCTTTCTCATACGGCCCACCAGAAACCTCACAGGAAGAGAAGCAGTCTACATGGGCCACATCAGGGCTCTACATCGTGGCAAATACATTAAGAAAACAGATCACACGTCTTTCATAATCCGCTAGGCAATGCTACAGTAACTAAGTCCTGTCCAGAGCCATCCGACTCCACTTCTAGTGTGAGACTCCAATAGGCACAGGTGGCAAATGTCAAGTTAACCCCTTTCTAACCCTGCCATTTTCAACACTCAGACAAGCTCTCTCATTAGTCTTATAAAATAAAGTATGAAATTCCAACATCACATCTCATGCTGTTAAATTAACAACATCACACTGCTACATACGACTTGAATATCTCTCATAGCTTTATGACTGGAAAAACACTGTTCAGATTTCATTTACCAGTTTAAAAATAGCAAACTCTAATTTGAAACATTCTCTCCCTCTCTCTCTCTCTGTTTCTCTCTCTCTCTCTTTCACACATACACACAAACACACAATTGTGTACTTTCACTAATATTCCATCTCAGTGCTGGGAAAATATTTCTTCCTACAAATACATATAAAATTCAGTATAATCACAGGTTTCTTGATTATGTCTGTTATGAAACAAATCAAAAATAAAAATATTCCTCACAGCTAAAATGACAAATCACATTCTCTTTTGTGTAACAAGGGCTATTTATCTACTTTTAAAATACAAATCAAAATTACTCAGTGTTAGTTTTGATTTGAAGATTATCCACAGATTATTATATCTCTGCCCAATGAAATTTCCTCTTCTTGGGTGGGCGGGTTTTGAGCAAGGCAAGTGATATATTTTAAACATCTTAAAATGATGTGATAATTTTTAAAAGTGGTTGTCTTCAAATTTTGTTACTTTGTAGATCCAGAGATAAACTAAAAGAGAAAATTAGAAACGTTGCCCACAGACGAATATAAATCCACAGAAAATCCAAACTGATGTCCCTGAGCTCCCTAAACGAGAAGGGACCTCTTACGGAACACTGCGGAGACACTCGTAATACACAAGGCACCCCAATTAAATTTTGACAGGAGTTGTGTCACATTTAAACTCACCGCTGGATGTAAGGGTCAGGGCAGTACTGTAGGGTGGCACACCGTGACGTTTCAAAACTCATTTCTTCCAGCTGTCTTCGATATCAACAAATGGAGAGCAATTGTATAAAATATACACATATACCTGTGTATATGTAGATATATAGCCAGAAAGCTAAAAGCAATAGGGTCAAATGCCATCAGACATAGAAGTTTAGACACTTCCCCTTCACACATATTTGCAAAGAGGCGGAGCATTTCTTCTTTTTAGCCAATGACATTCATCAGGTGACCAAAACATCATAAACAGTTGATTCTTACCAGCTGGGCATCCTCTCTAAATTTGTTCCTCCCTCTCCACCACGGCTTTAGAGTCCTTGACGTATAGTACCCACACTTGTTGGCAGTTTGGAAGCATCTCTGAACTTCTGATCTTGCTCGTGATTGGATGTTGGCATGAATGGCATCAGGGTTTAATTTCAGCAGCCAGGACTTTTGTAACAGAACTGAGCCGATGAGTGTCCACCTCGCTCCAGCTACATAACATTTCCTTGTACCTGGGTACTGATTTGATTCGAGGACTTCTGTGACTGCTTCAGGGGCTAAAATGTTGTGCTGTTTTGCAGAGCTGCTTAGAGAAGGGTTTTTTCATCTCTTCCCCTCCCCTCCCCCCTCCAGCCTTCCTTTCAGCCAACCGCCTGTTGTGGTCACAATCTCAAATAGCAAAGACAGGGAAATTCCTTGATTATATTTAACCTAGAACTCACTCTTCGTCTCAAATAAGAGAGATATCTATGCACATCTCCTTAGAAATTTTGTCTGCCCCAACGAAGGAAAAGAACCTTTACTGACTTGTCTAAATATCTTACCTCAGACACATCCATACAAACATTTGTTATAATTTTCTTAAAGGAATGTTAAAATGGGAACTCAAATACTCTTTTAGACTATTTTAAAGCTTATAAAATTATTTCAAATGTCCTGTTAATAAAAATGTTCTAATTTATTTCAGACACTATCACTTTGTCTCACTTTCTTTTGTCTCATTTTTTTCTTTTTGCTTTGACTTGATTTACTTTCAAATAAAATCATAACATTGTTTGTACATTCAGAAATTCACATGGTATCAGTGAAAGTTTACATACAGGATGATTTCTTTCCTGTCTGAATTCGGGCTGTAAAACTACCCTGGTTCTGTGGATTTGAAAATTGAATGAAATATGATTCAGAAGCTAAATTAGAATAGACTCCAACAGGAAAAAAACAATCATGTGCCGAAGTGTCATTAACATGACAAGTTCACATTTTCTATTTGTCCCTAATCACAAAACACCTGCAAACTAGTGAGTCAGTAGATGGCAAAGTTGTGAGACAATCTAAAGTCCTTTACAGAGAAATGTGACATTTCCCTGTAAGAAATTCTGGTTCAAAATGTGTCTCATAAAGATGTTTTATTTGTTGCTTCAGCCAGGATAGAAGGGAGAAGCTATTTAAAACTTGACATTCTCTTCCTTTACTTAGCCTGAGAGTGTCTAACATCTGTGAATTGTGAAATTCACAAACATGCTGGCCTGAGCCCCAGCCAAATCAAACAGCTTGTTCTACAAAATGTGAAACTTGAAGGGAAGATCATTTGACTAATTAATTATATATTTGTTAATTGGCGTGAAAGTCCTTGGCTGTCTTTCCTGCTATTGGCAGATAGGGATGACCTACATACAAAGTTCTTAAATTGAAAACAATCAATTTCCTGCAATCATGACCAAATAATTCCCTCACAGAAGTCATTGATATTCTCATTTATAGAATGAATTATATAGTGATTTCAAGAGCAGGGACTCTCAAGTTTAATGTTACTGTCAGCCACCTGGAAATGCAGATTCTGGCTCAGGAGCCCTGAGACTCTGCATTTCCAAAACATCCCCAGGTTATTCCCCCATGGCTGGCCCTTGGACCACACTTGGGAGGAGCAAGGTCTTGTGCTCTTTCCAGATCTTATTTATAATTCAGTGGTTTTAGGGAATAAAGAAGAGCTCTTATATTTTAAATTTCCATCCAATGTATAGACTCTCAGTGGATTTACAAACATTCTTGGTGTATGTACTTTTTTTTTTTTTTTAATTTTAGAAGATCTAGAAGGTTTAGCACATAGCCATCTACAACCTGGGAAAATAAATGACAATTATACTACAATTACTATAACTGTCTCATATTTATGTTGCATCCTTTTCCCCCAGGAGACTCAAGTTACTGTACGAATGTATAATTTCTTTGGTATGCCAGTTAGACACTTTTCAGAGGCTTTAAGTCTTTTAGGCAAAGATTGCAATAGAATAAATTAAACAGAAGCCTAAGAGAAGGTAATTGCCTTCCTGGCCGGCCTGTTTGAATGAAGTTTGATTTATATGGAGGGCAGGAGGAAGGGCTTAGTGAAGCAGTGGTGTTTAGTGTCTGGAACAGTGGACATAAGGCAAAAGATAGGAACACTTTTTCCTTCTCAACTTGTAACAGCCAAGAATGTGCACCCTGCTAAACTCAGGCATTCATAATCAAATGCTTTTCACTTATATCCACGAAATTTATTTCACAACTCTTCTTTTTCACGCCTTCTCTCTGTAGGTTACATACTTCTCTGGTTGCCCTCCTGTCTGATATCATATTTTGCTTTACCAGAGATGTTTTCAAACCTCACCTGCATATCCTTCAAAAACCAAAAAGTCTCCCCAACCCCTCCAGATAAAAGGAACCTCTCCTACCTCTAACTTCCTAAAGCATTATACTGTGTCTGTATTTCTTTACATAAAGACATCTACAGCTTTCCTGCTGAACTGTAGCTAGTTTCTGTTCTGGATTATGAACAATCTAAGGCCAGGCTGGCTATCAGATTCACTTTGTATCTTCAAAGACAAGAAAATATTGTACAATGAATTCATGATTATATCTTTGCAAAAATCACCTAATGATCAATATTGCAACTGATTAAAGTAATTTCTATAAAGCTCTTGACCTTTTAGAATTGGCTTTATGGTATATAACTTTTATATAATGAGATTCGCCGATCGTAAGTGCTTAGTTTGAGGCATTTTGATACACTATGTACCGTGTATCCTCCGTCGTAATCAAGCATGAAACTTCTCCATTACTCCAAAATTCCTCATAGCCCTTTGCCGTTCCTCCCTCACTGCTGTCCTTAGGCAATCACTGTCTTGCTTTTTGTCATTGGAAATTAAATGTATAATTTTTGTAGAGTGTTATCCAATAGAACTTTCTATGAGGAAGAAAATATTTTATATTTGCTTGGTTTTTCTTTTCTTTTTGGTACTAAGGGTTGAACCCAGGGCCTTTGCACTGAGCTCCATCCCAACCTCTTTTAATTTTTATTTATTTATTTATGTAGCTTTGGGCAGAGTCTCGCTAAGTCACTGAGTTGCCCAGGCTGAGCTCAAATTTGGGATCCTTCTACCTCAGCCTCCCAGAGTGCTGGGATTACAAGTGTGAACCACTATGCCGAGTTTAAATTTGCATTTTCTGTTATAGTTGCCTCTAATTACATGAAGCTACTATGATAGAGAAGTTAAATTTTTATTTTTATTTACTTTTAATCAATCTAAATTTTAGTAGCCACTTTGTGATGTGTGTAGGACATCATAAAGCTAGAATATCACATAAATGGTGGCTCATAGTACAGCTTCTTTTGTGCCTGTGTTCTTTTTGCTCACTGATTCTATTGTTTTGAGACACAGCCCTGTTGTTAACTGCATCAACAATCTAGTGTTTCTGTAAATGTTGATTATGTGAATTTTTTATGTATAATTTCCATACAATGAATGGTATTCATTTTTTTGGCAATTAAGAACAAATTATGGTCTTAGATATGCAGCTATAGCTAGAACTAAAGTCCAATAGGCTTTCTAAAAGCTCAGTGATAATACAATCTGGAATTTGTTCTTGGTCCACTGAGTTATCTAGAAATGTAGTTGGTCCTTCCCTCCAAGAATGCTATAATTTTAAACAAGGTAGGTTATGTTGTCATTATAAAGAATTTAGCTAATCTGGGTTTGCCTGGGTTCTGGTCCTAACTTATTTTCAGACCCTAATCAAGTAGTCTACTCTCTTTGAGAATTAGATTCTTTGTTTTTAAAGAGTAAAGATGTAGCTTTACTTTAGGATGCATCAGTTAGGATATTTTCCATATAAGCAATAGAAACTAACTCTGCTTAGTTAAAACCCAAACGGTGAAAACAGGTAGAAAGAAACATAAAAATTCAGTGTGGAAGAGAAAGTTGGAAGGCTTTATAAAGGGTGGAACCAGCATTGTTTAAGAAACCGAATTAATAATAACGAACACAGGGTCAGTTCACAGTGCCAGTGTATATATAAGTCAGTCCTCACAGATGGTTTGAACTTGAGTCAGTGAGCTTAAGATTCAAATTCCCAGAGAGGAGGTGCCATGTTGGGTGAGGAAGAGTCTGAACACCTTGACTGATACCCTCACCTGGACTGCAGAAAGAATGTTAGAATGAAAACAGAGATTCAGTGAACCAAGGCAGAGGGGGTAGAAACGGGGCAATGGGAAATCACAGATGCCACTATGAAAGGCTTGAAGCATTTGATCTTGCACGTTCCCTAGAGCTCAGCCAGGCTGTGTGTGTGAGCACTGCATTGTCAGAGAAGTTGAATTCCTTTATGCCTCGTGGCTGAAACTCAGGGTCTACCCTTGCCAGGTCACTTCTTTTTTTTTTTTTTTCTTTTTTTTGTTAATAGGGGAATTAGGAGAGAACCTTCTAGCTTATAAGTTAGTGGAGTAATACACAAAATGTCCCCCAAAGTGAAGGGACTGAAGAGTTTGATAATTTTTAGTTGTGTGGTACTTTTCTGTCCATAACCTTAGTTCTACCAATTTCTATTTTACAGACGAGGAAACAAAAGCTTGGCTTTGAAGGGGGTGGGGGGGAGGTCAACTAATTCTTCCAGCTTTGTGAACTATAAATCTAATATTTCCTGCAGTCTGACAAATAAGAGGAAGAAAGCTGGATCTAGAAGTTAAGTGTACTGGAAGGTGGCCAATTTTTTGAAAAAGCAAATACACTACAAGCTTAGCCATGTTCTTCATCTGATTTAACCTCTACATTTTTGCTGGTCCTGGAATTCATCAAAAAGAAAATTGTAGTTAAGTGAATGTCTTAGAGTCTACTGAGAAGAAAGAAGATGCTTCAGGGGGATATCCTAAGGAAAGGGACACTTTTCTATTCAGAGGGCAGGCAAGCAAGCACAGAAGCCAATTGGACAGGGAGGAGGCTGGCAGTTTCCCTAACAGACAAACCTGATACCCTCCAAGTCACACCCAGTGTCCAAAAGCAATGTGGGTGGGCTACTTTTCCAGACATCCCTGAACAGCTGTGTGGGGGCTGCTCCTCACTCCCACCCTGTCCTTTGCGCAAAGGCCACGTGAGCGGCAGATAAATAAGGAAACACAGGAAGTCCTTATTTGGCACTTCCCAGATTTTTTTTTGTCTGAACCATTTGTCAGATGAGGATCAGATGCACCTTTACACTGTTTCAGTGTGTATTTCCTAACATGAGGAAATCTCTTGCATCATCCCAGCCCAATCATTGAAATCAGGAAATTAACAGCCATAAAATACTTACACACCTTACTCAGATTTGCCAGTTGTTTGTCCCAAAATGTACTCATAGCAGGAGAAAATCCTGCCAGTTGTCCCATTTCATTAGTCTCTTTTAATTAGGAACAGATCCTGAATCTGCGTTCTGTGACACAGATATTTTTGAAGGGTACAGGACCATTGCTGAATGTATGTAAATTTAGTTCTGACTGGTGTTTCCTCAAGATTCGATTCAGTTATGCGCTTGTGGCACTGTCTCCATCTCCGAGCATCATATCAGGAATTGTTTGGCTTTTAAGGCCCATAGTGGGTTTTCCCCAGCCTTCCTCTCAGAAGTGGGTTTACCTTGAACCTAAACATTTAAATGTCAAGATTTGCACAGTCCCTTTCAAGGTCCCAGAAGTAGATTAGCAGTTTGTTTACATAGCCTATCAAATATACAAATGTGAAATGTTTAACTATATTCTGTTAACATTACTGCCCCTTTCTATTCTAATTTCCCCTTCATTGTCTTTCACTTCAAAGTTGTAATAGAGCAGCCATGGGATTGTTGGGATCCAGCCAAAGTAAAATGAAGGGGAATACTTTAAGCTTGGGTTTGAAAGGACACATTTAGGTGATTTGTAGTTACGTCTTTGTATAGTTAAATTATCACTGCTTATACTGACTTGGGAATGGCTTTTGAGGATACTGTTAGTGCCCATGTGTTGACTCAGTATGTGTGAGATGCTGAAGGCTCGGGGCTGCAGGCATATCACAGTATGAATTATCTCCGCCGGTATTTGGCAGGAGATGTGTTCACATGTCTCCTTTTATCAGGCATGCAAAATTGCGAACGGAAAAATTAATAACTTTGATATTTAATCAAAACCCAAGTTCTGTCCTCTGTGTTATTCAGCATATGCAATTATAAATGCACTGTACGTCATAAGGCTATATATGATGAGACTGCGTGAGATAAATGTTATCATTACTTTTGTGTTTGTGGGAATACAAACGTGGAGTGCTGCAAGCAGTAAGCATGTCTGTCATTTCTTGAATTTGGGTGGTAAGAGAAAAGGCTGTATATATTATAGTAAAGACTATGTACAATCCCAGGAATCTATGATAATACAAGTGTAAATACTTAATGGCTATTTTTATATAAGATCATCCATCTATCTATCATCTATCAAATCACTTTGTTCCAAAATGATTTGTCATCCTATAAAATACTTATAAGATTTTAAGATTACAAAACACATGTGCAGGGTTATCAGGGTCTGGGGCAGAGTTTAATGGGTATAGAGTTTTTGTCTTGAAGACGAAAAAGCTCTGGGAATCTGTTGCATGACAATATGAATATGTTTAACACTACTCAAAGATAATTTATGTGACAAACATTGTTATATTTTACCATACTTAATTTTAAAAATTAAAACCATGTAGGTGAATGAAGGAATCAATAGGGAGCCTAAACATCAAGTGTAAGATGCAAGAAGACTAAGGAGTATTTATTCACAAAATGAATACTAGCCGGTTCTACAATTTTGTTAAAGGAACATGGATTTTCCTGTGAACTGCTAAGAAAGACTTTTGTGTTTTTTATCCATAGTAATGTCTTAGGCTTTTGTTGCAGACAGCATACTCTAGTCATAAAATAAATATATGTTGATTTAAATTTTTTTTCTTTATGTGGGTACCGGGAACTGAACTCAGGACCTCGCGCTTGCCAGGCAAGCGCTTATGCTGCTGAGCTATATCACCGGCCCAGATTTAATTTTTAAAAGTTGAAAACATGTACTGAGTCTTCCACATAAACTGGTCATTAGATTCTAGTTTCTGATACCAATGTATTTGTTTGATTGCTTATTGCAAATAAATTACTGTGGATGATATTATAGAAAGAGCTGAATTTCTAGTGACTTTCTCCTGATTCTCTCACAAGGCTATATAAAACTCATTTATTTAATGGCTGATTAATAGAAGCAACATGAGTATTTCTTGAAGGCCTCCTCTGTGTGCACGTCAGTGTGCTGAGAATTGTTGGTAGAAAATGGATCAAATAGGTATAAGTCCATATGTTGGAATAATCCGCAGTAGAGCTGAGAATAATTTTCTTTTCCCTTCTACACCTTACGCTTCACATACAAAAGAACACTACAACATAGCTGTACTCTGAGTTACTAATGACCAACTTGCTTTCTGGGGTTTTTGTCTGGGGTATTTTGTGGTGCATTGACCCTGATAAGAAGATGTTTACTACCTTCATGAATCACAAGTGTAGGAGGGAAGGGACCATTCTTATTTGCATTTCTGTGGTTAGTTTGAGCCCAAGAGAGGCAGCTGTGACTGAACAGATCCCCAGAGACACATTCACAAATTTGTGTCCTGTTGTTTTAATACTGCTCATCAGGAAGTCATAAGAGCCGTAATTTCTGACAGGAAGTGAAATGGATGGATGTAAGCCAAGATCTGTATATTCCAAAGCCTATTGCAAATTGCTTTCTTCTTGGCATGTAGTATCCTGAAATGTAATGTTTACCTATGAAGCACAGCTTTAAGAAGAAGAGATAAGGCATTTATAAATGCTTTTTTTTTCCTTTGGTAAATTAACTGTACTTAAAGTTAAAAAGGAATTTAGAGATCATTTACCTAGAAAAAAGATCTCGGCAGGCAGAATGACTTAAAAATAACAAACTTTTCTATGGCGGTTGAAATTTTACAGAACAATTTTACAGACATTATCTCATCATGTCATATGAAGTCGATGGCTAGGACAAGTGGTGCCATTACCTCCATTTTATGTGTGAGGAAGCTAAGACTCATATAGCTTAAGACACAAACTCACAATTAGATGATCATATAACCCTCAGCACCTGTGGCATGTCATGGACCCAGCTCTATTCCAGACCTGAAACAATCTACCCAGTAAAACAACATTAATTAAATACTTATGGTATGCCTGGTGTTGCCTAGGGGTCTGAGAAAATAAAGGTAAATGAAACACAGTTCTTGCTCTTTTGTATAATATTTTCAAAACCAGAGTATTTAGGCTCTGTCATTTACTAAATAGTTTATGTCAGTTACGTATTAGTTAACTACTAAAGTCACTGGAAAGTGGTCAGATTAAGTGTTATTTTCTCCATCTTATACAGCAAGAGACAGTTACGATATCTGCACTAATCATTCAGCCAGAGAGGGGTGGAGCCAAGATCCTGTGGTGGAACTCAGGTAAACCTGTATCCCTGAAGTCACTACTATGCTTTGACCCACCAAAGGTTCACAAGCTATCTATAAACTTTTGAAATCCTGGAGTCCTATGTATGGTATGTAGCACGTGTCCCTCAGTGTCTTTTTCCCGCTCCAGTTATCCTGTAATAACATAAGTCCGACAAATACCAGCCCCCAGAGGAAGGCATGAGCTCATGGTGAGCACCCACATTTGGGCCAGGAGTCAAGAATGTTAACTCTGCTTATTTTGAAATCTGGGTCCCGCACACTGTTTAAGCATGTGGGAGTGGATTCACTGATAAAATGCTTCTGTGAGATGGAAATGATTCTCAGGGCATCCTTACAGGGAATCCCCATGGGATGACCTCTGAGTGAATCTTGTTTACAGCAACATCTCTGCCAATTTTTTAAGGGGTGAATTCAAAGCTCTATGTTGAAGGAATAACTCCAGTCTGAAAACAATCACTCCTTTGTGCCTTCAGGTAGTAAACACAATATTTGGCCACTCAGTCAGTGATCCATTCCACCCATCTGCACTCTTTTTGTTACCTATGGATGATCCTGCTGAATACAATGGATAGTCTTCCTCAAGGAGCTGGGCCACCATTACTATTATGATAATGATCACAAGAAAGTTATTTTACAAAGTAAAACTCATCCTTTTGCATATCATGCAATGCTGATTTTCATAGAAAAATGTGAGAGAAAATCAATGGTAAAGTGATGAAATTGACATATACACACATATGCACATATATATGTGTACATGTTTGATTTTTATTTTTATTTTTTTATTTTTTTTGTTGGTACCGGGGGGTTGACCTCAGGACCTCGTGCACCAGCAGGCACCCGTGCCGCTGAGCGATATCACCGGCGCCTTTTTTCGTATGTGGGTTCTGGGAGTCAAACTCGGGCCCTCGCGCTTGCCAGGCAGGCGCTTACGCTGCTGAGCCATCTCACTGGCCCCATGTTTGATTTTTATACATGATGTATTTGTATATATTTCTATATGTGTGTAATACACAGTGGTAATATATGTAATAAATATTTATGAAATATATATATATATATATATATACATATACATATACAGAGAGATTATTTTTTTTTGTCTTTTTTTTTGGAAACAGGGTTTCACTTTGCCGTTCAGGCTGGCCTTGAACTCACTTTGCAGCCCAGGCTGGCCTTGAACTTGCGGTGATCCTCTTGCCTCAGCCTCCCGTGTGCTGGGATTACAGGTGTGCACCACCATGCCCAGCAAGAGATAATTTATTAACCACATTCACCCCCTATTTTTCTTCTTTCTCTCCTGTTTTCTTAACAATCAAAGAAAACTTATTTTTTTAAAAATAAATCCTCTAGTGGAAGAAATAAAATATGCAGTGCATTCTCATGGTTCAGAAGGTATATGTGGACACATTTTCATAGAGGCAAAGCAAAGGTAAAAGAACCTTAAAACCTTACTAGTAGTTATTTTTAAATTTTAGAGTGAGGAAAGAATCTTCTTCTCTACATGTTTCTGTGGTTTTCATGTTTTATACAGAGTATATGTCCCATTTTTATGTGAAGAAGTAACCACTAAAAATACTTTCCTGGAGAATTTTTCATCATGTAAGAAATGTATCTGAAAAGAAAAATCTGTCTTAAAGAGTTCCAACCTGTATGAAGCTGTGAAATTGAAAGACATTGCCTCTGGAAAATGTTCATGATAGATAAGTGACAAAGATTATGTCAAGATCAATAGAATCCAAAAGAATGTTTATCAATTTCCAGATAAATTGTCTTGGACATCTACATGGAGAATTTGTACCGAGGAATGGGAAAGGCTTATGCTCAACTTAATTTGAAATGCATCCAGAAATGCAGTGTGTGAGGTTGACTGGAAGTTAGAGTGTTTTCCTGGGCTTGCTGATGAGGTAGAATTGTGTAAGCCAAGGTCCCCAGGTCGGGGTGCAGTATTTCACACTGAGCTCTCTCCACTGACAACCACTGGCTCTGGGAAAATATCACCCATTTAAAGTATGAATGAAGCGAAGTGTGGAAATGCAGTGCAGATCTCCCAGTGTGGCATACATGGTTGCCTGCAGCCACACCATGTCGCTGTTGCTGGGATGCGTACTGCTCCCAATGCAAAGTCACCTTTCCTCAGGGTGCTCTCAGCCAGTGACTGAACCTGGTAGGCTGCTACACCAGACTCATTCTGGTGACATACAGGACACTTCCGTTAGGTGATTTTGATTCAAGAATGTCTCATCAGCCTTGTCAAACTTTTCTTAAAACTGATCATCTGGCTAAAACTCTTTATAGTAAATCCTTCTTTCTTCTTCTTCATGGCTATCAGAGGGAGGGAGAGAGAGTCAGAAAGAGAGAGAGAGGGAGAGAGAGGGAGTTTATTGCTTTCAGAAGTGCCTCTCTCCTATTCCCCTTTATCCTCTACAAGCAGTTCATCACTGGTCATCACTTTCTCCAGACTCTAAACAGTGAAACCCCTTAACAGTGCACTCACCCTATCCATGGTGGTCCTTAACAAAGTGTTAACAGCTGTGTCATAAGAAAATGCCCTCATGTCTGTGAACGTCAATGATGTACTCTCAAAATCTAATCCCGTCTTCCCAAATCTAATTGTATGTTCATATAGTATCTTGTGCATGTCCAGTCCCTTCTTCAGGACTGGTTCAAAGTGATGCTAGCGATGCTGAGGGTGGTCCAACAATGGAGAAGGAGCTGGAGTTTTAGGACCAGCTCACTTTCCTGAGAAGCAATTAGGATGGTCCTTTGAAGTGTGTGTAATATGGACAATTCCTGGATGAATGTGGGGGCCTAAGTGCTACAGATTTCAACGATGTTACCCTGGGAAAACATCCTTTGAGGGGGTAGAATCTTATAGTGCTGAGATCCAGGCTTTTGTGACATACTGAGGGAACAGTGCCTAGAAGGACAGCTGAGTTATTACTGAACACCCGGCAGAGATATTGAGATATTGAGATATTGAGAAAATGAGAGCTTTTAACATGTAATCAAAGGTTAAGTGTGAGAACCGGATGGTCTCTTTGTAGCTTACAAAGAGACAAGGGCTTCTTTACAAAAACAAACAAAACTAAGCAGCAGACTGAGAACCTGGTAGTTAGAGTCACAGAACTCCAGAAACATTTGAATGCTCAGCAAACGCTGACTGGAAACACCTCTTACCCTGAAATATGGGACAGGGAAATTGAGCGGATTGTTCTGGTGAATTGGTTATGCAGACTCCGACATTCTCGGAGATTGTAAATACACTGCCTTTTCCTAGTAGGAGCTGGCACTTGCCTCTTACAAGATGTTGCAGAGGCCTCTCCATATCAGGCAGCAGGTATCCTAACTCAGGAGTGCCTTTCCTTCCTTTCTTGCCTGCAGTCTCCTAATTAGTGTTAAATTCCAGCAGAAGGAGATGTGCCGGTCATGATAAGCAGAAATAGTGTACCAAAGGGGTTGCCAGAATTAAGTAGCATGTACCAGCAGGAACTGAGAAAATCCCTGGGATCAGATTTTGAGAGGACATCATTGAAGTTCACTGACATGAGGGCATTTTCTTATGACACACATGTTAACACTATGTTAAGTACCTTCATGTATAGGGTGAGTGCACTGTTAATGTGTCTCACTGTTTTAGAGTCCGGAGAAATTGAATGACCAGTGCTGAGGACAAATCGCCTGATTTTTCCTGAAAGGTGATAGAAAGAAAATAAATCTAAGGCAAGTGGCTATGCTAGAATGGATGAACAATATCAAGGCAGAAAAGCCACCAAGGAAGAATGTTAGATGGGCAGACCAAGAAGACAAGTAATTTACCAAGGCCATCAAGAATACACTGGGGAGAAGGGTAGCACCATCAGTAGGAAGAGCAGTGCTGGCTATTATCTGTTGCTCACGGTAGGTGGCCAGAGAGGTGGTCACAAAGTTGGGCTTATTAATATCTTTGTGTACAGTGCCCCTCTACCATTAAGTATTAGAGGTCGAGTACCAGCATTTACCTGCCAGATGTCAGGAAACTATAATTACTACAATGGCCAGCAAGCAAGGTTGAAGAAATGGCTTACAGTGTTGACCTGCAGGAAGCTGTGGAGGTGGATAATAGGCATTGGTAGAGGTAGAACAAGTAGCTGGATACCAGACTTCTGCTTAACATCTACAGCCAGAAAAAAATGAGAATGAGGCAGTGAGAGGCTGAGGGTACTCATTCCTATAAAAAAATCACACTCTCTTGTTTGATTCCTGACCTGAACCAAATTTTAGATCTAGAATCCATTGACCGAAGAGAAGAGATATCTGGGTTCCTAGGAAAAAAGCAACGTGTGAAGCTTGTATACTATGACAATACATTTAGGTTTCTCTAAAGAGATCTTCAGGCAGGGATTCTTCAGGGATATGCACTGAACTTTGCTTTCAGAAGGGTTTTTCTATTGCTTTAATGCTCTATTGCCACCATCTTATAATACTTGTAACAAGCCCTTTGAACAGGAGCCCATGTCTTCATTTGTACCAGACCATACAAATGATACAGCTATTCTTGTCTACAGTTACTGAGCTGGGTTACTACCCTGGGTATGGATGGTCTGAGTTGACCCTGATACCCAGAAGCACTAAGTGTAATCGTGAGCTTGTACTGGGTGGGAGCTAACATGGTCCATGCCATACATGAAATCCTGATTGAAACCTAACTTAAAGTGGGTCTACTGTGTCTGGAGAACCAGACAGTGATCACTTTCCAGCCCCCAGGCACTCAATTGGAAATAATATTCTAGGCAGTTACAGAGATGCTCACATGGTGTTTTTAACTTGTGGCATAGGAACTCTCAGAATGGGAAAGGCCAATGGAAACCTCTGCAACTGCCATCTACTCACTCAGCCAGGGGAGTAAATAAAAAACAATATCATCTTCTAGAAATGATATTGGATGTTAATGTTATTAAATAGCATAAAGAATGTGGAAAAAATGTGGGATGAGTATAATTATTATATCCCTGCTGAATATCCCAATATGGTCCTGGAAGATCTCAAATGGATCCTAAAGACTGATTGTAGAGTTTTGCAGCTCAGTCAAGTAATAGTTTTATTGCAACTTCTATGGGGAGGTAGTATTGATTGATAATGACTCATGCGCATGATATGCAGCCATTCACTTAGTGAATGTAGCCTTATTTATTTTGATAATAAAGGAGGATCAGGAATAGCATACATTCATATGGGACATCTAACAATGTTCATTTATATGTTCCTCAGGGCTGTATTATCTCTTTCACTCTTTGTTTTATTATAGACTTTAGATATCGGGATTGTTTGGTCAACCCACAGAACATCACACTATATGCTATCTTACATCAATGCATCATACTGATGAGGCAGGACATCTGTGGCGAGTACACAGGAATTCTTGAAAAGACACATGTGTTTCAGAGGGTAGGAGATAAATGCCATGAACATTCATACTCCTGAATCTTCAGTGAAGTCTTAGGGATCCAGTGGTCAGAAGATTGGCAGAATATGGCTTCCAGGGTAAAAGAAAAATGGTTTCATTTTGCACCCCCTACCACAAAGAAGGAAGAAGAGAGGTTCATATCTATTTTTGAGCTCTGGAAGCAAAACATTCAATGGCTAAGAAAGGTCCTCTGGCCCATATATTGGGTGACGAGGAAAGATTCAGGTGTCTTATGGAAAATGATGCAGTATGAAGCTTAAAGTAAGCCCCAGTGGGAAAATCACATGGCAGCCCCTGAAATTCTGGAGCAAGCCCAAGCCAACTACTGCATAGAAAATAATGGATCTTTTGGTAAAACAGCTTACAGTAGCATTGGAAGCTTAATATTGAAGACTACAAGACCATGTGTCTAGAATTGCTTATCGTAAATTGGGTGATTTCACTCCTCCCTCATCATAACATCAGCCCAGCATCAATGGATCAATGAAAGGATGAAAATCATCACTCAGACTGAACACAAGCTGGACCGAAGCTTGAGCCACTGCGTGAGTGGGTTCCCCAGCCATCTCTATTAACCTCAGAAGTTACACCAGCAATCCTCTCCACAGTGCACCTAAGACCACATGAAGGAGGTAGAGAAAGCCTTCCATGCCCTTCAGCCAAAGAAAGAAAACCAGATCTGCAGCAGAACAAGTCAGATTTATAATTTATTATAGCAATAAAGAAAGTACATCATGAAGATTCATGGACCATTTCAATAAGATGTTAGGAATTTTATAGGATTTGGTTTTATATTAGTTTATTTTGGATAGAGATCAAGGAATTAATTTTTTTCTGTATACTTCATGCTGTTAGAAAGCAGGACAATGCTATCACTGTGTATCTTATAAATTAGCTGAGATGAGGGATGTGTGGTCCTTTTTGTGATTTAGCAACGTTCTTTACACTGTGTTAGTGAGTGATTACAAACCAGTCTTATTTTGTCTTGATCCATCATAATTATGGAGAGGAGTTGTCTGATACTGATTGTGTCATTTTGTGTTTGTGTTCAATAAGAGGACACTGAAGCCTCACTGTGAATGCCAGGACAACTTCTGCAACATCAGCCCCATCTCGTCAGCATAAGAGTTAACATGTGATACAAAAATCCTTCCACTCCACCCCCACTCACGTACATCCACACTGTGGACCTCCTCCTCTCCAATCTATCCATCCCTTTCCTTTTTGTCCTCTGACAACATAACGAGACCATTGGTCACTGCCCAGGCATCTGTTTGTTTATTTTATTACCTCAGGCCATTTTTCCTTCCTTAGTAACTGGGTGAGCACGTTCAATATAAACGAATAGTGCCATACCATTCTGTCAGGGTAGTTCTTCCTTTCCGAAGTTCAGATTGGTGTACAGATGGGTTGACTTGGTAAGTGACGAAGGCTTAAAAAGGACATGGTAACCTTCAGGAACATTTGAGAATGACTCCAGAAAGCACCAGAGAGAAAAATCTTCCCAAAGGGTGGACTTGTCCATGTCCATAGTGAACCTGGTCATCCAGTTATATATAAAAAGAGAAAGAGGGAGTTATGGAAAGAGTGAGGGGGAAAGCATTCCAAGTGGAGAGAGCAGGCAGGGAAGGGGTAGGTAGAGTGCTCAGGGGACTGGAAGAAGACAGCACGCATGGGGTGGAGCTCATGAGAGGGAAAAGGCACAAGAGGAGATGGACATGTTCAGGAGCCAGATTATACTGGAACAGTTTTTTTTGTTTTTTTGTTTTTTTTTTTCTAAACAGTAATGGGAACTTTTTGAAAGGCTTCACTCAAGGATGTTGATCTGACTCAATATTTTAAAAAGATTATTCTGGCTTGCCTGAGCGGAACAGGATGATCAGCTAGGAAGCTACCACAATCATCATTTGAATAAATAACAATGGAAATTGAGAAGGGACCTCACCTACTCTGTGAACGGTTGCATTGTCTGTCCCCGAGTGGGGCGTCACCGTGTAGGTGGATGACACAGCCTTCGTCTCACAGCTGGCATTCCAGTGTCTGATATTCTGACCTGCTCAGTTCCCAAAATCTACGTGCCACGCATAGTAAGCTACAGTGCCGCAAGATCTGTAAGGGGTTAATATTAAAAGATTACCCCCCTGGCTACACCCCTGAAATATTTACCTTCACATTGTCTCTTTTAAAATCAAATTCTTTAGTCAAGTTCTGGTGAAATGTACTCCACATGAGCCTCTGCCCCTAATCCAACATCAAGCAAGAGAACCAAAGTGATGGAAGGAAATTAAATTCCTGTGAGCACATGTGACTGTGCACACAGAATTTCTCGTAAGGTGAGGAAAGTGATGACAAAGGAAAGGAGTTCAGTCTTTGCTTAGTCTCGTTGGACAGGTAGAGTTGCCTGGGATGGTGAGTACAGAGTAGCACTTCCTCAAGCATGCAGAGTCTTCAAGAACACTTGTTAACCCTGGATGAAGTCCACTGGATCGCTCTTCTAAGAAGCCATCAATGGGTGGTAATGACATACTCACTCATCATAACTTACTTCTTATTTATCTTCTATTAAGGTTGTCAACACATTGAATGTGATTCTTTTCCGAGAGCAAAAAGGAAAACCAGTCATTTAAATGAACTTAGCTCAAGGTTTGTTTTATATTATGTGAAAAAAACTTGCCATCTGTGCGTGGAAAGTCATCAAAAAGAGGCTTTAAAAGATAATAAAAATTAATAATGAAGTGATTTCTTATTTATAGATTGTGTTTTTTCAGAAATCTGCCCTTAATAGTTATAAATTCAGAAAATGCGAGAACTCAGTAGTATAATCCGCCTGCTGGTGTCTTAACTCAACTGAGAAGAGCGAAGAAAAAATTATTATATAAAATTATAGTATTGGGCTGGGGATATAGCTCAGCAGTGCAGCACCCGCCTGGCAAGCATGAGGTCCTGAGTTTGATTCCCGGTACACAAAAATAAATAAATTAATAAAATAAAATAAAATAAAATTATAGTGTTTCCCCTAGAATTCTAAGATTGATTGTAGTTGTACTTACTCTTTAAATTTATCTTTAATGGGCTGGAGATGTAGCTCAGTAGTACAGTGGTTGACTGGTATGGCGAGACATTGGGTTTGATCCCCCAGCATTATAAAAATGAATAAATAAATATTGAAGGGAAGACTATCACATATTATTCAGAGTTAGAAAGTTTGTAAAACTTTTACCATGTACTCTTTTGACTTTACTATTGTATTGCTGTGACTATGGGTTTCTAGGTAAAGACATCAAAATAAAACTTTATGATATTATGGATTTGACCTCTAGCTTAGAGTAAAAAAAAAAATGGCAAAAAATCTTCAGGCACAATTTATGTAAATAACTGACATTATAGTTGAGCCATTCCTTCCTTAAATTTGTTTGGAAATTTGCTAAATGAACAAAATCAAGTTCATTTAACAACCAAAAAATCAAACGTATAAACACTTTTATATCACCTGTACTTTGTGACCCTTGGATCCATTTATAGCCTAATGTCCTGATCATTGCTTTGCCTCTGTGCTTCTGGCTATAAAAGAAACCCCAGGTAAGCAAGTGTTCAAGGATTCAGACCCAAGAGTTGAAGAATTAATGACCATAAACATCATTTTTACAGCTCTGATGACATGATCTGGAAGGATGAAAGTAACGATCTGCAATTTTAACACGGATTTTATCTAATGTCCTAAATTTGTATCAGTCTCTTCTCCAGGCTGTTCTACCTTACCCCTGATAAATAATGAAGGTATGCCCACCCCCAACACTCACCCCAAAGAAAACTTTTTAAAAATCACTTTTTAGGGCTGGTGAAATGGTTCAGTGGCATAAGCGCCTGCCTGGCAAGCACAAGGCCCTGAGTTCGACTCCCGGTACCCACATACAAAGAAAAAAAAGGGTCGGTGATATCGCCCAGAGGCATGGGTGTCTGCTGGTGCGTGAGGTCCTGAGTTTGACCACTGATACCCACAAAAAAAAAAAAAAAAAATCACTTGTTAGCAACTGAAATTCATCACCTCCATAAATTATTTTATTCTTTAAAAGTTAAGTTACTGTAGTAAATGAACTTATAAAGATTTGTTCTAAACAGAGATCTTTTTATATTGAACAAGTTAAGACTTTCTCCCTTTTTGTACAAGGGCTAACCCTCCAAAATCTACTTAATTTTATTTGAGTCAAATGAAATTCTGAATTTTCACTTCTTTACCACCAAATAAAGGTATATTAAAATCATGAATTTTATGTAGTACTTAATAATGTTTTATGCTCATCCTTAAAACTACATAGACATATTGAAGCAAAAGATTATAATCTATAATAGCTATACACTATATTTTGGCATTTGCTTCTGACTTTTCTTCAAAGGCATACAAAATTTTATACATGCAAGATGTAATTAGAATTATGGTAAATAATTAAATTTTAAAAAATTATTGCAATAAAAGACACATTGCCATTAATGCACCTTAAAAATCTCTTGCTTTCCTTAGCACACTTATCCAATCACTAGAAGTCCTTTTTCATGTCTTTTATTGTGTTGTTTTGGCTACCTTGATATCCCGAATCATTTCAAAATGTCTGTGGCAAAATTTGTCAAATAAAAATATCATGATATGTCCTTGTCCTCCTTATTTACTGGATCTGGCACTGTGCAATTTTTGGATCTTCCTCAAAGTCCAGAAAATAACCAGTTCCTATATATCTTTGCAGATGAGGTGTGTTTCTTGCAGACAATATACGGGTGAGTCTTGTTTTTTGATCTAGTCTGCCAATCTGTGTCTTTTAATTGGAGACCATTTACATTTTTATTATCAAAAGTTGTGTGCTAATTACTGTCACTTAGTTGTTTTTCTGGTGCTTAACGCTTTTCTGTTGTTCATTTATTAATCTTCTCACCCAGTGAGCTAAGCTCCTGCCCTTTCTCATGTAGTTGCTTTCTTCTTGGTCTGTGCTTAGTGTCCTCTTAAGTATTTTCTTCAGTGCTGGCTTGGAGCTCATGAATTAATTTAGTTTATACTTATAGTGAGAGGTCTTTATTTCTCCTTTGATTTTAAGGATAGTTTTAAAGGATATAGTCATCTAGGGTGGCACTTATTTCCTTACAGGGCTTGAAAAACTTTGTTCCAAAACCTCCAGGACTATAAGGCTTCTACTGAGAAATTTGATGTTATTCTGATGGGTCTGCACTCGTAAATGATTTGATGTTTCTATTTAACAGCTTTTAGTATTTTTTCCTTGTTGTGAATTTCTGACATTTTGACTATGATTTGTCCTGGAGAGTTTCCTTTCTGGTTCATATCTATTTGAAATTCTAAATGCCTTCTTTACCTGGGTATCCATCTCATTGCCTGCTTTTGGGAAATTTTCTTCCTTAATTTCAGTAAATAGATTTTTTTTTCTAGCCTGCCCCAGTAAACAGATTTTTTAAAAAGCCATTAGCCAGGGCCGGTGAGATAGCTCAGCAGCATAAGTGCCTGCCTGGCAAGCACGAGGTCCTGAGTTGACTCCCAGTACCCACATACGAATAAAGGGCTGGTGATATCGCTCAGCAGCACAGGCACCTGCTGGTGTGGAGGTCCTGAGTTTGACCCCCGGTACCCACAAAAAAAAAATAAAAAAAAGCCATTAGCCTCTATTTCAATGCCTTCTTCCAGAACAACGAGCCTTGTTTTTTTTTTTTTTTTTCTTTTTCTCATTCATTGGTACATGTTAGCAATACATAATGATTACATTTATCATGGGGAGTTTGTACATGTACACAATACATCTTAATTCTTTATTTCATCCCAAAGCCCCCAACCCTTGCTTCCTCCAACTCCCAGGAACTTTTGTATAGTCTGTTCAGTGTTGCTTATTCTCTTTCTTTGCACTTATCTGAATGTTCTAGCACTTCTATCCTACGTACAAGTCCCGATTCTTTTTCTTCTGATTAATTTTGTCTATTTCCTGGACTTTCAATTGAGTTCTTCGTTTGACTTATTGAAGTTTTCATTTCCAGGATTTCTGCTTGTTTCTTTTTCAGAACTTCTATCTCTTTATTGAAGTCAATTTTCATAACCTACATAGTCTTCCTTAACTCCGCTGTCTATTTGTACCTTCTTTGAGTTTATGGATCATTCTACTTCCATGATACGCTTGGCAACATTTTAAAAATCAACATTAACTAAGCTACATTTGGAGGTTTCTCTATTTTTTTTTCCCTTCTCCAGAACTAATGCAGGATATCTGACGTACTGTCCCATGCCTCCTGGGGTCTGATCTGTGTCAGCTCTTCAGACTCTTACATTCCATGACCTTGAAACATTTAAAGCATCTTCCTTGGGTATTTTTTAAAGTGTCTGCCACTTTGGATCTGTCCATTGTTTTCTCGTGAATAGATGAGGTTGTGGGTTTTTAAGAAGAATGTCAAAAGTCATCCTTTTGCGTCATATCAAGAAGTACACGAAAATATGACATCTCTAGTGATGCTTGCTTGTAAATTTCGAAAATGGGATAGGAAAACTGAAACTGATACTCAGTTTTTAAGGTGGCGGAGACTAGCCTGCAGAATCCAGTAGAGGTTAAAGATTATGATATTCACAGATACTCTATCCTTCGTTATCATAACATGAAAACTATTCTTTGATGTATGGGAAGGCCAAAGGAATGTACAAATAGTAGCATGTTAGGACATGATAGAAGGGATTTTACTTCATAATCTTATGTTGTGGATGCTAATGTGTGTGTGTGTGTGTGTGTGTGTGTTCTTCTCTTCATCTTTGATTGTCCTTATGGCAATAAAGCTTTGGTTATATCTTGAATTTTGTCCTGTAAATTACAGCCAATAGTTTTACAGATAACAGTGGCATTTTAATCCATAAATGTGTCTCTTTAGTTTTATTAAAATGTATTTTGAAGTAGGATTTTAGTTCCCTTTATTTAATAAATTTCAGATTCATTGAGTTTCTTGACACTGTCCCGTAACTTTATCAGAGGAAAACTATCAACTCAATCTCTCTTTCCTCCAAGAAACAAAATTTAAAAAGGTTTTTAGTTTCTTCTTTATCCAGTATAATTTGTGTGGGAAATTTCTCATCCTAATTTTATCTTATACTTTTTACTGAAAAAGCTCTTAATTTGGCTGGGGGGTAGGGATTTGTGTAGGAGATTAGAGAGAAGAGTTAGAGCAAATTTTGAAAAGTCTACCAGATATATAGATAAGAGCTAAATAGTAGACAGAATTTAATAATTACCTTTCTGTCAAACATGTTATTCTTAATAGTTCTAATTCTTCCGCATACCTTGCAATCTAGGTTTACTTTTTTATTTTATAGGTGAAGAATTGGAAACTTAGAAAAGTTAAAAAAAATTAAAAGAAAATTGTTTTGTTGAAGATCACAGCACAAGGAGGTAGCAGATCTAAAATTCAGACAGAAGACTGAGTCCAAGCACCGTGTTCTTCACAAAATGCTTCCCCAAAAGAGTAAAGACATTTTGCCTTCTCTGTTAATTCTTTCTTGAGGAAAATAGATCTGTTTATTTCCAATGGTCTACTGCTGACCATATCGTTTGAGGTAAATTATCAGTAGAGACCTGGATGAAGTGTTAACTTTTGGGACTGATACTAGAAAGAAAAATGACTTTTTTTTTAATTTGTTTTTTGGTTTCTTTTCTTTTTTTTTTTCCTACTAGAAGAATGCAAATGTGCAACTTTGCGTGAAGTGTACATTTTCCTTATAGTAAAAACATAGTTTAACATTTAAAGGAAAAATATAGTAAAATGTTGAAATAAATTTTTGGACAGGAAATAAATTCTATGACTCCAGGACTGTTCTTCTTTGTGACCCTGAAGACAGTAGCATCTAGGGCAGAATAAAACTCCAAAAAGTGTCTACCTTGTGCTCACATGGCGTGTACAATGGTTTCTAGCCAAGGAAAGGCAGAAATCAGTTTGAGCCACCAATCTCTCACTTCCCTTGACATTTGGACAGGACAAATAAAGTGAATACTCCAGAGAAGAAACTCTTCTGCTTCCCATGTTCCTAAACAAAAGGAAAATTAGTAACCATGTGTTTACTACAGAGGAAATCAATGTAATGAAAACCTCAAGAAAAAGAGGGAGGGAGAGGAAGAGGAGAGGGAGATGACAGGAGGCCAACAAGAATAGAACCTGAAGGTGCACATTATCGTGTAACTCAGCTTATTAACCTTTCAGGTTGAGAAAGAGAGGCTCAAAGAGGGGCAGTGACTAGCCTTAGAGCACACGGGGAGATCCCTGAGGGAGAAAAGAACACAGGTACTGAGTCCACAGCCATCAACTTTGAGCCCAGTGGTGGTTCCACCACTGTATTTTTGTTTATGTAGAGAGAAGCATTTCTCTCTGTAGCATTTTAGCAATTTGCATATATGCCTGACCCACTATATAACCGACAATTGAGCTCTAGGTAAAAGAAATTCTGTTCTTTTACCTTTATCCTGCAGAACTTATTTACTAGCACAGAGGAAAAGTTTATAAATGGGTCCTCAACTCCACAGGATCTCTGTGGTAGCCCACTAGCTCTGCAATATTAAAGTGAAGCATGTGCCTCTATTTTAAGAATAAATGTTCATTATTAAATACCAGACTCTATGAGCTATATAATTTAATATGGGGCAATCCAGAATTTGCAAACGGAACTTCTGGTACAAAAAGAGTGTGTGAAATCAGTGTCACGATGTAACAGCCATTCCCTGGAGCCCACAGGAGAGACTTAAATGTGCAGTTAAAGAGAATTAATATTTTCTGGCTTGGCTACATCACTGGCTGCACAAGGTGATTTTACTGTGCATTATACTTTAATTATAACTGCGCTGTAGCCATCTGCTCCATTTCATTCCCTAATTATAGATGCAAAAAGCATTTCACAACACCCACCCATAAAAAAGATCTGAGGGATTTCATGGCAGGCTTGCTCTGAGCTCCTCTCTCCTTCCTTGGCCTGTGGATTCTCCCTTCATCGTTACATCTAAACCGACCAAGAAAACGTTTGCGATGCCCTGATCATTCCAGAAGGTCTGAGGTGCCTGAGCTTGTTCCACCCATTAATAATTTTCTTCTACCATTATTAGAGCCACTTTGACCAGCCCTTCCTATGCCTGGGTCATGTGTAACTTTCTGTTCACCTACATTTTTCTACTGTCATTCCCCCTGCCATTTAAAAATTAGTCCTTTTATTTTATTTACAATATTGCTTCAAGCTTCTCTCTAACTCCTGAAAATTTTGCAAGGAAGCCGTCCTCAGCTTTCAGTGGAGAGGAGGCATTCTGAGAGTTTAAAGATTTTCTTGAAGGTGAAATGGTTGCAGAATCAGGCTGGAAGCCACATCAGTAAATACCGATTATCACTCTTTCCCACTCGTTTTTCATGCACTGTTTGGAAATGTTACTCAGATTCCCACTGGAATAGCAGAAGTGTACTGGAGCCAACTGTGGGTTTCCAGCCCCATGCCAGTGACTTTATATTGGTAGACTGAAGTCGTCCATGGTAAGGTGGATATATGAAATAGACACACTACAAATTGGAGCTTTCCTTATTTCCCTGGGAGATAGCTGCTAATAATTCAGCAGAATGCCACTGATATGGGAAACGGATCTTATGCTTTGTCCCCAAAATAACATATTTGGGGCACAGTGACCCTCATTTCTGAACTTAAGTAATGTATGAATGCAACTCAGGAATGAGAAAAAGTTGTTATTCAACTAAACAAGATACTCTTTCAATATCCTAAAGATAAGATACTTGAGGGCATGAGGGTTCTTTCTCCTAGAGGAAAATTCAGAACGTTCTAATGAATATTTGGACTTTAAAAGTTTCCGTGATTTCAAAAGCAATCTGCAAATTCCAAATTCAGAAGTCTAGGGAAACTGAAATTGATGCATAGCAGTCCCAAAGCAGGGTCTCCAGAAAACAACCAGTTCTTGCCATCCAAATTCACTCCAAACCGACACTGGTATATGAGTGAATGTCTTCCTGAAAACTAGATTTGGACCATTTTAAGAAGAGTAGAATAGCATATATGGCCCTTTTTAAGGATGATAAAGGTAAATAATTTATAAATTCTAATGTTCCTTTCCCCCCAATTCTTGGGTTTTCCATAAACTCAAATTCTAGCTATTTACAAGATTGCAGTTCAAGTCTAACATCAAAGTCATTAAAAGAATATATTCAATCTGAACTGAAGAAAGGTCTACAACGTCAACTATGAGACCAAAAATAGGCACTGACTTTCTAGGCAGAAACTGAAGTGTAAGCTATTTGCCAAATATTTAGAGAAAATATCAAATCACAAGGTAATAGAAGCACAACACTAAAATTCAGCACATGTTACACTGATTAGAAATTCAATTAGGTTCTCTATATAGCAGAGGCAGCTGCATCAGATGGTATGTATGCTTCTTAATGGACATTCAAATTTATATATGTGCTTCCTAATGGACATTCAAATTTATATATGTGCTGATCTCAAAATATTTATTTGTGGTGACCTCAAAAGTATTTTTCCCAAAGCTGATAGGAAGATTAAATACTAATATGCAATTGCCAGATTTTGCAGATGTCTTTTTGCAACTCTTACTGGATCTACCTTTGGAAAGTCCCTAAAAGGTAAGTTAATGCTGTTTATAGAGCATTGGCCTAATAGGCAAGAGTTTTATTAGTCCTAGATCTAACATTAATTAGAAAAAGTGCTTTAGAGGCATCTAAAGCAGTTGTGAACGGTATAAAGAGGCAGCAGATTGTAATAACTAAGAGTGGTTTTGAAAGGTGGGTGGTTTGATGTGATTTCCATCTCTCTACTCACTACCTGTCAAACCTCAGGTAAACTACTTAACCTTTTTGCCTTGCTACATAGGTACACTAAAAGAACAGCATTCCTCTTACGATTAGTGTAACAATTAAAGAATTATACATGTAAAATTCTCACAGTGGTGGTTCACATGCAGCAAGTGATCAATTCACGGTAATTTTTAGCCTACTCATTTTACAAGATGAAAAACTAAAGCCCTGAGAAATATGTGTTTTCCAAATGTGTGCAGCAACCTAGAAGTAAAACTGGGATTAGAACTCATGACTCTTCCCCATTATTCCCTGCCTTTTCCCAACAGTGATGAACAGTTTGTTTGCACTTCTTCAACTTAACAAATATTACCAAGCCCTTATAGGCGTTGGAGGTACTCAAAAGGACTTCTCCAGTGCAACAGTTACTGACAAGTTCAATTCTCAAATGAGGTTCTGGGACTATAACAGATAAAGTGTTTTCATTTCTTTATTATTATCAATTATATGTTGTTAGAATATTTATTATTTATTTTTGAAATAGGCAAAATCATTCTGATAACACCAGAAAAATTTCCACAAACAGTATAAAAGTATTTGAACCACTTTTGAGTAAAATAAAAACATTCAAAACAATGAAGAAGATCAAAAGAAGGACAAAGTTGAGTAAGGGAGCTTGTTTTTGTTTCCAATATTTTGTACAGCCAATGAGAAAGCAAACCGCCTATGAGATTGACATAGAATTTTTTCTGTGTCCCCAGAGAGAGGAGACTTTCTTGAAAGATCTGTAAAATATGGATTAGCCCACAGATTCTGTTTATGATTCATCTTTGGTAAACTCCTTCATCTGTAATCCTGAGAACAGCTCCTAGGGAATAGGAGGCTGCCATATTTACCATTCTGTCCCTTCTGCTGTTACCACTGCTGATCTGGTTGGTGGTGAAGAACAGAGAGGCCTCTGAGATATCTGTAGTTAGAAATCCATTTGCATGATAAATTTTGGGAATTAAACTATCCAGAAAGCTCATAGTGAAACCCAGAACTATTGAGTATGTCTCCAGGCCCTGTTAAATACAAGTAGTATGAGACTGTGATAAGGAAGTCACTGGTGATAACAAGAACTTGGCCAAAGTTAAAGAAATTTGCAAGCAAATTCTAAAAATGAAGACTAGAAAAACAAACAAAACAATGAGGTAACTGTAGATGCAAAGCTTGCAATAAGGACCAAGGGAGAGAGACTGAGATCTGAGGAAGTAAATATAATTTTGAAACAAGTTCCAAAAATAGAAGACCAAGTAGCTGAAGGAAGTTTTTGAGGGACTCTAAAGTAGGCTTGGGCAATGCCCTAATTCGTTTTGTCCTTCAGTTTCTGCCACTGTGGGGTCAAGGTCATGGTACTCTGTGAAAAGCCTTAGCAGTTCTGTCTTAACACCTTAGGAAATATCTCCAGATATGTCCTTCTAATTGGAGTTCTCCAAAAGGTGATTATCTGGGGCCTCCAAATTTCATTCCATAGATATAAGAACCTCTGGTTTTTGGTTTGGGCTTTATCCAAATGATTTAGATGAATGCGTTATCCCTAAACAGTATTTCAAATTTCCTTTGACTTTATACACCATAGACGACAGACCAGGGTGGACAAATTCCCTCCACTGGCTTTGAGATTTTAGTTTAGGTCCAGCCTTCTGGCTCTAACTAGACAAGATTCAGCTGGACATGTTGGTTTACTACTAGTATTGCTAGTAGTTTATTAGGCTGATAACCCTGATCTCAAAAGTACTATGCAAGATTTTGTAGTTTTGAAATAGGTTTACAGACTATAGGTTCTATACTTCTGCTTTTATTGATGAATTTTATCCCACTTGCAGTTCCTAGAGCTTAATAAATCTGTGGTTTCATGTCCTTCAACTCTTTAGGAAAACATTTGGCCAGTAAGTTTTCAAATATTACTTTGTCTTCAATTTCTGTACTCTTGTTACGAAAACTCTTGTTTTTGTTACATTCTTTTCATTTATTGTGTTTCATATATCTTTTATATTTATTTCTTTTTCATCATTAGTGTTTATTACTTTAATCTAGATATTTTCTGCTTTTCATCATTCAGTTCACTAATCCGCTACATTATTGCAATTTAGTATTTTATAGTTTCATATTTTCTATTGGACCTTTCATAAATTTTAAATATGTAGTGAAAGTATTTACATTTTTCTCTAATTTTCAAAATGTCAACCATAGTTATTTTAAAGTAACTGACAACTAGATTATCTGAATCATAAATGGGACTCTTTCAATTATGTTTCTTCATCTAGTATTTTGATCATTTAATTTTAATTTTTACCATATGTGGTCATTAATATGTCAACTTGACTTAAGAACTGCCTAGCAGATTAGTAAATTATGGGTGTGTCTGTGTATGCTTGCCTTGTAGCTCAGCAAGCTGTGAGGGAAAGTCATAATGGGGATGTGGTGGCACCAACCAGTAAATTTGTAACTTAGACAGAATAAAAAAGAAAAGAGAAAGGATGTATTTCTCTCTTGTTGGAGGAGCTCCAGTCTTCACCTTTGCCTTTAGACTTTGTTCTCCAGTTATTTCAGCCTTCCCATACATACTCTTCAACCTTCCAAAGCAGACTTTTTGACCTTCCGACACATATTTGCCCTGGTCACTCTTCTGTGAGCTTCCAGGCCTTCAATTTTCAACTGCTCCTGTATCCTCTGACTCTTCCATGGACATGCAGCAATTTTGGATTCTTCAGCCTCTTGTCCAGCAGAAAGCCACTGGAACTCTTCTACCTCTGATTTTGTAAACCTACCTAATCGATCCCTGGAATAATGATGCATATATTTTATATTGAATGTGTTCCTCTAGAAAACCCTAATTTATCATATTTTGTCAATCTTAATTTGATTTTAAATATTTTGTATGAAACAGTTTTGAGATTCTGAAAAATGTTATTTTCCTCAAAAGAGAATTACAATTTCCAGCGTTAGAGTTTCAGCACATCACCTTGGTCCTGTCATGGATTACTGTTAGACCATATGAAGCCAAGTCTTTTCCTTCCACTGTACTTTTTAAGGCATATCCCTGACCTTCCTGTTGTACCTTGGCAGGGCTTGAATTCAAATCCCTGTGTCCCAAAACTTAGTGGTTATTTAAATCTGTCATCAAGTCTTCAGGCTCCAGTCTAATTGTTTTGTGTATGTTTCTAGTCTTACTCTACACCAGCTGTGGGATTGGATACCATTTCCAGTGAATGATTGAGTTCACTTGTGATGTTGTCACTTCTCCATGATTTTGTACCTTGCTTAAGTCCTAGTCACTTTGGTAGCTGAAAGTCATGTCCTCTGATTACTCTACCTAGTGAGTTGATACTTTATCCTCAGCTGCCCAGTTATACAAATTGGAAAATTCCTTCAGAAAGTAATTCCAGGTTGAATTGGATCTCAATATTTATGCTTTTATTCTTTCATGGTTCATAACTCTCAAATCAGGCCTCTCATACTTGCTCTTTAATGCCTTCCAGTACTTCTGTTTAAGAACTACTCATTCATCAAACTGCAAGTACACAATGCATTGCTTTCATCTATAGTCAGCACACAGTACATTAGAACTCCAGAACTTTCATCCTGAAACTTGTTATTCATTCCCCAACATCTCCTCATCTTCCTCACTCTGTCCCTTAGCAACTATCATTCTCTTTCTGGCATTATAAATTCAACTATTATAGATTCTATATACAAATGAGTTTATGCAGTATTTGTCTTTCAGTGCCAGGGTTATTTTACTTACAAAAATTTCTTCTATTTTACCCATTTTATTACAAATGATAAGGCTTTCTTTGTTTCAAGCCTAAGTAATATTCCATTGTGTATGCACACATTTTCCTTATCAATTCACTGATGGATGATCACAGGTTGAATCCATATCATGACTGTTGTGAATTCTACAGGGAACATAGGAAAGTCTAAATTTTTTCAACTTACTGATTTCTTTTCCTTTGGATACACAACCCACTGGGTTGGACTGGGTTGGACTGCTGGATCATGTGGGAATTTTGTTTTTAAACTTGGGAGGAACTTCCATAGAGTTCTCCATAATGCCAGTACCAATTTCCATTCCCACTAGATGTTACCAGGGGTGCCCATTTCTGCACATTAATTGTTAACACTTTTCTATTTTTGGTAGTAGCCATTCTGTCAATTTTGAGGTAACATCTTATTGTGGGTTTTCACTGAATTTACCTGATGGATAGTCATTTTAGTATTATTTTATTTAGGTGTTGATCACTTACATATCTTCTATTGAGAAGATCTACTCAGGCCCTTGGCCCTTTTTACAATCAGTTTATTTGTTTTCTAGTTATAAATTGTTTGTGTTCTTTATTTTGGACAGTTACCCGTATCATGTATATTGTTTGAAAATATTTTCTCCCATTATGTAAGTTATATTTTCCCTCTTAATTGTTTCATTGATTGTACAAAAGCTTTGTAGTATGATACAATGATTTTTGTCTATCTTTGCTCCTGCTGGGTGAACTTTTATACAAAAATTCATTGTTCCAACCAACATCAAAAACAGTTTCACTCTTTTCTTCTATTAGTTTCATAGTGGGTTCAGGTTTTACGTTAAATTCCTGCTATAATTTGCATCTGGAATGTTCCCCAAAGTTATGTGGGTTAAAAGTTGGCTCCCCGCCCATGGCATTATTGGGAGGCAGTGATGTCATACAAAGGGGGGAATCTAATGGCAAGTCTTGTATTATTTGACATGTGCTGTCAAAGGGGATTATGGGACACCTGTTCTTCTTCTCTATTTTATTTCCTTGTCCTAAAGTGATTAGACTTTCTCCACCATGGATTCCTGCCGTGATGTACTGTGCTGGCTTTATTTTCAGCCTGGAAACTGGGTCTGCAGCATCTGGCTCAGAGCTTCAGTTTGCAGAGGTCACAGTGTCACCAAGGTTCATGAAGCAATTCTAGTTAGGGTCTGTCCCACACACACTTTATTCGTCTTTCATGTGCAAGTGTGTGAGTCAGGTTTGCATTACTGCAACAAAGTGCCTGAGACAACAAACTTAAACAAAGAAAAGTTTTACTGTGTATCATAGTATTGGATGTTGTAGTACATGGTTTGTTGTTCTCATTGCTTCTGGGCCTGCCTCAAAACAGTACATTAGGGCTGGAGCACACTGTAAAGTGAGCTATTCACTTCACAATCATCTGAAGGTGGAGAGGGAGAGAGAGACAGAGAGAGAGAGATTGGGGTCCCACAACCCTCTTCAAAGTTGCCTTCTTAAGGTTTCTCCTTTGTACAGCACCACCCTGCAGACTAAACCTTTTTTACATGAACCTTTGGAGACACTCCAGATCCAAACTACAATAGGGAAAGATTTCCTTCTGCATTGCACTGCAAAGGCTCAGAGGAAAGGTGACATGGGCAGTAGGAATGTGTCCTTGCTGTCGTTTTCTGTCCTCATTTCTGTTGTGCACTGGTGAGAACATCTTTTGTCTGGATTCCTTTCCTCACATGAAGTTACTTTCATGCATGGGTGGTCATCCAAATTGATGTTTCCCTGAGAGGATGTGTGCTGAAAATTTCTATTGTGTCATGTTGCCAACTTCATTTTTGCTATGCTGTCCCTCTTAAACATTTAAAAACACCAACAAAATGCAATGATTTTAAATCCATATATACTTCATTATGAATTTAATTGTTCACAACAATATCTAGATGTTTTGTCATTGTATATGTGCCTTTCAGATATACAAGTTGTGATCAAAATACATGGTGAATATTTAAATTTGAAAAAAATTATTTTGGTAAAAAATGCAATGTCATTAACCCTCCTCAGAATAGTCCCCTTCACTTTGAACACACTTAGCCCATCATTCTTGCCACTTTCAGAAACAGTTCTCGAAGTCCTCTCTCCTGAGTGTCTTTACAAAGTAATCAAAAATATGGTGAATGCTGCTGCTGCTAGGTGTCATCCAATGGGAAAGCAGGCTCATATAAACATTACAATTTATCCTCATCCACCTTATTCACTGGATCTGGCACTGTGTGACTGCTAGCTCTTCCCCAAAGTGTAAATGATGTGAAAGAGAAATCTTTTCAATTGATTCAAGATATTGAATCAGCCAAGACAGCACAACTACAGAGATAAAAGAGGATTTCTAGAACTGGTTCAGAAAGTGGCAAGAATGATGGGATAAGTATGTTTGAAGTGAGAGGGAGTATTCTGTGGCATATTAATGGCAATGTGTGTTTTCTGTCATAAATTCAAAAAAATTTTTAATATTCACCATTTTTTTTTTTTTTTTTTTGTGGGTACCGGGGGGTCGACCTCAGGACCTGGTGCGCCAGCAGGTGCCCGTGCCGCTGAGCGATATCACCGGCCCCTTTTTCGTATGTGGGTTCCGGGAGTCGAACTCGGGCCCTCGCGCTTGCCGGGCAGGCGCTTAAGCCGCTGAGCCATCTCACCGGCCCTCACCATATTTTTTGATCATGAATTATATGTAAGTCTGATTAACCTAAAATAAGTATGTCAGTAGACTGGTATCAGTACATTGCTAATAGAAAGAATCTAGAGAAGATGCCTGTTCAAATTTATTCCATGCTACTATAAAATTGTTCTCTTAATAGAAGCAATTGAGGTTCTAACAGAAGTATGTTGTGTTTTCTGCACAAATATATGAATAAATAAATGAAAAGATAAATAAGTTTTGGCTGTCCACTTTAGGATAGTCTTCTCACAGACAGAGAGAAATAATCCCAACTGTGGAATTTGGAGAGCTTTATGGATGATTAATGAGACGTCTCCGTACTCTCCTTTCCAATTCCATCAGTATCTTTTATAAGCCATCTGTAACATTGCAGTGACACCACAATTAACACAGCCTTTGGAACAAAGCTCCTTTATAATCAAGCTGGCACCTCTGACAATAGCTTCTAAACGTGCAAGGCATCCCACTATGTGTCATTCAGCTTGGTGACAATGTTCCAATTGGGATGCATGTGTGCACGTGGCAAATCTGCTGTGCATAGCTACCAAGGGATGGGAAGTTAGTCAGTAGGACTGATCTCAGAATGCCCAAAGCATTAACTAGTTCATTTTCTCCTATTGGCTTTCTAAAATTTTAGATTTTTTTTGACATTTAATGACCATATCTTCTCCTAAGCAAGTGTTTGATGTTCTTCTCTTCCTTAGCTACTTATCCTATTCCATCAAAATAAAAAGTTCCTGGGGACAGCTGTTCCTATTTGTGGTTTGCCTGACTGGCCTCTGCTAATTCTGAGGGAGTACACACTTATGCACTGGGTAGTTCACATTATAAAATGGCACCAGGCAGTAGTGGTAAGGATGGATAGCATATGTTTTAGGAAGAGCACTGGGAAGAGTTTTGAATGATCTACGTCCTGAAGGCTGCATTTCTGCACCACCCACTCTTGAGCACATAGTCCATTTTTGTGAACTTCATTCAGTGTCCACATTTACAAAAGGAGAGGATTGATGATTTCTAAGATCTCGCTGGACCTAACTTTCTTGAATTCAAAATCCATAACTGAAAACCTGAGAGAATGACCCATCCATCTCCAAGAGTTGGGACACTTGAAAATGACAGTGTTGGTGGGTCTGGTTTATGATCTGAGCCACAGAAGAAAACAAATTTCTTTGATAATATAGCTCTTGTAATATAAATTATCTCTGGGATTCTTAGTAATCCTTTTGGAGGGATACAGAGAATTACAAAGCGAAGTAGTTTGACATCATTAATTTCTTCTCAAAATCTAGAAGTTTCCCAGAATTTCAGGAGTTTGAAGACTTGGGATTTGATTCACCTTTTTTTCTCCTCTGAAATTATGAAAGCAGGCATCAAAATGTAGCTTCCATCAGCCTTTGCCTTTGAGTTTCTATAACTCTGTTGTTCATTTACCCTGAGCACATAACTAAGAAAAAAACTGTATCATCAAGCTGCTGAAAAACACATGAAGAAAGGAATACATCTTAAGCACCACAAATTGTGAAACTCACCTTCCTCCCACTCTGGTACTCTTGCCCTCGTATCAGCCTCAGGCATTTGGGAAGTGGGAGGAAGAATTCAATATACATAATTTGACATTACAGGATTTACCCTGCTCATAAAGCAACTTTGGGCATTCCGCCTGTAACGCTTTGGAAAGAATCTACCAGGGACTGCCTTGAGCTTAGAATTTTGCTACCCTGGAGTCAAGGGACTTAAGAGGTAGAAAGACTCATGTTTATTCATGCCAGCAGTTCATATCCCTCCTTTCTAGTCATTCTGCCTTTATAGAATACTGGGATCTAAAATATAAATATTTTAGCAAATATTCTTGAAGGTGTAGATTCTCCTACACCACTTTAGTGATTTCCTACTTTTGCTTGAACTTTCTCTGTAATAGGAAACTCACTTCCTTATGAGATAACACACTCCATTTATACATAGCATTCACCATAAATGTTTCTCTCTACATCAGAATAACATGTTTCCTTGAAATTTCTGCCCAGTAAAATTTTTATTTCTATTTTTCAAGACCATAGGCTAGGTAGCCCTTAAAATATTTGAAGGCAGGTAGCACAGTCTCTATAGTGAAGTTTTTTTAAAGTTTTCTCCAAAAGAAGGAACTTGAGTCACAAAATTGGCTCAGAGAGGAAGTGATAATTAAGAAGATATGAAATGAATTCTTGGCAGTCACAATATTATTATCATCATTGGTGCAGAAGAAGTAAAGATCAGGTAGAGCAAAAATAAAAATTTCAAGTCCTCCTATCTTAAGTGAGTTATTGAATCAGTCTGATTTATCAAAAATAGTAAGAAAAAGGAGTACTTTGGGCAGGGGGAAAACACAATTGCATATTTCCCTTATTTTATTCCTATCTCCCATGACTTCCCTTGTTGCTAATTATCTAAAATAAAAAAATGTGTTTCAAACTTACTGATGATTAGAAGAAAATAGTGCGAGAGAAACTGATACAGTTACTAAACACAAGTTCAGATACACATTCAGGGTGCAAAGGATTATTTTCCAGGTAGCAAAAACCCACATTTAGTACTTCCAAAGCAAAAAGGAACAAATGAAGTCTTCTGCATTTCACCACACGTAGAAATGCAGAAAGGACAGTGAATGGATGTGATTAACAGACCACAAGACAAAGACAAGGCTTGGAATTTTTTATTTTTAAATAGAGTAGTTTGCCTACTTTAAAAAATAGTACACATAAAGGCACCATTCATGGGAAGGTGTTTCCAAACAGGGATGTGGTGTTCCCACCGAACCAAGGCTGCATTCCCCGCTACCACGACATCCAAAAATGCAAATGTCATAGAAGGCTTCAGGAAGAACTTGGATATTTTGGTCAGGCAACAGAACCATGTCTTTAGCAAAAGAAATGAAAACTTTTGAGGATGTTCTATTTGGATCAGAAAGAGCTTGTAGAGAAATGAGAATAGCTCTCAGGGTACGGAGGAATTAGAAGTGCAAGGGGTGAAATTTTTAGAAGGTAAAATAAGGTTCACTTTCTGAGTAGTGAGAAGTATCTACCAATGCAACTGAGCCCAAGTCCAGTGATGGGGCTTCTTCAAGAGCAGTCAGTAAGATCAGGAACATTCCAGATTCTTAGGTCACTGAAATATAAAAACTGGTCTTGGCACGACATAAGATCTTGAGATTTGGATTTGCTCTCATCTTAAGAAAAGCATCATTGAAGCGGGAGAAAGAATTCCAGCTTTAACTTTCTCCTAAACAATTTTGTAACCCTAAGCAAATTATTTTCCTTTTATAAAAGAGAAGGGAACAAAGAGATGGACAAAGGAGGGAGCGAAAAGGGGGAATGGAAGGGATAAAAAAAGAATTAAGATGTGTTATGTACATGTAAAAATTCCCATGATGAATGCAATCATCATGCACTGCAAATATGAATAAATAAAAGGGCAGAGATCTGTTCTTAAATCAGTAAGTTTCAAACTAAAGATCTTATTCAAAAACATAAATAATTAAAACAAGTTGTCCTTAAAAATATATATCTGAGATGAATGAAGTGGGAATGGGGTCTGTTTCTTCTCTAAGATTTTTCAAGACAGTCTCTGAAGAGCGCCCCCCATTCCTTACCTAGTTCAGACAGCAAGGGTTGTATGCCCTATCCTTACTGAGCTCTGGGAGCCTAGGAGTTTTGGTACACATCACCCAGCATCGTTTCCATCTCATGGAATCAAGAAAAGGATTTAAGTTTTGAAGGCCATCAGAAAGTTGTTTCAGCAATTGAGACATTTAGACACCATGCCTTCAATATATTCTGCATCTTACTATTTCTGAGTCTTGGTAATTCGTTTTCTTAGGTCTGGAATATTGTTCCAAATTCTTACATTTAGATATTTCAAAATGTAGCTCAACTCGTGTTCCCCAGTTCTCTAACAATACTTCCTAAATCATCCATATTTTCCACTCCTTTACAATCTTCTGGAATATATATACACAACTTGCTATTGTGTCACTTTGGGAAAGTAACTTCTTGGCGCTTCAGTTTCTTCGTTTGTAGAATGAGAATTGGTATGTTCACTCAAAAAGGGTCGTTGTGAATATCAAAGAAAATAATTTATGCAAAACATTTGACACAAAGGAAAAGTTGTATACATTTTTAATCCCATGTAATCTTTCTTTTGGCCCAAAGGAAAGGAAATTAAAATAGTACTTTGGGGAAGGTATTACAACTTTTTTGTTATTTAGTTACCTCTACTGCCTTTTTTAACTGTCACAATTCAGTACTACTAATAAACACTGAAATAAAAAAAAAAAAGAAATTGAATAAGTAAGGAAAAGGGAGTAATATCTCTTTTATTAGCAATGCTTTGTGAAGTGTGTGTTTATATATTTGACCTAATTTGATCCTTGCAACAACATTCTGTGGCATTAGCCACAAAAATTATTCATTTTTATTATGGCTAAAATACCTAGCTAAAGGATTAAATGATTTGCTCCAATTTACTCCCTAGTTGGAGAAGAACTGAGAGTGAAAATTCGTCTTTCTTCATTTTAAAGCTCAAGACTTCCCTACGTTGTGTTACTGTTTAAGCACACCCTTTTGTTTTCTGCCTGTGAGAAAGTCTCAATGTTTCCTTTTAGTATGGATATGAGGAAGAAGAGGTGGGGTCACCTTCTACAGCAGAGGGGCCAAAGGGCAGCTGGGACTCCCTCGTCCTTACAGGAAGTAGTCTAACTGGCCTTGTCTCTTTTGTGAGCATTTTTCCTGGTAGAATTTTTCTAGCACATCAAGATTTATAGCCTTCTTCCATAAGAATGACTATGTTCCTCCCTCACTCTCAAAACCTATGTCTGAGAGGTTCAGCTCTTCTCTGAGAATTCGTCTTCTTTTTTCCAGCCTTGCCCTTGCTTGTCTCTAGATAGATCCACAGCTCACGCTCCACCTCCCATCCCTGAATTTTGTAATCCCCCTCAGGCCTTTTGAGAAAGAGTCATGCTTCCTTGTTGGGTTGTCCCTGCAGTTCATTAAAGGCTCTTTCCCCTGGCACAGCAGTTACGAAGTCCCCTAAGCTTTTGGCTGAGACCCACGATCGAAGCCGAAGCAATTCACTGAAATAAGTCTGAGCAACTCCCAAGCTCAAGTATGGGAGGTCTGGGTGTAGGAAAACATGCAAAACTCTTGATGCAACAGCTGCCGACAAATTTCAACTACCTTCCTTCTCCATGTTTACAGTCCCCCAAAACTCATCCTGATGTGTGGTTCAGAGTCACTCACATGTTTCTGAAGAGAGAACTTGACACTAGCTCCATCCCCCAGGGCATGGCCAGGGTTTATATGCGAGCTGTACCTCCCCACGGAGGATATGTAACAGGAGGACAAACCATTTCAGGTGAGGCCTGGTTTCTTCACTCTGGCTAAATTCATGGCAAAAGAACAGACTACTCACTCTATGCTGGCCTTGCCAGAAGCACCTTGACTTTCTTTTCTCTCTGTAATCAATGGAAATTTACCTAGAAGCTTTCAATAGCAGGTCACTCTTCACTTTATTACCTTGGTTTAGTCAGAAAAAATATAGCTATCTAAATTAGAACTGGGACAAATGCACAGATTTTTCCAGAGCCACTCCTCTCTTAAAAAAAAAAATAACTGAGAAATGCATAAAAATTAAACATGTCAGATGAAGAACATGGTAGAACAGAAGCATTAGACAGGGTTTTTTCTACCTGTCTAACATTCTCAGCAAAGTTGCAAAGAGCTAAAATATCACTAGGAGTGTCAGAGCCATTACTCTCTAATAACAGGGGCAATTGGAGAAGATTTTTACCTCTACATTCTAAAGCAATATGGAAACTAGGATTTATTGTTTGTATACTTAGGTTTTGTCAGACATTATGCAAGTGGCTTGTATAGTTGCTTTCTTTCATTGTTATGACAACATGATAAAGTAGGTATTATAATGACCATTTCCAGATGAGGAAATTGAGTGCCTAAATGCCAGAAAGTGAGCAAATTAATAAGTTTACATTTAAAACCTACTTCTTTGACTCTTCCTCACTATCACATTGTAGAAATCTAATCCTTACTAATTTGTTGCACTCTGGGTTCTTTGGAAATCATTGCAGTGAGGAATTTACTCTGAACCTGTGTGTCAAAATACTCAGTATTTGAGAGAGATAGATGTAGAAGGTAGCTGGGATCCTCTATTTGAGACTTTTAAAAAATAATGAGGATATAGATGTGATATGTATATGTAGTAATATCCCAGGATGAATGTATTTGTTATATATCACAAACATGCACTAATAAAAGTGAAGCAAAAACTGACTACAGAAGAGTACATCCTGAAAATTTATAAGACTAAAAAATGTATGACAAGATGCAGACAGGACATAAGTGTCAAGGGGACACTATGGGTCCTAGGAGGTTCTTCGTTTAAGGACTGATCTCTGAATGAGTGCTGGGCTTGAGGAAGACAGAGGGTCCTCCTACAAGCATCACCAGACATTTATCTCCATAGAAAAGAGAAATGTTTTTCCAAAGTCTTTATTTAGGTAATTTTGTAATCACAGAAATGGTGTACGGGATGCATTGACTCTTCAACATGAAAGCTCCCTTACTCTTCAGGATTCACTCTACAGACAGTGCTATGACAAATGACTAGAGCAGAAATTGGGGCTGTCATACTGGCCCAGCTGTGCGACTTGACAAGGTTTTTCCCTACATTCCTCAGTGGCCAAACAATAAAATGGAAACATTGGAAGGATAATCCATGAAATTGTTTCCGGTGCCAGCATATTGTAGGTCCTCTCAGAAAGCTCATGTTTCTAAGACCAATGGAATGAGCACAGGAATGAGAGTCAGGAGCCATTGGCTCAGCCTTTATGAGACGTGTGGTCTTGGGTAACATCTTTTTCCTTTCTAGTTTCAGTTTTTCCTATCTATAAAATGAATAAAGCTGGAGGGGCTCTCCAAATTCCTTTTCCACTGTGACATTTAATGAACGCAAATATTCTATTTTAATTTATTTCTAGGACAAGTATACTTTTAGATAAGACAATAAAAGAAATAAAGTAGACCTCCTGCAGGAACCAAATTGAGTATTTGATAATATTCTATTAAATTGGTTTTGACTAGAATTTAGCAACTTTTACACAGTAACTCAGAAAATTAATTAGCCTTTGCTTTAATTAAGTAATAATTCAGCTTAATGCCAATTAAAATACCACATCTGAGTCAATTTGCTGCTGGAAGATGTATTTAATGCAGGAAACATGCTTCTTTGCTGTGTGGAGATGGGTTGATGACTGAGGTGCTGGGGCTCCTTATTTTCAGGTAGGCTCTCAGGATTCGGAAACACAGTGTAAAAATTTCCAAAGGCCATGGGTGCAGCCCTCTCTGATGAAATCCTGCATACCTTAGCTTTCTTCATCAAATTACTTTGCTGGTGTTATTATTAGAATTAAAGACAGAAAAAAAATCTAATAACAGTGATGAGTTTTTCAGATGCATTTCCAGAAACCAAGCCATTTTGCCTAGTGCAGCATTCTTCCAGAAAATCCCAGTTGTGTCAACTCTAAAGAGACTATTTGACTTCTTTGAACTTTAGTGTCATATCACCCATTATGTTTTTGTATGAATGAGATAGTGTAATTTTTAAACAGTAACAATAAACCCTTCCCTACTGCTGGGATCAAATTCAGTCTTTCTCTCCTTTGAAACGAAATGACTGTTTAATGAAGTTTAAGTCAACTACCATATCCTATTGTAAATTTTGGCTTTATGGATAATTTTGAAGATTTTCCTATGCATTAATACTCTAGAGCCTAGCTACTATCTAAATTTTTGTCTTCACAAAATTCAAATGTCGAAGTCCTTACCCCTGAAGGGATGATGTCTTAGTTACTTTTCTTGTTGCTGAGACAAAATGCTGAACACCCACAAGTTCAGTATTCCATCCACAAGGGAGGAAAGTGTATTTAGCTCACAGATTGTAGAGGTTTCAGTCCATAATCAGCTGGCTCCAAGGCAGGGTGGATGGAAGACAGGTACTGCAGAAGAGAAACAGTTCATGGCGGGCAGAAAGTACCAAAGCAAACAAGCAAGCAAGGGACAATTACAGCTCTTTCTATCCCTTATATTTTATCCAGGCTACTTAGGGAAGGTAACACTCACACCCATAATCCTAGTGCCCTTCATCCTAGCATTGCACCATGAATCAATTCCAGGGTCACATACTCTAGATCTAGCTACCTCTGAAAAAGCCCCACCTATGACTTCATGAGGCTTTGGGGGGATATCTAAACACAAGCCATAACATTCCACCCACGGCCCCCAAAGACTCATGCACATCCCTTCATACAAAAGACATTTAGTACCTCTCCAAGAGTTGCCAAAATTCTAACAGCTTCAGCACTGCTGAAAAGTCCAAGTCCCAAGTCTCCTCTGAGATTTAAGGCAAACTCTTAGCTGTGAGCCCCTGTACAAATGAAAAGGATTTTAAACACTTCCAACATTCAGTGGCACAAGATAGACAACATTTTTCCAAAAGATACAAATAGGGGAATACAAAGGAATGGGACCAAAGGAAGTTCAAAATCCAGCAAGGCAAACATTAAGTCCCATAGTTCTATGTCCAGCATTCCCAGGAATCTTTGGCAAGTAATGAGCTCCCAAAGGTGGCTCCGCCCCATGGCACTTCTGGTAGTTGTAGCTCCCACGGCTTCTCTTTTGGGTCTATTCTGCTCCCTCCTTGCAGTGTCCCTCAGATGACCCATGTTCATGGCTTCTCTAAACTTTTGGGGCCTCCACTGTACCTTCAGATTTATGCTCACAGCTTCACACACTGCCCTCTCAGGTCCACATTTCTTGGTTTTCTAGGCCTTCTTCTGAAATCTGGGTGGAAACCTTCTTGACCCCACAATTCTTGCATTCTTTATGTACCAGCTGGAGTGGTAGCCAGGCTTCCTTCTCTTTTGGCTGTAGGGTTTGAGTGCTTATGAGCCAAATTCCAAGGAATAACTTCCCTAGGCTACCACCATTCTGGAATATGGTGCTCTGGGGCTCTCTTGTCAAAGCATTCTTTCACCTTTACCACTCTGAGGCTGCAAAGGCTGGAGTCCTGCTGGTTCTTATGATGTCCTCAGGCTATCTTTTCTGTTGTTTTCTTCTGAAATACTTGTCTTTTCCTTGTTAGTCTTTTCATTGACCGATTTCTCCTCTTTTCCATCTTTGCAGCTGCAACTTTACCAAAGTTTCCTTTCTGGCTAAACTCACAGCATTCTGAATTATTCTGCTAGGCTCTTTGCTGTTGATTCTCAACATAAATCTTGCTAAAAGCCCCCAACAGTAGCCATACCATTTCCTCAACATAGACTTCCTTGAATTTCTTCTGCAAGATTTATTAGTCCATTGCCTTTAATCTCAGTCTCAGGCAAAATCTGTGGACATGAGCAAAATGCAGACAAACTATCTGCCAACGTATAACACACATTGTTGGAGTCCAACAGCCAGTGGAGTCCTTCTTTTCAGCAGAAACCTCATGGCCCTGGCAGGATTTCTATCAGCCTTCTTGTCTTCTGAACTCTGACCAGAATCTCCCATTGAGTACATCCTCAGGTGTTCCAGCTCTACTTTTTCAGCTGACATCGCTATCCACAAGCCTTCTGAACCACATGGTCAGGTATAGTCACAGCAATGACCCACTTCTCTGGTACTAAATTCTGTCTTAGTTACTTTCCTTGTTGCTGAGACAAAATACTGAACACTCACAAGTTAAGGGAGGAAAGGTTTATTTGACTTACAGTTTGCAGAGATTTTAGCCCATGTTTGCTGGCTCCAAGGCAGCGTGGATGGAAGAGAGGCACTGCAGAAGAGAAACAGTTCATGGTGGGCAGAAGGTACAAAAGCAAGCAAGTAAGCAAGGGATGACCACAGCTCTTCCTATTCCTTATATCTTATCCAGGCTACTTATGGAGGGTAACACTCACACCCTTAATCCTGGTACCCTTGATCCTAACAATGCATCATGAATTAATTCCAGGGTCACACATTAGATCCAGCCACCTCTGAAAAAGCCCCACCTATGACTGCATGAGGCTTTGGGAGGACATCTAGACACAAACAGTAGCACGTGGCATTAGAAAGTGGGTTCTTCTCAAACGTGGTTAGGTCAAGGGTAAAGCTCTTAGGAATGGAATTAAAGATCTTATGGAATAAGCTCAAAAGACCTTGTTTGTACTTTTCTCCATTTGGGAACAAGAAGATCCCATCCATGAAACAGGAAATGAGTAGTCTCCAGATGCAGACTCTGTCAGTGATTTGATTATGGACTTTGAATTTTCCAGAACTCAGAGAAAACAAATTTCTGTTGTTACGAGCTCAATGGTATTTTATTTTAGCAGCATGAACAAAGATAATTTTCCTTAGCACACTGCAAGTGTCTACTCAAGCAGTAATTGTTCCTATATTTGGGGAGGAATCTGTCCTACTCCCTAGGCTTGTCCCAACCTATACCTACATCTAGTTAAGTTCCATTTGTTCATTTGATTGTTGGTAGACAAATAAAAATGTTTATAGATATTCAACCTAAAAAGGAAAAGTGGTATTTTTTTTTACCACTTCTGAGTTTATGACCTATACATATTTTTTAGAATCAGTGTATGAACAGAATTTGTGTTATAGAAAAGATTCATTATTTTTTCTATAACGGAGCAGTTATTGAAGATTTTTGGGTTTTCTGGACATACGGTTTCTGTGGCAACAATTTTAGCAGGAAAATAGCTGTAAAACAATACACAAACAAATAGACATGAGTGTATTTCAATAAAATTTTATGTATGAAACAGGAGGCTGGCCATATTTAGCCCTGTAAGTCAAAGTTTGCCTAATCCTGTGATTGTGGAAAGGAACCAGAAATTAAGACCACATTTCCTGTTTTTTAACTCTCTTAATCAAATGTCACATTGAAAAGGTTGCCTTTCCTATGTAGTATTCAGTTTCCTTATCTGCACCATATTTGTATTCACAGTCCATGCACATCATCTGATGCATGGTAAATTAAAGGCTTGCTGTGTGGGCAAATGCGTAACTGCATGCTAGACTGGCTCAATGGCTAATAGCTTACTTTAAAATCTAATATTCTCTGAAAGTGTCAGCTAATCCAAGCAGTTAAATTTATCTTCAGACCTCTACAAATCATGAATTTTACATATCCCCATGCTAATGAGATTAAACAAAAATGCAAAGAGTTCTAGTCATCTTAATCAAGCATGTGTGGGCCAACATTCAAGGGCATTGTTGAAGGGTTTGAGATAGCTCTCTATACTTGACTGTCATTCTGACTCAAAAGAATCCCAAAGAAGAAAACCAAAAGCCCAGTTGAAAATCAGTAAACATGTTTATACATTCCTTTGTTTTACATCCATAATTCTACTTGGTGATATGATATCTATTTTGGTCATATGATATCACCAAGATATGATGTCTTGTTTGCCTTGAAGTACTGAGCCAGTGCATCTTTGATTTATATAAAATGGTAGCTGAGACACTAAATTTTATCCGTCTCACAAGTAAGGCATAAAAATACAAATACAAGATGAATTTTAAGAATTCTTTTGCAGGTGTCCCAGAACAAAATCATGGAATGTGAGAATGCTAGGTACCATATATATCTTCTAATTATCATTTTACTTTAGGGAAACTGAACTCAGAGTGACCTTCTAAAAAAAGTACATATCAGATCAAGTCACTTCCCTATTTATAATTTTTCAATGGGTTCTTAATCATTCATTCACTCGACAGATGTTTATCTAGCATCTGGGATATACACTGGAAACTTAGTGCTGCATAAAATATATTTTTTCTTCTTTGTGGAGGTTTAAATCTGGTAAAGGAAGGAACAAATGATTTAAAAGTACATATAAACTTTAAAAAATGGTGCAGAAGAAAGGAAGAGCAGTGTGTAAAAGAAGGTGGACTATGGTTCACGCTGGCAGGTAGAGACAGTGCTTCACTTAAGCTGTAATCAGAAAGATGAGTATCAGCGGCATGGCGCCCCTGGCAAGTGTGGGGTCCTGAGTTCGATTTCTGGTCCCCCCCCCACAAAAAAGAAAGCAGTGTCCTAAAGATGGAGTAGGAGTACTGAAAAATAAGAGATAATTAAATATTGGAAGGTCCCCAGAAGGAAAATAAATTGCCTTCTAGTAACCACATATAGTTTGATAGAGTCAGGAGAAAAGCAGGATAAAATAAGGTTTGTAGTTTGACTGCTACTAGATAATCCAAGATCTGAAAACTGTATTAATGATAGGATTTAAAGAGAGTACCTTGATCAAATTTTCACTAATCATGATCTGCCTCTGTAGCTACTTCATGGAGTCTATTAGAAAGAGGCAAGAGAGAAGTGAGACTAGTTAAGTTTGAACTAGTGTTATGACAGGGGAGATAGAGAGTCATGATTACTATTGGGATATATTTGCATCAACAGGGTTTGGTGAATCACTAGAGAAGATGACTTATTGCCATATACCTATCTAATATGATGCAAAGATCCCATTAAATACATATTTGTTGATTCTGTAACTGAAAATCAGAAATGTGAAATGAGGTCACATGGTGAAGAAAGACAAAGCTCCATCTAGACTCTAGTTCCTTAACTCATTTGAAGTGCTCTTCCAGTTTAATATTGTACTGTTCTGCTTTACCAGCAGTAGAACTTTGGCATGGTAGGTCTCCTACACAAATAAAAACCTGTACAGTTTAATATCAACCAGACAGAAGTTTAATTTTATCATCTTGGCTTATTAGCCAGGAAATTCTTTAATCTTTCAATGAATTTAGTCCCTTAGTTTCCACTAAGAGAGAATATAAAATAGGTTTAGTGCTAAAAAATAATAGTGAACTAAGCTGTCAAGCTCACTTCACTTGTGAATTTTGTTGTTAGAGAAGACATAAACATGCTAGCTATTGCCTCAGCTATATCTGTAAAACAGGGAACTAGAAGCCTAGATTTCACTTCATACTTTGCCTCCTGACTTTATAAATGGAGGCAGGGGAGCATGGTTGGAAGATTAGAGAGTAGCAGACAGACTCTTCTGTATCGTATCAGCAAACGTTCATTCAGGAATAGCTGGAAGATTAATAGAGGAAAATATGACTTTATACAGGATTAGGAACTACCTTCCTATGAAACAGAAGAGTAAGAAAGGAAGCTGTTTATACCCGAGCAAATGTTTCTCATCCCTAAAAGCAATGAGGCTCTACTGCAGATGTTGCCACTGCTGTATTGCAGGATGCTAAGAAACTCAACTCCTACTGGCACTGTAGGTGCCTCAGAGCCCCAAGTCCTTTACCACTGTTGACCCTCAGATAAACCCAAAGAGTGCTGCATTGCTGGGACTGCAGGGGCCTCTGATGTTGCCTCTGCTGGATTCCCATTGGTTGGATTGCATCCTGAAGCCCCATGACACCTACAGCTACTGTTGCTACTAGAGGTAGGGTTATAAACAAAGTAAAATGACCTGTCCTATTTTTCAGTCTTTCATATTCCCAACTTATCTTTACAATCACAATCATAGAATCTATCCCAGAATACAGGTGTGTGATTGCAAATTACGATATATCAACTTGACTTGAGTAAGAGCCACCCACTGGATAGTAGATTCTGGGAGTGTCTGTGGATGTTTGCCATGTAGGCCAGAACACTAAGGAAGGAAGACATGCTGGGGATGTGGGCAGCATCAACCAATGGGATTGTAGCTTGGACAGAATAGAAAAGGAGAGAAGGAAGTGCTTCTCTGTACTTAAAGGAGCTCCAGGCTTCGCCACTGCCTTTGGGCGTTGGTCTCCAGTTCCTTCAGGCATCCAGTGCAGACTCTTCAGCCTTTTAACAAAGATTCTTTGAGTCTCTGGCTCAGACTTACATCAGTGATTCTGCAATGTGCTTCCAGGCCTCAACCTTCGTCTGCTGCTGGCTTCTCTGACTTTCCAGTCAGACATTTGGGATTCTTCCCTCTCTGATTAGGGAAACCCTGACACTTCCATTGCTGATCCTGTAAGCCTGCTCATAAATCCTCTGTATAACTCTACCTATATTTATACTGAGTCTGTTCCTCTACAGAACTGTAACTAATACAGGTGGCAAGGAAATCTGAGAAACTGCATCTGTAAACATCTAACCTTTTGTCATTTAGAGGAAGACAGGGACAGAGCAGCAAGCCAAAAGTCAGATAACCAGTCTGATAAACAAAATACATAGATAAATTTTATACTTCATTAGAAGGCACCAAGTGCTGTAAAAATAAAGCAACAAAAGAAGATGGTAGTTATTCTGATGCTAGGAGGAAGAACGGTTTTAAATAAGATGATCCCTATGGGCTCAATTGAGAAAATAACATTCAGACCAAGGCTGAAAGGGGTGATGGAGTAAGCCGGGTAGATATCTGAGAAAAGAGTGCTGTAGGCAATAAGAACAGACAGCACAAGGGGCTCGAGATTGGTGTTTTCCTGGAATGTTGAAAGAGCAACAAGAATGCCAGTATTGCTCTAACCCAATGAAGCAAGAGAGTGTATGCAAGGATAGATGGGCCAGAGGTCAGAAAAGCAATGGGAGGGGAGAAGAACGGGGTGGCATCAGGTCTTCTAAGACACTGTAAGGGTTTCTTCTTTCACTCTAAGTTTAAATGGGAGCTCTGTGTAGGTTTTAAGCAGAAGAGTAATATTGTCTGAGTACTGGAATAAAATGTATCTCACAGAGATACCCCAAGGGTTATCTCAAGTAAAGAAATGCAAGTACAGGGCCTAGCACAGTATAGAGAAAAAAGAACAATAGTCTTTGCTAATTCATTTTCATGAACAGTACCAGAAACTGTAAATACACCTTTCGATGGAAATTATCTTTGTCTGATTTTTCAGTACTCTTAAACCTGTGAAAATCCCCTCATTCCAATTTAGGTTTGGGAATTGGGTTAAATTAGACTATAGAAGAGTTAGGAAAGAGTGATGAGAACTCTGATCAGATAAATTGTAATCTTTTTGAGCGAGGTTTTTGCATTAGTTCTTCATCAAAGGCGTAATAAATTGTCCTCCAATATCCTTGTACCTTTCGGCAGGAAGGCTTATGCTATTTTCTTTTCTGTGAAAATTTAACTGCATCCTATTACCCTCTCCTTGAGAGACTTTTAGTTAGCATTTAATCTACAGAAAGTAAGGTGAGATATAGCTGACCAAGTGCCATAGTAGACAAGTATGAAAGATGTTGCCCAGTGCCAGAGAGAGGAGGGAGCATTATGAGGAGCTGAGACTCAAATGTGGTTTTGAGTAAGAATCAAGACATTAGCTGTGGTCAGGAAAGTCTTTGAGATGTCTGACGCATATGCAGAGGTACTGAGCTATGGGGACAAAATTTCACGTCAGTAACAGCGAAGGCTGTGTGTGACTGATTTCTAGGGTGCAGGAAGAAGAACTGGGCAACTAAGGCTGGGGAGAGACAAGCTGTTTTGTTTTGTTTTGTTTTGTTTTGTTATTTTGCTCAGAAAGAAGGAGACTAAATCTTTTGAAATAATCTGGATTATAGAATTCAAAGAGAAAACAGGCCTTTATCAGGATCAAATCTTGGTGAAAGGCTAGGAGAGACTAGATTTACAGCTATGAGGTTTCAAACCACCACATCGATTCAGCCGTGGCCAGGGCCACATCCAAAATAGTCTGTATGCACATTTCCTGTATTTGACATGATTAGTAGCCACATATTGATCTTTTTAATTTTTTCCCAGTTAATGACAGATAGGTAAGGGAATCTGTAGACCTACTGGTGGACACATAATGACAAAGTACGTAGTCTTAGAACTGGACAGATCTAGAGTCAAGTCTCACTTCTTCCAAATGTAAACGATATGATTTTCACCTGACTTTCTTTCCTTATCTGTGAACATTATGACAGAACATAAAGTTTAGAATTGTGTAAGGCTGAAATAAAATAATACATATAAATTAGACAATGCATTTTCTAACAAATATTAAGAATATATTAATACATGGTTGGATATATGGGCCTAGACAATCTTCTGCATGTGGATAGTCAGTTTTCCCAGCACCATTTATTAAAGAGGCTAAGTTTCCTCCAGTGTGTTTTTGGTCCCTTTTTTGAAGGTTGATGTGCCTGGGGTTGTTTCTGCATCCTTTATCCTGTTCCATTGATACACATGTCTTTTTTTGTGCCAGTACCATGCTGCTTTTTGTTTCTTTTCCTTTATCGCTATTGCTTTGTAATATAACTTGAAACTTGGGATTGTTTTGCCTCCTGCTTTGCTCTTGTTTCCTGAGCTTGCTTTTGCTTTTCTGGGTCTCTTCTTGGTTCCAAATATCTCACTAAACTAAAATCAAAATGTATCAAAGATCTAAATACTAAAGAGAAATACTTAATCTGTTGGAAGATAAAATAGGTAAAACTCTTGAAGATGTAGGCATAGGCCAGAGTTTTCTGAACAGAATCCTAATTGCACAAAAAATGTCATCAACAATCAACAGATAAGATAGTACCAAATTTAAAAGCTTCTGCACAATGAAGGAAACAACAAACAAAGTGAAAAGACAACCTACAGAATGGAAAAAAATCTGCCAGCAATTCCTCTGACAGAGGACTAACATCTACAATATATAAAGAACTCAAAGAAAATTAAACAAACAAACAAACACAGCAGAAGACCCAGTCAAAACTTGGGCAAATGAAAGGACACTTTTCAGAAGTACAAATGGACAATAAATACATGAAAAATGTTCAACATCTCTAGTCATTAGATAAATGCAAATTAAACCACACTAAGATTTCATCTTACCCCAGAAAGAATGGTTATCATCAAGAAATCAAATAATAACAAATGCTGGTGTGGCTGGTGTGCGGGGAAAGGAACACTTCTACATTGTTGGTGGGCATGTAACTAGTACAACTACTATGGAAAGATTTCTCAAAAAACTGAAACTAAAGATTCCATTTGACCCCACTATTTCCCTTTTAGGTATCTTCCTGAAAGAGTTAAGACATCATATTACAGTGATACATGCACACCCATGGATATAGCTGCAGGATTCATAATAGCCAAATCTTGGATGCAAGCTATATGTCCATCAACAGATGGCTGCATAAAGAAATGCGGCATTTATATGCAATGGAGCACTACCCTGCCATAAAAAGAACAAACTTGAGTCATTTGTAGGAATACAGATGCACTTTGAGACCATAATGTTAAGTGAAATAAACCAGACACATGAGGTTAGGTATCACATAGTTTCAATTGTATGAGAAACAGAAAATATAAATTAAGAGCAAAATAAAAGATAGATAGTAGGAAATGAGATAGATCTAATGCAAATAGGAAGAGATGGAGTGAAGAGGCAGGAGAGGAGGGGAAGGGGATGAGAAAGGAATTAAGTAAGACATGTTATGTACATGTACTAACTTCCCATGAGGAATGTTATCATTGTGTATTGCAAGCATGTAATAATAAAAATAAAAATTGGAAAGAAAAAAAGAATATATTAATATGCATTAAATACATATTTGTAGGGTTCTTGTGAGGGGCAGTTCACATCAACTATATAGTAGAATGGCTAGTATATAGTAATAGATCCACAAACAAGAAAGATAGTGGATAGTGATAATTATGTTTAAGGAAGAGAAAGAAAATGGAAATATGCTTAGTAGAAAATAGATTTTCATTTAATCGCTGAGATTACTGCAGGTGCTCTGAAAGTTGGTAGATTAGTAAACAGAGGTTATCATGGAAGGCCATGTGGCAAATCCAGTGAAAGCCCTCCCATGAAAATAACCCAGTGGTGACTGAGAAATCCCTGAAAAATCTCTGTAAATTAGTAAGTGGCTTCAGACAGCCAATGTACCTAAGAAACCACATGTATAAGCACTGGGCTTTTTAAATCAGGTTCAACTATACAACAAGAATCAAAGTATTCAAGGAGAAGAAAAAAGATGGATGAGTAAGAAGCACGCAGCGAAACTCTCCAAAAGTTGCCATTGGACTACGGGAATATAGTGACCGGGAGAGCGCAGGAAGGGGGGAGATGCCTCCCCGGGACCCAGAAAAGTTCTGAAGCACAGCTTGGGACCCCCGGCACCAGTGAAGGGTGATTTCCAACAAAGAAGGAACAGACCCCGCGCGCGCACCTTCTACCATCCCAGGAATCACGGCACGACAGAAGCTCAAAGCTTCAGACACACGGTGACAGCTGGCGCCCAGGGAGCCCCCATGGAGGATTGCGAGACAGCAGCGGGGCATGGGAGAGGCAGAGAACTGCGCTGGCCGGCGGTGAGTGAGTGTCTCTCAGCCACAGCTGTCCCACACCAGAGATCGACTGGCCGGGTGCCATTATGGGGGGTGTGGTGAAAATCAGAGGGGCGCGAAAGAAAAACAGCGCTGGGAACCTGTGCTCCGGACAGGGCAGCGCGGTGCCTCTCAGCCCCACAAAAGTGCGCTGAGGGCGGCAGGTGAACGAGACTGGTCTCTCAGCCACACCTGTCCCGCACCAGAGAGCGACTGGCCTGGTGCCATTGCGGGGGGCGTGGTGAAAATCAGAGCAGCGCAAAAGCAGTGCGCTGACAGCGGCGGGCGAAGGAGACTGGTCTCTGCCTGAAAGTCCACGCTCTGCTCACCGCCCGCCAAAGGGCCGCTCTTGGCTCGCTGGGACGGACCTGCACGGAACAAGACTCTGTCATCACAGGGTGCCTGCCTACAGCAGAGTCAACACCTGGAACTGATTCTTTTTATTTTTTATTTTTATTTTATTATTATTATTTTTTTTCCCTCTCTCATTAGTTTTTTGTTCTGGTGAAGGTTTTTTTTTTTTTTTTCTTTCGTGGGGTTTTATTTCTGTTTTGTCTGTTTGCTTTGTTGTTTTTGTCTCCATTTTTGTTTCTGTTTGTCTATTTGCTCTTTCCTTCATTATTCTCTCTGGTTTTTACATGAGTGTAAACAGCGCCTCTAACCTCTTTGTGATTGTGGTTGTGATCTGTTCTTCCTTTTATCCTTTCCTTCTCTTTTTCCCACCAGTCCTCTGCACCAGTGTCCCAATGTTAGTGGGATCCCTATTGGTCCTCTAACCTTACATCTAATTCCTTCCTCTTCTCCCAATACTCTATTTCCTCCTTAACTCATTTTAAATTTAAAATCCTGAGGGGAAAATTTGACACACTAAGGAATTGTATACTGCATATAATTTTTCTGGTGTGTTTTAGATTTTGTTATATAAGCGCAACTATACTTTATACGGCTAAAAGTGGTAAATAACTGGTTAGCTCAGTCTGTCATTTTCTAGGCTGTGTTTGATGCTTCAGTTACCATTATAGCCAAATGTAAAATAATTGTTCTAAACAGCTTTCCTTCCTGATATTTCATGATTGATATTGACTAAGGGACACAGAAAATACAGTGGCACAGTACCAAAGAATCAAGGACTGGGCCAAACGGGTAGCAATTTCTCACATCCAATGAATTGAAGAGGTAGGATCTGGCAGAAAGCTCAAAACCCAAAAGCAAGCTCCACTTGGAAGATACTGCAGAGAAGTAGTCATCTTCTAAGGATCTTGAACACTAGCAATAAAGTAACCTATCATAGGTAATTTACAAACATCACCCCAGGAATTAAAGAAAGAAAACATGAGATGACACTTAAACAAGATGCAACCCCACACATCCAACTCACCAAAGGCAAACCTAGGGGGCAACGAGGTGGGACAATCCGAAAGCCACCCACCTGGCCTATCTGAAGGGGTAACAACAAAACAACTGAATGAGGCTCTGGAAAAAATTAAAACAGAAATAATTTCACAGATAACTGCAGAGATAATGTCCACAATGAAGACCATGCTTAAGGACACTATAGCTGATACAGACAAAAAAATAGATGAGCTTAAGAAAACTATAGAAACCATGAATGCTCAGCATAGGAAAGAAATGGAATCCATAAGGCAGATTCAAGCAGATATCCAAGAGAACAAAAATTCCATTGAAAGTATTTGTAGCAGATTAAGCCAATGTGAGGACAGGATCTCAGATATAGAAGACAGGCTTACAATTAGTGATCATGAAAAGAAAGAATTCTTAAGAACAGTAAGGGACCATGAAAAATCAATTCAGCAGCTGCTAGATGACTCAAAGATAAATAACGTAAGAATAATTGGAATAAATGAAAAAGCAGGAGATAGCATCGATGACATTAAAACCTTGTTCAAAGACATTATTACAGAGAACTTTCCTGGAAGAGAAAAAGAATTTGACCCCAACATAAAGGAAGCTTTCAGAACACCAACTAGACATGACCAAAAAAAACTTCAGCCAGACATATCATAGTCAAGATTCCAGAAATTCAACAGAAGGGCAGAATCTTAAAAGCTGTTAGGGAGAAGAGACAAATCACCTATAAAGGAAAACCCATCAGAATCACAGCTGACTTTTCAGCACAAACCCTCAAGTCAAGAAGAGCTTGGAATGACGTATTTCAAGCTCTAAAGAAAGATAATTTTCAACCCAGATTGATGTACCCCGCAAAACTATCTTTCAAAATTGATGGAGAAATAAAATACTTCCATGACAAAGAACATCTGAGAAAATTTATGACCACCAAACCAGCACTCCAAAATGTTCTGAAGGACATTCTAGAAAGAGATAGGAACCCCAACAGAAGGAATCCACCAGGCAGGGCAGATAATTAAATAGCGGGAAAGGGGAAAAACAAACAAAGAGTGGGAACCAACAACAGGAAAATATCATGACAAGTATAAGTCAATACATATCAGTTTTAACCATCAATGTTAATGGTCTCAATTCACCAATCAAAAGGCACAGACTGGCAAAATGGATCAAGAAGCAAGATCCAACAATATGTTGTATACAAGAAACACATTTAATTCAGAAAGAAATTCATAGACTGAAAGTCAAAGGATGGAAAACAATACTCCATGCAACAGGAACCCAGAAAAAAGCAGGGGTAGCTATTCTTTTTGCAGACAAAGTGAATTTCAAGCCAAGAAGGATTCAGAGAGATAAAGATGGTCATTACATCCTTGTAAAGGGAACAATCCAAGAGGAAGAGATAACGATCATAAATATATATGCATCAAATACCAATGCACCCAACCATATAAAACAAGTACTAAAGGACATGAAAAATCAAATAAGCACTAATACAATTATATTGGGAGATCTCAATACTCCACTGTCACAAAAAGACAGATCAACTAGACAGAAAATCAATAATGAAATAGTAGAACTGAACCAAACTTTTGAACAAATGGACTTAGTAGATGTCTACAGAGTGTTCCACCCCACAACATCAGAATACACATTCTTCTCAGCTGCACATGGGACGTTCTCCAAAATAGACCACATACTAGCTCATAAAACCTGCTTAAGTAAATACAAAGGAATTGAAATTATCCCATGCATATTATCAGACCATAGTGCAATGAAATTGGAAATCAATGGCAAAAGAAATCACAAAAACTCCCTAAACACATGGAAATTAAACAGCACCCTCCTGAACAACCAATGGGTCACAGATGAAATTAAAGAAGAAATTAGACAATTTCTATAACTGAATGATAATGACAGTACATACCGGAACTTATGGGATACAATGAAAGCAGTCCTAAGAGGGAAATTTATAGCATTAAATACTTATATTAGGAAAATTGAGCAAGCACAAATAAACAACTTAATGGCAAACCTCGAACTTCTAGAAAAAGAAGAGCAGGTTAAGCCACAAGCCCGTACAAGGGAGGAAATTATAAAGATCAGAGCAGAAATTAATGTATTGGAGACTAAAAAACAATACAAAGAGTCAATGAAGCAAAAAGTTGGTTCTTTGAAAGAATAAATAAGATTGACAAACCCTTATCCAACCTTATTAAAAAAAGAAAAGACTCAAATCCATGCAATTGAAAATGAAAAGGGTGATATCACGACGGACCCTGCAGAAATCCAGAAGATCATCTATACCTATTTTAAAAATCTATATTCTACTAAGACGGAAAATGCAGAAGAAATGGACAGATTCCTAGATTCGTATGAATTACCAAAGCTGAATCAAGAAGATTTAAAAATCCTAAATAAACCAATATCAACCAATGAAATTGAAGATGTAATTAAAAACCTCCCAACAAAGAAAAGCCCAGGCCCTGATGGATTCACTGCCGAATTCTACAAGAAATTTAGAGAAGACCTAACGCCACTACTTCTCAAACTTTTTAATGAAATTGAAAGTGAAGCAATACTCCCAAATTCATTCCTGGAAGCAAGCATTACCCTGATACCAAAACCAGAGAAGGACCCAACTAATAAAGAGAACTACACTCCAATCTCCCTAATGAACATAGATGCAAAAATCCTTAATAAGATACTGGCAAACAGAATCCAACAAATCATCAAGAAGATTATACACCATGACCAAGTTGGATTCATCCCAGGGATGCAGGGATGGTTCAACATATGTAAATCAATAAATGTAATACACCATATTAACAGAACCAAAGACAAAAATCACATGATCATCTCAATAGATGCAGAAAAAGCTTTTGACAAAGTCCAGCACCTTTTCATGATAAAAACCCTACAGAAAATTGGAATAGAGGGTCTTTATCTCAACCTGGTAAAAGCTATCTATGACAAACCAACAGCCAATATTATACTAAATGGCCAAAAACTGAAAGCCTTCCCTCTAAAATCAGGAACAAGACAAGGATGTCCACTGTCCCCACTCTTATTCAACATAGTTCTGGAAACTTTAGCCAGAGCAATTAGACAAGAGAAAGAAATAAAGGGAATAATGATTGGAAAGGAAGAAGTTAAATTATCATTATTTGCAGATGACATGATACTCTATGTAGAAGACCCCAAAAACTCCACTAAAAAACTGTTAGATTTAATAAGCAAATTCAGTAGTGTAGCTGGATACAAAGTCAATACTCAAAAGTCAATAGCCTTCCTGTACACAAATAACAAATTTACTGAAAGAGAAATTAGGGAAACAATACCTTTCACAATAACATCCAAAAAAATGAAATACCTAGGAATCAACCTCACAAAGGATGTAAAAGACCTATACACTGAAAACTACAGTACTCTGAAAAAGGAGATTGAAGAGGACATCAGAAAATGGAAAGATATTCCTTGCTCCTGGATAGGAAGAACCAATATAGTGAAAATGGCCATACTTCCAAAACTGTTATACAGATTTAATGCAATTCCAATCAAAATTCCAACAGCCTATCTCACAGAATTAGAGAAAACAATCCTAAAATTCATTTGGAATCAGAAGAGACCTAGAATAGCAAAGGCAATTCTGGGCAACAAAGGCAAGGCAGGGGGCATCACAATCCCCAACTTGAAATTGTACTATAAAGCTACTGTGATTAAAACAGTGTGGTACTGGCAAAAAAAACAGACCTGAAGATCAATGGAACAGATTAGAAGATGCTGAAACAACCCCAGACATACTAAGCCACCTTATCTTTGACAAAGGTGCCAAACACATTCACTGGAAGAAAGATAGCCTCTTTAATAAATGGTGCTGGAAAAACTGGCTCTACACATGCTGAAGATTAAAACTAGACCCATATCTTTCACCATGCACTAAAGTAAATTCAAAATGGATCAGAGATCTAAATATTAAAACAGAAACATTAAATCTGCTGGAAGGTAGGATAGGTAAATCCCTTGAAGACATTGGTGTAGGCAAAGACTTTATGAATAAAAACTCAACCACACGGGAACTATCCCAAAGAATCAATAACTGGGATCTCATCTTATTAAAAAGCTTTTGCACAGCAAGAGAAACCACCAACAGAGTGAAAAGACAACCCACAACGTGGGAAAAAATGTTTGCCAGCTGTTCTTCAGACAAAGGATTACTATCGAGAACATATAAAGAACTCAAAAAAATCAGACCTCCCAAATTTAAAGACCCACTCCAAAAATGGGCATCTGAGATGAATACACATTTCTCAGATGAAGAAATACTAATGGCAAATAAATATACAAAAAAATGTGCAACATCACTAGTCATTCGAGAGATGCAAATTAAAACAACACTGAGATACCATCTCACCCCAGAAAGAATGGCTACTATAAAGAAATCAACTAATAACAAATACTGGAGGGGCTGTGGGGAAAAAGGAACCCTTCTTCACTGTTGGTGGGAGTGTCGACTGGTACAGCCACTGTGGAAGTCAGTGTGGAGATTCCTCAAAAAATAGGGTTGGAGGTCCCATTTGAACCAGCTATTCCCCTTCTGGGCATCTTCCCAGAAGAATTAAAAACATCGTACCACAGTGATATATGTGCACCCATGTTTATAGCAGCACAATTTGTAATAGCCAGATCTTGGAAACAACCCAAATGCCCATCAACTGAGGAATGGATAAGAAAGATGTGGTATTTTTATACAATGGAGTACTATTCAGCCATAAAGAAGGATAAACTGGAGACTTTTATAGGTAAATGGATGCAACTCGAGAAAATACTCATAAGTGAAATAAACCGGACGCACATGTGTAAGCATCGTATTGTCTCTCTAGTATGAGAAACTGAAAGAGTAAATAAGATCCAAAATGTACAATAGACACGGTGAATCAAAAAGAAACTGGTCAATAGGAAAGAGAGACTGGAATAGGGAAAAGAAAGAAGGGAAAGGGAAAAAAAATTGTATATATATATAAGATGGTTAAGATAGATACACTACCAATTTTACTTAGTTCATTGAAGAGTAAGGTTTGAGCCAATAATGTTTGGACAATTGAATGCTAATGTCTGGTATCCTGAATAACTAACTTAAAGATAATAATACATAATGCATTGACCATTGTTACCCTCATATTATGTTGTTTTGAAAATTTGTTCTTTTTTTGATTTGTTCTGTTTTTTCTTCTCTTTAAAATAAAATAAAAAAAAGAATCAAAGTATTCCTGCATCACTTAGTCTTCCAACTAGAGTTTAGACTCTTATATCACCTCACCCACTTTCTTGTCATCCCTTGGGCTTTCCACCCCATCTTTTGGAGCTGGCCCTTAAGGCTTTGTTTTATAAACCTTCTGACCATGTTTAGTAGCAGTAGTGTGCAAAAGAATGAGGGGGATGTTGAGTAGAGCCTCAAAGACAAAGCTGTCCCACCAATAGCTCGGTCTCAACACTATATTAAAGCATTTTTACTTAAATAATGACTGTGAAATAGCAGTGTTGCATTACCATAATCTTTCTCAGTCTAAAATTTCTTTGAAGAGCATTATTAGATCTTTTTCAGAAAGATTTATTTGGGGGAAAACTTGAGCTACTTCTGTAGTATTTCTTATGCTGCCTTTATTGGATTGTGTAATCAACTTCTCGAACACAGACCATTCCTGCAAGCCTTTGGTGGGTTTCTACTCGACCACAGGGAGAATAATCCACTGGCAATGTAAGGACATGCAAAGGTGCCTTGTAGGGTCCACATTGATGCACAATCAAGGGGAGGGTTGACAACAGCCGAGATACTGGAATATGCTGCAGATGAGGAAAGAAGAAACTAAATGTTCATGGCTCTGTGTGGTTAGAACTATATCACAGCCCCATGTGAAGCATATGTCTAGGTAGCTAAGTTGAATAGAGGTTTGAATTAAAGTTGTCTTCTTTTTTTTACCTAGTAATAGAGAATTGAGAAACTTCTTTCAGGATTTCAGATGACTCTTTATTTCCATTTTGGGTCACACTCAGGCAGTGTTTCATGGCCCCTGTCCTGGACCCCAGGGAAGCATGGGAAAAACCTGTGCTCTGTGCATGGGACACTTCCCAGGGCACATAAATACATCTGCAGAACAGCTGGACACAGCTTTGGCCTTGTATTAGAAAACATGACTTTGTGCACTGGTGCCATTTACCAAAGATTGTCATAATCAAAATTTACATGACAATGGTCAGGGTAAAATACAATGAGAAGAAATAAAACAACCTGCAAGCTGTTGTGTATTGTATACATATTACTAATTTTATAAAAAATTATGGTTTATTAAACTTTTTTTAATTAGAAAGCAATACAGATATTTTGATAGAAGAGAAAAAAATAAGCAATAGAAAACCAGGTTTGATCGAAATGATATGAAATTAGAGTTGTAGTATTGAATTAGTCTTGACAGGTTACCCATCAGCTCAACAGATCCTTCAGAGGCCAAAAGAGTAAACTACAAGTTTTCTGATTCAGGTTCTTTCAAGGGAGACTTACTTAGGAGTTGTAACGTGACAAAATAACAGCACTGTTTTGAAGGCAGCCAACAGTGTCGCTGCTGGCTCCAAATAAGCGGCTGCCATGGCCACACACTCCTTGTCATTTCTTTTTCTCGGAGTGCTTTTCTTTGCCTTCCAAGAGTCAAAACAATGGTAATTGAGAAGCTGGCATTAGCATGAGTGACAGTAAGTGTTCCAAGACAGCTAGTTGATTGATTGATGGATGATGATGAATGTTGTCTAAAAGAACAGAAAGCTGTGTTTCCTTTTTGAAACCATTCAGATTTGGACAACATAGGCCAACAAATCAGGCATTTCTAAATTTAATGTTCGTACCATTTCTGAATAAGCAAACAGTGATCAAAACCACCACCCACCAGGAATCACATATATTAATAAGCGTCAAAGTAATTCAAATATCAGAAAGCTCCTTTTTCACCTGCACATATGCCTCAAGTCCCACTTGATGAAATGACAGTGAGGAGAATACAGGTAAGCAAATTCTAGCTAATGATAATTATAGCAAAACCTCATGTTTCTACAGTGATTTCTCTTACTTTTAGTTAGTGCCTGGAAAAGGCATTTTTGAAAATCACACAATCCAAAACTTTTATTTTATTGTAAGTGGAGAAGACTCTGGAGACTTGGATGAGACTATTCCGTGACAAATTATTTGCAGAAACATTACTATTTTTGGTTTACTTTCTCAAAGTCCAATTTATTTTGCTAACCACTACATCAGTAAAGGTCACAACAAGACACAGATATCCCACTTGAATTAGGATAACCCAAGGTTGGTTTATTTGCAAAAATCATAATGACAAAAGCGTAGGCAACGTGTAGGGAGATGCAAGAGATTATATGGAATCTGGGACCACTGGCACTGATAATCAGTCCCCATCCAGAGGCCTAAAGAGTCAAGAGATGGAAGAGATGAACCTAGCGAAAGTGAGACCTTCATAGCAGCTGCCTTAATGACATGTAGGTGATCATCTGTAAAGGGGCATGGGCAGGGCTTGGGGACCAGAGCCAAAAAGCCTCACTTCTCTTTCCTCCCTACTTCTGACTTCCTGCTGGGGCTCTCCATGGGCTGACCCTATCTAGACTGTGGACAGCGTGTTAATATAGTCCACAGAATCAGGATTCTGAAGCAAAAAGCTGGAGGAGAGTTTGTGTGGAAGACAGCATGAGTGATTTCTGTCACAAAGACACACACACACACACACACCAGCAAGAAAAAGAGACACAGGAAAATACAGCAAAAAAAGAAAGTGAGAGAACCTAACATAACCCTAAGGCGGGCTAAAAAAAAGCTGTTCAGGGGACTTATGGGAATTTCCCACTGACCACCTGCTCTTGAATGTGTATGTGGGAAATTCTAAAAGGCTTTAGGGTGCAAAGCTAAGTCAAAAACAATCTTTAACATTGCAGCTGCAGGTTATTTTTATTTGTGCACTCAATACACAATTTCAACCAATAGGAAAGCTAGTTGGCTGGCACTGCCAGGGCCGCAGAAGGGTTTCTCCAACACACAGTACCTGGTTTCAGGTTGACTCCCACCAAGGAGCTTCTCATATCATAAAGAGAAAAGTAATTATTCAGAATACCACATTTTATTTAAATGGAATTTTATAATAATGTGTTTCTTTATTCATCAACACCCACCGATCCAGTGAAATAAATGAATCAGGCAATATTTAAAAAAAATCAATTTTATAAAAAAGAAAATATGCCCAAAAGAAATGGTAACCCTATGTCTTCACAGCTAAGAGTGGCTGCAAATCTAAGTCTTCACAGTTTCAGTGCTTTTTCATTTTATCCCAGATCTCCTCTCTTTCCTGTATTCACAGCTTCAGGAAGTGTGATTTCAGTTCCCTGAACTTAATTTTTTGATACAATTAACTTTTATACATTGGCAATGTTCTATCTGTCTTTCACATTATCCTGGCAGAGAAGTAGGGAGTTTGAGTTGAGTTTCCATTGTGCAGCTTAGGGATGTGGACATGCAAGAGAGGGCATTTTGATTGTCACAAGGTCTACGGCATGTTACAGCATTTGGTAACCAGAGCCAGGGGCTCTAAACATTTCCCAATGAGTGCATCAATATTGCACAACAAAGAACGTCCTGTCCAGCATACACCTGAAGTCCTCTCAATGAGAAACACTCCAATTCATTTTGACCTTGGCCACCTAGCCTTCTGTTCAAGGAGACCTCACATATACTAAAATTACTGTACTATCTAAACAAGGATATACTAGCTTTAGAATAGGTAAAGTTCTCCTAAACTGTGAATAGCAAATGCAGACCACCTGACCTGTCTTCTAAATATGCTGATTTGGTAAGGGGTCAGGCAGAATCTACATTTTAAATTTGCATTGCCTTCCAGTTAGTATGCAGATAATGCTGTGGGAAATACTGGCTAAACCTTACTAAGAGGAAACACACTCCCTAAGTTACTTACCAAAATCATGGAGTTCCATTTCTTAGTCCTCTAAACTCTTCTAATCCATCAGTGTGTCTACCAGTCCACTGCTGGTTCATATGATCTACATTTTTATATGGCTCTGACTCTGTGAACCTACCTCTTGAGGACATACTTTCCTGATTACTTCTCCTGTCTCCAGAGACCAGAAATCAATGTTTCTTACAAATTTCCAGCTAGTACCAATGTAATCCAAGTTAGAGAAATATTGGCTTACACTCTGTCTACTCAAAGTGTGACCTGCAGACCAGTACCATATAAATCATAGGAGGACTTTTTCAGAATGGAAATTCAGATCCATTAGGCTTGGGTTGGGGCAAAGCATGTGCATTTCTTAGTGTCCAAGTGGTGCACATTGAGTCTCTGAAATTCCTTCCTCAGCATCTAGCCTTGGACACTGAGAAAGTATTTTGATCTCGTTCAACCTCAATCTTTCTCATGGACTTTGACTGGACCACGCCTCAGGTGTCAGGCTCAAGAACAGTAGCTATAGAAATCCTCCCATCTCACCCCTGCCCTACAAAGAACTCAATCACAGGTACTGCCTGTGATTCCATAGGCTGAGGTTTATAATCAATGTTGTAGCACTGGAAATTTTAGGAGGCTACCGCAGATTACCAAGTAAGCACACCTCTGATCTGCCCTTTATGTTTTCAAAATCCAAGTCTCTGTAGCTGGTAACTGTCTACATTTCTTCCTGAATATTTATTGATTGTGTTTCTTACTAGTATCAATCTATTGACTGTCAGACCTCTGGTTTCCAGAAGAATGGTAATTAATGGAAGAAAACTGGTGCCACCATCTCTCTAGTCTGATTTCAGAATCTCAGCCCCTAACCTCGATAAATACTACTCTGAATATCCAATCTCTGAAAAGTTCCTGTGACCTCAAACTAGACAAGGATCTATTCCTCTTTTTACTGTCGTTTCCTTTATAGGCAACACCCTTCTCCAGCTCCTTCGCCTTGTGAACATCTACTGAGCCTCTTCTCTTGAGCCTCTGAAACCTTCTCTCTTGTCTCTCCCTGAGTTTGTCTTCACCAGGCAGAGTGAATTATTCACTGGAGTGTGGTATCTAACTCTATACTGTCACTGTGGTACTTACCATTTCATATCCAACAGGAGTCTATAAAATCAAGAAACGAGGATAATATTACAGTACAGGTCTCATATATTAGAAGCATCCCTGATATTATACATGTATTATTATGTATATCTGCCTATGTTTCCAGATTCTATGAACACCCCGTTTACTCACACCAAATCCTTTTGTGGCCTCTAAATTACCAAAGGCAAGGTTTTTTTCTTCTTTTTTTGTCTAATTTATTTTTCTATCCTCAGCATGTAGCACAGTTCCTGGCACATTTTTGACATTCTATACAGGTTACCATATTAACATGTAAGTTGATTGCTTGAACAATCTTTTCAGTAGGCTCAGCTGAAGGGTGGATGGGGATACTGTTCCGAGTACAGAAAACAGATCCTGGGAAGTGTTCCTTTACACTTGGATGCAGAAGAAGCCTTCCAATTGCCTCAGGCAACCAACTCCAGTCTCTTATCTCCTCAAGTGGAGCTTGTGTTGCAAGACGGTTAGAGGCCTCTTCAGGGTAGTCTTAAAGGGCAGAAGTATAGAGATGATTGATACAGGAGACATTGTCCTATAATCAAAATTCCAACTTTCAAGTTAGAAATTTGAGGCTTTCTGCCCAGAGATGTCAAAGAAGGATGGAAGCCCAAGAGGTCGGGTTGCCCCAGTCCTTCTGAGCTGCAAACAGATGTGCATGTAAGGGTGTGGTCTCCCTCAGTCATTCACAACCTTTCGCTTGGGCTGGAAAACCCTCTGTTAATACTTTAACATAAAACTTCCCCCAGGGCACCCAGGCACAGCAGAAATGCCTGTGGGTAACCAAACTCAGAGTCACATCACTAGTAAAGTGATTCAGCAACGTGAGTCAGTCTCTGTGCATTTCACACTAAGACAGAAGAAAGCAGCCACCTGTAGGCGGCTGTAGTCAGCACAATGTTTGGATAGCACATCACCAGAAAAAGTGCAAACACAGGAACTTTTTGCCTTCCAGGTGTGCCCTCCCAGGCTATACTTACCCTGCTGAGGTGCTTCCAAAAGCATTTCTCAGCAAAACAGCTGCAATTCCAAGGAACCTGGAACTAACAAACCCTTGAATCACTTGGTTGTGAAACACATAAAGTGCTGAAATAGTGTGGGGATGGGTTTTAAAATTCTTTGTATAAGTTAGGCATGCACGATATAGAACAATGAAATACAATAAGCAACAATTAAAGGGAAAAACTTTGTGAAATGAAAGCTCATTTAACATTGTATCTTTCAAGATCTTAGCCACTGTGTTTATAGTCTATATATGCACCCATAAGCGTAACCACATCTTCAAACATGTATGTTTCTTTCAAAAGTGAGCTATTGTATGTAGTTTCAAATCTGCTATTTTTCTCATTAGACTTATCTATCAGTAAAGCCACACCATGATAGTTAATAGTGTTTAATTCCATATCATTATGGTTGCTTGGTATTCTGCATGTATATAAATAGTTAAACCAATTAATTCCTGGTAGGCATACCAATTATTGAAAAAATACGCCATTTTTTAAATATTTTACTTTTATTAGCACATGTTTGAAATACTTAATGATTGCATTTCTTGTAGGGAGTTAGTACATGTACATAACACATCTTAATTTTTTTTCATCCGTTTCCCCTCCTCACCCTCCTCCTCATTCCAGCTCTTTGTCCCCTTGCCTTTTGCAAAAGGTCTATTTCCCTGTTTCCTATTATCTATTTTTTATTTTGCTCTTTATTTATTCTTTGAGTTTCTCATATAAGAGAAACCATGCAATACTTAAGCTCGTGTGTCTAATTTATTTCACTTAACATTATGGTCTCCAGGTGCATCCATCTTCCTACACATGACTCAAATTTATCCTCTGTATGGCAGAGTAGTACTCCATTGTGTACAAAATATCTCATTATGATACACATGGTTGTGGTGGATTGACAACTAGTCGTCAACTTTAACACCCAGCTGAAATGAATCAGCGTGGTGCTGGGTGTGGAAAGCCCACCTGAGGATTGTTGCCAACAGCATAAAAAGGAGAACTGGAGAGGAAGAGGTGGTGCTGTTGGTTCTCCTGGAGAAGCATGTTGCACTGGCTTTCCTGATATGAACTCAGCTGTTCTCATTGTCGGAGGAGCTTGGGACCTTGTTGTCTCTGAGGATGGGTGGTACTTTTCGGGGGAGCTTGGTCCTTACTTTGAGCATTGCTTTCCTGGCTCCAGTGCCGATCCTTCATCCCGCTGGCACAGACTTTCTAGCTTCCACCACTGACCTTTAGGCCTTCCCAGTACAGATCCATGAAACACACTTGCATGAGACATTGCCGTGGGTCTGGGCCTCCAGCTGGACTCATGGGGGCATTGTCATGGGCTCTAGGTCTTCAGGTGGACTTGTGTAGGACATTGCCATGGGATCCAGGCCCTCAGCTCAATTTCTAGGGTCTCTAGTACGTGGACAGATTCCTTGCACTCTTTTGTATTTGACTCTTTGAGTGACTATTATAAAATAATCCTATAAATTATGTGTCCTGTATTAAATTGTTTCCCTTGCAAACCCTGACTACAAAAATGATGGTGGTGACTATTCTTTCAGCTACATCTGTCCACACATCCTTTATGTAATATAGTGAGATGAATTTCTAGAAGTAAGGGTGGGAGGGCAAGGGAGGAGCAGGACACCTCCAAACACCCCTCCAGAAAGTGTGTGCCACCTTACACCCATCAGGAACATTTGCAAGTCCCTTTATTTCCCAACATCATCCTCTCCAAGATTATCATTTTAAAAATCTTAAAAATTAAAAGTGAATTTGGTGCCTTATTTTAATTTTTCATTGTTTTTATTATTGGTGAGACCATTATTGTATTTCACTGGCCATCGGATTTCCTTGTGAAATTTCTCTTTTTTTTTTTTTGGCGAGTACCAGGGGTCGACCTCAGGACCTCACGTGCCAGCAAGCACCCGTGCCGCTGAGCGACATCACCGGCCCTTTTTTCGTATGTGGGTTCCGGGAGTCGAACTCGGGCCCTCGCACTTGCCAGGCAGGCACTTACGCTGCTGAGCCATCTCACCAGCCCTCCTTGTGAAATTTCTTTGCATGACTTTTACCTGTTTTTTCATCACAGAATTATCTTGTTCCATTTATTTCATGTTTTTGTAATTTATCTTTAGAATTTTAATTTCACTGATGATGTTTTATATAGTAGCAAATCCCTTTTAATGTAGCAAATCTATCAGACTTATTCTCCTGGTTTCTGTCTTCAGTATTTTCACTTTTATTAGTGTACCTGTTGAGGCTGAAAATTTAAAGCTAAGATAACTGTCATTTTCAGAACTGGAGATTGTCATATTTTGTTAAAATTACTACAGTGTACTAATTAGTTGTGGAAATGTAAGTAAGATAACTTTATTCATGGTTTACAGGTCATGAACAGACAAATCCCATAATAGAGAAGGGAATTGGGTTTTGCAACAAAGTTACAGCAAGGGGGGCAAGACAGAGATTCTCACAAGGAAAATTCTTGAATAGAGTTTCAGTTTTTGAGCTGGGAAAGTAGTCCAGAGATGTATCACTAAGTGTTTAGCTGCTGGATCCCAGGACAATGAGTGTGTATCTAAATATATCTAAGTCCATTGTACATTCTAGTGACAACATTTATGTAGCACAAAATTTACAAATGAGAATAATGCATAGAATAATTTCGTTAGCTATTGCTAAACTTTAGGATAGTCAACCCATTTTTGCAACTGATAAATAAATGAGTAGAGTTTCAGTGCAAATGTTAATTGATATTTTCTGTATTAATGAGGTAGACAAAAAGTCAAGCACAAAAACATTCCTGAGAACTTCATTTTATCGATTAAGTGAACTTTTATGAAATCACGGAGTATTTTTTTAAAACTGAAATAATATTTCTTCAATTATTTTTATGTTATTCAAAATTTGAGAGCTACAGACACTGTGCATTTTTGTTTTGCATAATTAACATTGTTTCCATCACTTTCTGTCTACATAAAGTTTTTTTCTCTGATTGTTAGAATGTTTTTCTATTTACAAGAAGTTTTAAGTGATTTGATTACGATGTGTCTTGTAATATTTTCATATATTTTATAGTTCGGATTTATTGAGCTTTAGATTATGGGTATATTTTCTCTTTTTAATCTTTTTCTGCTTTATGTTATTTTGGTATTATCTTCATTGCTAGCTCTTCACTGATCTATTTGACGAAATGTCTAATCTATTGTTATTCACAGCTAGCATAGTTTTCATTTCACACACTGTTTTTTTTATTTCTAGAAATTTTCACCATTTTTCTATCATCTATATCTCTATTAGTATGCTTTACATTAACTTTAGCTACTAGAACATATTGAATGTAGTGATTTTAATGTAGTGATTTTAATTTTTTTTTTTTGTGGGTACTGGGGGGTCGACCTCAGGACCTCGCGCGCCAACAGGCGCTCGTGCCGCTGAGCGATATCACCGGCCCCTTTTTCGTATGTGGGATCCGGGAGTCGAACTCGGGCCCTCGCGCTTGCAAGGCAGGCGCTTACGCCGCTGAGCCATCTCACCGGCCCTAAAGATTTTAATATTTTTAACAGTAATTCTACAATCTGTGTCATCCTTGGTCAATTTGATTGATTTTTCTCATGATATACATACATATATATATATATATATATATATTTTTTTTTTTTTTTTTTTGCTTCTTTGCTTTCCTGATAATTTTTTACTATAAACTTTAACTTGATGAGTTCTAGATAGTTTTTGTCATTCCTAAAATATATACTTTGGCTTCGGTCTGGTATACAGTTAAGTTGCTGGGAAGAATTTCGACCCTCTTGGATCTTACTTCATTAGGTAGGACAAACACAGTATTTAGTCCAGGCTTAATTTTTCCCTGCTAATGAGGCAAGAGTCTTGTTAATGGTTTCATCTCCCTCTAAATTATGAGGATTTCCTGTCTCTCTGCTGAGAACAGACACGAGAAGTCTGTGTAAGCTCTAATTACTCTTCCCTGTAATACCTTCAGATATGTCTCTTCCTCCATCCTACCTCCCCATCCCACTCCTCCCTCAAGAGACTTTCTCACATAGGTAGCCAGTCAATGCGCTGACGAATGCCTGAGAGAAAACACATGAGCTTTTCCACAGTAGGTCCTCTTTCCACGTAAGCCTTTTCTCTCTGGTGTTTTGCCATGTAAATTTGAGCTTCCTGGGCTTCCCCAGATTCCCAGCTTCTTCTGCTCAATTCAAGGAGTCCTCTGAACTTAACCTGGATTCCCCTTTCCTACAATCTATTCAGGAAACTCTCTCAAGGCAGTGCATCATGGTAATTATAGGCCTCGTCTCCTCTATTTCTTGTGCCTCAGGGATCATTGTCTAGCTAGAATGGTCAGTAACCTAGTATCTCAGCTAGGTAGTCAAAGGTTGACTTTTGTACTTGCATGTCTTAGCAAAATGTCCAGAACACAGTAGGAAATCATGTTGCAGATAATGAACACAATAATTCATTTCATCTCTACTTCTCTATCCTCTTTCTTTTATTCTTCTTTCCTTCCCTCCCTTTCTTCTTTTTCCCTTTTTCATTACTTCCCTCTATTATCCCATTCTTTAATTTGTTCACCAATGACAGCCAATTCTTGTTTTCAAGTTACATTTTTGAACTTGTTTTCTTCTACTTCTCTGTATGTATACAATATTATGAACTCCTGGACTTGTCTTACCTTTCACCAAATATGTTCTAAATTTGTACATCCAGGCTATTGTTCATTCTTTCCCCTTAACTTGGGATTATCTTTTTCCACATCTGCTTATCCATGTTGTCTTCCATTTCTCAATAGCCAGTTTAAATGTGTTTTTTTCCATCATGTCACTTTGAACCATTTCAGCCATTGAACCTCCCCCCTGTATTCAATAAGTACCAAATCATGCATTGTAAACAACATGTTTTGGGAGTTGAAGCTCAGGTCTCCCTCTAACCCTCTGTGCAAAATCTATCAATCTGATAACTTCAAGACTACAATATCTTGTCTACCAATGGGGAAAATAATTCTCATATCACAAAGCAGTCATGTTGGATTAAAGTAACTGATAAGGGGATGGAAAGGGTGAGACCTCAAAGAGTCGCATGATCTACTTGTTGAATTTCAGAAGACACTCAGAAAGAAAGAATGAGGTTGTTCATGCAATGAATATGAGCTGAAAGATATATTCTTTTTGTTCCTTAGTCAGTCTGAGTGGCCTGGGTTCCATGATCATCTCACTGAGTTGCATAAGGGACTCGTGTTTTAAAATTTGTGGATACTTAGTGCCTAAATGTAAATCAACTACTTCATCTGTTAATCAATTAAAGGAATAGCAATATGTGACAATTTGGATGCGATGAAACTACTGAGAGATGGAAAATCAGTCTCTAGTCTTGTAGAACTTTAAAGAATACATTTGACTAAAGATGAGCTCAGATAATAGCATATAATCACTACATAAGATGTCCTAGCCCTATTCCAAGTGACTGAACGTGGACAGAAAATTGAGTCTTGAGATTTCTGATTTCTGGCTTGGTTAGTTGGGTTAATGATGGTATAGTTATTAAACTCAGGGAATATTTAAAGAGAAGTTTTTAGTAATGTAGCAATAAAAAGCATCAATAGATTCAGGCAGAAACTGTAAGACCTCTAAAGATTGCCTACCAACAGGAATTGATAGCTTTTTCTTGTAACTGTCATAAAAAATGGAAAAATCCTAACTACTTACAATTTCTAGTTTCTCCATGGGGTTCTAAGTTCCTTGAAAACAGAATGAGATTGTCTCAACTTGAGTCTATCAACTTTCTTCACATAGGCAAAAGGAAATGTCAGGGGCCCGGCAGTCACCTTACTTTAAATCTACTTCAGGAGGAGTTTGGTGTTTGCATCCATCCAGTTTGAGATCCCCAGACATATGATCTCCAGGGGGTATTTAGTTATATGGCTTTGGAAGTAAGCACATAGTACAGATACATACGGTTGATAACAAATAGAAATCATAAGGAAGTTTGAATGTGGGCGTAGAATGAGAAAAGGTCTTCAGACAGAATATTTGATGACTTTTTAAGAAGCAAGTAGAGGAAAAGGAGAAAGGCAGCCAGGAAAGCAATAGTCTGAAAGCTGAAGAAAAAGGAATGTACGAGGGCCAGAGTCCTTATAGAAATAGCACAGGGAACCAAAGGTTTCTCCATTCCAAAGATGTATTCTTCCTTCGACGTCTTAGAATGAAAGAAATATTTCAGGTGAAGCAATCACTATTTTCCAAGACATCTGAATCTGCTGAGGAGTTTTAGAAGTATCATTTTGAGAGTCACGTAATAAAGACGGCGAAAATTCCCTAGGTTTTATTTTTTCTGTCTCTTCAGACTAATCTGCCGTGGTCACTCATATTATTTCTTCCAGATTTGCCCCTTTCACAAACATCGACAATGGAAAATCAGAATAAATGAAAATTGACCAACAGGAAATTATGAAACTGAAATATTTTACCCAGAGCCTTGGGGGGACTTCGCACAGTAAGGAATAGGACTCTGTATTTAGCTTAAAACTCTCCAGTAAAAACCTTTGAAAATTCATACAGTTTATGGAAGAAAATGTCTTACAAATTAAATTTGTGTGTGTGTGTGTGTTAGGCTGTGAGATTCTGCTCACTGTTATACACACAAGGGAGGAAATACTATCAATTAGAAACTAAACTTTTGTTTTACTATTGAAAGTAATAGGCATTTCAGAACTTAGTCTTGTTTTTTGTCACAAATCTGAAAAGAGTGAGAAGTTAAATTTTAGAGTTCAACCTGCATCAGTGTTCATAATAAGTAACCAGCCAGTCGTTTGACTGAATTTAACCACTTTCTCCCTTTGAGTCTTCATATAGGTTTGAAAGTGTCAATGTGGTTGCATTAGTAGGAGAAAATCTGAAACAAACAAAACATTCAAATGGATTGAAAACTACAAAAGCTCGACCAATCAGAATTCTCAAAACATGGTATTTATAGTAGAAAAAGAGAAGAAATATTAATATTCACTCAAATTCTAGGTGAATGTGGGATGTGTTAAAAACCTGACTGCACCTATAAAGTACTCAGATAAACAGCAGTTCTTTAAAAAATGTTCTTTTTTTAGTTAGTATAGCTTTTTTTCTTCTTTTTAAGAGTTAAAAATACTTTAAGAATTATTCCTTACCTTGTTGAATGGGACCAGCCTTTGCCTTTAGGTTAAATTTTGCTTCAGGAACTGCTATAGGATAAAATGCTTTGGAAAGTCTATTTTAACCCATGACATATAAACAAAATACCATATAATTTCAAGTTGGACAACTATATTGCTTCTGGATTATGCTAAAATAAAAAAAATTGCTATTATTATATTAATAACACAACAACTATTAGAAATAATAAGTTATGAAAGCTCACTGCTATAGGTGATATTTTAGTACACTTTTATTAAGAATTGTCTTCTTTTAATTGTGAATTTGATTTTGGAGGCTTAGTCCCAAAGCAAGTCATTTAGCTTATTTTTGGTTTTGGCCACAGACATGTGGAAATATTAACTATTTTCCATAGTCCTGCAACTACTTGGCTCTAAATGCAAAGATGATGATTGTGTGATGCTTTCTGGAAATTTATACCATACTTAGGAAATCGAAAGTTGATATTAATCTGAAGGTGACTATGCATTCTTTGTATAAATTAGAACTTACAGACGAAAGAAAATAAGCAAAGAAGAGTTTTAGCATATTTGGTGTCACATAGCCAAGTAAGGGAGTGAGCTGGGGATTAACTCCTTGACTAGGTGATGAGCTTCTACCAAATCCCATGGCTGTGTTCACTGATTAGCACCCGATATTCACTACAAATAGCATGATACAATGGAAAACAATGAAACATATTTCAAAATCAGGACAACTTAGATTTGTGTTCTGGCTTTGCACTTATTAGCTGTTTGTCCTAAATAAATTATTTGCATTTTCTGAGCCTCAACCTAATGAACTATAAATCCCTTAGTTGTAAACTGTAATATTTACCTCATAGCACTGATGTAAGAATTGAAATAATATGTGTAGAGCTTTGAACACAGACCAGCACGTAGTGGTTTTCGACAAGTGCTAACATTCATGCTCTTCCAAGAAGAAAATAATTGTTCATTAGTCAATACTATTGGTCACCAGAGACAGAGCCCCAGTACAAACCAAGTGGGAGAAACAGAAGCATGTGTGCTTACAGGTCACACTGTGGAGGGGTGGGCCATCTCAGGGAAGACTGGAACCAAGGGCTTGCACATTTCCAGTCCTCTCCCCTGTTTTCCTCCTGATACCTGCCTTTCTCATTCAGGTCACATCTTCCTACCTCCTTGTCAGAAATATGACTGCTGGAAAATTCCAGACTCACAATTCCCTGCTTTGTCACCACAGAGGTACTGAGCCTATTTTCCTTGTCTCAGAATGAAACATCTGACTCTGATTTTTCAGTCCAATCCCAGACCAATCATTTGAGGGTAGGAAAGAAGGATTCTATTATTGTTTGAGCCGGGGTATTGTGTTCCCCTCCCAAACCTTAAGCAAAGAACTTGGGGCCATTTTTAAAGCAGCCACTGTGAAAACACAACCAGTCACAATGTTAGGAGAAAGAACAAGCCTCAAAAGGACACAGAAAATACACACCAATTCTGTAAACTTCAACCACACAACATAACATCTCCCTGTTTTTGTGTACAGATATAAATGGTAAAATAGATATAAGAAAGATGTACCCCAAATTCAAATAATGCTTTCTTCTAGGAAGGAAAAGAAGCATAACAAGGGGAAATCTAAATGTGTCTGTTATGTTTTAGCTAGAAAGGTGAATGGAAAGAAGTAAAAGAAAAAGAGAGGAAGAGAAAAAAGAAAAAGAGGAACAGAAAAGGAGGGAAAAAGGAAGGTGGAGAAGGAGGAGGAGGAGAGAGAAAGAGAGACAGAGACAGAGAGAGTCAGAGAGTCAGAGAGACAGATAGAGAATCTGAAGAAACTACAGCAATTTTTAAAATTAAGCCAAAGTATTAAATTTATCCTATAGAGGAAAAGGAAATATGTACTTTTCAAAAATGCAAACGCACCCAGAAGTGCTTTCAGAAGTGATAGGGAGGAGTGTTGGCCAAAGACTAGGTGTCCACTATGTTTCAGTTGTCATTTTCTATAAGCTCTCAGGGGTTCTGAAATTTGGCACAAGTAGGGAACAGGATCAGCTTGCCTTACCTGGCTTTGAAGTATTACAACTCTCATTGATACATTTGCACATCTTATTCAATGAAGAAGTTGCATTTCAAATTTTTTACTAGACAAAGTATTATACTGGACACTAAAATAAAGATCGACATGCTCATAAGATGTTAAAGAAATCTTTTAGAATTATCATGAAAAAAATCTGGGACCAGATATATACAAGAAAATATACAGACCTTGGATTGAATTTAAAAATTTCACTGCTGTCTGCCAAATGACAAAAAAAAGAGAAGATATTTGTTTTGCCATGAAACAAAACAAAGAGAAGCAGAAAGGAGGCTTTTCTGTGAATGGTACTACTACATCTTCCACATAATTTGACAAAATGTTGCTGTGGGATAGGTAGATGATATATTTTGTGCTTACAATTTTTATAAAGGAATGCATGCTCATCACTTTAGGGAAACGTGACATAAGACTAAATGTGTAACTGGTGAAACAGATATTTATAATTTCTTTATCTGTTTTAGAGAAAGACCAAAGGAAATTCTTTTAAAATATTCCTTAATACATTGAAAATTACACACATAATTCCTATCCTCATTTTTTACTGAAGAGATAAAATTAAAATCTATAAAATGAACATAGATTTGGTGGCACACAACTATCATTTCAGCTACTTAGGAAGCTGAGAAAAGAAGAATGCTAGTTTGAAGCTACTCTGGGCAACTTAGTGAGAACTTGACTCAAAAATAAATAAAAATAACAAGGGATGCAGGTCAGCGGTAAAGCATCCTAGGGTCAAACCTCAGTACACCTCCACAAGAGAAAACAACCCAAAATAGTTAATGGCTTAGTGCATAAAGACTCTAACTGAGACAGATAATGGAGAAGGTTGAGTGACTATAGACAAGGAAACCATTAGCCATAGCGTCAGTGCGGAATGAGCATGGCAGTTGTTTGAAATTCTCCTAAAATATAACTCAATTTATAAGATATATATGTTAAATATATATGCTATATATTATATATATAGTAAATAAATTGATTTTTACCTAGTACGTCTTCAAGCATAACAAAAGAAATAAAAATATATAAAAGAGTGCCTGCTTCCCTTCCATATTGTTTATGCCATATTCTTTTTTGTATGTATGTGGGGGGATCATAATTGTTTAGAAATAACGTCTCTCTCAAGGAGATAACTGCTGGACTGCCGTTCCATTGCAGAGTTATTATGCCCTGGGACTCAAGATGGATCTTGTCCTGTGTAGAATGTGGTCAGCCTGGACAAAGCTTGGGCCTTACAGGCAGCCCTGTGATGGCCAGGGTTGAAGAGGTTGGCAGCGTCTCAGAGCAGGACTCAAGGTTTCAAGGGTGCTTTGGTGTTTTCTCTCTCCTCAGTGTCTAGCCCATGTTTGGCTCGTGCTATGTGCTAATCCGAATCTGTTAAATTAATTTATTGATTGATTAATACATGAAGCAAAACTCATAACTGATTTTTGAAAGCTCCTATGAAAAGCGATCTTCTCTTGGCATCTATCATCCACCAATTCAAGGAAGATTTCATTAATGGACATTACCACATGCCAAGGCATTTTGTAATATGATAAGGGGACTTTTGCCTCTAAGACACCTGTTTGAATCCATCCCAAGTAGAGAGAGGCTGGAAGTTACTGCTGCCAATATGAAGGGAGCTCACAATGGATCAGATTTTAGATCCCAAGGAACAGATGTCCTTGTCAAAAACTCACGCCTAACTATGAACCAGATGGGTAGGGAACTGTAAGGTCCACTAAACAAAGACTTGCATGTAATGTAAACAAACCTCATAAAGGAAGGTCATGTAGTGGTTAAACAAGGTATATGGAAGATGCTTAAAGTATTGCAATTATTAAGTTCAAATTCTAGCCCTGATCCTCTCATGTTAAGGCATCTATATTATGACAAATTATTTCAGGCTCATCTTCTGCATGTCCTGGTCCAGCCCCAGAATTTCACCCATTTCTCCAAACATCTATCGTCTTGTAATGGGAAATCTTCCAGCATCACAATCTACTTACTAGCGATGTTCAATGCTACTTCATTTTACATTTCTAGGTCACTTCAATAGAAAGAACTAGGAAATATACGTGTATTTAAACAAATTACCTCATGATACTCCAATTCAACTGGAAACTATGGAGGTTTTTGCTTAACCTTTAAGCATTATATCAGTATCTCCTTTATTCTCAAAGGAGAATCCCAGTTCTCCATGACATAGAGGCTGATAGAATGTTGTATCCCACAATTATTAATTTCCTTTATTCATTATACATTCATAAAATCTCAGAGTAACAATACTAAATGTACTACCACCAGCATAATTACAGAGGATGGGTATTAATATGTTTTACATGGGCTCACCCCATTCATTTCCCATTTTCTATGGCTGCGCTATATATGCTACCATTACCTGTTCCACTCTCCCCGCTAATTCTCATTTAGTCTTACTCCTCCTAGTACCTATTTAATAGTCAGTCCTAGACCTTATGATGGTGTGTCTTTAATCGTTTTGACTTTCTGAAGCTTGTTTCTAGCAGATTGGTTCATGGAAAAAATATACCCTTAGTTTTCACAACTTCGTAGCTGCCTTTTGTGCATGGACGTCAATCTTGCTGGATCTAAAATCCTCAGATCACATTTTACTGAATATCATAAATATTCTATCCCATTTTTTGGAATGTGTTGATATCAAAAAGTTTCATATTGGTCAGTTTTTGTGTGTTATTTTCTTATAGTGTTCAAAAATATTATTGGCTCATTTTTAAGACTTCCTCATTCTAATTAACTCCTCACATTCATCTACCTTTTCTATTTTCTTTGTCTGTATGCATCTGTGTTAAGTTTTTTTTTTTTTTTTTTTTTTTTTTTAATGCAGGTACCAGGAGTTGAACTCAGGACCTTGCAATTGCCAGGCAGGTGCTTATGCTGCTGAGCTGTTTCACCGGCCCTTGCATTTAGTTTTATTGTCATTTCTTCTCTGTGTAAGACTTTGTCCTGGAAAGGAATCTTGGCTGTTCCATTTCCTATATTTCTGGGGTCCACAGTGTATCAGCCCATTCTTATCTTATCTCACGCTCGCAAACTCCTCTGATACTGGGCAAAGCGGATGTGACTATTTCCGGTGCTGTTGTCAGATCAGCTTGCTAAGATCTTACTGTGAATCCATTGTCTGTGTTAGGGTTTTCCTTTTTTCAGGCCCATCATTTTCCCTCTCTGTTCACCCATTGGTTGATGTGATGTGTATATTTGACATTGATGTAGTGTCTTTGCCACCTAATTTCATTGTGTATTTGTGCAAGAGATTTTTTGCATTGTTTTGCTCTCTACCTGCTCTTTTTTTGTGGGAGGCTCACATGCTGAAAAGCTATGCTGCCATCTTGTCTTTCTATGAAGGCATTAATGGTAAGTGGCTTCAGAGGTTTATAGAATTCTGAAGAAATTTTCCTATCCCTTTCTTCAAATTATATTGTCTTGAGCTAGAATCAAGATAGAATTTGAAAATTCCCAGCCACTAACTGAATTATCAAGCTGGAGTTCCTGAGTAAGCTTAGGACCATAACAGAGAGCTATCATGGCACAAATACCTTGACAGGCAACGTGATAGATAGAGAAAAATGTCACGTGATGCCATGTAGAAAGAGACAAACACACATAATGAAGGGCATTCTACAGGAGCCCTGGCCCGGATTATGTGAAATGAATGGCGTATAAAACAAAAGGTGAGAAAGAGGGACTGCATTAGATTGAAAAAAAACCAACTAATGCATTATCACACTGTAAGAAAATAGTTTATACCCTGAATTATTGCAAACATGTGTATTTGATGTGCTATCATTCCACTGTGCATGAGAGAAGTCAAAAAGAAGAACAGGGAAGGTTCCCAATGCATGGTTATTATCCCGGGGAAAGATACTGTGATTCTCTAACAGCTATTGATAGAAGGTTGCAGGTAGAGGAAGACCAAGTCTTATGTAGGATCCTGTCAGTAACCACAGGTCTCTTTTTTCATGGCTTCAAAGAGATTATTCTAAGGAACTAATCTTAAAAACATCATTTTTTTCTTTTTGTTATTGTTTTTTAGAAAATAATATTAAATGTGGAGAGGGATTGCAAAAATTGTGGAAAGACATTTTCCCTGAATGGTTACTGAAGATTTTCTTCCACGACGTCACACCACACCTGAACACGTTAGCATGTAATTCTGACAAAGACATGCTTTTATATGATAATAATACAGTCAACCCTCAAAATGTGGAAATAAATGTTGATTCATTATTACATTACTACCAATTCCTACATTACTACATTCATTACTATAAACCAATGTTGATCCCTTACCCAGGTCCCTGTTCACCTTCATTTCAGTTGTTCCTCAAATGATCTTTATTTTTTAAAAAGATACAATCTATTTTGCTTATAGTTGTCACATTTTTCTTCCATTTTTGTCCATTGAGAACAGTTCTGTAGTCTTTCTTTGAATCTCCTTACTCTGATACATGAAAATCATGCACAGTTTCCCTTTATGACTCTTAACATTGCCATTGCATAGTTGTACTCTCTGGAAGGTTGAGGTAATTCTCCATCTTGGATGCTGTGCCTTTGTTTGTAACAAGGTTGATCATGATGACCTCTGAAGCCCTTTCTGGCTTTAAAATTTCTAGGGCTTATCATAAGTTTACTCTGTTCTCCTAGGCTGATTTCATGCCTAAATTCATTAATTCATCTTGCAAAGACAGAACTTGTAGATAGCTACGTGTGTATCTACTCACACTGCCCAAACATGCCATCAATTGTGGGAAAATAATCCACTATTTAAAAGATAGAAATACATACTTTTTACAATTTCTGAAAAGAAGACAATGTCAAAGGCAGCAAAGAGAGAGACTCAGTTTCATAACAAGATGAAGTCAACATGTTTAAGCCCAAGAAATTTAAGACTCTGTTGAGAAACCAGAATCTATTGACTGTAGCTAAATTCCAAATAAACCTTTTGTGTGGCCACTGTACTCTTTCTACCAGAGTTGTTTCTAATGAGAAATTTTCATATCCCGGGGTAAACATGAATTCTCAAAACAACCAGCTCCTTCCTCTCCTCTCCATTGATTTCTTTCAAGGACTCTTCAGATTACAGTCAAGCTGAATGCCAGAAAGGAAGTTGCTTCTGCTTCCAGTAGACTACTTCCCTGTCCCCTCACTTAGCTTGGGTCCCATTTTTAAATCAAATATTGTCAGAAAGCAAACAAAACCAATTCTCAGACCTGTTAGTTTTCTTTTACTGAAGCCAACCTGACATATGCTATCCAGTTACGTTTAAAAAAAAAAAAAGGTCTGTCTAAGTCAAATCAATCTCCAACCCACACACACTCCCTCAAACCAAAACACAGAGTTAACACAATCCCAAGGTGGTCGAGTGGTTTAACCACAAATATCCTGGCAGCCCTGGGATCTGACTTTAGTTTACACAGCTGAAATGGGATGTGGGGCCCCTGGCTAGCATAAGGAAGGAAAGAAACCATGGTGGATGAGTGCCCACTGTGGTCAGATGTGGTCAGTTCCACCTTTGGACAAATATAATGGGAAATCCGTGTCTGAGTAAACAAGAAGAGCCAAAGACAAGAGGAAAAACCATTAATTCTGCAAAATATGTAGCACACAGTGGAAATTTTTGCACTAGGAGGGGGTAAGAAATGGAATGAAAATAGGACATGAATAAGATATGAATATTTCCCTCTATTTTAGGCATAATACAGAATAGAAACTACCACATACAACAAGAAATAAAGAAAATTGCACAGAAAATGTAACACCTGCTATCCATGGATTATCAATGAATGTATGTCAGAAACAAGGAATGGAGGAAAGGGGGAAAGAAAATGTGAATTAAAAGTGCTTAGTTCTCTAAGCACAGATGGACAAGGGTCTTATTTACTTTTCTTGTTGTTGAGAGAAAATACCCAATGCCCAAAGTTAAGGAAGGAAAGGTGTATTTAGCTCACAGTTTGTGGAGGTTTCAGTCCATAATTGTCTGGCTCCAAGGCAGGGTGGCACATGACAGAGGGGAAACCATTCATGATGGAAAACAGCAAAAGCAACAAGAGCAAAAGGGGGAAAACAAGCCTCTTTCTGTCCCTTTTATCTTATCTAGACTACTGGGATTATGGCGGTGCCAATCCAATCAGTGGACTGATCCAGCAGTCACCCAGCCTTAATCCCAGCATTGCACTATGAATCAGTCACAAACTCTAGATTCAGCCACCTCCAAAAAAGCCTGCCCCCCATGACTGCATGAGGCTTTGCGGGGACATCTAGACACAAACCATAACAAGTGTTCTCACACGCAGAAGATAAAATGCCTGTCTTTGTTGAATTAGAAAGGAAAATAGTGATCACAGAAGTTAAGAAGTGTGGGTGCAGGGACATAGAGGGACGACATGAAACAGGGACCAAACTACAGATAAGAAAAATAAGTACTAGTGTCCTAAAATACACCAGAATGACTACAGTTTACAAGGATTTATTATATACTTTATAGAAAAGAGGAGTTCTAAGTTTCTCAACATAAAGAAATGAAGACTGTCTAAGGAGATAGAAATGCTAATTACTCTGATTTCATCATTACACTTCTATGAACATATCAAATGGCCACACTGTAACTTGTATAATTCTAAAATACATACATCTCTTTTAATTTAAAAAACTCTTAGTTTTGGTTTTGGAGGTAGAAATGTTAGAGAAATTATATTAAAAGATTAAAAAAAATCCTAAACTAATAAAAAACTAGTTGAGTTTGAGCATGATTCTTTTTTTTTTTTTTTCATGGGTACCGGGGGTCAACCTCAGGAGCTCATGCACCAGCAGGCACCTGTGCCATTGAGCGATATCACTGGCCCTTTTTTTGTATGTGGGTTCCGGGAGTCGAACTCAGGCCCTCGCGCTTGCCAGGCAGGTGCTTACACCGCTGAGCCATCTCACTGGCCCTGAGCAGGATTCTTTAGAAAAATGAACATAAAGCCAGCTGGCTTGAAATGAATTGTTTTGACAGGGTGTCCCCCGACTAAAATGTTGTAGTCTCTTACGAAAGGAAGACACAGGTCCACAGGCCAGCTACCTCTGTCACTCAGAAACAAGCAGGGCTTAGTTTATTTCAAGGAATGGTCTCCTTACCCCAAAGATGGGCTGGCCTTGACCTCCAAAGAACCCAGTTGCAAGCTGTCGGTAGTTATATTACTGTCACGTAACTAACAAATCTTATCTGTCCTTGTAGCATATGCCCTGCATTGGCTTTTGCTTTGGGACAGTTCACCCTGCATGGTATTGTAGGAGCTCTGTCTCCACCACCTCTGCCCATGCAAATCCTAGCTATCCTTTAAGTTTTTCTCCATGGTCAAATCCTCTTGGCAGTTTCTATGACACTCTATCCAACAGAAACTTACTGTTCCTTGTTTGGAAGGCCCTAGGGCTTTACTCTGTCTCCATTTTAGCATTCTTACATCATATTGTCCTGTTTCACTGTTCTTGTACACATCTTGCCTTCTCTGCAAGACCTGGAGACCACAGGGTCTGTCCTATTTATTGTCACCAACACAACACCAATCATGACTGAATAGGACTTCTTGGAAGTTCAACAAATTTGGTAACAAGTGAGTGACTATGCTGTATCATAGAAAGAATAACTGATGATTGCATAATCAGGATAAGTTAGGTTGTACTGCTGTACAAATAATTCCAAAATTCAGCAGTGTGTAATAGCAAAGAGCTATTTCTTATTTATAACATAAGCCTATCATGGGTTAACTGGATGCTCTCTTCTGGGCCATTCTATTCAGGTATGCAATGTAACAAAGCCTCCATCTCTGGGGTGTCAACAATTACCATGGCAAGCAGAAAATAAAATGATGAGTCATGTCTCTAAAGGCTTTGGCCTGGAAATGACATTGAACATTTCCCACGCATCAAAGGCACATCTTATTTCAAGGTGTTCAAGGAAATACGATTGTGCTATGTCTAGCATATTCAGTGAGTAGTTCTAATGATTATTAAAAACATCACAAGAAATTAACTTTTAGTCTCCAAGTTTGAGGGTCTCATGAAATAGGGGTGAAAAGATGGTAGTTTCTACTCCAAGGTAACTGTTAAATAATTTGCCTACAGTACTGGAATAGAAGTCAGAAATAATGAGAATCTGTCTTAGTCATTTTGATATTACAGATAGATTACAGATAGATGGCATCAATTCTAATAACATGGACCTACAAATCTACTAACTTACTGTTTATAAAGAACAGTGCTACCACTGGAAATGGAAATACTGTTCTTTTTTTCTTTTTGTGTGGGTTCGGAGAGTTGACCTCAGGACCTCGCGCTTGCCAGCAAGCGCTTGTGCCACTGAGCGATATCACCAGCCCTTTTTTTCCTTTATGTGGGTTCCGGGAGTCGAACTCAGGACCTTGCACTTGCTAGGCAGGCGCTTATGCCACTGAGCTATCTCACCGGCCCCTGTCCTTTTTTTCTTATCCTTAGGTATTTAGTATTGAACTCAGGTACTTGCACAAACTAGACATGTGCTCTCCTGCTGAGCTGTAACTCTAGTCCTTTTTCCTTTTGAGACAGAGTCTCACTACGTTACCTAGGCTGGCCATGAACTTGCTGTGCTCCAGCCTCAGCCTCCAGTGTAGCTGGAAGGATTACAGGTGTGTACCACCTTCCTTACCTGGTGACCCATCTGCTTTTAAGGAATAGAACACATGAAACTCTAAAGAAGCATTGTATTTAATAGGATAATAATTAATTAAATGTAATTCAATATATTTTTATATGTCTGTCTTCTCTACTAACAGGATAGATCCTCAGGGAAGACAGAAATGAGGGGACTGTCCTGGACACAGTGGCATTTGGCCTAATCCCAGCACTCAGAGAGGCTGGGGCAAGTTCAAGTCCCATGTGGGCAGATTAGAGAGAACCTTGTTTCAAAATAAACAGAACTGGGTGGTAGAGTGCCCCTGGGTTTGATCTACAATGCCAGAAAGAGGAGGAAATGGAAGAAAAGGAAAAGATTGTCAATGAGGTATTTGGGAGACTGAATAATTTAATCTTTGATAAAGAGAAAAAAGGTATTAAAGAAACCATATATATAACATATAATATATATTGTATATAGTTATATATATATATATATATATATATATATATATATGATTTTCTTTTGACCTAATAATAAATTGTGGAGTTATTTCTAAAACAAGTAGCTATCAAAGAAATGTGTACATCACTAAGCATGTATTTCTGTATCCAGGGATGGAGAAACAAAAGTGGAGGACGCGGAGAGGAGAGAAAGGACAAAGGTGTCTCTAGGAGCAGGCGCAGAGCTGGCATAGGCAGCTGAGTCAGGATCTAAGACAACCCAGCTACTGTCACGAGGGCACACTAGGTAACTCTTGGAGCAGGGCAGTCCTTACCGTGCAGAGTCTAAATGTCAGGTGAATCCTTAGAGGACCTAAACAGGATCAGGAAAAGTCACTTTCTAAAAAGAGTATATGGGGGATACATGAAAGTTTGGTGATCAAAATGCTTACATCATATTGAGTTACAAAGTCTCCTGTAAGGTCTGCAGGTCAAGATGCCATCAAGGGAGTCCCTCAAATTTTTCATAGTACCAAGTGTGGCTACTAGGGATAAGAAAATTATCCTTTCTTCACCCAATAAATTCAAGTAAGTAAACATTTTCAGAAGTTCCCAGAGTTGCTGTTTGTGCTTCCAAAATCTTCAGCTACACTAATTAAATCACCATCTTCATCCATGTACCTGCATAGAGAAGACTCCAAGTTTGAAGCAGGTCTTCTCTGAATAACCTGGTCTCCTCATGCAGAACTCGTCTCCTCCTGGCTTGTCTTCTTTACTACAAAAGGTAGGAAAAGCGCTGCCTGTCTTGTGGCAGTCTGATGATCATCCTTGAGGGCTGATTTTCATCTTCGGCCTTGGATGAAGAGAAAAGGAAACCCTTCATTGTACTTTTAACTTTTAATATACATTGGGATATTTCTGAAGATTGATTTTGTGACAATGATTGTACACGTCAAAACTAGTTCAGATGATCATTCTAAAACGTTGTTTGAGGAAAATTGATTTCTTGACTCAGAAAAATCATAAGCCAGGTGCATAAAGAAGATAGCATTGGTCTGTATTCTATTACTAGAAACAAAACACCCAAAGCTGGGTAACTTTATAAAGCAAATTGGTTTATTTATCTAACAGCTCTGGAAGTTCGTGGGCACTGGCATCCGCTTGGCAGGTGGATGCAATCCCAGTGGCAGGAGTGTGTGCAAAAGGAGGAGATCGCATCACAAGACAGGAAACCAAAGAGGCCAAGGAGTAGCCAGGCTCTTCTTTTGATGACTGGCTCACATCTTCTGAGGAGTGCTTTAATCCTTGGCAAAGGGATTGTCTCCAGCGACCTAAGGACTTTCCACGAGGTTCTGTCTCTTATGGGTCCCACAACTTCTTAAGAGTGCCACACTGGGGACATAAAACTCTGGAGTGCAAACTTCCAAGCCACTACTAAGGGGTCAGGGACTGAGGAGAGGGAACCTGATCCACTGTCTTCTCTTCTGTTAGGCTAAGTTCCAAAATACAGGTCATTTGAGACCAGTGATAGCACTGAGGCGGGTTGTAGGCATTCTGAATGGACTGGGTGCCATATTTCTTTAATGCAGTGGTTTTACAACTTTTCAGTAACGTGAACCGTAACAAATCAAAATAATAAAATCAGGGGCTTGGCATATAATTGTCAAGTCCAGGAACCCCTACCACAACCAAGATGTGCAGGGCTCTAGACAATGGGTCACCTTCTATATAAATAATGTGATGTAAAAAATGTTTTACAAAAGTCTCAGATCCCTGTTTTTTATAATGACTCATTGATGAAGATTAGCATCCTTGGTAGAGAAGAGTTACTCAGTACCACTTTTATTTTTATTGTTCAGTCCACATTGTTGGGAGAGTCTCACACTAAAATCTGGCACCCCTGAGAAATTCTGGATTCTGGAAGTGGAAAGTTTTCAGTTTTAAAGATCAGGGTAAGTAGTGAAGACGTGTGTGTGTGTGTGTGTGTGTGTGTGTGTGTGTGTGTGTGTATTTGTTTGGGCATGAAAATCTTTCTGGGAAGAAAGATAAATCCTTAAAAAAAATTTCTACACCATCATTATCCTAGCAGAAAGTTCTCTCCTTTTCATTATAGCTTCCTTCTCACCCTCTAGATGCCCCATGCTTGACAAAGTGTTTGTTTTCTGTCTAACCTCACACTGATCTGAATACAAAGAATCCCCCAATTCTAAACAGAATACTTCTGACCAAACTCACTGATGAAAAAATGAATGACATCATTTAAGCATGTACTTGTTGCCAGGTGCCTTTTGTCTGATGTGGCCACTTAACTCTCTTTTTTTTTTTTTTTTTTTTTTTTTTTTGGGTACCAGGGGAACGACCTCAGGACCTCGCGCGCCAACAGGCGCCCGTACCGCTGAGCGATATCACCGGCCCCTTTTTCGTATGTGGGATCCGGGAGTCGAACTCGGGCCCTCGCGCTTGCAAGGCAGGCGCTTACGCCGCTGAGCCATCTCACCGGCCCCTCCACTTAACTCTCTTGATAACACTGAAGACAGAATTTCCAATCCTCAGATTGTAGGTGAGATACATGAGCCTGAGAGAATTTATCAGGCCCAAGTAGGTCTGCTTGTACCATAAGATCATTGTGTTTTTTCAGATCTTTGTCTGCTATTCCCTAACATCTTAGGTGAGTTTCAGTCAGCCGTATGCAAACATAAACATCACCAATTTCTCATCTACCAGACAGCAGTGTTTCCAGACCCTTTTGATTGTTTTAATATACTGCGTAGACATGTATATTTTTACTTAAACATATTTTTCTGACTGACTGTTAAATTCCTGGAATGAACTCCATGAATTTGGTGGTAAATAAAGCTACAGTTAAAATATATTTACAAATGACTGAAGCTACTTTCAGATAATGAACTGAGAGCCTATATTTAATACTTATCAATAATACATGTTCTAGGATCCTTCACAAAAGATGCCTCATTACTTACAATGTTAGCTTCTTCAAGTTTCTAATCTTATATCAAACAGCCAAATGGTCTGAATATGAATATCTCGGGCCTTAGCTATAGGGAGAGGGATCATCTCTCTGAGTGAACCTACTAGTACCAGGTCTTTTTTACCCCTAAGTAGAACTTCAGTCCTTCTATTTTTTTTCTAAATGAGATTTCTAGAAATATTTCTATGATTGGAAATTATTTTTGAACTTCAACCATACATAGACATAGATATACGGAGACACATACCCAAACAAAAGGACATATGCATACATAGATATGCATCCATATCAGAGTTTATATTTTATCATTTTAGCTACTTTTAAGGAAATTTAAGCATGTTTTCTTAGGCCACTCAAAATATAAAAGTATCAAGTCTTTTCTCTTTGTAGAACATAGGAGTTGGTTAAGAATGGAGAGTACTGATTACAAAAATACTGTACACGTGGTTGGTACTTCACAAGGAGTTTTCATTTTCAGTATCTCATTCAGTCTTTACAACAAACCTATCAATAAGCTGTAGACATGTTATCAACCCATTTTATAGATGAGAAAGCTAAGGCTCAAATTCATATGTAAGGAAATAGAGCCGGAACTGAATGTAAAATATCACAACCTAAATCCAGTATGCTTCTTATCATAAGTCTTTCCAGAAAGATACTATGATTCTGAAAATATAGTTTTCATCTGCTCAGTTTTACCTACCTATCTATTCACACATTTACTATCAGAGCTTTGTAGCTTTATAATTTATTAGTTTTGAGATTTTTTTTTTTTTTGACAGTACTAGTGATGCTTCTGTTTGCCCATTTTGGTAAAGACGTGCTTTCAAGTTTTGTGGAAATCACATGCCCTTGAACTTCAGAGATAAAACCCAAGTCCCTCAGGACTAGAAATCTTCTCTGCTTCTCTCAGTCACTTTGATGCATTCAGCCCACAAGTGTTATGCAGAAAATTTAAATACAAGTCTTTAATTTAACAGATCCACCCACAAGGTTCCAGAAGCTTAAGTCAGCATGAGTCTTTGGGAAAATATCACCCTGGAAAAAAATAGTACATGTGAGAAAAATACTGTGAATTTAGAAGCATTTGTTTTACAAACTACAGATGCAGAGTGAAAGAAAATGACATCTCGCTTTGATATTAAGCATTCCTCCATAACACATCCATCTGCAGCATGTTTTGCAGTCACTTACCCGCTAAACCTCTCGGCACACAGATTTGCACACGAGGCACAATACAGCTGACCCCGTTTTACAGATGGAGAGAACAGAAACACAGAGGGATGAAGTGAACTTCTCAAAGTTTCCAATCCATTTTCAGGCATCTGCCATCGAGCAGGAGTGAACTAAATAAGCTATACTAGTCTTTTATTAAAGTTGATAAAAAGAAGTTGTGTTGGCTCTTGTTTTTGCTCTTTAGGAGGGGATTTCAGGCAGAGATCTTATTGAAAGGACCTGTCTGGAAGCCATTTTGTGTAGCAGAACCACAGCATTTAATTGGATTGTGTTTATTTGGGGTAAGTTGGGAGGAAGGTAGTGCCTGGGTACTGCCAGTGACAAAAAAAATGATATGATAACCTGAACAAACTGGCCATTCAGAAGAGAAAATCAGTTGTACAACTAGAAGTCCTAGTTTTCTCATTGCTGAGACAAAATACCCCACACACAAAGTTAAGGGAGGAAAGGTTTAATTAGCTCACAGCTTGTAGAGGTTTCAGTCCATAGTCAGCTGGCTCCAAGGCAGGGTGGTATGGCAGACATGACAGAGGACAAAGAGTTTGTGGTGAGCAGAAGGTAGCAAAGCTAGCAAGGGACCTTAGCAGCGTCTCCTCTGTCCCCTTTATACTCCCTTTTGGCTACTAGGATTAAGGTGGTGCCAAACCAAACGGTGGACCAATTTAGTAATCACACACTCTACATTCAGCTAACTCTGAAGAAGCCCACATCTAGACCACACGAAGCTTTGGGGGGACATCTAGACATGAGCCATAACACTGGGGAGCCTTGGACTGTGAAAAGGAAGTCTCAGCTTTCGTCACAGCCGTGCTTTCTCCGCAACTCTCCTTGTTACATTGTGTTTCAGTGATCTCATCTTTAGAACAAAGGGGGAAGACTACATTAGTGGTTCTCAAAGCGGGGCTCTCAGGCCAGCAGCAACAGCGTACCATATCACCAAGTACTCACTAGAAATGCAGATTCACAGTCTTCATCAATTACGTACTGAATCTGAAGCACCAAGGTGGAGGTCTCAATTCTGATTCCTGAAGCCATTCCAGCGACTGAGATGCATGCTGAAATTTGAAGATTTCTGACCTACAAGTTCTCTAATGACCTTCCAACCCTGTTATTAAGATGATGTACTATACTTTTCAGATAGCTGTATGGATATTTTGGGTTTTTAGAACCTATGTTAGTTTAATTTCATGCTTTGTGAAGGAAATTGGTATCAATTTTCTCTATTTTACTGGTAAAGGAGTTCGGGGACGTGCTTAGAGAAACTAGAAATCAAGATAGGAGAGAGTATAGTGTAAGGTATCCCTTCCATAGAATGAAATGTGCTCATGCTTTCTTCCAGTGGCTCACATTTTGAAACCAGTTTACAGTAAATGAATACGAAACTCAGGGATATTCCTCCATTTACTTATTCACTTTGTACCTCGTTGTACCTTGAAGGTAAAACAAGAGCATAATATTAGTCACTAGTTTCTCCTTCTCCAGAACATTTCAGTGACACATGAAATAATGCAATCAAAGATTTTGTAGTTCTTCAAGAAGCAACCTAAAATACAGATACATTTCAAGATACAGATTTTGTAGTGAGATGTCTGAAGTCAGGGCCTTTAAAACTTCCTTGCTTGTCGAAACATATAGTATGACACATAATAGGTGATGGACAAATGTTTATTTAATCAGATTTATCTGTGCAGGTTTCTGCGGGAGATATAAAAGGAACAGTGTACTATTATAGCTAGAACAAGAGAAAATCAGTGAGTGGAGAACCAGAAATAATGATATTGCAAACGTAGTCAGAAGAACAGTAAAACAAATGGATGTTTAAGCCAAGAAAAAAATGATATTATTGGTGGAACAAGATGGGCTTTTTCAAATAGCTGAACAGCAGAATGGCTTTCATTCATCTAGAAGGAGAAGAATATGTAAAATGGGTACAATGATAGGGTACAAATTCAGGGGATGTTTTCCAAAAACAGTATCTTAACAATAAGGTCTGGGAAGACTGAACGGATTGAGGAGATAGACATAATCGAGGTGACTTAGAGTGTTAAAGAGAAACGCTAGTCGTTAAGTTGGAAGAGTGAAGAATCATCTTTTACACACTTTCTGCTCTTGCCTTCTGCTCCTACACCCAGCCAGTTCTCTGCAGCTTTCTGTTGTATTCTGTTCCCTGATAAGTTGATCTATTCAGACTTTATCCCCTGCATATTTTTCCCCTTCCACTTCTCACTGGGTTTAAAAATGGAAGACAGAAGTAAGAGGTCGGTGAGGGGAGAAGAGAACATGCTGTGTACTTATTCTACCTCCATCCCCACCTCCCAACATCCACAAATGTAAGAAATGGAGGTACTGTTGCACAACCCTTCTCTTAAACCTCAGCTCTCGTCAGATTCCAATAACACGGTTCCTTTCCCGTGTCTCTTTAGGCCTAGGGTTGTAATCACTTCCCATGCTCCTAATGCTGGCTACCACATCCCTTGCTGGACCTTCAAACGCTGCTCGCAGCTGTGTAAGCAGTCTAGTCCGTAAAATCCTTTCAGTTACCGTGTGGGTGTGTCATCTGACTAACGGGTGGGTTGCCTCAGAGAAGTGGTTTCCAATCTTCACCTTGCATCAGAATCACCTGGAAGGCTTGGTAGAGTCCAAGTTACTGGCTCTTACCCCCAGAATTCCTGATGCTATGGATCTGGTATTGGGCCCATGAATGTGCATTTCTGACAAGTTCTCATGTGAGGCGAAAGCTCGTCTGAGGAGCACATTTGGAGAATAACTGTCTCTAGTGATTCCTAATAACGGTCACATATTAGAATTACTAAATGAACTGCATAAAATTACAGATTTGAAAATTTTACCTGGACTTTCTGGAACAGAACCTAACAGTTGGAATGTGTATTTCCTAAAGTTTCTTGGGCGACTTTGATGAAGCTAGACTACTTTTCCAAGGCCCTTTTATCTCTGAGATAATGAGAAAGCAAGACGATCATTCTTCTGAGCTCACCGGCTTGAAGACAACAAGAAGGCTCTGCCTCTGCCTGAGGAAGGATTCTTCCTTTTTCTCCACGATCCATTTTGGCAACTTTGCATTGGAGAGAACCGTCTTCTTTGAACACTGTAAGGAGAGGTGATCAGCTACTTCTCTTTGGTTCACGTTGGTGTTGAACACACACTTTCAGAGTGAGTACAGCTGTTGCACAGTGCATCGCATTGTTGGCTCTCTGAACTCCATGAAAGACAGCGAGCTCCTTGAGGACAGGGATTGCATCTTACCAATTCTGAATGATCAATATTTGATCAATATTTAGCACTTAGTGCATCTTTGTGTTCTCAGAAGGTAGAACCTGACGTGGTGCAGACCTGACGTGGGATGGAACATGGAAGATCGTGAAATAAATGAATGAAATGATGGAATGAGCGAATAGATGGTGTACTTCTTCATTTTTCTGTTATGTCAATACAAAATAATAATTTTTTTTATTTTGCCCTCAGACACTGATCTTAACAAGTAAATTTGCCGGAACAGCGGAACTGGAAGTGAGTTGGAGGGCCCCGTAGATCTTTCCCATCTCAACTTCTTGGTGCAACAAGTAATTGAAAGGAATCAATCTCCTGCTGACTGACAGTTTTGACAGCTGCAGTTCTCGCGACGTCGTGTAGAATCTGTTACTCTACTTACCAATTTAAAACTGAGTAGAGACATATGCACTGTCAGTCTCGTTCCTCTGATCTTGCTCCTGGCCCCCGGCTCCCCCTTCTGCTCTGTTTTGTCCTTCCCTCCCTCGTATCAGTGAAGCGCCTTTAAATTTTGAACAATTCCTAAACTCCCTAAGCTGGAAGCTGAATAAAAGTGCTCCTCTTCCCTAAGTATTATTACAACATTTTACCAGTGGAGTCTTCAGCTTTGCAAACTAATAGGGCATCATAAATTTGAAGCTGTTCAAATAATACATGAATCTTTTCTCTGTGTTTTGCCAAGGGAAGGGGATATTAAAGTGAATAAGAGTAATAATAAAAAGCGAGTTAGCAGCATGGGTATAATTAAACTGAATAGCTCACAGACAAAAAAATAAAGCTCTGAACAGTGACTTCCTCTGGGACACACCCCACTACACCCAGACCTCACCTCAGAAAGGTATGCACAACTTGTCATCCTATGTAATCCTAATGTGTAGCCAACACCTACACCCACCCTCCCACTTACAACGGGGAGACCAATCTGGGTTCCTGAGTCAAAATCTCTTCCAGCCCTTAGGTAAAAACATGAACACCAATTTTTCATATCCTCAGAATTCAGGATACCAAAACCACAATTCCTTGAATTTATGGGAGGACTGGTTCCAAGGACTCGGACCTGAGGCAAAGGTATGGGGTTTGGATGCACTGTAAGTGCATTTTTATCTATGGGGGAAAGAACAGCCAGCAGCATGGCGGGGACATTTTGACCCCCTGGGGCTGCTTTGTAGATCAGCTTTGGGGAAAGGGACGAGCTTGCCTCCCAGAGCATTCATAAAGTATCCTCTCTAAGGAGCATTGTCACCATGGGCGGGGCTGTCTCCATCTGCACTTTCTGGCCTGGAGCCATCTTAAATCCAGGAAGAACAAATCACCCAAACCAGGTTACACCTACCTTCCTCTCTCAAGAGCTCTAGGTCCAGGTAACCCCTAGGATGAAGGTTAGAAAATATTTCCATACCACTCCTGCTAAGTTAAGGCTTTAAGAACACAATCTCTGGGTTGCTTATAATTTGGAAACTGTGCTTTTAGGTCCATTTTCCTCCAAGGAAGCTGTTCTTCCAGGATCATCTCCTAAAACTCTGTTCTTTCAGGAAAATAAAAGATTCATCATAAAATGCTTTTGTGTATGATGTGTACAATTTTTAAATCAAGATAGCTTTTCTTTTTCCTTATTTCCCTTTCTTGTACTTTTGAAGCCTACATATCTTTATCTAGAGAAACAAAGCAGAAAGGCCATAAGCTTCCCGGACAGGAGGGACTCAATCTGTTCTCCAGTTGTGTTGTTTTGTAGCCTTCCTCAACCTGGCAAAAGTCTCCTCTGAGGTGGAACGAGGTTTGAATATGGAGTTCCTCTCCCACAGCTCAGTAGTTATAGCCAATTGACTGGTCCTTAAGGCTGCTAGCTTTTTTTATGTTGGTACTGGGAGTTGAACTCAGGACCTCTCACTTGCCAGGCAGGCGCTTGCTCCGCTGAGCCATCTCACCAGCCCCTAAAGCTGCTAGCTTCATAAGAAAGATATCTCTAGGAAAAGGACAGAGCCATAAAGGGCTTCTGCTCTCATGCCTCATTTGACAGTTGCTACCACTGATAAGTGGAGCAAGATTATTTGTATGAGATCAGTAAGAGATTTCTTAAACTTCTTCTTAAAAAGACCCTTTCTCTTTTCCTTCTGTGGAATACTTGATATTTACAATATTAACCATATTTATCATGGAATTTTGAAAGTATTACACCTAAAATAAACAAGATTATTTATAGTCTTAAGTCCTGCTTGCTGCCTTAGTGACTTTGAGAATTCATTTGCTTTTTTGAGACCTAGGGTTTCCTGTTAAGAGGAATGTTGGAGCCATGGTATTGAAGGTGATTTCAAGATCTAGTACACTTTGTTCTATGTGCATTACCTGGTGATTATCAATGTGATTACTACTGTAGGTAATCAGGAGTTAGCCAAGCTCATTTATGTGCCTATGGTTAATAAAAATGTACTATGCACATCAGATAATACCTAAGAACATATGGAATTATTGTTTTAACAAGTAATTAGATTTAGATTATGGTATTTTAGGGAAAAATGGATAGAAATACTTGGGATTTTGAGTCTTGTTTTACATTCAACCTTACTGTTTCACTATGAGCAACTCGTTGAATTCCTAAGCCTTGGTGACTTCATCCATAAGATGGAGACAATGAGAGGAAAGAGATTTTGTACTACATTTTTTCAAAGAGATTTTCTGGCTCTACCATTCAATGAGAAAGGAATCTTGAATAATTTCCTAAAGATTCATGTCTTTGTGTATGGAACTACGAAGGCTATCTGGACATAGAAACAAAGGACTGGAATAGAGAGTTGGAGAAATGACTTTAAAAGTAGAAGTTTTAGGGAGTTCCTTTCCTTGTTAATGAAGATCTGTGTTTGCTGGAAGAAGAGTAACATGATGGATGGATGCAGCAGAAAAAAAAAACTAGAAACCCAAAATACCAAAAAAAAAGGTGTTAAGATAAATCTCTCTTTTGGAGATTTTGCTTCACCCTCCCTGTACTCTGAATCTGTTTCCCTTAATAAAAAAGAGCATCTTGACAACCATAGTGAGGGTTCCTCATTTGACCACAATTACAGTCCCTGAAAGTCACATTCTTATGCATATATGTGTATAAAGTCCACCTTAGAAACCCTTCATTTAAATCGAATTAATTTAAACCAAACTCATTCCTATTACATTAACAGAAACTTTATCCTAATGATTTGTTGATTTTTAGTAAAAGAAAAATATCAAAGAAAAGCATATAAGAACTTTCCTCTAAACATCAAGCTATAATACTACATTTTTGGAAGAAATCATTTAATAGAAAATCATTAAAGTACATGGAAAAATAAAAGTCATTACCAAAAACATTCTTTTTTAGTGGACATTACACAGAAGCAATGATGAAAAGTCAAAGGCATCCTTATTTCTGGGCTTAAAACACAAACACATTTTGGGAAGCTGAGAATTCTCAGTACCAGGGGTAGCATCATCATAAACTGATATGTTTACAAAATTTCTAAAGTCTCACACTTCCTCACACACACACACACACACACACACACAAGTGAGGATGAGTCTATAGAGATATAGTGTTCATGAGAGAATTTTTCTCACCAGGCCACACCAAGGATATATCAATTAAAATACCTAGCAGTGCTCTTTACCACTGAAATGAGTCACCTTTCCAATGTAGGGGACATAGAATGTCAGGAGATGTCCTTAAAGCAGAAGGCTGTGGTGGCATGCTTTTAGCTCCATGCTGGTTTTTCCTCCTCCCCCAGCCATAGTCACAGTCCTTATGGCAAACTGGATGATTCTTGTTTGGTGCAGTGGAAGTCAGCACCCTGTACTTTGGGAATCAACTGTACACAGATTATCTGATTAACTGTGTGGAGAGCATAAAGTTAATTTAGATAATAATAGTACACAATTAACCACATAGAAGCATTTTAGTCAAACAGGAGCCAACATGTGTGGTCTAAAGAGAGCCTATTTACATGAGGACCGTAAGGAAGACGCTTCCTTTCTCAGGGAGTGAGGGATTGAAACAGATCAGTGGTGTCTGACATTGGCTGCACATGAAAATACCCTGGGGCCTGTGAAAACTGTTGATGCCCAAGCCCTGCCTGAAGTCAGCAGTAAGTTAGACCTCTGCTCTCGCAATCTGGGCATGGAGAATTTTTTAAAGCTCACCAGGTGATTTGTGATGTGCATCTAAGACTAAGAAGCATAGGGTCAGCAAGCAAGCAAGAGAGAGCATCAGCGACAATAGAGAAATGACCTTGAAGGTACATTTTTAACTCTAGAAGATAAAATAGGAAGGATGCTTGGAAGGGGAATTGCATATGTTGTTCAAACACATGGAGGTCAAGCCCCAACATCTCGTCACTGTGCAGACCCAATAGCTAAATAAAACTACATGAAATCACTCAATTTGTTTGATATTGCTACTTCATATGGTGGTATTCAGACTTTGAAGCCTTTTTAATTTTCCATGAGTGGGGTTGCTTAAGAAATAATACACCACCCAACAAAACAGCACCCAAAGGTGCTATTGCCTCATTCTGGCAACGAAAACTACGTTTTCCCTTGGGCCATGCTTGGTAGGCTGGAGTTGCCATGGGAAGTGAGGCTTTATTGGGGTGCCAGAACAAACAGGCTCTGAACCCACCCCAGCATAACTTACAGAGCAGCCTATAAATCAAAGAAAGCCCTAGGGTCAAAGCCACTTAGACACACACACACTCACACATATGCACACTCCCTAAAATATTACAAAGGAGAAGGTGTGTCAGGGAAATCCAACTAAAATTACTGCACATAAGTAATAATAACAGAAATTTATGTGCCCCTTTCATCCACAGTTCTCAAAAAACACAGAACGTGCTAAGAGTACTCGTCTTTTGAAAGCTTTCCAATGCTTTTAGGGATAAAAGAGGAAGGATTTTGCATATAAAACCAAGGAACTGAAAGTGGCTGGAAGGGGTCATCTATTCCATGCTTCTGGCTTCAGGTGTAGTTACAAAGAAAAAAAAAAAAAAAAAAAAAACCAAAAAAAACAGACTACGTTTCTTCTTGCTCTTGACCAAGTCAATTCTACATCATTTCAAGATATCCTCTTTCGTCCAGCTCACACTGGTTTTCTCTAGGAGACTTTCTCCAAGTGATTTTCCTGCTGGGACAAGTTTTTTTATTTTTTTGTGGGTACCAGGAGTCAACCTCAGGACCTCGTGTGCCAGCAGGCGCTCGTGCTGCTGAGCGATATCAGCAGCCCTTTTTTCATATGCAGGTGCCGGGAGTCGAACTCGGGCCCTCGCGCTTGCCAGGCAGGCACTTACGCCGCTAAGCCATCTCACTGGCCCCTGGGACAGGATTTTTAAATCTTTGCTATGGTAACCTGAGTGTTAACTCAGGTGCCAACATGGGATTTTGGGAAGGTTAGCTACAGTTAAGCAGGCCACCTCTTTCCCCATTCTCCCCACCTACTTAATTCTTCTTTTACCAAGAATATCCACTCCTCCACTAACGAATAAGTTTCTTTGACCCTGCTGAATAGTATCTTTTTATCCTTAGGCAACTAGAAAAACCCTGATAATATTGATATTCAAGTTTTTATGCCTACACCATATTTCTGAAACTGATGTTTGAGACTCTACCACTTTGCTCTACTGTTTACAGAAATGAGGGTCTGCTGGTCCTCATCCACAGCCAGAAGGAACACGGTAGATGACAGTTCTTCCCACTTCTTACCCTCAACAGTTTTTTTTTCCATTTTAACAATGCAAAATTGAAATGTATGTTTATATTTGAACACTTACAAGAGAAGTTTTAGCAAAAAGATTACACTTGTCCATGTAAAGGAGGATTATTTTGTCGTGGAAAAAATAAAGTTGTTTGGGGAAGGAGGGATGCTCTCCCTGCAATGTAAAGCAGCCGGGGTGCACTGCGCTTTTTGTCCCTGTTGTCACCAACTTAAGTAATTGCCATCCCTGCCTGTTTTACACAGATTTACCCCTGCCTGGAGCTCTAGGATCAGACCTTGCTATAACCAGGTAGGTAGTTCGGACTAGTTCAGTACTCCGGGGTACCACCTCAAAGGACCCTTGTTACCGGTCTAACTCCAATCTTGTGAATTTGTGTTAATTGTTATTTCTGTTTCATCCTTGACACTCAGTTACCAACATAACTCGAGTCTCTGTAATAGTGCCTGATTTACTTTTATTTTTTTATTTTTTCAAGTGGAGAGTGAATAGAGAGCACTTGATGAAAGAGGGTACAAGGTAATGGATGGGAAGCAAGCTAGGAAAAACTTCTGGGTCAAATTTCTGAGTCTTACATATGCCTTTTTTTTTTTTTTTGTGGGTACCGGGGGTCGACCTCAGGACCTCGCGCTTGCCAGGCAGGCACTTATTCCGCTGAGCTATCTCACCGGCCCCAACATATGCTTTAATTCTGCTTTCATTTTGCCAGTTTTTTGATTAGATGTTAGTCAACGTGGAGCTTAACTAGAACATAAACTCTTATGAGTAATGTACTTTTTGTTTTTCACTCTTCAATTTCTTCTTACATCATAACGACTAGATGTGTGTGTCTTCTTTCCCTACTTCTGTGTCCTCATCCAACTTTTCCAACCAAACAATAAAGTAAATTTACAAAATAGTTCTGCTGTTTGAACAACTGAACTTCTCTGATTGAGTTCAAATTTATCTATCCCTTGGTGGGGTAAATTTTACATAACTGTAGTTCTGGAAATGGAACCTAGGACCTCGTACATGCCAGGCAAGTCCTCTACCGCTGAACTATACCCTGTCCTTGGTTGAATTATTTTACTTCTCTGAACTCCAGATAACATATTTTTTATGCACATCAAATAAGATGTGGGAACTCCATAGCACTGTAAATATGTGCAAGGTGTGGTAAAAAAATATGGTGAACATTTAACTTAAAAAATTTATTACAAGGGCCGGTGAGATGGCTCAGTGGCGTAAGCGCCTGCCTGGCAAGCGCGAGGGCCCGAGTTCGACTCCCGGCACCCGCATATGAAAAAAGGGCCGGTGATATCGCTCAGCGGCATGGGTGCCTGCTGGCGTGTGAGGTCCTGAAGTCGACCCCAGGTACCCACAAAAAAAAAATTATTACAGTGAAGGCACAAATCTCCCTCAAAATGTTTCCCCTCATGTTGAACACATATAGACCATTGTTCTTGCCACTTTCTGAAGCAGTATGGAAACTCTTCTTTTGTAAGTGTTTTTGCTTGCGCTGTTGTGGCTGACTTGATGTCATGAATTGATTCAAAACATTCACATTTTTTGGTCATTTTGACTTTGAGGAAGAGTCAGAAGTTGCATAGTACCAGGTCTATTGAATAAGGTGAATGAGGTCACACTGAAATATTTTTACGAGTCTGTCTTTCTGTTGGGTTGCACTTGACAGCAGCATTCTCCATGTTTTGATCACACATGGTAAAGACACTTGTAAAATAAGACTTTTAGAACTGCTTCAGAGAGTGGCAAAAATTATGGAATAAGTGTGTTCAAAATAAGGGGAAGCATTTTGATCTAATGGCAATGTGTCTTTCACTGTAATATTTTTAAAATTTAAACATTCACCATTCATTTTGATCACATGTCTTCTCTCTTATGTTACTTTTCCTCCTTTTGTAATGTTATGAGAATAGGGTGGGAACACATTCTAAATATTCTTAAGGACTTTCTCCAAACAATTTTAGAAGAATTTGGAAAATCTTTTATGGCCAAGTGCTATTCCAGTTCATTTTGGTCACAGTAACTAAACTGTAGTTTCACAGGTACTCAGGTAGTAGGAAGGTTCGGTACCTGCATCTCCTCTCTAATGTACATTTTTCCCAGGTCTTTGCTTGAGCACTTGAGGTAAAACAAAACTTCAAAGACATTCTGAGCTAGTGGGAAAGCTTCAAAGCTTCCTGCAAGGGTCAATTAGCATCTATAAAATTTATCTCTGTTGTTACTAATGGCTATTAAAGTAAAGCGAGGGTTAATGAAGACTGATAACCACTACCTCCTGGGATTGCTATTATTTAAGTGGAAAATAACCCTTCACTCTCCACACTGAATAATCAACATGTGATTGGTTTAAGATTCATTGACTATTATAGATTTGAGGTTCCTTTTTATGAGTCTGTCAAGTGGGGAGTGTTGCTGTATATCTGGCAACACATACATTAATTAAGTGCCTGACTTGCCATTAAAATAAGCAGGCATGATTCCTGGTGACGTGAGAACGGATCTCTGCGTAATCTCCGTGCGCCAAAGTCTTCAAAACACAAGTGGGCAGGACATAGTTTCTAGGGCTGCTGTGGAAGGAAGCAGACCCAATTTCCTGTGGCCTCTGTGTCTTGGACAAGTTCATTAACACATTCACGCCCTTGGTTCCTCATTTACAGCATGGGGATAAGGGAAGTATCTACCTCCAGGCAATGTAGGGAATGAGAAGACTAAATACGAAGTGCCTTGTAACCAGCAGCTTTGGGTGACCATGTGAATGGATTTTTTAATTTTAAATTTAAAAAAAAATTTTATTTAATTATTTATTTATTTTTTTTGTGGGTACCCGGGGTCAAACTCAGGCACACCAGCAGGTGCCCGTGCCGCTGAGCGATATCACCTGCCCTTTTCTCGTATGTGGGTACCGGAAGTCAAACTCATGACCTTGCGCTTGCCAGGCAGACGCTTATGCTGCTGAGCTATCTCACTGGCCCCTAAGATTTTAACAAAATCAAATGATATTTAAAGTCAATGGTGGGGCCGGTGAGATGGCTCAGCGGCATAAGCGCCTGCCCGGCAAGCGTGAGGGCCCGAGTTCGACTCCCGGAACCCACATACGAAAAAGGGGCCGGTGATATCGCTCAGCGGCATGGGCGCCTGCTGGCGCGCGAGGTCCTGAGGTCGTCCCCCCGGTACCCACAAAAAAAAAAAAAAAAAAAGTCAATGGTGAAGTTTTTAAGCTTGAATCATGTAAAAGATCTTTTCTTATATGAATAGCTTTCCAATTATCATATAAATATGTATTTGTATATAATCTAAAGTGATTAAATATGTGGATTTTTCTTTTGTATCTTCCTATTATATTTATATATTCTGATATTTATTTACATCTTCTGACTATAGAATAACACATGCTAAATCTGTTTTTGAAAGGATCAAAAATTGTAAAGGAATAGGACAAAAAGAAATCTTCACCTATATACAGTTACCCAAAGGGATCTGTTGTCACTTTCTCTTTTGAACAATCTTTAACATCAGGAATACTACTGAAATAAAAATGAAAACAAGTATTTTTGGTTTCTATAGGTATATTTTGTATGTGTGAAATTTCCTATAAGAAAATCACTCAGGGGCCGGTGAGATGGCTCAGCGGCTTAAGCGCCTGCCAGGCAAGCGCGAGGGCCCGAGTTCGACTCCCGGAACCCACATACGAAAAAGGGGCCAGTGATATCGCTCAGCGGCACGGGCGCCTGCTGGCACACGAGGTCCTGAGGTCGACCCCCTGGTACCCGCAAAAAAAAAAAAAGAAAATCACTCATTATTTGCTTGTTAATATGGTGTTATTTGCTTTTTAAATGATCATTTCCACTTTTCTTTAATTCTTCAATCTTTTTAAGTAGGATTTTCAATGCTGACTGCATATTAGAGTCACCTGGGGAGTTTAGAAAAATGCTCAGGCCCAGGGTTCATCCCCAATCAATTCTAAGAGGATCTGGTCAGGAACTGGGCATTCATGGTTTATAAATCTCCCTCGATGGTTTGGGGAATGAAAATTGGGGACCACTGCTTCAGAGGGACTGAATTATTCCCTTAGCTTGCCAAGAAGACCTCAGCTTCCCTATCTTCAAACATCAGTGACAAACTGTCCCCAGCTCTGCTCTCTTGCCAAATCAACTTCTCTTAAGCATCAAAGCTTCTGGAAAAGCCATCAGAACTATGAGCCTTAGGTCCTCTGCTGTCCTGTGTCTTACTCTTGTTCCTTTATTGTTGTTCTTTGGTTGTAAATTCTCATCTATGAAAGCATTCAGACACACGTACATACACACACACACACACACACACACACACACACACACAGGCAAATCAATCTTCAACAAGATTTGGTGGCGCATGTCTGTAATCCCAGCGCTCTGAGAGGCTGAAGCAGGACAATTGCAAATTCAAGCCCAGCTGAAATTAAATGATTTAGTAAGACCTTGTCTCAAAAACCAAAAAACAAAAAAAACAAAAAACAAAAAAAAAAAACAAAAAAAAAACCAAAAAACAAAACAGAAAAAACAATCTTCAAAGTCTTTTTTTCTTCTTTATAGTATTTTCTTGATAAATTCTCTAAATTCTCATTCCTTAATTAGTCCCTTTGACACTAACCTCTCCTGATATTCTAAGCAGATGACTCATGCAAAAAATAGATAAATAAAGCTGTTCTGGAATAAGGTGATGGTTGCTTAGGTCTCAGCATTCCATCTCCCAGAAAGGAGGATTTAATGAGTAGCACAATCTAAGCCCTGGGGGTCCTGCATAGCACTTCTTGGAAAAATATCTTTCACTCCCCATTTGCCTTTTTAAGGTTTGTTCTGCTCTTTTCCTACAGAAGATGGACCTTTTTACTCACCACAGTACCCTGGAAATATTTCCAGGGAAAAAATTCCCATTAGGAGAAAGAAGCCAAGAGCACTCTTGCTCACTCAGGGGGCCACATCACCAAAAGCAGAGGAGGGAATGGAGGAGAGAGAACAAAGGCAAGAAAATCTCCAAAAATTTCAGTGATAGGCTATGAAAACCCCTCTGTGACCCCTTCAAGAAAACCTACTGTAAAATTATTTGCAAGTTTCCTTAAAGTACATTTTTTATTTGTTTGGTTGTTTTGGGGTCTTGGAAAAGATGTAGATAGATAGAAGTCTTCAAGGTAAACATATGATGTTCTTCTTTTCCTCCAAATAGATTTCCTCAGGGAGTGGTACTACAGGAGTGGTTCCCTACTGAGGGCTTGCTATGTGCTGCTTTAAGTTGGTAAATCTCAAAATAACACTCTAAGGGAAGATACTTTCTACCAAAGGGAAACCACATGGGTTCGCATATATATGATGTTATTTCCCACCCAAAGAGCTTATGATTCTTTTAGGAAGATCTCTTTATCATCTCCCTAATATCAAATTCCAGACAAAATTTCTCTTTTCACTGGGAATATGCACTCCTCCTCTGATTGCTCGTAGTATTGACTTATAGCTCTCTTTCAGTCTAATGATTTTAAATTTAAATTCTGACGTCTTATGTCTAGTAATGTTTCATAAATTTGCTCCCAATAGCCTACAGCTGTCTTTCCTATATCCCCTCTTTCTCTCTTTCTCTTTAATGAGAAATACAAGTGTATTAAAGAGTGTTATTAGGAGACGTTACAATTTATACTTACAAAAATAGTAATAGCACCATTATTCTAATTCTTATCATTTGATGTTGAAAAGGAATTTACATAGAATTTTTAAGGTGAAAAAAAAAATTCCTAATAACTTTGGCTAAGCTATATGGAAGTAAAAAAGATTGATTACAGGATCATGAGATGAAAGCTCTTGTTAATCCCTTACATAGTTTCATTTGCTGTTGTATAGATGAAGGCTAAGTACGCAAAAATACAATTTAGGATTTATTTGGTAAAAAATAAAGCTCCAAATTCCTGTCTTATGCTATTTAATAATTGGTGAGATGTATGAGCAGAAATAAGAAACTTTGTAGTTTATAAACTTATTTAATTATGGTTCTTAATATTATCACAGTTTAAATTTATAAATCACTTTGTGCCCATGGATTAATATCCCAGATTAGGAGGAAAGACAGAAGGGCCCAGAAGGGCTGGGTTGTCTGAGTTTAGACAGCAAATGAGTGCTAATATTGGAATAACAATTTGGATAGGCATGCTTGAAGGGGTACCTATGAGTAATGAAGTTTAAAAATGATTTAGTTGAACAAATATTAAATAAGAAAGAAAAGGGCTGGTGAGATGGCTCAGCGGCATAAGCACCTGCCCAGCAAGCACGAGGGCCCGAGTTCGACTCCCAGAACCCACATACGAAAAAAGGGCCGGTGATATCGCTCAGCGGCACGGGCGCCTGCTGGCGCGCGAGGTCCTGAGGTCGACCCCCGGTACCCACAAAAAAAAAAGAAAGAAAAAGTAAGGAAAAGCTTTTTTTAAGCTATTAGTGATAAATATGTTTGAAATGTTAGTCCACTTACTTCTATAGTTTAGCACATATACATTTTATTTATACAATCTATAGGAACACGAGAGTAATTACGAATGCACAGGCCTCATCTTATGTTTTGCACTTTTATAGCATGTGTATTTTTCTGTACAGGTATGTATTGTTCTAAATCATGTTTTTTAATGGATAGAGACTATCAGAATGTTTGCAAGCATCATAAAATTATTTATTTTTTCCCCATTGTTGATCATTCAGGTTGCTTCTACATATTTCCTTTTAAAATTTCTGTCAATAAATGATCTTTCAGTGAATATTTGTGTGCTCATATTTATGAGTATGTCTCTGCCTGTTTTCTTCAATTACAAACCTAACTTGATGTTTCTCATATCCTCTTTCAAGTTGGTAAACCTATTCCAATAACAATGGGTAATGTTACAAGTTACCGTTAGGGCTGCGGTTCTTTACAAAGGACTGACTGAAGTTCATAGTACTGTGGGTTGGAACCAGACCATGGCCTGGGACTCAAGAGAACTGACTTCTAACCATGGATCTCTACCTACTTCCAGCTCACTGGAGGAAGCGGAAAATCCTGCTTTACCTTGCAGGCAAAGTGTGAGGTTCTACTTGTTCAAAGTTGTATCCATTTCATTATTCAGACCTCGTCCCAACCACTCTCTGTAAAATGTAAAAGCCCTGACTGACAGGCACCAGCTTTAAAACATGTTTTTCCATTGTGTTCTTTTCAGGGCCCTCATTGCCACTTTAAATTATTTACTGGGATACTTGTTGCTGCATTTTTCACCACCAGAATGTGTGCTCCATAAAAGGAGGGGTGAGATCGATTTTATTCACAGTGTATCCTTAACACTCAGAGTGATATGTGGGTAGAAAGAAAAAATGGAGAGATAGAGGGAGGAGGGCAGCAAAGAAGGAAGAGAAGTGAAAAGATTTTAAAGTAACTACTTTAAACAGTTCTTCAGCCAATGTGTATTTATCAAGTACTGTACATTTTAGTGTTTAACGATTTTATGTGCACTTTAAAGATTAATAAGCTAGCATATAATCTACCCCATGTACCCTTCTTCCAATCAAATTATCTTATTCACCTCTCTGTTTTATAAATGAAAACGAAATACAATGCTTGAACAGTTGGTTTGCTGAAGGTCATGCAGAGAACCAGGACATGTTCTTTCCACAGCATCACCCTGGAATTTCTTAAACACTCCAACTAGCCTCACACCTTTTCTCCAAAGAAAGCAAGACACAGTTCAGGGGCCTTATTTTTAAACCTGCATTAAATGGAAACCTTTGGAAGAGCAGGTGGTGGCAATGCTATGAATCTGGCTCAGCAAGGGAACACTGAGGTCATGATATTTTTCACATTTAGTAACTTCAAAAATATAGGGATGATGTAAACTTCCTAAGACTTGTTTCCAGCCTAGTGATACTGGTAACTCTGGGCAGGAGGGTGCATCATTGGTCATGGAGGGAACATGTGTGACCAATGAGCTCTCTAGTCAAGAGTGATGCTCTGGTGTGCTTCGGAGGGCTGTCTTGGAATCACATCCTGCTTACAGTAACACTAGCAAGGGTGCTTAAATTTCCTATTAGACACATGACAAAAATATCCTATGATGTGAAGGAAGTTGCTAAGACCAAATAGTACCTCTTTCACAGAGTTGAAAGATTTAATGAGGAAATACACTTAATGTGCTTTGCACAATCTCTAGCACTTCACAAAGTTCATTAAATGCCAAGTTTTAAAATTAAAAAAAAAAATAACTAGGTAAGAGTGAATTCGAATGTTTGATTTTCTGAACTGTTTTGGGTTGTTCACCATTCAGCCTGTCCCTCACTCTGCTCACAGTAACTCACTGTCCATGGAAGCATCGCACTATTATAGGTCAGACCGAAAAGGGACATTTGTAGTGATCATCTGGTTGCAAGTGAAGTAACTGAAGTTACAAACATTTAAACAACAGACTAGTACACTCAACCCAAGGGAGAGACAGAACTAGAATGAGAACCCGGACCTCTTTTTTCCCCCAATCATTTCTTTCTTTCCTGGCCCATATACCAGTTTATTAACCTTCAAATTTGGGTCAATAATTTTTAAGTTTAAAAACACATAGTAGATGTATAAAGGTCGAATATGTTCTAGGTGTAAAATGGGTTGCAATGGTATTTGTATACATTATGTAACACTTAGTATAATTAACTCAATATACCATTACCGCCCATTCTGTGCATTATCAGAGCCTCAAAACTTGTTCATATTATAGCTGAAAGTTTTTACTCTTTGACCAATATTGCCTTATTTCCCCCACCACCCAGACTCGGGAAACCGCTGTTCTCTCCCCTTCAATGAATTAACCCATTCTAAAAATTTCCTTGTACATTGAATACTCTTAGCACCCTGAGGATAAGATGTATAGCTCCATCTTTAGTTAAGGCCCCCAATAGTTTTGCATTCATTCTCCCTATTTTACTGAAAATTGTCATGACCGTGCTGTATATACCAGGGAGTGTGATCAAAACAGAAAACAAACATCTAAATTTTTAATATTTTTACAGTAAAAGACACTTTGCCATTTATCCCCCGCAAAATACTCTCCCTCACTTTGAATCCACATATCCCATCATTCTTCCCCCTTTTTGGAAGTCCTCTTTTGTGAGGGCTTTTAGTATTTCTCCTCGAAGCAAGGAAAAATATTTTGAGGGGGATTAATGGTGATGTGTCTTTGATTTATTTAAACATTTAGCACATATTTTGATCACACCTCATATATTTCATCTCATAAGGAATCACAAGTAGTTGATCACATCTAAGAACAATTCCAGGTCTAACATTCTGCGAGTCTATATTTATAATAATTATATCCACCCAGATTATTGGAGCAGCTTCTAAATACACTGTGAAAGATACCAAGAAATTATGTACAACACTTAACATCCAAAAATAATCCTAGTGACCCTAAAAGATAAGTATTAATAATTTAGAATTATATTCTGCATAATATTTTATTCCAAAGAAAGAAAGGATAAATGATGAGTCACTGTAAATGGCAGAGAATTATAAACTTACAGTTGTTTAATAGTAATTCTATTGCTAATTATACCTCAAATTGGGGGAATTAATATTTTCTATTCATGTAGAATGGTTTCTGGACTATGGTTCAACATTTTGTAGACAAATCCTTATAGATTTGTAATCAAAATTAAAAAAACTGAAAATCATCTTTCCTGACTTTATTCCAGCAATGTGCTCCTATAGGTCTCTATTCATAGTCTTTCATAAATCAATTAAAAATAAACTACAATTGTATATAGAAACTTCAGGATCTTTTAGCTCCATGTGCTTGACCCTTAACTTGTGTTTAAGCAATGTGTTTTATCTCTGTGCAAGTGGAAATGGGCAAATTTAATGCTCACTTCTTAAGCTATTAGTGAAGTCTTGCCCACATTCTCCATCAATTTATTATATCAGTGGGAATAAAAGAAGAGTGTTATGGACTAAGACTGAAAACCTAGGTTTGACTACAGGCTCTAGTGGTTTGTACCTTCAACAGTTGTCTGGAGAACACTTCCTGTTTCTTGATTCAGTTTCCTGACCTGGACAGTGAGAATTGAATATACTATGATTCAGATCTCTCTCCCAAGAAGTCAAAAATCTGTCAATAAACACCAAAATGTTTAGGGGATGGCACAAGTAAATTCCTTCTACACCCCACATGCCTATGAATGACTTAGCAGCAGAAAATAGCTTTGTTCCTCTCAAAGTGGATTTAGCTTTCTCCAGGGCCAAGCAGCTGGATAAATAGGCAGACACATTTGTGCTACTGCAGAGGAACATGCAAAGCTAAGTGTAATTTAGGCAGCAGCATTTCACTGAAAGATAATTTGGGATTTTTCGCTCTCATATTCTTGTGCTCCCCAAACACTGACAACTTGATCTCTGCATACACATTACTTTTCTTGTAGATCTGATCCATCCTAGAAGCCCCCAGCTGTTGCAGAGTTCGAATCTTCAGCTTCTTTCACCTGCATCACTATAAAAGCCTTCCAGTCCACGTTTAGCTCCACTTTCCCTCAGTCCATTCTCCTTGTGCCCAGCCAATCAGCAGAAACTTAAAACTCCACAGCCCACACACCTGTAAAAAGTTGCTGACTCTTGTTTATCTTCAGAATAAAATCTAAGCTACTTAGCTTTACTTTCACATGACTTAGTCCCAACCTATCTTTCTAATCTCAGTTCCCTCCCCACTCCCATCTACACACCCCACCTCCACCCCAAGGAAACGTGTTCCTCTAGAATAATATCAGACTATACTATTTAAGTATTTTCAGGCTCTCTGAGAGCTTTTATATACATTATCTCATCTAATCAAAGAATAACACTTCATGATCAGCATTATCAGTTTTCAAGTTGGGTAACTTGCCCGAGGTTCCTCATCTACCAGAGGGTTGAGCAGGGCTCAAACGCAGGTCTGGGAGTCCAGCTGCTTTCTCGAAGAAACTAAACCTTCACTTTTTCATACAGGATATTTCTCCATTCTGAAATGTCTTTTCATTTCTATTTGTTTGATTCCATTCTTTCCTTAAACCCATCTAAAATGTTATATCCTCTGCCATTTTTAAAATTATCTTAGTGGAATTAATATTGTCTTATGTATTATACTAGAGGTATTTGTGCACATGTTTTAGACACCCATATGAACATAAATTCTAAAGAGCAGGAGACATGTGGATTCCTCATCTGGTATTTAGTGCCTGAAATGTAGTAGGTGCTCTTTAAATCTATTTTGCAATGAGTGAATATGTAAATAAAATGTATTATATTCATTTCAATTTGGATCTTACAAATACATAGCAAAATCAATCACTGAATACCACACAGCCCTGGAGATTGACAGCACACCGAAAGAAAACTTTCAAAAGAGCATTAGTGGACACTTCAAAAATAACTAATTTGTACTCAGAAACATTAAACTATTCATGATAAAGCTGATTACTCCTAAAATAAACTGCAGCCATTTTCCTGTAAATGACTCAAAAAAAATTTTCAAATGATACCATGGTTAAATACCACTTTGTCTAAATTGCTCAAACATTAGTCTGCTTCCAATCTTGGAGAAAAATAAACTTTCAGTCTTTCTGTGGGGATAGGTTGTGATGTTTTTCTGCATGAACTCACAGCTAAGCAGAGAGTTGGGCATGTTCCAGATTGAGTGTCACATTTTTAGTGTATTACAACAAGGATGACAATTACAAAGATACAAACACATGGCTTGATCTAAGGCTTTTGTAGAAAGCATTATTGCAGTGCCTATTTACCCCTCAAAGAAAGGAAGCATCTCCATGATCTAACATGCCAGGAAGATAGCATTTCTGTGGAACCCGTTAACTATTTTAGAGATGGTAAATAGAAATAAATTAATGCCAACAAACGGTTTCACATCTCAGAAACTGCGTTAATGAAAAAGGAAGATTCCTTTCGGTAGCAACTGTTAAACACACAACTCCCAGCCTCTTCATTCTCCTCTACAGTGTCACTCTTCACCAGGCCCTCCCACTTATATACCTAGTGGAGAAGAAAATACGGCCAGAAGTTTCCCGCCTCTTACATCTTACTTTAAGTCCAGAGATGTATTTCTAAAAGATAAGATGTATCATGGTACAAGTTGTTACTTGAATCTAAAGCACCTTTACTGCCTGGAATAATGGAACAATACTCCTTTTTTTTTTTTTTTTATGCAGATACTGGGAGTCGAACTCAGGACCTTGTGCTTGCCAGGCAGGCGCTTATGCTGCTGACCTATCTCACCAGCCTGGGAACAGTACTCTTGAGGGCTACTTCACTTCAAGATGGATGGCCTCCTCCATCTAGGAAAGTCTCAGTATCCTACCTTCTCCAGGGCACAGCTCCATCATCACTTCCTAAAGAATGTCCCCATCCAATTCTCATGAATCCTTTCTCTGAAGAGCCATATCTCTATTGTTTTATCTTTATTGTTTTATACTTTGTATTAAGTTCTTTTCTCATATATTTAAACAGCTCCAAGGGCAGAAACAATGTCCTATTTACTTTTGTATCTTGCAAAGCATCTAAAAAAGTGGTGATCAAGCAAGTTGTTATTGAATAAATGAGTGAAGAACATATGAGTTTTTTGCAATTAATCATAAAAAATATTCAGGCATGCCTGATTTTCCTGAAAATATCTGATCTCAAAGAATAATCTAAAACAAAGAAGACTTAAGTTGAGGAGAAATACTAAAAAGCTGCAATTATTGGGAGGTAAGAAATCACAAGCAATGGTTTATCTTCCTGGTTCCAAATGTACACTTCTGCTCTACTGATTCTTGGTGTCTCATCCAAAACTAATTTTATAAATTTTCAGCTTGTAAATAATTAAAAAATAGAATTTGAACATGAGCTTCTTGAAAAAGAAGTCATTAAAAAGCGTTGATGTTCTTCATGCTTTGCTTTCAATGTTTTTGTGTCTCTGAGTCTTCTGGAAGCATAACGTCCTTGTGTTTCATGTTACAGTTGAAGAAACCGAAGTGTACAGGTGGATTCAAGTCCATGGAGCACTCAGTGATGGAGAAGCAGCACAAAAGCAGAAGTTTAATATTGGATGCACATTTTGATGTCTTTACTAAGGTACTCATTCAGCTTCCTCTGTGAAACAAAAATATTCATAAGAATGCCAAACCAAGAGGCTTGTTGCCTTTCCCCACATTCAAAGCCTGTGTAACAGCCTATTATTCTGAAACTTATTTTTGAGATTTGAGAATTTTATATCTTTCATATAGAGGACATTGGGCTTATCCAAGGTGTATTTTAATTTATGCTAAAATTTTTTTCAAAATAACAACTATAATTTTTCAAAATTTCATTGCCCTTATTAAATCTCCATTAAATGAATTGCATATTTATGGATTCTTAAATAAAGTTCCACACAAGTTTAAATAGCACATGGTTTCTCTCATATGAAAAACTCAAAATATAAATAAAGAGCAAAATAAAAGACAGATAATAGGAAATAATGAGATTTTTCTCAAATGGAAAGGGGAACATGTGATGGATGGAAAAGGGAGGGAGAAGAAAGAGAGGGAATGGAAAAAAAGAACAGAAGAAAAAAAAGGAAATAAAGCTTTTATAAATTGTAAGGGGACCAAGAGTTAGAACAGGGAGAGATGGGAGGGGGAAAGGGTGAGAAAAAGAATTAAGATGTGTTATGTTCATGTACCAACTCTCTACAATAACTATAATCATTACGTACTACAAACATGTACTAATAAAAAGGAGACTAATAAAAGTTTTTAAAAAAACATTTCCCTTAAAAAATACAGTTGAGGTGTAGGGCAAAAAAGGCATAAAATTGGACCATACTCTATATGGTCCCCTAGAAGGGAATTGAAAGAAGGATCTACTCAATTCAAGACTGAAGATAAAAATCTATTGCTAGTTTAAAAGAACAGTACTAGCGAGTCTATTTATTTATCAAGCCTTTTGGTTTTTTGTTACTCAATCATTACTTGGTATTAATCTTGTTACTTAGCGAACCCATCCTATTACTTTTCTCAAGTTCACTTTATTGATGTCTAACTTCTTATTTTTTTTGTACTTGACTACTTTCTTGATTTTTAATGAAAATATTAAGGAATAGTTAACACTCTGAGTATAGTTTTGGCTTTGAAGCATGAATAAATAGTAGTCAGGCATGAATAAATGATGATATATCTTTATGATGTAATATTATGCAACATGTAAAGTACTTCTAAATGATTTTTATCACAAGCAGAAAAAGTTCACAATGAGTTAAGTAAACAAAAAGCTTGAAACCATTTTATGCCCCATCACACCAATTTTTAAATGTACTTTTGTGCTTAAAATGTACTTGAATTATATTCATCAGTGTTTATCTCCAAATGGTGTTATTATAGCTCAATTTGTTTTTTCCTTGTGCATTCATATTTTTGAATTTTTTAAAAACATGATTCATTGTTACATAGGCTCTTAAGAAAAAAATTTATATTTTCCAGTTTTCTACCAATTCACTGAAACAATAGTTAACATGTATGGTTAATGCTTTCAATATGGTAATAAGCCTAAAAACCATATTAACAGTGCAATATAATCTTAGCCCTGCATAAATACAAACTATACACATACATACAATTCTGCAGTAAAAAGACAAGAGGTAAATAAACAATACATGAAGTGCCATATTCCTAATTGGAGAACTGTGGATTGATTTGGTTTCTTCAGTATTTTTCCAACTTTCTGCAATGAAATAAAATGGATTTTATAAGAAGTACACAAGCAATGCATGTTATTCTTTATCAAGGGTTGTACCACAAGGATCACACACACCCTCATGGCTTCTAGAATCATCAAAGAAAATTCCAGCTGCCCTTTTTGCCCCTTTTCTTATCTGTCTCTCATTCTATTCTCCACAGTGTTAATCAGTTCTTAAGGACCCCTTTGTCATCACAAGATTCCTCAAATCAAAACCCTCCAAAGATTCTTCACTGCTTGTGAAATGGAGCTTGAAATCTTTGACATGAGCCCCCACACTCTCCACTTCTACCTGCTGAGTGTCTGCCTATGCTTTCCATTCATGTCAAACACCACATTCAACCTGCCACTTGTAAGAACTTGAGTTCTGCATTCTTGATGATGTTATTTTGGAATAACATCATTCTCCACTTTTTATGTATCAAAATATAATCAAAATATCCTTTCTACTGCCTCACCTGAAGAAGCAACTTACTCTTTTGGTTAGATCCTTACATTATACTGCCTTCAGTTAGAGTTATTCATATTATTGGGACATATTAAACATCAAAATGAATTATTTTGAACAGAATTTAGATGTGTATTGTCTAGTTATTTATTAGTACTCTCTGAGGTATTGTGCTTTATTCAGCTCCATTGGCTTGCTATAAAAATACATGGTGACAGCTTGTATAGAGTAAGTACTTAGCAAGAGAAGATTAAAAGTAATTATTAAGTAACCCTTTCCTCTTCTAAATCATGCTGTTTTGATAGCCTAGCAATCTAGATCAACAGTGTTTTTTAAGAACTACTTTAATTTTTTTAATGGTGATTAGAAACTATAATATTCAAACATCAGAAATGTGTGCTATTAATGTCCCTGTTTGAGAGCTGTGAGGGATTGAGTCCATTCCATGAATTCAAAAATGAGAGACAGGATTCAGAAATCTCGGTGATAATAGAGCTGAGAGCTGATTGTATGTTGAGGTAAGGGGCTATCTCTCCACTGAGCTCCTGGAGCAAGTGGAATTGCCAGGACAGAGGACCACAGACGTGGTTAGGAGAGACCACAGAGGAATAAGCAGCAGGAAAATCTGGGAAATCAGAAATTCTGTCCTTGACAAACATCCAAGAAAAGTACCATTGCCCATAGCTTCCTGTATGGTGCTGTCCTGACAAGAGGTGTAGATGAGCTGCAGCCCTGGTGGGACCAAGAACAACATGGTTCCTTCACATTTACCTTCCCCTTCCTTACATATCAATAATGGAGGGTGTGTTACCTTTCTTAAAGATGAATGGAGCAATTTTTTGATATTTAATAAGATTCCTTAGTTGAATTAAAAATCTGTCACTAGGATTGAGATTTGCCTTAGGAAGTTTCAAAATCCTGGGCATAGGCACAAGTCAGACTGGTTAATGGTGTCATTATATTAAATGTTAAGGATGTGGAGCCATAGAACCCGCTTTTGAACACCATTGTCTAGTCACGTGATTGTAAGGTATTGAACCTCACTATGTGGCCCTTTCTTCCTCTGTTAAATAGAGTAGGGAACACATGTGTGCATCTGTTTGCGTGTATACCTTGATCCCTGGTAAGGGACAATTCTACTTCCTTTGTTATATCACACTGCTTTTCTACCTGCCTTCACTAGAGCCTTTGGTGGGGGACAGGAATGTTAATCTACATGATCAGAACCCATGTTTATTGGGCATAGTGGCAATATCTCAAAATCAAATTTCGAGACTTTTTTTTTTTTTTTTTTTTTTGCTACTCCTGGCGTCCTTTTCAGGAAGTCACCCACACTTTGCTTTGCTGTAGCCTCTGTTCAAGCTGAAGCCAGTAAATGCTAGGTGTAAGCCTCGGGCCTAAACTGTGTTCTCTGTTCCCGTTTCTTAAGAGTTCCCATTTGTGGGTTTTCCCAGACAATAATATCAGCACTTTCTTTCCTGTTTGGCTGCTGATTCCTCAGTGAATATGTGCTCCTTGGCTGGGAATGCTAGAGAAGAGGAGAAATGCATGTCAGATTTGGGCATCAAACCAGCCGCACCCTAAGCCACACCCAGAATACATCACTGAGCTTTTTCATAGAATTTGGGAGGATTACAGAACAGAACGCATGTAAAATGCTTAACACAATTCCTGGCATATAATACCCACTCAATTAATGTTAATTATTGTTGATAATACACAAAGATCACAGATATTTCCACTCGTCTCTATGTATCTGATCATACAGCTACCAAGTCTTAAGAAATGTGCTCTAGGTCTGCACATTTGAATGTCTGATTAATGGAAACTGGAACAAAATGAGTATTCTATACTTACTGCAATATTTTTTAGTGTAATGAGGAAACATTTTTCCTTGAAACACATTACTCTCTCTTTGTAGAATGTTCTAGTCATGCACTTATAATGGCTTAGTCTTTGGCCTTTGAGTAACCAATAATGGTGAAAAGACATGAATGTAAATTCCTCAGACCTTATTTGGTTCATGAATTATGAAAGCAGCAAGTGAAATGCGTATTTCCAAATAGTTTTCTTTTGTATATCAAACGTTGCTTTTAGATTTCCTTTTGTAAGGCTCAGACAAAGGTCTGATAGAAGCAACTTGGTGTGGGCGGCCAGGAGCTGCAGAGGAGCAGAAACAGTCACAACCCTCTGCTGATGTGGTTTGATGGGGAGGCTCCAGGAAGCATTGCTGTTTAGCAGGCAATATTTATTTTTCTCATTCAGGCTTTTCAAGTCCCCTTTGCTATCTCCATGTCTTGAACCTGGTGCTCAATATCTGAAGAATGGGAGAGGAGGCGTATCTATGACTGGATGAATAACTAAGGTGAGAGGGCAAAGTAGTTGACCAAAGTGGTTGTGAGACTACAAAAGATGAACTAAAGCCCAGGCTTTACCAACAATCTACATAAATGGATCATGTGAACGTTCCCAAAAACTGCTCAGGGGCACTCCTGGAGGCACAGAGCTCCTATAGCAATGTGGTTTTGGGCGTGCCCTCTTATGTTTAGATATTACACATATAGAATGATTTGGAAAGACACTGAACTTGAACAAGTGCTACATCTTACTCTTCCTGACCTTGAATTTGACCTCTTCATCCTCTAAGCTCAGAGTTCCCCTCCCTCAAATAATGGTCTCATTATGTTGCCTTTTGTTACCTATGATACTATCTGACCCTTGTCCACATAATTCTACATTCAATCTACATCAGTCAGACATTTATATTTTCCATGTTGAAGTACCAGAAAACACAAGGATGAGTAAGACATGAGCTTTATATTCAAGGATATTACACCTAAGAGAAGGTAACAGATAGATGATTTAAATAAAATGCAGAGGGTACAATGGAAACATAAAGAGGGGAGCAGGGCAATTGTAGGTTGAAGATATTAGACATAGTTTCTTAAAGATATGTTTCAAACTGATTCTCACTGCCTCATCAGATTGCTCATTTTATTTGCTTGCTCTCCTTCCACAATTTTATGAGGTTTAGCGAGTAGAAGACTCACTTATAGCCTTCCTGGGATAAATAAAATTTAGTCAAGCACACATTGCTGGGTGGTAGTAGCCACAGAAATATGCCTATGGAATCGAAAGCCAGCACACTGAAAGGCAGTGGCGTAGCTTTTAGCCAACTCCAGTTCTCATGCGTATGTGGAAAACAGGATCAGCAGTGGGTGAAAGACAAGAAGGAAGGACAGTGTCAGCAAAGGTCTGGATGTCACTTATCAGTCATGAGGACAGCTGCCAGGGCTTTGAGGGCTACAGAGCAGAAAGGCAGCCGCTAGATTGGATCCAGACACATTCCCGAGACTTTGCATCACAAATCCAGGATGGTGGTCCTTGCTCATCGAAGCGCACTGCTCTACTCAGCCTCTGTGAACGTGTGCTTTCCAGGCTCCTGTATCTGTTTTCCTCTCAGAAAGGATTACTCATCCGTACCCTCTCAGCCATGCCGTCAACACCAAGGCAAGCTTCTGTCTCCCCGCTGGGCCAGAGGATCTCTATTCTCAGGTCATGCAACACACAAGCTCCACAGGCAGATTCCCTGGAAAGTACACAGGGCTCTGCAGCATCCCACTCCCACTGAGCCTAACACTTCACATCTTCTCTGTACATAATCAGAGGAGTGGGAAAGCATGGCGGTAAGAAGGCCAGACCTCAAGCTACATGAGACCCGCAGGGAAGTAGGATTCACTTACGTAGAAACTGCTAGTTGTCCCCTGGTGTGTTGCTGCATACTCCCAGGTCTTTAAATTTTACCTTCAGATCCCTGCTTTGAGGTAGATATTTTTAATACAAGATTTCAGAAGACAGAACAAGAGACACACAAAGTCTAAATAACTTGCCTAGAGTCACTCAGTGATTAAGTGCAGACCGGAAATCCAACCAGAACCAGAGCCACTGAAAAGCCCATGCTCTTGGCCTCTCATCTAGAAAACAAGAATAGTGATATCTGAGGTCCCTCCTCAGATAAGGACTTATAGCTGCCTCACCTCACACCCCCACTCCACCTTCCTAGAGAGCTTTATCAAATGACTATTCATAGTGGAGATACGAATCGCTGGCCCCCGCCCTCCAATTTGGGGTGCCTCTGCAGGGTCCTCAAAGTCCACTGCTCTCTGTAGGACTGACTACACTAGTTACTCAACTTCTCCTCTGTCTGGCCCTGTTTTCTTTGCTCCCCTACAGGTGTTATTCCTAAGAGCACTTTCAACTTCGCTTTGTTTTGTAAATCTTCATCTCAACACAACTCCCCCAAATAAAAATTCACGGTAAAGTAACCTCATCTCAGACTCTTTTCTGTGGCCAAACTGAACAGTGAATACTGCCCAAACGTGGTAATGTACACTGTTTCGGCATACTGGGATGGCCCCTGTAGGGAATTAGAACACCCAAAGTCTTCCTGCTTTCCTGCATCCTGCTGCATCACAAGTCCAGTCTCACTCTGCTTAGACTCAGGCAGTCCCTAAAGACGGACTGAGCTGAGAGGAGTTAGTGCCAGCACCAGGGTAAGGAGGAATTCACTCCATAAGATGCCACCATGGTATTTTTCAATGTGGCTGCGTAGTGTTTCCTTCTCACCAGTAATGTGGAAGAAAACTCCCTTTACTCCATATTTTCACCAGCATTTTGTGTTGTCAGTCTTATTAACTAGAATTTTTCCATGTCATCTAAATTGTAAAATTTATTGCCTTAAAATTTTTCATAATCTACAGTTACATTTGTATTGTCCTTCATACTATACCTTACCTCATTTTGATACTTGCAATCTTTGACTTTTCTTTCTTTTGATCAGTATTAATAAAGGCTGATGATTTTATCAGCCCTCTTGAAGGCAAATTCATGTTTGCCTTAACTTCTATTGCTTGATTTTTTATGTCACTATTTTATAATTTTAATTATTCTATCTTGTTAGTTTTTTTTTTTTTAATTCTCTCATGCAAATTGAGATACTGCTTTTAGAGGGTTTTTTATATACAGTAATTTAAACATTTTGAACTGGAATTTCCCTCTAAGTTTTTGTTAAACCACATATATTGTTACATTTTTTTTTAGGTGTCTGTTATTTAATTTCTAAACATTTAGGATTACTCAAGTTTTTTGCTATTGATTTCTATTTAATTAATTAATTAATTATTTATTTATTTAGTCTTTTTAAGACAGGGTTTCACCATGCAGTTCAGGCTGGCCTTGAACTCACTTTGGAGCCCAGGCTGGCCTCGAACTCACAGTGATCCTCCTACCTCAGCCTCCTGGGTGCTGTGATTACAGTTGTGTACCACCATGCCCAGTTGGTTCCTATTTAATTCTACCATGAATCAAACAAAATACAATGCATGGTTTCAGCCCATTTATATTTACTGAAATTTGACTTATTCCCATCATTTCATGATGAACACTCTATGTAAATTGGAAGAAAAAATGTATTCTGCTCATGGTGGAAAAATATTTAACATCAGATGAGTATAATATTAAAAGTACAAAGTATTACAGTAGTTAGTACATGAATTCATTTTCTCACACAAGTCCACAATGATAATAAGTGATTTTAACTTTTCTGTTTTAATTACCAATAATAAAGAATGAGTAAGGACATAGGACTTACACTGGAAATCATCTAGACCTAATTGATATTCTTAAATATTTGGTTTCTGAAAAAGTAACATTTCTTTGTTTGTCATGACCTTGACTGTTTTAAGAAGTAATGATTATTATTTTATAAAATGTCACTCAATAATTGTTTGCCATATTTTTTTTTATGATTATACAGTCATAATGGATTTTGAAGTAAGAGTACCACAGAAGTTGTGTGCTTTGCATCACCATATATCAAGGGCAAATAATAACAACATGATTTACTGCTAGTGATATTAACCTTGGCCATTTGGTTAAGTTAGTGTCTACCAGGTGCAAAATATAGTAAAGTTACTATATTTTTCCTTTTCATACTTTTTCTTTGTAGGAAAATTCCTAAGAAGAATCTTCTACACTCAAGAAGAAGGAAAATTAAGTTGCAGGTTCTAGAGAAAGGACTATCTACACAGATTGCATAGACTTTCTATAAAGATTGTTTCATTTCTCCCATATTTTATTGGCTTCATAATTTATACACATTAGTAGAGATTCAGCATACTTATTTTATGTTTTCAGAAATAATCTGATATACATTCTTTATGTTAAGTGATTCTAGCTTTGCCTATTGGCAGCTCTTTCATACTGGCTCCTGTCTCCCGTTGACACGGCCATTCTGGTTTTTGAACACTTCTGTATTCATCACTTTTTCATTGCTGGGATGAAATACCTGATACCTACAACTTAAAGAATGACACATTGGCTTATGATTTCAGAAGGTTCAGTCCACACATACCAGCTGGCTCTAATGCAGAAGCAGCATGGAGGAATGGTGGAAAGACACGGCGGAGGAAAGTTGTCCAGTCTTTGCCAGGAAGCAAAGAGAAAGAAGGAGGACCCTGGGACAAGAATATACTGTTCTAGGTCATGTCCCCAGTGATCCACCTCCTCCAACCCAACCAGGCTCCACCTCCTAACAGCACATTGCACTATGCACTAATCAATGAATGAATCCATTAATGAGTATGGCACTCCATGGTCCAATCACCTTCCAAAAAACTCACATAACACATAAGATTTTTGGGGGATGTTTTAGGTCTAAATCATAACAGTTCCTTACTTCATGGCAGTGCAAAGTATTCTAGGCTCATTTTATATTTTCTGAGCTTCAGAGCTAGAATTGGTACTTTGCTTAAAAGGTCTGGTATAATTTTTATGTAGATCCACATTTCTAACCCATATCATTTTGCCTTTGACTAGAGATATTTTTTCAATATTCCTTATACTCAAAATATGCTAACAATAAATCTCAGTTTTTCCTTGTCTGAGAAAACTTTAATTTCCCCATCTCATTTAAAGCACAATTTCTTCAGACAGAGACTCCCAAACTGATGGGGATTTTCTTTTATTTCAACCCTCAAAATATCATCACACTTTCTTTTAATTTGTGTGGTTTCTAATAATGAATCTGCTGTAAATCTTGCCCTTGTTTCTTTACAGATAATTTTTTCTCTCTTTGTTTTTGTTCTGAGTTCTTTCAAAATATTTTCTCCATCTTTAGTTTTTGAAGTTTGAATATAATCTCCTAATGTATGCATATGGATCCATTTTTTTGTAGTTTTATTTTCCTAGTTGATGTTCCCTGGTGTATTCATATTTAGTTTTGGAAAGTCCTCAGTCATATTATTTCAAATCACTATATATATATATATATTCTTTTACTTTATGTATATTGTATATTTTACATACGTATTTTATGTGTATATTTATACATATTATTTATATATAGTAAAAGAATATATATTCCTTTACATTCTCTCTTTTCTTCTGGTATTATTACAAAGAATGAAATAATTTTTTGGAGTTGTTCTGTCTGTCTGTCTGTCTGTCTCTCTCTCTCATCTTCTTATATTTTCTTCTGCCCCTTTTAATTTCAATTTGGAAAGTTTCTATTGCCTTTCCTGGCACTTTTTCTTCAGCAATGTCAAGTTTATTGATGACCTATCAAAGGCATCCTCCATTCTGTTGCAGTGTTTTTGACTTCTAGAAATTCATTTTTATGCTTAGTATTTTCATCTCTCTGTTTACATTACCCATCTGTCTGGGAATATTATCCATTTTTCCTTTAGACACCTTAACATATTAATCAAACTTATTTTAAATTCCCTATGTAATAATTTCTATATCTATGTCATATCTGATAGTGGATCAGATCTAAGGACAATTGTCTATTCAGACTGTGTTTTTCTTGTCTGTTGGCATGCTCTGATAGCTGGATATATTTTATTAACTAATGCAGACAGAGATAAACAGGCCTTTAGTCTGAGGATTTATGTTAATCTGACTAGGAGTTGCACTGTGTTTAATGTTTGCAGTTCTATAAGTGCCAGAAGATTCAAATTCCTTTAGTGCCCTTGTTTTTGTCCCCCTTTTGACTTCTCTTCAAAGAAAGTCTGCATCTTGCAGCTCTTTTAGCTTTAATCCATGTGACTACACTATAGCTCATTGGTGTGGGGGTAGGGTGTGTGGGAGGGAGAGTATTCCTTAATCCTTTGATTAAATCTTAGTCTTTGGGGAGCCTGTGTCTCGACTCTGACCTTTACAAATGCTTCTCCAATGGCTGTACTCCACCCCGTATTTGCTCTCCTGGCTGGAGCATTTCTAATCTACTCTCCTAACACCCTAGTAAGACCTTTTGAACATGACCTATTATTTTTTTCCTCTTCTTAAGACAAAAAGGCCTAGAAGACAATGGAGTGAGAAGAATTCCCTTACTTCAGCTGGTTATAAGACTCTGGGAACATCCTTTCTCTTGAATAATGAACCCTTAGTATAAAGTCTCTGAAAGTGTTTCTCAGTTATTACCATTATGAATTGAATTATGTTTATCTTAAAAGATATAATGGGTACTAATTCCATGTACTTATAAATATAATCTTATTTGGAAATAGTATTGGCAGATTTAATCACGTGAAGATAAGGTCACTACAGAATGCATTAATCCACAGTAAATGCTGTTCTTAAAAAAGAGAGAAATTTTAGCCTATACACGTCTCAGGGAGAATGTTATGTGTGGGAGAAGCATGGATCAGAGTGCAACCACAGCCAAGGGACACCAACAACCAATGCCCACTACCAAAAGACATGAAGCGACAGGCAAAGAGTCTACCCCGCACATTTCAGAGGGGACGTGACCCCTATGACACTTTGATTTCATGGTGTAGACTTTAGAAAGGTGAAAGAACAAATTTCTGTTGTTTAAAGGCAACTGTTTGGGGTACTTTTTAAAATAACAAGCCTAAAAAGTAAATCAATTACATTTTCCATACCTCCATGAAATTACTTTTTCAGTCCGATTGGGCTCTAGAGGAGAAGCTACTCATTTCCTGGTGGTCAGGAAGCAGGGTGAGAAGAGGGAGCGGAGAAGAGAGGTGAACCCTACCAAGTCGTGCCCTCAGGGATGCCCTCTTCTGACCAGTCCCTACCGCCTAATATCACATTTAGCTATAATGTCTCTATGACTAAATCGCCTTTCATAAACCCCACCTCTGAGCACATCAGGCTTTGGAGAGACATCTACATATATACCAAACATTATGTTCATAAATTTCATAAAATTGGGAAAATTCTGGTTATTACTTCTTCAAATATTTCTTGCCACTACCCCCCACACACTTGGAGCTCTAATTACATGTTTTTTTTTTTTTTGTGGGTACCGGGGGTCGACCTCAGGACCTTGTGTGCCAGCAGGCACCCGTGCCACTGAGATATATCACTGGCCCTTTTTTCGTATGTGGGTTCCGGAAGTCGAACTCAGGCCCTCGCGCTTGCCAGGCAGGCGCTTACACTGCTGAGCCATCTCACCGGCCCTAATTATATGTGTTTTTGTTTACTTTATATTATCCCATGGGCTATTAATATTCCAGATTTTTTCCAATCTCCATATCTTTATACTCCAATTTAGCTTTTACTGCTTTGTCTTCGAATTCACTGATCTTTTCCTTTTCACTGTCTAAGCAGCTATTATATTTTTGAGCACTACAATTCCCATTTGAATTTTTGTCTGTCCATTACTCTTTGGATTGTGTTCATGCATGTGCTTGCTTGTGAATACTTCTATATATAGATATTTAAGTATATATTTGATATACTTTTATACATCAGTTGTTCTCAAATGTTTCTAATAATTCATCATCTCTGTCTTTTGGAGACTTCTTTCTATTGAGTATTTTTCTGGAAATTTCTCAATTTTTTTTCTTCTTTTGATGCCTAAAAATTTCTGCTTAGATGGCAGCATTGTTGAATTTTCATATTAATTTAACTCTAACAAACATCAAAACTAGCCTCAGAAAGTTTAAAATATAGGATGGACAAAATTATACTATGGTCAATGCCATGAGATTTGGTGTCCAACTCAGAAAAAGAGAGGGAGGAGAAACTCAAGGAATTTTGAGAAAAAGAAGTGAGATGGCAAGAAGGTATGGAGTCAGGTACCAAGAGTTTCATTTTTTCACTTTACTATAAAATACTGCAACTTAGTGTCAATTGTCAGAAGTTATAAAAAAAAAAAAACACTTCACTAAGAGTACATAACACATTTTGATTCTTTTTTGTCCCTTTTCACTCCCATACCTCCCTGCTCCCTCCAACAGTTGTCCCCCGCCTTTTTTTAAAGTGGGTACCAGGGGTTGAACTCAGGACCTTGTGCTTGCCAGCAGGTGCTTGTGCCGCTGAGCGATATCACTGGCCCCTTTTTCCCTTTTTATGTGGGTACCAGGAGTCAAACTCAGGACCTCGTGCTTGTCAGGCAGGGGCTTATGCCACTGAGCCATCTCACCGGCCCTGTTCCCCCTTTTAAAAATTGCATTAGTTAACTTTCCTACGGCTTAGACAAATTACCCAACACCCACAACTTAAAAGAGCAGAGCTTTCTTTGGCTCATAGATTCAGAGGATTCACTCCATGGTTGATTGGCTCCAAGACAGGAACATGATGGTGAAAGGGCAAGCTTGAATAAAACTGTTTAATTCATGGTATCCAGGAAGCAGAGTGTAGGAACCGACCAAGGAGAAAGCAGCAAGGGACCAGCTATAGACCCCAAGGTCATGATGCCTCTGTGACCTACTCAGACACATTCAGAGTGTGCTTTGCTAATCCTTTTGGCAGATCCCTTAACCATCACAGACATGGAGGGGTTAAAAGACCCTAGAAAACTTCGAGGATTCAGCTGAGCAGCACCTTCAATGTGACTCATACTGGCCTAAAAGCAATGACATGGTGATGGTGCCTAGCGCTGTCAAAACTCTGACCAGTGCAGCAGTTGCTGTTATCTCAGTGGCAATAATTTGCCTATCTTTGGATTGGGACTCAGAGGTATATGAAGCAAATTAAATGGGAAGAGACTTTCATCTTCAGACAATAGCAAATTTCTCCATTGGGAAGAAAAGAGAACGGGTGATCTCTGTCTCTCTTTACCTCTGCATCTCTGTCTCTAACTCTGTCTATGTCTTTGTCTATGGCTCTCTCTCCCTCCCACTCTGGCTTTGAAGAGAGAGAAGTGCTCGGGATTGAATCCAGGGCCTCCAAACTAAGCTACATACTCAGCTCTTTTTTAATGCTTTTATTTTGAGAGAGGTTCTTGCTATGTCACTAAGTTTCCCAGGCTGGGCTGCTGTCTCAGTTTCCAAGAGTAGGAGGATTACAGGTGTCCCCCACCATGCCCTGCTTAGAACCAGTTATACTTTAATTATCACCAGTTTAAAGAGAAACACAGATCATCTGATGTCTTTCATCATAACAGCAAGAACACAGATGCTAAATCAAGATGTGCTATTGCAGTCACAAGATTACTAAATCTACCTTCCCCATCATATATAAAGATGTCATTTTCTAGCAAAACCAGAAAAGGTGAGACAGACCAGAAATCTGGCAAATTATGAACCTTAGCTCTTTAGGCAGAAACTGAATATCTATCTACAAAGAATTCTTAAATTATTAAATCTATTTAAAATTATATTATTAGAATTGAAATAATATTTTGTTTTTAAAGTTAGTTAAATACAAATATAGCAAATGCAAAATAACTCATGATATGATAATATAATAGTTTTTTTTTTTTTTTTTTTTTTTTGTGGGTACCAGGGATTGAACTCAGGACCTCGCTAGTGATATAACTGGCCCTTTTTTCCTGTGTGGGTACCGGGAGTCAAACTCAGGACCTTGCGCTTGCCAAGCAGGCGCTTATGCCACTGAACTATCTCACCGGCCCTGATAATAGTTTTGATAAGAATAAAAAGCAGATGTCGCAGAAACACAAAAGAAATATAAATTAATCCATTCAGCATACTGGGAAAATCTCCATAAATTTGATGTACTTAAAATTCATCTAAAGAACTGAAAGTAATTTCAGACTCAGAAAAAGAGTAAAGCATTTCAATAAATAAAATAATAATGAGTAAACAATATATCAGAAGTAGAATACTTGGGGTATAGGAAGATTAATCTTTTGGAATATAACAGAGAATAGTCTTAAATGGCATTCTAATTTTTTTTACCTTTAATTTCAATTTTATTTTATTTATTTATTTATTTTTTGTGGGTACCGGGGGTCGACCTCAGGACCTCACGTGCCAGCAGGCGCCCGTGCTGCTGAGAGATATCACAGGCCCTTTTTTGTTCGTATGTGCGTTCTGGGAGTCGAACTCAGGCCCTCATGCTTGCCAGGCAGGTGCTTATGCTGCTGAGCTGTCTCACCGGCCCTAATTTCAATTTTTTAATAATTACTGTACTTTGGAGTGCTTTTCACGTGCCAAGTCATATTTATCTATTGCTACATAATAAACTATCATAAATTTAGTAAACACATTTATCATCCTGTAATTTCTAGAGGTAATAAATCTCTTCATGGCTGATCTGCCTTTGCACAAAACTGAATGGGAGTGTTTCCTAAGCAGTATTCTTTTTTTTTTTTTTTTGTGGGTACCGGGGGGTCGACCTCAGGACCTCGCGCGCCAACAGGCACCCGTGCCGCTGAGCGATATCACCGGCCCCTTTTTCGTATGTGGGTTCCGGGAGTCGAACTTGGGCCGTCGCGCTTGCAAGGCAGGCGCTTACGCTGCTGAGCCATCTCACCGGCCCCCTAAGTAGTATTCTTAACCGAATATAGAATTCTTAACCTTCTTCCCAGCTTGACTGGGAAGAAGGTACTGCTATGCTCACTTAGATAGTGGGTCAAACTCATTTTCTTTTAGTTATAGGGCTGAGGACATTATGTTTTCTTTTGTCTAGAGGGTGGAGAAGTGACCATAGCTCCTAGAAGCCCCTCATAGGTCCAATGTAGATGTTTACTTTATTAAACTAATGAAAAGAGTCTTTTGCATAAGTTTGCTAACAGTGTGGAGTTTAATACCACGTTATGTGATCAGGGGAGTGACATCCCTCACCTTTACTCTGTGGGTTAGAACACAGTCACTAGTACTGCTCAAACTAAATGGGGTGGGATTACCTAAGGGCTTGATCACTGGGATTGGGGATGATAGGGTGGGGTAACTCCACAGAGACTGTCCATCATTCAAGCACACTGCTAAGATGTGCTTAAGCATACTCCAATCAATCTTTACAACAAACTCTGTATAACAAGCAAGAAGAGAAAATTGTAGCCAAAATCAGCTCATTCAAGATGTGTCTCATGGATGAATATTACCATCCATACAATACCAAGTACAGCTTGGCATTTTAACTCATTCTCCTTGTTGATTTAATTAATTTAATGATAAATTATTTCTATGCCAGAGGGATGTACATGTGCCATGTAGGCATCTAGCTTTTCTACCCTATCACTTAGTAACCTTATCAGTTACATATCCTCACTATTGTTGGGGAAACTGAGGTGCAGATATATTAAGCAATTTTCTTGAGGTTATTCAATTAGTACATGATGAAGTTAGAGGAGAAATCCAGGTCTGTGTTCTCAACAGATATTCACTACCATCTTTTGTGTGTGCATAGGTGGGAGAGATAGAGTGAGAGAGATGGAGGGAGGGAGAGAGAGAGAGAGGAAGGGAGAGAGGGGGGGAGAGAGAGAGAGAGAGAGAGAGATTAGTCCTGTAAATGTGCTAAAAGGATATACAACATAAAGAAGAGAAGGTCTGTGAGCTCCAGAACAGCAAGAACCATGAAATTTCAATGTGTGAGATATATCCAGTTTTAATAGATGCCTATTAAATGAAGGGAAAAAAAGCAAAACTGTACTTGCCAATTTTAAAATATTCAATATTTTTAATGGTTTAAGCTGAACATACCTGTGTGAATGTAGATCAATGTGCAGTAGCATATGTAGGTGCCTGAAACAACATTCTGTTCCCCTTAGCCATAGAACTACATCATATTTTTCCACCTCTCAGAAGTTAATGTGGCTGTGTGATTAAGTTCTGGCAAATGGAAGATAGGAGGAAGTCACATGTATCACTTCCAGATAGGCCCATAAACTTTCAAAAGGTAATCCTCTGCTCTCTTGTCTTCCATTTCAGCAAAAGGAAAGACATTGATGATGACACAGTACAGTGGGGACACACAATGCACTGAGCCCAAGTTCCTGGAGGATGACATAAAAGATCACATGCCTTGAATTTTATATAATGGAAAAACAAACTCCCATTCTGTTAACCACTGAGATTTGGGGTTATTGTGGCATAGTTGGCCCATTATGACAAATTTGGCTGAATTAAATAGTAGTGTCACAGATCCGAAATTCTTTACAACCCTAAGCATGTAAAGTGCTGTACTGGAAGTCTGAGCCCAGAAACCAATTATCTTTACAGCCTTGGGGAAATAACCCAATCTCTCTTATATTTAGCTCGTCATTGGTAAAATGAGGGAAATATCATTCTCACTAGCGGGTTATTGAAAAGTCTCTCTCTTCAGTTTACATAATTGCTTATGTAATGTTTAAAAAGATCCACGAAGGAAAGCTACTAGCAATATAAGTAAAAATGAGGGCTAAAAAGGGCATCAACCTGGGCCGGTGAGATAGCTCAGTGGCATAAGCGCCTGCCTGGCACGTGCGAAGTCCTGAGTTCGACTCCCGGAACCCACATAAAGGAAAAAAAGGGCTGGTGATATCGCTAGTGGCACAAGCGCTTGCTGGCAAGCGCGAGATCCTGAGGTCAACTCCCAGTACCCACATAAAAAAAAAAAAGGGGGCATCAACCAAAGTAATGGAAAAGAGGTAGTATGTACAAAACCTACACAAAGGAAATGACTAGTTCATAGATTCTTTCTTCTTACATTCCTACTAAAAAAAAAAAAAATTATTCTGGCAGATAGTCTTTATTTCTCTGGAAGTAGTTTAATTTAAAATATCAAATAATAAATCACATAACATCCTGTGATTTTTTCAGGAAATGCTGCAGGTTGCAAACAGCGAGGCAACTTTTGGCACACGTATGATCAAGTGTAGTATACTGCAACTGAAAATTAATGCACACTGCTTCCCTGGTAACTATGGCAAGCAAATATGGTTTGCAAAATATTTACAATAGCCAGGGAAATTAACAAAACAGCCACCAAACCCAGACTACTATCTCTTGTCTGTGGTGATACCAACTTGAAAACAATATATCATTGCTTTCAGAATGTGGATATATGGCCAAAAGAGACACTAAGTAAGATTTTGCTTGGAACAAATGTTTCTGAGTAACAAGAAGATACAGGAGAGTGCACAATTTCCAGTTTACTAAAATAGAAAAAGAAGCTTGTGATTTCAGAGGACAAAGAACTTCACTGAGGCTCTAACATAACAAAGGGTCTTGCTTGACAAGCTTCAGGTTTAAGGCCCTAAACTCTTGATATTCTGTCCTGAATTTGCATCTTCTTGCTGAGCTAGGTTGTGTTCTATCACAATACCAACTTATTATGCCCAAAAGTGAGCTGTATGCTCTCTATATTAGTGTTTTTATACAACAACACATTTCCAAATAAAACTGGCTTGAGAAAAAGTAATGGGAACTAAACTCATAGAACTGGAAAGTCCACGTAACCTCCCAGAAGGAAGGAGTTTGATTTATAGACTAATGTAACTACACCTTGATCTTTCTTCATTTCTCAGTTCTGTATTGTCTTCGTTTTTAGGCAGACTATATCTTTGTGGACAAAATGAAAAGTAACATCTCTAGACTTACATACCGTAATATCAGTAATATCAACTTCAAAATTATACCTCTAAAAGTTTAAACAATATCGTAAACAAAGCAATAAAACTAGAAATCATTATCAGGGACATCAAAATCTTCCTACACTAGTGAAAAAAGAAAATTCCAGGGGCTGGTGAGATAGCTCAGTGGCATACGTGCCTGCCTGGCAAGCACAAGGTCCTGAGTTCGACTCACGGTACCCACATAAAGGAAAAAAAGGGCTGGTGATATTGCTCAGTGACTCCTGGTACCCACATAAAAAAATAAAAAGAGAAAATTCCACACTTCAAAGCTAATTATGGATCAAATTGTAATTTAACAATTATTAAAATGAATGATAGATCTTTCTTTTGGCTAGGATATAAAAAATAAATTCTCTCTTAACAAACAGAACATCTACATAAACTCCAAACTCATAGCATTTGCTATAGAAGCTTGTAGTTGTAAAGTTACCAAAATTCATTATATCCTTTCTAAGATAAAAGAGAACCACCCCTATATCCATGCCTGATAGAGTGACAGAAGGTAGATCTTATCATAAATGAAGGTAGATATCTTTGTATTTCTATGATATATTTCTATGAGTATCAATGAGTGCACATATATATATATATGTTTTCTGAGTACATTATTTGTGCCCTACATTTATAGTTATATAATACAACAAGAATAAAGATCCTTCGTATTTTCCCTAAATGTATACATTTCCTGATGCTTGTATTCTTTCCTGAATATCTGGACTTTCATCTGGCATAATATTCCTTTCTTCTGAATGATTATTACCATTTCTTTTAGTGCTAATGTAAAAATGTATTGTAGGGGCTGGTGAGATGGCTCAGCGGCTTAAGCGCCTGCCTGGCAAGCGCGAGGGCCCGAGTTTGACTCCCGGAACCCACATACGAAAAAGGGGCCGGTGATATCGCTCAGTGGCACGGGTGCCTGCTGGCGCACGAGGTCCTGAGGTCGACCCCCCGGTACCCACAAAAAAAAAAATGTATTGTAGGCTTTATTATCAATACTTAATCTACCTAAAAGGAGGGATTAAAAATACTAAGAAAAATCGGGAACAAATGACCAAGACAGTTAAACACAATCGTACCAATAATCATATTAAATGTAATGAGATTAAACATGTCAATTAAGAAGCAGAGACTGCCAACTTGAATTTAATGATTAAAATCCAACCACTTAGTTTTTATAAGATTATAAACATATAAATTTATGCCAACTATAAGAAAAATAAAATTCTAATCAAATGCCAAAGAAATTTTTAAGTGAAGGTGACAAATTTATCCTACAATCACATTAAAGAATGAAGATCCTGAAAAGTGACATTTGGTATGAGAAGAGAAGTGGAGACACACCCCATCTTTTATCTAGTTTATCTGCTTAGGAGAGGATTGTGGACATTTTCTTTTATGATCAAATGGAGTAGATTCAGGAGGATAATGTAAGAGCTATGACCGCCCACACACACCTTTTCTCCACTGCACACTTGAATGATACAGTGGTAACCATCTGAAAACCATACGATGATAAGAATGAGGAAGAAACAACATAGCTAAGAGAATACAACAGAGAGATGGCTGAGCCTGACTTTCTTGATTACATTAATGATCTATAAAACCGATGCTAGCAACTACCTAACTCTAGATCCATGTGAAGAAAATAAATCTCAATTATGTAATCACTGTTACCAAGAATTCTTTTGATTGCTATCATAGTAACTATTCTAATTTCTAAAATGTGAACTGCAGATGAAACAACAGTAACTTTCAATTATCCTACTGACATAATTAACAAGTTTTATAATGTCAAAAAGGAGGCAGAGAGAATAAAGAGATTCTCAATCTGTGTATCTGCAAACCTCTACACCACACTGGAGAAAATTGTAACAATATTTAATAATGTTGGGAGTCATGCATGTCCTACAACACAGAACTTTATTTTCAATACTCTAGGAAATTCTCATATTACAAGTAGATATGTAAAGGATATTTATGATAGCATTGCTTTTAAGAGTGAATAGTTGGAAATTAACATATATACCAATTAAATAAATTGTAGTAGTCAGTCCTACAGTATGATAGTGTTAACAGCTAAAATGAATGAGCTAGATCTACGTGTTAGCATGGATCTTGAAAATATAATATTTTTAATTTTTATTTTAATAGTACATGATTGTAGTATATAGTGTTTACATTCCTTGCGTGGAATTGTTCCCTGTACATAATATCTTAATTTTTTTCATCCCCTTTCTCTCCCCTCCCTCAATCTCTTGATCCCCTACCCATCTGAGAAAGATCTATCTCCCCACTTCCTTTTATCTGTCTTTTATTTTGATCTTTATTTTTAATTCAGTTTTCTCATAAGAGAGAAAACCTGTGATATTTAAGCTTATGAGTCTGATCCATTTCACTCAATGTTATGGTCTCAAGGGGCAAGTGAAATGTAGAAAGATGCACCCAGAAATTTCATTCATAGAAATTCTTAACACACACAATACATGTGCAGTAATCACCCATACACTGCATGGCACTGCTAGCTGTTTATTCAAATTCTTACCCCTTTTTGCACAGCAAAAAGAGATTCAGCTGGGTATGGCCATCAACTAGACCACACTAGACCTTAGTACTTAGGACCCCAAAGAATTTTCATTTATGTTGGGCTGTCTACTCATATTTACCATATTTAGAGTTCAAACTGAGCCATGGTGAACATTTACATTAACGTGTTATTTAACAAACTGAAAAACAAATTTAGTAAAAAAGAATTTGAAAATCTTTGCATTATCCAACTTTATTCAAGACAGTTGGAGTCCTATCTGTTTCTGCATTCAATATATACTGATATTGATTTTGTAGAAATGTTTAAAGACAATTTTGCCTCACACACATTTATAGTTAGAAAGAGTGCGGTTCAGACACCTGGAGGAATCACAGGGACCTGAGCAGTCCTCCTATTACATTCAGATCGCTGCTGCCTCAGGAAATGCTGAAACAATAAAGTCTCGTGGGTCAAAGCTGACTACTTGGCCTTCTACCTCCTGTGAACTGCTATTTGAGAGAGAAATAAACCTCAATCTTTTTGAAAAACAGTATCATGGGAGCTTTGGGTTAGAAAAGTTTAATGCCTTAAGTAGTACAGGTACTTAAAGAGATGTAAAATATGATCTGAAAATGAACACACCCACCACAAAACATGATTTAGAAAGGATGCTGTGATGGACTGAATGCTTCTCCCCAGAACCTGGATACTGTAACCCTGAGCCCAGTGTAATGGTATTAAGAGCTGAGACTTCAGAAAGTAATTAGGTTCTGAAGACAGCCTTGATGAATGGGATTAGTGCCTCTATAAGAAGAGACCAGGGAAGTTGCTGGGCTCTTCCCACCATGTGAGGGTCCAAGGAGGAGCTGGCAGTCTGTAACCCTGAAGGGCACCCTCACCAGAACTCGATCAAGCAGACACCTGAGGTCAGATTCCAGGCTCCAGAAAAGTGAGAAATAAAGTTCTGTACTGTAAACTACTGAGGCTAAAACAGCATGTTAAAGTAACCCCACCTACTATGATAATGACAAAGGAACTTCACATGCCATTTTATCTATTCAAAAACTATATTTGAAGAAATTATGCTTAAGTATTAACCTTTCTTAAATATGAACAGTAGGTACTCAAAGGTTACTATTTTTTTCTCTATGCTTTTTTTTTTAAATAACAAAATTAATGTTTTCTAAGGAGCACAACATAAACCATTTGAATCTGTATTTATTGCATCTGTCATTATGATCTCAAGGAGCAGAGGTAAAATTCTCTATTTTTACAAATATGATATTATGGATCTGAATTACATATGTAATTCTAAAATTCTACAATGGACTTTGAAAGAAATTAATTAAGAAAATAAACTTGAATTTGCATGTGAATATCACAGAAAATCTTTTGCACATTATTGTGTTGATCTTAAATAATTTAAAGTAAGAACTATATTTTCTTAGGGTTAATATATTAGCATGTTTTTATGGTATGGATTTATTTGTGTATCAGTTGTTAAATGGAATATTTCAAAATAATTATCAACTAATAGTAATCATCTACATGATATATTTATTTAGAATTATAAATTGGTTTAATATCCATTATTTTCCATAAGAGTAAAAAATACCCTATTTATTGGGCAGTGCAAAAATGACTAATATACTTAAATATGATGTGGAAACTTAGATGTAAAGATGTTAAGTGATATGCCCAAAGCCTCATAGTAAGTTATTTAATCTATTTAAATGTCAAATGAATTTTGCATTTTAACCTTAATTCTCAAGCTCCTTTATTTGGAATATCTCAATATATTTTCCTTCACTTTCCACTGGCCAAAACACTGTTGCCTACAACCCCAAACCAGTCACCAGCAAAGAGGGAGCACGACCATAAGCTTCACCCTTAAGTAATCAAGATCCCTCTTCTGAGCCTTTGAAAGGATGGAGGAAGCCACCTTTCCTGAGCACATTACTACAACTCAAGCCAAACAAAATCATTCTCGAGAAAGACTGAAATGGCTGCAAGGTGGGCAGTTTATCAGTCTCCTCCACAATAATCATAACATACTTTTATTTTATTTACTTTAAGCACTTGCTTTGTTTTTGCTCTTTTTCCTCTTTTAATTTTTATTTTTACTAGTACATGTTTGCAGCACATAATGATTACATTCCTCCTGGGGAATTGGTGCATGTAGGTAACACATCCCAGTTCTTTTTCTATCCTCGCCCCTTCCCCTTTCAGCCCCCTCCCCCATCATTTTGTCCCCTTTCTTATCTTTTTTTTTATTTTTCTCTTTAATTTATTTATACTTTTTGTGCTAGCTAGATGGTACAAGGTAGGAAAACAAAACAAAACAAAAAAAACAAAAAAAAAACAATAAAACCTCTACAGTGCAGATGCTGCCCTCCCCATCGAGCAATGAGGAGAGAAGCTCCACAGTTCTCTTTTCTTTGAATTTGTTCAACTGCCTTTAGCTCTTTCCAACACACACCAGTTTGTGGGAAAACATACGAGAGAGAGCAAGAGAGAGAGAGAGAGAGAGCGCTATACATAATACTGTACAGCTAGGATTTTAAATAAGCAACATAAGTCTCACTTAACTCCATTAAATTAATCTTTCTCATTGTAAGTTCTTGAAGGCAGGAATGCAACCTATGTTTTCATGATTCTATTCCTTGAACCTAAGCCAATGCCTTGTATGTAATACACACTCAACACGCTCCCCACATTATCAGACCTTGCTATTTCATACAATTTCTTATCATTGATCAGATCTCTTTTCTTGTCCTCACTGACACTCCTCTGTCTAGACACAAAGCTTTACTTCTCCATCAAGTTTCAAAGTCAAATCAAGATGTGTAGAGCAGTGATATTTGTTCCAGGCATTCACCTCAGAGTTTTATTTATGTTGCATACATATGTAGCCCCTCGTTAAACTAATCAGAATAATCATCCATAAAAGCCACAGACCTGCCCAAGCTAGAAGTCATGAGATCACTCTATTCAGTGCATCCTTATACTTAATCAGGAGATTACAGAGAGAGGAAAACAAAAGAAAACACTACCAAAAATGCTACATATGTGTCAGTATCCTATTGAGCAGGTAGTACAGGAGAAAGAGGAGTGTTATCGGGCACCAGTCTTTAAATCCTGGAAGCCAACCCTTCACCGAGTGATTTGTATCCAGAGAACTCACGGGGCCAGGCAGAGTTACCTCAAACTAGACACGGGACACCCGCCTTGCGGAAAGTCCCCTGAAGTCACTGGAACATACACCAGAGTGTGTGTGTGTGAATATAAATATAAAGTGCTTCACTCGCTTCAGCCCCCAGGTCTGACCTCAGTTGCTGGTGCTGCCTTGGCTGGATTTGGAGGTGGAAGAAAGAGCATTTGGAGCAGCTGATGCTTCGACAGATGCAGGAGGGGCACGCACGCCCAGGACGCGGGCGAAGCTCCGATGAGGCCACCCAGGCTTCTCTGGCCTCTTTCTCCCAAGAGTTCCAAACACTTCGGCTGTGGGTTGACCGCTTTATTTTTCTCTAACATAATTATCCATCATAAAAAATAGCGTGATCTCAATCCTGTGTTTAAAATGTAAAATAGAAAAGAAAAATAAATTATTAATCTCTACCACATAGTACAAACATTTTAACCCTTCAAGAAAGTCTCCTTATGGTTGCCTCCCTAGGCTTTTAAGAAACTGTGTTTTACCCCGAGCTTATGTTGTGGTTAAAAACCAGCAATATAGACAAATGCCTATTCTATATCTAGGGTGATCATTGTGTCTAAAAATAAAAATCCTCAAGTACTACTTTCAAAAGTAAAATTTATTTTTTAATTTTAATTTATTTTTAAAAATTTTCTGTACATTAAAATGGGGAAAATTTACATGGCTTAATTTCTGAATTCAAAACCCAAATTGTGTGACTATCATTTGAATCTAGTCACTAAACTTTATTTTCTTTGTTGTATCTGTTTCTTATATCATGACACTGGTGTTTTTTGTTGTTGTTATTTTGTTTTTGTTTTTGTTTTGAGTACCGGGAATCGAACTCAGGACCTTGTGCTTGGCAGGCAGGCGCTGTGCCACTGAGGAATACCCCTGGCCCTGTTTGTTTGTTTTTTGAGACAGAGTCTCACTATGTAGTTCAGGCTGGACTTAAACTCAAACTCCTGGTGACTAGCCTGCCTCAGGCTCCTGAGTGCTGGGATTACAGGTGTTCCCAACCACACCTGCCTCGACACTGGCGTTTTAAAAGAACATATGTTATTAACGATTTTATTATTTCATATTTTTCAGAAAGAGTCTGAAATATTTCCTAGAATTTGCATTCTACATTACACAATTTGAAGTTGCTGACTGTTTCCATTTAATCTGCTTTGTAGCATCTTTTTATTGAGGAAATACTCTCGACAGCAATTGAAGCATTGGACAAGCTCAGTGCAAAATTCACTGAAGAAAGGATATTCGGTAACCCAATACATTTTATATAAAATAGGTAGATATTTCAGTCCAAATATCTTCACAAGTATGGCCTTTTAGTTCCATTTACAGTGCTTCTTCGATAAATACTTTTATAACTTAAAACACATCAAACAATTCTCGTTTTCTTTATTTGAAAACTTCACCAAGTTTAGCTTTCCTAGAATAAAACAATTATTTTATTTCATGGTAAAAAAAGAATGCAAATTTATTCAACTTAAATAGAAGATTCATTAAATTATCTTTCCATGACTTTATATATTTCTAAGCAGAATTGAATAATTTCCAATTTAATCTTTTACATACTTTGAAATTTAATCATTTGTCTTATTCCTCCCTTTATCTAGGGATATGTTTTAACACTTTGTTTGTAGGTTTTATTTTAGATAATTACACTTCTCTAAAATTTTGAAGCTGAAGTTTTTGTCATTTTATTCATTACTCAGATTAGAAATTTCCAACTGATTTTAAATAAAATGTAAACAAAATGTGTAAGACTCATTTACAAAAAGTTCAATGCCATTGCATGTTATGTAGATTTATTTACTCGGCAACTCCTAAAAGTTCAAATACTTTAAAAACCAATGCATGAGAAGCAGAGCAAAAAGCAAAAGCTCACATTTCCGTAATACAGTACGGTATTGTATGTATTCAATTTCAGATTAACACAATTCTGTCACAAGTTGCTATTCTTAACACTATTTTTCAAGAGGTCAGCTCTGTGTACCTTTTTGCCATAGTAAGCAAAAGCGTAATGAACATATCTGTACCACCTCTCACGTATCTACCTCCCTGGGCCATCTCATCCTCATTGCTGTTGCAGTCTTGGAGCGGGTACTGGGCATGGGGTTCTTTAGTGGTTGGACTCCAGCATGCTATGAGTTTGTGAACAGACTACCATCCCTATTGTCTTTTGCTTTCTGCATGCTTAGTTGGATATTTCTAGAGCATTGTCTGCATGTCTTTGCATGTATTAATATAGTTGGTACCCAGGATAAGGAAGAGAAGCCTCATCCTGGTCTTGGTTTCTCTTCCCGTCCTATTACTGGATGGGCAGGAATGGGCTTTCCCCTTTTCTCTTCCTATTTGAACATTATCTTCTTTAAACAGTGTGCCATGACCAAGTTATTCAGACTTTAAAGTGGAAGTGGAAGGGTAATTGAGAAACTCTTTCTCTCTGTTAACAAGCTTTTTTTAAAAATCTAATTATCTTTCTGTAGGCATTAAATTTATATTCTGGTTGCCAGAAACTGAATAGTAATTTCTTCTCTGCATTCCTGTTATGACAATCCTAACCATCCTCTGAAATTCCCTACTCTATATCCCCATAAACAGTAAATAGGTGCTTCAGGCTGACTTGGGTGAAAGTCAGGTATGTGGAAATACAAAAGACAAGTATTTTTATATATTCCCAAAATTATTGCTCTGCTTTTTTGGTACATTACTACAGAAGTAATTACCAGATCAAAAGTAGGTATGTATGCATCTGAACATTGTCATCTGGTAAGATGGACAAGTTAAATTACAAAAGAATTTCCTATCTCAACAAACTATAAAGGAGAAAGCACTGGTTGTATTATATCCTTATTAGGATTAGCATTTTGAAAAGTTTGCTCATAATCAAAGAATAATCAGGGAATTATATTTAGATTTCCTTTTTTTATCCTAACATCTCTAATTCTGCAAGCAAGAAAGGTTGAACAAATGAAAGATGTAGTTTAATAACTTGATCTAGGGATGTAACAGGAGAAGGCATTGAGCAAAAGCAGGACTGTAAAATGTTTGTCAATGAGACCAACAGCTTTCCAATTTCATTTTTATTTTCAATCAGGATTTGGTTATCTGGGCTACCAGCACTGCTATGTAGTGTGATAATCTCTTAACTTTGTTAGCTCTTTAAGCTTCCAAAATCTTTGCTATTTTCCATATATGATTTTAATATTTTACAAATACTATACAATGTTATTAATTCCATTTTACAGTCAAACTGGGACCCATAGGGGTTAAGTAATAGAAAAACAGTCTGAATTGGAATTCTGATTCTACCACTGACTGGTTTGGTGATTTCAGAAAATTTCTTAATATCTCCAAGCTTCTTCCTTATTTGTCAATCAAATTTAGTAAATGGTAGTAGTAGGAAATAAATATCTTCATACTTACAAAAGACTTTTCATTCAGAGTTTGAAATGAATGGTTTTTCTCATTGAATAACAGCACTGGGCCCTTTCTCTTACATTTTACTGTATTACCCATCATAAATCTTTTAAAATGCAGATATTACTTTAATTTTATTTAATTATAGAGATACAAAGCTAGAATTATGGGAACATTGCATATCAATCTTTCTAATGTACAGGAAAACCATGTGGAAGCATGAAGGACTGGTCCAGAGCTCCACAGAGAATAAAATGCAGATCCAAAATCTCTGACCCCATGTGTGTTTTACCCTTCTCCAATCAGGCAAGAAGAACCATTGAGTTAACCAACAAGAAACGAGGAGCCCTGCCAACATTCTAGCCAATGCTGAACACTTTCTGGGCATCTACTGAGTGCCAGGGCCTGTGCCAAGGGCTATGGGGGACAAAGTTGAGTAAGTCACGGTCATCACTCTCTCATTTAGTGCTGAAAGCGAGCACACACACGAGTAACTTGATTCCAAGGCAGAGTGTGATAAGTGTTATCTTAGCTCACTGGAGGAGACAAGTCACACCACTGGAATAGCATGGAGTCAGGCCTCAGGCTGAGGGCATGCAGTTATTTAAGAACTCTATCAGGTTCATCTCCACACTTGGCAGTGATCCCCAAACCCTGTAGCTTCTTGTCCTGGGAGTCCTGGGTCATAGGACAGTTCCCTTGCCCTCTCCGGGACTCTACTGCTAAGGCCACACACGTCTGACAGTGTGGAAAGATAGGTGAGGGGCAAGATTTATTCCACATTTTAAAATAATGCTAAAATGCCTGACACTATGGAAAAATGGCCCTTTTAAAAATTACCTCTTGTTTCCCATAACATGTCCTAGGAGATGCCAAATATGAGAATCCCCAGTTTTCTATTTATTCAGAAACTGAACTAAACAAAAAATGTAAATTTAAATTTGTTTGTTTTTCCAGGGTAGTTCTTTTTTCATCCTGCTTTGCCCCAGCTGTTTGCATGTCTGTCTCCCAACAGGAACTCTGAGGTACTAGAGGACAGCCCTCCTCTGATTCACTTCTTTATCGATCGGAAACTTTATTAAAATAAATATTCAGTCAAGTTGAATTGTACTAAGCTTAACCTTTTGTTACTCTTTAAGCTGTCCTCCTGACTTGCTGGAGACTTTTCTAACATGCCGTGAAACTTAGAATTAAAAGTGGAAGGAAGAAATGGGAGCTGCCTGTACCATGTATCACATTACATTAAATAGGTTGCTAAAATGCAAGGGTGAGGAAAGGAATTTACTTGGGTGAAAAAAGGAAAGAATGGATGGGACGTCCAGGGGTCTGGGCTCCCCCCTGGCTCTGTGTGCCCCCTGGGAAGCTTGTCCCCAGATCTAAGACTCAGTCTCCTCTGCTTCCCAATGAGAGGGCTGACTACTTCTACGGCCTAGAGCTTGGAATTTTCATCATTTTCATTATGGCTATTCTTTCCACTATCTGCAGCAATAAGACAATGAGTAATAATTCATAATTTACAAAATTCTGTAGAGCTGTTCTCTAGTTAACATGTGTGAAGACACGTTGTCGGCAGTGTAAGTCTAGGATCAGGACCTGATTGCACTGAAGGGGGCCGATTGAAGCCCAGCACTCTTCCACTGCGAGCCCTCTCCAAAGCACAGTTGACCTCTAGGGTTTATTCTGACCTCAGTCAGATTCCTGTGGTCAAACTCAGAACCAAACCAACTGCTGGGGCTTTGAAATGCACTAGTCACCGGGGTGAAGTGATCCAAGAAAACCACAAATCTGTGCTTCTACATGTACTGGCCAGACCCAAAACCCAGAGCCCAGAAATTCTGGCAGAAGAGCTTCTCTCTTCTTTCCTCTTTACTCAGCCCTCACTGCCTAGCTCGCCTATGCACACACATGACTTCAATCACCCCACGGTGGTGATCACCAACTCAGGAAGTCTGACTGGAGCTGGAGTTTCAGCTCATCTCCTACTTTTCTAACTGACTAATTAACATCTCCATTATGTCCTTGAAGTTCAGTGTACTTCACACCAACTTTACTGCCTTCTATTACAACAGCATCTCTTCCTGAACCTCCTGGGTTTTCCAACTGTGCCAACTTCCTTGAAAATCTGCCTCAAAAACTCTTGTTCAATTCTGGTTTCTTTTTATGACTTCTATTGCCAGTCAGAGGCTAAATCCAAGAGATGATCTCCTGATGATATGTATAGACTCTCTGTAATACTTACATCCCTTCATCACTTACTTGAAAAATATTTTAACCTTTTATAGTATGCTACCTGACCTATTTCACCATACACATTCCCCTTTCTAACCAAGACACAATTCTATTCATAAACACTGAAAGGGTTTCTTTTACCTACCACATAGTTCCTTTTTTAAAATGCTGGTATTCAAGGCATTATGTAATCTGGCACCGTCAGCAATTCCAGGGGTATGTCTGGCCACAAATTGAACTGTTCATTATTAAAAAAGAAACGAAAACATGCTCCTCTGCATGCATCTACCTTTGTAACATTGCTAACTTATTTAGTATGTCGCACCCTAATTTTATACAACGTTTTTATTAAAACTTAATCTCATTCTCCATGATGCAGTTTAAGTGACCTCTCTCCTACTACACATTGCTTAGGCCAGATCTTCTGATCACCACTGACTGCTGCCTTTTTCCTTCTAAGAAAAGGCACTCATCACATTACATCTTTTAATCCGGTCAGCTGTGTGCTCCTCTGCTTGACTCTCAAAAATAGGAACGTCAGGTCTGTACTTTGTTCATTGGAATGGTCCATGGCAGATGAGAGATAATTGAGCTGGACCAGAGGTAGAACTACATGAGAGATACTAAGTCAAGCTGAATGAAACTGTCCAGAAGATCAGTGGCCAAATAGCCTTTTGGAGCCAACTTCTGAGTTCCTGTTTTACTTATAAAAGAACATTTCAGGTATGACTGTATTTGTCATCAGGGACTGAATGTCTATGCTCATCGCAGCACAGAAAATGGCTCAGTAACAGTGTGGACCATGTGGAATTGCAGTGGGGAATCTAAAAGAGAAGAAGAAAATCAAAGGGTCACCATCACCTTTTGTCTGTGATTCAGCTGGAAGGATGCCAGCTATAACATGGATGCCCTTCACTGACTCTTATAGAAGTACTGTTTTTATGATAACCAGAAAATTCCATAACTAAATGGAACTGTAAGAAAGATGCAATTCAGGACAGGGATGTAGCTTCCTTCAAAACACACATTTCAGGGCCGGTGAGATGGCTCAGCGGCGTACGTGCCTGCCTGGCAAGTGTGAGGGCCCGAGTTCGACTCCCGGAACCCACATATGAAAAAGGGGCCGGTGATGTCGCTCAGTGGCACGGGCGCCTGCTGGAGCACGAGGTCCTGAGGTCGACCCCAGGTACCCACAAAAAAAAACAAAAAAACCCACACATTTCAGTCAGCCATGAACCAGAAAGAGATTATTCTGATACCCAGTATTTTCTGTATATACTATTATTCCTCTAGCCACCTCTTTACTGACTTAGCTAAACAAGAATCCAGAAGGCCATGATGTCTATATTTAAGTGGCACTGATCTTAGAATGATAGGTAACAGAACGGGTCTCCAGATCTCATGCCAGGGCCTCCCTTCCCCATTATGAAATCACCAGATTTAGTCATTGTATGTCTGTCACCCAGGTAGGAACAGTAAGCTGCTGAGGACAGAGACCCTCTGATTGGCTGGTTCATCTCAGAGTACCTAGAAGGTACCTTTTAAAACCCTCAGTCCATGGCTCATTGCACTGATGAGACCTTCTGCTTTTTCATGGTTCTTCCCTATGTCCTAGTTTTCATTAAGGTCACCAAAGGGTTTCTGACTTCACCTTGCCAGGCAAAATTCCTCTTGCAAAATTATTAATTTGCTCTAAGCATTCCTAATAGTCATTCAAGACCACAGCACAAGATTCTGGTTCCCAGGTTTTTGGACACAAAGTGAGCACACAGTGCCCCACCAGCCCATAGTGCAGGGACAGTGTGTGCCCTGGCCAAGACCTGGCCCTGAACCCCAGCAGCTGCACCCAAAGCATGTGGACCAGGGACAAGGCCACCTGGTACGTATTCTCTCGTTCCACCTGACGGGAAGATGGTTTAAGCTTTCTTTTGCACAATGCATGAGAGGTAGAGAAGGGAGGGACACAAAAAGAACTGATCGGGTTCATTTCAACAGCCATAGCAGCAGCTCCTCAAGATTTCTTTGAGCAAAGATGCTTGGCAGCTTAAACACGGCGTGCTCGGGCAGATTCCATTTAACAGGACATCTGAGCGGTCCTCAGACGCCTCCTTCCCTGGCTTCCCTTCTCCTTTTTTTCCTACCCCCAGGAAAGAACTACTTCTAAACCGGATGTTAGCAGAGAAGTTGTATGGATTTAATTTCAATAAACATGCACTTTTCTTCAATATTAAATTTTCAATGGTAGATGTTATGAAATAAGTATACAAGATATCACGCTTCCCTTCTTAAAAAGTGTTTGTGGTATGATATTTTTTTCTGGACACAAAATGAATGGGTTTATTTATGAAACTTTTAAAATTATTATATATATAAATATAAATATATAAACACAACCACACTTAATCCTTCATTTGATATAAGCAATTTATAACTTTTACTTGTATGTTAAGGACTTTTGGGGTTAGTAAACTTTTTTCTCACAGGGTAATTATTTGATCACATAGAATTTTATGACAATGTGATTTTAACAAAATTTATTTAGCTCTACAATTTTGGACTTTAGTGTCTGACTTTTGGTAACTATATCCAAAAACTAGTACATATACAAGAGCTTGTGTTGTGCGTATTCACAGTCATACAGAAGAAAATGAGTATTCAGCGGATGAGAATTAATTCTCTTTCAGCTTTGCAAGACGACATCCTGAACTTGGATTCTCATACTCAGCCAGTGGATCCAAGACTGGAAGGTGGGAGGCTTGGGAAGCTTATGGAGCGTGAGAGAGAAAAAGTAAAGTTCTGGAAACTACAATTGCAGGTTCCTTCTGCTCATTACGGCCCACGGTTTACTGCTGCCAAAATTCCTGCTTATTAAACAACCTGCCCTGAGATCTCTCAGACTTAATTGAGCCATAGTTTCTTTAATTCTCTTATCCCTTTAATTACATCCTAGAGCACCCAGAGACCCACGTAGATCAGCACATGAGCCATGCCGAGTTCAATCAGGATAGCTCAACAGGTGAAAGTAATTATGGGACTTTCATTTTTTACTTTTATCCATGTAAGGACTTTGAAAGGGACCCAAATAACGGATCCACAGCAATCATTGCAACATTTCAGCAGTTTTTCCTTACCTTACAACTATATTAAAATTACCTTGGGCCCTTTATTAGGTAGGCCCATTTAGTATCCTCAACAAGAAGAATCTTTCCTTATTAGGAGAGTAAAAGGTAAAAAGAGTAGTTATTTGGAGAACAAAAGGAATAGTTATTAGAAGGATGAAAGAATGGTTACTTGAAAAGTAAAAAAGAATAGTTATTAGAAGTGTAAAAGGAAAAAAGAATTCTATTTGATGGGCTAAGGTAAAGAACAGAAAGTTAGAATGCTTTATCCTATCATACAATCATTCCTCGAATATTCACAGAAGGGAGGCAAACTAGGAGGCATTCTGATTCCTAAAGGGAATATAATTTGTAGTAAAATCTCTACTACTGGGAAAGTTATCAGCTAGTTGAGGATGCAAGCAAATAGTGAACTTCTTAAGAAAACAATTGGTCTTCCACGACAAGAAGACAGGTTTCCATACCGTTGTCACTAGTTTCTTGTCTCTGTTGGTTCAAGGGGAGGAGTCAGTTCCAGATCTTTAATGTCATCAACATGAATTTATTTAACAAATACGGCAAAGAGAAAAAAAAGCCCCTATGTGGGGTGCAAACACATTTGACACCTAAGCTTAACCTCGGGGGATTTACATTTAGGTAGACAAATGATAGGCGTATATATATATGAAATTGCAATTCAGTAGTTATTAAAGAAATTACATATGCTACAAGTACCAACACGTTTTTAAGAAGAAAGAAAACATATCATGAAGCTGGTCAGAAAGAGTTTCAAGAAGGGAGATAGAAGATAACTGGACTATGAAAGATTTTTCTTTTCTCATTTTCCAAGTAGAGCTGGGAGAGGAGGTAGAATTTGAGTTGTCAAGGTAATCTTTAGGTAACACCACTTAATAAAACAGGCTAGGAGTTTCTCCTAGTCTTGCCAAATGTTTGATATCTGCTAGGAGCTAGATAGTATGCCAAATTCTGAGGATATGAAGATCCAAAGACATCGAGTTCCATTCCAGTTACTGTGAGAAGGCAATCATATTTATAATCTACAGTTTACAAACAGCAAGCTCACCAAAAAGTTGACAGGATTGGTAATATTGTATCTATCTCACCAAGGAAAACAAAATAAACCAAAGATAAAACAAACAAACAAAAACATTAAATCTTAAGGTATGTTACTTGCCCTAGATTACACAGCACTTAATTTTATTTAGCATATATTACATCTACTATGCCAAAATATTTTGTACAAATGAAATAAACTAATCCATGATTAGTTTTCAGCTTAGCAATTGCACTGATCATTTTCATAGTGTAGTTTATTTCTTAGATATATGGCTTTTCCTAATTTTTGAAATTTAACAATTAGGTACATAGATCCCAGCATCTGGGAATAAATTTTTTGCTTTCTGTAATATTTACTAAGAGCCAAGGAGTTGGTTTATCTAGTCAAGTATGAATAATTTTCCAGATATTTTCATTAAATTTTGTTTTGAAACATTTAATATATTCTAACACTTGGTAACTTTGTAAATTTTAAGCTCTCATGTGTCATTATTTGTTATAATATTTAGTAAGTCATTTTATTCTAAAAATAAATTTATAATTGTTAATAAAAATCAAGTGACTGTAAAGAGTACAAATATATATTCCATATTCCTATATTTTCTATGTGATTTACCTTCTCCAAAACTCATGTTAAAATTTCATCTCTGATGTAACAGTGTAGAAAGGTGCCAGAACCTTTAGCGGTCCTTGAGTTATGAGAGCAGAGGCTTAGGGCCTAACGGCGCCCTCCCAGGACTGGATTAGCTCTCCAGGGAGACAGTTCTTGCTTTCACAGGACTGCATTTGGTACCACAAGAGTGAGTTAGAAATTTAAATATCATGCATAGTTTCTCTTGTATTAGATAACCCATGTATAAATAATTTGAACAGCAAAAGAAAGCTACTAGAAAACAAAGAGGCAGACATTTTACAGATGGGAAAGGGATCTAGGGGTGGAGAGGGAAGGGACGTAAGGAGGGAAAGAGAAGGAAAAGGGACTAAAATGCAATTTGTCTATGTACCCCCATCCCATGATGAAGGTATTCATTATGTATCTCAAATATATACTAATAAAAAAACCTGCAAAGTTAGAATAGAAAAGAGAAATAAAATAAGCCGAGCTCTTGTGTTCATCTTTTTCTCATTTGCCCACTTGGCCATCTGCTTTTCTGCCATGTTAGGATGCTGCATGAGCCCTCACCAGATGTGACCACCCAATTTGGGCTCCTGAACTCCAGAGCTATAGCTAAATAAACTTCTTTGCTTCATAAATTATCCAGTCTCAGGTGTTCTGTTACAGCAGCAGAAAATAAACTAAGATTAAAATTTACATTAAAAAATAAACAAGATCTGCGAGGTCCAATGATCTGGTAATTACTATACAATTTAAGGACAGATTGTCACATACATTTTAGCAAACACTTTTCAAGAAATCATTGTATACCAGTCATTGCGCTGAATACTTTTTACTCACTTTGCTGAATTTAATTTTCAAAATGTTTCTAACTTTGGAGTGCTAGCTTCTATTGTACAAATGAGAAAATGATCTATGAAACATTTATAACCTCTCCTAAAATCACATGCCTGGCAAATGGAAGAACCAGAACTTATATTCGAAGGAATGACTTTTACCCCAGGATTAAGAAACAGGAAATGGAGGTGTCCATGAGATTATTTTCTTGTGCTGCTCAAGCTGGTCACTATGACCAACTTATTCATCTATAATAAAATGATAGCAAATTCCATTTGTTGTGGTCCTCGTTGCCTATTTACTGAGAGTGCCAAGTTTTGAAACTTCTTTATAGAAAAAACTATAGGTGCCTTGCTACTTTAATAAAGTTTACTTTTCTTCCTTATAGATTTGCTTTGCTTTGCAACTTGTTCTTATTCAAATGTGTATTCTCATCATGTGGGCCACCCTCTTATCCCTAATTTCCACCCCCACCCTGTACTTACTTTTAATAAAAACAATTGTCCTAACAGAAGGTATGAGGGAATGCTATCTCAAGTAATGCTGCCAGGCACATAAATGACACCTTTCTCCTGGTGAATGTGAAGAATTCTTAGAAACATTATTATAAATAACAATGCAACATCATATAATATTTAAAGCATGATAGTGGTCATTTATTTAGCTTAGTTTTTCTCAATTTCATCATCTTTTGTGTGTGTGTGTGGGTACCGGGAGTCGAACTCAGAACCTTGCGCCTGGCAGCAGGGGCTTGTGCCACTGAGCGATATCACCGGCCCTTTTTTTCCTTTATGTGGGTACTGGGAGTCGAACTCAGGACCTTGCTCTTGATAGGCTGGCGCTTATGCCGCTGAGCCATCTCATCGGCCCAGGTTCATCAGCTTTGAATGAAGACATGAATAACTATTCTCTCCATTCCACTGGACATTTGAGGTCAGAAGAGTTAATGGATGGAGATAAGAATACTTGGTACAACATATAAAGAACTGTGGTTTTATAAGTCTGACTAACACATCTTCCCTTAGAATTTGGTTTCCAATGAGTAGGGCTTCAGTTTCCTTGGATACAACCACCTTTCAAAGCAGCACTGGAACCAAAAATTAGTTTCAAACTCATTGTCAGTGTAAGCAGTATGCAAAATCAGTCTTTGATATGCTTACAAACCTGTCCTATGCTACTCACAGCAGAGAATCATAGGTGAGGAGAGCATCACTCCAGATTAGGTGCTGCCCGTATTTTGCCACACCTTCATTTAACAACGTAATGTTAACTGCACCTTCACGCGAGATGGTGTTTTAGAGAAACCTTCTCTAGTTTGAAAATGGCGAAGTGGGGCTGGTGAGATGGCTCAGCGGCCTAAGCGCCTGCCTTGCAAGCGCGAGGGCCTGAGTTCGACTCCCGGAACCCACATACGAAAAAGGGGCCGGTGATATCGCTCAGCGGCACGGGCGCCTGCTGGCGCGCGAGGTCCTGAGGTCGACCCCCCGGTACCCACAAAAAAAAGAAAATGGCGAAGTGACATGAAAGTACGCTATAAGAGTCAAAATCTAAATTCTATACATTGTTTTCTGCTAACTAGGAGTCTGAACTTAGGCTAGTTATCTTCCTAGGCCTCATTTTTCTTATAGATAAAATGAAAAGGTTGAACTAGATAATGTGATATATTTCATTTAACAAGCATTATTTGGAACCTACCATATTCCAAGTCATATTCTTGGAGTTGATGTTGTAGCAATGGATGCCACTGTATTCCCTGCTTCAAGGATTGAGACATCTGGTGGGGAGACAGGTTATAAATCAATAACAATAAGACAATATGATAATCTCTAATGATTCTTCCAATCATGAATTAAAATGAATGCTTCCATTTTCCTTGAAATATACGCACATATAGCACTTACATAGACTGTCATATATGAGCACATTGACTGCAAAATATTTGAGCAGAGACAGACACCAAATGATAACTGTCAATTAAAGAAGTGCTATCACGCACGAAAAGAATGATAATATTTTCTCACAGATTTCGTTTACAGTTACTTTGTCCATATTGAAAGAAGCTGATTGTGAATGGTTTCTAAAAACTTGCTGATATTGAGTAAATGGTAGTGAAAAAATATTTTCACTAGTTTCATAATTATTGCGTGATTTCTGAAGCCCACTGTCTTCTCACGCAGAGCTCTGTGCTGGAATGTCTTCAACTACTGCAGCAATCAAGAGAAGAGTGTCCTTGGTAACTCTTTTCTTGGTACGTATAAACTGAACTTGAAGATTCTTTAATAAAAATAAATAGGAGGGAATCAAGTCCCAGGAGTCAGATGCCAAGTGTTTAAACAGCCCTACCACTGCTACTTGCTAAGTAAATAAGCGACCCTAGGAGAGATACAAGATCTTTCTGTGCAACATGGTATTTTCCAATTAAAAAATTAGGACCACTTTTGTCTACTTCCTAGGAGGTGGGCAATCTAGGAATGCTTGCAATCTTTTAAAAGATACACATGGTAAATGGGGTGTATATTTAGGCACATAAAATGGGAAAGAGTTGTAAGTGTAGGGGTAAGAAGTCTCAATATGTAATGCATTCTGATCAGTTCAAAATGCAGGAGCCTTGGAGATGACTTAATCACATTACCTCACTTTAGAGATAAAGGAACCAAGCCCCATTAGAGGACATACTCAGTGAGATTCGTAGTGTGTTGTATGCATTACCTCTCAGCCAAGTCCTTAGAACTGGAGGTGACAGTCACACAGATATTCCATGAGTTCAGGAGTCTTTAGGACAGTGACTGTTTTCAATGATTTTTTTGTGTTTTGTTATTTCTACTTTGAATATTTATACTGTCTATTCATTCACTGGGCAGCTTCTTTTAATATTTATTTTTCTACTCTAAAAAATATTCTCTGTATGAAAATTATATTTCAGGATGATGAAATATAACATTTAAAAATTAACAAATATGCAATTTTAAATACACGAATTTTGAAGATTCAAATATCCACCATTCTGGGCCGGTGAGATGGCTCAGTGGCATAAGTGCCTGCCCGGCAAGCGCGAGGGCCCGAGTTCGACTCCCGGATCCCACATACGAAAAAGGGGCCGGTGATATCACTCAGTGGCACGGGTGCCTGCTGGCGCGCGAGGTCCTGAGGTCGACCCCCCGGTACCCACAAAAAAAAAAAAAAAATATCCACCATTCTGAACTCTGATGACTACAGACTTCCTCCCAGTGCTTCCTTGGGCTTTTTTCGTCCTGGAAACATTAAAAAGCAGAGAAAACCTACATCCAAGCCAATCAGTATTTCCAACCCACCATCAAGCCCTCTAATCACTTATAAACAGTTTCAACATGTGAGCATATTAAGAAGGGGAAGAGGGGTTGAAAGGAGGGGAGAGGAAGGAATAAAAAAAGAATAATTTAGATACATCTTGTACAAGTACAAATTCCTTATGATGAATGTGATCACTATGTATATCTAAAATGTACCAATAAAATTAATTTTAAAAATAAAGATTTTTAAAAGATACTGTGTAAAAGTTATAGTGATTGTTGGGAAAGATATGGGTCTCCTTCGCAGTTCTCTACCTGCTCCGAGCAGATTTACAATCACTCTTCCGTTGGTCCAGAGGCTGTTTTTAAGGATGTTTACAGTTTTGGTGGACAGCGATAGTCTCTCTCAACAAAGGGCAGGCAGGTGTACAAGGCCATTACAAGGTATTCACGTTATCTAAGCTCAGGATTCCTCTTCTTTCAAGTACCCACAGTGCGAGATACCCTTTTGCTACCCTGTGGGAGTGGATCCTCAGGGAAACAGTTTCAAAATGCGGGCACCCTGGAACTTTCGCTCGCTGTAACAAACAAACCCACATCTCTGACCCAACTGTCTTGTTCTTCTATCGGCACGCATGCAACTGTGGCAGCTTAATTTATTCCCTTAGTAAAATTTTAGACCCTTTGTAGTCCTTGACAATAGCAATGATGGCTTATTCACCAACATGCCTTCCACCATAAAGAAATGATGAATCTCATTCCTGAAGAGTTGTACACAGATACGGTATGAACTGGCAAAAGCAATATGAGCGAAAGTATTGGAGAAGTCCTCCTAGATCTTTTTAAATCAAAAAAAAGAAAACTTCTTTTTCCTCTTGTGGGATGCCACCATGGCATCTCAGAGTGACACTTGGTAATATTTTACACATCTTGCTTCACACTGAAAGATGACCTCCAAAAATCCACACATGGAGAAACCAGGGAAAAAAAGAACTACAGTGAAGAGCTACTTTCTTGATTTCAGGAACTGTAGCCACCTAACTACCACTAGGTTGAGACTATATCTTCTTGTTCCAGGCAGTTGGGTGGCACTTTCTGATTTTTCTATTTTTAGCCACGTGAACCCTGCGGCTGCGGTTGCCTGTGATCAGCGCCTGTACCGAGTCTCCATCCACTCACTCTTTTTTTTTTTTTTTTTTTTTTTTTTTTTTGTGGGTACCGGGGGTCGAACTCAGGACCTCGCGCTTGCCAGGCAGGTGCTTATGCCGCTGAGCCATCTCACCGGCCCCATCCACTCACACTTGGGCCCACTGCAGTAAGGCTTCTGCTCCCTCCATTTACCAACAATAAACATCAATTATTTTCTTTATTTTAATTTTTACGATATATGCACAGAATGTATAAAATCTAAGTATAATTTGAAAATAAAACCAGACCTAAATGACCAACATATTAAGTAATAAAATATTGGTAGCACTACACAGAGCTTCCTATGCATCTATCACAATTATCATCCCTTGCTATCCCCCGAATATAATCTCTACTCAGAATTTTATCATAGAGATGGCCACGCTTTTGTCATAGCTTCTCTGCCAATCATGCATTTCATAACATGTAGGTTAACTTTACCTGCTCACAAACTTTCTATAAATGGAATAAATAATCCTCTCTCTCTCACACACACACACACACAAATGCACACACACACACACAGTTTATATCCATTCAGAATGTCCCACAAAAGTGTTATGTATTCGTAGTAGGGGCTGTTGGAAAGTGACTGAATCATGGGGGCAATATAGCTGGATGCCATTAGGAAGAAGGGTCTGCTTGGAAATGACCTGGAAACACACATCTCCTTCCTGGGATCCTCCCTTCTCTCTGCTTCTGGCTGCCATGACAGGAGCAGCTTTCCTCCACCCAGGCCCTTCTACCAGGCCACATCTGCATGGAGCCAGTCAACCAGGCAAAGGCTGAAACTTCTGTAGTTGTGAGTCAAAATATACCTCTTCTCCTTTAATTGGCCAGTGTAGGATATTTTGAAACATCAAAGAAAGTTACTAAGATACACATTTTTTTCTAATGTTTTTATCAGTTTCTATTTATATTTCAACAACATGGATTTCTACAGCTTCTAAATTCTTTTTTCATTTGCGTTGCTGTATAGTTTTCCATTTTTATGATTATGCTGCTATGTATTTATGTACCCTACAGCTGGTGGGCATTTGGGTTATTTCTTATTTGGGACAAAGACTAAAAATTCTGAAGTCCACATTCTTGTAAAAATATCTTAGTTCCTATCTCTAAGATGTTTTCTAGATTGTTTATCACAAATGGAATTTATGGATTATAATATATAAATATTTTCAATTTTACAGATAATGCCAAACATTTTTCAAAACACTACAGGAATTTATATGCTCACTAAAATATATGAGATTATTCATTTTACCACATTCTCTGCAACACAGTGTTGTTGGATTTAAAATTATTTCCTAAACAGCTGAAAAGGTAATCTCTCTGTGCTTTTAATTTGCATTTCCTGATGACTAAGTTGAGAATTTTTTTTAACATTTTCATGGAGCTATTTGACTATGTTCTGTTGTGATTCTCATGTTCAGATACCCCACTCATTCCTTTATTTTGTTGTCTGCCTTTTAGAAACTTTATTTGTACAAGCTCTTTATGTATGCTGGTATACATTGTGGGACACATATCTTCTATCACCCATGGCTGTCTTTTATTTTCTTTTCGATGATTTGGATGGTGTAAGTTCAAAATACTAATGCAGTCGAATTTTCAATTTTATGGTAGCTATATTTTTAAAGAAATCCCCTTTCCCTCTTCCTTCCTTCCTTCCCGCCTTCCTTCCTCTCTCTCTCTCTCTCTTTCTCTCTCTTTCTTTCTTTTTCTCTTTCTTTCTTTCCTTACTCTCTTTCCTTCTTTCCTTACTCTCTTTCCTTTCTTTTGGCAGTAGTACTCACCAGGGCCTCATGCATGCTAGGCAAGTGGTTTACCACTGAGCTATATCTCATTGTTTATTTTTTAACTTTCTAAAAATTTAAGATGTCCAGGCTGGCCTTGAACTTGTGTTCCTCATGCTTCAACCTCAGTAGCTGAGATTACAGGTATGTGTCACCGTGCCTGGCTAAGAACTTCCTCCTTCCTCTTTTCTATTCTTCTTTCCTTCCTATGTTTATTTCATGTTGGGGGACTAAACACAATGGTGCTCTACCACTGAACTACATTCCACCCCTTTTGAAAATGATTAATGTTTTCTGTTTTGAGATTAGGTCTCACGAAGTTGCCCAGACCAGTCTGGTACTTGTGATCTTCCTGCCTCAGCTGAGACGACAGGCACGCACCACGGCAGCCAGCTAGGAAATGCTTTCTTATGCCGAGGTCATGGAGATAGTCTATATTATCTCAGAGAAACTTTTTAAAGTTTTAGGCCCTATGCTTAATCCACATGGAATGCATTTTGTACATCTAGTACACGTCAGCCAATTTTCTTAGTGCCATTGATTCTCACTTATCTGCAATCAATGCTACCTCTTTTATAAAGTGTCCAATTATATAGTCTGTTTTTTAATTCATTATGCTGTTCATTCAAGGAAAGATAAGATCACCACTCAATGAAAAATAAGAAGTCCAAGCTCTGTTTATTGTTTACAGAAGTAAAGGAGATGTGCACTCATTGTAAATAGTCTCAAAGGACACATAATCTTATTTAGGGTATTTGGAAAGCATGGAATTCAGGAAATTTAGGAACTTAAAAAATATAATTGGGTTCACATAATCTAGAGATGTTTAATTTAAATTAGACTGTGATTGCTGGATTAGCACACAAAGCATGAATCCTTCACTGATTGGCTCCCTTTTGGAAAAGGGATGGTATAGATCGGTAGAATTAGAAAAGTAATTCCCTCAGGCAAGTTATTGTTTTCTATATTTGAACAGGTTCAAGACCTGTTTAGATGTGTACTTGTTATCATAACCATAGAATAATTAATCTTTTCTTAAGTTTGTGGGAAATTTTAAAAATAGTTTCATTGGTCTATTTATTTAACTAGGCATTAATGTCATATTAAGTTAATTACTTTAACTTTACAAGATTCTAATTAATATCTAGTACAGCAAGTTCTTTCATGTTACTGCATTTCTTTAAGATTAAGTATTTTTTCCATTTTACTTCTGGATATATTTTTGAAATAACTTTTTAAGTTATACACACAAACTTTTAATTTTGTTTGTATCTTATTGAAACTCTAGATCAATTTCAGAGAATTGTTATCTATGATATCCTGTCTTCCATTCCAAGGGTATGATACATGTTTTCATTTGTTGAGGTTTTCCTTCAAGTCACTCAAAAAGTTTCAGAATTTTTTCTAAGAGGTCTCAAATATCTCTTGTTGGATTTATAACATTATTTTATAATATTGTAAATATTTTATTATTGTAAATGACTGTTGAGTTTTTGTTTTATTTATTTTGAATTGTGTCATTATCAGCATATAAATTTAAAAAAATTGGTAATCCCTTGATAAATGCAAATTTTTATCATTATAAAATGATCTCCTTTTACTCTACCAATAATTTTCCTTCATAATTCATCTGACAATGTACCTTCCTTTTGGTTGATATTTTCATAGTATATTTTTTTCTATTCTTTCAGTTTCAAAGTCTCTGATCTTTATATTACATTTGTATTTTTTAAATGACAAGTCAGATTGTTTTTGAAGTTTGACAAAATTTGTTTTCCTTTGGATAACGTAATCTATTTACATTTTAATGTTTTCTCTAAAGCATTTTACTGTTTTCTGTCAATTTATTTGCCCCAATCTTCTATATTTTTCCTCCTTTTCAATTTTATTGATATCTGTTACTATTTACCATTTGAGAAATATGTAGTTTATTCTCTTTATTTTTGAACAGTTACTAAAATTACGATTGACATATCAAAGACTACATTTAATTAACAATATATTTATTTTTACTGAACATTATTAAATCTTAAAACATTTTATTTGTCACATTTCTGTCATACATATTATTGTTTTAGAATATATTGTTCTTTTTTTCATTCATGATTATTTATATTTTCCTAAACTTCACTTTGACAATGCTCTTGGAACCTGGGAAAGGTAGAATGCCTTATTGTGGGATATCCTGTGACCATGCAGCCAGATCTGTCTCCTTATGCTCCTCATACCCCAGACTCATCCTATCCCATGGGCAGGTGTATTGAACAGTGGTTTGTGGGAACATGGTGACTTTCAAGCTATGGTTTGACACAAGCAGGGACAGAGGACCCAAGCAAGCTGCCAGAGCACCTAGCTCAGAAGCCCATGCTATCTGTCACTGCTGCGTCAGTGGCCCAAATGGTCTTCCTTCCACTCACTGGTTGGGTACTGGTAAGAATGTACTAATGTTTGTCTTGCATCTTAATACCCACCAGAAAGCACCTATCACAGTAGAATTAGTTAACAACCAAGCAGATAAAATCACCTGGCAAGTTGGTGTCACCTACAATCATTTATTGTCCTCTCCTAGCACTACCCACTGTCATAAGAAGTACATAAGAGGAAAAGAGTCATGGATATAGACATGGAGACAATGGATAAAGCAAATAACATGGACTCCCACTCAACAAGGCTAATTAAACCTTTACCCTTCTAATGCCAAACTTCACCAAAAAGAAGACTGAAGCTAAATCCCAAATATAGCTTCATCCTTTGAGTAGACCAAGTCATCACATATTAGAAGTTGACTCAATTATACTCCTTCCATTTTGGAAAAGGCATAAATACATATACACTGGAATTACCATATGTTACAGTTATATTTCCTTTCCTACCTGCAGAGATCTAACCAACACCACTAAGCAAGGGGACTTCACTATGCTTGGCCACTTAATGTATTATTTTTTACACAAAACGAAGTGTAATAAAGAGAACATGGCTGGTGGTCATGTGATATATGGCCTTACACACACACTGCTGGCAGATAGAATAATGGAATGGTCTTTTATACACATCTGATACACCAAACTAGAGACGGAATCCTCCAGAAAGAAGTGTACAGCTAAATGAGTGAATATCACCTAGTACTGTCCTTATTAGGTAGAATACAAGACTATAGGAACCCAGAACTGGAAGTAAAAGCAGACTGATGTGACATCATTGACACTGACACACTTCAGGAATTTGTATTTTATGTCTCTGCATAGTTAGTCTTTGTGAGTCTAAACATCCCTTCCAGTGTTAGACAAGGTGGTATTCGAAAGAAATGCTGGACAAAGAAGGTAAATCTCTCACAGCTGAGAGTGAGAAAAGAAGAAGAAATTTTAAATACTAACAATAATAAAAAATTTTGAAAGCAGAGAGAAGAGGCTTTTAAATGAAATAGATGTGGGTTTTGTGTAGGCAGGAACGAAAGTAGAGACTGGAAGAGGATTAGAAAAGACAGGGAAGACTTCCAGGGGAAGGTGGTAATTGAACTGGATTTGGGAAAGAAAATAGCTAGATGTGGAGGTGAAGGTCATTCAGGTGAAAGGCAGAGAAACTTGAGTAAAGACAAGGAGATACACAAACTTCAGCAAGCGGCCTGGAGTTTGAGAGGGAAAGGAATGAGCCACAAGGTTTGGCTACAGAGGCAGACAGACAACAAAGCTGAAGCCTTTAAAGCTGAGAATGCCCGGGGGCAGTAGGAAGTCATCAAAGGGTTTAATCAGGAGAATGAGGTGATTTTGATGTGCACTGAGCAAATTGAACCAAGAGTATCCATTCTTGCGTTCCTTGTCTTCACCCCACTCAACAAAAAAATGTTCCTTTTGACTATAAACTTGTATTTTTAAAAGATTTATAGACTTCTGGAGAAATTCTAGTGTAACAGTCCAAGTTCAGAATCAACTGTTCTTGAACAAAGAAGACGGAAAGAAGGAGCAGACCGCGCGCGCGCACCTTCTAATATCCCGGGAGTTGGAGCGCCGGCGGAGGCTCAATTCTATGGACACACGGTGGCAGCTGGCGCCCAGGGAGCCCCCACGGAGGATCCTGAGACAGCGGCGGGGCAGGGGAGCGGCGGAGAACGGCGCTGACTGGCGGTGAGTGTCTCTCAGCCACAGCTGCCCCGCGCCAGAGAGCGACCGGCCGGGCGCCATTGTGGGGGGTGTGGCGAAACTCAGAGCGGCTCGGAAACTGCTCTGGGAACTTGTGCTCCGGACAGGGCAGCACAGGGCCTCTCAATTGAGCCCACGAAAGTGTGCTGAGGTCAGCAGGTGAACGAGACTGGACTCTCAGCCACACCTGTCCCGCGCCAGAGAGCGACCGGACGGGCGCCATTGTGGGGGGTGTGGCGAAACTCAGAGCGGCTCGGAAACTGCTCTGGGAACTTGTGCTCCGGACAGGGCAGCACAGGGCCTCTCAATTGAGCCCAGGAAAGTGTGCTGAGGTCAACAGGTGAACGAGACTGGACTCTCAGCCACACCTGTCCCGCGCCAGAGAGCGACCGGACGGGCGCCATTGTGGGGGGTGTGGCGAAACTCAGAGCGGCTCGGAAACTGCTCTGGGAACTTGTGCTCCGGACAGGGCAGCACAGGGCCTCTCAATTGAGCCCACGAAAGTGTGCTGAGGTCAGCAGGTGAACGAGACTGGACTCTCAGCCACACCTGTCCCGCGCCAGAGAGCGACCGGCCGGGCGCCATTGTGGGGGGTGTGGCGAAACTCAGAGCGGCTCGGAAACTGCTCTGGGAACTTGTGCTCTGGACAGGGCAGCACAGGGCCTCTCAATTGAGCCCACGAAAGTGTGCTGAGGTCAGCAGGCGAACGAGACTGGACTCACAGCCACACCTGTCCCGCGCCAGAGAGCGACTGGCCCGGCGCCATTGTGGGGGGCGTGGCGAAAAATCAGAGCGGCGGGAACCAGTGCAGGGAATCCGCGCTCGGACAGCGCGCTGAGCCTCTCAGGCCCAGGGACCGTGAAAGGGCGCTGAGAGCGGAGGCGAGCTAGACTGGTCTCTACCTGAAAGTACGCGCCTCTGCTCACCGCCCGCCAGAGGGCGCTCCTGGCTTACTGGGACGGACCTGCACAGAACAGGTAGCTGCCTACAACAAAGTCAACACCTGGAACTGATTCTTTTTAATTTTTTTTTTTTTCTTATTTTTATTTTTTTATTATTATTATTTTTTTTTTTTTTCCTTCTCACTGATTTGTTTTTTGTTCTGGTGAAGGGTTTTTTTTTGTTTTTGTTTTGTTTAGTTTTGTTTTTTGGTGGGGTTTTATTTTTGATCTGTCTGTTTTATTGCTTTTATCTTCGTTATTGTTTCTGTATGTGTATTTGCTCTTTCCTTCATTATTCTCTCTGGTTTTTTATATGAGTGTAAACAGCGCCTCTAACTTCTTTGTGATTGTGGTCGTGATCTGTTCTTCCTTTTATCACTTCCTTCTCTTTTTACCACCTGTTCTCTGCACTAGTGTCCCAATTTTAGTGGGATCCCTCTTGGTCCTCTAACCTTATATCTAATTCCTTCCTCTTCTCCCAATACTCTATTTCCTCCTTAACTCATTTTAAATTTAAACTCCTTAGGGAAAAATTGACATACATAGGACTTGTATACTGCATATAATTTTTCTGGTGTGTTTTAGATTTTGTTATATAACCGCAACTCTATACAGCTAAAAGTGGTAAATAACTGGTTAGCTCAGTCTGTCATTTTCTAGGCTGTGTTTGATGCTTTAGTTAACATTATAGCCAAATGTGAAATAATTGTTCTAAACATCTTTCCTTCCTGATATTTCATGATTGAGATTGACTAAGGGACACAGAAAATACAGTGGCACAGTACCAAAGAATCAAGGACTGGGCCAAACAGGTAGCAACTTCGCATACCCAACGAATTGAAGAGGTAGGATCTGGCAGAAAGCTCAAAACACAAAAGCAAGCTCCACTTGGAAGATACTGCAGAGAAGTAGTCATCTTCTAAAGATCTTAAACACTAGCAATAAAGTAACCTACTATAGGTAATTTGCAAACATCACCCCAGGAATTAAAGAAAGAAAACATGAGACGTCACTTAAACAAGATGCAACCCCACACATCCAATTCACCAAAGGCAAACCTAGGAAGCAACGAGGTGGGACAACCCGAAAGCCACCCACCTGGCCTATCTGAAGTGGTAACAACAAAGCAACTGAATGAGGTTCTGGAAAAAATTAAAACAGAAATAATCTCACAGATAACTGCAGAGATAATGTCTACAACGAAGACCATGCTTAAGGACACTATAGCTGATACAGACAAAAAAATAGATGAACTTAAGAAAACTATAGAAACCATGAATGCTCAGCATAGGAAAGAAATGGAATCCATAAGGCAGATTCAAACAGATATCCAAGAGATAAAAAATTCCATTGAAAGTATTTGTAGCAGAATAAGCCAATGCGAGGACAGGATCTCAGATATAGAAGATAGGCTTGCAATTAGTGATCATGAAATGGAAAAATTCTTAAAAATAGCAAGGGACCATGAAAAATCAATTCAGCAGCTGCTAGATGACTCAAAGATAAACAACTTAAGAATAATTGGAATAAATGAAAAAGCAGGAGATAACAGCAACGACATTAAAACCTTGTTCAAAGACATAATCAGGGAGAACTTTCCTGGAAGAGAAAAGGAATTTGACACCTCTATAAGTGAAGCTTTCAGAACACCAACTAGACATGATCAAAAAAAAACTTCAGCCAGACATATTATAGTCAAGATCCCAGAAATTCAACAGAAGGGCAGAATCTTAAAAGCTGTTAGGGAGAAGAGACAAATCACCTATGAAGGAAAACCCATCAGAATCACAGCTGACTTTTCAACACAAACCCTCAATTCAAGAAGAGCTTGGAATGATGTATTGCAAGCTCTAAAGGAAAATAATTTTCAGCCCAGATTGATGTACCCTGCAAAACTATCTTTCAAAATTGATGGAGAAATAAAATACTTTCATGACAAAGAACATCTGAGAAAATTTATGACCACCAAACCAGCACTCCAAAACGTTCTGAAGGACATTCTAGAAAGAGATAGGAACCCCAACAGAAGGAATCCACCAGGCAGGGCAAATAATTAAATAGCCAGAAAGCGGAAAAACAAAGAGTGGGAACCAACAACAGGAAAATATCATGACAAGTCAATACATATCAGTTTTAACCATCAATGTTAACGGTCTCAATTCACCAATCAAAAGGCACAGACTGGCGAAATGGATCAAGAAGCAAGATCCAACAATATGCTGTATACAAGAAACACATTTAATTCAGAAAGAAATTCATAGACTGAAAGTCAAAGGATGGAAAACAATACTCCATGCCACAGGAACCCAGAAAAAAGCAGGGGTAGCTATTCTTTTTGCAGACAAAGTGAACTTCAAGCCAAGAAGGATTCAGAGAGATAAAGACGGTCATTACATCCTTGTAAAGGGAACAATCCAAGAGGAAGAGATAACGATCATAAATATATATGCGTCAAATACCAATGCACCTAGCTATATAAAACAAGTACTAAAGGACATGAAAAATCAAATAAGCACTAATACAATTATATTGGGAGATCTCAATACTCCACTGTCACAAAAAGATAGATCAACTGGACAGAAAATCAATAATGAAATAGTAGAACTGAACCAAACCTTTGAACAAATGGACTTAGTAGATGTCTACAGAGTGTTCCATCCCACAACATCAGAATACACATTTTTCTCAGCTGCACATGGGACGTTCTCCAAAATAGACCACATACTAGCTCATAAAACCTGCTTAAGTAAATGCAAAGGAATTGAAATTATCCCATGCATATTATCAGACCATAGTGCAATGAAATTGGAAATCAATGGCAAAAGATCCCACAAAAACTCCCTAAACACATGGAAATTAAACAGCATCCTCCTGAACAACCAATGGGTCACAGATGAAATTAAAGAAGAAATTAGTCACTTTCTACAACTGAATGATAATGACAGTACAACATACCGGAACTTATGGGATACAATGAAAGCAGTCCTAAGAGGGAAATTTATAGCATTAAACACTTATATCAGGAAAATAGAGCAAGCGCAAATAAACAACTTAAGGGTGAACCTCGAGCTTCTAGAAAAAGAAGAGCAGGTTAAGCCACAAGCCCGTACAAGGGAGGAAATTATAAAGATCAGAGCAGAAATTAACGTATTGGAGAATAAAAAAACAATACAAAGAATCAATGAAGCAAAAAGTTGGTTCTTTGAAAGAATAAATAAGATTGACAAACCCTTATCCAACCTTATTAAAAAAAGAAAAGAAAAGACTCAAATCCATGCAATTGAAAATGAAAAGGGTGATATCACGACGGACCCTGCAGAAATCCAGAAGATCATCTATACCTATTTTGAAAATTTATATTCTACTAAGATGGAAAATGCAGAAGAAATGGACAGATTCCTAGATTCGTATGAATTACCAAAGCTGAATCAAGAAGATTTAAAAATCCTAAATAAACCAATATCAGCCAGTGAAATTGAAGATGTAATTAAAAACCTCCCAACAAAGAAAAGCCCAGGCCCTGATGGATTCACTGCCGAATTCTACAAGAAATTTAGAGAAGACCTAACACCCCTACTTCTCAAACTTTTCAATGAAATTGAAAGGGAAGCAATACTCCCAAATTCATTCCTGGAAGCAAGCATTACCCTGATACCAAAACCAGAGAAGGACCCAACTAAGAAAGAGAACTACAGGCCAATCTCCCTAATGAACATAGATGCAAAAATCCTTAATAAGATACTGGCAAACAGAATCCAACAAATCATCAAGAAGATTATACACCATGACCAAGTTGGATTCATCCCAGGGATGCAGGGATGGTTCAACATACGTAAATCAATAAATGTAATACAGCATATTAACAGAACCAAAGACAAAAATCACATGATCATCTCAATAGATGCAGAAAAAGCTTTTGACAAAGTCCAGCACCTTTTCATGATAAAAACCCTACAGAAAATTGGAATAGAGGGTCTTTATCTCAATCTGGTAAAAGCTATCTATGACAAACCAACAGCCAATATCATACTAAATGGCCAAAAACTGAAAGCCTTCCCTCTAAAATCAGGAACAAGACAAGGATGTCCACTGTCCCCACTCTTATTCAACATAGTTCTGGAAACTTTAGCCAGAGCGATTAGACAAGAGAAAGAAATAAAAGGAATAATGATCGGAAAGGAAGAAGTTAAATTATCATTATTTGCAGATGACATGATACTCTACACAGAAGACCCCAAAAACTCCACTAAAAAACTGCTAGATTTGATAAGCAAATTCAGTAGTGTAGCTGGATACAAAGTCAATACTCAAAAGTCAATAGCCTTCCTGTACACAAATAACAAACTTACTGAAAGAGAAATTAGGGAAACAATACCTTTCACAATAACATCCAAAAAAATGAAATACCTAGGAATCAACCTCACGAAAGATGTAAAAGACCTCTATACTGAAAACTACAGTACTCTGAAAAAGGAGATTGAAGAGGATATCAGAAAATGGAAAGATATCCCTTGCTCCTGGATAGGAAGAACCAATATAGTGAAAATGGCCATACTTCCAAAATTGTTATACAGATTTAATGCAATTCCAATCAAAATTCCAACAGCATATCTCACAGAATTAGAGAAAACAATCCTAAAATTCATTTGGAATCAGAAGAGACCTAGAATAGCAAAGGCAATTCTGAGCAACAAAGGCAAGGCAGGGGGCATCACAATCCCCGACTTGAAATTATACTATAAAGCTACTGTGATAAAAACAGTGTGGTACTGGCAAAAAAACAGACCTGAAGATCAATGGAACAGATTAGAAGATGCTGAAACAACCCCAGACATACTAAGCCACCTTATCTTTGACAAAGGTGCCAAACACATTCGCTGGAAAAAAGATAGCCTCTTTAATAAATGGTGCTGGAAAAACTGGCTCTACACATGCCGAAGATTAAAACTAGACCCATATCTTTCACCATGCACTAAACTAAATTCAAAATGGATCAGAGATCTAAATATTAAAACAGAAACATTAAATCTGCTGGAAGGTAGGATAGGTAAAACTCTTGGAGACATTGGTGTAGGCAAAGACTTTATGAATAAAAACTCAACCGCACGGGAACTATCCCAAAGAATCAATAACTGGGATCTCATCTTATTAAAAAGCTTTTGCACAGCAAGAGAAACCACCAACAGAGTGAAGAGACAACCCACAATGTGGGAAAAAATGTTTGCCAGCTGTTCCTCAGACAAAGGATTACTATCGAGAACATATAAAGAACTCAAAAAAATTAGACCTCCCAAATTTAAAGACCCACTCCAAAAATGGGCATCTGAGATGAATACACATTTCTCAGATGAAGAAATACTAATGGCAAATAAATATACAAAAAAATGTGCAACATCACTAGTCATTCGAGAGATGCAAATTAAAACAACACTGAGATACCATCTCACCCCAGAAAGAATGGCTACTATAAAGAAATCAACTAATAACAAATGCTGGAGGGGCTGTGGGGAAAAAGGAACCCTTCTCCACTGTTGGTGGGAGTGTCGACTGGTACAGCCACTGTGGAAGTCAGTGTGGAGATTCCTCAAAAAGCTAGGGTTGGAGGTCCCATTTGACCCAGCTATTCCCCTTCTGGGCATCTTCCCAGAAGAATTAAAAACATCATACCACAGTGATATATGTGCACCCATGTTTATAGCAGCACAATTTGTAATAGCCAGATCTTGGAAACAACCCAAATGCCCATCAACTGAGGAATGGATAAGAAAGATGTGGTATTTTTATACAATGGAGTACTATTCAGCCATTAAGAAGGATAAACTGGAGACTTTTATAGGTAAATGGATGCAACTCGAGAAAATACTCATAAGTGAAATAAACCAGAAGCACATGTGTAAGCATCGTATTGTCTCTCTAGTATGAGAAACTGAAAGAGTAAATAAGATCCAAAATGTACAATAGACATGGTGAATCAAAAAGAAACTGGTCAAAAGGAAAGAGAGACTGGAATAGGGAAAAGAAAGAAGGGAAAGGGAAAAAAAAATTGTATATATATATATAAGATGGTTAAGATAGATACACTACGATTTTCACTTAGTTCATTGAAGAGTAAGGTTTGTGCCAATAATGTTTGCATAATTGAATGCTAATGTCTGGTGTCCTGAATAACTAACTTAAAGATAGTAATACGCAATGTATTAACCATTGTTACCCTCCTATTATGTTGTTTTGAAAATTTGTTCTTCTTTTGATTTGTTTTGTTTTTTCTTCTCTTTAAAATAAAATTAAAAAAAAAAAAAAAAAAAAAAAAAAAAAAATAAAATCAACTGTTCTTTTGAGAAAGGAGGATGAAAAATAACCCCTCACTTTTTAAAATGTGAATTAATTACTTTTTTTTTTTGGTGGGAATAAAAAGAGATACCTTTAGAGTTCTGGAAAAATCTGGCTGACAAAGAGGCAGCAAACATAATTACACCAATGATGAGCTATGTAGAAACTAGAATTTCCATTAAAAAGGACATGATCAGCTACAAGAAAATCTTCTGGGCTGGGACTCTGAATTCCAGCTCTACAAAGAATTGTGAATTAGTTAAATAGATGGTAACTATTTGCTAAGGGATTCCTCCTAGGAAATATAATTAATAAATAAGTTAGATCAGTACATATACTTCCTCCAATTAAAATTGACTCCATTGTCTGGGCCACTCAGGAACATTAGCCCATGGACAGAACTTTCTCATTTGGTTTGGGATTTCAGATTTAAAACCCAGGATGCATTAAAAATCTTGTTCCATTGATTATATGTATACATTCTCTGTGTGTTCCGGCTTTCCTCTGAACAATTTATAATTATCGTCAATCTTGAATTTTTTCTCTGTTTTCCTTTATTATCTTTTTACAACAGTTCTTTGATTCTCTCTGACACACAGGATTATGAATGTCCTAATGAGCAACACTTTTGGGTAGACTGCAAAAAATGTGGTATTTTAGTCAGATGGGTGCTGATCCAACCCTGCCACTTGCTAGAGGCCATGGGTAATGAGTCCTCACTGGAGCTCGATCTTCTCATCTGTGAATTGCCAGTCCAAGATTTCTGATGGAATAATCGTACTACATTCCTATCTTACTGTATTCCTTTAACAAATCATTGTCAGACCAAGCCATACATTAAAATACCTGGGAGAATATATATATATATATATTTTTTTTTTTGGTCAAAAAAGAACTGCAACAAAATTCCATCTTCAGAGATTCTGATTTAATGAACCAGAGCATTAGTATTTTTAAAAGCTCCTCAAGTGATTCTAATGTATAGGAACAGTGAACAATCACTGCCTTAAACCAAACTATCTTAGTAATAGATCACAGAAAATGTGCAGAATAAAATAGACATCAGGCCACACACTGTGCTGTTCTTCCCACTAGCTAAGCAATCATAGAAACTATGTCAGAAGATCAGGTTCTCTTGCATCTTTGTCTATCACTGAGCTTAGAATGGCCCAGAAGTAAGGAAACAGACTGGCAAAGCTTTATTATCCTGAGGGAAAAAAATGATACTGAAACAGAGTTCAGGAAGGAACTTGATCCCTTTAACTCTTTAGGCAGTGGAAATACCCTGTGAAGAGACTCCAGAAGTCCCAGACCTGCTACATTTGAAATTCCATACCTTCTTTCTGCAAACAATGACTTCTTCCAGGAAGCTTTCTCCCTTCCCAGAAAGACTGGCAAAGCATCTCAGGTGAAGGGTGGGAGCCATCATTTTATAAGTGTTTGCTGGAAGTTGAGAATTCTGCAAACTTTCAAGAGGATTGGAAGGACATAAAGGTGAAACAGAATTCCACTAAGGACTTTAGAAAAGACTTCCTTGGCTGCCACATTCTATGATCTCTCAGCCACTAGACTACTCTAGGCCAAGTGATTCTCAAACTCTAGCATCATCAAAATTACCTAGCAGGCTTACAGTTAACTACAAACAAAACCACAAAGATCAGCTTAATAAATTGTAAATATCACTAGTCATATAGAGAACATTAATCAAATATACAATACAAGCACATAGGAAAGTAGAAATTTTCACCTAAGCTAATAGATTCCTAGAGTCTTGTTCCAAAATTTCTGATTCATTGGGTCTCTTGAGGGGGATGCTGACGATGCTGGTAGGGGGACCTCTTCAATCACCCACTTTCCAAGGCACTTGCAGGATGCAGCTACTGCAGTTGGGTCTTCCAGAATCAAATGTCATGCTACCAGTCTGTTTAGAAGTCTCTTCTTTTTAATGTAGTTTAATTAAATATTAGGTAACTAATGAAACACAAATACAAGTAAAATTTTATTTTGTTTATCCCTGAAAGGCAAGCATATTTTGGAAATACTGCACAAAGAGTATTGTCTTTTATGTTTGTTTTTCTTGTTTAACAAATGCAATTCTGTCAGGTTAGTTGCCTTTCAGATGGAAAAAACAAAACAAAACAAAACAGAAGATTAGGCATTGGAGAGAAGAAAAAGAGGTGTCATTTTTAACTTCTGCATTAAGGGTGCTTCATGTTTTTTTTTATAATTTCTTCTCTTCTTTAAATCTATTGACTGGAAAATGCCCTGGCACTGTATCAGAATGTTAACAATTCCTTTTTTATGTACATACTTTAAATTTTTAAAACATTCCTGAAAAGCCTAATGAAACGGGATCTATCATTTTTTAGTTTCTTTAATTCATATATTTTAACATTCACTTTAATATCATTCATAAGTGTCTGATTCAATAAATCCACCGCTCAATTATAACTTAGAGCTAGCTGTTTTCTCATGTAAGAACTAAGACGATTTATTTTCATTTTAAGTACTAATATACAGAAAATAAATTAACCTGGAAAGTGTAAAAGTATGTCCAGCAAGAGTGAAAAGGCAGCCTTGCTCTGAGGACTTAGAAAAAAATACTCTCACATATACACACACGTCGGTGAGCACACACACTGCACGTAGCCTTACACGGAAAGAAGCATAATACATCTGTGTATGTCTGAACACATTACAAAATATTGTTCCACACATTTTTCTTGTAAATTACTCCTGTTCCTTTTACCCAGTTTTAATTAGGCAAGAGTTTTTTAATATTTGTAGTTTTTGAATTTGTTTAATATAACGCAGTTTTTCCTTTGAGAAGTATTGTGGTTGTAATTATTCTCCTTAATATAAATCCACCGTGGAGATTTCAGAAAGTACTTTCTGCAGTTCAAAGTTGGCTCTGCATGCATTAATTATTTACTAGGTAATTGATTATGTAGCATTATTATTTTTGATATCTTGTTCTGTTGTAGAGTAATAAAGTTACATTAAAATCTTCAACAACCACTGTTTTCTGTTCTTCCTGAAACACTCCTGGTAATTCTTTTTTTTTTTTTTTTTCCTGTGGGTACCTGGGGTTGAACCTCAGGACCTTGCACGCCAGCAGGCACCCATGCCACTGAGTGATATCACGGGCCCTTTTTTCGTATGTGGGTACCGGGAGTCCAACTCAGGCCCTCATGCTTGCCAGGCAGGCGCTTACGCCACTGAGCCATCTCACCGGCCCCACTCCTGGTAATTCTTAAATGATATAGGTATGACTAATTCAATTAACACATTTCTTTTTTTTGTTCCTTTCTACTAGAACTGATTTTGAATCCAGTACTAATTTCTACAATACTACAAATAATTGTATTGTGTATATTTGTTTATAGATTTTTAAAAACTGAGGTCTTTTTGTATTATTTTGGCAAACTTTTTCTTACAGTTTAGTTAGAAGAAAAATATTTCGAGAGTAGTCGTAAAGAAAAACTATGAGAAATATTGTTACAAAGTTATTATTAAATTACTATAGAAAAATTCTACTAGTGATGACAGCATATTATAAAGCCACGCTGTGCTCTTAACACAGAAAGAAATATTTCAGTGTACCAGAATAGGTGGGCAGTGATAGACTGAATTATACATATAAAAATTTTTTAAATAAATATATCAAAAATCAAAAATAGGACATAGAGCGGACAATACTCTTTGCCATCTGGATAGAAATAATTAACATTTGTATCTAATACTATATATTTTTTGAATTATTGATTTAAACAATCATTAAAATTCATAATCATATCAAGATGTAATCAGAGTCATATATATGGCACAAGAATGTGTTCCCAACTTACCACTGATAGTAGACAAATTTCAGGGATTTACATAAAGAAATGGATAATAATTTGAAAATAGACTATTATATCTTTGATAGACAAGCTTTATATGATTAAAATTAAACAATAACAACAACTAAGGATAAAATCTTCTGGGAAGAAGAGTTTCTGAAAATTCAACATAAGCAGTTTGTACCTGTGAAAAGATCTGTGAAAATCAGTAAGAATAAGAAGTTGCCTTAAAATAAATGGAGAAAAATATAAACTTAAAAGAGGAAACAAAGTCATCTCACAGACATGGAAACATGTTCACCCCAATAGTAGTTAAAAAGGCAAATTAATATAATAAGATAAAACTTTCAACTTCCAAATTTAAAAAAAAGTTTAATGATAGCACATAATGGTCTCTATTGCGCGGGTCTCGTTAATTACTGTTTGAACACTATGGAATATAAATTTCACTAATGCACAAAAATATTCATTCATGATTGTTAACATTTTGGAGAAAATTATCCTAAATAATTCAGTTATAAATCTGAATTTATGAAGAAAAGCCTATCTGTGCACCAAAGATTCATTTTCTCTTTCCGTAAGGTGGACCTGTTACTAAAAAATGGCGCCTTCCTCCTGTTGCATGTAGATAGAGCTGTCCGACTAAGTTACAGCAAAGGGAATGGGGACAGAATTAATGTGAACTGCTCTTAGGACTGGCCAGACTCTCTAGGTTCAAAGCTTAGTTTTCAATTACTGGTGCAAAACACTGGGTAATTTGCCTAATGCTTTGTGCCTCAGTTCCTCATCCATAAAATAAACTATATGGAGACAGTGCCTATTTCAGAAAGGTAAAACTTGAAAATGAGTTAATATACATTCATTCTTAAAATATTGTCAAGAAATGAGTAAATCAGAGAAGTATGAATATGACCAAATCCACCAAGAACATAGGGTTCATCCCGGTGTAGACGTTGTTTTCCCCAGACCACAAGGTGCACCCTGAATCCCTAAATGAAAGAGACTCAAGTTGTGCAGACCTGCCCTGCTTCTCAAAACCCAGGAGAGCAGAGATGAGTTCATAGGGCTGTTCGCAGTGCAGACCCTCCCAAAGTTATCTGGTTACCATGGACTTAGGAAGACCAATCAACCCAATCTCTCGTTAGAAAGCTGAAAGAAAAGCCATGTGCAGGTTTTCATGTTAGGTCCCTAAAGGTGAGCCCCTACCTGCATAAGGTCTGTGCTAAAAATTGAAATGGAAAGACAGCTAAAATGGAACCTTAAGAAAACACCCTTCTTGTCGTACACATACATTTGCTTGAAGTAATCATCTTTCAAAATCATTTATTTAACAAGAAATCACACAGTACATACTATGCAAAATGCATCATCCTAAGAACTCTACAAAAATGATCCCATTTAATCTTCATAACCAACCAGGGAGAGATATCCTCTTACCCAGAATTTATTGATGACCGTAGTTAGCTTGCCCAAGACCACACAGGTAGCAAATCATAAAATCAGGATTCCAATCTACACAATATGACTCTGCAGACTGCTCCCTGAGCTACTAAAGTTTGCTGCCTCTCTCACTATGCCAAAGGTTATTTTCAATATCTTTAATGTTATTTTCATTGCTGAAAGTTAACATTATTTTATATTAGTATAGCATAATATTTAATTATATAGACCTGTCATAGTGATTAACTATAGGTTTTGCCCAGGAGGCAGATAAGACTGGTATTAATTCTCATGTACTTTAGAAGAAACTGAGGATCAGAGAATCAAAGTAATAATTAGAGGAACACATAGTTGAAATTCATGTCCTGGTTGTTGACTGCTGATTCACTATTCTTGTCTTCACTCAACGCTCTTTTTCTTAATTCTCTATTTTCCCTTAAGGATAATTTCAAATAGGAACTTTTTTTTTCTGAATTCCTTCCAGCATTGGCAGAGTGATTAAATCAAAAAGAATAACATTTTCTTTTAAAACCAGAAAGTTAAGCAATTCTTAAAATTACTAGGAATGTTTGATTTCAATCTTTCGGGTAACCCATTTACTTATTAAGAGTCATAAGGGCTTTTGAAGCTTGACACAACTGTACGGGATGACTGGGTAGAACATGGTCCCTTTCCCCTTCATCTTCAGCCAGCACAATGAATTGCTCCTTTGCCAGCCAGTGAGGCAGGCATGTTGGGACATAGTACAAGTAGCAAGCAAAAGACCTGGTGGAGGAGAGACCCTGGAGTTGCAGGAGGACCTGCATTCCAGGCTCCTGGGGACTTGCTAGGGAAAGCTTAACAATCATTTATCATTTTAGGCCTTACTTTGCTCATCTGTTAAGGACAGTTATTTGAATAGGTAATTGTGGAATTCCCTCCCAATTTCTCAGCTTCCTTAGTGTTTTCAGCTCTTGCTCTGTCTGTCCATGTGGCTTTTGGTAAATTGGGCTTCTGTTTCCTCATAGGTAATCTCGGCCTAATAGTATTTGCCCTGAGTATCTTTCTGGATTGATGAATGTATCAAACACCATACTACATATAAATGCCTTTATCTATAAAATAGGATTTATAACTTGTAAATACTACTATCAACTAATTAGAAAAAACATTTTAATGAAGATATCAGTAAGTGAAAAATTGCTACTGATCTTTATTAAGCTGCTAATGGGTTAAAGGCTTGGACGTCTGGTGAAATATTAGCCTCAGCTGTTTTAAGTGACATCTTCTTGGGTCAAATTTCTCTCCTCTCTCCAGCCCATCTGCTCACAACTTGTCATGATAAACACTTCTGAGTTACAAAGCAAAAAGTACACAGCAACAAGAGAGGGACAGCGTCTTGGATGTTGACCCGACAATAATAGCGGAGAAAAAACAGCGCTCGGCCATCTACTTTTCACCCCCAACCCCCACACTGCCTATCCACCCCATCCCACCTGCGTTTACCTTAGGAGTCAGACGGGAGACAAACTGAGGCTATGAAATCAAAGCTACCCAGAAGTGCCAGGAGAGAACAGGGCTAGTGCGTAAGAATAACCCAGGTGGAAAAATTTAGGTGTCACTTGTTCTTGGTTCTGTGAAAATAGAATTTGCTGTGCGATTAATACTCCCTAGAAGAGACTCATCTCTAGTAATGTCCTGGGGATTCGAGCACTTGGCTTATCTAGATGGTCCACTGATTTGCTCAGAGTCTTCAGCAAAAATTATTGAACATTTCGGTCTCAGTTTGCTCATTTCCCACATCACTGTTGACATGAGGCTTAAATTTAAAAACATGCTTCTGACATGGTTTGGCACGGAGTGGGTAGTGAAAGGCTTTCTTTACTCCGTATGGTATCCTGGAAACAGCACCATACTGAGAAACCTTGCAGACCCACCTGAGGACTTTGACTTTTCTACTTTCAAGGAGTGATCTGTGGTTTCAAAGCAGAGTACGACAATCACAGTAGAGATTCATACTTCTACCTCTTATTTTCTTATAGAAAATGCTCTGTAAACTCCTCCCTGGATGTTTTGAGAGCCCATGTGCTATTCTACTTCCTTAAATGTTTGATAACATTTAAAATGCTCATCATTCTACATTCACAGTGACTTAGTGCACTAGTCTTGAAGTCACTAACATTAAAATGACCCCAGTAAAATTAACTACCTGTGATGCATCCATATAATGTTAATACCAGATATTTCTTAATGGTACAACTTCAGATGATAATTTTTAAAAATTATTCTTGACTCTATTCTCTTATTCATAGCTCATGAATATGCATTCTTTAAGCAATAAAATAATGAAAGAGAGGAAATTTTGTCCAAGGCCAGAGGAAAAGAGAAAGTAATGTTTGCAAGAATCCAAAAACAAGATAGAATTTGACTAAATGTTTATTTTATTACCTGCAAAAAGTGTAATTTTTTTTCTTCCCATGACTTCTTTTTCAATAAAGTCATCTATCTCTTTCCATTGGAAGAATAAATGGACCCCTTTAGGAGTTCTATAGCAAACTCTAAAGGAAATTGCATGTTCTTTCTCTGGATTTGCTTAAGCATCACATCCCACTCATTCATCTGACCAACAAGCCTTACAGTGTACCCCATCCCCATGAGTCAAGTGTCATGTGCTGTGACATTAGAACACATAAGTAAGTAAGATGGACTCTGCTTTCAAGGATAGGAAATAACAGGAATTATCTCACACACTTCTAGTGGGAGAATAAATTGGCAAACCCATGATGGAAAGAGTTTGATTAATTGTTACACTTAAAGGTGTGATTTTAGGACTCATATTTTAGGACTCAGTACTTCCACACCTAGATGCAGTTCTTGACCATATGCAAATGCTGAATCTGTGCAAGCAGAAGTCACATACACGCATGTTCCGAATAGCATCATTTGCAACAGATATGGACAAGCCAGAAACAACTCAAATATACATGCTAATGAACCACACATGCATGAATCAATATTAATGAATTTCAAAAAACGGAATGATTAGAAAACAGGTCAGAAAAAATCACATCTAATATAGCTTCATTTATATAAATACTGTAATGTTCAAAAGTAACAATATATTAATTAGGGACACATGTAACTGTGGTAAACTGAAAGGCGAGCAAGAAAATGATTACTTACATCCAGGATAGTATTATATTTAGAAGTGGGGATGAAATGATTTAAAAGATGAAAGATACTTGGAGAATTCTAAAGGTATTGATAATATGTTGGGGATAGGAATAATAATTGTAGTATTAATTTAAGCCATATAAATATCTATCTATCTGTCTATCTACATAGTATTCGTATGTATAATAGCATTTCAAGTGAAAGAAATGAAATAATATGCACAAAGGTTGAGTAAACTACATACCAAAAGCATCAATCTGTCTTCAAAACCTAAATATTTCCTGCCTCATGGAATCCCTGATGACCTCATGGATATTATTTTCTCCATTTTTTTTTCCTCTTTTGAATTTTGAGGTTTTACTTATATTATGAAAGCTTTCCATTCCTACTGTGTATAAACATAGTTCAGGTAAAGATGTTGTCTCTTGGAGGGTGAAGACATCCTGGGTGTGAGATCTCTGACTTATTATTTCTGTTTCACTGGCAGAAACCGTCTTGAAAATCAGTTTTAATATTGTTTATTATTACCCTCAAGAGTTTTGACTTCAAATCTTGTTTCTTACAAGATAAAACTAAAGAGACCTTGGGCATACATATTCATTTCTATGACATTCTAATAATCCCCACTTATAAGTATAAAAAAATTGTGCTGGGCATGGCAGCACATGCCTGTAATCCTAGCACTCAGGAGTCTGAGGCAGGAGGATTGCCACAAGCTCAAGATCAGCCTGGGCTACCTAGTGAGTTCAAGATCAGTGTGAACTACCTAGAAAGACATTGTCTCAAAAAAACAAAAAACAAGATTTCCTGCAAATTCATTGACACAATGTTTACTAACTTGCATTATGAATTATTATGTACATGTGTATTTGGATCTTTCTGTACAGGAGCTTCTACAAACATATATGAATGATTTTGGAACTATCTTACTTCTTTATGTTTCAGGTCCTTAAAAGATACACTGGGGAAAGAAAAAATTTTAAGAGTGACATGAGAAGGCAATGAGATATTCTGCAAAGAGTCACCCAGGAATACTGACATCACTGAAAAATATAGGTGAATTTTGCAACATTGAACCTCCTATGCTACAAAAGCCTTTCGATCTTTTTACTTTTCAAACTTTTGTGAGAAGGAAGCTTAGAAGGACTGCCACACTTGCTGATCAAACGGCAATGAAAGTACACTCTAAGACATTATGAGGAATACCTACAAAGCCATTAAATGATAGATGCAGATATGATAGCAATTGAAATCGATAGAACCTGTTTTTATTTTAGAATGGCATGATTATTTTGTCAACATGTTCCTGAAAATATACAGATTTTCTTGAAGTCACTATCCTCTGCAGTGCTAGGAAAAATTGCAAATTTATTTCCAGTTTTACTTTAAAATATGCTTTAAAACTATTAATGCTTTCTGGAAAACGTTTTTGAAAGAACTAATGCAGAAAAAAATGGATTCACTTTATTTCGGAGTAAATAGATTAAAATGCTTTCATTGATTGGCTTTTTTATTTCCAGTGTACTTTAAGACATGTTGTTAAATATGAACATTTATCAATATTATGAATATTATGAATTCCACTCTATTCAAGACAGGTTAGAGGCATAGAGAGCAAGTGCCATAGACAATTTCAGTCCTTTGTAGCTGACTAGATCCACACTACTACATTTGGCCTGCATTTATTTCAACCCTTTGCCTGGATAGATTACTTTTTTAACACTCAAGTATTTTCTTCAAAAGTAAACCTACACCTAACATTTAGTTGGCATATAGTACATAATTACTGAATAAATGAACTCATTTTTTTCACTCAACATCATGTAACATCTGCTTGTTCTAGGCACTAACACAGAATCATAGATTATCACTACCCTCACCAACAAGGCATAATTTTCACATTTGTGTGCATATACGATGAGCAAGAAAGTTCTCAGGCAGTTAAAATTTTCAAGTGGGAGATGAGTTTTGGTACTTCCCTTAGAAAAGGGGCCCTTTGCTTTATTTGGTTCTTCAAAAGAGTAGCTACCAACTTTGCAGATATAAATTGGAAATTTTAAACTATATTCATGCCTTTAAAATGGGAATGTCTCTAAATGTAAACCTAAATGTTTTATCTGTAGTCTCATAATATGTACCACCATGTCTGATGTGACTATCAATTGTGATAAGCCAACTAGACAAGATTAAGAAACATCCAGGAGATTAATAAAATATACTTCTTAGTGTGTCTTGTTGGGTCATGGAGATGTGACATTGAGTACTACATGTGGTCCTTGCCACTTTCCTCTACAGAACTGTTCTCCTACTCTGCTTCCTTACCACCCTGAACTGAGCAGCTTTGCTTTACCACACCCTCTTGCTATGAAGTTCTTGTTTTGCAGCCAGTAGACCATGGACTGAATCTTTTGAAACCATCAGCCATATTAAACCCCTCTTCCTTTAAAGTTTGGGTGTCAGGGATTATGTTTCACTGATGAGAAATCTAACTAATGCAGTTTACCCCTGTGAAACTGCAGTTCAGAGTCTGCGGCCTCCGACGTTGGCAGATTTTTCCTTAGAACCTAACTAAATATTGTACTTGGAAATCCCTCCAATTTTCGGCAATTGGGGGGGGGTTGCAGGTAGCCAATCCGAGAGCGTTTTTCAGTTCTCCTTGTTGCTGATTGGCTGCTGCCCTGTAACCCATCTTCCACAGATGCACCAGCATTTCCGCATCACAACAGATTGCCTTACTGCATGTAGCTATCTTGAGTATTCTCAAGATAGTTTTGTTCTTCTTAAACCCTGAAGATTCCTAAGATGCTGTCAAAACACCCTGTGCCTTCTAAGGCTTTATTAATACACTACTTTATTAAATTAAATTACATAACTTGTGGGAGACATAGCATATTTAGGGTTTAAACTGTAAAAATAGGCTTTTATAGACATCTTTCTGACCATATATGAAATTTGTGGTTTTACACAATTCAAGAAGACTCTAGGAACATAATGCCCATGAATTCTGGGGACCCACTATATAAAAAATTGGTGCTGGAGAGGCAGGATCATTGCTGTGACTGTACAAGACCTTGTGCTTTAGAAGTCTTTGGAACTGGTTTCTAGGACGAGTATGGAAAGGTTTGGATGCACGTACTGTAGATAGCCTAGAATTCTGTATGAATAGCTTGATGGGAGATTCTAGTTGGCACTAGAATACCAGAATTCTGATAGTGATGTGAACAGTAAAGGCCAGGTTCATAACGTTTCAGTTGGGCACAAGGACTTCACTGGCAATTGAAGACATCTATCACTGACTAGAAGACATCTGTGTCACATGCTGGCAAAAATTTTTGTCTGTATTTTGCCCATGTTCTGACACTTTGTAGGAGACTGAGATTAAAAGTAGTGGACTAATTAATCTGACAGGAGAAATTTCAAGGCAGTCCAATATTTAGGCTGCTGTATAGATACTACTACCTACTTTTAAACAGATTTGTAGTAAGAATTAGAGGCAAAAAACAGAGCAGGAAAAAACTAAGTTAATTTTGTTCCAAAAGGATCCACTTATAAAATTGGGGCTAAGGAAGTATGGTTGCTAGAGAAATTGGCATCATTAACATGAAATTAAATACTTCATGCAGGGATAAGAAGAAGGATACCTTCTGGACATCTCAGAAATTATGAAGTCCTCACCCACTGCAGGGTCAAAAGTGCAAAAATGTCAACATTTCATTAGAGAAGAGTGTTCTTCTTGAACAGAAGGGCCACCTAGGGAATTGGTTCTCTAGGATTCATTTTACTGTTCCCAGTCATCCAAACTCTCAGAGGCTGCTCTATTTTCATGGTTCAAGGGGGTCTGGCCGCTGTTCCCACTGACAGCAGCCCTTGGTGTTTTCCACATGATGCTGATTTTATTGGTTGTAGAATGCAAGAGTTATAGGGTCAGGAAGTCTTTCAGATTTCAAAGGAAGGCCAGGGAGGGAAGGTAAGTCCCTGACAGAACACTATATAAAACTATGTAAATGAAGCTAAAGGTGCACTAGAGATGCCAGGAAGTGAAAAAGGACAGTAATGAGGAATGTCTATCAAGGAATGGTTTATCATCTTGAGGAGTTTTGTTCCACCAAGCCCTTCTGCCATGATGTTCCTGATGTGGAGCTAGCAGATAATGGACTGAGTCCCCTGAAACCATGAGCCAAATTAGACCTCTTCTCCTTTAAGTTATAATTGTAAGGTTTTATACCCAAGTTATGGGAAAGCAGAGTAATACATCTGGCATATATTAAATGCTTTATAAATATTTGCTAGGAAAACTGAACTCTTATAATCTTGATAACAATGGCCAAGACCAAGAAATAAAGAAATAGAACTGTGTGAACAAGCATGTGTGTTTGGGGGTGTGGGTTACTAAAATTTTAATTTTTAATTTTTAAGTAATATTAGATGTAAAGATAAGGGCAAAGATAATATGGAGAGTAGCCATATACTTCTCACCTAGTGTTTCCTAATGTTGATATCTTATAAATTTTTCAAAATCACAAAACCAACATTAATTCATTACTAACAAACTTCAGAATTTATTTGGGATTTACTACTTTTTACATTAACATACATGATGTCAAGAATATAATCCAGATTCCACTTTGAATTTAGGAATTTTTTGATTACTGAAATGATCTTCCTAATGTAGAAGAGAGATTTATATCATGTCAGGCCTGTGGATGCGCTGAGAAATGTTCATTCACAAAAAAGAACAGAGTTATACCAAAAGGTACTCTGTCACCATTAGAAAAGAAGACCGAACTGCCTTCAGCTGTTCTGGCAAAGCTTGGAAAAACACCCTTGAGTTATATATTTAAGCCTTATTTGCATGTTCTACTTCAGTAAATCTATTTGTAACTAAGCAAATAGAGAACATATACTTAATTATTTAACAAACGTTCTCTTTATCAATTGATCTTTTCCAAAGACACCAGGAATACACCATGGGGAAAGGACAACCTCTTAAATAAATGATACTAGGAAAACTGGATTTCCATATGCACAAGAATTGAATTAGAACTTTATTTTATACCATATACAAAATCAACTCAAAATGAATTGAAGACTTAAATATTTAAAATCTGAAAGTGTAAACCTATTAGAAAAAGAACATGGGAAAAGCTTAATGAAATTTTTCTGAGAAATGATTTTTTGGATATGACCCCCAAAACACAGGCACCAAAAGCAAAAATAGACCAATATTGCATCAAAGTAAAAAGCTTCTTCATGGCAAAAGAAACTATTAATAAGGTAAACAGACAACTGAGAGAATGACAGAAAATATTTTCAAGCCATATATCTGATAAAACTTAGTTAATATCTAAAATATAAAAGAAGATCAAATAACTCAGTAACTAGTAAACAAATAACCTGACACAAAAGTGGGCATAAGACTTGAAAATAAATTTCTTGAAAAAGACAAATGACCAGTAAATACATAAAAATGTTCAGCATCAAGAATTATTAGGGAAATGCACATTAGAATCTCAATACAATATCACTTCACACCGACTACAAGAGCTTTGATCAAAAAGATAAAAGATAACTGGTGAAAGGAACTAAGGTCAGTATTGGATATTTTCACTACTCTGTTCCTGAAAGCATTATTCACAACAACCAAGAAATAGAATCAATCTCAGAGTCCATCAGTGTACGAATGGATAAAGAAAATCTGGTTTACATGTATAGTAGAATACTATTCAGCCTTAAGGAATAAATCCTGTCATTGGTGACAGCGTTGATGAATCTAAAGGACATAATGCTCAGTGAAATAATCTGGGCACAGAATGGCAAATACTACATAATTGCACTTATATGTGGAATCTAATACAGTTGAACTCATAAAACTAGAAAACAGAATGGTGGTTGTCGGGGACTGGGGGATGGGGTATGTTAATCAAGTGGTACACATTTTTCAGATAGGAAATATATTTTGAGACCTATTGCATAGAAGGTTGACTACAGCCAATAATAATGTTTTGTATATTTAATAATAACAGCAAACTTCAAAGGCCTCATCGTAACAAATGAGAGGTAGACCAGGTAATAGCTATGATAATTACTTTGCTTTAATAATTTCACATAAAAAATAAATTCACATATGTATACATATATCAAAAAATCACAGGGCACCTCATAAATGTTTACAATTTGTGATTTGTCCATCAATATAATATTAAAATATAAATTTAAAAATGCCCCTTTATATAGTTGTATTTGCATAAAATGGTACATATTCTTACACCTTCTGTACATCTCCCACACTGCAAGTACCACATCGCGAAAAAGCCTAGAAACTTCTTGTAGTTTAAACTGACTTCCTGTTTGATGTTAACCAGAACATATGTATTTTTCTGCAGATTCTATTGAAATAACCATATGTAAAATAAAATAACATACTAATGACAGCAAAAAAGGAGAAGTTCTGGATATCTTAACAAATTTGTGGGAGACTGAATCTTGTAGATGGATGGAAAAAAAACTTATGGGAAAGAGATCCTGGAGAAACCACAAGTTTCAAGGTCAAATAATGAGGAGATTAGAACTCTTACTAACTACTTAGAGTATGAATTCCACCCAAAACACTAGGAGTGATTCCCTAAAGACACTGAATCTCCGGGATGGCTAAAACTTCCAGGATGAGTATAAGGAAATCCAGACTGGAGTCTTTTTACTTGTATTTGGAAATGCCTAGAGGCTCATTTATAACCAACAACCAGTGTAAAGGCTGGCAATCACTAACATATACTAAGAGCAATAAATTTTTTGTTAACCTTCTGCTCAGAAAAAAGCCCAGCGTGGAAAGAGATCACATTTACAAGGACAGAAAAAATCCACTCAGCCAAATAACAAGTGAGTCTCATATTTTTATCTATCAATAGAAACAAAGTAGCACAAACTGTATGGGAAACACCACCAAATGACAAAGAAGGGAAAAGAATGTGTGATTCCTAAGGCAAGAAAATGTGACATAAGAAAGAGTCATAATTTTACACTTTATTTATATTATCAGAAAATGTTGAAAAGATATTTCAGTTATGACATGAGTTCTCAGGTAAAAAAATAACTTAACAAATAATTCAAAAGAGCTCTTGAAGACATAAAATGCATTCATTGAAATTAAAGTTCATTAAACATATTTTTTACAAATTTCGAATAAAATATCAGAATATGAATGTAAAGAAAAACAGAAAGAAATTATGAGAAAAAATAGAAGATCCATAAGGAAAAAAATAATCACTAAATACGGCACCTACCAAAGAAGTTTCCAGAAGAGAAATTTATGGGAACAAATTAGTAACTAAATTTTAGGATATTTCATAGGGATAAAATGTGGATAACAGTTTTTAAATTTAGAGAGTCTATAAGCTATAGAGAAAATAGAAATAAATAAATCAATATACCATTTCCTTATGGCTTCATAACTTGAGACTATCAAGGAAAAGAGAAAAACTTAAAATTCCAAAAGTGCACAAAGAGAAAAGAATGAAAATTACACCTACAGAAAAATGTAAAGGGACTGATGGAAGACCGCTCAACATCAGCTTTATAAACTAGGCGGTAGTGGAAAAGCACCTTCAAAGCTGTGAGGAAAATTTTTTTGCACAATATATAATTCCGTATTCTGACAAACTTGTAGAGATTTTTCAAAAAGCAGCCCCAGTATTTTGTCTTCTAGATGTTTTAGATGAGCAAGTCAATCAGTAACATACTGCAGAAAAATAAGGACGCAATAAATAAAGAAGAGAATATGGAATCTAAGAGAGAAAAGTGCTGAGCAAGGAACGCAGTAGGATGACATCTAAATTTAGAGAACTAGCAGTCTTTTTTTTGTTGTTGTTGGTACGGGGGGTCGACCTCAGGACCTCGTGCGCCAGCAGGCGCCCGTGCCACTGAGCGATATCACCGGCCCTTTTTTCGTATGTGGGTTCCAGGAGTCGAACTCGGGCCCTCGTGCTTGCTGGGCAGGCGGGTACACCGCTGAGCCATCTCACCGGCCCTAGCAGTCTTAACTGAAGTAAGATGTCATGGATCCTAGAAGGGAAGACTTCAGGCAGTGGCTGGAGGAACAGTGAAATTTCATGACTACCTAAAATAAGCCTGAAATATGTAGGGATGTGGTAAAGCCATGTGACTTAATTTTCAGGAGCAAAACAATATAAATAAACGACAACAACAACAAAAAGAAAAACATTACAGAGAAAAATGATATTATAAAGTAAAGCATCCCTATTCAACCCTCAATAAGAGAACAGAACATCCTGTACGGAGTTTAATGCAGTTTAAAACTAACTAGGAGGATTGAACTGGCATAAGCAATATCTAACAACTTATGCGGGATGGGTGAATGGAGAAGATACAGAATATGTTTAAATGTGGTAATATGTACAAAACCTTAATTTTCCACTCTTACAGGTACATACGAATACACAATGGCAGGGAAGAGGTCTGGAACCGCCAGCACCGTGGCCTGGAACTGTGGAAAACACCAGGTGTCCTAGAATGACTATAGCCTTTTTCCCCCCTATGACTTTCTGTTTCTTAAACTCAAAAATTTTTTTACCCACTTTTTGTGATGGGAGATTTTAGAAGACCAGTATAATGATCCCCCCTGTACCCACATCTCCTAGGTTCAATAATTGTCACCTCAAAGCCAATTTTGTTCTGTTCATATCCTTATCCATTTCTATGTCATAGAATGCGTTGAAGAAAATCTCAAACACCATATCATCATATTACAAGATATTTATCAACCTTAAAAAGTAATCATTTCATATCTTCAGACAACCATTCAGTATTCAATATGCCAAAAGTCATATAAATGCAGTTTTTGAAATTTGTTTGTTTTAATGATTTTTCAATATGTCCTGCTTTGTTAATATTTTAATTTTAGACAAACCTTACTATCCTTACTGCACTCTCTAGTTGGACTCAGAGAGGAAAGTGGTGAGATAAACATTGAAGGACAAGGGAGAAGACCTAAATTCTCATTCGAGTAGCTATTATGGGCCTAGGAGCAAATTTCTTCCATGACTGTCTGCATCTGTAACTTGACAGGAGGGGACTTAATCTGTAAGCTTCCTTAGACCCTGATTCTTCGAAAAGAAAAGGGTCTAGTGTAACCCCTAAATATTCTGTAAAATACTTACATTTCATTATCACATTAAGCAGCTCATTCTTTCAACATCCCTTCACATCTAACACAATTGAAATTTACCTCAAAACAAATGGAAATTGTAGCCCCTTAGGATTGCCGATATTTCAGTAGAGTTGTCCTTGCGGGTTTGGGAAGATGAGCTGTTTTCTGGTAAGTAGCCATCAGAATGCCAGAGTGAGCTTAACATAAGATACCCATTGGATTTCTCTTGCCACCCTGCTTCCTGGCAGGATACGGGACGATGTCAGTTCCTGGCTAGTTTGCCTTCCCATCTGTCCCATGGACGCCAACCTGCTAAAGACAGTTTGTGATTACATCTCCCTCTAGTGACTAAAGCGTTCTCATTGTGCGAACACTCCTGTAGCACATTAGCAAGAACATTTGGCTAGAAAAATAAATTTTAAAAGATAATTTATTACTCCTTTAATAATTTGAAGATATAAAATACTTCATGTATTTCATTTTGCATTAAGAGAACTAACTCTCGGAAGGTACTTTTACAGTGTCCCAGAACCAATTAGTCAAAAGTCTGCCCCATTAATACAGCGCGTCAAACCTATCATGCTCCACCGTCTCACGTCAACATATGATAGGATAATCTTCAGTGCAACACCCATGAAAAAAAAGAAAAAAAAAAAAAAAAAAACTCTTGTCTATTCATTCTGGATAGAACTGTCTACAAAACTGATTCTGGTAGAAACAGCCATGAAATAAATCTCAGCTAAAGGAACAAAAGTTATCAGGAATATAAATTTTCAACCTAAATAATATACATCCATAAAATAAATAAATAATAATATCCAAAATAAACTCAAAAGTCAGTGCTTAGGAGGAAGGAAGATCTGCCAGACAGAAATGACCATCTTTTGAGTTTATCAGATCCTCCAAGAAGGCTAGTAAAAATGTTACCATGTCAGCCAGGCGTGCTGGTGCACACCTGTACTCCCAGTACTCTTGGAGGCTGAGGCAAGACAGTCATAAGTTGGAGCCCAGCCTGGGCAGCTTAGAAGCTTAGTGAGATCATGTCTCAAAAATAAAAAATAAAGAAAAGTGCTAGGGATACAGCTCAGCATAAAGACCCTGGTTTCAATCCCCAGTACACAAGCCCTGGGGTATTATCTGTTTTTCTGTCACTTGTACTACTTCTTTCCTCTGCAATAGTCCTATATGTTTCAAGAAAATATATCAGACAAACGAATAGCTACTAGTCAAGGACTTCAACAAACAAAAGGAAAATAAACATACCTTGCATTGGCATAGAACTTGCTGGAGGTCTCATAAATAAGGGGCCAAATAATTACTATTATTTAAAGACTCTAACCTCAGGAAGTATCACATTTCCTGTCAAATACCACTCCCCATCCTCTCTAGTAAGTGCAACTTCAGGACATGGTATTAAAAGTATCCTGGACATTCAGGAAAGTATTTACTGTCCTAAATAAGCTTATTTGTGCAGCCTTCTTTGCATTAAATCTGTTATACCTGAAAGGAGAACTTGTAACTGGACTTTGGGAAGAAGGGATTTTCACCAGCTCCCTGGGAAGTCCCTGTGGTTTCTAAGTTCCATTTCTCAGTTCACTTCATGACGCTTTTAATAAAGCTAGCTCTATCATTTCAGACCAACATAGTCCGAGATTTTTTCCACATTGACCTCGCAGTTAAAGAAGTCAAGTCTGCAACTTCTCTATAGTTATAGACTATTAGATTGGCTTCGGTGTTAACTTTCCAGACAGAAAACAGAGTTCAACAGTAGGAGAGAGCTCAAGATCACACAGAAAGCCAGACTTTAAGTTTCCAAGTACAGTCTTTTCTACCTTACTGAGATGCATATGTTTGTGTTTAAAACACACCAGAGAAAACGTTTCCAAATAAAAGTAGACTCATTTTTGTTCATTCAAAAACTGTCCTCTTAAACATTTTAAGCTCATTTTCATATTGATTTATTATTTAGAACATGTTTAGGATTCTTCTTTGGGCAGAAGTCTATGGCACATTATTAATGATTTTCTTTGCTACCAGACAGTTAGCTCATAAAGGGCCCAGGCTATGTTTAATTCTACCTATATCTCCAGCACTGAGCAAAATATTTGACACATAGTAAGTTTAAAATTAGCCATTTTTGTTTAAAATCAGCCATGGTTTACGTTTGGATGGAAGATTTAATTATTGGAGGTGACCAATGTTGCTACAGAAAGATCAAGTTCATAATATCAGTGGTTGAGTTAAGTAATATACAGCATATGACTCAGCCTTTCGTTGTTCCCTTCAGGCCCAGAATAATTTGAGCAAAGAGATCTGTCTTGTTTACCTTAGAATCCCACAGCATCACTCCCAGGTCTTCCAAAGAGAGAGATTTCTCATGCCTATTCAGTTAATTTCTGATGAATTATATAATAGTAGGTAGAAATAGGGATGAAGGTAGAGATAACTTATTTATAGGTTGCTGAAATGAGGATTTGGTGGTGATATTTATTACATGAAGAATGAAAATTAACTTGAGCTATTGCCAATGTTCTAACCCTCAGCCGGCAACTTTGTACTATTACCTGGGATGAAAATATATTATAAGCACAATAGACAGTACCAAGTTCTGACATCAAAATAACTTTACCTGCCAACACCCTAATCCAGAGTATTGCTAAAGAGATGTTTTTCTCTTTCGCAAATGTAGCATTTTGCTCCTTCTAAGATGTCACATGTACTCATTCCACTATTCCCTCACCTGCAGTGCTTACAACATTAAATAAGCTGTATTTATAACTATGGTGAGTTCTCTGATACTCGCTGGTACCAGCTGTGTTTCGTGTTTGGAATTACATATACTCATGTTTGCCTATTAACAATTGTCATCTGGAAATAATGGATCATGGGAGATGTTCTGAAAAAAAAAAGCAACAGACTTAATTCATCAAAAGCTGTTTAATTAATGTGCTTTGGCAAAACCAGCGAGGCCTAGGTAGCCAGGAAGTGTCTCTTTTTAAACATATGGTTGAATAATGAGATATAGGCTCATGCTTCCATCTGATCCCATATTCTTTGAGGAACAGAAAGTAATGAACCCTGCATTTTGCCACACATCATTCTAGGCAAGACTTGAAGTGAGTCCTGGAAATAAATAAACTTCAGGACTGTTAAGTTCCCTGAAGCTTAATAAAAGTATAAAAATAATTTACATTTTGACAATAGCTAAGAGAGAGAGCCAACAGTGCTTTGGGAAGTGTCTTATCATTCCAAATTATTTTTCTTTATAAGAGAATATACTTGAAACATTATATTTTATTCCTAAAGAAGAATCTCCTGCATTTGAGATTCTTATTGTATTTTACTTAATTTTTACAAAGTGTGTTTTATCACTGAAATGATATGTGGAGGAGATTAAAAGCAGGCTGCATTCAGCTCTGCTCATATATAAGTATGGGTATTTGGTGATGGATGGGAGGAACTTTGTCCTCCATACTGGTTCTGTCCCTCTAGGTTCCTGACATAATTTTTCATTTAGAGTGCTTATCAATGTTCTTGGACATTAAAATCTTTATGTGGCTGAGTCAGATGGGGATGGAACAATGAGGACACTATGAGTTACCACTTCTGTTGGAACAGCCAGTGGAATAACTTGCTGGCTGTTGTCTTGGCTTTTAGTCAAAAAAAGGGACAGGTAACAAAACCCCTCAGCCTAGTTGACTTAATTCCTCATTCAAGCAAAAAGTAAGTGAATGGCTGAGACTCTGATTCTCTGTTATATTACTCACCAGCCAGCAGGGCCAGCAAGAGCCTTAACTTGAGACTGGACATGAGGGGAAGTCGGGGATCTTTATCTGCTACTACTGTTCCTCTTGTATCACTCCAGATCAATTTCTCTTTTCCCAGAGTTTTCTGAGCTTCCAGTTCACCACATCAGTACACCTTCTCTTTCTCCACAATTCAATTCCTTTGAAGTCTCTAGAACAGAAAATATTTCCTGTCCCTCTCTCATTTTATATTTTCTCATTTCTGTGTTTTTAAGCACATGAATCCTATTCAGTTCCCTAAAATAAAGTCTTTTGAATCTCGAAAGCCAAGAACTGACTCTAGTTTTCTTTTTTATTTCTGCTATGTCATCCTTTCTTTGAGACAATACAAAGAATGCTTACTTGGCTGAATGGAGCAAAAGTTAAACCAGAAATTTCAGAAGTAAAAATTACATCATTAATGCTTCAAAACTATCCCATCATAGCCTGTACGTGCAATGGAGAAACAAAAAAGACACACGCTCAAAGAATTGTATTAATAGCTTGTTGCTTTAAGTCTGTAGGAATGAATACAGATCACCTAGTTTAATTCTTCCATGTATAGTGAGAACCACCAAGATCTAGAGGGAGGAATTATCTCGCTCAATGTGACAGAGTAAGTTGCTGAAAAAAAACTGGGATTCTAAACCAAAAGCAATATCTTCATGATTTGGTTTAGAGGAAAGGACATGGATTTTAGTGACAGTGAAGCCCATATATGCATTCCTAAAGTTTTTTTTTAAGTTAGAATTTGAAGTAATGAGTTCTGCCATTAATTAGTTGGTAGGATCCCAGGAAACTGCAAAATATTGCAAAGGGAGGGTATTTGTAAGTAGGAATAATATTGCATTTGTAAACTTTTTATAATAAAACTAGATATGAAGTATCTAAATATTTGGCACCAAGAGATGGTCCATCATTCATAGCTATGGTTTGCCTTCATTTGTGGATGAAGGATACTTTATTAGTTGTTTATGTAAATATAAGGTGTCATTAAAAACTTTTGAATTTGAAAAAACATTATTGGAGTAAGTGACACATTGTCATTAATCCTCCTCAAAATACTCCACCTGATTTCAAACACACCGATTCTTACGGCTCTCTGCAGCAGTTCTGGAAGTCCTCTTTCATTAATGTCTGTAGTTGCACTGTCTTAATGGCCTGTATGTCCTGAATCCTTTCAAAACATAGAATTTTTTAAGTTATGGTCATTTTGATTTTAGAGAAGACACGGAAGTCATATGTTGCCAGATCCGGTGATCAGGGTAGATGAGGACACACCATAATGTTTTTATTTGATGGAAATCACCCTAAACATTTGACCAATGAAAGGTGATCAAAACATATGGTAAAAGTTTAGATAATACAACCATTACAGTAAAAAACACATTGTCATGAACCTCCTGGAAATGCTACCCCCTGCTTCAAACACACTAATCTCCTCATTCTTGGCAATATGTCTTTTGCTGTAATAGGTTTTGTTTTAATTAAACATTCACCATATTTTTGATAGCCACTTATAAATAGTTAATAATATGTTTTATTAAATACCAAAATATCCCTTAGGAGGCGAGGCTAAACTAAAATACTCTTGAACTCCTATTTTTCACTTATTCCAAAAAAAATTACGTTAGCATGAAATACAATTAGGATTTTCCAACATTTTTAGTTAGGATAGTTTAGCTGATCAGAATACTTGTCAGTTAAAAAGGAACATAATGAGAAAAATAAGAAAATTGCCTTATATAACTTTTTAAACCCATTTCATACCAACAAAACCCAGACTGCACGACACAGATCTGACTGCCCCAAACCTCTTGTTGATGGATCCCCTATTTCTATAAGCTACTTTTCCTTATTTCCAGAGCCTTCTAAAATTATCTGGTTGCTAACATGCTATTTTAAAATCTTTTAAAAGACATTCTTTTGCCTTACTGGATTTCCACAATTCTACCTCTTTAACATTTCCTCATTTTTTATTTGTCTAGATCCTCAATTAAGACCTTTTAAAAAATTGGTCATTTTACCAGGGTGTCAACCTTTCCCTAAAAGAAAGGTGAAAGACATTCTCTGATTGTTTTTCTTTACTCAATCAGTTGAAAAAGTAAAAATAAACAAATGCAGGAATGATTCAGGGTTAACAAAGGAACTTTACCCAAACGAACCCTATCACAAAGACACAAAAGCAATAGTTAAATACAAAGGATAACCTGAAGCCCAGTGAAAACTACCTTTATCATACACAAAGCTGAAACGTTTATTCAAAGTTGTCATGTTCAACTTAACAATAGCGAATGTAAGCTGATGTTAGAGAGTGTCTTTATAACATTTTTTCTTTAAACCTCACCCATTTATCATCCATGTAAACAGATTTAAAGACAAAATGCAAAACTCTCAGTATCAGTACCTTGATAAAACGCTTTAAAACGGGAAGTGAAAATGTCCACAGGAAAACTCACAAACAGGTTCAAGCACCACGAATTCAGTCCCTTGAGATCATAAGACTTGCTAACCATGTTTAGCAAAAGGGAATTTTTTATATAAAGAAGAAAATACAATCATCAGCATGAAAGACAGCCAAATGTTATAACAAATTGTGTGTTTTTGTGCAGTGCTGGAGATCAAACCCAGAACCTTATGCATGCTAGGCAACTTTCTACCACTAAGCTACATCCCCAGCTCACAAATGTTTTGTTATGACAGTATGAAAAGAATATAAGGAAAAGGGAAAAAAAAAAAATCTGTGTGGTAGAGTATTTTCCTATTTACATCTAATTTTTTACAGTATATTTTATCTGTATAAATTTAACTTACCACTAAACTACCTTGAGTCTCCCTGGCTTCAAAAGTACAATTGAAATGGTATCTACTGACGTGTTAGCTCATATAAATCATGAAGAAAAACAAAAGCAGAATTTCTTAAAGTAGGATGTAGATATGAAAGATAAAACAAGAATAATTTCAAGGCATTTGGCCTGAGGAACTGCAAGGATGGAATTGCCATCAGTCGAGTTGGGAAAGTCTTCAGAAATGGCAGTTAAGGATATCTACACCCCCATTAGGCTCTTGGCCCACTGAGTACATGTAATATCAAAAGTCTGGTATGTCAAAAGAGTTAGACCTCTAGGCAATCCACTTTGTAGCTGAGGCCTAGCACACTTGAACTATAGTTTGGTGGGTTCCATCATAATGTACTTCCCTACATGGCTCTTTCACATATTTCAATATGAAAATAATCTCTTTCTGGTTCTTTACACTCAGATAAAATTGTCTGCAGAAAGCTAGGTCATAGTCATCAAATAGTCACCTAATTCATGAAGTACTTGCATTCCCAATTTTATTATTAAATGCATTTCTTGTTTGAGGGTGGGGACCTTGAGATATGTGTTAGAAATAATGAACAAAATTTTAGTTTTAATTCCATAGATTTTTAGATATAATAAAGATAAATATTTGATTGGAAAGTAGGCTATATCGATGAAAGGACCAAGGTCAAAAGCATTTTTAGCGTGTATTTTCTGTTAACAATTATAAACACGCTGCTCTTTCTGGCTGATAAATTCCTTCTCTTACTAACTGTATGGGTGCTAAATTATTCATTTTCCCTATTGGGAAGTCAGTGAGTACCTGAAGTGTATCAATGGGGAAATATAAATTGCAGACTGTTATTTATAATTATAAAGGAATCCTGGAGGGCAGTAACAAATTAAGATCTATACATTAGTGAGTCAATGTTGAAAGGAAGTATAATTTTCATAGTAGGGAATCATTAGATATCATGTCAGCCAGGGTCTGAACAGAAAACAGATGGCACACCACTGTTGAAGAGAGTTGAATGAAAACAATTTATGATGTTGTGGACAATGTTAAGGTAAAATAAAGAGGGATGATAAAGAGCACAGATTCTACTAAGAGACAAGGAAAGAAGCAATTACCAGCATCCGACAATACATAGTGATGCAGGGCGGGCTACTTACAGAAGTTGGGATGATGAGCTGCAGCCTAGGATGGGAGGTATTGCCACTAATGGCCCAACAGAAAGTGACCCAGGTAAACAAATGCTTTTCCTCTGACCTTGGGATGCTGCCTACCATTGGCCAAACTCATGTAGATGGTGACTATAGGAGCATGGACAGTGAATTCCAGTGGTGAGCCTCCTAGGTCACAGTTCAGGGAAGAGAACAGTGGAAAATGGATTTAAGAAAGCACAGAGAATATCCAGCACAATGTTATATAAGATGGGAGAGTTAAGTATATGAAAATTGATTAGATGTCTACATATAGGTGTCTACACATTTTTAAAAATTTTTGAAATAGTATCTTGTATATACTACAGTATTATAGTAAAGCTTATGATGAAGAAACAAATCAACAAATCTTTAAATTTCATTTTGCTTATATTTTAAAAATCTTTAATGAACTGAACTTCCATTATATTCAAGTAATATGATACTGAGTACTTTATAAAACTCGATGTAATAACATTGTGATTTACTTCACTTATTCTGTCCACTTATATGTAAATTTGTTGTGGTTATCTATCTAGAGACACTAGAAAAGACTTCTAAATAATTTATAAAAAATTGTCATTTCTGAGTGACATTAATTCTTTTTAAAATTTATTCTTTGAACTTTTCTGTTACTGTTTAGATAATGAATATATCCAATTTTTAATGAAATCATAAAAGGTAAAAACTGAAAGTATGTAATAAAAATATACCTATTAATTTGGGGAAATTTCTCTAAATGCTATTTTTCTGAGGCCTCTATAGACAATTACAGTCATAATTTTTCCTGCTTTCTTATTTTTTCTCTCATGTGCTTTTTTTTTTTTTCCCTGGTGTTGGTGTCAAACCCAGGGCCTCACACACACTAGGCAAGAGCACTACCACTGACCTGAAACCTTCACCATCCTCCTCCCCTTTACTCCTATTGAGAATTGAAATGAACAGAGCTAAAACAAGAAAATTAAATTAGAAATTGTTCAGCATGTACTTATGACAGAAATATTAATAATGTGGATAAGAGTAAGGCCAGTTATTGAGAAAAGGTGAGTGGGAAGTTTTGTGAAATAAGCAGGAGGAAGGTGTCAAAAACTGCTATGAAGAACCTGCTTTAAGGAGTACACACCGGCATCCAAAACAACTGAGAAACAGGAACTGTCACTTATAGTGAAAAATAGCCAAGAGTTTTTGACCTGTACAGGACTTTCATTACAAGACTTATCATGTTTTTTCCTTTTTGAAAATTTTAGACTTTAACCCAGGTGCTGTGCTGAGCTCCTATGGGCACAGCTATCCTAGAGGTTGAGCAGGAAGATTGCTTGAGCTCCTGAGTTTGAGGCCAGCCTGGGCAACAAAGCAAAACCACATCTCAAAAAAAAAATTTTCTGTAACTCACTAAACTTTGCACTTGATCATTTATTCTTCTGCATTGTCTCCACTTTTCTTTATAATTAAGTTTATTGGAACAATTCAGATATGCATAATGATCACATTCATCATAGGGAATTTGTACCTGTACACGATATATCTTAGTTCCTCTTTTTTCCCCATTCCCCTTCCCTCTCTTCAACCCCTCTTCCCCTCCTTATTTACAACATTTATTCTTATCTCCATAGATTTATAGACCTTTGTTTAATTCCATGGCAATAATCCAATGATACCTTTATTTATTTGGGTGCTTAAATTGTCCAGCTTTGGCCAGTGGGAGTCCTTCAAGCTGATTTCTCTGTCCTTTCAACATACACCCATCGCATTCTTAAAGCATCTCCTTACTTTCTGGCATTACAAAATGTTCAAATTTATCTTCTGCCTTCTCTGTCCAAGTCATGGCAAGAGACATGGCTTCCATGATCCCTGACTCCTTCTAGTAGAGAATTCTGTTTTAAAACTATAATCTAGGTGACAGATACATTCATTGCTATGGGCATACCACTGCTCATAGCCATCCTAGTATGAAGGACTAGGAAATACGTACACAGGTGCACACACATTTACACCTCTTACATTATTTAAAGACCTACCTATTAATCAATATATATATATATATATATATATATATATATATATATCTGTGTCTACCTATATTGGAAATTATGAGTTTATAATATCTCCAATTCCATTCTAACTCCACAGATTTCATTTTATTTCCCTTTCAAAATTGTAACACTCATCCTTAACCATAGTTTCCATTATACGTAATAGCTTTCCTTGTTCAATTATTCCCTGTGGATGTTAAGAATTTTCCTTCATAGTTGTCATATGCACACACACCTTCTTCTGCCAGATCTCCTTTGTGTCATGTGAACCTTACCTGCTCCTATCCACAGAAACCCTACTTCCCCCTATTGGACTCAAACACCTCCTAAGATACAAAACCTGCACTTGCACACTCCTTTTTCCTGGCTGGACTATGAAATCCCACTTTGAGTTGCTGTGATTTTCTCCTCTCCCCACTATGGATGTGAAATTTATTTATGCTGAATTGTTTGAGAAGGGGAATGGGAATAAGAGAGCAATGTATAATTTTGAATGACTGTATTAGAGAAATACAGGTGCAAAATCATTGTACTAAATCTCTACCATAAAGAAAAATTTAGAAAAAGAAGAGCTCTTTGAAGGAACAAAAATACTAAAATAAAATAAACAGTAGAACAAAAACAATAAAGCAAAGGTTGGTTTAACACCAAGACTCTTGAGAGATGTAAATAATTAGTAATATCAGTGATAAAAGAAGGAACAATAATTAGGAACAATATTAGACATATTAGGAGCAATATTATGCTCCTAATAAATTTGGCATTGTAAGCAGAACCAACAAATTTCTTGATAACCACAACTTATTCATACAAACATAAGGAGAAATAGAAAACCTAAATACCCACCATCTACTAAAGAAATTGAAAACTTTCCCACAAATAAGTTTTTTTTTTTTGGTGGGTACTGGGGGTTGACCTCAGGACCTCATGTGCCAGCAGGCGCCCATGCCACTGAGCAATATCACCGGCCCTTTTTTCGTATGTGGGTTCCGGGAGTCGAACTCGGGCCCTCGCGCTTGCCAGGCAGGCGCTTATGCCACTGAGCCATCTCACCGGCCCCCACAAATAAGTTTTGTCACAGATTCTAAGAAGCAACTCAGAGATAATAACAATTCTATAGAATATAAAGAAGGCAAAAGAATGTCTAAATTATTTTTTTGAACAGAATAATTTCGACAACTAATTCTGACAGACAAAAACATAAAATTACAGACTAATGTATTCATACCCAAAAATAATCTCTGGCAAAATATCAGCAAATCAAATCCAAGAATATATAAAAGACAGTAGATCATAATTATGTCAAATAGTTTAATATATCCTGATTATTTAAAAATTCAAACTCATTTGCAAGATAAATAGAACAAAAGAAAAAAATCATACAATTATTTCAGTAGATAACAAAAACACTGCTCATAAAAAAGCTCTTAAAAAGCCAAAAATAGAAAATTCCTTCAGTCTAACTCTAGCCATCTACAAAATAACCCCTACCTACTATTATTCTTAATTGTGAAAGACTAAATGCTTTCTCCCTATAAGTAGAAAGCAATATTTGATCTCTTCAAAACTTGTCTTTAACTTTTTTTGAGGGAGTCTTAGCCAATGTGATAAGACAAGAAAAATAAAAGGAGTAAAGATTTAAAACAGGAAATAAGATAATTATTCTTAAATTGTATCATTGTTAATATTAAAGACAGTAAAATTCACAAAATCTACCTCCATGATACATACATTTACTAACTTAAAACTCAAACTTAATATTTAATAATCCATAATCCTTTTATATGTATGAAATAAACAATTGGAAAGTGAAGATTTTGAAACTCATGAAATTTCTCGGTATAGATTTAACAAAAGATCTGGGTGCTATCATTGCTGAAAACTTTAAAATATTGCTGAAAGAAATGAGAGTAAATACAGTTTTAATGAATCAGAAGACTCAATATTTTTCAGATTTTTTCCTTCCCAAAATGGTCTGTAGATTCAATACAAGTTCAGTCAAGATCCCAGCAGACTTTTTTTTTATAAAGGTGGTAAGATGATTTTAAAATTTATGTGGGGATATAAAGGATCTAGAATGTCCAAAACAATCTTACATTTATACCCTATAGCTTGTACAACTCCAGACTCTACACGTGACCCTTGTCATAAAGACAGAATAACCCAAGCAAAAGAAATATAAGTAATAGGACTTCAAAAAATAAAAATCTATAGGCACCTTCTCGCTCATATGCAGGCACTACACAGGCACTTGATATGTATTATATCTTTTCCACTCACAATAATTTTATAAGGAATGAATAATTATTATCCCTACTGTATAGGTGAAGTGAAGAATTTGAGTTAAGTAACTTGTCTCATCAAAAAACACAGAAAACATAGTGAAGGCTTTCAGATTCCAGGTATAATGATAAATAAAAAGTAATAGATAAAAATGGCATTTGTCTTCCATATCCAATATGAATAAATTGAAATGTGTTTGCCTTCCAATTTATTATCAATATTTCTAAACAAGAGTTGACTTTTTATTATAAAGTTACATTTTACTCTTCATGGTATATATTAGAAGTATTTCTTTTCAGAATCTTTCAAAATGGTGAACATTTTGATTTAAAGATTGAATTGCAAATTGAAAGTACAAATAACCATGTGAGGGCCAGGCTGAATATCAAAGGGTTTATTCCCGGAAGCTATGCAGTAAAAAAGGAGAAACTGGGCATTCTGCGACTTCCATTCAGACCATTAGTGGTGAACTCCAAATTAAACATTTTATTATTAAATAAGAATTTCTTGCTAAAAAGTCAATAGGTAGGCTTTTACCTGGATCCTGGTAGGCTTTTTATGAAAAAGAAATAAATAGAAAATAGAAATAATTTCCCTGCTTGCACAGGAAGGAAAATTCAAAGCACATTATCCAATATCCATTCCGGTAGTAGTTTTCAGTCTTTCCATAGCAATAGAAATATATAAAGGCACAATTCCAGAGTTGGAGAAGTTCACAGTTTAATGAATGAACAAGAGCTAAAACTGAGGAAGATTATCTACATTCCCAATGTATTAATGGACCGTGGCTTCCCATAGGAAGGGAGCAGTCAGAGACGGATGAAAGGAGAAGAATATTATGAATAAAGACTCATAAATTAATACCAGGGGAAGGAAAAGAAATACACTGTGGGAAGAGATCACCATAATCAGAGACATAGCACTGTAACAGAGCATACCATACCGAAGGGATGATTGCAAGTAACTCAGCATGACTAAAGAACTGTGTGGCAAGAGGGTCGGAAGGGTGACTGTACAGTATTTGGAATTTCATCCTGATATTACAGAACCATGAAAAGTTTTACCCACTGAGGTAATTTATTTGTAATACTTCAATAATACAGCTTATGTTGGAGTCAGGATATTAAAAGGTTATCACTATAGCTCAGGAAAGAGAAAATGTGAGCCAAAGCGAGGAATATGTAAGTGAAGTTGAGAAAAGAATTTGAAGATATCATGAGGATGAATTGATGGAAATTCACTAGATGTTCAGGGCTGATAAAGAGAGAGTCAAAGCTAACTCAAGGACTTGTGGCATAGATAGGTTCCTGGGTAAACATAGTTATTGACAAAAGGTGACTTAGATTTGATCATTCTTCACATTGTGGACCTCTAGAATTAAATCAAGAGAGGTCTACGCATCAGTGGAGCTCTTATATTTTAAAGGAAACTTAATCTGCACTTCCTTTAAGAAATAAATTTTTACAGAATCAGAGTAAATTTGAGTTTTCTAGGCTTTGACTTTCACCAAATGACAGAATAACCACCACTGATTTTGGCAATCCTATGTCATTTTCCTTCTCACAAAGACTCAGATATGTCATTTCTTTCTAAACACTGTGAATTATTTGATCTGTCCAGTAATTTGACTTTAGGTAAAAAAGAGATCATGGCAAGGAACAGATGAAAGTGCGGTTCAACAAATACGTTACATGTGGACACCTGTTATTCTGCACATAATGAGTTATTTCACAAGTTTCAAGTTGAATGAGCACAAAAGCCCCTGTAGAAACAGAAACATCTTCACCCAGAATGATCTCTACTCTTACTGCACTCTGTGCTGCTGAAAATGAGCTAAACAAGAATATGACTGGGCCCTGTTGGCATTATTTGCATGCAATCCCTGACGCTGTTAACAAAGTGACCTCTGCTCCCTTGTGTTCCTTCCACCTCCCTATTGGCTCGTTCCCTGAACTATCTCCTGCTCCACTCACAATTTTAACTAAGCTCCAGAAGTTCAGCTTTACACCCTGTGTATGACTTTAGTGTAGCTATTTTAGTAAGATCCCTGTAGCAGGCCATACTTCATCTGGGAGGAATCTCAGTACTGGACATATTACTAGGTTACTGGGAAGGCCCAGGACTGAGGATCAAGGTATTTAAAGTACTATCATTTCATCTCATCTTGCCTCAAATTTGCATTCCTTCAAGTGGAAATAGTCACTTCTCAGCTACTACATCATAGTGAAAATCAGATAGAACGATTTTGTTAAATGTTAATTGTAAGCCTAAAATGCTATACAAATGTGAGAGATTATAATTGTCCTCTAGCTTTTGCTCAACCAGTTAACATATTTTGTCAGAATTACATTAAATGCTAACTTTAGTTTATTTCTTTTTTAGTACAAGGATAAAAATACTGGCTTAATGGAGTGTTTATGAGAATGAAAAGGCTAAAGAAGCACATTTCACAAGGCTTTGGAGCACTAAACATTGAATAAAAGATGGTACTCTTGGTAGAAGCATTGCTATTATTAATTTCATGCTCAATGATCCATTCCAATGTAGTCAATGCTTGATTCTACCTTTCCTGTAGGACACAAATGCACTGGTCATTGCACGTTCTGCAGATAGATTGTGCAGGAAGGATGGTGTAAACATACATTGTGTACAGGATAGAGGAGTACGTTGGCCATTTAATTTATAAGTGTGGCCCAGGACATGGCTTTGGCTTGGTTCCTAATACAGAATCACCCATTGCTAATAATTAAGGTTTGATGAGACAGTGAGGCTAAGCTTTCTTAGAATCTAAGCCTCAATGGAATGAGGACGAAAACAGTATCATGTATGCATTTTGAATGGTCATTAGTAGTGAGATTGTTACATGCAAGTAAGTAACATCCTTTCATAGATAAGAAATGCTTACCCTGCCCTCAATTTCAGATCTTACAACTTAAAGATTGACTAAGACTTTAAGGTCCTTTGGCTCAACCCAATAACTGCCCAGATGATAAAAGCTGGCCCAGAAAGGAGATGGCTTTCCAAATGTTATACAGCCTATCAATATAGAAACTAGGCTGAGTCTCCTGACTCCAGCTGGAGCTAACATCCTCTTTCATTCTGCACTAAGTTAAATTGATCTTTGCTGGCCAAGACCACCTTGTTCCTGACTTGCTGCAGCTGAGCACCTGGGTGGTTTCTTATTTGAATCCTGGACAACAGCCAGGCATGTGAATGGGCAAGGAGAGCTGACTCAGATCTTGGAACACTTTGTGCCTAAGGGACTTAGGTACATTCTAAAGGAAGGGTGTGGGCCCTGGACGCTTCCCCATGGCTTCTAAGTTTTGTCAGCTTGACTGGGTGAGTAAGGGGGAAGCAGCATGGTCTCACCTTGCAGGGCTCCTGCTAATTACTTCTGGGATTTGAAGCAGCTTTCCTTACTCATTCCTCTTAGGCTATGCTTGGCCCAGGTAGACAGAGCAGTGAACCAGGCAGCATTCAATGTAGAAAAAGTGAAAAAAAAAAAAATCCCTTGTTTTGCAGGGAAAGTGCTTTATTATTATTTATGTATTCATTCATTCACTTATGTGAGAGATGTTCATTACACAGGGAAGTAATATGGCCCTTGTATTCAAAAAGTTTACAGTAAAATATGAGAGATGCAAGTATAGAACCACATTTTATATGATGAGATATGTGCTACAAGAGTGGTAAACACAAGGCATTGTGGAAGCTCCTGGGAAAACTGTGTGGGGTGTCTCCGTGTTGGGCCTGTATGTGGTTTTCACAAAGATTTTCCTGGACACGATGTTTGAGCTGAATCCTTAAAGATGGAAAAGAAGGGGGCCGGTGAGATGGCTCAGTGGCATAAGCGCCTGCCTGGCAAGCACAAGGGCCCAAGTTCGACTCCCGGTACCCACAAAAAAAAAAAAAAAAAAATGGAAAAGAAGTATAACACTGGAGTAGTGAGGCAGGACAGTTGTACTGTGGAATGAGTAAGTTAGTATGCCCAGCATGGAATCCTATGTAAGGATTATTAAAAGATGCTTGGCATATCACTGTTGACTGTTGGAATTGCTCCATCTGCATTGCTACTGACCAAGCAGAACCTCAGCAAGACTAAGCCATTCTCTGAGACATCAGACACCAAACCATGAGTAGACTTGAGCTTCACTTTCATGTACCTTTTATCCTAGACTCTGAATGGCATGTTCAGAGAAAATGATCTCTAAGCATTCCTCAACTCGAACACAGATCAGAAGTTTGGAACTGAAGTTCTATTTTCTTACAGAAACCATGGTATATATATTGGTTAGGAAACCAGGTTTACCCCACAGATAGCTAGTTAAGCTGTAATGTATCTATAATATTTTAGCAAACTGATTGTAGAACTGATTAGCGAACATAAACAGATCTGTGCGATGAAACGTGCTTTGCTTTGGGATGTCTGGAAAATCTCGGTCATGTTTCTGAAGTGGGAAACAGGAACCTGAAGAAGATGATGGGACCTAGGAAGTTAAGTACTGAGAACACAAAGGACAAATGTGACCAGGCAACCCTGGGCCCTGAAAATGTGGTGAAAAGAATCTTTTCCAGAACAAATTCCCCAGGGCCACCTCTCAGCCCTGTAGTTGCCGCATTCATCCTATTATTTATTTTCTTGCTTTTTTTTTTTTTTTTTTTTTCCCAAGAAACTGCCGTGACATAGCTAAGGTGCACCACTACAGTTTTCTCCTCTCTGATACTCCATGGAGCTTTCTTTCCCTCCTGAAAAACTCACCTCAAAATTTAGAAGTGTCACAAAGAACTAAAAGCTATAAAAAATTAAGAAATAAAAGAAACTCTAAAGTTCTTTACGTTTTCTTTTTGCAAGTAGATCCATTGAAAAAGTCAAGTGTGAAATCAGATCCACCTTTGTCATTAAGGGGCCAAGAATTCTTTGGTTGATGATTTTGGGTTGGTCTAAATTAGTGCCCAGTACAACAGTGTTTAGTAGGTTTTATCTCACTTTTACTTTGAATGTCCTAAAATAAAAACAAGTACAGCAAAATGATGAACAGTTTGTATGAGGGGACGTCGCAGTGTCTGTATTCCTGAGGCACCCTATCACCATACTCCTGGGTGGCTTAGGAACAGAAAAATGGAGTAGGGTGGAAAAAATAATAAAAATTACAGCAAATTCATATTGTACTACCTTTTCACCAATTTTCTCTTCCTGCTCTAACAATAACAACAGCAAGTATTCATCTTATGCACTAGCATTAGCCACAAATGTTTAAATAATTCTAAAAATTAAGACACAGTAATTTAAATGTGGATAATGAGTCAATATAATTCAATATAAATACTGGGAAGGATCTTTGAGAAGATAAAATCCATTTTTTTTTTCATTTTGTCGATGAAGTCATTAAAGCATTCGGCAAGGTCTCAATGTGCTCAGGTTCACGGTTACAAAGGGAGCTGGAAGCACCTTTAGAACCAGAACTCCTGGCTTGATCGATGCCAGCAGAAGTGCTTCTGCAGCTCCAAACCGACGTTGACCTTGACAGTTAACAGAACATTTCACATTCATTATGCACAAACCTCTGGGTTTGCCCAAAATAAGGTTGGGTAAACTGATTTGTATAAAACTGAACAGTTACTGTGACACTTGTAAACAGAACCCAGATTTCTTCGATTCCAACTCTAATGCTTATAAGACGCTGTAAAGATGACCATATGGGGTTTCCCCCCCAAAATTTTACCCATTAAGTAAGCTGAGAATTTAAAAATAAAACATCCCTTCCGTTGAAAATTTCTTTTTTGGGTAGTCCCGCTTAGTAAAAACAAAAAGCCCCCGAAAGTCAAATCTATAAACAGATTTCTTTTCAGAATGAGCGTTATGAGTCATTGGGTTTTTGTTGTTGTTGTCAAATAGGTAGAATTTTATGTGGCCCATCCCATAGCGATGCAAAACACACTGAAATTTGGGCCTCCTCGAACACATAACCTCTGAGTCAAAGATGGAAAAATAGTCCCTTTACCTCGTTTGTGAAACTGTAATTCCATAATGTTCACACATTTTTATTGTTAATGTTGGATCACGTCACTAGAAATTCTAAAAATAATATGGATTTCTATAAATGTTTAAAGAGAAACGCATGGTAACTCGTTTGGTTTGACTCTTCTGTGGAACAAGTTGCTGTTAATCTTTTATTATTATTATTATATTATCATCATTCTTCCTTTAGAGATAAGAAAATGAAGCTCAAAATCTTAATGATAATAACAAATGATAACATAACCCTGTATTTTCTGATTCTAAAACCCGTGCTAAACATTACTTCTGATATATTGCTAACTATATTTTGGCAAACATAGTCCTAAATAATACTTCTATATTTAAGTGTCTATTTGCCTCTCAGTAAACAGTGGCTGTATAGATTTCAGAATGTATATAGCACATACTTTCATTATACAACATTATGTGCTATACATTATTATTAACCATTATGTGTTGTAAAATGAAAGTATGTGCTATAAACATCACCACTGAAAAACTGGTTTTCAAAATGTATTCATAGGGCCGGTGAGATGGCTCAGTAGCATAAGCACCTGCCTGGCAAGCGCGAGGGCCCGATTTCAACTCCTGGAACCCACATACGAAAAAGGGGCCGGTGATATCACTCAGTGGCACGGGCGCCTGCTGGCACACGAGGTCCTGAGGTCGACCCCCAGTACCCACCAAAAAAAAAAGAAATGTATTCATAAAGATACTCTTCCAGGGGCCGGTGAGATGGCTCAGCGGTTTAAGCGCCTGCCTTGCAAGCGCGAGGGCCCGAGTTCGACTCCCGGAACCCACATACAAAAAAGGGGCCGGTGATATCGCTCAGCAGCACAGGCGCCTGCTGGCGCATGAGGTCCTGAGGTCGACCCCCCGGTACACATAAAAAAAAAAAAAAAAAAAAAAGATACTCTTCCAAAACATAAGCTTATTGTTAAATGTTCAACTCATTCTGCTCTTTACCTAAGTGTATGAATTATATAACAACATCAAAAATGTAAAAATTTGTACATATTTCCCTGAACAATGAAGATAATAAAGAGAGAGAGTAATTTAGTGTCCCTATTTTATCTTTATTATCACCACTTTTACTATCCCTTCATAATTGGTCAATGTAAAGTTTTGATAATTTGATTTGATGCAAATAAGACCGTACTTAATCTGCTTTACTATGATATGCAATTTTTTTTCTACTTGTCCTAAGCAGGTAGATTTATTCTCAGTTGCCTGATTAGATACATATCCGTGCAAGTTTATGTAATAGAAGGAAAGCTCACAGCCACAGCAATGTGAGCCTCTCGGGTCCACAGACTGTACACCAGTTCAGTCTTATGTAGACTGAAAAAAATACCTAGTTAATGCTCTATGTTACAGGTCATATCAAAATAAGATACCTACAATCACTATGACTGAGAGCTATGTAGGTTTATTTTGTGAAGGTCAAAATTTCACTCCCTTCTGAAACAGCTCTTATAATTCACACAAAGCTCATTGTTAACAATTATCAGGCAGCAATAAAAAAAAATTGTAAGTGAAATTTAACTTTCATATAAAACAAATCAAAGTATAAAGGTTTTATATCTCATTAAATAAAAAAGAAATTGTATCCATAAATTTTAAAATTTTTTTCTATTAGGATGATTTTTTTGCAAGTAATGGAAATATTATCTAAAATAATTCAAGTGATAAAGAGTTTTTAAAAAATATCTTCTTATATGAGGTCAGTAGTTCCAGGAAAATTAGCTGGTACATCATCACTATTAAAGCAATGCTGGAAATGAAGTTAATGGGATACAGTCAGCAATGTGGTTTACTATACAAAACTTAGTATTTTAGTGGCAAAATGTAACTATAATAAGACTATATCTTTACTAATTCATGTGTCATAAAATATTAATGAAATGCCATTATCTCATTAGATTTCTAAAATTAAACATTGGTCTTTTAACAAATTAAATCTAAGTAAGTCTGTGAGTCTATGAACAATACATTCCTGATTTTGTTTATAATAAAAGACAAATATTTATCCTGCAAGGTGGTTTTAAATCCTTAATTCATTTATACAAAAGCATGGTATATCCTGCTTTGAATTCCTGGAATGACAGATACCTTATAGTATTTCTTTTCCTTATTAAGTGTGATTTAAAAATAATTATAATTTCAACCAAAAGTGATAGAGTGAGAGTAAACTAAATAATAACTTAGTACGTGTCTCTACCTTTATCTCACCATTTACCCTTTAAAAAGTCATGGTATGTGTGTATGCATGTGTGTATATCTATGAAATTTATAAATATATTCTCTATGAAGTACTTACTTCTAGTACATATTTTTTTTATTAGTAGAAATAAGTCCCATTGCTGAAAAAATCAGGAGAGCTAATGTCTGTTGAAGACTAGATCTTACAGAAAGACACACACATACATATACACACACACACAAATATACAGAATTTGGTTATTAAGAAAGTCCCAATAAAAGCAGACAACTCAGACTGCCTGGACCCGAGACACAAAGAAGAATCTTGGTTGATCTGTTATATGTAAAAGGATGAGGAAACCCTCATAGAACATTTCTCTCTCTTGCAGTTGTGAATATAGGCTGGGAAAGACAAAAATTCTAGTTTCTGAAAAGCTACTTAAATACAAAGAGAAAGAAACAAAAAAGACTCATCAAACATTTAAAGAAATATAATGTGGGGGGGAGCGCTTTAATAAACATAAGAACACCCAAAAAGAGTTCCTGGTGTACAAAGATACTTTGAAAACCATAATTAGTATTCAGAGTAATAAGAGATTATCATGTTGATAAACAAAAAATTACTAACAAGAGATCTTGAAAATGAAATCTGTTTGCCAAAATTAGAATCAGAATAAATGGATTTAATAATGGAATAGTTACAGCTGAAGATTAATATGAAAAAATTTTCCAAATACAAAGGAAAATTCTAAGATAAAATAAGAAAAATTAAGAGACAAAGAAAACAGATCAAAATTGTTAAGACTCATCTTAAAAGAGATAAAGAAGAAAATTTAAGAGAGATGATAACTTGATAACAATACTATTATTTCTTCTAAAACTAATAAAATAAATTTCCAGAACTGAAGATGTAATTGTTGAGATTGAAAAGTCTACCAATGGAAAGCAGGATGAAGATGAAAGTCTCCAATCATGCCAGAAAAATCTTAATTGTCAGCTTCAGTGGATTACGAGACTCCTGGAGAAGTGATTGGATCTTGGGAGCTCAATACATACCATGGATTAATTCCTGGTTTTTCATAGTTGAATGTGCTGTTAGGAGAGAGGGTTAGTTGGAGGACGTAGATAATTAGAGAGTGCCTTTGGAGGGTATATCTCTTGCTGATCCTCTTGCTCTGTCTTCTGCTTCCCATTTGCCATGAAGTAATTAATTGGCTTCACTACACCATGCCTTCCCACCATGTTGTTCTGCCTAACCTCATACCCGCAGCAATGGAGACAGCTAATCACAAGACTAAAACCTGGAAAACACTGAGCCAAATTAAACCTCCCCTCCTTTAAGTTTTAGGTGCTGTGTATTTTGTCTCAGCAACAGTAAAGCTGACTAATACACTAGAAACATCAAAGGCCAGACTAGGAAAAATAAATGAAAATTTTCCAGGGAACAAAATGACTTTGTAGAAACAAGAATCAAATTGTCAATGCTGGATACTAGAATGTTGTTGAGTAATGTCTTCCCAACCTGAAATAATGTTATTCTTATCTTCTAATTCCATAAACAACTAAACTCTTATTTAAACACAAAGACAAAATATACTGTATTAATTTCCAGCATGTAAGAACATGAGGAGTATAGCAACTCAAAACTTCTCTAAAAATAATTACTAGTTGCTATAATCCACACAATTTTAAAAAATTAAGACATAAGAAAGATGCAGGTACAAGAAATAATGAGCTTAAAAACAGTACATTTAGAATGTAAAAAGTTATTTATTATAACATACTTAAGTATAAAGCCAATGATTTTATCAACAGGAAATTTGGAAGTTGGTAGAAGAAAAAGGAAAAAGAAACAAAATTTCTTGAGTAGCTCAAGGGAGAGGATAGAGATATGGATTATGTTTACTTCTTAATAAAAATAGTGCTATTTTTTCTATAAATTAGTCCATTTTATTTTAATTATTACTCAGAAGAATAACAAAATGGTTACCTTAGATCCTCTGAGCACATACAACAATCAAATAATTTCGTACCTATTTTTCTCTTAGAATTTAACTAAAGGAAAGAGATAGAGGAACATAACAGTGAAGTAAAAAGGCAAGAAAGGTAATTTTTAGAAAAATATATTACATATCTCTATCTGTATCTATCTCACTATATGGACTATTTTAATTGTAAATGAGAAATTTAAATGTACTTAAATCACAAGGTGAAATTAATCTGAAAGTGCTGATATTTTTTAAATATTTCTTTGCTACAAGAAACATTCTTTTCTTAAAGATTTCTCTTGGTTTAAAAAATCATTTACTCAAGAAAAGAGGTGAATTTCAGCTTCTGTTCCATCATGTATGGAGCTTAGAAGTGTTAACTGCATTTTACCAAGTAAAAAGCTAACCAAAGTAAAAAGTTAGTTTTCTTTTTAGACACATCATCAAAGGCCCTGTGTTTAATTCTCGGTACCACAAAAAAGGGTGTCTCCTCCCACTCCATTTCAAAAACATTATTAATGTACAATATTAAGTATGTCTATAGGTAAACAGTAATGTTTTATCTTTAAATTAACCTGAGTGATAACTCCCTGCATATCTTTTGCTTTTTTCATTCAATATTACTCCTTAGATTTATTGAATTGACAGATTTCAAGAGTGTCTAGGACCTAAAAATTAGTATCTGTCCATTTAATAATTTTAATTCAACCTGGGAACAATAATGTCCTTCTAGAATAAAATGTTTATTTTTTTTTTTTTTTTAGAACAATTAGTAGTTTCCATCACCTTGTCAAAGAAGCTGTGTCTGGGCATCGTGTCGCATGCCTAAAATCTAGTGCTCTGGGAGACTGAAGCAGGAGGATCACAAGTTTGAGCCCCACCTGGGTGACTTAGTGAGACTCTGTCTCAGTGTAACAGAAAGGGCTAGGGATGTAGCTCAGTGTTAAATTCAATCCCCAGTACTGGGTAGAAAAAAAAAAAAAAAAGTTCTTGACCTCTTTAGACACATCAGAGAAAAAACACTACAGAATAAACTACCATCCCCAAAAGTAGAGTGAAAGACAAATAGGTACAGAGAATTACAACTTTACTCAAGCAGAAATCCATGAAGAGAAATGGCTGAGGGAACCAGTACTAGGCAGAAAAACCTAATTCGTAGTCGATGAATTGGTGGAGGCTCAGAAAGGATGAACCAGAAAGATTAAAAACTCCAGTATAAAGGAGCTCTTATGCTTTGGAGGGTTTTACCCCCAGACTCTACCAAGTCCTCCCAGGAATAATAGAGAAAATTATCTTAAGCTTCTAGGAATAATAGAGAAAATTCTCTTAAGCTTCTAGCAGGAGAAAGGCAGAAGGAATCATTCTGAAATACTCCAAAGGATTCTGTTCTTAGCAAGTCCTGCCCTCAGGAGGAACCATTTGACCAGATTCTACCTGCTGTGACATTATCTGAGTTTAATACACCTAAAAGAAGAGAAATATCCAATTCCAGCCCTCTCTAAATCTTCACATGGGTGAGGAGAAAAACACAATTTCAGCCCTGGCCAACTATCTTGTTCTACCTAAGGGGGTAACAACTCAAACCAAACAAAACTAAGAATTGTGTGTGAAATTCACAAGTCCGGAGCCACAGTTCATCTTAAAGCTGATACCTCATAATATGACTGGGAATAGTCATATCTGATCACTACATTTCTGAGGTGCTATTGACCACAATTCCTTTTGCCCCGTTCATCATGAGTAATTTTTAACAAAAAAACTACAAGACAAGCTGTAAAAGGCAAAAAAAAAAAAAAAAAAAAAAAAAAAAAAAGCAGTTTGAAGAGACTCAGTAACCGTCAGAACCAATGTCAAATATGAGAGATGCAATGGAGATATCAAACAAGAAATTTAAAAAGACTATGATTACTATGTTAGGACTACAATAGAAAAGATAAGTAGACAACACACAAAAACAGAAGGATAATATAAACAGAAAGATGAAAATTATAAGAAAGAATCAAAAAGAAATGCTATAGACTTAAAACGCTGTTAACAAAATGAAAAATGCTCTTAATAGGCTGATTAGTAAAATGGACATGACTAAAAAGAGACGCTGAACTGGAGGATATGACGATAGCAACTTCAAAATTTCTAAAAAACAAAGAGAATAAGATGAGGAAAACACAAAAATTATGAAACAACTACAAAACTGTAACACTTGCATCATAGAAATGCTTGAAGGTGAAGGAAGAAAGAAAAGGAATAGAAGCTATATTTGATGAATAATGACAAAGAAATTCCCAAATTAATGTCAGACACCAAACTACAGATTCAAGCGCTTAGAGAACACCACACAGGATAAATAAACAAACAAAAGCTACAACAATCACAAAACTACATGTAGGGATATTATATTCAAACTTCAGAAAATCAAAGACAACAGCCTCATAAAAGAAGCCAGAGAAAGAATGCTTTGCCATAGAGAAGCCAGGAAAAGAATTACATTAAATTTTCTTTCCGAAAACAGGCTTTCAGAAGCTGTAGTTAAATATTTAAAGGGTTAAGATTAAAAACATGTCAGCCTCCAAAACCATATCATATGAAATTATTGTTTTAAAATGAAGAAGAAATAAAGACTTTCTCAGAAAAAGGAAACTGGATAGAATTTATTGTGGGTAGATTGGCCTTTCAGAAAACGTTAACAGATATTCTTTTACTAACAGAGAGAAGTAAAATAATAGAGGTTGGAAACTTGAATCTACAAAAAGAGAAAATCAGGGCCGGTGAGATGGCTCAGCGGCTTAAGCGCCTGCCCGGCAAGAGCGAGGGCCCGAGTTCGACTCCCGGAACCCACATACGAAAAAGGGGCCGGTGATATCGCTCAGCGGCACGGGCGCCTGCTGGCGCGCGAGGTCCTGAGGTCGAACCCCCGGTACCCACAAAAAAAAAAAAAAAAAGAGAAAATCAGAAAATGAGTAAGTGAGGGCAAAATAACAAATTTTATTTTTCTTATACTTAATTGATTTAATAAAATAAGAATATCAACAGTTTATCCAATATATTCAAGTAAATCATGTAAAAAGAAAACAAGAGACTGTAGGAAAGAATTAGAAGTATTTTGTCATTAGAAAGTATTTGCTTTGTTCGCAAAGTAATGTAGTACTATTTGAAAGTGGACTGGGATCAGTTGAAAAAAATATCATCTTACAATCAGTAGTGCAACCACTGAAAAAAGTAAAGAAAAAAAAGAGAAGAAATATAATGATACAAAAGAAGAAACATGGAATCCTTGCAATTGTTCTATTAAAGCAGGAATAAGAATTATGTAGGACCAATCAGGAACAAAGAAGAAGAGCCACAAATAGAAAATGCTAAAAAATACATGGATATTTGTTATAATATCAATAATCATCTTAAATATCAGTAGTCCAAATACTATAATTAAAAGACAAATACTATCAAAATGGATTTAAAAAGCCAACTAAGTTTTGCCCTCAAGAACCCTGCTTTAAATTTAAAAATATGTATAGGTTAAAAGTAAATGGTTGATTTTCTGTGAATCTAAAACTTCTCTTAGAAAAGTTTGTTAACTTAGAGTAAATGCGTAGAGGAATATCTATTCTGATATTAACCAAAAGAAGTCAGGAGTAGTTATTTTAACTTCGGACAAGGAGACTTCAGGTCTTGGAAAGTCATTAGGGATAGATAGGGCTTTATATAATGATAAAGGGGTTAATACTCCACAGACATGTTCCTGAAAATGTATGCATCCACTCACAGCATCAAGTATATAAAGCAAACAGCGAAAGAACAGCAAGGAGAAAAAGATGAATACACCATTATAGTTGGAGATTTAACATTGCTTTACCAGAAATGGCCAGAGCAAGTAGACAGAAAAGCAACAAGGACATAGAAAGGTCAGAGTTGAATTTAACAGCATCATTGATCAACTTCATTATATTTTATTTTATTTTATTTTATTATGATACTGAGGATTGAACCACAGGCCTTCATGCTGAGCTACGTTCCCAGTACTTTTTTTTTTTTTTTTTTTGATACAGGATCTCATCAAGTCACTAATTTGCCCAGGCTGGAACTGCTCTGATCCTGCCTCGGCCTCTCAGTGCTGAGATTAAAGGCTGAGCCACAGTACCTGTGTTCAACTGGATGTTATTCATGTCTGTAGGCAACTTCATCCAATACCAGAATATACATTATGAAGCTCACAAAGATAGACCACATTCAGGGACACAAATACACCTTAAAAAAATGAAAAATGCTAGAAATAATGTAATGTCTGCTTTTAGACCACAATGGAATTAAGTTAGAACTCAGTACCAAGAAGATCCTTGGAAAACCTCCCAAATACTTACAGATTAAGCAGCACACGGGCCGGGGATATAAATCAGTGGTACAGTGCCTGCCTGGCAAGCTCAAAGTCCTGAGTTCGAGTCCCCATTCCAAAAAAAAAAAAAAAGCAGCACACTTCAAAGTCGCATGTGGGCTAAAAAAAAAATTCAATAAAAATTTAAAATATTGTGAATTAAATGGAAATGAAAAATAAGATCAAAATTGTGAGAGATACCAAATTGATAGAAGGGCTATAATGAAATTGTATGGAATTAAAATGCATTTATTAGAAGAGAAAAAAGATATAAAATCAATAACCTAAATTGGGCATGGTGGTCCATGCCTGTTATCCCAGCACTCTGGGAGGTTGAAGAAGAAGACTGCAAGTTCAAGCTTAGCTTCTGCGACTTAGTGAAATGTTCTCTGAGAACAAAACATTTAAAAAGGGCTGGGGATGTAGCTCAGTGCAAAGGCCCTTAGTTTGATCCACAAGCCCCACTAAAACACACACACACACACAGAGATATACACGAATAACTTAAGGTCCTACTTCAAGAAACAAAAATAAATAGATAAATAAATAATACACCAAGTTAAATTCAGAGGAAGAAAATAAATAGCGTAAATTAGAGCAAAAATCAATAAATTTAAAATAAAAAATCAGTGGAGAAAATCAACCAACGCAAAAGCTAATTTTCCGAAAAGATGAATAAAATTGATAAACCTCTATCCAGGATAATGTTAGGAGGGCAAAAGGGAGAGAAAAAGAGAGAAAGAGAGAAAAAACTATTAATGTTAGAAATAAAAGACATCACTACAGAGTCCATGGACATTAAAAGAAAGATATAGTTGAACAATTATTTGACCATAAATCTGATAACCTAGATAAAATGAACCAAATACCTAAAAGAAACAATTTACTGAAACTCTCACAAGAAGAAATAGGCAATCTGAATAGGCTCACATTTATACAGGAAGTTGAATTAGTACAGTGACTTTTGAAAACAAAAAAGCACCAGACTCAGATGGATTCACCAGTAAAGTGTACCAAACATTTAAGGAATAAATTTTATCAATTACCTGCAGCCTCTTGCAGAAGGTAGAATCAGAGGGAAGAGTTCCTATTTCAAATGCCTGAGGCCAATATTAGTCTAACCCAATATATCACCAAAAGAAAATACAGACCAATATCTTACTAACATAGAGGCAAAAACTCTGAATATATGAATAAATTAAATTCAAGAAGGTATAGAAATAACTCTACACGTATGACCAGGTAAGCCTTGTTGCAGTTAGTTAGTTTGAAAATCAAGTAATGTAATCTATCACATTCACAGACTAATGAAGAAAAATTATAAATATGGTCAGATCACAACAGTCAGGAAAAGGATTTGACAAAATGTAACTCCCTTTAATGATAAAAATTCTCAGCAAACTAGGAGAAGCGTATAACTTTCTCAATTTGATAAAGAATATTTACAAAAATTAGAAGTTTACATAACATTTAATTATGGTAAACTTCAAGCTACTATCAGGAAGAATGCATGGATTACCCATCTCATCACTCTTTTTCGAGATGTGCTAGCTAGTGCAATAAGACAAGAAAAAAAGGTAAGAGTATGAAAATTAAATCAAATTTTCTGTGCTCGCAAGTGGCATGGTTATCTGTGTAGAAGATCTGAAAGAACTAGCAAAAGATTCTAAGAATTAGAATCAATTAGAACAAGTTTTCAAGATAGATATTTAATATAAAATAATCACTTTTCTATTTAAGAGCAATAAAACAAGTAGAATTTGAAATTAAAACCACACTACCATTTACAAAAGTACTTAAAAATGAAAAACTCAGATATAAACCTAACAAAATATAGGTAAGGCATATCTGAAGAAAACTCAAAATTCTGGCTAAAAAAGCAAAGTAGAAATAACTAAATGGAGAGACATTTCATGTTTACTGATAGTAAAATTGAAAACTATAAAGTTGTAATTTCTTCCTAACTTGATATTTACAAACTAAACATAGTCCCAAGGTTTTAGCAAGTTATTTTATAGATATCAAAAGTTGTTTCCAAAATTTATATGGAGAAGAAGAAGATCCAAACGAACCAACTCAGTATTGAAAGAGAAGAACAATTTAGGATAACAGACAACATCCAAATTCAAGACTTACTGTAAGCTACTGCAATCAAGATTTTTCAGTATCTATGAAGGAGCAAATAGACCAGTGGAACAGAAAAGAGAGGATAGGGATACACTCACAGAAATATACACAACTGATCATTGACTGAAGAACAAGGACAATACAATAAAGTAAATGTAGCATTTTTAGCAAATGGTCCTGGAACAACTGGGTATCAACATGTTAAAAAAAAAAAAAGCATCTAGATAAAGACGTTACAAACCATACATTTGATTTAAAATGTATCAGAAATCCAAATGCAAAACGCAAAACTATAGAATTTCTACAGTATAACATAGGAGAAAACCTAAATAATCTTACATATTTCAATGACTTTTTAAATGCAACATTAAAGGCATAAGCACAAAAGAAATAACTGACGATTGGATTTTGTTAACATTAAATCCTGTGGTTTGAGAAAGATAATATGAAGACAATGAGAAGATAATCCAAGGACAGTAGAAATATTTGCAATAGACATAGCTGCTGAAAGACTTTTATCCATCATACATGTAGAGTTCTTAACACTCAGCAATAGTTTAACAACATGATTAAAATGTGGGAAAAGAACTGAATGAACACCTTACTAAAGAAAATAAACAAATGCCAAGTAAACGTATAAAAAGATTCTCAACTACATATATCGCTATGGAATCACAAATGAAAACAAAAATTAGATGCTACTACATGCCTGTTACAATGGTCATAAGACACTGACTACACCAAATGCTGGTGAGATAATGAAAAACTGAAACTCTGATTAATTATAGGTGGGAATGTAAATTGATAAAGAGGACAGTTAGGCAGTTTCATAAAAAACTGAACGTGTTCTTACCTTATGATCCGGCAACCATGATCTTTAGTATTTTCACCTACACATGAATGTGTTTAGAAACTTTATTCATAATTTTGAAAACTTGAAAGTACCCAGGATGTCCTATTGCAGGTATAAGGAGATCACTCTGGCCTTCATGCTGTTTCTTAAACAAAAAAAAAAAAAAAAAAAAAAAAAGAGGGAATTTCCATGTGAAATATGTCCTTCCTATACTAGAAGAAAAAAAAAGCAATTTTTTTAATACTCAAGGACAACATAGTTGAGGCCACAGGAATTCTGTACAGGTAAGCCTTTTCAAATTAATATTTATCTTCCTAGTTACTTTTCTACCCAATTATGTACCTTAACCCAAAACCCTTTCCCTTATATTCTCATAATTTGTTATTCTTTTTTACAAACACCATAAATGTATTTGTTTGTAAAATAAGCAATAGATATTAGCATGTTCTCAATTAATCACCTAAATTTATGGAAGGTGGTACTAAGTTTTCAAATGTAACTTAGGTAGATATTAATAAAGAAAATATAAAAAAAGCACTCTTCTTACTTCTATAAAAAAACAAATTTTCCTAACAAAATAATTTGTCAAATTCAGTATGTAATTATCTGATGATACCTGCTTCACCTCCTTATGAATGCTTCCATGCTATATAAAACATGTATTAAATAAATCTGTATGCTTTTCTCCTGTTAGTCTATGTTACATCAATTTAATTGTCAAAACTCAGCTGGGATCCTAAAAGAATGGAGGTAGAATTGTGCCTTCCCTGAACATGAAAGGATATAGAGAAACTTTAAATGCATATGACTAAGTGAAAGAAGCCAATCTGAAAAGAGTACACACTATGATTCCAACTATATGACATTCTGGGAAAGACAAAGCTATGGAGATAGTAACAAAAAAAAAAAAATCAATGATTTCTGAGGGCTGGGAGAAAGAAAAGGATAAACAGAGAACAGAGGATTTGGGGGCAGTAAAACATTCTGATGTTGATATTCTGATTACATGATGAAAATGTGTTATTGAATATTTTTCAAAACCAAAAGAGTATACAAAACCAAGATTGAGCACAGACGTGAACTATGGACTTTGGGTGAAGATGTGCCAAAAGGGTGCATAAATTGTTAAAAACAAACAAACAAACAAACAGAAAAGATGCCATTCAATGCCAGATACTGATAGCATGGAGGTTGTGTCTTTTGAAGGTATAAGGTGCTTGGGAATCTTCATTTTTTGCTCAAATTTGATGTAAACTTAAAAAGGCTAAAAAAATGAAGTTTATTAATTTAATAAAGAATATATTTTAAGTAAAGACAGGTTCAGAGATCGCATGGCCAGTGGATGAGTATTTGAGAACTCTAACAATCATCCTTTCAGTCCTCCTCCCGTTTTTATTTCTGTTAGTTTTTCATTGGTTACATTTATAAAGTATGCATTCTGTTCTGTTACCATAATTAGCAGACTTGTTCGATATTTATTGTGTTTAAGTGCAGCCACCGCTTAGCAGTCTTTTTGTTTTGTTTTAATCATACTGATTTTATTCCTGACTACTGTATTTTGATTCATCCTTTAGTTGACTAGATTTTGCTGTAGTGAATATTTCACAGAAAGTCTTATGTATAATACTGCCTGAATTCCTTTGTGTGTGAGAATATTTCTCTATTACTGTCTTTATGCATGAGTGACATCTTGGCTAGTAGCTTCTTCAGTCACAGCTTTTTTGCTTACAAATCTTGCAGACACTGGTCTGTTATCATTCAGAAAGAATGCTTATTGGAGCAATGTCTGATTTTGGCCTGAATTTTATCCCTGGTAGATTTCCTTTTTCTAAGGGCTGGAACAATTCTGTTATTATTTTTCTTCATATTTTGCTGTCTTCTTCCTTCTTAAAGTAAAGATTACAAATATGATTCAAGCTGCTTATGTTATTCTCCCTAATCCTCGTCCCGTTTCCCACCCTCACAGAACCTCTATTTTGACATTATGTGAATTCATCAATTCTGGGAAGGGTGCTCTGCTTTACTGTACAAACTCCAAGTGATGGTTTTGAGATGGGGCCATGCTGATATATGAAGCTTTGGTTTATAAGTATTAACTGTGCATTCTTTTGATAGATATTGGGTTGCTTACAACTCTTCACTGATAATGGTTTTGTCACTATCGTTCCAGTACTCATCCATAAAGGCACAAATACAAAACTATCTTTTAGGAAGAAATTGATGGGCCAAAGAACATGTTTATCTTCAGCTTTGTTAGATATACCGAACATGATTTTCTGTAATACGGTTTACTACTAGCAGTACTACAGAATTCCCATTTTACCACTTACTCTTAATATAGTACATGACACACAGCACGATGACAAATAAATTTTAATATTAGTGAGTTTGTGGCAAAAAGTGAGCCTCATAAAGTGAGCTGAGAATGTTTGCCTGCATATTCTGGTTAATGCAATCACAATGGATACCTTGGAGTATCTGCAAAAATAAACATAGAAACATAGGAACTCTGCATATTCAGGAAGGAGTGTTTGATTATAAATTCAATTTTTTTTTTTTGTGGGTACCGGGGGTCGACCTCAGGACCTCACTTGCCAGCAGGCGCCCGTGCCGCTGAGCAATATCACCGGCCCTTTTCTCATATGTGGGACCTGGGAGTCGAACTCGGGCCCTCGCGCTTGCCAGGCAGGCGCTTACGCTGCTGAGCCATCTCACCGGCCCGTAAATTCAATTTTTATAATTGTTATTAATTTAATTCATGCTTGTTCTTTCTAGAGTCAAATTTATATTTTTTCTAGAAAAGAGTCATGCTCCCTGGTTATTATTATTTATTGGCAATTTAGTATTCTTTATTAAAGATTTAATATTTATTATTGAATATTTAGTACTTTTATTCACTGTATTTTCTGACTTTTCATGATAGAGATCTGTCTATTGTCTCAATTTTGTTTTCTTAATGTATTTGCATTTGGTTTTGTTGTTAGGGTTATATTTCACTTATTTGTGGTTCATACCATTCATATTTCCTTTCTCCAAATTTATTTACTTTGGCATAATTTTTCTTTGTAGTTTCTTGAGTTGCTCGTAATTTGCTCATGAATTTATGACTTAAGATGTATTTCTTCACTTGCAAACATACATGGTTGTTGAATTTGAGGTGCACATTGTTTTACAGCGATATTTTTAATTACATCTTATTTTACATCATAATTCCACTTTATTCACAATTTCTAAAACTTGAAATTGCTAAGAATTTGGCCTAGATGATATTGATTTTTGAAACTTGGTGCAACTTCCTTTGTGACAAATTGCTTATTAAGTTGTGAAGAGTATTTAGATGACATAGATAATTTTGCCTTCAAATCTTCTACATTTAGTGCTAATTTTTTTCTGATATTTTAGTTTACAGTATATTTTGTTAAAAATCTCCCACCGTGCATTTGAATTTGTCCAATTCGCCTTGTGTGAAATATATATTTTGAGGCATTGTGGTTTAGTAACTACAAGTTTATGGCTGTGATACATTGCTAAATTGTTGCATTTATCAGTACTATTACATTATTTTGTGCCTGTCTGAATCCCATTGAACTAAAATAATAATTGGCATTTTGTTGCAAGTAAATATTTACAAAATTATACAAGATATTTTAGCTTACAGAATCATCTGTATAACAATTCTCATGTTTCATGTATTCCCAGTAGTTTTAAGAAAGAATTTTATGTTCCTTAGAATTCTAGAATCCATGAAAATAATTAACTGGGGCAGTTCATGAGATATCACATTGGATTAATGAGAGAATGTTTGTGGTTCTGATGTGCTCACACACATTCACATGTGTATTAATATAACACAATTTTAAAAATTTGGGACTAGATAAATAAAATTTATTAGACTGTAACTTTACAAGTGTAGTAAAGAGGTCATTCTCTGAATCCTCGTATTTTTAAAAAACTTTAGTTGTGATAGTTGTAAGGGGAGTGAAATAATTTTGTTATTTCACAGAATAATTGCTTCCATATTGAGTAAGAATTCATTGGCACTCTCACAAAAGTGATATGCAATATTCTTGAAAAGCCTCTCTCTTATCCAAGTTAATCTCCTCCATTGCTATCTTGCATATGGTATTAATGTACCAAAAAGCTTTATTTCTGGGTAGCTGGGCAAACTTCAATGATACCTTTAATGGAATTCTCATGACTTTTGTGTGTTTCGGTTTTTTCTTACATCAGTATACACAATGGACAAATACTTAATGAATTTAATGAATGAATTCATGGTGCTGATTTGTAACAGGACCCGGGTCTCAGGACAGGAAGAGGCCAAAGGATAATGATTTGAGCTCAAAAAATCTCACATTTTAGTGGTGGACACAAACAGTGAATGACGAGGCAATGTGGAAATACGGGAGCACACCAGCGATTGTCATTACGTATGCCAGTAGTCTGTAGGAAAGGACTTAGTGTGAGAACGCTGTACAGTTGTAATGGCACAGGACTCAAATGTCAATGCACGAGACAAGTGTGACAAGATACTACAAGTGAGGGAAGGTCGTTCTATGAGAAGGAACCATGCGGGCAAGAAGAAAAGATCTGGAAATAAACCTTCCTTAGCTAGAAAGAACAAGTAGCCTTGCAGCAGAGAAATTTCCTCTATTTTCCAGGGCAGGATTGTAGTATCCCTCACCTGACACGAGACACCAGCAAGCCCAGGGTCCTCTGCTGCCACCGGGTTTTCCACTGTGAGTTTGAATCGTGGGTTTGGACCTCTCACGTGTCATCGCTCAGTCATTTCTCACTCCCACAGCCAGTGAGTTCTGTGCCTCGTTCCCCCACCCTCACCCCATGCTCCTCATGCTCCTGGACCACATTGGGCCCCAGGAGACCAAGGCTAAGTTCTCACTGGTATCAGCCACACAGGTATTTCCACTCCAGGCTTTCCTGGAAATCCCTGCCAAGGTCTCTAAGTTCTCTAATTCCATTAGTCTATACGAAGATCAGATTGCCTCCCCAAAAGTTTTTGTTTGCAGTGGTAAAAGTGTCAGAGTAATTTTCTAGGGTCTCATAGTATTACATATTCATTATCTTGGGGATCACTTCTCTCATCCACCTCAGAAATATTTTCTTTTTGTTAATGTTTTAAATTATAGAACAATTTCAAGCATATACAGAAGTAGAGGAATTAAAACAACCCTCATGAACCCATCTTCCAGCTTCAGCAATCATCTACCTAAAGCTAAACTTATTTTCTTGATCCTCCTACTCATTCCCCACAATATTGTTTTAAAGCAAATCCCAGAAATGTTGCCATTCTATTTGTAAATATTTAAGTAGTCTGTATATAATAGGGATTGTTTTTTTAAGAGAAGCACAATACTATCATAACAGAAACCAAAATATTATCACCTATCTACATAATATTCACATATTTCATGCTTCCTTGAATGCTTAATAAATTTCTTTTGAAACACTTCATTTGTATTGGGATCTGTTGCTATTTCTCTTGATTGATACGACTTCAAGACTATTTTAATCTACAGCTAATGTCTTCATCCACCTTCACACTCCACCCTCACCCTCCATAACCTTTCCTTGAAGAAACCAGGTCATTTTTCTTGTAGATGTTTAGGTGTTTAGATCCTTCATATGGACTGTGGATTCCCACTATACACATATATAAAATATCCTCCTTTTTAATTTATTTTTCAGATTTCTTCCCACTGCAAACTACATTAGTACATGAGGCATAAATCTCAAATTGGATAGGCTAAAACATATTTTTTCACAGAAAAGTCTAAAATAGATGTTACTAATTCTCTGTCAGTGACTCTCCTCTTTACAGTGATTGAGAGATCTAGAATCTTTGCCTTTTGTGTCTCTACCATACTTAAGCCTTTTGAGTTTCTAGGCAGATCTCATTCTGTCAGCAGCTGCAGGGAGGAGAAAGGCACATGGATCATCCCTTGTGGGAGGTGTTTACTTTTTAATATACCAGACTTGGGTGCAGAGCACACCACTTCCTCTCATATTTCACGGCTACACTTCACTGCAAAGGAGGCTGGGTAGTATGTTTTGCTGTGTGCCAGGAGGCAAAGGAAACAAAATAATGTAAAATCATCTGGCCTATGACTAAGAGACGTCTAAGAGCTGTCTCTAAGGCCAAAAGAATAGTCTTTTACAATCACCCTGCTCTAATATCTGTTTTCTTAATTAGTAAATTTATATTCAACTTAGTTTGCCTGGGTAACATAGCAGTGTTGAAGGAAGTACTGGGGTTGAAGCACAAAAATGTCAGTAACAATTCTGAAACTTTTTTCCTGCCATGTAATGTAGTATTTACTTATAGTAGGATTGAACTGGGCTCTTTGATCTACCACTATCCAATTGTATAAATATTTATAACATAATTTCTCTTAACCTTGTTTTCTGCATTTATAAAATGACGCTAATTGTACTTTATTCACAAAGTTGTAGTAAGAATTTAGTGGAATTATGTATGTAGAGATTTTAACATCATGCCTGAAGTGAGATGGATATTTGATAAACAATAGATAGAGTAAGCGAACGATGACTTTTTACTTAATTGTTGATTCATTCTCCATTATTGGTACTGTAGACCAAGCATCTACACATATCTACCCCATTTTCTGAATGTAGTCATCAGAAGTAGTAGTTTCAAATACGTGTATACTTATCCTGAATATTGAACAACTAATAAATTTAGAAGCAGATTATTTATATTAGTATAGAAACATAGAATGTATGCCATTTGAATTAAATGTGGTATTAACATTTTTAAATGAATTATTTCCTTTTAAAATGGGTTCAGATTGGAATAATTTTTATTATTGCTGTGCTTTTCATTTTTTGTTTGATTTGCTTTGAACTTATCAGCTTTCTTGACATATGCTAATTTTCAAATGCCTGGAGAGGAGAATTTGTCAAGGTAACTTGCCTTGCCATTTTCCCCAGCAGGCTGAGGGATCCAGCTGGAAATAAGACCAGCTGCTCTTGGTGTCCTAGTTTAGGTCACTTAAAACACAGCTTTAGCTTTATCCTTTTCTAAGTACAGACATTTCAAGATCACTTGGAATGGGACATGACCCATCTACTTTATATTTAGTTGCTACCTGTACTGAAGATAGACTGAAGGGATGGGGGTAGGATGAAGGAAAGGATGCAGTAAGAGCCTATTGGTGCCAGGTCAATGGTATCTGTATTTTTAGAGTACATTTCACTTCCAACAATGTGTCCGCAATATCTCAGTATTCTCAATCATGTCAACACCTCAAAAGTTATGTGATTAAAAAAAAATTAGATACTATTTCCTTGGAGTTGAGGAGACTGGAATTGGACCTATTCAGCTATGTGGGCTCCTCCCCTCACCGAGAACCTGCTTTCCTATGGTGGAAGGGAGCCACCATGCCACCGCCTGCTAACAACCTATTTTTATGTCCAGGAAGTAGTTATTGCAGAATCATGAGAATTAGAGATGGAAAGAATTCACTAAACAGTCCATTACAACCTGAGGCCACTTAAGCAGAATTTTTAGTCTGCTCTCCGAAGGTGGTTTGGGCCACCAAATTCCTCTCACTGTGCACTGAGTTCAAGTCGTCCAAAGCTAAAATTCTGTCAGCTTCATAAACAAAAGCACAGAGGTGCTTAACAGCTGACTCACGGTTAGATTTAGATGGACTGACACCTCATGAATGAAGCTACCTTTCTACAGTTGGATTATTTCTTTGCAGAACAGTTAATTTTATTAAAATAAGAACCAAATCCATTTTACAGTGGCAGGAATATGTAAACATTTAAAAGTCAACCAAAGCAAAAATTCAATATAAAGACATAAATCAATGAACCAGGAGACATAAATCAAAATTATCTTTAAGACAATGGTATTTATTTTGCCATTATCATCCTGAATATGTACCTGATAGCCAAATTAGATCATAGAATCTGAAAACAAGAAAAACGTTGAAATCTCTAAATAGGCATCATAAATTTTACTAATGATAAAATGAGGACCCAGAGAAATTAAAGAACTTGCTTAAGATGTCCCAGAAAATTGTTAACAAGATTCCCCTTGGGTTCACAAACCAGAGATCTGTGTGCTATAGAATAATACTGTCAATTAATTGAGAACTCTGCAAATATCTAACTGAAGTTTCCAAATATTATTTTTAATCAAGTTTCTTCAACAGGATTTGGCATGCTCTCTGGTGAATTAGAAGTCTCCAATGAACCTAAGAGTGAATTAAGCTTGTGGAGAAATGGTTAAGATTGAAGAAATTATGCACTGTACTCAAAAATTCCACTGACCTTAAGTTATATGGGGATGTAGGCTCCGAAGTTGGAAAATAAATAGTACAGTATTTTAGTGCAATGTCTGACTCTGAATTGTTAGGACTTCTATAAAACTACTGCGTTAAATTAAATTATTCCCTCATCACTGTGAAAGTTTACTAGTTTGCCTGCCTAGTTAATCTTACTCAATAAAGATTTTTGAAAAAATTTTGCAATATGTTTAGTGAAAAATTTTCACCTCCTTAAGTTCAGAGCACGTTTTACATTGGAAGAAATTACTGAGGAAATGTTAACCAGGAACATTTATTTGTTTTACAAATGACTATACGTAATATTTGAGGAGTTATGTCCCACTGCTCTAAAATATTAAATGTATACATTTAGTTTAAAAAGTCAAATATGAAGAAATACTTTAAAAAATAATAAAACCTCTGCAATAGCCAGAGTTTTCAGCACCACGGAAGGAATGGGGTATACATATACATGTATATAAATAATAAACAATGTATGTAGAATGAGGGATTGGCTCATGTAATTATAGTTGACAAATCCCAAGATCTGCAGGATGAGTTGGCCAGCTGGACACCCAAGGGTGATACTGGCTTGGGGTCCAGGAAGAGCCAGTGTTTAAGTTTTAGCCATAAAGTAGGAAAAAGCCAATAACCCAGATCCAAGACCATTAGCAGAAAAAGGTCTCTCTTCTTAGGGGGAGGATCGCCATTTTTATTCTGTTCAGGTCTTCAGCTGGTTAGAGAGATCTACCTATATCAGGGAAGGCACTCTGTTTTATTCAGTCTATCTATTTAAATGCAAATCTCCTCCAAAAAATACTCTCACATAAACATACAGAACAATGTTTGCCTAATATCTGGGCATCCCAAGACCTTATCAAGTCATCAACACATAAAATTAACCATCATATCCCCTACTGAAAGGGCCTATATTTACAGAGGAATTTGTAGCCTGGGAACTTACCACATGGAAAACATAAAAGAAAGAGTAAAAAAGGGTTATAATTTTAGGAAAATCTTTGCATTAAAAGTTACTTTGTCTAGAAAGTCCTGTGAAGGAATAGTGACCTACTTGTTTTAGACAAGTCTATTTCTGTACACTGTGCCTTGAACAGGCTACTTTCTCACTCTTTCCTCCACAAAATGGTTTCAAAACCATGTTTTGGGATGTCTATATCCATAGAGACACACACATGTATATTTATATTTTTAATTATTTTCCTTTATTTTTCTCACATTTTATTAGTGTATATTATTGAGTTTACTTATATATTTATACATACATGTGTTGGTTTATGATTTAATTGAAGTGATAGATTATACAGAAATATAGAAATGGGCATTATGTCAATGTATCTGGAATGTTTTTGTTCTACATAAGAAATCTTTATTAGCAAGCATCATAAACACTGAACTGTTTTTATTAAAAATAGAACTACAATAAGATGTACTTTAAATGTATGTCAGACAAGAGCCTTACATAACTTACTGGTTAATAGAAAAAAGTTTAAATTCTTTTCCTGAAGTTTCCATCTCTACGCTCCCTCCACAATCTTAAAGTGCTTTAATGAGAGCACGTGTAACTCATTACTGCACCTTTCATTTAGATGCTGGACTTTCTCCAGTGAACTTGTCTCTCAGGACAGAAATATATCTTTTTTGTTTTGTTTTGTTTTTTGGTACTGGACATTGAACTCAGCACCTTGTGCTTGCCAGGCAGGCACCATGCCACTGAGCTATATCCCCGGCCCTAGGAGAGAAATATATCTATTTTTCTTTACGTCCCTGGATAAGTCCTAATGCAAAATATATAAAAAGTTTTTAAATTAATTAAGGAAAATTAAGATCTATATTTTTGTGACATTACCATTCTATGTCTGTAAATTTATCAAGTCTGTATCTTACTTGATTCAAGGAAAATAATATGAAGAATGAGAATTAACAATGATTACTTGGCTACGTCATAGCTATTGCATTAATCAAATTAAACCAAGACTGTGATTGTGTGTAGTAAATTGTAATTGGCTTTTAAAAATGAATTATTGGGCCGGTGAGATGGCTTAGTGGCTTAAGCGCCTGCCCGGCAGGCGCGAGGGCCCGAGTTCGACTCCCGGAACCCACATACGAAAAAGGGGCCGGTGATATCGCTCAGTGGCACGGGCGCCTCCTGGCGCGCGAGATCCTGAGGTCGATCCCCCGGTACCCACAAAAAAAAAATGAATTATTGTTCAATGCAAGTTTTAATAAATTTTAGTAGTCACCAATTGACTAGACAACAATATTGAATAAAGAATAAATAATTAGGATTGCAGGAAAGCGCTTCAGGTATTAGGAAGTTTTTTTTGCTTGTTTTTTGGTTTTTTTTGTGGGTACCATGGGTCGACCTCAGGACCTCACACACCAGGAGGCGCCCGTGCCACTGAACGATATCACCAGCCGTTTTTTCATATGTGGGTTCTGGGAGTCGAACTCGGGCCCTTGCACTTGCCAGGCAGGCACTTATGCCGCTGAGCCATCTCACTGGCCCAGGAAGGATTTTTAATTTAATAACTAATACGACACTAACAACTTTCCAGAAAGATTACCTAGTAATGTGAGAAATCAGTGTGATAGAAGTAAAACTTTCACCAAGCACTTCATTAATTTCATACATCATGTTACTTCCGTCACTGGCATCTTCATGGGTGTGCTATTTTTCTTAAATTTAGTTTACTCAGAGCATGGATTTAAGAAGCTTGTTAAGATGTACAGAATCGAGTCACTTTTATTCTGTTTCACATATTGTTTCCTTTCCTGCATCTCTTCCTGTTTAGTGGCTTTTCCACTGTTGGTAGAATTAATGTTTACCACATTGCCTCCCTTAAAATCTCATTTAGAAATGTTACTCGGTACAAAACCCCTCACTGGTTAATTGATTAGCTTATGTTTCTCTTACATCCTACACTTTCTAGTTGTATGGTTCCTGGGGTAAGCTTGGGAAATTCCCTATAACCCAACCTGAGATCATAATGTAGAACATGTAGGACAAGAATATAGCACTCATTCAATGAAGCCTCTAATTTAGATCCACGGAAGACACACAGTAGAAATCAAGTCTACTATCTTCAACGAAGGATGCATGATACCAGAGGAACAAGAGCAAGAGAGAAAGACAGAAAATGTTGAAGGTCACTCAGTTTATCAGTGTCAGAACCCAAATTAGATCTTCAATTTCTTGACTCCTAATTTAGAGCTCTTTCCAGCGAAAAATTCTCTCTCCTTTTCTGGTGCTAAAGTTTTAAATACTCTAAATTGTTTAATACTTTTAAATGGCCTGGTGTAAATTCCTAGTACCATTAAACTTCATTCCTCTTGGGGACATCTTGACACACAACCCTAAGCCAATCATTTTAATACAAACCCAGGAACTAAGGAACGTTTGTGTTACTGACTGTGCACATCAGTTACTACAAGTATCTGCAATTTTAAGGTCTCTTTATGGATCACATTTCCATGCAAGCTGCACTACAGTGACCCAGACACAACACTGACAGCTGTAGTGTAAATAAATAAAAACAGAGTATTTTGATCTTAATGGTGGGGGGAGGATGAGAGGGTGGGGGGTTGGGGATGAGAAGAGAGAGAGGCAGACAGAATGAAATGGTCACAGCTGTGAAAAGAACAGATGCTGGCCAGGAGAGAAGGAGAGTGAGAAGGAGAGGAGAGAAAAGATTAGGCTTCTGCCAATGTCAGAAATGTTGAAGCTCTTGGAAAGGAATACACATACTTGGGACAGGTGGGAAGTGTTTACATTAAAACCAGAATATCAAATGCCTTCCCAAACACTGGCCAGATCATTAAAGACCCAAGTTGACCCAAAGGAAAAAGCTGAGGTCCTCGCCTGGAAAGCCTATTACAGGGAGAGCATCCAGAATTCTTTATATTCCATTCAAATGACTGGATATCAGTTGTGTGTTGCTGGACGTCAGCTGTGTGCATTGACATATTATGCTGTGTGCCAGTGACTCTCACAGGGCAACCCCCTGAGCAGTACCATGAGCATCACCAAGGAAATTGACAGAAATGTAGATTTTCCGGCCCCTTTCAGATCTACTGAATCAGAACCTTTGGAAGTAGAATCGGAATTATATGATTTAGTACATCTTCCAGGAGACTCTGATGGATGTTTGAGATTGAGATCTTCTTCTTTGCATGCCTAGTACTTCTCAATTTCCTCAGGATACTCCATAAGCCTGCTGCCCCCAGTCAACAGGTCTGTACTTGACTTCACACCTGGATCTGTTAGAGTTCTACAGGACCTATTTCCTGATATTAGCAGTCCAAGACTCCACGCAAAGGCAGCTGAGGCAGGAGACTGTGCAGGTTGTATGGCTAACAGCTGAGGCACCAAAGGAGGCACCTGTAGGGAGGAAGGAGGGCTGAAATTCCTGCACTGAGATTCATTGTGGTCAGTACACACTGTAAGCAGAAACTGACCCAGTGCAAAGGCAAGGTCTTCAGTCTTGAGGCCATTCACAATAGCCTCTGCAGTGCCTTTCGTTTGAAGACTACGAAACATTTTCCAAACCACTAAGTTACTAAATTTGAGCACACCAGTGTTGAGAGAAGCTTGGGAAAATTTGGTTTGGAGGAAGTTCAGTTTAAAATAAAGAAAACTTGTTTTCTATCTCTTGAAATTATTCTTAGGCAAATATGTATCTGGTAGCTAGAACGTAAGAAATCTAGCTCTTCCTGTATGCACCTTCTACTAATCCCTGGGCCATCGGATAGACACTTTTACTCTCTGCTATCAAGATTCCTCTCCTATTAAGTGAAAATCTTGGTTAGAGAGGATATTTAACACCCTTTTCATCTATAATGTTTCTGTAATGGATCTGGCTGATTAGTTGAGCCAATTAGAACAACTAATTACACAGGGTTCCATGTTGAATTCTCCATATGGTCTGTAGGGCTTGGTTCAGTATTCTATAAACTTGTGTATTAGAGTCCAAATGACTCTGGTGGTTCCCTCTGCATGAGATGGCATAGAAATATTCATTACCACTTTGGGGAAAACAGTAAAGTACATGTTGCTTAGCACATAGAAGTATTAAGCTCCTAACTAGAAAAAGTCACAAAATTACTATCAAAGAAACCATTTTCTCTAAGCCCAAAAAACCATTTTTTTAAAAAATTTCATTAGAGATTTTTTCCAATATGTTCAGTTCTTAGAATATATATCTCAACACATTTGAGTCTCACTTTGCCAAAAGACACAATTCTAATGTCACAGAATGTAATTACTTTCCTTCTTAGAAAAGTTGGTGTTAGGAGAGGAAGAGAGGATGAGTATTTATTTAGTACTGAGTCTGTGTGGGAATATGGTAGATGACTTACCAGGACTACCATTTCACTTACTGCATGGAAAGTTCAAGTCCTACTCATCTCAGTTTGTCAATGGGAGACCAGAATTCTCAGAAAATGACCTAAGATGACAGGTCACACCATGAGTTAAGAGCAGACCTATCTAAGACTAAACATCCATATTAGTCTTAATTGCATTAATATATATTCCTTAAAGTTTCATTTTCCTTCCAGAAAAAAATAGAGGCAAAACATTTGAAAGGAAAACAAAAAATGTCCTTCACATTTTTTTTTAGTTTTTTTCCCCACTACAAAAATAAGTATATAACCTTGTAAATAACGAAATCTTCAAGGATATTTAAAGATTAGCTGAACAGAGTGCCAAGATAATCACTGTAATTAAGGAATTCTACTTGGGAATTCTAGAAAGACCCTGCTGTTTAGGCTTTGGAAATCACAGCAGTCACATTTTGTAGATACAGAATCATTTCTTACTATCGACCAGCCACTATGGAATGACCTAATTTAGCCCTCAAAATCAGCATGAAAATAAAGCTGTTGTAATGCCAAAAAACATATATTTATGCTTTTATAAGAGTAAAGGAGGCAGGAATCACTAGAAATCATCTAAGATGTCTGCCTATGACACCCATCTGAAACCCATGAAATTATCAATTATACATATATATGCAAAAAAGTAAAATAATACATAATGTCAACAAAAATTAAGTGGTCTTACTTTTACAAGGGTGGCAGCTCTAAAATTTTGGGAAAGTCATTTTGTCTCTTCACAGCCTCAGACTTTTTATCAAAATGAGGTTAGTGACACCCCCTTTGTCTACCTTATAGTATCCCTTGGGGAAGAAATACAGCAATGCATATGAGTGTAATTGATAAACTGTGAAAAGCAGTGAAAAGTGAAAGAATTTGTTGGAATTTTCATATAGACCTAAGTCAGGGACCAGTGGTAGCATTCGCAGTCCATGAATCAGCATTTAAACCACCCTCTCGATCATCAAATGAAAGGCAAGTCTGAGCTATTCTTTGATTTGTTGTGGCTTTATCCTGTTTAAAGCCACACCTACCTATATAAGAACCAAGAACTTATGAGAAATTCATATGAAATATTTGTTCTGTTGGGTATAGCAAGCTTAGGTTCAATCTTTTCATGATAAGCCCAAGTTGGTTTTGTTAAAAGCCTGCATCTGGTTTCACAACTTGCCCTCACATAAACCCAGTGAGTCCTAATTCAACCTATACTTGAATGAGGATGGAAACCTTGCACATCTTGGCAAAGAGCCCTCATTCTTACCAGCCTCCAATCAGGACAGCATGGGCTTCCAAAGCTACACAAACGATGCTAGTGTCTCATCAGTTTAATGACCAAGCAGAGGCACACAGACCTCACCCTGAGCTCATTGCTGTGACCCAGTTTAAGAGCACAGAGACCGCAAAGCTACTGCTGTGTGTACTGCAGCAAGTACTGCAGGAATGCTCCCTTCCTGGATCAAGGCAGGGCCAGGGAAAAGTTAAAAAGCACAAGCCCTTCAGTAGCCTCTGGGGGAACTGCTGGAATGTTGTTTATCTTCAGACCGCAACAACTGCTCCAGTGTTTCACAACAGGAAGGTCTGACCTGGAGCTCAGATGTGGAAGGCTTAAAGAAGCAAGGCCTGAAATAACCCCCACTTCTACTTTCTGTCTCCCCACCCCGTTGAATCCCTCTCCCACCCAAGAGTTCAGTTTTGTTTTGTTTTCTTTTCTTTTCTTTTTAAAGGCACAGCCAGGGCTGCAACCTTGAAATAGATACAGCTTTCTGAGTAGGTTGCAGTTTACTACTCTAGCTGAGATGGAGACCGCGTGATCCAGCTGGACTACAGGACATAAGGAAACCAGAAACGATGGCTTCTTTTACTGCCTTAACTCCCTGACTCATAAGAATTGCTCTTTCCTATATAGCATCTTGCATTTTAACTCTGCTTTTTTTCTTCTCTGATGTCTTACACAAATGGAGAACTAATCATGATTAACTCTAAAATAATAGGCAAAGACCTGTTTATGCTGTTTTTATCTCCATGTGGTTTGCAGGAGTTAGTTTTAGAAAGACCTAATAAGTAGCTCTGTCACCTTTAACAGTTCAGTTCACCTCTCTAAGACTCTGCAAATAAACATTCAGAGAAATCTGAAAATTTCAGGCCCATAACATGATCAGGTTGAGCCTAGTAGGCCTCTCCTATAATCCCAGCATTCTGGAATACTGAGGCAGGAAGATCACAAGTTTGAGCCCAACATGAGTGATTTAATAAGATTCTGTTTCAAAATCAAAAATAGATGCTGGATATGACTTAGTGGGAAGGTCCTGGGTTCAATTCCCAGTATTGAAACAAACAAACAAACAAATAATAAATAAATAAATAACCAAACAAACTAATTCCCCTCTATAAAGTAGGGATCATCAAATTACCCTTTATGAAGATTAAATAATTAAAATAATGTAAAATACTTGGCACCATACCAACAATCAATATTGTATTCAATATTGCTATTGTTATTTTTACATTTTATTTCTCATAATAATCAGTTGATTAGTAAGAGTCAGAATCTAGAAGCGCTTCGACTAAAAATAGGATTTCCATAAACACTTGAGTGTGTAGGTTTAATTAATAAATAATAATGAGAGCCACAAATATCAGACTTTCCTATTAGCAGATTTGACTTCGATGCATATCACTGACCTATGTGTCCTTCTCAAAGCCTTTATATTTTACGGATGCAGCAGAAATTCTTGGTAAGGTGTGTTGAGCACAAGCAGACAGTGGGAGAGTGCCGAAGCCAAAGCATGGGCAGAGCACCTTTGGACTCAATTCTCAGCTGTCACCTGGCCTTGCTCTCTCTCTCTCTGGCAAACCTTTGTTTGGCTTATAACTAAACTTCAACAGTAAAACAAAAATAATTACAGTGGACACTGCATAGGGTGCACTGATTGGATGACTTCAAAAACCTCTTGGAAATTCATTTGGTTAAAACCCAACTGGTCAGTGAGGTGTCGCAGGACCCAGAAAGAATTGCAAGAAACAATAACATTTTAAACAAACTAACATTGATTTCTTATATTCCCACCAGATTTGGAGTTATGAATGTAAAAGTGAAAGTTAGCAGCTCTCTGGTGATCAAAACTTACAGATAATTACAGAGTAAATTTAAACACACACAGATCACGAGTAGTTTGTGATAAAAAACTGGGTGCATGAAAACATGCACTCTTTTCTGTAGACCCATACAGATCAGCTAAAATGGTTTAGTACCAAAGAAAGGTAAAGGTGAGGATGCAAAAGACAAATTCTGTGCAGAATGAATGGAAATGTGCCAAAACATTTTTATTTTATTTTCATTTTCAGTTTTCTAAAACCTGAATTCTGACTTATCATTGCATGCATAAATATCCTGGAGGATCTCCTATGACTTTCAGAATAAAATGTTAACTCTTTGAGATAGCATACTACAGGGTCCTTAAGATTTCTGGTCCTTTATGAACTCTTTCTGTAGTAGCAAATTTATAGAAATTTTATGGCAGAAATTAAAATCAATTAGTAGCCCATTGCTATATTGAGACAGGATCTGCTCATGCTGCTTGTCACACAGTTAGACTGCTAAGCTCAGTCAGCCTTGACTGTCTGCGTCCAGCTGCTTCTTCCAGACAGCCGGCGAGGTCAACCTGACCGCATCCAGCTGTGATGTCTGTGTTTTCCTACCTAGAAATATATGTAGTTTTTCCAACTTGCTTCAAGGACTTGCCCAGTCAAGGACATATTTAACTCTACCTGCTCTGCTCAAACCCCCTCCCTCCCAGAATGTTCCTGCCTTGTGATAAACAATTCCTTTTAAGTAAACCTGCTTAAAACAAATCTGCCTGACAACATGCAACTTGATTCTTGTAACCAATTATGTAATAACCTGCTATCAGCTTTGTACTTCCTGCTTGCAATAGTGTATATAAGATTCTGTTTCACTCTAATAAACCGGGACTGGTGATTTGGGCTCAGTCCCCCAGCCTGCTGGTGTTAATATACAAGTTGTTTTCCAACTGCTCGGTGTGGAGCGTTTTCCTTTCAGTCCAGATCTTTCCGCAACATTTCTAACACCATGTCTACCTGCCATCCTGGACACTCCTCATTTAACTGTTCCTTCAGCCAGGCTGAAATAGTGACCCCTCCTACAATTTCATGCTCCTAGATTTTAATACACATGTCTGTGTCTGCTTGATGTAATCTTCCATCTTTACCTTCTTTGCCTAACACCTCATTACCTCTAACATTTGGCCTTTATCAACCCTCTGATCTCTACAGCTACCATCGTGCCCTACCAATTCTCTACTGTAACATATAACATACAGCCTTCTTATTGTTGGCTCCCTAAATTTTCCCTTCTACAAAGAGCTCCTTGATGATAGGATATTGCCCTAATTAACTTATTATTCCACTGTGACTAGCATCACACCTGATAGTAGGCACAAAAGAGAATCTACCAAGCAGGGTGTATATAGTGGCATATCCTGTAATCCCAGCTACTCAGGAGGCTGAAGCAGGAGGATCCCAAGTTTGAGGCCTGCCTGGGCAATTTAGGGAGATGCTGTCTCAAAATAAAAAATAAATATGGCTGGGGATGTAGCTGAATTGTAGAGTACCTTTGGGTTCAATCACAAATTACCCCCCACCAAAAAAATTACTAAATGAAAGGGTATGCAAAATTAAGTTTTTTTTAAAAAATAACAAACTTTTAAACTCTGAGTTGTAAAGTCAAAGATGCATAATATGCAACTGAGGTAAGATTCTGATTCACCTATGTCTTAGCAGCATGAATATAGTTTCCTTATTTGTCAGTAAGTGTCTTAAGAAGTAGGCATTGTGTTGCCTGCCTGTAATTCCACCACTCTGTGGAGCTGAGTTAGGAGGATCACAAATTTGATTCCAACCTAGGCAACTTAGACTCTGTCTCAAAAACAAAACAAAACAAAAAAATCAGAAAAGGGCTATGGAGGTAGTTCAGTGTGAAAGACATCAGTTCGATCCCTAGTACCAAAAAAAAAAAAAAAAAAAACAGTGTCTGAGGCCAAGTGAAGGACAGAAGAGACTGTAATTTTGCTGTGTCAACCTCAGCTGAAACCAAGATATGATTGTATGAGACAATAATCACTTAACTGCCTTGCTGCTAAGAACACTAATATTTTGGCCTTCCAGACAGGCTCAGCAATGCGATTAGAAGCCATTTGAAAAATGACACCCCACAGTAGAATGAAGCTTTGTGGCCTCTCCTCCAATCCCAGCTTCTGATCCTTTAAGACCTCCTTTAGAAACTTTTCCCCCCTTGTGTATGTTTATAAAAAAAAAAAATGAGAATTAAAACTCTCTTGTAAAGCTACCCCTACTTGCCAAATTATCCATTATTTATTCAGGAATCTTTAAGTCCCTATATTTAAAACAGACCTAAAATCTTTCTATCCAGTCAACCAAACAATCTATGCTGGATTAGGTGGTCACTCATTATTCTTCTTCACCAAATACATACAAGCAGAACACGACTCTGTGTGTTTTGTCCTTCTCTTTGGACTTCCCATTTCCTGCCGGTTCTTCATAGATGACGTTCATCTCGGTCGGTTTTCACTCTGCCATTATTGGTTAATACATTCTCACGTTTGGGAAGGAGTCTGAAGCTGAATCCTTCTAGACAGTTCCCTGGAAATGGTTGTGGAATTCTGCTTGAAAACACCTTTGACTGAGAGCTATGTCTTAGGGGGAGCTCATCCAGTTTTGAACAACAGTGGAGATTTCATTTTGTGAAAGTGTTGTTCCAGCAGCCCCCACGTTAGGAGGCTGAATCTGTCCTTTACAGCCACAGAGCACAGGTGTAATCTTTCCTCCATGCCAGCTCTTCAGATCTATGAGGGTGACATAGACATGTCCATTGAGTTCTTTCCAAGCTATTCTCTCATAGAGTGATTTCCGAAGATGTCTCCGTCTCATCCCTGACCCCAAGATCTTCCATGCAGATGAATCCTGACGATACAGAAAACAGCAGGATTATTATATACCTTTCCTATCAGTCAACATGAGCCCCTCGTATCTTCCTTTGATCTCATCTTTTCCATTCTACTTTCCATGTAGGTCACTCTTATCAAGCTCATAAATTCACTATGCTCTTCCCATCAACTATTCTATCAAAAAGCATAGCACATGTGATATTACTATTATACCAAGCACAGATATTCAAAGAAACTTGTAGTACATTCATCATTGATATATAATATTTATTTAAGCCCCATTCTGTATTGTGACAAAAAATTATTTAATTTTTGCAATTTTTGGTAACTGTAGTCACTTTGAATTTTCACTCTGCCAATTCACGATTTCCCTTCTGTCTTTGTGAGAGTGCATCTCAGCTCTGAGAGGCTCATGTTTCATCATGGGGAAAACATCTGGGCCTAGGCTATGTCAGTCCAAGCCAACATTAGTTGAGATATCTGCATGTCTCCTTACCAACAATACTCATGTGCCCGCAGCTCTCCCTCCTCAAAACCCCTCCACTTGTACACTGGATCCCACCTCCTCCTGCATGTGAACTAGACAGCCCTCCCATGGCATAGCATGTCCCAGATCAAAAACTGACATACCAGGACCCCAAACGTTCTCCTTCTTTAGTCTTGCCAACTCTATAAATAGCAACTCTATCCTGCTAGTTACTTGGACCAAAAACTGTGTGGTTATCTTTGATTTTTCTTTTTCTAGTAAGTCACCTTTATTTGTTTATGCAATGATATTGATTTTATCTTCCAAAACACCCAGACAGTAACCACTTACATGAATCCAAACCACGATTTTATCTCATCTGAGTTATTACAGTAGCCTCCCTTAATGGGAGGGAGTTATTACAGTAGCCTCTACTTCCCCCTTGACCACTACATGTTATTTCACTCAGAAAGTCTAAAGAGATCCTGATAAAAATTAAGTCAGACTATGTTGCTTTCTGGTCAAAATAGTGAAAGGTTTCCTATTTCACTGTGGTAAGAGCCAATAAGAAAAGCCTACAATAACCTGCATGGCTCTCTGACGTGTGAATGCTCGTGCCCTGCCTGACCTTGACATCCCTGCTTACCTCTCATTTGTACCTCGGCAGCTGTTCTGGCCTTGGCTCATCCAGCACTTTCAGTGCATGTCTGCTTCTGGACCTTTGCTCTGATTACCCCCGGGTAGCCCATGGTCCCCTTCTTCACCTTCTTCAAGTCTGTTCAGTGAGACCATCTGTCTTAGTTACTTTCCACATTGCTGGGACAAAATACCTAATGCATGCAAGTCAAAGGAGGAGAGGTTTACTTTGGCTCATGGTTTGTGGAGGTTTCAGTCCATAGTCACTGGCTCCAAGACAGGGTGGCATGGCAGAGGGGGGTTGCTCATGGTAGAGGAGAAACAGCTCATGGTATGGTGAGAAGGAGGGAGAGGGAGATTGCAAGGAGGTGGACCCTTCCACGCCACGCCTCCAGTGTCCCTCCTGCTCAGTCCAGGCTTCCTCTCCCTATATCACATCTAGCTATAAACTGATTAGTGGACCAACCTACTGATGACTATCACACCCCATGACCCACCCATGTGAGTCTTTGGGAGACATCTAGATATAAACCATAACACCATCCCTGAATTTCAAAGTAATCACCTCCTTACAGCATTCTCCCTCATACATATTTTTTAATTTTTTCTTCCCTGCACTTATCCACTTCTTCTGAATTCTTTCATTTTTCTTATTTTCAATTCCTCTCTCTCCACTCCCCAGTAGCAACATACTTCATGAAGGGTGGGACTTCTATCTTTTCTCCCCTCATGACTATCCAAGTATCTGTCATATTTAGCACCCAACAATTTTTTGCTGATCAAAGCCCTACAAAGTAAACTGGGTGTGGTGTAACACACCTATAATCCCAGGACTCTGGAAGGCTGAGGCAGGAAGATCACAAGTTGGACCCCAGGCTAGGTGACTCAGAGAGACCCTATTTCAAAATTTAAAAAGTGAAAAGGGCTGGAGATGCAATTCAGGGCAAAGGCCCTGGGTTCAATCCTCAGCACGACCAAAAAAAAAAAAAATGTCCCTTGAGTATCCTGCCATATGCATACCTTCCACATCACTTTCTGCTTTGGTGTTGCTTTTTCTAACCATAATACTTTCCCAGGTCCACAAAATGCTGTCTCTGTGCCTTTTAAAGAGATGCCTGAATCTTTTCTTCTGTCTTCCAGCTCAATCTTGGGCTCCAGTCGCCTCTGAGACAAGTCTTTAGTGTTTTTGTGCAGACCTGATGCAGCACCATTCCTGTTCAGCACTGCCCTTCTGTGCTGCCTGTGCGTCACCCTAGCTTCCAGCAAGAATGCGTTCATGAACCAGGATTCCACTGAGGCCTAATCTCAGATCATCTTCCCCAGGGAAAGTTCATTTCTCAGAGAGCTTCATCAGCTTCTGCCTTATTGAGCTTTCCTTTCCCAGCTCCATATTTTTTTATGTAGCCATGGTCAATTTGAAAGCCTTCTATGAAAACCATGTTTACTGCTTCTATGCCAAAGGTAATTTATGTTAGAATCTTTATTATTGATATTTAAAGGGCCTGAGCTTTTTTAAAGTGTAAAAGCATTTTCTTTGAAGGTTTTCATCTCTACCAAGGGCTTTGGAAAGGCTGGTTGGAAACTCAGAAATTGAATGTTTCTTTCATGTGTTTGAGCTTCTGTGTCTTAATTCGTCCTGAGATCATAAAGCTGGAAAGAATAGTCTAAAAGTCCAACACAGAGGAATGAGATAAACACATCAATTAACTTTTATAAATCTCATTCAGGTTTCTAGAAAATAGCATCGCTTGTATTCCTGGCCAGAAAGGAAGGGTTAACAAGGTTTATAATTCAGGATCCCGTTGTCCGATCTTTGGATTATCCTGTCCTCCTGTTGCAGGATCGTAAGGAATATACTTGGAAAGCCCTGCAAACAGGTGCACAGGGTTATTTATTTTTGCTTTATTTATTTCCAGTGCAGTTGAAACCATAGGGTTCATTATTCCAATATGACTTAGCTTTTGTTCAAGTGAGCTGGCATAAGCATAATCTTTTCTTTTCTCCTAATCTCAGGTAGTGGTTAGTTGACAATTCAGAAGCATCAGGGAAGTCTCAGGACTGGAATCCAGCCAAGGATACATGGCCAGAATGGAAAGGACAATCATGGCTCAGAGAAGAGGGCACAGTGATGGAACTGGTGAGATAATACATCTCAGTGGCTCGGGGTAGTCGAGAGGCATCAAAGACGAAGATTTAACCTGGGTGTCACTTTTACTGCATTTCTAGCACATCTCTCTTCTGCATCCCAATTCTACCATAATCCACTGCAAGCTCAGGTAATGCAAACTCATTTTTATATCAGCAAAAGGGATTAAGAAGGTACATCTTCAGAGGAAAAAATATTCATGATGTATGTTGAAGCCAAATGCAATATAAATGATTTTTTATCCGCTCTTTTGTATTATTCATGCCTCAGCTCACTGTCATGGCCATGAATAAATGAAATATAACAAACATTTGGTCGTTAGAGGTCCGGAGTCAAGGAAGCTATAGATCAGTTGCACTATATTACAGGGGTTCATAGAGGGGAGACGTCAAGATCTTCGAGATAATCAAAGTCAAGCCTCCTTCAATCTTTTTAAACTCCCTTTGATAAAAAATTGCACACCCACATTTGATTGCATTTGATAAATATTGTACCAAAAGATAAATCAGATCAATGAAAAAATGTGCTGATGTGTATTTATACTACATATCTCCTTCTTTTGAGAACCTTGGTATAGATCAGAGATTGGCAGAAGATGTCCCAGCACCAACTTCTGCATCGCTCATGGGCTAAGTGTTGTCTTCACATGTATAAACGACTGGGGATGTGGTCTATAGAGGACTATTACTTCACAATTCAGAAAAGTTATATGAAATTTTAAATTTCTCTGCCCATAAAGACACTTTCACTGAAAGCCACACTCACCCAGACTGTCTGTGGCTGTTACACAGCAGCAGAAAAGAGACAAAAGTAAGTGTATCAGAGATCACATGGCCAGCAAAATCTGAAATATTTACTGTTGGGCCCCTTCCAGGAAAAGAAGTCGCCTATCCCTAGGGAAAACCGATGTTGGCTTTTAAGGATGAGCAGATTTAAACCCAGCAGGATGTCACATCTCAAGTTCTCCTAGCTGGTGTGTTTCAGAAACGAATCTATAATCCAGTCACCTTAATCCCATTTAGGGTCTTCTTTACCATACTGAATAGTCCCCCAGAGCCCCAGGGATTATAGGTAGGTACTGATCAGCGACTAAGCTAAGAAACTAGAGCAACTATTCAAAGGGTTCCTGGAACATAAATGGCTACTAAAATTTCTAAGGACAGGGAAATTTTAAGAAACTGACTCTAATTTTTATTAATGATGAATTCATTATGCCCTAGCACATGCCCTAAACTGAACACGTGAGTCCTTTTGTCTGAGTACCCATCTGCTGTTAGTTCTCATCTTTATCGTGCTGCTGCAACTGGGATGTGGAACATTTTTCATACTAGAGGTCATTGGGAGAAAACTAAACTGAGAAGCTGAGGTGGGGAAGAGAGTTGAGCTGGGTTTTCTGCTGGAGGCTACATTTTTATTTTTATTTTTTCTGCCTGGCACATGTCTGGTTTGTTTTGAATAATGGAGATAATTATATATTCAAGGGATCACGCTCTAAACCCCCTGAATGATTAAGAAATCTTATTGCAGGCAATCATGAGAAAATGTGAGGGAGGATTACCCAGCAAGACCATAGAAATCATACTTCTTGCAGTCCCTTGCCTAATCACCATTCTCCTCTCTTTCCCATGGCTCATTGTTGATATCGCAGGCCTCTCTCAGGGCAAGGCAACGTTCCTCATCTAAACCCTGGTAATGTGAAGTCTGAGGCTTGGATGGCTCCTCCTGGGAAACATGCATTTGACACTAACCTGTAGGCATAATTCTTGGTGTGGAGGCGCCTTTTTACCAGTGCCCAGCAGTGGAATGAACGCTTTCATTCCATTCAGACTGAAGATTCTTTGTGCAGGGAGAAACGCACCCTCTGGATCATTCACTCAAACCAATATATATTTACTGAGCTGCTACCTCATGGGAGACATTAGTTCAGAAACTGGGAACAAAACCGTGGAGAGGAGAGGGTCCCAGACCTTGGGGACCATTTCTGGTCAAGTCAAGAAGATAGACAAAGAAAGAGGAAATTCAAACTTGTGAGTTATTAGATTTCAAAAAAGTAAGGGCAGGTTTTTCTGAGGCTTCCTGGATGGGGGAGCTGAGTAAGGGACTCAAAGAATAAATGGAATTAATCACGAAAAGTGGGTAGAGCCATTTATTAAGAACAGGGAACTTGTGTGGCGGGATGAAGGTGAGGATGAACATGGGTTGTTGGATAACTACGCAGGGTAGGAGAGGGGAACAGCCAGGAGAGAAGGGGGAATAATGAGGCTAGAAAAGACTGTTAGTGCCTATTAGAGGCCTTCTGAGCCATATCCCCAAAATACAGAATGCAGCCTTAACCTCAAAACATTCTTAATCACAATAGTGGATCAAATTTGACTCTTTCTTGCAATCATATCTTCTCCATGGACTACACATGTTAACCTACTATGCCATCAATTGCAGGTGTAACAATAATCATAATGATAACAATGGGTCCTTGTGTTAACTGCACCTGTCACTGTGTTAAACACAGGACTTATATCCTATAAAATAAATATTTTTCTCTAATGAGGAAATTGAGGTACAGAGACTAACTAGTGTGCCTTAGGAGGTGCAAGTCTTAAAATGTAGAGTTAGAATTTAAATCTAAAAGTGTTTGAGTGTTGGAGTTCAAACTGAGCATGGGCCAGTGAGTGAAAAAGCAAATTCAACTTCCAGCAAAGATTCTCAATGACGCGTAATCATGGCCTTTCCCTGGCTCAAGGTTTCTGTGTATTTAAACATATTTAAATAAGAAGGCTAGGCCACATCACTCCTCCCATCAAGTCTAATGTCAAGATATTCCTCATTGGTCTGAGCATGAAAGTACAAGTTAGGTTTAGTAATTTGTCTCTTACCATTTAAGAGGAAAGATATAGACTTAAATAAAATCAACTCCTACAGAAAAAGTGATTTCTGCAAGGTGTAATTCCAAGTCTCTCCTCTTCTCCCCTCACTACCTCCATCCCTTTGCCCCGGGCTTTAGGGGGAAACAAGCCACCAAGCTTGATTTCCATAAACACGTGCTGACTGTCAGCAGATCAGGAAGCAGGACTTCACTGCAACATCTTCCCCACATGTTGCTGTCATCAAGTTTTGTCTTCTTTATGGTCCATCAACAGTGACAATAACCCAGGCTCTGTTTCATTTCAGTCAATTACACTCTAGGCTGATCAGGGTGAGACATTTCATTAAAGAAAAACCAACAGCAATGAAAAGGTAAATGTTAAATGCTAACAAAAGGATTCAGTGTAAAAAAAAAATTGTTAAATTGTGTTTGCTGAATTTGATGCAGCCAGCAAGTGCTTTGTTCTAAGTTTCACAGTATTGTCTATAACATAGAACAGAAGTCAGGATTGGCAAAAATCAGCTTAAGAGGGGCAGAAATCTATCCCTTATGTGGCCAGACAGTATCAACATTCAGGTTGGCTTTTGATGCTGGAGCCATAACTCAGTGGTCTTAGCTTCAGAATTCTTAGACTTCTTGGAACCACATGTTAAAAATTTTGGCAAGCTTGAGTCATGGCTTCAGTCTGTTTCCTTAGGGAAAAAATTTGAAAAGTGAGTGATTGATGGTATGTTCTTGAAGAGTTCTCCAACCCCTGACCACTCAATGGTCTTTGAAATATGCCCACAGGGAGCCTTTACCCAAAGACAGTCTCTGGGTGCTTATTATTCACTTAACTAGCACAGAAGCTCTTTAATCATTGTCTCTGTATTTGCTTTAATCTTGAAACTGTCAATTTATTAGCTCATAATGTGCCTGAAGCTTCTCAACACCTTATTGGAGAAAGCCTTATATAAATTTAGAAGATGATTCTGAAAAAGTCAAATTAATGTGAAAGGGAAATATACATAGAAGAAAATAAGATAACTATAGTATAGAATTAAAGTACAGAAGTATTTCATATTTTATTTCAAGCATAATAAGAGTTGAGAGGTTTTTTTTCTTTTCTTAAAAACTACAGCCTGTGAAAACAATAGATGAGTAAAAGGAGTATTTATTCTATACCCGAAGATTTTCAGCATCAAAGTTATTGGAAGCTGCCCAAGAGCTGCTCCTCAAAACAGAAGTGGTTAAGAAATCAGGGAAAGACCAAAATTCACCAAAAAGAATTTTAAAGAGAATAATCAAAGAATAGAGAGAATAATGTTCAGAATATGGGGTCAGTTCAAGAGCCCAAGGTGGCACACATCAGAGTAGAAGACAGGCCACATGCTAAGGAAAAGAAGGCAGACTGAGAGGGTGCCTTCACCTTGAAATCAAACTGCAGGATCTTTAGTTCTTAGGAGACCTAAGGACTGCCTATACCTGTTCTAATCATTATTCCATTCTCCATTCCTTTGAGTGTATCTGTATTACACCATTCTCCAAGACAGTTCTCTTTTTAATTAGAAATAAAATTATACAGATACAGTTGAAATATTTTTCTTGCCTCTAGCCTCACACATCTCCTATCAACTTCATGACAGGCAGTATCACACATTTGAGAATTTTAACAAACCACTGTGTGCAGTTCCATAGACATACATTTCATTGGACAATATACATTCTCTGCTAGTACTAAAGGTGTAGGCATCTTTCAATCAAAAGTATTCTGATTTTGTGCATTATTATTTTTCTTTGAATGATGTGGTAGAAAACCACTGTGAGACAATGAAATGGTAAACAAGTTCAATCTTAAATAACCATTTGACAGATGGATCAGAGCAGTTCAGTGACCTGTCCCAAGTAAGAATGTGTTATCCCTGATACCTCCGATGTTCTTTCCCCACACCCATCTTGGTATTACCTTTTCCACCAGATTGTCTTGTTCCTCCTATTTTTAAGGTGGTATAGTTGTTTTCCACCACATTTCTCCTCCATGCCTCCATTCAGAAGGAAACAATTCTGGGGCTGAGAAATTGCATACCAGAAACAATATACTCTTTGACTTTACACTCTGCTCTGAACAGCAGGGCCAGCCAGGCAGACACCAGGCCTCACACACCATTATGAATCTGTCAGCAATTAGAATTCTAAACCCTGTTTGGTTTTTACTTACTTCAATCAACTTGTCACTGCACTGAGGATTATCTACTTTCTCAACATAAACATCAACAGAAATGAGGGCGATGGCTTGCGTCCTTGGCGGAGGCACTGCCAGGGAGAATGTTAAATAGCTCATTCTGCAGACAGGAGGGATCTGGGGCCTTAATGGGCCATAATTAGAGGGGGCAGAGCCTACACTACCCTTTGTGTGGAACTCAGAATTTTGTACTCTAGGTTTGGGAGACATTTTGAGAGAAGCAAGGAGACTTCTTTTTGCTTCTTCCTTCTGTGTTTCCTGACTTAAAGCGAAAGAAGGAGAAAAGTGGAAAATGCGTCCAATGCAACATTTCTACTCAGAACCAAAGAGCTTTGGACATCTGCTTCAGTTAAGGGATTAGCAAATCTGAGCCCAAGAGAGAAAGGTTGTGGCCAAAGACGAGCCTGAGAAAGAGCCCAGTGTCCTGATGCCCAGCCTCCACTCTTCCCACCTTGTCACTCTGCTACCTAGAAAAAGGGTAGAAAGGACTTGAGCAACATGCCGTGTTCTCTCCCCACATTCTGTCATAGATTTCCATGGCATCAAGTTATGCAAAGCACCAAGCAACCGAAAACAAGAAGTAAAAGAACAGATCAAGTGCAAGGGGTTAGGGGTACCTGGAGGAGTCTCATTCCACCTCGAATCCCTTGTGAAGATAGAGTGTGTGTAAGTACACAAGTAGAAATTAACTTGAATCCTTTGTAACAAGGTGCATGTAAAAATTACAGTGACATAAAAACTGACCATTCTCAGGTATAGTGCTTGGCGCATGTAGTATTCATGTAGTTATGGTCTTGCATAAGTAGAGTTATAGATAAGAAATGGAGGGTCATCTGCCTAAAGTCCCAGAGTGAGTGACAACAAAGCTAGGATATTAACTACAACAAGCAGGAAAATCTTCAGCCTACAATGTGCAGGTCCAGAATCAGAAAGTCCTATCTGTTTGGTGTTTACCCTGATATAAAAATTCACACCAAGGAGTTTGGGTATAACTCAGAGAATTTCTGCTAGCTGAGTGGAGTTTCACCCAGATATGGGATATAGCATTAACGAGACACAAATGCGAACCCACATTCTCAGTGCTCTCCTTGCTACGTTTACACTGTTCCTTCTGCTTATATGATCATTGCCCTGCTCTTGTGTGCAGGGAAAATCTTTTTCATCTTTCACAACAGTTCAGATACTTCTGCCCCTTAAAGACATCCCTGGGTATCCTAGTTTTGAATTAACCATTTTCTCCTCTTCCTTCCCTTTGCAATCTTTATTCCTTTTGGAAAGCATATATACTACTCTGCCTTATTCTAGATATAAAGCATGTAGATATGGGATGGGGTGTTACTCACCCTGTTGCTATAGTGGACCCACCAAGGCAGAAGATTTGTTCTACTTTTTTTCTCAATCCCCCATGGTACCAGAGAGAGCACACATGTTCTGCACCATTGTATTCAGTTATGGGCTGTGATGTTTGCACATGGAGATCTGGATAATGAAAACAAATATCCAGGATATTTGTGTATGCTAGGGGATGATTTCCTTTCTAGGCCAGGATCTAAACTAAAATGAAAGCAAAAGACATACTCAATTAGCTAGATGATTATATTAAGTGTCTACTCCTATATCACATATGTACCTTCACAAAATTTGGTGTTAAGAATAAAAATTTTAGGCCGGTGAGATGGCTCAGCGGCGTAAGTGCCTGCCTGGCAAGCACGAGGGCCCGAGTTCAACTCCCGGAACCCACATACAAAAAAAGGGCCGGTGATATCGCTCAGCGACACGGGCGCCTGCTGGCGTGCGAGGTCCTGAGGTCGACCCCCCGGTACCCACAAAAAAAAAAAAGAAAAAAAGAATCAAAATTTTAAAATGGTTCAATAGAAATAAACACAGGCTAGTGAGTCAGTTTCTGCTTTGGCTGTGACCAAGCTCACTGTGTGACTTTTGTCCTCTTTTTGACCAACTATATAATGTTAGTAGAACTCCATGATTTCTAGGATCCCCTCCAGCTCTATATACCTATAATCCAGTAATTCTGATAATCAGAGAAGTTCTTTCCTCCACAGAGACATTCTGTTCACCACTGGCATTTGGAAACTTCTGGTTGAATAGTAATATCGATAATAAATTGGTAAGAACCAATTATGTCACCTGAGGAAGAAAAGGGTATCTGCTTGAAGGAAGGAAGCCAAAGACTGTGGAGGGATATGATGTGTGAAATGCAGGCTGGGGGTTTCAATGAGTTTGAGGCGTGAAAAACCCAACCTTCAGGGCTGCATTCCCTGGCAGCATTGAGCACATCATGTTTCCATGCTCTTTGTGGCCAAGTTGAGTTCTATTTTAGAATGTACTCCATGCCTGGATACTCTCACACACAGCTGTTATTGTCCATTAACTTTTAGGCATGGCCTTCCATTCAAGGAATGGGATCTTGCACATACATTTACAGACTTGGGGAAAAGGCACCTAGAGGAGGAAAGTCAGAAGCAGTCCGATGGAGGGTGGGTTGGTGGCCAAGGAGGTGATAGTAACTGTAATTGAGATATACCAAGCTTAGTCCAAGGTCAGGCAAGACAGAAAATCACTCTAAGAAGGACAGAAGCAAGTAAAATTGAGAAGTAACACCCACCGAGAAATGCTTCATTCAGTATCCAAGAGCCCCTCAAGACTACTCTGCTATTAATGTCCCTTTATTAATGACCTTGACCCATAGAAAAAAAAAAGAACAAGATGAATGCCTTCACTATACTCCCACCCTCTCCCTCTGGAATCCTTTCCAGGGCCCAAAGTGCAGAGCTGTCAAGTCCTGCCCTGAATGCTTCGGTTAAGTGGATGCCCAGCCCAACTGAGGAAGCTGGGTCAAGGTTAGGTTAAGCTCTCCAGCTGCTAAGCAGGACAGAGTGGTCACCATGGAAACAAGCCTCTCATCAATCATTTAGCAACATACCAGGAGATCACAAGGATGCAAAGGAGACTTAAGTCCCTAGAAAGACCAGGCCTTTTATTCCCTAAAAAAATCTATCTGACTGCATTCTTGAAAAACAAGGCAAACACTTCCAGAATGATATGGAAATGCCTAGGGTTGCCTCCATGTCCTGTCTGTGTGGATTTTGCTGCTGAAGCCAGTTCCCTCTGATAGGACTCAGTGTCAGAGGTAGAAGAGCCCTTTGGGTGTTACCCACTCAAATCACATGTGTTTTCAAATGAATGACTAAGGATTGGGTTGAATAATTAGTCCCAGGCCCACAGTAGTAAGCCAGGAGGACAAGCAGGACTAAAGTCAGCATCTTTCCATTAAATTTGTTAGTCCTTCCATAAACCTTCGCTATGAAGTCAAGGAAGGTTTCAGAACACTTCCCTTTAATGGTTCCTTCTGAGACCCAGGTAAGGATCTTAGCAATGTGTTCTCAATGTCATCCTTTCTCCCTTTTCTCTCTTTTTTTTTTTTTAATTTTCAAACGTAAAATATTTTAACAATAATTTGTTAAGAATACCATTTCTTTCCCATCTCTCTTCTCTTTCGTCACTCTCTCCCTCCTGTTGAATACTGAAATGGCACCTGTGAGATCTGATTTAGATACAGTTGAGGTAAGTTTACATCTAGTTGGGGTCTAGGAGAACAAAAATATGTGGTTCCCAGTCTCTTTCATGAATAGTTATTGTTTACCTTGAGGTAGGACTGGCCTACAAATTTCTTATACAACCAACTATGATTTAAAGTCACAGCAGGGCCAAAGTTTAGGTCATCCAGAGAGAAATGAACTTACCCTAAGGCATAGACACAGGCAACCTGAGGCAAAGTGGAGAAAATAAGGTTGAAAACATACAAAGCCAGACGTTAGTCTGTGAAAATTCTCCCAAAACTTATGTCTCATGTATCAAAGGAACTTGATAAATTTCTTCCCAAGTTTGAAAATAATTTTTAAAATTTAGAAAAAGTTAGAACTTTTGCAAATAGAAATGGGACCAAGAGAGGGAGGGAGTGGGGAAGAGGCAAGGGAAAGTGGATGGAAATATAATTGAGATGTGTTATCTACAGGTTCCAACTCCCCACAAGGAATGTGAACATTATGTACTGCAAACATGAACTAATAAAAATAAAAATTGAGTATTACAAATTGTGATTCTATAAACATAGGTGCACATATATCACTGTGGTACTATGTTTTTAATTCTTCTGGGAAGATGCCAAGAAGGGGAATAGCTGGGTCAAATGGGACCTCCAACCCTAGTTTTTTGAGGAATCTCCACACTGACTTCCACAGTGGCTGTACCAGTCGACACTCCCACCAACAGTGAAGAAGGGTTCCTTTTTCCCCACAGCCCCTCCAGCATTTGTTATTAGTTGATTTCTTTATAGTAGCCATTCTTTCTGGGGTGAGATGGTATCTCAGTGTTTTTTTAATTTGCATCTCTCGAATGACTAGTGATGTTGCACATTTTTTTGTATATTTATTTGCCATTAGTATTTCTTCATCTGAGAAATGTGTATTCATCTCAGATGCCCATTTTTGGAGTGGGTCTTTAAATGTGAGAGTTCTGATTTTTTTGAGTTCTTTATATGTTCTGGATAGTAATCCTTTGTCTGAGGAACAGCTGGCAAACATTTTTTCCCACGTTGTGGGTTGTCTCTTCACTCTGTTGGTGGTTTCTCTTGCTGTGCAAAAGCTTTTTAATAAGATGAGATCCCAGTTATTGATTCTTTGGGATAGTTCCCATGCGGTTGAGTTTTTATTCATAAAGTCTTTGCCTACACCAATGTCTTCAAGGGATTTACCTATCCTACCTTCTAGCAGATTTAATGTTTCTGTTTTAATATTTAGATCTCTGATCCATTTTGAATTTAGTGCATGGTGAAATATATGGGTCTAGTTTTAAAAATGCCTATCAGCTGAGGAATGGATAAGAAAGATGTGGTATTTTTATACAATGGAGTACTATTCAGCCATAAAGAAGGATAAACTGGAGACTTTTATAGGTAAATGGATGCAACTCGAGAAAATACTCATAAGTGAAATAAACCGGACGCACATATGTAAGCATTGTATTGTCTCTCTAGTGTGAGAAACTGAAAGAGTAAATAAGATCCAAAATGTACAATAGACACGGTGAATCAAAAAGAAATTGGTCAATAAGAAAGAGAGACTGGCATGGGGAAAAGAAAGAAGGGAAAGGGAAAAAAAATTGTATATATATATAAGATGGTTAAGATAGATACACTACCAATTTTACTTAGTTCATTGAAGAGTAAGGTTTGAGCCAATAATGTTTGGACAATTGAATGCTAATGTCTGGTATCCTGAATAACTAACTTAAAGATAATAATACATAATGCATTGACCATTGTTACCCTCATATTATGTTGTTTTGAAAATTTGTTCTTTTTTTGATTTGTTTTGTTTTTTCTTCTCTTTAAAATAAAAAAAATAAATAAAATAAAAATTGAAAAAGAAGTTGCTAATAATGAATTATGAAGGTAAGTTAAACCTATCCAAACTGTCAAAATAATTTTTGAAAAGCGCATTTCAGTTGATGGAAAAAAAGATTAAGTTATCCATGTTATTTTTAGATATTTTCTGTAATTTATCTTTACAGAAAACAGATAACTTTAAAATTATCATAAGAAGATGTAATTGACCCGCATGCAGCCAACAATGAGTATGAAGAATGTATTAGGGTGGTATACTAACTAGTGAAGGCACTATGTTATTTTCTGGATTTTTAATTTTTATTTATGATTTTGTCAGGCTTATAACATCTGCAATTAGCTGAGATTAATTTTGTCATTTAAAAATATTAATTTTTGTGCCTAATTTTGCATATACAATGTCTCCTTCTTCTTCTTCTCTGCAGGAAATACCTCTTCAATGAGTTTATATTCGTCACAAGATTACTGAGGATGACAGAAAACTTCCTGGGTGGGTTTTGTGGATCACGCACCTAACCTTGTACAATAATTTTGAAGCTATCTTCATTGGAATTCAGCAATTTCAAAGAGCATTTGAAATCTTGCAAGAACAATTTCCTAATGACAATTTATTTGGGTCAATTCCATCGCTGGTTACAGGAGCGAATCCTTATAATACTTCACTATTACTCATCAGTGTGATGTTTGTATACTGCCTGTCCCCTAGGCAACCAAACTACCTAATCTTCTTTAATTTTATGAAATTCAGTTTCCTTTTGAGTATATGTCTGAAGCATGTATTATTCTGCCCCATTTTATAGAAAAGAGGACCCAATCTCAGTGATGAATTATCGAAATTCAAATATTTAATTCAATCTTTTATACATATAGTCTGTTTAGAGAGCTTTTATGAAGATATATAAGATAATGCACGTGAAAAATCCTACCTCAGATACCAGCACATAAGTGCTTGGTAAATGTTAGTTTAATGTTAGATGATTCTTGAACCCATAGGTAAGCATTTGTCAACTTGGTTCGTGAAGCACCTTACGCCTGGATGCACTTCTAGTGTTCCTTGAAGGAAAATGTGGGCACAGCACACCAGCTTCAAATTTCTTTGCTCTAACACACACTATGGATTGTTAAGTATGAGGCAAGAAGTGCAACCCATAACATTTTTGCAAACTTAAGTGGTTAGGAAACCCTACAGAACACTGATTTTGGAGGTGATCTGTCATCAGAAAATCTAATTTACTCAACTTTCCAGCTTCCAGTTGTATCACCTTGGTTGAGCCCATTCTACTTTTCTCCATTTTCATCCCTTTACCTGAGAAATGAGGACATCACTAAGTTGCAGGCCTATAGGTGAATCACAATTTAAAAAATGCATGATAGATCATTGTACTCTGGAGACATATAGAAAATGAGATATAATTACTTTTGGACCACTTAATTAAGATGGAAAAACAGAACAAATCAGCAGATAATTTAAGCTTCACAACTCTTTTCATCAGACCCGCCACTATTTCTTTCAGAATCACTAGGTGCAGACAAGCACGAAACATTTCGTATGTTACGGGGAAGAACATAAAATGTTTGCAACCTGAATAATGTAGAAGTAAATACTGTATGTTTAAAAAGGGGGAGAAACAGTTGCTAGGAAAAATCTCTGTTCACTAGTATCAGTCTCACTAGTACCTTTGTTTTCATCAAGACAAGAAAAGATAGAAACTAAAGATGATAGGGAAATAGGAGCAAAAGAATATTAATTCAATAACAAATGTAATCAAAAGGTAAGTGAAAATAATTAACATTTAAAGAGCAAACCAAAGTAGTTGTGAAGCAGAGTGTAGCTAAACTCTTAATCTTTCAGGAAAGATGACAATAAATAGTATCTGATATAAATAAATCAGTGCATAGAAAACATATTTTTAGAGTTATTGAAGTAATTACCAGCAGAACCCAAAAGAATGGCTCTTAAAATAAGTTACCATTACTTTGAAAGGAGGAAAAGTTGTGCTGAGAAGCTGTTTCCAACACAAGCCCATCTGTATTATTCAATTTTCTTAAACATTTGATAAAATATAGAAGAAGAATAAACAACTCATAAACATTTGTGCGTTCTTGCATCTCTTAAGCAGAATGCCTCCAGATAGCCTCAGGTATTCAGTATTGCCGTTGTTAAGGATTTCATCCTCCATCATCTTTTTTCTTCATCCCAACCTGTGCTGCCCAATAGGAAAGCTGTAGACACATGTGGTTGAATAAATTTAAATTAACTAAAATAAAATCATTTTGGTTCCTTAGTCTCACGTGCCATATTTCATAGCCAGTGACTACTGTGATTGACAGCATAAAATTAAGAATTATAGAATTCTTCATCATTGTAGAAAGTTCTATTCGATGGTACTGTTCTATACCTTCACTCTAAGCAATCTCATCCCCCCAGTCAAGTTTTAAGTAGCACTCATTCTTGGATAACTCCCTGACCTTTAATCTCTCAGCAAAACCCATTTCCTGGGCAACATCTCTTCCTGTGCATTTGTTGGACAGGAACACTTTCATTTGATGTTTCACAGTCTTTCTAACCTAACTTATTTAAATAGGGTCACACTGTATTTCCCATGAAAGTCACTTTTTTTCCTACAGTCCCTGCCTTTACGACTGAAGCTTTCTCTGAGAAATCACTAGAGTCAGATGAGTGGTCTCCATGGCTCGCAGCTCAAGCCTCCTGTAGCTAACAGCCAGCCTGAAGAGCCTTAGCTTATCACCCCTTCCTGACACACCTTTCTTGACAGAGTATCTACCAGGTCATCGCGTTCTGCTTAGTCTAGGTGTGACCTATGCTTCCGCTAACTGAAGTCTGCTCCGACAACTCCAGACTAGGCCCCTCGACATCACGCATCTAGTCATCCATATGATTTTTCTTTTCTAATAAAATGCTTTTCTTCACTTTCTATCTCTATGGCACATTCTGAGTGTTACTATATATTTTCCATGTAACCACAACAAAGTCTTTGGGGTAAAAAAAAAAATAGGCTTTTGACAAGATCAAAATACTATTTCTATCTAAAGTCAGGGAGAAGGCCTAAGTTGGTCTGCTCCTCTGTAAAACCAGGCCACAAAAGGACATTGGCTAAACAGAAGTTTAAGCATGTGCCACTGAAATGGGTTGAAACCAAGAAACCTCTGGCATCACTGTCATAAATCACATTTACTGAAAACCTGAAATGCAGGAGAAATTGGGATCCTTCAAGCGCTTCTCAATCAAGGGAGAAATTGTTGGTTATCTGTAACATATGTCAGGTTATAGATCCCATACAATGGCCCTCTCAACATCTGTTCCAACTTTGTTCTAGAAGGTCTTTTGTACCACAGAGGTTAGATAGCTAAACATTACCATTCTCAGATTCTGTTGTAGTTAGAGTCTTGAATCTGATTAAGTTCTAATTTAATCAAGATCTTCTATCTAGGACTATGCAATCTTGGCCAAATATCTTTCGTTCCCCCCCCTTTATTGGGGGGTTTGCAGAAATTTATTAAAATGGATTACATGTTTAATCTTCTCTCCAATGAGCATTCATCTAGCTGCCTGCAACAAGACACTGCTTTTAGCCCAACTTAAAGATTTCAACTTAAATAGTACTTGAGGAACACAGAATATCAGATCTTTTCTCATTATCACCCAACCAGTGAGCGAGTTCAATTTGAGGTGAGATCATCATGTATGGCCAAATTTCTTAACCACTTCTTATTTCACATTCTTCATCTCAAAACTGAAGAAGTGACATTAATATTACATTCTTGAAAACAGTTGAGGATCTGTTGATATGGTTAAAGCAAAGACATAAGAACATTGCCTGGTACATACTAAGCACTCCATAAATGCTTGTGATTATATGAAGAGGAAGAAATAGAATGCCCTTTCCAGGTCTTGATTCAGGATAACTCAGAAGGAAGGGAGCAGAAAGTGTCACATCCATTTGGCTCATGTCAGTTTGACAGGAAAAGCGTGGTTCTGGAGCCAGCAAATCTCACAGATGTTCCTGATCATTATATTGTGGCCAAGGTGGAGTGATCCTGAGGCCTGCTGTCAGGACAGCAACTTCCTGATTACCCAACTTCCTGCTTGTGGTACACTCAACTAACGCTTTGGGTCAATTTTGCAGTGTTATTCTGAGAGTTACTTCTAGAATCCCAGCTTAGAGCTCTTCCTCCAGCCTTTCTAATGAAGTGGTTAAGTGCATAACTCCATTTATTAAACACCTTGTTTTTAAAGGAGTGAAATAGTTTATGTTATATGAAGCTTAACCTGCCATAGGCACAATGAAAGCAGCACCACCATGTCTGTGCCACTAGCAAGCTACGGTGTTCTTCTTAGCTATGCATGACAGGAACTAAGTCACATCTTTATTTTAGATTATGAAGTCTTCATTTTTGAAATGGACAGTTGTCCTGCAGAAGAACATGAAAATGGCATTTATTCTGCTCACTTGGAGAACTTTCCTTCACCACTGGCTTTAAAACCACCTTAGAGGAGGCGCCGTAGCAGCAGAACCATCCAGCTCATTTTTTTCTCAGTCTATAGTCATTGGGAGCCCACTGTCCCAAAGCGATAAGTATGTATTTTGAGAGAAGAAAACATATTGGGAATTGGTGCTGCAGGCCTCTGGTACACTTGTTTACGCAAATTACTTCAGAACCTGCTTGAACTTTATCTTGTGCACCTCCTCCAAATGAAGACAGGGTGCGTGTTTAGTGGATCAAGCAACATTAAGTATGTGATGGGCAACTGAAGCTGCATAGCAATTTACTGGTTTATGGTCAAGTGTTCACTCTCTACTACATCCCAGTAGCAATCCAAAATCTGTTTCTTGATAGGAATACGGTGTAGTTACCTGGGAGAATGACATACATATGCTTAAAAATCTGAGGTCTGTCCAGTGATTCATGTAGAGGGGTTGACCAAAGTTCTGTAAGATGTCTCTGTCCAAGCACCATTGGATATTCTGAGGTACATAGACCAAGTATGGTATAGCAGAGCAGCATATATAGAATACTGGAGGTATTCCGGATCCTTTCCTTGTTCTGGGGTCCATTTATAACTGGACAACTTTGGTATTATTTGTTCATTGAGTGCAAGCAACTGACCCAAGTGAGACACACACTACCCCTAACTGCTTGAGGAAGTCCTCTTTCATGCCTTCAGTTGCATTGGCATAACTGCCTTAAGGTCCCAAACTGACTCAAAACATTTACTTTCATGTTCATTTTGACTTTGAGGAAAACCCAGAAGTTGCATGGTGCCAGATCCTATGAATAAAGTTGATGAAGACACCATAATATTTATTTTTACAAACCTGCCTTTCTGTTAGAGGACACTCAGCAGCAGCATTCACCATAATTTTGATCATACCTCATAAAATGACAAAGGAGGGCTTCCACAACTTGTTTCAGAAAGTGGAAATAAAGATGGCCTAAGTGTGTTTAAAGCAAGGAGGAGTGTTTGAGGGGGGTTAATGACAATGTCTCTTTTACTGTAACATTTTTCAAAATATGAATATTCACTATGTATTTTGGTCACTCTGTACATGACCTCAACAGCATTGTCAGTCTGGTTAGCCGAAATCAAACTTCCTTTGTTATCTTAATGACAAGGAGAGAAAGAAAGAAAGAAAGAAAGAAAGAAAGAAAGAAAGAAAGAAAGAAAGAAAGAAAGAAAGAAAGAAAAGAAAGAAAGAGAGGAAGGAAGGAAGGAAGGAAGAAAAAAGAAAGAAAGAAAAAGAAAGAAAGAAAAAAGAAAGAAAGAAGAAAGAAAGAAGGGGGCCGGTGAGATGGCTCAGCGGCTTAAGCGCCTGCCCGGCAAGCGCGAGGGCCCGAGTTCGACTCCCGGATCCCACATACGAAAAAGGGGCTGGTGATATCGCTCAGAGGCACGGGTGCCTGCTGGCGCGCGAGGTCCTGAGGTCGACCCCCCGGTACCCACAAAAAAAAAAAAAAAAAAAAAAGAAAGAAAGAAGGAAAGCAAAAGGAAGGAAGAAAATGGATGGGAGAGAGGGAAGGAGAGAGGGGCAAAGATCCACCAATCAATCACTAAATACCAGGTGCTAGGAAGTGCATTGTTTTGAACAAGCAACAACACCACATCTGAGCTCAATAGGCGCAGCTGGAGTCAGTATCTGATTTAATGTGTAATAATTCATTCTTTTTTGCATTGTTTGTAGACTTATATCCAAAACCAACTCCTAAAAAGCAGTCTGAAAAGTGTGACTCATGATAAGGTGTAACAGATCCCAAAATAATTTGGGTGTTTTGCCAATTTATATAAACAGAAAGCTGAAGAGCATGAATGGGAACTGATTTAAGGGTGTTATATCAAAAATATAATGTTGGGCTAGACAGGATTTATTGATTAGAGTACGCCGGGCCAAGATTCTAGTTTCAATGTGTTTGAAACACTAAGAGTGGTTCTAATAGCTTGCTTTGTTAATTACCTAAAACGTGACATAAAAAAGGAAGAATGTATTCCTTTTTTCTTTTCTTTTTTGTTTTGTTGTGTATTGGGTTTGTTTTTTGTTGTTGTTGTTTTTTAGGGTCTCACTATGTTGTTCAGGCTGGCCTTGAACTCACTATGTAGCCCAGGCTGGCCTCAAGCTAACAGCAATCCTCCTGCCTCAGCCTCCCAACTGCTGGGATTACAGGCATGTGTCACCACACCTGGTGGAAGAATATATTCTTGGGCCGGTGAGATGGCTCAGCGGCTTAAGCGTCTGCCCGGCAAGCGTGAGGGCCCGAGTTCGACTCCCGGAACCCACATACGAAAAGGGGGCCGGTGATATCGCTCAGTGGCACGGGCGCCTGCTGGCGCGCGAGGTCCTGAGGTCAACCCCCCGGTACCCACAAAAAAAAAAAAAATATATATATATATATATTCTTAAAAATGAAATGCCTGAGGGAGTCCAAAGGCTTAGGGAGGTGGGGATGTTAAATTTGACTATTATGTAAGACCTTTTCACATAGCTGTTGTGATCTTCAAGAAGGTCTAGAGATGGTTTCTTCCCCAAGGCTTTGAGATGCACACTTGTGAGAGAAATACGTACATTCATGAACAGCTTCATGGTGGCTACTCTCTATGGATGAGAATGATAGCGGGAAATGCTGCCACTGAATTGGAATTCCAGAATGGAATGAGGATGATTATCTCCTGCAGTGGCAAGTTCTGATTCAAGTCAGACTGTAGCAAACTCGGGTTCATACATCAAAACTTGTGTAGGCTGCCCATCTACCTTTGTTCTAGCAACTCATTGATCAACTAATCAATGCTGAAGTTCTCTGTAAATGAAACCTTTATCTCCATTGCTTTTGCTCTACTGTTCATAATGATAACTTTATCTGTTTTGTCCTATAGGATAAAGGCAGAAAAATCCCATTAAAAATAATGTTGGTTTCAACATGGTATAGATGTATAAGTTTGACAGTGACTCAGATGAAACTATAAAATAAAATATAAAATAATTCAGAAAAAATTACCAAATACATAAAAAAGTAGAAAAAAAAAGCTATGACTATTAAGAGCAAAAAAGTATTCACTAAGGGTAATCCATACTAAAATGGTTCATTTGTTCCTTGAATGAATTTACTAAATCAGAAAAAAATTATTATAGGTAGTATATATAAAGTTGACCATAAGTCTCATTTGAATAAATAGTATAAAAAAGAAAGCCTGGATTTTATTAGTAACAACAGAGTGGCTAATACAGAATGACACCATTCTAATCTGCAGTGGTCGGCCTATGTTTGAACTGCAATGTCAAGTGTTATGTACAGTATTTAAAAAAAAAATATTAATCAAACAGGAAACTCCATAAGCAAAGGACAAGTTTGAAAAGGGACCTGGATAACGTGTCACATAAAAAATTGTGTGGTAACAGAAAATCTTGTGTCAGTGAATGAAAACAAAAATAAAACTACTACCATTATGTGTTAGAGAGCCCAGTTAGCTTCCTTCATTCAAAAGTGTGACCACGCGAAATAGGAAACTGATTAATTTGGGGTAACAGCAAAGGAAGATGTAGGACCAAGTCAATAACTTTCCAAGGCAGAAGACTTGAGTGCAATATTCTGGAAAACCTATCTGGTGCAGGTCCTTAACAGTGGAAATGAGACCAAGAGGCCTCTCACTCCCAAAAAGACACTTATTCTTTTTTCTTTTTTCCGTGGCTGCCCCAAATATACTGTAGCTAACCATGGCTACATCAGGTGTCCCGTTGCCATCCAGCCTGCAGGAGACATTTATCTGGCAAGAGCAGACCTACTGCAGGTCCATCCCACATCACTGCGGCTGCAGCTCTCTGCATGACACTGCCCTCCACAGCCATCTTCAGTTAGGTCTGCAGGAGCCCCTCCCCTTCCCGTGACCAGAGAGAAAGTCTGACACTGCACATGCTGGAGGCTGCTCTTCTTTCTATAACCAAACTCCCTGTACCTTGAGTGAATCAGTCCATGCACGGCTCCCTTGTGCTGCAGCACAAGTCCCAGTAACGCCTCTTTTAGATAACATATTTCTGCCTCTTGTGATTTATGAAAGCAGCCACCAGCCTCTCCTGGTTACACTGAGAGTGGCCAGCAACCAATTAGAAAGAACAACAGAGAATTGCTGGAAGCCTCCATTTTTGATCCCTAGAAGAGTTCTCCAGGGAAGCAAGTAGCTGCCACCTCCAACTCCCAGGAAAATGGCAGAGGACCACTAACACTAAGAGCTGATAGGCACTGCCATTCAAAGCTCAGGACTGCTAACAATAACAGCTACACTTTGCCTTCTTGTGATTTCTAGGTAAACTGAACAAAGCACCCCCTCAGCCCATTGATAATAGAAGTAATTGCCTTAGAAAGTGAAGGGTTCTGTGCTGTGGGAATGTTTATGCTATGCATATTTTCGTTCAGGGTTTTCCTGCAACAGATAACAGGATAAACTAGGTGAACTTTAAGGCCCCTTTCAACCTCAGATTCTATTATTCCATACAGAGTAAGGAATATGAAAGGAAGGAAAGAAAATTTCTGAGATGCATGGGATAAACAATGTCAGGACACCAGAGGCAAAATGGTGGTTCAGAGAACCTGACTCCAATTCATTCTGCATCCATAATAGAGCACCGTGATCTCTTACATGTACCTTACAAATGCAAGAGTTAATTAAACTGGACTTGTAAATTCCAGTAGGCTTCACTGAAGAAGGGACTTCTTGGACGTTTCCTAAGAATGTTTTGTGAAATTTTGAGTGTAAAACAGCACATAAGATTCAAGATCTGGGTTGGGAAAAAGCCTCATGACTTTGCTCATCATATTTCACACTGATTACAGCCCTGAAATGAAATTTGGTTCACATTATTATGTGTTAAGATTTGAGGCTAAAGAGAAGATATTTAGTGAAGATATCATACTTCCTTCTTATGGCTAAAAGATTATCCTAAAGGGTTGCCATCATCAGGTATTGATGAACCCCAGTCACTCCCAAGGCCTCTCTCGTTTGGAATTCTCCCTTTGCCTCTGCAGAATGGTATCTGCAAAGGAATCAGGAGTCCAGGCCCCTGAACTGCCTTCAGAGTACATTGTGGGAGGTGCAGACCAAAGGTGAGTTTACACATCAGTGACTAAAATTTCCTGCCACTAAGCGTAAGAAGTCACTCATGAACAGCGTCCCTAAACCACAGCTACAGGATGTGGGCACAGGCCCTTGTATAATTGTTGGCCCAGAGCCAATAAGCATTCATCCCTGTGCAAATACTTGGGCTTTTTTGTTGTTGTTAACTTTTGAAAACCACAGGCATTAGCCTCTCTCTTTCTTCCCCTTGGCACAAGTCATCTTCTTTTCTCCGACTCGGTCTCTTATGTGTAAAGAATTTCTGAGGAGATTTAAGCCTAAATTTAATACTTTTGCCCTCCCTCCTCTTCCCCACAAAATGCCAGGCAGAGGTAAATCTGCCTTACAAAATACCTGCTGGCTCTGTTGTCTTCCGCAGCTTTGTTTGGGCATTTTGATCTGATAGGAAATCAGAGAGCTCTATGAGTTACCTCAGCCTTTAAGAAAATACAAGCGATTTTTGGAAATTCCCCCTAAACAACTGTGACTTACTGTTTTCTCACTTCAGAATTAACCCAGCAATTATGATACATTGATTCAAAGGATATGCCCCTCTAATATCATACTAGAAAGAATAGTGGCTGAAAAATAGGAATTGGAAGATTTATTCTAATCCCACTATTGCAAGAATTTATCATTTCTTTTTGTGCAATTTCTTTCTAGTTTCTAGGCCTTTGCTTCGTGTTCTGTGAAATGAAAGCCTTGGATCAGGTTTGTATGTTTCCTTAGCTCTGTGAATTGGCTTCCTTAGCATTGCTTCAACAAAGAGACAAAGAAAATAGGCCTCGAGGCAAAAGAGCCAAAAGTAACTAATTCAGAAATTAGCATCACTTTTCTGGCTTAAAAGATGGCCAAAAGTTGGGCTTCCAAAGAGGAAAGTCCCCAGGAAAGTGAAGCTTGATTCTTTTTGATACTTTCCCTCATAAATGTTAGAGAACCCATCAGCTTTGCCTTTGTACTCAAATGTCCCACATTATGGCATGGAAATCCTACCCAAGCTTACCTCACTCTAATCTACTATTTTTTTTTTTTAATGAAAAAGATGGCAGAAGGACATTAGTAGTTCTAAGGCAACACAAAGAATGTTTTCTAACCATCAAAACTGCCCAGGATGTATCAGAAGATTCTGAGGAATCTGTCAAAGGACATACTCCAGCAGTTTTTGAAAGGAGGCTTATTAGAAAGTTTTCTAGTGAGAATTCCTGAATGAAATAAAGATCAGATAAAGAAGACCACCAACCAAGACACTCTTGTGGTGTTATGCTTTGTACTTAATGCTGCCTGTGTCTAATCCAATTCCCAAGTAAATTTACAGGTCTGCTTTGGGAAACATATCAGATGATAGTCTGAAGGAAAACTCCAGGTGCACATATAATACCCCTAGGTTCTTCCTGCCTTATATGGTTAAGAACAAAGAATACAAATGAGAACACCAAGTATCAAAGAGAAAATCATAGTCAGTAGGTTCATGGTCACCAAGAAACAAGTCCTGGAGGGACTGAACCACGGTACCTGGGGTGTCGCCCCATGTTCTGATGCGAAGTCACACCACTCCACAGGGAGGTGTTCGGTGTTTCACAGGTAATAGAAGAATTTGACCTCATGCTGTTGAGCCCTCAAAAGATCTCCAGAAAATGGACAGAAGTGCTCTCCTCTCCATTTTAGATATGAGAATCTTAAACATTAGGAAAGTTAAGGTAATTTTTCAGGATACCATGTGACTGTGGCAGCTTTTTCCAAAGGAAAAAATGTCTAACTATGCAAACATTTAGCAACCATTATTTGGAGAAACATAAGGTCACTGGCCTTAAAGCATTATATAATCTCCCCAAATATTTTAATACAGCAATGAATTTCACAATATCCACTTTACCGTCTCCTTCCTGAACATGTCAAGCGAATGAGGGTTCAGTATTTCAGGAAGCAAGTCCTTCCTTCTGAAAGAAGCTTGTTTTTCATTTTTTGTTTTGTTTTGTTAAATCTTGACCTACTATCCAAATACTGTACCTAATATTCTTATCCTCTGGTCACAATTCTGCTTTCTAGATCTCACTTACCAATGAATACAAGATTTTATCTAATAGTCTTTATGAAAAGTAAACACAGTTCTCATGTCATCTTTTACTTCATGGTATGAAACAGCTTTGGTTCCATTAAAGACTTGTACTATTGTTATAAAGTGGGTCTCAGGGCTGGAAAATGCCTCGCTTCTCTCATCCTAACTGCCTTCCATGGATGATACTGCACTATATCCTTCAGAAGGTCATTTGGGAACAGTCTGGCTTAGATTACAGGATGGACAAATGTGCAGAGAAGTCAATTGTCAGGGTGATCCTTAAATGGTAACTCCAAAGAATGTGCGGGACATTTCAGAGGCTTTTGCCAACAAATGCCACTATCTTGAGGCATATGGGGATTTTTGGGCAGCAGTATTATAACAATTTGCCAATAATGCCTGCTTCAGATCCAGAGCCAAAACAATCCTAGGACTTTTCATCCCACTACTGTTGACAGGACAGCTAAGGATTTCAACATTTCCTTTCATACTCTGAATTGAAGTTCCTTGCCTTGAGGACTATAACAATATTTAGCATCAAGGGGTGGGGGTGTAGTGAAAGGGAATAAGAGGGAAGGAGGGATATTAATGTAAGTAAACAAAGACAAAGTGAAATGGAGTTACTCAAGATTTTGGTTCTAAATGCTTACATCAAATTGGTGTTTGTGAATGTATCAGAGAACAAATGTTCAAAATTGCGGGAAGTAAGCTTTTCAAAGAAAAACCTAAAAGTACACTTCCCACAAGCCAAAAATAAATAAATGAGCAAGCTAGAATTTTCAACTTGAATATCAACCAAGGTATCTCAATTTTGGTTCTTGGGAAAAGCAAAAGGTTTACTTTGATAACATTTAATTTATGGTGATCAATATTTAAAGCTTCTTTCCTAAATAAATGGAAATAAAGTCATATATAAAATTAAAAGTAAAAGAATCCTGAAGAGATGAGAACAGATGAGATATTCTCTTGGGTTATTGAACATTAGATCCAAGTCACAGAGATATAGACATGAAGTAAAAGCAAAAAGAGCAGTGGAACAAAGCTAGGTAGGACAGTGTTTTGAAAACATGGTCCTCAAAACCCTCTGAGATCCATGGATGTTCCAAACTGGACCTACAAAGGAAGAGTTCGGTGACATTCACATCTCTATTTCAACCGCAATGGTTCTATGTTTTTCTGTTTTATAGAGTTAGGCTTCTGCAGAAGATTTCATTAGAAGGAAAGATTCTACAATTGAAAAAATATACTTGAAAAATGAACTGCAAAAGGAAATGAGACACTGAAAAATTTTGATAAAGGAGTGATAAGATCAAATTGAGGTCCAGAAATCTGGCAACCAACTGTATGATGACTTGAAAGAGCCTTGAAATAGGGACACCAATTAAAAGAGTATGGTAAGAATCAGGTGAGCATAATTTAAAAGTGGACCCAATGCTATAGATGTAAGAATGGGGAGAAGAAGAATATGAAAAGTTTTGAAAGGAAAATGAGTTTTAAATTTGATATCTGGACAGTAGGGTTTGTCTTAGTAATTTCCTCATTGCTAAAACACAATACAGGACACCCACAACTTAAAAGAAAAGAGGTTTATTTGGCTCCTTGTCTCAGCCCATGGTCATGTAGCTCTAAGGCAGAAAGGCCATAGCAGAAAGACATGGTGGACAAAAAAACTGCTCACAGCATGGTGGCCAGGAAGCAGAGGGAGCTGGAGAGGGAGATACATCTTCAGGTCATGTCCTCCATGACCCAGCTTTACCAGGTTTAACTTCCTAAGAGCAAGTCAGCTGTAGTGGTCCCATAATCGAATCATTGTCTGAAAGTCTCATCTCTTAGTACATGAGGCTTTGGGGGGATATTTCACAAAATATAACAGGGTACAGTGCTAAGCCTCATACTGTTGTAGCACTATGTGGGATATATTTGGCAAGGAGTTTTGACAAATCAGAAATGATGGATTTCAGGGATGGATGAGTGAGACCATAAGAATGTCACAAAAAACTCTAGGATTTTGGAGACCCTAACCCGTGGATGATTGTCAGATAGAAACACAAAACTGAATCTTGGAATAGACATCAGGGGTGAGTTTACGTATTTAAAAGTCATGGGCATAAAAGTGATAGCTAAAATAATAGAGACAATGAGAACCTAATGAGCAAATAAATCAGGATCAGAGGGCTAAAGATCAAGACCTGGAAAATGTCTGCTTTTAAAGACCAGGAGAAGCAAGAACCCACAGCACCTTTCCAGGGTTTGTGATCATAAACTTACTTGAAAACATTATTGGATGGGCTCAGCAGTATTTATTTTCTGTTTTTAAGGAAAACTGATTATTGTCATGTGAGATCCGAAATGTATATCCATCAGTCTAATCAAGCATTTAGATTTCCTGAGACACTAAATATATTCAAAGTCCCGTAGGACTACTCAAATGTAATTAATTGTTTAGTGCGAAAACATAGTGGACTGAAACAAACACTTCAATAATGGTATATTTATGTACGATGAATATATATATATACGGCTCAAAAACCAATACTCCCACGAGCGAGGGAATAGCCGAGTTTGTTGCGGTTTCCAATGAATGACATCAGCCCCGTGTAGGTCTCAATCAAAATGGGTTGAGTTAACACTGTCAGTCCCTTTTCTCTCCCAGATCCAGTGGAATTCCTTTGGGCATTCTGGATAGCTGGAATAAGCTTAGACGTGAACCGAGACAACTGAAGAACAAAAGGAGAAGAAACAGAGTTAGTGAATGCAGAGTAGGCCCTGCAGCATCCAGCTCTACAAGTTCTCACCAAGGTTGGACATTCTCCTAGGGATACACTTCTTACTTTGTAAAACATAAATGGCTACTCAGAGTAGTTAACGCTGCTTCTTTGTCTTTTCAATCAATTAATCAGTTAATAAATTATGTACGTAGTAAAATTATCTGCCTTCTCTTGTTTATTTTTCATTATTCATAACTTGTATAACATTAAGAAGTCAATTTGATAAATATTTGCTGATAGTTTATTGCGAATCAGACACTTGTTGGGACACTGCTGAAGATTTAAAGTAAGGTACCATCTCTGCCCTCACAGAAGATGGACATTAGAGAATTGAAGAGACAACTTATGATAATAACACAAAGTCACTAAAATAAGCAGCAAAAAGAGGCATCAAATGCTAAAGAAACACAAAAGAGGGAGACATCATGCATGGGTAGAGGATCAGGAATGACTTCAAAGGGAGACTCGAGACAATCCTTAAAGGGTCAGGATTGGTAGGTTTTCAACAGGCTAAGGAGGGTCTAATAGACGGCTGCTGCTTTTCCAGCCAGCATTCTTCCCACCATTTGAAATTCTTCTGATAGAAATACCTCGATTTTCCTTAAAACATCTACCCTTTCCACTTGGTTCCTTTGCATAGTTTAAGTGATGTAGGTATATCAGTACATGACTTAAGCCAACCCAATAAGAAGTATCTATTTCTCTGGTCAAAAAGACTGGTTCAGGTATGGTCACAAGACCACTGTGGTAGCCAAACTCTTAGAATATAAGCTTGAAATTATTTGTGATCATCCTGTCACACACAGTGAACCTGACTAAGCACAAAACCAGGGACGATGGAAAGAATGAAGACCAGGAGAAAGACAATTTCTTAACAAAGTCGTTTATATTACTACATCATTTATATTACTAAATAATTTATACTACCAAATCCTGGACTTGAATTATTATTTTTATTTATTTTTTTTTTGTGGGTACTGGGGGGTCGACCTCAGGACCTCGCGCGCCAGCAGGCGCCCGTGCCGCTGAGCGATATCACCGGCCCCTTTTTCGTATGTGGGTTCCGGGAGTCTAACTCGGGCCCTCGCGCTTGCCGGGCAGGCGCTCAAGCCGCTGAGCCATCTCACCAGCCCTGGACTTGAATTATTAGATTAGCTTATTCTACTAAAAAAAATATCTCCTTTTTCGGTTAAGCCATATTGCTTTAGATTTCTTCATTTGCCCTTAAAGAGGGAATGTGATTCAGGGAGCATTTCAAAGATGGGTACAAGTAAAGATACAGATGAGGAAACTTTGTTTCTTTGTATTTCCAATAAACTGTTTTAGATCCATTATTTCATTCTAATAAGAACCTAGATATTAGATTAAAGACTGCATCACCATTTCCATGTTAGAAATACAAAAGATAAATGAGTTACCCACAGCCAGTCTACTTCCTGCATCATAGTAAAAAAAGCATTAAGAATAAGGACCTACTCACAACAGGACCCAAATCTACTTCTTAGACAACTGGCCCATTAATCCATATTAAAACGCTTTGATTTCACTCCAAGTTCAGTACAAATTATTAAGCATCCCATATAAAGGAATTATTCTTCTTCCCATTTCTCCATGAGGAAGTCAGTATTTGCTTCTAAGAGATCAACCCAAGAGTGTTACTTCGTGACAGTTCAAAGAATCCCAGTAGAAGAAACCTGTAACCTTTCAACATAATTCTAATTTTTCCTGTTAGCTTTATTCTGAATTTGTATTTTACACCAAATTTTCCATAAGCAAACCACATTCCTATTTCAGGCTTATTTTCCTTATCAATTCTTACTACCTTTATCAATCATTGCTATCTTTATTAGTTGATCTAATCTATAAGTTACAAAAAAGAAAGAAAGAAAGAAAGAAAGAAAGAAAGAAAAAAGAAGGAAAGAAAGAAAGAAAGAAAGAAAGAAAGAAAGAAAGAAAGAAAGAAAGAAAGAAAGAAAGAAAGAAAGAAAGACCTAAAATAGATTAGTGGTGTGGCCTTGTATACTCAGTTCCCTTTTCAGAGTCTTCATTAGCCTTTTTTAAAAGAGGAATTGAAAACGATGGTTATTAAGATAATATCAGAAATAAAAAGAAAATAAGCAACTTTCATGATAAAACAGAAAACAGTTCACTAGAATAACCCAGTATCTATGGGATTCCAAAGTAATCCAAAGTATTTGTCCCTCTCTATTTGTCCTTAAATTAATACTCACCTAATTGGGTAATATCAAAGCAATCTTTGAAGTAGACTCATTTCATTAAGGCTAATGGATCTAACAGACAAGTAGGTTTTGCTTATTCTCTATGAGTTTTGGGCCATAGTAGCAAAGAGAGACAAATGATGCAGACTCACATAGGAAGTTGCCATGGGCTCCAGGCCACGGCTGGATCCTTCCTCTCTTCAGCACGTGGACAGATCTTTCGCCTTCCTCTACATTTGACTCTGTGGGAGGCCACTGTAGGCCAATCTGTTAAACTTCTGTGTCCTACATTAAATCTTATTCAGAGCATGTACAGTCTTTTAAGAAGTTTTGCCCCAGCCCTGAAAGCTCTTGTAAGCACTGACTAATACAATGGGTACATGAAAATGCTTTTACTTTTGTAATTTTTCTGTATGTCCAAAATTATTTCAAAATGAAAAGCTTTTTCAAAGCTCGTGTCAAAGAAAGTCTACACTATTAGCTGCTAAGATAAAAGATTTTATAACTGATCAAGGAAGTAGATTAAAAGAAAAAGGTTACAGAATATTGTTACCTCGTTTCTCTCATCTCTATAAATATACCTTACACCGAAATGAAACAAACATTCATGAATTGTCATTAGGAATGTGGTTTCAACACACTGACAAAATTGAAGAATTTTCTATTCAAAGTACCTAACTAGTTTCTATGCTTTCCATTTCAATTTTTCATCTGAATACTTCCATGGTATATATTCTTTTTTATGTAACTTTGAAAATAAAAATTTGATTTGTTCATATCATGAGTTCTTTTCTGAGATTATTACTCTTACAATTAGTATTATTTTGCTGAATGTGGTTTTAGTTGTTGGTTTAATTTTATTAACTTAAGCTTAACTCTACAAATATAGTTTATAATATTGTTCAGTTCTATTAAAATTAACTCCTCAGGCTAAATTTTGCTTCTGAATGTCAGAAATAATATGTGATTTTTCAGTTTATTATCGATGTAAGTTACCAAATGCCATTTTAATTTCAGCTGTTTTAATTTGTTGTGTGCATACAAATTATTGCTACTAGTACTAGTAATGTCAACTAACTCTCCATGTTATTAACAGATTAAATGGTCTTCAAAAATCACTCAAGAAATACAAAGTACCCACATTATAACTAGGTTGTTATGCTTTATATCCAGATGCCCCCAAGAGCCTCATGTGCTCCTAGGCAGGGTTTTTGGAAGAGGATTGGACTGAGGGTGTGCTATAGTTAACTTGCTGTCACGAAGTGGGAAATGGGTAGAAGAACTGGGTCTGGGGGCATGACCTGGTAGAGAGTACCACTCTCCCTGGCTCAAAATTCCTTTCTGCTTCCTGGCCACCATGACTTGAGCAGCTTTTCCTCTGCTAAACTGCTCTGTCATGCCATTCTGCTTTGGAGTCAGTGGACTGAGGACTGAGAACATGACCTCAAATAAGCCTCTCCTCCTTTAAATTGAGGGTGTCAGTTATTGTGTCCCAATAATGAGAAAGTGATCAAGATAGATTTGAGTACCAGAGAAGTGGGGTCATTGCTGTGAATATACCTGACCATGTAATTTAGAACTCTGTGCAACTGGTTTTGGGGAGGAGTTTGGAAAGGTTTGGAGGTGCCCTAAAATGCTGTAAGCCAAGCATGGTGTACATTAATAGCCAGAGCTCATAAGACCAAAATGCTGATAGAAATGTAGACTGCAAGGGCCAGCTTCAGGAGATTTCATTTGGGAAGAAGGACTCCACTAGCAGTGGGGCTACAGACCATATGTGCTATACTCTGGCAGAAAATTCATCTACATTTTTCTCATGTCCTGAAGAGTTATAAGATACTGAGATTAGGGGCTGTGGATTAGTTAACCTGGTGGAAGAAATTTCAAGGCAGCCCAATACTCAACTTGCTTTTGTGAGGTGGGATCTGTTTGGAAGAAGCAGGTGACTGGGAGCCTGACCTGAGAAAGTGTATTTCCTTATTCAGCTTGTCCCTTCTTTCTCTGCTTCCTGGCTACCACTACATGAGCAGCTTTTCTCTGCAGTACCCCTCTGCCATTCCATCTTGCCTTAGAGCCAATGGGCTATGGACTGAAAACATGAGACAAAATAAACTTCTCCAATTTCAAGTTGTGGGTGTAGGGTATTGCGTCCCAGGGACAGGAAAGTGACTAACACATTAGATATATTCTAAGTGATGTGAATAGATGGATAAGTACCTTCTCTCATGGAGGTTATGTTCCAGTGATTTGACATGAAGCATAAAAACAAGTGAATACAAGTGATTTTGGTAATGGAAGATTCTAGGAGGAAACCCAAATGTGGTAAAAAGTTAGAAACCAATGCAAATGAGGGTTACTCCAGCTGATTGAAGGGAAACAGTGAAGAAGAGAAGGTGCTCCAGGCAGAAAAATTATCACCTGCTAAGGCTGTGTTTGTTTGGTAGAGATGTGAGATGTAGAGATGAGTTTATTCAAGAAACACGCCAAAGGCCTGTATGACCGAGTCAAAAGAAAGAGGTTGGAGCATTAGCCATGTAGTCTTTGAAGTGATTTTGCAGAGGAGTTTAATGTTGTATAATTTTTATTTTTATAAAATCATCCTCATTGCCATGTGGGGTGCAGAATGGAAGGCTGTGAGTGTCGAGAATGAAAGCAGAAAGACAGATGAGTTTGGTCGTCACTTCAGTAGTCCTTGCAAGAGATGATGATGGTTTAAACCAGGATTGCAGTAGAGAACATGAGAATTGGTTAAGTTAGGGATATGCTGGAGGCAATGGAACCGCAGATCTTGGTGTTGCAATTGTTAGGGCTGAAGGAAAGAGAGAAATCAAAGATGACACTTAGAGTTTTGACCTGATCTACTGGGTGGCCAGTGATGTCATTATTGAGTTGTGAAAGCCTAGGAGGTGTAGAGGTTGGAAATATTGGGGAACTGGAATGGAAGATTCCACTTAGACACATCGTTTGAGTTGTCTAACCATTAAGCCTCTTACTGATTTCCTACCAGGCAACTGGACACATGAAGAAATATACAGATGAAAATTCCATGGTTATGGTTAAAATTTCAACAACAATGACAACAACAGTAATAATAGTAATCACAGATATAGAAGTCAAGAATATTTATAAAATGAAATCAATGGCCTAAACAAGATAAGATATAGGACAGGGAGTAGAAATTAACAACAACAACAACAAAAAACTTGTTGAACAAGACTCTAAATATTTGAGTCAATACAGTAGGTAAACTGATGGTCCAAGTGTTTCAGAGATTTGTTTAACACTAAATAACACTAAGAAGCTGAGCAAAGACTTGGACCCATAGCTCCTTATCTAATGTTACTCTTATAGTTGATATTATAAAATTCCAAAGTATGGAAAATGTAGTATTAAAATTCTAATATTTAGACAATCGTTGGTGTTTCCCATTTGCAAAAAGGATAGAGAAACATTTAATTGAAAACCATGTTCCTCGGAACACCACATTTCTTCATAGTTCAATGACCACATACAATTAATCATCTAAAAAATGTAGATTCCTTTGAAAAGAAAGGAGGTGCTATTGTGATAATGCTGGGACAATGGTTAGGGAAAGAATGTGGGAGAAAAAGCAAAAACCCAGCAGGTAAACTGCTTCAGTCTCTGCAATCACATCAATCAGCTCTTTACTATTTTTTATCTGTTTTAGATATTTAGAATCTGAGTAAGATTTTACTTTTAAAATGAAGATCATTAAACTAAGATTGCCTAGGAATCTTTAGCTTGGACAGCCCATAAGCCAATCCACAAAGATCTATATGGCCCACTCTCCTTTTGATTTTCCAAAACCAAACTCAAATCCTATCTCTCCAAGAATCCCTTCATACTCATAACAGACTCATTAAAACTTAGTTGTTTCTTCTATTGCATTTCACTTATATCTTCACTCAAATGTTTCATTCTATTTTCTAAGTAGAGCTCCATGTGAGGCTCTCTATATAACTAAACCAAACTTCTCTTCCATGGGACTATTGCTATTTGGGTCCAGATAATTCTTTGCTATGGGGAAGAATGTCCTCTGCATTTTAGGATGTTAAATGGCATCCCTAGCGTCTGTCTGTCAGATACCAGTGGCACTTCTCTTCCAGGTGTGAAAACCAAAAATGTCTCCAGACATTGCCAAATTGCCCCCAGGGACAAAAATTGCTTCCTCTTAAGAATCGCTGAACTAAAGGTCAAATAGCATTGATGTAACGTGAGTATTGGGATCAGACAGACGTGGTATTAGGTTGCAACTATGGCACTTACTGGCTGTGTGCCCTTGAGCAAGTTATTCAACCTCTTCAAATTTTATAATTCCTTTCTATAAAAGCATTATCAATAGTATCAAATTTATAGGATGCTATGGAAAGATTAAATCAGCTAAAGGGTTTATATATGAGCTGTGCATGTGCACACACATGCACTCACACGTGTGTGTGTGTGTTTTATATATGCCCATGTGCTCACTTATACCATGAAAGGTTAGGAAGTAGGATGAGATGAGGCTGGAATTTGGAATCACATTGGAAAGCTTACTGCCAATAGTCAATATATACCAAATATTTCATCATCAGCATCATTATTGTTATCATCAAACCATGATCTAAAAGCCAGAATGTCATTAATCACAGTATGTTCATTGGCAGCACCCTGTTGATTATCAAGGTACCTTTTCATGGATCAATGTATGCTAAATTGGATTGTTGAATGCTTCCTCAGAACTCATTAAACTTTCTTTTAAGAGAATCCTCTATGGCCTCAGAATCTAAGTGCTGGAAACAAAAAAGTTGACACTACTTCATACTCAATGAACTTGGCATTTTGCTGGAGTCAGATGCACTTCATTTCCAGTCATTCCGGCATACTCTATAAGGGGGACATCCTGTTATAGACAGAAAAGCAGTGCCTGAAAGGAAAGGCAGACAAAGACCAAGTCCCCAAGCCAGCTCTTGAGCATTTCAAGCACCTCAATCTGTGTGACAGGAACGCTGTGTCATCTGATATGAATGCCACCAGCCACATAACTTTTCTCTAAAAGCTTTTATACACCCACCTCTGGCTCCCTCTTTTATTCCAGTCACAAAAACAGAGGGTCAAATTTTAACAACTCCAGTTACACAGAGGCCGTCTGTTGGTTAGGGAGAAATCCAGCAGTGCTCAGAAGGTAGAGGTTTGGGGGTTGGGGAAGATATTCTTCTTGACTTTACAGCAGTTATTTACCAGCTGAGTGCCTGGCCCTCTGTTTGCTTCAGGTGCTGTCTGCCAGCAGTTCACTGCCTAGAGTCTCAGTTTTCCTTATTGCAACCATCCCTCGCTTCCTGTTTACACTGGGCAAAGAGACCAGGTTTCATGCCTGCAGGCCCACATTCCTCAGCTGAGCAGGTTTTCCAAGCCTTCAGGCTACAGGTTTTAACCTCCCTGTATAGAGAGAAAGAAGCACCCAGGCACAAAAGGCAAGCCCATCCGTACGGAATACTTGGAACCACTTGGAAAGTCACATTACTGATATATATATATATAGTCACATTACTGATATAGATATATATATATATATGTATATATCACATTTTAACTGGGATTATCTTTAAAGAGACACAGGGACTTAAGCAAGTTTAAGTATATAGAGAGAAACAAAAGAAAGTTTCTTTCCTACACAAGAGGCTTCCACATACTCAAATTTCCATTCTTGTCCTATTCCACTTCCTACAACCCTCCTCTCTAAACATGTATCCACACACACACATGCAAATACACACATACATGCACATACACACGCAAGCGCACACACATACACACACACAAACACACAAGCACTTTAGCTAAGCTGAATTAGTCTTTACCCAAGAATATTTCATATGCCCCTGTAATTTGAAGTTTTAACCTTGTTTTCCTCACTTAAAATGTCTTTTCTCACCTTCTTTGATGCTTAGATCACTCATACCTTAAGTTTCACGTCAAATGTCATCACACCTGTTAACTTTTGGAGTTATCTGTTACCTCTTGTTGGCCCTCAGAACACCTTGTGAATTCCTCTATTAACAATCTTAACACGTTAAATAATAATCTGTTAATTACCTTTCTGCCTCTTCCCTTTATACCACAAGTGTCTGGAAAGCAAAATCTACTTTCTACTTGTTAGAATCTCAGGGTCCTAGCACACTGCTTGTCACATAGTACTCAACCCGGAGATGTACTCAATGAATGAGAAGGGAAACCAAGAATCTAAGGATGTAAAGGTAAAGTTAAATTCTAATACATGGATCCACTGTCAAGATCCCCTTGAAAATATTGGTATAAAAGTCACTCTGTGGATTACCTTGATTTTCTGTAAAGCATCCCTAATTCATTCACCATTATTCACCAGCTTTGGGCTCAGGTCACTAATTATTCCTACTGGTAAACTTCTCATATTCTAAAACTCAAAAAAATGATGATTAAAAAAGATAAAGATGAGGCCAAAAATTGCAAATATAAAGTGGTTGAATGGTTGAAACAACTAAGGAGAACTGAGATCGACTGAAATATATAATGTTACTTATTACCATATCAATGGATGTGAATACATGCAGTCTTTCACACACACAAACACAAAAGGAGAGAAAGAGAGAGAGAATAAGAATTCATTCAGTTTATGCGCATTTCCCTGAGTAATAGCAAATTGGATGTGGATATGTAGCTACCATCTTTCCCTCAAAATAAGACCTATCTGGAAAATAATCAGCTTTGAAAGCTAGAGATAAAAGAATGCCAGCCCCAATCTGCCTGTCCTTGCCTTACCTGCCTTATGGAGCAGCCACGGAGCAAGAGAATAGTGCTGGCAGGTACAGGGGGTATAACGGTACCAAACATTATAATTTTTAAAATGAAGATAACCTATTCCTACAAAGTTTTTGTGAGTTGAGTTAGATAAAAATATCATTCACACTGTAATCAACAAACACAAAGTACTGTTATGCAATAGCATACAAGATTATGTTTATGTCTTGTAATGGTAATATCGGAGTCAAAGAAACCCCATCATTTTACATCGTGACATCTGTTTTATATGAATAACACAAAGTGCGCTTATGTACAGATTAGAAAAGGTTGGTTAGGCTGGGAGATAAATAAGTTGGTCTGGAAAGAAGCCATGTTACTACCATGCTTGCCAGATGTGGAAATGGTATAAAGTTGATGTGATGAATAAAAAGAGAAATAATGTATTTTGACCTCATATTATATAAATTTGATACTGATTATGTAGATCAATGTTAAGAGACTTAGAGATACTATAAATTTGAATTTGAATGCAACTGTGTCCACTCATGCCCCTTCCTTGGTTATGTTCCTGACCAGCCCCAGAACTCGCCTTTGGCCTGAAGCTGTGTGATCTGAGACCTATTATCATCAGTTTAGCTTTCTCGGCTGAGTTTCAGACCTAAATTTCTAACTGCCTGACACTCAACTCAAGCTCACATTCTATGAATACTTCAAACTTAACACGTCCTAAACTAATCTAAACCAAACTCCCAAATATACTATTATTCCCACTTTTTTCCATTTCAGTTAATGAAATTACTATCTGCTTAAGCCAGAAATTATTTTATGTTTGACTTTTTCTCCCAAATCCTTTATATGATGTCATTACCTGGTTTTATTAATTCCATGCTAAGTAATACAAAATTTCCTTATATTCTCTCTCTACTACTGCTCTTAACTTAGTTTAAGCTCTTATACCTCTTATCTAAGTCATTCTAATTATAGTGGGGGACTTTATAAGATTAAGCTCCAGCTAAACTGAATCAATGTCTCTTTGAACATTTTATACTTTCCTGTACCTCTATTCCTTTCCACTTTTCCTAAACTTCTGTTCTAGTCAATTTTAAAATCTTCATGTTTTTATCCGCCTCTTCTGTTGAATAGTACCTTGAACAAATGCAAGAATCTTATCTCATTTATATTTATGTCCTTAGCAACAATCATAATACCTGTATTTTGCAGATGTCAGAAAGGGTTTGTTAATAAAGAGATTCTAGGTGTTGTAGAAGAAAAGACTCTGGATAAAAATAACTTTGAGTATTTTAATACTAAGTGATTCCTTTAGATTGTAAATAATTCGAAAATTCTCCTATTGGATAATTCAATTCCACATTACTTTCTCCCTTGTTGTACAATATGTTGTTAAATTGAATTAAATTGCTGCAGGAATTTGATTTTGTTATGCATTTCTTCCATATTCCTTTATTTTCCTATTTCATTCATAAGAGAAGTGAAAAAGAAAAACAATTTATAACACCCTTTTAAAATCTTATGTTATGTGGAAATATTCACATAAAAGGAATTTTAAACCCCTAGATTGTATTTCTTCTTATGTATTATTTTATATCAATATAATCAAGTCTTAATCAAAGCCCATCTTGAAAAATATCCTAAATGCGAATAGTATTGTGACATAGAAACTAACAACAAAGAGAAACTAGGACTCAAAGAACTGGATCAGAGTACGCATCATCTCATATCACAGATGAAGATCATTTGTTTTCTTAGGGGCTGGGACTTGGGGTAGCCTTTGAATAAGAATTAGCTTGGCAAATGAAAGCACCAGACAGTTGCCAAGAAGGAAGAAAAAACAAGACTTTGGATTAATAATTTAAGAAGAAAAAGCCTTAAATGAAACACACTTAAGAGATCCACAAAGAAGTTTAGTTGACTAAAAAAAACCAATCAACCAGGGCCGGTAAGATAGCTAGCTCAGCAGCATAAGCGCCTGCCTGGCAAGCGTGAGGTCCTGAGTTTGACTCCAGGAACCCACATTAAAAAAAAAAAAAAAAAAAAAAAGAACCAATTAACCATCCATTTGTCATATTCATGTGTGAATGTGTGTGTATGCATCTCTGCATGTGCAGACACACACACACAACTGCTATTTTTACTTCCATTCAATAAAAGTTATATGACTATTATGTCCCCTTTAGCCTTTGAGAATGGGATCAGTAGGGTAAAACTCAACACTCTAATCTACTAAGTTCATGATTACATGAACATGTGGAATAATTATTCCATGTTCTTTTGATATTTTACTTTTTATTTTCTTTTTTAAATTATGTGAATGTATTTATATATAACAGAATAAATAAAATACTACCAGGTATTAGAATATGACAGCAGCATTTCTCTAAAGTCCATAGAATTTGTTCTATACTCTTACACCCTGAACTTCTTCCAGCAAAGCACACCAAGAAAATATAGTAAGTACCTAGTGTATCAGGTACAATGAGCAAAGGATTTGGCCCAGGAAGTCACGGATGTAATCATGATTAAGGTAGTAAGAATTTATTTTGATTTATAATAAAATAAAGTATTATCAAAATTATATAAAATTACATAAAACATTTTTTTAGTAGTTAAAATCAGGTTTCCTTTGAAGGAGGGAAATATCTTTGAAAAAATACATTATTGAGGACTTCAATTTGGATTAATAGATGCTTAAAAAAAGTGTAAACTTCCTGCATTATTAATGATAATTAAAAACAGAAACCAAGAGTTGGGGGAGGGGCAAGCAGATAAGAAGAGAGAGGATAATGGAATGATGAGAATGAATATTATTACTATTAATAAAGACTTTTGAAGACAGTGAGATCTGATATGGCATTTGCAGTTCTGGGCATTAGTATAATAAAAACTCTCATTCTATCTTCTGACACCCTCAATGAGTCTAGCCTTCCATAAATGCCTTTGTGTAAGTGTTATACTTTTCTTCCTGATTTTCATTTTGTTTTATTTCATTGGCTTTGGGTAGAAGCTGATGTTGATGCTTTGGTTGAGGGATTGTGAAATAGGAGTACCACATGAAATGTAGCAACATGATCTGTACACTGAAATTATTTAGTGTCTGCAATAGCTAAAAACCAGAGGTAAACCATGATACCACATAAGCCCCTGAGGACATATGCATACACTGTGAGAGACTATTGACTTTTTCTGGGAGTAGAATGGATTCAAGCCAACTTCACCTATATTCTGGGGGAAATTAAGACCTTATCTAGCCTATGATCACATAAATCATGGCTCAAACTCTGGAGACTTACCAATTAAAAATTATTTGCTTATACATATGAACCCATATGCTTGTGTGAATAGATGTATTTCAAATAATGGAAGAAATGCAATGTATACCATCCAATCAAATAAAGACTGTACACGCATATTGCCAGATTTTGAATTTATGTTCAACAAAAGAGTTATAATAGGAAATGAATGACAGAAGATAAACATAAAAAGAACAAAAATTAGCATTTGAAGCCTGTAAGTACACACTATGTGTATATTTGGTTTTGTTGAAAATACAAAATTTGATCTTTCACAGCATTTTCAGATCCAACTGTTTTACTTTTGGACTAGAGTGTCTCCTCTCTAACTAGATACCTGGGAGAAATAGAGGAGTAGAAAGGACTGTGTCTGCCCCTGCTGAGTTTAAAATCTACTTTAAAAGATGAGATTTAAAGACATAAAAATAATAATAATTGATCTACACTTTACGAAGTATTCATTGTCATGTTCATTAACCTTATAATGGTAAGGCAGTGGTCACCGTGTCCATTTTAGAGATGAGACTACCAAGGCCCAAAGAGAGAACTGACTTAATTAAACTTGGCCACAGAGTCATTTCTGACTAAACACACTTCCACAGTTTACACTATCCCATATTTCTTCCCAGAATAAAATAATTAGGATTTAATTATATGAAAATTTATGTATACCCTGTTGCCAATAAATGCAATCAGACAAGCCTAAGTATTGCAACTTTTAAACAACATTACACTAAAAAGGGTAAAGAAAGTAGCATGTTGTGATTAATATAAATATAACATATACTCATGTATAAAAAATAGCTACAATCCTTACTATAAATGTTCTACAAACCTATTAAAGTGTTTGTCTATATAAGGCCTGGTTGTAATTTTTTTAATGGTACATGTTCTAGAAACATAGCTTCCCCAACACAGCTAATCTAAGCTTGAATGCTACTTAAGAGTAATGTTCAAGCTGCCTCCTACCTTGCAAATTTTGAGGAACTTCTCACTGGTGTATATCATAGGATGCTCGGTGAAGGTAGCGTAAGGAACTTCAGTGGACCATGGGTTCCAGCGTGACAACAGGGACTGCTCCTCTGAACTCCCCCAGTAGATCCTAAGGCCTTCTCCTGGTCTCCTAAGAAAAAGGGTTTTTCATTAGTAGCCATTTTCGTCGGATTAAAACAAAATGTGTGGAAAAGGAGTGTAATGCTTCAATTAGACTTGACATTGCTTCTGAGACAGAAGGATTACTGTCCATCTAGTTAAATTGTTCAAGGGAATTAAGGAGGAGAGAAGAAAAGAATTACACTGTTTTCATGGAGTGAGTTTGAAGTGCTGTTGAGAATTTCACATGCAAATGTGAGTCTGGTGCTTAGGACAGTAGGAAGAGCTGGAAAGAGGCATGTTAACTTCATGTTGATATTCTGATGATAGGAGTAAAAAAAAATCGGAGGTATCAAAGGGGTAGGATAAGGACGGGGAGTCAAGGTGGGAGATGGTCTCAAAAAGGAAGCAGATAACGTGATAATCAGTAGTGGCAGTTTCTACAAAACAGTAAACATATGTGAGCCCTGACTGATAAGACTAAGGACTTTCCAAGTTGTAGGACATATATGGGATACTTGAAAGGGATGATGACCAGTTCAAAACGCCCAAGGTCTCTATTCAATGACCTCAGTTTCTGTCATGGTCCTCTATTCTTTGCACATATTCTGTCCAGTAGAACTGTGACAATGGACACATCAGTGTTTGTAGAGAGAATGTGACCGTCTGTTCCCATCAGGGTAACGGTCTTGATCCCCAACATGTAGGAGGACACCCAAGTCCGGACATCTGGCAAATCCAAGTGCAGGGCAACAGAAAGTCAGTTTACAAATAAAGAGAGAGCAGTCACAGCAGGGGAATGTGGTGACATTCAATTACAATTTATTGTAATTTATGTTTATTGTACAATTTACATTTCTGTGGCCTCTCATTTTAGAGATGTGCATCAGAACTTAAGTTTTTTGAGTATAGGCATCTCTGAAAGCAGAGATACCTGGAGGTTAAGCCATGCTCAGGAGCCTTGTATTGAACAAGCTTTAAAGCTAAGTTGCCCATAATTCTAAGCAGCCTCACAAAACATCACAGAGGTCTCATTTCTGCTAGAAATTAAATCCCAGGATTTCTAGAATGAAAAACCAGAGATTAATTGTTGCGGCTTCACAAAGCTGTCACTTCCTGTATTAAGGAAGGATTCCTTTGGAAATGCTATTGTAGTCTCTGAATGTTTCTCCATGTAGAGATGTATATAAACACACTCTCACCTATATACACGGAACAGCTCATTCCATAACTGGCCGATCCCCGAGCTGCTTATTACAAAGGCAAAGAAAGAAAAGAGCCTGGCACGATCAGCTGCCCAGGTCTCAGATTTATGACGATTCCATTTGAAAGCTGACACTCAACATTTTTGTACTTAATCTGTTGTGCCTCACAGAAAAGGAAGAAAAAGACAGAGGAAAAGAAAAATACTGTGCATGCCTCTAAAGTTTCCTAGTAAGGCTCATCTTCTCAGCTGCTAGACTGACATTTATCACCCTCCTGTACTTTCCTTTTCTTGTTTTTTGATAATAAACCCTAAGCTCCATGAATGTTCTATGAATGATGGTTAATGAAACATTTTGGCTTGAGTCCAGTAAAACAACTTGCACAGTGGAATTATTTACTGCTTCGTATGTCAATTTGTGTACTGGATGCAAGTTTGCTTTTATCCGAAGGGGATGAAGATCTGCCAGGACTGCTTCTCTAATAAGTGCACATTATATTATCCTACCTTGGAAAACCTCAAATGAATTTCAAACATGAAATTCAAGAAGGACCCTATTTCTAAATAACCAATCAATTTGACCATGGTGAAGACCTTTCTCAGAGATGTGCTATACCCTAAATATATGGGCTCAGTCAAACTTCTTTCCTGAACTCCAGAGGTAAAAACTGACAAAGATAAATCTAAACCTAAGTAATCTTTCCAAAGGTAAAACTTAAAGTTTCGACTTATTGGGCCTTATAGTACTGAGGTCCACCACCATCTTCTCCTCTGTCAAGTGTCCTCAGAGCATTTGTGGAGGCTGTAGATGCCTATAAGACCAGAATTGCTTCATTCTACTAACTTGTGCTTATGTGAGAAACAGCCTGTGAGCTCATAGAATGGAGTAAAAATGCAATGAACAGTACACCCGATAGTCCTTCATTCAAGTCTTGATTTTTTGCTTTTAACGTTGTGTGATTACGGGCCAGTAACATTTCCCTTTCTGAATCTCATTCTGAATTTGAATCTGGATCATTCCTCTTTTTGAATCTTCTGAATATTTTTTCTCATACTGAAAAATAACATGACTTCCACATCTGTGGTTTAGAGAGTCTTTAGAGTACTGTGACATTCCATGACCTCAGTAACTCTGTGTGAGTTACCATAGCTATGGTCACAATGTCACCTACTCAAGCACAAAATGGTATCTACAAGAAGACTCTGGGTTATGACTTCTTTGGTTTAGAGGAATGGAATTAGTCCTCCTGAGCAGAACATAGCTCTGCTGCTAAGATCATAAGTATTGTTCTTTCACTCCCAGGGATCTTTAGGACTTGTCAAAGTATTTTGCAAGCTTGTAACAGTACAAATCAGCAGTGAATACAAGTGGCAGAATAGCACCTTATAAACTGCAGAAAGTCAGAGGTAGAAGGGCTCTTGGAAACATAGCTCAGTGCCTTCTGAGTAAATGGGAAACCTGAGACTCAGAAAGCACCAGGACTTTCCCAAAGCATCAATACAGGACAAGGATAAGCAGGAGAGAGCTCTGATCTCCTGAGACCTCTGACCTCCTGAGACCACCTTCAGTGGTCATTTCACAATTCTGGGCTTGACTCCCCAAATACTGTAAAAGATATGGTCCTGTTCTTATGCAACACAACCTTTTTTCCAACAGACAAACTACTAAATTGTCCTGACAAGCTTGCAATATTTTATGGGCAAAACCCTTAATCAGAGATTCTAAATAAACATCACAAAGAAAGTCCCTGTCTCAACACAAACTGTAGATTTTTATATACCAGTATTAGCAATGTGAGATTATAGGAAAATAAGATAGCATTGACAGTGAAGGGAATAATTACAAAGAAATCATCAAGGAAAGAATACTGGGTCCTCACTGAGGTGCTGCGGTGGAGTTAATTAAAGTGGGGGTACCGTCTCACAACAAATTATTAAGCAGTGAAAGAACTGGTGGTTTTCTTTGTGAAATTTTTCTTTGGGAGTAAACCACGACTTTCATTAGCTCTGTCTTTGGGCATTTTACACCACCTTTCTGATCTTTAGGTAACAATTTTTTTTAAGGAATAAGAGAATAAAGCATGGTAAAATGCATTATGTAAGACCCTGCCTGGCTAGCAAATATTGAGTGGCTACTATGTAACTTAATACCTACTATGTACTTTTAGAGACCTTATATTTTATTTAATCTAGGCAGTACTTCTAGAGCTAAGTTAGCAGACATAAATGTAGTTACAGGAAATAAAGAACATAACCAGACTGAAGTAGATTACCAAATCAATAACTACTAACAAAATGGAATCAAAAGGAAGGGGAGGAGCAAGATGACCACTGGACACAAATAAAACCAGAGAAGCAAATCTCTAGCACACAGTAGGTATCGGGCTGTGTTCTCATGTCCGCAGCTATTGACTCCTCCTCTTCCACCTAATTCTGAGTGCTGGGATATTTCTTACGCGTTTAGCCTCTACTTTCCAGGAATATTCTGCTGTATATGATTTCCTAAATTTAAATCCTTCAGAGAGACTTCCATTTGGAAAACTTAAGTCAGCCTGTCAGTTCTCTTTTCATCAGACTAAATAAGCAGAGTTCCTTAATTAGCTTTTCTAATGGGCCAAAAGTAATCTTTTAAATCACCTGAGACGTCGCTCCCTAAAATATTACTAAATCCTCTTCAGTGCTGCCATTTACTTAGAAGAGTCTCAGTGTGTTATATTGTTGGGGTAGAGAAATGAAGAGACTCAGCCCTGGACTGCAGACATCCATAATCTGATGGTTTCTGCCACTCTGACTATCATTTCCTTCCCAGAGCTCAAATAGGTACAGATAGAAACCTTCGAGTCTCACCACAGAGGTAAAAAAGATCTCCAACCCAAATTATTTCATTCCCGTTTTCTGTCTTCAAGGAGATCAGCTGTATCTAGCTTTAACTTTCACAGTAGCAGAAGCAGGAGAGTGATATATTCTTCAATTCTGGTAAATTTCCAAGTCTCCCAGAAAGAGGTAGTAGGAAAGGAAGGGCTCCTTAAGACCTTAGTAGAATAAAAAGGTTTATAATAGAAATTTTTAGGGTCCTAGACTGAGTTGCAAGGTCTCTTGGGGGCCAGAAGTAAATTCTTTCACACACACACACACACACACACACACACACACGGAGGGCTATGGTTTTCAAAAGATCACAATTCTGCCTTGAGTTATGTTAATTACATGTTCTACTCAGTGACTCTGACACAGAATTCTAAAGCACAGTTGTTGGCAGTGTAGAGGCCTAGGCAATTACACTTTATTAAACCACTGTAGGAAGCCAATGGAAGGTTTGCCTTGTACACCCAAGAAGTGAAGGCATGCTGAGGAGGTAAGGTCGACACAGGAGGAACTAGTACAAATGGCACCACAAAAAGTAGCTCCAAGTTGAATAGTTGGAAAACGTTCTTCAGTAACAAGCTTTGTGAGGCAAGAAATTATTTCTGTCAGAAAGGACACTTCTCCTTGAAGTCATTTGTAGTTGAACTACAAAATATGCCAGCCAGTCATGAGTCTGGGTCAATTTGCTCATTCCATGCATTCTTCCTTCTTGAGGGTCTGTCTTTCTGTGTGGGGACAATGCAGCTGGCTTCCTTGCCCATGACTCCCTGCTTGTCTTCTATTCCGGCCTCCCAAGATTCTCTGCTAAGGCACTGAACAACCTGTTAGCAGAACTGAATGAGGATGAGTTCTCAGAAGAAGAAATGGCAGCTTCTATTATTTCTTCCACCAGCAGCCCCTCCTTTCTGCTCTTCTTAAATCTCAAAGCTCCACCACAAAATTAAAAACATAGCTTGAGGCACCGCTGAGATTTATAAGGAAGCACAGACATTAACTCTTGCTCTAAACGCAGGGTGTGTGCTTGTAAGTCTGGGTGAGCAAACAGAGGGAGGCCGTGTGCGGGGGAGGAGGGCGGGCAGCGCAGAACAGCACCATGTCTTTTCTTCAGGCCTCCTTTTCCCCTGCCTTACCGGCTGTATTGTTGACAGGTGGGTCTTCTAGGCCCATGAAATGTTAGTCCTTTGCTTATTTAATCTGGACAAAAGCAGGGACAGAGTTGGCACCCCAGAGGGTATTCAATGCTCCTTTGCTCATTGAATGACCTCAGAGGAAATATTTTCCATGACAAGAACCCAAAAGACGCTGGCACAGAGTCAGACAATAAGATTTGCAGAATGTGTTTACATTCTCTCAGTGTCCCCAGGCTGTTCCAAACCCATGGGCAGGTGCTGCCTTTATCTGCTCTCTTTGCTCACCTGGCTCCCTCCCAGAAGTTTCCAGGGCCTTGGGCTCAGTGAGATTAACTATTTACTGGCACAGGGAACCAATATCTTCTACAGGATATATTAACTCAGGGGGAGGTAAGTGAAGAGGTAAGAAGGATGGGCCGTGTGTCCATCAGGGAGGACTCAGAGGCCTTGGGGTGCCATGATCAGAAGCTTCTGAGAGACTTAGGAGATCTAACTTGCTGGGTGACTTGAACCCTTACTTCGCCCCTTGAGTCTGTGTACAGCCAGGTGTGTGAAACTAGATCATCTCTAAAGTCCATTTCTGTCCTGTCCACACAGACACACAGACACACACACACACACACACACACACACACACACCCCTCAGCACATTAAGATCTGTGCCAAAAGACCAGAATAATTTGTATTAGACTAGTTAAGCTAAAAGCCAAAGACAACTCAGTGAATATGAGAAATCCTCAGAGGGCTGCTGAGTTCTGGTGTTTCTTCTCCTAGAAGTAGAAGAAATTATATTAACTACAGGAAAAAAAAAAAAAAGACTAAAAGGGTTAATTAAAAAGGAAAAAAACCAGAGAAACTGAAGGTGGATAGTTACAAAAAGAATGACAAAAAAAGGCTATGGAATCTCCCAGGTTGACAGTCTTTTTTTAAAAAATGGTATTTATTTCCTTGGGAAACTTTAGATGCGTTTGTCCTCGAGGTGGTCCTGTTCATGACTGAAGGGGAGAAGACCAAAGCCCACACGGAAGTTTAAAGCAAGATTTCATGACTCACAGGGTTAGGATGTGAATATTAATGTGACCACCACATTATTCCAGTTTTGAAATGTCCCATGCTGCGATAGTAAGATTTCCAGACTGGCAATCAATAAAATCTGGGTCTAATCCTAGCACTTATATTAATTTTTAGTAACTTTTTTGTGGCTTAGACATGGGTACAACATTTCTATGTCCTCATATTCCTTCTTATAATGGAAACATTGGATTACATAGCCTCTAAAAGACACTACTCAGTACAAATAGACCCTTTCTTATGCATGAGATCTGAAGATTACTTATCTTAAGCTTTTTTTTAAAGTAATACACAGAAGTTCTTTTGTTTTGCGTTGCTTTGTTTTGTTTCCAGAAGTAGTATAAATTGATTATTTGGAAGGTATTCTAAAATTTATATACTTATTTCCTTAAGCAGAATATACTAAAAATAACTAATACTTTTATTACTTAATGAAATGTACCCCAAACTCTAGATATAAAGACTTTAGTAGGGATTTATTATTCATCATTTATATCCTATGTCCTTGACCCCTTAATTTTAACAAAACAGATACCGAAATTTGGTAAGGGTATCCCAATTAATACTCACTCTATAATTTCTTCCTATTTTCCAGTCCCTCTATGGAAGCCAGCTGTTAAATATGAAAAGACTATTTGCTCAGAGTTCTAAAGGACCCTTGACTGCCAAGTTTATTACTCTGTATGTCAGCTGTCTTTCTCATCATCATCCGTCTGCCATTTCCTCCTGCTTTCAACATTCCTGACACGCGCTGCTGTACTTCTATTTTGCTTTTGCTGTACTATTGACTGGGAAGCTGGGAATGAATTACTATTTGGGTTATGGGAAAATAAATAAAAATACCCCATTTTCTGCAAAGGAAGTGAATCCTTTTTATAGAAAAGCTTTGGTTTCTCTAAATGAAGAACTAACTCAATGAAGCCAATGATAAATAGTTTTGAATAGAAGAAAAGTCTATGGTTCTTTTAGCCATGAGAATCTAAATGGACTATTTGGAGTCCACGGTCATCAGAATGAAACAAACGATGACGGTGATATCCAATTTTGTCACTCTTAGAATCATATGCTATTAGACACTGACACTATCATATTCTATACAAGGTGCCTCATATTCTGATCCCCTATTCAAACTTTTTAGGGTGTAATTCCCACAGTACTTAACAGTTACTTCAACTGGCAATATATATATATTTTTTGTGGGTACCGGGGGTCGACCTCAGGACCTCGCACTTGCCAGGTAGGTGTGTAGGCCGCTGAGCCATCTCACCGGCCCCAACTGGCAATATTTTAAGTAAATCTCTGATAGCATTTCTCCATAAAACCCACCAAAAATGCTCTTGATAATATTATAATGAGTATTCAGAGATAGGAACAACTTCTTATAATTGAAAGTATGAAAGACTTCATTCATTCATTACTCTTTTACTCGTCAACTTTGTACCAGGTACCATGCAAAGATCCTGAAAGACACATAGCAAGCCTCTACTAAACTCAGAGCAGGCCTTATAAAATAATTCTCCTCTTATCTGGGGGTTGATGGATAGGAGGACTTTGATAAGCCAAGAAGCTGATTAAAAAAGAATAGTGTGAGGTGCATTGAAGATAAAGAAAATGATGAGTGCAAAACTCCTCATAAGAAAATTTTCATATGTGTCATGTATTATAAGTTCCTTCTTTACATTGAACTTTTTAATTTCTAGTTAGGCTATTTTGAACAGGCAGGATGGAGAGAGACAGGTGAGAAGGCTGTAGAAATTGGTGTAAGTGGAGGTAGAGGGTGTTTGAGCAGGACAGTGAATGGCCTAGACCAGCCTAATCTGAACATGGAAACAGGTGAAAAGCCACTGGGGAACTGGTGGGGGATGGCTTACTTAAGTGAGAAAATTTGTCTGTGACTGTCAGACTCAAAAAGTAAGTTGTTATTACCTGACAACATGAAAGAACTATGAAATATCTAAAGACACAGAGTTGGTGAAAGTTGGGCACTCATACCTAGATAGTTCTTATCCACATGTAAGACTTTAACCTAATCTAGTCCCGATCCCTTGCTTGATTTGCAAGGTGTGAATGTTGAGTAGATGTAAGGATTAGCTTAAAAAAGATGATGTTTAGTGGCATTGCTGGCAGAAGTTACCCATTCCTAGCAACACACAGACACAAGTCTGGACCAGGACCATGCAATAATAGAAGAGCAAGGCCAGATGTAGGGTCCAGAGTTTGTCTGGTCATTCTTAGAGTCATACACTGGGAGACATAATGGTCCAGTTCCAGTTCTTCCAAAAAGCGGAGCACACCTGGCAACAGGAAAAGTAAAACCTTAAGCAGCACAGCATCAACCCTTCCCCCTTCCAGTCCATTATCCTGGCACCACACATGAACAGGAATTGTATAAGAGGACTGAAAGAAACATGTTATAACACTAGCTCCATTGATACAAGTGTGAGATTATTTGTCTTCTTTTAAAAATTCTGTTTTTACACTGAAATAATAACCTACATATCTAAGACATAATCATCTATCATAGGAACAAAGATAAGTCACTCCCAGGCAATGTGATAAGACATCTGCATTCATCATGTATAGTTCTTACCATAAAATCCCAGTGTGGGTTTATAATATCTACTTGTCAGATGAGGAAACTGAGTTCCAAAACCTTCATTTAGTAAGTGGCAGAGCTCATTAGAATTTACTTTCACATCTCCTAGTAATTCCATGGTATCCTATGGCTGCACAAGACGATGAGGAAAAACAGCATTTATACCAACTGATTATCTGTTTTCCCTATGAGCACTTGTAAAGTCAGTCAGCTTAGAGCTTACATTTTTATTTGCAATCTCTCTTCAAGTGAACCAATTAGCCCTCTACCCTTTTCTTTAAGGACAATCCCATAAGCTCAGAAAACAGTTCAGGGGCTTTCAGTTGTCCATGAAATTCAGAAATACTTTCTGAACCCAATATTCAAGACCTTTTAAGTAAAATTCAACCACGCATTCCCAGCACTCAAAACCACAACCCCTCATTGCTCCAACCAACCAATTCAACTTGTTGAGTCTGTCTTACAACACTTGTGATCATTTCACTAATATGAAATTATTTAGTACACTTATCTTATATCATCAAATGATACATGAAGTGTTCAAGAATAGGAACTGTGTCTAAATCATGTCCATTGCCCCCCAAAAATCTACTTAGTAATACCTGGTCACTTTGAAAGAAGTAGACCCATGGTTTTTACTACAAAAAATACAATTCAAAACGAACTAAAAGTGCTATTTCTCAGAGCAGAGCGACCTGGCTACTGCTGCTTTTAACTTCTTAATCTGTACTTCTGAATTGCATTGCTTAGAAAGAAAATTTTAAGATGTTTTTTGTTTGTTTAAGGGAGAAGGGAGAAATCCTTCATCAATTTTGAGGTACACATAAAGCAAGATTTTTAGAGCAACCCCAAGGATAGGCAGGGCTGTACCTACATGCTCAGGTAGTCTGTGACCCTGCTTCGAATGCACTTTACCACAGTTACTAGCATGCCATGTCTGTACCTGGCCCTTTCTGTGCCCAGAGGTGCTAGGAGGAGAGAGGAGAAGACAACTATGCACAGCTACCTGGAAAAAAATGCCACACAATAAAAGAAATATTGTGAACCAACTCCCTTTATTATAAATTGGGACATTTGATGAATCACATGGGCCTCAGGTATGCATAACTTTTCATCTCCCCTCTTAAAAGGAAGTTACTTTTGAACACCCCAAATATACAAGCTTCAACATGTATGGAGTTACTAAGTGTTTTTAAAAAGCCCGTTCTGACAGAGAGCATTTTTCTGAGTCTTATCTGTTTTCACTTCCTCTCCGGAGAGGGTGAGCATAGATGATCCTGAGTACATACGGGGCGATCTGAGAGAACAGGCAGCGGGACTTTGGGCCCAACTTTGTGTGGCTGTGGCGACACAACTGGGAGGCTCAGGAGAGCAGCAGGTGCAGAGGGCTCTGACTGACAAAACCAGGTCTCTCCCTGTGCCTCGTTCGAATGCTAAAACAATTTTGCTATTTTTTCTTTGGAGGAACTTGAAATGGAGCAAGTTTCAGAAGATAATACATGATACGATACACTTACTTATTTTTACCTTTAATTTTGTTTAGGGTGTTTCATAAAACACATTATTTGGACAAACAAAAGTACCTATCCGTAACTTCCATGCACAGATAGAGTAGTCATTAATAGTTTCCCTCTTTCTTTTCCTCAATGAAAGCCACTCAAATTGTTTGCAAGGAAATGGGTGTTTGGTGGTCCTTCTCTCCTTGTGCAAAATGTTTATATTTTACCTCCCACAGGTGAAATTCAGACAACAAAAATTCCATGCCACGTAGGAGGTATTTTCATATAATAAATAAATTATAAAGTTGAAAGGATAGAAATTCTGGTTCCAATTTCAAGGCACACATTAGTACACAACCCTTGGAGAAGCCATTTTATCTCTCTTAGTCTATTTCCTAGTCTGGCTTTTTAGAAGAACTATTATAGGACTCTATGTAGCAAGGTTGAGACTTCTAATGGTTTTAAGGAACTCCGTTAGCAGAACTCTGAAAAGTAAATAAAAGAAAAGGCATTTCTGAACTCCCTTTCACTCTTGGTAACTTAATTTGCGCCAACGACCTCCTGAAATTTGTGGAGTAGAGGTGAATAGACATGAAATGAAGTGAAATATTAATCTATGTACAAAATTAAGAAATTCCAGACATTTCCTGGAATAGAAATGATTCACCTACCTTTCACAGTGTATATTTGCTTTGAAGTAAATGAGCGAAGGTTTACTTCTGGCTTTTGATTTAAATGCCGCAGTGATATTGCTTTGTATATGTATGAGGTTGAGATTCATTGTTTTTTTTTTTTTTTTTTTTTTTGGGTACCGGGGGTCGAACTCAGGACCTCGTGCACCAGCAGGTGCCCATGCTGCTGAGCGATATCACGGGCCCTTTTTTCGTATGTGGGTACCGGAAGTCGAACTCAGGACTCCGCGTTTGCCAGGCAGGCGCTTATGCCGCTGAGCCATCTCACCAGCCGAGGTGGAAATTCTATGATTTTGTTTTTATTTAAGATTTCCCCTGGCCACAGAGCTTTGCATTTATACCCAGGCTTGGAGCAACAGGACAGGTGGAGTGCTGGGATCCTCTGTCCTTCTGTCCAATCCAGTTTCTGTCCCTCAGTGTGGCTTTGCACACATGGATGAAAACAATCAACTCATGTTTCCATGTTCCATTTACAGGTCCATTCCTCAAATGATCACCTCTTGGTCGCACCTCAGCCCTAAGTGTATGTCCATGGGTGGCATGGTATTCTCCTAGAGGGGCAGGACCATTAAAAAAAGCAGATGCAAGATCATTTGAGCACAGCATTGTAGGGTCTTAGGCAGCAAAAGCATGATCCAGAACAATGCTTGATAAATTTTAATGCACTGGATTATCTGAGACCTTGTTAAAACACAGATTCTGATTCAGTTCATTTAAAGTGGGATGCGAGATTCTGGATGCTGAGATGCCTGATCCTGATGCCACTGGACCTATGAACAACTAGCTGGGGGAAACAGCACAAGTTCTGGTCAGCAAATTCTCTTGGCCTTGAGAAATCTTCATGTTATGAGGATAGGAAGAGCTAAAGAGCAAAGAAGAGCTGTCTTCCATGAGGATCCAGGGTGTGCAGGTCTTAGTTCAGCACTGCAGTGCACCCTGGTTTTTGCCTGACTGCAAGGAAGGAATCCGAAGAGAAGAAGGATCTAGCCATGAACAGTGGATAAAGGCAAAATCCATAAGTTGTGATTCAAATAATAATTTCCCTATAACATAGTGAAATTATCAAACATAAGTCCTTACAAAACGTGCTTTTCATTAAAGAACAGCCTATTTATTATATATAAATATATATAATTTATTTGTTTTAAAAAGCCACAACTACAACAAACAGCTAATTCCTTCAACTACTCCTCATTTGACAAAATTCATTCTGCAGCCTGTTTCCCCCATTCTGAACTTGTTCTAATTTTCCAACATCCTTATTATGGTAGGAGGCCAAGAGAGGAAACAATACCCTAGCAGTGATCACCTCACCATGGACTATGCCATGAAAACCTCCCTCTTCCTTCTAGAGGCTACGTATCTGCTAATGTGGCCAACAACAGCAGCAGCTGGGTTGGTGACTTACCATACTGCCGACTTGCCTACGGCCCCATCAAATACAGTTCCTAATTTCTGGTTTTTTTAAGGATCACAAATAGGATTTATTGCAGTGAAGGACACAGTGTAGAGAAAGCAGGAACAAATTATAAGTCTTTGTTGTACCTGCTGCCACTAAACAACATCGTGAAGAGCTGATTTCTCAAACTGACTTTGGGAGAAATTCGGTATAGAAAATATCTGTCACAGTTAAATTCCGCCTTTGGCACCTGATCTTTCGTAAAGAAGCTTTTGATCAGAAACTATAAGAACAAATAAACCCTCCTGATGGCTTAGTTAGGTGAAATGCTTGAGGCAAAAACAAAAGAATTAAATGTGTGATACCTTGGTAAGACAGGTATTGAGTTACTAACTCCTCATAAAGTGTGTCACCATTTTAGATATAGTTTCTGAATTAAAAGAGGTACAATCTTAAAGATCAAAAAATAATAAAATGTGCTCAAAGCTTAAAGGATAATATATATATACATATATATATATATACATAAATTATGTATATAATTTAAAAATGAAACCAAATAAATCATCTTTCCACAACATCATTAGGAGGCATAACAATTCAGTGTCTGACAAATTAATTCTATTTGCATTGTAAGCATTATCTAAAAGACTTGAAGAGCCAAGAAGAAAAAGTTTGAGCATAGTCTTTAATTAATCCTGCCCCACGCCTAGTACATCAGGGTTTACCCTTAGGACCATCATCTAAATTAAAATGTGTACACACACATATTCCCCTACAGGCACTTTGGGTACAAATGGAAGCTGCTTCTAACATATCCCCACATATTTCTACAGAGAGCAGGGAGGGCATGATTTTAAGAATACCAAAGTAGCTTCTTTGTAATAATTTAGAAGTCAAAGGTCTTTTTTTGCAATCTGAGTAGCACCCAAAAGGGTTTATGTCAACTAAGTACTGAATGCTAAACAAAAATGAAGTCTTATTCAAAGCTACTGAGATAATGTAGTTTAAAACACGTGAAGTGTTGAGCTCCACTTACCAACAATATTCTTCATTCAACAAATGTGTGCTGGAAGGAACTATACACAAACACTGCTTGGATCAGCATGCATCAGACATGGGCAAGGAAATTCCTTCACATGTAGGGTGCTTACCATCTATTAGACAAGCTATGAGTCCTAAGAAAGATAGGAGGAGACAAAACGTAAGAAGAGAAACTAACATTATGGATGGGAAGAGTCCGTGCCAGACTTGAGAATCTGTTAATCCTAAAGAAGTTGCAATTTAAATAAAAAGGGAAGAAAAAAAGATTTGATGATTCAAAGACTGGAGGGAGGGAGGTTACTACAAATAGAAGGATATAATATAAAGTCATCGATATGGGATAATGTTGGAGTTTTTCTATCAAGGTGGGATGAACAATGAATTTTATCCTTAACCATAAAGTGTTTAATAACAAATTCATTGAAAAGTTCTCTCTCTCTCTCTTTTTCGTGTGTGTGTGTGTGTGTGTGTGTGTGTGTGTGTGTACAATTGAATGGTAAGGTAGAGGAAGCATTCATGTTCTGAATGGAAGCACATTGTTTACTTACAGGAAACTACACTAAGAGTTTGGAATAAGACACATAGCTATTATATATTAATCATGTGCTTTACATTCATCATTTACATATCTCATAAGAATTTATGAATCAGATATTGTTTTCTATACTTAAGAGGAAGTTGAGGTTCAAAGAGCTTACTTAAAATGACTGAAGTATTGTCTTTGGTTTACTTGACTTCAGGATTTATGTAAATAAATCCAATAAATCACAGCTCCTTTAGCGTATCCCCAAACATACAGGGAATGGGCTTCTGGTAGTATTTTTTTTTCCCAAGCAAACACCCCACTTTTCAGGTAGGATGCAGAATGTTTCAAAAATGTTAATTCATCATTCCATTTCAACCTTTGCTTATTCTTTTCCACCCAAGGAGCAATTTGAGCCCCAAGCACCAACTTTACTTTTTTATGTTTTGTATAGTGGTAATATACTATAAATTGGTCACTCTATAATTTAGAATTGGTTCCAAGAAAGACCTTGGTTTTTCTTTCCTCTCCATAGGATCTTTTTTTTTTTTTTTTTGTGGGTACCGGGGGGTCGACCTCAGGACCTCGCGCGCCAGCAGGCGCCCGTGCCGCTGAGCGATATCACCGGCCCCTTTTTCGTATGTGGGATCCGGGAGTCGAACTCGGGCCCTTGCGCTTGCCGGCCAGGCGCTTAAGCCGCTGAGCCATCTCACCGGCCCAGGATATTGCACATAGTGCAAGTAGTATAGTGTCTGAACATGAGATTCCACTCTTCTTTTCTATTAACATTATCTGGAAACTTAAATTCCAGTCCTCAAAATCACCAATCATTCCCCCATGGGCATAATCTCCTAGTGAGAAAAGTAAACTGATGAGACATTCACATATTTCATGTATCCAACTACTCCTTTTTCTTAGCACTTGATAGAGTATAATTTAGAAGAAACTACAAAGCATTGTACGCCAACTGTTGAATGTTGCAATGTGGTATAAGCTTAGTGTATATCAGGGAAGTCAATCAAAAGGTTAGGCAAAATGACTGACATCAAGAACTAGAAGGCATTGAAAGCCAGTCTAAGGAGTTTGTCATTTTTCTGTAATGCATTATCCTGTAAACGATGGAGGGGCTCAGGAAGGTTAATAAGATAAAAGATATGAACTTGACAATGGTTTTGATATATAAACACTAATAGCCAGAACTTGGTCAGCAAGACAGATTTTGGAAAATATAAAATAAGGGAGAAAAACTAGGAGCCTCCATTTGGAGAGATTGTGAAGAATTGAATTGAGAAAGTGACAAGGAGAATAAAAAGAGGAGATAAACTTCAGAGTCAAAGATCAGATGATTTTTTTTCTTTTTTTTTTTTAATGTGGGTACCGGGAGTCAACCTCAGGACCTCACGCTTGCCAGCAGGCACTTGTGCCACTGAGAGATATCACCGGCTCTTTTTTGCCTTTATGTGGGTATCAGGAGTCGAACTCAGGACCTCGCACTGGCCGGGCAGGCACTTCTGCCACTGAGCTATCTCACCGGCCCAGATCAGGTGATCTTAATCTTTAGTTGTAAATATCCTTGAGAGGTCATGTCATGTGCACTCCTATTCTGTGGTGCTAAGGTTTTCATCCTAATGAGTGAAAAGACAGTAGATCCTTAACCAGAGCAGTCAAAGCAAGCTTGGGAAAGAAGTGGGTTAATTCCTGGCCCTGCAGAACTGGAAAAAGCAATGGGGAATCAAATCGAATCATCATGCTTTTGCTCCCCTTTTTGCCACTCTTTTTTCATATTTCTTCTGCCAAACCCTCCCCAGGGGTGAAAGAACTGTTTAGTAGGCTAAGCCCCACATCAGAAACCCCTCAATTTTAAGTAGAGCAAAAACTTTGCTTGCCCCTCCATGCATGTTGGCACCAGTTCACGAAAGCAGCATGTTTCCAGTTCACAGAGGTGGAGGTGGAGGGTGAAGGTTTCCCATCCAAACATGCCAACTCTGCTGAAATAGGGAGCCAAGCTCAGGACACTGCCAGAGGAGCCTCCACATCACCTCCTCCATAACCCGGAGAACAACAAAACACATATGGGTGGTATGGAATCTCTCTCCATAATCTGGCACCGAGTCGCCAACTTTAAAGAAAAGAAATTCCTAGTGAATGACATAAACCAATTAAAGAGCTGCCTAAACGGAGCCCAAGCTCTGAAAAAGAGGCTACAGGTTCCTATTAAGCAGAGCAATCTGAGTAATGGCCAAAACAAGCAACATAGGACAATGAGATGCCCAAATCCACACCTGTCCTACCAGGCAGACCAGTGCACACTCCAGAGGCCGCTCACCTACCCTTCACCTCCAAGGACATCTCTTTAGAACAATGCTTCCAATCGTCCCCCTAGGATAACCTGGACAGGCTTCTCTGCTCTTTGTCATGTGGCATTTAATTACCAACTCTTATAAGAGCCAATCACCAAAGGATATGTGGGAAAGAATTGAGATTTGGGAAAATGTGCCACCTTGAAGGTGTTGTTTGCTTTTTGGGAGATGTGCATGCTTTATTCTTTATAGAATGTATAGCTACTACTGTAATCTTTTTTTTTTTTGTGGGTACCAGGGGGACGACCTCAGGACCTCGCGCGCCAACAGGCACCCTTGCCACTGAGCGATATCACCGGCCCCTTTTTCGTATGTGGGTTCCGGGAGTCGAACTCGGGCCCTCGCGCTTGCAAGGCAGGCGCTTACGCCGCTGAGCCATCTCACCGGCCCTACTGTAATCTTTTTAAGCCTCAACCATTTGAAGGTTATTGGTTGACATTTTAATTGAGCACCTATCATAGGCCAAGATAACTTACATTGCATTATCTCTTAATTTTCCTATAATGCTATAAGCTGTATTATTATTATTATTATTATTATTATTATTATTACCTCCATTTCATAGATTAGGAATTTGAGAATCAGGGGGGCAAAAGAAGTTCTTCAACGTGACTGTAGTAGAAAGTGGAAATCATACAGTAACTCCAAAGTATGGTATTGTTGCTAAGTTAATATTGCTGTGCATAAAATTTAGTAGGAGGAAAACAGAGGTAAAAAGTACAGATAAGCAAAAAACTACAGAAAATTACATCTAATCCCACCACCCAGAGATAATCACTGTTACTTTTCTGTGTAAATCCTACAATTGCAAAAGTTTTAACTGACTTTTTCAAGTTCTAACACTGAGGCTGCAGAAAAGTTTTTAAACAGATGACATCTTTTCATATTTGGAATCAGCAAGAAAGAACATGGAAGTTGTCTTCATAGTGTAACAAACAAATTCAAGAAGCACTCATCAAGCCCTGCTACCTGCTGTAATGCTGCTAGGCCTCTGGGGCCTCAGAAGGCATTTGTGCTCCTGTGGCAGCTGTCTCCCGGGAGCTTGCTGGAAATGGCAGCCTGAAAGGACGGTAGCCAAGCCATGGCTCCAGGAAGCCTCTGCAGTAGGGTCCAAAGAAGACCTCAGCAGCCATCATAAACTCTCTGGGTGACCATGGCCAAACACAGTGCCCCTCGCTTCCATCTGTCCTTTGCCTGGTTGAAGATCTCCTACTCCCCTTGCCTGCTTAATGATTGGGGATGTTTTCAGAAGCTGATGAATTAAATGTTTGCTAAACCCCTTTGAAATAAAAAGGAAGCATTCCACATACAAAAAATGATAGAATCTTTAATAATGAAGATTATTAATTTTCCTCAGTTTCTGATATGAAGAATTCGCCAAGGAGATACAAGAGTTCTGATGCAATACCTTTACAGCCTTAAATTATAAATTACAAATTATAAAGTAGTGGTAAAAATATGATCAAAATGCTCCCATAATAACTTCACATCCTCGCATTCATGTAGAGCATGAATAGTAACAGTGGTGGTGATAATAATGATAGCTAATACTTATTCTCTTGGGTATCATATTTCCAAACACCTTTTAATGCTTTGTATAAATTCCTTATTTAATCCTGAGAATAACCCTGTAAATGGAGATATGTTATCATCTCCATCTCACAGATAAGAAAACACCATTAAAATTTATAAGGTATACATACAAATAAGTACATTGCCTCATTCAATTTTCATATTCCCATTATTATTTCTATTTTGTTGGATGATGAAAGTATAAGTCAGGAAGACAATTTCTTTCTGCTCACACAATTCGTCAAAGTTAGATCTGGATTTTTAGCAATAAGCCTGATCTACTGAGTGTTTTTATGAATATACTACAACTCTCTTAGTAGTAAGCTACATAAACTTACAAAACTTCCCCATCTATTTAACTCCTTACATACCCCAATATCAGCATCTGTACTCACTATTTTGACATGGATTTTTCTGACTGAGTCCTAACCAATTAATCCCAAAGACATTTGCAAGGTTCTCCAAAATGGCTTCATCTCAAATTTCCTCTATACCTATAATAGTCCACTATCAAACATGGCATGCTTCTCTGGCCTGGAAACATTCAGAGATTTTTTCCCTTCACAACACATTATTCCTTCCAAAAAAAAACCAATAGGCTTAATAAACGCCCCTGCTTAGTTGCTGGTTTTATTAATAGTGAGTATACCTGCTTGTTCTATTAACCCTTACAAGGCTTAGAGAATTTCTAGATTAAGATGCTCAATGAGTGAAATCTTCAAGTTTCTTCTATACTATTTCTCTTCACTTTATCATACTCCATGAATTCATCACCAAGACTTGGGCTTCCAGAGCTGGATAATGGAGGCATGAGCTGTGCATAAGTGTGGGTGGAGGTGGATTAGTGGTTCAGGATAGGTAAAGAGAAGGAACCATCCACTCACTGGCAGAAGAAGGGTGAGACACACACAGGAAAATCAACATATCTGATTGGATGGGGTTATGGGACACATACATGAAATCTTGGAATGGGTAAACTGGACACCCAAGTTGGGATCATGTAGCAAACATGGCACACATCACGCGACAGTCATCACTCCCCCTCACACTTTGCCAGTAGGATACTGCCACAGCCAAAGGTTGGAGGCCACTTGCCATAATCATAGAATTTATTTAAAATATCTACTTTTGTCATTAAAATCATGTTTTGTATTGTCTCCATTTACATGAGATGATCTTAATATAAAAATAATATTCTAATGTGTGAGGCATTTTGCACTAATAAGAGTGTAGGTTTTGGGTAGATGTTGCATGTTTATCCTGTGGCTTCTTGGGCTCTAGCAAAACTCTGTTACTTAAGATCTTCTGTAATCCAGTTTGTGAAACCTAGGTAGAACATGGACATCACTAGAAGATTTTGGGACAAAAAGATGAGCTGATCAGAGCAGTATTTTAGGAAGATAATCTGATTGAGTTAAATTGATGGATTTGAGGACTGGTGGAGACTAGAGGCAGAATGACCTAAAACTTGCATAATACTTAACATTAATATAGCCCTGTATCGGATCAATAGTCTCGATAGCTTTCAGATCAATAGCTTTCTATCAATAGCTCAATACTCAAAATTCTACAAACTATTACCTCCAATGTATAGATAAAAAGACCAAAGGAAAGACAATGTAAACATTCCAAAAACTATGTAGATGGTAAGTGACTGAACCTGAAGAATTCCAGTGCTGAAGAACTCCAGAATCCAAGCTCTTCACAGCCACATCCAGACACAATCGGGAAACAATTGTAGTCATTGAAGCAAGAAGCAATAAAGACCCAAAGCAAAATGGTGACAGTAGGAATGGAAAGGGTTAGGTTTGAGAAAATAGACTTTACAGAATTTGACAACTTGGTTAGATGAGGGGAAAGAAGAAGAAGAATTCAATGATGACTGATTTTTCAAGCCTGGATAATTGGGACGATAATGAGTGCATCCTCATAAATAAAGGCGTACAGAAGAGAAACAGGTTTACTGGGAAAGCAAGAGATGGGGGAAGATGACTCGTTGAGTTTGAGATGCCTGTGGGGCATACAGGTGGAGCGAGCCACGAGGAGGAAACACAGGTGTGGTGAGTTTTCCTTCACTCAGCCCCCAAACATGCTAAAGGGCCAATCAGCTTTTGTCACTTTGTATATTCAGTCTTTAAGACAAGCCCTGTAGGAGGCAGCATATTGGTGAGTGACACAGGATCCATTTGCCATAGGGCTGTCCATAAAGGTTGGGGGAATAAGGCCTCACATTCAGATACAGGCACCCACAAACTCAGCCACTGCATAGCAAGCACAGTCTTCTGCAAAACCATCTTAAGCACCTTATTTTCAAAACTCGTATTGTTAGACACAAATAAGTGGTTTGAGGATAGATGAAGAAGTAGCTGAGTAATTCCTTTTTCCTGCAGCAAGCTGCTCCTGTAAGATAACAATGTCTGTTAGGGATTAGGAAACTGCAAGTTGGCTCAAAATGATACCATTTGCCCAAAATTAGGTCACAGAGGACCCTGGACCACCTGAGGTAGGAACAGAAAAGAAAGCAGAAAGGAACATTAGAGAGGAGAGGGGAGACGAAATGCAAAATCCCTGAGTCCTATACAACTATGAATCTGTCTCCCTTGCTAGGGATTTGTGATCATGAGCTTGATTGGGTTTATCATTTCTAAAAATATGCAAATCACCTCCAAATTATATGATAAATAGTATAAAACTCTTCTTTGTCAACCTGTGTCTTTCTTGTCCATTCTCCTCCTCTGAAATACGTGTGGACCTTTGGATTTGTACCTTTACTTTCCCTGCAGTCTTGTTACAGATCTCAGGAATAACTACACAGAATATATAGACTTTGCTATCGTAGATGATCACAAATAGCATCTGCCTCTTACATGCAGTATGTTACTCATTTTTTAAAAATAAAGTGAAGCAACTACATTACTGATCCAAATCTAAACACTGTGAAAACTAGTTTTCCTATTTAGTTGGAGTTTGGATGTATACACGCACACACACGCACACACACACACTCCCACACATATATCATTCTTTCCTTTCTCATCTCTGTCTCTCCCTCCTCGCACTGTTTCTGGTGTAAAAGTTCTATTTAAAATGAAAACGCTAACTTTCATGATTTTAGAGTTAGGCGATAAAGTTATATTTTGTTATTGTGAAGTTCATTCTCTTAGTATTTGGTTTTGTTTTTTTCCCTGCATTCCCACTGAAACTTATTTTCTTTAAAAGTCACATCTTAAATTTTGGAGAATATCTCCAAAGAACAACACATTTGAAATCTGCTTCAAGAGTTGACCTTTCAGGGGTCAGGTTGTATGTAGCTCAGCGGTAGAGCACTTGCTGCCGTGTGTTAGGACCTACATCTGATCCCTTATTGAAAAAGTTGATATTTTAAGCAGTCATTAGGAAAGTTTTGTGATTCTTCTGGACAGTATTAACTCAGTATCTTCAACCAAAGCGATAGATATGCTCATAACCTACTTCTCCTTTGCCATCCTCATGTAGAAACTTCAAAAAGTCAAATACTTGATTGTCCTGCTTAGGGCTGACCATGTAGACTGCCTGGACAAGATAGAGAAAGGTTTTCTTTCCAAAATGAAAGGAGCAAAGTCAAAGTGGAAGAAAGCTCTTTGCCTTCTCCTCCTTCAATATTATCCTTTTATAAGCAGCCCAAGAGGTACAGAACAATCTTACAACATAAGGTGACCAGCATGGATGCCATGGTCTTCGGGTGAAAGAGAAAAGAATGGAAAGATGGGAGAAGATGAGTCCCAATTAGCAATCACTGGCCTTCAGTCCTGTACTTCTTTTTGCCCAAGGGATTAAGATACTATCTCAACAATTACACACAATCCTTACAACTACATCACTCAAGCTGAACCAAGTGCAGAAAAAGAGTTCATTATAAGAATATAGAAGTCTTTCCCAATGCCTGATAGAGAAATATATCCTGGCCTCATAAGAGACAGAGAGCAGGAAGTACAAAACTATCCAGGAACCATTCAACCATTCCGGGGCACATGGTCCCAAATAACTGAACTTCTCTCTGTGCAGCTATTCTGTCATTGACAACAGATCATAAACATTCCTCTGGTTCCACAAGCACATGGGGGCCTAAAACCTAAGATTACATCTTTCTCCCTGCTACTCACAGTTCACAGTTTTCATCTAGTGTCTTTAGTACTTATGCAGGAGCATCAGGTTAGTCCTGCCTAGGAAAAATATCTATCCTTGTGACCTGGGAGTGACAAATAACAGAGAATAAACATGTATTCACTTAGTTGCATTCAACAGCTGTTTACTGAGCTCCTACTGTGGCCTGGCACTGCGTGTACACTGGAAGTGCAGCAGCAAACCAAATCTCAGCTCTCAGCACTGGGAAGGAAACAAATATGGAAAGTGCAGTAGGATTGTTGAGTACAAAGGGAAATAAATAGATTAAAGCACAAGGGGAATACTATTTTAATAGGATGGTCCAGGTTCTGCTAAGGCATCATTTGCACAGAAATCCAAAGACCCTGAGGGAGTGTTCCTTGTAGTATGTGGGAAACAGCATTCTAAGTAGAGAAAAGAGCAAATGAAAAGACCCTAAAACCAGAGCACTTGCTTGATGTGTGTTAAGAAATACCAAGGACACCCTCATGTCTGCAGCTGGGTAAGCGAAGAGACATATGGTAGCAGATGAGAGAAATATGAGAACATTAACTGTTGGGCTCCATGTCTGAGGGCAGTGACCCCACTCAGGAAAGACCAGCATGGGCTGGACAGCAGTACAGCACATTTCCTACTACAGACTGAGAGAACAGGGCTATGGTACTCTGAACAGAGAAATGGTCATAAAGGAAAGCTAAAGAAGTCTTTAGGGAGTCAGCGAGTATATAGCAAAAGGGGAAGATCATAAACTTCACAGTCTGTAAGACCTGAGTTCGAGTTCTAGATGGACCATTAGAAATGTAGGGCCTTGAACAAATGAATTAGCCAGTTCAATTTTCAGGTAAGATAGGGTTAGTTTCTACCTTCAAGAAGAAAATGAATTATGTTATGTGCAATACTTGTGATGTTTATGCAGGAAATACTCAATATAGAAAGAATTCTCTGGTCAAAGCATCAGGAAGCACTGTAGACCTTCTCAGTGTCCATGAGTCTAGTAATCTGGCAATCCTACATCAGTAAGGAACCTGCTTCACCTTACTCGCTCTGATGTCTCTTCCTTTACTTGAAATGTCTTTTTTATATGTGTGAGTCCATGGGAAAAGCCAGATCAGATGCTCTTGAAGAGCCCCTCCATCCATGACACCAGAAAAGCTAAGCATTGTCTCTAAAGTGCAGCTCAGCCCAGCATGGGCCCATCCACCCTACGTCCAAGCCTTGCAGGTCTTGGAGAGAAAGATTCATAAGTCAGTATCCACCAACACTTTCCCATGCTGCTTGTGGTACCATCCTTCTCCCTTCAAGGTGGCATTAGAGGTTTAGAAAAATCACAAAGAAAAATCTCACTCCTAGGAAACAGGTGTAAGATTCATTGACTACTTAACCTTATAGTATCTGTACATCTGTTTTTGCTAAATGTCATTGATCTGCCTCTGATTTTAATGCCACCTGATTGTAGGAGAAAGGGTGAGAAGTCTCTAAACATCTTGTCTACTGCAAAACATGAAAATGGCTAAGTAAAAATTTAAAAGTGTTAAACCCTGTATCCAGATTTTTAGTGACTTAACACAAGATTCAGGTTTGACTCCTGGCTTTCTTTGTCATTAGCTCTGTGATCTAGAGAAGTAATTTAATCTCCATGTGGTTTACTTTTCCTGTTTTTAAAAAGAAGAAATTAGCTTTCACTTCCTAAGATTGTTGTGAAGATTAAAATAAAAAATGGGGTAATGATACCTTGTCACATTTGGTTTGAATAAATTCAGGGAATGAGCTACCGACCTGGGCAGTGCCGAACATACCCCATCATGAAACCTTCCATGAACCTACCCAATATTATTTTTAAGAGAATCATTGAAACTGTAATTTCATAGTAATAACCCTGTTTTCAGGTTATTTAAGGTAAGAACCTTATTAAAATATATTCTTCAAAAACAAAGCATTCTAATTTCATAACATCAAAAATGTCCAACAAATCACATTGCAGAAAAATATTATGTTGTTTATTAATTTCTATTATTGACATAAAACACATAGTTCATTGGCTTTTATGAAAAAAATGAATAAAACCATGTTTGTGCCACATGAGAGGCATTTCCAGTCCTGAATTCTGGCAAAGCTGAATGCTATTTGAATGGATCTGAAAATTATTATCAGTCAATCGACTCTAAGATGTCTTATTTCTTAAAAAAATAAGAAAAAAACTGGCACAAACATGAACAAATAACTGAGGTTTTATATATTAAAAAAAAAAAAAAGAATGACCAAGGAACTGCAAAGCCTTTAATAATTAATACATAAACTTTCTGGCAATTTAAATTGTGGCCTAGGTAACTCAGACCCGATACATTAATTCACCTTGAGAGTGGGTTGATTTAAAGTTTCCTTTTTAGATATGCATGGTTTTCTCAGTAATAATAATAAAAAAGAACCACAAAATTCCACAGTATACAGCATCACTCCTTCTAAACCAGTCCTGGCATGCCAGGTTGCAGAGCACTTAAACCCACACACCAAGAGTTTAAAATGAGCTTGGCTGGGGGACTTGGATGAGACTTTCACTATTCAGAGACAGAAAATATTAATTATCATCAAATCTGTCATTATCCTCCCATCCCCCATTCCACATCCTCATCTGATCCTTTCTCCCTCCAGCCAACAAAATGAAAAGCAGTGATTTGCTGACTATGTTGTGATTTTACTCAAAAAGAAAAGAGGCCAGCTGTGTATGATTATTTAGAGTAATCAAAACAGGGAGATGGGGAAGGTATTCCAGGAGGTGCGCCAAGGCAACTTTGTAGAAAATCTAGAAAATATCTTTTCATTAAAACAGCTACAAAAAGAAATGAAGAGAAGAAGAGAAATGAGGAGAATGAGAGGGAGGGAAAGAGAAAGATGGAGAGGGAGAGGGAGGGAGAGAGAGAGAGAGAACTAACAGGGGAAGACAGAGAACTAACAAAAGAGAAAACCACAGAGAAAGAACAGAGAGAGGAGGCAGATAGATGAAGGAAGAGTAAAATAAAACACAATGAAGCATATAGCCATGTGTTCAGTGCTCTCTCCCCACCCTCTCTGCCTTTTTACCTGCGTGTCCAGGCAGATACAGGTATTTGAAGTGTGTAGAAGCAGCAACCAGTCTGCCTGGCTTGCTGAAAGAATAGATAAACACCTACAGAAAATGACTTCAGGATCGCCTGGATGACCCATCATCCAAATTAACACTGCCTCATCCATTAGCTGATACCTAAAATACCAATGTTCATGTCTCATTTTTTCAGAAAATGATGTGATGCCCGTTGATAGTGCCCTGGTTAGAAAACTCTTTCAGCCTGTTTGCAACCATTCAAAACCTTCTTGTGAGCACCTTTCAAGGTCATTCCTGAGTGATGGTTCAGAGTCTGCATTGGGAAAGAGAAATATGAAACAGCAAAATTATTGGATCAACTAGCATTCAATCTTTAAAAAAAACAGACTTATAGTCAACACAATTTGTATCTAGAAATTCAGAAAGATGAAAAATGCTAGTTACCTTTTAATTTTGTATTTATAAATCATATGTCACATCTTCAGAATAACAAAAATGCCCCAAATCTCTCTCTGTATTTCTGTCTTTCTCTATCTCTGTTGTTCTCTCTCCCACATACACACACACATACACACAAAAACCCACAAGAGCACAGCTTCAGGCTTGATTGGCTCAGCAGATAAATAACATTTTTTAAAAGTCAGTTTCTGTACATCTTTTTGCTTTGCTGTGCTCTACAATTCACCTTGTGGTTATGATCTTGGTAACAGCACAGCCGAAGCTGTACCAGATTTCACATAAAGACCCAGTCATATAGAATACCTCCCCCCTTTTTAAAATCAGTGAAAAAAAGTCCCTTAAATTATCTAGAAAAATTTCATTTACTGAGAAGCAATATTTCTCAGTGATTAGGAGCACAGACTTGGGGCTAGACTCCCAAGTTAGAACCCAGACCTACCAATTTGCAGCTGTGCTTCCTTGGAGTATTTTGCCTCTCTGTTCATCAGTTTTCTTAATTGTAAAATGAATTTAATAATAAAGTCTACATCAGAATACGTCGACTGAGTTAATGCATGCAAAGGTCTTAAACAACATCTCGTTCACAGTAAGTCCTATTTATTACATGTCGGCCATTAGGCCTGAATTGGGTCAGACACTCATGCCTACTGCATTAACCGAAAAGGGAGAAGTTTGACATAACTGATTTCCTGGGGCTGGAGATCACATTTCCTGAAGCACAGAGCTTTCAGAGAAGAGTAGATACATTAAGAAAAGTGTTTCTGGTTAGAATGGAGAAAGGGAGTAAGTGGTTGTTGGGTAAGCGATCAACATTGTTTACCACACATATTATGCCCATTAGTCTTTATTACTACCCACATCCTCATATGACAAACCTAAGATTCAGGGAGGTTAATTAGTTTGCCTAAGGTAAGGTAAAAAGCAATGGTAGGGTTGGTGCTTTACGCCAGTCTGCAAGTCTTGTGTTCTTTCCACTCTGAAAATCAGCTTCATTTGAACCGAAGCGATAAGGCTTCTTGCAGGTCTCCATTCGTGCGAGTTTTTTTTGCCCTATGGAGGAATATGCAAAAAGGCTTTATTTGTATGTCTCTATGCCTTAGCTTGGGTGGGTGGAAAGACAGAAGAAGCAAGAAGTACATAAAAGTTCTTCAATTCTTAAGACACGTGTTAAATGCATTTCCTGTAGTCTCTTCTTATTCATGACTTATTCACTCATAGTTTAAAAAAATTTTTTTTCCTATACAAAAGGGACTCAAAGCTAAGTAAGACCCAGCTCATCATCTGAAGTATCTTCCAGTCTAGATTGGTGATTGGCCTATAAATGGCAGGAGCTGATATGGGATATGTGTTAACAGTGAATCTCTGACTGAGGGAAGAGAAGATCTAACAGTGTAACTGGTCTCTGCCATCCTCTGCAATAGGAGTTTCATCCAGCCACAGAGATCGCTGGAAGTGGCTACAAACCTGGTTTAGAGGTCTTCCAGCTGTGAACCCACGATGCACCAGGAGATGCCAATGCTTTATGTAGAGATAGCTTCCTTTAATTTTCTGCCTACCTGAAGGACTTCGTCCAGGCTACTTTTTCATCCGTATCTTCTTCTTTATAACTTTGTTTTTCTGTGGTGCCAGGGATTGAACCCTGGGCCTTACACATGATAGGCCAGTGCTCTACCACTGAGCTACACCCTCAGCCCTTCTTCTTCATAACTTCCATAAACACCTCAGCAGAGGGAATCACCTTATGTATGGTTCCATCCAAGTCACAATCTACAGGTTGCTAATGAAACTCTAAATACAAACTGTAGAATTCTGGCTATTCTGCTTCAGCGTGATGATTAAGTTTATGTCATTTCTACTCTAAACTGATCTATCACACAAAAGCGAAGTTCCTATGTTTTTGCTCCTAAGTCTGAAGTTTTTCCCTACTATTCATCAAGGGCTTACTATATGTCAGATACTGTACAAAACACTTCATGTACATCATCTAGTAAGATCCTTGCAATGATCCTTGAGAAACGTATGCCCATTTTATACATGAAGAAAATATGGTTCGGAGAAGTTTAATAATTTACACAAGTTAGTAAGAAATACCCTTAATAGAAAGTCGCAGAGCTACTATTTGAACATAGGCCTAGCTAACTCCAAAGGCAAGGTTCTTAGCCTCTAGGCCATACACACCTCTTTCTGCACCTTAATTGTGTCGCAAGACATATTAGAGAACATTCTTGATTTCTTAAAATCTACAGATTTTTGTTTGTGATGTCTGCCTTCAACTGAGTCATGCCTGGGATGTTGAACATGACAAAATAAGGCCTTTCTGCAAGGATTGCCCTCCACTTTGCTAGCTACTCACTCAATAAAGCAGAGATTGGCAAACTAGGGCATGCTGGCCAAATCTAGTGCACTGCCTATTATTATAGATAAAGCTTTATTGGAACATTGGCACATCCATTCAGTATCATATTGTTTACAGTTGCTTTTGCTCCACAACGGTAGAGTTGAAAACTGCAACAGATACTATAAAGTCCATAAAGTCTAAAGTATACTTACCACCTAGGCCTTTGGCGAAGAACTTTGCTGACCTCCAACCTAGAACATCCCTGACTTCAACTACAATCTGACAGGTTCTGGCATCTTGCTATTCTATACAATGCACAGACTTCTGAAGAACACTGAGCACAGGTGCTTGGGACTGAAAACAGCATAACACTTCTGGTCTACCCCTGGGATTTTAGAAAAGGGAATAATGAAAGAGAAAAGGACCACAAACACACCGGCCTTCCAGTTCCAGAACATGGCCATCATTTGGAGATAATCGCACTCAGTTCACAATCCTGTGAACATGGGAGACATTATATAAATACTAGCCCAATGCCTGATACACAGAAAAATAGAAGATTCTTTTCAGATGGAAGGAGCTGAAGTGGTGGTAGATTCTGAAACTTGCAAGAATGATCACGTAGGCTTCCTGTGTCCTAGGCACTTACCTTTCTTCTGAATTGAGCTCTTGGACTACAATGAGATGGGATGGAAACAGGCATTGCTCCAACATCACCTACCCCATTATTGAAACAGGATGTTATAGACATGCATGAGCAATCTGTTGCATCTGTAAAGGAATCGGTTTTCCCAAACCAACAAGCAGTGCCAACCATAGGCTGGAAGATGCAGGGCTGTGAAAGCTCAGATTCCTCTGCACCCCTGGAACCCCACTGCTCTCTCTCCATCCATGATACCTGCAACCACTACCCAAATGCTCATCTTGGGAAGAGTCTAGCTGATGAGTCTGGTAATGTATTACTTAGATGTTCACTGCTTCCCAGCTTCAGTGTCACACACAGCACCATTTTAACTCCACAAGGACAGAACACCATTGAAAGAAAAATCATTATTCCTAAATTAAGCAACCAAAGTATGAAGAAGGAATATGGAGATAGAGGTCATTGATAGGAGAGTATGTCCACGACGAAGAGATCAATCACTCTGGAGTCATAACACTTGAGGAAGGATATGATGTAATGTTCACAAATCTGGCTTTCTGCCCAATCGAGACAGTTTCTCCTTGTGTATGCAAGGTTAGGCTTCTATAGGGCTATCGAAGCTAAATAAGTATGGATTGGGAAAACTTAGAAAATTAGAAGATTTGAAGAATTATAGATAACTTAAAAATTCGAACAGGCTGCCAGAGAAGGTAGTGAGTTCCCCATTTCTAAGTGCATTGAAGCAGATACTGGTTTTACCATTTGCCAGGTAAATAATGGTGATTTCAACATAGTGTAGAATTAGACTCGTGAAGCTGTAAAATGCCTTCTAACTTGTGTATTTGTGCTACTCAGTCCATGCTACTGATGTGGCTCCTCAGTATGTTGCTGTTGTTTTGAAACTGACTATGTGTATTTTCCCAACCATGGATCTCTCTAATGAATCAGGGGGCTTTCAGCACTTGAAGAGCATAAATTCTTGTTTAGTCTTCTATATTCTGCACTGGCAAAACATGTGCTTACTACAAAATCATAGTAAAACATACCTTTTGGTTTGGGGAGGCTCAAGTCACTAATGAAAGAAAGACACACACACACACACACACACACACACACACACAAAGCTTGCTTCCAATAGCAGTGCATCTATTTTCATTCTTAACTTCATTCTACTGTCTGCATTTTTGATTATCCACCAAACTAGCAGACCACCCAAATCAATTCTTCTCCTTATCTTGAATTGACTGATTTTTGGAAATATGCACATGGTTTTGAAATTCCCCTGGGATTTTAGAGGACAAACTGTTGTGTGTTGCATGTATGTGTTTAAAGCCTCTCCGTTGTAGCCAGATAATTAAGTTTTGGGTGAGTACAGTGTATGGACTTACCCACATCTCACACTAGATGCTTTCAAAGCCCCAGGAGAGCTGGAAACTGTAGAGGAAGCTGCCTTAGTTGGGCAGAAAGCCACATGCTACACATTCACACAGACCTCCTTATCCTTCTTCCCCATCCTTTTGTTGCCAAACCACCACAGTTCAGCTAATTCCTCCTCGAGCAGCGTCTCACCCAGTGCTGCAATTACAGTGGAGACAGAAATGGAGTTAGAAATGAAGTAATAGGAGGCAAGGAGAGGAGGCTATCATGATTCATCTCTAAAGCATGTGGAGTCATTAAAATATATATGTGGTCCAGTAATCACTAATTTTACCCACTAACTAAAGGAAAAGAAGAAATGAAAATTAGGTGTTTTGAGAAAGCCCTGCCTCTCTTGCTCTCTTCCTGAGGAAGCAGCTTGCGTAAGGGGACACGCATAGTTCCAAGCATAGTGTCAAGCCTGTCATCATAAGTAATCCCAAAGTATTGTCTCTGACAGCCAAAAGCCAAGCCAAGGAAGACACCAGGAATTGTTAACAATTTCTGATCTATACATTTGATGGTTAGTACACGTGATCTACTAAGCTTTCCCTAAAGTAAAATCAATTAGATGTCATCAGTACTATAAAGTACCCTCGAGGCACTATTTGGTCATTTCTCTTATGAATTTAAATTTCCTGGGAGAGGAAAGAGAAAAACTATGACATTACAGAAAAATAAATTTTGCTCGTGGCTCAATATTATGGAATATCGCTTATTTTGATTTCTAACAGTCACCCAACATGGAATTCTGCATGTTTCCTTTGAAACCGACTTCTCCTGACTGATACATTCCTATAAAGACGTTCTCTTTGCTCTTCAGGATTCCAGTCCTAGCCATTGTGTGATGTACCACTTTTCACTCTGTGATGTCCTTTCTATAACTAACCCCCCACTTTCAGCATCTATCAAGCATCAACCAAGGTCTGCTGTCCACCTCTTCTATTGGGGTCCTCCCCGCATCCTTTCAATCATCTCAGTCATTTCTGTTCTCATATCCTCACACTTACTCATGTGCCAGCTTTCGAACTCCCTCTTTCTCCTTACTCTGTCCTCCCACTCAAATTGCTGCTCCCCTTGTTCCTTGTGTTATTAATCACACTAACTGTTTCAAAGATCCTTTTGAAGCAGCATTTCTCATTTTCTCCACCATAAACCCCTATTCAATTCTTAATATCTGCTTCCTTTGAGCTTTCCATGATTCCCTAGTTTTATGAAAAAGATTCTTCCTTAATACTTATAACTGTGTCAAAATAAATTTATTTACCTCTCTCCTACACTAAAGACTTTGAGAGATGAGATTATCCATTTTCCCTTGAATCCTCAGTGGTGTACATAGTGTTTGATTTACAGAGGACAGGTAAAAAATGCCGCCAAGCACAAATGTTTTATACTGGCATTCAACATCTCCTTCCTTCTCCTGTCCTCATTTCTAGCTTTATCTTCCACCATGCATTCAACATATTTGAGCAACATCACATGCACGCACAGTTCTCTGAGTGGCTCTACTCTTTCTGACCATTTGGTTTTATTCTTGCTACACGCTCCACATGAAATAGCTTTTTCCTTCTTTCCTTTCTTCACATCCCAGCTACTCATCTGGCATGCACCCCACAAAGGCTACAACATACACTATTTCCTCTATGTGGCTCAAATGCAGCCATAACTAAAGGAATTTTCTCCTCAGTGTCAACTCCTCTCCAGTGGTGTAACCTTACTGTCCCTTCTACCATAGCTGTTCACATACTTGAATTATTCCTGCTATTAGAACAGGAACTATTTAGAGGAGAAACTATGTTACTTAGCTCTGTATTACTACAAACTCTAAAATAGTGACTATATAGACATATGGTCATGATGAATACATGCTTATTTTACTCAAATAGATTATTTGAACCTGACTTGATATTACTTGCATGCATGGTACTTGCTGTATAAGCCAAGTTGTCAAATGGAAGATTGATTTGGAAGAGTATAGTCAAAAAGAAAAAGGCCCTAGGCCTCCCCATACGTGATACATTTTCCTTCCTCTTCCCTGGAGAAATCAAAAGCATTAATACATTCAATGCTTCCACCTCAGTTAAAAAAAACAAAAGAGCACTATGTTTTTTCATGTGATAAGTTAGTGGATTAGTGCATTAAAATTATTACAGACAATAAAGATTTCTCTTTTACACATTCATCAAAATTCATTAAATTTCCAAGATAGTTGTTGCGGAAAGTTAGTGCTCTTTTTTCAACTTTAGGCTGAGATTAACAATTCATGTGTTTTTTATTTATTTATTTTTTTTTTTTGTGGGTACCGGGGGGACGACCTCAGGACCTCACGCGCCAACAGGCGCCCGTGCCGCTGAGCGATATCACCGGCCCCTTTTTCGTATGTGGGTTCCGGGAGTCGAACTCGGGCCTTCGCGCTTGCAAGGCAGGCGCTTAAGCCGCTGAGCCGTCTCACCAGCCCCAATTCATGTGTTTTTGAATGTGATAAATTTTATTCATCTCCCTCCAGATATGGTTGAATTGGTGGTAACTACCTGTTGCCAAGGTGAAGAACATTTCTCATTTCCGTTAGTCTGGGGAAAAGAAAGAGTGGCAAGTCCTGCATATTCTTTAACAAAAATTTAATTTAGTGGGTAAAAAACTAAGAATATGTTAGAAAACCTATGCTGTGTCATGGTTTGGATTTTCAATGTATCCCAAAGACCCATGTGTCAAACTTGGTCACCACCCTGTGGCACTAGTGGAAGGTGGTAGAATATTTAGGAGATGGAGTCCAGTTGAAGGAAGTGAGTTCGCCAGAGGATTCCAATGAAGAGGATATTGGGCTCCTAGTTCTCTCCCTCCCCCATCCCGTCTCTCTCTCTGTCTTTTTCTCTCCCCTTCCAGGCCACTAAGAAGAGAGCGGATTTCCTACACCACACACTCCCCACCATGATATGTAGCCTAGGCATGAACCTATATGTAATGGGACCAAACTCCATAGACTAAAACCTCTGAAATCATGAGCTAAAATAAATCTTCCTCTTCTAAGTTAATTGTAGCCAGTATTTTGTCACAGTAATGAAAGCTGACTAGCACATGGTCTCAGAGATACCATGGTCTTGGAGAATTGTTAGTGCTACTCCTGGTACCTAGGCTTTTAACAACACACAGTGAGAGTAATTGAAAATTGAAAAAAAATCAGCGAGGTTGTTGTCTTTGCATCTATGTTCTTATTTAAGTACTGTGTAATACAAAAACTCCCCCCAAAAGGGCTCTGACATTGAAAGTTATTCAGATAGCATAAACAAATGACAATTACATATTTTGACAATTCAAGGCAAATAACATCTTCTGTAACTGGACTTAAACACTGGATTTCATATCCCATCATTAAGGGATTTCTCTCAAGTGAATATGCCAATATTTTTATCTTATGTTAACAACAAGAAAATTGTCAGAGCTTGGCTCTAGCAGGTAGGAGTAGTATCTATCACATTTCTAATAGCTTCCTCAGATCCCCAGGTCAGGACCATTAGCCCCTTCTCTAAAAATATCCTCATGGATCAATGAAAAAGCAGAGTGAAAGATTTTCAAAAGCAAAGGATTTGAAGTTTCAAGGCACTTAGGGTTCAAAAGAGGATGTCACCGGGCCATTTTTGACGTACATTTTTTTCTCTGGCTTCCAGACAAACGCAACATGATTTCCACATAGGAGTGGGCAGATGCTGCCTTAGTCATCTTTTCTGTGCTGGTCAATGGAAAGATCCTGGGGGCAACTTCCAATGTGCCTGGGCACGTTAAAAATTTCTGAAGGTTTCGTGAGTGATTTTCATTTAATGGCTGTTGAGAGCACTCAGACACTGTAGTCTGAGGGGCACCCCATGCAAGCCCATGGTGTGAAACAGGGGAGATGCAGGATTTGATAAGGCTCAGCCCCAGGCAGGATAAAGTACTGATTTTCTAATCTAGGCTAACTAGGAAGGAAGTGAAGGAAGTGAGGTCACCAGAGGCTTCCAATGAAGAGGATACTGGGGTCCTAGCTCTCTCACTCCTTCTCTGTCTCTCTCTGTCTCTCTCTCTCTCTCTAAACAACATGATGCTATTTGTATCCTCTATGAGAAACAAATTGGCTTGTCTGATGTTTCGTAGGGATAAAGGCAGCAAAACTGTGTTTAGAATTTAAGTCTCCTGAGTATTTCTAGGCCTTCCAAAAACACATTTCTTATCACATCCTGCACATACAGTTAGCCTGAGGAAGATAGAAATAAAAGACATGAAGACTTGATTTTCAGACTCTTCAGAGAATATTTTATGCCCCTTCATCTGAGTAAGGTACATCCTACTGTGTCCCCAGAAAACCCTGTGTTTATTATATGTGGCAACACTCACCACATCACAGTAGAACCAACACACTTTTCTAGCTCTCCAGTCATACTGCAAGCTCTTGGAAAGAAAAACATCTAAGCTCTGGAGTGCTTGATATGTAAGAACTGAACACTTACTGAATTAATGGAGAGACTCCTCATTTTGTGTAGCTACTGCTTCAAAAGGAGCTGACTTCCACTCAACACAGGAAAGATCTTTCCAAGCAGGGTCTCCCAGAATCAGATAGGCAAAGCAAGAATTAGTGAATTCTAATTTATTGGAGACCTTCAAACACAGGCTGGATAACCACCTATCAAGGATACTGAAGAGATGATGCCTGCTTTGGGTGGTCTCTAATTTACTGATTCTGCGTCTTTTCCACTCTAGACCCCAGGCTTCACCATTCAAAAGGGTCTCTAGCACCACCTTCCTGTTACTTGGGGTACTTAGGAAAGGTCTGGTCTTTTCAGAGCTAGTGAACTTACTGATCCTAATTAATATTGAAACTTTGCAGCAAATTAAAAGAAGAAAATAACAACAGAAGAAATCTATAGTTGGAAAATGAGTTTAATCTAGTCTTGAACTGATTAGGAACGTACAGATGATACTGACATCCCATGGGAAACATTACAAGGACATAATGAAAAGGAATCTCAACATATATTAATACAAGAAACTACAGAAAAATGAATATGAAAAGTGACCAGGCCCTTTTAATTTATCCAAACTATCACACTGGCCTCATGTAGAAGGCAACTCACATAGAATCAGCTACAGCCTGGTAGAGTTGGCACAAAATCCCAGTGATTATAAGGGCAGAATTCTTTTCATTACCCAGTGCTGTGAAGCCCACTATAATATACCATTTAATTATACAGGTTCCGGAATGCAAGTCAAAGCAGATCCCAAATGCAGTAATAGATGCTTTACTACATATGGGAAGAGCATGCTGTAACGTGGTTAACCTATGACGTGAATACATTGGGAAGGGATTGATTGCTTTGTATTTTTCCCACCCGGACTGAGTTGTACTCCCGTATCATGTGGGTCATCTGTGCTGTAAACTATGAAACACATGATCTCATTAGAATCCAAACCAAATGAGAAATGTTAGAGCACTGGAGTGCATAGAAAAGGTGAAGTACACAAGCACCTTATTGGACTTTTAAATGTGATAGCGCCATTAAACTGACCAGCTACACTGGAAAGTAGCTATTATTATCTCTATTTTGATAAATGCCTCAGAGACATAGGGTGTCGACCCGTTGTCATATTGTTCAACCTGTCGTCACACTGCAGATAAATGAGAGTCAGGATTCATGTCCACATCGCTTTGTTTTCCAAGCCCATGTTTTTTCTGAAGAATTGGTGCACCTCAGTTGTTCATACCTCTGTAAATAAGTTTAATTTTACCTCAGTTATTTTCTTTCCCTGGGTCATAGATAATTTCTAAGGTCTCTTTTAGTTCTACAAGTTCCTCTGATGCAAATATTAGTGTTAGAAAATAAACCTTTATATACATTTTATTTAAAAAAATCATGTGAAACACGAGCATGCATACTCTCCAGGATATAGATTGCTTTCTTTTCTGTTTCCTCCTATAAAACATTCCTCTAGGTTTTTCTGAATGTTGGCACTATCTGAGGGCTTTCAGAAGAAGAGCAACACATTCACAGTTTCTTTATGTGCCTGTGGGCAAGTGAAGGTGGACATCTACTATGTGCAGGACTTTTAAACAGCCGCAGCTTAAACAGGCATCATCCTTAATGCAGGCAGGAGGGAGCTACTACTGAAAGATGGGAGTCACCGAGGGCATGGGACCATCTCAACTCTGTGTCCTAGGAATAAATACTGTTCCTCTGTATTTGAACCAACCGATCTTACATGATTTCTCAAGGAGAAAAAAAACAACTCCTCTCTTGAAGACACTGTAGCATGGTGGGAAATGTCCCACCCAGCCCAGCATCAAGAAAACCAACTCTACCATTATTTACAAATACTTCGGTAAGGCAACATCACATTCAAGTGGGCCTCAGATTTTTTATTCAAAAAGTTTAAAATTAACTATCATATCGCCTTCACTATATGATTCATGTGTGTGTTTATGTGTGTATGCTTCCAATCAAATAATGCATGTGCAAGGGCCTTACAGATTCTAGTATCCTGAAGTACTCAGAGCTGAGGTGATTATTCCATTGCTAGCCAAAATACTGCTTGACACTTTCACTTCCATGGGGTCATTCATGTTACAGATAAGATTTCTGTTTCTCACTTTATATTTTCTTTGTTTGTTTTGAGTAGCCTCGTATCAGGAAAAGTATGATTTTGGTGTCATACAGATATGTTTATCCCAGGTAAACCTGACTGCCACTGGGACCACTAGTATATTTATTACTCTGCCTGCTTCTTTTTCCACATCTGTGACATGAAGATAATTACACCTCAACAGTGGTGCTGTTTTAATTCACAATGTCGTATCTAAAGAGCCTAATGCAGCATCCGGGCCACAGTGGCTTTTAATAAATCGTAGTGACTACCGTAATTATTTACTGCCCCATTCAAATGACCAGTGACAAGCCATGTCCCTGACTCCCAGTGCCAGCCCCTGCCATTCCAGCTGTGTCACTCACTTGCAGTGGGGACCGACGGGAAGGGGCCCGCACAGTTGTTGCTACGCGACCCCAGGAGAGCTGCAGCTCCACACTTCTCACTTTCCACGGACACTGCTTGAGCACTTCTGCTGCCACCCAGCAACTGCCCAGGGGAACTGCATGGCTTTTAGGCAAAGGATAGCTGTTTCGGAATTCTAAGAAACACTGACAGAAAACCTTTTCTGAAAACCTCCTCCTCAGAAAGAACAATTTACAAAGCCACGTGGGGTTAAATACTGAGGCGGGGTCAAATTCAAAGCTCCTGCCACTGTTCCAGTTTGTGCTTTTCCATAAGGTATAATGTCTATTCAATTGCGTGGACTTTATTTCTCCACCATCATCATGTTATCATTGTTATTATTTTTAAAGAGTACTAAGGTATAGAGTTTTAGTCCTAAGAGATGCCTAGAAGAATCATAGCTGAACTGTGTTCTCACTGCTCTATAGATGTTAAAGGGGGAAAAAGGATCGGGGAGGAGAAAAGATATCCAGTGTCAAGGAGCTCATTTATGAAAAGTTAAAACTTTAATCCAAAATTTACCATCTACCTAACCAATGCTCCATTCCTTAAACATTTCTAAGAAGTTTTTAAAAATTCTCTGCTTTCTGATGGCATAAGGAAAGGAAAATCAAAAATTCCTAGAACTTGTACATTTAAGTCAATTAAAAACTTCCTTAGTTGTTTACCCAGTAGTAAGTTCTACTCTCAGCTTTGCCATTAGGGCTCTTGACTTGATATTGTAAGATTCAGAGTAAGGGGGTGGAACAAGTCTCTTGAAAACTCCTTTTAGCTCTAAAAGCTTATATTCCTTATCATTCATTCTCATTTATTTAATAATAATAATAATAATAATAATAATACTTTGGAAGAATCAAAACACATCATAATGAACAGTACTTTTCCTTCAATAAAAAAGAAGTAACAAGTCTTGAATTCTGATGCTTTTCCAAGCTTCCTTCAACCCCCCCATGCCACGCCTTAGGATGGGTTGTCATGGAGACAGACCCTACACAGCCCAAGGGCTCCTCCCAATCTGCTGAGCTTCCCTCTTTTCACTTATATTTCAGCTGGCGTACATGGGTAAGGTCTCTTCTTTCTAAGGTGTCTGTGTCAGTGAATATTACTACAACCCTCATGAAAAGGGGTCTAGAGTTAGAAACAAAAACAAAATAATACCTGGCTGATTATTAAGAGAACTTTTAGAAAATTGTGGGAAGGTAGAGTCATATCCTGTGACCCAGTGACCTCACAGTGTTTACGGAGAATGTATGTTTAGACTGAATTTTGATAGAATAAAAAATATGAAACTTAAAACCCAGAAAGTTAGAGTAATAGTCTTTTTATTTAGGTTTTGACTTTTTCCCAAGCTCCAATTTTCCTATTTTAAATCTTGTTTTGTTTTATGTTTTTTTCTTTAAAGAACACTGAAGATGTTGTTTGGAGTATTTTTAAAGACAGATGATTCAAAAACAAGTTTAAGATTTAATTGCTTAGTCTCAATAGTTGCATTCACTGAAGGAAAATACTTGAAATAAGAGGGTTCTTCTCATAAAGTGAATAGAAAAACTAAATTTGTGAGGCTTGAAAAACCAACATTTAAACGATGACTATTAGCAGAAAGAGCAAATTCACCAGTACCCTGTGTCTTACAGATCCAAATTCCCTAGTTTCCTCAACTTTGGGATTTAGATTCCAGAAAAAAAAAAAAAAAAAAAAAAAAAAAAAAAAAAAAAAAGGTCTTTTTCAGAGAACCACTTTCTCTCTCTGATGCTGAATCCCTGACTTAGATGCCATTTGTGTTTCAGAACCCTGCCACTATGTCACTAAAGACCAGATGCAGTACCCCAAAGAAATGCTGTATGTCTAACATTGATGGGTTTTCTTCTTATTCAGAAAAACAGACTCTCATAGAACCTCAAAGTAGGTACCCTTGCACTAAGTACATGGTGAGTGCAGCAGAAATTTGGGGGTAGTTCTCAGGCATTATCCAGCAGGGATGGGATCCTGCCCTCTGGAGGAATTTCTAGGCAATAACCTCCTAAGAAGTTATTTCTCATTTAAATATAACCTCTTGGCAACCAAATATTTATCTGGAAGAAACTGGGAGTGGCCCTGTCCAATCAGGCACCTGGGTTCAGTCCATTACTCAAAAATAACAGGATTGTGGCATTTGGGGAACGCCTCCCCCCAGAGATTTGCCAAGAAATAGCTCAGCAATCCCCTGCCATCCACCCATCCTTGTCAACACTCCTCCCTGGGCATTATGAGTGAGTGGACAGCACCGCACCCAAGATCAAATCCAGGGCATTCTTGGCCAGGATCCCCAGAGGCAAAGTCAGAGTGTACATGACAAAATCTTAGCCTGTTACCCTGTTCATGGCAGCATGTAATATAACTTGATCTTTGCTGAGGATGGTAGGTCCATAAACCCCAAGGTACTCTGGTTTTCAGAGTTTATTTCCATTCAAGCAAGTCTCAAATAACTTTTCTCCATTAGATTTAGATACCATTAGTTTGTGTATCTGCAAAAGGGTGATATTCAGAATTTTATATATGACCTCTCCATTCCACACCATGATCATGCATCCAATACCTCTGCCCAGACTGACTCAAAGGCCTGAGTAAACTTGCGCAGTGATCCAATCCATCCTTCACACTGCTCCTTCTTCTTATTTACTCAGCATTCACTGAGCCCAGAGCAATGTGTCTGTCACATACCGATGCTGTGTACTACTAGTTGTCAGAACACAATGATGCATAAAGCCACCAGGCTTTAAAATCTTATTAAATTCCCATTAGCCTATCCCAATAAACAAAGCATTCTACTCACTGCTGCCCAGGAGCATGTTCTCTGTCTGTGCAGTCTCTCTATCTTTCAGTTACCCAGGAGACTACTCTTGGTTTCCTAAGCAACTTTCCGCACTTTCGTATTTCTACCTCTCTTTGTCATGCTTTCCCCCTAGTCTATGAGCTACCTTATTCCTCTCTATCAAAATTCATCAGTCTGTTCTCTGCTTAGCTAAAATTCCCACCACTAAAAATAGATCAGCTAGTATATGTTCCCATAATATATTGCTTCCATATTTTTTAGAATTCTTCATATTATAACTTACATGAAAATTAGTTATCTATATTTTTAGTCTCCTACTCTCCAATTAGATCTCAAGCTATTTCAGGGAGGGGCCAATATATGCTCCATGCCCTTTTCCCGACAGAGATGACCAAACCATTGCTTTTCATTTGTGAAAAATTATATTAAAACCATCACAACTAAACCTTGTTTCCTGGATTAAGTTCGGCAAAATCCAACTGACCATGAATGAGAAAATAAATGCAAGAAAACAAATAATGATAGTAATTATATGGAAATAGTATTTAAACTAAAAATATTTTTTAAAATCATCAATTACCTAATATTCTTACGTATAAGTTCTGCTTTGTGCTAGGACTAGTTTCCTCTGGTCCTCAAAAGATACAAAACAACCATAGGTGTTTTAGGTGCCCATGTACTATATTTAAGATCACTTCTCTATGTACACATGTAGACTTAAGCACAGCTCCTACTTGGTCCTAGTTGAGGATATACCTCTTTTTCTAATGGGCATTTTTATGTGCATGTGTTCTCTGTTTAAATGATGCTTAAATGACACTTTAAATGATGCATATAGAATAACTGCCATATTCCAACAAAAAGCAAAGCAAATTAGAAAGCAAAAGGAAGTTAATGCATATGGAGCACCTAGAGTATTCACCAGCTTTGCACTATTCGATACTCTCATTTAATTCTCACAACCCTGTGAGATAGCTATTCATATATAAGGACACAGCCTTGTAGAAGTTATATAACAAAGCCAGTAAATGACAAAATTGAGATAGGACCCGTGGTCTGTGGAATCCTAAATAACATGAAATTTTTTTTTGTGTGTGTGTGTGGGTACCGGGGGGTCGACCTCAGGACCTCGTGCGCCAGAAGGCGCCAGTGCCACTGAGCGATATCACCGGCCCCTTTTTCGTATGTGGGTTCCGGGAGTCAAACTCGGGCCCTTGCGCTTGCGGGGCAGGCGCTTAAGCCGCTGAGCCATCTCACCGGCCCAACATGAACTTTTAACATATGAAACTGCCCACTCTCCCCAACTTTCAGGAGTTGGTAGAATCTCTTCTCTTTTTCTGTGGATCTATTAGTTGGGATTAGGTTTGGCTGAATATAACAGATAAACCTAAGCTAATGACCAATTGCACATCACTTCTCTTGGAAGAAGAAGACTAAAGGTGGGCAGTAGAGGAGCGGAAAGGGAGCTCCCACAATCCTCAGGGAGCCAGTATCTTCCCCCAATGTGCTATCCTGAGGTGTGATCCTTGTACGTGGTCCATGGTGGCTGGAGCATTATATCCACATTACAGGTGGAAGGAGGAGGAAATGGGAAGGGACAGAGAACAGAGCTTTGTTCCTTTTGAGGAGTCTTTCCAGAATACTCTCTGATTTCTTCTGCTTGCATTTCATTAAAAAGAACTTGGTCAAATGGACAGATTTATCTCCAAGACAGGCCAAGAGAGATATTTACTATTTCATTTGGATAAATGGCTTACTCAGTCACTGAGGGATCCTGTCAGAAGGGGAAATGGGAGAACGTTATTGGAAGAAAACACATGACACAAGTATTCAGCAGACATTTCTCCTACTCTGATGGCAAATTAAAAGCCACAAAGAGAATTTTCAGAATTCCCAATATAGAAGGAAGAAGTTAGAGAATGAAGATTGGATCTTTTTATTCATTGTAAAAACTCTTTCCAGAGAAGCAGTTGTTGCTTCTTGCTTAAGTAGAAAGAGGAGGTGCCAGGCATGTCATGCCCCTTTAGCTTGATGCCACTTTCCAAAACAGGGGACTTATTTTACTCCACTGCTCAATCACACTGGCAGCCACATTATATGTTTGTGACTGTAGCCCTATAGAAATTATGGCCAACCTCTCTACTCATGTACAAATCAAAATACAAATGCCGCTACATCACAAAACAGAACATTTTCATGGATGCTAAAATTTAAAAAAACTTCACTCTAGATTCATAGTTTACAAATTTTGAAGAAATATCTAAATTTTTATCATTTTTGGAGGTATGTCTTGCTATTGTCTTACATTTCTGATTACCTGCCTATTAGGTAATTCAGCACTGTCTATGATTTCTAGTGGAATTTTTGTTGCTTCTAGACCTTCTTATCCTGAATCCTATGGACTTGAGAAATATTTCCTTAATTAGTAATTAGTTTAAAGAAGAAAAATGTTGCATCATTTTATATTATTTCTAAAAGAATATTTTGGAAAGGAAGGGATGAGAAATCAGGGAGTTACTCCTTAAGAAATGCAATAACTTGGATCCCTGTTAAACAGTCTCCTCCTCTACTTCCTTCTCAATGGGATTACCTTGGTTTGTGTTTAAACACTTGATCTTTACTGAGGAGGCAAAGACTCCACTGGATGGATAACTCTAGTAGTCAGACACACCTCAGTGAAGAAAAATGTAACCTGTATTATACTGGCTGAGAATTTTTAATGAAGACTGAAGATGGGAAATATATTAAAAAGAAATATTAACTACATGAGTAGCTCCAGAGATTTCGACTAAAAAGAGCAGGAGAAAAACAAAGGAGAGAGAAGAAAAGAGATCAGTTGAACCTAGAAAAATAGATCAAATGCCAACTCTGGCCTTTCTTTTATTCCATTGTTCCTTGGGGCTGCAAAAGAGATCTACAAATGCTCAAATTCCCTTATTAATATTAAACATTTCCCAAACAAAAACTGTCATTGGCTACTGTACGCCTTGCTGACTGACAAGGAATTATTTTCCTCATTTCAAAGAAGCAAAGCTAGTAAGAAATTACTAAAATGTTGATTAATTATTGACACAAGAGATTTTACAGTAATCTAATTTTATACTTTTATGTTATAGGGGAGTAAATTGAAGCTCTTTGAGACGAAGTAATGGGGCAACTCGAAGGAAAATTGGGACCAGAAATTAGATTTTTTTATTTTCAAACCAGATGTGAAGACTCCATATGAAATTTTCAGGTAGCTGCCCTCGTTTAGTTAGGATTAAAAGTTGTGGATACACTTTATCAGACTGAATGAGCTAAAAAGACAGCACTTCCTAATTACTACCTTCCTCTCTATGCCTGTGTCCATTCCAAACACCTCTCAATACGCTGCTGTCCTCTTTCTAAAACTGAAACACTTCTCAAGAGTTCATTCAAACTTTCTGGGGGATTTCTTTGTGATTAAAGCACCTCAGAATCAAGATATACTTCTGACTTTAATCCTTCAAATCACCTCATCTTCTCTGATAAAGCCCTCTGTTTATATAATACCTTTTCCCCAAGAAATCCAGGGTGATTTAGGGACATTATCTTATTACACAATAAGTAATTATCCTAAAAGATAAGTGGTCAATTTTATTCATTTTAAACACTGAATCAGAACCACTTCCCAGCAGTTCCAGAAATGGTCTCACAGTTTGCAGCCAGGGCTTTCAAACTAGTTTAAACCATGAAATTTTCCACTCTGGTAAAAGTCAGTAGAAGCAATCCATTAAGAAGAATTATTCTAGCTCTATAAAAATGGCCATAACTTACCAAAACCTAAATACAAAACTTTTCTACTTCGGACACCATCAAGCCTTTCATAGTCAGCGGGCCCAAGTCACAGTGGTCTATTTACATTTTCTCAGAGGTTGAGACTAATCTCCTTTTTTGTGTATTTTCTTCCCTTTTCCTGAAACATTCTCTCCTTCACCTCCTGCTCCTCCTTCTGATCCCACACCAAGATTCCCTCCTTAGATAAGTCATTTCCTATCTGCCTTCCTCAAATGTAGTCTAAAATCCTGTAATAAAACCTCTGGCGCCTTGGAAGGCAGCCTCCAACAATGCCCACTTCCCAATCTTCCTGCCCTAGTATGAGAGCATCCTTTGAGTGCGGGCTGCATTTAGTGGACTTGCCCCTAGAAAACAGAATATTGCAGAGGTGATGAAATGTCCCTTCCACGATTGGGTTACACAGAGACTGACATCCACCTTGCTCAACCTGTCTTTCTCTGTTTCATTCTCTCACTGGCTTCCTCTGAGGAAGCCAGCAGCAGCGTTCTCAGTTGCGTTACGGAGAGCCCCACCTGGTAAGATACTTTTATCTCTGGTGACTGCCATCCGGCACCTGCCTCTGAGTGAGTGAGTGGGAAAGTGACAATCCCAGTTGAGCCTTGAGGAGCCACAGCTCCACTGGTGGTTTGATGGCAGTGTTGAGAGAGAACCCTGCCAAATCTCACATATTCCTGACCCCAAAACAGAGGGATAATTTGTGTGTCCTTTCGCACAACAAAGTATTCAGGTACCATAGCAATAGATAGTTCACATACCCTCCCTTTCAAAATACTGACCACTGTCATAATTTCATATTTCTCAGTGTGATCGGTTGATTGCGGTCTGCTTGTCCCCTTGATGGTGAGCTCTAGGAGGGTAGAAACTCTGATTCTCTTATCACAATGATATTACAGTGCCTAGCATGGCACCTGGCACACGCAAGCACTCATGACATGTCAGGTGAATGGTTTATCGTACCACTCACTTTTTCCCCAGAGCCTCCTGGGCATCCCAAATAATTAACATGAGATATATCCTCCAATCTAGGCCCATAGCCTGGTTCTCCTCTCTCCCTCTCTGACACAGGGAAAACCAAATCCAGTCATCCCCTACCAGAGAGCCTACAGCTGCCAAGTCTTCTCACATCCATGCCCTCTCTTTCTCACTCACTACTGCAGTTTAAATCTTTCTCCTTTTGTCCAATTTCTGTTTTCTCCAAACCATCTCTTACATTGTTACTGTGCTGTCTTCCTGAACCGAAGTGTCAATTTTCTCCCACTCCTCCACCAAAACGTTCAATATCCTAATATGACTAAAATCCAAATTTCTCTCGTACTATTATTTAAGACCATTCAGAAACTTGCACCTCATTTTCCTCCAGCAGCTGGAGAGAGTTGGCATGATCACATTAATCAGCCATTTGTCTAGTTATGCCTAGGCTGTTCTGTTCTTCCTTATTTTCCTTCCAAGTTCTATGCATCCTACAACAACTTGCTCTGATTCTATCTCCTTCATAAGACCTTCTTCTATCTCTCCTAATAGAAATTATCCTTCTCCTGTGCTCCTGATACCTTTGGCTTTATGCTGCAGCCATAACCAAAGTTGACCTTAGGCTGAAGTATGTGCATCCATGCATCTGCCTCCCTTTAACTCTGTGAATGCACTGGTGGTATCTTCACATCTTGTCACTCTCTTGTGCACAGTGCCTGCCATAGAGCCAGGCTCCAGAAGAGCTCACCGAAGGTCATCAAATCACCATTTGGAAACAACATACATTTGGGAAGCTTGTTGTTATTTTCAAAATGCTTCTGGGAGAGAAAATTATTAATCAGTGGCTTCTTTTTTAAGAAAAGACCACAAGCCACCTCTGAAGCCAAGGAAAAGATGTGATTAAAAGAAAATATATTGGTATGTTTAATCCTCCAAGTTTAGAGAAACAACAAAATGCCAGCTTCCACCAGACCATTTTTTCTTAATTAAATGCTATCCAGATTCTTTTGAAGCACTCAATTTTCTGGTCAGGTCAACAAAAAGTACCCAGCACCACTCACATCTCCCTCCTCTGCCTTCCCAGGCCTAGTTCTGGTGTTATGCAACCCTTGGGGGTGGGATCCACTTCAGCTATTTGCTCTGTGCTCATAATTAGATTGTCTAGACAGGAGATGTTGCTGGAGCAATAGGAAAATATTTTACAAGGTGTTCTGCAGCACCACACTTATAACAGTGATTAGAACGCACTGACAGACGCGAAGCCAGCAAAATCCACCTGGGCCACGAGTATAGTTTATCCAGAGTAGAGGCCCTTTGAAGCTCTCTCCTGAGAAATAGCTGCCAAATTAGAACTCTGAGGGCACAGAGCAGCTCTCTGGACCTCAGATCCACAGGAGCAAGCTGAGAGGATGGAGTAATGCCTGGGATGCCCTCCTTCTCTCTTCCACTTGCTGACCCTATTTCAACAGGGAGTAGATGATGATTGAAGCCTTCACCAGCATTTCCATAAACGAGATCAGTGAGGGTGGCAGGAAGCAGTCTCTGGGGCCTCACTTCTGCAGCCTGTTGTATCCCTACTACTTTGCAAAATGCAAAAGTAAACAGCACAGAAAGATACATGTGCAAGGCTTATTTTTGCAAGAAGGTTTATTTTGGCCTGACCTCCTGCTCAGCTTTTGTTGGCATATCAATGTGACAGCAACAATATTTTCCAGCAGAAAACCTCTTTAGAGATATTTTTCACAGGAGGAATTGATTAGGTAAAATCATTTAGTTCTCTAAAATGAATGGCTGTTAGAAAATTTCTACGGTGATAGAGTACCACACAAATATAGAGTTTCAATGTGGAGAAATAAGCCTTAGCGATGTTATAAATTCAGCAAGAGGAGATTCAGCAAGGAAAAGAGACTTGGAAACATACCAGGAAAGTGAGTCAGGACCCCAGTATCTGAATCCTAAACTAGTGTCTTTCTATTATATTCACTTGTTTCACTAAAATAAGTGCTTATTATGTACGAGATACTATTCTAAGCATTTCACATGTATTATTGGATAGCATCCTCAATATGGACCCAAGACATAGATCCTGCTCTCCCTCTTTCAAATGAGGGGACGGAGGGATAAATTAAGTAACTGGCTCAAAGTCACCCGGAGACGGGTCTCCACCAGCTTGACTTTAGAACCTGTTCTTCTCATTCCTCTTCTTTGTTAGAGTTCAAATGAGAACAAAGGTAAAGAAAGAGGAACCATTAACCCTCAAAAATTACAGTGTATCTGAGGATAGGTAAGAATTAGATGCCTGACAAAAGGAAAGGATTTGAATCAGAGGATCCGTGTTTCAGATCCTACCTCCTATCTGTTTCTGGGAGTGGACAAGTCAATTGACAACTCTGAATCTCATTCTTTTCACTGTTATCTCTTGTGGGCATATAAGTAAGTGTGAGAAAAGTAATGTGGATATTCTAGAACTGTCAAAATAAAAACATACTTTTACTTTAGGGCTTGACAATTTATAAAGCACTGTCACATCTAATATTTAAAAATACAATGAACACATAAGTTAGGGCTGGTGAGTATTTTATTATTCATATTTTATAGATTAGAAATTGGGACTCACAAGAAGTAAAGTGATTTGTACAAATTCATACATCAAGAAAATGATGTGGTTAGTATTAGTCATGGCTTCAACTTTATAGTTAGTTGACATAGAAGCCTATTCTTCCCTTCCTTCCTCTACTTTTCTGGAAGGCTATAGACACAATAGAATTATGGAAATTAGTTTTTAATTAAAATCTGGGAATGAATCCAATCATATTAGAAATAAGATTCAGGGTTTCCAACCCAGATAAGGAATGATAACAAAAGACATGTACAGCAACTACTTACCCTGGAGGATAAACCAGACCTTGCACTCTTTCCTGGTTTTGTTTGTGGTGAATGCTCTAATCTAAAGAATCTGCCTTCATCTCATAAATAAATGATCCACAGCTTTCAGTTGTCTCTTGCCATCACCCATCCCTTCACATTAAGCCAAAGGCAAACTGAGGAAAACAAAACAACTGGTACTGTTTTGTAAGTACCAGTACACGGGATATGTTGGCACATGTTCTGCTAAGTTCTGACAATAAGAAGCGAAGTTAATCTAACAAGAAAATTATATTTACCCAGAGGTACAAAGAGAAAGGGAAAGAGAAGACAGAACCAAAAATTAAAAAACTAAAAAAGAAAGGAATAACAAATAAACAGGTAAGGAAAAAATAGAGACAAGAGGACAGAGAGAGAGAGAGAAGGAGAAAATAGACACAGGAGGACAGAGAGAGAAGGGAAGGGGAGGAGAGGAGGAAGGGGGAAGCAGATACAGAGAGAGAGAGAAAGAGAGAGAGGGAGGATATTATCTATCCATAGTAAAGAACACTAGACAGGGACTCGAATAATAGGTTTGAGATCTAGCTCTAATACCCAGGAGCTGATGAAGCCTGAACCCTGGAACACCTATTAGACCCCCCTTTCTCATGTATAAAATCAGTCAGTGAGCCCTGGTTTTTCCTGAGTGTTGAAGGTCAGATGGCACAGGGCAGGTACAGGCGATGGCAAACAGTGACAGCATTACCACCTGCAGCCAGCGGGACCCATGTGAAGTCACCGTGTTTTCCTCTAACAAGAAAACTTGCTCAGACTTAGCCCAGCCTATTCTCCTATGTCTGTCATCATTTCACAGCTGATTTTCACTCACCTCCTACTCTCTTCCCAACCTGCTGACCTGCCGCTGCCTCACCTCTGACCTTAGGATGGTGACCTCATGCCTGAGAAGGGCCAATTCAGATGGAAGTAAAGATAGCAATCACATTTACCTGCTTAGTTCCATGTTAACAAAAGCTTTAATCTGGGAGATAAATCAGGACTTGTTAATACCTCATAGCTATGAGGCGTCTTCCAAAGTGCCTTCATGTTAAGTCATTCGAGCATAGGCAGAATCACCATGTCACTTTTTTATAGATGAGGAAACAGAGTTGATGGCTGTAAAATGGGAACTGGAACCCAGGATTCTGATATAGTGATTTGTTAAAAATCCTTGAGCTAAACTGAAATAACCACCCCTTCATCTCACCACATTTCCACCCCAGGGAGAGCCCTTTACCGATCAGCAGCGTACCATTTGCCAGCACAGGCATCCTCACTGTAACCATGGGATGCAGATTCAGGTGAAGCCACACAGGCTAATTAGGAGGACTGGAATTATGTCAATGCCCAGTGGCAATAACTGGATGCTTTGTGGGAAATTAAATAAAATATTCCGTAGGAAGATGAAATTTGTGTGGTAAAACTAAGGAAAGGAAGGAGGCAAAGGAGGGAAGAACTTGGGAGTAGTAGAAATGTGAAGATTTCTCATCTTTCAAAGTGAGGTTTAATGCACACTTTAAAATAGAGCATCAAGTGAAACTATTATTCAAGTAAATCATCATTAAAGTGATTAATAATGATTATTACAAGCAATTTTTTTCTGTGTTGGGGATTGAATTCAAGACCTTTTCAATGAGCTACATCCCTAGCCCTTTCTCTCTCTCTCTTAGCCCTTTCTCTCTCTCTCTCTCTCTTTCCTTTTTTTTTTTTTTTTTTTTTTTTTTTTTAATGTTTTGAGACAGGGTTTCATTGAGTCACTAAGTTGATGTGGCTGGGGTCGATCTTGTACTCCCCCTGTCTCAGCCACCCAGAGTACTTGGATTACAGGCATGCAGTACCATGCTGGCTGACAGTTTTTGTTTTTTGGTTTTTGTTTTTACTTTTTTTATTTTTAATGACGTTGAAGTAGGAAATAAAGATAAGGAAAGTGTTATATATTCATGTAAATGGGCTTCTATTAAGAAGTCAATACATAATATTGAGAAAAGATAGGACCAAGCCTATTGGGTTAAGTTACACTTGCAATTACCAGTAGAATGAGAAGCAGCCTACGAACCCATATTAGAAGAAAAACCCACTCAATGGAAACCACAGGAAACATAGACAACATGTTAATATATATTTTAAATGATTATAAAAAATCAAGATGGCAGAAAACCCTATCACAGGAACATACATAAGTAGATTGATCTTACTAATTGAAAGTAAAGAAGCTCAGGCTGGATTACAAAGTAAAATTTAATTATATGCAGTATGCAAACGCCCATTAAAAACAAAGAGTTTCAGAAAGTTTAATGTACAAAATAGCCAAAGACCTATCAAGAAAGTGAAAAAAAAAAGTTGCAATACTCAGCAAACATGGCATTAAAAGAGATAAATTTTATAATGAAAAATAGATTCATCATATATAATATTTGTATACCAGACAATGCAGTATCAACATTTATAATGTAATTTGACAAAAGTTAAACAATCCACCATAGGAATAGGGAAATTGAATTCACCTATCTCAGTCTATGACAGATCAAGAAACCAAAAAATTTATTAAATAAATCGGCAAAGATAGAGAAAGGATAAGTAACATGAAGATAGTGCATCTAAGTACTATTTATCAAACCTAAAAAACGGAAAGCAGAGATACCACATTCGACTATTTATGATACTGACAAAAACTGGATATTTAAATGTAAAAATATTTAATAAATCACATAGCAGAGAAAAACTCTCTAAATATAATGTAATGAAACTAGAAATAAATAACAAAATTTAAAATAATTAAAACTAAATTTCAAAAATGTTATTTCACTCTATTCTCGGAGGAAATAAATAAACAAAAATAGCAGTGTGAATATATAATAATGAAATATTGTATATCTAATAAAATGATTAAATGAATCAAAATATCAGGTGAAGATACTACAAACACACACAAATAAAGCAATAGGAAACAGTACAGGTACATGTAGAAAATAATGGGAAAATGAAAGAATTCTATTATGAATAAATAAATTCAAATAAAAAGATACTTTGAAATATATCAACTAGTCAACTAACATTAGCTAACTGAAATTCCACACAAGAATGGAAGTATTACATACAAACTAATCTTTAATTATTCCCTTCATCACCTCGTTTCTGGCTATTTCTTCATCACCTCATTTCTCCCAATTTCATGAATATTTATAAACCTCAAAAAGGCTGAGTATGTTGGTAGTATGATATAGATAACAGAAGCTTATCATAAAAGATAGGAATTTAAACATGCCAATACCTTAGAAAAAGTGACAAAACTGTAGTTCTAGTCTTCCTTTAAAAGCACCAGGTTCAGGCATTTTCATAGATGAAATATAATAAACATCTAAGTAACAGATAACAGATAAAGCTGTTTCTTTATCTGATAAAATCAACTGAGGGTAAAAGCAAACTTTATTTTTCAAATTAGTTAGCACTGATACAATATCTGCAAATAGAGCACAATAAAAGAAAGTGATATATCAATCCAATTTAGCACTATTAATACAAATATGTATCAGCAAATTCAATTGATAGTCAATAACATATTAATAATGAGATATTAATCCCAAGTTTAATTCATATATTCAACATGCAAAAATGCTTCAGTATTAGGAAATGTGTGACAACGTTGACCATATTAATTAGATCTAAGGAGAAAATAAATGTACGATTTTCTTAAATGATCGATCAAGCCTTGAAGACATGGAGCAACATCAAGTACATATTCCTCAGGGACAGAAGCCAATCTGAAAAGTCTATAGTACATGATTTGAACCAGCTGACACTGTGGAAAGGCAAAAGTTAAAAGGTCAGTGATCTCCACTTGCTGGTAGGTAGATGCCAGCAATGCTGCTAAGCATTTCATAGTATGCAGAACAGCTTCCTACACAAAAGAAGTATCCTGTCCAAAATGTCAGTGATAAGGTTGAGAACCTCTGCCCTAAGCCAACCACAACATACATGTATATGATGTTGTAACTAAAAAGTCAGAATAGATTAAAATTCTATTATGATGGGCCGGTGATATGGCTCAGCCGCATAAGAGCCTGCCCGGCAAGAGCGAGGTCTTGAGTTCGACTCCTGGAACCCACATAAAGGAAAAAAGGGCCGGTGATATTGCTCAGTGGCACAAGCGCTTGCTGGCAAGCATGAGGTCCTGAGTTCGACTCCCCGTACCCACATTAAAAAAAATTCTATTATGAGGAATACTTAATCGAAAGATGAGTGGTTAGGGCAGCCTAGGTACATAGGGAATTCAAGTCCAGCTACATAATGAGATGATATCTCAAAACACAAATAAACAAAAGCAAGCAAAAACCTGAGTGGAAATGGATACTGTGGCACACACCTGTACTCTAAGCTACTCAGGAGGCTGAGACAAGAGGGTGCAAGTCCAGTCTGGGCAATTTATCAAGAACCTGTCTCAAAATAAAAAATAAAAAGGAGTGGGGATTCAGCTCCGTGGTAGAGAACTTGCCTGGTATACACAATGGTTCATTCCCTTGTGCTACCAAAAAAAAAAAAAAAAAAAAAAATTAAAAGAGAAAAAATAAAGTATAAGGAAGAAAGCCAATAATAGGTAGCCTTATAGCCTTAACTCTAATCATGTTAAAATTATAAAAATATTAATAATATAAACAATCCAATTTAAAGACAGATATTATTGGGGTGGATCAAAAGCACAACTTACTGATATGATTTCTCTAAGAAACGCACTTTAAATACAAAGACATAGAAAAGTAGAGAGTAAATGGATGAAATAAGATACATCATGTGAACAGTAAATATATGAGTGATGGAGAATCTGCAATAATATCAGATGTAAAAATAGGCATTAAGATATTGAGTATTGCCAGAGATAAAAGAAGTATTTCATGATGAACAGAGGTTTGATTTAACAGAAAGACATACCAATCATCACTGCGGATGCAAATGATAGTAGACAGTCAAAATAGACCAAGCAAAAAGTAACAAAGTTAAAGAGAGGCCTAGAGGATTCCACAATTACAGACTTTTAACAGCTGTCTAGTAACTATTACAAAGCTAGATAAAGACCAGTAAAGACAACAATACAACATTATCAAATTGTTCATATGTATAGAAAACTCCAAATAAATTCATTCAAGGGCACATAGTTGGTTCACAAAGATATATCACTGTTCAGTCCAAAAGCAAGTCTATATTTTTATAAGGATTGAAATTAAAGGTAGTATGTCATTTATATTAAAATTGAGTAATTTTATATTCAAAGAATTGAGTAACATAAAGATATTTAGAAAAAGAAAATTTGGGGAAATGAGCAAATACAAGTTCTAAAAGTATTTATAGATGAGAGAAATCAAGAAAAATTAAAAAATAATCTCTGAATGATAACAGAATATCAAATCTGTGTGCTGCAGCAAAAGCAGTGTATACAAAGACATTTGTAGCTCTCAATGCTCATATTAGGAGATAAGAAATATCTATAATTAACAACCTTGGGTCCAACCTTAAACAGTTAAAAAGAGAAAAAAGTAAACCCAAAGTAAGTAGAAGAAAGGAAATAATAAAAAGCAGAAATCAACTAAATAAAAATCAGACAAACGATGCTGAAAATTAGCCAAATGAAAAAACATGTTCTCGCTAAAACTGGAGAGAGAGAGACAGGGACAGAGGAGAGGCAGAGGAGAGCCAGATACACGGTCACTTTTCTAGATGCACAGATGCACAGGTTCCTTTTCTAGGAAACAAAGAAGTTATTACCAAATGTTTCTTCACAACATTACTAAATGCCTTAACAATATTAAGGAGGCCCACTGTGGGAAAATTATTAATTATTAATAAGCTATGTCTTCAACAAGTTAAATAAACAACAAATTTCTTGAAAGATATAACTTACTAACATTAAAGCAAAATCAAAGAAAAACTATTAATTAAACCAAGTGTTGTAAAGCAAATTAATTCATTATTTAATAACAAACAAACAGAAAACTATCCCACCAAGTAACACCCAGGCCCAGATTTCCTTTGTAAACTTCATTAAATGTTCAGGAAAGAGATTACACTGCACATAATTTTTTAGAAAGTAAAGGAAAGAACACTTCCCGCCTTGTTTTATGATGGCAGCATAATTCAAATATCAAAATCTGGCAAAGATATTACAAAAGGATAAAAGTAACAAATTAATACCTCTCATGACCAAAACCACAAAAATTCTCAATAAAATATTAACAAATTAGACCCAACACTGTGTAAGAAGGATGAAATATCATGATGAACATGGGTTTATCTTAATAATGAAAGCTTAATTTTATTTTTGAAAAATCTTTAAAAAAACAGGATTTGTTTTCTTTGGTGGAAATTAAATTGAGGGCCTTATACATGCTAGATAAACACTCTACCACTGAAGTAATTATCCTATCTGGACCCAAACATGATTTTTTAAAAAAATAGTCAAGTTGACAGAAAAATAAAAAAATATAAGCATTTAAATTTGAAGATTAATAAATGAGAAGTGACTATCAGATATCAAAACATAATCTATGGTTAGAATAATTAAAGACATTTGGGCCATTAATAAACAGATAAAAGGGATGGAATGAAGACTCTAGAAAGACACTAACACAGATGAGATATAATATATAATGTAGAATAATATATGATATAGACGTACTTCAAATCAATGTGGGAAAATGGAACATTGAATAAATGATGTTGAAAAGTCTAAACTACCATCTGGATAAAATAAAAACTGATTGCGTATTTTTTCTTACATGAGCGAATGTGAGATGAAGTATAAATTTAACTATATTTAAAAATAAAATTATAAGATCAGAAGAAAATTTGAATATTTATTTTATAATTACAGTGCAGAGAAAGCCTTTCTTAACAAGTTATAAATTTAGAACTCTTGAAATACTGATAAATTTAATACTTAAAAATTAAAGCCCATAAAAATAGCATTGTAAAGTTATAAGATGTAACAAATGGGAAAATATATTTGCAACATATACGGCAGAAAAGAGGAATAGTTCTTTGACATACAAATAGTTTTTACAAATCAATAAGAAAAAATTCAGTATCCCAATTAGAAAAGCATATGGGCTATGATCTAGAAAGTCATTTTATAAAAAAAACAAAATAAAATTACTTTCTAAATTTAGAAAGACATACTCAAAATCCTTACATTTCCAGTGATGCAAACTGAAAAAAACAAACAAAAAGCAAGAGACTTTTCCTTAACCTGTCTCACTGGCAAAGTAAGAAAATTCCAATTTAAAGAATACTGCGTGGAATGTATGCGAAAGGATGATCTCCTCCTTTGTGGGAATAACCATTTGTACCATAGATCTGGAAGGGAATTTGGCAACCTCTGTGAGTTAACAGTCATGTGACTTTGACCTAATAATTCCTCTTCTAGAACTGTTACCAATACATTTGCATATTTGTGCAAAGTCCTATAGGCAAGAATATTTATAGCAGCATTGATGGTCATAGTAAAGTTAAAAATAAATATACATCAAAAATGGGTGGAATAAATGGATTAGACTTCAAATATTCTGCACTATTAGAGATTGAGATTGACCTATAGATGATTATGTAATACATCTCCAAGGTTTATCCCTGGATGTACTGCATGAGACAAGACACTTTATGACATACGCTCCCCTTGGGTACAATAATATGCAACAGGTATGTGTGTATAAATATGCATTTTTAAGAGTATATAAAAATTCAGGTATTATATACACGCAGGAGATGTTTTAATTCTTTACAATTTATAGGCCATTTCTTCAAATATGGACAAGAAACTGCTATCCCCTGTGGACAGAATACTAGACTTGAGGATCTGAAGTAGAAAAGAAAGGTCTTAAAAATAAATATTTTTTGTAATGTGTAAATATGTTTTTACAATGTGTATGTATTATTGAAAAGAATCTACCAATTTTAAAAGTTAGTGAACTACGTGAGTTAATCACTTCTTGTATCCACAAAACAGTAAATAAAAAAATAGGTCTTTATTATGGTAATCTTTGTATAAGGAAAATTAATTACTTTACCAAGCTATGCTTTTTTTCTGCCTTAAAAGGATTTCTCAAGATTTACTGTGCATCAGGCCCAATGCCAGGTACTTAAAGGACACAGACATGGCATCTGTCCTCCAGCAGCTTGGAGTTGAATGAGAAGAGCTCACATTCAGTCTTAGAGGAACGTGGTTATCCTTTTGGCTTACATCTAAAATATTTAAGAAGTGCAGTTCTTTCCAAGGCCGTCACAGTTCAACAGTCCTCATCTGCGGACCCCACCCAGCTCCTACTTAACTGTCATCTGCTCTAAGATGTTGAATCTTCACTCCCTGTAAGCCTCCAGGGAGGATTCCAAAGAGACTTATATAGCAATCAGCTAGCCATGCTGAGTTCTACCCACTTGGCTTTGCAGACTAATTGGAAGTCCCCAGGGGATTACACGTTGTTCCACCTCCTCTTTTGCTGTCCTGTTCCTTTTGCTTATAACATTACTTAACGATCTTCTTCCATGGTACCTCCTTCCCAACAACAAATACTGGCTCAAGTGGTACTCCGGGAAAGCTTTTCTAACTATGTGCCACATGAATTGTGCCAAGAGCTTTTCTTCTTGTTCTCACACCTCTTCCCACCTTACATTTATTGTCAGTTTCACATATTAAAGCACCAGTTTGTTTAAAGTTATGTCTTTGGTCCCTGACCCACAGTGGAAACTCAATAGTTTGATAAGTTCAACCGTAGAACTTCCCTATTCCTCTGAATCTTCCCAGCTTACAGTGCTGAACTGATGTTGTTATGGCCCTCCAGCCTGCCACACCCCTGCTGCCACTTCTCCACACTAAGACATAGTACTCACTTGTCCAGTGACATCTTAGGGAAGGCAAACTTGCCCAGGCAGATACGATGGACGGCACTCAGAGGAATGTGCTGTAGCTGCACACAGCTGAGCATGATGAAGTCATATTTGCAGATGAACAGAGTCTTGTCTGTGACCAGCAAAATTCTCTCCTTCTCATTGTTCCAGTGGTCTATCCTGTAGGAATCATCAAGGAGGAGAAAGTTGGTGGCATAGACTTTTCAAATTAAAGATAGGCATTCAATGAAACATCTAACAAGAAGACGGTAAGGTTCAAAACCCTCAGAAGAAAGAGGAACTGAGAGATACCTAATGTTACTCTTCCCATGACTAAGAAAGAGGGAATGTACAAAACATCAAGGAAGTGTTTTACCAACACAGACCTGAGAAGATTATCTGTGATGAAATCCATTAGAGACATCCCAGGTTTGCAGAAACACCAGGTTTGCACACATTGACACTGAACTGCTTTACACTTCTCTACATCACCTACCACCCAGAGACCTTCGTGGAGCACATCTTCTTCCAAAAATACCAAAAATAATTTGCTCTACCTCAATCTGCATTATACTACAAAATTTACTCACTATGCACTACCTTATGCTCATCTCCAAAGGCTGCATTGCTAACTGTGGAAAAAAAGGAGACCTAAATGCAGGCCAACACTATGTACCGCTCATCCTGCCATAACCTCCTGGTAGAAACAGAAGCAAGCAAGGCAAGTGGGATTCCTCCAAGCCAGAGACAGAACAGACATTAGATATGTGTTTATTGGCTTGATTTGTTGGTCAGGAGTGAGGCCTTTTGAGACACATGTGGAAAATTTTTACTAAGAGTTAAGAATTCCTCTGAGTGAAAACAAAAAATGAATGAGAACAATACTTTTTGATTGAAAGTAGCTGAGCCTATTCTATAGTTCCCTGATGCACAGTATTTTTGCTTTCTACTATAGCCTTTAGGATATAGCAATTTGTGGTTTATTAGAACTGTTTCAGTATATGGTTTTACTGAAAAAACTGAGAAGGTTAATTTGTGAGCAATTCATGTCTGAATTCTCACCATGCAGAATCAATCTGAAGTGTAAATTATGTGGGCACCCTGCTTCCAAGCATTCTCCACACAGTAACCACCATGTACTTCTTAAAATAGAAGCTGAATGATATCGCTGCCTTGTTCACTCTATTACATGGCACCTCCTCGACTTAAGATCAAGGCCAAGGTCCTCAACACAAGCTACAGGTCTGTGTGTGGTTTGGCTCCTGCCCTGGGCCATCTTGCAGCAGGCTGAGAAGACTCAGTGGTCAAGTTGCTGCTCAAATGCCTCATTCAAAAAGGATTTTTTATACTCCTCTACAAAGTGGGCCCCTCATTACAGTTCTGACAGCATGCACATCCTTGTGCCACGCATTTATCACCATTTGCAAGAAAGAATGATATATAAAATGTTTAGGCAGCACATTAAACACTGGCCAACTAGAGAGGACACTTCAGCACAGAGGGTGGGTCAACCCAGTAAGTATGGGTGAGTGTCTAAACTGTGTGTAAGACAGTGTGTGCATGTGTGTCAGTTCCATGAGGGAAGAGAGCACATCAGCAGGACTATTCCTTCTATCCAGTTCCCGTCCAACAACCTGTACTAAATGAATATCAGCTGAGTGAATAAATAAATGCCAATTATAATCCCTTTGGCAGATCTTGGGTTGTGCGACAGAGTGGGTTGGACTTCCTGCTATGTTGTTTACTAACTCTGCAAGATTGGACATTTAACTCTGTGGTTCAGGTTATTTGTCTGTGGAATGGAGACAATACTAGTATTTACCTCATATGTTTGGGGAGACAATTAAGGGAAATGATTCCCAGGGCTCTAAAATTAGCCATTGTTATTACTAGTAGGGACTCAGGTATACTCCACTCTTCTGTGTAGTTGTTCCAGATACACTTAACTGTCAGCTTGACTGGATTAAGAGTCCCTTTGAACAGTGATTGGATCATGGAGGTGCTATACTCATCAGTGGATGTTCACAGCTGAATGTGGTGTGAGGAGGAGAGGCCCTGCTGGATATGGGTTGGTGACACCATGTCTTTGGAAGACATATCTCTCCCTGGAGCTCTGCTGCTGTGCTCTGCTTCCTGGCTGCCATGAAGTGGGCAGCTTTGTTTCACCACACCTTTCTTCCATAATATTCTTCCCTTGGAGCCAGTTGACCATGGACTGAAACATCTGAAACTGAGAGCCAAACAAATCCTTCCTCTTTTAAGTCATGTGTGTTAAGTATTTTTGTCACAGCAACAAAATGTTGACTAGTACAGTACTCTAAAGGGAGACACACAAGGTGAACTTAGGGAGAAAAAATAGGAGGAAGCATGAGCAGCAGGAAAACACAAACGGAGAAAACAGGAGGAAAACACAGAAGGAGTAAAAAGAAGAATGAGATCTTTGATAGACACCTTAGTGTGTGCCAGCCATTGTATATTTTAAATATTAGCTCTACAGCTACCCACAACACTTTGAAGAAGGTTACACCCCCCCAAAAAAAAAGAAAAGAAAGAAAAGAATGTTACATCCAAAGTCACTCTGCTAGGAAATGATACTATAGTTAGTGTACAGTGGAAAGAAACACGCTAGAATCCAGGAGATCTGGTTTAAATCTTTGTTCTATGGTTTCCACCCACTGTAACACACAGTGATATTCAACTCCCACTCTACTGAGAGAAAGAATGAATTCTTGATAGCCTGCTTAACATTCTCAATCTTAGGAAGAGACAGGGACTCTGAAATGTCTTATCAGATATCTACATAAACTTCTCTAAATAGAACGCATCTACTTAGCAGTACATTATGAGCTGCTGCCTAATAAACCAGACTTGTTTTTAGTCTTTAAAGAACTGCAGCTTTTGGTTGAATGGTTTCACTGAAAATGTCAGCACTCCATAATGAGATTTATTTTAAAAGGTAAAGGATTCCGGGAAAAAGGAGACTTCTTTTTAGGAACATAGAGTGCTCTGCTGTGACACAGACTTTGCATAATTTACATGTCGGGAATGTCTGAATTCAAGTAAACACACAGGCTTATAAATAGTTTGGGGCCACCATCACTAGCTACTGGGTGGTATATTTATTTAGATTTCAATCACACCTTTTTTCCCCCAAAGAACTCATGGAGAAAATATTAAATTTCATGTTCCTGATATTAATACTCAAAGTTCTGAGGGCAATAATAACAACAAATATAGAAATAAGATTAACAATAATATATTGATCTTGCAGAGCTTGTGAAGGTTTACCAAGTCCTTGAATATCAATGTTCTCATTTAATTCTCACAGTAACCCTTCACACTAAATGTTACCACTCTCATTTTAAAGACTAGGAAATTAAAGTCCACAGACCCTTAAAATGATGTGCCCAGTGTCTTACACATAGCAAGAGTGAGGCAGGGACCTGAAACAGACACTGGAACAGCAAATCTAGGAATAGCACTTGCTTTCTCCTCAGTATTATCATTTCCAGAAAGAAGGCCTTTTTCTGTGGTGTGCGAATGTGGTTAAACCCACCTGTGGAAAGACGGTATGGGATGATACATACCACTCCTGGAATTGTTCTTTCTAGCAACTTTCTCCCCAGAGCAAAACTCTTCACTGTCCCTTCCCAACCTTCACTGTCTTTATCTTGGGGACTATCTCTCCATCCTGCTATGTAGAGACTGAGGAGTTGTTCTCTACTCATAATATTCTCTCACCATCCATGTCAATTCCTGACCATTTTATTCTCAAAATATCTCAAAACCATCCACTTCTCTCCATTCCCATCACCATCCTGCCCAGACTTCCATTACCTCCTTCTGGATGTTGAAATCGGCCTCTCACCCTGCCTGGAATTCTGGCCACCTAGATTTGCTTAACCTGCATCTATTCTCGCTCCCTTTGGATTCTTCACTCTTTGGCAGTGAGGGGATTCTTTTGAAAAAAAAAATTTTCAGTCTTCACCACCTCCCAGCTTAAAACTCTTCAACAGTTTCTCATGGCTCTATGAGAAATACTAAAAAGTATTAATCTCATCTAAAAGGTTCTGTAGGGTTGGACCTCATCTATTCCTTCAAACTCATCTCAAGCCAAGTCATTACACCCGGTTTTCCTTAACCTTATTTCAGTTGTTTTCACCTTGGCCCTTCAACTTAAGGGGATTTTCACCCACTGTGCTCCTCGCTGGCAAGGTTCTTCTTTTTTTTTTTTTTTTTTGTGGGTACTGGGGGTCTATCTCAGGACCTCACGCACCAGCAGGCGCCCGTGGCGCTGAGCGATATCACCGGCCCTTTTTTCGTATGTGGGTTCCGGGAGTTGAACTCGGGCCCTTGCACTTGCCAGGCAGGCGCTTACGCCACTGAGCCATCTCACCGGCCCAAGGTTCTTTTTTATCTTCTTCGCTTAGCTAACTCCTGTACAGCTAAGACCCATCACTCCTGACCTCAGAAGGGCTTCTCAGATCTCTGGGGCTACTTCTCTCCATTCTGATACACACCTTCACAGCCCCACACACTTCTCTCTCATAACACTTCTCCCACAGGAAATTTTACTGTTATTTTATGATCATATAATTAATATCTGTCTCCTCTCCTATTCTATAAACTCTGCAAAGTCAAAGACTTATTCCAAGCTTTATTTCAAGGCCGCAGGTGTCTAAAAATTAGTCTAACGTGAATTAGTAAAGAACAATCTTTTCTCAGCGCAACCTACAATGCCTGGCACAGGTTGTTTGGGGAACTTGATGCTTTGTTTTACAGGAAGAAATACTTCCCCATAAAGTAGCACATTAAAAAGTCAGTAACATTTGGGAAATGTCATGTCATACAGTAAGAGTAGGCTACAAATGTTACCAAAGTAGAGTTTCACTTCTGTAACAACAAAACTAAAGTAATGCATGCATACAAATATTCACGGTGAATATTTTGGAGTGGTGGGATTGCAAGTGATTTTTGCTTCTCTTTGTTCTTATCTACCTGTGTGTTTTAGAATGAAAATTTTCTACTTTTATAGTAAAATAGATATTTAAAAAAAATACCAATGGCCTGTCAAGTTCCCAGTTTAAATGCTATTATTCCAAAGTAGAGTCATCTTTCTTCCTTCAAATGCTCACAAACCCGTGTCAGTTCCCCTCCTGTGGGTCCAGTCACAATTTCCTCTATGTTACACTGGTTTCTGTACTTGTCCTACCCATTGCCCCTCACACATTAAATGGGAGCTCTTCTACTACAGAACTGGTGCTTTATTCCTATCTGGGTGTCTTTACTGTACCCAGCACAGCCAAAAAGAGAGGAGGGTCTCAGTAAGTGAGCAGGGCACGGAATAAGATCCAGCCTCTCTGTTGTGAGGGTCAGTTTTCCTTGGCGGAGCATTCGTTGCATTACCTCTGGCCTCTGCTGTTCCTCAGCACCGGCGAAAGTGGAATGAGTACGTGATGGGCCTGAGCTTGGATCTCTCCAGGTAAGAAGGCAAGGGGAGCTCAACGCGTCTGCATTTTCTGGGATGACAACAGATTCTCCAGCAGAGGGCAACAGCGAACCAGTTATAACAGGCTGCACCAACCCTGCAAGTTTCCAGGGACTCAAATCTTTCCAGATGCCTATCCAGCAGCACCAGTCTCACACCCAACGGTCCTTTCAGTTGTTCTTTTAAGACTGTGGCAAATCAGTGTGTGGTTTGGAAATGATCTCCCTCCAAATTTTTTTTCCTAATCTCTCTCTCCCTCCAGTTTCAGTCTATTTCATTTCTTCCTCTATTGAATACAGTGATTATGTGACGGTCTGTGCTCCACAAATCAACCTTGGTGCACTCTTTAAACCTCTCAGCATGCCCAGCCCTTGAAGCGGAGAGTTTCTGGACTAGCTGGAATCAGCAACCCAGGAGGAAAAAAAGGAATCATTCATTCATTCTACTCATATTCCCTGAACACCCACTGGGTTCCAGACCCTGAAGAGAATCCAGTTTGAGTTTGCTCTTCAAACACAAACAGAGGAAAAATGCATGGTCGTAGAGCAAACCAATTTCCCTCCCCCTGACTTAAGTGGAGTCTTAGCTGAATAATCCACGTACATTTCTTTCATTCATTTGGTTAGTCTTTCCCTGGGACTCTCCAATTTGTTTAAAATAGGAGACCCTCAAAGTAAACACAGTATTCTAATAAAAACCCCATGCCACAAACCTTCCCTGTTCCCATGTCTCCCAACTTGACTTGCTGCCATTCATTTTTTTTCCTCCCCTCTACCCTGCACTGCCAGTCATGTACCAGGCCCCTTGCTAGTTAGAATACTGGGCAGATCTTACTATTCTTGAGGAATGCACAATTCTCTATCATGTCAGATACGCATGTAGGAAAGAATAATATAGCCCCCAAGGGTAGCTCAAATCTTAAGGAGAGAGTCAGATCTCAGGATTCCAAGTCTGCTGCTCACAGGGCTAAGAAGAGGTGCCCCAGCCCTCTCTTTGATGCCCTAGAAAAATATTCTCTGATCTATACTGAATTTCCTCCAATTAGGTAAAGAGCTCCATGTTGAAAATGCACAAGATGCAAAATACAGATGACTTTAGTAACACCAACAAGGAAACAACTGAGCAGTGTTTCTTCATTTCTTCAACACTTTCTTAACATGTACCCATCACAGAGCAGACAGTGTTCCCATACAATATAGCGAAGACATACCTAGAGACATCTGTTTATGAGTCTGCCAAAAGCTACTTTTTCAACAGCAAGTTTTAGTTGAGCTATTATATATACATCAGGGCCGGGGCTTCTGAGATCTATATGCACATATAAATAATTCTGCCATGTATTTTTCTTGGATTATAATGACAGAAACCTCCAGATATTAAGGGTATTGTCTGGATTCAAGTGCTGTGCCAGATGCTATGTACATTTAAACCCTTTTAATATTTACCAAACTATCCTGACAAATACAGCTAAGAGAACTGAAGCCCAGCAAGGTATTATGGACTGAAGGTTGGTGTTGCTCTAAAATTCCTGTGTGGAAGCCCTCACCCGCAATATGATGATATTTGCAGGTAAAACCTTTAGAAGGCAATGAGGTTTAGATGAGATCATGAGGGTGAAGCCTGCTTCGTAGTACCGGTGCCCTCATAAATAGAAGGGACACCAGGGTTTCTTCTCTCCTCCATATGAGGAAACAGTGAAAAGGAAGCTTTTTGTGAGTCAGAAGGAAGGTCCTCACCAAGAACCAAATCAACCTGTTGTCTCTCTCATGGATGTGGACTTTCTCCCTCTAGAACTGTGAGAAACAAGTCCATTGTTTAAGCCCTCCAGTCTGCAGTATTCTGCTACAACAGCCCAAACAGACTAATGCCGAAACAGAACAAGTGGTTAACTTGTTCTAAGTAACATAACCAGGATTAATCCAATATATGTTTGAGTTTAAGCCTTTGAGTGCTCTTTACCAAACCACCATCCATTAAGAAAGATAATTAAATCTCTCCATTTCATCTGTAGATATTGCTGTATAAGTCTGTATGCTGTTATTATGCATTAGAAGATGAAGTCATCTAAAATAGTCTCTGTCTTTATGAAGCTTATAACACAATGAGGGAAAAAGATGAATAAATCAAGCATTACCACACAGTGATAAATTGTAAGACAGATGTTTGTAGAATGTGCTATGGAAATCCTGTTTAATGGCTAGCGTTGACGTAGTGTTAGTTTTGCGTAAGTTTTTATCTATGTGCTTCATATGAATTTCTTCATTTGGGCTTCCATCAACTCCGTGAGGAAGATAGTGGCATTATCATCATTTTACAGATGAGGAACTAAAGCATAAAGAGGTTAATCACTTCCCAAAGTCACATAGCAGAAGTTATAGAGCTGGAATTCAAAGTGAGGGAGTCCATGTCCAGAGCCCATGCTCTGGTAATCACTTCTTTCTACTGAAAGTCACCCTCAAGCCACCTAGGATGTCAAGACTTAGATGAAGTGTGCTTAAGGGGATTTCAAAGGATGGGCAGGAAATAGATAGCTTGATGTAGAATAATTAATTTTAGACAGAAGGTGCAGTATGTACCAAAATACAGGGGCATACGTAGAAGACACCTTGTTAGATGAAATGTATTTACATAGTATTCAAAAAAAAAATCATGGAAATAGAATCACCCTCAAAAAGTTTGGATTTCTGTCACTAAAATTCTGATTCAGGAAAGCAGAGATGGGATCCAGGTATCTGTAACCTTTTAAAAGGTACCCTGGGCCTATAGATGTAGCCTAGTGGTAGGGCAGTTGCCTATCACATACAAGACCCAGCGTTCAAGTACCACTGATTGCATGCACACACACATACACATACACACTCATACACGCACACACTCAAATGCAGGATCATTTTGTAAAACCAAGCATCTCAGGAATTGCTCTAAGAATTGTGTCCTACCTAGGAACTTCTGCCAATCAGGCAGGCCTTCTTTGAGCTTAATCCTAAGGAATTTTTAGATGGCACTGAAAGGTTTGTGGATTTACATAGCCTTTTGGATTGGGCTGCTTCAGAGAAATTTCAAGTAGTGCTGGCCCATTGTAAAGAATTAATCCTGTCCACTCTCCCTTTATCAAATTTTTTCAAACTCTAATAATAACCATCTGCTTCTGACCCCCCAAACCAGGATAACTGAGACCCAAGAGCATCACGTACACCGTGTGTCATAGTCGCAAACTGGCCTGGTGCAGAGAAACTGCCTGTGAATTTCTTATTTCATATCCCTTGACTAAAGACAAACTATACTTGACCAGAAATTTTGTCAAGATTCCTAAGAGCTTGCATTGTAACCACAAATGAATCTCAACTTCATCTCATATTTCAAATGCTAAATTCCTGATCGGTGGCGTTCTTTGACACATTGCCCTGAGGTTGGAGATGTAAATCTGGCAGTTACCAGTTATAAAATCAGGCAGAATTTCTTTATGTTTTCTGAAGCTCATTTTTCACATCTGTAAAATGAAGATAATAACTGAATATTCCTCATAAGGTTATTGTACAGAATTTAATGCAATTCAAAGTGCACAAAATACTCAATTATTGTTGATTATTAATATAATGATAATGAAAATGTTTGGGCCATGGTAGCAGAATACTATGGACTGCCTTAAACAACAGACTTAAATACTTTTTTTTTTTTTTGTGGGTACCGGGGGTAGACCTCAGGACCTCACACGCCAGTAGGCGCTGGTGCCGCTGAGTGATATCACCGGCCCTTTTGTCATATGTGGGTTTCGGGAGTCAAACTCGGGCCCTCGCGCTTGCAAGGCAGGCGCTTATGCCGCTGAGCCATCTCACCAGCCCCAGACTTAAATACTTTTGCAACAGTTATTGAATTAATATATCACTGAGAGAATGATTGAGATAAATTCTCTTAAAAGGACTCCTTAAGCTTATAACAAAATACAAGGTAGTATAAAATACTTGTATTGTGATTTTCTTAAACTAATAAATGTCAGCATTGATTCCACACACATAACACAAATTTATGTCTGCTGGTTTGCCTGTATGCTTGATCCGGCTGGATGTATCTTCATTATATTGGATGTTATATTTGAGTTATTCTGACTTGAAATCTAGACTGTGCATGATAAGTGAAGTTACCTTTGCAGGTGGGAACACTTAGAGGATAAAGATCTGGAACAGCTGGAACAAAGATCCCCCCAACCCAGGCAACCGTGACAGTAATAGTTGCAGCGATCATGCTACATTCATTTACCCTGGCCAGAGAAGCCAACAATGAATTAAGATGTTCACCCAAGTCAGAAGACACAGAAGTCATCCAAGCTACAACTCAGGATTATAGCTCCAAAGCCAATTTGACTTCTATTGATTTGCAGTTGAACTTCTCACTATGTGGAGTAAGGAAGGTATTTCTCTAGAAAAATAATACTAAGGAGCAGCCATAAGTAATTTCCTTTACTGATCTAACTGATATGTATTGAAAAACTATTACATCACAGAGTTTAGTAGGATAGAGGTGAACCAAACAAACCTGCATTTCTCTGACCCTATACTCCAGTAAGGGAAAATAAAATAGACAAATAAATGCAGAGACCTGAATAAAAGGGATTCAGAGGAATAGTCTTATAGATGAAGTAAAGAGAGCCTGCGAAGGCATGAGATGAGCTTCAGCACTTCTGAAACTGTGAGGAGGCCACTGCAATCCAAGCAAAGAAAACAACAGAGACAAAGGAGATTTAAACAGAAGTCAGATTACAGCAGGAGCAACCGGAACATTTTTCATATTACATGGCTACGATCTCCTAATTTACAGAAAAAAAGAGCCAAGTTTCAATAAAGCCATGTGGATCATTTGACGTGACAGAGCCCAGTTCAGACTCCAGCTTTCCTGACCACCGTCTCAGGCATGCACATTCCAATCAGGCTGTCCTTCCCACTTATTTTTCCTATGCTACCAGGTAACTTTCCTCTCTCTACTGCACTACCATCAGCAAGAGGATGTTTTAAAAGCTGCACAGAAAGAATCTGGGAACACCCCATCCTTCGCTCTTTGCCACCAAACTACCGAACATCTATTGAATAGCTCAAGCCCTCCACAGCACACCAGGCGCTCACAAGAGGCCCACCCCTTGCAAGTTTCTTTCCTCCCCTGAATTCACTCTAAGGGATTTGTTTGGTCTGAAGCCAAGGAAGCTGGAGGGAAAACAAGACTTAAGTTATGGAGGCAGCAGAGAGGGAAGAACAGAGATATAAAATAGAACAAATCTACACATCTCACCTCCTCCATTTATTTATTTTTTTTTTTCTTAAAAGGGAGGGATGTCTCTATACCGTACTTTGTTAGTTATAGCTCTTTGAGTACCGAAGCCACAGCATAGATCAGACAAAATCAAGGAAGGGTGGGGGAAGGTTGTGCTATAAAAATACTTAGAGGAATCCTACAGAAATCCAAGAACAGGAACCACGGCACAGCTGGGCTCCATGGGACCTTAAAAGCCCCAAGAATGAAAGATTGGTCTCTATCAAGACTTCTGCATCTCTCTCTTCTCTACACATCTAATCTGTTTCCTCTTGAATAGAGTCCCCCTATTCAAGTGTCCCTTCCTATTCCTCCTTTAGTTCCACCTTGGCTGTGACCTTTCCTTCCTTAGATCTGACTACATTAATTTTCAGATCCATGCTCAGAGAGCTGGTGTATCTCTATATCTCTCTGTTCAAATTCTCAAGATAACATGATTTGGTTCAAATCATGCATGTGAGCTGCCTGTTTGGCTCACAGATGGGCTGATGGCTTAGCCCCTCTGTTTAATCAGCTATGGCCAAAGGCTGAAATTCTAGAGTACACAAGAGGATTTGCTGGTGAGAATATTTTTTATCAGAATTTTTTAGTTATTCTACTTCCTTTTCCTTCCATAAAATTTTAGACTAAACTTGAAACTATAAAAACTCTTCCAGAGATTTTGATAGGAATCATGTTAAACCTGCTGGTCAAATTCGAAGAGAGTTAAAAATGACTATATTGCACCTTCCAATCCATAGTCATTCCATTTATGTAGCTTTTGTGTGAGGCTTTTTATCTGTCCTTTGGAGATTTGAGCACACAAATCTTGTGTTATATTAGATTTTCACCTAAGGAGCTCTTCTTTGGATAATTACAAATGTTATATTTTTAATTTTGGTTGTCAGTTTTTTTTTCCCCAGTATTATGGATTTAATGAGGGCCTTCACATTGAGCTACATCTCCAGCTATTTTATTTATTTATTTATTTATTTATTTATTTATTTATTTATTTATTCTGAGACAGTATCTAACTAAGTCACTAGTAAAGCTGGGCTACAACTTGCAATCCTCTTGCTTCAGTCTCCCAGAGTGCTGGGATTGTAAGAGTGGGTCACCATGCCTAAATTTTCACTTCTTTACTGCTAATATGTAGAAATCCAATACACTGATAAGTACATGTTGACATGGTATGCCATGACCTTGCTAAACTCATTTATTAGTTCTCAGAATTTTTTTTTTTGTATTTCTTGAAATTTTCTACATAGACTGTCATTTCATGAGCAAATAGAGACAGCTTTTGATTTTGTTTCCTTAACTGTGCACTTTTTCTTTTCTTTTCTTGCCTTATTGTGCTGGCTGGAACTTCTAGTATTATGCTGAATTCTAGTAGTAAAAAACAAAAGCAAAACACCCTTTTCACATTCCTAGTCTTAGGCTGAAAGTATTAGACTTTTTTCAGCAGCAAGATGGAGCCTGTAAGTGTTATGTAGATGCTTTTTATCACACAGAGGAAAGTTCTCCTCAGTCATTCTTCTGAGAGGTTTTTTGTTTTCTATCATGAGTGTTTAATTTTGCCAAACTTTTGTCTGTGCCAATTGAAATGATCTTGTGATTTTTCTTCTTTGTGGTAGATTATATTGATTTATTTTGAAATACTCAACTAGCCTGCCATCAGTCTGGGTTATTTGAGAATAAACTCACTTGGTCATTGTACATAACTCTTATTTTTTATACTGCTGAATCTTATTTGCTATTATTTTAAGAATTTTTGCATCTGTATGCATGGAATATTGGACTATATTCTTATTTTTCTGCTGTCTTTGTCTGGTTTTGGTATAAATTATATTGGCTTCATAGAATGACTGGAGAAGTGTTCCCTTCTCTTCTGTTTTCCAAAATGGACTATGTGAATTGGAGTTCATTCTTTTGTAAGCAGTGAATAGAATTCTCCAGTGAAACTAGCTGGGATTGGAAATTGGGGGGGTATGATTTTAATTATGAATCAGATCTAATTGTTACAGAGTTATTCAAATTTTCTATTTCATACTGAAAGGTGTGATAGTTTGTATGTTTTGAAAAATTGGTTCATTTCCTTTAAATTGTCAAGTTTATCTGTTTAGAGTTGCTAGCTATAATCCCTTATTATCGCATGATGTTTGTAAGATCTATAGTGATATCTCTGCTACTGGTACTTTTTATCTCTTCTCTTTTTCATTGTCAACTTTGCTAGAGGTTTGTCAGTTTTAATATGTTCAGAGACCCAGCCTTTTGTATTATTAATTTTCTCTGCTATTCTCTATTGTTTTTAAAAATTGGTTTCAACTGGGGCCAGTGAGATGGCTCAGCGGCTTAAGCGCCTGCCCGGCAAGCCCGAGGGCCCGAGTTCGACTCCCGGATCCCACATACGAAAAAGGGGCCGGTGATATGGCTCAGCGGCAGGGGCGCCTGCTAGCGCGTGAGGTCTTGAGGTCGACCCCCCGGTACCAACAGAAAAAAAAAAAAATTGGTTTCAACTTTTTTTACACTATTTCCTGTTATCTGCTCACTTGCGTCTGCTCTTCTTTTTCTAGTGTTTTGAAGCTGGACTTTAGATTACCAATAGGAGACTTTTCCATTGTTACGACCACTTTTCCTTTAGAACTATTAATCTCCCTTTCAGCATTGTTTTATTTTATTTTATTTATTTATTTTTTATGTGGCTACTGGGAGTTGACCTCAGGACCTCACGCTTGCCAGCAAGTGCTTGTGCCGCTGAGCGATATCACCAGCCCTTTTTTTCCTTTGTGCGGGTTCCAGGAGTCAAACTCAGGACCTCTCTCTTGCCAGGCAGGCGTTTATGCCGCTGAGTTATCTCACCGGCCCCAGCCAGCACTGTTTTAGATGTATGCCACACATTTGGATATGTTGTATTTTTCTTTTCGTTCAGTTCAATATACTTTTTAATTTCTTTTTTTTAAATTAGTACGTTTGCAGACATAATGGCTACATGCCTTGCATGAAGTTGGTATACATACATAACATCTTAATTCTTTCCTTCATCCCCTACCCTCCTCTTCCTCCCTCCATCTCTTGATCCCCATCCCATTTAAGAAAGATCTATGTCCCTATTTCCTATTTTCTATCTTTTATTTTGCTCTTCATTTATAATTTGGGCTTCTCAGACTTCTTTGATCCCTGGGCTTCTGGGATGTATATTATTTACTTCCAAGCATTTAAATATTTTTTAATCTTTTTGTTATTGATTTCTACTCTGATTCCATGGTCATCAGAGAACACACTCTGTATGCTTTCAATTATTTTAAATTCTATGCGGTTTGTTTTGTAGCTTAGAATATGGTAGTCTCAGTGTATGTCAGATGGGAGCTTAAAAAGAAGGTGCATTCTGTTGCTTTGGATGGAATATTTTGTAGGTTCTGTTTATTGCGATGTTGTTGAGTTCTAAATCCATTATGGTTTTCTGTCTAGTTGTTTTATCAATTACAGAGAGAACGGTGTTGAAGTTTCCAACGGTACTTGTGGATTTTTCTATTTCTGCTTTCAATTCTGTTTTTATTTCATATATTTTGCAGCTCAGTTGTTTGGTGCATGTACATTTAGATTACTATGTTTTCTAGATGGATTGACTTTTTTTTACAATTACCCAACATTCCGCTCTTTCTCTGACATGTTTCTTTACTCAGAATACAGCTTTTTTACTAATTTACATAGTATAACATTTCAGGAAACACAGAAACTCTTGCATGTCCAATTCTGTCTTCTGAATAAGCCAGTAGAAGCAGGGGCTTCCTTCTCTTTATATCGCCCACTCTTCCTAACCCCATCCTCTCTTTTTTACTACAGGGTATTTTGGGACAACATGGAGACCTCATATGCATGGAGACAAATCCTCAAGCAGTATTTTGTGAACCAGGCAATGTTTTTACACATAAGGAGTGACAATAGCTGGTTGTATAACAGTTGTAATGGTCTATAAGGATTGATAGCCTCAGTATTAAGACTGAAGTTTTAGGGGCTGGTGAGCTGGCTCAGCGGCGTAAGCGCCTGCTTTGCAAGCGCGAGGGCCCGAGTTCGACTCCCGGATTCCACATACGAAAAAGGGGCCGGTGATATCGCTCAGCGGCACAGGCGCCTGTTGGCGCGTGAGGTCCTGAGGTCGACCCCCCGGTACCCACAAAAAAAAAAAAAAGACTGAAGTTTTATTTCTTTTCATTAATAAAACACATACTGGCAAGGTCCTATATAATCAAGATTAAGTTTAAATTATTGAGTAATTCTTTCCAGAGCTTAATCCTTTTCTAATAATGTCAATACTCTATTTGATATCCTTCATTAAATCAAGAAAGAAATGCTTATATTGCTCATGAATGAAACATAAAAGCAGTGAGGTGCTGCAAATATTTTTAAAGTTCTAAAATAATAATAACATTCTGTCTTTATTTCTCTGGTATAAAAGAATCTCACAACTGATTTCAAAATACCAAGGTGAGAACATTGAATGTGTTGTGGGCGGAGATGCATCCATCTGGCTCCCATGGGGGATAAGGACTGGTTTCCACACTCACTGCACCAAGGAAAGAAAGAGGGCCAGTTATGTCAGTGGGGAGAGGCAAGGTATTGGCAAATTGGTGGCACATTTCTGGGTTAAAACACTGAGCAAGTGGAAATGGCTCATGGATCTTCAATTAGTAACTGAATAAGAAAATATGTCTCAAACTCCTTATCTTAGTATTCAAAATTCTTTTACTTTCTGTTTTCCCCCCCATCCTTCTAGCTCTCTCAAGCTTGCTCATCATATCGTGGCCACACAGGATTGTCTGTGATTCCCTAAGCGTATCTCTGCTGCTCTTAAATAGCTATTCTTCCTTCTTCCTGGAATATTCTTTACCACCATACTCATATTTTTGAAGCCCCTCCTCCTTCTTTAACCTTGGATATCCTTTTTACGTAATGCAACAACACACATTGACCTATGTGTTCTCACAGAAGCATTTGTAGGTGTGTCAATCAGCTGCTTCTTTTTTTTTTTTTTTTGTGGATATCGAGGGTCGAACTCAGGACCTCGTGCGCCAGCAAGAGCCAGTGCTGCTGAGTGATATCACCGGCCCTTTCTTCGTATGTGGGTACCAGGAGTCCAACTCAGGACCTCGCACTTGCCAGGCAGGCACTTATGCTGCTGAGCTATCTCACCGGCCCCAACAATCAGCTTTCATCACACTCCGCTGACTTCACTTATATGTCCTTCTTCCTCACAAATCTCCAAGCCATTGAAGATAGGAATCTTTTATTTGGCTTTGTATTTTTATCACTTAAGGCAGGGCTCAATAAATGCATAAATGCATGTGTGAATAAGTGAATATGGGTAAATAATAAAAATAAATCCAAATTTTATAGGTCATACAACACATAACAAACACTGTTGTGAGCATTGTACACACATTCAATAATTTAATGTTTAAAATAAATTTCTTAACATCCCCCATCTTATAGATAATAAAACTGAGATGCTGAGGATATAATAGATCTGCAAAACCAAAGTCAAATAGTAAGTGATGGAAGTCAGCATTTAATAGCATCAAAGTTCTTTCACCTTTTGGCTTTTCCTGAGTCCTCTCTAATTGGTAGCAGTCTTGGGAAAACAAATACTTACAACTACATTTGTGACTTCAGTAACTAAATGCCCTCACTGTCCTATTGTGCAGGTCACTCAGGGACCATTAGCTATCTGGATGAGGTTGCTGCCATGGAGAATTTATAGAGAAAAGCAATGTGTTTAATTAAGTGGTTGTTGAAAACACCCACCCACTATAAACGAATACTGGCAACAGAGGTGCTTTTGTTGCTGACAGAGTCCTGCCACAGATCATTAACATATTGATAGATTTGAGGCACTTTTCAGCCTGAATGCTTTCATCCAAGGACAGAGGCAAGTCTTACGGATTTTGAGGGGCTTGGAGGCCCAGGGACGTGAAGACAGGACTCCATGCACAGACCCTGCTAGTGTACTGGGAAGATGATCAGAATTAAATTTGAGTCAAGCTCATGATAGGGTCTGATCCATACCATGTGCCATATACTGTACTAAGTATTGAAAGGTGGAAAGAGATAGGCTTGGACAAAAGTAAATCAGAAAGCTTTTTGCATAATGTGCACAATAAACTATACTCTGTAGTAGCACAAGGAAGGGAGCTGAGATTATTCGGGTTGAGTTAATATGAAATGGAATCCCTGAAAGACAGGGAAGGTCTAGGCCAGTCATAAGGAGAAAAAGGTATTCAAAATAAAGAAAATAGGATAGGGTGAGTATAATCATGAGGGCAAGGCATGGCATCAGGTATGGGGTGAGGGGCAACAGGTATTTCAGTTTGCCTGATAGAATTTCTAAAGGGACATAACAGTAAATAGGGCTAGAGTGGGAATTAGGTCATGTCATGCAGGGTCTTAAGAATGCAACAGAATTATAGAGAGGCAGTGAGAACTCACAGAAGTCCATGGGCCATTAACGTGAGAGTGATCTAGACACGTGCTTCTCAAATCTTGTCATGTATAGGAATCCTGTGAATATGCAGGTTCAAGTTCAGTACGTCTGGAGTGAAGCCTGCGGGTCAACATTTTCTAACAAGGTGCAGCTCGTGCTTGTCCAGCTGTGACCACAGTTTTAGTAGTAGGGGGTCAGGAACACATGGAAGTGTGAAAAAAATGGTGGGGTTCAATAGAAGATGCACTTCAGAATATCAACTTAATTTGCATAGTACTTTTATCCTTCATTTTCTCGTGACTATACAGCATTAGACATCTCCAACTTCCAGGGTTTTTTTTACTTTTTAATTATTGTTATAGTATTTTTCATTACATAATTAGTTCAGCCATTCTTCTAACATAATTAGACTGTGACAATATAAAAGCATGATTGACTTTAGTCCATTGGCCTCCCTCACCATCCTCTACAGATAGCTGACATTTATTTAGTTGTTTCTGGGCAGAGACTAAATAAAGTCAAATGAACAGCCCAAGCCAGAGAAAGATGTGGAGAGGAAAAGGTCTCTGAACCTGCCCCGGGAACCTCTGACCCTCCCTGCTCTGCAAACAAAAGACAACCAGCAAAGAAACCAGGCACAGGCACAAAGATCATTTAACCAATTTAAACTGCAGTGATTGCTGCGTCCAGAGATGAAAAATCACAAAAGGCAGCAAGAGCAATGTAATGAGAAGACAACTAGGCAGAGAGAGAGGTGCCAGGAAGTCAAGCTCTCCTGTGATCCTTAATAAGTGGTTGCCCTTGTACAGGTCATTTAATCTCTGAATTTCTTCATCCATAAAATGAAGCCAGTCATTCCTCCCAGGCTTGTCTCGTGGGTCTGTCTGAGGACAGCAGGTGATCACATGAGGAGCTGCTTTGGGTATCAGGGAACTCCAGACAGGCACCCCTGGATCTGGAAGAGAGCTCCTTGTGTCCTGCTCCTCAGCATCCCTTTGTTTTCTGGGCTTGTCTTTGTTTTCATTCAAAGATCAGAAGTGCTCCTCCTTCTGGGAAAACTTTCAAAATTAAGTAGAGAAACCCCGCACACTTCCATGTACCTCACAAGTCCAAGAAATAGAATTCTCAATTTTTCAAACATGTTTCTCCCAGAGGAACCTCAGTGCGCTCTGCAGGGAATGACAAATATGAAGGAGGTGGCCCTCACCCAGGAGGAGGGTGCAGTGTAATACCAAGGCACACATAGACTCTCTGCAGAACAGTGAAAGCATTGTTTCAGCAAGAGTCAGGGCAGGCTGATGGTCTGGAGCCTCGTTTCTGCTACTTTTGTGCTGTAATACTCTTTCCCGCCCTGATCCCCTCATCTGCAAACTGCTCATAATGCTTCCAACCTCAGACCATAGCTGTGAGGGTTACATAAGGTAGAGAACTTTCAAACTACAAGGTGCTAAGAAAATGTTACTTATTATTTTATCAAAAAGTGTGAATGCTGCCTATTTTTCAGTTCTCTTTCTCATCATGAAGTTTTACTCTGTGCTAGTAATAGACATGTCTTACTCAGTGCTTCGATTAAAATAATAATAATAATAATAAAATGCCCTTGAATTTGTATAGCTAATGGCAATTTGAAAAATAATTGTTAAATAATAGGTAAACAATTTAGTAACTTTACGAAAACTATGTGGTAGCCAGGAAACACACACACACACACACACACACACACACAGAAGTACCATTAAAGATCATCAAGATTACCTGTATTATGTCCACATAATTACAAATGGATGGACAGCACTTCTCATAATACTTGGTATATTTTTAGTGGTCAATAAAGGTTATTAAAATAAAATAAATTTTAGGAAAAAAATGCTTGGAGAAAACTGTAATAATTCTACCAAATATGAATAGTGGATGTGTTTCTTTCATGGGAAATGAATTTCAAGTGGTTTAACAAACATAGTAAAGCAAATTTAGTAATTAAGACCAAAAAAGTTCACATAACTCCACTAATAGAAACCAGAAGATTCAGGGATCGAACCTAAGACATTTTATTCCAAGGTCAGGACTCTTCCTATGACACCGGGCCACTTCTTCAGTTCCATTTGCTGTCTGTCTGGTACAGAAGGTTAATTGAATTTCAAATATTTATTGTACCAAACTCCTGGGATAGATTCTGTGTGGTTTGAGGAAAGTAGATAATGAAACATATTTTGAGTGTTTTTCACCAAGATAAAGATCAGGAATTACTTGATCCCAGCCACCACAGGTAAGTCTTCTCATTCAGGAATAAGAGGATTAAAAATAACAAATCTCCCAACAACGTTTTACCCCAATACATGTGGCGGGAAGGCCCTGTCTCCCCCTACACCCTAAACCACTCTAGACCGCCATCCCTTGAGTGCATTGTGGTGAAGAACTACTTCACTGCCATCAGATCGTTCTTTCTGAGACTCCATAGAGAGTCAAGATGTTCTTCTTGGTGTTGTCTTAATGGATCTCTTCTAAAAACATATACACATGTTCTTTAAAGTGTCTTTTATCAGAAGTGCTAAAGAACAGGGGGAGATAAAGTTGAAATAAACACTATCTTGCCCTGTAAGGGCATATGAATCTCCTTGATAGGATGAATGGAAGTCCAGGTTCCTAATACCCCCTTGGGTGTATTCATAATGCTTTCAGCTAAACTGGATTGCAGATAGGGTTTATGGCTGCTCCTCTCTAATTCCCCACCTGGCTTCTTTAAATATATTAATGCATGTTTGTGATACATAATGACTACTTTTATTATTTGGTACATGTACATGACACATCTGAATTCTTTTTCCATTTCCTTCCTATCTAGTGTTTTCCCCTTCCTCCATGTCTTGGTCCCCTTCCCATTTGCAGTAAATCTAGCTCCCTGTTTCCTTTTCTCTATTTTTTATTTTGCTCTTTATTTATACTTTGGATTTCTCTTATGAAAGAAACCTTATGGTATTTGAGCTTGTATGTCTGATGTGTTGTACTTAACATGCTTTCAAGGTGCATCCATTTTCTTACAAATGACTCAAATTTATCCTTCTTTATAACAGGGTAGTATTCCACCGAAACACTACATTTTCTTTATCCATTTGCTTGTTGATGGACACATTGGCTGCTTCCAAGATTTAACTACTATGAATTGTGCCACAATATATATTTGTATGCATGTATCACTGTAATATGTCTTTAGCTCTTTCAAGAAAATGCCTGGTAGGGGAATAGCTGAATTGAATGGAGTTTCTACTTTTATTTTTTTGAGCAATCTCCATACTGATTTCCACTGTGGTTGTACTGATAGTTTACATTTCCAACAATAGTGTAGAAAGGTTCCTTTTTCATCACAGCCTCACCAGCATTTATTATTATTTGATTTCTTGATGATTGTCATTCTTTCTGGAGTGAGATGAAATCTCAGTGTTGTTTTATTTGCATTTCTCTAATGGCCAGCAATGTTGAATATATTTTCATTTATTAATGGTCTCTGCCCATTCTTTGTGTGTTCTTTCTAAATGCTTTCAAACTCAGACTTCTAATTTTACCGCATAATATATTTATGTCAACTTAGAACACCACAATGTAGTTCATCTGAATTAATTTGAATGACACCCTTTGGCAAATGGCTTCCTTGGCTTATTTTTATGCCATTAACCTTTACAGAAGCCACTACTATAAAAATACAAGCATTTCAGACTATCTACTTTGAAAAAATACTTGTGTAGATAAACTCTGGACCCATATGTAACTACCGGTTCAACTACCTACTCGATTATGGACCCATCTTGCACACATTTTGCAAAATTGTGATCAACAAGTTCTGTGAAGAGTGAATGATAAAATTGTTTGGAGGACTAAGTGAGACTGTGTACACAAAGTGCTTTCTACAATGTTTTTTATGCAGTGGTTTCTCAATAAAATAGAATTATCATTTCCTTCTAAACCTGGAATATTAGCCCAGTTAACCCATCAGTTTCCCAGGCCAAAACCCAAGAGTCACTATAGATTTCCCTTGCATACAATGAAACACAAAGCTTTTCAAAGCCCAACTACGTCAGCTATCAATTTATTACCTGTCAGCCCCAAATACACCCTTCAATATGTACTCTAGGATAAACAATGAAATTCTTTCGGCATTTCTCATTTAAGTGCGTACCATGTTAATCTTTTCAGGAGAGGTCATTAGAGAAATATTGCAGAAACAAGAGGCTTTTTCTAATTTCCAACTTTGGCTCAGGGTCAACAAAATGAATGAGAGGAGCAGGTGGGCTCTACCACAGCAATAGGCCCAAAACACAATCCCACTGACTGGCTGCAGCCACTGAGTGCTGCAGTAATCTTTCTATAGTAACGTGTGCAGACGTCCATCCATCAATGAAAAAGGTGACTTTGGATGAATTGAAATAGTTTTTGAATGCTGTAATATTTTGATGTTATTACAATGTAAAACTACAGACATGGTACATTTTTTATGGTTATCTCCATGGTTAACGTATTTTCTATTACTTTCTTAAATTTAGACAGTCAACGAAACAATGAATCAAGAAAATATGCTCTGATCTGTAGTGTTTGCCAAATATCGTGGTGTAAATGTTGCTACCATGGCTGGATCCAATCAAACTCAAGGCTACTATGATTGCACTGTCATATCTTCTTTGCTCTATCACTTACATGTTCTCCATCGGGTCATTTCATCTTCCTCAGTCTCCATTTCCCTTCTTTAAAGTGGCAATCGTAAAACCAGCAAGGTCGCCATGAAATTAAAGCAAATGCCTCAATATGAAAATATTTTTAATGTGTTGTGTGTGTTTCAAGGCCTTTCAGTCTTAATGTTCTAAAACTGGAATCATTGTTTAAAAGCAGATATACTTCAGATTGCTAGCTGGGCAGCCAGAAGTGTCTCATCTCCATGAGAAAGCCAAGTGTCAATGTACATGAAGCCCAGTCCTTCCTATCCTTCAAAAATGTGTTGTGAAGAGGGTCTTAAAAGGTTAGAGAAGTTGTTCTATATTAAACTCCTACAGTTCATGAGACCTGAATGACTGAGTCTCTGCAAACATGTACAAAAAAAAAATTAAAATTAAGAAAAAGAGTCAAGAGGCAGGAGAAATCCCAGGTCTTGCTTTCTGAACCTGGAAGACCAGAGTGTTTGGTTTGTTTTGCTTTGTTTAGCTCATATGTTTGTTTGGCTGAGGTTTTCTTTTCATTTTGTTTTGCTGTTGTTTGAGGGTGTTGAGTTTTTTGGTATTTTTGTTTCCATTATTGTTATTTTTTTTGCCTTTTCCAATATTGTTGTACTGCAGTCTCTAACCAAAGAAGAAAAAGAAGAGAAGGAAACAGAGAAAGAGGAAGAGGAGACACTTACTGAAAGTAATTGTGAATATAAGAAAAACATTAATGGCTACTGAAAATCCACCATGTGTTAGGCACTTGCCAAAATTTTTTCCAATAGTATCTCAGCCCTCTTGAGAACTATTCAGGTATATATTATTATCTCCATTCTATGGATTAAAAAAACAAAAGCTCAAAATTAATAGACAAGTTGGTTTTCAAAAATTCATCCTCAATCAATTCTGGCAACTCATTTGAAACAATGATAGAAAATTATGATCAGGCAAGTAGATTCTATTTCTTGTTGACTGAGGAATTTGAGCTGCTGGCCTGACTGGTTAAGTCTTCAAATGTTGCCTTCCTGAAACTCAGTCAAAGATGTCCTGCTCAGAGGTGAATATTTAAGTGTTTTCCCTCATGGTATAAGAATCACTGAGCTTTTTACTTGGTTCTTTGGCAATAAGGCTTCCAAGCCAGAAAACAGAATTTACTGAACTCCTTAAGTCTCTGAGATGGCTATTACAAACACATCATCCGTTCAGTATTATAGACTCAATAGTAGAAAAGAGTTGCCTACTTCCCTTATAATGTGGATAGTTTGCTTTTCTTTGTAAAGATCATAGAATTACTAATATTCACCATTTGAGTGAACAAAAGATTCTACAGACAATAGAGTTTCTAGGTAGGGTCAAAGCATAATCATCTCTAAGATGGTATGTTCACTGAAACCTGTCATTGCTAAAATAATCCTTAGAATGAATGCAGGCAGTTATTAAAGCAATAAGAACTCACATGTTGGACTTGGTTTTTACTTAACTTCCACAAGTGGTCTGTCTTCTTTATATTTCATGATTTACCATGGTATTGCTTTTTACATAATTATATACAAGACAAAAATTAACTATATGTATTGACCTCATCTTTCCCCTTTTCTCTTAGTTACTTTTCTCTCATTGCTGAGACAAAATACCCAACACCCAAAGTTAAGGGAAGAAAGGTTTATTTGGCTCACAGTTTGTAGAGATTTCAGTTCATAGTTGGCTGGCTTCAAGGCAGGGTGGTGTGGCAGAGAGGCATCACAGAGGAGAAACAGTTCATAGTGGGCAGCATGTAGCAAAGAAAGCAAGGGCTGATCACAGCTCTATCTCTTGTAGCTTATCCAGGCTACTTAGGGTGGATAGCACTCATACCCTTAATCTAGTGCCCTTGGTCCTAGCATTGCACCATGAATCAATTCCAGTATCACCAACTGTAGATCCAGCCACCTCTGTAAAAGCCCCACCTCTGACCCCATGAGGCTCTGGGGGGACATCTAGACACAAGCCATAACACCTTCCTACATTTTCTTCCTACTGCACCTAGAATGGAATGACTAGTAGCCAAATGTGATTATAGGGGGAGTGCTTGTAAGAGACAGATTGCAACTAGAAGGTTAGGAAGCTAAGACAACAGTCAGGGAGAATACTGATGCAGGACTGACCCAAGGTTAACCATAGTGATGGCTGAGGGGTAGGGTCAACCTAGAAAACAGCTCTAGAAGTCAAATCTAGCCATCCATCTGCCCTTGGACACAAGAAACTTGACTCCCTCAATAAAGAAGTCAGTCATTTATATTACACAACAATAATATCACAGGGTCATCTCCTTTTTTGTTACATGGATATAAAGAAAAAAAAAAAAACTACATTTCTGCTATCTTTCCTTTAGCCATAACTACTCACGCTGTCAAGAGCCAAAATCCTTGAATGGTCTCTCCAGCCATCTCTGCTACGTGGCCTTTCAAGTCTTCCATGGCAGTTTCTATGGCCCCGGGCTGAGTGAAGAAGAAAATAGCTAGTTTAGAGAATACAGAGCCCACTTTGTGCTTATGATTAGTTAGAATATCCCAACAACACCTATTCCAGAAACCTAATCAGGGCATATAAAATTTTTGCAGTTGTCTGGCAGAGAATTTACTCTTAAATGCTGCTTTCTACTGACCTGTGTCCCTTGGGTGGAACAAAAGTGATCCAAATTCTATCTTCTAAATTCTTTTTTTAAATTTTTATTTTTATTAGTACATGTTTGCAGTGCATAATAACTACATTCATCATAGGGAGTTGCTACATATACTTAATACCTCCCAATTCTTCCAAATTCTTACTCATAATTTTTCCTAGAAATGAAGATGCCCATTTTCAGAGGACCAGATTTTCCCATAACATGTTTATCAGAAGTTCAAAGCCCTTAGCGATTTATACATTTTTCAATCAAGCCTTTTCTCTCTTTAAAGAACACCTGTCAAAATAACAGCTTTCTCCCAATTCTCTGAGTATAAATTTTACCTGATTCTGGGAGATGAAGTCATTCTTTCCTCTCACCTCATGTTCTCTTTTCCAAACAAGTTTATTTACTTTATGTACCTAGATCTAGCTTAAAGATTAATTGATATCTGTCCTAACAGTTCAGAGACACTCTAGTTCAGTGATTCTCAAATTTCAGGGAAAGTCAGAATCACAGATTTCTGGGACTGTTCCCAGAATTACTGATTCAGTCCGGGTTGAGACTTTCAGGAAAGTTCTCGGTGATGCCACTGGTGTGAGAACCACGGCTATCTTGGTCTTTACTCTCAATGCTTGGCCAAGGCTGAGAACCCCTATAGTCCATGAGTCATCAAGTCTAAACCATTTGATTTGAACAATGAGGAAAGTAGGGCACGTGTGGCAAGTAACTTGCCAAATTTATTCAGCTAAAAAGTAACGGTTAAGAAACTCAAATTTCTCATTGTGAGGTCCATGGCATACTGATACCTTCATTCCCAAAACTGAGCTGTATCAGTGACAATCTTCCATTTGTATCTTATGTGTAATCGAACTTTAATCCAGAAACCTACCTTTAATAAGTACTGATATTTCTAACCCCCCAGTGTGAGACCCTTTGCTCATATAAGGAAATAGAAACACCAGCCTGCCCAGGGACCACTGGAATACCTCTTTCTCCCAGAAGGAGGATGGTTGTGGTATTTTCCTTTGCTTGTTTTCTCTATGATAAATGGCTTTGAAACATTTGGACTACGGTGTCCATTTGTTAAGAAAAATCTTATATGGGAATCCACACATGAAAAACAAGAAGAAAGGATGAAGTGAGGGTAATGAGTACAGCATTTCACACACTTAGCTCTTCCCCATACTGGCTTGTCAATTCACTCCCCCATAGCTGACATCATCCAGGAATGGACAGGACAAGTCCTGAACAGAGTTGAAAAGCCTGGCTTCATATTCCAGATCTGTAATTGATTGATTCTGTGACTATAGCCAATTCCTAAACTTTTACTTCTTTACCTGTGAAACAACAGACTGGACTAAACCAAATTTTTTGAGTCAACCTGATGATCCAAACTTCCCAAGAATCTTCAGGAAAACACGGTCATAGCCCTTACCCTGAGGGATTCTGATTATATCATTTACATAAGTTTCTCACAGAGTCAATGAACAGCCAGCAGACAGAATGATTTCTGACTCTCTATCATTGTCTGCTGCTGGCTCGAAAGTCAGCAGAAAGATAATATGATACCCCAGGCTTGCTGAAGCTTGTTTGTCATGAAATCAGTAACTTCTGCAACATCAATCAAAACACCTTGAATTTAAGTTGGCAGAGATGGTTGTGCCAACATCACTCATTTCCAGTGACACTGCAGGCAAGGGTAGGCTGCCCAGGAGGGAAATTCCCTGTGATACTGTGACAACTTTGCCTTCACTCAGACTCACCTTCCTGTGATGTTGTGTGACTCTACCAGCCCGCTGTTCAAAGTCCTCTTAAAAAACAACGTCTTTCATGATAAAAACCCTACAGAAAATTGGAATAGATGGTCTGTACCTCAATCTGATAAAAGCTATGACAAACCAACAGCCAACATCATACTAAATGGACAAAATCTGAAAGCTTTCACTCTAAAATCAAGAACAAGGCAAGGATGTCCACTATCACCACTCCTATTCAATATAGCTCTGGAAATCTTAGCAAGAGCAATTAGACAAGAGAGAGGAATAAAAGGAAGAAGGATAGGAGAGGAAGAAGTTAAATTACTATTTACAGATGACATGATACTCTACATAGAAGACCCCAAAAATTCCACCAAAATAATTCTAGACTTAATAAGTAAATTCAGTAGTGTAGCTGGATACAGAGTCAACACTCAAAAATCAATAGTATTCCTGTGCACAAACAACAAACTCACTCAGAAAGAAATTAGGGAAACAACACCCTTCACAATAGCATCCAAATAATGAAATACTTGGGAATAAATCTAACAAAGGAAGTAAAAGATCTATACATTGAAAATTATAGTACTCTGAAAAAGGAGATTGAAGAGGATATCAGAAAATGGAGGGCCGGTGAGATAGCTCAGCAGCATAAGCGCCTACCTGGCAAGCGCGAGGTCCTGAGTTCGACTCCCGGTACCCACATACAAAGGAAAAAAGGGCGGTGATATCGCTCAGTGGCACGGGCACCTGCTGGTGCGCGAGATCCTGAGGTCGACCCCTGGTACCCACAAAAAAAAAAAAAAAAAAGAAAGAAAATGGAAAGATATTGCTTGTTCTTGGATAGGAAGAACCAACATTGTGAAAATGGCCATACTCCCAAAACTGTTATACAGATTTAATGAAATTCTGATCAAAATAATACTAGCATACCTCACAGGTCTAGAGAAAACAGAAGAGATCTAGAATAGCAAAGGCAATCTTGGGCAACAAAGGCAAGGCAGGAGGCATCATAATCCCTGACTTGAAACTATACCCAAAGCTACTGTGATAAAATCAGCATAGTACTAGCAAAAAAAACACAGACCTGAAGATCAGTGGAACAGATTAGAAGATGCAGACATAACTACAAAAACACTCAGCCACCTTATCTTTGACAAAGGAGCCAAGCATGTTCATTGGAAGAAAGATAGCCTCTTTAATAAATGGTGCTGGAAAAACCAGCTTTCCACATGCTGAAGACTAAAACTAGATCCATGTCTATCATCATGAACTAAACTAAAGTCAAAATGGAGCAAAGATCTAAATATTAAAACAGAAACACTCAATCTACTGGAAGAGAAAGTGGGTAGAAATCTTGATGACATAGGTGTAGGTAGAGAGTTCATGAACAAAACCCAAACTGCACGGGAAACACTTCAAAGAATCAACAACTGGGATCTCATCTTATTAAAATGTATTTGCACATCAAAAGAAATCACCAATAGAGTGAAATCACCCACTCTGTGGGAAAAATTTTTAGCCAACTGTCCCTCAGACAAAGGACTTATATCTAGAACATAGAAAGAATTGAAAAATATAAGGCCCCCCAAATTCAAAGACCTAATCCAAAAATGGGCATCTGAGATGAATACACACTTTTCAGATGAAGAAATACAAATGGCAAATAAATATCTGAAAAAATGTTCAACATCGTTGGTCATTTGAGAAATGCAAATTAAAGCAACACTGAGATTCCCTCTCACCCCAGAAAGAATGGCTATCATTAAGATATCAACCAATAACAAATGCTGGCCAGGCTGTGGGGAAAAAGGAACCCTTCTCCACTGTTGGTGGGTGTGTAGACTGGCGCAACTGTGGAAATCAGTATGGAGATTCCTCAAAAAACTAGGATTAGAGGTCCCATTCGACCCAGCTATTCCCCTTCTGTTTTTTCCCAGAAGAATTAAAACATCATACCACAGCGATATATGTGCACCCATGTTGATAGCGGCACAATTTGTAATAGCTAAATCTTGCAAACAACACAAATGCCCATCAACTGAGGAATGGATAAAAAAGATGTAGTCTTTTTGTGCAATGGAGTACTACTCAGCTATAAAGAAGGATAAACTCGAGGTTTTTATAGGTAAATGGATGCAACCTGAGACAATACTCATAAGTGAAATAAACCAGATGCGCATGTGTAAACATCGTATTGTCTCCCTAGTGTAAGAAACTGAAAGAATAAATAAGATCCAAAATGTACAACAGATATTGTGAAAGGGGAAGAAACTGCTCAAAAGGAAAGAACAACTGGGATGGGGGAAAGGAGAAAAGAAGGAAGGGAAAAGAATATATATATATATATATATACACATACATACATATATATATATGTATATGTATGTATGATAGTTAATATAATTATACTACTAATTTCTATTAGTTCATTGAAAAGAATGGTTTGTGGTTATATTGTTTGATCAATTTTTTATGCCTATATCTTTAAATCTGAGCAACTACTTTGAAGATAACAATATGCAATATATTAACCACTGTTAATCCCCTATAAGCTTGTTTTGAAACTCTGTATCATTGTTTTTATTGTTTTTTCTCTTTAAAATAAAAAGAAAAGAAAAATTGAAAAAAATAATGTTTTTTTTGATGACTCAACTTAGGTACATTTCTTTTCTCTTTCTGTATTCACATAATTTTGGCATCATAAATATAACAGTAGTGAGACTAATATGTTTTAGAAAAAAAATTTAGGTTGGGTTGGAGAATAATGAAATAATCCTGAAATAAGCATTTTGTTGGTGTTTTTATGCCAAGCACTTTGCCAAAAATATGTGCAGATGAATATAATAATGTATAATTTTTCAAAACCTGAGTTATATTCCCTATGGAAAGTAAATGCTGAAATCTATCATATTAAAAAAGAATCTACCCTTCGATCTAGACATGCTACCTTTGTGGAGTTAGATTTCAGAAATTCTTGCACATGTGCAAATGATACCTGCATAAGTGTTCTTTGTAGCTTCTTTTTGGAGAGCAAATATTGGGGAGAAATCAGAAATATCTATGCAGAAGTTACTAGTTAGATGTATCATGGTGTAAATTAATAAAATGTAATATGAAGAGGGTATAGAAAGAAAGAAGAAACTTATGCTACTATGGATTTCAAAATATACTATCAAGTGAAAGGCAAAAAATATCAGAAGAGAGGGTAATATAGGCCAACAGCTGTGTAAAAAGGAAAGCAGCTAAGAATTAATATTTTTGTTTGTTTGTTTGTACATGACTGAAGTAACTCTGAAAAGATCTACAGATACTATGAACAGTGGTTTCCTGTGAGTGGGAAAAGAATATGAAGGACACCTTTCAAAAGTTAAATGCTAAAAATAAATGTTCTTTACCAAATGGGCTGGCAGCTTGTAGAGTTCTGCGGATGTTCTCGTTGTTTGCACCATTCTTACCCTCAGTAAATATACTGGTCAAGTCTTTATAGGACATAATAAGGCAAGGTACTCAAAAGAGAATTTTATTCTCCTTGAATATATCTGTTACTATAATAAGTTAACTTCAGCCAGTTAGTATGAAAAAAAATTTTTTAAATGTTCAAATACTTTGTTTTGTGCTGAGACATCAAGGTTTAAATTTCAGTCTTTTTCATGGCTATGAGATCCATGGCCAGTTATCTCAGCATTTTATACATCAGTTCACTTGTGTGTTAAGTAAAATAGTAGTAACTGTAACAAAGGTAGTGAGAGATGCCATGCAACCCTGCATATAAAACTAGTAGTAAACACTGAAAAATAAAAGGCTTTATCATCATCTCCTTATTGCTAACATTAAAAGGGAAATAATCATACCAGAATTTAGGGATCAAGGATTAGTACAAATGAACAATCAGCTCTGAACCTCCTTGTAACTAAGACAGGCAGGAAAATATAGTCAAATAGTAGGTGCACATCTTCTGACGTAGTACAACGAGCAGTATCACCTCTTACGGCCTAGCACTTAATAGCTTTGGTCAAAGCAAACCTAGTCAGGGAATTCAAATACATATGTTCTTGTTTCTTTGGATTTCCTGGAGCTAGGCTACCCAGGGCCAGCAGTCACACAAACACCCGTGTCCATGCTAATGTTTTCTGCATGATGAGCTCCTTAGCAAGATAGTAAGAGGAAGAAGTAGTACAGGAAAGAGTGTTCCTAGAGATTCAGGTTTCTCTCATGGCTTCCATCACAGCCAGGCAAAGATCCCTTTGCAATGAACTCACAGGTGAGAATCAGCTGTAAATTCAATGGGATTTCTAAAGGCAATCTGATCTGTCTTTGAAAATGAAGTAATTGTGTCATATCACATTATTGTTAAAGGTCTGCCCTCAAAATAAAAACTCATCTTTATCAAAATCTGTGAGAAATTTCAGTGTGAGGAGAGTTGAAAAAACCTCTTGCCTGGAGAGATATCTATTTCCTAGACCAAGAGGAAGCTTGCATAGGTAATAACAATAAAACTAATAAATGTATTTGTTCTCAATGTGAGAGCAAGACACAGGGAACCCTATAGCAAGAGAAGAGGAAAAGGGAAAGAGTATGAAAGCAAGATTAGTGTCACGGAAGCAATGATGACTCACTATACAATGGGAAGTCCTGAAACTACTTATTAAAGTCACATTGCTCACAATAGAACACAGGCTATAAAAAGGCCAAGGAGAACCATTAATTAAATATTAAAAGATCAAATAGTTTTAGTCCCATTAGTTTGTATGTAATTTACATTCTCAAGTATAAATTTAGAGATAATTCCCCATCCCAAATTGCTTTCAACTTTCTGATAAGGTATCTGCAAATATAGAGTCCTATAGGGAGTTTAAAAATATCTTTCCCCATGTGGATGGAGTATTGTTCCTTTCATAAGAAGTTGCTTCTGAATATCAGTCTCTACAACTAAGATGATCATCATAATATACCTCCAGTTTTTAGCCTTGAGGGATACTTTTGTTCAGAGAAAGAACTGGGCCTTTTTTAGATATGTCTAAGCAATAATAGCAGATGAACAAAAACAGAAGAAAAAGGTTATCCATGCATATTAATAGAAGGGGTTTAGGCCTTCATTTCTTTGACCTCTAATACATTTTCCAATGTCAGAGGTAGTGCGGTTTGGAGGGAAATGTCAGAAGTTCTGAATTCCAGACCTGCCTTCCAGTCCTGGAGTGGTTCCAAGGTTGTTGATTGACCTTGAGTGTATACCATCTCCCTTGTGGACTCCAGGGGTTGGATTACATATTACCAAGACCCTCTGGCTCTGCACTGAATTCTTTTAAACTAAGTCGGAGGGGTCCAGTTTCAGTAAATAAATAATAGGCTGGAAGCCTGGGGGAAGGAAGTCACCTCTCAGACTGACCAGTGAAGAACACAAGAAGTCTAAGGGGCGAGACTGACTTCTCTATGATCTGGTATTCAGACACGTGATCTAATGTCTGAGATGATGATACTAAAATTACCTTTTGTCAAGAATTAATTTATATTTCAATATCAGTCAACCCTTTGCAAATCCAACTTGAAACTTTTTTAATTGTTTCTTTTTGTTACAACAATGGGTGTTTTATTCCTCAGATATCTGAGAAATTGATTGTCATACTGCCACAAAACGGCAAGGAATAACTTTCCTTCCCAGAGTAAATGATACAAAGAGGAAACAACCTAAATCTCCATCAAGGGTTAAAGAAATTGTAGTATCTCTCCATAGCAGGGTGTTATGGAGCTATTAAAAATGATTTTGTGAAGCATATTGTTGTCATAGGAAATAATATTTAGCATATAACTACAGTTTTATATGACAAATTATATATGTAAGAAAGCAGTAAGAAAAGATGCATACCCAAATGTATAATAGTACATTAGTACATTTTGGTTAACTTTGAGCCATGGGATTATGATGACTTTTATTTTGCTTATCCACATTTTCCAATTTTTCATCAATAAACCACTTCCTGTGCAATGATTTTTAAACATTTTAATAAAAAATATTTGACCAAGAAATTCTTCTGCTCACTCACTGCTCTTCTAAATTTGCCAGACACATCCTTTAAATTCTTAATCTGGGGCCGGTGAGATGGCTCAGCAGCATAAGCACCTGCCTGGCAAGCGCGAGGTCCTGAGTTTGACTTCTGGTAACCACACACAAAAAAAAATTCTTAAGCTGCAGTAAACTGAAGTGCTAGCCTCTTGGCAAGTCCAAGTTCACTAATTGTTGTGACATTGAGCAAGGAAGCGTCACCTCTCCAGACCTTATTTCCCCCTGAAAACGGTGAGTTGAGTAGCTTCTTGGTGAATAGAGTGTAGTCTGTGGGCAGAAAGCATCCGTATTGCCAGAGGATTTGCAGAATCTAATTTGTTTGCATGGCAAAGATGGAGAAGCACTGGACTACAGCATCTTGGGTCCCATGTCAACTTAAGAAGCGATGCTTTACGATAACTTCAGAGATCTGCAACTTTAATAGTCTTGGTCATGTTAATTATCCCTTGGAAGAAAGAAACCAGCTTCCTCTTTGCTGCTCAGCTCCTATATAGCTACATTTATATCTCACCCTGGAGGTTAAGGTGAAGTTATAGTGCCATTCTTATGACTAATTATAGAAATGTGAACATAAACAACAAAAAAAAGAAAGATTCATCATATCATTGAGATGTCATTTAAGAAGTGTTTATAGATGTATCTTATACTCTAAGAACTTTTATGTTTGGTTATTCAAAGCTCCATATAAAATTGGTATTTTATCCACACTTTGCAGGGGAGGGAATTAAAGAAATTGATACACACAAATTCACACTCATGCATACACGTGCACACACAGACACACACACACACACACACACACACACACAAACTCCTTTCCATATATTCAATAACAACACGAGCAGATCTGTATTTACAAGCTAGTAAAACTGGATCATTCTTTTATTTATTAAAAATGTTTATAATTACAAGTTTCAATGGAGCCGACCGTCATATTTTCATTATCTTCATGTGTTAATACACGTTCATGGTGCTCACATACCCAAAAGAACTCATATAATGTCTCTAAGCGTGAAGGAGAAAAATGCTGAATGCCTGGGGAGTCTCAATCTCAGACCCACTACAGTCTCTGGTTCACATTAGACTCACTGATAAAATTGGAAGGTTTTCCCTCACACGCTTTTGAGAATTTAAGGTTGTTTTCTATACATCTGATTGGAGTTATTCGCTGAGAACTTTGGTAACAGAGCAGCACATTCAATTGTGTATGGTAGGAAGAGCGCTGGACTTGCATCCAGAAGATTCAAAACCTAGCTGCAGCTCTTCTACTAATAGCCTGTGACTTGGAGAGAAGACTTAAGTCCCCTGAGATTTCAAAACATTCATTCTTAAGGCAAAGATGGTAAGCATTGCATTCTTCTGCCTACTGCACAGTGTCGTGCCAGGGGACAAAACAAAGGATGGAAATTTATTATATAAGATGCACAGAGCCACAAAAATAAAAGTACTAAGCAAACACATAATAACACAGGTAGTGGTTTTGGATTGTGTGTCATTTTAACTAGGCCGGAACATTTTCTAGAATTCCCTTTCCTGTAGGATTCCAAATTAGAGTTGGCCACAAAAGATTCTTGTATAAGATTCAAAAAACACAAGTGAAACATCACTCATTTTCCTTGCTGAGGATCAGTGCACTGTTGGTAGCTGTGTTCATGGCAACTAGTATCCTGGCCCCCTTGATGGAAACTGGCAGCACCTGTACCTACATCTCCTTTCATTACAGTCTGACTTGTTCCCACTCTCCTTCTCCTAGGCTGGTGAAGGGCGCAGCTCAGTGGTGAAAGGTTAGAGTTGGTGGGGGTGGACACTGGTTCCAATTTTTCTTCATGATTTGCACTTGGTCGTGAGGGATTCCAGGTCTGCCATGTAATTTTTCCCTGTTTACTATTCCCTATTCCCAATTCATAACTGCTAGTTGGTTGACTCATTCCAACTTCAGCTCCATCACCAGGTGCAAAGACAGCAATTTTCCTTTTCTTTTTCTTTTCCTTTTTTTTTTTTCTGGTACCTGGAATCAAACTCATGACCTTGCGCTTGCCAGGCGGGCGCTGTGCCGCTGAGCTATATCCCCGGCCAAAGACAGCAATTTTGCATAGACTTTCCAGCCAACTCTCATAATTATACCAACTCCCTATGACAAATCCTTTATTCTATATTACTGTGTTTTTCTCATAAAACTGTGACATCATCAGTATCAAAGATAATCAAACTCCAGAGGATGTTTGGATTTCCTTTGCAGCTTTATCTCACAACTTAACTTTGCATATTCAATAAAGTTTGCATATTTTGAAAAACAGACCATATGTTTGACATATGCAAACCACTTATAAAACTACACATATAGTATAGCTAGTATAGCACATATCAAAGTGCCTTGTACATAGGAGTCTGTGTAATGTTACACACACACACACACACACTGAGTTGCTTTAATCAAAACTGTAGCTTAAAGATGTATTCTTAAGGCTACCAAATTAAGATTCATTGGTTAAAGCTTTGTAAATAGTCAAAAATCTTAACCCCTATTTATTTATGATATTGAGTAGAAAAATACATGTAGACACAAAGTTGAGGTGGCTTTTACTGTCACAAGGTACATGCCCCAAATTCACTGCCAATTAATTGCAGCCTATGAGCTAACTGCTATTGTGTTAATAAGAACACTGAAAGCCTGGGAAAGGAGATTAATAAGTAGCAAAGAGAGCTCAGCAGAGAAAGATACTAGAAACCTAGGAAGTACTCTCCACTTGTCTAAATGTCAGAAGTTTAAGGTATCAATTTGCATTCAGATATGCAACCATTTACTTTCTGGACTCCATTGTACAGGTGAAAGAGTGTAGCTGCATTCCACAGCAGCAGGTTTGCAAATTTAGAGAGCTGCTCTCACTTTGTAACATCAGCCTTCTTGAGATTCAGTCCATTCTCAGCAACCCTTTCCACTTCACAACTTGTGTCTTTTCCAAACAAATAACAACTCACAGCTTTACTTTCTAGCTGCTATGTTATAGATTTTCTACCCATAAAAGATTAGTCCTTCGAGGCCAGATTTAGCAGGAACACAGGACTGAACAACCGAAGAAACCAACCCAAGGCAGCTAGGGAAACTGTTTCCCCTTGTTCTGGGTGATCGAAAACAGACTTAGTTTCTTTGAAGTTCAGATCCTTCATCTGTACAATGAAGATAAGTGTACCACCATCATGACCGTGATAACTATTACAAAAGATTAAAAATTATAGCCACTCAGCAAAATGTGTGGTACATAGAAAGATATTAAGATTGTTTTAAGGAGCGGTTTTACATACTATTTAAGAGAACCAAAAATTTTTACCCGTGTAACGAAGTACATCCTTGAGATATACGGCTTGTGGTAAGGATTGGGGTAAAGTGTTGATTTAGTCACGCTCGACTGTCGTGAAATCTGCCCAGACATGTGGCCATTGCCTAGGTCCTCCTCCTCCATGGACAGGTGCTCTGTCTCTGACAGCTGGTCTTCTCCCTCTTGCTTCAGTGACACAGGCTGGAAGCCCTCAAAACTCCCAATAGTTGACATTTCTTCAGCCTAAAACAAGCAAATAAACAATTTTAAACAATCCTGCCATTAGGATTAAAAAGTCATCTGAATCCTGGCTATGGCATAGCAGTCTACGAGGAGCAAAAGACATTCCAGAAACAGATGAACACCCCGCAGGTCAACTAAACATGGCCACCAATGTGTAAAGTTCCACAGCGCGGACTCGTCAGCACCGCCATGATCTTGCAGGGCCATTTACCAGAGGACAAATCAGAGACTTTGGGCAAAGCAAAGGAGCCTACTATTTTCTCATCTTAGTCTTGGGGGACCAGAAGCTGACCAAGAGAAGAACAGTATTTTATAACTGCTATATACTTTCTCTGAAAAAATTCATAGTTTTTTGCTTGAAAACCTGCCACACTGCAGGCTTGTTCAGGAGCTCAAAAAGCAATGATAATACATTTCCATGTCTGCCACCCGGGTAGTGAGAGAGCACAAGAACCCTTAAAACTGAGCATTTTTTTTTTTTTTTGTGGGTACCGGGGGTCGACCTCAGGACCTCGCGTGCCAGCAGGCACCCGTGCCGCTGAGCGATATCACCGGCCCCTTTTTTCGTGTGTGGGATCCGGGAGTCGAACTCGGGCCCTCGCGCTTGCCAGGCAGGCGCTTATGCCGCTGAGACATCTCACTGGCCCTGAGCATATTTTTAAACCAAAAAATTAATCTAAGGGAATAATTTAGACAATGGTACAAGGACAATGCCAAAAACTCATAGTGAAACTAAATATCCTCCAGTAGAAAATTGGCTAAAACATGTATTATGCCATACAGTTAAATACAAGGTAGTCATTTAAAAAGTGAGCATATATTTTTATCATGAAAAGATATTATTATAGAAAATGGTAAGTAATAATATGTGGATAATGTTATTCACATTTGCTCAAATCTTTCAGAAAGAAAGAAAATATTATAAATGTATTTATATATGTAAGATATGACAGAGATTTGAAAACATGTGACAAGAAGTAACATAAAATATTAAAAGTTTTTATGACTAGATGACAGTATTACAGGTGCGTTTTATTTTGTTTTCATATCTGTGGATGCTAGAAATGATCATATATGATTTAAAAGAACAATAATCAGCGGGGTGTGGTGGTGCACACCTGTAATCCCAGCACTCTGAGAGGCTGAAGCAGGAGGATCACAAGTTCAAGCCCAGCCTGGAGAACTCAGTGACACAGTAAGGCTCTGTCTCAAAATAAAATCTAAATAAAAAGGACTGCAGATGTAACTCAGTGCAAAGGCCCTGGGTTCAATCCCCAGTACATAAAATAAAATAAATTAAAATAAAAAACCACACAGATTTCTGTTTTGTAAATATAAAGCAAACAAAAACAAAGTAGGGGCAGGAGCAGGAGGCATGAGCTGTTTGCCTGCACCAGGCCCCTGTGTTCACGGTGAGCTGGGGGCCTGTCCCTGCAGAAGCTACTGAAGCTGCGCTGAGGGACAATTCCATCCCTTCTCACTACGTGACTGGGAATGCCAACCTACGCCAACCTATTCTCAGCACTGCTTCCCTGTTCTTGGTCAAACAAAGGTGGTTTGAATTAATCTTCCTTGGTTCTTGTGAAATACCAGAAGGTGGGGAAATTCCCCTTTCCCTAGCAAGTCCCCACTCTTGAATCTGGGCCTAACTAGAGGATTCAAGAGAGGTAGAAATGGCAAGACAATACAATTGATTACCTAAACCAGGGCCCTTTCTCATAAAAAAGATGCTGTTAACACTTATGCCCAGAAGATAGAAGTGAACAAGACAGTGCAAATGTTGATATAGGCAGAGTCTCCTTGGCACGGTCTGAACATAGGAGAAAACACTGTTGGCTAAGGGAAGTCACAGTGGAAGGCCTTCTGCAATTCTCATCATACTGCGTCTGATCTGATCCTCTGGCAACCCCAGAACTATTTACTTCATCCCCATCTTCCTGGAGGGGCCACACCCCAAATACACTTGGATAGTTTCGGAAACACCTGGACTGCCAAATATGCTCTGAGTCCAGCATGCCTGCCATGACATGGAACCATCACAGAGGACGTCCTGGAGCTTTCAGGTAGCTTTGCAAAGGTACACAAAAGGCAGAGATTGGCTTGTCAGAATACAAAGAATAGAAAAGCAGAAGAAATATATTGTATGTGTGTTTGTATTTGTGTGTGTGAGAGAGAGAGAGCATGAGAGAGGAGGCACATTGGCCTTTCTGGCAGCTCCACGCTCTATTTATGCAGGTCTGCCACCTCTGTTATGTTGGGTGTTGGAAGGAAATGCATGTCTAAAGTTCCCTGTAACCCATGAAGGAAGGTTTGTGTCACCGGGGAAGGAACGCCAGCTTCTGTATTTGCGCATTCTGTGAACACACGCCTAACAACAGACATCTGCGAAAGGCTCCTGTGCCTGGAAAACAGAGGGAGGATTTAATTAGCACCACTTCCTTTCCCTCAGGCTGTCTGCTCTGGAAACACTTGGAGAAGCGCAGCACTCTGAAACCAAGCTGTTGGAGATCCAGGAAAGAGGAAACTCTCAGCTCCATTTGCATTCTTACAGCCATAAATAGTGGGAAAGTTGAGCCCAACCGTCCCAATCCAGAATGATGACAGCTCGGCAACAGTCATGGAGATGTCTCGGGCAGGTGATGAATAAAACGCAACAACCTTCCTGTTCTGAGAAGCATGCAGGCATCTGAGCATCCTTCGCCATTCCTCAACACTCTCCCCAGACAATTTGTTTATCCCAATTCAATGAAGAGTGTCCCTCTTCCCCTGCATAAATATACTGCACACCAATTAAATGCCAAAAGCGTATTAATACCAGTAACAAACCCAGACTAAATCAAACCTTCCATTGCTTTTGCCTGGGTAAGTGAGGCCTTGTAACAGACCCATCAGAGAGCCATTTAAAACTGAAAGAGATCTTTGTTAAATAAGATTCCCTAGTCAATTTATTTTAGGATTTAATGCCTGAGAGGAAAAGCAGCATAATTTCATAGAGAAGTAAACAGTCAAGGCTTAGAAAAACACAATGTCCGTACTCTTTGACCAGATCTTCTCATTCCTAGGAATTCATGCAATGAAAATTCTCCTAAAGAAGGAAAAAACTAATGTTTATTAATTGCTTATTCCGAGTGGTAATGAAACATGGAAACTAACTAAACACCTAACAGTCAAGGAATGAGTAAGTATATCCAATTGATTTTCTAAAGACATTGAAAATGATAAACACAAAATCTGCAGCAGCATGGAATAAAGATCATATTTGCTTGAGTTAAAAAAACAAAATACAAAAATTTTGTCTGGTAATGGCAATTCAAGTAATGATTGGAAGAAAAATATTTATATTTATTGAGGTAGTGGGATTGTGAGTGAATTTTTCCCTTTAAAAAAATTAAAATTGCACTACTGACACTTTTGTAAGAAAAATAAAGTGTATGAACGAAGACCAAATAAATTTTTCAAAGAAGTGCTGCTTTTCTTTTGGTCAGACAATGAAGATTCTGTATTCCTAAGTTGCCAGAAAATTCAAAGCTAAGTTTTATTTAGTATTGCAGTAAACAACTTATTTCCAGATCCTGATCTAAGTATAACGTCTCCCTTTACACATGACTTCATTTATCTCTCTTTGACATTTCCTAATAATACTTCAAGAGCACGTGACTCAAATGTCCTTCCCAATACTCTGATTTCCCACTTAATTTTCCATTTCGGTTCTCCATCTTAGGCCATTGGGTCTAAAAACAAGTCCCTGGTTCAGGGCATTCCAAGATCTCTACCTGGAGATTGCTGCCCCAATACATACAGAAAAATTTCTGTCCTGTAGACAAACTGCATGATCTCAAGGTGATTTGTTTTTTTCTTTCTCTCTTAAAATCAAAGAGAGATCCAGGAGTAGCTGGCCATATTCACTGGCCAGGACTTGGGTCAAAGGGAAAAGAAAGTGTGGCTGGGAATTTTTCTTCCTCTCTACAAAGAGCAGCTTGGGTAAAACAAAAAGTGTCATAGTTCACATTAAGAAAAGACTGACATTAAACAGAAATGCTGCTGAAACTCAGGGCTGTTTCATGGTTAGACTCTTCTCAAGGGCCACACCATTTTGTTTCTTCAGCACAACCTATCCCCTTTCTCATCCAGTATTCAGGAAGTCTGGCTCCTGGCCTTCTCTGCCTCCCTGGTGAGTCTGCACAGCCAGTCACTCCCTTGCATTCTGTACTTCCCCCATTTCCTCATACCTCTATAAAGTCACATGGGAATTTTTTACAACCCTAATAAAAATGGAATCCTAATGTAAATTTCTGTGACATCTATAAAACTTTTAAAAATATCAACAGGTAGCTTACTAGGAAATCACCAGTACTACCTCTAGAGCCTTGGAAACACAGGCTACCTACTTAGCAAACACTCATCTATTCTAACTGCTGGTATCACAGTCCATTCAGGTTGCTGTAATAAAATACCTGAAACTGGGTAATTTATGAACAACAGAAATTGCATCTCTAATACTGGAGTCTGACAGTGCTAGGTCAAAGCACTGGCAAATGCATCCTACAGCGGGAATAAGCACCAAAGTAATGTGGCAGAGGAGAAGGAAGGGATAAAAACAACCTAGGTGGTTTCCAGCCCTCTTATAAGACACTAATACCATCTACAAGGCCAGTGCCCTCATGGCCTAATTGTCTCCTAATGGTTCTACTTCTTAATACTGTTGCATAGGGATTCAGTCTCCTCATGAACGTTGAAAGTGCACAAACATGCAAACAGTTGCATCCAGCTTTGACAAAAGAGGAAACTGAGGCTCCTAAGGGTTATGTGTCTCATCTAAACTCTTAGTTAATTAATTAAAGGTAAGTTAAAGACAATAAAACATGAAATTATGAGCATCACAGAACTAAAAGCTTTGTATGAAGAAGAATATTTGTGGGCAGACCATGAACTCAGAAAAGTCTATAGATTTCTTTTCCTTTTGCACCCAGGGTGTGGAAGGGATGAGGAGGGAGCACAGAAGTTTGTTCCTTGGCCTGTGTCGTGTTCAACGATGGCAACTGTATTTTCTGATGATGACATCTCCACCTCCAGGAAGGGGTTAACAGTCTCAAGGCACATCCCCAAAATAAAAATCTGCTTTTAATTTTGACATTTTGTAAAGGTAATTTATGTGAATTTATGAGCAGAGCCTTTCCTGAGTCTCCGTGAGAACAGCCGAGGGATGTGTAGTGGATAAGCAACAATACTCTCACACCTCGAAACTCTCCAGCAAGCCCGCTTCTGTGCCAGCTGAGATAAGGAAATTGGCAAACAGTTCTTCGCAACTTCACATTTTGTACCTTAGTGATAACATGCTGGCAGAGCTGCTGTGTGTCCTCTGGGAAAGCTGATGAGGGAGGGTGTGTTCCCTCCCAGATCCTCCTGGCCAGGAAGGACCCTCTGCTCTGCCACTGGTGCTTTGACTTAGCAGCAGATGCAAAGAGGGAAAATACAGGGTGAGTCTAAGAAACATGGGGGCCCATCCTATCCCTCACTCAGGTGTCCCTGGCATGTTGCTTCTCCACTGCTCTTCTCTGGACAGTAGCCTTTTATCTACAGAATGAGGGTCCAGACTTGATGGTTTGTGAATTTTGCTTCCACAAAATACTTCAGGAGGCACCTGAGGAGCGAGTGGGTGGATTTCCAGTTAGCAAATCAATTTAGGTCAGAGCAAATCCACTTATCTGCTACTGAGCTCCTGATGCTTTCATATGGAGTGTCTTAGTTACTTTTCTCTCATTGCTGAGACAAAATATCTGACACTAAAAGTTAAAGGGGGAAAGGTTTATTTAGCCCACAGTTTATGGAGGGTTCAGTCCATAATCAGCTGGCAGGGTGCCACATGGGAGAGGGGCAACAGTTCATAGTGGCAGAAGACAGCAAAGGCAACAAGACAGAAAGACAAACCTCTTTCTGTCTCTTATACTGTGTGCGGGCTACTTGCCCTAGGGTGGGTGTAGCACTCACACCCTTAATCCCAGCATTGGACCATGAATCCATCACAAATTCTAGATTCAGTCACCTCTGAGAACCCCACCCCCCATGACCAGATGAAGGTTTGGGGAAACATCTAGACATAAGCCATAACATGGAGGAACACCAGTGATCAAGTTTGAAAGCTGTTGGATTCAATTATCCTTAAATTGTGCTGAGGATGTGGCTCAGTGGTTGAGTTTTTGCTTTGCATGCACAAGGCCCTGGGTTCAATCCCCAGCATTACACACACACACACACACACACACAAATGCAATTATCCTTAAATTTCCTTCTATTTCAGTGACTCTACAGGATTTGCCCAGAATGTTTTGGATTTAAGCCTATAGAGATTGCTTTTGTGTAGCTTCCCATCTCATCTTCATCATGTGACTCCAGTGCCACAAATTAATTTCCTTGACTCAAAACCTGCGGGGGTAGAGGAAGAGGGCAGTGACAATTATCACAGATTTGGATGCCCATTGTGGAGATTCTGTGGTGTGATCCTCTGACTTCCTTCCACTCATATGGAAATTCATATCACCCAGGGTTGCTAAAGACACCAGCAGCAGAGAGTTGGGCATCTCACCAGGCCAGGGCCAGGGTCAGCCTAAAGCAGTGGTGGTGAACCTATGTCATGTGTGCCACAGGTGGCTGTTTGTTAATACTGAAAACTCTAAAAGGCTCACAATCACTAGCCTAGAGCCTCCATAACTATTCTTGCATTTAAGAAGAGAAGAATTTGGAGGTCTGTTGAGCACATCACAAAAGACATTAATTTTTAGAGGCATTTCCTCAAAAGTGTGTAAGGAAAAGAGTAGATAAAGGTAAGGATATCGATCCTTGAGATTAATTTTCTTATACATTGTCATGGACACTTCCACCTGTCACCCTCTCTGAGTAATGACAGCACGTGAGTGCCTGGCTTGTGTGGCAATGATCATAGTGTTCTGTAGTCACCATTTCCTTTCCTATTTCACTTGAGGGCTATGAACATTTCCAGAGCAAGATTTATGCTAGTCTTGTCATTGTAGCCTAGCACTTAATAAGGGGTCAATACAGATGGCCACTAAGTAAGAGTATTTTGAATGGACTGGTGGGTGCCTTACTTGTCTCTCTGCAGTGTCAGAGGTCTGAAGGGCATTGCAAGTGCTCAGTAAATATATGTGGACTGATAGACTGAGTTTTGAGGTTCTGCATCAAGACAGACATGGAATCATCTACACACACTTAGTCACAGAGACACATACAGAAGCTCCTGCCATGGCCTTTCATCTATAGAAGCTCTTCATCTAACAGACGTGGCAGAATATAAACATATATTAATAATTGCAACCTTTTATGATAGAGCCATGAAAGGAGAGTGTACAGGGAATGCAGTAAAAGCAGAAGATGGGAGTAACAGTGGTTGGTAGAGAGAGTGTGTTGACAGGGGTAGAGAGAGGGACCTCAGAACTGACTGTACATTGGAAGATGGGCAGAGGACATTCCAGGCAAATGTGTGGGGTATGAAAGGAAGATGTGTTCTACAGATGCGGATAATGTGGTTTGTGTAACCAGGGTATCAGATGCCTACTTCCAACCCTACGCTTTGAATAGCAGGTTATACTCATTGAAAAATACTTCCTTCTGATGAGACACACACTGGAAATCCTATGCATATTTCCTCCATATTCCTTTCTGCTGTTACTCCCTCTCTGGTGCCTGTTGGGAGTTCCCTCCAGCAGCCCAAAGGTGGAGTCTGGGCACAGCACTATCAGGATTTCACTTGCCTGAAGAATTTCATGGGGTTAAGTATTTCACTAAAGACTTACAGATGTCAAGGACAGGTGAGTTCCATTTCTGTACAGTGCTACATTTTATCATCGATTTTTCACTTTTTCTTTCCAGGGTAGCAAGCTGTTCTTTGTTTTTATGTTTGCTTCTTAAATTATCTATTTCACTCACATAACCAGGTGTTTCAAAGAATCCCCTTCATACCCTGAAAAGGTAATTTCTAGAGGTAGCTATCAACATAAACCTGTACAAAGTTTTTTTTTTTTTTTTTTTTTTGAGATGGAGAATCTTTGGCAGAAGTTATGTCTGATAAAATAGAAAGAAGCTGTCCTCTAGGCAGGCACAGACTTAAGAGACATCACAGGAAGTACCAGAAGTGCACTGGACCATTGCAAATGGATTGACCATTTGAAAAGAAATGACATTATGGGGAGGGGAATAATTAAGGCCAAATCACCAAATGCTCTCCCCTATACCCACAAAAAAGAGAGACAGATACAAAACATGTAAAAGCAGTATGCAGGGAACTAACAGAATAAAGATGCCAGTCCTGATGATGTACTTTAGAGTGACTGTAAAGATGCAGAATTTACCCCTATGCAGTAAACAAAGGAACAGAGAGATAAAAAGAATCAGTCAAGACCAATAGTTCAGACCTACAACAGCCATTTTCCTGTCTTTCTGAATGTGACAAGATCCCCAGTACTCAATTTGCTGATTCTGGATCTAGGTAATGACAATGCTTTGACATTAGAACAAGCTTCTGCCCTGATTATTAATATACCTCAAAAGAATGTGTGGGTTAGTGCCTACCAACAATTTCTACCTTCTTGGTCTTAATCCTGGAACCAGGAAGGAACAGTAACACACATTCCACAACCAGATCTTCTGGGGCTGAGGGTAGAAGGAATTTGTTCCAGAACCTGGGTTTCCTGTTAAGCCAATTGTGACTTCTCGTATTCAGACTTCATGAATGTCAGGGAAAAGCAAATACTCATGATTCAGTAGTCCCAGCCTTCCAAAATGAAAATTATATCCTTTATTATTTTAATGGATTTTTAAATTGATAAATATTTTACTGAAATATGACATACTCTTAAATAATCATAAATGTGTAGATTAATGAATTTTCATAAGCCAAACATGCTCATGTATTGATAACTCAGGTCAAGAAATACCATATAAATGGCACACTGGCAGCATTCTTTTTTTCAAAATGAATGTTCAATTGGTTTCACATGATAGAACCCAAGAACTTTGCAAGACCTTTTAGGTAACATCTAAGTCAACACCATCACTTGACAAATAAGAAACCAGATTCTGGGCCGGTGAGATGGCTCAGCGGCTTAAGCGCCTGCCTTGCAAGCGCGAGGGCCCGAGTTCGACTCCCGGATCCCACATATGAAAAAGGGGCCGGTGATATCGCTCAGCGGCACGGCGCCTGCTGGCGCGCGAGGTCCTGAGGTCGACCCCCCGGTACCCACAAAAATAAATAAATAAATAAATAAATAAAGATTCATATTAAAAAAAAAAAAAAAAAAAAAAGAAACCAGATTCTCCAGTGGGAGCAGTGATGTGACTTACCTCAAGTCACAAAGCAAATCTTTCCTCTTCTGAATGCCTCAGTTCCTAGGAAGACTTAGCTAACCTCTGACGCAAGAGAAACCTGTTCTCCATGATGACTGCTTTCTCCATGAGTCTGAAGGTAGTTCTCTTCTGTCCTAAAGGGCAACCCAATCCCAGTCATGCCACTGCTCATTCTGCTAGGGGTACCTGACACATATCAGGCACATGGAGAAATACTTAAGTGAATTGATGGAGAAATTCTTCATTAACCTTTAACAGACATTTTTCAAATTCTCCCTCTTCCATTTCCATGGTCAGACTGGTAATATTGACTCATGGACTGAGATGGCCTTCTTTTCTAAAGAGATTATCACGTGGATGGCAAGGGATTACTAACACTGTCACAGGAGGAATGGTAGATGGTACCAGCAAAATTCAACTAAGAAGAGAAAAAATGACTCTTCTAGTGTCTGAAGACTAGCCAGGAGGACAGAGCACACTCACTCCACTTGACTGTAGAAAGCATAAGAAGAATTAATGGACCATGTGCTTCTCATGACCAACTTTCCCCTGAAAATACTGCTCACCCTTGCTTCTGTACACCACCATGCTTCATTCCCCTGGGAATCTTCTTCTTGGCCCCAAGCATTTATTTCTTAACAAAGTGCTTTTGACTGAAACCAGTAGGTACTTTCCACTCTATCTTCTATGATCGTCAATCATTGATGATTGCTGTATCAGCCTTCTTGTAATTCTCATTTCCTTCTTATTATTATGTATATACAGGTGTGCATAAATAAAGTCAGAATATTAAAAAATAAGAAAATACATACGGTTTTGTGACCTGCTATAACTACTATGAAAGCAAAGAACAAGAATAGCACATAATACACAATAGATGGCCTATGAAAATTAATGCCTGCCTAAAATGTCCTTCTATGAATGTGTATCTCTGGGGTAACTTACTGAGGGGGAATGATGTTTAGTTTAGATCCACCTTTCTGTAAATGTGTGACTTCAATACAAAGTGACCAACAGGGAAGCAGGAGTAGGGATCATGAACAGATCAATCAAAACCCTCATTAGGTCCTATGATCAGTAATGCCATCTTCCTATGTTAAGTGCACTTGCAGGTTGTAATCATAATCTCTCAACTTCTTTATAAAAATGTGCAGATTGATACATACTCTCTTTACATGATTTTTGTGATGATCAAATGAAAAATGTTGTGAAAGCACTTTGTAAGCAATACAGTGCTTTGATCTTGCATCTTTTGAAAAGCTGCTAAAATTATCAAAGAAGCAAGAGGCAATAAAATGATAGCTGAACACGGGAGGTTAGCAATCCCTGAGGAATGCCTAAGGCGAAGTGAGACTGCCCAGTGCTTTTAAGGGAGGATGATTCTCATCTTGACAAGGTCAAAACTATTGGCACATTGGTAGCATGGGGGTGAGGAGCAGTGGCTGTGTGTTTACACCAGGGATGTGCCAACTCACCCCAGAAGGCAACTGTTCCTCCTGCACCAGGAGACCAGACAGAAACTGAAAGTCACACAGCCAGAATTGAATGCTACCTCTGTCACCTGTGCTCAGCCAAGCTCACCTAGTAGAGTATTCCTTCAGAACATTCAAGGAAGGCAGTGCTATGCAATCTATCCTGTTTGTGAATGGATACATTTAAGTGATTGTATAAGGCTGACCATTCCATCTATTTTGTTATAGATGTCAGAAAAAAATGGGTTGGTCCATAGTATTACTATGTGGCAGTTTCTCTGCACCTAAGAACTTCATCAAAGACACTGCATGATATTTAGACAGATCAAAGAAATATTTTACACATTTGCAAACTATAATCCCTTTTCCCTGTGAAGAAAGTTTTATCTTCTCTTTTTTATGGCCTAGGGCAAATCGACCCTACTCAGTACTATTCCTACTTAATATTATTTATTACTTCTCCTCTTATAACCCACCTGAAATAAGCAATAAAGCTCCAAATGTCAATAACATTTGACTATGAATCTCTGGTATTCTCTCACCAAAGCCTAACCAGTAGATAAATATATTATAAATTCTACAGATAGTGGCTGAAACCAACTCTCCCGATAGTGATTGATTATAGAAACTTCAAACTGAGAGAGCCATTTCATATGTTAGTTCAACACACCATCCAGGTTAGGCATCTCTAAGGTTGTTTCCTTGTTTCATTGATAATGTCATTTAAATGTAGGTATAGAGCTATAGATCTCATGATAAAGAACAGATGGACTGGGCTGAGGGATAGCTCTGTGGTGGAGGGCTTGCCTAGTATGCATGAGGCTCTGGGCTTGATCCACGGGATAGCCAAAGAGCAGGCGAAGAGAGGAGGGGAGGGAAGGAGAGGGGAGAGGAGTTTACAAACTGTTTGGTAGTTCAACATATGAAAGAGGAATTGGTTTAAATCAGTGATATTTCCAACTCTATTTTCAATTTATCATCTTTCAGTGGAAAAATCCAAGTGCATTCTTCATGCCAAAGCCCTTTGGAAAACAGCAAAAATGTCTTATTTGTAATCAATTCATAATAGTATAAAATTGAAAACTATCTAAATGTAGTTTATGTAGAATATTATATGGCTATTTGTAGTATTTTTTAATTAAACAATGAAATAGAACAGAGCACAGCATGAGCTTAGGTTTTATTAAAATAAAATATAAGATATGAATAACAAATTTGCAAGATATCCATCAAAATTTTAACATTGGTTTTTTCTGGGTGGTGGGATAAGAGATTTTCTCCTCATAATTATATTTGATAACTCTTACAAAGAAAACATTATAAATAGCATTAAATGAGAAAAAAGTAGTAGTTCCAATAAAAATATTTGAAATTTTAAAATGTTGATCTTTTAAACGCCTACATTTTCATGACAGAGCTCCCTTTCTCCACAACCTACCATTAATGGGGAAAAATTCTGTTTCATACAGTATATATATCAAAATTTGACTTTCAAAAAGCTCCAAAAATTTAAGTCAGATGAAGACTAAAACTAATACTCAAAATGAAATGATTTCCTATTCACAGATATTTGGGTTATCAAGCAACAAATTTTATCTGCCTTGTTATATGTAAAGGCAACATTCAGGAACTAAAACCAGAAGACATTTGGAGAAATAGAAATAGACAGTGTCTCTTGGACCTCACAGAGGTTATGAAAACTACTATGCAGGCTAAGAAGTGATGAATCTGTTATGCAAGTGATATGAGGGGGGAGAGAGGTGGAATGTTTGTCTTCCAGAGATGAGTTTAAAGGATTTCCACGGAAGAGATTCTCTTAATTACAGATGGGCTGGATGGACGTAGTCACTTGGCAGAAGTTCTAGTTGTCACAGCTTAATATCGTCATATCTAGTGAGTGATGTGCAGCAAGAGAAAAAGAGGTAGAGCTAGCCGTTTTTGAAACTGAGGCCTAGAAGAGAAGGTAGTAAAAGAAGGACTGAGATCCACACTGACCTGACCTAGACCTGGGGCTCAACATAAGCTAGGCTCGAAAACACTGATATGAAACAAACTAGAAGGAAGTACTTCCCTTCTTTCCTCCTGCGTTGTAACAAAGGGTAAGATATTATACCATAGCCCACTTTTCTCAAATGCCCAAAAGAAATGCCTGGCTAATATCTCAGCACATATTGCGACCTGTGCTTCATGCCTTCTAACTCTTCCATATGTCTTTTGACTTCAGTGTTTCTCCCTAAAATGGTGTTTACTGTAGTAGAGGTGACACTGCTCATATTGTTTTGAGCAACGTTTTGGTTTTTTGTCTTTATGTTTCTTTGACTTTTGCAAAACTTCTATTCTTGTTTGTTTCCTGTTGTTGTCTATCAGCTGCTTAGTAAGAGTGGCTAAGTCAGACAATTTAGCTCCCTCCACCGAAACCTGAAAGATAGCTTTATTTTCATTTAAATACAAGTTTGTGGGTGATGTATCTAGATCATTCACCTACAACTCAAAGACACAAATATTAAAAGAATTAATTAAGCCAACCCATTCAAAGATAAAGGAAGAGGAGCAGTAAAGACATAAATCGATTCATTTCATACAATCAATACTTTTATCGGGAAATAGATTGCCACAGTGCAAAAAGATCTGGAGTCAGACAAGCCTGGGCTGGACTCCACACTCCACAACTTACCAGCTGCCTGAAGCCAAGTAACAAGTAAAACTCTTCAGCTTTTGCTTTCTCACATTTAAAATAGATCCAACATGTACCTTTCAGGACAGTATACGAACTAGATGAGCCAGTGGACCTAAAGACCTAGACAAGTACCTAAAATATAATAAGGAAACAAAATATAGTTTTGAAAGTTTAGGGGAAAGGGAGGCTAGAAGTGTAATAATTGGTTGAATGCTTTGTAAGAACAACATAAACATTTTGTAGGAGGGAAGTATTTGGAATTAGGTGATGTAGAAGAAAACCCTGCAGTAGTAGTTGAGAATTCTGGACTCAGAAATAAGCTACTACTGGGCGTCATTTTTGTTGTTTTTGTTATCACTGTGGTTGTTTCCATATGCACTAAGAGGATATTGAATTACTTGGTCCCCAAGTTTTCGTCCAACTCTGCTGACCTAGGACTTCAAGCAGGCTTGGGTGGAACTGTCATTCTAAAGCAAGGTGGAGTGCTAACAAGTCATTTATAAAGCAGGTCAAATAAAAATAACAAGATCCTAAGAGCTGGAACACATTTTTTTATCACCTTTATCCCACTATAAATCAAAATTTTATAGTCCTTAATAGTATGTTTATAGAAAAGTATATTTTTAAGCATAGCAGGTATAGGAAATCAATGAGAACAAGTGACTAGGATTTCTGTTTGTCTTTGTTTCTTAGTTTGAATTTCCCTTTTTTAAAATATATGATTGTGATTCATAATAACTGCACTCATCATGGGGAATTGGTATATATATATATATATATATATATATATATATATATATCCCATCTTGATCCTTTTTACTCCCCCACCCCTTGTCTCACCTCATACCCAGATTAAAAAACAGTGCATGGTAGGAACTTCCTGTCTGACTTCGAACTTCCTGCATCAGGCAACCAATGAAATCAGCACTTCACAGAAAACTGACCTCCCTAGGCTGGGGCTTTGTCCAGCTAGAACTGATCAAAGAAATTAGTTTCCTTTATCATCCCACCAACCACAATACAGTGACTGGTCATTGCTTCATAATGTATCTCTGAAATAACCCTGCAATAGCTACCTGAATTCCTTTATGTGGAGAACGCTTCCTGTTAGTATTCCTTTCACCTAGCACAAGGATTTTACCTTTGGCCATTGAGTGTGGCACCACAATTCAGTAGTGAATTAAAAGTAGATCTTGCACATAGTGTAGAGCTTAGCAGAGGGGAGAAGGATCTAAGCATCAATCCTAAATTAGATTTAAAATTGTCTAAATCACACTTTGTGTACAAGACCATAATAAAGTATAACATAACCCTTAAAAATCACATTTTTGAAAAGAAATTAAATGCTGATAAAGATTCACAGCATAATACTAAATGAAAAATTAGGGTCCCAAGCTACACATGCCCCATGGCTTTATTTTCAAAATAAAAAGCACATACAAATAAGCAAAGAAAAATGTTAGAAATTAATAAATTGAAGTGTAAAACATGTCTTATCTCTGGGATGAGGAAACGATAAAGGATAAAGAATAATCCTGTAGACAGATATTAATTGACACCAAATATATATTATTGTGAAACAAAATGCATACTATATTATATTAAAAATTACCCACTTATGCATTGGAAGTACATGTACTAAAATGTTATGAATGATTATTTCTTCATGACTGACTTATGGATTATTTTTATTTTTTCTTTTTACATTTTTCTAAATTTTATAGTGTTCTTTGCACTGAGCATACATTATCCTTATGAATGAGGGGGCAAAACTTTAAAAATATTATTTCCTGGAGGTGAACCAAGTGAATACATGTCACAATTGTAAACCTATGTGTATACAGGGAATTTATGGGAACATAGGAATAAAATGTGGGTGCCCTGAAGGTAGTAGATAAAGAGGAAGCCAGAGGAGAAATCTCATTGAAGGCAATAATGATACAAGGAGCTTAGAGGGGCTACACCTAGGTCAGAGATTGCTATATCTATGGGAAATGGAAATATGTTTGGTTTTTGCAGTCAAATATTCTACCACTGAGCTATACCCCCTATGTTTGGTTTTTGAAGCCCACCAACTAGGCTGTCAAGACAGTTCAGCCCCATCTCTTTAAGGAAGATTTTCCTGAACACCAGAATTCACTGGGCACACAGTTAGACCTCTTCAAATTTTGCATACACTCTGAAAGATGAGCTTTTTCTCTTCAGGGAACTGTAAGTTTTCCTTGGTCAGAAACCATCCTCTGAGCTGCTTTGCACCACATATTAGTTAGTGTTCTGAGCAGAATGGGTGATTAATCCATGTTCGTGATGTACCCCGTATAGGAATAACAGGAGGACAAGGGCAGAAGGTGAGAGGAACATGGAATGAAGCAGGGAACACTCTGACCATAGCATATGTGGCCTTGAGGACAACTATACTGTGAGATTTTCGTGACTTGACAACATAACAGTGATAACAGGCAAAGATCTACTGCACTGGTAGATGTTTATTCACAGGGATTGATGTTAATGATGTTTTGAACCCTTTTAATTTCTCTTACTATATTGTACATTACACATAACAGCAAATGAAGGAAAAGACATCTTCCTTTAAGATCACTATGCAGGAAAATGAAAATTATACAGTGATTTTTCTTTTTTTTGTGGGTACCAGGGGTCGACATCAGGACCTCACGCGCCAGCAAGCACCAGTGCTGCTGAGCGATATCACCGGCCCCTTTTTCGTACGTGGGTTCCGGGAGTCGAACTTGGGCCCTCACGCTTGCCAGGCAGGCGCTTATGCTGCTGAGCTATCTCACCAGCCCCTATACAGTGACTTTTATGTATACTCATTAGGATTCTTCTGTATCTGTTCACAATATTATGTTTCTACTTCACCATATAATCTTTCTACTTCAATATTAGTATTATGCTGTATATATTGTTTCACACACCAGTTTTTACTTAATATTTGCTTAATATTCACTGAGCACTTGGTTTTACCTCCACTGACTCATGTCAAACTCATCACATCCCTAAGGCTCAGGTACTATAATTATCCATATTTTGCAGATTAAGAAATTGAAGACTAGAAGATTAAGGAATTTCCCAGACACACAAGTAGTAAATGGTAGAGTTCTAGGTTGATCAAAGATCTCCTGTCCCAACCCTTTTCCCCTCATGCTGGTACTTGTTACACTACTTAATGAATAAATAACTTCCTTATACATGAAAATTGCTAAGGGAGTAGATCTTACATGTTCTCACCACACACATACACATACACACACCCCATATATAAATATGTATATATGTAAAACATGCTTCTAAGCTTTATTTATAGATCTAAAACTAAGTGAGGTAATTGATATGCTCATTAGCTTGACGTAGTAGTCATTCCACAAGGTACACATATGTCAAAATATCTCAGTGTACACCACGACTATGTGCTATTTTTGTTTGTCAATTATACCTCAATAAATCTCTACAACGTCTCATTATATTATCATGCATAATTATTCAACTTATTCTCTATTGTTAATTGCTTACCATTTACTTGGTTATATAATGATTATGCCTTGAAGATCCTTATAGTTAAAACTCCTGTAAGTCTTAAATTCTTCCTAAAATAACTTCCTAGAAATGGGAATGCTGGGTCAAGTATATGAAGATTTTAGGGGTTTTATTTACATATAGACAAATTGCTCCACCCTACCACCTTGGAAATGCTCTACAAATTTAAAATTCAGTAGAATGCATGAAGTTTTATTTTTCCAAAAGTCAGAATATGGTTTTATAATTTTTAGTTTTTAATTAAGGTTTTAAAAATGTTAGTCTGGTATTTGTTTTATTATTTTTTGTCTTTTTGAAACAAGGTTTTGCTGTGCAGTTGAGGTTGGCCTTGAACTCATTTGTAGCCCAGGCTGGCCTCCAACTCACAGAAATCCTCTGCCTCAGCCCCCCAAGTGCTGGGATTACAGGATTACCGGTGTGCACCACCACATCTGGCTTGGTATTTGTTTTAATTTGCACTACTTTTTTAAAGTTGTGAGACTGAAAGATTAGTCTGTAGGTATATTTGGACATTCTTATTAGTTTCATCTTTGTTTTACTGATCAAGAAGAGCTCATCATTAACTAAGTACACTAACAATTGAACAAATGTTTTTGACATCAGTAGATGTTACTGATTATACTGATCCTCTTGAGGGTCATAGGCATGAGTAATGGTGACGTCAAATGTTCAAAACATATACATTACTTATACAAGTTTATGCATCCTTAACTAAAGAGAAAAATAAACCTTGCTAGTTGGTTTCGGAAGTTTTATATTTGGTTGGCCTGATAAATTAGTTCTGCATACAAGAATATCTTCAATTTGGGTACGCTAGCTGTTTCCTATGTGACATGGGCTAACCTCCTTAGAGCCACTCTAAATGGCATAAGAGCATGCCTCATTAATTCACTGACTAAAACATATTTTGGGGAAGAGTACTCTGGGCTGAGGACTGCACTAGGGAAAGGAAGAGGCAGAGATTAAGAGACACTGTACAAATACAATTTCTGCCCTGGAGAAGCACATTGTGAAAGGTTCAAACCTGCAAATACATAATTATAAGACAGCTGAAATAAAGCAATGTACAGTAATCTCTAAACAGAGCAACAGAAGCATTCTAGATGTGCCACAGAGACTCACACTGAGTTGTCTGGATATCTATCTATGTAAGAAGTTTCCCAGGAGGCAAAGCACTGGAGACACACCAAGCACATAAAACCTGCTGTAGAGAGAAGAGAGTAAGATTTCTCTCTAGGAAGTTGGTTTTTAGTGCAAGCCTCAATGAAAAAGAAGAGCCACCACTGAGGGAGTGATAAATGATCTGCAAAGATTTCTATTCTGGACTTGCAGGACTGAGATAAAATAATATGTGTTGCAATGTATCCCTGATTATAACAAGTACCGATGTTCCAACTGGGAAATTAGTCCAATTGGAGACACAGAAATGTAAAACTGGAGTTCCACGTGGAAAGAAAGATTATTACATGTGTATGACCTTCAAATGTACAGAAAGAAGACAACCTAAGGATGCACCACAGGTGTTGATAGCAAGACACAAGTTTACTACTAAAGAGACTGATCAGCCCAAGAGGAAAAGAATGAGAAACTACGTTCCCATCCTCCAATCCACAAATGGTTCAGCCTGAAGCCTTGCATTGACCCTAACTGGAAGAATTTTTTCCAATACTGCAAGTTTTCTTTGATGTAGACACCACATTCCAGTTCCTTTCCAGGGCTTCAAACATCCTACATTTGATCTAAAAGCACCTTCACTTCAAGAGATATTGCTGGAAAATATGCATTCCCCAAGATTTATAAAAAGTCCTAATGTTAGATAAGTGAAAGTTTTACAGAGTTCTAAAGCTACAAGTGATTTCTGAAATTATCTGGATGAAGAAAGGTAGTGAGGAGAACCATGAACGTGACTTTCAGAACTTAGGTTTAAAATCTATTTATTATATTGCTGTGTGACTTTAAGTCTCTGAATCTTACCTGATAAATGTAAGATGATAACCCTTACCACCACTACCTCCTAGGGGTGGGTAAGTAAAAAGAGTAAATAAAATGTCCTTTGTATGTGTATTATCAAGTTACAGTACATATGAAAATATATTGCTAGCATTTTATCCCACCTTAAAGCAAAAGAAGTCTCTCACTTCCCCTGCCAGCGAGAGCTTAGTTTCTTTTTCTTTACAAAGTTCCTTGAAAGAAACACTTGTGTCAACCCTGTCTAGTACCTCTTCTGGTGTTCACTATTGAAGCTACTCCAGCTACAGTGCTACATGCTCAGTTCTTAGATGTCATCTGACTCCATTTCTCAGCAGTACCTGTCCCAAATAACCACTTGGTCCTCCCTGGGTGGCTTCTCACTTTGTTCTAGGACACATCACATTTAGCTAGTGGTTGCCAGCTGCTTCTTCTCCAATTCCTTTCTTGGTTCCAGTAGAACCAGAGGGGAATAGAAGGCAGAGATAGTGGTGAAAATGGCCAGTACTGAGGTGTAGACAATAAGGGAGTGTGTTCTCCATAGAAAGTATCATGAAAATTTCTCGTTATTACCATGTGCTGGAGATACTAAATGATTTCTGTGATAACATGCTCCTCTTGCTGATGTGGGGTCCCTCTTACCACACCCTGTGCTATTTGTTACACCACTGGCTGGGTTCTCGTCACCTCCATAACCCCAAAGCATTGCAGCATCTCAGAGGTCAGCCATATACCTCTTTTCTTGTGATCATATTTAATGATAGTACTGTAAATACCGTGTATATACTGGTGACAAATTCAATCCATGCTCTATCCTTCAAAGGTGCTGGTAGGCATGCTTCTGCCTCAGAGCCTTTGCACTTGCTGTTCCAGCTACCTGGAATGCTATTTTCCCCAGTTACTGCATGACTGGCTCTGCCATATCCCTAAAACCTTTGCTCAGGTAGATGCTTACTCCTCCCTATGTACCCTTTCAAAAGTCTCGACTCACCCTAACTTCCTGCTCATGACTTTCCCTGTCCTGTTTTTCTTTACATCTCATATATATTTTACCAATTTCTTTGTCTTTTTCTGTCTGTCTTACCAAAATGTATCTTTTTTTTTTTTGGTGGGTACCGGGGGTCGACCTCAGGACCTCGCGTGCCAGCAGGCGCCCATGCCACTGAGCGATATCACTGCCCCTTTTTTCCTATGTGGGTACCAGGAGTCGAACTTGGGCCCTCGCCCTTGCCAGGCAGGTGCTTACGCCACTGAGCCATCTCACCGGCACCAGAATGTATCTTGCTAAGAGCAGTGAATACCCTTTTTGCTCACTGCTATTATTGGAACAACTTGCAAGTTTTTGAAAAGATTAATCCTCATTTTCAAAACCTGGAACTAATCTTTAATAAGTAGTGTTGTATGAAAAAAACTTGAACAGATGTTTTAATTGAACAGATGTTCAATAAATAGATTAAAAGAATGAATCTTGTTCAAATACTTCGTGTTACTATGCATCTTACTGACCTTCCTTGCAGCGCAGACTGAGATGTATGAGTTACAAGTCTGAGGCAATCCCACCTACAACCATGTTCATAAAAGGTAGAAAATTTTAGTTATTTACCAAATACCTTGATGTTCAGGGCTTTATATGCAGTGCTACGCTGACCAGTGGAGACCTTTGGAAGATGATAACTTTCCCTGAAATCCACCAGGAATGTTGAGAGCCATATTGGATTAATCACAAACTAATGATGTTTCCAACAATGTTTACTATGGAAGATTACAGAGCTGGGACATCCTGCCCCCTGGTTGCAGGGCAGTAGGATTCCAATAATTCTCCCGGAAAATTTACAGCAGAGCTAAAATACACCTGACTAGATATCTTGCCACTTCCAAGTTATGCACTTAAAGAGCTGTGGCTGGTCGATAATTCCAACGCTCATTAGATTCACCAAACTGTGCTTGACCTGAAACCCTTCAACTGCCATTCAGCACCCACCATCTGGTGCAGGCCCAGATTTCCAGCCTCATTGTACTTTACTCCTGCTTGCCCTACAATAAAACAGCAAATGCTTTCTATCCCTTAAGTACATTTTAAACAGTACTTTGCAAGTTTGCTTAAACTCTTACTGGAAACTTCTCAACTCTGTTTATCCAAAGCCCAGTTCAAATACTATTTCTTCTTTCCATCTCTGAAGGAAACCTACTTACTTGCCATAAATCTCTCCTTATTCACTGAAACCACAGCATTAATTTTCTTCTTTTTACACCACTTATCTTTTTTTTTTTTTTTGGCTTGTGCTGTAGTTACTTGTATATACATTTTCTATCCCATGTAGAAGTCCCTTTGGGAAAAGTAGCTATTCTTCATCCCTAAATCTTCAAGTTTAGGATTTTATACACCATAATATATACAGGGTGATTATTGTACTAGTAAATGCATAGTAGAAAACATATCATTGGCCTAGTTCCCAAGATCTCAACCATTTGTTTTGTATTCTTTGGCACACAGAGCATTGTGTTGCTATCCATGTGCTATCATATATCATCCTTTCGTTTTTTGCTATGCAATTGATCTCTCAAGTAAAGGACATTACTCTGCAAGTGTCATCCTTCTTCTCTGTTCTCTTATAGTTTCCTAGAGATTATGCTAGGAGAATATTGGATTCCTTAAATCTTTAGCTTTCAAATCTCTGAGTCTTGATATCTAGCTCAAGAAAATATTCTGGGTATTTGGTTTATTCTGCAGAAATCATCTTATTTCTTTCTACCTCTTAAGTAATGAAAAGTTAGGACCAAACAATTAACTTTACCTCCTCCCTGATGACATTGATCTGGTGGAATTTGAAAGAGAATGACTTAAGGGAAATCTAACACCTAAGAGATTGGAATAGCTCAATAGGGACAAATTCAAATACCTAGTAGCTTAAATAAAATACAGTGGGGGCCAAGAAGGACTGGGGATACATACTCCATCTACAGTAAGCGGATGCTGCCCAGACCCAGCTGATGTGTTATCTGTAGAAGAATGTGGGCCCATTGTGACCACATTGCCTGATCTTAAACAATGATATATCTGGATTTTCACAAGAAATTTCCTTGACTTTGAATACATGAAATACTAATTTGATTTTGTTTAATACTGAAGCACAAACAAAACATATGCACCTGCTAGATTCACCTGTGGCCACTGGACAGCCAGTGCTGGAGTAAGTGAACAGTTGGACTTTACTGTGCCCTTCGATTCTACAATGTTGAATAAAAAATTAACTAGTTTTCACATTCTGAAACTATTGAAATGAGTGACACCTCTTCGAAAAGATCCTGAAAAGTACAAAAATCCAGATTGAAGAAAATGAAGATGACTTGTGTTCATGCCCGTCTCCCCACTCTACCACTAATGAGCAGCCCCCAAATTTGGCTAAACAAATATTCCACAAGAACCAAGTCAAAGGAACGAAGCTTAGCTGGCAAATTCTCCTTTTTTGCATGGTATAATGATATTTCCTGAGATGCTAACCAAAGGCCAAAGTGCCTAACCCTTTCAACCGGAAGAAATCTTCTAGGGCATCTAAGTGTAGTCCGTCTAATGGCACAGCTAATGCTGCTGCTTTGGAATGCCCAGCCTTATGCATTGCATGTCGCGGTCAGCAAAACAGTAAGAGACCCTTGTTTGATTTACACCTGAGTGCTCAACGGTTGTGTAATATCGGCCACATTATTTCATCTTTCTGTCACTCAAATTTTCTACCTTGAATAAAGTAATTGATTGAGTAAAGTCTTTAGGACCCTTTCAGCCAGAAGGGCACTAAGAACAGACAGAAGGGTCCCAAAGATTATGCAATATCGCAACCCATTGCCTTGTGGTGGGCCTACAGGGATGAATACTAGCTCTGTCATAACAGTCTCAGTCTCTGTCTCTGTCTGTCTCTCTCTCTGTGTCTCCCCCCGCAAAGGAAGCATTTCTTTTCATAATTAAGAATGATATAACCATTTGAGCATTAAGGGGAAAAGATAGCTAAAATTAGCATCTTAACAAATAAACTACATAATCACTGAAGATGAGATTTTCTTAATACTGGAACAATGAGATACGATGACAGCTGTCATAAGAGAGGAAATTGCAGGAGTCAGTTTGAAAGGATTTGGGGTATCCCCCCTCCCCATCTAGATTTGCTTTTCCACATATCACAGCAAGACTGGAAAGCTAAAAGGGCCTTTGCGATCTGTTCCTCACAGTGCTGCTGCTGACATTAGGAACGTGTCATTCAGCCCAGAATTAAAAGCTTCCTGCACAGAGATCCAGAGCCGGTATCAGGCTCCAAGTCATGGTCTTTCTCGCATCTGCAAACCATTGTTCAATTTACAAGTCCTTCTCCATATATATTCTCATCTGTTGTCTAAAAGCAGCCCTATGTGTAGAGCTTATACATGATCGTAAAATCTCTCTCGGAAGAATTCAGACTCACCACTCAACCTGGATGCAAAGAAATAGTCACTCTTTGCTTGGTATTGGAAAGTTCAGGGAGTCCTTTCACTTTCTCAGCTTTTTTAAATTAAAGAATGACCTGCTGGGTGGTATAGCAGAAGGAAAGAGAAAGGGGAACCAAATCTCATCTTGTCCTTAACCTGATGGGCAAATATGAACAAATCATCTTGACTGACCACACCTCACTTCACTGAATCACCAAATGGAGAAAATTGTGCCTATCCTATCACCCTCACAGGGCAGTTAGATCAAAATCAGTATGTCAGTTGACTTTATCAGCTGAAAAACACTGGTCTAAAGCTATAAACCCTGAGCACTAAGCAAGAATAAAGGAATCTCACACAGTCATCCAAAACTATGAGCCTGGATTAAATTTACAAATCCTTGCTAGAGGTGACCAGAAACCCAGCCTAGAGACAAGAGCAGTCAGGTCATGGAGAGACACCCCCTTCCTGCAGAATTAACAACAAGAGCCCTGGTCTTACCTGAGTAGGCTATAGCTGGTCCGCAAGGGTCTTCTTTCTCTTCAGATCAAAGGGAGCCGGACCACAAATGGTGGCCAGTGGAGGTGTAGTTGGCTCAGAGGAAGCCAAATAGGAGAAGGCTTGGTTCTGTTACCACACTCACAGCCTCACCTTACCAAGTGGGCTGAACAGCTACGTACTCACTCGCAAACAAAGCTTCAGATAAAAGTACCGAAAATGTTTACAGGGTGGAACTCAACCTGTCAGAGGCAAGGAATTGGGTTTGTGGGTGGAGACTTTCTCATCCTGCAATGACACACCCCTGCAAAGTCCTCTCCCTCAAGAAGCCCTGGATTTCCCTGCCAAGTTCCTCCTTGATTGAATCCTGACCTTGGGTGAGCAAGAGGAGTCTTCTATGCATGCTCCATGATGTCTGTATCCTTCCAAGAAGCTAGAATGAGACTCACGCCTGGATCCTATGCTCCTATTGGTGATATTCTTTGTGATGATTTGACTCGTTGGATTCTGATGATGTTAAAAAACACCACCACTTTTGTATCAGAAATGGAAAAGGCGTATAGAGCCTGTGTGTCTCTAAGAACAAATAAATAAACATAGGAAGCATCTTTTCAGTCTTCCCTCTACAGTACCTGTCACATGACATTTTTTCTATGTAAGTGTGTGTCCCCCTCACCAGACCGAGAGTCCCTTGAGGCTACTGGCCACATTCTGTTCTCCCACATACACCGAACAATGCCTGGCACATAGTAAGTAACAAATCAACGCATATCAAATGAATAAAACTCTATTAGTATCTATTTAATGAACCGGGATCTGTCATTTAATGGTTTTCAGGTTATTGGCTTATGAATATTTTACCTTCTTGAATTTCTTTTTGTTTTTGTATTTCATTTTGGGTTTTTGTTTTTGCTCATCTGTAAATGGAAGGTGTCATTTTTTCTTCAGAGATGTGGATAGAATTTGAAAGGAAGGACATGAGAATAAGCCCAGGGTAAGACTTGACACAGCCACAGTGATAAAAATGAACGAATACATTTTGAAACCCAACTAAGTGTGTTCTACACAGAGTTGGCACAAAATCAAGTATTAGCTGCATAAGTAGGTGGATCACTGGAAGAAAGCATGGAACAGAAAATAAAGTGGTAAATGTTTATAACTGATTTTTGGTTTTTCATCTTCAATACTTTATTCCATTCAACAGACTCTGGCCAAGTCAGATTGTATTTATTTGTTACTTGGAGAAATCAAGGCTCACCAAGGAATTCCTGACTGGATTCCATTCTTTTAAAAAGAAACATAACTGACACTCACTCCCCAGAATAATGTTCTATACAGGCATACTGAGGCATAGGAAGGCCTGAGGAGATTTCATAGAAACTAAGATACAGATACTTGCAACTCATCTAAGGCCATTCTAGACAGGTCACAGGAGTAAATGGGCTTTTTAATGCCTCCACAATGCCAAGGACAGGAGGAATATATGCTTGCATTCCACATGTAGTTTGCTGAGCAACTACCTTGGCTGTTCTTCAAGTAGACAAGGACAGAAAAATAAACTAGACACAGTCTTTGGCATAGAGTTCAAGAAAATGCAATGTGCACATGAACAAACATCGCAGCATTTAGAAAAGGATGAGCACTGCAGATAGATTCGGAGCAAGGGCTGTGACAATACAGAGGAGGGATCAGCTCCAGGGAGGCTTCCCAGGAGGGAGAAAACACTGGGTCTGGGGTGGTGAGGAGAGCTAGGACTTCTGCAAACACAGATGGTATTCAGATATGCATGTTATCCATGAGATGGGCTGAGCCAGTTGCCTGAACTGACTGATTCACAACTCCCCTTCTGCCATAAAGAGAATTTCTCAGAACGGGTATCTAGGTCACAACACTCAGACACCACACAACTACAGGGCAATTAGGAGTAATTGCGAGAGAAATACTGTCCCCACTCAGCTCCAAGTGTTTTTATGATGGCTCAGGGTCGGGGGGAAAATGAGAGGGCAGGGAGCAGAGAGGCACTGGATTCCCAGCCTAGTCACTTAAGCATGAGACCAGTTGATGCACTGCTGTTTGAACTATGTTATTTTAAAGAACAAGAGACTCTGAAAAAGCATCACTGGTTCACATGGCAGCTCTCTGTGAGTGCCTTCCCAACTCATGCTGAGCTCCCAGCACTCTCCAGCTTGCAGAAACTGGGGCAGCAGACACGGTACGTCCAGCAGGAGCAAAAGCAGCACAAAGAACACCACAGGGAACACCTGGCACCTGTCCCAGGTCTGCCACTCACTGACTTAAGGGCAAGTAGCTTAGCCTACCTTGAAACTCAGTTGCTTCTTCTGTACAATGGGAGTCACAATATAGATTACACCCACTTTCCCGGCTGTTGAAAAAGCAAATGAGAGCCTGGAGGCGGTAAGAGCCAGTAAATTCTAAGCACTGACATGAACACGAAGCACTCTTTTCACAGAACACAAGACTACATGTGGGAATTCACCCCACGGCTCCTGTTTCCAGTCATATCAAAGGAAATGCACAGCTCTCCTGATGGAAGACACATCCAAACACCAAGAAACAGACAATCAGAGAGCAGTTTTACTAGGTAGACATCTAGCAATAAGCAATAATTCTTTTCTTCTGGTGTCTTGTCTCCTTTCTCTCTTCTATGACAGCTTTTTAAAATTATCCTCTTTTTTTCATTTCCTTCAATCCTAGTATCAGTGAAGAAGAATGTAGATGGTTGTTATTTGGGTTAGGAAGCCCCGGTTGATTAGGCCTCCTCCCCTCCTGCCATAATTTACATGTGGTCAGAGTGACATGCCAATGATAACACAGGTATCCTTCTCTCTAGACTCAGCAGAGCTGTCCTCTTACTGCCTGTGTTGCCAGATGGACAGGAGAAAACTCAAGTGAAATGGAAAACAACAAGGTATGAAGCAGATCCACCTCATCCCAAGATCTTTCTCCTCCAACTGGACCATACAGAGAAGGATTGGTCCCTAGAAATGCATCACCAAGGATTCCTACGTCCTGTATGCAAGAATCTCACATCCCAGCTCCCAAGCTATACCCTTATTCCCACCCATGATTCTTTGGGAAATTGTTCAGAGATGATGAATGGATACGGGCAACAAGTTCTGAGGCAAATAGGAACACGAAGGCAGGTAATCAAGTGAGAAATTTAAGCAGTATAAATGTCTTTTTCTCTTGAGTTTCAATAGCACACAATTTATTCACGAGTATGACACTCCAGTATGATTATCCTTCTGGCTCTGTATATATCTGTCTACCCTCTTTAAAGGTAGAGGCCTTACACAACCTCTTTTAGGATCTAGAACAGTACAATTCTAAGTGTACCTACTCAAGAGACATTGGATGGATGGATGAATGAATAAGGAAACAAATATCTGAACAACTCTGTTTTCTTTCACAGCCCTATGAGACTTTGTAGCTAGAGAGGTAACAGGTTGCAAAGAGAGAAACAACAAGCCCCCCTTGGATTTTGACAGGGGACTAAATTCAGCCCAAAGCATCTTTCTTCCTCTTTCTATTTACTCTGGACAATCTGTCCCTTATCAGATGAGCTCAAGGCTGGTTGGAAATGTGCATATTTTATTTGAAAATATCTGCTTCTTCCAGTTTTGTTTTGCTGCACAGACATTTGTCTGCTTTGCTGTATGTTGTGTATCAGATAGGACTCAGACAAACTGCTTTGGCTCTCTAAATTGTTTTGTTTTCTCCACTCAGTGATCATTTATCTCGTTTCCCTTTCTGCATCTCACTCTCATTCATGAATTCCAATTTAACTCACAGTTAAAGAGAATCATTTCATTGTTACTCAGCTTCACTGAGAGCTAGAAAGCCGATTGGTGTAGATGTTGGAGGTCCTCCTAATTCCCGTTCTACCACCAACAGGCAGTGCAATCTTCAGCAAATCACTTTTACTACCTCGGCCTTTGCTTCTCTTTTGCCAAATAAGGTCTACTCTTGACTCCCACAGAGTCTAGGTGCATTGTCCTGGTCTGTCTGGGCACCAAGGTGCAGTAACAGTTGTATAACTTTCCACATCCCATATAGATGGTGAAGGAGTATCATTTTTTGCCTTTGTTTAAAGTAATGCTCTGGCATCAGTAGGCCCAGAGAGGGTGCTCCGCACTCTGCACCCTAGATCTCTATCCTACTCCCCGGTCTGTCACCACCCAGAATGGCTCTGTGGGCATGCAACCTGTGCAGGCACCCAGGGCCTGTATATAAGGATGCATGCTTGATTGCTCCGCACCATGATCTTGAAGTTCTTGATAATTTTGAACTAGAAGCCTGCATTTTCATTTTGTGCTGGGCCTTGGAAAGTATATATGGTAACAGGTTCTACTGCCACTCTTAGACATTTATTCCCCCAGAGTAAAATGGAACTAAGAATGACTAGGAAGAAATAAACAGTGGTGTAGCTTTGCCAGTAATTACTGGCAGAGAAGGGCTCCATACAACCTAGAGCCTTGTTTGGAACGCCCTTCCCGACAAATATAAGTGCAAAGAAAATACACAGTAGCAGAACGTGTGCCACAGGCTCCAACTCTATCACCATTTCCTCATCTGGGATAGATTAGGGGTCTGACTCATGCCTGGGATGTGGCTCACTATTCCTGCTAAGCACCTGGGCTCCTCCCCGCTGGTTGGGCTCAGGAAAAAATGTGGGTTATCCCAGGGTAAATGTCACATTCAACATCACAAAGCTGGAAAGGATCTTAGAGCAGACCTCAGGCAGGCATCACAGCTCACCTTTATTAGACCAAAACACCATTGCAGAAGGGAGAATGGATGATCCGAGTTCTATGCTCCTGTCAGCATTAATTCTCTTTTGGGTTATGTCCCGTTTTCTCCATCTTTGGGACACACAGCAGTGGAAGAACTTACTGCTTTAATTTTACTTATGTATTACATATTTTATTTATTTATTTATTTATTTTTTGTAGTACTGGGGATTGAACCCAGAGCCTTCACACAGACCTACAGCTCAAGTCCCACCCCTTTAAACAGAGTCTTGCTAAATCCATTTGTATTCTGGGTTGGGTTCAGATTTGCAATCTCTCGATAAAATTGTTGGAGTTCACACCTCACAGAGTGTTAGGATTTGTCACACAGATAAAGTATTCTCATGATCAGATTAGTGAGCAGGAGATCTTGAGGTTCATTGATATGGTCAAGTTAGACTGGAAATGGCCCTGATCTTTTAAAATTACAGTATGATGAAATGATTAGCATGGGTTCTTTTCTCCTATGCAAAGTTTTCCTAATAGGCCTGAGTCATTTCACATGTCTCAGCAGGGAAGAGATTAAAAGAGGTAGGTGAAGCTTGACAAATTTTAAGCATGTGAATAGAATGCATGATAAATTACAGTGCAGATAAAATATGCTTTTGACACAGAGACTCCAAGGAACATCGAAAGAGCACTGGTTAGGACAGGAGGCAATATATAAGTACGGAGATATAGAGAGTTATTTACCTAGTTCGTTAACTCTCAGAGTATACTCGGGCAAGTACACTCTCAGGCAAGTGTCCCTCTCTGGCCTTTGGTTTCCTCATCAACAAAAGTTACAGGGTTAAATGTGCTCAAAATGAGAGCTTTTCAAAGTTTGGCACTCTGTACTTCTAAGTATCGAACTATTATTACTTTCACATCGATATCATGCTTAAGGACTGGTTTTCAGGGCAATACTACAGCATAGCAGCACATGGAGAAATAATGAAAGCAACAAAATAATTCAAGAAGTTGAGTTCTGACAATAGTAGATGACCCAGAGAGGAGTCTGCTATAGAATTTTTCTGATACCTGGTAGAGAAAGGGCTGCAAACTTGAGGCAACAGAAGGAAGTTGGGGTGGGCAGGGCTCAGGTATCCATGATCCTACAAGGATTTCAACCCCAAATGGCTTAACTTAGACTAAGCTTCACCTAAAACCCAGGCACCTGAATTCACATATGAAGATGTTGAATGTTTTATCTTTTGGGGTGTCTGAAGAATGAAGGGAAATGTTAGACTCCAAGGCCAGGGCCACATTACCTAATTTTCTCCTTCATTATGTGGCCTAGGTTTGCAAGCAGATAGCCCAAATCACATGGGGAAAGGGAGGGTGTTCCTCTTGTTTGACTTAGTTCCTGACCAACCACACCCCAGCTTCTGTTCTTGTAGCACATGGAATTTTGCAAGTTGATAATACTCTATGACCACTTGAGTCAAAGCCAGCCCCACAGTTGGTGCCTTGTGACTCCAGTCTGAAGCTGGACCTTCATACCCCGACATCCTGTAGTGTAAGTTTCAGAAAACCATCCCTCTCCCCAAAGAAAGCACTTGATATACAGACAATGCCTGACCATCTGCCTGAGAACCTCATGTTAAGAATGCATATTCTGAGGCTTCAGTCTTGATTTACTTGATTAGGATCTCTAGGGCTAGACCCAGGAATCGCCATGTTATCAAGCCCAGCCAGAGGGAAGTTATACAAATGAAAGTTTGAGAAACGGAGTGTTACACCTCTTGACTTTACTGCAACAGTCATTCAGAGAACTGTGGTCTAAAAGAAGCTGTACAAAAACCCAGAGGTGACAGCTTGGAGGCTGAAACAATTCCATGGAAGGAGGCAACAGTGAAAACAGTGTGCCTGCAATTCTGGGTGGTAGGCAGGGTGCAGGGTGTGATAAGGTCACAAGAAAAGTGATCTGCATGTGGGCAACTCTCCATCTTTTATGGTTACACTGCTCCTCCTTGTGTGATATGAGAGTTTCTAGGTGAACACTAAGTGGCAATAGTGTCCATCCCAGATTCTCATAGCTGGATGTGTGTATTTTCTCTGACTTCTTATACATACGCAGAAAAAAAATAAATAAAAAACCAAAAAATAGGCAGAGGGATGAGGCAAAAGAGATTGTACAAATGTCCACATGACAGAAATGCTGAAGGCTGTTGTCCGGGGAAGGAGTTCCTTCAAAGTCCAGCCCCTCTCTCCGGGATGCACTGGGGACAAGTTCTAGCTCCCCAAAGTTTGCTTAAAGTATGTTTGGGAACCCAGGTGACATGTAGCTGTGGAAGGAACCTGCCGCACATTTCATATGCGTTTTCAGAGGGTGTCAACACCCTCCTTCCCACACCTGCTGTTCCCAAATATCACAACCTGATTTTTTCCTCCAACCTCCTGTCTGGATGATGATGATTAAATATTCATGGAATGCTGTGATGCCAGCATACTTTGTGAAATTTCAGATACCATTTTTTTAAACGGAAGCTTTCTCTCTCTCTCTCTCTCTCTCTCTCTGTTTATCTCAATTTTGAAGAGAGGTAAAAAGAATGACAGATGCCAGTGACTCGAAAAGTAAAACTCAAACAAAAGAGTTAGTATCCTAAGTTGTCACAACTGTATTTTGAGACCCAAATCTCACTTGAGGCAAAAGGGTAAAGTACAGAAATTAGAAAACAGAGACATGAAGGCGTGACTATTCACATTACTAAAGAATCTCAATCTATCATGGGGTCCAAAGTCCCCAACTCTGCTTAAAATACTAGTAAATGTATGTATGTATGCATGCATTTATGTATGTGTGTATTTATTATGCAAAAAAGTTCTTATTAATTTAAAAAAGTATGTAGTTTTTTAGAATTACAGACAATTTGTAAATAGCATCAACTTATCCAGGTGTTTCAAAATGAATCTCTCTGGGGGCTCATCAAGATGTATGGGAGCTGAGACAACCAGATCCACAAAGGGTGAAGATAACAGAGACCCATCTGAACAAGTCCCCTAGACCTGTATATATATTGGAGATATCCATAATATCTCATCTTTAAGAAGTTGTGGGAAACACTCAGTAGTCCATAGAGAAGTTGAATTCCTTAATTTTACATTTTGGGCAAATAAGACACAGAGAAAAGTGACTGTCTCAAAGTCATAAGCAGGGTTAACATCAGCCCAGGATTTCCTTTTTCACTGCACCTTGTTCCCAGTGGAACTCATAATTTTATTAAAGTTCGTATCCTAGAAATGTTAGAGTTTAAAGCTAAAACTTGTACAGCATCATAAATAACCAAATCAACTGGTTATGAAATAATCATGAACAGAAAGTAAGATATAAAACTGCTTTCTTCCTGAACAAGCATGACATTTTCACAGTCACCAGATCTACTGAATAGTGTCAGTGTTGATAGCAGCTCTGCCTCGAGTTGTAACAGAAAACTTGAGCTAGCATACACCACAATTTTATTTAAAATAGCAGCTAAAACAAAGGGTTATCAAAGTAAGACAATGCCTCAGCAAGAAGTAGTCAGTCAAAGAAAATTAGTAAGAACCCTCTATTGGACGAATGGGTATCCTAAAATTATTTCTAATTACTTAGCAAATACTTTATGTGCCAGGAATTGTATTCTGTAGGTACCTTGTAAATATATGAATCATTTAAACTCTGCAACCATCCTGTAAGGGAGAACTATATACTACTGTCAGTTTATTGGTAGGGAAACTGGACACAAGGAGAGATTTGGTCATCTCTCTAAATTCCCCTTCTTGTATCTTATATTCAGAGCACCCAGGCTTAATTTGTTTACAAATGATTCTGAAGGCTTCCCATTTCCCTGTCCTTCTTATTACCACCCTATCGATTTGAAACATGGAATGCTGCCTTCCTCTCTCTCCCACAGCAGCCATCAAAAAATCAGATAAATGTCTTAACCTAGCTGCTGTTAGATCCAGACAAACCCTACCACTTTTAAATTCTGGCGGCAATTTATTGTATCCCTTTGGATATTACTTGCCCTCATACTCAAAAAAGCTCTGAAAGTTTCCTTGCTAATGAAGTTGAGGGTACAGTTATTATCTTGTCATTAAAAACTCTCAATAATAATGCCTTACCCTTATTCCTTGTAATTTCCCTTTGCCTAGTATACATGCCAAACTCTACTGCTACCATTCCCTAAATACAGCTCAAAGCCTTCTGTACTGATGCCTTTTCCCACTTTTTCTCTTCATCCAGGCCTTCTCCATTATTTCCACTTAGAAAAACACTCTTCTCAGCCTCCACAATTCTATTCCAAAGTTTCCTTTTCCATGAAACTTTCTCAAATTCTCTTCCTCACACTATTGTTCAGACCCCACCTGCTTTCACTTCGCCCCCCCCATACATACCATTTTACCTTTTTCCTTTTTTACAGCACATATAGTATCTGCCTGATAATTATTTCTAGGCTATGTAATCTTCTGACTAATGTGAAAGCTCTTTGAGAACTGCATATCATATTAATTACTGTAAGTTCCATCATCCTTAGTATAACAGAGGTTTAATAAATGCTTTATGGTACCGAGTGGTACAAAATGATCCGGGTAAAAGGTGAAAAAGAAATAAAACATAGACAAAAAATCCATTCTTTAGGCCTAACTCCAGAATTTGGGCCCTAAAGAATAAAATATTTTATATAGTTCTGGTACTTGAAAAAAGTAGTTAGTGAGGGATGGCAGGGGGCTGGGCAAAAGAACGAAAAGAAGAATCTACTATTTGATAAGCTAGAGAACAAGCTCTCACTCTTCAGGCACTTAATATATGTCTATCATTTGGTTCTTACAGTATATTTCCATTTGATAGTCAAAGAAACTGAGGAGAAATAAATAAATAATTGCCCCAAGATCGCAGAGGCAGACTAATCTAAAGCCAGTGATTCCCCATAGAGTATGCTTCCAGTAACAAAAGAAAACAAGAGAGACCTGAATGAGGGAGCCCATGCTGTTCCCCCGGCCTTATCTCCAAGATGCGTGACATTAGTTTACATAGTAGCATGTGTATAAAATGACCTGAAACTATGAAAATACTAGAAAAAGCACTAAGGAAATGCCTCAGGACATGGAAATGAGCAAAGACTTATTGGACAAACCCCCCAAAAATGCAGGAAACAAAAGGAAAAATAGACAAATGATATAACATCAAACTAAAATTCTTCACAGCAAGGAAATGATAAGCAGAGTAAAGAGACAACCTACAGAAGGTTTGTATTTAAAATATACGCATTTGGGCCAGGGATGTAGCTCAGTGGCACAAGCACCAGCCTGGCAAGAGCAAGGTCCTGAGTTCGATTCCTGGTACCAAAAAAAATGCATTTGACAAAGAGTTAATATCTAGATTATATACTTCAATAGCAAAGAAAACCAGCAACCCAATTTTAAAATGAGCATTATACATAAAAAGGCGTTTCTCAAAGAAGACATAAAAATGGTAAACAAATATATGAGAAAGGGCTCAGTACCACTGATCGTCAGGGAAAAGCAAATCAAAAACCAAGAGATATGACCTTACTGCAGTAGGAATGGCTCCTACCAAAAAGACTAAAGATGCCCACTGATGCAGTGGCGTGGATTCAGGAAAAGAGATTCCTCGATGGGAATGTAACGTGGTACAGCCATTATGGGAAACAGCACACAAGTTCTTCAAAAAATTAAAACTTAGAACTCCCCAGCAATGCCACTACTGGGTGTATAATCCAAAGGAAATGAAATCAGCATGTTCAGGATGCATCCGTACTCGCATATTTACTGCAGCATTATTCACAATAACAAAGAAATGGAAACAACCTAAGTGACTCCTAACTGAAGAACAGACAATGAGAAAGAGGTTCATATCTACACCATGAAATGCTATTTAGCCATAAAATGGGAGCTTTCAGGCTCCAAAACACAAATATCACATGATCTCACTTATACTTGAAATCTAAAAAAGTTATCTCCTAGAGGTTGAAAGTAGAGTGGTTACTGGGAATAGCATCGGGGAAGGGACGTAGGGGGAAAGATGATCACGACAGACACAAGTAGGGAATGCTGGTGTGTCATTGCACAGTAGCGTGGCTGTAGAGAATGGTAAAGTACTATATATTTCAAAAACGAGTAGAAAGGATTTTAAATGCTTCCACCATAAAAAACAATACATCTTTGAAAAGACAAATATATTTACTCTGATTTAAATATTGCACAATATATATGTGTACCAAACCCTCACATGACACTCCATAAAAACGTATAATTTTGTTTTTATGTATGTTAAAAATAAATTTGAATAAAACATAACAATAACATTTAATATTTCTTAAATGCCTTTCATGTACATAGCAATTAACAAGTACTTTATGCACATTACTCCAAATTCTCTCAACCATCTCATGTTACTAATCTTGTTACAGACAGAAAAAGTATGTGAAGTTCATCAATGTGTCTGAGGTCATCCCATGGAACAAAGCCAAAAATCCAACCCAGATCTCAATGTGGCACCTCTTTAGTGATATTTCTTTGCCTCTTCTCTATAGATGCTAGCTGTGTAAGTGCTATATTAAAGAGATTTTTTACCCAAAACAATCACCCTAGGAAGAAAGAATTGCTACTTGGAATATGAGAAACACAAGGACTTTCAGTTCGATGATGACATTTTCATCCCCCAGAGAAGAATATACTTGGAAACAGGTCTGACAAGTAAACAGGGCGAGGCAACCCCTGCACCCTCAGCAATACTTCTCTCTGAGCACTTGCCTTTCACTGGACTTCCGGTATTTTGATTCCTGTTGCCACCACCAAGTCCAGCCCATAGTTCCTGAGGTGGGGTGGGAGAGAGGACAAAAGATAAATACTTACTCTCTTCTCAACTCATTAAGTATAATCACTCTCTTTTTTTTCCCTTAGCTCAGCTAAGACAGTCTGACATGCTCAAAATGAAATTTACCAAACACAGAAAAAACCTAAATGAAAATACATAAAATGATAGCACAAAAGAGGTGACTGATTTGAAGTTTTCTAATTACAGCAGAGCTTAATGGAGCACAAAATTCTACCATATTTCTGTCATTTTAAAAAAATTCAGAAGCACCTTCCACGGGGCTGGTCCCTCTCCGTTTCCATGTAAGATCACCTTCCCACTATGAAGAAGAAATCGCCAAGTCAACTCTCCTGAGTCAGAGCACAGGTAAACAGGATCCTTCCGCTCAGTCTTTTCTCTTTCAGAAGACCCGGCTCACATTTGCCATGAGGTGCTAGGTGGGCTCCTTAAGCCCCACTAATAGAGCCCATCTAAACCCAGGCTACCAGCTCCGCCCACTTCCTCCTCAGCATTCGGTGGGCCGCTCCGCCCATCCACCTACTCATCCATTATAGACACATTCTTTGGAGCTTGAATTTTAGAATTTATCATGACATTAATCACAAAGTGCCAACCTTTGAGAAACAATTGTATCCTCACATTCCTTTGAAATGCTCATGAAGATTGATGACTGGATTTCTGAACCTCTTGAAAACTCGGTCTCCCATGAAAACTCTATCCTAACATGATCTACTGCAGGACATTTACCCTAGGGCTGCAGTTAATGATTGGTGGTACCTGAGTGAAGCAGATGTCTAGCTTCTGACTCTCAATCTCACTTTGTATTCCTAATTCCAGGAACAACATTCCAAATACTTAAACCACAGCAGCCACTGAATTAGATCATTCCTATTTGAGACTTGTGGTTCACCTCAGGTTGTTGGTACAACAAGAACACCAAAATAACAACATCAGCATTAACAACACTGCTGCCTTATAGTACTGAAGTACTCTGTCATTTACAGAAGTTTTCTCGTCTCTCATTCTTGTTGGGTCAGCTCAAGGAGATCACCAGGACAGGGGTTATGACTCTATTCTTCCCTCTTCCCATGCTGCTCCTCCAGAATCATCTTACTTTCCCATCACTTCCCACCTCCATTACCTTGTCCCGTCACTTGTTTATGTCTCTCTACCTCCTCATCCTATTCTCTGTACCTGAAACACCACTTCCATCTCCTCCTTCACCTAGTGGAGTACACCTTCCGCCTTGTGAAATTTTTGTAATTCCCAGAATTCGATCTGCCCATGCATATCTCTTTATTTTAAAATCTGGGAAGAAACTTTATCTTTTTTTAGGCATAGCTCAAATTAATTACCATTTTGAACATTTTTTTAAAAATACACCATGATTTAGAATTGAAACAAAAAGTCATGAACACAAAATAGCCCAGACACAGGACAGCGGTGTGTGAATGTGGTGTGAGAAGAGCACGTTTTCATCAGTGTAGGAATAAATGCCAGCTACTGAGAAGACAGTTCTGGAGACAATAAGCTGTACTATCTTAGCAGCTTTCACAATAATTCCCGTTAAGAAAATTGCTTTCATCTGGGACAAAAAGAAAAAAGTACATTGATAAGCTCTTGAGATAGAAAATGTGCTTCTGAGGAAAGTTCCAGAGAGGTGGGGAAAACAAATGCATTGAAAATGAGAGTAATTTGGTTTTATTCCTCAGCAGAGAGGGCAGGAAAGGAAGAAAACAGAACTGCAAAGTGAAGATAAAGAGACATGACCCAACAAGATGGCGACAAGGTAACAGTCATAAAATGCCACTTCAAAGGAAAGTGGACAACTATTCTATGGCCAGTGAAGCCTGCTCTTCCTGATGGAAATTATTAAAAGACTCTCCATTCCTCAATCTGTATAAAAAGAGCAATAACAAAAGCTTGTTTAGAGGACTGTTTGAGTACCTTGAATTCCAGGGGAGAAAAATAGAATAGGAGCTATTTAAATGCCAGGAAATAATAATGGCTACTATTTCCTGAGATGGCTTGAGAACCATCCCCCATAGTGATAGTAATGAGTGTGATGTAGGCATTCTACATCTTCTTGATTATAAAAGATGTGACCAGTGTCTTTTTTTTTTTTTTTAATGTGGGTACTGGGAGTCAAACTCAGGGCCTCGCACTTGCCAGCAGGCACTTGTGCCGCTGAGTGATATCACCGGCCCTTTTTTTCCTTTATATGGGTACCGGGAGTCGAACTCAGGACCTCATGTTTGCCAGGCAGGCGCTTATGCTGCTGAGCCATATCACTGGCCCTGTGACCAGTGTCTTTGTTTTATCAACGTGGCCCCATGAACTGGGGATACATTTGTAAAGTGCCAAAGTACATAATGTTGTTTTAATCCCTGTGGTATTTATTTAAGTTTCATATTAGTCTCAGTAATATGCGTTGCATAATACTTCATACCAGTATTCAGTCTTCGATGCTACCTCACAGGTCAGGTTCACTATAGCCAGGAAGGAAAAAGAATGGTAGAACTTAGGAGAACCCCTGTCACACAGGCCCAGCAGGCTCCCTGTCATTATTGTGGCTCAGAGAGAAGAGGTAGGACATACTGAAGCCAATTTGCCATCCTCCCAGAAACCAACAACACCGTGTTTTGTTTTGTGTTTATTTTCACCAAATCTTCCTCCCAGAAGGTCAAGGATGCCTGCTACACTTCCTTAACAGACTAATCACTTCCTTCTTGGGTTTTGCTGTTTTTTCTTGTCTCTCACCAAGAGCATTATTAGGCAAATCAGAACAGAAGGTGGCCAGAACCTGGCCTGTGTGTCTGCCTTGCAGAGCTTCGAGTTAGAAGGACAGCGCCCCTCACCAAGTTCCTGGCATTTAATGATCACTCTGGAGGAAGCATGACCATCTGCCTTGGACTCAGTTGCGGGAGTCTGTTCTCAATGCTTAGGCTCATGGACGTGTGAATCACAGACCAGTGGGAATAGAAGCAAGGTCCAAACTGTAGCCTGGGCAGTGACAAACTTACGGTCAGAATAAAGCCCATCAGGATGCAGAGAGGACAGAGGCAGGTCAGTGCCTGCTCCTCAGGACCGGAGATAACAGTGCTGAGGTACTGGGTGGCTGAACACTCATCAAACGTCCCTCTAAGGCACAGAACAGAGACCAGTGAGAACCAGGTCCTTGAGGCTTCTTGGAAACCATTGGCCCCAGCACCCTTAATTAACTATGAGGGAGACTGAGGCCCAGAGTGGCCTCTGAACAGCAGCAGAGCCAGGCAGAAGTGCGCGTTCACGCTCTTGCACCAAACCAGTGTGACTACACAGCTCACTGGCTGAGGATAACCTAAGAAGGGTGGTGGTCATAAGTGAATGTTTCCTTGATTTTTTGGATAAGGAATCTACCCCTTAATCCAAAAACCCCAAAGGTAGATCATCAGCAGGCCTCCAGATAATATGGTTTACATCAAAACAACATTTATATTCTGGATGTTGTTTCAGTTGTGCCTTAAAATAAAACATATCTGTCTAATCTCATCGAGCTCTGTGCTGCTGGTTGCCATCAGAGAACAATAAGACAGTACTGATAGAGAGAAGCTGCAGAGAGGGTTCCGACTGTCAAGAAATCAGAGCAAGGTAGATGGTGGAAGCAAAATCCGTGTGACCACAAAGCTGGGCGCATCTCCCATGAACACAGTCCTTGCTCAGCTTCTGGCATGCTCAGCTGAGTGGAAAGGATGTAGCCAGATGGACTTAGACTCGATGTCACCGAGGGAAAGTCTTCCTCATTGCAGTGAAGACACCCACTCCTTCCTACTGCTCCCTCACAAATTTCTTTCAACATTATCTCTGACTTTCGCTCACATTCTGTGTCTAATCTACCAATAAACATCTGCTATATGGCAAGCTTTATTTACCTGTGATTTTCTGCCTCACTTCCCAACCCTACTGCACATAGAAACATACATTGCATAAACCCCAGCACCTGGAAGAGTGCCTATTAATTACTTAACAAATACATAAGGAATAAACAAAAGTACTGAAACTATCTGAATCATTGAATGAAGTTACTTCTCAAGGTCTCAGTTTCTATAGCTATACAATGTGATGTTGATGCCCACTTTGCAAGTTTTTGAGGAGATAGTCTGGCCATCCCTCAGGTTTTACTGTTTAAGATTCAGCCTTTTTTCTCATTTCTGATGATGATACCATGATGTAAGGTATTGGTGAATTGGTGAGATCAGTGATTTCCTCCCCAAAAATAGAAGGAAAGTAAAAAAGAAAGAAAGAAAGAAAGAAAGAAAGAAAGAAAGAAAGAAAGAAAGAAAGAAAGAAAGAAAGAAAGAAAAAAGAAAAAAAGAAAGAAATCTACTTCACCCTCTTGCAACTTCCAGGCATGTGGATTGGGAATGGTTAAATCTAGATTCGGCCAATCTAGTGGTTCTACCCGGAATTCTGGCTTAGAAGAATGGTGAGGACTCATTTAAGAATGGCTATGGTAATGTCTGGTGGCATATAATATGATGCTGTCCAAGCCATTCAACTATGAATGAAAGACGCTTGCTATATCAAGAGCCCTCTTAGACTTGGTCTTCGGAGACTATCTTGGCTTCTGCCTATGGTCCAAGGCTAGCCCTGCTCCTTCTCTTCAGATCAAGCTAGATCTCTATGTCTTCCATTCAGTGCTACTCCATCTTAGGCTAGCCAGACTCTGTTGTTTGCAGCCAAACTTCCCATAGTAGACGCAGAAGGAGCCATATACAATTTGTTGTGTTGATCCACACAAATGCCATCTACCAGCTGGTTCACCCATCTCCCAGCCACTTCAGGTGCTACAGCTAACAGCTTATACACTAGCTCTTGGAAAAATTGCATTGGGCTGATGGGACCTGACTCACCAAGAGCAACTTGGGGATTTTACCAACCTTCACCTCCCACATCCAGTGACTGACTGATACAGAGGTCAAAAGCTCACAACCTTTACATCAGAGTGAGACAACTCTCCAGTGTAGATTTTACTCTAGACTTCCTGTGAATCAGAAAGAGGCTACACCTTACATGAGATCACCTTGCTGTTCAGCTACTGCCTCCCCTATTCTGCTTTCCTCCTTCCCTGGGGCATGTTTCTGAAGAGCATGCCCTCAACACACCACGTGTGCCCACGTCCTCTCTCAGCTTCTACCTTTAGGACTCTGAAGTAAGACAGATCTTGACAGATAACCAGATCGTCAGAAATAAAATATTTATTTTAAAAATACTACGTAGAGCCTGGCAAGTTATAATGATGCCCAATAAGTAGAAACAAATACAAGTTGTGTAAGTCTGGCACTGTCAAACTGAATATCTGACATAACTTCCATGGCCATCTATATTGTACTCTATCATAAAAAATTCTGTAAGCCAAAAGCTTTTTCCCTATATATTCCCTGCTCCTTTCTTGTATTTTTCTCCTCTAGAGTGATCTAGAACACACCTGATACTACTTTCATAAGACAGCTGTGAAAACACCAGAGAGTAGCAACCTTCCTCCTTTACAGTTTTCACTTCCTTGATGGAAACATTCCAAGTGGAGCAACCACAGCTGCCTCGCCATCACAGCTCTGTCAAAGAAACTGTCCAGGTATCATCTTCACTTGTGAGGTGAGCGTTCTCTCCAACTAAACAATGAGTATGTTTACATGCTGGAACTGGTTCTGGCCAAAGGTGAATGGATTAAGGTGTCCATATCCCAGTGTGACCAAAATAGAGGCTAATCAGCAACTATGGTGTGACCTCATGGAAAATTCTAGATAAGCAAGGCCTGTGATAATTAACCATAGCAATCGGATGATATCTGTCCATTTTTTTTTTTAACTAGAGGGTAAGTAAATGGTGCAGGGTGGAGGCATAAACTAGATTCTAGGGGAAGCAGAAACTGACAGAATAGTTGAGCCACATGGGAGGTAAAGCCCAAGAACAAGAGCATGGGCTCTGGCTTTCCCAACCCTAAAGCAGAGCAACCCAAACACATTTGTTGAAAGCAGACCATGTTTCTCTTCTAGGGGCTGTGAGGCCTAATGGTGAAGATTTACCTGATTCCCAGTAAAGCCAGGGGCCTTGTTGCCACAGGTGTGTGTTCTTAAAGTAAATCCTCCATTACTTAATTTGAGTGAGTTTCTCACAAACAGGAGAAACTAGGTTCCACTCAATATCCTATTCTAATGCCCTTTGCAATACCGTGGATTCAGCTATATTTAGGTTCAAATTCGTGTCTCCAAAATATGTCTCCAAGATACAGTTTAGCACGTGATCTTAGATTATGACACGAGAAGACTGTTGCTGGGATATCAGCTCTGTTTCCCTACTCTCATCAGCTTTTATCCAGTGCCCTATGTCTGCAAAACCCACTTGTGTTTTGAACATCTGAGCTTCTTTGAAACTCCAAATGCACACAGTGTTAAAGGGCCCATTGTTGAAACATGCATGCCATCTGAACTATTTGCACAGGTCTTCAGACAGGGATCTTTAGAAGAAAATGAAAGTCACCACTGGATTATTATTGATGGAAAATTACTCAGTAGTTTTAAGCAATTGGCCAATGTTCGGGCTTTTTTAAAGTTAACTGATTCAAAAAATAAACAATCAAAAATAATAATATGAGGCATTGTCAGACATGGCAGATCTTGGGATGTCAAGTTTTCTTTCTCTTTTTTTTAACATTTTTTATTAGTACATATTTGTCATACATATTTATCACATTCATCATAGGGAATTTGTACCCATACAGTACATTTTAATTCTTTTTTTTTCCCATTCCCCTCCCCTCCCTAAAGCCCTTCTTCCCTCCCCATTTATAAAAGCTTTGTTTTCATTTTTTTCTCCTATTCACTTTTTTTCCCTTTTCCCTTCCTTCCCTTCCCCCTCTTCCTCTCTTCTTTCCCTTCCCATTTGAACATGTTCTTCTTACTTCCCATAATCTTGATTGAAATAAATCAGATACACAAGTTTAAATATGCCCTTGTTTCTGTTGTGTGAGGAACCCAAAGGGTAAATAAGGAGTATAATGGAGGACAGATACTGGGAAATCTTATTTTTAAAAGATGAGAAAACTGAGGCCCTGTGATGTGTGGCTTGCTGGGCCACATGTACCTGGGAGAGCCATTGCTATCGTAGAACTGTCCCAACATCATGCCTCCAAGGCTCATTTCATTAAAATCTGTTTCTCTACACTCTCCGGGAGCCATGGAGCTGATTAAGTAACACCAGACAGTGTGTGAGTAGCCCTCCTCTGTATTCATCATCTCACTGATTTTTATTCTGCATGACTCTAGGGGGAAAAAAATGCAACCATGTCATTTTGGAGAAATTTCACGGAGGTCCCAAATGTTTTCAGTGTCCAGATCCGTCCTGATAAGTATATTAAAATCCACTGAAAAAATAGCTGCTGATCACATAGTCTGAGTCAGGACCCAAGACAGGCACTGTAGTTTTCTTCCTTCACGGACTTCAGATTAGAGAATGGAGACAAGCATGAAATGAACAGTTAAAACTCAACGAGGTAAGTGAACAGAGGAGATTTCTATGAAGTCTCTATGAAGTGTACAAATATACTCCTGCCTTGCCTCTCCTTATCAAAGGCATAGCCTAGTTTACATTTCCATTTCCTATAATGAAACAGAGACTGGCCCTGACCCATTAGCTCTAAAGTGTGACACTTGCTCCATTAATGTTTATTGAATTTGGCACTTGGTACTTGAAAGGATACTGGTCAGCATGCCCTCAGCAAAATAGCAATTAACCTAAGTAATGCAAGCAAGAGTCTATGCTAAAGTAGTTATTCACCCAAGTGGAAAACACTATGTACATATTCATGTATTAGGAAGTCATTGAGTGAAAGTTAACATCTTTTTGTGAAGCCCTTCAAGAAAGGTGGGGGCCGGGGTGGGAAGATGCAGCAGATAGCTGCCAGATGGCGAGAAGGAGGCAGTTCCTGACACAGCCTTGAAACAGAGACGCTAGTGTGGGAAAGTGAGAGCAAACTGACCCCATCAAGCAGAGAGAGTGGGCAAGGCGAGAGTAAAGACAGGGAGCAAGAGAAGGGATCAGAACAAATACTGTTGGGTGGGTGGAATTTGTGTTTTGCATCTGAATGTGTGACTCTGAAGAAGGCAAAAGATAACCACGTTGGCTGGAATGAAATAGCCTTTGCCCATTAGGGGACCAGTCTCTCTGGGTCAGTTCTTGGACTGAAATCTCTCATTTTCTGATGAATGCTATCCAGTGGCTCACATCTTCACAGAACAGAAACTCCTGCAGAAGGTGATAATTCATCCACTCACCAGAAGGCCCTTGAGTGCTTACAAAGTGCAGTTCTTGGAATGAAAGCAGCAGTTTGATTGCACAAGAGCCAAAGCCTTCCATCTCATAGCTTCTTCATCGATGATCTGTGGGTTGAGGATGACACATATGCTGGGGATACTGAATGTAAATTAGTACATTGGGTGGCAGACAGGTGACGCTTAATAGACACTGCAGAGAAGGCTTGTCTCCATCCTCCTACCTACATATGTCCTCTTGCAAAATAAAGCTGGCCAGAGACTAGGTGAGATAGGTTGGTTATTTGAAAAAGTTAATAAAATTGGGATTACCTTAAAATTAGATCTTCAGAGCAGCTCTACCAAAAAAGATAGGAAAAGATAGAACCTAATTTATGAACACCCCATGTCATGGGAGATAGGCTCTAAAACCAAAGTAGAGGTGGTCACGTTAGGTAAGGCAACTTCCAGAGCCGTAGTTGTCAGATGGGGTTCGGCTGAGCCCTTGACATTGCGCACAGACTTCCACATGTACCAAGGATGGGAGATGTGGGGCGGGAACTCACCCTTTGGTCCCTGAACTTCTACTTCTGCTTCAGTCATAATAGCTATGGTTTTATCTATTTCACATAACAGGTTGCCATAGACAATCTCAAATAATGAGAGTGTTCAGAAGGTTTGAAAAGCATTACATATAGACACTTGTTGTCCATCTTTTTTTACCACTAAAATTGAATCTCATTATTCCCAGAAGACTTATTGCCTTGGTTAGGTATTCAAAGCCCTTCATGGTCTGGCATAAACCTTCTCCCAATTTTTTTCTATAGCATCTTTCCCACGCTCCTTACCCACCAGCCAGACAGAATTCTCAACTTACATCATGCACTTGGCCGTGGTGTTCTCTGTGTTCAGAATGGGCTTCCTGCTCTTCACCAAAGTCACATTGTTAAAAGTAAGGCACGCGTCCAGATCCAGCTCAAAGATGTTCTTTCCTACACTGCCAGTCCTCTGTTTTGATAACATTTGCCACCTTTTCTAAAATGGTGCTTATCAAGTCGTAATTAGCTGTTGACAGATCAATTTCTTCTATTAAACTGTGAGATTCTCAAGGGTAGGAACAAAAAATATATATATAATGTTTTTTTCGCTGAAGCTTTGCTGGACGCTTGCTGCATGCCTACCCCTTCTAAACATTTTCACTGAAACTACAGTGACCAGTAGTACCCACCAGATGGCAGTATGTGGACACTATACCCTTACCAATGATGTGGGAGGAGAAGGGAGTTGTAACAAGTTACCTTTCATCTCTGTCCTTAGAGACAGAAAAAAAGATCTTTGCAGACAGAGGTCTTTTCACTGGTCAGTAGAATTGACACCCCTGAGTCGGAATCACAGGTAGCCCTGTATTCCTCATATGCTGCGGTTTTCTGAAAGCATTTCCCCATGTAGGCTGTAAAAGAATTATATTTTTCTGTTTCCCAAGGTAAAGGAACTTGGATTAGAGTTTGATCTCCTCAAGTAAAAGGTGACCATCTTTTCAGCACTTAGGAAGAAAGGCCACCGACACCCACTGATTTCTGGCATCTGGTGAGGTTCCTTAACCTTCTGCCCACCCCCGTCTGCCGGACCCAAGCAGCAAGAAAAATCAGCCAAGCATTCAGGGCTTAGGTTTTTTTCTTTTTTTTTTTCCTAAGTTCCATTTGATTTTGACACATGATAATTATGCATATTTATAGAGTACGATGTGATCATTAGATACACGTGTACATTGTGTAATAACCCAATCGTGGTATTTAGTGTATCTGTCACCTCATTTATCATTTCTTTCTGGTGAGAACATCCAGAATCCTCTCTTCTAGTTGTTTTGAAATATATACTACAATGTTGTTAACTATGGTCACACTGTTGTACTACAGAGCACCAGACTTTCTTGCTGTTATCTGACTATAATTTATGCATTGGTCAATCTCTCCCTGTCATCTCCTCCCACTGCCTTCTTCAGCTTCTGGTAACCACTATTCTACTCAGCACTTCTATGAGATCAGCTTTTTTAGATTTCACAAATGAGTGAGATCATTTCTCCAGTATTTGTCTTTCTGTGTCTGGCTTATTTCAATTAAGTAATGTCTTCCAGACTCAATCGTGTTTCTGGAAAGACAGGATTTCATGGGGTTTTCTTTTAAGGCTGAATAGTATTCCATTGTGTATGTATGTACAAATTTTCTTTATCCATTCCTCCATTAATGAGCACTTAGGATGATTTCCTACCTTGGCTATTGTGACCAGTGCTGCAGTAAACATGGGAGTACGGACATCTCTGCAACATGCTGATTTCATCTCCTTTGGATAAATGCTCAGTATTTTAAGGCCAACATCTCTCCTGGGTTCTGACCTCTTTCCTCACTGGAGAGCACTGTGCTAGTCAGGAGACCCAACAATTGTCTTTCCCTTTCTTCCAGGCCAGAATTTGGAGGTAAATCTACTCAGAGAACCCTTGGTTTCTCTTCACTTGCAGACCTTATGTTGGTCTCTGGAGCTTCTCAGAAGCAAAGAGGCTCCCAAATGGAAGACGCCCCAATCCAAGCAAAAAACAAAGACAAGTTCCCATTGACATTTGAAGTTAAAAAAAAAAAAACTCCCAGTCCAAAAGGGCCTAATGTTGCTACTTCTTTTCTGGCTCCCACTATTACTACTGTGAAATCTCTGTTCTCTAGGCAAATGCTGTGACTGCTGGTACAATAATAAGTAGAGAACAAGAAGAGGTGGCTGTGGCCCTCACTGCCATCCTCAATCCTCCAGCTCCTCCAAATTTATCTGATCCTATGGCATTTTTCTTGCTTCACTATTAGAATATGGAGCTAGAAGACTGCTCAACCTCTCTTAACCAAACAGGCCTTTTTTTTTTTTTTTAGCTCTAAAGGGATCTGGCATTGTACCCCGGAGATGGGACTCCTCGGATAACTCTGTCCTTCCATTGATAAAATGCCTTATTTTTACAGGTAGACTAATGATTAAGACACAACCTCTAGAGTCAAGCAGATCTGGGGTTGAATTCTGTCGCAGTCACATCCTGACTCTCTGATTTTGTTTGAGTTACTTAGTCTTTGCAAATTTTAGCTCCCTCAACAATGAAAGGGAGAAAATATATACATACCTTAGAGGAATGCTGTGTCAATTAAGTGACAAAATAAGTAAAGTGTTGAGCAGAGTATTCACCTACAGCATGGTAAATAAATAGTAGCAGTTACTATTAGTATTAGCATCTGCAGATGTACAGTGGAGAAAGCTCAGTCTCCCTGGAAGTAATTATTTTGGGAAGTGGTACTAGGGACGGAACCCTTTGCATCAAGCTACATCCCCAACCCCCAACTGCATTTTTTGAGACAGGGTCTCACTAAATTCTCAGTGTTGCTTTCAAGCTCACAATCTGATGTTACATTCAGTACAACTCCAAAATTCTAAACCCCCGAACCTCTTCATAAATCGGGCCAGGACCCGTTGTTTAAATTAAATCTATTTATTCTTTCATTCAGTAGGATTGGCTTAGTTCCTAGGCTGTGGCAAGCTCAGGGTAGGCTGTGAAGATCTAAGGAGGTAATGATCTCTGTCCTCAGAAAGCTCATAGTGTATAGAGGAAACCTGCCCCAAAGAAATTATAACAGTGGGATCAGTGCACAGACCTGGGTTAGCAGAAGATGCAAAACACAGACAAGGAATGAGCTTGAGTCCCTGACACTCCACAAGGTGCACTTATGAGGTCTTTTTTCATCTAATTCTTGCCTTCCTGACAATATCTATTCCAGCCAACATTTGCCTTTCTGAGCATCCATGACGTGTCTCATACCTCTAGTCTTGACACTGGCTCGTCTCTCTGAAGGAAACAACTTCCTGCCTGGAAAATTATCCTCCAAGTCTTCCTCATTCCCTCAAGGAGACAGGGGTTCCTTCTACCTCAAGCTATGAGGAGTATCCTTATATTTTGGCCACCAGCGCTTAACTCAGTGCCCAAACAAAACCAACGTACAGTAACATGACACACAGACAAAGCCTCAGTACTTCCTTCCTGCAGCTAGTGTTGCCTGCGTTGCAGTCAGTACAAGAAAACCACTGACCTAAAGGAGCATCCTCCACACCCCGGGCCACCCAGACCCCTTATAGGGTGGTTCTGACTGCTCAGTGAAGTTTTCTAACATCATCTAAACTTTCTTCCTTTTAATTCTCTCCAATTTTAGCCCAGCTATGCCCATTAAAACAATGTAGAATAAACTTATCCATACTCTCTTCAACATAAAGTCCTTATATACTGTATATATAGAACGATCAGACAGATATAATATCAACACAAGCTCTGCCTTCATGCTTTTCTTATTTCCAGACATGCATGGCTAACTAAGCCATTATTAATGCGCATGTTTTACAAGTCTGTCATGATCTAAAAGCCTTTGGAACCTGATGTCATAAACCTGGTCCTGATGCCTCCAAGACCATTCCCATGACACAAATTTTAATTTTGCTTTGTTTTATTGGGCTGCCTTCACTTCTGTGTTCTAGAAGCTCTAGATAGGAATCTTTGATGGTGGAAATTATTGCAATTAATTTGTTAAAACTTGTGGTGAACATGACGCCAGTCCTCTTTAAATTCTCATGTTGATCTGTAAAGGCAAACAGCGCAATTGCTACTTTACAAGTGATGAGTCTATATTCTCAGAGGGATGAAGTCCCTGCTCAGTGTGAACTAGCTGTGATGTTCCAGAGAGAAGAAACAAGGTCAGGCCTTTCTTCTTCCACAGTGGGAGCTCTTTTCCCCACAGCATGCCACATGTGTGCACATCTGTGGTATTTGCTTTTTAAATAATTTTTATTGATACATAATAATTGTACATATTTATGAGGCAAAATATGATGTTTTGATTCCTGTATACACTGGGTAATCAGTGTATCTATTACTTTGAAATATTATCATCTCTTTATTGTGAATACACTCAAATTCCTCTTTTCTAACTATTTTGAGTTATATATTATTGTCAATTATATTCACCCTACTGTGCCAAATAACATCAGAATTTATTCCTCCTACTAAACAATACCTTTATATACATTGACTGACTTTTTCTTCCTCCCGTTTCTCCCCGTATTTTTTTTTATTTTAGTTTGCTGTTATCTGCAAATTTGGACATTTGTTCTTTGAGATAAACTTGAGGTTATTAATAAAAAAAATATTGAACATAAAAGAAATGGCTTCCAGTCCTCACCGGAGACCTCCTTCCTGTTTACATGGAACTTTATCAAGCCCTAAGAGATATTTATGCTTCCCCAACCCTGAGGCTGGTGAGTAGGACATGACCCTGCTCATACTTCACCAACAAATACACAATCACATCACAGGAGGCCACATGAAGCCCATTGCGGAACTTCCTCATCCTGCGATTTGCCACCTTAGTAGAGTGATACGAACATGAAGTGGGGTGTCTCTCACATAAGCTGTTTATAATAAACTCACAATAACTTCTAGTGATTAGTGGCTGTTCTTCTAGAGGTCCATGAGTCCATTGTGTAAAATATCTTCCAAAAGTTCAGCAAGAACCAAGATAAAACTCACAGTATCTCCTGAATTCGGGGTATTAGTATGATCAGATGTGAAGAAATCCTCTCGATTAAGAAGAGAAATTCTTGTGAAGCAAACAAAATACAGTGCTGTCTCCTCCCAGGGCTATGGAGGTACACACCCATCTGTACCCACCTCATGCTCTGTGTACAGCAGAACCACCAAATTCTTCACCTTGAAGGATGTGGATCCCTGGGTGCCATCTGCAGGAGACAGAGCTTCCCTGCCATAGCGTTTTGTCCAGGAGGCCATAGGGAATGTCTGACTGCTTATGGTGTGTTCCCAGTGGCAAAAGCATTGCAATACCTCGAGAAGTACTTGCTATAGTGAACAGGGAGAATATGATCATGAGAATATGCATAATCTCAAGAGAGGGAAACCAAAGTTTTCAGTTCATACTAAAATATACATGATGGATATGAGAACCTGTCTGGAAAACAAGTCTTACCAGAAAACTGTGGAAAGAGACCCTGAAGATTCCTAAAGGAGGGTAGAAAAGCCACAGAGAGAGGAAAAGAAGAGGAATAGTGGAGGCTTACGAAGATTGCATTGGAAATGATGGAATAATCCTGGTGCTGGAGACAGAGAGCCAAGGTGAAAATTTTCAGTATCACAGTATTAACCTTTTGCCATTGAACCAATCTTGCTCCTTAGAAGAACTCCATTTCCAAACTGGCAGAAGAGACCAGTTCAAATCTCACAGAAGTGGTGTGGGCATCAATCGAGGTAAAGGATAGGAAGGCATACTATTAAATCAGCATCACCTACCCCCAAATCTCTGTGGGGGAAGCCTTATTTAGGATGGATTGAGCAGTTACTTCCTAACCATAGACTCCCAGGCTAACTTAAAAAGATCTTGACTTAGGATAAGTACTGACCTCCACTGGGTTGAAAAGGCAGACGGTGCTTACTCAGCACTGGACAACAAAGGGACACAGCCGTCAAAATACTCAGGCAGCTGCAGGTTCCTCTCAGCTATGATTCTGCACATCTTAAACTAAATGTATAATCTGTCCCACAGAACTAGCTTTGCCTCCCAACATCCCTATTTGTTATTGATAGAACAGTATCCATGACACTTGGGCCTTGACTTATCCTCATTGTCAAGCCTTGAAGTACATAACCGTCATTCTGAAAAATCCTTCCAGTATTGTGAGCTTAATACCCTCATCTGCAGAATGGAGATAATATCACTGCCCCTAATTTGTATTTGCATGTTATAAGAATCAACTGATTGATACAAAAGTTTTCTTTTGAAACTTTAAAATACTATAATGAAAAAATAGTCTTAACAATTACAATGTTATTGGTCTAAACTTAAGACAGCTTGGTCTCACTGCCACAGAGAAAACTGAATCAGAAAAATCTCATATTTAATAACACCAAAGATAATGGTTCAAAGAATCATAACTACCACTTATGTAATTGTGCTTCTTGTTCTCTAGTTAAAAAACTTGAATCTACAGAGTTCTGGTGCTGAAAGAATTACGAAAATCATTCCCACATTAAAGGTGTAAATTTTTTTTTAAAATATACTACTGAGATGGTAGGAAGTCAGCTGACATTAAAGTAGGTTTGGAAGTGTTTGGTTTGTCTAATTAAATAGAGCTAATGAGTTTCTCCACCAAGCCCGAGTGCTGGGCTATAGTCTAACAGGCCGCCAATTTCTGTGATCTCAAGAAGGGGTGGCCAACTGGCAGCTGAAAATAATCTGTGTCATGGGGTGACTCATTCTTCACACCTTTGGGTGAAACTTTCCTGGCAGATGCAGGAGCAGGTTGCCTGCACCCTGCAGGGGCCGAAGTAGGATCCACTGTGGTCTTCAGAAACTGCTGGCCTCTCACTTCAAGGCCACAGCATCCGGTCACTGTGTCAAGAGGCAGAGAAAACCACCAAAGATCCTGCGTCAGAGCTGGGACCATAGTAGAAAAGGAGATAGTTTAATTTATTAAGTTTTTTTAATAAGAATTAAAGATGAGATTGGAGAGTAGGATATAGAGATATAAGAGGCATGCCTCTGCATACCTCTTAAAGCTTACCAATCACATGCTTTAGAAAGAAAACTTAGCATTATCCTCATTGCCATGTGCGGACTCCAGATATAACCAACTCCTAGTTTGCTATTTATGATTGGTCCAACCACGGTCTCCACTTCATGCCACTTTCTAAAGGCTCAGGCCCTGACAAGGCACCAGAGTGGAGCTCCCGTTGCAGTGTTGGTACACCTCTCTCAGGGATGGTGCTCCTGTTATGGAAATGGTGCGTCTGTCACAGGGATGGCGCACCTGTCACAGGGATGGCACTCCTGTCACAGTGATGGCACATCTGTCATAGGGATGGCGCACCTGTCACAGGGATGGTACATCTCTCACAGAGATGGCACACCTGTCACAGGGATGGCTCTCCTGTCACAGAGATGGTGTTCCTCTCACAGGGATGGGGACAGCACTCCTGTCACAGGGATGTAGCACCTGTCACAGGGATGGGGCACCTGTCACAGGGACGGCAGTCCTGTCACAGGAATGGCACTCCTGTCACAGGGATGGCACACCTGTCACAGGGATGTTGCATCTGTCACAGCGATGGCCTCCAGACTGTGTCCTCGTACAACTCCACTGTGCTGTGTGCTGTCCCTTTGGCCCAGATGACCTGTCTTTCTTCTGCACATGGTTACCCTTCCTTAGGAGGCCACCTGTTCTGCAAAGCCCTCCCTGACCCCCTTTCCTGTCACTCTGCCTCTTCCAACTCCTCAGAGTCCTCAAGTGCAGCTCCTCGTGCAGGTCTTCGCACACAAAATTCCCTGCATCTTTGTTTCTTATTCTACACATGTGTACTTGGAGAATCATTCCCTGATGTCCCATCCACATCTAGATCATCAGTACCCCCATCTAATTTTCTACTTAGAATCCTGGCTTCTCCTTTCATAAGATTTATCAAAGCTTTTAAATGATATGCAAGCATTTGTGTGTGGACTTGATCAAATCCACACATGGAAACACTTGAGACTGTAACTTCGATAAATTGCAAGACCTATGTGTTTTGTTCTTCATTATAGAAGCAGCACAAACTGAGAGCTCAGTAAATATTTGTAGAACAATCCCTCTCTGTCCTCAAGGTGCTCACTTAATCCTTGAGTAAGGCAGTTATTTGCTTGCTTCCTTACCTCCTTTCCAGACTTAAAGCCACTCAAGATGCACTGAAGTGGTCCTCAGAGCACCTGTACTTGGCTTTTTCGTTGATCATATCAGCCTCTTTCTTAGTTGACTCTAACCCGTCCACCAGTTCCTCAGTGCAGGAGCAGCTTCTTAGCCATATCCCTGGTGTCTGATACTGCATCTGGCTCACAAATCATTTTTAAGCACATGAAGGAATAAATGACTAGAATCATGTCCCTCATTTTGTCCTGACCTCTGAAAGTACTCTCCAAATACTGGAGGAATGCTGCATGCCAGCGCTCCGGCGTCTCGTACACCTTCTGTGCATGTTTCCAGCTTGGAGCACATCCAACAAAACCTACAAAACTTCAGATTTGCAGCATAGAGGCATAACAAGGGCAATTACTTCCTTGAAAAAAAAAGATTTTTTTTCTCTACAAAGTGATGCAAGGACCCATAGGCATACGGCTCCTCCTCACTCACCCCCCATGAATTGAAAATATGAAGTGATTGATTGAAAACTGCTATTTCCAAATTTACCAAGGAGAGGTCTGTTTTATGAAGCTTGATTACTTGTGTGTAAACGGGTTCAAGCTGTGTTGACAAAACCAGGCAAATCCTCACTCACCACGAGGTAGGACTAGGCAGGTGTCATGGAAGCTCCAACTCCTGGATCAGCCAGTCCTGCTGTCCTGCACAGAAATAACCATGCACACCCCAGTCTGGTGAAGGGACTCTGCTCTGTGTCATCAGAAGGGGTGAAAGGAGCCAAAGAAGAGCGGAGAGTGCTCACAGAGCACATGATCCGAAGGAGAGCACCAAATTAGACTTTCTTTCCGTGTCCAGGAACACAGGCTCAAGGTAGAGGTGACACTTGTGTTTACTATAAAGAAAAGCTATTTGACAGAGTCACACAGAAGAACATGGGCTGTCTCAGAGGGGACTGTCACTCTGACACTAGAAGGGGGCAAGACAAGAAAAAGAGAACAGCAGGCAACGTTGTGGAAGGTGTTTAAGCATCATATTTTGGAATAGGATGGCGAGGAAGAGGCTACTAATACAGATGGCCATCACTGACTGAGGCAGGTGTGATACCTAGGCCTTTAATCCTCCAAAGTACCCAAAGTTGTAGGGCACCTTTATTTCCATCCATTTCACCACTGAAGAAACTGAGGCACACTCAGCTTCAAAATGTGCTCAAGTCGCCAAGCTATGGAGGGATAGGGTCAGGGTTTGATCCTAGCACCTGGGACTAGAGCCTGTGTTTTTAGACACAAAGTATGCTAAACATCATTACCAACATCACTATTCTAGGATTCCTTCCATATTGAGATATCAAGAAATATAAGTAAACCAGCCTTGTATGTAACTAATGCAGCCGAAGCCTTCACCTCCTTCTTTGTCCTCCAATGTAATTGCTATGTTTGTGAGTACGGAGCACCGAGCTGGTTTTCAAGTTTGCTGTGCGGCTCTGTGTGTATGTGTGCCTGGATCTGACAGGGCTAGTTCATTTCAAATAACCAAGTATGTCTTTGGACAGCTCTTGTCAAGATCCAATAGAAGCGCCAATTCCAAAAATATGTTCCTTTAGTGGTTTTTTAGGGTTCTCTGCTCCGCACGGATTGACAATGTGGTAACGAGAGACATTCTGGAGACTGGATTTAATGCAACCATATGCTAGACAGAATGAGAACCCATATTGCAGCAGACCAGCCGGTACATTTCCATGTTAACAGAAGCTTGATTGCAAATTACATTTAGTCTCAACAGCTCAGTTCACTGCACACAGATGCCGTGGGGGACTGTAAAGTTAGCGAGATGTGGGGGAGGACGACTAACATTTTTTTTTTTTTTTTTTGGAAAAAAAAAATCTTTTAGCTGATAGAATGCCAAGGAGCAGCAGCACTGATGCTGAAAAGAAAATGCTGCTATATTTGTTTTGCCAGAAAAGGAAAAATAATCATTGTCGTGAGTTGTTAGTCAAATTATGAATACGGACTCGGCTGGTAATTGTCTGATAATGCAAACAGCGATATTAGGATTGTCAGATGCTGTGCGTGCTGTTTGACAGCTAACATGTACGTGCTCTCAGAGGAGCTGGTTCACTCATTCCAAATGGCAGGCAGACTAAGGGGAGGTGATTAAAGACAACTCTCCTCTCTCCCGGCCTCATGACCAGAGCTGGATAGGGATCAACACCTCCCCCACGCTTAGTAGAATCTGAAGAATTGTGAAAAGAGCACCATGTGGGTTCAGATGGCAGATTCATATTTTATTTGCTGTGCATCCCTAGACAAGTCTTGTAACTTCTCTGGGCATAGGTTTCTCCATTTCTAAAATAGGAATAATATTTTCATCCATGTCTTCCTCCTAGGGTTATTGTGAAAATCAACTGAGAATCCGTGTGTGAGCATGCAGTCAACCACCTAATGCTCTATAAAGGTTGGGATTAAGTTGTCTACTTGGTGGATTTTCTTTATGCACAATTTTAAGAGCTGAGTTAAAATTATTTCTTGTCCACTTTTTTCATGGTAGGAGCAGAGATTTTTCATCTAGGTGCAAGCATCTTTCAATTAGAATCATCCATCTTTCTTCTGGCTACAAGGCACCTCTTACCTAGAGCACTCTCTGACTCCTTGATCACATGTTTTTCCCCAGGGAAGTCTTCAAGAAGGCTTTCAGCAAGTCCTCTCATGTATGCATAATGCCCTCATTCTCTCCATCCCTCTGCAGTCCAGACTGCCAGCTGTGGAAGAGATTTTTCTGTTTAACAGTGTGTGTTCTCTCCTTAGTTGCTTGGTTGATAAATTGGCTAGTTCACCTTACAACCCAAGTGGTCATCAACTTTATCTCACTATACAATGTTCTGTTATCAGAAACACAATAGGTGTCTAATCAAACATTCCTTGAACCCTTTTAGAAAGTAAGAGGCAAAGCATTAGCCTGATCACATTTGAGTTCAATTCAGCCAGTCAATAAGGGTGTGCGACAGACACAAATGTAGAATCTGTTCTCAGATCTGGATGCTCACATCAAACATTGAGATTTGTACAATTTAAGGGCACTCCGTGGGGTTCTAGGTTTGCAAGGAAAATCTTGCTCTGTTTTTTATTTTGTTTTCAAAATGGCTGTTGCTATTGTTAACTGTTTTGGTTTTGGAGCTCTTCTCACCCAAACATGCACATTGGGGTTTTCAGTAACTGCTTTGTTTTGTTGTCTGCTTAATTTTGACAAGTGTAGCTTCTCTAGTTGACTCTTTGACATTCTCATTGGCATTAGATAATTTTATTGTGGATATCCTAGAAGATACTCAAGGATTTCTTAATGGTTTTGAAACAGACAGTAGCAAAATAGAGTCCTAGCTTGGGTATGGGAAGCCTACGTTTGAGTCTTGGCTCTACCACCTACTGGGAAAAATTACTTCACTTTAGTGTTTAAAAGAGGAATAAAAATATGAACTCTACTCTCTAGACTGTCAGTCCCTTAGGGCTAAAATCATATTCATTTTGTTCAAAATTTTATCCCTGTACCTATCCTGGAGCCTGATATGTCCTTTATCCTCAACGAAGATTAAGTGGCTAGACGATGGTTGTTAAGAGCCCAAACAAGGTAATAGACATAAAATCACTCTGTAGATTTTGTAGTGCTGTACACTAGGAAGTGTTATTATGGCACAGATAGGTAGTGCATGGACTGTCCCCAAGCTGAAGAGTTACTTGGCTATTTTGGGATACTAGAAGATATTTTCAGTATAATATCATTGCTGTGGCTCAGGGTTCTTCTACAGATAGAAAGCAAGGCAGAGAAGTGATGATATCGTACAGATATGAAGAGAAGACAAGGTAGTATGTATTGAAGAGGGGTGGGATGTTCCTAGGTAGAAATTGGTTACACCTAAGAGAGGAATCCTATTCTTACTTGTTATAAGAAAGCAAGTTTTATTATTGGTCGAAGCCATTGGAATCTAGGGTTGGAAAATATTTTTCTGAAAGAGTCACTATTTCCTAAGATGTTTTGTATTTCTCTACAATCTCACTAAGTCGGAAAAATTGACAAAAGGCAGAACATGTTGAAGTAGATCATCCAGTTGACATTTGAACCAGTTGAATTTCTCCTCTGATAGATGGGAGGCTGAGAGGAAATGATGTGTCTGAGGTAACTCAGATAGATGATATCCAGCACTACCCACATTTGTTGTGTTGTGTTGTGTTGTGTTGTGTTGAGACAGGGTTTCTCTATGCAGTTCAGGCTGGCCTTGAACTCACTTTGTAGCCCAGGCTGGCCTTGAACTCCCACCAATCCTCCTGCCTCAACCTCTGGAGTGCTGGGGTTATAGGAATGCGCCACCATGCTTGACACTTCTAGCCACATTTTTGACACAGCTTTCCAAACCACTGAAAACTATGGGCTATAGCAAGAAAGAAGATAAAGCCAACACCCAGAAAGAACAAGAGCAAAAGTCATAGAACATCCTAGGCCCCTGTGGTTCTATTGCTTCTGAGTCCTGCTTGGCTCCAGACCTATCTTCTCTCTTGCCCTGAGATTCAGATATACTCGCATTCTTTTTTTTTTTTTTTTTTTTTTTTTTGTGGGTACCGGGGGGTCGACCTCAGGACCTCGCGCGCCAACAGGCACCCGTGCCGCTGAGCGATATCACCGGCCCCTTTTTCGTATGTGGGATCCGGGAGTCGAACTCGGGCCCTCGCGCTTGCAAGGCAGGCGCTTACGCCACTGAGCCATCTCACCGGCCCTATACTCGCATTCTTAAAATACATTTTTCTTTGTTGTCCAGCTAGAAAAACTGGTGTCTGCTACTTGGATCCAGGAGTCTTTAGGAAGCCTAACCACTTGCTGGAAGCTTCCTGGGAGTTCATGTATCTCACAGCTCCTAGCACAATGCTCAGATGTAGGATGTAGGATGTAGGTTGTCAATGCTGAAGCTTTAGGAAGCTTCCCTAATAATGCCTCTCTAGAAGGAAATTTCATATCCCTGAAGTCTTCCCCCATAAGGACCTTGCACGACCATTGTCAATGTGCCTGTCACCTATCCCTTTCTAAGCCAATATCCTAATGTCTCAGCATCACACCTCTGTTTCCCATCTAGATCTAAGCAGCAGTGCTAGCAATAAAGAGGCTGAGCTCCCCGCACCAGAATCTGCAGCTCATTTATGGCACGAAGTTCTTCAGGCATCAACCATAAGTTACTCAATCAATGCTGAAGGAAGTGAAAGAAGATAGTCAACATTCTAGACTCTGGTGTCACAGAGATGAGAAACATATGCCTTCCAGTTCTTAAAAAGCTGAGAATTTGTTGGCAGTATAATTTGTTGTAACAAACACGCAACGAAAATATAATTTAAATATTACAATAATTCAAGTAGATAGTCTTCTGAGTTCTCAGGGGTTATACTAGGCCATGAGATCCAAGAAGGGTTTGGATAGTAGGAAACATTTGAATTGGGCCGTAACACATGCGTAGGATTTCCCCAGATGGTAAAAGTCAGAAATAAGGGCATTCTAAGCAGAGGAAATAACAAGTTCAGTGACAAAGAGGGGTGGACAGATGTGACAATGATAGGGGATTAGAATTCATCTGGAAAGGCTTGGCCAGTTTTCCCAGAAGATGCTCTGGGGGATAAATGTTCCATTGTTAAATGTTTGGAAAATATATCCTATTTGGAAATTTAAAATGCGGACTTGCCTATCAAAAGCTCTAAGAAGTCAGAGCCTAGATTGATAGTCTAGGGAAGTATGGCAGAGGGCCTCAATAAATCAATAGATGTGAATATAAAAGAGAATGGATGGATAGACAGATGGATGGGCAGATGGATGGATGGATGGATGGATTGATGGAGAGAGATTTCAGAGGAAGCATAATCAGGTCTTACTAAATGCAGAAGAAAAATGCATGTAAAAGGACCAGGTCTTCGCATGTTGGACTTAGCAGAGGGCAACGCAATCTGAGAAGAAAAGAGAAATGTCTGAGGAAGGTAACACAGGTTTTGCTTCAGTCGTGCTGAATGAGAGCTGACTATAGCACAAGCATGTGAAATGTCAAAAGACAAAGGACAACGCAAGATCTAGGATGCAGAAGTGGTCATGTAGTTCAAGATGTTGCTAAATAACTACCTAGAAAATATCAAACTTTGGACAAGGTATTGGATTGGATGGACCCTCAAGGTCCATTTTGGCCCAGATTTTTTGTGATTGTATGGTCAGAGAGATCCACACTAAAAAGTGTAGATGATCCAGTCTTTTCCTTCTGACCACAGCCAAGTGCATAAGCTCTGCAGCTGGTCGTGGAAGTACTGACCACAAAGAGGAGCTCAACAGCTGCATACACCCCAGTGAAAGGAACTGGTCTGAAAGCAATATGTTTAGTACAATTTCGCAGTGACCCCAATAAAATGATTTCCTTCTGTTGGCCTAGCCTCACTCAGGAGAAACAATGAAAACACAGTATATTCAAGAACAAACATAGAAGAATGATCAGGTTCCTTGCAACATACTTCACTGACCCTCCCTAGACATCAGTAAGCCTAGTAGAGCAGAGAGAACATTGGGCTGGAAGTCAAGTGGCTAAGGTTCCAGTTCTGACTAGATCATAAATCACTGCACATCGTTGTGAACATTACTTACTTTCTAAATGCCTCTTAACACATCTGCAAAGTGTGTTGAAAATAACGGTATCAGCTGCTTATACTTAGGGCTGTTAGGAGGGCTCAATGAGATGAGTTTCTTTGTGAAACATATCATTAGTATAGGAATCTTCTTGTTCTAAAATGTTGACACCGGGAAGGGTCCTGGACACTGAATAATGTAACACATTTTTCAGATGAGGAAACCAGTGCATAGAGAGGCCAGGTGATTTACCCAAAGTCAAACAGACAGCAAGGGTAGTAGAGCTGTAAGACAAGCATCACTATATTCTGAAGAGCTTTGAGTTAAAAAAAGAAAAAAAAAAAAGACTGGGAAGAAAATGCAGATTGAGTAGCCAATCTGTACCGTTAAAAACTCCAAGCCATTAATAGAGCCTATAGTGTGAACAGTCCGTGTAACTTGGTTTGCCCCATAGTCCATGAAGTAGCCAATCTTCCTTGCGTCATCTTGAGTTGGCCAGTCTTCAAGGGCCCAAACACCCCAGCTCAATGACTTTAGCACATGCTGAGCTGTTCTGTGATGAACATTTTTATAATGATATCCTCATTGATTTGAAGTTAAAGTGCCTTGGTGCCACCCTGCCCCATGGATACTTTCCTATCTAACTCCAAAGGGAATGTGCTAGGTGGCCAGCCACAATCACTGGCTCCTGAACTGTGGAAAAAGTCTGCTAACTGATCTTTTGGAGTCTTGATTCTTATCCATCTTGCCCTTCCCAAGGTTGTCACTCTTATCCTCTCACAGTGTCAGTGCTTCTCTCTCCTTGTCTCCAGAACACACACAATAAGGCCTCAAATATTTATTTTGATACCCAAACTCCTTTCTGATCTGGTCCCAGTCATTCTTTCCAGGTTTATTTCTTCTACTCCTTTACTTGTACACTACATTCTAAGCTCAGCCTGGATTCATTGCTAAACCAAATACAGAAGCCTTTCTTTGCAGTCACTTTTCAATCTGGTCAAGAGACCGTTGAGATCCACCTGTTTACTTCCCAGTGTCGTGGTCTTATGTTTGTCAGTATGTATGTCCTTTCATAACATCATAGTGTGTGTACTCGTCCACTCTCCATAAGACAGTCCCTACTCAATTGTCTCCCCATTCCCCATAGTGCTCAGCTTAGTACCTGGAAACCAAATTTTTGCCAGAAACAAAATGTATGTCATTTGAAGAAAAAGACATGCATGCATTAGAACTGCAGACTGTCTTACCAAAAAAAAAAAAAAAAAAAGAAGAAGAAGAGAAAGGAAGGAAAAAAGGAATGAAGGAAGGAAGGGAGGAAGAGAGGAAGGAGGGGAGAGAGGGAGGAAGGAAGGAAGAAAGGAAGGAAGGAATGCAGGGAGGGAGGGTAGAAGGAAGGAAGGAAGTGAAAAACAGCTTTGGATAAAGATGTAAACATTTCCATACAGCTCCAAATAATACTTGATTAGCTGGTTCTCCAGACAAGGACTCAGAAAAATTGTTTCACCTATTACCTGTCTTGTCTCTTAAGTTGCCTAAGTTGCTCTGAAGTCTGTAAAATGGCCAGTATCTCCAATTTGAGCAGTGTTTCCTTTCCAGACAGGAAGACTCCTGCTAAGGAGAGAAGCCACGCTTGCGGTCTGACTGCAACGGTGACTCATCCGGTCAAGCTAGAGGCTGTCTGTTTCGATCTTTCACTGTTCAGAGCCTATTTACAGTTGTAATTTTCTTCCTTTCTCTCTCTCTATTCCCGCCTCTGGTGACTTATTGGAAGTGTCACACACATTTGACAAATGGAATCTGTATGAGGAGAGAGTGCTCAATTGAATGCAGTTTCAGCTAAAGCCCACGAATGAATGCTTGTGTTTACAGCTCTGATGATAGGGTTCCGGTAATGACTTGGCCTTTTTCTCCTTGATTGAATATTCCCCTGGGCCTGCCAGTCTGGACTCCTGTTATTTAATGAGGACATTGGAGCACAACCTCAAGATGTCTGCAAAAGTGACCTTTTCTTTGGGCTTGCTCCAAAAGCAAAGAAAGTAGAGCCGAAGTTAGACAGGGTGGTTCTGGAATACAGCTTCAGAATTAGCATTTTTTTCCCCAGAAGCTCAGAATCGTGGATTCACAACCACGAGAAGCAAAGCAAACCAAACCGTGGGGATGAACTAGGTACAAGTTTTCATTCTGCTTATAGAGAAATTGATGATTGGGGGGAGAAAGCAAGTTACCATAATTTATACAGCACAGTCCCAACAAATCCTAGCCAGTGTTCTTTGGCCTGGCTGAGACAGAGATTAACAAGTGGCTAAATGTTTGCTGTGGACAAAGAAGAAGCTTCTCTGAGTTTCTCCTCTGTGCTTCTGTAGCACTGTTGTACTCTTTTTTCCTTTGCCTTCCAGTCAGGAATTTCACTGACCAGAGGTAGCATGGCCCAATATAGGCAAAGAGGAGCTGAGAGACGAGCAGCACAAGGAAAAGAATCAGCCTCTGGTTATAAACTCAGTGTCTCGTGTTAGCCTTGAAAACCAATATAGGAAAAACATATGGGTAAGTGGGTAAAAGTCTGAACCAAGATGGCCTCGAAGGTCCTAGACCAAACTTGTTCACTATGTATCTGCATTTTGGCTTCATTTATAACATGGGGGATTAGTTTAACATTCTGATGAAATATAAATGTGAGGGTATTGCCAGAAAGTGCTTGATAATAAAGTTCTGTTCCATTTGTGAGAATTATTATGTTCTATCTATACAGTCTTATTTTCACACACTTATTGCAGACCATTTGGGAATCTCTAAATATATTTTTGAAGAAAGAAAATCATCTTTAAACTTACTACCCAGATTTAATACTTATGTAGATGCAGTTAGGATCAAATTATAATGGTTTTTTGCCTTTTTCTGAGTTTTTTTCCAGTTCATTAAAAAATAAAAAATACACATATATAAAGTTTCCTATTAGAATGCATCATAATATAATCAAATGTTGTCTTCTTAAATGTATAAGTAGTTAATTAGTGATTTCCTTAACACCACTTTAATGATTGAAGCTCAGTTTGGAGTTTCCCTGAGTCTCTCTATAATTGGGGTTATCATAAAAATCTCTGGTCCAACTGAGGACATTTTTGAAAGTGAAAAATCATAGTATTAATCACTATACTGCAACAAAAAGCATAAATCTGAACTTCTCTAGAGACAATGGGACATAAGGTCACTGCTTAAAAAAATATGAAGAATTTCAGGAATTTCACTGACCTGAGGTAACATGACATGATGCAAAGTAAAAAGCAAATATTGCCAGAGTCGGAAGACTTGGGTCCAAGTTCAAGATCCACTATTAAGTAAAAATAGCACATGACACAGAAACGTTGTTTCCTCATCTCTGAAATGTAGATTATTCCTTATATATCAACCTAATCTGCTCCTCAAACTTAGGTCATTACCTGCATTTGTTTAAGAATCATGCACTAGACCCTAGGTTCAATCCCTGTCACCAAGAAGACAAAACAACCCTAAATGAAGCTTACTATAGCTGGAATATATACTATTTGGGTGAAGATTCTTTAATGCCATGAATGTAATGAAGGTTGGTACTAAATCAACATGCATCAGGGTTATGTCCTAAACAATTCACATCTGCTTAAATCTGTAGGTAAGTGCTTGATAGCAGACCACCCGCCTGCAGAAGGAGACTACTATGGTCCCCAGTTGTAGGCTGTTCTACTGTCCACCAAAGATCTACTGGTGTTCTCTTTAAGATTGTTATTTAGTTTTATTAACTACTAGTTAGAATAAAAGACTATGGTTCTGACCATGCCAATCCATTTTCCTCTGTTGTTATTTGAGTTATTGGAATAATATCCAACCACTTAAGAAAGAAAACACCAAAAGCACAAATTTAATTTTTCAGGTACATATGAAAGTTAATTTCCCATTTTTCTAATGAAGACCAATGTTTGAATTCTCTGAAGCCTCATAATCTTTCCAAGGCAAGAAGGAAACATAGGACATAAAAGCAATCAAAAATATTATCTTTTAGTTAGGTGCTTCTCCCATTGAATTAGGAGAAAGAGGCCTCAATGCTTATAAACATACAGACTAAGATATCATGATCTGCAGTATTTCATGATCATTTTGTTGAATGGTGCACCCTATGTAGAGCTCAGCTACTATGAGGCCTGAAAAGTATATGATGATATTCATACCACTGCCCCGATCAACAGTGTAATTATTTTTCCATTCAATATTTAGTTGAGAAGTTTTATTAATCCTTTTACAAAGAGTGCCTTATATATTTATCTTAGATTTATCAGCTTCCTTGGGGTTTTTGTGTGTATTTCTCTTTTCTCCATTGCACCCTAGAAAATGTCCTATATAGGAATAAGCATTTAGTCAATACTAGTGAAGTAAGTCAAATTATCTCTACTCTCTTCCTAAGGTGATTTGAAACAATTGCATTTTCACAGTAGCCCAAACTGTTTCAATTTTTCCTTTGTCTGTGCTTTAGTGAAAACGGCAGTAACCTTGAATTAAAATGACTGAACTTAAATAAGGGTTAAAGCAACAACTCTTTCCTCAAAAAGGAATCACAGTTAATAAATGTACAGGAAATGAGGAAAGAAGAAAATGAACATGAGGCCACCCCAGTAATAATGGTAGCAAACAAGATCCACCACTAGAGTCAGAAATTGGGTAATGAATAAAAGTTTTATGTAGAAACAGAATATTTTTATAATCTCAAAGTACCTCTTCTCAAAAGTTTACAAATTACAAAGGGGAGAAAAGTAAATTTACAGTGGAGAAATTTGGAAGATTTCATGTGAATCAAGTGATCAAGGTTAACGTCCCCAATAACATATATCTACATAATCTACATAATATCATGCCCTTAAGGCACATCTCTGCAACATAAACATAAGAAAATGTCAAACAAAAACCAAAGAACATTCTGCAAAATGACTAATAGGTCCTCTTCAAATGCGTCGAAACATGATAAACAAGGAAAAATTATGGGAAACTGCTCTACATGGTGGGTGACTTGACAACTAAAGGTAGTAAAGGGGCTCTGAATTGGATCTTAGGGACAAAAGAGGAATTTGTGGGAAAATTGGTGAAATATAAAAAAAACTAAACTTCAATAAATTGTGTGTACGGAAGTTACTTTGTTAGGTTTTTTTCATTGTCCTATAGGTGTATCTGGTGCTAACATTAGGAGAAGTTGCTGAAGGCTATGCAGGAACTCTCTGAAATTTTTTGTAAGGCTAAAATGTTCTAAATTTCAAAATAGGAACTTTACAAAATTATTGAGTTTAGGCACCAATGCTGTCACTTACCAGTGACACACTATTAGGTAAGTTACCCGAACTACCTGAACCCCACCTTGATCATGTTGAAAGGTAGAGAAATGGTGCCTACCTTGTGTTAACAAGAAATGGGATCAGGAGCATGAGAGAACATTGAAAACTGTAATCTCTTCTTTTGAGTATATTTTATTATGATTTGACCCCTTTGTCTTTACTGTCCCACCCACCTGGATCTCCAAGGTAAAAATATAAGACCCAAATTAAATTTCAATTGGTAATAAACAACAAAAAGTGTATTTTTAATTTTAGACACATTTATACTGATTTATTTCACCTCAAATTCATATGTAACTGGATGTCCTATACAGTATTTTTATGTACTAAAACCCTATGTCCACCCCACATCCAATATTCTCTCCTTTTCTTTAAAATGCTGTCATTTTACCCTCTCTCAGCCTCTCATTATCCAGGGCTGGCAATTCTGACACAAAAATTCTAGCCAAACACCATGGCAGCCCATCCTCCAGGAGAGATTCCCAAATGTTACTCCATCACAAGACCCTAACAAAATGATTTTACAGACAGTACATGACTCGAAGGAATTTTTTTCTCCCATTCATCTTGCAATTTTGCAAAATGTATTTTAAATATTTAAAGATATTTTTATTATCCATCTTTGATAACAGTCCAATGATATCAGTGCTATACAGATTTTTAAGAAATGAGAAAATATCAGAACTACCAACATCTATGAGATAAAATTAGTAGATCAAAGTGCCAGCCCATCTCCTGGGCCCTGTGGTATGGTTTTGAAGAAATGAGCAGGTGGAGGTTTTAAACATGATACTTTCACATCCATGAGCTAACTCTATAAGGAATTATTTCTATCTTCACTTTACCTGATGAGACACTGAGGTTGAAAGAAGACTAATAACTTTGGCTCTTTCTACTTCATGAGAAAATGATCCTCTTGTTGCTTCAAGCCAAATATGCACTTCTTTTTTCTCTTCCATAGTAGCTGGACACCAAATTTCTCAAAGAGCATCTCTTTGGTGAGCCCTCTCTTTTGCTTTTCCAAATGAACTATGGTTTATTTTTCTCTGAACCTCCACATCACTTCAAACGACCAAAGACACTTCCATGGGGGGTTATATCCACATTAATTGATATTTTATCTCCTTTTTGACTTTGAGGATAAAGATTATGTTTTTATGTCAAGATTTCCTACACTGCCTATAAAGCAAAGATGATGCTATTTCAACTGGGAGTTGGGTTCAGTCTGACCAATAAATTGGCACATTTTTGATTGTATGTACTACTGTGGGTGCAATTTTAACTTTTGTCAAAAGCTTCCATTCCTACATATTTTCATCTAGATGATTTGTAAGATCCTTCTGGTTCTGACATCTGCCCTCTGGAACCCTGGTTTCTGATGGAGCAGGAATGTAAATAATGGTTTTGTGGTACTAATGCCCCTTGACTATTGTAAACAACTTCCCATGGGAGTCATAATCCTCTTCTGGTTGAGACTTCCACATTTTACTACTCCCCACTTTGGAAGTTTATCAGATGTCCTGTCGTAGATATTATGTGGGGAACGTCCCAGGCCCCAAAGTCTGCAGAGTCAGCAGTAGTAGGCTTCCATGAATCAACAGCATGAAATCTCAGGGGGTCACTTTCAGGCAAGACCCTGCCTCAAAGGGAGGATGTAGTTTTATACTAACAGAAGTCACAAGCTTAAAGTTTATATGTTACTTTCTAGGATAGTCTTCTGGATTTAAGTCAAATTTTGTTTTCAGTCTCCAAATCTACCCTTTATAGTAGAGTTAGACAATTCCATTTTTTATGTTTCTGTTTACCAGTTAGTTCACAATGGGAACCATGTGAATAAGAGCAGCCCCCTCCTTTCCTTGCAGGGCTTGGGGGAATCAAATAGCTAAAACTAATAACAAATTACAGAATGCATACCACATACTAGGTGCCAAGCCAAGTATGCAAATGTGCCCCTTAATCCTTCTGATGTACCTGTAAATCTAGTCTTCCAATTCCCATTTGAAAGATGAGGAAACTTGAAGTGAGCAACTTGAAGCAAATTATACTGGATCACAGAGCTAAGAAATAATGGAAATCAAATACAGACGTATACTGATGCCTCCAAAACCCATATACTTAACCACACATTCCCACTTCTCGTATGAAAATGCTTTTATATCAGAAAGTAGCACACATGTGAAGGATTCTCATTGAACCCTCATAAAAAACTAAGGGGTGATATGGCAGGCATTTCAAACATTACTTTACAAATAAACAATGGTCAGTCTCCCTTGAGACCAGCTAGTAAGCAGTAAAAGTAGGAGTTATACCTGTTATTTGATTCTCAGACCAGAGTCCTTCAAGTAAAGAAAGAAAAAATAACTTCAAAGTTCTATCTGAAAGCCGAATGTTTTTTAATACTAGAAGGTCATGCTACCTTACAAGAAGATAGCTCTACCCTCTATGTGTCTTCTGAGTCAAATTGAATTATTTTATCTGGAACAAGGAGTTTTCCTGGTGTCAGCACCTTTTAGCCCAAAATGGACTTTTCTCTGTCTCATACATCATCCCCCAAAACAAAATTGCCAGCAAAGTCCTGCTTCCAGAATTTTTATGACATATAATGATGCTGTGGATGAAGGGAATGAGCCCAGATCTGTTTCAGGCATCAGCAGTGCTTATAGTGCCGGCAGGGAGAAATCTACCTTGCGTTTTGTCAAGAAAGTTAACCTGATAGGAGTCAATAAAGAGGGAATGCCACCAGGATGATACACTCCTACAGAAGCATTTTTCTGACAATTAAAGATATTTTAAAAAGAAAACAAAATATACCAAACAGTAAAAATAAAACAAAAAAAAAATCCCTGCAGCTCCATTTTCTAAGCAAGTAATGAAATCTCTTAATGAAAAGAAAACTCTGAAAAGAAAAATCTGCAAAAGAGAAGAGTCTTTTGTGAGCTCTGCAGCCCTCCAGCTGCCCGCATTCTGACATGGAGCTCGAAGGTGCTGCTTCACTAGCTCCTCATGATTAAGAAGACATACAAGTAGAAAGACCAAAGAAGATTAGGTGGGGAAGGGATTGTTTACATGAAAGCTACATCTTTTTATTTCCTTGCAAACCCCTTACTTCTGTGCACCTCAAAAAAGGATTGGGGTGTGGGGAAAGAGACATAAATCAACTATAAACAATCCTGGAAGAAGATCATATGTTCGGACAGCCCCAGGCTCAGTGAGTAATAAGCACCTTCATTTATGTGGCACTTTTATAGTTCACTGTGCATTTTCAATTAGGACATTTCTTTTGATCCCCACAAAAATAAGGGATGTCAGCTGAGTTTAGTATGCCCATTTTACACCTGAGAAAACTGAAACATAGACAAGGAAAAAACACTCAGAGTTAAATACAAGTCACTTTGCAGCAAAACAAGGATTCAAAAAACATTCTGTAACCCCCGAATTCAGGATTCTCTTTTATCCCATACCACGTTAGCATCATAAAATAAATGTTGCAATCCACAAGAAAAAGCAATCATTTGAAGGTAAACATACAATTTTATGTAGTTGCCTAGAAATTAATTAAATGAATAAAATCTACTCTTACTATGCAAGATCGACCCAAAAAACATCCACAATTATTTCTCATGTCTAGGGAATAAAGATCACCTAAAAATAAAAATAAAATAAAATTCCCTGCAGCTCCACTTTCTGAGCAGGTAATGAAAAGTGAGAGGTTAAAGAGGGTCTCACTGCAAGATCTATTATTGCTTTGGTAGAAAAGTTTATTTAACTTTCAGGCTTCTAAAATAAATGGTAAGATCTCTTTAACATAGGTTATTCTTTTCAAAGATAAGTCCAATCGGCCACCATTCAACCATTCAAGAAATATTTATCTTGCTCCATGCTGGTTGTTGGTCTTCCCAAACTGCACGTGAATGTGTTTCAGTAGTTAGGCTTTTCAGAGGAAGAAATACGGATCACTGATTTTCACCCTGACCGTGAAATAGCAAATGCGTATGTAAGACAGATAGTTTCCTCGTATGCAAAATAAGGAGAGTGTTGCTTCCGCTGCCAAGACTATTAGAGCATTAAATAAGTTAATAAAGAGGTAGAAGGATAGACATATCCAACTCACAAGAAATATGTATATATGAAACAAATAAAAGAGAGGTCCTTTACTGGAGAGGATGTAGAAGAATAAGCATAACCCAAACTCCCTTAGTCATCCCTGTTTCTCACCCTCCCTGACACCAGTACCCTGGCACCACAGCCTGAAAGCCACAGTGCACTGTACAGGAGAGGGCTCTTCACACCCACATGATCTCCTTTTACATTTCGACATGCCTCTTCCCATGCCCTCATGTGATGTCACAAGGAAGTCTGCCTGCCCGACCATAAGCCTGAGTCTCCCAGAGGACAAGCACCGCGTTTGAATCCATGTGTGCACTCAAGCCTTCCCTTGCTATCTCGCTTGCCCTGGAACACACTAATTCATCTGTTCTGAATACGTGTGCAAGTAAATAAGCAATAAGTATCTTTCCAAAGGTAATAGTCTTTAAAAAGTTGCATCATCAGAACAAATATAAGGAAACAAAGACAATAGTTATGCATTATTCTATGCATTCTCAAAACATAAACAATCGTGGGGTGACATCTCTCTTCTGTAAATACAAGAGATGCCAGCCTTGATGCTTTTTACTGAGGCCAGCAGATTGGAGTCTCAGAGGGACAGAGAGGTACACTTGCCAGGCACATTCCCAGTCCACAGGAGCACCGCTCCTGTCAAGTTAATCAGCCAGTTCCTCCTGATTACCAGAGGTCAAGCGCATATGCAGGAAAGCAGCTCTCTCTCGCTCAGGCCACACAAGGGCTTGATAGAGTGCCAGCAAGGATGGTGAATGTTTTACCTTACAAATGCTGAGGAGACAACATGTTCCTTTTAGTATTAATTGCTTCATTCAGAAGAAGCCGTTTAAAATCCGAGTCTGGGGCCGGTGAGATGGCTCAGCGGCTTAAGCGCCTGCCCGGCAAGCGCAAGGGCCCGAGTTCGACTCCCGGAACCCACATACGAAAAAGGGGCCGGTGATATCGCTCAGTGGCACGGGTGCCTGCTGGCGCGCGAGGTCCTGAGGTCGACCCCCCAGTACCCACAAAAAAAAAAAAAATAAAATCCGAGTCTGGTCTTTTTCCTTGATGAGCAATTTCAGGCTGCCTACCAAAGCTTTTGTTTGTTGAGAGGAGAGAGGAAGAGAAAGCATTTTGTTAAGGCATTTTAATTTTCATATTTAATGAAACAGATTGGGTAGCAGGTTCCTTTGATTTTATTTTTCTGTTCCCTGAATACCTTCTTGTGTATTACATATTCCGCTAGAGCTTCCTGCAAGAACTTTTCTGCTTTTCACAAGTTAAGGCTGTCAAATATTACCCACTGCATCAAATATATTTCTTGTGCCAATATTCAGTTATTATTATTGTAAAAGACCAATCATAAATCTCAAAGCTAGAGAGAAAGGGAACACGTACTGATGTTTCCCCATATTCTCTTCAGCACTTAAAATTATATAACTCTCCGAAGCCCTCTTTTTATTGCTGCATCTAAAATGCTCAGTATTCTTTACAGAATAAATTCTTTAAAGTGATTATTCCTTTTCAGTAAAGGAGAATTAATCAATCAACCAGAAAATTCATTTGTTTCCATTAATTAGCAAAGACGTAGCAAAAAACACCCCTAGATTGGAGTCAGGAGGCAAAGTTGCTCATTTCAGCTATTATTTCTCCCGGTGCTTTCTCTTTCATCCTCCCTGATAAGAAGTCAGTGCCTCTCTCTGCTTTCCGAACATAACTAGAACAGCGCCTGGAACATATAGGAGTTCAGTTAATGAAGAATAAGTACGATAATCCAACTATTTGACTTGAGTTTTGAGGAGCCTCCATTTCTTCTTCGGCTAAGAAAAAAGAATTGACAGTATCTATGTTTTTACCTGACATAGTTACTGTAAGGATCAAATGAGATAAACAATGCTTTGTGAAGCTCTCAAGTTATGCACAGAATTAAAGCAGCAGTATCATTAGTAATAGCAGCATATAATCTATATGACCTTGGGCAAGATATTTTGATTATCTGGGCTTTCATTTCCTCAAGTATAAAAGGATAGAATTAGACTAGATAATCCCTAAATTTCCTTCCAGTTCAAACTAAGATTTTTAAACCAGTCAAGTAATATTTGACTGTGAAAAATACCCTTCTAGGAAGAAATACCAAGGAATAACACAAGAGATTTCAAAGAAAAAATTAAAACCCAATAAATTGTCTAAAATACTTTGTCCTAGTTATATTTTGAAATATAAAAGCAGGCCATTAGGGAAAAGCATAGGAAGATGTGAAAACCAGATTTCACAAGAAAAGTCTTTTGGGAAAATAAAAAATTGAGTTAGTTTCTGGTATGTATCTTGTGGAGATCATTCTGACCTTCCAAACTGCTTGTGTAACAAACTTGGATTTGACATTTGGTGTTGGCTTTTACAATCTACCTAATGAGAAATATTTTTTAAGAAGAGCCAGTGCATGCTGCATAAAAATATTCAGGAAAATGTAGATTTTGGTAGCAGCGTAAATATTCCATTGTGATTTAAACAATCTTCCTCATGTGAATGTACGGATAATTCAAGGAAATTCTAGTAACAAAAAGAATAACATCTTCACAGCTCTGGGGGGAATTCATTGACTCAGAGAGCCAGAAAATTTCCTTAGCTGAAGGAATCAATGCATCACAAGTACATATAAATGGTATGTAGATAGATATCATGAGGAATTAAGCATAAAAGGCAATGTTTGCTTTCGGCAATATTATAAAATCATCCACAATACAAGACTGTCCTTCCAACACAAAATGCTCACATTTAATCACATACCTTTCATCTTTACACTTATTTTTCTTCCTTAGGCCTGTTTTGAAAAATTCCATCTCAATCTACCACTTTTTTTTAACTAACCGAAAACAACGACAACAACAACAAATAAAAGCTTGCCTTGATTCCTGCTCCCTTACTTCCTCTGTCCTTTGAGTTATCCAGACTTACCACTGTAAACGACCCCCACCAAGCTAAAAGAAGACTTGGGAAGAAGGAAGAGTGTACTTGCTGGGGCAGAACATGCTCTGCCTCAAGAACAAATAACCTGGAAAATACCAGAAGCTCAACACAACCAACATCTAGGACTTGCTCATGTTATGGTACAACATAGATTACATCTACCAGGTTGCTCTTAAATTCATCATAAAAAGGGAATAGACTATGTGAGATATTTTCAAAGGCCATGCATAGAAGTGTTTTATATGTTATTTGCTCACATTCCATTGGCCAAAACTCAGTCACATAAAACTCAGTCTTGACTTGACTTCAGGGAGGACTAGAAATGTAGTCTGCTGAGCATTCAGGTAGAAGAAATGTTCTGGGGAACACAGCCCTACGTGTGTCCCAAAGGACTGATACCTAAATTAGATTATCTACCCTAAAAAGATTTTCTCAGACACTGAGATCTGCAAACTCTTGGATTTATCTACCTTACTGAGAAAATCCAGTCATAATTAAAATCTTTCCTAAAATTTTTTTTGGTTTCATCTTCTCAGGAAAAAAATCATCTCTTTGTCATCACCTACCTTATTTGGAACAAAAGATTTTTGCTCAATTCTGAATTGTGCAGTCTGATAATTTACCTTTAGTTTTCCAACAAGTTTCCTCCTTTCCTCATTATTGAATAAAATGCCTTACTGATCATCAAAATGTTCCCATTCCCTCCCACATTCTTTTAGAACTACAGAGATACTATAGAGACTTGGGCTTAAATAGGTGTATGAATGAAGTGATAAATTCAAAAGTTTTTCAAAACACTGAAGTTACTTTACATACATCACTGAGGCTGACCAGGTTTGCCTTTCAGCCATAATTTAGACAAACTTTCATAAGCCCTCTTTACAGTTTTACCTCTGCAGCCCTGTTCAGCTCACAGGAGTAATCCTAGATATCATTTTGCTCTATAAAACTTTCCTGTCCTCCTCCAAGTCTGGTTGGGTATTTCTCTTATGAAGATTCAAAGATTCAAACCACTTACTGTTCTTACATCACTCACCACACAGCATTATAAACACACATTTTTAAAGCCAATCTCCCTCTAACTATAAGCTCCTTGACACAAGCGCTGATTTGTTGTGATTGTGGCTGTAGCCCATATCCTAAAGCCACTGAGGTCCTCAAAACCATATTTGTTTAATAATGAACGAAGGAATAAATAAATGAATGAGAGAAAGTGGCAGCTAAATAATTTTAGAGCAATTAAAACAGGAAAACCATACAGTATTGGCAATTGATGACAACCATGTTGACAAATTCCATGTGGACGGGGATAAGACAGCTTCAGAAGAAACACTTGTAAAAAGATGAGACTTTCATGGCAAACTCGATTGTCATTTCTTTCACAAAACTTCTTCTGGTGTCCTTAGCCTCAAAGCACTCATACTCATTACTCAGAACACCAGTAGTGCTTTGGGCATTTCTTAAGGCACTAACCATATGTGATCTTAGGTAAAAGTTGTCTTATTTCATGACTATAACTATGTGGTGACCAAGACAGGTCTGAACCAGTATACATCTCAATATTTACCTCACTGAATATTTATATTCAGTAGTAGTACTCCTGAATATGTATTTTACCCTACAAATGTGTGTTTGATTACAAGCATAGGTAAAATATATTGCAGAATTTTACATCTGAACATAAAATAGAATTTTAGACCTTTAAAGGTTGTGGGTCCATGTTGATTCCAATTGTTTTAAAGTCTCTGTTCTTGGTCTGTCTCCATCTCATACTATTGTTTAAGAGTTTCAATGGTAGTTTATGTAGAAAAAGTAAATATATAACTTTGAGCAAAACTTTACTGCTTCTCTTATTTTTGTCTTTTAGAAACTGAAGTTAGCAATATCTTGACTAAATCTCAAGGTGATACAAAAGTAAAATTTTATACTTTTTATTATCATACTTCGAATATGGAAAAGATTTTTAAATATTTATATGATCTCTATTCCATGCCACCTGAGCACAGATTGGCTATTCCCTTGGAGGAAGAAACCAGTTGCCTCTTAGAGGTAATGTAGTCTGCAAATTCATGAAATAGTTTCCCTAACAAACCAACCTGTATCTCTGGGAATCCCTCTGAGACCAAATTGCGTAATTCAGCCTTTGCCTATAAAATGTTCAAAAGAACATTAATTTGTGCTATACTCTACAACAAATATTCTCTCATTATTCTAAATTACTCCCATCCATATCATCCAATATACAGGGACAATGAGATAAAATATTAAAGTAATAAAGGTACTTTGAAAATGCAGGATTAAAATGTTCCAGTTTTGGCCAATAAGAACTTCATCTTTCTATCAAATCTCTAGGAGAAATTGAGGTTCAGATATTAATGTCCTTTCTGATTTTAAGTTATGTGCCCAGAAACAAAGCCTTTTTCTCCTTCCTTTCAGCTAGAGGGTTTAGTGCAAAACCTGAGCTCCTGTGTTACCCACAGCTTGAGCTCTCCACCAAGAAAACAGGAGTAGTTCCTAAAATACTTTCCAAATTAAATCAACTCCATCAAGCCTCTCTCATGTTCCACTGTTAAAGGAACCAGGAAGATAATAGATGCAATGGTTATCTCAATTCCTGCTCCACACCCTCAAAATATTACAGGAAAAAAAAAAAAAGTGAATCCTCAGCCTTCCCATCGGCTCTCTCAGTCAAAACAGTGCTCTAGATCTCAAAGTCTGGAACACACAGAGCCACATAGCTGTTGCCAAAACCAAAGCAAATAGCCAGGATATCTGAGGAAAGGAGAGCTGAGAAAAAAAGAACATCCACAGCTTTTAGCCTTGCCTACATGTCAGTCTCTTTACCCAGACTCTACAGCTTGGAACTTTAGCTTGGTAAGAATAAAGTACTTTGTCATTAGACTAATTAAAACAAGGTCATTTACTATAATTGCGGGTGAGGAGAATTCACTTGGTCATGTTCAGAGCTTTTCTTTCTCAGTGAGCAACTTTTTTGCCTTTTTAAAATTTAGACATTTCAGTGGTGGAAGCCTCGGTCATCGGGTCATTCTTTATTTTGCTTTCATGTAGTACATTAAACCTCTAAAAATTCCCAGCCTTCCTTTGAGTCTGTGCTGAACCCTGTATTGAAAATGACACAAACTCCACACTGTAACTTTATGGGATTTTTGCCTATGATCCTGGCAAAAAATATAACACAAGGGAGTAACTGGCCAAGCCATCGGCTTACATAATAAGGCGCAAATATAATAAGACCAAACTACACTGGACAAATCTATGACTCCTTTGGGCCAAGATGAGCTATAGAGGTCTGATACCAGTGAAAATTCAACTGAATGTGGAAACATAACTCACAGCCAGTCACAAAAGACAAATGCCAAAGACAGGTAGCCCACCTAAGTATCAAACCCTACGCCTATTACATTAGGGTAGGAAGGTTCAGCTTCTGGATTTCAGCCTTCGAAGATAACCCTTTGGGACTCAAGTTTTCCAACCCATGCAATGACACATTGGAGGTTAAGGTTGAACTAATAAATAGCACTCCTCTTTTCTCTCAAGTTTTTATCTGACTGAGAAGTAACACAAGTATCAGAGATCAAAAAGGCAGTTGTACTATACAGAAAATGGTTTCTCCTCCTCGGTTTCATGCTCTACTTCCAGAACTGAGGACCCATACCCTGCCTTACACAGAGCGAGACATTACAACCACAAGTTCTCCCCTAGAAGAGTATAAGTGTGTTCTGGGATCGAGTTTTTCCAAGACAGGGTGAAGCAGGATGAGACTAGATGCTCTCTTCCCTGTATTTCTTCAAAACTAGAAATGCCTAATCACAGGATCGACAGAAGGAGAGAGCTCCCATTACATCTTCCTGTGGTCACAGCTAGAGTTTTACTCAAGTTCAGATTTTCTGGTTAGTCTCTCAACCCCACGAGGATGTTCTTGAGGAAGCCAGTTGTCAATTGATTTGACATTCACATACCTTAATCTGTCTAGAGATTTGTCCTTCACCTTTCATGAATTCTGTGGGTGACAAGAATCAAGTCTTAGACAAAGCAGAAAATGGGGTCCTGGGCTCCTTTTCAACAACATAGACCAAGCCTACAAGTAGAATTTGCACCATAACTTCTCCTTCCTGATGGCTGGTCAAACTTTTATTTGGCAAAAATTAGAGGAAAAAAGGCTCTGACCTTAATTGCCATTCATGGAATAAAATCATTAATCTGAATCATATAGACTTTGGTTCTAGTTATTTAAAGAAGAAATTTGGAATTAAAAAAAGCACATTACTTTCTCAAACTTTTGTCTTTGCCTTGGCTTTCAAGAACTTCAGCTTATTTGAAGTTGTGTCATCCTAACCTGAGGGTGATGTCTAGGAAAACTTATCTTTAGTGTATGAATGAGCCATGTGGCAAAGAGCCATACTAGAGATTTTTTTTAAAAACCTCTCTCTCTTTCTCTCTCTTCCTATCTGTCTGTCCTTTGCTTTCTCTCTCCTCTTGTTACTACCTCAAACACTATTTCATTGCATACAGAAAAAGGACTAAAAGTCTCTAGGTGATAATATTTATGAAATTTTATTTTTTTTATTGAAATTGGTACAATGATTGCATTATTCTAAAATCCAGCAAAGAATATTGAAATATTATTTAAATATTATTTAAAATAAACTATGATTCTAGAACTTGCCTTATAAAATTGTACTAATACTAATTAGTACTTACTGCATAAAAGTTTTTAATTTTTGACAGTATAAAAGATACCCTGGACACATAGCATATAGATGCCTGGAGCAAAATCTTGCTTTAAAAAATGGTTTCTTTCCATCTAACATCAGCAAATTTGCCCTAGAGAAGATGCCATGGGAATTGCACTCATGACATATCCCCCAAAACACTCCACAGCAAAATAATCTGTGTAGAAGCTCCTCTATACAAGAAGGGTATTTAGTCACTTTAGCTGCCTTCTAGGTAAGGTGAATAGTTTAAGAGATAATCAAGTGTGTGAATTTTCTTCTCATCATGAAAAGTAAGTTTTAAGCAAGAAACAATATTAATCTTACAAAATTTCATCAAGAGTTAGAAAAGTAAGGAATGCTATTTTTTTAATATCATAAGACCAGCATTATGGTGATATCAAAACCAAATGGAAGAAGGAATAAAGGAAGGAAGGAAAGAAGGAAGGGAGTGAGAGAGGGGTGAGGGAGAGGAAAGAGGGAAGAAGGGAAAGGAAGAGAATGAAAGGTATGGGACGGATGCAAAGAAAAGGTAAAGGAAGGCAAGGGGAGATGAGGAAAAGGGAGGGGAGGGGAGGGAAAAAATTATAAACAAGTACCTCTCATGAAGATAGATGCACAACTTTCCAAAGTGCTAGCAAACAGAATCCAATAGCATATAAAAAGTACAACGCACTATGACCAAATGGAATTGATCACAAAAATGCAAGATCAGCTCAGTATTTAAATATGTGTCAGTGTAATTCATCATGCCAACAGAATAAAGACAAAAAAAAGATCATTGCAATTGATGGAGAGAAAGCCTTTGACAAAAGTCTAACATTCACTTTTGATAAAATTTCTAGCCAACTAGAAATAAAAGGGAACCTCTACAACCTGATAAAGGGCACCCCAAAAGAGCTTAGCTCCCATCTTACTTTACTGGTTAAATATTTCCCCTAAGATCAGAAGCAAGATAAAGGTGTCTCTTCCCACTGATTTTCACATCATACTGAAGGTCCAAGACACTGCAGCAAATCAGAGTTATGGGGAGAAGCACCTAGAATGGAAAAGGAGAAACAAAACAACAACCTTTTTTCAAGTATACCATGACAGTCAAGATCCATACCTTGTACCTTATAACAAAACTTTAACTCAAAATAGATGACAGGTGTAAAACTATAAAATTTCTATGTACAAACTATAAAACTTTTAGAAGAAAACAGAAGTTGGGGAGGCTTTTAAATTTTAGAACCAGCAAAGAGTTCTTAGATATAAGTGACTCCAAAAGTTCAAGCCAAATAGAAAATTTGGTGTTATGTACTACACCAAATGTAAGGAATTTGGTCTTCAAAACACAATGCTAGGAGAAAAATTAAGGCCAACCCTGGGAGAAAGTATTTCCAAATGATGTCTGATTATGTGCTTGCAACAGGAACTCAAAATTTAAAGAACTCAAAAATTTAACAATTAAATACAAAACAATTTCAAAATGGGCAAAACATTTGAACAGATAGCTCACCATAAATATGAAAATGATAATTAAAAACAAATTAAAAACCACAGTGTGATATCGTTACACACTTTGAATAACTTTTTTTTTTTTTTTTTTGAGACAGAATCTTACACTGCCCAGACTTATCTCAAAGTCGTGGACTCAAGAGACCCTCTTGCCTCTGCCACCCAATTAGCTGGGACTACAGGTACATGCCACCACACCTTGTAGAATAACAATTTTTTTAAAAAATGATAACATAAAGTGGAGCAATTAGAACTCATATATTGCTGATGAGAATGCAAACTGTTAGAGGCATCCTGGAAATATATTTGTCAGTATCTTATAAAGTTAAACATATTCCACAAAATGCAGCAATCCTACCCAAGGTGTTTAACAAATGAGATGAAAACCTATATTCACACAAAATCCTGCATATTAACATTTATAGCAGCTTTATTTGCAACCCCCCCAAAGCTGAAAACAACTGTGGTGCATGCATACAATCAAATACTATTCAGGGATAGAAAGGAACAAAAGTGCTAATCATGCAACAACATGGATATGTCACAAATATATTTTTCTAAGTGAAAGAAACTAGATTTAAAAGCCTTCATAAATATGATTCTATTTATATGACATCCTTGAAAAACCAAAACTATATGGGCAAAAACTAATCAATAGTTGCCAGGAGAATGGGATTAACTATACAGGAGTACTGGGGAATTTGAAATAGTGAAAGAAAGTATCTCTATCTTAACATAGTGATGGTTACTATGCTAAATGTCAATGCTCACAGAATTGTTTACTAAAAGGAAATTTCACTCTATGTATATTTTATCATAATTTCTTAAATAAGAGAATAATCTTTTTTTTTTTTTTACCAGGAATTGAACTCAGGACCTTGCACTTGCTAGGCAGGCCCTGTGCTGCTGAGCTATATCTCCAGCCAAGAATAATCATTCTTGATTGTGAGCAAATATGCCTCTCAGCCACGTACTTCTGTAAATTACACATTTCTTTTCTATAATGCCATGTAATATTTTTTTCATGAGTTCCCATGCTGTTGGGTTGTAGACAAACTTATCTTCAATTCTTCCAGATAATTTTTCCCATCTCTTCTTCTCCCAAGTCTATGCCATTAAACTATGCAGAGTGGGACCACTGGTTACAGGGATCCACAGTCAGAGTCCACACAAGCTGCTGCATCCACTGTCCCAAGATACATCGCCCATTATACCTGGAACAACATATTCTTTCCATGACACTCTTGGAAAAGAGAAATTTTTCTTGTAAAGCCGCTGTGTAATAATTTTAACATTGTATCCCATATTAGTATGGAATCATTTCTTCTTTAGGACCTTGCTACTGCTGGAAGCAGAAGTCAAGATGCTTCTCTCTGGACCACAGGGCTCTCTGATTCTTTTACTTCCTCTCTCCTCTCTCTCTTCTCTCTCTCTCTCTCTCTCACTCCTCTGCCCCTGCACCCCTCTCAGGGGAATATTCTTCTCTCCCTGCTTGCTTCTAGCCAAAATACCTCATCTGTATCCTTAAATACCAACATTTTCCTTTCTCCACAAAACTCTGTATGTTCCCCTAAGGGTTTAGGTTTCTTCATGACAAATGTCAGAAAGACAAGCAGGCTATTTCTGATTTTACCCTTTCACTTCCTCTCTTCCCTGAGGCAGTCAGGTACAGAGTTAACTACCAGGACACAAGGAGAGCAAAGCAAGATGGAGACATGGGCAGAGGAAAAGAACAGATTAATATCTTAAAATAAGACTCTAACTCACCTGGATTAAAAAAAAGTTAAATGTACCACCTTTATGGCTGTTTCCATTACAGGAAGATGAAAATACCCCAAGCAAACTAGCCCATTTCATAAGGTACCCTGTTAGTTATCAGTTTAACATTGTTAAACGTATGTTATTATGTTATAAAATTGTGTTATTCTCCACAAAGCAGAAACAGAAAGAATTTTTAGTGTGAGGAATAATGTGTGAACCAAGTGAAAAAAAATGTGCATAAAATCATACTAAGTTGTAGGTCTATCAGCATTCTGTACAGTTGTTCTGAGGCAAAAAAAGTAAAATTTATGGAAACTGTGCTGGCAAATGTTAAGTAAAAAATAATCAGTGAAAAAGAGTAATTAATTCACACATTACATATTCTCCTTTTTTTTAATCCTCTCCACTGGCAATCATGTGCTTTTGAGAGGGACATCTGGAAACCTACGTTGGCTTAAAACATGCTCTTTCTAGCAAGCAACTAGCCAGGAAGCTCCGTGTTCTACAAGCTGCTGTCAGCCTGCCCTTCCTCCCTGCAGCTCCAAATGAAGTCAGCTTGCCTTGCTACCAGACAGTCTAAACAATGGCAGATTGGCTCCAATTGCAGAGAACAGTCTCCAGATGCCCATGATTCAGGAAAGCTTGGACATACACTTCAGGTATAAATAAAGCCTTTCACAAGCCAGCAACCTGGTGGTGGTTAGAAGACCATACCTACTTAGGAGGGCAACCTGCCTGGTTTACTGCTGGGTGCATATAGTAGCAGTGAGGGAGAGAATTCCCCATTATGCAAAGTATCCCAGTAGAAAATGGATGACCTTGGGGGCATATTGCAGGGAGGATTTAAGGCATGCCTAAATAAATGGCCTGTAAAGTCTACTGCTACCATAAGACCTGTGATTCTATGGAATTTCTCCTTTTCAAAGAAGTGAAAAAAGAATACTACGTTATGAGAAATTTGTCTTCCATACAAATCAAAACTTGACTGATTCCATAGAGAAATGAAATAAATGATGACATATTCAGGAATCGTATAAACCGAGAGATAAATCATAGATAGTATACATATTGGGAAGTCATTTAAAAATACACATCAATTCAATTCACTAGTTATAGTGATATATACAATTTTTTATTTAATGCTATTTGGTGCTACATTATCACACTGGGATTTCATCATTTCCTGAATGCAGGTGAATGAGCAACAGACCTCGCCAAGTTGAAAAATTTTGAAAGCAGATCACTAAGATTCAGTGGGCAAAAAAGGATAACATGGAAATTTTTATAGAGCAATGACATTGCATTGGTTTCAGGCTATATGCTATTGGAAAGGCAGGTTTTAAATAACATAACAATACGTTCTCTTCCACCTAGTTCACGGGACCTGGCACCATGTGACTTCTGGCTATTCCCCAAAGTCAAAATGACCATAAAAGGTAAATGTTTAGAACCAGTTCAGGACTTCAGCCAGCTACAACAGTGCACCTAAAGACACAGCCCAAAAAGAGGATTTTCAGACCTGCTTCAGAAAGTGGCAAGAAAATGAGGTCAGTGTGTTCAAAGTAAATGGTGGTATTTTATTGTATGTATACACAGTGGAGTATTACTCAGCCATAAAGATAATAAACGTGAGTTATTTGTAAGAAAATGGATGGATCTTGAGACATAATGCTAACTTAAATCAGTCAGACCCAGGAGGTGAACAACTGCATGGTTTCGTGTTTGTGAGAAACACAAAATGCAAATAATTTAGAGAGCAAAATAAAAGAGAGATGGTAAGAAACAGGGAGGTGGACTTTGTGGAGATGACAATGGGATCTTGTCATGATGGAAGGGAAGGACAGGAGACAGCAGAAGGGGAAGCAGAAATAAAAACGGTATAGTATATGTATATGTACCAATTCTCCAAGATGAATGTAGTTATTATGTATTACAAACATGCACTAATAATACTAAAAATTTATTTGTATAATGAAAAAATATCAGAGACCTGAAGACACTTTCTGAAAACAGCTAGGTAATAAGTATTTTGGCTTTTGGAATATACAGGCTCTATTATATCTGCTATTGTAGATAAAAGCAACCGCAAAGAATACTAAATGGAATGGGCATGCTTATGTTCCAGTAAAACTTTATTTACAAAATAGGCACCAAGTTCAATTTGATCCATGGGTAGCAGGTCACCAAGCCTGGCTGTAGGGGTCTGGAAGCAAACTGAAGTTAAAAACAGTGATAGAGAATGATAATTTATTGGTATAAGTATATGCCGAGTGCTGCGGAAACTCAGAGGAAGCACCAAAATAAACTATGGGTATTAGGCAAAAAAATAGGTCTGCAAAAGATGACACTTGAGCTATCTATAAGCACAAAGAGATGTTAATCACAAAATGAAGGTAGGTAGACTAACATTATCATTTACCAACCAATGAGCTTTGGGACACCCTGAGATTTGAGGGACAACTGATAGTTCCCCAATATTGTAGCAAAAGTACAACGTTAGGCAAATAACAAGAAATATGATAAAGTAGAGAAATAAGAATTAGTGAGAGAATAAAGAATTAAACACTAAGAACTTTCATCGTTATGCAAAAGCTTCGGGGATACCTGGTATAATTTTAAGTGCAGCAGAATAGGGATCATCTAATTCCTTTATAAAAAATATTCGGCCAGGATAATACAAAATTGGGGCCAGATTCCAGGTAGAAAAACACAACAATTATTAAGCTATGAGTTGATATAGAGCTGAATTTAACCAAAGAAGTCAACTTAGGTACTAGACTCAGCCAGGTGCCACTTGGAGACGTGTTATGTAGGGCTGAGAGAGAGAGAAGCAATTACCTCTAGGAAAAGGAATGAGAACGGGGAGACAGCTACCCATTCGGAATGCTTGGAGAATGGAAAGTATTCTTAGTGAATGTTGAGTGAGATACTCTGGGACCATCAAGTGGGAGAATAAGCAGGCGGCTATGATGGGAGATTACCTTTCTACACCCATCTCTTTATGACATAAAACCCTGGGACATCAGTGCTGTCCATATTGGCGTCTCACAGACGAAGAAGCCAAGGCAGATGAGAGGCCAGGGGAAATTTTTTCAGTAGTAACCTGGCTGGATTTTTCATCTTCTAGCCTGAATTATAGAATTAGTAATTCCATGATTTCAGGAGCAGGGGACAAGTTCACTTCAAAAGAGCGGGTGAGGTGAGAAGAAAAGAAAGCCAAGTCTGAATCCTCAGGGACAAAGGCTTTTAAGAAATAGAGACAGTTAAGTCATGGGAGCCATCTTCCTGCTTTACAGACAGATTATCCGAGTTCAAGCCTCAAGTGTAGCTGCTGTTTTCTTTTTAGCAACAGTCTTTTTAGCAACCTCTATGTTCTGTATCATCTGCAAAATTAGATTAATAATAACATCTGTTTCTTAGGGTTATATGTAGCAATTAAAAAGATGTGCATAAAAATGAGATCATACACATGGTAAATAGTGAATACTCAAGAAATAGGTACAATTATCGGTATTATTAATGTGAAGAGGAAACGAAAAAATAATGGTTAAAAAGGAAAAAGTTGGAAATGGTACTTTTCTAGAAGTGAAGGGAAGAAAAACTTCTGTCAGGCTGGAATGGTGGCACAGGCCTGTAATCCCGGCACTCTGGTGCGACTGAGGTAGGAAGATTGAAAGTTCAAGCCCAGCCTGAACAACTCAGCAACTTAGCAAGAAGACCCTGCCTCACAATAAAAAAATTAAAAATGGGCTGGGGATGTGGCTCTGTGGCTCAAAGGTCCTGGCTGAATCACTAGTACCACAAAGAAGAAGAAAAGAAGAGAAAAGAAAAGAGAAGGGAAGGGAAGGGAAGGAGAGGGGAGGGGAGGGGAGGACGGGGAGGGGGTGGAAGAGGAGGGAAGAGAAGCGAGAAGAGGAAAGAGGAGAAAGCACATCCCTCTTGCCAGGCATGCTGGTATGCACCTGTAGTCCCAGCTACTCAGGAAACTCAGACAGAAGAATCGCTAGGGTGAGTCCAGTGGCTTTTTGTTTTCAATTTTTATTCTTTATTAGTACATATTTGCAGTACATAATGATTACATTATGTAACTCTTGGGGAGTTAGTACATGTACATAACAAATCTTAATTCTTTTTTCATCCCTTTCCTTCCTCTTTCTTCCCCCTCCTTCCATTTATTGGTCCCCTTCTCTTTTGCAAAAGATCTATCTCCCTATTTTCTATTATCTATATATTATTTTTCTCTTTATTTAGATTTTGGGTTTCTCATATAAAAGAAACCATGTGATATTTAAACTTGTGTGTCTCATTTATTTCACTTAACATTATAGTCTGAAGGTGCATCTGTTTTCTTACATTTGACTCAAGTTTATCCTTCTTTATGGCAAAGTAGTACTCCATTATGTATAAATATCACACTTTCATTATCCATTTACCTGTTGATGAACATATAGGATGCTTCCAAGATTTAGCTATTATGAGTTATGCTGCTATAAACATGAGTATGTATGGATCACTGCAATATGTTTTTAACACTGTTGGGAGAAAGAAGAAAGAAATAGAAAAGAAAATAAAGAAAGAGAGAGAGAGATGGATGTGGGGGGCATGGAAAGAAGGAGAGAGAGGTAGTGGGCAAGGGGGAAAGGGAAGAGGAAAAGACCTCTCTTATAGAGACATAGATAAAAATGGGCCTTGCATAGATCTGCTTGATAACCCACTTCCAGGTTTCATGTGGAGCCGTGAAGGCATCTCCCATGGCTGGTGGAGAACAGAGTGCGTGCTGAAGAAGCACGGTCAATAAGAGCAAAGCACATAGTCGCTCTCAAATGCTGGTGCACAAAGGAAGCTGAGTATGGGCTAAAGGAGATATCAGGGGGACATGGGCTTTTGATAATGTAGAATTCTTAGGTAGCAGAGATGGATAATTTTCTATGCTGACAGGGACAAACGAGTGGAGAACAAGAGGTTGAAGATATAAGAAAAAGGAGAGAACTCGTAGACCAAAGTTCCTGAGGAAGAAGAGATGATAAAATCTAGAAAATAGGAGGAAATGGATCTGAAATACAAAGACATCTTTTTTCCTGGTCAGCTACAGATGAAATAAGGCATGGCCGAAGTAATAACTTTTATCACATTTCTCACTGAGAAGCAGCAGATATAGTCTGCTATTAAGAATAGGACAGAGCATTTGAGCCTCTAGAAAATCCAAAATGTCTATTGTAAGGAATAAGAGAAGGACCAAATTGTAAAGACACAAGAATTTACAGGTGGTTCTGAAGGCCAGAACAAGTGTCTAGAACCATGTATATATAGCTGCTCCAATACACACAATGGTATGATTCTGCCCATCTGGCTCAGTGGTTTAGGTGCAGAAGTGGAGAAAACAGACAGTGGAATTGATTCAAAAACTGCAATGGCCAAGGAAGAGTTACAGTGTAGGCAACTGAATTATCTTGGCTGGAGACACGTAGACCTGAAGAATGAAAAAGATTGTTAAGTGGAAGAAAGTGAATATAGACAACCCAAGAAATATAGAAAACATCGGAGAATAGATGAAAAGGGTAAAAGATAGAGTAATAGTGGTTTGAGATCGCGAATGAGATCTGATATTTGTGACAATCGAGGAATTAGATAACCCTCTGGTCTCCCAGAAGAATGGTAGGGCTTAGGGAAGAAAGGAGAACCACAAAATGCATGCAAAAATCCTCACTGAATGTGGAGAGAGGTTAAGAGGCCTGTGATTAACAATAAGGGGGTTGTGTAATGTGGAGGCCAAATATGTTTCTCTAAGAGAAGTGGGGAATTGGAGGAAAAAAAAATATTTTGCAAGCAGCAAAATGGGATATAAGAAAAATCTCATTGCTCCACCTTTAAGATAAGATTTAAGAAATATATATTAGAAATCTATGTAAGAAGACTTCAGAGAGTAGGACTCCCTGGGAAGATCTGGTTTCAGTTAGGGCAAAAGATACAGGAAGAACCAAAGAAAGACACCAAAAATATGGGAGTTTGTTGGCATGGACAAACAAACACCAAAAGTAAACACAAAGGGTTGGGGTAGATGCAGAAAAGAAAGGAAGAGGGAATCAAACACAACGAAGATATGCCCAGAAAGCTGTAATGACCGAAGGGCTCAGTTGCCAAGGAGAGCTGGAATCTGAAACCTGGCAGGGAGCACAGCCTTCAAATTTCCAAAAGAAACTTTGGAATAAATTTGTTTTGATGTTAGAAAACCATGGCATTTCCTCAGGGTTCCAAACACCATGTTGTGAAAATATGATGCCTCCAAAATAATCTTTTTCTGGATGTGCAGGGCCAGATTTTCTTTCATCAAAGACTTAGCTCGTGGCAGAAGCCACAGTCGCTCTATTGATGGATGAGAAGACACAGATCTGTCTTGGTGGTGCCAACTACTGACTGAGCTCGTCAACCAAGCTGAACAAACTCCTCACACAACCAATGATACTTACATTCTAATCCTGGTCTGACGAAGCGTATGTCTGTGCTTTCTGCACCATTCTGCCTTTAAGGAAAGCAAACTGCCAATAACAATTTTAGCTATTTTTCAGGACCATTATAGAGAATGAATGAATTAATATTTGCGAAAGCAATAAACTTCAAGCAGGGACTGTATAAATATTAGTCATTACTGTTACCAAATAGTTCATTATGTGACAATTTGAGACATATACTAGAACCAAAATATGAAGTGTCACGGGGTGGGGTGAAGAGGGAGAGCCAGGAACCATGGAGAGCAATTTGGCAAGGATTCTTGGAGGAGGTGAGATTGGAGCTGGACCTCAAATGACGTGTTTCATTTTCCCCAGTGGTACCATTCCTCCAGATTCTCAGACATACCCTTGGTATCTCCATTTCATCAAAGCTAAAGGATTCTGGCCTTCAGCAGAGAATGGGGGAAATCTGCCCAAGCTTCATAAACCCACTGAACCCAGGTGTGGGATGACAGACTAAGGCCCACTGAACTCACAACCAGTTGTCTTCCCTCCGCAATAGCTCTCCTCTCCAGGCCCTGCGTCGGCTCCTGGGGCCTGACCTCTTTCCCATGCCTGCAGTCTGTCTGCTTATTGGGCCTCACCTCGTACAGCTGGATTTTGTTTTTTACTTGGCTCCTTCTTCTCAGCCATTGCCATTTCAGACCTCTGTTCCTGATTCTTGAAAGTGAATATAGCCAAGCCCCTTCCCTGCATCCAGGCCAAGGCAATAGCAATTATATTTAGGCATCACAGACCTAGGAGGGACAAAAGATAGGTGTCTGTCATTGGACTTCTGCTAAAGGACTCACTGAGAAACAGCCAAGTCTCCTGTACAAGTCTGGGATTCAGAAGAACAGGACCACACAAGGGAATTTACAAGAAGAAGATGAAGAAAGACCTCAGCAGGATGGGAAAGGGAGAGAATTGATTTTCCAAGTAGCAGTTAAAGGCCAGCCTGGTAGATAGTAGCCTCTTCCCTGAGCATCCATCGACAACTTTCTTTCCATGTTGTGCAGTTGAGCTACTGTGGAACTCTAAGTCAAACCCACTTATCACGAAGCTTTAATCTAGCTATGAGATCCAGCATGTACGGAACTAGAAATCCACCCTTTCTGCCACAAAACAGAAGCACAAAGAAACCTTTCCCTGGATTTTCCTACCACGGATTTAAGGGTGTGTCTCAATCTCCAGGAGATAGAGCCTTCCTGCAAAGCTAAATGGGGTGAAAAAAAGCAAGATTGGTTCTCACTACTGCCCATTCTCACCCGCTACCCGGCCTGGCCCCCCCCTTCCACCCACAACTCCTCCTACTCCCCAAGGGGTGCCATTTTGGAGCCAAAATCCACTCTGTCAGCACAAGAGCAGCCCTGCCTTCTCTTGCTCCACACGCCATGTGACCCTGGAGAACCTCCAGGGCATATTTCATCTGGCATCAACATTGAGAGGTCACAGTGACCCAAAACTTCCTGCATTCTCAGGCCGGCCAGTGCCTGCCAAAGCCAGCCATGGAGAGGAATGGAGAGTGGTGCTTGGGGGGAGCTGACCAAGTGTGGTGGCCGCCATCCTGCCTGCCAGCAGACTAGCACTGGTTTTCCACTGCCGGCCATTCATTGGACTTGGCCAGCTTTGTTCCTTCCCTGGGGCCAAGTCAACAAACTGAGACTAGAGGAGTTGTAGCCCTGGCACTCAGGGCTGAGCCATTTCTGTTTGCTTGCACAACACAAGCTATGTTCAGTCATCCCTGGAGACCCTGATTTCCCACCTGTCCTGCTTCCTGGGTCTGCAGTGTGACAAGGGTTCAGGACTCACAGGAATTGCTGTTTCTTTTTTTCTTTCTTTCTTTTTTTTTTTTTCTGCACAGGAAAAAATAGTGTTATGAAGGTCAGAGACTTTATCTTGAATTTTTCTCAGGGTCCAGAGCAATGAATGTGAAACTCTAAGACTGGGAAACTATTCAAGTATTAGTTAACAGGGTCCCTTTCTGTGGAAGAATCACAACATTTCAGGGCTAGAAATAATCATAAACCATCCAAGTCAGTGGTTCTTCATCCAGTTCAGTAAAGACCTTCTAGTAATTGGTGACAACCAAATACACCCCACAGTAGGAAAATAACCACAGCCACCTGCGATCTCACTCACAATTGTAGTAGTGCTGGGAGTCCCAAAGCCCATCTTTGGACTTCCTTGTCTGCCTCCAGTCTGCTTCTTCACCTCTCAGCCCACTCGTTTTGCAGAAGGGAGACGGAGGGCCCCGGAGAGGACAGTGACTCTTACAAGGAACAAAGGTAGATGAGGTCTTGCTTACCCAGATCTCTTGACTTATAACCTTTTTAACCGATTATGTTATGCCTTACCTCTGTGAGCTCCTCTTCCTTGTCTTATTTTTTTCAATCTTACAGTCTCTTTTTTAAATTTTTTTCCTTTCTATGCTCCTTGCTTTTGTTTCTCTTTAATCCTCATATTCTTATTCTTCGTACCCTATTTCCTCTTTCACTTTCCCTCATTCCAAACTCTTGTCTTTTTTCTTTCTACCCTAGGTCCTCAGGCATCTAATCAATTGATCAGTCTTCTGATTGGCTCCTGGACCCTGTTCAACCAAAGGATATAATGCCTATACCAAGGACAGAATGAAATTGCAGGAAGAAGTGACATTAAAGAGAAAAATCCTGTATCTCTCTCCAAATATTCAGGTTAGATCTAGTGCAAATGGGTCATTTTTCACCATAATGGCTAAAGAAAAGATGATTATAGAAAGAGATTGAAACACAGCAACCAGTTTTGTAAATTGGTGGTTCTCAAAGTGTGATCCAAGGACCTTTGAGGATTTCTGAGGCCTTTTCAGGGGGTCCACATATTGGTGTAATGTCACAAGGTCAAAATTATTTTCAAAATAAATTAATAATTTATTAATAGATAAGAATATATTATCAGTCGATGTTTACACTGATATGTAAAAACAATGGCAGATAAAATTGTTGGAGTATTAGCATGTTCCATGACAGTGAAACTAAGCTCAGCTACACTCTTCATTTTCATGGACAAATGGATAAAAAAAGTGAGTTTCTCTTTGGAATACCCTTAATGAAGAAGTTAAAATTACTATTTATTTTACACAGTGAGGACTCCTGAGTGTACATCTATTCATATTCCATGACAAAATAAGAAATGTGCACAAAGCACCCCTATAAGCTGAAGGATAATAGTTGTTTCAAGGAAAAGTGTTTATAAAATTAAGATATAAACTAAGTCAATCACTTTATTCATGCAACATGATACTTATTTGGAGGAACAGCTGACAAACAATGGTTATTTAAATGTGGGTATTCTGCATGTATTTTCTCAGCAATGAACAAAATAAGGCTGCCACTTTGAGGGAAAAACAGTGATACCACTTGCCAATCATAAGTTCAAACTTATGATAAAAGATTAGAAGGTAAGAAAAAGGTGCATCCATCACCATGGATGTAACGGCTACCAGATACACTGGAACCTTGTTTTACAGACTTGGTTTGTTTATGATTTGGGGGAAGATGGCAGCATTTTTATTTGTGTGGGGAAGATGGCCATGGCCGTGTTTGTCACCCGATGTGGAGTTTGTGAACAGAAGCAAAATTTTGCTGGATGCTTTTGTTAGTGAAAAGAATTGCTTACAACAGAAGAATGCATGAACCAAGGTATTACTGCACGTGAAACTTTTCTGATATTAAAATGTGTGATAAAATGAACTTCAAAATGAAATGTGTCAACATGGTAAAGATTGGTAGAAGCCAATGAACCAATATTTTCCAAATGACCAATATGTAGTGTTACAACACCAAGCATGGAAAAATTATTCATTTAAAATGCAAGATGGACTAGTGGATTTCAACGTAACTGAGTACAATATGGTTTCAGATTCCACAATGCAAATAATCTTTAAGGAATTACCACTTGTCAATTTTTGACAAAGTAGCATAGAAAAATATCTACAATTATCTCAAAACTCTATTAAAATATTCCACCCTTTTCCAACTACTTATCTGTATAAAATAGAGCTTCCTTCAACTAAACAACACATTATTGTAGTTTGAATATAAAAAGGAGATAAAATAAAGCCAGACTTTGACAATACCTGCAAAAATGTAAAATAATGCTGATTTTCTTTTTGGAAACTGGGAACTAGTGAATTTTTTTACATTTCTCAGTTTTGATTTCTAATACAGCAAATATGAATAGATGTAGCTCATGTAAGCAAAAGCCTTTTGCAGTCCTTCATATTTTTAAAGCATCCACTAAAAATCTGAGGCCACAATGTTTCAGCCATGCTGTATATTATTCTAAAGGGAAGAAAAGATCAGTCAACGTGACACTCGCTGAGTGTGTGATAAGGGTGAGTCTCGGGGCTAAGCACTAAGAGGGATCCAGCTCTTACACAGCTCATAGTTAGTGGGAAGATAGAATATGGAGATCAATAACCACTTTACATGCACAGGGGTGTCACACAAAAGAAGAGTCAAAGTACTGCTAGAGATCTACTCAAGCAGAGGGAGGAAGGGCTAGAAACATCTTCACAGAGGAGGTAACCATCAAGAAGCCTCAACAGAAACGGAGTCTTCAGGAAACAAAACCATAGCGGAGGCTCTGGGGACCTGGAGGATTTGGTTTCTGCTAAGCAGAGGATAGGCTGAGTGAGGAGCAAGCATTCTGTTGGGCACAGTGGAGATATGGTAGGCAAGTTGGTGCCCAATAAATGTTTGTCAGATGAATTCTTATATAATAGAATAATCTACTGAGTCATGGGTTGGTTTGGCTCTGTCTTATCATCCACATTTCCAACAATATGTGTGAGAAAATTGTGTAACTCAAGCTATTGGAAGCTGAGAGTAATGAAATGATTGATGTCAAGCTCAAATCACAGAAGACTTGAGCCATAGCCAAACTCTTTGCCTAGCTCCGAAGCCTCTTCACCAGACAGTTGCTTCTCCAGCCAGGCCCTGGCTAAGATTCCTCCATCCCAACTTGAGAACACTGAATGATTAAGGAGGAGTTAGACAGAAGGCTTGAAATCCATCACTTGAAGACTGTATGAATACCTACTCCCTGCTAGGAGCCATGGGGATTCAGAAATGAAAAGATGCTCTTTCTGTCCTGACAGCCCCATGAACAAGACAAGTATGCAGAAGCAGCTCACTAATTCAGGAATTCAAAGGACCTTGAAAGGCAATGACTATCCTATTTGCCTCTGATGACCAGCACTCAACACAAGGCCTGTCACAGCAAAGTCTTTCCATAAATGTCTGATGAGCTAAGATGCAGAGATGAGGAAGAGATATGCTGATGATGCAGTTTTCCTTGCTATGGCCTGAGACTCCACACTATCTTTTTGCTCACCATTTGAGATCTTGCCAGGCTTTGGTACCTAAATCTACCCCTACCCGGCAACTCTTGGAACGGCAATCAAAAGTTCAATTGCACCTGATCTCAATGCAGACAGAGCCTTGTAGGTTTTTAAAACAAATGAGACAGCAGCCAATGAAGATCAAGTCTCTGGTTCACCTCCACACAACCTCTGCCTCATTGCCGTCTCTCAGCAGATAGCGGCTTGAAGAATTGCACTGGTACCCTGGTCATGAGCCAGATTCTCCATAAGGAAGGCCTCAATCAATATGCATCACAAAAGACTGATATGATGCCCTGGGACTGAGGGAGCATCTGCAAAACTGGTGCCAATCATTTCTTAAGGTTGTGTATCCCGTTCCTCCAGAATGGATGGACCTGCTCCTTGCCTCGAACAAAATGAGGAGAAAGGCTTTGGTGATGGATGACAGCAAGGGGATTATCACCCCTAAGAAGTAGTGTTTGTGCGGTTCTCTCCCCTCCTTCATCCACACTGATGTTCCCAGATATTCAGCACAACCTATCATCTCTAAAATCACCCACATTTAAGTCGTCTCCTCATTGGGGGATTGGCTGCCAATACAAGTGACACTGAGAGAAAATTAATTATACCTCGGTGAACTTTAGTCATATGGCTCACAGAGCTGTGTTAGTCAGAGCAAAAGACGCAAACTTAAGATGCAAACAGGAATCTGTGAGGAGGAGGGGATTTCAGTGAGATAAATAGCAAGTCCAACTCCGGGCTCAAAGACAGCCTAGGACTCACTAAAGCATTGTTTAATAGGGATTGTGGAGCATGTGAAATAGATGCCTTGTGTTCACAAAGCCTTTAAGGTGGAGACGCAGAGTAGGGGAAAAAGAAGGTAGGAGGGGGCAGCTGTAGAGCATTTCAGGAAGTATAAGAAAGACCACACATTACCGTGCAATTCAAGTGTTATGTTGCCTCCTCCACAGAGCCTGTCCAGTACTGCAGTGAGTAGCAAGCCTTCTCTCAGCTAACTTTATACCATACTCTAAATAACCCAGTTGTTATACATACAATGCATTGTAGTACAGTGGTGCCTTTGTTCACGAACTTAATTCATTCCACAATTCTGGGGAAGATGGCCACGTTCTTGTTCGTCACCTGAAGCAAAATTGCTCCCAGCGGTTCTGTTCATGAACTGAAGTGTTCCTGAACCAAGATATTACTGTATTCTATTTACAAAAACATCTGCCTATAGGTCTCAGGTGGTCTTTGAACTCAGAGATTTCACAGAATTCTCTTGCCGTCCTGGGGCTCAAGCCTCAGGTAAGGCTCATGGTAGGAGCTCAGTTCATTTTCATCAAGATTCAAGAGACAAACTGAAAACCGAACAACTGATTAAAAATAGGCGTATTCTTAAACAAGGCTAATGTCCCAGGGCTGCTGTGACCATGTCCTTTCTGTCAGGCTACTTTGTTTTCCCAGAGTAATTCTGCCTGATTTTAATTAAAGACAAAGTGGCCCGTAGAGACATGGTGAACACTGAAGAAACAGATTTTGATTAAGTACAAGAAATTGAGGTTGTTTTTCTTTTGCAAAACAAATGCCTTTAAAAACAGGAGGAAGCATTTTTTTTAGTGTAAAAGCTTCAAATTTTCCAGAAATTGGAATTAGTGGCCTAAGCCCTAACTACAGATGGCTTCACCTGTCTTCTTGTCCAAGCAAGCTTGAAAATGAAAGGGGAAAATTCTGGAGATGAAAGATCACATTACACTATAAATTCAAATCAGTTAATTTCTTCTACTAAAATGGCTCTTCTAATTAGATATTGTTAATTACATTCCCATAAATCCACAAAATAAGAGGCACTTTTATTCAGATTACAGAAACAATGTATACAATACAGAACAAGATGTCTCTTCAATAAATTTATGAATATCTGCTTTTTTGGAAGCTAGAATTAATATTCCCCTTATTCTCTTGGGTCAGATCTGTAAGGTTATTCCAGTCAGGGCTCTCTCTGCACATTGAAGGCTACTCAATTAATCTTGTTTGCAGAGATTTGAAAGCATTGACGGAAGGTCAAAAAATAAAACCAAGCAAAATATGGTTGAACTCCCCACTGTTGTTCAAGGTTAATCTTCTCTCATTTTGCATTTTCTCCATTGTATCTTTATTCATTCTCTCCCAAGAAGCCCAAGGCTTCTTTCTTTTTTTCTTCCTCTCTATCTTTTTCTCTCTTTACCCTATCTCCTCTCTCCATTATAGATTTTGGTTTGGGGATCTTATCCAACTTGTTGAAATGTTTGGGCTATTTTAGCTAAACAAATGTCTATACCTATAGCATCCTTCCATTTATTTGGGAAGTAAAGAAAGAAACTAGTATAAAGCTGGAATAAAAAATAAATTGTTTTCATCAATTTCAGAAAATTAGAGGACACTAAAAACACAGAGAAGAGTTGACGCTTTAGATGTTCAAAAAAGACTTTGACAAGTTGCATCCATTAAACAAGTTAGTATATAACTAGCATTTTAGAACAGTCTCTTGCATGAAGGAAATACTCAAAAATGTTAACTTTGTTCTTATTTTGATCAGCAGCAGCAGCAGCAGCAACTCTATGGGTCAGCTCTCCCCGATAGATTGTGATGAGCCCCAGGACAGCTGCACTGAGTGCAGTGGCATCTCAGAGGTTAGCCGAGCACGGGGTAGAATCCCCACACTCGCTCCTGGTGCACCGTCAGCAGCACCCCTGCCCCTCACCCAAGGTCACGGGCATAGACAAACCACAGGTTACTGTGACAATCAAAATTTTTAAAAAAAGAAGAAAAGAAAAAATTTGAGGAAAACCAGCATTTCACATGTGGCTTACCAGTTACAAGCATCAAAAAACTCAAAAGATGATAGAGGATATGGGAAAGATATTTAGGTTAAAGATTTATATCTTCAGGAGGACTTCACATCTCCGAAGAAGCAGTAGCTCGGCTTCTGCTGCTGAGCGTGCTCCACAGACCAGCAGCTTCCTCATCACCAGGAACTTGCTGGAAGCAAGAAGCTCAAGCCTTACCCCGGAATGACTGGAACAGCACCTTCTTTCTAACCAGACTCGCAGGGGATTTGTACACTCATTTCTATCTGAGAAGCTCTGAAAGGTGGGCTTGGCATTTGAAATTTTGGTTACTAAAATTATTGATAGCCTGGTATGGTGGCACACACCTGTAGTCCCAGCACTCTGGGAGGCTGAGGATTGCATGTTCGAGCCCAGCCTTGGCATCTTAGCAAGAGCCTGTGTCAAAATTAAAAATTACATGGGTAGATAGAGTGGGATTAGGATTTAGCTCAGTGCAAAAAGCCCCTGGGTTCAGTCTCCAGTACTGCAAAATCCAATTGAATCTAATGAAATCTGATCCAATCCAATCGAATCCAATCCAATGGCTGGAGATGGAGCTCAGTGCAAAGGCTCTCGGTTCAATCCCCCATACCACAAAAAAGTAATAAAAATTTAAAAAGTGATAGACTGCAAAACAGAAATAGGCATGGCTGAATTAAAAATTAATGAGTTAGAAGACCCAGTTGACATACTCTCCCTTAATACTATATCTGCACTCTTGATGACGAAACTAATTATGAAGAGAAAATAAAGGAGATCATGTTTACTTAGAATCCTACACTTACCATCTAAACTACCAGTCAAATAAAGAACAAAGTAAAGATACGTTCAACACTGCAATGATTCAGAAAACTGAACCCTCATGCCCTCTAACACACACACACACACTTGGAGATATCTGAAAGAATTGTATTTGTTCCTAATTAGCAGATTCTAAATATGTAACATTAAAAAGTGTGATGAAGCAAAGACTTAGTGAAAGATTTTATCGCAACTCTTAATAATTGACATTTTACGTAGATCACTACCAAATAAAGATATGAATAATTTGACTAACAAAATATATATTATTGCCAACAGTTTGCATATCTTCAAAACTGACCTTTCATCAGGCTACAAAGAAACTGAAAAAAATTCTACAAACCAAAACAAACATAAAAATACAAGATTCTGATATGTAGCAATAAACTTAGAAATTAACAGCAAAGTGTAGCATCCTCTCCAAAAAGAGATAATCCACTTGGAAATAATAAAATATTATTTTAAATAATAGTTATGATCAAAATATAAATCAATGACAATGAGAATTTTGTATGTAAAAATGTGTGGGTTATAGCCAATGTAGCAAAATAATTGTGAGAAATTTGTGTGTTCCTACATATATTTAATATCAAACAAGAAATATTAAAAACAAATTATTTCTCTAATAAAAATGCTTAAAATATCAATTAAATAAATTCAAAGACTCCTAAAAAAGTAATTAATAGAAAATAAATACTAGTAAAATACAAAATGTTAGCATGAATCCATAACCGTAATAGTTGTTTATTTTAAAAACTAGTAAAACCCTGAAACTTTTTCTTAAAAAGGGGAGAATATGAAACCATATGAAAACCAAAGATTTGATTACTAGTGAAGAAGCTTTTCAAAATTTTCTGTTATACCAATAAGTTTGGTAATGTAGACAAGATGTATAATATATATGTAATATCCTGAGAAAGTAAAAAAATAATCACAGATCTTTCCATTAAACCAATCCCAAGTGATTTTATAGATGACTTTTACTCAATCTTTAAAGAAATGTTCCCGTGTATTTTAATAGACAAATTCCCATCCCATTCTATCATAGTAGCAAATCCTGATATTAAATCATATAATGTTAGTTCCAAATCACTCAACTAAATTTACAAACACAGATGAAAAAATCCTAAATTAAATGCCTTAATTGTAAATTTTACCGAAAGTAGCAGCTGGTATGTAAATGGTGTAGATACAGATATATCTTAGAAAGTGTGTGTGTGCTTTAGGATTGGAAAGAATTTAGTAGTAATTTGATCCAATAACCTCCTTAAGAGAAGCTTGATGTCCAAAAAAGAGGATATTATTCACTCAGCTACTACAAGTCAGTAACACTAATTTACCTAGATCATGTACAGACCTTTACTTCCAACTTGAAAGGTCCCCTTTCTTTCACCTCACAAATATTCTGTGAATGTAAACTGGATATAGAGAATGAGATGAAAATGTAGAGATGTGTGTGTTTTCTTAATAGTTTAAGTCCGATTGTAAAGAACTGAGATAAACCTGGGATATTTGGAAGAAACTCTAAAGAAGTCTCGCAAATGTTCTTTGCATATATTACCTGTGTTTATCTTCTTTCCTATTTTGCTAACCAATGAAGAAATAAATGGTCTATATCAAGAGAACTTCATAGAATGTGATATATTGAAAAACTGTAAGATTTACATCTTAATTCTGTCCTTCCTCAGCTTACTTGGACCAGAAAGAAGTTGAAAATAAAAAAAAGTCAAGATACAAATTCATTAGGATCAATGAGTAATCTTTCCTGAGTATTAATGTTAAAAATACATGGTTCAACACACTTGTTGTTTTCATTCATTAACTCATTCAGCAAATATTCAGGGTAGGTACTACAGGCTAGGTCCTCTAATAAATGTGCTCCACACCTACTTTTCTTCCTACCAATTTTGGTCTTACTGAGCAATAGCTCAAGCAGAATGGAATCAGATGCAGCAGCTCTCCAAAGAGTGTACTATTTCACGAGAACATCACCAGTAACAGAAAGAAGGATGAGACCAGTATCAGTGTTCAGAACAGGATAGAAAACTATTTGCAGCTAGAAAGGTAGAAATTGATATGGATATTGATAATGACTAGAGCTGACTTCCAAACTGTGCAGGAATTGCAAGTATGGAGATGCACAGTGTTTTAAGATGATGGATCAGCATTTTAAAAGGGGAGGAAAGCACAGAGTGAATCTGTGAAAGGTGATTTACTCCACATAAGAATCGTAAGATCTAAAATCAATTTAGAAACAGATCACAGTGGACCCTGAATTCCAAGCTTATGGGAAAAAAAAGGCTATCATCTAAACCCACCTTTACATCAACTCCACCCAAGGATTAAGCAATTGAACACTTTCATAATTGTTTTATTAAAATCAAAATAAATGAAAGAAATCCTTATCGTGAACTATAGGTATATTTTTATCTTCAATTTTCCAAAAGTGACAGTAATTCTCCCTTTATATTTCTCTTTATGGTTCAGGTCAGCTATTCTTGGCAGGGAAAACTGTTTCAACTTCAAAGTTGCTGGTACCATCTGTGCCTGGAAAGCAAAGCACAATATAAGCATCGATGTTTATTTTTGTTGGTCCACTATGTGTCCTCATTACAGAATCCTCTTGACTAGGCTGAAGAAGTTAGTTCCTCATCCTTGGTGAAAGCAGATCAACAGCAGTCATCTCCTGTCAGAGAAGCAAACGTGGGTCTGCCTGCAGTATCCGTCTACTGTAATCCAAAATACACCACACGTGCACATCACCACGCCAAGTCCAAACACGAAAGCAAACTGTGTCCCCTTACTACAAACCAGCTTTCCCTTTTGCTCCCCAATACAAAGATGCATGAATTTCATGTCTTTACTAGGACAAAGCCCCTTTGAAGTCTCACAAATCCTTTGGGCCTGGAGTATCCTCCATTCCAGCCTACTTATGAGACCATCATGGACCTATGTCCCATTTGGTAACAGAGCCAGGAAATTTTTGTTTTATTTTGCTTTGTTTTGAGTGTAATCTGTGGTACATCATAATTTATGTGAATTTAGACAAAATCACTCAGCCTATGTGTTCTCAGTTGTCAATAGTACAATAATGCGCTCTTTATGTATTCCTATAGGGACCAGATGAAAAATGTTTGCAAGGGCACTTGAAAAATAATGTACATATACCATCATTATTGCATTTAACATATTTTATTAAGCAGCTACTATTTATGAGGTCATAGAAGTTACACAACTATGGCTGTCTGCTTCCAGAGATGCAAGTTCTCTCCTGAAACTCTTGGGTAAGATCAAGTGTCATAACTATTTGTAGTAACTGTGTATATACAAGTTTCCTTTCTTCTTGGCCCCAGAAAAATGTGATATATTTAAACATATTTAAAAAGCCAGCATCTGCATGGGCCACGTCCCAACATGTATTCTAATGGCGGGGGTGGGGGGAGAGATGGCAACTCTGAGAGACACAGAAACTGTAGTTAAGGAATAGCTTTCTCTAGAGGCTGATTAGTAATGAAAGAAATTATATTTCATCTCTGTGATCACACATATTTTGAGAAACTAGCTCATGTTTTTAGAAGTTCTATTTAACACTTTACAAAGTCATATTTTTATGTATAGGTGGACAGCATCCATTATTAGAGTTTCTAACTACTAACACAGTAACAATTGGCATCATTTTCTGAGAACCTACTCTGACCCTGAGGTTCTCGTCGGCGTTACTGACAGGAAGTGTTGCCACGCTCGTTGTACAAGTGAGGAAGCTGAGAATCGCTGTGGTGAGGAGAGCTGATCAAAGCCACAGAGCTAGGGAATGACAAAAATAACATTTGAAGATTGACCTGCCAAGCATCACAAGTAATGTGATATGTCTTGTAATTTCATGTGTAAAATTAGCAATAGAAACTTGGGCATAGGCACTTGGAAAATGTTTATCTGACTGATAATAGAAAAATACATTGAAGAGTTTAGTAATGCTAGACCCAGGAGGATCCTTGAGATCGAATCCAAAATTTTCATTTCTCATGTGGGAAAACTTAAATTTAAAGAAGGATGATCACCTGTCCAGAGCAAGAAAGTTCATGGCAAAGCTGGTATTAAAAATTAAGTCACAAAGACTCTGCTTCAGTTGTTCCCAAAGGACCTTGGACAGACCATACCAGTCAGCTGCAGAGATCTGAGGGTCTCCCCTGGCCTTCGGTCTCCTTCTCCAGGTTCTGCCAGGTCTCCTGGGTTACCCACAAACCCCTGGGAGAAGCCTGGCCACTGCTGCCCCACCTGTAGTTAGACCCAACCATCAGACTAGAGCACTCAGAGTTTTCAGCCCTCTGTCACCAAGGTTGTATTGGTTTCCTTGCCAGTGTCACTGAGAAGCACCACTTCCCCTGTTAGTGTCTCCCTTGGTCACTTGGGCCCCAGAGGTTATGCTTGTGCCAAGAGTCTCGCAAAAAATATTTTTTGAACAGTTCTGCCAGCTTCCACACCCACCTCACCCCTCACTAATTATAGGTATTCAAGCCCAGTCAGTGGAAAATGTGAGACATGAGCATATTTTCTTCTCCCTTTTTCTTGTCATTCTTTTGCTCACACTCTACCCCCACCCAAACCTCATCTCTCTTTCTTTGGGTACAAAACAGAAGCTCTTATGCATGCAACTGGAAACAAATAAAAGCAAATACCTGCCCTGTGCATAGAAATGCATGTGCTTTTGTGTGCATGCATGTGTGTAAATGCAGCAGGGATATAATAAGCAGTCAAATATTCTACTATGATTGAAATCAGTTTACTGGCCTTTTTAAGTATCAGTCACATTTTATGACTGTTATAGCTGCATTTATAAAAGATCTAACCATTCGAATTTACCTCTCTGAGCTTAAGAAATTCAAGACAAAATGTGAAGTTTGAAACAGAATCGGTCTGGCCAAATTGCAGTGAGTGGCAGGACACCCAAGAGTGCCTATCTCTTTGCTCAAGTGTGAGATGTCGCAAGTCTTGACTCGGACTTGGGGTCATCTGTAAGGTACTCCATTGACAGGGATGTGTGCAAATGAAGTCTGGAAGGCTTCCCACAGCCTCCAAGAGTTAGTTGACAGAATTCACCAGCTGTTGTCTGGACTCTGGACAAGATGCCTATCATTCTTCCAGGTTTTCATCTTCCTGCACAAAGCATACATTTCAAAGGGAATTCGAGAAGTTCTACACTGAACTAAGCACCATGTTTCACATTTTTATCTGCTCCTGCTTCATCTTCCCAAAAGCACACAGAGGTTGATTAATCCTCTGTCCAAAATCATGCAGGAAAGGGGTGGAAAGCTAGACAAGGACCAGGTCTTCTCCTTTCAAACCGCGTGGCTTCCCAAGGCACACACTTGCCTGCAGCCCATCTTGCCATGAATGAGAACACACAGTCTTTCATTCTTTCATATTTTGACCTGTGTGTCACCCTCTTGTCACTCACCACTAACAAGTTCCTCCAGAGAAAGTCATATGGTCCACGTCCTCCACTTCACTCAGCTGAGGGCTGGGAACTAACTTATTGAATGGCCAGCAACTCTTTATTGGTGAGTTCAACTTCTTCCAAAATATCTTTTGATCTGAAAATAGAAATGAGTTGAACTTGATAAATCCCAGGAAAATTTCAACCTCTAAAGGCAGATACATAGTACTGTACAAAGAGTTTCATCCACTCAGAATCTAAAACCAAGGGAACCTTAAAAAAATCTAGTATCATTAAGGTACTAAGACGCGGTACAAATTGTGACACATAGTTTTCACAAGGAAAGAAATAGCAGAAGAGAAAAGCATTAAGTGTGTGTGGAGCTTATTTTTTAATGTAAATAAATATGTTGCTATGCTTTGATGAAAGTTGAGAATAGAAGGTTAATCTTCATAATTAAATGATGCTAATGAACCTTCCAAAGTATTTTCTTGTTCTTTTATTTCATTAACTTTTCATTCTCATCTAACACTTGCGGCCGTATTTGGGTTTTTGTTGTGGTTTTGTTTTGCTTCTAGTCTTCATTCAAGCATGTGTTTTTCGGAGTGACCATTATGTGAACAGACTTTACCAACGGGACCTTATTTTCCATCCCCATGTGATAAAGGTTCCCTCCATCCCACCCTGACTTATCTTTTCATTTCTTTCTTGAAATTCTAACCCGTCTTCCTGCTCCTTCAACTGCATCATTGCCTCCTGCAGCGACTCCACTTCCTCCTTTTTCCTCTTCAAAGCTTCACCCAAGGCAAGGCTCCTACACCAGTCCCTATCCCATTGTTCTTCCTCCTTGGTCATTCTCATGGCCTGCTGATGACCTCAAAACCACACTGATGATTGCACATTTTTATTACCGTTACATGTTTGTGACACCTAAAAATTTCATTAGAAATGGAGAATTGTTATATCACATCTTGGTCATTTTTATTACCCTCTCCCCCACCCTCCTCACTCCTTCTTCCTCAGATCCCCTTCTATCACCATGGAGTCTGCCTTCCTGTTTCCGAACATCGCTCTCTTATTTTGCTCTCTACATTAGTTATATTTTGGGTTTTCATATTAGAGAAGGCATGCACTATTTAATCTCCTTGTCTGATTGTTTCACTTTATGTCACAGTCTCAGGATCCATTCATTTTTTCTAAAATATGTCTAAATGTATCCTTCTTTATGGCTGAGTAGAACTCCATTGTGTATGTATACCACATTTTCTTCATTTGTTCATATGTTTGTGGGCATATAGACCTCTTTCATAATGTAGATATTGCAAGTTGTGCTGTTATAAACATGGGTATGCAAATATTACTGTAAGATGATGGTTTCAACTATTTTATGAAGATACTTAGGTGAGATAGAGGTGGGTCAAGTGGAATTTCTATTTTTAGTCTTTTGAGGCATCTCTATGTTGACTGCCATAGTGGTTGTGCCAGTTTATATTCCCCCATAATATCACCTACACTTTTTGTTTATTTAGTTCTTGATGAGAGCCATTCTTTCTAGAAAAGATGAAATCTCAGTGTTGTTCTAATGGCCAAAGATGTTGAACTGTTTTTCATACACTTACTGGCCATTCCTACTTCTTCTTCTGAAAAGTTTCTATTCACTTCAGTTGTTCAGTTTTGATAAGGTCTTTTACTTTGGGGGAACTAATTTGTTTAAGTTCTTTATGTATTCTATATATTAGTCCTCTGTCTAAGGAGGAGTTGGCAAAACTTTTTCCCACTATGCAGGTTGTCTCTTCACTCTGTTGATTGTTCCCTTGACTGTACAGGAGCTTTTTAATTTGATATAACTCCACTTGCTGATTCTTCTTGGTATCGTATCCTATGTAATTGGGGTTCTACTCTAGAAGTCCTTGCCTATGCTTATATCTTCAATTCCTTTACCGTTTTTTTCTTTCAGAAGATTCAGTGTTTCTGTTTTTATACAGAGTAATTCAGTACATTTTTTATTAGATTTCAGTATAAGGTGAGAGATATGGATACAGATTCATTCTTCCGCACATGACTAACCAGTTTTCACAGCACCATTAAAGAGGATACCTTTTCTACAGCATATGTTATCGGCTCCTTTGTGAAAGATCAGATGGCTAAAGGCACTTCGGGTTGTTTGTGTGTCCTTTATTATATTCCCTTTGTCGACATGTCTGTTTTTGTGCCAGTATAAAACTGTTTTTATTACTGTAGCTTTGTGGTACAACTTGAAGTCCAACACTGTAATGCCTCCTGCTTTGCTCTTTTAAACAAGTTTCAGTAGTATATCCTTATCATGTACTTTGATTTGTCTATTCATATCTTGCTGTCATCTTTAGTCATCAGCCCATTTCAATCACACTCTTCCAGTTGTTCCCTGAAAAACTGTCATCACTTTTAACTGATTCTTCATCTGCACTTTCTCTAATGTAACAATTTGCTGAACATTTGAATCATTTATTTTTTGTTACTCATGACACCGGTATTGACAATATTGCCAGACTACATAAGAATAATTGCAGTTGCTTCCTTTGTGGTTTCCCTGCCTCTTGTCCTTCTCACTCTCATTTACCCTGCGCAATCCTGTAAAATCTTCTTCCTTCAACATTATTTTTGTCATGTCACTCCTCAGCTTCAATATCTTTAATGATTCTCTTTCTTGACTTTATAATACTGAACAGCTTTGTCTGCTTTTCATTTCATGACTTAACCCAGTTTAACTGGTTAATTTCAGAGCTCAGCATTTACTCATGGATTGTGCATGATGGCTGCCCCACATTGCCGTTAGTATGGTACCCCCTAGGTCTGTTTTTGCTCATATGGGTATGAAATTTTTCAAATCTCAGGATTAAATTTGTCCTTCACGACTTATCCCAGGCTGGTCTTTCTTTAGGAACCTATGCTGCTCAACTTCTGGTTTGCTGTCCCAGACTTCATTCTGTCTGTCTCAATGCTAGGAGGCTACCTTGCACTTCAGTCTTTAGGTGACCAGCTTTGGTCCCAGGGAAGCATGAGGAAAGTTTCATGTGGAAGAAAAATAAGTGTGCTCCCCCATCAGTAGGTGATAGTACTTAACCATACTACTTTTTATGCTACGTTTTATTGTATTGGAAAACAACCATACTAATTTTGTGCGTGTTTTACATTAACAAGATGGAAAAATAACATATGTGTGCTTATTTTTCTACAAGAAACATGAGAAGGAAGGATAAACTAAAAAAATAATGAAATTGCTTACTTACATGGGGTAAAAAGTACAGAGGAATATGACACTCGATGAGCAAACGTATTTAATGTTTTGACGTATGGCATCGTGTTAATAATCTACATATTAGAAACATAAAACTAAATCGGAAGAATAAATCAAGTACAAACAACTAAAAATAAACATATTTCAAATGAATAACATAACCACCTAAATGGGATGTAGGGAGAACAATTAAAGTAACTTTTACTTTGCCCTCTATCTACATACTTTCCACCTTAAAAAAAATGATAACTGCAGGTGAACTGTGAGTACTTTTTGGTTGCTTTGTTTTCATAGTGTTTTGAGTACATTAATACTAAAAGAATTGTGTGCGCACATACATGTTGATTACAGCACCAAATAATAAATACATAGATATTGTTGGAAGCCAGCATTTTTCTTGAAAGGAGAAATAAAAATATGAAATAAGGGCAGGCAATGAAAAACTCTATAAGATTGAAATACCATTGGAAGAACCAATATAATTTCATGGCTCCATACAAATATCTATTTCCTAATTCTGTCCATTAAAAGATAGTAAAATGATGACACTCCCATAGCAATAAACATACTATTACACAGAACTGAGTTCTGAGTACTGTTCCCAGTAAAGAAAACAGTACTTGAATAAACAGCTAATTTGAGAAATAGAGGAGGAAAGTTATGAAATAAATGTGAAACATAATCTTATGCCAAAGTAAAAAAAGAGTCCTTAAAAATTTGGGAACATATAACAATACAGAAAGATAGGCTTGAAGGAGTCACCTACTTTAAGCTCTAAGATCATGTGGGTATCAAAATTAGTAAGGACAGTTGTGGATTATAATAAGTTAAACATAATTTTTTTGTTTTTTTGTTTTGGTACCAGGAATCGAACTCAGGACCTTGTGCTTGCCAGGCAGGCGCTGTTTCACAGAGCTACATCCCCAGCCCATAAGTTAAACATAATACGAATCCATAAATCACTACTGATATAAATTAGACAGATAGATAATAGAGACAGGAAGGTAGGTTAGGTAGGTAGATAGGCAGCTAATGACAAGAAACAATGGATCATAGGTAGAGGAAGGTCAAGGTACAAGCTTCAGATTGTGTAATTACAAATAATTTATAAGTTCTAAAAGAAAGAAATTGAAGAAGTAAACACTTGTGTCCAAGTGATCAATACATCTATATCTATATCTATAGCAATATCTATATCTATATCTATATCTATATCTATCTAGATATTACTAACAAAGGGCAATCTGACATTTTTCAGCCTCTGGATGTGATACTCAAAGAAAAAGACATCATCACTTATGAGTATACAAGCCATCAAGGAAAAGTTTGGATTTTTACAACAAGGAAACATCTGGAAAATGCACACTGAGAAGCAATACTATTTACAGTTACTGGTCTTAGTTTTCAAAGTTATCAATGACGTGAAAAGCAAAGAATCTATAGATATTAAAGGGTAGGAAAAAGACACAATAAATAAATGCCATTTGTGACCCTAGATTGGACCCTGTCCTAGGGCATTGGGAGCAGTTATAAAGGAATTATAGAGCAATTGACAATTCTAGAACACCATCTGTATTGAATCCATGTTACATTGTCTCAAGACATTGATGAAAGAAGGGAAAACCTTGAGTGATGGGCTCATTTGTTATTCCTCTTCCTCCACCTATTATAGAACCTCGTTAACTGAGAGTATTCAATGCTCCTGTTTTCCCCCTTCATCACTATTCAACCTGCTCGACAAAGGCACTATGGCCAACATTTCACGCTTCCTGATTGCTACTTCTCAACTAATTGAGTTTAGCTTCATGCCTCAGATATATGTGAATGAGAAGAGATGACCCCAGACTCTAAGAGTTGGCAGTTTGCTGGAACCCAGCTCTGTGGACATTCTGTCATAGAGAACAAGTGGCTGCTTCTATCTATGAGAACCAAAACTGCACTGCAGTGAGCATACAAGCTAACTAGCAGATGGTGAACCATAGAAAATGTCATTATATTATAATCCCACATCATTTCCTAAAGTTCTAAGAAAAGGTAACTCCATTCATGTATTGTAATAAGTGCATCATCTCCACTTTTGAATATCCTCAGGCTATTATATGTGTGCCCCGAAGTTTCAGGCAGACGATGATTCACAGTAATACTTTTACTGAGGAGATTATTCTGTATGTGCACCCATGTGCCATTGGGAATGACTTTCTGACTGCACGCTTGGTTTTTTCAGTAGGATATGTAGGTAGGTACAGATGCACACCAGTACTTGCAGGTATAAGTTCACATCTCACCGCAGATGTGTAAACACCCCTGTGTCTGTGAGGATAAATGCCTTGGCATTGCTATAGCACTGTGTATACAATTACGTAACTCACACAGTAACTATTAAATGGATGAACAATGAATCTATTAAGTGTCTTGTTCCTTGCAAATAGTTTAAACAAAAAAGGAAATTTATTGGCTCATTTAAATGAAATGCTCATGATTAGCTTTAAACCCCCACTTGGAGGAAAGAAAAATAGGGAACCATACACAGTGGTTCAGCATATCAGTACTGCTGAGCAGAATTAACTTGGGATTCACTGACCCTATGACCAGAATCGAGATTGATCACCTGATGAGGAAGCCTCCAATAATCGCTCTAAGGCACTCACTTTGGGGAGGGTGGTGGTGGTAGGGCTCTGCTTCCAGAAAATTTCTAGGGCAAATAACAAAGCTGCAGACTTGTTAGGTCAACACATTTGGACTCAGAAATTGACCTGGGAATTTCCATCTCCTAGCAACTGGCCTTTCTTCATCCCCTTAACCCTCAGCTTTGTGGCCTCTTTCATGGCCAAAAAATTTGATAAAATGGCTGCCCAGGAATTCAAACTTGTCCACGCCCTAATTCAATCACCTGCTGTGTGTCCTGGGTCACTGCCATTGATCACACTGACTTTAAATTGGAGGAAATAGCTGCTTCTCCACCATGTAAAGCTCTGGAATACTTGGGTGTTCAGCTATCTTAGATTTCAAACTATAAGCACAAAAACTTTTCTTCTAAGCAGACTATTAATTTCCCTCTTTCTCTTTTACTATATGCTGCTGTGATTTAAATTTCTATTGAAATTATTGTAGGTTCACATGCAACTGAGAGAAATAATGCAAATATGTGACAGTATTACTGTGCCATAAAGAAAGATTAACTTGAGTCATTTGTAGGAAAATGGATGCACCTTGAGACCACAATATTAAGTGAAATAAATGAGACACCAAGGCTTAAATATCAAATGTTTTATTTTATATGAGAAATCAAAATCATAAATAAAGAGCAAAATAAAAGATAGATGATATAAAGTAGGGAGGTAGATAATTCTCAAATGAGAAGGAGATCAAGAGATGGAGAGAGGGGGTAGGAGGGGAGGGAAAGGGATCAAAAAAAGGAATTAAGATGTGTTATGTACATGTATCAACTCCACACAAGGAAGGTAAACATTATGTACTACAAACATGTACTAATAAAAAAAGAAATAATGCAAATATACCCCTCAGAGACTGTGCCCATTTCCCTTAATGGTAAAATTTTTAAAAACTCCAGTATAACATCATAACCAGGATTTTAACATTGATGCAACTTACTGGGTTTAATCAAATGTATTGATCTTATTCATATTTCCTTAATCAAATAAGTATAGCTTTACTTGTATGCATTTCTGTGTGTAGCTATTTGGTGCACACATATGTGTGCGTATGTGTTCATATGTGTGTGTGTGCATGCATTTAGGTCTACCCATTTTATCACATGTGTAAGTTCATGCACCCGCCACCACAGACAGGGTATTTAAAATTTACATCACCAAGGCATGCCTTGTGTTGATCTTTTATAATGACACCCACATCAACCCTGCCTAACCCTTTTCAATCCCTATTCCCTAGCAACCACTAATTTGTCCTCTGTATCTAAATTTTATCATTTTGCAAATGTCACATAAATTAAACCATAGAGTGCATAACCTTTTGAAATTATTTCTCTCAACAATTCCCTGGAGATTGCTTCACACTGTTGTGTATGTTTCTTGATGTCTGTCCTTTTTTGTTGCAGAATAATATTCTGTGTTATGCGTGGCCCTCAGCTTAACAACTTACCTGTTGAAGAACAGTTAGGCTATTTTCAGATGGATGATGTTATGAAAAAAGCGGTCTGAATCTGTGTGGATCTCAAAGGAATGTAAGTTCTCATTTCTCTGGAACAAATTCGCAAGAGTGCAGTTGCTGGATCATATTGCATTTTGTTTTTAAATTAAACATTTTGTTTTAATCGTTGTATTTTCATATGCAACTGTAAGAAATAATATAGAGCGATACCATGCACCCCTTACCTAGTTTCCCTAACATTTAGTCCCTACAGAACTGCTGTACCGTATTACAATCAGGAGGCTGACATTGGGACAGTCAAGATACGGATTATTTCCATTACCAAAAGATCTCTCATGTGTTCCTTGTAGCTATAACCACCGCTCTCTAGTCCACTCTCTTGCTATTAATCTGTTCTCTGTTTCCATAATTATGTCATTTCAACAGTTATTTAAATCACGAAGTATGCTGACTTCTGAAATTGGATTTTTATTTCACTCAGAATAATTCTCTGAAGATCTATCCAGGCTGTTGCATGTATGGACAGTTTGGTCCTTTTCATTGCTGAGTAGAAATCCATGAAATAGATGTGAATCGGTTTGTTTAACCATTCGCCTAGTGAGTGACATCTGAGTTATTTCCAGTTTTAGCTGTTATGTATAAAGCATTTATAAAACTTCATGCATAGGTTTTTGTGAGAACATACTTTATAATTCTCTAGATAAATGCTCAGGAATGCAATTGATAGGTCATCTGATAGTTGCTCATTTCATTTTTAACAAAGTCTCAAACTGTTTTCAGAAGTTAACATGTTGCTTTCCCACAAGTAATGTATGCAGTATCCAATTTCTTCATATCTTTCTAGTATTTTGTGTTTGTCACTATTTTTTTTATTTTAACCATTTTGATAGGGATGTAGTGATATTATGATTTTGATTTGCATTCTTCTAACAGTTAAACTGAAAAAGATCACACTTCTGGTGTACTTTTTGTCATTCATACATGTTCTTTGCTGAAATATCTATTCTACTCTTTTGCTTATTTTAATAGCATTTCAAAACAGAAAGCACCAAGTGTAGATGGCTTTACTGGTGAATTCCACCAAACTTTAAGGAAGAAAATTTATCAGTTATCTAAAATGTTTTTCAGAAGAAAAAAGCAGAATGAATACTACTTAGTTGATTCTATGAATCCAGAATCACTTTAATATCAAAACCAGATAAATATATAGTATTACAGTACAATAAAACTATAGATTAATAGCTCTGATAAAAAAAGTGGCACCAAATGGTAGCAAATTGAATCCAATAATAAAACAGGATTATACACCATAACCAAGTAGGATATATGTTGGGTGTACACGGTTGGTGTAATATTAACAAGTAAATATAATCCATCACATCAAAAACTAAAGAAGAAAAATCATACCCACTCATCATAAAAACTGTCAGCAATATAGGAATAAAGGAATACTTTCTCAACTTGATAAAGAACATCCACAAAACCTAAATTAATATCATACTTAATGATATGTAATTAGAACTTTTCATATATAATTGGGAACAAGACGAGGATGCCCCTTCTCATCACTGTTTTTCAGTATATTACCAGACGTCACAGCAAATTCAATAAAACAGAACACTTGAAAGTATACAGACCAGAAAGGAAGAGATCCTGTCTTGTTCACAGATGACATAATCAAATACGTACATTAATCCAAAAGGATTAAAAAGGTCCTTTTGTTGTTGTTCACAGATTTGCGAGGATCTGTTTCTGCTTCGTTTTCACAATCTATTTTCTCCCTGATGTTTATGTTGGATGAATTCTATTAGTCTGTTCTCAAATCCACTGATTCTATTTTCTGTAACTGCCCTGTTACTGTGAAGCCCACCCACAAAGGGTTTTATGTCTAACGTGAGATTTTTCAATTTAATATTTTTTCCATCTGGTTCTTTTTTAAAAACTCTACTTATTTTTGCTGAGGTGTTCTATTTTTCCATTGCTTTCAAGAGAATTTGTGATGGATTGTTGAATCATTTTTATGTTGCTTCTTTAAAATCCTTGACAGATAATTCTAATAACTGATTCATTTTATCATCATTATGAGTTGATTATCTTTGTCATTCAAGTTGTTATTTTCTTAATTCCTGGTATGACAAGTTATTTATTATTGCATCTTATATATGTCATCCATTATGATAGGAGGATCTATGTCTTAATTTATTCTTTTTATTTTATTGCTCTGTTTGGATTTAGTATGCTAGTGGGTCCTGGTCTACTGTTTGGACCATGATTCCAGTAAGAGTGCAATGTTCAGGGCTTTGCAGTTTTACCTTTGTCGATTTGGTTTATGTGAAGCTGCTGGGGCTCCCATCTGTCTCTGCTGGTGCTGCCTGAGATAATGGACCACTGAGCATGTCCTGGTTGGAGAGGGGAGTCCTAGACATGTGACAAAGGGTGGCTTCCCTGGGTGAAGACTTACTGTTGTGTGACTCACCACTTCTGGGGCTGAAAAGTGTGCAGCAGAAGCTGGGCACTAGTCATGGTAGGTAGACTCTCCGGTTCCCTCAGTAGCTGTGGGCAAAAGAGTAGAATCGCAGGCCATTAAGGTCAAAGAAGCTTCCCCAGGCCAGGTTTCTTCCCCTGCTCAGTCTTCCTGTTTCTTGGGTCCAGGGAAGGAATGGTGAAGCCCAGCAAGGAAGAAAAGCTCTTCTCCTGGCTGGTTTTACTGACGGGATTCTCAGATCAAGCCCCATTTCATGTGGTTCCCACTTTACCAAGTGTTGTCAGAGAGGTTCCCTTTGGATATGAGGAAAAATGAGTTTACTAGAGGTATTTTCTGTTGCTAGGTTGGAGGTCATGAGATTCTCAGTCTGGGTCTCATTTTTCTGTTGGAAGGGAAAATAAAAGTGTCTCGTCAGTGTGTCATTCCTGCAGTCCTGAGATCCTAACCAGTGTGCTCATTTCTTACCACCTTGCAGAGTTCTTTTGGTTGCCCCCATGTTGTTTATAGGGTTTGTTTCTGTGCTTAACAGGGAGAAATAAAGCCTATACCAAATTATCCAGGTATCATTCTCTTCACCAATGGGCCAATGTTTACCTTAGTTGTTCTGCTTTGTTACAGAGCTTGCTGAAGGTCACAGGAATGTCCAGTAGATGCTAACATCATAAAAAATCTAGCAAACATCTCAAAAGGGTCAAAGTGCCCTCTCTGATTTTCATCCAACTCAGCCAGTTTTGCAATCTGTGGTTAGTCACTTGCAACATCTCACTTTCTGGATCATCTCAATATCCCTTAGGATAATGGAGTACAATGAAAATAAAGTAGCATAATAAAATTTAAGGGAGATTTTATTGTAATGAAAGGGGTCAATCACAGAATTGAAGAGGGGTGGGTTGAACAGGGAACCACAGAAGTCCCAGGAATGTCCTGAGAGCCTCATTGGTCTCACAGGTAAAATGATTGGACAATAAGTATTTCTTTCCATCTTTGGGTCACACTGTTAAGACTCAAATTACCAAAAGAAAGGACTTCTTTACCTTTATTTGTTAAAGACTCATCTTTTATCCAAAAGGAACCATAGGTCATTAATTAGTGCCCCTTATAAAATTGCACATTGTGGAGAAGAGATAATTCCCCCACAGTGATTTTTTTCGCTTCATCCGTCCCTTATCCTCACTAACTGGTTCTCTATTTTGTAGTCTTTTTTCTCTACCACCACTAGTCTAAATTGCACCTTCTTATTTTTCATACCTAAAATAATAAAGTCTCCAAAAGATGTACAATTGTCAAGATTCTATGCATTGGACATGAAAGGAATTCAACCCAACCTATCATAAGCACACAAAGAAGAACAATAACTTACATAACAAAGAAATTCAAAGCAAAACTTCAGCCACAGATAAATCTGGATTCAAATAATTCAATTGTAGATTGGAACCTCCGTTCTCCTCATCTCTCACTTCTCACTGACTTGTCCTTAATGTGTAAGGTAGGATTTGGGTCCTTACTATGTCTCCTTGGCACAAGAGCCTCCATGACCTGTTACTTCTTACCTTCATCTCCTGTGCTCTCTCGCTCTGAGTTTAGACCCTCAAACTTGTTATATTCCCCAATGATATGGAGCTTGAAAAACACACTGCTTACCTGGCCCTCTTTGTCTGTTAACTCCTCTGACCTCACTCTCTCCCTAAAGCCGGACTGGCCTTCCCTTCCTCAATGAGTGTTAATTTAACCATTATTTATTATGCATGAAATTTATAAAAATGTCCTAATTTTCCTTTAGATATTATTCTAAGAAAACCAGAATAGTAATATCTAATATGTGAGAGCATGGCCCCTAAAGTAAGGCTGTCAAAATTTGAATCACAGTTACATAACTCCTGGCTATCTGACTTAGGCCAATTACTTAAGCTCCCTGTGCTTTCAAGTCCCTCATCTGTAAAGTTGAAACAAAAATATTATCTACTCACTGATTTTTTCCTAAATTTATAGTTGAGTTAATCTGTATGAAGTACTCAGAGCTGTGCTAGTACACAGATCATGCTCAGTGAATATTACTTATTCTTACTACTGCTGGGGAGACCTCTTTTGACTTAGACACTTGGGATTATTTCATGTAGTTCCCACAGTAACCTTGTAAGGCACATAATACTGTCGTCCATGTTTTAGACATTAGGAAAGTAAAATCGGAAGAAATTTAATAACTTGCCCAAGATTACAAAACTAGTAACTGATGTAGACAACGTAGTACTTATTTGTCCTGGAATACCCTGATGACTACCGGAGTCTCAGTGCTAGTGCTGAGGAGCAAAATTAGCCACGTTACAGGAAAAACATTGCCTGAATGAGACTTCTTCATTCTGAGTGTGAGATGCACTGTTTTGTGAACTTGTCTCTATGTTTGTGGGACTTTCTCAAAGCTTTTGAGTATGCTTTCTAGTTAAAATATTTTGAGGTCCATTCCACCAATGCAGCCTGATCAACAAAAGCATGAATCACCCATCTCTTTTCCACCCTTGGGGACAAAAGCTGGGTGCATATCTTAGAGACAGCTGTTGTAAATTAGCCACAGCCTATGTAAATCACCTCTACAGACAGCCCACTGCTTTCCCAAGGAGGCACCCACTTTAAGAAACCAACATTAGGGCCGGTGAGATGGCTCAGTGGCGTAAGCGCCTGCCTTGCAAGCGCAAGGGCCCGAGTTCGACTCCCGGATCCCACATATGAAAAAGGGGCCGGTGATATCGCTCAGCGGCATGGGTGCCTGTTGGCACACAAGGTCCTGAGGTCGACCCCCCGGTATCCACAAAAAAAAAAAAAAGCCAACATTAAAAATTATTTCTCTTAAAACAATTTTACAATGCATGACTTTTGATTAGGGAATTTCTTCGTGGAGATTATTAATCTTAGTTATGCCTTGACTCTTCTTATTGCACTGATCCAATGTTATGTTTGTGGCCCATACAAAGGGATAGATACATGGTTGTAAATACAAAGGATAAAAGATAATCAGTTAAGTGTTTGATGTGGTATTATAAAAACCAGCTAACTTTTTCAATTTCTGCCAAGCTATGTTGTGGAGACTTTCTGTGCCCCAATATACTCCTAGATCACACAGAAGGGAGTGCATTGATAAATTTGTCAAAGAAGACTTCAAACAGCCCAACACATGGGGTAATGGAAGGATCTCAAGATAATAGTTTAAAGTCTGGGATCTATACTTCAAGAGTTCTACCTACTCTGTCTGCCAATAGATTTAGGGTTTCTGTTTTAATATTTAGGTCTTTCATCCATTTTGATTTTAGCTTTGTGCGTGATGAGAGATATGAACAAAACCTTAACTGCACAAGAAATAATAAAGAATCAACAAATGGGTTCTCATCTTGTTAAAGAGCTTTTGCACAGAAAAAAAAATCAACAGAGTGAAGAGACAGCTCACAGAGTGGGGAAAAAAAATATTGCCAGCTGTTCCACAAAGGGCTAACATCTAGACTTTGTAAAGACTTCAAAAATTCAGATCCCACCCCAAGTTTGAAGACCCAATTCAAAAATGGGTATCTGAAATGAGAAGACATTTCTCAGATGAAGAAATACAAATGACAAATAAATATATGAAAAAATGTTCAACATCACTGATCATTCAAGAGACTCAAATTAAAACAACACTGAGATTCCATCTCACCCAAGAAAGAATGACTATTACCAAGACATTTACCAATAACAAATGCTGGAGGGGCTGTGGGGAAAAAAGAACCCTTCTCCACTGTTGGAGTGAGTGTAGACTGGTGCAATCACTGTGGAAATCTGTATGGAGATTCCTCAAAAAACTAAAGACAGAGGTACCATTTGACCCAGCCATCCCCCTTCTTGGTATCTTCCTGAAAGAATAAAAAATATCACACCAGAACAATATATGCACACCATGTTTATAGCAGCACAATTTGTAATAGCTAAATCTTGGAAACAGCCCAAATACCCATCAATGGATGAATGGATAAAAAAGATATGTTATTTCTATCCAATGGAGTACTACTCTGCTGTGAAGAAAGATAGACCAGAGGCATTTATAGGTAAATAGAGGCACCTCGAGACTATACTCTTAAGTGAAATAAATCAGATACACATGTTCAAATATCACATTGTTTCTCTGGTGTGAGAAATGGAAAGTGCAAATAAGGACCAACATGTATAATAAATATTGGGAAATGTGAAGAAAATGTTCAGATGGAGGGGGGATAAGGGGGAGGGGAGGGGAAAAAGAGGAAAGGAAAAGAAAGACAAGGGAATAGAAGGAAAAATGGAAACAAAGCTTTTGTAAATGAGGGGAAGAGGGGTTGAAGATAGGGGAAGGGATTGGGGAATAGAAAAGAATCAAGATATATCATGTACAGGTACAAATTCTTTATGATGAATGTGATCACTGTTTTCTAAAATGTACCAATAAAATTAATAACAGAAAAGTCTGGGGTCAAATATTTAATTATTTGTCATTTTTGTCCCCTTGCTCTTCCTGAATGGAATCTGCTGGTATGACTGTGATAGACCATCCCCGAGACTTCCCCCTCACTTACAACCTATGGGGCATAATGCACAGTGCAGGAATGTGAAGTGCAGCCCTGCCTGGCTTCAGCTGACACGCAATGCAGAAGAAGACTGTGGAGATTTCAGAAAAAACCCTGACATGCATATGTTGTCATGTGAGCATACTCGTGAAAATATGATCTAGTTTTTAGAAATGAAAATTATGTCCTGTCATCTTCTATCAGCAGGTCATTTTCTTCTAATATTTTAATTATTTTTGTTTTAGTGAGAACTTTGTCCATAGCTTTAAAAATGTTCTACCTACCTTGGGTCAGTAGTGAAACAGAAAAGTAGTTGAAGATTTGCAGAAGGTGATGGATTTAGAGAAAGGAGGTCACAGAATGTGTTTAAAAAAAAAAAAAAGCAATCATGGCTCTGTAGGAAGCACATTCTTTTGCACGTGCCTTGTTATTATCATCTCTGATGATTTTTCTTATTTTTAGTGCCTTCTGTCTAGACAAAATACAATTGCTGGAGGTTTACAAAATGATATCCAATCCAAAAATCTTCTTTTACATGTTACAGCCCAGAGGGGATATTTTCCACTTCAATGATTTAAACCTGAAGAGAATGGGTACCAATGAAAATGCATTGCATGGCTGAAGCATACATCATGTGCTGGCAACACAAACAAGAACAAGCCCAGGGCCTCAAATGCCACTGTGTATGAAACAATTTTGGATTCACTTACTGATTCCCAGGGAAGATTTTCTTACTCGGCCCATATCTGTTCCCAGCAACTCCCCAATCCTAATGCGCCTTAGAGAGATTAGAGAAAGCACTATAGATGTGATATCAAGCCATTAATTTATCAATGCTTCAAGGGGGAAGCAAAAACAATTAATTCTTATGTTACAAAAACCATCCCCTCGGGTGTGGGGGAGCCTCGAGATGCAGTTGCAAGAATAGAGAAAAATATCTCAGACACTTGAGATTATATATCATCTTCAATATCCATGCAGCACTGATACTTTCCAAAGGTTTGGCTATCATTTTGATTAGTATCCTAAGACAGTGTTTCCCCAAAAGAATAGGTGTGAACAAGAGGAAAAACTGAAAACTGCCCTGCTCCCAGGCTACATACCAAAGCTGCTCATCTGTTGGCACTGAGAGGTTGTCTTTAGCACTCCTGTGAGCTTTGTCTGAGCTCCTACTGTGTTCAAAGACATACCGGACTCAGTAATGGGGAATCCAACATGATTCTTGACATCAGGAGTTTATAAACAAGCAGGAGAATTAGCACATGCATATACATAATCATGATTCAAATGAAAATTATGCAATCATGGAGAGAGATTACTTCAGCTGGGAGGGAGCCTTGAAGTTCCTTTCATTCATTTACTCAGTGTTTACCAAGGCCTGTTTTTGGGGCCCAGAACTCTGTCTGAAAGAGGTTACCTACAGAGGAGGGAGACAGAACAAACAAGAATGTCTCTAATAGAACAATGATGGAAGTAGACAGGAAGTGCTCTCAGGAAGTGCTTTCTCAAAGAAAAAGTGACAGGGAGGTTGCCCTAAAACAAGAGGTGACACTGGCACAGAAGGAGAAAGGACAATTGGGGAGGGAAGAGAATACTACTGCAGGTGGGAGAAGCAGCACGGGCAGAGACGAAAGACAGGAAGGCCAGGTTTCAGCAGAGTGGTAGATGAGTTGGAGCCTGAATCCAGAGGGCATGGTACTATGCCCCTGGACAATAACAGCACCCCACCCATATCCACTTGGATCTTATTTCCAATTTCTCCAATGCCAACTTCAAGAGGAATTTTACTCCTGACAGCCAGCACCTGCCATCTCTGTTGGAAAAACTGATTTCAAATGTCAAAACCTGTTTACCTGCAAGAAAATTAGAAGTTCCTGACACTTCACATCTTCCCATCCTCACCCTTACCCCCGGTCAGGAGATGGCGACTGCCTTTAGCAAGCAACTGATGAGTGAGTATGAAAAATAAGTGTTCTGGCTCCTCTGCACCCTGGCCCAGACAACTCTGTGGAACAGTTTACATGCCACCCAAGGCTGTCCTGGGAAAATGAACCTGAGTTGTCCTCCAGGACCTTCCTTGATAGCCACTCCAGCTTGGCCTCCTCTCCTTCTGAGTCCCACTTCCCTACTTCCCTACCTGGGAACTTCCTTAAGACTCAATTTCTTTTTTTTTTTTTTTTTTTGCCTTAGATTCTATTTTTGAGGACCTCAGCCTGAGCAGAGAGCATCAGGCTTTGAGAAAGAAGATAGAATGTGAGGTAACAGTAGAATAAAGGTAGCAATAGGACCACGGGGGATCTCTTCCTATAGCTAATTAGTCGGTAACATTGAAAAGCTACTTCCTGTTTCTGGCCTAAGTGTGCATACATAAAACTTTAACTCACTGCAGAGAAGCTATATACCTACATACTGGGTAAGATTTCCTTGAAAGATAATTTAATTAAGAAATAGATAGATAGACGGTGCACATGTTAAATCTCTGACCTTGGTATTGATTTTTGTAGCATTCTTCACTATTAGGTTGGCCTTGGCAGAAAGAGCCATACCTCTGTTTTCAGGAAAGAAAAGTAAATCAGTCTGTATTCCAAGATCTTTTTCTGCTTCATACAGGGGATTCCTGGTTCCAACATTTTCCCTCTTCCCCTCTGAGTTTAATAAAGATCAATGTGTTTTTATATCAGTTTTTTGTGCCGGTGGTCTGAGATGAGAAGGGGAGTTGAAACAGTTGACTCATGGCCATAAAATAAAATTTGTCTTCTTTGGGCAATTTGGACAACAGGAAAAGCATAATGGAAAATATCTTTATCCTTAAAACTTCTAAAAAATAAACCAGTAAATCTTCTAGCAAAGCCTTCAAAATACTAGTGTGATGTTCACTACGTAATCTTTTAATGTTCCCTTGTTGGATGACGCTTTTTCCTCTCACTGCATTTTCTTGTTAGGTTTTTGACTTTAAGCATTCCCTGAATAATTATTCACCACAGCTCAGGTTAGGAAAGTCTTTTCATAGATAACTCCCAGAGAAATAGCCATTCGCTGTGGCTCACACATTGGCTCACAGCATTCTTGTAACGATACCAAGAAGCAGCTCTGATTACCAGGCAGACTGAATTTCTGCATTGCCTTTGCAACCTCTGAGTCCACCGGAGGACTCCAGAGTGGGTACCTCAGCACCAAAGAGGAGCAAAGAGTTTCCAACCATCGCTATCCACCAACAAGTTGGCCCTGAAATTAAGTCCTGATATCGTTGACCTAGAAATCCAATGTGCATGGGAAGAATCTCTGATCCCCAACCAAGACTTAACTGGACTTAGTCAGCTTTCTGCTCAGATAATCAGCTTATAAAGAGAAAAGGTTTGTTTTGGCTCACAGTTTTCAAGGTCCGGGTCCCACTTTCCTGTCAAGAACATGTCTCCAACTACCGAAAGACCTCCCACCAGGCCCTACCTTTCCAAGGTTTCACAACCTCCCAATAGCCCCATTCTGGAGCCAAACCTTTAAAGTACAGGCCTTTAAGAAATAATTAAAGTATAAATTATAGTAGGGCTTTTTCTTAGTTCCCCAGCTTCTTAGTCCTCATGCTCTCTCTCTTACTTAAGATTCCAAAGGTCTGTTGAGTTCCTGCTACTCTCACTCCCAGGAGCTCTTCTTTGCTGAGGCCCTGCACTATGGATTTCGCCCCTCCCTTGACTCGGCACAGCACTGGCCTGCTCCTGGGTTTTCTCTACCCCTTCCCCGCCCTCTTACTTAGCCTTGCTTTCTGGATCCAGCCCCTGCCTAGGCTGGTGTGGATACTGAACCCTTGAAGATGGACCACATCCTGCACAAATCCCAAGCTCTGCAGCAGACAAATGTCCTCACCCTACACCCCAGTCGGTCCCAAGCTTGTCCCCTCTGCTATAGTCCACGTTGACATGATCCACGTAAACGCAAGAACCTAGCATCGCTTCATTAATAATAAAAATAATATTTATTCTGGGCATATATAATCTAGTAAGAATATATAATATTAATAATGGTGATCATGATTAAAATATCTACATGTTAATGGGTAGTTATTATGTGCTGGTTTCTAACCCATGCACTGTTCAGATATTTTCACACTAGCACTCTACAAATTAAGAAACTGAGGTTTGGAGAGATCAAGTAACCTGTCCCAGTTTTACTGCTAAGAACTGAAAGAACCAAAATTGAATCCAAACATCTAATACCAGTATCTCCCATCTTTTCCATTTGCATTAGGCCACAGAATACATAAATCATGAATGTATTACTTATAAGAATATATTTTGTGACTTTTGGTCCTTCTTTTCCACCAATTTTAAATATAATTACACAAATCATTTGCCCATGTAGATGAGATGGAGAATTGGATCTGGACTAGGTGAATAGACTGCAGTTCTTCTAACAGAGTACTATGTAGCTAGCAATCAGATTGCATTAATGCTAAAAGTAAAATAGTGTGTGAGGGCAGTCCTTTGGTGTTCTTAGAACTGAAATATCATGTTTGCCATTCAAGATATTTATTTTCAGGTAGTGCTTTAAAAATACATGAGCGCTGATTAAAAATAGACTGTAACCAATGAAGGGTACTGTGAAAATATGGGTACATTTCCCTCTCACTAGATAAATTAAATCTTCCAGGATAACAGAGATTTATCTGATCATTGTCCAGGAATAATATTCTAATAACCTAAATAGGTTCATTTTCTTCACCCCAGATGAATATTACACTCTTAAGACAATCACACTTTGACATAAAATGTAATACTATGGCCTTTTTGTATTGTACTGTCACGCTAGCTTTGAATTAACTCTAATCCTTTTCTCTGATCATACCATGACCCTTCTCAAAAACATTAAGTGGCTCTCCATTTGGTAGAAATGCAAAGATTCTCTCATTCAAGTTTCATCCCAAGATGACACCAAGTGGTTTTTCCAAAGTTCTTCTCCTCTTCATGCATCCTGGGCCATTGCTTTTTTCTAAGCAAAATAGTTCCTCTCAGCTTTTGCTTATGAACTTTTTAACCTGGGTATCCTCTTCCCACTCTTGTCATCCTTACATATTAAAAACATCCCATTCTTCAAAGTTCAGCTCAAAATCCTTCTTGTTCATGGTGCCCTATCTAATCTCTCCAGCTCTGGAGTCCTGTGACATTTCCCTTTTGTCTTTCTTATAGCACACATTGCAGTCTACCTTGTATTTATTAATTTAAGTATGAAATCTCTGTCTCTCTCTGTCTCTCTCTGTGTATCTCTCTCTCTCTCTTTCTCTCTCCCATCAATCCTTTGAGGAGATGAACTGACTTGAGTGATCAACGTTCATTTATCAAACATTTACTAGACATCTATTCCATCCTTACATCTGTGTGGAATCCAGATACCATTAAAATGTTCCTATTGGATCATTAGACGGAAAAATGGGACCAGGAAAAGTCAAGTTTCTCATCTGAGCCCCACTCTTGGATGTAGTTAAAATGTTATAATGACACTCATCACTCAAAGACTTCATCATTTCAAGAGACTCAGCTTTCTCCTCCAGTAACGATAGTCACTCCTCTTACTGCCATCCTTGTGGAAAATTCTGGATCCAGTCAGTAACCATATTTGGCACATAACCCAACTACTAGTTTCAAAGTGTAATTCAACTACTAGTTCCAAGCAGAAATGTCAGTGTCACCATGCCCTTCTTCAGTTCAGCAATGGGCATCACAGAGTTCCAGGGCCACTGCGGCACCGACACTGAGGTGGTGAGCAGTGTGTTCTCAGTACACACAGGCCAGTCCCTGGAGGCAGTTGTCACCTGAAAGATTCAGTTGGAGTTCACAAGAAGGTTGGCTTTGGTGACAGCTCTTTTTTAGGAAATCAACAAACTGTTCTTCCACCTGGGGTGAAAATATGAAAAGCAAAGGGAACATTTAATGTCACAGAAGGCCAAATCCAATAAAAAGCCTGAATGATAGGTAGTCCAACCTTGTCATTTTTGCTGGTGGAAAAACTGACACTCAGAAAATATTTTGCACAAGGCTACAAAGAAACCTCCCTACAACCCGATTGCTCTAATGCTCAGGTGCAGGACTTTGCAGTGCCCTTTAGCCTGTACCCTTTAGCATTCTGTCTGTATTGCTCCCTGCAGAAGGAATTTTATTTTCATAAACACTCACATACCATGAGTTTATGTTCAAATCAGTATGTTTTTTTTTCATATTTCCCTTATTCTTGGTTTAGATTTAATCTTTATATACTGTATATATTCTTCTCATCTGTTTTCTGAACAGGACTTATTTAATTATGAATTTAAGAAGTAAGATGAACTAGAAAGTATGTGCCACAGTACTCATGTTTGCTTAGTAAAATATTTGGATGGTAGATGGACAGTATGGATGGTGTTTCTGGTTACAAAGGGTGACAGGAACCCAGCCTCGTTCTGCTTGTTTCAGCCTCTCCTTGAGCAGTTTTTTGGGCTGATGCCAGGGTGCTAGTGTCAGCTTGGCTGGTGCCCCCCATGCAGTTTCATCCATGTAACTCTCTGGATGGACCTCAGTTTTCTCATCTGTAAAATAAGGTATTTGTATTAGTCAGCTTTCTTTTGCTGGAGCAAAATACCAGACATACACAATGTAAAGAAGGAAAGGCTTGATTTGGCTCATAGTTGCAGAAGTTTCAGTCCATGATCAGCTGTCTGCAATCTAGAAAAGGCAGGGTGGAGAAAAGCTGCTCACTTCATGGCAGCCAGGAAGCAGAAAAGAGGGGGAGAGCCTGAAAAGAAGGGGCCAAGTACAAGAATGTGCCCTTCCAGGTTATGCCCTCGGCGACCAACTTCCTCCAACCAAGCCCCGCTTTTCATAGCACATTCAGTTATAAACTCATCAGTGGATCAGTCCATTGATGAGGTTAGCATCCCTGTGATCTCATCACTTTCCAAAAGCCCCGCCTCTGAACACATGACGCGTTTCCTGGACATTCGTGATCCAAACCATAACAACTACTCCCGGTCTTAATGGATGTCGAGTTGTGATATGACACTTTATTCAAATGCCTGAAGAACTTGTTTTCTATTTTGTGGCACACTTTTCTTCAAGCACGATTCAGTTCATTTTCACCAAGAGTCACCTAGCGTGCCACAAGCAGCAGAGATTGAGTGAAAGGAAGCCGTCAGAAGCCCTGAGAGCGAGGGCCGCTCTGACATCTGGTAGCTAGGCATTTTCATAACTGCTCCAGGACTCTGCTTTCTCATCTGAAGGCGTAACACCTTCCTCCTAGCTTTTCATTCAGAAAACTTAGTGAAAACCTACAATGGAGGAGGGTTGGTGTGAGGTTTTAAAGATGCAGCAGACATGTAAGAAATCTGTAAATTGTGAAACATCTTACAGATGGAAAATAGCAGCAATACTTTTACTCACCTCTAATTTAAAATTTCTTGTATGTCTTGCAGACTTGGATGACTAAAAAGGAGAAAAAACAGAGTTACTAAATAAATACAATCAGAAGGAAGACTTAGCAAAGAAATTTATTCTTTTTAGAAATTTATTCTTAGTAGTTTAAAAATACATTAAAATTGCTATCAGAGGGAAAATCCCATCTTTCTTTCACATTCTGATCCTAATTTTATGATTTACAATTTTTTTCAATTCCTGAAGATGAAAGCACTTTAATTTTCCAATGTTTAGGGCTTCTTAAAGCTTTAACCAGCTTTGCCATCAGCCAATAACGCCATACAATTCATAGAGGCCCCCAATGGTACAGAAACAAGCCTCTAAGTTGGCATTCACAACCCAGAAGGATGTCAATTTTGGTGGAAACAAAGTTGACTTTTACACAGAATCCAAATAGATAGGGGAAGCTTGGGATTTGCACCAGGTTTTATAGTTGACATACGGCATTGTGTAGAAGTAAACAGACCTGCAGCAGCTGGAACAGCTCGGCATACATCGCTGGGGCCTCTGTGCAGAGTCCCCTAGGTTTTCTCCAACTCACCACCCTATTTGAAAACCAGTTACCAATTGCCCAAAAGAAACTACACTCCCTTCTGCCACCAGAGGGCGCCATGACCAGGTAGTGGAGCAGAAATTTGCAGGCAACTGAGGAAAGGGCTAAGAATAGGAAGTTTGCTGCAACCTCCTAACCTTGAAAGTGGAAACGGAAGCCATGAGCTCCGCTCCCATATCTTGTGTGTATGTTTGGTTTTCTCCCTAGAGAACAACAGTAGTATCTCCATACCTGGGAGGCTACATGACATGTATTACTAACTTATGCCTCATTAACAGTCCTGTCCTCACTTGACCACAAAACTGAGGCTGAGCATGGTCAATTTGCTCAAATCATGCAACTTGAAAGGGGCGCAGTCCAGACTTGAACCAGAGGCTCTTGATTTCAGAGTTCTAATTCTTCACTGCAATGTTGTTTTGCCTGCTGCCTGCATAACTCAAACAGCCATAAGTTTATTGTTTTGGGATTTGCCATGAGTCCAGGAAATGTAATGCTCATGCTAAATGAGACTCCAGCTTGTGAAATGATCCTATATCTAGGAGCAGGTGGGCTCCCTTTTATCTAAGCAAAGGGCATTAGAAAGAGGGGAAAAGAGGAGGAGAAGTGGAGAAGGCTGTTGAATCCTGAAAAGACTGTGGTGGGCCTGAACCTGAAGCATTCCTTGATTCTGTTTTCCTCCTTCATTTGTGGAACTGTGATGTTATCTCGATAAAGTGTCAACAGGCGCCCTTTCAAATTGCAGCCTCTCTTGGCCTAGAGGGGAGACAAGTCAGAGGAAGCCTGGAAGACCTATGGAGAAGGTGCCTCAGGAGCCTCCTAGTGAATAATCTCAGGAATAATTCCCACAGCCCAAGCAAAGATGCATGAAAACATCCTCTGTGTTAGAGAGGAGGAACAGCAGAGGTGATGAGCCTAGCAATATCTTGGCAGGCTCATAAGCTAGCTCAGTCCCCAGGGACTTGTGCCCAAATAGGAAAGAAACCCATGATCTCCTGAAGGGTATGGGAGTAAAGGGTCATACCACTGTGGGACCAATGTAACAGACAAAGGTGGGAGAAAGGGATTTTCCCCATTTCAGAAGACACCAGCAGGACTGGCACCAGGACCCACAGTGCTACCAGCTGTAGCAGGCAGGCACAGCAGTGCTCTCAGTGATGGGAAGAATGGTGTCGCCATTCCACTGACAGATGCCAGGAGCATGAAGAACATAGTGGCCTGAGGTAGGCTTCGACAGGAAGAGCCTTCAGTACCCTTGCTGCAACTTTCTTGGTGCATCCACAGGGAGCGCCACTGGCAGTGACAGGGATTAATCTACTCAGAAGTGGACACAGTGGCAGACAAGGATCAGTGGCTTATTTGCTATTCCATGTGATACACCTCTGGGGATACCTGAAAATTTGGGAGTAGAGTAGAAATTGGTAGAGGTACAATATTTCACCATACTATTTAATTTCTGGGGAGAGAAAAATATTCTACTGAATTTTCATTAAAATTAACTCATTTTTATTAAAAATCTCCTTCCTTCTCCCAGCATAAAGAGGCATTCGAAAGAAGGCAGAATTTATAAATAATATGTTCTTCAACTTCTGAGCTACATAAAGGAAGTCTAGGTGCACAGGTTATACCCTGCACCACATGGCAGAGGAGTAGAGTTCCTGTCACAGCTTCAGTTGGGAGGAACTGCGTGGTCTCTTGAGGATGGGATGCTGTGTCTTAAAGTAATGGATTCACATCCCACTTCCAGCAGATTCTTGACATAACTGATGAGGGAAAAGATATTTCCAAAGAGAATCCCATAGCAGGCTAGCATTGTTAATCTCTGAAACCACGCTCCAGCTCTAACATTCTGTGGTTCTTGGAAAAGTAAATAAAAAAAAAATCTGGAGTGAGAGGGAAATAGCAGAATGATCTCCTTTCTGTGGAGCCATCTGGATCACAACAAGTGATACCTATTTTTCTGGATTTCAGGAAATTACAAAAATCAAATACACATTCTCACATTCTTCCTTAACAACTTGGTTTTCAAAACCATAGTTCTGCTACAATTGGGAAAACCTTTGTGGCTCTTGATACAAGCTTTCATCGCCATATTCCATTATAAAGTTGCTTCCTTTTCATTACACAAACTTCTATGGCAGCTTCTGCATCTCTCAATGATGTTATGGTTTTCTCTCATCTGGCTAAATTTTATTCATTAAAATTCATATTGCATCATTTTACCCTCTATATCAAGCATTGCCCTACTCTTTGGTAGCATCCATTTTTTTTTATGTTAGGAGTCCACTGAACTTCCAACACCTTCCCTGTGTTTACTTTACCACACAGTTTTACAATAAAGTACTTGTTCAAAATATATTTCAGACCTAGAAGTTCTCGACAGTCTGGGCCTTGACAATGTGCTAGGACTGTCCGGGAAAGTGACAATCATTGCTTCCCTCTTACAAGCCTACAGACAGAGACAGCCACCCCTGGCACCATATTTCTCTCTGAAAGTTTCCATAGAGCAAGCCCACCTACCCAAACTATAAGGTTCTGATCATCCTTGGATATGTCACATAGGCCCTTGCAATTTTCTCTAAGATACAGATCTAGGAGGGGGATTTCTGGGTAATGGGGTATACATATACTTAACCATCTAACAAATGATGCCCGAGAGTGTATCACCAATTTACACACCCACCAGCAGTGCATGAGGACTCTCACTTCCCCACACTTGTGCCAACAATGGTACCATACGAGTTTCTGATTTTTATGAATTTGATGGGTGTGCAATGAGTTGCATTGTGGTTTTAATTTATATCTCTTTGAATACTTTATGATGTTGGGGATTTCTCCATGAGTGTGTAGGTAATTTAGGCTTCCCCTTCTGTGAATTGCCTATTCATGTTCTTAACCAGTTCCTCTTTCTTGTTGATTTTCAGGAATTGCTTAATTATCCTAGATATTAATCCCTTGTCAGTTTTAAGTGTTGCAATTATCTTCTCCCATCTGTTATCTTTATTTACAGTGTCCTTTGTTGAACAAAAATTCTTAAATTTTATGTAGTTCAATCCATCCATTTTCCTATTACAGATTTAATTTTGGGGGGTATGGTTCAAGCAGACATTTCTCACACCAAAGTCACCAACATGTTTTCTGACAGTTTTTTTAGTTTAAAATTTATCTTTACATTTACATTTTCATTGCATTTACATCTAATGTTTCAGTCATTTGAAATGTTATCAAATTTCATTTTAGCCAGTTGTGTCAATACTATATGATAATAAATCTGTATCTTTCCTCTCCTGATTTATTATATCATTCTATTTGTTGAAGAATTTATAATTCATAAGCAACACTGGGAGATGTTTGGGAGTATACAGAAACATTATTGGTAATTTTACTATACCAGTAGGCACAAAGTGGAACTTTCTTAGGTAAAATGAAATAATTGCCCTAATTTTGCCCCATATTCCTTCTGGAACACTTTACGGCTCTGATTTGTTCCATTGTTCTATTGGTCTGTTCACCTACAGGGAAAATATTCTTTTTCTCTTTTTTTCCCAAAATTGCAATTTGTCCATGGACTTCTGTTGTTCAAAATATATTTCAGACCTAGAACGTCAAGTTTTTCTATAGATTTAATTAGAATTCAATGCACTTTGTATTTAATTTGAGGAAGTTCGGCATCTTTCAAATGCTAAGTTGTCCCATCCATGAACATGGTTTATCTCGACATTTATTTAGATCTTATATGCACTTTCCTAGAGACATTAATTTCTCCAAAATCATCTGGTACACTTTTTATTAAGTTAACATATTTATATCTTAAGTTTTTTATTGGTATATTGTGAATGATGAATGTGTTAATTTATCACTGGTGAGAAGAATTCTTTTGGTTCATGTAAAATTATAGTTTGTCCAGGACTAATGTTTACCAATTCTAAACCAAATAATGTAGGAGATTGTTAGTTTCCATATACTATTATACCTTCTGAAACTCTTTTTCCTTCCAATATTGTTACCTCATTGATATTCCTTTTGTTACATGGTTATGTTCTCCAGTACTAGTAATGGTAACAAAGGTTTTCTTATCGTATATGAAATATATCAAAAGTTTCTTCAGTAAAAAGGACCTTTGTTGAGAATTTTATATATATAGCGTTTAACAAGTTAATGATTCTCTTCTATATCTAATTTTGTGGAAATTGCATTGTAAGAGGAATTAAATTTTATGCAGTAATTTTTCTACTCCTATGAATGAGTATATGATTTCTTCATGAATTAATACTGGTATGTTGATAGATTTTTTGATATGAAAACCTTCTTATCCTACTGAGATAAATCATAGATGATCGTGTTTTATCTTTTTAAAAAAATTTATAATCTACAATCTAATAATTTCCTTAAGATTTTCATGAATACACTTACAAATAAAATTGTTCCATTATTTTGTTTATAGATAACATCTTTATCTAGTCAAATCTCAGTGTTGTACTAGCTTTAGAAAATTATTTTGAGCAGCTTGGCCTCTTAATTATTTTGTTGTCTAGGACAACTTGTACAAGGATTATTTATTTCTTCAAAGATTGGTTTTCTTTTGTTTGTGTTTTTAAAAATCACTTATAAAACTTTCAGGCTTAGAATTTTGAAAGGTTGTGGTAGGAATTGGAATAGAACTTTTTTGAAAACTATTTCAATTTTTTAATAAGTTTTACACTTTTAAATTTTTCTATTACTTCTGTCGATTGTACATTTTTTTCAGAAATTGGCCTATTCCCTGTAGATTTGTCGGTTTGCATATCTTATTAATAGTATGAACTGTCTTTATAATTTCCATCATACCTATAATTGTATATTTATACATGATATCTATTGTTACACAATACTTTTCATTCTGTACTTTGCTAATTTTTATTTTTTTTCTTGACAAATGTTACCAATATTACATGGTACCACTATATCTTACTCATCTTTCCATATAACTCACACTTATTTGCTTGTTCTCATGCTTATAATCTTATATGTTATTGCTCTTTATTTCATTAATTTTATCTTCTCAAAATTGTTTTATTCTTTCTCAGTTGTCTAGGATAATGTCAAACTGTTGCTGTTTTTAATATATTCTTCAGTGCAAAGATACTTTAATTTTTATTCTTATAAATGTAAAGCATGAAATTTCCTTTTACCTGCTTTAGTTCAAATATTTTATGTCTTTCTGTTTTGTGTCTGCTTAAACTTGAACTTTGTTCAAAGACTATCCACTTATAGCTATTGCTTTACCTTCATTCTACCACTGTTCTGTGAGTTGTCGTATGTATCTTGAGCATACATTGATACATCAGAAACAAATATAATTATGATTGCTGTATATTCTTATGTTGTTTATGCTGCCAATATATCATAGCTATCTTCTTTTTTTCCTAATTATGATTTATCTCCATTCCTAAATAGCTTGACTTAGAAATTGCTTTTGTGACTTGCTACCTGGTCATATTTGTCTAGTACACTTGTTTTTGTGTTTACTTTTAATCTTCCTTCACACTTTTGCTTAAATGTATCTTATGTAGTAGCATAGATGTGGTTCTTTTAATCCAATCTGAAACTATCTGCTTTTGATTGGTGAGTATAATCCATTTATATTTACCATAATGACTACTTTTGCTAGAACTTCTACTTATTTACAAAACTTACTTTTGTTTCCTTCTTACCCTTCCCAATATACATTTTATGGATAGAACAAATTTTCTTCTGGTAGTTTAGAAAGTAGTTATTCTGCTATCAATATCCTAGGGTTATTCTTAAGTCATTAAGATATATACCAACACTTGAAATATCCATGTTTTAAAAGCTAATCAATGTCTTTTTCTCAATTAGACAAGTGGTGTTGCATATCTTTATCTCCCTTGTACCTCCCCAAGCCTTGACATAATTCTTTTCATTAAGAGGAGTAATAACGTTAGTTGTGTAGTTGTCCTTAATATCCATTCTTCCTCTTTCTTATAGTTTTGTACACCCTGGATTTTAGTTTGGCAAACAGCTCACCAAAAACTACATTTCCCAGTCTCCCCTGCAGCATGGCTATGCGACCAAGTCTCGGTCTAAGATAGAAGAAATGATAAGTGCAACTTCTAGAATATTTCCCAAAGACAAGAGACATGACTTTTCTTCTTTCAAGCAGCTGCTTCAAACATGTGCAGTTGTAAGACATTTTGAACACAGATGATGAAAGCAACACCTTTTAGAGAGATCATCAAGATATAAAAAGCCAGGATTCTTGGGAAATGGTGGGCAAAATCTTCATGCTAGCCCTGGACCACCTTCCACTCGATGAACATTTGCTAGAGGAGTAACTCACCCCATGCAGATTTCTGTTCCTTGCTTCTGTAACAAATTAGCACAATCTTAGTGGCTTAAAAGGACTTGAATTTGCTTTCACACAACTCTGGAAGGCATAAGCTATAAAACCGAGGCATGGGCCAGGCTGCATTCCTTTTGGACGCCCCAGGGAAGGCTCTGTCTCCTTGCCTTCTCTAGCGTGTAGAAGTCACCTGCATTCCAAGCATCAGGGCCCCTCTCTTTTATCACTCCAACCTCACCTCGGGCCTCATGTACCCTTTTCTAACTCTGACTCTTCTACTTCCCTCTTAAAGGACCCTTGTGATTCCACTGAAATATTCATGATAATTCTCCTATCTTAAAATGTGCAGCATAATCACATTAGTGACTGAAGGTCATACAGTCACAGGTTCCAGAAGTAGGATGCGGATGTATCGGAGGGTAGGATTATTTTACCTACCACTCTTGTTTAAAACAGTTACTTTGAGTCAGTTACATTTTATACATAGCTAGACATGAATTCCAACCAATATCCCCTTACTTCTCAAATTCCAGTCCTTTTTTTCTTTTTATTGCTTATTTGTACTACTCTTATTGCTACTACTCCTGTAAGGCACTTCTTGGAAGAGTACATTCAAAGAAAGCGTTTGGAAAGCAGATTTTAATGTGTAGTTAAATGCATTGTCTTCTTCCCTGCATCCCAGTTACCTGAACATTTCCCTCTTGTTCTTAGTCACCTTCCACCGACCCAGGCATCGGTTGAACACTGTCTTGTCCCTGTTTGTGTTTCACAGCCCTAGCACTGTGCCCAGAGCACAGTATTTGTTCAGCGGAAATTTTCTGAATAAAACCCTGAAATAGCCTTTATGTGACAGCCATGGCAAAAAAGAAAAAGCCAATAAGTGAAGGGGCATGGAGAGAAAGACACTGGAGAAATGTCTACCTGCTACGTGATCTGGCATGCCTTGACTCGCAGAGCTACCCATATCCATATACGATAGACTTGATATAAACTTACGAATACACATCATCAGTCATGCACATATCATACCTATACGTGCCATATATCCTGCAAGGTAGGAATTATCTTGCCCAGTTTTCAGTTTTATGCAATTTTTTGTGTTCCTTTTAACTTTGTATTGAATATTTTATCCACCAATTGGTGGTAGGTGGTGGCATACATGACAAGGGGAGATCATTCTAATATTGTGGTTAAGAGTACAGACAGGAGTCAGACACTCTGGATTCAGCCCTGGCCTGGACTTTTATTCACTATATAATAAATTACTCAACATTTCTGTGCCTCAGTTTCCTCATCTGTAAAATGGAACAATGAGGACAATGGAAGGTAACTCATGGGATTGATGATTGAATGATTGAATAAAATATAGCAAAGTTTCTGGCATATAATGAGCTCTATACGAGCTAGCTCCTACTCAAAACAAATGGCATTTGTAGAGCCTTGGATCAAGATTAAATGAGTAAATTAAATCTTCTTTTCTTTTTTTTCTTTTTATGTGGGTACCGGGGGTCAAACTCAGGACCTCGCACGCCAGCAGGCGCCCGTGCCTCTGAGCGATATCACCGGCCCTTTTTTCGTATGTGGGTTCCAGGAGTCAAACTCAGGACCTCGCGCTTGCCAGGCAGGCGCTTATGCTGCTGAGCTATCTCACTGGCCCCTTTTCTTTATATGTTACAGCAACAAAATTAAATTCACCCCAGCCCAAGAGAGGCGATCACAGGTGGGAACCTTCGTTGCCCTTCTCATGCTCCTGGGAAAGGTTGCCACTCCTCTCCCTGGGGTAAAGCATAGGATTGGAGTAATGCTTCCCCTCTTCTCTTTTTTCCCTTTTGGCAGATTTTCTGGATTTATTTTTAGTATGTTTAATTAGAATTAATGATTGGGAATAGGAAAGTGAATTTGGCTTAACTTCAAAGGCAAATTATCTAATCTAGATTAATTAGGGAAAAGCAAAAGCTGATATTTTGATTCCTGATTCCAGAAACTATTCAAAACCTTATTAGAAAAAAGTGTGACCGACACCTCAGAAATAGTGTTCCCAGATAAGACACAGGATGCCCAGTTAAATTTAAATTCAAATCTAACCAGGTATTCTTCTAGTTTAGTTTTGGTTGGGTTTTGATTTTGTCCTTTGGAAAATCTGACGAACTTACTCAGAACCCCCAATAATCCTGTCACCCAGTTTCCTCCTTCTATGACAGAAAACTGAAACAGATAATGAAATAAAGTCTCCTGCATCTGGAGAACGAGACCCAGGATATGAACCCAGTTCTTATGACTTCTTTTCTTAGGTGAATCACAAGGAACATCAGGAGTATTCAGGAAAAATAGCAGAGGAAAGGAAATCCCAAATGGCTTCTACTCTGTGACCTAGTTACATAAAAGTATCTTTTTCAATTTTAGAATCCAGCTTCCCACTCATTTGTGAATCTTTATACTACATTACCTTTTTGTTATTCTTCCTAAAATCGTTAGCCCATTAATTGAGATTGCGTGGGCCTGCTCAGGAAAAGTCTCTTGAGTTGCTTTTGTCCACTTCACAGTAAACGACAGCACAGAAACAGGTTGGAATTAATTATGTTAAAGCCCTATTCATCTCTATTGATGTTAGTCCACATGGAAAGTTTTATAGCATCAACGTTCTATATTGTTTATTCCTGGCTCTTTTATTAGAAGCAGCAGCAGCATAAAATATTGCACCTCTAAATAAACCACATTTTCAGGTGTCACTTTTGGCTGTGGAAGTCACATCTTACCCACTGATTTTTTTTTTTATTTTTTAAAGATTTTTATAAAAAGGTATTATTTGTTCTGGCTTCCATAACACAGGACAGTGGACATTATCATATTAATAATTCCAAAGTGAACCAAAAAAAAAAAGGCTCAATTTTCATTGAATCCCTTCCCAAATTATTTTAAAATAAATTCTCACATCCAGCCCACAAAATTTTTTTTCATTAAAAATACATACTCAGTTCCACCTTTGATGGAAATAGACTGTGACTAGATACTGGGAGAAAGCTAAATTATTTTCCCTTGTTCCTCTACTTCCAAACCCTTGATGTTTTCATTAAAGACCTCATCAAATCTGTTCTGTAGACAAGCTATGTAATGAATATGAATGCCTTACTTGCTACGTTGAGAGCCCCTTAAGGGCAGGAGCTATATTGCACATTATGCCATAATAAATTATTACTACTTACTTAGCATTTCACTCTTTACCATGACAGCGATCATACTAACTGCCGTTTATTGAGCTTGTCATAGTTCAGGCAATATGGTAAGCACCTTACCCCAGCACATCACAGTAATGATGCTGTGATAAGAAATATTAGCACACCCAATTTATGGGTTTAAAAGACGGAGGCTTGCAAGTGGAAGGAGTTATCACAAACAACCAGAAATCACTTGAGGGAGATTGGCACCTAGCTCCCTGCGCTCACGTCCCATTTCTTTCTTAGCCACTAGCTATCTGAGCAAAGATCTTAGATGTGGCAGAACCATGATTCTAATCCTTCTTAGTCCCCCCACTTATTGCCAAGTTATATACAAACAATGCATGCTACGCTAAGGCAGCTGAAAGTGACCCCACCACCCAGGAGAAGAGAAAGTTCAGGGACATCTCTGATGACTCAATTAGCTGGATTTCCCTTGTTCTTCCCACCCTTGTACAGTGAGCAATAAGGATTAACCCAGAGTCTACTTTGGGTATTACATGGTAAATAGAACACTAGAACTGGCATCAGGGAGCTGGAAGTCTAATCCTGATGTTATGATTTCCTAGAGTAAGATTTCACTTTTTCCTTCTTTCTCTAAAGTCACAGAGTTGAATTTTTTTCAGTTTTAATTTTTTTATTAGTACATATTTATAGTACATAATCCTTGCATTTCTCATGAGTGTTGGTACAGGTACACAAGACATCTTAGTTCCATTTTCCATCTCCTTCCCCTTGCCTCCCTCCCCCTTCCATCCATGTCTTGGTCCCCCTCCCTTTTGTAAGAGTCCCATCTCCCTTTTTCCTATCATCTATCTTCTACTTTGCTATTTACTTATATTTTGGGTTTTTCACACAAGAGAAGCCATGCAATACTCAAGCTTGTGTGTCTGATTTATTTCACTTAATAGTAAGTTCTCAGGTGTGTCCATTTTCTTACAAATGACTCATTTATCCTTTTTTATGGCAGAGTAGTACTCTCCTATGTGTAAATATCACACCTTCTTTAATCCAATCATCTGCTGATGGACATATAAACTGCTTTCAAGATTTAGCTATTATGAATTGTGCTGCTGCAAACATGGGTTTACATATATCGTTGTAATATGAAGTCCCTAACACTTTTGAGGTGATATCTAGAAGGAGAGTAGCTAGATTGAATGGAATTTCTGGTTTTAGTTTTTTGAGGAATCTCATACTGATTTCCATAAAGGCTGTAGTTGTCTACATTCCCTTCAACAATAACCAGTCTCCTTCTAGCTCCACCTCCCTCTGATTCACTAGAATATGAGTTATCTGAGAAATTCCAGGATCTGGCACACATTAAGTACTTAATAAAAAGTGCTTCATTATATAATGAATACGTACCCTAAAATAGTCCCTACTTCAGTTTGCAAGAATCAGAAATAAGATGTTACTTCACTTCCAGGCAGGAGAGAATAAACACACTCACTGTTCATAATGCTAGAGCTTTTACGCTTTCCAACACACTTCCATCTGGCCCTGATTTTCCATTTTCCCAATTTGGAACAACTTTTCCCATCCATTGGAATCACTTCCTCTCCTATGTTTACAAAACATATGATTTGGCGATTTTACATAATTCACCCAAAACACAGACTAAATCAAAATGACTCCAAATAACACCCACCAAGAAGCATGGAATATTGCACTGGATATGTAAAATTGTGATTCTGTAAGCTTTTGAAAACCTGGTGAAGAACTTCAACTTGACAATGTTTTTAATCACAGTATCGTCACTGAGGGCTTGCCTTGCATGCACCATGCTAGAGTTTTTATTCCAGCACAGGCTTTATAGTGTTTTGCTTCATTACAGCCTAGTTGTTTAAGTGAATAGAAAAAATGAGTTTTTTTAGCATGGCTCCCACTTTCTATTTACATACTTTATTTAGTCCAGATGTAAATTCTTAGGACAGCTGCATCCTCTAGACACCAAGATTTTCAAGATTGCTTCTAGGCACTCTGAACGCTGCTGGTGTATTTTGGTTACTTTTGGCAGGGTCAGAGAAGGCAGAATAGGGTAGAGTGAGCAGAAATCTAATTGTTTACAAAAGTAGGTCTGAGATGTAAATTTAGTGGAAACTACAGGAGTCATTAGTAAGAAGCTTTATTTTAAAATTGGTCAAGGCAAAAAGAAAGTGTTGATTAGGGAATTTTCTCTAGTGTTTTCCAACCTTCACTATATAAGCCAAAAATTGCATAGCATTGCATGCCAGGTATTTCTCTAAACACGTTACATAGTTTGAGTAATCTAATACCCTAAACACTTTCATCAGTCCATATGACTTACAAAGACTCAAAAGCCCAGAGAAATAAAAATCAGTTCCTTAAAGCTATTATATCAATGGAATAAGTGAGGTGTAAACCCAGACACCCCAGCTCTATGGTCAGTGCTCTTAACGACCATACCATGGTGCCTCCGGACTACAAGTTGTTGGTTAGTCAGTGATCAGGTCTTTGCCTGTCTCCCTGGCTCCCATCTTGCACTTCCATATTCTAACCTATCTATTGTCAACTTGATCTGTCTCTAGGGCAGCTTTGGCCCATGTCATTCCCTAGCTCAAAATTATCAGTGTTGCATAGGTACCCCCTTAAAGCAAGTGATACATCCTCATCCTACTTCTATGACACTCTACAACTTTACTCCAATCTTTCAATCTAATTTCCTAAATCCCTCCCTACCTTACTCTTATGTTCCAGCTAAGCTTAAACCTTATGTGCTATTTCCCCACAACATGCTTTTGATTTTTCTGTCTTCATAGGCTTGTACACATGGCTTGGAAAAACCTCCCCAATCCTAGGACTCTGATGTGCAAAAATCTCTGGCTCCTTGTTGTGGATTGACTGTATACTCTCAAAATGTATATGTCACTCTCCAAGTGTGACTGTATTTGGGTATAGGGACTTTTTTTTTTTTTTTTGGTGAGTACCGGGGGTCTAACTCAGGACCTTGTGTGCCAGTAGGCACCTGTGCCTCTGAGTGATATCACCAGCCCTTTTTTTGTATGTGGTTACTGGGAGTCGAACTCAGGACCTTGCGCTTGCCAGGCAGGTGCTTATGCTGCTGAGCTATCTCACTGACCCTGGGTATAGGGACTTTAATGATGTTTAAAGTTAAATGAGTTAGTAGATTTGGATCCTTATTCTGTTAGGACTGGTGTCCTTATAAGGAGAAGGAGAAGCACCCCTCAAAGGACAGAGGAAAGTCCTCATGAAGGTGTCAAGAGGTGGCGCTCTGTGAGCTAGGATGAGAAGCCTCAGCAGACACTAACTCTGTTGGCACCATAATCTTGGACTTCCAGCCTCCAAAACTCTGGGAAAATAAATTTCTGTGGTTTATGTCACCCAGTCCATGGCATTTTATGACAATGCAAGCTGCCTGATACATTCTCCTTCACTCCTTAGGGTAGGGAACTCCATCTTGGGTTCAATAATGTATTTTTAGTCCCATAAATTTTGGTGATGCACTAGTAAGGGACTAAAATAATGTTTTACCTGTGAAAAAGAAATCACTCTTAATAACAGTGCAATAACTTTTGAGGTAACAAGGTGTCTTTCAGTGTTTAAAAATCACGCACGGTTATTTCAGCTTTTACTGGGTCATGGTCCAGCATGCTCTCATTTTTTTTTTAATGATAGATATAGCACCTGATTTGATAATGCTTTCTTAAACACTTCAAAGACAACAGTATTCCATATTCTAGAGAATATCCCAGAAAGGAAGCACATGCTTGACAAGCCACACCTCCTCCTCCTTGGTGTCAAGTTATTCCCTGGTTTTCTCCTTATTTCAGAAGAAATGATTATCACTGGACTGAGTACACCCAGTCATAACAAAATAGTATAACACATTTAGTATCCACGTTTCTTCAACAGCCTGAGAAGGCATCAGCGGCATGTTAAGAATTACTGAAGTTGGGTTTTACCCATCTGAGAGCAATAGGGAAATACTAGAAATAGATACTAAGTTCTTTCCTTTTTGCACAAAGAACTTTGTATTAATAAATGAATAGAAGCAAAGGACAAGAATATGTTAATGGGAGGAAAGATTACAGGATGATTTTAGTTTAGTAGCTTTTCAGATCTTACTCTGCATTTCCAGTTTCCTCAGATGATCCAGTATTGCTTTTAGAATAAGGGGAGATGAAAGGAAAGAAAGAAATTCTCAGCGAATGGAATCCCTACTATCCATTCTTCCAAATTCTTCCTGATAGAATCTCAATAGATCTGCTGCCCCAATGAGCAATGTTCTTGCCCTGTTTCTTGGTCTGGCACCCACCCCCAAGCATCATTTATATGCACTAGGACAATGTCCTTTACCTCTGACCAGTCAAACAAATTAACCATATTAATAGGAGCTAATAAGTGAATAGTGGTAAGTGCTTCACAATCCTAAGGAATAAACCTGGATTTTGAGTATGTCTTCAGGGAACACATCCAAAATTTAGACGTTCTAGTCCTTGTGGTCAGCCGATGGGTCACAAAAGGGTGAGTGAGGCCAGATCAGCCTTCCGATCACTAACCAGAATGCCTTCACTGATTCAGTAACCTTGCTCTGTGCTGGAATAAATAATTAGTTTTGGGGTATCAAATGGAAAGCCACAGTTCAAAACCAAGTGTTAGAGCCCTAGTTTACTCCCACACTGCTCTCTTAGACACCACTGCTGACCCACTCAGTCTCAACCCAGAAAGAGGAAAGAGGTTTCATGAGATAAGATAGAGATGTCTGTGCCTTCCTTGGCTGGGAAGCAGTGTAGACTAATGCAGAAAAACTCGATACAAACAGACCTGGTGCTTTGATTTGCTTTAGTTAGCACATCTTACGTTCCAGATGGACTTGCCCCATGCCTAGTCCTTTTTTTGTACTATTTGATGCCTTCCAGAACCCATAAACTCTGTCATCCACTGTGCACATAGCAAGTGCAGTCTCTTACAGCAAAGAACAGACCCAAATAAAGTGCCATTATAACAGAGCCTTCCAGGCATCCTCCCAGCCCACGTCAGATAGTAGATTCTCGCTTTATAAGAAAAAATGCAGAGACTACGAATTAATTTCTCATGGAGTCATTCCACTATCTAGTTAAAATAGTGCCTGACTTTGGGGTGTGAACTATAGTTCAGAAGCCCAGACCAGAGTTATGGTAATGACTGTCAACTTTGGCTGCACATTGAAGTCACTTCTAGAGTTTTAAAAGTTACTAATGTCTAGTTATAGCCCCAAGAGATTTTGATTTAACTGGTCTGGGATATGCCCTATGTATCAAGAGGCTTAGACTCTCAGGTGATTCCAATATGCAACCAAAGATGCACACCATTAACCACAGTGTGCTACCACCTTTCCTAGTGATTCACTGCCAACAAGCTGGGTTCCATGAACAGTGAACAAAGAAATAGCTGGTACCCACACTGTTCATTACAGTCTTCTCTTCTCCCTACTCACATATGTGCAGACACATATTCAGCATAAATATTATTTAACTGATGGCTGTTGTCTCCACTTAAAGTAGGACACCTTAAATATTTTCCTTTTTTTTTTTTTTTTTTTGTGGGTATCGGGGGTCGAACTCAGGACCTCGCACTTGCCAGGTAGGCGCTTATGCCGCTGAGCCATCTCACCGGCCCTAAATATTTTCTTAAAGGACCAAAAAAAAAAATGATATTTTACTGTGCAACAAAGCAAGAACCCATCTAAAAAAAAAGACAAAATGAATATAATTTCCAGGTGATTTCTCTTCATATGGAAGGAATCATGATATTTAATAAGCAATAAAAATCAAAACTGTCAGCAGGATTTTTTGGATGAGCAGATGCTCAACTTTGGCTGAGTTATCAGTAAAATGATAACTTTCTTCTGATTTGAAATTTTTCTTGGATGATACCCAAAACCACCTCTGGAGATTTTGGGAGTGGCCCAAGAATTTAGTCTTGGTGCGAGTTAACTCATTCAAACTCCCCAATTGTCTCTCACTTGCTCCACTAGGAAATGCATGAATCGATTCATTAGGATATACTAAGTACCCACGATGTATCATGCATGACTGGGTGCTGAAAGAAGCAAAAAACACCATCTATGAGTTCAAGCAGCTTATAAACTCATAAATAAAAACAAATGTAAAATTCTGTAACAGAAAAATATGGTATGAGGTGTTGGCTTAAAAGTGAGCAGCATAGGTGAGGGTCAGCAGAGAAAGTTTCCAAAAGTAAGCCCCAGATTTAGACTTCTGGTGGCCCATAGAATTTTGCTGCAGTGGCTGAGTAGGCACTGGGGAAAGGGAAGGCTGGTAATTGCTCAATGAAGAGGATGAAACTTCACCAACTGGCTCAAAAGAAGGTCCGAGGAGCAAGATTGTGAAGGTTTCTTCTCCATGTCATCATCCAGACATCCACCCTATTTTGTCACTCTTCTCTCCTCTAAGTCTTTGGATAACTCTGCGTACAGTCAGAGTGGGAGTGCTAAGAAAGAAAGGATCACATGAGAAAAGGCTGCAGGGGCCATGCCTGGAAGTGGAAATATCACCTTTGTAATTATTTCATTAATTAGAACTTAGTGGTGACATCACCTTTAACTACAAGGAAGAATAAAATATTAGCTTAGCTACATACTCTGGGAAAAAGAAGATAAATTGGTACTAAAGAACACTAGCAGCTTTCACTATAGTGAAACATTTTGATCGCTGCCAAACTTTGGGTCACTATTTTTTTTGCAACATTTTGGTAAAGACCCTACATAAAGTCCTAAACAGTTACTACACCAAGCTCGAAGTCCAGGATATCTAGGTCAATCCTCTCTTCCAATCTGGATACATGCAATATTTGATGATGGAATAAGGAAGGATTACCAAAACAGAAATATGTACTGTGAAAAGAGGAAAATGAGAGGCACACAGAAGTGATTGCTCCTTATCAATTCCTAAATCCCTCCCGGAAGGCATGTTCAAGGCCTCCTACCAAAGCAATGTGTGACTGGATGCTGATGCTACTTGTGGGAGAAGATTTCTTCTTTCCATTTGTTTCTCTGGCCACTGGCTCCATCTCTGGGGTATTCTTTCCTTTTTTTTTTTTTTCTCTCTCTCTCCCTTGTCTGTGTGACCACATTTCAAGCAAATGCTTGTGTTCTTTTGGTACAGTCCAAATTTCACACCAGCTTCCTGTAGCTCTACAGGAGGGCCCAAAGAAAATGGAAGATGGCATGCCCACCTGCATCCAAACATCCTGTCTCCCTTTGGCTTCACAGAGACATCAGTTCTGTCTGTGGACTTCGCTTCCAATGTCTGTTTGCAAAAAATTATACCCAGACAAATGTGTTAGAAGATGAAACCACAGTCAAGAGCCATATGGTGAGATTCATTCCTGGATGCTCCATCCAATGTTACAACCCTCCCATGCTCTTAGAAGAGGGGTGGCAGAACTAAACATGTATTTTCAGGTACCTGAAGAGATCATGACAACAAAGACAACTTTGAGGAAGAAGTGAATATAAGTACTGAGCCATGGAACTCTCTGGCATGCACAGTGTCATTAAAAGGTAGCGTGTAGGTAAGCAGAAAGAACAAGGAAGAACTTCTTAAACCACTGTATGGGAGACAACTGTGATGCCAAACCACCTGAAGATCAAACTAAATCTCCAATTCATATCTGATTGCCACAGAGGAAGCAAGAGTGACATCGCATGATTTGGTCTTTGACATCAATCAATATAAAAGGTACAAATGGATTGTGAAGTGATCAGCTGAAGTAGGACTCTGAAAATTTTGAAGTGCTGCCTTAACAAAGGGAAGCTAAATTCATTCTATGTGGTTGCAGAGACCAGAATAAGAGCTCTAGGCGAAAGTTCCTGTCTTAATCATTTTCTCTGTCACCTGTAACTTAAAGGAGAATGGGTTTATTTTGGCTCATGTTTTTAGTCCATAGTTGTCCTGCTCCAAGGCAGGAAGTCATGGTGGAAGGTTCTGGGTGGAGGAAAGCTGCTCACATCATGGAGACCAGGAAGCAGAGAGGGAAAAAGGCAGCTGGAGAAGAAGATACATGCTTTTACATCATGCCCCAGTAACCTGCCTCCACAGACCAGGTCCTACCTCCTAATAATAAGTAGACTGTGGTGACACTGTGGTCTAATCCTCTTCCAAAAATCTCTGCCTGTAAGTGTATGAGGATCTTGGAAGACATCTAGATGTAAACCAGAATGGCTAAGTTAAACTCTTCCTAAATTAAGAAGGTTTAACACAGTTTCCCATGGATATGATGGACAGCTTGCCATTTTGAGGAGGGAATGACACAGAAGCATGAAGGTCCACTGGTTTGGAGGTTCTGTAGGAGCTACTGGGGCCAGATGGTCCCTGATTCCATACCACCCATGAAGCCCTGTGACTCAGTACCTTCTGAGTGGCTTTGGCACTCTCACTTTCTCTCATTCTCTCCCTCTCTGTTCCACTACTTGAATACTAGTCCACGGCAAAAGGTGTGGACTGAGTAGTAAGTAGTAATAAACACAATCATTTTCTCTGACAGTATGACAATGGCATATGTGAAAAATATTAAATGCTTTTAACACACCTAAAACAATGAACTAGAGGATCCATATCTCAGTCATTTTAAAGATTCAAAAGCTATAAAAAATATCAATAGCTAATATTTGTTAGGTGTAGCTAAGTGCTTTTCATGTATTAAATCACTTAATCCTCTTAAAACAAGTGACCTCCAAGCAAGTGCTTAAAAAAAATAAGCAAGACTCTGACAAGACAATAAAGTGAACAGGTAGAAAATAACACCTGAATTCAGGTCCTGGGAACAGTCAGTGTTAGCTTAGAGCAAGGTTCAAATAATATCCTCAAAACCTCGATTGTTCTGGAAAATTCTGGTTCAATATTCATGAAATGAAGTCATGTCTGCAGACATGAAAGATGGAGATTCATAAAACTCCTTGGGGGAATCGTTTATCAACATGCAGCTCCAGGGAGAATAGAGTGAGCAGATTTTGTTTAAAGTTCCAGAGTTTACAGAGGCATTTGGAAAGCTTGGTATTAAGTATCCTGTTCTATAGCTAGAGTGGTTAAACCTTTGGGGATGGATTTAAGTTTTTTGTTGTTGAGGTTGAGTGTAAAGATAAATAGATTGAGCCAACCCATTTGGAAAGACTGTCCACAGTTCACCAGCTCATAAGGAGGAAGCACAAATAACTTCAAATCACAAACTCCTGAGGAACAGTTTAGATGCCAACAGCAAATAAAAATGTTAAAAAAAATAAAAGGGGGCAGAAATCAGAGAATCCTGGTGTCAAGTCCCAAGTTTTGCCACTCATGTGTTGATAGTCCTTGGGTACAAAATCCATTTCTCACATTCAGCAAGGCTGTCATGATCTCTCTTCAAGGAATGTATTGATGCTACATTTGCTGGCATTGCTATCATAGAAATCCTTCAGCTGTCAGGTCCTTAGAGACAAACTCCAATGCAGATAGCCTGGCCCAAGATGACATTCCTCCTGGTGTCACACACACATACACACACAAACTGATAAGAGTTTGGGCTGTAGAGCTGTATAGATCTGGCTATTACAAACTGGGACAATTCTAATGAGCCACTCTGTCTCCAAGCTGGTGATGCTGTCTACCAAAACCTGCAGGCAAATGAGCTCTTGTATGGCAGCTTCACTTCTCTCTCTGTACGTTTGTGTGCTTCTCTCCTCCTTCCCATAGGCACTAATCCTAAAATCCTTCTGTAGTTAGCATCCTGCAAGCTAATCTCTGTATTACTTTCTTTCCCTAAGAACCTAACTTTCCACAAGTCACAAGTCACTGAGTTATGACTTAACTGTATCATGTTTCAATAAAACAAGGTCAAATGTATTTGAAGGGAACTTGAACAAAGTAGCTTACCTCCATAGGCCTCAGTGCCCATCTATATAATAGCGGCGCTGCATATAAGGGTTTTTTAGCCCCAACAGTTCATATGTTACATAGAATCTGTCCAGTAGCCTGACACACCGGGCACTCCCTGCCTACAGAGTGAATCCAGAAACAGGAAAATCTGCTGTGATTAAAATATTACCTTTCAAGCACAGATCTCTAGTTCCTAGATCATTATTACTTGCTCGGTGATTTAGACTTCACATCTATCGACAGCAACTATATAAGAAAGTCTCTGTGAAATTTATAGATGTATCAGTTCTTTTCACAAAAACATGTTTTGGAGAAAGGAAAATGCATAAGGGTAGTGGCCTTTGTGGAAGAAAGAAAAGAGGAGGCTGGAATTGTGGAAAATAAATATTTCTGAATCAAGTATCTGCATGAGGTAGAGCACTGCATATTTAACGTTCTTCTATCTAGACCCATCATATCCTTCATATACAGAACTTTCTAGAGTAAGGAACGTTGTGGAGCCAGCTACAGAATCTAACTTAGTCTTGGGCCACAGGCTGCATCCACTGGCTGTGCCATCCTTGGCAATTTGGGCTCTGTAAGCTCAATTCCTCTTTGTAAAATGGTCTCTCTAGCCATTTGAATGCCTGACCAGGGATTCTAGGAAGATTGAGTGACTTTTGGATATAAAAACTCTTTGACAAGAAAAGCAACAAGCAGTACTTGTAATGAAATATGTCATTTCTGTATTTCCAATCCTCACAGTTAGAAAAGATTTCCAGTCACTGGGCTCATCTCATGTTCAGTAGTTTTCAATAAAACATAGGTGCAAAAATCTTACTGTTTGTGTTCCACCAAAAGTCATCTGTTGAAATCTAACACCCCAGGAAGTGGTATTGGGAGGTAAATCATGAAGGTGGGGCCCTCATGAATGGGATCAAAGCCCTTGAAAAGAAGGCCCAACGGAGCTTGTTTTCCCTTCCTACCAACTGAGGACACAATCATAAAATAACTGAGGTGCAGTCTGTGAGGACTGACACTCACCAGACAGAGTCTCAGATTCCAGAAATAAATGTTTGTAATTCTAAGCTACTCAGTCTATGGTGTTTTGCTACAACAGCCTGAGAAGAGTAGGACAAAGAGTCAGATGTACATGGGGAAACATTATTTTTCAGGTCTCCCTGTTTCGTATTAGTTGCAATCTGGTCATCTAGCTTGAATAATTTGATTTAAAAGTTGTTGAACTAGAAGAACACTGGAGAGGAATGAATACACATCCCTGGCTGGGAAGACTTGGTGGATTGTACTTGTGATATTTCACATTTGTTTTTCCATCTAACATGATTTCTTATAAAAGTCTAATATCATTTTGCGATCAGGAATAATTTGGAGGGTTTATACATCTAGATAGTAAATGGAATTAAAGTGTCACAATTATTTAAATAGTAAGATAGTGGTATAGGAATACAGAGATGGGTAAATGAAACAGAAGGAAGTTCAAAAATCAGACAAGTATGTATACTAATTTTCTACATTAAAAACATGGTAAGTGCCTGGCATGATGGTAGACACCTGTAATCTCAGCACTCAGAAGGCTTAGGCAGGAGGATTGCTGTGAGTTCAAGGCCAGCCTGGGCTACGAAGTGAGTTCAAGGCCAGCCTTAACTGCATAGTGAAACCCTATTAAAAAAAAAAAAAGAAAAAAAAGAAAAAAAAAAGATAAACTAAAGTATATTGAAGGATAATTAGATTGCAGCAAGTAAATAGTTATGACCAATAAATAAGAAAAAGCCAAATTCTGCAAAAGAAAAATGGCTCATGGCTAATTTTACATAAAGCATTCAGTCTACTCAACAGTTTTTAAAGGAAATTTAATTAATAAGGACATGTTACTTTTTCTATCAAATCGGTGTCAGTTTCCTTTTCTTTGTAACATTCAAATTTGGCTTGCGTAAAGGGAAATTCAGTTAGTAGGAGTATAAATTAATGTACCCTTTCATAATATGTAGCAAAAGCCTGTGATCTCCCAGATTATCTTGAGCCACAAATTCAACCTGTAGAAATTTATCCTGAATAAATAAGCTTGACAATGAGAAAATATGTACGTGATAGACTGTTCGTTGCATAACTATAGCTACTTGAGATTAGAAATAATCTAAATATACAAGAAAGGCCAGAATAAATTAGAGAAATATTGTGTAAGACCTCCAAATTATTTCTAATATCACCATATAATGGAACATTTTATAGCTAGTCAAAGTATTTGATAAATATAATAGCTATCATTTCTTGCCAGACATTTTTCTAAGTACTTTTCATGTGTTAACTCACTGAATCCTCACAAAATCCTGTGAAGCATGAAGTACTTTTCAGGCAAAGAAATGAGGTCAGCCTATTTTCTTAGAATATGACAGGATAGATTAGGAGGTCGTGCAATGTGGGCTCCAGAACCACAGTCTTAACCGTGATGCCTACTGTCCATATTGTGGTGGAAAAATATTTAATACCATAAGGACGTGATTTATGGATTGCTTCGCAGTGATCTGTCTTCTGTATCTTAGTACAGACACACCATGAGTGCTAGGGTCAATGAACAGTATTCAGCCACCAACAGCTTCCCTAGACTTACTGTTTTTCCTACCTCCACCCCATCCAATCCAACAGCAATTCCACTTATCTCCACCTTCACATCTAAAAATCTTTCCGCTCCTACTCTTCCCACCTTAGAGCAAGCCATCTCTTATATTCACCTGAACAACAGTACTTCCCTAATTTGTATTGCCTCTTATGATTTTTTCACAAAGCAATCAAAATGGTTTAGATTTTAATGTAATTCAGGCCATATAAATAGCATTCTCTTTCTCAATAACACCTAGCATCTTCACACCAATTCTTTATCACTACCTATGTTATGGTTTGGATCTAAAATATCTCCCTTCTGGCTCTGTCTTTCTCCCCTTGTCCACAATAAAGTGAACAACTTGGATCCAACACACACTTTCACCAGGCTGTACTGCTCCACCAAGGACCAAGAAACAATGGAGACAACTGGCCATGGACTGAAAGTCCGACCCATGAATCAAAACAGATATTTTCTCAAGTTTATTTTCTCTGATATTTTTGCCGTGGTGATAGAAATCCAACTACCATAACTTATAAAACCCTGGCATGCTCTGGCCATTTTCTATCTTCCTAACATCATGTAATATTCCTGTCCTTGTTTCATTTCTTCCAGCTACACTAGCTTTCTAGGTGCTTCTCAAACAATCCAACCCCCTTCATACTTGAGGACATTTATCTACTCTTCCTTCTTCTACCTTCCAAAGCCTGGATCCTTTTCATATTCATATTTGCAGCTTTTATTCTATCTCCTTGCAAAGCCTATCCTTGACATCCAATTTTAAAATATACTCTATTATTCTTCATTCCATCACACCATTTGATTTTATCCACGCTTGAATTATGCTACTTTTGTGCTTCAGTTTGTTAATGCTCTACTCACATAAGGATGTAAGTTCCATGGCAACAAGAAAATTGTATTTTTGACCACAAACCCCAAGCACCCAAAATAGTTCCTGGCCCAAGTAAGAACTCCATACATTTTTAGTTGAACAAATGATTGAGTGAATAAATGAATTGGAATGGTTTTATTTGCTTTTAAGGTTATAATTAATTCTTGGTGTAAAGAAGAGCCTATCTCCATGTTAAAACCAACAGAAGAGGAATCATATGTCTTAAAGTAGAAACAGAAATTGGAAGGGGCCAGAGGCAGCATAGGAAGCAGTCTCCCCTTTCATACCTGCTCATCAGGATCATGGAAGACAGTTCATGTGCTATAGGTTTTCAGAAACACCTTCCGGGGAGATGTTTCCCGGAGCTGTAGACATGATAACTCTTTTCAGGAACCTCAGGTGTTGTGGTAGTTCTTTGAGGCTGAACAGCAGGAATCTTATATGGTGAGCTAGTAGATAAGGTTGAGGATGGCCAACTCATCCCAGTCCAGTGAGCTCGTCCTGGATTTAAATCTGAAATTCCTATGTCCCGGTGATCTCTGACAAACTGAGGCGGTTGGTCCTTCCAGATTAGAAATCTACAGTGTTCTTCATAAGCAATTTTTTTTTTATTTTTCTTATCTTTATTTACATAAGGCTTTGACCAGAATTTGATGTATTTGAAATCCCAGGAACAATTTTCTTAACTGCACAGAAAACAAGACATTATTTAAAGGGAACCACCTGACAGAGTCAGTGCGACTAGAGTGAGAGAGCCCCAGGAGAAAAGCAACATAGCAGGGAACAGAATTGGTGCTTCTCAGCCTAGAATTTTCTTTCCTATGCTTCGACTTGAAGATATTGGCCAGAATTAAAAAAAAAAAAAAATACAAATAGGGAGAGAGAAAGAGAAGTGTAAATTATTTAATTTATAATGCACTTCAAATTGGTATTGATGATGAATCTCAGTTGCTTTGCTCAGTTGTTTTTCCAGCAATGAAATAAAATTATGCCAATTCACTTTCTCTCCAGCACTAAGTCCCTTTTGTGGTCAAGTTGCTCAATATCCAAGAGCTCTCAGCAAGATGGTCCTCCCATGGTTTACCAATCACTTTCAGGAGAAAATATATTTGGTAAGTTTCAACATTCTTCCCAGATCAAATGTATTAATAAAATGGGAATACAGGATAGCTGGGTTTCCCATTTTGATTTCTGATCCTTTATACCTGCTATTTCTTCTCTCCTAGTAAGTCTTAGAAAGTTCTGTTTGTAGTATCCCGGGTCTTTTTCTCACTCATTATCGTGGTCACAACAGTACATTTACAATCTAAACATCAAGTCTTAAATCTGGGAGATGTAAAACAGAATATTGGTTAGGTGATTTTTTTTTTCTCTCCTGTCTACTATGCTCATTTTTTCTGGAACTCTTAGTTGTTAGAGCTATCATTTGTCTTTTCAATTTTCTTTTTTCTCTCTTATTGACTATGGCATTGTGTTCTTATTCTAATTTCCTGGTTAATACTTAATCTAATAGACCGTCTACTCCTCAGACACTTTTATTAACAAATTTGTATTTTCCCCAAAATATTATTCCCCTATGGTTGCTTTGTTGGTTTTGTTTCTCAATACATGAAACACCACATTCTTATTCCCAGGGTATTATATTTTCTCTTATCTTTGAGGGTAATACTCATAATTTTCAAGTTGGTTTCATCCATTAATTTGCTTTTTCCCGGTTCTTTTTTATTTGTTATTTCATTTATTTTCCTTTATTTAGCCTGCTTTGTGAAAGGCTTTTCTCTGATGTTTGTCTTTCTTCTTGGAGTTTTATATTTTCTTTGCCAATTTTTCTATTAGTCTGAGAATTTTTTCTTGTTGTTAAACAGCTCCTTATATGTTAAGGAGATTAGAGCTTTGCTTTGTTGTGGTAATTGTTTTTCCATCAATTAGTCATTTGCTTTATTTGGGCATTTGTATGGAAAAAATTAATTACTATACTGTTAAATATACTGATCATTTTATTTTGGAGATTTTGATGATACTTAGGCAAAATTGTATTTCATAAAATGTATGGTTTTCTAAAACTTCTGGAATTAATTTTGGTGTAAAAAGTGATATAAATATCCCCTTTTGTTTTTTTCCCAAATAGGCACATATTCAAACATAATTTATTGAGAAACTCACTGATTTAAAATGCCACTGATAGCAGTTTGGGCAGTATTTGCCTGAGTGTCTTAGAAACCTGATGATAATTTTTGAGTCATATAGATTTTCCTCTACGTGTAAGCACAAATTTAAAGATAAAAATTCCTGGACTGGGTTTTGTAATAACACTAACATCCCAGTGTCTTTCTAAGCTTCTGTTTCTTATATCCTTATTCTTATGATTACCTCATGTTGTGTAAAGGCTGATTGACCCCTCATCTAAAATCGCATATTCAGACAGTGAGGAAGATGACAGCAAGGAGAAGGAAGAGAAGGAGAAGGAAAATGAGAGGGAAAGTAAAAGCCAGTGCTGGTTGTGATGATGGAGATGAATACATGGTGTCACTAACGTGAAACTTAATTCTAAATCTTCATTAGACACCCACTAACATCTTCTTGGCCAAACTGTATATTATAAACAATGTTTACTACAAGTAAAGCTAGCAAATTAATGGTTAAAACTGGACATATTGCTTCCCTGAGAAAATATCAAGCTTCTAATAGTGGAAAAGAAAGGGACAGTGGATTTCTGGATGCACGACTTCTGGTTGAGAATTTACATGGGTACTGGATGGATGACCTAGTTCCGTGGTACCTGGGTTCACAAACGCTTTTGTTTGCAAACAATTTGGTTCACAAACAGACACATTCAGCAAAATTTTGTTTTTGTTTCCAAACTCAGCATCAGGTGACAAACATGGCCTCAGGCATCTTTCCCACACAAACACAAATGTGGTCATCTTTTCCAAAATCATAGAGGAAGTTAAGTTCATGAACCAAGGTATCACTGTACATTTGACAGTGCATGAAATAATGTAGAATATTTTGTAAAACTGTTAGAGAATCTGAGAATTAATTAGTTAGAGGTACCTTAAAATAAAGTAGATTAACAGATAAAACAACTATCAATTCCAGGGAAAACATAAGACTGTAAAAAAACTCAGGCAATCATAACTCACCTCACCTCTTGTCTCAACAATAAACCTTGCTTTTATAGTCATAATAATATAAACAATGAAGTCTTCCTGAATATTAAGAAAACCCATCTCAAATATAGCCTTTAAAGGACCCATTTTTTCCAGCCTTGCTTATCTCCTGGGCTCCAGATTATAATGCATTAAGAACCACCTTGTGGAGACTAATAATAAGAATAATATCACAAACATTTGGGTTCAGGTGGACATCACATCAATGAGGACAACTCTCTGGCTTAAATTTTCCTTAGAATATCTCTGACAGGTCATTATTCTGTTTCTTCTTGAACACATCCACTGACAAGGAACTCATTGCTCCTCTTGACCATCCATTCAATTCCTAGACATTAATCACTGACAAATAATTCTTATCATCACGTTAAGATCAACCTATTTTGACTGTTTTATTCCTTCACACTCCCAAAAGTCCTACGGATGTATTTCACTTTTCTTTCACAAGAGGACTAATAATCATCTATTTTAATAATGTTGTCAACCTACAACACTTCCTATCCTCCCCATGTGAAATTCTTCTCCAGATCCTCTGACCATTTTTAAGTGATATTGTTTCAAATTCCAGTGATATTCTGTATATCTTATTTTGAATGCACTTGATCTGGTTAATGTCCCTCTGAAAATGTGGCACCATAAGAGAATGCATGATTTCCAGATGGAATGGAAAAAATATGAAAAATAATGTTTCTGAATTTCACAATATATTAGGAGGCACCTTGTGATATCCTTAAGTTTTCTTTTGGGTCCTTTTGTGGGCTTTTTGGCAAAAGATGGTTACCGGTCTTTATAAAGCCTTATAGAAAACTATGCATTCTATCCTCTAACCTTTGTCAAACGCATGTCCCATCAAATAAACACAATACTTCAAAAGACCCAGAATCCAGACATTCACCTAGAAAGAATGCCATCCTCTCTTTTAGGATAAAACTTTATAATCTAAGATATTTTTCAATAATCATGAATATCAAATAGCTGCAGAATGAGATCACTTTCCAATACCCTGTTCTAGTCACAAGGAGATGATGTCCCATTTTGCTGAATTCAAACTGTTTCTGATCTGCAGGCTCTGTGAGTATTCCTTTCCTTCATATCTACACATTTCTCTTCTTTATACGCATTTAGAACACACTAATGGAAGTAGCCTGCCACGTGGCTTTCCTTTTTGCCACTCTTTCCCGGGAAATGTGATTAAAGTAGTTGGAGTAGGCTATTTTATGCACAAATATTCAGACAGTCTCTTAGCAATAAATGGCTGTCGCTTCTATTATCTGTCTAACTCTGAGTTCTATTATCTGTTGTGAATTGGTGCAGGGCTCTGTAAAACAGTTTTTAGGCAGCCTCATTACTCCCTTCTACACCTTCTGCTCCATCTAAGAGCGCTGCTGCTGTGAGTGCTGGGTAATGTTTGCCATTAGACAAGGCACATAAAAGAATCAAGCTATGACTAATACACTTGATGGCTGTGTGCCCTGTGTCATGCTCATTAACACATCTCAACTCTGTTATTAGAGAGAATCACAGAGCAAACCTCAGCAGGCACACATTTATACTATAGGCTGGCTTATTTTTCCATTGGAACCACATTCTTATCACTGAGTAGTCCTGAGCACCCTCACCTTCTATCCCAGACCTGTACCACCTGAGCACATTTACCAAGTCTTTCATTTGATAGATGTTTAAGAAAGTCTGTTGCTAAAAGAAGCCTTTGGATTATTTAGAAATAGAGGGTTATGCCATCTAAAAAATCAGCCAATCATCTTTCGGGTAAAAAGTCATCTAGAGATGCTCCTAGTAGAAGCACAAACAGGAAAGTAACGCTAGTAACTTTAGTATTTGCAGAATATATTAAAGTATAACCAGCCCCCTTGCAGCCAATATGCCACCTGAGATTCACAGCTACCCTGTATCGCAGGATCCATAAATAGTTCTCCACCATTAGCTTCAAAAGTGAATTTCTAACTCAGAGGAGGTATTGCATAAAAGACAATTAGCTTACATACAATACTGGACAAAATATAAAGTAATAGCATTATTTATGTGTGGCTTTCTCAAGCTTAGTTACCAAGTAGTAGAAAAACCAGAGAGTGAAGGTGAGAGAGAAAGCGTTCAAATATTTTCTTAGTGCTGACTTACATGGTCTGATCTAGGAGTCCGGGGAGTCATCATTCTGTCTTAGCTGCCTTAATGTTTACCTCTAACTAAATAGTCAGAAATCCTAAGTCTTTGGGGTCCTTAGGGTAACCACTACAATTGTTTACCAATATGTTGAGACCCTCTACTTCTGGGTACACAGTGGATTGCACTAATCAACCTGCTAAAGTTGAGCATTGCTGTGTCACTTGATTCAATCCTGAAATGTGAGTGGAAGCATTTACCTGCAGATGCTTGAATCTCTAGTCTGGCTCTTCCCCAGCCATATAGATAGCATGAATCTATACAAAGATACTGTCATATCTAAACAATTTAAGATACTGAGTCAATATGCAGGGTACAGTTGCCATGGAGAGACACTTAGATTTTCAGTAAAATTTCAATGAACACTAGATAAAAATTTTTATGAAAAATGACTAAGATTTTGGTGATGTTTGTTATCACAGCATAACCTAACCTAACTTGGCTGATATAGTCTTTGTTTGCTGTAGATATAGCATAAATTTATGCCATTTTAAAAATGAAAAGTAGATGAAATCTGGTTAAATGTAAAATAAACCACTAAACTTAAAGTCAAAAGTTCAAATCCACTCCAAGACATGAATTCTGCTTGGTGCCATGTAGTGGTTGGTTGCCAAGATTTATTACTACACATTGAAAACCATCAAGTGAAGAAAAGCGCATTTTGAAATGTATTGTATGCTTTGCTCATCATGCTGTGCATCCTGGTCCAGGGTTGTACCCAACATCAAAGTGCTGTAACTTTTAAAAAAATTTATACAAGAGTGCTTTATGGAAAAGATAAACTCTGCATTCAAATCTCATTTACTTTTTTTCAATGACCTATGAGGTGTCCCTTCACTCCTCTAACATTCCCCCATTTTTATCTTTAAAATGTGAACAAAAGTATTTACCACATTGGTTGTCAAGAGGTCTATGTTTACAAAACACATAGAAGTACACACACAAGTTTCACAAAACAGACCAATGGCTTTCACACAAAAAGCATGAGCCTTGACAGCTAAGTGGCCTCACCAGGAAAGAATCAGGCAACGTTTTGAGTAGCACATCAACTTCTTTGCAAAATAAGTGCTTTAAGGAGATCCTCAAAGGTGAGTTATATAATACATGTGCCAGGGTAATGAACTACATATACACCAATGACTTATATTTTCAAGTGACAGAAATTTGATTTGAACTGGTTCAGTGAGAGAGAGACAGAGAGATGGACAGACAGACAGAGAGACAGAAACAGAGGCAGATTAAAAGATGATAGTAATGGACTCACACAAATGAAATAAAACAAGAGTTGTATAAGCAAACCTGAAGAAGAAGAAGAAGAAGAAGAAGAAGAAGAAGAAGAAGAAGAAGAAGAAGAAGAAGAAGAAGAAGAAGAAGAAGAAGGAGAAGGAGAAGGAGAAGGAGAAGGAGAAGGAGAAGGAGAAGGAGAAGGAGAAGGAGAGGAGGAGGAGGAAGAAGAGGAAGAAGCTGAATTTCCAAACAACTAGAATCAGGGACTTCATGACTATATCTTTCTCTCTGCCCATGTCTTTTTCTTTTCTTCCTCTTTTTCTCTCTCTGTGTTACTTTCTTTCCCTCTCTCTGCACATTAGCTTCTTCCAGATAATGGGAAAGATTACTGCCAGGTATTCTTGGATTTTCCACCAGAAGAGAAAGATTAGATCTCTCTCTCAATTAAATTTTAAGGAGTCTTAAAGAGAATTCCTAATGTCCTAGTCAGTGACCCACCTCCAGACCAATAAACCATGTCCAAGGGGAAAAACACTCTGATGGGTGCCATGTGAATATGTTAACCACAGAGCAATTAACTGTGAACAAAAATGGTATCCATGTCATGGAAAATCATGTTAGACTCAACTAAAACCAACTGCATGGAATGCAAGAAGAAAGCGTTCCCAGCAGGAAAGAAGAGAAAAGTTTAGGCAGTAGATAGATATCCTCTTTAAATAGTATCTTAGGGTGAATTTATGAAGAAAAAATAATAATGAAAACAAATTAAACATTCTACTATGAAAAGGACCACCAGCTACCTCTGTCATGGGTCTAGTAGTAGAATTTTGCAATGTAGTTCTAATTATTTGAGTAATTTTCCAGAAATACAAGGTGCTGGGGACAACTGGATGTGCTGCTGTCCATTATTTCCCCTGTACCAGCTCACTATTCATTTATCAAGGAAATTTAGATAAGATAGAATCCTTCTTGATTTCTTAGAATCCTCTTCACTATATGATTGCAGGTTAGAATCACATAAAATTTTGGAAAATGGAAGTGATTGGGAGATCAAAGCAGCCACTTAGGTGGCCAGAGGCAAGTGACATAGCAAACAAAGATAGCTGGTTGGAAGATTTCCCTGATACACAAAAATAGCATCAGTTTTCTGAAAAATTGTGTGCTCATTACAGAATTTCAGCCTGTTTTCTATTATTTGGAATGTAGCCTTCCCAATCTTCCCCTTACCAGTTAATCTCTGACTATATATAAACTGACTGCATTGTTCTTGCACTGCTTGGAATGACTTTCTTTTCCTGTTCCATCAAAGACTGGTGGATTAGAGATCCACTTAGATACAGTTCAAGGTACTCCAGGCTGGTTAACTAGAAAGTACCTTCAAAAGATGCAAATCAGAGTGGGATTGGAGGAAGAGAAAGGGACGCAGAGAGGGAAGAGAAAATGAAGATAAATTGGGGAATAACACAGCAAATCCTAGAGCATGAGAGGATATATTTTCCTATAAAATGTTTAAGTTATATTTTTTCTTTTGCTATAAAGGATATAAGTGGACAGATGGGTGAAATCTGAATATTTGTAACACTGAGTAATTTGCATCAGTTAAATTACTGATTTTGCTAATTCTACCTTGGCTATAATAAGGTAATATTATAGGTATAATAAAGTAATATTATTGTTTTCAGACTATACACACTGAAGTTGTTAAGATTCAAATATTACTGTCAGATGATTCAAAGATTGGGTAGGAAAAAAGGACTGAAGGAAGGAACAAACTAAGGAATGAAGAAAGGAACAAAAGACTGAAGGAAAGAAGGGAGGAAAAGCAAGATGTTAATAATGTTACCTCTTTAGAAGAACATGGCTTAAGAATAAAAATTCCACGTGCTATGTTTGCAATTTTTTAACAAATCTTATTTCAAAGTAAAATGTTAGAAATTTCTACTTCTAGGAAGATGAAGTCAAATATCCTTTTTCCTATCTTCCTGGTAAGTACAATTAAAACCTCTGAACACTATATATAAAACAAACACTTTTCCTGAAAGCTATACAGAGGGAAAGAGTTCCTCTGACATTCTGGAGAAATTAGGACCCAAGAAACAAAGCTCTGCAGTGTTCTCTGGGTTTTCTTTTTCTCTCACATAACTCAGCTGTTGCATGTCAATGGACACAGGCAAAATAAATAAATAAGACTCATCACATTGCCTGCTCTATCTAGCCAAAGGATTTAGGAAAGGGCAACCTAGGAAGACAGAATATTTCTAACAATAACTAATTCACTCAAACTTCACAAACACACACACATACACACACACACACACACACTCATGCCCCATTCTACCCACTCAAGACCAAGCATGGAGTCCAGATTTCCACTCTCACCTGGCTGTCATGAGCTGCCTGAAGCTCTCTGCATGAGCAGTATCTCCATTCATGCAGGCCCAGTGAGGAGCTGGGATTTTCATCCCAATAGGGCAGTAACAATGCCTTCCGTGCCCTCAGTGTCAGTCTAAACCAAATGGGGAGCATGGGCTTCCATACCCACTAAGTAGAAATAAAACACCATTTTTAGTCCTCTCTGGGTTCTTCTCAAGAGGCTTACTTGAGAGAATTTTCATCATGTGCACTGCTGCTGAGACCACCACCATCATTACCACCAAGGGAAATCATTGCCAAGTTGGGTAAGTGAGGGCCACATGGTTATCAAATCAGGACATTCTTGCTTGTCCTAGCCAATCAGGAAAGAGTAGAGGCTCTCAAAGAGTTGAACCTCTCAGCTGATTCAAAAGTAAGAAGGAACTCCCATTTAGTTTGTTGTTGGAGGACAAGCTGTTGACAGAACAGTACCCCCTCCTCTCCCCACCAAAGTGGCCTCAGAAAATGCAAGCTAAAGCAGAAAGTTTGTAGAACATCCAGTTTCTCAAAACTAAGTATTCAAAATGCCCAGATTTCAGTAAATATTCATGCCAAGTACCAGAAAGATCTCACACTGAATTTAAAAAGATAATAAATTCCAACACCAAAATAATAGTGACAGCCAAATAATCTGAAAAACAGCATCATAAAGGTATTTCAGTGATCAGTGATGAACACTGTTGATGCAAATGAAAAAAAAATAACAGTCTCAGTGTAGAAATAAAATGTCTAAACAAGAAATAGAAGCCAGGCATATGGTGCATGCATATAATCCCAGCACTTGGGAGGCTGAGGTAGGAGGATTACAGTGAGTTCAAGGCCAGCGTGGGTTACATAGTGGGTTCAAGGCCAGCCTGAACTACATAACAAGACCCTGCCTCAAAAAAAAAAAAAAAAGAAAGAAAGAAAGAAAGAAAAAGAAAAGAAAATATTTAAAAGAACCTAATGGAACTCTTAGAACTTAAAAAAATATAATAGTAGAAATTAAAAACACAATGATGAGTTCAGCAGTACAATAGAGGGTACATAATAATCAGTGAATTTTAAGCACAATAGAAATTGTTCAGTCTGATAAACAGAGAAAAAACAGACTGGGAAAATATAAGCAAAGCCTGAGGAACCCAAGGAAATGTAACAAAATCTCAAACATTTGTGTCATTGGAGTGCAAGAAGAAAGGGAGAAAAATGATGGGACTGAAAAATACTATTTCTTTTCCTACCTTTAATAAAACTTTGTTACCATTTAAAAGGAGAAAAAAATAATAATCACTGAAAACTCTTCAAACATGGTACAAAAATCAAAGAAGAAAAAACATATAGCTATAGATTCAAGATGCTGAAAAAAATCCCGAAGAGAAAAACCGAGAAAGTCGCATGAAGACACTAAATACCTATCATTTTCAATTTAAAGGAGAGTTTAATTTGGCTCATGTTTTAGAAGTTTCAGTCCATGGTTAGCTGGCTCTAAGGCACAAACATCATGGTGGAAAGCCATGGGTGGGGGGATGTTCAACTTATGGTAGCAAGAGAACAAAGCAAGTTGAGAAAAGTCATAGAGAAAGAGGCCAGAGGCCAGATATAGTTCACAAGGTCAAACCCCTGAGACCCACTTCCTCCAAATAGGCCCTATTTCTTAATAGTGCATTCAGCTGTGAATTCATCAATGGCTTGGCCAGTTAATTCAGTTAGTGCCCTCAAAATTCCAATCACCTCTCCAGAAGTCTGTTTTGAAAACTAAAGACAAAAAAAAAAAAAAAAAAAATTGAAAGCCGTGAAAGAATAACAAGACCACACTTACATGAAAGAAAAAATTCAAATGACAGTGTATTTCTCATCAGAAATCATAAAGGCTAGAGCAGTGGCATGGCATTTTTCAAATGCTTAAAGACAATGTCTGTCAACCCAGAATCCAATATCCAGCGAAAATATCTTTCATTTTTATGAAAATGTCTTAAGAAAACCTACCACAGCAGAATGGCTAAGGAAGTTCTATAAACAAAAAACAAATGATTAAAGAAAGAATATTGGAACGTAAGGAAAGAAGAAAGTACATGGAAAAGTATGGTTAAATAACATATATGTTTCATCGAATTGTTTTAATCTATGATTGAAGAAAATATTGCAAAACTGCCTGATGTGAATGCTTGATGCCTAATATAAGAAAATAATATTATATATGGTGAAAGGCTAAGAAATGTAAAGGAAGATAAAGTTGTACACTTCACTTAAACTGGCAAAATTATGATACCAATAAACAGTGATGAATTATTCATGTATAATGTAAAAACTATAACAACCACTGAAACGGCTCAAAGATATAACACTCAAAAAGGCTGAAGAAAAGTCAAAGTAGAATTCTAAAGTTCAAGAAACCTACAGAATGACAGCAATAAGCAAATAAACCAAAAATAAAATAAAATAACCAAAATGGCAACTTAATGTTAAAAGATTCATAATTACATTAAAGTGGCCTGAATATATCAATTTACAAAAAATAAATACTAACAGAAAATAAGAATAAAGTAAAAGAATCATTCTACCTAATTGTGTTTTACTATACAGCTACTGTAATGAAGACAGTGTGGTACTGATGGTGCAACAGACACACAAATCAAATGATTCAGTTAGAGAACACAAAACAGATTCACAAATTTGTCTGGGTTATTTTTGACAGAAATACAAAAGTAATGCAACGGAGGAAAGCTATTGTTTTCAATAAATAGTACCAGCGAAATTAGGCCTCCATAAACAAAAACTGAACCTCAACCTAATCCTCACACCTCACTTAAAATTAACTCAAATTTGGCCAGGCATGTAATCCCATCACATTGGAGGCTGAGGCAGGAGTATCACCACAAGTGTGAGGCCAGCTTGGGCTACACAGTGAGTTCAAGGCCAGCCTGAAATACATAGAGAAACCCTGTCTCACCTCCTAAAAAGTGAACTCAAATGGAGTTAATGTAAAATTTAAAACTCTATGTTTACAAATAAACATGAATAAGTCTTGAGTATGATGTATAGGCCAAAATTCTTATACTGGACACAAAAAGCATACTCCATAAAAATGGGACAAATGATAAAGTGGATCATATCAAAACAATTAACTTTTGTTAATTAACAATTAACTTTTGCTTCACAAAAGTCCCCATTAAGAAGAGCATAGAACAAGCTCAAACTGGGAAAATGTTTGTGAACCACATGTATAACAAAGGCCTATTATCCAGATTATATGAAAACCTTCACAACTCAACAATAGAAACAAGCCCATGAAAAAATGTTAAACATCATTAGTCACCAGAGATATGTAAGTTGATACCATAAAGAGATAAGCATTGCACACCCATCAGAATAGCTAAAACAAAAAATAATAGCAACATCAAATGTTAATGAGAATGGAGAGATACGAAGTCACTCATACATCACTCTGGGAATGTAAAATAGAATAGCCATTCTAAAAAGGTTTAACTAGTGAAGGAAAAAAAAAAAAAAAAAACTAAATATGCAACTTCACTATGACCTAACAATGGTTCACCTAAGTATTTATCTTTTAAAAATGGAGACATGTGTGCATACAAAAATCTGTTCACAGATGTTTACATTCACAGATGTTTGCTAGTGCTGCCATTTGCAATGTGCCAAAAACTAAGAGGCTCTGCTACAGCTTATATCTCAACGTCCCCCAAAGCCTCATGTGCTCATTGGTGAGGCTTTGGGGAGGTTAATTGATCATAAGAGCATGATATTCATTACTAACTTGGTCCACTGATGAGTTTGTAGCTAAATATGACATTGGGAGGTGAAGCTTGGTTGGAGGAGTGGGTCACTGGGGGCTTGGCCTGGAAGGGTCCATCTCCCTCCCTCCTCTCTTGATATCTCTCTCTCTCTTTCTGCTTCCCACTACCATGCCATGAGCTGTTTCTACTTTTCCATGCCCCTTTGCCATGCCGCCCTGACTTGGAGCCAGCCAACTATAGACTGACACCTCTACAAACTGTGAGCCAAAATAAACCTTTCCTCATTTAAATTGTGGGTGTTGGGTATTGTGTCTCAGTGACAAGGAAGTATCTAAGACAAGCTCAAATGACAGAAATGTATTTTCTCATTCTACATCTTGATGATATCAAGCTTAATACCCTGGTTGTAATATACTTCAGTTTTATAAATTGTTACCACAGACAGAAACTATATAAAGGATACACAGTACCTCACTACATTATTTCTTACGAATATAGATCAATTTAAAATTATCTCAGGATAAAAAAATTCAACAAAGAAAATGCTAGCATGAAAGTATATGCTGGTTTTTTTCGGATTCAATAGTCACATAGGATAAAAGTAGAAAACATGGAAAATACAGAATACAGAAGTAATGACAGTGTATATGTAAGAAAGGGAACATTTGGGATCACCCTGCCCCTTGAAATGTAGATTAGAGTGAGTCAAATGGATCCTCACTCCCTCCTTTCTCCCTTGCAATGTCCTGTGAAAATTCAATCTCCTCCAGTTTTGTTTGTCCCTGGAGGTAGGAGTAGAGAGTGCTTACAGCTCACTGACACTTCTGTTTCTGAAGTGCTGCTTTCACTGCATCAGATCCATTAATGAATCACCCTCCAGGTCTATTCATAGCACATCCAGTGCCACTGAAGCTCCCCCCTTCCCCAGCACTCCACGAGATAGGTGTGTGCTCAGCAGCTTTTACTGATGATGGAAGGAGGGTGGCTGAGGGGAGCAGTACAGCGCATCAGTAAAAATATGTTCAAACTGAACGTCAGATTTCTTCATCCATGTTGCACTTTTGAGACAGGAGTTTAGGGTGCGGCAAAGCTGGATGGGGATGTAGGTGTGACCTGTTAATTACAAAATCCCGGGACACGTGCTCAGAACAGTTCCCAAAGCCCTGCACGTGGACTTCTGACGAGAACTTGAACAGGTTTTCCATAGGATGATCTAGACTTGATGTCAGCCTGAAGAGTGGGTGGTACAAAAATGACAGTCCACGTGGAGTTCTGCCACCGTGTTCTCGCTTGCATGGTGGCCTGCGCTCATGCTGTAGGGCGTACTTCTTTTCCCATGTTCTCTCTGCCCAAACTCACTCCACAGAGCACATTTCTTTGCTACCTTCTGCACCTTCCTCAACAAATTCTTCGCTAGGGACAGAAAAATAACCTAAAAACTACCTCTGGAACAAGACTCCGACACCCCCAAATCCAGTAATACTTTGATTTCCCCACAACCAGGTATTGTCACTGTCCAGTTTTCAATGAAGTCTTCATTCTTGTGCCATCTTCTAATTTCCTCACTTTTCTCCCCACACTACCAAATTCATGGACATGATTCATTCACAAAAGCTTAACCTTCTTTGTTGTATCTTGGTTCCTGGTAGCCCAAGACCTCCTAGCACATCTTTTCCAGTAAAAAGTAATCAGTTATCTTGATCTTTGGCTTTTATGAATCATTTCTGATATTTGCCTTTTTAAAACTGGCCATGGTTAGGAATATGATCTCAATGATCATTACATGAAAAAATAATACTAATAAGTAAGGGTAATCTTGACAATCACTCTTCCTTCTTTCTTATTAACCAAACCCCAGCATTGCCTGAGCAGTAATATACCAAATCCCCAAGGATCAATCATGATGGCTTTTATGCCCTGAACTGTGCCCCATCCCTCCCCTGAGAAGCCACAGATTAAGTCCTAAGGTCTATTACCTCCAAATGTGACTATATCTGGAGATAGAATCTTTAAAAGGTAATCAACTTAAAATGAAGTCATTAGAGTAGGCTGTTATCCAATATGAGCAATATCCTTATAAGAGATTAGGACACGAATACACGTAAGAGAAAGACCATGTGAAGAAATGGGGAGAAGACAGCCTTTACAAGCTAATAAGAGGTCTCAGAGGAAGCAAACATCACTAATATTTGATTCAGTATCACAGGAAAATAAATTTCTGTTGTTAAATTCATCCAGTACCTGATCGTTTGTTATGGCAGACCTAACAAACTAATATAATGAGTCTAGTTAATCACTGAAGTTTGATTTTTTTTGCATATGGGCAATTATGAAAAAATGAGATATAATAGAAAGTTTCTTCAGTCTCTAAAAATGTCTCTTCTGTTTTCCTTTAGACATTATCCTATGAAGATGTGATGTTTGGAATTGCAACAACCATATTGACATCATGAAGGAAAGAAAAGGAAAATTCCAGGGACATTGATCTTTCCCTTTGACATTGACGAGTTACTGATCCAATCCCAGAACTGCTAATGTCTGGACACCTTGTTTTGTAAGTTTTATTAATGAATCTTAGTTGTTTGCATTGGTTCTGACAGATACTCTCTTATTTGTAGCGAAGAACATCGAAAGAGTCGCATCTCTGAATATTATGTTCACCGTTGTCATAGGAAGTCAGTCCACTTGGTCTGGATTGAGAAAGACTCATTGTAAGAGGTAATATTGGTCCAGCAATCTCAACAACAAATTTCACTACAGCAAAAAAGTAGAGAGAAATGGTACACACCAGGAACACAAGGAAAAAAAACTATTAGATGGTATCTCAAGCCATCTGGCCCAGAGTACTTCCTCCCCATATTTTGGCCCATTAGTTCCCTCATTCAACAAAAAACATTTATGAGCATCGTTGATGTACCTGTGTTTGGTGCCATTTCCACTGAAAGAGAAATTGAGTCTTTTTTTTTTTTTTTTGTGGGTACTGGGGGGTCGACCTCAGGACCTCGCTCGCCAACAGGCACCCGTGCCGCTGAGCGATATCACCGGCCCCTTTTTCGTATGTGGGATCCGGGAGTCGAACTTGGGCCCTCACGCTTGCAAGGCAGGCGCTTATGCCGCTGAGCCATCTCACCGGCCCCGAGAAATTGAGTCTTAAACGTGGATCCAGTTCAAGATTGTTTATTGTGCATATGAAGACTGAATATTTTAGTAAGATTCATTTGGTTGATAAGCAGAAACCAAGTGAAGGAAGGCAAATCCTGGCATGTTGCCTCTAGCTACAAGAACAGCCACGCATTATCCTCTCTATTGTACGTGATACAGAGCCCTCCTGCTTTGATAACAGAACATTACCGGAAGAAATAACATTGGGTCTCATGGTCAGTTCATATCCACAGGGGAACTGTGCTTCTGAGTCTCCGCTCCAGACAGCGCCCCCTGGCACTGGCTGCTTCTTGGAGTGTAATCACAGCATATAAAAGCACGCTGGCACCACCAAGACACTGCCATCTGCCATCTTCCTTGATCCTTGTTGCTCCTAGGTGGAAGAGCAGGGACAAAAGCGAATACAGTTGGTGGTGAGTAAAATCATCTGTCTGAACCACACAGTTCATAACTGGAGTGAAGAGGGACAAGTAAAATAAGCCTCGGGGGTGGTTTTGGTCTTTTTATATTCTTGTTTTCGCAAAGAAAGCCAAGAAATCATTATTTTTCCTTCCAGGTGCCCAATAACTGAAAAGCCACTTTTGAGGGCACCAGCATTACCATCTAGGTATTGTTGTTGCCTGACTGGAGAGTGGGTAGGGACTGGCAGACAGACTATGTTTTAATTGGCCTCCTTTTGGAAGTGAAGGAGCCAAACGTTTGTGGGATGCTTATTGGAGCCAGTTTCAGAGTAATAAAAGTGCATCTTTGATACACAGAGTTTATGTTCTTCATAAAAATGCTAATTGCAATCTTTGCTGAAAGGAGTGGTAAGAATGCTTCCCCCCTTAGGCTTTTTAATATGAATGCAGTTGTACTATGTAGATGACCTTGTGTTCATTAGAGAGGGACAAAGCTTAAATCCTCTCCACAGCCTTCCAAATCCTGCTCTGAGGATTCTACCACTACGAATCTGAGAGCATTCAAAACCTTTCATGGAAAACTGGAAAGCAATGTATTTTTTTTTTCTTTCAAAAACCTCAATACCAATGCAGAGGGAGCTTACGATATTTTTTTCATTCAGTGGGCATGTTTTTCCAAGGTCAATTTGGAGGTTCTTCCTATTTGGCTGAGAAAAACTAGAGCCCCGGTAAGTAACTGCGTTCACAGCCCTGTCTGTGGCTTGGAAACCTTCCCCACCTACAGATGCTACAAGAAGTTGCTGATGTTTTTCCAGGGCCCCACTCTTTGCTTCTTTCACTACAGAGAAGGAAGACAGGGTGATGAGTGAGGTTTTATTTGTCCCATGGGATGACTCATTCAGCAAGAGTTTCCGACCCTGAATTCTAGTCCTTCTTTGCTCTATTCATTCCCCCACACACATACCTCTACCACCTCCACCCCCTTTGATTTTTTGGTCCTCAGACAGGTTTCCATTTGCCCTCTCTTGTCATCCTTTCCCTCAAATCTCAAACTATAAAAAGACCTTATTTTTAAGTTAAGCTTCTCACAATTGCACTTGGTTTACTCTGGGAACTTGTTTAAAGGGCAGGGGTTTTGAAACATGATCAACAAAATAATCAGTTCTGGATTATATTAAATAGCATCCTTCCAGGCTGTGCCAAGCCTTAAGAGGGAAAACAGCTCCCTTCAATCCCTCCCTCCATGAATGAGACTCTGTGTCTCAAAGCTTTTTATTGAATATTTCCCGAAATGATGTCTGTCTTTCCAGTAGGGAGAATGCCCCATCTTTCTCAAAACTCAAGCCCATCTGCAGCCAAGTGATATTCAACACAGTTTAGGGCTCCTCTCTGATGCCACATGGTATCTCTACAGTGCATACTCTGCGTTCTCTGGAATGCTGCTTAAAAAAAAAAAAAGATGCGTAAGAAAGTGATAAATATGAAGGAATCAAAATATAGTAGACTAACTGGAAGAAATATCACACCATTAACCAATTTTTAATGGAGCCATGCAAATCCAGAGAAAATATCAGATTTTACATTTATAAAACTTGATTTCTAACATCCATATCATCTTCTCTAATTTACTATAATGTGTATCTATGCAATTCTTTAGACATTGTCTTTTAATAGGACAAAGAAGTAGATAAAAATAATACCACAAAGATATCACTGCCCAGCTTTGTAATGAACTGTCCTTTCATGCTAGGTCACATAATAAATGCTCAAATGCAAACCATTTCTTCTGCAGGTTCTAATTCCAGCATTGTCCAAGAATGTCCAAGGGACACAGGTTAATAGTAGCTTCTGGGACAGTGAGATGGCTCAGCGGCTTAAGCACCTGCCCGGCAAGCGCAAGGGCCTGAGTTCGACTCCCGGAACCCACATATGAAAAAGGGGCCAGTGATATCACTCAGTGGCATGGGCGCCTGCTGGCGCACAAGGTCCTGAGGTCGACCCCCCGGTACCCACAAAAAAAAATAGTAGCTTCTGTGGACAGCAGCTGAAAGGAGGCAGTCTTTACCCCAGGTAAAAGCAATAAGGACCCTACAGATCAGTCAAAACTGTAATTAGGGAAAGTGGAGAATTCACCTCAGTGAAGACTTGCTACAGGCACTGAGTTGGTGTCAAAGGGTGAGATCACAAAACCAAAAGTTCACAGGCAGAGGAACCAGTATCAGTTACTATGATGTTCTCCTAGAGGTAAGAAGAGTGAGCAAATTACCTACTGGGTGGGATGTAAGGACAGAGAATAAGCCAAAAAGTAAAAGGCTCTATGAAGAGTGGAGAGGTCTACCTAGAAGTGTTTACATCTAACTAATCAGGTTGTCTCTCCAATTAACCAAGTGAAGGACAGGTAGGTACAGTGAGGTCACAGGAGAAACCACTTCAGAAAGGGCATGAAGAAGCACAAAACTATATGAATGATGAATTAATGAATAGAGTACACATCCTTCAATGACAGGGGTACATTCCAAGAAATGCACATTGGGTGATTTCATCATCATATGAGCCTCATGGAGCATACTTTCACAAACTAAGATGACCAGATGTCATTAGCTGATATACTATTATGAGGCCCTGGTCATATATGCAGCCCATTATGGACCAAAATGCCATTATGTGGTACATGACTGAAAATAGACAGCATAAAATGAGTAGATAGTATTGAGTGACATTGAAGAGATTTGAAAAGTAAAGCAACATAATCAGATAAATGAATAATGTAAGACCTGAAACTCTGAAACTACTAGAGGAAAAGATAGGGTAAACACTTTAAGATACAAGCATAGGCAATGACTTTCAGACTAGAATTCCAATAGTTCAGAAAATAATAGCAAAATCCATAAATGAGATGGTCAAATTAAAAATTTTCTGAACAGTAAAAGAAAGAACAGAATGAAGAGGCAACCTACAGAATGGGGAAAAAAATCTTTGCCAGGTACTCTTCCCACAGAGGGAAGAGTAATACCTAGAATATATAAAGAACTCAAAAAAAATCAAAATAATAGCCCAATCAGTAAACATACAAATGAATTGAATAAACACTTCTCAAAGAAGTGCAGATGGTCAATAATTATACAAAAAAATGTTCAACATCTTCGGCCACCAGGGAAATGCAAACCAAAACTACATTGAGATTCCAACTCCCCCGAGTCAGAATGGCTGCCATTAAGAATACAAAAAGTAATACAGTAAACTCTCACAAGAATGTGGAGGAAAGGGAGCCCTTACACACTGTTCATGGGAACGTCAATTAGTGCTGCCATTATGAAAATCAGTCTGGAGCTTCCTCAAACACTAAAAATAGGGCTATTATATGATCCAGCTCTATCACTCCTTAGTATATAATTGTAGAAGTTAAATGCTGCATACCGTAGAGATATCTGCAAAATGCCCATGTTTATCATGGTAAAGTTCATTAAAGCCAAGTTATGCAATCAGCGTAGATCCATCAATGGATGCAAGTATAAAGGAATATGGTATATTTACACAATGGAGAATTATTTAGCAATAAGGAACAAAATCATATCATTTGCAGAAAAATGGATGGAACAAGAAATCATCATGGTAAGTGAAATAAGCTAGACTCAGAAAAGCAAGCTTTCTCTCATTTGTGGAATCTAGAAAAAAATGACATGAAAGTAGAAGGGAAACTATTAGAGAAAAGAAGGGGACTGGGGAAGAGGATGTGGCAGGAGAAGGGGGGAATGGGGGATGGATATGATTAAAGTATGTTATATGCATGTATAAATAAGTCACAATTAGACCCATTATCCTGTATAATTAGCATGTACTACAAATAATAATAAAAAGGAATATGGAAACATCATGCTACAGGACCTTAGGAGAGTCAGAAGACAGAGGGAATTGTGACTTCCCCCCCTTTTTAATCTATGGTCACACAAAAACTATTACTTTATCATTGATTTTTTTGATGTGCATCTCACAAGTGTGTACCCACCAGATAGGAGATAGCCAATCAACAAAAGTTGAATGAATGAGCGTGTGGATAAATGAATGTGCAACATGTAAACAAGCTTCAGGTATTGAGAGCAGGGGTAGAAAAAGAGATGTGCCCATGCCAGGTTTCATGAGGCGTTGAAATCAACAGCACTTGGCAACAAATTAGACTTGGGGCAAGAAGAGGGTGGGCAAAGGTGACAGTCATAGTAATTCTGTGTCTGGGAAATGATGCAGGTTGGGTGGGAACAAGAGTAAGTTCCGGTACAGAAGGAGATGGTATTGGATTTCACTCTGTTAAGTTAGGATTGTGATGTCAACTTGTTTAAAAGATCTAGAAGAGCTAAGAATACAGGCCTGGGGCTGAGAGGAGAGGGCAAAGCTAAAGAGAGAGGCTTAACTGTTACCTGTAGAGAGGTCTCAGTTAAAGCTGCAGGCAAGGATGAACTTGTCCAGAAGAGATGGCAAAGATGAGAAAGCAAACAAAGACAGCGTCTTAGGGAGGGAAGCAAGATGAGCTGCTGTCTGAAGTTTGGGAACCAAGTCTTGATCTCCTGGTTTACTTATCTGATCTCTTACACATCCAGCTGACCAAAAAACACCACAGGTCCTTGCCCTGCCTAAGAGGTGAGGCCTTTAAATGCATACCACATGCCAGGCATTAACAACCATCGCCAGTTCTTGCATCAACCATCAACAGCAATGGAATGGCTTGGAGGTGACTTCTCCAGGCTGTAGGTTGCAAACTTATTTTTCCCACTAAGGCTGTTTAGTTTCTGATGAAGTTATTAAGATGATAGGATTGTTCTAATGAGCTGGGAGGGAACCCACTTAATCAAATTGTTCAAGAAAGAAATAAAACACATCAAGACTCTGCTTTGAGCAGATCCACCAGTATAGGATGCTGGCATTGTAAGAACCTTCTTATATAAATATTTACAAGGAGAGTAAAAAAGGATAGTGGTTTGGGGAGCCACCAGATGGAATAATACAAGAACACACTTGAACACACTCAAAATGGTCTCGCCAAAAAACAGGGAGCCCTCTCAAGATTCTCCCAGTACCTGGGGGAGTGGGGACAGACGGGAAGAAGATGGAGTTCAAAAACAAGCAGCTTTCTGGCAGAGGTTCTCTGGGGACTTATTTCAGCTACCCTCCAAAAGCTAGGTTTTTGTTTTTATTAAAATCCTCAAGAACTAATTTGTAAGAAACTCACGAATAACAATATTTATGAAATAATTCATGCTCCATCTCTTGTGTCTCTGCACCTAAACTCCACTCTCTTCCAGCCTTTCAAAACTGCAGTTTTGGCACTTGGGGGTCATTAAATAGGAAGGAAGCCTCCTCCTTCACCGTCTTCCTCAGGTCCCCAGGCCAGCTCCTTCTCATTTCAGTTCTAGGATCTGAGTCTGCTTGAGCCGCAACCCAGGATGGTAGGATGCTTTCTTGCTCTGCATTTCTCCATCTGCCTTGAGCAGCCTAATTACAAAACAAGGAACATTAACAGATATGTCAGTTATATAAGGTTCTGCCACTGCTCTCCTGTCCTCCCCGGTCCTCCCTCTGGCTCCTCTATGCAACCCTTTTCCAACTCGGAGCGCATTTGCAGCCCTGCAAAAGTTGGCTCACAATGCATTTTGCAAATAAACTGCAAAATAACACGATTGTAAAAATGTTAGCTGTAACAGTAATAAATAAGGAAATAAATAAGTGCGTAACCACAGAGCCTTGTCTGGCTCCTCCACTCTCTGACCACAGAGGCCCTCCGCTGTGTGTCCTCACCAGGGGACTAAGTGAGGAGGCCAGGCAAACAGGAAGACACCTCTTCCTGGCCCAGGGGTGTCATAGGTGGAAATTAAACAGAGAGATATTTTTCTCACAGTAAGGCAGAAAATCCTATGTCAGAGCTATTTAACAATGGAAAGCACTGCCAAAGAGTAGGAGGGGGTAAGTCATTTTGCCACAGTGGTTTCAGATCCGCCTATCACTTGTGAGCACCTCACTGAGATGGCTTGTGTGCTTGGGTACACACACAGGGCACCTCATTTCCCTCTTTAGCAATCCTGGGAACGGGGCATGATTAGTCCCAGTATGCAGATGAAGAAACCAAAGTCCATCAAGAAACAACACATCCCAGATGCTAGGGAATCTCTATAATGATTGGAGTGGGGAGAAGGGAGTAGAGGAGAAATAAGCTGTGATTCCCTTTCCCTGACCATCTCTTCCAAGCCTAGCTTTTAAAATGTCCCCCATTTAAAAATATTTGGAATTAAAACACCAAAGCCTAGAAACCAAGCTTGTCAGTTATTTTACATATTATTTTCATTGAAATCCTGATATCTCCAAGTTCCTCTTCACCAGAGTTCCTCTGTGCAAGGACTCTCCCAAAGGTACAACCAAGGCAGCGCGATCAGAGATGAAATGAGAAATTGAAAGATGGTCCCAGAGACGATTAATGGAGCATAAAATTTTCAACTCAGGGCCAGAATTCAACAAGGTTTTATGCCCCAGGATAGGGCTTAAGTATTAAAAATGGGAAAAGGTACTAATGTTTAATGCATACAGAGAGCCAGGGTGTGGTCACAGCATCATGATCTCAGGGGACCCTTCCCACGCCATCATCTGTATGAATAGTGGATTCTCCAGGACCTGCAGAGCCCTTCAGCACAGCCTTTCTTCAGGGAGATACAAGAAAAAGAAAAAAAAATACAACCTCAAATAAGTTAACAAGCAAGTGGGGGAAATGCATGGATATACAAACAATAACTAGGGATATAAGTAGTCATAAGTGCCACACTTGGATTGAGAACAGACCCACTGTTCGGTTTACCAAGAACACTTACACCCACTTATGTCTTTGGTTTTTCACAATGCCTTTTTAAATAAGAGTTATTATCCCCAGAAAAGGGACCTGACTTTTCTAGAACGTCTGAGTTCCTAGCTTCCACCTCAGCGTTTCCTCTCTTGCCTCTCTCTGCCACCCTGGAAATGCTATAGAAGGATCACTCGCACCAGCTCAGGGTGCTAGGCTCAGGAGGGACTGCTGAAAGCTACAGTCAGAGGAGAAGCAAAAGAAAACCTAGGAAGTAGGGGGCAGAGATGATAAGAGAGGGGCCTACAGCAAAATATGGTACAAAAACCTTTGAGATTTATTTGAAGTCAAGCCAAATTATTGCTTCGCCAGGACACAGCAGTGCAAATACTGAAGGTCTATGGCTTTAATACAAACTTTATGTAACTCGGTTGGTATAGAACTCTCCCTAAAATAGATTATGAATTTATCTATCTTCTCAAGCAAACCATAAAGAACATAATTTACCCTTTGGTGGGGGCTACAGTCTGTCAATTTCTGCACTGAACTATAATATCCGATGACATTCAAGAGGACTGTAAATTCAAAAGAACCATTTGACTCCACACTCAATTCAAATTGTGTTTTGTTTTGTTTTGTTTTTTAACTATGGAGAATTCATGGTAGTGCTTTCTTTGTTTTGTTTTCTGTCTCCTCTCTCCTTACCAACCTTCCAACCTTGTACCACTCTCCATTTTCTGTAGGCCTGCCTAAGGCAGCTCCTTTTCCCACTCCAAAATGCTCTTTTTAGTCTTATCTGCATCTGTAGGTCACCAAGTTGATTAGCAGTTTGTGCAAACTAAAACTAATCAAGCTCTGAGTGTGGGACTCCAGTCCATTACCAAATGATATAGACATTGGTGCCTGAAGCTTGAGCCCATCTTAGAACTATGCTCATTTGCCCAGCTGTACTTGTGTTTTTCAGTTGGCAGCCTTTAAATCTGATTTCAATAAAACATCCGTGAGGAACAGTCCCATGAACTGCCAGCCAAAGTTACTCCTCCTGCAGCTGAAAGCCCAAAGTAGTGGGTGTGGGTGGGGGAGCTGGGAACCACTGCCTTCCTTGGGTTTGTTATAATGAAAGCTTAAAGACAGGATTTGCATTCATTTGTCTCGATATCTGAGCTTTGTCAACAACAATAATATAAGTGCTGTGGTTAAAGGAAATGCATCCTGGGAGAAGGGGAAACAAGAGAAAGAAAAAGGATTGAGAAGTTTAGAGGGGAAAGAAGGTGAGGAAGGGTAAGAAGAGAAAGGAGAACTGGAAGACACACGCATCCCTTAGCCTAGCCCACTTTCCCAAAGCAGCAGCTGCATAGAACCAGGGCTCATTGCTAGCATTTCCTGAGCCTCTTGCTAGGTTCTGCCTAGAATCTATCAAATGGAATCAGAGCTGAGATGTAACTGAGCACCCAGATGGCCCCCTCCACACCATGCCCATCAGAAGAGACACCAGAAGACAGGAGGCCACTGCCTGGAGGCCAGTGGGCAGAGGGAGCAGCCAGCCCAGCTGGCAGGAGACAATGCACTCCTGTGGCTGCAGCTCTGCCCTTTCCTGCTCCCGGAAGCCTGGCTCCATGGCGCTGCGCTTGTCCTGGGGTGAACCCTTCAGAGGCCCTCCCGCTTTTAGGCAGGTATTCAAACGAATGAATGTTTTATTTTAAAAGATTTTGTTTAAAAATATGATCCCAAAACATTCTCTGTTTCTTTCACTGTCATGCTCAACAATGCCAGTGTAAGAAAACTTTAGGCCAGTTTGAAATCAACATCAAAGCCATTCAACGTTGGTTAGACTCCCCGGTAGGACCCTATGAATAGCCCTACTCTGAAACTTTCCACAATTTGCCTTCTTTTAGATTTTTGTTGAGGGCCTTGAGTGCCACACAGGGCATGGACTACCAGTCATCCCCCTCTTGCCCCCACCTGTGCAACACTCCCAACTGCCGCCATACAGAGTGTCTGCCCTTTGAAGTTCCTGCAGTTTTGATTGACAGGGCTGCCAACGTGGGTGCTCTAGCTTTGGGCTTTCCAGCTCCTATTTCCTCATATTCTAGCAACAGTATCTCACTTTTCCTGCAGGAAACCACCCCATTCATTCTCAATCCATTTGGTTTATGAGGAGCTGATCTTACTCTTTGCCACTTCAGCAAGGGAGGAGACCCAGTTTGGCCCGTCTGCACATACGACCTGATATCCATAGTGATTGAGTTATAGCTAAGCACGTGTCCATTTCATTTCATTAACATTCACTTTATTTCATTAAGGTCTTTGCCAAAAGTACAGGGACAAAGTCACCAAACTTTTCATTAAGTTTATTGAACAGATGGGAAATAAACCTGAGGCAGCTGAGAGACCCTGAGGAAAAGAGATGCCTGATAAAGAAGTCAGCACAGGAGAAAACAGCTGATCAAGGAGTAGCACAGTTCTAATTTTCTTACTTAATACCAGTTTCAGTTTTCAGTTTTGTGCTCAGGATTTTTTTCAACTTAATCTGTTTTGCGTTGAATTTATGTTAGTCTTGATTAATACACATAAAGAAAATAAGTGCACTATAAAATTCCTACATTTGTGCGGTTTTATAGTTTATAAAGTATCATTATACGCATTCTCTCTTTTAAACATCATAAAAATTCTAAAAACTGGCCATTATTGTGTTCCTTATTTAATAGACGAGACAATGGTGGTGAACTAATTTCCTTGAGCTCTGGTAGCCAGTAGGTACCTGAGCCAGAGCTCAAATCTTGAATTCCTGTTCTGAATCCTGTGGCACTCATCCTTGTTTTAGGGATTTAACAATGAAGAACAGGAAGCAAGTTGAGCCCATGTTAATACAAACTAGATGGCTCATACAGTGTTGAGATACACCTAAGGAGGCAGCATTTGTCAGTGAAATTGATGGCCCCTAAAAATAATGATTTATATGTTCAGAGGGGAGAGTGTACTGGGGCTTGGCTAGCAGTAGGAAAGCATATAGAAGAGAAAGATTTTACTCTGGTTAAATTTCCTAGAGGATTTTAACACATCTTGGTATTTGGATCTGGTCATGCTTTTTTAAAATTGTCTGGTCCAATCCCATTTTTTTCCAAAGAAAGGAAATAAGGCTGGTAAGAGAAAGGAGCTTGTTACTACTATTGGCCATTCATTATCTACTAAAAACCAGGCACTGTTTTGTACATCATTGCTAATGTTCACAACAATGTTGCAAGATGATTTTTATCTTCATTTTTCTAATTTGGAAAGTAAAGCTCAAACTTTCTTCCCTTGGTTTCCTTATAAAACCTGTACTCTCATTGCAAGTATCTTTCCTTTTTCATCTGAATAAAGGACACCTACTCATTTCATATAGACCTATTTCACACAGACTTTTCTTCCCTTTTCCCTCTATTAGTCTCCCTCCACTTGAGTCCCAACTACTCCTATCAAAGCACAGAAGTTCATTAAAACTAGAAGTCTTTCTTTTCACATCCATCTCCCCTCTTTTAGATTGTGGATTCCTTGAGATTAGATACTGAATTTTTAGTCTTTGTATACTTAGTATGTATCAGAAAAGTTGGCCCTAGAGCAGATGAGAAGAGAAAAAGAGAGAAGAAAATACAGAGATGATAGGCTTAGACTTAGGAAGACATCCACATTCAGAGGCAAAAAAGGAAGAGGCGCTTCAGAAAAGGAAAAGGCCAGGCCAGAGATACAGAAGAACTAAAGCAATGCTGGGTCCCAAGAGGAGGCACTGGAGGAAAGATTTTCAAAGACAGGCAGTGCTAGGAGGGTGTCATAATATGTACCTGTAATTCCAGAATTCTGAAAGATTGAGGCAGGAGGATCACAAGTTCGAGCCCTGCCTAAAAACTTAGTTACTTACCAAGATCCTGTCTCAAAATAAAAAAATAAAATAAAATAAAATAAAAAATAAAAAAGATTTGGGGTGTTGTTCAATGCCCACACCCTGGGTGCAATCTTCAGTACCAAACAATAAATAAATAAATAAATAAATAAATAAATAAATAAATAAATAAAGATAGGCAGTGCTGCATAGAGGTATAAGAGAAACTGAAGAAAAGTTTAGGTAGTGAATAATCATACTGGTTTTGCAACCTGCTGGTTATTCCCCAGAGGAAATTTTGGGGGTTCAAAATTACTGAAAGAAATGCTGTTCTTGGAGGTAACCTGGAGGACCTGTGAGGTTGAGCAATGGTAATTTCACTTCTGTGTCTGTGCTGCCCGAATGACTTTAGTTGAAAGACCTGTGAGGCCTCTCATTTCCATCTTCAGAGCAAGAACTGTGTCTTAGTTGCTTTTCTCATTGCTGAGACAAAATTCCTAACACCCACAGTTAAGGGAGGAAAGGTTTATTTAGCTCACAGTTTGTGGAGGTTTTAGTCCATCATTGGCTGGCTGCATACCAGGGTGGCATGGCAGACAGGCATCACAGAGGAGAAACAGTTCACGGCCGGCAGAAGATAGCAAAGCAAGCAAGACAAGCCTCTTTCTGTTCCTTATATTGTATCCAGGCTACTGGGATTAAGGCAGTACCAAACCAAGCAGTGAACAAATTTTGTAATCACACACCTTAATCCCAGCATCACACACTCTAGCCCCACCTATGACCACATGAGGGTTTGGGGGGACATCTAGACCCAAACCATAACAGACTGGTTGTGAAAGTTTAGCGCTCATTGGAGGAAATCCGTAGAGTGATGGTAAAGAACATTTCATACACCAAGGATCCGAAGTCCACATGGAGGCTGAACAAGGAGTAAGCCTCATAAAGGCTTAAACTTGTAGTGAGAGATTTGTAATGGATTGCTGTGAGAAATCTTATTCCTTAGGGGCAACAGTCAGGGACACAAATCAAGCCATTCTGCAGACACCATTCCACTGTCAAGATCAGAGACATATCCAGTTCCCAGTGGATCAGCCTTGGGTCTATTCCCAAAGATGGGAAGGAGCAATGAAACCAGAAAACCAAGGTTCATTCAGCGTCTCTGTTTGCTATATGCATTATGGTTAGGCAAGATGTTTTCCACCTAAGAACCTTTATTCCACCTATTTCTTTATCTGTGAAGTGAGTAATAACAGATTGGTGTGAGAATCTAATAAAACACTAGTCTGAAAAATTCTTCCTAAACTCAAATATGCTATGCTAATATTCCAAATTACTAGTATGGTAGAAATCCCCTTATTAGTATTGGTAGACAAATCATCAAAAGAGGTCCAAAGTTTACAACCCCTGGCCACATAATTCAATCCTCTTCCATTTTTCATGACTTGTAGGATTCATTATCTCAGAATAAGTATCTGCTAGGATAGGGACTTTCTTTTGTATTCTTTCATTATCTATGCATTGAATAGCTATCAAGTGTTAAATGTTGTTCCAAACACTAGATGTAAGATGGGAACAAAAGTAGATAGCATTCCTTGACTGCTTTCTATGTTTCATATTTGACATGAATTTACTCATTTAATCATTTTAAGGTTGCTGTGAGATCATATATTTGTCATCTCAGGAAGCAGATGAGAAAATTAGGATTTGAAGAGGTTCAATAATCCCTCCAAAGTCACACAATAGATTAGTAGCAACTGCAGAGATGAAGACTGGCCATGATGACTGTTCCTTAATCTTGCATACTATCACAATGAACACGATTCATACTCTCACAGAGCTTATAGATGACACAAAGATGCAGACAGGGTAACAGACAACTAAAATTACTGCCTCCTCGTGGGCCTCTAAAAATGCCACCCCTCTCGGAGAATAGAAAGTTTTAAGTTTGGTAATCAGTACTGGGAGCCAGGGTCTGATATATAAGGCGGCATCTTACTCTAGCCATATGCTTTGAATATGTTCCTCTGAAATATTTACAGCACTTTGGACCTAATCATAATACTACCTCTCACATATATTTGAGATTTTATGACTTATTTTTTTTTTTTGTGGGTACCGGGGGGTCGACCTCAGGACCTCGCGCGCCAACAGGCGCCCGTGCCGCTGAGCGATATCACCAGCCCCTTTTTCGTATGTGGGATCCGGGAGTCGAACTTGGGCCCTCGCGCTTGCAAGGCAGGCGCTTACGCCGCTGAGCCATCTCACCAGCACATGACCTATTTTGAAGGTATTTTATGCTCATAATCTCATTTGATCCTCCCAGGAGTGATTTGAAATGAGTAGGCCTGGGACTATTGTCATGGTTTTACACATGAGGAGACTTGGGGCCTGAAGGAGAAGGCTCCTAGTTGTTCCCAATTAAGCTATTTAGGAAAAAGATCATCAGATTCATCTCCAGGCTTCACTAACATCTAACCATAAGAATATGTCATCATCTTTGTCCAAAGCTTTGAAAAACTGAATTACTTCTCTGGTCAAAGCTACAGATGTTTCGTAAAGAGATCTCAGAGTAGGGTTTTAAGGTTCTGCTCTCTGAAAATGTATACTTTTTTCAAATAAAAAAAAAACTTTGTATTTATAGTGGTGGTTTTGGTCACTTATATCTAACCACTTTCAAGTTCAGAGTTGAGAGAATTCTGTACCCTTAGAATCATTTATCTTTGGCTTTGATCTCCCCTGACCTTTATCTAATGTGATCATCTAATGTGATCATTTTGGTCATTTTAAAACATTGCTGGTCACAGTTGATATCACCTAAGGAGGTCTGGCACAGGCAAGCCCATCAGTATCAGAAACACACCATACTTATTTCCCTGGGCAAGGAGACCCCTCCAAACCAACGCCACCATTGGCCCAAACTTATGAACTTCATTTGAATAGGAAATTGATTTCAAAGCACCGTGAAAATGAGCCTTCAGGGCCGGTGAGATGGCTCAGTGGCTTAAGCACCTGCCCGGCAAGCGCGAGGGCCCAAGTTCGACTCCCGGATCCCACATAGGAAAAAGGGGCCGGTGATATCGCTCAGCGGCACGGACGCCTGCTGGTGCGTGAGGTCCTGGGGTCGACACCCCGGTACCCACAAAAAAAAAATGAGCCTTCAGAGATTTTGAGTGCATATCTACTTGCAGAATATTGCCGATATGGTTTTAAATACTAGAATGTATTTTTCCTTCTACCTTCTTTCATTCTCTTCACCAAGAGCACCTAGTCATCTAGCCAGGGACAACTGCAGGTAAGCAGTGAATTTTAGGGTGCTTGGCATTGGGAAGGAACAAAAATGATTATAACTGATGCATGTATGTTTCAGCAGTCACGAAGACTAAGAAGGTTGTGAATGACTGGGTTCTACACAGCACCTTAAAAACTCACAAAGTCATTTAAGGCCCATTTCCTCCTAAATTTATTAAGGGTTGTTCATATAACCAAACATCCTTGAGTTTCATTTTTGTTTCTCTTGGGTATGCTGGAAGATTTCTGGAAATAACTAAACTGAACCATGCATAAGCTTTTTCAGGAGGCCCAATGTTGAAAGATGCTGCAATCTTATTTATCAACCTCAAAATCTGAATGTGTGATCTGACAAGTACAAAGATCTTTACCATGCCAGCAGAGCAGAAATCCAGTGCAACCCATGAAAGCCTAGGCATGCAATGATCACCAGGAGTGGGGGATGCAGGAGGCAAGGGCCAGCCAGAATGTAATTTGAATAGATATCTTGAAAAATTCAAGGATAGCAGAGCAATCTTGGATATCATTACTGTACAAGCCACTCAATCCTTACTCTGTCCTCCAAGGTTATCAAGGACACAGCAGAGATCGTGACACTCTGCAGTTTAAAATTCATTTCTCCATTTCACTCCTGAATGGTTCCCACTCTTTCTTGTCTCCTCACTGTTGCACATGCTCTGCCCTCCACCTGGATGCTACTCCCTGACTCTTTCTCCCTGGAAAACTCCTAGCTTCTATTTGCTGGCAAACAGAAATGTTACCTCCACTAAGAAATGACTACAAGTTCAGCTAATTGTTCATTCCTCTTTCCATGGCTCTTTGACACAACTTTAGGGTAGCATTAAGCATGTTGCACTGCAAATTTTTTCTTTACAAGTTGATCTCCTAGAGTTCAGATCTGGAATGTTCGCAAAAGGTCTTTGTCCTCAGCTTGGCTCTGTAGGAAAGAGGCAGAACCCTTAAGGGAGGTAGCCTAGTGGGAGGTCTTTAGGTCACTGGAGGATTATGGGACACCAGTTTTTTCCCTTTTGTCTTGCTTCCTGGCCATTGCTAGGTGAGCAGCTTCCTCCCTCACATATTCCCACCAGGATGTATTGCCTCACTGCAGGCCCAAAAGCAACAGAGCAACTGACAGTGGACAAAAACCTCTAAAACCATTTGCCAAAATAAACTCCAAATTGATTTATCTCAGCTATTTGTTTCAGTAATGGAAACTAACTAACATACTTTCTTTCATTACCTTAAACCAGAATCATGCCATATATAGCCTCAGTGTCTTAAATAATAACTGGCACATAGCAGAAAGTTAAATGTTTGCTGAAAAAAAACAAGAAAAGAAAAGAAAAAAACAAGGAAGAAGGGCCAGTGAGATGGCTCAGCGGCTTAAGCGCCTGCCCGGCAAGCGCGAAGGCCCGAGTTCGACTCCCGGATCCCACATACGAAAAAAGGGGCCGGTGATATCGCTCAGGCACGGGCACCTGCTGGCGCATGAGTTCCTGAGGTCGACCCCCTGGTACCCACACAAAAAAAAAAAAGGAAGAAGGGGAAGAAAGGAAGGATGGAAGAAAGGAAGGAAGGAAAGAAGGAGGGATGGAAGGAGGAAAGAAAAAAGGAAGGAAAGAAAGAAGGAAGGAAGGGACCAAGGAAGGAAGGGACCGAGGAAGGAAGGAAGGAAAGAAAGAGAGGATTTTCCCAGGCAGTAATCCTGTATGAAACAGAAATAATCTCCCCTCCCTCTCCATATATATGGAGAATCCATATTTATTCACAGTCTCTCAATTAAGTTGCTTATTTGGATCTAATAAGACATGCATTGACTCTTGGTTTTCTACTGATTCTGAAGAGGCCCCTCTTCAGAAGATTTAATACATGTATAAAAGATAAATAAGTTTACAGGTAATAAACTCTAGATTACATAAGCAAACATTATTTAATTACATTTCTATTAATATACTGATTCTGTAATGAATTTTTGAGGCATTTAATTACCAATTTGACAAGATAATCTAGGAGTAGTTAATGATTATACCAGTAAATTGTTTTAAAAAAGTCACTGACAATTATTAAGTCTCATAACAGACATCAAATTAACTTGCCAGAACTGTCTGGTTAAATAGACAGCAGTTAATTATGAGGTACTTACACATGCCTTAAATTTTAATATGCAAGTCTTTTTAATAGTGTAGCGTCAAAGGTGTTGTGTAAGGGAACAGTTTACCCACAGGGAATATGGATATGTCACGTGGTGTGACCACTGGACAAGCAGGAGCATGGTATGGTCATGGATGGTTGGTATGGTTTGTCCCACTTTTTATGTTGGAACAGGAAGATGGAGCTTCCTAAAAGTTACAAAACATTTAAAGACTGTGGTCCATCCTATCTGTCTTTCTCAGATGAAACCATAGGAACATGGTCAGATCACAAATGTTTAGGAGAATATTTGTAATTTCCATGCACTAACAATGGGCAAGACATGATGCAAGGTACTTATGTAGATTCTCTCTTTGAGTGGTCGGAAGATAGATAATTCCACACCAATACACAGGGTTTTATCTTGGAATGTTTACTGTGAGAAGGAGAACAAGAAATTACATATACTATTCACATTCATCTTGACTTAGAATGGCCACTGAAGACTGCTGGCCATACTGGATAGAATAAGATGGAGAGCAGTAGACTCTCTGTGAAGACGTAAGTTGAATCTCAGCCCATCTACTTTTCCGGGGTCCAGAGCACCTGTTTCAACCATTCACACCCCACACACACACCCACACCCACACTCTGTGGTCCCAAAGTATTCTCTCTTTGACCTTCTGGCTGGGCGCTTTTCACTAAATGAGCAGTAAATAGAAGAGACTTTACAAATCACCCTTATTACGACCCTCACACTTCCAGTTTTGACACTTTTCTTGAGTGGGCCTAATCCATCTCCAGTTGCCATTTTTTATGTGATTTATTCTTCCTATCAAAGTCCCAGTTTCTTGGGTTCTATTCCCCTATTAGCTTTCACAATGCTGAATACCATAGTTGCTGGCACACATTAAATTGTTCAAGAAAGCATTTCTTCAAATGAGATGAATTAAATTGAATTGGATTGGATTGGATCTGATGGGAATGGGTTGGACTACACCAAATTGCATTTGACCTTGCATGGAAAGAGAATGCTTTTCTTTACTTTTAGGCCAACACAGTTTTCAGTAATAATGAAACAACACAAAGGCTATTTATGAACTCTATATCCAGGCCACTTTGGTTCAAACTTCAGCTCATCTCTTGCCAGCTCTGTGACTCTGGGTGAGCTACCCAACCTTCCTGTGCCTCATAACATACAGCAAGCAATATATTATCTACCTCAAAGGACTGCTATGAAGGGTCCACTGAACAAATTGATTTTTGTGGAGTCCTTGGTATAATGTTATACTTTCCCTTATTTGTAGCAACTCATATCACATCTGCCCCAAAGGACTATCTCCGTGGATCCAGTAAGGAAACAGGCTGATAAAAGCTAGTGCACAAACTCACACAGCTCCCTCATGGTTGAAGGACTTGAGCCCACCTGTGTCTTATTTAAGGCACGTTATCAGCTCAATAGGTGACCTATCCTGTGATAGTCTAACAATCTCAGCGTGTGGTCCTGGTCATGGAATATGCTGTTGGTCACCCCATAGGTGAACATTATGCAAAATCAGAGTATTCTCAGTATTATTGGAATTGCCTTTTTCTTGCCCAGTACTCAACCAGGCAAAAGATTGTAGTCTGGAGCAAGATGAAAGATCTGTGATGTGGTATGGTAGAAGTCATGCCAGGAAGCAAGTCAGAAATCCTGAATTCTGGTCCTGGCTCAAACCTTAACTTTTGTGATATTAATCTAACATTTACTGAGAGTTTACTCTGTGTCGTGTATTGTGTATGATTTAAACCTCAGTCCTCTCTCTTCTAAAGCATAATTCTGTGGTTCTAGACAACTTTAAATCAAAGTCCAGATACTTCAAAATTTTTCAGCATACCACATTGAAAAGCTAGTAAATCCTTGCATAAAGTGGTGTTTTATAGTCACTAAAAGAATGAAACATATATGAAAAGTAGGCAAAAGACTGAAACCCCAAAACTTCCCCAGTTCGACAGTTTCATGCTTTCATTTACTATGTTTGCAATAATGAGGCTCATTCTATTTTGTATTTTTCTTTCATTTATATACTATGGTGAACATTTTTCTTTTTTGCTGCAATTCATAATTATCATTTTTATGACTGTATAAGCAATCATTAATAAGTACCAAATGATATATGGCCAAAATATCATAATAAAACGACTCCCTGTTGCTAAATATTTACAGAGTTTTCAGTGTATTTGCTACTATAGATAACACTACAATGAACATCTTTACACAATCATATGATTTCCATCGCATGCAGTCTCTGGAAGTCAAGGCCAGGGCAAAGGGGGAACCCATATTTGTGGCTCTCATGCTTCGAAAACGGAGAGTCTAATATTGATAGTGACCCCATCTGGACTTGCAATGGTGAATATTAAGACACTGAACACTGTGTCTGCTTCCAAATTTTGAGTGGATGTGACTTGCTTGCTACAGTGAAAGAACAATAATTAATAGAGGGTTTGAAAGCTGAATTCTTGGTACCTGGCTCTGAGGCAAAGCTCAAGGACTGTCAAAGGAAGCAAGGTTTGTAAGAAATGCTTGCAAAATAGACTTGCAAGAATAAAAACAAGCAAACAAATAAATACATAAAAGATCTTAAGAAAATTTTAAAAAGGTCAAACCCTCAAGAGATTAGCACTCAGGAAACATTAAGCAAACCAGGTCTCGTGGATCTCACTTTGACATCCGAGTCTTAATATCAAGACACTCTCACTTATTACAGTTCAGTGTCAGCTCATCAGAAAATTTGGTTAAAGGTAAAAATCATATAAATATGTACATTTTAACTTAAGATATTCATTTACCAATCAGTAAGGCCAATGCCTTTCTCTAAGCATGGATTTTCGGTTCCCAGACCTCCTCTTACTTTCTTGAATAAACTGCCCCATAACCCATCCTCTGTTATATCTAGCTTCATATGGTTTTGCTTTTGTTTTGTTTGTTTTAAGGGATGACAGTTCTAAAAGCTTTCAGAATTCTTCTCGATTTTAATATTCGTGTTATTCTTTTACAGTTGACCAATCTACAAACCAATTTTAGGCCCTCTTTTCAACAACTCCTTCCCCTTGAACCTTTCCAAAGAAATCAACTTAGTTTTTACTGAAACACATCCTTCATTTTCACACTCCTATTTCATATGGTTACATGTTTCAATTAATTTTTTTTTATTTTAAAGAGAAGAAAAAACAAAACAAATCAAAAGAAGAACAAATTTTCAAAACAACATAATAGGAGGGTAACAATGGTTAATACATTATGTATTATTATCTTTAAGTTAGTTATTCAGGACACTAGACATTAGCATTCAATTGTCCAAACATTATTGGCACAAACCTTACTCTTCAATGAACTAAGTAAAAATGGTAGTGTATCTATCTTAACCATCTTATATATATATATACAATTTTTTTCCCCTTTCCCTTCTTTCTTTTCCCTATTCCAGTCTCTCTTTCCTTTTGACCAGTTTCTTTTTGATTCACCATATCTATTGTACATTTTGGATCTTATTTACTCTTTCAGTTTCTCATACTAGAGAGATAATACGATGCTTACACATGTGCTTCTGGTTTATTTCACTTATGAGTATTTTCTCGAGTTGCATCCATTTACCTATAAAAGTCTCCAGTTTATCCTTCTTTATGGCTGAATAGTACTCCATTGTATAAAAATACCACATCTTTCTTATCCATTCCTCAGTTGATGGGCATTTGGGTTGTTTCCACGATCTAGCTGTTACAAATTGTGCTGCTATAAACATGGGTGCACATATATCGCTGTGGTACGATGTTTTTAATTCTTCTGGGAAGATGCCCAGAAGGGGAATAGCTGGGTCAAATGGGACCTCCAACCCTAGTTTTCTGAGGAATCTCCACACTGACTTCCACAGTGGCTGTACCAGTCGACACTCCCACCAACAGTGAAGAAGGGTTCCTTTTTCCCCACAGCCCCTCCAGCATTTGTTATTAGTTGATTTCTTAATAGTAGCCATTCTTTCTGGGGTGAGATGGTATCTCAGTGTTGTTTTAATTTGCATCTCTCGAATGACTAGTGATGCTGCACATTTTTTTGTATATTTGTTTGCCATTAGTATTTCTTCATCTGAGAAATGTGTATTCATCTCAGATGCCCATTTTTGGAGTGGGTCTTTAAATTTGGGAGGTCTGATTTTTTTGAGTTCTTTATATGTTCTCGATAGTAATCCTTTGTCTGAGGAACAGCTGGCAAACATTTTTTCCCACATTGTGGGTTGTCTCTTCACTCTGTTGGTGGTTTCTCTTACTGTGCAAAAGCTTTTTAATAAGATGAGATCCCAGTTATTGATTCTTTGGGATAGTTCCCGTGCGGTTGAGTTTTTATTCATAAAGTCTTTGCCTACACCAATGTCTCCAAGGGTTTTACCTATCCTACCTTCCAGCAGATTTAATGTTTCTGTTTTAATATTTAGATCTCTGATCCATTTTGAATTTAGTTTAGTGCATGGTGAAAGATATGGATCTAGTTTTAATCTTCGGCATGTGTAGAGCCAGTTTTTCCAGCACCATTTATTAAAGAGGCTATCTTTCTTCCAGCGAATGTGTTTGGCACCTTTGTCAAAGATAAGGTGGCTTAGTATGTCTGGGGTTGTTTCAGCATCTTCTAATCTGTTCCATTGATCTTCAGGTCTGTTTTTTTGCCAGTACCACACTGTTTTTATCACAGTAGCTTTATAGTATAATTTCAAGTCGGGGATTGTGATGCCCCCTGCCTTGCCTTTGTTGCCCAGAATTGCCTTTGCTATTCTAGGTCTCTTCTGATTCCAAATGAATTTTAGGATTGTTTTCTCTAATTCTGTGAGATATGCTGTTGGAATTTTGATTGGAATTGCATTAAATCTGTATAACAATTTTGGAAGTATGGCCATTTTCACTATATTGGTTCTTCCTATCCAGGAGCAAGGGATATCTTTCCATTTTCTGATATCCTCTTCAATCTCCTTTTTCAGAGTACTGTAGTTTTCAGTATAGAGGTCTTTTACATCCTTCGTGAGCTTGATTCCTAGGTATTTCATTTTTTTGGATGTTATTGTGAAAGGTATTGTTTCCCTAATTTCTCTTTCAGTAAGTTTGTTATTTGTGTACAGGAAGGCTATTGACTTTTGAGTATTGACTTTGTATCCAGCTACACTACTGAATTTGCTTATTAAATCTAGCAGCTTTTTAGTGGAGTTTTTGGGGTCTTCTGTGTAGAGTATCATGTCATCTGCAAATAATGATAATTTAACTTCTTCCTTTCCAATCATTATTCCTTTTATTTCTTTCTCTTGTCTAATCGCTCTGGCTAAAGTTTCCAGAACTATGTTGAATAAGAGTGGGGACAGTGGACATCCTTGTCTTGTTCCTGATTTTAGAGGGAAGGCTTTCAGTTTTTGGCCATTTAGTATAATATTGGCTGTTGGTTTGTCATAGATAGCTTTTACCAGATTGAGATAAAGACCCTCTATTCCAATTTTCTGTAGGGTTTTTATCATGAAAAGGTGCTGGACTTTGTCAAAAGCTTTTTCTGCATCTATTGAGATGATCATGTGATTTTTGTCTTTGGTTCTGTTAATATGCTGTATTACATTTATTGATTTACGTATGTTGAACCATCCCTGCATCCCTGGGATGAATCCAACTTGGTCATGGTGTATAATCTTCTTGATGATTTGTTGGATTCTGTTTGCCAGTATCTTATTAAGGATTTTTGCATCTATGTTCATTAGGGAGATTGGCCTGTAGTTCTCTTTCTTAGTTGGGTCCTTCTCTGGTTTTGGTATCAGGGTAATGCTTGCTTCCAGGAATGAATTTGGGAGTATTTCTTCCCTTTCAATTTCATTGAAAAGTTTGAGAAGTAGGGGCGTTAGGTCTTCTCTAAATTTCTTGTAGAATTCGGCAGTGAATCCATCAGGGCCTGGACTTTTCTTTGTTGGGAGGTTTTTAATTACATCTTCAATTTCATTGGTTGATATTGGTTTATTTAGGATTTTTAAATCTTCTTGATTTAGCTTTGGTAATTCATACGAATCTAGGAATCTGTCCATTTCTTCTGCATTTTCCATCTTAGTAGAATATAAATTTTCAAAATAGGTATAGATGATCTTCTGGATTTCTGTAGGGTCCGTCGTGATATCACCCTTTTCATTTTCAATTGCATGGATTTGAGTCTTTTCTTTTCTTTTTTTAATAAGGTTGGATAAGGGTTTGTCAATCTTATTTATTCTTTCAAAGAACCAACTTTTTGCTTCATTGATTCTTTGTATTGTTTTTTTAGTCTCCAATACGTTAATTTCTGCTCTGATCTTTATAATTTCCTCCCTTGTACGGGCTTTTGGCTTAACCTGCTCTTCTTTTTCTAGAAGCTCGAGGTTCACCCTTAAGTTGTTTATTTGCACTTGCTCTATTTTCCTGATATAAGTATTTAATGCTATAAATTTCCCTCTTAGGACTGCTTTCATTGTATCCCATAAGTTCCGGTATGTTGTACTGTCATTATCATTCAGTTGTAGAAAGTGACTAATTTCTTCTTTAATTTCATCTGTGACCCATTGGTTGTTCAGGAGGATGCTGTTTAATTTCCATGTGTTTAGGGAGTTTTTGTAATTTCTTTTGCCATTGATTTCCAATTTCATTGCACTATGGTCTGATAATATGCATGGGATAATTTCAATTCCTTTGCATTTACTTAAGCAGGTTTTATGAGCTAGTATGTGGTCTATTTTGGAGAACGTCCCATGTGCAGCTGAGAAAAATGTGTATTCTGATGTTGTGGGATGGAACACTCTGTAGACATCTACTAAGTCCATTTGTTCAAAAGTTTGGTTCAGTTCTACTATTTCATTATTGATTTTCTGTCCAGTTGATCTATCTTTTTGTGACAGTGGAGTATTGAGATCTCCCAATATAATTGTATTAGTGCTTATTTGATTTTTCATGTCCTTTAGTACTTGTTTTATATAGCTGGGTGCATTGGTATTTGACGCATATATATTTATGATCGTTATCTCTTCCTCTTGGATTGTTCCCTTTACAAGGATGTAATGACCGTCTTTATCTCTCTGAATCCTTCTTGGCTTGAAGTTCACTTTGTCTGCAAAAAGAATAGCTACCCCTGCTTTTTTCTGGGTTCCTGTGGCATGGAGTATTGTTTTCCATCCTTTGACTTTCAGTCTATGAATTTCTTTCTGAATTAAATGTGTTTCTTGTATACAGCATATTGTTGGATCTTGCTTCTTGATCCATTTCACCAGTCTGTGCCTTTTGATTGGTGAATTGAGACCGTTAACATTGATGGTTAAAACTGATATGTATTGACTTGTCATGATATTTTCCTGTTGTTGGTTCCCACTCTTTGTTTTTCCGCTTTCCGGCTATTTAAGTATTTGCCCTGCCTGGTGGATTCCTTCTGTTGGGCTTCCTATCTCTTTCTAGAATGTCCTTCAGAACGTTTTGGAGTGCTGGTTTGGTGGTCATAAATTCTCTCAGATGTTCTTTGTCATGAAAGTATTTTATTTCTCCATCAATTTTGAAAGATAGTTTTGCAGGGTACATCAATCTGGGCTGAAAATTATTTTCCTTTAGAGCTTGCAATACATCATTCCAAGCTCTTCTTGAATTGAGGGTTTGTGCTGAAAAGTCAGCTGGGTTTTCCTTCATAGGTGATTTGTCTCTTCTCCCTAACAGCTTTTAAGATTCTGCCCTTCTGTTGAATTTCTGGGATCTTGACTATAATATGTCTGGCTGAAGTTTTTTTTTGATCATGTCTAGTTGGTGTTCTAAAAGCTTCACTTATAGGGGTGTCAAATTCCTTTTCTCTTCCAGGAAAGTTCTCCCTGATTATGTCTTTGAACAAGGTTTTAATGTCGTTGATGCTATCTCCTGCTTTTTCATTTATTCCAATTATTCTTAAGTTGTTTATCTTTGAGTCATCTAGCAGCTGCTGAATTGATTTTTCATGGTCCCTTGCTATTTTTACGAATTTTTCCATTTCATGATCACTAATTGCAAGCCTGTCTTCTATATCTGAGATCCTGTCCTCGCATTGGCTTATTCTGCTACAAATACTTTCAATGGAATTTTTTATCTCTTGGATATCTGCTTGAATCTGCCTTATGGATTCCATTTCTTTCCTATGCTGAGCATTCATGGTTTCTATAGTTTTCTTAAGTTCATCTATTTTTTGTCTGTATCAGCTATAGTGTCCTTAAGCATGGTCTTCATTGTAGACATTATCTCTGCAGTTATCTGTGAGATTATTTCTGTTTTAATTTTTTCCAGAACCTCATTCAGTTGCTTTGTTGTTACCACTTCAGATAGGCCAGGTGGGTGGCTTTCGGATTGTCCCACCTCGTTGCTCCCTAGGTTTGCCTTTGGTGAATTGGATGTGTGGGGTTGCATCTTGTTTAAGTGTCGTCTCATTTTTTCTTTCTTTAATTCCTGGGGTGATGTTTGCAAATTACCTATAGTAGGTTACTTTATTGCTAGTGTTTAAGATCTTTAGAAGATGACTACTTCTCTGCAGTATCTTCCAAGTGGAGCTTGCTTTTAGGTTTTGAGCTTTCTGCCAGATCCTACCTCTTCAATTCGTTGGGTATGCGAAGTTGCTACCTGTTTGGCCCAGTCCTTGATTCTTTGGTACTGTGCCACTGTATTTTCTGTGTCCCTTAGTCAATCTCAATCATGAAATATCAGGAAGGAAAGATGTTTAGAACAATTATTTCACATTTGGCTATAATGTTAACTAAAGCATCAAACACAGCCTAGAAAATGACAGACTGAGCTAACCAGTTATTTACCACTTTTAGCTGTATAGAGTTGCGGTTATATAACAAAATCTAAAACACACCAGAAAAATTATATGCAGTATACAAGTCCTATGTATGTCAATTTTTCCCTGAGGAGTTTAAATTTAAAATGAGTTAAGGAGGAAATAGAGTATTGGGAAAAGAGGTAGGAATTAGATGTAAGGTTAGAGGACCAAGAGGGATCCCACTAAAATTGGGACACTAGTGCAGAGGACAGGTGGTAAAAAGAGAAGGAAGGGATAAAAGGAAGAACAGATCACAACCACAATCACAAAGAAGTTAGAGGCGCTGTTTACACTCATATAAAAAACCAGAGAGAATAATGAAGGAAAGAGCAAATACACATACAGAAACAAAAACGAAGATAAAAACAATAAAACAGACAGATCAAAAATAAAACCCCACCAAAAAACAAAACAAAACAAAACAAAAACAAAAAAACCCTTCGCCAGAACAAAAAACAAATCAGTGAGAAAAAAAAAATAATAAAAATAAAAATAAAAAAAATAAAAAGAATCAGTTCCAGGTGTTGACTCTGTTGTAGGCAGGTACCTTGTGGTGACAGAGTCCTGTTCTGTGCAGGTCCGTCCCAGTAAGCCAGGAGCGCCCTCTGGCGGGCGGTGAGCAGAGGCGCGTACTTTCAGGCAGAGACCAGTCTAGCTCGCCTCCGCTCTCAGCGCCCTTTCACGATCCCTGGGCCTGAGAGGCTCAGCGCACTGTCCGGAGCGCGGGTTCCCTGCACTGGTTCCCGCTGCTCTGGTTTTTCGCCACGCCCCCCACAATGGCGCCGGGCCAGTCACTCTCTGGCGCGGGACAGGTGTGGCTGAGAGTCCAGTCTCGTTCGCCTGCTGACCTCAGCACACTTTCGTGGGCCTGAGAGGCCCCGTGCTACCCTGTCCGGAGCACAAGTTCCCAGAGCAGTTTTCGAGCCGCTCTGAGTTTCGCTGCACCCCCCACAATGGCGCCCGGCCGGTCGCTCTCTGGCGCGGGGCAGCTGTGGCTGAGAGACACTCACCGCCGGTCAGCGCCGTTCTCCGCCGCTCCCCTGCCCCGCCGCTGTCTCAGGATCCTCCGTGGGGGCTCCCTGGGCGCCAGCTGCCACCCACCGTGTGTCCGTAGAATTGAGCCTCCGCGGCGCTGCAACTCCCGGGATAGTAGAAGGTGCGCGCGCGCGGTCTGCTCCTTCTTTCCTTCTTCTTTGTTGGAAGTCACCTGTCACTGGTGCCGGGGGTCCCAGATTGCGCTTCAGAACTTTTCTGGGTTTCGGGGAGGCATCTCCCCCCCTCCTGCGCTTTCCGGGTCGCTATATTCCCGTGTTCCAACAGTAACTTTTAGAGAGAGTTTCGCTGCCTGCTTCTTACTCATCCGCCATCTTGAGGTCCTCCTTTTCAATTAATTAATACGAGCAGCATGAACAGATTTAGGGGAAAATCAACTGGTGTGTGGTAAGCACATTTCTCAACTCATGAGAGAACGCAGGAACCCCCAAGCAAGAGAGCAGCCTACCACCCTAGCATGCCATGGGTATCAGTGAGAAGGTTTTACGCCAAGATCAGACAACCTCAGTCAGTTAAGTGGGCACTCTAGCTACTGAACAATCAGATATTCCTTGACCTGGCAAAGAAGGAAAGAATGAAAACTAAATGCCTGTGTCCTGAAATACACCGAATGGCTATCTGCTGGCTCTGCGTCAACAAGGGGCTGATTCTAGAAGAGGAAGAGATGGTAAACCCATTGCACCAGAAAAAGGTCCTGAGTTCCTCTCCAAGCTTCACTACAAAATCGCTGATTTGAGGAAACATGTCTATTCACTTGGCCTAAGTTCTTTGTTTGTAAAATGAGACAATTTGACTAGGATGCTTCTGAGGGTTGTTTCCAATTTCAAAAACAAAGCCTGGATTGTCCGAATTTTCTCAGCCTTTTCCCCTTCGGTCCAACACAAAGACAGTCGCCACTAGGGGTCAGGCTTTTTACATTACTTCTCTTGCAAAAAGGAACTTCAGATGTGGCAAGTAGTGCCACATTTAAACTCTTTCAGTGTGTGAAATTCTGTTATATTCCTAAAGATTTCTAAGAAAAAGAGGTTTCGTAATTCTCTCTTCCAAAGAAGTTCTTAACCTAGATTCCTCGAAGGTAATTTCAATGTATTTTATATTTCAGTGTCTCAGTGGAAGTTGTTAATTATTAACTATCATGTTTTGGGCAAGATAGAAGGTCTTCTGAGCAAGAATCAGCTAACTTCTCAGTTTCTATATCTGCAAACTAGGGGTCCAGGACTATATTCATCCTTTGAATAAATAGTTCAATATATAAATTGATAATAAATTTCCAATGTAGGTAACTAACTCAAAAATTACATGAACAGAACAAGATCAAAACGATTTTGTGTAACCCCAAAGCCCGTGCTCTACTAACCAAGACACACCATCTCTTACATAGCACCCCTGCCAGACTTTCCGGCTAGGGGGAACCACCACACTTTCATCAAGGAATAGAAGCTGGAGATAAGGTCAGAGGGACCCCCAAAGTTTCAATGGGTCAATAGCTGCCTTGATCACTTGGACCACTATGGAGGTGATTTAAAGTTAGCTCAAGAAGCCTTTGGTGTCTCTCAGTGCAGGCTTTGAGATGCTTCAAAATTTGAGGTTTTGTGGAAGAAGTAGAAGGCAGTAAATTCCAAAGCAGTAAAATTCAAATGTTTTCTGATGTGTTGGATCAAAACTTGGGAACCTCAGGCACTCCACCCTACCCCTGATAACAGCTGCAAGTGTTTGTTTTATTTCTCTAACATCTGGTCAGCCCGTGTGTAAACAGAATGAAGGGTCAATGTAGGGAAAGGATCTGAATGCCCCATTTCTCAGCCTCTGAAGGATACAGTGAACTGGGACAAAGTTTGAGTTAGGAAACTTTAATTTCATGGAGATTCACAGAACAGTTTCCAGTAGCATTTTGCTCTTTTTTATTGTCAGTCCATCTTCTGCCTGAAAACAACCAATTGGATAATTCATAAATAAAAGAAATTTATTTCTTTCACTTCAAGAGGCTGAGAAGTTCAAAGCCGAGGGCCACATGTGGAGAGGGCCTTCTTGTTGGTGGGCTCTCTCCACGGAGTCCAAGGTGGCACAGGGTATCACTTGATCAGGCCAAGTAAGTTTATTAATGTGTGTTTTTTTTTTCCTCTCCTTATGAAGCCACTAATGCAACTTCTGAGGCCCTACCCTAACAACTTCATTTAATCTGAATTATCTCCAACCGCCCCACCTCTAAATACCAGGAATGTATAACTTTGAAGACTGTTTTAATGAGTTTTAGAGGAAACAAACATCTAGATCTTAGCATTTACCTATGAGTCCCTTTTCGTACCACTGTAGAGAACATGGTTAACCAAAGACAAGATTGGATTGTAGTAAAAACTGTGGGTTGAAAAATGGATGACTTACATTCCAATTTGGGATCCATCAATAATTGACCTTGAGCTTCCAGGAAAATTATTCCTTCTAGGTCTCACTTTACCATTTGAGTCATAATATGATGGAGCCTTCCCTAAGATTTCATTAAGTTTACTCTTCAATTTTTAGGCATAATTCTAGTAGCTACCATACTACTATGTTCATTTTATAAGGATATTTCTGTCCATGCCTCCCTTGTTGTCTGTGGGGCTATGTCAAAGGTTATAAGTACCCTCTCCCAATTTTTGTATGTCAAATGAGTTTCACCTTGTCTTAGTCCCAAAGAACATGTTTGGGCTCACATCTGTGTTAAAAACAGACTTCAATCTCTCAATTACTGATTTTGTTAAAAAAACTAAACATCTTCTCCTTATTTAAAATTATACAAAGATTGTTTGCTGAGCCAGATTTTTAGCATGAAACATACAATTTTGATATTCAAATATACTTTTTAAATGTATCAATACATTTTTATTTCCTAAAAAGTGGATCAGGGTAAAGTTCTTGTTTGAAGTAAGTATACTGTAAGCCATGCTAAATGACATGTAAACAAAATAATGTATTGAGAATGTATAAAGTTGACTATTAAGTAAAGAATGATGACTGTTATGGTTTATGTCTAGATGTCTCCCCCAAAGCCTCATGCACTTTGAGATGGGACTTTTTTGGAGGTAGCTGAATCTAGCATTTGTAATTGATTCATGGTTCAGTGCTAGGATTAAGGGTGCTGGGACTAAAGGTGGGTGATTGCCGGAGCAGTCCACTGATTGGATTGGCACCGCCCTAATCCCAGCAGTCTGGATAAGATAAAAAGGGCCAAAAGAGGCTTGTCTCCTCCTTTTGCTCTGTGGCTTTGGCTGTCTCCAGCTGCCACCATGAACTGTTGCCCTTTGCCATGCCACCCTGCCTTGGAGCCAGCTGATTATGGATTGTTACCTCTACAAACTGTGAGCTAAATAAACCTTTCCCCTTTTAACTTTGGGTGTCGGGTATTTTGTTTCAGCAAAATGTTTTATATTATTAATTGTAAGTTTTTGCCATTGTAGTATTACAATCTAACTTTTCTTTAGGGAATTCATATAAAGCAGATTAAAGGTAGCTCATTCAGTCATTATTCAGTGAGTAGACACTGACTCAATTTGGTAGGAAATGATGGCTGATGAAGTTTTTAGCCAAAGGTGTACAGTGGTACCTGGCACTTGTTGGTAATCAGGTCGGAGAAGCACTATAAGTACCAAAAAGAATGAATACCAAGCAAATTGTTTAAGCCAGAAAGGGTAGAGAGTCACAAGGTGAACAACACTAACAAGTTCTATCTTGCTCGTCCAGTACCAAACAGTGAAAATGTTCATGTCAAAACATGTCAAGTACCAAATTCAGTGAGTTTTGAATCAGTTGAGTACAAGGAATGGCTGTAATGCAATCTAAAACTAGAAATTGAGTTATTTTAAGAAATTATCCTTTATCACCCAACTGTTAGGCCTCAATAATAAGGTTGACTTGTTAATTTTATGGCTATTTCACTGGACCTCATTTCCCCCCTTTACCTTCTGGGTTTTCACTATAGGATGATCTTTTAACCTGAATAAATTGAAATAGAAGAAATGAGAATGGAGAGGCAAAAGGACTTCATGGACTGAATCCATCTAATTGAGTCTGTTATTTTAAAAGAGGCATTTCAGAGTCCCCCCCAGTAGGATCCCCTCTCTCAAGAAAACCCCAATCTTCCTTTCATCTTTTCACAGGGCGAGTTGGCCCTACTTCCAAGATGGCTGAGCATGTTGGGTCCCAATCTAATCCAGCAGAGGGCGCTCTTGGAGCAGATTTGGGGATGACTGTGGGAAACTGGGAGGACAATCTCAGCCTCCTTCACCAGAAGGCTGGCTTGGTGTTATCTGAGTCCTACCCTGACCTAAAAGAGAGCTCACTGGTCTTCTGAATTCCCTTATAAAATTCAGCCCACAGTCCAGTTAAACCCAGCTGAAGTTTCTGTTTTTCAGCTTCTGTTTTTCTCTGCCCTCTATTGAGAAAAAAAAAGCAACTGATACTCAAAAAAATAGGAAATGAGTTAAGGAATGTGACAATGTGACAGCCAGGCAATTGCACAGTAGCGCTTCTGAAGACTGAGAAATCGGGAAAAGGTTAACTAAGGTAGGTATTGTGTCAGAGATAGATAAATCTGCTTAAGCAAGATAGCTTGGCCAACTCTTCCTACCTCCTCACCCACAAAGCAATTCATAAATTTTTAAAATGTGGTGGCAAGATACTATGGACAGAGCCCAAATAATGACACAAAATGAACATTGTACTAGGAATGGGTAGCACAGATCCACAAAACTTTTTCAATCCAAGAATGATGTAACCAAAGCTTTGCAACTGAATGACCTAGCAAAAGACTTACCCATTGCAACCAGGGACCAAGCCCAACTTGCAGCAAAAACAAACAAATAAAATAAGCACCATGGAACAGTGAAGATCTGTGCTTCAGCCCTAGCTCTAAGACTTCTTGACTCGGTATCTTTGACCAGGTTCTTTAGCTAAGTCTCTTTAAGCCTCAGTTTCCTTATATATCAAGTGAAGGAACAGAACTGCAGAATCTGTCATTTTTTTCATATTTTATATTATTATTTATAAATTTTTGCCATTTTAAAATTATTATCTAATTTTTCCTTAGGGAATTCATATAAGGCAGATTAAAGGTAGCTCATTCAGTCATTATTCTGTGAACAGACATGAACTTCAGGGAGAGAAAAGCTGGTATCTGAGACTTCCGGCCACACGCCCCCTTTAAGTTATATATGCCTTTCTAACACTGACAGTATATTCGATTCCTGGTACAAAAAAGAAAAAGAACACCATTGGGGGCCTGAGTGGAGAAGGCACATCCCCATTTTTTACCTGCTTTATGGGCTGCAAGATGGAATGATGGCATTTCATAATAAATCAATGTAGATTTTCTCTTTTCCACAAATAGAACAAATGCTCTCGGAGAAACTTCAAAGCGGAATTCTCTCCCATTATTTAGTAAATGCTGAGACACAGATCTCCAAGCCACCCAGTAATTGGTAGAATAAACCTGGATTGTGGTATCTTTATTGGCTAAATATAACTTCTGCCGTAGAACCTCTTCACTCACAAATCCCCTCGCTAATGATTCTGTTTAGATTTTCTTCTCCCAATTATCATTGGGTCCTTTTAATGCTTAGAAATAATCATAATCCCTTCAAGCCTTCCCACACAGAGCTGCACCTCAAATATAGCAGAACTAAGTCAATAGTTTCCTTGGAAGCTGCTGTCACATAAGATGCCTTGAATTTGGGACCTTTGTTTCAGCTAAGGTCTTAGGTCTTAGTCATGCACTTCTATATGTAAACACACTTGAAAAAATATCTTACAGTAAAAAGCACAAGTATTTTCAAACTCAACTATAAAACAGAAGCACAAATGCAATCATTCTCAAACCTCAGGAAACTAATACAAACCAAAAGGTGACCAAAGAAAGTGTTCTAATGATACTTTCACATTGCTAAGTTAGTTCCTGAGGACTTTACTATATGAGTCTGAGTTTTTACCTAAGCACCTCATAGCACTATTACAATAAAGAACTTTCTACATGCCAAACTTACAGCAAACCTTAGTGTGTGTCAAACAAAGATTGACCACCAAGCTGACTCTCAAGGTATATGTCTGAGGCACCCAAGTCATGCAGCCCTGGTTGATATGGGGCCTCTTGGGAATCCAACAGAGGACAGGCTGTGATCTGAAAATCTTGAGGAACAGCTGGTTCACATGAACCTCAGTGCAGTCTTTTCAAATATAAGCTGTCTCAGCTGGAGTAGGAAGTGGAGAGCAGACAAGTCTAGACAGAGGTTGCTGGCCAGGCTGTGCTGTGGCCTAAACAGAGATCTTTGTGCTCTGGATTCCTGGGGAGTCCTTCAGACCTGTGTGAGATCTTAGGACAGGTCAAGCTTCCTCCCTGAAGAACGAGATTGCTGAATTTAGCTTTGTGTCTAACAAAACAGTTACTTCATTCCTCCCTCTCTCCCCAACCAAGTGCGCATACTCACACACACACACACACACACACACACACACACACACACACACACACTTCATGGTCCTCACTGCAGACCTACAGCATGTTAGAGCTACCGGGGGACTAACGTATGATGTATCCAACACAGACGGAACCCAAGCTCAGACACAGGAAAGCTGCTATTTGCTTGGGGGATGACAGGCCCAGCTCATTTCTACCCCTCCATCAGACGAAATGTCTCCCTGACACACATTGCCAGTCCCGCCATGCTGCTGTTCCCTGACCTCTGCTGGTCTACCAGGGCCTTAAGGAAGCCCTCCATGAAACACCCCCGTTTTGCTTCTCATTCCCGCCGCCATGTTCACCTTCTTGACTGAGACCACTCCTACTCAGACAACCTAGACTCTCCTGCCCATTTCCAGTTTCTGAGAGGCTGCTAGCAGTGCACTGAACTAAAGTTTAGTTCAAAAACTAAAGCAGGGCCGGTGAGATGGCTCAGTGGCTTAAGCGCCTGCCCAGCAAGCGCAAGGGCCCGAGTTCGACTCCCGGAACCCACATACGAAAAAGGGGCCGGTGATATCGCTCAGCGGCACGGGCGCCTGCTGGTGCACGAGGTCCTGAGGTCGACCCCCCAGTACCCACACAAAAAAAAAAAAACTAAAGCAGCATCCTACAACAGCCTCCCATATTCTCTACGTGTGCCTCTCCAGAAAGTCAAAAATACCCTTACAGCTCATTTTTATTTTTAATAATATTTCTGAGTAATTAGCAAGGACTCTTAAAGCCTCTCAGTCCCCTCCTGCATGGTAGGGATGGCAAATACGCCCTTTTTATAGGGGAGATGAAGGAAATGAGAAAGGACGTATGATTCATCCCCCTGCAGTGAGTCAGAGGAGGCAAAGACGACAGGACTTCTCTTGACCCGGGAGCCAGTGCCTCATTCTCAGAACCAGGCATCCTGCCTACTGTTATTTTCACATGTTTGGTATCTTCTTTTAAAAGTCCACTCTCAGGGCAACAAGCTTGCTCTTGAGTAAATTTTTATTATGATGTAAAGGGCAAGGCACTTTGTCTTTCCTAACCTCTGACCAGAACCTAGAATGCTAACTACATATTTTCTACTAAAGAAGCTTCAAGCTTTCCAAGTTGTGAGCGCCTCTTTAAGCAGTGATGTAAATGAAGGTAATCTTGAAAAGCTGGACCGCCAACAAAACTAAACAGAAATCCACTCGAGAATGGAGGTGAGGATTTTATCCCACAGGCCCAGTTCTGACCTCCTTTGGGGTTTGATACTTATTTCCAGTGTCCGGTGGTGCCGCTGCTTTGGCACCCCTGCTTTTCAAGTATGTTTACATATAGAAGTACATGACAAAGACCTAAGACCTTAGCTGAAACAAAGGTCCCAAATTCAAGGCATCTTATGTGACAGCAGCTTCCAAGGAAACTATAGACTTAGTTCTGCTATATTTGAGGTGCAGCTCTGTGTGAGGCTTGAAGGGATTATGATTATTTCTAAGCTGACAAGAAAGAAAAGAACCGTGGTGATCAACTTCTTGTTGGTTCAGAGCATTTTGAAACCCTATAAGCCTTGTCAAAAGCAGAGTAGCAATGGATCTTTCTGCAGGGGAGTGACTGGGAGCCCATGTCCAGAAGGCTGGTGACCAGCAGCCCAGGAAACTGGTAAGAAACAGCAGCTCCCACAATTACGGGTCCCTGCTAACATGCCTTGGATAAACACCCTCAGTCAGGTGACTACATCATAGATCATCCAAAACACTTAGGGTGGCAGGGGGAACTATTAATAATTATACCAGGACAAAGGGCAAAAACAGAGGAGGCAAAGCAGAATAGATGGTGGCCTTTCATGTCAGGGTTGAGATCAAGGGCAAAGGGTTTACACCATAGAGATGTATATACCAGATAAAAGGGTTCTAACAGACACAAAGATGGCATGACCCAAGTTTGGTTGGTTATACAGGGACATGATGAAAACGTCCCTAGGAGGAGTTGCAGGAGAAAGAGGTCATAATGAAATAGAAGAGTCAGCATTTGAGTTGAGTTTTGAGGGAAACAGAAGAGTCGAATGTGTGACAAAGACAGGCCAAGTAGAGGCCATCAAAGCCGGAAGTAAAGGCTCAGCCAAGGCCCATGGGCGGGAACCTCAGGGCCTGTGCCTGGCACAGGGGGAAGGCAGAGTCTAACTGATGTGGCTACAATAAAATGCTTGGCAAGACCAACGAGAGATGGGCAAGAAGGGAGCCCAAGCCAGGCTGGGCTTGGTCCTAACTTACAGACACTGCTGGGGATGAGTTGTCCCCTGTTCATAACTGGTTGCACAGATAGGTGACCCTTGCCCTGTGCCTTTGTTGAGACTGGTGAGACCCACGTCTCATAGACCACTGCAAGCTCAGCCAGGCCACTGTCCCTCCCCACTGAGTAAGGATTCTCATCTGAGGAACTACACCACCTCTTCTGGTTTCAGTACAAGCACTTTCTCTCTCTAGTCACTGGAGAAGTAGGGCTCCGACACGGACACGAGGAGAAGTGTCTTTTTAGCAATCCGGCGGGTCTGGAAAACTCGGGGTGGATTTTAGGGGCTATCCCATTGTGAGTACTCAAGTCAGAAAGATGTCATGGTGGACAGCGAGGGCTACAAGAGTTACACAAGATCACACAAGCATCCGCTGCGGCTTGAACTCTCGTCCCAGGGAGCCAAGCCGTGTCCTCCTGTGCCAACCGCCCAGCCTGCCGTTCTCAGAATGGAGTAGGAGGAGAGAAGAGCTGAGCCGTGTGGGAGGAGGTAGAGGAGTGAAAGGCGAGGAGAGGAAGGGGAGGAGGAGGAGAGGAACAGCAAGCCCTTCACTCTGGGGAGGGCTTGCACCCCCAGCGTCTCCCCACAAACACTCCCTTATTTCTTCCCTTACGCAACAGAATGGGCCCGGGCGGTGCGGCAGGCAGCGTCTACACCGACGCGAGCCGGCCTGCGGGGCTACCCGGCCTTTCAAAGCCACTTATAAACCCGGCTGCGCGCAGGGGCGGCCGGAGGCCCTGGGGCCCGGGCCAGGAGGAGGGGACCGGCCTGCCTTTGGTGCCTAGAAATCAAAGCAGCTAACCTTGGGCTTTTCCTTCCCTTCACACTGAGGCATTTTTATTGGCGAGATGAAGGGAGGCAGAGCGGGCCTACAGTCCTCGCTTTGCTTTTGGAGGTTAATGACCCAGTTAGCAGACCTTGGCTGCGTTTCCGACATTTTGCAGACATCAAGCCCTGCGCCTCTGCCAAGTACATTCTGTTCCCTGGAGCTCATCCAATGCATCTCAGATTACTATGTAATGCGACAAAGAGGGAGAGGTGGCTGGGAGGGGCCGGAGACCGGGGGGGCGGGGGCACGGGCGAGGAAGGGGATGACACTCTAAATATAGCCGCCCTCCTGCGAACGCATCCCTGCAGGTGCTTATTTATTGCACCGGAGCGAGCCCGAAGTGGGGGTACGGCGGGCCCCGTCGTCCAGGAATCCTGCGGTGCGCAGAGCCCAGCCCAGGCCCCGCGGGCACCGAGGGAGGGGGCGGGGAGGTCCAGAGGGGCGGAGCTAGTGTGTCTTGGGGGCGGGGCTGGAACTCTCGCTCCCACCCCCAAGGCCACCTCCCCCCCAGCCCCAGCAGAGCTGCAGCCTGAGCGCTAATTATAGACGTGAATGGAAAGCTGCAGCTTTTGAATGATTGCACTGCTCGCGCTGCCGTTGGAGGCTGAGGAGCAGGTGCTGCCCCGCTAGATACAGAGTGATTCATTTAAAAGCCCTCTGTCACGCACGCATACTTGACTCACACACGCGAATCCTCATGGCCTCTCCTGTCACTGCCCGGGGATGGATTCCAGCATTGATTTAAGAGGTTTTGAGTCTTTTTGCTGACCTCGTTCACAACCACACACAGCCCTTAGAAACTTCCCCATGCATGAGAAGAGCTCCAGGCCTTTTCTGTCCTTTGGAAAGCAGTATCTTGCTTTACAGATGGAGAAACTGAGGCTGGGTGGGTCCTAGGCCAGGCCCTAGGGCCATGTGCGAGTCGTTGCAGCCAAGCTCGGGTCTCCTGACAGCCTTTCCATTTGCCTTACCCGGTAGGAACTGGAAGCGAGTCTCACTGCACCTGTCCAATCCTACTCCCTCCTCCTCTCCTACACAGAAAAGTTGCTAATGCCACAGTTTCTCACCGATAAGCTTAACAGTCCCTGGTATGGCCCCTGGGGAATGTTGGAAACTATACCCACTTTCCTGACAGTTGTGTGTCAATCTGAGGTGCCTTCTCTCAACTTAACCTTGTTGTAAGGAATGGGGGGTGGGGGTTGGTGTTCTTCCCTGTCAGCATCTCGCACACACCTAGTGCTCACAGTTAACCAAGAATTATCAAGAGCACAATGACCTCATCCAGTCTGCACAAGCACAATGAGAAGTCTTATGCCCGTTTTTTGGAGTCTTGGAGACAGGAAGTGACTTGCTCATAGTCAACTGCTGATGAGTGTGTCTTAAGATGGGAGCCAAAGCCAGGGCCCCTGGCTCAATCCCCTCAGGAACTCAACACATAAATCTGCTTAGTCATAGAGCAGAATGGCTGTAGGCAACCTGGGCAACTCCACTCTGGCCATTGGGCTCCTCTCCCTGGAGCCCTGAGGCCGCCACTTCACACATCCACCTCCCATTTTAGTCCACAGTATGGAACTGGGCACAGAACTGCCTTCTTGTCTATACGGAAGTCTCTTAACCTGGTCAGGGTATTAACTCCAGATGACAAAGCCAGTCCGGCTCCCGGCCTGGACCCATGTGTTCCACCTCACCTTTGCTGACCACTTTGGACTCACTCTTTAGCCCTCCATGTCTCCACCAGCTGTTCTTGTCACCTCAAGATCTCAGCCAGGGCAGTGGATAAAGAAGCAGCATGAAGCAACATCATGAAAGCAAAAGAAAGAGGAAATAGCTGTGAAGGATTTTTAAATTGGCCTTTTGGAAGGAAAAACTGTAGGAGCCCACCCTGCCCAGCATCAGACTATCTAATGTAGAATCTGAATTCGAGTTTTTGACTTGAATACATCTTTTAAACTTCATGGTCTTAGTCACTTTCCTCTTCACCAAGACATAATATCTGATACCCACAGTTTAAAGGTTTATTTTGGCTCATGTTTCAGTAGTCCCAGTTCTTGTATGGTCAGCTGTCTCCAAGGTGGGATGACATAACACAGGGACATGGTGGAGAAATAGCTGCTCACTTCATGATGACCAGGAAGCAGAGAAATAAGCAGGGAACCAGGAAGAGAGATAAAGCCTTCAGGAGAAAGTCCACAGTGACCCACCCCTTCAAACCAGGTCCTACCTCCTAACAGCTATAACGCCCCTATAATCCAATCACCTTACTGAGGTCCCACCTTTGATCACATGAACTTCAAGGGGACATCTAAAATATAAACTATAATGCCATATGCCTCCATGTCTTCACATACAAAATAAGGATAATACTAGTACCTGTTCTAGAGTATTACTGGTGTGAATTAAATGAGTTAATAAATATAAAGGGCTAAATTTTGTCTGGCACAAAATAAGTGCTCAGTACAAATGATCATTTTTATTAGAAATGGTTGAGAATTGAATAATACATGTAGGAACTTCCTAGAATAATGCCTAGCAAAGACTCAGCACTCAGTAAATGGCCACAGTGTAATTATTTCCTTATTTGTAGAATAGATTGTAATTCTTCTTGTACATGATTATTTTAGGATTAGATACTGTATATGAATATTATATAGAGCTATATGAGATTATTCACAAATGTTATTATTAACTTCACTATTGGGGCACTAATTCAAAGAATATTATGTGTGTGTAACTATGCCTGGCCATCTTCTGAGATACAGAGGTAAATGATATCCAGGCCTTCAAAATGGGAATAGGTAGGTGACGACTGCCCTTGGTAGAAAAGAGGAGTCAGGAAGGACTGCAGTGAAATCAAAAGAACATGATCAGGGTCTGGAAGAATTAGTGGGTCTAGACTCGTGGAGATAGGAAAGAATTTCCTGGGAAAGAGATCAGCAAGTGCCCACATAGCAATGGAAAGGAAGTATGCAGAGAACTGCAAGCTTGCCAGCATTCAGAAAACACAATCCCAGCTGAAAAGAGGCAGAGAGGGGGACAGCTGACCTGGGAGGAGGCCAAGGAGGCCAGGTACCCCAGGGAACCAGGGTCAGCCCAAGAGGCCAGGTGCACTGAGGACATACTCGGGATGATGATTCACATTTAGATTGAAGACTCTCATATACTGGAAGACGGCATGGAGGAATGCTTCCCTGAGGCCAGAGGCTGAAGGAGCTAGGATAGTTCTCATTCAGATCACTTCTCAGATTTCATAATTTACTTTCATGTTTCCTCCTCTACATTGACCTCTAAGTTCCACACAAAGTGAGAATAAAAGATTCTCCTTTCACACATACCCTCCACCTCGGCATACCACAGGGCACCATAATACACAGTAGGAGCTCAATATAGACTCAGTGTACAAATGACTAAGTCCTTGATCTCAAGGACAAAAGGACCACCAAAGTGGACCAGATGAGGTCAACACATTCCCCATGGGAGTTTTCCTGCTTTTTAACTGCAGCAAATAGAAGTTAAAGGGTGATCGTATATTCCTTATATCCTTTAAATAAAGAACTGAGGAGAAAAGAGAAAAAATGCAACCTGGAGAAGAAATAAAATCCTTCCTGTAACTCTTGGTCTCTTGATGATTTTAATTAGCCATGCTCTACAGTCCTCCAGAGAGGCGGGGGGGGGGGGATTGAGAGAACGCTTGCCCCCAAAAGCTATGAGTTTAGGCAACTAGTTTTATTGTCTTCTCAAGCCTTATATGACCTGGATCCCTTCCCAGATGAAGTTGGGAAGCAGAAAAGAAATCCAGCTGCTTTCAGTTGTTCAGGATTTAGGATAAGCAACTAACAGAAGATTTGCCCACTGTCCTACCCTGACCTTCTCTAAAATATCAATGTCATTGCCTTCCTTCATTTCACTTAGGAAGGCAATTTGCTGCTGTGTGACTTGAACACAAGCACAAAACACAGCAGGGGGAAGAAAGAGAACCTAGAGGTTATTGAGTTCAACTCCTTCATGTTACAAAAGAGAAAAGAGAGAGGAAACACAATGACTTGTCCAAGGTTACCCAGTTCACGGAGGACAGGGACCAAGACTTCTAATTTCAAGTGTAGCACTCTTTGCCCATAGCATTACCCTTCCATTAATGGAGAACTCATTTCTCTGAAAAGAAAAGGGAGGAGCTTTAGGGGAAGCAGGCCTGGGTCTGAATCCCAGTTCTTCTCTATCCTAGCTCTGTAATCTTTCACAAGAACCCAGGTGTCCTATAGCAACAATAACCATCATTACCGACTACTTATTTGGCGCCAAGTTCAGGAAAGATGAGATAAGAAACTGCTCAGCACAGTAAAAATTACAAGTCATAAAGCCAGAGTTTGAATCCAAATTTGTCTTATTCCAAATTTCATAATTTTCTTCCATTGTAGCATCCTGCTTGTGTATGCCTCAGCTTTCTAATCTATAAAATACAGGATTATTTTTAAGACTAAGAAAGTGTCTGGCACAGGATTGCCATAAAATAGGTGCTCCATACACAGTAGCTAATGTTATTTTGAAGAAAAAATTGAATACATTTGAATGTTAGTCCTTAAATCTTACAATTCTGATTATATAACTCAAGGATATTAATATTATCAGTCATCGTCACCGTCGACACCAGCCTCAATGTGGCCAGTCTGATGTGTCTTCTCAAGGAATTGAGTTCCACACATGGGATATCCAAGAAGAATAGGTAAGGAAGGATGGGGCTGGAACCTGCCACTCGTACTGGAAAGCTGAGCCAAACAGTTCAGACCTGACAAGAACCATTCCATCCACCCATGGATCCAGTACAAGAGCCTACTAGGTTTCCTAACTAAGGGCCAGAGTACACAGATTTGAGGTTGGCAGATTCGGGGTTAGCTAAGGTCAGCAGGCCACAGGTTCTGCAGGGCAAAATCACAGAAGCAGGGTCTAAACTACTATTTCTGGCAAAAGAAATAGCAGAGTTTAACTAGGAGGAAATAAAGCTGCATAGGTAGATCACCAGAAAAAGGACACAAAAGCCAGGATTACAACAGAATCCAGTCGGAAGGCATAGAGATTACAGTGGATCTAGGGCTTCTAAATGTGGCAAGTGAGTCTCTTTTTTTCCTCTCCTCTGATTGTACAAGTCATGAAATACAGCTATGCTTTCTGGACACATTTGCTTGGAATGAAAATACTATAGCATATATGGGAATGATCCAAGGTAAGTGGGGGCTATACGCATGTTATGTCTAATTTCTCTTACAAAAAAGAAGATATGAAGAAAATAAGGGAAAATGTTAGCATCTGTTAATCTGATGAGTAGTACATCACATCTGTTATATCCTTTTTGTATGATTATATATTTAATGATTTAAAATAAATATATAAAAGAGTATATATATAATGGCTTTAAAATCTAATACATTTTATTAATATTGTATCATTGTAGAAAATCTGGGGATTTAATGGATAATAATAGAGGAAGATAATGGATTTTAAATGTCATGATGTTGGCTACCTGATGTGATATCTTCCAAATATAACAACAGGTCTTATCCAAGTGAGAATTCATAGAGGACCTTTGTAGTAAGTTCGTATACTAACATCCTATACGTGTGCACTGGGAGGAGAATTTCTGGATTCTTCACACCATTTACCCTGCCATTCCAAATACTGGCTTTGCTGGCCAAAATATCCCATTTGAAGATAGGAATCAGTATCTTGCATTCTCACATAAAATAAAACCTGAGAAGACTTTAAACAGTCAACGCTAATGTAGACGGAAGACCAGCACTATGACCATCAATCAGCGGATCTAACTGACCTTTGTAGAACACTCTCCCCCATGCCAGCAGAGCGCTCATTCTTGTCAAGTGCACATGGGACAGTCACCAAGGTAAACCATTTTCTGGGCCATGAAGCAGAGTCCTTCAGATCAGCACTCCGAAACAAGTTTTTTTGCATAAAATATAGGGACTAACTTAGGTCCCAGACCACAGTATGACAGAAGAGAACGCAGAATTTTTTGTCTGATGGGTGACAATCGTCAATAATAGTTGGCAGCCAAGCTGTTCAGGAGGAGACAGAAGAGCTTTAAAGCTCAGATACCACAGCCCAAGACAGAGCTGTATGGAACGATGTAGTCCAGAGGCAAATGATTACAAGCCCAGAAATGTGTGGAGGAGTCCTGTTCTTGCATACTCAGAGGCCTTGATAGGAAGAACATGCTGTCAGCTGAAGAAAGCTGGGGACTGGCTCTTCCACTAACCCACAAGAGGCTGTGGGCCAGTCCCTTTCATTTCTGCTTTCTGGCCACTAGCTTCCTCTTGAGCAAAATGGCATCAGTACAAGTAGACTCCAGTCACCATGATTTCCACTTCTACCTTTCTGTGACTACTTTTGTATTCATTCTAATTCCCCTTGGCCTTCAAGGAAAAGCTTAATTTTTGGTAATCTTTGTGTCAGAGGTAGGAGATGTTGTGAGACCTCAGAGGGTACATTTGCTTACATGGAATGGATTATTTTCCCCACAATTGTGGATATGTGCAGATATATTCCAAAGGGTTCCACAAGGACATATTTACAAACAGCCTCTAAAAAGCAGTAAAATGGCAAAATAAGCCTTGCAAGAGAAATTCTGTATACCAGACAATTTAATTCTGAACAATAGACCACATGAGGGTGTATAAATAACTAATTATGCTGGACAACATGAACAGCTTTTTTGGATGATTGCAAAATTGGGGAGGAAGGAAATGGGATGGGTATTTATACATTTGGGCTTCAGTCAAAGATTTCATATTCACTCTTAAGCAATTTGACTTACAAAATTAGCTCAGACTAGAACATGGTCACACAACTTGAAACTGGCAGAAATTCTGCTATCTCCAGGGAACAATTTGTATCTAAGCACCCTAGGGAATGGAATGGAGGACTGAATGTGCATTACTGCGGTCTCCATAGGATGTTTGGTGAGTGGTACCTTGGTCTCCATAGTGACCTATAGAAAAGAATAGATGCTGTGGGAGCATTTGCAATAAGTTCTCCAATAAGAAACCCAGCTCATCTTGTCATCACATAAGCACACACTCCTGCATTCTCAGCTCTGCATTTTTCCCAGAACTGTACTGTGTCATCAATGCTATGACATGCCTTGGAGGTACAGAGACTGATCTCTGTAAAGTGCATGAGGATACCTCCCTTACCACTACATATTCAGTGCCTACACAAAAATACTCGTTGGGCCAATAGGTTATGGGTGAAATAAATAATACATAGTCCTTACCCACAAAGAATCCTTAGTCTAAAGGATGACATAAACTGCACAGTTCACTCTGGTACAGAGGAAAGGTCAATATATGCCTTACTGAGGCACCAATAGCTCTGTGAACACAGAGGGGACAAAGCAATTAATTCTGACCTTAGAGATCAGCAAGGGTCTTCTCTTCCTGTTGCAGGGCCTTTGCATATCCATCTCTTTGTTTCTATTAACTCTCAGTCCTCTTCATAATAGAAACAGGTGAGATAGACATGAATAAGCAGATATCTGTGTCAGACACTCTGGAAGAGTAGACTATAAACAAACACATAAGTAAATACTATTAGTGAGTTGTATTACATATTTTGATGAAAATTTATATAATACCCTGAGGTACAATGATACAAGGATGAGGAGGAAAGAAGGATATTCATTTTTGTTTGTTTGTTTGTTTGTTTGTTTGTTTGTTGAGACAAGGTCTTGCTATATAGTCCAGGATGACCTTGAACTATGTAGCTTAGGCTGAGCTCAAAGTAATAGCAATCTTCCTGCCTCAGCCTCCCAAGTGGTAGGATTACAGGTATGCATCACCACACCCAGGCATGGAGGATATTAATTTACATCTGTGGAATTAGGGAACACTGCTTTTGTAAGGGCATCTGCTGGTGTCTGAGTTATTGAAGGACCATCAGGGGAAACTAATTCAGCAGAAAAAGAGTGATCAGACTGAGGTGGATTCTTGCCCAGAATGGGAAAGTGGAATTGATGTACCAACTCAAAGCCCTAGGAATATCTGGAGACAAACACCCTCCATTGTTCCAGCACAGTAAATTAGACAGAACCTCAAACAATGATCCCAGAAGGGTTCCAGAGTCCTCCAGGCTTCTAGGATCTTCTATCTGGCTCCTTTGAGTAGGAGCTCACGTATCATTGGATCGCTGTCACAAATGTAAACATTGCTCTCAGAGCCTGGAAAGTCACCACTCTACTTTGAAGACCTTTTCAACTATTTGTCCTTCTGCTGTGTCCTTCCAACCAGAATGTGATGCTTGGGCTTGCCCTACTCTTTCCCACCTATGCCAAAGCAACATTCTTCCCTGCTATATTGAATCTTGTGTCCCCACTACAGAGATGACAGATCTAGGGGAAAAAAACTCACACACAAAGCTAGAAAAAGTTATCCGAAATGTAGAATCTTTAACTTTTCCTGATAGAAAAATTATACCCCTAAATGTTTCTGAGCTTAAATAATGAGAGACCTCAGCCAAGTGCCACACTTGGCTGATAATGAAAAATTTCTCAAGTGAACCCCTATGGGGTTAGTTGGCCATGCCATTCGATAGAATAGTTTCATAGTGGTCACCGAGAATCAGGAGTGGGAGTGAATGGGTCAGAGTTACATATACTTGCTCAGCTTTCGAAGACTTTTTCCTTGAAAGACAAAAACAAAGGCAGGATGAAAAGTCAGTCAGCTGCTTCCTTCAGGAGGCCTGCTGCAGCAGAATTGGCCATCGAAGATGTGCCAAGAATGAAGCTTTCAGATTACTACCAACAAGAGCACAGGGTCAGAAGTTCCTAGAATTATTTCCTACTTGAATTAAAGGAGAACAGTAGAACAAGGTCCGATGTCAAATCCAAAGTCATTTTTAACCAGCAGCCACACACTCATCCCCCTGGAGTACTTAGCAACTTTGAGAGGTAAAGGTGGATCCCGCCCTCATGGCCAACAATCAAGACAAGCCTTTTGTTCTTTTTGAGACCCTGAAGTGTTCTGAGACTTCCTATGGGGGAAAAAAACTGTGTTACTGTAAGGCTAACAGTCATAAAGCAAGACCACAGTACTGATTTTCTTCTCCATTTTGCAGAGCTGGAGGTTGAACTCAGGGTCTTGCCCATGTTAGGCAAGCACTGTACCCCTGAGTTATGTCCCCAGATTTGTCTTTGTGTTTGCTGTTCCTCTCTTTACCATGGGAGGCAGCAAAGTTGGATGAGGAAAGCTCGGAGTTCAAAATCTGCTCTACCACCTTTATAGGCCTCTTGGCCTCACTCGGCTTTGGTTTGAGGTGTCAAAAACAGGAAATAGGGCCGGTGAGACGGCTCAGCGGCTTAAGCGCCTGCCTTGCAAGCGCGAAGGCCCGAGTTCGACTCTCGGAACCCACATACGAAAAAGGGGCCGGTGATATCGCTCAGCGGCACAGGTGCCTGTTGGCGCGTGAGGTCCTGAGGTCGTCCCCCCGGTACCCACAAAAAAAAAAAAAAAAAAAAAACAGGAAATATTCCTTCATTGAGCAATCTCTGGAGTAGAATATATATATATGTACATATATATATATTTTTTTTTTTGGGGGACAAACGCCCCCCATTGTTCCAGCACAGTCACTTAGGCAGTAACTTATGCTTTCCACACTGTAAGAGATTATAACTCTTCACTGATTAAACACATCAGGTGGATTTTCTTCTGCCTCAGCCTCTGCTCATTTTCCCTTAGTGTCAAGAAGTATGAATAAGAGGCTGTTACTTCCCTTGCAAGCCTGCTTTCTATCTGTCTCTGTCTCAATCTGTAGTGGAACTAACAAGAAGTCGTATCTGTGGAGCGCTAGGCAACTTCCAGTCTGTGAAATCTGTTTGCATTGCTCATATCAGAGGAAATATACAGGAAAAGACAGTGCATTCATTCCCACCATTAGTAATCCATAACAAAGCGTTGCCAAACATAGAGAGAAACCTGGATCCGCCAGCCTTGGCTAGAATGTTCTGATCATAAGGGAGTTCATTATACTACGCGGGAACTCAGGCCAGATCTTCCTGGGCTTCAGTCCATCTCCTGGCCGGGCGACCTCCTGAGATCTCCTAACATTTCACAATTTCCTTATCAGTATAACTTGGATGACAATAACAACCTATGGATAGTTATCAATATTAAGTGAAATGAGGTATTTATAAAAGAGTCACCTAAGCTAGGCATGATAACACACGTCTGTAGTCCCAGCACTGAGGAGGCTGAGGCAGGAAGATTGGGAGTTCAAAACCAGCCTGGACCACATAGAAAGACCCTGTCTCAAAAAAAAACCAAACATGTCAAAAATGTCACATAATAAGACCCAAGCATGTTTGGGTTCCTTCTGTCCCCCAGGGGCAGAGAAATGAAATGAAATATTTATAACAATAATAGCTAATGTCGATGTAGCGTTTATCATATGAAACCAATGTTTAATTATGTACTGTTTACTTACATTGACTCCTTTGGCCTTCGGAACAACTCTGAGGCAGAGTAATGTTTCCATTCCCACATTATAGGGGAGTGAGCTGAAGCTCAGTGGGATTAAGGCTCTCCGGAGGTCATGTAGTGTCAGGGGCTGAACCGGGATTTAAGACAGGCAGCTTGACACTGAAGCACTGTTTACCCACTGGGCTACACTGCAACCCATCACTATGAATATTAACGTGCAAGGGCCTTTGAGCTTTATGTTCTAAGGTCTGGTACCTAGGTTCTTGTTTTTCCTTGTTATTACAGAATTATTTACTCTATGACATATATTCTGATTCAATTTTAATATCACAAGAGTACTTCCCTGTCATTTGTAATGATTCAGCTTCAGATGAGCTTGTTAACTAAATGTTAGCTTTTCCCCCACCTAAACTGCCTTTGGAAAGTTCCCACCCATCATTCAGCTATCCATGATGTGAGGAAGAACATCATATATGTAAACTGAAGTTAGAATTAGTGCTTGATTTGATCTCACTGATTAGGCAATGGGGGTAATTAACAAGTAATTGGGTATTTACAAAAGAAAGTAAGGAAAGATTTCTGGGAGGGCTCAGACAGATCCAATCCAAAAGCCTTTGCTGAGCCCCCCAACCTCCAAACCTCCTTGCCTTGGAGGAGGAAGTAAAGCATCATGCCTACATTTGTTTGGACTGATTATGTCCCATAAGAGTTCTGATTTGATCCAATCCACTCTGACACCTGCAAAGACAGGACACTACTGTCTACAGAATTAAACCAGAGTGGCTCCAGCCCACTTCTCCATTAGTCTTCCAACAAACCGCAGCCCTTGTGCCCTTCCCCAAAGTCTCTCGGAGCTCTCCATTGCTCAGGCACATCCCTTCTTCTTTAATTCAGCCAACTTCCTGTTAAATTTTCAAAACTGTTTAATCCTCACCTTCTTGTATGTCTCAGATAATCCCAATACAGAATTCCATCTTTTCTTCTTAGGTTTCTCATTACGCAAAATAATACTACTATTTTAGAACCGATCCCTGATCATTTTGCATTAAATTTATGTGTGTGTCTGTCTATTTCACCAGGGTGCACCTCCAACTGGCAGGGGAAGGTCACATTTCTCTCTGAGCAGTCCATTAACATAGTTCCTGGCAAGAGGAAACTTGCAATAAATTTTATGTGGACTGAGCTTCATATATAGCTGACTGAAATTATTTTGTAACTCAGATTCAAATTGTGAGCCTACTGCTATAGACTAAACCAGCCAGTGAACTTCTGTCACAGAGACTGCGAGATAGTACAACCCATCAAGCTCTGAGAGCCAGAGGGAAAACTCAGCCATTAGCATTTAAAGATTTATTTAACTAAAGGAATCCTTCCACCAGAAAGCATGACTACGATTTCTCTTATTATCCAGAACATGAATAAGAATTGTTATAATGATAAATTAGTGGCAGGAGTCATTTATTTTTAGAAAGGAAAATTAATAAGGCACCGTGAAATTATATTTATAGAATCTCATTCAGGTATTCTTTACACATACTCCCTAATAATAATTAACTTTATGGCACTTCATAGCTGGTAGATCATTTATGATTTTATCTTCATATTAATACAAAGAAGCTGGACTTATTGCCGATTTACAGATAAGAGTCTCAGCCCAGGTATGCTGGGTTCTCTTCTTCCAGGTATTGTTAAGCATTTCAGGAATTCCCCTTAGTGTAAGTTTTCCAAGTGAGTAGCTTCTTTTCCAGACCCCTGTGGTCCTTATCAGAGCCCTGTGTGTATCACTTACATAAGTACCCTTTAGGCTTCTTGGTGTTGTGGAATCATCTAGCTGGGGCGTTTTAGTGTCCAAGAACCCCTCAAACCCTCAGGACACTCCTAAGACTCCCTTTTAGTGCTTTCAGTCAAGTCCCCTGACTTCAAGAAATAACGTCGGTCCTAACTCTATAACCCACCCATTCTTCCTGTCACTTTCACTCTGCCTAAAAAATAGCCTTATTCTTTCAAAATAAAATTAGAGATGTGACTATACTCAGGGAAGGTGCTGTTCTAGTAATCTGAATGCTCATCTATCACTAGAGCGTTAATTGATGATGTAAGTTTTTCCGGTATCTGGAACAGAGCTTGACATATAGCTCAGTACATATTTGAGGTTGAGACAAGAAAATAAAACAAGAACCAATAATACTAAGAAATACACTGTTCAGGGGAGTAGAGACAATTACAATAAACCCTTGAGCCAAAAATGGCTGAAAGTCATTTCCTCTGAGGAGATGGCAGGGAAGGAATTAGGAAACTGTTGCCTTTATTACATGCTTTCTGCAGTATTCAACTTCAGGGTGGAGTCAGCCTGACCTCAACTGTAGCCTTTGCTCAACCATTCCACTTGAACAGGGTGTCCTTTCCACCTGAAATGTAAAAACCAGCTACTGGGAGGCACAGAGGCACTGTGTTTGAAACTTAACCTTGTGTAATGGTTTAGATCTAAAATGTTCCCCCAAAGTCACGTGTGTGATTGGATCATAGGGTGCTATACTCATCAGTAAAGTTCATACCTGAATGTGCTATTAGAAGGTGGCACCCAGTTGAAGGAGATGGGTCACTGGGGGCATGCCTTTGGTGAGTATATCTCTTGCCCTGGCCATTCCGGCTCTTTTCAATTTTTAGCTGCCATGAATTGAGCAGCTTTCCTCTGCCATGCTGGTCCACCATGCCATCTTTGTCTTGGAGCGAGCTGGCCACGGACTGAATCCTCCAAAACTATGAGCCACATAAACCTCTTCTCCTTTAAATTGCAGGTGTCAGGTATTTTTGTCCCAGTGATGGGAAAGCTCACTAATATGTCACATGTAAGCATTACTTTAACAATAATTGAGGCATTAAATATGTTTTACAAATCAGTCCACTCATTTTATATTCTTTGCCAGTTGATGTAGCTGGGTTATATAAACAAAAGATTAGAACCCTCTGGTGGGAGCCTTTCCTTTCTTTCTCCTTCCTGGAGTCTAGAACAGTAGAAGCAACAATGGAGGAAACAGACAAAGCTCAAAAGGAAGACCTCACTCCTCTTTTATGTGCTCAACACTGTTTCTTTCAGAGTGATTTTTTCCAGACCCTGTTCCTATCAGTTCTCTCTTGAACCTATTTCCAGGGTACGTGACAGCCCAGGTGACTCTGCCAGACAGTGTACTGCTGTATGAGTTGAGCTGCAAGTGTCCCAAGCCCTAAGCAGTACTGCCCATGGCAGAGGGTGGAGAGAAAGACCCCCCAGACTGGTCTAACAGCATGTACACATGCGACATCAGACTACCTTGTTCATGGCTACTGAATGCAGATGATGTACCATACTGGAAATGACAAACTTCCGTAAAAGTTCAACAACAATGCTCAAGCTTTAAATGAAAAAAGAGACAACAAAGCAGTGGGTGGAAGTAAGGAGAAGTGTGCTCTGGCCCTGCCGCTGCTGCCCATGGCTGTGGGTCCCTCAACGAGCCATTTCTTCTGTACCACAGATTTCTCTCCTTTGAAATGAGAACAAAATCCTGCCATGACAACTTCATAGAGTTGTTATGGGGATCAAAGAAGATCCTGGGTATGAAAAGTTTTAGAAACTATAAAGCTTTGTACATTTTGAAATATATTTGTTATGAAACAATAGGCTGAAAAAAAAAAGAGAAATTGGTTTTTCTGCCTGGCCTGGAACTTTGAGTCATAAAGCAGCTAACTCAGCAGGTTTGGGGCAGACCTAGGGGAAGAATTCTGGCCCTCTGCCTCCTATCCCAGTTGTTAAAATCTAGCATGCTACTCCAGAGTAGAATGCATCATGCAGATGCAGTCTGTAAAAGCAAACACAGGCGGCCCCGTGTGCACGCTCCAGGCCCTCCTCCAGGACCTGGAGGACAGGTGTGCTGAGAGAGATCTGTGCTATTCTCCCTGGGCCCAATCTTTAGAATCAGACTCAGAAAGTAGGCATCAAGGGCTCTGTTTCTGGGGAAATTTCATGGCATTTAGCTGAACCCTCAAAGCCCTGCAAGACAGGTGTCATCATCGTAGTTTCAAGATGAGGCTTGAAGTCAGAGAAAAGAAGTGAGTGGCTTGTGTCTTCACTATTTTGAGGCTGACATCTCCTCTGTCTGAGTGCCTGGCCCTCATGGCCACTGGATGTGGGTTTAGGAAGCTGGCCTGAGGGTGTCAGAACAGAGCTCTGGGCTGGGCAGGGCCCTTGAAAACACTTACTCTCCATGCTGAAGGATGTCTGTCACCTGGTAACAATAGTGCTGGCAGCCCAGAACGTGACTTCACCAGGCTTTGCCTTCCAAATCTGCCCCTGGCTTCTGCTCTTCAGGGTACTCTTACCGGGGATTGTTATACCCAGGACAAATCTCCAGGCTTTCCCTACACAAAGACCTTTTCCAGGAAGCACACCCACCTCAGCCTCTCTCCTGAGTAGAGGGCACATTCTGAGTGGGTTCTCAACCAGCTGCGAACTCATCTGAGGGCATCCTAGCTCCCTGGAGGCATCTGGGACACCTATAAAAATTTCCAGAAGGGGCCACCTCTTGGGCTGTGGTCAGAGTGGGCCTCAGGAGAAAGGCTGTCATACTAGAGGTGGAAAGGCTGTTGTGCTCTCCAAGGCTCTCAGGTGGCCTCATGAGCAATCTGTCTCAGCTTGTTCTGTCTCTGCCCTTCAACAATAAGGGAGACTTGTTCTAGGGTCCCCTTAATCTAGGATTTTCACTGAGTCTCTAGATCTGGAACCAAGATTAGGATTCCAGATGAAACGTACTCTTCTCTGCTGATGGTGTGGTTGGATGCTCCCATATACCTAACTAGACCCGTGCTTCTACTACCCCCACTAGCCCCACCTCTTACTACCATGCACCAGGCCAGCCTCCTGGAATCCAATTCCCATTCCTGGCTTCAGGAAACCTCGTAGCTCACAGCTTCCTCTGTAACCATGTCTTGCGGCTTTCTGGTCCGTGCTCTGAGAAGTCAGGCACTGTAGCAATAGAAGCAGTAAGGCCACAGGCCAGGCTAATTCTATATGAAGTCACCTTAGCCTGGTCTCCTCTCCTAGGGCCCAGCACTCTGGGAGAGGTGATCCTGGAGGGCTGGGAGTGGGAGGTGGCCAGCTCAGGGCTACTGTGAAAGAGGACAGACAGAAACTATGGTTTAGGCCCCTTGCACACCAGCTTCTTCCAGGCAGGAAGCAAGTTAGCTTCCACTGGCCTCTGGCAGCAGGTATGGGGTCCTAATTCTGGCACGTGTATTGGAAGGAGCAGATGGAGACAGCTGGGACAGGCAGGGATCCTCACTGGTCCTAAATATACAGATCATGGAGGAGTTCTTGGGATTAACTTGGCAGGATCTGGCCCTAAGCAAAGAAAAGGCATTGGGTTTGAGGGAGAAATGGGAGCGGTCAGAATTTCAGGCCTGACTCCATGGTGCCCTGGAAGGTTCTGGGGATAAATGTGGACTGGAGGTGGTTGGAGAGAATTTGTAAGTCTTACAGCACCCAGGGAGAGAGAAAGGATTTAAAAATGTCTGGGCCATGACTGGGCTTGGTTGGATATTATGGTTGCCGGAAATAACCTGTGAGTATCTTGTTCTACTGAGCTCTACTGATACAGGTAAAGGAGCCATATCCCAGCAGAACCCCATCAAATTCTTATGTGAAATCAAGGAGCTCACATATAGAAGAGCTAGGTGGTGGGAGTGTGGTTTAGAGAAGCTGGACTGGATAGATAGGAAGACCTGGAACATTCAAGTTTAGTAAGCCTCTTCCACCTCCTTACCACCTCCCCTAAAGTTGTGAGGATCCATCAGCTAGTTGAGAGAACACAAGTCTAGGCAAAGGGGGAAGGCTTTCAGGCCAGATGCTGTGTCAGGAACTTCCTAGGAGGGTCCTTGGCAGCAAGTAGAACATGGTCAGCATGTTTGGGAACAAGTGAATAAGGATTTGGGCAGCGAAATGGGTGTGAGGGCCTAGAAGTGCTGCCAGTTGGTTAAGGGTTCTTTTGTTCAATACAGATGGAAATCATGAATCAGCAAAGTGCAGCTCTGCTAGTGGTCCTGATGCCACCAGACAACACCAGAACAATGCTGGATAAGGCTGGATGCCAATAGTCGACACAGCTGGCTTCTGGTCACTGCCACTGCTGGCCTCTGCCATCTGATGCCAGCTTATGCTGGATGCCATAGATTGACTCTGCTGGGTGCTGGTCTTTGTTGCTGACCTTCCTTGGCTACTGAACTGTGGATTTCTTTAGGGTTGACAGTCTCTAGGGTTTATTGCTCTTTCTTTTGAAATGACTGCCCTGTCCACACCACTCAGCATAAAAACCACCAGCACATTTGTAGGTCCACCAACCACCAAAGTGAATTTTTAAGAGGACCTGTGCAATAGCACAGAAAGGTCAGTACACCAGAGAGACCCCTCCAAAACTAACCTAAGAAATGTGGGGAGTACTGCTTATACAGCAGCTGCAGGCCTGTGATTGGTCCGAAGGTAGGCCTGTGATTGGTTCAAGTGGGTGCAGAGCTCCCATATAGTTTAGCATCATGGTTGCAATTCAGCAAGGGAGCAGACACCATGAGCTATTTGATTGATATCTGTTGTGTCTCAAGAAAATGGCAAAGCTGAAACCAGGGAATCTTCAGGAGGGCTAGCTATGTTCATTACAGCCTATTGTGGATTGAGGAGGTTGGGGATGGGCCCAGATCCTTCCCTCCCTGATCTTGGTCACCTTAGGATACCCTCCCCCTTCTTCAAAGAGGGGGCAGCAATGTCTGAAGTGGCAGGAGCAGGAGAGGGGCACCACAGCTGACAGTCAAGCTACACTCCTTTTGGAGCAGCCTGTTGGAGAGCAGTTGCTAAGTAACAAGGGAGGACACTGAGGCAAGTTGTTCCAGTCCACTGTAGGAAAGGAGTGAGGGGAGAACAAAGGCAAGTGAAGGGGAGGAGCATGAAAGCCATTGACCAGATAATGCTCCCCCTCTGGCCAGTACAGGAGAGGAGAGAGTCAGGGCTTCTCCTCTGTCTCAGGACCAGACGCACATTCCCAAACCTGGGCCAGGCTCAGAGGCAGGCCAGGCCCTGGGAGGGTGGGCAACAAGAGAAGAAGCTCAGTTCTTTCTTGACTTTATATTAACAAGAAGGGAAGACCCCACCCGGAGAGAGTTTATAAAGGCAAGGCCTCAAGCAAAGCAGGATTGGGTCTGGTACCTTGTTCTACATGCAGAAAAAGAAACCACAGCATCAGGGCCAAAAAAGGAAGCCAGCAGTCAGGTTGACTTGGTGCTGGTTTCCTGGAGCTATGGACACATAGCATCTTAAATTGTAACTAACTTTTTCCATAATAAAAATAAAATTTACCCATTTGTTATTGCTTGTGTCTAGATGTTCCCCCAAAGCCTCATGCAGTCATGGGAGGTGGGCTTTTCAGGAGTGGTTGAATCTAGAGTTTGCAATTGATTCAAGGTCTAATGCTGGGATTAAGGGTGTGAGTGCTACACACACCCTAGGGTGGGTAGCCTGTGTACAATATAAGGGAGAGAAAGAGGCTTGTCTCTCTTTGTTGCTTTTGCTGTTTTCTGCCATCATGAACTATTGCCCCTGTGCTATCTGCCACCCTGTTTTGGAGCCAGCAGATTATGGACTGAAACCTCTACAAATTGTAAGCTAAATAAATCCTTCCTTCTTTAAATTTGGGTATTTGGTATTTTGTCTCAGCAAAACGAAAAGTAACTAAGACACCACTGTAAAAGGCAATGCTGAGCCTTTACAGGGTCCACATGGAATCTAATACAGGTTATGGGAAGGAAGCATAGAAAGCCAGGAGAGTCCCTGTAGAATCAATTCCTTCCCAATTTGCCTATTTAACTTTCTGAAAAACCTACCACCTCCCTGTGCCTCTGGAGCCCCATGTATGAAATGAGGGTGATGGATGACAGCACCCTTCTATTTTTCAGGGTTTTTGTTTGTTTGTTTGTTTGTTTTTGATACCAGTAATCAAACCAGGATCTCGTGCTTGCGAGGCAGGCGCTGTGTTGCTGAGCTATATCCCTGGCAACCTGCCATCTAAAAAGTCCAAGGATCCAAGTAGGGGCCTCACAGGCTCAGTGGGAGGCAAATAAGGGCCAAGAAAAGGAGAGCGGACCCCAACCCAGAGTCGCCTGGAGCAGTTCTATTTTTAAGTATAGCACATTGTGTTTCTATATAAGACTTTATTTGGAAGCCACAAGAAAAGGAAGGAAAGGGAAAGGAAAGAGCAAGGAGAGAAGAGAAAAGAAAAGGAAAGAGAGAGGATAAGAGTGTCGGCTAGACAATCTCCACACTCCTTTGCAGCCCTCCTGTTTTCTAACTCACCCTGATGTTCTCCTGCCCACATTTTCAGGAACAACTTCTGTTCTGTTCTGCCATCCTCTCAGGGAAGAATCCATACATAAGCCCAGAAAAAGCCACTGCTTAGGTCTCATTTCCCAGCTCTGTGAACTGCTGGCTCACAGAGAAGGAAATTGGGGGGTTTTGTGGGCTAAGAAGGAGGAGACCTAAGGCCCTGGGGCTGTAAATCAGGCTCAGAGGTTTGGATTCCCTGCAGCTTGACCTTCAGATGCCCCTCTAGCCTCCAGAAAACTTCACACTCACACCCAGGCATAGGGAACCATGCCCAGCTCCCTGCCTGCCCCTGGAAGCCTGGCCCACTCAGAGAAGTTGTTTTGATTTTTCAGGGAAATCTGCTCATAGCCAAAGCTTCCCTCCCAAGATCAACACAGGCAGGGATTTTCTAGATGCTTGGGAGATGAAGGCTCTGAGAGGGTTCTTGCCACTGGCTGGCCAAGGAGACCTGCAGATAACATCCACACCTGAAACAGTACGTGTGATTCATGATTTTATTTGTTTTCTCCTGTAGATCCCCACCCTCGTCAGCTCTGGGCTTCCTGACATATTTCCAATAGCCTTGCTCAACACTGCCCGCCTGGTGTGCAGCATCTCTGAATAGCCAGCTCACACGTCCAGGAATTCCACAGGAGCTCGGAGGCCTGGAAATCCAGAGGAACTGAGGGTTTCCTTTGTACGTACACATGGACACCAGTCAGTGAAAGAGCTCCTCCATGAGAGGAGAGTTTGTTGAAACCACCTGAGACCACAGGGCAGTGGCAGGAACACTGCACTAGGAGTCAGGAGAGGAATTCCCTCGATCTTCATTCATGTGGGCTCAGATGAGCCTCTTCCTCTTTCCAGACCTGTTTCCTGTTCTGAAAAATGAAGGGATTCCCCCATTCAATCAATCCACGTTTATGTGCTCGCTCTGGTGACATAGCTCTCCTTGACTAAGGTAACAGCTGAAGGAAACACACAAACACCACACTGAACAAATTAGTCTGGAGGTCACCAGAGTGTCTGATGTCAAACCAGTTTTTCCTCTGGTGGAAGTGCCTAAAGAAGTAAACTGATACATCCTCATCCCTCTGAAAGCCCGTAGTACAGTGAAGGAGAGTAGTTAGGCCTAGGGCAGCTGCCCTAGGAGGTTCTGAATTCTCTGACAGCAGTTATCCAGCTCTATGGGATGCAGAGTGGGGGCCTGGGTCAGGTCCTAGAAGAACTGACATCTAAATAGAGATTTAATACCTGAGCACTTCTTCGACAAAGTGGGGAAGTGAGGCAGAAGGAAAAATAGGGGAAGTAGAGAGTTGGAGGAATTTCGAGAAATTTCCCAATGTCTAGACATCATGGGATGAGAATGGAAGAGGAAGTGAGAGATTAGGAAAATCAGATCTCCAGGGGCCTGTGCGTGTCAGGCTACGAGTTTAGATTTATTTTTTCCTGAAGGCAATGAGGAGGCACTGAAATGCAGAGGGATAACACAATCACATACATCACTTAGATTTTAGAAATACCAGGCTGTGTGCCTTGTGGGATATAGTTTCAAGAGCTGAAAAATAAATAAATATGTGGAAGGCAGAGAGACCGCTCAGAAAGCAGGAAGCGAGAGGTGATCAAGTCCCAAACTGTGTGAAGTGCCATGGCAGTGAAGAAAGGGAAGTGAAATCAAAGTATATAGTAAGGGCTGTTACTGAATGAGCATTTTCCATTTCTAACTTTCTAGGACTCTGGAGCTAAAGAAATCTTTCTGCGCTCATCTCACCTTCCATTTTTACCCACCCCTCCTCCCACCTCCCACACCCCACACACACACTGTGAAGTCTGGCTGGCCCCTCCCACTCCTCCACTGCACTGTGGAGGCTTAGATAATAGGTGTGGCAGCAGGCCCAGGCATTCCCGCCATCTTCCCCACCAGCACGTTCTGCAGCCTGAGCACTTGGCCGCCGCCATGAGTGTTAATTGGAGAGACATCTGAAGTGACCAGACTGGCTACGCTGCCACCATGATAGACACACTCCATCTGCTCCCACCAGGCACATCTCAGCACACACATGAGGACGGCCTGTTCCTTGTGCCCAGGACTTGTTAGAAGTTCAACTCAAAGAAGTTAGATTCATGAGCTTTTAAACGAAAAACAGCTTCAGGGAACCCTGAGTCCATATCCTTTGGTGTGGCGAGGAGGAAAACAAGGCCCAGTCTCACGCAGGGTTAAAGTCTGAGCCCGTGGCCAGGTCCTTTAATCCTGTCCTCTCCTCTTTGCAGGTGGATAAAATGTGAGTCTGGGAACTGTACTTCTAATATCATGGGTTGACCAATACAGTTTTTCATACATTTGCTCAAACTATTCACTAACCACCAGGTAACTGTGACTTTAGAATGGCAGTTTTCATTGAGCCTATCAATTTTTTAGAATTTCAAAATTTAACTAATTTTATGACCTAGCAGAAAGTTCTTCGTATTTTAATTTTAAATTTTTTGTTAGTATATGTTTGCAATACATAATAGAAATCATCTAGTCTAATGGCTCCTCCTTTGTGCTTATTTGTTTTATTCTGTTTTGCTTTAGTAGTAGAGCCTTTATCAGATGACTAAACTGAGGATCATAAAGGGAAACACTTGGGCTTCCAAGACATTATCAGTAAGTGACAATGCATGACTATAACAAAACTCTCAATACTCCAAATGCATATTCTACCATATTGTATTTGTCCCTCACAACAACCTGTAATGGCACCCACTCCCCAGCTGTGTCATTGATAGGGAGAGAGAAGAGGGTCAGCTCAGGGTTCCATAACAAGTAAATGGTGGGTTTATACCTTTCTCATTTCACACTTAAAGTCTTCCAGTAAATTCTTTTAATACTACTTGACCTTGGTGTAGCATTTTCTAATTACTAATGCAGCATATATAAAATCTTTTGTTTACTGTGAAGGTTTTGCATGCCTATTTTACAGAAGAGTTAGAGAAAAGAGAAATAAATTGCTAAATTATAAGGTAGTAAGTGGTAGGGTCAAGACGCAGTGGTCTCAATGTTCAGACTCCTGTCCAGGGACCGATGGACCACTAGACCCTGCTGTAATTGTTCATCCTGGAAATATCAGTGCAGGGTCAGCCCCTTTTTGTGAACTCAATTCCAGTGATGAACATAAAACCCCTGTTGCTAAGCAGCAGCATTTACAAATAACATTAAAACTTGCTTGATTGTAGTTCATCAACAAGGGAGATAGAAGTCATTAAGGAGACCAATCTGGGACTCATAATTAACTAGGAGCAAAAGCACCTTGAGGAACCAGTGGCAAATGAGGGAAGCCGGGCTTCTGAAAGTCACACATCCTCATGAAGCCCCATCTTGTCATTCTCTGTGTCTTAGTCACTTTCTTGTCACTGAGACACAATACCTGACCACACCACTTAGAGGAGGAGAGGTTGATTTTGGCTCACTGTCTGTAGAAGTTTCAGTCCACAGTTGACCAGCTCCAAGGCAAGGCAGCAAGGCACAGGGTGTGGCAGAGGACAGTTGCTCACTGCATGGTGACCAGAGGCAGAGAGAGTGAAGGGAGGAGCTGGGAAGGGAAAGAAACTCTTTTAGGCCAGGCTCCCAGTGACCTACCTCTCCCACACAGATCTCACCTCTTAACAGCAAGTCAGCAATAAGTTTCCATAATCCAGTCACCCTCCAAAAGCCCTGCCTATGAGCACACAAGGCTCTTGGGGGACATCTAAATATAAAACATAACATTCTGCTTCCTCAAATCCCAAGAAGGCAAATGTGTCTGGACCAGCCATGCAAAAGGACAGAGGCAAGGCTATGTGTCCCAGGCAATAAAGTCATCTAAGTTCTGCAGATTGGATGCCTTGGGACCAGGCAGCAGATCCTGGAAAATTCTGGTCATCTAGGCCAGAGGAAGATTCTCAGTCTCTATCTCTATCTCTCTCTATCATCTCTGTGGAAGGGAGAGAGCCAGGCCTAGGAGAAGCTCAGAGCTAGGTCAGCCCTTCCTTGTCCAGTGAACACACTCACAGCAGCTGAAATCCGCTGTGGTGGTCCCGAGACAGAAGGGCACGCAGGGGACAATGGAGCTTTACTAAGTGTGGCTTTTCATGGAAGTGGGCTTCGAATGCATTCTGGTGCAGCCTGTTTTTGATCATGTGGCAACTGACTCATTTGACAATGACAGCTGCCTGAATCATGGCAGCGACTAACAACTTTCCCACGACAATAACTGTGATAAAGATAATAATAACAGCAACAATAATTATTACTATAAATATTTTTCAAATAACTATTATTGCTTCAAAGACAACTAACACATAAAAGCAACTGTTAATCAGCAACCCCCCTTGCTGTTCGTTACCATATTTGCTTTTCACAAAACTCATAGGAGGTAGGCAGGGCAGAAATAACAGTCACACTAATTTTACAGGAGAAGAAACTCAGATCTACAGGTTAGAAGTGGATTGTTCACATCACACAGTGAATTAGCAACAGAGCAGCCAAGACTTGTGGCTGGGAGAATTAGAAAGTTTAATAATTTGGATGTGTGAAGTCCCAGAGAAGAGGGATGCTGATTTCCCTTTGGAAACAAAAAAACTATTGTCTATCATTTTGGACTGTGACACTGAAAAGCTACACTGCCTACTGGGATCCAGCTGTGCCTGTGGAGTGTGACTTAAGAGGGAAACTCCGAGAAGAGAAATTCTTATCTCTGGCCTTTGGAATAACATTCACAGTTGCCTTGGCCTTGGTTATGTGACAAATTTGATAAAGGAAAATAAGTAATGAGTAGCTGTGTGCAAACACACCTTAGTGTAGCTCTTAAGGTCATGCTTACATCTTTTCCATGTCTGTTCTCTGATATGAACTCCTTAATGTCCTGGACTTTTATTTATCTTTTTCTTCTCTTTGTCCTTGGCATTGATTCCACACTTTATGTGGGATATATCTATTCTATATAGCAGTTGTTCCATATTCATTGAATTAATATGTGAATAAAGGAATACATGAATACGTTGAGATGTACCTGACTTCAGCACCGGAGATATGTGGGGCACAACTCCTGACTGCAATGACCTGCTAAAAACTTGGTCTCTTTGTATCTTTCCTTACTAGGGCATTGGTCTTTACTCCCTTGTAAAGTTTGGTAAGAACAAAAACAACACAGAGTATGAATGACAAGAGATGAAATGACAGCATACACCCCAAGGCATCCCTGCAAGGGGTTGCTTAATAAATTCCACTACCACTGCTGAAGCTTGTGTTAAATCTGGCAGCATTACTAACTGAATGAATACCAACCACCTGAAATGACGTCGACGCATCTGGTCCAGCCTGGCTGGATTCACATGTACAACAGTTTCAGTCTATTTCTGGGGCCTCACTCAAAAGCCTATTTGATTTCAATTCAGATACTCAAAAAGGGGCATTTGTTTTAAATTCAAAGGCATATTAGGTATCTACATAAACAGACCACTAAGTTAGGCAACCAGGGGATAAGACAATCGATCTGCCTGGCCCTTCTGTCAAGGAATTTATAATATTAAGAAGGACACTATGTAGAAGGCAAATGAATAAATAAACAAATAAATAAATAAATGTTAAGTAGAGTGTATTTGTTTACTACTGCTATTTAAAAAGTTAAAAGAAACTTAATGGCTAAGACAACCCCAAATTATTATCATATTGTTCTGGAGGCCAGAAGTTTGCAATGGGATCCATAGGGCTATAGAGGATATAGAAGAGAATCTCTCTCTCTCTTTTTTTTTTTTTTAAGAGAAGAAAAGACAAAACAAAACAAATAAAAAAAACCCACAAAATTTCAAGACAACACAATGGGAGAGTAACAATGGTTAATACATTACGTATTGTTATCGTTAAGTTAGTTATTCAGGGTACAAGATATCAGCATTCAATTGTCCAAGCATTACTGGAACAAACCTTACTCTTCAATGAACTAAGTAAAATCAGTAGTGTATCTATCTTAACCATCTTATATATAAATACAATTCTTTTCTTTTCCCTTCTTTCTTTTCCCCATTCCCCCATCCCAGTCTCTCTTTTCTTTTGACCAGTTTCTTTTTGATTCACCATATCTATTGTACATTTTGGATCTTGTTTACTCTTTCAGTTTCTCATACTAGGGAGACAATACGATGCTTACACATGTGCTTCCGGTTTATTTCATTTATGAGTATTTTCTCGAGTTGCATCCATTTACCTATAAAAGTCTCCAGTTTATCCTTCTTTATGGCTGAATTAGTACTCCATTGTATAAATATACCACATCTTTTTTATCCATTCCTCAGTTGATGGGCATTTGGGTTGTTTCCAAGATCTGGCTATTACAAATTGTGCTGTTATAAACATGGGTGCACATATATCGCTGTGGTATGATTTTTTGTAATTCTTCTGGGAAGATACCCAGAAGGGGAATAGCTGGGTCAAATGGGACCGCCAATCCTAGTTTTTTGAGGAATCTCCACACTGATTTCCACAGTGGCTGTACCAGTCTACACTCCCACCAACAGTGGAGAAAGGTTCCTTTTTCCCCACAGCCCCTCCAGCATTTGTTATTAGTTGATTTCTTTATAGTAGCCATTCTTTCTGGGGTGAGGTGGAATCTTGGTGTTGTTTTAATTTGCGTCTCTCAAATGACTAGCGATGTTGGACATTTTTTGTATATTTATTTGCCATTTGTATTTCTGCATCTGAGAAGTGTTTATTCATCTCAGATGCCCATTTTTGGATTGGGTCTTTAAATTTGGGAGGTCTGATTTTTTTGAGTTCTTTGTATGTTCTCGATAGTAATCCTTTGTCTGAGGAACAGCTGGCAAACGTTTTTTTCCCACATTGTGGGTTGTCTCTTCACTCTGTTGGTGGTTTCGTAGAAGAGAATCTCTGTACTTTGTCCCGCAGTGGTGGAGAACTATGGCACGTGTGCTGCAGCAGGCTGTTTGTTATCTTCAAGGTTCGCCATCACTGTTAAAGGCAATCTGCATTCCTCAACTTCTGGATCCTTCCACCATCTTCAAAACCATCACTGTAGCCCCTTCTCTCCTCTCTGACCTCCTGCTTCTCTCTTTTAAGGATGTCTATGATTGCACTGGGCCCATCTGGGTAATGCAAGGTAATTTCCTCATTTCAATATCCTTAACCTAATTATAGCTGTAGATCCTTCTACCATGTAAGGTAATATATTCATAGGTTTAGGGGATTAGGATGTGGGCAATATTGGATATCATTATTCTACTTACTAAAGAAACAATTAAGTGCTTTGGAAGCACAAAGAAAGCCAGAGTGAATTCCATTAAGAGGTGGTGGGGAGGATCGAGAAAGAAGTCACAAAGGAGGTGGCATATAGACAGAGCTTGAAGGATAGGTAAGATTTTGTTAGATAAGAAGGTATAAATGAACTATAAGATGATAATGATAAATTGTCTAGGCCATGCAGGACAGAACAGAATACCACAGAAAACCATTTGTGTTCTTTCTGCAGAAAGAGAACCTAAACATTTTGAGGACTGGCCATCCTTCCGAACAGTGTAGCAACAACGTAGATGATGTATAAGAGAGAATACCAGGACAAGGTGGCCAGTCTGAAGCTGTAATAGTGGCCAGACCAGTGGATAATGGTCAAACCATCAACAATGGGGCTGGAAAAGAGGGAAGAATTTAGATATTGAAGTTGTAAATTTGTCAAGATTTGGTAAGTAGTTTTATTTAGAAGGTAAAAAAATCCAGAAAAGAGGTGAGGAATCAGAAACACACATGCAATAACTTGAATTGATGACTTTGCTCAGTAGCTAATTAGATGAATATTTACCCAGTGTGTACGGGAACAGGAGTTGGGGAGGAGAGGGGATGAGTTCAGGTTAGGACATCTATAGGGTCTGAGGCACCTCTGAAACATCCCTGGGTGGAGGCATCAGCAGGTAGATAGAGCTTCAGAGCCTTAGAGGACCAACCTTTAGATGGACCTTGACTGAGGGATCAGAGCCCCTTTCATCTGACTGGCAGTTGTTCTTCTGGTACAAGGTTCACAGATCATATAAATTTCTTAAATGACTGCTATAACTTATCCCACGGCAGCAGTAATTTCAGTTTTTAGGACTAAAAGAAGTGTTGAAAGAGGTCTCATTACTTTTCACCCAACCCCTAGACATAACATTTCCACATGTAGACTGAGGGAGTTTTGGTGGGTGCTATCTTCAAAGAAGTACAAACGGTACCCCTGTGTGCCTCTGGTCCAAGATAGCTTGTGAGGGACTCAGACCTGTGAACAGGAGCAGAAAAGGGTCAGTAAGCAAACAGAGGTCTGTCAGAGCTGGGCTTTTCATGCTCCATATGCGTGTGTCCAACCAAACTTTCCTTCTACTTTCCTGCCTCCATGGCTTATTGCCTCCCATTCCATTTCTGGTGTTCCTTCCTCCTTCCCGTCAAGGCTCACCTCAAATCCTACCACTTACAGAAAGCCTTCAATGATTCACCTGCAAGGAAATAATACTCTCTCTGCACGATTGTTTTTATGTCTTGTCTTATTCCTTGCCTGTTCTATTACTTTGCATTATAACCCTCTGATCTTTTAGGGTCTTTCCTTACCAAAATCAGAATTTCTTGAAAGCACAGATTCTGTGTGATTTATTTCTACGAGCCCAGGAGTACCTTACATATTGTCTTCTACACTGTCGGTGTTCCACAAATCAGGGTGAATGAATAAAAATATTCAGTATGTATGTTATCCACTTCTCTCTCTCCCTGTTCTTAATAGGTAGACTTCATGTCACCTCTTTATAGGTGGGGATTAGTTCTTACTAAATTTCCAAAATGTCTTTCATGGAGAACTTTTGAGTGATCAAAACTCTACCATTGTTGAACTTGGTTGTGCAGATGACCTGTGACTTATAGCATGGAGAGTCAAAGTAATGAGGCCTGTGATGGGGTTATGCTGAGCAAATATGCCATGAAAGCTAATAGATAGCTCAGCCCTGCCCCAGGGGCAGGAGAGCAAAGCCTCATTAGACTCTGTAGGGAAGAGGATCTGGACTAGAGCAGGAAAATCTTGCTTAATTGAACAGACCTTCAGGTTCCAAATTCAGGGGGGAAACTAACATGGGTACTGGGTACAGCAGAGAATTCTGAAGTCCTGGTTATTAGACTTGGATTGATTTATAAGCCCTGTGACCAAATTTTTCATGACTCTCTCATTCTCATCCTTCAAGTATCAATGCAAATGTCACCTGCTCAGAGAGGGTTTCAGTGACCACCCAAACTACAAAAGCACTCCTTTCATCCTGTTATATGTTATGATACTGGTAGAGTCTATGAAATGATTTGCACATTTGTTTATGTGCTTATTTCCTGATTCCCATACCAGAATACAGATAGATTGCAGTTTGCTATATTCTAGGTACTCAGTATTTGTCAGGGTATAAGAAGAAGAGAGGCTAAGAAATTTGTTTCTTGTCATTATGCAACATTTCATTTTGTATACCCATTATGCCCTTGGAAAGCATGAAAAGAAATAAAAATTTAAGGCCCCACTGTTACTATAATGGTTCATTCTTTGGTATATTATAAAGGCTATAATTTAAAATGTATTTTCCCTATTAATCCAAGATGATCTATGGGGAAAGTATTATCATTCTTATTTTACAAGTGAGGAAACCTGAAGTTCAGAGGGGTAAAGTGATTTGTCCAGTGTCTCACAGTTGGACTTGGCAGAGGAAGTGTTCAATTCCAGGTCAAGTGATCCCAAGTCTTATGCTTTCCTAGTAGATTTACTCCTGGATGCATTTTAGCCATGAGTAAGGTAAATCTTGATACTGCATGAGAAACTGTTTGTGAGGCCAATTTTCCGGTCTGCAGTTGCTAAGTCTTCCATGCTGGCATAAGCAGGCGAGTTCGCCAGGTCATTTAATTCTTCTGTCTGTTAGTGCAAGCTCAGCCCAACTAAGGCAGAACACAGAGCTGGGACACTAGCTCAGAAGGAGGGAATGCTATGTTGTAAGGTGGAAGAGTGTCAAGATATCTCCTACTTTCTTTTAAAGACAGGAAAAAATTGAGATCCAGAAGAGGAAGCAACTTACTAGTTCTCCTGAACGTAGGTCATTCTGGCATATTCAACATCTTTTGAAGAGACGAGTGCAATTGAAAACTCAATTTCCTGCTTTGGAATAGGCGAGCCAGGGTTGCATTTCCCATAGCCTGGTGGGTAAAGCCTGAGTTGATGAGACCACAGAAATAAGAGCCCTTTCTCGTAAGGAGGGGAAAGAGTGTGATCCTGGGTCCCTCCGGGCAAACTCCATGGCAAAGATGCTCTCGGGAACATGAGGCTGAAGTTGCCATCCCTTGAGGAGTGAGTGTGACAGCCTCAGGGTGTCAACATGCCCTAGAGATGATGAGGTGTACTACAAACAGGCCAGGCCCTGCAACTCTGCATACTCAGAGAGTCAGAAGAGCACCCACAGGTGCACCTGAGAGGTGCACCCAGCACAGCACCACTCTCAAGAGCCCCACACAGGGTCAGCCCCTGGGGGACACAAGACACAGGAGATTATTCATAGCCTCACTGAAAACAATGGCCTTGTGTCACCTTTTTCTCATGTGTACACACACAGGACAGCCAGGGAAATTAAAGGTGATGTCTTCTGCGACAGACACTTATACTTTGAAACATTAATTATTGTGTTCTCTCTGTTTCTACAGAAACGGAGTACTCTATCAGTAAACAAGGCAAGAAAAGGTGTTTTCTGTGTATTTTTTTAATATTAACCAGTATTTTCTCTAGTAGGGCTTAAAGTACGCTATCCATAACCAGCATTTTAGTATGTCTTCAATGTTTTCATGAACAGCACACGAGGTGGCAGACCAGGCCCTCCTTCATTCATTCAGCAGTTAATTATCAAGCTTTTGAGCCACGACTGTGCTGGTAGGTGCTGGAAACATGTGAACATTTCTGAATGAAGGGAACATGGAGGCTCAGGAAGATGGTGTGATTTGCCTGAGAGCACAGAGCTATGGAAGTGGTGACATTGGAACTGAACCTCTGTGCTACCAAGTGGTTCGGGGATCTTCTCTCCCTTACCCATGTCTCATTGCCCATCTCTCCACATAGAAATGCAAAGGGAGGGTCATCCCTTTCCTGTTGTCTTCTCTCTCTTCCTTTATTCTCCTGATTTACATATTGCTAAATGATGAAATTATACAGTACATAATTCCACAGCAACTCTGCTGCTTAAAAAAAATTGGGAATGGAGTAATTAGGTAGAAAGGATTCCCAATTAGGCACTGGATTCTGTTTCTAAAGCAGTAAATGGGGAAAAGATATATTTTTTTAAACTGTCTCTTGAATATATTGCCATGAAATTATTGCTACGCAGGAGAGCAGCTCCACGGCTTGGAAGTGGAACTCTGAGCAGGCCTTGAAGTGATACTCTGCATCTTGATTTTCTGCCTACTTTGAGATGCTAGGACTTAGACTGAGATACTCCAAATCACAATCTTGTGTTGCTGAGTGTTTGGGCCTGAAGGGGATTGGAAGCGCCTCCAAAGCCAGGCCTTTCAGACTTTCTCCTGTTCTGTATCTTATTCCTCTTTCCTCCTGCCACAGTCATTCATAGAAACCAGAATTCCTCTCCCTCAAGGGATCATAGGAACTGGAACTCCTCTCTTTGAAAGCAAATCATAAAACCTAGAAAGGTCATTCTTTTACCTCCTCTCTTCTCTTTCGAAGACTCTCATGTGACAGTTATCCTGCTCCACATCCAGAAGGAAGGGATGTCACACAGAGAGGCCACGGAGATGCTGAAAAGATAAAGTCTTGCTGGATTTCCCCCTCAGACTTACATTAAATCACGCCCTTTGTCCAATCACATTTCTACATAGCTGCCCATGCTTCACTGAACCTAAGCCCCCTAAAATTAGTTTTATCTGAGTATTTTGGTGTCCATTTTTGAAAGCTCCCACAAACTTTGATTAAATATATTTGTTATGCTTTTCCCTTGCTAACCTATCTTGTTATATGAGTGTCAGATCAACCCCTTATGATGAATAAAGAAAAGGTAATACTCTGCCGCTGCAGCGATCTTCAGATTTCAAAGATTGTCTCCTGTTTTAGGGTCTCTACCCACCAAGGTGGGCAGTCAAGTGCACTGCTTTAATCCTAGATGTCTTCTGTGGTTTTCTTTGCTCACTGTAAGGTAGGAAATGTGACAGAGAGAACATTGATTTTTGACCTGACTCAGTGAGTCCTATGTATTTTAAAATCAAATAAACCTTACTCTTAGCCTGTTTCAGAAAGGGCTTTTGATTGCAATATTAGATTTTGTTGTTCTGAATGTAGACAGACTTCAGGAGTCTTACAATCTCCTGAAGAGTAAGATCCCCTCTCTCTCTTCCCCCCTCCTCCCTCTCTCCCTCTCTTTCTCCCACCCTTTTTCCTCCCCTCCCCTTTCCTTCTTTCCTTTCCCTTGTTAATTCTGGTGCAAATATTTTCTACTCCAGGGGACACAGGTACAATTCCTTGACAGAAAACTGCTCTTTCATTTTGAAAATGCTTTAATCAGCCTTTTGCTTATTATAGAAGGACAGGGCTGAGACTCAGTTTGGAGGTGTGAGTTAAGCCAATGAAGAGATACATATTTTGTATAATGATGGATGTATAGCAGTCTCTTCCTTACACTGAGATGTCTATATGCATATGAAAATATTTCTACTTCCTTTGAAGGGTAAAAGGGCAAGGGCTTTGGTGATGGGATTAGAGAAGGAACTATTTTTAGAGAGGATGAAGCATAAGGGTAGTGGCACCAGCAAGGAACTCCCTCTGATTGTGGGTGTCCACACAGTCAGAAACGTCTGATACCAGTTGGAAGTTGCTTGCTATTCTACGTCCCTTCCATCACCCACATCTTACACGAGACTGTTATACAACAACCTTGTGTCCGTGGAGCAAGAGAGAGTGAACAGGTCAGGACGGAGTTTGATTTCATGATCCTAATGAAGAGGTGTGAAGAGATGACATCATTCACCAAAACTGGTGACAAGGAAGCCAAGGAAGAAGCCAAAGTAGAACTTTAGAGAACAAAATGCCAACTGGCCGGCAGCAAAGATCATCTTACGCTAAAATCCTCCAAAGTATTACATTTCTTGCAAGATGAAAGGATGGGAGCTTGGTATTTATTTGTATATAACGGTTAAAGTGACAGGTTAGAAGGTTTAAGATACAGGTCTGGGTGGCCACCTAAAGATCCTCTGGCTTCTGTATTGGTTAAAGATCATGGTACTTGAGAGGTGTCACCTGCAGAGGGCTGGCCAGGCTCCTTTGTCCTGGGAAGCGACACAAAGTGATGGAATGTGACTGGGCTTTCCAGGGCTGGCCTCAAATTCCTAAAATGTCACCTCCAAGGTGGGTGGCCTTGAGATCCTCAGTGAGCAAATGAAGGTTGAATAATCCCACCCCATAGGGTAACAGTAGGACAATGGGAGATAGTGATTTAAACTGGGTATCATACTTTGGGAAGTAAATGAAAGATTTATTCCCTTGTCTAAGAGAGGATATTTACAATGTTCAAGTCACAGAAGAGTTGCCATGAAGAGTTGACATGAGTTCTAGGACATTGTTAAAGAGAGAAAAAAGCATAAATCAAGTTTAGATTGAACGTAGAGGAGCAGGTCTTGTGGCCCTCCAGGTCTTTTTATGCCAAATAAAATCATAAAGGGTCCCGTAACTATTCACAATGGGATATTGGCTTTGCCAGTATTTTATTTAGTTGATTGTTTTCTGGAAGATAAGATATCTACAGTATGGGCTCCAATAGGAAGCCATTACACATTTTCCTAAATTCTATATATCCTGGGATAGACTATGCCTTTGTGATACTGGCTAGTAAAATCTGCCATGTCTTTAATAGGTAAAAACCACAAAGCTAAATGAATTTGATGCCAGACCAAAATAGAAAGCTTAGCCAACCCTTTGAGGTTTACTTATCTTAATATTCGCAAAGAAAGCAGAGCTTTTCCTAGGAGTTTCTTGCCAAGATTCAGAGTGAAATTACTCGAAGCACATGATGTGAGAATCATTGACAAGAATCCACATGGGTATTTAGACAGGCATTACTTTATACTTTTATCAATTAAAAATGTCTAAGGCCTCAATTTGTAGTTCATTATATGACTTTCCCAGAAAGGGATCAGAGAATCCACAGGCAAAAGGCAAGAATAACTTTCATCTGTGGTTTACCAGGAAAAAAAAATATATATAAAGATCTAGCCTAGGTGGCTTGAAGCCATGAAGTCTAACCCTCTAAGCCAACCCTCTAAGTAACACAAGTAGATGTGGAGCTGCTCTGGGACATATGAAAGGAAGGCCAGGACTTTGCTGTGGAGGAACCTGGAGCAACCAAGTTAGGGAGCCATATTGTTTGGGTATGGTTTGAGGTATGCACCCTCAAACAGGGTGCATTTTTGGGGGAGCTTCACCACTGTGGTGGTACTAAAAGGTGGAGAAACCTTGAAGACGTGAGGCCTTATGGAAAGATATTGGATCACTGGGAGCAATGACCTCAGAAGGGATTAAGGTAGTTCTTTCTCTTGGAAATACTTGGTAGCTCTTGTGAAAAGATGGTTATAAAAGAAGCAATCCTGGCCTCTCTTCCTCTACTTCCTGGTTCAAGATGTGACTCTCTGCCCCCACGCGTGCTCCTTTCATAAGGTGATGCCACCCACTGGTAGGCCTCACCATAGACTAAACCAATGCACTTTGAGCTTACAAAACTGTGAGCTAAATACACCTACTTTCTTCATAAGTAACCCATCTCCAGTATTTCATTGTAGTGATGAAAAGATATATAGCAACTAATACAGGAAGTGACTCATTTGGGCTCATACTGTGGCAGGTGTGAAACTGAGGCCTTTTCTCTTTAGCTGGGAAAGAGTGAAAGAACCAAAAAAAGTGAATAATAAGTGGGAAAGGTCAATCCTCAGGACCTGGAAGCACTATGCTCTTCAACTCTGAGAACATATCACATACTTCACAATTCTAGGCTCCTCATGCAGGACATCTACACTAGGAGAAAGAGTGACGAGATGGATCTTCAACCATCAGATTTAAATATTGACTTCCTGGTTAGACAGATGTGAAGAACAGGACACTACGGGAAAAATAACCTCCAGAGGAAAGGAAACAACAAATCCCATAATATGAGAAGACAACCAGCAAATATTCTTTAAGCACCTGCTCTCACAGAGGCAATGAATAATCCCTTCTACATTTTTACACTGATGTACAATTTTCAAAGATCTTTTCACGTTGACTATTTAATATTTTATAAGATCCAGTGATATAGTGGTAGCTGGCATCATTATCCTTATTTCAAAGGAGAGGAAACTGAGGCTTGGAAAGGTTAAGCAATATGGCTGTGGTCACAGTTAATAAATGGCAGCTCTCCTATGATGACCATTGGGTGATATGCAGAAAACAGATGAATAGGTATTGGAAATCTTTCTAAACATATGTGGAGGCTATCTGTGGACACACCGCTGGAGGGATAAAATGGATATCTCTGATATATTGTGAAGAGTTACACTCCATTCATTCAGTATTAGAAATTTTGATTGTATTACACATAGTGAGTAATTATTAAAGCTAGACACTAATGGCTTTGTATGTGCCAATAATAATCATAACAGTAAGTCTATATTTTCCATATACCACATTAGCCTAGTAGTATGGGGCCATGGTTTTTGTCCCTAAATTGTCCTTGTCTAATCCACACTTGTACATCTACAATCCCCATAAAGTCCTCTCTAACTGTCTCTGAGAAGCTTGAGGAGATGACTCACATGTGGTCACATATACAGCACCCACTTGAAATATTTCATTTTGCTCCATTTCCTTCTGTTGATTCTGGTGATGGACTAGGGCACTGCCATTCACATTGGTACCCTCCAATCATTCAGAGCTATTTTCCCCTCCATATTAAGATAGCATGGTTTTCCATGGGCTCTAAGTTGGAGCTGCCAGATGCTCCTAAAACTTGCAGACTTGTAAAAACCACCACTGTAGGTTTATTATAAGTGTACTATTTCCTAAGCTCTGGTATGAGTTAAGGTAGCAGGCCGATCAAAAGAAAACAGGCATAACACTGAGAATGAATGGTGCCTCTTCTCTCAACATGGCGCATTTCTGTGGAGCTTTCTTTGGGCTTTCATCCCCTTTCCTGAGAAACTTTCCTTTCTTGGCCAACACTGCAAATAGTCATCTGCTGAACTCTTTTTCAAACAGATCTCAATTCTAGATGTCCTCAATCTAGCTTTGAAACTTTCTTTTCTTTTTTTTTTCTTTTTTTTGTGTGTGGGTACCAGGGGGTCGACCTCAGGACCTCGCGCGCCAGCAGGCGCCCGTGCCGCTGAGCGATATCACCGGCCCCTTTTTCCTATGTGGGTTCCGGGAGTCGAACTTGGGTCCTTGCGCTTGCCGGGCAGGCGCTTAAGCCACTGAGCCATCTCACAGGCCCTCGAAGCCTTATTTTCTTATCATATACAGAGGGCTAGGGGAGCAGCTGGCAAATACAATTGAAATACGAATTAACTATGGGGCAGAGTCTTAGGCTCTGAGATGAAGACAGTTTACTCTCTGATCTTGGTAAGTACAGGAAGCATGGACAGTTCCAGGGACATGAAACACATCAGGCTGTACTGCACTATCCAAACATAAAATGTATGAATGTCACTGATGTGAAATCCATTTCCATAATTCAAATGCTCAGCCCAAAGGCTAATTAAGCAGCCTGAGTCCTGGCTGAACGGAGACCTCCCAGAGGTGAGTCCTCCAGCCACTTCTTTCTCTCATGTGCAGAAGCACTCAGAGATCCCTCACCAGAACAGCTGCCATCAGCCAGGCAGAATGCAACATTCTGTGTGTTCTTGTGCTCTTGGAAAGTAATGTAGACACCCCTTAAATAAAGAGAACCAAGGAGCAATAGATCACTTCCTGTGTCCACTTCACAAAGAAGGCAATATTTCAAGGAAGTAGATGTTTTACATCTACATAGTTTCCACTTAGCCTCTGACCTACTGCCAGTGTAAATCTGATGACTGCCCAGCTGACAGCCTCCCAGACAACATTCTTTTCCAATATCTCCCTAGGAGGAAAAAATGTGTGGGGGGAGAGAGAATCAGGCTGTGAGGGTCTCAGGCAAGGTCTGAGTCTTCCTCTCTCTGAACAGAGAAATGGTAGTAGTAACATAATCATGACATAATCGACGACCACCATTAAGACGGGGAGCAAACTCCCAGGCCCTTAACCTATTACTCATCAAAAGCATGATATGTGCTTTCTTCTGAGGCAGTCAAGAATTTAAAAGTGGTTTTTATTAAAAACAAAACAAACAACACCATGACTCTTCACGTGGGCCTATAAATTCCCAGTAGGTAACTAAAAGAAGAACAAAGCTTGACGTTTATTTTGTAAAACTCTGGATCAAATCCTTCTCAGCCCTGCATATAGGTCTGTTGGTCACTTAGGGTGTCTGATCCTCTTCATCAGAGTGGGATACTCCAGCTACTGCTCAAGCTGGTGTCCTTTCCCTCTCTTCTCTCTTACTTGCCAATTACAGCTTTTGCTTATAAATTCATAGCGTCACCTTCATTTTAATTTCCCTTATCACTAAAGCAAGGACCCATGGTAGCAGATGACAAGAGTATGAGGTAAGAGAAACTGAAGGGGGCACAAGGAGGAAAGAGAAGGTGGTGCATGGCTCTGGGATTGTCTTTCTCATGGTCCTTCCCACTTGGTATCTCCACAGGAGTAGGAATTGTCAAGAATTAGTACTGCAGTTTGTTCTAAAAAGCTACATGCTTTTAAAGTTAGTTCTCGATCTTATTTCTAGCTATCAGCAGGCCAACAGTGCTAAGTAAATGCACTAAGTACAATGCATTTAACACCTCTGTGTCTCCCTTTCTTGTATAACAAAGGAAACGGTGCATTTATTCCACAGACAAACATGGAGCACACACTCTGCACCAGACTCTAGGTTAGTTGCCTTGAAGCTGAGGAAAAGAGACAAAGGGATAAACAAAACACAATTCTTTCTATCATATTCTTGCTGGATGACTTAATTCTTGAAACTTTCTCCTCTCCTGGACAATGTGACACCTTTTTCTTTATGATCAGACACAGCCCAACCCCCTGCCAAATTTCATCTTTCATTGCACACACAAGTATGTACTCATCCACTGTCTCTTACCATCTCACACTCTGTGTTCTTGCCATACAGAACTACGGAATACATGTGCTGTGTAGAGTCCCTGAAAGCATTCTATTCCCATTCTCAAAGTACTATTTCTCTAACCTTCCAAGTGCTATCACAGTGATAATATTACTTTTATCTTTATCCCTTGATTAATGGCTGTATCACTGAGACTTCCATATGGATAAGGCTCATATCTGCTCTTCTTCAGCGCTCTCTGCAGATCCCAGCATACTTCAGATATGCACCTGGCACTCAGTATTTATTAGATGAATGAGGTGGTGAATATTTGGCTTGTATTCTGATCTTTTCCAACAGATTCTTTCTAGGACTTAGTTAGCCCAATAACCTCATTTTATAGATAGGAAAACTGAGTTCCTAAGGGAAAGAATTTATTTGGGATCACACTATATGTTAGATACAGAAACAGAACCAGGACATCTATTTTCTCTATCTTCTGCCTTTGAATGCCTCAGCTTCTGATTCTTGGGCCTTTGGATTTAGGCTGAATTATACTGCCGGCTTTTCTAGTTCTTTAACTTGCAGACAGCAAATGATGGGACTTCTCAGCCTCCATAATCATATGAGCACATACATACAGAATATATAAATAAATAAATATATAATTAAATAAATTATATAAATTTATATATAAATAATTATATAATATTTATTATATAATACATAATAATTATATAATAATTATTATATCATATATAATTATATTATACTATATTATAATTATATTATATAATATTATATATATTATATATAATAATTATATAATAATTATATAAATTTATATATATATATAAATAATTTGCTCTGTTTCTCTGGAGAACCCTGAGTAATACACTTGGCCAGAAATCATATGCCAGACTAAAGGATGGTGAGATGGAATGAAGCCCTACTTGGTCACTTGTAAGATCCTGGTAGGGAAATGGAGTTTCTCTACTCTTTTCTCTACCCTTCCATTTATTCGTTCATTAGGATACAGTATACCACTGGGGGAGGCCCAAGCTTGGCCTCAAGATATATGCATAGTTCCGTGATATTAGACACAAAAGAAAAGAAATAATCTAACATCTTACAAGCTGAAAATATGCTAACCATTGGGGTGTCAGGGAGAAAGATGCTAACATGGAGGAGCACAGGTCAATCCCAGAAAGATATGAAATAAAGAGGGAAATGTTAAAACTGGGTATTGGATAAAATATAGACAATAGAGTCTGGGAAAGAGAGCTAAGCAAGATCAGAGATGAAGGCAAGATCACCAAACTACATGTATTTGGGTAGAAATAGCAATAAACTAGGAGGAAAGAACTAGAGAACATGAAAGTGAGAGCACGTACTTCATAGGTAGGCTCCTGGGGACAGGTGGATTGACACAGCCAGCAATTAGGAGGAGGAGCTTGGGCCCTTTGCTGGGCCTGATGGGCCTTGAAGTCTCTTTTGTGGATTGGAATTTGATGTAATACTAATGTACCCACCCCTGCCTATCTAAGTAAGTTACCATAGGTCATATTAAAGCAGATTTGTGGCTATGAGCAGGTCCCTGGACTTCACAAATTCTTCCAGTTGCCTGAGGACTCCCAACTGTGCGGATAGAGAAGGCAAGGCAAAGAGAGCTGCACTGAGAACTACGGATGTGGTGGGGAAGTGGAAACCAAGCCGACATTTGGTGTGTTGTAGCATTCCCAGCTCTGGTTTAACACAAGCGATGTGTTTCGCTCACAAACTGGCACTGAGAGCTCATTTACATTTAAATAAGAGGCTTGTTAATGCCAGCAGGAGGACTCTGTCAATGCCAAGCATGGCTGAGGATTCCTGCCAAGGAGTTTCTAAGAGCATCACTCTAGGAAACTCCCCCAGAAGAGAAGCAAGCGTGCCTTCTCATTAAGACAGCTCTACCACAGTGACATTTGCCTCAGAGCAGCAAGCCTTTGGCTGGGCTGGAAGCAAGTTGTTGAGTCTTGGAAAGTTATCTGCTGCCGAGACAGTCATTTAGCTCAATTTGGCTCCACACACACTCAGAGACCACCTGGCACGAGATGCCTTGGTCGGAAACATGGTTAATTCCTGGCCCCTGGCCCCTCCCAGTCATGTTGGCAGAGCCAGGTGTTACCAAGAAGCATGTGCAGAAGGCCATGTTACAACATAAAAAAAAAGAGGGCATAGTCCATTGTCAGACAACTTTTATGCTGGAAGATTTTTCCTGATATTAACAAGAAATATGTTCCTCTTGAGCACAGATCATGCAATCAAATGCCTACAGGTGCCAAGCAGGGAACATGGCTCAGCGAAGGGGGCTGTTTGTAAAACCCTCAGAACTATATGAGATCATGCTAACCTGGGATATACCTCTTTTGTCTAAGAGGGCAAGTAATACTCAGCAAAAACTGATCTTAGGTTTTATAAATATGGATGATGCCCTATGATGTTTAAAGAATAATGGAGCAGACAGGTCATTAGACAAGACTGACAACACAATATATAAGTACTCCTGGAAATAAAAAGAACTACATAAACACAGAAAATTAATAGTGATACACAACCTACTGCTTACGAGTCACAAAGACAGACACGTAAGATCAGAAATAATCTCACATATTTCAAGCTGCAAATACGCTAGCCACTGGGATGCCCAGGACAGAGATGGCCAAAATCCACATGTTGGATTTTGTGTTTAGGATACAATTAAATTGATGTTTAAACTCAGTCTGAAAAATGAGCAGAAGTTAACCCAGGCAACGATGGGGAAGGAGAAAGGGAGGAATCTATTCAAAGGCCCCGGAGCAAGACAGAGCAACATACATGTGAGAATACAAAGGCAATTCGATGGAAATAACTTGAAATTCAAGATAGGAAAAGGATGGAGAGGTAAGTAAAGACTAGATTGAGAAGGGCTTTTCAATCCACTGAAAGAGTTTGGCCTTTAGCCTCAGAGCAATATGGTTAAGTAGAGGAGTGACAAAGACTGATGCCAGAGGAGCCCCCCAAATGTTGTGTACCCCAGTTCTTATAAAAGAAGCAGCACAGTAGGAAAAAAGAGTTCAAGGACTTCGAGTCAAAAGGACTAAGGCTATGCTTCTAGCTCCCCCCACCCTGTGCACAGGGGGAAACTCGTTCACTTATCAGATGGAAAGAGTACACGCCAGTGTTGGTGAACTGATGGGGAAGAGGAAACTGTCATCCCTGCTGATTGTACGGGAAACCAGTGAGCAATTACAACCTTCTTGTCAGGGATTTTGACAGAATGTTTGAGAAGCCTTATAAGCATTCATTCTCTTGGTCCCTGCAAGAAAAAGATGAATGCTAATAATTAGCTACAAAAATTTTCAAGGTACTGTTGTTTATAAATGCACAAAATGTGATTTAAGTAATTGATAACTAGACAGTCTTCACATTTTTTATATCATCAAGGTCAGTTTGGCTTTTGTATTTAAACAAGATTGGGTCACCACTCATCTCAGATACAGTGGAGACCTTGTGACCCAAATTCCAATTATCCAGTGATTCTTCTTCTCCTAGGGGTCTCTGGCTGCAAATTCTGTTTAATTCTCCATTCATACTCTGCGTTTTACCTCACCCCTACTGCCTCTTTTCTATAATGTACGCAATTGTGTGATACAACACAGACCAAATATCCTTCACTCCCCTAGGAACTAGGGCCCCAGGCAAGGAGCAGAGTCAGCTTTTACTGAGGGTTTGGGCAATAGAGAGGTTGACATCCCAGCAGAAATCCACCTTCTTCTGAACTTTCATATTTCCTCATTTTAAGCTTCTTTTCAATTAATTTGCTTTTTATTTTCCAGGATTCTTTATTCTTCAGTTCCTTTTCACCTTCCCATTCTTAACTATTTCTCTTCCTTTATATTTTTCAAAATTCACCTGGCTTACTACTTCTCAGTTCTTACACTTAGCCTAACCTGAGACTCATGAACGTCTTGTACTCAGGGCCTTGCTTGTTAATAACACAGAAGTGTCACTAGGCCGTGATTTAAGATTCTCCCCACTTCTTAACTCCCCAGTGGTGGAAGTAAACAGAAGGAAGTAGTGCAAGGGTTTATTTTCTCATTTATATGCAGTATACAACCTTCTTCCATTTTAGAAGGTAAAGGAGTAATAATAATTGCTTGTATTTTAATACTCTTATAACCCTTGGAAATAATCTCAGTGTCCAGGTGTTAAAGCATGGTACAATTATGGAATGGAACACAATAGAACCACTAAGGTGATGTTGTAAAGCAGGTATGGATTGTTCAGGATATGAATAGAGGTAAATGTTCAGCATATATGATAAAAGCAAAGATGAAAATATAAAGCAATATACTACACTGCCACTTAAAATGTATACTCACTTGTATGCATGTAAGCAAAATGGTTATATCTAGAGTAGTCTTCTTCAGTGAGAGTGATTTCCCCTACAGGGGGCATTTGGTAGTGTGGGATGACCCTTTTCTGATCATTACAAATAAGGGAGAAGGCTGTGCTAATGGCAGCTAGTGCCTAGAGGCTTCGATGCTGCTCAACTCCTGCAGTGTGGAGGCCTAACAACAAAGCATTATCCAGCTCTAAGTGTCAGTAGTGTCAAGGTTAACCAAATCTACTCTAGAGGATGGCTTCATGGAAAATTAAAACTTTCTTTTTTCTTGTCTGTACTTTCTATTTTTCTACAGTGAGCATATATAGATTTTATCCAATTTTTTAAAAGTACATTGAGTACTTCTGAAACAGATCTGGAGGGAACACTTGTATTTTTGCTATGAAATAAAAGCACTTTAGTACAGTGCCTTACGTTCATTTCCCACCACCATCTCTTCCTCTAAAATCACTTCTTTAAATTGGGGACCCAGTACTCCAGAAGTAGCAGTTGACTTCCTCACCAACTATGCTAATACTTATGCTGTGCGACATGACCCTAGTCTTTGGGCATTGTAATTCTGAACTCAGTGATTTGCTGTTAACTGAAACAAGCAACTTACTAGAACTAAGGAGGCAGAGCAAGTGTCTGGTTGGAGGAGACAGCATGTCTGGTACAGCCAGAGTTCCAGGTTACTAATTCTCCATTCATGGAGATCCTTTACATTGTCTCAGAAAACCTTTGCAAGGGAATTATTCTTGTCATCAAAGCATGTTTGCTTGGAAGTTTAATCACTTGAAGAAGTGGTTTATTGCCCCCACAGACTCATCTGCTGTGAATATTAGTCCTAATTAGTAGCTGAAATAGTGATGATTTAGCAGAACTTCTGTATTTGATGCTGTGGTTTTGGGGCCAGCGTTCATAGTTGAAAAGTAAAAGGTAAATATCTTTGCCGTGTCATGAATCCTTTTTCCTAATTCCCAAGGAGCTGAAAGGTCTTTAGTGGTCTGCTTTTTCCTTTGACCGTAAAACTACTGGAAATTTAGAGATTATAGAAATGACTCACACTGTGGGAAAAGTGTATCCCACAGTTAAACAGGCTCTGGTCGATTTTCCAGGGGGGACTGTGCCTCCTTGTGAATACTCTAGCTTCTCATGATGAAAAAAACAAAATCTCTCAGAAAGAAGAGGTTTTCCGTTTTGCCCAAGAATACAGGCTTTCTCTGAAAGTAGCATGTGTTGGGTGATCCCAGCCACCATCAGGTTGGCTGGAGGAGAGAGGGATCTGAGACTGCTCATGGACTGTGCAGAAGAAAAAATAATGGTGGAAACTAATAGAGACTGAAGTTAGAAGGTGTTGGCTAAGGCAGGGGATGACATCTTCCAAGACTTTGGAAGGAGAGAGTACAGAAAACATTGGGACTCCATCCTGCCTGAAAGGCTTGTCCTCATGCAATTTTGGTTACCCATCATCTGCCATGAATGTGAGAGAAGAGATGCATTTGATCTCAAAAGCACCTTTGAACAGTACCCTCTACTTCCGTTCCCTGAAGACATCCTCAGAGCATCATTTCTGCTCCTTTCCATTGTCTCTTTGAGAGGAGTAACTACCAGTTGTCTGTATTGATGCAGTCCACATGGAGCAAGGCTCTGACTTTCTTTGCTCTATGCAAATGCCACTTGTTTCCCAGGAGACAGAACTAATAAGAATAGTCTAGAGGGAAGCAGAAGAAATTGTTGACAGCCTAAAGATATGAGGACTTGTTTCTGAAGTTGCAGAGCTCCTGAGTAAAGACAGCATTTATATCCAGGCTCAAGCCCTTAACGGTGCATGTCGGGGTAACACCGCAGAGCTCAGGCTGGGAAGGGAGAGTGTTGGGTCCTCACCAGAAAAACTGTGCCAGGTCCTTTCTTAGATTTCAGTATTACTTACTGCATCTGTGAATAACACAGAACAACAAAAACAACACCCAAGAATAAAAAAAAAAAACATACAGATAAAGAAAAAAATCATTGCTAAACTTAAGGGTATTCTTGGCACCTTTCTGAGTTCTCCTCCCCTACCCTTTTTCTCTGTCTCAAGTGGTTGTGATGTGAGGAAGTCATTCTGTCCAGACTGTGAATGGTAACAACAGCCCAGAACTTTTCCACTGTACTGAGGAAGGAGAAAAAGGGCCAGAGGAAGTAATATTAGTCAGTATTTAGTCACACTTGAGAACAATGGGATAGTTTAGGTTGGCTCAACATCACATATTGTGATCTCATGATGGCCAACAGGAAGCCCTTTCAGTTGGAAAATTTCATCTAGTGTTTGAAGCTATTCGAGACCCTCTTCTTCCCTCCGCTCAACATAGTAAGGAATATAAAATTGTTTTTCATAGGCCATGCACACTAAGAAAGGTTTTGGGAAGAAAAATAATGGAGTGAAAAATATACCAGAGGAAACAAAGGACAGGTCTATACTGGTCCATCTTCCTTTCTCCCAGAGAAGTGTAACTGCCTCCTCCTGCTTTACAGCCACACCTCTGCCTCCGTTTCTTTTAGGGAGATCTCTGGAAAGAGCACGTCTAACTTTTACCACCCCACACAACAGCAATCATTCATTCATTCATTTACGCATTAAATATACTTTTGTATGCATTGACTATGCATTTATTCAGGCCTGTTTTATACCTGGCACAGTGCTTACATGGATGAGTACAACATAATATGCTTTGATGGAAATTTGAGTAGAAGAAAAGTAAATTTTGGCTGCATATAACTCTTTTAGTATATTTGCTTGTTCAAAGTCCCATAGAAATACATAAGAGTGACAAACATCCTTACAGAGGTCAAAGAGAGGAGATTTCCTGGAGGAGGAAATATGGGGCTGGGTCTTGGAGTGTGAATAGGGTCAAAGATGAACAAAGGCAGGACAGCAAGGGACAGAAACGATTTTTTTTCCAGTTAGCACTGACAGAAGAAGAATGAGCTGAGCTTTGTTCCCATTTCTGCAGAGATGACTCAGCATTTTAGACAGGCAGGAGCAGAGACGAGAAGTGAGGGAGAACTTGAACACAGTCTGGGAAGTGAGAAATTACAGAAAGTGGGTTAGAAAGTTGTCTGTGTAAACGTGGTCAGTCCAGCTGTGTCTGCTAGCTGCTAGCGTGGAAGGTGGGTCACATGATCCACCCAGAGACCGGGAGTCCAAGGCTGTCCCTTCCTGATGATGACATTTAGAAGGGACGGCTGTGGGGTCCTTGCGGAAGATCCTCGGGTTGTAGGGGTACATACACATATACCTCAAAGGGAGAGGGGAAGCATTGATAGTTTCAAGCTTGTAAAGTAAATGGTCTATGAGAGTGTCAGGGGCCTATCGTCAGGTCTCTGCCTAGAATAAATGTTAGCTTTTTATTTATAGCCATGAACTTTTCAGACAGATGTGGGCTAGGTTGTTGAGAAATTTCATCCAGTGTTTGAAGGGACTTGAGATCCTCTTTTCTCCTTTACCCATCACAGTCTAGAATTCAAAAAGAGTTCCTCAGAGTCCATGAGAAAAGCATGTGAGTGGGGTTGTTCAAATGATGCAGCCTTAGGCTTCCGGAAGCCGTGCAAGACTTGCTCAAGTCTTTTAGTGCTAGGTTTCAGATAGAGTCATTGTGTGCCAGGAATTTTGTATAGTTCTCAGAAAGTGTCAAGTTCATGCTGGGGAATTTGAATTGTGTCTTTGGGGTGAAGGCTATGATCAGGATATTGGGGTATTTGTAGTAACTGAGGTTCAATTACCAGGCTGGTTACAGGGGAGGATGGTTTATAGGTGGTGGTGAGGGCGTAAGGTCAGAAAGACTGAGACAGACAGATGAGTGAGGACTCCCTGAAATGATTTCCTAGAGAAACAAAAGCTTTGACTAGGGCAGTGTAGAGCAGGTGAGGGAGCCAGGTACAAGGAAGAAGGGAAGAATTAGTGTGTGATAATGAGGCAGAGGAACCTGGGTTAAAATTGAAGCCTGTATACTGGCGGACCCAGTAGACATACAGACTTAGTTAACACAATCATCCCATATTTGCTTCTTTCCTCTTCTTAATGGGCTCATTCCCTTTGTAAGAAATTGGGAAGGAAGGAGAATCTTTGATCTGAATTTAAGAATGTTGCTTGTGGGACTTCATGTAGAATTCTACACCATTGTTAGTTTTACACCATCCTAAGAAAAGAATGAGTATTTTATTGACTTTCTCAGTAAAATAGCCAATGCAGAAAGGGATGAACACTTTGCTTTGGACATGAATCTGGGGAGAGGTTGAGAGAGAATCAATTTAATTCCATTACATAATCATTTATTTAGAGTCAGTGATATGCCTGGCCATAGTAGATACTTGGAACGGATCTACATTAATGATTTACACTTCAGAGGAATTGTAATTGTTTGGGTATGCAGACATATACACAACCAAGAAAAGGGGTGTGATAGTTGGCACTACAATGAAAACCTGGAAGAGATTGTAATCAGGTTCAGTAAGGAAAAAAGTAGTGATGACTTCACAAGGGAGCGTCTTTGTAAAGGATGCTAGAGGCAGAGAATTGTGGGAAGAGACAGAAGTGTACTCTAATTGCCTGACCCACATTGAAATCTTTGCTTTCCATTTTTCGTTCATTTCATCTGCATTTACTAAAAGAGTTGCTTCCTGGATTCGGTATAGAAATTCAGAGAAGTACTACTAGGGCTTCTCTTGGCCCTCTCTCACAGTCACCTCTGTCTCAGATATACCAGGAGGTACCAGGAGTATTACTTTCATTTCTTTCTTTTAAAAAAATTATAATGTGAAATATGTGATAGATCCATAAAACTTATTGTAATGTATAATAAAATGAATGCATAGAAGTCTACAATCTAACTGAAGAAATGGGGTACAGACATTCCTCGTTTAATGACCGAGATCTGGTCCTGTGAGTAGATCATTAAATGAACTGGTCACTAAATGAGGAAGTGTATGTAGTATGTACATTACAATATTTGGAACAAAGAAATGGTCAAAGGAAAACTCCAACTTGATGACTTTGCTTTTATTTGCATAACTCTCACATGCTACACTTTAATGTATAATAACACAAAAACTACAGTACTGTATTGTACAGTACAATCAACAAAAATTACAGTACTGCATAAACAAGGTATACTGCATAAAAAGACACTGAAGTTCTATAAACAAGATGTACAGAACTGTACAAAAAAAAGATGGGTTGTAAGTCAGGGCAGTGGATTGTGTGTCCAAACAGTGTGCATTTGTCGTAAGTCCGAACAGTTTTTAAACAGGTTGTTGAAAGAGCAATATCTGTATTGATAATACCACTGAAGTTCCCCATCTCTTTCAACAGTCATATCTCCTTCCTTTCACCCCCCCAGCAGTGTGTGTGTGTGTGTGTACCTTTAAACAACATAATTTATTTTACAATTTTTCTATGAATCATGTCATGCGAATGTTTTTATTCTTCCATGACTTTTATCCCACTCCATATCATGCTCCTGAGGATTAATCATATTCTTTTCTGACATGGGATTTACATTACCCAGGCTGGTCTTGAACTCCTGGGCTCAAGTGCTCATCTCGCTTCAGCCTCCTGAATAGCTGGGACTGTAGGTGCATGCCACTACACCTGGAGAATTGATCATGTTGATTTATTCAACTGTAGTTCATTGATTTTCACTGTTGCCCATTTTTCTAATGTAGAAATAAACTCTTATTGGGTTACCAATTTTCCTTGAGTGGCCACTTGTGTGAGTTTCAATGTTTTGCTATTATACCCGCCAGAGCTCTGAGCATCAGTATACGCCTCTGGACATGGAAAAGAAAGGACTAGCTAGGCGCTACAGTTTGGATCTGAAATGTGCTTCATAGGCCCGTGTGTAAAAGACTTGATCCCCCAGGTGGCACTATGGAAAAATGGTAGAAACTTTAAGAGATGAGGACTGCTGGGAAGTTTTAGGTCATTGGGGAGTGGCCTCAAAGGCTACAGTGGGACTCCGGTTCTTCTCTCTGCTTCCTGTACTCCACGAAGTGAACAGCTTGCTGTACCGTGTGCTCCCCATCGTAATGTACTGCCTTATCACAGGCCCAAAAATAACAGGGCCACTGACCATTGACTGAATCCCCAAAACTGTTAGACAAAATAACCTTTTCTACTTAAAAGTTGATTATTACAGAATTTTTTTTTTACAATAACAGAAAACTAACACACTGGGTAGAATTGGCATATCTTCATCTCTATTAGATAACGTTGAATTACCTTCCATAGTGTGACAAAGTAAAGTTTCGGTATTTTTGTATGTAAATACCCATTATTCCGTATCTTCTCCAATAGTTGGCGATCCTACACTTCTAGATTTTTGCTAATCTGGTTGATACAAAGTAGTAACTCATGTTAATTTTATTTCTCTCATGACTAATTTAACTGGTTTTTCATCCGTCAGTCATGTATATTACTTCTTCCAAGAAATGTCTGTTCTTGTATCTACTTTCTATTGGATTTTCTTCTCTTTTCCTAGAATTAAAAAACATAAAATTCTAGACAGTAATCCTTTTTTAGTTTTATGTCTGACAAATAGCTATTCCCAGCTTTAAACTATTATAAGTCTTGTCATTAACTAAATTTCTTAATTTTAACAGAGCTTTAACTGTCCACTTTTCTGGCTATAGCTTTCACAGTTTATATTTTGTTCAAGAAATCCTTTGTAACATAAAGGCCATAAATATTTTTAATAGATATTAAAGTTTAGCCCACAAGAAGTAAGCACTGGGTAGTATTTTTTCCATGTGAAAGTAATTATCCCAGTATCTATGCTTTCCAGAATAAGGTAGAATTTCATCCATGTCAAATTACCATAATTGGGTAATTTTGTTTCAGGATTCTCAATTATGGTTCATTTGTATATTTGTCTTCTTAAAATACAGGTAATATACTGTCTTAATTCCTATAGATTAAAGCTTTATTTGATAAAGAAAATTATCCCTCCTTGTTTTTCAAACATTTTTGTATTTGGTTTTCTATGTCAATTTTAGAATTAGCTTAAGTCCTTGAAAAATTCTACTGAAATTCATATTAAAATCTCATTAAATGTATCAACATAGTGAAGATTTACACATTATTTTCCTGTATTTCAACACGATACATATTTCCATTTACTGTGTTTTAGTAAAATTTTATGATTCTCTCCATTTTAGAAAAGACATTTGTAAGTACTTTATGTTTTTGTTGCTACTATATGTACTTATTAAAATATATATTATCAAAGCCTGTAGCTGTTACCCATATATTAATATACCCAAATGGATTTTTCTGGGTATATTGTATCTAGCAAACTTGCTAAATTTTTAAAAATAATTTTGCATACTATGTTGAGTTTCTATAAAGTTTTCCATAGTTATATCATCTATCACTAATGGTAGTTTGATTTTATACATTTCACTCTTCATATATATCATTCATATTTTGATTACAGCTGCACTGACTAGAATCTTCAGTACAAAGTTAGATAGATATGGTGATAATGGAAATCCTTTAGTTTATGATTTTTGTTAGTTCAAATGTATCACCATTTGAAGCAATTTTTGCATAGACAGTCTTTATTTGGTTAAGGTATTCTACCCATATTCCTAATTTGTTAAGATTTTATTTTTTAAATTACAAATATCTACTTTATTTTGAATATACTGAGATGCTATTTCTATTTTTGTGTGTGTGCATATGAGTGAGGGATTGAACCCAGGGCCTAGTGCATGCTAAGCATGTGCTCTACCAGTGAGCTACACTTCCAGCCTAAGACTTTTCTATTATGTTCTGTGAATATGGTGAATTGCATATATACATTTTCTAATGTTCGACTTCTTTCATATTCCTGAGATAAATTCATTTTTATTATTAATTCCTTTGTCTGATTTTCAGTGACTCAAATTTTGAATCTATACTTTTGTGAATAATATGGCCATTTGCCTTATAAATTAGTTTGAGGAGTGTTCACTTTTTTCTTACAGTAATTCCAACTTTAATGGCTAGTGAAATTTGCATGTAAAAATCATAACTTCAGGTATTTTCTTATGGAGAAAAAATTTTGCTCATTGAGGTGTAATATAAATAAAATGCAACAATCACAAATATATTGCTTACTACATTTTCACAACTGAACACAACTATCTCACCAATCCAAATCATCAAAGAGAATTTTACCAACCTAGTACAATGCCCTAGACTTGCTCTCGTGCTTCCCTCTAGTCAAGATTTTTGGAAGGTTTTAAAATCACTGTGATTCATTTATTATTATTATATTTTCCAGGTTATTTTTTTATTTGCTTTTGCTAAGTTGTGATTTTCTAGGAATGTTTCATCTACGTTTTCAAATGAATGAGGTGGCTCATGTTTATGCTTATATTTTAAATACCTATTTATATGTAATTATTACCTATTTGTGCTTTGTTTCAATTTTTTTCTTGACCAATGTCTGAAGACATTTATAATTACTTTTTCAAAATGTCAAAGTTTTGGGCTTTATTTCTTCTACTATATACTTACTTTCTATGTATTTAATTCCAGGGTTTTTTTAGAGGTTTATACTAAAAGCTGGAAACAGTTAAATTACTAACCCTAGTGAAATTAAAAAGTTACAATCCTATTGTGTAATAAATGTGAATGTAAGGAACTTACAGCCCTGGAAAAGCTTAAATTCAATGTTATGTAAGGGGAGGGAGAGAGGAGGGACACAGAACACATGAACTGGACAGCAGATTCGGCGGCCTTGGTGCAGTGTTCAAATTTGCATCTCTATCTAATCTCTAAGGCGATTCTTTTCCTTTGGTTTATTTTTCTAAATTAACTTTATTGGTACATTTTTGTCACACATAATAGTCACAGTCATCAGAGGGAATTTATACCTGTACGTGATATACATGATATATCTTAATTCTTTTTTCTTCCCATTCGGCTCCCTTCCCTTCAACCCTTCTTTCCCTCCCCATTTATGAAACTTTGTTTCTATTATTTTCCTTCCATTCTTTTTTATTTTTTTATCCCTATTCCCCTCCTTCCCTTCCCCGCCCCCTCCCTTGTTCCTCTTCTCATTGGAATATTTTTTTCTTAATTCCTGATGTCTACTCCCCAGTTTGCTCCTTATTTACCATTTGGGATTCTCACACAAGAGAAACAATGCAATATTTAAACAAGTGTGTCTGATTTATTTCACTTAAAATTGTGTTCTCAAGCTGTATCCATTCACCTAAAAATGTCTCCAGTTTATCCTTCTTTATGGCAGAGTAGTACTACATTGTATAGAAAACCCACATTTTCTTTATCCATTCATCTGTTGATGGGTATATGGGCTATTTCCAAGATTTAGCTATTATAAATTGTGCTATTATATACATGAGTGTGCATATATTGCTGTGGTATGATGCTTTTAACTTTCAGGAAGCTACCTAGAAGGGCAATAGCTGGGTCAAATGGAACCTCTAGTTTTAGTTTTTTGAAGATTAATTTCAGTTTTTACATTATTTTTATCTCTCCCTTCTTCTCTCAAATAGTTTTTATTCTATTCTTTTTATAACCAAAGTTGAATGATTAGTTCATTGATTTTCACTTTTTTTTACATAATCATCAAAGGACTTACATTTCTTTCTAGAAACCATTTGAGCTAACTCCTACAAATTTTAACATATAGAATTTTTATTAGTATTTACTTCTATGAGTTATTCTTTGAAATAAACTATTTCAAGAAAGATTTAAAATCTGCAAATGTAAATTTAAAGAAATTTGCCTTTGCTTATTCATTCTGTGCTAACTTCAACATGATCCCAATATTTGATCTATATAAAAGATGCTTTGAACTTTTTTGAAAATTACCTCAGAAAGTGATGAGTATTAGTAAATTGCTCATCTGTACTTCAAAAAAATATAGCTTATTTTTCATCTGGTGAGGTTGGAGATTTTTACATATCCACTAAATCACGTTTTTAAATATTGTCCAAATTTATCTTGTGACTTTTTTATTATTTGGATAGTTGAGGAAGTCAAGATAACCTACTCCGGTGGTAGATTTATTTTTTTTTAGTTTTATACATTTATCTTTTATGCACTGCAGTGATATCATTAAATTACTGAAGTTTAGAATTTGTATTCTTTATGGAATTGAACCATCTCATCAATAAATAATCTTTCTATATAATAGCATTTTTTGTCTTACAGTTTGTTTTCTCTGATAGAAATATGACTACACAAATTTAGTTTTGTTTCAAGTATACTTATTGATAAAACATTCATTTACTTTAACCTATGACTTATAGTTTAGGTATGTCTCTTTCATAGCATAAAGTTGGACCTTGTTTTAATCCAGTCTAAATTTTTTAACTTTCATTTTCAGGTTTTAACCCATTGCCTTTATTTCCTTTGCACCTGTCCTAACTTTTCTTTTTCTGTACTTTCAAGAAAATTTGCTTTATTTACCCCTGATTTGGCCCCATTCCACTTCTTCTGTTGATTTTGTTTATAGATTCTCTTCCTTTTAGGTGGCAACTATCGAAATACATATAAACATAAACATGCCAAGTTTATAGCACTACTCTCAAATCTACAAACATCTTCCAAAGATTGAACTCTGATCATATTTTTGGTGCATGTTCTACCATTGCCCAATATTTGAGCTCTATTTTTGTATCCCCTTAGGTTAAAAAAAAAGATTGTCCTATATCACAGTTTATTCGTTACTCAGCTACTATTTTCTGTGTTCACATTCCTGGTTGCAAACTCACATGCCTTCTTGGTTTGTTTTGTTTCTTCTTGAAATATAGCTTTGAGAATTTCTTTAAGTTAAGGTCGAGGGATATTATGCACTCTCTGTTTTGTTCACTTCTAAATGTCATTTTTCCATTATGAAAGTCATCTGTATGGCAGCACTGGACTGAGAGGATGCCAGGACTCAAGATCCAGCCTTGTCATTATTTTATGACCTTAGGAAAATGCCTTCAGGTCTCTGGGTCTTAGTATTCATTCACAAGCTCAGAGCATATGATCTCTGAGGGCTCTTCTAGCTCTCACACTCCATAAATAGGAAGAAATGAACAAATGCATAGTCTTAATGCTACCAGGAACAGAAGGGAAGTTAACAAAGAATATGAAGTGAGTAATTGAGGAAAACAGGGGAAAGACAGGCAAGATTGCATCTTCGGTGTCCTTTCTTTGTTTACAACTTTCTTGTGAGAAGTCATTAATATCCCAAGTCTCAGTGGCTTAGCTACCATTTGTCTGTCAAAGGTGTACAGGTATCTTGCAACCGGCGGCTTTAAAAATGGTGACTTCCTGCAGAGTCCTCCTACTTGCGGTTGCCTGATGTCCCAGCCTTAGTAGCTCGAAGCATGATGCTGGAGAGATTAATAGCCTAGACCTAAGCAGGAACCAGAATGGATACTCTTTTCTGACTTTCTTGAGAAGAGATTCATACGTGCTCTGGTTCTAGTTATTTCTAGGGTTTAGTGGACTTGGTTCTGCAGATCTGCTACTTACAAAAGTGAAAAGGACTTCTTAAATGAGTGGTGGTCTTGGGTTGTTAACTTTATTCTCTCTCTAAATTTTCATCTGGAAAACAAGAGTAAAATAATCATAGGACTATGGATAGTGATGTAGCACTATTGAAAATGACGCAAGTGCAATGTTTTGAAAATGTTACTCTTTCCTGTGTTTGATTCTTCCTTTCTCTTCCTCTCAGTGATTTGCACGCACATCTATCAGCTTAACTATAGATTCCTTGACAGTAGAAACTACGCTTTATATGTGCACTGCTCCAGGTGCCTAGAGCAGAGCAGATTCTCAATGTTTGAAAAGTATAAAGCACAGATAGAATAAAAATGTGAAAATGTGAACCAGCCAGTTGTTGATGAGAGTAGAAATTCCTTCACCCCTCATCTCTAAAGTACCCATCTACTTGGCTCCAGCTTTACTTGGCAGCACAGGGCAGGGCAGCACAGGAGGGAGGGAGAGAGAGGGAGAGAGGAAGAGACAGGGAGGGAGGGGGGAGATTTCAGAGCACACACACAGACCTTAAGCTCATCTGTACTAACAGTGGAGGAGAGAGGGCCCTTCATACTCTCCTGGCATCGTACTGGCTTTGAGAGACATGCTGGTTCTCAGAGGACCATATGGAAAGCAAATGATGTAAGAAATGAATCACAGAAGAAAAGGAAACAGATTATCTGACTCAAAAAGAATTCCACACATAGGCAAGTAAATGTAATAAGCAGTTTATTGGATTTCTAAATATAATAAAGTAGTTGCAATTCTTTTACAGAAAAAAAGGAATATAATTTTCATATTCATTCTTATAAAGCATTGGAAAAACATAATTCATAGAAGAAACTGATAGAAGGTAAATAAAAACATGTTTTGATAGAGTTGGATAATGTATAAATACAAAATAAAACAACCAAATCACTTACTTATAACAGATTTTCTCCCTTTGTTTTTTATAAGAAACCATGTGTGCTATTCTGGACCTATCAGTGATTGTTCATGATATAGTGATTAAATGAAATTTCCTCAAAATAAAATAAAAAGCAGAAACCTATATTTTAAGAATTCTATGGTTCTGTCAGTGTCACACATGTGAAAAAAATCATATTCTCTACAACTTTGTGAGGCTTTCCTTAAGTTAGGCAATGTTAATTAGACTAGCAGAGGATCATAGCGGAGCTATAGTTGCGAGGAGCTTGTAGAAAGTGAGTACTCAGTAGACACATTCAGCACAGAGAAAGCCTGGCTTCTTTCTCTCCCTTCTTGTCCTTAAAATTCTATCCACATGTTAAACATCATTTTACCTTTACAGAAAACTATCTCTATGGCCACTATCAAAGCCACGTTATATCTTTCTTGGTCTGTTTTTTGTTTCCAAAGAGGAAAACCTCTGTATCCAAATTCACTTATGACAGTGGTGGAGAGCCCTCGCTGTCAGCACAGAAGCCAAGCCACCCCAGCCTCACCCCAGTAGCTGAGCAGTGGCTAACAATGCCCATGGGGGTAGTGTTGGTACTTTGCAATAAATAAGTGGGTTTTGGGTTGCAGTTTGGGCACTTGGTCTCTAAAAGTTTCGCCATCACTGATTTGTGATATCACACAGAGATTTTTTGAACTCTTTTCTAGCACTCCCAGCTGATTCTCTAAAAGGAAAAAAAGAAAATCACTAGTGGTGAATTTGGATAAGGTAAAAACAGCTGAGGAACATGAATAGGAGAGTAGATGTTTATAGTGAAGAGTATTACCCTCTCCAAGGAAACCCTTCATGTCAGAAAACGATGGCTACTAAAGCAAGTTGGTCACACCCCTGAAGTGATTCAACAGTGCCCCATGTTGTCCTCACTCCTGGTTCACTGGGGTTCCTTCTGTGGAAAGCAGAACCGTGGTTGACTGCAAAAGTATTAGATCTGTCTCCCTAGCTTGACCCTTTTACTTCCACTTGGAAAAAGTGGGTAGGCTATAGGACAACACTGTGACCAAGAGGACATCAAGAGCTCCCTTAGAGAAAGGCTAAGTGGACGTATCTCACTTCCCTCAAACAGAAGCATATTCAAGTGAATATGGAGCCAACTGACTTAGAAGGAAAAGGAGCGACTTGGCAAGTGTAATCTGCCAGCTGGTTGAGTCAGACGACACATTGAGAACAATCTTTTTTGAAATCATGTCCTCCCTTCAACTCTTCTACAATCGTGCACTGTCTACCTCATCCCATATACCTGGACCCTCTCCTTTCCCCACCACTTGGTAAGAATTCATCCTCCTAGGCTGTGTGGCTGCTTCATCAACAGTATCCATAGTTCTGACAGAACTATGAGACAAAAGCCATAAAATAGCATGTACTACTATTTTTAGGAGTCAGAGTAAAAATGCTGTAAAGATCTGGCAGGGACATTTGGCCCCCTGAGCCTCCAATATCCACAGCCAAGTCTTTTCTTTAGTGTTCTCTGATATTACCCTGAGAGATAAAAGAAGAAAGAAACATGCTGACATTTTAAACCCACCATGCTTAGTTTGTAAAATAAACATATGACACATATCCTAATACAGGCCCTGGCTCTATTAATTCTCTTAAGCATTTTTATATTTTTTTTCCCTGACTCAATGTTCCAAACTCATAAAGCTCCTATTTCCTTGCAGCAGAATACAGGAAACCCCAGCAATATGCCACCATTCTCAGGATAAAAATACGAAGTGCCTGTATCAGCAAGGAATGCTCAGGGAATGTGCTTGCGTCCCCTTTCATGGTAGCCACTTAGGAGGATACTGGAAATGAGTGACTCTCTTCCATTTGGCAAGGTTTCTTTATCTCAGCACCTACTTCTTCTGATGGTATGCTTTTGAAGGCTGAGCAGTGTGACTCTGGGTATCGTGTGTACATACATATGTAGGAATAACGTTTATGTTTCTCAGAATAGGCACTTTTCGAAGGCAGTAAGTCTAAAAGTAAAGTTAATAGAGCCTATATTTAGTGCTCATCTTCTCACTTTGCTGCTGTGTATGCTGAACAGAAGATCACAGATTTGAGTCAGTCTTTCAAAGAGGCCAGAGTTGGCAAATGGCTATATTCAGAGCTGGGGAAGTCTTGCCAACTCTACTGAAGCTGTTAAAAAGGCAGACTTGGAGAAGGTGCAATCGTTTTTCTCAAAGGTGACGGCACAGAAGGAGAAAAGCCTGTGACAAAGCCATGAAATAAAAGCTTGTGTGTACGGCTTGGGGAAAATTACTATCCTCAAGCTCTGCATCTTTGTGTCACATCTACTTTTTGGCACAGATCTGCTACTTAGAAAGTTCTTTCCCTTTCCTTCTTATAATTGCACATATTCCCATACTTAGCAGTAGAGAGAGCAGCCCCAAATCTGTTAAAGTAATGTTAAAGGTGTAGGTTAAAAGACAAAACAAAGCAAAAAAAAAAAAACAAAACAAAACAAGTAATTCACTGCATAGAGAACTTGCAAAAAACTCAATGATACAGCCAGCTGTCAAGGTTTTGCATCTAAGTTTAAATTTTCACTTAAGGCACATTATACTATATGATAATCTTATTCATGCTAAAGAATCAGACAATCATGTGTCATCTTTAATTCTATTTGCTCTTTGATAAGTTTCCTGAAAAAGAATGAAGACATAATTCAGGTTTTTAGATGGGAAATATTCTATCTCTGCTTAATGAGGAAATAAGTCTTGGAAAATTTGCTCATCAGCTTTCCCATGGGAATAAATGGGTAGTAAAAGAAAGAAAGTCATTTAAAAACGATTTTGCTGCTGTATCACCATAAAATATTGATGGTAACATTCAGCTTCCAGGGTCCTATATCTTTTTCATCAAGGATTCACCTCCATTCAGACTTTACTTTAGCTCAAAGGATGGCAAGGTCTACGCTAGTATCAATTTGCTAGCTAGTGAGGGAGTTTTTTTTTTTTTTTTTTTTTTGTGGGTACCGGGGGGTCGACCTCAGGACCTCGCGTGCCAGCAGGCACCTGTGCCACTGAGCGATATCACCGGCCCCTTTTTCGTATGTGGGTTCCGGGAGTCGAACTCAGGACCTCGTGCTTGCCAGGCAGGCGCTTACACTGCTGAGCCATCTCACCAGCCCAGTGAGGGAGTTTTAAGGCACTGTGACTTTTTGGCAATGTAACCCTACTACATTGACGCAGTAGACATTCATCTAGAAACTAAGCAGAAATTATATGGGGTTAGTAAAATGCACACACTGCCCAAATGTCAATTCTCCTCTTATTATTTCACAGTTAAAATCTGAAGCCATTCCTATTGTTGGTGTTTAAATTATGAAAATCCCCTTTCCTCTCAAAGTGTGTATTTGCAGAACTAAATATGTTGGACAGACACATTATAACTTGACTAAACTATTCTCCCATTTCTGGTTTATGATTGCTAAGTGAGGATCACTGTCACCCAAAGAAAAAGAGAGACGAGAAGGAACTGGAGGTTCTCCCTTTATATTTAGTCCCCCCCAAGAAAGGAGGAAGAGGAGGAAAGAGGAAGAGGAGGGGAAGGAGGAGGAGGAGGAGGAGGAGGAGGAGGAGAAGGAGGAATATGGAAATGTATCTGAGGAAAACTATCTCTTCCCTTTTCACATTTTCTAAGCTAGTTCAGAAATGAAGTTAAATAATTTGGTGAGGACAGACACTTGGACTTAATATTTACTCTCTCATGATGGAGGAAATGGATTTAAGAAAGCAAACTATTATTCCTGTGCCTCGGAATGAAGTAAAGCAGGTACAATACAAAATAGCAACACGATGCATCAATAATAATGGTCCAAGAACAGGTCTTTACCTTTTTCTTGACAGACAGAAACACAGAGGGAATCAAGTAAGAGAGATAAATACCTTAGTTCCCACTCCCACCTCAAATTGCTTTGGCATATTTTAAGAGATAAACAGAACCATTTCCTTTTTGGCAGCAACAAAAATGGGTCAGGTCTAGGAATTATTAATTTCCTGGCCTAAAAAGCCCAAGTGTTTTAAAATAAGATTTCTCTTTTAGAAGATCAGCTTTCTCGAAAAACTCTGTGTATCTGTATTTGAAAGACACCACAGTTGTATTTTCTATAAATCTGGTGGGCTATTACAGAAGATGGAAGAAGAAATATTTTCATTTTTTTTCTTTGCATTATGTAAATGTAAATCAGGGTTGGTGGCTGATTTATAGATATTTGGAAAAAAAAGTATTTTTTAAAGGGCTGCTTTTTCATGTTCACCTCTTCTTATCTTTTCATTCCCTCCAACGTGACATCAGAGTTCTACCTAAGTGGGTCTTTCTTCCGGTGTACTACTAAGCTAGATGATTCTGAGAAGTACTTGGAATGCTGCTTCCATTAATCCATTCCTAGGGTGGGGTAGTCCATCTATGCTTTGAAAAGTGCTTCCTGTTTCTTTAGCTGTAACATTCACCAACCCTCACAGGAACATGTGACCCCCGTCCAGGCTTTGAATGTCCTGCTGAGGTCTCCTGTTCCTCAGGTAAGAAGACTGGGAGAAGGTGAGAGCCCATTTGTTATTGAACGTGGCTCTCATTAATTCCAGGGAAAAAGGAGATGAATGACGATACAGGATACATGGATGACAGACCACGCAGGGAAAAAACCTAGAAAACTTACTAGATAACACCATTTCAAAGGTTTCTCTGATTTAATGCAAGAGATTTAATGTGGAGAAAGGATATTTATTCAATCTGTTCACAGATTTTGACTCACAGGAAGTAACTGAGAGAGAAAACAAGGAAATAAAAACCAAAAGTGCACCCCAAAAAGCATAGCCTCCTGAGGGATGCAGCTAAAGAATAGGAAGGTCAACTTGTTGAACTTCTACCTACAATGTACATGGAGGTCTCCAAGTAGGTTTTCTGGAAGCAATATCATACCAGACTGTTTGTGAGAAGGACATATTAATCACAAAACTGTAACAGCCAGAGAAGCCCAGTCTATAAAGCAACAGAGGCCAAATCTCACAAGTGCCATCGGTCTCATAGCATTTGTCCAGACACTTCAAGGTCACAAGTTGGCTGGATTAGAATTGCCTACTGCAGCAACATACACTTGATAGGCTCTCAATAAATGGGGACTGAGACGGAGGGACTAATAGGTACTGCACACCTACAGCCTCGTTTGCCTCGGAGGGGAGCTCTTCCTGCCCACGGGAGAGAGGCTCCTCTTAAGGATCAAGTCACCTCTGCACACCGCCGAATTTGAAATTATATGGTCTCGGCTGATGTTCTCTGACAGATTCAGAGAGGTTTTTGGTTAATGTAATGTAAACCAACTCTCTCTGGGGAAACTTACTGCCGTGTGCTTCTGTACCAGTTGTTTGTTCCTGCAGTCGCCTTTCCCCACCAACTCCATCATCGTGCTGATCACACAGAATACCTAGTGGTTTCCCACAAGATGACACAGAAGATGTGTGTGGGCTCTAAGTGACTGTAAACACCACAGTGCACATATGTATCGGCCACTGATAGCCAGATGGCCTCTACTCATTTCCCTGGGTGATTTCTAAAAGGGGCTTCAGGAGTCTGTGAGAAGTACACGTTATCCTCTGAGAGAGTGCAGGCCTTGCAGGCCTAGGCACATCCCCACATCTGCCACTTACCCGCTATATTGCTTTTGGCAAGTCACTTAGCGACTCTGAACTTCAGCTTTCTCTTCTAGGATCCGGCTATTAATAACCTTCCTCCCAGGACTGTTTTATGTGTGAAAGCAGTTTGTAAGCTCTCTTAGGAATTTTTATTTTACAGCTCAGAAAGCCACCCCCAGGCGCTGCTCAGGAGACTGATGGCAGATTCTGCCCATAGGGCTCTCTAATTCAAAGCTAGGGTACGAGAAGACACAGTCTTTGTCCTCCCAAACACTAAGGAATACTAATTAACCTAAAAATAATCCAGGCCAATAATGGAAGAATTTATACAGTCCTACATAAATAAATAGTCCCTTCCTTCCAGAATGATATCCTTTTGTACAAAAGAACTGATCAGAAGTAATGAGATTTTAACAATTCCACTATATTTTGCCTTTGAGTCTTCCTTGTGAGAGATGGAGACTACATACTAACATTTCTCAGCATTTTTAAAGTCATCAACAGCAGGTCATATTAATGAAACGTATCATTCATGGTTTGGTTACTGGGGGAAGGCATGAAGCTACCTGACAACTATTAGAACATTTAGTCTTCGGAATAAAAATGACCAACAGTAAAACTCATAAATTCTAATATCTGATCCTCAGAGAAAGATTCAGACTATTTTTAGGGATGTTTAAAGATTTTTATAACCTTCAGCTAACAAAAACAAAGTTTCTTTCTTAAAGTAATGCATTTCTTAAAAACAAAATAAATCTAATGGTAGGAAAATGGAGGAGGGAGGAGGCAAGATTTTATTATGTACTACAGGTTGATTTTCGTTGCCAAGAAGAACATAAGCTCTGAAGGCTGGTTCTGGTTTAAAGCTGGGAGAGACAGCTTGGAATGAAGGGGGATTGAGGAAGTGGAAGACCCCAAGGGCGGTGGGCTTCTTTGTGCAGGTGGTCTTCAAGCATTCTGAATTACTTAGCCTTGCATCCTTGCAGCCTTGCTGCAATTTTAACAGCAGCAGAACAGATGAGTGGGAAATTCTTTCTAACTGTGTTTCTAGAAGCACTTAAGAGACTAGAGGTGCCCTGCTTGTTCTTCTGCAGAAGTTCAAAAGACACGTATATTTTCTACAAGAGTGGAGGATGGAGCCATGGATCAGTAACAATTCATACATTTTATGTCATAGTAAAGTTCAGGGAGGGCTGTTTCCTGTTCATAGTGGCTGTATGGGATTATTTTTGGCCAACTCATACTCTCTGCCAATGAAAAGGGATGAAAGAAGCATGGAATGATTTCAACAGCTTTCCTCTGTGCCTTTTCCATCCCACTGATCCCGAATACATGGAAGGCTTTTTCCCTGCTAAGGAGGAAATTCCAGAATCTGAGACATTTTGGCCAAGACAGAATGTCTTCTTAGAAAACAGCTTGTGTGCTCCAATTGTGCCTTAAATACTCTTCCTTCAACTTCCAAATCAGGTCATGAATCAACTCACAATTTCTCATAAGATTCTATACCTTCCATGAAGCTTTACCTGCCAGTGGGAAGAATTACTCTTTCTTACACAACATTCTGCCCTGTGGTGCAAGTACAGATTGAACCTGTTTGATCTTACTGTAGTTGTCTTGAATCAAAGTTTCTTAGGATCTGATTCTCTTATAGTAATTTGTCAATGATTATTAAGATGAGATAAGAGATACAGATGTTGGGAGGGCAAAAATGAAGAGAAATTACAAACTCCTACAGATAGTATATAACGGACCATAGAGGGTAGTGGATCACTGGGGCTAAAGTGCAACATCTCTAGGTACAAATATTTGAGCATAGAATGAATGGAAATGAATCTGAAAGCCAAACAACCTGTAGGTATACGTGTAAAATTTGTAAAGTGTCAAGAACTCGCCTTCCAAATTCAGTGTAGGAAGATGGACAAAAAAATGTCTTATTTTTAAGAACCCAGGGATAAGGTGAAAGAGCTGTAACTTTATGAATTGACCATTAATTGGTACTATCATAGATGCATATGCATCAGTTTACTCTTTTCAGAATGACTGATTTTGTTATCATCCACAGTAATACATAATATAAAGTAGCAGAGCTGTTCTGCACTCGTGGGAAATCTAGCCTTATTTTATTTTCACTCCTCTTGGTCTGAGTCCTTGGCACAATTTCTCTTTGGGTGATTCTGTCGGTTTCCTTTGGGTGATTCCAATTCCATTTACTTTCAACTCCAAGAAAGTGTTTTCACCTAATTTGACCTGTAGTGATTGCTAAGTTTCACTGAGTAGACTGAAACAGAATTAAAACATATTTTTGGGTCTAACTGTTGTAACGAGAAGCAGAAGAATAATGGGAGTTGACACTATGTTGAGAAATTAGGAAAAGCCGAAAGAGTTGGTGGTATCAAGCCTAAAAAGGCAAAGATTCAGACTTAACACTGGTTTTGTGTAGCTTCACAGCCAAAACATACTGTTGTGAGAAGTACTACATACTGGTCAGCTTTAAGATCTGCAATGATAATTGGTCAGGAAATTACAGAGGAGATTCAGATGTTTATAAGCCCTGTGATTATGTTTATCTAGGAATAGTACTGATGTTTGGGGTCAGCAAGATCATTCTATCCAAGTGTAGGTGACAGAACCCAAAAGACATGATGACACTTGTTTTATTCCTAGTAGAGTATTCTACTTCTAGGATTGAGACCTAAACTTAGAAGCTATTTTCTTTGCTAACTGACTGAATGCATGTATGGCTACCTAATAAGGCTTCTGCTTCAGAATATTAAGTAAATGACCATCAGTTAGATAAATAAGACTTCTCTTGTTCCTAAGTGAGTGAATATCTTGGAAAACTTAATGAAGTCATATAGTAAGGAAAACTTAGTGTAAGAAGCTTAAAGTATTACAAAGGAATTAGCTGCAGATTTTCCCTTTTTCTCCAGTATACATAACTATTTGTAGAATAATTTTTGTTTTTAATGAAGGCTAGTAGTAGAGCTATTTATCAATGCATTAGAGACTGCTATGAATTAAATAAAAATCAGAAATAAAGAGGACAACTTCTAGTAACTTTAAAAATAATTTCAGTCTGTTGATAAAAAATGCATTTTTTGTATAGCTCTCCATAAAAGAAGTCACACCCACGCTGGCCAACTAAAACAGAATCTGCAACCTTTTTCACATGGAGCAGGGAAGTATAATAGAAAATCGAATTACTGTCTCTCTCTTTTTTTTTTTTTTTTTCTGTTCTCCAGCGAAAATATGTGTGTACTCCATGCTCCAAGAAAAATTCTGGTACTGATCAACCTTCTAAAAATATTGTGATTCAACCATTAGGATTTAATATTATTACCATGAGTAAAGTGCTGATATGTGCTAAATGCTGGAAAGATAATAATTCTTCCTTGCTACAAGCAAAATTATCAAGTTTCAACAGAATAAAATTATATGCTACTGAAAACATAATCTTGTGGTCGAAATGCTTTGGATTTAAAACAAAATCTGAACCTACTCTTAGAAAGATTACTTTACATATAGCTAAGAAAACTAGATCAGTCATAAAAGAATTTGCCAGGAATCTATTACCTGAGTCCCTGATAAAAATTCTGTAAAAAATGAAGGTGGAAAGACTCTATTACTTCATCTTACTCTATTAATAAACACAACCTGAAAAGTTTGCCCATATAAAGGCAGGTTTTCTGGATACCACAAATATTTTCCAATAGTCTTTCTCCCCTTATCTAACCTGAATTCCAGAGGATCATAATGCATTGGCTTAATTTATGAACAGATCAAGTATGGCAGCATTAGTAGGTAGAATGGAAAGAAGAAATGAGAAGTCCAAGAAAGAAGGTAAAATAGAAAGGTGAGAATGAAGAACAAGGGAGAAATGGAGTGAAGAAAAAGAGAGGAGCATATAATCCTCACTAAATTATAATAGCTTTAGTCAATTATTTTTTAAAGATGTGAAATAAAGCTATGCTAACCAAACAAAAGCCTTTTAAGAAACAATTTCATTCTGATTATCTGTCAAGTACATAACTTGATATAAAATGTGTATGTTTGCACCATATTAATGACTTGATCAAATAAGGATTCCCAACATGTCCTATTCCCCATTTCATTAAATAAACAAAACTAAGGCAAATTAAAAATATAGATATGCTCAATGGGTGTTAATTCAAGTGACTGTCTTCATTATCTGACGAAAATAAGAGTAAGATCAAATCATAAAACACTAATAGCACCCAATAGGTTACTTTCTGGCATAAGAATGTTTTCACAATTTTAGGGACCCATGAGGTCCTTCCAAAAAAATAAGAGGAAAGAACTACTATTAAAATACATTAAGATCAAAAGTTTAGACTCCTCTGGATTTTTGTTCTTTCAATGAGCTTTCAATATTTGAGCTTTCAATGAGCAAATCATTAAGATTTGGGGGTTACTATTTCCATTTTTGAGTCTTCAGCAGAATATTCACTCTAAGGCACAATTATGGGTTACTTTCTGATTGTCTCTCATGGAGGCACACCAAAAGAGCCATCCCAGGAAGTGGACTTGAAGCACATTTTGCAGAGGTATATCTTTTTCAGTTTGCTGGTTTCCTACAGATGGCTAAAGCAGGGGGATAGAACATGCTGTCATATTTCATTCATAACACACATGTACTGTAGCTCTAGGCAACAGATGGACAATCACTTGTTTAAACTACAAATGTGAAATACTAAGGTAGAATAGCAATATTTCTAGAAATGTATATGAAAAAAATGTCTTTCCAAGCCAAGAGGAATGGTGAGAGGCTGTGAGGTTACATCAGTGTTTCCCTGATTTCCCTAGCAGCTGCCATAATTTCCCCAACACCCTTCAAAACTTGATAATGGAAGGATCAGGGGGCAGCCAACACAGATTTGACAAGAGAAGCCCAAACCATATCAAATAGAAGTAACACTGTTATTCCTGGATGGTTCACATTAATAGGATTTTTACTAAGTAAGAAAACGGTTGAAAGTTGTATTTTCAGAGCCCTGTTTCTCTTCTATAGCCTCATTGAAGAAACACTCTCTTTCTTTCTCTGGACCCCAGATATTCAAAAGTTGTTTCAACAGCAATGTGTTGATGACAAAAAAAAAAAAAAAAAAAAAAAAAGACCACATCCCATGAGCTGTACAGATATCAGCTTCTAACAGTCTTGATGCCTTACACTGGGACACGTGACTTATATTTGTGTATCACAGGCAATTTTGTCTGTGAATCAAACTCTGCATTGACTCCAAATGATCTGGGTATCCAAGCAATTAAGAAGCCCTATTTTGGGCTAGGGGTGTAGCTCAGTGGTACAGAGGTTTTCCTAGCATGCATGAAGCCCTGTGTTTGATCACCAGCACTGGAAAAATCTTATTTTGAAATAATCTGCAGAGTTTATAATATAGTGGGTTTTTTTCTTTTTTATGTCTCCCACATCATGTTACACAGAAATACCAAATAGTTGTGTTTTCAATAAGTTTTTAAAAACAGGTATATTTTTACAAAATTTTTGTTATAGACTCTGATTTTTTTCTGTTATTTATGTATTTAAATGATAACAATAAAGACAATATATCAAAAGACAATGTGAATATACAATCATTAGGGTAGTATGATCTTTGTATCTCTGTTATAGGCAAAATTTCATGTAACTAAAAAAGTAAAGAGTGACTTGGCATTGTTTAAATCAAATGATTAGTAGAAAAAGAATAATAGAAAGCAAAATAAATCATATATTTAAGAAATCCTAGAATAAAATATGGTAGGATCCTTTCCTTAGTAGACTTTGTGAAAGAAAAAATATCTAAATCTAAATATTTCTGTATATTATGTGTGCACATTCATTATTATAAAAGTATAAGTCTATATTAAAAAAGGGATTTACTTTAAAAATCTTTGGTAATGATACTCTGAGGTTATGTGATAAGAATGCAATATAAAAATTGTAAGAAAGTAGAATTCCGCTTGCAATGCCACAGATATGGACAGCATTTTCTTAAAACTTTTGCTTTTGACATGTAAACATTCAGTTACATAAGGACTTAAATGCAACAAACAAATAGGATGTTATTGCATTTTTATGGTATCATTATTTCATAAATTCTTCTTTTGGCAAAACATATTATATGACTACTTCTATACATAAAACCTATCCCTCAATAAATTGGACTCTTTGCTTTTGGTCTCCAAACAGTTTCCCCAAAATATTTAAAAGTAAACATGTTAATGAATCAATTCAAGCAGAATACATTACCACCCCAATTTTCTAGGAGTCAGTGCTTTTTGAGGTCATCAGCAGAGTCTGGCCTTTACTTTAGGGTTCAGGAATTCAGAGACAGAGCTCCCATTGTACCCTAAAACTCACACACTGCCCCTAAGTGAGTCTCATTATATTTCACATTATGAGAAATATAAGGTCAAAGATAAGAGAAGCCAGTGAGAATAGGACAATGGTCAAAGGAAGCTCATACAATTTATATCCTTGGCGATTCTAAGAAAAATTCCTACCTGATGAAAGCCAAGAAGCCTTAGAATAACTTAGATGAGCTGTAGTGATCACAAGTTTAAGAATTTCTCATTTTAAAAAATCACTTTTATGATGCTTCCTATCCCAGTGAAATAAATTTAACTGAAATTCCTGAGGCCTGGGTAGCAATTTAAAACATGCACTGATAATTTATCATTTTGGTTCTGGATGTTAAAATTTTAAATTAAAAAAAAAAATTCAGATGAGAAAACTTAGCACTTCATAGTTGTGAAAAAGACATTTGTGGAATAAGGGAAGGGTGAACAAGGAAATGTGTCTATATTTGTTATATTTGATTTCTTTAACTGCGTGTTTATGTATATATGGATTCATTATATTATTATTTATACTTTCCCGTATATTTAAAATATTGCATAATTTAAAAGTATATACTTGGGGAAGATTTGAAGAAAGGTTTAAAAAATCTTATCCAAAACATCTAATTAGTTTACAAAATGGCAAATTGCCACTGCTAAGCTAGGTGTCTTTCCTCAAATGAGACATGCTAGAACTTAATAAATATGGTTCTACAGTTGGTAAGCAAGTGTTTCCCTGGCTAATAAGAGTTTGAATAACAATTCTAGGAAGAATTCTGCATATTTTTAGCTCAGAAAGACAACTATTTTTCAGTGATTGTTTTTGCAAGTGTGGTGTAAATGTCACATTGATGATATGAAAATGTTTCCCGTGGTATGTAATTCAAGTTGCAGAAGGATTATGAGAAGAATAAAACTGTGGTTTCACACTCTTTTCAAGCTTTCCTCTCTTTTGAAGTAAATGAAATAAAGCAATACAACATCATTTTGTGTCTCCTGATTTACAATTGTTAGGCAAAAACAGACTAGGGACTAGGAAGATTCAAAAAAAGAAAAGAAAGAAATCTGAACTATTTTTATCAGTATCTTCCTTCAGAGGAAAAAGTCAACGTTAGTTGTGTTTGTATATTAGGGAAAAACATCACAATATTTCTAAGATGAAAAGTAGCACAGTATTGAAAATGTTACAAAAGCAAGTTTGTCTGTATTATGTGTACATAGTGTGGAAAAGGAAAATCTTAGGGTAGTATTTTAGAATAATAATAGGCTTTTCAAACATACCCCCAAAATGTGTATCGAGTGTATCCCACTTGTAATTTCTCTGAAAAAAAATTGAAGGCTAGTTGTCTTTTACATTTAGCGATTAGCCGCTAACTACTTCCAAATGATCTTCGAGTACTGATCAGTACAGATTCTGAAGCTGGTTGGCTGCACACCAAATTTGGGCTAGTTTTAATTTATGTATTCTACAACTTGAATTTTTTAGAGCCTAACACAGAAATTGTGCATTACTTTCTCCAAAGGATAAGAGTGGTATAGAGCAACGAGAAACACACTTTTCAATACACAGCAAAAGAATGGCTAACATTTATAGCTACAGGCAGCGTGGAAGGAAGAGGATGGTGAGTTCAAGCCTACCAGCACCTGGGAGCTGGCAGACTCGCCCAGAAAAAACCGTGTGACAGCAAATACCACACTAAAAAAAGCTATTCAACCAGATGAAAAGTGAGACAAACACGGGGATTAAAAGTTACAGGAATGCAGAAGTGAATGGATGGAGCATAATCTGTGCAAAAATGTGGAAGTCCTCGGAACAAAGGCCCACCAGGGCCCTGCATGACTGAATGTGAAACGTGTATCTGGTAAGAACTTGAAAAAAAAAATGTAATAAGCCATGTGATTCTAAAGGAAGGTTAACAGCAGATGAAAAACAGAGACCATCCCATAGCTCGACTGCCTTGGCTCTATTTTCCTATTTCTTTTCTTAGCAATTTCTTGTGTTTCATTCTTCTCAGTGCCATATGCACTAAGCAGCTAATCAAGCTACTACATCTAAAGGTCAGTGCTCGCCTTGGCAGTCAGCACCCTGATGCGGGCAGAGTTGCAGGTCTTGCAGAGGATGTGTCCATCCAAGGGGTAGCAGCCTTGGTTATCTCCTTCTGAGAGGAGACCACCGCAATCCTGAAAAATGAAGACAGATGGAAAGGATGTAAATAAAACTGTAAATACTTGAAATCCAAATTTCTCACCCTTCCACTTACAACCTCTGCAATGTGGCCACTCACTACCTTTCCTGCTTCATCTAATGCCTCCCCCTCCCCATAGTATATATCATAGGGCATCTTGAATCACATTGAACAAGGGAATGGGCACATATATACAAATGGACCAAAATGATCCCCCTGTGGTCACTGAAAATGAAATATAGATAAAATAAGAGATGAGCCAATGGATCTCGATTCCCAGGTAGTGGTTTGCTTCTCAAAAAACAATGGCAACAGAAAATAAAAATAGAACCCTAATTCATCTTTATCATCACTTTCAGAGTCTCTCAAAAGGAATACACAAGGTGCAGAAATGGAAAGTTTTGGTCATTTCTGGGCAAAAGCAAAGACAGCAATTCTTGCCAAGCAGAAGGGCCCTCTATGGTTTATGCATGTTTACTTCAATTATAGTAAGAAAATAAGATCCTAAGGGATATGGAGAGCTATAGATGGCTGTATTTTCCAAAAAAGTTAGTATACTGTAGAGGAGGAATGAGTGCTACACTGTGAGATAGGCCCCTTAGGTACCTTGGAGGACCACCCCTAGTTCCATCACTGCCTGCTCACTGCACACAAGGCTGATTGCCACTTTAAAAATACTTCATTTTCTACCTTGCCAAGACCCCGAGAAGGTCAAAGTGGGTACTGGATGTGAGTGTACTTTATAAAAGTGCAAAGAGCTGAATAACTGTATAGGATTATATGACTGTTGACAGCATCTCTGAAGGTTCATTTTGGAGAGACTACAAAGCAGTTAAATGCTGCCCTTTGCCTTTGCAGGATATGGACATTTCTCTGGAAAATAAATATATAGAATATCTAGTGGTGTGTGCCTCGCTGACTTTGATAGAAGCTAACAGGTCACAGAAGCTATCTGCTGTCTACCATGGTGGCAAGGAAATTCATGGAGCTTGTGTCTACATTTGACAAATGATGAAATTTAAATTTTAAAAGGGTGTGGCCCAGAGCCCAAAGGCAGCAACAGTTACACTCCACAAGAAGTTTGGTTGTACCAGAAAGAACAAGTATATATGTTGCAGTTCGAGGGGCCTTCAGGAAATTGGGTAATGGAACTAAACAAAACCTTATGATCACAATATAAAAGAAAGAAGGATATTTTGTAGATGGCATGGACATCTGGACACTATAAAAAGGCTAGAGTGGACCACGGCATTGGGACCATCGATGCCTGGAATCTTAGAGTCAAAAGAAGCCTCGCATGGCAGCCAGTGTGGCCTCCTTGTCTTGCAGGTGGGGGAGGCCAGAAGCAAAAAGGGAAGTGACTGGTCCAGTGTGACACAGAGTCCACAGTATTCTTCTAGTTCAGTGCTCTTCCTGTTGTATAGCTTTGTTTCTAAAATTTTCTCATCAATTTAAAGCAAACGTACTGTGTATGGCTACTATAAAATCCAAGAGGAGGGAGGCACATTTGATGTAACCCTTTGCACAAAAGTCAAAAACATTTCAAGCCAAAGAGTATTGGTATGTATATCAAGCATGTGAGGAAAGTTAGGAAGCCCTTCTACTCTGAACCTCAGCTTCTCCATCTATCTCTAAAGTATCTATTAGCACACTCATCATTTGAGGCATTTTAAGGATAATGGCTGGAACACCGTTGGTCTTGTTACTTCTGCAGTCATAAAACCTTGTGTAAAAGCTGTTTGTTTTAAAATTTTCTTTACTCATGTCAGGGCTGGAGAAAGGCATGCACCCTGGGCTCTAGGGCCAAACAAAGCATCCTGGATAAAAGAGATGGTCAGTTGTAGCTGAGGCAGCGAATGGATTGAATGCTTCCTAGAGAGAAAGGGTGGCCCTCACAACCCTGCCAGCCCCTGCACCAGGAAGATTTCCTACTTGGACTAGACAAGTAATCCTAAGAGGCTGTGGTCATAAGGAAGCCCCTATTATACCCCACCAGTGGAAAAGGAGGACTGAATAGTGCTGAACTCGGAAGAGCTGGTAGTAAGTAAGGAAAATGCTTCAGGAGGGGGCTGAGCAACTTGTAGAACTACGATAATAATCATGGGGTAAACTTGCTACCTTTGGCTATGTGAATGGGCTACATGTCCCTTAGCTTCAGCTGACCTCTCTGGAGGGGCTTCTCTTGTCACCTCCTGCCTGGACTCTGGTTCTGGCACCTTATACCTGGCTCTCCTAGTAGTCATCTGCCTTCTTAAGTGCTCAGCCAGTGCTTGCTAATAAGTGAAATTCCATGACTTTGAACAAGAAACTCTTACTCCCCTGAAATGAAATGAAATGAAAAGGTTTCTTATCCTTTTCAATGAGTGACAATGCATCAGAGCCAAAGTTAAAGATTCAGTATAATGATGATGATGATGATGATGATGATGATAACAATACAATTTCTCAATAATTTAATCATTTACAACTTACAAATTTGTAGTTTAGCCTCACAGCCATTATTTGGAGAAGGAAGAACTTCTGTTCTTTGTACAGGTGGAAAAATTGAGATGAGAGATGTAAGGTGACCTATCCAATGTCACTTGCACTAAATGCCCACATCAGATCTAAGTCCCAAGTCTGTTAACTCAGACACCCTGGTCTTCCCCGATTTAACGACGGCTCTGTTTAGAACACCCAGCTCCCGTGGGCCTTTCCATGCCTGCCATGCATCGACAGGGCACAGGGTGTCCTCCACAGACCTCACAGCGGTAGCAGTGCACATGGAAGTCACGATCCAGAGCCACAATGCGGACAGTCTCCTCCTGGCCTGGGGCTGGCATGATGGGCTCCTTGCACACAGAACATCGGGGGGCAAATTTCCTGAAAACAGAAATTTCTGGTCAGACACTAAGAATAGACACTGACAAAGAGGTGACACGCAGGGGGAAGAAGAAAAGGTGTCAACCCAGCAACAAGACACCTGGTCTGCATTTCCTGTGTGACTTCGTCACTTTGCTCTGCCTGGGGCTGCTTTCTTGTCTGCACAATGGGGAAGTCCGAATGCTGAGGTCCTTCTAGGAGGCAAAGATTGTGATATTTGATGAGGTGGAAGAGTGAGTGTGTGAACTGCTTTGCATGCAGAGCACCCAGGAGCTCTTTACCACAGGGCCTGCGGTCGCCAGAGCACCTGTGAGAAGGTTCCTGCTACAAGCCTGGGCTACACGGAGGGGAAACCAAGGTGCCAGCAGGCCCACACTTGTCTCTGACTTTTGCTTCTAGACCTTTGTATCCACTCCTTAGGTCCTAGGCAAACATCCTGAAGTTATTTTTGGCTCCTTTTGGATTCAGAGGGCTTCTTTCTTAGAAATGTGTCTTGGATTCTAGGGACCAACACAATAAGCCTCACACATATTACTCTTCAAAGTAGAAGTTTAAATAACTAGTACACCAAATTTAAAATGGACAAATGTACATTTCCTACATTCTGGTTTTATTAAACTTCTGTTTGAAAAGTTAAAGAGCTGTATGTTCTTCTTTGAAGGATTTTAGAACTATTCAAGGCTATGACTACATAGATACCTAAAAATATACATATGCACATATTTCTGAGGTTAGTAGGGAAGAATGTTAATATTTCTTATTTCTTAACATGACCTATGGTCCCTAACAGTTTTCCCCTCATAGCAGGTTGCAAATAGAGGGTATCCATCCAATCTGTATTTTCTGGAAACCAGGGGTGGCATTTGTCAAGGTGTGAAACGAGCCGTGATTTGAAATGGACATGGGTAGGAACTGAAGAGATTTTCAAAAATAAAAAGAGACTATGCAACTCAGTTTTTTCATGGTAATGGTTTTAAGATTAATGATGTTAAAATTTATCTATTTGTAGTGAGACTTAAAAGGAAATAATGATAGTAATCTAATACTTCACAGAGCACTTTATGGTTGTCAAAGCATTTTTTACATACATTATACTCTATATGTACATATTAATTTTCCTGGCAGCATCCAAAAGGCATCTGTATGGCTGCAATCTAAATAAATATGAATTAAGCAGCAGATCAATTGATTGCTATGAAAGAAAAATTAAAATGATCATGGTACGACCGCAGCAGTAATCAGAGTTGTTATAATTGGTATTTTATGTGAAAAGTTTATATTCAGTGGCAAAAAACTGCTTTGGACTACCTGATTATTTTTGCATCTGGGTCATCAATAGTGAAATAAGCAGGCTTCTGGTATTAACTGTAAAATTTCCTTTCCCCAAAACCACTGGGACTATAAACTCTGTGAGGGTAGAAGTATTTTTCCTTCGTACTGTTTCCTAATCACAAGACTCCTGCCCCCAATTCCCCAAAATAGAATTACTAATTCCTTGAGGATAAAATTTCTTTCATTGAATTTATCCATTTTAATCATAATTGTTTGTGCTTCTTTAGGGACCACTAAACTATGAGCTGCAAAGGATAGATTTTGCCCCTTTTCTGATTACCATGACTGGTCCTGAAAGAAGAAATCTAAGCAATACATGTTATGGTTTACATCTAGATGTCCCCCCAAAGTCTCATGCACTCACAGGTGGGGCTTTTGGGAGGTGACTGGATTGTAGGTGTGTGATACTTGTGTCTGGATTAGTCCATTGATGGGTTTATGGCTGGGTGTGATGTTGGTAGGTGAAGCCTGGTAGGAACAGGGCCCGGAATGTTCTATATCCCTCCTCTTTCCTTGATCTTGCCCTGCTTCTCACTGCCATGTCATGAACTTGTTCTCTTCTACCACGTTGTCCTGCTGTGGAGCCAGACCACTATGGACTGAAACATCTACAAAGTGTGAGCCAAAATAAAATTCCTCCTTTAAGTTGTGGGTGTCAGGTATTTTGTTCCACTAATGAGAAAGTAACTAAGACAATAATGAAATATAGTCTGTAATATTTCTCTATGAGATAAATGCTATTTAACATTTACGTTCAATCTCAAGGTTCTTCTTCTTTAGAAAGGCACAAACTGGGTTTTTGCTAAGTAATGATTCTTTCCTACCAACTGGCCTCCTTTTCATGATGAAAAAAAGAAAAGTGCAGAGAGGAGGGGTCCTCAGACTGTTCCTGGGTTGGCAATTTGAGGAGAGTTAAAAAATCCCAGTGGTTGGGCCGGTGAGATGGCTCAGCAACTTAAGTGCCTGCCCGGCAAGCGCGAGGGCCTGAGTTCGACTCCCGATACCCACATACGAAAAAGGGGCCGGTGATATCGCTTAGCGGCACGGGCGCCTCCTGGCGCGCGAGGTCCTGAGGTCGACCCTCCGGTACCCACAAAAAAAAAAAAAAAAAAAAAAATCCCAGTGGTCTCAATGCTAAATTCACTGAGTGGGCAATAATAATAACAAATTAATTTGACAAAAACATTTTTATGATTACAGTTACCATTTATTGATTATTATTATGTGCCAAGTTCTATTACACTCTATATACTTAATATTATTTTCTAGCCGCATCATGAGGAAGTACTTTCATCATTTCTACTTTACAGCCAAGAGAGTAATGATCTTAGTCATCTCCTACCCAGCATAGTTCTGTCAATCAACAAATGGATGCTGATTAAACAAATAGACTAGGGTGACATCCATGCTAAGAAAGCACAGACAGTAGGATAAAGCCTCAGCACACTGAATGGGGCAGTTACAGTTGCTTTTCTGCACTGGCACTGGGAATGGCCTGAGAGGGAGTTCTATATTTTTATGCATTTGTTCTATTAATTTGTACACACATATTCTCTCTTATTACCAAATAATTTAAGTTGCTTACTGTACAACTTTATGCCTATATATTTCATTGCAAATCCGACTGTGGTAAGTACTATAACCAAACCCCATCAATCTTGGAGCAGATGTGAATTCAAACATGGGGAGAGAGTGGGCTGAGATCAGTGAAGCTGTCTTGGAGGAGATGGTAATTGAGTTTGGCCTTTAAAGATGACTGCTTAGGTTAAATGGGAAAGTGTGTGTATGTGTGTATGTATGTGTATGTGTGTGTGTATTTACAGGAGTGGACAGTCAGCCACCAAACTGAGGGCACAGCCACTGAATTGACATCTGTGAAAGAGCTCATGAACCAACTATGACCAAGGATGGTATGTAGGGAGTGACCTAACCAGCAAGACTTCAAGGTTCTGCACATCAGGTTCTATACCTCCTGAAACACCATTTATGAGGTCTTGCTATTCCCTATTGGAATTTCCTGGATTCCTATGTAACCCACTCTTCAAATCCTGCTTCCACAAAGCCTACCCTGACCCCTGAGCTACACAATCTCTTCTGACTCGACAGCACAGGTTCTTACCTGCCGCTTGCCTCGGGTGCTGCCCCTGCGCCCAACACCACTGCTGTATCTGCACACACTCTCCGCCTTTCTATGCCTGTCTAGGCAATTTTGTTCCCTATAACTCTTTCCTTCAGTACCTGGCACAGTTATTGGCATGCAGCGGGTTCTCTGCAAATGTGAGTTGAATTGTACGGAAATACATTTCCTAAAAGCTGACAAAAAGCTGGGAGTGATGCTGCACACCTGTAATCCCAGCACTTTGGGAGGCTGAGGCAGGAGAATCACAAGTTTGAGCCCCGTCTGAGTAACTTAGTGAGTCTCTATCTCAAAATAAAGTATAAAGGATTGGGGATATAGCTCAGTGTGAAGGCCCTGGGATTAATTCCCAGTTAGTCCAACCCCATAAACTTACAAACAAATAAATAAAGATAAATCCCACAAAAGCAGACCCATTCAGAAGGACCAGAAATAAGACCCCCAAAAAACTGTTTGGGAAAGGAGTTTAGGTAACTTTGCCTACTCTCTCTTTGGTCTTGCATTCCCCACCTGGTTCTGGACTTTGACTGGCTTTGTCTTTCAAGGCTCAGAAATAAGAGTTCTAAAATAATTTTTCCTACTTTGTTTTCATAAGTGAGGAAAACATCACAGTCCTTCCCTCTACAGACCTGCCAATTATGGGGACAGCATTATTTTTAAAGAAATAATTTCTGTTTTAACATACAAAGAACTGGTTGGGGGAGGGGGCGATAACTGAGTTTGAAGATTTATTATTATTTTTTTCCTTTTTAGTTGCTTGAACCTGCTGTTTTGGCGCTTTCAGACCCACACACTTATGTCATGAGTCTCAAGTCTTTAATTACGGTCCTTGCCACTAGAAATGAAAGATAAATGGTAAGGATATAAACTCACATTTGTCAGAATTGATTTCCTGTTTTAATTGAGGGGTGTAATATATCAGTCTTTTCCAGCAACAGAAACATGTGTGCTCTGATTATATCTATCAGTCTTTCTTGGATTAGGGTAAGTCTAAGAAAGGAGAGAAACAATGACAGAAACACACTCCCGATTGGCATCTTTTTACTTCCTTTAAATAGATGCAGGTTCTTTTATTCCCTGTGTAATTACAAGCTATAAATATCAATAACATGAAGTACAATTTATGCTGTGACAACCCTTTAAAAGTGAGCCCTTCCTTGTCTAATTCAAGTTGAGAATTTCTGCCTCTGTTTTTTTTTTTTTTTTTTTTTTATTCAGCCTCACGTCTTTTGGTGAGGTTTTCACTTTCTCTGCTACTTGGAAAGTGGTCAGGAAATTCATTTTTTAAATATGAGTCTCAGGTCCCAAACTGCTTGTGGAAAGTACCTCCTGGCTGCTGACAATCAACGGTGGTGAAAATGAACCCACAAGACTGCACATTTGCAGGCTGTAGAACGGATACACAGAGTGGCGAGCAATACGAGTTGCATCTCGCAGAGAGCCCCCCAAACTGTCCTCAAAGCCAACGCACAGCAAACAGAAGCCAGAAAACCCTCCTATCTTCCACTGGCAAGTCACACCTACAGCTTTTACGCAGCCCATAAACATACACAATATGTGATCAGGAAACCATCTGACACACTGGGCAAATAAAAATAAGCAAAATGCAAAAGTATGTAATTTTCTCAAAAACCTCAGCTATCATGGAGGAAAGAGGGACCTACAAATGAGAGAAATGAAGAAGAGGGAAATGTATTTCTAGGCCAGTGGTTTAGTGGCCCTGATCATGAGGTTTTACTCTCTAAACCTCCCCTGGGACCATGCAATACTGCATTAGTCAATTTCATCTGGCAATATCCTCGGGGAGAGAAGGCCTGGGTGAAGGGAGAGGGTAGGGAAGGCTATGAGTAAGCTTAAAGCCGCTCTGCGTATGTGAGAGGCTTGCCTTCCTGAGAGGGGTGGAGCTGTTCTCTGTGTCTATCCTCTGTAGCCTCCTGTCTGCAGAGCGGCAGTGACGTAGATCTTGTCACACCTGGGAGAGTTTTAAGACAAAGTTTGGAAAAATGACAGAATCGAAGTGCTCAGCTCAGAGAAGCTAAGCAATTTGCCAAATGTTATATACACATGGTTAGGTCAGGTTCCTCCCTCCTTCTACTGTACGTACTTTGTGGTTGAGTCAGCTTTTTCACAATTAGAGTCACACAAAGATGCCACAGATGAGCCTTGAAGAAGCTCCGCAATGGCCTGCACTGGATGACTCCATGGTTTAACCAACAGGAATTCCTGCATTGGATGGGGTCTGTGTGTGGGTGCAAAAGTGCTTTTTAATGTGGAGGACACCTGGAAACTCTCCTTGAAAGAAGAGCAGTTATCTCCATCTTGGCTGAACCTGACCCTCTTTCCATGTACTGATATGTACAGAGCTGGCTAGGACTTTTCCTTATCTCTTTAATTGGCTTTAAGCAATACAAATCGGTCCAGCCGAGGTGCTGAAGTGGTCTTCGAAGCAAGGTGACAGATTAGTGTTTCCCCGCCCCTGTAGGTCCCAAAACAAGGGTGAGCCTGGTGGGATGGAGAGCCGTGCTCCACGCTGTCGGCTGGGATCGAGACTCGAGAAAGAGGCTATGACTTCCCAGGGCATAGAAGATTACACAACAGAGCTGAAGCACCAACCCCAAAACATTAGATACTATCTTGAATTGTGTTATGCAGACTACTCCTTCTGCATGTCCTTCTCTCTGCATATTGCAGAGGTGATTTCAGGCCACCTACCTAGCCCAGCTCACAGCACTCATCAACTTCTTGCCATTCTCACAGTCACTCATCCCCGAGCCACTCCCCTCTCCTTGAGAATTAATAAAACCCGGATTCAGCCCTGGGTGGAGGCTTTTGTTCCAGTAACCACCATCTTGGCTGGACTTAGGACCCCTTGGCTCCCCACAACTATAAATATGCCTTAGTGTCTTTATTCTCACTGTGGGTTGCACTGGAAGTGGTAGATCGGAATTAACTCACTAGAATTCCAATAACTTTTCCATGGGATTACAAATATAAACTTCCCGGACCGTGATGAGGACCAGGAAGGGCTCTCTATACTTTAAAGGTCACTATATCCTGAGCGCCTACAGCTCTGATAGAGAGGAATGTGCAGCCCAGACACCAGGAAGTGAGAACAGATGCCCAGAGGCCTGGTGGGCTGGAGGAAGGAGAGGATTTGCCTACTTGTGGAAGTCCTCGATGCAGTGAATGAGCCCGCCGGCATCCACGGTGAACGGGATGCCATCCAGGCTGCGGTGGCACATGACGCAGGTGAAGCAGTGAGGATGATAGGCCTTCCCAGTGGCGCGGAGAATCCGCTCCATGATAGGCTTGGAACACACGTTGCACTGCTCCAGAGTATTCTGAGGAGGGAAAGGACACGCTGGTGTTAGGTTGGGACTGATCTCTATGCAGCACAAGGGTTTTTAGAAAGAATACAGGTTCATATACCCGTTCACAGCATTCCGAGGAAGGCAGAGAGTGTATCGTTACTACACAGGAAGGAGATACATTTCTGAGCTCACCCAGGGATTAGACAGCAAACCTAGGATTTAGAACATGTGCTTTCTTATTACTATGCTTGCTCCTTTCCACCATCACAAGAGTGACATCAGCTTTTCTGTAAATATTTCTGATCTTGTAGGAACACCTCAGTTTTGCCTTGTACCGCATGTAAACAAACAAGCATGGTTTTGCTCCAGTAAAACTTTATTTACAGAATCAGATAATAGGCTAGACGTGGCCCATGGCTGTCATTTGATCACAGAACTATCCCAGTTAGGTTCCGTACCTGAAGAATGCTTTACTATTACTTCTAAAACTTGCTTCATCATCTAAGATCTGGGGGATGGTCACAAAGCCCCTAACTTTTTAAAGAACGGTCTGATGACCCAGACAATGAACGCTGGCTCTAGAGCCCAAATCAGAGCTCGGCGCAATCAATGGGGCTTTAATCATTTAATATTTTGAATCGAACACCATCTTTACATTTTGGGTCCATGAATACTTTGGAAGAAATGTTGACTATCATGGGTGGTCTGGCTTTGAGAACTGAATTCAAAAATCAATTTATCTAGCTTTAAAAACACATACTGGTACCATCCTCATAAGCGGTATTATTTAGTTCAGAAAGATCCACACTTCACTTCCCATCCTTCCCTAGAATCCCCTGCTGTCACCAAATAATCATGTTTCACATGTAATACGTTATATTCCAACTGAGCTGTCTGGGTGGACTCGCTGGAATCTGGAATAAACCTAGGATGTAGATCTCATTAGGAAGATGCAGAACTGGGCGGGCTGTGGAAATTAGGGAGTAACTACCCTCTTGCCATGAGAATCTTTAAATTCCTGCGAGGCAAGATGTGCCTATGCAGAGGTAACTGGTGTCCCCACAGTGACCTATCAACACAGCCTCTGCCTTTGCGTCCTCGTTTGCATGGCGCCTCTTCCAATACGTCCCTTGTCTCGAAATGACTCCTCGTTGCCTTTCCAATACAACAAAGTGTTTTTCTAATAACAAAAACTGAATGGCTCCGTGATATAAAAAGAGCTAATTCTGCCCATGATATTCAACCTCCCTTTCTAGGCTTAGCTTCTTATAACACCTCAGACTATTCCCTCTTGTTCAAACCTATGAGAAAATTGCACCATTTTGCACATTGGCTAATGCCTACACGAGTCGCCATTTACCATTTTGATCTGTCAAGCTACCTTGATGGTCCCACTTGAAACTGGCTGCTCCTTTCTCTGTCCTTCCTGAGAAGCCTACTTACTCTTCTCGCAGTACTTCCTATGCATCCTTCATTAAAATTATTTGGGCATTTGTCTATTTTCATTAAGGATATGGACTATGTCTTAAAAATATATTTTTCTGTCCCATACTGTACCCAGTGTACTTCCTGGAATAAAAATAAGCTGGGGATGAATATGTGCAGAAAGAATGAATGAAGGAATACCGTTTAATTCCACGCTGGCACCACAGTGCTGGCGCAAGTCTCTCAACTCTGGAATCCATCCCAAGATGAATTGGTAAATCCATCATCATCCTCTCCTCAGAGCTGCGGTTGCCTGAGGCTCTGAAATTGCCTAGTATGCCTCTGGTCACAGCCTAAACTCATGGAAACTATTAACCTATTTTTCTCCCATTTTGAAGTGGTTAGATTAAAATAACAGAAGAGCAAAGGATGAGAGTCCGGAATTGACGATGGTCTGCAGAATGAGGGTCCTCCTTTTTTTCTACCCCAGTGATCTGAGCTAATGCGGCTAGAAATGGTCTTCACAGGGCTTGTGCTTTCCTCCTCTGTGGGTTTTAACTTTTTCTTTTTAAACCTTGTCCTGTAATATAGTTGAACAAACCAGAAAAATACTTGACCAGAAATTGTTTTTGTTTGTATTGAGGCTTGGCTGCAAGATTCAGCTCATTTACTAAAAATCAGCCGTAACATTTATCATCCATTTCATCCATTTCTGTGGAAAGATTTTCTGGTCTACAGAAGCTCTGCTCAAAGGACAGGTAATCTGAACATTTCTGCTACAAAAGAAAAACATGTGAAATAGGCCTAAAATCAGCTTATTGTAAAATGCTTCTAAATCAGAAAAGAAAGTTTCCAAGAAAGCAGCTTAGGCTAGCGAATGATGAAGGGAAGGCACACTATCTTCAGTAGCCAGCCCCCTGCACCGTGTTCCTCCCCATTAGTCCCCATCTGCCCCACCAGTACCCCAGACATAGCTGCTCTTTTTCTTCTTAAAGTAGCATATGTTTGCAATACATAATAATTACACTCATCTCACATACACATACTTCTCACATCTTAATAATTTTAATTCCCCTCCTTCTCTCCTGTCTCTTTGTATTGCAAGTTATCTTTCCAATTTTCAAAGTCTACCTCTCTGTTTCCTGTCAATATAGGAGAAACCATGTGATGTTTAATCTTCAGTATCCAATTTACTTTACTTAACATTATGGTCTGAAGGTGCATCCATTTTCCCACAAATAACTCAAATTTACCTTTCTTTATGGCTAAGTAGTACTCCGTTGTGTATATATACCACATTTTCTTTAGCATTCAACTGTTGAATGCTGCTTCCGAGATTTAGCTATTGTGAGTTGTGTTGCTATAAATATGGGTATGGATGAATCACTGTAGTACAAGGACTATAACTCTTTGAGGAAGATACCCAGGAGAGTTACAGGTGGGTCAAATGGAATTTCTATTTTTAGCGTTTTGAAGAATCTTTATGCTAATTTCCATATAGGTGGCACTAGTTTACATTCCCACCAAAAATGCAGAAGAGGGGCCGGTGAGACGGCTCAGTGGCATAAGTGCCTGCCTGGCAAGCGTGAGGTCCTGAGTTTGACTCCCGGTACCCACATAAAGGAAAAAGGGGCCGGTGATATCGCTCAATGGCACAAGCACCTGCTGGCAAGCGCGAGGTCCTGAGTTTGACTCCCGGTACCCACATTAAAAAAAAAAATGCAGAAGAGTTCCTCTGTCCCCAACAACCTTGAAGAGAGAGGTAGACTCTCTCACGGTGTCAGGAGAAGGGTACTTGTAGGCTCTACTTCAAGCTGTCACTCACAGTGATTGTTGCCTTTAGAAACGTTAACTATTTGCTTTAAAAAATTAAAATGGGATCTTATATAAAACAATTTATGTAAAAAAGTAGTACTGGGAAACAAGGCAGTCACTGGAAGGATAAGGCATGACAGCTCATGTTCTAGATATAGTTTGGGTCTTACTGGGATTAAAAAAAAAAAAAAGAAAAGAGAGTTTGAAAATATTAGCTCTTGAAGTCCTTAGAGATTACTGTATCCCAGGAGTTTCCAGTTCTCCTCACTCGCCTCTCTCATAGTCCTTTGCTTAGAGAAACAGTGTCTGAAGGAAGCAGGTCTAAAAGACTCAAACTTACTCTTAGCTAAAGAGTGTAAAGGGATAGAGCCTGTGGGGAATCTACGTTGTACCGTTTGAAAAACCACAATTTCAGTCCAACGACCAGACTCGAGAAACCCAGGCATGGACAGGGAACACAGCTAGTGGCAGATCTGGAGTTAAATATGAGTGTCCTAATTCTCTCTCCAATGGAAGATTTTTCTGCTACATCACACTATGTCTGTTCTAGACATACTCGACATTGCAAATAGAAAACATCTAGGATTACTATCTGCAAGTTACACACATAAATAAATAAATAATTAAATAAAGACAAGAAATAAGTCAAGATCTTGATGTTTGTTTCCCAAACTCCTACAAGACAAGACAGAAAATTCATGGCTGCATCCTTAGTATGTACGATAGTGTGCTTGCATAAATTTCAGTTGGGTGAGTACTTTACATAAAGTAAAATTATTCTGTGTAATCATGCAAATATTTTTCTAGCCCAAAGCTTCTCAGTGGGCAAGCTAAGACACAGCATGCTTCAAATAGGCTCCCACTGTACCATATTTAGGTGCATTAGTAGGGGCCAGAGGTTTCTAGAGACCTTCAGTGGTCACTGTCAGTCAGGAGAAGCTTCATGCGCTTACCCCAGTGTGCTGAACAGACACTATCATTTTCCACATGAACCGTGATATGAAAAATGTTGGGAAGTACCTTTCAAGTATAGGTGCTCCCAAGAAGGGCAGCACGGTTTAGTAAAAAGAGAATAGGGTTAAGACTAAGCAAATCTCTTTGGGAGTGCCAGGGTAATTATTTAAACTCAAATAGTTAGATTACCTAACTTCACTATGGAATACAACCTTATTCTATACCTTGATTCTGGTGATGAAGAAGGCTTCCCCAATAAAGGACACCAGTGTATCTTGGTAGTTCTCCTCCTGAGTCTGTAGCCCAAAACCCTCCAACAGCTCTGCCTTCCTATAAAGCATGTAATGCATTTGTCCTCCCCCACAACACTTCCCTCCCTCCCTCCCTCCCTCTTTCTTTTCTGCCTTTCATCCTTTCCTCTTGTGCTGGAAATCAAAAGCAGGACCTCAATCACGCCAGTCAAGTGCTTTACCACTCAGCTACATTCCCAGCCCATGCCTGCATTTTTTTGTTAAAAGTTTTCTTAATCTTTCCAGATGTCCTCTACCTATACCTACATCTTAATTTAAATCCAGATGTCTATCTGTTTGTGTCTAATATACATTTTAAAACAGTCAGAAAATAGTAAGAGCAAGCTTAATATCATCCATATGACTTTGCTTGCTCCAGTCACAATTAAAATTCATGCTTTACAGATGAAAACTCTAATTCTTCCAAATAGGAGAAACAATTTGTTAGATGGCACCATGTCCTTAACATGTATTTTGCTTTAATATCATGACTCCCTCTCCTCCATAAGAAAAGGACAGCTATAAACAACCTAACTGAAAATTCAGTGTAAGAATTTCAACATTCGATCATTCTTTCTTTCCTTTGGTACATTTCTGCCAATTTTTTCTTTTTTGTGGGTACCGGGGGTCGACCTCAGGGCCTCACACGCCATCAGGCACCCGTGCCGCTGAGCGATATCACCGGCCCTTTCTTTGTATGTGGGTTCCGGGAGTCGAACTCGGGCCCTCGCGCTTGCCAGGCAGGCGCTTACGCCACTGAGCCATCTCACCGGCCCATTTCTGCCAATCTTTTTCAGCATAACTCTTGGTTCCCAGTCACCTCCCCACTTTTTCTAGCATTGCAGAAAGTTAGAGAGTGAAGCAAAGTGTTCCACATTCCAGCAGGTACAGAGGAAGAGAGAGAAGACAAAGATGTGGCTTCTTCCATTAAATGCTCCCAATGTAATGGAAGAGATAAATACATCTGTAAGTAACAGATTGAGGCAAAGAGCACAACAAACTGCTATTATCGAGACATGAGTAGTTATGAATGATGACACAGCGGGCTCTGTGATGGCTTATGATTCTACCAAACTATTCTAGGTGGGATTTGAGTTGGTACGTGAAAAGCAACTTATTTTAACACCCTGGAATTACTATTGTGTTATAACAAGAGTTTTCATCTAATCCTCCTCGAGAAAAGTCTCAGATAAGCCTGCACTAAAATAAAATTCATTTTACAAGTAAAATATTGTAACAAAATCTGTGAGCTTTGGTGAGGAGGAACTCACTTTGCCAGACAAAATCCATGTGTCAAACTAACACAAACAGGAGGCTGGCATAATTAGTAACAGAATTTAGGAAAAAAATTTACAAAATTTTCGGCTTATACTGGACAACATAAACTGGCTTTAAAAATAAGAAATATGACCTGAAACCCTAAGAAAAAACAAAATAACAGAAACAACAAAAAGATCTGGACAATTAGGCCATTTTATTCTATTTTGCCATAATCCATAAATCATATTCTTCACAAAATGAATGCTACCCCGCTGTTTATTCTTAAGCACTAGTATTAGGTTTGTGATCTGAACTTTAATAATTCAGAAAGAAAAATCTCCATTTAGGGACACTTAGTCTCCCTATACCTTAAGGCTTAGACAGCTGGTACTTTACCTTAAATGTGTACGCCATGTGGTATGCTAGTTCTTCCAAAGCACTTTTCTAATCCCACAGAAACAAAGGAAGATAAGACTTGATGATTATGCTTTAGACCTTTATGGTAGGGGCAAATTAAAAGATCAGAGAACTCCATTGAAACTATCATGAGAGGAAAAAAAGAATAGAGTTCCTTTCCTTCCAACCCGAGTTAAATCAGAAATTTGCCTTTGTAACATCTTTAAGTATAGTCTTGCTAGGGCTTACTCGAGAATCAAAGCAGAAGGTCTGGCACATACATTAAGAGAATTAGGGATAAGTTTGAGCTCTGGGTTTGAAAGTCTAGGCAATTTCTGCACTTTGCTAGCCTTTGTTTTCCTTGTCTACTGATGGAGGTAAAAAATGTCTACATTATAGTATTGTGATAATTAAATAAGAGCATACATGAAAAGCAAGTATCCAGTACCTCACAGTATGAAGCTAGTTTTATATTATTCCCCTTACAAATTTTAAAGGGCTAGGAAACATTTTTGATTAACTTGGCATTCTTTAGTCACTTAATTAAATTAGATATTCCTACAATAGATATTCTTATTTATTAGATATTAAATTAAATATTCCTACATTTTCCTTTATAATTAATTCTCCTTCATTTTATATTTCTACTTTTATTTTATTTTGTTTTTTCAAGGCAAGATCTTACTATGTAGTTCAGGCTGTTCTTGAACTCAATATGTAGCCCAGGCTGGCCTTGAACTTGAAATGACCCTCTTGCCTCAGCCTCCCAAGTGCTGGGATTACAGGTGTGTGTTAGGATACCCAGCTTATATTTCTGCTTGTAAAAGCTGATTTATCTGAGGAATTCTGTATCTGATAACTCTCAGGGTAAACAGATAATGTCATAACATAAAATGACCTCCTGGATTCATAAGAGACTTTTTTTCCCTGCTGCCCTGGGAATTTTGTGGAAAAGTTACTCTGTGCACACATTATTATACTCTCAACCCATACATTTCTTTATTCAAGTAATTTACATTCCTTTGTATACCAAAAACAAAAGCTGATACTTTGATTGGATAAAGTTTACTATGCTAACACAAACAGACCTTCACTTAATCTCCATGACAATCTATAAGGAGGTGACAACGGCAATTCTTATCCCCCTTTATAAGCCACACATCTGTAAATGTAGTCAGCATTTCAATCTATGCCTTCTATGTACAGAGGGAAAGGCGCTATTTTTCTGCTTCTCACTGTCTTCCAATTAACAAGCTTCTCCTTAGCCTTTCTACTCAGTTCCCTTTCATAGCAATCACACTGAACATAGTTATTAATCTTTAGTACATTGCCATCCCAGTCTTAAAAAAAAACATAATTCAATGAAACATGAAAAAATTACTTAAATCATCTTGTCCAATACTCTATATACGAGGACACTGCCTATGTTGTATCCTATTTAGTGAAAAAGCCAAGGTCAGGATAGGGAAGACATGATTTTCTGGGATGCTCTTTCCTCAACTCCCTCACTAGATTCTTTTGGACCCTCAAAACTTCTCTTTGGTAAATGTCCCTTGTTAAGAGCCAAATATGACAAAATTAACAATTATTCTTAAGCTGGGTTTTTGCCACCATCAAAACAATACTGTTGCACCTGGATAAATATGGGAAACTTCTGGCCAGAACTCAGAAAAACTCAGAAGAGCTGACCCCACCCTTAGCCTCCTAGTATGACGTCTGAGTTCTGGCTTCCATAACCCTGCTATGCCAACCCATAAATACAAGTTATTAAAAGGCACCCAGGCCAGTTCCACCGAGACAGTCCCTTTTGAGATAGGCTGGAATTTCACAATATTTTGAACAAGATTTCATAAACTATTAAAGATCAACGTTCTCATATGTAGAATAGGATTAGTATTCCACCCTATGTACTTCCGGGAACTGTGTGATAAGAAATGTGAGAAGTACTGTTTAAGAATGCAAAAATACTAAAGATATTGTTTCTAAAGATCCTTTCTCTGGGAAGAATTACTGTGCAGCAAGCACTGACCAAAAGTATTGTATGATCACTCTCTGACAAAGCAACTGAGCCTACTTTCTATTGCTTTTATCATGAGAGGAGAGAAGCAATTATCAGAAACACAGATACAATCTCTTGCATATTGTGACTTGAAAAATATAGATTTTTTTCCTCTGCTATTATTGCTTTGTTTTGAATTGTTCGTTTGTTTGATTGGTTGTTTTGTGATTCTAGGGATTGAACCATTTCCACTGAGCTACATCCCAGGCCTTTTTAAAATTTTGAGACAGGGTCTCAATATGTCATTAAGTTGCCTAGGCTGGGCTTGTTATCCTCCTGCCTCAGCCTCCCATAGTGCTGGATTGCCAGTGTCTACCACATGCCTTGCTTCCTACAGGTTTTTTTTATTATACCTGAGTTACCTGGATCATCTAATAACGATGGAGCAGTTTCCTACCACACACTTAGACCGAATACATGGAAGTCATAGAATCTACGGTTTGTGGCAGGTTCCTTTTTGTTTCCTTATCCCTGAGTCCTGTGCCTGAGAAGTACCATCCTGACATCCCTCAGTCGGGTCATCTTCAATTAGAATAGATGGTGGCCTTGATGGGGAAAGAGACTTGCCTTTGGATCACAGTGCTAACCTCATTGCTATTTGAAACTAGTGTTGTTGAAACAGATGTTTATGGGGACCTTGTGTGTTTCAGTGACAAAGAGGAATGAACCAGAAGCCAAAGGCTATTGTCTGGCCTTGCCAAGGCCAGCCACCCACAGTGAGGCCTGTGCAGAGCATTTTCTCTCTGGACCTTCATTCCCTCACCATAAAAGAAGGAGTTTAAGTTAACTTCGTTTCTTGAAAATCTTCTTGATTTAAAGATTAGAAAAAAAATTGCAATAGGAAAGTGTTCTTTGTTATGTTCCCAGTTTCGTCCCCAGTTCTCTAAATAATGCCTGGCACATAGGAAGAGCTCAATACATATTTTATTAAGTAAATGAATGAGTGATGTTTATTTCAAGACAACACTACATTCACAGACTCTGAAGCAGTGCTTAGATGTAACAGGTGCTCAGTAAGTCCTTGTTGCATGAAGAAAATGATTGATATTAAATAAACTAATGTCTCAGGCTCTTTCCAATTCTAAGGTTCTCTGATTTCATTCTAGCAGGAGTATATTTCTCAAAAAAATTAGCGCTACAAATTTCCCTAGGAATATAAGTGCTCTGAAATCAATCACACAACATAGTCAGTGGGGCAATGCCATCCATCCACCATGGGTGACTGACCCACCATTCAGGGGACAATCTAAAGCCCGAGCTTAAATGATGTTGTTTTCAGCTCTGAGCATATGTAGTAATGACTGCCTGCGTGCACAATTCAGGTCAGAATTAAACCATTATGAATCATCCATTATAATCAAGATCTGCAAGCAGAGACTAGAAATGCTCCCAATACCATTCTGCTCATGTGTTGGTTCTCTTCAGAGTTGTCTGAAACTCGGGCCTGCCAAGATGTTTATTTTCTACCTGGCTTTGTGCATTGCAATTACTTCCTAAATTATAGCAAGCCGCAAGTGGTCTGAGCCAAACAACAAAGGTCACAGAAGGTTTCTCCTTGTTCTCCTGAGGATGACAGAGAGGCCTGTTTGAACCAAACTTGATCTTTCAAAAGAAAGGGAAAACTTTAAGCCTCTAACGCCTGGGAGTGGCAAAGAGAACAGCCAGAGGGCCATGAGCTAACTTCTATTCTCTAGAGATCTTTGAATAGATTTGGTAATTGCTTGGCTTCTGTTGAGAACAAGGGCTTCTAATTATACTTCTGCCAATGGAAGACAACAGGCAGTGGCCTAGGCTTAGAAGGTCACGATGACATGCCAGCATCATGGCTGTGAAGTGTGGTTTCCTCCCAAATAAAGTGCTGCTGCAGTGCTTGTCACATGCCCGGCGCTGGGACCCATTCATGAGAATAGAATCTAATAAAAAATGCAAAAGGAATCTGGTGAAGTGATTTGCTTCTTCCCTTAAACTGTATCTTGGCTGTAATATTTTTCTGACACTAGAAATAAATTAATTTCATGCTTAGGTTCCTCTTTTTACATTCCCCCCAACTGGATCAAACGTGGTTTAGATTAACCAGGTATGAAAGGCAAAAAGAATGCAGGGTTTTCCATTCTGTAACTGCTGAAAGACAAAGGGCACAAAAACAAAAAATACAGATGTTTTCGCCTTGCTGCTGCAAAAGCGTGGTGGACTAACTCCCTGTCTCTGGAATGCAAATTTCTTTCACAGTTTAGCAGTCTTTTTTGGATTTCAGCACAGTGAACTAACACTTTCCTGGATTCCAAGACCTCCAGAGAACCAGATGGATGAGAGGAATTGGGAAAAAGAACCCACACTGCTTGAAAAAGGTATGAATTTCTCACTCTACATTTAGCCAAAAAGCTCTAAAAATTAGAAGAGCAAAATCACTTTTGGTTTGTTCAAATGCATGCCATCCTAGAGTTGTTTGTGGTGGGAAAAAAAAAAGTGATTTGATTATTTGGAATCTGTGTTCAGTTTAAGCTAGGAAGTAAACTTTAAGACAGAGAGGATATGTTTACTATCAAAGATAGGAAAGAATGTAGAAGGAAGCGACTACTCACGAGGATAATTCTACTTATATATGCTCTAAGGCAAGTGACTGCTTCCCATTGCCAAAAGTTTTAACATGACATTCAAGGTCCTTCAGGATATTGTCCTCCCCTTTCCAGGCATCTATCTCCTCCTCCTGCCCCAACTCAGTCTTGATAGCTCTTACCCAAACTTTCTAACACTTTGTGCTGTTTTTGCACAACTTTCCATGCAATATTGCCTCTGCCTTGAGCCTTTTTCTTTCTTTCTTTTTTTTTTTGTGGGTACCGGGGTCGACCTCAGGACCTCGCGTGCCAGCAGGCGCCTGTGCTGCTGAGCGATATCACCGGCCCTTTTTTCGTATGTGGATTCCGCGAGTGGAACTCGGGCCCTCGCGCTTGCCAGGCAGGTGCTTACGCCGCTGAGCCATCTCACCGGCCCCCGAGCCTTTTTCTTAACTAGTTCAATGCCTCACTTTTTAGAGCTCAGAGTGTACGATTATTCTCTCCTTTCTTAATCATTTTTCCAACTTGTCTGTTCTTTCACAACACTGTTCAATCTCTTTCATGGTGGGGATCACATGACATTCACGCACTGCAACTCCGTGAAGCCAATAAAGTTTATTCAAAATGCTAAAGGGTACATTAACCAACAGTAATGACCCAACCATAGAGTAAGAAAGCAAGATGGACTTCTTCCTCCACACAGAGGGCAATGAGATTTTTAAATTATGTGAAGTATTATTCATTTACTTCCAGTAATAACATGAGTCTACAATGGTAGAGGAATGTATGTATATAATTCATTTCCTTCCATAGCATCCAATACTATTCTTAATATCTCCAGATAGGAAAGGAAAACAGTCTTCCTTTGTGTGGTTGTCTATTAATTAAAGAAAATTTTTTCTTTAACTTTATAGTCAAAGGAATTAGGAAGGATCCAGAATTTCACACAGAATCAGGGAGAAAGGTCAGAGCGAAGATCTTAGGTATCATCTGCCCTGGTCAATCTGGTTCATAAATTCCCTCTATAACATCCTTGGTCACACGTTGCTCATCCAGTCCCCGAGACTGTACCATGTCCAGGGATAACAATCTCTTGGGAGGTGTCTGCTGTAGGACTGGGAAGCTTTAATGTTAAGGCATTCATTATAACAAGCCTTACTTCTGCCCTCTACAGCCAAGGCTGCTGGTTTTTCAGTGTAACACCCCTAAAGAGTATTGAAAATATTTTCCCATTCAGCATTCTCTTCCATCTTTCTTTATGGGATATTTCTGTCATTAAACCTTCCCAGTCACTCTCTTCTGCACAAGATCTAGTTGGCCTAGGCTCCTTTCAGTATGTGAGACCCAGAAAAGAACGAGACATTTTAGTCCCTATAGCTAGTGTGAGTCTTTCTTATAGAGGTACAGTCAAAGACTGCATTTAGTTTTCAGTGTTCTGATATATTATTCTTGTTCTTATTATTAATCTTGTGATCAGATTGTTTCCTTTAAAAATAAATATCAAATTAAATGATCCATGTATCATGTTCTTGTAGAGTTACATATTTAAAAACTAAAGAATAGGATCTGAAATGCCCTCAGATTATCTGGTTTAATTTGGTTCATTGTTCCCTACAGAATTCCCCAAAATAGAAACAATATTTTACATAATATAATCCCTTCTGCCTTTTACTCAAATAAGTAAACTGTTGTATCAGATAAACTTCCAGAGCTACAGTTTTGTCACTGTTGAAAGATGTTTGACATCAGAGTCAGCAACAACTTTCTTTATGTTACATCCATCAAGCACCAAGCCCTATGAATTTTGCCCATTTAATATTTTAATTCTACCCATTACAGTCTGTTTTTACCATATTATTTCTTCATCTCTCACTTAGATGATCACGACCACGTCTAACTGGTCCCTCAGCCTTTCTTTTTCTTTCTATTCCATATTGATCTGCTTTTAACAAGAGCATAGCAGATATGCTCAACTATAAAAAGCACAGATTTAGTTCAAAAACTAATACTTCTGGAACTGTGGGTTGAGGCTCGGGCATCTATAACTTTTAAAAATTTCTCTGATTGTGTCAGAGCCCCAGAAATTTCCACATTGGCGGACAGGCTATGGATCTAGACAAATCTGCTATGGATATCCGAAAAACAATTTTGCAAGTAGTTAGTATCATTTCTAATTACCTCTTGGGAACATTTGACTCTCTTAGGGTTTACTGGAAACCTCAGGAAGAGAGGAAAAATGAGAAGGGAACTGATACCTGTAGCAGTAGATATTTATTCAGCACTAAGCATTGGGCTAGGGCTTTTTCATAAAATTATTCCATTTAATTTTTAAAACCATCCCTAAAATGACAATACTGTTATTATTTTAAAGAAGAAACATAAACAGATTTCTAACTCATATGCACTCAAAGTCTTAAGTTGGTACACAAATGAATTAAATGAAGGTCTGCCTGACTTCTATCTATAAGATCTAGGGAGAAATAAAAACAAAAATTTCATAAGCAAAGAGGAAACACAGCATCCAGTATAGATATACAAAATGATGGATTTGTACATATTCAAAGACTTCTTATAAGCTTCTTAATTAAAGATCACATCTCTGAGGGTTAAAAATCTATGGTGTAGTAGAAAACCTTCAACTGGGAGTTGGGAAATGGGTTACTGTTCCTAGAAATGACAAAATTTGCTTGAGCATACCTTGATAATTGTTTCTTTTCTTACTTTAAAACCTCCAAATTGTAGTCAAGTACATGACTGCCTGGAACACAATAGCCTTCCTCAGAGGTATAAGACTTTGATGAGGGTAGAAGAAGCATCCTCAGAAGTAACAAGTAGGACCTCAATCCACTGGAATGCATACATGGCTACCTGGCACCACTCAGTGGAAGCCACAGGCCGAGCATGGCACAGGGACCCAGCGCAAGGCTGGTCCTTAACTACCAACATCCTGGATTGTCCACTTCCTTCAGCAAGAAAGAAAGGAACATTGTCTGGTTTACTTTTTGTTTTCCCTTACTCCTGGTGAACCTGATCTAACTAATGCACTTACTTTATGATTGGAGTCAAGTTATTTCCCTTCTCTGAGCCTCAGTGTTCTTAGCTGAGTCGGTTGAAATGGTGCTAAGATCCAATTCAGGTTTCACCTTTGCTACAACTGAATGACATACATTAAGGGAAATGTAGGATCGTATCTTCCTTGCCCAGAAAGTATATGGATCTCTTCACGGCTACAAGTGAAATCCAGCTCTTGGCAGTGGTAAGAAATTTCACAGCCTTGATGCTGCTGACATCCAACCATTATCCTTTGTACCCTACCTTCTGCCCAAACCAGATTATTTCCAGTTCTACGAACACAACAGGAAGGAAACTTTCTTGTCCTTGGCTCTTCTCCTCACATTATTCTTCTCACCTATATCTCTGACTGAATAACTCCTCACTCCAGTAATACACACCATCTTCTCCAAAGCCTTCCCTGAATAAGTCCCACTCAGACAGAAATGGTTATTCCTTCTCCATTCACCCATAAACATTTTACAGGTATACTGTTGTGGCTTCTATAATACTGTGTTCCAGCTTTGTGTGCATGTTTGTCTCCACTGTATTTTGAGCTCTTTGGTGTGGGATCTTTGGAATCCACAAGTTAGCCCAGTGTCTGGCACAAAATAAGTGCTACTTAATTAGTGACAGATTAAATAAAAGCACACATGCAAAGAGTTGATTCTGTTGAGGTTAACAGCGTGAATCTTCATCTAGCTTAGCTGAGCCTAGACCCATGCAGAAAAATAGGCTTAGAAGACAAAGAGGATGGCCCTCAAATTTAACCATTTTCCCTATCTGAGCCAAGCAACAGGAATCAGCACTTCAGAGTCATGCAGCATCTGTCTAGGTGAGGTCTCAGTCCACTGCAAATATGATTTCCTTCACCTTGCTTGTGATCAGCTGGCCCCAAGGTCAAAGTCATTCTTTGGCAGAAACAACAGACTCCAGAGCTCCCACTTCCCATGCCAGTGCTCTGAGTTCCAGAGCACACTGTCTCTATTCATAGTGTTCTTCCTGTGAAAGGTACACAGTGTATACACTAGAGGTGGATTATGAAAGAGGCTGCCTGCAAGGCCTGTTTAGAAATGCTTCTCAGTCAGGCTCGATCGAGGAGAGCAAATCACAGACATTAAACATCACCTGAAGAGAGTGCCATTCTCAAATGCAAGGTAAATATGTCTCTTGCAAGTGAGAATTCACATTGTTGTGTGGATTTTTTGTAACACAGTAATCAAACCCATTGAATTTTTAATCTCTCTTAAGCTTCTTACCTCCCTCACCTCTTCTGCTGACAAGGGATCTAATGTTGTGATTTCCAGATTCTGGGGCCATCTGAGCCTTGACCACAAAAATCACAAAACTCATCTTAATGTACTGGCTTACTTCCTGCAGTGCAGTACACACTGCTCACTCAACAAGCGTTCTGATTAAGCTCCCCTGGATTCTTCATGGGAAAATGGCACCAGCCAGGCCTTGAAAATGTGATTTTCTGAATCTAATCGCAATTTGGTAAGATACAAGGCAGTAGTGGAAAGTCTTGGGCCATGTGAGTGTAAAAATGAAATTCACACTTCACTTTAGAAGTGCCAAAGTTCATGTTTGAAGCTATGTGCTTCAGTAAATATCTATGAGAGGAACTAATTCTGATGTTATAATAAGAAGCAACAGAAATGACAAGTCCTAAGAAATTGCATTATTACCTTTATTGGGTTCATATCTTATGTGCAATGAATTTTACGTGTATTATCTACTCTTGAGAACAACCTTAATAAATGAATGTTATTATTCCCAATTCACAGATATAAAGACTAAGGCTTCAGGGCATGTCTGTTATGTCAGCACTCTGGGAGGCTGAGACAGGAGGATGGAAAGAGGTGAAATGATTTATTTCTAAGTTGTTCAAACTGTAATGTAGGTGAGTAAGTATTAAAAACTTACTCCTTCTCATTTTAAAGTCTGTGTTTTTGCTATTCCACTGTGCTTCCATGGTAGCTACTTCTCAAAATCATTTTTACTTAGAAATGGTATTTTGAATTTACCACTATATTGGGTAAATATGCAAATCTGTACATTTCCTTGTCAACCAAAATAATCATATTATTGACTTAAGAGAAACTACAAAAATATGCTGCTGCTCAGCTCCCTTCAGTCTTTTTCAAGACAGGAACATATCCTATTTCTTAAAGTGACACAGAATTTCCCTTTAAAAAAAAAATCCCCAAAACTGTTTTCATATGGGTAGAGATTTTGTTTGTTTGGACTGTGAAGAGGAGAGAAGGCACTGCATAAACTGAGTCCTAAAGTAAAAGAGACATTTCCAGGTGAGTAAGAAATATAGGTAGCCCAGAACTTTTGACTACCTGGTACCTAAATTCAAATTATACAACTTCTATTAAAAAGCAGAAGGAAAGAAATTAAGTCAATAATTAAGAAGGTTACCATCAAGGACGACAATTAAATAAGGGTGAGAGACAGAATAAATCCATAATATAGTTTTGAAGTATGATGAAAGTACAATAAAGTATGCTATCCATGATGAGCTCTTCAAGTTAATAGCACTCCAAAAACTTGAAAAAAATGTAAAAATTTAAGACCCAGAACTTTTGAGGAAAATTGCTCTTGCAGCAAGTTCTTCAACAATATTTCTTCTCTAGCCTCTAGGTCTAGAAAAAGAAATTTGGATTGTGGGAGCAGAAGAGAGACCAGAAATGTTACCTTGAATAATCTGATGCTTTGGATATTTCACCACAGAGATGCAAAAGACAGTGCGACTAAGGGAGAAGAGGTATTCAGAGTCCAGGAGGGCTTTCCGAAGGACCACAGCATGCCAGAGATGAAGAAACTGGGGAGATCATCTAGTCCAACAAGACAATTTTACTGATGGTGAAAATGAGATTTGGTGACAAAGTGGCCAGTAACACTGCCAAGTTTTAGAAAAGCTGCCATATGAGCCCAGGTCTCTTGCCTCTCAAGCCATGGCTCTTCCCCCTCCACAAACAGTAATAGAAATGGTGGAAGAATACAGAATTACCTCTAGAGACACAGGGACGTGCTTAATAGTCTAGGCTTGCGGCAGGACTGCTGTAGTAAAAACCCCCTTGTAACTGACGGAAGGTGGATTTCACACACATTTCCAAGACTTGTATTCATGATAAAAATTTAGAAGAAGGAGAATAAACTAGTTATAGTATATCATGAAATGTGGCATATTCAGGGAATACTAGACAACAAAAAGAAACAGATGGTGATATAACAACATGGATGAATCTCAAAAATGGCACATTGAATGAAAGAGCCAGATACCAAAAAATAGATACGGTATAATTCCACAGTTATCTAAATTTAAACAACTATGGTGAGAGAACTCAGAAAGTATTTGTCTCTGAGGGTGGCAGGTGGGGCTGGACTGGTAAGAGTCACAGAGGACTTTCTGGAATGATACAAATAATTGTTAAATCTCATGAAACAGAACATTCATGATCTAAGTACTGTACTGCATGTAAATTATGCCTTCATTAAAATGAGAAAATGCAAACAAATGATATTAAAAGTGATATTGCAAAGAAATATATCATGTCACATGAACATAAAATATAGACATGTGAATATAATAAAATAATAAATAAATAAATAAAAATAGGAAAAGAGTTACTTCCATAGCCTATTGAACAAAGAGAAATATCTTAGCTAAGAAAGGTTTTAACTCTACATGCAAACAAATGAAAATAAGCGTTTAACTTTATATGCAAACAATTGAAAATTTTGCTTTGGTTCTTTTTTAAAAGATGGTCATCATTAGAAAGGGTATAATTTATTTCTTTGCCACTTTAAATAACTCCTAGTCATAACAGCTTTAAACAAATAAACAATGAAATCTGCAATCTTTCAATGAACTCCTTACTTTGGGTAGTTGAGAGAACAGATTTGGAAGGGCAGGTAGACATATTAGAGAGGTAGGAGGAGAACATGTTTTTCCAAGTTTTCAGGATGAGCTCTTTTCACCACACTACACAGTCCCACAGCTTGAGAGATGGTGTAACCATAGCCTACATCCAGAGTCAAAATTCGTAAACACTATAACTAAAATTCTGAGAAGACAAAAGTAGAAATTACAGACCTTGTTTTTTCTAACTTGTCTTCCATGTGGCTGGCCAAAATGCTTTGCAAAGATTGTCACTCTTATTGTCAGGCTGATCTCAATAAAGGCTAGACTGTAACTGTGCACCTGGCACTCTCCTAATTCTCTTGCCTAATTCTCATGGCTAGGGACAATGTGACAACTCACACAGTCAACAGCATCCTCTGAGTTGGGATCAGAGAGGAGGAAAAGTCCCAAACACAGCACCATTTTCCTGAGTGATCTGGATGCCTGCTACATCGGACAGGGCCACTTTCTGTGCACACGAAGCCTGAGCTTGCTCTAGAGGCAGGAGGGAGCCAGAAACAAGGTTGGAGGTAGAGAAGACTGTTGCTAGACTGTTGCTAGAGCAAGCTGGGATCTGAGCACTGGCTTGTGTAATTTCATGTCACGGTCAAGTCACTTCGCAGGTGGTTTCCTCATCTGTTAAAGGAGGGTAATAATGACCCTTTTGCGGTTCAATAGAATTAAATAAGATGGTGGAAGCTAAGGTCTCTACACATGCACAGGATTCACTGTCACAAGAGATAACATTCCTTTAGCTTTGGAAGTCACAACATGGCTTCCAGTGTTTTCAATATCTGGTCTTCTAGTTGTGAGACAAGGTACAGTTTCATGTTGGTAAAACACAGCTTCCAACCATCCCAACTTTCTCTTGAATTCACAAATACTGGTTTCTGATCATACAAGAAGTGTGACAAAGACCTGAACATATCAGTCCCTTACCCCATCAAATGGAAAAAATGAAGAAGGAAATCTTGGGTTTTTAAAATATATGGGAATAGGAAAGGAGATGGCTAGGAAAAACACCTTTCTCATCACAAATCTTGGTGTCTTTGAATATTCTAGGAAGTAAGACTGGAATAATGCCATTAACTTGATGGCTGTATTTTTATATCTTACAAGTAAAGGAGCAATTTATAATGTATTGTTTGTGGATAGTACAACTAAAGATGTGTTTTGTACATGTACCAACTCCCCACAATGAATGTAATCATTATGTACTGCAAACATGGACTAATAAAATTTTTTTTAAATTATAAAAAGAAAAATTAAGTAACTTTTGATGGGCTATGTAGCATTTAAGTGGTGAAGCTGGCTTTTGTACTCAGGCCTGTCTGACTCAATTCTATGGTCCACACCCTTTCCCCGCACCCCCGCCTTTCTGTTTACTCAAATAAATAACCCCTTGTTTATTTATGTGTTAGCTCAGTCTTACAATGCTTACTACATTTACTGCTAGGCCTAGAAATGGTGTGCAAAATGTTTGCTGGAGCCTTGGGGGCTCTAACTATAGAGTAAACATCAGTTATCCCTCTTGACATCATAAGATCTGGAAATCTATCCGAGAGTAACGATGCTTGCAATGAGCTTTTAGATATTTAGATAAGACTCTATTAAGGCACCAGTAAAAATGTTATACTGTTTATACACCAGAATATCAGCCAGTTTTGGATTTTAAAATGACTGTGTGCAGCCCAAATGCCTTTCCCTACTTGTAGGCACGATCGGGTTCTCTTTTTACCGGAGAAATTTAGGAAAAAAAAAAAACCAACCTTTACTGGTTCTCATCAAATTTATAAGACAGATTGTGAAAGAAACTACTGGAAATTGTAACTGCTATCCCTTGACTTCAACTTCCAGAGTCTTAGAAGAAATTATACTTCAAATTTTCAAATGGTGAATGAGAACCACTAGTATGAAATGGAACTGCTTCCATCCTTTCCATCCAAAGGCTGTATATTTTCAGGGACCAAAGTCCTTTCTAGATTATTTTGACAGACAGAGGAGAGAGTAAGCAGCCAGAGAGGCCAGATAAAACAAGCCTTTTTACATGACACTGATTATATCCAATGATTACGACCACTATATCCTAGGGGAAAGAACATGGGTTTAGGAGTTTCAAAATGTGCACATAAATCCCCTTATTACTTAAAAGCTAACTTGTGTCTCAAAGGTCTTTATCCCCCTAGACTCTTTCTATCTGTAAAAAGTAAACCACCTGAGAAGTGTAGGAGTAACAGAGTTAAACTACTAATTAAAAAATGGAACACTGGTTAGAACAATATTAAATGATATTTTCAATAGTGGGATGATAATAAATTATTTTGTAAGCTGTAAAATGTTAAACAAATGGCCACTGTTGGAGACTGTTATTAATCAGGAGCTACTGAACCAAACAAGACTCAGAGTAGGAACTACTAGGGACAGGATTTTAAATAATAAGAGTTTCCATATGTGGAATTTGCATACAGCAATCTATGGCCCTAAGCTCTTCTTCACTTTCCCACACGAGACACACAGAAAGGCAAGGCAACCAAGGCTCCTGAACTGCTTGAAGCTAAAAGGACACAGTGCCAGCATTCCAGTCCATATCCTTGTAAAGCGAAGGCACAGCCTCTCCTCACTTTATTACCATCCTGCATCTCTTTCTTGATTCTTGGGCAATGATCCCTTTTTATTTCCCAACTCATCTTTGTTAAGCTTCTTTTTCCCAAAGTAATGATGATCTTTAGAAAGACCTCAGAGATGGCAAGATTCTGGAAAGCAGGGCTACAGGCTTACAATACACAAATAATGACTTCAATTCCTACACACTGGCCACTGAACTTGAGATGGGGTAATTTCAAGATGTATGTTGAAAGATATAAATAAAGTCAGCAAAACAAAGGGAGTTTGTCCATGGTTATGAGGATTACTGTTGTTTTTTCACCCTAACCAAAAGCAATTCCAGTTTAGCTATGAACACAAGGGACAGAGGTCTGGTCTGCCACTAACAATAGTGACACTAGAAAGTAAGCAGGTATCCCTGGAACCAGCCAGGTTACGAAGGGTCACAAAACAATAATGTTACATTTTTATGAAAAAAGGTGTATGTACATCCAACATCTTGATTAAGGACACTTCACACCCCTAATTCATTTTCTAATGATAAGGCAAATGTCGGCTTCCCCATCTATAAAATGATAACATTTCAGATAGGATCTCAAAAAGCCTGTGAAACTTGGAGAGTTTATGATTTTATGCCTCAGAAACAAAAACTTAGCCATATAACCCAGGAATTGAGTCTTACGAACCCAATGCCATCCATGGGAAGATTTTGAAATTATTACTCTGTAATTAAAAATATTTTAATTTCTATTCATTTGGGCTTTACTGAAAGTAACAAAACATTTATGGATTATTACAAAGCAGTAAGAAATAGGTACCAATTAAACGTCTTATGAAAACCTAGGCGGTACATCTAATAAAATCAAGCGGCTCATGGAATCAAACTGGAAAAGTTCATCCAAGCATTCAGTCATGCATTGAACCCCTATTGTATGCAAAGCATAATGATAAGCCCTGCAGGGACAGAGCGGTGATGAAGATCATGGATGCCGCCCTTGTCAAGTTGCTCCTGCAAACACCACAAATGAGAACTCCATGCAGGATTGGAAAGTTGACACAACTGAAGACTCATGGAACACCAAATGCTCACTGTATAAGGCAAGGGCAAATATGACAGCCCTGAGTCTGACATCAATTATTGCCACAGAAATATGAATGCACAGAAATGTTTTATGTTTGCCCTCATCCAAGCCTACAGACTAAAGACAACACTCTTTTATTTTATGCTTAAAGAGACAGCATCAAAGTGTTTAAGGCTAAAAAAACAGTGTTTAAGGCTCAAAATGTGGAGAAGCCAATCAGTGCTCACTGAAAGAGAAATCAAAACAATAAGTTGGGAGTAAGATACATTTTTCTTTACTCTCTTAACAGAAAATTAAAATAAAACTTTCCTGGAGTTTTGGGAATTCTAACACGACCTTACAGTTCTGGACAGAAGCAAACTATAGAATTTATCTGAAATAAAAGGCAATATTGTCTGGAAGGATTTGTTCTAAATCTTGGAGGAGAGGTGTTCACAGAGGAGGTAATAATGGCCTTGTCTGCTCATCAAAACTAAAATGAAGTACGTGATAACAAGGAACATGTGAGACAATTTATGATGGTTTCCCTTCAACATCATCTACTGTGTCTTGGCAGATGAAGACTAAGGCTTGTCCTAGATTGCAGAGCGGTTACCTTATTTAATTGACACCTCCCTTGTTAGGTAAGAACAAGTAGAACCGCCCTGTCCACACATACCTCAACTGATACGCTTCGCCTAACAGAGGCCCTTTCTTGATGCCACTATCAATGGTCACTGGATGCCACTTCTGTGGTAACCCCAGTGCATGCCTTGCTCTATTTCTCACTTACTTAGCTCATATCTTATTCTATAGTAGGTTCAGGACTGAATTATTACATCTAACACAGGGTTAAGTTTGCCTCACTGTGGGTTAGTTTAAGGATGCAAATAATTGATATATGCGATTGTAACCAAATAAGAATGGGCAGTAAGGAAAATATACTGAAATAGGTGGGAGTTAGTTTTGCCATAAAGCCTTTGCTGGACACTAGGCAAGCACTTACCTCAGGGCTCCACTGGCTCATCTGTAAACTGGGAAGGCTGAAACGAATTGTCACACTCTACGGACTGTAATGTTCACTCATCTTGGAAGTACAGGGAGATCATTCCATCTGTACTTTGGGAACTGCTGACATAGATTTGCACTGATCAACTGAATTCTCTGAGTGTCCCAGATGCTACGGTAAGGGATCTAGGATTGTGTAATCTGGTCAGTGGGAAAATGTAAGCTAAGAACATTCGTTCATTTAGGAAATCAAGAGTTATAGAATGTCAATTTTCAGTAAAGCCTGTACTTGGCACTGGGGTTATAATAATGAACAAGATAAACAAGTTTCTTGCATTGCAAGAGCTCACCAGCTAGTGAGGGAAACTGAGGAACTAAATAAGTAAATGAAAAAATTTCAGTGGTGTGTTATGGTTGGTTGGTGAAAGATCTCTTCGGGATCATAAGCAAGAAGGCAGATAATTTCCTTGATGGACAGGGCTGATAGAACCACATCTGAACCACTGAGAAAATTTTTCAATGGAACTCCAAGGAACCAAGTTCAAATAGACCACACTAGCATTCAAGTTAGCACTGGACCTCAGATCTGGATTGGGAAACCAAAACCAAAACCAGAAAAAAAAAAAAAATCCCAAATCTTGGATAAAAACCAGGTTTGATGAAGGCTGAAGATACAAATTGCACCACTTGAAAACACCCTCTCTGTGCTCCTGCCAGCTGATATCTCAGAAAAATGTGTCCACATATTCTCATACTAACAAGAGAATGGGCTATATACAGAGAAAGGTGAAAATCTAGACCAAGAGAAGGAAATGTTTGTGTGGAACCAAATGTAACAGTCTACAGAGAGAGCTGCTTGGTGGTGCCAAATTTCTGTTTCAAACAGGAGGGGTCCATGGAGGGTTTTGGTTTTAATGATGTGACTTCGGTCTTGCTCTCCATGAAGGAGGCAAAATAAACCTACAGTAAAGGATACATTTTATAGCAATGGGATCAGGGTCATATAAACAGAATATGCCTGAAAAATATATGTTTAAAACATATTTCTTCTGAATGAGGAGAATCACGACATGCAAATAGCCTGTACTAAAAGAATTAACAGTGCTTGTTGGACATCTTTGAATAAATAGAGCAAAATCTTCATAATTTGGGGGGTTCTTGGGGATTGACTGAACTCTTGGTGGTTCGTGGTTATAGCAAGGACTCCAGAGAAAAGCAAATTTGGCCTGACTGAGAGTGCAAAGTGGCTGGATTTGTAAGTGAAGACGTTTTGCTTAGTGAAATCTTTCATCAGATAAACTGCCAAGTCTCCAGCAGCCTTCAAGAACAGAGAAACATGTTCAAACCAGTTTTGCCTGCAGACAGAGGGATGCTAATTGCTTTACCCAGATTCTCTTGAACCTTCTTGCATGCAGAAGCATAAAAATAGCCAAGCTATGTACACTGCCTCTAGGATCCAACCCTCCACCTGCGGAAAGCAATTCATGTTTCAACTCTGTCTCCTGCCACTGGTTTGCTTTGGAGCCTAATTACCAGCTACATTTGATGACAACATTACTGGCTCCAGGGGCTTCTTGTTCCTACCAAACAAAACAGAAAACAAATTCCTAAAGCAAGACCTGAAATGTACCACTGGGAATACAGAATCAGTGATGCAATTCCAGACTGGGGCTAGTATCTTCCTTATCTTCATGTTGGCAGCTTCCCTGGAGAGCCTGTCTCCATCAGCGTGGACCAGCTTTGACAAATATTTACTGACAAATGACTATTATTTTCATAATCATCATCATTTGCAATCATTTGTTGATTTACAGCCAACAGACATGTTCACTGGCACTATCTCACTTGATGGCCATAACTCTGAGTCAAGTACCTAGAGTAGGGCTCATTAATTTATTTAAATGGGTGTAAGTTTATGTTGCCAGCAAGTGGTTAAACTAGGAATAGGAGACCAAGAGTTATCACGTGCATTTGCCTTCAGTTCTGCTTTTCTGATGGAGGCCAACTCAGAACTTGTAGACACTCCACAAGTAAAAGAACAAGCCCCTCATGAGTCAGCTTGCACATCCGGGGCATATCCCAGGCTGCCTTGGGGGAGGGCACTGCCCCCAGTGGAGCTACCCTGACCACTTGCAAACCTGTCTAATGTGGAAGTGACTACTGTGTGAAATGGTGGCTCCCTACCACTTTAGGTGGTGGAGCAGAACCTTGAAAACTGCCTATGTCCTTGGGAAACTGTAAACAGGACTCCCTGATTGGGTGGAAGGCTTTTCAAAATAGTATTTGTTTAGAAAAGAGTAAAGGATATATTGCAGGTGCTTTTGTTCGATACCTGACAGTCTTTGTAGTTTCTAATAATAATAACACATATCTACTGTCTCACAGATTCTAAGGTCCAGCCAGGGATCGCTTAACTGGGACTTTTGTTCAGAATCTCACAGGCTGCAATAAGGTGCTGGCCGAGATGCCTTCTCCTCTGGAGGACTGTTTTTAAGATCGCTCAGATTGTTGGCAGAATTCATTTCCTTGTGAACACATGATTGAGGGCCCAGAGTCTTTGTTGGCTAACTTTGGTCCCGGGGTCACTCACGGTCCCTTGCTCTACGGACTTCTCCCACAAGTCCTCCAGGAGATTGCTTCCTCTCCTCTCTCTCTCCCTCTCTCTCTCTCTCTCGCTCCTCCCCTCCTGTTTCACTGCCTCTCCTCTCTGCTCCCCTTCTCTCTCCCTCCCCCTCTCACAGATTCTAGATTCACAGATTCTTTCTCTCCTCTCCTCTCCTCTCCTCCCTTCTCCCCTTCCATCTTCCCTTCCCCTCCCCTTCTCTCTTCTTCTCTCTTCCCCCTCCTCTCTCCCCTCTCTCCTACTCTTTTCTCCCTCTCTCTCTCTCTCTCTCCATTCTGCTCAGATAGACCCCCATGTAGTGTAAGTAATGATAATTAAGCTGCATCCCAATACTTTTGCTTTCTTCTAAGGATTAGAAGCAAATTACTTGCCCACTTGACATTCAGTAGAGGGGATTCCACAAATGTGTAAACACCAGGAGGCAGGAATCACTGGGGTCCCCAGAGCCTGTTCTCTCCCATTATCAATATAGGAGACTTAAGGTCCCTCTCAACTTGTCCTTCCAGGCTATTAGAATAAACAACACAACTTTCCAATCACTGGAGGCTCATCAGAATCCAGGAGACACGTACTTCGCACAATCTTTATGAGATTTTCTTTCATTTTTTAAGAGTAGTAACGCATATCCAGACACTGGCTGCTTTTTTAGCCCACACGACCTACTGTAGTCATCTTCATGATACGTAATAAATTACATGGAGCTTGATTCTTGTCATGGAGGGGGAAGCTGGATTGAGAGCAAGAAGACGAGTCCTCCTTTGTTTCTCTCATGAGCTCACTGTGTAGTCATGGGCAGATCACATCTAGAAGATTATAATTCCAAAATTAAATTTAAGAGAAACCCATGGATACTGAGAGACTCCTCTGACCTGGTCCCTACCCACTCTATGGAGCGTATGTCTAACTCTGAGGAGGAAGCTGGGTGGCCAGGCCCACAGTGTTGTCTCCTATGGGATTCCCTACGTGGAGCATGTGCTCTTGTTAGACAGTAGAGAGGGATGCGCCAATGCACCCATATAGAGGCCAAGAAGTTATTTTATATTCAGTAGGTCGACTGGGTTAAGACCTGGCTGCACAAGTCTGTCTGTGGGGATGGAATGCTCAGGTGCTTCTCTTCCATTCTTGCCAACTCTGATGAGTTAGAGTACAATCCATTAAAATAGGGAGCTCCTGTCAGGCACCCTCTCCTGATAGATCGCTGTGCCTTCCGGGGAGCATATCAGGATGAGGATAGGATAATCTCAGAATATACCCACAGATTACCTTTGCAATCCAGGGCACAGATCTTCGCTGTTACTTAATTTCCAAAAGTCTATCCAGAAACCTATTACTGTGTAAACGATGCAACACTATTAGTTTACATTTCATTAAAAAAAAATTTCTGTAAAATTTTAGTATTTCCAATTCCCAAAGGAGAGTTAATTTGTGAAGCAAATTAATGATCCAGTTGAACAACATTCCAGGAAAACCACAGAATGTGAAGAGGCTCCTGGAGTATGCAATGAACTTGGTCCATAACGCTGAGCTTCTTAAGATATAAAGACAAGCCTTCGTGTCAGTTCTTAACATCACAACTGCTATAAGTAGATGTACAGACATCTGGGGTTTGCTCAGGATATTAGAAGTTGCCAGGACACATGACTTTCTTCCCTGTTTCCCAAGCCTTTTGTAGGTGTGTATTGGGGAGCTACTTCTAAACAGCAACATTTAGATCTCTGGGATTGTGCATGCTCTAATCATCATCATGTAAGTTTAATGATCAAGAAGGAGTACCTGAGTCCTATATTCTTTAAATCAACCCCTCACTGCATCTGAAATTTTGAAAGGACATTTGTTTCTATAGTGTGTGGGAAAATGATGTAGAACGTCCATTTTTATCATCCCCATGGAGAAGCCACCAGACACTACATTTTCACAGAACCTATTCCCATCCTTCACACTGACACGTGTTGATGTATACTTTCTGAAAACATGTCTTTTAATCATCAAACTATTCCTGTGAGTCAGAGAAGGCAACAGTTACTTTACCAAAGTGAAGACTGAGGCTTTAACACACTTTCCAGGGTCACACGGTGAGTAAATAGCACAGCTGGGGCTAGAATTCAGGTCACCCAACTGCTAAGCATGAACTTTTTCAAGCCACTATACAACTTTAGATAAAAGGGATCCAAGTGCTGGCTGCCATTTTTAGCCATGTATACTTAGGTTTTTCGTTTCACCTCTCTAGACTTCTAGTTCCTTAGTAGTGAGAAACAGGTGGTAATACCAGAAGTTTGTAACTCATATGGGGGGCAGTCTGTGGGTCAAAAGAGAGAATGTGTGACACTGGGTCTTCAACTTAAAAGTGTTAAAGGTAGAGGTGTATTATTACTAGGAGTCTGGGGCACACATATAGGTTTGGGGAGGGAAATAGGTACTTCCCAAGGGACACAAAGGGTTAAGATCATGTGAAAGAGGAAACTCCAGAAACACCTGGATCTATAAAAATGGCCCAGGGAAAGCTTCCTAGAAGAGGTGGTGGGGTGGGTGAGTCAGTGAGACAAGGCTCATGAGTTTGACATTCTGTCAGAGGTTGGAAGGTATGATGACTAGGGGTTTAGAAGCAGAGGTAAAGGGCCGGTGATAAAGCTCAGCAGCAGAAGCGCCTGCCAGACCTCAGGACCTCCCAGTCCTGAGTTCGACTTCCAGTACCCACATGTAAAAAAAAAAAAAAAAAAAGAAGCAGAAGTAAAGAGACACAGCTCTTTTTTAGAAGTAACACAAGAATGACAGGAAATAAAGAAGGGTTCTAAAACCTGGTATTGACATAAGATTATTCTGCCTAAATAAGGAGTATCCTATTTGTTTCTAATTCAGAATCTTCTATGGGCTGGGTACTAATGAAGATTAGAGACATGTAGGATATGGTTCTTGCCTTCAAAAATTCATAGTCTAGTAGGAGAAAGAGACACAGATAAAAGTATAGATACTTTGAGAAAAACTGAATACTAGAAGTACAAGCTAGATAAACCATATACATAACATATAACTATATAGACTATATTATGCACAATATATTAAATACAATACATTATTGAGCTGTTAAATGACTAAATGTAAAGAGAGTACTTTATCCTGTTATGGGTCTCATTATTAAGGAAAAAGGGGACTCGATGGAAATATTTAGAAAAGGGATGAGATGCAGAGTGAGAAAAAGTAGACAGAAAGAAAGGTAGGAGAATGGAAAAAGTTATGTAGATAAAGATTAAAAAGCAGGTGCTTGGGCAGCAGATGGGAGGAACAGGGTTGTCTGCGGGTCACTGAAGAAGATGATGAGAGATTTACAGTCCACATTCCAGTGGGCACTGGACAAGAGCTCAGAACGCACTGAAAGCTCTGAATTCACTCATGTGATGCTCTGTTACACAGCTGAGGAAAGGAATTTCTCCCCCACCCTACCATTTGGCTGCTGCCCTCATCTCTACCTATTGCTGGGAAGCAGGACTCCCAATGCCTTCCTTCTCTTTGCTGCTCTTTCCCTTGTAGAAATGGTGTTCAGCTCCAGGTCACTCTTCACTTTTTTATTTTATTTTATTTTATTTTATTTTATTTTATTTTTTGCACTATTGATGACTTGCCAGTCTGAACATTAGTCATGGCGGCTTTTATGAACTACAAAATTGACAAGGATTTAACTCCCTACCCAGGTTTCTATTCTGATGTGCAGAGTCACCATGGGATGAAAATCCTCATGTTTCCATCTTAAATTGCTGTTACTTTGTCTGAACTTTTTATATTAGCAGGGAAATAAAATACGGGGTGAAGTGTGTATGGAAAATTTTCTTAGGTGTGTCTGGGCAATTGTATGTGAATGTCACTACTATTCTAGTCTTATTTTAAAACAATATGCTGGGTTCAAGGCCATAACTGAGATATAAGTCTTAGCTCCATTATTTACTATGCAACCCAGGAAAGTCATGTCTGAATCTTGCTTTACTCATTTGGAAATGAAAAGGGTGTGGGGTTGGATAGTTTTAAAGTTCATACCAGTATTTCATTCCATTAATATTAACATTCTTCAAATTTCTTATATAATCAGTTTATTTTCAATCGCCTCAGTCAAGGGGATTGTATGCACCAGCATCCTACGTATGGTTTTGGCCATTTATTCATGTATCTATTTGGGAAGAAGCATTCCGAAACGTAAGGTGTGTGAGGCGCTTCCCTGAGTCTGACCAGCAGGGGGAGGGGAAGATGTGACGGAATGGAATTTTATACCTTGTAGTAGAGACAATACATTGAACTAAACAACAACATAAGTCAGAAAGTGAGAATGACAGAAAAGAGACACAACGATGAGAGAGGGAGTCCATGGGCAGCAAATGTTCATCCAGGTCAATGAGGGCAATACTTTTTCAGAGGAAGCAAAATTTTGAGTTGTGACCAAAGGGAAAGACACACACTGGTGATGATGGCAGTGGAAGAGGATTTGGGGCTGAGAGAATGTGAGTAAAGACAGAGGGATGGGAACATCTATTGCTAACAAGAGGGGAGCAGGAAGCAAGTTAGGGGAAACAGACATCAGATCATAGTGGGCCTAGAGTTGAAATCTAAGACAGCCAGACATTACTTGATAGATACTATCCTGAATTGTACACTAAGCCACATTCCCCTTTGTCTATAGCCTTCTGCCTATTAAAATGTCTATGTTAAGATGTACTGACCATATAGTTCTAATAATAGGGCAGAACTTTCCAGATGAGACTTCAACTAATTACTGTGGGAAGCTGAGGGGCAACAATTCGCAATAAGGAGACAGACTGTCTCATATAGACAAACCTACAGAAACCGGGAAATATTTTGTTAGCCCCCCCTACCCAAACCAAACAAAAATTGGACCCATCTGCAAAAGGTAAAGACCTTCAGTGTATAAGAAAGCATGAGCTGTGTAAGTGTTTCGAAGTGTGCGGTTCTCTCCAGGCATTCCTCTGGCAGCTGCTCCAAACCAAAGTAAGTGAGAAGGTATATAGTACAAGTTGTACTCTATGTAGAGCGGCACATAAAGACCCAGGGGAGGGGAGGGTGAGAGGAGAGGCTGAGGGGGTGGAAAGAGGAAAGAAAGGCTAGGTATGATTATGTCACCAGGTATCCTTGGCAACCAGAAAACATCTTGTACTTTCTGAGTGAGAGTTCAGCAGCACATGGAAGGAAAACGTGCCCTACTTCTGTCAACATCAACAGCATGGAAACAGGACACCTCTGCACCTCAATCGAGGTGGGAGCAGAGATTTTCAAAGTCATTAAATCTTAAGTATCTGGCAAAAAGCAGAAACATGTAAGTTGGAGTGTGCGTGTATATGTGTGCATGCATGTCTGTGTGCACACGGGGGATGCAGTGGAGTGTGGTGACAGTGAAAGCTCCCACAGCACATGAGTTCACAGGAGGGCCAGAACTGCACCCAGCACACAAGAAGGAGGTATTGTGGAACAGGAAGCATGGAGGATACTAGTTCTGAAGGCAACACCCAGTTGACTCAAGGGCCGGGTGAACATCTTACCAGGGAAAAGTTCAACCCACCTGGTGTACACTCTTCACTGACAGGACACATGTGTCGGAAGTGTGAATCTCACAAAGACACCTTCCTATCATACCTGCTTTGCCAGGCTACATGGCTCTGGGAGAGAAAGAGTAATGAAGTTCGTATGTTTTTGCTCTTAAGGATGCATTGGGCATCTGGAAAACTTACCTGTCCAGCCCAGGGTCTATAAAGCCTTAGCTGACTGTCTCCTTTGCAAATCTTTGTTATCGATACCCAGAAAAAGACATATAAGGGCTCTTCTCCATTGCTGAGGAACTTGGGAAATTTAGTAATGATGGCTATGTTTGAAAGTTCACCTCTCAGCATGTTAGTATTCAAACAATTATATAGTTAATATTTAAAAAGCATTTATGATATACCAAGAATGATTCTAAGCACTATATATATGCACATACACATGTATATAAACACACTTGTGTGTATATATATATATGCATACATGTTAATGAGTATATATGAATATGCATATATTTATATATATATATATACATACTAGAATTCTAATTTAATCCTTAGACTGACTCTGGTGTAGAAAATCTTACTATTCTTGTTTTAGATAAGAATACTGAAGCATGAAAGAGGGAAGTACTTTTGCCAAGACGACCCAACTATTTTGTGCTAGAACTGCAACTTGAGAATAGCTCGGTCTAGGCTGGAAACAACCAGGTGAAACTTCCATGCATAAAGAATAAAATGTACTTTCACACACATGTGTGTGAGCTTGAATATGAGCATGTACGCATGTGGGTGCATGCACGTGTACACCCACATACACACTCAGAGAAAGGCTCAAACTACTGCATTCTACTAGAGATGAAACAGACTACAAAGATAGCATAGATGGTCACCAACTATGACTTTATCATAATGCTATTAAAACACGAACATAATGTTACTAGTTATACTACCTTTTGTATATGACTGAATGGTTCATAAAGAATTTCTAAAATCAGACACGCACACGAAATGTGATATGGTAACAAACCATAAGCAGAAGTGATGCATGTTTTCTGTTTAGCATGCAGCTGCTACCAGTCACTTAAGATGAATTTCCACCAATCCATAATAGCAATGTGATTCCCAGATGTCCCCTCTCTCCTCCTTTCCAATTCCACTGTCCTAGCCTACTTCAGGCTTTTAAAGCCTAGTATGTCATCACTTTTTGCTTTTGAGAGCTAAATTTATAGGAGACTGTGAGTTTTCAGTTTGGAACTCAGATCAAGCCAGATAATTGTGTCCAAGCTAACACTGGACATATGGTATTTAAAAGTGATTCTGACGGAATTCAGAATAATCATGTCCACCAAATCCATATCCGCGGTGATGCAGCTGACATGCTACTCAGCAGAAAATAATCACTCTTTCCTGCATACCAGGTTCACAGTCTTGCATGTGGGTCAAGAAAAGCCAGAGTTCTTTGAGGACTGTACTATTCCTATGAGCTCGGAGCCTAACTCAAAGAGATACCAAACTCAAAAAGCAACTCCCAGACCTCTGAAAGGGGTCATCATTCTGTCAGTGCTGTGTAATATAATTCTCTGCAGTGAAGGAATAGTTCCTCTACACTGTCCAATGTAGTAGCCACTAGCAACATTTAGGCTTCAAAATGTGGCTAGTATGACTAATGAGTTGAATTCTAAGTTAACTTATACTTACATCAACCACATATGGCTTGTGACTATCATATATGACAGTCCATTTCTAGATCATGCAGACCCGCATCTTTAATTTCCTCTTACCAGGAATCATTTCTTTTAAACCTGTTATCCGCTGAATGAATGCACATTTTAGAACTCAACATAGGGGCTGTTAGAATTATTTCCTTGCTCAAAATCACATAACCATTCTGTGGTATAGTCAAAATCATAATCTAAACCTTGATTTTATGGCTCCACTTCCACTGAAATACAAATTTCTGATGAAAGTATGACCCAAATAGATTAGTGGAAGTCAAATTACTACTGTTAACTGAACTTACTAATTTCCCCTTAAAATTAATGACTTTGGTAGTAGAACATACTTGATCTAATGGCTTTAAGAATCATCAACAGTAGCAACAATAAAGCAGCCACAGAGATCAGAAAGATACAGATAGTGGAGTACATAAAAGTTTATGACAAACAAATAACAGGATTGGCGAGTTGAAGGCATAATTTGAGAATGCTATGTCAAAAATTATTATTAATAGCATAATTATTTTGGACAAATAAAAGTCTTGCCCCAAATCCCTCATACTTAAAAAAGTTCCATTAGAATTTTTAACAACTGAATATTATCATTCTACAACTTACTTCTGTTCTTCTCTGGATTTATTTAAGTCCATTTGGTTTTTGTCTTTGTATACTAAAGCAGTTACAGACTGTCATGAAATCCAGAAGTATTTTGGAGTCATGGGAACGCAGAAAAAGCCTCAGCAAAACAAAACATTTTAATTTGTTTTACTTGTTCTTTTTTTATTAACATTTACAACATAGAAGTTGTATTTGTTTTTTCCTACCCACCCCCCAATCTGTACCCAATAAAAAATGTTTCCTAACTGGGATGCCAAGTTTCCATCTAAACTCCATTTTGTTTAACATCCCTGGGTGAACCCTCCCTAAAACAAAGATTGGCCCTGAAGCTCGGATGGACTTACTGTTGAAACAGCAAGAGAAACCACACTGCTGCTGTTGGAGCCCCCCACGCCAGACAGTGATAGAAAAGGATCCTTCAAAGGATGAAGGCCCAGCTCAGCGCACCTACTGGTTGACCCCCAACCCCAGGGAAAAGTTGCTTACTGATCCTGAAGACATTTACTTTTACCCCTCTCTTCCAGACAGGCTGAGAAATTTTACACTTCTTTGCCCCATTACCTTCATGATTATCCACGCTTGTTCCTCTCTGGCTCACAGATTGGGCTTTTGGAAGGAAGAAATTGGATCATAAAAATGTGCAAGTATCTTCACAGAACAAGCAAGGCCATCTAGCCCATGCTCAGCCTTCTGTGCAGGGCTGTCCCCCTGTTACTCCCCACAAAATGTTATTCTGGTAAAAAGTTTACAGTGTTCTGTATTAAAACAAAAAACAAAAAACTATGAAGGGGGATTTACTTTGGGGGGATTTTACACTGCCATAAGAAAAAATTTCCTGTACATATGGTCCCCAATTTTAGACACAATGCATTCCTGGAAATTATATCATAAAGCACATCACCAGAAGGGAAAGCTGTGATTTTGCCTGCTTCTTTCATTCAACAAACATCTACTGAATGCCCACTGTGTCCCAGGCACAATGACAAGCTCTGCCCTGTTCACACAACCTAAAAAATGATCCATGCATCAGAATGGGTAAGGTTGTAAGAATCAGAATCTGTGTTTATGGGGTATCCAATGAGCGGGCAGCACAGTGGGGAAGAGTGGGGTAGGTAATCACATACTACCTCAAGCTATGACAGAGATGTCTTATTTTCATCTTACTAGAAAGTGCTACTGTGGTGTGGATCTTGAAAGTCACTCAAAGATCCATTGTTAAAGGCTCAGTCTTCAAGGTGGTGCTATTGAGAGTCAGTGGAACTACTAAGAGGTAGAGTCTAGTGCAAGGTTTTTAGGATTGTGTGATTCCAACCCTCTTGTCTCCTCTTCTGCTTTCTGGTCACGAGGTGAGGGGTTTTGTTTCATCATGTGTTCCCACCAGGAAATGCTGGTGTTGCTACCATGAAATGCTGTCTTATCTCAGGCCTAAAAGCAGAGGGGGTATCTCACTGTGGGCTGGAAACTCCAAAACTATGAGCCAAAGTAAACATTTTCTTTGCATAAATTGATCCTCTCAAGTATTTGTTGCAGTGATGGAAAGCTGACTGACATACTTTGTAAAAAAAAAAAAATGATGAGTATCCTGCAAATACATGTCATGGCACACTTCCAAATACATTCCAAATCCCTGTGGAATCCACTGCTCAACTACCATCCTTTTCTCTCAGAGTTTTATGCAGATTCTGGTGACACTGTAAGCCTCTAAATCTAGGTTCACTTCTCTTTTAGCCCAAGTAGACAACTTTAATTTTTATATCTTAGAAGATGGTGTTCATGTGCCACATTCCCCAATATTTTTCCACTTTGCCTCAAAATGTGGTTCTTTCATGACCTGTGTGTTCTTCCTGTCTCAGAAAAGGAAGTGTACCCAATCATTTCAAAGATAACTTATTCAGTTGGTAGTGATCCTTTCAGTGCAAAGTTCAATGTTTTATAAAACCTGTGATGGTTTTTTTAAAATCACATTTTGACACTTTAAGGAGAGCAGAAAATAGTCATTCTTCTATACTCCAGAGAGAAATGAGATATTCAAGTACTTTTCTTCTCATGGACAAAGTTAAGCCTAGATACAAGTGAACCAATAGATCATACTTTATTTCCAAAAATTGGATTAATGCCCTTAAAATGTTTAAGGATGTTCTCTTGTCATCTTAATGTACAGGAATAGAGAAATGGGAAAATAATGGTTACCACATGGAGAAATGTTATACAAACATTAAATTCCAGGTTCCCAGAGAATATTTCTAAGACTATATGAAAAAATATCTCCGGCACTAGAATAGATTTGTAATAAAGGTACACACATATTATAAATGAATTACACATAAGCATGAAAATATATGTCTAATATGCCTGCACAGATATATACATTTTATATAATATATAAACATATGAACATACTTAGTATACACTGATATGTATATAATTGAAATCCTCTTAGAAAGAAAAAAGATTAGCAGGTTAGCTATTTTTAAAAATTTACAGTGATTTATATTGAACAATGAGATTACAAGTGATTTGGAACTTTTTTATCTTTTTAGAAGTGTATTTCTATACAAATCATAAATATCAGAATGGAAAATATTTAAAACCATGTAACGTCAACATCGGAATCACCTGGGGAGCTTTACAAAATGCAGATGCCTGAGACCCCTTCGTGATATTCTCATTTAAATCATCTGAGGTGCCCCTGGAGTATCAGAATTTTAGAAGTACTCAGATAATTCTGCTTAGGTACAACTGAGAGCCACTATTTTAAAAACAAATTTCTTTCCAACTATGTGCTATATTTATCTGAAATGTATACTTTCAAGACAATTTGACTTGCATGGTAACTGAAAGTCACATTCATTAGCAATGTTGCAACTAAAACCCGAAAAATAATTCAGAGCCTGCAAAGAAGGATGGGAGAAAGAGCCATAGAAGAAACCTAGAAGAGATAGTTACTGTAGCATGTTATATTTCGGCTTTTCCTTTCTGGTAATGGGGACAAAGAAGAAAATAATTTGGAAAAAATACTAATTTCTATTAAAGAAGCCCAGAGGTTTTTTTATTTTTGTGGTTCTGAGGATGGAATCCTTTCCTCCTTCCATCCATCATCCATAATAGAGATTGAACCCACGGTCTGTAGCCTACAATGGTCCACTAAGATAGACCTCCAGTCCCCAAAGACACCATTTCTTATAGAAATTTCTTATACTGATATCTTATAAAGCCAGGGGGAAAAATGTTAAGTTTGAATACTGTGAAAACGTTTTGGGGTGAACTCAGCTATGTGGTCACTGCTTACTCTAGATGACTACCTTTTATTTATAAGAAAGAAGATTATTAAAGAACAATGAATACAAAAATGTATTCTTTTCTTTGAATGTCCTTCTATCTGTAATAAAATTTAGTTTTTCAGCTTAGGGAGTTCTGATATATAAATGAGATAGTTTTAGGTTGAGGGTAGGGTATTGCGAAGAGAAGCAAACACAACTAAAAATAATTCATATCTGCAAATATGAAAGTTGGCTTTTTAGAAAGAATATTTGCAATGAACTTTTGAGAACTGCTTTTTTCTTTTTATACCAGTGAGGATACACAGTGACACAGACGCAAAGAAAAAGACATGCACATTTGATTTCTTAGTGACTTTCATAGGATACTGATAAATATCTGACTTTAAATAATTGGAATATTTCAGCTTATGTCTCCTTTGCTCTTTACTGAATTGAACACACTCACACTTTCATACACATGTAAGCACACAAACACACACATTTACAAGACAGCAAAACACACCAGCGAGTATAGTAATGAAGTTCTAAGGGGAAAATATTTTTTTGGACCTTTAACACATAAGTCACGATTTATCGCTAACAGCACTTAATGTGATGGATTTAGAAATGTGATTACCACACTTCCTTGGGAGAATCTACCCAAAACTAACTCTATTACACAACAGTGACAAGAATTCTTGTCTTGTGTACTACACACGTGTAGCTGAAATCACAGACGCTGCGTAACCAAGTAGGATACAAAGCTTCCTTTTCAGGTAATATGCTGGAGAATTTTGTTTTGTTTTGTTTTGCAATCACATCTCTTTAGGTGTTTAAACTGATGCCTCACCAAGTGAGCTTCTTCAGGTAGAGGGCTTGTCATGCTAAAGCAGCGCTCCTAAACCTTCCCGCTGGCTCTCAGAAGTGAACCAGTCCTAAATGATCTTCCTCCGTCCTTGCCATTCCCCTCCCAGAGCCTAAATCACTACGCCTTTATGTTGATCCAACTCTCATCCTGGATCCAGGCCTTTCATTCTTTCCCCTTCTTCCTAATAGCATCTATCAAAGATCCTACATAGCTTTTCAGACTTAGCTCCCCCTCTGATTACATACTTAGAATAACTTCCTCCCTCACCTAATTTAGATTTCTATCACAGCATTCTTCAAAGTCAACTTTTATTTTATTGTATTATTTTAGAAAGTAGTTAACTTTTTCCCTTCCATTTATAAACTTTTAGAGGGCTGGGCTTTCTTTTCAGTTCCTATATCCCTGCAATACAATAGAGTAGGTATTCAGGTATTTTTAAGAAGTACTTGGGCGGCCGGTGAGATAGCTCAGCGGCATAAGCGCTTGAGGTCCTGAGTTCGACTCCCGGAACCCACATATGAAAAAAGGGCTGGTGATATCGCTCAGCAGCAGGGGCGTCTGCTGGCATGCAAGGTCGTGAGTTCAACCCCCGGTACCCACAAAAAGAAAAAAAAAAAAAAAAAAACTTGGGATTTTAGGATTCAGTAACTCAAGTACAGTCATACAGGAATAAGAGAGATACAAAACTTTGTAAGTTACACACACACACACACACACACACACACACACACACTACAACTTCTTAGAGGTAAGGAGAAAAACTCCTCAAATTCACATCAGTTGAATTTTTAGGATGAGCATGAGGCTATTCTCTTTGTGACAAATTATTTTGTCCCTTTCCAACAACCTGAGGTGCACAAAAAACAGATTTGAGCCTAAAGGCTGGGTAGGAAGCTGGCAAATGTTACGCATTTACAAGAAGTCAGTAATTCAATAGTGAGAACTCTGCAAGGGAAAGACTTACCTGCATTTTCAGAGGAAATTGAACCTCAAAAGGGTGAAAAAGTTTGCCCAAAAATGCAGGGCTTGAAACAATAATGTAGGTATTTAAAACGTGGGTTACAGAACTACAGTTTACTCTTTCTGTCCTACTAAGGACCACTCACATACAGAGAGCTGAAGATGAATAATAAGAGTATCCTTCTCAGCCAGTCATGGTGGCACGTGCCTGTAATCTCAGCACTCGGGAGGCTGAGGCAGGAGGATCATCATGAGTTTGAGGCCAGGCTGGGCCACACAGTAAGTTTGAGTTCAAGGCCAGCCTACACGACATAGCAAGAACCGGTCTCAAAACCAAACCAAACCAAACCAAACCAAACCAAACCAAACCAAACCAAACCAAAACACAAGAGTTGGTCGTTCTCATTCTACTTTATATTTCTGCAAGGCTCTGCACACTCACCTATCCGACTGACATGGAACTATGGAACCTTGGCAATTACTGGGCAACTTGAAGAAATAACTCAAGAGAAAATAGCAGTAGAAAGTATCATAAGATACAGAAGAACTAAAACTTATTAAAATCAGGATACACACCACCCTGTACTATCACGTAGTTCTGGAATATACACAATGCATATTACTCATAAAAAAGTTAGTAGCTATACTAGAAAAAATAAAAAGAGCATTAATCAGAAGTTATGAAACTTGAAATTCAGTCAGAAGACCATGAAGTTTCTATGCTGTTGAGTATCATTTCTCTTGCTGGGTTGTTGTTTGTGCCTATTTGCTCAATACAGGGGTTTTTTATCTGACTTACAATGTAGCCTTTAGTTCTAAGAGTCTGTAAATCCAAGGCTCACTTGGAAACTTACAGGATCTCACTAGTTATGAAGAGAAATGGTATAGGTGCCTGCATTCTGGACAGTATTTATTGTGCATCAAATCATGACCCACACCATTGTCTTGAAAGTGTTGATAGTCATTGGAGATACTAAGTTAAGAATCAGAACAAAAATAGGAACTGTTAAATAGGCATTGGAAGATGATTCCTTCACTGCTTTCTTTTGAAGTAAGTCCAGACATTGGTTTGCACTGGAGTATCTGTTTCTTCACTTTAGATTAGGTTTTGGAACTTTAGTTTTGAGACAAACACACGGTCTGGCTTTCAATTTTTGTTCTGTATACAAAGTGATGTTGCAAGAATTTCACATTCAAGCAGAACTGCTCCCCGTACCACAATCCACAAGAATTCTAACAGGGCTGGGCTTTGTCTTGGAGTGGGGAGCGCCAGTAGCAGCAAAAATACTTGTAAAATGGAAGAAGGTGTGATATGTTTCAGAAAAGGGCTGAACTGCCAGGAGCTGGAAGGATGGGAAAACTTGGCATGCTAATTGAAACAGCTGCAGAAGAGGCATCCAAAGTGTTGTTTCATTTGTGCATCTCTATACTACACAGCTAAGTGCTTTAAGAGCCCCTTTGAAACCTGAAAACGAATTTTCCATTCATTCGGAGCTATGCATGGGGTCAAACTACCTCTCATTCAGAGAGGTTATCTGGCAGTTAATTGGCCATTGCACACCAGAGTCTGCATCAGACTTTGATAAGGCTCTGCAAAACCATGGCAAGTGCTGCTGCAGATATGTAGGAAAACAGTCCCAGATTCTACTCCAACCCTTTTGTTCTAGCTGCCAGTGCGCTCAACCCAGAGCATTCTTATAAGCTATAAAGAAGGGATAACAGGAAATTGACACATTTGCCCTGAAAATTCTGTGTTGGCTTCTATAGAAGCTTATTTCAAACTTACCAGGCAACAGTCCTGTCTTTTCCAAGAGTAAAATTTACCCCCCTCTTGATTATTTACAAATAATTGTTTCCATGCAACAATCAAAAAGCAAAGGAACAGCAGGGTACCTCTTCTCACTACTTAGTCTTAAAGGAGAAGGAAGAAGAATAAAAGTAGTTTTTTTCTTTACAAATTGTTATAAAACATTTCTAAGTAATTCAGGCTGCAATATTTTCATAACCCTATTAGGTGCTCAGCACTATGCAAAATGATGGGGATTCTACAGAATTTTGGCAGCATTTAGGAAGACAAAATAAGCTATTTCAAACAAGTTGGTCTTAGCTTCCCAAAATCCTTCGAGTTCTGCTCACTCTCAGGCAGGTAAATAAAAATACTAATTCATTTGGCACTAAATGTAATGGCAAAGGATTTTAGAAAAGGAGGAAAGCAAGTAAGAGAGGCCGTGCGAAATGTTTTATGAAGAGGACAGAGTTCACTGGGAGGGTTACAGAGAGCAGCACAAGCCCTGCCCTATTTAAGCGGTGGAATGAGGAGAGCAAGTCAGAAGATCTTCCAAAAAGATCTCAAATTGGTATTTGAGTTCAGGCTTAGACAGTGACAATAAAAACAATGACCATTAGGTAGAAAAGTATCTGGAGAACATTTTATAGTTTGTCGATTATAGCTTCTGATTTCTTATCAATCATATAATTTCAAACAAGGTTAAAAGTGGCCAGAAACTTCGCTGTTAAAAAGAAACACAGAAGATCTAAGAAGATCACATAAGAACTAAGAAGATCACATAAGCATGATGTATATTCATTTTTCTCCTTATAAAAATCATCTTTGGATTTTTTCTGAATAGAAGGAAACACCCTTACAATCAAACCTGTTCCTCCATGGCCTGCAGGAACCTGTTTGAGCCCAGCATTGGCTTGATGTAGAGAAAGCAGCTAGTCCACTCTGAGTAGTTGCCAAGGGAACAGCCAGCATTTTAGACATTATGGTCTGATTAGGGGAAAACAGACTTACCCTGCAACCATGCCAGGAGAAGCCAGCTGCTTGGAAAATCACAATGATTATCCAAAATCATCTTTCAAAATGCACGTCCAACAACTGAAAATCTAAATGAACACCCATAACCATGAAAACAATTGCTTATTTTTTTTTTCAATAAATCTACCCTTTACTTCTGGCCCAGGGATAAAAGTCAATGACTTCTGCTGCTGCTTTTTTTTTTTTTAATAGGGTTAGAATTCACTGTTATTTTGTCTTATTCAGATCCATAATCTCAAGCCCAGACTCCCATTATTTTAACCAACGTTAGTCAGAAAGGAAATAAGTCTAGGCTGAAGTGCTTTAAAAGCAAAAATATACCTGGTTCTCCCATCCTTGAACATTTTGGCTCACTTCACAATATTCTCTGAGGCATGGATACAAAACGTGGAACAGCTCATTGTGCCTGTATTGTAGAAGCATGTTCACTGCGATGCATGTTCACTCCAGGTGGCCCAGGAGCCGGCTTTAATAAAAGAGTATGGGGTGGCTTTGGAACTAAATCCAAATGGCATAATGAAGCTTTGTTATCCATACGGTAAACATCCGAGTGAAGTGTTAGGGGCACTAAATTCTAGTCAGTTCCAAGGAATGAGTACTTATTTAATACCTGGTTCTTAACAGATGTTCAATACATGCTGGGTTAAGATAATAATTAGTGTTTATTAAGCTACTATTCTGTGCAAGGCACTGAGTTTACTACTTGGCATGTTTTGCTTGTTTAATCAGCAATTACCCACTGGAAGGAGGACACATCATTATTGTCCCCTTTATATGGATAAACGCATTGAGTCTTAGAGAGGGTAAAGCAACTTGCCCAAGATTTCCCAGCTCCTGTGTAGGGGTATCTTTGGGGCCCTGCTTCTAGCCACTGTCTCTCGAGGCTGAGAAATAGAAGTAATTCAAAGTCTGACTTGCTACCAGGAGTGACAGATGACCCATTGTTTCTGTCTTCTCAGAGCTCACAGAGTAGGCCGCAGTGAAATGCACATATGTGAAAGTGAGAATGGCGAAGAACAGACCCACGTGCATATAACTTTCATCTCAGTCAGAATGGATCTGATGCTACCAGAGAGGAGAGAACAATCTGCGGAATGATAAAGAGAAACTCTAATCCCACTTGATCTGGAGGAAGCCATTTAATGTATTCGAAAGGGGATGTATGGGTTCCAAATGAGGGATCACTTGGAATCCATATATTATTAGACATGAACAAAAATGCTTAATGCTCTGTCATCAATTTTCATATGAGAGGGGACTGTAACAACTCCAAGCATTTAAAAAAAGAAAGGGGGCATTTCAATTTATTCCTGTGATGATAATTATTTTCACTTCTACTTCTGAATTGAGCTAGAACCAAATAAACGACCCTAAAGAGAAATTGCCTTCTTAGTGTAACACTTTGTCTTATACAGTATCTTACTGTGTACTTCTGGAGAATCTTCTTACCTCCTAAATGACTAAGGTGGACCAGATGGCCCTCTAAAAGCTCTTTAGTATCTCCTAAATGATTGCTTTAGTAACTAAATTTCCTTATTCATGCATACTAGGCAAGTACTCTACCACTAACCTATACTTTCAGTCCATAAATACCATCTTCTAATTCAGTTAATGAATTCTCTATGAATCTATAGGACATGAGACTGCAAGCTCTAAATGTTACATCTGTTGCTAGGACTGGTTCCAGAAATTTGGGGAAATGATAGAAATTTTGCACAGAGGGACTACTAAATCCAGAGGCAATTTTACTCATAATTATCTATTAATTCCCTTAGTGGTTTGAGTCCATTCTCTTCCTTTTTCTCTGCCTTCATTAATTGTCATGTTTTAAAGAAAAAAGCTAAAAGATACTTTAAAATACATGTAGACTTTATTTAGCAAGTCAAATTTTACCTGGATTATTAAATAAGTGCAGTAAAATTTATTAGTTATAATGTACCAAAACTTTAAAGAAAATATAATTTGCCCTAGATATGGGGTGTAATCTCAAAAATTACCCATGATAAGGAAGAAGTGACACCCTGAAGTAAGTCCTTTCATTTATTTAATAATCACATCTACAAAGTGCACACTGGTCTACTCCACTACTGAAGATTTTGGAAAGTATTTATTTGGTTTTTAAAATATAATCTTTAGAAAACCCTCAATATGTACAAGAAGAGGGGAAAAATAAACACAGATGCAAAAGAAACAAACCAAATTGTACTTTTTTTGGGTTCTCCTAGTCATTTTTGCAAAGTCTTTCAAAGTATGCATTTAGATCTTTTTATGTTCTGATTACATTCCCCATTAAAACTTTGGGTGAAATCCACCACTGGTACCATTGTGGAACTGGAAGTTTATGCTAGATGCAAGAAGTATGCCTGCTGAATTCTCTGGTTGAAGGAAGAATGCTGTCTGGCACTGGTACTGAAAGCACCACAAAAGGGAAAGAAAGAATAACCAGAATTCCGCAGATTTTACTTTCTGCCCTGATGCCTAGATCACCATCTGTAAAAACTACATTTGGTATGGAAAAACAAAGCATATTAACAGAGTAACTTGTGTACCAGTAGAGTTCAACATTGGGCAAGCCCCTTCCCAGGATCTGTTTTCTAATCCGCAAGTGAGAATTTTGGATCAGTGACCCCCTAAGATCCACCATTCCTTAATGAATAATTCTAGGATTTTGTCTTCTAGGGCAAAAGAATCAGACATCCTCAGTAATTGTCACAAAACAAGGGCATAGTTTTCTTTCTCATGACTGAGTTCTATGAAATCACTGAAGATTAAGATAAAACGGATGCTGGATAATGAAAATGATGATGGCAACTAACATGCAGTAAGCACTTACATGGTGCACGATGCTGTATTATTTCCTTTATGTTAGCATTACTACTATTCACCTTTCAGAGAAAGGAAAATTGAGTTTTACCTCACTCATTTTTAGCTCATATTTAACTGTTACACTTGAAGGTCCAAATCAAATATCTTCTTTGATATGCTTTTATTGTTTTTTCTCCAGTTTTTATTTCTTGCCTCAATGTCCTTTTGTGTTTTTTTTTCTTGACAGCACTTGATTATATTCTATCTTTGAAACTCTTTAATGAAGGTTATTTCTTCAACTTTCATTTCCTAAGTGCCACTTTCTGTAACAGGTTCTCAGCTAACGTTTAGAGACGCAAATATCCATAGCTCTATCAGATTACAGGGTTGTTCTAGATGTGTTTCCTTAGGAATTCAAAGGTTTTATTTCTCCTTTTTTATTAGCATGTGTGTGCAATACAAAAGAAATATATTCATTGTGGAGAACTGGTACATATACATACTGCACCTTGATCATTTTTTCTTTGCCTTTCCTTTCACTCTCTCTCTTCCCCCATCATCCTCCAGAGACCCTTCCCATCTCCACAAAGTCCATCTCCTTGTTTCCTATCATCTATCTTTTATTTTACTATTCAAGTTATCTGTACTTGGGGTTTCTCACGAAAGAGAAATCATGTGAATATTTAACTTTCTGTGTGAAATTATTTCACTCAGCATTATGGTGTTAAAGTGTATCCATTTTCTTGAAAATGACTCAAATTTCTTCTAGAACTCCTAAATTCTACTCATTCAACTATACTTTTGAGAAAGATATATACATACACAGACACACACAAACACACACAGGACATGTGCTTATAGAAACACTCCTTGTAGCAATGTACCCAACTCTAAATAATCCAAGTGTCTCATAACAATAGAATGGAAAAGTTATGGTATTTTTTATGCAATAGAAAACTACACATAAGGGAAAATGAATATGACTGCTGCATAAGGTAAAATTGGAAAAAATACTGCTCTCACACATGTAAAAATCACATCAAATGGTCCTGTAAATATGCAACCTGGTTCAAGTTCATCAGAGGACTGAGGTTGAAGGGCAATTAACTAACCTGAAATCTAAGGAAAGACCAGCAACTCTGAGGACAGATAGGCTGTAAGCACTTGTTTACATGATGTAATGTGTTTCAGAATGCTGTAGTACCAGAAAGAAAAATTCACCAAAATTATTAATCAATTGAACAAGGCAGATTGTATATTAGTGTAAGAACACAGAACCCCTGGGCACAGCAGAGAGGAGAATTAAATTCATACATTTCTCCACAGACCTCACCAAAAGCTCACAAGACATACTTGGAGGAGGGTTAATTCTGGTAAAGTGTCTGTTATTATGCGTGCTGGAGAGGTGGAAAGCAGCAGCTGTGGGGAAGGCTTACTGCCATACACAGATCCTTCTCCAATATCTTCCCTTAGGAATGAAAGACTTAAGCCTTGAGAAAAGGGCAGTTAATCCTGTTGTGCGTATGGCACCAGTGATGACCTATTGTAGCAGGGAGGGGGAACAAAAAATAACACTTGTCCCAGGGGCGAAGCAGGGCACAGTGCCCCCTGAAACTGAGGCTAACACAGAAGGTTCTCCTGGTCCTTAAGTACCCAGTGGAAAGTAACAGCAGCGTAGTGTTGGGACAGAGTCAAGACAGAGTCCGTCTCTGAGGTACGGGCACATAAATAAGACCTGAATCCGAGGGTAGAGCAGATATTGAGAAAGTCCTTGTGGCAAACCATTACCTACCATAAAGAGGGAACATGAGAGACACTTTGAACTGTGTGGTACACTGAGGGTAGTGATAGCAACGGAAAACACACCATAAACCAAGGTCAATTCATGACTAGATTGAGACAAACATCCCACACCGAAGGCCAGCAGTCCCTAAACTTTTTGGCACCAGGGACTGGTTTAGTAAAAGATAAGTTTTCCCCAAAATGAGGGGTGGGGAAAGGATGGTTTTGGAATGACTCAAGCACATTACATTGATTGTACATTTATATTATTATTACTTTGTGCACTTTATTTCTATCATATATTAGACTCTCATAAGGAATGTGCAGTTTAGATCCCTTGGATGCACAGTGCACAGCAGGATTTGTGCTCCCATGAGAATCTAATTCATCTACTGACCTGACAGGAGGTGGAGCTCAGTCAGTAATTCAAGTAATGGGGAGCAGCTGCACATAAAGACGAAGCTTTGCCTGCTCACCAACCACTCATTTCCTACTTTGCTGCCAGGTTCCTAAGAGGCCATGGACTGGTATTAAGTCTATGGCCCTGGGATTGAGGACCTGTGCTAAAGGTTTAAGAGAAGAAAATGCATGTCCATTTTTAGGCATTAAATTATATTTGTCCATTTTTCCACTATCCTATACAAGATAGCTGGCCTTTCAAGAAACATTGCAAGGCATAAGAAGCAAAAAACAAAACAAAACAAAAATAGACAAAGCAAACAACAGAAATAGATTTAAAAACAAGATGGATATTGGAAGTATTGGATAGGAAATGTAAAATAATCATGATTAATGTTAAAAACTATAGTGGAAAGAAAGAAAGCATATATGATTAACACAGGCATAGAGACTAAGTCATGACGTATTCTCACGTGTGAGGATAAAACGGAAATACTAGAAAGAAAAACATAGTGTCAAGGAAAAAAAATAAAAGAATCGTTTCAATGGCCTCATGAGCAGACTAAAAGCCTAGGGAAAGAATTAGTAAGTTTGAAGATGGATCAATAGGTATTACCAAGAAAACCTGAAGAGAGGCAAACACACACACAGAGACACACACAGACACACACGCAACAAAACAAAGCTTTCAAGCAACATAGAACAATATCAAGCATTCATAAACTGAAAATCCCAGAACTAGAAGAAAGAATGAGGTGACAAAACAAAAACGTGAAGAGAAAATGGCTGACTATACTTCAAAAGCAATTAAACAAACAGTAAACTGAAGACATAGGAATTAAGAAATAAGCAGGGTACATAGGAAAACTAAATCTAGAAACTATAACCCAAATAAATACCCAATAAATATATCATTTTCAAGTGGGTGGGAACAAATGAAGAAAAATAATCCTGAAATCATCAAAGGCAAAAATTACATATTGAATAGAATACAGGAAAGAAACTAACCCTGAGTTAGGTGTAGTGGCCCATACCTGTGGTCCCAGCCACTTGGGAGCTGAAATGGGAGGACTGTGTGAGCCCAGGAGTAAAATAAAAGAAAAGAAATAGACAGCAGATTTCTTCTGAGAACTACACAGATAAGAAAACAATGGAATGAGAAATCCAAAGTGATAAGAGAAAAAAAAAAATGGTAGAAATTTTCTACCCAGTAAACATATATTTCAAAAGGAAGGAGAAATAAAAAATATTTCTGGCAAACAAAATTGAGAAGGAATTTATTTCCAACAATTCATTTCAGCATTACAATAAGTTTTAGAGGAAGTTCTGCAGGCAAAAGGAGTAGCACAGGCAGAAAGGCACTTAGGTTCATACACAAAAAGCTGAGAGTGCTTGCTACGGCTTGGACATGACTTGAATGTATTCCCCAAGAGTTCATATGGTGGAAGCTTGGTCCCAGTGTGGCAACATCCAGAGGAGGCAGAACCCTTAAGAGGTGAGGCTTAACATGTGACTAGGCCTATAACAGGAATCATGCTTTCATATCAGGAGTGCATTTTTACTCCATTGGGAAGTCACAAGACTGGAGGTTGTTATAAGAGCACCTGGCACTTCTCTCACTCACTCTGCTTCTGGCATTGCATGGTGACCTCTTTTTTCTTCTTGCATGATCTCTCACCATGATGGCAACTTTAACGCAGCCCTCATCAGAGTTAAACATGTATCAACACTATGGTCTTAATCTCCACAACTGTAACCTAAATAAACTTTTTTGCTTTCTATAGTACCCCAGTCTTGATATTTTGTTATAGCAAAAACTAAGTGCTGAAAAAGCCAAAACAAAACAAAAAAAAGAATAATCCTTTCCTTATTTGTAACTTATCTGAAAGATAGCAATTTAAGCAAAATTGGTGATAATTTTCTATGTGTTTAGAGCACATATACAAGTAAAAGAACGACAAAGGCACAAAGCATGGAAATAAGAATAGGAACATAGGAACCTATTTTAAGGTCTTGAGGCTACTCAGTAGGTAGAGCATTATTATCTGAGGGTTAGTTCTGATTAATTAAAAATGTATATTGAAAACCAAAGAACACAGTAACATTAAAATGAAGAGTATAAATAATAAACAAATAATGAAAATAAAACAGAATTACCAAAAATACTAAGTCTACAGACAAAGGAAAACAGAAGGAAAAGTTGTAAAAACTAGCAAAGTGATGAATTTCAATCCAACTATATCAACAACTATATCAATTATAAATAGTCTAAACACAGAGATTTTTCAGACTGAATAAAAAAGGAAGACCTAGCAAGGGGGACATTGTGTCATGATGAAAGATCAATTCCGTGGTCAAGAAAACAATCTAATGTGTATGCAAGGCTTCAAAATATATCAAAACAAACAAAAACCATAGAACTGAAAGGCAAAATAACATCCATGATGAGACTTGGGTTCAGTAACCTTTCTCAGTGACTGACAGAAAAAGTAGTTAGAAAATCAGTAAAGATAGAGAAAGTATGTATAATACTATCATTCAATTTAACCTTATTGACATTTACAGAACATTACATCCAGAAACAAGAGAATATACGTCCTTCTGACACGCACCAACATAAATCACATTCTGAGACACAAAACAAACATTAACAAATTTCAATGAAAGTTACGCAAAGTATGTTCACAGGCCACAAGAAAATAGGCTGGACGTGACTAACAGAAAAGGAGAGAAAATATCCAAATAAACTAAACAACATACTTCTAATAACCCATGATCAAAGGGGAATGAATTAAGTCATTTTCCCATCACTAAGTCACACTACTCAACACCCACAATTTAAAAGATGTTTAATGGGGTTCATGGTTTCAGGGCATTCAGTCCATTGTTGGCTGGCTCCAAAGCAGAAATGTCATGGTAGAAGGGCATTGTGAAACAAAGCTACTCAGTTTACGGTGGCTGGGAAGCATAGCAAGGGAACAGTGATATACAAGAAGGGGCCAGAGACCATATATGTACCCAAGGTCACACCTCCATGGCCCACACTGACACATTCACAAGTTGCTTTACTAATCCCCTTGGTGGATCCCAAGCTAATCAAGTTGACATACTTAAATTTAACTAGCAAAGGGAAATTAGAAAATAAATGAAAATACAACACATGCAAATTTGTAACACCTAACTTAATTATTAAGTGCTTTTTATTAGGTATTTATATTACAAAAGACAAAAGATCTCACATCAACAACTGAGGCTTTAACCTTAAGAGCAAACTAACCCTATGGTAAGCAAAAGGAATAAAATAATAATTAGGGCCGGTGAGACGGCTCAGCGGCTTAAGCGCCTGCCTTGCAAGCGCGAAGGCCCGAGTTCGACTCCCGGAACCCACATACGAAAAAGGGGCCGGTGATATCGCTCAGTGGCACGGGCGCCTGCTGGCGCGCGAGGTCCTGAGGTCGTCCCCCCGGTACCCACAAAAAAAAAAAAAAAAAAAAAAATAATTAAAAAAAATCTAAAACTGAGACTAGAAAACAATAAAGAAAATCTATGCAACCAAAGCTGATACCTTGGAGAAAACAATCAATAAAACTGAAAGACTATCTAGAATTACCAAGGAGAAAAAAGAGAAATAAAATACCATCTTCAAATATCATGATGTAGAGGAGAAAACACTATTAAAATAGCCACAGATATTAAAATGATAGTAAGGGAATATGATAAATAACCCTTTTGCCTATAAATTCAGCAAATTAGAGGAAGTGGATCAATTACTTCAGAGATGCAAACTGTCAAAATTCTCCTTTTTTTTTTTTTTTTTGTGGGTACCGGGGGTCGAACTCAGGACCTCATGCGCCAGCAGACACCCGTGCTGCTGAGCGGTATCACTGGCCCTTTTTTTTTTTTTTTTGTATGTGGGTACCGAGAGTTGAACTCAGGACCTCGCACTTGCCAGGCAGGCGCTTATGCCGCTGAGCTATCGCACTGGCCCCCAAAATTCTCTTAAAATAAATTAAACATACAGATAAAAGCCTATGATAAAGAAATTTCAGGATACAGTTGACTTCACCAGCAAATTCTATCAAATGTTTAATGGATGTTTACTGTTCCTAATTCCATACAGATTCTTTCAGAACAATAAGAGAAAGAGAAACTTGTCTGCATTTCTCTGATACCAAATCTAGTCAAGTACATTCCAAAAAAAGAAAACTATAGACCAATGTCCCTCATTACATAGAAGCAAAACTCCTCAACAAACTACTAGCAAATTAAAAGCAACAATACTCTAAACAATTAGTACAACATAACCACTTGGGGTTTATCTTGCGAATGCAAACCTGATACCTTATTCAAAATTAGTGAATGTCTTCTGTCATATTGGTAGACTACAGGAAAAAATCTCATTAGTGTATCAATTTATGCTGAAAACCATTTGATAATACTGAACCCCTCTCATGATTAAAACTCTCAGAAAAATAGAAATAGGGAATTTCCACAACTTGATAAAGAGCATCTATACTAATCTGACATGTAACATTATACTTAATGATAAAAGACTCAATGCTTTCACTGAAGATTGGAAACAAGGTAAGACTGTCCACTAATACATCGTCTACTCAACACTAAACTGGAGGTCCTTGCCAGTGAATATAACAAGGAACAGAATAGGCACAGATTTAAAAAGACAGAAAGGAAAATGAATTGCCTGTATTCATAGAAATACTTGTTTTCATTAAACATCTTCAAGTTTAAAAACAAATGCTGCTAGCATTAATAACTGGGTTCAGCAAGGTCACAGGATATGAGATAAATATATAAAAATCAGTCTTCATATAGTAGCAATGAAGAGTTGGAAGTTGAAATTTTTTTAAAAGTAGCATTTATAAAAACACTCCAACCATGAAATACTTCATGAACATCTTAAAATATGTACGAGATTTTTATGCTGAAAACTATAAAATGGTAATTAAAGAAATTAAAAACCTACATAAAGGAAGGCATGTACTGTATTAGTGCTTGGAGAACTCAATATTATTAGTGTGCCATTAATCTTCAGACTGATTCAGACAATCAACACAACTGCAATCAAAATCCCAGTAGGATTTTTTCTGTAAAAACTGACTGATTAAAAAATTCATATACAAAGACAAAGTAAGTAGGTTAGTCAAAACAGTTTTGGAAAAACTAGAACACATCGAACTATCTGATTTCCAGATTTACTACAAAACTGCTGCATTCCAGAGAGTATAGACTGGCAAAAGAGGACAGAGAATCCAGAAATTAACCCACATATGATTCCTATGGTCTATTTTGTTCTTATGGTTGACAACTCACACAGGGTTGATTAACTTACAAGAAATAGTGTTGTAATAAATGGGGACCCATGTGGCAAAAGAAAACTGGCCCATACCTTATTGTTTTACACACACAAAAAAAAAAATTGCAAAGACCTAAAAATAAAACCTAAAATTATAAAACTTCTAGAAGAAAATAAATGAACTATGATTATACCTAAAAACTTACAAGAACCTCAAAACTATCATTCAGAACAAAAGAAAATTATGTAAAAATATGTACAACAAAAGCAGCTAAACTAACACGTAGTAAGTCAGGATAGGGGTCCTATTGAGGAGGGAAAAAGTTATCAATTTTGGCTGGCATGAGCGAAGCGTCTGTTGTCAGGCGTGTTCATGCTCCTTCTCGTCTCTGGATGGTGGTTCCAAAAGTGTGTTCGTGTTGTGCAAATTTACCCAAGTGTGCATTCATAAACACATTTAACTACATTTATATTTTACACAAAAACATTATTTTTAAAGGCACTGATTGGGTGTCATTTGATAGTCTTTTTCTCTTTTCTGAGACTCAGTTTTTATGTACAAAATAAGAAAGTTCAACCAGTGATGGAGAATCTCTTAGAGCTTTCAGTGATAACAAACAGCCCGCTGTGGCACAGGGGCCATGGGTTCGCCACCACCGAAGACTGTCTGAGTTCCTTGCTTTGAGTATTTCTTAAGTTGAATTTAGTTGTTCTGCCATTATATATTTTGAAGTGATAGAATAATTTGCATTTCTAATACCAGTTCTGTAACTTAAAACAGAGAGTTAAATCTCACCTGATATAAGTAATACACTGTTTAAATGAGTCCTTAAAAAAGGCCCTTGAGGTATTATATGCTGTTCTCCCAGGTTATATTTCTGATCTTGTCTCCTTTAACTCTCCAGCTTCTCACTTCTTCATAGCCACCCTGGGTCCCCTGGTCCCTCCAACACTGAAAGGACACCCTCTCATGGCTTTTAAGTAACTGCACAATGATGGTCTTCTCAAAGAAAGACTGCCCTGTCTACTCACTTGAAAAGTGTAATGTCTATCTCTACCCCACTTACTTTTCTTTCTATAACATATATCGCCTATCATGCTGCATGATATACTTTGGTGGTATTTATTGCTTATTATGTATCTTCTTCCACTAGAAATGTGAGCACAGCTGGCAGTGAGTATCACTACCTGTGTGGTTCTCTGATGATCTGAAGGCCCTGGAGTAGTTGCCGAGTGCACTGCATGAATAATAGTGACACAACTCTGTGTAACTAAGATTTTTTTTTTTTTTAACGTGGGTACTGGGAGTTGACCTCAGGACCTTGCGCCTGCCTGCAAGCACTTGTGCTGCTTGAGCGATATCACCGGCCCTTTTTTTGTATGTGGGTACCAGGAGTCGAACTCAGGACCTCACGCTTGCCAGGCAGGCTTACGCCGCTGAGCCATCTCACCAGCCCATTAACTAAGATTTTTTTTTTTTTTTTTTTTTTTTTTTGTGGGTACCGGGAGTTGACCTCAGGACCTCACGCGCCAGCAGGCGCCCGTGCCGCTGAGCGATATCACCGGCCCTTTTTTCGTATGTGGGATCCAGGAGTTGAACTTGGGTCCTCGTGCTTGCCAGGCAGGCGCTTATGCCGCTGAGCCATCTAACCGACCCCAAGATTTTTAAAGAAAACAGAGATTTCTGAGTATGCAAGGGTTGTAAAGTAAATATCCACCATGTTCCCACTTGTAACAATCTGAATTGAATTTGTCTTTAAATAAACCTATCATAGTAAATCTTACTGAATGATTAAACAGGTATAAGAGTCCTGTAGCTGACTGCAGAAACTAAGTCCTTCTTAAAAGAAGGACCACAAAGAAACATTTGGAAGAAAGCCCTCGGGCTACTACCTTAACCACTTAGAGCAGTGGTGGAGAACCTATGGCATGCATGCTGCAGCTGGCTGTTTGTTACCATTGAAAGCTCTAAAAGGTTCACCATCACTGATTTAGAGTCATTACTCTTATTTCAGAGAGAGAATGAGAATCACCGCTATGTCTTTGTTTTTTCCTTTCAGATCTAACATATGAAAATTAGAAAAAAAAAACAAGTCCATTTCAGAAGAGCTTGGAGATAAAATTTCAACACTTTTCTATACAATACAGTAACATGCTAAAATCAAAACACATTTAATTAATGAAGTTACTGTTGAAACTAGCAGTCTTACTTTTAACACCATAATGAACTGCAATGGAGACTTGGATAATTCCCCCCATTTTGATAATACACTATGCTAGTCACAAAGGGTAAGAACAGTTATTATCCATCCATCTCCATTCTACTCAGGATCCCAATGTGTTCATTATTACTCTCATTGAAAGAGAAGAAAAAGGAACTGAAGGTTGGAAGTTAAGATGATCTGCCCCAGGTTACCCAGCAAAGAATGGCAAAGTGGAGAAAAGAACAGTGCACTGGGAGTCAAAACACTGAAGATATGGGAACTGCCCTGGTATTAACTAGCTGAATGCCCACAGAGAGTCACTTTCCTTCTACAGAACTGAAAATTGGGCTCAAATTAGCTACTCACAACTGAGCAGCAGATTCTTGCTGGGCCTTGAGTTAGCAACACATCATCTGTGGACTAAATAAAGTAACAGATAATAAAGAATTATATACATAAGCACTATAGAAGTAACAATAATAATAAATAAACTTTGTACATTGTTTATGGACACAGGAATACCTCTAGCTCTCAAATATATGTGTGGAAGCCATGCTAAAGGTATCATGCATATACTATTAAGGTATCATGGAATTCATGACAGCTGTCAGTATTTTATGCATATTGACATATTTACTGCACAGTTTATACGCAGTACATGAGTGTTTGTAATAAAATAGGAATTTGACATTTAATCTCTGAAGGTCCTTCCAGTTTTAAAATGTTAGGTTGTAGAGCCTGAGACAGATCTCTTTGTGACAAAGCTAGGGTTCTTCCTCCCTCTGCAATAATTTTAGACATCTTTTAGCCTCAGGAACCACTGTTTAATCTCAAGCTCGAAGCCCAACATGACATGCAGGTAAAAACTGGGGTGCTTTATTTGATCAGAGCTTGTCTGTGTAAGGAGACTTAAGGCTGTGGGGACCCCTGCCAGGCAGGCTGCTTCCTCCAACCCAGGCTGTTCTCCCAGGGACTCACAGACCTCTGTGAGGTAGGTTCAAAATGACCATGGACCAAGGGTTAAAACTCATACAACTTCTGATACACTAATCGGAAAATACGTGAATCACCCAACAACAACAAAATGACACCAGACAGAATGTGAAAGGGCAAATGAGTACTAAACACAGGAAACAGGGCTAACCTCGTTTTAATTATAAAAATGAGAATTAAAACCTCGAGATCCCAGTTTTAGACATGTTGGGGAAACTTTTAGAAGATGGAACATATTCAAGGTTAGTGAGAGTGTGAGGAGTTAAACATCACTGAGAAGAATGAACTGAGACCCCTTTTTTGGAGGGCTATTTCAGTAGGTATCCAAATGGAAATGCACATATAATTTTGACTTAGCAAGTCCATTCCTCAAATCTATCCTGCTGAAAGCCTCAAAATTCCATGAAGATAACTGCACACAGATATTCGACTTTAATGACAAAGGATGAAAATATGCAAATTCTTTTCAGTGGGGAAATGACAAGGCCCGAGCATCCTACAGAATTCTATGACACCATTAAAAAGACTAAGCCCTATATGCACTATCATTCTGTGAGAACATATGAAACATATATTGTTCAATAAAAAGCAAAAATGAGATGCAGAACAATAAATATATTATATTTTTATGATGTACAAGAAACTCTGGATGTATATGCACAGATGATTAACAATGATTTCTTCTAGGGAAAGGAGTTCAGAAGAACTTTAGTCTTTATTTTAGGTACTTCTGCATCATTTGATTTTTGACTAGAAGATGAATTAATCTGTAATAAAATTAAAAGAATATGTAGTGCATCCCCCCCTAGTGTCTTTCTACATATAAGTTGCTTGAAAGAGGAAACTTAAGCCTAAATTACACATTAAGATTAGGGCACAGCTTTGAGCCCTATTAATATACCTCTTTTGGTGGTAAAAGGTATACAATTACGATAGCCAGGTGCATTTTGTGGGAAGTTAAGCTTACACATTCCAGAGACAGAAAACATGAAATACTTCTAATAATGGAAAGAAGGATTTCAACTATAAAAAAGGATTTAGTGGCATTCATATAAGGAACTTCCTTAAAACAGCAAGTCACTGTTAAAATAATTAATAGAGCAAAGAGGACATGGAAATGGAAAGCAGTTTGTATATGAAACCTGGAAGTTTGCAGTGGCTTACAGGTCATGCTTCAACAACTCTTGCAAAAAAAAAAAAAAAAAAAAAATCTCTGTTGAAAAGGAGATCGGCACACAAGTCCATAAAAAGAGAGCTTTAAATTTTAAGTGGTCTTGCATCCACTGTGAATATAAAGGTTAAATGGGTATTAAAGGAGCATTTTTCCTTCTGATTAAAATTTTATACAAGGATAGAGTAAAATATCCAAAATGAAGTACAGACCCTGTTAACAGTTATTGGAGATGCTGTCAAAGTTAAGATCTAACTGGCTGAGTGGGAGCTTTTTTTCATTTATTTATTTATTCATTTATTTATTTTTAAGCAAAAGGTGATGTAAAATTGGAACCTTCTTGCTCTGACAGACTGAATGAAAACCTGTTAAAAGGCAACTGACTAATTCTGGATTATTTTTATGATTGAGGAGACTTGGCTTACACTGAAGAGGAAAGAAGCAAAACAATCACACACATGTAGCTGAACTGGCAATTAAATCATTATTCATCACAAATAGTTAATCACCCTTTTAAGCAAAGAGGGTGGAACCCAAACTGCAGCTGTATTGTAAGATACAGAATAAGGAAATTCACCAACAAGTGACAAGAATTCATAAAATCTAGACGGAAGCTTTGTAGAATCTGAAACCTCCCTGTCTTAGGCATCATTCTCTTACAGTTATTCAGCATCTTCCCAGCTCAGACTTCCCGAGCTGTTATTAGTGCTTGATCAAGTAGACACATGGCTGTATTAAGGTCTCACTAAAGTGCTGCCTGAGGGTAGGGATCATACATCATCCATTTCTCCTACCTCTCTGAGTGGTATCACAAAGTAACCACACCTTATACTTTATCGCGTACATAAAAGAAATAGATCTTATCCAGGGCAGAGCATCCCAGATGAACACAGGGAAGTTGCTGAAAAGCTGACCCGTGAGGAAAGATAAAATGGATTTGGATGGTTAGCCTGGAAAGAAAGCAGTTTATGGGAGAACATTTAATGTCTAGGAGAATGAACAGACAACGTTATGTTCCTGGAGAGGGCTAGATTTATGAGATGCACTCTCTACTGTCTTGGCAAAGTATCAGAATGCAGTATCAAGAGCAAAGGACCAAAAAAAGAAAAAAAAAATGGCCGGTGATATAGCTCGGCAGCTTAAGTGCCTGCCGGGCAAGCGCAAGTTCCTGAGTTCGACTCTGGTACCCGCATACTTAAAAAAAAAAAAAAAAAGAGCAAAGGACCTAGAGACTGATCAAGTTCAAGTTTGAGTTCCCTTTAATATCTATGTAAAATGGACAAATTACCAAACCTCTCTTGCTTGCAATGCTCTCTTCCCTCTCCCCCATTCCCTGTCCTTCTCTCGCCTCTCCTCTCATCTTCTCTCCTTCCTCTCTCCTCTCCCTTCCCTTCTTTTCTTCTCCCCTCCCCTTCCCTCCCTCTCCTTCTCCTCACATCTTCTCTCCCTCCTCTCCCCTCCCTTCACCTCCTCTCCTCTCCCCTCCCCTTCCCTCCCTTTCCCCACTCCTCTCTCTCTGGAGATTGAACTCCTCGGGGTCATCACACTAAACTACATACATCCCTGGTCCTTTTTATTTTTTATTATTGACAGAAGGTCTCACTAAGTTGTTAAGTTCCCCAGGCTGGGCTCCAGCTTGTGAACTTTTTGCCTCAGCCTCCCAGCGTCCTAGGATTACAGGCATGCACAACTGGCTTTCCTTTATTAAATAGGATGCATCAGAGTACCCTCTCGTTGGCTGACATGTACCACATTAAAATTCACTATTAAATTATCACTGTTCCTACATTCTATATGTGATAAAAACATTAAATGCCAACCACAGACACATAAATGTATAAAGGATATGAAGTGTTCTTTCTGGCTACCTAACATGAATCAAGCCCCACACCAGCAGCGCTCTTGAAAGTTTTCTCAGTTATTTCTTACAAATGAGATATTCCTATTCTCTTGGTAAAGAATTTAGACATTCAAGGAGGTACATTAACAAATATTTTCATCATAGAGTTCAGTTTGAGCTTAATATTTCCTGACCTCAAAACATTTTTCTCACTAGAAGGAGCTCTAGGAAACACAAATACAAGATAAGTTATAGGTCCTCCTCTCAAAAGCTGCTATTATAGGGAATACAAAACACATACAAATGAATAAATGCATAAATTAAGATAACCAATGTCAACAGTGGCCAGACGAGAGAGTGATTACTTCTAACTTGGAAGACAGAAGGAATCTTCAGGGAGAAGTTGGCATCAAAATTGGACACTTAAGATACAGATATAAAAAGGTGACAGATGTATTCAATGCTAGGCACAGAATGAAGAAAAGCAGAGGTCAAAAAAGATGTGACTTCTTGGGGAATACAAAGCAGGTCAGGATGATTGAAGTGCAGGATGTTTAAAACAAGATGTGATTGGAACTAACTTAAAGATAACAATACACAATGTATTAACCACTGTTACCCTCCTATTATCTTGTTTTGAAATTTAGTTCTATTTTTTTTCTTTTAAAAATAAAAATAAAATAAAATAAAATGAAAAGATGTGACTGGATAATCTGGGTCAGATGGAAGGCATCATTCTCTCCACCACTTCTATATCTAGAGGTCTACAAGATTGCATGGTTTTAATCTGTGGACAATGCTTAGTCTGTAGGAACACTCACTCATTAGGCAACACAAACAAGATAGATTGGATTCACATCAAAATACCTTACCACAACTTTATCACCTCAGTCCTCTCTATGGAATGCATGGCTACAGTTGGCCTATGAGTTAAACTGAGGAAGAACATTGATGGCCTGACCAGGGCTTTCTGACAAATACACAGCAAAGTCAGGCTCCATGGCCCGTCGGTTTCTGTCCTCGCTTGCTTCGTCAACTCACCAAAACCCAGCATCACTCTCAGAACCCAGTGTTGTGTTTGTATCTCCAAGACAACTAGCTGAAGACAATCCCTGAAACAGCTCTTCTGTTCCTTGGTGGTGGTGGTGGTGGGCAGGGGGGTGGGATAAAAACCAAGTAGATTTTTTGTCAGGGCACATTTTGCAAAGATGGGAGATTTGAGCTGAATTTCAAAGTTAGTTAAGGTTTTAGAGGGAAAAGAGGTAATTTCAGTCTGGAGGGAGGCTGTGAAGAACAAGAGGTCCAGCTCAATCAGAAGGGATGCTTTGATGACCATAAAGAACTCCAATGGGATCCAGGGAGAAACGTGGACAGTAACCTGGCCGAGGAACCAGGAGAAGGTAATCTGGAGCTGTTTGTGAACAACAGTCAGGAAGGCACTGGTAAGAATTGGCCGGCAGAGGAAAGGGCTGGAAATATAGCCCCAAGGTCAAGGTGAATTTCCACTAAATTGTCCAGGAGAAAATACAGCCACGTTCACATTTGGGACAGGAATATTCTTTCACTTTTCAGCTTGCGTTTTTGTTACCAAGCCATGCTTAATTCAGGCTCGTCTTACTTTCAGCTCTAGGAAACATTGAGGAGAGCTGCAGAGATACGGAATCCATGGTGTGTGGCTAAAAACCACAACATTTGGGGAAACCATTGTGCCATTCACTTACTCCTGATGCTGCTTCCATCTGTCCCCTATTGCCAAAGACCTTTCAGGAAAAGCCTGTAATGGATGAGTGGTGTAAGAAGTAATAAAATGGCTGAACTTTCTTTTACTTCTGGGAGAAAGGCCAACATCCTTAGCAAGGCCTAAGCCCTTCCTGGTCCATCTATCAAAACGCATCTTGCATCATACTTCTCCCTCAGTGTCTGAGCTCTAACCACGTTGGACCTTTTTTCAGTTCCTCAAGGCGTTGTGCTGCAGAGTCCAGGATATCTAAACCCTGACTCCTTCCTCATAGCCCAGAGGAGTATCACTTCCTCAGGAATACTAGCCTTCAGACCTCAGTCTAGGCCAAGTTCCTTGTTCTAATTGTCTTGGGACAATATCCCCTTTTTCTAAAATGCTCTGTCCATCTTTCTCATTAGAACAGAAGTTTCCTGAGATCAGGCTTGAGTCTAACTCACTTGCGGCTGAATATCCAGTACCTCGTGTATAGTATGCTTTCTCAACTGAACTTTGCTGAACAGTTGAATAAAAATTTTCTTTCTCAAGGAGAGAGTATTTTCCCAATTGTTGACATGGAAAAATTAGATGTTACATTATCCATTTGGGACAAACTAAATGCATTTGTTAGTTATTAATTCAAATCACATCATTATAGAAAACATGCATAGGAAACAATGAATTTATGATAAATAATAAATTAAATATAGAAAAAGCAGAATAAACCACAAAATTTGATTTGGAAACTACTAGGAAGGTAAACCGGTTAAAACTGAGTTATGGGCCGGTGAGATGGCTCAGCGGCATAAGCGCCTGCCTTGCAAGCGCGAGGGCCCGAGTTCGACTCCCGGATCCCACATACGAAAAAGGGGCCGGTGATATCGCTCAGCGGCACGGGCGCCTCTTGGCGCACGAGGTCCTGAGGTCGACCCCCCGGTACCCACAAAAAAAAAAAAAAAAAAAAAAAAACTGAGTTATGAGGATGGTGATGATGAAAGCATATCAGAGACCAGCACGGAACTACTTCTTTTGTCTCACTTCGGGTGCCCACATTACCAAGCCTCTTTTGCATTTGTAGCCAACTAATTGAGTCCGGGCCAATGAAATATGAGTAGAAGGAACACTGTTACATTTTCAAGTCTGGCCTTCAGTGATCATCTCCACTACTTCACAAGACCCTGGATGCTCTCTTTTCCTTCCTCTGCCAGGTCCAGAGAATGTGGCACATGACCCTTAGGCATTAGAGAATGGTGGTGGAGTCAGGCTAAGTCCTCGAATCTCTAAGTAGAAAGGAGCTGCTAAACACTCTCTTGGATGTTTTCAGAGACAAATTATATAGCATTGTGATTTGGGAATTTGTTTGCTACAGCAACAAATTAACCTGGTATAGCCTGGGCTGATACCTAAGACATTCAGAAAATTGCATACACATACATACACATACAATATATATCTCTATATCTATATATCTCTATATCTATGTGAACTACCTTTTCTGTTAACACATGGTGAAAGCATAAGAGTAGATTTGATGAATCAAATCTTCTAGCACAGCTTTTCAACCAGTTCTACTGCTCCATTACTTTGCAGTCAGAGACACCCATGTTGGGAAGGGTTCATGTTGCCACTTTGCCCCAGCTCCTTTCCAATGCAAAAAGCAACCCTTGTCACGGCCAGGCCATCCAAAGCCTCAATCTAGCCCGTGAGAGTGCAGGAGATACCCTTTGAGATACCCTTTCTCAGCCCATATTAACTGTTACCAAATTTTTTCTTGTGCAGATCTCCAGATCTCCTCTGCAGGTTTTTCCACTGAGTCATTTTTCTAGCACAGATAAATGGGTTTGAAAAAGGTCACTTTCTTTGATCTGCCCCTCCTTGCCTTCTAATACGAGCCCTGCTAAATATACATTGGAGCAAGAAGAGAGTGGTGGGAGATGACAGTGGATTCATTTGACCTGCACTGGCAGAAAACTTGAGAGAATTCACCTTTTGTGTTACTGCTTCTTGGGGACTGGAGCATTATCTTCCTTACAAATTAGCTATGAAAATTCAGTCTCTCAAGTGATATCTGACTACAAAATGATTTGAGATAATACTAGCTGCCAATGTTGGGGCCTTACTTTTAGTGATTCTGATTTTTTTGTTCTGAGGAGGGGATGTGGGCATCAGAATTTTAAAACATAGTTTCCTGGCATAGACTCAGTAAGAGTTGAAAAACTGAGATACACCTCTATATAACTATTGACTATCAATATATAAATTATCGGAGTGTGAATAATGTATTGTAGAGAATAAAATGTCATACTGCTTACAAAGATACCTATTCAAAACAGTTCCTAAAAATATGCTGAATGCATTGCCTAAGAAAAGCCATCTTTTCTTGCCATGATTTCTGCCCATTACTCAACTACTCTAAAGTTGGAGGCTCATGAAGAGTCTTGGTGAGAAAGGTCTAGCACCTACAATACTGGCTGCAGTAATTAAGGACACAACTTCACAAAGGTTCTTTCACTAATAATTAACCTAGTTGGGTGGGAGACTAGAAAGGTGCCCACTTATCCATACAGAAAGGGATGGCTGCTAAGAGGCCCTGAATGTCCTTTTGCTAATTTGTAAGGCACATATGGCACTTAAAACTTCAAAGACTAGCGGGCTGTTACTCTTGCTCCAGAATGTCAGTGAAGTGATGGGTTAGATCCCTGATGTGGGCCTCAATTTCACTGGGAAAAGGAGGCTTGACTCAGCTATCTTTACAATCGCTGCATTCCATTGAAGCGAATCCTGTGCTTCTAACTGCTGTCTGCATGCCCCTCTGAAGCCACAGCCACCACAGCTGGGCTCCCTGTGATGTGGACCAGTGCCCACCAGAGGGACTAGAGACACATGTCCTCAGGGTCCCTAGCCCTGACTTCTTTCCCTCTATGGTAGCTTCAACACTGTCACTTCTGTTTTATAACTCTTTCCTTGCACCAAGATGCAAGCAAGTTTTAAACTAAATTCAGCATCTTTGTTACCTCACATTGCTCACACAGGTGACACTTGAGTGCAGCAGCTCATGGAATCCCAAAGGCCTGATTATTAGGGTTGGATGACTGAGCAAAGAAACTCACTTTGATTGAATTTTCTTTACTTCTGGTTTCCATACATATTGTAAATGAGGAAAAGTAGGAACAAATAAACCTAATGTATTCTTGTTTGATTTTTACTATTTCTCCTTTGTCACATAACTGCCCAGGTTTATTCACTCCTAGAAAAAAATCTCTGATCTTCTAGATTTCTACTGCACTGCCTCAGAGAAGGTGAACCAGCCAATTGACCATCAAGTCTGTGAGACAAAGGGAAGGATTCTAAAACGAGGCCAGCACAGATGTGGCATTTTGTTTCAAGACTTGAAGAAGAGGCTTATTAGAAATTAAAAGATAGATTTGGGCCCCTGTTTCACATCAGTGGCAAAACTGGTAATGCCCAGCACAATGTGAAGGGGAGAAAAAGAGCTTTTATTAGGTGGGAGGAAGAGGAGGCTATTACAGGACTGCTCCCAGTAGCTGTAAATGTAGAATGACTCATGCTGAATCCATTTGATTGTAGCTGAAACTAGAAAGGATGAAAAACATTTCTCAAAGTAAGAATAACTCCAGGTGTCCTATCCTTTCCCTTTAAAAGAAAATCTTGAAAGGCATTAAGATTGCTGTCCCCTATCCTGTCCAAAAACTCTGAGAATAGGTTCTGCACGATTAGGCTGTATATATGATTTGGGGTGAAGGAACAGAACTGGGGAGAAGGCAGTGGGAAGACAGCTTGGAATAGGAAGAAAATGAGGGTTCTTTGTTGGTTCTAAAGACCATAGGGACCCATCTTAGCTCCCAAGTTGCTAGAGCTCATTCATTCAGTACACACTAATGGGCATTTACCATGTGTCAACCACCGGGTTACAGCAGGGAATATAGTAAAGCACGCAATACAACAGGTGGATAGAAACTTTTCCTGTCAGAGAGTGCGATGTTGACAAGCAAAACCAGAACCCATGCTAAAAAATAACAGACACTAGGAAGGGAGATATGCAGAAGCAATGAACACCACACATGGGCAGCAAAAACCAACTTGGGAAGACAAGGAGGGCTTCGTGACGGGCAAGCGACTGAGAACTTCAGGATAGGAACGTATAGCCAGGTAGTAGCCCAATAAAGAGTGTTCTAGGCAGAGAAAGATTGCACACAAAGGGCTGTGGATAGACCAATCATGGCGCGACTGGAGAAATGAAAGAAGCTCAATGTGCTTAGAGCATACAGTGATGAAATGAGGTTGGAGAAATACATAAGTGTCTTATCTCAGTCACATAGATGTGGTGCTTGTTCATTCCGAGCAAATATCAGCAGCTCAAGCCAGCTTAAATGGTCATATTAAAATATCTCAAGAAGCTCAGTGTTTACATGCAGGACTAGGAACAAGGAACCTTGGGATAAGGAATCATGGAATGGCTCTAAATAGGAGAGCAAGATGATATGGTTGAATTTCAGAAGGACCATTCGCTTTCCCTTTAGGAGGCCACTTTGGAAAAGGCAAGTGCAGGAATCTGTGTGGCAGAAGAGCTGGACAGAGCACAGAGGGGGCCCTTACTCCTTTCTCCAGGATCGGGGCTTAGTCCGTACAGGTGATTGCTGTCCCTTCCACTCTGAGGTTAATTTCTGCACTGCTGACTAATCACAGGGTGCAGGAAAGTCACCTGCTTTGTCTCTTATGTTTTGGGACTGACGGCAAAGATTCTGCTTTATCAAGTGGAATTATTTTTTACTTTAAAAGACACATAAATCTAGTGCTTATAAAATGTTTATTTCCTTAAAGATTTTTTTGGGGGGGTCAATTCAGTTGGGCAAAGCAATGAAAAACACTGATACTGACTGGAATCAAAAAAAGCCAAATTCTAACTTTTCAAATGCTAACTCATTGCAAGCAACACATGTTTATTACTTATTTAAAATTTAATTAGGCTAGCAAGATATAATCTGAAAAGTAAAATTTGCAGAGAAAACTACCAAAAAGTTGAATATTCCTAAAGTTTTTGCAAATACACACACAGATACATTGGCACACAAGCAAATAATATTTTATAGGGATTTTTTGAGGGGCTGGTGCTGAGGAGAGAACACAGGGCCTCCTCTGTGCTAGGCGAGGAGTGCTTCTACCACTGAGCTACCCTAGCTCTTGAATTTTCTCTTTAAACACAAATAAGATCCTTTATCTGTCTTTTATTTACAGGATGCTTTATCCTTATTTAGTTAAAAATAGTTTTTTTTTCCCCTTGGGGTGTTTTATCACTACCTTTGATTTTCTGACAGCTTCCATGCATTATTCATATTTTCTTTAGTTTGTAATTTTATTTTACTAATCCCTTTATGCTACTGCAAACAAAGCTGCAATAGGTGCATTGCTGTGCTCTTGTGCCCACATCTCTATAACATATTACCATTGGAAACATAATCACAAACTCAAAATATGTGCACATTTAAAGTTCTGAAAGGTAGTGCTACATTTTGTTTCAATTTGTTCTCTAATAAAAAAAGCACACTAGAGTACATGCTATCTCCTATCTCAGCCAATACCAGGTATTAAATCAGTAAGTTTTAGACAATCTGAAGAGGGAAAAAAAATGATAGTTTAAACTGTACTTCTTTAAATACAATTTAACATCTTTTCATGGGCTCATTAACTTTTCATTTCATGTTTTATAAACGGCTGGTTCTTCTCCTCACTCTTTTCATATAATGGATGGTTCTTTTTTTTTTTTTTTGTGGGTACCAGGGGGTCGACCTCAGGACCTCGCGTGCCAACAGGCACCCGTGCCGCTGAGCGATATCACCGGCCCCTTTTTCGTATGTGGGATCCAGGAGTCGAACTTGGGCCCTCGCGCTTGCAAGGCAGGCGCTTACGCCGCTGAGCCATCTCACCGGCCCCGGATGGTTCTTTAAAATTGTTTTTACTAGACTTTTACACATATTCAAAATTACTGACATCACTGTTTATTATTTAGGTTCACAGGAACCAGTCACTGAGCCTCAGTTTCCAAATTTGTGAGGAATACATGAGGTAATGGATATGAAATCACATCAGAAACTTTAAAATATTATAGATTTATATTGTACAAAGATTTCTTCACCTGAATCATTGCAAATGCATAATCTGGCCACAGTGCAGAAACCTGGGATATTTGCTCTCAGCCCAGTCTGAATGGCTATCATCAAGAATACAAATAGAATAATAAATGCTAGCAAGGATTCAGGGGAAACAGGAGCCCGTACACACTGTTGGTGGGAATGTAAATTAGTACCGCCACTATGGAAATTAGTATAGAGGTTCCTTGAGAAACTAAAAACAGGGCCAGTGAGATGGCTCAGCGGCATAAGCGCCTGCCTGGCAAGCGCGAGGGCCAGAGTTCCACACCAGATCCCACATAGGAAAACAGGGCCGGTGATATCGCTCAGCAGCATGGGCGCCTGCTGGTGCACGAGGTCCTGAGGTCTACCCCCGGTACACTACAAAAAAAAAAAAAAAAGAAACTAAAATCAGAGACACCATTTGATCGAGTTATACCACCTTTTAGTATATTCTCAAGAGAAAGTCAGTGTACTACAGAGATGCCGGCATGCCTGTGTTTATCATCATGCACTTCACAATAGTGAGCTATGGAATCGGCCTCGGTCCACACTAACAAATGAAAAGATAAGAAAATACGATATCTACACACAACAGAGAATTATTTGGCCATAAAGATGAATAAAGTTATGTGATTGGCAGAAAAATACAACCAAATGATGAGACTAGAGATTGTCATGTTCAGTGAAATAAGCCAGACTCAGAAAAGACAAATATCATGTTTTATCTCATATGTAAAATCTAAAAACGACAACAACAACAACAACAACAACAACAACAACAACCTCTCCCAAAAAAACCCAGAGAGATGACATGAATGTAGAAGGGGGATTATTAGAGCAGAGAAAGTGAACAAGAGAGGGGACGAAAGGGCAAAGGGGTAGTGAGGAGGTGGAAATGATCAAAGTACGTTATATGCATAGACAGATATGCCAAAATGAACACCATTAATCTGTATAACTAATAAAAAACAGCCCTTTAAAAGGAATCTAGGCTCTGCATGAACTAAATGGACAGGCATGGTCAATTGCTTAAGGCCAGATGCCTAGTCAAGGCTGAGCTAGGTGTGCCCTGCTTTCCCGATTTCTAGTTCATTGTACTTTCTACTAACTCAGACAGGAGACAGGAACTACTGCAAAACAAAAAACCCTGTGCACTATGCATGAAGTGATGTGTTAGGTACAATCACTACTGAGGTTAGAGTGGTGACCGATTGGGAGGAAGAGCACTGTGTAGAGGGACGGGATTGGCAAGGATGAGAGCAGTGGCAGAAACAGAGAAGGGGCTGAAGGAAGTCCAAGGTGGCAGTATGAACAGCCAGCTCTGGCTGGATGGGATTCACTCTGATCTACACAGTGTGGGAGGGATGGAGAGTAGCTAGAAGAGAACAGAAAGGAATGCTATCAATATGCAGAGGAAATGATCGGAAGGTTTGGAAATGAGAGGCTGTGCAGGAGAAAAGTAGAAACAAATAATTTAGCCAATGTGTGATCCTTTACCTTCAGCCACCCGGTTAGCTAATGCCTAGGGCTTCATCGTCCATAAGCTCATCTCTTTTCAGTTCAACCCCTTAGTCCAGAAACACCTGCTGAAGGCTTACTATATAGGATGCAAGGGGGACCAAGATGCCATACCTGCCTTAGGGAGAAACTACTGCTAATGGGGTTCATGAGAAATAAATGGGTAATTTTAACACAAATTTATGAATGATATAATGGGTTAAAGCAGACAATGGTATTATTACAGGAGGCCGGAGAGGATATGGCACAAGAATGACATTTACTTTCAGGACAAACTGATGTCTAAACAGAGGCCAGAGGAAGGATAATTTTCGCCTAGTGATGGGAACAGAAGGAAGCTGCGTATTTCACGAAGAGAAAGGATTTGCTGTCCTCAGAGGGAAGTAATGGTCTCCCTGTTTCTGTGAGTGTGTGTGTGTATATGTGTGTCTTTTTATATGTCAGTCTGAGGTGTATGAATTTTCTCTTCAGGGTAATGAAAAGTTACTGAAAAACTCTGAAAGAACTTGACACATACATGAAGGGAGACATAAAGAAGCGAAAGCAGGTTAATGAGGGAAGCAGGTTTTAAGGACTTGTGGCACTGGGGGTCTATGAGCCCACTTATGAAGACTCTCTTGGAAGCTGACAGATACTGGAGCTGAGAGAGAGGTCTGGGCTGCAGATTTTGGCTGGAGTTTTTAGTACACAGATATTTTGTAGTCATGGAAGCAGAAGAAATCACTCAGGATTGTAGAATGAAACCAGATGAAGATTAGGGCCGAGCTCAGCAAAACTTGGAATTTAAGGCATGAAAAGAGGAAAGGAAGTCTACGAAACTGAGTGAGAAGTTATAAGAAGAAAACCCAGAATGTGTGGCGTTCACAGAAGTCAAAGGAAGAAAATGTTCAGGGCGGCACTGTTAACATCTTTAAATGCTAGAAAGTGATAAGGAGTGAAAGGCTTTGCTGTATTTAGCAGCAAAGAGGTCACTGGAGATGTGTGGTGTAAGTGCAGAGAGGGGTACAGAAGCCAGACTGCAACTGTGAACCAGAGGTGAGAGATCAGAGAGAACAAAGCCTAGCAGTGAGTGTTTAAGTGACAGAAGGAAATACAAAGCTGTGCAAAGGAAATGCTTTCAATTTTTGATTTTTAATGTTTTATTGATTAATTGATTTTTTGCAATTCAAACAAGTGTTTTTATTTTAATCTTTTGTGATTAAAAGATATCTTTTAAATTAACATTGCATTTTCTGATAACTATAGAGTCACTTGAAGTTAGAAGAAATCACACAGAGAGATCATGTACCCTTTCATTCATTTTCACCCAATGATAACACTTTGTAAATCTATAGTACAGTATTATGGCCAGGATATTATCATGGTACAATTAACTGGCCTTATTCAGATTTGCCCAGTTTGACTTATACTCATTTGTTTGTGTGTGTGTGTGTACTCATACACGTAAGTGTATTTAGTTTTATGCAATCTTATCACCTGTATAGATTTACATATCTGCCAACACAGCCAAGTACATCACACAATGATTCCTTCTATTGCCCTTTTAAGTAAATACATCTAGTCCTCACCCCTAGTCCCTAAATCTTAACTCTCTGCTCCCCATCCCTAATGCTGGACAATCACTAATCTGTTCCCCAATTCCACAATGTCATTTAAAAGAAAGTTATGCATAGAATCATACACTATATAAACAAAGGGATTGGCCTTTCCCGTTCAGCATGATTCTCCTATGAGAAGTTGCTGTGTGTAGATCAGTAATTCTTTCCTTTTAATTGCTGAGTATTATTCCACGGTAAGAATATACCATAGTTTAAGCAGTCACCTGTCGAAAGACATCTGGATTATTTCCAGGTTGGGGCTGTTATGAACACAGCTGCTATGTTAGAGCAAACAGATGTCCTCCTTTCTCTGGGATAAATGCCTAGTAGTACAAATGCTGAATCATATGGGAGTTGCAGGTTTAGTTTTAAAAGAAGCTCCCAAACCGTTCTCCAGAGTGGTTGTACCATTTTACATTTCACCTGCAAAGAATGAGTGATCCATTTTCTGCACTATTGCTCCGGCACTGAAGTTTAACATTATTAACTATTAAGGTAACACAAGTTAAAATTGTAATTTGATACCATTATCTACCTATCAGAATGGCTACGTTAAAAAATGGTAACAATACCATCAAGGTACCTATTTGCAACCTGTCAGCATATATATGGTAAATTTGAGAAGAGATGAGAATGACTGAAGAGAGACTTGAGCCCAGAAAAACCGGACAAGTTAGGAATCATGAAGGAGAATGCAAGCCAGCAAAGGAAATTGAGAAGTCAATAAATATAAAATCAGGAGGCTGGGCATGCCAAGGAAGTCAGGAGAACTTTTAATGCCCCCCCCACCACCAGCTGCAATATCATGGTAAATGGGCACTGATGTAGAAAAATGGTTTCAGCAGTATGGTAGTTACTGATGTCTTCAGCTACTGTAGTTAATGTAGGACTGATAAGGCAGGGGCAAGGCAGGAGGGAAGGCAGAAGGATATGTGAAGAAATGGAGAAATCAGTAGCTAACAGGGAGCTGTGGGATGAGTGGAGGAAAATATGGGCCATGCTAGAATACAGCTGGATGCTGCTGAGACTAAGCCAACTGAAGAGGGAGGAAGGCAGAAGATGGAGAATAAAGAACTGACAGTCTAAGGAGTGAAGGGCCTGAGAAGACAGAGCATCTGATAACCCCACAGGCAGAAAGATGAACAAATTTGACAGCAGACACCCAGGGAATTCCTTTTAACAGATTCTATTTTCAATGCAAAGAACAAGGGAATGTCATCCCTTGAGGAGTGTGGGTGGCACAGTTAAAATTTGGGGTAGAAGATAAAAATTTATAAAACATTTGCAGTAGGAGTGTAAGACTGTAATCAGCTGCCCAATACCAGGATCACTGGAAGGCGCTGTTGTGGTTGGACACTTCATACACTATCATCTCTTCTGATAGAGCCCTGGTGTTCATCTGATAAAGGGATGGGTTCAGAAACAATGTGTGATGGGTTTGGATACAAATGAGGCTCCTGTCTTAGTCCTGACTCTCACAGACTATTCATGTTCAAGTGTTGTTGCAGATTCATTCTGCATAACAGAGAGATTGCAATTCTCCAAAGACATGCTGCTGTCACAGCTCCTTTGATTTCAAAGTACCTGAATCCCTTTAATACCTCTGACAGGGGTGCAGAAATCAGACCCCTTAGTCCTCCCAAACCATTGAAAAATACGGCCTATCCAGAGAGACACCAAGAAGGGCAGAAGGCTGATTTATGGATGCACTTGTCTAAATGAGTTTGGAGCTACAAAACTTTGCATATGAATCCCCATTGTTATGGTTTATATCTAGATGCCCCCATTCCCAGTCTCATGCGCTCACAGGTGGGGCTTTTGAGAAGTGATTGGATCACGGGAGCTTGACATTCAACAGTGGATTAGTTTACAGCTAAGGGGGATTTGGGAGGTGAAGGCTGGGTGGAGGAGTGTCACTTGGGGCATGGCATGGAGGGATCTATTTCCCTTTCCTTCCCTTGATGGCTCTCTGCTTCCTGTTGCCATGCCATGTGCTCTTTCACCTCTGCCATGCCCCTCTGCTATGGTGTCCTGCCTTGGAGCCAGCCAACTATGGACTGAAGCCTCTACAAACTGTGAGTCAAAATCAAGCTTTCCTCCTTAGAATTGTGGTGTGGGGTATTGTGCCTCAGCAATGAGAATGTAACTAAGACACTCCTGACTAGCTCTGTGTGTTGGGGTAAATCCCTTCAGCTCTTTGAGCCTTGACTTTCTCATATTGCTCTTCTTTCTTTTTTAATGAAAAGAATGACATCTCTTCACCAGGCTCAAATTTATGTTGAAAATGTTTTATAAACTGGAAAGCAGTAAATAATTATTAATGTTTTTCGACCCAACAATTAATAAACACTATCTACCTTAAGAATGTTAAAGGTGTAAAGAATGAGTAAGTTACCACTGCAGGAAGATGAAACATATACAGTAAATTAGACAATGATAAATGTCATATATTTCATTTCATTTCTGCTTAAAACAGATTGGATAGAACAAGGCCTAATGTGTAACCTCATTTTATTCTACTTGAATTAGGAGATAGGTTATAAAATTTTCCTTCAATTTGAAACACAAAATAACTCAGAATCTTTTGTGTTGTTATTGCAATCATTTATTTTAAAATGAAGGCTACATGTCCTATTAGGTCCCTTTCTTTTTTCAAGTCGATGAAAATTCTGCATGCTCTACAAGAGTCACTGACATGCTGAACCAATCCAGAAGGAAGTGGTCATGAGCTGAGGGATCTTGATACCACAGCAGACTAGAAATGAATAGAGGGACTAGAATTTAGGCAAAACAGGAGAAAATTCAGATGGACTTCTGAATTTAAGGCTGTCAAATGGAAGATATATTCGTTATTTTCTCTGTGGACCATAAACAAATACTTGTAAGATTTCTATTCAAAATAAAAAGTAACTGTACAACTGTTAGAGAATTAAACAAAGGAGAAGGCTAGTAAATTTGAGACACTGGAACTGCACCTGTTTAAAAAAAACAGTGGTATGTCAATTGCAAAAGCACTTTTGCAAAATTCATTGCAAAAATTCCTTCTGAAAAATGAGTAAACATCCCTCTTTTGGCGGGGGAGGGTGCATTCTTGACTTAGTTAACAAAATGAGAGAAGACTTCTATACTTCATGGCCGAGCCATACAAAGGGAACCAAGTGGCACATACGATGAGTTCGGAGGAGTCTTTTGTGTTCTACTCAATGAGCCTCTGCTGTCATCAGATCTGTGATTCAGCCACACATGGAGCCACATCCCTTCCTCATTTCCTGCTGTCAATCGTACTAAATGAAATAATTCATTGTCCATAAAGCCTGCCTTAGAGTCCACTTTTATTTATCAGTGTAATGTGTTTCCAACATTCAAGTCCTCCAACCTCCTTATCTCTTGAGCACATTATCTGAGAAAGGGAGAGGCAAATTACTTCAAAGTACAGGAATTTTCCAAGTGCAATAACATTCCTCAATTTTTAAAGGGCATCCTTTATTTTAAGTTGTCATTTGAATTCAAGCTCTTTGGAAAACATGCATAATAATTTTAATGATCCCATTGAGTAGTTTAAATTCAAATTGTGGAGCATTTGAAATACCATGCTGGCAACACTTTCCATAAAATTACTCTCAAATTCAATACAACTGTACACACACAAGAACTCTCTCTCTCTCTCTCACACACACACACACCTACCACACTCTAAAAAAAAATCTTTAAATTACAGTTTCTCTTGTCTTATTTAAATTGTCACTGGGTTGGTAAATTAGTGCCGTAGTGTCTGCTTAAAAATGCCTATATGGGGCCGGTGAGATGGCTCAGTGGCTTAAGCGCCTGCCTGGCAAGCGCAAGGGCCCGAGTTCGACTCCCGGAACCCACATACGAAAAAGGGGCCGGTGATATCGCTCAGCGGCACGGGCGCCTGCTGGCGCGCGAGGTCCTGAGGTCGACCCCCCGGTACCCACCAAAAAAAAAAAAAAAAAAAAAAAAAAAAAAAAATGCCTATATAACTTTTCTAAAAAATACAATTTTGTGGCAGGTGTAAAATTTTATATCCTCTCAAGGTAAATGGAGCTTTGCTTTGTTATAGGGTTCCTGGCTTTGTGCTTAATTTGTAAGTACACATGGATGTGTGTCTTGGTGTTTAGTAAATCAAGCCGGATTTACTCATTTCCCTTCTGATTCACTGTGTACACTAGCACTTTCAGGAAATACCGACAGACTGAATCCAAAAGGTGACTTGTGCTAGGGACTGCTCGCTTGAAGTCTTTACACTGAGATCAGATCCATGGCAGCATTGGACTGAGTACATCTCAGAATTTAATGATTAAGGGAAAGAAAGCTCTTTTGACCATAACGAGAAAAGACCATATTTTCACTTTATTTCTAGTATTTTTGAGAAATAATATTTGTTCACAAAGTTTGCCAGTAAGAGTTCAGAAAAAGGGAAATCCATAAATGAGCTGCAGAATCTTCCAGCTGTACTGTATAACCAAACAAAGCCAGTGAGAATGAGAATGCAGCCTTCCTTCAACAGAATTCCAAATGTGTACAATTCACAAACTTAAGCACGACTTCACTACGAGGAAAAAATTTCCCATAAATTTGAAAACACAGACGCATTTCTAAATTGTACTGAAATCTATCCCTTGGATATTTGATACCACTTAAAACATCAATGAAAAAACAATGATAAGCTACTTGGCAATAATTAGAAGTTTTTAGTCTTCCATTAAAAACAGTTTTGATGTTTTAACAGCTCCTACGGAAAATAACAATTCATTGACTTGAGAAGACTTCCTACAATCCTCTACATGGCACAGAATGGTAGGGCATTAGCTAGTTAAAACAGAATGTCATTTTGTTCAGTAAGTTAGTATTTAGAGACCACCGCATTATAAAGTTACTTATTTTCTCTAAAAAGGCTAATTCATCCATGAAAGCCTATTATGCCTAAGGGCCAACAGAATATCTTTCCTGTTTTATGGATGTCAGAGGAGAGAGTCATCAGCATCATCAACCTATATTAACAGAATGCCAGGACAGTTTGAGGCCTGTGTAAGGAGCCCCAGGAACGCAGAGAAGCGACAAAAGACGCGTGAGATGCGATAGTAACTATCTAGTGTTTAGATAAAGTGCAACAAAATTAGCCCCACACTGTTTCACTGCAACACCAAAAGACATTTTGTGCCCACTATAGCACTTATTCTAAATTTTCTTTTTTCAATTTTTATTTCTGTTAGTACATGTTTGCAGTATGTAATGATTACATTAATTGTGGGGGGTTGGTACAGGTGCATTTCGGTTCTTTTTATATCTCCTTTGGGCCTCCCGCCTTCCTCCCTCCGTCTCTGTTTCCGTACCTTCTGCAAAGGTTCTGTCTCCCTTTCCTATTATCTTTTATACTGTTCTTTATTTATTTGGTGGGGGTGGTTCTCATATCGGTCTGGCTATTTCATTTAACCATCAATTTTCTTGAGAATTAGGTGATTTTGTCTCTTAAGTTTTTGTACACCTAGTGTCCATTAAAATATGTGAAATACAGAGGATACTTAGTAAATATTCCTTAGGTGGACTTCAATGGACTGGACCATTTAGGCAAGCAACTGATGTGCAAAGGTCAGAAAACTAGATGTGTGGTTAGAAAATGGAAGTCAGACAGACCAGTTTCAGTGTCCCAACTCTCTGGGATACTTTTCTCTGAGCCTTAGTTCTCTCATATTGAATCAAAAAAGAACACCTGCTATGTGGGATTGTTGCGAACATCAAATGAAAAACAACTATAAACGTACTTTGGGCACATGTGTTTAAGTGTAAGATATTATTATGCAAAGCAATTGCTACAGGTGTTAAATGCTAAAGGATATATAATTAACATAGCTGGAAAACAGGGAGATTATTAAGTAAAGTTGCCAATGTTGGGACTCAGAAAATGATACCTCAAGGTATGGTGCTTTGGCACGCTGAGTACTTTGAACTACAGGAGACTGGCAGATCTCAGAACCCAGTTCTCCCTGCCCTCTTGCACTCTTGTCTCGTGTCCTTCTCCCCCAAAGAACAGGGAGGGGGCTTTTCCTGGTTTCCTTATTTGACTAAACACAGAAAGAATATCATTGGCATGAGGCCCTTCCCTGGAAATCTCATTAGCTAGGGAAGATTAACTGTTTTACAGGAGAGGGGCCTGTTGAGACAAACTTAATAGCAGGCTATTTCTTATTCCCTTAAGGGACAATTCATCTTTCTCCCAAATCATTTACTCTCTCCTAAATTGCCTATGTCTCTCTCTACCCTTCCCTAAGAAGAGGATATTAAGCTTCCAGATATCACTAGGCTTTTGGGTACCCACTTTCCTTTATTGAGGTGCCCCATGCCCTTAATACATTTGTATGCCTTTTCTTCTATAAATCTGTCTATTGCCAGTTTATTTCACAGATTCTATCAATCCTTCAGAGGGTACAGAGAAAATATTTTTCATTCCTACACTTCATACTTTCCAACAGTAATTGGGAGACAAGTTATTGTTTCCTAAAAATACCAAAAATAAACTAATTTTTATGTAATTTAGAAACTCACATGGGCCTTTTACCTGGAAGAGCTGTATCCTCACTGGGCTTTATTTACTAATGTAAAGAGGGTCTTAGGTTAGAGAATCTTCAAGGTTCTTTACAGCCTCAAAGTCTTGAATGTTGATTTCTGGTCAACCCTATCAGCAAAATGAACTTAAATTGTGCAGCAGTGCCTTGTGATCCTTTCATAGCTGTTAAGTATAGTATCCACCTTATCAACAAAGGAACGACAGCTCCAGCGTCACTTTTCCCTTAGCTCTGGATTTCACGTGGTTTTAGGACAAAAGAATTTGGCTTTTGTATTGAATTCCATTAAGATGCTGGCAGAGGAAGATGATGAGTCTGAAACTGTTATTGCAGCAAAACCCCTGCAAACCAGAAGCAATTTTTTTAACTTCTTCTACCCTCACATTTTCTCCAGAGTAACACATAGGTAATACTCAACACATCCTTATTGATCAACAAGCTGATGTAGTTTCCTTTAATCTAGAAAGTTGCCATGAAGTCAATATGGGTAATAATTATTTAGAAATTAGAATTCTCATTCACTCTTCCTCCCTTACCAAAATCCATTTTTCAACTCTACATTCAAGGCCTAGGTGAAATTCTGCCTCCTCTGAGAGGTCTTATTGATTCTGGTGCCTCCTTTCCTGACTCCATGACAGAGCATACCCTGATCTCTCACCATTGCTGAACCCGTGTCACAGATGTCAGGTGACTTTGCCTTGTATTGTATTTGTTTGCAGTGAAAACCTCCTCACTCGTCTAAGAGCTCTGTGACTGCATAGCCTGAGTCTCATGCTACTCTGTATTCTTCCAGCACCGAGCACAGTCCTGCACCCAGAAGGGGCTCCTTCAGTGTCTCCTACAATTGGCTGGTGGTTCATGATTCAGTTAAATATGCCCAAAAGGCACAAAAGCTCACTTTCCCCAAGGCAGTGGAGATACCAATCACCTCCCTTCCCCGAATTGTCCTCTATAAGAACTCCGAGACATCCTTGAGAAAAATCTGCCAGCAGGATCTCACAAAAACAATCTTCTTCATTTTATTTTACTTTGAACTTAATTAATAGCAATGCTTAACCTGCCACCTCTTAATTATATTGGCAAGTCAGTGAGGCTTATTGATCCATGCATGAGGAGTTAATTCCAAAAGAGACTTTGACAAAAAACACTTTATGGGAGAACACAGCGTTGTTCCAGCAGCTTTGCTGGAATGACCTGTAGACACTGCCCAGCCATACTCAGGACGGTCTGGCTTCCTGCCGCTTGTGCCAATTTCCTAATGATCTAATAGGAATGTGTAGTAGCTTTCTCTCTCTCTCTAAAAACAAAAACAAAAACAAAAACAAGTCTTTCTCTCTCTTCTTAAAAAAGAGATCAGTGCTAGCAGGTCAAATGTATTGTTAAAGGAAAATGCACTAGGGCTTGAATGTTAATAGGACCCCACAGAATATTTAACAAAATTCTTTAAAGGCAATGGGATGCTCAATAAATAACTTCTAAATAAGCTTCTAAATAACTAAGGTATGTAGCTTCTATAACCAGAAACAGGATAGTCTAACTTCTATTCCAGCAACCATTGCTGATATGCATTTGTAGAGCTGTGGTCTAAAGTTTTAAATAACTGCAAGGAATAATTAAATGGAATCTCTTCTAAATTCAGATGTGAAAACCCTCACCTCTCAATGTGAAAGTGTTTGGAAATGGGGTCTTTGGGAGATAATTTAGATAAGGTCGTGAGGGTGGGGCCTTCATGGTGATTATTAGTGACCTGATAAGGAGGGAAAGCAGAAAGCTTGCTCCACCCATCCATCTCTCCATGTGAAGACACAGTGAGAAGCTGGCCATCTGCAAACCAGGAAGAGAATTCTCACCAGACCCTATCATGCTGGCTCGTTGATCTTGAACTTCCAGTCTCTAGAATTATGAGAAAATAAATATCTGTTGTTTAAGGCACACAGTCTATGGTATTTTGTTATGGAAGTTAAAACTTATGACTATATTCATTAAAAAGTAAATGTATTAAATACTCCCTAGGGTAAGAGGTCTTCTTTTGGATGCTATTTTGGGTATGCAGAGTAACTTTGGGGGGTGCATAGGGAAGAGAGACACAAAGAAACAAAGAAAAAAATGAGTTTGTTCCTAATGAGCTCACAGTTTCTTTATATAAGGGTGAGATTATCTACCATTATAAGGAAGAGATACTAAAGGATTAAAAGAGTGGGGAAATATTAACACCAAAGTAAAGATGAAAGTTCTGGAAATACAGAGAAGGGTGTGCATGTATTCAGCTAGAGAGGAATACAGAATTCTCAAAACAAAGCTAACTAAACTGGAACTTGAGGGATGCACAAAGGAGTCTTGCTGGCTTTTTAAAAAAGCTCTATATGATGAGAGGCCATCTGGTATTTACTTACGAGCAAGTTAGAAGCTGAGATTTAGAGTCCAGAGCTCAAAGTTCTGCCCTAATCTTCATTTGCCAAAGCCCATGGATTCCAAAGCCTTGACTTGATTAATTTGTACAAAGGGTTAATAATAGTTCACACTTGTCTCAGCAGGTGGAAAAACAGTAAATATGTGGAATTAGGAGAAAACAAGATGGGCTATGACACCTAGCTATAGGCCTCTTTCTCCACAAAGACTCTCTGGCTGAATTGCTCATTTCTCTCAAAAGCTCCTGTATTCCATTCTCCCAGTGCTTTTCTCTGGGGCCCAACACACTTAGTACTTTCCACTCTGTGGAGAAACTCTTTGTATATTTGTTTTGCTTTACAATAGAACTTATTTAGATTCTTTGTTTATGCTAGAATAAAAATAAAAATAGTTCACTTTTGGAAAGAATACATTTTAGAAAGTTCAGTTTCGTTTCAAATAACATGTCCCATGATCTGTATTAATTTAAATAGCCTCAAATATGTTTTAGCATTCTTAAAGAGCTCATAAAGTAAAAAAAAGTTCTGTGGAAGATGTTTATTATCGTTTAAAAAATAATGGATACAATTCAAAAAGTCATCCCATGTTTCTCATTTTCAGACTGCTTCAAGAATTCTCAGATCCTTTAAAAAAATCAATTTGAAGTGGATCCGATAAGTGGGTATAAGACCTGAAACTCTGAAACTGCTAGAAGAAAACAGGGAAACACTTGAAGCCCTAAGCATAGGTGAAGGTTTCCTGAATAGAACTCCAGTTGTCCAGGAAATAGTGGCTGGAATCAGAGAATGGGACTAGATGAAATTGAAAAGGTTTTGCAAAGCAAGGCAAACAACGATTGACCAGAAAGCCTACTGAATGGGAGGAAAATCTTTCCCAGTTACACTTCTCACAGAAGACTAGTATCTAGAATATAAAAAGAACTCAAAAACCTTAAAATCAGAACAATCAAATAGCCCAAGCGATAAATGGGCAAATGAACAGAACAGACACTTCTCAAAAGAAGTCAAAATCGCCTGTAAGTATAACTTCTTTAGCTATTAAGGAAATGCAAATCAAAATTACATTGAGATTCTATCTCACCCCAATCAGAATGACTATCAACAAGAATACAAAAAAACGATAAATGCTAACAAGAATGCAGGGGGGAAAGGAACTCTTTACACTGCTGATGGGAATGTAAATTAGTACAGCCACCATAGGAATCAGTATGGAGCTTCTTCGGAAAACTAAAAATGGAGATACTATTTGACCCAGCTATACCATGCTTTGTTACATACTCTTAGGAATTAAAGTTAGCATACTACAGGGATCCCAGCACACTCATGTTTAGTGTAGTAGAATTCAAAATAGCCAAGATATGGAACCAGACCAGGTACCTATCAATAGGTAAATGGATAAAAGTAGAGAATTATTCAGCAGTAAAGATAACAAAGTTATGTCATTTGCAGGAAAATGGATAGAATGGGCAATAATCATATTAAGCAAAATACCATTCTGATTGTCCTTAGAAAGACAAATATCTCATGTTTCCCTTAATCTGTGGACTCTACAAGAGGTGGCATGAAAGGAAGTCTATTATAACTAGATACAAGGAAGAGAGTCAAGTGGAAGGGGATAATAAGGAAAGGTAATGAGGGAAATGGAAATGTCAAAATATATACACTGAAGCCCCAAATTTTATAAAATTGATAAGCACTAATATAAATACATGTTCAAAAACTGAGCTACAAGAGATCTGGTAATCTCAAAAATTAAACATAAAAAATTTGATAGTAAAAACAAATTCTCAGTGCATCCATCCAATTCTGACATCCCATACAAGTTTTTCCCCCTCTTGACACCTAATTTCCCATACTGTAGAAGTAGGAGACCTAATTATGAAATACTCCTCAGTTAAAAGATAAATATTCTTGGAAAACCTACTAAGCCCTTGCCACTATGAGGTATTCAAAAAGAGTGTCCGCTTTGCTGTTCCAAGGACGTCAGCCTCAGCCAGTATCCACTATTTTTTCAGGGAGGTGAGCTCAAGAAGATATCCTGGAAGTAGACTTTATCTGTTTGTTTATTTACTTATTTCTATCAGCCCAGCCATGACAGCGAGGTAGTCCATCACATTCAAAGTCATCAGAACATCAGAGAAGCTCCACTCAAATTCCTTGGCAACTTCTATGCGTGAGGAGATACTGTGTGCTGACCTTGAGTGATTGCAGTAGCTCTTATGATAATTCTGTGGCTGGAAGCTAGACAGCTGGCTTCACTCTCGTATCTTTCCCCTCAATCTTTTATATTTACATTTCAGCAATAACTCTGATCATAGGCTCCGGGAGCCAACCTTTCCTCTTTCCTCCTTACACTCAGAGTCTCAAATCCAGGGTGCACTAAAGGGCAAGCAAAGGGTGTGTGAGCCAAACACTGTGAGGAGACAGTGGCATCTTGAGTAGACCCGGGTCACCTTCCAGTGCCCTATAACCATAAAAACAATGATAGGCTCACCTCCTTGATAAGTACTACAGAAAAGACACAGAGGAATCAAATGTGACCTCCACCCTCATGCATGTACTCTTTGAGGAGTTCAATCAGTCATGTGTTAAGGACTCAACTTCATAACACCAGTGGTAGTCAGGTTAAATGCTATGAGAGAAATGGCAGCAAAAGCCCTGCAGGTTTAGGAAAGGTGATATCTAACTGAGGAAGATTGAGGAAAGCATTTTAAGGATGGCTGATTCAAATATTTAGAGGATGGAAATGGGGAAAGACACAAAGCAGACAACAGCCTAAGCCTAGACAGAGAAATATTAGATGTCCATACTTGGGCAAGTAGTATAAAAAGAATGAGAGGTAAGAGTGGAAAATTATTTGGGGCCATTGCTTGTATGAGCTAGGCTGAAAAGTATAGGCGCATGGATGTTGAAGTTGAGTGTGCATAAGAATTCTCCACTCCCACCCTCTGCCTTGTAAAAGGTCCAAAGTTCCTGTCCCCTTGTGTAGAAGCTGGGGGGGGCATCTAGAATTTTATTTTAGTAACAAGGACTTCAGGGTGACTGCAAAGCATGTGACCTCCAACAGATTTAGAGAAAATCAAGCTTCCATGTCTCATGTCTTGTCAACACTTGGATTCCAGCAGCTCTTTAACCAGCAGCAATGTGAGTGCTTTGTCATTTGGTAAATCAGGTTAGGGAAAACTCTCCTTTGCAGGTGTTGTTCACAAAGCCCTCACTATGATTTCTGCTCAGCCCTGTTGTCTTGGAATCTTTGTTTAACCACATTAGCATGTGAGGTAAGAAACAGTGCTTTCATTCTGTACGTGGAGAAACTGAAACTCAAAGCAATGGGTGGTTACAGAATAGTAGCTGGACAAGTTGGGTGTGATTTTAATAGACATATTCCGTCTTTAAAACAATTTGCCTTGCACCAAACCCTTTAAATGAAAGACTGAACATCTTATCTAGGATCCTGGAGTTTATTTTTCAGGTTTAATTTTAAGCTTGACGTTTATAGCACTCTCTCTCTCCTCTCTGTCTCCTCTGTGTCTGTCTGTCTGTCTGCCTGTCACACAAGTATGTGCACACACACACACACTCACACACACACACACACACACACACCCCTCTGCCTCACTCCTCTTTATTCTAATAGGAATTACGAGGCCATAGACATATCTTTCTTCCGAGGGTATGGAGCACTTCAGAAGACCCACTAACAAATTCCATGCCATAGCTGGCTCATTATCCTTCCTTCACCCACTACGAGATAGAAGATAAATATGAAAGAAAACAAGGAATAGGCTCTTTCCCTATGCTCTTTCCATCCTTTTATCTCTAAAGTAGGAAGTTTACTGAACCACTGCCAACAATTCACTCAGCCTAATGAAGTGTATAAGTAAAGGGATTAAATAATCTTAAACCATTATTACAGTGGCCTGATGCTGACATTCATCTAAACTCTGGCAAACATCGAGCGGTGAGTTCATGCTTGATTTAAAAATAAACAAACTAGGGCATTGGGAAGGTTCTAGCATAAAGTTTCAGAGGCATTTAACCTGGAAATTTGAGACCCTTCATTCTGCTTAGAGCTGAAGTAAACACTGTCCTAATTCTATGCTCTCCAACCAAAGTCTCCTGAATCCAACATTTCTAAGAATGTCTCTCTGGATCTGTACCCACATATGGTTAAAATTCTTCATGTCAGTCCCCAAAGAAAGCGGTTCTTTGAAGGCATCATCAAGGATCATGGTTTCTATTCCTGCTCTTGCCATTAATAAACCATATAACCTCAGGCGAATCAGTCAGCTTCCTTGGGCTTTAGCTTTCTCAGCTATAAAATGACATTACTGAATTTCTAAGGTTCCTTCTGGCCCTTAAAAAGCATTCTAATTCTATGACAACAGGAGTTAATATAGTTTGGGTTAGGAACTAGGAGGAAAATACTTTATGCAGTTAGGGCCTTATGTTGTTCTAGTCAATTACTCGGGGGTCTGCATTTCAATTTCCTTACCAGTGAGCGGCTGCTTTGGAGCCTGCAGGGCTGTGGTGAGCTATAACCAAGACTAGCAAATAGCTGGGGGCTATTTAAGCTAAATAAATACCTTAAGTAAAGGACAGTACCTTAACTTCATTGCCCTGCTGAAAACTTGCTGCTATTGTAGAATAATAGGGTTATAATAGGGATGCCTGTAAAAATGAGAGATACTTTTCAAAGTACATTCAATGCCAAAGTCATTTTGTGCATGAGTTGACTATTCTCAGAAAAATTTTACAGCATTCATTACTTATATCATACTTTCAATTAAAGTTTTAACCAGATATTTTGTATTTTTTTGTCATTCTGTGTAAGGATTTTTTCCTGTTATAATTTCTAAACCTAAAACTTGTAATTTTTATTTTGCTAGTTTATGAAACTTTACTAATTCTAGTATTTTCAATTTTTTTCCAAGATTTCTGGAAGAAAAATCACATCATCTATAAATATTTATATATCCCAGTCTTAAAATTTTGAGTGAGAAAGTCTCAGGAAAATATGAATGATACAATGGCACTCATTTAAAATTATGAACACCAAACGCAAATATCACTATATGTTGTTTAGAGATATGTATCAAACAAATTTAGAGTAGCAGCTCTATCTGTATAAAAGCTTTGGAAATGTGAACAGAAAGAACTCAAAGAATTTGAACAGAATTTCTGATGTTTTATTGTCCTGTAGGTACATGGACCTTCACTATATTCTTCTTCTTATCTTTATATGTGCTGAAATATGACATAAGTTGAAGCACATATATTTAACTATTTCTTTGTTTCCAACTTTCCATTACGAAGCATAGAATGTTAAGAACAGTGTTAATATCTCAGAGGTGATTTTGTGCATACCTAGACCTAGATAGAAAAACGTTTGGCTATGGCTTTATTTTATCCAGCTAAACCTGTAACTTTTTTTCCTTCTACTTAGAGCTTGTTTTGTGTTTTCCCAACTGTTTTTGATTTCAACAAGAATGTATAATCAATTTTATGAATGCCCTTTCAATGAAAAGCATCTATGGAGATGACCAGTTCTAATTCCAGTTTGATACACCAATATAACAGATTGGTCTAAAAGACTCATTATCCTAATGTTGCAGGGACAGAGCAATGTGAAATGTTTTATTATGTAGTATTCAGTTTACTAGTACTTAGTTCAGGATTTCTGCCCTTCTGAAAGTTAGGTTAGCACAGAGTTTTCTTTTGGGGGCAGCCTAAATTGGTATGACCATGAGGAACACCCTAGCTTCATAAAAAGATCTGGGAAGCTGCTTCTTTCTTACTAGGCTCTGAAAGCTGAAATAGTGCAGAAATCATTTGTTCTTTGAAGATAGAAAAAATCCTGTTAGTGAAATTTTCTGGGTCTTTCTCAGGTAGCAGCTGTGAGTTTCATCCATGTTTATGAGGTTATTCAAGTTTTTTTCCCTGCATATTTTAGGTTTGCTGAGAAAATGACTTCTTTTTATAAAATTTTAAGTGTAATAATTTAAAAATGTGTTCTTACCTATGATAGGAGCTGCTTTTTAATTTATAATATTCTGTGTTTTTGTTTTTTGATTATTTTTAATACTTGTTTTTATTGTTCTTTACAAAGAATCATCTCCTGGATCTAAAATTTCTAGTATTTTTTTTAACATATCAATAATTTTTATTTTAATGAATTCATTCTTCCTCTACGTTGAATTTTCTTATCATTTTCTAGCTCTTTAAGTTAATTTACTTGTACTCTCTTGTTGCAATTAATGACACCATCATAACTTGAAATTCAACTATGCTGGTCCCATTATCTTTGCTATCTCGTATGATTGACAGTATGTCTGTGTCTTTAACAAGTTGAACATTAGTTGCTGGACGAGAGCATGGACCCAGCAACAAGGAACAATTTAGAACCCCATCCCTCATCGTTATTTAGTCTTCTACTTTGAAAACATCAGAGCAGCATTTGTATAATGGGACTCAGAATCTCCACCTTGTGTATCACCAGGTCTGAGTGTTCATGATATCATGCAGAAAAAGATACTCAGGAGCATAGTAAATGTACGGCTGTAAGAATGGGAGAGACAACATCTTAACAGTAACCTGGTTAAACTCTAAAAGATAGTATTTGACACATTTTTCTCTTTCTTGAAACATTTTTCTCCTGCCTGGGAGAGGGCTGGTGGGATGATGATAAAATATCATGAAGAAAGTGTGTGTGAGTGTGCATGCGTGCGTGCACACCCATGCATGTATAGTGTGAGAGAAAGACAAGAAGGAAACATGTCTTGGAGATGACAGAGCAGAGATGTACAATTAAGAGGAGGGAAGTGCACGTCGATTTTTCAGATTTAGCCCAAACTCCTGGTTCCATTTCTAACACCCACGTAAGGCACTGGCTATAATTGCTTTAAAACATTTTATTAGGAGAACTTGAGTATATAAAAGGACAACTTTCCTGCAGAGGAACAAAAATCTACCTCTTAATGGAGGCTGAAGTTAGACTGTTTTAAGTGTAGCCACATAGCAACATAAGAGAACGACAGGGTGCTAGTGTGTTGGTCATTAATGTGCCGAGTTCAGGTCCCTTAAAGTGTTTAGTCTCCTCTGGAATTGGCTTCCTATTTCCAGAAGTTTTTTTTGTCACTAGGATTTCAATTCTCATAAAAATGCCTGACCAACTTCTACTGTCCGAGAGCGAGGAGTTGGATTCCATCCACTCTGCAAAGATCCCTCATGTAGGGAAAGATCCTTGGCTGCCATTTCATAAACAGAGTTTTGCTGTGAATTTCTGATGTGCTGTGTCCCTAGGACCAGACTCCTTGGCAGTACTGAGAAGAAAGCAGCAATTCTTTCCTAAATCTACACTGATGACTAAGCTTGTCTCATGAAGGGCAGATGGACACAGAAGCGGGAGGCATTGTTGCTTCATTCTGAAAACAACATAAAAATTGTCATAAAATTGTCCTCTTCTTTTCATATATGGCCTCATATTCCTATGAAGTCAAGCAAGTTCAGTATTAGCAAATATAGCTAAGACTCCAAACTCAAACAGTTTCTACATTGTATCACATAATGCTAAGGAAAAAAGCCAATTGCAGATTAAGCCCTTATTATAGTAAATGGTTTCACACCACACAAAATATCACACTAGTTCATTTCCTTTCTTTGAAGATATGGAAGAAATTAATATCTTCCTTCAATAAAGCAGAACATTGGTACTCAGAAGTTAAATGAGTAACCAGGAGAGCTAGGAAAAGGAAAAATAGATTCTTATCTGTCATTTACCTCCCAGGAAAGTTTTAGTGTTATTATTTTAGCCTATTCATTTATTTTAAAGTATAAGAAGACTCAAAATTAAACTTTTAAAAGATATATCACCAAAGTAGAAAAGTATCTCATTGGATTTTGTTAATAAATACACCAACACAAATTGAGATAACTATGACATAATATGCATTAAGTTGGTTAAAAATCAATGTAAGTAAACTTCTCCAATGCGTAATGGGGTACAGGTTAATATGTGATATAATGCTGATGGTCTTGGCAACTGGAAAAGTCTTTCTAAAGAAATATAATAAGGTAAAGCAGAAGTCCTCTGAATTATATTACACTTGATTTGGTAATACAAATTAAAGTATTTATTCTAAGGAGGTAATTTCAAAAAATAAAAAAACTCAGTTTTCTGTAAGCATATTAATTATAATGTTAAATACTAGAAAATATCTAATAATTTTTGAGGGACAAATGGTTTTAAAATTTAGTGTGTAAACATAACGTAAACCTAAACAGATGAAAAGCTAAAAATGAAGGTTATTACCAATGGAAAGCTACATACATATTTATATTAGGTTAGCAAACAGAAAATAGAAAACAAAATACGTATAAAGAGAAACAATACCATACTGAATCAAATTTGTTTAATCACAGCTGTTTATGCACAAGTATTTATGAATTCAAGAAATATATTACATATCCTTAATGTCTTTATTAATATATTCATTATATATTAATAGTCATGGAATAAAATCTGGAGATATTATTGGCACATTTTGCCTGTAAGTTATTTAAATAGTCAATTTATTTATTTGTTTATTTTTTTATGTGGGTACCGGGAGTCGACCTCAGGACCTCGTGCTTGCCAGGCAGGCGCTTATGCCGCTGAGCTATCTCACCGGCCCCAATAGTCAATTTAAATATGATCTTAGATTTATCAATAAACAATTTAGGCAGAAATAAATATAATTTATATTAGATTGGTTTGAGTACTGAAATTAGAGTCAAATTGGTCAAACTTTGATGGTCTTCATACGGAAATAAGTCACTAAGCCACTAACTTCAATATTCTTATTCCAATAATGAAAAAAATTATAGGAATCCTGACCTATGCCCAGTGGCTGGGTTTTCTCTGCTCTGTACAGAATGCCTTTTAGACATCAGTTCCCTGCACCATAACAAGAAGCAATTTTGCTGGGTCACACAGAAAATGCTTCCTATTCTAAGCCTTTTCATTCATAGAAACACACAACTCTAGGTTTATCCTTATACAGAATCTGTCCTCAAGATAAATTTGTTTTGTCTTATTTTCCCAGTTTCCTTGACTTCTTTATACTTCTAGTGTGCAGCTTTTTGGACTTAATGAATGCTTAAAACAAATTATAGTGCTAACGTGTCCATCTGAGAGCATGAGGGCTGCGTGTTGGGCTTGGAATCAATAATGAACAAGGGTCCTCGAACAAAGCTTACGTGAATTCTGAAAAGAGTTAAAATAAATTTTGAGTTACCATGGACAGATCTCATTAAAGCAAAGTCTCCATTAAACATTCTTATAAAGCAGAGAAGTAAAAAAGGTAGTAGGAATTTCAGAATTTGAATTCATCCAGCTCTTCCAGGCATGTGGTTAAACATCTGATAGTTTTCCTTGCTATAAGCACAATATAGCAACATGCAAGGAAAGCAGAGGCAGAAACACCCTGAACAATCAGGTATCTTCCTCTGCGATGGAGATCAAAATCAGCCCAACTACTGTAGAAATCCATTTTTATAAAGTGGATATATCTGAGGGGTAAATCATCTTTCTAAAGCCCAGAGTCTTACTGCACATATAAGACTCTCACATTCAGAGATAGTGAAAAGGTTCAAAAATCTTCTTAAATTTAATCTCATAATAACATTTTTTCCATTACTGTTTCCTGAGCAGGCCAAATGTGCTTTAAAAGGCTGCTTCATTTCAACTTCAGGAATCATCAGGGAAAAATTCCACAAATCATCTCCATTATACAGATGACAAAACTAAGGCTTAGGAAGATCCAGCATCTTTCCCAAGGGGACAAAGCAATAAGTGATAGAACCAAAGTGAAGCTCTTGTTGTTCTCACAGTGTTACCTGGTTTCCTGATATTATATCTCAAAGTTTTGCCTAAGAAGAGATAATAAGAGTAGCTGAAGAAGGCTGGCACAAAAGCATCACTAAGTAGCAAAAATCAACAAGATATTTAAAAAGGGATGAATCACAAAGACACACACACACACACACACACACACACACGTACATGCACACACAGCAGCCTGTGATTACTAAGTGTGAGAACAAACAGTTCTAGGTGCTTCCTCAGGCTTCTCTGACATTTCTTTGAGAGAGCTCATAGCCATGAGTGATTTCAGAGTGGTGGTCCTAGTTCACTGTGAATGACAATTCATGTAGTCCATTTAAACATATCAGAGGGGAACCATGCAATGCCTTTCTTTTTTCAATAAGGCTGTCAAAGGTTGGTATTTAAAATATGTGCTAAAGCTGTAAGCTCTTGTTTTCTATACTTTTCTACTACACATAATTATTCCTTCCAGAGCAAAAGAACATTAATGTGTTTGGCTATACATTTTAGACAAAACCATGCAGTGTTTGTGCAACAGGTATGTAGGTCTAGAAGTCTAAATACTAAATGCAGCCCTGGCTCTGACACTAATGTCAGAACATAAGAAGCCACTGTCCTCCTCTCCATCTTTTGGTATTCTCACTTTATAGGCAGAAGTTAAGCAAATGACTTTAAGATATATATATATATATATATATATATATATATATATATATATATTTCCAACTCTAATAGTATATGGCTTTATAATGATGCTATAATGTGTTTGAGTTGCTTTTGAAAGAAAAATGAAACAAAATTGAACTTAAAAAATGCAAAACGATGTTTAATCCAATAAAATCTTAATCTTCAGGAACTTGAGGTATGTACTACAAGCCCCAGCATTACAGTGAGCTAGAGATGTCAGGTTATGGGATGATAGCAACCAAGCTAGGAACTCCAAAAAACTTGAATTTTGGAGATCTACAAAGTTATGACTCCCAATACATCACACCCAAAGCTTATTTTAGGTTGGGATATCTTGGTACCATGGGCCAAACCATGACTCCTTTGCAGATTTGCAAAAAACAATGGGCTATTTTCCCCATTAACTTGCTAGGCAGATCAAAATCATGCAGAAAGATAGCAAAGAAATATAATTTAAATTTTAAATATTTGCACTTATTCATCAACTTCCTCTATCAGAGGATAGCTCAATGGATAGCTCAATGGATTAAGTAGTTCTACAAAAAAGCCAAGAAAATGTGACTGAAAATTCATTAGTCACCAACTAGATTATTAAAACACAGTTGTGTTATTTTAGAAAAGAAAATAATTACCATTAGCTCAATCAGCACTCCTATTAATTTTTCCTTAAGGTGCTCTGTAATAAAGGGCTTTCTTGCATCATGGAAACCCTGCCAGATAAGGAGGTTACTTAAGAAACACTCTGAATAGACAAGACTGACCAAAAGTCCCAGAGAGAGTGGTAAGATAGAACTCAGGTCTTCCAGGTGTTTGGAAGAGCACTGATAAGTCCAGAGATCTGCAAAGTTTCCCTGAAAAATATTTGGATTTCAAATATAGGGTGAAATTGAACAAGAGGTATGACTCTGCCCCTCGGAAAGCCTTTTGATCCCCAAGAGAGGAATATGTTAGCTTGTCTATATTGCACATGCTTGAAAGCCATGGGTTGGTGATCTTCCCAGCAGACTCACTTATTGAAAGGAGCCCTACCCCAATGCACTTTTCAACTTCATATGGATTGGAAATAGAGGGGAAAATTATTAGATGTCAACTTACACACAAACACACCTATTGAAGCCTGGTTAGGAATAAAGACCAGCTGGCTATATTCAATCTGGAGTGACTGGCATTGGGCCAAAGGAGCAAAACACTTGAGGGAGAAATGTGGAAGAACTTACAATGTAGCAGGGCTCGCAGTAGGCTTTCTTCTCCACAGCATAGAAGGGCTGTCCTCGGAGCTTGTTGCTGCAGATGATGCAGGTAAAACAGTCCACGTGGAAGACCTGATCCATGGCAGTGCATCCTGTGCCTTCCCCAACTACATTTTCCCCACAGCGAGCACAGCGGCCTGGGAGAAAAAAGGGGAGTGAGTGATTGTTAGAAGAAACAAAGGAAGTCTTTGCTCCTCCTCAAGAAGCCAACATGGAGAGGCAACAAATTGATTCATACTGTCAGCACCAGCCATAGAACCACCAGAGCAATATCGCCATACAGTCACCACTCGGCTTTGTAAAGCTAGCACGATAGGATTTTATGAGTCAACTGAGGAAACTGACCAAAGGTCCCAGAGAAAATGGTACGATAGAACTCAGGTCTTTGACTTTGAGACCTGTGTTCTGCCTCTAACCTTACTTACAGGTATATATAAAGGGAACATAACTCAGGATGTTTGGACTGAGAGGTGTAATCTACAAACAGTCCAGGAAAGCCTTTCTCCTTGGAGATTCCATGCATCCAGTTAGAATGTGAGGGATCTGGGTCCAACACAAACTTTGATTCCTTTCCCAAAAGCCCTGGTGTTCAAACTTCTGTAGTGAGCCGTCAGTGGTAGGCAGATCAAAAGGTGACCTCTTTTATTTCCAGATCACTCTGACTGTTAAGAAAATTCTCCATGATATTGATCCTGCATTCATCTTCATTGTAACTGCTTCCTAAAAGCCCTAGTTCTGTTTTCTGGGGCCTCATGGAAGAAGTCTCATCTCTTGGACTTAACACCTTTTAAGACACTACATAGCCTCTACATATGTTCTGAGTTTGAACATCCCTAAATCATATAAATTTTCCAAGTACCGTGGGGTTTTGAGTCCCTCATGTCCCTGGTCCTACCACTACCTAGTGCTCTACAAAATTATAGCATTTGTAAATAGATCAATGAGACATCTGGCCCATATATGGATATAAAGTTAGGCTTTTACACACTGTTTTAAATTGCAACAATAAAATATAATTTCAGACAAAAGAGACACTGTGCTGGTTGGAATTGATATCTCTGACTCCATCATGGGAATCTTAAGTCAGAGGTCAAGTTCACAACAAATTTGCCTCCTTAGCCTTTGTCTCTAAATTTAAAAATCCCAACAGATAATTACAGACCACTGGGAATGTCAGCAATAATTTTCATGCTTTTGTGCATAACTTATAACAAACCCAGTTTCATGCATGCCAGACATTTTTCTTGGCGCTCCCCATATATTAATAACAACTTATGTGTAGATACTGTTAGTATTTCTATCATGCAGGTGAGGAAAAGGGGGGTCATAAAAAATGGTCAAGCATGATCAAACTCAGGCAGTTTAGCTTCAGTTTCTGTGCTCTTACCCACTATGCAATATTGTTTCTTTCTAGTTGTATGCATCAGGATTAACACAGATTCGGCATTACGGATCATGATGGAGAGATTTCTCACTGAAGACTGCTTTCAGCACTCCATCACAATGGATTGACAACCATTTTACACTCAAAAAATGATAGGGCTAAATGTTTCAACTTGGGAAAAAAAGAGGTAAATATACTTCTAATTCTCTCTGGTTGCATTTGGCCCTGGAGAGTATTTCTTCATATTCTATTACAGGATTGGAATATGTCTTTTAAATAAGGCTCAAACTATCCATCATTATTTTTTCTAAGGAATAAGAAATATCAAGTGCTGGAAAAATAGTTAATCTCTTGAAAACTGAGCCAGCTCTGTTAGAGTTGATATTATTATAAAGGCAAAACATCATCTTCTTGACATTTGATACAACTTTTGTATAATAATTTTAATAATCTTTATGACTGGGCTTACAAGAGTTGTACAATTCTATGCAAGAGTTGTACAATATTTAAATAGGATGTATAATTTATAAAGATATCTTTAAAATATTGTTCTTCATCTGCTTATAGTAAGAAAATTTAGTTGATTCAAATGACAGTATTTTTTGATTACTCTGGAAACAGAAAAACCAAAAACTTAATTGGTTTACTATAAAGTGAATAGGCTCTGTTTGAAAATTATACTAAAATTCTGAGACCTTCCTGTCACCAACTGACAACATTTCATTACAGAAAAAATATTGGGGATTAAAGGGCAAATAAATCACCGATCCATGTGATTATTCAGAACATACAGGATCTCTACAAAAATTGTAATATTACATTATAAACTTGTTAAATGCAGGTCAACAAAATTGTTTTTCTATTAACCTCTGGCTTTCTAGATGTAACAATGCATCACTTAACAAGACATCAGAGCCCCCTCCCCGTGGTTCAAACTTTGCAAAACAAAACAAAACAAATTCTGGCTAAATGGTATCACCTAGTGGTCACGGTGGTCTGCCAGGCAGATGGATGTGTCAATTTGATCTAAACCAGTGAGGACAAACCTTTTACAGCTTTCAATGTTACAAACATCCTGCTGTGGCAAATGTACCATAGGTTTTCCATCACTTACCTAGACCATGAATATACAAAGTGTAATGTCTGGAATCTAAGAGCTTGAACCTCAATGGCTTATAGAGAGTTTGATAGCTATCCATGAAGATATGGGAACAGACTTTAGTAACTGATCTAAAGGGAAGGTTAGGGTGGAAAGGTAAGCTCTGAAATTGTCCATCTATTTAACAGTTATCCTGAGCGTCTATCTTTGTCCAGTACTACAGTCTGCTTCTATATGACATGCAGAAATGGGTTAAATATTAGCTGCAAATTTTACTGTCAGTCGGAGACTAGATACATCCAATAATCACATGGCAAAATGTTCCACGTTCCGAGGAAGTGCTGTGAAAATACAAAAGGAAAAATCACATCCGAGATGGCTCAGTAAAGGGTTTGTTGAGAAACAGACATTTGAGTTTGACTTTAAAGCATGGAATTCTGACAGGTAATGAGGGATGAGAGAAAAAGCACTCGAGCGTTTTTCAAAGAAGGAATGTGTATCTGTGGCTTCCAGGATGTAAAAACATTACAGTGCTTGGTGACGTACAACAAGGTTTTGTCTTCTCAGCTGCGAAAGCAGATATTTCCTTTATGTTTTGGAGAATATTCCTCTGGAATGGTTCAGGCTAATATGCTGGACTGAGCCATGACCAGCCTTGCTGCCTTCTGTATTTTTCCTATCCTTCAGATAAATTGGGGACACCAGCCTCGAGGGCAGTCAGTCTGGCACCTTAAAATTCACAAGCACAGAGAAAAGAGCGAAGAACCAAAATTAAAAATAGCTCCACACATCAGCAACACAGAAAAGGTGCCCGAATGTTCTCCTTCCACATTAACAAAAATTTACAAACTATGCCTTTCAGAGAGGTATTCAGAAGGTAAAGACAGCTACTTAAGCATGGTGTAGTCTTGTCTCGAGAAGGACTCACAGTACACGTTATGAACAGCACAGCACAACCTTGATGTCCTTTTAGGCAAGGATATCAGCACTTATAAACAGCAACAGAAACAAACAAAAGGAAAAAACCCAGAGGAATAATATTAAACATCAAGGCATGGGAGCATGAAGGAATACAACAGAGTATAGTCAGTGAGAAGCTGGGGCTCAGACCTAGGAGGGCAGGAGGAGCTCATTAGCAATGCTCAGTGTAGCAAATCAAAGGAACCAATGACAGAGGACCAGGGAACCTGTACCTTTTGTCTATGAATTAAGTCTTGTAAAACATACACCTACCCAAAGCTCGCCTGTGTGTGTGTGCATGCGTGTGGCCTTATATCATCTGTGGTGCCAGCCATGGGATCTTCCCACCCCTCACCTGCGCTTGCCATCTATAGCACCCTCGTCCACGTCTCTGGAGACCATGCCTGCTGTCTAAATCAGGTTTCATTATTCACGGGCCACTGCAACAGCTTCCTCATTGCTCGGATAGCTCGAGTTCACTCATTCTTACAAGTGGAAAATCTTCATGAAAGTTTCAATAATTGAGCTAAATCTGGAAGGTTAGATAGAAGTTGAATAGTCGTTTCAGTCGAGGCATCGGTGGAGAGTGACATCCTGGAAAAATCAACAGACTGAGCCAGGGAGATAGAGTAGTGGGATATAAGATTTCATATTTATTATCCTTTTCATTCATTTGATTTTTTTTTTTTTTTTTTTTTGTAATTTGCAAAGGGCTGGGGATATAGCTCAATGCAAAGGCCCGGGGTTCAATAATCAGTACAGCAACAACAAGAAAAGATTTTTATTTAAAAATATTTTTCTGTTGATCACCACATGATTAATACAATAGTCCTTGGATCTTCTTTTGCAAATGTTGCTTCTTTCTGAGGGGGGACCAAAAATGTCCATAATTATTTTGAGAATTTGTGTGTGGTGCATGGAGGTGACATACTCCCAAACTTGCACACTATTCAAAACCAAAATAAAATAGTTAAATTACACAACTATCTGCCTAGTCACTTTTGTCTTTACATCTTATTGTTTGATTTAGAAATTTTGGTACAAACAAGAAGAGTATTAAATTTCTAAATGTTATGATGAATTGAAGCCCTATATCCCAATTTTCTCATTAAGCACCTTCTTCAATACATTCTGGTTTTTTTTTGTTTCTTTTTTTCTTAACATATGTTCGCAATACATAATAATTACACTAATCTTGGGAAATTGGTATATATACATATCACATCTTAATCATTTATATTCCCTTTCCATCTTTACTCTTCTGTCTCCCCCATCCCCAGATTCCTTTCCCATCCCTAACAAACTATCTTCATCTTTTAGCTACCTTTTACATTGCTCTTTGAGTTTTTCATATTTTGGGTTTCTCATATAAGAAAAACCATGCAGGGCCGGTGAGACGGCTCAGCGGCATAAGCGCCTGCCTGGCAAGCGTGAGGTCCTGAGTTCGACCCTCGGTACCCACAAAAAACAAACAAACAAACAAAAAAGAAACATGCAATATTTAATCTTCTGTACCTGATTTATTTCAGAAAAAGTTCTGTTTTAAAAGTTGAATCAGGGACCGGTGAGATGGCTCAGCGGCTTAAGCGCCTGCTCGGCAAGCGCGAGGGCCCGAGTTTGACTCCCGCAACCCACATACGAAAAAGGGGCCGGTGATATCGCTCAGTGGCACGGGCGCCTGCTGGCGCGTGAGTTCCTGAGGTCGACCCCCCGGTACCCACAAAAAAGAAAAAAAAAAAAAGTTGAATCAACAAGATCATATAAGGATAGTAAAGTGATAGAAAAGTATTCCTAGAAACAAAGCCTGCTCCAACCAATTGTTTATATGGCCACTGGAGTTATCTTCCTGAAGCACAGCCTCAGTTAAAACTCATTCAGAACTTATCTTCCACTGAATGAGAAAACAAAACAAAACAAAACAAAACAAAAAACACAAAACCATAGAATGATTATGCTTCAGTTATGTAACAGGCCCATATGACATTCCCTATGGGTTTAGGATGATGACATTTTCTAAATCACCAAAGGTTTTATTTCATGGGACTTCGTAACATCAATGTAATGAAGAGGCAACCTGCTTTCTTAGGTTGGTTATTTACTAGTATAGTGATTCTTGACTTTGCCTGTATACTGGAATCATCAGGGGACCTTTAAGAAATATACTAATCCCTGAGTCCCAGATTGAGGGGTTCTGATTCCCTAAGTCTGGGGTGAGATATAGGAGTAAACATTTTGAGTTTTCCAGGTGATACCAATGTTCAGCCATGTTGAGCCATTGTTCTTGGGGGTATCTATTCTGTACTGCTTGTCAGAATAAAAATTGACAAGTATTGGCAAAACAGGTTGCATCTGCATGTGAAACAGGGACAGACTGTCCAACCATGAATTAGCCAAAAATAAAAGATTTCTGTGCCATCATAAACAACAAAAGTATCTCTCTACTGCTGTGCTTATGTCTAATTTTGAACAGTTTTCAATGGCTCTTCACCATCAAAAATACATGACTAGAAACAGGTATATTTTCTTATAAAATGTTTTGCTAGTATTTAGTTAGAAAAAAGTGGCTCACTTTTATTAATTAGAGTGCTTTTGTAGCATAGGTTTCTTCTGCAGTGGTAACACACTGATCATGTAGAACTACTGTATATATATGACTTTAGACAACAGACTCCATGAAGAATGTCAACTGATAGCTATTTAAAGTAAGATGGCATGTATTACCTCATATGTCAAACTGAGTATTATTTCCTTGGACTTTGTTTCTAAGTAATTCAGCCTCCTAGAGTGAGTGCCATTTAGTTCCGTGAATACTGGAGTCCTGATAATTTCTTAAAAGCTGGGTGGTAGGACTTACCCACTCTGTCACCCTGCTTGGGTATATAGAGCTGTATTCTACTGCTCCACGGCATCATTACTTAGGTGGTCCTCACAGAGATACTTGCTGATTCAACGGTAAATGGGTAAAAAGAGAAAGCAGGTTGCAGAGGGCTGTTCCCCTCTCTTCTTCACATTCCTTTTCATGCACAAATGCGCACGTGCATGAACACACACGTGTGTGTATACACACTCACACTCACACCAAGGCAAGGAGCAATGACAACCGCTCCAGCATGGGGACCAGTGGTAGACATAAGATACTCTCAGAGGCAGAAAAATCAAGAAATATTTTAGACCAGTAGAGATATTACATAAGGCAAAACAAAGACCACACACACGCTCACACACGTGTGTGTGTGTACAAACCCTCAAAATTGTCAGGGAGAGAAGTTCAGGAATATGTGACAAAGACTGGGGTGAAAAGCCAGAAGAGATGAAGTGAAGGCTGATAAAAGGAAGTTACTATCAATTTTGACTACGATGTGATTCATTCATAGACACATATTTGCTTAGGTCAGATCTTCAGGTGAGGAGGTAAATTGAAAGGGGGAGTCCCATATAGGTTGCAAAAGAAGCATATTTCACTGATTTAAACATATGCATTGTGAAGCAGTGTACCGAAAAATAGACACTGTGTTTTTCCCTGAGCCAGGCACTGCTTTAAACATACATTTTCTCACTTGGCCTTATCAACCCTTGCCTGTCATTCTTATTTTGTAGAAGAGAAACTCAAGGTCTCAGAGCGAGAATGCAGTGTGCTTGAGATGGCGACAAGGCCTGGCTTCCAAAGCCCATTTCCTTAAGCAGCACATGTTCAATCATAGCTCTGGTGTCAGCACTGCTTAGGAAGAGGGGTCATTCCCCTTCCCAGGAAAAAAAAGGCTGAGCACAGTCTCACTCCTCCAATCCCCCAAGTCTCAGAAATCTTGCTGAACATCACAATCAGCTACAAGAGGGGAAATCTGGAAAAGGGGGAGGCCTTCACAGCAGCGGGCAGTTCAACTCTGGCTTCCCATGAGGAAAGCTTTGGAAAAATTACTGATGTCTGCACCCCACTTCTGGAAAATTATTTTTGAAGTTTGGGCTGGAGCTTTGAAATACTTTTTTTGAGGTTCTCAGGTTATTCTCATGGGTGGGTTTTTAAGAAGCACTGTTGTAACAAGGACTGTGTGCTCTTATGTTTCATGGGGAGTACTTTGTCCTGGAGTGTGAAGAGGTTGCCAAGTGACATGAACCCCAAAGAGCTGAATCCTAGATAAATGAACTTAATATCAGGGTGACAGAGGCAGTGACTTAGGCACCATAACAGTCCTCACTGTCACTAAACTGAAAACATACACATAGCAGTCATGACAATAACTTTTCTTATAACAACTTATATTTTCAAGAAAAGCATTCAAAATAAAACAAAAAATAAAAACACCATAGCCACTGCCACCAAACAGATCAGCTATGCTGCTCTGAAGTTTTCAATACAACACATGAAATCCTTTTAAAAAATATTGTACGTGTCATCGCACAAAGGAAATCAGAACCATGAGTCTTTCCTTCATTACTTCTTAGCTATGGGCAGCATAGGCAAGTTTCTTAAATTTTTTTGAGCCAGAACTTCCTTGTCTTCAAAACAAGCAGGTAAGAAGATGCAGTCAGTGGACAGGAGGTTACAGCTGAGTCACCAACATAGATATCTGTCAACCCCTCTGCAAATGCAATTACTGAGTCTCTGTTCTGTGCCAAGCACTGTGGTCACCTTTCCTAAGCCTCTGCAATAAGGAGATGGCAGTAGCTACCTTAACCACCTGACTATGAAGGTAACATCTCTAAAGTGCCCAGCACGAGCCCTACATCTGTCTCCTTCCAACTACAGGAGGTAGAGGAGAAATGTTGATAATGGAGGCAGCCACATATCACATGCCATTATGTAAGTTTTATATTTATCAACATTTTATTAATAAAATTAAATTCTAATCCTGCTACAACTAACAGACTCCAGAGAGATAACAGTCAATATTTATTCAGCATTTACTAGGCAGTAGGAGCTATATTAAGTATCTAAATGTATTATTTCTTGTCCTCCTCCCAATAAGTCTATGATGTAGTCCTATTATTATCTCATTATAGTTGAAGGAAAAAGTGGCATAGAAAGATGAAATACCTTACACCCAGCCTCATAGTTCAATCCTCAAGCTGCAATTGAGCCTTGGTAGTCTGGCTTTAGAGCCTATCTATGTAACCAGTTGTCTTATTAACTTTAGAAATCAAAAATTCTTAAAAAACATCTGGCCTGGCAGAAAGCTCATATAAACCTTAGAACACTCCTGATAGGAATAATAATATCTCTTTTTGCCAAAGCAAGATTTATCTCCAATAAATTTCTACACAGGGGCATTTTCACGTTCCCACCATTAATTCTTTTTTTTTTTTTTTTTTTAATATGTGGGTACTGGGAGTTGAACTCAGGGCCTCACGCTTGCCAGGCAGGCGCTTATATGCCTCTGAGCTATATCATGGGCCCCCCACCATTAATTCTTAATCTATTCTTTTATACCTAACATTCACTTCATGATTTATCTGTTATCCAAAAAATCAGAAATTATTAGTACAATTACAACAACTACTGCAACAACTATTTTTGAGTTATGTTTTGAATTTTCTCCATGGGTTCTCTCGTGGGAATTTGTGTTACCCTCAGCTCCACCGAAAGGTGAAATTCCACCACTTACTTTTAGCTTTTGTGGTAGAAAATCTCCAAATTTATTCTGGTTATTTCAGAGCAAACTAACATTGAGGTGACCCAAAGCAGCGCTTTCAGAGCTACTGTGTTTCAGTGCCCTCCCCCACAAGGTTAGCAAGCACCCATTATTTTATATAGTATATACATATATACAGTATTAAAAGGACTTTCTTCTTTATCAAAGTGAGTGAACCTTTAATAATCCCAGGAGTCAGAAAAGCACAAGTTGTCATCATCCTAGTTTTAATAATAAAAAAAAAACCCACTGAAACACAAAAAATTTTTTTTAAGTGAATGATGATTGCAATATAGAATGTGAGGCTTGTTTTGGGAATTTGGTTCATGCATTTAACATATCTTGATCATTTTCAATCCTCGTACTTGCTCTCTCCCTTTTCCCCCCCTTCTCCATGATCCCCTTTTCCCTATCTCCAAAAATGTCTCTCCTCTCTCCTCTCTCTCTCTCTCTCTCTCCTTTTCTTTTTAGTTTCTCTTACCAAATCATGCAACATTTAACTTTCTGAGTTTCATTTAACAAGGTTTAATGGCCCATGGAACTAGTTAAGAATTGGATGTGTAATATAAGACTATTTAAGCTTACACCTAACGAAGAGCCCAGAAAAAAGATTATATTCCCAGTGAGGTGGAATCCGTGTGCCAACATGTAATAAAGAGAGCGACATGAAGACACAAATGTAGAGATATGACTCATCTTTAAAGGGGTTCTAGGTTTTTGCAAATGTCCCTCTTAACTGCCTGAATCACAAAAGAAGAAAACAGATGTTCATCAGATCCTCTGGATAACAGTAATATTGTGCACACGCACACACACACGCACACACAGACATCCCACCCCTCTTCACTCAAAGGGATGAGTATTGTACTTGTGATTTCTTCAGAAGAACATAGTATCCCCTCCTTTCCATCTTAGATGAGATATGCACTTTGGATCGAATGGATCCTCCCCAAAATTCAAGTGAGGCCTTAAAGAGTTGCTTGGGCCATAAGACCTTCTCCCACGTGGATGTGATTAAAGCACTTATAGAGGTTTCATGCAGTTCAAGCCCCGTCTAGCAGTGTCTGAGTTGGACTGTATTATCTACCTGCACAATGGCGCCAGACTCAGTGACAGGTAATACCTCAACTGGCACTGTTTCTTGGGAGGCAAATTGGTTTTACTTGGGCTTTTGTTCTCCCTTTCAGAATCACAATGTTCATAGTTATGAGGATTTAAGTAGTTCTAGAATATGTAAAAAATCCAGAAACTATCTAGTCCAACCTCCTTACTTAGTAAAAACAAAGGCTAAAATAAAGGCAGGGACTTGACTACGACTAAGAATAAGACAAACTGACAGCAGAGATGAAGTCTGAATCCAGGCCTTTGGAGTCTTAGCATAGTACACTATCATATGGCACAAAACTATTTCCCAAGGTGTGTTATCTCTAATACAAATTTCTTCCCACTAGTAGGTGCTGTTGCCTGAGTGTATGAATCTTCTCCCTCCACATAATGTAAAATTTCATTGTAAATGGGACCCTAGTGTGGGACAGTGTAGTCTATTAGGGTGACTTGTACATGATGCCAGAACAGGGTTAACTCCATGGCCATCTGATCTGGTACAGCCATTTCACATCTCTCAGAAACACTTTGGAATGCTCCAGATTGTTGTGTTCTGAAAATTGAAGGGATAGCAGCAGCATGTGTGGTAATGTGTTCTGCAGAGGTACATCTGGAGCAGAGCAGACAAGCCTCCAATCCCTGTGTGATCACAGCTGGTGTGAATTGACTGCATTTCACACCAGGGTTGTATATGCACTTGATAGAAGGCTTCCACTTTGCTTCCTTATTTACATTTGCAAATATAGATAAGCTACTTAAGTAGAATAAGTAGTAAATTTGTAGGTAGAATAATGGAGTTTTGATCCTATGGTAGCTGTATCATATATAGGATCTGTGACTTTGGGCAAGGTCCTTTATCTGTTGGAGCTATATGTGTTTCAGGAATAGTAATTTCAGCCCCTGATACTTCAAAGTATTACTGGGAAGAAATTGATTATATATTTATATACCCATATGCATATATATGAATATATATATTACAACAAAATATAAGGAATTTCTTAAAGATACATTGCTATAAAGTAAATTTGTTTAGTTAATATTGATATAAATTACATGCTCAATATAGCTGAATATACTTGTGTAATTGGAGCTTCCGTTCATTGACCACATTACAAGGAATTTTAATTCTAAACCCACGAAGACGTGAGTAGGCCTGATGTGCGTAGATAGACTGTGAAGAGTTCTGTGCCTTCTAAATTCTGGCAGTGTGGTTTATAGTCTCACTGGAGTGGGTAGATAAATGCCAGGAATACTTAACACATGATGCTACATCAGTGCTCAAAGGGAAACCCTTGGGCACGGAGTCTTAGGACCCTGGGCCAATCCCCTCACGCATCTCTGTAAATCCCCACTGCTAAACCGCAGTCTGCATTGATTCCATCACCAGCACTTGCATAGCAACACTGAGCTCTCTGAGTGCTGAAGTGACATCGAGGGAACAGTTATTAATGTATGAATGTATGCACACAGTATGCGAAAATATGCAAGGCTGAAAGCGATTAGTGTATTACTTTGAGGTAATACTTCCCACTGGGACTGTGCTCCTGGAAAAATTCCTCCATCGCTGCAGAAGCTTGCACAGTCATCTGCTATCACTTACCAGAATGTTTGGGATAAAAAATGGTGTCACTTTTAAGGAAACACACTTCTCAATTTTCTTTGTTAACATTTGAATAAAACATGAGGTTTCTACTTTTCCCCTCTCCTCTTTCATTCAGAGAATAAGGCCCTTCACAATCTTGCTTTGAGTGAGAGAGAAATAGTTGCCCTTCTTTGTCAATTCCAGGTTAGCAGAATCACTGGGTCTGCTAGAAAACCTAGTAGAAATGTTTAAATTCCATTCTAATAAACTCTACTGGTCCTTCTAAGTTCTGAGGTCAAGCACAAGGCTGCGTAGTAAGAATACAAGAAATTACCTTTCTACCCACTAAGAGCTCATATCCCTCGCAGAGAGTTAGAGACAAGAGCAGAAGAAAGACACAGAAAGTTCTACTGCAAGATTTGGCTGGGGCTGGAGGACATTTCTGGGCCATATAAGACCCTGGAAAAATGGAGCCTAACCTACAGAGTCACGTACCTGGGCTGGCCACATCCTCCCTCTGTATCTCTCCTCTATAAAATAAACACTCTGAACCAGGAGTTTTTATTAAGACCTCCCCAGGCTTCAGTTTTTCATTCTAAGATAAATTTTATAAAATGAACACACAAACTGAATTTAAATTAAGGCTGACTAAGGATAAGAAGAATCTACACAATGGCAATTTCTGGGGAGCCCTTCAGCACCCCAAATTTGTTGAACATTATAAGAGCTATGAAATAAAAGTAATGAGAAAACCTGGAAATAGGCATGTTCTATTTATGTCAGTGAAATATTTCTAGGCAATTCCTCTTCTACTAGTTTCCGTATTTAGATTATCATACTCAGTAAACACTTTTAATTTCTACAAGATGAGTAATACTCAAATGCTAAATAACTAGTGAGATAAGTCAAGGGCTGTCCTTAACACTAAGACTTATAGGAAGCTTCCAGAAAGATATAAATCTACAGGAACTACAGAAAAGCAGAGAAGCTAGAAATGCGTTCTTGCAACAGCCCGTGCTATGTGATTTTATTTGAAGTTCTGTCTTGAGCAAGAGATAGCACACAGGGAGAATGCAAAGTTGAAGGTCTTTAGCAACAATTTGGATGGTAAACACAGCTTGGCATTATCAGCACTCGGTTAAGTTCAAAGAAGAGATAGTTACAACAAATACAGCTTGCTTTATTTCTGAAACAAAACCGTGCACATATTTGCGGCCATACTACTAATTAACCTGTAGATTGTTCCTTTCATCTACTCAGTGCGTTTTTCTCCCCCTGGTTGCAACATGTTGGGGTTATTTTTTGCCATCTGGCATATACTCAAACTGTTCTCTTCTAGGCATTACAGAGAGGATGGTACAAACACTAAGGGATGGGAGAGACTGACTTGTATAGAAAGATTCAAGGAGCTATATATGTGCATATACAAGGCTGGAGGATGACTAAGCAGTGCCATGATGACAGTCTATAAATATTTGAAAGGTGTAAACACCGAGGAATAATTTAGCTTGGTGCAGGTGGTACAACTGGGAGGGATGGTGCCACTTGAAGAAAAGGAAAGATGTATATTAAAGAAAAATTTAAATGTTAAATGCTATGCATGGGGTATAGCAAAACTGGAACATGAGGGCAGCTCCAAGAGGGGATGGAATATGAGCCAGAGTAATGGGGTAGCTGTATACATGTACCTGTATAATCTTGGAAATGTCATTTCACCCACGGGCATCAGTTCCCTCTTTTGTAAATTGATGTGTGCACCAAAGATGGTTTACAGATTTCAGTGTTCTACAATAAGCCGACCTAAGGATTGAGGATTCTGATACGTTGTTAAGGACCAGGAAGAAGAATGGAGAGTGATGAGTTCCTTCATCAGTTTCATTTCCGTGTTATCAGCTTCCTCAGAATAATTTCTGAGGAATTTACCAATTCAAAAAAAGGATGTATAAGAAACTTACTGATTTAGAAAGTTTGAAAAATGCACTGTAGATTTTAATTCTCTTTGGTACTGAAGACTGAACCCAGCCTTTGTGCTGAGCTACACCCCCAGCACCTTTTTATTTCGTATTTTGAGACAGGGTCTCACTGACATGCCCTGGTTAAGCTTGAACTCGTGATCCTCCTGCCTCAGATTCCCAGAATGATGGGATTATTGAGGTTTTTAAATCCACTCTTAGACAAAAGTCTTCCAACTAGGCAAGATTTCAAAGAGAAATTTGGCCCTCAAAATGATATAGGAACTCCACGAGGCTAAGTTAAAAGGGGAAAACTGGCCTCTTACCACTTGCCTGTTCACTGCATATCTTGTGCTTAGTTTTCTCACCGTCTTTCTGAATGCTTTGCTTTTCACCATAGGCGAGGACATTCTGATATTTGGGGATGTTCAAGCAGAGTGACTGGATATGCTTCAGGTGTGATACAACCCCAAAGGGTAAGCACAGTCTTTTAAAAGTTATTTCTAGGGCCGGTGATATAGCTCAGCGGCATAAGCGCTTGCCTGGCAAGCGCAAGGTCCTGAGTTCGACTCCCAGAACCCACATAAAGGAAAAAAAGGGCCGGTGATATCGCTCAGCAGCACAAGCACTTGCTGGCAAGCACAAGGCCCTGAGGTTGACTCCCAGTACCCACATTAAAAAATAAAAAAAAAAAGTTATTTCTAGCTTCGAGATTCCTTGACAATTCACTGCTATTATGCACTTGATTGGCTGGTGACTGATAACAGAGATCCAGTTGAGAGTTAATGTGCCCTTCATTGAGCAACAGACCCCTTGGATTTGCTCTTAAATTCATCTATAACACATACCAACTGGAGCTCATGGCTTGACTGTGTTTCCTGTCCACTCTGCTAGTCCCAAGCATGTCCCCATAGCCACCATTGTAAGCCACTTTCTCTATCCCAAATGCTCCTTCACCTGTGTGGCTTTGTGCAGGGCACAATCAATACGCACAGCCTGACTCCTGAGCTACCTGTTACCAGAATTAGCAATATTTGACTCCAAACCTTCCCATGCCATTTGAACTTGCTATTATAATTATGCTATTTAATCCTCTATTATATAAATTAATTACAAAGTGAAACTAACACGCCTAAGGCCCTGAGTTAAATATCTAAGTAGAGTGCTTTGGAAAAGTCGCATAAAGACATTTCACTCCAGAAAATAATGTAAATTGTTAAGTATGGATAAGCAAACTTCAAAATATCATGGAAAAAAGCATAGAAATCGCAAAAAATTCTGTATTTACTGTAGTTCATAAATGTCTTTGAGTTTCTTGTTCTCCTTTAAAGAAACCCAAACTGAAACTTGTAGAGGAACCATTAGGACACTTTGCACTATGACTCATTCCAAACACAGAAGGGCAGAAAGCTCTTGCTCAATAAACTTTGGCCATTTTCTTCAAACAAAATGGTGAAAAATACTTTTTGTTGTTTATTTATTAAAGCCAACTTTACCAAGCTATAATCGACATGCAGCAAATGAGCCCATTTTAAGCATACATTTCGATCAATCTTAATACACATATAGCCCCTTGTGACTACCATCATGATCAATTCTAGAACATTTCTGTCTTTCCCCAAAGTTTCTTAGTGCCCCGTTAGAGTCATTTCTCTATAATTTTGTCAGTATGGATTAGTTTTTTCTTCCCTATCTAGGATTTGATAAGCATGGAATTATAGAGCGTGTACTCTATTAGGGGAAGGAGTCTCTGGTTTCTTCGTTGAACAGCATGTTTGTCAGGTTTTTCCATGCAGTGGTGCATATTGGCTGTTCCCATCCTTATTGCTGCTGAGATGCATTTTATTGTATAAATATGGTGTGGTTTGTTCTTTCACCTACTAATAGACATTTGGGTTGTTGTCAGTTTTTAGCTACTAAAAATAAAGCTACTATGAATTTTTGTGTACATGTCTGTGTGGGCAAAAATAGTTTTTATTTGCTTAGTTTCAACATTTAGGAAGAGAGTTCCCAAGTCATATGTTGTATGTATGTTTAATGTTTAAAGATACTACCAACCAAAGTCTCTTCTAAAATGCTGTGTCATTTAACATCCTTCCCAGCAGTGTGTGAGGATTCCAGATGGTCCACTTTCCAGTTAATACTTGGTTTTTGTCAGTGTTTTTAGTCTCAGCCACTCTCATCAATGTAGAGAGAGGTACATTAAAGGGTTTTATTTGGGTTTTTTGAAGGCTAAAGATATGGGGCATTTTTCACTTGCTTCTTTTGTTATTTATATATTCTCTTCATAGAAGTGGCTGCTCAACTGTTTTACATATTATTTTTAAATTGAATTTTTCATCTTGAATTCTGAGAATTTTTTTCCATATTCTGAATATAAGATCTTTATCAGACACATTATATTGCACATATTTACCCTCCTATGTGGCTTGGTATCTGTAGAAAAACAAGATCTATATTTTTTAAAACTCTGTTTATCTTTTTGTTTCCTTTATGGACTATTGTATATTCTTCAAGAAATCTTGGCCTATCCTGAAATAAGATTTGCCTGTTTTCTTGTAGAAGTTCTATAGTTTTAGCTTTTACATTTCATTTTTTGATACAAAATATACATGAAGGGTTTACAGTGAAAACTGTGGAACATTGCTAAGATTCATGAAGAAACATTTTAGTCAAGGGAATCGATCCCATGTTCATGTGTCAGAAGAAAATGTGGAAAGGTGCCAGTTCTCCCTAATGTGATTATTATGGGCAAAATAATAGTGGTGGGTTTTACCAGTATAAATTGAAAAATTGATTCTAAAATTTGTATAGAAATGTAACAAGTTGCAGAATAGTCCATCCACCTTTGGAAAAAAAAGTTGGAGGACTTAAATTACCTGATACAAGATTTGCTCTGAGGCAACTAATCAAGGCAGTGGGATAATAATTGGCATAAGGATGGATAAAGATGTTTTACAATTAAATTATGTATTCTTGCTCTAGTTCAGTAAATGTTGCTCTTGCAATAGGGATTATGTTGCCTAATGAGCTCCGAACTTTAATTTGCTCATAATACCACCAATGAGTAAATGGATCCACCCATGGGCTTCAGCGTGCACCCTTGCCTCTGTCTCAGGTCTGCCAGAATGAAGTACGTTTTATGCTTTGTGACATTCATATTTTCTATTAGAACATGTTAAACTGAGCCCAATGTCTTACATCAATTTTAATGAAAAGAAATTATATTTAACTGTGTCTCTATCCTTTTCCATTAATACATTATGAATATTTTATTCTACAGCATTAGAAAAATTACATTCACTTGTTAGTGAAGAACATTGTTTTATAAGGAGTGTTTATAATTTAGGACCTCCTAATTTACTTTAAATATTTCAGACAGAGTGAATGGCAAGCAATGAAAACTAAATCTGAATCCATAGAGTAAGAGCCATTTAGAAGTCTTTTGTCTTCAGGTTGTGATCACATAGTTAAACTTTGTGATGTGCTCAGCAGGTTGTAAAATCATCTTTATGGAGAGGTCCATGAGAGATGACTTCATAACGAAATACTTTCCCATTTCATATAAGTTGCAAAAATGATTGTCATCTTATTCCCACAAGGAAAAACAGTGTTTTTTTTTATTTGTTTAACATCAATAGAAAGCATAAATTCTGATATGTTGATAAAATATAACATTTGCCTGCTGATCCTCTGCCTATACTATTTTCATGACCATGCATAATTACTATTTTTAGCTAATAAACATATTTGAGGCTGAAACATTAATTTCATAAGCTATACACATGCTCTTCCTGAGGAGAAAATAAATTAAAAGGCATCAGAATGTTGTTTCAACCTATGAAAAAAATCAAAACACTGATTTTTAATATTTTCAGAGGAAAAACATCTAATGAAACATGATACTTTAGCAAACATGTTGTTTAAACTAAAACAATGAAATTTATGAAAAATACAACAGAACTTTCTTCCATGGACTTGAGTCCACTGAGCTAATCAAAAGTTACTTTGAAGGCCAACTCTGGTGGCAAACTGTCATAATCCCAACCTGCTGGGAAGTGAGGGAGGAGGATGTGAAGTTCAAGCCCAGCCTTGGCAACTTAGTGACTTAGTGAAACCCTACCTCAAATTTTAAAAAATAAAGGGTGGGGAGTGGAACCATGCTACTATCAAACAGGAATAAAGGTTCATTCTAATTCTGGCCTTCAGAAGGAGACAAAGATGGGGTGACTGCAACCGGAAGAACCATTGCTAATGCTGGTGTTCAGCAGTCTCACAGATAGCTCTGCTAAATTCACCCAGAGTGGGCCTATCACAGTTCTTTGCAAAGTGAATTATTCCCATCCTCATTTGCCAGTTCATTCACCAGGAAGAAGCCAACTTTTAAGAATTTCTTATTGCCCCTTCTCAGTTTCTCCAGAATTTCACCTCCTGAGGAATTTTGCATAGATTCACAACGTAAAATCAAAGCCCTACATTGTAGAAATATAAAATAGGAACCTATACCTCTGCTAAGAACCGGTGAAGACTCTGGACTTGTTTCCTGCCAGTCCCATGTTTTCTAACCTCTACGTCTTAGCTATTGCTGCACTCTTGATGCCCTGCAATCCATTTTCAATAGACACAACCACATTTTACCACCCAAAGCCTGTCCAAAATGCTGCCTTATCCAATATGTTAGACCAGAAATCAGCCTTTTCCTTCTTTCCTCCTTCAGTCACATTTTTCTTTTCCTTTTAAAAAAAATGAATAGTGCAGTATTTCCCTCTGTGAATGGTCTGTTTAAAACTTGGTCCTTTTTTTTTTATATTGGGTTGCTCATAAAGCCTCTCTTTATACCCAAAAGTACGTATAAGGTCTTCCTTCTTCACATTATTTATTATTATTATTATTATTGTTATTATTTTGGTACCAGGAATCGAACTCAGGACCTTGTGCTTGCCAGTCAGTCACTGTGCCACTATGCCGCTGGCCCCTCTTCTTTAAATTATTATGGAGATTTTAACTCTTTACAGGCAATCATGTTAATTCAGTTTGTGCTAAGTACATTTATATAGCTGTCTAATCTCACCTACAAGATCTTGAGTAATGTTTATATCAGAACCTGGTTATTTATGTGCTTTATGGTGATCCCAATCAATGTCTGATATTACAAAGATTTCAAATCAGTATATGCTTGACAAGTCATAATTTTTGAAAGGATTTTCTCCCAAAAAGATAACAAGACAACTGATTTTGCAAGACAGGAGTTTGATGTTCATGCCAGCTAATGTTCTCAAAGCAAGAGTTGAAAGGTACATCATTATTTGATTTATAAGAATTATGTCTTGCTGATGTCAAAAGAGTGAATAAAATGAACATAACTTTCATGCCAAAAGTCAAATATACATAGCACCAAGGGCCCAATTAAATGCTCAAAATCAAGAATTAGGAGATACCAGAAACATTGGCTGGAGCAATTAAGAGACTACTTACATTTGTGATTAAAAGCAGTCTATAATCTTATCAGGTGACTATGTTTGAAAATAGGGATTTGCTGTACCTATATAATGAAGCTTTAAATAAATAAAAAGCTTTAAATTTACCAATGAGGTAGAGTGAGATTCTGTGCATAGATTTTTAAGTCATACTACTATATTTAAAGAGCAATTAAAAGCAAGGTTTCTGAAGTCATATTCTCTGCTTTTAAAACTCTATCACTAATCCGTGACCTTGTGCAAGTCACCTGTGCAAGTTACCTGTACATAAATGACTTCATTGGTAAAACAAGAATATAGAAGTATCTGCTAAATTAGAGGTACTGTGGGACATATACAAGTCAATATATTTAATTTGCATACAGTTTATACAATTCAATTCATAGAAAACACACATCTGGGCTGGGGATATAGCTCAGTGGCACAACACCTGCTTGGCAAGCGTGAGGTCCTGAGTTCAATTCCTGGTACCAAAAATAATAAACAATCAATCAATCAATCAATCAAACATACATCTACCTGAAGGTGAGTATGCAGGACATCGTGTTATCATCATTGTTGCTGCTATTGTTATGGAATCTACAGATTCACCACATGCTCAACACAAATTATTTGGAAATAACACTGCTGAGAACTCATTTAGCATAAGATTTTATTCCTAATAAGGACAGGCTTCTGGTTCAAGATACTGAACTAAGAACACAATATAGCACTACTGAAATAAAAGCATAGAAATGACAAACACAATACAGAGATAACAGCAAAACATATGTAGTGAGAAGAAAAAATGTATGTGGGAAAACCAAGATATTTCAATACATATCTGGAACACAGAATGCAGATGAGAATAGGCTGATTAAATGTAGTAAGCTACATCTTAGAATAAGGCAGGATGAAACTCAAAAACATGAAAAGAAAGGCTAGACTGCAGATCAGACAAGTAGCACAGATTTTTTATCAGTGAAGAACATCCAAAAATTACTGTGGATAATTGTGTGGACTTACTGTGACTGCAGTAAGTCACAGGATGGCAACAGTGGATTACAGCTTTCATAGTCCCCTACGTAGAGAACTGCCACATTCTCTAGAGTTACGAAACATTTAAAAAATCCTTAAAAGGTATGTTCACCAATGAACCATAGCCAAAGTCCACCAAAACTGAGCCTGATGCTGAAGTTGTGTGCACTGCTTAAGACAAAAGAGAACACTGCTGTGTCCCTCCAGTACCTTCCTAGCTTTCTTTCAGAGGAGTGGACAAGGGTGAGCAATGCGGATGAATTCTGAAATTCACCCACAAAAAATTTAGTCTGGGCTGTTCACCCACAGTTGAAGGTACACTAGGCCCTCAACAGGCCCATGGTACACTAGAAAGGGCTCTTTCATAAAATACTGCCTCACAGAATCTTTGTACCAGGAGAGGCAACATTGACAGTTCTGCTTGTTTATTACTGACAAAGCAAGGACTAGAATTCAGTTCTACCAATTCTCAGTCCAGGAATTTCTTCACCACCTCACTGGCAAATTTCCCTCCTTGTTCTCTCACAAGTTACTATTTTGTTATGTATCTTTTGCAAGTAGGGAAAATGAAGGAGAAAATATAAATGACACATAATCTGACTATTGAGTCTGTTTACATTTTAATGTTTTCTTTGAATTCTTCTACATTTTTTTACAAAAGTTTGATCATACTGAACACACACACACATATATATGGGAAGCATTTTCAACTGACATAAAATTTGAATATATCTATGGGGGTACCATGTGAACTTTTAATATATGTACACAATATGTAATGCTCACACATCAGAGTAAACATATCTATCTCCTCAAACATTATCATTTCTTTGTGATTAAAACAATCCATAACTTGTCTTCGCATTTTTTGGTGTATAAAGTACATTAACTGTAGTCAGTCCATTGTGCAATAGAACACCATAACTTCTTCTTCCTATGACTTAATATTCATTAATCAACATTTCTCCAGCCTTCCCTCCCCTCTACTCTCAATACCTACATCAACAAAGTGGATATCACAAATAATAAGCCTATCACTCTACCTCAAGAAACTGAAAAAACTGGAGCAAACCAAACCCAAAATTAGTAGAAAGAAAAAAAATAATACAGATTAGAGAACAAATAAATGAAATGGAAACCAAAAAGTTGGCTCGTCAAAAAGATAAAAACATCCAGGGGCAGCAGCAGGAATAAGCAGAAAGGTGAAGCAGGCGAAGAAAAAAAAAAATGAAAAAAAAAGGAGCCTTTGTATCTTCAATAAACTTACTAAATACTAAAAAAAAAAAGAAAGAAAGAAAAAAAAGAAAAACATGTAACAAATCCATGAGTAGACAAAAAGAGAGAGAGAGGACTCAAATGCATGAAATAAAAAATGAAAATGAGACATTACAACTGACCCTATAGAAATACGAATGATCACTAGAGACTATTATGGTAACTTAAAAGAAATAGACAGACTCCTGGACATACATATCATACCAAGATGGAATCACAAAGAAAGAGAAAAACTGAAGACTAATAATGAGTAATGAGATTAAATCAGTAACAGAAAGTTTCCCAGGGAATAAAACCCCAGGACCAGATGGCCTCACTGCTGAATTCTATCAAACATTTAAAGAACTCATACCAATTCTTCTTAAATTATTCCTAACAACTGAAAATAATTCTTTCAAACTCATTCTTTGAGGCCAGCATTATACTGACACCAAAATCAGTAAAGGACACAATAAGAAAAGAAAGCAACAGGCCAATATTCTGGATGAAGACAGATGTAAAATTCTCATTAAAATACTAGCAAACTGAATCCACCAGCACATCAAGTAGGAGTCATCCCTATTAGATGAATAGTTCAATATATGCAGATCAATAAAAGTTATAAACTACATCAACAGAACAAAGGACAAGAACTCTATGTCTTTATGTCTGGCATATTATTATGACAATATTTTGGAAGCATCTCCCTTGCTTCAAAACTTTAAAATATATTAATATATTACATGCACTAGGAATTGGGTCACTATAAATGTGGCTTGGCTAATTAAGTGTTGTACTTATAAGTTGGTACTTATAATAAAGCTATTGTTGACAAAATTAGGATGGCTTTTCTGAAGGACTAATCAAACTATTTAGTTGCCTGAAACAAACACAGAACAACCTCTGAGGAGCAAAGTTAGCAGACCTCAAGGACAGTGATTCAGTACATGATACATTATATGGGTAGATCTGTCTTATCTAGAAGAACCAGGTTCAAAAGTGTACTTCAATACTTAGGTATGGATCAGGCAAGGTATCCATAATCATAAAAGAACTCTGTTTATGAATAACAAAGTTTTCAACCACTCCAATATGCACCACATGTGCATATAATTTTCAGGGGTGAAATGACTGACTGCTGTATTTACATGGACAGGATGGCACTCTGAAATTCAGGGCATAGGGTGACACTGAGTGGCTCCAATTTCAAGAAGGGCTCAGTACCTCAGGCACTTGACCATATGCTCCCCACATTTATCAGTGTTCCTCCCAGACTCTTTTCAAAGTTAGCAAATGCATCTTTTCCATTGAAGTCACTGGGATGGATGACTGTCTTCACAGGTCATCTAATCCATGCACCTGCCTCCAGACAGGCCTGGTCTTAAAACCACCCCAGACAGATGGTTCTTTACTCGTCTCAAAATTCCCCAGGGAAGGAGGTTCCACAGGCTGCCATAATAGTCCACTCCTGTGTTTCCCCAGTCACCCATAGGACAGTGAATCCTAAGCATTTAGTCAACAGCAGGTGGCAATGAGACAACTCTTTTTTCTTTCCCCGAGGTATTGGAAGTTGGCCAATTAGCCATGGGGTAACTGGCAGAGTGTATAGGAACCCCAAGGCTGCTAGGAGCTATACAAATGTCAAGTTAAGTGGGGGTATTTAGTGTTCCCAGCTAACAAAATACCACATTCAGCAATGAGCTGGACTAGTTTCATAATGCTCAGTCAGGAACTTGAATGTTTATGGTAAATTTCAAGGTGTAATTTTTTTCAATTAAAAAGTTGGAAAACAACAAAAAAAAAGATAAAAGTAACTTGGGAATGAATTTCTAAATAATTATTAGATGGAAGAATAACTAAATTATAAAAGATTTTTAATTAATAAAAATAGCATCAAAACCTAGAGAATGCGAATAAAGTCACAGACAAGTGTTTATGAATTTGAAAGCTATTAAGTAAAAAAGAATAAATGGATTAACATTCAGATTTGGATACTCCACAAATGAATAACTAAATTAAATCAAAATAGGAAGTAGAAATTAGTAAAGTTAAATATTAAAAGTTATGTTAGAGGACTAGTGAACTTTGTACACAAATGCACACATACTCTTTATGAAAACTTAACTAAAAAGGAAAAAGGAAAATAGGCAAAATAAAAAGGGAGATATAAGAACAGATAAGAAAGAAATTTTAAAATTATAATATTGCCTACATTATGCTAACATAGCTGAAAATCTTGATGAAATGCATGATCTTCTAGCAAAAGAGAAACTGAACAAATTCCAATACAAATAAACATACAAAAAACAAAACAAAAACAAAACAAATTTAGCAGCCTGATATTAAAGAAGCAGAAAAGATGTTAATATAAACAACAGTTAATAACATAATTCAGTTAGGTGCTTGGAGAAAAAAGTAAGCCAAAGTCAAGATCTTCCTTTCATACAAGCAGTAACTACAGTGAAATGGACAAAAAAACTGCACAAGAACAACAAAATGAAAGAAAAAGAACGAATACTTGCTGAATTCAAAGGGAGAGACTACTATGATGAAGAGGGGAGGCTTAATTTTTTTTTTTTTTTTTTTTTTGGTACCAGGAATCAAACTCGGGACCTCACGCTTGCCAGGCAGGCGTTAATTTTCTTTTTTTTTTTTGGTGGGTACCGGGGGTCGACCTCAGGATCTCGTGCATCAGCAGGCGCCCGTGCCGCTGAGCGATATCACCGGTCCTTTTTTCATATGCGGGTACCGGGAGTCGAACTCAGGACCTCGCGCTTGCCAGGCAGGCGCTTACACCGCTGAGCCATCCCATCGGCCCCAGGCGTTAATTTTTAAAAATTCATTTTAGTACAGATTTATGAGCCAATGTACAGATACTGAATATTTTAGAAGTATTTTAAAATATTGCCTTCAATTTTTCCATAGATGCTTTTGTACTTTAACTGAAGCATACTAACATTACAGGTATATATGAACGCATACATTTTTGATGAAGCGAAGCAAACTTCCTAAGATAGATTTAGAATTCTCAACTTCAAACACAGTCACAGTGCAGAACAAAAGAACAGGACTGTGTCCTTCAGACTGCGCATAGTCACACATGAGATCTGGGTGAAGAGTAGTCTGAGAAGCACAGAGCTCTGTGAAGACCAAAAGGAATTTGGGAATGTGGGAAAGAGCATGTTTGGCAAAGCAGAAGTTTGTGCACTACTGTGCAGATAATTTTCCTAACATGATAATGCTCAAACCCATTCGTGGATGACCAAGGTATGAAGAGCTCACCAAAAGCAAGGCTCACTGTTGGCTTTTCATGTGAGCTCTTCTCACTCTGATACCAATTGATAAGGTAGTATTGGTCCAACTGTGGTCTCTGGCTCAACTAGGAGAAAATAAATTATGTCTAAGATGAGAAAGTGGCATGATTGAAGCAGATCAGAAAGAACTTTGACAACTCCACCCTTATAAAGAGAATTTTGACTGATATTATTCATTTTTATCTATACTCCATTATTATGGAGGATATGTTCATATCTTCATTTTATGAAGAAGAAATATGAATGGGCTACCTTAGAAAATTTAGCTTTTTCTTGTTTTTTCTTTTGTTTTGTTTTTGTTTTTTGACCAATGTGTTTCATGTAATTGTCATACTCAGCATTAGTGTGGCAATATATAATCCACAGCAGTTCATGGATGAGGGAATTTTGTAATGTAAATGTAGGTGTATCTTTAAGACACATGTATCCCTTAAAAGTGTATCTGTAAGAATATATCTCCTCATTTCTGCTCACAGCTAGATCTTAGGATAATTTAGTTCATTTCTGAATTGCATGTAAGCTGATTCTCATTGCTGAACATAAATGTTTTTACCTGGGAACCACATTTGTTTTCAATTCAGACAGAACTTATGCTTTGCTGAACATGTTCTTTCCCATAGCCTCAGTCAGAAGATTCCCTAATTCCTTTAAGTCTTCATGGAACTCTCTGTTTCTCAATTCTGGGACTCCTGACTTAACCTCAGATAACAAAACTGTTACATAAGACTACCTAAGATGAGTATGGGGTGGGTGTGGACAGTCTTTTCTCCTGAGTCCTCTTCTTTACCCATACATGCATGAACACCTTGACTTTTCCTTCATCTTTCTTCCCCCTTTCAGCATTTTTTTTGTAAATGAAAAAAGAAAAAGGTGAGGGAGAAAAGGAGGGAAGGACAAAATAAATGATGTAGGGAGGAAAGAGGGAGGAAATCTGGATGCATTTAGTAAAGGATTGGATGAAAATGGCCAATGTCAAGCAAGGGAAATCATGGCTGGGATCTAATGACTATGACTTAAAAAAAAGACCCTGCTGACTGGGAATTAACAAATTTGTTCTAGCTACTCCACGACCTTGGTGTGGTTGTTAAGGAAGAATGACCTTTCCCATGGTGGTGGTAGTCAAATCTGAAGCTTTCCTTTAATCTAAGATTAGAGTTCACAGGAAGAGTTCAGTCTTTCAACAGGTTTACTAGGGCTCCTGCATGTGCGTCCCAAATACCATCCTGACACTGTTATCTCTAGAAGATAACTAAGAGATTTACCAGAAGGGCACTGTGGATGGTAACATAAATCTCCGAAGATAAATATGCCTTAATGTTTGATACCTGTGAATGTGTTAGGATGGAGGGGCTTGGCAGATGCAATTAATGAGGGGGGGGACTGAATGAGACTGAATCTGAGATGACCTAAGTGGACCTAATCTAATCACACAGGTCCTTACAAACTGGAGAACCTCTCATCAAAGCAAATTTTGACTATGGAAAGACGATCAGAGATACTATGTTGGGGGATTTGAGGACAGAAGGAAGAGGCCACGATGGAATGTAGAAGTCCCTAGAGAAGGAAAAGGCAAGGAGAGTTTCCCAGACTTGCAGAAAGGAACTAAGTCTTGCTGATGCCTTGATTTTAGCTTGGGGAGACCGACGTCGGACTGTTGACCTACCAAACAGTAAGGCAATAAATACGTGTCGCTTTAAGCCTCATGCTTGTGGTAATTTGTCATAGCAGCATTAGAAAACTAGTACAGAGATAATACAATTCTTGATAAAATTCTTCTCCCATCACAGCAATCCAATTTGAGAATAAAGAAGGGAGAAGAAGGACTAAGGTAAGTTGACTTCTTGTCCACAAGCCGTACCCCTCTCCCTTCTTAAAGAATGGTCCAGGGCTGGTGAGATAGCTCAGCGGCATAATTGCCTGCCTGGCAAGCGTGAGGGCCCGAGTTCGACTCCTGGAACCCACATACGAGAGAAGGTTCTGGTGATATCGCTCAGCGCCATGGGTGCCTGCTGGCGCACGAGGTCCTGAGGTCGACCCCCGGTACCCACAAAAAAATAAGATAAGATAAAATAAATTAAAAGGATGGTCCGAACTAAAATTATTGATGGTACACTGACTTGTACTCTCTTACCAAATTCCCAAATCATCTCCTTTACCATTTCTGTAGTCCTAAGTGACTACAAAAGTTCTCCCTTATTCTCAGGAAATTCATTCCGAGAACTCTAGTGGATGCCTGCAACCATTCATAGAACTGAACCCTAAAATGTAATGCCTTTTCCATCTTCACTAAATGCTTATCACTTACTGCGAACCGAGCTTTTCCCTTTAAGGTATGATGTGCAGCAAAACTAGCATGAATATTTCTTTCTTCACATTTTCATGGACACAAAATTTGTGCTTCCTGTACATTTTAGCAACTGCGGCATATGAGTTTCTCTGTCCTTGTTAAGAATTTTTACCTTTTCACTTAAAGGAAGCACTCTGCAGTTTCTCTTTGGCATATCCAAATTGCCAGCATCACTACTTTTGTGTTTGCAGGCCATTATTAAATAAAATAGGGTTAAATGAACACATACGCTTGGTATTGCAATAGTCAATCTGTTACCAAGACTGATACTATGTGACTAAACCATGTAAATTCGGGGTACCCTGCACTAGACGAAGATGCATATCCACGTAAGTAGGACAGAGCCAGACAGACGAGTTTTTATCATACTACTCTGATGATGTGCAATTTAAAACTGAATTGTTTATTTCTCTAATTTTCCATTTAATATTTTCAGGCCATAGTTGACTACAGTTAACTGAAACTGCAATAAGCAAAACCGTGGATAAGGGGAGGAGACTAACTAAGGTATCTCTTACTCTGGGATAATTTACTCAATTCATAACTACAAAATACTTGCTAAATAAGCAATACAAAAAGGAAATGAGATGTCTGAGGTTAATGGAAAAAATATCAAGTTTAACCCATATATTGCCACAGGAAGGCTGAGGCTTATACTACTGTTTCTCCCTGGATTTCATATTCTTCATTTAAATGATGGCAAAATTAGGAAACAGCTTCCAAGGTACATTCTACTATAAATATGTACACATTCTTAAGTAAGCATCAGGAACTTGAAATGCTTTTTGCTTGTAGTGAGTAGTAGAAATAATATATATGCGTACAGGCACAAAAAAAATTTCTCTGAGAATCTGATTATCTTTTGAAAGCTGAAAATAATCTTTAAATCTATATGTGTATATACCACACATAAAATTTAATGGTCCTCGCCCTGTTGAGTCTGTGGTATTGTTCACACAGTAGTATTCTTATAATATGGCCGGTAAGCGAAAATCTAAAAAACACACCAAAAATATAGTTGACTTTATTTGCATTTCTGCATACCTAGGCACTTCCTGTTTTGAACTATGAGAGAAAGGTAGAAATACTATCTTTCTCACCCCACAAGTCCCCTATATCTGTTATCATGAAATTTCCAGCTCAGTTCTGCCCTGGGAAGTGGCTTTATAAAGTCATCTAGGCCAATAATAGCATCGTATGGCAACACAAGTTGTTATACCATCTAATGATTTACTAAATCATTAATCTATTGTTACCCACTGTTGAACAGCAGTAAACATTTTCCAATTTTGTACTAGAAAACAAACATCCAAAAGATATAAATAAATATGTCCTTCTCTTAAGCTATATTCCCAGACCTTTTTATTTAGAGACAAGGTCTCACTAAATTACTAAGTTGCCCAGGCTGGGCTTGAACTTGAAATCTTCCTGCTCCAGCATCCCAGAGTGCTGGGAATTATGTTTGTGCTATCACTCCCACTTGAAAAATTCTGTAACAATATCAGGTAACATCTTTTACTGTGGGACACCAGGTTCTCCCTCCTTCCATGGGACCAACACTTCTCCCTAAACTCATCCTTGATTTAGTCACAGAGAAGTTTTGTTAGGACATTTTTGACAATGTCTTACTATTCCAACACACCATGTCTTCTTACTCTTCTATTTTTTGCACATGCTGTTTCATCTAATAGGTAACACATTTGTTCTCTTTCTCTACTGATAAATATCCTGTTCATTCCTGAAGATCTAGCTCAGATGTCTCCCTTAACCTACTTATTTTTGCATGGAACCCAGACATTTTCTTTCTTAGTCATAGGCACAGAGTTCCTTCGTCATTTTTATCATATCAGGAAAAGATTATATACAGTATTTTTGACTCTCCAACCTATAGTAGTCTCTGAATTTCTTGGGGACAAAGACCTTCAAATTTATTTCTAAGCCCTTTTTCTGCAGGAAGGATAAATTCCACCTTTGATTCACCTAACCTAGGTTTGGGATGAACATGTACCAGAGGTTCTCCATAAATATTCACTTAGCAGATATACCAAATAACCTTATGCTCAACTGCGTCATTACTAAACATACTGACTCACTAGAGAAGAGAGATCACACAAAATCTAGGTGATAATTCTCCTGCTGGGTTTCACCATCTCTGTTATTCGTTCAGTTATCAAAGAAATAGAAATTGAAAACAGACACACCAAAAAGCTATGCAACCCACAAATCTACCATTATGAAAGTGCATTCCATATTGACGAGCTGCTATTTAGAACCACGTGAATAGGTGAAGATCAGCAAAATATAATGAAATTATCATCTCTTGACTGACTTGATTTGTCATGGGATCCGAGGCAAATTAATTAATTGTTTTCTGCCTCACATTTTTCTAACAGCAATAAGTAGAACACAGTGCATTGCACAAAGGTGGTTTTGTGGAATAAAGAAGAAAACTGCTTCACACTGAAAGTCTCAAGTTCTTTATGGAGACATGTCATAGAGGAGCTATGATCTTGTGGAATATATTTCCACACTCTGGTTCTTTTCTTGCCCATGATATGCAAAAGACTGGATTAGATTAGTAAATCTTAACCTAAATTTTCCCTTCCATCACACCTGGAGAAAATGCTGCTGTCAGCTAACTTTTCTCGGAATGATGGTATTTTCTCATTGGAGGTGGGCCATTTGTCAGTAGTCAGAGGCCCAGTATGGATAGATACATGGTAGGTGTGTGTGTGTGTGTGTGTGTGTGTGTGTATGTGTGTGTGTGTGTGTGTGTGTGTCTAGTGATAAAGTTTCTTTGGGCAAGTCCTCATGTGAGAAACAGGAAACTCAGGGTCCCTCCAGCCGCAAAAATCTATGATTTTTAATTCAGTGTATGAACAGTAGTAATGACACAGAAAGGACAGTAATATAAGAGGCAGACCAGCTGCAGAGTATATTAGCTAAAAGTGTCCTTATTAAAAACAGGTATCCGTTAAGGTAACAGAAGTAGAGACATCATTTTTGAAAATCAAGGCTATACCTCTTAAAAAAATCTGTATGACCTTGGGCAAAGTCTAAACTGCCCTAGAACTCAGTTTTCTCATTTGTAAAATCCAGATAAGAAAGACTACATGATGTGGTGATGATGTGTGATCAGCTGCTAAAGTATTCCACACAGTCAACCTTCCATAATGGCTTTAGGACTTGAGGCGAATTTGTACTAGATGCACAAAAATGAATAAAAAGTGTCCCTGCCCTTAAAGGCTAGGGCTCCACTTACGATACAGAATTTCAGATAACTACATCCTAGACTGGATTGTCTAGAACTTCTGTGAATAAAATGAATATCAAAGTTATTTTAATGTATTTTATAGTCATTCAGTGACCCAATAAAAAGTAGTCAATACTTTAAGATCTTAACTGGAAATTCCAGAAGTTCTTACTGTGGTTATCATCTGAGATTGGTTTCAAGTTTATGCACAAACAGATGAAGCCCAATTAATTCACACCATGATATTCAAATACCTTTGGTATTACAATAATGTAGTGAAGACTTAATGAACACTAACTTTGTGCCAGCACTGCTATAATAATGTACATGTGATATTTACTTATTTAATCCTCCCAAAACCACTATCACAAATAGTACTATAACCATTTCTACTTTGCAGTGAGTAAAACCAGGGCACAAAGAAGTGAAATTTGCTCAAGGTCACTGGTGCAAAGTAGAAATTCAATCCCATGGGTCCAGACACAGAACCCAAGCTTTGGGAGCTCTGGTATGAGAGGATTGCAAAACAAGCTGTCAGGAAAGTTTAATTTTAAACATATGTGGATGTTCTGTGTAAATGACTTCCTCACTCATAGTTCTCCATGTAAAACTAAAGGATTTGGATTAAATCTAAGGTCTTTTTTGTCACTTTCTAACTCAAACTCTACTTTTTCAATGACAAGCATTAGGGTGTATCCAAGTACCCCCATTCCCGCCATATTTACCTTGTCAGCTGATATATTCCTTTGTTTTCCTGGCATGTGTTACGTTGACAACATAAACTATGGTTTACAGATCTGTGTGCTTGTAAATGTTTATCTTGCTATTACTGTTTATGTTCCTTTTTAGGAGAAATAAATGAAGTATAAAATGAAACAATAAAAATAACCCAAAATTGGACAGATCGAATTTCACCAATAGGGACCTCACAATTACCTGTCATACTATTTTTCATGTTACTTCCATCCTGCCTCCCATTTCTTCAGTCACTGTCCTTCTTTTCCTGCTTAATTTTGTCTGTAGGATATACCACTGCCTGACATACTAAATATTTTATTTATTTATGTGCTGTTTTTCTTTCTTCATTAGGATGTAAGCCCCACAGCATAGGCTTTTTTGTCTGCATTATTTGCTGCTGGTGCAACAATGCCTAGCAGAATGAGTGCACACAGGAAGTGCTCACAAAGCACTGATGAGTGGGACGGAACTGCTTCCCAATAGGAAGGATCTCAGCAGACTGTTGGCACCATCCTTACTAAACTTCTGTCTTCTCATCACACTTAATATTATCCTCGGAAGATAAGCTTCAACCTATGTCTTACACGCTTTCTTGATGCCACCTCCCCATCCCTTCCAAGTTGTCACAACATGACTGGTTTAGGCACTTATTCCCCTGAGATTAGAGCACAGGGCATCTGGGACAATGTCCAGTCTTTCAAATCCTCACCTGTTCCAACCAGCTCATCCCAGTGAGGACCCAGTGTGATCTTTAATCAGTTATCTTCTTCTTCTCTTCTTTAACCCCTTCATGGTTACCAAGGGCTTTCAGCAAAGATCCCAGACTCTAGTAGGCAACAAAATGTCTTTCAGATCTGGCCACTGATCATCCTTTTATTCTCATTTCTGCTTCTCATACCCTGTTCTCTAGTCATATTTTTTTTTTTTTTTGCAAATGTCTACTGGCCTGGTTTCTTGTTTAGACTGGATTGTTTTTCTGAAATGTTCTTGAACTCATGGTTTGCCTGGAAAAATTCCATTACCAGTGTCCACATTATTTATGTTAGAAAACTCTTCCCTAATTTTTCAATACTAGTGAACCACTGTAACTTTTTTCCTCGCACAATATCATCAAACTTCAATAATATTTTTCTCATATTGTAACTGAGTTATTTATAAATACATCTGTATATGTTTTGGGGATGAGCATTTAAAGAAAATGTGTAGCACAGGGCTTGTCACATAGTAGGCTTTTAATAACTACTGAGTAAAAAAATGAAAGCACAAAGAACACTATAGATTTCCTAGGTAGAAATTCTTATCTTTCTCAGGAACATTTATAAATAAATCAGATCCCACAACCTCATCGATGATACGAAGTCTAGAATTTTCCTATACTTACCTAAACAAATCTTGTCGCCTGTCTAGGTAGGGTTTCTCTCAACTTCACAGTGACTGTGATGTTGAGAATATTTCTTGGGTGATCTCCAAGTGAAAGTCCACCATGAACCCAGTACATTAGTGAGAATGCTGTAACCACAGGTAAACTTTGGATGGCCCCTGGATCCAGGTGCACTTGAACTGCATTTCCTTGGTAAGCCAGAGGAGAACCAGAAGGAATCATACCCCCATGTCACCTGTCAACAGAGATGCAGAGCAGTAGAGGATCCAGGATAGTAGGATGTGGGGTAAACTGTTCCCAGGATTGCTTCAGAAGCACAAGTTTTCTTTAGAAGCAGAGTATCACAGCAGCTGCCTGAAGACACCACACATCCAAAATTAGGAGTGGGATCTAAGTTGAAGAATCAGTTAATCAGTGTCTGGCTTCCTGAACCACCTTAATGAAATAAAATGCCAAAATTCACAGATACTTTGACACTCCTGCTGATGGCCTAAAATAGCATCAACTTCCGACTGAGCGAGCCAATTGCTAGCTATTGCCTTCCTGATGACATGTCAATAGGGTGACCTTATTTTCAAAGTGAGCTCCTTTTCCCTTGCTCTCTCTCATTTCCCCTTGGCAGTAGGACTGGATCTGACTTTTTTAAGGCTCTTTAGACTAGAAGCTATCACTGTTAAGGATTAAAAGTAACCATTTCCACACAAGAAAGAAGGCAGCACTGGATTGGAACAAGTAGTGAGGAGAAGGGTGTTTCGGAACATACATACTGATAACATTACAATAAAGAGGTCTAATCAAGTTGAAGTGGGAAGAGAATGGAGACGCACATCTCCAGGGGTATTTATAAAAAGAATATTGTGTCCAGCACTTGTCTGACATCATTTGGACTAAGTGGCCCAGCTAGGCACTATTACCCCTGTAGCAGAGGAAGATTTTGACTTTGTAGACATCTGGCATAATTCAAACAGAGAAAGGGCATGCCTTGTTTTCTACCTGCTGTCTGGTCAGTGATGGGCCCTTGAATCAGAGGAAATCAAATCATTTCTGAAACAAAACCCCCAAAGTGAAGTAGAGGGAGAAGCAGAGTAAGATTTGGCAGAAAAGCTGGGCAGTGAGCACGAATCTTCTGGGTCTTTTCCTAAAGCGTCAGTTATCTTACCTTCTGCAAACCATAGTCATACCAAGGACTAGATGGAATACATGCCGTGTATGTGCAGGGGTTAAGTGTCTGGGCTCACATTGCAACCCCAGCTGCTATAATCTTGGAAAACAAGTTCTCTTTGTATCAGTTTTTCTCATCTGTAAAGGAAGAGTGCCTGCTTCCATAGTGTTACAACCACGATATTTGAGAGTTATGAATATGTATCTCATAGTATAGAGTAAAGGCTCGAACTATGCTCATCTTATTTTAAACAAAATCAGCAGTGGAAAATTTTAAGATCAAGTTATTAGATAATCCTTATGGAAAGCCAAGGTCTGAACAGAGTGGCATAGAAAGATATAAAAAAGTCATGTAGTTCTAGCCCTCATTTTTGCTCTTTATGGAAGAAGGAAAGAGCAAGATAAAGAAGATGAGGTCTCCCAGCTTACATTAAGCTAGGAAATATAGACATGTAAACACATATAAACACATATGAGAGTAATAAAGGTCATAAAATTATGAAGGAAATACCACAATAAGAATTAGAAAAAAATGGAGACTATGTTCTAGAGTAGGTTTTAGTGCCTCTTTATTAGTACAAAATCTTTTTTAAGCTACATTCACAAGAAAAATAGATGATATATCTAGATCTCAGACTCCACCAGGGCAAAATCTTCATTTTACTTTAATCAATGACATCAATAAGCCCGAGTAAATTATGTTCAGGGAAGCAGCAGGTCCACCCAGGCTCCAGGTTTCTGTTATTTTCCGTGCCCCTGCTTCCTACCAGCAGGCACACGGACACTGAGAGCAGATGTTCAGTGGAGGGTCCAGTCCTTATGGCCCTCTGATTGCTCAATGGATATCATAGCTAGATTTCTGAATAGTTTGGGCAAAAACTGCTGATGAGTCCGAGGCTCTATGATTGCAATGTTTTAACCAAGGCAGAAAAAAGACACTTTCAGCAGACTATCGACAAAGAAAAAACTAACTAGGTTTTTGTACTACCTGCAATTCTCAGCTTAGTAGAAATGCACTCTTTGTTCTGTTGAAAAACACTCTATACTGATTATGCTGACACTAACAGTAAAGCTGTGTGGTGGCTCATTTTCTTTAATTTTTTTCTTAACATTACTGATGAGAAACTAGGTTATGATTCATCTTGAACAATCTGAGTCAAAATTCATTTTGTCTTTTTTCAATTAGTTCTTGTGCATTCCACATTAAAAAACAAGAGTAGTTTGCTCAGCAAATGAGAATGCTGTGGTAGATCTTGGTATGTTGCTTTCTCACACATGATGACTGAAAAACACTTTTATTTTCTTTAATGTATTCCAATAACAAGAGAACATCATAAGAAAACGCAAAGTGTTAATTGAAATGAAGACAAACAAAATCATTAAAAATTCAGAGAAATGATTATTACGTATTAATCATAAATGGCATAAATCAAATGAGATATTGCCTTGGAGGAGAATACAAATATCTTTTACATTTTTGGTCTTCTGTTATGGTTTAGAAATACTTACACATCTACTTATCTAGTTTGATTCCCACTAAGCATACAAAATAGAGATCACTAGTTTTTAAAGATAGGGGAAATAATGGAAACTCAGAGAGGTTGAGATATTCAGCAAATGAGCTGATTTATTTTTTAAATTATTAATACATGTTTAAATTACATAAAAAAGAGATCATTTAAATGAAAAAACATAAATTAAGCTTTTGGTTATCTACCCATCTCTCTTCAGTGCTGGAGGCCTCATATTCTCTCCCTCCTCTCTCCCTCTTCTCTCTCTTTTTCCCTCCACCTCCAGGGCCTTAAACATACAAGCCAAGGTCTCTACCACTGAGTTACAAACCCAGCTCTGGTTTCATCTCTTAACTTGTCCTTAATCTTCAGATTGCTAAAAGAATGGTTCTCCATAATATACATCAAAACATTCTCAGAGCAGCACAACGATCAAAGGTCACCAATGTCAGAGAGAGAAGACATAGGACTTCCACTTGCACTTCCTGACTCCAAGTCTAGAGCTCATTTCGTTGTGCCACATATTAAAAGATAAATTATTCATTTTTATGATGGTACTGTTTTATCTTCAGTAAATATCATTGTCACATTAATGGTTACCAATATTAATACCACTTATCTCTGCCAGCCATCATTACTGCACAACATTATTCACCCAGGAAATCCTTAAACAGATTGATTGTGCATCCTGCACAAGTCCATGGTATTCATTATCATATTCAAAAATCCTATTTTATTTTTATTAACTGGCATTCAGAGCTGCTTTGAATGCAGTGAACTGCCTCATAAACCTCAGGAAATAGTGAATAGTTCTAAATAGAGCATAAAATATAATTCTTGGGTTTCTTTTCCAATTCTTCTCTGTGACTATGAAGCCAGCAGTATTGTAATTTTACACGGAGTAGTTGTTTTTCTAATCCATCTACAGTTTAGTGGTATATAGAGAACAATGTACAAAAAGTGTTTGAAGCAAAGTAATTAGGAGGCCAAAAGGACCAGAATAGGTCATGTGCTTTAGTGTGCTAATATGCGAGATAAGATCCATGGAAAAGAGAACAGACCAAGATGTCACTGCCAATCGGCGGGACAGTGCGAAGCCGGAAGGGCTTGAATTGTGGATGCCACGACCTTTGTGCCATTCCACCGCTTCTGATAATGTCATGAAAACTCTTCATGCTGGAAGCAGTTTACTTTACAAAACTTACTTCAATGGGTAACACCGGGGACATCATTTCAACATTGTATCCCGTCATTTTGTCTTCTTTTTGAATGATACTTACATTTTTCAATATTTTGAACATTAGTTTATGAATGTATGTTTTTCACCTTAAGCCTGGCAGTTAGTTTAATGTCTTCTGGGCGAAAAGGAATATTGACATGTAATGAAACAAAATCTGTTAAGAAATTAATTGATTTAAATAAAAATGTTTGGTAAATAATAGATAGTTTCTATATATGGTAAGGATTGTGAAAGTGCCTTCTAAGGGTGTAAGAATGAGAAGCTCTCGAGTTAGATGTCTCAGAGGAGCTTCTTTAACTGTGCTATGATCCTACAGCTGAACAAGACAGCAAGGGAGACTCCCTAGCAGTTAAAAACTCCTTTCCACTACTCCTGTCTGCTGTGCCTTCTTAGGTTGCTTCAGCAAATCGCTGCTGTCCAAGGTTTCTGTTCTCTTAACGAAGTTTAACGAATGACATGCATTGGCAAGAAGAAGCGAGGCCAGGTCCAGAATTTGCAGAAACTGAAGTTTCACAGCGGAGAACCAAAAGAGGACTGAGATCAGAGCTCTTCGGTATTGCAGTGATGCTGAAAGAACCGAATGCCGCGTGACTGACAGTAGAGTCAGATTAAGAGGAGAACTGAGACACGGTAGGTAACTCAGACCTGCTCCTGGGACTTCCTGTGTTTAGAGGCTTTGCATACTGCCTGCTTGATTTTCTTCAGAGGCATTCACCTGTCTTTTGGGACAGCACAGTGCTACTATGTCTGTTCACTCCAACAGTAGGTGTCGCTTCACTTGGGCTCCCTTAGCATTTTACATGGCATACATCAACCAGTGCGAAAGAAAAACCTCTTGAACCCAGAGGTGGAAAGTAATGGATTCTTCACGGCCAGTCGTGAATTCTGTTCTCCATCAAAGCCTTGGCACCACAGGATTTAACGAATGCCTTCTCTCTCTGGCCATTATGTTACATTATTTCCCATCGTATACACTACAGTGATTGGTATACAGTGGACACTCAATAAATATTTGCTCATGAATGAATCCATTCAATTAAAAGTACAGCAGATGCCTACCAAGAAGAGCCCCACAGATGTTCAAACGATGACTTTTCTGACAGTCAATTAATTATGTTTTGTGACAATCCTAATGTCACTTCAAAGTCTGAAGAAGATAATCATCTGTGTATTTCAGAGAAAGTTGTGGGAAAGTGCAGGGTAGAGGGAGGAAAGGTGGCTGGGAGGGGAAAGACTTGAATTCTCAATGAAGGGTGTTTGTGTGTTAGGATCAGAAGATGCACACTTAGCACTTGCAGCTTCCGGTTTCAGCTCTTTCCCCATCTTGGGACACAACTCTGGATGACTTACTAACACAGACCTTTACTTTTTGCTGTTCACGATGTGTGCCCCACCAGTGCTTTCTCTCCTAGAATTTCAAAGTTTGCTTCTACAGTTAATCGTCAAAGGATGTTCAATCGTCCAAGTGGTAGTCACTTTTCTACTTTTCATTCTTGTGATAAAGAGACGGTGACTGAAATATAAGTGAATGAGTGGGTTCCGCAGTTGGTACCTGAGTGTAACAATACCAACTGTGAGTGGTAATTCGTGGCCCTTAAGGGGCCTAGTTTAACTAGATGATCTTTTGGGACTTGTTGCTATGGACAACTCACGTAAACAAGGGGAAAAGATGTTTCTTTCAATGTGATGTCCTGTTCCTCTGAACAATTCTGTTAGAACAGCAGAAACTGCTGAAGAGAAACTATCCTGGAAATAAGGATTATAGAGGAAACCCACAGTAGGGGAATATGTGATCTGGTAATTAAATAATAAAATCTTGCCAGGTGTGGTAGTGGCCCACCCCTATAATCCCAGAACTCAGAAGGCTGAAGCAGGATGATTGCTGTGAGTTTGAGGCCAGCTGGGCCTACATAGTGAGTTCAAGGCCAGCCTGAACTGCATAGTGAGACCCTGTAGCAAAAGAAATCTCAATCATATAAACTTTCCATAGACAAATTCAATCTTTAAATTTCACAGAAGATACAAAAGAGATCAAGTCCACTGGTGTCAACTCAATTTTAATTTAAATTGAATGAATGCAGCAGACGCAAATGATTAAAAAAAAATGAAAAGAGAAAAATCTCAATTATAATTTATGGTTTTGCCACTAAATACTCTGTGGACCTAGAAAACTCTTTTCATCTTCTTCAAAAATGAGAGATTTTCCTAGATAGTTTCTAAGATACCCTCCAGCTTTAACATCTTATGATTCTCTAAGGTGATAAATATCTGTTAAATGAATGAAATATTTCCTCTCTACAGTTTATTACACACCATATCCTGCCACAGAGAATATGAATGTCTGCTCTCGACTTTCACTTATTAGTTCATCAATCCATTAAACATATAAAAAATACTGTATGTGCCAGGCATTGTCCTTGGGACACAGATGGGACAACACAGTGTGCTACACAGAAATTGTTACCCTTGCTCAGATCTACATTTTCACAAGAAGGACTGATAGTAAACATAACAAGTATGTAAAGTTGATGAAGACAGTAAGAGAAAGGGTAACAGAACCTCTGGTTCTTTTGTATTTGAAAATTAAGGAGCTCAGAAAAATGTGCATATGCAGGTCCTAGCCTGGTAATGATTTTAATTTTTTTTTTATGTGCCAGGAATCAAACACAAGACCTCACGCTTGCCAGGCAGGCTTGATTTTATTTTTATTATTTTTAAGAGTAATGTGCTCTTACCCAAGTATAATAAGGTGTATCAAAGTCTGAGTGCAGAAAACCTAACAGGCAAAACCTACTTCCTCACCTGTGTAAAACCCTGTCATTCCTCTTTCTACTCTCAAGAGACTGATGTCTATTCCTTATTCAGAAAGGAAATTTTAGCTGTAGGTTTCAAAACACTCTTAGTTATATGACCTTGAATGAGTCATTTGGGGTTCAATTTCTGGAAAATGAAAAGTTGTCTAGTTTCTTAGACTATATTATTTTTTACTATAAGTCTAGATCTCCAAATCAGTGCTTTAAAACACACTAGCTGAATTAACACGTGCTAAGATAGAATGCATAAAATACTTAGAATTATTATTTATTTAGTGTAAACATATGTAAACATATGCTACTCTGAGTAAACACTTTTATCAGAAGTTACCACCACAAAAGGAAATATATTTAATATGTTTTATTAGCCAGAAAAAATTCTATTCCCGGGACCCACAGACACCCTAAAATGCCACAGAGAAATAAAACAAGAAACATATCTTTTTTTCCCAAATCAATATGACCTTTTCTCTAAACCACTTTTTTTTCTAATTTTTCTTATATTGTGGCTTTGGGGTTTTTAATTAATTAGGTCATTTATCTGAGAAAACAGACCCTTAACGCCTCACATTCAATCTGTTCCGAGGGCAGCTGCCCACCTGGAGTCATTGCCCAGTTTGTAACTGACAGGTGCAGGCATGCTGGAAATCATTTTCTTGTTACATAACAATAAAAACAACAAAGCACACATTTCTCAGCACCTCTCAGTTTAGGCCTCCTAAGCACTTTTCAAGGTAGTCACATTGTTCCTTATACAGATTAAAAAGCTAAAACAGAGAATCTGAACTTATCTACTTTATGGCCCATGACTAAATCCCCAGCAAGCTGCTAAGAGAGCGTGACTGGATAAAAAGAAAACAGAATTTGGACTAAGAAGGTCTGGGTCCCAGTGCAATTCTGCTACTACTGGCTCTAATAACTTGTGAGGGTAGAGGAGGGTGCAGGGGTTTGAGGAGTCTCTTGAATCTATGTTTCTTCACAAGCCAAATGGAAATAAATATACTGTTTTGTAGGGCTGCTGTCTAATTCAAATGATACAATAAGTATAAAGTGCTTCAAACACATATAAAAGTTGTAATCATGGGGTAGGACTAGAAATTAGATATAAAAGTCTTACTGTCAAGCAACTTTAGATGCCTAAGTCACAGAATATCAGAGTTGGACGGGAGCTGTGAAATCTAATCTGAGCATCCACCCATTGCTCCAGAACCTGTCATGACCTTCCCCAACAAATGGTTATTGGGTTTTGGCCTAGACTTTTCCAAGGACTTTCTTTGTGTGTTACAAAAGTTATTTCACTATACTGGATGGGAATTTCCTAGTGCCCCATCATGTGCCTTTGTTGCTCACTTTGGAATTACAGATATTAAGTGAAATTCCTTTTTGCCTATGCCTGTCTTCCCACAGCAGTCAGGCAGGGCTCCACTTTTCCTCTTCTTTATACCTTCAACTGTATCTCAAATGATGGTTCCTACCTTCATAAGCGTCTTAGTCAAAGTGTTTGGTATGTACTCACTTATGAATTGGTCCAACTTGATAAGAAGGAAATAGACCCTGGCCCTGAATGCTCTGGGAAGTCTGGTTCTATTTATAAACATTCACTGGACATCCATTTTCATATGGATTGAGAAGACACTTAGCATCAAGTAGGGGAAGCTGATGTTATCATTAAAGTAATGATAGCACATGTCCGTTCACAGATTTCTTCTCCGAAGTCTTTTCATGTGTCAACCTCCCTGATGACTCATATCCTGCAGTCTGTCCAGCTGTCCTTTGGAAGAGTAAAGCCTCTAGAACAAACTCTTGGCTTCATGCAAAAAAAATCTCAATGTCTCCCACTAACAATGCTCAGGGAAAAACAAAAAATTCTCTTAGATAAATGCCAAGTTTCATGCAGAGAATTTACCTTGTGCTGCTCTGAAGGCACAGTGACTTCAAATACCCCACGAAATAATTTTAAGACTCACACACTTCAGTTTTCTTTTTAAGGAGAAGGAACAGGACAACACCATATAAACAATGCCATGATAATTACAGCTTCGTGCTTGAAAATATGTTTTCAGATAATTTCAGTCCCTCCTCAGACATATTACAACATTCTTTTCCAGAGATTCTGTATTGCAACAGTGTTGTTCTCAGCCTTAGGATCTACTGTTATTTAGAATCATGCCATGGCCACAGATATTCATTTAGGGACAGTTTCATACACACATGTTTTCTCTTTCAGAATGAATAAAAGCACAAAACTTATAAGCTCTGTATATATTAATTAATGGGGAAAACTCTTGGATAATTTCAAAGGGATATCTCAAGATTATCTAGAGACAAACACAACCTTCCTTTTTATTTTTCCCTCAAAACCATCTGAAAAAGATAAGCTTCAGAGCTAGAAAATGGCAATACAGCATAGGTTTCCCAATTTTCTATCAATGATACATTCCCCCCATTCATTTTAATAGTTCATTGAAAAATTCTTCTTTTCTTTTAAATTGTGAATTTATCCCAAATTATAGTAATTTATAGTTCATCATTCCTTGTTCATGCTAAGCATTTACCACCGGAATGGAGAGTCCAAGTAAAAACATTTTTCTAGTTTTCCAGGGAAACGGATTGCTCCAAATGCAAGCACTTGAGCCAAGGCATGCAGTCTTGCTTCTAATGAATTGGGATAGGACTCGCTGTCTAATTAAAGTAGGTAAGAATTTTCTTCTACCTTTGTCTTCCTTCTGCATTTCCTCTCTTACTTGTACAAGGCAACATTTGGAGACCTACTCAACCATTGCCAATGGAAAGACATATGGGTACCCTCAGGAAAACTGCTATAACCAAAACTTAAATCCAAGTACATGGCAAATGTCTGTAGCATAGATTTATTTTCTCTTCGAAGATATGGAGTCTCTCAAATGTTATATAATGGTTCATCCTTTGTGGCATTTACCTAATACAGTAATGCAATGCTCAAAATGCATAATGGGGATGTACAGGGATTCATGGCTACACTAAAACTAGCACCTTTTCTAAAGAAGTGAGTTTTAAAATTACCCAGCTCAAATGGAGTTTGACTGTTTTATCAAGGACTGACTTGAGAAAAAAATGGATGGGCTGTGAATCTCAGTGATTTGCCTTTCCCCAGAATCAACAGTAGGGCTACAGTTAGCTATCAGGGTTGATAGAGTGGTTTTAGGTGTGCTATTTTCTTAAGGTCCGTACCACAGCTATGGCAGAAAGTCTACGTCAGAGTCCCATTGGTTCATTCTGGATGCTAAAGATAACGGAAATATATTATCAGTGACACCATATTCTTGAAAACAAGCATATGGCTTTGAGCAGAAGTGGTCTTCCCATCTCTCACGACTCCACAAAGAAGATGACACAAAATCCTACGAGTCAACTGCTCCTCATCTACAGGAACAGTACAAGCCCTTCTGAAGTGATGCTGAATCAGAATGGACATGAAATTGGAAGAGCAAGTCTACATCCTGAAATTACTAGCCATGCGATCTGGAACAACTCTTTGAGCCTCTCTGAACCTTTACCTCCCCACCTAAAAAGTGAAGACACAATTGTTAGATCTGTCATTCTAACAATGCAGCTGTGACTGGGCTTTTTAAACCTATGAGGCTTTAGATAAATATCACCTTTCATGGCCATCACTACCGTGATCCTTATTTCACCAATAACAGTAAGCACATGTGTCTGATAAAAAATAAGGAAACACATACACATTTAAGGGAAATTTCAAATACCCACTGTTGTCATTAAGACAGCCAACGCAGGAGAGTCAGGAATGTTACTTTCTTTAATTTGACCACCCATGGAAGGAATCTTAAGATAACTTTTATGGCAGATTTCAATATGTTTTTGGGGAGAAGGTATATCTTTGTAGCTATATATGTATAGCATCTCTTCCCACCTGTTTTAAGCTGAGGTGGTTCTGCCTCCCGACATCTATTTCCACCACTATTTTTATCTCTCTCTCTCTCTCTCTCTCTCTCATCTACCTACTTACCTACTGACGTATAGGTTGGCTACCTCTCTGTACCTCCTCCTACAATGTGGTGTTTAAAGATATAGGCCTGGAGCCTGGATTCTAATCCAGTCCTGAAACTTATTAGTTATTACTGGGGGAAAATACTTAATATTATTGCTGTGGCTTAATTTTCTAATGTGGAAATCATAATAGGATCTACTTCACAGGGCTATGTTTTGCCATAAGGATGAAATAAGCTAATTCTTGTGAAGTGCATAAAATAGTGCTGCCATACCATAAACACTCAATAAAAGTCATATTTTCAAGTTCTCTCTCATGGTTAGAAACCACCATTTGGCAACGATTATTTACCAATTGGTGACACATGCTCTATTGTTGATAGAAATTTAAATTTAAGTCAAGTATTATTCATGGGTTTTTAATGGGCACATCTTACTTTCTTAAGTAAACTGCAGTCCTCCTGAGCATTGGAGAACTTTGATTACTGAGCATATTCTACATGCCAAGAACTTGGCTAAGTGCTTTCTATAAATATTTCATTCATTATTCGCAATAACAGTATAAGACAGCAATTATTTCTATATTATAGATAAAACAAAACAAAAACTGAAGGGATAAAGAGTAATTTGCCCAAGTTTCCTAAGTTAGTTTGTACAAGAGGTAGTGTACTTTTTGTATCCAAAGATAATTTTTATCTATGTCCCTACATCATGTTTAGATAGCTATTCATTAACACAGTTACCATCCACAGTATATTTTCTTTATTGATATATATATATGTGTGTGTGTGTGTATATATATATATATAGTCACTATGATATTTAAAGCACACATCCTTAGAAGTTAGCTTTTCAATTTTAATATATCCTAATACACAGACTTTATTTTTCTGGGAAATGGTCTTCACCACAGAAAATCTAAGAGTCACTGGTTTAAAGGGGCCAGGTTCAAGTCCCACCAACTCCTTTTATAAAGCATTCCTGATGTTCCTGATAGAACTTTTAAAATCTGTGACATCTGACCTCGATCTTCTTACATGTCTTACCACTTTACACCTAAACTAGCAATTATCTGTGCTTGTCTTACTGCCTTTGAATCATTAAAACTTCCATTATATGCCCATTCTACCTCCACCATTGGCATATAACTCATAAACTTGTACTCATGGGCTGGAAGGATAGCCTATTCAGAATTACTTGCCATTCTGAAAAGGGAGGAAGTTAAAAACACCAAAAGAACATCTTTCCCTGAACTCAGGTGGGGAAACACTTGAGAGTGTAGAGTTCAGGCAATTCTCAACTCCAAATTTTATACACGAATCTTTAGATTAGTGAGAAAGCTGAATATACACATAAATGCTATTTTTCCTGATGGAAATCTAAGTTGTAAAAAATGATCTTAAAATCAAATTTGTATTTCAAAAAATTAAGGAACTCTGAGATTATGGTACAAGTTACATAGCTATTCCCATTTCTGACAGTCTTGCACTGGAATTCCCAGAGGTTCTCCAGGGTGTGTGCGGGTACCATCCCTCATGCATCAGGACTCAGATATTTTACCAGTGGCACTGACCATACTTCCCAGTACCCAGTAATACAAATTAAACAGGACATGTACTTCAACATCACCTCTAGACACCACTCACCAAAGTATTCATCGGCAGGTGGATTTTCCATGTCATACAGCATCTTTTTGGTCAGGTGCTCCAGCTCATCTTCTGGGCGGAAAGAAGAGGGAATCGATGGAGGCCCCATAGGCCCTGTGTGTCCACCCTGAAAAACAGAAAGCACATTATCCTTTCATAGGAGTCTAGACATTGACCGAGGCCATCAGCATGAGCCAGTCATGTTTGTGCTGGGGAGGGAAAAAGCACAGGACTTGTTTATTTGGAGACCTGGGTATTAGGCTAACACTTGTCCCTTACTCAGTGTCTAACCTTGACACATCTCTTCATTCATTTTCTTTATCTAAATGAATTATCAATTGGGCTTTAGAAATCTATGTCTACAACAGTGGGACTCTATTTCATTCAACAATTGCCAAGCTGTTATTATGTATCATTTTTGGATTTATCGAAAAGATGAATAAATCAAGTCTTTTCCTCTGAAAGACTTCATGGTCAAGATGAAGGTACAGGCATGTTAATAAAAGCAAAGCAGCTATAGAAATTGCACAATCAAGGTATCAGGAAGGCCCTCTCACAGGGCCTGGGAGGAAAGCTTCTTGCAGAAAGGCATTAGAGTAGAGGGGAAACATGCAGGTAAAAGTTGTTTGCATTAAGATTAAAACCAAACCAAACCAAAACAAAACAAAACAAAACGAAACCAAACAAAAACCAGTCACCATGAGGGGCTCCAGCAGTTATGTGTTTCTGGCCATATGTAAAGTGTGAGATGAGAAATGAGATGCATCTAATAACATCAGATAAGGAGTTCCGAGAGTAAAGGACTTTTTGTTCCAATTAAAGAAGCAATTTTTTCCCCAGCACTGAGAATATCCAAACAAAACAAAGACAGTAAAACCAGTAGCACTGACACTAGGCTGGTGTTCAGAGAGGTGGGTAAGCCAGAAGTAGAGCAACGTAAGAGAACCAAGTGTCAGATGAGAAAGTGCTTGAGATAAGCAGGAACCTGAAGTGTGTAGATAAAAAAAAGGAAGGTCAGATGCTAGATGTTAAACAGCTGCATGCTATCTTTATTTAGATAATAAAGGAAATTTAGATAATTTAGGAAATTTTTGATATGTCCTTTTCCTCTATGTTAACTTTTACCAATTTCAAATATCACCCCAACATCCCTAATCAAAGTGTTATCCAAATAGAAACTCTTGTCATTAAAATTTAGAAATGAGGCAGTGGGCAGATATGCAGACCGGGAATATTCTTGCTGGGTGTCGATTCATTTTTAAAACAATTGACCAGGGCCGGTGAGATGGCTCAGCGGCATAAGCGCCTGCCTTGCAAGCGCGAGGGCCCGAGTTCAACTCCCGGATCCCACATACGAAAAAGGGGCCGGTGATATCGCTCAGCGGCACGGGTGCCTGTTGGCGCGCGAGGTCCTGAGGTCGTCCCCCCGGTACCCACAAAAAAAAAAAAAAAAAAAAAAAAACAATTGACCAATACTTTCTCTTTTCAGAATAGTTTATGAGGCTATTCCACAAAACCAAAAGCTGTATATTCATTCTCCTCGTATCTTCATTAAACAGAAAGAGTTCTCAGATGTGAAAATCCTGCGAAGCATAAATCCCTGCACAAATATTAACATTCCTTTGATCAACATTGATTTCAGCAACTCCAAGGTGGGTATTACTCATTTGTGTGAGATCTAAAACGCCTTCTCAACATATGCGAGAATGTTCAGCGCTCCCTTTGTGGCCTTTTCGCTAACAATTTTCCATTCTCTAAAATGTATAGGAAGTTGTCGTACAAACATGTGGAAAGCTGAAAAGGCCAAGAATATTTTATGTTGGTCACTAACCTTGCCTTGGAATTTTATTTCACTGTTGGAGCATTTGGATTAGAGATTAGAAAGAAGTGAATAAACTGTGGTCAGGTGGTAGAGACTCAAATTCAGCTACACAATCTGAAGAATCATTATAGCAATCTCCTCAGTGTGAAATAGGGAAATTGAGACCCAAAATGTTCAGGGCAAGGCTAGTTACAGTGAAGTCCAGAAACAAGCCCATCCTGGATTCATTCACTTATCCAATAAATATTAAATATTAAATGTAGGACACTGTCTAACTGCAAACATTACTAGCTCTGTAGCGTTGGTGTATGGATTGAAAGGGCTACTGAATCATTCATTCCTTGGCTTGTTTGTTCATCTACTCATTCTTACTGGGCCTTTTTTGTGTACTTCTCTACAAGATCAGGAAGGGATCAAAGATGTACTATGCACAATGTTTGCCTTTGAGAAGACTGGACTGAGGTATGAGGGAGAAACTTACACGAATGACTAATTTAAGTAGCATAGTACATGGGTGGGCTTGTACACAGAAATGAACATTGGATGAATGACTTGCCAATGTTAATAAACTTTAAATTGTATATATGCTATGCACTTCTAGACAAAATTATTCATAACACTCATATAAGTATATAAAATTATATGATCAGAACAATCATAGGAGCTGTGTTTGAGAGGATGATCAAAAGTAACGAAGTAACTAGCCATCAAATGGATCATCTAAACAAACATGTTACCTACATATACTGTACATCTCTGTGTATAAGCATACAATGTGACAAAGTCATGTTAAAAAATTCAGGTGCAGAACAGGATATCTAAATGACAACCCCATTTTTGTAAATTGACATCAAGACAGGAAAAAAGTCTGGGATGAAATTTACTAAAGTGTTAAGGGAGATTTTTCCCTGGGGGTAGAATCCTAGGGGACTTTCTATTTCTAAGTTTCTTTCTTTATTTTATAGTAGGAAATTTTACTTTTGCAATCCAGGAAACAGGATTTTTTATGATGATGACTGGTGGATATGACAAAGATCTTGGAACGGGCTTCTAACCCAGGGAGTCAAGGGGTAGATTCCAAGAATGGCAAAAGGTCAGAGCTGAGAAGCAGTTTGGTGCGAGTGGGCAAAGCTACCATGGTTCAGGGTTTAAGTCTGGAGAGATGGAGAGAGAGGATGGGTGAGGTAATCACTGCCCTCACATGCTGAGGTGTTTAGGGCTTTTCTGTGAGTCGGGTGGCCATGAGTCACACCATGGACGACTCTCAAAATCTGATGAACTAAACTCCCTTTTGATAGAAAATGGCTTCCATAAAAACACATACAGAATTTATTTAAAATTTCAAAAAGTTCACAGACCATAGGGAACATATCTGCATGTTCTCAGGAACATCCAGGAAGTAGAAGCTATAATAAGGCATTTTAGCATGGGAATGATCTAATTAGATTTGGAGAGTTCTTTCTAGAGTGCAGGGAGAATGGGAGAGCTATAAGACTAAAATGAGATGGGGATTTGTGGCCAGAGATAGGCAAGGGGTATATTACAGCTGGACACAGATACTTACCTGTGACACTAATTTGGTGTCCTTAAGCAAGTTTATAAACTTCTGTAGTTTCACATTCCTTTCTGTACCTTGGTTGCCAATGTTCCTCACAGTCTGTGACAGTTAAGGTGAGATAGCTGCATCTCATTCTAACTCCTTTCAGACCACTGTAATGAAGGGTTCTTCTCTGAATCTCCTAACAGGCCTCTGAGGGAGGGCATCATCCCATGGCAGCTAGGAAAATGATTCTTAAGATGGGGAAGTGAACTACACCTTTTTTTCCAGGTTGGCAATAAAAGGAGAGCTTGAGCCCAAAGTATAGTGTCATCTCAATACAAATTCCACATGTTCTACTGAACACTGCTTCCCTTAGAGCAACACTAGAAAAGTATGAACTATTTACTACTTGTAATAACAATTGCAGTAGCAGTTTTAATGAAGTCAACAACTACTAAAGAACACTTGATAATTTCTGCTTCTAGTCTTCAGGCAAACCCACAGAAAATGGACACAGTCTAAGGCTAAATGTGTATCTGATTCACTTTCAACATAACCAAAGGTGCCAAGAAGCTGAATCCAAGCTAGAAATTCAGATTCTACCCTTTGCACTTACATTTCAAATAGAAGTCTACATGCAAAGTACTTACATTGTCAATATTTCACAGATTAAAAAAAAAAGTGTCATTCTTTTTACTCTCCAAATAATCCTTCCTATTTGTGTGCCATATTGTTTCTGAAGTAACACATTTGGAAAGGATCTTCTTTCTAGATTCTACTCTTTTATATGCAGATGCTCCTCAAATCAGGATGGGGATATGCCCTGATAAACCCGTTGTCATCAGACCTGCCTTTAGGGTGCTACCCCCTGAACATCACAGCTTAGCCACCTGGGATCCTGCAGTGTTGGGTGTCCACCCTTGCGATCTTGTGGCTGAGCTGGCTGCCAGGGCCTGGCATCTTGAGTGAGGATAACACCTCAGACTACTATCCCAGGAAAAGATCACGATTACAAAAGGGAAGTGTGGTTTCTACTGAGTGTGTATCACTTTACACTTTAGACTTTATGAAATAAAGGCTAAAAATTGTAAGTGGAACCATGGTAAGTTGGGGACCATCTGTGATACTGATCACTGATTTCCGGTATTTTGATGAGGAAATGCTTCAAAAGACCGTTTTTCTCAGTGTTTCTGAACATCATTTGTTTGCAGGACTCTCTCCCACCCCCAATCAGTGCTTAATACTTAACATCTGTCAAATAAATATAGGGAAAAATACAAGATTCTCCAGTTAGGTTGTTTCTGCCATCAAGGAAGATATCCTTGGACTTCCATCCAGTGTTCAGTTCTGCAAGGAGGCCTTTAGTACTTTTCTCACACTGCTAAACAGACAGCCCCCTCTCCCCAATGTTCAGGACTCATCACAGACTAAGAAAAACTAACAGCTATGTCCAACTTATTTTTTAATACACAAGTTCTTACACAGTACAATTGAAATCTTGGACAGGACACTAGAAGATGATTTATGTTTTCTATTCCTTCAGAAGCAGAAATATAGATGACAGCAGTTACCTTCTCACTGTGGCATGATGATTCCTCATTTTGCATGACCCTTTGCAAGCTGCACACTCCCACATGCCTGTAATCTCAAATGCTCTGTGTGACATGCAATCTTGTTTTATGGATGAGGAATTGGAGCTTATGGACAGAAGCGAGCAGCCTCGGGTGCAGAACTGCTGCTGAGAATCAGCAGAACCCTGACAGGAGACAGGGTGTGCCCACCGGGGTGGATGTGTGTGATGCTGCAATGCCGTGCAGGGTCCCAACAGCATTATCTTCAAGCAGATTGACTCCACCATTCTGTACAAACATGGATTTCAATCTACTGACTCCATTGTGTAAGGCAAGACTTAAAATTTCTGAGTGGAGGTTTACTGCTCACTCCCAAAACAATGACTTTTTGAAATAAATAGGAACAAAGCATTTGGGCTTTTGTAAGAAAAAAGCCCCACTCTTATAAATATCACTATTAATCACTAATATAAATGCCTTTGAAATGTCCGAGCCTCCAGAAAAGGCAGAGGTCGGTTACCAACAATAGATTTCAGAGGATTCCCTCAAAATGTTCTTGACATACTTTTACTTAGAGATTGCCAAATGCTAAAAAATGTAAATATAAAATCAAAATATTTCAAGTTTCTGCCTCTGACAATTAACTTTTTCGGAAGAAAAAGACATGAAAATAGACAATTAAAAAATATAAGCACTAAGAGGTCTGAGCCCAGTGTTGGGAGATGGAGCGATGTCAGAAAGGAAGACCTCCTTCGTTTGATCCTGAAGCATTAGCCAGATTTTACAAAAAGAGAGACAGAGGGAAAGAGGAACAGAGGGAAGTAGAGAAAGGGGATAGAAGGAAAGAAACAGACATCCCAAAAGCAAGGCATGTGAAAGAGCAAAATTGTTAGAAAATAGAGGAGAAATAGCAAGGATGAGTCTGGACAGGTTGTTTTAGATAACAAAAGTTGTAAGAGACTTTAAAATGGCAGTTACCTTCATTAAAGTTATGCTTCTGAAATAAGCCTATTGGCAAACATCTTCCTACACCAAAGCCATTTAAAAATGCAACCAATTTGGAATTTCTGAGTAATTTATTGGCTAATATGTTTCAAAAGGTCTGTGAGATTTACTCAGTATGGCAGGCACTCCTGCTAACTACTGACCAAATTTGTTTCCCTCTCCTCTTTAGGAGCACACAGCTCAACTACATTTCTCATTGTTTTTTTGCAGTTAGATGGAGCCCCGTGAAGAAGAAGAAGGCAAGAGCTTGTGGCCTGAGTTACCACGTAGAGGAAGAAAACCATCCACTCACCAGGCTGAACAGCCTCAAACTATCACAGAAGAGAGGAAGGAGAAGATCAAAAGCTAATGGTTGAAAGTCATTGGAAAGCGAGCGGTTTTTATTCTTTCTACTAATATGTTTTAGCATTATTCTTTTTCTACAATTGCCATGGTTCTTTCTAAGAGCTCAGAAGATGGTCAGGGAAGACTTAACAAGGTGCAAACTCCGCAGGCACGTGTAGGCCTAGGTCCTTGCTAAATGTTATGGATCAGGCTGTGCAATTAGGAAGAATTGTTTCTTTCTTTTTTTTTTTTTTTCTTTTTTGTGGGTACCGGGGGTCGACCTCAGGACCTCACGCACCAGCAGGCGCCCGTGCCGCTGAGCGATATCACCGGCCCTTTTTTTGTATGTAGGTTCCAGGAGTCGAACCCGGGCCCTTGCGCTTTCCAGGCAGGCGCTTATGCCGCTGAGCCATCTCACCGGCCCAGGAAGAATTGTTTCTGCCAACAAAATAAACATGTGCAGAATCTTCGGTGAACAAGGAAATGCCACCAGATTCGTATTAACACAAATAGCAAGATCCATCCCATCTAGAACACTCGATGTCATTGGAAGTGTTTCATAATATATTTTTATAGAGACTATAAGTGATTCCTATACTATTACATAGTTACAGGAGAGCTATTTAGAATCTCTTTAATTTTACTTCTGCCTTTAACTTGCTCAGAGACTTTGATCAAATCATTTCCATCTGCTGGTCTCGGTTTCTTCATTGTGAAATGGTATTATCAATTAGTCTGTCAGATTTTTGTGCCCATAATATGGAAGATACATATCATTACCAATCTTTACAGTGAAATCACAGATTATATTTACAGATACTTTGTCATCTACAAAAACAGACATGTGCTGAGTAAGTGGAAACCTCATTATTACAGAGATTTCCATTTACAAGAGAATGTAAACCACTTGTCAGCATCCTTTGAAACATCCAGAACTCCATTCAGCATTCTGAATCTGAGTAAGCTGTGGGCAGCTCACAGGGCTCCTGCAGCCTGCTAAACTTTCACTACACTTGGGTTATGAAATCAAGAATCTGTGTTAACCACCTGATGGTACTGCACCTCTTCCTGGGGCAGAGAAGGAAAAATTCCATCATTCTTTCCAAAGACAAAAGGCAGAATGGTAAACAGGTCACATTAAACATGAAAGCACTCCCAGAAGAACACCTCAACACCTGGAATCTTTATCGCCACAATGTAACTCTTTAAATACAAACGCTACCTGATAAAATGGGTACTGGGTATCTGTAACAATATCAGCCTCTGGAATTACTCTGAGAGTGACCTTTCTATGGGTTGTTTTTCTCCAAGTTCTTCTCTGTTGTTGATTTCCTAGTTACACACTGCTAGATAACTCAAACTTAGTGCAAATCTGCACCTTACCAGAAAAGCACAGCCCAGGCAGATAAAAAGGCAGCCAAAATATTCAGAAAGATTACATGATAATGAATACTCTATCACTCTGGGAACCGGAGATGCTCATTTTTCTTGTCCATTTGTAATGATGTACAAGAGATTCCTTCTCTCAGAGGAAAAACGACTTCAATTACGTGTTCTTGAAAAAAGAAACACTGAAATTATCTTCTTTTCAAAAGGTAGAATTAGCCCCATTTTAGAGCTGAAAGTCTGCCAGAAAAGTATATTTCTGATATTTTCGCTCTTTTTCTCCCCCCATGTAAGCTGTGTCAAGTTTGCAGTTGGCAATTTCCTGTGGCTGCTTGTACTTCCTGACTCTGACTCTCACTGAATATCATACTCTCAAGAAACACTGTTAAAATAGATGGGTCACCCCTTCCAGTCAAGGGGAGAGAGTTTGCTGGATACCTGTCCATTTCAGTTAAAGGCAGTGGGTTATAGAGAAGTCCAGGAGTGGGAAGGGGGAGAACCAGAAATCCGCACATGCATGCTCCTCACAGCTTCACTGAAGTAGAAGATCATGTTCTTGGCTCTTCTCCTCATGAGTTCCATTTTCTTGAAGAATGAATGGAAAGGGCAGAAAGAGGAAGACTCTAGAATACTGACATTAAAAGTCTGACTCCAGTTTTGAAACTCATTCAAATCAGTCTTCAACTTTCAAAAGTTTGATTTTCTAATAACCTTTACTTTCTCATTTTCCCTCTTGCATGCCATGAGTCGGTGGCTCTAAGCCCCTTTCTTTAGCCAAATTTGGATGAGCCCCCAGGCAGACAACACACTGGGACTGATGCTACCCAGCCTGGCAGAAAAGAAGTAGGAAAGGGAGGAGCAGCAGGAGTCCCAGATCCTCATGGTAAAGGAAAGCCAAGTCAGAGCCCTCTCACTAAACTCATCCATTGCCCTCTTCACTGTCCCATCCCTCTGTAACCTCCTCCAGGGGGTTCTCCTCAAAAGAGCATGCATTTTGTCTCTGTAGCTCTCTCAATTTGCTCTACAGGTGGCTAAGAGAAGCTGTTTCCATAGTACTGTGGCTAAACCCAACACCCTTTTTCCCTCATTAATTAGGCTTTGTGCATATTGTGCACAGCCATTTTTTTTTTTTTTTGGTGGGTACCGGGGGTTGAACTCAGGACTTTGCGCGCCAGCAGGCGCCCGTGCCACTGAGTGATACCACCGGCCCTTTTTTCGTATGTGGGTTCCGGGAGTCGAACTCAGGACCGTGCGCTTGCCAGGCAGGTACTTATGCCACTGAGCCATCTCACCAGCCCAAGCCATTTTATATTAAGATAGGTAGGAGAGTTATAGGACACTGTGTGCATTGGTTATCTTCACTTCTACAAGACTGGTGACACAAAAGTTTGACAAATGGAATTGTTTTTCCTGGGTGTTTGCAAAGGAAACCATATCTTAGTCTTCACTGTGCTCCACTAGCATCTAGCAGTGACCTTCCTTGGGAAGACATTTCATCTTTGTTTGGCTGCCTGAGACAATGCAAGAGGTGGTTGCTCCAATGCTGGGAACACAGGTCTCGCCACAATGAGCCGCTGTCCGTGCATAGTTCCATCCACAGTGACACTTTTAATGAAGGGCTGCCAAGCAGACACTGCAGTGTCTCCCTCACTGGGGCTTCAGCTCTGCCCATGGCTCTAGTTCACTGTCTATTAAAAATTGGGGTTTCCCTATCCCGTTTTGTTAAATATTTAGATCATTTCATAATTTTCGATATTATAATGTTAAAAACCTGGAGGATATTAAAATAGTACATCTGATAAGTACAAATGTATAAAAATACATATGTAAGACTGCCTATGTATGTATATAAAAATCTCAGATACTGGAAGGAAATATACCAAAATGTTAACGAGGCTTATGTCAGGATAGTGGGATGATGAGTAATTTATCAGTTTCTTCATAATTTTTAAATTATCTAAATAGAATACAGTTTAAAAAAATAGACACTCTTAGAAAATAATAAGCATTCTTTTGAAAACACGAGGGTCCAGTCTTTTCTTCAGCATTTTCAGAATGAAGCCAGGAGAGGACAGAGAACCCAAAGTGTGTTCAAGTTGGGAAAAAAAAAAAAAATGGAGGCACCTAGATTTTCAGTCTTATATTCACAGAAACACTTTCCTACTGTACAAGCTGTTTCTATCTAGTGGGATTGACAGATGCCTGAACGTGACACAAGACACTGAAATAACATGCAAATCAGTTTTCAGTTTTAATATGCAAATATGATGCTTGGCACATCACTTTCCACGGCTGAGGTAAATTTCTGTTTCTGAGTTTTTCGTGGAAAATGCAAACCAGCAAGCAAATGGTTAACTCCCCATATTTCACCCAAAGCAAGGTGGTTTTCATTTGAGTCAGAGGGGTTCTTGCTCAGCAATCCACCAGCACAGGGATGTAGAAGAAGAGCCCATGCTTTGTTCAATAACAAGGCTGCCCTCTGCCAACAGGTCGCCTGCTGGCAAATACACGGAGCGTATTGGACTTGAGGACCTCAGCAGGGGGGCAGGCACAGCGCTTACATGAGAATAATAGAATAAAGATTTGTTTGACCTGTGAAAAATCAAATCAAATTGGTTCAACACGGTGGGAAGATGAGTTTCTGGCCAGAGACAGAGGAAGGAGTTAAAAGTCCTTGTTTCTCAAGTTTAAAGAAGTATAGGAAGCTACAGCCTTTGGTGAAGTCTATATTAAATTATCCACAAATACTAGTAATTAATTAGGCTTTAATACAATTAGGAAAATGAGTGGGATGCATCTAGTTGAGGGAATTTATAATCTAGTCAGAAAACCAAGGCACATGCGAAGAAATAAAAGAACAAAGCAAAAAAAAAAAAAAAAAAAACCCAAAATGATTATTATACTCAGAATGGAATTGATATTTAAGATTCTAGGGCAGTGATGATGAACCTTTTAGAGCTTTCAGTAACACAAACAGCCCGTTGTGGCACGTGTGCCATGGGTTTGCCACCACTGGTCTAGATTGTAGGTTCTCCTTGCTGTGTTCAAATCCCACATCCAGTACCCACTAGTTGTGTGATCCAGGTCAAGAGGTTCATTTTACTAATTATTAATTGCTTCAAATATAAAAGGGTTCAACAGAGCCAGAGATGGTCCATGTAAGTCATTTACTTCCTGCACCAATTTAGAAATTAATATTATTTCTAAAGGTATATCATGTAGCATGAATATGACACATGTATCACTGGATGATATGGATTCAGAGGAGAAAGATATTATTGTGGGCTGTAGTGTACCAAAAACATGCCAAATGGATAAAGGGCCTGAATTAGTACTTTGAGGACAGACAAAATTCAGAGGAGCTGAAGTAGGATTTGATTCCATAGGATTAAAATCCTTTCACATTTCTTTACTCTTTTATCATCTATAAGGAATCTTGATACAATATATACAAGCACTAGACTATTTACAGTGTAATGTTTTCCAAAGCTTCAGATCATAATTTGGTCTTTCTCTCTTACTTTCCTTCTTTCTTTTCTTTCCCTCTTTCTTTTCCTTCCTGCCTCTCCACTCCCTCCCTCCCTCACCTCTCTCCTGCTCCCTTCTTCTTTCTCTGCCCCTTACCACACTCTCTTTCTTTCCCTGTATTCCTCTTTTCCATCCATCTTTTCTTTCATATGAAGGAACAAACCAAGGTAGTAGCTTGTTAAAACACAATGTCAAGCGACTTAGCCAAAAATCACACCCATATTAAGTGGCAGAGTCAGGAGTTAAACACAAATCTTCTGATCCAAGCTCAGTGTTTTTCCACTAATTTACAGCCACATCTATATATTCATTTAGAAATATGAAACTTACATGATCTATCATAAAGGTTAATCAAGACAGTCAACCTCACTGATTAAAGCATGATGCTAATTATACCACAGGTTGGAGACTAATGTGGCCCTTTTTGCTTTCAGAAACATTGATTGTGGTGTAATGGAGAAAGTGGGGCTTTGGAGGCAGAAAAAGCTGGTTCAAATGGCAAGTTATGCCACTTATTTTGAATAATATTTCACAAGATTTTAAAGAACTTGTCTTAGCATTATCCTCTGCATCTGTAAATGGGATTGTGGGGGCAGGCAGGGGAGACAGGACGGTTGTCTTTATTTCACAACCATTTTGAGCAATACCTAAGATGATAAGTGGCATGCGCTGGTATTTAACAGTAGCTCACAACTATTTGTATTAAATGATCACATACAGTCTGTCAAATATGAGCTATGGATGTCTTTCAAGTGTGGCAGGAAGGTGATGAGAGAATATGAATGACTTAATGTCACTCATCAGCACTGCGGCAGAGGCAAAGAAAGATCATGCTTAATACTGAAGCTGAAACACTATTAGCATTTACTGTTTCTAACTGATCATCACTATACAATTAATACAACGGTAATTCTACTGAAGGAATTTCTAATTCCTTTTCGTGAATTCTGAAGGGTGGAAGTACTCTACTGTTTTATTTAGACATTTACTGATTTATAATTTACAGTACTGAAAGTGATTAAGGTATACTGAATGTTTAGCAAGTGCCAGGCAATGTTCAAAATATTGTACATTAAATAACTCAATCGCCTGAGCAAGCTTATCACGTAGTTACTATCCTGATTTTGCAAAGGAGAAAGCAGAAGTATGAAGATCATCTTGATAGTCAGTAAAGAACCTGAGAGTTAAATCCAGCTCCAAAATGTGAAGCTTAACTATAATAAAAATGTTTTAGCTTCTCAACTCCTCTGCATTTCTTCAGGAAAATTTTATGACTCATTGTTAAGGTTTATATCTAGATGTCCCCCAAGAGCCACATGTGCTCACAGGCAGGACTTGTGGAAGATGGAGCGTGGCTGGAAGAGGAGGTCACTGGGGGTGTGTCTTGGAAGGGTTTATCTCCCTTACATTTATCTCTCTTGAATTGGCCAACTATGGATGAAAAACGTGAGCCTAAACAAACCTCTCCTCCTTTAAGTTGTCAGGTATTTTGTCCCAGAAGAAAAGTGACTAAAACATCTCTCTATTTATTTTTAGAGAATTTAATTTATAGTACAGAGTGTTGAACTATTCAAGGCAACTTTGAATTTCATAGAGAAATATACCACTTTTTGTGATATATTGACTATGTGTACAAAGGGGCAACCAATGATGCAACGAGCACCCCAAGTTACTCTGATGTGGATGGTATAAGCAAATGTCCTTGAGAGACATGCCCATTTTCCATGTCTTCATTCATGATTCAGCAAAACAAGGAGAGATATTCTTCAAAAGACTGTTTCTTAGATAAAGCTGGAGGGTTAATTCTAAATCTTAAAGTAGTAAAAGAAAATAACATTCTGGAGGTGAGCAAAGGGGAAAAACATGGAAAGACACTAGTATTCTTTCAGATAAACATCTAAAGGACATTGGTCTTTACTAATGACCAAAACTATAAGTTATTCTACTGGATTCTGGCCTAATCATGAATAAAGTACTCAGAAAAAATCCTATTCTACAAGAACTGTGGGAGGCAAGTATAGGTCCCTTGCACTCTGTGGATTTCAGAAACAGAAAACACACTAGAGATCACTTAGGGGTAGCAAAAGCCTATCATTTATGTTGAGAAAACTGGGAGTCAAGGACGGGAACTGAGCTATCAAATGTTATCTAGAAAACGAGGGGTGCAATTAAGAAGAAAGCTCCAATCAGGAAAGCAGGTCTACTTCAAAACAAGTTTAGCCCTCTTTCCACCAGGGAATATTCACTAAGAACAATGACGTGTTCTCCATGCTCTATAAAGTATGCTCATTCTTGGCAAAAATTTTGGAGCCGTAATCTACATTTATGCTGCATTCTGAGATCCCGAGATGGAAGTTGTTATAAAATGAAAATCATTGCTGTTATTCTCGGCGAGCCTACACAGACTGACAACAGCTGGCACAAACAGATGTGGCCCACAGAGAGTTCTGCCAGGCTGTGCTGGTGCCAGCGCTGTGCAAGTTCCCTTTTCCTCGACTCACAAAGAGTTTTTCTCCTTGTTCTACACAGCCCCTGAGCAACCTGTTACAGCTGAGTGCAGAGCCCTGATCAAGTGGCCTCAATCTCCACTCTTTCCTTTAGCTTCAGTCTCCTATTTCCCAATAACCTGACTTTCAGAAGAAAAAAAAATACCTCTGTTATTTGAAGAGGATAATGCCTAAGGTTGCAATAATAATATTTACTGAGTCACTATTCTATACATGCATTATTTTCTTCAACCTCAATGAGATACATATGTTTGCTATTTTACAATGAGAAAATTGAGACACGGTGAAGCTACATAATTTGCTCATGGTCACAGAGCTGCTACAAGAAGAAGGTAGATTTATACCCACTTACACTGTTTCTAAAAACTGCTTTCCAACTTCTAGTAATTGGAGATTCAGACCAGGAAGGACAGGCTCCAAGATGTCAATGTCATCAGAATGAACTGTATTTGATATAATGAAGTGGCATGAACATACAAAGGCTTCTTACTACAACACCAATATGCATATCAACAAAAATTCTACCTATCTCACCATCTCCATTATTCTAACCGTCCTGAGTAACAGGTGGAAAGCAAATTATTCTTTTTCTAATCAAGAATGGGTGGCTGAGGCAGGTCATTCAGCAGTACCTTAAGCCTCCAGACAATAGTTAACATCTGGAACTTAGTCAGCAATGCTTCCTGAATATAAAGCAAGCCTTTTGGAGAGGAGCAAGTAACTAGATGAGTAGTACATTAAGCAAGAGAAGGATCATACTGTTTCACTTACAAGATGCAACTTAGCAAGCCTTTAATCTACATTAAACTAAAAACAACTGAGGAAATGGTCATAAATAACATATTCCAGTACAATTACTCAATATCCAATAAGTGCGATGGTATAGGAACTAATGGGACATGAGTCCAGTCCTCCTGGAGATACAGTAGAAAATCTCAGAAATGCCTAACAACCGAAAGCAAAATGTTTTAGTCATATGCTATCAGATCTCAGACAAAGAAGATTACAGACAAAGGGATGAAAGGACACTCACAGGAGAGGTTCACATCTGAACCCGTTTTTGGATATATGTGAAATTTGGACATCTAAATATTCAGGAAAAATGGAATTCTAAGTGACATCTTGGAGAGGTACATAGAAGTGAGTCAAGTTGACAGCATCTTTCTTTTCAGGTAAATACAAATGTAAGTAACCTCCAGCTTTTATGTGCCTCCAAGTTTCTTTTGGTTTGTTTTATTGTCTGTGCTGTGAATGAGGGTAGCAGTAGCATTTGAGTGAAGGAGAGAGAAGTGTCCACTGGTATAGGGAGCCCATACATAAGGCTGCCTAGGGGAGCTGTCTGCAGATCACTCCAGGACGCTGGCACAGCAGGTCAGCTGTTTCAGACTCAGGCAAACATTACTCACTGAAATGTATGCTTCTTGCTGTTCATTTTCAAAAGTGATTACTTTAATGAGAGGCTGAAGAAAATGAAGCTCAAAGTGATTGTGGTGATTTCTAATGCTAGCAACTCAACACTCAGAGGAAGGCCAGCGTGAAGAAACACAGGTGCCTGAGGTTTTGCTGCAAGGACTATGCTGCCACATGATGGGTACAAATAATCGTAGAAGCTGGTTTTCTTTTTTATATTTTTTTGCAGGTTCCAGAGTGATAAACACATTTATTTATTTATTTATTTATTTATTTATTTATTTATTTATTTATTTATTTATTTATTTATTTATTTAATGTGCTGTCCTTACAGAAGTGCTGAACTGAGATCCTCCAGCAGTATTCCCCATCCACTCCTCAGGCACCTACATTCCTGAGCACATAAGAGGGGCACCATCATACAATGCCGACATTATCATAAAATCCAGACTGAAAAACTCAGTGCGCTTTACTGTCTCTGTAACTTGATCTATAATTGTGGATAGTAACTAGGATCAAGAATTTTTTTTTTTTTCAACAAGAAATTAAGGACAGAACAGCTTGGGCTGGACACTAATGAGTTCTAGGTCCTCTTTGCCATAAGCTTGCTTAGTGTTATATAGCACTAAATAGATAACCATTTCCCCTCTCTGGGTTGTTTCCTCAAATTGGCTTAAGCATCTTCCTTCTCTTACTGCATGTTTTTCTTGCAACAACCATGGGAGTGGGAGAAGTAATATTACCGAACTATTTTGTGGAAATATCCAAAAAGGGGACACACAAATTCTCACCAGTATCCACCTCCTTCTTATAAATATTACAACAAACATTTACTGAGATAGTTCCTACTCTGAATACCTCAAGTCTTACTTATCCATCCTACATACTGATTAGGTAGATGTTATTACTGCCCTCATTCACAAGGAGAAAAAGCACAGAGGCATAAGTAGAGCACTCAAGGTAACACAGCCAGATACAAGTATGGCTCCATAGTCCATGGACTTAACCTCAGCACCACCTGGATTATTACAAGTGTGACACTGTCACTTTCTATTTGTTTTCCTGTCTCTACATTCCAAAGGTTAGGTTATGTTGTTACATTGCACACATAACTAAAAATGAAAATTTATTAATACAAATAGTATTTACCGAGCAGGCACAAGGTGCCAGCTTTTGCATTTAGTCAGCGTTCTGATCATAAAGGTCATGATAAACTTAGAAATGCTAAATATCCCATAACACAAGAGTTGAAACTGAATTTACGGCCCAGCTGATGTTGCTTCTCTCTAAGAAAAGATATGAATGTAAGTGTCTAAAAGGGTCTTAGATGAAGATAAAAAACAGTAATAAGTGATAACCATAATTACCTACTTGAAATATTCAGGCTGTGTACCAAATGAGTGTTTATAACTCAAACTACATTTTTGTTAGCCTCCTTCTACAAAAGAAGAAGTGGAATGCCAGGAAGTTAAGTAGTTTGATAATATCTAACAGGCAGGTGGTACAGGGAGAACAAGACTCAAATCTAGGCCTGTCTGTGTCTCTAACTTGTGTATTCCTGACCACCAAAGTACCTCTGCCTTAGGAAGGAGATGTGGTAGGGGAACGCCTTCACTGTTCTCTCACTCTACCTGGTTCTGACTACAGGGATTTGAGTATTTATAGAACCAATCTACATTTTACACAGCTATTTATCATCCTTTAGAATGTGTTATTGCTTGTGCTCAAACACGGAAATTAGGCCAAACCCTCCATTGCAACTTGTAGAATAAAAGGAGCATTGAACAATTTTTGGAAAACATTTAAATAATTAGAGGCAAAGCTGGGAAATAAAAGACAACTTCACTTTGGGCAAATGGAGCAGAATGTTTGAGACAACATATCGTTTTTTGCTTCAATAGATAGTTCATGCCAACATTACTCTAGCAAACTTAAAAATTAAGAGATTTGGGGCTGGGGATATAGCTCAGCAGCACAGCGCCTGCCTGGCAAGCACAAGGTCCAGAGTTAGATTCCTGGTACCAAAAAAAAACAAAAAAAAAAAAACTAGCGTTTTGGTTTTACTAAGCTCTAACTTGGAAAATGCAACCAACAGAGATCAGATCATGAGACTGGGACATCATGTAGTGTGACAAACACTGGTGTCACAAATCAGAGGACTAACACTAATACTGGATTTGGCACCTCCTTGGTATATGTCCTCCCGTATATCACATAATCTCTCTACATCTTAACCTGTCTATTCTGGACCAAATAGGTTCTATCTATACTTCACAAGGTAGGATTGAAGACGACTGGCTCTGGGAGCATTATGTAAATCTTTATAAGTTGGCTGAATATAAAAACTGACACTATTTTGAAGAATGGAAGACATTGTGCATGATGGAATAGGTCTACCTTGTGACTCAATTCAAGCAGGAGGTGATCTCACAGGTCAGAGAAGCATATCAGTCTTTGGAATCCCATTCTGAATTTTGTAAGGCAAAAAATGAGCTCAGACAAAAAGTCCTGATATTTCTCTCACAGTTTCTCTGATATAGCAGCAAACTACTGAAAAAACAGGTAGTACAATGATCTAGATGGCTTTGGGCAAGGTTGCTTAACTTTGCTGGGTCTCAAAACCTCCCAGCCACTGAACATACTGAAGGGTACTAATTCCCACCATGTGGACACAGAGAGACTTTATTAGGAAAGAGTGAGTAATGAATTATAAAATGCTCTGAAAACAATAAAATGTCAATAAAGACCAGAGGCAGCAAGCCACTGTCATTTGCAAATACAAATGACACAAGTACAAGCCCATCAACTTTTCCTACCAACAAGATGTGTTGTCCTTGGAAAAAGAGCGTATTGGCCAGGAAGGAAATGTCGTCATTTTCCTTGGACTTTGGTTCTGACTTTGGCAAGATGCGCTCATGGGATTCAGCCCGACTCTAGCCCTGACTGCTCGTTCACAGCCTGGAGTTTGTGACTCGACCACTGACCAAGCTAAGAAGGGATCAGCTAGCTACGAAAACTAGCAGTCAGGCTGACCGTAGGCCAAAATCCTCCCAACCCCAAGGCATCACAGACCAGCTCTGCCAGGCAAGCGGTAGAAGTGCACCGAACACCTACCATGTGCCAGGCAGTGTGATATAGAAAGACAGGGTATCCGTAGAACTCCTGCGATGCCAGTCACTTCTCCTTCATTCATTTGATATTTGCACATCACTCAAGAGACAGGCAATGTTACCTCCCATTTCAAGGTCAGCTAGCTGAGATGTGAATACAGTAAAAGAACAAAAAACAAAAAACTAGAGCTGGGACTGTACTCCGGATTGAGCCGCAAATGTACCTATGCTGGTTTTCAGAAGAACACAAGTGCCTGCCCTCCAGGAGCTCCCAATCTAGTGGGAAAGTCAGAAGAGTAACTCAATAGACTGTGAGCTCCTTGAGGGCAAGGACCAATGTTTTTAATTCTCGTATCTTCACCAAGCCTGGTGTCTGCCACACAAAAGGCACTCAACAAGTTTTGCTGACTGGAACTATAATAAGAAAATTTCCTTTATAATGTACAAATTTAATTGTATGAATTTCGGCCTCCCAAACTTCTTTGGCTCCTCTTTGTCAATATCCTGCACATTGCTTAGTACTTTTCAGCCCTGCTTTCATAGTCTTGTCTTTGATGATTCCCTCCTGTGTGCTCAGTGCACCCGTTCCATCCTCCAACACTGTTGGGGATACAGATGGTGCTCAGCAAATGTTAATAATGACTGAACAAACAAATCCAAAAAGGGAGTAACTGCATTATATCTGCAGCATGAATATAATGCTTTGTCAATACCAAGGTTAGATCCATGCAACTGAAGACATCTAGAAGGCTTTGCCAAAGACAAGACAATTGATTTGGACTGGTTAATTCTGAAATCTCAAAGGTTAGATGACATTGCATAGGAAAAATCCAATCCTCTTTTACATTAATTAGACAAATGACATCAGAACAAAACATTTTTGTTTAAATCAGAATATGAGCTATGCCAAATTCCATCTTCTCCTAAAGGATATGGGATTCAGCCAAAAGCCCATCACATAGATTATTGCTTTTCTCCTCCCAAGTACTTAGGGAAAATTAAGTCTTCTTTGGCATGAAGCAGCTCTCAGCAAGGTCACAGTTCTTCTGCAGTGGGGCCTGGGGCAGTTCAGGCAAGAACTGTGTTATCAAAAAGAAGACCTTATTGATTATAGTCCTTGAAGACCAGACAGCAGATTAGCTGAGATAGAATAGGAATATTCCAGGCTTTGTTAGAAAAACTAGAAAGAGACTAAAGTATAAGAGAGTGGAACATACTCTCCATTCTACCTTTGAATCCAGCATTAGAATAGACCACGGTGTACTGGATAGGGAGACAGGACCTGTCTCTATTGTACGGTGAGAACTCAGGGATCACTCGCTTCACTCATTTGTAAAATGAGGAAGCTGGAACAGAATCAGATAATCTCCCATAATTTGGAAACTGAAAATAAGAGTGCACAGAGATAGCTACAGCCAAGTATATGAATCTAAACACTCAGAAACTGACACTGAAACTCTCAATCAGTTCTTGTATATCTCTCAATCATAGATACACCAGGTTTGTTTTTTTCTTCAAGCTAAAGTCTTAAAGACTTTGCCTAACATGTGTTTGGATAAAAGGGATAGCTTTCACATCCTTGATGCTCGGGTTCCCCTCTCCTTCTCTTTCTCTTCTCTGCCCTGTGCCTCCTCTTCCTCTTCCTCCTTCCCTTTTCTCTCTCTTCCTGAAAATGCCACTTAGAAAAATCACAACGGAAGCAATGCTTTAGCTAGTTGCACATTTGTTGTGTCCTTGTTCCATGATGACTCTTTCAACAGTCACCATCAGAACCTTCACACATTTTTCCTTGGCTTGTCCACCCTCTACGGGTGACACCACAGGTTTTTAACCTTGGCTGCCTGTCAGAATCACTTAGACAGCTTAAAACCTAGCAATGCCTACCTCAACGAGACCAGTGAATTCAGTGTTTATGACACGAGATTCAGGAAATGATATGGTTAGAAGGCTCCCCCCCCGATTCTGATGGGTAACAGGGGACCAGAACAACAGCTGGCTAAACATCAGAAGTCATACAGTATGTTAACTTTTCTATCTTTTATACTGTCTTGCATTACTTTGGGGAATGGTCCATCCATCTAGCATCCATCGTATCTATTAGATTTCTCTCCAGAAATACCTAATGGCATACATTTAGTAACAGAAGATATGGGAACGAGTTGGAGACACCAAATGCAGTTTAAAGAAGTCTAAAACTTTCTTTGCTTGTCTTTGTTGTCACTGCCTTTGGTATTTGTCTGTGGTTACATAAAACAAGATCAGCCACAGGAACTGTCAGGTACTCTGGTAGGATTCATTTGGAAATTTCATGCTATTATCAATAATAATGGGTGCATTTATTGGGTACTTATGTGCAGAACACTTGGCTAAATATTTTCTGTGATAATTAAAGTTAATAATCCAGAATCCCCATGAGGCAAATGCACTTAATATTCTCACTGTACAGATGAGTAAATCTAGGATTATGGAGGTAAACTATGCACGGTTCACTCAGTCCAAGGCTGCCTGATTCCAAAGCCTGGACTCAGACATACAGGCCAGAGGGTCCCCTGACTGTCTCCAAGTCTTCACCACATAAAAGGAGAATGAGCTTGTCAGTGTGTGGACATCACCTTCTAGAAAGGGATAAACCTGAAATTATTTCCTTTAAGGAAAGTAGAGGACATTGCCCAAGAGAAGATGAAGAATGCATGCAACTTGGAATTCACTGTTTCTAATGGGACACAGCATTGTAGTAAAGCAAGTGGATTGAATCTCCCAGAGAAATTTTCTGACTTGCTTGAGTTTAGGTATTTGAGGGTGTTTTCTCAGGATGGTAAGATTAAGCTGTTGCTGACCTCAAATCAAGTGCTGCTGTGGACATAAGATATGATCTTCTTGCCGTGCTTGCTTTACATCTATAATTGCCTAGTGGCTTCATTTGGATAACTAGTTAAGGATGGGCTCTGTTTAATCTGACTCTGAGAGTCCTTCATATTCATGCTAAAATCTGGTTCTAATTGTAACATTCACTTTCCCAACCTGCGTATTCCAGACCAGTCTACTTCCTCTTCTCTCAACACTCCTGGAGCAACCATCCCACGCCTCAAGGCCAGTGTTCATACTACGCTCATGGCTAAGAAAAGCAAGAGCCAGGCATTCCCAGACACCCTCAGGAGGGTCAGTCCTACTAGACCTCAAGTCCTATGTGGAATGTTTTGTTCCTCAATCCACTCAGCCCAATGCATTTTCCTTTTTCTCTTGGTCTTTCAGAAAACAGCACAGCAGTTAGGAGCTCACTGCCTTGGCCCATTACTATTGACTTTGTAACCTTGGGCAGATTACCTATACACTGTGTCTCAATTTCCTCACTCAATGATGAAGATAATTATAGTACCTGCACTTCAAAGGGCTGTTTTGAGGATGATGTGGGTTAATAAAGCACACAAAGCAGTGCTTGACATATAAGTTCTTGCTACATAAATAAATAACATATATCTGAGGCATCAATTACTGACAAGCCAGTAGTGCAGTTATATGCTTTTAGCCCATTACAGGGGCACTTAAGGGTTTGTTTCATTAATGGTGATCATACTTCCCACAGTATGGGCCCAACACCTAAGCCCGCAACCTATAAATGTTCACTGAACAGAGCCATGTTGAACTATCAGTTTGACAGCATTCCTTTGATTCTGTAGAATGAATACCAAACAAAGAGCCTTTGGCTAATTTGAGCACCTTCTTTATCCTGTATCATGTTACCAATAACACATTAATGAGAACCAGTAAAAAGAAAATTTTGTTTTCATTTCAGTGTTGTATAATTTTGATTTCATATTAACATGCCTCAGGGAATAAAATATGTATTTACATAAAAATTTCTGGTAATGGCATCTTGAAAAGTAATTAAATGAAACAACAGATTCTATTTGCTGAGGGTTTCATTTGCAACAGTAGGTGTATAACTGTCCTGATCTGAGACCCGGACATCCTTTCCCCACAAACAGCCTTTATTCATGATCCAGGGAGATGCTGGCTCACCCACATTTACTGGAGTGTGACACATATTTGGAGCATGGAAGAGACTAACAGCATTAGATTCACTCCATAAGCAAGGTGAGCTCCAGTGCTTCATAATGTAGGAAAGCACACATCCTTCTTCTTTGCCTGTCTTCTAACCCCCAAAAAATGTTCAAGAGAATTCAGAACTATGAACTAAAAGGAAATTTTAGAAATCATTCAGAAGGTTAATCATTTAGAAAGTTAATGTTTTTCAACTTGCTGTCCATGGAACCTGGTATGTTTCTGATATCTGTTTAATGAAATTTTTTTTTTTTTTGTGGGTACCGGGGGGACGACCTCAGGACCTCGCGCGCCAACAGGCACCCGTGCCACTGAGCGATATCACCGGCCCCTTTTTCGTATGTGGGTTCCGGGAGTCGAACTCCGGCCTTCGCGCTTGCAAGGCAGGCGCTTACGCCACTGAGCCATCTCACCGGCCCTGTTTAATGAAATTTTAAGCATTGATTTCAAATTTTTAAAAACCTAAAAATGTACAAACACTTACCCGAAATTAGACTGCTTATTGATAGAGTAACAAATCAGGGTGATGTTGTTTTACATGGCTCTGATTGGCCAACACCTATGTGCCATGGAGAATACAAAATGGAAAAAGCAATGCAGATTTACTTAATACATCCAGCTTTTGAGTAGAAACTTAAGCGCAAAAGTTCCAAATTCCAAAAATAATATGAAGTTGTCTGGATGAAAAGATGCAGCCTGAGATTTAAACAGAACGATTCAGGCATCCTGGCTTTAAGACTAGTGTTTCTTCAACTACGTCATAGCTGACTACAAGGTCACTGCAGAGAGCTTCTGTGTCTATGTTTATATTGAATGTGCGATGTCTTTGCATACATAGAGTAATATTTCTTGACCTTCCCACTGTGCAGATACAGTGGCTTTCTTATTACCATACGCTTTATGTGTATAGACAACTGGAGATACACACACATACACCATTCTCCGTACCCTCACATAAGACTCTAATGTTCAAACTGATCATCCATTTTCATAACCTTATTAACAAACCTCAAGAGGTTTTCCCACAGTTGGGTCCTGGTGCCTTTCTGTGAGATTACTAAATAATCAGGGTGCACAGTCAAAAACCCAGGCAGGCGAGGCAGATGGACACAGCAACTCTTACAAACTGTTTCCCTAGGAAACCAGACAAAAAGCAGTATCTTAACCAAATATAGAACTGGCAGTCGAAATGTGAAAATAGAAACTTAGAGTTGTGGACTGGTGGGAAACCCCAGTAGTCCATTTCTGCAAACCATGAACTTGAGGTAAAGTCAGAGTAGGGGCACGTTTCAAAGGGTGAATCCTGTAAGGCTTGAAGGACAGGCATTTCCTCAAATGATAATTCCAGGAAAAGAAGCACACACAGCTTTTCAGTGAGTCTCCTGGGTCATTTACGAGAAAGGGAAAGAGAAAGAAATGAGTCCCACTACACAGAGAAGCCAAGTCGAAGGCCTGCAGCCTGACTCGTGGTCAAATGAAGAACCAGACTTGTGAATTTGCATCGTCTAGACATCCCTTTAGCTCATTACCATCTGTCTAAGGGAATGTAAAAATAGGCCCCGGAGAGTTCCTGGGCTACTCACTGCCATTGCCACAGAGTCTGTAGCATCATATATGACTTCAGAGTCCCTTTTACAGCTTTTCAGTGACTCACTCCCACCCACATGGACTTTAGATTAAAAACTAATGCTGGTTTTCCCTTGTACCTTAATTTATGATTCCATGTCACTGTATACCTTATTCCCATTTGTAGACATCCTGTTTTAAGATAAAGGAAAAGACAGAGGTGCCTGAGAATAGAAAGTGACTGTTGCCACATTTCTGCTCTGCTGCCAAGTCGAATGTACATGCCCCCAGTTTCTCGTAGGCACGAGCACTTTAAGTAATGCCTTTTCCTGTATAATGTATATGTGCCAAATCTATCTCCGATGATAGGGACAGATTACATGTGGTGCCTTGGCTTCTGTGCCAGAAAAGGTATTTGGATTTCAAGGTGATTTACCGACATCCGTGGATGGTCAATACAACTTAGTAATTTGCCTGGGTGTTTACTCTGCTTGCCAATGTGAGTCACAATTAGGACAAATATAAACTTTTCACAACAACCCAGCCTGGTCCCTCACAGCAAGTACATGCATCTCCTCTCCTCTCAAGCCCTGCACCCTTGCCAAAGTACTCATAACAAATACCACTGCATGTCTCTCAGCCTTGGCCTGGTCAAGCAACAACCGTGAAAGGCATAAGGATGGTCAGGGCAGAGAGCGCCTAAGAAGGAATTAACAAGAGACTGGAAAAGTACAAAGTGGGAGCTGCATGGTGTGCGTGTGTGTGTGCGCTGACACATATGCTAATAAAGGCAAGACGATGGAAAAGAAAGGCTTTTCCTCCTAAAAAAATCACACAATCTGCGTTACCATTGGATTGAAAAGTCAGTAATTTCTTGCGTATGCATCATGAATTTAAATTTGGAAACTATTTTCCCTTGTGTGACATTTCTCACTCTGCTATTAATATAGCAAATTCCCAGAAGACAGAAAAGAAAGAATATGAAAATAGAAAACCTGAATTCAAGTCTTGGCCTGGCCAATAATGAGCTATGCGACCTTCAGCAGGTCCCCAGCCAAACCTCAGTTTTGCTATCGTACAAAGAGGTAGGATGTAATATGGGTATTTTATTCACTTCAAGGGATTATGGTAAAGACTGTATGAGGCAGTATCTTCATTCATTCATTCATCTGAATATATATATTGAGATTTTTCTCTTTCCCAACAGGCACTCTTCATGCAATTGAGGGTACTGAAAGCACATGACATAGTGTTCTCCCCATATAGAGCTTAGATGTGTGTATGTGTGTGTGATGTGGGAAGCAATACATACACTAAACAGATACATACACACTACACACTCACGCAGAAAATATTAGGAAATTGATGAGTGATAAAGAAATATCTGTAAAAGAACTTTATAAACAGCAAAAGGGCATACAACTCTCAAAAGTACTTATTAATATTATTACATGAGGGCATGAGACAAACTTTTTATACTTGTAATATTTGCTTCCTTCCATAAATATCAGTTAAGAGCATGCTTTGAAAACTGCACTGGGATGCTATTTCATAAGAGAAGCAGAAAAAGCAGAAAGTTTTGGGGGCCTTACAGATGGTATAAAAATAAAGCATTAAACAAATTATCATCGACCATCATACAAAAGATATCTCAGAGAAGAGCAGTCCAATGGAATGAATTCCTGAACAGAGAGAGTATTCCTGGACAGAGAGACCATTTCCCATTTTGGATGGGAAGGTTTCTGTCGTGACCTGGTGGGGGGAGTGAAATGCAGAGCCTGGGTCAGGGTGGACTTTCCCAGACAGAAAGGAAGGAGCAATCAGAGACGATGGATCCTAAGCAGGACTGGTGACACGGGGTAGCTCCTAGGGTACAAAAGAGAAATGCACGTGGGGAGATAGATACGAGGGCAGTGATGTGTTCTTAACTGATGTTCTCGCTCTACTGACTGCAGTGGAAAGTCCTCACTGCCGCAGCGTAACTCAGCGCGCCAGCCCTTCAGTTGTAGTCTTTACTAAAGTGAAACAAGATCTGAGCTTCTTAATCAGACTTGCCCCAATTTTGAAACTTTTGGTAATTACTATAGAGGCTCTTTTTTGGGTTCCAGCGGCCTGCTGATCCTTTCAAAGATAACGAGGAAATAAAATAAATAAAGGCATCTTCTTCAATTGAGTGTGTGGTTCCAGTTACTTGGTAAAGATAGAATTTTAGGAAACAAAAGGCCTTTCCCACAAATTTAAGCAAATTAGCATTTTTTTTTCCTTTTTGCTTTTGGAGTCTGAATGCATTAGTTTCATTTTCTATTGCTGACTTGGGGGTAAGATAGGGTAAGTACAGAAATGTTCTTCCACTAGTGCCGGCATCTGAAATATGAAGTTAGAGAAGCAAGTTATGCTTTTTGGCTTTATTTCAAATACCCTTCTTATTATGAAGGGTGCGAACTGGAAATAAAGATGTCTTCTTTCATTTGAAAGATTGTGAGCATTCTTGCTTGATAGTCCAAATAAATGGATGAAAGCTGCCAACCGTATGTGGCTTCAAATCAGCTTGTTCTTAAAGTCACAGAGAACTGAGACAATCTGAAGCAATCCAATTTAGAAACAGTCCTCTAATTGTCACAATTTAAGAACAAAATCTTGCACAGGGTAAGGGTATATAAGAGCATTTAGTCATAGTTCACATTTCCAGATTTCCCTGAGAGTTCGAAAGAAAAGAGAAGATGATGAATGAGAAGGAAGAATAGAAATGGAAGTAGCAGTCTAGACACAGCCTCATATGTAACTGATTGTATGTAAAACAGTGACTGAAAATAAAAGCCAGAATAAAATAATTTTCCCTTGATGAATGCTCCTTGGGGCCTCTCCTCCTGCTTACTGACTCATATTCACCAACAATACTAATGACCATTTTGCATTTCTTCCTCACATCAGAGGAAACTGGAACCAACAAACACTAGAAGGTGATGGGGAAGACTGCAAGAGGCAGCTCAGTGACAGCAGAGAGGACAGCTGACAGCCTGAGGGGAAATGAGAGAAAAATTACTGAATTTCAGCACAGCACAATAATAGATGGTCATGACAATGACCTTGCATTATCAATAGGTTTCAAATGCTTTTGTCTTCCATAGAAATAGAAATACACAATGCATATAAAGAAGATTTTCATTCAAAGTCATTAAAATTGTTCAGTATTATATTACTATTATATTATTATTATTACAAATCTTATCTCTGATGGAGGAGAAAGACTGCGATTTATGGGAAAGTGAGATGTAAGGTACAAAGTGATTACATACAGTATCCATATAACACATCCAGGAAGGTACAAATTCATTAGTTTCTCATAGCGTCACACACACACACACACAAAGTATACAAAATGTCGACAAATTAATGGAAGATCATGACAAACACTAAAATTAAAATGTTCTTTTGCTTGTCTGTAGTGAACATAGAATAAAAAAAATCGTGATATTAAAAACAGGTGAAAAGAGACAATCTTAAAGAAAGCGACTCCTATCATATTTTTGACAGTTAAAAAAAAATGATTTTTCCTATGGATTTTCACAATTTGCAACCACACCTGTGCCATTATCGGCACTTTTCCTAACCACTTGTGAGGTGGGCCACCCAAGACGCCTACACAGTTAGTAGTCACAAGGCATGCAGCTCCGGTCTGCTTAGTTCCAAGGCTACAATTCCTTCTGCACTACGATGCTCCCTTAGAGACTTCTTTGCTATCACCTATAAAAATGACCACCAGCTCCTGTAGTTACTCCCATAATGGACTGCCTATTAAATGATAGCAATTTCCCATACTTTTTCATTCATTCCTACCAGCCTGTCTGAAAGCCAGAAGATGACTACTTCCCATTCTTCCCATGAGGAAACGGTTCTCAGAAAGGTTAAGTTACTTCCCTACTTTAGGGACTTACAACCTGATTTCTCTCATTTGGATCTAGCCTTCTTTATGCGCATCTTCTTTCTTTCCACAAGACTCATAATCTAACCTATTTCTTTTTCCCTAGAAGGACAAATTCTTGGTCTTATTCATCTGTATCTCTCTCATAATATCTAGTAACACATGAGACATATTTGGTGTACAGCAATATTCACAGTTGAATATATATGCATGTATATTAGAAGTGAAAGTACATAGTTTAGAATGAGAAAGACTAGCATCTCATCTTTTCTCTGCCATTTCTGAGCTGTGAGTCCTTGGGCCATTCCTTACAACCTCCCTGAGTTCTCTGCATACTAACAAAGTAGAAGTGCAATGAATACTCTCAGCCTAGGAAATAATCAATATTCCTGGTTAAATTACTTCTAACTGATTTTCCCCACATTCTTTTGTGACCCATTCAGAAATGTTTTAGGAATAGTGTAACAAAATGCTAAACTTATAAAAATAAATCTGAGTTATATACATCTACACCACGTGTGATGTCCCCCCAAGAGAAGAAAAAACTGGCTTGTTACTCTAACAGTTAAGCATCCTTTACCACTCATTCATTCCTTCATTAATACACTAGGAATTGAAAAAGATTATTAAAAGACAGCAATGTCTTTAAAGAAGAAGGGCTTTGCTGCTATTGGAACACAAACTATAGAATAAAGAGTTAAGAGTTATTGAGAAAGACGCATGCAGGGCTGTTTTGGGGAACTTTAACTTTCCAAGTAGCTATTCATTCTTCCGTGGATTGGCTAAGAAGACATTTGATAGGAAGGTGATGCTCCAGGGTTATAATCTGTTTCAGTGTAGCACAGTCCTCTGCCATTTCCAAATTGTCATGCCTTTTCCAGAAAACTACACTAGCAGTCACCCAGCCCTGAAGATTTGGGGAAGAGGCAGCACTGATATAAAGCACTTTATGTACACCCCCATTTATCCAGTTTGGACTTCTGCTCTACTTTCATCACATTTTTCACACTGAAGATCAGCCATATAGGACAGCTCCTTCCTTTTAAAATTTTCAATGTGACTTCAATTAATTTCATAACATTCAGATGACAATGCAACTCACAGAATGATCCCCTTCTTCCTCTCCTATTTCCCAGCAGAAGTTCTGATATATCATCTATGACATAGCCACAGGAAGACTTAAAAATAGCTTTCAAAGCAACTCATCTTCATGTAATTCAACTGGATCCAACAAGTTATTTGTCAACGATTTTCAACCTTATTCAACTCCCTTATAAGGTAGTAAGGGACCGTCTTTCCTGAGGAGATACGAGAAACTGAGCAGCAGATTAATGACACACACAAAACCACAGATAAATCAAGTCCTAAATAAAAGACCTTTAATGATTTTGAGGATGAGGGTAATGGCCACTTTCACTTAGTAACTATTATGTACAGAATGAAAGATGAAGAGAATGGTAGATTCTAAAAATAACATGATTGCATTAGTGATCTATTGATGCATAACAAGAAAAGAAGAGTAAAACAGTGTGTTATTTATGATCTTAGTTTTCTATGGGCCAGGAGTAGTGTAGGCATGGCTTAGCTAAATCCTCTACTTCTGGGTTTTGTAGGGTACAAGATGACCAGGGTTACAGTCTCACCTGAGTTTGACTGGTGAGGGCTGCCCCTTCAAGTTCACCAGGCTGTTGGTAACCTCTACTTCTTGTAGGTACTAGACTGAAGGCTTTGTTTTCCTGATACTTATTGGTTGCCCCTAGCTCCTAACCATGTGGCCCTTTGCTTGTGGTAGCTCCCAACAAGGCAGCCTGTTTTTGTTTTTGTTTTGTTTTGCATGCTCTCCCTCTTTCCCCGCTCCTCTGCCTCTCTCCTCTCTCTCTTCTCTGACACAGCCTGTTTTTTTAAAGCCAGCAAGGAAGTGAGTTCCTTCACAGGACAGATATTACAATTTTATGTCACATAATCACATAAGGTGATCAAGTACAAATGGTCACCTTGTTCCTATCAGCTGAAATAAGTCATAGGTCCTTCCTACCATCCAGGAAAGGGGATTACACAAAGATGTAAATGACAGGACATGAGCCTCAGTGGGGGCCACCTTACCATCTCTTTGCTTTAATATCCATTTCTGCCTTCTGCATAGAAATCTGTGAGTGTATATTTGTCTTATATGCAAGAGGCCTTTGCCTCTTGAGGAATTTTAGGTGTTGACCCAGATTTTACTGTGTCATGGTTTTTTAAACAATGCATATTTAAATTTTTCACAGCCATAAAGACATAGGATAAAGAATGGTAGGAAAACACTTTAGCTTCTGTATTTGTTTTCTCAATTCTTTAAAATAGAAGCGCTGCCCAGGGTTGGAACACGTGAGGTTTTGTTGCGGTGCATTCACCCTGTTTTGAAGTTCAACTTTGTCCACAACTTCAGTGCTGATGGCTGTGTGTGTCCTCTGCCCACCTAATCTATTTAAGAAGCAGGAACACAAAGAAGGACCATTGAAAATACTTGAAAATCGGTACAACCTGCTTTTTATTTAGCTAAATAAACCAGTGTAGCTATCTTGGCAACTTGAGGCTTCCTCCAACTAAATGTAAGGCAGGATTTTATCTAGATTATTCCACAAATAGACAATGCTTCAAGGATTGGATTTCATCAGAGTATAGTAGTGATTGCTACCTATTTTTTTTTTTGACATTTCCCCTTTGCTAATATTTTCCTCTTAAAAGTATTACCTTTGCATAGACTATAACCCCAGAAATCTTTTACCCAAGTACGCCTTCTCTTTTACCAAAACAAGAGACTGTAACCACCAAAAGTTAGAACTGGCTTCTAATATAGGCAAGAGGATTATAGGAGTAGACACCCTGTAGTACAAGCAGGAAAAAACTGAAAATTAAGAATTTGGAATCCAAGATTTCTGGGTGTTTTCTGTAACAAGGTCAGGCTGCAGCATTTTGAAGAGAAAAGAGTACACCTCTTCTAATGCACGCAAAAATGGTTAATACATGCCTCTGCAATGTAAATGGGTAATCAAAGCTTGCTAAGAACTTTAGGAACATTAAAAGCTGAAGGTGAAATACAGCTTGATGATCATCCAGTTCGATTCCTGCAATTCCAGCAAAGCAGTTAGCTGTAGGATAACCTGATGGTGGAGGTAGAACTACAATTATGGTATACTAGCTGCTAAGTTTAGCATGACTACAACCACCAGTTTATGTTTTGTCCTTCATACCTGGACATGAATCATCCAAAGGATGTAGACTTGAAGCTATTTCTCCAAGTTACTAGGGGTAGTCTCTCTTCTCCCTCTCTCCTCCTCTGCCATCCCCTCTTCCTTCCCTTTCTCTTCCTTCTTTTCTGTGTTTATTTTTTGTTGTCTACTCTTTGAACAGACAGGGAAGCCAGTTGATGAGAAAACATATCCCAGCCACCTGTGTGGATCTTGCCACACCCAGCCCACCCCACCTGTGGGCCCTCTCAGGATACCAGAGTCCGAATGCCTCGTTACACCATCTCATCTCTACAAATGAATCTCACCATTACCATCAGGTGTCTGTTATTTAATTATTCCAATTTTCCATCTTTTTATCTACCATAAAAAGTGGGAGTACTCTGATCCCTTTACATTATATAAATAACTAAGCCTAATGCTGGCATATGGAAGTAGATTTAACATATTTCTGGTTTGTTCCTATGGCCTTGTGGTCATAATTCTTCTACACATCTCGGGGTCAGAATGTCACCAGAAAGTCATTTTGCCAATGATTTACACAACAGACACAGTGTTAATATTTCATTCACATGCTTCTAGTTTCTTAGCACGCTCCTTCAGGGATTACGAACTTTCGAAGTAATAAATACATCACAGCCTCTGAAGCTTCCAACACTTGGTTTTCTGTATGGTCTTTCCATGAAGCAGAAAGAGCATGGGGGCCGGTGTGATGGCTCAGCGGCATAAGCGCCTGCCCGGCAAGCGCGAGGGCCCGAGTTCGACTCCCGGAACCCACATACGAAAAAGGGGCCAGTGATATCGCTCAGCAGCACGGGCGCCTGCTGGCGAGCAAGGTCCTGAGGTCGACCCCTGGTACCCACCAAAAAAAAAAAAAAAGAAAAGAAAGAGCATGGCCTTTGAAGTCAGAGATAACTGGGGCTTACAGCTCAGCTTTGCTGCCTTTCCTCACGTGGGTATTGAATATTTCTGGTTTTCAAATTCAACACTGCAAAACGAGATGTTACTCTTTATCTAGCAGATTTATTCTGAAGATTAAACGAGAAATTACATAAGAAGCCTAGCCCAATGTTTCTTGCAAAGTAAATACTTATTATATGTTACCTTTTCTTTATTTTGCAATAAACATAGCGTTTAGAAAATCCAGCTGAACTTTGGTTGTAATAGTGTTAACAAATCCAACTGAGGTTTATAAATGAAAAGTTTCCTAATCTAAATTATATTGTGGCATGCTAAAAGATTTAAATGCATGACTGTGTGCCCAGGGCAGGCTGGAGAAGGGAGCAAAGCCAAGTGATTCCCGCTATGAATGAAAAGTGAGAGGAGAGGAGGGAAAGCAATCAAGCATAAAATGGTGAAAATTCACCTTCACTGTTCACAGAAGTGAAGCTGGGAAACAATGAATTGCAGAGTACAAGAAAAGGTTATTAGGAACTTCGAAGGTAGAGGCTTCTTCGTGCCAGAATTGAGTTACAGACTGCACCTCTATGTCTCAGAGTGTGCAGGATGAACTCTGATCCGGTATCACTGGTTCAGAATGGGGTCACTAAACAGGAAGGAGGCTTTTAGGCGAATTCAGCAAACTGAACACAGTAATATATGCCAGGAAGCGGCTGTGTTTGTTAAGACATGCCCAGTGAACGCTCTGTGGCTGTAATGGGTTGGGAATGTTCTTCCCTATACTGTATAGGAATGAGATGCAAATGTTCAAGGGGCATATTTCATCAGACACCTCCTGGAGGGACTGAATATTACTCAATCTTCTCTGAAGCAAGAAAATGAAAACCGATTACAAAAAAGAAAAAGAAATGTCTGCAATATTCCTCAAAATACTGGACTTTGGTCTTGGTTACATTCCAATCTGACTCTTTTCGGTCACTATACCAGTAACACAACATCTCCAGTTTTTGAAAGGCCTGCTAAATTTTCACTTCCTGTCTTCAAAATGGAGAAGCACTTTGGTCTACTTCTTTTATGCCAGTTGGAGCAGGAAGAAGCACAGAATCCAGACCCACAGGAGAGAAAGACTGGACACGATACACGGTTTCAATTAACACTTAGCTGATGTGTGAATCCTGCCAAGTGGGCCCCAACCACATGATCTTTTACAAGCCTCAGTGAGACCCCTCCAAAAATTACCCTGACTCGAATTATTACTGATGCAGTTGGTACTAATTTCAAATTAGGAAGTATGGAGAAAATGCTACAATATTTAAAAGTTTTATATTTGGTAACATACTAATGTTAAAGTGGATAAAGTGTCTTCACTTTTCTTTGACACTACTGTATGGGTATTTTATTTGTTTGTTTGTTTTACCCCAGAACAGGTCCTTATTCATTCAAGAAATCATGTAACCTGCCCAAGTTCACTGGAGCCCTTGGAGTTACAAGTAAGAGCAATTCTTTATCAGGAATTTGCCCAGCTCATACTGAATTTCTCCTGGCAAGAAATTTGTTTTACTTGAATGTTCACAACTTTCATACAAATTTGTACCCCTAAAGTGTATTCATCACTTGTGGGAAAGCTATTTGTAATTATTGCCTTTACTTGAACAAATAGGCCATGTTGGATCTATATTAACGTCCCAAATGGGACTCAAGACAACGTGGGGATTCTCTGTACATAAATGCATAAATGAAGCAAAACAAACCAAATTAAAAAAAAACAAAAACAAAAACAAAAAAACACCTTAGTTTTTCCACAGATACAGAACCTAGAAGTTGAATTTCTACATAAGTAGAAAGTGATTCACAGATTGTGTGGACTCCATTCTCTAGTTCATCTCTTCCCAGGGTCCAGAACTTCAGAAGAGAAAACATGCTATTGTTTTAAACCGCAGCTTCCCAAGCAACTCTAGAATGTGTTGTCAAAGCAATGGAGAGAAGGGAACACATTCATAAAAGAACGGGTGATTCAGGTGCAGGGAAGGTGCTGGTTCTCACAGGGAGGGTGTGAACTGCTCCTCTGCTCCTGCCTGCAAGGGCTGCCTCTGACGAGATGGGGAACAGGTAAAATCGCCCTCTCAACCCCACAGGTGAGGATGAGTAAAGATAAATAGCTTTATGCTCCAGTCCTTTAATCCTTTATGCTTCCCTCTGACAACGAGGACAACAGTAACAAAAAAATTAAAAGACTAACAAAAAACTTGCAAAACAAAACTAGAGTTTAGAAGATAAGCCCACCCCACCCATCCCACCTGTGGACCCTCCCAGAGTGAGCCCTAGGAAATAAATGGAAGTATGAGTACACTTTTACTTTTTTTCCACATGATTCTGTATTTCGTGATTTTAAAAAAAAAAAGAAACAAACTTTAAAACAATTTTTTTTTTTAAAAGGGAAAATGCTCGACTACAAATTGCAGTGGGGAAGTGCCTGCCTATTATTGGTACCAGGAAAGATTATAAACCTGAGTTCTACCTTCCAGGAATGCAAATAGCTTCCTCATTTCTGCTCCTCCCCATTCTGAAATTCTTGTATTGTCAGTTCAGACCTTGCTAGTTAAAGTGCGAGCACAAAAGTATTCAAAATGCAAAAATGAAGATTCATAGAGAATTTCAGGCACTTGCATTGAAACAATGATGGGTACAGAGTGTCTAGGCATTCTTCTGTGGCAGTATTACTACAGACCACTAAAGAATACTTATTATCTCCATAATTAGATGTCTTGCAAATGCAGTAAATGATGCAAAAAGAGCACAATGTTCAGCACTGTGATTTATGGTTACTTAATATTATATTCAAATGTTACTTCCAGTATTACAGACATGCCACGCCCGGAGGTTCCTGGAGGTCCTCGAGTGCAGGGGTCCATCGGGGGAATTTGTGCAAACGGATTCACTGCTTACAGGAAAGAATGGGTCAACCGCTCTACACCAGTTTTATTTCAAAATTCAAATAAGGAACAGACATTTTTTTTCTAAAAAATAACATACACTACTGCCTTTGGATTCTCAGAATTCCTGACTTCATGAGCAAAGGGGGTAATGGGATAGACTCTGAATATTAACAAAATTTGGTCTTTTTTAATTATTTCATGATGTAACCTTATTGTAGTGAGGGAAAGAGGGATGAAGGAGGCATTAGTCAATTGGATTTGCATTTTCCACAGACAACATGGCTGATGTTTAAATTTCAGTAAATATTAAAATTCAGTAAATGGAAGGGAAAGCTGACAATTTTGGTAACACACCCAGATGTCAACTTTTTATAGTTTTAAACTGGATTGTAAAGGGACTCATGTGAAACTTTCAAGGGATAAGGGATTCTATGCCAAAATAATTCATTCCTTGTATATTTATTAAGTGAAAGACGCAATGCTTGGCCCAATGAGGACAGTATATATGAATACAAACTATTTCTCTTCTCAAGTTTCCAACATCTACTATCAGGATAATAACTATAATCCAAAGTAGACTAATAAATGCCATAAAGGAGACAGAAGTATTTTAGGCTGTGTGGTGCTTGATTTGAGACTTAAAAATTGGAATGACTGTAAGAGGTAGAGAGAATAATCCAGAAAGAGCGAAACTGCACCAACAAATATGTGAAGCAAACGTAATTTGTGTGGAATATGTGGGAGGAACTGAAATTGGCCCATTAGGTTAGAAATATGTAACTTCCAAAATGACACGAAGAGAGCCAAGGACAAAAAGGCAACGGGAGAAAACTGAGAAAGCCTTAGGACAGCGGTAGGGACAGTATTAATCATAGTACTGACCAAAATAAAAATCTTGTGGCTATGATGTGACAGTTTAGAATCTCTTAACTTCATCTTATTCCTGTCTTTCCAGCTATCCAGTTTGGAAGCAAAGGAGGCTACATCCAAAAATAAGTATAATCTTAAAATATGCATCTGGTCAAAGGTTTAGCACCAACCACATATTTTAAATCCAATAGCAAAATTATAAAGGGGAAGAGAAAGTACCATGTGTGCCAACATGGAGGTGAGTTCCGTTCAATATGAGATCCCTGTCTCAAAAATGCCCTCATCTAGGGCCGGTGAGATAGCTCAGCAGCATAAGCGCCTGCCTGGCAAGCACGAGGTCCTGAGTTCGACTCCCGGAACCCACATACAAAAACCTGGTGGTATCGCTCAATGGTACAGGCGCCTGCTGGCGCGCGAGGTCCTGAGGTCGATCCCCGGTACCCACACACACAAAAAATGCCCTCATCTGGAATTGGTTCAAACCCCGACTACTGGTCTGAAGTAGCCTGGGGTAATAATAAAGATACAAAACCAAAAGGGTAGAAAAATTACTGGCCCAGGGTAAAACAACCTGGGTTCTCATCCTGCATATTGTATTGAATTAAATATGATTAGCATTAATGTGGCCACTGTACAGCCCTTCCTTACTCTGACTCTTGCTTTTCCCATCTATACACGAGGAATTTTCACTAGAAGAGCTGGGGCTTGTCTTTTAACTTTAATAATCTGACGTTAAATGCTGCGTGCTTTGAGCAGGACTGGCTCTCTTATCACTCATCTCGGGGCGGATCTGGAATTTGAAATGTCCTCTTCAATGCCATCATCCTATTTCTTCCTCCCAAGCCCACTGTCCCTTACTTCCCTTCTCAGTTTTCCTAAAAGTATACTCTCATGTCTTCCTTTTCTACTTGTCTATAAATCACTTTATGATTGTACTGGACTCATGTTTGTATTTGACAGAGTCCCTAGCCCAAATTTTTTTTTTTTTTTTTTTTTTTGTGGGTACCAGGGGGACGACCTCAGGACCTCGCGCGCCAACAGGCACCCGTGCCACTGAGCGATATCACCGGCCCCTTTTTCGTATGTGGGTTCCGGGAGTCGAACTCGGGCCCTCGCGCTTGCAAGGCAGGCGCTTACGCCGCTGAGCCATCTCACCGGCCCCCAAATTTTAAGAATGATAGTCATTCACTAAATATTTGTTGAATGAAAGAATGAATAAAATGTCAGTTTGGGGGTAAGTTACTAAATTATATTCACCAAAGAAATTTTCCAGAAAAGTCTTGGAAGTATTAACCATAAATATCAAGGAAGATTACACACTGCTCCTTCTGTTATTTTTTTACTTTTGGATATTTCCTAGGATATTTACAGGATAAAAAGTGATTGTTCTACGGAAAGAACAGCAAATCATCAGTGATCTTGCACTTCTGAGCCAGAATGTCATAGATTCATGCATCAGAGACAGAATTATTAAGCCCGGGGATCTAACTCCAGTCTTGCCTCTAATGCACAAATCCTACTAAGAAGCCAGATTATATCTTAGCTGTTTCAATGTAACAACAAAGTGTGGAATTACAGTCTTTTAGCACTAAAATTTACTTGCTAGGAAGCAATTGCACATTTTGTACTTGCTACATCTTACAAATCTTTACTACCTGAAGTTAAAGAGTTCCTGGAGAAAACACTACAGAAGGTTGCTTACAACTTAGTTATGGTATTTGCTGTACACAGCTCCCAACACCCATTCTGCATATCATATGGTGAGTGTAAACTAAATGATTTCCCATTGTTCATGTCACAGGCATAAAATTATAAGAGCTTCAATCTTCAGAGTCAGAAAAAAATACACCAGGAAGTAGGGGGAAAAAAAAACTAATTTAACACATCATCTTTAAGAATAAATGAGGTTACAAATCTACATTTGGAAGAACAGAATCTAGTCCATATGTACCAGATACCATTTTTTTTTTTCTAAACTCAAACTCCGGATTCCAAAATGTATACTCTCTATATACTGAGGTAACAGCTTGTCAGAGAAATGTGGCAAGCAACAGCAGGACTAGCACAGCAGATGGGGCATATTTTTATACTGGCTTTAAGTGATAATGTGAGTTTACATAGGGTCATCCTAAATATTGTTTAAGTGCATGCAATGACTCGAGTCACTGTCTAACCTTGAGTAGGCTGTTTTGCTTTCAGTTCTTTTCTCAATTTGCTGCTGTCAAGACTTCATCAAGAGAAGTCTGTATTTTCTTTGAAATGGGAGCTGCCCAAATTTCTAAGACATTCTCTTTTCAGACTCCTGCATGTTGTACATTGCCATCAAAAAAAGGGAAAGAAAATAGCAATCACGACTTCTCTCATTAACACAGTGAACTAGCTCAGCCCCTGTCAACAGGTTACAAATGATATGGGTCCCAACAGAAAAAACAAAAAGCAAAGAGTGCTAGGACATGAGTTTGGGAATTTTAGATACTAATGCCAACTCTCCTATTAATCGGCTCCGTAGTATCTCTGGATCATTGTTTCTACCTCTAGAAGATGTGCTTATCAGTAACTACTGGAAAGAGTTTTGAGGTGGAGGAGTCACAGTCACAGGGAACCCACATAAAGCACTTATTAAGGCTTTTGGGGTTCACGTACTTGCCCTCTTATGCCAGAGCCTATTTTACTTGCTGATACAATGGACAGGTCTTAATGAAGTGTAACTCAATATCAAAGGATTGCACGAATTATAAATGAATCCTATGTGATCATAGCACAATTTTCTGTTTGTTCATTCACAAAGAACAATGGACATCCATCTTCAGAAATACTTCAGGAAGCCTTAATTTGTATCAGTGCTTTTTTTCTGTGCAAGTGTAACTCAGCAATATAACACCAAACACTAGAAACAGTAGCTTGCTCTAGGATAAGGCTTCTGGAATGGGGAAGGATGGGTTAGAAGAGCTATGGTGGAGGTTTTAAGAGTTCAGCCTATCTTTTAGGTATAATTTCCATTGAGAATCTCCTTTGTCCTCCTCCAATATAATACAATGAGAATGATTACTCAGAGAGCAGGGATTTGCATTATTGTGTTCAATACTGGCACCTAGTAAACATCCCCAAAATATTTGCTGAATGACATGTGAATAGATGACAAGCCCATTCAAGCATATTCTTTTCCCTCTTATTGCAAGTTATGTTCTACTTTCCAAATAAAGATACACTGTTCAGAATTAAGCATATCACCCAAGTTTACAAAGACAGAGAATACCTGTAGTAGCTTGTACCCAGACCTACAGCTCCCTGTTCTTTGCACTAAGGCAATCTGCTTTAATGAACCTTGCAACTCCAGAGGCATAGGTCATCTTAGTTGACTAGGGACAAAGTTTTATGAATCTTTCTGGCCCTTCAACTTCCAAACCTACAAGGACAGAATGATAATATAATACTCCAATGAAATGAGATCAAATCATAAATTAGAAAATAGAGAAGCAAGAACCTGTTCTCAGGTCTCTTGACCATTAATACAAGTGTATTATTATAAAATTCTACAGACACACTGACAGTTACTAACATTATAGTTCTTCATTTACAAACTTCCCAAGTCAGCACACTTGACTTATTCATCGATTTATGAATGAATTGGCCAGTACCTGATAGTAGTGTTTAGCAATAGTTGACATTCTAAGGTTGAATGACTGGGTAAATGAATAAAAATGATGAAATCTTAGGAGGTATAAATGTAAATGACTGCATTTCTACTAAAATATTAATTGAAATAGAATGATCCTACCAAATAATTCAGAGGCTAATATAAAATTATGCACTAAATGCAAAATTTCCCTAAAATGCAAAATTTATAACTTGCCACTTCACTTACTTCTTCAACAAAACTGACCCATGTCATAAAGGAAATGACAAGTTGGCCTCAAGACATATATGTTTTAAAATGTATTCAGCACCAAAATAATGGCAGTTGTGTTAGAGAGGAAATTATAATTTCCTAATAAAACAAGAGCTAATCAGATAAGCATTATAGAAATTACAATAAAATAAAATGATTTACCAGAACCTATCTTTTCCTTTAGCCTAAAATGCCACCCATTAGATGGGAAAATTTACATTTTCTTGACATTAACAAGGTTTGGGAAATTATGTGACATTGAATGTTTGTGGCTCATCTGACAAAGAAAAGGGGTATGTGCTGCACTTAAAATAATCACCTGCATTCAAATCCAGTAAAATTAGAGTTCAAGAGGTCAAAAGAGCATGTGGCAGTAAAATTCAAGTTTGAGAAGGATGAGTCCAGGAAAGAAAAATAGCACACTCTCCTCAGGCATATCTTAATCAAAACCCATCTTACTATGTTACAAATCTAAGGAGATCTATGGGAACTGAAGGCCTGTGTCTCTCCAGGGACTCTGTGCACTTGTCTCTTTGTGTGGGATGGAGCCAATGGCCCTTGAACAGGGAGACCAGCCATCCTCATGTTCTGGCATGCATGGGCCATTCACATCTGGTCCTAAAGGCCAAGAGCACTAGTTGAAAAATCTACACTCTGACTTACTCCGCAGTTTCTGTAATTGTGATCACTGGTAATATTTCTGTACCTGTCACATAAAAAGTAATTGTTGAACACAGAAGTCACAAATACAGAACATAAAACAAAAGATACTGACAGTCTCAAAGTTATTCATTTTTTTTAATAACTTCATATAACTATATAACTAGAAGATTGAAACGGCTGTATTTTCTCTTCTTCTCTTCCCTCCCCTCCCTTTCCATACTCTTTCCTCTTGTTTTCCCTTCCCTTCCTTTCCTCTCCCTTCCCTCTCTCCTTCCCTCCTTCTTCTTTCTCTTATTCTCTTTCTTCTCCTTCCTCTCTCTCCTCTCTCTCTTCTCTCTCTCTCACATACACACACATACCATAAACATACCACTTATTGGCTGAAGACCATGTTCAGTGGGGTGATAAAGTATAGTTTTACATCTTTATCAAGCTACAGAGTAAATGCAAGTGTTAGAATACAGGACGATTGAACCTCACAGTTGTTTTGACAAAGACAGGAGTCTTGAGAGTCAAAGAAATAGGTCAACTTGAAACGCCATGTATGGTTTTGTTTCTACCCTTATTCAAATAAAGTTATGGGAGAACTTCTAGATTGTATGCACTTAGAATCATATCAAAATGAGTCAGTAAAAGTCATCCTTACAGAGCTTCATTTGTAAGAGGGGTGCTGTGACATCCAGAGAAATACTTTAATATGAAGGAGAACATTATAGCTTCCTTTGAAGGAGTAAGATAAAGGACAATAGAAATTTAGAGAGGGGTTACAGGTTACACTTAATGGTATATATTATACATCCCATTTCATTACAATACCTTACAAGATCATTCACTTCCAGTTATGGTCATGAAGACGTAAGTGGCAATATTTTGCATTTTCCGACTTAACTGTGTCTTTCTTATTACGTCAAAAACAGGATCATGGCACGCTGTCCTGAAAATATGCCTAATATACATCATATGTGTACATAACAAATGTAATGTCTGCCCTACCCGGTGCAGCTTTAAGTAGCAAAGTGCTAGACACAAAATGTGATAGAGAAGAGAATAGCAAAAACATGTTTGAAAGAGTTTATCTATAATTTATTGGGTACAAAGAGAATTTGAAGGCAAAATATAATGCCTCACGCAGACTCACTTCATTTACTTAACAGCTTCAAATCTTTACTGTGGATTATTTTATACATGACATTCCTCCTACTCTTTTCTTGAGTTTGTGCTCTGCAATTAAAGGAAGGGAAGAACGTAAATTTCAGAGGTGCAATGGTCCTTTAATCAGATCCAAGCTGCCTGCCCTGGAAATGATCACAGCGCATCTGCATACGTTCAGATTACTGCGCAGGTCTAGTTCACAAAGAGATGCCTTCCAGTCATTTTCATCCCAACCCCTGAAGTTTGTCATGGTTCTTTTTGTTTTCCTTCTCCTGGCCTCTCATTTTTTTTTTTTTTCCTCTTTCATTTTTCAGAGGACTTGTACTGTCTTCTGTTCTGTTTGATGACACTTTGTCAATTAGACGCATTCCATTTGGTGCAGAAGTTCATTAAATTCAAACAACACACTCTTCTTGCAAGCTTACTGATGTTTATTAATGTAATATGCGACCCGAATAATACAGCAGGGAACCTGAGCTTTCCTTTGCATCACTCAGACATCTAGAATAATACAGTTCATCTGCAATTCATCAGGAGCCTGTAATATGATTTACATATTTAAAGATTTCTTGAAAGTCACATGCCTTTGAAACATTCAAGAATGTGTGCTTTATACACAGATAAATCACATATAGGCAATATGCTGATTCACACATCCCTAAATAGCTTTAATTTTTGTGCTCTCATTAAAGGGGGATAGAGAAGAAAAGGCAGTGGAGAGGCAACGAGATTTTACATAATTAGGCTTTGGATATTTAATAAGATGTTTGGGATTATTAACAACTGTGATAATATTAACTTTTAATTCTGAATAGTAAGTACAATTTTCAAAGTATTTTCCTGTATTTGTTATCTCATTAAGCTGGCTTTTTCTATGGTGTTTTTCTGAAGAATAAAAACAAACACAAATGAAATGCACAGTGATTGATCTGTCCAGCTTCAGTCACTGACAGGGCTCCAACAGAGAGGATTTCCAAGGGAACTTATGAAAGAACTGAAACCAGAGAAGTATGTAGTACCTATGACCTGCCTGGCCCCTTCAAATCTTACTATCTGTTTGTGCCAACTGAGCCCATTAAGATAAAGATAAGTCCAATGATATCACATCATCCCAGGATAAAAAAGGCTAGCAAGTTTAATTCAGAACCTGATTAAAATGCACACTTAGATTCTAAGAGATGAATCCTTTTCTCTTAGGGAGCTTACAGTTTAGGAAAAAATAAACAAGTATCATGTCTGCATATCAGAGAATTTACTTAAATATTTGTATCGTTTCACAGAGAGGCTTGAGCTAACAACCCCGCCCCCCTTTCTTTTCCTTTCTTTCTCTTTCTGGCCACTAATAACAGGGGTTGACATGTTAATGTATGGCAAGTACACTGAAAAACGTCAAAACTTTTCTTAAACTTTAAAAAAGTTTTAGTGCTCACTGATCACCAGAATATTATTTTTATCTTCCCATGACTGCTGTCTATAATTTGCAAGAAAGAAAAAGGAATAAAGAGTTCTCTACATAAAATCAACTGCCCCCAAGTTAGTCGTCAACCCTATTTCAGGCCATGTTGTAGGTAGGGAGAATACTGTGAGGGTTAAGCTTGACTGTGTTCACCGGATTGGCTTGGGAGCTGCCCAGCGGACTGGTGGAACGTGCTACTGGGTGTGTCTGGGTGGGCCATGGAGGTCTGGCCTTGGGGTCTACGTCTTTCCCCTTCCTTTCTGGTGCTGCTTCTCTGCTCTGCTTCTGGGACCACCAGGAACTAAACAGCTTTCCTCTGCTAACACCCTTCTGTCATGATGTTCTTGCCTTGGAGCCAGGGAACCATGCATTGAATGCCCTGAAACGAAATTAAATCCCCTGAGCTAAATTAAACCTCTCTTCCTTTAAGTTATGGGTGTCAGATATTGTGTCCCAGCAGCAGGAAAGCTGACTAATACAGGTATAATGGAGAATATGGTTGGTAAAAAATGCCTCTTTATCAAGCGAATGAGAAAATCAGCTACAGATTTCAAGACAGTATTACAAAAGATAGATCTAATAAAGGGCTGTTATTCAAAAGATACAAAGAACTCTTTTTTTTTTTTTTTTTTTTGTGGGTACCGGGGTCGACCTCAGGACCTCACGCACCAGCAGGCACCCGTGCCGCTGAACGATATCACCGGCCCTTTTCTCATTTGTGGGTACCGGGAGTTGAACTCAGGACCTCGCACTTACCGTGCAGGCGCTTATGCCGCTGAGCCATCTCACTGGCCCACAGTGAACTCTTAAAACTTAACAATAAGAAAAACAATCCATTAAAATGGTACAAACACCTAAATAGGCGCTTCAATGAAGAAGACATATAGGTGGCAAATAAGCAAATGAAAAGATGTTCAACATCAGATGTCATCAGGTAATGGCAAATTAGAGTAATAGCAATATACCACTGTAATCCTATTAGAATTTCCCAATCCAGAACAATGGCAGCTATAACACTGGCATCCAAGAGCTGACCAGGATACTGGAGCAACAAGAACTCTCTTTCATTGCAGGTAGGAATGGAAAATGGTACAGATGCTTTAGACAATAGTCTAGCAGTTTCCTACAAACTAACGATACTCCTAATATCTGCCAATCATATTTCTAGGTATTTAACCTAATGAGTTGAAAATTTATGCCGATACAAAAACTAGCACACAGATATTTCTAGCAGCTGTATGCAGAATTTCCAAAACTCAGAAGTGCAAAATGGCCTTCAGTTGGTGAATAAACTATTCAACAGCCTTACAACGTAATATTACTCAGTGTTAGAAAGAAATGAGCCGTTAAGCCATGGAAAGATATGGAAGAATTTAAAATTTATACCATTAAGTAAGAGAAGCCAATGTGAAAAGGCTATGTACGATATGATTTCAGATATATGACATTCCAGAGAAAGTAAAAGTATAGACACTGTGTGTTCAGTGGTTGACAAGGGTTAGAGAGAAGAGCGAACAGGCAAAGAACGAGGATTGTTAGGGCAATGAAAGTAGTCTGCATGACAACATACTGATGAATAAATGCCACTCAATGTTAGTCAAAACCACAGAATGTGAAACCTGACAGTAAACCCTAGCGTGTCCTGTGGAAGTCAGAATGATAACAGATGAATGGTAATGATAGGACAGTGTAGTTGGATCACCTGTAACAAATGCAACACGCTGGTGGGGGACATTGACAGTGGGAAAGGCTGTGCATTTGTGGGAGCAGAAGATAATGGGAAATTCTCTTTGTGCTTTCTGCTGAGTTTCACTGTGAGTTGAAAACCACTCTGAAAAAGAAACTTTATTTAAAACACACCTTGGGAAGTCTACTTCACACCACAGAGGAGAAGAAATCCTATGACGCTTAATCCTGGAAACTCAAATAGTTGAAAGAGCAGAAGAATGAGATCACAGACACACAAATGTTTCCTATGCTTTAAAGCATGCATGCATTATTGAATAGTTCTGCTTTTGAGAGTAGTGAAGCAATTTCCTTAAAAAATTAGCACAAAACATCCTAGGTTTTCTGTTTTCATATACAAAAACAGAATAAATATCATGTTGCTACATTCAGCGTGGGGAAATGAAATTGGGGTAAGAGGTGGTAAGTCTGTGATTGGTGGCCTCAGAGGCATTTTCACACCTTATGAGCACAGAGACAAATAGCAAGGTTGAGAGTGAGAAACAGACAAAGAAATAAAAACGAACGTGTAGACAAATGCACAAACATATGGGTTGTGCTATGTATACTTCATTCCACTTCATTCATTCTCATATCCTTGTGTGTTAAAAGACACAACCAATGGAATCCAGAATAGGCTCATTCCTATTCTGTGGAAAGCGTAACCATTTGGTTAAGCAACAAAGAATAGGGGGAAATAGGTTGAGACCAATAAGGACTGAAGGCAGAGGACAGATGAATTGCAAAGTCCTGGCCAGCTCTCAAACTGCTGTGTGTGTGTGTGTGTGTGTGTGTAGAAACAATAATATAAAGTGAAAACTGAAGAAACAATGAACATGTATCTATACAACAGTCTCTACAAGAGATGCCTGAGAGGGACGAGCCTTGCCAGGCTTCGAGACGGAGCAAGAATCTGTAGGAGTCTAAGGAAATGAACAACAGGCTGGTTACACTTTTGAGCTCCACTGGGGCCTTTCTCCAAGCTACCAACTTGTCTGCCAGGTTCATTTTATATAACTCTAATTTTGGAAAACAACTGCAAGAACATTTGCTGAATAAATTAATAACAGGAAAATATTAAAGGCACCCCAGGTTCCTTTGTCAGCAACCTGTGAGTTACACAAACAACCATATATTCTAGCTTACTTGATGGCCAGATGGCTATGTAGATTCAAAAGCAAAGAGTAGTACTGCTTTTTAATAGATACGAAACTGAGGCTCTGAAAGAAGACACAGCATGCGCAGTTTGCCTTGCTAGAAAGCCACACAGTCTATGTCTCCTGACTTTGTAATGTTCCATCCATGGTATCATATGTAAATCACTTGTGTTCAATGATTATTAAGTTGCTGTGAAACAGAGAAATACACTAGAAAAGCCAGTCTGATACTGCAGAAAAAAAAAATGTACCCAATACCAAACAGGTTATTTTATATCATTAAGGATCCATCAAGATATGTAACTATTTGTTAACATTTATTAAGCATCTAGACTAAATTTGGAAACATATATTGAGACGCTGGCTGAGCTGCCAGCCTTGTGGTCACGAAGAGTACCTTGTATTTCCTGAAAGTACATTAAAAATCTCCAAATCGCTTCATCATTATTTCAGTAAATCCACTCTTTCAACTTTTAAACCTAAGTGTTATGTGGAAATGGGGCCCTAGAGGATCATCAAGCAACTCCTTTAGCTTCAGGCGCAACACAATTAACTTTAAAAGTCAGGTTGGCAGGCCAGCATTGAAGCCAGCACAAAGAGTCGGGGTGTCACACCTTCTGCAAGATTGTGAGGACTGAAGGTCATTTCTAGTAAATGCCAAGTCTCTCGACTTTAAAGAAAAATGGGTAAATGCACCCAAAGCTAGGGAGGTTCTAAAAGACAATAACATATGTGGATGACATAGCCATATCTTTTGTTAGTGATCCACAGATAGTGTCTATGATTAATGAATTAAAAAGACAAAACGTGCATTTTGTTTTTCAGAACATGGAGCTGTGCAGATGCCAGGGAAATGCAGTTAAGAGTTTCTCTTGGGTGATAATTCTGGGGAAAAGGTGAGGGGAGGGGCAAGAGAGGGATGATATTTATTTTGCACTGATTGGTTCTACGAGCTTGTTAAGCTAGTAGCATGTATTACTTTAATTAGAGGAATATGAAACATTCATCCATGTTTAAATGACAAGAACATAGGTCCCTCATTCATCACCACTGTCACTGTGTTGACTGATAAACAAAGACTTCAGATAACCCTAGGGAAGTCAAGGAGTCTGAAGGTTAATAGTGATACTGAGACTGGTCACATCTAAATAAGCTGCATCATTACACTATGTACTATTTTTGAGTTTAAGAAGGCTGTAAGAGAGAGCCAATAAAGGGCAATGGGCATGTGAAGAAAGAAATTATTACTTCACCAGGAGGAATCTAGTATGGTGTCATAGATGTTGTGCAGCTTAGCTTAGGCAATTTTTAAAGGCATTCTCTACAGAGGAACAATTTTATTAAAAGCAGAGGAATCGGTGCAATGGATTACCCTGTGTGGGGACTGCTCATCCTGTGGATCAGGTAAACTGTGGGGATCATGAATGATGCTGGAAGAAAAGACCTGAAAGGTTAAAACAAAAAAATGTCCATGGTAGCAGGCTCTGGAGCACATATCAGATCCCACAGCTGTGGGACGCTGCACAAAGACAAATCAGTGAGTAGCAAAGTGACAATATGAAACTGAAAAGAGCATATACAATGTAAGAAAACTAGTGATAAAGCTAAATTTCTATCAGCCTGTGATCAATGATTTATAATATCAAGGAAAGCCAAGTATAGCAAAATAATATAAGGGCAAAAACAAAATTGAAATTAAAGTTAATGATAGTCACGCAATTCTTTGTCTTTTTCATACTGTTTCTCATCCAAAGTGAAACACTCGTAACAAATGTCTTGTACTCTCTGCTTTTGCATAGCCATATCAACAGCTCTTAGGAACTTACACATCCCTACACTATTAGGGAGACTGTGTACATTAGAGAGAAAAGAGGAAGAAATCATTGAATTTAGCTCTGATAGCCTCAGAAAATTTAAAATGCACCAAACAATTCAGTAATTAGTGAAATACCTAAAGATTTGCAAAATATCCATGGAAATGGGCCAACGTGGACTCTATTTGGAAAGCCCTTTGAGGAAATAGGGATTGAGTGTTATCTTTAAAGGAGGAAACCAAATCTCCTTTTCAAGAGCTATTCAATGAGTGGTTAGCTAGAAGCAGGATTACGTAGTAGAATAAGCAAGTGACATTGGAATGCTTGGGCTTCAATTCTCACTTCATATCTGACTGGTCCTGTGATCTTGAGTAGGTCTCTTCTATAATCCTGGGTCATCATCTATTTCCCCGAGTTGTTAGTTGGTGTGAACCCCCTCTTCCCCCCCAGAGGCATATTTCAGGTGAATATACAATGCCAGTGTCAGGTATTATTCAACATCCTTTCCTCGAGTGGGGGCTTTCACAAAAGCTTCATTGCACATGGAGAGAATGAGTGTGATTTGCTGGTGATCACAAGTTTAGACAGCAGGAAAGTCACATTAAGGACTCCAGGATTCCTCCTAATTTAACCACCAGGTATGATTCAGCTACCAGTAGTAGAAGAAGGACACTGTCAGATATCATTTTCTATAATCGGGCAAGAAACTGAAGCTTTGCTTCAAGACCTTGGCAGGTGAGGAACAAGGTTGCCGCTGGTTTCTTTCCAGCACTTTGTTTTTAAATGTAGTTGTTTGTTTGCGTTCTTTGAGTCTACACAATCTGTTCTTTGATTTGGGATCTCAAGCAGTTTGCTACTGCTTCACGGCTTTGAAGATCAACTTTAAAAATGAAATCAACTTGCTGTCACAGGCTGTAAGCTTTAAGACAGCCAATATTTGCAGGCATTGCAAATAGAAGAAGGTCCTCGACTTTGTCTTCAGAATCCTTACTCTGAGGCCTGGCCAAACTGGGTACTCCTGGGCAAGGGCTTTCATCTTAAACACCAAAGTATTTTCTAAATGTAAGATTTTCCTTACTGCCTTTGTATAGTAGGAAGCACAAAATTCACTATTTAAAGGTGAGTGCTATAGATATTGATGGAAAGTTAAAAACAATGTTAGGATTATCTAATTTACATAAACTTGTAAATGGACCAATTCTCTCTAATCCCTAGTAAATATCTTCTCTCCTATGAGAAAAATTCATTTGAACTACTAGAACGTTAGCATCTTATGGTTAAAAAATCTCCATAGTAAGCTATCTAACCCACGAGCTCTGTTTCATTTGATGACTGAATCCTCACTGCAATGGGCAGGCCACTCCAGGGATGGTAAACACACTATCTTCAAAAGCTAAGGAATCTTCTTTCAGAGAGCTATACATGGGGATTCCTGGTATTGAGATACTCTATGTTTCTTCTGTGTACCTTGTATACATCATTGCTATAATGTGATATTTATTTATCAAGCAATTTTTAAATTCTATTTGTGACTTTTATTCATGTTATAAAATCTGGCTTATGTTTCATGTCTTCCTTAAAGTTGACTAGGATTGGTCTCTCCTTTCCCGATGTTTTTGTCCCTCCTTATAAAGCTGATAACAATTTATCAACCAAACCTTGGTCTCTTTTCTAGGTGCTGCAAGGAATGGGAACTTCTCTCTTGGTCACCATGTTATTTCGTAGTTAACAAAGGAAAGGGTATATTTTTTACCTCATTGCTATTGAGGAAATTAGAACATGCAAGTGGGTCAGTTAAGGCTAAAGAAGTAATAAATACATCATACCCTTCACTGCATAATAAAACATGAACCTAGAAACAGTTCATCATGCATCTTCCATTGATGGTTGACTTTCCAATGACACACATACCTTTATGTGATTAACAATTTACACCATTTTACTTTGCATGTATATATGTCTTCTCTAGATAGACTATGTAATAAATACACTTAGCCTAGGTTAGAATGATGACCTAACCCCACAAATACTTGTGCCAAACTATTATTTTGGTCTACTTTTTGAGTATGATTGGGATTGTTTCCTTTCTGCTTGGTGCAACCAATCTGGAACTATCTTTCTAATTCCTAACTTACTGGCAGGTTGAACTGACTGTGGAGTTATTTGTGCAGAGAGCCTTGTACTTAGAGATGCAGAATCTGCAATCTTCTACTACACAGATAGAAAAAGACTAGATAAGCTGCTGGGGACCATGCAGAATCTCAGCAGGACTAAAAAATATTGATGGACTTCATTTTGCTGAGTGCAGTGCTTAAGCACATAGTTATTTAGGGAAAATTGTAGAAAATCACTCCACTTGGTATTGTCATTGATTTATGGAGACATGTGGAGTGTATGTGTATACACACATACAAGTGATCCAGAAAGAGTCTAATCAACTGTTTTTAAGAGTTTTTGTTGATTTTTACCCTAAAGTATCTAGGAATCTTGAAGTAAAATATGGCTAAATTAGTTAAGACAAACCATTTTTTTTTTTTTCACATGCAGATACTGGGAGTTGAACTCAGGACCTCCCGCTTGCCGGGCAGGCGCTTATGCCGCTGAGCTATATCACCAGCCCAAGACATACCATTTTTAAGGCATTCTAACAAACATAGATTTAATCACCAGAATATTTGCTCATGTTATATTATCTCGAAGGAATGTCTCTTTCCCAATACTCCCTGTTAGGAGTATTGATTGCCCAACCTCAGTTGTCAAGAACCAGTCACCACCAGATTCTTTGGGAACCTCCTCGCAACTCCTAAAGCACATGGTTCCACTTCATGGCAATCAGTACACCCGGCTTTCTAGATCCATTTGTGTTTAGTACAGTGCAATTTTGGATTTGTTCTTGCATAAGTTATAGTATTTTTCCTAGTTCCAGGTATGATAGGGCCCTCAGAAAATCTTTCAGGACTTTTATTCATGGAGCATAAAACTGGGATCATGGACATTTTTTGTAGAAAATAATGAAACTGATTCACTGACACACAGCACATAGAGGTCAGGGAATTCTGGATCCCATTCTACCACCAGGGAATGGTCATGGTCACATCTTGCCAGCTTGCATCTAGATGTAAGAGCAAAGCAATTTAATATTGGTCAGTTTTAGCTCTAAGACCTATGAGCAGATGTCACATGATGTAGTGATCAGAGAATTGTTATTCTTACATAATAAGTGAAGAGGGGGCTGGTGAGATGGCTCAGCGGCATAAGCGCCTGCCTGGCAAGTGCGAGGGCCTGAGTTCGACTCCCGGAACCCACATACGAAAAAAGGGCCGGTCATATCGCTCAGCGGCACGGGCGCCTGCTGGCGCGCAAGGTCCTGAGGTCGACCCCCGGTAACCACAAAAAACAAAACAAAACATAATAAGTGAAGAAATAGTAAAATGACCCAGACTCAGAAAGACAAATATTACATTTTTTTTCTAATATGTAGAATCTAAAAATGATGACATGAAAGTAGAAGAGACTCATATAAGAGGAAAGGAATAAGAGGGAGAGTTTGGGGTGTAAGGGAGGGTAATGGGGTGATGGGCATAATCAAAATATATGCATTGAAATCCAATACTGTAAAATGAATAGGCACTAATAATAAAAGAGGAAATTAATAAAATAACAAAAAAGGTACATATTAATAATTCAAAGAGGGAGGGGGGAAAAGTGAAAATGCAAACAAACAAAACCAGTAAGGTAAATAAATTTACCTCATAACCTTAGTGACTGAGGGTTGTATATATAAGCTCGATAGGTTACAGTGGAGCAGGTATGGTACAAATGCCTATGAAAAAAATTGAAAAGTAAACTGAATGCAGTATAAATATGTTTGCATGGGACTAGGCATGTAGCTCAGTGATACAGCATTTATCTAATATGCACAACTCCCTGGTTTTGATCTACAACACCGCAAAAAATAATAGTTATATTTTTTTCAGACTTTCAATACATTTCACCATCAGTCTCCTACTTAAATTGTACTATCTCTATTGATAAATGACTTCAATCCAAGAGTTTCTTTTAGCTCATCTCTTTGGAACTTGGAAATTTATTTGCTCATAAAACAGTACTGTAATTGCATGTTAGATTCACATCCAACATTCTATTAAACCCAAAATCATGTTAACCATGTTTTTGGAACCCAAGATAGAGACATGGGATTTCAAGTTAAAACAATAGAAAAATGATGATGACAATAATAACTGAAACTTATACAGCTGGGAACTGTTCTAAGAGCTTTACCTGTGTTCATTTATTCTTTATGAAAGCCCAGTAAGGAAGGTATTATTTACAGCACTTTTCATAGATGATACACAGAGAGGCTAGAAAAGCCTGTTTGGGATCCAGAGCTAATAAATGAAGCAGCAAGACTGGAGTCCCAGCAGTCTGATTCTGGAACCTATCTCATGGCCTCTGTGCTTTATTACGTCTTGAGAACAGAAAGCCCCAGCTTCATTTCACAAGACCATGCTTACTGAGGCAATGATATGCATTAGATTCAGTCCTCCTTCGAGCTTCTAGGAGGAAAGGGTTAAAGAAGACCTATTTCCAAACCAATGTTAGAAAGTTTCTTGGCTTAATAAAGAGTACTAAGGCAAACATGGTGGTTTTGGATCAGGGAAGAGAGGAGAGCTTGAACATGTGGGGCTAGGGATCTAGAAAGGAAAAGACAGCACACACATGTGAAAGAGGCACACAGATAGTACTTGGTACAGGACATGAGCATGTAACATTGTGAATACTGGGGCTTGGAGAATAGTGGGTAGGTGTTGGGGACCTTTTCTCTCTTCTTTCATGTATCAGGGGATGTTGGCATTTAAACAGATTTTCCTCATTCTGACAAAACTCTGCTCGTGAAGGAAGGATCTGTGTGGTGACAGGTCAGTTATGAAGGTCTATGGCAACAAAGAAAAAGGGAAAGATGAAAAGAAGGAGATACGTCTCCAAGGAAATTAAGAGTAGGAGAGTGTTGTGACCATTTAATGAAGGTGGTTTCATGTGTCCATGAGAGGAAAGCTCCTGAAGTCCAGACCAGCTGCTAACTTCAGCTAGCAGCAATTGCAATAACGTCAGGTGCAGAAAAATAAGTTTGTTGGCAAAGTCTGAAACAAGACAGGTTACTACAGTTCAGGCAAAGTCAAAGACCATTTTCTGTTGTATTTCAGATGAATTACAAGTTCCAAAGAGTATTTTAGACTTAGACTAGAGATGTTTGACTCAAGCAGACAGTTCTGCGGCTTTAGAAGTAAGGCCAGGTCATCTTGTTGTTTATAAGCAGTAGAAGCTTGAGCAAGTCACAAACTGTCCTGAAGAAGACTTTTTCTTAATAAAATGGAGATAATGATTACAACCAATCTCTACTGTAAGGACCAAAGAGATAAAAGACATAACACTGTATCATCAATTATGATGACTTTAATAGCATGCCAAATTATTTTAAGATAGCATTGAAGCTTCTAGAAATAAAACATTTGTTTCTATCCTTGCCATCTACCAAGGCTTTTCATACAACTCAGTTTTACTCTTCAGAAAACTCTAAAAGTTGAGTCATTTCAACCCAACTGACTTTTTTGTTTGGATGGGTACAGTGTAACAACGATCTGGGTGAAGCATTTTTCTTTACCTATACGTGGCATTGTAAGAGTATGATACACTGGAAACCTAAAGCTATTTTAATTTTAGGGATGTGAGAAAAGTAAAATTAATGAGTTTCTCACTGTCAGTGTTTTTGCATCTGAAATTTCCTGTGTTGAATTTATTTAAGAAATGGAATAACCTTGGTTCAAATAGAACATTCCTGTAATTAAATGAAAATGACAATGAAAACACTTCGACAAGATAATACAGTGATACAAACATTTGGTACCAAACAGTTCATATGCCAGAATTAGAATCAAATAAACACTTGTTCTGCCTTCAGAAGCATTACAGAAAATATGGAAGACCTTTTGAGAGAGAGAGAGAAAGAAAAAAAAATATTTTTTAACATGTGTATCTTAGCTTGGTTACAAGAACTAAGAAACCAACACAACCTAGCAACATGACAGCCCAAACTGGCCAACAATAAAATAAAAAGGGGAAAAAAGTAAACCTTCAATGCCAGATCCACCTCAAGTGGAAATTTTCTTGGTGCTTGAGCACCAGAGTCAACAAAATCTCTGGAGAAATTCCCCAGGCTCAGTAATACTGGGAAAAAATACTCAAACAATTATAGTTTTTGTTTGTTTGTTTGTTTGTTTGTTTTTTAAATAAGAGTACCATGCAGAAAATGATTGAAGGATTGTGAGGGCTGGGGATTGAAAGAGAAGGAATGGAGGAAGGAGAGACTAGTAGGCCAGTGGGATTTTACTGCAAGTGGCTAACGGAGATGTGTTGTTCAGGCTTACAAATGAACAGCTCATTATTCCCCACCTATTTTCCTTGGTGAGTATTCATTACCTGAAAGGAAAACTCCACAGGCTGTTCAACAGAATTCACCAGGATCCAGTTCCCCATCATAATTGGAATTATGTGAACCCCCATGAGCATAAATGGATTATGAGGGCTCTGGGCTCATCATCCGTAGGGTGGGAGTAAGCCACAGTCCTTTGTTAACCTAGGGTGATGATGGAAACAACTCGTGCTTTGGATAGGCTGCAAACCCTGCAAAATCAGACAGAAAACTCGTTTCTTCCAAGTAATGCTTAGATGGTTTAATCTAAAGCCACCTACATCATATACTCGGTTCATCTACTACTATAATGCAGAACACCATTTAATTAATGGAACATGAAGAATGTCCAATACAAATTTGCCTATTTATACAGTACTCTGCCATCTACAGAGCACTTTCACACTGAGTCTAATCTTTGAAACTCACAATATCACAGCTAAAAAGGTCTAATGTAATTATTCCAGACACACAAATCAAACCCCTGAGGTTCAAGAGCTCCAAGTGACTTAACCAAAGTGGTATCCGTGACCACAGGGTTTATGTGCGCTGGCCACGTTCCATGGCTCCCTTCACCTAATGCTGCCTCATCTTTTATTGTGAAAGCATAACACTTTTTGAGGAGGGAAAAATACACTAGAGTATCCAAAGCAAAGCTGAGAAGGATCAGGTCAGGTCAGCAAGTGGTATATTAGAAAAATGACCTGCAGTGACCCTTTTCTTGAAGGAATTTTCTTGAGGTAACCTCTAGTGCTCAGATGGCCCCTACTAAACCCACGTACATGGGTGGATGTGACGTTTATTCTGAAGTCCTTGCACAAATTGGGAGTGATGTGAATGTCGTCTTTGTCTCATACCCACACCTCTTTGTTGTCACTTAGAGGTATGCAAGGGGGACTCAGGGGAGTGGTGGGAATAGCTTCTCTTAACCTTACAAGGGCTTCAGTACCAGCTGTGTCCTGAGGAATAAACATACTAAATCAAACAAAACTCAAGGGAGGGCAAGAGCACAGGAACAAGTGAATCTGGTCTTCTCTCCTGTTTACAGTCTCTCCCAGCAAATATTTTGTTACTAATGAAAGATCCATTCATGAAGTCCTATCTCCCACTTAAGAAGGCCCTTTCCACCAAGCACCACAGCAGAAGCTCCTTACAGATCACGCCAGGTTCTCTGATACAGGAAGTTCAAACTGAGGACCACAGCTGGCATCCCAAGGTAGACAGCATCCGGCCCCGCGTGGGCCCAGTGACATCAGGATGGGAGCTGAGGGTGGGGAATGTACAGTCCTCACCTCCACGCTCTGCTGCAAGTGAGCGTACACAGGGAATCCAGGGTAGAGTGAACAGTCTGAAACAGCAGCCCTGGTTGTGTAAGAGGAAGGGCAAGTGGGTGAAAGGAAGTAAATATTAGTTGAACATCCATTATGGGCCAAGCATAAGGTCAGACACTGACATGTTATCTTATTTAATAAATGTCACTGTGCTGGTTGGTACATATTAGCCACAGTTAGGCTCAGGGCAGCGATGATAAGTGACCGACTAGATATAAATGCAGAGGAAGTGGCAAAGAGATTTGTACTGAGATTGTAATGACTCCAAACACTGTCTTCAGTCCTTCCTAATTTTTTTTCTTTTTTTTTTTGTGGGTACCGGGGGTCGACCTCAGGACCTCACGTGCCAGCAGGCACCCGTGCTGCTGAGCGATATCACCGGTCCTTTTTTCGTATGTGGGTTCCGGGAGTCGAACTCGGGCCCTTGCGCTTGCCAGGCAGGTGCTTATGCCGCTGAGCCATCTCACTGGCCCCGGTCTTTCCTAATGATTTGCTAAGTTTATGCACCCAAGCTTCAGCACATTATGATACAAAGAGAAGTGGTTTTGCTCCCAAGCTTAGAAACTATTGGCCTTCTTCTGCCAAATACAGGCACTGTATAAGACATTTTCTAAGGAATATTTTACTTGTGTTAGTGCTCCTTCTCTGTGGAGCTCCAGGGGCTACTGCGATCTGAATGTAGCAAGACAACCACGGTTTCGAGGTTGTTTCCCACAACATACCAGTTTGTCATAGATAACCCTTCATGGACCTCCTTCATTCCATGGGTAACCTTATTTCCTTAGACCTTAGTTGCCTTGTTAGTAAAACGGACACAATAAACTAACTGCCCTAGCTTATGCACAAATTTGTAGGGAGAATCAAATGAGTTTGTAATACATTATGTGTATGCAAATAATTATTTTCAAAATATTATTAGCATGTGCGTTCCTGCAAAGGGTAGTTTGTGGGGTTCCTGATTACTCACAATACATACATAGGACTTTGGGTGAGGTTCTGTATCGGGTATTACTGCCCCAGGTGACCAGTTGAGGGTCTGACTGGTGATCATTGTCCACCTTGAAGTATAATAGAAAAACAGATTGATTCTAGGACACTTGTGTACGACTAAGGGCACGATAGTTTACTTCCTCCAACATAAGGCCATATTATATCTATATTATCACTCCTTGCCAACAAACCTTAGATGTAGGGAAAGGATACTTTATTTTACAAATGAGGACATATAGACAATATTAAAATTAGAAAAATCTTAGACATGACTTAGTTTTACCTTTTTTGATTTAGGAAAACTGAAACACAAGTATTAGGAGACATGAACAAAGATAGAAAATATAAAGATAATTTCTCAACTTTCACCTAATGGTTCAAAACATTTGCTTCTTGAAAATTTTACTTAAATTTACATTCACTGATCTGAAACAAATTACTCAAAGACCTTTTAAAAAAATTCTTCTCTTTTTTTGTATTGCTTCGATTTTTAAGAACCGATAAACAGGAGTCAGGACAAGATAAACTTCACAACCCATCTAGGGTAAAGAAAGCATATTAAAAGTTTACTTTTGATCTCATTCCTATATGAAGATACTATTATGCCCTTTAGCAGAAGTCAAGAAAGATGAGGTTTAGAGAGATTGGTTAACTCAAAAGTCACAGAGTTAACTGAAGGAAGAGCCCAGTTTTGAGCCTAGTTCTGCCTGATTTTTTTTTTTTTTGTGTGGGTACCGGGGGGACGACCTCAGGACCTCACGCGCCAACAGGCACCCGTGCCGCTGAGCGATATCACCGGCCCCTTTTTCGTATGTGGGATCCGGGAGTCGAACTCAGGCCTTCGCGCTTGCAAGGCAGGCGCTTAAGCCGCTGAGCCGTCTCACCGGCCCAGTTCTGCCTGATTTTAAACTCTGCACTAATCTCTATCTTCTGTTCCCCTCCTCTGCAACCAAGCGATAGCACCTGGTGATGGATACGTCCAACAAATTCAAGGTTTGGAGAACTGGTTGGGCATTTTTGGAGTTAATCTATTCAATAGTTGGTGATTTCCTGCTAACATAGATTCTTTCTTCTCATCTTTCTTTCTCACCACAACAACAAAATACCTTTTTTAGTCTACTTTATACAGATACACTCTTTTTGCTCAATTGCAAATTCTGTTTTAGAAACTTTAAAACCCCTTGGAATAACACATGAAGTAATTGCAGGAAAAAGAAATCACTATTGGCAGAGCTCCTCTCAGCAAGGTTGAGAATATGTACTTTTCTTTGTCACACTGAGGAGTTTCCAAATATAGGGGTTCTTCTGAGAGAAGGGCGACACTTCCCGACTCAAGGTATTTCTATCAATATTCAGAGGCCAAGGTTTTCCTGAGATCCTGTGGGCTGTTAAAATCCTTATATTGATAGATATGCATATTAATTTACATATAATGCTTTCCATATGATGGAACCCAGCAAATAATATTTCTTTAATTCTTTCTCTAGAACTGCCTCTTTCCAGCTACACATATTACTCATTTAATCCTGTGTCCTAGAGTGTGTTTCCACATTTTTTGCTTGGATTCTTTTGTTCCTCTAAATCAGGATGATGCAAATCTTTTTCTACATGAATTCCATCTATTAAAGCTCAGTTTAGGCCTCTCTTCCTTCAGTAATTCCTTTGGAGGGCCGGGGATAAAGCTCAGCGGCACAAGTGCCTACCTGGCAAGCGCAAAGTCCTGAGTTCAATTCCCAGTACCAAAACAAACAAACAAACAAAATAATAATAATAATAACAATAATTCCTTTGGAACACAGAAGAAGATAAATATTTTTTTCTGTATTCTTTTATAAAATATGATGACTATGAGATATTTAAAGGTAGATATGATATAATTTCTCTTTTCCAGTACTAAGATAGCATTACAGTGTTTTATTTTTTTGTGGGTACCGGGGGTCGAACTCAGGACCTCATGCGCCAGCAGGCGCCCGTGCCACTGAGCGATATCACCGGCCCTTTTTTCGTATGTGAGTACCGGGAGTCGAACTCAGGACCTCACACTTGCCAGGCAGGCCCTTATGCTGCTGAGCCATCTTGCTGGCCCCTACAGTGTTTTTTTGAATATTAGATTACATCAATCTTTTTCATAAAAAAATCCTCTAAAATTATCAGAAATAAGTATGTCTTAAGTATTATGGACTTTATCTCTTTCTATGTTGCTAATATTTTTTATCTTACATTACTGTTATTTGAGTACCACTGCATCCTTCCCAGTAGACTATAAGTTATGCACATAAAATAGTCTAATTGTTTTCTGTATAAAAACAAAAAACAAACAAAATAAAACCCTTGGTATTTAGTTAATAGAAATCACTTAGTAGGGATTGAACCCATTCACCACAGAAACACTGTTTTACAGAGATGGCTTAGAACTGTCCCATGGTCTGCTGGAATCCCAAGCTATCTGAACAGATGGCAGGAGACATCACTCTACTCCTAGGCTGCATATACTCTATTAAAAATCGAGTCAAGGAAATTTGGCTTCTTTTGGAGGAGTCCATAACTAACTTACACTTCATTTCTTATAAAATATCAGAGAGCTTCAAAGAGGTTGGTTTTCAGATTTTTAGAATATATATCCAGCAATATGATATTCTCTCTCTATGGCATCCAGTACTGGGATGGTATTCCCAGCTGATGAATCTGTAGATTCAATACTTATTTAATTGAATTGAGTATTGTAAAAAAAGGTGAAGAAATGACTGTTTTAGAGCCTCAAAGCCTGTGATATCAGAGTGTAAGAGTAAAATGCACTGAATCCAGTGAGGCAAATTCTCTAATATTTGTCACAACCTAGCTATGTTGTCCACGGGTACGCCTTCTATCTCTGAAACTTAGATTCCCTCCTCTGTAAAATATTTGGGGTGATATTCAACTTCTGACTCTATCCACTTATAGTTCTAAAAGGATCCAATGCAGTAGTGTTCAAAATTTCTCTCCTATCCATTCTGAATGCTCAAATTTCCTTCTTTTTATACCCAAGCTGGAAGAATATATTTTCAGTAGTTAGTTTTATACCATACACCATCCATAGGGATGGTATTTCTTACCAAATGCTGATCCCTTAAATTAAAGATACCTTTATGCCATAAAACAAGCCTGAAAGATGAAGTCAACGCACTTGGAATCCTTCACAATAAAAGGTTAATCTCCTAAAGGGTAACTTTACCAAACACTGTATGAGGACATTTATTCCATTTCTTAGTCCGGCTCTGTGTGTGGCTGCAGGAAAGTTGTTGACTACTAAACGTTAACCAAACACCCTATTTTAAGAAGAATATGCAGCTCCATCTGTATGGTGTCTGGACCTGAAACTATCCATTTTTCGAACATTAAGCTGAGCCACACGAGAAAATTACTACAGTGATAATATTTCCAGGGCACCATGAGTCACTGTCCAAAGTCTAAAATGGGAAATAAATAATTTGTGAAGATTTGTTGGCACACTAAGGAAGAGAGTGCTCTACTGTTGGGGCTCGGTAGTAGTCTTCAGAGTTAACACTGGGAGAAATGCTCCATTCCCTAAAAAAGTGGGGATGTTAGCTTTATTTTAAATACTACTTTAGATGTATGAATAAGGAAGTAAGAGTGGGCAGATGCCAGTATCACCAATAATTATCAAGTTGAGCTGCTGTAAAAGCAACGATGCGGTTTGCTTGTGATGGGAACAGGCATTCTTCGGAGGAAGAATAACCAGGGCTGCTCCACCCAGAAACCAGCCAGAAAAAGGGCTGGGGATCAAAGGCCTCCATCCAGATTCAAACCTCAGGCCACCCAGAAAGAAAGGGGTTCCTATCAGAACAGGCCCAGTGTCACAGCTACTTGGGGAGATTGCTTAGTCCCCGCGGGAAGGAACAGAAGCACTGTCTGCACTTCACTATCTGAAACCTTCCTTTGCTGCCAACTTCACCCAAAAGGAAAAAAAAAAAAAAAAAAAAAAAAAAGGAAAAGACAAAATAAAAACAAAACAACTCCAAAAGATTACAGAGGCAATGGCAACATGCATGCCAACACTAGTTTGTTCAAATCTAAGCTTCTTTTGATATTATTACCCAACAATTTTTTCTACAGTTTTGGTCTTTTCATAGGTGAAGAGAAAAGAAGGATAAAAAAAAAAAAAAACCAAAACATTATTTATTCTCCTAGACGAGCCATGCTGGTGTAAACAAAAATAATAGTTACGTTGCTGAATTCTGAACCCTCACAGCACTGCCACAGAAAAAAATTTTAATGGTGAGCCAAAGAGTCTCGCAAAACATATAATGAAGCCATAATAAAATGGGATAGTTATCCTGCTGCTTCGATTAGACCACTTCCATTCAATAGTGGTAACTAATGACTTGTTTTTCCCTTAGTACTAGAGCCCTATTACTGTGCCAAACACAACATACCTCATATTATTTTCCTAGCCATGCTTGCCTTTCTCATTGATGACTGCTATTTGATATTTATGAAATCACATAAAAATACTGTATAATCCTTCTGCTACCCCCTCCCAAATTGCGTAAAATTATTCAGAGGACAATAGAATGATGTACACTCCAACGCATGTGTCCTTTTCTCTAACCACTTCTCAAAGTCTCTCTCTCCTCTTGCTTACTCTCTCTGGCTAAATAACCCTCTCTCTGTACTGGGGAGATAATTGACTGTGGAATATGATAACATTTATTAAAAAACAGGTCACACAGATTGCAATTTGAGAGTTTTCCTTTATCCTCTTATTTATTCTCATCCAAAGGGAATGCATAGTATTCTTTCTTGCAAATCAGAAATGTTGAGTCTTAATTACTCCTTTAGATTTAACCCGCTGAGAAAAATCCCTTGCAAATGTGCCCTTGGCCCCGGAGATTGCTAAGATTTGGAAAACTTGCTTTAGATTACTCATTTAGAATACAGTGTGATGACAGTATCATTTGAATAGTATTTTCTGTGTTAGACTTTTATTTTTCCAGAAAAATCATTAACTGGACATTAAGTTTTGTGTTAGAAGTTGTGATCGAAAAATTAAAAAACAGAACTGTTATTACAAATCTCTGTCATGGAGTAGACATGAAACTGACTTGAAGTTAGTGCTTTTTATTTAATGGGTTGTCTGTTACTGTCATTCTACTCAACTGAAGTTAAAAACAAAACAAAACATAACAAAACAAAACAAAAAAAAACCAAGCAAAGCAACAGAGAATCACCCAAAAGAGACATGATAAATCCGTGGGAATTCTTCCAACATTCTGAGGTGTACCCTACGCAAATAATTTCTGTTGTAAAACACATATCCAGATTCACTGGGTTGGATTTTCACCTTTTAAGGGGACTTCAAGGCACGTCACAAGGGGTCTAGTCCTCGAGCTGTAGAATCATTCAACTTTCATTTCTAAATCTAGGCCAGACGCTGGGTGGAGCAGGTGACTCTGGAAGCACATTGTGACGAAAACCAAACAAAACTTAAGTCCTTTACTTGCTAGCAGCCTCTTAATGTAGAATTCTTGGATCAGTCTAGACTTCCTTCCAGAGTCCCACATAAGTTCATTTTGTGTCAGTCTGTTACTGAAATCCCATCAACAATGAACTCAAATCAGGGTTCAGAATTCACTTCAACAGGCATTTAGTGAGTGGTTATTATGTCATTTGGGAGATACTAAGTTAATAACTAAATGTTTATTACTTCAACTGAAGAACATATTCTCTCACCCCAGGACATCCACTCATCTGTCACTGTAATAAATTAAAACAAAAAAAGAAGAAATAAAAAAAAAAGAATTTTTAGATTCTGATGTATCAGCAAGAGTACATAGGATACTGATTTACCGAGTAATCCCTGCCCTCCTACTCTTCACTCACAGGGACTAAAGGTCCCTAGAGACTCAAGTAGGATTGTCTGCCTGGCGCTTTTACTTGCAAATACAGCTCTCATGTGGTTCAGAATGCCCTGTATGAGCATGTCAAAATAATCTGACAAAGTCTGTTCTCACAAAATTTGTGGGGAGAGTAGAACCAACCATTCTGGAAACCTCTCGAGAACAAGCTGTCTTGTGAAAGTTATATTCCACAACTTCAGTGAAAAGTATTTAGAAACACATGCAAACTCTCGGTGTTTTTCTACATGCAACCATCAGCTTCTTAAACTGCTTCCACTGTGCCCAAAAACCTTTCTAACAACTGAGAAAGTGGGTTCTGAAAGCTTAGAGAAATCAGAAATACATTCTTTTTCCTTCCAGATATCTATGGAATTAGTGTCAAACACACACATACACACACAAACATTTATTTTTTCTGGTAGTGGTACCCAGGGCTTTCACACTGAGCTACATCCCCAGCCCTTTTTATTTTAAGACAGGGTCCCTTTTAATTGCTAAGTTGCCCAGGCTGGGCTTGAACTTTCAATTCTCCTGCCTTAGCATCCCGGAGTACTGCGATTACAAGCATGTACCACCATGCCTGGCCCATAAAACACATATTGTAAAAATAGAGTTTAAACATGGAGTCCATGAAGTTTACAACTAGGAATAGGGATTATTTCAATCTTACTAACTCTTCCGCTAAGTATTTGGTTTGAGAGACCACTGGTTGCCAAGAACCAGAATTGGGTACTCAGCTGGGATATCTGCATTTATCTCTATTCTCCAGCTTTATTTTCCAATTCTGTTCTCTAGGCCTAGTGGACTCTGAGTGAATGACTTCAGGCCTTAGTTTCCTTGCCTATTTCTTCTCCCACTAAAGTCTTTGAGGACAGAGACTATCTTCTCCATGTTTGATCTGCAACAACAAAAGGCTGGGATGGGGCTTGTATATGGTAAATGCTAAATAAGTGTCCGTGGAACAAACAAGAAAAACTAGGCTTTGAACCATACACTATATAAATTCCCCTCCAAAGATGAATTTAGCTTGTTCAAGAAAACATCAGGGTGGTCGCTTGAATGGCTGAGAAAAGGAATGGGAAGGAAGAAAGCTTTGATTCTCAACACTGAGATGCGAAGTGTTGCCTGATACTTTCTTCTTATGAAGGTTTATATAACCACACTTTATATGGTATATTTTCAAACAGTCTTTTGTACAGATCCCCCTAAAAATGTATCTTCTGGTGAACTAGACTAAAATAGGTAGTGGTGTTTTAGTCTAATGAAAGTATGCAGTTTATCTCTACAGCAAAGACAGTAAGGCCTGCTGGGAAAAGAGAAAAGGAGATGGGGAGGAGGGGAGAGGAAAAGAGGGGAGGACAGTGGAGGGGAGGGAAGGAGAGAGAGACAGAGAGAGGGAGGGAGAATATGAATCAGAATCAAAAGTTTAAAGCCTTCAAGTTAATTTCCATGATCAAAAGCAAAAGAACAAAAAAGAAGAGCACTAATATACTGAAGAGGCATCAGCCAAAGACGGACCTGTGAAGATTTCCTTGACAAATAACTCTAAGCAGTATACTGATGTATTTTGCAATTATATCCCTGCCATTTTTGTAAATTTTGTGTCTGTATTACTTGCATTTGTCAAAAGAGTGATGGATTCTTTCTTTTGGAATGTTATTTCTCACCCCACCTGATTTTATTTTAATATATTTACGCTATTAGAATAAGCTATCTAGAAAAAACTACCATGGGGAACAAAATTATGTGAAATCTAATATGTGTAAAATGAGAGTATTCATTCCCTGCAAGGAGATGACAAATTTTTGTATACAGTAGTTATTCCTATTATTTACTTCTAAAAGCTCACTTGGCTGAAGCCATTTCCACCAGAGAGTGGGGTCACTACTGTTTACAGGGTTGTGATCTGCCACTGCTCAACATTACAATAGCAGTTACATCAGCAACAGCTCACTGTTACCTTTTCTCCTCAAATTATAGTCAAAAAGTGTCATGGAAGCCACAGTGAAATCCTTACACGATTCATAGGGTCTGTACAAAGAGCTGCGTTTCAGCAGCGCTGTGGCAGCTGACTCATCTGGGTTCTGTTTAGACGGGTTAGTGCCTGAGTATGACTGTCACCAGGTCTTGTGTACTGGACTGTGCAGTTCCCTGCCCTTAAGTGGTTCACCATGTTTGTGACAGTATATCTCATTCACAAAGATTAAAATAACCAACAGATCTTTAGGACTAGGGAGAATTATGCGAAGACTAAACATTTACAAATCCCTGTTGGTTCTGTTACCAGGTCATACTGGGTAATGCTAGGTCAACAGCTTGCCTCAGATCGCATGCAAGAGAGACACTTCTGGGACTTTTCTCCATCTGGACCGAGGGAAAGCTCAGAAAGAAGTGCACACGTGGACTGATTTCTATGGAAGACAGGAGTCAGGAGAATAAGCAAATAAAACAGAGGAACGCATGGGGAATAGGCTACACACAGCAAAAACAAATATAGAGGAGACTTGAGGGCTTGAGATAAAACAGGAATAAGTCAAAAGTAGAGTTTACAAGGAGCGACCAAATATTTGTTCACACCAATGAGTGCTATTGTTGAAGCATGAGGTTCTCTGGAAAGAGTTGTTTTAATACTATCTCTGGAGAAGCAGAAGCAGATAAAGCTTAATTCATCGGTTGTTGTCACAGAAACAACTTACAGAATCCCTAAACAAATATGTGATTGGAAGTGGTGAGACTTGAACCCTGAAAGAGGCAAAACATTCTGGGGGCCCTAGGGTAATGCAGTGGTCATCAGACCATGGATTTCCTTTGTTTCATTTGTTTTGCCATTGACTGGTCAAGTGACCTACTAACTAAATGAAACTATGCATGCTACTAGCACAGACTATGTCTTATAGAAGTGATGCTAGATGCGGCACCAGCCCGTTGGAATGCTTTCCCTTTCCAGTCTCTTCAATCCCAATCCCAGCCACCTTTTGTACCAGAAGAAATGCCCTTGCATCAAAAATGCTCCTTGAAAACACACCTGAATCAACCCTAAGTCAGCTAGATATCCAGTAGATTTTATCTTTTACTACTTTGAGATGTCAACAATGTATGTGTCTTAGTAACGTCTAGATATAGTACACACTAAATAAATGAGTAAGCAAGAAAGGCAAGGAGAGAGGGAGGAAATAAGAAATACTGATTTCTAAGGCAGTACCCAGAGCAGAAGAAATATTTTTAAACAAATATGGGTTGAGAAGGAAGGAAATGAAGCTTCAGGGGTCCCCACTTACATCAGACCCTTCTAAGGACCTGAGAAGTACCCAAGCAGTGTGTACATAGCTGCCTTTCTGCTCTGACTACCCTGTCACATGCTTATGTGGGAGCAGTGTTGGAACAGTTATGAGAATTTGGAGGCTTTGTTAGAGGAAGTTGCATTGGGTATACATTTAGCAGAGTGTGGTGGAATACATTTACATGGTCTGCAGTCACTGTGGTATGTGCTTATGTCACTGCCAGCTGTCATTGTGTAAGAATGAGCTCCTTAGATGCTTTGAAATACCTTGAGCTTACTAACCTCCTCACTCAGTGATGTGTGGGGCCGGAGTCATGTCACATGAATGTATCCCATAACACTGACTGCTCATCTTGATGGTCAGCTTTACTGGCTTGATAGTAGGACATTAGTAGAGCACACTTCTGGATGTGGCTGGGTGGGTCATGAAGGCATGACCTTGGGGACTACATTTGGTCCCCATTCCCCTTCCTCTCTGGCTCTCTTCCACTGTGCTCTGCTTCCTGGTCGCTATGAGATGAGCAGCTTTGCTCCGCCACGCCTTTCCACCATGATGTTCCAGCTCTGCATTCAGTCAACCATGGACTGAAACCTCTGAAACTGTGAGCAAGAATAAAAATTTTCCTCTTTTAAATTGTCAGTGTCAGATATTTTGCTTTCCAAGCAACAGGAAAGATGTTCCATACAAGCACTCAGCATGGGGATTATGCTGCTAGAGAAGAGAAACGGGTAAAATATATGGAGACAGAAGTTAAGTCTGCCAAAATTTCTACCAATAATTGAATGTGCAAATGTATGCACACAGAGGACTAGGTTCTCAATGCTGCAAAAACAGATAATTCTCTTAGCAGGATTGTGCTCCATAATGTACTAGAAACAATTATAAATGTACCACCAACTTGATTTTTTTTTACATGAATTGTACAGAGTGGAGTTTATTAGTTTATGAACCTGCACCAGGAGTACAAGTTTTTTTTTAACAGCTCACAAATGATGAAAACTTGATGGACATTTCCCCAAATTTGACATTCAACATAGATTTTATGACATTAACAATAAGAAGTCATGCAAATTAAAGAAGTTTTCCAAACTTTTACTAATAATACTAATAATAAATTTCTATCTACCAGGTGGCAGGAAAGACTGAAATTATCTATTATCTCCACAGAAAATATAACAAAATCAAGTTGTATGGAGAAGTGACCAGGAAATACACAGCCACAGAGTGTACAAAAATACCTCCAGGCATTTAATAGAAGTGTTATTTTTCTGAATTTTGTAATTCTTGAGGTATTTCATGACTCCTATTAATTTAAAATGTGTTATATTTGCTTTTATAATTAGGAGTATTTATTATCTTAGATAATTATTATGGGCCTGGGCTGCTGAGATGGCTCAGCCGCATAAGAGCCTGCCTGGCAAGTGCGAGGTCCTGAGTTCGACTCCTGGTACCCACATACGAAAAAAGGGCAGGTGATATCGCTCAGTGGCACGGGTGCCTGCTGGTGCATGAGGTCCTGAGTTTGACCCCCAGTACCCACAAAAAATATATATATGTTATGGACCTGGTTATATCCTGCCCCCAAAATTAATATGTTGAAAGCCTAACCCATAGTATGCAAAATGTGACTATATTTGGGAAAAGGGCCTTTAAAAAGGAAATTAAATGAAAATGAAGTCACTAAGGTGGACCTTAATCCAATATAACCGGTGTCCTTATTTTATAAAAGGCACAAAAAGAGGGCACAGCAAGTGGGCATGTGTCCATGATCCAAGGAGAAAAGACTCCATAGAAAAGAGCTCTAACAGCATCTGACCCCAGACTTTCCAGCTTCCCATAAAATTCTGTTGTGTAAGTCATCCAGTCCATAATTTTGTTACAGCAGCCTAGCAAACTGATACAATAATCCTTTGTTCACAATTTTGTACTTTTTTTTTTTTTTTTTTTTAATATGTGGGTACCGGAAGTCAAATTCAGGACCTCGCGCTTGCCAGGCAGGCACTTATGCTGCTGAGCCATCTCACTGGCCCTACGATTTCGCACTTTTTAAAAGTTCTCAAAGTTACAAACTTCAAACCTTTATGCCTCATAAAATCTAAACATTAACACACACAACTGTAAGTCTTACCATTCACTGTTTAGTGTATCAACTATAGTAGTGAAGGTCAGTGCAGTTTTATCAGAAATCCTTAGGGTTTACACAAATTTTATTGCAAATGTTTTCCCTTTATACAGCCATTTTGTACTACGGTAACCACCAAATGTTTAATGGAGTTGAATCACTTAACTAAAATCTTCATTTGGCTTCTGAAGTATGTGCAACCTTATCATCTGCTTAGTGTCCCTACAGACTCTTTCAGATAAAATGACAAAGAATTCCTAAATATCAGCCCAAACCTTTTACTAAATTTCTTTTTTTTTTTTTTCTTTTTTTTTTTTTTGTGGGTACCGGGGGGTCGACCTCAGGACCTCATGCGCCAGCGGGCGCCCATGCCGCTGAGCGATATCACCGGCCCCATTTTTGTATGTGGGATCCGGGAGTCGATCTCGGGCCCTCGCGCTTGCCAGGCAGGCGCTTAAGCCTCTGAGCCATCTCACCGGCCCTACTAAATTTCTCATTCAATAAATTTACTATCTTTCAGTCTGTTAAACAACTACAAGGGTCATGCTATAAGTAAAAGAGTTGAGAACTCTGATTTTTTTCATAATCAATACATCTCATATACTGATTTTATGATATACAGGGTAGCAAAACTGGGGTAGTATCATGCCTTCTATGAAATGTGTTATCATCTGTAAAGTGAGACAATTATTCTTACTCTGACCATTTCAATATGTTCTTTTGTTCAGGATCAAATCAATCAATGGATGTAAAAATGTTACATTAAATTTTTCACTGTTATTTTATCAAAGGCAATGACAAAGTACCTATCACCGTGGACGTATAATTGTCATTAATCTCCCAAAATTAGAAGCAAAGAGTTGTTTTAAAGTTCAGTCTATGAAGTGAAACCACAAAGAGCCATTGTCTGGGTCTTTAATTTTTTGTGAATGGCCAAGATGGCTCTTTCAAAAGCAAAGATAGTACATTTATTTTGTTTCTGGCAGTTCAAAAACTTCATCTTTGAGCAAATATTTGGGGGCAATTATTATACTCCAGAAGATTTTGGAAAAGGGTACATTTTAATTTGTAGGGCTTTTTCTTTATAATTTTGTAATTAGTTCATACTCAAAATAGAAAAACTAGACCTCTGTGTTATAATAGAAATGCTAACACTAAGAATAAGGGAATATGGAAACCAATTAATCCCTCCTTACCTGATAACCTCTTGCTAAAGAAATATCTTTTGCAGATAAAAAAAGCAGAGAAAGAACAGAGAAAGAGAGACAGAGAGAGACAGAGAAGAACAGAGAGAGAGAGAGAGAGAGAGAGAGAGAGAGAGAGAGAAAGAACAGCAGCATGCTTGTGGTTGATTCTATGAATAGCCTGGAACTAGAACTCACAGAACTTCCACAGAAGGCTGAACAGTCCTAGGCATTTCATGGATCAGGTTCACATTTCCATGGTTTCCCCAAATAAGGGTTTTCCAAACAAACTTGGCCTAGGCTCACTCATTTGGCATTTCTCTTATAGGAATGCAACTTGATGTTCTACCCAAATGTTTCAGGAATGACAGTTTTTGGATATTTATTCATTTATTTAATCCTCTCTCAAGCCAGATTTGATTTGCATCAATGGGAAATATGATTAGTAAATGGAACATTCATTTTGTCTGACCGACTCTAAATTTCAGATATAAATGACCTGGATTTTATAGCTTATTTTAACAATTTATTTTCCTTTGCCCTTTTATGATATCTTCAAGGATGATATAAATTTTTCATGCAAATGTACAAAACAATGTTATACTCCTGACATTTGGCACAATGTTCATATTTATGGGTAAAGTTATATTGCTTTTATAAAAACCGTCATTGCTGATTTCAGTACAAGTCTTCCCTCCCACGTGGAGATAACGTACTGACGCGCTACACTGAGGCTGAGCAGGACTTTGGCTTGTCTTGTGCCTCTCAGAGTTCAGTAGTACTTTTCTCTCTGATGTTCAAGATTATTGGTTAGATTCTGTTCTCTGTCATTCTGCTTAATTCTATTCCATGGCCCACCGATCACACCTCTCAACCTGCCAACTGAGTCATAACTGCTTGTCAAAGGCAGACTCAAAGATGAAAAATGGACAACTGATCTGAAGTTCTCTATTACAAAAACACCTAGGAAGCTTTCCTTGCAGACAGACACCCAAGGGCTTTACATTAAGAAAGAGATCCTCAGCAGCTTAACACGCAGGACCTGCTAGAGGTCAGAAGAGAACCTGATTTGAGGCTTAAAGCCAGGTTCCGGTTGCTACACTTTGGTAAGGATTTTTGTTAATAACCTTTTACAAGGCAGTGTGCACATCAGGGTTAGAGCCTGGGGGAAGTGGTCGTAGGCAACCAACATAAGCCGTCTCTGTCTCAGTTTCCCACAAAGTGAAAAATCAAGATCTATATGGGATCTTGTGTACTTCCTGGGAGGATAAAATGAGCTGATGTTCTTGAAGGTAACCAGACAACTCGATCACTTATGTTAGGTGCTCCCCAGCACTCACATTTAAGAGGGTGCCTCTATCAATTCTGTAATTCTTATTTAGTGTAGCTACATGCCCATCTATATCTGATCATGGGGAGATGTTCTATTTTCCTTAAAAAAACAGAGATGTTAGCTTTTTAAAATTTTACACAGATGAATAAGGTGTTATAAGTGACCAGAGGCCTGTATCACCATTGATACATATTTTAAGCTCTTTGAAGATATTTTTGTTCATCTGCACATGTCCTTTGGCATCTAGAAAGGTGGCATCTAAGTGCTATAAGCTAAATATTTATTGAAATTAAAAAGTTATATAGCAATACAGTCATATTTTAAGTATACCTAAAACCATATATCTAGTCAACAGTTTTTTTTGAAAAGTTACTCATGTATGTTTGGGTGTGCTAATCATATAAACAGTAGGGCTCCAATACATATGTTCCCAACCAAACAGAACTGCTTGGAATGCAGACCATGAGGTATAGAGAAAGCTTTTAAGATACCCCAGTATTAGCATTGGGAAAGGAGGTTGCTACTGAGGTACACTACTGGCCACTTACACAAAGGCCCTACAAAGTATCACAGAAGTCAGCTGAAGACAGAGGGAACGCGTGGGGAGGGTGGAGAAAGGAGGGTAAAGGAAAGTCACGGCAATGAGAAGAGCACAGGTCAAGGTGACGCATGCAAACAGGAAGTCTTGGAGAAGAAACGCTATTGATGTCTTCTTGTTCGTTACATGATATTGTCATCAGGGGTGATTACTGCCTGAGAAGACCAGCAGCATTCCTAGTATGCTTGGGACAATGCTCCTGTTAACACACTGAGCCCATCATAAAGACAGAAACTGGTAAAACTTTCATCCTTCATCCAGGTCCATGCCACTCCCGACCTCAGAGTACACAGTTTTTGACTGCTCAGATGACATGGATAATAGTGCTGCATACTATATCTTCTCTGCAAGAGTAATTAAAAGTTGCAGATTTTTTTTTTTTAAATATGAACATCTAGTTCATGCCCCAAATGCATAATTCTGTTTTTTTGGTTTTTTTTTTTTTTTACTTTTATGTGGGTACCAGGAACCGAACTCAGGACCTTGCACTTGCCAGGCAGGTGCTTATGCCGCTGAGCTATATCACCAGCCCCCAAATGCATACTTCTTGAACCACTATTGCTTTCACAAAGGCTTGTCTTGGAAAGCATTTCTAGGCACTCATGAGCGAATGAGTACTTTGTATTTTATATTTTCACATTCAACCAACAAGCATACACTTCCATTAACCCTATAGCTGGATGCTGAGATTCTGCTTAAATCATGAGTGTAGGAATTTGGCGATATAGCTCTAGGATTATGATCATCATACTTGGACATTTCTTAATATCAAAGCTCTTCTATTTACAAATAAAGTCCAGAAGCCCATTTCTTTGATAGTTATAAGGAAAACCACTGGTATATCAGAACCCAACAACTTTTCCATTATTCACTTCAATCTTACACAGTTGCTGGGGTCACCTTAACACAAAATCAGAGCATGTCTCTACTTTGCTAAAAGCACTCCAGTAGATCTACATCTCACTTAGAATGAATGAAAACCTACTTAGCATATCTTAGCTCTCCCCTATTACATTCCATTCTCCTCCACTGTGCTGCAGCTACCCTGACTTTCCCTTCATTCTTGTAAATACGAAGTTCAGAGGACTCATCCTTGTTGTCCTTGACTTGTAATGTTCTTCCTTCGGATCTTAGAAGAGTTGGCTCTCTATATCATTAAAGTTTTGGTCCAGATGTCATCTCTTCAAAGACTTTCCCTGAGTAGGCTACCTAAATCAGTCACAATCTCATTATTAAAACATTTTTAAGATGATTCAGAGCAAGTATAACTGCCTGAAATTATGCCTTATTGTCTCTCTTCCGAAAACACTATTAGAATATAAAGTATTTTTCCTGATTGATGTCTGTTTTATTGGTTTTTCCAAAGAACTAAATCTGTTGATTATTTACTTTTTCTTTTTAATTTTTAAAAAAAAAATGACATTTATTAGTACACATTTGTAGTATATAATGATTATATTCACCATACAAAATTGTACATAACAAATTTCAATGCTTATTTTCCCCTTCCCTCCATGCCCCTTTTATTTCCTTTTTTTTCTTTTTTTAATGTGGGTACCAGCAGTCGAACTCAGGACCTCGCGCTTGCCAGGCAGGCTCTTATGCTGCTGAGCTATCTCACCGGCCCAACCCCTTTTATTTCTTTAGCATCAAATACATTTAACCTTATAAAGTTAATTATCATATACGGAGGTAAAAAACCACACTAAGAGGACAAAGAACATATAACACATGTAAGACAATTGTCCTAAGTCAAGGCACACTTTTAGATACATTGTCCATGTTGGAATATAAGTTTTAAGAAAACAATTTTATCAAGACTCGGAATGTAACCAAAGCACTGAAAAATAGGAGTTGAATATATTTTTTTAGATGGATGAATATATGAACCGTGTGCTGGCATCTAATCGTCCTCTTTTGTTTTAACATTTGACTTTTTTTATATTTATGAAAGTTCACAAATCCGTTTCTGGATTGGGCAAACTATTTCATATCTCCAAGTGCCAGTTCCTTTACCTGAAAAACGAAAATCATAACAATATCTACCTGGAAGTGTTAACGAGATTACATGAGCCGATCCATGCTTAGCGCAATACCTGACAAAAATAATCAACATTTAACGAGACCATCTATCACTGAAATTTTTATTTCTCATTATTAGCTGAAGCCTTGCTAAGTATAAGAATAATCCCTTACGTAGATGTGGCATGTTATAGTCAAAAAGTACCTCCATATCTGTCATCACATTTGAGGCCACTATTTTTCTTGTAGTTGGGAACTGGAACTCAAGTAGACAGAACACAGGGCTCAAGGGAGGGCTGGGATGCTTAGGCAGCAGAATATGGGTGAAAACAAAATGGGGGAAATCGTACATGAAGTGGATGCCGTGTACAGTGGAACATGAGGGCTTTGTATTCTTATCTATGTAGCAAAAGCCACTGTCACAACACTGCAGTTGTTTGGATAAACTTTTCAGAGTGGATGATTCTGATACTAGCACTTGCTCTTTCACTTATTAACACAGCTTTTCTGAGTGTTTACTACATGCCAGATATTACTCGTTATACAGCAGTTAAAAAGCCTAGCCAGAGTTTCCTGCCTTCCTGACACTTACCTTCTAGCAGAAAGGAATAAAGAACAAATCATTCAAATATGTAACATGTTAGATGGGGAGAACAGTAAAGGGGAGAGGAAAGAGTAAAGGTGGGTAGTGACACTAGTGTGGGAAAATATTTTAGATAAACTGGTCAGGAAGCCTTCTCCTACTAAGTAACATTTGAGTCAAGTTCCGTAGGAGGTAAGAAAATGAGCCATGTGGCTCTCAGGAGAAAGTCATTCCAAGCAGAAGGTACTGCAAAGGCCCTGAACCAGGTGCATGCTGGAATGCAGACAGGCTGTGAGAGAAGACAGGTTAGGTAAGGTCAGAGAGCTAATGGTGGACACAGGACCTGTAAGCAAAGTACTGGCTTTTCCTCAGCCTAAGATGGAAAGCCATTGGAGGGTTAGGGGTAGGAAAGTGAAATAATATGACTTACACAGGATCACTCTGTGATGAGAAAGAAGGGTCAGAAGAGGATGAAAACGGAAGCAGCAGAGGAAGAGGAAGCAGTTGTGATAAGCAGGTGAGCTGGGATGCTGCTCAACCCAGGGTACAGGCAGTGATGATGACAGAAGTGGTCAGGTTTCTGCTACATTTAAAGGAAAGATGAAAATATCCACTATGTGCAAGAGGTAAGAATGAACTTGTGCTGAAGATCTGAGCTCCTATGTGAGTTAGATGAACGGTTTGGAGAGGACAATAACTGTGTGCAACAGGGACCGGCCTGGGGGTGGAGATTGGGAAATAGTATTTCCATTAATGGCCCATGGTAATGAAATACATTTTACTGTGTGAGGCTGGACAGAGACAAAAAAATCTCCAACAGACCACAGAAAAGAGAGAAGCACTACAAAGATGTAGGCTGGAAAATCAACTGCAGTGACTAAAATAGACTGCACTTAAATGAAGATTAATCTGTTAGTAATATAAACTGGCATGGGAAGGGCAAAAGAGACCAAGAGCATTGCTTGACATAACTAGAATTAAAAAACAAATCTGCAAAAACATTAAAACACACATAAGCTCACAGATTTATGTCAATTCACTTAATAATTGATTCATTTATTCATTTAGGAGAACATGGTGCATTAAAGGTATTATGTCAGGTACTCAAGACATGAAATTAAATAGATATTGTTTCTATTCCTGAAGAAACAGGTTTCTACTGAGACAGATGGACATATAACTTGATTAAAACCAAATGAAATAAGAAGATATAGAGAAACATCAGGACACAGGGCTTCTTTTTGAGGTGAGGGAATTGTGATGACGGCTTTATGACTGTTAGTACACGGAAAACTAACTGTATATTTTAAATGCATAAATTTTGTTAAATGTAAGCTATCTCAATAATATATTACATAAGAAAAATACCCAATAGGGTGCATATTATAATAAATGAACAAAAAAATGCTATGAAAAGTGTTGCAACATACACCGGCTCAGGATTCAAGACTTACTGGATGACACAGAACAGTTAAGGGATGTTCAGTAAATTTTAATGTGAATCTGAACTTTGAAAAGTGCTTCCCGTATTTTACGTAAGGAGTCAGGAAACTTTTTCTGTACAGGGCATACTGAACATATATTGAGCTTTACAAGCCATACAGTTTCTGTGGCCCCTTCTAATCTGTTGTAGTGTGAGAAGACCCACAGATAACACATAGCTAACTGAAAATGGATGCGTTTCCATCAAGCATTATTTACAAAAGCAAACGGATGGTGAGAGTGGCCCATAGGTTGCGTGGCCCTCATCCATACTGTCCAGGCTGCCTTCCTGTCATCACCAATTCTTATTTTCCTGTCCTTGCAGAGACCATCAGCATACCGCTTGCTTCCTAGATAGGCTATAGGACAAATATCTATATTCTTTGGATGCGGTAGGTAGCAGGATTAAAAATAGGGTTTCCTAGGCATGCATAATGGCACATACCTGTCATAGCAGCACTCTGAGAGACTGAGACAGGAAGATTGCAAGGTCAAGCTTAGCCTGGGCAATTTAGCAAGATGCTGTCTCAAAATAAAAAACAAATTTAAAAAAGGTATGGGATTATACCTCAGTGAGAAGGCCCTGGGCTCAATCTCCAGAACCACAAAAAAAAAAAAAAAAAAAAAGTAGGGGGGTTGTTTCCTCTGGGAAAAACTACAAATACCATGCTCTATAATCTGGGTCTCATTTATCCTGCCAAAGCTCACATGTTTAGACTTGGTCCACAGTCTGGTGCTAATGGGAGTCCCTGGAGCCTGTGAAAGGCACGGCCTGTGGGAGGTCTTTAGGTCATTGGAGACACTCCTTTGAAAGAGATTGTGAAATGTGCTCTCCTCCTCCTTTCTTTCTCTTATCTGGGCCATGAGGTGACCAGCTTTGCTCTGTGCTCTGTGGTCCCTACCATGATGTGCATATACTGTCTCACACCAGTGAGACAAAAGCAATGAGGCCAATTCCCATGGACCACAACCTCCAAAACTACGAGGCAAAGTAAACCTGGCCTCTATAAGGTGATTGTATCAGGTATTTGTTAAAATTTCAGAAAGCCAACTAACGCACCATCCAAGTTTATGTTGAAGACTGCATGTAGATATCACAAAAAATAAGGAATAGTAATGGGCATCTCTACAAACAGTACAACTAGCACACCTATCCCTTATTCTTTCATTTCACAATAATCGCCAAATGCACATCAGAAAGAGAGTTTCTATGTTTGAGGAGATATAAATATTTCAAATATTTATAAAGACTTAATAAAAAGGGGCCCATTATCTTAAATTTAGATTTAGGATATAATTTCAACTCCTTAACTCTTGATATAATCTTGACCGAGTCTTGGGTTATGAATAATGTTAAAAAATGTTATGATGTTATGTTTTAGAAATACAACTCACAGAAAGGAATGAACACTGGGCTGATCTGAGGGAGAAGACCCAAGTTCTGACCCTTTGGTGTCTGGTATCAGTGGGATACTAGAAACTCTGCCTCTGAATACATGGAATTTTCACCATATATGAAAGTGTTTGGTTAAATATATAAGATATTGTAAAAATGTTATAAAAATGTAATATTATATAAACACATATTATTATACATTTAAAACATGTAATATTTTAAGTAAGCAATCTTCTAAAATAAACCAAATTGTATTTTCTGAAGAACATTCCTTGGATTCCAAGGATGAAACAAAACAAACACCATATTATTTGCTAAGAATATTTCAAAATGTTGGATTTCCCATCTTTCAGAAAACCAGAGATAAAATAACAAGAAAATTTTTGTTTGTGGGCCAATGACTTTTGAAAATGTACATTTAACATTCACTATTGGAAACCTCCTAATACTCTAGATGCAAAGTATTTCAAAGCATTCATATTCACTACTGATGATTCTACATCAATAATGGTAAAATATCTGTTGCTCCAGAGAAGACCACCTGTACCCTTTCCTCTGAAGTAGGAAAGTGTGAGTGTTTACAATGGCCAAGAAGGAAATGTGATTCCCAAATGGATATAGCAGTAAGTCAGGTAGTTATTTTTCTGTGAAGTTTAAATAAAACAAAACAACAAAATCAATTTGAAGCAAGTTTTTTCTTTTTGAACACCAAAAAGAATCACAGATTACCAGAATCTTCTGTTAAATTATTTTTTTTAAAAAACATTAGAGACCTGGGATATGTTTAGTATCTCAATACGTGTATGATAAAGTTTGGATGAATAAATAACACTCACAGACATTTCTTAGTGTACCAAGAAACATTTAAAATCAGGAAGGCAGGAGAGAATATGACAGTGTCAGAATCGCAGAGGACCTAAGATCAAGTCTTTTCACAGGAGAAACTGTAGATAGCAGACTAGGACCCATATTCTATTATTAAGAGACCTTACAGAAGAGAATATAGGTGAATGAATCAAGTGGACAAGTTAAATTTGGCAACAGTCATTACTACACCTTCTAAAGATCACTTACTCCTGACCTCACCTAGCTGAAACTATTCTGAAGCAATGTGGAAAAGAGCTGAGTAATATAGAAATCAGACTTAGTTTTCTACTCGAGTGTTCCACTTGTCAATTACACACATCTTTCAGTTTGGACAGCGCTTCAGGGCTCAGATTTCTCGACCATGCAGAACGATTCTAAAAGTTGCTTCCATGTCCAACAGTTTCACTAGGCCAGCCAAAGAGGCAGGTAAGTGTTTCTTATGTGTTTCAATTTACATCCTTCAAACCTGTAGAATACAACTTTTTCACTCATGGAGCTGATCCTTCAAGTACAGGAAGTTGATGCACAGACTCTATCCATAAAGGAAATAAAATATCAAATCAACAACTTGTAGATGAAATGATCAGGTAGCAAAGCTAAAGGAATCTTAATGAATCTTAATGAATCTTAATGAAGTAAAATAAGTTTAACAAAGTCACAGTACACAAGTCCAATATATAAAAATCATTCATATTTCTATAAGCTGACAATATTCCAAATTGAAGTTTTAAAATGCCATTTGCAACAGAATCCAACAATACGAAATGCTTAGGGACAAATATAATGAAATGTACATATTATTATATCAATAATAATAAGAGAAACTAATAAAGATGTGAAATATTATCCAGCTACTTTGAATATTAGATTGATAACACAATGCTTGTTATTGTGGTCACTAAATCAATTTGACGGAACAAATTTGAGTTTGGTGTTTTTGCTAAAAAATCTGCTAAATTCTGAAGGAGGAATTATTATTTATTTTAGGAGAATAAAATAAATTTCTTTAAGCATACTTATTAAATAAGAATGTAGTATGTATAATGTTAGTTATTCTGGGGATGCAAAGTTTTAAGATAGCACCTATGTCCCCTAAAAGTGAGCGTCTTCTATATGCCAGGGCTTTTTTTTTTTTTTTTAAACAGGTACATAAATAACTCTAGTATAATAAAAGTGTGAAAACTTCCAGAAGAAAGGATGAAATAATTTGCAATTAGATTTTAAGAGGCTAAATCTTCATGAGAGAGATTAGCACTAGCTGGGTCTTAATGAGTCACATATCGATGTGCAAAAGTTTTCTTTATCTGAAGGAAGACTGGAAAGACTCTAGAAGAAGGACCTCAGTGAGCAAAGCTATAGAGATAAAAATAAACTAGGAATATAGCTTATGAGCTGGAAGCCAGGATACTAAAAGGGGAAGAGAAAACTAAGAAGTCCGTTGGGAGTTTCAACGTATTCAATAATTGAGTGACAAAAACTTCTTCCTTCTTCCTCCCTCCCTCCTTTTTTTCTTTCTTTCCTCCTTTCTTTCCTTTCTTTCTTTTTTCTTTCTTCCTTTTTCTTTCTTTGTTTCTTCTTTCCCATCCTTCCTTTCTTCTTTTTCTTTCTTCTTTCCCTTCCTTCCTTTCTTCTTTTTCTTTCTTCTTTCCCTTCCTTCTTTTCTTCCTTTTCTTTTTTCTTTCTTTTCTCTTTTCTTTTCTTTTCTTTTCCTTTTCTTTTCTTTTCTTTTCTTTTCTTTTCTTTTCTTTTCTTTTCTTTTCTTTCTCCTCTCCTCCCTCTCCCTCTCCTTCTCCCTCTCTCTTTCTCCTTTTCTCTCTTTCCTTTCTCTCCTTCTTTTGCCCCTTTTCCTCCTTCCCCTCCTTCTTCTCCTCCTCCTTCCTCTTTTTACCTGCTCTGTTCCAGGGACAGTAATGTACCACATAGTACAGGAAAGCCTTGGGGATGTGGGACTGGGGATTGAACCCAAGGCCTGAGCTACATCGACAACCCTCTTTTTTATTTTTTATTTTGATATTGGGTCTTGCTAAACCCAGGCTTGGCTAGAACTTGTGATCCACTTGCCTCAGCCTCCAAAATTGCTGGGATTACAGGGGTGCACCACCACACCCAGCTGGTTGAAAAATTGTTAACATTCGAAAAAAGCAATTACTGATAAGGACAGAGTTGTACAATAAAAAGATTGACCCCGTAGTATGCATAAGATGAATGGGTATGGAGGCTGGCTAGAGAAAGAGACAGGAATTAAGAGGCCATTTCAGTGGTGAAGTGAGAAATGAAGACAATTAAGTAGGAATTAGATAAGAAAATAGATTTGGGACTTAGTGAAATCAAAAAGAACCTGGGGACAAATAACATGTGGGTTAAGGGGACCAGAAAGCCTCACTACAGGGGTTTATTGGGTGTTTCTCCTCTGGATGTTGATCTCATCCACAATGCAGAACCCTGTACAATGATGCTGATGTGGAGTTCCCGCCACCCAGATACTAAATCATGAAACATCTGGCCGAATGTCACAGCAAAGGAACAGGGACAATGCCCAGAAGATCTGACTGGGACTTGACCCATGGCTTTAGGTAAGAACTCATTGCTGAGCTCTTGAACCCCGCTCAGTAAGAGATAAAACTTCTATATGTGCCTACTGTTCATGAATATATGTGACGTCCATTAAGTGATGTGAAAACCAAAAAGTTCTGTCCAAAGAGTGATTACTGGTATTAATGCCACTGGCCTGATCAAAGCATCTTTTTCATTCTCATTTTTCACACATGATCAGTTATTAACAACTGACCTGAGGTAGATGTCAGTACCCATCTCTCTGCCCATCCTAACAGCTCTTCTTTGTTGTTGTTGTTGTTGTTGCTCTGACTCTAAAATTGAGATGTTTAGCACAGGGATTACCATAAAGATGGTTCTCTTTCAATTGCCAGTGATTTCCTGCAATGCATCCAGCATATATGTTGAAAAACTTTAAATATCCTGATTTTAGTGCAATGTACAAAACGCTACTATATCAACACTCTCAACTATTTCTTAATCTTATCTTTTTAATCTTAACAAACATTACCATCTGGGAGTCCTGTTAGCCATGAGTTCAACACTTTCTCTTCTCTGAATCACAAAATATCACCCTACCCAACCTCAAGTTCCAATGAAAAGCAAGGACCTGCTCTCAATCTAAAACAAAAGCACTTTGTGTTACATTTACAGAGAGATAGTGTGTGGATCTTTAGGTTCTCATCATTCTTACTGATTTTCCAGGGCATTTTAATAAGAAATGTTGTTAGAATTTAACGTAACTGCCACACCGAGTGGAGTAAATTATCCAGCTTTTCTCAAGTGCTTGGCCCCAGAGTGTCCCTGTGCTGTGTGGTACGTTACTGTCCCTGGGACAGAACTGAGGCTAGCTAGCCTAGACCTGGCTTCATGATAAGGAAATGGCACTAAAGTTGCATTTGAGAGTCCTTAACCAAATATTGCAGAAAATACACACCCTATTTCACAGGAAAGTAAAAATAATGTACCGGACAAAAGGTCTGTGAACAACAGAGGGACATGGAATTAACACTATTGTTTCCAAACCAGCAGAAAGATTCTACTGTATCTTAAAAGGGATTTCCAGTAAGAAGGGAACATTGCTCCCTTATAAAGACCTGCTTAGAACAATATTTTTCAAGGAACTCAACTCAGATGTTACAGGAAACACATTATGGCCTAGGGTAGCACGCAAATTCATGGCTCAGCATATTATGGGAACACAAATATAATCCTTCTTGCTCTTCTTTTGTAACACTACAATGTAGGAAAATTAAAGCAGCTAACCTGAAATACAAGCGAGATGTATTTTTTTTATTTTCTTAAGAAATTTTTTTCTTCAGTGAGTTCAATGCCAAATTTCCCAGAAATTTTCAGTGTGATGAAAGAACATTGTTTTAAGACACAAAGATAACTTTTCCATTGGTCACTATAAAATTAGAAATAAAGAGAGCCAGTGGAAAAGCTGAGTGGCCCTCACTTGGCAATTATGCAGCCCTTGGAAATTTCCAAGCTCTTTGTAATCATTATTAATTAGTGAAGACCATGTTTCACTTTACTGAGGTCGAAAGCACAGCATACAGAGGTCTAGTGGTTCTCCTCAAATTGAAAGAGGAATGTCCAGGAAGAAACGGGGTAGGAATTAGCAGGAATTCATTCCTCAAACTTGCAGTCATGGCTATGAAGCCGCATAAAGCCCATATGGAAACAGGAGGGTCCTCTGTGTAGAGGTGCAGTTGAGGGCGGCAGTGTTCTGCTCAAAGATCAACTGTGAAAGCGCCCATTCCATCCCGTCAGTGCCCCAACACACGGAATATGTCCTGTAGCTTTGTCCTTCCCCGCTTCCCCACTGCACAGACAGATGCCTAAATATCAACCTCTAAGCACTCGCCTTAATAATCATAGCAAAAAAGTACATGATTTGATTTTCATTCTTAAAATGCACAACTGAATATGACGTGAAAGCATATGATAATGTTGAAAAGCACACTTTTCAAAATTTTTAAAGTGGCATGGAATCTACTGATACCTAAGCTCTGGAATAGTGTAATAAATCATTTTGGATAATGACCTCACTCAAATAGGAGCACGATAAAGTTGCATGCCTTCCGGTGAGTGGGTAACAAAAATCCATTCCATCATCCTAAGCAGGTTGATGAGGACAGAACAAATGTAGCTGAACCGAGCATCTTAGATGCAGGCTTTGCAATGGGCATTCTTTTTCCCTGACCAATGGATTGGTTCCAAATGTTGAGCTGTCTGGAGGGACTGTCCAGAGGATTCCATGTCATCACTGGACAACAGAGCATTTGAAGATTGGCTCTGTACTTCTCACCAAATAATTCCATGTAGACATATTTTTGCTTTCTCTCACAAGGGACTCACAAGGGACCTCAGGGATCATATCTGTCTTTCCCTTAGGCGTATCACTTAGTCACCCTTACAGGCAGCCTACTTTGGGCCGAGCAAAAACTGCTTTCCTATTAGAACATAAATATTGAGAGCAATTGTCCCAACCTACACTTTCATTGTAATCTTAATTTGCTGCGGTTGTACAGAAGTGAGGTAAAGTGAAATAATCATTTTTTTTTTTTTTTACTATTTTTGAAACTGTTTCTCTAGGATAGTCACGAAGGGGAAGGCTGAGCAGCTTCACTATATCAGACAAACACAAACCAATTCTCATCAAAACATTCCATAAGGAGACTGTAGAAACAGAGCATGTTGCAAAAATCACTTGAACTTATAACTTGGAATCTTTATGTTGGAAAATGATCATGGCGGGCTGACTTTCATGCAGTGGGCACAAATGGGCTTGATGGATTCCTTCCTTCTTCACAAGCATCACTAGGGAGCAGCTTTATACCCTTACGGAACTTGGTGTTCACTTGGAGCTGCACGAATGAAGCACAGACTGTCATTCGAAACCCTGTAGGACAGTTTTGTTATAATTTCTGAAATTCATAATCTTGTAAAAAATATGGAAAAATAATAAAAAACACACACCCCAACCTTCTACTCTAATCCATCTCTTAAAATTACCTTTAAACCAATCAAGGGCTCTCAAATTTCTGATACCTGATAGCTCTAATGAAAAGGAAAGGAGGACTCAGTACCAATCCTGTGGCTGGAAGCTGGTTCAGTTCCTTCATTTCACTTTTTCCAACTAATTCTCATAGGTTTCTCTTGCCACAGGGGGAAGAAACAATACTGCATTTGTTCGAGTACTAATGGCAAAGCTGAACTATAGTATTAAACTTTGATAATATATTTTAATAACTTGGTACAACCAAAATATTATTTTAATATAAAAGGAATATCAAAATTATTAGTAAGATATTCTTTCTGGTACTAAGTCTTCAAAATGTGAGGCATATTCTAATCTCGTGACACATCTCAATTTGGATGCTAACTGTTCATTAGAAATACTTGATGGGTATTTTAGAGTCCATAAAATTAACAGTTGAAAGTATAGATTAATATACCCAAATTGTTCCAAGTACATGTAAATGTTTTCCTAACAGAATCATACATAACAGTGTTTCAAGTTCACACATATATTAATAAAATTAAACAAAATTTAAAGATCAGGAGGTGTAGTATTATACTTTATGTAGTCAGAGGAAGTAACTGAATTTGTTGACTTAAATGGCACCCATATATTACTGTCAATTAAGCCAAACAACACAAGGAAACCATCACTCATTAAGAATTTTCAGACACCGCTTAATAGGGTCAAAGGCGGAAGAGTAATTGTCTCCTTGGGTAATCAGTACATGAAGAAACAAGAGGCAACAAACAAGTCCCATTACACTGCTACCCTTTCCCAAGGAAAACTGACCAGTGTGTCTGCATTACCTTGATTCTCTGGACATTCCTTGTCTACTAAATCCTTGGCCACTTGTTCAACCCTAGCAGGACTGCAGTACCAACACTGCTTGAGTTTTTACCACTTTGGAATGGGCACGGATTGACCCCAGCTCACCTGAGGAGTACCCTGCATACCTCTCGCTTATACATGCGGAAATGACTTGTATCTGCTAAAGCATAAGATGCTGAATACTTATTCAGTACCTAAGCCAATGCAATATGTATGAGAAGCTTCTCCTTGGTGGGATGCTCTGATCAATAGGATGCAGGATCTGGAAGATAAATTATTTTCCCTCCCTTCCCCAGAACAGATTTTCTTGATATACCAGGGTTCATATGGCTTGTTGGAAGAAAATTTTTCAAAATTGAGCAGTGACTTGCACTTGACAATAAACAGTAATGTTAGTAATGTATCTGCAAATAGGATCTGCATTTTATCCTACTTCACTCATTTTTCCTGGAGTTGTATTTGTTAACAAAACAAAAGAGAAGCACATGCAGTTTTGCCTTTAGCTTTGCTTTCTGGGGAAGGCAAACTAAGGTAAGTCCTCTGCCTCCCCGATATGCTCGTGAGTTTCTTACCTTTGGCTGTAGTGGTGGTGCACAAGGAGCTGCAACAGGATCTGTGATGTAGGTCTTCTTGGGACCAGGAGCTGGATACATGCCAGTAGGGTTCTGGTTTCCGGCCACAGAAGGAGTGTACCCTGGTTCTCGCTTCCAGGTATTTGGGTGACCTTGCTGACCATAGGCAGGATCAGAGTCATTTCTGCCCCCATACCCTGGCCCCGCTGCATAATAGGGATCATAATAGCGTCCTTGGTTGGGGGCATAGCCATACGCAGGCTCGGGCTGAAGTCCTGGTGGTGGGACATACCCATAATCTGTGCCTCCTCGGGTTGAAGGAGGTGGACACTGCCCAGGGACAGGAACTGGCTGAGTGTTATAGCCATGGGGCCCAGAGCCGTACACTTGTCCTGATGAAGGGCCAGCCGTGTAGTGAGGGCTGGGCTGGGCTGACTTCACTTGCACATTGAAGGTAGGTCTTAAAGGGGTGGATGCTGTGGTGTAGGAGGCTGGGACTGGCTGAGGCTGCGGTTTGAGAGTTCCAATTGGAGCCACAGGGATGGGTCCAGCCTGGGCTGAAGCCTGAGGTTTCATTGTAGACTTTTTGGTTGCCGTTAGAGGGGGTTGGTTTGGGATGACCATTCTTTTATGTCCTGTGACAGGGGTGGCGACTGGAGGAGAAGCTGTTGAACTAGCACAGCCCTACAGTAGAAAAAAGAAAAAAAAAAAGATGAAGATTATCGCTAATGAAACAAAATTAAAATACATTAATGAACAAATATTAATAACAACTAATTATTATTCATGTATTAATATGATAAATAAAAATAAGACATGGTTCTGCCCTAAAAGTCGAAGACACACAGAAATCAGTTGTGTGTCTATGCATACAAATAAACAACTGTAAGAGAAAATGAAAGAGAAAAATCTATTTCCAATAGCATCCTAAAGAAAACAACACTTAGTTTAAAATAAAACTTATACTAAATCAGTGATATATGTGTATACTGAAAACCACAAAACATTGATGAAAATAACCCCCTCTCCCCTCAAAGGGGAAGACATCTATGTTCATGGAATGGTAGACTTAGTGTTGATAAAAAATATTCATCTATGCAAATAACCTGCAGATAAGGGCAATGCCTACCAAAATTCCAATAACATTTTTTAGAGAAATAGAAAAATAATTCTAAAATTCATACAGAAGGACAAAAGAGCATTAATAGTTAAAGCACTATTGGCAAGGAAGAGCAAAGCTTGTGTATGTATCACAAGAACAAAGTGTGTATGTATCACAATTCCTGATTCCAAAATATATTACAAAGATACAGTAGTCAAACCAATGTGATATTTGCATTAAGAAATATACATATCAATGGACTAGAATGAAGAGCCCAGAAATGAATACACACATATAAATCGGGTTGCTTTTTGCCAAGGGTGAGAATACATATTGGGAAAAGCACATTCTCTTCAATGAACAGTGCTGAAAAAAATGGACATCCACAGCAAAGAAATGAAATTGGACTCTTTACCCTATACCATCAACTAAACTTGGATTAAAGACTTAAAGATGTGAAAGACTTATGACCTGGAACCAAAATATTTAGAAGAAAATTCAGAGATAATGCTTCATTGGTTTTGGCAACAATTTCCTGGATATGACACCAACAGACAACAACACCAACAAAAAAATAAACAAGTGGGCGTCAGTTCAAATGAAAAAGCTCTGTATAGCAAAGGAAACAATCAGCAGAGTACAAAGACAAATGATAAAAAGGGAGATAATATTTAAAGATCATATATCTATTAAAGGGTTAATCATTCTTTTTTATTTTAAATTTTTTGGAACTGGGAATCGAACTCAGGACCTCACGCTTGCCATATAGGTGTCATGCCACTGAGCTATACCCCTGGCCCTAAAGGGTTAATCTTCAAAATAAATTAGGGACACTTAGAACTCAATAGTAAAAAATGAAAGTAAAACTAAAAAAAGGAAACATAACCTAGTAAGAAAATAAGTTAAAAAAAATAAATAAATAAGTTAAGGATTAGAATAGACATTTTTCTACTAGAAGACGCAGTAGTAACCAACGAATATATGAAACATGGTCAATGTTACTTAGTATGAAAAATCACAGACCAAAACCACACTGAGATATTGCCCCATGATGTCAGGATACCTATTATTATTATTATTATTATTTTAATGTGGGTACTGGGAGTCAAACTCAGGACCTCGCGCTTGCCAGCAGGTGCTTGTGCCGCTGAGCGATATCATCGGCCCTTATTTTCCTTTATGTGCATACCAGGAGTCGAACTCAGGACCTCACACTTGCTAGGCAGGCACTTACACCACTGAGCTATCTCACAGGCCCCAGGATACCTATTATTAAAATCAAAGCAAAACAAGAGAACAGAAAGTTGGAAGCTTTGTACAATATTGGTGGGGTACAAAGTGATGTGGACATCATAGAAGATAGTATGGAGGCTCCTCAAATAATTGAAACTAGAACTAGTGTACCACCCAGCAGAATCACGTATGGGTGTTTATCCAAAACAATTAAAATCAAGATCTCAAAGAGGTAGCAGTATGCCTATGTTCATAGCAGCACTATACACAAGAGCCAAGATATGGAAACAAATTATATGTCCATCAACAGATGGAAGGGGGAAAAAAAAAAACATGCTACATGCATACAGTGAAATACTATCCAGCCTTTGATCATAAGGAAACTCTGCAATATGCACCTGAATGCACCTGGAGGACCTATAAGTAGATGAAATGATCCAGTCACAGAAAGACAAATGCTGGATGATTCCACTACATGAAGTGTCAAAAATAGTCACTTTAATAGAATCAAGGAATGAAATGCTAGTTATGATGGTCTCAGAAGAGGTGGAAATGGGGAATTCCTAATCAATGGACATAAATTTTTGGTCAAGAAATGTGAATAAACTCTAGAGGCTTGGTGTTCAATACTTTATAATTAACCATAATGCACCGTATGCTTAAACTTCTGTTAAAAGGGTAGCAAAACAGGAATGTATGATGTTATCTTGACATGCACAAAATAGATGTTGAGGTCTTAATCCTAGAGAGAGAAGACGCAGGAGGTACACATCCTTTGCTCTCATTACAGATCAGTTCTCTGTAATGATGAAGTCCTATGGAATAGGGAGATGTCTTCATCCTAGGACACTACTGTCCCCCCATTAATCTCACCTGCTTTCCTGTGTTGAAGATACTTGGAAAATGACTAGTGGAAAAATACTACATAAAAGACTGTTACAGGAATTCAAGTCTCAGAAAATTACATATACATGTAATTATAGATGAGTGTAATACTTAAATGTGCTTGAATTTTAAAATGAAATGAAATGATAAAATTGAAGAATTCTTATAAAAACAAAAATAAAATGGAATGCCCAAAACATGCTTGGAAATACCAGATAAATCAATAAATAGAAAAGACTCGCTGTGTGAATCTTTAATTCAATTAATTGGATATGTAGACGAGGTGAATGCTACCATAGTTCTCTTTAACCACGAAGAAGATAAATAAATATGCTTTAAAATGATCCTGTTGTTTCACCCTTTCCCCTTTCAATTAGGTAAAATATGTACTACTCCAAGGGCAGGGGAAATTATATATATCAGCACATACACAATAGAATACATAATGCGATTGAGGGAAATCTTCTCATCACCCACAAAGAACTCCACTGAGGTGGTATTTCCCAGAAGCAGGCAGTGGTTACTGAAATCGCGCCATGATGCCCTCACTCACAGACTTCAGCAGGGTTTATACAGTGTGCGTGTGGGAATGCGCCTATGTGTGGGAATGCGTCATGAGGAGACATCTGTGAAAAGGGTTACTTCTGAGGAGTGAAGTCTTTATTAATTCTTTTCTATTTCCTTGAACATTTGATTGGCTCACTTTTCCAACTGTGTGACTTTGAGTATCTGTTCCAGGACAGAATTTATAGGTGTGGTCTAGAGAGTGCCTGTCGTTAGCACGGTGGCTCAGTCACTGTCCCCATTTATGGTTGAGTTTGTAAACTGTTCAGAATATGAACCCTGGGATTTTGCTGATCTTGAGTTATCAAAGAAAGCAATTTCATGACCTCTTTCTTTCAATTCTGTCTCTATTGATATTTTTAATGAGTGACATAGACGACCAAAAAATACTGACCTTAAAGTTTTTCTTTTTCTTTTTTTTTTTTGGTTCAATTGGACTTTTCCATGCTCTCTGTTATAGAATGTTGGATTCTTAACTGCGTACTCCTTTAGAAATGTATTCAGCATACATATTTTGATAACAAACTGATTAATGAGGAAAAAGTGTATGTTGGTACTTCTGGGACTACCTACAAGGAGAAGGAAAAGATGCTCCATCAAGGTAGTAATATCACGCTGCTTGTTAATGATAAGTTTGCTGAGAGAGAGAGAGAGAGAGAGAGAGAGAAACAGAGAAAGGAAGAAGGGGAGGGGGAGGAAGGGAAGGAGGGAGAGGAGGGGGAGCAAGGGGAAGGAGAAGGAGAAAAGAAACAGGAAGAAGGGGAGGAGGACGAAGGGGAGAACAGGGAGGAGAAGGAGTAGGAGGAAACAGAAAGAACAAGAAAGAGAAAAAGGAGGAGGAGGAGGAGCAGGGGGAGGAGAAGAAAAAGAGAAGAAAGAGGAGGAGGAAAGAAGAAAGGAAGGAAATTAATAGATCAAGCAAGCAATGAAGAAAGAAAGAAAGAAAGAAAGAAAGAAAGAAAGAAAGAAAGAAAGAAAGAAAGAAAAGAAAAGAAAAGAAAAGAAAAGAAAAAAGAAAAGAAAAGAAAGGAAGAGGGATTAATTCTAGAATTAGAAGATCCCTAGGAAACTATAGGCGAGACCAGTGATACATAGAAAAGATAGTTGTAAGAGTCAGGATCCCAACAACGATAGTGCACTCGAACTAGTCCTCTCATGGAGTTGACTTATACAGGTGTTACATACATAGGCTCATTTAGGGGCAGCAAGGCCATGAGGGAAATAGCAACAATCTGGGTCTAGCCAAACAAAAGTTGTCATGTTCCCTGTGCTTCTCAGTACAGGAAGTGATTTCTCTCAAATACATTTTTTTTCCCTAGTACCGGAAATCAAACTCGAGACCTTGAGCTTGCCAGGTAGGTGCCTGTGCCGCTGAGCTATATCCCTGGCCCTCAAATGCATTTTAAATCACATTACTTCACTATGTAAAAGTCATCAACCAGTTAGGGGAAAATTGAATTCGCACCTACTTCTTCCACCTCGTCTTAAGAATCACGCATCATGTCCCTCACTCAGTGACCTTCATTCCTATCCAGCAGGCCAAGCTTGCTCACATCTGAGATTACAACCATGAGCTTCCCCAATTCTGAGTTTTGTGTCTAGTTAATTCTTAGAAATCCCTTAAATCTTAACCTGAGTGTCAAGCTCCTAAGCCAACTTCTGCCTGGCTCTTCTTGCATAGTATGTGCTCTTTACTCTTCCCTTTCTGTATGTAACAAACTTGCAAATGTCTGCACCCACATAGGCAGAAATGAGTCCCTTTTACTGCATGATGATGAATGAAAAGCTAATGGTTTTATCCTACATAGCACACAATAGGCACTTAAGTAATATTAAATGGATGGATAAATGATCATCTCCCAAGAAAAATGTGTTTCTTTTGACAGACTAAAACTAACCTGGAAAAATATACACTAATTCCCCTTATTGACTTAATGCATGCTTAAGAGTAGTAATGTCATTAATTTCCTCCCTTCTCTAAATCATTTAATAATTTTAGTTTGGGATTTTATTAGTACTATTATCTCTCCAAGAAGCATTTGTGGTCTTTATTTTCATTTTACTGGTTAGATTATAGAAGTTCTACTTGAAGGCAATTTTAAAGGATAAATTTTAAATATATTTATCAGGAAAGGAAAGAGACTAATGCATTTGAAAATAATTTTTTTACCACATATCTGAGACAAAATCCCTTTGAATTAAATAGCAAGTAATCACGATACACCAAACCCCAGAAATTCAATCCAAATCACTTATTCAATAAAAATTTATTGAAAGCTTACCAGGCACTGAACTGGCTATTAGAATGTCAGAGTTACAGTACTCAGAAAATTACTACTAATTCAATATTTTGTGAAAAATTTAATGCGATGAGAAAAAATGATTTGTACTGAGAAAACTTTCTAAGGTAACAAGAGGAGAGTATCCACAAAAGTGGAAGGGATTACATCTAATCAACAACATAAAACTCAAACCCCCTACATTATAGATAGATCTTAGGTCTATACTGATACAGAAAACTGCTTAAAGTGTTAAATGACAGTGTATTAAGTGAAAACACAGAATGTGAGATCAATTGTTTAGACAATAGAATTGAAGCAGCTTAGCATAATATTTCCATATGACAAGGAATAAGCCATATGTAGAAAGTGATGGCTGACTCGTTAGAAAATTAGGACTGTGAGCATTTCAGTTCCAATTATATTTTTATGGCAATTAATTCAAGTTATTTGAAGAAGACCTGATGAAGTGGTTTTCAATTAAGTTATCCACATTTCCTGGTTACTCTTGTGCCAGGAAACATGAACTAAATTAACGGAAACTTAATAAGTACTTTAAATTTTCGTAACAATAATAAACATTCTTATAGCATTTTCTTTATGGAAACACTTTGTGGCAAATATATTTCATGCATAATCATCAAAAGTATTCTTGAGATAGGGACTACTATTGTCCCACTTTCCAGATGAAGATACTGAGGTATAGAGAATTTAAGTAACTGCCCAACGTTGCCAACTAGCAGGATGTAGGACCAGTGTTCAAGGCCAGGTAGTCTGGCCTCATAGTTTGGGGGTTTAAAGATCAGTTCCACTCCCATTACCAGCATATAAAAAAAGACACTTGCAGTTTATCTATAGTTTGTTGTTTTTTTTTTTTTTTAAGAAATGTGTGATGAAGATGTGGATAAAGAAAAAAACCAGCTCTCTCCTCCAACAAAAACGGTGAAATAAATGGGGCAAAGGACAGCAAATGCAGTAGTAATTCTGTGCTAGCTGAGCACTGCCCATGAAATGTGCGCCCAATATTCCTCTTCTGACTTTAAGGTTTTTTCTCAGTACTTTAGATTTTTAGGAACACTGGGAAGCCAGAGAATTTCTGCAGGCCCAGTGTAGTGCATGAAATGCACGTTGCCACTTTAGCTCTAAGGTATAGGCAATGGCAAAATGGAAATATCCCAATGAAGGGAAACCAGTGCAACTGAAGGGCTGTGCACTAGAACTCAAGAGGCCTACAAAGAAAGAACCCCAGCTTTGTTGCTGTTTAGGGTTCTGTGCCTTTGGAAAAGTCACAATACTTACTTAATTTGACCCCTAGTCAGAACAATGAAAAAGATTGAATAATACCGTTATTTCTCTCTTTTTTTGCTTTTTCAATAAGTGGTCTATTTCTCTTCAAATAATGATCTTCCTGTGTAACTGAGTTAGAAAATGAGTGTCACTGCTGAGGCAGAGGGTTGAGGAGAATGCATATGCTTCCTGCTCTTCAAATACAGTTCCTCTGTGAAGCAGATACGCTGACAACCAAAACGTCAGTGATTCCAGAGAACAATCTGGATACTTATGATGAGTGTAATGGTCATTGATTCCATTACTAGAGATTCATACCAGGCAGTACTTAACAAAGACAACCGGAAGCAGGGAGGTAGATCTTTCTCAAGCAGGAAGGGGATCAAGAGATGGAGAGAGAAGAGAGGGAGGGGAGGGAAAGGGGATGACAAAAGGAATTAAAATGTGTTACGTACAGGTACCAGGTTCACATAAGGAATGTAAACACTATGTACTTCAAACACTTACTAATTAAAAATAAGTAATTAATAGCTGTATAAAGAAATGGATAGACTTAGTTTCCGAGTCTGTACAATGAGAAAAAAATTCAGAGTTTAGCTATTTTAGTTATAAAGCAATGCCTCATTTGCTATATTCTTTTGGCTCAAAACAAAAATTACTTCGTTATTTTCTCCTCGTCCTGAACGGGAGAATGACATAATTTTGCTTTCTTGAATTCGCTTGCTAGTTATCTTCCATAATTCAGCGTTCAGCACCCACCACTCAATTCCTCACCAACCGCCCTCAAAGTATCCACTTAATAGATGACCCCATGAAGTGGAAAACAACCTAACAGTTTAAGTGCACAATCTGCGAATGTTCTACTATGCATTTATAGAAACACATCTCAATCCTGGCTGCACAATAGAATCATGTAGGCTTCTTAAATACAAATTATTGTAGACCTACCCACTCAAGGGGACAAAATCCGAAATTATAAATGAGAAGAGCAAACCCAGGGTCTAGAACCACATTTTGGTAATAATAGTTAAGCAGAATAGAGGATCTGACCTTACTTACATGGAATTGGGGGCTGTGAGCAATTAGAGAGGATTACTCCAAGTATCTTATCCAAAAATGAGCATGATTCAAATTTAGATACTCAGCTAATGTTTGTTTCTATGAAATATTATTGGACAATCTGTCCATGCATTAATTTGGTGATAAGTATTAGAAACCCAACACTGTTGACACCTGTTAAACCAGTAAATTCATTTCTAGAAATTTAGCCTGAGGAAATAATCACATATGGCATAAATGCTTAATTTCAAGACATATTCTTTGGAATATAGTTTATAAAAATGAATGTTATGAGGAATTTAAAGAGTCATAATGTGAATTGCTTAAACAAATTATAGTACATATAATGGCACGCTATGAGGCCATTAAATCTATTCCATGAAAAAAAAAATTTTTTTTGAGACAGGGTCTCGTTTTGTGGTGCAGGCTGGCCTTGAACTCACTAAGTAGCCCATGCTGGCCTCTAACTCAGGGCAATCCTCCTGCCTCTGCCTCATGAATGCTGGGATTACAGGTGTGCACCACCATGCCTGACTTGAAAATATTTTAAAACATAAATAACCAGGGAATCTCACTTGTGGGTTCATACCTGAAAGAATTAAAAGCATGGACACATTCATATAGTCATGTTCACACATACATAGCGGCATTATCTCCAACAGACCAAAGAAAGAAGCCACCCAAGCGTCCACTGGTGGTGAAGAAACAGAACACAGTACATCTAGGCAATGGGATATATTCTGACACATGCTGCAACGGGACAAAGCTTGATGGCATTATGCTCAGTGCAACAGACCAGTTACAAAGGTAGAAATAGTTATGATTTCAACTGTATAAGGTGCCTCAGGTGCTCGAATTCATAAAGATAGAAGGTGAAATGGTGTGTGCAGGGCTGGGGAGGAAGACTGGAGAGCTGCTGTTTAATCGGTGTGGCTGTGCAGTGTGGGAAGGGAAGCTCTGCACGTGAATGGGGTGACAGTGGCACAACGATGCGAGTGGACATAATACTAAAAAATAGTAGGAGTAGCTAGTTGCGTGCTATGTATACTTTACCACAACATAATATATTAAATAACAATGAAAACGTGTCATCTGTTTTATGTTTTAAAGTCAGGAGCGCAAGAGTTGTTTCGTATCTGTCAATCAACAAAGATACCACCTGTATCTCACATAAATATACGCATATATTTATACATAGAATGATTTATTCCCAAAGACATAACAGTGTTTACACAAAGGGGCAAATTTGTAGGTATTCTGTGTATTTTTCCTATTTTCTAAACTTTCTATCACAAACTCAATTACTTTTTGAATCAAAGGATTAAATATGTATTAAAAAGAAATAACATATATGCCTATATCTATAATTATACATATGAAATATAAATTATTTATATATGAGTAATTTCATTTGTCATATATAATACATTTAGCTTATACAAATAAATGAAAAATATATATTTAAAATAAATATAAAAAATACGTTATTTAAAGAAAATCAAACAAAATAATCATAGTGTTCTAATTTCTATGGGTATATATATATATATATATATATATATATATATATATATATATGAAAGGAAGGAAGTAAAATACTAAAAATGTCTTAAAATATCTTGAAAAGGTTAAAATTTTGCATTGGGTGACATAAGAGAAATTTTTGTTTTCATTGCTTTTGTGTTTTCTTTTTCTTTCTTATGTGGGTACTGGGAGTCAATTTCAGGACCTCACATTTGCAAGCAGGCACTTGTGTTGCTGAGCAATATCACTGGCCCTTTCTTTCCTTAATGTGGGTACCGGGAGTTGAACTCAGGACCTCGCGCTTGCTAGGCAGGTGCTTATGCCACTGAGCTATCTCACTGGCCCTGTGTTTTCTTTTTTATTTCCTATTAGCATACTTTGTAGTACATTTACACTCCTTGTGAGGAGCTGGTACCTGAGTGTAACACATCCTAATTCCTTTTCTCCTCCCCTTTCCCTCTCCTCCCTACCCCTGCATCTCTTGATCCCCTTCCTATTTGAGAAATATCTATCTCTCTACCTCAACCTATCTTTTATTTTGCTCTTTATTTATATTTGGGTTTTTAAAAATAGCCTCATTAATGGCAGCGGAAACCTGGTGATGAGCTAAAACAACCTCAAATATTACTCTCAAAATCAAAACACACAATTTTAATTGGTGCCACTGAGTTCAAACCATTGGTGCCAATACAGGAACACTATAAACACTATTTTCAGTTCTTGACAGACATGTAAACCACACACTCTGCCTCTCCCTCTCTCTCATACACACACGCACGCACGTACACACACATCACATGAGTCCTCCACACACTTCCTGTCAGAGAGATGCACGCATAAATATATTACTTCCGTGCAATGTATCAGCACTTGTTCATTTCACAGTGTTGTGCTCTGCAAACATACTACAGCTAGTGATGGGCTAGTCTTAATAACTTCTGAGGCAGAAATAGCAGAGCAGTATGGTCTGATGTGGCACTCCAGAGCAGTTTGTATCTTAAAAGTTTTTCCATTTAATTAATTCTCACAACACTTCTGACTGGGCATAAAAGTACTGTGAAGACAAGCAGGTCCCTGGACTACCGAAGACATTAATGGCAGCATGTCAAGTTGTTTTCTCAGAAATAAAATCAGCCAAGTGGGAGCACTCAGATGCTACCACGAAATTCTTTATTTCTTACTCCCTAAATATTAAACAAAGAAGTAATGATCCAGGTAAGGCCCTGCGCTCACATACTCATTAAACTAGCAGGTCATTTTGAAGCCCATGGAGCTAGTATTTTAAGAAGTGCCCATACCTTCCTCTCAAATAGCTTTCCTTGAGGTGTACCATCAGTTTTGAACTTGAGAGGTCTCTCAGAGCCCCCATCTAAATATGCAAACCTTACAGCACACTGAGCTGCTAGCATGCACATGCCTAGCACTGGAGAAAAGGCCATTGCAATGAAGGTTAATTCAATCTGAGCCAGTTCTACACTCTAGGAATGCCATGAGAAAGGCACCTATTCTCACAGCAAGCAATGGTATTTTCTAAATCATCCCCTCAAGGGCTCAGCACTCTTCTCCATCAGGACAAGGATTTAGTAAAAAATACTGAAAACTGAACCATTTAGTCAAGAAATAACAAAACCCAATCCCGATGAGAACAGTACAGGTGCATTTTTACATGACTGGTAGCAGTGTTGGAATAATTATTTTGGCCTGCGAGCTTGCAAAGAAGAGCTATTAAAATGCTCACAAATTATAGTATTTATGTTAAGGAAAAAATGCGGATGGTTGAGGACATTACTATATACTGATCTAGTGGAACATTTATTCCTCTGGAAATGAAGGGGACAGGTACTGAAAATAATGATCTATGGAGAAAAATAACATATGAAAACATGTGCATGCTGACAAAAACTATGCAAACTAGTTATATTTTAAGGTTGTTAAACAACTCAAAGACTTAGCAATGTGATTGAATGTATAAATATGATCATGCTACATTTTCTCTACATGGTATTGTAAATGTTGTTGATTCTGTCTAATCATCACCTTTAATGTTCCAGTTTTCACTGTTAGCTTATTGGTATCTTAGTTGAGTCCACTATCATTGTTGATTTAGTTTAGTGAAATAAATAAGTAAACAAACATAAACACATTTGTATATGTGGTTTTGGAGGGTTTTTTGCTTTTTGTTTTTCTTTTTGGAAAACTGTCCTCTTGTTTTACTCTCGTACATACTCTTGACAAGGCAACCAGGATACCACTAAGACTCCAACATGATCCTTGTCTTCCTGTATTAAAATTTTCCAAGCATCCTTTTTGCTTTAGAATTAAGTCCAAATTCCTTCTGACAGAAATACTGTACTGTTTAACTCTCTAGTCTCTTCCTTCCTTCCAGATGGGACTCCATGCAGCGCTTCTATGCTTACCCTGGTTTGTATGCTTTTCATCCTACTTCCATCTCGCAGCTCTACCTAGGATTCAGTCCTGAGATTTCAGATGAAATGGCACCGCTTCTGGAAAGCCAGGCTTGATCCTCCAAGCTTCAGTAAGGTGTTCACCACTAATGTCCCTTTAATGGGCTGCAGCCTCCTTAACATAAGCTCTGTCCATTGTTTCGTACATACTACTTTGGTTCTTTTTACCTTCTTTTCCCCCAGGCTCCATGTGGGTCTTTGGGTTCAACATTCTAACTTTAGGCCTAGCAAACAGATTCTCCATAACTTTTCACTTAGTGAATGAAAGTTACTTTCATAATATGATGTGGACTAATCCCACAAGAGAAAAAATGCTGAATAAAATAAAACAGCAATGGTAGTAGCTGGGTAGATTATAATTGCCCTGTACTCTCCTCTATCACCCTGCAGGTTTGTGAAGCCAAACCCTTAGCCATACTACAGAGGTTTGTAATTCAATCTAATATTTACAAATTCTGATCTACTGTATGAGTTTTGAGTTTCTTAGCTGTAGGTAGAAAACTGTGGTGAGCTTGGTGAGTACTTTGGGTTATGATCAACTACGCTAATAAAACCAGCCATCGTAGTCTATTACTGCTTCTCTGAAGTCATTAAAAGATAGAAAATGAATAAAATGAGTGGGGCTCCTTCTAGCTGGAAACCCCCAGTTCCTGTATGGGTTTCTCATTATGGAACTGTGAGGGTTGGGTGTAGAAATTAAAATGTGACCAGCTTTGAGATAATAGATGCAGATGCAGTCATAAAGAAATCTTTAAAAGAAGGAAGACATAAAGGTGATTTATTTGTACATAAGCATAACTAATAGTCTTTGCGGAACCATGGGGTATCAGACCTGAAAGAGAAAATAATAAATTTTCATCTGAGCAATAAGGAAAGATTTGCCCAGTGATGAGGCCCTGAAATTGTCAAGACTAAAACCCATTTTTCCAGACATTAATACAAACATCCCCACCATCACACTAGAATGGCCAGATTTACTAAAAAGTCCACCAAAAGGTGACACACTCTCTTGTTCTTTCAACAAAAGTGGACCTCAGTGTAGAAAGACCAGATGAAAGTGTATGGGAGATGATGAAGAAGGCTCACTGGGGACGAGTTGGGCAGTTGTGCTTTCACACAGGAGCTTCCAAAAGAGCAGTGAATTCAGCAAGGGAAGCAATGAATAGGAGCAAGAGGCTCTATTTGCTTCAGTGGAAACAGACAGACCCCCCATTCACATATTTCCGAAGGAACCGGGGTTCCCTAAAGCATCCCGAAAGAAATAGGTGGTATGCCAGAGTCCTCAGAGAATTCCATGAGGAAAATCTGCTAAAAAGTACTAGATGTTTCATATGAAATATTGAAAGGACACCACATTTAGAGCACATTATGCTCATAGCAGAGTCACTAGATGTTTGCTCAGTTTTTTTATTTTATTTTATTTTTCTGCAGAAAACATGTTCATTTTAAAATGATCACTGTATATTATCACTTGAATATATGTCAACTACATTGTATACTGTATAGGAGAAAAAAGTTTTTCTTCTAACATATTCGTTCTCAGCAATGGAGGCTGTTTGTCCACTTATGTAGAGGAATAAAAGGGCTGAATCACAGAAGGGTATAATTTCTAGGGAGAGAGCACTTTTGCCACGGAGTAGGAGGAAGGGTAGGAAATGTTTTCATAAAGAGTGACTATTAGGGACAAATAAGAGGCCTATTCACCAAAGCTGTATACATCCCTTTATCCCTGTAAAACAAGCTATGAAAGCACATAATGACAAACTGCAGCAAAACTACTCACATTCTAACTTTGCATAATTGCTAAAATGGTTCTGGTTTTTTAACCCTCCCCCTTCAACAATTCTGCACTCTTAATTTTTTTTTTTTTTCAACCACAGCACAAATGGTTACAGCAAACAAGTGTACCAGGCACATCTGCTGTTCCAGAAAGAATTCACTCTCCCGTGCCAAATCCACGTCTATTGGAAGAAATAAAAATAAATTGTGAGCAGGTTCAGCAAGTATCCAGGTAAATCCTGCAGTGGCCACATGGGGTAGATCCATTTCTTGTAGTAGGCATGGCCTGTAAAGGGTAAGGGAGGGTGGGGTGGTCTGGAAGCCAGGGTCTCTCCCATCTTGTCTTTGTCACTCAATTACTGAGCACACAGGGTAGATCAGCTCCCTCCTCCACGATCTGGGCAACTATTTAGAAGCAAGACTGTGTTTATAACCTCGGAGGTGCAGGGCAATGAGCTACATGCTTTACAATAATGAAAACCCTTTCAAAAATGGCAGTGATGGGAGCAACAATTGTGCTTGAATGGTCCCTAAAACACCCTTTGCTACTGCCTATTTACATTTTAAAACTTTACTGATATAGCTTATTTGATATTTTAGATCATACAGTGCAATAAATATCCTAGAACTTGGAGTATTAAGATAAGTGGGGGCCGGTGAGATGGCTCAGTGGCGTAAGCACCTGCCTGGCAAGCACAAGGGCCTGAGTTCAACTCCCGGAACCCACATATGAAAAAAGGGCCGGTGATATCGCTCAGCGGCACGGGCGCCTGCTGGCACATGAGGTCCTGAGGTTGACCCCCGGCACCCACAAAAAAAATAAATAAATAAAAAAAGATAAGTGGTATTTGCTACATAGCCACTGTGAGCAGGAAATCTGAGAATGGCTTACGGGAAAGACTGAGGCACTTCTACCCATGGTACAAATGACCAAGCTAGATGGGAAGCCAGTGAATGGGGTCTTGGCCATGAGCAAGGAATCAGCACCACTGATGAATTCATCAGCTGGAGGATGCAAATGGCAGGGTTCAATCATCTGAGACCAACCTTCTGGTGGAAGAAGTTACAATAAAGAAAAAGCTTAGGGCCGGTGAGATGGCTCAGCGGCTTAAGCGCCTGCCCGGCAAGCGCGAGGGCCCGAGTTCGACTCCCGGATCCCACATACGAAAAAGGGGCCGGTGATATCGCTCAGCGGCACGGGCGCCTGCTGGCGCGCGAGGTCCTGAGGTCGACCCCCTGGTACCCACAAAAAAAAAAAAAAGAAAAAGCTTATCCTTTTCCTTTTAGAGTAGCAAACAATAGCAAATTCCAGCATAAATATTCATTGGTACCCTATTTTAAATTGGAATAAGGCCTGGAAATACTGGGCATGAACACATTTTCTTGTATCATGCTTTGGGTCTCAATTTCCTCTTTATAAAATGAAAAGATTTGATTGAACTAATTCAAAGATTGGAGGTAGCTTGAGACATTTAAGGGATGCCTCAGATCTCAGGCAGATTTTGCTACCTGAGGCCTTCTGCAATAGCATATAAATTGGTATCCTTCTTATTCTTGCACTATTTTCAGGATTTGACTTTTTTTTTTTTTTTTTTGTGGGTACCGGGGGGTCGACCTCAGGACCTCGGGTGCCTGCGCGCCCGTGCCACTGAGCGATATCACCGGCCCCTTTTTTCGTATGTGGGTTCCGGGAGTCGAGCTCGGGCCCTCACGCTTGCCGCGCAGGCGCTTAAGCCGCTGAGCCATCTCACCGGCCCTCAGGATTTGTTTTTACAAGTCTCATAATCTATAGATATTACAGGACGCTTAATCTCTTTATGCTATAATGTTTCCAGAAGATTACAGGATGTAAACTTGCACACAGAACAGGATTAAATTCCAATATGCCAATAAGACTGAAATAAAGCAAAAACTATGAGCAGTAGGTAACTAGGAATAGTAGGATTATACGTTATTTTGCTTTATTTTATGTTATAAAATAAACATACATACGTACATTGAAAACAAAATAGCTTTATTTACAAGGAAAAAAATAATATTCCAAATATCTTTTCCTTTCAAACCCAACAGTGAATTTTCTGTTACTACCCAAAAGCAAAGATACATGGTATTCAGTTAGCTCTAAATGCACGACTTCAGAATTTCTTTTAGAAAATAGCCTCTCATACAGTCATTTACCATTTACTCTCTACCTTCTAAATACCAGAGATTCTGACAGCTGCAGGGTAAAAAGCTACCATGCCCAGCCTCAGTGACTGCACATGTAGCCAGGCAAACAGGCAAAAAACCAGTGGAAACTTCTCAGATTCCCAGAAGTCTCACAAGCTCCACTTGGAACACAATGCTCCCACTGCAACCCATTTATTTTTTAAGCACAGCGCTGAAATCCAGCTAGCCAAACAACACTAGCTTCAGAGATGAAAGACCCGGGTCTTTCATTCCACTCTGCCTTAGTGAATATCAGGCACATTCCTATCTTTATGACTCAGCTCCTTCACCTTCAAGATTCCTGCTAAAAACGTTTCTTCAAACTTCACAAGAGCAGCTGAATTCGAACATCTCCTTCTAGCCTGTTCTTCCATGTATAATGCAATCACCTAGTACATTCATATGCATTTTCAAGGTAGAGCAAATGGTCCTAAAGTATACAACTCAAGAGTAAGTACTATGTTCTAGTATTCCTTCTGTCAGCTTCACATAACCATTAGAACATAGCAGCACAAAGATTAACCTAAAGTAGGTCAACAAAATATCATCAAGCAGTGAGTGAATGAATGATTGAGTGAATGACTGTGTTCAAGTGTGAAATTATTCTCCATTTTCTTTTTTTTTTTTTGTGGGTAGCAGGGGTCGAACTCAGCACCTCGCGGTTGCCAGGCAGGTGCTTATGCCGCTGAGCTATCTCACCGGCCCCTATTCTCCATTTCCTTGGGCTTCACGTGTCCGTGTGGGAGCCCCTGTGAGTTCCAGAATGACTGGCATTAAATAAATTCAAGAAGATGATATGCAGCATCAGCTATACCATTATTTGATGAGACAAGTGACTGTGTGTGAGGAGTGGGGTGGGGGCAGTCACAGAAAGAAAAAGAAAACAAAGAAAAAAAATCTCAAATTATGTTAGGTATTAGAGATAGATATTAGAGTTATTTATTATGTTGCTAAATTTCCTTATTCATTATCCCAGCAGTAAATAACAATAACAATAATAATAATAATAAATATAAAAAACAAAACAATTTCTCATGAGTACCATACTTAGGAAAAGAACTACTCTTTTTTTTAGTTTTTTTTGTTTAGTTTTGTTTTGTTTTTTATGAAGGTAGTAAAACTTTGACTGTATTTATTTGTGTCTCTGCATGATATTTTAATGATGCCTGAACAAAATAACATCATTTTTCCCTCTATTTCTTAGAGCTGTGAATGGGAGAGCCAGGCAAGCTCCCACGTGAGATAGTTTCTTCATGAAAACAGTGATAGTCATTGTAAAAATGTGGGGAAATATTAAGATTAATAAAAACATTAAAAAAACCTCTTGATTTAAAACTTCAATGATAACAACTGTTAAAGTTTAGTAATTTGGGCCGGTGAGATGGCTCAGCGGCATGAGCTCCTGCCTGGCAAGTGTGAGGTCCTGAGTTTGACTCCCGGTACCACATACTACAAAAGGGCCGGTGATATCGCTCAGTGGCACGGGCGCCTGCTGGCATGCGAGGTCCTGAGGTCAAGCCCTGGTACCCACAAAAAAAAAAAAAAAAAAAAATTTTTTTTTAGTAATTTTATTTGCAACCCGGTTTTTTTTTTATGTAACTCATATGTACATTTCTATATATGGTGTATGCGTGCATAAGTGTGGTTGGTATGAGTGTTGATGTCAATATGTACTCCAATTATATGCAGTTTTATATCTTATTTCATTTACTAGTATATCACAGAGCCACACATTTTTAAAATTCTTCAAAGAAGCTGTTTACAGTGTGGTAACCAAGTTGTCAATCTGCCTTAACAGATAAGCACTGCAATGCTACAATCTCCTACAGAGATATTTAATTTGAAATCAAAGGCCAGAATGCAACACACTAATATATTTCACACTGTCCTAAATTATGCTATACTCTCTTCACAGAGTTGTTTGTTTCTGACAATAAGAATTTCAAGAGATACAACAGCACATCAAAATGCCAGGCATGAATTTCTAAAAAATGTCAACTATCCACCTACTCACTTCTCATGTATATCAGATGATAATCTTTCAATCAGCCACACAATATATATGTTAAGTCAGACCCATGCCAAATATCTCTTTCAAACCCTCTGATATTGAATTCCAAAACCCTTGTTGTCCCAAGACAGTTGATAGTTCAGATGAAACATCTAAGGAACAGTCATTGTTGATATTACTTTATTATTTTCACATGCCTTTCTACTTCTGTAACAGGTACAATGTCAGGAAGCCAATTGTAAAGGACTGGATCAGGTTGTATTACTGAACTATTAATCTGGTGCCATATGCTTGTGTTGAACATAAAGCGAGCCAGCAAAGAAGCCACTACAGTCATCCAGGTAGGTAATGAAGGCCCTAACTGGGGACAGAATTTGAAAGCAAAAGACTGCTGGAAGAACATTAGCTATGGAGCTTAGACTTGAGGAAATTCTGAACGAGCAGATCTTTTTCTAGCACCTCTTACTTCGTTTAACAATAATTTCTAATGTGAAAAGCAACGGAGCAAAGGAGTTACGCTAACGTGTCTGATTTGATACAAGCCCCCAAAAATATGCATAAAAAAGTCTTTCTGGGAAAGATGCTAAATAGGGGTTTCAGTACAAAGGTGGAAAAAAGAAATCATGGAGCAATTTCATGTTAAAACTAAAGGCTCAGTTGTGGTCATCAGCTTAGGTGATGCTATTCACATTTAGCAGTCCGTGGATTGTTTAAGTAAGTGATTTGTTTCTTTCTTTGGGTGTCCAAGCAACACAATGTTCATACACTTGTCTTAACAAAGAGGCTGAACGATTTTGTGGAAACACACACTACAGATGTCCAAATGACCTGAACCATTTATCTGTGGCTGAAATGCAAAGAGATAATCTTGCCTCTGATTTTGACAGTCATCCTTTGACCAAAAAGATTCCTATAGGAACCCACAGAGGGAGAGGAAAAATATTGAAGAACACCAATGACAGCAAATTCCCAAACTATAACACACATACTTAATAAATTTACTCAATTTTAAATATTTTATCTAAAACTGGGGATTTGAGATGAGCAAAGACCATTAATTTGGATTTTTAGGATTTTTAAAAAATATAACAGCAAACTGACAGTTTCCCAGTGGTGCTGAAGGTCATGAATGACGGCCTTGGTGGGCATAGAACATCTTTGAAACTCAGCCCCAAGATGTAGTACCACTGGGTCTGCATTCTTATATGCAGCTTGGGTTAAAGCCACCACACACCTCACCACTCCCTGGTGTCCTCAGTCACAGGTCTGGGGGTCAATTAACTATTAGTTTCTTGCTGGGCACTGGGGTTTGTCCTACAGTAAAAGTTGAGATGAAATAATTCTTTTGTTATATCTACTTTTAAAAGTGAAAGAACAGGCTGGGCGTGGTGGTGCAGGCCTGTAGTCCTAACACTTGGGAGGCTGAGGCAGGAGGATCACTGTGAGTTCGAGGCCAGCCTAGGTTACATACTGAGTTCAAGGATAGCCAGAACTACATCACAAGACCCTGTCTCAAAAAAACAAAAAAGACAAAACAAAAAGAAACAAACAAAAAAAACAAAAAGAAGATTTTCTTTTAGAAACCATACATTTTTCCTAGATTTTTATCAGTTAGCAAGGAGCATCTATCAAAGGTCAAAGGACAACACAACCTACAATAGCACTGTGAAATGAACAATACTTTTGGCCTTCTTCCTTTCTTATTTTGTTTACCTGGACCTGGGATACTGCAATTACTGCTCTTGAATGAATGAATGGTTATTCAACACTGAAGAAACAGAATGGTTATTTAAATCTATGTAAAACACTGCTGTGTGATAAAATGGAAAGAAAAACCAGACATGACAATAGCTTTACAAAACAACATGAAAACCAACTATAATGACAAAAAGCAAAAACAAAAACATAGTCAAGCAAAAACACCTCAAACAAGAGCAAAACCTTCATCTTTTCAAATGGAACTATCTATATAAATTCTATTCATACCTTTAATTAAAATTTACTTTGTAAATACATCCATAGACTTTTAAAGTAACTTAATAAAATACAACCCAGTGGAATTTGTTAACCATCATTTTTTGTTAGTTTTTGAGACAGAGTCTCACTATGTAGTTTTTTTTTTTTTTTCATGTGGGTACCAGGAGTCGACCTCAGGACCTCGCACTTGCCAGCAAGCACTTGTGCTGCTGAGCGATATCACTGGCCCTCACTATGTAGTTCTGACTGGCCTTGAACTCTCTATGTAGCCGAGGCTGGCCTCGAACTCATGGCAGTACCCTTCCTTAGCCTCCTGAGTATTGGGATTATAGTAGTGTGTCACCATGCTCAACATGAGCCATTATCTATTAAGTTTTCTTTTCTTTTCTTTTCCTTTTTTTTTTTTTTTATATGCGGGTACCAGGAGTCAAACTCAGGACCTTGCGATTGCCAGGCAGGTGCTTATGCTGCTGAGCTATATCACCGGCCCTAAGTTTTCTTTTTAAAGAAACTTGGTCAACTAAGTAGCTCCAATGTATAAAATTTAAACTACTTTGAGCCTCAAAAGTTTTCAGTGGTAAAGTAATAATGTAAGATTATTACTGAGATTCTTCTATGGTTTTCGTAAAGATGGTATCCATGTGCCTAAGTCATATGCTTGTAAATATTCTATTTATCTAATTAGGAGTGGTAAAGAATGACATTCACTAACAGAAATAACAGATTTGCTTTCGTTTTCCTTTAAACAAGGAATTTGTCATTCTTTTGCAACACTTAGAGCTAAATGAAGGAGGAAGCACAAAAGGAGCACACATGTTGCTTAAACGAGGACTACATGTGCTTCCTACCTTGGTTCCTCCTAATTCCCAGACCTTTGGCAATGCCCAGATGTGCTAGTCTCAGTGCAAAAATGAGGGACTGCATCATGCATACTCACACGTGTAACAAATAAGATATATATGTGTGCACATAAAATTGCCCCCCTTCCTAAGCAAGTATAAGTAGCTCATCATAAGGCACTGGATGCTTTGGAGTCAGGAGAAACTTACAGGACATCAGACACTCCTGAACTCAAGGAGTTCACACCCCAACAAAAGTATGTTTGAAAATTATTTATAACCTGCATTTGATAATATTAAGAAATAGAGAAATATATTAAGGTTTCAGATGGATTATTCCCAATCTGGCAGGTAGATAGCCACTAGAGTTTTTAAAAACATAATATCTCCCCTCTGTTCTGGGGACAGATAGAATTCTATTTTTTTTTTTTTTAATGTGGGTACCAGGGGTCAACCTCAGGACCTTGTGCTTGCCAGCAGGCTCCCATGTCGCTGAGCTATCTCACCGGCCCCAGATAGAATTCTTGCAAGATTTGAATCTGTGTTTGTGTGCACGCGCAAATACACCATTTTTTGAGGAGAAGGAAAGTAGATCTTATTTCCATCAAATGATGTGAACAGAGAAAACAGACACTAGGCTAGCATATACGGAGAACAATCAAGTGGAGCAGGAATTTAAAAATGGTCCTTATCAAAATGCTTTAGACAAAGAGCCTCACCTTGTTCCCATCTTGTGAAGGAGGAAACTGAGATCTAAGGAACATAAGCACTTGTCCAGGTCAGAGCTAATGTTGGTACCTGAGCCTAGACTTTAGGGTCCAAAGTCGTTCTGTAAGCCACCTCTCTACACCACAGAAAGGTGAGCACCAGAAATAAGTCTACAAAAGTATACGAGGACAAATTGTGGAGGGTAATGTCTGCAGTTAATTTTAGTTGACAACTAATCTGATACAGTTAAGGGACCAATATTAGGGGAAAAGAAGGGCAGGGGAGGGACACACACAGTGCTCAAAATAAAAATACAATATGGGGAGAGCAATCACTTTGGGGAGCAAGGGAACTGTTGTTACATTAAGAGTAAGGACATACACACCTCTTATGCAAATTACTTCTGTTTAGCTTGGGGGGGGGTGACATTTCCAAAGAGTTTTGAAAAGGCAGCGTGCAAATTGTGATTTTATTAAAACCCCATTGTCACAGTTGTATACACTATTCCATACCCACAGATGATCTCAGTTTAAAACGTAATGTTATTTTTAAGCATCAAAATTTTTTCTCCTATAGTGCAATTTTTCCTCCTGTAGTGCAATTTAAAATTCTTCCCTCACAGGACAGCTAAGGGAATTTAATTATCAGGTTAACACATTGTGAGAATTAAAACAACATCGACGCACCACAGAACCAGAAGCATGACCTTCCACTCATTAAAAACCATCACAGTCCAATGTTCTGTACACTAGGAATCTCATTGTTTGCGTTGCTTTGGGTTTTTGAGAGAAACTGGAGAAGGAGAGGAGCACAAAGCAAGGAGGTAAATTATTTCCTAAACCTCTTAGTGAGTGAACTCACTGAAAAACAAGAAATCGATTTCATTTTAAAGGAAGCAAAATAATACTAGATCTTGAAAGATTCCTTGATGGTTTAAAGTTCCAAGTACATTGCATCAGATAATTCTGGCCCAGGATCTCTTAATCTAAATTCAAAATTCAACAGACAAAGCACATAACCACTTTAGGAAAGGCTGTTTCAAAACACATTGGCTTTTTATTAGCCTATTATATAAAAATTATGGTAATTTCTTAATGAAGTTATGGAAACAGACCACATTATTAATTGTATTGCAAATAGAATATTTAATTAAGGATGCATTATGTTGATAGAATTTAGCATCTGGCACTCTGGTTTTGCAGACTGCGTAGGGTAACAGGGAAATAAACAGTCACTACAAATGTCCTCTTGTACTCCGGTCCTTAGTAGAATGGACATTTCTTGCAAAACATTTCAATTCCATTGTACTTTGTTGAAAAGTATCTAAAAGGCATATGCAACCCAAAGCCCATGCACGGGACATGGCTATAAAACTTTTTTTTTTTGAAAAGCAAGTTTTATTATTTATATACATGAACGATATTGAGTATTTTATGTGCAGTCCAATATAATTCCTGGTCACTCAGTGCCACAGGGTGGACACGCCAGACAGAGGGAGGGGAGAAACTCGGAAGTAACTGCCACATACAGTGCCCAGCATTCCGCAGGTCCATTTCCCTTACAAGTGCTTTTTTAAAGCATTTGTTAGTGAAATGGATAAGGCTCTATGGACACGCAACCACTTCTAACTTTCAAAATAGACATTCTAATGACTTTTATTAGTTCAGCCAAGTTGTCTTCGATATACTTCACAAAGTTCCCCAGTTTCTTTTTTAATGTCAATTAAACATAGTCAGTATGTACTAATGAGACCTATTTAGGAGTGATTCATAATTTACTGCACTCATACTGTTCCCTGCAGGGCTTTTCTTTTCTCCCACTAAACCATAATCATATCTCATTACCATTGCTTCCTGACTACTTTTTGGTTTAAATTTTGTTGCTGGCATTTAGTTAAGAAAAAGACACTTCATGATATGCATAGAACCTTTCCTTCTTAAAAATATCAAATCAAAGTGTCTCCAAATTAGAAACACTGCAGGCGATTTATATTAAGACAGCTAATCTCAACAACAACAATAAAACGCCAAGGGGGCCCATCCCCTCCCTCATCCCCTCCCAGTTTAAAGGTTATTGCATGCTGCCAGTAAATCTGTAACAAACCTGCATACACCCATGTCTTTAGGCAGCAATTACCTCATTTTATACTTCATCTTACCCCAAAGAGACCTTCTCCAAAATAGCTGTAATGTTTTATTACAAGATGCACTCACAAACTACGTACGATAGCACTTCGAAGCGAAAAGGCACAACAGCTAAAAATGCTGATTGCTATACAGATTTAGATAGATAGATAGATAGATAGATAGATAGATAGATAGATAGATGATAGAGAGATGTGTGTGTTTACATAAATTTTATGCACAATAAAACACAGAAACCGTCTTGGCAATTCAGATATAAAACAAGTACATTTACACGTTTTCTATATTTTCTCCACGGAATACCCATAGAAATATACACTGATACTTAGCAGACTTTCAATTGTAAATGGTTTTGACATTTTCAGCTTCAGAATTTTAAAACCCAGTTATGTAGCCTAGGGGCAAAAGCGATTTGTATATCTCAGCCAAAAGACTGAAAGAACCCCAGAGTCCCAGGTGTGGGTCCATGCGGATAGAGAAGGGGACATTTCCCTTTGTCTCCTCCCTCCCTCACTGGGGGGCAGTGCTGTCAGAGTGGTGGAGAAATCATTGCCACCCTATTCCCCAAGACAGCATTTGGCAGCCAAGGGAACGGTACAGGCTCAGAAGTCAGTTTTCAACATGAGGAGAGGAAGAAAAAGAGTAAAGTAACCTGACATACCCCAAAATAAAATGGTTAGGCTCAGGAGTGGAAAAATGTAGAGAGGAGAGTTAAGATTGCATTTTAACAATCCATGAGAACTTCTTACAAAAACCAGGCCTTCAGATGCTCACACTGGGGACAGTGGTGCAAGCCACCTGCAGTCCCAACTACTCTGGAGGCTGACATATGAGGAGGATCACTTAAGCCCAGGAGTTCTGAGTTCAGCCTAGGCAACACAAGGAGATCCTGTCTTAAAAGAAAAAATCTAAAGGCCACAAAGTGCAGTAAGTTCAACACGTTATCCTGCCCTTTTAAGGGCTCTGAGTTCTCTAAATGAGTCACTGATTCTCTGCAGAATTATAAAAATGTTAAATTATACTATGTAATGTTATTCATTCATTCTTTAAGTTACCAGATGAAATGAAGGTTCCTGAAAGACAATCAAACTCCATGTTTATTTGCCAGATCTCAGGGGAAAAATTAGTTTTGGAATTAAAAATAAAAAGAAAGAAAATCTCTAAACTCATCAAGAAGGGATGCCTCATTTCAACTATATTAACTACTCCTGTCCAAGTTTTGAGAAGAATCATTTACGTGCATGTAGTTTCTCAGTGACACAGGAGCTCTTACTGTGGAAGAAACTGAGGCCATTTTCATCAGTTCTAATGTTCAAAAGAGGTTGGTTGAAAAGATCTAGGGCCAGGAAGTAAGATGGTATAGAAAGTATTGAAAATATAGGCCCAAATATAGAAAAATGAAAGAAAAAAAAAGTGAAGGAACAGGATGCAGAAATGAATAATTCAGCTATAATGTGAGGGATGAGCCACGCAAATAAACAAAAGGCATACTTTAAATAGAAAATGCCCCTTGATTGTTTTAAATCATGACCAGATCCCCCCCACACACATACACACTGAAACCAAAATTTATAAGAACGAAATCCAGACTTATTTTTCTAAGCTAAAAATGGCAAGACTAGCTTACTTTTTAAAGGAAAAAAAAACCTCTCATTTCATTTTTTTCTCCTATCAGAGAACCTCTTTGTCAGTTTTAAAGGCAAATTAATCACTTTCGCAACCTACGGAAAAAGTTTTCTGGAAAGCATAACAGCCTGCGAGTGTAAACGACAGTATTACTTTTCCTGTAGCTCCACCGCCTACAAATTCGCTCTCATCCATGACTCAGCATGAGGTAAAAGGAGCTAATGAAAAGGGCCACATTTCCTTTTAAAAATTGTGAACTTTCTTTCAACATGCAGAACTGTTAAAAAAAAAATATATATCCTGCAAAAGCTCGATAGGAAAGTGAAGCAGCTCTCCATGAATATTCATTATTAATAATACACCTAGAAATTTCTTCCCGAGCAATGCTAACAATAGGATTGTTGTTCTTTCCCCACCCAAGGCATAATAGTGCAATCAATTGAGGATTAATACATACTCTTTATAATCCATTATGGGGCTATCTGGAAGTGGAGAGAAGGGATAAAAAGATTGCTTTGCTGAAACCAAGATTTCAAGAGGAAAGGCAGGAAACATTCAACTTTGTGGTCAAGAGAAGGGCTTGTGTTGGGGCTCTCTCTGTTTCTAAAAGACCACTCGATTTGGTTGTTTGAAGAGCTCTCTCTTGAAGACTGTATGTGCACAGTGTAAATATTCCTTAAATATTTACTCAGTGCCCAACCTTTGCTGGACACTAAGCACTGGGCAGCAGGGAATGGAAGCTTAAACAGATAGTGAAGGTCAATGGTCAACGTCCTCCTAGAACTTACAATGAGTGATCATTTGAGAGAAGCAGTCAATAAGTGAAGGAGCATTTACAGAGTAGGAAGTGTGAGGAATAGGAAGTTCAAGGAGAAAGACACAGGACAACACGGCAAGGACACCTGAAGTAAGGAAGACCAGAAGATTGATGAACATTCTGAAGAGGTATCTATGTTGAGATGGGGCAATAAAGGGCTGGAGGCATGAGCACCAGGCAGAGAGAATTTCACGTGACTGTCCAGTTGCAGGCCAGTGCCCTTGTAGATCTGAGAAAAGGTGTGGCCAGAGCGTGGAGAGCAGGAGTAAGAGAAGCAACCAAAGAGGCACCTGTCTAAAGGGAAATTCACTTTGGCTATTCCCTTTTTTATATGGTACTTACATGATAGAATAAACTCAAAAAGGTTACTTGTCCAAGCTCATATAGCATGCAAGTGGGTGTCAAACTCATTGTCTATTTAATTTCTGAGGCTCTTTTCTTTTGTTTTTCTTTTCTTTCTCCTTCCTTCCTTTCTTCCTTCCTACCTCTCTCCTTTCCTCCCTGCCTCATTTCTTCTTACTCCTTGCTCTCTCTTTTCTTTCCTTTCTTCCCCTTTCTTTCTTTTTTCCTTCCTACCTCTCTCCTTTCCTCCCTGCCTCATTTCTTCTTACTCCTTGCTCTCTCTTTTCTTTCCTTTCTTCCCCTTTCTTTCTTCCTTCCTTTCTTCAATCCATCCATCCTGGTTCCCTTCCTCCCTCTTTCCTTCCCTCCTTCCTTGCTTGCTTTCTTTCTTCCTCCTCCTTTCCTTCTTCCTTCATTTCCCTTCCCTTCCCTCCCCTCCCCTCCTCTTCCCTTTCCTTCCCTTCCCTTATTTTTTATTTTGAGACAGTCTCACCATTATGGTTTGTATCTAGATGTCCCCCTAAAGTCTCATGTGCTCATGTGTGGGGTTTGGAGAGGTGATTGTCATGGAGGTGTGGTACTCATCAGAGGATCAACAATAAGTTTATAGCTAAATGTGATGTTGGGAGGTGAAGCCTGGGTCACTGGAGGTGTGGCCAGGAAGGGTCCAGCTCCCTCCCTCCTCCCTGATCTCTCTCTGCTTCCAGAAGTCATGACACAAACTGTTTCTTTTCTCCCAGGGCCCTCTGCCATGCTGCCCTGCCTTGGAGCCAGCCAACTAGGGGCTGAAAACTCAACAAACTGTGAGTCAAAATAAACCTTTCCTCCTTTGATTTTTGGGTGCCAAGTAATGTGTCCCAGCAAGTAGGGAAGTAACTAAGACACTAAGTTGATAAATTGCCTGGGCTAGGCTCAAACTTTTGCTCTGCCTGCCTCAGCCTCCCAAAGTGTTGGGCTCCTAGCCTGTTTTCTGAATATTTGTGTTATACTACTGGGCTAAGGAGACATGGTGTTAGGAGTAACTGAGTCAGAGTTCCTATTTAGGAACAGCCTGGTGGATAGATTGGGGTAGGGGTGAATGAGTGGCTACAAGAATCTGGTTGCAGGGATTTTACCCATGATCCATAGGCGTTGATGATCTGAAATTGCTGACCAGTAGTGGGCCCGGAGAGAAGTAGGAAGATTTGTGAAACATGGAGGGAGGAAGACTGACAATGAAGAATAGAAGCATCTAGAAACAATATCCACACTTTAAGCTTTAGAAACTGGTTATACAGTGAGCCACTTAAATAATGTAGAAACAGACAGAATTCTGGTGAGACACCTGGTGAATTGCTATTGAACATAATGAGGCTGAGATTTCAATAATAAATCCAAATGTAGCTGGCAATAAGCAGTTAAAAACATCTGGATCCGGAGTCCAAGAAAGCGTGGTGAAACAGATTTATATAAAAAACACTACAGTACTGGTAGTCAGGCCACAGCAGTGCAAGAGTCTCCAAACCAAATGTGGGAAGTAGAATAACAACAGGCCCTAGGAAAGGCACCGCTCCACATACACCCTCACCGCTGCAGAAAAAACAGCATTTAAGGAGAGGCAGAAGAGGAGCTGAGAAGATCCCTAAAGTGGAATTGTTTGGAAAGGTGGGCAGAAAACCAAGTGTGTGGTGTGCGGTAACCTTGAACGGTTGGCAGGATGGCTGGAGCGAGGCACAGGTTTTCAGAGGTGCAGGTATGTAAAATAAAACTCGGGAAAAAGAGTACTGAAAAAAGAATGGAAAGCGGCTTGAGCTGTGGAACCACAGATGCCGAGCTGAGCATGAAAAGAAATAGTGACAACGACTGATGGGGAAACAGAAACAAAGGAAAGAGAAGGCAAATGCACTCACCAAGAGCAGTCTAGGAGCTATGTGCATGAGACAGAGCTGGAAAAATATGGGGTGGTTCAGTGGGGGTCTAATTTTATGATTAAGGAGTCATAATATACCTGAGTAATGATAAGATCCATGGCAGTGGACACTGCAGCTGAATAGAAATGAGAGGACAAGGGATTGAGAGGCCACTGAAAGGCCCTGAAATCTCCCACCAAGACTCAAAGACTGGAGACAGACAGGAGAGAGGAAGCCATTTGCTTTGTTGTCAGTAAATGAAGGCCAGGACCAGAAGATTAAGTGATGAACAGCAATGTGGAGTCCAGAGTATCATCATTAGATCCCTTTAGCCTCAAAGCATCTTAGAAGTCATACAAAGGAAATATTTGGTAAACAAGGTTTCTCTCCCCAAATCAGATGGGCAAAACCTCTCATGTCCCAGCATCCCAAGTATAAGGCCACTTTGTCCCTATTTATTGTCCCTACAATTAAACATTAATTTAGATGTGGCTGTGGAGACATTTAGTAGATGTGATTAAAGTCCATAATTAATCAGGCAACTTTAAGCAGGCAAGATTATTCCAGATAATCTGGGTGAGCCTGACTCAATCAGCTGAAAGACCTTCAGAGCAGAGCTGAAGATTTTTGAGGGAGAAATTTGGCTTATGGACAGCAGCCTCAGCCCACTTCCTAAGGTTCCAGCCTCCCCTGCTGACCAATCTGCTCTACGGGCCACACCATCATGCAAGCTACTTCTCCACAATGAATCTCCTATCTCCTGCTGGTTCTAATTTCTCTTGCAGTACCTTCTGTAGGCGTCAACAAACAGGCTGATCTTTGACATCGGGTAGAAAATAGACTATACATGCTTACTCTGTTGCAATACTAATCTGTGTAGATCAGTCTTGCTGCATCATGAGTTCCAGCCTCCACAAACTGTAAGGGTGCTTTTGGAAAAACATTCGTGCTATCGCCTGAGAACACTGGGAATACATCTCCATGGGCCTGACAGTAAGACAGGGATTTCCTGAACACCAAAAAAACTCCCAGCCATCCCACGAGGACAGGCCAAGCAATTAGACAACCAAGAAATCTATCAAAAATGATTATATAGACAATGAAGTAATTAAAGGCAGGAAGACAATTTTGGTCATATTTTTAAAAACTGGGAAACAAGGTATCTATTAAGAAATAAAACTTTAATATCATCATTCTTAAGGAAAACATGACAAGATGGTGTCTGTTACCTTTTTGTAAAATTGCTCTTGGTACCTTGTCTCTTCTATTGCTGCCTAATAACCTTTTCCCAGTGTTCCTGACACTACACACGTGGCTGAGTAAAAAGGCTTTAAAACACTGCCACATCCACACCTCCATCTTCCCTGCTTTCCCCACCCTCAGCTAAAGGCCACCGGATGCTTTTGGCAGGATTCTGAGATGGCTTTGGCAACTCCAGACACTTTCCTGGAATCCATGTGCAATGCTGGTCAGCAGAGCCTGCTCCATTCCCTTTCTGGTATTACTCACTTGGTAAAGGTTAAGTGTATATGAATTATCATAAGTTTATTTTTATTCTCCCACCATCCCCTGTTTTTGGTAAGTGATCACTGACTACCAGGCACAGGAAATACATTTCACTGAATGATATTCTAAAATCATAATTCCATCTGGGCTGGAACTGAGACAGCTTTGGGATGATCATTTATAATGTTAATATTTGCTTCACTAAGCCATTGAAAGATGCTCAAAGCTGGGACAGGGCTTCCAGCTTTTCCTGAAAATACTTCCAAGGTTGAATCTTGGTTCTGCTGGGAGCCAGTGTGCTGGATGCAGTAGCAAGACAGATAGCTGGTGATTGCACTGTGACTCAGGGCTCCATGGAGAGAGGGCCAGGGAGGGAATTCACTCAGAACAACGCAGCAGAAGTCTTAGAATATACTGAATGTGGTCTCCTCACTTGGAGAATCAAATTGAAAAGCAGGAAAAGAAAAAAAAAAAGTGAGAGAGTGAGCTACTAAAGGTAGTCCTCTCAAAGTGAGAAACAATATTTCCACCTTAAAAATTCTTAATTAAAAAAACAAAAACAAAAACAAACTTTCTCCCTGTCCTCTTAATAAACTAATATTATAAAAGCTAAATAACATGGACTGAGGAGGGAAACATACAAAGAAACAAAATGTAAGTAGGGCAGGGGAGAGTTGGCTTTGGAAAGAGGGTACAAAATTCATACCCATAGCAGACATTCAGACAGAGGAAAAACAAAATATATAAACTTTAGTTATTGGTAACCAAGCTCCTGTCTTTTAGGAAGTCCAATCAATCAATCAATCAATCAAGTTTCCAAACAAGTTAAAAGTAAAAAGAGAAGGAAGGGAAGGGAAGAAAAGGAGAGTAAAAGGGAAGGGGAGAGGATAAAGGAGGTTAGCGGAAGCACAGTAGTCATTCAACTTCCAAATGGGCTGCCACGACCACTAGACTTGTGTTCAAGTGTTCTGCTCTCTCTCATCAGGGTAGTGGGCAAGAAGAGGTCATTCTAGCCATTAAAAGTGGAAATTTTGTTAAAAATCATGGGTGTCATTGTTTTGAGAGAGTTTTAAGTACTGTGTCAAGGATATATGGATGTAAGGAGAAGCCACTTCCTTTCAAAATCTCACCTTATCTTTCGACCGTACTATATTTAAGATCTAGGTTTCACAGTTGTTCCTGTGAAAGAGGCTGTGCAACAACTTTCTAGAAGGAAGAAAGAAAGGAAGGGAGGGGGAGAGAGAGGAAGAGAAAGGGCAAGGGCAGAAGGAAGGGAAAAAATGAACAGTTTTTCATGTGTTAATTATAACTATTTATTAACTATAGTTAGAGCGTGGTTTACTTTGTCAAATATAATATAAGGGTGTGGCTGTACATGCATAACCATACAAACTCATCAAAACTTGCTTGCTACCGTTTGGATCTGCGCTGTTCCACAGAGGTCCACATGTCAAAGGCTTGGTCCTTAGCAAGGCACTCTGGGGAAGTGGTGGAAACTTTCAGAGGTAGGACCGAGCAGGAGGAAGTCAGCTCACCAGGGCCTGACCTTGAAAGACTCCCCGGGACCCTGAGACCTTCCTGTGTCTTTCACTTCCCTCTGGTCCATGCTTCCTGACACGATGTGGCTTCCTCACCACAGGCCCAAAGAAGACAGGGTTGACCAGCCATGGATGTAACTGCCAAAACTGTGAGCCAAAAGTGAAACTTTCCTCCTTATAAGTTCATTATCTCAGGTATTTGGCACAGGCACTGAAAGCTGATGAGTAATACACATTATATATACATTTATGAAAAATAGAAAAAGTAGGTACATTTTAGAAACCTAAAAGATACATACATAAGCCTGTCTCCCCAAATCTTAGCTATAACTACTATCAGTGTATATTTCCTTTTAGATTTTTTTCTCTCTCTCTCTCTCTTTTTTTTTTTTTGGCACTGGAGATTGAATGCAGGGCCTTCACCCTGAGCTACATCTCCAGGTCTTTTTATTTTTTATTTTGAGGTAGGATCTTGTTAAGTCACAAAATAGCCCAGGCTGGACTCAAACTTTCAGTCATCATATCTCAACCTTCTAGAATGCTGGGAATATAATTGTGTGCCTTCGTACCTAGTTTCTCTCTAGATTTTTAAAAATATGCATAGGTACATAATATGCATGAAAATATGTACATACATAAGGATATATAATATATATATACATATATACTTACATTTTTAAAATATACTAAGTGTAGAAGAAACCAGGGTGTTACTTCTCATTTTACTTAGGATAAAATGAGATGAGGAGAATTAGAAGTTTTAAATTCAAGACCCCAAAAAAAAAAAAAATAAATAAATAAATAAATTCAAGACCCTACAGTTATATATAAGGAATATCGGATATTCCCAGATGAACACAGCTGGAAAGTATAGGGTCAGAAAGAGAGAGAGGGGGAGGGAGGGAGGGAAGGGGAGAGAGAGAAATAGAAGAGAGATTGTTAGTTGGTCAGGAGAATAAGATGAATGTCTTACAAGAGATTACCTCTCTGTAGCTTACCCATCCCTTCACGACTCATCACTATTGTTAATATTATTGTTGCTTCACTTTTTGCAAAGGGAAAGGAAGCTGCAAGGTGACTACACTGCTTAAATTCTCCAACCCAGCAAGTGGTGCATGTAGAATTTAAATGAATACCTCGCATATATTCATTTAGGGTGGGACCAATGCTAGAACTGCTAGAACTTGGGCCCTCTACTGAGCTATACTGCAACCTCTGAATATCTTGAAAGAAATTATGTTACAAGTGGAAAAGTTAGCAGCGAATGCGTAATGCTGTCTGAAGATATGCAATCCTCCTCAACATTTTGAAGCACTGCTTCTGGAAATCTGCGTGATGGTCACAAAGACAGTCATGCAACTATCACCCACGAGGACATAGCAAGGGGCAGCCCCTCTCTTCCCTGATTCCTATCATTTTAGACAAGACATGCCTACAATGATTTTTTTTGCAGGACAACAATAATTCTGATATGTTCAAACTTCTAGAATTCAGATTCAGGGTTTTTAAGCCTGGTTTTGTGTTCTGAGATGCAGAAGTCAGACTCGGAGATGAGCCACTGTGCTCTGAAGTGAAGAGCGTGGAACTGCATGAATGGTCCTGTCTCTAGAGCCCCTCATCACTTAGTACCCTGCAAACCAGCAAGTGTTTTCTCCCAGCTTCACCTTTACCTTCACCTCTACTATTAAATGGATAATAATGAAGCTAATGATGGTACCTGAGGTGAAGGTTCATGGGCGACACACAGTATGTGTCACAGCAAACATTTTAGATGGCTAAAATGTGCCATCTCGGGAGTGAGTCAACAGCCCACTCACACTGTCCTTTTTGCAGAGCTGGTGCCAACAGGCTAAGCATTGGCTATGTTAATTACTTCAGTTCTATTCAACTTCTTTACGTTTCAGGGAAACTCATCAATCGGTTTGATGAGAAACAAATCACATTCTCAGCCCTTTAGAAGTCCATGAAGGACCAAAGCCTATCAAAGAGCTATGACCTTTCCCAAACCAAGTATGGATTTAAATCAGTGGCCTGAAGTGAAATAAGCATCATCAAAACAGTGTGAACCTCAGTCGTTCAAGCAGGGCCTAAGTCAGAAACTATTTGGTCTGGGGATAGAGGCATTCAGAGGACAGATAGAGTCCAGTCTGGTTTCCTTCTGTAAGCCATTGCTAATAGTTCATAATGTAAAACTGAGGGCCCAGTCTATCCCCCAAATCTGGTCAATCAGAAAAAGAGGCATTTTTGGTTGGTTGGTTTGACAGAATAGATGAGAATGAGCCCAAATCATCTTGAGGCAAAAACAACTGGTGAGAACCCATTTCTCAGCATCGTTCAATCAAGAAGTCCACGTCGTCAGCAATACTAATTTAATAAAAGCCCAGCAATGGTGCTATAATTGGATTGCCATTCTAGCTAGTGGGTTTCCAGGGTAACCATGCTCTTACCACAGATGAAATCCACCTAGCAGCACAAAGACTAAAGGCTTGGGAAGAGCCAGCGTCAAACAGGAGGTCAAGAATTTAGTCTGAAGAGAGCTATTCTGACAGCGTATTAGTTACATTGGACAGTATTCAAAATCCTAGCCTTGCTATGCACTAGCTCCATGATTTGAGGAAAACTATTTAACTTTGCTGGACCTTGTCTCTTCATCTCTTACATGAACAGAACATGGTACCTGTCTTGCTAGGTTGTTCTGAGAATAAATCAGAGAACTGAAAACAGTAACTGGTCCATTTTAAACCCTGACTATATGTTAAAAGACAACAACAATTAGCCCAACTATGACAGATGTCTTGAAGGATAGATATTCAGAGGCCTGGAAAACTAGAAAAATAAGATTCCCTTTTTTTTTTTTTTTAAATTTATAACCTTGAAGGGAAAGCACCGTGCAAGCTTCTAAAAGGGGCCTAAAATGGTTTACAAAGCTATGTTGTCTTATGGTGGTGCTCTTGTTATTCCTGTCTCCGTGGTCCTGATTTCTGGGAATACACAGCCCTGTCGGAGGCAATTCAGCAAGGCTTAATTGAGGAGGGCCACAGCTTTTCAGGCCGCAAATGAAGGCTGGGGAAAGGTCCTTGTGTAGAGTGTGACATCTAACTGGAATGTTTCATAGCCATAAACACAGCAGACCCATTTAGCACGCTTCCCCCTCGGGGAAAAAGATTCATCTGCCACAAAAATAGCCGCTATGAAGAAAAAGGGGAATTTTCCCTTTGAATAAAAAGAGAAGGAAAAAAATAAGCTTTTAAAAGGATTATTTGGCTTTAATGTATGACTGTTATGAGGTGGGATGTGTTTTGTGATGGCTGTTACTATTAGGAAAGGTACCTGGAGTTGAAGAAATATCATCTTCAGTTTTGAATTCTTCATGCTGACCACAACCCCTGTCCCCCTACCCCCACTGCCTGGAATCCAGCTGCCTAAGGAGAAAGAGAACTAATATGTACCTGAGCTCATACTCACAAAGCAACTTGCGGGCAATCAGCAGCAAAGCAGAGAGCAAGATAAAGTTTGAGAGCAAGAACATACACACACGGAAAAAAAAAAAAAAAAAGTTTCTGCTGTCCTAAGATTAAATGCTGAGGCAGGAAGAGATACTATTCTTGAACCAAGTGAGAAAAGATGGTGAAGTGCGATATTAAAATGCAGCACGCTGGAATAAGTTTGCCTCTATAAAAACTGTTATGTTCTGTATGTGATTTAAATTAATGCCTGTATTTGTGGGAGATAAAATTAAAATGAAGATAAACGTCGCCAGCATAGAGCATGTTCTCTGGTGCAATAAATAAGGCAGTAAAAGGTATTTTACATTTCAGTCACATCTTTCCAGACTGGGAGTTCAAAGCACTTGAGGAACGTTTGTTAATTAAATGCTATAATAGATTTGTGAGGAACCCAGACGGTTATTATATGTGTCCGTCAAAAAGAGACGGGGGTTAAGTGACCCAGGGTCCCGCATATGCTGCAGGAGGGGACTTCAGGGTGTGAAGGCCTGGCCTTCTCTCCAGATCGGCTCTTCCCTTCCGGGCAGGAGGGACTCAAGAGAAACCTCTCCTGAACTGTCCCATAGCAGAGCCTAGATATCTCTCTTTAGTTGCTACCTCAATAGCAGGCAAGGCTGTAGTTTTAGCTGGGAAAACTGACAGTAATTTTGATACACATTAAGAACAAATTTCTCAAGCCAGTGATATAGCTCAGTGGCACAAACGCCTGCTCGGCAAGTGCGAGGTCCTGTATTCGACTCCCGGTACCCGCATATAGAAAAAAAAAAAAGAACAAATTTCTCCTTTCTCTTCCTACATTGCAAAAATGGCCCATGAAGGACTGAATCATTTAACCTCAAGTAGAAAATATGCCTAAAATAGTTATTAGTGTCACCTTTTTCTCCCCCGAGCAGTAACTCTTCAATCCTGTGTTCAAAGCTCGGCTTGACAAAAAAAAAAAAAAAAGATTAACTCGCAAAATGAATTCAAGCAAGGTGTGCTTGCAAAATCTAATTGTATATTGATTATTGATAATAGTAGTCAATATACTCTTCCACTTTTATAGAGGTTAGACAATTTCCAAAATGTAAAGTTTAAGTCAAAGTGAGGGGTATCCATGGATACACTGCCAGTCCCATGAACTGGGACAATACTTTCTACTCAGATGCCAGGTAAGGCATTCCTGGCCGGGAGAGGCCCCTAGATTTTGGAGATGAGGCAACAGCAGTCATTTTTTCTCCAAGTCATTTTAGGCTGATCCAGACAGAATCATAGGAAGCCTCAGGCATCACTTAACCCATTCTCTTGTTTTTCCACAACAGAATTCTCAAGTATATTTGTTTCTTCCTTTCACAGTTTTTAAAAGTGCATTACAGGACATGGGAATTATAATTCAGTGGCAGAGTGCCACTGAATTAGGTGCCTAACATATGCAAAGGTTCAATCTCTAGTATTGGGTTCAATTCCCCAGTACTTAAAATAAAAATCACTCCAATCCATTGAAGTTTGGGTCACACATCAAGAAAACAGATGCAAGGTACCTGTCCCACCTCATGCAGGTCAGTCTGTCTCTTTAGGCCTTGTTTTGTCATTGGTATAATCAAGATCACAATAACATCTTCATAAGGACTAAAGGACACTGCCCACGATGCAAATCGCAGTATTGCCTGGTACACAGGAAGCACTCCGTGATTGATACCATTATTAGTATTATTGCAAACTCTGTGGTCATCATTGAAGCTGCTCTCCTAGCATCTCCAAGCTCTGCTTTCCAGGACCCTTGTGGCTAGGGGGAGCCATGTGATGGTTAATGAGCTCTGAGCAGAAGCAACAAGTGTTGCCCAGGCCATGGCAAATAATTCTTAAGTGTTCCCTTCCTCTGAGGTAGAAATCAGCAGTGTTTAAGATGGTGCCTCTTCCCTTGACTTCCAGAGACCCCTTCTAAACCTATGATACCAAGAATAAACTCTTACTGTCAGTACTGAGGGTTGCAGAGTATTCGTTACTACGGTATTTTCTGGACTATGCTGGCTGATAGTCCTGAAGTATTCTGATACTTTCTACATGGCTTACAACAAACTCCCCCTTCTATCATTCAATTAAATCTACATAATCCAGAGAAAAGGGGAAGGTATATGTATCTAGCAGACATGAGTTTCCATCACACTGATGTAGTTGCCCATACAAGTTCTTTAGACTTCGGTAAATCTAAAATATTCCTTTAGTGCACTCAGATACAATGGCCTTGGAGTCCCTTAACACTGAAAAACAACATTCACCAACATTTACCTCTGCCCAAATATTAATGAGAAGTCTAACATTTTCTGAGTACTTAATACAAGATCCCATCAAATCAAAGATGCCACAGATTATAAAATGTATCATTAGCTATTATACCACTGGAAACACAAATTACTGCAATTTAAACTACACATAGTGCCTTTTGTGGGGGGGGCGGGAGTCGACCTCAGGACCTCGCACGCCAGCAGGTGCCTGTGCCGCTGAGTGATATCACCAGTCCTTTTTTCATATGTGGATTCTGGGAGTCGAACTCAGGACCTCGCTCTTGGCAGGCAGGCGCTTATGCCGCTGAGCTATCTCACCGGCCCCATATAGTGCCTTTTAATTAAGATTGCTCTTATATATTGTTGAAAGAAATGACTTAAAATTTTTTATACATAGTGTTTTTTATTAAGTGACATATCACCTCTTTGCAGATATAAAAAGAAATGTATAAATGAGGCAAATTGAAACATTCCTATCACTCTTAAAGTTTCTTCCCATTTATAATTCAGCTCCGTGGGTCAATTTTCAGTAGAAAATCATGAGCATTCTCTATTTTTCCCCATCGGCCTGCACTCTGAGCCAGGAAGAACAATGTCAAAATTGGGGTCTGTTATTGTCACCAGGATTTTCTTCCATGCCACTAATTCTCAGAGTCTCACCAAACTTCAAGTTTTATGAACACATACAGACAATGACAACCACATCGTGCCTGCCACTTGACTCACAGTGATTAGTCAGAAATGTTAAATATGAGAAGAGATATACAGGTTCTAGAGTTGCTGTAATGTAAGTACGTGAGAGATATAATGTTTCACTGATCGTGTGATCCTCACAACTGTATGAGGTAGGCACTGTATTCATATTGTCAGTATTCTTATGACTGAAGTCAGGAACTGAAACATGGAGAAAGATTAAGATGCTCCCTATATATTACACAGCTAGCAAGCAGAAGACACAGCACATTTCATCTATGGCAGTGGGACATGAGTAACTGCCCTTAGCAACTATGTTGTAGGGCTTCCTGTAAGAGTAATTAGCTCAACTTTCTTTTTTATTTCCTTTTTCTTTTTTAGGGGGTAGTGGGACACAAGAATTACAAACTCTATGGAAAGTACTCAATCGCTTAAGACTCAAAGGTTAGACATTGAGATGTTTATTTTGTTTAAAACAAACCGAAAAGAAATTGACCCCCAAATTACTGCCAGCTTGTTTTTTAAATATGCAAACAAGATAGCAGATTTGGGGTTCTCTTTTTTGGTGATCCTAGAAAGAAGTATTGGAAAGATCTGCATACAGTCCTATTTTATGAAAATATTGGGGTACATGTACAATGAAGACGGTAATATCTATGCCTACAAGTGTGTGATAGATCTTAAAACACATTACTATTGCTTTGTTTTACATATTGGTGGCTATGTTTATACATGGGTATTATCTTTGAAAACACAAAGAAATCACCACTATTAAACATCTGAAGGCCAAAGTGTGCTTGATTTTCATGGAGCATGAAATTAGATTTAATCTGTGCCCAGAGGAAAAAACCTTACTGAACAAGTATTTTTTTTTAGCAGTTCTCTATCTCTTTTCCTTTTAAAAGGACAGTTAGCACAACTGAACAATTACTTAGGAGGTACAATACAAAGCATTGAGTGTAGCTCTGTATTCACTTATCAAATGAGTATAATAATTTGCTATAATTCTGTCTCTTGATTATATACAGTAGCTATTTCATTCTCTAAATAATATCTTATACTTTTTTAAAAAAGAGTTGGTTAAATTGCTTAGGAGGAGAATATTAGGCTCAGTTTCTTTGAAGGGTAATATAGTGGGAGTTACTGTATAATTATCTCTACCGGGCTTTCACCCACTATACAATGGCATCTACTATATCTATTGCTTTCCTGTTGAGAACTCCAGCTAATCCTACTAACTATCACACAGCAAAATGAGGCAGGCAGATTTTATTTTTAACTTGGGGCTGAGAGTAAGAGAAAGAAATACTAGGACTGATTGAGCCTGTTACATTTGCAATTTTTATTTTAAGGCATTTCAGATATACGTGATACCAAGAAGGTACAGCAATTCCAGCATTACAGTGTCTTGTGTAGCAGTGTCCTCTCTGATACTCTTTGCCAGAGACCAACTGTCCTTTAAGCCACTTCACAGCTCAGCTATTTTATACCTGGCAAATTTGATTCTATTCTGGATGGGGAGGGGGCTTTATTTTATTTTAAATTGATGTGGATTGTACAAATGCCAAGCATTCCAAGTGTTTCACATATACTAAATTAAAAAAAAAAAAAATCTATCACTTCCAGTAGAAAGAAGTTGAACAAAAGCCCTTCAACAAATATACCAGGATGTCAAGGTGTATTTTCTTCTCTAATATTCAAATTATGAGCCAGGCATAGTGACACACCTGAAATCCCAGATCTCAGGAGGCTGAGGCAGGAGGATTGCTGAGAGTTTGAGGCCAGCCTGGACTACATAGTGAGTTCAAGGCCAGCCTGAACTACACAGCAAGACCCTGTCTCAAAAAAAAAAAAAAAAAAAAAAAAGTATAATATGTCTCTGCCACTCCTTCAAGATGGACAGAGAACTCACAGTGGGCCTGGAACAAATTTGCTTGTGTGCATGTGACCAATGACTGACACAGGGTAGGGAACTTTTATCCTTCTTTGCTCCAAATTATGAACAGAGAAAACCATTTTCAAGCAGAAGTTACAAGTTAAAAGTTCAAACAAACTAGGTTATATTCCTGAATTAGTGAGGCTATCAGATTGCTGTTACTCAAATACAAATTAGCATTAGCCAAGTCATCATTCATCTCAAAACTGCCACTAAAGGTAAGTCAGAGTTACCTAAGGTTGCGCTGAGAATGCAGAATAAATAGGCATGAGATTTCTCAGGGTTTCAAAGTTAGACTGAGGTAATGATTGCATGACTCTATAAATACATTACAAATCAGTGAACTGCAGAGAAAACAGAGTACTGCTCCATATCCCTCTTCACTAGCACACTGTCAGAATTTACAATTATGCCTCAAATTGTTAATTTATATATTTAGGCTTCAGAGCCATACTGACTTGGCTCAAAGACCAGATCTGCATAGTTACTACCTCAGTCAGTTCTGCCTCTCTGGGCCTCATTGCTATCTGTAAAATGTTGGGAAATGAAAGCCTATCTCAAGGGGTTATTGCGAATGGAATGAATTAATATATGGAAGTGACATAGTAAGTTTTCAGTAAATATTCATTATCAATTCATATCTTTTAAATTATAATTTCTTAATAGGAGACATAATTTGTTATGGCTGCAAAATGTTCCCCATAAAATCCTAACTGAACAAGCACTATCCCGTACAGCATAGATCCATACTTATGGCTTTCACGAACACCTCAGGGCCTCTCCATTTCAAGTATTTCTAGTTATCTTCCTAAAGCCATACTGCAAATCTCTTCTCACAAACCTTCAATGCTCCTGTCTTCTTCCAGCCTCCTTCCCCTACTTCCCCCAGACGCCTGTAGAACAAGGTGCACAATATACAAAATCACTGCCTTGCCATGAATCCATTTGTACATTTCCCTTCCCTCCATTATCAATGTATTCTTTTAGCTATATTCTTCCTCTAGCATACTTACTCCATTCTCCAAGTACTTCGAATTCCTTACCCAGCGGAAAAAAATATTTTTTCATGCACATCTTACTCTTACAATTGCAGTGCCTGCTGCCTGGACTAATGTGGAATCCACTGTTACCTATGTCCAATGTCACATCCTCCACCTGCCTCATCATTCTTTGTGACCTCACAGTAAGACATACCCATCTCTCCTGAAGCACACTTGGGCAGACTCCACCCTTCAGTCTCGGTAGCAACTGTTCTTTCTGCACTGTGCCACATCTGTTAATAAGGTTAAGCTACTACACATTAGCTATATCTCACATCTGAACCTTAGCATGTATCTTCTTCTTACAGGAAAACTCTCCCTGATTTTCTTTATGTCATTAAGTTTGCAAGCACCTACACATTTAAATGACAGCTGTTTAGAGATGAGAAATCTCTAGAATCTCTCAGAAATCTTCCCAGGTCTCCCAAGACTAGGCACACTTTTTCTTTTAATACATTGCCAGAGTACCTTATGGTGACCCTGAATATTGGTCTACAACACCACAGGGAAAGTTGTTAATGTATTCTTTGTGACATATCAAGGTTTATTAGAGATGTTGCCAATCTCTATAACCCTAGCATCCAGAATCTCCTTAGCATATAGCAGATATGCAGTAAATATTTAACTGAATGTATTGATCATTTATTTTAAATAATTTGAGTTGGTAAACTAAAAGGCAAATGAATTACATCTCAAAAAAGTTATTAAAAAAAAAAAAAAGACAAGTTTCCAAACTGTCCTTTTCACTGTGTTTGACCTCTCAGTTCCCAGGCAGAAGTCTTACATACTTGCAATTCTGTGTGTGGTGTCAGGTAACTACAATATGTTCAAATTTATACTTGCTGAAATTTAATAAAAGTGTTATGCAAAATTCTGAGCTAACTTGAATTGTCTTCTACAAATTGTCAATTTATATGAAGCTCTTCTGTGGGCAAACTGACATTTATATCACAAATCATAGAGCTAAAAATCATTTTAACAAGCACATTTTACAAATAAGGAATTAACTCCAGTAAAGGATTATGCACATAGGATTCTCAAGCCCTGCCTTCTCCATAACCAATATCATTAATGAGGTCTAACATAGATTCTTCTCATTGTTAAGACAGGTGTAGTGTTATGAATATGAGCTATGCAAGCGCCAAGTATTGGTGTTGAAAGCCCTACTTGGACATAAATAGATCATGAGTTTCTTACATGATCAGATTAAGCAGGTGTTGATATACATAAAAAGAATAAATAAACTCCTGGATTCATATGAGTCATTATTTGATGGGCTATCTCAAGAAAGAAATGGTATTTCTAAACAGCTGATGTCAACAGAGGCAATCCTGAAGAACTTTAGAAGTGGAAAAAATCACTAATGATTTATTTCAAGGAATAATTCCATAGAGTATGAAGAGTTGCCTCTTAAGGATTAGTAGTATTAAACATTTCCACGTGGAATATTTTAAGCTTTTAAAAACTCTCCAAAACGGACACCTAGGAATATGTATGTGACTCAACTAAATATTTCTAGCATTGCATGATATTAGAAATCTAAAGGGAAATCATTTTGCATCCTTGTCCTTTAGTATGCTCATCAGGAAAGAAGAATAAAACAATCTATGTGCTGACACTTTTCTCTTGAATGCATGAATTTCTCTAAAGCACCTAAAAAACTCATAAGTTGTGGTAAAGGACACCACAATCTTACTTCCGAGACAAAATCCAGCATCTCTTATCTGAATCCCAAAATCACAGCCGTCATTCTCTCTTACTGAGGACTGGAGCGTCTCTTCCCTCGGCTCATCCCAGCTCATTCCAGTTCTTTCAAAGACGCAAGTGCACCCCTGCAGCGGAGCACACACACAGTTCTGCAAGTGCATGCTCTCACCTTGCTACTGAGATGTCATTTCCGAGGTCGAATCCTCAGAGGAGACTTGCATCACCTCCTTAGCAAACAAGTTGACTCCTCCATCTGCAGCTTTTATCCTGCTTTACTATATAAGTCTGTTTGCTGGCTCACTGCTTAGGTCTCTACACTTCCTTAACTTCTGGTCCCTGTAAGGTCAGTCAGATAAAGAACTTCAGTTCCTGAGTTATTCTGTTATTCCTGGTATCCAGAGCTCAAGTAACATAGCAGGACTCAGACAGAGATGTGAAAATGAAGGAAAAAGTAAGTTAGTTGAGTTCATGAGGTAGAGCTTTCAGTTGTGCAATCTGTGGCAAATCTTCTAGGCTCCATTTTCTCAAAGACCAGGAATCATTAGCAAAATTACTTCATAGCGCAGATGTCAACGAGATTGGGGCAGATGTATTGCAAACTACAAATATGGTATTCGCCCAATGATGATAACTGCGACACTTTGTAAAACCTACTGTGTGACAGGGTCTAGTCTAAGAAGTTTACATATGCTGTGATGTCTTTGATTATGAGATGTTTCATCTTTTTTAATCGCCAAAAAAGAACCAACTCGTTCCAGTTTACCTATGTCACATGGTTTCTTATATCAATTATAGAATGCACTTTAATCTCAAAAAATTGAACTGAAAAAGAGATGCTTCATAGTATAGAAATAAAATAGTATTAATACATTTAATACTCTTTTGTGGGTGTCCTGAAACTGCAGTTTTCATTTTTATTTTTATTAGTACATGTTTGCAGTATATAATGATTACATTCATCGTGGGGAGTTGGTACATGTGTGTGACACTTTAAATACTCTTATATTCTTAACTCTCTGTCTCTCTCTTATGAGGTAGGTACTTAATACTACTCCTACAGGTATCTCTTGCCTCCTGTGGGGAGGCATCCCCATTTTAAAGATGTGGAAATTGAGGCACCACAAGATTAACTTGTTCAAGGTTATATAACAAAGTTTAAGGATGATGAAAACAGTGTAACAGGGACTCATAAAGATTTACAGCTTCAAAACTCAGAGGTCCATAAACTACTAGGAGTTGGGTTTACTTTTCTAAATGATACAATTCAAGAAGGAAATTTTCCTCCTTGAATTGTATGGTGCTCTGAGCTCTAACAACAGCAACAAAAAAAAATCTTAAACAATGAACTTCAAGTTTTTGTAATTTGCATCCTCTTTGCATTTATATATCTCAGTTTTTACCAGACCAATTTGCACTCATTTGGATCTTGCTTTTAAGTTTTCTTAATCCTTTCCATTTATTTGTTTTCTGTTCTTAGAAAGACAGTGTAAGCTCTTCTGGAGATGACAGTGTATTTGTTTTTAGGTCTCTTGTTTTCCCTTCTGTACCTGACCCTGAGGGACACAAAAATAATACCTCTCTTCTCGGCACCTGTGCAGAAGCCGATGAGAAATGGAAGAGTCCAACAAACTGGGACCAAAATCTCAGCCTCAACACTAACAAAAGCACATTGGGTTTTTTCTGCCTTTGGGTTTAAGCTAAGGGAAATGACTAATGCTTTGTTCTCCAGATGGTGGCCAGGGCTGCCTGAGTGTATGGGCATTAAATAAATGTTGCTGACTAATCATACTCCCAGTAGAGTATTTAAAAAGACACAACTCAAGCATATATTATTGTCAGTTTTTCAAATACGATTAGTGGCAATCTTGGTATAATTTGTGTAGTGATAGAACATGATTTCTTGGCCTAAGTTTTGGGGTTAGGCAGGTGAAAGAGGACCCAAAAGCAGCACACATGACACATTTAGATATGTGACTATGATGTGATAAAGATTTGATCATTCAAGATAGAATTTAAACTCCTCTTAATAGAGATTTTAAGGTGAAATAAAAATTATTTGATGACATCATATGAAATAGGCAATGAAGCTAATATGAAAATGATTCAGGCTGAAAAGATAACATAGTCCTCATTTCAGGAAAAAAAGGATAATTGATGTATGAACTCACCTCTAACTCAGATAATTTATTCATGGAGTCTATTTCACACATAAGAAAGTGACGATATGTGACATTCTAAATCACCTGGGAAATTCCAACATACTTGTTAGGAAAAGCAATCAAGGGGTAAGCCCTTTTATATTGTCTTGTAATTATGCACAGGAAGATTGAAAAGAAACATAATTGTATAATTTTCTAATTTTTCCTCATCAAAGGCATTAGCTAGCTGAGAAGTTATTGAGAATATAAAATTAAAGCTTGTTAATCCATATTTGTATCAAATGAAAATTCCTATTAATTTCACTACAATACCATCCTTTCTCACACATAGCCTAAGAAGTAAAAGTGGTACCCCAAATCCCTTTGTTTCCAAGTCCAGGGGCCATGGTACAATCTTTCACTCACACCATCTCTTCATGGAAGATGGAGAGGATTTGCATGTCCTGGAAAATAGCTGGGTTCGCATCTACAAAAGCCTGAAAGTTTCTATTAATGTTCCTTTTGAATTCATCAACTACTGAGTGCTTTTTTTTTTTTTTTCACTATTTTAATATCATATAGGATTTACTCTATTGGTTCTTTAAATTCCTTTACCATAAGAACTTTATAAGAACTGCAGGGAGGCAGCCCTGGCCACCATGTGGAGAACAAAGCAGTAGTCATTTCCCTTAACCCAAAGCCAAAGGCAGAAGAAAACCAATGTGCTTTTGTTAGTTGTAAGGCTGAGATTTTGGTCCCAGTCTGTTTGACTCTTCTATTTCTCACTGGCTTCTGAACAGGAGCAGACAAGAGAGGTACTATTTTTGCGTCCCTTAAGGTCACAACAATTAAGACTCAGTTGAACTTGTTCCCCTGATATTTTTCCACACAGCTTTTCTGCTAACCTTTAACTTGCAGTCACTTGCAACATCCTTTTTTTTTTTTTTTTCCCTTTGTAGCTTTGGGGTTGCACATATTCTTGAGAAAGCCAAGAAATACAATCATCAAGGTTCAAATTGGGTCTCAGAATTACACTATAAGCTTTTCACATATCTGCATATCATGTACCACAAAGGAGTCCACCCAAATTCCTTCTGTCACCTCTCATGGCCCCTTATCCACACATTATGTCCCTTTCTACTTTTGTGAACACTGAGACTATGAAGCATCCTTCTTCCCCTCCAGTCAGTCTCTTCCCAGCAGCCTATTTCTGCTTCTGTGGCTGCAGTCTTCCTTTCTCCAGAACATAGGGAGAGATGCCTAAAAACCATGTCAAGCAAATCTTTCTTATCCTAGTCTTGATTCCACATGGCCTTCTTGTCACTCGCTAAATCTTCCATGGCCCCCACTGCCTAAGGCCCTTCTCTTTAGCAAGTATCACTTCTCCCTGGGAACAAGACCATGGGCCCTTCATTTCTGACTGCCTCTCTTTGTTTTTCAGAAAATGTCTTGACAAGATGGAAAAACTGAAACTTAGAGATAAGAAGTCAACTTACAGAAGGTTCCACTGCTGCTTAGATTAATGTCAGAAACTGAATCTAGGTCTTCAGAAGGAGTTTTGACCCTGTTGACTTGAACGCCGCATCTTCAAAACTGCCTATTTAGAGGAGTTTAAAAAAAAACTCACTTCGATAGAGGAGAGTATAAAATGTTGAATCTCTCCCACACCCACAGCTCTATTTAAGCAAAGAGTCTCAAAAAGTTGTTTGTTTGTTTTAATAAATACATCGCCACAGCTGTGTAACAGGTAATTCTGAACTCTGGCCACAACTCATTGGATTGAGATTTAACCAAAACCAGACCAGATACCTATGAGCTGTGTTGAAGGAAGAATTCCTTGCCAATTTGTATTGGAGAAGAACCAGCTAAAATAAAGGTTCTACTGCCCAGGGCATTCGAGTGCAACATAGAGGGAAAGAACAGCTGGTGGCAGAGAAGAGGTGAAGGGACGGAGCCAGAGAAGGGTATGAAGAAGCTCTGTAGCAGCACAGGACATAGTACAGTGAACATCCTGTGTCCAGAAGAATAAAGAGAATCACCAAAAAGAGCAGCAAACAGTAGTAGTAGTAAACAGGAGGAAAAAGGGAGAGAGGCTAAGTCCTTGTCTAATGGAGACCACTGGACAGGAAATCACTAGGTGTTTACAGTATTTCTGACAGGATGACAAACTTAGCTACTGTTGTGTCTTAAAGGAAATTTCAAGTCTTCAGGAAGCTAGGTTTTTGCACTTCATTTTCCCTCTTCGTCTACTTACCATAAACTTTCAACCTCCAAAGTCATCTGAGGTAACTTTAAGAACATGTTGGCTTCCTGCAACTCGAAAGGACCTAACTAAAACAGGCCCATGAAACAATATCTTTATCCTAACAGAAGGTAGACAAACATGAGTCTGGGTCATAATGGTGTATTATGGTTTTAAAAATAACTATGCCTATGAACAGAATGAACAAAAACAAAAACAAGATTAAAATGGGAGAGGGTGAGAGTTTGTGCCTCTGCTTGCAAAGTACAACACATTATCTGTGATTTTGGAAATACCTTGGCAGATACACTTCTGCGATTTATAATTCATAAAAGCTACTGGGATTAGCTCTATTCTCTCACATACTCAAATTTTCAGATTTTTAGCCATTACTGATGACTTTCAATATGAAAATCTGGAAATAGTGGAAAGAGGCAGGGAGGCTGTGGAGGTGAGCTTGACTCTCTGAACTTTCATATTCTATAATCAGTACTCAGAATTCAACTATATATTTTTAAAGCCTGATTGTGTATAAGACATGTGTCTTAACAAAGAATAAGCTAAAACTATTTTTAGTACATTGCTGCATTTGCATTTTTAATTAGGGTAGATATTTTTATTGAATTAAGTACCTTGCTCTATCTCAATGCAGAGTGGTGGCTGTGTGAAATAAACAAAACTATTACAAGAATACCCTGACCTTCTCCCACGGTGAGTGTCTGTCTACAACCCACAGTGCCATGGAAAACATCCTCCCCAACATTTACTGTGCTGGCCACCAGTATCTGTTTAGACAAGTGTCTGGGTTGGTCTAAACAACCCATCCTCAGGCAACTAATTAGAAGCCCAAGTCACTAACACAAACTAATATGAGGATTCTAACATTTGGAGTGGTAAGATTCCAATTTTAAATCCACATATGCACATGAAGATAGACAAGCAATAAACTCATCTTAACATTTTTTATAATAAAGGAAAGTCAAAGCCCATGAATATGACGTTAAATATATTGCAAATCCCTTTTTACTGACATGAAAAGATGGGAAAAAGCAAGTTACAGAAAACATAATATTAAGATCATATATATCTTATATCATATATATCATATATGACACAATATTTTATATATATATTTATTAGAGTATGCATTATACATTTATTATATGTTTAGGTGAATGCAATGGGAAGGGATTGGAAAGATTTACAACAGGGAATGGTGATTACTATCTGGAAAATGAGTGGGAGTTAGGGAAACAGAGGGCAGTGAGGGAGAAACTTTATGTTCTATCTATTCCTTATAATCCGACCACTGGAATCTGTTGTGCAGAGAATTTATTCCTATACTTTGTGCAAGCGGATGTGCATGCATGCACACACACAAGCGAACACGCAGTTCAGTAAAGTTAAAGAATATGATGGCTCAATGTGCTCCCACGTGCTGCAGGCCTGGCTGACTTGGAGAGGGGGGGATGCACACAGTGTGGTGGTGGGATCACTGAATTTAAAGTCATCAAGACCAGGCGTGAAGCCCAGTTCTACCACTTTGGAAGGAGGACTTGATCCAACTCCTGCAACCCTGTATGTAATACCAGGATGATCATGTCTGACCAGGCCAACTTACAGACCTGCTGTAATGATGAACATAAAGCCTCTCTGAAAACTGATGAGAACTATACAAATCTCAACTGCTACTATAATGATTGTTCATCATACTTGACCTCCTGAATTTCACTGGAGAAGAACTGCTAAGTTTGTGATAATAGATAATTTGTTTTCAACTCCTCCATTTGAAACATATTGTTTTATCTTCTCTTTCTCCTTTCATGAAGGTCTGAAATTAAAACAAACATCAAATGAGGCCGTAGGATTTTATTTTATCTGTCACATTTTGCTGTCATTAAACACACTTGAAATGAGTGGGTTTAGTTCAAATAAAAACTGCCTTTTTTTCCCCCAAACTCAACAGACATGAAGGGGGGAAGAACAGGAAGCTTGTACTTGAATTGCATTCAGAAGTGCTGCACGTTACATTTCAAGAAGAAGATCCATCTGTCAGGCCGACACAGCAATAAGTTCTTTTAATTGTCAGGTCAGGCAGATTACAGATCCAGGCTGTCAGTTCTTTCACTGAAGTTTTATTTTGTTATTGGTCGCTTATTAAAAAAAAAAAAAAAAAACTCTGCTACTGATTCTTCCATCCTCCTTAGGACTCATGTAGGCAAGCAGTATAACTCAGTCCCATAAGCACCTACTCCTGTGTTCCAAGTACTGTATAGTAGAACTTAGCTTTGTGGAAATTCAAGATGGAACACGTCCAAAGTCTTGTCTAGCAGGGAGTCACAGTCAACAGAGGAGATAAACTATCCCACTCAGTCTGACAGTCATAAATCTCAAAGATGCTTGCTTTTCCTTATTATTATTTTTTAGAGTGCTACTTCACATATGTATAAATCCACTTAATCACAGCAGTTTACCACTCTGAGGGCTAAAGTAAAAAGGGCAACAGGTGGTCAGGAGACCCTGAAAAGAAATATGTGTGTTTGTGTGCATGTGGGCAGGTGTGTGTTTTCCACAGGTATACACTATGGAGATTCCTCCAACTTCTCAATCTTAACTTTCACTGCACATAAAACACAGAGCTTCTGTGCCTCTCTATTCTCATCAGATCCCGCAATTTCCAAGTGCCATGTCTTTATTCATTAACAGTTTCCTCTTCTGGAATTTTTTCTGCTTCTAAAATTTATGAGGTTTTAACTACATTTCACATAGTCAGTGCTAAATAAATACCTGTAGAATAAGTAAAGCCTAATCTTGTTTACAGTAGTTACATTCCTGTAAAAGTTTTACAAAACACAGTAATCCAATAAGTTAGGAAGTATAATATGCTCAATTTGCCAGGATTGAAAAGAACCTTAGAAATAATCTAGTGCAATGCCCTGTAAGTGGTGAGCTAGTTGTTAAGTGGAGGGACATGATTTGCCAAATTCAAATAATTGTTACAAGGGGAGGTTTTTGAATGCTCTTCTGACTTTTAGTCCAGTACTCCTCCTACACCATGCTGTTTCCTTACATTTTTGAATAATGACAGCAACGTGTACTGACGAGCACACAATTAGTATGTATGGCATGGAATTCTATTAAAGAGAGGGAGAAACACCAAGGCTGCTTATTAAGACAAATGTACTTTATTTTACAGTGGTTGCCTAGCAAGACAATGCCTAAGAGAATGTATGGTCAGGTGACTAGAGAACCGCTTTTGCTGATTACAATCAAAAGTTTACTCCACAGTTCTGCAGTAACCAATGTTAATAGTAAATTTCAATACTGAGGTAAACTACTTGAAATTAACAAGAGATTTAAAGTTATAAATACAGTCATCATTTGGTATCCATAGGGGATTAGTCTAATCCCCCCATACCAAATCTGCTAAAGTCCCTTATATAAAATGGCATACTATTTGCATGTAAAGTATGCATATCCTCCCATATAGTTTAAATAATCCCTACATTATTTATAATACCTGGTACAATATAAGTGGTATATAAATACAGTAGATATTATAGTATATTTAGAGAGCAATGAAAGGAAACAAGTCTGTACACGTCCCATACAGGTGCAATTTAAAAACAGTTTTACAATGTGAAGCTGTTTGAATTCACAGAGGTGGAACCCATAAGTATGAGGGGCATATTAGAAAATGATAGGAAAGTAGATCCTATAGGCTTAAGAAAATGTTTGAAAGTTCCACTAAATTCTTGAGCAAGAAAAGGTAGATTTGCTTAAGGATTAATGAGTATGCCAACAGTCCAACTTGGATGGGGGTTACATTTACATTCAGATCAAGATTTTGGTCTGGGAGAAGGATCCTACTTGAAATCTAGGCCATGTAGCACTTACGATAGGATTCTTGAGCAAGTCAGATCATCTCAGCCTGTTTCTTCATCTCTGAATGAGGGTAAGACACCTTAATCTTCAGGGATTATTGTGAAATTTCAATACCAGTGGGTAAAGGAATATACTTTATAAAATGTATGATATTAGGTGACCGCAGTGAATGATGACTATTAACAGGAATAAGCAGCCTTTGAAGGACCTTTAGTTCAGCCAGGCTCAGAAATGATACCTGGTTACCATTTCAAGGGTCACAGAGCCCATAATCTTACGATTCTGGAAAAGGAAGGAAACACAGAAGATGATGGGTTTCTGTTCTTGAATATTCACTAACTAAATAATAAGTGAATGGACCTGAATAATCTATATCGCTCTGCAGAGACTTGAGTTATAGGAATGTCATTTTAAATACGCAGAGAAAATGACTTGGCCTGGGTCAAAGAATAAGTTAATCTGAGAGTCAGGATTCAAAATCAGGTCTGCAGGCTCCTGCCTTGGCACTCTTTCTCCCACAGTCAATTATGTGCAGGGCGATCTAACAACACATGCATGAGAAATATGCAACAATGCTGACACCACAATGCTGCAGAGATTGATAGGCAGTGACTGGAGGCTTCCCTGAATCCGTCTGAATCCAGAGTGCTTACTATCAACCATTTTCACCTCCTGATCGGTGTGATGGAAGATGTGTCCATGGTAGCATAGCAGAGACAAACACTGAAAGGAGACAGGCGCTTCAGAGACTCCTGGACCATGAACAGGAAAGAAAGTAAAACTACATGTTTTCTCTCTTATAATTCTAGCCATGTCGAAAAGCAAATACACTTATTCCTGTCTTACCCCAGAAAATTAGGATCTAGAGAAGTGAAATATCCTGGCATCACAGGGATCCTGAGTGGCAGAACCAGAATCTAGGTCCAGACACCAGAGTGAGAACAGGGGCTTTCTGTATGCCAGATGAATGGCCGCATCCCATGGTCCAGTCTGGCAGCCTGTAGAAGCAGGAGGTCAGAAAAGCTGCTGTGGAGAGGTAACATTCAGGGAAGAAAGTGGTTTGGGAACAGTGTTATAGTCACATTTCTAAAGTGAGTTTATGTGAGGTAAGTGTTTTTATTTTCTCTAGGGAGAAACTGGAGGATTCTGGGTACCTCTTCTAAAGCAAACATTTCTCTTTGTGGCATGGGCGTGGTAAAAGAATAATAAAATATGCATCAATATAAATATAACTGGAGTGGTTGAGGAGTCAGAATGACCTAGACAGAGGGGCTACAATGAGGCCTTGTTTTCCAGCTTTGAGGGAACAGTCAATCCTCTGAATCTGGAATTGCAAGAAGGAGAAACAACACATTCTCAGTGGCTTTCCTTTCTAGACCCAGCGCACACACTCAAGCTCCGGGCTCATATACCTGAGCTCTTCTTAGACCATCATTTTAAACTCATAAAAATCAGATCGTATTCATGGCTTAGCATCATGTCCTGAATCTCATTTCACGCTCTAACAAGACGCTGAACAGGATGCATTACATATACATCTGATAGAATATTTAGCGCCCAATTTTCACCATCACTGAACAGCTTTATAGAATGCATATAATCAAAAATATGTGAATAATCAAGTGCTTGTGATCACAATAGTGGGGCAATTAAGAGCTGAGCTGAAGGCCTGGCCGTATGTTAGCAGAAGGAATTATTCCTCTGCCCCAACCTAGAACTCTAGTCTAGGCTTCCTGAAAAGAGGCACAAGAAATAAGCTACGTCAGCTCCCTTGTGTTACAACGGAGAGACTAAGGCATAGAGGCGAGGACATTTTCAGTGTCACATAAATAGGGATAGAGGCAGAAGCATCAGAAGCCAGGTATTTTGTTTACTAATCTCTGTAGTGCCACCTCGTCCCCCATTGGAGACAAAAGTTCAAGATCTCTGATTTATCAAAAACTCATCTCTCTTTTGTAGTCATGATAAAATAAATGTCCTAGTGCTCAGGCAAAACAAGACTTACACACACAGTAGGCAGAAATACAATCAAACATAATGTAACTTCATTGTCCTTTACATTCATATTTAAATCTTTGGAAAATATAAATATGCAGTTTGATTATGCTTTTTCTTTTCTTTTTTAAATTTTTATTTCATTTTATATTTTATTTTTTGTTACTGAGAATTGAACCCAGGGCCTTTGCTCTCAGCTGCATTCCCCAGTTCAGTTTTTTTTTTTTTTTTTTAATTCTGAGACAAGTTCTCACGAAGGAGCTTAATTGCCAAGGCTGAGCTCAAACTTGCCATCCTCCTGACTCAGCCTTGCAGAATGCTAGTACTATAGGACTTGGCCTCCAGGCTGAGCTTAATTCTACTCTTAATTAGGACAGAAAGTGGAAGGTAAAAATGGCAAAATGACTATAGTTTGGCAGTCCTGATAACTCTATTCACTGATTTTGTAAAAAAATATGTTTAGGGTTTAGTTTTTCCTTATCTGACTCAACTTTCCCAGCAATCATCTGTTGAGTTTATAACCTTTATCAAGTATCAAAGTGTCTGATACAGTGGCAAACCCAGAAATAGAAGGATACACAGCCTAGGAAATGGAATGCATGAGTGCCCAGGGAGCGGGAGGGGTGTACGGCAAATCCAATGAGAAAGGAGGCAGGTTTCCACGTAAAGCATGATAGTGGCAAATAGACAGCGGTCAGGAGCATTACAGGTACATAGGAAGACTGGGGTTTTACTCTGGAGCTTTTGTTATCTATTCGTTTGCTCAGAGTTAAAGAGTCAGGTTAGGAGAAAGACCTGTTTTTGTAGAAGGCCCGAAGAACTCAGATAGACAAGGACTTTACTGGTCAGGGTTGGAGATGATCTTCTGCCTGAGAGTCCGTGTGGCAGTAAATAAGCATGTGTGCACACACGTCCGTGCTTTCTGCTCTGGAACAGGAGTAATTCCCATTCTCTGTTTTGTGGAATGTTGTACAGGTCAGATCACTTCTCTGTACCTGTTTGATGGTTTATAACATGACGTACCGAAACCAGGCCCTCAACGTTCCTCTCCTCTGATATCTTGCTTTGTGTGTAATTCCAAAGGCAGAAAGGAACATCAGAACATTGAAACACATATTCTGCGGGTCTTAAATAATGATAAGCAGCAATAGGATTTGCCTTTGATTAACTCTAGTTTCCTTGATGTTCTTCCTGTTTCTCACACTTTCTCAGGAACATGTGCTGCACAGTACACTGTGGTTGTGACACAGGCTACACACAGTGTACACACACACACACGCGTCCTGACGAAAGCAGCCAGACGGCCACTGCGCACAGCCACATCACAAGAAACTTGCTGTCCCGCAGGAAGCCCACTGAGGAATGGAAGGTATAACTTTACCACCTATACAACAGTGTGAGAAAGGTGAGAATCGGCTGTTGCCATTTAAGAACTGGCGCAGGGATTGGAACAGACATCTGCTCACGGTACCTCATTCTGTCCAAGGACACAGCTCTCAATACACATCGCTCACTGCTGGAGCTGTTGCTGAATGCACTCCTCCCAGCCCGGGGCCTGATTCGAATCTGCAAAACTGCTTTTCAATCATCTAATAAACACAGTGTTGCTATATTTTGGGTTTGTCAATAGTTACCTTTATTTACATACTTCAAAGAAGACAAAGGAAACACATACCAAATTATTTTTCTTTCCCCTAGTTCATGAAGGCATTTCTGAAATGGCTAAAAGCATCATTACTTGAACTTCTGGAATTATGAGCAGAAAGAATTAAAAATAAGAGTCCATTTTAAGTTCTAGGTCCCAGAAATAAAAAGAGAGGACTGCCAAAAGGACTGAACCTCACATTAGATTCTTACACATGAGCCAGACACGGTTTCTCAGAAAGCTCCCATCTTGGGTGGAACCATGTGAATATAACTGGGTCAGAGTGTAGTCATCTCATGTAATTATTAAAAAAAAAAAAAAAAAAAAAGAATCGGAAAACACAAAATAAAAAAGGACAAAAAAGAGTACATCTAACTCAAACACAGTCTTAGAGAGACACTGTATGATTTCCTGGGCAAAATAAAATAAAAGGCCAGTGTATTTTTGTTAATTTAGTGACTGTTTTGTTCTTAATGATTAGAATTAACAATTATTAGTCATTTACTATGGGCTAAGTGTTTAACTCACTCAATCCTCCTAATTACTCTATAGGGCACATAATATCACTTCCTTCCTTTCAAAATATGAAACTAAAGACAGAAAACTAATTTGTTCAATCTCAAACAACTAGTAAATATGGAATTAGGCTTTAACCTGGGCTGTGTAACTCTAGGCCTCAACATTAACCAGTACTTGGCACGACTTCCAAACCTTGACAGATGGAAACTGAAGAAACTGTGAGCAAACAGCTCAGAAGAGTGATGGAAACTATTCCTGTCCAGGCAACTTCCATCAAAACTCTAAATCCAGCGGCCCAATGTTTATCTCCATATTTGATCCAACAGTCCAGATAACATAAGCACTCACTCTTGAAACATGTTTTCCACTTTATTTATGGGCATTCCTGTCTTTTGGTCTCTTCCTATGTCTACACTCCTTTTAATAATTCTGCTGCTCCCCATGATACAAAATATTAGCTAGAGGGCTTAATCCATCAACTTAGATGATGTTACACATTCCCAAAGATTCAAAGATATATTTGCACGTTTCTAAATCTATAGCAAGTCTAGATATTATCTTTGAAGTCAAGTCTGAAATACACAGTTATCAATAGACAACTGAGTACAGTCGCTACTTGGAATTCTTTTTTTTTTTTTTTGTGGGTACCGGGGTCGACCTCAGGACCTCGCGCGCCAGCGGGCACCCGTGCCGCTGAGCGATATCACTGGCCCTTTTTTCATATGTGGGTTCCGGGAGTCGAACTCAGGCCCTCGCGCTTGCCAGGCAGGTGCTTACGCCACTGAGCCGTCTCACTGGCCCCCACTACTTGGAATTCTAACAGATAATTCACATATATCCAAAATGAAAGTCCTGATCATCTTTTCTTCCTTTACCTCAAAATAACAAAAATGAAAGTAAAACCACTTCACTGGCTATCTCTTCACATCTAAGCAAATGCCGTGTCTGTTCTTCTGATTGGATTAAAAATCTCAGAATCATTCTTCTGCTTTCATACTCTGCATCTAATCTGTTCAAAAAGCTGCTTGAGATTCTACGATCAAAATATATTTAGCATCTCACTAGTTCATATCAACTTCTCTAATACCACAGCCAATGAGACTAACCAAATTGCATTTCTTGTGTGTTTGGTTTTTCACAGCAGCCTAGAGTCCGTTCTCCACCAAGCTGCCAAAGTGACCCTTAACATAAGTCTGATCATGTGCGTCCTACGCTATATCAAAGTAAGAGTCAGACACCTACACGATGACAAGGGTCCCTGTCATCTCCCTGATGTTACCTTTTCCCACTCCTTTTAAGGTCACTTGGTTGGAACCAGTCATGTTCTGTCTCAGGGCTTTAATCTTACCCTTTCCTCTGTGTGGAACATCCTATGCCATATATAGTGGTATCTCAGTTCAAGAACTCAATCATCTTCATGATTCTGATCACAAACAGAACTGGATGAGAACAGAATCAAATTTCCCCATAAGATCCACATTGAACCTAAACATTGAATTTGATTAAGTTTGTGGCTAGAATCGTGGAAAGAATCAAGTTTGTGAACCAAGGTACTACTGTACCTGCATAACTCACTCACACACATCCTAGACACCCCTGCTCAAACATCAGTTCTGCATAAGACTTTCTCTAACCACTTCATGTAAAATAGTAACTATTACTTCACTCCAACTACAGCCCTCTTTCTTTTTTACCTTGCTTTTGTTTTTCTTGATAACAATTAACTGGACTTACATGCTTACATGTTTATCTGCTTAGCATGCCTCTATTACAGGCATATAAACTATTTAAAGAAATACATTTTATTTTACTCTTAACTATACTTTCACCTTCTGGAAGGCAGCTTGCCACTGAACAAGTTATCAATACATGTCATTATAACAAATAAATGACTCCTCTGGTTACTCTCATTGGAGGTCTAGAAATAAGACTCCACTTGAAGGATTTAATGACATAAAAAGTAATGTAGCAGGGTAAGCACTTCTAAAAGTGGTCTGTTGATTTAGAATCAAAGTAAAATATTATATGTCACCATAGATTTGGATTGTGAGTCATGGAGTATTAAACTCGGGAGGCAGCTGTGTTGGACTAGAAAGAAAGTAACTGGGAATCAGGTGACAATAGTTCTGGCCCAGGCAGTGCCACTGCTCAGCTGCATGACTTCAGACAAACATTCTCATCCCCGTAGGTTCATCTGCTTCTATGATTTAGTGTGAATTTAACTTCCATTCATTCCAAATAAACTCTTTCTGGGTGTGTTTACAGGACATATTTCACTGTTGTCAACTCTATTTGCAAGTTAGGGAAGAAGTCACATTTGAAATTGTGTGGTGTTTCCAAAAAATAATGTCACATAATTAACACATAAAGTAAGGAGTTGAAGGTTTTTCCTCCTTATGCACTACAGTGGGTGTTAGTATTATCAACTGCAACATAGAAGGGACAAGTATTCCAAATGCTAAACTCTTCCAGAAAAATATTTCATTAAAAAAAAAAAGCATCACATTCACACATGGAAAACAACTTGCACTTTTCCTTCAAATGTATTCATTTCCTATTCTTGATGTGAAGGCTCACAGATGCATGGAATGTGATACTGTTTTCTCAGCAGTAGTAGAGACGACCTTTAAAAATACACCCCCTTCCTTATTCCCCAGACTGCAATCCCATGCAGATCAAAGCCAGCTTGCTACTCTGCATTAACATTTCTGTGATCAGATAGAGTGTGGGCACCATGATTTTTATCTGTGTCAAGACATTTTCACACAAGTGAGTCACTCGATAGAAGCTCAGGCGTTGAACGCCACTCTGACGCCATCTCCTTGGGTCGATTCCTCCTCGGTGGTGTTACAAGTCAGCACCCTGTTTACCTGTTTTTGTCTGCAGTGGAACAGTATAACAGTGTAACTGGAACTGAATGAACAATAAATCTCCATTTCTCCGTTCTACCAGCAGAATCTTTCGATTTACTAAGCTCTTTCGATTCACCAGCTCCTCCATGACAAGTCTTTTTTGAATAAGCACACAAGTTAACTGACCACTCTTACATTAAAGGCCCAGGGAAGCAGAACCAATACTTTTATCACACTTCCTAGATCTGTTTCTTGGGGACCTCACAGGAGATGGGCCATTGTTCCTAGGTGACAATGTGAAGAGGTCATTTTACCTCCTCACATGGGTTATGTCAGTTCCAGGAATTACAAGGTCAATGTGCTGCCATTTGAAGGAACGGATATCTCTTCATTGTCCTATCCCACTAGACTCCCTGCTACTAGGCTCCAGTTTCAAAATCTGAGACTAGTTTTCCCACAAAGTTGATATGGTTGGGATATGGTTTAGTGTGTACCTCAATGATTCATATAGTGGGAGCTCAATGCACAGCGTAGCCATGCGAGGGGGTATGGCCTTTAAGAAACAGGTGCCACTGTGAAGTCAGAGGGTCACCAGAGGCCTACACTTCACAGGGATTGGCCGTGTTCTCCTGGGACTCCGGATGTGCTGTCTTCCGGTGTCACCAGGTAATCCTTCCCTCTTCAAAGTGCTCTCACCAAGATGCTGTCCCACGATGTTACCCAGCTAAGCGGGAGCTTGGCAGAGGGAGAGCCGCACCTCTAAGAGCAATGGACCAATTATCTTTTGCTACAACTTCACTTACCAAAAATAAACAGTTGCTAAGGTCACGGCCACTGTGGTTTATTTCCGAAGATTTTTTTTTAAGTTTTTCTTTTCTTTTTTGTTTGATATTTCAAACGCTTTGATATTGACAGCAAACTGCACAAATTGCTATTTCTAGTGGAGGAATTCTGTTCAATTAGGAAATTATAGAGGATGCCAGTTAAGGGGTTCAGCTAAGATTCTGATAAAGTATGATGCCTTTTTAAGTATCTTTGTCACATAAGTACCAAAACAGCAGGCTTTTCCTCTTACCATAAAAGTCCCTTGTCAAAGGACTGCATCATCTGAGACCTACACAAAAGGGTAACCCCATGATAGTGTTCAAACTGATGGTGTTAATATAGTAACAGAGATCATAAACTCTTTCTAAAAAAGTAGAAATTAATGTTTATCATTAATATTTTAACACATATCGCTAAGGCCTTTTATGGCCAGAAATTGAAGAATAGGGACCAAGAATAGATGCGTGAGCCTGTACCCATTTATTCATACCTATTTTGGAAAATAATATGAGATTTACATAAAAGTGAAAACTTTATTCGTAATGAAAGGGCCAGGGAAATAGCTCAGTGGCACAGTGCCTGCCTGGCAAGCACAAGGTCCTAAGTTTGATTCCCGGTACCAAAACAAAACAAAACAAAAAATCCAAAATATTTGTAATGAAAAACCCAATTACCTTGTGAATAGAAGGAAATGGGTGTTAGTGGCGGACTCTGTACTACCCAGTGTCAGTTAAGGTACCTTTATATTCATTAGGTTTATCACTTTTTTCTGTATCTCTGATCCTGGGCATCAAGATAAAGAGATAAGACAATTCATTGGTAGTCAGATTCTGAGCTACCAAAATACAGAAAACTATTATTTGTAAAAAGTCTTTGTTAGATGGGTTCTGAGTTATCAGTCAAGCCATCTTTGGATCTCTTTGGGCGGTAGCTCTATGGCACCAGCAAAAGGATTTATAGAGGTAGTAGATCACAGTGTTAAGTTTCATCGACGTACATGTTTCTTGGATGATAAATAAAATCATATAAAGCTTAAATTATAGGGGGAGATGATATATGCTAGAGCTGAAATCATATCTTAATATGCTCCAAACCACAAGAAAAGAGTTGATAATGAATGAAGCAAAACAAAGAAATACACACTTCCCTTCAACTGTCCACCAACACCTGGCTCACATGGGAATCTTTTCTATGGGAACATCTTATAAATTTGACATCTCTACAAACATCAAGTATAATTTAAGAACATCAGTGGGGTCTCTTGTTAGTAAATCAGTGAATCAATGAGTGTCTTTCCTTGTCATTACTGTGGACGTCTTCTCAACTAGGTCTGAGCCCTAGTGTCAAGCAACTGTTGGTGAGTTCAGTGAACCAAAGAAGGCAACCAAGCAGAGCCCACTGCTTCCTAGGAATTTATTTTCTATGATCTACCCCATCAGAGGGATGTACAGTAGCAGCGGGTGGGCCAGGTCAGTCCCAGCCCAGGCACTGCTTCTTTCTGGAAGATTTAGGACTGGATCCATAAGACCTCCAGAACGCCTTCTCATTTTGTAGTGCTGAACACAGGAAAGTCGAAACCCACAGCCTTTTGAAAAGATCTCTGCCATTACTATCATCTATGCCCTCTCCCAGTTGCTAGCCTGCCCTCCTTCCTCCTTTTAAGATTCAAATCAAATACGTCCTAATTCTTTCAGGACAAGAGAGACAATGGCTGACATTTTTTATACTTGTGGTCCTCTTCGTTTTCTGTCTTGCCCATTCCTCTCAATTCTAAAAGTTTAAAAATGTATTACCTTTATAATCAAAGCAGCCAAAATAAAGCTGGAAGTCATGTTTGAACCTAGTGAACCAATTCACAGAAATATACAGTAAGCACATGAAATACACAGGATGATAATAACTTGGCCAACTCAACAGGTCAAACTCTCTCAATTCATGAACTATAATACCTTCAAAACATCTACCACAAGAGGTCAAGAGATGGAACTGGAAACACCAAAGTCCAGCCTCCTTCAGGGGTCTGAGGCAGGACAAGCTATAGGTGTTCCTCAAGGAACAGGATTTTCATGGAATGTCTCAATAAGAACATGAGGGGCCATACACTCCAAATCCTTAGTTTATTATTGAAAACAACTGGCAAAAGAGAAGTCAGTAGCTTCACTGCTAAAAAACAAAAAGCAAGGAAGGAGCAGAAGTAGAACAGAGTTCACAGGCTTTGTCTGTTGCTTATTGTCCTTACCACCTTCTGGTGACATCTTCCTTTATTCTCTCCAGGTCTGGGCTTTGATCCTTGGGAACTGTTGGGAAGCAGGATCAGTGAGAAAGCACTGAGGCTGATTTCACAGGGACAGTGGCTCTCTTCCCACCACAGACAGGTCTTTCCTGAGGGCCTAAAATCATCTTAGGTCTTTTCTTAGGGCCCCAAGGTAAGGCAGGAAGACTGAGCACCCCATGATGGGGATTTTCCTCCACTGGGGATGGCAAGGCCTTAGGGAAGGCTCAAGCGAGAAATAAGATGCTCAGCCATGCTCCAGAGCCATAACTCTGCATTTCAGCCAGAACTGCTCTAGTTTAACCATTTTACATATGAAACCTCCAATCGAGAGCTCATTTAAACAGAGTTCCCAGCTATGGAAGACCACTAATGTGCTAGAAATATGTTGAGATTTGGAGAAAGGAATAGGAATTTAATGAATGGCTTTTACAATATTCATTTTGTGAAAATGAAGGTATTATTTCACATTCCTGAGTCACGATTTCATCACATATCAGATGAGTTAAAAACTCATTCGCAAGTGCTAAATAATAAAAAGCTATGCATGCAGCAAAGCATTTCCAAATCATAAATGTTACCACATGATTTTGTTGTGGCCAGACCCAGCCATTCTATAAAAAAGAGATGTCAGATGAAAGATCCTGCTGGACCTAGTGAGTTAAGATTGGTAGCATTTCACAAGGAATATAGACAGGACTTTGTAGTTCTCACTGTGACAGTTTTCAGACAGCTTACTGGCACTGAGGTATTTGCGCTAGGGACAGACAGAAGGATTACAGAGAAATTTAATATTGTGCGTGTTTGCTGTCTGAGATTCTTGGTGCAGAGTCATCACTGTGTATGTAAGGCGGCAGGAAGGCAGAGGAGGGAATGAACTGCAGAAACACAACCACCCGCCTTCCTCTCCAGGCTTACCTTGTGATGCTGACTCTATATTTCCTAAGCTTCAACAGGCTGAGCATTTCCAGCTCCTATGATCTATCTGCTTAAAAGTCATCACAGAAAAGCCTCCGCTGACCTCTCCAGCTGGGTATCACAGCACCTTCCTCTATGAGTCCATACAGCCTTGCACATACATTCATTATCACATTAGTCATAATCCCACCTTTATCAGCTCACACACCCGCCTCCTGTATTTGAAGTATATTATGGGGTGGGGAAGGGTAGAAACTATATTCTAACTGACTTTAATCTGCAATGTCCTACATACAGTAGGGGATTAACAACGGTTAGTTCAGTGAAGAAGTTTATGAATAAATAAGTTTTAATAAGTGATACAAACAAGCACAAAAGTAGCCATGGTTTTCTCAACTTCTAGGCAGGACTCTGATAAAAAAAAAAAAAATCCCAATACAGAAGAGTTAATTGATTAAACAGACCACTGGATGGAATACCAGGCAGGGGAACTTTTGTGAAAAGAGAATAGATGCTTTCCTTATTTCATTCATTTTCAAATATTGGCTCCTATTTCTCACTTTTTTTCTTACCTGTCTTTTATTCATTTTCCTTCCCTGGATTTCCCCAGACTGCATAACTCTTATTAAATTGAAGAACAAAATAATTATAGAAACTACAAACCCTGCATGGAACCAGTGAAAGGTTAAGTTGTTTTCTTAAGATCTGGAATTCACCAAGGAGTTCCTAGGGACAGGGCAGAGCTGTCGCCCTCGAAGACAGCACTATCCAGTCCTGACCTCCCATTCTCTCTAGCAGAGACAGGGAGATGAGGACGGGAGCAGGTGATGGCTATGAGAATGGTATGAATATGATTTGACACACAGACATAGATAAAAGCAGATATGAGCTGGCAAAGGATTGAAAGGATGGGCTCCAGAAACAAATGACCTGGGATTGAGTCTGAACTTCGCCACTCCTGAGCTGGTTTAGCCTTGGGTAAGTTACTGAACATTTCTGTGCCTTGGTTTTCTAGTCTGTAAAATTCAGAATGACTATCTCACAGGGGTTTTGTGAGAATTAAGTGAACTCTCATGAGGAACTTATATGCCTGGCATATTTTAAGCATGTGACATAATGAAATGTGACATAATGCAAGATAAAACAATAAAGTGGCAGATTGGCAGAGAGTATTTCTGCCCACAGGCTTTTGTAGAACCTTACTACATCTCCAGCAGAAAATGGAGTTTCACCCTTGGTAGGCATTACCTATCTGTGCTGAGTTACTACCTCAGCAAACCATGTAGGGTGAAAGGACACTAACTATGCCCTCCAAATCTAGGTCATAAAGATCTATGCATTTTCCCCTTGCTCTCTTGTGATTCTTGCTGTTGAAACTCAGTCCCCAGGCCATAGGGAGACCTAGTAGCCTGTGAAGAGACTCACATGAAGAGAAGCCCAGGCCCCTGAAGCACAGCTCTAGTTGAGTTCCTAGCCCCAACCTGTGGGACATGAGCCATGCATTTTGAAAAAGAATCCTCTGCATCCCAGTAAGCCATCTGAACTGATTTCACAGTCTGGAAAAAAGCTATCCTTGTGGAGCAATACAAAAGTTGAGTTAAGTCAATAATAGTAAGTTTTGGGGAAGTTCATGACGCAACAGTACATTACCAATACACATTTAGATATAGACACAACTATATTTAAAATTATATTTACATAATCTGGTATCCATCTTTATGTTAAAGGGGTTGCTTGCTTAGCCTCAAACTATAAATATTATTTTAAACAAAAGCATACTTTTTCTAAAGTCCTTTGTAATTGATAAAGCACTTGCACAAATGAGGACCAATTTGTTCATCAGAGAAGAACACAGATATGACATATTATAGGCAGGTAACTCTATCTCAGACATCTTTTAGTTTTAACAGCTACTCAAAGGCAAACAGAAAGTTTTAAGTCCTGGTCTTTTTACTGCAAATCTACAGCTATGTCCATTATATCAGCTGACAATCTGCACTTCGTGAAGAGAGTGAGCACTTGGTTTCGACTCCTGGACTGGCTACAATCTCTGGCTTAAACAACGCCCTTATAGAGGTCTTGGACTTTACGAGGAAAATGGCGTGGTTAGATCAAAAGACCCTATCCAGCTGTAACATTCTAACACTGGAATTCTACCTATATCTGTCAGCACCTTTTAGTGCAGGTTGCCTTTTCCATATTTTATTCTTTTCCTGATACCCCACCTGCCTCCATTATTTCTTAACTAGACAAAACTACCTGATTGGACAAGAGGACTCATATTTTGCATCGAATCCCTGTTAACAATGAGTCTAACCTCACCCTCTTCCATGGTAGGCAGATTTCTAAAATCCCTGTCACCTGAGATCCCACTTTCTGGTATTCCCACCTTTGCATAATTTCCAGTCCAGGAGCAGGGGCTAATCCTGGTCATTTTCTTCTTAGCACCCGAAATCTGAGAAGTGGGATGGGGTGTCGCATCAAAGTTTAGGTTACAAATGATTATGATTTTCATCCTATGAGCAGACTCTGCCTATTGCTTCCTCAGTCCCCTTGCTTCGATGTAATGAGTGACAATGCTGGAAAGCTCTACATGGCAAGAAACGGAGAGCAGTCACTGGCCAACAGCCAGGGAGCAACTAAGGCCACTTTTCTGACAGCCTATGAGAAAGCAAAACCTGCAAGCGACCCCCTGAGCATAGAAGCGGATCCTTCTGTCCACTCTGGGCCATTCCCTGGAAGGCGGCCTTTGAGATGATGCTGACGGTGCAGCTAAGCCATGTCCACATTCCTGACTTGCAAAGAACTATAAGAAAATCTGTTTTTAAGCTGCTCAGTTTGTAAGCAATTTCCTGTACTATGAAAAATAACTAATACTTCTCTGTATGCATGAATAAGGGAGATCCTCTGAGGATCACTGGAGGGAGAAACTCAAAAGAACTCTGCAAGCCTCTCCAACTCTCAGCCCCATAATTCTCAATGTCTCTACGCCAGGGGATTAATGATGAAACAGTCTTCTTAGAGCTGAAGTCATACTAACAGAAACACAGCCCTGAGAAACCCAAAGTCCCAGTGAAGACCAGGAACATTGTACAGGACAAATATGGAAGAGCTTTACTGCACCAGGATGAAATGCAAACAGCAGTCAGACCTGAGGCACGAAAAGGAAAACATCTTACTAGAATAGAGCCAAGCTGATGACTTCCTCAACAAGACAGGAGACAATGTCTAGAAGCTGCCTTATACCTCTAAGACAGTAGACACTGAGAGTAGGGTGAATGAGAAAAAACTAGCCCCACTTACAACAGGGACTTGAAGCTTAGAGAGAACTGACTGGCTTACAACCCTTTGCTTGCACAGCTGGGAAGAGAATCCACTGCTCTTGGCTCAGTTCAATTTTCTTTCCAATGCCAAATGCCAAAATGAAAGGAATGCATTTCAGGAAAAATAACAATTCAATTATTCAAAAATTGTTTTTCATTTCTGGGGATTGAACCTAGGACTTTCACAGGTGAGGCAAGCATTCTACCAGCAAGCTACATTGGAGGGCTGCTTATTTTATCCTTAAAGAATGTGACCTATGACGTATTTTAAGTAAAAAGATATTAGGAGAAAAATTCATAATATATGTTCATGTGTGTGACCATCTCTCACATATATGAAAGTGTTTATATGCATAAGAAGCTAAATGATAAGCTTCTAATTGTTTACTTTAAAAAGCACATTAGGAAAGAATGCAATTTAAGAAGGAAATGAAAGAACTCCGTGCAAGATGTGAGTAGTTTATAAAGCACTATTTCTCCCTGAAAACAGAAAAATCAATATTCATCCAGCTAAGCAGAAGAAAGATGTATCTATCATAAAACACATTATGTTTAACATTATACTGCATCTGATAACTGGGATGAGTATGAAAAATAATATTTGTATAGCACTTCATAGTTTACAGAGCACTTTAATGCACAGTGTGTCACTTATTTTTTATAAAAACATCTATGATAAGCAGAGATATTAATATCAAGAGTAAGGAAAAAGAGGTGCTGAGAGATAAAATAATTGACATACTTCCAAACAAGGTAGAGCTGGAAATGATTCTAGATTTCTAAACCCAAATTCTAGTCTAGAATTACACATAACATTCTACATAATTGCTAAGAGAGATATGAAGTGTTCCTACAACAAAAAGATGGTCTACACCATAATCTGTATTTTTTCTGTTAATTAAAATTAAAATAAATTTTAAATTTTAAAAAGTGCAGTTACACATCTACTTTTTCTAAAAAAAATGGCACCTTCAGATTCTATCAATGTTCCATGTAACTAGGAAAGACAATTCTTTGAGTTACTGTCCTCCTTCAGAAAATAAAGACCTAGGGCCGGTGAGACGGCTCAGTGGCTTAAGCGCCTGCCTTGCAAGCGCGAAGGCCCGAGTTCGACTCCCGGAACCCACATACGAAAAAGGGGCCGGTGATATCGCTCAGCGGCACGGGTGCCTGTTGGTGCGCGAGGTCCTGAGGTCGTCCCCCCGGTACCCACAAAAAAAAAAAAAAAAAAAAAAAGAAAATAAAGACCTAAAACTACTGTCTGCCATTGGCTCCAACAAGCATAGGGTTGTACAGCTGTGGCAATGAGAGAAAGAAGGAAGGGGATGTTTGACTGACAATCAGTTTCTGAAAGGTCCTCAAAGTGAGGTCCATACAATTGCACCTTGTGGAACCCCACTTCAGGCCTACTGGATTAGAATCAGGGCGGAGTCCAACAATCTCTGGATAAAAAGGTCATTCTGATAAACAGTGACTTCAATCATGGTTGTACATGCTTTAGTTTCTGGAAGGGTGAGGTATAACAAGAATAGTTTACACCACTAGATCAATGATAGCCTTATTAAAATGTAACGAGTTCATGATCTGAGTCACATGTTTTGTTTTTTAGTGAACTTGGGCCACTCATCAACAGGATTACCTTGTAATCCTCAGAAACAGATGCTGATGATTCATGCATCTATCTGATGATAGGACAAGACTGGTTATAGCTCTTGCTCTGGCTTTTGAATCTAAGTATTAGAAATCACTGACACAACCAAAGAGACTGGGCAAAGCCCAAGGACAGCTACTTGTCCTTGGAAATTATAAGAAGGACACCCAATTTAAGTAAGATAATCTCTCTTAGAGACTTGGCTAGGACACCATACATAAAAGTTATAAATCAATCTTTTTACATAAAAGCAATAACTTAGACAATTTAAAAATAAGCATCCAACTCCCAATAAGATCTGCTAATGCATATAGTGCTAACTATATGCCAAACACTGTTTTAAGTGCTTTACACGTGGTAACTCATTATAAACTACTATTTAGATTACTAATGTCCCCATTGCAATCTTAGGAGATAGACGTTATAAATATCTTCATTACATAGATGAAAAAGCTGAGGCACAAAAACTTGAAGTTACTTAGGAGAAATCTATCAAGTGATATAGTTGATACTTGAATCCAAAGTAGTTGGTCTTATCTATTATTTTAATTACTACAATGCATTGCCTCTTCAATAATTTTAAACTTTATAAAATTAGTTCCAAATCAACTTGAACATGATGAATTTAAGTTCAAATTATCTTGAAAAACATGAACTTGACTCTTCAGTTTGCAGATACTGCCTCTGGTTACATACAATAACTCAACATATAATAATTCAACTCCAACAGAATCTTGTAACAACAACTTCTATAATAAAATAACAAAACCACTAAAGGAATATAAGTATAGTTTGTCTTTGATAGAGGGCAAAAGTCTTACCAATTCAAAGCTATGGCCATGAAAGCTTATCTAATTCCATAAATCCAAATTATAATATAGAAACAGAGGGAGGGATATAACTAGCCATTAGATATCTTGGCCAATCATGAAAGGTCTGACCTCTTAAGTCATTTCAAAGAATTGTATCTAGATATCTGATCATGTTTTCCCTCTTGTAAGTTATTAAGGTGTGGCATGTTCCTTGAAAGTCTGAGTAAGCAAAGTGTCTTTCAGCTTGGCCCATCACTGTTTCCTCTGCAATTCTTTTCAGTGTGCATCAAGAGTTTTATTGGTACTTATGAGGGCTGTGTTCCAAGGTCATTGGAAATTCTTGTCAGTAGCAATTCTAACAAATGAGACATCTACACAAGCTATCAATGGAAAAGGTCAAAGCCATGATTGAGGCAGATTAGTCTGCTGTAGGCATAGAAATAGTCAACCTGGGGGTGAGGAAGAGAATCAATGTCTTGTGTTCTTCCTTCCAACTTTCACAGTGGGTAACAGAAAAGTCCAAGAATGAGAATTGTTATAATTTTGGAACCAAATAATGAGAAATCCTAACATTATTTGCATCATTTCTTCCATCTGTTGCTTGAATTCCTTTCTTAGCATTACCGCCAAAATTCATTTGATATTGATCATGGTGGTGAGAAACAACAGTAATAGTGTTTATTAAAAGATAGTATTCACTCAGTAAACACAGGTCCAGTATACCATGTGATCCTCAGGTCAATTCTGAGATGTGTTATTAACTCAGAACACTGGCATTTAAAGAGTTTAAATGCCTCACTTGAAAAATGTCAGAAAGTTACTTAAAATGCCCCTAATAAAAGAAAACTTCCCATATTGTAAGGTAGTCTACATTGAATTCCAACTGCCATTACTGTTAGAAAATTATTGACTTTATATTGGTAACAGCCTTCCTCAGTTTCTAAATATTGGTCTTGGTTCTGCTCTTTTGAGCTACACAGAAGTCAAATTCTTCTTCCAGATAATTACTCCCAAACAGGAATAAGAGAGACCAAGAGCTCCCATGATCACCCAGGCAGATTTCTTCATCTTACTGTTCAAGTAGCATCCTGTACATTTTTCTTTCTTAGGACTGACATTCGGTACCGTGATTATTAGTTTACATTTCCCCCTAAGAGTCTATAAGCCTTGAGCTGGGAATAATTCCCAAGATCATCTGTATATTTCAGATAAGTTGCTCAACACAAATCTTTTTTATTTATTTTAAAAATTTTTAGTTGTGATATAATTCACATACCATAAAACCACTCTTTAAAAATGCATAATTTTGGTGGTTCTTAGTATATTCAAGGAATTGTGTAACCAATATCACATCTAATTCCAGAATATTTTCATCATTTCCAAAAGAAATCTGGTGACCATTATTAGTCACTTCATTCTCTATTCTTCCCAACCACTGGTAAACAACCGTAAATCTGTGCCTACGGCTTTGCCTATTCATATAAAAGGAGTAATAAAATATGAGGCCTTTCTATCACTACCACATTGCTTGATTCTCATCCCTTTGCAATACGTTTTGAAATGGGCAGTAGGAGTCTTCTGTCTTTCCTCATCTTTTTCTAGATTGTTTTGATGATTCTATGACCCTTAATTATAGGATCAGCTTGCCAATTGGTACAAAGGACCCAGCTGGGATTCTGATAAAGACTGCTTCAAATCTTAGATCCAGCTATGATGAATTCCACTTAACATAATATGTCTTCCAAGAAATGAACACAGGATGTCTTTCCACGTAATGAGAATTTTTGTAATACATTTCAACAACTCAACAGAGGTGTCATGCTCTATTTGTACTAAATGAATAAAAGAATAATATAAGTGAATAAGGCAATCAGTGAACAAGAAAATCCAAACAACTCTTGAAAATACACACACACACACACACACCCCACACAAAAGCCACCTTCTTGAATCTTACCTTGTTTCTCAACAAGCCCTACTTCACAAGTCAAATTTTTCAAGATATACCTCAGTTGCCTTTTTTCATATAACCAGCCATAAATTCTCTCATTTCTTTTCCTTTTACCCATCTGATACAAACAATAATGGTAGAAAGTTGATGGCCATGAATGACACATCTCCGTCCACAATGACACACCACCATCTTTTAGAAGGAACTCCAGGAAACTGTTCTAGCACAGCTGCAAACAGACCAACCTGAGTCTCCATCGCGACCCTGCTGGGTGTGAGCGCTCATCCACCAGTGACTGTAAAATCAGCTTTCCCATAAACAAAGCCAAACATGATTTTAGCTATACTCTACCCCCCTGGTTAGAAAAGAAGCTCTAAAACTAATACACACACAGTATTAAGTCATCCCGGCTGCTATTTATACAACTTACTTCCTGGCTTTGAATGCCTTGAAAGAATCAAGTTAACACAAGCAGATTATTTGTGCTGCTTGTGTAGATACTGGCATACATTTATCACATTTTAAATACTGGGTCAAGAGGTATTGAAAAAAAAAATCAATACACAAAGGAGAAGATAAATCTTAGAAACTTCTTTTAACAGGGCCGAGCTTCCTGGCAGTCAAAGCAAAAAAAAAGATATAATGAATCTGCAGTGTTTTATTTCATTTGTTACTGACAAAAGAAGCCCACATCAGGGGATCAGTCATTAACTTTTTCTCCCCTGTAACTGAATTCAAGAAATTCACATTGATCATTGTTTAGGAAATAGTAATGACCCTGTGTAAAGGATAAAGAAAGACTTTAAGTTTATTTCTTACATCACCCCAATAGTAAGAAAATGGATATAATATTGAATTATAACCCATGACAACACCACCTTCTCATCAAAGTGATGCAAGATAAAGGCCTTCAAGTGATGAAAGGCAATGAAAGCATGAAGCTGGAGATTCGAGATTAACTAATGAGTACAATTAGGTCCCCTTTAAATAAAATCATCATCTCAGCTGCTCTTCATCAGTGTAAATATCTGTTCATTATAGGAAAATCAGAAAGCAGATATATTTTTGTAATCCACTGAACTCCATGTCAATTCAAGATTGGACTTATGGCATATTTCTAAGCAGGAGAAGTCTAGGTTTGATGACAATATTAATTTCAGTATTCAGCAAACATAAATTTGTATGCCTGTTACATGCCAGGAAACAAATGATAATCTTGCTCCTAGGACTTCAGAGTCCTTGTTGCCCAAATTTAAGGAATTTTGCAATTCATATCGTCTCTGTAAGGTGTATACCATGAGTAAAATGTCTGCAGTGTTACTTTATACTTGAGTAAGCTGTGATTCAGTAGAAGGAAACACAGTTCAGTGGACACATTGTCCTTCAGGGGAACTAAACCTCAAGATGACAATAGGGGTGAGGACCAGATATTCAGATTAGGACCTGAGGCCAAAGCAAAGAGATGAATTTCTACAATGCGTAAGTGATCATGTCTGCATTTACGGATGAATGCCGTAACTGCTGGATTAAGAGCAGCACGTGCCCAACTTGTATCTTTTATTTCAATACAATCCCATTTTCCAGAACAAATTTTATAGATGCAGTTAATATCTCCACTGAAAGACAACGTTTGATTTCCCTGGTATTATTCCACAGCACATCAATACCTTTAGCGGTTAAACCCCAATGCCAATGTGACATTTTGCATGGAGGGCTAAGCAGTTACTCACCATGCCAAATGGTGGCATGTAGCACTGTTTATTAAACATCTCCAAGCCTCTCTCTAGAGAAACTATCATTATTATTATCATATTTCAGTTTGGCTATAAAAATTGTAAAATGGGCATCTAAATGGACAAAATCATGACTACTGATTACCAGAGATATAGCTTTTTCTCTCAAAACACAGTAATGTTATGTATTTTTTATTCTTAACTTTAATCATCCTGATTAAAAAACATAACTGTATTTGTATTTTGATACTTATTTGTTTCTTAAATTAAAAAAAAAAAAAGAAAAGAAGAGAACCATGGGGCTTCAGAACTAGGCTACTACTAAAATAGATATTTCAATAGTGGGAGAGGAATAGAGAAATAGGGAAACTAGTCCTGACAAGAACACTCTTTAATTTTGCAAATGTGATGTGTGCTTCTGCATGGACATGGGGCTAATTATTTCCCCTAAGATGGTGTCGTAAAATAGAAACACTCAAGAGGCAGCTTTGTGTGCTTCTTTCTAAACCAACGCTTGGATTGAGTGATTCAGTGTAATGTACTGCAATCAACTCAGAGCCAAAAACCCATCAAGGTCTAGCAAACAAATTATAGTAAAAAGCTACCACCGGGACCCTGGCGGAGGAACCACGGAAGTCACCCCACCTCCCAGGCTTCAGCAGAATGAATCCTCTGTGATACTCCTCATCAGCTATGGCTTGGTTTCCACCTCTGCCACTGCTGGGAGCTGCTATATACTCAGAGCAGACTCGCACACCGACACGTATGAGATAGGCATTCTGTGCAAAAGTGTTACAGAGAGGCAGTGATGCAAGGGAGAATGTCTGAAATAAATTTCCATTCTGAAAATGTTATATTTCATGACCCTCAAAAGTTTAAAAACTGACTTTCTTAGTCATATATGGCGAAAACACAAACATCATCTTTTAAAAACAGAAAGAAGAGGTATAAATGTTACTCAGATGCAATTAGATGCAATCTAAAAATAAATCACCTGTCATCAAACCTATGGCATGCAACTGAGTCAGCCAAGTACACCTCCACCCCCACCTCATTGTTCTTTAACTGTCGAGGTCCTCTGGCATGTACAGACTAATTCAAATTAATGAAGATCCTATAAATATGGGCATTAAAAAGAATTAGATGCCCTTTTCCCTATAAAAGGCATTCTTTATTTCTTAATTTTTATTAGTACATCTTTGCAGTACATAATGATTATGTTTATCCTGGGAAGTTGGTACATGTACTTAAATGGTATTTTGCACATTTATTTTACTGTATTTCAGTTAAAATGCTACCCATGATGCTTCTACAATATTTCTACTTTTGCCATACCGCTTAAAGAAAGCTAAAGTAAGCAGACAATGCGGAGATACAGACAAATCCGTGTCTCAACAAATCTTGGTATGCTCCTAAATTCCATAAGAGGGAGATGACACCATCCACACCTATTCATTTCATCAGAGTAATATCCAGTTCTATCTCAGGTCTCACGAAGCCTAACTGAAAATCAGCAAAGTCCCTTGTCTGCAGGGACAGTGTCTCATCACTGAGTAACAGCATGTTGCAGCTTTCATCTCCCAGTAGCCTACATGTTTGTGTTGCACTGAATAATATGAAATATTAAAAATTTAATTACTAATTAATCTCCCCTGCAGCTGCTCATGGCTTTTGCAAGCTCGAACACGGAGCACAGGAGAATAGAAGATCCATGGCACCGCAAGTCTCCACCCAGATTACACTGCATCCAAGCCCTCAGGCCCATGAATTCCTAATAAAAAGCCTTCAATACAACACATACAACCCTGAAATAATTTCAGACTACCTCTTAGAATACTGCTCTGGGAAAGGAGCCTAGTGTGGGGACCTTGAGATTGCAATTAAGAGATGTAGCGGCACGACTACATAGCATTTAAACTTAGTTTCATATAGACTAAGAACTTACAATAATTTTAACATGTTTTAAATGAAGAGGCTAAAGTGATCACTTACAGAAAAAACAGAATTCAGAAAAGATCAGCCCAAAACTTCAGAGACCCCAATCTTTAAAATGAACTCCAGACACACGCTAATAATCCCAAAATGAAATAGGAAGGAGTACATGGACTGTTGCTATGAGCTCAACTGTAATTCCTGTAAAACCGAAGCAACGTTGTATCTCTGCAAAGGGGGAGTACATTGTAGTTGCCATGCCCATTTTAGAAACACAGTAACAGCAATGAGAAAGAATCTCAAACTGTTAATATGGCCAAATTTTAAGTACAGGGAGCTCAGAAGTGACCTCAAGGATCTCAGAAGACAGTGCTCTTCCTGTTGGTGAACTTGGAGACAGAGCTACCAAAAAGATGTCCCACCCAACCCTATCCTTAGCCTCAAAATCTCTCCAATGTTTTTCATATAACTATATGACTTACCAAAGCCTTTGATGTTGACAGCAATTTTTTTTTCATATATCAGACAATTCTCTAGTGCCAGGCAAGTGTCCTATAACTCAATTCAATTATTATGCTATGTACCTGGAGTTTCTGCAGACCCCACAGGTTAAGACCTCAGTCCCACACACTACCCCTACTTCAGAAATCCATGGCAAGTCGTGAGCCAACAGGTTGCCCATGTTTTGTCGAGCTCACCCACAAATTGAAGATACTAGCCAAATTGGCAGGTTTGATCATTTGCTAGAATGGCTCACCAAACTCAGAGAACACTTCCTTACACTTACCAGTGTATTTTAAAAGCTATAAAAAGGGTACAGATGAACAGAAGAGGTACTCCGAGGTAGGTCTGGAAGGTTCCCAAGTCCTTGTGGAGTTGAGATATGCCACTCTCCTAGCATATGGCTATATTCACTGACTGACTGACAAGCTCTCAGAACGCAATCTCTAGAGATTTTCATGTTGTCTTCATCACATAGGCACAATCTATTATCAACTGACTCTCCAGGTCCTCTCTCCTTCCCAGATTATAAAGAGCAGAGCTGAAAGCTCAAGGGTTCTCATCATGGCTGGGTCTTTTTGGTGACCAGTCTTCATGCAAGAGTCATCTCATTATGACAAAAGATACCTATCATCCAGAATATCCAAAGGAGTAAGGCGCTCTAGTTCAGCAACCAAAGTGAAACAGAGTAATAGTCAAATAAAATATGCTCCCCTGTCCTGACACCCTTATCACTTAGTATATTAGCACAGTTTTAGGAGTACTGCATCAGGCAGGAACTGGAAGCAGAGGCATACACATGTGTGTATGTACCATATGCATGTGTGTAGTATGCATGTACGTATGCATGTATCTATCAACATTATTTCACAGTATCACATTAGTCTAAAGAAAATTCCATCTGATCTTCAAACACAACTTGACTAAACAATTAGTAAATACCTAGATGTAAATCATTAATATATCTGAAAATTATTCCAAATCATTCAGTTACAACTTCCAGCCCTACCAAACTCACTGCGGGGAAGAAAAGACAACCTGTGCCAAGAATTAAAAGACCAGCACTCTAGGACTAGCTCTGTTAAAACGAGGAGCCCATAACTGCTCCCTTGTCTTCTAAGACAAAAGAATTTCAGTGTAACACCCTGTGTTGCTTCTCCAAAGAATCTAAGCTGTATTCGTACTAACAAATGATGTCCAATGGGTGCTGTTTAGATACCACTAATTCAAGGACACCACACTGACATCAATTTTCTGTTATGTATGTTTTCCATATATCTAATCCTTTGTTTCACTTCCAAGACATATTTTAAAGAAAGTACCATAAGAGAGACATTTTGAAATAAACTAATTGTGATGTTACGTGGAATCAACCTTGGTTGCCGTTGTTATCATGGAGAACTTCTGCGTAGTGACTCAAGGGAAAAATGAATTCCTTCATCTTGCTTCCAACTGAGACTTCTTGAATCACGGTCTTTCCCTCTCTGGGCAAAAACTTTCCATCTGTAAAGTAAGAGTTCAACCATACGATCTTGGAAGGTTCACTAAAGCTCTGATACTCAACAATCATCTTAGTTCTGCAGTTCTGCCCACCCCACATGTGAACATCTCATGTTCTAAAACTATTAACTGAGGTACACATTTTTAAATTCTTAGAAGTTAACTCCAATAAAGTAGTTTAATTACATAACTCTGTGTAGTGTCACGAATGTATAGTTATACATCTCATGAAAACTTAGCTAAAGGTGTTACCCCTAAATCCATTGCAGCCAGAAACACTGTCACCATCCCTTTTAAATTTCTCCTCCTTATTGAGAGCTCTTGGGCAGAACAAGGGCCACTGCATACTAAGTACATTTGGTTTTTTAACATGTCATTCCACTTTCCAATTTACTTGCTCTATATTGCTATTAGAATAATTTATTCTTCAAACGAAGTATTCATTTTCAACATTCCTATACTTTCTCATTCCTGTTATTCTGGCACCATGATTCCAAGGGCTTTCCCATAACACATGCAGCCACATGAACACAAATGCTTCCTGCTCTCTATGGTCTTCCCTGGCAGTGAAAGATATAAAGTAAAATCTTGATATTTCTGTATCTTCTATCTAAACCATTTTAACACATGATGAGTCACATGGTAATATAAGTAGCACACTGAGGCACTAACTCACATCACTCTGGATTGTTTATGATCTTATCTCTTCTACGCAATTAGGAATTACTCTAGAGCAAGGTCATGTTGACGGCAACCTTTATAACCCCAATAACTAATTCACAGTAGGATTGCAATACATGTTCAGTGAAAGAATAGGATATGAAGATATAGCATTAGGATATATTGCCCACATAAACACATGGATAAATAAATGAATAATAGAGCTGAAGTTGGGAAATCTGGAAGTGGGAAATACTTCTTTATAAAAGGAGGAAAATGCTTCAGAAGAGGCTACTTTCAGGAGTTCACACATTTTTCAGAGTTGTTCTGTGAATAATGGAGCTCTCTGGGACCTCCCATTGTACAAACATCCACATGTACATCATTTTCCCCAGATCTCTGAGTCAAAGTAGACTTCGAAAGGTGATTCAAAGACAGGTTTGGGAAAACACACAACACAGGATTGACTAACGAGAAATCCTAGACCTACTGGCCTACTTTAGGGAGACTCACTGGGTTTGAGTTTGAAATCTGCCTTGGTTCAAAAATAGAAACAAAAATGTCGGACATTAACAGTCTACATTTCTAGGACTTTTCAAGTACATTTTAATTACAACGCAACACAGTTTACTGTACACATCATCTTCTCTTGGCACATATTTTTAATATTTTAAGTGTGTGATTATTATTCTCACGGCATATAATTGTGATAACCAATAAATACTAACACACCTAATTCAGCTGCACGGAGTGAAATAATTCAGAAGGATCAGCTGTATCTCCTACTTAACTCTTGCTTTCCTAAATTAGAATAATTGACAAGAATAGAATGGATCATCCTCTTAACTTTTGAGTGGAATGCACACATTGAAAGTACATTTTATGGGCTGGTGAGATAGCTCAGTGGCATAAGCGCCTGCCTGGCAAGTGCGAGGTCCTGAGTTTGACTCTTGGTACCCACATACGAAAAAAGGGCCGGTGATATTGCTCAGCGGCACAGGCGCCTGCTGGCATGCAAGGTCCTGAGTTCGACCTCCGGTACCCACCAAAAAAAAAAAAAAAAAAAGAAAGTACATTTTATACTAATTATGAACTTATTCTATTTAAGGGTATTGTAATTATCTTTAAATCTCCTAAACATTTTCCTTCTTATGTGAAGAAATGTTGATATTCAAGGAACACTATTACTCATATGACTGATTTCATGCCTTTCATCAATGATAAAGTTTTTAAAAAATAGAACCTGACACCCCCAATCTGGTTTTAGAAATTAAAGTCAGGCACAGGCTTAAATTCAAGGTTCAGTTGTGCTCACACAGTAATTAAATGGTCAAAGACAAGTCACTTACCTGCTAAGTCTTAGTTTCCCATCCATGAAATAAGAAATAAGTGCACCATCTATACCTCAAAGATGAGAAAACTATACCTTAAGTGAGAATATTCGTGAAAGTGCTTCACCATCAATAAACCACTGTCTAAATAGCAGTGATTATGAGCTTGTGTGCACAGTAACATTGCTCAAACAATAACAGAACTGCTGAATAAACCCATTGAAATGTAGTGGTTTAGGGGAGGCATGTGTAGACATAGCCTTCAAGAATGAAGGCTATATTAAGTAAAAACCTCATAGCATAATCTTCTCCACATATATTAGGTTATACAGCTTTAGAAGAAGGAAAATAAGATTAAACACAAACCCTGCTAAAAAAATAAAATAAAATAATACCAGTATTGCACGGAAGCATTTGAGCATAATATGGCTGAGTCTAGAGGCAGTCAGTGGCCCTGCTGTCCTGAGGTATTTGCTTGTGTAGAATTGGAGGCCCACTAAACATTAAATAAGAAAGCAATCATGGCTTACTGGACAGTGTTTCTCAGACATGAATGCATTCCCTTGCCTCATTCCAGAGTTGGCCTTGCTTTGTATGTTCCTTGTTCAGAATCAATGTTAGCTTCCCCTACTTGCAGAATTTCAAGTACTCACATTATGTGCAAAAAGCAGACTGAAATTGCCAGCGGGCATACAAACTTATCTGCAAGCTATCAGTAGCAACCATCCAGTCTTTACTCCACTTCCAGCCTTCACCGGTCCAGTCCCAGGTGCTTGTGGTCTAAATGCAGCCTGGACCATCCTGCACTGTGTCTCACATCATTCTCCTCCCTTCTCTAATGATAAAATTGCATCCATCCTCTGGCCAACATGCAAGTCTTCTGACCAGAACTTTCAGATTATATCACCTTCACAAAAATGTTTTACTATCTTCTCTGTACTTTGATCACATCAGTCATAGTTTAACTTATATAATATTAGAGACTATTGAATGACGATGACTGAGTCTTCTAGGTCTCCCTTTGGACTTTCTACTTTGCTGTTCCATCTGTTCCCCCACAGGGCATGCTATACGCCAGCACCTCAGTTCACATTTACAGGAAAGAGTCACATTTTTACCATGAACGGGACTGGTAGAGACAAGGGCGGAGATAGGTAAGGAAGAACTCATCTCTAGTATGTTTTGCCTTGTACCTCAACACAGCTGCCAATCGCATGATATGTGTAGAAAAGGTAATAAGAAAGCACTGCAACCTTATTTGCAATTAACTCTCAAAATGACAGGCAGCAGAGAAGCAAGGCTGTTTTTTCTTTTAATTTGCTGAAGGAGCCATTCATTGTCAATACACCAGCTACCACAAAAGAATTGGAGTAAAATCCAGAGTAGTGTACGCACCGTCACTTAGACAAGCAAGTGTCACACATTGAGTCAAACAACACAGTGATAAAAGTACTTATCCAATTGTTTTGTATCTAACGTTCTGATCGCTGTCTTCTGAGGACACAGGAGCCCTGAATAGATTTTCTATGACTCTCTTAAGACCTCAGAGCAGCAGGGAATGATCACCAATAGTGGAGTATCGACTTCCAAAATGCAGGTAATAAACTAAGATGTAGCCAAATAACCAAGCTCCAAAGTAAGCAAAACACTGCAATGAAAAGCTGTTAACAAGGCACTATTTGCACTTAAAAACACAGAATAATTGCTGTCACATAATTCTGATGAATTTGAGGAGAAACTGATATATTCAAACTGCTGATGCCAGTATAAACTATGCAAACCTTCAGAAAGAAAAGTAAAGAAAGTAGTCATTCTCCTCAATGTCAGGATCCCACTGGTAAAAGTCTGAGGGTAGAAAATAGCTCCAAAGAAAATAAACATGAATGTGGCTCTTGTAGCATTACTTATGACAACAACTACAAAAAAATGGGAACCACTTCAATACAAAACACAAGGGATATTCTTTACATAAGACTTTCACCTTAGAATCCTTCACCTTACCCTTAGTTATCTACCTTACCCTTAGTTATTTTAAATAATATTTGTGGATATTCTAACAATATATAACCAAATATCCAAATAGACAAAGCTAGAAAAAGAGTAGGGCAATGGAATAAGAGATTTAATTTGAATAAGATTTTTATATAACATTATCCTTTTAAAAGAAATCATTAATAAAATCAATTTAAGAAATTTCTGACAGTTAACAGCACATGTTGATATTACATTAAAAAGATAATTTAAACCAAAATCAAAGAAGGATGGAAAAAGTACAGTGTCCATGGCTGGTCACACAGAGAGCCACTCTGCACTGCACTAACCTGCAGAGCCCGAGGCTTGTAGGGAGAAGTAGACTCGAGGTCAGCTAAGATACTGGTCAAAGAGTCAATCTCAGCATCCAGGCTCGAGCGTCTCTCCTCAAGGGTCTTCCCTCCAGGATTCGCCTGTCAGAAACAACATACACGCATTAAAAATAAATAATATTCCATTGAAAGAACTGCAAGTTCAAATCTCTTAAGTTACACTTCAGCTTTTTAAGTTCTGCTGTATGTAATTTTTTATAAAAGCTTTTATTAACTGTCCTTGGGCAGGCTGAGGTAGAGTTACTCCTTTTTGACAAATAAGAAAACTGAAAAACTCGAGGTGCTCATTCTAAGGTCATACATATAGTCAGATACTTCTTTGATGAAGATACAAGTAAAAGAAAATAAATGATTCCATCCCTGCACTTAAGGGGTAAAACCAACTGAGGAGATATCGCAGGATTGTTGCATACGGAAACCACTGGATACCTTCTTGAAGCAGCAGTAGAAAAGGAAGGGCAATGTATAGTCCAGAAAGAAAAATCAGCAGTGACTATTATCAATATGTATGAGAGGAAGATAGCAAGACCCCAGCAACTTACCCAAAACACAAAATAGAAAGAAACCACTCAGAGCTCTGGCCACGGAGATACAGAGAGAACACACACAGTGAGCGCTGATGATGAAACTGAGGGTCTGTTTGTCTCGTATGTCAATGCCCATAACACCTGTGCTCTGAATCAATAATAGGAAATCAGAGGAGAAGGATACTACCATGGCACATTTCCAGAAACAGTGTAGAGTTTTGGCAAAACAAGCAAACAATTTTCCTAAAGTTTGAGGGAAGGAGATATAAAGTGAGGTGGCCCCAGGATTGGAAATGGAGTGGAGTAAAAATAATCTTTTAAGCTGACAATGCAGTAATGATTATCTATGTATGATACAAAAGTCTCTTAAGATTCCATCGAGAAGCCAAAGTATATTTTAAGCAAGCCAAAACTGGAATGAAATAATGGGTATTTACAGTAATCTTATTAACTCTGTTGGGCTTGTCAAAGGAGGACAGATATCAGGAGATTGTCTAATATCTGCAAGAGCTTAGAAAAGGCATTAGCCAAGAAACTAGGGTATCTTTAGTAACAACAAAAATAGGCTGCCCTGATAGACTAACATTAAATCTTACAACACCAGGTAAACCTGTCCTTCTAGTGAATATGCGACAACAGACATCATATTAAGACCACTAGTTCCTTTGTGCCTAAGGCCTTGCTCACTGAGACACTTTCTCTGAGTCCAATTTAAGCATGCATGTTAAAGCCCCTTAATGGGACCTGCTGCATTAGCCAATATCTTGTGACTTCAGCCAGCATGAGTTAATCCCTCCTTGATGTGAGTTATTCCAGACACACTGATAGAATCAGGCACCTATGAAGCTGTGGCCCAGCCCCTGAAGCCGAACCTAGATTTCCAAGTTCCTCTTCAGCCATTTGGTATCCTTGGGGAAGTAAAATAAAGAAGGAAGGATGGAAGGAAGGAAGGAATGAAGGAAGGAAGGAAAGAAGAAAGGAAGGAAGGGAAAAAGGGAGGAGGAGAGGAAGGGAGGTAGGGAGGAAGGGAGGAAGGGAAAGAGAAGGAAAAGGAGAAGGAAAGAGAGACAACAATGAGAGACAGGGAGAGAGAGAGACACAGAGAGAGAGAGAGAACAATTGGTTGTAATGAAGCCCAGTGTCAAAATATTTGCCTAGTATGTCAGGTGAGGCCCTGGGTTTGATTCCTACTGTCACAAAAAATAACAGAAAAAAAAGAACACAAAAATTCAAAATAAACAAACAAACAACTATGAAATACTGCAGAATTACAGAAAAGAAAGATCCTTTTAACATACACACTGCACATAAATATTCTGAGAAGTGGGTCTTGGCACCACAGGAATGCTATTGTTATGGAAGGCAAAGGAGAACTAGGTGACCTTGATTTTGTGTGAAGACAAAAAATATATATCATAAACATGAATTTGGTAAGTGTATTTACCTAAATTCATAGGCCAGCACAAGAGTGAACTGGAGTCTTGTGAAATTCTTCCCTGGGCCATAGTTTATTCATCTGTAAAATGAAGTTAACTCCACTTGCCCTACCTAACCTAGAGAGATGCTACAAGATTTAGATAAGAAAATGGATGGGAAAATACTTTGTAAATTGTACAGTGCTATAATTATGGTGATTTTCATAAATAGCATTAATTATAGCAATGAGTAACTATAAATTAATAGGAATAATATAGCCATTGTGAATTCTTCTTCTTAAGGGAAGCTTCATTCGTTAAGTGTTCCCTTGGGGTATCTGGAAAAAGACAGGATATAATCGGCTCTTCCACATCTGTGCTTTACTGCAGCAGAAAGTACATCAACTGTCCATGCCCATGATATCTAACCGCAGAGACTCAAAAGTCGCTGAGCTATACAATGAAACAAGTAATTATGGAGTGCAACCCGCCCATGCTTGTAGGACTTCAACAGGTTTCTAGATCCTTATTCTCTCCTCCAAACTGGGATGGGTCCCCATTTTCAGTTTCTCAGATTAGCCTGATGCAATTTATTAACAGGTTTCAGACTAATGCTGTGGGATTTCCATGAACAACCACCCCCATGCTGCTCTACCTTATGATAATAGCTTTGGTCCACATTTTAATCCCCAGTGTGAATAAGAATGGGAGTCTTTCTCACTCTCAATTATCTCCTTTATGTCTTGGTTCAAATAACTGAAGTCCTGCCCAAGTTCCCACACCACCTCTTCTCTTGGTACTCTCCCCTCCTCTCACAGTATCTTTAGATTTATGGAAAATCTTGTTATACTGAGTACTTTAAATTCAATGCTAGAAACCAGTCCTATAACAAGATAGAATCCTACACATTTACTAGCATGTCTTTTCCAATCCTACAGCTCTGCCTGTCACCTGATGCTTAATGCCCTGCCAGAGGCCAAATAACAAGAGTTCCTCACTAACTTTGCTTAATGAGTTTTTCTAGATTTCACAGGAACTCTAATAAAATGTTCACTGCTACAATAAAAATTTCCACACTCTGCAATCCTATCTAGAAAGATTCTACTGTCTAAGTCTTGATTCTGCCAAAAATAAATAAATAAATAAAATGCTTGCATGTAGATCATTTAATATAGGAATCAATTCTAAGAATTAGTACTGAGGTAATAGGATAGAGTAAATAGGGTAGATTATGCAAAGAAAGGAAAGCCAATCCCAAAGTGTTACATGGAGATGGTCAGCAATGTGGGCAACTAAGTCTCCATTGTCCTTCATGCCCTCTGGGGATTCCTGCAAAACATTCCTTAGATCTCCCCACTTGAGGGATGGAAAAGTATTATTTATTATTATTACTATGATGAAGAAGAAGATGGTCATTATTATTCCTATTTTCAGGATACAGTTCTCCATTGGTTTAGATTGCTACAGAATTTTCCAACTCCGTCCTACCTGCCCCAGGAGGTAGAACTGTGGCAGAGAAGGAAGTAAGTGAAGATAGGAGCTACCAGGTCATACATGTGCAGGGCCGGTCACTGTAGAGAGGGCTAGTATGTAAGAATGGGGTGACACAGTGAGGGCTGTGGCACAAAAGATGCCCAATGGCTGCATCATTCACTAACGGCCACAAATTCCCCATGAATAAAGCACTCATAAGATGTCATTTGCAATAAAATATATATTTTATTAATTCCACAAATATGTATGTGTAATAAAGGATCAGCTAATCACATTTGGAGATTATGACTTGGACATTCATAATTCTCAGTGCTGGTAGTAGAATTATAGTGATGACGTCCCACTGTAAAGCCATGAAAACAAAATATAAAACAAAAGCCCCAAACTAAAGTATTCAGCATGTGATTGAAATAAGGTCAGGCCATTTCTAAGAGCCTGACTTTAGGTGGGTCGTATTTTAGCACAAATATTGCTAAATCACCAACTCAAGGTAAGAAACAAGCAGCATCGATAACAAGGTATGAAAGAGATTTGTTAGTGTGTGTATATACATTTATTCATTCTTCATATTCTAACACTGTACTTTAAAAGCCTCACAGGGAAGGTAAATAAGTAGACAATAAACTCCACTCACATTCCCTTCACCCAGATTCACCGAAAGCCAACATTTCACGACACTTTTACTTTACTGCATAAATTCTATTTGCCATTACAATTAAGCTATTTGTAAAATGTTGTAGAAACATGCCCTCTCCATGCATATGCATGTCAGCTTGCGGCTCCTAAAAACTTCTACTTTTCTGATACCATATCACAACCAAGAAATTTGACATGGATGTAGTAATATGTAATATGCAAGCATTTTCGAATTTCATGAATTGTTCCTTCTTACCTATTATTGTTAATTTTCATAAAACATCTACTCAAAGATCATACACTGAGGTGACATGTCTTTTTAGTCTCCTTTAATCTAGAATAGGCTTCTAGCTTATTTCTGTTTTTCAGTCCAGGTATCCTACAAGTTCAATGATCTTGCTTTGCTGATGATGAGATTCAGATCAAACAAGTTTGGCGAGAATATTACACACGTAATGTGTGTCTTTCCCATTGGGTCACATCGGGGAGCTCCTGAGATTATCTGACCCATATTTTGTGGTGCCAAGTTTGAAGAGTGAGTTAAGGTGGTTTCTACCAGATTTCAATACAGTAAAAGTGCCCTCTTTCTTTCTAAGTTAATCAGCTATATTTGAGTTCATACTTTGAGACTCTACTAACAATATGCACAACAAGAAGCTTTTGTTCAATGGTTTTAGCATCCATGAATAATCCTTGCCTGAACTGATTATGGCTTTAGTGGTTACAAAATGATGAGAGCATTTATTATTTATCAATGGAAATAAATGGATTTTGCCTTGCATAATAACAAGTTATTTGTTAAGTATTCATTTCCATTTAGGGTAGGGTAGCAAGCTAACTACAAAGTCCTCTGCTAATGAAGCAATATCAGGCACCTACTGATCAAATCAAAATTGTTAAAAAGTGAGATCTTGTTCAGACTGCAAAGGAAAACAAAGGACGAAGAACCATTTCATTAACAGCCACTCCTACAATAGGGAGTTTATATCCTAGAATTTTCGCCAACATTCAATGTCACGTCTAAAATATGCGTGACCCTGACTTCATTTCCAGCAGCCTCCAGAAAGCGGCAGACACATCATACTGGCACGTCACAGAAGGGGTATCTGAGGACCAAAATTTTATGTGACTTATCAGTAAGAGAACTGAGAAACCAAATAATCCTCAGCAAAAACTATGTTACATATGCTGAGATGTGATTTTTAATAAATCATGCTTCACAAACCTCAAATAACTCCTTAGGGTTAACCTCATAAAGTGGTAAAAAGGGGCTCCCTGATCCTAAACAAGGTTGGACTTTCCCTTTGTGATTCATTACAAAAAGAAAAACTTGCCCTTATAGTTTAGGAATACAAAACTGTCTCAAGCTAGGGAAACCAGGAAGCTAGTAACATGAAACAATATATTATGTTTATATATAATTAAAATTTTCTTTTTAATGATATTTAAGCTTAATAGCACAACATGAAATTCAATTTTGTATTATGTTCAGTAAGTTCATTATTCCCTTACATCTACAACCAGTAGAATAAAGAAAAACATGGTGTTAACAAAAGCAATTAAAAAGGTATATCTCTTATAAAAAATAGAACAAAGTATATATCTAATCCATCTATTGACCAATTATCAGTCATCCATTTTTTATAAAGTGAGGACATGATCAATATGTTTTATTTCTATTGCATTAAATTATCATCTCAAAATTTACCTAACACAGGGCCAGTGAGATGGCTCAGCAGCGTAAGCACCTGCCTTGCAAGCGCGAGGGCCCGAGTTCGACTCCCGGATCCCACATACGGAAAAGGGGCCGGTGATATTGCTCAGCGGCACGGGCGCCTGCTGGCGTGCAAGGTCCTGAGGTCGACCCCCCGGTACCCACCAAAAAAAAAAAAAAAAAAAAAAATTTACCTAACACAAAAACAATAGTAGTAAAGATTACAGGATGTGATACCCATATCTGACACTTGCTGGGTTCTTTTTATCATAAAAAGTTTACCTAAGCTCTCTGCAATTCTTCATGCAGTGTTTGAAAAGAGTAAATGAATTCATATGTGTCAAGTAATGGTCATATAGTAATAATTCCATAAATGTTAGCTACAAAGTTACTGTTTCAACCAGTCTCAAAATAAATGCTTCAGTTGACAGTCAATGGAGTGTGTAATTTTTAAAAGTTTTTTGATCAATAGTGAAATCTATTGCTTAGGGATTTCAGTAGACTCAGTTCCTATGTATTGAAACATGTGCAGCGATGCCAGGAATTAACTATGAAAAATCCAGTCTTAGACCAGATATTCTACAACAATAGACTACACAGAAGCACCTGTAGGGCTTGAAGTCCCACCCCCAGAACTTCTGTTTCTGTAGGTACAGGGTAAGGCCCAAGGATCTTTACTTTCTAACAAGTTCTTAGGTGATATCGACAGTGCTATTCTGAGAACCATATTTCGGAACAACTGTTCTAAGTGGACAGTGAATATTTATTTATTTATTTATTTTTTTTGTTTTTTTGTGGGTGCGGGGGTCGACCTCAGGACCTCGCGCACCAGCAGGCGCCCGTGCCACTGAGCGATATCACCGGCCCTTTTATCGTATGTGGGTTCCGGGAGTCGAACTCAGGCCCTCACGCTTGCCAGGCAGGAGCTTACACTGCTGAGCTATCTCACCGGCCTGACAGTGAATATTTAAAGCGGAGAAAGAAACAGTATTGTCAGGTTGAATTTATATTTTTTTAAATTTTAAAACAATCTATGTTGGATCACACTGTTAATGATGCCACAAAAATATCAATAGGCGATCCAAATATTGGAAAAGCAAAAATGGAAATAGTAACACTGCTGCTTAATATAATCACCATGGTTTATAATATAAACAGCCTCATTACACTAATTCTGGTGATAGTAAGTTGAGATAAATAGTATTCAGTGATGAGAGTTATAACAAATATGATCTATTTTATCTAATAGAAATGCCACTTTTTTGAATGAATACCAAAATTGTAAGTCAAGGCAAAAGAAAACACCTTAGTTCATGCTGGGATGTGCATTCTTCCCCCTGCTTATTTAGTTGAAGTGCTTACCAAAAATCAACTTATCTATCTCATCAAATGTAGTTTTTCCATGAGGACCTTATAGACAACTCTGTTGATTTGATGATTTAACTTTTGTTTGTCTAACTCTGCGTGATACCAGTGTTTATAGGGTAACTGCCATTGTTGATTTATGTAGATGGATTTTCTTGCAGGCCACTCTTACTTTACATTAAGTAGTACACAGTATAAAGAAGGCATGCCCTCCAAGCTCACAGAAATTAAAGAGCAGTGGCAAACATTACTTGTACCTTTATGCCTAGGGATATCAAATATGTTATGTGCTTTGAAACTCTCTATAAGACCCTGTAGACAAGATAGAAATTTAAGAACAACAACTCCCTTCCTTAAGAAGCCTAAAATATAATGCTGCAGAGAAAAACTTCAGCTTTTGTAGTGTGAAAAACAAGGTGATTACCTAAGGTCATCCATTCCACAGGTTAAAGGCATTGGGGAAATGTGCTTCAAAAAGCCATCTTTGCAGCTAACATGATGGCATTCAACTGAGAAACATCAGTAAGCATGGAAGAATAGCTTGAAAAGTAGGAACATGGCATTGAACAAAAAAGAAATAAGGGAACATAAGAAAACAGGGTTTTCATAGATCTAGTATATTTGAAGGAAAAAAAAATCAAGATAAAACCTACACACTAGGCTTGATAAATGCTTCAGTTTTTTTTTTTTTTCCCCCTTCATATTCTCTATCTCATACTTCCCAGTGCTGACACACTCACCTAAAGTTGAAAATGTTTGGCTAATTCACATCTTCTTTGAAAGAAATGGTCCCACCCTCACCCCACCTTTGCTGCTGAAAGACACATGCTCTGGCCCACTCTACTTCTGGACACTGAAGCCCACAGAGGCAAAGCTGAACACCTGACCAAAGGTCTGTAAACATACAAGTGAACCTAACCTTTGGATGTGACAAAGAGATTAGAAAGCTGACCTAAGAAACATGAAACAAAACTGCTATAGGGATAAGCTATGCTCATGACCAAACAAAAGGATGATGCATGTTGCTAATTATTAAAAATCAAAGGATACAAAAAAAATAGGAGTATTTCATTGAAGATAGGAGAATAATGGACCTGCAAATAACTCAGAAGCAAAAAAACTGAGGAATAGGAGAGGATGTAGGGGCAGGGAATGAGAGAAAAGAAAGACGACAAGACTTCAGCAACCAGTCTTCCTCTGACCCTGACACAGGACTTCATCCATAAACTCCATCCCATGCTTTGGAAGACGGGGGGCTCTGTTTCACACCATCAGCCTTCCTGAGGCAGCCAGCACATGACTTACTTATTCATAGAGATGAGCAGGAAGCCAGGTTTACCTGTGCCACCATCCAGCAATTACTCTGCCTTTCTGGAACTCAATTTCTCCCTCTGCAAAGTGAAGATATTAGCCTACCAGGTCCTCTTTTATTTTATAACCTTTAATGTTAGATGAAACTATAATGACATTTTATGACTTATTTGCCATTATCTTTGCTGTACAACTACAAGCAGACTAAATCCCCAGGATTAGATCAATGTAGAGATTAAGCCAAGTGGGTTGTAAATAAAGCCAGGGACATGGTTAAAGTGGTCCCTATGTATACACAAGCAGCTCTCTATTCATTGCTCTATTCACATAAGAAAGCAAAAGCAAATAAAAAGTAGCTAAAATGTTCACTTTCCACTATAATTACCTACTCACTGAATTGTTTCTACTGAAGTACAACTGTTATAAAATAAAAATAATATCAAAATATACATTTAATCCACCTCTTACAATTAAAATACAGGTCAATTTGCATGAAAATGGTTCTAATATGGAAAATATAAATATCATCTATCTCTCCATCAGTAAAATAAAGACCACAGAAGTAGCCACAATAAGAGACTGACAGTAAAATAGATATGAAGCACCCCTCCCTTTTAAGTAGTAGGGATATCTGTTGAAAGTGAAAGTATACTCAGAACCTTATTATTTGAAACATAAAAACAGAGCTTCTTTGATTGAGGTACCATTAGATGAAGTCTAAATTTCTAACATGGGTTTTCCCCATCTCCCTCAGCAATGTCCCATGGAACGTTCCTATAAAGAATGTATGGAAACCACTGCTACAGATTGTCTAGGCAAACTCTACATAAAGAAATGGGGTCCTTGAGAGCCCCCTGGCCAGTGAGTCCACACACATGGGAAAACCATCCATGTGAACTAAGCATCTGTAAAGATATCCATAAAATCATCTAGGATTATCAATAGTTTACCATGATCCTTTGTATAATACAACTGACATAAAAGAATGCAAGCAGTAGACAGGTTTCAAAGGGCAGAGGAAAAATATACTTTGGATTTACATTAAGGACATTTTCACGTTTGAAGATGTTGGGAGGATGCACAATAATTCTTTAAATCTATGGGTTAAAAAGATTTACTAAGCCGGGTGTGATGGTGCATGCCTGTAATCCCAGCACTCAGGAGGCTGAGGCGTGAGGATCACTGCAAGTTCGAGACCAGCCTGGGCTACAAAGTGAGCTTAAGGCCAGCCTGAACTGCATAGTGAGACCCTGTCTCAAAAAAAAAAAAAAAAAAAAAAAAAATAAATAAATAAATAAATAAATAAATAAATAAAATAAAAAATAAATAAAAAGACTTACTAAAATATTTTTTGGTCCTCACTGCAGTGTGTGGTAGGAAATAAAGTGTATCAGGAAATTTTGCTCTTAAATTTATTTTAAAACCTCATGGAAGATAGTTCTCATATTTGCATTTTGATAACATAGGTCCATTACACTGGGAAATGATAAATTTTAGAAACTACTTTCATATATTCCCCAGTAGGAGCATATGAAAGGAGTTTGATGTTAACTTTACATATTGGTTCATTATGCTCAAATCTTTTTTTATATGAACTCTTTTGATGACCTCTCAAAATATTACCAAAATGAGAAACCAAGAAAAAGTGTTCAGTTCCCATGTCAAATATCCATGCTATGTAGATAGAGCTAGAAAATAAAGGAGATGCCCTTGAAATGGACAGGGAGTAGAAGTCCTTATAAGTATCTGTAGCTCTGATTCTCTGAGCTAAGCATCACTCATCAGGATAAAGGATGTTTGGGAAATGATTATAAATGGTTAACATAAAAAAAATAAGTCAAGCTCATGATATACTAGAACTAGAAGGGGAATTTAAGTGGCTATTCAAAATTCTCCTTTACAGATAATAAAATTCCCCTTAAGAGATGATTTAGCTTGTCTGAGATAATTGTTTAGTAGAAGTGTTGAAACAGGTCTAAAGCCTTGGCTACTCATATTGTGAAACATGCTCTCCAAAGCAGGATCTGAAACACTACTTCAACTGATCTTAAGAACCCACTGAATTTAAAGGGAAAGTTCTCTCACTCTGTCTTCCAGACAAGGAAACTTTGTGGAAAAGAGGAGCACAGGAACTATCCACAGATTTCCATTCTCGTCATGGCACTACTGCAACAAAGTTAAGGGAGAAGAATCCATCCTCAAGCCGGGTCAGACTGCAATGGACACAACTACTACAGGAATTCCTGGAAGGGAATGTCAGAAGGTCTTACTTAGATTTATAGACACTGGAGACAGGAAGACCTCTGCTAGCATCTATTAAGATCCCATGATCCTGCCAAAAAGTAGTCAAAGGAAAGGACAGCTTAAATGATTTACTCATGGTAAGATGGCGAAGTGATACACAAAGGATGACAAACCTGGACCAATGCTTCCTAGTACCAGTTCTTCCACACAAAAAAATGTACTCTCAAGTAAAAGACAGTATAGTAATATTCTCCCAAGAAATACACAAGTGGGCCGGTGAGATGGCTCAGCGGCGTAAGCGCCTGCCTTGCAAGCGCGAGGGCCCGAGTTCGACTCCTGGATCCCACATACGTAAAAGGGGCCAGTGATATCACTCAGCGGCACGGGCGCCTGTTGGTGCGCGAGGTCCTGAGGTCGACCCCCTGGTACCCACAAAAAAAAAAAAAAAAAAGAAATACACAAGTGAGCTAACGTCAGAAGATGACTGAATGTTTAGAAATGTCGACCCAGAAATGTGACTCTTGTTAGCAATCCAGTGTTTACTCAGAATTTTCTGTAGGGAACAGTGAAGTTGATGTCTAAGCAGAAGGAATAGTGAAAACACTCAATAGGTTTTTCATTGCAGTTCTGCTGTAAGCACATAGTGTGACTGCAAGCAGGTCACTGTCCCCTTCTAAGTCTCCCAACAGCAACATGAGAGCTTTTGACTTGATTTCTCTGTTTTCTTCCAGTATAATAGTGCTGTTATTTTAACCCATTCACATAAATGCAACCTATTTGATGTTATGAGCTTAAAGTATGTTTTAGTTTTTCTTATTATTTTTTCACTTATAGCCACTTAACTAGAGCCAAATTACTATGTTTCTATTTAGTTTAAGTATTATTTTGATAGTAGAAAATATGGAAGCAATAGAGCAGATATAAGATACAATCTGAAATACTCTTTTCAAAATTAGGGGCAATGACTGTAGTTTTATAGAGGAGGCACATATTGTTTTGAGAGCCACTGGTTGATTAGTGGAAATGGAAGAAGTGAGCTACCAGTGACAGAGCAAGCAGTCAGGAGAGGAAAAGGCTGAACACTCATTATGTGTTATCACAAAGGCTTAAGGTAGAAAAGATACAAGAAGAATTATCTGAAATTGCAGGAATTATATTTTCTACCAATAAAAGATGCATCAGCTCTCTAATAACTTTCCCAAATATGATCATCATTTTGTCTTGGCCAAACTTCCTGCTCCAAGGCAGATCTAGGGAAAAAAAAAAAAATTATGAGCCAACAACAATCACCAGCCAGCCACCCAATCCACTGAATACAGTCTGGGATAATAGTTACTGCTGGGAACATGGTGGTGATGGGGCTGGATGGGCAGCTTCCTCTGCCCTGCTCTTATCAACATAGAAGTACTATTCAGCCTTCCCAGCATCTATAGAGATTTGCAAACATTATTATTCCTGTCTAACATCTGAGAATACTAAGGGTCAGAAGAGAAGAAAGAGGATCACTCTGGTAGGAAAAGAAGAACTACAAACATTTCACTCCAAAGTTCTTGCACTTTGCCTGACTCAGGCTAAAACTGTGAAAGGGCAGAGGTCTTGGATACAGGCATAGAAATGAGATTACACGAACCTATGAGGTTACCAAGAAGTAGGTCACGGCTGTAACTACCATTAAGAAGCCAAGCCCCAATACTCTCTTTTGCTTTCTGTGCTCCCATTTAGGATAGTTTTCGTGAACTTTTTCATAAATATTTATCAAATACTAAGAATATAAGGTCATAAAGGTTAGGAATAGAAAGAGAGGTAGGAAGAGAGGGAGGGAGGAAGGAAGGAGAAGGAGAAAGTGAGGAAAGGTAAGGAGGGAGGAAGGAAGTGAGGAAGGAGGGAAGGAAGGAAAGAAGGAAAGCAAGAAGGGAAAAAGGAAGGAAGGAAGGAAGGAAGGAAGGAAGGAAGGAAGGAAGGAAGGAAGGAAGGAAGGGAGGGAAGAAGGCAGATTAGAAGAGAAGCAAGGAGGAAAGGAAGGAAAACCATTGATTCTCTACACTCCATGAGCTTGCAACTGCATTAGAGAGGATAGTGCATCCACAAATAACCACATTAGAGGGAAGAATACGTGTGGGTTAGTATATGAAGCACAAGATGCTACAGAAAAATAAAAACAAGAGACACAAAGGAAAAACAACAGCTAAATAGATAAATCAAAGTGAGATGTGTAATACAGGGACAATTGAGAAGACTTTGGATGGACAAAAATATTTAAGCTCTTTATCACACGAGTACAAAGATATCAGAGTTGCACCACAATGAAGAGGAGCACTTGACGGGCATGAGTGTTCCTTTAGGTAAGAAGAGAAGAAGATCAGACCTAAGGTCAGCCATGATCAGGTCTGCAGATGGGGCAACCTTCAGCAGACGCGAAGCTTGGCCCTGGTCCAAGTTACAAATATCTAAAGGATACACACAGTCTGTGTGATGAAGGAGAGAGTGGACAGGGGTAATTGTATCCTGGGACTTAGTGTTGATGTACAAAAAACACATGGTATGAATCACAAATATTTTAGGCAGTGCACAGACAATTTATGTTAACACTCCTAGCAGGAACTCTGTCTTTTATGATAAAGGGTACCATTGATAAAAAGTGAGTATGGGGCCATATCAGAAAGCTATAGACCTCACCTTAATCAGAGAATAATGTGACTCCTTGAAATACCAACAAGTGTGATCAGGGCTCACACACATTTCTGCCTGAGAGCCCAGGATTACAAGTTAACAAACTGCTGGGACGAGACAGTTGCTTCACTAAGTGGAGGCTGGAGAAATCCAACATTGTCAAGGTATGATGTTATCTCAAGGTTCACTATTCTTACTTCAACTTCAAAATCCTTTCTTGACTCCAGAATTCTGCTCATGCCTCATACTGGGTTTTCCTGGCAAACATCTCCTTTTTGATAGAATATTGAGAACCAAGGGATAACCAAAGGTCTAATATTCACTAAGCCACAGTGGAGTTCCTAGTCTATAATAAAGAAACAAGACACATAACAAGGGAATGACAAAATGCTGAACTGGGCATTCCCACTTTCCTTCCCACCTCTCCCCTACACCCAAATACAATTTTGCTTTAAAAAATATTCCACTTAAGGTGGGTTCTAGAGGCTCTGTAATTGCATCAGAGGCTCTGTAACAGCATAATAATCCCAACCCCATAGAGACGTCCAGAAGACCAAGCAAAGCGAGAAACAGATTATCTAATCTCCATGAAGAGGCCTTCTGCAAATGTGAATTGGTGCTATGTTCCATAAAAGGGATCATATCAGGTGAGTTTTAGAAGGCCCTCCAGCTATTAAATAAAATGTCCTGGTCTCAAGGTAAGGCCAGATGTTGGTGGCTAAAGCTAAGTCCAATAATATGGCAAGACACGTACTGTATCTAAGAGAAACTGAGCCTCCTTGAGGATAGAAGCATCTCAGATGCCCATTAAAAGGGAACATTCTTAGCACCTCACCGCAGATTTACCAAATCTAAACTTGTCAGGGCAGGGCCTAGTAATCTGCATTTAACATGCTTTTTCCCCCTTCCCTTATTTTCCTTGATGCTAAATTTGAAATCTGCTGACCCCAAATTTAGTTACCTATTGCTTATCCAAGTGCTAACAACAAATGGAACAACTTAATTAAAATCCCATAACTCTGAACACATTTAAGGAGAATTTGTTAGTAATGTGTTCTAACCCAATTTCCAGGGACAGAGAAAAATACTTTTCTCTCATTTGACAGTTCTGTCTTCTCACCCAAGGTGCCAGCACAGCAAAGACAATCCACTGCTTCTCATTTGTAGAAATGGTAAGGATGTTTACCACCTCGAAGGGGTGCTGTGAGTTTCCATATATTGGTGTTTATAAAGTCTTCAGAGTGTTCTGACAAATCAACTACAAGTTGGCATTATTCATAGCACCCCGTTGGAGCTTAATACATATTCAATTAAAAAACAATGATGACAATAGAGCAATATTCACAAATTAGCATTAATTATAGCGATGCACTATACTCACCCTACTGCCATAATTTTATCTAGGCAGAGTTGTTTATGTATTGAGACTGTACAGCCCCTATTGTTAATGAGGGGCAATATTTGCTCATTATTATCAACATTTCCTCTTGTAATGTGCACGTTACACTTGCAGCAAAGTCCCAAATTTTCAGAGGATCTTCCCAATTAATAACTAGGAAAGGAAGCAAAGTCAGAATCCTGCAAAGTATCCTGGAGTCCTTTCTTCCCATAGCCCCTTCTCAAGTTGCTTTGGACTTGAGCTCTCTTTCTCCACGGTCAAGGCCACCACCTTGGTTCAGGCCCTTGTCTGCATCAGTGGACTCCTCAGGTTGACTCCCAGCCTTGCTGCCACTGCCCCTTCAGCTCAGCCACATCGCACTCTAGTAAAATAATATTTCTATATGCTGATGAGATCACTACAGTCACCTGCATAAGGCTCTCTTTGTTGTTCTCAGATGATAACGATATAGCCTTAGATTGGAAAAATTCCCTAAATGCCATCATATTTACTAAGAAGTAATTCACATATTTGAATTCAGGGAGTGGCCTTAAAACACTCAGGGAAACTTTTACGTAAGTAGATATTCAAGCAAAGGAACTGCTTAAGTAAAGAACTACAATGCTATGTGTGTCTCCACCTAGTTCTGGGTTCAGCTTTCTCCAGAGGGCAACAATCTGGGAGCTGGCACATCTAAACACTGAATATGAGGAGCATCATATTCCACTCCCCGTCTTCCCTGCCCACTGTCCCTGTGGGGCACCAGGGCATATCGTGCTATACTAAGTTCTGCTGACTCCAGTCTCCTGTTCTGCAGGAGGCTTTAACATGCATAGCTGAGGTTGAGGAATCTGTGCCTAGTGGGTTTGAGGGTTCATCAAGAGAAAAAGGGGAAACTTTATGTGATTTCACTGAGTAACTATTTTCACTACAAAAATTCCCGTATTTATTATTCCCTTTTTTGAAATGGCACTAAGAAAACACATGTCAGACTGCCACGAACAGACTACACTTTCCAAACAGTAGCAAGGACTAAAAATAGAAAAGCTTGATTTGTTCAAGATGTACATGTTACATGACTTCCTCTCCACTTCCTTTCCCCACCACCCTGAGTCAATGCACAGAGGTGGCACATGTTGAACCTTTCACATGTTTTTGATACAAGAGTGTCCGAAGCATCAAAAGAGTGTGAATATGGTAGAAACTCAGTAGTCTATTTCCAGAGAACAACTATTACCAAGTAAAATAATAAATTAGTCAATCTTCCACAAATATCAAGAAAGTAAATACTCCTTATTGTCAAAATGGAAGAAGGATCATGTGTGATACAGGAATCTAAATTGTGATCCAACCTTCAAGCAGTTGCTAAAAGGGAAATAAACAAGATGGTCATAGGAAGAGTACAGGCTTGGGGGTCCAGAAATCTCTAAACATGGGTGGAGTCAGCTCTTCTACTAATGGCATCACCTTGAACAGTTCACTTGAGAAATCTGGGCCTCAGTTTCCTCATCACAAGAATGGCAGGCTGGATTGGAACCACTTAAATCTGAGGCTTCGTATTTGCGATATTAAATGATGTCCACAGGTCTCTTCCACGATATTTTATGATTCTGGTATTATAAAATACATTAAGTCCCCAACTTATGAACATTCGAGATGTGAAATTTCACACAAAAGAATGGATCTGGCACTAGGAACATTCGTAGATGTGAATATATCATGGAAGCAGCTCAAGTGTCTGCCGGGCATCGTCGCAGTCGTGCTGCTGTGCACTCACTGTACAGTGCGACAGTGTACGGCAGTACAGTGCTCAGTCAGAGGCCAGGATGTTCGGAAGCAAGAGGAAAAGCAGTGGTGCTGTAGAGGGGACTGCTAGGAAGCACAAAGCAATTAACATTGTATATTTGTGTCAAAGGTGTATAAAACTCACTTTGTTGGACATATGAAGGAAACTGACTTACAAATGTTCTCCTGAAACAGGACACATTCGTAGTCGGGGAATATATATATTCCAAATAAATACTAAATATATATTCTAAGTATATTCATATATATATATATATATATATATATATATATATATATATACACTAAAGGCAAAACTTTGGAAGGTAACCTGTAGTTAATTTAGCTCTTTGCACAGTAGCAGTTATCCATACCCCATCTCTCAGCCCCCTCAGGCAACTGTACACGTATTCATAGAGCAGCTGGCATACAGCTCGCAGCAACTAGAGTGGGCAAGAAAGGACCTTGTCTTCCAAGTACCAGGGATTTATACTCTGATCACTGATTGTTGCTTCTGACCACAGACATGAAGAATAAGATGCAGCTGTCACTGTTGTATCTCCCACTCACACTGAAGTTACTTTCAAGGTATTAAAAGGATCATCACAATTCTGTGTACCTGCATTTTTTTTCCTGTTTTGGGAGACAGACATTGATGACTAGGTTATTCAAAACCAACCACATATATGTAGGAAATCAGACCACTGCACATGCCCAGAAGGCATAGGATCCAAAAATGCCTAAGATTAAATTTCCACCTAAGTTGATTTTTGGCAGACAGGCAGCAATGAGAGAGAGAGAGACATCAGTGCCTGAAGTTGCCACATCATTAGATTCAAAAGTATACTTTTTTTTTTTTTTTTGTGGGTACCAGGGGTCAACCTGAGGACCTCGCGCGCCAGCCAGCAGGCGCCCGTGCCACTGAGCGATATCACCGGCCCTTTTCTCGTATGTGGGTTCCGGGAGTCAAACTCGGGCCCTCGCACTTGCCAGGCAGGCGCGTATGCCACTGAGCCATCTCACCGGCCCTCTAAAGTATACTTTTAACAACAACAACAAAATCACAAAACATGCAAAGTAAATGCTGTGGTTCATTCAGAGCAAAATATAAAAGAAAAAAAATGGAAACAACAGAAACTGGACCTAGAAATGACTTCATGGTGGGTATACTTCAAAAGGACTCTAAAATTAATGTCTCAAATATGTTCAAAGAACCAAAGGAAGTGAAGGAGAATATATATATGTATAGTATATTATATGTATGATGACTGAAATGAAATGGAAATACCATAAAGAGAAAAAAGGCATAAATAGAAGCTGAAAAGAAATTCTGGAAGTATAATTTACAATTACTGTGAAAAAACTCACTAGAAGCATTCAAAGATAGATTTCAGCAGGGAGAAGGAATCAGTGAACTTTAAGATAAGTCTATGCTAATTACTGAGTTTAAGGAACAGAAAGCAAAACAATTAAAGACAATTGAACAGAGTCAAAGGGACCAGCTGGACACTGGCACAGATGAAGCAGACCAACATATGCATTGGGGATTGCAAAAAAAGGTAAGTAAAAGGAAGGAGTTAGAATATTTTAAAATGACAGTCAAAGGTTTGACAAATGTGATGGATATAAGCCTCCAAGAAGCTCAACATACTACAAGTTTAAAAAAAAAAAAAAAAAAAAAAAAAAAAAAAAACCTCAATGACACAAACACTGTGACACCTCACAATCAAACTGTCTAGAGTCAAAAATAAAAAAAATTTTGAAAACAACAAGACAGCAGACAAGACTCATCAAATACAAGGGAGCCTGAATAAGACTATCTGCAGATTTCTCAGCAGACATTTGGGCAACTAGGATACAGTGTGTTGATACATTCAAAATACTAAAAGTAAAAGTGGCAACCAACAATTCCATACCTGCAAAAAATGTTCTTCAATGATAAAGAGAGAAATTATGATACTTTAAGAAAAATACAAGCTCGGAGTGCTTATACACTACACTTGTCCTGAAAATAACAGTAACAAGACCAGACCCCTGCAAGTTGAATGGCAGGACATCAGACAGTAACTGAAAGCCTTATGAAGAAATGTACATCTTGGTAAAGGAAAAATGTGTGGATAATTATAAAAGATAGTGTGTAACTTCCCATTTTCTTCATGATTTATGCAAATAATACATTTTTAGAAATGTTATAAATCTAAAAGCTAGTATTATTGTGGCACATTTAGCAATATTAAGTGGTAGTGTTGAAATTCTTGTAGAATATTAAAATAAGACAAACTTGACCTTATAATACTATTTGTAGCCTTTTACCCCAATCAACAAAAACTATGTCATTTTCAGATATTTGAAGACTCAGAATATATACCACTCACAAAATTCCAATAAATTTACTTGATGAACTCCTGTGGTTAAAAAAAGAAAAGGGCAAAAATAGAAACAGAGAATAAAATAAAAAAGAAAGGGGCCGGTGAGACGGCTCAGTGGCTTAAGCGCCTGCCCGGCAAGTGCGAGGGCCCGAGTTCGACTCCCAGAACCCACATACAAAAAAGGGGCCGGTGATATCGCTCAGCGGCACGGGCGCCTGCTGGCGCGCGAGGTCCTGAGGTCGACCCCCCGGTACCCACAAAAAAAAAAAAAAAAAAGAAAGAAAAACAGAACAGTATGAAGAATACAAGAAAAAGAAGTATCAAATAAAATAAAAACAGTACTACGAAGAGAAAATGTTACTGCTTAACTATTACTAATGTGTCTATACAATATATGTCAAGAAATATTCTTAAAAGATAGGTGCTATAAAGTTAAAAATTTTATAAAATACTCGACAAATTGTTTTACTTGAGATGAAGACAGGAGAATACTGCTTATAGTTCATGTGATGTATATACTGGCAGTGGGAATGTATATACAGATCACAGCTTTTGTTGACAAGGAAACATGATTGAACGTATCTGATGTACATTAATTTCCTTCTATTATTTTTATAAGTAGAAAACATGTATTACTTTTTTCTCATTGTTTTTAACTTATATTTAACTTTTAAAAAAATGTTACTATATGTTTGCAATGCAGAGTAATTGCATTCACCTTGGGAAATTGGTACTTTTTATATGTACCAAAAACCCCATAAATATATTTCAACTTCGATGAAACCATTAAGACTCTTGATGGGAGAGGCAAATTAGGATAAAAAACATTTTAGGTCTCAGAAAGAGTAATTGGAAGTTTTGCTTTACTTTGGGCAAAGGAAATTTTCTGTAATAGGTAAGCACAGAAATTCAGGAGCTAGGGCCGGTGAGATGGCTCAGCGGCTTAAGCGCCTGCCCGGCAAGCGCGAGGGCCCGAGTTCGACTCCCGGATCCCACATACGAAAAAGGGGCCGGTGATATCGCTCAGTGGCACGGGTGCCTGTTGGCATGCGAGGTCCTGAGGTCGACCCCCCGGTACCCACAAAAAAAAAAAAAAAAGAAAAGAAATTCAGGAGCTAAAGCAAAACTAACCTCATTTGGTTATCTAAACATACAGCAGAATTGACCACAAACAATTTCCCCATAAGAATTTTTTTGTTCATTGACTGACTAATCTCTCACCTCAGAAAGCACGAATGTGTGCTATGTTATTTTACAGAAACTGGGCTGATAAGGTTGGGGTTTGTTTATGTACACACATATCCCACAATCAATCCCAGGGAAAGCTTTACCTCTTTGAGAAGGAAGAGTGGGGAATATACCTGAGTGGTAGAGCTCTTGCCTAGCATGTACAACCCCTGGGTTTGATAAGAAGAAGAAAGAAGGGGAGAGGGACGAGAGAGAAGAAGGGGATAATATGGTATTCCATGAAAAAAGTTGACAATTCTAAATGAAACTTTGTAATACCCCTTATCAACTCTAGGCCCACTACTGTAAAACACATTTCTACAAGTAAAGACACAAGCATCTCCCTCTTTCTTAATCTGAATATACAATTAGAGGATTATTCAGAGCCAAAAAGCAAACAAAAAATCTTTGACTTTCTGTTCTAGGAAGTCACAGTGACCAGAGCCAGCAGCACGCCAAGGAACCCATCTATCCTTTCTAAACATACACCAACCTACATATGCGAGCCATAAAAGTAGGAAGTCATCACAAAACAAGCTGCTGCTCCTGCTCCTGCTGTTGCCAGCATCACAGTCTACAAATCAACTAGGGCTTGCTGACCCAAAATGAACGTGGCATAGAGCCATGAAAAAATAAGCATCTTAATCATCCCTTTGGTATGCTTTGGTCAAGATACCCCTGTATTCTCACCCTACAGAAAGGACATGTGTAATAGCAAATTTATAGAAATTTTATAGCAGAAATTAAAAATCGATTAGTAGCCTGTTGCTACATTGAGACAGGATCTGCTCATGCAGCTTGTCACACAGTTAGACTGCTAAGCTCAGTCAGCCTTGACTGTCTGCGTCCAGCTGCTTCTTCCAGATAGCCGGCGAGGTCAACCTGACCGCATCCAGATGTGATGTCTGTGTTTTCCTACCTAAAATATATATATATCCAGTTTTTCCAACATGCTCCAAGGACTTCATGTCTAGAACAGACTGGCCCAGTCAAGGACACGTTTAACTCTACCTGCTCCGCTCAAACCCCCTCCTTCCCAGGTCATTTCTGCCTTATGATAAACAACTCCTTTTAAGTAAACCTGCTTGAAATAAATCTGCCTGACAATATATGACTTATTCATGTAACCAATCATATAATAACCTGCTATCAGCTTTGTACTTCCTGCTTCCAAAAATGTATAAAAGATTCTGTTTCATTCTGAGCTGACGCTGGTAATTTGGACTCAGTCCCCCAGCCCTCCGGCATTAATAAACAAGTTACCTTCCAACTCCTTGGTGCCGAGTGTTTTCCTTTGATTCAGTACTGGGTTTTTTCCACAACACGTGTACTTCAGAGAAGATGAAAGCTTGTGTTGACTACATTGCTTTTGTTTTAGCAATGCTGCCCACTCCACTCCACTCTTAGCCTCAGCTGCCTCACCTCCTTTCCCATCAGCCTTTGCCTCCCTCCTCACACTAACAAGCAACAGAACAGGCAGCCTCTATGATAAGGTTTGTCCAGATAAAATGAAGCCAGTCCAGCCACCTGTTTCTGTAGGTTCCTGTATGCAAGTGCTCATAGCTACACACCGAAGTTCTTTGCGGCTAGAAATATGCAATATGAATAAGTAGAAAAATAACTATATGCCACCATTCATTAGCTATGTATAAGCTTCAAAGTACTTTCAAAAGAATGGGACTGAGTTTGCTCAAAAGCTTTTAGAGGCTGATTTTAAAACCAGTTATGTCAGAGTTTTCTCTTTTTCCTCCTTTTCCACTAATTTTAGGTATAGTTTAGGTTATACCATTCCCACTCTATCCTTAGAACAATCACCTTATTTCTATACACATAATACCTATCTCTCCCGGTCTGACCCTTTTTATGACTGTGAATTACTGGTCAAGAAGGTAAGAAAGAAAATCAATGTGAGGAAATCTTAAGGGGACAAATTATACTTCAATAAATAAAAGAAAATTTTAATGTTTGGAATAATGAGTGGTGGACAAAAATAGTCTGTTTTCTGAGGTAGAGAGACTGTAGCCACACTCCAGCAATACTGGTCATTTTGCCTAGATGAATAGCACAGTAGAGTTGAAAACCAGAATTGTGCAACCACTGGACAGCAAGCAACTGAAATCAAGCCATGGGGCCAGGCCACAACAAGAGAGGCAGAGTTAGGAGTTGTTAACAAGAGGGCATGAAAAGCATCAAGCAAAATTGTCATAAAAAAAGGAGGCTAAACATTGGGCACCTGAATTGGAAGCCAACCTGTCTCAGCAAGCAAATCCCCATGGGTCTCATGGAAGCCTCCCGAACAACGCAGCGTTCTTAGCATGGACTTCCTGCTAGTGTGACAGATACTGTTTTATGTAAAAACTGCCAGTTGGCATCCAACAATAGACTCTTTTTAATTTGTATTAGTACATGTTTGCAGTACATGCAGTTTACAGTCATCTTGCCGAGTGGGTACACGTACATAATATAGCTTGATTCTTTTTTTTAATCCCCTTCTCTCCTTCCAGTCTCCCTTCCCCCTCCTCTGAATCCCCTTTCCCCATTTTTGTTCTTACTGATATTATTAATCTGAGCTCGTGTTTATGACATAAAATGCTTATATTCCCTGAGTTTATTAGGTTTCTGTACATGGCATATCTTTCTTCTACTTATTTCCCCTTCCTCTCCCCTTCTCTTCTCATCCTTGTTCTCCAAGACCCTTTGCCATTTGCAAGAGAGCCATGCTCTTTGTTTGTAGTTTGCCTTACTCAAATGAGAGATACTATGTGGCATTTAAGTTTATATGTCTGATTTATTTCATTTAACATTATATTTTCCAGGTGCATCCATTTTCCTACAAATGTCTTAAATTTTTCCTTCTTTATTACTGAGTAGTATTCCATTATGTATAGATACCACATTCTCCTTATCCATTCTTCTGTTGATGGGTATACAAGCTACTTCCAGATTTAGCTATTATGAATTGAGCTCTTATGAATATCTTTCCAGGTAACCAAACAACAAACACCTGCAAAAAAACCCACCAATAGTTTCAGAACAAAGGGTAAATTCCATACCTGGAAATACTAGGCCTATGACACTTTTTGCTGTCCTTCTGTCCTTTTACTCTTTCTAGTTAATGACAGAAAAGAAAAAAATCCATTCTGCCATCTGAAAATTAAACTTTTACCCAGCCATCAAATTTCAAATTCATTAAAACTGTTTCCAGGAGTCCTACTTGCATATATACAATTGCAAGTGATTTAACCCCATCCCTAATACAAGACTTAGATTGTGCTTCTGATCAAAGCATTATGATTAAACATAGTTTACCATGGCATGCCTTGACTTAGAAACTAAATACAAATTATATATATATATATCTCCAAAATTTGATACTGAATACTGTAACTAATCCATCTTTTTATCTTTCAGCATTGTCCCACCTATGAGTCGTACATAAACATTTTGTTAAATTGAAAAAAAAAATTACAGATTCAAACAACAGACTAACTTACCCGCATAATCTTGAATTCCCTTGAAAATCAGAATTTCTATGAGACATTCTTCCCTTTTATAACTACCCTAAGCAATGTTATATACCTATTTGTGGGCTGGCTGAAAATAAAAGGAAATGGTCAACTGTGGTATCAAATCAGCAAAGCTATCTGATAGTCCCAAGATTTGAGATTCAGTTTAACCAGGCCTCTTAGGCCAAGTTCTAAGCCTCAATCCCTACAAATACATATCCACTTATAGAAAGTTCGTAATTTACACTGAATGGAAGAAGACCACATGAATGAGGTGACTGCTACAGAGTTGCTCCAAACCTCACAAGCACTGAGGTCAAATTGATCCTAACAGAAAAGCAAACTAAAATCCTCATTGGTCTTCTTCCGAGATTTATCATTTCCCACAAAAATGTGAATTCTCAAAACAAGAATTCTTGACAATATTTATTTGCCTTTTGCAAAGAAATAGTTTATGCCATATATCAAAAATTCAGAGAGCTAAGCAAAAATCCAGCAGCACCTGTCTCTTCTCAGTAAAAGCATGTATTTCCACAGCCTTAAAGTTTGATAGAGTGCTAAGGCAAAACCAAGAACATGAGCCATCTGGTACAGTGGCAACAAGGTCAAGGGCAAATTCAGAATAGGCTCTGTTGGTAACTACAGAATCCACAGCACTTTGGGTCTCAGTTTCCTTATTTCCGAGAAAAGGTAATGAATTCACTCAGTAAGTACTTAAAAGGACTGTATCTAGATGCCTGGCGCCAGGGTTTGACTAAATGATCTCTAAGGTCCCTTTCAGCCCTGAATATCTTATAATTCTCATAGTCACACTTAGTAGACATTCTTTTGGCTCTGATCTGAAAATCTGGCTGGAAACATAAACAGACTTCTACATAAAAACACACATTTACCAGCTATAATTCTGACTTGGCAACATGAGGTTTCACCAGAGCTGAGATGAAAATGTGCAAAATTTTTTCCAGTGATCATATGACTTTAGGCTGCATTGTAGTTCATATCTAAATGGTCTAAGTAAGGCCAGAATAAAGCCAAGTCACTATTATGCCCAAGTTACCATTATGCAAGGGAAGGACATGTCCATTTTTTAAAATTTGCCAACAATCTTTCATATGAAGAGTCTCAAAAATAACACACTCTCTCTACCAGATTTGTCCGTTTCCATTTGGCAAATCCTACTTTATTTTTTATCTCCCTCCCTTCTGTTTTACAGACATAAGCCAACATGGCAACAGGCTTTTTGTTTATTTCCTTCCTCTTCAAAAACAAAGCCATGGCTCGAGTACATTTATCAGAACAAAGTCCACACAGAAAGACACTTTTTGTAATTTTATGAAAGACTCATGAACAAGATGAGGATGGCCACTTTCACCAGTTCTATTCAGCACAGCACTGAAAGTCCCAGCCAGAGCTATTAGGCAAAAGAAAGAATTAAAAGGCATCCGAATTGGAAATAAAGTCAAATTGTCCCTGCTTGCAGACGATATGATCATACATATATAAAACCCTAAAGATGCAACAAAACCCTATTAGAGTTAATAAATATGTTTAGTACAGTTGCAGGATACAAAATCAACATCCAGGAATCACTAGTGTTTCTATGTGAGGAAAGCAAACTATTGGAAAAATGAAGTCCCATTTATAATAGCTACAGAAATAAAATAAAACACTTATGAATAAATTTTAACAAAGGAAGTAAAAGAGCTCTACAACGAACAATACATGACATTGATAAAAAAAATTAAAGAGGACACAAGCAAAAGAAAAGGCATCCTGTTTTCAAGGAAGGGATGGAATGATGGTTTTTGTTTTAATGGGCCTGATGGCAAAGTCTTACTTTTCTTGTCATTTTCAGTTTTGCATAATAATATTTATTATTAGATCAAAATCTCTGTAAGCATAGCTATGTCAATTTAACAACCTGAAATTCATTTTTATGTCACCTAATTATCAAAATTAAGTGTATTTACCTTTTTTTTAAACTGTTAATACTCTGGGACAAAATGTATTCATAATTGCTGAACAAGAATATCTGTTCAACTGGTTTTCAAGCACAAGTTTTCACTCATTAGATAAAACAACTTTAACAAAAGTAAAAATTTAAAAACGCAACAGAATAGTTTCCATAACAATCCAGGAGAGAGAATAAGTGATTCTTTAAATTGTGCACAGTAAACAATATACAAAGAATGTCACAAACAAAATAAGACCAAAGGTATATAAAAAGCAAAATCAAGGGGTTTTATTTTTGCATTTATATAAAAGGGAAGTCAATCACTTTTTGCCAAAGGTTCTGCTACAGAAAATAAATATAAACTTTGTAGAACTCTTGGCTTACTGACATCTGAATTTTGGATTTAGTAGCTTAGAGCAAAAGAAATACAGGAAATTTGTGCTATTTATGAGAGACACAAAATTTGTAATAGTATTCAAAAGATCTAGACTCAAAAGCGAATTGAAACTTGGTGATTACAACTGGTACTTACTAATTTTGACAGATCAATACTATTAAAAGCTTCTTCTATTGACATCAACTCCATGAAAATCTCCACAAGAAACCCATATGGCTCATTCCTTCCTCTTCTCCTTCAAGTCTTTGTTTAAATGTCACCTTCTCAGTGAGGCCTTACTGACCACATTCACTCTAGAAAGCTGTATCCATTTCCCTACTTCCCCTAACACCCAATTCCTCTGTACATCGTAATGCATATGTTGTTTATATCTACTAATGCACTGACACATACATTCCATGACAAAAGCTGTATCTATCCTCTTTGTTACAGAATTTCTAGTACTTGAATTATGGTCATATAGGGACACAGATATTTGTGGAGTGAATAAATCATTTCTTCCTTTTTTTCCCCTAAACCAATACTTACAGAAAGAAAGCAAGAAAACAGACTGAATTGCTTAAATGGTTCATTCCTATGGCCTTTCTTCCCTTACACTTTTCATGTGAAATTTTAAACATGTACAAAGGTAGACTGCACCCAATAGTTATAAACTCATAACTAACCTCTTTTTGCCTGTGTTCTCATTCAGTAGCTTCATACTCTTGCTATCTTAAAGCAAATACCAGATACCATTCCATCTTATCTGGAAAAACTTCAAACATTTCTGTAAAAGACAAGTACCCTATTTTGTTCTTCAATATATCTATGGGCCGGTGAGATGGCTCAGTGGCATAAGCGCCTGCCTGGCAAGCGCGAGGTCCTGAGTTCGACCCCCAGTACCCACCAAAAAAAAAAAAATATATATATATACACTAACATCATCATATCTAAGAATATAACAATAATTCTATGATTTTATTAATTTTCTGTTCTGATGCGTATGAAATCTTGAGCCTAAATGGTGGCACTAGTCATCAGATACCTATGAGTCTAAGAAAGTAATTCTAATGTCGCTTCTGTGTTCAACCCTAAGTTTCTTTGCGACCTACAATATCTGGAGCACCATACTCCCATATAATCGATGCATATCTAAAATGTGCACCCTTGAACTTACGCAGAAGAGAAAACCCTGATGATTTTTGCTGCTGCTTTTGTTCGAAAGATGTTGCTGACAAACTAGGAGCCACACTGTCCAAGCAGAGTCTTAAAATATCAGCCTTACTCATCTAGGATGCAATGTTTGTGGGTAGAGTGGGGAAAAAAGACTATAGAAAGGCCTGTGTGTCCCTGGGTTAACGAGAAAATGTGGACTTTTCAAACAGCATTCCCAAAAAATTGCTTTGGGTTTTTAAACAAAATTAGTAGGTAAAAAGATTTCTAGGGCTTCAGGGTGTAAGCCAGCATAACTCTGAGAAGCTTGAGTTGGGCATTCTGTATTAAAGTGCTTTAGCTCCTTGCAAGCTGCAAAGCTCTGAATAGGCTCTGGACAAATGTTTATCCACCACAGAAACAATCACTAAATTCACAAGCTTCCAAGCATGGCTTATAAACATGGCTTCCACCATAGCTCTTACCTGCAGTTTCAAAACACCTTCATCAAAGGTCGGTGGAGGGGGGAAGTTCCCAGAGCCAGATGGAAGAGCGCCAGGATCCTCTAGAGGTGGAGGAGGGGGCGGGAGGAAATCACCTGCAGAAGGAAATCCACACATAAAGTTAACAGGGTTGAAGTTTTATAATAATCTTTTAAAAGATATATTTGCTGGCATTATACGCTGTTCTAATTGGCTTTGACGTGTAATTTTTTGCCTTAAATAGCAATTATTCCCTATCTGAGCTCTCCTCGGTTTAATTAATAACATTAACTTTCTGAGGAAGGAGGAACAGATTTGATATTTAGAAGTGTCACAAAAAACTAGTCTAGAGGGGTCAAATAAATTTAGCAAAAGGAGAAAATGTGCTTGGTTCAGGGCATGGGACTAACAAATTCTGTAAGGCTCGATGCTTGCCCTCAATAAATTTGTAACTAAGTAGAGGAGGAAAAGATATGAATATAAGCAAGAGAAATATAAGATACAGTGTACGAGAAGTGCAAAACAGAACTTCTGGAAAACACCATAAAATAAAGCTTATGTCCAGGTGGAAGAACAAGGGAGGTTGTACAGGATTATATAATTGTACTTGAACTTTATGATATACAGAGCAAGTCTATTCTGGACAGAAAAAGAGGGGCAATATAGATATACCAGCAAAAAAAAAAAAAAAAATTCAGGGAATCGAGAATGAAAAGCAAGTCATAAAACTGCAGGGCCGGTGAGATGGCTCAGCGGCATAAGCGCCTGCCTGGCAAGCGCGATGGCCTGAGTTCGACTCCCGGAACCCACATACGAAAAAAGGGCCGGTGATATCGCTCAGCGACATGGGCGCCTGCTGGTGTGCGAGGTCCTGAGGTCAACCCCTGGTACCCACAAAAAAAAAAAAAAAAAAAAAAAAACTGCAATACTTTGGGAAATAAAATAACAGTGGGTGATAAAAATGGGAAAAGTGAGGGCCGGTGAGATGGCTCAGCGGTTTAAGCGCCTGCCTTGCAAGCGCGAGGGCCCAAGTTCGACTCCCGGAACCCACATACAAAAAAGGGGCCGGTGATATCGCTCAGCGGCACGGGCGCCTGCTGGCGCGCGAGGTCCTGAGGTCGACCCCCCGGTACCCACAAAAAAAAAAAAAAAAAAAAAATGGGAAAAGTGAGGAATAAGTTAGTGTGATACATGCCTAGAAGAGTTCAAATTGTATTGTGTATGGAGGGTTTTTTTGGTTAAAATAGAATTTACTAAAGTTTAAAAATTCATGCAGCACAGATGAGGAGAAACCAGAAGAACAATCAGTGGGGATCTAAATCCAATCCAGGCAGAAAGTAATGAGTCTCAGCATACCAAGAAATCAAAACATTTCTGGCCACCAAGAGCATCTGTTAAGAGTGCATCTAATCACTAAAACCTGAGACATAAACATGCATCTAAGAGCTGCACATTTCATGGTATAGAATCTTTTAAAAGAGTTTTTCGGAAATTTTACTGCATAAACAGAAACTTCCTCTTTTAACACTTTTTGTAATTTTCCTCTTCTTTTTAAAAATAATGTTTTTGGTTTATTCAGAAAGCATTCTCCTCTATTTATGAGTAAGTGATTTTTCCTTGCCTTTCAGCTGTTCAAGATTTAGTTCCTCTTGCATAGTATCAAATATCACACCGTAGATCTTTGGAGAAAGAAGAGTCTAAGAATGAAAGAGAGGGTGCAGTAGAAAAATGGTACATGGGCTTGGTTCTTCTGACACACCACTGAAATGGTTCACTTGGTCTCCACTGGCTTTATAAACAAGTATTAGAATTGAAAGAGTAGCCAACAGGTCCCAAGTCCAGCTCCCAGACAAATTCAGACCACCAAGGAGTTAAACACACTACCTCTATAGTACTTGGCGTAAAACACTCTCACTATGCACCACGCAATGTGCTAAGATTTTCCCATACAACTTCTAAAACATACAACCCTCTATGTGGGTAGTTCTCAAACTTTGGTGTTCATCGAGATTTCTGAAAGGTCTTGTTAAATATGGATCTCTGAGTCACACTTCCATAAATTCTGACTCATTCGGTCTGGGGAGGAGTCTAATAGTTTGCATTTCTGCTAACTTCCCAGATGATTCTGACACTACTGGGTCTGAGACCACACACTGAGATTCAGTACATTAAAGCAAAATATTGTATTATTCCTACTGTAGACCCACTGGATTAAAAAGGTTCAAGAAGTTATGTCATATTAACATTTTTTCCACTTTTCTTACTCTTTAGGGTAGCACAAATCTGGAAATAGTCTTAGTCTATATTCTTGTTAGGACAAAGCTCTCAAAAATACTTATTAACTCCATGAAGTTTTCATAAACACTGGCTACGTACTAGAATCACCAAGGAATATTATCTAAAAGTGCTGATGCGCACATTCTGTTTCCTACCAATTCGATCACAATCCCAGGGGTTTGGTAACAGGAGTGGGGAGAACAGATAAGGGACCAGTACTCCTTGAAAATCCAGGTGATTGTAATGTGCATCCAGGATTGAGAAACTCTCATTTGGCCACAGACCGCATGAAAAAAATATTGAAAAGCCATTAAGAAAGAAGAACTGTCACCAAGCGTTTTTCCGCCTTTAAAAGTTATTGCATATGACAAAAATCTATGCAACATGGTCTTCAGTAGTGAGGCAAAAAAGACGTAAGATTCTGAAGACATGACTACTAAATCTAATACTCCAGTCCAGATGCTCTATCTGGACCGGTATCTTTTCATGCTCACCTTAAAAGAGGATTTTGGAGTACACTTATAATTCACCACATTCTGTTATGTCATGGGGAATTGTCAGTGTATCAGATAAAACTGAACGAAATCTTGGAGATCATATTACAAAAGGAGAAACAAAGGCCCACAGAAGCCACATGAATAATCCAAAATGTCACAGCAAATTAGTTTTGAAATGAAAAGTACAATTGCCTGTCTCTGGAGTTCCTTCCAACTCTATTCCTCTTCATCTTATTTCTCTAATAGAACACAGTGAGGAACAGACTGACGATAGTCTGAGAAGGTGAAAAGAAACAGAAAAGGAAAATGGAATATGCGTTTCTTAAAGAAATAACTTAAAACTAACAGACATCATCGTTCTAGGCAAAATTTGACAGCTTTCTTAAAGCCCTAGTGATAACTTCATCATAATTATCTGCTTTATTTAGATCAGTTACTAAATCAGACCAAAATTTTCAGTTATACAAGCTCAACCATCAAAGTCTTCATACAGCATTCTGCAGTAGAGCTCGCATGTGAAAAATATGTAGAATGGAAATGCCTAGAAAAGAGAAATATGGTAAAGGGAGGGAAAATAGGTATTTTGGAGGGATGGATGAATAAGTTGGGATAGATGGACTGAAAAACTATTTAAAGTGTCTTAACTCAGACTAAGAGTTATAAGAATACTCACTTGTAGCTCATCATTTTAATAGACAACATGCATAATATTGTTTTGCTATAATATCTACACATGTACTTATGTATTATCATGGAGAATCTTTTGAATAGATTTCCAAGAACGTGATAATACCAAGTTGCCTCCAGGAAGCTGAATTTTCCAACTGAGGAACAAGAATATAAGGAAATTTTACTTTTCATTATACAAAATTTAATGTCATCACTTGACTCATTTGTATTTTTTTCCCCTGCTGCAAAGTGGGACAAGGGGAGCTCAGTTCCTCATATTTTGCCCTTGAGGGAACTTTAAACTCACATTTCAAGTTTGGGTGTTCTTGAGGGTACAGAAAGCAGTCCTGAATTTCTCTGTGCCAGGAATATACTTTTAAAATACCACATCCACACAAAACAGAGAAATTTTCATCACCTAGAAAACTGTTACTTCCAAATGTTCAATTGAGTATAGTTTTTAAAACTACCAGGAAATGCTGTGATATGACAGTATAAATCTTATTTAATGCATCACTTCTCAACCTTCTCCACTGGCTGTCTGTAACTGAACTAGGAAAGATATTATTCTGATTTATCAAATAGGTTGTTTGTATTCCAGATGAAGCATTTTCATGCTCTTCCCCATCCCACTTCTGCTCTTCTCTCTGACAAGGGAGAGATTACTAATCTGAATGATCTGGCTCCTACTCTAAGGTCTCAGTTAATTGTCCATGATGGCCACTTACTTGCAATCCTGCTGCCTCAGCCTCCTGAGTAGATGGGATCACAGGTGTGCACAATTTCACCCTAGTTTTCTCTCTTATACTCCTTGTTTTAGTGCTACGCAGGATCTGGTTCCCAGGACAGAACAGACAGCTCTTGTCTGGAACATTCTTCTTGGCTCCAAAGAATATCAGGATCCCACACTGTATCCTGCCAATCCTGCAGCTCACTGCACATACTGGCTCCTGAGAGGAGGGGATGGGCTACAAATCCTGACCGTTGCTAAGGCCAAAGCCTGTGTACCATCTTGGTGCAAGCAAAGACCTCTCTCCCAAAGAAAGATCAAGGAACATTGGATCTATTCATAAAGCAGCACCAGGATTCCCATTTTGTCCTTGTTCTTTGAATGTACAGCCATTTGAAAGCTCACTGGGAGAATGTTTATTATAAGGACAAGGCTTGGGCTTCCCAGGTTGCCTGTCCTCACGGTCATCAAAATAATGACTGATCCCCCTCCCCGTAAATCCTACATCCTCCCCTGTACATGAGAAGGTACACGACATTGGCTTTCACTGTATTAGTTTGCACACTAAACCTCCTTAGATTCCAGGTACTTACTATGCATCACTGTACAACACAAAATTAACCTATCACTCTTCCATTTTTATCTTCTGCTGTTTAACTGAAAAACAAATTGCTGATTCTGATACTTAATTTTCTAACAGATTACATCACTTAAAAAAAGGACTAAGATGAAAAATAATAATGACAACTGAAAAATATTTGAGGTGATGGATACATTAATCACCCTGTTTTGACTACATATATCAAAACATCACATTATACACCATTACAGGAATTTGTATGATTATTATATGTCAATTAAAGATAATAAATAATTTTTAAAATATTCATGGTATAGGGAAACCAGTATGCTTATATGTTCTTACTAGGAGTAGAAGTGATATTAAAGTTTCTGTAAGAAAATTTGGCAAAAGTTACCAAATTCTCAAAAATATTTATAAACTTTAATTCATCAATAACAATTGTATGTGCTTGCTTGTTTGTTTTGCAATACTGGGGATTGAACCAAGGGGCTCACACATGCCAGACAAGCACCCTGCCACTGAGCTACAGCCCTAGCCCAACCAATGCCCCTTTTAATGAACTATCCTATTAAGAAGCAGTTAAAAAGTGTGCATAGATGCATACTATAGACATCCATCCATATCTGACTTCTATTTATTCACTTTCTATGCTTTCTATGTGTCAGACATTATTGTGGACCCTGGGGAAGAAAGAACCAACATAAAATACAAAGAAATAAAAAGGCTGGACCCATGGAATTTACTGTGCAGAAGGAAGAGAAAAAATATTAAGCAATAAGTAAATAAAATATACTGGATATCAAATGGTGATAAGTACTATAAAGAAATATAGATCAAGGAAGGGAAATAGAACTGATAGGGTAGTAGTGAGATGTTGCAATTTTTTAAAAAAAGGTTGAGAAATGTCTTTGCAAGATGGCATCAGGGCAAAGACGTACATTTACTGAGGGACTGAGTCCTCATGAAGCATGGCGGAAGAACATGAAAAACTGATCTATTATCAACTGAAAAAAAAAAAGCCTACCACTGAATAATGCTCATAATATGATCTCAGTTTTCTATATGTATGTATGTAAAACCTGTATGTAAAAGACGTCTATAACTTATGGGATGTGTTGTTTTATAATTCCCTCTCCCTTTGATTAAATTACTATAAAATAAATGTGAATTGTAGCCATGCATTTTTTAAGAATCAAAAAAGATACTCTGAAATGAATCACAGAATCTACTCAAACCCAGTGTTTAATTTTAATACATCACTATATTTACCAAAGCCAAAATATAATGTGCTGTCATCTTTCTAAATAACTTAGCTTCAGATGTTCTTTGAAATTCGGATGACGTTTCTGTGATTTTAAATTGGACAGTTTCACTCTATATTTAGCTAATATAGAATCTTGGGAACTTCACTGAGCTCCATAGTCCTCTTGTTTAATTACAGAAGAAATACCCTGTACAAATGTGAAGCACCTTAGTGTATCACATCTAACCATATTGTAGTTCTTCATCCCACAGATTTCCATTCAATGGATAACGGATTCATCCCATCTCTCCATTAAAAATATTGAATGAATAGCAAATAATATGACAAAAGGAAGAAAGTCTGGTTCTGAAATTCAACTAGAACCAAATAGCATTTTAAAATCCATTTTTAATCCACCAAGTGTCATTCATCTTACCAAAGCATAGTAATTGCTATGAAAACACCAAACCACATCATATATTTGACTTCCCAAAAGGGGCATTCAGAATAAATATGGCAACGTGTGAAGCTTGGTGCACAATCTTACCAGCTATTGAGATATCTTCAGCCCCAGTACTAAAAAGTCAAATTCTCTCACTCAAAAAAAAAAAATAAATAAAAAAAGAAATAAAAATTCATATTGTGGACAGAGGATGAGGCAGCATCCCAGGGAAACAAATTTTTTTTTAATTTACCACTCAAAAATGAAATTGGCAAGCAAATATGACTGTTTTGAGAGAATCTTCCAAAAATACCCCTTCCATTTAAAGACAGAGGATCAACCACTGATGGCAATTGAGGTCAGAGGGTTACCTTCCCTCCAAAGAGGATCACAGAGTATGATCCCTGGGAGAGTAGTTTAACCCTAAAAATACTTTAAATAGGCAATTTAATTTATTTGATCCCTGCTATATTCACCTGTAGAGTGAACCATCTTCATCTTCAATAACAATACACTCCTCCTGATTGGGTTCTATTAGCATGTATTCTGCACTTAGATGCATAGCATATCTGTTGTTTTCACCTGCTAGGCTAGGGGATCTTTGACAGCAGGCTTCTTATTTTATTAATCTCTAGGAAGAGCATACAGAACACAAAAGAGATGCTTGGTAAATAGTAATAATATTATGACTGTTAATTATAAGTAACATAAATATATATTAAACTGAATTGAACTCAGAATGAACAGATGTACTTTGTCTACAGTCAAATCCAGCCCATTCCAATCATTAACACAATTTAGACCCCCCTAGTAGTAATCAGACCCACTAGTACCAACAGATTGGTATTGGTGAGTCACAGATGTACCATGATGCTAATAGCTAGAGGGCGACAACTTTGTCTTAAAGGAGATAGTTTTGTATGTCTTTGTGAATTATCCCACTGAGCTAATGTAACTGAGTCCTCATCCTTAAGTCACCATCTGGTTTTAGGGATAACTCAGCCCCTAGAAACACTCCCATCACCTGCACTGCACTTGCTCTTTCTGCTGCAATGACACATGTGAGGAGAGCTCTCGACTGCATCCATAGCTCAGATGGTACCCAGAAACTCCTCCAAATCTTCCACAAACTTTGGAGAATTAGCTTTCATCCCATAAAGCAGGGACGGGAATGGAGACAGGAGGGAAATGAGGACAGTGAAGGTGAGCTACACGGACAGACACTCAGCATGTTAGTGGCTAAGGTGTGGAGACAATCTGGCTTTTAACTGAGGGTGGGCATAAAATCTCTTGAGCATTTGTTCTCTTTTACTACACATACCTATGTCCCACTCTAGAATACTTAAATTGCCATCTTTGCAGCTGGGATTCAGATATACGGATCTTCTAGAGCTTCCTGAATGATTATGCTATGTAGCCCTGGTTATTCATCATTACTGCCTTGAAAACTAAAGATTGAACACCAATCTGAAATTATAGATCCTTAAGGATAAAAGGCAGGGAAATGGAACATGTGCCTTTGGGTAGAATTCTAGACTACCAGAGAGATATTGGTAAGACAATTGATGGAATCTGAATAAAGTCCATGTTAGTAAGTAGTTTTGTCTTGGTGTTAATTACTTGGTTTCGGTAAGTTTACTGTAGTTGTCCAAGATGTTAACATTTGGCAAAAGTGAGCCCAAGCTAAATGAGAATCTTTTGTACTAGTTTTTCATTGCGTCTGTAAAGAATGAAATATTTTTCAAAATTAAAACTCAAAATTTAATTTTAAATTTTAAAGAAAAACAAGTCATTGAACTAGTGCACTTATTTCATTTTGTAGACGGAATTACTTTCCATCAGTGTGAGAATAGCCAAATAGTGTAGAATCACACCAGGAAACCCAGTGTGAACCCGAATGTAACTTCTAGCTAAAAGCACATTTACCACAGTAAAACCAAGAAACCGAGGCTTCTTGGGAATAATAACAAAGCCTGCTCTACAACCTCAGAAGACTGAAGAAGAGGTTCTTACTCTTTTGTAGACTTGCAACAGATCAGTAGGAGCACATGAAATATCTCCAACAAAATCCAGCCTGAATGAGCTTGGATAGGGCGGCAAGCTCAGCTTGATGATGAGCAGCAACAAAATCCCATAAAACTTCTTTTTTTCCCAATGTTAGGGCCCATTCCCCCTGCTTCAAGAAATTTCCCAAAGGACAAGAATGGCAAATGAGGCTGGGGGCCTTCTGTGGTTTCTCCAATTTTCATCTTTCATGCATTGCAAATTCTTCTCACTGAGAAATTCTTGTTACTATTTATATAAAATGATGCCAACCATTACTCACTCTCCTTCAACCTTGCCATTTATTTCATCAAGTCTGAAGCTTAGCAAATGCATAAATGCTTTAAAAATAATCAAATAGAGACACTCGTTTCATTTCAAGGTGGTTGTTTTTTGGCATGTATTTTTCCCCCCACAGGAATACTGGATCTGACAGGTACTTGCACTAAAAATTTACTTTGCCACCTGCTAGCTGAAATATTGCTTTCATGGATTTATATTGTATTAAAAGGTCACTGGCTGTTTAAGGCTTAAACAGTTTTAATCATTCTAAAAGTCTCTTAACAGTAAGAAAAGGAAGCTCAGAACAAACAGCAGCAGGGACTCTAATTAAAAGGGCCAATTCATCTAATTTTATTTGGGGTTAATTATTCAGGACTCACTCTTTGATGTGTAAGGAATAGCAATTAGTAATTTTAGTGATTTGAGAATCATTGGAGGTGTAATCAGTTAAAATGAGTGAGTGTTTACAACACAAGATGGTGAATTAGTCTCTCTCAGCTGGAGAACAGGAACATTAGGCTCCCAGAGATCAAGGCGAAGGATTTCAGACCAGAGCAATAATAGTCACTTCAAACTAAAACACATGTCAACAGCCCTGTAGCACTCTGCTTACTCTTAACTAAGACAAGCTACAGAAGCTTCTGGAAACTGTCTTTAACCAGATCTCCATTTTTACGGGTGCCCTCAACCCTACTTGGCTCTTGCCACCATGGAAACCACAAATGCATTACATTTAAAAAAGGAATTCTAAATTAATATACCACTTACAAACAATGTAAGACCAGAGTTGTGGATCTCACTGATTCCATGTCTGTATTTCTGAGGGCTGGCTGACCCTCACTAATTGAACTTATAACTCAGTACTCAAAGCCAAATTCAGGTATACTCATCCACAGACCTGCAGATCTCCTCCATGTCCTCCATTTTTCTATTTATTTCATCACAATTTTCCAAATCAAAAAGGATAAAAATATATTTTTGGTCTCAATGAACAACTCTGAACAGAAGGAACCCTTACTAAGTTACGCAAATCCATTTCCTGTTCTCCACTGCCTCCAAAATATCTAATACCTCATTTATATACTAATAATATAAATGGTCTCCATTCTGACTAAAATATCTTTTTCCAAAGCACCTGACATGTAGTACATTAGTGCCAAATTGAAAACTTCCATTGATGCCCTTCCCTTCACCCCAGCCAAATAGCAAAAGCAATCTCAAAGAAGGACAAAGTTGGAGGACTCTCATTTCCTGATTTCACAATTCATCACAAAGCTACAATAATCAGAACAATATGGTTCTGGCATAAGGCCAGACATATAGACCAGTGGAATGGAAAAGAGCACTTGGAAATAAACCCTCACACATGTGGCTAATTGTTTCTAGGCCATTAGGGTAGAGTTTTGGAGAACAGCAGTTTGAGAGAACTGGATGCTTGGTAAAGACCCTGCTCAGTGTTTCCCAAGTTTTCACAGCATCTCATTTGAATGGAAGAAATTCTCTAACTTCATGAGTCTCCTATGAGGAAACAGAAATTTCACAAGGTTCAAACATGTCTCCTAAAATGTTCTCATCAGCACATCTTTTGAGATTACTGCTGCAAAGTGTAGCTCTAAAAGTTTTAAATTTCAGAATGCTCATCTGTTTTTTAATTGATACATACTATTGGTACTTATTTATGGCATACAGTATGATAACTTCATACATGTAGGCCATGTATAATTGAATATGGCTAATTAGTATTTCTATCTCCCTGAATATTAACCATTTCTAGGTGTTAAGAATCTACAGATACTTCTAGTTATTTTTTAAATATATCATTGATTGCTGTAGACTACAGTGACCCTACTGACTATCACATACTAGAAATAATTTCTCCTATTTAACTGCACTTTGGTGCCCCATATGCATTTTCTGCCTATTACTTCCCATTACCTTTTTAAGTCTCTAGTGACCACTGTTCCACTCTCCTCTTCTCTGAGATAGATTTGCTTTTTTTTTTTTGTGTGTGTGTGTGTGTGGAGGGGTGAATCCTATTTCTGTGCCTCACTTCATTTGGCATGGTTCCATCCATGTTGCTGCAAATAACAAAATTTAATTACTTTTTTGGCTGAATATTAGTCCATTGTGCATACATACTACATTTTTTGGTCAATTAATCCATTGATGCACACTTTAGTTGACTCAATATCTAGGCAATGTGAGACTACACTTTTAATAATGTTACTTTGTCCAATATATGAACACAGAATATTTTCCTTTTCTTGTGTGTCATCTTGAATTTCTTTCTTTAGAAATTTACAATTTTCATTGTTGACATCCTTTACGTTCTTGCTTAAATTTATTCCTGGCTATCATGAAGAGGAATGCTTTCCTGCTTTCTTTTTTAAGAATCCCCGGTTTTGCTAACCTATGTACCTGGTACTCTGCCAGATGACTTCCCTTGATTCCTGAACCCCAAGAACATGCTCATGTTCTTTCTCTCCATCAAGACTACCTTCTCTTCTATATCTTCATTTTTGATCCCAAATGATTCTTGCAGGCCCAGGTCACCTGCCACTCTATATAGCTGTCCTTGTCTTTGGCTGCCTCCAAAGGCTACTTTCCACATCTACTTCTCTTTAACCCATGAAAGCATTTAGCATGGCGTATCCTGTGCATGAGTCGTGTACCTCACTGCCCTGTGTGCTTCTGGAGGCCACATAGCATGTATAATTCATCATTCCATCATGGCAGCACCATTTCCAATGTCTTACAGAGTTTAGATAAAGAAGAACTGAGAAAATATTTGCTGAGTGGTTATATGCATGGATTACTAATAAGGGAACAAGTGGAATTCCAGACAAATCAGTTATGTTTTAAAGGAAAAATTTGAGAAATTGTGTGGTTATCAGTCTGATAGCATGTACATACGTGTCTGTGGCTGTTAGGTGGTGGAGAACAGGGAGAGGGAAAAAGTGGGAAAGAGGAAGAAAGGGATAGGAGTGAAAGGATGAGACAGAAATTCAGTAGGTAAAAGAAAGAGACCCAACTGAACATCACCAAGGATGTCACCTTGATCAGTCCCACAGTTAAGTAAATTTGTTTTTTTTTGTTTTTTTTGTTTTTTTGATTTTTTTGTTTTTGAGACAGGATCTCGCTATGTCATTCAGGCTGGCCTTGAACTCACTATGTAGCCTAGGCTGGCCTTGAACTCACTATGTAGCCTAGGCTGGCCTTGAACTCACAGCAATCTTCCTGCCTCAGCCTCCCGAGTGCTGGAATTGCAGGCGTGCACCACCACACCCGGCTAGGTGAAATATTAAAATGCATCACTTTTAGTCACACCTGAACCATTGACCAGCTGGGCAAACTTGAGACAAATCATGGAATTTCTGAGTCTCAATTTCTTTATAAAATGAGAAAAACAGCACTTGTCATTTATACTGCCCATGGCTGTACAGACCACTATAGATAAATTTATCTTTTACTGCCAGGCACAGTGGCACATGCCTGTTAGCCTAGCATAAGGGAAGCGAAAGCCGAAGGATTCCAAATCGAAGGCCTGGCTGGACAACTCAGCAAGACCGTGTTTGAAAAAAATATTAAGAAAATGTTTTCAAATTTATACTGTACTACATAAATATAAATTGTTTTTATTGTGAGATAACCCCATATGTCACTTAATAAGAAACCCTTTCTTCACAAACATTCAGAGACTCAAGGCCAAAATATAATTATTTACCAAGTACATGTAGATGCTATACTCTACATGGCTTAGCTGGCCATTGTTTCCAGAGTTGAGGGTAAAGCCAAAGGACAGAGAGAGAGAGAGAGAGAGACAGACAGACAGACAGACAGAGAAAGCGAGCAGGGCAGTACTAAAACAAAAGCAAAATGAACTCCTAACAGCCAAATAAACAAGTATCGTGTTCTCCCTGGAATGTGTGGAGATCTTGGAAATGAGCCGCATCAGAAGCTCTGAAGTTGTAATAACTTGCCACACCAAGTCCTCTGCAACTCATTAACCCAGCATTTCTCTGGGTCTGGGCGTATTAGCAGGTCACTTTTTTTCCCTTAATGAACAAACTGTTCTTGAACAATTTGCAAGGCATAAACAAGCTATTGTGAAACATGAAACAGGGTAGCTTTGTCCCCAATATCCAATAACATCACCAAGTCAAAATAACAACTTTTACTACCAGGTATTCACATAGGTAAACATATCCCATTGCCTTTTGCTTATTGTGAGATGGGCTCATTTTGTCCATTTTTCTCTATAAACACACACCTAAATTGTTAAGTCCCACATCAGGAGGAAGGTTCAAAAGACCTTTAAAGTATATTAGGTACTTATCATTCAAGAGATAAGGCTTTTAAAATTAGAACAAGGAGTTCAAAAATAAAGATGTTCTCTTAAAAAAAAAAAAAAAAAAAAAAAAAAAAAAACAAGGGAGGCTCTCCAAAAAATACATCATTCCTTGTATTCCATTCATTCAGCTTTCTTCACACCTTTAGATTATAAAGTCCTGTGATGGAAGACAACCTTAAATTGAAAAGTTTAGTGACGTGTTCTGGGCAGAGGTTCAGCCACCTTGCTACTTTAGCAGACCTGGTCTGCCAGTCCAAAGACAAAATTCAGCTGAGTGAGGGAACTCATTCCTTCCTCCTGCTTCATTTGGCCCCCTGCCTAAGAATGTCGTTCATTCCTGAGCCCTATGGGTTTATCTCTGGCTTGTATTCCTCCAATAATAATTCCAGTTCCCTGAGTTTCGAGTTCAGTGAGCTCAGCGTTGGCATTCAAGGATCTCCTTTTGTCTCATCCTTAAGAGCATCTGTCTCAGGTCTGTTTGCCAAGAACATGGTGGCAGTAACCTTCCTGGCACTTGAGCATGCAATCGTATGCTTCCTCTTATAAACAGACCCATCCCATCAGTTATCTCTCCAAATGCACATGGAAGTTCCTTGACTTAACTGACACTAATTCCACAACTGTATAAACTCACATAATAATCAGATCAAAAGGAAATTAAAACAGAATAAGAAAGTTCAGCAGTATAAAGGTCAGTAACCTATGGCCAATTGGCCCAATCCAGCCCATCTCCCGCTTTTGTAAATAAAGATTTATTGGAACACATTTACTTACTGTCTATAGCTCCTTTTATACTCCACTGGTAGAACTAAATGGCTAAGACAAGCACCCTGTAATCTACAAACCCTAAAATATTTACTATTTTAGTTGACAGAAAAGCTTGCTGAACCTGATCTAGTACACAAACTCATTTTACAGAAGAAAAAATTAAGATTCAATAAGATTATACAGTGTTCTCAGCAAGAAAAATTTTAAAAGCAAAATACCTAAAGCGATGCTGGTCATTTGGTGTAAACATACTTGGTAAATACTAATTCTCTCTAGTATTTGACAGGAAATTTTATGTTCCTTTCATGTGGTACTATGCCAAGATTTTTTTTACAGTGTTGGCCTTGAATTCATTTTCTGAAAGAAGGAACAGACATACAAACAGATAATTTCAACATAACATTGTAAATGTGTGTTAACTTTCCTTCATTACAGCAACACATTACCACAAATGTTATTGCTTAATGGAACACACATTTATTATGGTAGAGTTCTATCAATCAGAAGTTTGTCATGGGTATCAGTGGACTACAACTGCAGTGTCTACAGTGTTTGTTTGCTTTTTGGAGTTTCTACAGAGAATCACGTCCTCCTTTATCCAGCTTCTATCTATAGGCAGCCTTCATTCCTTGGATTAGGGGTCCTTCCCTCCCTCTTCAAAGCCAGCAAAGAGTCATTGAGTTTTTTTCTCGTATTATGTTACTCCAAACACCTCTTCTTTCTCCCTCTTCCATTTCTAAGGACCCTCATGATAACACTGGGCCCACCCAAATGCTCCAGGATAATTTCCCTACTTTTGATGGGCTGATTAACAAACTTAATTATACCTGTATCTTTAATCCCCCTTTGCCATGTAACCTAGTATAGTAACATAATAAGGAGGTTCAAAATTAGGTCATAGGATCTTTGTGGGCCATTATTCAGTCTGCTATGAAATGCCATAATGGAGAGGAAAGTACAGTAGAGCTCGGAGGGGGATCAATTCATCAATACAGGGACCAAGGTTCATGGTGCATAATGTCTGAAGTTTCACACAAGTTTCAGAGACATTCTTCAGATCTCAGATACTGAATCAAATTTCTCCATTAGATCAACGTTAAACCTAACTATTTAATTTAATTTGTTTCTTGTCCAATTCGGTTGCGACCAGAATCATGGGAAGAATTAAGTTTACAAGCCAAGATACCACTGTATTTATTTCTAAATTTAAGGATATTATTTAAAATGGCTTTATTTTGTTCCACACACATTTTCTTTCTTTTTGTAACTTTTATCTTGCTACCATATTTAGGAAAAATCTCTACTAGATATTTGCTGTAGTCAGGGTTTGTAAGGGAAACAATTTGATACAGGACACATAATTTATAGGATTATTTTATAGTAGTCACTCAACAGTCAAATACAAAAAGAGTGCAGGAAATCTGTCCACACACTAAAGACCCAAATAATCCAGCTGAGGGCCTGGATCCCATGGCAATGCCCTCATGAGTCCAGCTAGAGGCCTAGAGCCCATGACAATGTCTCATGCAAGTCTGTTTCACAGGATCTGCGCTGGGAAGGCCCAAAGATCAGTGGTGGAAGCTAGAAAGTCTGTGCCAGCGGGATGAAAGATCTGTGCCAGCGGGATGAAAGATCTGTGACAGCAGGCTGAGGGATCTGCACCAGAAACAGGAAGCAATGCTCAAAGTAAGGACCAGAGCTCCCCTGAAAATTACCACAGCCATCCTCAACAACGAGGTCCAAAGCTCCTCCAACGATGAGAACAGTGGAGTTCATATCAGGAAAGCCAGCATGACAAGCTCCTCCAGGAGAACCAACAGCACCACCTCCTCCTTTCCAGTTCTCCTTTTTATGTTGTTGGCAACAATCCTCAGGTGGGCCTTCTACACCCAGCACCACACTGATTCAGTTCAGCTGGGTGTTACAAGTTGACCACCAGTTGTCAGTCCACCACAATATTAGATTGAAGAATTTTAGGATGCATGTTTGAGTTAGAATTTCAGCTAAGCTAGTTACTTCTTCTCCCTGTGGGATTGCTTTTCTTAGCTCCATTTAATGGATAAAGAAAATAAGCTTCAGAAAGATCAGAAATCTGCCCAGGGTATCCCACATCACAGCCAAAGCCCACAGAAAGTTACTTCATTTCTTTGAACCTCACAAACAAAATGATGAATGTTAGTACAAGGTTTCTATGAAAATTCATGTAACAACACCTTAAGAAGGAAGGTGGGGGCTGGTGAGATAGCTCAGCAGCGTAAGTGCCTGCCTGGCAAGCAAGAAGTACTGAGTTCGACTCCCGGTACCCACATAATGGAAAAAAAGGGCCAGTGATATCACTGAGAGGCACAAGCGCTTGCTGGTAAGTGTGAGGTCCTGAGGTCGACTCCTGGTACCCACAAAGAAAAGGAAAAAAAAAAAAAAAAAAAAAAAAAAGAAGGAAGGTGATAGAATCTATTACACTGAAAAAATGAATGTTATGATTTAGCAAAAAAGTGTAGCTATATGAAGTATACACATATACCTGACATGACAGAAAGCATTTCAAGTTTATTTAGCTCTTCAGACAAAAATGTGATATTAAAAGACATAAGAACAGGAGACTCTACTGTTACCATAATATAGAAAAAGCGACAAACTTGTGTGGGAAAAGTATAGAGTTTTACAGAAACATGTCACCAAAGGTGGATCAATAGAGTGTGACTGCATTTGCACATCTGAGGCCTACTTGTGAAAATAAATAGAAATTACCCTATCTGAGCCCGTGAGAATGCCAAATACCTGGAAGTATTCAAGTAAAGACATGAAAACTACCTGACACAAATATTATAAAGGAGATTTGAACATTGTAAGTTCATGGAACCTGCTTATTGGCATTTAAAGGCCCTTTCAACACCAAAGGTTTACGATTCCATGACTGTAAGTACTAGGAACAATAATAACAATAAGAGACTCTGACTTGTTTTCAATAGGAATAGGCAGAGAATACCCGCACCTGCCACATGCCTTGACCTGGTAGTTATTCTAATTGTAAATGAGCTTATTGAACATTTTGCATAAAAATAATTCTCTAGGCAAGATCAGGCAAAAGGCAACCTGTCACATGTACAGTAGCAGTAACTGAGCCAGACTCCTACATCTCACTGCCACATTAAAAATGAACATTTTGATATTCAGAGACGCCCCCCACACCTGCACACCAGCGATATTCTGCCTACTGCTATGATCCGGCACAGGTCAAGTGAATGCTCACTTAGCAGCCTACCGAGGAGCATCTAGGATTGGGACCCATGCAGACTCCCTCGGGAAGCCCTGTGTTGCTTCATGGAAATACCCTGTTCCCTTTGACTCCAATCTGTGTGTGAAGGTCTGGTAGGAAGGCATGAAAATAAGTGAGAAATGTGTGACCGGGCTATTTTTTAACTAAGATGGAGATGATGCAACGATATGTCTGAAATCAAGGTGTACACGTTTCCCACCCTTTACAATAAAAACCAAGTAAAATACCAAATTACCAAGACGGAAAATTCCCACCATAAACAACTAGAGCTGCTGCACCGAAGAGAAAAACAAGAGATCCAGTCACGGGAGCTGCATGCCTTCCTATTAGGAGAACATACATACGTTCCCACGAAGAACCCTTTCCCCCTGAATAGAGCTAAAATTCAGGAAATAGTTTGATAGAGACATTATATTACTTAGACAAAACCAAACCAGATTATCCATTTGTTTATTAGATTATGGCTTTAGGCACATTGTTCTATGCTAAGAGCTCTTGACATGAGCCAACACAAACATTCTTTGGAATGAAGGCTTTTGTGATAGCATTGTACGGTATTTATACTCTTGAAAAGACTTGTAAAAGCAGCCACACAGAAGGATTAAACCCAATCTTCGGATCCACCTAATTAGGAGGGTCCAGTTTATTTCTCACGGACTTAACTAGGACACATGAGCTTTTCTGCACACAACATTAAATGGTTCCAACTTACACACTGTGGAATTAATTGCTCTTATTAACCCCCACTCACTCATCTTAGTCCCAAACCAAATGCCAGATCCTGGGTGCCAATGGATGAAAATGAAAGCAGGGTACTCTAGAAATGGAATTCAACTAGATTTCATTTCTGTCGATCACTAAGCGGAGGAAATATACTGCTGCTTCTTTATCTATTTATATTTCAATGGGGGACACTGTGAAAACAATAAGCAAATTCCCAGAGCATATCACACTACACCTTTTGATTTCATATACCACTAATTCAATAAAAACTCATAGCATCCAGTTGGGCTCCAGTTTGTAAATATTTATTTATTTTTTCATAGTAAGGCTTTTTCAGCTCGAAATTGCATCAGAAATTAACTAGTGTATGTAATTCAGATTCTTACCACAACTTCTCCCACTTCTAAGGATGCAAAAGAGCAGGACCCTCCAAACCAACAGGGGTACAGATGTGAGCAAACAACCTTTCTGTAAATGGAACTCCAACAATGTATTCTGACACCTGTAGCCTTCTGGGATATTAAAGGTTTCGGGCTCTGAGTGTCTCTTAATTCTCTGAGTTATGAAATGGATGTAATAAGTATCAATGTCCTCGTAGTCAAGGGCATCTTGCTACTGTGTTGATTAATGTCTACAAAATAATGTGAAACCATTATATGTCAATGTTTCATCAATTATCAATATTTTAAAGAAAAGGTTCTGTGCACTAAAACTTACATAAATCAATACTTCACACTTCAATGTTTATACTCTTCCTTTTGTTAAAATCACCCATTGATAGAATCATTTAGATCAACACTGTGTAATAGAATCTTTTGTAACTTTTGAAATATTCTATACTGCTTCAATACTTGTCATGTTTGGCTACTGATCAGTTGAAATGTAACTAGTAGATGAGAGATTACTATTTATATTTGATTTAATTTAAATTAATTTAGATTAAAATTCAAATGGCCATGCAGGGCTAGTAACTACACATCAGACTTCACAGATTTAGTCATATTATATACATAGAATGATTTATTCCATTCATCACCCCACCCCCAAATAATTCTGCTATAAAATAAGAAATTCAACCTTTTTGTCCTTTTTTGAGATGTCAATAACAACGTAAACTTATGAAAGACTTAAGATAAAATGCTAGAAACATCAACACATATGCGTACTTCTATCCTGTTTTGAAAAAAGAACCAAGCCTTACTTTTTTTCAAAACCACAAAGACAGTGTTGTGTTGAGCCCACATAGTAATAAGGGACTATGAGGAGGAAACAGCTTTCTTACCATGCAGGAGAATCAGGTAAAGAAAACAGGCACACAATAAAAAGCTCCACATGCCAGGGACACTTCATAGGGATGTTAGGATGATTATGTTATACAAAGGATGAAAAGGTTTCTCCAGAGAACCTAATACAGAACAAGCAATGAACAAAAGCTGACTAAATCCTTATGCCTCATCTCATCCAGCTAGGAATGCTCCTAAGCAAGTCCTAGGTTGGCCATGGTCAGGCAGTGTTCCACTTGAGCCTTCTGGTACAGCCAAGGACATCCCACACAAGGAAGGAAGGCAGAATTGATACCCTGCAAGACTTCTTCCTTTCCACAAAGACTGCAGGGATAGCTAAGGAACTACTAAGTAAAAGGGTGAAGCAGTATTTACACAGAAATAGGAAGGCATTAATGAAATAATAGACATACATACACACGAAACAAATAGTTAAATTGCCACGAAATAATGAGAACGGGAAAACATACTCATTAATGGAATTGGAAAAAACAGGTAAGTAATTTTTAAAAATCAATTTGGATCTGCACCTTTGACTGAAATTTACTTCATGTTGATTGAATTGAATAGTTTAAAAACAAACTGAAACGAGCATTTATAGGCTGCCAAATTAAAATAAAATTAAAAATGAACACCTCAAAGATAACACATATATAATATACATATATACATATATACGTATATATATAAAGTTCATATAAATTGGCCAAACACAGCAATATATGTAGGATTTTCATGGGATTGGGAGTAAACGTCAACCATGGCACTAAACAGCTTTTATTATATGGTGCATATCACTTTCTCTGTTAATCAGTTTCTCCATTTCACAGTTGAGAATAAAGAAAATAATATTAAATAATATCTATTCTAGAAATCAGTGTAAAGATGGAAAAATTACAATATGGAAAGGGAACTCCTCACAGTGGTTGATGATATATGTGTTTTACGAATGTGTGACAAATATTAGCGTGATAATAATTCAATCTTTTGCAAAAGAGAAGAGGATTAAGAGATGCAGGGAGGGGGCCGGTGAGATGGCTCAGCGGCTTAAGCGCCTGCCTGGCAAGTGCGAGGGCCCGAGTTCGACTCCCGGAACCCACATACGGAAAAAGGGCCGGTGATATCGCTCAGTGGCATGGGCGCCTGCTGGTGCGCGAGGTCCTGAGGTCAACCCCTGGTACCCGCAAAAAAAAAAAAAAAAAAAAAAAAAAAAAGAGATGCAGGGAGGAAGGGGACATAAAAAAAAAATAAAGATGTGTTATATACATGTACCAATGTCACATGATGAATGTAATCATTATGTACTATATGAACATACTAATAAAATAAATACTAAAAATAAATGAAATTAGAAAATTTTAAAAAACTATGAACATGTGGATAAACAGGGATTATGATGCATTAGTAATAGAGGTATAACTTGGTAACTTTAGGATAGAAATTTGGTAAAAATGAATAATTCTATGTGCAATAATCAATTTGAAAAATGGGATGAAATGATAGGAACAGAGAAAGGAGGTAAAAGGGTTAAGAAAGCTACATGCTCAAAGACATAAATAGCAAAAAAGTGAAAACAACCTAAACTTTAATCATTAGAATTTTACTAATTACATGGGTATTGGTGGGTGCACAGGCATAATCCCAGCACTCAGGAGGCTGAGGCAGGGGGATTGTTGCAAGTTCAAGGCCAACCTGGGCTACATAGGGAGTTCAAGACCAGCCTGAATTACAGTGAGACCCTGTCTCAAGAAACAAAAACACCAACAACAAACAAAAACAAAAGAAAAGAAAGAAAAAAGAAAAAGAAAAAATTGCACAGCTATTAAAATTCTGTCTAAAACCACTTTATAAGACTGGGCACATATAAAAAAAAATTACTGACAATAAAAAGCATAGCTATGTAAGCCTTACTCAAAAAAGAAAGGAAATAATGAACTAAAAATACATGATAATACTATGTGGTTCATTTTATATAAAGGACAAAACAGGCAAAACTAATCTAAGCTGTTAGAAAGCATGCAGATGGCTTTTTTGATGAAGTAAAGGAGTCTGAATTAAATGTGATTTTTTTGTTTCTTGATCTAGATGGGTTTTACAAAAAAGTGCTTGATTTGGAAAATATAAGTGAATTGTCCATTTAAGATGTGTATATCTTATATCTAGATGAAATAAAAACTAAAATACTTGAAGGACCCATAACAATATTTTCACTACTGAGTGATGTATGTCTTACTTTTTTTAAAAATCAAATGTCCTGCTTTGCCTTTATAACCTAATTTTCAGAGAACCAGGGGATGAAAGAATGTTTAGCAGCACAGCAAAAAGTCTTTGGGTTGGAAGAGAATATTGTCTAGTTAAACCATAAAATGACCCTGAACACCTTGGTGTCTTCAGGGGTCTCTAGGCTAAGGCTTGAAAAACCTCTAATGGTTAGGAGCTCACCCATTCTTAAGGTTACCCACTCCATCTTTGTGTCACTTTGTCATAAACTCCTTTCAGATACTGAATGGAAAATCTGCCTCTCTGTAAATTTTCTGTTCTGGTTATTTCTACCTTCTGGAGGGCTTCAAATCTTACTCTGGGATCCCCAGTGACTGCCTTCTACAAGTCACATCACAATTTCTTTAAGCAGTTCTTCATAAGACATGATATCATGCACTGTTGTCTACCTTGGCTAGTCTTCTCTGAACACCATGTGTCCTACTTGAGGTATGGCTGGGGGACGTAAGGCTAAGGAGCATTCCTCGTGCTGTATTATGAATTCATACCAAGCTTATCCAAAGAAAATACTACTAATCCAACCATTTCAGACAGTACAAATGGCTCTTTATCATCTTATTTATGTTCCTCTCTTCAATACTTTACCATGTTCTTTCAAACTAAAAAGTCAGATGTAAGCAATTACACCTACACGTATGGCTTTGGAAACTAAGCAGAGAGGTTCGTGAAATTTTACATGTTGTGTAAGACTGCAGTAGAGAAGCTGGGAATCTACTCCCCTGACTAAGGGCAAAATTGGTGTTGATAAAGGGGATGAAGGACCAAGGAAAATGCTCTTCCAATAATAACTACACCTGGAACAAGTCTTTTGCAATGAACAGGGCTGGTTTTCAAACCATACCTGCTCCAGGAGAAAATGTTTAATCCTAAAATCATTCATTTTATGTCCTCAGGGGCTGGGATATAGCTTGGTGGGAGGGTAGAGTCTTTATCTAGCAGGTATGAAGCCATGGATTCAGTCCCCATAGAGCACAATAAATAAAGCCTTCAAAGCAAAAGAGACACAACTTCAAAGATATCTTGCTTAATCCAAAGTACGGTTACCATTCTCAAGGACACAAAGATAATTTTTTAAAAGGCCTCTGAATAGTCTTGATACTAGAATTTTTTGTAACTAATCTACTCAATGTGCAGGAAATGATTTCATCAAACTGCTATGTAAGTGTCAACTTTTCAGCATTATTTCCTTGAATGAAGATATTGCAATTCCAAACAGAAGATGCACCTACGTGCAAAAAAAAAAAAAAAAAAAAAAAAAAAAGTGTGAGAAACTGTTCCTAAGACAAAACAAGGAAATGGGGCCAGTGATATAGCTCAGCAGCATAAGCGCCTGCCTGGCAAGCGCGAGGTCCTGAGTTCGACTCCCGGTACCCGCATATAAAAAAAAATAAAATAAGGAAATGCATGAGAGGTCTCAAATGAATAACCAAGATATATCACTAAGGAGAAAACAGGATGCCTTTAATCTGATTCTATTAATAATAATCAGATGTTAAGGTTCAGAACTAGTTTGCAATAACATATTAGGAAATCCTATCCCTTCTTTGCATCACATCAGAATAGATTAGTCCCTATGACAATGGGTTTCAATAATTTTCTTTTCCATAGTTTTCATTACAAAGTGAAAGCATACTTAAGAGAAGTACGTTGAAGAATGTCAGTGCTAACAAAGCAGGCTTCCTCGAAGAGCCAATATGGAGTAGGAAACACACTCTGTGCAATAGAAATCAGGAACCACTACATAAATTCCTTCCCTTCCCTTCTGTAAGGGGACTATTCTGAGACAGACTAGTTCAGGAAGCCTTTGCAAAGATGTGTTGTGAATCCGAGCAGTCCATTCACCAGCCAGGAAGCTACAGACAGTTGGGCGGTATCCCTTTGTGTTTGCTCGCCCTCCTTCCTTGCCTTTCTTTATTTCCTCTCTCCAGCTTCCTTAGGTCTCTTCATTCCTAGCAAGTTCATGAATGATTACTCCAGGCAAACACCTACTATGCTTGACACATAAACACCACTCCCTGGATTTAGAGAAAGAGAGACATCACTGCAAGGAATACTGGCTACAGAAAACTGGGCTTATTTTAGTAATGTTACCTGAGATATCTTTTAATTTAAAAGCATGATTTCACTATATGCAGAACATTAGGTGATATTCTAGGTAATTTAAGAATGCTAGTTGTTTGGGTTTCAGTACACAGATCACTAATGTTAATCTAGTTTATATGACGAGATAAATACAATAAAGTAAGAATTGTTCTGGGGTCTCTCTCAACCAAAACAGCGATTTAAGAGTTTAAACTTGTATTCAATAACAATCCTAAATCATGCCTCAATACCGTGCTTACTTAAAGGAAATAAAGAAATTGGGGGTGCATTCTCTAATCTCCTCTTGCATACAACAGTGGGCATTTGTATGCTTCAGCAAAAGTCATAAATTCAATAAGTAACTTGCAAAAGAGGGCTCCAAAGATGGTATTTATGGTTGAGAAAAATATTTTAGACACACCTACTAAAGATTACAACTTACAGTAGCAATTTAATGATATGATATCTGAGATTATCTTTAAAATAATCTAGGGTAAGGGAAACAAACAGGTGTAGATGAAGCAAGACTGTGTATGATTCAGTCATTGTTGAAGTTGAATAACACATTCACGAAAGTAGCATTATACTATTCTCATTATTTTTATATATTTCTAAACCTCCACAGCAAACTGTTCAAACACTGCAAAGCATATATTTTTAAAGTTATGATAACAACCCACACTAACCTAAGGCTAAGAAAGGTAGCATAGTGTCACTGCATTCACCTCATTTCTTAGTTAAAACACACTGCCCTTAGCTTGTTCCATTAAAAAAAAAAAAGAGTTAGTTGTTGAGAATGAAGAGAAAGTCCATCTTCAAGCTAATATTTCATGTGGGTTGGAAGTGCCTTAAATCCCTGCTGAATCTTTTATACGTTTACATAATTTATCCTATATTCAAGTTCTCCTTCAATTATTTCTTCAGAAGCTTAAAAAGGTACCTAGTGGATGCAAAACTAATAGACCCATTGTAGTTCATATTTACTGGAAACTGCACTAAAAATCTAACTTGTGAATGCCTGAGGTAACTGTGCAAGTATAATATTTGCATTTGCCTAAGGAAATGAGCTAAAAATACAAAATCTGCTGGTCCACATATTAGCTCATAGTTTACTATCAATACAGTGCATATTACTATTATTAATAATGCCATTAGTGCTTGGATAGAATTAACCCAGCAACTTAAAAGGAAACAGGGAAAATTATCCAGATTTTATTACTCAAATCATACTCGAGAAAAGTCCAAGTACTGGGAGAATTGATATTTAAACATGATTCCAAAACATGGGAACACTTCACAGGCTTAGATCCACCCGGAAAAGATGTAGCATTTTATTCTTGGCAGGGAAACACTACTTAGATAAATTCTACTATTTTAATAGTTTTTTTTTCTCTTTCAAATAAAACAGATATAATCAGAATTAGATTGGCACCCGAATGTCCTCATAGTCCAGTAAGTTATTTCCTATGTAAAAGAAACTCTTGAAAATTATCTTAGTTAACTGCACCACAAGATGGCAAATTTAGAAAGGAGAAGTTGTAGAGAAGGAAAAGATCTTAATGCCCTTCCGGTACATATCTCTTACGTTACTTAACTAGATGTTTTACTAGATAACCCAGGCAGAGTATTTTCCAGATTCAGTGTAAAGACTTCAGTACCTTAGGAGGAAGCTTGTTCTGTTTTTTTAGCAGAAGTAAAAATTCTGGGACAATTCTACTACCTTAGGTCTACCACCCATATACATTTTGACTATACCCAGAGAAAATCAAAACTCCTTTCTAGTGGTTTTCAAAAGATTCTTGTTTAGGCAAAAAATTCTGAGACTCTTATATTCTGCTGTGGATACCAAACAGTAGTCCCAGAGGTTCTAAAGAGTTAATGGAACTACCAAGGCCATTGAGTTTTCCACAAGGAGTAACTTCGACACTGGCTAGTTACCTCTTGCCCTTTCCTCAAAAGATTCATGATGTTAATGCCTGCCACATCCGCTCTATAGCAATATTAACATTAATTATATGCTGTCATCATGTCACTCTACACACTTGGCTTCTTTGGATGCTTAGAAGTTAGCTTCTTTTCTCATATATCAACAGGGATTTCCTAACTCACCAGTTCCATTTGTTTAGCTTATTTATTTGCTTATTGTGCTGATATTCAACTTAAACTCAGAAACCGAGGCTGCCTCTGACATCAACAAGAGAAAAAAATGCAATGCTTCATTAACATATCTTGGAATAATTTTATGTCAACAACCACCAAACCTCATCATGACTCTACTACCCTAAACATCATTCAGTCCATTCTAGCGAGAGTCATCTCCTCTACTAAGCCATTGCTGGTTTCTTCAAATTATTTCCTTTCTCCACTGCATTCACATACTAAGATGTCTGTGTGACACTCAAAGCATTATCACTTTCTAACTTATTTTACAAATATATCTACTTAAATGCAAGATCCCTGCTGGTGTAAGCTACCATAGCAGTTTTTCAGATACTTTTGAGTATAACTAGAAAAAGAAATCCATTCTTGCACAGATCCAACACATATAGAGCACAGTCCATGAATATACACATGAACAACTGAAAAGTTGCCCCAAATAAGACTTGACTATATGAAAAGTCTTCATTTTTTGTCTGTCATAGCACAACCCACTAATTTTATGCCTAATTTATTAATTGGCCATGATTCACTTTCGTAATACTTCCCTTAGTTCATAATACAGGATCTCTTACATAGTATCTATAAATTCCAAATAAATGAATGAATGAGCCAGTCAGCCAACAAAAAGACTTGCATTTACTTTTTTACCAGCAAATTTGTCACCTGTAATTCTTTTTGTTCCCCAAGTAAAAAGATCTCCTGCAAAATACTGAACACAATTAATATCCCCTTTAGAGGTTAAGCACTAAGCGATGGGTTTACCACATGCAGAATACATCACGATAACTTCTTGCCCTAAAATTTCACCAACCTTGCCCTTCACATTCTACTGTCATATATCAAGATAAAGGGATAATTTTAAAATCAAGAACCCATACTATGTTTTAAGCTGTATTCTGTGTTTTGCATGGAATAAGTGACTGATAAAATCCCACTGACTCAGCTTGCATAGAGAGTATCAATTACTTCACCAATCAAGGTAACCAAGAACCAGTCTTCTTATGAGTGTGTTTTATTCATTCTAAACACATTAAGAATTATTAACAGGGATGTTTAAAACACAGTCTTTAGTTTGAAGAAAATCATTCTCCTGGGTGTGTGTACACCCCATTTTACATACACATTTTAAGAATCTTCTTGAAACAAAGGCATCCTTTTCTCTTCCTTTCAGTGCTCATCATGTTAGAAATCTGCTATTCCCCAAGTTCCATTAATAATGGTCTTGATGTCCCATTGGATTTCCAGCTAAAAGTTTGTCTCTATAGCTGCTATGAAGCCATCTAACTTGACAAAGCCGAGCCTATGTTATCTATTAAACTATCTTAAACTCTAATTATCTGACCATAAAACCATGATTTTATTCTAGCTTAGATCCTGGAAAGACATAAATAAAAATAAGTATTAACAATCTTCTGCCATCTCACTTGTAAAAAGAATGCTTCTCCTAATGTTCTTGACTAAGAGAAGTTGTATTGCAATAACCTATCATTAATATTTTCTGGAACATAAAATAACCCAATAATTCTGCATAATGCATAAAATTTGAATGGTTTTCAAATAATACAAATAATAATTCTGTTTGAACAGGCAAAATTTAGCTATTAGTTTATGTAAAACTGTAAGTCCAAAATAGGAAAATCCTTTTTTTTTTTTCTGGTACTGGGAATCGAACTCAGGACCTTTCGCTTGCCAGGCAGGCACTGTGCCACTGAGCTATATCCCCAGCCCTGGAAAATCTTTAAAAATATTCAAGTCTTAAAATATACATCAGAGAGATATGTTAGTACTGTATTCAACTGAGAGAAATTACCAAAGAATACAGTGTCAACAGCTGAGAATGTCAGTGGCTTTGGGTATACATTTTCAGCTCCTAGTTACCTGTAGTATCACATGGTAGTTGGGAGCATTGGATGCAAAGCCATCCTGCCTGCGCTGGTACTATCTGCTAGCTGCATAACTTTGGACAAGTTGTAGAACATTTCTATGCCTTACTTCCTCATACGTAGGGTAGAGACAGTAAGATAACATGCCTTACAAAAATGGATGACAAATAAAACAACTACAAAATATGTAAAATGGTGCCTGAAATATATCAAACATTTTTTAAAAGTTATATCTTAGTCTCTAGTACCCTGGCTCCAATTTATTACATAATGTGGAAATAGATGGAATGGGGAAAATGTTGTGTGGTGGAATTAATGTGGAAATTTAGGTTAAAAGGTGAGTTACAGTCTCTGGAGGGCTACTTGCTGTATTTGTGACCCAGCATTATTTAAATACAGTCCCATCTTTTCATGTGTAGAATTCTAACAAACATACTATAAGTATTCATTAAAGTATAACAAAAACTCAGAGGAACTCACAGTAAGTTCACCTGAAGAACCAGGAGAAGCTTGATAGAGAAGGTTCTACTGACAGATACTGTAAAATGCATAGGTGGAGGTGAACATGCTGAAATTTTACTCTAACAGAGGGAAGCAGCTAAGTGAAAACACGAGGAAGAGGAGGACAGTGTGTCTTTGGACAACAACAGAACCACATGTGATCTAATTCACCCCACATAAAAGATGTGAAGATGAGCAACCAGGGTGAAGTTGAGGCTAAACAAGGAGATCCAACCAGGAAGGGATCGGTTTCCCGGCTGGATTGGGACTTCTTCCCATTGGCATTATGGATAGAGTTGAAATTTCAATAAGCCCTTAGCAGGATCAGGTAAATATCATAGAAGAAAAAAACAAACAAAAAAAATGCAAAGTGCATAATGTGTGCAGTCCCAGGACTTGGAGATAAGGCATTCCTGTTTCCATTAAGATTCTAACGTTGTTGCCAGGCATGGTGGCGCATGCCTGTAATCCCAGCACTTGGAGGCTGATGCAGGAGTTTGAGGCCAGCCTGGACTACACAGTGAGTTCAACATCAACCTGGATTATGTAGCGAGACCCTGTCTCAGGAAAAAAAAAAAAAAAAAAAAAAAAAAACCTAGACTTGTTAAAAGCCAAAAGAATAGAAGAGGTATGATATTATGGATCACAGAAATAATGACAAGGTAGGTTGGATCTCAAAACCTAAGGAAGAAAGAAGAATCAAGAACAAATGACATAACTGGTAGTGTCAGAACACATGCTGGAGAAAGGAATGTCTGTTCAATAAATGATGCTGAGAAAACTCATAGATATCTACATGCGAAAGAAAGAAAATAGACCCCTTATTCTCCACCATAGACAAAAGTTAAGTCAAAATGAATAAAAGATTTAAACGTAACAACAGAAACTGTGAGACATGAAGAAAGCATAAGGAAAATGCTTCAGGACATTGGTCCAGGCAAAGCTGTCTGGGATATGATCCCAAAAGCACAAGAAACAAAAGAAAAACTGACAAACAGGATTATACTGAACTAAATATCTTCTATGCAGCAAAGGAAATAATAGAGTGAAAAGAAACATACAGAATAGGAAAAATATGTGTAAACTGCTCCTCTGAGAAGAGATTAATTTTCAGAATATGTAAAGAACTCAAGCAACTCAACTGCAAAAAAAAAAAAAAAAAACTGAGTGAATGACTTCAATAGACATTTCTCAAAGGAGGATATACAAATGGCCAACAAGTATGAGAAAAATTCCCAACATCATGAATTATCAGGGAAATGCAAATCAAAACCACAATAAAGTATCATCTTACCACAGTTTTGTCAAAAAGTCAAAAAATAAAATATACTGGAAGGGTTGTGGAGAAAGAGGAATTCTACACAGTTGGTAGATATGTAAACTGATATAGCCATTATAAAAAATATGGAGTTACCTAAAAGTAAAAAATTTAGAAAAGGAGCTATCAAAATGATCCATACCAGGTATGTATCCAAAGAAATTTAAACGAATTTGTTAAAAATGCACTCACATGTTTATTACAGCAATATTCATAACAGCCAAGATCTGGAATCAGCCATTCACGGGATGAATGGACAAAGCAAATGTGGCATATATACACAATGATACAATAACCAGCCACTGGAAAATAATTAAATTCTGCATTGCAACAACACAGATCAAACTGGAACAATCCATGTCATGTGAAATAAGTCAGACACAGAAAGATAGATGCCACATATTCGCTGAAAGGTTGATCTCAGAAAAGTAGAGAACAGAATAGTGGTGACCAGACCCTAGATGGGTGTGGACGAGAGTGAGCTGTAGAGGAAATGGTTAACAGAGTTGCACAGTGAGATAAACTAGAGTTGATAACAATTCATTGAATATGTCAAAATAGCTAGTAGGATTTTGGATGTTCCTAACACACACGAAAAATGATAAATATCTCAGAAGGCAGATATGCCAATTACTCTGATATAATGATTACACATTGTATACAAATATCAAAATGCTACATTGTACCCCATAAATATGTCTATGTACTCTATGAACTAAAAATAAATATATAAGTACTTATCTATGTGCATTTTATATGCTTATTTTATATAAATAAAATTTTATATAATTATATATGTACACACACATATTGGGTTTTTTTTTTTTTTTTGGGTACCGGGGGTCGACCTCAGGACCTCACATGCCAGCAGGCACCCGTGCCACTGAGCAATATCACTGGCCCTTTTTTTTTTATCGTATGTGGGTTCCGGGAGTCGAACTCGGGCCCTCGCGCTTGCCAGGCAGGCGCTTACGCCGCTGAGCCATCTCACTGGCCCCACATATTGGTTTTTGCCAGGGATTAAAGCCAGGGCCTTCTACAGGTTGGGCAAGAATTCTACCATTGAGCTAAATCTCTGATCCCAAAAAATATATATTTTAAGAAAGAGACAGATGCAAAAAGAAGAGCAGAAAATAAAATCAAAGAACCCAAAAGAGGTTGATCCAACTAAAGAGGACTCCTAAGCAACCAACTACAATGCACTGCTTTTTCTAAAATTTTAATTATTTTTTCACTTTTATTATTATATGTCTGCAGTACATAATGATTACATTCACTGTAGGGAATCGGTACACGTACACAACACATCTGACACTGAAAAAATAAGAGGGCATGGGGGAAAGGGGAAAGGAAAAAAATGCACTTCTCACAGGCTACTTTTATGCAAAAAGAACCATGTTCGGGCTGGTGAGATGGCTCAGCGGTGTAAGCACCTGCCCGGCAAGCGCGAGGGCCCGAGTTCGACTCCCGGAACCCACGTACGAAAAAAGGGCCGGTGATATCGCTCAGCGGCATGGGCGCCTGCTGGCGCGTGAGGTCCTGAGGTCGACCCCCGGTACCCACAAAAAAAAAAAAAGAAAAGAAAAGAAAAGAAAGAACCATGTTCATGTATAGTTACGTGGGCTGGCTTCATTTCAGAGGTGACTTTGGAGTTCAGGATTAAGGTCTGGGCGTGGTGTCGCACGCCTGTAATCCCAGCACTCAGGGTGCTGAGGCAGGAGAACTGCCATGAGTTCAAGGCCAGCCTGGGCTACTCAGTGAGTTCAAGGCCAGCCTAATCTATACAGCAAAGCCCTATCTCAAAGAAAACCAAGAAGGGGTGGTGTGACAGAATCAGAAGTGAGAGTATGAAACAGATTTAAAGAATGAGTATAGAATGACCAAACAGGGCTCCTTCTCAGGACAGGGAATAGCCCCATCTAGACAAGAGAAGGGAAAACCGGCTGTGGTCTCATCCCATTATATGAACTACCTGCATCATAGGACATGGCCTCTTTTTCCTTCAAAAACTGAAGCGGTGACCACAAAACCAATCTCCCCTCAACACCAGCCATTTTCCACTCAAGACTGGGAAGGAAGGGGGCAGAATTGCAGGTATAAAGCATTGCACAATATCCCGAAGAGAGGAGTGGGTAGAAATTATCAAAGGTCCTTTTCTTATTTGTTGTTTATTTTTCAAATAAATGTCGCTGCAGGAAAAGGAGAGGACTCTACCACTCCTCAACAACAATAAAAATAAGTAATAAACTCTCAGAAAACTGTCAAGCTTCTTAGCTGACAATATTGCGCGAGCAGACAATAGCCTGACTTTTTTGTCATGCAGCAAGTGAGGGTTTTCTGAGAAGAATGAACAGGAGGAGGTGATGGGGATCAGTCACCCAAACAACAAGCTCAGAGCCCCCATGCTATCTATTTTTAAAGCAATTCACAGAATCAAACTATCTGCCCTTGAATAACACATGATATATCGCTTAGCTTACAGTTGAAGAAAAGGGAGTGATCCTCACTGATAACAGCAAGGAAACTCAGAGAACGGCAAGAATATACTTCTTGTTGACGGTAAGACTTCAAAATCTTACATTTAGCTCTACAGGCCACTCTTGAAGAGAGCTGCAGAGAAACTGTGCCACCTTTAAAAAAAGGTGAACAGAAAGTAAAGATCTGAAACCAGAGCATAAGGAGAGCACCTGCTGCTTGTGGACGAGAAGACTCAAGGGAGATCAGTGCATGATAGAGCCCATCCTTAGTCTTCCAGCCTCATCTCTCTGGCCCCAGTCCCTCACTGCTATGTCTTGTTCATTGCCACATTATGATCCATGCTAGGCACCCAATAAAGATATGCTGTATAAGCGAATGAAAGTCCACAAAACAGCTCTGATCTTCCTACCCCTTGAAGATGGTAGATTCTGTCTTGCCTTCCAGTCCCTGCACAGAGATTATTTTCTCTGCCTGAATATTCCTCCCTACCACTTCACCTTGTGCTATAACTCTCCTGACCTACATCTTCACGTGCACCCACATCAAATGAGCATCAACAGATTGGCTGAATACCACTATTAAATGCTATCGCTCTTCCACTTTCTCTTCATAGCCCTTGCCATGGTTTATAATTACATATTTGTTTGACTGATCAATGCCTATGTTCCCAACTACATTAGAGGCTCCAAGAAACCAAAGGCCATGTTTATTTTGCTCACGATTGTGTTCCTCTGTACCTAGACAAGTTCCTAGTATGTGGTTGTTACACAATAAATACAGAAAGGTATCAACGAACCAAAGAAGGACCCTTCCATAGCAACAGAAAAATGCCTGCCCTAGCAACACTGTATTTGCAAGATATTCTGTTCCTACCCACAAAACCCACTGAGTAGAGCCTAGGACTCTTTATGACCAAAATCCTAGAAAACCATTTAATCAGAAATGGACACTTTTTCCTTATGAGACAAGTCACTTTTCTTCCCAGTACTTTTGAGAAACTGAGTCAGCCTATCATAATATGCAATAAAAGTAGAAAAGAGAACCTACCACCTCACAGATCATATCAGCATGAATTATTAATTCATACAACATCATGTGCTGGGACGGCTTGAGCAGAAACAAGAATACTAATGCTTTATTAGGGGAATGGACCCTAATACAGCCTTTATATAATTTGGCAGGACCTAAAAAAATTGAGTGTGTCAATGCACTATAACCAAGCACAGGATCCCTAGCCACAAACCCTGTGACAACTTCTCCCTGTCCTCAAGAATACTTGTACAGAAAGATCAGGACAGCCATGGTTATATGAGAAAAGGTGACTACCTCATCTGACTACCTCCCATTGAGGGACTTCACTGGAAAACAAATCACTGAAATACAACGGAGACACACTCTGGATGACTCTGCAGTGTTGGAAGCAGCAAACTTCTGGAGAGTCTGCACTGTGAATAGATCTCTACAAGATTATGTTAATCATATATACCATGCAAATTAACATACTTGATGAAACTCATTAGTAATAGTAGAGCAGGGCTTCCCATTCTGTAGGCCTATTGGAGTTTCTCCAGGGGCCCTGAACTTTGTATATTCATTGAACATTATTTGTGTATGTGATTAACAATATACTACACATTTTTGTAAAGGTACATATATATATAATTATTTTTTCATCTGCAAAAATATTTTAACACTAATGCCTGTGAGCCATTCAAATTAAACAAAATAACTCACACAAATAATATCTGATGCAACATAAATCCTCTATAAATGTTATCTATATACCATCATTAAATAATACAAATATTACTTAATTAAGACAACAAATAAACTGTAGGTAAAAAATAGGACGAGATGTATACCATATACAGCAATATTTACACAAAAGAGTAAGAATGAGATGTACAGAGTCAGACTGCCTAATTGTGAATTCTGGCCCAGCTTTTAATTCATCAGCTAACTTAGGTTTTCTTTGCCTCAATTTTCCAATCTATAAAACACAGAAGATTTGAGTCCCTGCTTCATGAGAGTTTGTTGTGAGGATTACAGTACTTGAATACATTAAAAAATTTGGAACAGAGCTCAGCATATGGGATGTGGCTGATAAATGTTAGGTATGATTATTATGCTAATGAAAACAATTTTATGTATTTCTAAAGATTCCTGTATACATAAGGACTATTCTGAACACTAAGCAGAAATATGTGGGATAGAATGGCAGTTGGAATAAGGAAACAAGATGAGGCAAAGAAAAACAAAGGAAATCAAAAACAAAAGGAGAAAAGGCTCAAGGACCAATAATAAACATTTACCAAGCTTGAGTTAATTCAGCCCAATGGATCTGCTGTATAGAAGCAGAGACAACAGGGATGTTCACGGAGTTATGTAGATGGAAGTGCAGCACAGCAAGGTCTGGAACTCCTGGGTCTAAAGACTCCAGAGCTACTGACACCTACCTTTCTTGCTTTCCTCGTTCAGATTTCCTAACATACAATAAGCCAAACCTTCACTGGACTAAAATGAAGTCAGTTTTTATTTTTTGTTACCTTATAATCTTTGACTAAGAAAAGTCTTCAAGTGGAAACAAGTTAGACTTGCTCTGTGTTTTACTCTCAGAAGGCATAATATTTAGGAAGACAGAATCCAATGTAAAAAGCCATGTTTCCAACACTGGGTTCCACCCGACATATGAACAGGCTTCAGGGAGTAATGAGTCATTATCACTTTGAATGTGCAAGCTGAGTTTATACAACCATGATCCAGTATGCAAGCTCTAGATCGGAGGCTGAACAAGTTAACTTCCAAGGTTTTGCAGGAAGGCATGTTTGTAGGATTCACCGAGATTTTTATGAATATGAAAAGTCCAGGGTATCTTAAGAAATACTGCAAAATGCATTTTTATGCAACTGTTGGAGGCAACGATTAGCACTACCATTAGGCACTTCTTCTCATTTATAACACACACCACAAAAATTTCAAAAGGTAAGATCTGTCCAAAGTCCTGCTGAATGTCTTAGGAAAAACTAACAGAAATCACCTTTCTTATTTGGACACATATTCAGTTAGCACTATCTCAGTAGCAAATATTGGATAAACCTGCTGTGGTTCATAAATAAATTAACACTGATAGACTTACCTATTCTGTGTCAACTTTCATAAAGTCATCTCAAGTAACCCTCCTAAGAAGGCAAGGAAATGAGAGTATTATCTCTGCCATAAAGACCAAGTGAAATAAAATTCGAAAGGAAAGAGTTTGCCCAAATTCCCAGATCTCATCAAGACAGGATCATAACTGAACCCAAGACATTTGCCAACAAGCACTATAATCTTTTTACAACATACCATAAATAACTCTGATGAACACATCACATACTATTAAAGTATAAGGCCCTTTAAAGCCAAATCCTACGACATTCTCCTTGGGACTCTATAGTTCCAGTAATCCAGATTCCTTTTGTCTTGAGTCAGCTTGTAATCCGAACCTATTGAAAACACTGAATAGTTAGAGCACGGGACAATCTGCAGTCTATGTTCCTATGTGGTTCAGTCTTCAGCAATATCTCTAAAACCCAGGGCCAGGGTTGAAAACTTGATACAATCAAATGAGAACAAGGGCAGTAAATGCAACAGAAACAGCACTGACTCTAAAACAAGAGAAGTGCGTTCCTGCCCCTACTCTACTGCCATATGGCTACAGGAAGATGGGAGTGTCATTCCTGCCTTGGATCTTATTTTCTCTCTACTTCCACAGAATCAAATTGTACTGATGTGCAATCATACCAGAGAGCAACTGAAACCACAGTCTCTGGAAAGTGAGAGTATTTTTGTAAAAGCTTCACTGAGGTACACGGGTGATAGCACAGATGATCTGGGAGGATTATCTCAAGATATTCTGAGGTTCTCCACCCAAAAGATTCAAAGACTTAGGCCACTCAGGACACAATTCCCATGTCAGAGATTCTGACGAGATTGGCAGCACATGGGGTATTATTATTACTGACCCGTCAGACTTTCTGAAGCCTCAAGTGTTCCAGAAAACCTTTCTAAGTAAAATAACCACCGAGAGAGACAATTCTCTTCTTCCACTAGTCCTGTGGTCAACAACACCTGCTTTTTAGAAAACAACTATGAAAATGGGGTCCCAGCTCTACAGTAAAAACATTTCTAGAAAGCTTAGAAATGAGAATCAGGGCTGAAAAGGACATGGATTAAAAAAAAAAAAAAGCAAAAAGAGACGTGAAATCAATCACTGTCTGGTCATCCTCTACACCATATTACTGCTTGGCCATAATGAAAGCAAAAAGGATACCAAAGGGTTTTTGAAGAAGTCAGAATCAGAGACCAGGCATGGAGAAAAGCAAGGAAGACAACGGCTTCTGACAAACAGCTACTGACAAATCTTGGAACGAGCACAGCACTGGATCAGTCAGTGAGAAATTCAGGAAGCTCAGGGAAATGAGGTTAGAAAAGCCGAGTGGGGCTAGGTTTTCTAAAAATAAAACAAGCAGCAACAACAAAAATGAAAACCCACAAAAGATTTTCAGATGGTATTGTAAAACCAATCACTTCAGAAGCTAAAGACAGAGTAGTTAAATATCACGAACAGTAACCAGCAGGTTATAAAGATGCTTCACGAAGGAAAAAGTGGAAACACGATCTATGGGTGATTTCATGATGTTTTTGACTCTAACAGTCCCATTAGCGCAAAGTCTGGAAAGCAGCAGAAAGGGACATGTTTAAGAAAAAACTGAAAGCCACCTGCTACTTTCACTGGTTCATAAAGGCCATGTGACAGTTGAGTAGCAAAATGAAGCTAAAGTTGCGTGCTCAATTCAGATGATGGACAATGCCAGCACGTGTATGAAAGACAGCTGTTTCTACTCCTGTCGGGTGTACCCTGTAAGATTTTTAAAGCTAAGCACTGTCTAGGACAAGACATTCCTAGAATTAAGCACAAAACACATGTGCAAGGCCATTGCCCTCAAGGAGATGATGAGAAAGCAGTTTTACTGAAAAACAAAAGCATTAAGGTATGAAAGTGGCAGACAACACCCCCTCCCTGCTAAGTGGGACATGGAAGGAGTAAATGAAAAAATTTATTATGAGAAGCCTTTAAGGATGATGCAACTCACAGCAAATTACATTTACTCTACATCACAAACAACAAGGAATTCTTTATCTCCTTAACCTGCTGTGTGTGTTTGTGCATGCACGCATATGCACACACGCGAGTCCATAATTTTTAACTATTTAAGCCATTATATATTTATTTCTTTATAGTCTATCATTCTCTCTCTTTACACCAAAAAATCCACGAATTCAAGGATTTTGACCCTTGCTTATTCAGAGACTTAAAACTTTTTTTGGCATGTGGCTGCTTCTCAAACATTGAACAAATGAATGAATGTATGAATGAATGAATGAATGAATGAATTTCTCTTTTCTTTACTGAATTTTTGCTTGGTTCTCTTCTGTCCTAAAATTGTAAGGACATTCAAGTTCAGGTGTACCATATATTTTCCTATTTAATATACAATTAGGGAAGCAAAAATAACTTTTTGCTTTCAGGTTTAGAATGTCAATGCCTAGCTAAAGTTATAAGTCTGTGCGGTCCATAAGAGTGCTTTAATTTCCCAAACTTTACCAATATACTTCTCATCGTTTCAACACATGCATGATTAGATTCAAACCAATACACACAATAGGTTATTTGTATTTTTGGAAGAAGAACACAGCTCAACCATAACAATGCTGAGCAGAACAAAAATATGTAGTTTGAAATTATTTAGCTGTTCTCTTCACAAAAAGTGAAAAATGTCTGAATTCAAAAGATGAAATTTCCAGGTTGGAACATTTTAATGAAGGGAGGAATAACACAGACTCTGAGCATGTTTGAGGCAGATTCAAAAGGCGTATTTGAAAATTATGTACTATATTTGCAGAGTGAAGTATCTCTCCTTAGCACACATCCTTTATACACACGGTGACAAAATTAAGGGCACCCCATCTTCTGCTGAATGAGAGAGCTTATTAAAAGTGCTAGTGTGAGCCATTTCTCTTTGTTCCCTGGAGAAGAGCTAAGGCATGAAAAATACTTTGTTAATGAATCACATTAAGCTTGTGAATTTAAAATTTTAAGTCAGTAAGATTGATAAATTCAGGTTCTGATGGTAACACAGTTCTTTGCTGTCGTGCACATGGTAGAGCTATAACAGGAATACTTGTTTCCATCTTAAGGACTGAAGAGACTTGATCCAACTCTCTGATTCAGCATTGCTAATTAGGAATGTCAGCAAAAGAAGTTCGAAGTTTCTACAGTCAAAAGGTATGCACAGATCCTCCTCCCATTTTCTCTTAGCCAGGGGGGAGAGAGTCACAGCCTTTCATACCTGGCCAGTGCTTCAATTTACAATACTCTTTTACCTAATCTACCATTTGAAGTGAAGAAAATGCAGACCAATATTCTCCATATTTGATAAATGAGAAACGGGGTTCAGTGAGATATGTGACCGTTCCACGTCACGGACCTCACAAGTGATAAAGCCAGGTGTGGAAGCTGTCCAGTTCTGTGGTTTTTCCTTGTACAATATGGCCTTAAATTGCAGCTACACAAAGTAGGCAAGTTCACATTGCTTGCATTATTTGAGTCACAAACAGAAGTAGTCCTTTTATTCTTGTGGCTAGTGAAAAATGAGAGAACCATTAAGTGGAGCCCAAGTACACAAATGGTTTCTTCTTTTTGCAAGTATTAAGTGTTACTTTGTGTGCAAGAGTCAATCATAAAAACACACATGAAAACAAAATTCAAGTAATGAAAATCAAGTTCTGATAGGAAAGATCACAAATAGGAGAACTACAACTTGGCTTTTAGCCTCTATCCTGCCTTTTGAAACAGATGAAAAGTTTGTATTGCTGAGAGTGCTTTTATAATCTCCAAAATGGTTTTCCAATTAGACCCATAAACTCAAACGTGTTCTAAAGCAAAGAGACTCTGAACCTAATCAGAGCTCTTCTTTTTCTTTACAAAGCCAGGTGACAGTCTCAGGACAAAATCAAACATCTTGATAGGCTAGCTATCAAATAAAGGGCTATGTAAAAATGTATACACTGAGTTTCATTCTTAAATTTCAAAAATTCTTCACAATAAAGTTTGAACTTTTGGCCACATAACAATCTAAACATGAAATGCAAAAAAAAAAGAAAGAAAGAAAGAAAGAAAGAAAGAAAGAAAGAAAGAAAGAAAGAAAGAAAGAAAGAAAGAAAGGAAGGAAGGAAGGAAAGAAAAGAAAAGAAAAGAAAAGAAAAGAAAAGAAAAGAAAAGAAAAGAAAAGAAAAGAAAAGAAAAGAAAAGAACAGAACAGAATACCTGTATCAGGAAAAATCAAGGTGATACTTCATCTGGTCTCATGCTACAGATTTTAGAAAATCTGCTACTGCCCAGGCTACTGATCTGCCACATTAATATGTATATGTTAGTTTCTACAATAAGCATCCACTACCTAAGTATCTAATTCTGCCAAGAGTGACAGAGAAATGATCAAGGGATAGTAGGGGAATGGACAGTTGTGAGAAGAGATTAAAGACATAATAATCCATGAGAGAAGAGAAATGAACATAACTGCACACTCTCTCTGAGGATGGATCAGCCCTTATAACTCCCACTGTCCCTGGATTATGACCCAGAGATTCAATCACATTCATCTATTTAGTAAACATATTGTTCTTTCCTAGCATTGTTCCCATCCATGCAAAAATGCACTTCATTGAAGATCAGATGCAATACATCTCCAGGAAAGCCTAATGTCCTTGATCAGAAAAGTAATATCTTATCTCTTTCTGCTGTTCCCAACAGGCATTGCCTAGAGCTTTGTTAAGAGTCATTTCTCATATTTTAAATGCTCCCCCATGAAATTATTAGTTTGATTTTAATAACAAACATCAAGTCTTACTAATCTCTATGAACCCCACGTCAGCAGTGTCAGTGGTTGGGACAAAGGAAATTTTCAGTAACATTAGTTAAATTCAAATACTTAAAACCCTGCTTCTAAAACTGGCTGGCATTCCGGATTTTATTCTTTCTAATTGACTCAATAATTTGTTCATTCACTCATTCAACAGTAATTACTAAGCACCTCTTTCCTCCTATGCATTGTGCTAGCCCCCTAACGTACCTGGGCACACCATGGAATTTACAGTTGAGTCTGGGAGGCTGAGATCAAACAATAGCACATATATACAGTTAGAAACTATGATGAGCATTACAAAGGATAAAGTTGGGGGATCTGAGCACTTTCCATTCAACTCTATCTTTCCCCTTCCAGGCACTAGGTATCAGAACACAGACAACAGTGATAAAGAGTCCTATGAAGTCCCCTAACCCATGATGAATGCAGATCCATTGCAGCTTTGATTTTGTTAGGAACTTTAGCATTACAAAAAAAAAAAAAAAAAAAAAAGTGAATGTTCAACTCTAACCTCCATCCATGCTTCCAAATTACATCCTGATGGTAGGCTGTGACACATACACACCTGAGGATGGCGGGGGAAGGATATGAATCTACCACAGTGGAAGATTATACCTGCCCTAGGATCTTGAATATCTGGATTCATTCCTTGATCTAGAGCACACTAATTGTTGACTCCCAAGTTACCCATCTGTTAAATGGAGTTCATGATCTCTGCAATGTCAATTCAACAGAGTCAATGGCAATAATGAAGTGGGCGTGTGGTATAAACACATTTTGAAAAGTTTATATTGTTTGTGCACATAAATATATCAACTCAAATGTCTAACATGCATAGACATGTGTACATACAGAAAGAGGGCACTAGACTTCTCATTACATTATTTTAATCACGCTAATTTTTCACTTGCTCTGTTACCCTTCTTTAGGCAAAGTTTTCTATGCTAACATAAGATGGGAGAGGGAGGTAAGGAGATAAAAAAGTTGCACTGCTTGAATCCTTACTCCCAGAATTTAAAAAAAGACTGTAGTTACACCCCAAAGGTCAAATGGGGCCACTAAATGATGACTCTAATTAACATAACCTCTAGTAAAACTGATGTCAGCAATAAGTATTGGGAAGAGTTCTGTGACTCTAATGAGACCCTGCATTGACATGTAAGGGAAACAGTAGCATAATTTTTACTTTGTGCTTTATCAGCAATCATAAGAGTAAGAGACGTATACAACTACAACAGCACATTTACATCTGGTTTCCTATATAAAGAAAGTTGATGCGAAGTCCTAGACTGCGTGTCTCTTCTCTATCAATCATATAGGACAATAAGAAAATCCTAGAAGGAAATGCTACTGTTTTTTGAGTAGCAGTAAGATCATTTATTAATGATAACATTTAGTAAGTGCTTACTAAGTACCAGGCACTATTAAAAGAACTTTAAATATAAAACCTAACCTTCACAACAACCTAGGAAGCAGGAACGCTTATTATCCTTTACAGAGGAGAACACTGTGGGCCAGAGAAGATCACTAGCTTGTCTCAGATCACACAGCTAGCATTTACTGAACAGGTACAACTTACCAGGCAATATGCTAGAGACAAAGAAGGGTAGGGAAGGGGAAATGCCGAATGGAAACATCCCTGATCCAGAGATGAGCCACACCCTGGTTCTGCCCGAAGAACTTGGAGAGAAGCTAAGACAGGAACATAAATTACTATAACCCAAGATAGAAAAATCTAATTACCACACAAAATGCACACTTAAGCACCATCTCTGTGTTTATGTGAATGTGTGGTATGGGGGAGGGTGGCAGATAAGATGAATTCTAGGCAGAATAAACCACAGAATGAAGTTGAATAATCTTACTCTGCACACCTTGGCACAAGTCAGTTGGGGTTTGATTCCCTTAGGACAAGCCCACAAACTCTTGTTCATTGAAATTTGTTTTCTCTGGGGTTAATGCAATAATAAAGTTCACAATAATTGGACTGGAAGCTTCCCATGGGCAGGCACTATGTCAGTGTTGAATTTTCAGTGCTGAGGATGGTATCCGGTGCATACTAGAGTTAGGTAATGAATGAATTAATGTGTTCATTAGGTAAAATGTGAGCAAAAGAATGAATATAGAAACATGAAACCAGGCATACCTCATTAAGAAGCATAGATTATACTGCAGTTCCTGAGCTCCATGTCCTGGGCTACTAAAACCCTTGCCTTCAGGTATAATTTTGCAAATACGGGGTGAAAGGGCTTTTGCTAGACAGCAGGTGGGAGGTCTCTTAACCAAGACCATACTAGTAACCTACCTGGTCAATGATTTCAAGAATACCAAGAAGCAAAACATAAACTATTGTTTTATTCCCACTATGGCAATTAGCACAGAGTAAACCACAAATGCCACATTTTCTAGAACTTTCTGAAGAACTATAAAGTTATCCATTTGCAGAAGTTTTGATTTTGTGCATGGGGGCTGTTTTGTGAGATTGAGGAAGCAAATGATGGTTGACTTCCTGGAGTGAGTCAAGGCTGTAACCCCCTTTGACTGTATTAATAGAACAAGGGGAAAATTTCCAGGAAACATCAATTACCACAACTACCAAAATAGAAAAGGTGCTGGTGACTTAATCAACAAGTGGGGGGGCGTGCTACTCCTCTATCTTTATCAGGAAAGGAAAATAACAAATCAAAAAAAAATACATTTTGAAATGAGTTGACAGCATCCTTTCATAGTCTGCAAAGTTATTTTTGATCGTATACTGAGATTTCGCTGTAGCAGAATGACCATATATATACCCTTGGTTCATTGTAGTTGACCCAAAGTTCTGAAGACACAATTAGACCTCTCAGAAAGACATTTTCATGAAGTGATCCATTCATTCCTCAAAAACCTTAAGTTAACAGGCGTTCAGTGGGCACCCACTATGTATCAGATGCGTATCTCATAAGAAACAAAGAGCTAAGTAAAAGAAGTAACAACTACAATAAATGTCTGAACCCTGCCTCCGCTGTAATTAATTCTCTTCACTCTGTAGATTCTACTGACTTTAGGACAGAGATGTTAGTTCTGTTCTCTAGCATCAGGAAGTGTAAAGAACCTTACATTCACCTAATAAATATAAAAACCTAACAGACTTTAATCCTGCTCTGAAGCTGTATCTCCATCACTTCAGAAATGGGAAACACCACACAGTTGAAGTGTGTGTAAGCTTTCGGGCCAGGTTACCTGGGTTCAAAGCATAGTCCTACCACTTAAAGACTATGTGACTTAGAGCAACTTACTTCACTGCTGGTGCCTCAATTCCCTCATCCATCAAATAAAAATTAATGCTACTAGTATTTCATAAGATTATAGTGAAGATTAAATAAGACTGTATGTGTGCATGTGTGTGAAACATGGAACAGTGTGTGGGAATTAGTGCCTTAGAAATTTTTACTATTCTTCTTCTTTTTGTCACAATTATGCTAAGATTTGCAGTTTTTCATTGGCCATAGAAATAGAAGCAGCTCTCCTGTCTGCACAGCTATGATTCCGATCACATATGTCAACCCACCTCTGTCTGTCTGCTCACTTACGATTCATCAGGGCTCTGTTCCCCCTGATCACAGTGAAAATACATGATCCACCTGTAATGGCTTGTGTCTAGATGTCCCCCCAAAGCCTCATGAAGCCATAGGTAAGGCTTTTTCAGAGGCGGCTGAATCTAGAGTTTGTGATTAACTCATGGTGCAATTGTAGGATTAAGGGTATGAGTGATACCTGCTCTAAGTAGCCTGGATAAGATATAAGGGATAGAAAGAGCTGTGGTCGTCCTTGTTGCTTTGCTTCCTTCTGTCCACCATGAACTGTTTCTCCTCTGCTCGGCCACCCTGCCTTGGAGTCAGCTGATTATGGACTGAAACCTCTACAAACTGAGCTAAATAAACCTTTCCTCCTTTAACTTTGGGCATCAGGTGTTTTGTCTCAGAAACGAGAAAGATAACTAAGACACGACCCAAAAGGATGTTAAAGCTAGGTGAGCTAATGAATTGCAGTTGATCTGACCCATTGCCTATTTAAATTCAAAGGGGGGCTTAGAAACAGCCTCTACATCCCATTTTCACCCCTCTCTCATGCATAAAACTTTTAACCTAAGGCAGTTCCAAACATCCTTCCTGGAACCCCAGTACTTCGCCATGGCTTTCACACTTATTACAGAATAGAATTTAATTGAAAAGTTGTTATGGCAAGTACTGGTCCATGGAAGCTCATAATAAATCTGATCCCCATTTTTTCAACATGTGTGTCTCCTCCCAAAACTATACCAATGGAGATCTTTACCATGTTCTCTAACACAAAAAACACTATGGCCCGTAATAAGGTAATCGTTAATAAGTTTTGTTATATCCACTTCAACAAGTCAAAATCATGGGATAAATTCTTGTTCTACAACATTAAATGAATATCCACTTCAACAAGTCAAAATCATGGGATAAATTCTTGTTCTACAACATTAAATGAAAAAATGCAGGGCCGGTGAGATGGCTCAGCAGCCTATGCATCTGCCTGGCAAACGCGAGGGCCCGAGTTCGACTCCCGGATCCCACATACGAAAAAAGGGGCCGGTGATATCGCTCAGCAGCACGGGCGCCTACTGGCGCACGAGGTCCTGAGGTTGACCCCCAGTACCCACAAAAAAAAAATGCAAAATAGGTCTATCTCTAGCTAAATACTACAAAAACCATAAAAATATTGGTAAAGACTAAAAAGGGTATGGAGTAATGGAGTTTACCTACTAGAGAGACAGAACTGTAGGTTTATTTTTTTTAAAGGAATTTGTTTTCTTGATCCTAAAAAGTCATTGTGTACATATTTAAATTTGTGGAAAATCTTCAAGATTACCTCAAGTCTACCCCCCCAAAAAAAAATCCAAAAAGAATTTATAGGATAAAATATGTCAGATAACTTCAAGTACACAGCAAATTATCCTAAAAGCCAGAACTTTTCCTCTTGAAGGACACATACACAGGCATCTCAGCATGTCACTCACACAGGGCCACTCATGACAGGAGCTCTAGGGTCCTTCCATATCCATGCAGGCCTCAAGCTTACAGAAAAGCACTTGGCCTCACTCATCCATCAGCAGTATTGAGCACTACTTAGAAAGTTTGTTCAGATCAAAGAGCACCATCTTAATTTCTAATTATTACCATGGGAACAGCCATATAAATAGCTGAACGAGGTGCGGTTCTTAATTTTAAGGAGTTCATATCGTCGTCTTACACCCCAGCTCCACGGTTCAGACTGCCGGAGTCTTTTCTCTTTCCCATTCTGATCCCTCTGTCATCCCTTCTGCACCAATAAGCCCTACCACTCCCTCCTGTGCTATGTACATGGTGCCATTACCCCATCGTAGGCAAACATTCTATTCAAACTGACCATTCCACTGCACAACGCGCCCTGCTTTACCTCCTTACCACACACTGTCCCGCTCTCCATCCTACACTGTATATATCTTCCCAATCTCCGAAACACCACCTATTTCTGGCCAATCAGCCACTGAATACACATTCTACCTCAAAATTCCTTCCAAATGGAAAGACTGGGCCTAGCATCAAGCACTTAACTATTTTCTTCGTTTTTTAAATCTCAAATACACACACACACACACACACACACACACACACACACACTTGAGATTTTCAAATAGCAATTTTAGGTCTTAAGTTTTTGTTGTTTATTTTTGCAAGACAATTAACAGCACTGGACAAATACTGGGCCATAAGTCAATCTACGTTTAGAAGAACATTAAATATACATGTCTGATATAAAAATAAACAGGAGTTATTTATGGGATACACACTGTTTTTCAAGTAATATCTACAGTCTACTGTTATGATCAGAACAGGAGATCTGAAGAATGCAAAATCTGAGAATCAATTACTTGGTTCTATGTATTGAACACACTATATTTATGTTAAATGAATTTATTAATAGATAATAGGTAATAGACTTGTGTACCACCCATGATCTTCAAAGACACACCTTGGGCCGGTGAGATGGCTCAGCGGCATAAGCGCCTGCCTGGCAAGCGCGAGGGCCCGAGTTCGACTCCCGGATCCCACATACGAAAAAGGGGCCGGTGATATCGCTCAGCAGCACGGGCGCCTGCTGGCGGCGCGAGGTCCTGAGGTCGACCCCCCGGTACCCACAAAAAAAAAAAAAAAAAAAAAAAAAAAAGACACACCTTGCCTCCCTTGAGCCAGGAGTCAGGGATCTTGCTGTTCTACTCCTGATAGAAGAGCTTTAAAGTGATAGAATATCTGGGTACCTCAGCTTAGTCACCTATAAAATGGGAAGACTAATGCCTGCCATTTACATATCAAAGAGTGCTGAAGATAAAAAATGACAACTGTGTACATGTGCTATGAATGTAACACACCGTATAATATTAAGGACTTTTTTTGGCTCCCGTCATGGTTAATATTAGGTTTGGGACAGAAGAAGAATGCGAGTTCAATCTGTGGGAATGTTACTGCGGAAGACATCTTTGGCAAGGAAGCAGGTCAGGGAATGAATTTCAAGACAGCGTTACGTCTGTCGTCTGTCGCACGACAACAGAAACATTTTAAAGAACTGGACAGCTGAGTGAGACATGTAAGTACCTCATGCCTTCCCAATGAAAGGCAAAAATGGAACCAAAATTATACACACCCTTTCATTGATTCTGATTTTTGTATTCATTTGCCTTAACTAATTTAATGAACAGAAGTCAGTATGTTTCAAAAGTGATATCAGGAAGAACATTTCCAATATCCCCCATAATATGGAGTACTTCCATCGTTTACAAGCTGCTAAAAATAATGAAATAAAATTCAATAAAATCCCGCCTTAAGGAAGAAGAAACACATTCAAGAATTGTTTGATCTGAAAACACAGGTATTACTTCGTATCTCCTTATTTACTTTCTCACCCCCAGAAGAGGAAAAAATTATAATCACGCTTTATATTGATATAAGTGTGTGTCTCCCAGAAGCAGACAGTCCTGCACAGACATCATTTAATCAAACCTCACCTTATCACTGAGCAGCAGGCAATGGGTCATTATAAGAAGAAAATACAACTGTATAATATAGGAAAGTTTGGAAGAGAAAAATTCAAACATGGTTAGTTCAATGGGGTCAAAAATAGAACTGAAAAGAGGCATGAAGACTTCGTTCTACACTAATTACAGCACTTACCCTACCTAGAATGTCCTGCCATCATCAGCTTCTCCAGGTACAATCTTTTTCTTCCCTCCAGCCGGTATGAATGCTTCCTCCACCTCTATCACTGGAGTTTCAGCCCTATCTTCTCAGTCAGATTAAATTCCCCTTTTCTGGGTTTTTAAATTTTTAATTCTACCCTAACTGCAGTGCTTAACAAATTGTATCTTTTATTGAAATTGGTTTTATATATGTACAAGGCACACTCTTATGCAAAACTGAGAGATGTGAAGTTAGGAACTAATAATCTTTTGTTCCATCTTTTGTGAACATTCGTTCCTGACATAGAGCCTTAAAAGAAGCAGGAAGTTAATCAGTGTTCTTTTCCTAGAGCTAAATCTTGGAAGTGAGATTAGACTAGATGATTTCTAAGTCCTCTACCAGCTATAAAGCCCAAGATGATGGAAGCAGAAGGAATTTATGACTTTAATTCAATCCCATCACTAACCACAAGGAGAAAAGAATGAGTCAAAGTAGAACCGAGTCTCCAGAATCTGGGCCCTGGTTCTCAGCAGCACTACGGCACCTTTCCCAACTTGGGACAGTTGAGAGGAATTGCATCAAATTTACTTTCTAAATCCAAGCCAAGATGGAATCATAGGACTCGTCCACTTGACAGATGACAAAAAACATTTAGCTTAAATAACCATCCTCTGAACGTCAAACCGCTAGCCAAGGACTCATCCCAGTGAGTGAAGAACTTGTTGCTTGGCACTCTTGTTTTTTTATTAGTACATGTTTGCAATTCATGCAGTTTACAGTCATCTTGGGGAGTGATTACATGTACATATTATAGCTTCGTTTTTGTTTTTTTTGTTTTTGTTTGTTTGTTTTTGGTCTAATCCTTTCCCCTCCCCCGTCCTCCTCTGGTTCCCCATCACCTTTTTCATATTTGTTGATATTATTTGTCTCAGCTCATGTTATGGCATACAATGTTTACACTGATTTGAGTTATTAAGGATCCTGTACTGGGCATATCTTTATCCCTCTCATTCCATCTCCTCCTCCTCCCCACCTCTCATCCTTGTTCCCTTGGACCACTTCCCTTTTGGATGAGATCTGTACCCCTGTCCTTTTCTATCCATCCTTTATCATTTTCTTTGTTTACTTTGCCTTACTCAAATGAGAGATACCATATGGTATTTAAGCATATGTGTCTGATTTATTTCACTTAATATTATATTTTCCAGGTGCATCTGTTTTCCTAAAAATGCCTTAAATTTGTCATTCTTTACAGCAGAGTAGTATTCCATTATATATAGATACTTCATTTTGTTTATCTAATCATCTGTTGATGGGTATACAGGCTGCTCCCAGGATTTAGCTATTATGAATTGTGTTGCTATAAACACTGGTTTATGCATGTATCACTGTCATATGATGACTTAAACTCTATGGGGAAGATATCTAGCAGAGGCATAACTGAGTCCTATGGAATTTCTAATTTGGGCACTCTCTTAATAAAATCAAAATGGAAGGTTAGTACTAACCCTAGGCTGGTGCTTGTTAAATGATAGAAAGCAATTCACTAATGGGTCATAAAATCATTATGGTGGTTATCCAAAAAGTTTTAGAAAAATAAAATACAAAAGGAAATATTAGTTTGCGACATATAAAGCAAAAGTATATGCTTTTAAATGACTTTTTTTCATATTTAATATATAACTGTCAATGTAAAATTTATTTATTGTCATCTCTACAAAAAAAAAGGTTTGAAAGTCACTACCATAGACCATAAAGTGCAGTGATACACTTTAATAGCTATGCTGCAGAACTAACTGCTACACACTTAAACAGATTAACAAGCAGGGAAGGCAAAAGTAGGTCTGATGAGACTGATAATACTGTCCCTGGGCTTCGCCCTCCTCTTCCTCTGGAGAGCAATGCAGATCTGCACTGGGCAGACTAGGCTCAGCAATGCCACACTGCCACCACCACCCACTACCACCCCCTTCCTCTTGTGTTTTGGACTTTCAAGTTCCTGTTTAGGAGACAAAATTTCTTTTGTTCCTGTTCACTCTTTGCCTCTTTCCCCCTTTGTCCGAGATAAATTAAAAAAAAAAAAAAAAATGAGGGGAGGAGAGGGGGCAGGCAGTGAAAAAAAAAAAATTACAATTTCTTCCCAGATTTTTACTTATTTATTCCCCCTCTTTTCCTTCCCTCTTTCCTTCTTGCCCTCATCTTCTTTCTTTTCTGTCTTCTTCTCCCTCCCTTCCTCCTCCCATCTCTTTTCCTTCCCTCTCTTATAAAAGGGAGACACAAACCAGCCTGTAGGAGCTGTCACATGGAAGAGCCATGTTGCCTAAGCACTTTCAGGAGAGTTTCAGAATATTTGTCTTTCTCTTCCCTGGCTGAGTGGCTGGGTTTGAGTAATTTTCTCTTTCTCCTGGGGCTGGTTGCTAAGAGACACTCTATTACTTCTCTTTCTCTTATGACCCGATTACTGTGATCAGCAAAGGCGGCATGCAGACAGCATCCTGACATGGCTCATACAAGCTCGCTGAGTCCGGTTACAAAATGATGGACTTTCTCAACCCTCTCACAACCGTCAAACCAAGATTTCCTAAGTTATTTTTCACACACAGAGTCAAAAGATTTCCCCATCTTCCTTTAAAATGGGGGCTGTGATGAATCAACCCTATCCATCATAACCACAGCTGATACTATTATTTTTATTTTTTTTTTTTGTGGGTACCGGGGGGTCGACCTCAGGACTTCGTGCGCCAACAGGCGCCCGTGCCGCTGAGCGATATCACCGGCCCCTTTTTCGTATGTGGGTTCCAGGAGTCAAACTCGGGCCCTCGCGCTTGCCGGGCAGGTGCTTACGCCGCTGAGCCATCTCACCGGCCCAGCTGATACTATTTTTTTTTTTTTTTTTGTGGGTACCGGGGGGACGACCTCAGGACCTCGCGCGCCAGCAGGCGCCCGTGCCGCTGAGCGATATCACCGGCCCCTTTTTTTCGTATGTGGGTTCCGGGAGTCGAACTCGGGCCTTCGCGCTTGCAAGGCAGGCGCTTAAGCCGCTGAGCCGTCTCACCGGCCCCAGCTGATACTATTATTGAAATACATTTCAATAAACCATCCATGCCACCTCCTTAGCCTTAATATTGCTTATCTTTATTTCACAGATAAATATGCACAAGAAAACTTGTTCTCAGTTAATCTCCAGCTAGAATAAGGAGAAAGCTAGATGGGAATCCTTAAATTCTTTCTTGACCAAAGACCTCCAGTCTCTGTCCTTTTTCTGGTGTGCAGAGCTGAAGCAAAGATCACACCTGCTTTGTTTCTAATACCACAAAGCTCCGGACAGAACACTTTAGAACCCTAGGTGCTCAAAGGATGTTTGCTGAATGAATATACAAATGAGTCCCTTAAGCTCTTCTCATTTTTTGAGGCTCCCATCCAACCCTCCTACTAGCACATGTCAGGAAAAAGAAAAAGTTCACAGATTCTCTTTTAATAAGTTCTAATGACCTCAAAATAGTGTAGAAACTTAAGTACCAGCAAAACCAATGAATGTGTAAGATTATCATCCCTGGTTGACAATTCACCATTATTCTTGGAAGACAGAGTCAGACATTCATTCATTTATTTAATCTAACATCCTCCCATCATAAGGTGAAATTGTAAGAAATTTTATTTTACAACTCTTCTTGCCATAACACAAGTTCACATATAATCACCTATAGCATATATTTGAAGACTTCGGGCATCCTATATTCCTCCTCTGATAGATGTATAAACTTTTATTACCAGAACTGTTCCTTCAGCTTAAGGCTCTGAATTCTATTACAAATGAAGTCCTCCTGGAAAGGTTCCATTTTGACATAATTTTACCAAAGATTTAGACCTTACTCTTTTAGATAAGTAGCTAGCTACCCAAATATGTATAGATAGATATCTGTATGTCAATACATGTACATTTAACAAATATTTCCTATATAAACACAGCAGAATAATCACAGAACTTAGATTTAGAGATAGCTGCATTCAAATAAAAGATTCATTATTTTTTCGCTACGAGACTGTGGGTAACATATTTATTATTTCCCTGAAACTCAATTTCATTATCTGAAAAGAAATGTTCGCAGAAATTTCAAATAATGCTATAAAATGATATATCAGATACCTATTATACAGTAGGAACAAATTAAATGTTAGTTCCCTCATAAACTGTATGTACTCGCAAACATGAACGTACCCTTTGCTCAGGGGAAGGGTATCATGATTTAGATCTAACCTGTTCCACGGAAGTCTCCTGTGTTCAAAGGTGGAGCTTTCGGAAGGTGTTAGGACCATGGGGCATTGCACTCATCGGTAGATTAATCCACGGATGATTTAATAGCTGAATGTGCTGTTAGGAGGCAGGGCCTGGATGGAGGAGGTGGTCACTCAGGGAGAGACCTGGAACAGTGTATTCTTGTTCCCAGCCCCTTCCTCTTCCTCTCTCTCTCTCTCTCTCTCTCTGGCTCTCTTTCTGTTCTTTTTGCTTCCTGTCTGCCATGGGTTAAGCAACATTCCTCTGCAATGACCTCCTGCCATGGCATTTCTGCTGTGGATCTAGCTGATCACAAAATAAAACTTCTGAAAGCCCGAGCCAAAATATACCTTTTCTCTTTTAAATTGTGTATGTCAGGTACATTGTCCAGCAATGCAAAAGTGACTAATACAGAGGGAAAGAGGATGCGAGGATATTAACGTAGGATAGGAGAGTTGAGAAAGCCAGCATCTGCGGAGGGAAATGCTGAGGGCATACAGAAAGGACAGTCTATAGCCCATTTCACAATCTAACTAAATTCATGGTGTTGTATGGGAACGATTTCACTACATGCCTTTCAGGAGTAACCAATTTTACGCAACTTCCAGAGCAGAATCATTGTTTCATACAATTTTAGAGCAGGAAGGAAGTGAAGAGACATTGTTCAATCACACTGTTTTATAATTGGGGAAACTGACCCATGACTCACTTAGGCCCAAAGTGGGTAGGGAAGAGCCTTCCCATTCAACCACACTTCCCTCTACTCAGCTCATCCCGTGTGCAGTGACTGCCTTGGGGCTGGCTGTCCTCTCCTCTTGAAGGAGGCTAAAGTATTAGACTTACGATGTCAGGTCATTTTTTTTTCTTCTCCCCTCTGAGTCAAACATGAACAATTCTGAGATTATGTGCAGAACAAACTTCTGGATGGATCCTAGTTACTAGCTAGGAAATTTGGCTCTTTACAGTCTGTCTGGGAAAGAATCACAGGCAATAGTAAGGTGAGGCTTTTACGCCTAGGTCACATGGCTCCCAGCTTTGAATTTCAGCCTTTTGTCCTTCCTGGGTGACTCCAACTATGCCAGTGGTGGCGAACCTTTTAGAGCTTTCAATGATACAAACACCCCGCTGCAGCACAGGTGCCATGGGTTCACCACCACTGCACTATGCCCTTCCTTTACTTGCCCAACCAGCTCACCAGTCTGTCACCAGTAAGAGTCCTCGTAGCTGTTCTACCGAGTGAAAATTTCTTGGTATTCTCCAAATTAGGTATTGGTTTTATCTAATGTGCATCCTCGACCTTGGGCTGTTTTTCAGGGTAGGCAACAATAATTTCAGATTACAATTTCTAAATCTGACTACGTTTTCACAATGGTTAATTTGTACGTGGGCTACATTTAACCTAAAGAAAACTGCATCCGATGAATTGTCCTGGAAACTATAAATTCACCATTAGCAAAATATGATATCTAAAAAAAGTCCTATATTTAAGGGAACTATACTTCTAGTTCTCTGTAAGAATAAAGTTATTCAAAAGCCAAGAAATCTGAGAGGGCAAATCTTAATGATGAAACGGTTTAATGAATTAAAAGGAAAATTCTGAAATAAACACAATCCATGCACCAAAATGTATCTGAATCCAGGGCAGGTATGCGTGTGTGGGGGATGTGATCAAAGTCATCAGTGATGGTGTAAAAATGTTTTCAGTTTTAATGACTTGGTTTCATCTGCTAGGCTTTGAGTTATGCCCCTGCCTTCTCCAGCTGGCACAGAGAGATTTCCAGAAGTTCAGGGCAGTGATCATGCCTTTGCTTCTGCTCTAGACAGCTATGGATGATGCATCACCTGCACTTGCTACCCAGACTGCACATTCTTTACACTTCAAACACACCATGAAGTAAGTCACTAAGTTAAGAGTGCGATGATGACTGCTACCCCTTCATCACCTGAATCTTACAGATTGAGTCTTACGAGTGTTGTTTATTTTTCTAAGTTAACACACTGTAACCTTTAGCACATTTTAACTAGGTAGTGGTGGTGTGCAGTACCCAAGTAACAAATCAATGGTATACATGAGACAGGAAATGTAATGTGTTATTCTACTTTCTTAAAAACAAAAAGTGAAAACCCAAGCACTGGAAGACACTTAAACCCATGCACAAGATAGGCCAGGGAAAGCTACTCAAACACAGAAATTTATCACATAAGTAATTATGATTGTTTTCTTAATAATCTTAATTTTGCCTTAATCCTGCTCATTCTGAACTCTAGCTCTTACAAATTTTCTTCCTCAAAATTTAAACTCACTCAGATCTAAGAACTCAAACTTGTTTATTCAACTATAAACCCTATTTGCCCTAACCAAGCTACTTTATCTAATCACAGGAACTGTTTAACTTCATTTTTTGACCTTTCTGCCCTGTATTATTTTCCACCTAGAGTAAAGGAAATGATATTTTCAAAAATACATACACTAGGAAAAAACAAACAATGATACTACCAAGAACAGTCCTCTAAGTGAGTCAGACAAACTGGCACTTGCACATTTGTTTAGGAAAGTTTTCTATAAGTTCGATATATTCTGTCTACATTCAGTAGCATACTGTCCAGTGCTGGGTCCTCACAAGCAATGATCTCCAAGATAGACTGAATTTATAAAGTTTTAGAGACCCTAAAATGGATCTGTTCAGCTTAAGGGAAAGAAGATGAGTCAGAATGGGGACATAGCAGTATTTTGAAAAGCTTAAAGATCTTAAGGTCCTAGTTCTGCTCTTGCAGAAAATACAAGCTGTAAGGGCAGAACTAGGACCAAAGATAAAACTGGAAAGCAGCCGATCTTACAGTTGACCTGTTCTACCCTAGTGGGGTAATCAAGGGAAAAAAAAAAAAAAAAAAAAAAAAACTGTGTAACAGCATTGGTGTACGCAAAGGAGTCCAACGTCTAAGATGTGCAAGTGAAAGAAAAAGATCAGAATTGTCCAACTAGATGAAGAAAGATGAATTTAAGAGAGCAAGCTCATCTTGAGATTCCAGAGATCATTACACTAGCTAGCTCTGCATAGAATAGCTGCACTGAATTAGGAATACATTTCAGGTTGTTTGGAGTTCTTGTTCTTTTTCTTTCTTTTGTTCTTTTTAACCAGAAAATTCCCTAGTCACAATCTCACCTCTCCCTAAAGTGCATTTAATTTAATGAAATATTTGGGAAGGCCTGCAGGAGAGACAACCCAGGGAAAGTTATGGCTTTGGGTATTAAACACAGTTCTAAAGGCGTAAGAATAAAAGACAGGTATATAAAATACTCAAAGGCCCACTCTGAATGTCTAAGATTTCTAAGACCCACAATACACTAACACCAGAAAACAGCTTATTTTTAGTACTTGAAGTTGTTTTTGAAAATCACCATGCCATTCAACCTTGATTTTTTTCCTGCCACATCTTTCCTGTCCCTTAGCAATTACTAATGATTACGGATCAACATATCCTACAGCAAAAGAAAGCAGTGGCAATGGGGTTGATACAACCTGGGAGGAGAAACGTCCACCTCTACCCTTTAGACAGAGGAAGAGAAAGGTAAATGGGGAATAGGAACGTAAGTGCACTGGTCAAGGTTAGAATGAAAACTCGTATCAGCCCCAAGAGAAAAATGCAGAAGTTACGACTCTCAGCATTTATTGTAAACCACTAGCCATTCTCACTTCCCCTGCCAACAGAGATGACTTTTGCCAATGAGGAAAGAAGTAGTTTCATAAACAATTATCAGAATAAGAAATAAGGGTGGGGTACAAGGGGGCCATAACCACGGTAGACTGCTTTTACACTATAAGATCAACGTCAGGCTTTTAAAAAAATTGGAATTTTTTTCCTTTGAATTTTACTGGAGCTGTTTACAATTAAATCAGGACAGCAATTCTTAGTTGTATTGAAGTAGTTCAACCTTTAATTCAAGAATACAAAAAGCTTAAGAAAATGGACAGAGATACACTCAACCTGAACAGTTAACTTTCAAAGTATAAAAGCTGCCACAACAGCCAATAGAAAGGAGTTCTGCAGAAAAATCAAAAGGGGGTTTTTTACAGTTATTAACTGCTACATTACCATCCTTATCATTATACAACACAGTAGCATATGGGGAGAATTAAAGTATATTTGCGAAGAGTGTCCGGCCAAGTGGGTGAGGCAATGGCCTCCTTGCATCAAAACCTATTGCTCCTTAAGGCTTGCAGAGCTGTCTTGATTAAACACAGCGGCAGGCTCCAGTTGAAGGGACAATTCGTCTTTTTTGAAGGGAGGTAGAACAGAGTAATTGCCAGATGTTTGCAATTTTAGCTATAAAAAGATGGCTGCTTTCCATTCCTGACTATGTTGGATCTTTTTCTTTCTACCCAAGCTATTGTGGTTCACTAAAATAGGCCACTTCACTGATGAATCATCATTCAAAACTGCAATAATGGAAGCAGAACAAATATGACACTTTAAATTCACATATAAGAGTAATAAATTAAAATGCCCAGGTAATAGTTATATGCTGAGCAACATAAAATGTGCGACAGCCCAAAGAACTTCACTTTAGGAGAAGTTATGCTTGGAATTCCTCTTGAGTACTTTCTACCTATAGGGTGAGGTGCACGCAACCTCATTACCCAGCCTCAAACTCTCCAGCTGTAAAATGGGGATAAGTATCCTTGCTGGTCTCTCTCTCAGCAGAAGGAAGCTAATCTACTCTACCCATCTCCGAGTCCTACCTTGTGCACTCACAGCTCTGATGTGATGTGCAAATATGTGTTATGTGAAAATGCAAGAAAACATACATGAATATGTTTAGAAATCATGTATCATAATTGTGTAAACAGTGTACATTATATTGTCAATTTGTTGTACTTTCCAATGTAGTTAACAAAGCCTTTCCTACTACTACCACCCAACACCAAATTCTCTTTTCAGATAATGCCTACTAAATATGGCGAGAGTAAAAATTTTAAAACCTCCTTATTTTTCTTTGTTCTTTTCTTTTCTTTTTTTTTTTTTTTTTTTTTTTAATTTAAGCAGCACCAATAAAAGTAGCTTGAGAGACTAGCCCTTAGGCAGGGAGTCTTACCTTTCTTAATGAATGAGTTAAGGATATCTTTGAGGGTCTGGTGATGTTATGAACCCTTTCTCTGAAAAAAATATGTATATACGTGGGATAAGGTTACATACAATTTCAGAAGACTGGCCGAATCTTAACTATGAATCCCAGAAATGAGGTCCCATGATAAAATTACTAACTAAATTAATTTTTGCTATTATGTAGCTTACAGCATCCTTAAAAATCTCACTTTATCATTTGATAAGTTAAAAGTTTTTTTTTTAATTAATAAAATTAGCTTATTTTAAATGATGTTCATCTATAATGTTACCTGTAATTACAGTTCAATAATAAAAAATTACTTCTCGAAGGTATGATACATATAAATCCTTTGTATTTCCACATGGAAATATTTCAAGTAACATAGAGCTCTTTCTGAGCAAGATGTTATAAAAATTTTTTAAATGGACATATCAACATGTTATAATTCTAGCAATAATAAACACAGCACAAACCAATTCTAAAATGTCAAACAAGAAATGCATTAATGTGGTATAAAAAGACCATAAAACAAGTATTTTTTAAATTGCCAGTATGAACTATATTTGGACGGTTATGATTTTTAAAGTTATAGATTAATACAAACTACAGATTGTGACTCTCCAAGATAATGTTAATATTTTAATTTTATAAATGGCAGCAATGATAATGTTGGCATGTCCACTGATTTTCTCATCATTTTGTGTCAGTTGAGTATTTCACTTAATATTCAAAACAACTCTTTAAAACACACATATCTCCACTTTAAAGCATGAATGAACTGAAAGAGCATTAGGTGGTCCATTAACCTGGTGAGCCCATGTTCCCACAGAATAAAGGGTAAAATAAAAACTTGAATGCGGAACTACCAGCTGTCATCGTTCTCCCTGGACTTGCTCCTCTTTGCAGCCTTCAGATCTTATTGGGCCCAGGTGAACTTCTCCCTGAGTCCTCTGACGGATTAACCAGAGTCGCTTCACAAGCAGGCTTTATGAGACAGCTTCTATTGTGAATTACCTCGTGTTATTCATACGTCAAGTTCTGAAGGAAGATACAAACTGCCTAAGCGATGGGATGTGCTTTTACTTCTTATCTATTATGAAGCCTTATTCAATGAAAATGGCATGAGATGGATCCAAATTATCACCATTAAAGGTACTGAAGTAAATATAGAGGTTGAAATATGAAAAGCGAATCTGTCTACCAGGACCATACGGGGTGGGAGTACTGGATGTTGACTGTCACTTCAAATGCAGATATTGCTACGTACATATCCTATAGCTTGCAAATTTCTTTCCCAGCAAGTAAATTTTTATAGAGGAAGCACTTACTAAAACTCCAATCATGGTAACATATAAAAACAGATCAATAACAAAAATATTGGCAAACTAAAATGTCATTTTAATGTCAATAAAACTATCAGTGATAATCTCACAAAGTTTAGCAAGATGACATAATTCGCTTGAATTAATAGGGATTTCAAGTGGTTATTCTTGGAGGTTGTTCTGAAATAATGTTCCCTTGGTAATGACTTCTTGATATAACGACTGACATAGGCGATGAGGGCTGAGATAAACTAGTTAAACAACTGGGCAGAATCTGTCACAGCCATGGAGACCCACTGCACATGCGCAGAACACAGGATCCGCCAGGACTGCAACTCCTGAGCGTTGTAAGCAGAACCAATCAGAAAAGTGCTCTTTTCTTCATTTGCAACCGGCACAAAACCAAGTGAGTCTTCCATAGGACAATTTAAATCTCATGCCAGGCCAATTGAGTTTTTGATTGGACAAAGGTCCCAAAGCTTAATTTGCACGAAGAAGAAGCCAGTACAGGAATTCCAGATAGGAAAGACCCTTTTCCCTTACCATGGTGGTCACTGTGAGTCTACTCACTGGTCCACTCGGACTCTTCAGAGTGCACTTCTTTTCTATCTTCAATAAATGTACATCCCTAATACTTTTTCTGTGCGTCTCATCCAGTTCTTTGTTCAGGAAACCAAGGACCTGGAAAAAATATCTCCACAGGACCCATCATCTGGTCACACTATGGCTTTTTATATTTTCATGCATCAGACATACCCTTGCCCAGGTGATTCTAAATAATTTTCACACATATTTGGTGAATTTTCAAACAGCTCTGAATAATTATTGAGGAAACAAGAATGAGAAATAGTCTCTCTGAGTAAAAAAAAAAAAACTATCTATCTGTCTGTCTATCTATCTATCTATCTATCTATCTATCTATCTATCTATCTATAATAGCAAGAGTATTATTCAGTGGAATGCTGAGAAGAAGCCAGAGACCTGGAATTAGGAGGCAAGGGTTCAGATTCCAGCTCTGCCCTAGCTTTTCAAGTTTACGTACATCATATTCTGCAGATTGAGGGTGATTATGTCTTTTATAGTGTGGCTGGAAAGGTCAGGTAAATGGTAAAGCAAAGAAGACTTCAGGCACAACACAGACTAATAAAACCATTAAAATTGTTTTGCATTTTTAAGATATGGATCCACCAGAGAAACTATTTTGGTAACAGTAAAAATCAAGGATTAGGAGCTGGAGATACGGCTCAGTGGTAGAACAGTTGCCTAGTATGTAAGAGGCCATGGGTCTGGCCACAAAAAACAAACAACAACATAAAAAAAAAAAAAAGCATAATTATTAGAGAGTGATTAGTCTACAGCACCAAAACTTAAGGGAAAATGCTAAAATTTTTAGGGCTTCTACGTTTATTAGCTTCACCACGAGTCCTCTGAATCTCAGATATTTGCTTATTTCCAGGAACCATAACAAAGTAAGAACTATAATAAAGTTATAGGATACTGTGGTGATTGAACCCAATGTGTGAGAAAGTATTCTGAAATTTATTCACATGCGTGGGCACGCGCACACATATTTAAAGTTGCAACTGGTAATAACTATTTCATAATAAAATACTTATTTCATTGTTTCCTGATTTCTCAGGAACACCTCAGAGTGTGGATAAGTAAAAAAGCAAAACAGAAGAAAAAAATATTTAAGTTGGCTCACATCTCACATTCTTCAGGGTATGTGTTTGACAAGGGAAAAAAAAGCTGCCTTAAGATATATTTGGGAGAATTAAGAGATTTTTTTTCCCCCTCTTCTTTTCTTCCTTAGCATTTTACTCTAAAGCTGCAGATGCGACCGGGGACAGAGGACCAGGACCACCCACCAGTGCTTCCTGCTCATGCTGTAAGATAGATTTTCCCTGGTTTCTACATCTATCTTCTCCAGCTACCCAATTTCCTGAGCTATACCTAAAGGTGCCAAAGCATACCAGCCTATGTGCTTCTCCCCTAGTGAAGTCACCCTGCTCAACTCAAAAGCCACCTCTAGAAGTCCACATCGCTGCTTGAAGACATCGGCAAAGAGCTCCCCAAATCACAAGGGCCATAATGGGCACCACACCCTGCTTCCATCCCTGCCATTCGCTTTGCTTGACATGCCATGCTGGTCACTTTCCTTTCCTGCCTGCTCGACAACTAATTCATCCTCTAACACTCAAATCAGACATCTCCTCCTCTGTGTAGTTTTCCCCAATTCCTCCCATAAGATGTCCTTCAAATTGCTTTGTGACACTAAATTTACACAATGCAATCCAATGGGTGTTACACATCCACCTTGACTGGCGGACTATGAATTATGTTTGAAGACAGCAATGTACAGAGCCATGTAAAGATCAAGTGATAAAGGGTGAAGGCTGGGAGGGCTAAACTTTTAGGAACCCACCACATCCCAGGGACCTGCACTCCTGGCTCCAGGTGCTGTCCTCAGTCCTCCAGGCTCCAGCTGAAGTCATTTGAAGGAATAATGATAAAAATGCAACACTGTGAATTTTTTACAGATCTATAGGTCATTGATTGTTCCAGGGCATAATTTCTTTATATAGTATATTTGCCCAAAGATTCAGGCATCAGATTTATTTTTACAATATTCATAATGAATCCATTTATAGGTGATTTACATAGGCCTGCTGCGACCAAAATTGGCTGAAAATTCAGGCACCACTTCCTGAAGTAACACTACAGAAAGTGCTTGATAATGCAGAAACTTGGGCATCCACTGTGGAAGAATCGATCTTTGGTTACTATTTTAATTCTTCCTTCTTTTGCTGTTAAAATTCCAAATAAATATTTTTGGGTGACAACATATGCAAAAAACTGTGTGTAAGGTAGAAGCACATGAACTGCAGAAGGTTCAAAGAGCATTAAAGCCATCTGCCTGGTCCTAAGATTCTGATCCCTTAAGATTTTTGAGACTATGCAGTGCAGGCTGACTTTGAACTCACTTTGGAGCCCAGGCTGGACTCGAACTCTCAGGGATCCTCCTGCCTCAGCCTCCTGAGTGCTGGGATTTCAGGTGTGTGCCATCCCCTAAGATTCTGATTCTGTGGAACTGAGATACTATGTAGGACTTGTTTTTGTTTTTGTTTTTATGTTTCTCAAATTTTTCTGAAGACTGGCCAGCTTTGAAAGGCACTGGTTTAAAGCCTACATTATAACAGTGATCTTCAAGCGTTACAGGACAATTCATGTTACATGTAAGATGGTACTTTAAGAAATCTATATGTTCAATGAATGTATTTAATATTTACCACAAACACATACTAATAAAAAATAAAAAGAAATCTGTGTTTCTTTATCTCACAATTATTGAACTTTTTATTTTGAAATACAGACTCACTGAAAGTTCTAAAAATAGCATAACCATGTTTATAGCAGCACAACAGATAATAGCTAAATCTCAGAAGCAACCTATACGTCCATCAAGAGACAAATAAAAAATGTGGTATTTACACACAATGGAGTCCTAGTCTGCCATAAAGAAGGATAAATTTGAATCATTTGTAGGAAAATGGATGCATGTCAAGAACGTAGTATTAAGTGAAATAAATCAGCCACACAAGCTTAAATAACATATGGTTTCTCTTATATGAGAAATCCAAAGTATATATAAGTTAAAGAGCAAAATAAAAGATAGATAATAGGAGATAGGGAGATAAATCTTTTACAAAAAGGAAGGAGGAAGATGGGAGAAAGGGGAAGGGAAGGGGGTGAAAACAGAATTAAGGTGTGTTAAGTACATGCACCAACTTCTCATGAGATAGATGATACACAGCTATAGAAAAAAAGGTTTTTAAATAAAAATAGTACAAGCACGGTATGATGGCACACACCTGTAATCCCAGCATTTAGGAGGCTGAGGCAGGAGGATTGAGAGTTCAAGCCCAGCCTGAGCTACATGGTGAGTTGGAGGTAAGCCTCAACTACATGGTGAGACTCTGCCTCAAAAAAATAAAAAATAAAAAAATAAAAAAATGTAAAAAAAAATAAAAATAGTACAGAATTCCACATACACTTTTCCCAGCTTTTCCCAAAGGTGACACCGCATGTATTTAAAATGCATTATCAAAACCAGAAAATTGACATTGTTGCATTAATGTCACCTAGACTTCACTCCGTTTACACCATTTTTAAACTGCATTTATCTGTGTGTGGGTGTATGTGTGTGTGTGTGTAGCTACACACAATTTTATCACATTGATTAATGTAACCACTGCCCCAGTTGAGATACGAGGCTGTTCTCCTGCCACAGAAAGGCTCCTGTTGCTTTCTGTTGATATGAACAGGCACTCCTGACCCCAGCCCCCATCTCTGTCCTTGAGTAACCACATCTGTCCTCCATTTCCAGAGTTCTGTCATCTCAAGAATGTCTTAGAAATGGAATTGGACAACACAGCAACCATTCATGATTGACTTTTTCCATTAAGTAGAACGATTTCCAGGTCCATCCAGATTGTTGCACATTCCAATAACTTACTCTTTTTTTTTTTTTAACTGCTGAACAGTGTTATTGCATTCTATAGACATACCACCAGACTTTGCTTAGACATTTGCCCACCAAAAGACATTTGGGCTTTTTCTAGTGTGTGATTATTATAGAGAAATTGTTGCTATCAACATTCATGTGCAGGTTTTTCTGGGAACACAACTTTTCATTTCTCTGGGTTAAATGCCAAAGGGCACAATTGCTGAGTCACACAAGTATTACATGTTTACTTTTATAAAACTCTGCCAATGTGTTTTCCAGAGTGTGAATATGATTTTACGCATTCTACCGGCAATGTGAGAGATCATCTCTCTTACTTCCTCACCAGCATACTGTACAAGCTTTTATTTTAACAGTTCTAATAGCTGTGTGGTTATGTATCATAACGGTTCTCTACATTTTATATGCAAAAAAGAAATTAAGCTCTGTTCAGATTTAAACTATGCAGTGAGATAGTACTATACATTTATATATTTTAAAATAAAGACGAATAAAGAGCATCTCATCACATAAACCAGCATTAATCACTGTTTTTGAAACCATCTAAAGATTATGAATCCACCACCTTATTAAGAATTTAACAGTTAATTACACTGACAGGTTACAAAATACATGAGATTTTTGTTAACAGTTACACGAACATCTCCTTGTCCTAAAACATGAAATGCACTCCATTCAAGTGTAATCTATCGCTATAGTTTAGCAACAAGTTACCGACTCTGTATCTGTGACACGGAACTGCGGCGATCCTTGCAGGAGGCCATGGGATACAGCTCAGCCTTTCCACTTCCTATTCTGCAATCCTGAACCATCCACCTGACCTGTCTGATTCTAAAACTGCAATAACAGCCCTACCTGCCTCCAACACCTCTCAGCCATCATGTGCAGCATTTCTAGGGAAAGTTCTTGTACCTCCTAGAAATGTATTATCATTATCCCCATTAATGAAATGAAGGATTGTATAGGTGATTTTTTAAGCGTAAACCCATAGAATTTTATACTTCATAATACTGAGGAACTGTGATCCCCATCACTGTGACTAGAAGATAATAATATTTATCAGAGCTTATGGAATCTACTATTAGTAATAATACACTTATATTAGCACACATTTTTGGAATTGAAGTAATTTTTCATAATTTTGAAAAACTATTAGTAATTATATTATAAAGCTATAAAATAAATTTATTAAACAAATAGTTTATAATTACATCAACATTATTATTAATAAGTCACATTTATTATAACAAGAAAATACATTCCAGGAGGGTAAAGATTAGTCTCTGTTTTGCTAATTGCCATTACTTCAGCCCCTACAAGAACCTATGGTACAAAATGTGTTTTACATAAATGACTGTCAGATAAGGATAAAATAGTAACTCCTTAGGGTTGTAAGGTATTTTGCATTTTAAAACATTTTACCCTTATCATTATATTTTGATCCTCAAAACAATCTGGATTATAATTAATGTCACCAGTTACCTTTATAAATTAAGGAGACTGTGAAGTAGAAAAATATCATATGCAAGGTCAAATGGTAAAACTCAGGCTGGAATGTAAGTTCATGAACCATCAAGTCCATGCCGTACCTTGCAGCTTTTGAGTGCTAATAAAGCCTAACTATTGGTAAGATCTGATTTTATCTCAGTAAGTGCAAGTTATTTTTTATGCAAGAAGATTCAATGTAAAGATCAAATTAATAGGGCTGGTGAGATGGCTCAGCGGCTTAAGCGCCTGCCCGGCAAGCGCGAGGGCCCGAGTTCAACTCCCGGAACCCACATACGAAAAAGGGGCCGGTGATATCGCTCAGTGGCATGGGTGCCTGCTGGCGCATGAGGTCCTGAGGTCGACCCCCCGGTACCCACAAAAAAAAAAAAGATCAAATTAATAGAGTTAATATTTGATCTTTTAATGAATGAACAGCTTGTACTATTTTCCCCCTGAAGACCTGAAAATTAAAAGTCATACATTGCACTCTACATCAATAGATGAGGCTCAAGTGTTTACCCTGATCCAGAGAAGGGGCATGACAGTCAAACCTGAGTCTCATTAGAGTTCCTGATATTTCAGTGAATTTGTGACCATCTTCACGGCACACTATGCATAATTATAACAAACATCTGAAACACTGCAACTACTCTTTTGGTTATTGCTGTCAGTTTAACAGACCTATCAGGGCTACGAAAGGATGTTTCCCATTTGTACCTCTAAATCCACAGGTGAGAGTCCACTTGCATGGGAACAAAGACCTCAGGATGCCAAGACAAGAGAACACACTGTGCATGTAAATATTTAATTTTAATTTTTTTAGACAGGGTCTTGCTATGTAGTTCAGGCTGGCCATGAACTCACAGCAGTCCTCTTGCCTTAGCCTCCCAGTTAGATATCACTGTCTTCTACCCAATGACTCTAACTTTAAAAAGAAAAAGGTTTCCATAACAGAAAGAGAGATGCAGGGCTGGTGAGACAGCTCAGCGGCGTAATCGCCTGCCTAGCAAGCGCTAGGGCCCGAGTTCGACTCCCGGAACCCACATACGAAAAAAGGGCCGGTGATATCGCTCAGTGGCATGGGTGCCTGCTGGCACGCGAGGTCCTGAGGTCGACCCCCGGTACCCACAAAAAAAAAAAAAAAAAGAAAAAAGAAAAAGAGATGCAGCACCAAATTTGCCAATATGTTCAAAACAGAAATGGTGAGCACAACACATTTTTACTAGTCCCTTACATAGATTGGCATGGGTAGCCTTTCACCACCCTCAAATATTGCTTCTCTATTGAGAAAGCAAATATGCTCTGCCTAACCAAAATACATGGCTCCACATCACTGATGCTAATTACCCACCAAGTATCAATCACTCAGGACTCATCAATCCCAATGAACCAAGCACAATCTTGCCTCTTGTATAGACAATGGTGGCATACTGGAATGAACTCATCTAGGAACCCTAGGTCCTGCAGGCAGTTCAGTTCCTGGTAACCTAAGGAAAGCCTTTCTTTGTATCTCCAACTGTATTCACATCTGACAAAGGAAAGAAATACATATCAAACTATTTTCCAGTTCCAAGACTTCAGTACGAGTGCATGAAAAATGGAGCTGGTATGAAAGAAGGCAGGAAGGCAAAAAGCGTGGCTACTACTTCCATCATGGGAGAGCCAGTTGTTATGTTGTTCTGACATTTTGTTATAGTTACTATGGCAATCCCATATTATCATTGATCCATCATTATTTCCCCTCCATAGAATGGATTATTAATCTCAGGGTACAAGAAAACACTGAATGATTTAGTAAAATCAGTTCCATCCTAAGATTCCCATGTAATAAAATTCAAATTCATGTCATCTCTCCTGAACTATCCTTACCAGCAATTGAAGAAAACTTGGAAAATAGAGGTCATATCTCTATTTTTTAGAAACATACAAGGTAATGTATTGAGAAGTTTGTGAAAACAGTCATAATTTTGAAATTAATTTCAAAGAAAATCATAGAATAATAAAATAGTGGAGTTATACAAATGATGAGGTTGTATAGCCTCACCTCCAAAAATACAATCCTTTGAAATCAGTAAGAGTTCCAGATATGAATGTCCATATTGCTGCATGGTACTTCAATAAGCTCTTTCACTTCAGGTATTCCACCACTCAGTAAAATGGCAATAACAACTGTTCTATCTAAACCAGAGAGCTACAGTAAAAATTCTCTCCTGAAAATTAACACAATGAAATGTAACTGCTAGATAAATAAAAAGGTTTAAACCAATATAAAGAGTTTCTGGGCCGGTGAGATGGCTCAGCGGCATAAGCGCCTGCCTTGCAAGCGCGAGGGCCCGAGTTCGACTCCCGGATCCCACATAAGAAAAAGGGGCCGGTGATATCGCTCAGCGGCACGGGCGCCTGCTGGCGCCTGAGGTCCTGAGGTCGACCCCCCGGTACCCACAAAAAAAAAAAAAAAAAAAAAATGAGTTTCTACAAAAAAAAAAATCATCTTGCATTGGTACCCTATGGATTCACTTTTTAAAAAAACCTAACATAAAAATATTTTTCGTAAGGAATTTCAGAGATTGGAAAAAGGCAATGCTAGTGCACAAGAAAACTCCAACTTTACAGACTTGAATACTTTACAAAGCATTCTGTATGAGTATTACTGCAATGATGTATATAAATAACATCACCAAATTTCAACCCATAAAATTATTAAGAGAGAAAGAAAAAAGACAGAGGAAAAAGTGGGGAAAGAGGGAAGAAGAAGAAGGAAGGGATGGAGGAAGGAAGGGGGAGAGGGAGAAAGAGACAGAATGACAGAGAAACAGAGAGAGACAGAGAGACAGAGACGAATAGAGTGAGACTGAGATTCTAATTCCTAAAGGGTAATAAAAGGATAATTTCAAAACCATTTAAAGAAAACAATAAATTAGTAAAGTAAGAGAGCTCATATCTGCCAAGAACAGAAAAAGTCACTTTTCTGTGCCATCAAAGTGTAAGGCTTTGTTTCTATTTAGTTGTTGTTGCTTCTTTGTTGCTGTTGTCTTACATTAGAGGCAGAGAGGGTGTCCTAGATTTCAGGGTAAACAATGTTAGGCAGTAGTACTTTAAAGACCAGAAGAAAACTGCATTATCTTGTTTTCCTCATCAGTATAAAAGGTGATGGGTCAAAAATTATAAAAACATATAAAAAGAATTTGACAACAGTGATGCAGTTAACACTAAAATATCTATAAGAAAATAATCTGTAAGGGCATTCAAAGATAGCTAAAGAAACACAAACCTTTACAGAATCAATGAAAAGTAGAACAATAGGAATAAAATTAAAATGATCTACAACATAAAGAGCTACTAACTTGGAAGGAGCACACCCCACTTTTCAGTGTGCAAAAACCCTTGAGAAAAAGGTTATTAGCAGAATACCTTATAAAGGAAAATTATAACATATGGGTACCAAATAAATATAAGTTGATGTGGAAAACATGTGGGTATTTTTCTACTTTCACAGTCAGAACTTAAAATAAGAAAGAAAACCCCAGAGATTACAGACATAATACCAAGGTGAGAAATGTAATTGGTAACCTCAAGGTAGCAGTGGTTAAACAACTCCTGGGCTGAAAAGCTCAAAGAATGGGTATAGGAAGACATACATAATTCAAAATGCAGTTGAAGCTGCATGCTGGATACAGACAACAGCCACAATTCAGAAAACTTACTGGCTACAAAATCACAGAGAAGGTCGCCTCTTCCCTCTAAGCTTCTATTTCCTTATGGAAAAATAAAGCATGGAGGGGGGACATCATGAAAATGCCATGATACAATAATGGGAAAGCATAGAGCTTGGTATGTACAGTATTACATGTTCAAAAAGGTACTGAAAAAGAACAGGGGAAATAACAGAAAATAAAGAAAGAGGGACTGGATCTCTTTTCATCACCCCTACTTTTTCAGCTCCCAGAAGTTTAACATTTTTATGTGTGTTAGTTTTAAATTATGACTTCATGAGTTTGACTGAGCTGTTGACATTGCTTGGGCAAAATATGGAACCTCTTCAACCAAAAAGTATGGCATCATTTATATTGCCCATGTGGTATACTACGGAAGAATGTAGTATATGTACACACATATGTGCAAATGCTCAGTTCATGTGCACCTTCAAGGTCCACTTGATGTAAAATGAATGTGTTATTAAAACCCCTAAAACTAAGGCTCACTTAGAATTATCTATGAGCTTCAGCAAATACGGATCTCATAGATATCTTCAGGCTACTTTATCCTACAAGAGCCTAAGGAAGCAGAACTAGCCAGATAAAGTAAAGCAAATTCCAAGGAACATACTAAGTTTTCTCTACACTGGTTTCTCCTTGGACTATTCCTTGTTGGCATTTTGGAACACTTGTCTAGTGGCAAGTGGGAGGAGCCATTGAGTGGCAGATGCATCACCTCAAGAGAATGGTACAGGATAAGGGAGAAAGGCCCTGAGCTATGAATGAATTTCCAGTTTAGGCTCTAATCCTATTATAAATGTATAACCACACCCATATCATAAGTGAGGTCTTCATTTCTGTATTTCTAAAAGAGGGGTTGATCCAGAATGATTACTTGAGGTTCATTAACCTTTTCTACTCTGCAAATTCATAAGCTTCCATTTTCCAACACAAAGTTACACTGACCAATCACCTATACTGTACTGAATTTTCCTACTCCAGATGCCCCACTCTGAAATACTAGCACTTACCCTCAGCTCCAGGTTGCTTATATGGGTTGTACTTGGGCTTTGGAGCAACTACTGGTGCAAACTTCTTGGGTGGCTGTTGTGTAGACACCGAAATACTGGGAGTCCCAAAAGAATGGGTGGTCTCCATCCGTGCGGGAACATGGCCAAGGGGCTCACCAGTGCTTTTGGGTGGCAGCCAAGTTGGATGAGACATTGTTGAAATCTGTAATTAAAAAGAAATAAATGCTATTTTTATAGAAGCTTGAAAATGAAGGTGACATCTCACTTCATGTTATTTCATCTTAATCCATACTTAATGAACCTTTATAAAGATGCATTATATTATCTGCAAAAGAGATGAAAGAATAAATAAGGATAAAAGAATGAAGAAGGAAAAAAGAGAAAGGGGAATAATCAGAACAAGGAGAAGGGAGTAAAAGATGAATAGGGGGTGGAAGAAGAGGAGGAGGAGGAAACAGGGGTAGAGGAAAGCAGTCCTTCATATTTGAATACCTCACTTCCAATAATTACCTATTTAGTGCTAGGCGCTTTTGGAGAAGTAGGTATGAATAAGAAATCATTCCTAACTTGAAAAAGTTTCTATGTAGGACATTGGAGGAAAAACTTCAATTTTATCAATAATCTATAAAATAATTACCACACCAATTAAATGGTGACGCCTAAATGATATGATAAGTTACCTCAGTGGGATGTAAAACAAGCATTGCTGAGATGGAGGAAAAGACAAAATAACTTCCTGCTTGCAGCAGAACCGAGAGGAATTCACTGATGAGTGTCATTCAGACTGGGGCTGGAGCACTACAGAGAGTGCTCCTGAACAACAGCAGTCAAGTCACAGAGGCAGGAAAATGCATGCACTTATGTTTAGTGCAGTTTCAGGGGCAAGAAATAAAAATAGCTTGCAAAAGAAGTACAGTGTGTGGAACCAAAATGAAACCAAAGTGAGACAACTTTGCATGTGGACCTGAGGACTTTAAATGTGTGTTCGGAAGACAGGAAGGACACACTAAACACGACACTCTAAAATGATCTTTTGCAAAAGGGAAAGGGACCAAGGGAAAGAGGGAAGAGGGAAGGAGGGGAAAGGAGAGGATGAAAACAATTAAGATGGGTTATGGACCTGTATCAACTCCCTATGATGAATGTAATCATTATGTACTGCAAACACATATTAATAAAAATAAAATAAAATAAAATAAGCACTCTGTGAGAGCAGCTCTGCTCCCTACCAAGAGGCACCTAGAAATGGGAGGAGGGGACACTGGTTGCCACAATGCCTGGAACAAGAAACAGCACAGAATTATCCAACACCTATAATGCACAGATCAGCCCTGCATCACGAAAGCAGAAACGATTGCTATCAAGAGCTCTACTGAGCTGAGAGCATTTTGGAGTTTTTTGCTTTTAACTACATTGGGAGCAACAAGGCCAGCCTACATGCTGTTCTGATCAGTGCATACACATCATTTGAAGAAAGGAAAATGATGTCTCCTTGTAAGATAAGCCAATCACTCCTCCAGGCAGCCTTCCTGCTGGGGATGAGCCACACAGAGTGCTGCTAAGGACAGCTCTCCAAGCCTGATTGCAAGAGCTCTCCAGCACAGGGAGGCCCGGAAGGTGCCCTGAACCACTCCCAGCCCCAAATCCAACTAGTAATTTATTAATTGAACTGAATTAATTAAGAGGGCTACATGATTACCTCCAGATGTCTGTAAAGACAAAGAACACAGGAAATGCAGGGAAAAATTAAGGCCTCAGCACATGACACAACAATAGAGAGAGGCAGGGAAATGAGGAGTGTTGGGACACAGCGTTACCCACAAATTAACATCGGTCCACACCATGGATGAGTGGCATGACCTTGAACTCTCCAGTGCCTCAGATACCCTGACTCAAAATTAAGACTTAGAAAAGCCTGTCCTCCTCAACTCCCAGAGCTTTTATAACAACCACTGAGACAATATTAAAGTGCTTTATATACTGTACAGTGCTACATAAACTGAGTGGAAAGGAATCCCTCTATTCTCATATGAAACCATTGAGAACTCTATGACCATCTTACATGGAGGAAAAGAAAAAGGAGTTGTAGATTTCTTTATACAAGAGGATAACATGAAATTGGGAATCAGGACACATATCATGGAAGGAAGTGATGTCAGTGATTTTTCTCTCTGATTATATACCTCTTTTCTTTTTCTTCTGCTTTTATATGTATATGAATATGTATATGTATATATTTACCTGCAAAATTGAAATATCTTAAAAAAGACAAGGACCATATTTTACATGTTCCTAAACTACCACTAAGGTATGGCACAAAACCAATATGCAGAAACAATCAATACGTGTCTCTTTTACTCATAGTTATTAAATCTGATTATACATTTGTAATCACTGAGAAAAAAAATTTAAGTACCAAAACCAAGCCCATCCCTCAGGGTTGAGATATATCAATTTTGTTTTGGTTTGAATTGAGTCTTGGTCTTCTATCAAATGGGGATGAAAGTATTTTTTTTTCTCTTAACATGACTAATGTGAATACAAACGGGGAATAAAAGGCATCGAAAAGGTTTAGAAGTTTTAGTGCTCTCTATATATTTGTAGTATGCATATTCATTGTACATTTTTTAAGTAGGTTAGACTATCCTTGCAACTTCTCTGTAAATCTAAGGTTATTCTAAAATAGAAAATTTTAAAAATGGGTTAATACAAAATGCAGTGGTTTCTAAAAGAAAGATACATACATCCAGAGCAGTCCCAAGTTACTTATTGACCATTGCATGTTGCTTTTGTATAGATACAAAGACATAGGCAACTTCTGGGAGAGTATTAAAAAATTAAAATTTAATCATCAAATGCAAACCGTTGATTCATAATTGATTCAGTTTTCCCCAGCACAATGATGTACCCTGAGGTTTTCCTCTCATGGAAATACAGCACCGACTTCTGCAAGGGCCACGTCTGTTTACAGCTAAGCTTCCCAAGCACATTCTCTTGCCATTCTTCTGCATGTCAACATGACCCAGGGGTACCATTCCCACAATTCATAATGAATTCTCATGAATTTGAAGTCCTGCTCACACTATGCCCACTTTTGGCATACCATTTTCTTCTCTTCACTATCTTCCAAGCTCTCTATGTTTATATTGTCCCACTCCAAGTGTCTCCAAATCTATGAATCTGTCCATAATGCTTAATTCTAGGCTGTTTTACTACTTTTTCCCATATTTATAATAATCTGCAAAAGAGCAATTTATTCAGTTGTATATCTGCCCCAATAATCTGGAACCTCTGAAGTAGTCTCACTGTGCCAACATAATGCCTGGCCAAGACCCTTAGAAAAACATTTTATGCAAGAGTGGGTTAATGAATAAATGAATATCTCTCTCTCTCTCTCTCTCTCTCTCTCTCTCTCTGTTTCTCTCTCTCTCTGTCTCTCTCTCCCTCTGTCTCTTACTCATACCTGTCCAGAATCTCTATCTCCTTTCTTAGCTTCTACCAATACAATCATTTGTTTTTCATCTTTCTTAACTTGGTGATATAATGAATCATGTTGACAGATTTCCAGATATTGAACCATTTTTGCATTCCTAGAATAAATCCTACAAGTCACAATTGTATTAATATACTGATGAATTAACTATGTGGGGTTTTTCAGAATTTTTGTACATATAATTATAAATAAGATCATTCTGTACTGTTTTTACTTGTGCTTACTTTACTTATTATTGGGTTTTAATATGATGGTTCTGCATTCTATTCCACTGTTCATATTAGTTTAACAATGACCTTGTAATTATCTGATCTTTAAAGGTGAAGCAGATTTCAAAATAAAGTCACCTCAATATGATAACCTTTTTAAATAATTGATACCATATAAGTTCTATAATAATGGTAGCAGTTTTACATTCCTGCTAAGGTGATTTTTCCAGCACTTATATGAGATAGGAAAGTCATCCAGTTCCTCTAGGTTTTACCTCTGCTCCCTTTCAACCAAACTACCTCTTGATTAAAAATGATTTCTTATTTACTAGGCACCATTTAGATCCTGAGAATTACTTCCTATTAGTCCTTGAAGACCTAAGCCATGCACTCCATCCTTTAGGGCAATGTGTTCTGTCCCTACACACCAACAGCACCTGGCACTCTCTTGTCACATGCTCATTACATGTGATCCTGCCTGGCTGCATACTCACCCCCCAGGGTAAACTCTGGAATCTTAGCAAGCAGACGTGCTTATCACTTTATAATCCTGGGGCCTATGTAGTGATAGGCACTAAATAAACATATCTATTAATTTAATATATAAATGAATTTATATTCCTATCACCGGAGCTCCAGATGAATCAGACTCTCACCATTTACTCAAGGAGCTTAACGTCTGTCTAAGGAAGGTGCTGACATGTGTGTAATGAGAAGGAGAGTAACACAGGAACCATATGGGAAAATACCAGACTGAGTCGCAAGAGCTAGCACAGGCTTCACAGGGGAGGCTCTTAACTAGGACTCTGAGCTCAGAGACTCTGAAAGGTAAGGGGGCAACAAGGACAATGACTGGAAATAATCCAGGAACAAAGCAAGGAATGTTTGTGGCACCAGGAGCTGAACTACCATCCCGAGGTAAAGGACTCAAGGAGAAGCATGGATGGGGAAAGACTTTTTTCAAAGATATGACATAGAGAGATAAGAAACTAGAACTTTTATCTTTGGACAAGAATCTAAAAGAGTGAAAACTCAATGTAAGAAAAATTAGACCCCATAGGATGGACTCAAGGAAGGTATCTGATAACTTCAATCATATAGACAAGGAGACCCTCTGGCCCTAGGCCTCTTCTGAGCTATTCCAGAGCGACTTTCAGCAAACTGATCTGTAAAGTTTCAATCAGCTAAAATATAAGACAGTGTTTTCCTCCATTAAAGTCACAGAGAAGGTCTTCCCTTTGAGAAGCGCGTTTGTAAAAACTTCATAAGTATAGTGAATGGATGGATGACCTAGCACATGTCAGATGGGGCTTCTCAGAGCCTTGGAGAGTGGCCCAGTAGAAACACAAGAGGCAATGATGAGAGCTGGTTTTGCTGGACCAAAATGTACCGTGCTCTTATTGCCTCTGGTTCTAGGTAGTATTCACTCTAGGTTAATAATCACCATGAAAGCAAGAAGTGAAAGGGAAGATTCCCACAGAGCTTCTGAAAATATATAACACCACCAGAAGAGGAGAAAGCAAGAAAGACAGCCCTTTCCTAAGCGAAATGCCTACGGTGGAAGCAGTTTGAGAGCTGCTGTACCCTGGGCACTGCTCCTTCAGGAGCTGCATCCCATGCAAAGCACTGGAGGAAAACTAAGAGGTTTCACTTGCTACCTCCTCTGTTGCTCCTCTCGTCCCTGCCCCTAACTATCCCATGGATATAGTAAAGGCACACACTGACAATAAATAGTATGTCTTTCTGAGATTTTCCATACACGAAGTGCTTTTCTAATGGGCAAAGTCTTCCCAGTGCCACAGGAAGTAGCATTATTACTATCCACATTTAGCAAATCAAGAAAATAAGGCTTGGGCCTGAGGGTATAGCTCAGCGGTAGAACACTTGCACAGGATGTGTGGTGCCTGGGTTTGATCCCCAGCCCCACGACCCATGGAGGGGATGGGGGAGACTATAAAAGACTGAATCACTTGCTCAAGATACACAACTAACAATTTGTAAAACTAAAACATGAACATGGAGTTTTTCCTTTTTTGTCTTGTTTTGTTTTGTTTTTCTTAAACCTCAAATCCGTGGTCTTCTGGCAATAGTAGTTTTGCTCTTATTCTCTCCATTCCTGCCTCTTAGATACTAGCAGCTACCATGTCTTCTCACTTTTGGTCCCACAAACCTAACCATAGTGAGCCCACAAGCACAAGCTGATTCAGTCCACAGTCAACAGAGCAAACTAATCAAGGCACAACAGAACGAAATGACTGAAACAGATCATGCGACAACTAAGATCTTCTAAGATGTGTTTTTACCCAGAGTGAAAAAAAGTAGGGCTACAGGTAAAGTGACCACTAATACTGGTTAATTCACTCAGCCTCTCTAACACTATTGAAATGCAATTCACTGCCATACACAAAAATATGTTGTTCATATTTTTCTTTTTTTATCCAAATTAGTATTTTATTCTATAAACATTTATATAGAACACCAAAGTTATAAACAAACAACCAGTACATGGTATTATCTAACATCTGGCGCAAAAGATGAAAACAGTGGCATTCAAAACTACACACTAACCTCCCACGGGATCTTCATATGTGTATGTATGTATGCATGAATGAATGAATGCATGAATGCACGTATGTATTTGCAGTGCTGGGGATGGAACCTGGGCCTTGTGTCTGCTAGATAAGCACTCTACTACTGAGCTACATCTTCATTTCCTTTGTGTAGCGATTCTGAATCAAGGGTTGAGAATAAGTGACTTAAAGCGTTTATATTAATTTCTAAATGACATTGCATTAGTCCCTAGATTTCCCTTGGTGACTAATTCAAGGCCTGCCTCCTAGTCAGTGTTTGCTGAATAAATGAATGATATTAAAGAGAGGGACAGAGATTAACACCACTACGTTAATGGCATAAAAATCAAGAAACTGAGGTACTGTACCTAACATCAGCAGTATCTGAGGGTCAGTTTAAATTTAGCATTCATGTCTCTAGGTCACATTTTCTTCATTTAAACAGGCAGTTACAATTTAAATAACTCTGAAGGTTTTCCTTTATCTTTGTTCTGTACAAAAGTCAGGGCCTTCCTGGAATTTCAAAACTGCTTTCTTAACCACCTATTAAGATGGTACATGTGTTTCCCTCTCTGGGATGCAGCTATTCATACTTTTCTGAAAGTCAGTATTTAGCTAGATGCCTGATCTTCAGAATTCATACCCAGCTTTAATCTTAGTTCTGCCACGAGCCTAGAGTGCAACTTCTGCTCTCTTTGGGACGCGGTGTCATTCTCTGGACAATGTGCTAATTGGATTAGATTAATACTTACATGCAACCTGCTCAGGAGCTCCCTCTTAGGAGTTTATGAACAAGCCTGACTGTAGAACTGGCCCACACCTAAGTCAGGCATGGAGAGTCGAAATCATCTGTAATTCTTCCATTAGCTCAACAGTGAGGAAGCGCAACTCTTTCTTCTTTCTTTTTTTTTTTTTTTTTTTTTTTGTAACCCGTTTCCCTGACTCTTCAACGCTCCCCACTGTGGGAGGGAGTCTTGGAATGATCTCAGAGATTACCAAGGTATCAATCAAGATTTATTATGCACAAGTAAATAAGCACTTTAGGCAAACCTTTTCCAAATGGCGTAGGTAAGTCCCTACCAATGTAATTACCAAGCAGATATGCTGTGGCATGCGATGGAAGCGTGGGAAGGCAGCGTTGAAGAATAAGGCAGGCTGAAAATTACACACAATTGTTAGTTGAACAGCAAATGTAATCACCCTTACTCTGAAACATCAGGTCAGATAGAGCTGAAAGAGCAAAGCAGGATCTGCCATGGCTGAAAATGTCAACGTATTCACTCAACTTCTCTTTACAGCCCAACACTGGCTAAGTGCCCCACTCTCTGTGTGGACAGCTGGCATTGCTCAGAGGGGGTAACAAGAGAACCACTCTACAGAAATGCCAAGCCTTTATATAGGCTGTCTGAGAGACACTTGGAAAGATTGGAAACAGCACTAGACATAGATGCACAGGGCTTGGGTGTAATTTCTCACTCAGTCACTAATTGGCTATATGACTTTAGTCCCCTCACCTCCTTGGACCGTGATGACTCTCCCTATCTATAATTAAAGATTAGATACCTGTTACCATTCCTTTCAACTTTCATCTTCCAGACTTCTCCTGCAAGTCCACACATTGAGTGATCCAAGGTTTCTTACAAAACTGTGTTCTAACTCCCCACAGACTGTGGACTGTACAGTGGAGGAAGGGACTTGGTATCGACAGAAAGCAATGCTGAACAGTGTATTCCCTATTCCTGGCAACACTGCGGATGACAAGAAAAACCCCAACTGCCTTTGTAGGTCCCAAGTGAACCTAGAAGCAGCAAGGAGGAAAAGGATCAGGTCCAGATAAGTAAATGCCATCTCTGATAAGAAAAGAGACATGCTCTTAAATCTCACTTCAGATTTACAATGTCACCTGGAGATTAAATAATCAACCCTGACAGGGAAACAATCACACTGGAAGACCAAGAAAAGGTTAAGGAGAAAGTGGAACAAATACTACCTGGCCTTTTATTTACCACAATTTCTATTAGGCAAGGAAAAAAAAAAGTCAAGGTTGACAAGGGCTGAGATAATCTATTCAAGAGAATCCAAGCTAGGAACAACCTTAGAAACGAATGTGTTTCTTCTAATTTGTGTACCATATTAAAAAAAAAAAAAAAAAAAAAAAACACAAGATTAGAGAAGCTGAAGTCTTGTGCAAGGGAATACAGTATCAGAACATGCCAGAGGCTAGATTCAAACCCAGGTGTTCTGCCTCCAAAGAGTATTACCAACAGGAAACAACTGATCAACTCTGCAACACTATTGATTGTTGGATGGTAAGTAGACGGAGTGGATAAAAGGTATTGAAATGGACATAGGAATAAAGAAGCTCTCTTCCAAGCTGTCAGCACCCATGCCATTGAAAATTAGCACGCATTAACCTTGTACCCCATGTCACATTTAATAGCAATGGCTCCACTTGGCTAAGTGACCAAGAAACTGTTTATTGTCTCAAAACTTCAATATCCCCAGCTCTGAAATAATAAACGATTAGCAAGGTGATCTTCAAAATCCCCTCCCATAACATTGTATGTTCTATAATGGTGTAAGTCCTTCATGGAACATCTCATGTTTGCAAAAATACAGTCTTACAGAGCTTTCTTCAAAGCCTCTGATTCTAACAACAGGCTGCTTTGCTGTACAAGGCCAACAGAGAGACGCAAACAATAGCTTGAGCTCTTCTGAGCTCGGTAAATCTACTTTCGAAAGCTGAAATCCCGATGTATAAAGATGAACTACAGAGGGTCTCACACATGGAGATTTTGCCCTTCCAAGAGCATGAAAAGTGATGATAGGGAAAATCAACAATATAATCTCTAATGAAGCCCAGCCATCTCTTCGGGGGTTATCTGGAATCGTCTCTTTCTTAACCTACCAATAAGACGGTTAGGTCTGCAAGTTAATTGCTGCTCACTTGTCTGTGTTCCACTGACAGCTTGTTCAAACTTGCATTAAAAATGTAAACACTGTGCTTCAGATATCTGTTTACAAGTCTGCTGTGCCCATTAGACAGGCCACGGAATTTTACTAGCACTTGAGGGGTGTGTTAATTACTCTTAATTTTTTAATAATTTTGCTTGTATTTTTCCTTTATCACTTTGATATTCCCATAAAAATAAAGAGGATAACAGAAAACAAAAATCTATCTTGTGACTTGGAAAAGTAGAAATAGTCAATGTTTTCCTTTGATGAATGTGAGTATGCTATTGATAAATCTCAAATCACATTTACATCCCACAGCACGCTTCATGTGTCTCGGTGAAGCTTTGTTTATTCAGCCTTCAGAACCGACTTAAAGTAATCATAGCTACAAGACGCAGATTTAGTTACTATGCTTAAGCCTTTTGCACATCACATTGTTCATAAAATTTTCAAGTGTCAACAGTGCTACTGGCACCCAGTGTCACAACCACTGTACATAAACTATCTTAAAGTTTTTGCATGGAGTTTGGACACTATAATTTGAGTTAGTGTGACTGAATGTAGACATTAATGTAATAAGTTAAAATTTCCAGTTTAATTTGTTTAATTATTTGACTTTTTAATTGTTAAAAAATACAACTTACTTCATCCTTTGTTTGAAAATATAAGCATACTGCTAAATTAATTTTTTAATGAAAAAATAATGTAGGGGAGAGGAAGATGTAAATTTTCAACCTTCAAGGACTCATGGGATAGTTTTAGTAAACAAAGAGAATCAGCTTGGTCCATAATATGATTTGAAATAATAAATTTCTGTTTAATACTAATCCCAGAATCTAATCTCAGAAATTATTTCTTAGTATTTGAAAAGGTATGAAAAACAGAAAAGCTTCTCATTAGAATGTGTTATAAATTCCAATTATGTAAGAAAGGCTAGTTTTGCAATTTCACATTTAATAGCACATCAACTGGAAACATTTTCAACTGGTGACCTTTCTCTGAAATCATGCTGGAAGTTATTACACTTTTATTTCAAGATACTGAAACAGAGACAAAATCTGGTGAAGCAATGACCAATAGCGGCTGAGTAAAAATGAGCTACGCTGTTTCAGGTTACTTCCAGAATCACATTGGTGGATGTTATTCCCTTTTGGCTTTCTCTCAGTGAAAGTACTGGTGTTGTGTCTTCCACCTTTTTATCAATTACTGACCACTATGTAAAAAAATAGAAATGAAATACATGTAGCATGTATTAAGTTCACTACTGTTCTGCAGAAATAACACACACACACACACACACTTCAAACATTTTTAAAGTAGTAGCTAATGAGAAATTCACCAATACAAAAATTTAGTATCAAAGACATAAAGTTATTAATTCTTCTAATGTGGATGTAAAATTGAAACTTAACCCACATCTGTGAGTTCGCATGCATATTTCCAACGACAAAGAACTCATTACCCAAAAGGCAGCCTGATCCATGGCAGAAGTTTCCTGACTGGGAGAAAGTTCTGTGTAGCTGAAACCTGTATTCCCATAAAGACCACCTGTTTGTTCTGCCTTCACACTGCGGAATCACAAAATCTCAAATACATGATAATACAAAGATTATGCCCTGGTTTTCAATCATTTTAGCTTACATTTCAAACACTGTTCTTGAAAGGTACCTGTAACTGGGATGAGCACACATTCAATTTATGCCTACTCTTTGAGTATAGCTATTAACAGTGGCCCTGTGCCTCAGCTTTTCTGATAACTTCTATAGTCAGCTCCACATAGCACTATGATAATGAGGTTTTGGCCACTTAGTATAAGTGAATCCTAAATACACATGCCCCCACACACACTTTGTCATACTTCAAATTTGTAACTGCAGTTACTAAGAGGGCAGAGTAACTAGTAGGGGTAAGCAAAGGAGATCTGGGGGGCTTCTCTGCTCTAGAAGCATGTGCTCCTTGGAAAGAAGGAAAAACTGGACAAGAACGATCGCACTGGAGAAGAAGAAAGGAAGACACACCAGAAATTGTTATCGACTAACTCAATCAGGCTCTTTTTCCTGCAGCAAAGAATGTCCACTTTTCTAAGACAACCAGATGACCTACTTCAATTATATCTTTACTTCTTGTCCTCCCTTGTCTCTTACCCTAATCAATATTACCAGTGATTTTACATGTACTTAGTTACAGGTAGAAGAACTTAATTTTGTTCAACTCTTAGTTTGGTATAGAAAATTACTGTGCTTGAATGTATTCACTGAAGGACAAGGGTAAATGTGGAGAGGACTAAATAGTCTATATAAAGACTATGTAAGACTTCAGGGAGAAGTCAGGAGGATTCAATGCAAGCCCATAGTTCATATCTCCACTTCATATATCTTAAGTAAACTATTTTACACTGATTTCTATTGCAAATTTCACATGTGTACTTAGGGCTGGGAGAGAGGAGTGTAGGGAGGGGAAGAGAAGTTGGAAAGTTGACAGTCTTTGCTTCAGATGGAACTCCCCTTAAACATGTTAAGTATTGTTATAGTAAAATATCCACGTCTCTAGTACTTTCCAGAATGTTTGAAACCAAAACAGTCTATAATACTGTCCCAGCTCAGGGTCTTCCCTCCTTATGGCATTTTTCTGATAAATAGGAATTCCCCACAGGGATTCCTGCTATATTCCATTCTGTTATATCATTAATTATATAGACAAGAAGAGCCCTAACAGGACATAATTGTTACTCCAGCCTCCTTTGAGTATAATTACAACATTAACCATATGTCAGAGAGCCCCCAAAGGTGAAAACCTTAGCACTGTGTCAGGTACAGTGAATCAGCACTCAAACTTGCCCTATCGCAGAGGCAGCCTTACAGAGAGGGTTTGATTGCAAAAGAAATTCTGCCAAAATGCATGTACTGCCCTGAGATTTGGAAGGCAAAGGTAAGATGGAGGCCATATTCCTGCTGCGTTCACCTGTTTCCTGTTGGAAGCATGGTCATGGAGACATGAGTTTTGCTGTACCGATGTTTTCATACTGAGTCTTCAACTTGGTAATTGCCAAGAAACACCTGTGACAGAGAAGGTACCTGGACTCCATGTTTCAGCGTCCAGTTCCCCACTTCTGGTCATGACTTTGTTGTTGTTGTTGTTGTTATTATTGTTGTTGTTGCTGCTGCTGCTGCTGGGGATTGAACCCAGAGCCTTCACACTGAGCTACATCCTCAGCTCTTTTGTATCTTTTATGTTAAAAAGCAGTCTCATCAAGTGCTAAGTTGCCCATGCTGGGATCAAACTTACAATCCTCCTGCATCAGATTCCCACAGTGCTAGAATTACAGCATGAGCTACCATGACTGTGGCTTCTGGACCTCTGGTTCTTAGACACAAGTTGTGTATTCCTGAGCTCAACGGTTCAGGATAGCCTTGTGATCTTCCTCTTTCTTGACCATAAATAATGCAGTAACTTTGTGTACCTTTGGTAGTTATTACTAGACATTTATTACTAGCATAGCGCCTGCTCCATATTATCCTTCCAATGAATTCACATCAACTAACACCCTGTATTAAATCCCTTCTGCTTGAAACACCTAGAGTGGTTTGTTGACCATAATAAATCCTAATTAAAAGAAAAATAATAACAACACCTCTTACAATTTAGTTTGTCAGTGGGCAATAATGAAATTTTTTTCAACATGAGATAGGTTCATCATTCACTGTACATAAATAAATCTTGAGTAATTATGTAAAGCATTCCAGTCACACTAGGGAGAAAAGCCATGCACAGAGCAGACCGAGAGCCACCCCTCCTATACTCCCAGTAGTAAGAAGGGGCAGACTCAACTCAGGAAGGATTCCTTGGAGTGGAGGAAGCCAGTGGAAGTTTAGTAAATCTAATCTCAAAAGTCTGCTCTGATCTCCATCACTAACCGGCCATGTCTTCTAAGCAAGAAGAGGTGCATGGATGAAAGTCCCTTTATCTCTAACATTCCACAGTTGTGAGTCCTTGTACTCATGAGGGAATTTACTTGGATTCAATCCTAACAAAACGTCCTAAACTTTCAGTTCTCCAAACCTGAAGGTCAGAACACAAATGTCACATAACATACAGACCCGCTATTATTTAAAAAGGAAGAGGAATCGGTGACCCCTAAATGTTAGGCTTTGTGTTAGCTTAGAGCTACAAAACCTCAGGGAGAAAATTCCAAAATACTGACTCCAGTGGTTCTTAAGATACTAGAGAGGAGACAATTTCTTCTAGTCCTTTGTTTTCTTTGAAAATGTCTGCCTTGATGTCTGAAGAAAAGGGGGAATATTTATGTCTATTGGCTTCTCTTAAAGTACCCAAACAGATGGAGTAAAAAAATGTTAGGTAATTGCTGTAATGGTTAGACCTCTAAGAAGTCACTAATTTATTCACAACTCAGACAAGAAAGTTCTCAAAATTCTTAAAGGAGAAGAAGTTTTGTGCACAGGAAGAAAAAATGGCAAGAGGGACCCAGGAACATGTGTAATCACAGGTCTGGCACCAGCTCCAGCAGTGGCCACAGGTTGGGGCCTTACAGACATCACTAGGCTTGAATTTCCTCATCCATAAAATGAGGGCAATAATCCCTGTCCTGCTTACCAAATAGGTATTTACAACACTCAAGTGAAATGATGGATGTAAAGACCACAGTGATGTAAATACAAAGGAAGACTATTAATAAAGGAATCTCCAAGGAAAACTATAAGTGGTGCTTTTTAAACCTGCACAACAAGAGGAAATGTAAATACAGTAGCGATTTTTACAACTTGTTAATCTGGGTAAAGAAACAGAGATCAGAATTGTGAGAAACAATGATGTCCAAAAGAGAAGAGAAACCAGCTCGGTTATTTCATAATGGTCTCAGTTCCTGTGGCACACACAACAATGGAAAGACTGCAGGGAGGGGCAAGGCGTGCATTTCAACTGTGGCCCAAGAAGGACATGGGGACACAGTCACAAGAAAACTACATTTCTAGCTCAGTAGTAATAATCTCATGACATGTATCTTCTAAGAACGTTTATGTTCTCATGAAGTGCAAGTGACTTCACCATTTACTCAGCCTGCCTCTCGAAAAACAGAAATAACTATCCTAATTCAGGAATGAAATATAATACTGGTGGTTTTTGAAGCAGACAAGCTCTAGATTTGCTCAGCTGTATGGACAAAAATGCAAAGGCAGATGTCACCCACAGCTGGATTGTAGCACCCGAAGGGCAATCAGGAACTCAAAAACTTGCAAGCGGAGGTGGAGGGCGAGTAAACAGTAGGTAAAACATAGATAAAATTGTTCAGGACCAACAGAGGTGAAGCATTCACAATACTGAGTCTATGGGCAACCAGCCAATCTTCAACCCAAGTATGGACTAAACTCTAAGTCAAACCCCAGGGCCTTGGGCCCAAAGGCATGGGAAGGGTTATAATTTATTAAGCAAACTGGCAGCTTCTTGGTCCACATTAGGCTGGAGAAAGCATCATGGTACTGGGACACCAGGTGACAGGGAGGTGAAAGAGAAGATACAAAAAGCCCCTGAATGAAGTTAGGAAAATGCAAATGAAAACCATCATGAGGTACTGCTTCTTCAAACAAAGTTTACCAAACAATTAAAAGATTCATAAAACTCACCATGGGGATGGGTGTGTAAAAAAAAAAGAAACACAATACTGTGATTCTTCTCTTTATTTACTGGACATTTTGCATACTAGCAATTGAAGCTTTTGTGTTACAACAGCAGGGTCAAGAGCCCGGGACAGAGACCACTGAGGAGCCTAAGTCTAAACATTCAAAAAAAAAAGAGAGACCTTATCTTATTGTTTCTAGTTACTAGACATACAATGAATATCTCCTTTTCTTTCTTAAACTTTTGCTATTTTTTTAACCTTTAATTTACATATGGGCTTATTTTGATATACATTCATGACATAACCCTTTCATTGACCCTTCTGTAGAATCAATCATCCTGGTGCCACAAGAATAATCCTTCCTTTTCAAGTCATTCCTGGGCTGCGTATGAAATGCCAGGTACAGCTCTTCCATTTCTGGATAGGCTGTTTCTGCAACAGTCTCCACCTCTTCCAGCACCCAGAATTTGCCACTTCAGTGAGGGGTGTCTTACAAAAAGCTTACCATCTCTCTAGGCTGGACCCTGTTCCTAATTACTCTTGTTATTCAAATTTCTCTTAGCTCTTTTGTCTGTTTATTATCCAGACACTTTTAGAACTTTTCTGTTAAAATTCAAAAACAATTGACTTAAGATTTGTGCTGAGATTACATGGGATGGAAGGAAAATGATCACTTAGCAACCTCTACCTTTCCATTTAGGAAGAAGGTATGAATCTCCATTTATTTATAGGGTCCTTCATATGACTCAAAAAAGCCTTAGAACTTTTCCAGGAAGGCATTCAGGATTCCCTTTACAAGGTTTACTTTTTGTTTCTTTGTGAGTGGGATCTTAAAAATTGCAAACTATTCATTTTCAAAGAGATACAAAAATATAACTAGACATGAGACACATGGAAACATGTATTTAACCTTACAAGAACCAGAGAAATGTGAATACCAAAAACACATTTAATGCTGGCTTGCTTGGGGATATACTGACTCAACATTGTTGTAAAAGTTACAGAAATATCCCATATAGAAAACAAGTCATCTGCAGATGTGAATAACCATGAAGATGTTAACCCTTGACCCTGATATTTCAACCCTCACACATCATGTTCAAGATTTCTGAGGAACTAAGCTATATTTATCACAAAAATGTTGACCACAGCAAAATTTTTAAGTAATGGAATTATCAGTATAATTACACAGTGAAATATTAAACATTTTAAAACAGTATTCATTCAAAACATACAGCAATACTGAAAATGTTTAATTTATAACATTTTGAAACATAGTACTATGGTAATGTATGCTAACAATTAAGAAGCTAAACACAAAAATGACAGATCATATCTATAGCTGGGTGGGGGATTTATGTGTGACTTTTTTTTTTCATCTAAATGTTCTGAACTTGATATGATGGTAAAATTTTATTTATGCAATTAAAAATACAGGGCACCGATTGCAGGTGCCTTGAAGAGGGAAAGTTTGTAATTTATTTGTTAATAAAGGTGTAAAATACAACTAAGTGATGTAAAGGTCTTTTCCATGATCCCACAGAACAAATGACAGACACACTGGGACTGCAACCCACATCTCCAGACTTGAGACGTAGAATTTATTCTTTCCTATCTATCATTTTGTATCCTTTTCCTAAAGGCAAATCAACTCCAGGGTCATTTTAATGATTTTATATGTGATACGCAAGTAATTAAAAATAGCAATGTTCAATTACTTCTCTAACACGGCAATTGTGTTAGAGAATTCTATGGAATTTTATGTTTTATGAAATTTTAAAATTCCATAAAATGTTTTGATGTGCTGGAATTTGAATTAAATTTCTCTTCAAATACAGCTATTCAACAGAGCAGTGGCATCAAAGTATATCTTTTCTACAAAAGCCATTTTTTAAGAAATAGTCTTTCTCTCACAATTTCAGTGCTAAGTTAAACATTAACTTAAAATAAACTTCAGCTTTGCATGTTTACTTTAGAACCTAAAAAGTCTTAGCTTGAAATATCATCACACAGTGGGAAAATCTGCATGAAATTCAGAAATTAAGAAGATATATTTCCTTGACTTTCCTCACTGCGATTTGACAACAAACTTGGCAGAAGAGGTTTATATACCTGTATACACAATGGATAACTGTAATTAGTGTCTAATATTCTGTGATACCTAAAGATAACATTGGGAGCCCACATCTATTCTGATACTCAGTGAATTTTGAGCAGTTGTAATTAGGTCCCAGTGGAGGTAATATTTAGAAAAGAACAAGGAAAAAGAAATCATCCAATAAAAGTTAGTCAAGAATAAATCATTAATAAGCGTGCACAAACACACACACATACACACACACACACACACACACACACACAATTATCCTTTGAAGGCACAATTTCCAAAAGTCTGAGCAACCACTTCTAGCATTGGTGAGCTAGTTTCCTATTGCTGGATATGCTATAAACCTTCCTTCCTAATTCCTAGAGTTTTCTCAATGTTTTATGTGTTCACTTTTTGAAATTAAAAAAAAACAAACAAGTTTTAATGTCTCTACAATATTTTTCAACTCACGATAAAATAATAATGGGGGGGCTGGTAGTTAAGGTGAAACATAAGTCAGGAAAAATCTGACAGAGAAAACATTAACTTTAGCAGACAGAACAAATTTTGGGTTAAAAACAGAATGAAAGATGAGTATACTGGCAACTTCCTAAGTCCCCACTCAGGTTAATCTTTTCTTCTCATAGAATTATAATACATATTTCTTTACCAGATGCACAGCTCCGTAAGAGCAATAGCTGTACCTTAATCACTTTTCCAGGCATAAAGCATCCTACATAGGGCCTAGTTTTAAAAAAAGTCTCAAATATTTGCTGAATTAGATTAAATACATGCTCTCTGTTGAGAAAGAGAGAAATCTGCAGAAATAGGAAGCTAATTTAATCTCAGAAAGCTATCCACACAAGTTCAGAAACTTTAGTCCTTACTCGTTTTATTTATAGTTGGTGAAATTTTACTAATGTCTATGTCTTATGTAAGTTTAAAAAGAACAGCAAGGCCTTGCACTTTGTAGACACACTGGACACATCAGTTTTGGGGTGTAGGCACTGCCAGTGTTATTTGTCTTTCCCATCTTTGCTCTGTCACAGCGAGGGTGTGACTGTACCCCACACTCTATCCCAGGGTTACCCAATCATCCAGCAGGTCCTTGTGTTAATATGAAGAAAATTAAAGTATCTGTCTTAGAATAGACTTCTAAAACTCATAAGTAACTCTGGTACATGATAAAGAGAACACTTCAGTAAAGAAGATACAAGGCATGCATCATAAGAAGTGAGAAGTTGAGAAATTCATCAGAAAGAAACTACTTCTCCCTTGGGGTAGATGGATAGCAGAAATCAGAGATCAGTCTATCAAAGAGTCTTGATAAGCATGACCATAAAATATCCATTGTCTAAAATAAGTAAGCAAATAGGTTCTTAAAGAAAACAGGCATCAGTATGTGTAACCAACGCAAGAAGAAACAAAGTCTTGGCAAGAACGATTGGTACTATCTGAGGGTATCCTTCAGTTACTCTGAGGTCATCCTCCTTGGCTTGCAAAGTAAACTCAGAGGAGACATCTGCCATACCAGGTAGGCCTAGCTCTCTCTGGACCCTCAACTGGACCTGTGAAAAGGCCCTTGGATGTCTAAATCTCATTTTCTGAGTATCTTAGCGATTTAAGATAGTTGGGTGCCTTAGTAAGGACCTGGATGATCAGGGCAGTCCATTTACCGAGTGAAACCATCCTCATGACTCGGTGCGTGTGTGTGTGCACGTGTGCGTGCATGCGCCTAAGAAGGCAGACTTGGAAAAAAAATTGCCAATAAATATGTCAGAAGGTTGATAATATTTCAGAGCTAAAATCATAATCCCAACAGATCAAATGGACAAGGATATGAACTTCTATTGTGCAAAATAATATATAAACTTGGTAAAAAAGCATATGTCAAATTAAGTTTTCTAATGGGCAGAGGAATGAGAATTAAGAAAACGGATGGCACACGCCTGTAGGCTTGGGAAGCTGAGGCAGGAGGATCATAAGTTTAAGGCCAGCCTGAGCAACTTAGTGATCTTAAGTAAATTAATCTCAAAATAAAAAGCTTTTTTTTAAAAAAAGGCCGGGGACTGGCAGGAAGGGGCCCAAGATGGGCTGCTGCTCCCACCATTGACCAGAGCTGTGGTGACAGTAGGAAGCGGGTCCGAGATGGACTCCTCCTCCCTCCATTGATGGGGCTGAGGGACCAGAGGCCAGCAGGAAGGCCAGCAATACAGTAGGACCCTGGCTAGAGCACACATGATGGACAGGTGGGACTAGTGGCACAGAAAAGTCTGAAGCAACAGTAACGATACGAGCCAGCAGGTGGTAAGTTAGGTGAGCCAGTTTTGTGCTTGGGGACAAAGACACACAGAACAGAAGTGGGTGGGTAGTGCCACCTTCTATTTTTTCTTTTCCTTTCTTTTCCCTATTTTTTTCTTCTTCTTCTCTCTTTCCTTTTTTTAAACAGCTGGGGAGAACTCCAGCCACAGAAAACTAATCCCACCCCCCAAATCCAGAGATAAAGATCAGACCCAAACCCAGCACAAATCCACTTGCGATCCCGGCTAGAGTACACATTCCGGGATCAGCCTTGGATCTACCACAGAACTGTACACACTACAGAAATCTCACTACTTTTATTTTTCCCTGTCTGATGGTCTTTTTTTTTGGCAGTCTGCTCAGTTACTATGTTTTGTTTTGCTGTTCATTTTTATTTTATTTTTGTTGCTGTTGTTTGTGTTTTTTCCCTTTTCTTTACTCTTTTTCTCTCTGTCCTGTTTTGCCCTGTATTGTTTTTCTTTCTGTATCTTTGCTGTTTTTTTCCACGTGTGTGATTATTTTTATTTCCTGTTTTCTTTTTTTTCTTTTCCTTCTCTTTTCTACTTTCTTTTCCCTCTCATTCATGATTTAGATCTCTAAACTTTCCCTTTGTATTATTCCACTTGTCTTCTTCCTCTCTTTCATCAACTAGCTCACTAGATTTTATGAGACTTTCGTGTGGGTACACATTACCTCTTCCCTTTCTGGTTCACTTCAATACTCCTAGGCTTTCTCCTCCAATCCCTTCCTCTTGTATCCTACAATTACACAAAACTTGGAAGATAATCCTTTGCCCATCAAATTTGTTCCTACTATATTTAACCCCATCCACCTCTCCATCCTATCCCCTACCCTTGTTAAAAACCCCCACCAGAGGATAATATTACTCTACTAAATGGAAAAATGTTGCATATAAGTTCCTTATATAAGTTGGATTATAGTATATAACTATAGAACTTGCTCCTACCGTTAAAGATATCAGGCTAATAGTTATCACAGTTTGTCAATAGCCAAGCTACAGTTCAGTCTATTGTTATTGCTACTACTGGTACTACCTTAACCAGGATGCCATATCTGTTATAGTCGGTTTTTTCTCCCCTGTATGGCAACACTGAGATTGCAAGGGGCCATAACCATCACTATAGTCCAGTATAGTCCAGGCCTTGAGTAAAAAAGATAGCAACTCCACATTCTTAATATACTGGGAAGGTAGGTTCTTGGGATAGACAGAAAGACCAAGAAACACCTATATATAGAAGACTTCCTTGAGGAAGAAATCACCAAGGAAAGCCTCGACACCAGGGATAAAGCTATCTAACATAAGAAATCTACAAGCATCAAGGCAGAAAACAAAATAAAATAAAAAATACAGAATGACAAGAGGACAAAGCAAAATGCAACCCCAAATGCCCAGCCCACCCAGGTCAAGTCCAGAGCACAAAGAGTTATAGGAAACCAGAATCCAACCACTGGAACTCTCTGAAATGATAGCAGCAAAAGTGAAAAGTCAAATGGAAGAGGCCATAGAAAAAATAATATCTAAGGTACAAAAAGAAATGACAATCAAAATGAAAGAAATTAAAGCAGACACAGATTTAAAAAAATAGAAGAGGTTAGGAAAACAATGGAAACCATGAATGCCCAACATAAACAAGAAATGGAATCAATGAAACAAATCCAACAGAAATTCAGGAGATTAAAAACACCATTGAAAATATACACAACAGATAGAATGAAGGTGAGGATAGAATATTAGACCTAGAGGACAGGAATGTGACTAGCAACCAGAAAAAGAAAGGTATCTTAAAAATAGCAAGGGACCACAAAAAATCAATCCAACAGTTATAAGATGAAGCAAAGAAGAACAACATAGGATTGACTGGAGTCAGTGAGAAAGCTGGAGACAGCACAAATGTCATTAAAAACTTCTTCACAGTGCTGGTGAGATGGCTCAGCGGCATAAGCGCCTGCCTGGCAAACGCGAGGTCCTGAGTTCGACTCCCGGAACCCACATAAAGGAAAAAAAGGGCCAGTGATATTGCTCAGTGGCACAAGTGCTTGCTGGCAAGCGCGAGGTCCTGAGGTCGACTCCCTGTACCCACATAAAAAAAAAAAAAAAAAAAAACTCTTCAACGAAATAATGGCAGAAAACTTCCCAAACATGGATAAAGAATTTGACATACAAATAAATGAAGCATATAGAACTCCAAATAGCCATGACCAAAATAAGTCTACACCAAGGCATATAATAAAGATTCCAGAAATTCAACACAAGAACAAATTATGAAAAGCACCTAGAGAAAAGAAACAAATCACCTATAAAGGAAAGCCCATAAGAATCACAGCAGACTTCTCAACACAAACCCCAAAATCAAGGAAAGCCTGAAGTGAGGTATTTCAAGCCCTAAAAGCAAACAATCTTCAACCCAGATTGATGTACCCAGAAAAACTATCTTTAAAATTCAAAAGAGAAATAAGATACTTCCATGACAAAGAACAACTAAAGAAATTCATGACCACCAAACCAGTACTACAGAATGCTCTGAAGGATATATTAGAAAGAGATAACGAAGACCACAAACACAAGAACACCAATAGGAAAGAAACTGCCAAGCAGGGCAAGCAATTAAACAGAGGAGAAAGACAGGGAACCAACAACAGGAAAATAACATGGAAAAGATAAGCCAATACGTATCAGTTGTAACCGTCAATGTAAATGGTCTCAACTCACCAATCAAAAGAAACAGACTGACAGAATGGATCAAGAAACAAGATCCAACAATATGCTGCATTCGAGAAACATATTTAACCCAAAAAGAAATTCATAGACCAAAAGTCAAAGGATAAAAAACAATTCTCCATGACACGGGAAACTGGAAAAAAGCAAGAGTAACTATTCTATTTGCAGATAATGTAAACTTTAAGCCAAAACTGAGCAAAAGAGACAAGGAAGGTCACTACATACTGGTTAAGGGAAAACTCCAAGAAGAATAGGTAACAATCATAAATATATATACACCAAACACAGGTGCACCCAAATACATAAAACAAATATTAACAGACATGAAAAACCAAATAAGCACCAATACAGTTCTAGTGGGGGACATTAATACCCCACTCTCACAAATAGATAGATCAACCAGACAAAAAAATCAACGAAGAAATATCAGAATTAAACCAAGCCTGTGAACAAATGGACTTGTTAGATGTCTACAGAGTGTTCCACCCCAAAACATCAGAATACACATTCATCTCAGATGCAAGCAGGACGTCCTCCAAAATAGACCACATACTAGCCCACAAAACATGTTTAAGTAATGTAAAGGAATTGAAATCATTCCTTGCACACTATCTAACCACAGCATAATGAAAATGGAAATCAGTGACAAAAGAAAGCACAAAAACTACACAAACAAATGGAAATTAAACAACACACTTCTGAATAACCAATGGGTCACAGAGGAAATTAAACATGAAATTACACGGTGCATACAATTAAACAATAATGTTGATACAACATACTAAAACTTATGGGACACAATGAAAGCATCCTAAGAGAGAAATTTATAGTAATAAACTCTCACATCAAGAAAACAGAAAAAGCTCAAATAACCTAATGATGAACCTCAAACTCCAAGAAAAAGAAGAACAAATCAAACCCAAAGCTCATTCGAGGGAGGAAAATATAAAGATAAGAACAGAGGGCCGGTGACATGGCTAAGCGGCGTAAGCACCTGCCTGGCAAGCGCGAGGGCTAGACTTTGACTCCCGAAACCCACATACAAGAAAAGGGCCGGTGATATCGCTCAGTGGCATGGGCGCCTGCTGGCATGTGTTGCCAAGGTTGACCCTCAGTACCCACAAAAAAAAAAAAAAAAGATAAGAACAGAAATTAATGCAGCAGAGACTAAAAAAAAATACAAAAAGTCAATGAATTTAAAAGTTGGTTCTGTGAAAGAATTAATAAAAGTGATAAAACATTAGCCAACCTCATCAAAAAAAGGAAAGAAAAAACACAAATGCAAGCAATTAGGAATGAAAAGGGGGAAATCACAACAGATCCTACAGAAATTCAGAAGATCATCAATACCTACTATGAGAACCTATAGTCTAATAACATGGAAAACACAGAATAAATGGACAGATTCTTAGACACAATCAAACTGCCAAAACTAAATCAATAAGATATAAAAATTCTAAATAACCTGTTATAAGCCAATGAAATTGAAAATGTAATTAAAAATTTAACAACAAAGAAAAGCCCAGGCCCTGACAGATTCATGGTTGAATTCTACAAGAAATTAAGAGAAGAACTAATGCCACTAATGCTGAAACTCTTTAAGGAAATTAAAGGGAAACAATACTTCCAAAATCATTTCTGGTGGCAAGTATTACCCTGATTCTAAAACCAGAGAAGAACCCAACCAAAAAAGAAAACTACAGGCCAATCTCCCTAATTAACATAGATGCAAAAATCCTTAGTAAGATACTGGCAAAGAGAATGCAGCAAATCATCAAGAAGATTATACACCATGACCAGGATGGATTCACACAGGGATGCAGGGATGGTTCAACATATGCAGATCAATAAATGTAATATACCATATTAACAGAACCAAAGACAAAAATCATATGATCATCTCAATAGATGCAGAAAAAGCATTTGACAAAGTCCAACCCCCATTCATAATAAAAACCCTATAGAAAATTGGAATAGAGGGTCTTTAACTTAATCTGATAAAAGCCATCTATGACAAAGCAACAGCTAACATCATACTAAATGGTCAAAAACTGAAAGCTTTCATTCTGAAATCAGGAACAAGACAAGGATGTTCACTATCACCTCTCCTATTCAATATAGTTCTGGAAACATTAGCCAGAGCAATTAGACAAGAGAAAGAAATAAAAGGAATCAGGATAGGAAAAGAAGAATTTAAATTATCATTATTTGCAGATGACATGATATCCTACATAGAAGACCCCAAAAGCTCCACCAAAAGACTTCTGGATTTAATAACTAAATTCAGCAGTGTAGCTGGATACAAAGTCAACACTCAAAACTCAATAGCATTCCTGTACACAAGCAACAAATTCACAGAGAGAGAAATTAGGGAAACCACACCCTTTACAATAGCCTCCAAAAAAAAAAAAAAATGAAATACTTAGGAATCAATCTAACAAAGAAAGTAAAAGATCTATGCATTGAAAACTATAGTACTCTGAAAAAGGAGATTGAAGAAGATATAAGAAAATGGAAAGATACCACTTGCTCATGGATAGGAAGAACCAACACAGTGAAAATGGCCCTACTCCCAAAACTGTTATACAGATTTAATGCAATACCAATCAAAATACCATTAGCATACCTCACAGAAATAGAGAAAACATTTCTAAAATTCATTTCAAACCAGAAGAGACCTAGAATAGCAAAAGCAATTCTGGGCAACAAAGGCAAGTCAGGGGGCATCATAATTCCTGACCTGAAATTATACCACAAAGCTACTGTGATAAAATCAGCACGGTATTGGCAAAGGAAACAGACCTGAGGATCAGTGGAACAGAATAGAAGATACAGACACAACTACAAACACACTCAATCACCTTATCTTTGACAAAGGAGCCAAACATGTTCACTGGAGGAAGGATAGTCTCTTTAATAAATGGTGCTGGAAAAACTGGCTAGACCCATTTCTATCACCATGCACTAAACTAAAGTCAAAATGGATCAAAGAGCTAAATATTAAAACAGAAACATTAAGTCTACTGGAAGAGAAAATAAGTAGAAATCTTGAAGACATAGGTGTAGGTAGAGATTTTAGGAACAAAACCCAAACCACATGGGGAAATACAACAAAGAATTAATAAATGGAATCTCACCTTATTAAAAAGCTTTTGCACAACAAAAGAAATCACCAACGAAGTGAAAAGACAACCCACAGAGTGGGAAAAATTTATAGCCAGTTGTCCCTCAGACAAAGGACTTATATCTAGAACATATAAAGAACTGAAAAAATCAGACCCCCCAATTCAAAGACCCAGTCCAAAAATGGGCATCTGAAATGAATACACACTTCTCAGATGAAGAAATACAAATGGCAAATAAATATACAAAAAATGTTCAACATCATTGGTCATTCAAGAGATACAAATTAAAACAACGCTGAGATTCCATCTCACTCCAGAAAGAATGGCTATCATCAAGAAAACAACCAATAATAAATGCTGGTGGGGCTGTGGGGAAAAAGGAACCCTTCTCCACTGTTGGTGGGAGTGTAGACTGGTGCAACCACTGTGGAAATCCATGTGGAGATTTCTTAAAAAACTAAGATTAAAGGTCTCAATCAAACCAGCTATTCCCCTTCTGGGTATCTTCCTAGAAGAATTAAAAAATCATACCACAGTGATATATGTTTATATATATCCACCCATGTTTATAGCAGCACAATTTGTAACAGCTAAATCTTGGAAACAGCCCAAATGCCCATCAACCGAGGAATGGATAAAAAAGATGTGTTTTTTTTATATAATGGAATACTACTCAGCCATAAAAAAGATAAACTTGAGACTTTTAGAGGTAAATGGATGTAACTCGAGACCATATTTGTAAGTGAAATAAACCAGACCCACATGTGTAAACATCATATTGTCTCACTAGGCTGAGAATCTGAAAGAGTAAACAAGATCCAAAATGTACAATAGATATTGTGACTAGGGAAGAAACAGTCCAAAAGAAAAGAAAAACTGTGATGGGAAAAGGGGGAAAGGAAGGAAGGGAAAAGGAAAAAATATATATATAAACACAAGACAGTTAAGATAGTTACACAGCTGGCTTCTCTTGGTTCATTAAGGGGAAAGTTTTGTGCTAGTATTTTCTGGATGTTTCATGCCTGTATATTGTACCGCGAAGAACTACTGTGAATGTAACAATATGCAATGTGTTGATTATTGTTACTCTTCTACTAGCCTGTTTTTTTTTTTGTTTTTTTTTTGTTTTTTTTTTTTATTTTAAAGAGAAGAAAAAACAAAACAAATCAAAAGAAGAACAAATTTTCAAACAAACATAATAGGAGGGTAACAATGGTTAATACATTACGTATTACTATCTTTAAGTTAGTTATTCAGGACTAGCCTGTTTTGAAACTGTTTTATTGTTATTTCTTGCTTTTTTCTGTTTAAAATAAAAAAATAAAAAATTTTAAAAAATTAAAAAATTAAAAAGGCTGGGGACACAGCTCAGTACGAAGGCCTTGGGTTCAATTCCAGACAGAGACAGAGCATTTTGAACATGTTGAATGCTACATTAACTAAAACTAAAAGTATTATAATAATACACAGTTATTTCATCTATAGGAAGAGATATATGAAACAAACGTTCTGTTAAGTGAGAACACTTTCCTGACAGTATAGTAAATAACTAATATATCTTTGGAAATGCAATGCTGGTAATTATTTTAAGCGCCAGATGTGAATGCCATTTGACCCAAACATCCTACTCCTGAGAACCTGTTTTACATATAAATCTAGTGGAAAACATAATAAACAAAATAATCTACAATAAATTTTAAAGTAAATTAGAATATGTAGCAACACTGAGACTTAAACACCAAGTTAAGTGGAAGGGGTACAGGACACTGTTCTGCATACATTATGACTAAATAATGTCAAAATATACCCATATTTGAGCAAGGACAGGCTAAAAGGGAAGGAGGAAACCTGAGAAGTGGTTAGCCCAGAAAGTGAGATTCTGGGCAACAGTCCTCCACTTTTTTGAAAATTCACATCATTGCTCCTTTAATATTATGTAATTAAAAGTTCTAAGCCAACTGCAAAGACATAAAACATACACATAAATGAAATGCGACCATTATGTGGCATAACATGCTAAGGAGATAATAAGGCAGAAAAAAATGAGAGTATACTAACAAAAAAAAAACTATTAAAATGGGTTATATGTGTCTATGCAGGCTACATTCAACATGACCAAATGAACTTACTAAATTTTCCATAATACAAGCGAAGTATGTCCTGTGTCTGGTGTCATCTTTGATTGTGTCTAGGAACAAATATACCATAACAGGATAAAGAGAGGGTGCTTGAAGAACCAGAATAGAATGCAACTGGATCTAAAATAGAATTATCATAAAACCTTAATGTTTGATAAGAATTAGTAATTCATTCTAAAACCTAAAAAGATCAAGGTGAAAAGTACAAGTGAAACACTAGTATGACTCAGTGGAAAACAGGGGACAGACATTATCCATAACGGCTTCCATGCAGACTTGGGTGGGCATTATTCACAGTAAAAGTGTGAACACCAATTCTGTGAGATAAGGCAGACATTATTCTTAATCCCTATGTACAGATTTGAAATTTGATACTGAATGAAAATCGATCAGTCAATCAATAATCAATCAATCAGTCAAACAAATACCAAAGCCAAGACTCAAAGCACAAGTCCACTCACTCACAGACAAATGCTACATGCACTGTACTCTTTCCCTTCTTTTCCAACCTTAGTATCGACGGTGACCACATGACTATAACAATTAATAAGGGCAACCTCGACAAATAGAACTTGAATAGGTGACCGATTCTTGTAAGAACAGAGAAATAACTGTTTTATTCTCTCTTCAAAAATTCCCCAAGCCATCTAGCGCTATGCTTTTATTATATCCTGACAGTTCCAAACTTGACCTTTCCTCTAGATTCCATCTTAAAACTGAAAAGGTTTTTCTAAACTGAAAAGCTCCTTGAACTCTCATCCCACCTGCTACCCACATAAAAATAAAGCTTCCTTCATTATTACTCAGTGAAGAGCAGGAACTGAAAAATTCTCCGAAAATCAGAAACGAGGCTGCCTCCTCCTATGCACCCAAGGGAAGCTCAGGCCTCAGGTCCTTTGCTTTCCCACCACGTTGAATCAGGTGGGACATCTCCATGGAGTACCTTCTAGGGCAAAGAGGCACTGGCCACAGAGTAGGATACTCCCCACACCCGCTGACCATAGAGCCATTTTAGTGACATTGAAGCTTTTCATTTCCAATCTTAGCTCAGATCGGGGTAAGTGCTCCATAATGCTAGAAAAAGGAAAAGAAGGAAGAAAGGGTAGTGGGAGAGGAAAGAAAAGGAGACAGGAAGAGATGAGAAGAGTGAAACAAGGCAGTGGCAGAAGCAAAGGTCAAAAGCATTTTTACTTAATTTAGAATGTATGCATTCAAGCCTCGTGATTTGCCTGTGCGTTTGTTGGTCTTACTGTCACATGTTAGTAGCTGTGTGTCTTTAATCACAGGACATGTTTCACTTCTCTCTGAGCTTCTGTTGCCCATTATTACCAGAGAATCAATCAGTTCTTGAGCCAGAAAAAGGCTGAGCAGAGAGCAGTGCACAGGGCGCGCAGGTTAAGAATGCCCTGGAAGGCTCCGGCATGAGGCATCCGAATCCAGAGCCTGAATCCAGCTCTGCACCTACCAGCCCCGTGGCCTTGAGCCAGTCAGTGTAACTGTGGTGAGATGCAGTTTCCTAATTCATGAGGATGAACTGTAAAGACTGCATGAAGTGACACAAGTAAGGTGCTTGGAGGAGTCCTGTTCATGGCACAGTATAAAAACTCAAGAAATGTTCAATATTTTCAGTGGATAAATGATTCTTCCCCCTTAGAGAAGCATGCGACATTTGCAAATCTTATGAGCAGAAAAAATAATACATGTGAGCATAAATACGGACAACTGTGCAAACAATTTCAGGAGGCTCATAAACCACTAACCCTTAACTTACTAACCTTTGAACCACATAATCTTTAAAACCCTTCCTCTTGCAAAAACTTGTGGCATGAGCAGCACAGAAACAAGCAATGAGGAATTTCTCTGGGCTAACAGAGATGCAAACAGAGGCCAAATACCCTTGGGGGACCTTCGGCTTTCATTTGATTGGCAGGAATCTGTCAAATGAATAAAAAGAACACACTTAAAGCTACAAGTCGAAAGGAAATCGAAACAATGGAAAACTGTGTCCAAGAGAGCAGTACAGAGTCATGCAGAGGTGGACAAATGGACGAGAAGTGGGCCTGTTTCTTCATAATGTGACAAAGCCTACAGAGTCCATGAAAAGACTACATCCTGTCAAGTGCCCAAGGAAAAACCTTGACAACTATAACCTAGAAAAGTTTATTTATCCCGTGCCTCTAATAATTTTAGAGATACTTACAAAAATCATTTGTGCTTCTTCCAGATAATAAATATATACAGTAAGAGATGCTGCAGTGTGAAGAGAAAGTACTCAAGAGTTTAGGTATTCCTGATTTCACACCTGGCTCTCTGCTACCAACCTGAGTGACCTTTTAGCATTTAATATCAATTTATATTCAAATGGTACCCTTCAAGACTTATCACTCGCATTTCAAAACAGCTGCACCTTGGAAAAGCTTACTGATAATCTCCATGATATACTCCTGAATTACAGGTTCATCTTCATCTCCCATAACATCCCCCATAGGTCCCACTCTGAAGATCCAATATTTAACCATAACATTTAGCTCATAGTATCTTAGGAAGCCCATTCAATGCACTCACTCTAATCCACCATTTTAGGATGAACTTCCACGTTGGCTTGGGTCTGGCTTGAGTGTCCCCCAAGGCTTCACATGCAGAATTTCAATCCTCATTGTGAGGGATTTATGCAGTGGAAATTTAATCCAGTGATAGTGTTTAGAGATGGGACTTTGAGAGGTGGTTAGAACTAGATAAGGATATTAGCAAGGAACACTATGAGTCTATCCTCATAGCTTTATAAGAAGGAGAGAGAAAACATAGACATAGACACGTGTGCTCCCTGTCTCTTGTCTTGTGACACCACGTGCTGGCTTGTGACTCTTACCACAAGAAGGTCAGCACCAGACATGATTCCTTGAAATTCCTGAACTCTGACCTACAGACATTTCTTTGCTTTACAAAGTTAACTCATCTCCAGTATTTTATGAGCAACAAAAAGCTGACTAACATCACTTACTTCCATTCTACACCAACTCAAAACCTACATAATATGGACAGACCTTGAAAATACTACACTAAGTGAAAGAAATCACTCACAAAAGAATACACTTGCATAATGCCATTTATACAAAATGTCCAGTATCGGCAACTTCACAAAGTAAAAAGTAGACTAGTGGTTGCTTAAGATAGGACAAAAGAAGTTCTGGGAAAAATAAGGAATGACTGTCAATAAGTATGGGACTTCTTTTGAGATGACAAGTATATTTTAAAAATGATGTAGGTGATGGTTACACAACAAAATGCCACTGAGTTGCATTATTTTGAGTCAATTAATTAAATTATATCTCCATAAGCCCATCAGTAAGGAAGAAAACTACCCCTCCCAGCTAGGATTTTCAAATGTCATATAAATTGATTCTCAACATCCTGAGTTAAATACTTCAACTGGGTACCCACGGAGAGGTGCATGTACCTCTGGTTGACATATGTTATTCCGCTGCCACATAATTACACTGTATCTACCTACCCAAGTAAACTATGTGTGTTTTCAGAGAAGAACAAACCTGGCATATATTTTCCACACCTGGGCCTCCAAAAATCACTGAATTCTTTTGTGTACATTGGACAAAAATGAACCTCATCTTGGCCTGGCAACTGGAAAGCAGGATTTTAGTCCACCTGCCCTAGAGCAAAGCACAAGTTGAACAGCGATAAGCAGCAACCCTGCCTATACCCACCTCTTCTCACCCCCAAGAGTCCAACCTATGTCTCATCCCGCTCTCCTGTTCTACCTCTACCTAGTTCACCCCTCTTCTTCAAGGAAACATAACTCCCCCACAAGTAAGGTCAAGAAAAAAAAAAAAATGGCCATACCAAACCACAGTTGGTGACTTTCCTTTGTGCACCTATCACAACCATAATTACAAAATGACTTGTAAAATTCTGAGTGCAGTGGTTTTTCCCTCTGACGAAGGCACTCTATGTCCTGAGTATCCACACTCCAAAGAAGCGCATGGTGTCTGGTCAGGGGTAATAGTCATTGACGGAATTAATGAATCACCACTTCAGATTATTTGGGCCCCAAAAGTAGGGCTTGGGTGTAATCTATTTTGGTATCTTCAGGGGTACCTGGCTCATTATCTATCAAATGATTCACATGTAGATGATGGAATAAATTCCGAAGTGGATCATTTAATGGGGATTGGAAAGGCACCTACGCATGGAATGTTAATGGTGAATCCAGGGCACTAAGCAGGCTAATAGTGAAAAGCAACCCTCTAAGACAGCTAGTCCAACAAGAGATCTCAAAATAGCATCATGCAAAGAAGGTCAGAATCAGTCATCCCTGATCTAAGATTTATGTCAGTTTCTGGGGACTGAAGTGTTGCTTTGCTCCCAATTTCAATGAGTGTGATTCTTTCCCAGATGCATTTGCTCTACAAACATTGTGTTGTATCCAACCAACGCCCAAGAAAAAATACAATAAAATAAAGGCAAAGCAAAGTAAAGCTACAGCAGTCTGAAGACACTGATGGAGTTATACGGCCAAAAGAAAAATCGAGTCCACATGCCACATAGAAAACAACAGGCCACAACCTGAAATATGTTTCCCTTGGGCAGAAACTTGTCCAGATTTGTACCAGAGCAGGCTCCTCAAATGCCCTTCTCAGCCATGCATGGGCAATGTGAAAAGTCACCACCAAACCCAGTGTTGGTAGATGCCAATGGCAGGCCTACCTGAGGGCGTCGAACAATCAAAAGGACAGACGGGCAGAAAACAAACCATGCACAAAAGCAGGACACTGCCGCCTGCCAAACGTTAGCAAGACACTGGAAAGTTCACATTCCTGTGCAGGAAACCTCCACACACAATGCTGAGAACACAGCAGGGAGTCAGATGACAACATCAACTGAAGGCTAACAGACAGTCATCGTGCTGACCAGATAATGATTTGATTTCACAACATATCACACGTGGGTCACTAAAGTTATACACACCTATCTAGCTGCCGCCAACCTGGAACATAAGTGCAAGGCTTGCATACTAGCCCTACCACTTACTGGCTGTGCAGCATCAGGAAACAGACACGAGCTCTCTGTGCTTCTAGGTGTCCTCATTCATAAAATGAGGATTATGACAGCACTCAGTTAAAATGAAAACTCTGAAAATAACCAGTGACTGAGGCCCGAAGCCCCAAACACTGCCTGACACAATCACAAATGCCAGAAAAGGACCCTTACGTTCCACCTGAGCCTACATGATTCTTTTACAAAGAGTAAAAGATAAAGGTAAGGGATTTGCTTGAAACAGAGTAAATCACCTGCAGACCCAAGAAAGCTAGAAAACCCATTGATTCACTATGCTCAGAGCTGTTCACTGATACACTATAGCTGCCATCAGAATTAAGTGAACTAATGATGTAAAGAGTTTAAAAACAGCACATAGCCTAAGAGGAGCACTGTGTTTTTGCTATTATTGATAATAATAGTGCCTGGGCTGGTGAGATGGCTCAGCAGCATAAGCACCTGCCTGGCAAGCGCGAGGGCCCGAGTTTGACTCCCGGAACCCACATACGAAAAAAGGGCCGGTGATATCGCTCAGTGGCACGGGCACCTGCTGGTGCGCGAGGTCCTGAGATCAACCCCCAGTACCCACACACACACACACACACACACACAAAAAAAAAAATAAAAATAATAATAATAATAATAATAATAATAATGCCTTACACATACTGTGCTGCGTAGTTTACAAAGTACATTCATATGCAGTACCTCATGTAACCCTCACAATACTGACAAACAGGAATCGTGAACTCCAAAGCCCAAACGGAGAAACTGGGCCTCATGTGGCTTCAAGAGATTCCTTGACTTCCCCAGGGTCCCATCCCATTGCTCCTTCCAGGGAAGTCCAGCACACAGAGCACACTGTCTAATGCTGAGTTTAGCGTATGATCCTTCGCGTGACTCTGCACCACAGATTCATCTAGCACCACACTACAGATCCCACAGTGACTTCTTAAGTGGGAGACTTAGCCCTAGACCTTTCTCACAATTCCTAGCCTATCAAATTCTTTTACCTATGCTAAGAAACTCAGATGCACAATCACTGTACTTTGTTTTTGCAAAAACTGCATTAACCCTAGCAGGAGGAATATCTTCCTTGGATCTGACCTTCTTTTCTATCTGCGAAGAAAGAGGGTACCCCTGCCTTAGTCAGTGCCAATGGAGGAAGAAGAGTGTTAACTAAGCAATGCCACTCAAGCACTTGGTGGTGAGCCAGTTCTCATGGTGAAAATTTTAAATACTGTCTATTTGAAATAAGACAAAGGGATGAAACGTGGGGTATAGCTCTGTCTTTCACATACCTCTTCCTTTGAAGTGAATCAAGATCTTAATTGAATAGTATCAAAGGACTGGCCCAAGTAGGTAAAATCTTTCTGGAGAGAGGACAGCCCAGACACTGTGGAGAGTCTTAACTCCATAAAAGAGTTCCCAACCCAAGCTTTTACCTATTATCCATGTATTTATCTATCCATCTGTCTACCTAACTACCTACTACATCTCCAAAAGAGCTAACGTCTTTTCTTTTTAAGTATATAACAGGGTAAGTGTCAGGTAAGTGAGAGGACTTGATCTTCGCCTGGTCTTGTTACTAAGGAGGAGAGAGGTTTGCAAAGGTTACAGTCTTCTGAACCTGTGTCCTCATCTGTCAAGTGTGGTCTTGAATTAGATCGCCTTTCAACTTAATGAAAAGCCAACATCCTAAACAAGCAAGTTAAAAAAACATTATCATGGTCAAGCCAACTGTTTCCAAATAGTTAAAGTGTTGTTTCCTCTACAAGTTCTAGTTTTGAATGCAAAACAATATGCTACAGTTTAAAATCACCCCTACTTATGCCTCTGATGGTGAAAAAGCCTACCACCAAAAGCCAACAAAGTTTTGCTTAAAAACAAGCTATTTTCAGGAAAAACTCTCCAAGTGAAAGCCCTAATTCATAAAATTGGTTTGGCTGGTATAACACTGTCTTTTTTCTGCAATTATTAGCCTCTAAAAGCTCCCCTTACCACATACCCTCCTAACAACATTTCATTTGAAAATTGTTTGATCCTTAAATAAACCTGTAATTTCTCCTGTGAGGAAGGGAGGGTAGATGGAGGTCTACAGTTTAGCCCAAATGACTTCAAATGTCATATTAGATTATTGCAAGAGGATAGATGTGAATCGTAAGAATTTTAACCATATAGTCTAGTTATCCAAAGAATGTTTCCCAGAGTGCAAGACTAGGAAATCATACACAAGATGACCCCATTATAACATATATTTGGTAATAACCTGAATTTAGCAAAACATAAAGGAAAGTCGTGGCTATTGTTTTTACCTATAAGACTTCTCAGAATTGAACTTGCTATATATGCATGGAGATTCTCCTGAATGGATGGATATAATAGAGAGAGGTTTCCAAAGTGACTTGGCCACTTACAGAGCTAGTATTCCATGCAGCACATTTTAGGAAATGCTCCTGTGAATACAGCAAATGATCTTGGCAAGCATACATCTTTATACCTAAGGATGACCCACCCTACCCATGAAAGTTAAGTTCTACAACCCAATTAGGAATCTGCATGTTTAATTCTACTTTTTCCTACACCAGATTTATATATTAACTAGTGTGTTTAACACTATTGTTACCTACATCAGATCTGTCTTTTAATAGATGTGGCAATAACCAAATTAAAGTTTTGACAGTCAAAGGGATTGAAATTTTCTTGGAATGTAGAAGGAACTTCATTCCAGAAGGGCTGGATGGGGTCTCCCTTCATCACTGATCTACTCTGTGATGTTAAGCAATGGCAAGGGCAGCCTCTGCCTCTATCTGCTGTCTGTCTGTCTGTCTCTCTCTCCCTCTCCCTCTCCCTCTCCCTCTCCTACTTTCCCTCTTTCCCCTTTTCCCTCTCTGCCTCCCTCTCCCCCTCTCTCCTTTTCCTTCTCCCTTCCTCCCTCCCTCTCTCCCTCAAATTATTCACAGAATTAACTCAGAATCAATCTTATTTATGGCAGAAAATAAGAAAGTATTGGGTATAGTTAATAAGGAAGCAGAATGGATGCTGCCCCTGTTTAACAGGAAGACCCCATAGTACATGTCACGATTTGTCTTGGGGCCTCGGTTTTCTCACACACATAATGAGAAAACAGATTTCATGCTCCCACACGTCATGATTCTAGGACTTTTGGGGTGACTCATCATCTCTGAAGACAATTCCAATGGAGAGTTGCACAGCACAATGACAAAATAGGAGTTTCTAGTGTTTGTCTCCTCACAGAAACATCAATTTGAACTATCCCTGCACAAAAATACCTGCACAAGAGCTAAGGAGCCTGTCGGCAGATCAGAGCCCCTGGGTGGAGCACAGACATAGAACATAATGCATTGAAGAAGGCAGGAAGGGCAGTTTCCTGTTCCCTGCATCTTGCCTCACCAAGCCCTTGCCACACAGTGCTGAGAAAGGTGGCCTCAGTGAGGGAAAGAGAGTACAACAAACAAACATCTACTGTACTTCTCTGAGGACTCCAGCACCACCTGCCCGCAGCAAAATCAGTATCTGAAAGATATATCTGCACTCCCGTTCTCACTGCAGCACTCTTTACAATAGCTTAGTATGGAAGCAACCCAAAGGCTCACTGATGGATGAATGGATAAAGCAAATGTGTTACACAGACAATGCAATATGCTTCAGTCCTTAAAAAGAAAATTCTGCCACTTCTGACAACATGGATGAACTTGGAGGACATTATGCTCTATGGAATAAGCCAGGTACAAAAGATAAATACTGCATGATCTCTCTCATTTTTACATGGAATCTAAAAAAGTTGAACTCACAGGAGCGTAGAGTCGAAAGATGGTTACCAGGGGCTGAGATAGTAGAGAAAAATGAGACATTGATCAGAGGACACAAAAGTTTTGAAAAGTTCTGGAGGCCTAATGTATGGTGTGGTGATGTTAGTTAACATGGCATTGTATAATTGAAATTTGCCAAAAAAAAACTTATAAAAGTTCTCACCATACAAACAAAAAAATAACTCTGTGAAGTAACAGATATGCTAATTAGCTTGATTCTTATAATCATGTTACAAAGTAAAGGTGTATAAAATACATTGTATATTTTTAAAATATTCATCTTTTATTTGCAAGTAATAAAATAAAACTGGAAAATTTTAAAAATAAAAATTAAATTAAAAATTACTTTTCATGACCAGGAAAAGAAAAAAAAAACATTTCCCAGGACATTTTGAACAAAGGAAAGTCCTTTGTAGCAAGAGTTACTACGTTCACATCCCACCCCCAGACCGCTGCCTGAATATCTCCACGATTTGCAGGTACATGTTCTGGGGTGTTGGCTGAAATTTCAGTCCTGTTATTCTACAACCATGACATGCAATGTTTGGCCAGCAACATGTACATTATGGTGTCTCATCAGGTCACTTGCAAGAAGTGACAGTAAGTTTAAAACCACCTTGACATAGCAGAGGGCTAAAGCAGGGCAGTCGCTGTGTTGAAACATGCTCACCATCCACAGGAGGGTTGCCAGTGGCATCCCACCTGTCCTAGTGACCATCCATGGGAAAGGTACTTAAACACCCTATCTACTGCCGGGCATATAATGTATTACAGGAAAGGCTATTCTGCCTACACCCACCCAGAGTCAGTTTTAATGGCAAAGGACAAAAGTGCTTTAATATTGGCTCCTAAGAAAACAAAGAGATGAAGTGAGATTTAGACATCTTTCAGAAACTAAAGCACACTATCATAGCCCTTAAAAGTCATGTAAGAGAGGGCTGGGGATATAGCTCAGCAGCTCAAGCACCTGCCTGGCAAGCACAAGGTCCTGAGTTCAATTCCTGGTACCACAAAAAAAAAAAAAAAAAAAAAAAAAAAAAAGGGTCATGTGAGAGAAAAACAAATCAAAAGGACTCAACAGACATTCATTAGCATTTCTAATGAATTACCAGGGGGCTTGCTCCTTAGTCCATCTAATGTAGAGGATATGGAAACTACAGAAGCCTCATGTACACACACTGGGGCTGGACCGTGGGTCCCACCTACAATGTCCCCTTGCCACAGGACTGGATGATGGCCAGGGGCAGCGGGAGGGACGCATGAAGGAAGTAGATGCAGCCCACCCTTCATGGCCTGGCCAGGCTTTTCCTCTTTTCTGCCAGATCAAATTCTACCCAGGTGCAGGTTTCAGATCAAATCCCTCCTCCCCCACAAGGGTGTCCTTCATTTTCTCCTCCCTTTGCTCAGTTCCCAACCGAACCTATTCGGTCCCTTGTCCAATAATCACGAATCCCTTAACTACATCTCCACAGGGTTTGCGTGTCTATGCCCAACACGAGATATCTGCATTGACTGTCACCAACTCCATTCTCCCAAAAAGAAAACCCCTTAAGAGCAGAGGCTATGTCTGGTTTAAATTAACAGATATAAGGACAAAATTTGTCTAAAAAAAATGTAAGGCGAGTAAGTAAATAAGCTGTCACAAAGGAACAACTTTATTAATTAAAGACAGTAAGACAAACATAGCTGAAAGATTCCAAGCAGGAAGTTGAGCAAATCTATGCTATATGTGTGATAAAGACTCTTGAACACAGGGCAATATATTTAATGTATTAAAAAAAAAAATGGAGGTAGCTAACATTAAGTGAGTGTAAACTATGGGTCAGGCAGCGTATTGACTATTTTCCAGTATGAACTTTTTAAAAAAGTAATCCTTAAGGTTGGTACTGTCATTACCTCTATTAGATAAGGGGATAATTGGACAAATAAGCTGCAGAGAGCTCGTCGTGAGCAAACAGAATCGGCCTCAAACTTAACCAAAGACACTCCGGGTAGTGCACTTGACCAACACGTTCTAATAATTCTGCGGAAGACTGACGAAAGCAAGAATGCGTGATACAGCATCTCCCCGGTGCCCGACAAAGGAGGACAACTGCAGAGGCACTCTAGAAGTAAAAGGCCGCACAAGCGAAGCGCACTGAAAGGACAAACATCACAGTCGGACTGAACCTGCCTCTATGAAAACATGAAAGTCTTGTTTGAGAGAGAAGACCAAAGCCACTGAGGAGCCTGCAGCCCCTTCCTAACTTACCTCATTTCTTCAAACTACAGCTCGTATTTTTTTTTGCTGAAGCAATGAGGCTGAACTTCTATTTGCGCTGTTGTTTTCTGACAGAAATGTGGATGTCACCTTGACTGTGGGCATTAGAATTGCTGGTGCTGCCTCCATAATGAGTCTCCAGGCATTTTCCTTCCAAAAACGGTTAAAGACCTTTTGACAAAACACTGGGTGTGAAAATGGAACTTGAATGGTCAAAGAGAGTATCTTGTGACCAATCTTAATGATACTAATTCTCAGATGAGGGATCCCGTAGTAAACAACCTCTTGATTCTGTGCAAAACATTTTTAATTTCATGCCCTGCTAATCACACAGCTGTTAAATTTCTCTTCCCATCAGTTGTAAAAAAATAAATAGATAATAATTGTAATAATAATTTAAGAAACAGTTGGGCTTCAAACAAAATTTGAGCCTTAATGAATTTTCCCATCTGGAATTAATAATGTAGTGGATGGTGTAATTCCCTGAATTCATTTGATGTAAACTTATCTTACATTATTATAAGTATCAAAATGGAAGACTCAGAACATCAAAACCTTCCAATTTGCTGGCTGCAGAATGTAGTATATATAATCACTCTCGGAAAAGTCTACCACCTGATGTTTCACAACTTATTTCCTGCACTGTGATCTCGTCTCCTTCCAGCCACAACAGGCTCTGTAGACATGGAAACACAACTTGGCCTTATGGGTTTGAGAACACAGACCCTAGAGAGGGGAAAAGCAGAGTGTACACACTGCTAACATGTCCATGTAATCCACACAGGGAAATTTAAAACAGGCTGTTGCTAGTGTAGCCAGTCAAAACAATAGCTGAGGAGTAAGACTATATGGGGGTTTTTCAAATGGCTCAGGACCAGAGAAAGGAAATCCAAAGGAACCTGCTAGGAATGGCATGCCAATTGGGCAGAAGATAGAGGTTAATGACCTGGGAAGACAATTGTAGGGGAAAAAAAAAAAGAAAAGAAAAAAAAGTGGCCAAAGAAATATCCTTTAAAGAGGTTTAAAAAAAAATGCAAAAGGAAATAAAATAAGCATGGTAAGATGGACCAAAATATCAGTAAAGGATCTTCAAAGGACATATTCTCATATTTCTACTTACCATATTTCATATAACTTGAGCTACAAAATACCAGGGAATACTTAGAGCAGTACTGGCGAACCTATGGCACATCTGTTATTTGTTTTTCTTTAAAGGCCAAAGATGTTAATGTATGAGTTATTTTTTCTAAACTAAAACCTCAGTATTCAGGTTTAATTGCAGTGTTGACACCTGGTGATAAATCAGGGGGCTGTAGTTTGGGCCTCTAAAAGTTTCGCCAACACTAACCTAGAGCACTGATACACCGCCCTTTATCTGGCAGGTTCCTGCCCTAAAGTTCATCTAGTGAACTCTGCCAGTCTTAAAGGTGCACTCAAATACCATATCTCTTATAGGAACCCCCACCCCTACAACCATCTATGGGTCCCCAAAGGCTGCTATCCTTACCTCTCCTTTGTCACTTGGTGTGTTTTGCTTTGGACCACAGCTAGTTAATTTCATGTGAATGTCTCCCACTGACTTGCAACTGGGCAAGTAGGAAAAGAAACACATTTAGCTATATTTTTATTCCTCTGGGCCAGGCCTGAGCTTTGTAGAGTTGACACTTGAAGCATAGATGTGATTTCTTAAGAAAATCTTGAGGAAACTTCCATTTTAAGGTATTTTTGGTGCAGAAGACTTACTTCTAAGGATTTATAAATTTTACCCATTATAATTGCAACCACTACATATTTCATTGCTCTTTGAAAGTTCACATAAGAAGTTCAAAATATGAACATAATACTCAAAAACTCACTGTCATAGTCTACTGGAGAAAATTACAATACAAATGCAACTTTGTTCTTCTGACCTAAACTCCCAAATATGGATGTGAGAATCATCTGCAGGAACCTGAAAGAGGTTTCCTGAAATATCAGCATCTCTACCCACTGCTCCGCATGTCATTGAAAACTGTCATTAAAGCCTTGTCATTCATGATAAAGTCAATGAGTCTATTGTACAAAAACAAGCAACCAACATAATTTACTATGAATGTTACTGGAATGGTATAGCACTTGATATATCTATCTCTTTTGATCTTTTCCATGAGTTTCTGCAGTAGAAGAAAATGGAAGAATTATTTCAGTGATAAGGGAAACTCGAAGTCCCTAAGACATGGTTGGCCCAAGTAAGCACACAGCTAGTAAGAGGCAAAGGCAGGATGTGATCCAAATTTCAGACTCCTTATCCAAAGCTTTACTGCTTATTAAAAATTATTGTTCTTATTTAAAGTGGTTATGCAACACAAGAGTGAAGGAAAGGAGTGGGGGAGGCAGAGAAAGAGTAAGGGAGAGCCTATGGGAAAGAAAAGGGTGGGGAGGGGAGAACAGAGGAGAAAAGGGAAGGGAGGAGTGGGGAGGAAGAGGAGAGGAGGGGAGGAGAGGCCAGCTGGATGGCAAAAATAAGAGAAGGAGAGAGAGAAAGAGGGAAGGATAAGGAAAGGGAAAATAAGGAAAGGAGAGAGGAAGAGAGGGAAGGAGAAAAAGCGGAAGGGAGGGAGGAAGGGAGAGGCAGGCAGGCAGGTCCATTGGACTAAGAGTGCTAGTTAAATTTCCTGGAAAACAGAGGTTCTTGAACTGTACTCTTAAACAGTACTAATAGACTGAGCCCACAGACAGAGTTTCAGCACCATCTTGGAGCATAACAGAAATGCAAATTCTCCCACACTACCTCAGGCCTACTGAACCTTCACTTCTGAGGCTGGGATTCCCCAGGCAATTCCGGTACATGCAGATTTGAAAAGTGGGGGTTGAAAGATAAGGTAGGACCTAGGAAAACAGCAGAAATTTCACAGGTAAAGGGAGGAAAATGACAGAAACAAGGAGGTCCCGAGTTCAACTCAGTTTGTCAGCAAAGAAAGTCAAGAACCATGAGCTGCTGAAGTCTCCTGGGATGGGCAGGGTCTAAAAAGTTCCAGTGAAGCCACACAGTGGAGAAGGCTGCCTGCGGGCAGTGCAGGATAAGAACGTGGAGTCCAGAGCCACCAGAGAAGTCCCAGGCTGGATTGGAAGGAGAGAAGGAAGAGCACACAGAAGGAATAGGAGTATCATCACCATTGCATGATTCAGGACTGGAGTCACAGGGCATTCTGAGGAGAACCTCATTTGCCTCCTGGAGGAGCATAAGGTCACCAAACAGATGAGAAGGAAGGGAACACTGTAAGCATCCATCACATAAAACAACATGAGTGAGGCACTCTGGTATAAACTGTCCTCATATACAAGAGGTTAATAATCCTGGCCCCACTGGATTGTGAAAGGATTGAATAGGGGAACTTGGCAGGACGGCTCTCAGCATTCTGCTCTGCTTGGAGGAGGCACTTTCTTTTTCTACTGGGCCAGTGCAGGGGAGTGAAAAAACAGAAAAGACACTGCCCCTGCTCTGCTGCTGGCGGGTCAGATGCTGCCTCTCACCATGGTTTCTTCTTCTCAGGGCAGCCAGAGAGGGGACTTCTTGTGGTTAGTAACCATCACTCTTAGGCACATTGCTTTTCAAAATCTGAGGCTCCTTCACTTCCTGCTTCTCACTTTTACTTTGTTAGAAGGGCTGAGGTCCTCAAGTTTGTGATCTTAGGCACAGCTTTCTTTCTAAATGACACACAACAATTTCTATAGGCAAATGTGCTCTGTTGCACTTCTTTCAGAATGGGACTTTTGGCTGCCCTGAGAACGAATGTAGATCTGCTCTGAGAGGACCTCGGCTTAGCAGAAGCACAGCTCGCTGGAAAGTGAAAACGAGTCCGTCCAGCTGGCTGGCTGAAGGACGTCTCTAGGACAGGTTTTCTAGGTGATCTTAAGGGGGTTGCTCAAAGAAACAAGGTCAGAGTCAAAGTCAGCAAGCTGAATGCTGCCCCACAGGACTCCTAGGTGGCTGGGCCTACTGATGTACAAAGTGAGCAGGTAAGAGGCCCCGAAGGATGCAGCATTTCCCAGGCTTACGTGGCTGCCCTTTCTAGACTGGTACTTTCTTGAACTATTACTTATGGACAATGCGTTAAAATCTGATGTATTAAAGCACAATAAATAAGGCGGGAATCCTCTCTTTGGCCAGAGTTGACCCCAGAAATATTTGAGGTGCTTTCGTTATGCTTTCATCTTCCTATTCAAGATCCATCTCACAGTTTCCTCTCTTTCCACCACAGGTACCTTCTTCTCCCCATTCCTCATCCCACACACTTTTGAAAAGGGTTTGTTCATCTAAACAGCTCTAGATTGACACCTCTGCCACTGTTCATTCCATTTTCTTACAAAGTGTTTCCCTTTATCAAAACCTGGTGTCAAGGTCAACCCAACTGTCACTTCCCCCATGAAGCTTTCCTTCTTCAGTCCCTGCTCTCCACATCAATTAGAAGGAATTGCTCTCTTCTCTTCTCTGAACTTTCTCTCTGTTTCCCCTTTCTCATTTCAATTAGAGTTATTAAGTTAGTTATCTGTGTTTTGACTCACCTTCATCAGTTGGTTCACACTTTCCCTAATACTTTCACACCTATCATCTTGTTCCAGCCTCACAACATGGGAGAAGGCAGAACAGGCAGGTGTAATTACAATCATTGTGCAGACACAACCAGAGCTTAGTAGTTAAGAGAGTAGTTGCTAGAGCTAAATCATCTGAGTTCAAATCCTAGCTTGATCTATTGGGAACTATGTGACCTTGAGCAAACTATGTAATACCTCTGGTTCTCCATCTTTCATCTGTGAAATGTAATAACACTACTTTCCTCCAAGGCTGGTTGTGAGAATGAAGTGGCTCAATAATACAAATGCTCAGAATGGCACCTACCTTGAAAAGCATTTAGTAAAAGTCTGAGGAAGTTTAGAAGCGGCCATATCAAAAATTTCCAGATTTATGTCATGTTTTTCCCCTCAATCTGCTATCTTTCTAAAATTATTCAAAAACTCAGTGAATAGTTACCGAGCTAATAGACGACCCAAATGTGATTCCAGGTACCTGGGAAATAGACAACCACAAGACAGACAAGTTCCCAAATTCAAGATCCTTACACTCTAGCTGAGGGGGAAAATGGCAGGAGAAAATCAATGGAAAAGTTAAAAAATCAAAAATCAAAAAACCAAGATAGCAAATATACTGTTTTAGAGGTCGTTCTCATATGTCATCTCTCCAGCCAAAGAATCCATTCTACTAATTTGACTTTTGATACAACTAAACACAAAATAAATATTTTCTGTTTCACTTACAACTATATTTGTAGAGTTTAGTGTTCACTTAGAATATTTTGCCATATTCACCATTTCTTCAGAGAAAGAACAGGAGCTCACTCTTGGGTTCTGTATGATGAGCCTGTACACAGATTTAGCCTCGTCCTCTTCCATAAACCCAGGCACATCTCCAGCGATGATGTCTGACTTAGGAGAAGAATATTCCTGACCAGATATGCAGCTGCTGTTTCTGGGAGCAGACAATTTTAAGATATTACTTCCTAGAGGAACGTATCACTCTATGTCATTCATAAGACCATCGACTTAATGGGCTTAATGGATTTCAGCTACTGAAAGGGTTAATCAAGCTGAGGAATTTTGGACATCTAGAAAAATAGCCATTTAACCTCTTTCCTAGATTTAAGATGTAGTTCTTAGCTGATGAAAAAGTATTTTCTATCTGAAACTAGTGGGAGGAAATTACAAAGATCACAGGAGAATTTAATGAAGTTAAGAGTAAAAACGATGCAAGGATCAATGATTCCAACAGTTGGTTCTTTGAAAAGATGGGAAGGGACCTGGAGATGGAGAGATGGGAATGAAAACAGAAAGTAAAAAGAATTAACTTATGATATATCTATATCTGTATCTATAGCTATTATCTCTCAATTCCCCCAAGATGAATGTATTCACTATGTATAACAAAATAATAAAAAATAATAATAATAAAGTCAAGAAAAAAATATTTCCTGTATCTTCGTTTTGTTACATTGATACTTACAGACTTTTTGATAGTGTTTTTCAATCATGTACCTACATCACTTGTCATTCTTACAGTCTCTCCCTTGATTTATAATTCACAACTTTTTATTTTGCTACTCTACCACACCTGGGGATGCACACAGTGATATATCAGAAAAAATGGATCAAAGTGGTTGTGATTGTGTGTTTATGGAGAAGAAGGGCCAAACAGAAAGTGGAAATCAATGAATGATTTCAAATTTCAAATTATGGGTATCTATCCTCCTCCCCTAACTGGTTGAATCTCATTTGCTTGAAAGAATAGAATTCATATCCTTGACCAGAAGCTTCTATACCTCCTGTTTCTGTACTTGTTCTAAATAAGGATTTTAATAACTTGGAAATCTGCTAAGATGGAGTCTATTAAAACTAAAATGATGTGATGATTTAAATCAGATACAAATGAGGTCTCAGTTACCCCTAGCAGGAATCTCAGCATGGAGAATCCTAACCACTGAAACAACTGCCACGGCACCCAGAATAGCCGAGATTGTTCAGCATTGTCGTCCACCAAAAACTGATAGGAAATAAGCCACTGAGTTAGAGAATGCTGACTCTAGATCAGCTAGGATGACGATACCGACAGCAGGCAGACTAATCAATGGATCCTTTTATTTAAGTGAAACAGCATTTAAAAAAAAAAAAATTCAACTTTTAACAGATCAATAGCAAAGCTTCTACACTTGAAGAATCTTCACTGCCCACCTCACACCCCATCATTGAAGTTTTTTTTTAAGAGAAAAACAATAAAAACAATGGTAGAGAATTTCAAAACAAGATAATTGTCTCCCTAGTGTAAGAAACTGAAAGAGTAAATAAGATCCAAAATGAAGGTTTTGTTTCTTCTTAGATTCCTAAGGCTCCTTAGAGCATAAATTTAAAAATTTAAAAATTCACTGATTTAATCTAATTTCACCTGTAGCAATTCTTTGGAGGAAACGGAGACATGGATATTAACAGTGGTCTAGGGATATGGAACAGCTGCCTTTTCCCGAATATACAGTATTTGTGTTCTAAACTTCAGTCCTTTTAGAAGGATTAAGAAATTGAAATAATCGATGTGCCAAGCAAAATTAAAACACATGTCCAAGGTCAAAGAGTGAGTACTAACAAATGGAGACAGCTAAATGACACCTTGGGAAACTCAGCTTGGAGACACACAAAACATCCATTCTGTAGGCTTACGTGTCATGTGGATGGGTCTGCAGTGAATACAGCAAACTTACGGAACAGCAAATTTTTTTTTTAGCTACTATACATAAATGTGTCAGGCACAAAATCAAACCATTCTAAAATGATGTGAAATCCATTCGGTCTTAAGTACAGAAAAACACAGCAGCATTTGTGTGAGGTGTGGGAAACATGTAATGCAAATGTGCTCCTTGGGTTGGTAACTTGAACTAGGAATTCAGTAAAGAAGTGCGAGGAGCCTACCAGAGAGAGGGTATAGCAAAACACACCGTGAGACACATTTGATGTAACAGTCATATGATTAACAAACTGTCACATCAAACTTCTGCAACGTGGGAACACTTTGACACTTCATATTTTTAAAACTGACATTTTGATTCATTACTGTAAATAGTACTCTGGGTTAAATATTGTGACAAGAAACAGATCATATATATATGTACATATATATGCACTCTATTTATTACATGTGTACATTTTTTTCTAGCTCTGTAACATTTGATACTATGTGAAACCTTTTCCTACATTGACAGTTTGGGACAGTATGAAAACAGGCTATTTCACTCCTGAGCTACTGTGTTTTTTTTTTTCCTTTCTTTTTTTTTTATTTTTTGCAAGAAGGCAGATGGACGTTCTCCATTCTGCAGAGTCTATGAAGTAGAGAGATTTCAAGAGCAACAAGATAACTTCTAAAGAAATTCTGAATAAGCCTCTGAGCTCTCCGGGAAGGATTTTCATAAAGTCTGTTTCAACTACCTGCAAGTTAATAATATCATCACCACAAACATATGTAAAATATCCCTTTGTCTTCAGGACAAAACAGACACACACGTATGAAATTCTAGAGCAAAGCAGATATGTTTGAAGCAAGACCAATACAAACTGATACTTTTTTTAACCTTTTCTGTTAAAGCATCAGTTTCTTCTCACAATCACTGTTCACATCAAAGTAATTCAACTGAATTAAGCGAACTGTGGGTAAAAATGGGGCTGAAGCCTTGTGGAAAGTATGCAATGCTCCAATTCCCAAGACAAACTCCTCTGAAAGAAAATACTGTATAAAGGTAGTGTCTGACTTTCCACCTAATACCAACTGATACCACTTTCTAAACTTCACTTTACCTGCATTCAAACAAAACTTAAAATATTCACCCCTCCCTGAAGTATACAAGTTTCAATTTAAATTTTCTTTTTGTTAGTTCCAAAGTTATTATGTTCTCCCACATTATGGAAACTTTATAAAAAGATACACACACACATACACACACATAATACAGAAACAGACCCACGCACATATTTGTCTTTTGTATTCAACTTTCTCTCTGGACATTATATCATTATTATTCAACTCATTCTCCTCCTTAAACACCTGGAAAGACACAGAAAGGAAACACGAGATTTATATATAAAAAGATATTATACTTACTACAGATCAACTTTATCTCTGCACTGAAATTTAAATTAGGCAACAATGTTCTTTCTGAACACATACGTTAAAAAAGAAGACTGCTTTTTAATAAGATGAAATCCCAGTTATTGATTCTTTGGGATAGTTCCCGTGCGGTTGAGTTTTTATTCATAAAGTCTTTGCCTACACCAATGTCTTCAAGGGTTTTACCTATCCTACCTTCCAGCAGATTTAATGTTTCTGTTTTAATATTTAGATCTCTGATCCATTTTGAATTTAGTTTAGTGCATGGTGAAAGATATGGGTCTAGTTTTAATCTTCGGCATGTGTAGAGCCAGTTTTTCCAGCACCATTTATTAAAGAGGCTATCTTTCTTCCAGCGAATGTGTTTGGCACCTTTGTCAAAGATAAGGTGGCTTAGTATGTCTGGGGTTGTTTCAGCATCTTCTAATCTGTTCCATTGATCTTCAGGTCTGTTTTTTTGCCAGTACCACACTGTTTTTATCACAGTAGCTTTATAGTATAATTTCAAGTCAGGGATTGTGATGTCCCCTGCCTTGTCTTTGTTGCCCAGAATTGCCTTTGCTATTATAGGTCTCTTCTGATTCCAAATGAATTTTAGGATTGTTTTCTCTAATTCTGTGAGATATGCTGTTGGAATTTTGATTGGAATTGCATTAAATCTGTATAACAATTTTGGAAGTATGGCCATTTTCACTATATTGGTTCTTCCTATCCAGGAGCAAGGGATATCTTTCCATTTTCTGATATCCTCTTCAATCTCCTTTTTCAGAGTACTGTAGTTTTCAAAAGCTTTTGCATAGCAAGAGAAACCACCAACAGAGTGAAAAGACAACCCACAACGTGGGAAAAAATGTTTGCCAGCTGTTCCTCAGACAAAGGATTACTATCAAGAACATATAAAGAACTCAAAAAAATCAGAACTCCCAAATTTAAAGACCCACTCCAAAAATGGGCATCTGAGATGAATACACATTTCTCAGATGAAGAAATACTAACGGCAAATAAATATACAAAAAAATGTGCAACATCACTAGTCATTCGAGAGATGCAAATTAAAACAACACTGAGATACCATCTCACCCCAGAAAGAATGGCTACTATAAAGAAATCAACTAATAACAAATGCTGGAGGGGCTGTGGGGAAAAAGGAACCCTTCTTCACTGTTGGTGGGAGTGTCGACTGGTACAGCCACTGTGGAAGTCTGTGTGGAGATTCCTCAAAAAACTAGGGTTGGAGGTCCCATTTGACCCAGCTATTCCCCTTCTGGGCATCTTCCCAGAAGAATTAAAAACATCGTACCACAGTGATATATGTGCACCCATGTTTATAGCAGCACAATTTGTAATAGCCAGATCTTGGAAACAACCCAAATGCCCATCAACTGAGGAATGGATAAGAAAGATGTGGTATTTTTATACAATGGAGTACTATTCAGCCATAAAGAAGGATAAACTGGAGACTTTTATAGGTAAATGGATGCAACTCGAGAAAATACTCATAAGTGAAATAAACCGGACGCACATGTGCAAGCATCGTATTGTCTCTCTAGTATGAGAAACTGAAAGAGTAAATAAGATCCAAAATGTACAATAGACACGGTGAATCAAAAAGCAATTGGTCAATAGGAAAGAGAGACTGGAATAGGGAAAAGAAAGAAGGGAAAGGGAAAAAAAATTGTATATATATATATATATAAGATGGTTAAGATAGATACACTACCAATTTTACTTAGTTCATTGAAGAGTAAGGTTTGAGCCAATAATGTTTGGACAATTGAATGCTAATGTCTGGTATCCTGAATAACTAACTTAAAGATAATAATACGTAATTCTTTGACCATTGTTACCCTCAAAAAAAAAAAAAAAAAAGAAGACTGCTCCTCTACATTTGTGGATTTTCAGAAAAGATGCAAACTTTATAATCAAACTCATCCAAATCATAATAAAAATTTAGAAAAGGATAATGGATATCATGTAATAAATATGGCAAGAATCAAGAAAACCTACAAAAGAGCAAAAACCAACCAAAATCTGTGTTTGAGGAGTGGCATCTGAAAATCCTTGCATCCTTCTTTTGTAATTAAAAAAAAAAAGTAGTTATTTTGTTCGTCACTAAATTAGTCAGAAGGCAGAGAATCTTTTCTCCTTGTACTCTGTATGTGCCCCAATTTGTTAAAAGTTAAAGGAGCCTCACGAAATATTTGAAAGCTTATTTCAATCTGAACACATTAAAGAAGATAGAAATGCTGTATTTTCCTTGGATTACAGAAAAAAAAAAATAAGTCAGCTAAAGTGTTTCCCGATGCATAAAAAAAATTATTGTTTGAAACTGAGGCCTTGTAATTATTTTCTCCAACACTTAAGGGAATAGGATTGGCAACTCCTCAGTAGAAGCCCAAACCACTGTTGAAGGAACAAGTTCCCTTCTGTAACAACTGGGAAAAGTCGAGGTAACACTGCAATATTTGGAGACGGGAGATCTAGACCCAAATCAGTTCTCAAGCACTTAATACCTGAGGTGAATTTGAGCTGGTCACTTCACTTTCATCTTTTTACTGCAAAGTGAGGATAAGAAAAGCATACTGGGTTTTATGAAAACTAAATATGAACACGCAAGAAGTGTTAACAGAATCTAAATTGGTAAGAACACCATTCCCCAAAATCTTAATTTGCCAATTTTCACCAGCAAGTAATAAAAAATGTTCAGAAGCCATCTGAATTCAACTAAGTTAAAAAAAAACAAGAACTTGCTAGATACTCGATACCATTCACGAAGGCAGAGGCCTTGTAACCTGACAGTCTGTTATTCGGTCTCAGTTCCCAACACTATTGTACTGGGGATTAATTTCCAACACGTGAACTTTGAGGGACGCATTCAAACCATCTCCTCATCCCTTCCTCTGCCATGTGTCTTCCCTGAAAGGCAGGGAGGAAAAGAGGAAGGAAGACTCATTTAAGGCACAATTTCTGTCACTTAGAACCCTGTAATCTTTTGGAGAAAACACTATTTCACAGGTGAATTTTTGGAAGAATACATTGTATAATAAAGTACATTAAAAAAAAAAAGTGGGCCGGTGAGATGGCTCAGCGGCTTAAGCGCCTGCCCGGCAAGCACGAGGGCCCGAGTTCGACTCTTGGAACCCACATACAAAAAAGGGACCGGTGATATCGCTCAGCGGCACGGGCGCCTGCTGGCGCGCGAGATCCTGAGGTCGACCCCCCGGTACCCACAAAAAAAAAAAAAAAAAAAGAAGAAGAAGATGGTACTGACAATGAGTAGCTTTTCCTACATGGTATCAGGGAACAGTTCACAGCAACAGAGAACATGACGTCACTTCCTCTCTGCCCTTTTCATCATCCACTGAATTTCTGGAATCTGATAGGACAGCTCTCCTCAGAAGGGTCTCTGCAGATGGCCACTGCTGGTGGCAATTCAGGCACTTCATCTAAGTATCTTATTCCATTTCGTGTTGCTGTACTGCAACACCCAAGACTGGGTCATTTACAGACATCAGACGTTTATTTGGCTTATAATTCTGTGGGCTGGTAATTACGAGAGCATGGCGCCTGCATCTGCCAAGGGCCTTTGTGCTTCTTTGTCCCATTGTAGAAGGCAGAAGGGCAAGAGAGTGTGAGAGCAAGAACATAAGAGAGCAACAGGAGATCAAACTCTTTTTTATAACAAGCCATGTTTGAGGTAACCAACACACTCCTGTGACAACAGCCTTATACCATTCACGAAGGCAGAGGCCTTGTAACCTGACGGTCTGTTATTGGGTCTCAACAACCAACACCATTATTTTGGGGATTAATTTTTCATCACATGCACTTTGAAGGACACATTCAAACCATCTCCTCCTTCCTTCCTCTGCAATGACCTCCTTTTTTCACCCTCTGTGCCCATTCCTGGGGAGACCAATGTCCCCAGGTCCGGTCCCTCCACATCGTTCAGGGTGGAAGTGGGCAGTCAGGAAAGGACCAGTGTGACACAGCAGACCATCACCCAGCTGGGTATCAGGAGACCTGACTTGCAGTCCTAACCTTGTTCTCATTTCAGTCTACCACCTTGGCAAGTCACTTCCATTCCACGGGTTGCAGTACCCTCACACAGCCAATAAGAGTCAGGAATATTTAACAGTTCCTCCTACCCCAAAATGTCTAAGGTGTATGTCTTACAGTTCCCAACAATTTCCAAATGACAACCGGGGCCTCACCAGTCACACAGATCCTGAAGAGCCTCTGACATGACCACATCAACAGTTTCTATTGTGGGGAAGGTCAGGGACTCCTTCAGAAAATAGCTGATCTAAACAGAGCCCAAGGAGTGTCATGGCAACACTGCTCGCAAGCTGCCAGAGGTAGGGAGGAAAAGCAGCCAATATGGGTGTGCAGCTGCCACATTTCAGAGCAGCATTCAAACCTTGTTAATATCATCTCGCTTAATACCAAGTCCCATAGATCAGAAGCTATTTTTACTGTGTATTTAGCAGATTTGTGTATCATGTTCCCCAGCAGCACTTTCACAGTTCAGTGCAGAGGACTGTGGCACAGGAGAGCCTTCAAGACCTCAGCTACCCAGTTAACTCAGGAGAAGGAGGAAAGGGAAGAAGGAAAGAAAAGGAATAATAATGAATAAGAGAGAGACACAGATTTTCATTGGGGTCAGGGCTGGCCAGGAAAGAGCAGAGAGTAAAATGTAATAAAAGCCAGTACTAGAAAGATTAAAGAATAAGGCACCCAACTTCTAGTTCTCCAAAGACTCAGAGCTGCATGTGTGGATAAGAGGGTAGGAAAGTCAGGAGTCCTGTTTTATAGGATGAGCACAGGTCCTCCTCCTCAATTTTTATCACAACCTCTGCCAAATTTCATTGGCCTCCACAATCCAAGCCTCTTAGGACAGTCATGCATTCCACTCTGCAGAGCCCTATCCCCATATTCTAGGAGGTAAGCACTTATCCACTCTATAGTGCTTTCCTGCACTTACAGGCATTGGCTATTTTTTTTTTTAATGCAGATACCGGGAGTTGAACTCAGGACCTCGTGCTTTCCAGGCAGGCACTTATGCCACTGAGCTATATCACTGGCCCTCAGGCATTGGCTTTTGCTAAACAACCTAATTAGAAACAATCTGCCTCCTTCATATACAAACAGGAATTCTAGGTTTTGATGATCGCCCAAAGGAAACCATGTGGCAGCACACGGCTTAGGGCCTGTCACAGAAGAAGCACCCAATCAATGTCTTTTATGTTTGATCCCACTGTCACCTGTACATTATTCCTAATGGTCCTCCCAGAAAGCAAGCCTAGTCATGGCCTGCCAGTGGTTCCACAGCAGGAGCTCCAGCACCAATCATTTCTCTAATGTGTGGTGAGACATGGGCACCATTCTTAGACCTGCAACTAACCAGGCAGGTAAAGTAAGGTAAATCATTTCTTCCCTGGGAAGAGAGCTGGACTATACAAAATTTTTAAGTAACTTTCCTCTTCCAAAACTCTAAACCTGCAAGTCTCATCCATCACAAGCAACAAGAAGAAGGATGGGGCCGGGGATATAGCTCAGCGGCACAGCGCCCACCTGGCAAGTGCAAGGTCATGAGTTCAATTCCCGGTACCAAGAAGAGGGAAGAACAGTCCTGCATTTCTTCATTGAGTGCAATGTCTCCTGCTGGGCCAGGTGATTCAGAGATGCAAAACGTAGTCCTTAGATCAGTACCTTTATACTCTGTTAGTGAGGAGGAGGGGAGGCAAGAGGAAACAAAAAGCCTACAATACAAAGTAAAGTCTAATTGTAAAATGAAGAGGACCCACGTGTGTTGGTACATGCCTTTGGTTCCAGCTTCTCGGGACCTGCAGCACAATGATCATTTGAGCCCAGGAGTTTGACATCAGAACGAGCAACACACTGAGAAGCTTATAAAAAAAAAAAAAAAAGATGAGGAAAGCTGAATCGTAGGACCAGATTCCAGCAGAGGTGGGGGCTTTGGATGGAAAAGGCTTCCCTAGGAGGAAGGGTATGCACTGGTTCTCCACACAGGAAAGCAAGAACCACACAGACAAAACGGAGGGAGCTGCATTCAATAAAATCAGCCCTCTGCCCCAGAAGGATCATCAGTATTTAGGATGGCTAAACCTCTTATTAGTTTCACATCTCAGATTACTTTAACCTTCTGTGTTTCAATCAGTAAAGGCTAGAACAATGACCATCCAACCCCCATCACTGTAATGTCCTGTGGGTAGTACGTGCAGCACCAGAATGCAAACAGGACACCTGGGGTCTGGTCCTTGATCCATTGCTATTATTTGAATGCCGGAATTTGGCCTCATGGCTTATCTGGCTGCAGGGTAAGAAACCTTGTAGAACTCTAGGTTTCCTGGAAACCATCTTTATCTAAAACTCATGTGTTGCAGATGAACAGAAGAAGTTTCATCAGAAAGGGGATGGTTTTTATCAAACACACATTTCAGTGGTCTATGCCTAGTTCTCTGGACATGCCTGACACTCACTGGTTTCTGGGTCCTGCCTTAAGTAGATTCTTTCTTCCCAGCCAGAGATTTACTGTTCAGTTGCCTGTAATATCCCATTAAAGTCCCATTAGTTATCTTCCAAAGCCAATTCCAGTCCTTGGTTCTCTAATAAACCTTCAACAAGAAAGCGATCTCCAAATGCTCTTGTTTGGAGACATACCTGTCAGCTCCTCCCTTCAGCTGGCTAGCATGCTGCCTTGCCTGTAGGTATGGAGTAAATGCTGCAAAGAGAGTTTGGTCAAAAAACAAACAAACAAAAAAAACCAACTCTGGTTGTCTGACACTCAGCCAGGTCCCTTCTCAAACATATCATGTCATTTCTGATCATTACAACCCTAGATGTGCACAGGCCTCAGAACAACTAAAACAACTCCAGTCACCTGCAAAGTGAACAAGCATTCTACGAGACTGACTACATAAGCAGCAAAAGAGAACAAATCTAAAGGAGAGGAAAGGAGGAACAAAGAGCATAGATTATACATGGGATAAGTGGCCATGCCTGTGAGCTAAGGAGTGCTGGTATTACCACTCCAGAAAGAAATCTATAGTGCATAGATTCATGGCTGGTCCCTGGATACATGGAATCCCTGATGGAGCAAAGAGCTCCTAGTTCTTTTCCCACCATGGTAAATTGTGGGACACACACACTCCATCCTCCACAGGGTAGGGCCATTCTGGCTAAGGCATGGAAGGAGGGACATCTGGAAAGGAAGGACCTCCTGCAGCTACTTGTAGCAAAGGTTTATTCTGAGTAGACACCCAGCCAGTAATGTCTGTGTGGGAACGTGGTAGAAACATTTATGAGACAGAGCTGTGTAACTCCAGAGGCAGCCCAAGGCACACATCAGATGGAATTTTTTTTTTAAAAAATCCCTTTAAACACAGGAGGGCTCAGATGCCAGCACGCGTACTCATGGCCCAAGCCACACAGCAAAGGCATACTGGCACCGTTGTAATCTGTCCATCTACCAATATGCTTCCCGAATAACACCCATATGCTTTCTTGTAGCTTCCATATGCTTTTGTAGCAAGAAAACTAAAATATTTCATTATTTTTGAGTAATTAATAATTACTTATTGCACAATAGTCACCCTCATTAAAAAACGAAAATAACTGATTAAACTGCAGGATCCTGGCTTTCAGTGTAAGCTTTTTTTTTTTTTAATTCTTCCCCTCTAGGAATTGAGTAATAGGGTAAAACAGCCAGTGTGGAAATATTCATACTGTGGGAAATGTAATTATCACACATACAGCCCAGCATTCCTCTTGACTGAGACATCATGATTGAATAAAAAGAACACGGATTTGGGGATCAGAAAGACTTGGAATCCAATCGGGTTTGACCCCTGTGAGTAGTACTTCTGAGGAAGTGAAGGGTGTTGAAAAGATAAAGCCTGATGGATTCCTTCAACCCAGTCTTCCGTTACTCCCAACGAGTGACTTCACAGGCCTCCCTCCACTATCTCAGCCCCGGGTACCGCACGCCCCAACAATGTGGGCGGTGTGCCAGCCATCGTCAGGCGCTGTGGCCAAGAGCCTTGAAACTGGTCTCAGGCCTCCAAGAATGCGGCTCTGATTCTAACGAGCATGTGAACTACCTGGGGATCTTGTTAAAACACAGATTCTGATTCAAGAGCTCTGGAACGGGGCCTGAGATCTGCATTTCTGACATGTTCCCAATGCTGAGGCAGATGCTGCTGGTTGAGAAATGTTGAGAAGCAAGAACCTAAAACATGTCAAGATAAAGTCAGGAGACAGAAGCTGTAAAATAACACAACTGTGTCTGCCTCACTGGGCTTCAGTGAGGATTACTGGTCATAGGGAGAACAGCTCCTCTGTGTAGTAAGCAGAGCAGTGATCGTTTTGTTACTGGGGTATGATTTCTGTTACAGGCAACAAAGCTGAGACCCAAGGACATCAAGTAACTTATCCAAGGACAGGTAGTTAGTGATATTGGTTTCCAAATCCAAGTACACCTGCCTGTCGGTGTGCACATACACCCATGCAAGACAGAATACACAGTGTTATTACTGTAGGGTGATGGCACGAAGTCTGGTTCTGTTCCCCCACTATGCCCACGGAGCCGTTAACCTTCTGCCTGAACTCTGTAAGTTGTGCCTCCATTTCCCCATCGGTGTGAGTGTGGCCCCTGATAATCTCCGAAGCCATTTCCACCTCCAACACTGGCTTTCACTCCCCTGGTTCCCACATATACTCACAGTGGGTCCCCAGCACCAAGGATTAGCGTCACACATGTGGCAGTCATTACGACTTGGCAGAATCCAAATTCTAGCTGCTCACATCTGCATTTCTGCTAATCTATGTATGGTCAGAAATCTATCTCTGTTAAAAAGTCCCACGCTCAACATAATAGGAAAAAATAACAGATTCCCCAAAGGACTGAAATTCCAATTTGGTTGATCAGAGCTGTATGATCCTATTTTTTGTTTCCTCCTCCTCTCGCTTATCAAGACAACTAACCTGATAGAAGTCTGAAAAACAAGAGAAAACTCTGAGTGATTTATAATGCATTTATATAATTGACATTTTTTTTAAATTCTGCCTTATGGCTTGGATAAGAATTTAATTAGTGAATTACCATGTAAGTGATTCAAAATGTGAGATCTTAGCCCTCATCAAACTCCTACAGCACACAATCACTGTACCCCCTAGGGCCCATTTACTATTTTCTACCAGCCAGTCCTATGGTTTATGAACTTGTCTCATCGTCCCTATTCATAAGTAATGTTGTATCTGGAGATATTCACATATTTTAGAGCAGAACTAGATTTAACCCAAACTTTACTATGTAGTTGCTATAGGACTTTGAACAAATTACTTAGCTTTTCTGAGCTTTCCTTATATGAGAAAATGGGAAAAAAGCTTTCTATTTCATAAGATTAAATAAAATTAGGCACTGTATTAAAGTGACTAGCACTTAGCAGACTACAGGTTAAACGTGCAGCTGAGTGAGAGCATGAATTAATTAATGCAGTAAGTGAAATGAAAATTTCAATATGAAACTATCTCTCAGCAGTTTAAAATGTGTAAATGTCCAGAGTCAGGCTCGGTGGTACTGACAGTCAGAGCAGAACAATGGGTGAACCAGAAGAAAAAGTCAACAGTGACAGGAAGTGTTTGCCAAACAAATGTCACCTCAGACTTCCCATTCAGAAAAGCATCTTTTGCCCACTCTAGAACCCATGCATGGCCTTCAGAGTATCAACCAAACTCCTGAAGTCACAGATAGCACTCGCTGCAACTGTGCATTTTCCTAATATTTCACAGATTCGCCTGGGTTTTCCAAACTTCCATAGTCTTCACTCTTACCCCAAAAATATATCTGTGGATGTGCGTGCGTGCATGTGCGCACATGCACACATGCACACAAACTACCTTAAGCAAGTCCATTGACAAGAAGGGACATCTCAACTGGTGGAGCAAAAGTACACTGAATAAAGCCTGGCTGAGAGATGCAAACACACTACTGAGAAAGCGGGTCACAGAAGTAACCAGACAGATGGGCTCTGAATGCAAGACCTGGCATGGCTGTAAATTCGCTGAGATGTTAAATCAATCTGAGACTCATGAAATCACAGTCAAGGAAACCTTTGATGTCACCTATTCCAGCCACCAATTCTCATCTCACACAGAGCAAGATTGAGGCTCAGTGAAAGATCACGCCTTCGATAATGCCACAGCAAATTAATTAGAGCCATGATTTGAACTTTAGACTCAGTAAATTCATGTGATTCACAGTAAGTGTCCAGATCGAGTGACCTCTAAATTATCTTCTACCTGATGGATCACTACTACTCTCTTCTTTGGACCCTGAAGTCCATGAAAATATGGATTTGGTTCTGGCAAAGATTAAACCAGCTGCTTCTCATTCCCAGCCCAGTCCCATTAGAACAAGTCAGTAAAAGGGTCTGAAAAATTGACTCTACTATAAATCTTGTGTATCCCCAGCAATTGGGAGCAGCAGGTGCCGAACAAGATTTCACTGTGTTGACTAACATTCTCTTGTCCTTTGACTTATTAATCCCCCCTCTTCTCTTTGTTAATGATCCTAACAATGCACACTATACAGCCATCTAGGAGTTCATCCTCAACTTCCTGTAATCCACTGGCCCAGAAAAGAGCAAGAGGTGGGAGGAGGAGAGAGTGATGGGGTCAGGGACAAACAATCTCTCAGAGGAAGGTCTGCAAGGAGACCCACATTCTCCTAATAAATACAGATTGCAGAGGCAGCCAGAACCACCTGTGCCACAACTCCATGCAGCTAAAGATGTCTGAAGTCCACTTGTGCTTCAAGGATGTCTCACACCTCTGTATCGACACTGAAATTGGTATTGTGTGAAAGACAATGGCCCTTGAAATACTGGGGAGAGAAAGGACATTAACAGGAAGAGATGTCCTAACAAAAGCAAAGGCATAACTATGAAGTCAAAAAACAAAATGTGAGTCCATGGTTGACCACCAGCAACTCAGACAAACTGGATTCCCTCCCTGACCCCAAAAATCTCCATTTCTGAAAAAGAAAAATTGGTTACCACTGGGACCTCTCCTTCCAGGTCCAGTGAGTCACCAGAGAAAAGTCAAACAAAAGAGCAATCCATTCGTAACACTCTTTGTAGTGGATGAGTTTACCAGATACTCTAAATGAGACCCAGAACGATGTCCTAAAAGGGGGGGGAGGGTGTGGGGTTTTTTGTTTTGTTTTGTTTTGTTTTGTTTATTTTAAAGAGAAGAAAAAACAAAACAAATCAAAAAAAGAACAAATTTTCAAAACAACATAATAGGAGGGTAACAATGGTTAATACATTACGTATTACTATCTTTAAGTTAGTTATTCAGGATACCAGACATTAGCATTCAATTGTCCAAACATTATTGGCTCAAACCTTACTCTTCAATGAACTAAGTAAAATTGGTAGTGTATCTATCTTAACCATCTTATATATATATATATATATATATATATATATATATACAATTTTTTTTCCCTTTCCCTTCTTTCTTTTCCCTATTCCAGTCTTTCTTTCCTTTTGACCAGTTTCTTTTTGATTCACCATGTCTATTGTACATTTTGGATCTTATTTACTCTTTCAGTTTCTCATACTAGAGAGACAATACGATGCTTACACATGTGCTTCTGGTTTATTTCACTTATGAGTATTTTCTCGAGTTGCATCCATTTACCTATAAAAGTCTCCAGTTTATCCTTCTTTATGGCTGAATAGTACTCCATTGTATAAAAATACCACATCTTTCTTATCCATTCCTCAGTTGATGGGCATTTGGGTTGTTTCCAAGATCTGGCTATTACAAATTGTGCTGCTATAAACATGGGTGCACATATATCACTGTGGTACGATGTTTTTAATTCTTCTGGGAAGATGCCCAGAAGGGGAATAGCTGGGTCAAATGGGACCTCCAACCCTAGTTCTTTGAGGAATCTCCACACTGACTTCCACAGTGGCTGTACCAGTCGACACTCCCACCAACAGTGAAGAAGGGTTCCTTTTTCCCCACAGCCCCTCCAGCATTTGTTATTAGTTGATTTCTTTATAGTAGCCATTCTTTCTGGGGTGAGATGGTATCTCAGTGTTGTTTTAATTTGCATCTCTCGAATGACTAGTGATGTTGCACATTTTTTTGTATATTTATTTGCCATTAGTATTTCTTCATCTGAGAAATGTGTATTCATCTCAGATGTTTTTGTTTTTGCTTTCTTTCCTTTCTAACTTGAAAGGGAATAGAGCCAGCACTGGGGAGGCTGAGGCAAGAGAATCAGGGTTCAATTCGAGGTCAACATACACTACATAGTAAAAAACCTGTCTCAAAAAATCAAGTAAAATAATAAAAAAGAAATTGCATGGGAGTATGGGACAACCATGGTATAAATGCCAAAGCAAAGGGTGTGTGTAATTCAAATCACTAACTGCTTTTCTGGTATGTAAAAGAAGCAAAAGTAGATAGAACGGGAACTATTTTCATAGTTCCGACTGACTCTGTGTAGTAGAGTCAGGATTTTGGAAACATGGCAGTGGGAGAGAGAATGGACTGGCTGGGAAATGAAAGCATAGATAATAGAACATTTAACTAGAAGAAACATCATGATCAACTAGCAATACTTTGTCTATTGTTAGATGCTGAAATGTACTTCAGAGAAGGCAGATGACTTGCCCAAGGCAACATAGCCCGTTGACATCAGAGCTGGAATTAGAACTAGATTCTGTTTGCTTCTGGCTCACACTGAACATAACACAGTGCTTCACTCCTCAAAACAGTGACATTCTACCTAGACAGCTAAGGAAGTAAATTCATTTATAACTACTGCCTCTACTTCCAATTCAAAAGAAAATAATAATAATAATAGTAATAACCAATAAAATTTATTTAAGTCACACAAGGGATGTTTCCCTCATATTATAATAAATGATTCGCTCTGGCAATACAGATAAATCATGAGAATTAATTATTATTCATCCTTACTAATGAATCACCCTGTGGAAAAACAGGGATAAGCGGTCTACAGGAGGCCAGAAGCCTGTTCTTATGAGTTTGCCTATTAAAAAACATGAGGTATCAGCTCTAAATAGTAAACAGGGTATACCATTTCAGATTCCATGAAGTACAGCTTTAAATAGATTTGGTTTGGAAATGGGACAGGGAACATGCTGCAGTTGGTGGATCAACGTTGAAAGTAGAGAAAAATAATGATTATACTCATTAAGTAAGTACCTGTTGACACATCTACTGTCAAGTCTAATTATTTATTTAAACTGTTATTCTTTCCTCATTACTGCCGCTGATAACAATTATTACCACAAGATTATTTTAAGTTTCTCCCACATGCCACCAGAGCGATTACTTCTCCACCTTCTGAATGTTAGAAGACTTTCTATCCTCCCCTGCCTACCAGCCCCCACCTCCAAAGAATAGAGATTAGATTCATTCATAGATAGAGATAGATGATAGATAGGTAGGTAGATAGATAGATAGATAGATTGATTGATTGATTGATTGATTGATAGCTGATAGGCAGAGGCAGACAGAGTTCCTCTTTATGAAGAACGATTTTTGTAACCTTTCAAGTCTTGCTTAAAACAGCTTTGTGTGGTTTCAAGACAGATTTCAGTGGAGAAGGAGACATAGTTAACCATTTTCAAAGCTTAGTCTATTCACATTTAGCAACTGACATCTGGGTGAAGATTCATACGATAACTGCAGTTTCTAAATGAACAAATTAGATATCTGCTTCTGAGAGATATTAAAGCTATGATAGAAGAGATCTATAGGACATTTTTCCCCATATATTTATCCATGAAAATAATATGTTTAAAAATAGTATTTGCAGCGGCATTTTGTAGACTACAGTGGGACTAGAGATGAGCTGAAACTATTCTCTATTTTGTTTTGTTTTGTTTTGTTTTTTTGCCTGTATGGGCAAAAAAACTTTTTCTTTGTATGGGCTTTTTTTGTAGGAATGAGGGGGAAAAAAAATCTAACGAGTGGCTGCTATGTCTAATTTAATTACAGAAGTTTCTCAGGCCATAAGTCACCCAACTGTTTGTATAGCACATGTTCTAATCGCACAAACCTAAAACCATAATTTTCGCTCAATTCTAAGTTGTTAAGTCCTATGAATATGGGGCAACAACAACCAACTTCAGTTCTCCAAAGGTCTGTACAATTAAAATCATGTTTGAAATTCAAGATCATAGAGATAATATGCCAAAAGAATTAATATAATATTCAGCAGAATAAACGTTTACAGGACTTTAAATAATATCAAATATTCTACAAAGTTATATTCTGTAAGGCCTACAGTTAGGAACATCGTACTGACCACATCGCCCATTTCTAGCTAAGACTTCTAAAAGATTACACAGAACAGAGTAGAGCTCAGGAAGACGTGCAGAAATCAGCAGCGTTTTCCCTCGCCTCTATTTCTTTGGCAAATTTGTGGTGAATGTAGCCCTCCGCCAGAGGCCTGTTTCCTTGCATTCGTCCCTCAGTAGAGCGGCACGAAGGTGCAAGAGTTCCTAGACTTCAAAAATCCCTGACTCATTTTCTGTGTTACTGGAATCTTTTAATTGTTGCTGCAAGCTTGGATTGTATCTGTTTGAGATGATTTCTTGGGCAGATAAAAGAAAGTGATTGACCCTGCTAGCATGTTTTATTCCCTTCAGATTCAGGCAATTCCGGCAGCTTAGAATAATGAAAAATGCACTCAGTGAAGGCCAAGGAAACTGGATGGAAAACGTGCTGCCATGTGCTAGCTGAGGATACAATGAAACAATATATTAACACATCCTAGTACAGCACTCTAGGGGTGCTTAAATAACCATCAGATCTGAATCTTCTGCACTGCCCAGATTTTTATGCTTTTGGTTTTAAACCTTTAGAGGTAAGAACTGAAAGGAAAAACATTTTTTTGTGTGTGTTTGAAGTACATAATGATTACATTTATCTTGGAAAGTTGGTATGCATACATAACACATCTTCAATTTTTCTTTCACTGCCTACCCCTCTCATCCCTTCCTTCTCCTTTCAACTCCTGGTCTGAAAGGAAAAATTAAATCATGAAGACACAAATGGAGGACAGGTCACTGTCCTGGCCATTTTCCAGGTTTTGTTGATCACGAAATACCTTTGAATTCCTTTTATAGAGAATAAAATTAACCTTAAACATTATTGGCTCAGATGCCACTTAGCATTTATTTCATAAACATAAAGACGCCAGTCCTCTGTTACCTCGGGTAGCTTGCTTCCTCTTATAAAGCACAGAATAGACAAGGCTCAGCCAAATGAAATGGTAGTGTCTGTAAATGAAATAGGTATGAGTTACTCTTGAGCTTTAAACCCGTTTTTATTCATAACCTCTTACATGTAGATAGCGATTTCTTGTTTTATAAAACATTTCCACACTCATCCCATTTTACCCCAGGGCCCTCATGGAGAAACAGGAAAGATTTATTCTATGCACAGATTATAGAAATAAGCTCACAGAGGGACAGAAAGGATGGGAAGGAAACTAATGCATCTCTCGTCATTAACTTCACCAGTACTATGTGAAATGGGCACTGTTATTCTCATTTTACAGATGTGGGAACCGAAGTTCAAGGAAGGTGAGGAACCTCCCCAAGACTAAACTGTACGGTAGGTTGCAGAGTACGAGTTTGAAACCAGGGCTCTGCCCACTGGTCCAGTGACCCGTCCTTCTCACTTAGCTTCTCTTAGGTTATTAGGATGGGAAAGCACATAGATCGACAACAATGAACTTGGTCCACACGGTTGGTGGAGCTGGAGAATTAAAAGAAAAAACCCAACTATTTGAGTGGCATGAGGAAGTAGGAGAAGCACAGGGGATTTAGAGCCAGTCACACTTACCTTCTTACACTGGATATTAAGCAAATTACTTATACTCTCTCAGTAACAATTTTTATATGTAAATTAGGATTATAATATCTAACTCATAGCCAAAATTATTCTGTTTTTTTTTCCCATTATTCCATATCTATAGAAGTAGCATACAAAATGATGACATTTCCTCCTATAAGCCTATGTTTATATGATCAGAAGACGATGTTTCAAGCACACAATTCTGGAGAATGTCTTTGAGTAGAATTTTTTAATTCAGTTTCCCTAGTTTCAAAATACCACATTTACCTATGTCAGTTTCACAGGACATCACCTAACCACAAACACCACAAATAACTTTTGTCCTGAAAGACAAGGCACCAAAAATTTAAAAATTAAAAAAAAAAAAAAATCAAACATTGCCTCAACTCCCAAACAGCAAGTGTCATAGCTTCCAGAGAAAACTTGCTGATGAATCACACACCATTGTAAAGTTTGTGCTTATAACCATGTGTTAGGTTCAAAAAGAGTGCATCCAATAGATCTTGCACTACAAGAACAAAGGGAATCTGTTTAATGTAATAAGTTTATTAAAAAGTACAAGGTCTTCTGGAAGTTTTACTAAAATAACCAATTTTTATAAAAGACTCAAATCAGATTAGGCAAAGAACATGGTTGATAAAATATCCTGCGAGAAACTTGCCATCTGCCACCAAAATCAAAACCTTAATCATCTACTAATATTAAAGTTAATTTTATAGTTTGAAAAATGTTAACATGGTCAGTAGATCTCAAATCATCCTCATTAAATAACTCTGATGACACCTTATTACCCCAATTTTACAAATACAGAAACCATATTTCAAAGATCACAAGATTAAGATGGGGCAGATAAAAATTTAATCTTGTACCTTGATACCCAAATTAGTAGGCATCCTACCCGATGTAGCCTCCCAATTGGGAGCATGCTAATTGGAGAGAGCAAATTAACAACTTCAGGAAACAGAAATCAAATATATAACATACAAAATTCAATTGCCAAAGCACTAAATTGTCCCAATTGTCAAGCACATTTCATTTTTTGGTTCTACTTCACTAGCAAGTGAAAGAAGAGAGAGATCTTCATATCTGTGGTCTGACCGAAAGTGACACTTTGCTGGGCGGAAGCAGGAGTGTTCCATGCAGAGATACCAGGGACACTTTCTCTGCTCTCTCCAGAGAAGTCTCACAAATACGACATCCTTGGGCAAAGCATTGAAACCAAGCCATGAAACTGCAAGACTCTGCACCATAAAGTTCAAGCTCACGGGTGCTCGTCACATGGTTTGAGAATCTCACAATGCAATGGAGTTCTGCATAATCCACAAAGACATCTGCGACAACTGACAAATCTCACTCCAACCTCTTGGTAATGAAGCCAGATATCCTGGGCTGGCTCTATGTATGTTAGGACTGCTGATCCAGAACCTGGCATGGCCACATCCCTTGTCGAACCATCCTTCCTCTCCCAAGAAAAATGTACTCATTTCCAGAAGCAATTTCAGCCAAAAATAATCTGTACTACCAATCTTAAACCTGCAAAGTTACAGTCTATTAGTTAGAATCTGTAAACCCACACTCAGCAAATCTAGTCGAGACTGCTATTGGGTTATTCATTTCTGCTGTTATTTTGGAAAAAACAGGATGGAATACATGAAGCTCATGAAATAAGAGAAGGAAATGATAAAGTGTAAGGAAAAAGCACAAAGGAAAGGAAGGATGAGGAAAATGGACACAGCAGAGAGAATCGTTTCAATGGGTTTTTCACAAACCAGAGTGTCTTGAATGTACAGTCACACCCAAAGAAAAAATTTAAATAACCTAACCCTATCATGACAGTCCTAATATTATGAACAAAAATTCTAAGTGGCATTAGACCAGCATAACTGTAACTCATAACACTTGGTATTTTATAAGTGCTCTAACACAAATGAACAATGCGACAGTGCCTTGTAAAAATTTCCACTAAAGCCAGTAAACTGGCTACTCCTTAACTCTACTGTCCCAGATGATCTTTCTTAATAGGGGATATTATCATGTAAGCAGCAAGGAGAGTCAGGTGCTGGGGCACACACTTGTAATCCCTGCTACTCAGAGGCTGAGGCAGAAGGATGGAAAGTTTGAATCCAGCCTGGGCAACTTTCGACCAGAAGTTGTATGAAATAGACTTTTTTGTGTTTCTCTTTTCATACGTCTTGACCATGGTTATCTCTAAACCACTGTGAAGAAAAAAAAAAAAAAAAAAAAGAATTATTCTGTCTAAATTTTGTGTATTTTCACAAATTTCATGAGATAGCATTAGCGGTGGTAGGAGAATTACTTATACTAAGGTCTGGTTACATTAAAAGTTGATATAATTTTAAATGTAAAAGTCTGACCCCAGGAGCAGCTGAAATGTTAGAACATGGGATGTCCTGAACTCCAATCATCAAAACCCACAAGGAGAACATTTCGAAATGCAGTCTCTCACCCACCATCCTGAGATACTTATCAGGAATACAACATATCCCACGGCTTATGAAGGATTTGGTTGTCTCATTAAAGTAATGTTTGTCAGCATTTAATTGCTTCCCTCCCTGATTTTAATTTCCTCACCTGTCAGCATCGATCAGAGGTACTGAAATCATCTGACATACTGGCTGATTGTGTTGGAATTAATCAAATTTTTAAAAAGTAAATTGCTTTGGCCTAAAGGTAATGCTCAACTTCTTAATGCGATATTCATAAGAGTTCCATCAATGGAATTTATAGTCTAGAAATTCAGTGAGCAACATCAGACATCCTGAGCAGAAATGTAAGTCACTTTTCAACCTCCAACTTTGGACTTTAAAAGATCCACACTGTTAAAAATACTCAACCAACAAGTGCTCATTGAACAGTAATAGTGTACTTGCCAAGAGAAACTTTGATCTAACCAAGGAGGAGAAAAACGTGTTTATAAGTTTTGAAGCCCAGAAAGTTTGAGGAAAACAATGTAAGAATTGATTAAGCTGAACTCACCTTGAGTAAAGTAGCTGACATTCCGGTCACTCAAGTTACATCTTATATTTAAAACTGTTACCAGATATATCACGTGTTTTCACACAAATAAGTGACTTTCTTCTTCACCGTACCCAGAGAGATGCAATCCGTGTTACTATGAGCAACAGGAGCCACTTTCTCATTGCATGAAAGACAAAGCCGTGGCTCCTAGCATAAAGAGACTCTCGCCCAGGCACTAGTTACAGGTCAACTTGGTCTTATGATCTAAATAAAACCAGACAAAACTGCATGATCACTTGGGAATAGAGAAAACTTTTCATTGCAGATCCACCATACCTAATTATTCAGTGCTAATTTTTGTGCTAATATCTATCAAAAACAATCCTTTCGACCCTCAGGAAACCCACAAGCATTAAGCTCATTCCTGTGAATGAAATGAAATGATAAATAGAAAAAGACATTGCAATGAGTCAAAGCATCATAAAATTGTGAATACATTTGTGTTGTTATTCCTATTAGGAAATATAGGAATATGAGTCAAGGTAATAATTACATCATAAAAGTGACGTCATAAAATCACACCTTTCTCTGAATTATTCTGCTGATGTTGAGGCTCCTGAATTGAACAAAAGAGGGAGCAGTTTGGGTGCACACATAGGAGTGAGGGTAGCGAATGTAATCCAGAGGTTGGTTTTCGCACACACAAAAAGCTTCCTAACCAAGCACAACCAAACCATACCATGGGTCTTATCTTACTAGTAAACTCTGAGCCCCTCCGTATCCCTAAGTGTCTCTCTTGCTGGGAATCTTTTCCAGATCCTAAAAGGTTTGATGAAGTGACATTCTTAAGACTACCAAAATATTCAGTGGTACTGTACATATCCACAACTATAATTACCACAGCATTTTGTCATTTTTAATTGACCATACAACTTTAAGAGAAGCACCTTGGGTAAGCTTCTTGAAACCTAACCGTTAAGTCCAGCATTCAGACCTTAGTAGATACTGAGGAGAAAAAAAGTTCATTGAATGACAAGACAAATGAGCAAGGTATTGCAAGCAACTCCCACAGCACCTGACTCAATGCATTTCATGTAATACGTGCTTAGTAAATGTTTGTGGAATTGAAATTATTTAAACATTTAATTCTTTAAAAATGTATAATACAACTCAATGACCCTAAAAGTGATTGATATTAAGTGAGGAATAAAATAACTTGCAGTAAGCCAGTCTTCACTAATCCTTTAGCGGGGTTAAGAGATGCTTTCTATAGGAAGACTAATAAAGGCTAAGTGTATGTAAGACCCTGTATCAAAATTTTAAAAACAAAAAACAAACCGAAACAAGGAAACAAAACAAACAAACAAACAAACCAAAAAATGGTTGGGAATGTAACTTAGTGCAAAGGCCCCAGGTTCAAATCCCCTGTACCACCAAAAAATTAAACTATTAAAAGCATTGTGTGGTATTTATTAAATATATGTTTTCAGTAATTGAGTTAAATGTTTTTTTTTGTGTGTGTGTGTGTGGGTACTTAAAAGTCACAGGAAAGAAAACTATCCACACTGCCAGCAACTTTTTTTGTTGTTTTTTTTGTTGGTACCGGGGGTCAAACTCAGGACCTCATGCGCCAGCAGGCGCCCGTGCTGCTGAGCGATTTCACCGGCCCTTTTTTTCCTTTATGTGGGTTCTGGGAGTCGAACTCAGGACGTCACGCTTGCCAGGCAGGCGCTTATGCCGCTGAGCTATCTCACTGACCCAAGTTAAATGTTTTATATACATTTATCCTAAAAAATATTTTTAGGAATCATTCTTAAATCCACATTGCTTCTTGGCAACTGAGATTTAGAAAGATTAAGTAACCTAATCAAGTTCATGCACATCTAATACACATGAGACTAGAAATCGCATCTTAGCTTTTAGATCCACAGCCTCTTCCTGTCCCCTGTATCCTATCAGGAAAAGAAGAAGAAGGAGAAGGAGCAGGAGGAGGAAGGGAAGGGAGAGAAGAAGGAGAGGGAGAGGGATCGAGGAGGGGGGAAGTGGGAGGAAGAGGAAGGAGGAGGAAGAGAAGGAGAAGTAGTGAAAGCCCTTAGAGTTGAATAGGATGATGGAAATTTGGATAGAAATGTAAAAATGTGGAGAGTACAAAGAATGAGTATCCAAGGCTTTTAAAGAGACACAGCAAGACCAAGTCAGAAGGATTAACGCTACCGTCACTTGTCTGAGGATTTGTCATGTGTAAGCCATACTGTAATTTTCCAAAAGCTGCAACATTGGAAATATCACAATTGAAAGGATGGAAAATTCAGTTTGAGAGCAATATAAAGGACAAGCTTCAATAGGAAGCTGTCCAGCAGTAGAGCACACTGCCTCACAGGGTGCCGGAAGGATTCAAGTAGAGGCCAAAGGGCCATCTGCCTGTGAAAGCTGGCGTGTCTGAGGTCCTCCAGGAAGTCTGCAGTCACAGGGGGACACGGGGCTTCTGTGTTTCAGAGGCTGAGCAGCCCAATAGTGGGGGGAAAACAACAGCTCAGATCACTAGATGAGAAATCGAAGGATTCTCTTCAAAGAACAGACCCCAGTAAAAATCCACCCAAAACAACCACGGGCCCCTATGATTCACCAAGCGAGAGGAACCCATCCTAAGGAAACCTGGAGAGGGAGGCAGAAAATACAGTTTGGAGATTTTGGTCAGCTACCATAGGCAACAAGTGAGCCTCTACATAGCTAGGAAAGACCATATCTAGGGAAGAATGAACAAGAAGTGTAGGTGATGTTCAGGGGACAGCGAGGGCAGCACACAGACACAGGATGCAGGGAAAGAAAAGTCACCCAGTTCCCAGCACCGGAGAGGGGTTAATTCAGAAGGGTAACCCAAGGTTAAATCACAACACACTTCAAGGTGGACAAGAAAGACCAGAAATAAAAACCAGGAGGAAGTAATAAAGTTTTACTCAAAAAGTTCACAGGTGGGGGAAGGCCACCTGAATGGTGGATGAGAAGTTGGAAAAGAAAAAACAGATCTCGCAAAAGAACATCCCATTCCTTTTAAAATGAGAGGACACATTACATTTGTGAGTCTACAAGCCTCTTCTCACACTGTACCAGGTTTACTCACAGTATCAGCAACCCCCAGATCCCCGAAAATGTTACTCGAAAAAGGAAGGGAAGTGTTAAAGGGAACAGATGATATCTGGGTCCACTGTTTTTATTTTTTATTCTTTTCATTTCTTAGCATTATTCACTATAATTTGAGAGTCCAGCTAATTTTTACTTTAAAAAAATCACATAAAATAGTAACCATAACCAAAAGTGAAGGCAACAGAAATTTATTTTTATCGGGCAACCTCCTTCCTGCATGAAAGAAGAGGAAGGAGAGAAAGAAAGAGAAGAAGAAAAACAAAAAGAGAGCAAGATACTTTAATAGAAAACAATTGGGGCGGGGTCCAGTGAACTGACAGAAAGGGACAGAAAAGATGCTAGCAGTACGGGCTGGTGAGAGAGCTCAGCGGCATAAGCGCCTGCCTGGCAAGTGCAAGGTCCTGAGTTCGACTCCCAGTACACACACATGAAAAAAGGGCCGGTGATATCGCTCAGCGGCACAGGCGCCTGATGGCGCGCAAGGTCCTGAGTTTGACCCTTGGTACCAACAAAAAAAACAACAAAAAGAGTTGCTGGCAGTGTGGATAGTTTTCTTTCCTGTGACTTTTAAGTAACTTGATCTAGGTGAAAAGTCACTGTTCCAATACAAACTCTCTTCCTTGCAAATCTGTGCTTTATCTTATCCAGGAAGTGAGCATCGAGCGGTCACCCAACCTGTCCCCAGCATCCAGCCCTTCTTCGCAGAGACTAAGCCTGTCCTGTTTAAAGAGGCGGCCGTGGTTACTACTGAAAAGCAGAAGAGAGAGCAGTGCTAACTGGAAAGTAGGGAAATTATGCAAAGGGGTTATTACTAAAAATAAATGGAATTCATGCCAAGCAATTCAATAAATATATATTTGTCTTCAGGAAAGAAGTTTGGAAATATTTATCTTGAAATTCCTGAAACTGAAACAAGAATAAAAAAGAAAAAAGAAAAAGAGGAACTGACCCACTGGATTTTTGTCCCAACTCTTGTCTCAACTAGTGAGGGCTGCCAGCTTCAGCAGATATCTCCCTACTCTCCTCTCCCTTAAAATAAAAGGACTGAATTTTAAAAAAATTTTTAGACATATTTATTGAGATATTATTAACATACAAAATCACATGCATTTATGTTTTGAATTTGCTTTTCCAATATATGCAAATTGTGAGGTGATCACCACATTCCCACTAATTAACATATTGATCACTTCTATATAGCTAACATCTTTGTACATGTGTAGCGAGACCTCATTTAAGACCGATTAGCAAATTTCACATATTCAGTAGTGTTTAAGCTATCACTTCTTTCTATGCTATAAATCACATCTCCAGAAATTTTCATCTTGCATAACTGAAACTTTGCATCTGTTGACCAACATTTTCCCATTTCCCTCGGCTCTAGCCTCTGACTACCACTCATCCTACTCAGTTTCTCAGAAATCGGCTACTGCAGACTCTGCCTACAAGTGAGATCATGCAGTATTTCTCTTTCATGACTATTTCACTTAACATTTCCCCCAGTTCCATCCACGATGTTGCCAATGGTAGGATTTCTTTCTTCTTTAGGGCAGAATAATAGCCCAAAGTGCATGTGTTTGAGTGTGTGTGTACACAATAACATGTGAACGGATAAATATGGCACATACAGACATCGAATAATAATCAACTATAAAAAAAGATGAGATCTTGTCATTTGTAACAACATGGATGAACCTGGAAGACATTATATTAAAAAAAAATAAGTCAGGCACAAACAGAGAAGTACCACATTTCCTCACTCCATCTTACATGAAATCTTTAAAGGATATTTCATGAAAGCGGAAAGTAGAATAATAGTCACTAGAGGTTAGAGAAAGTAGATGGAGGAGTCATTGGGCAAAGATTGATCATAGCACAAAGTTATAGTCAGATAAGAGAAATAAACCAGGCATGGTGGTACACGCCTATAATCCCAGCACTCAGGAGGCTGAGGCAGGAATATCACCATGAGTTCGAGGCCAGCCTGGGTCACACAGTGAGTTAAAGGCCAGCACAACCTACATAGCGAGATCCTATCTCAAGAAAAAAAAACAAAGAAAGTGGGAGAGAGAGAGAGAGAGAGAGAGAGAAATAGGTTCAGATGTGCTATTAGAGAATAGGGTTAGTATTGTCAATAATAACGTATTATGTGATATAAAATAGCTAGAAGAGAGAATGTCAAATGTTTTAACCTAATGAAAAGATAAATATTTGAGGTGATAGAAATTCTAATTAACTTGAGCCAATTATTACACATTGCACACATTTTTCAAAATATCACAGTGTACCACCATAAGTTTCTACACTTTTTCTGTGTCAACAAAACTGAAATAAGGCCTTCACACTGAGCTATATCCCCAGCCCTTTTTTTGTTTTTGAGACCAGGTCTTGCTACCTCACTAGGTTGCTCAGGCTAGAGTTGAACTTGGAATCCTCCTGCCTCAGCTGTCAGTGGCTCTTACTGTGTGATGTGCAAGGGCCCCCAAGACCTTTCCAGAAATCCACAAGTTCAAAATTACTTTCATTGTAATACTAAGATGCGATGCCCTTATTCACTGTGTTGACTGACTTTTGCGTCCATAGTGTGAAAACACAAGTGAGTAAAACTGCTGGAGCTTTACCTTGAGTCAAGCAGAGGCACCAAGCTGAGGTGAATACTAACTGAATATTTCAGCACAGGACACGTACAGTAAGGCTGGACAGGGAACCAGTTTCAGTTAAGATTGTCCTCAATGCATTAAAACAGTCACTATGTTTCAGCTTAATCTTTTTTTTTTTTTTTTTAATCTTTGAGTACGCATCTCTTTAATATTCTGGGGGAGGAAGTGAGAAGTACTTGTGGAGTGCCTCTACAAAATACCAAATGACAATTGTTATTTCTAAGGAATAGTGTGATCGTGTGACCTGAGAGCTGCCTTCCGTGGAATTCCACTCCTTCCGTGGAATGTCACTTTTATTTGAAACAATGACTGACAAAACATGATTCTTTAAGCTAAGCTTTTGGCAGACATTTTCTTACAAATAAACCAAGGGAGCCATCATTTCAAGAAAAACTAACTGCATTTGATGCCAGTAATAAAACATTCAACATTTAAAGTAAAAATTAGAATTTTGAATACCTCACATTCACTACTCGGTATTTAACATCCCCCCAGTACTACAAATATTTTTTGGTGAAATTAAGGAAAAAAACTTTTTTCATTATAGAGTGAAATGTGTTAATATTTAGAAGATCTGCCTAACTGAATGGACTCCTATTTTCCAAATGAAAATCATTATGTTACAAAATTACAAAAGGAGATCCAATCAAAGTGAACATTAGAGCAGTGGTTTTTGATACAACGGAGTATAGAAAGTTCATTAATGTGGTTTCAGATCTCTCATTGGAACTAACCTTTAAGAAACTATCAAGTTTTAGTAATTGTCAGAGTTGTCAAGTTTTGATATAGTATTAAGAAAAACTCCACAGTTGTCTCCCTTTTTCCTTCTGTTTTCAACTAGATAGCTGTGTGAGTCTGGATTTTCTTTTTAAACTGAATCAAAAAATATAACAAATGCAGACTGCAGAGACCATTTTTCTCACCAGTTTCTGTTGTTACTATTTTATAAATGCATTTTCTTTTTCTGGGCATGAGGGCGCATGTCTGTAATTCTAGTGATCATGGACTGAGGCAAGAGAATTGTAAGATTGAGGCTAGCACTGGCGACATAGTGAGCTCAAAGTCAGCCTGTACGACACAGTGAGAACCTATCTTAAAAAAAGAAAAAAAAAAATATATATATATACACACACACACATACATAAATTTTTTCATACAAATATTTCCCATTAAAATCTTTTATTCTCAGTTTTAACTTCTAATATAATATCATTAGACATAACCCACACAAATAAAAGCTCTTTTTCAAGAGTCTAAAAGAATCCAGAGATGGAACCATTGGACTAAATGAGATTTATGCTCCCTACATGTCCAGCTCTGACCTCTCATGGTTCTAAAGTCACTAGGAAAGACAAGAGTGGCTCAGCTCTATTTTCAGACCCTGCTACCTGTGTGTCTTCATGGAACTCCACTTTAGCAGGCTCTGAAAACGGTGCAGCATCTATACAACCTTGCTACGGAGTAGACTGCTGGTTAGTCACAAAATAGAAATAAAAATAAAATTCACTGTATGCTTTCCATGGGGTAGGTACTCGTTAACAGAGCATATGGGTCAGAATTCAGACCCCATTACTACACAAGGTATACTCTAAAAATGCAATAAGACCTACTTCATAAGAAATCTAGACCCAATGAAATAATCATTACAGTTTCCTACACACTTTACCTAGCATAGAGTAAACACTCAGTGACCCTTTTCCATTGTGATTATAGCTAAGATATTTCTTACCAAAAAGTCAAATATGGGGCCGGTGAGATGGCTCAGTGGCGTAAGCGCCTGCCTGGCAAGCACGAGGGCCCGAGTTCAACTCCCAGAGCCCACATACGAAAAAAGGGCTGGTGATATCGCTCAGCAGCACAGGTGCCTGCTGGCGCGCGAGGTCCTGAGGTCAACGCCCAGTACCCACAAAAAAAAAAAAAAAAAAAAGTAAAATATGTTTGTGATGTTCAGGAAACAGATAAAGACAGTCCAGTCCCTTATTATCAGAGGCTCAAAATCTATACCAGTTGCCAAGTCATTTAGTAAGATGAAAAAGAGAGAAGTAAAATTATCCAGAGTACTAGCTTCTCACCTCAAGAGCAGAAGGGTCGGTCTTCGGCCAGGAATGAAATCACAGTTGTAATCATGACCCTGAAACTATGTGAGTTCCTAAACTTCATGTGGTCAAGTGGGCAAGCAGTTTACCTCATCATTCTCAGCCCTGTGGTGACAGGACAGAGGATAAGGAAGTGGGGATTCAAACCAAGTTCCTGGTTAGATGTGAAGGAAGATTTTGACTTTTCTTTTGTCTGGGGAAGAATTTAAGTTCATTGTATCTTTACTTCATTTAACATCCAGAAGGAATGAGGATGGAGAAATATGGAGATGCTTGTCAATCCGAGGTCAGAGGAAATGAAAAAAAGATGTTCTCACAGTGCTAAGAATAGATTACAAGCAGGAAAGAGGGGAGGGGCCCCTGGATAATCTCCTCTAAGTTAGAAATATAGTCCTGAGGAGCAGACACTTTCCAACAATTTCTTTAAAAATATATAAAAGAATTAATCATTAAATTAATTATAATGGTGAGGCTCAATTTCACTTTTAATGGAAAAAGCATTCTGCCACCTTTATTTCATCAACTTTAAATCTAACCACTCCAAATAGCAATACTTTATTAGCCTGATAAGACTTTAACTGCTGATTTAATAGGATGATGTAAGTTATGCTTCCAGAATAATGTATAGAAATGATCATGCCCCCTTAACAGCACTTGGATCTTCAATCAGGAAATTCAATTTTAGCTGCAAAACTATGTTTTGGCAAAAGTGCAATTGAACTCAGTGTACTTGTCACATTTCTAAATATACTCTGGTCACCATGACAACAAGGGAGACTGATGGATTGCTTAAAAGAGTACGGTATATATTTAATTGTCAGCATTTTAAACTGACTCAGAAAAATGCTGTGTGATAGGTCTACTCACCATGGTTACTGCTGGCTGAGTCCATAATAATAAAAGGTTGACATACGCACATTGCCGACTTGCGCAAAAAGAATGTAGAAGTCAGAAGGCATGGTATCAGCAACCATGCCAAACACAGAACCTAAGGCTTTAGAAAAGATCTGTTCTCATTAAGGTACCACTCGAGAACCTCTCACCCGCACAGTTAGATGAATCCCAGGATCCACATCCACACTCAGGGCCACTAGAGCAAAGCCTAAATCAGATTCCAACACCTGCTTCCCTCTTTGAGACCAAAGAAAAAGTGGAAGATATTTTCTCCAGGGACATGACTGAAGAATGCATGAGAGAAACTCTTTGTTCTTTCTTTTCATATAGACCTGCTTCCGAATGATAACCTTCGAGGAGCCGACAGTCTCCTATCCAACGCTTCCTGAGCTGAGGTGGCGAGCACAGGGAATCTTCTACAGGTTAGGGCTATACACGCAACAGACAGACACAGTCCCTGCCTTCAAGGATCTGACACTGTAAGATAAGAGGATGACAAAAATGTAAATAAATAAGCCATCAAAGAGACTGAAATAATCAAAGTGAAATGATCCATGACCTCATTTCATTTACTATACACTGCACCTAGCACAGAGTAAGCAAATCTTCACTATTGTTCTATAACTAAGATATCACTCGCAGAGACAGTCGCAATGTATATAAAGAAAACCAAAGCATACTAATCATGCATTCAGAGAACTACAAGTACCATGCAGAATACGTAACAAGATCAATCGTGGGAGAAAACGCTGAGGGAGGGTGAGCTACTTTAACCAAAGATTAGGGAAGATCTCTGTAAGGATGTGATACTTGAGCTCATCTTCCATCAGACTCCCAGTTAGTTTTGTACAAAACAAGAGTAAGACCATGTGGGCACAAACTTGGCTTGTACATGGGGCCAAAGGAAGGTCAGTATGTTTAAAGCTTACTGAGTAAAGTGGTGAGCGGCATGGCACAACCCATCTCATTGGGACTTGTGGGCCACAAAAAGATCTTTCAACTATTTCTAACCAGAATAGAAGCCACTGTATGGTTTGAGGGAGGGAAAGGCCCTTGAGTTTGTGTTGACAAAATAGAATCACACAAAGTCTGCTCCCTCACCCAGCCCCAGGTTAACCAACAATTTTAGATCTCTCCATGTGGTGTGGAAAAGGGACACAAGGGTAAAGTGTAAAAGAATCTTAGAAACACTATTGTCAAAGTCAAGGTAATGGATGGAAACTTGGGTTGGGGTGGATGCAAAAGAAAGGTGAGAGAATCAGGAAATATTCTGGGAGAAGAACAAATCACACTGGCCAAGCGGGTACTTTGAGGAAAAAGGTGGTAAGATGAGTTGGGCAGAAGGAAGGTGGGGACAAGGTGTGGAACATGATCTATGATTCAGCAGGCCTGGGTAGGGCTTAAGACGGGGCACTGCCAGCAAGCTCCCCAGAAATGCTGCTGCCCTGGGAACCACGCTTTGAGACGTGAGGCTCTAGTAGAGTCACGGTGATGGAGAATGTTTTAGAGCTTTCAGTGATACAAACAGACTGCTGTGGCACAGCGTCATCATAGGCTCGCCACCGCTAGTCTAGAGGCAAGAAACATGATTAGAGCAGTAGGTGATGAGATGGATTAAGGTAATAACAGGTGGAATGCAAAAAAAAAGGAGAACTTCAAGAGCTCTAGCAAAAGAGAAACTACTCAACACTCGAGGACAAATACTCTATGATTGGAAATAAAAAAAGAAATAAGTGGTATTGATTCTGGGCTATCTTTAATGCCATTATTGATTATATAGATAGAACTATGTAGTTTCTATCTATGAAGTACAGAGCATTTTCACAACTAAAATAATCATGGTTTCAGATAATAATGTCAGCAACAGCAACACCAAGCATTTATTGAGTGCTTAATCTCTGCTGGGCATGTTACAACCTGTACTACCTTCAAATATAATACCTTTATTTTTATTTAACAAGTGATAAGCAGATACTCAGACATCATGCAGCTCACCCAGAATCACTTCTGCTTTGACTGGACCTAAACCCAGGAAGGGACTTCAAACTCAATGATCTTCTCTTCTATTCTGCATAAGAAGTTGAATTTTTTAGGGAAATTAGACATTCACTTGGGGGATTCATCCGCAATGTCAGGGTTCCCTTCTAATAAGGCTAATCTTCAAGACTACAACTGACAAGAATTTATCCATAGACCCCTAGCTAGCAAAGGAGTGAAGTAGTGAAGGCCAGGTGTCCAGTCAATAGCCAGTGGCCAGTCTGTAGCAGAACCATGACTCTTTCACAGAAAACGAACCTGGCTTGAGAATTCTGTGACCTATTCACACTGCTCATGCACACTTCCGATACTCCTATTACAGGCTTTTCCACAGCCCCATATTTACCTTTGACTTTATTCTGCTTTTGATTTTGCAAAGTTTTCTCCCCAGAAAGTAAGAAGGCTCTCTACACAGTGATATGTGTGGAGTGAGGATGTGAGAAAGAGGCCCTCACTTGTGAAGATACATGGGGAACGGTAATAGGTATTGACAAGGCATCCGCAGATAAGAAAGATGAGCTTAGACATTTCCCCAGCCCAGGAAGTGGGTAAGAAATGAGCCACAAGATCTTCCTTCTACTCACCCACACTGTGCTTTCCCAAGATGATTCACAGGTATGGCTCCACGGACCTGACAAAGGGTAGCATCTCAGGAAGATGAAAGGATGTTTTTATGGCCTGCTCTCTCTTTTTTTTTTATTTGTCCCTTCTCAAGTAATAACTATTAATTGTGCTATGTGGGCAGTACAGAGATGAGTCTACCGGGAAGCCAGCACAAATCCATCAAGTGCTTTTAGTCCAAGCTTTTTAGAGGCAATTGCTTACCACATTTTCACTGCTCTTTTTCTCACAGCTAGAGTTAAAGTGGATTTTACCACACAATCACTCCGATGCCCTTCTCCCCCACCTCCAAAGTGAAGACAGAAGAGAGTCATTGGCTTGTTCCTTGGAAAATCACAGGCATATGTGAAAAAGATATTCATTTGGTGTTTAAGAAGACAAAGTATTGGGCTTTGAGATAGATGCCCTACCTTACACATAGCATTTCTACATTAACACATGTCAACTTGTAAAGCAGGTATTGTCCAAGTTGGACAGATGAAGAAATGGCTGTTCGGAGGAGATGAACTTCTTGTCTAGGGACATAGCTAGAAAGCAGCAGAGCCAGTCTTTTGACTCTAACATCAATGCTTTATTTTCCCATCACAAGAGCTGGGCTGTACACTGTTAGGAGCACCCACAATCTTTCACTCTGTTCTAGAGAACAGCCAAGGCTTCCAATCTTCCTTAAAAGTGAGGCTGTGTATTAATAGGAATAGAGACCAAAAAAGTCATCATAGATTCTGTAAGGGTTGCCTCTGCCCAAGGCAGAGGCTTGACTATGTTCTTGCCTATATTATAGCTGGTGTTATGGATCATTTAGTATCTGCACCATGCCTCTTCTGGAATCATAAAGGCCCTTGAGTTTGTGTTGACCAGACAACATGACACAAAGCCTGCCCTCTCCTCCAGCCCCAGGTCATGTGCTAAAGGAGCAAGAAGTAAGTGTATATGTAATGTAAGACCAAGGCCCTGTAACTCGCTTGTTCACAGTGTCCGGCTCATTTTAAAGTACAATAAAATAAAATAACTAAAGGAAAAGTTAATTTAGACTAAGCCTAAGCTCTCCCTTTCATTACTATGTCCGCACCTTCCTAGATGTTGGAATGGATCAGATACAGAAAAAAGAAGAATAATCCAGTCTTGAGGCTTTAAGATATAACATCTGAACAGAGGTGAAGATTAATATATGTAGGCAGCATCCCTTTCTGTCTGCCTTTCCCAGAGGGGGTGTGAGGTTAAGCATTTTGAAAGATTCTTTATCATAAGCTGAGCTGACAGGAACACCTGAGGAGAATGGTAATTAAATCAAGAAGTAAATAAACACTTGGATCAATGTTCTGTAGTTTTTGGTGGCTGTCTTAAGAAAATGAATTGCCTTATAAAGGTGGATATTTCTCTCCTCCAACTATAAATAAAGAGCAGCTTCACAATATTTTCTCTTTTTAAAAAATGTGTTTTCCAGCAAATGCCAGTTAGCCACCTTCTATGTGTGTATATGTGGTTTGGGGGCAAATGATGGTAGAAAGAGAAAAGGACACAATCCCTATTTTCAAAGAGCTCAAAGGCTAGTACCCGAGGCCAAGCACAAAATGCTGTGATTTTTTTAAGTCAGTAAGTTATGTTCTCAGTTATGAAAATACCATATGTCAGATTCTTTTCCAGTCCAAGCAATAATATAAAATGGGCCTATGCTTCTGAATCCTACTCTTTTTAACAAAAATTATGATGGATGAAGCTTTTCCCTTTAATGCCAATATTATTAGAACTCAGAAGAGAACACAAGGTCAATTTACTATGGTCTATATTCTTCCCAGGCTCTAACCAGCACTGTCCAATAAAAATATAAGAAAAGCCACACATGCAATTCTTAATTTTTTGGTGGCCACATTTTAAAAGATAGTAAAAATAAGTTTACTTTACAAATGGATCCAAAATATTAGCCTTTCAACATGGGGCACTATCCACATTTCAAGTGCTCAGAAACAGTGTACGACTGCTAGCAGCTATCATACTGGACAGTGTACCTCCAATCTCTCCCCGTCCTCCACCACTCAGTCCGTGAACACAACAAAACATTTCCTGGAGACAAGAAGTCAAGTTTCACAATAGTTCTCAAGACACTGGTATTCCCACAGGCAGACCCAACTCTCCCAACTCTGTGATGTGGTTCTCTCAACCCTACACCTCAGGAACAACAGACAGCAGGACACCATGTTGGCAAATGCCAGAGGGGGGAAATGGCTCAATCCCAGAAGTAACAATGAGGAAAATCAATAAGACCAAGGATTACTATCAACAGTGAGGCACCTTGCCCACTGTCCCCATAAAATATATTTTTTACTAACACCATCACATTTAAGAACTTGAGATATTACCCTCAGACCTTTCGTGGCTTGCAATAAGATTCCTTTTCTAGCTTTAGTCACAATATTTCCTCTTGCCAATACCTCTGTGCACCCTCTGAGGATAGAACGAAATAGGGAAAATCAACAAATATACAACACATCAATGCATATAGATCCTGAAAGAAAGAGGCAAGAAACTTTCTTTCTTCCTATCTTCCAGTTGGGTCACAGATAAAGAAAATTCTGTGTCCTTGTCAATTTTAAACGGTATTCTGTCCATCACACTGCATTACTTATTACTGTCTCAAGGATTTTACCTAACTCATGAATGGTTGGCATCCATTGAGTTGTATTTTCAAGGAGAAAAAAAAAAAATTACTGCCAGAAATCAGTGTGAAGGACAGTAAAGTCTATCTCCCATTCCTTCCTGCTTTTCCCAGGGTTCTCTTTGCCATTGGAGATTTGGTTTCTGAGGCAGGTTTCCATCCTTGTATTGTTTACTTGGTAAGTATATACAAATCAGCACTACAACTCAAATCAACCTTCATGTGGGCCCAAGATTGAGGCTAAAGAGTAGGGTATGGCAATCCACAGCACACTCCTAATATCCTAATCATATTTTCTAATTGAAGTTTGGGAGCTATGTGTTTGGGAGGTTGAGCTCCCCTTTACAATAAAGTTAGAAGTTTGTAGACTAGTTGGTGATTTCCAAAGGTGTCACAGTGGTAATAGTCCCAGCTAACTGGTGTTCCATTAAAACTGGCCACCATCAACGTTAACATTACCAGTGATAAGTCGAGATGATATACTTTCTGAGAGGTGAATGATAAGGGTACTTCACATTCATGATAGTCTCCCCAGAAATCTACAACCCCAGTCTAATCACAACAAAGCATGAGACAAACTCAAATCAAGACATTCTACAAAATACCTAACCATGACATGTCACAAGTGCCAGGTCATGAAGAACCAGGAAAGGCTGAGGGAACAGTCACAGACAGGAGGAGACTAAGAAGACATGAAGACTAAATGCAGAGCAGTATCCTGAATTGGATCTTGGAACAGATAAAAATGCAGGGGGATCTGAATAGTATCTACAGTTTCATTAGTCACGCTACACCAACGCCAGCTCCCTAGCTTTGATGAGCACACCTTGGTTAGATAAGATATTGGCATAGGAGGCAGCTGAATGAAGAGTATATAGGAACTCTCTGTAACTCAACAGCATGAACAGGTAAACACAACTGAGGAATGAATGTTCTCAACCTGCGGCCAGCCAAACTGAAAGTCTATCAAGAAAAAAGCTGACAACACTGAACTGAGGTAAAAGACATTATATAAATTGATGTCTCAGGTTTTGCTACTCTTATAATAAATTAAAAGCATTTCAAATGCATTTGATTTATTTTTTAAAAAGGTTCACTGGAAGAAGGAAATTCAACGAATTAAACAGTGTTTTCAAAACATAATGAAATAAATAAATAAGTAAATACATGGAGGAGAAAGGCCAGCTTTGCCAAAAAATAAATTGGTGATTGAAATGTCCTCATTTTTGCTAATTGCTGCAATTTTTTAATTTTATAGTTGGACTGATGTTATATAAAGAATCATCCTCCCAAACCTCAAGTGAAAGCCTCAAAGATTACATTGGCCTTGTTCTACTGAAAGAAATCTGTCCCGACCTGTGCTCTCAAGAAAGAAAGACATGTACCCAAACATTTTACATTGGCTGAGGGAATGCTGTGTGCGTGTGCTTTTTAATGCCCATTAGGACAGTCATCCAGCCTGTTCAAAGAATCATGACCATCAAATTTTTCCCTTGGCATTCAGTTCTTCTTAAACACGGCTTACTTGATTCATCAAATCAACCAACGACCAAGGAAAAAGAAAACTTAAATTTCACCCATCTTCCATAAGTGGATAGGTAGGTAGGTAAGTAAGTAGATGAAATAAAAGCTAAAGTCATGCTAGTTAAATTTACAAGGTAAAGTCTGCTATTAAATGAAAGGACTTCAGGAAACATTCCACTTCACTCCTGAACCCACAGCACTACAACAGAAATACCCACATATTCACCTTCCATTTTTTTCAGTCCTAGTGTTAGAAAAATTCTTTCCCTTCAACAGAGGTACTGAGTGTGATAGAAACCACATCATGGAGTCCAGCACTTTGCAGATGAGAAAATGATGAACCAAAAAAGAGAAAAAGAAATGTGATTGTCCAAGTTAGCTCATTCCTATCAGAAACACTGCTAAATGCTTTTTATATACTCAAACCTTAAATTTAAAAGCCAGGCCCAAAATATTTTTTCAAAGTACTGTGAACAAAGCACAATGTAAATAGCGGGATGCTAAGACAAGTAAATAAGAAGGCTCTCCCCAGCCAAGGAGCTTTGGAACCAGCTCCTCTCTCCTTGGAGGGTTTTTTGAGAGCTTTCTTGGAGAAGATGCTTCCCTGAGGAGGCTGTTTTCCCTACAGCCTCCCTATGTGTGTCTGCCTGTCCTCCCACACTCCAGACACACAGGTCCAAAGACAGTGCTGGCACTTCACTAATTGCATAATTGCTCCTGTCGCCTCCAGATCATTACTCCTCTATCACGTGCCCTCTCTGTAGCCTCCTGTTCTTCTCCCACTTATTTTATTTCTCCATTGAGACTTTCAGCTCCTGAGATTCCTCCTTTCTCCCTGTGCACCAATCCCTATGGCTTCAGTTTTCTCCAGTTCAAGGTAGCAATTCAATAAACAGACCAATTATACAGCATTTTGGAGCATGACTTTGGTCTTTTATCAGCTCTGATCTTCCCTAATATTAGATTAATACAACAAGCTGCCTTCTCAGCTCTCACACCTACACTGGTTGATTGTACTACACTAAATATAACCTTAACCAGCTAAGAGAGCAATAATGCAAAAATAACTTTAATAACAATCCTCTTCACTTACAGTGTAGAGTTAAAGAAGCATTCCTTGCTCATTACTTCATTTGATTCTCACAACCCTAATAAATTAGCTAAAACATTACTGGATGTCCAGTTAATAGAAGGGGAAGCGATGGGAAGTAACCTTTACCAGTGACTCACAGGAAACCTCTGGCACCACTGGACCCAAATCTCCTTGTACCTGGTGCAGCATGCTTTTCACGATACTGTGTCTCCAGGGCTCTATAATCCCCAGCATGAAAAAGGACACACCGGTCACAGCGAGGACAAATCTTTAATCTACTGCTGAATTCCACTAGCACTTTTAAATGACTTAGGAAGAGAAAAAAATTTAAAAATAAAATAAGTTCTCCAACTGATTCTGGTAGAGACAATTAGCGGAAATATCTTGCAAAGAACATGGGTGTACTGGAAGACTCATCACCGTCACCATTATGACTTCTAATCCCGCTGTGTGGGCAGGTGTCCGTGTAGAAGAAACACCACTGGCACCCAGCTTAGCAGCTCCATCAAGAGACAAGAAAGGAGGTCTGCAATTCTTAGACCTCAGAGCCTAACTCACAGCTTTTCCCTCAGGGATCAGCAAAGCCACAGTCTGTGCCTTACAAGGACCTTGGTGCCTGCCAAAGGCGGTAATCAAATAGCAAGTCCATCTAAAAATGCACACTGCAGCAAGGTACAGGAGGCTCCTCGGGAACCCAGAAATAGCCCTGGCTGCAGAGACAGAAAGCCAGAGCGCAGGTCCCACAGCACACCTCTAACTCTCGCCGACTGTGAATGAATCATTTGACTTCTTTGCATTTTTGTTTTCGCTCTCATCTGAAAATTGAGAATTTTTGAACTAAAACTGTTTCTGAATAAGACATGAAGGAAAAGTGAGCAGCTGCAGGGTTCTGGGCTCCCCTGGACTCTGAACTGTCCCCTCTGCTAGCAGGTCTGTCTTCATCATTGTCCATACTCAAACCGGGCTTCTCGTCAAGATTTAATTAGAGTGTCCGAGGTCACAACATTCATGAGCATCATAGGAACTGTGTTCTCATAACGGCTCTGGCATTGTGGTTCTCTACTGAAATACATTTTCTCACAGGTTAATTTTTAGGAAAGATGAGCCAGCTTTATTTGAGTTCAGGAAAACTGTTTAGTAGAATTTAAAACTAAATCTATTAATACCATGCCCTGAAAATGTAGGGTGAAGCCTGTTGAATATTATGTTATACCTCCACAGTAGTGTATACCTAGAGAGAATATCAAAAGAAATTAGGAGGGAAGCAGCCTCAAATTCCATAATTACTCCATGGGAATTTATTAATTCATACAAAGTGTTTTACAACTACCCATTTATTACAAAGCATGTTACAAAGAATATAAGTAAAGAGATGCACAGAATGAGGTAGGGGAAAGGGGCATAGAACCCCGATATACTCTTCAGTGATGCCACCCCAGGAATCCTCACATATTCCTCTATCCAGATACCCCAAAAATATTACCAACTGCTGCTGACATGTGGGACAAGTACGAGATAGGCACTAAGATAGGCCCAAGATGAATAAACAGATAAGGCCCCTGTTCTGGTATTTTATGGAGTTGTCCACAGCCAAATAACTAAAAATAAGATCAGAAACACTATTTTTTTTTATATGCGGGTACCGGGAGTCGAACTCAGGACCTTGCGCTTGCCAGGCAGGCGCTTATGCCGCTGAACTATATCACTGGCCCCAAGCTATATCACCGGCCCCCAGAAACACTATTTAAGAAAGTGTAAGGCCTATAGCTAAAGCAAGGCTGAGCAGAAATGTTATAGCCTATTTATATTCATTAAAAAGTAGAAATAAAAACACATGAACTAAGGGTGAAGCTCAAAAAATGAGAAAAACAACAAAATAAACCCAGACAAAGCAGAAAGGATTATTGAAGATTTAAAGAGAATATGATAGAGTCAAAAAATAAATGCAAAACCTGGGGGGGTTTTTATATTTTTATTACTAAACTAATCAAAAGAGAGGGATAGAGAAATAGACCACAAACCCACCAAATTATAAATAAGGTAAATATAATCATAAATACAGAGAAAATAAAATTATCACTAAAAATAATTTAACTCCATGCAAATGAACTTGAAATAGGCGGCTTCTCTTAAAAAAAAAAAAAAAAACTTTTAAAAAATGGCCAAAGAAGAGATATAAAAGTGGATTGTTCTAGTTACCACAGAAAAAATGTGAAAAGTTTTTAAAGAGCAAAGACTTCTGCCTCTTCAAAAAAAAAAAAAGCACCAGTCACAGTAGTTTCACAGGGAAATTCTGTTTTTAAGGAATTGATTGTATAAATGCAATTTTTAAAATAATACAAAAGAAAAGCTTCCTCACTATTTTATAATGCTGCAAGCATAATATTGATACTAAAACCTGACAATGCACACACACACACACACACACACACACACGAGTTGTCAAACTCACTACGAAAGTTGATGTAAAAATCATTAATAAATTATTGACCTCTACATTCCAGTAACACCAGGAAGAGATACTCAGACTGTGACCAAGTGTATATTCTTCCAGTAATACTGACATAGTATCATATTTGAAAATTTTATTCATATGTTGCACCAAATTCAAAGGATAAAAGAAAAAATACAGTGTATGGCATTTTCTTAGCATTTATGATGAGGTCCACAGTTTTTAAAAAAGATAAATACTTAACAACCAGTCTCAATTTAAAAAATTAAAAATACTCTCAAAATAAATCTGAATACTTATGAACAAAATATATATCCCAAGAAAACACCATAATTAATAAACATTCCCATTAAAGTCAAGAACAAGGAAAGAACAGATATTCTCACAGTTATTTAATATTTACTCTTCTGGAGATAGAAATACAATTAGAAAAAATCTGAGTTATAAAAATAAAGGACAGGGCCGGTGAGATGGCTCAGTGGCGTAAGCGCCTGCCTGGCAAGCACGAGGGCCCGAGTTCGACTCCCACAACCCACATACGAAAAAAGGGGCCGGTGATATCACTCAGCAGCACGGGCACCTGCTGGCGCACGAGGTCCTGAGGTCGACCCCTGGTACCCACAAAAAAATAAATAAATAAAAAATTAAAAAATAAAAAAATAAAGGACAAAGGTAAATTAGAGCCATTGGCAAATCATTTGACAATTTGACTACAAACCTAAAAGAATCAATTAAGAATGATCCAATAATGAGAAAATTTAGTAAAGTGGTTGAGTAGAAAAATCAATACACTGAATTCAAGACCCCCTCCACACACACGTACACAAAATTAAATAGTGTAATAATTTAAACTAGAACAGATGAAAAATAACTAAGAAGATAAGCATGTAAGAAATACGCATGCTCTATGTGAAGGAAAACGGAAATGCTCACAGGGACATAAAAGAAGATTTCAAACAATGGAAAAAATTAACATTAAAATTCATATTGCATAAAATTAATGAATAAATTCAGAGTAGTTCCCATAAAAATTATCAGCAGACTATTATTTTGAGAAATTCTGACAAGTTCATTCAAAAGTTTATGGAAAAATAAACAAGCATGAAAAGTGAAAATTCTCCTGAAAAAAGAGGAAGAAAAAGAGGTACCCCTATCTGATACTAAAACATAACGGTACAATAAGCATGAAAATGATGCATGAAGTAATAAATGAATGGGACACAAGGTCCAAACATAGATACAAATCCTTAAATATTTAAAGTATCAAATACTTAAACGCTGAGAAATTTAATATACAATAAAGGTTCTTTTCAAGTCAGTGTGGAAAAGACATATTCCTCAATAAATACTGTTTGGAAAAAATTATCGAAATAGATCCTTACCACATGTTTTACCAAAAGAAAATTCCAATGGATCAGAGGAGAGAGAGGAGAGAGAGAAGGAGCGAGAGGTGGGGGAAGGAAAAAGAGAGAAATCAAGGGAGAGGAGGAGAGAATGGACTAAATAGAAGGAAGTTTGGATAACTTTTCTTCAAATAATCTGAAAGTAGAGAAGGTATTTCTGAGTGTCGCACAATACCCAAAGACCACAAAATCAAAAACTGAATTGAATATATGTTTTAAAAATCTGCAAGGAAAAAAGACCAGTGCACAATGGTGGAGCATTACAATTCCTACCCCAGACCAAGGATGCTGTTGTTGTTGTTGTTTCGTTTTATTTGCCGTATTGAGGATTGAACCCTGGACCTGGTAAATGCTAGGCAACCGTTATATTACTGAGATACTGTCATAAATATCGGTAGACTTCTTAACTGTAATAAATCAATAAAACAATCCAGTGCTCGCTTCAGCAGCACATACACTAACATTGGAATGATACAGGGAAGATCAGCAAAAAAAAAAAAAAAAAAAAAAAAAATAGAAAAAAAAGAAAAAGTCCAACAATAGTCCAATTTTGCCTATTTTTCTATTGGATTGTTGGACTTTTTTTTTCCTAAAAAGGAATTACAAGTAAGTGTAGCCTATTTAAAAGTATATTCAAAGTCATTTATAGTAACAGAAAAGCAAACAAAAACTACAGGATTTCAGATGTAAGATATGAATATTGAAATGATCATCTTTTAAATATATGATTACATGAAAAAGCAAGATGCAAAAAGGCATGTAATACTGTCCTCCTTGTGTAAATATTTTATATACAGTGAATTTTAAAGGTGTTCCTATGACTATACATATATATTCTATATTATATTTTAACCAAGTTTATTTCTGGAAGTATAATAAGGAATAGATGATAATGTTTACTTCTAGGTAAAAGAAATAGAGAGTTAAAAACAGATATGTCTCTGTACACATTTTAATCATGTGATACATTTGGGTTGCTTATTCAAATTAACTTTTTGTTTCTTTCAGAAAGGCTGGAACCAGGCACCATGACACATGCCTTTAATCCCAGCTAGTCAGGAGGCTGATGCAGGAAGACCACAAGTTGGAGGCCAGCCTGAGCAACTCGGTGAGACCTCATGTCAAAAAGGAAAAAGGAAAAGAAGAAAAAGTGGCAAGATTAAAAAAAAAAAAAGCATGAAAGGAAGGAAGGAAGGAAAAGAAAGAAAGAAAGAAAGAAAGAAAGAAAGAAAGAAAGAAAGAAAGAAAGAAAGAGAAAGGAAGAAAGGAAAAAGGAAGGAAGGAAGGAAGGAAGGAAGGAAGGAAGGAAGGAAGGAAGGAAAGAAAGAAAGAAAGAAAGAAAGAAAAGAAAGAAAGAAAGAAAGAAAGAAAGAAAGAAAGAGAAAGAGAGAGAAAGAAACAAAGAAAGAAAAAGAGAGACAGAAAGAAAGATTGTACAATAATACATCAATGGAAATGTAACAGGAAGGCAAAGAAGCCAAGTAGATGGCCTAAAAGCTTCCAACTGCATGAGTTGATAAGGAGTATCGGAATGACCATGGCAAAGGTATCAGGGTTTGAAGCCTTCTGTCCCTCCTTAATAGCTCTGACTGTCTGAAAGTTCTTTATTCTTGCTGCACTTCAGTTTCCTTGGCTATGAAAGAAGAAACTAAAACTTACGCCTTAGCAAGTTGTAAAAATTGAGATAATATGTAGTCAGTTACCTAGTGCAAGGTCTGGCAAGGAATCTATGTTCAGTAAGCATGAGCTTCCTTTACTGCTACGACTTGGATGGTGGTGGTGACAGTGGAGAAGATGACAATGAAGATGATGTTCTGCTCAACCACACATCCTCCAACCAACACCCACCCCACGATTCTGGCCTTAGCTTCCCTTCCCATTGCCACAACACGCAACGTCCCCTGAAAGCACAAGTTCATCACAAATTCTAAATGCCAGTCAGAGGATGACTACAGAGCACTGATTCAGAAAGAAATGAGTGTGGCCCCTCTGCAATTAAGGTGGCAGGGTGGAAATACAAATCTATGGACTCTGAATCCTCTAGCTTTTGATCACAATAGTCTATGTGTCAGCAAGGAAAGGCATCTTTCCCTCAATTCCACTGGCTACTCACATGTGAAGTTTGCCATCTCTCCCCTGCCAAGCACCTACAGCAGACCCATCAGTGGAACGCCCTGGTCTGTCTCCTTGTGAACGCAGAGCACACATCACCTGCCCCATAGTCTTACAAACACTGGAGGACAACGTGATTCTTCTTGTAGAATACAGAAAGCTCAGCTTTGTCATCTTGCAGAAGGGAAAGGAAGAAAATTTTAATGAAAACTTTCTCCTAATAGATTGATGGCACTCCTAGAACACTGCAGCCCCAAGTCTTAATAACAGAAGTTAAAGAATACATCCTCAGAACACAGGGCTCGCTGACGTTGGTGGTAGTGGTGGTAGTGGTGGTGGTGGTGGTGGTGGTGAGGGTTTTCAATGTTTGCTTGTTTTGTTTTATTTTTCTTTCTTTCTGTGTTTGGTCTTTGAGAAAGATTCTGTTATGGTTGCTATCAATTCTCATTTAAAGAAATAAGGACAATGGTATTAATAATGAAAGAAAAGTACTCCTTTTTACTCTCTGTGGTCTGCAAGAAGTTTCACATTTCACTCAGATCAGAACTCCATGTTTTACTGATGTGAAAGTATGTGGTTTTGCGATAGCCAAGTTCTTCTAATATTTAACTTTCTGTTGTTTTTCACTTGCAATTTACAGTAAAAGAATCCCGATTTTTTCCCCTTTGTCAAAATCACCCCATCTTCAAAACAACCAAGCCATTTCACACATGGCATATTTCATGAAAATCATACGGGCCTGAGGCTATTTAAACCAAGTTTGCTGGATTACACAATCTCAACTATGAAAGAGATTGCTCAAATTTTAACTTTGGAATCCACAGGGCATAATTATTCTAAAGAAGCTCAGAAGAAAGCCAAGTCCCACCTCTGTTTATCTCCCCTTTCCCTTACTGACTTTTCAACCTTCCATTTTGGCTCTATTTAAACAGAGAAATTGGGGCTCCTCAATTCACAATGAGCAAAAAAGCCCTCGCTGTCATCCTCTGCTTAACCATGATCTTTACCTTGGCTACCGCTTCATCTTGAAAGTCCTTTCCTAGGTGCTGCTTAATCATCTGTCTACCTTGTGGACTCCAGGAGGCAAAATGTGCTCTCCAACACTGTATGTTAAAGGAAACTGAGGCTCAGAAAGAGCAAGTGATTCTCTCGAGTCCCCAGCAAAGTCCACGCAGGTCCTCAATCCAAGTTTTATCAAGGGTCCATTTGACTCTCTACTATGCCTAGATTTCCGTTTATGTGTTTCCTTTAATGCTTTGTACATCACCTGCTCTCAGCTGCTTCATCATGATGCACTGTAACTCTACCAGAAAGGGTGACAATCAGCACATGCTTAGTGGTGCCACTGCTTGCATCCAGGTTAGTTTTAATTGTCCAGAGCCTGGACCACATCAGTGGTTAAGTATTTCCACTAGCACCAAAGCCCTTCAGTTGTCAGATGTCTCAGAAGCAATCTATTACTAGTAATTGTTAAAGCTGAAAAGGTCCAAATGATTAGTTGTTATTTAGAAACAAGCATCCTTCTGAAGTTATCCTTATGACACTGTCACATATTCTCCCCTTTGCTCTCTTCAGTGGGTGAGCATGGGGCAGTTACATGCAATTCTCCACAATCCCCTGCACCACAATCTGCTTTCCCTCTATCATGGCCCAGTGTCCTGTTTTGTGAATATTATCTGCTCTACATGTCTTAGAAAAATAACAGTTGACAGCAATTTCTATAGATGGTGGGGGTAGAATGATCAACAAGGTGGTTTTCCTAGAAAGGTAAGAGAAAATCAGATTCACTAGAGACTGGGTAAACCTCCATCATCAGTCCTGAGCTTATTGAAACGCCCCACTCGTCATCCCTAATCATCTCCCTGAGAAGCTGTGCCCAAACAGAGGAAATATGAGTGTGCTACCTATTACCCAACCTGCACACACTTTCGCATATCCATGTACACAATGAAAGTGCAGAATGAATGCCGCCTGATACTGTAGCTGACCACAACCAGCCCACAGTTCACTCATTAAATCTCGAGACAATTTATCCTAACAGTGTCTAAAAGTCAAACAGCATCTTTCAAGTGTTACTGAAGTCATCCTGAACATCACTGCTACTGGCTTATCTTATAGGGCTAAGTATGTATTATCTGTCTGCTTCAATAGACTATAAACTCTCTGTGGTGAAGGATTCATTCAAAGAAATATTCCCTGAGCTAATACTATGTGCCAGGCATCGATTTAGAAAGTGAAGATACAGAAAAAAACTAAAAAGAAGACTACACCTCTATTATTGTTAACAATAATAATAAATGTTTTAAAGAAACATAAAACAGTAGGCAGGGGATAAGGAGTATCTGGCGTGTATCTAAGAGAGGAATAGATATTATCTATTGATTCCCATTTTAACCACAGACTAGGAGCTTTCATGAGTGGGTCCCACTCGAGATATTCTGACTTTACCCTTTGTAAAGAAGGCTGGGAACAGTATTTTAAGGGCTCTGGTGAGTCTAATGTACAATCAGGAGTGAAAATCAGCAGTATACATTTTAAAGAGCTTCATTTAAATCCCAAATGTTACATATCATCTGTGCGACCTCAAGAAAGTGTTTTTCTGAGCTTCAGTGTCCTAATCTACAAAGTGGAACTGTAATAGTGATACATACCTCTTTAGGTTATTGTGAGAATTAAAAGACATGTGTAAAGGAAAAGAGAGTCTACCACATGGAAAGGACCCGTTGTTTGCAGTCATTTATGACAAACCAAGAGTACAGTGTCAATGCTAAGCTATTCAATTTAATATTCTTTTCCTATGAAAAGTGACAAGCCACATTTAGTTAAGGTGCACAGTTTAGGGACATTGAGATAGCTCAGCGGCATAAGCGCCTGCCTGGCAAGCGCAAGGTCCTGAGTTCAACTCCCGGTACCCACATAAAGGGAAAAAAGGGCCGGTGATATTGCTCAGCGGCACAAGCACTTGCTGGCAAGTGCGAGGTCCTGAGGTCGACTCCCGGTACCCACATAAAAAAAAAAAAAAAGGTGCACAGTTTAAAATATGCACAAAAGATGTGAACCGGAAGGCTTCAGATTGTCTGGTCCTCACATGGGTTCTGTCTGCCATGTACTGGGTGGATTTTTAAAGTACTTTGTTACTATTTTGAGCTTAAATTGTTGCTCCTAAGTATGATCATAGTTGTATTTTCCCTTTCAGGAGGAAATGTCTCTCACAGTGTATTAAGAGTATTTGAATGATCTGCCAACATTTTATAAAACTAAAGAGTTTATATAGAATCTGGCAACATTGCGTTCCATGTGCCAATAACTGCACGCACAGGCACTTCCCACCTCTTTTGCAGAGGATGCCCCTCAATTACTCCACATCTCACATTGTACCCTGTAATTCTCTCCCCAAACACAAGAACCGATCATGTCCAAGGACCAGTCCAGTTTTATCTGAATACTTGTACTGTTACATAAAGAGAAAAACATAATGTTTCCTGTGCCCAAGACTGTACAAATGAGAAAACATTAACTTGGATAAAGGGCTTTGTGTTTCAAGAAGATTCATCTGGCTCTGCAGTAGATGACTTCACATTCCTAGATACTTAAAGAGGAGCTTTACAGACATTAGCTCTTTTAATCCACAACTCTGCATGATACTTTTCATTATCGCTGTTTTCAAGGATGAGGAAAGTGAACCTCGAAGAGGATAATCAGTAGCCTTCAGTCACGCATATAACAGATGGCAAAGTTAGATGCAGAAACAGACCATCTTGGCTATGAAGCCAAAACTTCTTACACAATACAACATTTCCACCACCTAGAGAACTATATAATGTAATTAAACTACTGAGGAGGACAACAGCTGAATGGGAAAATGCTTAGTAAAGAACAACATTCATTTAGAATGGTGTATGCATCTTGCTGCTATCCGTGCCATTATGGATGACATGCATTCAATAATTTCATGCAGCTCGCTTTTGGACTTGGATAGATCTTCAGATTCCATGATAAAACCTGTTCCTCTTTTCTTTCATCTCACATAAAGACAGCTGTACTCTAAAATATACAGACTGATTACAACAAGAAAAAAACATCATTTTGCATGTTTTGTCTGTCTATGTGTATTATGTTGAGAAAGATCAAAACCAATGACTGAAATGGAAGACCAAGATAAAACAGGACCTATCTCAAATATTAACTCTTTGCTGAAGCCTCCTTTGACTTGCCTTGTCAGAATTCACCTGTCTCCACATCCTAATATAGGTTATTAGTACCTATTCAGAGTTCTGTATCACATCACATGTATGTGTTGATGTCAGCATTCCCATCAAACTATAAAGTTCCTTGAGAGAAATAAATATGTTTTATTCACTTTTATACTCCTACCCCAGATCATCCCCACCAACCTTGTTGAGCACAAATAATGGAACAAAGGCAGATGTTCAGTAAGATGGTGGCTGAGTTGGAAGCTGCAAAATAAGGACGAGCTTAAGGTAAGATTCATCATCATCCAGCAATATTTCTTTAGATGATGCATATTTAGTATTGAGTCCCTATAGCATTAGGTTCTATGGAGAGGCAAAGACCAATTTCGTAAGTGTTTGACTTCAAAGAATTTGCCATCTACTAGGAAAGACAAGGGAGCATAAATAAACATAACACAGGAAAGAAATAAAATTATGTCTCCTCATTGATGCAAACCAAAAAATGTTCTGGAAATGGACAGCAATGTGCAAACTATGAAATTTCTCAGTATTTTGTCATAATCTTTATTGTAAGTGGCCAATTAAAACACTTCCATCCAAATAAATATGCAGTTTCTTTCTCTGATAATTTACTGACATTTCTTTTTTGAAGTTGCTGACATTTAGCTATCAGAAGAGCTGTTAAGAAAGGTCTCAGCCAAAAAGGGGAATTCAACTTTTATTTTTAAAAGAAGCTTAAGAGAAAGCATCATTGTATTTCAGCAATTCTGGAAGAGCCTGACTTTTCTGACAATATAACTGTGAAGAAACTTGAGTCAAAACACATGAGAAAAGAAAAGATGCTCAAGATATTTCAAGTCTACAATTATTTGCTGAACACATGCTAAGTGCCAGGAAATATATTAAGCTCTTCAGGGAAATAGAGCTCAGCCTTTATTTGGGATAACAGTGTGTTACTGGTCTAGGAGATGACAGTAAGATGCAACTGTAACATTTGCTGTAGATGTCTGGTTCTGCCAAACTTTTGGGGACAGAAGTCCAGCAAGTGAAAGCCTAGCTGTTAGGTGTTCATTTTCTTCCACGATTCAAAAAGAGACCTAAGACTTACGTAGCTCACCCACTGCTCACCGTCAACAAACAAATGCAGGTGTTAAGTGAAACAACCCTCTGAGCTGGAGGTACGGTGAGAGAATACAGATTTTTCTATCGCGCCATGGAATCTGCTTGCCCTCTTCAGTGTTTGCCAGCCAAGAGATTCAAAAACAACAAATCAAGCAGCTCCACGGAATATGATATTTTTATTAAAACCTGCACAACTTTAATTTACTAAATTGCAAGCCATTTCATCATGAAGGCTGTATTATTCCTACAATATCAACAGGACACATAAGAAGGTAGACAGGTAAGTGTGGATTTCCACCAGGACTCTCCCTCCATTCTATGGCACAGAAGGTATAGGGTAATGATAGGTCCAGCCGCCACTAGCAGGTACTAGCTCTGTTCATAAGAAGAGTGAGAACATTATTTTCCATTAGAAATGGTTCTAGTCTATCTTTCTAAAATCATATTCCTTTTCAAATATTTACTTTGTAAATTATTATCAGCCAAATTTGCCTTTAAAATAATCAAACCTCCAGGGACAGCGCTGGGAATCTCTTTTTAGTAGCTGATCTTTTCAAGATCAAGCAAGTCAGGGACCCCCTATGAGAGCACATCTGATCTACTCATTATTCACCACCAGTGCCCTGGCTATTGTACATTCTGTGTGTTTCTTCTGCCCCAGGGTGCTTCTCCCATCTCTGGCTTGTGACATACACTTACCTGTCTTGCAGGATCAGCTCAAACAACCCCTGATTTCCCTCCATCCTCTCCTCCTTTTATATCCTGTAGTCTTTATATGTTTTTAAAGTGTATAAATTATGTACCTAGATCATCTACATCCCCTATTAGATTATAAGCTCTTATTAGAGATCAGAGAAAAAGTGTGATTCACTCATTCACTTATTCATTCATTCACTCATTCAACAAATGTTTATAGTCACTTATCCCATGTCGCACACTGCAAAAAACAAGACAAAGTCCAGTAATGTCACGAATATTCCACTACAGGTGCTGCCGACTGCACCTCACAGGCAAATCCGACTCTCTGCATGCTTCTGCAATAAAATTTTGTTGGAATTTATCCACACTCAATTGCTTTGTCTATGGCAAAGCTGAGTATTTTATACACTGACTGAGAACAGAGTGAGTAGATGCAACAAAGATCATATGGACTACAAAGGCTAAAGTACTTAACCAAAATACTTAACCATCTGGTCCCACAGAAAAAGGCTGCTGATCCCTGTGCTAGTAGACCACTCCCACATAATACAAAGTATATACCCAGTAGACAGTTAAAAGACTTAAAGAATAAAATAAAGATTAAAAGAATAAAATCGCATAGGATAAGTCTTACAGCAAAGCCTCTTTTCATCTCCCTCTTCATTCTTAATTATGTCAAAATGAATTCCTACCCAGAATAGAATGTTGTTAGCAAAGCTACAGTTTAATCATGATTAAAAAAAAAAAAAAGGAGGGAAAGCAAGCTTTCTAACCTATGGAAAATTTAAGAACTAAATAAATTCGCTGTGATTTCAGAAGTCAGTGCTATTTCAGGCTCATTTGTGATTATAACAGCTGGTGTAGCACCATATATTACAATAGCTGTGGTTTCTGGCTTTGCAGATCATATAAGAGTCGGGGGAGAGTCACTGCATTTCACTGATTTGTTTGCCTTCCTAAAACGTATCTCACGAAGGACACTTTTGTGCCTTTTGGGTCAGGTTGACTAGAGACTCAGGTTAGGTTAAAGACAAACACAAGAGGGGAAAGGAGGGAAAATCCCATTTATGAAGCCAAACTTCCATTCATGTCCTCAGAGCTGTCTTCTTTATCATGTCCATATGAAAACCCTGTCATCTCCCACAGACAGGCCTGAAAACTGTGCTACTTGCAGGATCCTTTTTGAAAGCTGGGTTGCTATAAAATGTAAAGCAGAGAGCTGACACACAGCTAAGGGTTGATAGGTCTTCTGCAAGGCTTCTTAGCAACTGACGGCAGAGAGTAACGGTTTTAGAGCCCAGCGAGTCTCTGTTCTGCAGAAGCTGTGTCACCCCTCAGCTGAGTTCCATGTAAACTCGGGCAAATCACTGACTTTCTCTGCTTCTCATCCATAAAATGGAAATAAGAAGTAAAAACCACCTTTCTCAGACTCAGGAGAAAATCGGCTTTCAAGAATGGTTCCTTTTCTTCTATTTTGTCCAAAAGCAAAGGCTACACAGCTTCCCACATCTCAAAAATACCTTCATTATCCTGTACCTGAACCTGCTGAAAACACTGCATCTGTACTTTTTTTTTTTTTTTTTTTTTTTTTTTGTGGCAGGGTCTCGCTCTGTAGTTCAGGCTGGCCTTCTACTCACGATGTAGCTCAAGCTGGCCTTGAACTCCTGGTGATCCTCCTGACTCAGCCTCCATGTGCTGAGATTATAGGCATGCGCCACATCCGCATTTGTACATTTTCTACTCTTTCTTAGTTTGACCTCAAGATTGTCTTGGTGGCCAATTCCTAGCAAAATATTAGTTTGAAATAATAATCCCCAAAATGTATTATATTAAAAATATCCTCGAAAGGATTACCTTAGAATGGATTATCATAGAAAGGATAATCACGTCATTTCTGAACATCCTTCCTGATTTTGAAGTGAAACAAAAATGAATGACTTTTAGTTAGGTTCACTTTCTGATTCTCATAATCTTTGACCCCTGTGATCCTCCGAATAAAACACAGCAAAGAAATTCACACGCTCCCATCAAAATGGTCTCTGCATCACATTTCTAGACAGATAGCATAGGCACCTGAAGATATGGATAAGCGAATCAGCAGATGGGGTGACAGATGAAGAGAGGGAGAGAGATAAAGAGAGAGGTAGGTGAGGACAGCTCGAGGTGTTTAGGTGGCTGATTGGATAGACAAGGAGAAAGATGTATAGAAAAGCAGGACCAGATAGAAAAACAAGGCCGGACAAACAGAATGATGGAACTCAGGCCAGTGTAGATGACAAGGTGGCAAGGTGACACACAGAAGTGCAGGGAGATAAAGATATAAAGCTACAAGAAAGAGATTAATCTCAACAGTGAAATAATAGAAAATCTCCTCTCAGAGCCTACTGCTCCTTAAATTTTCATTTTAAAAAATATTCAGAAGTCTTTCTTCACCATTGTGTCATCACATTCAAAATGTAATATAGTGTTAGGTATAAATCCAGTAAGAGAAAACGAACCCTTTTGAGAAAACAAATCTACTCTATCCTTCTAAAAAAGGAAAATAAAAAGTCTTCCAGAAAGCATAAGGCAACTTACTCAATGTAGCAGATTCATAAGACTACTAAAAAACACTTTTCTGTTTCTCTAATTAATGTTAAGACTACTTGGTCTAAAATGTTCAGTCATGATTAGAATTTTCTCTAAGTTAACAACTCTATAGGTCGACCTTTACCTTAACCAAAATCTTCACTAAAAGTACGGCTGAACTCCAGCCTAATACGTTATAATTTAGGATAAAATACCTCAAATTCCTCTACTGTAAAAACATGGCAAAGTAATCTTGGCTTTAAAACAAGTTCCCTTCTTGGTAAGCACTGCCTGGCTCCCCTTGGTATGCACTATTGTCTGTTTTTAAATCAAGTTCTCTTCTTGGTAAACAACTATCATTTAATAATGGAAATAACAGTCAAATCTATCACAATGCATGTAAATACATCATATAATGCAATATCCCAGAGTTATTAAAATTTATATTTTGAAGAATGTTAAATGATACTGAAAGATGTTTAAGATCTAGTATTAATAAAGAATAAAAGATATATATATGAATATTACTACTATACATATACTACTATATATATATACATATGTGAAACACTACTCTCCTTTAAAAAAATAGAGTAATTACGTATGTTGCCTAAAACAGTGGTATCTCTGAATGATGGGACTTGTGGGTGTTTTAATTTTCTTCATAGTTTTCTGCATTTTAATTTTATAAAATGGGTTCATGTAACTTTTATAATTTAAGAAGACAAGTTTGCTTTATTTTAGGAAAGAAATAAGTCCTTAAGAAAGCAAACAGAAGGCCAGTGAGATGGCTCAATGACATAAGCGCCTGCCTGGCAAGCGCGAGGTCCTGATTTCCACTCCCGCAACCCACATTAAAAAAAAAAAAAAAAAAGAAAGAAAGAAAGAAAGCAAACAGAATGACATTTTTGTTTGCAGAGTATTGCACATGCATTAATTCATCGGATCCAAACCAGGCAGAGCACGCAGGAGGCTGAGAGAAGGATGGATAGTTGGAGACCACCGTGGACTACGTAGTAAGTTCAGCCTGGGCTATACAGTGGGAACCTGTTTCAAAAACAAAACAAAAACAAACAAACAAGAATTAACAGCTCAAGGAGATAGGTTTGATGCTCCGTGGCTGAAGAGTCAAGCTCACAGAGCAAAATGTGGCTGAGGCAGACCTTATTCCAGGTTTTCCTGGTTCTGAGATAGGAGAGTAGGGGTGTCAGAACCCGCGGGGGAAGCAGGAGTGACTTGTTAATTACACGAACCCACACACAGAGGCAGAACAGTTCCCAAAGCGCTATTCGTGGACTTCTCGCGAGAACTCCAGCCCGTTTGCAATAGGATGGCCTAGACTTGCCCTGAGCCTGCGACATGGGATCCCAGCACCGCTCTCAGGACCACCATGTAAAAGTTCTCGCGGGTTTCCTCGAGATTTGGACAATATAAAGGACACACGACGCCAGGAAGAGCTTGGGATAACTTTCCACCATAGCGCTCGGTGCGTTTCCCAGTCATAGTGTGTAGTTTTCTTTTTGCTTTTACGCTCTTTCGCTCTTTACCCCGCCCAAGCTTGCTCTGCAGAGCCAGTTTCTCCCCAACTCTTCACTTTTACTTTCTTGAATGAACTTAGCCACTGCTTTTTGCTCGTTTTGCTCAATTCTTTGTTCAAGAATAAAAGAACCTCGAATTTTAACTCCAGAGGCAGAAGCAAGCAACCCAGAACACAGTAACATTTAGTTGGCGAGCTACTTTTAGAAGCAGGCTACCAGGTAACATGTTCCTATCGTCTTGTTTATAATATTGATTCATTTTCCTCAGATAAGTTTTGATTTTTTTTCCCAAAAAAGCACCAAACCTTTTCACTTTCTTCCCATCCCAAAGTTCCAGCATCTTCCTTCAAAACAAAAAACTGTACCTATAGTCTACTTGAGTCTCTTAACACCTCATTTCTGTTGAAAAACTTTAAAATTTCTTACTGTTGCTATTTTCATGAATTCTTATAAGGGCTATTTTGCTAACAGGACAAGTCCAACCTATGAAGAGGATGTTCAGGAACAAAGTTTTTTTTAAAAGATACAGTCTGATCTAGAAGAGGAAACCGAGGAAGATTCAAAAGCTGCTCAAGATCACAGCATACTGAGGGAAAAGTCGAGTTCACGTCAAGGAAGCCAGGCAGCTCACATCGAACTGGTCTCCAAATGACTCACTGGGACGGTGGTGACACTTTTCTGTCCCATTCATCAAACAGCATTTTCCATTAGAATTTACTGACACTTTGCTCCTCAGAAAGAGGGTAAGGTCAAATAAGGACGATACAACTACAGACTTACAACAGGGTCTCCTCCTGGTACACCCCAAAAAGCCAGGGAGAGTCCAAGGCTGGGAGAAGGAAAAGTGGCCTCCCTTTCACCTCAGCCAGTCAGCAAATTATCCATCTGTCTGGTCTGGTCTTTTTTTGCTAATGAGTTGATTAAGTTCGCCAAAATCTAGTTTGTTACTAAAAGGCTCCATCAGATTAATCATATAGAGATTACCCAGAAAAAGATGGCTTACTTTGAGCCTGAGGGCAAAAAGAGAAGTTGGGTCTTCAAGGAATCTTTGAGGTCTATAGAATAAGATGGGATTTCATTACCATCCTCACTTTCAGTGGGGCTGAGCTGTATAAGAACTCCTGCCCTCAATCTCTCGTCACCATGGAAACTTCTAGAACAGAATCCATAGAACATACATGCTGGAGCAAAGGGGTTGTTGGGCAGAACAAACAGTCATTATGGTGATGAGCCTGGGGTATAAAAGAAGCAGGCTTTCAAGACGATGAGCCTTTGTTCCCTTGCAGCCTCAGCTAGCTTCCTCTTCAACTGAGACCACACCCTTTGTTTGACCTTCTCACTTTCCTGCCCTGTGTCTTTCCCTTCCTGATATCAACACATTAAATGTCTTTTTAAAAGCATTTACTCTTAAGTGTACACACACACAACACTAAGCTGGTACCAGTAGATTTTGTGAAGGATTATCACAATTATCTAAGAAGGATTTTAAAATGCAAATTTCCTAGTCTGCACCCAAAGGTTTAAAGATACAGCATGAATTCTGCTAAAACTCCCCTAACTGAATCTTATGCACACACTCTGGTGAGGACTACTACTGTGTGGTGCATGCATCAGGATGGATGCTGGAGAGAACCACAGGTAAGGAAAGCAATGGAGTAGACAGGCTAGTATCCCCAAGAGGACCAAATGGTCTGTGGCCTGTATTCAAGGTATGCAAAGAAGAGGGACCAGAGAGTGGCTAGGGTGGTAGAGTGGTGTCTACTCTGGAAAGGGAAAGAGAAAACCGCCCCCAAGAGAGCAGTGTGATCTGTCAAAGATGTCTAGAGAAGAAGATCCACAAAGTAACCCTGGAAACCAGGAGATCTGTGCAGAGATTTGGGTTAGCAAAGGCTCTTCACCTCGGGAAAGCTAATCAATTGATCTATATAATGTACTCCTTTTATTGTCTTGAAAAAAGATAAGAGGTAAATGAAAGATGACCTGTCCTCTATAAATTACTTTAAATATTGTTGACACAATGTTAGGCTCCAAAGAAACCCTGAATTGGAGGAAATTTGTCAAAGATGCATAATCCATTTTGGCTAGCACCTTTCTAATCAAATCTCTTCTACCAAAACAAAGCAGAGAACTTAGCAAAGTACATCTACCCAATTTCTTTGACTGTCAAAACCAAATCCAATTCAATTGTCTCATGAGTCTATAAACAAATCTGATTGTTTCACTTTTATATGAAATCCCCAACATGAAACTAAGGATTAAGCTGGCCAATGAACCTAACCCAAGTGTCCTTGGATAATGATCTTCATATTTCTTTCTGTTTTCTTGCCTGTAAAATGGAAATAACAGATTTTAATTAATGACCTAGGTAGATGTTCAATGAGATTGACTGTTACTTATCTCTAATTGCTAAATAAACTATTGACTCATTTATTTATTTCCTGTGAGCAACATATAGTTTCTACTTTGTACCATCAATCTTTTTAATTTCCAACTTGGAAGAACTTCTGCTTTCTCCAAAATTTCAAAAACAATTTATCTATTCAATTAGATACTCCTGCCTATGGTATTATCACACAAAGTATGCCTTTTCCCCTTGGATTTCTTTATCCTATGACATTCCCTGAATGATGTCTGGGAGTGATCCTAACAAGTGATATACATAATTTGTCACCATGGGGTGGCAGTGATTTTTGAGTTGGGTCTGATTCTTGTACTGCTGACCCTGACAGCATTACACAAGATCTGTTTACTCATATATGAGTTATCTAAGTGTGTCCTTCAATTAAGGTTGCATAATGAGATTAACCAGCCTGGATTACATCATTCTCTGCTCAGAAAACTGTCCGTGGTTCCACACTTCTACAAGCTCGCTCTGCCCTACTGTTCAGCCTGCTACTTTGGAAATATCCTTGCCTTTTTCCCTTCCTGTTGGACTCTTGTCCAACAGGAGAGGAGGGAGTGAGTGGCCCAATCATTGGGTTTAGAGAAGGGAGCACATGCAACTCAGCCTCTTCCTCCCAGGCTTTGGTATTTACCTATTTGACCCTTGCACTCCCAGCTCTTCAACATTGGGAGTTTTACAGGCACATTCCCTTATGGGAGAGGAGTTATCTTACAGGAACAGAGAAAAATTAATTCTGGATGGTGTGTTTGCAAGACCATACAACAGGAGAGAGCGCCGCAAATGGAACTGGGAATGAAGTTCATGACCAAAGCAGAGGTTCAACTCAGTCCCAAGTAGGCCCCTCCAGCCCAATATATCCTCTCTTCTAACCACACTGAATGTTTCCTACCTCATACTCAGGTACATCCAAACTTCTGCTTTTGCTCATGTTCATGAGTGACCCTGAAACTACCTTCCTAAACCCCTACCTGTTCCCACCCTAACCTGAGCCTTCCCAGATGCAGCCCACCTCTGTGACCTCCCCATTCCTGAAATCCTCTCTGCTCATTATCTCTTCCAAGCTTCTAGTCTTTATCACTCTGTAATTACACAGACATTGTTATATTAAATGTCTTGGAGACTCTGAGCTTCTGAATTATCAAGAACTGAGCCCCATTCATTTGCAAGTCCTGCCCCACTGGTCCAAGTCAACAAACATTTGCTGAGAACTTATTATGGGCCAGGCCTAAAACTAAGAGCTAGACTATATTCATTCTCTTGTTATCTTTCCCAGGAAGTAGGGACAGTCATCCATCTCTAGACGGAACAGGGTCCATGCCCAAAAAGGCTCCTCATTCCAAGTGCAAATAGAAGGAAGGCTCAGGGAGACTAAGTTCAGCTCAAAACTTTCAAAACTAAGTGTTCCACCTTCACCTACACTGTCCTTAGGTTTAAGGAGAAAAAGAATTCCCACTTAGAGAAAAACAAAACAAACAGGAAGGCGGAGAAAATAAAAGTTCAAATGCTCACTACTCCACAAAGGGCCTAAATTACTCAATGTGAACAAGTCTCCCCATCCTCAATCCTTGTTCTGAAAACAGAGGTCCAGATGACTGTGGTTTTGTCACTAGATGAATAACAAGCCCCGAGGATCGCTAGAATTACAAGGCCCAGACCAGATCCACTCAAATACAGCTGGAAGCTTTCTAGTAACTCTAACCGTGCATGGGGAATGAGCTGCTCAGAGAAGTGAGTCACTTACTGGAATCTGTGCGGCCTACATTACTCAGCTGATATTAATACACCCACTTGTTCATTAAAGTTTAATTGGAGTTCATGTGAATTGGTTTCAACAGATACCTAATCAAAGAGAACGGTTTGTGTACGAATTGTTCACGTCGAAAGCTAGAAAGCACAACTCCCCTCCTGCCTCTCTACACAAGTCCACCGGTGGCTCTTTGAACTCTGTGCACACAAAATGTTAGTCACACAGGGTGGGACAATGACCTGGAAGGAGGAGGGGAAAAAGCTGTCCAGACTTGAACGCAAAGCAAGAGTAAGTGAAAACTACGTGGTAAAGCACTAGCCGAAGTTCTTGAATTCATAAGCTGTAGCCAGAAATCAGTCAGAACTCAAATGCTAACTTGCACATAGGAAGGTGTTCCTCCTAATACATCTCTGGAGTTCATTACAAAAGCTGCAGGTCTCCTGTTTTTTTCCATGGACACCTGTCTTCCAGCCATATATCTTTATTTTTAAAATGGATATATAAGGAAATTAACCATCATTCAACATAATCACACATTTCTCTTGTGCTGACAAGCAAACCATGAACACAATCCCAAACGCCTATTTATGCAATCAGGGCTGTCAGTACCCTGCTATTTCTTATCGGGTATCTCACTAATCAACATTTCAGGAAGTATAAATTTTTAAACCTCCTAGAAAAGATTCTGCATAAAGTGGGGAGGCAATATATTTCAAGCTTGGTGGCTCTGGGTATATGATCAATTTTCCCTTAATTGTGTTTATCATTGTTAGGTACATATGACCTCTTTGCCCAAAACAAATCAAGATGAGTTAAAAATTTGGCTAAATATAAACTATTTCGATTCCCTAAGGCAGTTTTCAAAGACCATATGTGGCTTTGGGTTGTTTTGAGTGAGTTTGTTTGTTTGTTTGTTTCGACAGGGTCTTGCTACAGTCACCAAGGCTGGCCTCAAACTCTCTGCAATTCTCCTGCTTCCTCCTCCGAAGTGCTGGGACTACATATATGTACTACCACACCTAGCTTATTTTTTGTTCTGTTTTTTTGTTTTGTTTTGTTTTGTTTTGTTTTGTTTACTGCTGGGAATACAACTCAGGACCTTACACATGCTAGGATCTAGGCAAGCACTTTACTACTGATGTACATCTCCAGCCAGACTATAAATTAAAGGCCAATCTATGTTTTTAATGTTTTATTAAGATATAATTCATATGTAATAAAATTCACCTATTTAAAGTCCAAATCCAGTTTTTAGCATATTCACAGAGCTGTACAACTAGCACCACAATCTAATTTAAGAATGTTTTCTCCATTCCCCAAAGAAACTCATACCCATAGCAGTTACTCCTTATCTCTACCCCGACACAGGGAGCAGGCCCTAATTTACTGTCTACCTCTATACATTTCATAGATTTGCCTGCTGCAGACTTTTCATATAAATGGAGTCACACAATATGTGGCCCTTTGTGACCAGCTTCTTTTACTTGCTAACTTTAGAAAGTTTTTCCAAGTTGTAGCATCTGTCGATACTTAATTCCTTTCTATTACTGAGAAATATTCCACTTCAAGGATATGCACTTTTCTTGCCCATGAAGCGCATTACTTTTCAAAAATAAAATAACCTGTCTTTGATAAGAAACTAAGTTGCTTGGTGCTCAGTTTGACAAATCTTTTCCTTATCCGCAAGGGTCATCGTGATCATCTCCACTAACCCATGTGAGGAAGGGGAGGACTTCTCCAATGTGGGAGGAGGTGGCAGAGCCCCTGGGCACATAAAACTCATCCAGAAGGTTCATGAGTATGTCATTCAGCTTACAAAGAGCTTTCACTAACATGACATGGCCAGCCTGTGAGCCTCCTGAGGAACAAGCCATGGAAGCAGTGTTCTGGGCGACAAGCCCTGGAAAACACAGAAAGAACAACATCACAGCTACCTCTCTGTGAAGGGAAACTACTTTCTCAGCTTCTCAAGATATGAAACCCAACTTCTCAACAATAAGTGTCTACTATGGGCCATGCACCACCATGGTGATTAATACAAGACACCTGCCTTCCAGGAGTTCAAACTGCAGCACAAAAGACACGCAGAACAAGTCAATGCCAGACTGAACAGAATTAAGGGTGTGACAGATACTCGAAGAACAGAATCCTCCACTTTCTGCATCTCACCTACCACATTAGTGATTTTATTTCTAACCTTGTTTGTAGAGGTGGAACTAATTAGTACATGTTAAAAGGAGATAGTATGTAGATTCCCATGGGTATAGAGAACTCATAGCAATGTATCCTAAAAAAATACAAGGTGATCTGCGTCTGGGGCATAAATCACACTAATAACACTACCAGATGATACAAACCTCAAAGGAAACCATCAAAGATGGAAAGTTTGGGGTCAAGAGAGTGAGTGGTATAAACAGAAATGCATTATGCCTCCTTCTAAGGCAGGCTTTTCAAGACACTGTCCGGAAGCTGGCAAGGCACTCAGATGTTACCACCTGAGAGCCATGCAATGCAAAGGAGGATGTAAGTTTCTAAAACATTTGTCAGCTGACCCATAAGCTGGCACATGAGGCTATAACACAGCACTTGCCTTATTCAGTGCCAGGTATCTGAGAGACCCAAAGACATTTGCTAAAGCGAATGCAATCCTTTCTATCTTGCAAGCAAGGACAGTGCAGACTCTATCTAAGTCATTAAGAAGCTCAAGGGATTCCTCAACTCCTCTCTTTTGTATTCTGAGGACACACCCAGGCTATCAGAAAAGGGATTTTGAAGTTGGAACTAGATATTTAAATTATGCTTCTGTTTGGGGGTTTTGTTGTTGTTGTTTTGGATTTTTTTTTGGGGGGGGTTGTAGAGATAAAGACTTCCTTGGATCCAATTTATGAAACACACTACATTTGCAAGCAAGTCTAAAATAGTTAATATGCTTAATGAGAACTTCTTTCACTTAAAACTCTGCCAGCATGAACCTCTCAGTAAGGCGCTCATCCAGTTTTTGCATCAGTACAAGTGCCCCTCTTTAAATTCATATAGCAAGTTTGAAACATCCTGTTTCCTAATTACCTCATGCAAAAAAGGAATGTTACCTTCACCTCTCTGTTCATTAAAGTGAGTTTCAGGAAATACTTTGACATTTTGAGTTTTTGAAAAACATGCTGGTTTAACAGTAAGTCCTAGAGCTTCACTGCTGTTTATACATCGGTAGAAATGAGTTAATAGCAAATTATAGCTGTTTTTCACCAATTCGTTTTAAGGAAAATACAAGCAAGCATTTTTAAGGTAAACTGTAACTCCCTATAACCTGGGTAGCACTTGGTAAGAACGATCTCGTTACACTCAAATCAGGGTGGTAAAGTAGAAAGCATCCCGAAGTTAAATGTTCTGGGTTCGCATCCATTGCTGCTGCAAGGAAACTCGCTTCACCTCTCTGAACCTCGGTTACAGCACCTCTAGAAGAGAAATGATGGTAAATCCTGCCCTCCCCACCCAACAGGGTCAGAAGAAGGCACACAGAGAAAATGTATGTTAAGGAGCTTTGAAAATCACAAAGCCCCATTCACAATGTACAGTATCATCTTAATTTTTTTCCTTATTAAGACATTTTTGAATGACATGAACAAATACTTTTCTCTTTCTGTTTCTGTTTTGAATAGGCTAAAGGAACGCCCCCAAATCCATACTATCAGTTCCTGGAAGTTTCACACAAACTTTTGTAAAACTACTTGATATTAAATAATCCCAATAAAGTAAAAGATCCTGAAGGATTCTCCATCTTAGAGCCATCTCAGCAACATATCTTGAAAATTAAATGTCTTCAGTGTATTCCTGCTCTTTGAAGGTGGGTAAAATGACATAAGTTAAAGTGTATTACCTTTGAAGAAGCAATAGGTACGCCAAAGGTCCCACCGCCTTCTGGTGTCACAGAAAGGGTCCAAGGAAAACGTGAGCCAATACACCAATAGTTTCTAAACAGGAAAGAAATGGGAAACAGCTTTGAGGATAGGACCCAGGCATGTGCTGACAACAAAAGAAATGCCACTCTAAAGCTGTCTTTGTCCAGCAAACTGAACATCGGTGGCCCTGTGTTTCTACCAGGGAGTTTCTATCTGCCTGGTGTTTAACCCAGGCAGGGAGTTTATCCAGAATGCAAGTACATACCATGCCCCCAACGTTCTTTATCCTCTCAGGTTTACTCTCCCAACCATTTTAGGCAGATAAGCAAAGGTCAAAGAGAGAGAAGCCAAGAACTCTTACAAGATCAGTAGTGACTGTGTAAATGCAACTCCTATATCCTAGGCTACACTTGTTCACTGTTCCTCGGTGAATAGGTGGGGATTCTAAATGGTTCTAAAGTGATCACTTTGTACCTGTCCTATTTCATCATTGTAGGTGAAGTACAATGCACAATGGAACAGTAAGAACCAACACTCACAAAAGCTCGCTATGGAGTATGCACTGTTCTATATATATTTAACCTATTTAATCCTCACAATGATCACATGAAGTAAGTCTAATTACATATGAGGAAAGTGAGGCACAAAGAGATAAAGTTATTCGTCCAAGATCATATGATATCAGGTGGGGTAATAGACGCAAACACAGGCAATATGTTTTACATGGCTGTCCCTAACCAGTATACCAAATGGCCTATTCCTGGACGCTTCCCAGTTGGGCTGAATCCCCAATCCTGGAAGATGTCAAGTACACTGTCAAATTTATTTTTACAGTGACACTGGGAGAGAGATTTTATTATCCTCAATGCAAAAGAGGGTACTGAAATCCTAGGAAGTCATTTGACTGAGGCTTTTACAAACACTAAGAAGAATTCTAGGATTTGAACACCTGTCCAGTTTCAAGTTCAGTGCTCTTGGTAAACATCCAGGCTCTGCACAGGGTCTGCCGCCCTGCAGTCATCACTGGCACTGCCTGTCCACCCGGCTACCTGCTCGCTGTTTTTCGCCAGCTTGTGCTTGGGAGACCAAAGTAGCTCTATTACTTACCAGCTGGTGGCTTAAACAAGTTACCGAGCCTCAGTGTGCCTCAGTTTCCTCACAAAAACAATGAGAACACTAACAACAGTACCTGCCACTATCTCTTAGGATTCTTATAGAAAATAAATGCAATGAAATATGTAAAATACAACAATGTCTGACACATAATAAATACTCCATAAATGTCTATTTAATGAATAACTGAGTGAAATATGAAAATTAAGTGACATAAGAAAAATTCTTACCAGAGTTTCCATCCTATAACAGCTGATAAAAAAAATATTAATTTATTATTAATATCTACTCAAGTAGTTTAAACATGTCTTGAGGCTCACAGTCCTCTCTGGTTCACTCTGTAAACTCCACAGTGGCCAGCACAGACCCTTACAAGTTAGAGATGTTCAAAAACAATAATTATACAATCTTTCTCTGAACTTCCTGAGGAAACAAAGTCTAAGATGCTAGGGGAAAAAGAAGTCTCTCAAAGTTTAGGAGCCTCAATTGTCCCTTTTTACCCAAAATTAATCTTCAACTTGAAAATTATTATCCACAAGTAATGTCCTAAAACACACAAGAAGTCTAAATTTAATGTTCTATTTATTTGATACATTTCTCAAGAAACTCATGATATCCCAATCTCCACCATTTTAAACTTTTCTACAGTCTTCTCTACAAAGACTGACGCATTACTTATAAAATCATTTATATTACACCAGGTCCTTCACAGATGGTAATCACAAGTACTATTTAGATTCAGTCACTAGAGGTGGGAGGAGAAAAGAGACAGAGAGAGAGATGGGCGAGGGGCGAGAGACAGAGAGAGAGAAGGAAGGAGGGAGAGAAAGAAAAAAGAGAGAAATTTTAAAGGCAAGCGATAGAGGACATTTGATGTCAAGAGAAATTCATGTGGGTAAATTGCTGCAACTAGGGAGCCAAAGGAAAATCAAATGCAAGAGCGCATAATTAAATGTTAAGGAAAAAATATACATGCATGACTTTGTGTGTGTGGATGTGCATTACATATACAGGCAGATACGTATGTTCAGGAATGTGAGTGTGTGTGTGTATACAGTGTTTGCCCGAGTTTATGCAAAGGCCAGGTGGAAATCCCCCCACTACCATGGGCAGGAGGACCAGTGCCCACACCGGGAGTTCCAAGTAGCTGTCCCCAGGGTCACAATGCTGCGATGGAACAGGAGCCTGGAAGACGAGCTCCTGTAGCTTGCTGTGCCACTAGGCTGTTTCATCTGGAACAAGTCATTTTAATTCAGTCTTCTAAGAACGGAGACCTCACAGAATTGGTGTGAGATTTAAGCAACAACAGAGATTTGAAAGTGTTTTAGAGATGTTTGTACAAACACAAAAGGACATTACCACTCGCTTGTTTCAATGCCTAGGAAAGCGACTATGTCTGAGACAGAAGCCTCAAGTGGAAACCATCCCCATCACAGCCTGCTTTCCGTGCAGGAACAAGGGACGGGGACAATTTTCCAGAGAGGCAATGCTTTCTAATTTCTCTATTATTTTCAAAACAAAAAAAAAAAAGCAAAATCTTTTTCCCTCCTATTGTTTTTCCAAATAAAAATAAATTATAACCCTAACTTGCTAATAAATGCAGGCTGGAGCTGTCCTTAAGTAAAAGCTTTTGATAACAAATTGCCTGTACTAACTGCTATTTTACTGCTGAATTTTTTATTGTTGCTTAAGCACAGCAATTATGCTAATAAGCCTGGGAGGATGGTATATCCAGTATTGAATCTGACAGATAAAATACTCAATAAAATGCTAATCTCACCTGAAAATTGGAATCAGACAGCCTTATTAGTATTTATGGATATGGCCTCTTAAGCATGTATTTTTAAGATGAATATATATGAAATCAATGTTGTCCCCTAACACAGCCTGCCATTTCTAGGCCTCTGTGTGTTTTAAATTCAAGGTGACAATTACTCATTGCCTTCATTTTGTTTCTTGCCAGAGAAACAAGAGCTTACTGGCCATTTCTACCACATAAAGAACCAGGCAATGAAATGTTTTTTCCTTTTCATCCCCTCCCCCCACCACCACCCACCTCTCTCCCCCACCCCAAAAAAGGGAAGGTAAGAACTGTCTGTCAGAGCAGGAAGAGAAGGCAGATTTGACAGCAACAAGAACCATTTGTCAAACCATCTGGCTTCGCTCTTCACCTGACAAGAGGGAAGAGTGATACGTCAGGAAGAGCAGAGATCTGAGAACCCAAAGACTTGGCTTCTAGTCTGGATTCTGCCATCTCCTCCTGTGTGTGACCTTGCCAGACCGCGGTTTCTTACATGGGGCCCTTTGAAGCCCAAGGATGAAATCTACCACAAACACGTCTGCACGTGCTGCACTGACAAAGGGGGGCCCAGTGAAGAATTGAATATTAGAAGTCGAGACAGATGTGAGGCTGGTGGGAACATAAGAATCTTGAGTTTGTGCTCAGATCACATGATTTCATCTCACTCTGCATCTTCAGTCTGCATTTGAAGTGGTCCAGGTTTAAATTCGGGGACCTTAGACACGAAGGAAAAGCAGACTGGCTCTCTTGCCAACTGCCCTCAGAAGTTAAACTGCTTTTCTTTTTCCGTATCCATACCTTTTCTTTTTTTTTTTTTTTTTTTTTTTTTTTGTGGGTACCGGGGGGTCGACCTCAGGACCTCGCGCGCCAACAGGCACCCGTGCCACTGAGCGATATCACCGGCCCCTTTTTCATATGTGGGTTCCGGGAGTCGAACTCGGGCCCTCACGCTTGCAAGGCAGGCGCTTACGGCGCTGAGCCATCTCACCGGCCCCTCCATACCTTTTCTTTAGGAAGGGAACAGAGAAGTCAACTGCTCGTTTTAAATGATAAAGTCCTGGGATCTAAATATTGCAATATTATTTACCAAAAAATTCTCTTTTTTATTTCCACACCAACCCCATAAAGCAGTAAGAGAAAGATTACTCCAAAGGTTGTTCAGAGTTTTTCTCCAAAGGTGGCCATAGATAAATTGAAGATCAGAGAGGGCTTTCTCAAGCACGCAGAGTAAATGGGTTCTGGGGTCAGGACAAGCTGTTTCGTCTTCTGACCAACTCCAGCATGTTGCCCAGCATACCACAGGGTCCTCTGGGTCACAAGTAGGTTGACTCATTCAAAATTCAAATACTCAAGGAACAATTCACCCCTGGAGGTGAGGGGAGGGAAAGGGAGCCGCCATACCTGTGGCATTGCTCACCGGAGATATTTCTCCCCCCCCCCAAGGCTTAGGAGAGGTGACATCCCTTCCAGATGTTCCTGTTTCCCTCCATGACAGTCCTAGGCATGGGAAAATCTGTTTCATGCTGAAAAGTAGAATTTGACATACTGTGACAAAGCTGGGCATGGATCTTAGGATTCCAGTTCCCCCCAAGGCTCTTGGAAAGTCACTTCCTCTATAAGCTCCTATTTCCTTTTCTGAACCTGCAGGTCTTTTTAAAGTCTAAGAGTTCCTTTAGCCACTACAAACAGGGAGATAAAAAAAGAAAATGAGATCCAAAATTACAAAGAGCTCAGTGCAGCTTACAAAGGATCTTCACCTGCCACCATACAGGCAAAGCTGAGTTTATTTTTGTCTCCAGTTTGCATTGGGGTCTGAGAAAAAAGAAGGTGTGTAGATTGAAAAATCCTCCCAGGACAACATGGTGAGCTAGGAAGTGACTGAGCCTAGTGACCCTGATCCCATAGCTGTCATGACTGCACAGGGCAGGGGAGAATCTCAGAGTCAGTGGACGCTGTGATCCTAAAACACAACATTCTAAGACAGCTCCACACACACACAAAGGAGAAAACGCCGCGACGCCAGAGATGCGTGCAACTCACAGGTGCTGACCAACCTGCCCTACTGCCTCAGAATGTGAAAATGGGATCCAAGTCTGTGTCCTCCCTTACCTTTATTATACTCTGCCCGGTACTGCAATTTGCAAAGCACTGTCGCAACAAATTCACTGTGTAGAAATCACTATCCTCCAATTTACAGGGGACAAGTTCACTCGCCCACTTACGTAGGTCTCTAGAGCCGGCTGCAAAACTCACTCTTAGGCCCCCTGATTCCACAGCCTTATTTCTTCCACCTGATTGTGCCACTTCTGAATTGCCAGTGTTACCAGTTTTTAGTAAACAGCCAGAGCAGAAAGTCAGCTCTGAACTGAGACATCTCCCAACACAGGAACGATTCGAGTCATACTTCGAGGAATAATTTCTGGGAAAGCAGAGGAGGTGATGCTATCAAACAGTGAAACTTAAAACTCCTACTCATTACTCGCTCTGGAGGGCAGGAAATGGGGCTGAGGCCTTTTCCCTCCATGTTCCCCCTGCCCATTTCTGTCACTTGCAGTCATTACCAAACTTAGCGTTGTTCTCAAATGAAAAATGTTTCCTAGCTGTATGGCTTTGGGTAAGTTTCCAAACTCTTTGCTCTTGCTACCAATACACACTCAGGCACACATGTGCATGTACCTACGTGGATGCTCATTTACACAAGCACACATACCTCAGGCCACGCTTTCATTCTACTTAGTGGGACTGTGTCTACAGAAAGCCCTTGTCTCTCTCATTTTCACACCATGGCTACCTCCTTGGATCTGCAGCATCTCCAGGCTCTGTATCCCAAGTTTAGACTTTAACTCTCCACCTCTGCCTTGAGCCCTCTGAATCCTATTCCATTCCTTCTGCCCACCCTGCCTACCAGCCCCTCTTTGCCAGCACCTGCCATTGTCCTATATTAGGCCTGGTCACCACCAGCTTGGGAAGCTCTAACTCATCTCCCCATCACCAGTATCCAACTTCCCCTCCCAAAGCATCTGTCTCTACATAAAATACTGCAGCTCTTTAATAGCTCATCTGAAAGCTCCGGACACACTGGCTGCATTATCTATGCATGCTTTGGTTAGTACTCTCTTAAAATCAGCATTTCCATATTGGAGGTTCCACAAGTCTGGTTGCTAAGGAGAAACCAGGATGCAGAGGGCAATATGGCCATAGAAGAGAAATTGCATCAACACTTCTGTGGGACAACACCCCAATAAACAGACCCCCAACTCTCTACAGGAGCTGGCTCTTTGGAGTGGTACGTGTCATTGTTCAAGCCAGGTGCAGAGACACATCACTGCACTGGGCCTTTATAAACATTCTCTAATTTTTACAACCAAGCATGCAAGGTATATTTAACCCCAAGTGAAAGCCGCATACACTGGGGCTCCGGTTTAGTAACTCATCTTGCCGAAGTCATGTAAATCACTCAAATTCAAGCAGCTATTGGAGCCCAGTCTTGCAGCAAGTCTACACAACTTCACCAGGATAATCCCTTGTTTTTTTTGGTTTTTGGGTTTTTTTTTTTTTTTTGGTACCTGGAATCGAACTCAAGACCTCGCGCTTGCCAGGCAGGCACTTGTGCCGCTGAGCTATATCCCCAGCCCCATCCATTGTTGAAAAGAGTAGATGCTCTGCTAGTGGGTGTATCTCTCTCTCAAGCAGTTTAAATATAAAGGATTTTTATCTGCATGAATCACTGAAAGCAACATTCATCTGCAAGTCAGGAAAATGTGTTTCACAAGCAGCAATCGTGTTAAGATCCCAATAGTGCTGAAAGGAAGTGCCTTTATCAAGTACATCATGTGAGCAGTCCAACCCTGGACTATTCCCAAAGGTCACAGTCATAAACCAAAGCTGGAATTTTATTCCATTTCACAAAAGCAGCACCTTGGCGTGTCTGCCTTCCTTGTAACAGGGGCAACTGCAAAGTTTTCTTCAAGATTAATAATCAGTCAGGAATTTGGAGGTCGCCATGTAAACCACTTCCTCTCTCTAAAAGCTAAGCTCTTTGATGGAAGAGCTGATGTTCCAGGAACCCAAACGATGATGAGGGATGGCACATTCTGACCTCACTTCACGGAGAGCGCCACCAGCATCTTGGGCAGACACCACCTCTCCCTCCACAGGATTAGGCAGGAGCTGGGGAAACACTGATAGCTGTGGAGGAAAGTTTTGCTCCTAAACCAAAGTGAACAGTAGTTAACCTTCCATACCGCAGGCCTCCTCAGTAATTTAACAGTCACAGTGCTCCTTAAAGGCCAGCCACTGAGCCAGCCTCCAAAGGTTCAGAGGTGCTTGCGCCCTGATCTAAGCTCAGAAATGGCACCAGCCACTTAAACACAGGGGGATGTATGAAAGTGGCCCTGAGTCGTGATTGGGGGGTTGGGGAGTCCGAATGGGACAGGTGATGTTTCTGAGAGGGGCAACGGGAAGATGGTGATGCGGGATGGGCCTCTCATAGGGTGAACGTGGGTGGAGAGGGAGGAGTAGATGAAGGGTGAAGGGGACCTAAGTCAGAAGGAGGGACCCTGATCAGGAAGATCTCACATGGCAGGGACACTGGGAGGCCAAGGAAACACAATCCAAGCCGCAGGACCAGAACTCCGAGCTCACTGTTCTCAGATCACCCTGGCCACACCCCCAAGAAGAAGCCTGCCCTTCCAGCAGCCCAAGGAGATGAACATGTGCTCGCAAGCCACCCCTATCACCCCGTATTCGCGACAGGAAACTACGTAAGACCTGGGATTTTATACCCCTCCGAGGCCGCCTGAGGCTGGGTGACATTATCACAACTTAGGGTTAAAGAAGCAGAGTCCCGGGCCGGGGAGATGGCTCAGCAGCGTAGGCGCCTGCCTGGCAAGCGCGAGGGCCCGAGTTCGACTCCCAGAACCCACATACGAAAAAAGGGCCGGTGATATCGCTCAGCAGCACGGGCGCCTGGTGGCGCGTGAGGTCCTGAGGTCGACCTCCCGGTACCCACAAAAAAAAAAAAAAGAAGAAGCAGAGTCCCACTCAGTTAGAGTGGCAGGGACCTGACAGTTCAGAGGTGGGAAGAAGCCAGAGTCCGCCTCTCCAAGGGCTCTGAACATCATGCAAGTGCCTGGTCACTGAGACCCATGTTAAGCTAAGGGTAAAAACTGAGCATTGGTGGCACACTCATGTAAGTGGTGAGGAGGGACGACAAAAGATGATACAGAGGAAGAATTAAAGAAAAGTTACAAAAGATCATAGCAAAGAAAGAAAAACATTACAGGTACCACTCCAATGAGGGTCATTATATGTAAGTCAAACAGGGTTCTACAGGGTACTGTAGCTCCAAGTAAGTGTTTTAATGTTGGTAGTCACGATGTTCTATGAAATAATAAAGGACGTAAATTTTATATAAATAACCTCTGAAGTATTTTAAACAAACAAAAAACCCCCACAAATTTATATGGAAATAAATGTTCTGGAAAAAACTAGACACATCAGCAAATTGTTAATTATGATTACTTCATAGGAAAAAAGAGTAGACACAGGTTTAGTAAGTTGAAAAACACGTTCACAAATTCTCCCTGTCCTCACATCTTCAAACTTACAACTTTGGGGCTTTTCTCCATCAAGATGCAGGTTTTGACATGGACACATAAGCTCATCCACTGCCTGTTTTACAATCCCATCTACATGTTCCTACCCTATCTGTGACTACCTAAGATATTTCAAACGGTCCACTATTATCCAAGTGTCTCCCTATTAATAACAACAATGGCAATATTTATGAAATGTTTAACATGTGCAAGTTATTGTCTTAAGCACTTCCCCTGTATTATTTCGTTTAGGCTTCACAGAAACCTTTGTTAAGCCTACTATTAGCCCATTGTTCAGAGAAGGAACCCAAGTCACAGAAATTAAGCAACTTGGCTAAGGTTCTGTGGCTACAAAGAAAAAGATGCTGGATTTAAATCCAACCTACCTCCAAAGCCTGAACTCCACACTATGCCATATTCTTGTCCGCCAGCCAGTTAATCCGAACAAAAAGGGACATGGCTAAATGATGGTGTCCTGGCTCCTGGTGAGCACTACTTCCTTTCAAAGACTCATAAATTATCTGCCTAATGAGCCAGCATAGAGTTGTACCAGGAATCACAATGAAGTCAGCAGATTCTAGGCTCTGGGTACCTGTTTTCTGGATAGGTGGTATCTATTTCCTCATCTCCTATCTGGCATTCTGCTTACTTCCAGGCCTCCTCAAAATTGCTGGCAGCAGTTACCTATCAGAAGTTCTCCTTTCTACCCTGAGTTGCAGTACATGTGGCCTACAAGCTTTGCAATCACTTACGCAGAGTGAAGGGCTCTCTCACCACTTGCTCGCGTATCGTGGGCATCAATTATTTCTTAATGATGTCAACTCTACCTCTTGTAGGCCAGCCCCTCCGTTTGACAGAGATGACACAGAGACAAAGGGCAGGTCTGCTTTCTGTCTGTCTTCTGGGCCATTACATCACCCGCCCCAAGTTACAAAACTGCCAGACAAACCCACAAAAGGACTCCCTCCTCTGGAGGGCATTTGAATCCTGCCCATGGCCAGGAGGTCACTGAAAATGAAAGGCTGTGATTGGCTGCCAATGACATCACTGTTCTATAGGCCTGATTAAACTCTTACTTAATTGAATGCCACTTTCCTTCTATACCTAACTCCACAGACAGATAAATAACCACAAAGAGAACAACACAGGGTGAAGGCAGCAATAAACTGTAGCTTCTGGCTCAGGCAGAAAGAAGAGAGGAACCATTTGCTGGAGTTACCTGTCATTAAGAACGATCCAGTCGCCAGGTGGGGACATACAGTTCTCTCTATATTAAATTATAGGAATGATTCAAAGGGGACCAGTTTCAGCTGACAAGAGCAAAAAGAAAATCAATTTCAGGTTGCCAGGACAACTAGACTTTTCCTGCAAGAATAAATTTGATACAGCTCTAAAATCTGACAACTAAATGTTTCCTCGCATTACATCACATCCCTAAAACGTGTGTTGAACCAGTGAGATAATCAAGCCCGCTAATTACTTTCTACAACACCCATAAGATACAGAATTGATGGTCTTGGCTCCAGTCTGATTTTCCTCTAGCAACTCTACTATCTCAGTTTTATAGAGAGAGAGAGATCGTGAGCTTCTTAAAATGAAGCTGAAGGCATATCGCTGTCCATCCTTGAATCCCTGAAAAAGGAAGTCGAGCATCTTTTTAATATATTTCCTAATGGTTTAGGTCTATACCCATGTTCCCTGTTATATGATTCATTAGCTAGACGAGGGGTTCCAGAAAAGCCCAAAGTCATTGGAGTATATATTTAACACAATGTCAGCCTTAAAGTGACTTTAGAGATAACCTGTGTTTTACCAAAGGGTGATTTTGAGACAGAAGTAGGTAAAGTCAACTCTTCACGGTAAATCAGGCTGGTCGGCAGCAGAATAAGGACTGGAATCCAGCTATTCTGATAATGGCTTCTATCCCATTTCCTTAAATAGCCACAGTCATTCCACCTCTGCCTTAGAAACTCTGGGAGCTGAATTTAAGTTCCCTTGATTTCTACTATTCCACCTGAGACAGTGATGCCAAAAGGCCTTATTGCAGGAGGTCAGAGTCCTGAACCCTGATCCAACAATATCTGATGAGATGAGCCTTCTCTATGCATTTACATTCTCGGAAGGCTGAATATCAACTTATCTCCAGGGGCTATTAAAAACAAGAACAGCTAATAAATCACTGGAAAGCACTTTGCAAATGTAAAGTAATACAAAAATGCTAAGCACCAATAATAAGCGCCCCAGGCTGAGGCTGAGGCAGCTCCCTGAGGAACGTGGTGATTTCTAGCGGGATAGGCTGTCCTAGGCAACCTCTACCACCACGTACCAGAAGACACAAAGGTCACGACCCTCTTCAAACCTCGCTGTCCTTCCTTAGCGGCTCCCACATTCTTACGAATGACTCTAGACCTTGTTATAACACACGACGCATGTTATCATAGATGTGCAGAAAAGAGACACCGAATCAAACAGCTCTGTGTGCATCCCCACATCATGGACAGGAAAGCAAATGTCAGGCTGTCCCTACCCTGTCATAAAGCAAGTAATCCATGAAAAAACGATGAAGCCATTAGAAGATATTTGATGCTAAATTCAGCCTTGAGAGCCAACTGAGGATCTGAGGTGCGAAGCCTACGGCACACATGAGAGGGCTCTGGCTGCAGATGCTGTAAGGACAGAGTGCTCCTTCCCACCACCCACACAGTCCCTAGACCTCATCTGTGGGAAAGAACCTAGCAAAGTAAGCCTAGACCGGCAGGAGAAGAAACCAAAGGTGAAGAGAATATGTGCAAAATCAAAAGATGCTGCCAGAGAGATTTGGTTTCTAAACCTGACCCTTCTCTTACAAGTTACACAACCCTGGATAAACGTTACCACACATCTCTAATCTATCCATAACTCACCCACCCAGTATGGATAAGTAGTATCCACACTGCACAGGCTGGCTTTGAGGATTACATGAAGTGCCACATGGAAAGAAATTTACCCCGGGCCTGGCACATAATATGGGTGTGTGTAATAAATGTGAATTATCATGCCATCCATGCGTTATCTAAAGAGAGGCTGAAGTTAGAATCCAGCTCACAAACAAGGGAAGAGCAAATACATGAAGTGAGAGATCTAGATCAGGAGGATGGAGAAGAATATATTTTTCTCACAGGTTGGGCCTTGTTTCTAACTAAGGACTCTTCACTGGCCCTCTTCCCAAACACCTCATTTAGGGTAGATAAAAATAGCTTGGGGATAGTCTAGCACCTGCAAACCTCAGGCTTTAGAGAAAAAAGGAGGAGAGGAACAGCCAACCACTTCGTCAATATGAAGGTCAGCTTTCTGCAACTGAGCCACTGAAATTTAGGACTGAATGTTCAATGTGGCTCCAAGACTCTCATCTCAATACAAAGAACTAGTTTTCAGAGGAGGAAAATGCCCTCCTGCTCTTTCAACACCCTCTAACACACATGGACATGGCCCATACCTCCCAGGGAGGTTAAGAAATGAGTACAATAACCATGAAATTAAGTAAGTTTTATTAAGTCTTATCATTAAGCTCTTACTACTTATTATTAATTAGTGTGAAGTCCTATAAATCTGCCCCAGATAAAGAGTCATGAGACATCGGAGAAGGGAAAAGAACTAAAATTTACTGAGTGACTCCACATGGCTGGACCCATATAAAAACTAGGCAGGAAGAGAGAATCAAGGAGGACTTCCTGAGAGAAGCCACTTTGAGTTAACAGTGTCCTGCGTCACATCCACTTCTTCAGAGGAACCCTGACAATGCACTGGGGCTGGATGGAACCTCAAAATCCCAGGGCCACCAGCCACTTCCTTCTGCAACCCTGTTCTCAGACTCATTACATGGGCAGCTACCACCCCACACCCGGAGCAAAGGAGCAGCTAAGGAGCATGAAGTTGGAGGCCAGCAAGCATCAGCTCTGTCAGCTTCATCGCCAGGTAAAAAGCACAAGGAGTCAAAGAAGACAATGGGAAGAAAATATGTGTGTCTTGATAAATCAAGGAAGTAAAGAGTGTTGAGTCGGGGGAAAAACATAAAAGACTAGAGAGAGAGGCGAAGGAGGAAGAAAGACCAGAATGAAAGAACTGTTGTGTTTTTTGGTATGTGTATTTTAAAGTATACTTCTGACATATCATTCATACTTCCACTAAATCTTTCAAATATTAGGTTGAGCAGACTTTGTTCTGTTCACTGATCAGCACCTATAAAATTCCTGGAATATGGTAGGTGCTCAGTAAATATTTGTTAATTGAATGAATAATGCCCAGTTAGAGTGGATCGCTATTGTGAAGAAGAAAAAGGCTATTAAAGTCACCAAAAAGAAGAGCAAGAGTTTGTTTATGCTTCCATTTACTTGCTTTAAGGCGGATAACACAGGTAGAAACACTGTCCAAGACCCCTGGTGGGCAGCCTGCATTCACTAGCCCACTTGAATCACATTGATCCACACTCCAGGACAAAGGAAAGGCAGGCAATTCCCACAGTGAAATCTCAAGAGGAAAATCAGGGTCTCTCTGGGGAACCCGGCAGGGAATTCTATATAGCCAGTGCTGGTGTTCTAAAGCCGGAAGAGCCCTGGTCAGCCCTGTCTCTTTTAGGAAAAGGTGCACAACACCTGCCTCTTAAGGTTACCACATGCCCTGGAACCAAAAGGGAGGTGACAAGGGAAGAGGATGCATTCCACAAAGGACTGAATTTGAGCACTGAATCAGTCTTCCCTAGAAGGATAGCCTGTCACTTTTCATGGTGTTCCATCAATAAGACTCCTAATTATAATCAGAAGGATTAATTCATAGATATTCCAGAAAGTAAATGTACGGAAACCTACAGTGCCTTGGTGGAGAAAGTGTTCATTATGAAATGATGAGAGGAATCATCCTCAACCAATCACTCTTCTCCCATAAGCTCCATCAGAAGTTCCTATCACCTGCAAGGTCGGCACTTCTTTCTGTAGCTGTGTCTCATCTTGAGAGTCCATTATTATTTATCACATATGAAGCACTTTCTATCTGGAGAATGCTTTGGAGTCGGTTTTTATTAGTTACTCAGCATTCCTAAATCTAAACACAGCTAAAGCCGTGGTGGAGGACAGAAAACCCCATGATTCACCCATTCATCACACCTGATGGCCCACCCTCCTCCTTCCAATGACTGGACAAATGGAATAAGGGGCAGAGGGCAACAGGGAAAAGGGGTCAAGCAGGAGGAGAAAAGAAAAGAAGAGAGAAACGGTATTGAAATTGATGAAGATGTGTTAAATCCATGTGCCAATTTCCCAAGAAAAATCCCATAATCATGTAATATTAACATGCACTAATAAAATTTAAAAAAGGAAGAGTAGCAAATCCAGTTCAGTTCAGTACTCTTACGCTGAGGCCACCGGCGTTGGGTGAGGTGCTTGGAGTTACAGGAGGAGACACAGAAGTAAACCTGACACAGACCTGCATCACACAACGCACAGTCTAGGGTGATTTGAGGGGACCTTTATGATCCCCTTTGTGGTTCTAAGAAAGTATAAACAGATTTCAAATATCATATGTAGGAACACAGAACTTGTTCCTACATGAGTCAAAATTGGGCAATTATGTAGATATAATTCCACTACCAAAAATGGAATCCAAGGGAAAGAACAGAGAACGAGCTTACTTCCTCAGTTTTCAATTGCCAGGATTCAGTTAGGAAAACACAAATCACATAAGAGGAAATTTTTTTTTTTTTTTTTTTTTTTTTTTTTTGGTGGGTACCGGGGGTCGACCTCAGGACCTCATGCGCCATTAGGCGCCCGTGCTGCTGAGCGATATCACCGGCCCTTTTTTCGTATGTGGGAACCCAGAGTCAAACTCAGGACCTCGCGCTTGCCAGACAGGCGCTTATGCCACTGAGCCATCTCACTGGCCCCATAAGAGGAAATTTTAAGACAAATGAAAGTGAATAACTGAGAGCTTGAGGAAGAGAACAAGCGGCCCAAGAAACTTATGCTAAGAAAAAAACACAAGTTTAACAGAAAAGTTTAGTTTTCATAATGTCATTTAATAAATCATAAATCACCATAGATGGAGGTTACAAATACTTTGCGTATATCTCTAAGCACTGAAAGCTATGGCCTCTGGAATAAGTACACTTTTCTGCAGGCTATCGCATATAGTAGTCAAGCCCAGTTGGACTCATCACCTAGCATGAATATAAGAGACTAAAGGATGACAGGAGAGGTGAGAGATTTCATACATTGAAAAGTGCTTTCTAGCCCTTAGTTTATGATTCACTTCTACAAATCAGCACCTAGCAAGAAATCTGGCACATATTAAATGCTTAAGAATGATTATTTCTTCGTTGCCTTCACTAAGTGAAAGTACACACGCATGAATAAGCAGGCAGCAACTAGACATCCTCAATTCGGTTAGCCATCCTGGAGCCCGAGTTGATAATTCAGCTGTAAAAGTAAACTGATTGACACATCACCCCACTAATCTCCAAGACTGATTCACCAAATATTGTGGCTCACACAATGCATAACTAATTCAATGCCAACCTCTACCACCTCTAGGTTGTGTATACAGGGTGGGGGCTCATCCTGTTTTCATCCTGTTTTACCAGTGAAGTGGAAACTTCAAAAAAAAACCCACTGCAGGCATGAAGCAGTGGACAATCTCTCTCCTCACCACATGACAGTATATAGCCTGTCACTTTATCTGAGCATCACTTTTCTCATTAGTAAAATGAGGGTAATATTCCTTAGCCTGCCGCCCCCGTGGACCTGTTACAAAGATCTGATGAGTTCATGTGTGCGAAAGGGGTTAGTCCACTGTAAAGCCCTTAGAAACCTACGTCACATATCATTCTCCCCAAAGGATTAGTCATGGCCAATAAATTATTACTGTTTATATGATTGGTCTTTCCTGCGGTTTTCTCATAATAGCATCAAGCATTCATAACCATTAAAATTTATGCTTTTACTGAAACAGAAGATGCACTGTGCTCGCTCAGTGTCCCTAAATCTTTCCCTGAACTATCTGTAGAATCTTCCACAGAATCCCAGAATCCTGGTTAATTCTCAGCTCCACTCCAGACCCCCGATTCTTCATATGCAATTCCTTTATTTTCACACACACGCACCCACCTCTGAGGTAGAAAGAGCTCAAAGTAAAGGTGAATGCCACAAGCAGGAGCAAATGCCTCCCCAGAACTAGGACTATCATCTGGATGTAGGTAGAGAAAGGAAGTCAACGTTACACTACAGAATTTGGTCCTAATAGTATGGCAACCCCGAAGGGGAGATTCGTTTTTTGTTCTCTTTGATATTAAAGGGGGTTAATCACATGGTCAGAATTTTGAGCAAGTAGATAGGCTCAATATCACTAGGGATATCAAGGATCAACATGAAACACAAAGAAACAACCTCGAAATAGATTCAAGCCATGCTTTAACAGCTACAAGAGGCCTTCGGAGCCCACTTCTACCTGCCAGACAGAAACAAAGGCCCAAAAACACAAAGTATCTCCACCCAGTCACAGAGCAAGCAAGAAGCACAGCTGTCCTCAAAGGACAAACCTCTCAGCTCTTTCCCTCTGGAGCAATCCCTCTGCTTAAACGGACTCATCTCCCTCCTTCTTCTCTTCCTAGGACTTGGTGGCTATGCTGTCGCCAGCTTTGAGTGAAGGGGAATAAACAGAAAAAGGAAAGGCAGAGCTCAAGTTTTGGAGGCCGGTTCTTCATCCTCATTTGGGAGGCAAGGACTCATGGCAGCACTTATGGTGCTAAACCTCCATGGCGTCTTATAGCAGTAACTTTCCACAATCACTCAGTGTGCACAAGCTTGGGACATCAGCTGCCATCAAGACATCAAAGTCCAAGGGCTATGATGCCGTGTCAAGGAACAAAGGACCCTCCTTTTACCTCGCCTAAAAAACTGTTATACTTTTAGAAAGGGAAGGGGGGAGGTCAACTTTTGCTAGAGCCTTCTCCAAAAAACGTGGAAAATAACAAACTTTTGTAATAAGATTATTGCAGTGAGTTGACAATAGACTGCAGAACCTAAAAGGACAAAGAGGAACATTTAAAATCCTACCTTGTCTCACAGAGTAAAAATGACTGTAATCCACTCTAGGGCCAGAGTTTTGCAATTCTATTTCTTTTTAATCTTTTTAACATCTGTGACAGCCAAGTGACTCATCCAATTACTGACTGGGAAATGAATTCCTCAGTTTCGCATCCCTAGATCATATCTTAAGGTGTGAAGAAACTGTGGGACATGCCTCCTGCTGGTCCCATTTGCCACACAGAGAAGGCTGAATGTGTAACAGAACCAGACAACTAACAAGGCCACTGAAAACTTGGTGTCATGTATTCTTGCAATTCCACGTTGGACATATCTCCCTTGATCTCCAGCAACAGGAAGGACAGCAGAAGACCATGACTATGAAGATTCATGTCTACCCTGAGCAAAAAGTTATTTGCCAAGTAAAGCACATGTAAGTGTCCAATATGTATTATGTAAGGAAATCAAAAAGGAAAAAAAAATCAACACCAAGATTTATTTTGTCTTTTTAAGTTCAAGCCACGAAATGTATCTGGGAGCATTAGAAAATACTTTCTGCAGGGAATTCCACAGGAACTGGAACATTTCAGGCAAAATTAGAACCAAAGAAAACAGAAACAGTAGAGATCTTGGAGATCATCAGATCCAAGCCTGCCACTTTGCCACTGAAAAAAAAAAAAAAGAAAGAAAAAAAGACCAGACAGAGATTCACAGTTGGATGGCGGTCGAATTGGGTAGAGAGCCGGTGTCTGCTGACTGGAAGAATAATTTCTTAGTCCACATCCCATGCTAGCACTGACTCGAACGTTTACTCTAAATTAAACCGACATGTGACTGAACAGAAAAGGGAAAATAAACTGTTCCTTGTGGCAGACGCTTGGAACATTGGCTTCTTTCTCAAAACTTCACAGTTCATGTTCTGCATAACATGGAAATCAACAAGGGTCCTGTTTTGTCAGTTGAGTAGGCATATTTCTCAGGAATGCACTGTATGTCTGGCATTCTCCCCGGACTCCTTCTCCCGTTCCTCTTTGCACCATATATGGCTCTGAGTTCTGCTGTCTGGGTCACAGAACTCGGGCCTCGGATGTGAATGCAATCTGCTTTCTGGGCTGTTTGTCTTTACTGGAAACCCACTGAATCCATCTAGGAAACATTTACTAAAATGCAAAAGGCAGGGAAAATTGATTCACACCCTGAACTTGGAAAGGAAAGGAAGATTTTTCTTCTGCTCAACCAAAGGTATGTGAACCAGATATTGAGGAGAAGGTGACAAGTTTAACAAATGTAAGAGTTCTTCTTTCTCAAGAATTCTGGGGTGGGGGGGTTCGGGTGCATGCACGCATGTGCACTTGTGCTTGTGCTTTGGGGGCAAGGACTGTTTTTACTTAAATGTTGAAAACAACTAAACAGATACAAACAACAAGGAACAACCAGCTAGCCAACCGGAATGTGAAGTAGGCATCATCTTTCTTGACATGACGTAGTTATTTCTTCATATGGTGTCTGACTTTCAAATCTTTGGAAACTGCATTTCAGAAGCAGAAAATTTATTTGAAATATCTCTACAGTTGTCATTCCACATTGAAACAAGAATTTAGTAAGTACCTGTAATTCCAAGCAACATTTTTATACAAAGAAAATTCAATATACACTTCCCCAGACAAGTAAAACACAGAAAGAAAGACCTGAGCATGAAAGGATAACTGTTTTGAAAGAGAGGGAAACTGGGTCCCCAGGGATGGAAATGACTTGCCCAGTGGCATACAGTTCAGTAGGATGGAGGATTCCTAATTTCAACGTGCAACACACAGAATCTAAAAAGGAAGCAGAGAAACAGTATAAAGACATTGTGACCTCCAAGAACAAAGAGAGAAAACAGCCACCTGTCAACCCTTAACCGTACGGAACACTCACTGTAGCACATGGCCACCCACAAGCCAGCTTTGTTATATGTCATATAGAGGCCTGAGGAGGGACAAGAGTCACGTCCTATATTTGAAAAGCCCCTGAAAGCAGGCAGTCACAATTAAAATCTGAGATCCATCCATTCGGTGAAGTAGAATCATGGGCAAGTTATTGATCTGCTCTCTATCTTTAGTTATTCTTCTGCAAACTGGACATAACCATTTCTACCTGACAAGGTAGGCATACGAGGCGCAGTACTTGAAAAGATTAAAATGTTCTCTCTTTAAAGTGTCTACCTAGTAGTGTTTGACATATACATAAGCGCTTAGTCAGTTGTACCGGTTAATAGCATTCATAATTCTTGCTGAAGGAGAATGAATTGTTGGTGCAGCAGCAGGAGCCAGTGAACACAAGGCTCAAATTCCCACTATTCTCAGCCTCGCCATGAACGTGGGCATACATGCATAATCTTACTGAGTCTCCTTTACCTCAGAGTTGTTTGAGGCTCAGGTAAGATCTTCGCTAGGAAAAGCTTTTTTAGAAACTGTTTTGCAGTGTGAAGATACAAAGTATGATCATGGGCTGGTGAGATGGCTCAGCGGCATAAGCGCCTGCCTGAAAAGCGCGAGGTCCTGAGTTCGACTCTCAGTACCCACATACAAAAAAAGGGCCGGTGATATCGCTCAGTGGCACGGGCGCCTGCTGGTGCACGAGGTCCTGAGGTTGACCCCCGGTACCCACAAAAAAAAAAAAGCAAGTATGATCATAAAAGTCAAAACCTACTTTGAGGGCTAGTGGAGCACTCATGAATGAAGGTACTGAATAAATAGCGGTGGAGGAGTAAGAGACAGCCCATGCTGTACCTTCCCTTTTACAGAACTCAGCGCGCACGCGTGCACACACACACACACACACACACAGAACTTTAAAAATAGTATGAAAGGCACATTATTCTTTCCATAAATATTCCTAAGACACAGGTCATTGTCCCAGAGCACGAACAAGGGGGCAGACTTTCCCGAGACCACTGCTTACGTGCTCACTGCAAAAGGATGACTAGAAGTAAAGGGCTATTCCTGGTGGCCCAGACACAGATGTGGAGACCTGGGGGGCTCTGGGCACGGAGGAGCCCCCAAAGAAGAATCACCCCAAGTGTGCAAGCATAAAGACCTTCATCAAAGCCATGCCAAGTCGCCAGCAAAGGTTAGGCCTCCTATGGGGACCATCTTCCTGATGTGTACAGAAGCCACTTTCTCAACCTTGAAAGATGGGCAGAGGGCAGAAGGCTTAGAGGAGACGGACTGCAGGTCATCGTGGCTTCGAAAGCCCATCAAGTGCCTATAACACAGGCATTTTCCCGTGGGCTCCACAGAGTTCTCGAGAGAGAACTTGGCGCTGGGTAGAAGCCCTCTGGGTCAAAAGAAAAACATCTGAAAACACTGAGGTCCAAAGAGTCACATGTGCAAGACCACACAGCCAGTAAGTGCTTTGAGAGGAAGGCCTCACCATAAGAAAACAAGCAGAAGAGGGTGCTAAACTCCAGAGAGCATGTGCTGCCTGAAGCCTGGCAACCCCTTCTAGGGATGGAGCAGTATTGCAGTTCTGGAATGAACTCCAGCTCCCCCGCACCACAGTCACATCTGGGTCTCCGTGCCCAGTGCTTAGGAAAAGTCTCCCTGCTTGGTGGCCGGACTCTGAAGGAGAAGGGTGACGCTTGCTCTCTGACTCTTCAGATGCTCTGGTGTGAGTTTAAGTAAACATTTCACATGGAAAAAAGAAAATCTCTCACAGGCAGTGACACTGCAGTTTCGCTTTTCATCCCTCTATCTTTCTATCTGCCAAATGGGAATAAGTGGACCAAATGAGCTCTAAACCAGCACGGCAGAAGGGCAGGGAGGAGTCTTTCATCTGTCCAGTAACAACAAAAGAAAGTGCTAAATAAATGAGTCGAGAAGTATTTCTGGAAGAGCTACTCAACTGGAATGCTTGGAGAGCCACCGGCATTGCAACTACATGATCCGTCCTCATCTTTTAGAACATGCATAAGCCCTGGTTTAAAAAAGGACTTCACGGCCCCATGGGCAGCCAAACAAATAAATAAACATATAGAAATCTCTCTGTGACTCACAGAAGCTATTAGTGAGGAAGTTATGTTCACAATACGAACTTGATTTCATCCTCCATTCCCATTCATTTCCTCTCTCTCTCTCTCTCTCTCTCTCTCTCTCTCTCTCTCTCTCCACATCTTCTCCCCAGCCACTTTTGGTAGTGAGCAGTTTGTTATGTATCCAAGTGAAGCATCGCAGTCTCCGGCACTGCACAGCCGATCCATCTAAAAAACGTATCATCCGTCTGTGCGGCAGAAAGCCCAGTTGGAATAAGCAAGTTCTGTGCGTTCAACTAGAAAACACTTCTTGTTCTCGCTGTCAAAATAATTCTGTATTAAACTTCTGGGATATGTGACTAATGTGCTTGGAACCTTTTGGAGCAACTGGCTTATTTAGTTTAGGGAGGGGAGCGCTTCTGCTGGTGGTGGGCGTGGTGATAGAGAAAGAGGAGGCAGCAGAGAAGCGCAGCGGGGAGAAAGGTTGGAAGAACAGGCACACGGTGTGCTCAGAGGTCTCTCTTCTTGGTCTCCTCCCTGCCACACTTCATTACCAGAAGCATAATAAGGAGCCACGCCTGGCAGGAATGGAGAAAAAAGAAAGACAGGCAGTGCACACTCCCCAGAGTTAAGGTTGCTTAACAGTTCCTAAAAAGACTCTGAAATTTAAAAGGTAGAAGCAAAACAAAACACAGAGACACACACACCACAGTAATCCTATCACAGCCCTTCTCCAAATCCCAACTCTACCAGCTCCCCACTGTTTGTAGGGGGAAAAAAAAAAGCCCCAAATGTCATACAAGGGCCCTGGAGACCTCTATGATTGGAGACAGATATCTCAGCTCCCTGCACCTTTCAGACTCAACCTGCCACTCCCAATTGCTCCACATATTTTCATGCTTCTGCTGTTCCCTCTGGCTTGAAGAGCCATCCCTCTCTCCTCCTTGTTTATTAAAATCCTAGCCATGTCCCCAAACCTAGAACAGCACCACCCCCAGCACAGCAAACCTCAGTGGCACAACAGAACACCCTGCCCTCCCACAGCACAGCACGGGACTCTAGCCTGATCACTTTACAACTGCCCCCAGGTATAGTCTGTTGTCACCACACCTGCTTACCTACTCCCCCGAACTCCCTCCCCTTCCCAGAACCCAGTCTCCCTGTGGCACCCAGGTGTGGTGTGCAGGCAAAAACCTGAGCTATTTACAATCTCTGGCATTCCGCCAAAGCTACCTCGAGGACTTCAAACACAGGCACTCAGCACAGGCATGAACTTTTGTGCCCTCCACAGCAAGGCATCTTTAGCAGTAAACACAAGAACAACAACAACAAAAAAAAAAAAAAAAAATCTGAAGTCTGCACAAAGAAAAAAGGCCAGGAATTTAATTCACGCTAACCCTCCAGAGTCAGCTCTTGAAAGCTGGCTGCCCTGCTCGCTTCTCCAAATCTGGTTGTGTTGCTCAATTCTCCTGTCCTGCTTTGAGTCAGAAAGAGAGTGGAAGGTTGGGGACTCCAGGAGGAGGGGTGGCAGGAGCAAAAGGCCGGAATGGAAAACAGATGAGGTGATCAGGTACAGACATCTACAACACATCATTTTTATAACCCGGCAAATAACTGAAGGTTGAAGTCATCTGCTTACTTTGTGTTTTGTTTAATTTCCCTCAGCTATGTACTTGTAATGCTCATATGAGAAAGAAAGTAGGGGGAGGGAGGCAGGGAGAGAGAGAGACAGAGAGAAAGGAGAGGAGAGAGGAGGGGAGGGGAGGAGAGAGGGGAAGGAAGGGGTTGGGGGTGGTGACCAGGACACTGGTGAAATAGTGAGCCAGGCTGCTGCCACTGGTCAGCTTTTCTAAACTTTCTGTGCAGAGTTATTTGGCAAAAAGGACTTCAAAAAACAGTTTTTCACTTTCTTTCTCCAAACCTCACCTCCTTTCCCCCACCTCTTTAAAAAACTCAGCTCCAACCTCCTAAAGAGGAAAAGAAAAACTGAGACCCAATTCACTTCACATTTTCTACCACTTAAGGAAATTGTGTTTCCCTCAAGTTCTGCTGCCCTCCTCCCATCCCAGTCTCCCACCCCAAACCCTGCCTTTCTTAAACTTGGAAATGGTTCTCTGACCTCCTACTCAACCTCACCCATCTTCCAATTCAAATCCCTTTCTTTCTCCCTGTCCCTCCCCCTAACACACAACTGTTCTTTCCTATTACTCTTGTCTTTCTTAGAATGATATAAATACTTCCAAAGGGCATCTCTTTCATTTATTCATGTGCTTACTCTTCCTAAAATAAAGCATAATAACCACCTGCTGATACACAGCCTGCTTTCCATAAGCTTATGTTCTAGGACAGATCAAACAAACCCATCACAAACTACACAGCACGGGCCACGGGGATCTGCACAAGACAAGCTACAGGCAGGCCGAGCCTAGCTCAGAGGCCTGTTAGACAATGTGCCTGCCCACAGGAAAACTCTGCTGAAGGAATTAATTAGTACATGGACGGATGAAGATGCACTAGAACAAAACACAAGGATGAGAAAGATTCAGGCAGGCAGGAATGGGGGGGCCAACAACAGTTCAGGGGTGAGGATCACAGCTGCATGGAAGCAGGAAAATGAAAGGACCTTCTCTGGAAGGCCCAGGGGTCTAGTGCAAAAGGGAAATGCTAACAGTGACAAGCTGGGAGGGTACTGATTTAATAAGCTAATAAAGCACTTTCTACGTGGTAGCTTATGAGCCAGTCACTGCTAAGCCCTTTACAAATATCAACTCATTGAATCCTCAGAACAACCCTATTTCCATTTCCCAGATGTGGAAACCAGAGCTCAGGGAGGTACGGAGACCTGCTCGGGTGAAGTGCTAGCTGTGGAGCAGCCTGGCTGCAGGGTTTGGCTCTTTGGGGCTACCTTACTCCATCGCCATAACGTCTGGGGATCATATTGGAGGGAGCTTTCGACACCAGATGGACAAGTCCACGCTCTGCCCTATATTCAAAAGGCAGCTACTGAAGGACTGGGAGAATACCGAGGTTGAATTAAAGGAGAAGAGGCAATTTGGCATTAGTGTTTAAGATGGACTGGCGCTGGTGAATGGATCACAGACTAAGGGATCGATCAACCCCAACATCACCCCCTACCCTCCGCCTCCTCACACACTCATAAATTACTGCTTCATCTTCATATCAACAGGATACGCAGCAATTTTTTTTCTATGTACATGGAAACTCTGAAATTTGAATTTTTTTTTTTATTGGAATAGTTTGTTCCCATCTGGTTTCCGGCCCCAGGGTTCCATGGAATCTGCCACGGGGGACGGTGAGGCTGTTGTCAGTGGTGAATGGCCCCTCAGTCTGGCCGCAGAGCTCCAAGAGGCAGCATTGTACATGGACTAAATGGTCACAAAAATAGCTCAGCTAAAGGACACAAAAGAAAAACAAAAAAAAATTGTGCTCTTTAGAACTGACGTGTGTTCCGCTCTGTCCCTGTGCCGCTGCTTCTGCGACCTTCAGTAAGTAGTTGTCTCCGGAGAGTGGAAAGAATCCTAAAGGGGTTCAGGAGCGCTGGGGCTGGGTGCACCCTGTCACTCGCTTTTAAATGTGGTCTCTGACATGTCCTAGGCCTCGGTTTTCCTGTCTGTAGAATGAGAGTTGGATTCTCACTTAAAGTGATTTTTCCAGTGTATAACGGGAGAGTACCAAAAACCATATAATTGCATTTTGATTTAGATAGGACTTTTTAAAAATATTGAATCCTTTAAAAATGTTATATAAAGTAGAGCTGAGAACTGGGTTACAGAAGGTGAGTTAGGACTTAAAAACCTGAGATCATAGAGTAAAACCAACTTCCACAAATTAAATGTCTCAGTAGTTACTGGTGAGTAATGGAATGACAGATGAATTTCATGTTCTTTTTACACTTACCTGTAGGTTCTAATCTTATACATGAACATCTATTACTTTTTACTGTTAAAAAATGATTTTGGGGGCTGGTGAGATAGCTCAGCGGCATAAGCACCTGCCTGGCAAGCGCGAGGTCCTGAGTTCAACTTCCGGTACCCACATAAAAAAAAGGATTTTAGATATTAATTTAATTATTAATGTATTTTATTAATGCCCAGAATCATGCTTACAAGAAATACCAGGACAGTCGGGCAGCTCACTGACAACGTGAGACGTGGTCTTCTCAACCTTGTAAATGGAAAACAGAATGGAGGTCATCATCACGAACTCAGCGCTGGCGCACAGCACACTGTCTTCTACATTCTTTTCATTTTTTTCCTCGTTCTTTTTTTTTTTTGCGGGGGATTAGTATTGACAACTGAACACAGGCACCCTTTTTTACTTTGGGGATGAGGTCTCGCTAAGTCACTAAGTTGCGCAAGGATAAGCTGCCTGCCACATTCTTAATACCTAAAAGTTTCTTAAATGAAGAAACAACCCTTCTAAACAAATCACTATAGTGGTAAATGCAGATTATATTCGCAGCACCTAAATAATTATTTTTTAATTATGAAAGAAATATAGATATATGATTTAAAATATTACCAGTCCTTAAGAAAATTGTTTTTTGTGAAGAGAAGATCTGAAGCCGTTGATAAAATGACATAGATCTACATATATTGACCTAAAATATTTTCAGAACCTGTCACAGGAAGAAAAGGTAAATCATGGAAAAGCCTGCAGTTACTCATGCAAATCGAAGTCACTCGTGTACATCTCGTATGTAAGCACACACATGTGTGTATCAATATGTAGAGGGGAAGAGAGACAGAGAGAGAGACAGAGACACAGGCAGAGACAGACAGACTAAAATATTTTGCAAAACTTTAACAATGATTGGTACTACAGAATGGATTTAGGGAGATTTTTATTTTCTTACTTACACTTTTCTACCCTGTTCAAATTCTCTTTAGGGCTTGGAAAACACTTTTTGTGATCATTAAACCTTAAAAAGAAAAATACAAAACCGAAAAAGAAAAAAAAAGAGAAGAAAAAGAAAAAAAGCACACACTAGCCCCCTGCACTTGGCACACATGTTTAATAAACACAGATTTTATTGCCTTCCAGTGATGTCTGTTTTAAACGTGACACCCTGGGGAAGGAGGACCCTGTTCTCTAAAATCATCTCTTCCTCTTATGTGCTAATTGAGCAGACACTTCGTTACTTCGCATAAGGACAGCGGACACCAGGGTATGGGGACAGCTGCAGGCTTCAGAGCACCTTCCTAGCAAGGGTCTCGCACAGGAGGAATTCCCACCAAAAAGAGGCAGTGGTGCCCCTCACACCCTCAATGAGGCCTGTCGCCTGGCCCCTCCCAGTCCATACCATGAACACTGTATTTTTAAATTTTTGGTTCCATCCATTTTGACTGTGATGTCATTTCCTCAGACAGCTGTTGTTGAGGAACAGTTGCTCAAAAAGAAAAGACAACCAAGCACCTTTTAGGTATTAGGTGCTTTATAATCTTGCAGCCACGAAGCCTTTCCTGGCCCAGTAGCACTGGTAACAATATCTTTTTGGTTCAGCTTTGGTGATAATAACAACAAGAACTAAATAAAAACAACACACTTACAGGACACACTGGCCTTTCGAACAGTTATTAAAAATGCAGAAAAGTGAATTCTGTATTTCTCCAAGCCCAGGACATCTCAAATTACTGTGTGATGATGAACTAGGACAGGGTTCAACAAAAATTGGTGGAGCTATTAGAGGTGATTTTCATTTTCTTTTTTCATCCTAGTCTACATTTTCCAAATTTTCTACATGAGAATTCGTTGTTTTTATATTTAAAAAGAGGGTCATTTAAAAAGACACGTGAACCAGCAGCACTGTAAATAAAGCTCCCTTCTTGGAGCTTAGGCAGAGCCCTCTTTCCCAGGGAGCCTGCAGGCAATGTGCTATAACTAGGTCACTGACTTCACTCCCTCACAGTGGGCCTTTCCAAATGTTCACCAAAGCTACCAAGAGCTCGCAAGGCTAACTCTGTGCAACTGCTGAGGTGAACTAAAAGTAACATATTTATTGGGAAAAAAAAAGATTTATGGAATGCTTCCTATATTCTTGGCACAGCGGGGGCTACCAAAATTAAGAAGAGGCTGCCCCGCCCTCCAGAAGCTTACAGTAGTAGAAGGGGAAGAATGATGCACATGCATGAATAAGAATAGCTCGAGGTATGATGTGATAAGTTCTAAAAGTGTTCCTGCTCGGAGCAGTGTGGCAGTTCTAGGAAAGGGGGTGATTATTTCTAGCTGCTAAGATGATAGACAGCTTCAGGACAGAGTTACTACATCAGCAGGATGAGATGCAGGAACCAAGGCAGAATGGGGAGATCTAAGGCCAGGGCACCGTTCAGCTGGCTGAAGCCCAGGGACAGCAAAGAGTGGCCTTCATCCTGGAAAGGCCCATCACAAGTTGAGGCAACACCAGAGGCCAGGCTTGGGGGGGGCATATTTCTGGAGGAACAAGGCAGAATGCGTCTGCATGCACACTGTGCACCTGAGTGATTATCTCACTGAAGCCACTCTTTTACCTGTAAGAGCAAATTAAAGTAGTAAACAAAAAGAAAAAGAAACTACAAATAGCTAAGCCACTATAAACAAGCTATAATATGTGCCAGCGTAAAACTGGTGGAAGTGATTATGAATACCTTACAACTGAAAAAATAAAAACCTTCATTGCTGAAAATCTGGTTGGAAGGGGAGCATGGATTGGGAGGGAAGATGGCAGAAGCCATCTTTTGGTTGCTCTCAGTGGTCCACTTCGAGGTGGCTCACTCCTCTCCTAGACCAGTAAAGTCAGCATCCATGTCCATTCCTGTAACACCCTCTCCATAGCCTTAACCACCTCAGAAAAACATGAATGCTCTTAGTAAGCACATTCTACCCTTCCATGGGATGGTAGCCTCATGAGATGGGGAGTTCACTGGAATGAAGAAAAAGTATGCAACATCAGAGAGAGAGAGAGACAGAGAGAGACAGAGACACAGAGAGACAGAGAGACAGAGAGAGAATATGGATAGTAGAATCCTTGTACTTTTTAATGCTGATACCCAAGGTCCTATCCCAGTGCATTCAAATCAGAATCTGTAGCGAGGAAGCTTATGCATGGTTATGAATAAAAACCTTCCCCTAATAATTTTAATGTACAGCCAGGGCTGAGAGTCACTGCTGGAAGTTTGGATAAAATACTCAAAGAGAAGTCATATAAACCAGAAGTACTAAATAATGGTTCTGTTCAAGCATCACAGTCATCGTCATCACAAACCAGCTCCTCCCTAGCAGAGGAGTCCAGGGTAGGCTTTTTGTAATAAGGACATCTGAGCCCCCATGGCCTGTCAGCAGATGCCATCAGAGCACCAGGGACATCGGAACACAAGTCAAGGAGTCTTTGGTGGCAGGTGCCAGTGCTGGCCTAGCCAAGTTCTGCTCTCCACTGATAGGACAGAGAAAAGCAGAAGTGTGCAAAACTCAATCTCTAGTGTTCAGTGTTGTGGAAATGTGAAGGGTAATTAGGATGCTAGGTTTATAATGAGGCAAACCAACAGCAAAGTCTAGTTTCTGCCACTTCCCAAGTGAACGTAAGCAGGTCCTTTAATCTCTCTGAGCCCATTACCTTATTTGCAAAGAGGGAATTAGAATATATGTCTTACATGTTGTTTATCTTCTAGGTTTAGGGATGATGTGTGTATGTAAGGTGCTCACAAAACAACCATGAATACAACTATGATTACTGAACAAAGAAGCCAACGTGAAGGTCTTCAAATTGCAATCGATGATCTAACCATGAACTGAAAACAAAAGGAGAGATATATGTGGTAGAAAACCAATTTCATACAGCACAAACCAGAAAGAAATACTATTCATACTTCCAATATGAATTAGCAACCAGCCTCTTTAGACCTGTAGGTCAGTTTATTTCCCTAAGTCAGTCTTGAACTCTAACATTAATCATTGAGTCTGGTCATTGAGTCCGCCTCTCCTTTACTCAGCCCTGAGCAAAAAGCAGAATGGCAAAGCTCAAGAGATGGCATGACCATCACTCTCACTGTGCAGGTCACACAGAATACCAAAGGCTTGCCCAGGTCTGCCTTCAAGAAGGCCATCAATATTAATTAAAGCGAAATATCATTAGCTATCAGAATAAAATCATAAACACAGCCTTAATTAATGAATTTAACAACCCTTCTCATAAGACTGGCAGTATGGAAATTAAATGCCTTGCTGTACGTGTGCCAGGGACAGTTCTAGAGTCAAAATTAAAAGCAAGGTGAATGGAATTTAGAGCACTGGGCACAGAGTTTGGAGGTGGGGTCAGATGGTCAGGCTCTACCATACCTCATACCCTCAGAAAATAAATGCACATCGCTTCTTTAAAGCACAGCTTCCCTCTGTCTAATGGGTTCATACTCCCCGATTGCCTCAAAAGTTACAGGAAAATTAGGGGATGGTGACCATGGAATCAGTTCGTAAATAAGTTAGTGATGGATACATGTGAGAAATACTTTTTAGTCTGTTCTTGCAACAACTGCATGTACACATTTGTACCTCCCAATACAAAGGTATTAAGATCCACTGAGAGAAGATCTACACCTACAACCCATTTAGGCCAAGTGCCAAATGGCTCAATGTTAAAATCAGTATTAAGCCAAAGCTGAAGCTAAAACTTGTTACCATCATCTGTATTCCTATGATACAAGAATAAACATGAAATTTCTCCATATTGAAGATCATTTATCACTGATGTTGCTTTTCATGATTTTGGAGGCTTTGTTGAGCTGGAAATGTTGACGCACAATGTAGACATCCTACTTTTAATTTTTCCTCAGAAAACGTGAAATATTTAAGTAGGCCTTTTTGTGAAAGACTCTGGCCTCAAGTAAAATTCAGTAACTAAAATTTAGAAATGGTTAACAGTTCTTCTGTTCAATATTATAAATGCCCTCATCAAGCAATCTTATAATAATTATAATTATGACATAATCTAATCTTCTAATTTTTCAATTCCAACTTATATTTTTATAAACACTTGTCAGCTAAGAAAGGATATAATGTTCTTCCCAAAGTTACACAGTTTATGGACTCTTTTAACTACAATTTAACTAATCTAATATTTATACCCTCTATCAATTAATGTCTCTAGTTGTTGAACTACTTTAAAGTTCTTAATAAATTGTTTAACCAATAAAATTAATAACTTTCACAGTCATAAACATTATAACATTTTACTCTTATAGTAGTATTTACCTTAACATTTCAACTAATTGGTAGAATCTCAGAATATAAAGTACTTTAAAAAGATTTTTTGCTCCGAGTTGCATGTAACATGGTGACCTATATTTGGAAATAAACATCTGGATATTAACAACAAATATGACACACGTTTGTTCCTATTACTACCAGTTTTATGTTGATACGACAGTAATCAGTGTGATGTTAACATCACTGACCAAGCACATAATGATTATCTTGCACAAATTCGAAGATGCCCAAATGTTAATGAGTTGGACACGGGGCTGTCTTACCCTTCCAAAGGCTAATGCAGAGGTCTAAATCAAAGAGGAGCTTGGGCCAAATATTAAATCCAAAACCAAAAGCGTGTATCCTCTAGATCAGATTGCCTAGTTCTAAGAAGGCTTATCGATGTTTTTAGAAGGCACAACATGGGGCAAAATTTCAAAACATATATATCAAAAGCCTACGGTGAATTAGACACTATACTAAGTAAGACTTCTAAAAGAACTTACAATCTAATGCTGGAGGCAAACATGTATGCGATGAACCATTACAGTGTCCAGAAAGGTTTGTACACAGAGCGTCTCTGGAGGGAGACCTAAGGGAGGTCAGCAAAGGCTTCAACGGGCACTCCAGCCCAACACTTAGACTGCCTGCCTAGAATCCACGAACAGCTTATACAAAGGGCAGTGCTCCAGCATGATAAATCAGGTGGCGGGGCATACAGGCAAAGCACAAATTCCATGACCATGACTGTGCAGTCTCAGTTCTGTAACTGCAAGCTCTCTGACCTAGGAGAGTAAAGTAAGTTGCTGAGCTGAAGCTTCTTCGCCTGTACTGAGTAGCATTTGTTTTCTGAGTGGGTGTTGGAAAGACTGTGTGAGGCATCTAGTGAAAGCCCCCAGCACAATCTTGAGCAGAGTGAGGTAACTGGTATCATCTCCACTCGCTTCCCAGGACAAATCCACACAGCACATAAGCTCAGCCACCTAGAGTAGTACCTGCCCTACAAAAAAAGTCCACACCCTGTGAGGAAGCGACCATGACAAGAACAGTACTTATGCAAGCTACTCTAGAACTCCCTTGGCATGAGATAGGGGTAAGCTGGGGCATGAGGATTGTTTCGTGCTTACCCAGTACTACACAGAGGAGAGACACTGTGGTGACACTGAGGGCAAGACAGACAAGGTTTTCTGAAGTCTAATTTCTATGTATCAGTATTGTTAGAAGTCCTATTAAGAGTCACACTGCAGAAGGGTGCACTAGCTTTGGGATCAGTTGCCCTGGATGAGTTTCACATACCACATCTTTCACCCGAGGACCTGATGGAAGAAATTGAAGGAATTCAACCCACGGTGTCCAGTGGGCATGGGGTGGCTTCCTTAAGAGGAAGAAGACATCCGTAGATTAAGAAATGTTCTCCTTTAGAGCCTTCAAACTCCACCTGATTCTTTCTTCACCATGCAATGACTCTGCCAACCAATTCCACTTTTGTGGTAACTGAAACAGAGAGCTGATACCAGCAAGCCAATTAATGAAAAGCTCTTGCTGTCAGCTCTTCACAGAAGTGGCAGTGAGTTAATCATGGACTGCCTCATGCCCCTGACTGACAGAAGCCAGTTTCCTTCCCATCTCATCCCTGAAATCCTGACTTACCATGTTAAAAGGGGTATGGCATACAAGGCCTAAAATGAGAAGGACCAGGTACAAACTGTGCAGAAAACACAAGAAAATGAGACCCTGTCCCAGAACAAGCAGACAGTTCCAAATCACCACAGGCAACACTGACTCAACTGGTTAAATCTTACTGAATAAATCTTGCCCATAAAAGGACAGTTTCATCTACTTTGGTTCTCACCTTTGTTTGTAGTTTTGGAATACATCATGTGTAACATTTAAGTTCTTAAGAAAAAGTGGGCAGATCTCTTTCTAGTTTAATGTCTAGTCACTTAAATTTATCAGGCATTTATTGAGGAAAAAAAAAAGGAAAAAAAAAAAAAAAACACCTGCACAGATAAACCTGGGCAAGACCCTAGAAGTACAAAGGTGAATGGAGATACAATCATTGACCAGCATAGCTCAACTTTACTTAGTGCAATGTAGGCATTAAGTAAAAATTAACTATACGGTGTCACAGGACATAAGTATTAGAAATATTAATTTCATTGTTAAAAGTACAGAGAATACTTACAGGGCAAGGCCCGGGATAGTGGTCCACAGTATGTACATGCACACATATGCACGCAGGAAGGTTGTTCGATATCATGTAATTTTGCATAACAGGTTTAGAGGCAATCTTGATTTTGTTCCTTACATACATGCCTTTTCTATAACAAAAAATTAACTACATGTATATTCAAAAAAAGCAGCAATAAAAGTCATTTTGATTATAAAGCACCATAATCTTCCAGAAACAGAAATTGACAGTGAAAAATAAAAAGGAACTAATAGCCTCAGAATTTTTAGCTCCCAAAGAACTCCTATATTCAACCCAGATATTGAACACCCACTCTTGCACTAGAAGATGTGTGTGTGTGTGTGTGTGTGTGTGTGTGTGTGTGTATGCACATGTGTGCGCCTGAGCATATGTGCAGGGCTGAGATTAGCTAACCTAAAATACAGAATCCTTAATAGGATCCTGGTTGGGAGAGGAGGGTGTGCAAGAAAGATTGCATAATTTCCAGGAGGTAGGTTGTCATCTCTCAGAGTGGCCAAAAGTGGAGTACATCAGAGTGGCTGCTGATGGGAAAAGCTTTCCAGACCTAGAAGAGGGATAGTGCAGAGAAAACCAACAGTGGGATCCAGTAGAAGTCCTAAACCAAGAAAAGCAGAAAGCTGCATTCCCAATAGCAGGCATCAGCTTGCAAGGTAGCTGCTTCTCCCAGGGCCCATTCTATGTGTGTGTCCATGGGTGACAGGCAGCAAAGATTAAGTCATTTATTTAATGATGATTCACAAGTAAGCCTTATAACTCTAGGGAGGTCAGGAAGTAATATACATAATTCTTTGCAAAAATGTTTATCTATTTTTTTAGACTAAAATGAAGAACCCGTTAAAAACATCTACATTTGAGGGTGGGATGCAAACTACAAACACTGCAACAAGCTAAATGGGAGTGGTCAACACATACCTTCTACATGTCACGTCCTGTGGTAGGTGCCTGCACCACATTACTGAATGAAACAGTCTCTGCTTTCACAGTGTTTAACTTTGAAAGAATTTAAGTGGAAACAATAAAAATCAAAAAGGAGATGTGGAATCTTGGTACACACAATACAACACTGTAGCTCTAACAAACTTAACTCTGCAGGTCAAAGGATCAAAGCCATTAATAGGCATGGGGTGGGGTGACACATTTTTGTTCCTAATCAAATAAATTTAAGAAGTTCAAACTAAGAGCTCTGAGAAGTCCTACAGCAATGAAACAGTCTAAATTTGTTCAAACTGGCATTTCCCAAATATTTTACTGCCAAAAAAACCCCAAAAGAACCCTTTACCCGAAAGATTTACAAACTGCTCAGGGAGGACTAACATAGCTGTGTCACTGAAATTAAATTATCAACAGATGAGTTCTTTTATAAGACAAGAAATCTTGCTATGCTTTCTATAAAAATTCTCACCTACTGTGGCTATGGGCTATGTACGAGCAGAGGCATCGCTGAAACCTGGGCAGTTTGTAAAAGAGGGCATAGTAAGGAATCAGCAGATGACCAGGATTTAGAGGCAACAGATAGGGCTGGGGATGTAGTGCAGTGGTAAAGCATTTGCCTAGGACGTGCAAAGCCCTGAGTTCAGTCCTTCAGTCTCCAGTAGCCCACAAAGATGGGGTGAGGGTGACTGGGTGGTACCCATGCATGTCTGGAGAGAAGGGATGGTTACAGGTCTGAGAAGAGGGAAAGTACAGATAACCCCTAACACTCCCTCACTTGTCTCAAACACCTTTTCTATTAAATAATCCATTTATGGACAGACAAAATTGATCAGAGAAGTTGACTTGCAAATGGTAAAGAGTTCTGAGTTCAAAGTCAAAAGATTTTTGGCTTTAATCGGATATCAGCCATTACCTAGCCAGGACCTCATTTCCCTGGAATGTGTCTGTCTCACTGTTAACCATCCTCCATTCTCCTTCACACCTAGCCACAGTGTAGCTTAAAGTGTTGGGAAATGCTAACTATGACCAGAGCCCAGAAGAGGTAAAATCAAAGATTCTTACATTTACCTATACAGAAATAAAATGTTTACACGACCAAAAAATGATTAAAAAAGAAAAAAGCCCACTATATTCAAAGTCAAAAACAAAAACTGGAAGGAATATTTAAAACATATATCATAGATTAAAAGGCATTTTTTAATTGAAAAAAAGACCAAAAATCTAACAGGAAAAAAATTAGCAAGACATGAATAAATAATTCTCAAAAAGAGAAATCAAAAGCTTACCAAATATGGCATTCAAACACATAAAAAGTTAATTTTATTCATAATGAGGTATCGATGAATTAAAACTATGATATCATTCCTCCCCCACCAGACTGGCAGCCATTCAAAAGCTTAACAGATACGCTACGGTTCAAGATGCTCTTGAGAATCCCTTCAGAAAATCATTGGTGGCAAAAACTAAAAACAACACTAAAAAAGGGACAAAACATTGGCTCTGGGTATGAAAAGGGCTTGTAAATGAAGGCACCACAGTAGCAATGAGCACACAGGGCACACAGATTTTGGTCTCTAACTCCATTCTCCACTAAAGGAATGAGGATGTGTGAAAAAATGGCTGGTTTCAGAGGAGAGACAGGGAAGACTCAAGATGAAACTAGAACCTCTGTTTATTCCTGCAGTTAAAAAAGTGCTAACAACAGTAAAAAACAACAAAACAAAACAAAATGGATGAAGGCATATCCCAAGTGACAAGAGCCAGCCTGAAGGAACTCTCACTGGTCAAATCTGGAATAGTTTAAATAATAATAAAAAGTTACATTGTTTTAATGAATTATGAAAGATTAAAATAGAAATCTGGAGGTTCATATCATATGAGAGAAATGGAGAAAGAGATGGGGCAGAGGTCCTGCTTAAAGTAGAATGCTGAATGCTAAATAATAAATGTAAAAGGAACAATAAAGAAGGAAAATCCTAATTTTGCAACCATCATAATATAGACTGATTTAGGTAAGAATTGAGAGAAAAATTTTACTGAAGCAGAAATAAAGTATCTCCTTGTGGATTGTTAAATAATTGCAAAAGAAAAAATAGCAACTGTACAGTAAAGAAACAGTACAATATCTTAACAGGATAACCAAATTAACATCGCCATCAGGAGCAGATATCATGAGCTTCCTCATGGGACAGTTGAGCAGGACACACACATCATCCATGTAGTATTCTTTGGGGGAACATATAACTGAATCTAAACATGAAGAAACTAAGACAAAATGAGAATATTATAATTGGTAAAAGGGAGATGCTGTATTCTATAAAAATATCAGTGCCATAAAAGATAAAGAATGCTGTGGAAATGTTCCAGATTAAGGAACACTAAAAACATGACAACTAAGTACTACCTGGTTAGAGGCTGGATTGCACTGTAAAGGGAGAAGATGCTGTCAAGAACATAAGTTGGCCAACTGGCAAAGGAAGAATACAGACAGTGTTATTGAATCACCACACTGAGATCATGAAGATTTCCTTATTCTGAGGAAATACACACCTCATTTTGAGGTACAGTGGTAAGATTTCTACAATTTATCTTTAAATTCTTCAGAAAAAATACATATGAAAACATCTAAACTAAGCGGGATAGAATGATAAAGCTAAGGGGATAAAATATTAACAACAGCTGAATCCAAATAAAAGACATGGCTGCTGTTTGGATGATGCTTACTTTGAAACTTTTCTTTTACAAGTTTGAAATCATTTACAACAAAACAGAAGAAAACAATAACCACCAAGAAAGAGAAGGGGTAAAAATGTAGCAATTGAGACTTAGCTCTATTTTCTAACAGGATTTGAAGATAATTAATAAATTTAGCCTAGATTTCTCCAATACAAATACTATTTATATGTACACACACATATATATGTATATATTTTTCAGGCCTACATAAAGAATTTTGTAGATTTTAATTTCTTAGCATGGGAATGGATTCTATAATTTCTTCATCATCTAAAACTCTGGGGATAAACAACATTTCACATGTCCAACACCACAGTGGATCTTTGCAGCTACAATTACAAGATTTGTAGGTCAATTCAAGTCTCTGAAATTCCAGTTCACTATGTGTGCAACCTGAGCACTATTTCCCTTCTAGAAAGAGCAAGTTTAGAGCAGGAAGATAAGCTATATCTACCCACGTAATAGCTAGCATCAATTTTTTAAAACCTATTAGCAGTGGCCTTTGGGGTTAAATATTGTATTGCCAAATGGATTGAAAGGGGAGCAGGGAGCTGTCTTATCAAAATATGGATTAGGTCATATATGTTGCATTCTACTACATATCTGAATTTATAGCAGAAGGAAAAAAACTTAATGAATTGGGCCTTGAGGTCTCCTTCTTGGGTAAATTTGGAGAGAGAAAAATTAAATATGAAGGTTAGACATTATGAGGTCAAGAACCATCAAACTGAATGGAACTTGATGTTTAAACAGGAACAGGTAAAATATCAGGAGGGCAGCAAAACCCTCAGCCCTCTGATTCCAAAACAGGCTCTGCTGACTGAATACATATATAATTAAAAGTTATACTGCAGCTGAATACTCAGTATTGTTCCCTTCCAAAAAGCATTAAAATATAAAGGTCAGTTAGCTTAAATGGTATTTTATTGCACATACTTTAAAAAGACCTTGAACAATTAAAGCAATGAAATACACTCCCTGCTATCATTTTTAAACATTCTTAGAAGCATAAAAAGAAAGCACATCCCAAAGTAAAAAATGTTAACCCTTTTTCTTCCTTAGCACAATATTTACTGTAAGGTTCATGGGCCTTTTCCATAGTTTCCATAGTATTCATATTGTGTGGGTGAATTTCTTGGTCATCCAGCAATTTTCATTTGGGTGTTAGGGAAGTGATAACCCAGAACTACAGCCCATCAAGTAAAATGTTAACTAAGACACCATCAAAGAAGTGGATCAAAAATCAAGAATAGATCAATGGTTCTCAACACTGAGGAGCTTAAATATAAGCCTGAAGCTCAGATCCTAACCACAGACACCGTGATTCAAATGAGTAAGGTAGGAACCAAGCATTTTTTTTAGTGTTCCTCTGGAGATTTTAATAGGTGGTCAAGTTTGCAAACCACTGGGCTAGAAGATTCTAAGTTCTAAAGCCTTAACCTTCTGCTCCTTACAGTGTCCTGAGAATAGAATCATCTTATTTCTGGCCCTTGTTCAATTTCCAAAATAATAAAACCAATTTCCCCAGTCTATAGAAAAAGATTTTAATAAATTTTAATTTCTTTGCATACCATCATTAATTTCTTTACAGAATATAAAAATATGCCTTAAGTTTTTAAAGGTATTGCTCTTGTACCAATGAATCTGTAATAGATTAAGACTCTAAAAATAGTTTCAATCCTTTTTCCACCAAAGTTTTTGCAAATAGTTCACTGAGTACGTAGCAACTAGTACATCGATTATGGGTTGTATCTTTCATAGAATCACAGATTTCAGGGACAAAGACTTCTCCAGAGGTCATCTGGACATCTCCCTACCTTCAAGCAGATTAGAGCTCATTACCCTATTTCATAGATGAGTCAAGTGAGGCTTAGAAAATTCAACCAACTTGAGTTCAGTCACACTCAAGCCTCCACCTTGAGCTGTTAGATCTTTAAGAATAGGCTGAGTAGAGTCCCATTCTGGTTCCTCTGGATGACTTGAGACAACCAGAGTGCCCTCTCTGGGCCCCATCCACCAACCTCTAGCAAAGAGGACTGAGCCTCTGTAACCCCCAGTCGAACACTATAGAATGGAAGAAAAGCTTTAGAGATCAGTAAATTATCAAGTCACACAATGACTTAGTAACTTTGAGCAAGATATCTAATGTGAGTAAACTTCCATTTTTCTATCTACAAAGAAAAACGTTTTTGTGAGAAGTGAAAAATTCAGTTGATTCATTTAAATAAGTAGGAGCCCCTACTTTATGTCTTGTCCATATCCGAGGTTAGGAAAGAGTGGGTGTGTTCAAGGCTCCTGCTACCTGGGGCTTCCTAGGATTTCTACCCAGTTCTGGGGAAAACTTAGGTCCTGAGTAGCAAATGTTGGGGGTGCGGAGAATTTTTAAGAATCCATGCCCTACTTAGACTACTTAATAAGGTGTGGGAAGTTAGAGAGTTCAGGTAAGAGAAATGGCATACGAATGGTATATAATCTATGAAGAAGAAAGAATTCCCTATAATTAAATTTCAAAACACTGAGCTTAGGATATGACAAAGGGCAGAGGATGTTAATCACAAACAAATTAGTGAAATAAATTGCAGGCTGTCTGCTTCCTAAAGGCTTCTGAACGTTATTGAGGCTGATGATTAGAGAGGTTGATGGGTCATCACTCCCATTTAAAGGGTGGAAAAATGAAATAGACACTTAGAAATATCTGTCTGTCCCCAAAGCCTTCAGGTGCAATTGATTTAATGTTAACGAGGGGAAAACATAATGGAGATCATCTTGTTCGATAACCTCATTTGATAGATAAAGTAGAAGCAGATAAAGAAACTGCCCAGGATGACAAAACAACTAAGAAGCAGACAGAACATCCGAGGGATATTTTAAGTCACTTCTCTATTAGAAAAACCTCGTATCACTTCGCACAATTTTATGGCATCAGCCAAGAAATAAAATAGGGAACTTAGAAAATATATTTCAACAATTATAGTCAAGCAACAGAGATCTTCATTTTCCTAACAAAATAAGATGTCAAAAGCTGGGGGTGTAGCTAGTGGAACGGTGCTTGTCTAGCATGCACGAGGCCCTGGGTTCAATCCCAGTAGTGAAAATAAAATCATAAACAAAAAACAGTAAAGTTACCAGAATATATTTGCCATTATTTGAATGTTTTTAAAAGCAGGGCCACCCAAACCGAATGTTATTTTGATTACAAAAAAAAAAAAAAAAAAAAAAAATGTGGGAGTAGGAGAAGGAATTATGCTCTGTTACTGTCTTGGTAAGTTTACGTGGCCATCTTTACTACATTATTACACAACCTGGCTCCTCTAAGGAGCTGAACAGGAGTAATAGAGCAAAGGTGGCTGAAAGAATGGTGAACATTTCGTGAACATTTCCTCTCTGAATGGCTCCGGACTAGAGCATCTAAGAAACAGAATTATAGGAAAACACCATACGGCCCACAAAATATTTAAAATCAAATGAGGCATAATTATGCTAACAATTTACCCTCATTCAAGCCTTGAGTGCTGAGTGCAAAGAAGAGAGAAAATTCATGACCAGAAGAGACCAAGGATGAGAGACCAAGCAGTCCCTAGGGCAGCCAGCTAGAGGGCCCCAGTGATTACAGAGCAAGGCCATCAGGAAGAGCAATTACCTCCCGCTCTGGGGGCGCTCAGCCAGGGACCCACAAATGCTCTGTAACCCATGTCTGCTGGGTTGTCTGAAAATGCTGCATATAACCAAGCTAAGCCACACAGAACTAAATGTGCTTTCCCTGCTCTGATCCATCTCCACCTCTCTTCATGCAATTTAGCAAACAGTAGTTGATCAGATACTGAATTCAAAGCCTTGGGCGGGATGTTCTGAGGAAGAAAGAAACTCATTAGACATGGTCTGTGCTCTCAAAAATCTCATGCCTAGTGAGGAAATGTAGAATCATTCACCCACCATGCACTGATTCGGCTGGCTTGTATTGAAAATTTACTATATACCAGGTCTGATGTGCATGCTAAGGCTTCAGAAAGAATCAGGACATGGTCGAATTCACAGCCCAGACCAGAAGACAAACACAACAAAACCACTCTGCAGTGTGGTTAAGCTGAAGGAGAAGCACTAGAGTGAGTTGCTAAGAGGAGATAGGGAAGGTTACCATGGAAGGGAGCACCTCCCCAGTAATAATTATACTTCTGAAGCCAATACAGGGGAGGCCCCGGAGAGCATTCTGAGCAGACCCCAAGCCTTTAAGGAAGGGTATGGTGTCTTCTAATTGCTTCGATGAATCACAGACCCATCAGCCATCAGATTTGAGAGAAACCTCAGTGATAGGTACCCCCGGGTCATATGTGGTAAGTGGCAGAAGTCAGACTGGAACTCATTTTCAGCAGAAGACCAGACTGTAGCCTTTCCCAAGTCCACGCGGCCTCTTCCCGGACTGGGAATGAGTTTAGCACCCCCACCCAGGACATACTGCATAGAACCAATTCAACAGAGGCTCAGCTAGGAACTAACAAGTTCCCATGTCCTCTTATTGTTGTCCTGGAAAGGCAAAAAGCTTCCTTTTGACCATTCCCAAATCCAAAGCCATTCTCAGCCTCCCTACAGCTGTGTGTAAAAAGATGTGAATCTGAGCTCACCTAAGTGTCAGAATGAACTTCCAGTTAACCTCCTCTTACTGCAGAGGGAAGCTGTGACCAGGAGAGAGCCAGGCCACTGGGTTGAATCAGAGAGCACCAGAACCAAAGGTCTGGCTCCTCCAGTTCAATGCTGCCAGCCTGGTGGCTGAAGGTCTTATTCTTATAGTCTATACATTTTGTAGATTCAAGAGTGACAGGCCGCATCACGGCAAGGATCATACCAGAATGACATTAACTTAGGTACTGCAGACATAGCTCATAAGAAATTAAGACATAAATGGAGAGAAAGAAAGCATTTCACAACTTTTCACATAAGCTTCACCAGGGTCCTTCCCAGACCCAGCCTCCTGAAATACCACCCCAAGTCCCTGAAGGTTTGTTCTCTAATTAAACTGCCCCATCTCACTCTGTGTTCCCATCAGTACCCAAGAGCAAAGGTGGGAGAGGACTGCCAGTTCTCGTGAATCCTGAAGATTTCCTTTATGAGTCAAGAGCAACTGAAATTGGGGGAGGGAACTTAGAAAGAAACACAGTTTTAAACCATTTCCCACGGGTTTGTCCCACAATGCTGCAATCATTCCTAAAGACAGGAAAAATTAAGTTTCTTAAATTGGTTACAAAAATGGGAGTTTTTGTTAGGTTGTGTCAACTGTCACCGTGGCATTTCTTATTAGGATTTTTCTTACTGTCATTTTTTTGTTATATTAATTATAGTTTGATCAGCGTAGGAGCTATTTTGAATCCATGGGACTTTCCTAACCAGATTGTTTTGGCATTTTAGAGTCAGTCACATTCAGGGCCTAAACAATATGGCAAGTATCTCTTTTTCTCTCTCTTTTATACTCAAATTCTAAACAAAGGAACCATCTGTTCTCTCTCTAAAAACATCAGCCCTTGTTTTCATTTTTCCATTAATAATAATTCCTCAAACTTATATAATATCTTCCTTCAACTTGCTTATTAAAGCATTTTATAGACACTGTCTCATTCATCTTCAACATTATTCCCAATAAACTAGGGAGGAAGTGAAAACGTTTGCCAATTTTCAGTGAGATAAATAATTATGGAATATTTAATGAATTTTATATGTATGACTGCACATTAGCATCAGAAGGGGCCCTGGCAATTGTCTTGGCCAATTCTGCCACCTAAGTATGTAAAAGGGAGACTCGGAAAGGAGAAGTGACTTCATGTCCTATTTGTGCACTTGGCTGTCTACTCCTGACCGTAAGCAGCGAGGGTAAGAAGCATGACTTACAAAGTTTTGTATCTCTGGTAGCTGGAGTGTAAAAAGTGCTCATTTAAATATTTGTTGAATGAAAGACAATGCTTATGAATACTCAGTTATACAGGCAGTTATAGCTGTGGTCAGAACTCCACTCTCCTAATCTCCTATGTAGTGTATTTCTTTTTAGTTTAGGGCTTTATGTTATTTTTATTAATCAAATTAATATCATATTAACGTGAATTCAAGGAGCATCAAATAGAGCCACTACCACAAAGGGTTTTGGAGGCAAAAGGGATAAAATGCAGGCCTATTCCTATAAATAGGAAATTTGTTGGACAAATCAAGTTGGAATGGCCAAGTTTAGCCACTTTAAAACGCAGCTCATAGGAAGGGTGACTCTCCAACACTGCATTCTTTATGTGCTGCATGGATTTGGTAGAACTACTCCTTAAACATTATCCTACTGGAAAAAAACCATCTGTCTAAATGCCAAATGACAGCAAGTCTCTGTACCACCAATGAGCCCAAAAAGGGTGCATCCTCTGCCCTGCGATTTAACCTCATCACTCGCTGTAACTCAAGAGGACTCGCTGTGTCAGGATCATGAAATCCAACAGCCATAGTTTTCCACTGAGCAGAGAGGTCACTGGAATGAAGACCTTTTTTTCCATGTGCCTAGATAGAAATCAGCAGCTCTTTTGGCATGTTTTTCTTATTTTCAGAATGCCCTATTCCCTACTGCTAAGTCTTGAAGTTGAAGGAAAATTAATGGTTTCAGAAAAGCAAGGTAAACTTGAGATTCCGTCACCACTTTTATGACGGTACTTCTAACAAAATCAGTAACTCTAAAGATAGGCTGTCCATGCAGAAGAGAAAGTTGGAGGCTCAAGGAGAGAAATGTCTGGGTTTTTCTTTGTGGGCTGCTGCTGGTTTTGTTGTTTTGTTTTGTTATTATTATTGTTGTTCTTTGGTGCTGAGACTGAACCCAGGGCATGGTAAGCACACACTCTACTGCGGAGCTGTACCTTCTTAAGCCCCAAATCACTTTCTGTTAAGTAAAAGAAAATAAGTCAAGTATGTTAGAATGTGGCCTCACATAAAGTGGACCAGTTACAGATACAAGTACGAGACAAATTAGTTTCAAAATATCAACAAATCAACCTAAAGGAAACTTCAAATATTCTAGTAATTTTTTTTTTCCCTAAGAGGAAGGTAGGTGGGGACAGTAAGGGAGAAGAGAAAAACATGAGGAAAAATCAGAGGGACCCTTAAATCTCTCAGACAGTGCACCTGCCACAGACACAGGAGATCGCCATCAGTGTCTGGGACTGTCCAGCACCCTGTGGAGGAGCATTTAGCTCACACCATGCAGTATCAGCTGGAGAAATGTACACTGTGTACTTCAAGCAGACAGCTGCAGAGAGGCCTGTGCAGATAACAGGCGCCGCAGGCTGACTTCATGCTCTCGCAGGAATCCTTTCCGCACTCACGACCTGGAGCATCGGGCTTCCCATGACCCTTCACAGCTCTTTCAAGAACTACATGAAGAACAGTAACTCTCTCTTAATACCTTCTGGGTACAACTTTGCCCTGGTCACACATATGGACACTTTTGCTGTCGTGCTATTTCCAAAAATAGCACTTTGGACTTTGTAACCATGTCTCATAATGCAATATCCTAACAGTTTACACTTAAAAATGAAAAGGGTCCTATGTTTAGGAACACAGAAAAGACTGACTAAATGTTACTTAACTCGCCTTGATCTCCAGACTTAACCTTCAATGGATGCTCTTCAGCACAGCCCCTGGGGAGGACCGTGGGCCAAGTGTCTATCTCTCAGGATTATATGCCTGGTCACGCCTGCAAGGACAGAGCTGGCCTGCACGTGGAGCTCTCGCAGCCCTTACCCTGCAGCTCCTGCCAAGCGCATGTCTGATGGAAAGGCTCGCAGAGAAGGCATTGGCTTCATTTTACCTGAGTAGCCCTACTGGCTAATAAACATGACTTGATAGTTAAGACTAGACTTTTCCAAATAAATGCTTCTATATGAGGATATTGATATTCTAATATGTTAACTATTTAATTAAAGTTGGATGATCTGGGCCAAAGCTTTCAACCAAGGTGGGCATCAGTTTCCTTTTCTACAAAATACTATAAAGCCATAAAATCAAGCAAGCTTTAGACTTCATTCTAGCTCAGAAATTCTGTGCCCAATATGAAGTTCCTACTGCCCAGTGGTCTGACCTCTCCCTCAGTTTGCCTCCATCTTACCCTCTCTCTCTTATGCACACACACACACACACACACACACACACACACACACACACCACACTCCAGGTCCTCACTCTTATCAAGTCAACTTTGTTAGACAACTTGCAAGTAATTGCTACCCATGTTTCTCTTACCACATCTTTCTTAAAGTTTAATACCAAAAACAATTTTAAATTCAACATGTAGACAACATTTACACACAAACCCCACCTTGAGACGAGATCCTCTGTGGTATCCAGCAATCTCTTCATGACTGCAGTCAACAGAGGCAACCAACTGCCACCTCTAAGGGCTAAAAGGGGGGAGAACCAGAGTTCCCACCGCTCAAATTCCATCTTTACTTCTTACTTTCTGAGACCTCGAACGTGGTCAGCTTGCTTCCCTGAGCCTCAGTTTCCCTAACTTTAAGGTAAGATGATTAGGATAAAATAAATTCTAAAACATGTGCCAATTTTGATACCTACTCTAGAGCTCAGAAATCTATTAGGAATAAAAGCAAACACCCACCCACAACCTCTAACTGATATTTGTCTTTAGCTATGGGCTCCCAGATAAATGAAAGTGACTTTTTGCATGATGTTGCGCAGTCAATAATAATAATAGTGCCATCCATTGGGGCAAATACTTCTAATTTGTGTTTGTTTGTTTATCTGCAGGCTAAGGAAGTTGTGGCCATCACCTGCCACTAGCCTTAGGACATTCCATTATGCCCATTTTTGACAATCAGCCCCAAGTTCAGAAACTAAAAAGGTGAAAGGTAGAAACCATCCAATAAAAGTATGGAACCTGAAGTATTGAGAAAATGATTTAGAGAAAGTAATATAATATCTCTCTTCAAGCCTTTTCTTTTTAAACCAATAACGATAGCCAGAAAAGGTGATAAAAAGCAAATGTAAAATTAAGCCCAGAAAAAGATTCATTTGCCTGGGATCCCTCTCAGCCGTGTAATCGATACAGACAGCAGAGACCGTAATACTCATGTTTCTATTTGCTACCCTCAACTGACATGATTGGCCGTTTGTTTTGTTTTAAATAAAATGGGGAAGCAACAAATATATTAAATTCATCTGCAAAAAACCCATATTTGCATGTGGAAAACAAATAAGTGGGTGCCTGAATGGGTGATTAGGTCTGCAATTGCCCATCTGCACGGGCCAAGTGTCACTGCAGGTGCACGCTCCGCAGGAGTAAAAAATCCGAAACACCAACTCTTTCACCACAGAGGGCTACAGGTGGGAGCCCTCAGCCACTGGATTCATTCTGAACCTCGTAGAGTTACAGTCCCAACTTCCGATTCACCACCCCTTGTATCTTACAGCTGAAAAACAGAAATATGTGTTGGCATTCTTTTTGTTAGATTTCTGTGGATTCTTTCAATCATAAAGGCAAATTTCCCCTAAGCATCCTTAATGTGTGCTTAGCAAATATATGTTCCTGCAACCATTTTTATTAGATGTGTCATCTCTCCTACAGCATTCACTCCAACTATACTGGCCTCCTCACTTTTTAACAAACACAGGGCCTCCTTCAAGCTCTGGGCCTTTGCAGCAGCTTTCCATCTGCCTCATACCTCTGGCTTCCTGCTTCCCTTCATGCTGCAGGGCTTTGCTCCCATGAACTCTTACCAGCAATACCTGAAACCAACTACATCTATGTCCTCTTCCTTTGTGCCTCTAACCTGTTCTTCTTCATATAGACCACAGTCTGATGTTATATATTTATTCATTACTTTGTCTGCTTTTGCTTATAGTTAGTTCATCTGAACAAGTGTCTGGCACACAGTAGGTACTCAGCAGTTGTTAAATTAATGAGTCACACTATTGTTATCTGCAAACCACTATACCAAGCACCACTGGATTGGTTACAGAATAAGACAGGATCCGTGCCCTCATCGAGTTTCTATGTTCAGGGAGAAGGAAGACTGAGAATCTGCATAAAAGGTAGAGCAAATTGGCATGAATGTTCCACTGGATACATAAACAAGAAATGTGTAGTACGGAAAAAGCAAATCACTGACAAAATGGTAGGGAGAGGCTGCAAAAGTCCTAAAAAACAGAATTCCCCACAACTTTCTCAAAAGGAAGCACAGGAATCATCCACTGAAACAAACAGTACAAAAAAGTACTAGAACATCCTTAGCCTCCTCTCCTTCATCCATCAATAATTCTAAGTATGACAAAAGATTGCCCAAAATAAGTTAGCACTCCTGTGTGCCAAGTCCACATAGAAAGAATCACTTTCCTCCACAATGCCTTCGCCTTGAAAGGGAAATCATTTAAATGCACATGAAATCTGTCTTCAGAAAATTCTAGACTCTTAAGACCTTCGAAAGTTTTCAAAGGTTGAGCTGTAAGGGTCCAACTTATTCCCGCTATAAGACACTGGTGTCAGCCCCACCTAAATCCCCGCTGTGATGGAGAACTTTGACTCCCTAAAAGGCACATTCCACCTCTGCTATGCTAATAGTAAAAACTGTTCTTCATGACATCATTCTGTTCCTTCTACCCACTCCTTCCAGAACTCATTCTGAGGAAACAGAGTGAGCTGTGTTCCTTCCAGTCCGACAGGAGTGGAACCTCTGTTCCTTCCTGTCTCATCCCCTTCCACACTTCTCCACATTGATCCTTTCCAGTTCCTTCTCCATCACTCCAGGGCTCTCATTTCCAGAACCTTAAACCATCCTGAACCACCTTCTTCTCTTCCCTCCTCTATCCACTTCCCACTGTTTTATGGCCTGGTTTCGAGCTGATGTAGCACTCAGGCAATTTGACTCCACTAAGAGCTATGCATCTTGTCTAGGATTAGAAGGAGAGGGTACAGGGGATCTAATGAATTCATGCAGTAAAGTTGATCCAAGTAAGACCCTAGTATGGTCACCTACTTTCTGACCTCGACCTTGAACTGCCATCTTAGACATAAATTAGAATAACGTGTATATTTCATTTCCTTGAGAGTAAAGAAGATAAAGAGGTGAAAGCCACCCCTGACCCCATCCTACCTCACCTAAAATTCATACAGAATTTGGGGCCTTGTAGATAACTCCTGACCCATCCAGTCCTTCTTATTCCAGCTTCTCAACTCCTATGGACAGTCCACATAGATAAATGCTAGATCAGAATATGAATCTTTTGCCATCTCTGCATCTGAGAATTGAATTTTAGATGCTAACTTGCTATGTGTCCTTGGGCAAGACACTTAAAGTCAGTAAATCAAAGCAGCCCAGGAGGTAAAACAAAAAGAGAACCTTAAATTGTCCAGTCTAAAAACACTCAAGAGACTTACTGTGTGCCTTCGTGCTTACTTCTCTGCCCACAACCATGGCAGATCTTGCTAAGTGATCATGGTTCCATCGGTATGCAGCCTCAGGATCCTTCTCAACACAGCACCTCAAGAAGCCACCGCCACACACCACTTGTGAATGTAAAATAAAATTCAAACCACTCATCCCTCAGATGAGGACAACTGCAACCCAAGGACAGGCCAAGGCCTGCCCGTACCTCGGTGTAAAGAGCAAATGTAGAACCACGAAGACCCTTGCCCTATCCATCAAGTCACTTTTCCTCCTCTAATATTCTGTGAACTTCCTGGAGTGGTGGGTGAGAGGGATGCAGTCTTGTTAGTGTATTAAGGTTATAATAAGAACAGATAAATGGTTTCTAGCCAGGAGCAGAAGCTTCACAGAACACTGGGAGGAAGAGGTGCCCGCGGCCGGCCTGCGGAAGGATGCTATCCGTGGGAGCCCTGTGCGGTGCATCTGCTTTAGCAGAAGAAAACTGAGGACCGCGGTGCATCCCAGGAGCAGAAACGGCACAGGCAAAGCAGTGGTGAGGGCAGCTGAGTGCTGAGCAGAAGCAGATCAACGCCCGTAACAGAAGCCATGGGCAGCGGCCGTAGGGGAAAGAGTGTAAGGAAGACAGCAAGACAAGATTAGAAGAGCAAAACAGAGACTTCGTGGAGTTTTAAATGCTATTTTTAATTAAATTAAAGGACCTGAAATGGAAAAAGAAGATAAGAAAGGAGTAGACAGAGAAGTAAAGAATATATCTCCATTTCAATGAGAAAAAAAAAAAAAGCCCCGTTATAGACTGTATTAGAGGAACACTTTCATTATGTAAAAGCCTATTTTGTTTTCATGTCATTCTTAGATTACATCATAGAGTGGCTACAGCCATCTCATACCTTATTATAAATAAATCACTAGCTTAATCACAGAACGCACCAAGGCCCCAGATTTAAAAGGAAAATATTAGATCATTTTTAATAACCGATATAACTCAAGCCAGTTGCCATTGAAGCAGAGTAAGATGATGTCATCCTAAAGAAGTCCAAGGAGGAACCAGAGGGTCAGAGCTGGCCAGATCCAGAGACGCTGCCATTTCCAGACCAGACCTCCCTGGAGGGAGCTCGCCCTCCGGACTATACGGTCTCATCACGAAAACCAGCGCTTCAGTAGCGTTGCCCAAAAGACCTTCCTCAGGAAACAGAGTTCTTGATTACTTTTTTCCCAGAGGTATTATATTTCCAAATATCAGATAAAGTGAGCATCTTCTGATGTTACAATTTATGTCTTGAGAGCCACTGAGCTGAATTACAAATGTTAAGGCTTTTAGTTATTCAGGAAAGCATCCAGTTTGGGGTGACCGGTATGCAAATGTTTCAGGTCTCTTCGCAGCCAAGGGGACAGTGCGAAAGAAAGCCACTGAAACAACAATGAAAAGAACTAAGGGTGATTTCCAGCAGAGGTACAGACTCAAGAAGGCAGGACACGTGCTTGTCAAGTACCACATTCAGTGGGCACTTCATACAATTATGCTGCTTTCTTCATGAGCACCATGAGGTAGGCTTCTTTTTTCTTTCTTTCTTGTTTTGTGGTACTGGCTATTGAACATCGGGCCTTTGCACTGAGTTACATCCCTAGCCCTTTTTAATTTTTTTTTTTTTTTTTAATTTCGAAACACAGCTTAAGTCGCTAAATTGCCCAAGCTAGGCTCAAACTTGCAATCCTCCTGCCTCAGCCTCCCAGAGGATGGGAGGCTTGTGCCACCACACCTGGCAAGGGAGGCACTTCTTGCTCCATGTTTTTAAGATATGGAAGCAGGTTTAAAAACTGATTAAGTGACTTAAGTAAGATCACACAGCTAATATGCAGGCTTCCTACTCTAAAATCTGCTTTGTCAAAATCTGCTTTCCCTTCCTCAAGCTAGAATTCTCTTTCTTACTACATAGTTTCAATAAAAAAATGAAACAAATGATGATGAGTACCTGAAATGTACTAAACGTATAAAAAATGCGGAGAGTAGAAAGGGTCCACAGAGTGGGGAGAAGTATGAACATTATGGGCAGTGACATTTTTTAATGACCAAAGCTGTGCTTTCTTCATCTGGGCCATAAAGCTACCACCAGCTTAACCATGAGTTTTAGTCTCCCATTTCCATTAATTTTTTTAAGAATATTATGGTGGACTCTTAAAGAACCTGTCACCTTCTATAAAATGAACTGTCAAGCCTGGTTTAATAAAGAGTGGGAAAGAAATGGGAGGGAAGAAATGGATGCCCTAAAAAAGAAGCTTGCTGCAGACAGAAGGTGTTGGCTGCGGTTTCCCGTCTGATCCTGTCAGCCTCCCAGCAAGCCTGTGTGCCGCTCTATGTGCCTAATGCAGACGTTATTCCTAACTGCAGAGATGTACTGTCTGAGCCAAGTCATATGATTTATACGACTCTTCAGGACACAGCATGACCCGACAGGAGAAGCAGATCCCTGAAATATAACGAGAGGGACAACATCAAGACTCAAGATGCCAAACAGTGGCCCTTTTTTCCCTAACCTGTCCCTGGGACATGAAAGGGTTCAAAATGAGAGCTGAAAACATGCCTCGGGGTGGTGTGGAATCATCAAGAAGCAGAGACAGTGTGATGAGGCAGAAAGGGAAACAAGGAAGAATTCGGTGAATCCGTACATTGCTACCCACTGGCTCAGTGGCCCCAGAGCGTCTGCATCCTCTCCAGCTCTCGAGGTCTCACCGATACAACACAGGGCTCCAGCACAAACTTCCAGACATTTCCACCAAAGCATCTCTGTCAAGGACAGCAAAAATGTAGAGATAGGGAAGTGCACCATTAATTGAAAACTTGTTTTTTCTCTAAAATATCATGCCAATTTTGCACTCTGCTATTCTATATCGAAGTTTATATGAAGTTTTTTTTTTAAATGGAGACCCCCCCCCAAAATTTTTTCAAGTAAAATTGGTTCACAAAGGTATGCTAAGATCCGATCTCCTCTCGCTGGGAGCCTTCCCAAAGCACCCAATGCTTTCTACTCTCTCCCAGTTGTATATAGAGGCCCTGAGAATCTAAGGTTGTGATTTACTTACTTCACTCTCCCAAATACCTAGCATGAAGTCTGAAATGTATGAGGTGATTAATAAACATGTTGTAAAAAAATACCGTCCTCACGTGTGTCTATTTCTCCCCAATTATGTACTTCCCAAGATCCAGGATTGTGCCTAGTTCACTTCGCTACAGTGTCTTAAAGGTTCTGCAAGTGGGCTAGAGGTGTAGCTCAATGTTAGAACACTTGCAAAAGAAGAAAGAAGGAAGGAAGAGAGGGAGGAAGGGAGGAAGGGAGGAACGGAGGGAGGAAGGGAGGGAGGAAATGGAGATTCCGCAATTCACTATCCTATGAACACTGGAATCAGAGCAGAAAACAAGCACATACTGTGACCCAAGGGTAGATAGTTGACAGCAGTCTACAAAAAACTCTACACATTCAGGCATCAGACCCCTTCTACCACACAGTAACATGTTGAGGAAGAATTTAAGAATCGGCTGATCTCCTAGGACCATTCCCAAGTTAGAGCAAAGGTATCTTCACTATGCTAGAAGCCAAGAAATAGAAGAATTTGGAGTCAGAAGAAAAGATATTAAAGAGGGATATCTCTACTGTTTATTCTTATGGACAGCAAACATACCTCCTATAATAAGTCCCTTGATTACATAAAAAGCCACAGACTTTGAGGAAGCTGATGGGTCACATTTTGGACTGAGCCAGTCCTCTTTTAATTGCTGAAGCAAATAACAAAAATCTGGCCAGGCAGTTGGTCAGAAACCACCTGACCAAATAACTATACAGAGCCAAGATATTCACCACAGGCGGAAGTAACCAATGTTTTGCTTCCGGCAGAGACTAATACCTAATACTTCTCAGGACCAGAGGAAATATTAAAACTGAAAGTCTTTGGCTACAGTCAACTATTGTACACTGGTATCAAAAAGGGAAATAATTTCCTTCCTGGCTCCCACTGGGCTGGTCATGCCTGAAGCAGAAGGTGTGATTATTTAACCCAACAAAGCAAGAATCCAACAGACTATCTTTTCTACGGGGTCTCTCTACCATCAACCTTCCTAGGTCTTCAGATTTGCCTCCTTCTACCTCCCACTGCCTCAGGCAAAAACGAATGTGAAAAGCCATAATAATATACATTTTTATTTCAACTTTAGTAATCATTATTAGGCAAGGTTCCAGATCCAGCTGCCTTTCAAGACAGAGATCAAGTGTGTGCCCAACCACAGACAGGGCTGGCTTAGAAGGAGGATATCCATTAACTACGTACTGTGCGCCAGGCATAGTGCTGGGCACTCAATGTACTGTCTTATTTTTCTGTATATTCAGCATGAATCTCCAAGGAAGAAACCAACGGGAATAATCTATCACATGTGGACCACACTTTATAGTTTAATAAATAGGTTAGCATCTATCAACACATTTTTCCTAAATAAACATGACAGGCAAGCAAGACAATGACCTTTTCTCTAATTCAGAGATTAGGAAAGTGAGGATGGGAAGACATTTTTCTAGAACTGTACATCTAATGTTTGGCAGGTCTTCTGTTACCCTATCCTGATATGGTTTGCCTTTTAATATACTCGCAATGCCCTTCAGCCATATTGGTACCAAAAAGCCTCTCTCTTTCTGTCCAACCATTTGTTTAACTCTCAAAAACTCTGTAGTCCAGCCTCATCTATGCTAGGATTCCTGCAACCGCTCAACAGAGACCCAGCCAGTACCAACAGAACACCATTAGGGAAAGGAACACTTACAACCTTCACATCTATCCTATCTATGGAAATGCACGCTATGTTTGATAACGAGCAGTACACCTACTAGATTATGGGGACATGCACATGGACAAGAAACACTGTCTTTCTTTTGACTTGGTTTTACATTCTCGAAGGTTCCAGTATCCTGCCTTCTCCACGGACTCACACCTATAATAGTTCTTGGTGAGACTCCATTCTGGCCCTTTCATCGTCCTTGGTAGAGTCTGGCTGGCTAGTGTCTCTTTCAGAAGGTGAGGCAAAGACTAAAGACTGACCCCCTCCTAGGATAAGCGGGTATACAAAAGGTCTATAGTCCCTCACATAGCTTCTAGTCCTCTCTTCCCTAACAGTACCTGGATATTTCTTTGAGGAGCCATTTCTTCTCCACTGTGTGGCTGCCGTCGTAGTTAGATGAAACTGTTCCTAATTCAGTTCTAAGAAGCCCTGGCTCATTCATGTCAGTTAACACAGTCCTCTTGGCCACAGTGACTGGGTCAACTATGTACCCAACCTGTGAGAATGTGGCAAATAGGGCTCTCCTTCCTCTGAATAAGAAGGAAGATGCTCTTCACCTGGGTCACAGTGGGCAGCTATCTCATGACCATGAAGCAGAACAACCTGAAGATGAAGCCAACACAATGAAGATGGCAGAGAAACCGAACTGGAGTACTGTCCAAGCTGAGCCTAAAGCCCGTTCTATCTGCAGACTTGCCAGTTTTCAGGGGTTCAGGGTTTCCAGGATCACCCATCCACCTTGTTCCAGATACCACATTCCATTTAACAGAATTTAAGGCTATATCAACATATTAGAAGGCAAAAGCCTCTGTTGGCTCACAACTAGTTTACAGACAACAAGAATTTCTGAGCCTATTTCAGCTTACTCCTGTTACAGTAATCTCTCCTATTCTGTCATTATTCATTTGAGCTCTTCAAATCCAAGTGCAATCCTGCATATTTGCCACAATTTAATTTTAAACACTGAGAAAATTCAGCAGTTAACAATTCCCATTTGATGCTTAAACTATATGGTGGGAGAAAATATTCAGGACTGTGTTTGAGATTTTAACAAACTAAGATGTTGATGGGTCAAGGTCGAAGAGATCCACCTTCTATGTTCTGCAGACCTTCAGGCACAGAGAAAGTCAGCTGTACACTGATTGAGACAGAGTAACAACATGCAACTACAGACTCAGTCACACTTTTAAGTGAAGTTGGGTTTTATCAATCACAACAGCATCTGCTCTGTTTTGAAGAATTATACCACAAACATGGCAACGCATATTATTTACACAGTGCAATGCCAATGCTTGGGCAGATAGGGACTGGACCTCAGCATGGAGACCACAGTACTAGAATCCCACTTGGAAACCTTAGCCAGAATTCTCCAACCATTTTCTCAGATCTCACCATAGCCCAGGAAATCCTGATTGTTTTCACCACGTATATTTTTTTTGGAAGTATTCCCAGACACACAAGGTAAAGCTTAGTTTACCTGGTCACCAAATGAACAGCAAGATTCACACTTAGATCACAATGGAATGCTAGCAGGCCCATTACCACAGAGGTTCACACCCTCTGCCTAAACAAATTTAGCCTTCTCACCTCTGAGGGTTCTTCTGGCAACAAATGAGATCACAGAAAAAGCACCTTGCATAGGAGTAAACAAGAGACGCTCGTTAATACTGGTATTGCTTTCTTTCCTCCCAAATGTTTGTATCATTGTTGCCTGACATTTTCATTTCAGTCTTTCAAATTCAAAAACACTTTCCTTCATGCCAAAGGAGGAAAAAGAAAGAATACAATTATTGGCAACCGGAAATCATCATTCCTCCAATTTTTCCTCCAGTCTCTCTGCACACCTTCCAAGAGCTGAGTCCTGCCTTTTTGCTTTGCCACACAATTTATTAGCATTATTGTATCTCGCCCACTGCCAATGAAATCAAATAAAAAAAAAATAGGACATTTTGATGTTCTCTAGTTTTTAATCTTAGTTAAATGGTGTCATGCTTTAAATGAAAACAATTGATTTTTTTAAATTCACTGAAACACGCTAGTTAATTTTTCAAGAGAAACATCTTTTCTACATAGGATTTCTACATAGGACTCACCAGTTGAGGAAAAATATCTTCCCTCTGTTGAGTGGACAGTGGAACAATGCAAACAGCACAGGACTGAGAAACAGCTAACTGGATTCCTTTTTCACTTCTGTCTCTGATCTTCAACGTCACCACCTGTGAAAACAGGAGAGGAGACTGCATAGGCGTCGCCGGCAGCCATGGAACTTCCCAGGTTACAAAGCCTCCGACTAGAGCACAGTGGGATGACGCCAGGTTTGGATCCCATGGCTCCAGGGGCTTCCCTCTATGCCTCTTAAGGCTCCAGTCAGTTTCTACTGCTTGCATTTCACTAATTTGTCTCAGGATGATGGGGAAAGAGGACCCTTGTGTCTCAGTCATCATATCTTAGCTCTCCTGGAAAAATAGCTTTGTCTTAATAATGGAGGTGAAAGAGATCAATTAGTTACATTTTAGACAAGAAAAAACCCAAAATCAGTCTAAACTACATCAAATAAAAAGAGAGGAGGAAGAAGAGTTTAAAGACAACTTTTTAACTATAGGACCCAGTGGCCATGATTTCCTTGTCTGAAAAATGACAGCTAGCCAAAGGAAGAAAGCCAGAAAATCGCAACACTTTTCTAAGTCCTCAGTACCGGTTTCATTTTGTTAAGGACTAGTCCTCTTTTCTAAGGTTTATGCAATGCATATTCCACAGAGAAGCAGTCCAATGAATTGTTAAAATTTCTGCTTAAATATACATGGGAAATTCACACACCACTCCCACTCTCCCTGTTGCGATATTAAGCATTGTCTAACCAATCATACAACAGCTTCCTGTATGTCATCTCATTCAGTCTTCTAATCCCTATACAAATTCAAAAGTTGGAAAGGCCCTTAAAAATTAGGCATCTCAACTCTTCCAAGTGACAGCAAGAGAACCTAGGGCCCAGGATAGGGAGGAGACCATTCAGGGAGCCCACTACTGGTGGCAGGGAGTCCAAGGCTTGGTCCACCGGAGCAAGGTATTACCAGCTTTGACGGAGGACACAGACTTACTGGGCAGGGACTTACTGTGTGACTGGGCTCTCAGTCACACAATCGGCTTTGGAGCCAAACCAGGATTTACACCCAGGCCTCTGAACACCACTCCCTTCCAATAGCAGGAAGAAACTAACTAAGGAAAACAGAGCTGACCTGAGATGAGCCCAGCTAAGCAATGAGTTCCCTGAAAGCTGGTTGTCTTCAAGAACATCAGATCTCTCAAACTTATTTCCACAGAGAGGCACAATTCCAAATCTGCTGAGGAATGGATTATTAGAAGGTCATCACTAGAGATATGGACAGTGAAATCTCACAGAAAACAAAAGGACAACCTCCCCCACCCAAGCTCCCTAAAACCAAACCAGAGCTTCTTTTTGCACAGAGAAAGATAAATCAGAATAGTTTCCACAACAGCATCAAAGGGCATGTGACTTCCCAGATTTCTAAACCTCACTGAGAGGCAAAAGCTGTCCACCCTTCGCCCTGGGGGAATCTCATTCACTCTCCAGCTCCCCTTTATGCTCAGTGGAAGTGGTCTCCCTTTTTCATAGTTGACTTGTCTTTTAATAATTTTTTTCTTCTTCTCCATAAAGAGAACAAGCAGCTTTGCTAAAGAACTGCTGTGAAATGATTGAAGTTCCCATGCAAACAAACCATTAGCAGAGTTCAAATGCAATTTAAATTACCAGTTGTTAAAGTGCTCCTCAATTTCATGGTAAGTTTCCAAGGAGAATTACATGCTATATACTATTTAATTGGTTGTTTTCTATTTTTTAACATCCATTTATCCCCCTCCCCAACCTTATATTTCAGAAGTGTCTATAAAAGCTTCTCTTTAAAAAATTATATATTGTTGAACAGATTAAATCTAAAGATTGAAAAGTATCAGAGAAACAGCTGCAGGATTATGCAGCTCAGCAGAAATTGATGTTTTTGACACCATAAAACCAGCATAATTTTAAAAACTTAGCGAACACCTATGGTGCCCTCACTTTTTACAGTGAAGACACTGAAGACCTGGAAGTGAGGCACTGAGTCCTGTCCCTGGTCAGGGACAGATTCGAGAGGAGGCCCCACAGCTCCCTGCCACCCTCCTCCACATGCCTGCCCATAGACAGCAGAGAATGGGAGGAAATGGCCAGTGAACTTGATTTTCTGCCCGTTATTTTTTAAAAGAAAACTGAAACCTTTAAAGAGAATCCTGACCTCTAAAGTGAGACAGGCAATGGCAAATCTCTCTCCAAAAGGGAAGAAAAGAAGAAAGATGATAAATGCATATGGTCAAAGGAGCTCAGAAGGAGACATTTTAAGAAGAGATTTTGGCAGGACACTCATCCAGATGCATTAAACAAGATACAGGACATTGAGACTGCAGATTCCCATTGCTTTATCTGGTCCTGAATTAGTGGAGGAAGAAGATAAAGAATCAACAAAGCAAAGGCAGACCTTGTCGCATCTGTAAATGGAAGGCATTTCTAGAAGCTCTCATGAATACAGTTTGAAGGTCATAGCTTTGATATTGGACTGTGAAAATGATTTTAACCTCTCTGAGCTGAAGCTTCTAAGTCTGCAAAATGGGACTAATACCTCCTATCCATCAAGGTATAGGTGATCATTTTCTGGGATTCCACATCCAGCATGCCCAGCACAACACTGCACACGCGTGCATTAATTCATGTCCACCTCCTCCCTCCTAGGTTTCTGTAAGTTCCCAAAGCTTAAGTTTCTGGGGCACTAATTTAGTTCATCTAAACTTTATCAGGAGCCATTTATATTCTCTAAGTCTGTTAGATAATGTATGTCCTTTGAAAGTAAATTAATTTACAATAACATTCAAAAAATAAAATACTCCACAGAATCTCACACTTTTACGTATTTTCTTTTGAATGCAAACTTTTTAAAAATGTTATTTATAAAACTGGCCTCCAATTCCAGCTCTTTGAAACATATATTTATAAAGTCGCAATTTCACGTCCAAAATTTTATTCAAGCTTTCTATTGACCCTACAAAAAAATGTTTCCCAATTGTACACCGAGGAAATAAGATCAGTGAGGTAGGCACCTAACCAAGGTTTCAGGAATATTGAGCAATAATGTCTGGATTTGAACCTAGGTCTTCAAAATCAAGCTCCATGACACACGTTTTATTAATTGCAGTTAAAGCTATATATATAACATGGGCAGGCATTCTGCTCAAGGCAGAAACATGCCTGAAAACTACTGCTATCATCACATTTCAAGAAGCTTTGGATAAAAATAATGGTTGCCTTTTTAAACTGAAAAAAAAGGTTCATATTAGAAGCAGGTAAATACATCCTAAATTCCACCTTGCTGGTACATTATTAAGTAAAATAAAAAGCTGAGAGACCTGGCATGAATCAGACATCCACTGGTATGTGGGAAACAGGCCTCTCTGAAAAGTTAGCTTATATCAGGTGAATTCAAAACTAGAATTCAAATGGCTGGGCTCATGATCAAACAAACCATGGGTAACCCCAATATGGGCTTCTGAAACCCCTCTGGCATAACTGTTAGTTAACATGATGTCAAATTCCCTATAGTCAGCAGTGCACAAAACAGATGTTCGCCAGCACCTCCTCTCCTGGCTGAGGCTGTGCGTAAACCTTGCTGGTCTGATAAGTCCAGAGCTCTCAAAGACCTTACCATCTCCCTGGGTACGTGCTGGAGCACACAGGAAAGGCTGAAAAGAACACAGCCGCACAGGTCCAGGCAATGTCATGCTAAGGATCTGGAAGTTCTCGGCAGATGATGAGACTTCTAAACTAAGCCCAATACCCAAGAGAATTTCTGTGTATGAAGAAAAGGAAAATAGACCTAGGGAACACAATGTGCAAAGACTTTCAGGAGGATGAGTTCAGGGTGTTCTCAGGGAAAGTGACTAATCCTAATCCAGTGAGGCCATGGACAGAGAGACTGAAGGCATATGGCAGGACACGGGGCTGAAAAGGAATGCCGCAGGCAGAACCCAGGGAACTTTGTGTCCCTGGCTAACTTATTTGGATTGTGAGACTCATGGACTTGCATCTTGGGAAACAACACAGAGAAAGTTGGGAAGTAGGGCCATTACTTTAAGAATTGAATCAAACCGGGCGTGGGGGTGCACTACTGTAATCGCAAGTGGTAGGGAGGCTGAGTTGGGAGGATCACAATTTCAAGGCCAGCCTGAGCAATTTAATGAAAAAGTGTCTCAAAATAAGAAATAAAAAGGGCTGGGGCTGTAGCTCAGTGATAGAGCACTTGTTAGCATGCATGAGCTCCTGGGTTCAAACTCCAAGACCAGGAATGAAGGAAGGAAAAGAGGGAGGGAGGAAGGGAGAGATCAACCTCCATGGTCAGCCTCCAAACACAGCAAGGATGGGGAGCTTCTGAAGAAACCTCCTTCTCAGAGGAGAAGTTGGCTGTAAGAATTGCCCCTAAACCATACGTCCACCGGCCCCTCCCTCTAAGTCTGACACTCTCACCCACAGGACAGACTTGTGGAAAACCTGAGAATAGCACTCTTGGCTTTCAGAGAACTTCCAGCACCACTCAGCTCCTTGAACCAGAAAATGGGCTGAAGACAGGCTCTCGGCTCTTTCCTACATCTCTATAAGCAGGAGCCAGGGCCCTATCCAGCTTTTCCTGTGAGTCCTCTATGTGACGGGAGCCTTCCACTACCAGTGAGTCTGCCCTGAGTCACCAGGTAGGTTGTGTGCAAGCTCTCTCCTTTAAAGGAGGAGCCCTGGTAGTGGTTCCCACATGTCTACAACCCCAGAAAGATGTGACACCTGCCCTGCCCTTAAAGAGCTTCCCGTTTAGAAGGAGAGATGAGACATAAAGTAGGGGAGGCCAAGGGCCAAGAAAGAAACACTACCATTTAACAGATTAAGGAACTCAGGCTCAAGTAAGTTAACTGACAGGTAGGAAAAGCCACAGCTAGATTCCAAATCCAGATTCCATATCTGTAAGCACCGTACATTTATAGTCTGTTGCCTCAAAGCTAACCGTGGTGTGAGTTAGCAGAACAGACAGATCATTTCTAGTGCAGAGGAGTGGATGGTGTGGGGTTGGCAGATGGCGATCGGGATTACTCCCTTTGGAAGGTGGCACTGGAACAAAAGTCTACAGACAGAGCATGAGTTCTAGCGCTAGATGGGAGAGGTCATCTCAGGAGAAAGGAACACCATGAGCTAGGAACACCATGAGCTAAGAACACACGGAGATGGACAAATACTAGGTACCCCTGGGGAGAGGCAGGGAGTGGGCTGTTTAAGGATGAGTGAGCTGGAGCGTAAGGAAGTCCACAGTGGACATGAATTGATGTCTGGTTATGAGAGGCCTGGGACACTAGGGCAGAAGTCTTTGCTTAAAGCCCTTAAATACGGGGGAAATAATCCATGTCAAAGCAGAAATGTGGCATAGTTTCAGTTTTACTTGGGATTCTGTGTTCCAGTGCTAGGGCCAAGCAAATAGCCTTTCAGGAACTGGGCCAGGATCAGGAATAATGGATATTCAGGTCCTTTCAAATCACGAAACAGGACATTGTTCCCTGGCTTTGACTTTAGGGATACGAAGTTCTATACCTATTTCATGGATCCTGGCCTAGAAAGAAATGACTAGGGCTCACTAAGTAATTTCCAAGCCCTGCTTGGAGCCTAAGTACCCCCGATTGGTGAACGCAGCACGGAGAATGGGGTGGGAATCAAAGAATTCAAGGAACTCTATGTCAGTCTTGAATTTTCTACTTATAAGCATAGAATCCCAAACAAGTCACTTCTTTTTAACGAGAGCACAGTTTGCTCATTTATAAAATGAAAACAATAATACTTAAAGACCTTGGTTCTTGTGAGAACAGTTAATAAGACAGAATATGAGAACTTGTGTTCTGTGTGCAGGCCGACACGTTTAGAAGAGATCTCCTCCTCCTGGCAGCCATCATGTTGCTAGGGGTAATATAAAAACTGCCCAATCCTCCTAAAGAAGTGGTCTAAATCTGGAGTTGTCAACAATTTTTCCCCTGCTGAAAATTGAGCTATATTCCCCAGGCAAGTCATTACATCTTTTTGTGCCAAATTGTTTTCATCTTTTAAATGACCCAGTAATCCCACTTTGGGCAATATACATAAGGGAATAATCCAAAAGGAAAAAAGCAGGCAATTTGTTCAGAGATGTTATTCATAGTGCTATTTCTAGCTCTTTCTATATCTCTCTATTACAGCACTTATCTCACTGTGCTGTAATTATCCACTCCCCTTCCATACGCCTCCAAATTATCTTTGAATCAATCCCCAGCACCTAGCACAATGCCTGGCATACAGTAAGGACTTGATAAATGTTTGTTGACGGAATGGGTAATATGAAAGAAATTTTTTTTAAAACTTGAGTGAGCAAAAACAAAACCGTTTTTAAAATGTAAAGTTAAATTGATTTTTTTAAGAAAGCCTGGTATCTTAAGACTGCAACTATCTAAAGAGAGTGTGAGGAAGCTTTGGGAATAATTATTAGATGATTTATAGTAGTTTATGATCTCTGGGGCTCTCCAGGCTTAGGTCAACTGTAGTATAAAGTGGGCATGGAATACTCAAGGGCATAAGGTCCATGCAAGGTCATTTTGGCCTGATAGCTACTGCACAAGGCTCAGTGAAAAATCTTTGATTCTCAACCCAACTCAGCCATTACCTTGCTACAGGACACTGAGTAAACTACCTACCTTCCCTGAAATCAGTTTCTCCACTGAAAAAGGGAGTGTTTCCAGGAACACCCAGTCCACTGAAAGGAATTACAGGGAGGAGGCGGTGGCCAGCAAGTGTACGTTCAAGCGTGAATGAAGAAGGAGGCCTGAGATATGCCCTCCCTGAACACAGTCCTCAAGCCATGGTAGAGTTTTGGTGCCCCAGCTACCCTGCCTTCTCCCTGAGCCTACTAGGCCCATTTTACTTTAGGGCACAGGGCGTCGGAAAGCTCCTCACTGGGGAAAAGAGACAGAAACCCTTGCCAGAACAGGGAGTACATTAAGGAAGAATAAGGGTTGGGGATGTGGTTCAGTGGCAGAGCGTGTGCTTAGTATGTGATAGGCCCTGGATTTCCTCCCTAGCACCACAAAAAAGAAAAAGGAGAGAGGGAGGAGAGGGAGGGGGAAGGGGAAGGAGGGGTGGGACGGGAGAGGGAGAGGGAGGGGTGGGGGAGAGGGAGAAAAGGAGGGAAAGAAAGACAGAAAGAAAAACTAATATATTAAAAATGGGCCATAAAGTCAACATCACTCAGAAAGTTCCATATTCTTGGTGGGAAAGAATGCTTTATAAAAACACCCAGGGACGGCAAAGGAAGCTGCACATTCTGCAGGGCTTATTCTGGGGCGTTCCAACAGCTCTCCGCCAGGAAGGAAGAAGCAGGAAGCCACTGCCCTGAGCTCCTCGGCCCAAAGCTCAAGGACAGAAACCAAAGCGGGAGCTCACACACACTCTCTTGGTCCCGGAACTCCAGATGCTCCTGTGTGCAACCCCACTGCACATGCTTTCACCCCCCTCTGGGTCCTTTTAGCCTGACATTTCTCTGAAGGAAATCACTTGATGTCCTACTCACAATCCCTCCAAAGCACACCCTGAAACCACCCACCCACCTCTCTGCAGCCAACCCCTGCAGTCCTACTCAAAGGATCTCTACCGCACATGTTACTGAGGACTGAACCCAAGCCCTTCACGCTGAGCTACATTTTTTATTTTGAGAAAATGTCTCTAAGTCTCTAAATTGCCCAAATTGGGCTTGAGCTTGCAGTCCTCCTGCCTCAGCCTCCCAGGGAACCGGGATTACAGTAGTGAGCCACCGCATGCAGATCCTCTCTGCTAGCCTCTCTGCTTCCACTCTTGCCTTGGCCTTACAGTGAAGCCCCCTCCTGCACAGCAACCAAAAAGACGCTTATAAAACGTAACTGGGATGGCTCCCATCCTACCTGGGCTCAGGTCTCCAGCCTGCTAACTCCTCCTAGCCCCTGCTGGCTCCACTCTCCTGCTGCTTCCCAGGCAGCCCATGAGCTGCTAGCACAGTGCGCACCTTGTGTTCTTGAGACACAAGCTCACTGCCACTTCATAGCCTCCAGCACTGTCACTGCCCATGATGCTTTGCTCCGTGACCTCAGACCTCAGCCTGAACAGCAGCTCGCAGGGCCCCACCCCCACACCATCCTGTGCCCCTGGCGAATCCTCCTCTGGATGAATGGTCACCCCCGACTTCCATGTGCATTTCTCATCGGCCTCCCAACACACTCTTGCCGCAGTGTGAATCAGGAAGGATCACTGATTTGTGCGTTTCATTCTTCCCTCTAAACCCTGTGCTGTGATACTGCCCAGAACTGTCCCCGGCACATGAGTGGGGGCTCAATAAAGATTTATTAAATTATATGAATATATGACACTAATGGAAGAAACCCGGTGGTAACCTCAGGGAACACAGTCCACGTAGCAACCAACCTCTTGGGCTCCCAGATGCTAAAGTGCACGCAGGACCTTCTGGGGCTTGAGCAGGTCTTGACCCTGTGTTAGGCCTTTGCTGGTCTCCCAGGTGAAACAGGGATACAGCACCTGCCTGTGGAGGCACTGGGAGAATTAGACATGGTGTGTGGAATGCTAGGGCCCACCATCACCCACTGCACCCTCATCTTGGGTGAGACTGGACAGACACGAAAGGAGCCTATGGAAAATGCTATGGAAAAGTATACCACCAGCCTTCCATGGACCCCATAAGAACGAAGCACTACAATCCACACCATTTATTTCCGTGTTCTGCCTTCCTCCAGAAAAGATCCAAATTTCCTGATAAAAGATGCATCCGGTTCATGATGTTTAAGAAAATGAGGGAGAGAGATGGGAAATAAAAAGGAAAGACAAGATGTGTATGAAAAGCAAGAGCCATATGGAAAAATAAGGTAAAGGAAGCGGAATATGGATACGAAAAATAAGAGCCCAAAGTCTCACACTATGTGCCAGAGGCAGGCTCCAAATTTGGCTCTGAGCTTCCCAGAGGCCAATACAAAAACAAAATATAAAAGCAAAATATCTGTGTAGAATCCTCAGGAGCACTAGGTTTATTGAAATGTCACGGCAATGAATGAGGAGGTGTTACTATCCAGCTGAGCAGCACCCCGTTTTGTCACATTCTCGCTAACAAGAGTCCGCTCTCTGCTGGCTCCTGATTCCATACATTTCGAAGCCAAACTGCTTGGGTTCACATCTCAAATCACTACCGACTATGTGACTGTGTGCAACGTGCTTAGTCCTCGGAGCTTCCGGTTATTCTTCTATAAACTGCAGGTGAAAAATAGCACATAAATGGGTAAACAAAATGTAGCATATACATACAGTGTAGTATTAGGCCTTAAGAGGAGAAATTCTGACACACTCCAAAATGCTGTACGATTCTACTTAGGTGCCAAACCTAGGTTAGTCACGCTCACAGAGACAGAAAGGGCATGCTGGCCGCCAGGGGTTGAGGGAAGGAAGAATGGGACTTGTTCAATTATGGGTACGGAGTTTCAGTTTTGCCAGATGCGAAGAGTTTCAGAAAATGATTACACACACATTGTGAATGTACCTATTGCTGCTCAACTATGAATTTAAAAATTGTAAAAATGGTAATTTTAATTTTATGTGTATTTCACCAAAGTTAAATATCGATAAAATAAATAGTACCCACTCACAGGCAGCTGTAACAGTGACTCGATCATTTAAGGAGTGTTTGGTCCAGTACATGGTACCCAGCAGACAATCGACTGTGGCAGTTGTCCCCATTAACAATATTAAGTCTTCCTACCAGTATTACCAACCCTAACCTCCTAGTGCCCTTGTCTCTCTTCATCATAACAGGAAAACACCCCAACTCTCCATTTTTCACGGCAGTCTCCTCCCACCTCACTGCAGACTACAATACCTGTCCCACTCCAGGGCGCCAGAGTAGGAAACTGGCTATGTGCAGCACCTGGGAGTTCAGGCAAGCTCCTTCCTCCCACTGGCTTCGCAGCTGCTTGCCCTCCTTTCACCACGGGTTGGAATAAATGTGGGTCTCAGAGCAATTCCATCTCTGTGACCTCTGCCACCTAATGCCACTGGCATCAAAGTGCTTCCCAAAAACACAGCTCTACCTCCTCCCTGATGTAGGGAAAGGAAGCCCCAAGTTGATCAGAAACTGATCATACCACAAACATCTGATGATGGCTTTGCAACATCTAGGGGTCACAGAAGGTGGAGCCTTCCTATTCTCCGTCTTCCTGTATTTACACCCAAGCTGGCTAAAATTGCGTATGCATGCGTGCGTGCATGCATGTGCGCACGCATGTGTGCCTGGATGTGTGCGTGTATGTGTGCCTGGATGCATGCGTACATGTGCGTGTGTATGTGTGTGAGTGCACGTGTGTGTGTCCATGTGCATGTGCATGTGTGCCTGGATGTATGCGTGCGTGTGTGCATGCATGTGTGTGAGTGTGTGTGTGTGTGTGTGTGTGTGTGTGTGTGTGTGTGTGTAGAGTCAGAATTAGGAGTATGAGAATAATACTCCTCAGTTCTCACAGCTTCACAAATAGCCATAGAGACCCAGACAGAAAGCCCTGTTTCATTTCTTTCAAGGCCTGTGCATTAATAGTCACCGCCACAGATGAATCAAGAATAAAAGTCTAAGCTATTGAGTTTTGCCTTTTGCACAAGCTGTCCTCCCCTTTCAGGAAAGAAAAAGAGATAAGCAGCAAAGGAAACCAGAAGGTCACGCTTAAACAACATTTATATGACTAAAAGAAAAAAAAAAAAAAAAGCTAAGTAGAAACCAAGGAAAGAAAAAGAGAAAAGGGTGAAATTTAAAATAAAAACAACAACAACTTCAAGCATCTGTGCCCAAGCCACACACTGAAGAGAGGTTTGCACTGGGAGCAGTAGGATCTAGTCCTCCATTTCCCACCAGCTAGATCAGTAAATGGGGGCGACTCCAGCATCACCCGGTCTCCTCCTCTATAAAATGGGCATTCGCCTTTGTCTTGCCTGCACAGCTGCATAAGTCTGGTGGAAGGAGAATGAACTGACTGATTTCTAGGTTCTACTCCTACCTAATTAACCATGCATTTTCAGGGCAAGTGAGCCCTGTTCCCTAGGACCCCTACCTCTCATGATTCAGAGAGAGATGAGACTGAATCATCTCCCAACTCATCAAAAATACACAATGTCCTGCATGCAAGGTATTTATCCCAAGGGGTGGATGCCACACAAACGCCATATGCCAACATGTGACATTCTCTTAATTCCAACCATAACTCTGCTTTTCAAGGTAAAACCACCCCTCCCCAAGTGTCTACAAAAACCCCTTTTGGCTTTTTGCTTTAGCCCTGGCCACCAGGCAGATGACACTCCCAAATTATCTTTCTACCCAACTCAAGTTAGGCCTCAGGTGGCAGGAAGTATCTCTCTCCCGTTTTTTATATACAAATAGAATTTTCCCTCAGGCAGATCCATTTCTGAGTCTCACTGTGAGAAGTATCCCCTGGGAAAGCGGCTATCCATCCCCAAATTGAAGCAGCCAGTGTTCCCAGCAATATCTCCCATCGTCATGCAAGCGAGCCCCGGGTCTGCAGCCAGAAATGCCATTCGCTCCGGCAATAATGATGTACTTACGTGAGGAGGTCAGGCCCACAGGCAGCTGGCCTTGAGCGCTGCCTCACTCCCTCTCACACGCCCTCAGTCCCGTACAGGACACAGCAAAGAGGTGGCCCTGAAGCCCGAGGGGAACAGAACTGAGACATTCGCTCCTCAACCTCCAGAGCAAGGGGCAGAGGAATGGAGGGGGAAGGGCAGGGGCAGCAGCAGGGGGAGGGGGGCGACTTTGTTTCTGGAAACAAGAATTCAAATCCTGCTTCTCCTAAACCCTGAGTCACCTCCTTCTCCTCCAATAGATCAGTGTGGTGGGTAAACATTGCCAAATATGGAGAAGCAGGCTAGAGGATGTCAGAAAAATCACCCTTCTCTACTCTGGCACTTGAAGAACATGCCCGACTTAAGACAGAATTCCTTACTCGGAGTAAATTATTAGCCCACAGAAGTGGAGTCTCAGCCAATCCATACTGGACTGTAACGGGAAAAAGCCGGCCCTGCCCTACCATTGGTTTGAGAGCTTTAGGTTCACTTGTGGAGTGGACAATCCAAAATGCAACAGTATGAAGTATAATTAGCAGTTTGACTCTCTTGGGCTGGGGGTCTTCCTGGAAACTCAGTTTAGCATGAGCTCTTCAAGAGCTTGAAAATGCAGAATAAAATCAGACTATAAGCTGAGCATGGTTGTTGTTGGGAGGGGGGTGAATTTCCCACTTTAATTTGTAAAATTAATTCTGACCCTACGGTCTGTGAATGCTGGATAACTAAGTTGAACCAGGGAAGCAGACCAGGAAGGAATATGGTCTAAAAATGACTCCAAATGAATCAGAAGAGAAAGAAAGAGAGAAGAAGTGGGAAAATGGAGTTGTGAAGACGCAGGGGTCTGTCTGCTCATAGAAGGGAGTCCAACTGCCACTTCACGGCTTTTGGGTGGTTCCGTGTCTTAGTGGGATCTCGTTCTACTGTTGCCCATAAAAGCTTCTGGGCGGTCAGATGAGCCCTTCGTCAGCACCATCTCCCATTTCCTGGCTTTTGGGCTTGAACCTTGAGGCTACTTGTTCTTCAAACCACAAATAGCTCTGCGCAGGGAGTGAGGGGACCCAAGATCTAAACCCAAATCACTCAATAACAGGTTGCACACGTCAGCTCTCCTCACGTAGTTTCCATTTTCTCATGCAGAAATTGTATAGATATCCCAAAATTACCCAACTATGTACTCACTCTAACAGCAGTTTCTACTTGTTCTACACAGCATATAGTCAATTGCACACTTATTCTGATGACTTGTTTTGCATTTTAACAAGCACACCACAAGCAAATATTTTCTATTTATTGCATGTTTAATAAATGAACACAGATATAAGTGACCATTCAAGTAAGGAAGGAAACGGGGTCATAGAACCTTCTACCACACACCAGAACCAGAACTCAGTGAAGAGTTCTTGCTACTGCAACCTTCTCAGAAGGTGTAGGAGGGAGGCAGAAGAGAGTAAGGGATGCTCCTCGTTCTTTCAGGAACACAGAGTTTCTTCCAGTATCCCACCAGGGGACACTCAGCAGAGGAAAGAGATATTTCATGGAAAATAGTTGCCTAGGGATAGCCTGGGAGCTTTCAAAATCAAGGTCCACAGGGTGAGTCTCAGGCACAGATATGAAAATCAAAATGAAAGAGTTTACATTTGCTCTTGTTACATTTTGCAAATATCTGGAGGTCAGTTTCCTTGTCTTCATTTCCTCATATCTGTGTGTCCCTCTTCCTCTTGGCCACTGAGAACCTCTGGTCCAATGCTTGACTGTTTGTGAACCCCCCACCCCATGGTATCCCTAAGGTCTCCCATAAGGCAAAGATCATTATCTCCTGCAGCTGCTAATTCCAGCTTTCCACCAGAAAGTTCTTCCTTATATGGAACCAAAATCTGGCTCCCTGGCCTCAGTCTGCTTCTTAGGACTGCATGTCAACCAATGCCTGTCTCATTGGTTTGGAATTCTTGTAGGTGACCATGTGTACAGGAACAAAGCTATCCAAGATCGCAGCCCTCAGTCATGCCCACTGTTCTCCTGAACACATCCGACTGCTGACTCCTGCATTTGCTGCCAACTCGAAATCCATTCCTTTTGGGTTTTTCCAATGTGTTCCTGCTAAGCAACCCATTCAACATCTGTACTGGTGGCCATGTGGACTCACAGATGTACCCTATAAAATCCAGGCAGATGTACTTCTGCAGTGAGAAACTAAAGAAGACTGACCTTCAAAACCAGCTCTTCAACCACCTCTGCTGCCCATGCCACATTCCCACCCTTCGTGGATGAAGCTCGGAGTGCCATTCCCAGCTCCCCGTGACTGCACTGCAGTCTTACCAGACCTAAAACCCCCTCCAGGTTACAGGGCTGCTCCAAAGGAGACAGATAGAGAGAGAAACAGAGACACAGAGACAGAGACAGAGACAGAGACAGAGACAGAGACAGAGAGAGTGTTCTGTAAGAAAAGAAGGTCTTGCAACTGAGTTCTGAGGATAACGAAGCAGGAGTCAATCTGCTAATCACAGTGTTGGAAGCCTGTGATTGCTGAGAACTCTGAACAGGGGTTTTCTTGTTTTGTCTGTTTAGGAACAAAAGGTGTTCTTTTCTTCCAAAGTTCTAACCCACCACTTGAATTCAAGATTCACATAATAAAAAGGATGCTTCACAAGAGAAGTGTGCTTTACCATACCTTAAACACTTCAGACAGTCTCACTGAATCCTTACTAACAACTATTTCTGGGGACAGTATTACAGTCCATGTACTGATAGGAAAACTGAGGTTCAGAGAGGTTAAGTATATTCCCCAATTCAAACCAGAAGTAAGAAGCAAAAACGTTTCAGTCTCAAAGCTGCCCCATACTAGCTGCTTGACCTCTAACTAACTGCTTAACTTTTCTAAATTTCAGTTTCTACACCTGAAAATTAGAGATTAAAATAGTACTCTGCCTCCCTCTCGGAGCAGTTATAAGGATCAAATGAGATAATGAGAGTGAAAGCCGTCTGGAAAAGAGGAAAGCATTATAAAAGTGTAAGGGATTATGGTGTGATTACTCGTAAATGACTGTGCACTCCATTACAAACACAAAGAACAGTGAGGTCATTCGTAAGACAAAGAAACATTAAGGCTCCGGGAATTAAAGGAGAAGGTTCTGCTTTTCTACGGCTATGTCTATATGCTATGCTGCTCAGTCTCGCAGTTCAAAGCTCAGCAGCAGCTGTCAGATTTTCAAACTCCAAGTCACACGTCTGCAATACTCAAGACAAAAATCTCCCTTTCCAGCTAAAAGCAAATGCTAGGCCAAAAGGAGGTAACCAAGAGAGACGTTTCAAGGACCCTGAGATTCACAGTTCCAGAAACGTGGCCTTCAGTGTTGTCCTTGGAGAAGTTGTTAGAAACACAGGCTCTGGTCTCTCTGAAATAAGTCCATGCGGAAATAAATGCACAGTAAGAAGCTCTTTACCAGCAAGCACTGAGGAAGCACCCAAGCATGAGTTAATCAAGGGCACGAGATATTTCAAGTTGCAGATGCCAACATGATAGTAAATCTCCAACCCATTAAACTTCCCGGCCCAGCTCACAGAGACGCAACCTGGAAATCTGACAACCCAGGCACCAGACAGTAGGCTGAGCCGCAGAGGAGGTTCACTGACATCCAAGCTCTTGCTCATCAGCCTGGGGGCAAACCCAAGGGGTCCCCAGGATCCCTAAGAGAACAAACACTGGGATGGCTCCCTTCAGACCTCTCCCAGCCCGCTAATGGTCAGGATTCTCCTCCATTCCCACAGAGAACCAAGTCATCGCGGACATTTATGGAGAGGCCAGTTCTTCCCCAGAAATCCATTCCCAAGGCTGACGATGAGCACACACCTGGAGGATGACTGTTTTCTGGTTTGTGTTTCATCAATTGCTTCCTGGTGCTGAACATCCGAGAAAAGCATTAAATTCATTCATTACACAGGTGTGTGAGCACCTACTATGTGCATGTGCCTGAGTCCCCAGGGACACCACAGCAAGACTGTGAGATGCAGAGAACTCCAGGGAGCTCGCAAGCCTGCGGCAAAGGAGAGGCTGATTGTAACAAAGGGGAGGATGTGTCAAACACCATGAGTTCCCTGACTTCCTCCCAAAGGCTGGGTTAGACTTTTGGGCTAGGTATTAAAAGAGCAGGAGGCAGGGGGCAGGGGAGAAGGCCAAAAAGAATTCCAGCAAAAAGAAAGATGTGAACCTGGGCTATGAGATGGCCAAGAAATATGTCCAGAAAACAATAAACAAATAGCAGCACTTAAAAGATTTGCAGGCCATTAGTGAGAGAGGTGTGCAGATGGGTAGAGATAAACACGTACCTCAGAAAGGTAAGTGGATACCTACTTGTTGTAGGCAAAGGGGATTGTATTCTATTTCTAAACTAAAAGCGGGATGGTTTGTTTTTTGGTTTTTTTTGTTTTTGTTTTTGTTTTTGTTTTGAGAAGCAAAGTTTTGATCATACCATTGATAAGTTTAAAAAAACATATAAGCCCTTTGGTTCCTCACTGCCAAATAACAGCAATCACTGTAATTTCATGAGTGTTTACTCTGCACTAGGTATTATACTAAGAAGGTTATATATAGCATCTCATGTAATCCCAGCCATAACTACAGCAATAACTATATGACAGATGAGGAAATGATGGCTTAAATGAAAAGTAGATGTACAGATCCAGAGATAGCAACGCGAGAGGCCAGGCTGAACTAATTCATAGTGCAAAAGCAACCCCTTGCAAGTCAAGACTACACTGCCCTATTTCTGTCTTCTTTCCCATTGCCCGGATTCTGCTCATTTCATTTGTATGAGATGAAATCCTCTTCACGCAACTAGCATGCCCAGTAATCATATATAACAAACATAACTATTGTCAGAAATAGTTAACAAAATTTCTTATTCATTTCTATCTCCCCAACATGCCCCTGGCATCAGAAACCAAGCCTTTGTTTTCAGCATTGGGCCCATGCTGGACACTCAATAATTGCAAGTATTTTGACACATAATGTCTTTGAAGGTTGGGCCAGGAAGGTAACAACATACAACAATTTTAACTCTTTTCTGCACAGAACTTGAACCGACCTCAACACGATTTCCAGGGTCCAAGGAAAACACAGCCAGGTTATTCCATGCACATCAGGTATGGGACAGGCTGAAGGGTCTGCAGCTCCTCAGACCTGCAGGACCCCAAGTCTCTGGCAGGTTCTCCAAAAGCCTCAGATGGGAATTTGAGTTAAAGGAGGCGCCTTTAACGAAGAGTCACAGAGAGAAGAGAGTTTCCGGGTGGGAGTCTCAGTCCTGCAATGCCTCACAGCTGTGGCGAATGCTAAACTACTTTGTCTTGAAATCTTAATATGAAGAATGGACTAGCACAGTGGTTTCCAAACTTTTTTTTTTTTTTCCCTAGCATCAAAAAATGTCCCTTTAAGCGAATGCTTTGAGACGCCTGGCTTGCAAAGTAGGTAAATAGAGAGAGCTACTCAGCGGGCTATAGTGCTCCCTCTAGGCCCCTCCTCTTCTCACCTCCGTCCTCACCTCAACCCCAAAGCCCCTCCTGAGTCTCCCAGGCACAGGGTGGCACAGCTTGGAAACCACCAGTCTTCAGAGTTTCTTAAAGTCCCTTCCAGCTTCACTGCAGCCATGCTAAAGGTGCCTCCTTAGCAAGCAGCTCTAGGTTTTTACCAGTGAGACAGATAATATATGCTATAGATATGGTGCAGCAGAGAAGGAGGTTAAAAATAAGAAAATCAGGATTATAATCTATTTAGGACCTGCATTCTCTCAAGCAAGTTTTTAGTCTCTCTAAACCTCAGTTTTCTCATCTGTAGAATGAAAAATACTGTACTATTTAATTAAGTAGAGCTTTATGAGAAGGAACTGGTCTAATTAGTTAGTAGAATGTCACAATAAATGCTATATTATGATCACTCCATCCATTTATTTATCCATGTCCACAAATGGAAAGGCAGGTAGTGTGTCCAGGGAAAAGGAGATGCTTAATAACTAGCAGGGGCCCATTTCTTTCTTTCCTTGCTTGTGTACAAGTTCAACCTGAACAAACACTATGACAGCAATACAGAATTACTGAAACACATTTTGGGTCCCAAATTCTCTACAGCCCATCTTTGAAAATCTTAAAAGTTTGTCCCTGGAATCTTTGAAATGGTGGCCATCTCAGTACTCAGAGGGTGTCATCAAGAATGTTGAGGGTCGAGAAAAATAGTTTGGAGAATCCAGTATTCCAGGTTATCAGCACAGATGGAAGTGTTGGTTTTGGTATCCCCACTCCCAGCTGAGTGGCCCAAAAAGTATTATCTGTTCTCTGAGCTTAATTTCCTGGTTTGTGAAATCTGGTAAGAACAATCCCACCTTCCTACCACCCCACCACGATGTTGTACAGAGCAAAGGGCAGAGCAGGTGCAAAAACTCTTCCTTGTGCAATGCACACATAAACGCCTTGGCAGTGGTTCTATGATGGAGCATGCTCAGTGGTATCTTTACTGACCTACCCTTTGGCCAAACATGGGCCCATCATTTACCAGTCCATACATATCCACATCATGATAAGAAGAAATACTTCTGTATTTCTTTGTAATTGACAGAGTTTTTCACATGGCTCACCTTTTTAAGTGTTTATTATCAGATACATCCATGACAGCCATTTTACAAGTGCATAGTAAGTGGTTGAGCAGGAAGCCACACTCTAGCCTTTGGCCACAGAGCCTCTGCACACTGCGTTCTCTCCCCCGTACAGCGTGCAATCCAAGTCCTGCTCTAAAGGTGCAGTGCTGGCCAAAGGCCAGCTTCCCACATGACCCTGGGCAAATCACTTCCCTTCTCTGAAGCACAGTTTCTTCATCCATAAAATGAGAGTTTTCAAGTCACCCTGCACATCAATACACCCTCATTTCTTCCCTTGGAAGACTTGAGAAGTGAAACCCAAGAGAGGAACCACCAAGGTGATGCCTCACATGTTGTGTATTTCAAAGGAAGAGCAACTGACCCTATGTCAAAGGCCACCATGACCATACAGGACAGCACAAAAGATGCTGTGTGGGAGCCATGACCACCCACACGCTCCCCAAGAACAAATGCAGTCATGGTCACAGCACATGAACCTCGTCAGCAAACTGCTGGTTTGACTGGCAACTAATACGAAGCTCAAGATGCAAGAGTATTTACATGAAAGACACAGTATGTGCCCTGCATGCTTCATGGCGTAGGGGCTCCATGAGGGAGGCCCACGGAAGGATCCCTGTCTTTTTCATGATTCCTAGGACATCCACCTCTCCCTTTAGTGTAGGCACCTCCTGCTACTTGTGTGAGACTTGGAGGGCGGAAGTGAAATGAAATCTTCCTGCTGCTATTTCTGCTAGCAAAGTACACTATGTGATGGTAGGAGTCAAAAAGCCACCCCATCTGGTAATCCAGGGAGAGTCACCAACTCAGGGTGGTGAGACACGGTGCAGAGCCCTGAGCAGTGGCTTCCTAATCGCACCTTCCTCATCTCTGGATGCAAGGTGAGGGAAAAATTCTTAAAACCAATAGCTACAGATGTAACATTCTGATTTCCACTATTCCAGCTTTTCCAATGACCTTGTTAGTATCTCTTTCCTTAAATTAATCCCTTTCCACCTAAATTACATGGAATGTTTTTTCTGGACTTATGCTTGAAAGATTCAAAAAGGAAAAAATTAGATCAATTAATTAATTATTCAGTCTTATTCCTTTATTTCAAATGATCTGTTTATTTTTCATTTTTCTTAAAAGAGACTCAGCCTGTGAAACAAACTTTTCTGGTTTCTGGGAAAACGTACATACATAATATATTCATGTTAGGGATGGGTTACTGTCATAATAAATTAAATATTATTTTATTAGTACATGTTTGTAGTACATTATGTTTACATTCCTGGTAGGGAATTGGTACATGTACAAAACACATCTTAATTCCTTTTTTATCCCTTTTCCCATCCTTCCCTCCACTCTCCATCCATCACTTGCCCTCCTTCCTTTTTTTGTACATGTTTGCAGTACATAATGTTCACATTCCTTGTGGGAGTCAGCACGTGTACATAACTCATCTCCATTCCTTTTTTCCTCCCTTTCCCTTCTCTTCCTTCCCCTCCTTCCATCTCTTGATCCCCTTCTCCTTTGAGAAAGATCTACCTCCCTACTTCTTATTATCTTTTATTTTGCTCTTTATTTATACTTTGGGTTTCTCATATAAGAGAAGCCATGCGATATTTAAGCTTCTCATTTCACTAAACATGATGATGTCAAGGTATAGCCATTGTCCTATAATGACTCAAGTTCATCTTTCTTTCTTTCTTTTTTTTTTTTTTTTTTTTGAGACATGGTCTCACTATGCAGTTCAGGCCGGCCTTAAACTCACTTTGTAGCCCAGGCTGGCCTTGAACTCACAGCGATCCTCCTGCCTCAACCTCCCGAGTGCTGGGATTACCAGTGTGCGCCACCATGCCCAGCTAAGTTTATCTTTTTTTTATAGTACAGTAGTACACCACTGTGTACAAATACCACATTTCTTTATCTATTCATCTATTGATGGACAGATAGGCCATTTCCAAGATTTAGCTATTTTGAATTGTGCTGCTATAAACACGGCCATGCATGGGTCACTGAAATACAATATATTTAACTCTTTCAGGAAGACACCTAGAAGAAAAACTCAGTCTTATTTTTTATCTGCCCAAAATGAATCTCTTCTTAAGACCTTCTCTCTTGCCTCTGCGAAGACAAATACTTCATTTTACTATAATGTCCGAATAGACCTAGACCTACACCTCTGAAAGTGACGTAAGTAATGGGTCATAAGCAAATCAGAAGTACACAAACTAGTTTAACCCTGATTTAGAGTAAACCCTAATTCCTATAAAATGAAGCATGCTTACTATATAATTACTTTTTCTTGAGCGTCCCTGACTCAGCCTGTTTGTTTTCCAGCTTTGCCCCTCGGCCATGCTTGCAACATACTGGCCCATGTAGCTCTGTGTATCCTAAGGTAGAGGGCTCCAGGAATATCCATTCCCTCTCCTTCTCCTCTCATTAGCTAAAAGGAGTCTTTGTCACACTGCAGTTTCACCAATGATCCCAGCAATATGTCCAGCTCTAGAACTTGGTCACTACATCAGATGGAGAATCTACTTTCCCTCCCCTGGAACCTGTCTGAACCAATGGAGTACCAGGAAGTGATACGGTACACACACTCCCTCTCCCTCCCCTCCCCCGCCCTCCTCCCCTCTCTCTGTCTCTCTGTCTCTGTCTCTGTCTCTCTGTCTCTGTCTCTGTCTCTCTCTCTCTCTCTCTCTCTCTCTCTCTCTCTCTCTCTCTCTCTCTCAGTGTGTGTGTGTGTGTGTGTGCTTCTCCCTTTCAAAGTTGCCCTTTGAAACCAGGCACCATGCTATGAGGAATTGCAGGCCACACGCAGAGATCACATGTAGATGCTCTGGCCCGGTGAAGGTCTCAGCTGACTTCTAAGCAAGCATTCAAATGCCTGCAGCACCCAGCCTTCCAATCTTCCCGCTGAGGCCCCAGACCTTATGGAGTACAGAGAAGCTATCCCCTCTTTGCTCTGTCCAAATTCCTGACCCAGAAAGTCCATAAGCATAATAAACAGTTGTTATATGCCACTAAGCTATGGGGTGATTTGTTACACAGCAATGAAAAACTGGAGCAAAGCCCAGCCCTTTCTTTTCCCTTCAACGAGCACCTGTTCTGACCACGCAGACCTGCCTCCTTCAACTGGTGACCCACGTTTTTCACAAACACTGGTTCCTCCAGATTGTTGGGGATGGACAGAAAGAGGTTTGGGTTCGGTGACAAAAGATAACTCTGGGAGGCAGCACAGTTCATGGAGAAAACAGAGAAATCAACATAAATATGGACCAAACAGCCTTGGTCTGCTGCATCTACTGAGTATATGTGAGGAGGACCATTCCCTCTCCGGCTTTCGTTTCCCCATCTGTAAGATGGCACTGATAACAAAGCCTGATTGTTGAGGTGCTTGTGAAGATGCAAGGGGCCCTCCGCCTGGTGCCTGCAAGGTCGTACATTAACACATATGCCCCACAGGACCTCTCTGCAGACACGGGGCTTCCACCCTTGCCGCCCTGCTACCTCACTCAGCACGGAGCCCAGGGCCTCACACACAGCAGGTCATTCAAAAGCATTAGGCACATGCTACAGACTAAGCAAAAAGGTCCAATCCTTTCACGGCTGTAAGGTACAGTGGTTAAGAGTGTGGTCCCTGGAACCTTTGGTCTGGGTTCAATGTCCAACTCTGTCAAGACCTGCTGGTGGCCTAAGGCAAGGCCTAAGGTGTTTCTTTACATGTAGAACACAGACAGAAACAGCACCTTCCTTGCAGGTTGCTTTAGAGTATCAGGAGCAACACTATGAATAACGCACTGCACATAGTAATTGCTTGCAAAGTGTCACTGAGTATGTAAACCTAGGAACAATCATCCAGCATAGGTAAGAGTACTATTTTATAAATGAGGAAACTGAGACCCTGAGAGAGTATAAAACTTGCCAACGGTCAGAAGCCTCTTGAGTAAGGGGAAGAGGTGGGATCCAAATCCAATTCCCTGTCCTTCTACCCAAGCCAAAGCTCTATGCACCTTAGCATTCTGCTTCCCCACATGCAAATCTAATGGAATCTTTTTTCTGCATTTAACTGGATGCAGAAAAAACAGCCCAGACATAACAGGGTTGTACCTCAGGAGCTTTCTGGGCATCACAGGATGGTAAGGCCAATGTCATAAGCCCTGCCTTTCAGCACAGTCAGCTCCTGTGGGTAAAATTAGCTCAGCTCTGCTCCAGTGCTGCCTGGAGCCCCAAAGCAAAATTCACCCCGGGCAAAGCACAACCTCACCTGACCCTCACTCTCAGGAAGGATCCCTCATGCAGCTCATTAAGGCCTGAGATGACTCATTTTGCTCTTTCCTGTCTCTGGCTGCTGAGGTCACCTCTCTGCTGTCCAGAAAGGCTGCTCTGAAGTAAAGATGCAAATGCAAGCAACCGTTCTATATTCCTTTCCTCCAAGGCAGCTCAAAAGCAAGGACTGGGGTGCCTGCCTGCCTTATCAGCTGTGTGCAGGGGAATGAAGCTCCCCCAAGTTATGCAATGCAGCTCAGGGACAAATGGCAGACACCAGCCCCAATGGATTGCAGTGGATTGCAAAGATTACCCTCCTTTTTCACTCTGCTGATGATGGTGTTGACCAGGGGACAGGAATTACTCAATGTTCTCAGATCCTATAGAACACAGAACACTGATGAGGGCCACTAGAGACACTCTGTGCCCTCCCACCTCGAAATCACCAGACCTAGAGGCCAGGCTCAAGTGTCCCCTGTTCTAGGACCCTCCCTGTTCACAGCCCTACCTGGCTGGAACTGCCATCACAAATCCCACGAGGTCTTATCTCTACCTTTCATTATTTAGCATTTATTTGTTCAACAAATACCTCTTGCACACCTCTTTTGGATTTGACAATGCAGAAATGAAAAGACTGACCTCTGCCCTTAGGAAAAAGCAGCCAAGTTCAACAAAATAGCATAGCATGATGGAAGTGGAGCTAACAGGGGTCAGAGCGGGTTTATCAGAGTAAACTCTCGAGAGGTATGGTACATGATAGCTACCCTGGTTGGGTGGGCTGTGGAGTGATGTTTCTGACAAAGAATCAGTAGGTGTTAAAACACGGAAGCTACAGAAAACCCAGATATATTCCAGGAGCACAGGCTTGTCTTAGAGATTGCAGGACGAGGACGGAAAGAGGCAGGCACTAAATCACACAGCATAAACGAATTTTCATATTTAGAATATGACTTTGGAAGAAGAACAAAGAAGTCAGTGGATACGGTGAAGAATAACAAAGGAAAACAGTTGACAACTGTGGAAACCTTCCCGGACAGGGATGTAGAGACCTGAACTGAGCAGGGTAGAAGAGAGGTGGGTAGGTTGACTGGGTAAGATCTGAGGATAACAGGATGCAAAGGTGTGGGAAGGGACAGGATATCCAGAAATCCCAGTTTGCAGGCTGGGGTGACTGAGTAGATACATGGCAATATCACCCACCAAGGTGATGATGTCCCAAGATACTCAGTCTCAGGTAACTAACATTTCCAGGCACTTACATACTATGAGCCTGGAGCTCAAGAGGTCCAAACAAGGTAACTACAAGCATCAGGACGTGAGTGCAAAGACGCAGAGATGACTGAAGACAAAGCTGTGCAATTCCTTCATCAATAGAATGAGCAAGAGCCAGCAAAGAAACAAGAGGCCAGAGAGGTGACGGACAAATGAAGGATGCCAAGGAAGCCACAGTAATACACCATGACAGTACCACACAGGCCAGATGACAGCACTGCTAAAAAGAAATGAAGTTGGCTTTAAAGACTTGGGTAAGAACAGCTTCCACCAGACTGAAATGAATTAAGTAGCCAAAAGAAGGATGTAAAGACAACTACAAAGGCAGACAAGGAAAGAGGAGGGGTGGTACACTGTTAGATAAGGGCACTCATAGAGTTCACTTCCTCCAAGGGACAAGAAGCTTCTAGACTGTGAGAAATCTAATTCAAGCCACATGTATAATTATTAATTTCCTAGCAGTCTCTTTTTAAAAAGTAAGAAACAAAGAGCTGGGGATGTAGCTCAGTTGCAGAGAGCACTTGCCTAGCATGTGCAAAGTCCTAGGTTCAGTCTCCAAAACAGAAAAAAAAAAAAAATGCTGTATATTGAGGATGTAGTGCTTGGTATGTGCCCAGCATACACAAGACCTTGGGTTTGATCTTCAGCACAAGGAAAAAAAACAGGAAAAAATTAATTTTAATAACATTTAACTCAATACATCCAAAATATCATTGCAAGAAGTAATCAACAGCATAAAATTTATTAATAAGACATTTTCATCTTTTTGAACTAGGTCTAAAATGAGTTGAGAATTTTACATTGACAGCACATCTTAATTTGAGCCAGCCACATTTCAAATTCTCAACTGCCACGTGTCATTCTGATTCGATGTTGATGAATCAGAGCTCAGCATGGTACCTGGCAGGCTGTATATTTTGTTTTCTTTAATATTATGAAATGAACAGATAGTTGAGTGGAAGGGAGGATGGATGCATTGTCATTTCATTGAGAAATTTAGTGAACTTTCCATGACTTCTTTTCCCTTATCAACTACCCTTTGAAGTTTCCAATTTTAGGTTTTATTATGAGTAAAGTCTTGATATCACTTAATATTAGCAGTGTAACTTCCATCTTCCTTCAAAAATTACAAACGTTGTCAATCTCTAATTTTTTAGTGGCAAACAATTCTTTCAAACACTACTCAGAAAACTACCATTCACATAGATCTCAGGCAGGTCACTTTATTTCAGAGCAAGCCTCAATTTTCTTTACCATAAAATGGGTATACAACTCCAAAACTGCATTTGTCATATGCCCACTGTAAAATGTGAAATAATGAAAATCCACACTCGTGGCTATCATAATCCATATAAACTTCTGTCGTAAACTTCAATCATGTCCGCATGTATGCAGACATATGTAAACAAATAAAACTATGTGGCTATGCCAGTATCAGTATTTAACTTCCAATATCACTTCTATCTCCCTTCTCCCTTCAAAAACCACAGGAGTTCTGCTCAATCTGATTTTCCTTGGGAAAACACCACTAGGTTTTCCCTGAGTCATCACGCATACTGGGAAGTTTGAAGAGGTGGATAAAGTTTGCCTACAAATTAGACTGGAAAGTTAGGAGCAAGACCCTAGCAAGGGTGAGGGCTCAGCTGCTCTTCTACTGAAACCACCAAAATGTCCTGCGTTCATGACATCACTGTCACCCAGTATTTACACTGCTTCTCCCCCACACACGACTTCTAAGAGCTGAGTGGCAATAGTGACTACATACAGTATTTGGTTTCATTCTGCTTTTTATTGTGCATGATACCCAGAAGTACTCTAGGGATGAGGGAAGGTGTACACATAAAGTGAGGACTCTTTAGGGACACAATTATCAAGTGCAGAGACAGAAATTAAGATAATCAACTTGCTTCTTTTGCTGATCAGAGTGACCATGAACAGATTTCACCAAAAAACTTCCTTCCATACTCCATGACTCTCTGACCTAGAATGAGGGCCACTCTGAAACGCGGGAGCTCATCTGACCATCCAGCACCTAATGTCATCAGCAAGGAAAGAAACAACAGAAACAAGAGGAAATGAAGGCCCAAAGATGGGTCCCAACATATAAGTGGTACAACTGAGCCATTAGTCAGAATCCAAATCTTTTGCTGAGTCCCTTGACTTAAAAAAAAAATCACCCACTGACTGAACCAACCAGACAAAATTATTGATGCATAGGTTGCAAAGTATAATTCTAGGAAAACTTTAAAAATAAACTCAGCTGTAAGTGCCATTTCACCCAAATTCTGTTATACCAGCAAAAGATATTGTTCCATTCGGTATTTCTCGGCCACACATTTTCCACAGCCAGTGGAGTTCTTGTGGCAAAGCACTCATCATAACCAGCCTCTACCAGACCACACATGCTAACGTGCCACCCCTGCACACCTGACCACACAACACAGCTAGAAGCTGTGCTCTAACCCACCGGGTCTTTTAAGAAAAACCACAATGCACTAACATATCGTGTCGTGGAAGGGCAGTGGAAGACAGCGCCAGTTTAGGAAATTCTGTTGTAGTTTAACAAACACTTATATGGCACTTGTATACTAAGCAATTTCCTACACACTTTACAAATACAGATTCATTTCCCCTTCCCAACAAGGCTATGAAGCAGCTATTGTTATCACTGTTCCCATTTTACAGATGAGGAAATGGAAGCACAGACACAGAGCTGGGCAGTGGCAGAAAATGAATCCGGGCAACCTGGCTCCAGATCTGTGTTCTTCACCACCACACTATGCTGCCACGTGGCTGGTTTTGTTTTTATGATTTGGAGGGAAGACAGCAGAACACCAACTTATTAAGGTACAGTAAGAAATAACAGCTGGGCACACACGGCATCCCACTATCCCAGCATGATCAGCACTCTCTCTTCCTAAAATGAAATCATAAGAGAGGCCAGATCTTAACCAGGAACCAGGTTATTGATTTACTCTGAGAAAGCCCTGTCACAAGACCAGAAATATGCAGCTCTGTGCGATCACCAGGTCCTGTCTTCATCAGCAGGTGAGTGAAAGTCAAGTCCCAGGGACTTGGAGGAGAAAAAGACTGCAACAGCCATCGTCTGGAGAAGAATTCCACAGAAGCACTGGGGAAGGGACTGAGGCTCACTGTCAAAGCTTAAAGAAAGAACTTTTGTCCTCCCTTTGCAGCAAAGGATACCATACGCTGCCTCCTGGTTTTGTCAGCAGCCACACTTCTATGCAAGGAAAAGACCTCGCTTCCTCATGGATGTCATGCAAATTCATGGGATAAAGAGGGATATGGCGTTAGGAATTCAGGCTTTGCAGTAAGATAAAGTTGAGCTCAAATCCTGTTCAGGCCATTGTGAGACTCCATGTGAGTCACTTCGACACACTGAGTTCTGATTTCCTAACCTATATAATGATGTGGGATAAAAATTCCTACCTCGTGGGGTTGCTGAAGGATTAGAGACAATGCTTGCAAACTGCCTAGCACGCAGTGCATGGTCGCTGTCATTTAAAATAAAAATGAAAACGGCCTCCACCTCCTCCCTGGATCCTTTCCTGACACTGTGCAAAGGATAAAAGAGATATGCTGCTCCTTCTTCTTTCTTCCCTGCTCTGTGAGTGGTCACCATGGTGTTCACAATCACCTAAATGCAAAGTCCCATAAGCTCCAGCCCATCGGCAGTAAACCCTGTGCTGATACACACTGGCATTCTTACCTACCATCACCCTTCTTCCTAGAAAGTTTTTACCAAACTCCTATTCATATTATGAACCCCTCTCTAGTACCACCAATCCTGTGAAACCTTTCCAAGCATTCCCTTTTTTATGCTTTATGCACATTAATTATTACACTGATGACACTGGAAGACAGTTGTGTAATCACATACAAGACCAGTATGCACCAGTACAGAGAGATACAGCTATACTGGTTACTAAAATATTTAAATATCTTCTTACCCATTGCTATTCAGCTTGTTTAGGGATTTCCAAGGGTCCTAGCACCATCCCAATTTTCCAGCCCCTCCCTTAGAATCTCTTGAGCCTCCCCATAACTGAACAATGAAAAGACTCTCCTTCAGCACAGAGTGCTATATACATTTATATATCACCTCTCTACACGGGTGTTGTATCTACTAAACTCAGACCTAGTGCTGTCTGGTGTCCTCCTGTCAGCTCATCCCAAGGTACAACCTTGCAGACTACTTTGTAAAAACGTAGCAGGCAACTCTATCACCCCCTACCTCCCCAAGCTGCCGTATTCCTTTGCTTAGGATGCTTCACTCTCTGAAATATGCATTTGTTTGCTTCCTTGTTGTCTCTCTTGGCCCTAGACTGCAGCAATAAGAGGCCCTGAACTCAGCTTGTCTCCTTCACCATCCAGAACAGAGCCCTTACATGGCTGGCGCCGAGGTCTCCCAGTGAGAATAGGAGCCGGTGCTCCACACCAAATGACACTCAAGCCATGCCTGCTTCTCTTTCTCCACCAGGTCCTGGCTGGGCTTCCTCCCTCCCCCAAAGGGCTCCTCCTCCTATCCATCACCTCTCCTTGCCTGCAGCTCCTAGGGCCACCAATACGCCCTTCTCCACCGCTGAAAGCGTCAGTCCCTCCTGCCTTTCTGGGGCAGGTGTCCACGAAGGGCAGAGCTCACAGCTGGAGCCAACCAGTCTCATGTCTGCAAGCTCTGACCTACTTCCCAGCCACACCGAAGCAGGTGACACCGCTCCTGATTCAGCAAGGTCTTTTTCCCCCTCCAGGTTATCTCAGACACAGGAGACAACACAAAATCACGCAGTCAGGAAGCACAGAGCGGAAGGGTCTACGAGACCGGCCCACCAGATGTAACCCTATTTTACAGATGATGGATCTGTGTTCCCAGAAAATGGCAGTGTTTCCAGCAGAAACATATCCCCAAGTTCCCCAAACATCAGAAGCAACAGCCTGGCCCCAACTAAATCCCAGGAAAGGGGCCTTCCTAGCATTTCCCCTCATCAGAGAAATTGTTCCTTATATCTTTGACTTTAAACACTTCCTGATTCCACTCTGGGCAAATTGTTTTTCTTCACTGTTAAATATACCACATGTCTCTATATGATGAAAAATTTCTGATTTCTATCCTCATGAAGTACAGTTTACACACAGAGACATAAAATTGCAAACATTTTAAATTATAAAGTAGGTGTAAGAAGACAGCAAGGACCTAAAAGCATGATGTCTAGAGTTGATTCTGCTATTAGCTACTTATGTGACATTAAATGAATCCTTCTTCTACCCAGAACCCCTGCTTCTCATGTTAGAACAGGACTGCTGGACCACATTCTCTCCAAGCTATTATATTCTGGAACAATGTTTCTCATCATCACCTCCAATAAAATTTATCACTGACTACCCAAAACAGTTAGACTTTATGCTCAAGAGTTTTCTATAGCGCAATCAGACATACATCCTTTAGTGTGTATCAGTATTCATCAACAAATTGGTAACCTTTTGAAAGACAAGGTCCTATTTTTCTCTAATCACGTCATACAGATTTCATAAGTAATCATACAGTCAGTGTTGCCAAACTAATGAAGTTTCATAATGCAATGAAACATACAACCACCTCTTTATGTATCAATACTTGTTTCCCATTACTGCAATTTCTTCACAGCAGTCCACTTATACTAAGAGCCTGCCATTCCTTAAATTCTCTTCTGATATTACCATGTGCAGAAGCAGTTGCAGATCTTGTAAAATATTCACAATGGGATTACCTCTTTGATTTCTAAGAATGAATCTGTTTTTTTCCAAAAGTCACTGAGAAACAATTCCAGGGAATAAAAGCGATGATCCAGTTGGAGATTATCATGCTGAATAATACTTGGCCCAAAAATGATTGCATAAAGTTTTCAGGTTATCACTGCCCCCTGACCCTAAGTCAGAAAGCCAGGGCTCACCCCAGAGGACTCCTTTAAAGTAGAGTGAAACTAAACTCAGTGGATTTTTATGCAGTACCAGATTTGCAATAAGTCACAATGTAGCTTCCTGAAGCTGCCAAGAAAACTAATGTGCTGATAAGAAAATTAATACTTAATTTTCTTCTCTCATTAAAAGAAATAAGATATCAAGCTCAAAAAAAAAAAGAAAGAAAAGAAAAGAAAAAAGAAAGAGGGCTGGTGAGATAGCTCAGGGGCATAAGCACCTGCCTGGCAAGCTCGAGGTCCTGAGTTTGACTCCCGGTACCCACATACGAAAAAAGGGCCAGTGATATCGCTCAGCAGCACGAGTGCCTGCTGGCGCACAAGGTCCTGAGTTCGACCCCCAGTACCCACAAAAAAAAAAAGAAAAAGAAAAAAGAAAGAATACTAGCCATGAAGTTTCAATGTAAAAATAAAACAAACCCAAACTTGTGACGATTTTGAAGAACTAGAGGAAAATTAGAAAGATCTATTAGATTTAATGTTAAGGGAAAGCTCAGTCCCCTGCGAGTGGCTTAAAGGTGGTGACCTCAGAACCCTAGAAAAGGAAATGAAACCACAAGACTTTGCCCTGCTTGGAGCCTGGTATTGAGCAATATTTACCTAGAAATCATCATGTAAATATTATTGATTGTTTTCAACTTTTGCAATCAAACCACGGACACAGCATAGATGACTTTATTATAGGTAAAAAAAGCACATACATGTACTTATATACATTTATCCAGAACTGACCCTGGAGAGGGGGCAAAGGTAATAAAAACATCCTGACACATTGAAGGGTAAAGCAGAGGGGAAAAGTGGAAGGAATTACCAACAAAAGGGTGGGCGAATGTGCTGTCAAAGCCGATACAGCAAGAAATTGGAATTCAGGTGTAGTATGAAACATATGAAGGAAACTAACCATTAAAGAGCACAAAAATAGTAATGTAACAGTCAAAAATTGGGGAATGGAAGGAGCAGTACAAATGGAGTACAAATAAGCTAATCCTCACTTATTCATAAAACAAAGTCAATAGGATATCTAAAACTAAAAACCCAATAAATAAAGATAGGAGCATATTATTTAGAGATTGGGCAATAACCAGTAGAAGAATTATAAACAAGAATAGTGACAAGTACTTGATTTTTGGGATGGGACTGCAACAGGAAGAGATGGGACAAGAAATTCTTGTTTTATTATAAACTCTTCTGTATTACTTTATTTTCTGTTGTGAACATTACTATGGCATCTTTTAAAATTAACAAGAACGTACTTCAAACTAGAGAATAATAACTATAGGCCAGTGAGATGGCTTAGCGGCGTAAGCGCCTGCCTTGCAAGAGCGAGGGCCTGAGTTCGACTCCCGGAACCCACATACGAAAAAGGGGCCGGTGATATCGCTCAGAGGCACGGGTGCCTGTTGGCGCACGAGGTCCTGAGGTCGACCCCCCGGTACCCACAAAAAAAAAAAAAAAAAGAGAATAATAACTACAAAGAGCATGACCCCAAGGGTTTTCTTTTGACGGGGTTTTCTTGGGAAAACTATTACAAAATGTCACTCGGAGATAACCAAATACCAATGAAGTCCCATTTTTAAACCGCCTGGCCCTCTTTTAAAAACTTCCTCCTCCCTGTTTTCTCCCCAAACTTTTTAACTCTCTCCTAACATCTTCCCATAAAATTTTGAACACTCTTTGCCCTTTGACTCCCTTTCACAGGCTTCAAAACCAAAAGCAGTTCCCAGCAAAAAATTGAAAATGTAAAGAATCCCTGAGGAAACCCCAAAATCAACAGACAGAGCAGGCTGCGCAGTGCAGTGGCCCAGAAGCCGCCAACGCCTGGGGCTCAGAGCTATATTTAGCAGCTGCTGAGCAGACAACAAGAACTCCTGTTCCCTGGAAAGGAGGTAATGAAAAGAGGCAGATTTAGGCCTGAGGTGGTAAGTCTCAAGGATCTGTGGCTCCCAGTAACCCCAACCTGCACCCTGGAGATGGAAATGGGAACCCGCAGGCCTAACATCCATTCCTAAGGAAGCTTCTTCTCTCCAAGCAGGTTTCCAAAGCCAAGGGAATGCCAGCTGTCCATCAGTTGATCCCTTGTTTTTCTTTCGGTCACTGCAGGTCCAGGGACAGGGCTCCCACTGTGCGCAGGGAGGGGAGAGATTAGTCAGACCCCAACCCTGACCTCAGCAGGCTGAAAGGCAATATGAGTAAGGCACTGAATCAAACATGAATCACATCGTGAGAGGATGAGGGGAGGCTGCTGCCGCTGGGGAACCTGGGAGATCACCCCGGAAATCCTGCAGAGGTTTGACCTGAAACAACAGAAATGACTCGCATATGTGAGGGAAAGGTGGCTTTCTCGAAGGTGGAAATCACAATAGTAAAGGCACAATGTCAGCAAACAGGAAAGGAGACTTATCCACTGTGGATGGAGTAAGGGCAGGTAGAGAAGACCAATGTTCAAGATTCTCACTTAATGGGTGCCTCCCATGTCCCAGCACAAATTTCTTATTTGTTTGTTTGTTTGTTTGTCTTTTAACAGCTCTGGGCATTGTGCCCAGGGCCTCGTGCATGCTAGCCAAACACTATCGCTGAGCTGCATCCCAACCCTTTTTAAAATTGTATTTTATCTTTCGTCGGCTCATGTTCCTGCTCCCCTACTGGACAGGGAGCTTCCTGTGGGAAAAGCCTCACACCTGGGACATCCCTGGGGTCCTGCTGTGCATGGTGCCTCACTGTCACCCAGAAACCCTAGCAGCACAGCTCTCCGAGCCATAGAAAATCAACTTCAGCATCTCACAAATGTCTTCCCATACATTTTGACCTAACATATTTTATTGGTCTGCCTAGATTATCTTATTAGATTTATAACATATTAGAATCCCTGATGTACTAGCACCCCAGAGGGATGTAATGCCAGTCAACTCCCCCCACTAAGTCCCCCACCAACAGGAGCCTTGGTTCAGTCCAAACACTTCCAATGACTAGCAGTCTTTTACTACCTGATATAGTCTACTCTCTTACCATGTGCCCTCACATACTGAATTCAACCTATCTCCATGGGCTTTTCGTTAAATCCCTAGGAGTAGCAGACCAGAGGGGATAAGCACAGCACCTGCTGGAGAAGCAGGATATCATGACTTTGAAATCAAGAGGAACTTGGCTGACATCTTTGCTTGCCAGTTGGGAAAAGTCACTAGGTCTCCGCCACTCTCCCTCCCTCCTGGTTGTTACAGGATTAAGGGAAATGATGCAGGCAGAATGCCCAGCACAGTGAGCATTCAATAAACGGCAGCCATCACGGTAATTAATTCTATTCCTGCTTCCCATTCCAGCCTGCCACGTAATCAGGGAACAAATCACATCCTTGGCCTATGAGGTCTGTTAGCCCTTCCATGGGACAGCTTTGCAAAGCCTCAGCCAATATGCCATTCCCTTTGCCACTGACTGGCCATGACCAGGAAGCAAGAGGCTGACCAGGGTTGCCATAAAATCCATGGCACTGAGGGCAGAGTAAAAAACAGGGAGAACACAGCATCTTTTGCTCCTGCCTTTAAGGGTGCCACCCACCACTCTGCAAAGGTGAAGACACCAGATGCCATGGCAGCTGCCTGGGTCACTTGGAGCAGTTGACATTGCTCCAAGCTCTCCATCATACCCCTAAAAGCAGGTACCAGGAAAGAGGACAAAGGTGGACAGTAAAAAGGCTACCTCGTGACTTGGTGTCTGTTCTCTAAAGCCCCGGCTGCCAGGGACTTGCGGTATTTGGTAAGTCAGGCTCAGATTTCTAAGGACAAGGTTGGAACCTCTTCACCCAGGACTACTTCCAACCCAACACTGCAGCCAGTAGGCAGCTCTAGTGCTGTGAACTGTGTCCTTGGGCAGACGGCACATGATCTAGTCCTGGCTTGGCTATTAAAATCTATACGATCTTGGAAGGCTCCCTAAACCCTGTGGCAGGCACCTTTCTCAACTGTACATCAGGATGCCTGCCTGTAGTGTTGGTTCCTTCATCAGCAACAGGAGAGACATTTTTCTTAGTACTCACAATCAGACCTATTTCTCAGATATTCTGATTCATGACTGCAGTTGCATTCTCTGATTCTGATGGTCAAGAATTTCTGGTCTTAAAGATCCCAACATCCCCTTCAGCTGAGCCCATCGTGCCTCACCACATATTCTCACCTGTAGAATAAGTGTGAAGAGCCCAGTAAGGCCGAACACATAGCAGATGCTAATGAAATGTTTGCTCCTTCTACCATCTACCCTCAGATAAGAGCAGTGTAGCCAAACAAGTCCCACTAGCCAAGAGGGTAGCTTGTGGCACACAGAAAGCAAACTGTGTTGGCTTTCCAGGCCTTTTCCTGAATTAATGAGTACCCACAATGCATCCACCAGAGGCGTGTAGGCATAGGAAGACTGGAGTGGGACACATGTAAATAAGTGCATGTCCAACAGAGAGGAGGTGAGCTCTAATGTGCATAGAAATCACTTGAGGGACGTGCAAAGATGCAGAGCCTGGTGTGTCACTGTAATTCTGCATTTTTAACAAGTCCCAAGTGATGCTAATGCTGCTGGCCCAAGAAACAAACCCTGAGCAGCAAAGTTCTGAACAAAGGCTTTTTTCAGCGGTAAATTTGCAGCCTAAAGCAACTTTCCATACAAATTCGCTGAGAACCTACTAAGTACCACTCAGGGAATGTGCTGTGCCACAAAGACAGAGATGAGTAAGACATGAAAGACAGAGATCTCAGCAAATATTCACCATAAAACATGCTTTAAACTCTGTATCAGAACCGTGGCCCCAGTGCCATGGCCATTCCAGTAGGAAGCGAGTAATTATATCTGGGCAGCACAAAACAGAAAACCATGAGGAAGAGTGATAAGGTAGTTACACTGCAGAGGAGAATAAAAATAGTATGTTCTGGATAATTCCACTTTTGAGGCTACAACCAGATCAGCAAACTATATTTGTACAACCTAGTAGCCAAGAATAGCTTTTATATTTTACTAAGAACCTAGGAGGAAAAAAAAAAGAGGGAAAAAAGGAAGAGACAGAGAAAGAAGATGAGGAGGAAGAAAAAAAAGAAAAATCAGAGACTATATATAGGCCTGCAGTGCCTAAAATATTTACTCTCTGGTCTTTTACAAAACGTGCTTGCCAAGCCTCGGGGTAGAAACTTAGGGAGAAATAAAATCAACAACACCAAATTCCACATGGGCTATTGCAAGTGACTACAGGTGAATTTTTTTCTCCTTTATACATTCTCAGAGGTTCCTAAATTTGTGCAACCACAAGAGTTGCCAAGATTGGCCACAATTTGAAATTAAGAATATTGCCCTAACAGCGATTTCCCTTTGTGCAATTTCAAATTCTAGTACTCTACCCTACAAAATAATGAGTCAACACGCAGTTCTGTAACGTGGATGTTCATCACTGTGCTGTGGACAATGACGAAGAACCAGAATCATTCTGTATTCACAAGATGGAAGAATATGCAGCCATCAAAAATCGCATGTGCCAAGGCTTCTTGGTTTCATGAGAAGGTGCTCGACCCCCATTGCTTGGTAAAATGGTGAGACACAAACGGGTACATACAGAAAGATTTCAAATCAGGACAATGCAAATGCATAAAACAATAATAAAAAGGAATTACCCATGAACGAATGTGAAAAATACAAACAGCGTTTGGCTCTAAAAAGTGAATTTATAAGTGCCTCTCATTTTGTTTTTTAGATGATTCAGAATTCTGTAAGAGTTTCTATTAAGAGCATACGACATAAAAATTCTTCACATAATAAAACTTGGGTTAGTTTCTCCCCTCAGTTCTTCCTGAAGGAGTCAGATGAGACTCAAAAGGAGGAAGGAGAAGACATCTGTGGTATGCTTCGAGGGATGAGCAGGCATTTTCCAGACAGAGGCCCTCAGGCCAGCTGGGAATCCTGAACTGCCATTCGAGCAGGTGACACAGAGGGACCAGCCGCACACACACAGGAGCTGCAGCAGGAGTGTGACTGGGCAAGGTTAGCTGATGGCAGGGTCGAGGTGTACACAGAGACGCGTTTGACCCACAGCCTTGGGGAGATGGGGAGAAGGAAGCAGGAGGCCAGCTGAGAAGCAGGAGGAACAAGGCTCCCCAGCGCCCTTAATCACAGCAGCATCAGGGATCACAGAGCCGTATGGGGCAGAGCAGGAAGAGAACTGTTAGTTCAAAGGCTTCCACCCATCTCCACACACAAAATGGTTCTCCTCAATTTTCTTCTGACAAGGCTGTGCATGTATTTGTATCTGGAAATAAAATTAGTCAGTAAGTCAATCGGCACCTTCTTATTGTCCAAGAACCACTACAGGGCCACTCTGATTTCGTTCCACAAGCAGACCCAACCAACCCTCTGTCACTGCACCAAGAGTTCTGACTGCGAGGCACAGGAGCCAGGCAGAGGACAAAACTTCAAAGGGCCACTCTCTGGCAAAGGACCAAAGGCAGATGAGAAAAAATGAGAAGAAAGTCTCCATCAAGAGACAGGCTGACTCCCATCCAAGTACTAACCAGGCCCGACCCTGCTTAGCTTCGGAGATCGGACGAGATCGGGCGCGTTCAGGGTGGTATGGCCGGTGAGATGGCTCAGCGGCTTAAGCGCCTGCCCGGCAAGCGCGAGGGCCCGAGTTCGACTCCCGGAGCCCACATACGAAAAAGGGGCCGGTGATATCGCTCAGCGGCACGGGCGCCTGCTGGCGCGCGAAGTCCTGAGGTCGGCGCCCGGTACCCACAAAAAAAAAAAAAAAAAAAAAAAAAAAAGGAGACAGGCTGAAAACTAGCTGTTAGGCTCACTGGCTGTGAGGTGAGACACAGCCGGGCCGTCCCTTCTTGCGGTTGGTGGTCAGAATCTTGGAGGAAACCAGATGCTGCAGAAAGGCTCCGCCGACGCCCACTCATGGCTGAATTCCTAACAGGATAAGGAAAGGGGTTCCGGTAAACGAAAAGGAATGCTGCTGGCTGGAGACACTCACACCTCTCAAGAGGGCTTTAAATGGAAATATGAGAGCAAGAGAAGAAAACCTAAGTACAGAAAATGTACCAGGCAAACAAGTGTGCCCCAGATACAGGATCACAGGGAACCACGGGAGAGAGGACGTGGATGGCCCTCCAAACCCCTAGGTGGGGTTTGAATGGATGGCTGAGTTTAGGGGCCTGTGAGGAGCCCACAGAGGTATGATGGAGGGCTGCCCATCAGACTTACACATATGGGCCAACTCTCTCTGCTCCACTGAGAAGTCGGGAGTCAACACAAATGAGGGAAGATTCAATGCACTGTCTTCAGGGGTGGTAAAGTCAAAAGCCTTGGGTGCGGCATGCTTCTATGATAAGAGGGAACCAAAGGATTGTGGCTGTGTAGGCCCTGCATGGATGCTTTCAACCTCTCTGTCTCTCTCTCTTAACACACCTGCCTGTCCACAGCACCATCCATCTGCAATGCTGATGGACTCTCTCTACCACTCTGCTGCTGGAAAACTTCTTCCTCCTACTGCACACAGACATCCATGCTACCATATTTCACCCACTGCCCCAGTTTGGTTTGCATGTCTGTTTCCTGTGCTGACCACAACCTCCTAGATAACCATGAAATAGCAGGCAGTAAGAATAGAGCCAATAATCGTATTGTCTCTCTAGTATGAGAAACTGAAAGAGTAAATAAGATCCAAAATGTACAATACACACGGTGAATCAAAAAGAAACTGGTCAATAAGAAAGAGAGACTGGAATGGGGAAAAGAAAGAAGGGAAAGGGAAAAAAAATTGTATATGTATATAAGATGGTTAAGATAGATACACTACCAGTTTTACTTAGTTCATTGAAGAGTAAGGTGAGCCAATAATGTTTGGACAATTGAATGCTAATGTCTGGTATCCTGAATAACTAACTTAAAGATAATAATACGTAATGCACTGACCATTGTTACCCTCATACTATGTTGTTTTGAAAATTTGTTCTTTTTTTGATTTGTTTTGTTTTTTCTTCTCTTTAAAAGAAAAAAAAGAAAAAAAAAAAAAAGAATAGAGCCAATAAGTATCAGCGCTCCACAAGTTGGCTGTTAATCTCCTCTTGCAAAAAGCAGAACATCTTGCTCAAACAAGCTAACAGTGTGGCACAAAGTCAATGGAATCACAGAGGTAAATGCTTGCTAGGGGTTTAACTCTGACCAAGGAAGAGTGGTTGCATAAAGTGGATAGAAGGCAAACACTGGGAGAATGCAACTGTCTCGTCTTGAGTTACAATCTGAAGACAGGGAGATTCCAAGATTTTGGAAAGCAAACAGAAGCCAGCAGCGAGCAGAGGCCCAAGGATGGTCCCTGGAAAATAGAAAAGAGGTAGATGGAGAAACGTGGGCCATCAGCCTAAGTGGGGTTCCATGTGGGAGGGGAACTACAATTGCCAGAGAGAAAGGAGGTAAGGACTGGGAGAGGCACTTCCCTGGACTGGGGATATGTGGTACCCTCCACTGGAGCCACATTCCCAGGGTGCCACACTCTCCCCATCTGTGAAATAAGCCAAACACCTGAGGTCTCAATGCTGCTGGCTATGAAGTGCCAAGAATGCCTGGAAACTCTGGGAATTCCATCAGAGCCCTGACATCCCATCCCAACGAGACCACAACAGCCTCACTCTTCTGGTATTTTTAACCAAGCGTGCTGCCATCTTAGCCTCCAGACCGTGCAGGCCCGCCCTGGACAGGAAGCTCTATGGACAGGAACAAGAATGTGCACCTAATGGGCCAACTCTTGGCACCCTTCCCATGAGCTCTCAAACACGACACACTGGCGCGCACACTCGCACCCTCCCAGGGTCTCTGTCCTGCCTCGGGCAGCAGCCGTCACAGTCCTCCCCTGGGAAGTCTTTCCAGAGTCCTCTGAGCAGCTCCATCTCTCCACCCCTCATATGTCTCCAGCTTTTTGGTGCACTTCCCTGCACCTTTTTTTTTTTTTTTTAAATATGAAGCACCTTCCCACAGCCAAGTTCTTTAATTTCAACCCAGACAGAATAGGAATCTGCCTCATGACATCAGTCCAAAGCACACACCACTGCCCTAGCCAACCCCCCAGCAGTGTTCCAAAGCTAATATCTGCCTCACTTCATCCAGCTCTCTCTCCAAGTGGGAGCTCTGGGTACCTGAAACTCAGCACCTGCCTGGGAAATTCCACTTCCTCTTCATTTCCACCCTGCCTTTCACTGGCTACTACTCTTCTGCTGCCTAGTCTACATCTACTCACTTCAAATTACATCTCGGAGAGATCAGGTGACTTATTCAAGACCACACAGCTAATACGTGACAAAGCTGAGGCTTGATCCCAAGCCTTGATACTAATCCTAAACCTCGTGTTTGTCCCACTAAATCTCACTGACCTCATCCTGTCACACTGCCCAGTGGAGTTGTGCCTGTAATAAAAGCCAAATTTACAGTGTGCACACAGAGGTCAGAGACAGGGCTAAAGCTTTACCCATAGCTCTAGAAGGTGAGACTGTCCTTGTTTTCCGATGAGGAAATGAACAAGCAATTACACAGAGTCTGCCTCCTTGAGCCCATTTTCTTAGAGTAACAGTGCTATACCACATGTAGTCCAAACGCAATTCCGAGCACACAGCAGTCGTCAATAAACATGGGTTAACTGAACAACAACAAAAGAATTAGTTTGATGGAGCCAAATGAAAGACTCTAAAAGCTAAGACTGTGACCAGATCAGGCAAAGCTGGAGAAGCCAGTTACCACTCTGAAGTACCAATACTGTTTCCGTACGATGGCTCTTGGCAGCGTGCCACACTCTGAGTCAGGACTTCTGGGATGTTTCTTAGCTGACCTGGCAGGTTGCATGACTCTAGTCAAGTCCTTTCCACCAAACTTCTAAGTCTCATTTCCCTATTTATTACTTTAAGAAGGGGGAAAAGGGAGCGGGGAGCCAGCAGCTGGACTAGATCTGTGGTTCTCATCAGCACTGGTCACGGTGGTGAGCTGATTAGAAATGCAAATTCCTGGGCCTGCCTGTCTGCCACATAGAGGCTCTGGATGGAGCCCAGCAAACCTGCCAGGAGGACACTGATGCTGCTTTGATCCCTCCAGCTCCACCACTCTGAGAGCTTTAAGCTTCTTCCATTCAACATCATCAGACTCCTCCCATCTTGCCACTCTGACTTCGATCTGGCGTGAGCTTAAGTCAGCTGGCCCGCTCATGGAGTCACATCTGACACTTCCTCCTGTGATTAATACAGAAGCCCCTGAGACACAGGTGGCTTACTCCACTGCACTTCTTTTCTGCATTTACCACCTCAGCGGTACACACACTGTCACTATATTAAAAAAGAAAAATCATGAGCAAGAACGCTCAACCAGGAATGCTATCTTTAAAAAAAAATTAAAAAGGGGGCAACCCTGAGGCAAATGCTCTATACTCTAAGGAACAGGGTCTACGCCCAGTGATCTCTCCAGCAGAAACCCAGCTGAATGGATGAGAGAACATCTGCTTTGTATGCCAGAGAGGCCTGCAGACGAAACAAATCATTTCTTGCTTGTTCCATACGTGTTAAAAGAGTTTACAAGCATGAAAATGCATCACAAAGGTACTACTCTCTCTGTGCAGACTATCAACAAATGGACTATTCACTGCTACAACTCTGACACTGGGCCTGAAACTGCTGTGGAATGAATGAATGAATGAATGAGTGTCTTCTCAGTGTTGGTACTGGGAGATGTAGAAAAAAACAAGTTAAATTCTATTATAAGGGAACCAAGCTTGAGTCATGTGGACAATGTCAAACCTGTCCACCCAATCACCCATCCATTCTATAAATGTGCATTACGTGTCAGCCAAATTCCTCAGTGTCAAGCAGGCAGTACAGAAAAAGGGCCTTGAAGATCATACAGGAAGTGACTGCTTCCTGCTCAGGGTGGAAGGATGACCTATTTGGATTCAAACAGGTGACGATGGTGAGGAAGGTAATCCAAACTGAGGAAATGCTGGCACAAAATGGAGATGAATTTCCAAAAGTCAGTAGGTCCCATTCGACAAGACCATAAACAACTGATAAGGAAGATACACAGAGGGCTAACTGCCCAGATTCTGCCCTTCAAGGCCCTCAGCTCCTCCCTGCTTCCCTACTGGCTGGAGCTGTCCCCGCCCCCACCTCTCCCACAGGGAGCTTGGGGCTGCACCTGCTGTCTCCCTGCTTCCCAGCTCAGCTCCCTGCCATTCCTCCCCAGCTGCCTCCTGCACGTTTTTCCCCCCCCCCCGGTTTTGGTGCCATCGCAGGCTGCACCATACTCACTATGCCATGTCTTTACACTTCTGTTTTCTGTAATTTATAAAACACATACTGCCCACGAGTTTGTATTTTTAATTCCTGTAAGTTTTGGGATCCAATTTGTGTGAAAGTCAGACTACAACATAATGTAGTATTGTATGATAAAAGCCTCCAAGAATAAAAACAGACAGTATATCCTGCTTATCGGAAATTCCAACACTGGTTCTGCTCCCGAGCATCACAGATTTCCTTATGAATGACTAGTCTTTGTTGTGCATCAGCTTGTCCCAGTTTTCTTGAAGTAAGGTCTAAGGACAAAGTTTCCTAATTTCCAAGGCTTCCTTTTTCAAACATCTGTTGAGGACCTACTGTGTTCTGGGCTGTGTTAAATGTGAACGCTTCAGCTCACTTAATTTCATGAAGTAATAGGATGGTACTTCCTGAGTAACTGTAAGGTATCTCTGATCACTGAACTCACTTTATAGATAAGGAAAATAGTGGAAGAGCTTGGATCCAAACCCAGGTTTCTGGAAGTTCTTGATTGTTGCTCATTCATTCAACAACAGAGTCAGCATCAGGTTCTCCAAGATCCTTTCCTGATCTTCTCTAAAAGTCCAGCTTCTTCTACCATTGTTATTCTATTTCGAGGGCCCTCACACTCCTCCTCTAAAAAGAAGGTGGTACCATGGTGATTTTAAGCCCTGCTTCTCCAAAGTCATTCAGGGAGGAAAAAGCAGGGACAGGAAGAAAAGTGGGTCCCATCCTCCACCACGTCATCCACAGCCACTCCAATTTAGTGGTTCAGCACTACAGATTGTAACAGGCTCTCCCACAGAGAAGCCTTCACTGACTAGCAAAGGAAAGGAAAGCCTTAAAACCACTCTAGACTGGGTCTCCAGACTAAGTCCTGGAACAGAAACCCAGAAGTAGATGGAAAAACTGGTGAAATTTAAATAGTCTGGAGTGTAGTTCATAGGACCGTACCAATGTCACTTCTTAGTTTTGACAAATGTACCACAATAATGCAAGATGCAAAACAATGAAGAACACTGGGTGTGGGTTGTGCAGAAATTCTCCATCCAACCTTCACAACTTCTCTGTACACCTGAAATTATTCCAAAAATAAAAGTTCATTTACAGAGAAAACAATAAAGAGGCTATTCATCTAGATGACCTCTAATACCCAAACAGAGCTAGAAAGGGAAAAGAAATGAAGAAAGAAGAACTATCCAACTGAGTAAGGAGACAGAAAACCTATAGCAGTGAGGGTGTAGAAGAGATAACTTTGGTGGGAAAGGAGAAGGAGATATGTCTAAGAAGCAACAGGAAATGTAAAGAAACTGAATCCAGGGTCCTAATGGTACATCCAGCCTACTACTAACATCTCATAGATGGATACACCGAGACTCAGATAGTGGAAACCTCATGGCTAAAATGGAATCAGAAATAAAACGAGATCTTCATGCTCCTTTGCCTGTGCCCCTCTCCATACAGATATGGAAAGCAGGTGGATATTGTTGAAAAACTCTAAAAGAATACAGCCCAAGATATGGTGGACCAGACTTGTAGATTGTCCTCCATCTCATCTAGCATATCCCATCTGCTCATTGCTACTGGAGAGAGAACATAGGTAGCATTATTTGAAATGAAGTGCACAAAAAGAAAATGCAAAAGGGTATTTTGGCTTAGATGAAAAGGATGATACAGATGGAGAAGAATGAAAAATGAAGGCACAGGTGACTCACCAGAATAAAGGAAGCAAGGGAGGAAGGAAAGGCAGAGGATGAGGTATCTGAAAGTAGACCAGTTAGAAGGAAGCATCCGTGAAGCAGCCAAGATACTCTGAAGAAAGACTGAGAGTCCAAAGGCAGAGGCTGTGCCCCAGACAAAGCACCAGAATGCTCTATAAAAGGGAATCGATGATCCGTGTTGCAGATGGGAGCTCAGTTGGAACAAAACTGAAAGCAGCAAGTTCTGCACCCAAAAGTCCCCTGCTTCTCACCTCTCTGGGTTCAGACTATAACAAGAACTGGTCTAAGCCATATCAGTGGGGGGGTGGGGTCCCAAGAGTAGATTACGTCAGAATGTTACTGTTAATCTGTTCCTGGTGACTCTTTGGCCACCCTCCAGGCCACTCTGCTTATGCACCGTCCTCCTCCACACACCCACCATTTTTCCATGAAGATAGCTGCCCTGAATCCACAACTGCACCCCATCCCCAGGTCCTTAAGTCTGAAGCCTCCCTCCTTGTCTGCACGCCTTTTAAGCCAAGTAAAATGTCTTGCTTCCGTAACATTGCTGCTAGGGTAAGTGGCTGCACACCCCTTTTCAACTGCAAAAAGCTGGCAGACAGATCCACAGCCCACTGCAGCTTTTCTAAAAGCATACTAAATTTCTAACCCCGAAAACGGAACTGCAAAAAAAGGGCAAGGGGAAATGCAGGGTTGTATGATCAAATAATTTTGGGAAACAAACCTCTTGGCAGGGTTACAATATTCATTAGTTTACTAAAAACTCCAGTAAACATCCATGGTAGTCTGCATCCAGCCTTGGATGAGTAAGAAGCCACTGATGCAGGGTTCATTCTTAGGTTCTTTAGAAAGGAGTACATGCTATGGAGGTTGGGTAGATCAGATGTGTGCATAGAGAATGGCTGATGAGCCCAAACACAGATACATGTGTCTTCTTAGCACGTAGGATGTGAACAGCTAACAGTGAAGTTTGGTAATATCACAAAACTGAGTTCCTAGAATGAACTGTTAGCTTGTGTCTGGAAGACTTGACTTTATTTTGCAGTAAATAAGATACAAAGTAGGTACTCGCAACTCATTTAACGAATGAGTTAATTGAATAAGTTGTATGATCACTTCATTGAATAAGTTGTATGACCCCAATAAATATCGTTGTTATCTATGCAAAAAAAGTTCCATGATAAAGATACCCATTTAATTTTGCTTAATTGGACTTTGCAAGCTTACACAGACTCACAGGGTCACAGCATTCCAAGGGAGTGCCACGTGTCCTACTGAAAAGCAGGGATCTTGTCTGAATCACTGTGCTACCCACAACGCTCACCAAAGGACCCTACACACTGCAGGACCTATGAATGAACTAAGCCCAGTCTTCACCTTTAGATAAGAAAATGAAACCTAAAAGATCAAGGTGGCCTCCTCTGTTTCTTCTTCAGTGTTTAAAAGACCTCTTGTACAAAGAATGCACTCAACAATTCTTGGAAAATGGAATGGAACAGAACAAAACAGAAAGGAAAGGTTTTTTCAGATGGGCAGTCAGTCATGCCTATATAGTACTTCAATCAAAAGTTCCCATAACATGCCTCTTCTCCTCCGTTACCCAAGTTTGGTGTCAACCTAAAGAAAATGAAGTTGACAGGTCAGAAAAGGAAAGCCACCCTTTGGGATGAGCAATGGAGGGAGTGGTGTGTGCAAACAGATGAGGATAAACAAGACCTATCTGTATCTAATTTAGACTTAATAAAGATAGTTTGCCGAATGTTAATTAAATACTCAGTGGTTGTTACTAACTACGGTGATTAACTTAATTTTAAATTAAATAAGCAATAAATGCTTAACTGGAGTTCTATTAAATTTTACCCAGCAAGTGAGGAATATGAGGCTCTTAATTGACTTTAAACAAGATAGTTATGGCAAGTTAGTTGAATTTTTATTATCTGAAGGTAACTGCCTTATTAAATCTAAATTGACTATTTTATTTGATGGGGAAATATGTCATCTGTCCTTCCCATTTACCAAAAACATGTCCAAAAAGACTCACAATTAGCCCAAGCTACTGCTTCAATATTAAGTTTGCTCATTTAAGAATAAAAGTGAATGAAAGCACCAGGGATGTCTAGGAAAGGACTACACACAAAAACAAAAGCCTGAAGAACCACATGACCACATATTCTAAATCAAAAATCAGGACTCCATTTTCCCAATGTAGACACAGTCTGGAGAGTTGTCTAACATCACAAAACTGGAATTCCAGGATGTCTCCCAGGTGTAAAAGGCTACTGATGCAGTAGCCTATTTTAAATCATCACTGTTAAAGTAAAGAGTTGGCTCTGCCATTGAATAAGCTGTATGACCCCAGGTAAGTAACCTCATTTTTCTAGGCCTCAGCTACCATACATGTTACATGGGGAGACTGAGTTGGAAATCGCTGACTCTATTCCATTTACATTTTTTCATAGTATGTCCTTGCAGACACTGCCTGGCCTGTAGTAGGTGCTCATTAAAGAATGAATAAAAGAATGAATAATGAATGTGGAAGTAAAGCGCAGCCAACTAAAACCTCTAACTAGTTTTAACCCTTTCTTACCAAGCTTCTCCAGCCTAGACCATTTTGAAATCTTGTCATCTGACAAATGACCTAAGGAGAAACACAAACCCTAAGCCACATGGGAATTTTTTCATTTTCCAAATAAATGCAAATTAAAGCAATAATGAAATATCACTTCTTACATATTGATTTAGCGAAGACAAATACAAGTTATAAAATTAAATCCTGCTGAAGATAAAGAGAAACAAGTTGAGTCACAGACGGCAAATGAGCCTGCAAATCAGCCCTCTTCCGGAGGCTGAACAGCAACTGGTATGAAAAGAAATAGGTGGGACTTTAGCCCGGCATGTTGGCACATGCCTGTAATCCCAGCACTTGGGAGGCTGAGGCAGGAGGATCACCACAAGTTCAAGGCCAGCCTGGACTACATAGTGATACCAAAAAAAAAAAAAAAAACAGCTTTAAAAACATGTGCAACCAGTCAATAAATACTTATTTAAGGCTGACTATGGCTGGTGGGCTGAGACACAGAACCCACTCACCAAAAAGGACAAACGATATTTTCCAGTGCCACAATGTGGCCAACCCTGGTGCTTTACTACACTGATCACAGAATTCCTTCCACAATCACGTGCCGTGAGAGGCACTATTATCCCCTTTCACAGGTGAGGAACCAGAGATTCTTGTGGATTAAGTAGCCAGTATAAGGTGATACAGCCAATGAGCAACAAAGCCACGATTTGAATCCGAAACCTAGTGACTCTCAAACCGTCCACGCAGTTGACGACATCCCTGGGGAGACAACCACAAAATACAAGAGAAAAAGGTAAAGCAAAGTTGAGGCACCAAAGAAATAACAATCTTTAAGGAATTGTGAAGAGGGGAATAAAACCCATCTGTCAATTGTCGCTTATCACTGCACGTTCTAACATACTGAATTGCATTTGATTTTTTAAAGTGAAATATAGCCTAGTATGGGTAATGGTGACACCAGGATTTACCAATTTTAACAAATTTTTGGTCACATTAAAAAAAAAACACACAAAACCAAATTAAAGAGCTTTTAAAAATAATAATATTAAGTGAAAAGAAACATTCTACACACACAAGAAAGAAGATGTATACTTTGGGGCAATTAAGATCAGGGTTATGGTCATGTAAGAGATCAAAGAAGTATTCGGGTAAAAACGCTGTGATGTTTCTTCTTTAATGTCTGAGTAAACATATTCTAAATGAGTTCTTTTTTTTTTTTTTTTTTTGGTGGGTACCGGGGGGTCGACCTCAGGACCTCGTGCGCCAGCAGGCGCCCGTGCCGCTGAGCGATATCACCGGCCCCTTTTTCATATGTGGGTTCCGGGAGTCGAACTGGGCAGGCGCTTAAGCCGCTGAGCCATCTCACCGCCCCCACCTAAATGAGTTCTTGCTCATTGTCTTTTGATAAGTCTAATGTTAAAGCACTCAACTTGTTATTAATGAAGATATTCTTCAAATTCAAGTACTTGTTTATTACTTCATTCACAGTATATTAATCGTTCACTCCCAGGTTCATTCAGCAAATGTTTGTTACATGTTTACCACTTATCAGGATCTGCAATGATTGCTGAGAATGGAAACATGAACAAAAGCTGCAGACTCAGAGACCTGCCCAGGAAGAACACAGGAAAAATTTGGTACTGTACTAACAGAAAACTGAAGTCCTGGCCCAACCTCAGCTAGCGGGGGTCCTGGGTAAGTCATTTCACCTTTCCCAGCCCCAAGGCCCTAGCAGTGAAAGTTGGTTGATAATTACCCCCGCCACCCTGGGATAGGTTGACTATAATTTGTAGGGAAACACCAGGTTAACTGTAAAGTCCAACCAATGCCATACTCTATGGAAAGTGCCACACTTTATTGGCAGGTCCCACTTTGATCAGGATCATGCAAGCTGGCCCGGGCCACAAAGATCTTCCTGGGGAGTACGTGAGTGTTCATTTACTGACATCAAAATAGCTATTCCCTCCCAAGGCTGCATGAACTATAGCCCGCCATTCTCAGGGCCCAATCCTGCATGTTTAGCTCTCTCTCTGCCTTTTGTCCAATTTGATTAAAATGATCCTGAGGAGCCAAATGGATAGAGGACCTTCAGATAAGTCTGCTACAAGTAGAAACTTTGCCCAGAAATTTAAAAAAAAAAGTCATGACTGATGGACTTTCTAGACCAGTCTTCAACCAAAGCCTGACTTTTCACTGTAACAGTTCCACCATCAGCCACTGCTTGAAAATCTTCAATGACTACAGATTCAGTATCTCCAAAGAGTCACTGCAACTGAGAATCAAAAAGGTCTCAAGCCAGGTATGGTAGCACACATCTGTAACCCCAGCACTCAGGAGGCTGAGGCAGGAAGATTACAGTTCACCTTGGCGTTATGCTGGGACCAGGCTGTGGGCTCTGCAGGTGTCACTTTCTCAGGGCCTGGATGTCTTCTCATGTAATATAAGAACACTGCACAAATTCTATTCTCCCTGTGAATCGTCGCTCAGGTCCATTGCCTCAGCTCTAATTCAGCTTTGCTTTTGGCTTGGCCCACGCTTTTGTATTATCTCTTAGTGTCCCCAGACCCTTCCCCTCCCATCCACCTTGCACCTTAATCAATTATTTTCCCAACCACAGATCCAATCATCCCAAGCATAGTCTCAGCAGGCCCTTCTTGCCTGCTTTGCGGTCCACCCCTCCTACTCCAGTTTGCCCAGGTCCCGTGCCACTTTCTAATGTCACGTCTCTCAGTCCCTGTTATTTCCCCCATATAAAGATCCTCTCCTCTGTTAGCCTTCCAACTTCCCACTCATCCTTCAATGTCCAATCAAATGTCCATATGTGAAGTTTCTCCATGTCCCCAGAACTTGTCACTATCCAGTCAGAACCATCGTATTTTTTAACATACCGTCCTGATTGCTAATATCACCTCCCAGAGCCAGAGATCACACAGCATCTGTGCTCTGATCCCCAAAACCCAAACTATGTTTCACTTTTCATTCACGGGTGCACCTGACACCTGCTGTCAGATGAATGATTACACAGATGCATCAAACTGATGAACAAATGTATCACAAATGTAGGGTGCACAAATGTAGGGTGTTGTTCAACTGTCATTACTCAGTCTCCAAGCGACACTGCTAAGCTACAGCTGAGAAGACTTCCAAGTGGAAATGACCAGTTACTGGAATGCTGACCTGTCTTTCACCTCAATCTAAAAAAAGGTGCTACTTACCTGCCTGGTCACTGCAGAGTTTACCTTTCCCATGAGTCAGGGAACACCCCGCCCTCTGGGTGGCAACTCCCTACTACAGTTCCTGAAAATGATTAGTTTTCATCCAAATGAGACAGGAGCTGCAGGTGCCAACTAGGCTGCTTTCTTCCTGGGAACTAAACAAGACCCATTTTCAATGGGAATTCACCAGAATTAGTTTAGGTGACTCTGATTACCTTCTGGCACTGAATTCAGTGCAGCCTTGGGCTTCCATAGTTAGAAATTATTATCAAGACAGGCCACTGCATGGAAATTAATAGATTCAGGAACCCAGAGAAAGTACACACGCAGACAGAGAATCAATCTCATTTCTTAACAAGTGGAAGCCAGAGCAATTTTGCCTGCCAATCGCATCTTGGCCTTCTTGGCTTTCCATGTCTCAGCCAGGGCCCAGCACATCTAACAAGCTTCTGCATGTGCTCCAGCAGACCTACATAATCCACTGGCACTCCATCCGAATCCTCCTCATGGCCCCTTCTTATATTCTAGCTATATACGGTACTAACATGTTGTCATTACACCTCATTAACTAAGTGCCTACAATCTGGGCATCATCTGTAAACGTCCTGAAGCTTTACTTTTATAAGCATAGTTCATTCAACAGATATTTCTTGAACACCCTCATCTAACAAAGATGGTAAATGCTGGTTGAGTTCTAGATTTAGTTCCTGGCCTTATGCACATCACTTACAATCCCTCATTCAGGACACACCTGTAAGGAAGGTGACCTATAATTTGTCCTCCTAATCAGAACATTTCTGAGAGCTAAAGGGAACACTACTGATAGATACTACCAGCGCACAGGCATAAACCGGGCTGTCTCAGGACAACCAGAAAGGACGGTCATTCTATTGTGAAGCAGGTACAGTCGCTTCAAACATTTTTATATGTAAGGAAATCTTAGGGAGACAAATTGGTCTTGTTTGTTTGTTTGTCTGTTTTTTCAGTACTAGGGATTGAACTCTGCTTTGCACACTGAGCTACATCCCAAGTCCTTGTGTGTGTGAGAGAGAAAGAGAGAGAGAGAGAGAGAGAGAGACTGGGTCTCACTAGTTGCCCAGGAGAGTCTCGAACTTGCACTCTTCCTGCCTCAGTCTCCCAGAGTGTTGGGACTGTAGTCTTGTAACAAAGAAATCCTTTAACATACAAAACAAGTTCTCTTAAAAATGCCAACGGGGTTGGTGGTAATTAGCTCAGTGGCAAAGCACTTGCCCAGCATGTGAGGCCCTGGGTTCAATTTCCAGCATCTCAAAAAAAAAAAAAAAAAGTCAGAGCCTTTGTACTCCATAAATCCTATGGCTATGTTCTCCTCACAGGGGAAGGACTGCAAGGCTGCAGCTGTGCTGCCGGTTGCTGGCTGAAGTAGCTAAGCAGTGTGGACACAGCTACCGAAGAAGCAGTGTGCATCCTGGGGCGGGGGGCGTGGGGGGCCCAAGCCACTTCTTCAAGGTCAGTGAGGCTGGCCTGTCTTGGTCTGAGGAAGAACCTTAGACTAGCTTTGCCCTTGGCCTACTTCGGGTTGTCCTGCCACCTGCAAGGCCACTGTCCAGCCATTCTGCTCTAGAGGAAAACCCCAGAGGATGAGAAAATGTAAACACCACAAAGACAAAACCAGACAGAGCGGGGTGGTCATGGAGGAAGAAGGGACACTGCACAGTCTTTCACTGGTGACACATTACCTCGCTGCAGAGCGTGGAAACGCCCACGGACGTCTGTGGCTCTCACCCCACCTTCCGTAGCACACTACTTGCAACCATAGTGCCTTCATCAATAAGAGGCCTAAGATGAGAACATCGGGAGGTGAAATAGAGCCTGCGACCACCTCGTGGGAGCCTCCTCTAGTAAAGGGCACCGCTAGGATGTGAACCTGGAGTTGACCAGATCTAAACCCCATGGTCCCCAGCCACAGGGAAGGGTGTCATCAACTGTATGGCAGATGCCACGTTAGGTACCCAGAATTGGCCACCTTTGCATACAACCTGGTCCTGTGGACACATGCATTAGTTTTTATAAGGCACTGTCATGGGAGTCTATCTGGATTTCAAAGCGCACTGTGATATATCACATGATACCTGTTTAAAGGTAACTGAGGCTCGGGCACGTTCCAGAACTCACATAAGAACACAGGGCTAATGGATGGCTCAAACACAGGTCTTCATTTTCCCTACACCCAAAACCACTGGTGATGGGACTGCCAAAATAATGGCGCGGTGAAGCCCAGACCTTCCAGCTCTACAGTCACACAGCCGAGTCTCAGTCTTGCATTCCGAAGCCTCAGACACAGGCAGCCAATGTGACAACTACATTCACACTAGTGGAATAGTAAGTTTCTTGCCTGAGTACAGGGCTCGCTGCAGATGTTCACATCAGCTCTCTCATCTCACTCACAGCACCAAAGGAGCGGAACAAGAGTTTGGGACACTGGACCCAAAGTCCAATGATCTCCCTGCCACTTCCAGCCTTGCGGCTGAGGGGTAGGTTTCCTCACCCCAAACTCTTGCCCACACCCTCTCTGAGACAAGACCACTTTTGCCTACCCACCCCTGGCATGCAACTGGGAATTAAGTAATAAAAACAACTGTAAAATACATTTGCCACATAAAAAGTGCTGTGGAGGCTATGAAATACTAATAGGTCCTGCAAGGTGGGTTGTGATGAGCAGGCTTAAAAAGGAAGGAAAAGACAGGAAGGAGGCTCTGCCTTGTAATATATCTAAGAGTGTTGGTTTAGGCAGGCAAAAATAAGTAAATATAAACAGAGAATCGCAGGAATAGGGACAGAGAGCTGTTACAAATAAGGAACCTCGCCGCTAATGCAGATCCAGTAGCTGGGTTCTAGCAAACAAGTGGCCGGTCTTGATGGCAGTAACACACTAAAAAAATCCCCAAACCACACACACACACACACGGACACGCACAATGCGCTCACAGAACCATCTTAATCACACTGTTTTCAAAGTATAAAGAGAAAGGTTCAAGCCTGAGACACAAGGATCTCCAAGTTATATCCAGTCACCAAGTTGTCCAAAGCAAAGCCCCCCTGGGGCTGGGAGGAGGGAAAGTGTCCGGAACTGCAGAAGCTGAGAATAAAAAAAAAAAAAAAAAAAAAAAAAACACCTTGACAAGACGACTGGCCTGGTAATGAGAGCCTGGTGGGACTGAACAAGTCTGTCCCTTTCTCAGGACCTCAGTTTCCTCATCTGTATCATGAGGGGCCAGATCACGCACGACTGCCAAGGCCCCAGCACACACTTGAAAGGAAGGAACTCCAGCTTGGAGCTTCTACTGGTCAAATGCTTTGCTGCCCAGAAAATCATTTTTTGCAGACTGACAAGCCAGTCAATAATTAGGACAAGAGCAGGAGCTAAGCTACTCCATATGATTCCAACAGCAAATAGGAATCTGTTTTTCCCTCTCCTGACCCTACTCCTGTGATACAGCTCATGTCCTCTGTCCTGGAACTTTCCGGTAGCCTCACCAGCAGGGTCCCGGCGATGATCTTGACCTGCGATCACTCTGCCACCAAAGCTCTCTGAAACACACAACTGCACGGCCCTCCTTTGCTCAAACGGTAATAAGAGCCCCTCCCTCCACACCTCTAGCAGTCTTTCACTCGAGCTACCAGCCTCTCTCACAGTGATCTCCAAACACATTTTTCTATTCCCAGAACATTCCTAGACCTCGGGCCTGTGCACACGCATCAGGGTCTCTCTGCCTGAAAAGCCCTTTTACCCCCGTCTACCATGAGAATGCCTACTCACTCCTCAAAACCCAATCCAAACATCTTCTTTTCCATAACCACTCACCAGTTCTTCCAGGTTGTTAGTCCTCTGCTCATCACTTTTTTACAACAGGCAGAGGCAGAGCAGCTGTGAACTCCGGGTAGAGGAAACAGCAAAAGTAAAGGCATGGATTAAGAAAACGGAGGCTGTTCAAGGACAACCCAACTACCTGGTGGTATATGGGGAAAAACAAAAGAGCAGCTGCACCTTAGTTATCCCTAGCACAGCTAATCCAGCAGCCCTCAACCCTGCGCTCCAGTCCTCTACCTTCACCCTGCTGATGGTTCTACCCGGGTCACCTTGGCAGCTACAGCACCAGCGATTCTCAACCCAGCCCTGGGTCTCCACAGGCCCAAGGGTCTGGGAAGTAAGAACAGTCGAACAGTCTCCCTCCCCTAAGACTGCTATCCTGTGGGTTCGGTGAACTACGTCACACCCCAGCTTCACATAGCAAATATTTCCAGAGTGCCTACCATGCGCCAGGCACTCTTCTGAGCACCAAGAATAGGACCACGGAAGAAGTAAACATCTTTGTAATCCTCAAGCAGTTTATTTTAAAGGAGAACGGAGGTGTAACACCCTGGTGATGCATGCCTGTGGTCTCAGCTACTCAGGAGGCTGAAGCAGGAAGATAGCAAGTTTGAGGCCAGCCTGGGCAAAGATACCATCTCACAACAAAATAAATGAATAAATAAGTAAATATTTAAAAAGATAAAGTACATGGGAAATAGAAAAGCAAATAGGTAAAGGTGGAGTAGTAATTCTTGCTGTCAATAAACACTGCTCATTCACTTAACAAATAGCTGATAAACATCTTCAGGGCACCAAAGATGAAAGAGGTTCAAAGAAAATCAAGGTTTCATTCATTTTGCCAGGTGTTATTCCTGGGGTCTGTCTCCTCTACCCAAAGAGTAAGCAGCTCATTCATGCTACTATCTGTGAGTCATCAAAATGCAAATGACCCACCTGAGGCAGTTAGATGGTAGGAAGGACAGTAGCTGATCCCTGAGTCCAGAGTCAGAAAGCTTTCTGGGAGGAAGGGATCGATATAATCCAGATAAAGGCAGGATCCAACCAGAGGGATCTGAGTCAACTCCAGAGTGCACCTACTACTGCTTCAGGAGCTGTAAAGTCAAGGGTGAGGACTGAGATCGGGATTTCCATCCCTTTATTTTACTGCCCCAACAGGGGACTGGGGAAGGAGGTATTGTGAAGAGGGGCAGATGATCTGCAGCAAGGTGAGGTCCTCTCCAAGTAGGTTTAGAGAGAGAAGACACCCAAAACTAAACTGGAAGTGGGCGAGGAAGCATCCAGAAAGAGGAGGGGCTGGGACAGCACTTGTGTGGAACTGAGAAGCCTGTTTACCCAGCTAAATCATCAACTGTGATCCCACCACATCCCAGTGAATGTGAGCTGAATTAAATACCAGAGAACAATGCTGAAGAACAATACTGGTTTGAATTTTTCTTGCTCGTGGCCATTGAAAATGGTAAAGAAACTATAGATTGGCCAAGAGCTCAAACTCAGCCATGTCACTCAGTTGTGTAACTTTATTTCACCAAATTCATTATTTCCATCTGCACAATGAGACTAACAGTCATCATATTAGTCCATATTCCAATACTATAACTTAATAACTGAAGCTAGGGAACTTCATAAAGAAAGGAGATTTATTTATTTTAGCTCACAGTTCTGTTGGCTCAAGGGCTTGGTGTGGCTTTGGTGAAGGCCCCAAAATGGTGGGAACACACATGGGAAGGAGAGCAACCACAAGGACAGACAGGAAGTCAAAGAATGACTCAGGTCAGGCTTGCTCTTCCTAACAACCCACTCTCAGAACTCACTCAGGATTCCTGGCAACTACCTTAACTCCTTCCAGGACAGGCCTTAAAGACCTAAGGACCACCTGCTGGGACCCCCTCCTCTCTCACATCCCATCGGCAAGGACCAAGACTTCAACACATGGACCTTTGTTGGCCAAACCACATCCAAGTGACCACAGCAGTCAGAAAACCTACTTTCACAAATATGGCAATTACATAAGCATATGGTAACCACTCAAAAATGTTTGAAATTCTATTAGTAAGAAAAAAATGAGAGGAAAATAAACATTTTCTAGCCTCAACTTTATGGTTTACTGGCTTCTAAGCTTTAATGCCATTAACCCTCAGCCAGCCACCTACCACCATCTTGTGTCTGTGGTCCAAATCAGGAATGTACTAGCCATTTCCTCCATGCCTCGGGGCAGCTACAGGGACTCCCCACACACTGCCATTCCTTCCATCAGCCCTTCCCTCCCCACTTCTGTAGAGTCTCATAGGCACCTTCAAGCCCTTGGATTTCCACCCAGATCCTAGCTTCCCGCACACGGTAATTAGTGGCACTTCATCCCCCTCTTCCTCACCTTCAGCAAGTTTCTTCTAGCAAGGTTCTTTCAGCAAAGTGCAGCATTCCAAAGCCATATTCCAGGAAAAGTCTCCACCCAGCAATGCACATACCCAGCTCTCAGGGTGCAATTACTGCCCTGGGTCAAAGTCTCAGGTTCACTCCTCTGGTTACTAAGTGTTACTATGCCTCCTGCATTATCACCAAATACTTAATCCCACAGAGATGGTTCCAGAACCCCTGCCCAATCTGGCTCTCCTGTGAATCGCACATCTCTAAAGAACCAGTTAGAAGTCCCTATATAGTCCATGAAGAAAATGTAAACCTTACTTAGCAAAAAAAAAAAAGGAAATGCCCTCCTTTTTCTCCACTTCCCACAGCTCTCTTCATACCGGCCATTCGCAGCACAGCCTGGCAAGGTACAGAGCCACACGGCTGTCATCCTAGCTCCTCAGTTACTCAGGAGGCTGAGGCCGAGGGGTTGCAAGTTCAAAAGCAGCCTGTATAGCTTAGTGAGATCCTGGCTGAAAGCAAAAAAAATAAAGAGCTGGGGGTGGAGCTTAGTGCATGGGGGACCAGCCTGGAAGATAAATGACCTTCTTCCCGGTATCTGCATAAGCTACTAGTTTGCCCAGCAGATCTTTCTGTCGCCTGTTCTTAGACTTGTGCAACCCCTACCTAGCCCTAGAGATTCAGTGCATACAGCACATAATCTTCAACGGCTTCCCTGAGGCTGTCCACGCTCGGTGCGGAGCAGCCGACACGGACCCTGTAACAGCAGTTCACACGCTGACCCCCTCCACGCGCATGCACCAGAGACCCCTCGCTCCTTATCTCTGTACTCCTAGGGCCTACCCGGGCCACTCAAGAATATGTGCGCTTTGTGCACTGCTCTTCTTTCTGTGTGAAAGAGCGGCATCTCCAACCTCTGGTTTCACCTGCCAGTTTCTATCGCCCTGTCTTTTTTCTATTGGATGCAGCACAATTCTGGCATAAGAGGACTTCCAAATCCTCACGAGGTACATTGTCCTTGACCAAGACCCCTCATGGTTCCGACACCTTCAGCCATCATTCTGAAAGCAAATCCAATCTGATTCCTCCCCTTTCCCAACTAACCCACATCGTTTATACAGTGGGTAAAGCCTCATGTTACCATCAAGGGTCAAAGTTGGGTTTGTAATTTTGAGTGCATCCATAGTGAGCCACGTAACCTTGGGCAAGAGAAGGTAAAGTCGCCAGGCTTAATTCTCAAAGGATATCCGAGATTCAAATGGAATAGCTGATGGAAAAGTGGTTGCTAAAGTATAAAGTACTATAGTACATTCATAAAGGACATGATTAACAAATTTTATCAAATTTAAACCACTGACTGTAAGATGTGTCATTACCAATTTAGAATGAAAAATAACTGTTCAAGTGTGACACATCTGTTATTATAAGACAACCAGATTTCAGTGATATTAAAACATGAAAAAAAGTGTTTTAAAGCAGATTTAATACAATCTATTCATCTCAACAAAAACATGAGCCTGCTATAAAATTTTCAAATTTGCCAGTGATGCATAATACTCAGTAACGTGTGTCAAGTAAATGAAAAACACCCAATGATATTCCTAGGCCAAATCATCACCTTTCGCTGGAACTGGGCAACGGGAAGCTTCCCAATGCCAACACTCCTCTCCAAATCAGGTCCCAGCCTGTTCAAAATCCTCAAGTGATCATTTTAAATTATAACCAGACTCGATAGCCTGGCATTTTTAAAGCCCACCATAATCAAGTCTCATCTTCCACTTTTTATCACCTAGAAATGTCTACCCGCCTCTGAGGGATCACATCTCCACTAAAATGTGTCACTCAGCTCCTACTCAGTGCCAGCCTGTCCCCAAAGCTAACTCAACAAGCTCATGTTGCTTACAGGGACCCCAGCCTTAGAGGACTCCCTGATCATTGCACCCCCACCATCAGAGAGCTAATCCCACCTGTAAAGGCTTTGGGGTCGGAGTTGGGGCTACCTTGCAAAGATTAAATGCAAAATACACAATCTCTTTATCTGCCCTTGATACTGGCAAAAACCCTGCAAGGAAGAGGTTTTTGGTGGGGAAGAGAGAACCCTCATTACCGGGTGTTCTGCACCCCCAGCTCAGCCCACCATTAGTCGCTGTAGGCTCTAGGGCTGGCACCCAGCTTCTGTAGACCTCTTTAGTAACCTTGTCTGTAAGGGTGAGGGCAGGTAAGGGTGAGAGAGCACTTTCTAAACAAGTCCCTATCCACGTTTCCTCCCTTCCCCTAAAGGCTTTCTTAAAATGCACGCGTGCAGGGAGAGGTGAACCATTAAGTCACTAACGCCTTTGTGAGAAGAGTCTTACTGGAGAGGAAAGAATTTTAGCAAAGGGGGAGGAGGCCCAAAGACAAAGGAGAATGAAAATGAGGTTAAGTCTGCTATGAGAAAAGCCACTCAGAGAGGATCCCGAGTTTTTGCTACTGCGTTGGGGTGGGGGGAGGGTCCTGAAGAAGGGGAGGCCAGAGAGATTTTTCAGTTCCCTTAGGACTCTGGGGTCCCAAAGACATGCCCTGTCCAAGTACCTAGGCACAAATCAACTGATTGGCTCGTCTCATGTTATACCCCCGACCCCAAACCTCGCGGCCCCAACATAGTACCATTTATGGCTTGATCTTCACCTCCCACCCATTATTTAGTCCTCTCTGTCTGTGGTTAAGATGACCTCGCACACTACTAGCTGGCTTCAGGAAACTCCCATCCTTCAGAAGTCCTGACCAAGCACAGCCCTCTGGAAGAGTCATTTCTGGTACCTCTCCAGGGTCCAAACATTCAACTTCTTTCCCCGGAACTGCCTGTTTAAAACTTTATCCATGCGTTCCCCCACCGCCAGCACTTAGCACTTCCTACTTCGGATCAGCTCGGCTCCTCTGCTCCTCTGAGCGCTCTCTCAGGGGAAGGTGTGGGCCCACCGTGCGGATCACAGTGCCTGTCACACGGTGGGGACTCGAGAAACGCTCACAGTAAGGGAACTAGGAGTACCGGCCCATCTAGTTTAATTGTGGCCGGGCCTCTAACGAATGACTTCGGGGAAGGCCGTCCTTCTGTCTAGGCCTCAGTTGCCCTCACCGGAGAATGGGAGGACTAGAATGACTGTGTCTCTAGGCCCTTTCCACGGTGTGACAACTGATTCCGCGAAAGCTCTCAGCGGCTAGGCGTGGCCCCGCCCCCTGGGCGCCCAGAAAATCCCGGGTCGGGGGCGCGCAGAGCAACTCTCCAACCCGCCCGGCCCCCCGCGGGGGACGCTTTTCCCCAAAAAACCCCAGTCCCCTCCCCCACGGCGTGCACCCCGTGATTGGGCTGCGGCCGGCACTTCCGCACCGCGGGCCTGGCGGCCGAGGCAGGGCGCTCTGCACCCCGCGCTCCTGCCACCCCAGAGGCGCTCGCGCCCGGGGAGGACAGGGGGTTCCTGAGGCGCCCGCGGGCGGAGGTGGGGGGGAGGAAGGAGGATTTGCAACAATACCTCTGGGTGGAGGCAGACGGGGCAGCGGCGGCGGCGGCGGCGGCTGGAGGCGGAGGCAGGGCGGAGGAGGTGCCCGGGCACTCCCCCTCCCATTGTCCCCAGCCCCGGACAGGCCCGGCCCCGCGTCCTGCACGGCCCCGCGGAGCACACCGCCCGCGCCCTGCGCCCCGCGCCCCGCGCCCGGGCGGAGCCGCCAGCCCTTACCTTGCAATGCCTGGGTCTGCCCGCTCGCTAAAGCTACTTATCCCGGGAAAGCTCGCGTGGGGCCCGGGAGCGAACCCACAGACAAAAAGTGAAACTTCGGCAGGGCTGGAGCGGCTGCTGGTTGGTGCCTTTCCCCCTCCTTCCTCCCCACCCCCTCCCCTCGGTCTCCCGTGCGGTGCCCTGAGCGCTGGAGGCTGACGTCAGGGGCCTGAATTCCTGACTTTGCTTGCACGCATTTGTCCATGTAAGGTATGGGAAGGCGTGTGCCCGCGGGGCGCCGCGCGGCTCGCCGGGCGGGGGAGGGGGCGCCCGGGGCGCAGCTGCTCGGCCACGAGGTGGGCGCACCGAGGGCAGCGCGGCTGCCGGAGGAAGAGGAGGAGACGCGGGGCCGGGAGCGTGCGGGAAGGGAGGGAAAGAAGGAGCTGTGGAGGTTCTGCCTGCCCTGGAGGAAGAGGAAGGAGACGAGGAGGAAGCGGCCGACTCGCGGGGCTGCTGGAGAACCCAGGCACTCGCCTCAGCAAGGAAGGCGCCAAATTAGAAGGCCGAGCCTGAGCGGAAGAGAGCCTGCCTCGGAAGCCCAGCTCGATCCTCCTCGCGAGCCCCGCCCTGCGCTCCCTACGAGGCTCCCAAGTTGCAGGAGGTTAGAAGTGACGGACACCGAATGCCAGCCCGTTCACTTCGCACACGTGGGAACGCTGAGGCGCTCGGGAGAAGACACTTGTACCGGGTCACATGCTCCACAGATCCGGAGCGGGACGGGGTCCGGCCTCCCAGCCGGGGTCCTGACTCTTCCCGGAGCCTGGAGCCAGGTCGGGAGTCAGCCGAGCACGCGGACCACCCACTGATTTCATCCTTCCCTGAGCCCCGCCGCCCTGAGCCCCAGTTCCTGGAAGGTTCTGGCCGACAGCGAGTCCTGAGTAGCAGTGACAGTTAGTTGCTTCAGGGTAACTTTCTCTGCCCTGTGCTCAAAGAAGTGAACCCCTGGAGTTTAACGTTTACTCCCCAGCCCTGCCCAGGAGCCCAGAAAGCTTGCTCTGTGTTTTCATAATTAAGAAGAAGAAGAAGTCTGCGAACTGGGTGAACTGGTTTGAATAAAGACAAGCCCGTTCTTGGAAAGTTTGAGTCAGCTGTTTTTCTCCTGACATTCGTGAATGTGAGCGAGAATGAGAACCGCCACTTACCGTGTCAAGGGGTTATTGCCTGGGACGCACTGCCAGACGTGTCACTCCCTTTCCTTGTGCTTCTATCCTGTCAGTATCCAGAAAAACCCTTCCCCTCAGCACATCATAAAAGCACCTTTTCACCCATGTGCGATATCTTCCAGTGAACTGGGTTGGAATCATTGTAGTACTTTTACATTCAAGGCAAAAAGTTAAAAATGAATTCCAGTGCAACATAAAATAGCGAGAATGGGAGCTCGCTCCCCTCAACCCAGGTCAGCTAACCGATCAAGTCCATGATCTTCCCTGACCACCAGCAGGACTCCCCCAAATCATGCCTGTTGAGGGTAGATTTTGGTGAAATTCTTTTGACCAAGAATTAAGGAAACAAATGTAAAAACCGCACGTTGTTGGACCCATTTATTCAGCACTTCGTTTATATAGTCTTTGAACGCAGACGTTTCTGGGTTCGAATTACTTCTTTATTCTCCACTTTCTCATCGACGTACAAAAATAAGCGTGTAGCAGCAGAGAGATAAGGTCAGAGTATCCACTCATTCCACATAATAGTGAAATATATTTCTCTTTACAGGTAACGTAGTTTAAAATGAGAAATACACATTCCTGAAGGAATTTTGCCCCGAGATTTTGAAAAGATGAGATCCTATCATGACTGAGTTCGTTCACTGTTAAACATTTCAGGAAACCCACATCCTGAGTACTATTATTATTTAGTAGGAAAAAATCCAGTATCACACACGGTAAGAATGGATTCACCAGATACGGGTCAAATATAATGGGGACTTGACCAGCATTTCTTTTTCTTTCTTTCTTTTTCAGTAACCCACTTATAAAGAGTAATAGGGTTCTAAGGAGGATTAATTAAATTTATTAAGGTATAATTACAATCATTCATTTCCTCCATCATACACATTATAAGAGAGCTGTACCAGGCCCCAGAAATGCTACTAATTGTGTCGAAACACTTGTCTGGGTGTGCTGGAAATGATCACCGGGATTCTCCCGAGAGATTTATGAATTGCTCAGGTACGCATAGCGTTAGCATGAGCATCGTATAAAGTTAATTGCAAAAAGTAAATTTCAACTGGTGATGCACTCACGGAAAGTGGAAGTGACAAGTCATAACCTGGATGCTTGGTGAGCCACGCGCAGCGCGGTCCGCAGTGGTAACCCAAACCAAAAGCTTCGTCCCCTTTGGCTGTTCCGGTTTCTTCTGCACACTCGCTTTTCTCAACGCACTATTTTAACGCTTGCCGTGCGCAAGGGTATTGAACCAGAAGGGAAGGTGATGTGAATTCACAGGCACAGTGCTAGAAGAGATACTGGTTTACCAGTCCAGAGAATAAAGGAACTCCAGGTGGGGTGGTTTTCTGAATACTGGGTGACTGAAAGCCGGGAGCAGCCTTCGCGTTGATCCAGTGATATCTCAAAGATTTGTAGGCCAAGCTATGATCCCTCCTTCACTTAACCCTCACGCACCTTTGGAGATTGGCGTCGTCTGTCTAGTTAGTTCATGAATGAGGAAACTAAAGCCAGGGGTACTTGGGTAGCCTGAGATTCCACCCTGAACCCAGGCAGCCTGGCTTCTGGGTTTTCCTTGGTGCTGAGTGACCATCTGATCTCAGTTTCAACACTCCACTGTGGGGAATTCATGATCTCTGAAACTGGCCAAGAGCAAATTCATGAAGAGTCTCCTAGAAAAACAGTAAAGGCAAGAGAGTCCTGGAAGATGAGAGATAAAGACCAATCTGATGTTGCCTTTCCCCAGCTTATAACCCATTAGGCCAAAGTCAGTATTGTTTGCAGGGCCCTTCATGATTTGGCAGCTATTTGATCCTTCAGTTTCATTTCTACCAGGCTAAAATATGTTTCCACTCTCCAGCCAATTGAAATTGTAGTCATCTCCCAACTACAGCTTATTTATTTACTTATTTACTTACTTACTTAATATATTCGGTACTGGGTATTGAACCCAGGGCTTTCACATTGAGCTACAACCCCATTCCTTTGTAACTTTTTTTAAATTTTGAGACAGAGACTCACTAAGGTGCTAAATTGCCCAATCTGAATTGAACTTTCTGTCCTTCTGCCTCAGTCTCCCAGAGTGCTGGGATTATAGGCATGTCGCCACCAAGGGTGACTTCGAAGAATGTCTTATCGACTCTATGCTCATGTGCCTTTGCCCGGGTTCCTCTCTCTCAGGAGCATCTTCTTTCTCTATTCACCTGGCAACTCTTATTCAACCTCTTCAGGCGCCCCATAACCCTCATCCTATGCCGCCCCCAACCTACTCCTTGCCCTTACACAGTAGTCTTGTCACTCTGTGCTTAGGCCCTTAGTCCAGAAGACCTTGCTTTTGGGCAACTCATCTTACTTCACTGCAAGTCTGTCCTTAGCATACTGTTTTAACCATCGTAGGTATTCAAATATTTGGGTTTTTTTTCCTTATTGTTGTTCCTTTGCAAAAGCAAAGGAAGATGGAAGGCCTGAGTGTTTAAACACAATCTGATAACTTCATCAGGAGATGAGATCTGGTTACAAGTAGGCCAAAAAGGAGGAAGAATCAGAGGAGCCCTACCATTTGGAATCAACGCAAAGCCTCCCCTGGGGAGGGGTAGAAGACGGAGAGGTTAACAGTCCCTGCCTTGCTCTGAAATTGCTGTGCAACTTGCCTGAGTCACTTCCTCCATATTCCCAATTTCTTTACTGGTAGAATTAGGTTCTTGTATTTAATGTTCTCCAACTTCTCAATTTGACACTGCATTCTACCCAGTGACAAAATTCATCTTCCCAAAGCACAGCATGCTATAGTATTCTTGACAATTTGTAAAGGTTTCATAATATCAACCAAATTAAGTGCAAACACTTTAGCTGCCTTTTCCACATTCCACGAGCAATTGCTAATGGGCTTATCCACCTATAGACTGCACCTCCACATACTTCCTCCTCACACAAGCCACAAACGCACACATACACACACACACACCCTTTCCTTCATTTCCTGCCCTCTGGTCTTTTTCTCATTTAGTTTCCTCCTCATACTGAACCTAAAGGACTCGCCAGCCCCATATCCAAAAATGCAGATTCTACCTGTCCTGCCAGCTCCCTCCAGAGGAAGCCCCTCCCTGTTGTCCATTCCTTCCGTACCTCTCTAGTGATATGGAAATAATTTCTCTATCTTCTAAGGAAGGTACATTTTTGACTATGGCGTGGCACTGCACTTTCATATGTACTGCACACCCTCCTCTTCAACACAAATCTTTCACAGTAAGTCACACAATTTGTGTCTTTCTCCTTCCCAGCCACCAAGGCAGTACCTGACACTTAAAACCAGATGTTATCCAAGGAAAACATGAGCAAGCGAGTCTTCCATCCTAGCTAGAAAAGGGACACAGTGGTTGTGGCCACTCTGTGAGATTGGTCCTGTTATCTTAAACCATGACTCTGAGCAGTACCAGCAGGGACAACTGGAAGGGAGAGGAATCATATTTGTTACTTGCTACCACCTGCTCTCTGTGCAGAGCTCTAGGCCAGCTAACAATTGCACACATACATTTTATAAATTATCTGGGTATGTAGTTGTGCTATAAGAGTAAACATAGAATTAAAGGAATGATTTAATTTGCCACTTTACATAAGACAAATTCTTTTAAAAAGACCCAAGCTCATTGCTATTTTTCGGATGTGGTTCATTTCCCGAGGGCCCATGTGTTGGCGGTTTGGTCTTCGGGTGGCTGTGTTGAGTGGGAGATGCTTGGGCTGATGGGGTCCTGTCTTCAGCAGGGTTTAAGGCAGCCCTCCAGGTAAGGCAGGAGACTAGAGCATGGCAAAGCTGGCTGCAGAAGTAGACTTGACCTGTCAATTGCAGAATCCCAGGACACAGGCACAGAACAGCCCCCAAAGCCCTGCACGTGGATGAGATGGCTTAGACTTGATGTCAGCCTGAAGAGCAGGAGATATAAAAATGGACAGTCCACACTGAGCTGTGTCACTGTGTATTCTTTTACACAGTGCTCCTCTCACCCTGCAGAGCCTGTTTCTTTTCCTACCCTTAATAAATGTAAAACTTTGCTACCATTTGCACCCATCTTGACCAATTCTTGCACAAGACAGAAAGAATCTAGAAGCCACCTCTAGAAGGGGACTCCAGCACCCCAAAATCCAGTAACACAAGAACCACTTGGTGGTTCTTGCAAGACAATCTTTACATAAAAGGAGCAAGCCTGGTCTGGTCTCTCTCTCTCTCTCTGTCTCTCTTCCTCTCCTTCCTGAATTGAGATGTGACTGTTTGCTCCTACCATGACATCTGCCACCCTCACCAGAGGCCAAACCAACGTGGTTGCCTGCCCTATCTTGAACTGTGAACTTCCAAAACTAGGAGCTAAAGAAGCCTCTTTGCATCACATGTAGCCTGCCTGAGGTGTGTTATAATAGTGATGAAAAGCTATTGATACAGTCACTCTGTAGCAGGAATAACTAACACACATGGCAGTTTTAATCTTTGATCTGTCCTGTTCTATAGTTGAGTGTTGGTCTCTTCCCAAGACGACAGTACCAGTGTGTGATGTAAACCAGCCTCTGGAGGGTGTGGACTTGAGCCCAGCCTGATGGCATCAGCTTTTGAACAGAGGCAAAATTTGATATGGTGAACCATCAGTGGAGGGCTTTTTGTAAATACAGCATTAAAGAATGAAAAACCTTACAAAAATTTATTTACTTTCTGTTCTTCACACCTCATGTTATGGTGGAGGGGAGTAATCTGAATGTTAAAAAAAAAAAAAAAAAACCCCGCACCATCAGACTTTCTAAATGAATATTTTCTTCCTTTACTGGGACTAGGTCTTTCCTTAAGGAATAAATTTATTACAACCTATTTTTCCTTCTTCTTTCTTTCCCTTAATTTCTTCCTTTCTTTCTCCCTTTCTTCTTTCTTTCTCCTCCTTCTCTTTCTCCTTGTCCTTCTCCTTCTTTTTAGACAGGATCTCATTAAACTGTCCAAGCTGGCCTTGAGCTCGTGATCTTCCCCCTTCAGCCTCCTGAGTAGCTGGGATTGCAGGAGCTACAAACTATTGTTTTTCTTTCTGTCCATCCCTCCTTTTACCCTCCCTTCTCTCCTTTTTCTCTCCTCCTTCTCCTCCTCTTTCTTCTTTAACAAGTCCTCACTAAATTGCCCAAGCTGGCTTTGAACTCTTGCTCTTTCCTTTCCCCTCAGTCTCCTGAGTAGATTAGATTATAGGAATGCGCCACTAAGCTGGGCTACAACCTACTTTCTTCACTGACTTAGAGGAATCAAATCAAAGTGGACAAATGATGACTTTTATCTCAACTGTTGTTTCCTGTAGTTTTATTCAGTTTTTAGTGAAAGGCTATAGAATTATAGCTTTGAATTTTTCCACTTTACCATATCAAATTATTCAAATGCATTTTGCTCTATCCAAAATCAGCCATATGCACCAGTCATAGGAGAACTATGACTGTCCCTGGAAGCTGACAAACCTTCAGAGATCACAGTGTGACAGTAGGGGCCCATCTGTGATAGCAGAGATGTTGGTAGACAAAGTTTCGGTCTCTCTTTGTTTATGACCACTGGAAAATTTCAGAGGTTCAAAAACTAAGTACATTGGTTAGCTCTCTCATTGCTGTGACAAAATACTTCACACCAACAATTTAAAGGAAGAACAAGAAGCTTGACTTAACTCATGGTTTCAGATATTTTCATCCACAGTTGACTGGCTCCAAAGCAGAAAGTGTGGCAGAGAAAGCTGCTCAAATCATGGCAGCCAGGAAGCAGGGAACAAGGGAAGGGCACCAAGGAGAAAGGGCTCATCTACCAGACAGAGTCCTCAAGGTCATACTTCCAGGACCCACCCATACACACCCACAGATGTGTTTCACTAATACATTAGATGTCTCTTAAGCCAATCAAGTTGTTGATTAAGATTATCCACCACATTAAGGCAGACAATTTATGTCACCTCTTGTATTCTAAAACAAGTATCTGCTATGTACCCATTAACCTTTTCAGGCTTAAGAGTGCAATATTGAGAAAAATAGAGCACCCTACAAGCTAACGCAAAGGATAGCCCATAATACTTACTCCAAGAGGAGGGGTCTGTTGAGATACTTGGCTGAGACTTCCCAGTGGACTGGGCCCTAAAGAAAACACACTTGAAAAAATACATACACGATGATACTAGGGTAGCAATTCATGTTTGCATCTTAAAATGATTGTTTGAACTTTACCAAGTCCCAGTCAGGTACATGTATTCCTTCACTTGTCAGGGTGACTCATGGAGCACTGAACCGCCTTAATATCGCACCCTGATCTTCTGTGGCTCCAAATTCCCCAAACGGCTGCAGCTCATAACTTGAAGCACCAAGAGGGCTCTGGCTGCAAGACTTAGCTTCCTTCAGCCAGCTAGGTCATGGTAAATGTTCTCTTTGCCTATGACATATAGCATAACAGAGAAACAGAGAAAGAACTAGAAGCCTTCAGGATTTCCTGCACAAAAATATAAACAGTTTGGTGGCATTTGTGAATTCCAAGGAGGACTAGTCACATTTCTTTAGGTTTTCCAAGGAGATGTAGCCAAAATGAAGCACTCAACCCCCCAGCAGCACATGGAAGGTGCTCAGGGTGAAAAGGCAGGAGACTTGGGCTCCAGTCCCAGCACTGCTGTTAAGGATGTGACCCAGGGAAAGTGATTTTCTTCTCTTTGAGCCTTAGTCATTTATTTACTTCATTCATTCATTAATTCATTCATTCCTTCATTCATCTACTATATGGGGATCCCCATCCTTGTCCCACCTTTCTTTATCTCTTTATGGTACAGATCAGATAAAATAATGAATCAAAAGTGCATTGAAAACTGTAGGCATTATACAAATTAATGGAACCATTGGTGTTGGAGTCCACAACTCTTAACACTGCTTTTCCTATCTCCACTCAACCTTCCACTCCAGGATTCTCTCGTGATGTATTTGACTATTAATTTGTCATCTTATTGAAAAGAATGGATCCACTAAACCGCAAACAGATCCAAATTCAATATATATGAGCCTTGATTTCCCCAAGTAGAATATGGATAAGTTTCCAACATCAAGGTCTTAAAATGAGAAATACCAAATTGATGTCTAAATGCCCTGAGCGCTTTTCTTTGATGAAGAAAAGTGGTTGCTGCACTGGGATGATGATGGCATCCCCAATTAAATTCTTTAAAGCACATGGCTTTGACATTTTATTTGTACCTCTGATTACATTTAAAGGATTATGCCTGATCACCATGGCAGATGTAAGAAGAAACAGATCTGATTTTGTTTCCTTCTATTTTATGATGACTAATTATTACAGTTCAAAAATGTATTTCAATTGCAATGTCTCCCACTGCAAGTTTTCCACTAATCAAAAAGCAAGTAGCATTCCTTAGGGTAAATAATAACAAAAATTAGGAATCCTGGGCAGTTGTCTTTGTCACTAACTCATTGCCTAATATTTGACTATGATTCGATAATCTTCCAAACTGCTTGTCCTTCTAGGGAATCGTTATAAAATCAGAAACTCTCCTTGATCCAGTTCTTTCAATCCTAAATCAAAGTCTAAAACAACTATTAATAAACTAGTGATGGAGTGTTATTTACTCTCTAGGATAACCATTCATTCAAGTTGCTTTGAGCAATCCCAATTTATGCCTTTTTTGTCACACTAATTATTCAGTGTTGCTTTTCAGTCTCAAAAGTAACTGGGTATAGTGTTGCAAGGCTGAAATTACAGCTCCTCAGGAGACCAAAGCAGGAAGATTACAAGTTCAAGGCCAGCCTACGAAACTTAGCAAGACCTTGTATAAAAATAAATAGGTCCGAGGATGTAGGTCACTAGTAGAGCGCTCACCTACCAAATACATGATCTTGGGTTCAATCTCTAGTACCAGGGCAGGTGAAGGCCTATCTGAGTTTAGGAGATTGAAATTTTGGTTATCCTAAGGCACAGGACTGCTTTAAGGGAACCTTTTTTGAGTACCTATTAATTCAGAAGATCCAGAACATAATACTTCGAGCAGTCGTTAATCCTATTCTAAAAGAATACAGAAGCTAATAAGCTATATATAAATATGCAAAGTATAAAGTTACTGTGTTTGAAAGTGTTGTAGGTGTTTAGAGTAGAGAAGAATTACATCTAATTATTCTTTTATTCTTTCTCAAATAATTCAAGTGCCTACTATTAAGCAGGTACTTGACTAAATATTAGAGAAGCTCCAGGGAATAGGAAATAGCCAAGAGGGTTGCTACCAACTAGCTGAAGATATAAACAAGAATACATTCCATATATACCAGAGAAAGTGATATATGTTAAGGAGGAGTGCGAGTGTTGCACGTGCACATAGGAGGTGCACCTAGGTATTGGGGAGAGGGAAGGTAGACAAGATTTGCTGAAAGAAGCAATAGGTAAAATGAGACCTAAAAGAAAAATAGGTGTTAGGTAAAGAAATGTAGGGCAATGAGGAGTGCTGTAGGCAAAGGAGGCAGTACATGAAAAGGCAGAATTGTGATATCCTGGTAGGATCAGGGAATTAAAAATAGTTCATTGTGGCTTTAGCATAGAATGTGGGAAAATAAGGAAGATGAGTTTATAAAGTCAGGGGCAATAGAACTGGCAAAAATTGGATCCAGGAAGGGAGGGGATGATTACGCAGAAAAAGGAACAGAGAAAAGCAACAGGGAGTGGCAGGAGAGCAGACAATTTGTCCTGGATATTGACTTTAACCAAAGTCCACAAGGGATATTTGTTCTAAGCAATGTTTCTGGCATTATGCAAGTTCAGTCTCTATCTCTGATCCAGCCAAGGCTGCCTCATCACCTGCAGGTCCACTTGCCTTGCATATACATACATGCAGCTTGTAGAAATCCACTAAACTCAGTTCTTTGATTTGATAGATGAAGAAACTCTGGACAAAGTCTGTACCCAACAAGAGTCTTGTGTAACCATTCATTTAGCATTAGACCCTTGTATATTTCTGATTTCTCAGAGATGAAGAATCCTAACCCCAATGAACAGATCTGCACAAGACGGAAACCTGAACACATGGTGAATTAAGCCAGAAATGTAATAAGGCACCTGGCTCTCCTGTGAGGATGGATTCGAATAGGACCCAAGTAAGCAAAGTGGAATCGGGGGTCTACAGTATCAGGTAGCAGATGATCATTCATCTGAGCCAAACTAAGCCAAAAACAAGATCACCACAGGGTCTATTTACAATATATTTATTGTTTCAGGCAGGATTTTTAGTTGCAAGTAAATTGGACTCAGACCATATAAGCAGAAAATAAATTTGATAAACAGGAAATAAACTGATTAAAATGATGCTGAGTAGCTTCTAGAGTCCATTTGGAGGCTAAAGAACAGGCTCAGAGATTGTCTACCAGGAGTGAAGCCGTTTAACTGTGTAACTGTGATACTCCCAACACAACGATTGGCTGTGGGTGCTCCTCATACTCACAACATCCTATGCACTGGTGCCGCCTCTAAAAATGCCACCATGCTGCTTGGAGAAGCAGGAGGTGGCCAGATCTGCTCTGTTTCCATGATCCATCTGTCTTTCTCAGTGCCTGGAGAAGGTATATCTGACTGGCCGTGCCTCATCGTAAGGAAGACTGAGAAATTGAGCATGGCAAGAAGCAAGCTTTTCTTCCTAAAATGGGAGATTCTCCTAACATAGGGGAGAGTGAGGAGGGGTGAGATTCAGACACTGAGGTGGAAAAAGAAAAAGTGACAAATGTCCTTCACCCTATAGAGAAGGGAAAACAGGATTTTATCCTGCAGGTATAAAAGGAGAGCAAGCTCCTGGAAAGGATTTTGTGGAAAAAACAGAAGAAAATGATAAAGAAACTTTTGGCATTCTCTAAAAGCTTAAAGGCCTTATTACCCTTTGAAGTAAGACCATAAATAATAAAGACAAAGTCTGACATGAAAAGACAATAAGATAACTAAAAGGGGAAATGGATAAAATGGAAAAGTATCTTAGGAAATTAAAAAGGGTAAGAGCAGAATTAATATCCACTTTAGTAGCAAAAACCAAAATTCGAAATGACTTGGAAAAAAATCTCATGTATAACATTGAGGATAAACTTGAGAATCTCTTCTGAACAGTAGAGAAAAATCCAGAGATTAAATCTTCCATAAAGAATCATTCTTAGGTAAAGAATGATTTATGTAAGGCAGGAGCCAGAGATTCAACCTCAGAATTATTAAAGGCCCTTAGGAAAAGAACAAAATAACGATGTGAATGGTGATGTTTGAGGACATAAACATGGAAACTTTTCTGAGCTGCAGCTTACCCGAGTGTACAAGACAAAAAGTCCACTGCATTCAAGGCAAAGTAGAAGACAAGCAATTCACTCTCAGACACATCAGGTTGAAATGTTTGAAATGCAGGAATAAAGCGAAACATCACCAAAAGCAGCAAATCCTTCTAGGCTTCCGGGTGGCAAAAGCAGGTTACCCAAAAAGAAATAAAAATTTCATTGGCCTCAATGTTTTTGGCAATGATAAAGTGGCAAAAGTAAATAGAGCAATATCTATACAGATTTGCAGGAGAAAGGTTGTCAACAGGTTAATTTATTTTAAACATGCATAAACAATGAAAAGATACCTTAGATATGAAAAAGTAAACACCCTGAGGCCTTGCTTCTCAAGTGTGGTCTGTGTACCAGAAGCATCAGCACCACGCACCCACAGCTTGTTAGAAAGGCAAACTCTCCAGCCCACCCTATGACTACTTAATCAAAATCTGCCTTTCAGAGGCTGGGGGTGTAGTCCAGTGGTACGGTGCTTGCCTAACATGCACGAGGCTCTGGGTCCCATCCCCAGCATGGAAAAAAAATCTGCCATTCAGCCAGATTCTCACATAATTTCTATGCATCTTATAGTCTAAGGAACACTGGTTTAAGACATATTCTATAGTACAAGATTGGAATAAAAATTAAGGACTCAAGAATGGAGAAGTGATGGTATGCATGATTGGCAAACTGCTCTCTGAATGTCAACAGAGCGCTACGTTGTCGGGAGAACCATGAGGAACTTCTTTTCCAATCAAATTCTCCTTGATTACACGTGCTGGGCGATGCCTGTGGGAAGGAGAGAGATTGGTGCCCCTCACAACAGCATCCAGAAAAATGTTTCCCTTTCATCTCTTTCATTGTACATTTTTATCACTTTTGAGACTATTCCTGAAATTGGATATAAATTTCTCCTGAAGGACCTGTCTCATACATAAGGTTTTAAAGAGGTTTGAAAAACCCAATTAAGTGTGATTGGAATGATTTTTTTTTTTAAATCAAGGTATCTGTGTTATAGAACAAATAACAGAAAGAAGTAGAGAAAATTATTAACTGATTAAAAGGTTATCACATTTTTTGATGTCTATACTCAAGTTTTTTAGAGTGAACCAATTATGATAGATTATACAGATAAATTTATATTTTATGAAGTTTTCTATCATCATGAGGACACCTAAACAAGAAAACAAATCATAACCTATTTGGGATATTTCCCTAAGCCTTCCTTGGAACATTGGTTCTCACCATTGCCCTTCTTACACTCTTTGTGGTCATGAAACTACCTCATGCTTTCCCAGCTCATGTCTTTGTTTACAAGGAAATCTCCGTCTCCTGGGTACTCAGAATGCCTGTGGGTACAAACTGGAAAGCCCTTCAAAGCCGGTTCAGGTGACACTTTCTCCATGAAGACTTTTCTGAAAGCTAAATCAGTACTACTCTAACCCTCTTCCAACTCTCCACGTTTCTTCAGCTCTTTCTATACTGCAGCAGTAGTAGTAGCCGTAGTAATAATAGCAGTAGCAGCAGCTGTGCTACTCTAAAACATCTACTGTACTGTAAGTACTTCAAGCCCCTGTGGGTTTTGAAAGCACTCTGATTATTGCAAGCATCAGTAGGTGATAGTTAAGTGGATGATTAATCATCTATCCTAGGATTTAATTCAGGTCCCCAAAAAAGTGAAAACATCGTGTCATTTCTTCTCTCTTTTAAAAACCAGCTGTGCAACCATTGCTTTGCATTTGGTTAACATAGCAAGCCAGTTATTTATGTGTCAATAGCTTAAAATAGAAATCTCAAGAAAATACTTAAATATTTCTTTTAAAAAGAAAATACTAAAGGGTCATGTTGTATTTCTCTTTGTTTGGACCAATTTACTATCCTACCTTGGGCAACTCTCTTCCTTGTTTCCAGAGGAACTGTTTGTTCTAAAATTAGAAGAAATGAGTTTGGATTAAGAGCTCTCTAAAGTCCCTTCCAAATCCAGCCTCTCTAATCCTAAAATGATAATAAAGCCAAACTTAGCTTTTAAGGACTTCAGTTGTTATGTTTCAAATATAATATCAAAGCACCATAATTATTAACAGTGCTTGGTTATTTACAGAGTGCTCAATCTGATTCTTTCTTGGTTCTCACATCCCTCAGTGTCCTTTAGTGTTATTTTTTTGTTTCTACAATGACTTAACAGCCCAGGGCTCCCTCTCTGATTTGTTTGCCTTCCAAGGGAAGGCACGCCTTCTGTAGCCACAGCCGTCCCCAGCTAACCTCTTAGTGTGTTGGTTCACATGACTCAGCAACACCAGCTTCTGAAGGAACCCATCCCTTTGACAATCAGTCAACAATTAGTTTTTCTCATGTGCTAGTTCTAAGTTAGGCAAGTATGACTGTAATGGTTGATACATTGTGTCAACTTGAGAAGTCTAGAAGCTTAACTAAGTAGCTCAGCAGCTGCGCATCCTGGAGCTTACAGGACATGCCCTTACTGCTCTAGGATGTTGTTCATTGTGTCAACTTGAGAAGTTTAGAAGTTTAACTAAGTGATTCAGCAGGGGGCCAATGTCCTTACTTTGTTAACATCCTCAGCCTGTGCAAGAGGAGGGCTCAGAGATGGTGTGGGTGTAAAGGGTCCCCCTCCCTAGGGCGGGTACCCTGCATACAATAAAAGGGAAATGAGGAAGGACTGATTGTTGGTTCTTCAGAGGAGCTCCAGTCTTTGCCTTAGCTTGGACGTCATCTCCTGGCTTCGGCCGCAGACTGTTCAGCTTTCGCGGTGGACTCTTCAGCCTTCTGGCGTAGATTCTTCAGCGTTCTGTCACAGACCCATTGGCCTCCTGATACGGATTTGTACAGAGCACTGCAGTGAACTCCAGACCTTGGACTGGACCCTTCAGCCTCCAGCGTACAGACACCCTCTGCATGCTTTCTCATCCAAATCTGTGACTGACCATTTTAAGCCAATCTTGTAATTTCTTATACATTTATATATCTTGTGTTATATCTGTTTCTTTAGTAAACCCTGACTGATACAATGACTTTCTTCATAATATATATCTTGAGCTCCAATGAAATGACTGATATTTAATAGACTGAACCATCCCAAGCCAATCTTGTAATTTCTTACACATTTGTATATCTTGTGTTATATCTGTTTCTTTAGTAAACCCTGACTGATGCAATGACTTTCTTCATAATGTATATTTCAAGCTCCAATGAAATGACCAACATTTAATAGGCTGATTATTGAATTGCTGGTGGAAAATTTATCTACTAAGTATATAGTTATATTTTATAAACTATATGTGATATGACATATAATCTACAATAACACAGATGACTAACACTTATCTCCAATGTATAGTTCATGGAAAATTTCTGAATATATATGTGGAATTCATACCAATGATTGTTGAGTTGAATTTCAAATATGTTATAGTTAAAGATATCAAGAGAGACTTGCACCTTTTGTTGTGATCAGCACCACTGAGTCCTTAATCAGCACTGCTATATAGACATTCTGTTTTGTTCACTTAACCACAGTTGATCACTTTATGTATCTACATAATATCTCAAATGTCCCAGTGCAAATCTAATTTTCCTTTCATTGTGAACCCTTTCTAGATCCTAACTTCTTTAGCAAGAAATATCTTTCTTCTTCAACTGCCCACAGCACTTCTCCTATATTTCATTTATTATATTTTCACTTTTATTTTAGCATTTTATTACTTTTGGTTTCTGTTCATGTTTTATTTCTATAGTTGAATCAGTCTCTAAGATGTCGAATCAACATCTATGCAGTTGGTCCTCCATGTCTGCTGATGCAACCAACTGCAGATGGAAATTATGTGAATAAAAAAAAAATGTGTCTCCGTGTCTTGCTTATTTTTCTCTCATTGCTAGGACAAATACCCAACACCCAAAATTAGGGAAGGAAAGGTTTATTTAGGTCACAGTTTGTGGAGGTTTCAGTCCATAATCAGCTGGCTCCAAGGCGGGGTGGCATGGCACAGGGGTAACCGTTCATGGTGGTGGAAAACAGCAAAAGCAACAAAAGCAAAAAGGGAGGAGAGAGAGATCTTCTTTCCCTCCCTTATATTGTATGGTGCTACCCTCTCCAGGGTGGGTGTAGCACTCACACCCATAGTCCCACCATTAGACCATGAATCAATCACAAACTCTAGAAGCCCGCCCCCGTGACCGCATGAGGCTTTGGGGGGACATCTAGACACAAACTGTAACATTTGGCTAAACATGCACAAACTTTTTTCTTGTCATTATTCTCTAAACAACACAGTGTAACAACTGTTTACATAGCATTTTCATCATACTGGGTATAATAAGTAACTTAGAGATGATGTAAAATATATGAGAGCATATAGGTCGATTATATGCAACTACTAAGACATTCTACATAGAGACTTAGGCATCCATGGGTTTTGGTATCTGTGGAATATTTTGGAACTAATCATCTGTGAATATCAAGGGATGACTGTAATTATAAAAAGCCCCTTAGTTCATGTGCGGAGCCAGGGACCTCTGTGCTGAAAGAAAGAATGACATGCTTAAGTCACGTGTCCCTTGAGAGACAGGAAAATATGATGATTAAGATCCTTAGGCATTGGCATGCCTGACTGCCTGGGTTCATATCCCAGCTCTGCCACTTATAAGCTAGACCTTTGGCAAGTCACTTAACCACTGTGTACTTAGTATATAAACGAAAATAGAATAGTACCTGCTCCATAGACTTAGTGTGAGCTTAAATTAGACAAATTGTATGAAGACTAGAAGTGCCTGGCATTTAACATGTGTTGGGTGTTCGCTAGTATTGTTCTCTGTGGAGGCTGGAGCCCAGGAGCTGCTTGACTGAATATATAAAACCATGCACACATAATCCTATTGATATGAAAACAACCACATGCATATACTTATATCACAAATTGCACAGTGCATTTAAGAAGCTAATTGATTTACATTAATAAATCAGAACCCTCTGTGGTTTTTAGAAAGTATCACAGTAGCATATACATTATCTCATTCTTATATTTTTATAAAAACTGGCCACTTTTTCCTCCTAGGGCAAGTTTTATTTAAAGATTGTGTAAGTATAATTGTCAGCAAGCAATTAAGTTAGTTCATTTCTAAGGACTTCATTGACTCAACCACATCATGGCTTGGGTTGAGAGTCCCCAGAAGAGCTGTCTTGGGGCTCAGGAACATGGACAAACTGGGACCCTAAAAGAAGCTTTAGAGACTGAAGCCAAGTGAGTACACAGGCAAGCTATGAAGACACTGTAAGCAGGAGATCAGGCTTTATGGTAGCAAAGAAGAGTGAAGTACTAGGATTTATTTTCACTTTATGACTTCCATGTATTTTGGTTCCTAAACTTCACATTTTATGTACTGTACCCTGTTTAAATATCAGACAGTAAGAAAGTCAAAAGCAATCTTTAATCAAAAACTGACATTAGTTAAGGCAATAGTGTGTTGCCTTATAATCTCCCCCGCCCCAATACACACATACCCTTACAATATGACCTTGCCATTCATCTCATAAAAAAGCAGTGTCTGCCAAGCTTGGTGCACACCTGTAATCCCAGCACTCTGGCAGCCTGAGGCAGGAGGATTGCAAGGATTCAAGCCCAGTCTGGGCAACCCAGTGACTTAGACCCTGTCTCTAAATAAAAAAATTATCAAAGGACTGAGGATGTAACTTAGTGAGAAAGTCTGAGGTAGGCTGCTAGATGCTGGAGACACAGGCCTAACTGTCAGCACCAATTATTCCTAAGCTGAGCTGCTGCTTGACTACCACTGCACAAGTGTATAAGGCAAGCTCATCTGAATGACTGCCCACAGAACACAGCCTCAGTGATCAAGCCAGAGAATTGTTAGCTCGTAAGTGATTATTTTAGGCCACTGAGGTTTGGACAGCAAGGGCTAACTCATAAACACAGTACATGCCTTGGAAGCACTTTAAATCAGTGAAGGTATCTGGGCTATTAACAAGCTTCCTGGCCAGGCATAGTAGTGCATTCCTCTAATCCCAGAATTTGGGACGTTGAGGCAGGAGGATTGCCATGAGTTTGAGTTCAGCCTGGGCTACCTAGTGAGTTCAAGGTCAGCCTCTACTACTACAGCAAGGCCCTGTCTTAAAAAACAAACAAACAAACAAGGTTCTTGGTCTTTTAAAAGGGATCTGAAATGAAAATCATTAGAAGACTGAGCACCATCGAGAAAATATGTAATGGGTGGTTCCCAGGGACAGAGTTTTCAGTGAAGAAATGTTGGCTTTTTATGGGGATAATGTAACTATATAATTGAGACATGTAATGAATCTGCTTTTCAATATGATTCACAATAATCTTTACATTTAGACTTTATACTGTACTTTCAATTCCAATTCTCTTACAGTTTGGAATAAAAAAAATTGTTAGAACTGATCAGGGAGATAAATTCAGAGGTTTTCAAAACTGATATCATACAATTAGAAATAACCTGAGGACCATCACCTCAAACTTCCATGTCATTGACTTTTAAACACTGAAGATTCCACTAAGATTTCATTTGAAGAAAAGGTTCAATGACGACACATGTATGAAATGGTACCTATGTAGCTCAAATTGTTCTTTCATAAACAGAAACTAATATAAATTAATTCCTTCCCCTAACAGACAAACACACACACACACACACACACACACAGGAAATTAGACTCTTTGATTGGCTTTGCACTCCCACAGCTATACATGGCTGAATGATCTCAAGGAACTGAATCCCTCATTTGAATCTCAGTTTATGGTGACCATGACAAGTGGGCAACTATGTATCTAGTATACATCTACCTGTGGACCTATGGTGGAGTATTAACTCAACAGGGTGACAGGTTCCCAAATATCTAGGCTACTGATTCTAATCCTAGGTCTTTCATCCTTGCCAATGATGTGTAGGAATTTGTAACTGTTGAACTAAAGCGCCACCAAAGGTAGATTATATAGTATGCATATAATTGCCCACCACAAACTGAGGTTCATGGTTAATTTTTAGAGTGAAATGGCCTAAGTTTTTATATTCTGGCCTAATAATCTCCAAAGAAAGGCTCAGGATGATTTAGCAATCCATGTTCACCCCATAAGGAAGTCCCTGAGGAAAGGCAAACAGTGTTCTAATTCAGAAAATTCACCAGCCTGATCAGATATATTTCTCCACTCTGATCTCCCTTGCAAAAAAGGAGGGGTTAATCTGGACTATCTGCTTTCTCAGGCCCCATTTCTACTTCTAAAAACTTTCTACAGAATCAGTCAAAGAAATTATTACCTGAGTAATATGTGTTAAGGAATTTCTTTCAATAGCAGAGAATCCCTATCTCTGTTTTATTTTTAAAACTTTTCTTTTCACATGCATACTCAGTATGTGTAGAAGGTGTCAGAATCGGGAACTTTATTTATTCCTTGGGTGATTTTGGCATAAGCAGGAACTGCTTAGAGAGCTTCCCCCTTACATGAGCGTCACGGACACCTTTCCCGGGGGTGCAAGCAGAGCTCCACTTAGCCTTTGCTGAGAAGATAGCAGCCTTCTAGGTGAGGCTGGAGGTGACAAGGAAGATGACAGAAGACAGCTGGATGGAGCACAGTGCAAGGTGTCATGAGACGTCTTTCTAGCACAGATCCCAACTTAGGGTGTGATGTTGGGTAAGACGGTCCTCCCAGGCCTTTTGGGTCTCCACTCTAAAAAGAGGCACTTGGGCTAGCAGATGGCTAAGGGATCTAGGAAGGTGGCCTGTGCATGATCCTATAACTTCATTTAATGCTTGACAGGTTTCAGTCCTTTAGAGCTAAATATGAAAACAGGCCTTTTGGACCTTCTTTCCACCTCACAGATCATCTTGGACTAGTCTCATCTATTTTGGGGACTATTCATCTATGAATTAGCTACCTTGTAGATTACCCTATTCAAGATTTCAATCCCAGGAAAAGAAAACAGTTTGCTCTTTGTACAAAAGGGTATTTCTTCAGAATGTACAAAGAATCAAATGGAAAGTACCTAGAATTAGAAAAAATGACTGTAGGGGAGATTATCCACTACTGATCACTGAGAGGGAGGCTCCCTGCCCCATACAAAAGGTCTAGTAATTGATCTGCATTTCAGAACTCACTCTCAAGGAGAACACAGGTAGATGTTAATATCAGTCCTTCCCACTGGTTTCAGCCCAAGACTTCCAGCCCAAGGCCTTTAGTGAGTCATGGCCAGCTTAGAGGCATAGCTGGATAAGAAATATTTTTGTTGAACTTCATGACTGACTCTAGTCCTTCTGCCAGGACCAGGAATCCCTTCCAGAGCTTTTGTGACAAATGATTGTTTCAACTTTTCCAGCAACTGGAAAATTACTACTTTTCTGAAGCAACTTGTCTCATTCTTGGACAGCAGTTAGTTAGAAAGTTATACCATGATCCTCATCTTTCAATGACTAAAGAATGTCTTTCAATCATTCTCTCATTACAAGCTTTCTAAGGGAGGAATCATCTCCTTTCAGGATTGTTGATTGGAAGCAACAGAAACCGGCTCTGTTTATTTCATGTGAATAGGATTATATCAAAGTAATTTTAGGGGTTACTTAGGATACTGAAAGAATGAGCTTAGACAAGAGTTAAGGTTGACACTGAAGATCACGTCCCAAGGACAGTCTGGTGCACTTACCCTGAACTGCAAATGTTTCCTCTATTTGCACATCATTTATTAAAGATTCAAAGTCTTGGGAGCAAGTATGGGATTGGCCGTGCTCAGGTCATACAGGTTTTGTTGTTGTTGTTGTTGCTTTGTTTCGTTGTTGTTTTTGTCGCACTGGGGATTGAATCCAGGGCTTTCACACTGAGTTGCATCTCAGCCCTTTAAAAACATTTCTTTTTTTTAAAAAATTTTAAGACAGGTTCTTGCTAAGATACTAAGCTGCCCAAGCTGGGCTCGAACTTCTGATCCTTCTGCCTCATCTAGAGTGCTGGGATTATGGGTGTGGTCCCCCATGCCTGCCTTCATGTTATTTACACTCAGTGAATGTACAAATCTATTCTTCTTGTAAAGGGATGACCATAAAGCCTTGGTCAGTGGACACTCTGAGTGCATAGATGTGATTTACTGCTTTATACCCTAATAGTGCCTTGTACAAATGAAGTGTTCCCTCCCTTCCTCCAGATGAGACACATAGGTATCCTCCAGGATATTTTGTAAAGGTAAACAAATAAATTCTGCCATCAAACCCAATTGTACCTTCCAGCTTGTTACACTTCTATAGTCTGTGCTAAAACACACCAGTATCACTTAATGAACGTTTTAATTGGTTCTTTAAAATAGCAGTGCAATCAGGCCTCTCATTTGATTCATGCACAAAAATCTCCAGACAGGGTGAAAAGGAAAATGTGAATCACAGTTTAAATAGATGCTTTTCAACAGCTCCGTAAGACAAACAGATGTATTAATTAGCACATAATTTAGGGCATGTTATATATTTACATGGAGAAAAGCGGATAGAATATCATCTCACCAGAGGCAATAAAGATTTGAGCTCTGACCCCAGAAACAAAATGGCATCTTGTTTTCCGAAATGCCTCGTTCTGAGAACAATGAGTCAGGGTCTTGCAGCAGGGCTCTTGCAGACCTGAATAAGCCAGGGAAGTGAGCTCCGGATTAGTGTAACAAGGAAGCTCTTGTCTAAGAGGTATATGAAAACTAGACCACAGTCTTGGTAATGCGGAAGAAAGGCTTTTAATGTAGACACATATGAAGAAATCCAGCCGTCATAGAACTAAGACTTCATAAAAGGTCTTTGGTGACACAATGGTGCTCTTACATTAGCAGAACTTAAGAATAAGAAGATTTAAGATGAGAGTAGAGATGATTTCCCTGGTGTGCATGGTATTATGCTGTGTTACTGAGAGAGTAACGATGGGCTTCTCCTCTGTAGGAAATGACATTTGAAGGGGTCACATGAATGCAAGCATACATTTTTTTTTCAGCACTGGAGAATGAACCCAGGGCCCTCAATCTGAGCCCCTTTTTAATTTTTTTTTTTCTAATTTTGACACAGGGTCTCAGCCACCAAGTTTAGGCTCAAACTTGGAATACTTCTGCCTAAGATTCCCCCAAGTGTTGGAGTCACAGGCCTGCATCACCATACCCAGTTACAGGCAAAAATTCAATGAAGTATGTTGTCTTTATATTTTACTATTTTGGTAATGTATTGGAGTTTTTACTCTGAAAGATGAAAAGAACATTTTTTCCTTAGAATTATAATTACATGATTCATTCCTTGACCTTTTTGGTATCCATCGCTGCCTAACTTGGGTGGTTATTTTTGTGTACGTTTCATCTTATTGTACTTCAGGAAAGAAAGAAAGTGCTGTGTCTCAGTCCTCCCCATAATGCTGCTTCCATAATGCTTGCCTAGCACATAGAGTGTGTCAGGATGTACATGTTGAATAAATAAATCATGAAACAAAATAAAAAGAAGAAGTCTAAACAGCAAATAAATATATGAAAAAATGTTCAACATCACTGGTCGTTTGAGAAATGCAAATAAAAACAACACTGAAATTCCATTTCATTCCAGGAAGAATGGCTATCATCAAGAAATCAACCAATAACAAATGCTGGCTAGGTTCCTTCTCCATTGTTGGTGAGAGTGTAAATTGGTACAATCACTATGGAAATCAGTATGGAGATTCCTCAAAAAACTGACTAGAGATTCCATTTGACCTAGCTATTCCTCTTCTAGGTATCTTCCTGAAAGTTAAAAGCACCATACCACAGTGACCCATGCATACTCATGTTTATAGCAGTACAATTTATAATAGCTAAATCTTGGAAATAGCCCATATGCCCATCAGCAGATGAATGGATAAAGAAAATGTGGTATTTATATAGTGGAGTATGACTCTATCATAAAGAAAGATAAACATGAGACATTTTTAGGTAAATGGAAGCATCTCGAAACCATAATTTTAAGTGAAATAAATCAGACACTGTTTCTCTGGTGTGAGAAAGGACAAATAAGGGTAAATAAGGAAAAAAATGGAGGATAGATATTGGGAAGTAGGAAGAACTTATTCAAATGGGATAGGGCACAAGGGAGGGGGAGGGGAAAGGGATAGAAGGGAAAAGGAATTTAAAAAAGAAAATGGAAGGAAAAATGGAAACCAAGTTTTTGTTAATGGTGAGGGGAAGAAGGGTTGAAGGGAGAAAGGGAATAGGAAAAAAATTAATTAAGATATATTATGTACAGGTACAAATTCCCCACGATGAATGTGATCATTACATATGGCAAAGAAGTACCAATATAAAAATAAAACAAACATAAAAAAGAAAAAAAAGAAACTGGGGATTTTGAAGCTTCCATGTTTCTGATAATCCATATGCCCCACTCGCCTATGGATTACTGTGTCTACATTGTTTTATAAAATGGAAAAGAAATATTTGTATAAGATGGAGAAGAAAGAAAAACATTAGCAGACTCTAAAATGTGAGTCCTTGCCTGTCCTTTCACATAGACACAGTCTTCCCCTCCAGGCAGTTCCCTAGAGAAGTTTATCAGGTGTGCAAATGAAACTGCGCTGAGGAGGATGTGTTGTACCCTTGGTTTCCAAATGGAAGCTGATGAAGCCTGATGCATGGATTGACAAGAGCCACCTAAGATGCTTATTTTAGACACAGCTGCCTGAGTCCCACCCTAAAACAGATGATTCAAAATCTTGAGAATGAGACGTGGGAGAAATATTCATGGTCAAAAATTTTCCAAGATGATTCTGGCATAAAGCCAGGATTGGAAAGCACTGTTTTTGATGGCTGAATCATAGTCCAAAACTCTGGGGACACGGTGAAACAAACAAGGTAAAATGTCAGAAACAAATGTAAATTCCTCAATTTTACAATAATACAAATTGGGAAAATCTAGGCTGACAGCAGTATGTGTAATAAAGCTGCAGTATATAGTTAGCTGTAAGGTCAGCCCTGTCACAACAGCTACGATAGCATTACGCGGTTTCCGAAGCAAGACCCAACTGTCTCTCCTACTCTGTTCTCTAGGCCACTACTGGTTTATGGTCCTTTTTCTCTGGCTCATGTTCTTCATTTAACAGTAGCAATTTTCACTTTTACTTGTCATGTGTAGTAGCAGTGGTAGTAGTAACAATTTTTATTCAGTACTTCTTCATTTATAAGGTTTCTATGTTCAATATTTAATTTACCCTAAATAAAAATGTCACTTCAGCTGTGTTGATGAAATGTAGACTATTGGCTGACGTATGACTCAGGCCTACGTCTTTTATCCTCTAAGTTCCATTTCCTGTTTGAAGGGTTGGAGAATTCATAGGTCAGAAGAACAAGATAGTTGAGAACCATGTCATCAGAAGGACTAGAATCTCTTATCCCAGAACAGACTTCGTAAGGCCTAGCCTACTGTCTCTAAAGGCCTAGTGGCTCTTCCCAGGCAGGCCTCCGAGGGCAGAGCTTGACCAGTGTCAGAAGTTACCGGGAGAGAGACCTTGGCTCCCAATTTGACCTAAGATATTTCTCAGTAGTCCAAGCCCTCTAAAGATAGAGCAGGCTGCCTTTGGGGAGAGTCTGAAAAACTATTTACCAGGAATGCATAAGAAAGACGTTTTGTCCTGGGGACCTCAGAGATTCTAGAAGGCACTGAGTTGTGAAACTTGGTCTACGCCATACTCTGATGATCAGGGGTGCTGGACGAGGAGGCCTGGGGCAGGAGTTCTTGAGGAGACTGATGGTCTCAAGATTTGGAGGCTCCCTTGTTGTACCCAAGTGGCCAAGAGCTTGACCATTTTGCTTTCTAGGCCTATACTGGAGAACCTCATGTCTTAGCCTCAGTTAGATCATTGGAAACAACTTGATATCCTTTATGCTTTGGGGAACCAGAGCCTCTCTCCTTTTACATTTATTTCATGAGACTTGGTTTAGTCCTAGAAGCACAGATCCTTAGAATTTAGAACCCACTTGGGGGGCACTTGGAGGTCATTTGGTCCAACCCAGCCACAGTACAGGTAAAGAAAATCAGTGAAATATGTGACTTTAAGTGCAAACATCTTTAAACACTAGAGTTGGAAGAGATTCTCGGGCCATACTCCTCCATGCTTGTCTTTCTTTTCCCTTGAATTTTCTATCTCACGCCCACAAATGTTCATCAGTGGACAAATGAATGTCCTCACCCTGAGATCTTGTGTACATAGCTGTAATATGCATTCTTTTCAAGAATGTTCTATTCTGCCAGTTAGCTTCTTGTCCATCGTGGAACAACATGGCCTGTGAAAGTCTCCTGAAGTCTGACTAACGCACTCATTTGTTCTGGTGCTATTTTCTCTGCAAGGCCTAGCATTCCCAGTCACAAACACCAGAGGAGAGCAAATGCTTCCCCTGTGTGTTTCAAAATTCTTCTTTGAGATTGCGCACTGCTCTTCCAGAAAATTTCCTTTCTCCATTGGAATTTTCCATGGAGCACTCTACCCCAAAGGTGAATTTTTCTAGTGAGGAAATATGACTATCCCATTTACAGATTTTTTTTTTTGTAAAAAATCATGACTCTGTTTGCCATTCTTTACAGGAAAATATTTCCAAACCAGAGCACCCAACTTTCCAATATCTAATTGCCCTAGGAAATGACACTAGGGTAAGAACCAATATCCCAAAATATACTCAACAACAACAACAAAAGTTTGGAAACTATGATGATACTTCCTGAAAGAACAGAATGAATGTGAAAGAGCAGGGTCGTTGGACCAAAAGCCTGGGCTCATCTTCTATTTTCATTCCTTCCTTCATAGACTGTTGGGTCTGCTATTTATAGGTAGTGTGGCCTTGAGCAAGTGGCTTAGCCTCTCTGTATATCACATGGGGAGAAAACTGCTGCACACTTCGTAAGTTTGCTACAATTAATAAATATGTTATTGCACCTAGAGCATGGTGGGGTGTCTTTCTTGGGAAAAGAGGAGCAGAAACACAGATTTGGAGGTTGGTAAGAGTGAGGGTGTCAGGATAGTAAGAAGATGGGGCATCTGATCTAGACATCTAATCTAGACATGGCTATGCAAAGACCGAGAGGCAGCAGAAACCCAAGACTAGCCTGACCCACTCACTGAGGGTCTTGGGAGAACCAGGCCGACATAGAGTCATCAGAAAGTTGGCGTTCCTAGTGCTCATTCCAAGAAACAGAACTCACAGCTACAAGGAGGTGGGTGCCAAACATTGTTTTGGAAATTAAACCCCATATAACAAATTATTAGGATTGGAAAGAGCATCATCTTGAAAGATAGTGATCTTGACCTCATGTTGGTGTGCTAGGAACTTGCTATTTGACGGTGGGCGGATAATTCCTCTCTATGACTCAGCTGCCCTGTTGCTTAATAAAAGGAGTGATGCTAGATTGCTGCTTTTTCTCCTCTGGCTGTGATATTCAGCAATTTCTAGTTTGTGGGCATTTTCCATAGTGCTTAATAATGAAAGAAAAGATTATGCTGAATGGTAATTTAAAAAAGAAACGTATTCGTTACGATTTAACAGAACTGGTGAACTGTGCACTCCATTTCTAGTAATTCCTGGCAAATGTTTTATAACAGAAGCAGCTTGCTTACCCTTTATGGGATATTTGTAGAAAAGAAGATACAGATTGTAAGCAGGAAGACACAGTCTTCCTGTCTCCCTGACAGAAATATCTGTCAGGAAGATGAAAAAATTTGTATGTCTGATAAGAAAAGGAAAAAGGGGGAAATGGCATTTGATGTTAATTTTATTCATTCAATAAATACATGTCAAGCACATACTGTGAGCCTGTAGGCTTGGCCCATGTGAGTCCCACTTGATTTGGGTGTTCAAGAAGTCACAGTCTAGTGTAGGAGAAAGACATATAATAAAAAGTTTATAAGATTTAATGAAATAACTGAAGAAAGGAAGGATTCATCCCAAGTGGGTGAATCAGGGAAAGCTTCATAAAGCCTTGTCATGTGAACCAGCCCTTAGAAGAAGAGTAAGGTTTTTCAGTAGATGGAGAATGAGGAAATGGGGAATTCCAGTTCGAGCTAATGAGATTAATAAAGGATTGTAAGTGGGAAAATGGGAATATTTTTAGGACACAGAGGTGGCCATGTTGCTGAAACACAGAAGCATGGGAGGTTTCAGAAAAGTGACCAGGAGTGTAGGATTTGCTTGTTTTTCCTTCATTCACAATCACTTTAATTTTAATTGAAGCTCCTTATGGTTCTTAGTAGAGAGTTTTACCCATTATTCATTTAAGGAACAAAGAACCACGATAAGATGCCGAGGGAGATAATGCCAGTATTTAATAATCTAACAAAGTGTATTCTGCAGGTCAGGAGCACAGAGGCATAAGAAAATGAAAACATTCCTGAAAAATAGATCTTGATTTTTCTTTCTTTCTTTTTTTTTTTTTTTTTTTTTTTTTGTGTTAATAGTAAGAAATCTATTGCAGCTGCCACAGTGACTGATTGGGGACTCAGATTGTGGAGAGAGACATAACAAATAATTTTACGTCTTCCAGATCACATCATGAATGGCCTGCAGTGGCTTAAAAATGATTTTCAAAAACAAAGATTCTGTGACCACTTATTCAAAGCTACTCGGGCCCTGCTACGAACAGATTCTGTGACTTTGGGCCCACTCGGCTGACCTTTGGCTGTCTTAGCTTCTTCCTCAGAAACCTGTGGCAATGCTGCAGTGCCCTGAGCCACTGTGGGAGGCAGAAAGTGGGAGTGTGGGCGGAATGAACTGGAGCTGACCTCAGAGTCACCCTGAGCCTTCATGTGGGCCTCCTCTCCTCAGTGTGAGACAGCCATAGCGTGCCTGAGAATTAAAGGAGTTCCTAAAACCATAGCAATGAAACTGTGACAATGTGAGTGAATAGATGTAATTGTTTAAAAATTGCCATTGTTTGTAATATTTACTAAACCTACACATGGAATATATTCAGTCAAAGTGCAAGTTTACTAACCCAACCATATGTATTTAGCGTAACATTTACTTATAGGGCAACAATCAGACAAATTCAGAAAATGTGGACAATTGTGGAAAATTGGAAAGAAGATAAAACTTCCCCTGAATGAATTTTGGGAGATAAAATATACAAGACCAAGACCCTCGCCCAATTCTCTTTGAACATAAACCACCGAATCATCAGATTTAGAAGATGCCTCAGAAATTTCCTCTTCCTCGCAACAGCAGAGTATCTTTGGCACGGGAAGGTCCAGTTCAGCCAGGAGATCCAATTTCCCTTGAGGAGGCACCTACATTCGAATGGAGCCACAATCTTCTCCCTTGACTTCTGGAGTCGTAGAAATTCAGAAGCACGAGAGCCCTGGGGATTCATCTATATCCACCCCCAGGAAGCGCAGAAATGTCTTTGACGGTCCAGTTAATGGTCATGGTCAGTGAGCTCATGAGGCCGAGTGTCTTGTGCTTTCCCTGAGGACTTTCCCACATGAGTTTCTCAGCCCTCCAAAGAGAAGCTGCCATTATGGAGCAGATTTTATTTTATTTTATTTGTGTGTGTGTGTGTGTGTGGTGCTGGGGATTGAACCCAGAGCCTTGTACATGGAAGGCAAGAACTCTACCACTGGGCCACATTCCCAGCCCTTGGAGCAGATTTTAATGTTGGAAAAGATGACCTTCTTTCTTTGTTGTGGTACTGGTTCTCTACTGCTGACTCTCTCTGTGACCTTGAGCCCAATTCTCTGCCTTTAGGAACCTTAACAGAGCAAGAGCACAGAGCACAGAGCAATGCAGGCTTTTCTCTGTTTTCACCAGGTATTCCCAGTTCTTTGATGCATTCCTCAGTTCGACTCTTTTCTCTAAATCTTCCCCACTCTGGACTCCTGTTCACAATATCTGTCTAAAATGCCTCTCCCCCAACATCTTCCTATTTGAATCCTATCGTTCATGGAAACCCAGGTGACATCCCCCTTGTCCAAGACACTTTTCTTGACCCCACTTAGAAATGGTCACTCCTCCTTCACACTCTGATTGGGCTCTCCTGTCCACCCTCATCATTTTCTGCTTTGCCTAGGTATCTGTGGTCGTATATTAAAGAGGAAGTCACAGTTTCTTCTCACTTACGTAGTTTGGGGACTGTTGAAGTTATCGCTTGCCTCAACTTGAAGAGTTTATGACACTCTTTATGCTTCAGCCTTGGATAAGTATTTGCCCCCATGGTGGACACACAGGAAATGCAGCATCATTTCCTGATCTACTGGAATAAGAAAATTAGGTGGGAAGGCTGCTAGTATTTGAGAGATCATATGCTGTTATGAGCAGAAATTAGAAGTCTCAGAGCACTAGAGATGGACAATCTTGAGTCCTTTGCTTAATTTCCCTGTGCTTCATTTTATTCTACATCGTAGATGAGGATAATAATATTTTCAAAGCAGGAGTGTTTTGAGGATCAAAAAAAGTACTTATGTGACAGTGCCTGGCTCACAAGAGCTGCCTCATAAATATGAGATGCAGCCAAGTAAGGTAGAATAAGAGTTCACCATGACCTCTTAAATTAGAGAAGTTGACATGAATGTGTAGGATTATGCTTAGTGAGGAAAAACGTGTTCTCTGACAGAAGAACAGTAAACAACTATTATACAAGAAGGAGGATGACAATTTGTGCTCAGAATAAATATCAGCACACCATAGAAATATCAGGAGGTATTATATGGTGAATGCAAAAGTTAGAAATCAGTGTCAGTTCAAAAATATTCAGTGATATTATGGAAATTCCTTAGGCTCTGTTTACAGTTCTTTGTCTTCACACTATAATTGTGTAACCATAGATATTGGAGCCTAGGTCTCCTCCTGTGAAAATCTAGATGTTTGGAAGATGTGGCCTTGAAGACCCCACCAGTTATATTATTCTAACTATAGCATTTTTTAAGAAATGCAACTATATTATGTAGAAGGCAATCCACTGCATTTATGAAGAAACGCAATGAATATTGGGAAATGCTACAAAAGATTTAACTCAGTACTGATCATTAGGTAAAAGAAAGAATATTATTGTATGGGTGGAATGTGGAGGTGTAGGGGCCTTGGGGGTGTGAATTGCCTTTTACCATTTCCCCTGAAGGCCGAGCCAAAGCAAAGTAACTTAAATGCCATAAGGTGATCTTTCTAATTACCTGAGATGTGTAGTCCAGAAACAGTTCCCAAAGAAAGCTTGGAAAATTGGATATTTAGGAAAAGAGTACAGGCTTGAGCAGATGGCTTTATGAAGGTCTTCCCAGCCCATTGGCTCTCCAGCACTTCTCTGCTAGGTTGGCTATAAGGCACTTCCTGGCTCTGTGTGCTGGCCTTGTTCTACTTCCTCTCAGTTTCACTCAATTTCTAAGGAATGTGACTCAGAGCCAAATGAGCAGGCAAGATTCCTAGTTTCTCAGTGTTTTATTATTGGCAGTTAGATAACATTTTGCATGGTGGCAGTGTGCTTTAGAATGCACTTTATTAGTAGTTCCTTCCAATTGTTTTGTGTAGCAATTGTTCCATTTCTAAGATGGAAATGCAGATACCCAGAGAGATGAAGGCAGTCAGCAACGGCACAAGAATGCATAAGCTCTCAAGCCTCAGGGCTTTACGCAGTATCCTTATACCTCTGTTACTCAGTACATACTATCATGAAAGAGTTGCATTCAACAAATATGAGAAGTAGACCATATGAGTGTGAGAAGCAGAGAAACAAGTAGCATACATGACAGGGAATTTTATGTATATCCCAGAGCTAGAAGAAGAATGTATAAAATTGAATGGATGCTTTAAACATTGGATATCCTTGAAATAATTGTGAGCGTGGTGAACATAGCATTTAGCTGGGCCAAGGTTTGTGACATGAGCTCTGGTGTCTTGGAGCTGTAGGAGTATGTCTGACACATCCCTCCTTGAAAAATCTAGAATGACTTAAGGAAGAAGAATGAGATGAAGGCGTAGCACTCAGAGACCCGAGTTCTGCTGCTGCAATATCATAAGCTTCTATACAGGTCCCTGGGTACACATTTTTCCAGTTTAAAGCCTTCCGTCCTTCTGTGTTGAGCCAAGTCTGCAGGTATTGGTGAGCCAGAGTTGCGGTCAGTTTGCAGGTGAACAGCTTCTTCTAGTTCCTGTGTCGGTGAGTGTTATCAGTTCACTGGGGACATGTGGACACGTGAGTAGGTACAGTGCAAGGCGAGGCTCACAAGATCTGGAGGGTTGTAGGCATTAGGATCATCCTAAGGGTCAGACCACACCAGCCCTAACATGACTCAGCAGCGCATAGCCAACATGTGTCTGTTATGGAAATGTATTATTGTACCGGCAGAGGTTAGGCTGAGCTATGAGCAACAAAGACAGGAAAGATAATGGGCTGGATAAGATAGTTTATGTTCATCTACCACGTAGTATCACAAAAATATCCTTGTCCTGATTCCCTGAAACCATGCATATGTTAGGTTCCATGGGAAAGTAAAATTGAGGATGAAGATAGAATTAAAGTTGCTAATAGTCTGACTTTAAAATAGGGAGATTGTCCTAAATTATCTTGGTGAGCTCGAAACAATCCCAAGGGTCCTTGAAAGTGAAAGAATCAGAAGAAAGAAGGACACTGTGCAGCGCAGGAAGCATTGGCTTGGCCTGGTTGGCTCTGATGATAGAAAACAAAGGCCAACATTCGAGGACTGTGGGCAGCCAGTTTCTGAAGCTAGAAGAAATCAGAAAACGGCTTTTCCCCAACAGCCCCCACAGAGGAATGGACCCTGCTAACACCTTGCTTTTAGCCCAGTGATATCCCTGTCAGACTTCAGTTCCATAGAACTATGAGACTAAAAACACAATTGTTGTGTTAAGCCTCGATGCTTGTAGTAATCTGTCAGAGTGGCAGTAAGAAACAAATATGGTCACCTTAAGACATCTGAGGTTAGCAGTCTGAAGCAGACAGCTGCAGTGCCATAGATCAGGAACCAAGGCTCCTTCTCTCTAGTTACTCCATTGTGTATTTCCATTCATAAGACTGCCTCAAGGACAAACAGCGCTGCTGGAACTCCAACCATTACATCTGCGGTCTGAGCAGAAGGACAGAAAGAAGGGAAGTTTCTGAAAGTCACACACATATCTGCTGATTTCAGACTGCCAGGATTTGTTCACATGGGCATATTATGCCACAAGAAAATCTAGGAAATGCAGTCTTTGACATGATTCATTTTGTGCCTAGCCAAATGCCAGATTAGTTATTAAGGAGAGACACTGGATGATGGGTAGCAGTCAGTATACTCTAGCTCAGTCATAGCGTAAGTTTTCTTCCTTTCTGTCAAATAGAGATTTTTTGTAAGGATCTGCGTTCTAGTCTCAGAATCTACTTTCGATGCCCAGCAAAAAGGCATGTGGACTCTCCATGTGTGACTCACTTATCTCCTGACCCCTTCTTCTTGACCCAGCATCCCCTATCCCAGCATCCCTCTCCACGAGTCTGCCTTCCAGAGCTGTCCAGAGCTGGTTGTTCTCCACTTAGAGCCCCGCTGTCTTTCATCACCTTTTGCCTGTTTTTTGTTGTTGTTGTTGTTGTTTTTCCTGGTCATTTGGCACTCTGTTGAGGTAGGCACAGTAGGTATAATTTTCCCCAATTCCTTCCAGATAAGGTAAGGTGGAGTGTAGGGAGGTGACGTGACTTGCCCGGTGTCACAGATGGTAAATGGCAAGATGACAACATTGAAATGTACATGGATGAGAATTTGCACCCTAATTTCACCAGAGTCTTTGTCCATGGCTCAGTAGGCCTCTGCATAGGAAATGAATTTGCCGATCATATTCCGGGATTCATTTTCTAATTTATCAAAAATTGTGGTGATTGATAATCTACTATCTGGTTCCTAGAGTGTGAAGCACAGAGGACAGGGTAGGGAAGAAGAGGTAGAACACAAGGAAAAGGCTGGCTGTAATGTGAATGTCCTTATTAGTATCTGGGTTGAGATGTTGGCATTCGCAGGTGAAATCTTTTCACAAATCCAGGGAATTCTCCTATCTCCACCATCACTAAATTCTCTATTTCTGTGTCCTCAGCATAGAAAAGGTGGAATTATCTTTTACTTCTACCTTGGTCACCAGTTTATTTAACGTGTCTCCACTATATAATTGTTGCTAAATTTTACAGATTGTATATCAGCCATGTCTCACTTCCATTTCATTCTTGTCATTCCCAATACCACTATCCACTATTGTTCTGTTTTGTATTTCAATAGCTTCCCTCCAGTCTATCCCTCCTTCCTTCTTCCTGGAATGCTACCTAAGGAAGCTTTCTAAAATGTAGTTGATAATCTCACCACTCAGAAAATTCCAGGGCTCTTCCATTACCTAAGAACCCCACCCATGCCTGCCGTTTCCTGCTGTGCTGTTCGTGTGCACACGATGCTCTCTAAGTGGAATTCCCTTCTAGTGTCACTCAATATCCATATCACACACAACTTTCCATATCGAGCACAAATCTTACTGTACCCACAAAACCTTCCTTGATATCCTTCCGCATGTACCCAAGCTGGAAAAAATACCAATCATTCCCAAAGACCCCTTAGAATTATATTTTTCTAATTATACTTATGTATTTATTTGCATAATTAGTGACTAAGGTCTGCCTCCACCAATTCTTGTGTAAGTTCCATGAAGATACTACTATGTTTTGTTTTGTTTTTTTGTCACCTTGTGTGACTGAGACACAATGCCTGGCACTTCATAAATATTGAATAAATGAATGAATCCTTCAATTGTGTTACTTTCCACAGTTGCCTGATCATATCTGTATCACTTGAATATTTTAGTAGGTAGAGTTTGAAACTTTTTTTATAACTAAGCATTGTCTTCATTGAAAGAGCTCACTCCAACAGAAGCAAGTGGTTGGGCTGCCTAAATAGTTCAAAGCCAAGTTTGTTCTATGCATGGGAAGACAATGATGTTTCCTAAATTTGTAATTCTCCATAGCAGCTCATTTATTGTTCACTTCTTCAGTACTATGTCCAGAGTATCAGATCCTAGCCAGACATATATTTAAAGAGATACATTCAATATATTCACATCTACCTATCTATCATCTATCATCTATCTCTTAATTTGTAAGACAAAGAAAGAGAGAAAAAATGAGACTCCTTATATTCCATACAACTAAAAACTTAAGCAAACAATGAGCAAAGAAATAAAAAAAAATTATTCTGAGTTAGAAGTTCGTATGGGGAGCAGCTCAGTATATTTTGAAAAAGCTGCTTAAGGGATTTCATTCATAATGGTTTCTTACTCCCATCTCCTTTGTCCCTGCCCCAATAAGAGCTACAACATCTACTTTCTATCTTGTATTAAATTTATTAGTGAATATGTATCATATTCTGGACATATGCATTCAGGAAGTGAACAACAAACGAACTAAATGTTATGGAGAATTACACATTAAAATTTAGGAAATATCATTGACTTCCTTTGCCTAGAGCAAAATTGCCTTTGGATTATTTAGGCAGTTCAAACTCTTTCCTCCATTAAAGAGAGCTCTTTTGATAAAGAAGATGCATAGTTATATAAAAAAAATGTTTCAAGGCAAGGGCCAGACATTTCAAAAAGCAAGCAGATGGGACCTGCAGGTAGCATTCACTAACTAGGGTGCTTTCAACCGCCCATGCTAAAATTGGTGCTAGGGGCTACTATCTGGCTTATCTTGCCTCATTAGAAAGTCTTTCTCTTTCTAAGACTTTTTCAGGGAAAGGAGAAAGAGAAGTGAAGGGGAGAAAAAAAAAAAAAAAAAAGACAGCCACTAGATTGCCACTGAAGTGAATCTGTGTCTAAAGATGAAGAATGTAGCTGAAGACCGGACTGATCTATCTCACCTTTCATCTCTATTACTACCTGCACTCCCGTGTCAAGCATCGAGCTTCATTTCCTATTAGGATTCTTCCAAAGAAAGGAGCGTGCTGCTTTCTTTCTGCCTCCCTTCAGCATCCAAAGGCATTTCTGATCTCTTTAGCTAGAACTCGCTGAGCAGGGCCGAGACCTCTCTGCCTCCCTCGACTCTGAGGAGGAGTTGGCAGGTGACCTGTCTTCCAGTGGGAGTGGGGAGTGCTTTGCCCAAATTAGCATCACAGAGAGAGTTCTGAGGCTGGCTTCTGGCCTCAGAGTCTGGTTTTACCTCGCAGTGGTAGTCTAAAGCTCTCCTCCTGGGGGTTCAGAAAAGAGAGGTAGAAATACTATGAGTTAACCTACGATTCTTCATGCAGAGAGATAGCACAGAGAGGGTGGCCACCATAACAAGCGTGATAAAGAGCGGATAACCCAAATCTACACACGGATGCGTCCCTGGCTGGGATCCAGCTGGCTTGGGGTCTGAAAGAAACTTATATTGGAAGAAACACTGTTACTCCTTTTCCTCAAAGTGGATGGTGAGGAGTAACTCATTCACTTGGACAGAGCATAATTATGATATCCTTTTTGATGGTATTAGGGATAGAACCCAGGGACACTCTAGTACTGAGCTACATTCCCAGTCCTTTTAAGTTTTTTTTTTTTTTTTTAATTTTGAGACAGGGTGTCGCTAAGTTGTCCAGGCTGGCCTGGAACTTGGGATTCTCCTGCTCCTTGTGAACAGCTGGGATTATAGGTGTGTGCCACCGCACCTGGCTTCCTCTGTGCTTTTTACTATGGAAAGAATACAGTTCAGAGTGGCTTGGCTTTTGGTGTATTGGTCTTTACTTCTTTTTTTTTTTCAGGAAGTAACACTGAATCAAAAGACAATTCAAGGCCTGCCAAGAGCAATGTAATTATCTGCTCCAGAAGCACTGGCCAACTCCACAAATTATTGGCCACCAAGGCCTTTTTCTTACGAGTCATCGATAGGTGGAGGAGACTTCTAGTTTAAAATTGTGGCTTCAACTCTAGCCAGTGGAGCAGTATACACCATGTCAGAGTAATGACAAACCTCTCCCCTCCTCGCAGGGAGATGCCTAGGGGACAGAAGCAAGGATTCCCTCTTCAACAATCCACAACATGTTGTCATAGAAAAGAAAGAATACACTGCATTCAAGATGCAAGGAGAAGACACATATTTGGGAAAGACTTACTGTTGAGCCAGGGTCTATGGTCATTCTGGGTATTGAGTCATTTCCCACACAGTTGTGAAAGCTGGAGTCACTTTCTGCAGAGGCAGATGAAAGCAGGTAAGTTGAAATGCAGGCTGTGTCCGCCAGACAAAAGTACTGCTCTCTGAAGGATTTTGCCCTTCATTTGGTGGAATACACACGTGTGTGGGCCGAGCCCCAGGCTTGGGGATGTGAGCACTGTGGAACTTACCAGCTGTTCCCCCTGCTGTTGGTCAGGAACAAATATCCTTTTCCCTCAAAGCATCCTGTGTCAGCCTCTCGTTAAAGCCTGTTTTCATCAGATACCAGTTCTTTAACCCTCAGTGTCAATTTTCCTTGTTGACCCTTCCCCAAGCATTTGCCCAGCAAGACTCTTCATTCTGCTGGAGTGAAAAGCTCCTTTTCAAGGGATCCTGGGCATCTGTCATTAAGGATGAAGGCTATTTATGTTAACTTGGACTTTACACCATATTAGGGAGTTGCCTACTCATAAAAATCACATAAAATCATGGTCTCTTTTACAACTCTTGTCTTCAGATGTTGTTGTATAGTGCCACCACCCAGGGGGCTTGGATGCCAGAGTCCCACCACCCGTGGTGGCCGTCCAGAATCTATATACTTTTAGTTCTTTGTAGATATGTGGGAATCACTGGTGTATTGGCTTTTTCCCCCTCCCTATCATAACTTAAAATTACATCAATTCTCACACTATTCACAAAAACCAATGGTAGAACAAATGGATAAAGAAATTGTGGTATATACATACAATTGAATATTTCTCAGCTATAAAGAGGAACCAAGTGCCAATGCATGCTACTGCATGAATGGGTTTTGAAAATTGAAAATATGATGCTAATTAAAAGAAATCAGACACAAAAGTCGCATATCTTATGATTCCATATGAAACGGACTAGGCTATGTAAATTCACAGAGATAGCATATTGGTGGTCACATAGGCCTTTGGGGTATAGGCAATGGAGCAAATTTTGGTGGGTATGGGGTTTCCTTTGGGGGTGATGAAAACATTTTGGAACTACAGAGAGACAACCTTGTGAAGGTACAGCATGCCACTAAGCTGTTCATGTTAAAACAGCTGATTTTTCTTTGTGTGAATTTCACCTCCATCTCATTTGGATTTTGTAACACCCTTGGGAGTTAGACACATATACCATGTGCACACACATACACACACACACACACACACACACAAACACACACCACATACTCCTCTCACCTGGATGTCACTTTAAGGGGATGCCTGTGTTATCAAAACATGGAATTTTACTTTCATAAATTCAATAATGTGATTTTTTCACTGCATCTTATCTTAAATTATAAGCACAAACCTCTAGTACCTGGATTTTTAAAGCCAGAGCAGTGTCTTGGTAACACGATGGAAGCTGAATTGTTGCCAAGAAGTACCTGTGTTCACTGGCAGAAGGTGGAGCCCTGGTGGTGTCATTTTGGGGTGATTCTGTAGAATGTGTGTGCCCAGAATCTAAGATGAAAACTAAAAAAACTGTCCAGACTTTAAGAAATAAGGGTGAGAGATGCTCAGATCCTGCTGCTAGAAAGGACTGAATTGTACTTAGAGGAATTCCTTTTTGATGGAACCCACCAAGCTGAAGAGAAACTATTGACATTATTGCAGCATGGAGGGTGTATTTTGTCTCCTATTGCTGCTGTAACAAATTACCACAAACATTGTGGCTTAAAACAATATGAATTTATTATCTTACAGTTCAGGAGATCAGAAGGGTAAAGTGGATCTGCAGGGCTGTTTCTTTTGGAAGCTCAAAGAGAGGAAAAAAGAATTCTCTTTGCTTGCCTAGAGCTTCTGAAGTCTATCCACATTCCTTGGCTTCAGGCCCCACTGCAATCCGACCTCTACCTCTATTTTCATCTCTCCTTTTCAGGCTCAGACTTTTGTGCCTCCTTCCTTATTAGAAGAATGCTTCTGATTATACCTGGCCCAATCCAGGATAATCTCCCTATCCCAGGATCCTTACTTGGAATGTGTCTTGAAAGCCTCTTTTGTTAAATAAGACAACATTCACAGATTTCAGAAGTGAAATCATAAACCTCTATGTGCACCATTATTTTGCCTAACACAGAAGGTCAAGCTTGCCAGACCTGGTAGCATATGCCTGTAATCCTAGCACTTGGGAGGCTGAGACAGGAGGATTTCTGTGAGTTCAAGGCCAACCTGGGCTACATAGTGAGTTCAAGGCCAGCCTGAACTACACAGTGAGACCCTGTCTCTAAAAGCCAAAATAAATAAATAAATTAAAAAGAAAATAATAGAAGGTGAAGCTTACAAAAACCTAATCACAAGAGTGAACATCTGCTTTCTTGCATCCAAGCTTATTCACCCTTGGAATACAGTTTCTGTGATTGTCGCTGTATAGCCTTAGTCATGCATGACCTTAGTGTCATCTTCAAAGCATTTTCCTCTGCCTTCCTGGTGTATATTTAATTTTTAATCAAAAGCAAAGCCCTATAATTAAAAAATAAAAGTAATAGTCATGCAAAGTTAAAACCATTAAACAGTATGAAAGGGATAAAGGTGAAAGGAGTTTTTCTTTTTCCCTTAATCCTTTTTCTCTAAAGTCCATTTGTGTTGGATCTATTAGATTGAACTATGAGTCATGGAGACCCAAAATAAAAGATGCTTCAACAAGATAGACACATCTTAAACTTTCATCTTGAAAATATCCAGAGGAAAACAGTCCAGAGCTGATGTGGAGTCCCATTCTACAACACACTTGAGTACCAGGCTCCCATAAGACTGTGTCACTGCTATCCCAGGTGTGCAGACCTCACCCTCATGGTCCAAGATGGTGACTAGAGTTCCAACTATCACACTGACATTCCAGAGATAAGAAGAGACAAAAGAGCACTCTTGTTATTTTTTTAGCAAGGTGAACAGGAGCTGCTACAGAATACTTCTGTTTATACTGCATTGGCCAAATTCATCTTATGATCACTCATATTTGCAAGAAATACATGGTACCATTACATTTATTTAAAGTACATAATCTTTTAAAAATTGAAACAAACAGGATCACCATGCTAGACTATTTGCATTTTTGCCAAACTACATGGACATACAGACACCCTTAGCTGTGTTTACCAGTTGAATGGTATTTCGTTTTATGGATATGCCATTATTGAATTAATCATTTGACATTTAGAGGATCTCCTTTCCCTTTTTTTAGCCTGTGTTATAACCAGTCCTGCAGCATGTAATATCCTCACTACCTCCCAGTGTTCTTTGTGAGTGACCATTTCTCTGTTGTCCTTTATTTTAGCTTGGGCTCTCTCAGAGATCAGAACTGAGGCACAGGAAATGTATCATTTTATTCTACTAGAGAATCTCGTCTCAGGCAATGGGAGTAAGTGAAGCCGGGAACAAAGAGAAGTCCGTAGAAACCCGGTTGCTGAGCTGGTCCTTGTGAAGTGATTCTGATTGCCAGTTACACATCTGATTCCAGCACTGCAAAGTGCCCCTCATGGGTATCTTCAGCCACTCTTGTGCTCCCACCCCCACACAGTGCACACACCAGACTGCAGTGTGAAGCAGGGGTTGGCTGGAGAGCCAACAGAAGGGGTCAGGGCCACCCAGAAGCAAACAGAGAGGTCAGTTTACCGCCACTTTAGGAACCTTACTCTATCATAGCCTACTTTCTGCAACACTCAGCCTATAACATTCCTCTTACTTTCTTTAAAACACATTTCTCTTTTTATAAAATACACTTAATATTTCACTCCTTGTTTAGGTCAAAGGCTTCCAAACTGGCAATAGATTTAAAATGCCAGAATTTAATTTGTAACATTTAATCAAATGAGGTAAAAATAATTTCTGTGAATTCCTTGATTTACATTAAGGAACTCACACTACTGTGCTGTTATATTTAATGGGTTATGTCATCTAAATAACTTCGGTTTTACTTTTTTAGATAGACCATCCCAAAAGATGGATTTGAAAAGCTTAACATCTGTGTGTCCTGGGAAATGAGTCACTTATATTTTCTGGAAAGCATATTCAACAATACAGAAAGAGTTATTTATAGATTAGCTAGTATATTCCAGACATGGAATGAGGCATGTGTTTTTTCCACCAGTGGGACTAGGACTAGTGAGGAAGGTAGACAAGTAAGCGGGAAGTCAAGAATCGGAGGATAATTGTACCATGGGATGATATTTGCAGCCTACCAAGGGAGTGGGGATGTGTGACACTTGGATGTGGGATTAGAAAATCAGTGACAAGTGAGCTAAGTCAGAGTAGATGTCTGTGCCAGACATTAATTCATTGGTTTCTTTAACCTTAATCTAATAATTCACTTCCTTTTCTTCATTCAGCAGACCTTTAAGAGGAGCTATGACAGACACTCTTAGTTGGTCCAACTCTTATGCCTAATTACCTTTGAAACAAGGAGGGCCCTTTGACCTAATTCTAGCTGAGAAGGTAAAGAGGTATAATAGAGGCATGGATCCTCAGAAATATTTTGATTCTCTGACACAGAAGCCATCATTTTCCTTTCTTCTTTTTTCAAAGTAGCTTATATGAGTAATAGTTGGAGCTAGAGCAGCCAGAATGCAAGCACCAGGAAAAATCCAGCCACTCTTGATTTAATGAAGTTGCAATGATCTCTAAACTAACACTGGCAATTATCCATCTCTGCATACTTTATGTGAAAAAAACCTTCCATTTATTTAAGCCACTGCAGTACCGTTTCTGTTACTTGTACCTAAAGGAACCCTAACGAATTCGGGAGTGTATTTAGAACAGGCCTTTTGTTTGGGGATTTGTTAATAAAGTCATCTGTTGCAAGAAACTTAAAGAAAAACCCACTACAAAGAATCATGTGATAATATCTCTTCAGTTACTTCTCTTCACTCAGTGAATGAAGCCCTAAGATTTATAACTGGGAGATTGGCACAGTTATAGGTGTCTGACCCCGTCTCAGCACCATCATATATTTTTTTAATGAAGTGTGAGACTAGAACTCCATAAATTCACATAGTAGCAGAAACAGGCAGTCGCTCGTCAGAGGAGCTATTCAGGGAGTCCAGTATCACTCTTTGCGTATTAGAGAAGTTCACAGCTGGTTAAAAATAGACTTGGAGAGAAGTTGCTTTTAGACCACAGCTCATTTTGGATTTCTCTGGAGCCCCATTCTGGGCCACAATGTATTTCCTTTTTTCTTTCGTTCTAGTAAGAGCACCCGAGCGGTTCAGACAATAGGCGTACGGTTATCTTTAGTTCTGTTGTGCACTGAAAGCAGAACTCTGAAGAATCAACAGTAACCCCTTGGGCACGTGGAGAGTTACAGCTTTTTAATAAGCACTAACAGTGATTGAGACTTTACTGTGGGACAGCCTCTGTGCTTGCTTTAAATTCTCAAAACAAGTCTATGAGAAAACATACTATTAATAACCTCCTATCTGCAACAAGGAACCAAAGCTCAAGAGCAGATAAACAACTTATTTAAGATCGCACAGCTTATAAGGAGGAGCCTCGGGATTAGAAGCAAGGCCATCTGAGTCCCTTCCAATACTGCGTTGTCAGTGTCCATTCATGCAAGGTCATAGGGATTTCCACATCACTTCATTTTGACCTTCAGGTAAGGCCTGGTGAAGGAGGCAGTGCAGGGATGCTATTCCAACTTACAGAGGAGAAAACCCAGGACCAGCGAGGTGAAATGATAGTCCAAAGCCAACCAGTCCATGTACATGAAAGCTAGGACTTGAACCAGGCCTTCTGACTTTCAGGCCTGTGCTTTTACGGCACAAACCCTGTGTGCGGGTAGCACAGATATGAAAAAACACACTAAATTCTCTTCTAGTTGACTGTAGGGATTCGACAGAAGACCCTGTCTCAAGGAACCCACTAGCCCAGGGTTACCCTAATTTATATTGAGGATTTTTTAGAGACAATTCCTATTAGCTACTTGCATTTAAAACTCCAAATATAATATTGTTTTCACTGTTAATCTAACAGTCCTTCAAATCATGGGAGCAGAGAGCAAGCTGGAAGGGATAGATGTCTTTAATGGGAGCACTGCCAAGTTAGCTGATAAAGCTAATATAATATCTGTTTGAACATTTAAATTATCCAGTGACAAGGAAGCTGAGAATTAGCTTATAACGGTTGAGTGTAGGTATTGTACATGTGAATTTCTTTAAATACCAGAGTTTTGAAAAATAAAAGTGGCCTGCCCACATTTTCAAGCACAGTGGTAATCAAAAGAGAGCTCTGAGGAGGTAATAATACCTTGTATTTTAAATACCGCTTGTCTCTGAAGAGCTCAAAGCACTCTATAATCATTTCCTTATTATGATTCTCTAAACTTCCTGGGTCAAAAAGTTACAAAGTTTGTATCTTAACAGCTTGGTCTCAGTTTCCTCTTTGGGAACTGGTGGTGGAAGATGAGGCTGCAGTGGAAAGACTGTCCCCACCTACTCCTATCCCAGATGCCCCTGGCCCTGTCCTCCTGCTACCCAGCTTAGCCTCTTAATGTTTTCTAAATCTAATGCGTTGATTTTATGACGTGAAACCATAGTGTTTTTTTTTTTGTTGTTTTTGTTTTTGTTTTTTATTGGAAGTGCTTCACGGTGCTGAGCTGAAGGCTGACTGCAGAGTTCAGGTGGGGTGGGGGAAAGGGCCCTTCAGTCAGAGTGGCTCCACTTTTATCTGCTTTGATGCACTAGAAATTCATATGAGATTTAATTTTTAAGGAGGATTTTTGATTTTTTAAAAACTTGAAATCTGGTCATCCAGTCTAGTCACTTGATTTTACTGGTGGAAAAATGGAACAAGGTTAATTTACTTAAAACTTTACCTTGCTGTTATTCAGGGGTCCACTACAGGGGTATTGGCAACCACCAGGTAACTTTTTGTTCTGATGTCACTTTCATAATATAAATCCCAAATGTAGACCCAAAGCTATGGGCTCACAACTTGGCAGGTTTAAATCCTTCAGCAGAACAATCTTCCTCCTTTTTTAGAGTTAAAGGGACTAATTTTACCTGGGAACATTGGACTAGACCTGCAGGAGGAAACAGGTGGAATTAGTATGTGCCATTTTCACCTAGTCCTAAAGTGGTTCTTCACCTCAACTAGGTCATGAAGAAAAAAAGTGTAAGTACAAACATGCAAGTAGATTTATATAGCTACTGCCTTCCAGTGTGCACAAAGCAAGCACATATATATGCATTTTCTTAGTTCTCCAAGGAGGGAGGGAAGAGTAGCTATTATCAGCCTCGTTTTGCATGAGAAAAAAAGGCACAGAATAAACGGATCTTGACTCAAATCATGGCCTGAATCGGTGGTGTCGGCATCAGCATGTCTGAACCTTTGCTGTATCATATTGTGTTCTGGGAGCAAAGTCTAGAAAGTTGAATGCATAAGCTCTAGACCTGTGTCGGGCTGTGCCTTTGGCAAGTGCTGTACCCTGTTGGCCTCAGTTTTCCCGCGTGGTGAGTGGATGCAGATGGGGTGTGTGAAGGGACTGAAAGGAGTGGGGCTGGGTCTGGAGCAGCCCACTTTAACTCTCTGTATTCCAGCCTTTGCTAAGTGTGCAGCGTACTCCCCTGTGTAGTAGTGTTGGGGGAGCTCTAGATGGGGCTACTTTGTAAGGTGCATCCACGTCTCAGCTGCTATGCCATACTGGGGTTGGGAATGAGGATGGGGTGTATAGATTGGGCATAGTGCACACGGAGGACTGTGCAGTGGGTGTGTGGTGAGTGGTGTGTAATGGGCTTGAGCTCCAAGTCATGGAGATGCCTGGTGTGACTCTGCTAGTGTGGTACTTGCCATCCTGGCCTCTGGGAAAGCTCGAGGCAAGATGAGGGCCTGGCTTTGTTAAGGACCCAGGAGTATCTTGTAATAATTTTAAGCCATTTTTGGATTTATTTCTCTTTTGTTTTCCCAGAATGGTAGTTAGCTCAGTAAAAGTTGTCCCTAACATTGCTCCAAGGGAGATACACAATGGCCGGAAGCATGGGAAAAGATGCCAATATCATTAGTCACATCAAAACCACAACGTGATACCACATCCCACTCACTAGAGTGGTCATCGTAACAAACAAACAACAACCAGAAAATAACAAGTGTTGGCAAAGGTATGGAGAAAATGGAGCCTTATATAATGCTGGCAGAAATGTAACGTTGTTCAGCCATGCAGAAAATAGTTTGGTAGTTCCTCAAAAAGTTAAACATAGAATTACTATATGATCCAGCAACTGTCCTTCTAGATCTATACCCCAAAGGGTTGGAAGCAAGGACTCAAATGGATAATTATAAATCAATGTTCACACAGGCATTATTCACAATAGTCAAAAGATGGAAAATCCCACTATCCATCAACAACTGAGTAGATAAACAAATTGTGACATATACCTGTTATGGTTTATTCTAGATGTCTCCCAAGATCCTCATGCGCTCATAGGCAGGGCTTTGCATAGGTGATTGGATTACAGGGGTGCAACAGCGGACTTGCTGTTATAGGTGGGTCACTGGGGTGTGACCTGCAAGGACAGATCTCCCTCACTGGCTTCTCCCTTTGCTCTCTACTCCCCAGCTGCCTAACGTGAGATTTCCTTCTAGGTAGGCCTTTCCCCCACGTAGATTCTGCCCTGGAGCTGTCCAACTATGGACTGAAACCTCGAAAAAAACACGATCCCAAATAACCTCTCCTCCTTTAAGTTGCGGGTGTTGGATATTATGTCTAGGGAGGAGAAAGTGACTAAGAAAATACCCATAATAAAATCAAAAGGAAAAAAGTATTATAACTTCAGAGCCTTACATTAGATTGGATGACTAGGGTTAGAAATAAGGAAGAGAGAAAGGAAAATGTCTGCCCCTAATATTTGGGAAGCCCACGGCAGGTGTATAAAATGAGGTCCCAGTGGCCCATAACTTAATGCTTCTTTCCCCACCCTGATTGTTCCTACACTAAAGGCCTCACATGCAGGCACAAGGGCTCCAGCCCATCCAATGACAGTGCAGTCCCCGCCACAACCCATCCTTGTGCCTCACACGGCGGCCCCTGACCCAGTGTGCACACACCAGCATCATGTTTTGTCCTGTCCAGGACAGTTTCGGGGAACCCAGGTCCTAGATGCGGATTCTGCGCCATTTTAGCAGGTGACTCTGGGTTCATGGACAATGACTTAGAAGTGAAGATACGTCTGTGTGGACATATTCCTAGGCCCGTGGACTCCTCCCAGAGTGGAGAAGGAACCACCTGGAGAGAGCTGTTGAGACCGCCAATGTGTGAGATTCAGGTCGAGAGCCTGGGTTTCTGCAGTCTGAAAAAAAGACTAGAAGGAACTATGATTAACTAAACCGGGCCAGTTCAAGGCACGGCTTGTTTCCCATTATAGTCTGAGAAAATATTACTTGCCCTGTTTTACAGGTGAGAGTCGTGAAACTGAAGTGGCCTGTCCGGGGTTGCACAGTGAGTGGCAGTGATCCTAGTGTCTGTATTCTTTTGAAGAACTATGTTCTCCCACCAAACAATGAGAAAGCACCAGAAAATTCTAAGGATGCTTCTGGACAGAGGTGGTACTTGCCCTCAGAGGTCAGTGGAGCCGTGCAGCATGTGCAGGAGAATTTTGTTCTCTCATTCGCTGAGCGACATGGGGACTTTTGTGCATTTTTCCTCCACTGCTGAGCTCAGGGGCCCCTGGAGCATGCTATATGGTTCCAGCACTGCAGGGTGAGAGTATGACAGTGAATCACAGCACAGCTACATCTGTCCCAGACCACACAGCCTCCTGTCTGAACACTTCCACTCACCCAGCGGCGTGAAAGGCACCCTGGAGCTCTCTGGTAAACAAGGCAGCGTGGTTGCCTCGGTGTCTTTCCATCCCTTTCGGTCTCTTAGGAGATCGACTCTTCAGAGAGCCTCTGAACAGCACTGTGAGATAAATTAAACCAGAACTTTTCTTTGTTCTACTTCCTTGCTAATGTTTCTTATTCTCTAAACGGTACCTTGGTTTCCTTGTCTTGAAAAAAAGTATGAAGTGTCTATGATGAAAAGCTCTAAAGTGTGTTATTAATGCTGCTTTTTAAATAATCAGAGTTGTTCAAGTTTGGAAGGGTAGAATGTGTTACCTGGGAGGTGAGCTCCTCCAAACTGTGAATTTTTGAACAGACGACAGAAAGTTTGGCAGCACATATGGACGATTTAAGAAGTAGATGATCTCTTAAGTACATTTTATCCTCATGAGTAATGTAAATATTCTTCATTAAAAAGAGGATGCAATGTGTTAAGTATCATAAAGAGGACAGATTGGGCCATTATAAAGGTGTAGAGTAGGAAAGGCTTTCTGGATGGGCGAATCATAGGTGGCTTCATAGAAAAGATGGCACTTACATTTTCACTTTATCTCAGAAAACATGGGAAGTTATCAGTTTGATGTTCACATGGTTTTTTAACAAAGGAGTTATACAATAGGCACTAATATTGCTCACTGTATACTCTGGGTCAGCCTCTTCTGGACACATGATAGGATTGTATTGCCCGGCCACTGTGGGTGGGGCAGAGGAACGGTGAGCAGAAGAAACATCTGCCACTTACAGGCAAACATTTCATTCTCAGGGTGAAATCTCCGGAGCTCTCTGCTTTCTTCTACCTTCTCAGCAATGTTTCAGGTAGTGACTGGTTCATCAACCTGGGTCGCTGCCTGAGGACAACAACGATGTAAAGTTAAATCCCCAGCTGCCAAACAATGGACATGGAGTGAGAATGTGAAATAAGCCTTTGCTGTTTTAAGCCACTATAATGTTGGGTTTGTGTGTTACTGGAAGAGGACAGCCTAACCTATCTGGACCAACTGAAAGAACAGAGTCCGGATTACCGTATATCTTAGGAATGTTAAGGTTGTCATAGAGTACGAGATATGTTTCTTTGGGAAAGACTAGAAGCAGAAAGAATAGTTAAAAGAGGCTGAAGAGGTAACCAAGAGACAAGGTGTATGTGAGGGAGAGCAATGGCCAGGAAGACGGGGTGGCAGGTGCAGACGCAGTGCCTTTAAAAGGTGCTTTGAAAAAGGAAGCAATATAGAACCTGGGAAACAACTAGATCTGCAGACACATTTTTAACTACTTTCAGTGTTCCACTCTGTTCCACAAACATGATTACCTGAAAATGTCCCTGGGGAGTCATTCTTGGTTGCCAGGACAATTGGCTTTTTGGGACCAAAACTCCCTTCTTTACCCAGGAGGAGCTACACCCAAATTCAGCTCCTCTTCCTCTTCCTCCTTCTCCCTCTCCTCCTTCCTCTTCTTCCATAGTTCTCCCTATGGAGCCTAGAAAGGTCTCAAACTCCTGGGCACAAGTGATCCTCTTACCTCAGTGCCCTAAGTGCCAAGGCCACAGCATATGCCACTGTAGCTGGCTCCAAACCCAGCTTCTGCTGGGACCTGGCAGGAGACTTCTTTTCCTCCGATCCCCAAAATGTTTCATATGTCAGATACTTGGCTTTCCCAAGTAATTCTTGTAAATATCACAACCCACTAGCAATGAAAACCAGACAACCTGGCATCCATACAATTCACTGTTACCACATACAAGTAAGCTCTGATGCATGACTATTAAAAATGTTTCTTAAACAACAAGCGGAACATGTATCCATGGCAAATCCAGCAGGATGCAGTGACCATAGTATGCTTCTCCACTGTCCATTTGCTTCCTACTGCTAACCTTTACTTTGTAAGTTTTCCTTAAAAACGTTATTCCATAACCCATGCTGTGTCCTGAGCCTGGTTGCATCTTGCATGATGGATGTGACAGCAAGAGAACTGATCACAAGCAACCATGGATACAGATTACTGCCCCACTCTCCTGACTTACGACATGAGAGGAGAGCTGTGCAGAGCCTGGCAGGTGCACCCTGGGCCCTGAGTCAAACAGTAAGGCTAAGAACACCCAGAGTCAGAGTAAAACCAGTGTCCAACGTACAAACATAACAATCCTCCAGCAGGGATAGAAGTGGATTCAATAAATTACTATTTTTTTGAGAAAAGAATTAACATTGTTCAAAATGACTAATCTGCACATTTCAATTTTTAAACTCCCACCCCTGAGCTCCTTAAGAAATTTTCCAAGGATGGCAAAGCATGTACAACTCCCTGTAGTTGGGTCCAGGGATTTCGAGTTGGTTCTCTGGGATTCGGGGTATACGTGCTGGATGATGTTTTAAATGGCAACTGGAGCCCTGGCTCATCTTTCTAAAGTCTTTTTCCCTCATAATATAATTGAAGCATGATATGTCAGCGTTAAAAATAAAACACACTCTAGTAATTTAAAATACAGTGGGGTATTTTTGTTTGATTTTTAGGTGGCATATTTCTACTTAAGAAAAACAGAAGATGAGGATATTGACAGACTTGCAGAATTTCTCACAGTAAATTCTGGGTATTTTCAAGGACTTTTTGAAGCCTATGAAACAGGTTTTTTGTAATGTGTACATTCAGTAGAAAGTGAGATTTTTGTTTTTGCCTCTCACTTGAGGTACATTAGTACTACTTTAAGGGTTGTTTTTTTGAGAGAGTGGTTGAGGTCTTATGTTAGAATTGATGAAGGAGAAAGAAGGAAGAAGAGAGATGTTCCTGCTGTGAACAAAAAGACCCAGAGAAGAGAGAGTGAGGGAGAGAGAATGAGAGAGGTTGTGTTGGTACATGGAAAAGAGAAAGTGCTGGAGGGGAGTTACCTCAATGGTTGGTGATGAAAGAAAGAGAAAGAGGGAAGATGATAGTAACAAAGGATCCCCTGAGGGGAAAGAAACCTTGAGTGAAAGATAGCCCCAGTGCCAGTCATGTTGGTGTCTACTGGAGGGTGAGCCAGAAGTCTGCGTGTGGGAATGTGTCAAAGGTGTGTGCGTGGTATCTGACAGAAGTGTGTGTTTCTTAGCAGCCATAGCAGTAGCACGACACAAGAGGGGAGAAATCAGAAGACCGTATGTTCCTGTCCTGATTTTTGCTTCAATCCACTAATTGTATAGTGTGTGTGCCTGGTGTACATCAGGCCCGAGGTCAGCTGTGTCCTGAGGTCTGATGGGGAACCAGATGTCCCAACATGCTGTGTTTCATGGTTGTGTCATTAATCCTTTCTGGAAAATGGTTATATTCTGGGAAAGCAGGTTTCCTACTATTGAATCCAGAATTATGTTGACTCATTCACCACATCCCTAGCTGTACTAGACTAGTAATGGCCTTCTAATATGCCCAAGGTCATCTTCATTGCCTTCTTCATCTTTTTCCCTCCTCCTTCTCTTGCTGCTCCTTCTTCTTCTCTTTCTCCTTCACAGTTCTGGGGCTCAAACCAAAGGCCTCATGCATGCTAAGCAGACATTTTACCACTGAACTACACCCTCAGCCTAGGGCCAGGTGTGGACTGCTAAGTTTACACGAGTCTAATTGAGAATACATATTCTTCGAGGGGATATTGTCTCAGGAAAGAAAAAGAGAGGAAACTGGAAGATGCATTGGTCATAAGCTGACTTTCAAATGTCCCATTGGAGAAGTAGTCCCAGTTCTCCACCCAGGTAGAGGCACAGAGAAGTCAGGAATATTATAACTTTGTATCTTCCTACAGAGAAGGAGTTGTCAGAATAGAGTAAGGAAGAGGATTTTGCTACCTAACAGACATTTGGTAGGGAAATTGGTTTTATCCTACCATTGTCGTACAGTTTCACTGGGCTAATCTTCTTCTAAACTGGATGGGATACCAGAGGAAAGTGAGACTAAAACACATACAGAGTGATGTATGCACCTCAGCCAGTCCCAACACATTCTAGTGGCAAAGAAGTAAACAAATATTGATTAAAAGATTGCTTCAGGATATACCTTATTTCAGGTTATTATAAAAAGATCTAAATAATACCTACTAATTTAATTTAAAATAATGTATTTCTGCATGGACCGTCCTTTTTCATCATATTATAAAACTGAGCCATACAGTTTCTGTAAATTGAAATACATTGCAGGTTTGACATGATCAATAAAAGCAACTTGGCCACAAAGTGTCCTCAAGTTGTTAGAGCACGAACCTGAGCCAATATTGTGTGGCAGTTGCAATTTTCTTTTATTTATCCATCAGCATCCTCTCCAACTAAATATAAGTACGTGTGTGAAGAACAGTTACAGATATGCACAAGCACTCATGTCCCTAGAATTATTAGGAGTCACTGGACTGTAAAATATCAGTGTTCAAAAGTTCTGATTTCTCCTGTGAGGTACTTTTCATATTTTATTTTGATAACTGAATGCAAATGAGCCTCAGTAAACCCTTCTCACCTGTGCTTTTTGCATGATGGTACAACTGTATCTGTTTCTTAGATTATTAACAAATGTACAGCCCAGTTTAGATTTATACAAATCAGCTACATTTGGGGAGTTTTTTGAAGGGAAAAACAAGCCCATTTTTCATTGCAGCTTTGTTGATCCTGCCTTTCTATAATTATTATGATTTGTAACAGTATATTGTTATGTTCAATGCCAAGGACTCCAAACTAAGAACAGAGAGTTGGAATCTAGGTACTACTACTTATTAACTCCCGGACCTAGAGCAGTCAACATCTCTGTTGCCCTTGGCAAAACTGGGGTATGCATCCTTTCTGGGTGCATCTTACTGTGCTGCAGAGGGACATAAATAACGGAATAGATGAGATTTTCCAAATACAAAAATATGAACATGATTTTGCTTTGAAGAGTCCAGGAGAAAAAAGGGTACATATACAGTGTGTCCTAGTAGATGTATAGATGCCAACAGCTCTTAAGAAAAACTAATTTTGCTGCTGTTGCATTAGTTATTCTCATTATTGTATGATCTATGACTGTAATGAATAGTCATCCCATTTGCCACCAATAAGTGTCTTATATATCCAACAATCACTGATTAAGTACATACTTTGCACCATCCACTGTTACAGGGGATGCAAAATAGGATAAGAAGCATTCTTAGAGCACACAGATAGTTTTAAAGGCAGAAATACAAACAGGCTCTTCTAGTGGAGCAGGGTCTTTGTTGGAGAGCTTAATTCCCATGAGGGTTGCTCATAGGAAGGCTGGGACTCAAGCATATCCTTAATGAGTCCAACACTAATGTCTGAATGAATGGACAAAGGAATCACATTTAGTGGCATGGTTAGTTGAAACAAGCCCCAGTCAGTAGACAGCTTGCAATCTTTCCTCTGTCTTCATTTCTGAAAAGCAGTGTTTAGCAGAGGACCAGGACACACTGGGCACTCAGCAAGTGCAGCTCAGGGAACTAATAAGCAGAGTAAAACCATGTTTTGGAGTGTGCTTGGGTGGGTCTGACTCTAGAGTACAGAGAGGGCGTCCACTTTCCGTCAGACCTTGGCTAGGTCATTTGCCTTCTTCCCTCATCATGACACTGGTCAGGCAAGTCTGGTCTTCCATAGAGGCTTAGTAGTCTGCTGCTTGGGAGGTCTCTGGAACTGACTGCCAGCCACAAAAATAAAGCAACTTCCTGAAAGCTCTCAGGGACGATAATGACTCTCATATGAGATTTGAGTTTGGGGAGAGGGTCGTAGAGAGCAGTCGCAATTGTCCTATACAGGAGAACTTCACCTGAATGCTAATACTATTTGAATAAGGAAAAAAAGCTTGTTGAGCAAAAATAATTGTCTGTTTTTCCAGGAAATCTTCCTACGGCACTTCTCTTTAGGAAATGAAAAAAGGGAAACTTGAGTCATTTGTAATGGATGCACCATAATGTTAAATGAAATAAAACAGATACACAAGCTTAAATGTCACACAGCTTCTCTGATATGACAAGCTCAAAATGTAAATAAAGAGCAAAATAAAAGAGAGATACTGGGAAATAGGGAGACAAGCCTTTTGCAAAAGGGAAAAAGACTAAGAAATGGAAGGAGGAAGAGGGAGTGGAGAAGGGATTAAACAAAAGAATTAAGATGTGTTGTGTACATGCACCAACTCTCCATGAGGAGAATAATCCTTGTATACTAAAAACGTGTCAATAAAAATAAAAATTAAAAAAGAAAGTGAATTATCTTCATAGATAGCTGGAATATTAAGGTTATTGGGTAGGGGAGACTACTAATGTTTAACCTGTAACTATTGGTGGCATATTAAGGAGTTGAGAAAATTAATTGGCCCGAAGGCTGGCACAGAAGTCTCCCTGTGCAATCACAGAGTGAGCTGACGAACCCCTGGTTACTGCTCTGCCAGCCTCAAACAGGCGCTGCTCCATGTTTTAGGAGGAGCAGGGAAATACTTGAGGATGCAGTGATTGTGTTTTTGGATGATTAACTGAAAAATACCCAAGCCCACACCCTCACCCACCTGTGGGACTAATTTTGTCTTTGTTTTTTCTGTTATGGGAGTCTTTTGGCTAACAGTCTCCCTTGCATAAAGCGTGATGCTTTGTAAGTATGCAAAGCACCTTTAAACATTTGGATTAGTTCTGTTTGGTTTTTAAGAGTCAGAGAAATGCTGCTTACCTCAAAGTTGGGGAGTTGAATGTAACAGAGAAATTGGGAGAAAAACCTGTTTGGCTGTGGCTATAAAGTGGGGCCCCTCAAGAAGGAAGAACACAACACAGGGGGATGTTGGGCCAGTTTCAGGAGTGTGCAAACCATGTAGTCAAACAGAGCTCTGTGCTCCAAGGTGCCCGGCATAGGTTTAATCTTTCACTCTGTGAAGACTTCTCAGATTAGATACCTCTGCTGCTGAATCCAGCAGTGGTGTGACACCTCCTTGTGTCATTTCTGTATCCCTTGCCCCTTGCACACTTATTCACCACCCAGTAGTTTTCATTAAATAGCTGTGGAATAAAAAAAAAGACTCAGAGTTGGTTGGTGGTAAGGGGACTGGAATGGAGGTCTCCCAACTCTTCACCCTGGGCTTGAGCAATTGTACCAAGATATTCAAATGAATTTTCAAACAGCTTCTATGGGGATATTTTTTTTTTTCCTCTCTTGAAGGGGGTTTGTAAACCAGCAAAATTGCACTGCTGCTCTTCTTCCTTGAGAATCAAATCAGGGTTGAACGAAGTCCAAGTTTCCAGCTAGACGGATACTGCCTGGAGAGTGGTGGGGACATAACAAGACCAAAGGTGGTTTACCCTTTGAAGTGACCACTAGCACATAGGTTGCAAAGAATAGAAGAAAGTGCAAGAAAAATTCCATTTTGGCAAAGCAGGAAAGGGAAAGGAGGTTATGGAATATATAGAGAGAGTGGTCATTTTCTGTTCTTCCATGTTTCTTGGTTTCTGCTTCAGATGTTGTTTAATAATTGTGCAACTCAGAGAAGGTCAGTTAACTGATGAAACTCATCAATAAAAGAAGGTAGTGACCTCTCCATTTCCCAGTTCATGGTATCTTAACAGGATCAAAGTTGAAACTGCTTGTAAAAATGCTTTGTAAAGTTGTAAAACATGATGTTATATAAAGATCTGTTATTCTATCTATCACATACATGAGTTTCCATGAAGCACAGTCAATTTTGGCCAAAACTGAATATCTCAATAGAATATTGGTACCTAGGGTAAAAATAAAGAGTTTTCCAGTCATAAAGACCCAGAAGTGCATTTGTTAACCTAAAAAATATGGATTGTGAGCCGGTTTCATTGTTTCCTCTGCGAAGGACAGGGTTATCAACTTTGGTCCTTGCATCTTTTAGAAGTTGTCCACTTCTCTAACTTTCCCCCCAAAAACCACACTTTAAATTCAAAGTATGTTTACTTACTGCTTACCAGGCATACAGGACAAACAGTGAATTATCTGAAGTCCTGTGAGAAAAATCAGAAGCTGATGCATAGTAATTATAATCCGAGGTGGACCATAAAGAAGTGCCACAGTAGTCTTTGACAGTGTGGAAGAGGAGAGATGTCTACCTAGGAGGCTGAGGAATGCTTCATGAAGTCTTGCTATCTCTGGGTCTTGTGATTTTTGGAAACAGTTCCATGATAAGGGAACAGGTCTGCCAGGTTCTCCTAGGTTCTTCCAGAAACAGCAGAGAAAATGTTTCTTCAGTAATTTTCAGATGGACTTGGTTTTTCTCTCCTGAGACTTGAGCTCTCTACAGCTAAAGTTTGAGTTAGTTTTTCTCCTAGAATCTCGTTGCTAGTCCGTGGACAGCTAGACTCTCAGTTTTCTCATCTGGAAAATGTATGCAAGAATACTAACTTCAAAGGAATTTTGTAACATTTAATTGATGTTTGCAAAATCTTCTGATATCTACAGATGAAAGACCTAGGAGAAGAACACAACACGATTATTACAGAGAAGTTAATGCCTTCATCAGCCTTTGGGAGAGCTCTGTGTTTTCAACCTGTACCCTCTTTGGGTACCACTGGACTGAAATTCCAGATGCAAAACATTCTTGTAAGAAGAAACAAGTGATTCTTGATTCCTGCTCCCCCTCTCTGACTTTCTCAAATCAGCATCATCCACAGACCACCATCTCTCTTTCTCTCTCTCTGTCTCTCTCTGTCTCTCTGTTTTATTTTCCACTTTTGATGCAATGAGCTTGTCTGTGCACCTGGTCAGTGTGCAGCCTGATTGCACCCTGAAGCATGCTGGGAGTGAGAAGTTGTCTGCTGGTAGTAAGCTTGTTCACCTCAAAGACTCAGAACTTCCTGCTCTTTGAACAGTGGAGGAAACACCATGCCTCAGTGACAGCTTCTTAGTCCATTGGAAAATGTATTTCCCTTGTCTGGAATCTGATACCTGAACAAAGACATTCTGAAAATGAGATGGATGTTCTTGGTCTGTGATTCTATAGTGGGAAGATTGGAACGCCCCATCCCTCCATATCCTGATTTGATTGTTTCTTTTGTCTTTTTTTTTTTTGAGATAAGGTCTTGCTATGAAGTTTAGGCTGGCCTTGAACTTGTGGCAATCCTCCTGCCTCAGTCTCCTGAGTGCTGGGATTATAGGCACCACCACGCCCGGCTGTTTCTTTTGTTTTTATCACTGATTTGTTTCTCTTGGCCTTTCTTTTCTTCAGATTCCACAGCTCAAAATGGAAATAATAATCTTTGTATTAATTTTCTCAAAAGATTGGCCTGAGAGTTTAAGGAGATCCTGTAAATGAAAACACATTGTAAACTCAAATGATGTATAGACAAAGATATGAGGAAGAAGATTATCTGATCCGTAATGCAGAAATTAATGAATGCAGCCAGTGCTCATAGCCAGATTTGGGGTGAGTGGTAAATTCATCAAATCAGCCACCCCATTTCCAAGTTTGCTGAGAGACTATCATTTACAAACCCCTTGTCTGTAGACCATCTGATCTTTGAATGCCTGCAATGGAGGGGAACTCACTGCCTATAGATGCAGTCTATTTCATATTAAGAAGATTTTATTGTTAAAAAAAAAATCCTTCCTTTTACTAAGATGACATGAATCTTTCTGAAGCTTCCAGAATTAATTAGCAACTCTTGTTCCTGACTCTACACCAGAAAATCATCAGACCTTCCTTCCCTATAATTGTTCCTTCATATTTGTGAAATCAAGGATCAGATCTGTCCTGGTTTCTCAGGTATTCTGTTTCCAGCCTTTTCACAATTCCAGAGATAGGATCAGTGATTTGTCCAACAAATGGAGGAAGCAGGGGCTCCAGGACCAGAGGCAGAGCAGGTGAGAAAGGTTGGGTTTCTGTGTACTCAAGGTTACAAGTCACAGCATGGAAAGAATATTTTTATCATCTAGACTAGAGTCAACTAAGTCAGTGGCCAGCCACTACCAGTGCCTTACACACAGTTAAAGCTAAATTAATAAAGACTGTAAATGAATACATGCAGGGAGAGCTTTGTTGTCTGTAATGAACATATATTTTTGTTCCTCCAGAACATTATAATTTTAAAGTATCTTTTAATAATTTTCAGCTGCTATATCACCATGGAGGAACAGAACAAGTTTTAGTTTCTTCCTCAGCCCTGAGATATATTTATTCTCACCGAAGTTCTGCCTATGAATCTCAAAGTTTAAGTGTATATGACAAAATAGGGTAGGAAAGCAAACTGGAGTATGAGTGAGGTAGTGTGTCACCTAAGATCTTGCCCATGGTCACCTGTAGCTCTTTCCCTCACCCACCTCTTGGTGAAAAAACTTTTGACTTGAAACAAAAATGAGGTCCCAAAGGATTAAAAAGGGGTGAGACCTGAGCCACAGACCAAACGGAAAAGATATGGATGTCAGTCAGTCCTATAAGACGCCTGATAATTGAACTCCTTTACAGCACCAGATTCTGATTTAATTAATAGTTACTGAGCAGCTACAATGTAGCAGGCACCTTGCTAGGTATTTTACATAGACTCTCTCACTTAATCTTCCTTCCACTGCAGTGAGAAAAGCATTACAGTCCCCAGGAGTCAAGGAAGAGCGATATGACATCAACAATACTGACCTGAAGCTAATGTTCTTTTCATCCTCCAGGGAGACATGTTTGACATATTAAATCAAAAAAAGTCTATGAAGCTCTCAGATGGATCCCAGACTCTGTTTTTTAAGTTTCTGAAGTTATTACGGGAACTTTGCATCAATATGTGTGCTCAGAATATTCTGGAGACTGCAAAAATAGGCATATTTTACTCACAAGCATTTTTCAAGTGTATGTGGTTGCTATCGTGATTAATCAAATACAATTTAAAAAATCATGCTACTAAATCCATGGTGTTTTGTCAGTATGTATTTTATCAATCATTAGAATTTTTAATTAATATACTATACTTTTTGAGCAGTTTTAGGTTTACAGAAAATTTGAGCAGAAAGTACAGAGTTCCCCTGTACCTCCTTCTCCTCCTTCTCCTGTTTATTATTAACTTCTTTCATTAACGTGGTATATTTGCTACAGATGATAAGTCAGTATTAACACATTATTATTAACTAAAGTCTGTTTTCTACATTAGAGTTTACTTTTTGTGTTGCTTACTCCATAGCTTTTGTCAAATACTTAATGATGTAATGTCCGCCATCACAGTATTGTACAGAATAGTTTCACTGCCTTAAAAATCTGTGCTCCACAAATCCATCCCTTTCTTTTTCCTGCTAGACCACAGTACTCTTCACTATCTCCATGGTTTTGCTTTTCCAGAATATCATATGATTAGAATTATGTAGTATGCAGTATTTTGGGATTGGCTTTTTTTCACTCAGGAATATGTGCATAAGGTTTCTTTTGTGTTTTGTCATGCATTGGTATCTCACTTCTTTTCATGTTGAATAATATTCCATTGTATGGATGCACCACAGTCTTTAAATCCATTCTCCTATTTCAGTACATCTTGGTTGTTTCCAAGTTTTAGCAATTATGCATAAGGCTATTATAAACACCCATATTCAGGTTTTTGTATGGACATAAGTTTTCAATTTGTTTGGTCAAATACTGAGGAACACCTTGCTGGGTAGCATGGTAATACTTTGTTGAATTTTGTACTAAATTACCAAACTGCCTTTCAAAGAGTTCCATTTTGCATTCTTGCAAGCAAAGAGTGAGCATTCCCGTTGTTCTGTATCCTCATCAGCATTTGTTATTATCAGTATTTTGGGTTTTCTCTTCCTAATAAGTGAGTAGTGACATCCCATTGCTGTTTTAATTTGCAACTTTCTAATATATATATATAATGTTGTGCATCTTTTTATCTGCTTATTTTGGATAAGTATATCTTCTATTGTGATGTGTCCATTCTGATCTTTACCTATTTTAAAATTGGGTTGTTTTCTTATTGAGTTTTAAGAGTTCTTCATGTTTTTGGATGTCAGTCCTTTGTTAGACATATGTTTTGCAAATATTTTCTCCCAATGTGTGGTTTCCCTTTTTATTCTTTTCACAGTGTCTTTCACAGTATAGAAAAATTTAATTTTAATTAAGTCCAATTTACCGTTTTCTTTTTTGATTGTGCTTTCGGCATTGTTTCAAAGAAGTCACGAACAAATCCAAGGTTATCTAGATTTTCTCTGATGTTGTCTTCCAGGAGTTTTAGTTTTACATTTTACAGTTAATTCTATACCTATATAAAGTGATTTTTGTGAGAGAAGTAGAATCTATTTCTAGATTGTGTTTTTGCATACAGAGATCCACTTGTTTCAGCACTGTTTGCTGAAAAGACTATCTTTTCTCTAATCAATGTTTTTGCTCCATTGTCAAGGATCAGTTGACTACATTTATATGGGTCTATTTCTAGACTCTATGATGTGTTCCTTTTATTCATTTTTATTTATTATTTTTGCCCATATCACAGTTTTGATTACTGTATAGTAGTCTTGCAGTTCTGCAGGATGATAACAGCTGCCCTTCAATTTTGTTCTCTATTATCATGTTGGCTATCATAGATACTTTGCCTTTCTCTATAAACTTTAAAACTGGTTTATTGATTTCCACAAAATAACTTGCTGGGCTTTTGATTGGGATTGCATTGAATCTATAGATCAATTGAGAAAGAACTGCTATCTTGACAATATTGAGTTTTCTTTTCTTTTTTTTTTTTTTTGTGGGTACTGGGGGTAGACCTCAGGACCTAGTGTGCTAGCAAGCACCCGTGCCACTGAGCAATATCACCGGCCCTTTTTCCGTATGTGGGTTCCGGGAGTCAAACTCGGGCCCTCGGGCTTGCCAGGCAGGCTCTTACGCCGCTGAGCCATCTCACCGGCCCTAGTTTTCTTTTCTATGTATATGAAATATCTCTCCACTTGTTCGATTTTCTTTGATCTTTTTAATCCAAGTTTTGCAGTTTTCCTCATAGAGATCGTGTTCACATTTTGTTAGATTTATACCTAAGTTGGTTCTTTGGGTGTTAGTATAAAAGGTCATCAGAATTAAAAATTTAAATAGTATTAGTTGAAAGGTCTATAATTTTTCAGGTTAAAATGCAGTCTGTATAATCCAAGAGATGAGACACAGTTGGCTGACATAATATTAGACAGGAAGTAACTAATGTTTGGCTCTGAGTTCCAGAAGGGTATGCAGTGGTGTCACTGTGGAAATGTCATGTTATTCTGAAAGGAGAAATGACATTTGCAGAACAAATTCTAAGAAGGCAGTAACTTTTTCCAACTCAAAGAGTTTTAAATTTTTCCTCCCTCACCCCCTAGCTCTCATAGACAGAAGTTGGATAACAAAGTAACAACACACAAAGAGAACACCCTTCTCTTTTTCACTAGCAACATAAACCCACACTGCTCTTAAATAAAGACAAAATTCCTATCCTAGCCTGCAAAACTGGAATAGTGTGACCTCTATCAGTTTCCTAAATCCTATGCTTGCTCCCTCCTCTGCTTGGTCACAATAGCTTTACATATCCTTTTCTCTGCTGTGTTTCTTACATGTGGCTGTAGCATATGCACTTGCTTCTCTTCTTTGACCAACTTATGCATCACTTCCTCGACCTTTCCTGGCCAGGCCTCTAAAACCTCTGTATACTTCCGAGCATTTTTTGTTTTGCGTGTTGCACTTATTTTTGTAATTAGCTGATTCTTAGACCATAAATTCCATGCGGGTAGGCATTGTGTCTGTTTTGCTCATCATTATAATCCCAGTGCCATAATGATTGTGTGAATGAATAACTGATTGGATCTCCTATAAAATCGTTGACTATGAGTAGTTCTCATTTTAGAATACGGGGACCACTCAATTTATTTTACTTTCCTAAAGGTACAGGCTGAGCATCCTTAATCTGAAAATCTGAACTCTGAAATTTCTAAAGTCCAAAACTTTGTGAGCACCAATATGATGTCACAAGTGGAAAATTTCACACCCGACTTCAAGGTAGGTCACAACCAAACTGCAGGCACACTCTACAAATATTGTATAAAATTACCTTGACACTATGTGCATAAGATGTGTATGAATCATAGGCAAATCGTGTGTTTACATTTGGGTCTTATCCCAAAATATTTCATTTTATATATGCAAAATATCAGGCCGGGGATATAGATCAGTGGCATGATGTCTACATGGCAAGCGCAAGGTCCCGAGTTCGATTCCTGGTACCAAAAAAAGAAAAAAAATATATATATATATATTCTAAATATCAAAATAAAAACATCCAAAAGCACTTCAGGTAGAAAGCATTTTGGATATTCAATTATGATGCTCAGTGTATAGGTGTGCCCTCACCCAAACAATATAATCAATATTCTGGTTTTCAGAGTAGTGCAAACTGAGTTAGTCACTTCCTTTACAGAATGTTGTTTTAGTAAGGCTTAGAGCAGTCTTGGTTAACATTAATTTACATTTATTTAATAAACATTTATTAATTCTCTATGGTGTGCAATAAGCTGTGTTGTGGAAACCGTGTGTGGAGTCCCTCAACCGTAGGCTCCACTGTGGAAGACAGCTGTGGGGAGGCTGCTTCTCAACTCCGCACCTCACGACTGGCCAGGGGCAGAGTCCCGGTGGGGCTGTGAACTGCTGGTTGGGGCCCAGTCCAGCCTACCTGTTTGATGTTGTTTTTTGTTTTGGCTGTATAGTCATTCTGAATTTTGATCTGAGTGGCTTAGGTAGCTTCTGTAGATTTTGTCCCCTTAGCTCCTATCACTCCCCAGTGCCTCACACCTGGTTTAGAATTTCTTGTTTCTACTGCCTGCCTGGCCCCTGAGCACATCAAGTTTCTTTTCCTTGATTGGGTCCAGTTCTCCTCTGGGATGAGTAGCTGGCCAGCAACAGGGACTACTTTTCAAATTTTTATACCTTATGGGGTCATGGAAAGTGCTAATGTCCAAGAACTCACAGTCCGTTCAACGAAGCGACATGCACATGAATGGACAGGACTCTGTTTCAGAGCTTTTACAAAGCAGGGACTGGAGCATGTGCTTCTGACTCCTATGACTGTGATTCCAGTCTGTGGCACGGTGGAGAAGGGATAGAAAGTGCACCAAAACCATCTAGGCAGGCCCTTAGTTTATCTCCACTGGTGACATCAACTCTGGACCCTGTTAAATCAGGACTAGGCAACTTACTGCAACTTCACTTCTTTAAATCTCAGTTTCTACCACTGTAAACTGGAGGTGATATGAGGGGGCAGTGGGATTGTTGTGGGGTTTAAAAATAATGCATGTGAAAAATACTTTTACTCTAGACGAGACATCCAATTACTGCTGAATACGAATCTTACTTTCTAGAGACCTCTACAGACACTGCTGCAGAATGTTTTGGTCCATTTTTCATAGGAAGCTCACTAGGGGGCTGGGTACTCCTCATCTCTGCCCAGCCATCAGTTGCACAGGACATTCCGTGCCGGCGGCGGCAGGCCTGGCCATGTGACCTTTTCTCCTTCTTGGCTGTTGCCACTGGCAAGCCGTGAATAGCAAGAGACACCCTCCATGATGCTGAGGCCTTTTCCCAGTGAGCCCAGCGGGGAGAATGTTCTGCTTCTTTGCAAAGCTGAACCCTCCTCAGGAGCCAATCCTACTGAGGATACAGAGAACCTAGTTGTTTACGTTCTTCAAGTCCCGTAGTTGGTGGCCACTTAAGCCCTCCTCTGCCATAATGAATGAAATACTTCAAAGAGTCAGCATTTGACAATCTCAGTGATTACAAGAGAATCAAATGTTGTGGCTTTGCAGACTTTTGAGAGTGTCAGAGCAAGAAGGCATCTTGAGCTTACTAGTCCAACTCCCTTACTTCACGGATACAGAAACCAAGTTTCAAAGACATAAAGCCAATGACAGGCTAGTTCTCTTGTTTTCCAGGCTTGGACTTCTGCCCTGATTCCAGGCTGCTTCTTGTGTGTAGAAAGAAATATTGACCATGAACATGTGTTTGTGCATGTGGCCTCGCCGGTGTGCATTACTACAAATGATAGACCGTCAGACTCAGACAAAATGAAATGTGTGTGGGAGGAGGGAGATAATATACCAGCTTGTATAACTTAGATATCAGGAGGACATTTGGCTTCAGCAATGTTCTTGGGATTTGGTTTTACCCTTTCCATCCCGTGGTGCCCCTTCTTTATATTACCTCCCTTCTAAGACTCCTTTTCTTCAAGAGGGTTCCAGAAATTTGGGAGACTAACCACTTTCAGGATCTTGTGAAATGGGGAAGTAAGGAAGTTCTCAGTCCCAGCCTTCTCTGCAAAGTCCCGGGGTTCACTGTAATTGGCTTCTGGTATTGTGTGCAAATCCACAGAGAGCCAATCAGGGGCTGGAGACTACAACGGCTGATTGACCAAGGCCTGAGACATGCGTTTCGCTCAGGGCTGGGGATGAAGCCTATTCAGACTCTGTGGACTGAACGTTGGCTATTACCAGGAAAGTGACATGGTATCCTCTTGTCAAAACAGTAAAAGATATTCTGGGCGTTTCCTTGGTGCTTCTATACCTGATAATAAATTTTATGTCATAGGTGTGTCAAATCTTCCAACTCCTCAAATTAAAGAGTGCTTTGCTTTCTAGCAAATAGTATAATTGGGACAATAGAAACTAACTTAGAAAAGACTGGAGCATTTCCCTGGGTGAAATAGAGGTCCTAGGTTAAGTAATACAACGTTTCACTGTTAAACAGCATTAAACCAGGTCTCCTTACGCATGTGCTCTATTAAATAAAAAACTGAGGGAACAATAACCAAACACTCAAAATCCTAATCTTGAAGATTGCTAAGAAAGTTTGAATAAATGTATCTTAAAATAAGACAGCACATTGTAGCCATTGCTTGGTACCTGGGAATATGTAACTTTCTTACTGAGAATCACTTTCTCATTCTTCAAAGTCAGATAATTCCTAGGACTTGCACAGAGCCAGCCATTGATAAACCATTTCCATAACAACCACCTCCACAGTCTGGATGGAGGCCCGGTACTGCCTGTCCCCATCCCAAAGGCAGGAAGGTGAGGCTGAAGTCCTTAAGCGATTTGTGAGAAGTCACTCAGCTTGTCAGCTGTAGATCTCAGAAGCCAGTCCAGGTCCTTCTACCTCCAGGACCTTTATTTCCAAAAATTTGGAATTATATTTTCCAAAGTATCATTCTTTTTTCTGGAGAAGGTTGACACTTTTATTTCTCATTTGAAAGGAAAACATCATATACAAAATTCAAATTAACATTAACAACGCATATACTTTTTACTATCAAATTGTCAAAACATTTTAGAGTTGATGATATCAAATTTAGCAAAGGCAGAAGGAAACAGGTTGGTAGGTCTGTAAATCGGTTATATTTTTAGAGTCAAATTTGGCAACTATATTACAGAATGCAAAATACAGCATTTTTTTGTTTGTCTCTAAGGAGGCACACATAAAACCTTCATCACAGTATTGTTCGTAATAGGGAAAAATATAGATGCCACCCAAGGGTCTGCTTATAGGGGAATGGCTTAACTGTGGTGTAGCAACACTGGACAGCCAGTCCCCACTCAGGATCTGTAGTACATCTATGCAGCTAGTGTAGCTAGATCTCTACCATGGGCTAAGTTAAAAAAAAATTGTGTAACAATATATATAGCGTTTATATAAAGCATTATATAGACCAATATATAGACCAATATATGTAGCATTATATAGACCATTTATATAAGGAACAAAGTGTAATATTTCTTTTTTATTATTATTGTAATTATACAATTTAATAGGGTACAGGGTATCTTGGTTACTTTTCTTGTGGCTGAGATAAAATACTAGACAGCCAAACTTAATGGAGGAAAGATTTATTTGGCTCACAGTTTGTAGAGGTTTTAGTTCATAGTTGGCTGGCTCCAAGGCAGGGTGGCATGGCAGAGAGGCATCCCAGAGGAGAAACAGTTCATGGAAGCAGAAAACAGAAAGTAGTAAGGCAGCAAGCAGCTACCTACAAGCAATAAGCAGCAGCCCTCTTTCTGTCCCTTGTATCTTATTCAGGCCTGGTAGCACTTGCACACAGGGTGGGGCAACCTTAATCCTAGCATTGCACCATGATACAGCCCCAGCATCACATCTTTGATCCCAGCAGCACACACCCTAGATACGGCCACCTACGAAAAGCTCCACCTGTGACTGCATGAGGCTTTGGTGGAACATCTAGATACAAGCTGTAACACAGGGTGATAATTCAATACATGTACATAGTATGTTATGATTAAATGCAATGAACATTTCTATCTCCTTAAACTTAAAAAATTTGGTTTAGCATGTAACAATTGTATGTGTTTATATGTTTCAGGGTGATATTTCAATACCTGTATACAGTATGTACTGATCAAACCAGGGTAATTAATATTTCCATCTTCTTACCTTTACTTTGCATTTGGAGACTTTGAGATCCTTTTATTTTGAAGTTATTCACAATATACTCAGTAGCTTGTAATGAATTGCAGTTATCTCACTGCCAACCTCCCTCTCTCCTCCTCCCCTTCCTTCTCGGCCTCTCATAGTCGCTTATTTTATATTCTGATTAACTAGTTTTTACCTCTACTTATGAGAGACAACATGTGGTATTTGTCTTCTTGTGCTTGACTTATTTCACTTAACACAATGTCCTTCAATTCCATCTGTATTGTACAAATGATTGGGTATCATTTCTTTTCATAGCAGAATAATATTCCATTGTGCAAACTGAAATATTTCCATAGGAACATAAATTGACTGTGTGGAGGAAATGTCTAAGGGATTCTCCAGCCTAATAACACTAGCGGTGAGGATGGGAAGGCTGAGAAGGGTTGAGTTAGTAGGGAATAGGTGAAGATTGAGATCGAGAGTGGGATGGTGAAGGGAGTGGTTGCTTTTAGATGTCTGAAATTTTATGGTAAGAATGTATTCATGGGCCGGTGAAATGGCTCAGTGGCTTAAGCGCCTGCCCGGCAAGCTCTAGGGCCCAAGTTCGACTCCCAGAACCCATATACGAAAAAGGGGCCGGTGATATCGCTCAGCGGCACGGGCGCCTGCTAGCACGCGAGGTCCTGAGGTCGACCCCTGGTACCCACAGAAAAAAAAAAAAAAAAAAAGAATGTATTCATGCTCTATTTATATAATTTAAATGCTGATGTATAGAACACTATAATGTTCTTACTAAAATATGAAGTTATTTGATTTAAGAAATACTTTATTAGTAGCTGAGCTTAAGGGGTAAAATTCTGACTTCGTTTGGAATTTTCTGATCATAACAAATATCTGTGGAGAGCCTGCTCAGTACCATAAGCAGTGCTGGTGAACCTACGGCACACACGCCACAGCAGGCACACAGAGCCCTCTCTGTCAGCACGTGCACATGAGCCAAGTTGCCTCAGCAGCCAAGCACTGGATAACAGTTGTTTTCTTCTAAACTAAAACCTCAGTATTCAGGTTTAATTGCAGTGTTTACACTTTGTGATAAATAAGTGTGTTTGGGGTTGCAATTTGGGCATTTGGCCTCTAAAAGGTTTGCCATCACTGCCATCTAGCCTCTGACCATCTGACGAATTCATAGGGCCACAGATCTTTAATGCTAGAAGGAACCTAGTGGTCACTGGTATCTACTAAAGGAGAGGCAGGGCACCCAAGACCAGAGTCCTGTTACCTTCCTGATTCTTTTCCAGGTGACTCAGTCCAGAGACAGGTCAAAGCCATGTGGCCGGGACCCCATCCTCCAAAGCCTCAGATTTTTTCTGAAGCGTGGGGAGATTGTTCTATGTGTCCTTCCCTACTTTCTTATAGGAATTAAACAGTAGGCGATTGTAAAACTTTTAGGGAGCTGTCAAACATGATCAAAACGATAGAGAGTGATGTCATTGCACTTGTTTCCATTTTTCTGAACCTCAAATGTTGAAGTGATTCACCCAAGGACAATGTGATTTCCATCTTTGTCATAGTCTTTCTTGCTTTTTGAAGAGCACAGAGGGCTTCTCGGACATTACCTCACTGCTCCTTACCATCTCATTTGGAGGGTGGCTAAGGACATCTCATTATTCCTTGGCACACCCCGCATCAATGGATTAAGTGGTTTTCCCACAACCATCTCATGGCAGAGTCAGGACCAGGACCAAGGTCATCAGACTTCTGGGCTTTCTAGCTTACTCACTGCCTCATGTAGCTTTCAGGATCAATTTTCTGCCTTGTGGGGATGAGAAGATTTACTGTCACCGTTATAATGGCCAGTGAAAGGAGCCCTGGGAAAGGAGACTCCTCTGTCCTGTTCCAGGCTCATGACGTTGCTGATGGATGAACCGATTTGAGCATGGTGTGACTCATTCTATAAAGGAATCTGGAAGTGATGCAAGAGACATTTGTGGATGTCAGAGGGAAATGTGTGGGGATGCTGGAGGCCCAATTTAGTGGTCTTAATCAACCTGGTCCGCCAGGAGCTCCAGAGGTATTGTGCCTCACTAATGCAACACCCGAGACTTTAGGCGTATCATACAACTCATGCCTTGATTATATCCTACGTGATAAAATTAACATTATGGAAGCCAAGAAAAAAATACTGGCTTTGCAGTTAGGAAATGTGGGTCTCATTCAAACACATGTATGCTTTTTTTTTTTTTTTTTCTTTTTTTTGTGGTACTGGGGATTGAACTCAGGGCCTAGTGCATGCTAGGCAAGCACTCTACCACTGAGCTATATCCCCAGCCCGAACGTTACATATTCTTATTCTGTGTGCCATTAGAAAAATTATTTAGCCTGTGCTTCTATTTCCGCATTCATAAAAATGCATAATACTCTTCTCATCAGGTTATTAGACTGAATTAATAAGAGATTATTTAAATGAAGTTGCTAAGATAAATATTTGGATACCTGATAGTGACAGGACATACTGAAAAGCCATAGTATTACTGGGATATCGAATTTAACAAAGATTTGGGGAAATTAATTTTATATTATAATAAACATACAGATACATTATAAAATACCATACTAGAATTGAATAGCTTTTAAACATGAATTTTTTAAAGATAAAAGTTTCACCTTGCCCCAGGCGTGAGGGCAGTGCACAAATGATCCTCTACTTCCCAATCCTACAGTACAGATTTTCACATTTCTCGCCGTTGGGTGGTACTATGAGTACTGGGTGAAGACCTGTGAGGAATGTTTACCTAAATGGTCCATTCTCTGCTTTTTCTAAATTATATTCTTGCATCAGTTTTGGTCATATAGATGGTTTTAGCTCAGATTCCTGTGACAATGACTTCACAACTTTTTTTTTTATAACATGCTTTTAGCTTTTATTGAGTGCCAAAATAAAGTGTGGTTGTATGGAGAATGATTCTGTTTCCTGAAAACTCACTGCTGAAGGTCTGGTCCTTCATGTTACTTAGCATCTCTAACATAAGAAAGTACCTATAAACTCTGCCTTAAATTTTCTGTACAGTAGAAGTCTCTCCCCTGAAGAATGGATTGTGGTGTTTTTTATCACATAATTGAAATCAGGTAATTCATCACTTTTCTATTTTTGCCTTGGCAGTCAGGAACCCCCGTGCTATTTTATTTTTATATTTTTATATTTAGTAACAAGCACATCTGAGGTTCCTGGAATGATCCTTTCTTTTCTTTTGTACAGTGGCAGGTCTGTATATTTAGTAGACTAGTGCTTTTACTATGTCTTTAGAAGTTTTTAATTTACTTTTTTCTAGAAATAAATAGATACCAATGGATAGGAAACTGCTTCTGGGGTAGCTTTATTCTGAAGCAAGCCTGAGAGGTACTGAGACTCCAAAATTCCTCCCGAGGTCATGCATGAGGCAAGCTTGGAAGGGTCCTATGTTTGTCTTGGCTTTGAACTTTCAAGTTAGAGAACTCCTGCTGAGGAAGAACATGACTGCTTATGCACCCTCTGTTCCTCCCACCATGTCCCCCACAAGGATCCCTCTCAGTATTATTCCATGGCAGCTGGTCCCCACCCCAGCACCTGCACACCAGGTACAAGTACATGTGGAGGCCACTGCTCACTACACAGGGCACTTCCCACAGACAAGTGTTTCTCAGAGGTTTCCACCAAGTATTCTTGGTGCCAGGGAAGAGTGGGATTCAGAGATAGAACCCTGTGTTAGTCAGATTTCTGTGCCGAAATACCTTAAATAATCATCTTATGAGGAGGAAAGATTTATTTTGGCTCATGATTCTAGAAGTTTCAGTCCATGGTTACTCAGCCCTGTCTCTTTGAGCCTGTGATGAGGGAAAGCATCATGGCAGAGAACAAGTGGTAGAGCAAAACTGGTCACTTCGTGGTGGCTGGAAAGCAAAAATCAAGAAGGGAAGGAATCAGGGGTCCCAATAAACCCTTTAAGGGTACAGGCCCAATGATCTAACTTCCTCCCTATTGGTCCCAACTCCTGAAGTTTCCACCACCTCCCAGTAGTGTCACAGGCTGGAGACCAGACCTTGAACACATGGCCTTTGGGAGACATTTGAGATCCATGCCATAACAAACATCAATCACTTCTCCCACCCCTGGGCCACCCCTTAGCATTAAGTGTGGTACACTCTGGGGCTATGATCTACTCTGAAGATAAGGAAGCCGGGGCCTGGAAGTAGGCTTTGGACCACTTGAACAGAAAATTTCAGGTTCCCAGGCACACAGACTTTTATTTGGAATGGAGATTTGGGGCACCCTGGACTTCTCACTTGATGGGAAAAGACAGAAATAGGCCCCCTGAAGCATGGAGCCTGGAACTTGGAGCAGCAAGTGTGTTGGTTAGCTTTCTCTCGTTGCTGGGACGAAATACCTGATAGCCAAAGTTAAAGAGGGCAAGGTTTTATTTAGCTCACAGTTTGTGGAAGATTTCAGTCTGTAATCAGCTGGCTCCAAGGTAGTGTGGCATGGCTGAGGGGCAACAGTTCACGGCTGCAGAAGACAGCAAATGCAACAAGAGAAGAAAAGAGGCAAAATGGGACAAAAGGGAGGAGCAAGTCTCTTTCCTTCCCTTATATTGTATGCAGGCCACCTGACCCAGGGCGGGAGTAGCACTCACACCCATAATCCCAGCATTGGACCATGAATCAATCACAAACTCTAGAAGCCCGTCCCCATGACTGCATGAGGCTTTGGGCAACATCTAAACACAAACCATAACATTCCGCCCCTGGCCTCCCAAAGACTCATTCACATCCCTTTATGCAAAAGGCATTTAGTCCTTCTCTAAGAGTTGCCAAAGTCCTAACAGTTTCAGCATTGCTGAAAAGTCCAAGTCCCAAGTCTCCGAGATGTAAGACAAACTCTTAGCTGCAACCCCCTATACAAATAAAAAGTTAAACACTTCCAATATTCAATGGCATGAGATAGACATTTTCATTCCAAAAGTTACAAACAGGGGGATACAAAGGAATGGAACCAAAGCAAGTCCACAATCCAGCCAGGCAAACATTAAATCCTGTAGTTCCATTTGGAACATCTGAGGCAATCTGTGACAAGTTGTGAACTCCAAAATGCACAGGTGACTCTGCCCCTACAGCACTTCTGGTGGTTGTAGCTCCTATGGCTTCTCTCTTTGGCCCACTCTGCTCCCTCCTTGCAGGTTTCTTCAGACAATCCATGTTCCTGGCTTCTCCAAACTTCTGGGGTCTCCATTGTACCTTTGGCTTCACCCTCGCAGCTTCACATACTGCCCTCTCAGGGGCACAATTGCTCGGCCTCCCAGGCCTTTTGAAACCAGAGCGGAAGCCTTCTAAACCCAACTCTTGCATTCTGCATGCACCTAAAACCCGCGCCACGTGGATGATGCCAAGGTCTGCTGCCAGCTGGAGCAGTGGCCAGGCTTCCCTCTTTCTTGGCTGTAGGGTTTGAGTGCTGGATCTCTGAGCATTCTGAATCCAATTCTGAGGAACAAATTCTTTAGGCTGCCGCCATTCTGAGACATGGTGCAGCCACTGCCATTCCAGAACGTGGTGCCCTGTGGCTTTCTTCTCAAAGCAGTCTTTCACTTTTGCAATTTTAAGGCTGCAAATTGTGGAGACTTGCTGTCATCCTGTGATGCCCGCAGGCCATCTTTTCTATTGTTCCTATCCTTTGCAGCAGTTGAGATCTCCTCTGCTCTATCTTTGTAGTCCACAGCTTTACGGAGCTTCCTTTCTGGCCAAACGACGTTTTAAATCATCTTGCTGGGCTCTTTGCTCTTGATTCTCAACATAGATCTGGCTAAAAGCCCCCAACTGTAGCCATGCCACCACCTCAACATTCGACTGCCTTGAAATTTCTTCTGCTAGTTTAATTAGTCCACCGCCCTTAATCCTAGTCTCAGGCAAAGTCTCTGGACACGAGCAAAATGCAGACAAACTTTCTGCCAAGCCATCACACATTGTCTAGAGTCCAGCAGCCAGTGCAGTCCTTCTTCCCAGCAGAAACCTCCCGAGCCTCGTTTTTACCTGCTGGATTTCTACCAGCCTTCTGGTCTTCTGAGTGCTGACCAGAATCTCCCATACAGAACAGCTCTACTCTACGGTGTTCCAGCTCTACTCTTTCAGGTGACACCTCCAAACCTCTCCAAACTCTTCCCACAAGTCATTCCCAAAGGCCCGTGAACCACATGGTCAGGTTTAGTTACAACAATGACCCTACTTCTCTGGTACCAAATTCTGTCTTGGTTAATTTTCTCTAATTGCTGGGACAAAATACCTGATGCCCAGAATTAAGGAAGGAAAGGTTATTTAGCTCACAGGTTGTAGAGGTTTGAGTCTGTAATCAGCTGGCTCCAAGGCAGGGTGGCACATGGGTGAGGGTAACAGCTCCTGGCATCAGAAGACAGCAAAAGTAACAAGAGCAACAGGGGCAAAAAGGGAGGAGAAAGCCTCTTTTCCTCCCTTATATTGTATGCAGGCTCCCCACCCCAGGGCGGGTGTAGCACTCACACCCATAATCCCAGCATTGGACCATGAATCAATCACAAACTCTAGAAGCCGGCCCCCATGACTGCATGAGGCTTTGGGCAACATCTAAACACAAACCATAACAGCAAGGAAAGTTATCTGGCCACCCTTGTTCAGAGAAAGATTTCCCATGCCATCAAAATTGATCTGCTCTGTGACCCCTTGAGTCATGGGACCCTGAAGTGTAGAAACTCGCAGGAATCATAAAGACCAACTGTACAGCTCCCATTTTATGGGTGGAAATATCAAGGACTATAGAGGCAATTAAACTGCTTGAATCGCTTGCATTGTGTTCTAAATATCTGTATAAAAGCCTTCATGATGGGGTTAGAGCAAGGATAGAGAGAGAGAAAGTTTATGGTATGCTACACTGGTACTGGCACAGTTGGATCCACCAGGCTTAAAAATTCCTAGAGGTTAGTGATGAACAAGCTGTGAGATATTAAAGGAGGAGAATAATTTATATCTGACTTTCACTGTTAGAAAAATATCCCCCTGTTGGATATATTGTATTCTCTCAAATATGTTATTGCTGAGCAGAGATAAAAATTAATAGCTTTGTTTCCTGTGATCTCTTTATCAGCCAAAGTACAGGACTATGGCTCTCAGTTATTTTAATGGAAAAAACTGAAGTTGTATTATCAGGTGATAAGGCCATGTCTGGTGTTACTTTATTCTCTTATCTCCCTTGTTCAAGGTGAGGTGTTCAAGCCCTGATGGATGAGCAGGGCTACCAGGGACTGTGATGTTCCCTGAGCCTTGATCTTACTCCTCCCTTCAAGATAACCACGGCAGGTGAGACAGCCCTCTAGAGTTGGCTGATTTGAGACACAGATCCAAGCAAAGCTTTGATGGCTAAGGTCTTGTCCCCAAACAGTTAGCTTTAGGGGCTTTGCAAACTCCATCACAGAGCCCAGGTCACCTGCATGCAGAAATTTTCAGGACTCCTCTAGGAGAGTTTATTCAGCAAGCACCAGCAGGTGACCTCAGATGTTTCTGAGTTCTGTTTGCTAGAGAGGGAAAGATGAGTCACCCCAGTTCCTGTGGCCCTTGGGAAGCTCACAGCCTAGAGGGCTGAAGGCTTGATCACAAGGGAAGGAGGCTTAGTCACATCCTCCTCCTCTGGGCTTTCAGAGCACATTGTGCCTCTCTGCATTGTGGCTGTTGTCACAGTGTGTGGCCATTTGCTTCTCTGCAAGACTCCGACCCCCCTATTAGAACGCATGTTCCTCAGAGGTGAGGTCTCAGATGTCGTCTTACATCCATCTTCAGCACCAAAGGTGAAACATAATCAGTATTTTTGAACCACACTGATGTGCAGAAGCCGATTCATTCACCCACTCCTCTGTCACCCAGTGTGTGTTGCATATCCCACCATACAACTCGACCTCCAATTAGGTCTGTTATTGAGACCAGAGGCTTAAAAAGGAGCAGCTTGCTTGCTGTGGAAGCAGCACAGCCTCAGGAAACAAGACGAAGCCACCTCCCACCTCAGCCCCCTTGTTTCTCACAAGGAGGCCCCTGACTTCTCCTCTTTCCTGCACATTACTGGTGGTTCAGGGCTGGCAGTGGGCCAAGACAGCCGCCGTGGATGTGGCGAAGTGAGTGCTGGCTACCAGTGAGACAAGTTAGGCTCTGACTGGCTCAGTTTTGGCTCTTCTTAGATAAGCCCTGGCTCACTTCCTGTTTCTGTGCTTCAGTTTTACTTCACCTGGGAAATGGGCATAAGAAAGCACTATCACCTGCTTTACATGGTTGTTGAGATAATCCTCTATAAACGGGAGTAAGTGGTAAAAACTGCACAAAGAAAAGAGAACATGATTAGAAAATAGAAAGGCTCTTTCCTCAACCTGCCCAGGGCTCTTGCACTTTGGGACAAGGTTTCTGGCCCAGGTGTGCTCTGTCTTTCTCTTTGTATGTAGAATAATAATTTCTTTGTTTATTATGTTACAGAGACTCCAGAGGAGAGGACTAGAAAGAAATGGGGACAGTCCCGAATCTGTCACCGCAGGGTCACATGCACGTTTCACCAGGGACCCAGGAGCAGCTCAAGAAAGAGTGGCTCCCAGGCCAGGGCTTTATTGTGGGGATTTGATGGCTATTGCTAAAGAGCCAGGCCTGCATGACTCAGCCCAGAAGTTCATTTCCCTCTTAAAATCAAGGGAGGTGCTGAGGCAAGAAAAGTGCAGGAAGCTGTCCAGATAAAAGATACCGCTGTCAGAATGCAACTCCGGAATATCCTTACTCCTGCTGGGATGGAATTGGAATAATGGTGTTGTCCATTTCAGCTGTTGTAAGGCGGAAACCAGGATCCTGGGGTCCTGGGATGACTCTGCAGGAGTGATCTCAGACAAGTAATCGACCTCTTTAGGTTTCCAGGCACTCATCTGTCACATAAGCAGTCTGATTAATTCCCAAGGTTCCTGCCAGCTTTCACATTTTGTGATTCTATGACAGCCTACTGTTTTATGATTCCTGGATGTTCTACAGTGAATTTACAGGCAGGTAGCCCTTATCTTGTGATTCCTCTAATGTATCTCTGAATGGCCTGAGTTCTGTGTGCACTGGAGGCTCTACGTACCCCTTTGTAGGGCCTGGGAAGCCAATGGCCACTGCCCTACTCTATCAGGGACTGACCCTGGGTTGGCACTGACCCCTGTTGGGTTGAAGTTGCTGAATAATTGATCAGGAGGCAGAATGTGGCTGTACATTTCAGCTAGGACTCGGTCCTTCAAGGCCGAAATCCAGTGACCCCTCTTTTATTAAGTCTTCCAAAAATCCCTCCCAGAAGATTCTTTCTATCCCCTGGACTCTCATAGCACCTTCCCTGTCACTTTCTAATGGTCCTTAGCTCTTTCTATGTGGCCTTATATTTCACCTCATCCTCTCCTTAGTTCTTTACCAGTTTCTGAGAGGGATGGGGACAGGCAGAATAGCTGGGTTTTCATAGATTCCAGGAAAGGTTTTTTCATGGTAGGTGCTCAATAAATATGAATCAATGACCTGAGGAATTTGAGGTGGAGATATGAATTAGATATAAATTTAGATCGTGCATATGTAACACACACACTTCTTTGATCAACTTGGTGCTTGGTTAATGATCTCTAACCAGGGTTCTTTGGAGTTCCAGGATTTTTTAAAGAAAATAATTGGTGAAGAAGGGACTGGATAGAATTATTTTGGTTGTAAGTGGCAAAAGTCCAACTGAAATTTCCTTCAGAAAAAAAAGAAAAGAAAGAAACAAAAGGGGAGTATTCTCAGGGGCCGAGCTGACTTCTGGTTTGACCATGAAGCTGTTGTTACACCTCTGCTCTCCAAGTCTCCTCTTTGGTTCCTTTGTGCAGTTCTTTGCTTCAGCTTACCCCTCATGGTAGTGATATGATCAGCAAAAAGGACAGGAAAAAATGAAAACTCTTTTCTTCTCTAACTTTTTCAAATAAGTACTGGGCTTATCTCTCAGAAGTCATTATTGGTTAACAGTCCTTGCAGCCAAAAGGGAAGTCTGCTCTGATTGGCCTTGGTCTCATGCCCACTCCTGAAGTTGGTAAGGTCAAGAAGCCTGAAAAGAGGGTGATGCTACCTAAAGTAAAGTGGGCACTGCTATCAGAGGAAGAGGAGTTAATACTTGTTATGTTTTGGATCAAAAATATCCTCCTAAAAGCCCAGATGTTCAGAGGTGGGGCTTTAAAAAGGTGATTAGATCACGGGGTCACAAAAGGCATCAATGGATTAATCCACTGCTGAGTGCATAGTTGAATGTGCTATTAGTAGGTTGGGCCTGGTGAGAGGAAGCAGGTCACTGGAGATGTAACCTGGAAAGGTACATCCTGGTACTGGCCCCTTCTTTTCTCTCTGCTTCCTGGCTACCATGGGGTGAGCAGCTTTCTTCCACCATGCCCTTCCACCTTTAGAGCCACTGACCATGGACTGAAACTTCTGAAACCATGGCCCAACCTATGTATTTTCTCCTTTAAGCTTTTTCCCCAGGTAATTTGGTGACATTATTGAAAAACTGACCAATACAATGATCATGGCAAAACCAATAGGACATATCCTCAAACTATTTTCACTCTCTCAAAAAGTCTAACCAAAGTAGTCTATTTACTAATGCTGAAGCTATACAAACTCACGAACGTGCCAGCTGTCTTCCTTTGTCTGAAGTCCTATTAGCTCAGTTTGAGAAACTGAGTATCTCTTGCTGACCAGACCTTCTTCTCATAAACGATAGAAAAGAGAAACAATTTCTTAGACACCACATTTAACAGTGCTGATTCATTATAATTTTACTTTCTATGAATTTTTTCCTGGAAACATATACCATATCACATCATATATTACTGCATCATAAATAATTCGACCTGGGATGAGAGGACTAGTGTATGCTCGAGCTAGAGGAGGCTGAATAAACTTGACTATGCTCTGTCAGCCAGTGATTCTCACTGCCCTACAGCACACATGGGGCCTATGAGTACCCTACTGCATGTGAGAATTGGCAACATGTGTTTTTTCCTCTGCAGCTCTTTCTTTTTGCCATATGTTTTGTGCCCTGGTCAGCAGCTTTACCCTTTAGACCTCACAAAGGGTATAGAAGTATGAGAATTAGAGAAGGTGAAGAAAGACATTTGAGTAACTTGCTGGAGTTTAAGATACAAGGCTCAAGAAGCCTTCAGAGAAAGAGTCCAGAGTCAAGATGCAGAAGCAATCAGGTGCCTACAAAAATCTTTGACCTTAGGAAGGGCTGGTCAAGCCCACGTGAGCCTATAAGGAAGAATGAGTAAATACAGGTAGGAGAAACCATGGTGAGGGCAAGTAGTAGTTTTACGGCATTGAATGGAACCAGAAGTTCCATTGCCAAGAGAAGCCAGAGGTTAGGAGCAAGTGGCTTCTCAGGACAAGCTATGACAGTTGGCCATCTGATTTTGAGGATTTAGAAAGGTTAAGGAGAAATTTTGTAATTACTTTACATCCTTATTAAAATGCTTTAAGGAAAAATAAGAGAACAGCTCCTCTACTTCAAGTCCTTCATCTTTCAGGAGCCGACTCTGTTTTTAGGTTTTGTTTCTTCTGTGTAGTTTGAACTACTACCTGGGGCATCGTCCAGCATGGTGAGCTGCAGTTGTGACAAACGCCCCTGTGAGGAGGACAACCATCAGCCAGCACAGTGAGGATGGTGTGCGATGAACACCAACTGGCCGGGCCCCTGAGGCCCTCCCAGTTCTCACCGTGTTCTGTGTGAATCAACTGTACTTGAGTTCATGTTTCTGTAAACACGTGCCGTAGGTAAACTACTGGGGCAATCCACAGGCAAGACTGGGACCTAGCCAATTCCCAAGGCATAAAACCTTCATTGCCTGAGTCAGAAAGAGACCTCAGAGAGGATCCTAGGCCAGCATCCTTATTGTACAAATGGGGAAATTATAGTCTCTTTAGAGCCACTGACCCAAAGAAAAGAGGAAGATTTACCTAACTGCCAGGGCTTTGGTACCTTCACTCCTTCATTTAATTGTTTCAGCATGAGATGGGGTGCTTATTAAGGTGCAGATTCTTGGGAGATCTTCTACAGTTAGGAAATTAGATGCACTGGAAGTGAGCTCAGAAATCTGTCCTTTAGCAACAACCTCCATGTAATGTCTAGACTCTCAAGTTTGGGGACCACTAGCCAAAGGTCCCAGTACTGTCACATGATTGACACTGCAGAAGGGGTCCCGGCTGTAGGCTCAACATTCTGTCTTTGACAGGAGGGGCTGTGGGAACTTGTGACAGTGGAAAGGACAAACACAGGAAAATGAGTTTTGGAGCTCTAAGGAAGGACACTTTGTTTCTAATTCTTCCTGCAGAGGCCCTATTGCTTCTTTCCAGACTAGATTTAAAGGAATTGGGCAAATGATTTCTGTTGGCCTGTCAAGTACCTTGATGTTTAAATACGTCTGCCTTAAACACTGTGGCTCTCTGAACGCCATCACTTAGCAGTTGAAAACACTCACATAAACTCCTTCCCTTCTTTTTTTTAAGTTAATAGCTCTCCTCCAGTCACTACTACATCATGTAACTGTTTAACAGATTGTCATGCTTCTCTCTGTGGCTTTATCATCTCAAACGATTCTTAAATTGTTGAAAAACGCAAGTGATCTTAACTACAGATATTAAAATGAGAAGAATCAGTTCTTTTGCTTGCTTTTAAAATGACAGTATTTTCCTGATAGTTCAGATCACACCTCTTGTTATAAATTAGCGTGTGTTATTTTATATTTTATTATGTGATGATGTCTAACATTCGAAGCTCATTCCTGTGGGATGTCCGAGGACTGCCATATTACTAGAGGTTACACGTTAAAATTTTATTTTTCAATTTTACGTAGTCAATTAATAGGTCACCAAATTACTTACAAGGATTAAACAAAAGACTATAATAGATTTTTAACAATTAGCTTGCATGTGTGTGTTTCTATGGGACATTGCCTGGGGAACTCAAAACAAGGGGCTAGTGCTGGCTCTATTCTAGACAAGCCGTGTGAACTTGGACAAAAAAAATCTGCCTTTCCTGGGCCTCAGTGTCTCCCACCATACAGTAAGAGGAGCAGAAAGTGATTTCTATAGATTTCTCTGGCTCTGAAAGTTTCAGGGTATGCTACCAAGGGGTTATAAAATGTGCCATACTATGGGAGGAAACAAATATGTCATAATTTCATTCCAGTTTAATGTGTCTCACATTTAGTATAGTCCAACCTGCGATAAGGCCTCTATAGAACACAGATGACTCACTTCCTATCCTAACTGGGTCTTTTCTAAGGTGTGGAACAGATCTTTCCTTCAGATATGGAGCCAAGCCAAGGGGTCCAGTCAATGGGCCTCTGGGCAAACCCCTCATGTACTTTATTGGTGTCAAATTAAACCTGGTAATCAGCACAGGCACACGCCCAAGGTCATTTAAGGACTGCAGTTCAGAAGCTAGATGTTCCTGAAAAGTATGCCCATCGAGTTTTTTTTTTTTTTTTTTTTTGTTCCTACATGTTTGCAGTACATAATGATTACATTCATCATGGGGAGTTAGTACACATACACAACACATCTTAATTCATTTTACATCCCCTTCCCCTCCCTTCCCTTCACCTTTTGGTTCCTTCCCATTTGCAAAATATCTATCTCCTTATTTTCTATTGTCTATCTTTTATTCTGCTCCTTAATTAATTTATACTTTGGGTTTCTCATATAAGAGAAAGCTTGTATATCTGATTTATTTCACTTAAAATTATGGTGTCAAGTTGCATCCATTTTCCTACAAATGACTCAAATTTGTCTTCTTTATAGCACAGTAATATTCCATTGTGTATGAATACCACATTTTCTTTATTGATTCATCTGTTGACAGATATATAGGTTGCTTCCAATATTTAGCTATTATGAATTGTGCTGCTATAAACATGGGTATACATGTATCACTGTAATATGATGTCTTTAACGCTTTCAAGAAGATACCTAGATGGGGAAAAGCTGTTCAAATGGCATTTCTATCTTTAGATTTTTGGGAATCTCCATACTGATGTCTATAGTGGTTGTACTAGTTTACATTCGCACTAACAACATAGAAGGGTTTCTTTCCCCTGCAGCCTCTCCAGCATTTGTTATTATTTGATTTCCTGATGATAGCTATTTGTTTTTTTATGAATACAATATTTTAAATGCAGTTGGCAATTAAAATGAAGCTTAGATTTTGTATGATAGCAAGTGCTGTTTACATGGTAGTTTTGAAGGCTGAAAAGTTCCAGTGTATCTACCATTTCCTCCAGACAGTCTCCCTGACTGCCATGGACGCAGGTGACTTCACTCATCTCCGCCCTTTCTGAATTCTGCTCTACTTCCTGTGGTGGAACCACACCAGTAAGTCCAAAAATATATTCTTAAGACCACAGACTTCCAAAGTATTAGGGCCAGATGGAACTTTGAAATGTCAAAGCTCTTAACTGCACCTTTATCATTCATTCATTTGATTAGGAACTCATTCATTTAACAAATATTTAATGCCATGCTTTAAGCACTGTACTTGGCAGAAGGCATAGAGCAAAAACAATTCATGAAACATTCCTGCTGTTATGAAATTTTCATTTTACATGTGTGTAGGGACAGACCAAAAAGAAGTAAACATGTAAGTGCTAATGCCTAAGCTGGTAAAATGGGACTTGCTGGTCAGGAAGGGGGAGCCTCAGACAGGGTGAGCAGAGAAGGTTTATGGGCAGAGGTGATGTTTAAAATGATATCTGAAGAATGAGAAGGAGCCGACTGTGTCAAGTGTTTAGGGGCAGAGAAAAGAAATAACTGGAGAGGAGTTGATGGTGAGGAAGAGCTGGGAGAGTTCAAAGACCTTAATAAGGAAGAGGGATAAAAGTAAGACCAAGGAGGTGTGGGAGTAAGACAAAGACCGGAAAGAGGCAATGACCACACAGGAAGGGCCAGGACCCATGATGTGGAATGGGCATTTTATTCTGTGTTCAGTGGAAAGCCATTAGATGGTAGAAAGCAAGGAAGTAAATGACCTTATTTATGTTCTTAAAAAGATCACTCTGGCTGCCTTTAGGGGAAGTGAGTATGGGGAAATGAGCAGAGAAGCAGAAAAAAACTGTTCTATGTGAGAGTTAATGAGACTACGGTATTTTATATGATGAGGGTGGTTGCAATAGAATACAGGGAAAAGAATGGTTCATGACAAATTTTGGAGATGGACATATAACGCTTGTTTCTGGATTGGACTACAAGGTTGAGAAATAGGGAAGAATTAAGGACTTCTTATCTTTCAGCTAGAGAACTGGATAGAATCTTACTTGTTAAGTTGGGGAAAGTTGGGAAATGAAGTATGGCTCTGGGAAGAAATCTGAGAAACTTGCTTTAGGTGTAGTAAGTTTCATGTTCTTATTGTATCTTCAAGTAGAGATTTTGGGTAGGACACTGATTCTTTTTGAAAGGTTTCAGTTTGCTCCAAAGAACTAGTTTTTCTCCTTAAGTAGATCAGAACTTTCCTTATGGCTCATATTCCCTGTCATCTCCCTATGGCTCTGGATGAGAGGCAAGTAACATACTTCCTGTCTTTCTGTGTTCTGGAATTAGTTAGGGAGGGGCTGTTGAGGGTAATGTATAGCCTCACAAGGGACAATGAACAAAATTTCAGAAATGTTATGAAGCAAGTATAAAACCGTCATAAAACTTGGGGTTGGGATAATTACAAACTCTACATTATTGAGAGAGCCAGGTTACTATCATGTCATAATAAGGACCAAAGTCAGGAACTCAAATGCCCTTAGGGGACAGGTAAACAATATTTATAAGCTATTTGCCCACATTTAGAAACATTTCTCCTGATGTAATATCAGAGCACGCTGGACCCTAGCTAGGCTAAAATAAATAACTACTTTGTATTAAGTTCAGATACTTAAATTTCTTAGGAGTGTGTGTGTCTGTGTGTGTGTGTGTGTGTGATTACAAAACTTTTAGTTTTCCCCTACTTTCGCCAATAAAATTAAAAATAAACTTTTTTTGATTGAAAATCCATGGTGAATATTTCCTCTGAATTCAGATATTCTGCTTTAAGATGAAGCCAAACATTTACTTCTACTCAGGGGGAGTGTATCATATCCTCCCTAGAAGAGAAAAGCTCTAAAATGTTAGCTGCCATCGTCCAGATTTCAGCCTCGTGTTGCTAGAGCTTAGGCTTTTTCAAGAGAAACCAGAAATCTGAACTTTAAGGAGAAAATTCGCAGCTGTTAAATGTTGACTTAAATATTTAAAAAATCATCATGGGCCAAACAAAACTCTTGCTTGGTTTTCATTGGGCCCAAGGGCCTCCAGTTTTCAACTCTTTTTGAAATGCAGATCATCCATCTGGGGGAGCGAGATGGCCCCCAGAATATGCTGGAAATCAGTGTTCATGTCAACCTGTCATGAGGGAGCCACATCAAATTTATTTGATTAAAAAACAATTTTAGATGACATGTGCTGTATTCCAGCATGAGGGGACAAGGAGGTACCAATCATGTTTGTTTTCTCCACTTGTCTACGGGTTCCTCTAAGTCTCATGCTAATTCTCCCAGCATGATAGGAGATCGATGTGGAAGGAACCTTAGGAACATCTTGTCTGATGTCTTAACTGATGTCCAAATAAAAGTCACTTGCCCTTGGCAAGCACACAACTGGTACTAGAACCCAGATCTCTGAATGATGGATCTTAGGGATAGAAGATCCCTATGATGTGCAGGAAATATTTTCTGAATTTATAAGTATATAAAAGAATGATAGAAAAATTAGTGACTATATAAGCAAGTGAACACAATCTGAAACAACTGCTTGATTTATGAAATACATTTTAAAGTAAGACTTGCGTGAGTTTGGATGTATTCCCTCATTTGTGGGAACTAAAATGTCAATCCCATAGAAGAATAGAGTAGAATAATGATTACTAGAGACTGGGAAGGGAAGAGGATGGACAGAAAGAAGCTCGATAAGGGGAGACAAAGAAGTTAGACAAAAGGAATTCATTCTGGTTTTTTGTGACATAGCAGGGTAACTATTGGTTATAGCAATCTATGGTACATTTCACGATAACTAGAAGAGCATGAAAGTTACCAACACATAGAAATTATTAATGTTTGAGGAGATTAAAGTGCTTATTGCTCAGATTTGATAATTGGGCAGTGTAAATGTGTATTGAATTACTGCACTGAACCCCACAGTGAAGTACAAACATGGTGTCTCAATTAAAAAACAACCACACTTGTGAGTTGAGAACTGGTTCTAGCTCTCTCCCTGACTGTTAGTTTTCCTGATGCATGTCCCTTGTTCTCTCTGGCCCTTGGCTTTCTTATTTATAAGCATCGTGTCTCTTGGTGGTGTTTCAGATTAACATAAACCAACCACATAACCAAATTACTGAGTCCTGCATATCAGGCGTTGGGAAAAATGCTTGTACAAAGACTCTGTCATTAATGGTCACTGCAGGTCTGAGACGTGTGCACTGACTTTATTACCTCCACTTCAATGATGGAGAAACTGATGCACCATGATGGGATGAACTCGTCCAAATTCACACAACTTGTAAGTAAATGATAGATGGAATTTGAATATATGAATTTTACTCTAGAATCATAGTAACAGTGAACATGTTTTACAGAAATCAAAAGAGGTCATAAATGTAACTTAGAACACTTTTGGGATGTTCAGGGATGTGGCATTCCTAAGGCTCTTGAAAAGAGTGATCCTGTAAGTTTAGAGACTTTTTATATTCTGTGTTTCAACCATAGGATTCACATTAGAATCTACCTGAGGATTGGACTAAAGTGAACTCTGAGGGTCCCTACGGACTAATTCAGGGGTCTAGTTTCTAATTCTGTAACTCCTTTGAATAATCTTGAGCAAATCCTCTGCATCTCTCCATACATACAAGATTTGGACACATCAGAAATGCTTTCAGCTCTGATATGCCAAGGTTCTGTGGAGGATTTAATAGGAAGCCAAGAGGAGCCAGAACTTTTTTTTTTTAGCTGCAAAGGACAGAACCATAATTCAAACTAGCCTGAACTAATGAGGACATTGAATAGCTCAGGAAAGCAAAGATCTAAGAATCCTGCTTTAGACTTGGCTGTATCCAGAAGCTCAGATAACATTATTAGGTTTCCTTCTCCGCGTATCAGTAGGAGACTTGCCTACGTAATGCACATTCAACCAACCAAGTAAGCCCAATGGAGCAAATGAGTTCCCTTTCCCGAAAGCAGCCAAATCCCAGGGACAAACAGGATAAACTCAACTTTGGTGGCATATTCGTCCCTGAGCTTTTCCTCATGGCCTAGGATGTGGGTTAAGGGATGGGCCAGGCCCAGAATGTCTCTTTGCCCCTTTGACTATGTGGGAAGGGTCTATCTTACACAAACTACAGGGCATAAGTTTTCTACAGAACAGATTTCTTTACAACAAGAAAGGGAACAAGTGGAAACAGTAGGCTCCAACTCCAAGCAGCTTCAGCTTTCATTGAAAAGGAAGACAGGCAGCATGATTGTCCTGGATCTGAATCTTCAGCTCAGAATCACAAGCTGGGCTGTTCCTTGTATTAGAAAGAAGTCATTTCTATACATGTCTTCTGGAAAGTTTTGTCCCATCCTTAACAACATTTGGACATAAACTCTGGCATTGCTGAATGTCATGGCGTTCTTATTTTGCCTTGGAATTAAGTTCTTTACAGTAGTAATCACTGCATAGATAATAAGTATGGCAATAAATGATCAGGTTTGGAAAAATTTGCCAAAGCTGTGCTACTTTATGAGAGATGAACCAATGAAACAACTTAGTTAATACTTGTGATTTAACGCAGTGTTCCCAGTCTGTCCTAAGGAGGGTGACCAGACTCTGTGCCTCTTTTAGTTGTCACAGGTAGTTACTTGTGCTAATTAGCAGTTGGGAAAAGAAAGGAAAGTTGAAGGGATGTGACATATTTACCAGCAAGTTCTAATAACAATGCCTCTCCTGGGCTATGACCCCTATGAAACAAATGGACAGAAAAGGGCTTGATTGCAAAAGCTTTTGCACTTCCTATTTGAAGTGCAAAACAGGTTTTTAGAGATGGAAGAATTTTTATATATTACTTAATTCAATTCTTTTATTTTACAGATGAAGAAACTGGGACCCAGAGTCCAAATAACTTTCAGGTTGTGCTGCAAAGGAGTAGTTGATGCAGAGCTCAAACACAAGTCTCCTTACTTTCCAAATGTTCATCCCTTTGACTTTGCTCTCAGAACTCTGCTAAACATTTTGAATTGTGGGAGCTTTGCTCATTTGGAAGCTGCATTTAATTTAATCTTTGCTGAAAGTGCAGCAGAGAGAAATAAGGAGTAGCTGTTGCAATACTTTAGACTTAAATGTCCCTAACTCTCATTTCTCCAAGCGAAGGGAAGGAAGGAGTAGCCTGAGATGCCTCAATGTTAGAAAATCAAAAGGTAATTTATGAGTACTTGAAAGAGATGAGGAAATATAAATTATGTTTACTTTCCTAAGTATACTTATGTTTAGTTAATACTAAGTGAGTACTAAGCGAGGAGTTCAGAGGTCTAAATTCCATTTGGAGCTGGGTCTTGACAAATAATTTTAGATAAGATATTCTCTTCGGGCTTTGGGTTCCTCCCAATTTTAGTTGATACTTAAGGCTTAGTCAGTCTTAGGCTTTAGGGCTTCTAAAAGTATCTATACTTTGAGGATCATTGTCATAGAGGGAGAAAGAACTTTCTGGGTGGAAAGGAGCCTGCATAAAGTCAATGTGCATTTGCAAATTGAGTGCTTGCCTTACACACATGACCCCATGGACCAACCGTGGGCCAGATGGTCAGGACATGGACACAACTGCATTTCTTGTTGCTCCATGATCTTGGGTGAGTCTTTGACTTTCACGAAGTCTTAAAAAAAAAAAAAAAAAAAAAAAACCTCTGAAATGAGATTGATACCTATCCATGTTTACTTCACAGGGCTGTTGCAGAAGTAAAGGATGTAGAAGTGCTTTGTGATATAAAGGCCCCTACGTGTATGTAATTGAATATTGAATTTGTCCTTAGTGATCAAGAACAAGTTAAAAACAATCTTAAGAATCAGCCAAAAGTGGCTTCAATCAGGGAACAGAGAGAACTGAGATTTCTTTTTCTCATAATTATTTTATTCTCCCAGCCAATGTCCAAGGTTGAAAAAAGGCTTCATAAAGTGTTTATGTGTACAGGTTTGCCTGGGATAATCCTATCTGATAATCTTAGTGTAATTATCAATAATACATAGTTTTGCTCTTAAAAGTATTTCTGCTTTGGGGATAGATTACAATGCTGTCCTAAACTTGAACATCATTCTATTAAAAACTCTTCATTTTATGTACCAAGAATTGAAGGCTCAGGGAAGAGAAAATGACTCCCCAAATCTACTCAGAGCCTGGATTGGCAAATCCAACCTCTTTGTCCTTGAGAAGGCAGGGGAGGGAAGTGCAGGGGGAAGAGAATGACTTCCTTTGTTTGCTGTTTAGCTTCTGGGAGCAACTCTTTAACAGGAGCTGCCCCACCCACCCCATTCTTGGTTTCCTGGAAAGTGATCAGCAATAGTGTGGGTGCCAGTGGCCAGGAGGCAGCTGGAGAGGGAGGAAACTTTACAGAAACCTGGAAAAGGAAGCATTTTCTTTTCTGTACCCAGGAGAACACGCCCAGAGGGAGAAACACTGCCTATTAATAACTACCCCTTATTTAGACACATAGTGTTTTTTGCTATTATCTTTGCTGTTTATAAATGCCTTCACAGCCTTGATTTTGACTGATCTCTTACCATTTTCTCTTACTGCTTTTGGAAATGATTGTGGAAGCATCATCATTTTTCCATTACATAATTGGGAAGACTGAGGCCTACACGGGTAGTTGACCTACTTTAGGCTCTTGACTAAGTGTCAAGGTGGGACTGGTCCTTGGTCTTCTATCTCTTTACCCAGTACTTCCTATACTTCATATTTTCTGCAGCATCTTCATATTTCTCATAAGCATCTTCAGTGCAGAAACCTCGTTATAATAAGGTCTTTTGGGTATTCAAGTAACTAAATCCTCTTGGGTGGCGTCTACCAAGGCAGACACACCTTAAACCTTGAATTTGGTTTGGTGGCAAGTAATTCATAATCACGGTTCATAATCAACTGTGAGCTTCATTCTACAAACATCTCCTCTGAATAAATGAGTGTGTGGATGTTTCCTGAAATGAGAGTTTCTCTTTAAAACGGTTGCTGAGATCCTGAGGAATAAAGGGCAATCTCAATGTACTAGTTAACTGTGATGTGTTTGCAAATTACTGACCTGATCATTTGTAGAATCTCTATTTCAAGAAGACTTGTATTGTCAGAAATTGAAATTGTCTATTTAGAACTTGAAGCATCCCAAGGCCATATGAACTCAGCTTGACAAGAGATATAGTTACAACCATCATCACTCTACCCTAAGCAGGGTGACCATGCAGGGGCAAAGGCTTTGATGGGCAAGAGTTAGGGACCTTGGTTTTGGTCTCCAGTCCATAGCTGACTCATTTGCTGTAGCAAAAGTAGCAAAGCCACTTTTTCTTTTAAGATGTTCATATTTTTCAATTTTTAACCTTTTGAAATTGTGCTAGTATGCGTTACACTTCTAAAGTCACTGGAATTTCATTTTTTTCTGAGCATACTAGGGGAATCTACCATGTATACACAGTAAGCAAGCAGAACTGGAGACTTGAAGCCCCTTTGTTTATCCACTGTGTGGCCATGTAGAAGTTATGGGCTCCTCCATGTGAAAATGATTGGATAAATTCCTTTTAGTCCTGAACACTGGGATTCTAAGGATGTGTATTGGCTTAGAGATAGACTTTAACCACCCAAGGAGTTTCCTGTGCTTGGAACTCAGGGTATAAAGCTAGAAAGACAGGGAAAGCGGTGGTGATGGTGTAACAATGATAGAATTTGAGGTGGAAGGCTTAACGCTTTATAGTTTACGAGCATTTGCATAACAGTTGCCTCTTTTGCACTTACTAACATTGTACACACAGGCATCCACGCAGGGACCTTTTATGAAATGCATTATATTGTGATAGAGCTCAGGGATAAAAAGAGAAACAGGAGACCACATGCACCTTGAGGAGCTCACCATCTGCCAAAGGAAACAGGAAGGTAAACAAGTCATTGTAATTGCAAAGAAGAAAAGCTGTAAGAGAGACACATACAAATGTTGAGGAGAGAAGAGAATGATGATTCATTTTCCTGAGGAAGGGAAGAAAGCACACCTAGGGTGGGACCCTGCAGGATGAGTACCCTAGAGAGATAAGAGAGCCATCTAGGTGGAGGAAACTACATGCATGAAGCAGAGGAGGCCTAAGTGAGCGTGGTGCTTTTGGGAAAGAGGGGCAAAGCTTGGCAGAAATTTGGCCTTGAAGCACTGAATATAGGTTAAGCTGTGAAGTTAGTCTATGGCCTAACTGGGGAAGACTTTGAATGACATGAGAAGAATTTGAATCTCAGGCAATTAGATTGCCATTTTCTAGATGAGGAAACAGGCTCACAGAAGGCAAGAACTTTGCAGAAGCCACACATTTGGTAAGGTTAAGGGGGCCAGCTGGAACCCTGTGCTCCTTGCTCTTTTTGCTACCCTGTGCTGCCTCCAACAGGCCTGAGCAGCAGCAAGCCCTGCATGGGGGAGGCCTCTGGGCTGTTTATCCTGCTCCAGTGGGGCTGGCTCTGGCAGGGAGTGGAAGTGGGTGGGGTGGGGACTGTGGAGGAGAGGAGGGGCCTGACAACAAGGGCTACATTCAAGGCCTGCACTGGAGCTGGGTGAGGAGAATGGAAAGCTACAGTCTGTTGGAGCCGTCCAGCCTTGGCAGGGCTGCCGGGGCCTTATAAGGAAATGTTCTCTCCCGGCCAGTGGGGCTGGGATGGAGCCCTGTGCCCACAGGACAGAGCTGCCCTTGTGGCGATAGCTGGGGGTGCCACCGCCCCTCGCTGTGAGCAGGAGCTCTCAATGGGCCACTTCTGCAGGCTCAGCATTCCCTCTGAGCATGCAGCTCCCACCCCTCCATGCCCGCCCACTCCCCCATTGCCCTGGGCTGATTGGAGGAAAGGAAAAACACAAAACAAAATAAAATCTTGGCAGGGTCCCAGGCCTCATTGCTATTTGATGCTGAATTACCAGAAAATAGATTCCAATCAAATTCCCTGTCTTTTCTCTGAAGGGTGCATGCGTAAGGGGATCTGTCTTTGGCCTCCTCCCCTACCCTGCACCTTTGTCTCTCTTGTGCCAACAAAAAATCCCCTCACTGGGCCCTTCATGATGCAGAAACAAAGGGAGAAGGAGAAGCCTCATGAGGGTGGCTTTCTCACCTCCTAGTGGAGAAGCAGCAGCCACTTGAGCATTCACTCTCCTCAGACTCTTCATCTTTGCCAGGCAGGCCAGAGGGCCTAAGAGACTGAAAAGGACACAGAGGAAAAACACAGCCTGCCACAGAAGTTGGAAAGAGTCAGCTCCCAGTGAGCATTAGTCAGCTCCTGGAAGGAAAGCCTTTCCTCGGTGTGCAGTGAGGGGTGATTTCAAGCACTGATCCCTAAGGGATCTCCCTGAACTTGGAATTGAACTTGAGATTGGGATAGGAGCAGAAAAGATGCTTCGTGTGGTCTTTTGCTTTGACTGTCTGTAGACTCAAAGATCCATGAACCCTTGGAGCTCCAAGGAAACAGGCCAGCCAGTGTAGCTCTCTACCTAACACTGAAATCTTCACAGCAAGCTTGGAAGATCATCAGCCAGCCACTGCAACCCCAGTGACCATCAACTCAATCCCTTAAGTCAGCGTATCCAGTATGTACAGGTCACCCCAATGTGTCAGTCATTGTGGTGCAACCCCAGGGACAAAGAAGAGTAGGTCATGGGGTCAGGAGGAAATTCCTGTTGGCAAGGAGTTTACCTTCCAGAGCAAAGTGATGAGCAACACACAGAGACTGAAATGCCAAGAAAAAACCATGGAGGAAACACTCTCAATGTTGAGAGGAAGAAGAAATCCTCTTGATGTGGTGTTCATAGCAATAGATGAGCAAAGACTCTGTAGAAGAGGTGACATTTGGGGTGAAGAAAAGCTAAGAGTTGAAAAGTAACATTTTTGAGAGATAGGAGAGTGGAGAGCGCACTTCTAGGCACAGGGATTAGCATGACTAGGATATAGTGGTGAGAAAGCTTGGGGCTCACTTGGTGCCTGCGGGGAGATGGGTGTGGCTAGGTGTGTGCAACTGGGAGAGGAAGGAGTTATGGCTGGAAAGTGGGTCAGTGCCATATTTTGCAGGCATTGAATACCAAAGAGGGAAGAAGGGATCCAAGTGATGGACCTCCAGAGCCATGAAAATCTTTAGAGCACTAGAGAGGTGTGACTAGCACAGTGACTTAGGAAGTGTGGTCACACAGAGCCCAAGTTTTCTAGCACTGCTGAGCCTTTGAGATGCTATTTGAATAGCCAGTGGCGCTCCCTTTGGGAGAGCAGGAGAACTGGCTACTTTGGTTAATTTCTCTTTCCACTCTGAGGCTTTTCTTACACTAGTCATTCTGTTTAGATGTGGCTAAGAAACCTAATCTTTGGTCCTTTCTAATGGGAGATTATAAAAAGTCACTCAGGGTTGAAAGGTAAAGACACCTTGATGCCAGCTCATTTCAGAGAGCCTGTCCTTTGTGAGGTGTCCACGAATCACACACCTGCTCTAGTATCCCGTCTGCTGATGGACAGCAGCAACCTCCCCGCCACCTTCCCCACCGTGGCTTCTCTCCCTTCCTTTTGGATGCCTGCCCCCATCATGGTACCACTATGCCTGGAAGGATGGGGCCTTTGCAGGATGCTTTGACTCCTGCCGGGAGGAAAGCAGGGGTAACTTCCTGCTCTCAAAGAAATCCAAGATGCTTGAGAGCATAGCAGTGAAGTTCCATCAGAGTTCCAGCCAGTTCTACTACCCAGCATGACCAGTTCAGCCACAGGAGTGTGAGGGACTTGAACTGGACCCTCATATCTGGCCCCTGCCTCATGCTCACTGAAGGCTGAACCTGAGGGAGTGGTGTTGTGAATCTTAGCAGCAAGAGCTGCTTTGCACCAACTTTTTCTTCCTTGAAAATGCGGACACTGACACTTTGATCCACAGAGATGCAGTTCTGGCCACAGAAGAACTAGTCTCTGTCCTTCCAGTAGGGTACAGTTATAGTTGCAGCTCATTTGAATTTATGTTACATGATAGTGAACTTATTTTTTCCCTCTTAAGGCAATAGATGAACATTTTACAGTGAGATGATATTATCTTAACTCTAAGGAGTGAATTTCAAATAATTAACTTGCATGGTGGCTGGGGTCCTATTATATGAAGCGAAAGTTTTCTTGGTACCTCTTAATTTCTCATCCAACCTAGATTTTCAGCTAGCTACCCTCAGTCTCCACCTCAGAGAAATGTCACTGACAAATCTCCTTTGCAGTTTTTCATTTTACTTAATTTCACTTAATTGTTCATTTATTATTCACCCATCACCCGTTGGTAAGAGTAGTTTAAATATTCAAATGGTATAAAGAGAATATAATGTCTTCCTCTTACTGTTTACTTGATGGTCTTCATGTCCTCCCCCAAAGCAGCCCCTGTTAACTTTTTCTTACATATTCTCTGTGATGCTTTTATGCAAATAATTACCAAGAACTTTTGTCATCTGGCAGACGGTTTATGTAGAAAGAAGCACCTCGTTCAAACAGAGTCTTCTAGGGGCAGTTGTTTTCCCAGGTCACCTACTCAGGATGCTAAATCCTGGTTCTAGATGCTAGAAAGACCTCACCTGGTCCAGGTATCTACGGAGCAACCCCTGACCCTTTATGAAGATTACCTGAAGATACTTGAGCTCACTCTCTGAAATGAGACTTAAACACTACCCCCTGCACAATTTCATAAAAAAAACCACACACAAAACAAACGGATTGTACTGTGAGTTCTGGTGCCAATTAGGAGGGTCTTGGAGAGGGGGCTGGCATCCGGTGGCTAGAGGAAGAGTCTTGGAAGTGTTACATCCTCTTCTCTGACCCATGTTTCTTCGATTCCTCATGACCTGATCTTGACTGGACTTGCCATTAGTTGCTCTATACCATACCTTACTAATCATGCACATTTTTCTCCTATGCTTGCCCTTCCTGGGATGGACAGGTCCACTAATGCTGTGATTCTTCCCATCAGTTGGTGTGCCACCTGCTCACCAACAGTGCAGGAGCACTCTCTTGCTCACCATTCACACCAGAGCTGCATTTTCTCAGTGACGATCGGGATTGATCAGTTCCGGCAGCTCTGGTCCCCACATGCTGGTTGCTGAGAAGGGGTTTTAAAGATTTTTGGTGCAAAGAATCTCTTTATGATTACAGTCCCAGCTTAAAAGTTATCTCCCACTTGCGAGCACCATTACACTTTCAGTGCAATACCATCAAATATCTCCTAAGAGGTAGTGTCCTGAAGGCTGGAACGCTATTTAGCCACCTCTTGCCCAGTATCATGTAGGTTTCGCTTACAGAAGGATCTATATAGTAAGTGAGATAGGATAAAGCCAGCACAAACAGATCGATAAATATCCCGATAATGACAGATACGTGAAATCCAACGGGTAGGGAAAAGAGATGCAGATAAACAGCTAGGTAAGAATACAAGATTGAGCCTATTGAAATACTAGGAAGATGATATAAAAGATAGTATTAAAGAAAAAGTTACAGATGGGTCTTTCATCTTTAACAATATGTTTTATTCTCCATACTGTATGTTCTTTCTCATGTATAATGTACATTTCTACATAGCTGCCCTCATAATGTAAATACTATATAGGATTCCGTGTTTTCATTTAATATTATGTGAGTTTGCCATATTGCTCCAATCTTTATTGTATGGCTGCAGAAATGCCATTGTAGTGATTCACAATACATTTTTTGCCTTTTACCTATTGCTGGAATTTTATGTCTCCAGCTGCTTAGCATTATGGATACTTTTGTAAAGAACATCTTAGCACATTTAGCTTTTTGCGTTTTGTTGACTTCCTTAGGATCAAACTCAAGGAGGGAACTGACTTGGCCAGACGATATGGACTTCTTTCTGGGGAGCAACATCTCCTTTGGTACAAAGCCAACTGTGTCGGGCAGAGCGCTAAGCCTCATTTTGATGTTATTGGCTTGGTGTTCTAAGCCAGTAACTAGCGTGGCACCTGGCAGTTGAGCAGAAGAGCAGAGGCTTACGAGGTCCTGACAGAAGCTGTTCCTGTACAAGCTCTCTGCTGCTGACAGCAGACTGTAAGTGATGGGTATCCCAGTGTCTGCTTGTTTGCAGAGGTTGTTAAGGGCCTATGAACCAAACATTGCTTGGGAGAAGAAGGAAACCAGTGCTGAGATCCCAGTTTTGTTTTGTACCTATAGTGGTGAGGAATGCATGGGATAGAAGTCTCCAAGTCACTGTACTCTCAGTGTGAAGATGCTGTGGCCCTCATCCGTGGCGCTGCACGTGAGCGCAGCCCTTGTGGCAGGTGTCTAATTTTGTGTAGCACAGATGTCAGCTGAGGCCTTGAGGAGCCCATTAAACTTGAGGCTTATGAGAGCCTTGTCACAATTGCCACAGATGCCCACAGTATATATCATCATGCTTCACCCTCTACCCTGCATCGAGTAGAGGAACAGGCTCCACTTCCTTCCCTCTCTTCACAAAAACCTACTTATGCCCAGATCTTTGTGAATTTGACAACTTTGCTAAAAATTAGGGTCACAAGGGGGAGTCTCATGGTAGGCTGGGCAGCCTTTTGCTTTTTGCCCCTTCCCATTTCTTAACCTCATTCGCCTGAGCAACAGGCAAGTGACTCTCCCTCTCTTCTTTAGAATTCTACACCCATATTTGGGTCCCTTCAGTGCCTATCCAGGTATTTTCTGCAGGTAAATACAAATCACTCCCTCAAAGGAATTCTGATAGATAATCTTTTTCCTTTTCTTCATCTGCTATCAATCACAATGCCCTTATTGGTAGTGGGGAGTTATGAAATAAAATGTACGTAACAAGGAGTATTTTACAGGGTACTTTGGCAGATAAGGTTTCATTCAGGCCTCCCGGCAGCTCTAACAGGTTGTTAGTTGAACAGGTGTTGTGGTCGGAATACTTGTGCCCCTCAAAATTCATCTGATGAAATCTTCTGTGAGGGTTCCAGGAGATGGTGACTTTGGGAAGCCTCACGATTTGCTCATGAGTGTGGAGCCCATATGAACATGATTAGTGCACTTTAAAAGAGGCTCCAAAGAGCTCTCTCACTTGCCTTCTGCTATGTGGGGATACATGAGAAGTTGGCAGTTTCAACCTAGAGATGAGTCTTATCAAAACTCAACCAAGAATAGTAATACTGGAGCTCCGGGAGCCAGAACTTTGAAAAATAACATTTATGTTGTTTACAAACCATATAATATATGGAAGTTTGTTATGGCAGCCTGAATTAATTAAGACAACAAAGATTATTACCTTGGCTTAGAGGTGAGAGGTGAGACCCACAACAAGAGAATAACCTGCCTCCAGCCCCTCAGTGGATTTTGACAAGCTAGAATCAGTGTCAGACCTGTGCTGGGTCCAGCACATGCTTCTTACTGTACATTACACTGCCGGGCCAACTCTGGAAGCCTAACCAGGCTTAAGCATAGCAGGCATTCAATAAATGTTCACCCACTGCCCATAATTGAGGGCTTATTTGTGTCTGCCTTCAAGGAGTGCAGAATGAAGGGAGTGTGAGCAAAATGAGGGATTCTTTTCACTCCAGTACTCAACTCTTAGTTGAAACTAGGTGTGAAAAGCAAAATGTGGTATGTAGGACATGTGATCCAAATACATGGTGAATATTTAAATTAAAAAAATTTATTGCAGTAAAAGACACATTACCAAAATACTTTTGCCACTTTCTGAAGCAGTTCTGGAAGTCTTTTCTCATGAGTGTCTTTATGAGGTGTGATAAAAAATACAGTGAATTCTGCTACCCAGTGCATGCAATGGAAAGCAGACCCCTTACAATATTGCAGTGTGTCCTCATCCACTTATTTACCAGATCTGGCACTGTGTGACTTCTGGCTCTTCTTCAAAGTCCAAATGACCAAGAAAGGTAAATGTTTTGAATTGACTCAGGACATCAAAGCAGCTATGACAGTGCAATTGAAGATGTTCATGAACGAGGACTTCCAGAACTGCTTCTGAAAGAAGCAAAAGTGAAAGGATATGTGTTTTCAAAGTGATGGGGAGTATTTTGAGGGGGATTCATGGCAATGTGTCTTTTACTGTAATAATTAATTTAAACATTCAATGTATTTTTCGATCATACCTCTAACATATAATACACCATTCACCCAGTCATCACAGGGAATGAAATACTGATACATACTACAACATGATCCACCTTGGAAACGTTAGGCTAAGTGTAAAAAGCCGGACACAAAAGGCCATGTATTCAGGTAGCAGGCTGATAGTTACTGGCCTTGGGAGGTGGAGAGAATTAATATGACTTCTTAATGAATGTAGAATTTCTTGTGTGATGATGAGAATGTCACAGAACTAGACAGGATAGTTTCATAACATAGTGAATGTACTAATGATCACTAAATTGTATACTTTAAAAAGGTGGGGAGCCAGTGATATAGCTCAGCAGCATAAGCGCCTGCCTGGCAAGCTCGAGGTCCTCAGTTCAACTTCCAATACCCGCATATTAAAAAAAAAAAAAAAAAAGGTTAATTTTATGTTACGTGAATTTCATTTTAATTTTAAGAAGGAAGTGGGGGCTGGTGAGATGGCTCAGCGGTGTAAGCACCTGCCTGGCAAGAGCAAGGCCTGAGTTCAACTCCAGGAACCCACATATGATAAAAGGGCCGCCTGCTGGCCCGCGAGGTCCTAAGGTTGACCCCCAGTACCCACAAAAAAAAAAAAAAAAAAAGAAGGAAGTAAGTGGGTGTTACTTCACTCTTTGTACTTGGTTCTGTGCTTTCCTGCATGATCCCAAGTCATGATGTCTCCTCTCTGAACGGAATGAACCTATGCTGTTCTCAATTCTGTCACTTACTAGCTGTGTGACCTTGGGCCATTGACGCCTCTCTTTGGATCTCAGGCTCCCAAGGTGTAAGATGAAGAGATTGTTCAAACTGTGTCCAAGGCCTCTTCTAGGAAGCTTTGGTGGATCTTGAGAGCAAAAAGGGGGACGAGTCTATGGAAAGGAAGGGCACTCTGTGTGCTTCTTATGAAAAATCTCAGCTAGTGGACTGCAGAGGCTTTTAATTTCCTGTCAGCAGGCATCAGGGAAACAGTCACACAGATAACAGCTTCGGCTGCTGAACTGGCTGGCACCGCTGGGGCTCCCACCATGCTTCGTTGAACAAGGTAAGCCCCTCGGTAATCCCATTAAGTGCTGGGGCAGTGAGTCATTTCAGTACCACCCAGACACCTTCCTGTTGTGTCCCAGCAAGGAGAGGAGCTCCAGCTAGATCACTATGACTTGACATGAAGCAGCATTTGAAGCATGAATTGGAGCTTTTAATCAGGTTGTGACTTGGAAACCCATTATGCCTAAGTCAATGTACATAGGGCTCAACACATGCACATTCATTTAGTTCTTACAGATTTTCTGCCCTGGTGATATCCTAGGCACAGCGCTAGGCTTTAGGAAGACATAGAAATACTAGAAAAATTCACTTTCCACTGGGAGTGACAGCCTCCAACAGGACCAAAATGTAGTATTAAAAGGGCAGTGCAATAAAAGTAGAAAGTAGAAAACTAGGCATCTAATGGAAAGAACCATTACCTCTGGGGGACAGATGTTGAGGGGCAGAGTGGAGGGTCAAAATGGGTGACCCTTAGGAGGGTTTTCAGGATAAATCAGAGACTTCCATTTTCCAAGGGGGCTTGCTCCGAAGAGGGTGCTCGAGTGGTTTGTTCCAGGGGAGAAGTATTTTATCATGGTTTACAATTGCTAGCGCAAGGCGACAATAAAAAGAGGTTAAATTTTAGTCTATTTTATTATTGATTTTAAATTCCTACAAAGCAATGACTTTCTTCTGTCTCCTTGAAAATATCCTGCAGTTGGAGTCGTTGCTTCAAACCATCTGCTCACTGGCCTTTGAAGTCCTTACTGCCCAAGCCCAGGAGGCAGCAGTGGGGGCAGCATGGTTCCATCTCCTAAGTCCCTGGCCAGGGCTTTCTCTTTCATGGTGGCTGCTCTCCATTTGCCTGCCATCTCTCCCTCTATCCCACTTCTGGCTGAGCATTGATTGGACAAAGGAGAACTAAGTTCTGTCATTATACTGCCCCTAAAACAGAATAACCTTGAGGAAGACCCTCCCTTCTTTGAGCCTCTGCCTTCTTATTCCAGATAAAGGGCTTACTAATGTGGAGCTTCTCTATTTTCTCTGGCTCTTGCCTTCTGGTTTTGGTTTGTTTACTTTGCTATGGTCCCCACCATTTCTTCTTGCCTTACACAAGACCCCCTTCACTTACTTCCGCCTGAACCTAAAGGCACTTGCACTTGGAACCCTGGCCTAGCTCCCCTTCTAGGGACAAGTCTGTCTTGGTCAGCTCTGAGCAACCAGGCTGTCCAGGAAAGAGAAGATGGCTCAGAGCTTCACTTCCCTGGAATTGGCCACGGTCTTCTTTCTGATTCAGACAGGATGCCTGTTTTTTGTTATGTGTTCTCTCTGGCTTCTCTGCATTGAAAAATAAAGCAACTGAATACTGCGGCTTGAAGATCTGGATGCTGAGTTCACCAGGCTAAGGCATCTTCTGGTCATGCTCTTTCAGGAATAAACAGCTTCAGACCCCTTACCTGAGAAGCCAGGGTCCTCACAGGACTGAGACCCCCTGGCCTGTGTTTCCCAGCCTAGTGGACCAGCTGTCCTAGGGGCAGATCTCAAATATAGAGAACTCTTTTTTTTTTTTTTTTTTGTGGGTACTGGGGGTTGACCTCAGGACCTCACGCTTGCCAGGCAGGCGCTTATGCTGCTGAGCTGTATCACCAGCCCTAGAAAACTCTTCAGGTGGACTTTTGTATCAAACCCTCTCCTACACCCTTTCTACTCAGCCTCCTCAAGTGGTAGGAGATGAGAGTGACTTAGAATTTGGACAGACGTAGGGAATCACCCTCCCAAACAATGCAGACTACCCCTATGGCTGTCCTCTCCTTTAGACTTGCAGCCTTCATTTGAACATTTCATTTTGGACTGTGCAGGGAAGCTGTCTTCCAGATGATGATGAAAACTACCTTTTTGTGACTCCCAATATTAGTTTTCTCAGAACCCACTGTATCTCTTTCTTGCAAGACAGTTTTTGAGTGTATGGAAAAAGATTATATATCCTACTGTCTTGGAGCTCTGCTATCCCCTTGGTAGCGCAATGGAACCCTTTCAATTCTGTTGGCTGCTGGAGGCCCAGAGGGAAGAGAAGGCACAGGAAGCCCTGCCTGGAAGTGCCGCTTACTCCTCTGTTCTCATTGTCCTAGCAGCACCACAGGGTTTGACCTCACATGAATGTGGGTTGGGAAATACAGTGCCTGGCTGGTCTGCTGCGCACTGGAGACAACTTCACACAGTGGGAGCCAGGGACACTTAGAGGACAGCTGCCCATCTCTGCCACACTGTGGTAACCCTTCCACTGCTCACTTCTGAACAGCTGGCGTGGGGAGCAGGTTAGATGTTGAAGTGTGAGGTGGGGCTGCAGATGCACCTTTCTCCCTTCTTGCTTCTACCTGGTAAGGAATGTTTTCCTAAACTTCAGTTCTGCAAACACCACTTTTAAGATCTTTCTGTATCTATGTAACACCTGTACTATAATTGACTTAATATTCTCTCTAAATGACTCCCTTTTCAATTTATTTTCACTTGAATAATAGCATCTGGGAAATCATAGTTTTGATGTGATAATTGTATTTTTTTTCCTAATGTACTCTAAAATAAATATATAACTATTCCAATAAAAACATTTGCACATTTACTGCCTCAAATATTTGTACAGCACCAGTGATGTACATTGTACATGTGGGGAAATACTGTGATTGAGGATAGAAATCCCTCCATGGTACGGCCTCTGCCTTTGCTCTAAACTTATATTCAGCCCTTCTTCTTGGAGATCCTCCAGGTTCAATGACATTTCTGTACCTCAAGCCTGTGAACCTCAGTTCTCTACCCCAGGCTCTTTGCACTCTGTAAAGAACACTTCCTGTACATCTTTATGTGTTTTACCTTTTCTGCAAGTTAAAGTCTTAATTTCTTCTTCTCAGGATACCATTCAGTCTAAAATAACTGTCTCATACCCCACTCTGTGTTACCCTTTACAGTCACTCTTTGTTTCAGTTGCTTCAAACACTTTCTAAGACCTAATATGGTTTGTTTGTTTGCTGATTTACTTATTGTTTCTGTACCTCTAGTAAGATAGATCTTCCACAAGAGCAGGGATCTTACTTATCCTGTTTACAACACTTTCCTGGCACTTAGCATAAGGCCTGACCAAAAAAAAAAATGCATCCTCCATAAATATTTTCTAAATGAATAGAAATTTAAGAAGTATTAAAAGACATGTAGTTTACTAGCCAAATGAAGATTAATATAAAGTTTTATCAGATGCCTGGTGATCCTTTATATGCATTCGATGAGTTGCTAGAGAAAGTAACTTGGAGGTGAGACCACCCGGGGGCTTCCAACTCCCCCCTTTAACTGCCGGCTTCTGGGCTTGCCATGCACAGGCCTCCTGACTTACCCACACAGCCCCAGAGACAGAGGCTGGACAAGACAGAATGGCAGGCTAGACCTGCCTTTAGAAGAAAGACGTGGGCCCCACTTACAGCAAGAAGTCAAGGAGAGGTAGACAGGCTACGGACCCGCTCATCCATGCACGGGGCCTCAGACAGCCTCAGTGGCCCACAGAGCCACCCACAGGGAGCCTGAGGTCCAGGGCTGTCAGGCTCCACCAGCCAGATGGACTCCTGCACTTCCTCCTGGGGGTGGGGATGGCAGAGGTGGTCACTGTCCTCTAAAATCATGAAATGTTGAAAGTGCTGAAAGTGAAAATGGGAAATAAGAAAAAAAAATGAAGGCCTTCTTACTTATGAAACTATGAATAAAGCCCACAAAAGAAATCTAAGGTGAGAGAAGAGACTGATATTCCCCATTTCTGCTCTCTCTGGAAACACATCCGTCATGTGTTCCGTGGTGCACTTCTTGACCCTCAAGGGCTATGCTGGCTCCAGACCAACCACACTGCATTTTGGTCTCTTCTGTTGCCTAACCCTGCTTTGCTCTCTCCCATTCGTCAACACTTGCTGCTCACAAAGCCCCATTCCAGAGACTGCTGGACCTAGGACAACACATGACACACCCTAACTGGTTGTGTCTTCCATAACCAATTGCTGTATTGCCTCTGACAATAGGCAATTTTATTGGATTTGCTTCTTGTACTTGAAATCGAGACAAACCATATCCAAAGAAATGACTGTTAGTGCATCTGGAAGAATGTAGATCATTCCCTTAAAACTACTCAAGATAGCAGGGGATGGTGACATGTGCCTGTGGACACCCATTCAGCAGGCTGAGTACAGGAGTTTGAAGCCAGCCTGGGCAACATACAGGAGCCCCATCTGAAGAAAACAAAAACCAAAAACCAACTGACACAAGACAATAAAGGTTAAAATGAAAGGAAGGGAATACAAATAACTAAAGTTAAATACTATTTGTAAAGCAGCTGACATTCCCAATTTATTTCACCTCAGACACTGGCCCCTGTGTATGTGTGATTCCATCTGTTTGTCCCATCTGTCCTTCACCTTCAGTTTGCTCAAGGGAAAGCCTTGGTGGCTACTACCTGCCCGGTATTTCCTACTACTACTACCAGCTTTCTCAGATGCCCCCTGCCCTCGAGAGGCTGGGCTATGGCATGGCCTCCGCCACACCCTGTATGGGAGTCATCAGCTCTTCTATCACCAGGCTATAAGTGTGATCTTGCTTCCCCAGTGGCTGCTCTAAGGAACCAGGAAATACACCTGGAAGTGTAGGAAAGGTAATTCTTCATGGGGTGAAGCCCCTTTTGGCCTCAAAAATGGACTGTTCTACACAGCACAGCTTCCATTAGGCTTCTGCAACAGCCACACTTTCTGACTGGTCCTGTGGTCAGTATGATACTCACTGTTTTGGATTTGTTTCTCTTCCCTTTTATCTCCCTTCCCTTCTGCCCTTAATCTTGCTGCCTTGGGATTACACTCCACACACAAACACTAAAAGAAAGCATTGCTGTGTAAGCTTTTCTTCAGTTCTGTTTCTTACACAACCCAGATGAAGACGCACAGACATTAATTTGTTCAACTGATTTTCACAAACTATCATTCTGTATGTAGGGGAGTGTCAGTTAGCTTTTCCTTGCAGTTATAAAATACCTGAGAAAAATCAACTTAGAGAAGAAAAAATTTATTTTGGCTTAGTTTCAGAGATTTCAGTTATGTTTGGCTGGCTTCAAGGCAAAAACGTCACGGCAGAAGAGTGTGGCAGAGGAAAGCTGCGAGTCTCGTAGCAGCCAGGAAGGAAAGGAGGAGAGAGGAGAGGGGAGGGGAGGAGAGAGAGACAGACAGAGAGAAAGAGAGAGACAGGGAGACAGAGAGAGACAAAGACAGACAGGGAGAGAAACAGAGACAGAGACAAAGAGAGAGAAAACAGGAAAGGAGAGGAGAAGAGGGAAGGGGAGGGGAGAGGATGGGAGAGGAGAGAAGGGGAGGGGAGGGGAGGATAATAGAAAAGGGAACCAGGAAAAAGATACAGCGCCCAACATCATGGCTCTATGATCCACTCCCTTCAACTAGGCCCCACCTCCTGTTTCCATCACCTCCCAATAATGCCATCACTATAATCTCATCAACGGACCAATCCACTGAAGAAGCTCAGCTTTCATGATCCAACCATCTTCCAGAAGCCCCATCCCTGAACACAGGAACCTTTAGGAAGACACTTGAGATCCAAGCCATAATGGGGAGGGTGACGTGGAGGATTTATTGCTGTCATTTTTCAGCAGAGTAAACCAGAGGTAAAATAAACTGTGCAAGGCCAAAGCTTCAGAGTATGTGGTAGATCAGGGTTCTAGTTATGTGTTGGGTTCCAAATTGAATATTTTTCTTACAACTGCATTGCAGTTTCCGTTAAGAATTACAAGGACTAAATAACTATCTCTTTCCTTGTGAAAGTAGCATTTGGGGTAGACAGGAAGCTGAAGAACCTCCTGAAGGAGGAAGAGGAATTGAGATGACACTCTCATTGACTCCTATTTCTGGAGTCCTCTCAAACTTTCACTTTCCACAGGCCACAATCAAATGTGTGCTTTTAGTAGTGGTGGGAATGAAGAAAATGTTGTCATACAGTAGTTTCTAGATTTGCCATTTCAAATTTCCACAAACTGAGTAGCTTAAAACAACAGAAACATATTTTCTCACCGAAGTCCTAAATGCAGATGTTGTTGGGGCCATGCTTCATCAGGAGGTGCTAAGGGAAGAATTGTTCCTTGCTTTTCCCCACTTCCGGTTTCTTTTCAGCAATGTTTGACTTATGGCTTCATCCTGTCTTCACACGGCTGTTCTCCTCTAGGTGCAGCATTTCCCCTTTGCTTTTTATATATGGACACTTGTGACGGCCCTTAGGGTGTTTCTGTTTAATCCAAGGCAGTCTCTTCATATCAAGATGCGTAATTTAATTATACCTACAAATACTTTTTTCCAAAAGGATATTTAACTTTCAAGGATTAGAACTTGGTATATCTGAGTGACAATTACTCAGCCTACTACACTAGATTAAAGGCCACTTGCGTGGAGACATTTTGCTTACAAATATTTCTAGGTGTTCCTTTACATCACATCATTTGTCTTATGAGCTTGCTGGTGCAGAGGAAAGCAGGAGTGGCCTGGGCTATAGAGGCCACCGAGCCAAACTTTCTGTGTACCCAGCAGGAAGCCTATGGGGCACTGGGCGTAATTTACCCTGTCTCCTCCTCCCTGAACCAGGTATGGGACGGTCTCTCTGATGCTGCCTTGAGGGGGACATGATTCCTCTACTACTAGGATCACAGAGGATTCCTGGGCTATATTGTTTCTGTAATGTTCTGGCACCTGGATCCATTATTTATATTTTGCAGAGCTCTCTTGTGGCAAGTTTTAGAGGAAAGAATACTCCTAATCACAAATATTTGCAATGCTTGACCCTGTTGCCCTTTGGCCAATGATGTTGAAAACAGTCATGTGCAGCCCGGAGAACCCTGCAGCTGTGCCTGTTGGGACAAGATACCCAAAACAACTTAAAAAAGCAGAGGTTTATTTGGACCATGCTTTCAGTGGGTTCAGTTCATGAGTGGCTGTCTCCAAGGCAGAAATTGCATGGAGAAAGGATATGGTGGAGAACAGTTGCTCACCCTACTGCAGCCAGGAAGCAGAAAGCAAGAGTGGAGATGGGACAAGAATAAACCCTTCTGGGTCATGACCCCAGGGACTCCCTTCTTCTGACTGGGTCCCACCTCCTCACAGCACATGCAGCTATGAACTCACCAGTTAATTACTGATGAATATAGTGCCCCCATGATCTACTTGCCTTCCAAAGACCCCCACATCTGAACACATGAGACTTTTGGGGGACATTTTAGATTTAAACCATAATAGCTACTAAAAACACAAAGGTTTTTAGTTTTGATAAGGTTTATTTATTTTGTTGTTGCTTATGCTTCTGATAGGATGTCTTAAAAAAAAAATGCCTAATCCAAAATCGCAAAGATTTCCTTTTGTTTTCTTCTAAGAGTTTTATAGCCTTTGCTCTTACTTTTAGGTTTGTAGTTTATTTCTGAGTAAATTCTCGCATATGGTATAAATCAGACATACAAATTCATTTTTTCACATGTATATATCTAACTGTCCCAGTATCAATTGTTATAAAGACTCTTCTTTCCTCTATTGAGTTGTTGTAACATCCTTGTTAAAAGTCAGTTGGCCATAAACATAAAACCTTATTTCTGGATTCTCAATTTTACTTCATTGATCTCTAAATCTATTTATGCCAGTAATACTATCTTGATTACTGTGGTTTTAAAGTAAATTTTGAGGTCAGGACACGTGAGTCTTCTAACTTTGTTTTTTCCAATATTGTTTTGTTTATTCTGGTCCCTTGAATTTCCATATGAATTTTAGGATCAACTGCCAATTTCTGTGAAAATGCTAACTGAAATTTGAAAAGAGATTGCATTGAATCCATAGGTCAGTTTGGGAAGTATAACCATTTTAATATTTAATCTTTCAAGTCTTGAACACAGGATGTCTTTTCATTTGTTAGGGTCTGGTTTAATTTCTTGTCTTGTAGTTTTCTGTGTACAAGTCTTGGACTTCTTTTGCTAAATTTATTCCTAAGTATTCTATTCTTTTTGTTATTACTGTAAATGCAATTATTTGCTTGATTTCATGTCAGTGGTTTCATTGGTAGTATACAAAAATATAATTTTTTGTATATTGATTTTATATCCTGCAAACTTGGTAAACTTTATTAGTTCTCATGGTTTGTGTGTGTGGATTACTTAAGATTTTTTATGTACATGATCATGTCATCTGTAAGTAGGGATAGTTTTACTTCCTCCTTTTCACTCTGAAATATGTTTTATTTTTCATGCCTAACTGTCCTGGATAAAACTTCTAGTACAACACTGAATAGAAGCAGTGAGTGGACAGCCTTATTCTGTTCCTTATCTTCAGGAAGACACTTTCAGCTATTAATTAAGTATGATGTTTGCTGTGGGTTTTCGTAGGGAACTCTTTATCAGATTGAGGAAATTCTCTTCAATGTCTAATTTGTTGGGTCTTTAGAAAATGAAATTGTATTGGATTTAATCAAATACTTTTCTGCATATGTCAGAATGCTCATTTTCCCTTTATTTTAAAGGTCACTCACTTTGCATTCCTGAGATAACTCCCACTTTTTCATGTATGTGATAAATTTTATATGTTACTCGGGTCCCTGTTTCTTGACTGATTTATTTCCTTTAGCTAACAAACATGTTCACAATTCTTTCAGAATACCAGAGAAATGATCTACCTTGTGGGCCAAGAACTTTTCTCTCTTCTTCCATTTTTATTTAAGCTTTTGAAATGGTTTTCCTCTTTTTAGCATAATATCAATTCATCACTTAACCACATGGAAACTGCTTTTATTGCTAACTGACTTTCCAACTGCCAAAGTCCATGAATACTCTAGCCTTTTCTCTATTGGCCTTTGGTAGCACTCTATATTTTACCACTTCCTTCCTCTTTGAAACTTTCAAATGTCTAGTTTTCTTTGTATCTTCTTGATTATGACTCCTTATTTTCCTTTGAGGATATTCCTTTTCCTTACTGTCAAATACTGGTATTTCATAAGATTCTGTCTTTGGTGCACTTCTCACCTTATATTCAGTCTGAGAAAACTTAGGGTCTCCTACAGTTTTTGCTGTCATCCATGTAGTGATGAGTACTAAAGTTGTTACCTTGTCTCATGTCTAGCCGGGTATATCCAACTATCTCCTGAACTTCTCAAGATTTCCACAGGCTTCTCCAGTAGAAGCCAAAGCCAAACTTTGAAGCCTCCTTATCCATTATATTCTTGTCCAATGTATTCTTCTTCCAGTTTGATGCAAATCTTTGGAACTTAGAAAAACTTAAACAGCTTCTTAAATGAGATGAAAATTGGCCTCAGTTTATTAAAACAGGTTGACAGTCCTGCCTTTTCACTGGAATGAGATGTAGTACAGCAGAAAGAGATAATTTAACATTTTACTCTACCCTCAGAGAACTTTTATTCTTCACCAAAAGACATGATTGGACATAGCCAACTGCACTGTATGACATATTAAGAAAAATGCAGAGAAAGAGAGAGAGAGAGAGAGTTAGAATAAGGGTAAATTTGATTTTGCCAGGGAAGGAAGACCATGAGTATGGAGACTTCACTGGGATGGTGACTTCTTTTTTTTTTTTTTCTTGAGTGACAGACATGTTTTATGTTTTATCATGTAAAAATTTAAACACTTTTATTAATATGTGTTTGCAATACATAATGATTATATTCATCTTGGGGAGTTGGTACATGTACATAATATATCTTATTTCTTTTTTTCCCTCTGATTTTGGAACTGGGACACAGAGGTGGGGGAGACTGAGATGGTACAGGGTGGCAGGGAATTTGCTGACTTGTGGGGCATACAGCTAGCGTGTGAGGAGGAGCGTATGGTTTGGCAGGTGTGGTAGAGATAGGAGGAAAGTAACGGGTGTCAAGGGGGAGGCCAGAATTTGGAGTTTCTTGAATGCCACTGTGAGGAATTTGAAACTTATTCTATAAATAAGAAAAATTCACTAGAGCTGCCAATCAGGGTAGTGAGAAAGTCCAACCCATATTCTAAGAACAGTCAAGGATTCCCATGCATCTAGTGCAGTATTTTCAGGATTACACCTGGCTACCTAAGAGACAGTGAAAGGAAAAAGGTCTTAGGTGATCACCTGTCCCTAGGAGATCACTTACTTGGGAAGGTGTGGTGCTTACATTTAACAAAAGGAAAAAAATGAAGCAATATCTGACACTAACCTGCCAAAATTCACCCATCTCTACCAGAGGCATCTTTCTCTCCACACCCATCTGTCCTTGGCCAAAACTGAAATGTGTGTCACTGTGTCCTGAAACAGGAGGAAAAAATATACATTAAACAAACAGGAAAAAAAAAAAGACATGAAGACAAACCCACCAACAGTCTTACATGGCAGGTGTACAGTCTTCCTCACTTAACAGCCTCCTTACCCTAACATCCTGTAATGTTGCTAAAACTGGAACAGAACATGCATAGAAAGGGGTTTCCTCAGGGTGTAGAACACAAAATTATTTTTGTGCTTCATGACCCGTTTCAGGGCCTCCTCTTTCCCGAGGACTCTTCTCTTCTCCAGTCAGAAGCAGTCTCTCCCTCTCCTGTTTTCAAACTCTAATATCTATGAGGTTCTCATGGCTTTTGTCCTCAGCTCTGAGGGCAGGGATGGTGTTATCCATTTCTGCACTGCTCCTGCTGCCCAGTGCAGAACCCTGAGCTCCTGGGCTTCTTAGAGCTGTAATCTGAAAAAATGTATCTGTGAGGGGAATGTAAAGAATGATCCTTTGGAAACTATGAAGAAAACAGAGTTTCTACTTATGCTTAACCAAAAATTTAGAAAGAAGTTAAGCTTTGCCATTCCTTAAAGTATAGATTTAAAAGGAGCATGCATACATAGTACAAAAATACATATAAATGCTTTGGGGGAAGTGTCCAATGTTGTTTAATCAGCAAGATTTCATAAAAAATGTTCCGAGATGACTGCTCCGTTGCTGAATTGATGATGCTGCTTGTAAAGCTAAGTAACTCTACAGGGTTCAGCTTTAAATATGAAAACTCACTGCCAAAGAAAAATCTAGTTTATTTGTTTAATCTTACAAAAAACTAAACACAAATGTTAAACAAAGCCTTCTACGTGTCAGGCTGAGTGGAAGGCTCTGCAGGCTGTTTTGTTGTCCAAAGGTGACCCCACATGTATTGATACAGAAGGCCTTTTTGAAGTATTAACCCTGTCTAATCACAAAATAGCAGAATTCGAACAAGGAGCGTACAGGAGAGTGGATACTCTAATTTCCTCCTGGGAATGGAATTTGGGCACTACTTTTCTGGAGGATATTTTGGAAAACATGTCAAAGACCTTTAAAAAGTTTATACACTTGACCTAGCAATTCCACTTCTGAACATTTTTAGAAGTTTAAAGATTTGTGCAGATATTTAGCTACAAGACTGATTATTACCTCATTTCCAATATTGAAAACTTGGAAACAATAAAAATACCCACAACAAGGAAGCCTTTATGTAATATGTGTTATAGCCATTCAATGCAACAAAAGCCAACCACTAAAATTTGATATATAGATGCCTATTTAACTACATCAAAAGTTACTTACAATATTTTGAAATTAAAAGGGGTTATACGTTACTATGCAATAAAGAATGATTCTATTAATATATGTGCATACAGAAAATGAATCAGGTAGAGTATGCTAATGCTTCTTTTGTGTTTCAATTTTTTGTAGCATTTTTGTGTGTGTGTGTGTGTGGGTACTGGGGTCAACCTGAGGATGTCGTGCGCCAGCAGGCACCCATGCCACTGAGCGATATCACCAGCCCTTTCTTCGTATGTGAGTTCCGGGAGTCAAACTCAGGACCTCGCGCTTGCCGGGCAGGCACTTATGCCACTGAGCTGTCTCACCAGCCCTTTTGTTTCCATTTTTAACTGATATACCATAAAGTACAATTTTGTGAGTTTTAGCTTTGTATAGATTTGTGCAACCACCACAAAAATCAGGATAAATAGTTCAATCACCTCAAAAAATCCTGAGCTACCCTTTGGGATCATATCCTCTTCTACTTTTAATCCGTATCAGCTGCTATTATGTTCTCTGTTGTTTAGTTTTGCTTTCTCCAGAATGTCATATAAATAGGATCACACAGGATATAACTTCTAAAAGCCAGCTTCTTTTATTCAACATGCTTTTTTTTTTTTGTGGGTACCGGGGGGTCGACCTCAGGACCTCGCGCGCCAGCAGGCGCCCGTGCTACTGAGCGATATCACCGGCCCCTTTTTCGTATGTGGGCTCCGGGAGTCGAACTCAGGCCCTCGCGCTTACCAGGCAGGCACTTAAGCCGCTGAGCCATCTCACCGGCCCATTCAACATGCTTTTGAGATATGTACAATAATTGTTTTTTTGCTCCTCTTGTTGAGGAGTACTCTGCTGTCTAGCTGTACCATTGTTTATCCATTCTTCCAATGAAAAAAATTTGAGTTGTTTCCATTTTGGTTGTACTGTGAATAGTGCTGTTAAGAGCATTTATACCAGGTTTTTATGTGAACATATATTGTACTGGGTCATATGGTGTGTGTTTTATATTTTAAGAATCTACCAAACTGTTTTGCAAAGTACTTTACCTACTAACTTTGTCACTAGCAATGCTAGAGAGAAGGAGAGAGATGGAGACAGAGACAGAGACAGACAAAGAGGGAGGGAAACAGAGACAGACAGACAGAGACAGACAGAGACAGAGAAACAGAGAGACAGAGAGGGAGAGACAGAGAGAGAGAACCAGTTGTCCTACATTCCTGTCAGCACTTGCTATTATCAGTTTTCAAAAATCAATTTTGTTTAAGCCCTTCAAAGATGTATATAGTGATATTTCACTGTGCTTCTCAATTTTATTTCCTAACGACTAATGATGTTGAACCCCTCTATGTGTATGTTTTTATCATCAGTATATTATGTATGATGAACTGCTTAATCATGTCCTTATATTTTGAAAGATGACATTATGTATTTACTGTTTAGTTTCGAGAGTTCTTTACATATTTTAGATAATAGTCTATTGTAAGGTATGAGATTTGCAACTATATTCTCCCAGTCTTTATCATATCTTTTCATACTCTTAATAGTATTTTTCATGGAGAAAGAATTTTAATTTTGATAAAGTTCAATCAATTTATCATTTTTAATTTTGTATTTTTAATTCACATTGAAGAAATCTTTTCTCAACCCTAGGTTAGGAAGATTTATCTCATTTACTGTTCTAAAAGTTTTATAGTTTTATATTTAAATTGATCCATTTTGAGTCAATTTTTTATAAATTGTGAGGTTTAGGTGTAAGTGGTTCATATATTTTTGTATAGACATCCAATGGTTTCAATGTGAATTTTTGAAAATGAATTAAGTTGCTTTTGTACCTCTGTAAAAAAATCAACTATTCTAGTCTATTCTTTCTTGTGTTTATCTATTTGCCAATTCTATAATGTCCGAATACTTTATAGCTGGCCTAAAACTAGGTATGGTAACCCCTCTAACTTTACTCTTCTTTTAGAAATTTGTTTTAGTTATTCTAGTTTTCTTATTTTTCCATAGAAAGTCTAGAATCAGCTTCCATATGATCAAACTAATTGCTGGAGATTTCAATTGGAATTTCATTAATCTGATAAGTCTATTTATTTCTTGTCTGTTTATGTTTTGTTTTTGAAACAGGGCCTCACTATGTAGTTCAGGCTGGCCTTGAACTTACTATGTGGCCCAGGCTGGCCTCAGATTCATGGTGATACTTCTGCCTCAGCCTCCCAAGTGCTGTGATTACAAGTGTGCACCACCACACCCAGTTGACATATCTATTTGTATTGTACTGCTATCTTCTATACTGAGTCTTCTAATCCATGAACATGGTACGTCTTTCCATTTGTACTGAATTTAACAAAATTTATAATTTTTTTACTTACTTACTTTGAAAATCTCCTACTTTTAATTTTTATTGTTTTATTTACTTTAAAAACTTCAGGGCTTTTCTGTAGGCAATAGGAGGGTGGGTCAAGAGAAGAATGGAAATAGAGATTAGAGATGTCCACCATGTTGACCTAGGGGAAGACCCAGCTAATAGTGGGATGAGGAATTCCAGTGGACAGATAGTACATGTGGAGAACATAATGAGAAGTGCTGGTGAGGACCAGGGAAGTCCAAGAAAAGGCAATGGCACCAGCAGAGAATCTGTCAGTGATGAGACAATGTCTCATATTAGTTTGGGCAGGGTCTGAGCAACCAATATAAGCCAAGAAGCAGAGTCGTAACTACTGGTAGTAAAGAGGGTTATATCTACTCTCTAGATGAGTAGAAATAGTTAACAAGGGCCCTGGAATGGGGATCAAGAGTTTCAGTTACTCAAACTAGAACACACACGGTAGGGGCCTGTGAGACTCAAACAAGAAAGTCATACAAATTTGAACTCAGCCGAAGGATTAACCATTGAATTTTTTTGAAAATCTACGATAAAGCCTCTGAAGTAATGCTCAACTAAGTCTTGTATAGTCCTAGTAATAGAATAGGATAGAGCCTGAAGGCAGATTTCAACTGACTTCAGCTGTGAGAAGAGGAGGAACGTGAGTGTAGGGATCCAGATGAAGCATTGCTCATTTTTTTTTCATTTTTTTACCCCACATTTCCTACTTGAAAGACATTATTATTGCTACAGACTCCAGTAATGCTGCTTACTTGGGGAATGAACCAGATAGTGTGCCAACACACACTTTGAACATAACCCACCCATTCACACACAAGTGTGCTCATGTACACACGCATGGGTGGTTGCACAAGAGGAATGGCAAGTACTGGCCAAGTGCCAGCTGGGAAGCCCATGCAACACTGAGCCTTGGGCACCAGAACCCCGTAGATCAGTTCACAAGGCAGCTGCTAACATCAAAGAGCAGCAGGATTGTCCTTGAACTGGGACAAAGGGTACCTGTAACCCTGAGGCCTTCAGACACCAGAATATAGGTTGATGCATTTTTTTAGAATTGAAAAAAAAAATATGTATATATATATATAACACATACAGTTTTGGAAAAACCGAGCCTAAGGAATTGGCAAAATAGGGGAAGACTTATTTTTAAAAAGTAAATAATCCTTGATTTAGCTAGCATATGAATGGGGTTATATATTTCTCCCAGGAAAGGGGATCTACGCCTTCTCTTCAGCATCTAAAAGTAAAAAGGACAGCCAGTCTCTTGAACTTGAACTTACTTATTATAAGCTCTTATCAGAAACCATCGGTCTCTGTGTATTGATTTCTGGCCAACGATTAACCAGATGTGACCTTAGAGCCTTGATAATAGCTGGGGAACTCACTCAACAGAGGGAAACCTGCGAGTTTATGAACAAAGCAGCTATTTGCAGACCCCTTCAACCTCTGGTAAGTATTTTTCCATCCAGGTCCACAAGAAGTCACAAACAAAGAGCTCTAGTGGAGCCCTGAAATTGAGATTTTGCTACATCTGGAAAGGGGAGATGGTCTAGATGTGACTGGAAATGACTTAGCATCAGAATTGTGACACCGTCCACCTGATTTGAAAGGTAGTGATTCAGTGTGTACATCCCTCACATAATAGTATTACTAAAAATGATGTCATTTATTCGTGTATGCTTGACCCTTCACAAAATGTTTGTTACCTCTGTTATCATGACAACTTTTTTTCCTATAGGATCCAATTTATATAAAGTTCAAAAATAAACACAAGTCCATTATATTGTTCAGAGATGCATACTTACCTGTTAAAAGCATAAAACGAATCAAGGAAATGATCACAGTTATGTCAGGAAAACGGTGGTGGTGGGGAGGAATGAGGTGCTGCTGGATAAAGGGCCATGCAGATTTCTGGGATCTGGCTCTGTTCCATTAACTTGAGCGCAGGCTTACACAGGGGTTCAGTTTGCAATAATTTGTTAGGCTGTGCATTTATAATTTATTCACTTTGTGCCTGAGTGCATGTTATGTTTCAAATACACACAATAAACAAAGAGCAAAGAAAAAATGAAAAGGAAATAAGTTTAGTTCTGTTGTTATAACCGAGATCGGCTATTTGTTATTGCAATTCCAGGCTACAAATGACGCAAAGCTGTGGAATATATTACGTGTGACTTCCTTGGTGGTGTCTTAGATAAACACACATTGCTCTTTCAGTGATCTTTTCACTTACTTTTAAAGATATCTGTGTATCTATGTAATGCAAGTATGGGAGCCCCATAGAAAGACCAAGAGACTTGCTCAAATCACCTACAAGTTAATATCAGAATTAGGAGTTGATTGTAGCTGTTTGGACTCCACACCAAAGGCCCTTGAGTGGTGATACCACTACTCCCTTCTCAATTTTAAAAACTCCACAAATCTCTTTATTTCAAGTGAAACTGAATTGGTTATCTTGGTTAATTGTAGAATTGTCCATTAGTTTCCAAGCTTGCTTTAAAAGATGGAGTACGTTTGATTCCACAATAAAAAATGCCAAAAGGGGATTGATTTACCCAGTGCTGTGATTTAAGCCAGTGGGCAAAATGTGCCTGACTTCTTTGTAATTACAGCACCTTGAAAAATCAGAATTTTTTACATATAAGATTAAACCCATAATATTATTGTACACCAAATATATTATGTGCTCACCATAAAACATTTAGAAAAAGCCAGAAGAGATAAAGAAGGAAAAACAAACTTCTTATAATGCAAATTTTCACAGATAAGCACTGTTAAATATTGATATATCTCTAATCTATGTTTGTTTGGGTGTTGGTAAAATTGGTATCATGAAGAATTTTTTTTTTTTTTTTGTGGGTACCAGGGGGTCGACCTCAGGACCTCGTGTGCCAACAGGCACCCGTGCCTCTGAGCGATATCACCGGCCCCTTTTTCGTATGTGGGTTCCGGGAGTCGAACTCGGGCCCTCGCGCTTGCAAGGCAGGCGCTTACGCCGCTGAGCCATCTCACCGGCCCTGAAGAATTTTTTTTGAAACTTACTTTTTAAAATTTATATTGTGAATATTTTCTCATTATAGCAAAATTTTAGCAAGATTTTAAAGCAACAGCAATAGCAAGATTTTAAAGGCATATATCATATGACATTTTATAGAAGAATATCATGTTTTTTAAATCCAAATTTCTTTTGTGGGTTATTTGCTTTTTTCCAGTTGCTGCTATTATAAAGAATGTCGCAATGAGCATCTTTGTAAATAAATCTTTGTACACACCCATCATTACTTCCTTACAATAAATTCCTAGAAGTAAAATCACTGGGCTTGGGTTAAAGGGTATGCATACTCTAAAGGTTTTTAATAATATTTGCCAAATTGCCTTTCAGGAAGATTGTCTTAATTTATACTCCCATGAGGAGTACATAAAAATGTTTCCTCAGCCATGCCAATATCAGATATTCTAAGTTAAAAAATTTTATTATAGTAAGGTTAAACTTTTTAATGTTCTTTTAAACCCTTATGTTGATTTGATGCCTTCAGTCCTGTAAGTAAAATTGTATGTTATCTTTCCTGCAGGAGTCCTAAGTGTGAATTAGAGGACTCAGAAGCCTCACATATATGCACACATTTGAAATTTTCCACTTAAAACCTAAAGAGACTGTACTACTAAAAGGGAGGAGAGTGGATTCTGTCTGTGTTAGCATTACAGTTCTCAACTGAATCACTTATTTACCTTAACTAATGCCCCATTAGGTGTGCTAAGCACATTCATGTATTGTTAAAGTGCCTAACAATCATTCATAGAAATGGGAAGTCAAACAAGCCCAGTGTATCAATTTGCCAAATTCAACAAACTCCTTGGCAATCTGCTTACAAGACCCTATGGAGGACAGCAGTCATGAATAGGTTAGACAGCCCATTAGTTTATGAAAAGGGCTGTCGATGCAATCATAATCTATTTGCCTGCATTTTACTGACATTTTTTTTCTGAGGCTACGGTGCTAGAAAGCTATTTCCCACATTCATACTACAGCACTTAACAGCACAATGGAGGGGTTAAGTCTCAATAAAACAAATATTGCTTTGATGCAAATCTTTCTATAAATGGAGCAGTGTTAGGCCCCCGGTGGAATTCCATTTTTATGAAATATTTTGTATATCACAAAATCCTAACACAACAAAATAATTGGTACAGTGCTTTGACCTATATTCTATTGGGATTTGATTTGTAAGGGATAGCTTGATTAACAAGGCTTCTGGAAAGAAATCTCCTTTGATTAAAACACCAGCCCAAAGGAGAGAAGTTTGAGAGAAGTTTAGACTTGTTCTTTGTTATTCCAGAACTCTAGAGAGTAGAATTAAGAAGGCCAATGGGTGGAAGTAGCCTAGAGCTTGATTTTAGATTGTCTAAAGGAATAAATTCCTTGTCTAAAGGAATAAATTTCTAATAATCACAATTGTGCATGAGTAGCTGCTTTGCTAGGTAGAAAGAACCCCCTTTTTCTCTCTCTAAGAATCCAAACTATCCCTGAAGGATTAGTTGGGAATGCTAAAGAGACATTTCCTTTATCCTGGGGTCTACAGCTATGATTTCAGGGGAAGTATGAGGACATAGTTGTGACACCATGCTCTGAAAAGGGCTATGAACTAAGCAATCAAGATCATGAGAGGGCCGGTGAGATGGCTCAGAGGCTTAAGCGCCTGTCCGGCAAGCGTGAGGGCCCGAGTTCGACTCCCGGAACCCACATACGAAAAAGGGGCCGGTGATATCGCTCAGCGGCACGGGTGCCTTCTGGCACGCAAGGTCCTGAGGTTGACCCCCCGGTACCCACAAAAAAAAAAAAAAAAGATCATGAGAAATTCTGAGTTGTATTTTTCCTAGTGGTTCACTTGCTTTTGAATATTATACTAGTCAAATATGGATCACAATAGTGAGGAAGCACCATCAGCTGAGTTAGACCAAAATGTCAGGTTAGATCATTCCCTCCAAATCTTACAGACATCTATTTCTTTCTTACCGGAAATTCACCGGGAGCCATATGGTTCTCTGGGGCAGTTCCCTTTCAATCTGTGACTTTAATTGCACCTTTGCTGTCTTAACATATGACCTCTAGGGTCTTGTGACAGGGGAACAGAGAGCATGGAAGATTCATAGCCACTTTTCTGTGCTTTCACTTATGTCACTTCTGCTTATGCCTAGTGGCCAAAATTAGTCACATGGTCCAAATTGGTTGCAAAGGACAGTGGGAAACATGGTTTTCTATACCCAGGAAGAGAAATGTGAAATAGGTCTTGTGAACTCAGATCAATGTTTCCTTAAGGTGCTCTGAATACACTTTTTATTCTAACTTGGTTGAAAATGCGTGAACCTTACCCCATCTTAGAACAAACTGAACCATAGTTTGACTTATCCTTTACCATATAGAGGACTGATTTTATGTAGTTTTGTCATCATTTTACTTTCTGCACAATTGCAATGAGTTCGTTTTTTTCTGGGAATTTAGGAGTATGTACCCTCTGTGAGCATCCATAGCCATCCTCTTGTGAATGTCTTTAGTTGTGCTGTCCTGGCTGCCACAATGTCCTGAACTGATTAAAAAGGTATACATTTCACGGTTAATTTGACTTTGGGGAAGAGCCAGTTTGGTGCCGCAACTGGTGAATAAGGTGGATGAAGACACACTGTAATATTTTTATAAGCCTGCCTTTCTGTTGGATGATGCTCGACAGCAGCATTCATAGTATTTTTGATCATACCTTGTAAAGACACTCATGAAAGAAACTCCAGAACTGCTTTAGAAAGTGGTAAGAATGATAAGATAAGTGTGTTCAAAGTGAAGGGGAGTATTTTGTGGGGGATTAATGGAATGCATCTTTGACAGTAACATTTTGTTTTAATTCAAGGTACATTTTGATCACCCCTTATACTTATGGGGAGCAGGGTTATCGAAAATGGTTTCTGAGCCTCACGTCTAGTTATAAAGCTTTTCTGGCTATAAGTTCTAGATTGCTTAGTCCTGGGCCCTGGTGAGCCCTTCCTGTTGATGAAGAGCCCTTCCTGTTGATGAACAGCTAAGGCTGTAGCTATGAAATGGTACAAACTGAGTGGCTTAAACAACAGAAATTTTTTGCTGCATAGTTCTGCAGGCTAGAAGTCTGAAATCAGGATGTCAGCAGGGCTCTGAGACAGAGTCTGTTCTGGGCTTCCTTCCCAGCGTGGGGGGCTGTGATGGTGATCTTTGGTGGTTGGGCTTGAAGAATAACCCCAATCTCTGCCTTCATCTCCATAGAGCCTCCTTGTATATGTCTCTCTGTATCCAAAATTCTCCTTTTGTTAAGGACTTCAAGTATATTGAAGGAGAAGCCTCCCTAATGATTTCATTTTTACTTTATTACTTCAGTAATGATCCTATTCCAAATAAGGTCATATCCAGAGGTTCTGGGGGTTAGAATTTCAATATTTTTGGTCTGGGATGGGGCACAGTTCAACCTGTAGCAAGGAGAAAACTGTTGGTCTGGCCATGGGCTTCTGAGCAGCAGCTCCAGCTGGCATAGCTCTCACACCCATTTGCTGGCCAGTAACATTCTGCTCTGGCTACGAATCTAGCCCTGATCATGTCTAGTCAGTGAGTTGGGCCTAGGGGTAGTGGTACAGTCAGTTAATCAACTAAGAAGTAAGGAAACTTGGCCCCTGTTCTTACCCCAAAGACAGAGAATGGGTGACTATCTGTATGGTGAATTACAGTGGAATAGAGAATCCTGTTTCACCACCATCTGCCACAGTGCAGCTTCTCAGGACAATTGCTTATTCTTTCTGGTGACAGGAAGTGGTCAGGCACCACGGTCAGTGTACTGGGGCAGCAAAGGCACATCTTGGACAGGGGAACAAGAAACCTAAGTTTAAACCCACGTTTCCTTTCTGGGCTTCTGAGAGGGTTGGGCTGGTGAGCTCTGAAGTTCTAGTCTACTTTGAGCCTCTATTAGACAGTCAGTTGTGCATTAAAAGATATACATTTTCCATGATCGAAGTACTTGTGACTGGAAGGGTCTAGGTGGCTTTCTGGCCCTGTCATAGTCACTTTCCTCATTGCTGAGACACAATACTGGGCACGCATAATTTAAAGGAGGAGAGGTTTATTTCGGCTCACAGTTTTAGAAGTTTCAGTCCGTGGTCGGCAAGCTCGAAGGCAGAAAGAAACAGCATAGTGGAAAGCTGCTCGTGTCACGGCAGCCAAGAAGCAGAGAATGAGGGAGGATTCAAGGAGGGAGCTATGCCCATCCAGTCATACCTGCCTTTTCCATCCAAACCCAGGCTTACCGACAGCACATTCAACTGCATTCCTAATAGTGCCTCCATGATCCAACCAGCCTTTAAAGGCCCTGTCTCTGAGCACATGAGAGTTTTATGGAATATTCCAGACCCAAACTGCCACAGGGCCCCTAATCTCCTACCCAGCATGACTTTGGTGCAGGGAAAAAAGAGCACAAATTGTGGCTTATAAGTGGAGAGTCTGATCTTGGCAGATATGCTTGAATTCAGTCCCTATATCTCTACTGTATCACCATCTCCACCTTCAACTCTATTTCTCTGTATCTATGCATCTAACCATGTATCTATATATGCATCTATCTATCTATCTATCTATCTATCTATCTATCTATCTACCTATCAACTCTTTTTCTCTCTCTCTCATACACAAACACATATGCTCACAGCTTCGCTTTTGCAGGGAGAAGAAAGATACTTGTAATAGCTGCTTTTCTATCCTCTCCTTTTTTTCCTGGAAAATGATGAAATCATCCATTTATTCTGTACCAATTATAAGCACTAGAAAACACAGGAGGAGCAGAAAGCTTGATCACAAATAAATATACAGTAAGGGAGAGGGAGAAGGAGGAAACTGTTATTGATTGGCCTTGTAAAATCTGCTGCAGAATCGATAGCAATTTCTGGAAATGCCAGACATTTATTTTGTGTGGCTTGAACAGCGGAGATAATAATAACCGTACTTATGAAGTGGGTCTCCTGACAGTATTTCCTTGAGTCTCTTATAGTAACACACACATATACTGGATGTGGTAGCAGTACAAGCCATAGTGAATACATATCAAATTTCAGTTGAATTTGACCATTGCCAACCTCTCCTTGTGCTGGGTGTAGCATCTGAATAAGTCTTCTTTACTAAAGAAACACAGACAATTCATCCGCATGAAGAGATGGGAGACATGTTCTCAGTTGTGGAAAGATGGGCCTGGGCTTGTTCTGGTGCTCAAGAAAGAAAATCAGGTGCTGAAACTGTGAGATCCTGCCTGGCCACCCTGAATTTCTGCACCTGCTCCTCACCCATGCCTCATACAACCTCTCTTAGAGGCCCAGTCATCGTTTCTTTCTAACAATGGGCAGCCTACCTTCTGTAGCTGCTCCCTTGCCCCTACCATTCATCCACAGCTAGTGCCTTCTCCCACTGGAATAATAAATTCCTTTTGCAAGGGCATGTGGCAACCTTGCCAACACCAGGAGCCTAAGAAAAGATTCAGCAGTGTTTTGGGAATAGAGAAATTGCTCAATGTATTTATGTGTTTCAACATAGCAAAAATAGCTACCATTTACTGAACACCTATTATGTGCTGTGCAATTTTCTTACTACCTTGTTTATTTCTAACATCAAGCCTGTGAGTTATTATTACGTTTAAACCTTTTTAAAGGAAACTGAAGCTCATGAAGGTTAAGCATGTTAGCCAAGGTTGCGAAACTACTACGAGAGTGAACTAGATTTGACTTCATGTCTCATTTATATTCTGTATTCTTTTCTTTTGGCTTTTGCCTGCTTGGGTATAAGTTGTAGGATGGAAGGGGAAATTATAATACACACAAGTCCTCTATTGCCTGGCGAAGGCCTCTGACGTTATCTGTATGGGATAAGGAATGAGTGAAAGTGTGTCCAAGTGTATACAGTAAAATCACAGTTATGTTTTGGGGACATTACAGATCAGGATGTAGCAGCCAATATGGTAGGGAGAAAAGAGGCCTAGATCAGGACGGGACAATGGAATCACCAAGAGGTGGCTTTCTACTGTCATGGAGGGTAGAAAACATTCTTCTTTCTCTCCACTTTTTCTCATCTCTACCTCTGCATCTTCCTCACCACTTTACCTTTTCCTGTTTTGTGATCAAGGGAGAATTTCCTGGGGAACAGTCATTCCCAGCCTGGGCCTCTCTATGGAAAGCCAACCTTAATGATATTGTTAGACACAGATGCCCGCTGAGCTGGGAATAGATTCTGCTTCCTTAATATATCTCTACTTAGTGTGGCACTGCTAAGGAGAATTTGAACTACTAATTTGGATGTTGGAAGAGGGTGTTATTTCTGTAAATCAGTAGATTTCTGGTCCTTTGGCTGTGTCCCATTTCTACACAATGAACTTTTGGTTTTCTGAGACAGTTTTCACGGCTTTGAAAGCCAAAGAAAGACTTTCCCTTGGGTCTAGCTTATTGCTGAGAGTAATGTTTTCCTTTTAACTACTCAAGAAAACCTTTTTTTAGATGCTAAGTCAATCTCTACATCCAGAGCCAGTCCTGGAAAATAGCTCCATAAATACCCAAAGGTGGGAAGTCAAAGAGACTTTGTGGATAGACTGTCATATGGAAACAATGGAAATTAATTCTTTAGATGTTCTTTCTGTGGATGTTTTCTGTACTGCCCTGTGTCAGGGCCTATTGATTAGGCCAGAAATAGTCAACCAGGGCTTTATCCCTCAAGAAGTTCACAACCTAGTAGTGGAGGTAAATTCACACCCACAAATAATTTCTGTATAGGCAGTAGCCAATCCACAGAAGTGCCATAGGTAATACAAGTGAAGAGAATCCAAAGAGAGGTAGAAAAGATAGGTTTCAGTTTTTGAGTAGTCCTTGGATAGGAAGGAAATAAATTGAAAGTTTGGATTGCTTCAGGAATCCAGAATGGTGAAAGATGAAGCGCAAGAAAGCAAAGAGTTTGCAGGGAGTCCTAGAGAAAAAGGAGTCCAAGTCATGGAGATCTCTGTGCCTGAGGAAGAGAGGAGTAGAAGATGGAAGAGGTGGGTTAGAGTAAGATGATGAAGACTTTAAACACTAGGTGGACATAGTTATATATTATTCCAGAGAAAGTAAGTCATCACAAAAGTTGTGCAAAAAAGAGAAGACATGGTCTATCAGTGTCTTAAAATTGACGTAATACTTCATCTGCAAGAAAAAGACATCCAGGATTTAGCTATTATGAATTGTTCTGCTATAAACATTGTATGCATGTATCACTACAGTAGGATGACTTTAGCTCTTTGGGGAAGATACCTAGAAGAATGGCTGGATCATATGGAATTCTCTAATTTTAGTTCTTTGAAAAATCTCTAAACTGATGTCCATAATGGTTGAACTAGTTTACATTACCACTAGTAATGTAGAGGTGTTTTTTTTTTTTTCACTGCAGCCACACAAGCACCATCAACAGACAAAAGGAAGAAGATACTGTTGTATCTCTACATGATGGAATACTACTTGACTATAACGAAGGGTACATTTGAGACATTTGTAGGAAAATATAATGTTAAGTGAAATAAATTAGACACACATGCTTAAATACCACTGGTATCTCTCATTTGAGTAAGGCAAAGTACAAACAAGTGGCAAAATAAAGGATAGATAGAAGGAAACAAGGGGATAGATCTCTTGCAAGTGACAAGGGGTCCAAGAGACAGAAGGCAAGGGGAGAATGGGAGGGGAAGGGGAAGTAAGAAAAATTAAGATGTGCTATGTACAGGAACCTGATAACCTCAACAAATGTAAACATTATGTCATAAACATGAGCTAAAAATAATAACAACAAGAATGAAAATGAGGAAAGGGGGTTTAGAGGCGGGGGGAGGGAAGTGAGTGGGAAGGGGAAGGAGATTAAAAACAGAAACAAGCTGTATTATGTACATGCACCTGCTCCCCCAGCTGAATGTTAGCTTCATATGCTGCAACAGGTACTAATAAAACAAAATAATAAAAATATAGGTGAAAAAAATCATCTAGTTATAACACCATTTCAAAAACTCAGTGGAATCTTATGCTTCTAGAAAAATAGAGTGGATATACTCTTCTTTATTCCTCTTGTATTTAGCGAATCCTAGATATTACACCTAAAACAAATATAAGAATATACTAACAGGTAGAGGGAAGGAAACCAACTGGCTAGGGACCTCAAAACCCAAGGAACAACATAATTATGAGTCCTTCAGTTCTGTGTTTATTTTTTTTAATCATTGTTCCATTATTCCACATTTGGAGCTAAAGATGCCAGCAACTGAACTATCTATAAATGCAGACAAAATAAAAACAAAAACAAGAGAAAACCATCAAAATCACCCACTCTCTGTAGCAAGAGAATTGCTATAGGAAAAAGGGAATGAGTCAAGGAAGAAGGCTTTCAGATGGTAACCATTCTTTCTCAGACAAACACCACAAATATGTGACCTCTCTTTCATGTAGGTGGTCAAAAGCCAACTAGAGGGCTGGGGAGATGGCTCAGCAGCATAAGCGCCTGCCTGGCAAGTGCGAGGTCCTGAGTTCGACTCTCAGTACCCACATACAAAAAAAGGGCCGGTGATATCGCTCAGTGGCACGGGTGCCTGCTGGTGCGCGAGGTCCAGAGGTCGACCCCCGGTACCCACAAAAAAAAAAAAAAAGCCAACTAGAAAGCCTTTCCAGGGGCACCCTCAGAACTCTCCCCTCACTGGGATATATCAGGGAGTAGGAGGATGGTATTCCCATCATTTTGAGGCGGTAATGAAACCCCCTTCCCCACCATGGTATAAATGAAGACCATATGGATAGCTTGGACTTCCACTCCCACCTTGTAGTAATGAGATGCTTCTCCCCCTCCTCACCAGAGAGTCAGAACCTTACCGCCCAGAGCTAATAAGGCCACATGATCTGTAGTGTCAGTGAGGGACAACAAGGAGGCACTCCCTCAACCGTGAGCGGAGACTAAGTGTGGAACCTGGAAGTACGGAGGTACTATAGATCCCTTTCTCTGACAGAACAGTGTTTAAAAAAAGTCCGGGTGCAAACTTCACAAATTTGGTAAAAGTCATGTTCACAAACTTGAGTAGAGCTCAAACAGCATCAACTTGAAGAATTCATATCAAGACACCTCGTAGTCAAATTTCTGGAAACTATAGACAAAATCATTTGAAAAAAGCAGAGAAACAATATCTTGCCTTTACAGGAAAAGTAATGTAAATGACCACACATGTCTCATAAGAAACTATGTAGCCTAGAAAGAAGGGCACAACAGTTTCCAAATTGTGAAAGCAAAGACCTAACAGACAATTCAGAATTCTGTATCAAGTAAAAATATCCTTCCTGCAAGAGTGACAGGAAATCAAATCATCCTCAGCTGTAGAAACACTATGAGGATTTGTCACTACCAGTCTGCCCCTAGAAAAATGGCTAACAGATATTCTTCAGTCAGAAAGGGGCGATAAGTGAAGAAACTCTGCAAACACAAGATGGAAGAAAGGCAACAAAAATATAAGCAACAAAAGTGACTTTCCTCCACTTTAAAATCTTGTAAATTGTGCTTCATAGTCAAGGTAAAACAACACTATCTAATATGATTAGAAACTTATGAAGAAAATATTTCAGACACATGAAAATGGGAGAGGATTAAAAAAAACAAAGATAGAGAAGTTTTCCGCTTAACAAAAACTAGTAATGTGATGATACCCATGGATTTTGACATTTATATGTAATGTAATACCTAGAAAAAGCATTTAAAAAACTATGAAGTAATGCATCAAAGAACACTATAGATGAATCAAAATGAAATTGTAGAAAATGTTCAAATAACATTTTGAAAGACAATTAAAAACCAGAGTAACAAAAAACAAAAACTAAATGTCAGACAAATTACACCATATTCATAATTATATTAAATGTGAATCATCTAAACATATTAATTAAAAGGTAGAGATTAACAGAACAGATTAAAAGACACAATTCTATATCTGTTGTCTGTAAGAAATTCACTTCAAATGTAAGTTGAATGTAAGGATAGAAAAAGATATATCTTGTAAACACTGATCAAGAGAAACTGTAAGTGGTTGTATGAATATCAAGTAAGGTACACTTGAGAGCAAAGAAATGACCAGAGACAGTGGTAAACCTTATATAGCAGTAAAGGGGTCACTTCATTAAGAAGATATAGCAATTATAAATGTACATTACCACACAACAATGCTGGAAAATATGTGGAATAAGAACTAATACAACTGACCAAAGAAAGAGAAAAATCTATAATTGTAGTTGGAGAATTCAATAACACACTCTCAGTAACTAATAGAACAATTAGACGAAAATCATCAAGAATATAGAGCGACTCAGTATCTTCTCGATTCAACAAGATTTCATCCGCCTTTATACCACACTGCATCCGACAACGGCTACCTGCACATCCTTTTTAAACACCATGGAATATACACCAAGATTGACCAGGCCTGAGACATAAAACAAGTTTCCAAAAATTAAAGTAGTGAAAATCATACATGACATGTAATCTGATTACAGTATAATCAAACCAGAAATTAGTAACAGAAAGATAATGGGAAAATTTTCAAACACTAGGAAACTAAACAATATAATTTAATTACTCAGTGGGCCAAAGGGTAAGTCTCAAGGGAAATACATTATGTTAAATGAAACTGAGTATACATTTCAAAGATTCATAAAAATGACAAATCTCTATCAAGATGAGAAGGATGGATGGGAGAAGGGAAAACAACATATTCGTATGAGAAGTGAAGAGGGGATATTACCACAAACCCTCCATCACCAAAAGAACAATACAAACAACTATGCACAACTCTATGCACAAAAATTTGACTACTTGGAAGAAGTGAACCAATTCCTCAAAAACAACTTTCCCATTATAAAATATAATTTGAAAAGCTCTAGAACTATTAGGAAAATAGAATTCATAATTTTAAAAGCTCTCCAAAGAGAAATTTCCACTTCAGATCTTTTCATTGAAGAATTTTTCCAAACATTTAAGAAAGAATTAACACCAATTTTGACTGTCTCCTAGAAAATAGAAGAAAAGAGAACAACACCCAATTCACCATATGGAGGTGGTCTTACCCTGATTCTCAAACAGTACAAAAAGAGTACAAATGGCATAAGCTGCATACTAACATCCGATGTGGACATAGACACAAGATTTTTTTAGAAATAGAATGGAGCAACAAAGAAGAAAATATCAAATACGATTCAGCAATTATAAAAGAAATTTTGCAGCTTGACCAAGTAGAGTTTATTCCAGGGATGCAAGGCTAGTTCAATATTAAAAAATCAATGTGAATCCACTATAGTAACCATGCAAGGAGAAACACATGATTGGATTAGTAAATGCAGAAAAAGCATTTGACAAAATTCAATCCTGATACACATTCAGGATAAAAGCTTTCAGGAATCTAAAGTTAAGAAGTACTCTTGGGGCCGGTGAGATGGCTCAGCGGCATAAGCGCCTGCCTTGCAAGTGCGAGGGCCCGAGTTCAACTCCCGGATCCCACATACGAAAAAGGGGCCGGTGATATCTCTCAGCGGCACGGGTGCCTGTTGGCGCGCGAGGTCCTGAGGTCGACCCCCCGGTACCCACAAAAAAAAAAAAAAAAAGAAGTACTCTCAATATGATAACAGTATCTTTGTGAAAAACCCTACAGCTGAGATTATTCTTATGGTAAAAGCATGGATCCTTTCCTTTTAGGATTAGAAAGAGGCATGTTCACTGTCCTCACGCTTATTGACAAAGTGTTGGAGTTCTAGCCAGAGCAATTAGGCAGGGACAGGGAATAAAATGTGTAAAAGGAAGAAAAAAAAAAAAAAGAAAGAATTGCTTTGGTTTACAGGTGATATACGTACTGTATAGAAGATTATAAGGAATCTATAAAAAAACTGAATTGAGTTCAGTAGGATTTCAGGATGCAAAGTAAGTGTACATAAATCAATTGAATTTCTACATACATATTATGAACACATGTAATTTGAAATGAGTAGGTCACCTACCACTGAACAAAATTTAAATACTTAGTTGTAAGCCTAATAAAACACAGGACTTTTACGTTGAAAACTTCAAAATGCTAAATAAAGAAATAAAATAATTTAAATATTGGAGAGACATACATTTCTATGTATGAATAAATGACTCAAAAATAGTTGTATTAGTTTTCTGTTGCTTCTGTAATAAATTACTGTAAATTTAGTAGCTTTAAATAACGCAAATTTATTTTCTATTGCTCTGGATTTTTGAAGTCTGGCATGAAGTCTTACAGGGCAGAAAATCAAAGGACTTCTAGAGAAACTTCTTTTTGATGGCTCTGAGGGGGAAGCAAAAATGTCCTCTTATCTACAAAGTCTTTTTTGTTATGTAAAGTAATATATTCACAGGTTCTAAGGATTCGGGTATGGAAAAAATGTGTTGTTGTTGTTGTTGTTTAAATGTACTGGGAATTGAACCCAGAACATTATCACTGAGCTACAACCCATGCCCTTTTTTATTGTTAATTTTGAGACAGGGTCTCATGAATTCTCTAAGTTGCCCAGGGTGGGCTGAAATTCCTTCCTCAGCCTCCCAGAGTCTTGGAATTACAGGTGTGGGCCACCACAGCCTGCTTAGCATATGGAAATCTGAGGGACCATAATGCCCACCACAGTAATAACGATGTCAGTTTTCCCCACATTTATCACAATTTCTTTCAGAAGTACAGCTACATTTTTGGTAGGTATCAGAAAGCATTAATCTAGAATTTTTATAGAAAGGCAAATGAACTTGAATAGCTAAAATAATTTTGAAAAAGAAGAATAAAGTAGGAGGAATCTGTCTACTTGATTTTAAGACTTATCACATGACATAATAATAAAGACTGTAGTATTTATAGAGAGATAGATGTATAAATCAATGAAACAGAAGACTCCAGAAACAAACGCAAACAAACATGCTCATTTATTTATTTTTTTAAAAATAAAGTTGCAAAAAATAATTCAAAGGAGTAAAGATAGTCTTTTAAACCAATGGTTCTGGAGCAATTGGACATACATAGGCAAATCACATACACACATGAACACGCACGCACACACACTCACAAAAGCCTCGCGCTCAATTTCACACCTTGTACAAAAATGCACTCAAAATGGATCATGGGCTTAAATGTAAAACGTGCAATAAAAAAAAAAACATTCTAGAAAACATATAGGTAGAAATCTTCAGGATTTAAGGCAAGGAAATAAGTTCTTAGACTTAACACCAAAAAGCACAATCCATTAAAAAAGTGGTAAGTAGGGCTTCATCACAATTTAAAAAATTTAAAAAAATTTATTGTGAAAGACCTGAATAACAACATGGAAAGATAAGCCACAGATCTGGAAAAGAACATTTGAAAGTCACACATCTGACAAAAGATTAATAGGTAGGATATATACATAATTTTCCAAATGTGACAGTTAAAAACAAAACACTCCAATTTGAAATCAACAAAAGACATGAAGAGACATTCTAGCCAAGATTATGTACAGATGGCAAATAAACATGTAGAAAGATGTTGAACATTGTCAGTGATTGGGGAAATGCAAATTAAAAATGTGAGATGTCACATCTATGCACACTTATCAGAACGGCTAAAAAAAATAGTGACAACACCATGTGCTGGCGAGTATGATGAGAAACTGGATCACCCTTCCATTATTGATGAAAATGTGAAATGGGACAGCCTCTCTCAACTCAGTTTGACAGTCTCTCCCCAAAAAAGGAAGGAAACAGGTACCCACCATACAAAAATGAGGATGTGTGCTCATCCTATCTGTGAATGTTTATGGCAACTTTATAAAATAGTAAACATATAATGTCCAAAACTACTCAGATGTCCTTCCATGGATGGATAAACTGTGTTATATTTAGTCATGAAATACTACTCGGCAATAAGAAGGAGCCAGCTATTGATACACATCCTGGGTGAGTCTCGGGATAGAAATTATTCTAATAGGAAAGAGTCAGTTCAACCGATGTTACATCTGGTATGATTCCATTTACATTATATTTTTGAAATGATAAAATTACAAAAAGATCAGAATAGTGGTTGTTAGGGTAAAAAAGGGAGGTGGGTGCAGAAAATAAATGGAAGAGGTCATAGAGAGGCAAAACTGAAAGATCCTTATGATAAAAAAATGCTTATCTTGATTGGCTAGATTAAAAATCAATATATTGACCATGATATTGTCTTATAGGGTTACAAGATGTTAACAAGGAGGGGAACTACATAAAGGGCACAAGGAATCTTTATATTAGTTCTTACAACTACACATGAATCTATAATTCCTTCAAAATAAAATGTATAATTTAAATAAAAGTTTATAGGAGACTCAAACTAGGAGTGGTGGAGGCAAAAGGGACAGGGGATCCAGAGGGGGCAGTGATGGAGCACGGAATGAACGACAGAAGAAGTTCAAGTGCTGTCGTAGCTGCTCTTCCTCCTCCACTCTGATCATGGTATCTGTGGGTGGCTTAGGTTGTTTGTCTGTCTCTGGATGACAGAGTCTCTCACATTTGCTCACTTGTTTGATAAAATAACGTGAGGGACTTCTCCACCTAGTGTCCACTGTTGACTTGGAGTACTGTGCTATTCTGGTCTATTCTAGTGACTTCTGGAGGCAAGGTATAGAGATATTCATAAAAGGCTTTGCTGAGCAAACTGCCCTCTCATTTGTGATAGTGTCCAAGTTTGGAGAAGCTACACACAAAGGAATTTTCTGAAACTCTCCAAGGTAGGAGGGAGCGGGGGTGGAGGCAGTACAGGGATGAACTGAGTTTGATGTGTCTCTTAAGCCCGTAAGTTTAACAAAGAGAAGGAACAGAAAGTGAGGGACGCTGGCTTCTAGAAGCAGGGCAAGGTTGTTCTGTTCCTTTTCCTTCACACTCGTGTCCACACCCACACCCATGACTTCATCCTCAAAGCTGAGTCAAGGTCCAAAGCAAGGGATGTTATGCACCCTTGGGTTAGGCACTGGGTTTTTCAGGATGGAGCGGACAGCTTGGGTGTGCACCCTCCTTCCTTTTTTCTCCAGGGGCGCCTTGCCCTGCTGCTGCAGACAAGCTGTGCCTAGAAGGGGACCCTCCCTGGGAAAGCCTGGGTGGGAGTCCCTGGAGGGTTTTATTTTGCTTTCAGGCTGTAGCCCAAGCAAAAGGAGGATTCCTGAGTCTGGGTGGCCCAGCTAAACAAGAACTAGACTGAGTTCTTGGGTCATTCCTCTTCCCGACCTTGCCCTGCACGGCTCCAGGAAAAACTGGCCAAGGCAACTGGCTGGAGGGTTTGGATCTTGGATAAGGGTTATGGGGCGGGGAGAGAAAATGTGAGAGAGAATGAGAGAGAGAGAGAGAATGTGAGAGAGAGAATGTGAGGAGGAGAGGGGAAGGAGGAGAGGGGAGGGCAGGGGAAGAGGGTCACTTCATTTCTTTCTCTTCCTTTTCATGTATCCCTAAAAGTTTTTTTCCATCATCTTCCTACCAAACTTAACCTCCCTTTATCATGTTTTTGTTGTGCTTGTTTGCATTTTACTCTTTCTGTTTATTTGTTTGTTTTACTTTAGTTTATATACAGACACGTGGCTTGTTTACCTCTCCAGGTCTTTCTTTAAATGTCACATTTTCTTTTTTTTTCTTTTTTTTTTTTTTGTGGGTACCGGGGGGTCGACCTCAGGACCTCGTGCGCCAGCAGGCGCCCGTGCCACTGAGCGATATCACTGGCCCCTTTTTCGTATGTGGGTTCCGGGAGTCGAACTCAGGCCCTCGCGCTTGCCGGGCAGGCGCTTAAGCCGCTGAGCCATCTCACCGGCCCTAAATGTCACATTTTCAATGTGATTGTTACTCTTACCCTCTCCTCTGCTTTCTCTATTCTCAAAACACATGTAACACTCTAACACACTGTACGGTCTTTTATTTATTGTCTGAGCTTCTCAACTAGAATACAAGCTTTGAGAGGGCAGGGCTTTTTGTCCATTTTGTTCACTACTGAATGTGTCTAAAATCAGGATCAGCATATAGAAGGCAGTCAATAAATTTTTGATAAATGAATGAATGGAATAAGAGAGTACATATATTCTTTCTGGTGCTAGATAAGATATATGCATATAAAATATATACGTTAATATTACAAACTAAATATGTGTGTATATATGTGACCATTCATCATGATATGTCAATTTAGCTAGAGTAAGAAACCCATAGCAGATGAGCAAAGCACACTTCCGAGCGTGTCCGTAGGATGTTTCCACAGATGACTGACATGTAGGCCGGCAAACTGAGGTAGGAATGACCCCCCTTGGTTGTGGTGGCCCCAACCACTAAGCTTGTAGCCTGGATGGAATTAAAAAAAAAAAAAAAGTAGAAGGAAGTTGGTGTGTTTTCAAAGAGCTTCAGTCTTCTAGAGAGGGTGCATCTGTTGCTGCTTTCACCTTTGGATATCAGTCTCCAGTTTCTTCATCTTCCAAAGCAGACTCATACCAATGACTCTCCGGTGAGCTTCCCGGCCTTCCACATTGGCCTGGGGCTGCATGCGCGATCCCTCTTGCTCTGTGGCTTCCATCTTGGGCCAAGAAGCTACTGGGGGCTCCAGAACACAGATGCGCATTGTGAGCTCTGCCATCTATGATCCTGTATGCCTGCTTAATAAATCCCCTTACATACTTGTATATATTTTTTTCTATGAATTCTGTTCCTCTAAAGAACCCTAACACACACACACACACACACACACAAACACACACACACTTCTTTATTATTTATATACCTTTATACATACACACACAAACATGTATGTGTATAGTGTTTGGTTCTGGGGGTTAAACCCAGGGACTCAGGCATGTTAGGCACTCTACCTCTGAGCCGAATCCCTAGCTCCTTTTTTAAAACATTATTTTATTTTGAGACAAGGTTATACTAAATTGTTCAGGCTGGCCTTGAACTCTTTAACTTGCAATTCTCATGCCTCAGTCTCCCAAATAGCTGGGATTACAGGTATGGGCCATTATATCCGTGTTAAAAATATTAAATATTTTATTGATTGAATTTATATTGTTAAATGTACTTAAGATAAATATATTCATATATATGCATATATATTCATAGATAGTTGTATTTATTAAATGTTTATGACCTTGAAAAGGATCCTGGACAGGAGTTTAAAGAGTTGGGGTCAGTTCTGCCTTTTCAAAACACAGAGAAGAAGTGTTTCATGTCCCTGTCTGGGTCTCTCTGCTTATGAAATAGATATAATATCTCCTTTGTACCTCACAGGATTATCATGAGAATTAGCTAAAGCATGGGACATGGAGATGTAAAAACTCAAAGGCAAATCACACATATACTCAAATCTCCATCATGATAGAACACCATTGTGAATATGAAAACGGTTCAGAAGGTGATCTTCCTTCCTGTCCTGGCAATAGAAACACATCATATGACAAAAGAGCTGGGTGTTCTGTACGACTTAATCCTGGAGAGGCTCTGTGCGGTTCTCTGAGAAACTTATCTTATGAAACTGGAGTGGTATTTGGGAGCTTATCAGGAGTGTTTCACGAGGGGAAAGGAGAGCAGAGGCCAGCTGTGTCATGGAATATTCCTTCCTTTCTTCCATTCCCCCGAGCTCTGCGCTGTTACATTTCTTGCTGTGTATTATTGACAGAGGAAATGCTGATTCATGGGTCTGAGTTACAGGAAACCTTGTTTCCTGGTGAAGAAACACGCCTGTGATGCTGCCAGCCTCCTCCTCTGCCAGTTGCTGCCACATGCCCTGCTCCGGGCCTGCACCCAGACTCACTGTGAAGGGGCAGGGCTGACTCGTGCCTCACCAGTGAGGTCAGTTTCCCTGGCCTAGATCCTCGTGGCGCTGCTGCAGGCCCTTCAGCTCTGACCCCAGGATATCTTTCCAGCCCATCTCTCCGGCTTTCTTCTTGCCCCCTGTGCTGCAGCCATGCAAGACTGCTCCCAGGGCTTTGTGAACACCTTGTATTTTCCAGTCTCTGTGTCTTGGCTCATAATGTTCCCTGCCTGGACTGACCCCTGACCCAGTGTCGGCTCATTGAAATTGGATCCATGCTTCAGTTCTGCACAGCTGCGACCTGCTATGTGGAGCCTTCCACATTTCCTTCTATTTATTTGTATTCTTTTCAGTAGGGGTTTTTTCAGATAGCCACAAAAGTACAGAATTGTGTGATGAACCTCCTGCACCCTCACCCAACTTCAACAATTACCTGATTCCTCTTACACAGCACTGGGTCTCTCCTCCTGTGAACTTCCTGGTCAGGCTTGTGTCCTGTGCTTAACCCACATTTGCTGAATTGGATGGGAAGAAGGTGAATTGGTGGAGTTAGGGTGCTGTCTTTACCCACCTCCTACAGTGAAGAAACTGACACCCAGAGAAATGAAGTTATCATAAGACAAGTAGTGTCAAGCTGAAATCAGATTTTATTGAAAGGCTTCACAGTCCAGTTGGAAGGTCTGGATAACATACTCATACCAAGTATGTGCTCCTAGATCTCAAGTAGTGCAGGAGTTCAGGTGAAGTGATAGTAAGAATGTGCTGAATGAGTAAAATAATCTTATATCCAATTTATTAATAAGCTGACCTCTTAAGCATGGCACTGAGCAGACTGCTGGTCCTGTCCATTGTTTTATCTGACAGTGTGCTGAAGGAGATACCAGACTTACATGTGGAGAAAAGTCATCTAACTATCGACCTCAGTATGAGTAAGAAAGATGTTTAAATGGCAAATATACTAAAATAATCAAGTAGGTACACTGTATTGAAAAAACCTAATGCTCCAGATATAATTTTTTAAAAATTTTAAAATTCTTTAGTAGTACGTGGTTACAGTACATGATATTTACATTCCTCGTGTGGAATTAGTACATGTATGTAATACATCTTAATTCCTTTTTACATCACCTTTCTCTCCCCTCTCTCCCCTCTCTTCCCACTCTCGATCCCTACCATTTAAGAAAGATCTCCCTACTTCCTATTATTGAACTTTTATTTTGCCATTTATTTATATTTGAGTTTCTCGTATAAGAGAAGCTATGTGATATTTCAGTTTGGGGGTCTGATTCATTTCACTTAACATTATGGTCTCAAGAGGCATCTATTTTGCTACAAATGATTCAGATTTATCCTTTATGACAGAGTAGTACTCCATTGTGTACTACTGTGTACTACAGAGTACATTGTGTTCTCTGTGTACTACAGAGTAGTACTCCAATGTGTGTGTGTAAACACCACATTTTTTATCCATTCATCTGTTGATGGACATATAGGCTGCTTCCAAGATTTAACCATTATGAATTGTGCTGCAATAAGCATGGGTGTGCATGGATCACTATAACATCTTTAACTCTTTTGGGAAGATATGCAGAAGGGAATAGCTGGGTCAAATGAAATTTCTAGTTTTAGTTTTTATTTTTTGAGGAATCTCCATACTGGTTTCCATCGTGGTTGCACAAGTTCATGCTTCCACCAACAATATAGAAGTGTAGAATTAATTCTTTTTTTTTTTTTTTTGTGGGTACCAGGGGTCGACCTCAGGACCTTGCGCGCCAGCAGGCGCCCGTGCCGCTGAGTGATATCACCGGCCCTTTCTTCGTATGTGGGATCCGGAAGTCGAACTTGGGCCCTCGCGCTTGCCAGGCAGGCGCTTGCCAGGCAGGTGCTTACGCCACTGAGCCATCTCACCGGCCCAAGAATTAATTCTTACTGGAAAGATAAGGAGATAAATTAAAGGCTTGAAGCACTGTGTACTCAATGATTTGGGGGGAAAAAATGGAGAGAGGTTGAAAAGATAAAGCAAGAAATGAAAAGCCAGTCATGGGAGAGTGGCAGTAGTCCATCTTGACCCAGCCCTGGCTGCCTTCAGGGTACCGCAGGAGTCACTGGGAGGTCCAGGTTGTGGGAGGAGGGGTTTGATGTTTACATATGAACCTCATTTCATGAGAACTGAAACTGGTGTCAGTGTGAGGTAGTGGTGGGAAGGATGGAAAGTATGTGGCTTTTCTTCATGAAATTGAGTTAAAACATAATGTTAGGAAAAAGTCGAGGGCTGTGACCAGGCATCTACTAGGCATTCAGCCAACCCCATCTCATCATCTCATTGAAACCATGGTAGACGCGTCAACGCCTGGGTCACAGGGAGGGTCTGAGGTTCCAGAGGCACGGAGGAGAAAGTGTGAGAGAGTGACCTGCAGCCTGTGAAGTGCCACTCTTTCCCATCTGTCACTATTACCAGGAGCCCACTCTTTGTACCTGATGACAGGAGACATTGCCCTGAAGGCATAAAGGGAGAAAAAGAAGGGAGACAAAGAATTGTTAGAACACAAGGGCTTGCTTTTCACATTTTAGTGTGAGCCAGATATCTGGGTAAAGAGATAGCTGGGGAGTCTCCCAGAACTTCTGTCCTATTCCTATGTCCATTGCTTTCTATTATCCTTGTTAAGATTATCATAAAATCTTCAAAGAGAAACTCTCTATGTGCCAATTTTAGGGACAGCAAGTAGAGGGGTGTGTATGTGGGAGAATTGGGGTGGTGAGAAATGTTTTACACTCTATGAATAATCTGTAGTTATGAAGAAAGGAAAATGAATAGAATTTGTGGCTCCTGTGGAGGATGGGGGAGAGCAGATCTAAAACTTGCTGGGTAGAAAGGTGGGGTATATTCTGGATCGGGCTGTGGGGAGCCCTTTCAGGCACAAGCAGGAAAAAAATACTACTACAATGAGGTTCATGAAATCCATGACAGAGACAGGATTCCGTAACAGCAGATGAGATGATGGTTGCTTTCTGAAATCCACGAGAACGCATTTCTTATAAGGAAAATTATCCTTCCTCCTGCCCCACCATGTACACGCACACGCCGATACATTTGCTTAAGGAAGTCTCTCTTAAAAAGAACTAGAAAGGTAAGCTTGGCCCAGCATTAAGTAACTATTCATCGCACACTCCTAAAGTGGTCCTCAGCATAGTGAGCCCTAACTGAGCAGAGGGGCAGGACACTTGCCCAGCCACAAACTGAACAGGGTTTGAGCCCTCAAAATCCTTGTACCTTACCAAATGTGTGTGGTTTAGAGCCCTCTCAACAAAGAAAGAAAGGCAGGGCTTCCTTTCCCACCTATAATGAATTTGTCTTCTTCTGCACTCTATTTGCTATACAACCACAACATTTCTAGGCCAGAGCAGAGGCATTCCAGGAGTGCACCGAGGGCACGCCACTGAGGCCTGGGAGATTTCCACCACAGCACTCAGCTGACTGCATCCCCAGGAAGACCAGGCAGGAAGAAATCACTTGGGTTGTGCTGAGCTGATCTCATCTGCTGTAGGGTTAACCTCGAGGATAGTGTACATTTGTCAGATTGTTTTTTGTTTCCTAGTGTGATGATGCTTGTGTGTGTGTGTGTGTACATGCTGGAGGTCGAACCCAGATTCTCAGGCATGCTAGTACTTGCTCTACCACTAAGCTATACTCCCAGCTCTTGTTTCTATTCTTAAACTGGGTGTTGCTCTCTAGATTTTGGCATGGATTTAGCTTTAAAGTGCAGGACCTACCTGTGTTCATAAGTAGAGTTCTGAAGTCTCCCATTGAAAGTTCAGGTCAGATAGTCCGGCCCAAAAAATCTGCAGAGCACATGAAGGGTCCATACTTGTGTGTCTGCAAATGCTTAACAAATACGCTGTGAGGGGAAAGCTCTAATTCATAGTATTTGCTGGATTTGTTGGTGTATATACTCCAAACGTGTATGATTTCAACATGGTAGCCACTGAACATGGAGCTGGGAAGAGCTGTCAAGGCCAACTCTTGTGAGCTGGTACACATTGCCCCTAGCTCACCACCCACAGGCAGTGAAAACAAACCCACACCAGAACTCACTTGGAGGAACAGGGAATTAGAAATCAGATGAGGAACTGTGGGACAGTGAAATACCTGAAGCACAAAGGGATGGAGCAGGCAGCAGCCAGCTTCAAGCCTGCTGTAATTAATGGTTATCCTAAGAAAAGCAGTTACTTTTCCTTGAACAATATTATGTGACAAACACTCTGCATTGCCACTAATTCTCACAGCATCTCTGCAAGGGTGTTTTCTTCCTGTTTTACAGGTAAGGAAGGTGAGGACCAGGATGATGAAATGACTGGTCAGGTAAGAAGTGGGAGAGTGAGAATTCAAACCTGGAGTCTATTTCCTTTCTACCATCAGGCCAAAGGGAGGCTGAAAGAAGTCTTCTTCCTAGATGGACGGTGGATTGGTGGTAGATGCTAATTCCTATGAGGACTGACAGTTTTGTAAGGATGGTGGCAGTGGCTGAATTATGAAATCAGGGATTCAGGATGAGGGATGAGTGTAGCACAGGACCCAGGGGCAAATCAGAAGAGGATGAACTTGATGCTGGGTCATCCTATTTCTTAAACAACCTCTGAGTGAAGTCAAAGTAAAACTATCAATCTTGGAGTGGAGCTGAGCAAAAAGTTGGGATCTACTTAAATGTTAGACAATCAGGGTATCAATGAGCAAGTTCTTTGTTGAGGCAGCTGGGATTTCTTTTTCTTTTCTTTTTTTTTGTGGGTACTGGGGGTTGACCTCAGGACCTCGCACGCCAGCAGGCGCCTGTGCTGCTGAGCGATATCACCAGCCCTTTTTTCGTATGTGGGTTCCGGGAGTCGAACTCGGGCCCTCGCGCTTGCCAGGCAGGCGCTTACGCCGCTGAGCCATCTCACCGGCCCTGGGATTTCTGAGGAAATATGCAATGTAGAACGATTATGCATATATGTATTTTAAATCAATATGGTGTCTGCAGTACTTCAAAACTATAATACAGTCTATGGGGTTAATTTGAAAATGCACATGTGTACCTAATTAATACATCGCTTATGACCGAACATCGTTCCAAGGCAGAGATGAGGCTGGTGGGCAGTTGTGCACACTGTAAGACATAAAATTTGGATGAGGGAGGAGCTGGGTAGCTGCCACATGGATATAGATCTGGGCAAGTTAGGTATTGAGAGAGTGAAGCACCTAGAATTTGGAGAGTCTCAGAAGCCTAAGAATAAGAACAAGGGGAAGGGAAAGGCTGGGAATTGTGTTAAAGTGTATCAGGAGACCGATTTCCAGGTGGCAGTTGATCAAAAAGCCTCGGAGCTGGGAAGAACTGGAAAGCTCTCTCAGTACCTTGTGTGTGGTCACCACAAAGGCCACAACTGCTAGGAAATCAGATTTAACTTCTCTAGATTTTCTTATCTATAGATAGTTTATGTTCTGTAGTTCTTTTCCTGAATAGAAAAATATAATTGTGTGTGAAAATATAATTGGTGTTTTGTTGTTGAATTGCCATGGCACAAGTGGGTAAGTCAGGGCATTGAAAGAAAAATCAGCAGGAGATTAAACATGGGATATTGTGTTGGTAGACGCCCTGATCTATGGATAGGTTTTCCTTTTTATTTCTGACAAACTTCCCTTTTCATTTGGTGCTAGTAGACAAAACCTATCAGGTTGCATTACATGGGGATTTCATTCACTCCAGTGACCTTCTGATGGAAGCTTTATTGATATCCTCATTTCAGAGGTGAAAGTTCACCCTGCTGATAGATGGCACAGATAGGATTTGATCCTCAAGCACACTTGGGAGCTTAAAAATTTATCATCAGGCTGTGCAATATGTAGTTGTCTTTTTTTTTATGATGAATGTTAATAATTCTGTAACATGTTATTTTGACCCTGTGGCTACTAAGAACATCCTAGAAGTAAACAGATCTTGCTGTTCCCCTGGACAGAACCAATAATCAATCTCAGCTGCAATGCGGAGTCCTGCCTACTTTGTCGCATGTGATCCCAGCTGTACAAAGAGAACTTTATCAGAAGCAGAGGTCGTAGACTTGTGATTTTTTGAGTGAGCAGAAGTGACTTGAGCACATTCCCTTCAGATAATGGACAACTGGACAGAGACCTAAAAAGGAGCCCCCCCCAGGCAGTGAGCTCCCTGAAGAGCCCGTGTGCTTCTGTTGAATCAGTGGTGAACCCAGAGGAGATGCCTGTGTCAGTTTTCACACGGAAATGACATAATAATACAGCTGTCCCTGGGGAGTACATTCACCGCTCACAACTCTTGGCCCATGGTTGAAATTATGGGCCAGAGCAGATTTTGGCAGAGCGAGTAGTGCTGGGTAGAAGAATTAGCATTTGCTCCAATTGTTCTTCCACTGGCCGAATCAGGTGACTTTAGGACCATCGCTTATACTTAATGGGCTTATACTTAAATGGGCTGGCTTATTCCCCCCAGCATTCTCTCTAGATAGCTGGGAGAATCTTAACGGTTTAAAGATCTTGGTGAGTTTAGAAGGAAAACAAAAACAAAGACATTGTTTGAGGTGGGAAATAAAAAGTTTGAACTTGTAGGAAAAAGAGGAAGCAATGCAGGGACTATATTGGAATCGAGACAGTAGATGGGTCAGAGGGAGAGTGAGGAAGTTCTCCCGACACCCTGCCCAAGCCTGGCCCCATGCCTGCGCTCCTACTGCAACCACAATCCTGTGCCACCGCACTTTGATTCAGTGTCTTCACCTGCTGCACAGGGCGCTTAGTACAAGGCCCACCATGCTGTTGTGGGCTTCCTGGGGGCCTCCCATGGCCTCATTCCTCCTGGCCTCCTCTTCTTTCCTCTTTTGGAAACAACTGTACATAATCCCCTCTCCCTTTTCTTCCCCCTTTCCCAACCCTCCCACCTGCCCCTTCCGATTCTGTGCCAGCAGCTGGGAGCGAGTGGTGCCAAGTCAAACAGATGCATGCAACACTGGCCGGCACGTGCTGTCAGGCTCTCTGTCCATCCTATGCCTGACAAAGCTCTCTCTCAACTGGCAAAGGCTGGGAGCCCCCTTTCAGGAACACTGCAGGGTCTTGAGCAGAGAAATAGTCAGGTGCTGTGGACCCTGACCACTCTCGTCTCCCTCCTCGTCATCTTGCACCTCTCTTTGAATTTCTTTCAGTTCAGCATCTTTATCTACTTCATTTGCTTGTCTTTATTACTTACTTTAAATGCTTCCTTGTTAATCAAGCTCATGAACATGTTAAGGGATGTATTTGAAAAAGACAAAAAAAAATCTTTAAAACAGGCTTTAAAATTCAAGTTCCACCAGATTTATAAAAGACATCACAATAGGCCAGAAATCAGCCAGAAGAATAATAACAGCTGGTCTTCACCACAGCCTGCCTAAGCCCAGGAGCTTGAAGATGTCATTTCCTTCCTTTCTTAGTCAGTGGCAGGCAAAATTCATGGTAATTCTCAGAAGTAGGTACCCTTGCAACCAAGCACCTTTGACTTTCTGTACAATTGGCTAATTCTGCTCACTCCCACCTACCTGTCTGTGCAGGATGACTTGAGAACAGCAGCAATTACCCCAAGGGAGCCCTGTGACAGATCAAAGCCTTCTGGAGCATTGAAATCTGGTGGAAAATAAAGTCAGCAGGTCTAGCATAACGATGTGAACATTGTTCAGGTTTCAAAGTATATATACATATATTTTTTTCTTATAAATATATGAAGTAAAACAGTTTGAATTCTGCAAAGATGCTACCTAAGAAATAACTCCAACAGGCATGAGAAACAACAATAACAAAAGTTTAATGAGTCATACAGACGATTTTTTCAAAATCGGGTCTTCCATATTGACAATCACCAGTGCTTACCTGAATGTCTCAAAATCCCCCAGACATGCATGCCTTTGCACTTATGAATAAAAAAACGCAAGATTACAAAATTAGGACTTGTCTAGGTTTTTGTATACTGCTTAAGAGATCATCGACATTTAAGAAATTAAATTGTAGCTAAGTGAAACAAATCAGACACCCAAGATTAAATAGTGCATGGTTTCTCTTATATGAGAAACCCAAAATATAAATAATTTAAACAGCAAAATAAAAGAGATGATAGGAAGCAGGAGGGTAGACTTTGTGGAGATGGGAAGGGAATCTGGGATTGGGCAGAGAGTGTAGGGTGGAGAGAGAAAGAGGAATTAAAAATGATTAAAATATGATATGTACATATACCAGTTCCCCATAACGAGTGTAATTTTTGTGCATCACAAAGATATACAAATAAATAAAAATAAAGAATATTTAAAATGAATCCATCTTTTAAAAAATGAAATGATAATAATGTGTTTCTCATTTTTGCCTGACTTCCAGGAATCTCAGAGTTGAATCTGATGACCAGCCCAGCAATGATATTAGCCTTTGTCATTTCTTTTGACTTTAATCTAAATTTCTAGTTCTATTTTTAAAAAAAAAACTCAGTGTGTAATCTTATCCATGTTATAAATTGTCCAAAATTCTTTTTAGAAAAAAAGTGGGTGGTGTAATCCGGGGATCTCCATAAAAATGACTTCTAATAATGGCGAAGGTAGTGATTTCTGATGCCCTGCTTTCCACCTTTAATTAGCTATTTATGTACTTGTTGTAAAGTCCTGGGTAGATTACAAATTCTCTGAGGGCGGAGCCAGGATGCTATAACTCCCTATAACTCCCATGGCTTAGTGTTTACTCAGATGCTTTTGGGTAAATACAGTTTTAGGATTAATTTTTTTTTTTTTTTTTTTTTTTTTTTTTTTGTGGGTACCGGGGGGTCGACCTCAGGACCTCGCGCGCCAACAGGCACCCGTGCCGCTGAGCGATAGCACCGGCCCCTTTTTCGTATGTGGGATCCGGGAGTCGAACTCGGGCCCTTGCGCTTGCAAGGCAGGCGCTTACGCCGCTGAGCCATCTCACCGGCCCTAGGATTAATTTTAAAGGAAGCAGAATGAGATTTTCCTTCCCCATTCGTTCTCATCTCTTTTTCTTTCTTTAAGAGAAAACTTTATTGATATAATATTTTTTGCAATCTGAATAGCTTTGAGTTATATGAGACTGCTTCTATATTGCTGGGTGAGATGCTATTTTCTCCTTTTTCCCTTTTGAAGCCCATCATAAATTTTTTCTTCCTCTCCATTGCTCTCTCCTTCTTCCTGCATAATACTCAGTAATGCTCTCCTACATAAATAATAACCACTTACATTTACATAAGCACCGGTAACATTGGTGCATTCTTTCCAAAAAGGATTTAAGATGGACATCTTAGAGGACTTTTAAATTTTACAGTGCATTCTCAGATGCCAATGCTGCTGTTATTAGCTAATAATTTATTGTATACTTACTGTGTGCCAGGCAGTAGGCTAGGGTTTTTTGTACACTTTCTCACTGCATCTCCTTACAGTAATCCTGTGGAGGGGATCTGATACTATTCCCACTTTCAATGCAAAGAAACTGAGAGGTGCTGGAACTCGCCCATGGTCACAGCTAGGAGGGAACAAGACTGAGATTTGAACCCTGACTTTGGACTACAAAACCAAGGCTCTGGTCTCTGGATTACATTATCCCTTCAGGCCATTAGTTAACCCAATGTGGTGGGCAAAGTGAGGGAGACTTTCTCTGTCTTACAGATCAGAGGAAAGAAGAGAAACAATGTTTACTGAGTGCCTGTGACATCCGGGGCATTATGCTTTACCCACAGTGTCTCAGTCCTTGCAGCCCTCCTGCAGGGCAGACGCGAATATGTATATCACAAATGAGGGAACAGGAGCTGTGAGTGCTGAGTTAACCTGGCAGGCACTCAGATGAGAAGGCATGATTTGATCTGAGCTCTATTTGACTCTAAAGTCCATATTCTTCCCATGGTATATGTAGACAGACAGGGCCAAGTTCATGCAGTGGGTTAAAACAAAACAAAACAAAACAATGAAACAGCGCAAAATTTAGTGTAGAGTTCTTTTAATGGCCCGTTTCACGTTCTGGTGTTCTGCTGGGGTCAGAAAGTACAGCTCCTGTCTGGCTATTGTCTTTTCCCATGTGACCTTGGGGGTGGAGGGAGCATCTTATTGTGACTTGACAAGGCAATGCAATTGAATTTCCATCTCATTCAGAGCAGAGAGAGAATAGCTTTGGGAATGAGGCTAGTCTGAAACAAGGGCTCCTGAAGCTAATTAAAAGCCAGGCTGGAGCTGCACTTTTCATTCCTTAAGAATGTTCGACCTCATTAAATAGGAAAAAGCAAATGGAATTTTCTGATTCTTTTTTTTTTTTTTTTTTTTTTTTTTTCTTTTTTCAGTTTCTGCAGGGGATAAGGACTGAGTAGTGAGACATTTCTAGAACTTCCGACCTGTACAGCCTGCAACAACATTGCAGTTACTGATGAAGACCTACCCTTCTCACGCTCTGATCAGCCCTGGAGGATGGCAGCTGAGCACTGCGGACACAGAGCACTGGACTATTAACTCCAGGCTTCAGACTCCACCTCTCCTGCTCTCCTTCTTTTGCAATCACAGGAGCGCAGACAGTATTTGCAGGCTCCGGAAGAGGGGAGTAAGTAGTTGCTCTTAGGAAAGGCTCCTGTGGGCTCTTTCACAGACACCCAGAGCAACCTGGACCTCAAGGGCCCAAGGTTCCAGTCCAAAAGAAACAGAGAAGTCCACAGACGTTCCATGTGGCCTCTGGATGGAGTAAAAAAAAAAACAGCCAAAATCATTGGCTTGACAGTTAAACAAGTTCCCAGTGGCCAATAGTAAATTGAGAACCAGATGCTGAAACCATGAAGGTATCTGGAACTTGGGAACACGTAAGATCAGGCTGGTAGAGACTTACATCAGAATCTTTGAGTTTTGATTATAACCCCATCTATGGGGCACTCTGCTAGCAGCTTGGCGTGTGTTACACCTAATGCTTCCAGGGATCCTGCGATGTGGGTGTCACCCTCATTTTAGAGGCAAGGAAGCAGAGGCAGTGACTATGATCCTCTTCGTGAATTTTGGCCTTTGTGATGTTAATGGTTTGCAGCAGGAGGAATCCTAATTTTGCAAACTCTGAGAACTAGAATGGAAATTAGAGGTCATGGATGCCTTTTGAGGGTAATGGGAAAAGAAGATCCAAAGCCAAAAATATAAATTAATTTGCTCAAGGACCCAGAACAGAGCTGACATATCCACCCAGGCCTTTGGGTTTCTTCTTCCGTGTGGACCAGCTTTTATTTCTCCATGTAACAACAGGAGAACAGAGAGAAGAAATTGCCATCTGGGAGGAGTGGAACAAATGTCAGGACCCACTTCAGTTCTGGTCTAAGCAACGATCACCACAGACGTGGGTGTTTTCAAAGGACTCCTTAGTGGATCTGCTTAACACTCCTTAAAAATGAGGCAAGGGGAAGCTTTGAAATTCTGTGGCTGAAGTACTTTGCCAGTGATTAAAATGTACATTCTCGTCTCTAAGGAAGGTACAGGAGGAGAGTAAAATGTTTTGGCAATTTTCTGAGTTCCATCTTCTTGGCATCTTAGGTGTCAGACAGAGATGAGTCTTCTCTTCAAAGTAGTGATTAGTTTGCTTCTCTCATGCCTTGATTTTCTGCAAACTGTTTGGGGTTTCAGAGGCAAGCTCCTCAGGAAACATCTCCGTCTTATCTCGCAAGTCTCTAGGGAGTGTGTAGTATACAGTTGCCATAACATAAACACCAGTCGCTTTGAGCCACACGCAGGCTGGCTTGCCTATGGCATATCAGAAATCAGAAATGGCTCTATATTCTGGGGTCTGACTGCAGAACCTGCGTAGGATGGTTTAGAAACGTTACAGCCGAAGGGGATGTTGAAGACTGCTTCAAATTCGTACTTTCTGAATCAAATATTACCGGTTTTTCATCTGATAAATTTTCATTTCACCTGAGAAATTCTCAGATGGTAAACCTGTTGGTGTAGTAAGAATCAAGGTCATTTGCAAGGGTACAGAGTAAGTGGTTTAGATCCTTAGGTCTATTTTTCCCTTTGAGTGCTCTTTGTGGATCAAGTTTATTTATGTGTTAAGTGAATTAAATAATGGTTCTTTTATTAGCCTCTGCTTTAAATTGAATAAAATGTAAAAGCCATACACATTCAAGGGTCTCTCAAGCTAGACTTACTTATGCCCCTTACATTTCAGCCACTGGACAGCTTGCTGATCTCTGGATAGCTCATGTTAATTCTCATTTAAAGAATGAGAATTCTTTACATACACATAACTTCTTCAATTTGGTATTGGTAATATACACTTATCAAAAAATTGAAGTTAGATCTTTCTCAAATGATTTCAGGGATAATTATCATGTACCTTAGTCCACTTTACCCTCAAAAAGATCTGTGAGATAGATGGGAAGGGAGCTTTAATACCATTTTGTGGGTTAGGAAACTCGGGTACAGGCAAGTGGTGAAGTGACCTGCTTGAGGTCCTCCAGTGTGTTAGATACAGAAACAATGGAACGCCTGAAATTCAATCCAGATTTCCCCCTCTAACTTGTATAGGATAAGTTCTAAACTCACTCAGATTTTGAGTATCTTTGCCCACTGATACTTCTCCTCAAGGTAGGAAAAACAACTAGCTGCTGCTTGCCACACATTCCATATATCCTTGCACTTCCCTGTCTCAACTTTTTTTGCTGGGTATGCTGTCACTTCCCCATTTCTGATGGCCAGCTCAGTGCTCCTACTTTGCTTTGAGGCCAACTCAAATTGCATCTACCCTGTGTTGATTTTCTTTTCTCTGTCTCCACAGTGCTCTGCAAACATCCATTCCAGCATATCAATCAATGGTCTAGGTGTTCATTATGGAGTCACAGAAGGGAGGGAACCAAAGACCAATTAGAGGGGAATCTTGTTGAGATTTGGAGTCATCTTAGTTTTTATCTTTTCATCATTTAATACAGTATTTGGAATATGTACATATTCCATAGACATCTGTTGTTTTTTTTGAGACAGGGTCTTGCTATGTAGCCCAGGCCAGCCTTGAACTCATAGCAATCCTCCTGCTTCAGCCTCCTGAGTGCAGGGATTATAGGTATGCGTCACCATGTCCAGCTATATTCCATAGATATTTGACTAAAAATTGAAAGGACCTGAAAATTAGATTGCTCCTAAAAATAAATAAGGTGGTAGGGAAGGATCAAAGTAATGCAAATGGAAACTAGGTTTTATGCCTTTAGATTTCAGAGTAGATTTCTTGAGGCTGTGGATAGCTTCCTGAGTGCTGTGAATCATGAGATGGTTATGAATATTTCTGAGGCTGAGGGACTCTCGGAACTTCTTTGTGAGATGGGTCTACCAGCATTTCCTGTTCTGAGGGAGTGTGAGCTCCCTTCACCAATGCCTTGAGAGCAGAGTGCTGGTGTGCCACGTACTGTTGCCTTAGCCTAGATTTTTCCTGTAACTAAGTGTCAAAAACAACTTTAGGTGGAGAAAATGAATTGAGTGGAAGAAAAAAAAAATCCGCCAGTCCCAGAATAACCTCCAGTTTGGTAATGACTTATCCTGTTCCACTGTTAATTTTGCAATTAAGCAAGAGTACTTTATATGCCTGAATGACCCACGGATTGTATCTTAATCAAATTAATGTATCTGCAACATAATAAGACTGATTCAGTGTTCAACTGTTAGAATGACAAATGCTGCAAAGCCCAGGCCTTTTCCCTCCTTTCTCTCTCTTCTCCCCTCAAAACCCCGTGTCTTGAAAGGTCAGCAGCTGAAAGCCTGTTGTTTTGAGGACTGCCGTGAGAGCCTACTGGTTGAAAGTGTGAGAAGGTGGCTACCTCCACTCTACCCACTTCAAACCAACTGTACGTGTGTATGTGTGTGTGACTCTGTGTGCGACTTTGGATGAAAAAAAGCAATGCGGTTAATTCTTCTTGTTGTGTACTTCCTGCCCCTGACATTTGTTGCTACTGCTGTGTAATGAAGTTGAGGCCATGTAGGAGAATCCGAATCCGAATCAGATGCAGATGATCTGCATATCTACTTCCCAGTCATGACTACCCCTCTCAACCACCATTCTTGGAAAACCTGGGAAGTAGAAAGAAAGATAGCCAGGAATGTCCTCTTAGAAATCATACTGCCCTGAAGCAACCGCGCATGACTTTAGGTCATATTGGTTGATAAGACATTTGGAAAAAACATGGAACACTTCAACTTGGTAAAATGGTACTCATTTTTTAAGATTATAAACCAAAAGTAATTTTTTTTTTTTTCAAACAGGTTCTTGTGGTCTGAGTCAAGGTGACTACGGAAGCCTCCCTGGGCTCTGCTCATCAAGTTTCTTTTCTTTTTTTTTTTTTTGTGGGTACCGGGGGGTCGACCTCAGGACCTCGCGCGCCAACAGGCACCCGTGCCACTGAGCGATATCACCGGCCCCTTTTTCGTATGTGGGATCCGGGAGTCGAACTCGGGCCCTTGCGCTTGCAAGGCAGGCGCTTACGCCGCTGAGCCATCTCACCGGCCCTGCTCATCAAGTTTCTGAAAGAACTTTAGCAACAATTTCCCATCTTCATCCAACCTACTTTATACAATTGCTGCAGTAAACTCCTTTTAAAAAAATGTTGGGATTCCATTGCTTTCCCTCTTGACATCCTTTGGTGGCTTCCCACTGTTCTTAGCACTGAGAATAAAGTTCAGCATTTTTGCCATGGCTTAGAAAGCCCTATGTAACCTGGCTCCTCCCTTCCTATCCCTGTCCACTTCCCCTTTTACCCTGCTCCTTCCCTCATGGGCTGCTCACTGTCCAGCCTCGGGACCTTCCTGCAGGCTGACCCACTGCCCGCTCACCTTTCCATTCCTCTGCCGGCCCTAGGGTCACCTCCTCAGAGAGTGCTCCGCGACACACCAACGCCAACATGTGTCTTTTCTGTCCTGTGTCCTCACACCACCCCATGTGTTTCCCCTCATCACTGCATCATAATTTGTAATTTTGTGTATGTTTCTGCACTTATTTTTCATTTATATGTGTATATTCTTTAGTTGATAAGCTTTGTGTCTGCTTCGTTTGCTTCTTTATCCATTTCTGGGTGTATAATAAGAAGTTAATTCATATGTATTTTTTAAAAGATGGGCAACACATTGACTTTCATAATACCTAAAATTCCTAAACTGGGTGTGGGCTCATGCCTGTAATCTCAGTGCTCTGGGAAATTGAGGCAGGAGAATGGCAATTTCAAGCCCACACTGGGCTATTAGCCACATCGCAAGCCCCTATATCAAAATAAATAAAAAAGACCTGGGGATGTAGCTCAGTGCCAAGGCCCTGAGTTCAATTTGCAGTACCAGAACAAGCAAATAAACAAATAAACAAACACAAACAAATGAACAAAGTTCCAAGCAATGAAATGAGAATAGTCCTGTCACTCTTATCCTATAGCTAGGACAGAATTCATTTAGATACTTGTGTTACAACGAACGTAGAGAGGTTGGGAATATCAATGGGACACGGAAGGCACATTTGAGAGAGGGATTTAATTGTGTAATATTGTATTTGTATTGTTTTGTATTGTATTGTATTGTATCATATAGTATTGTATTTTTTGTCTTTTCCTCCTCCGTTCAAAGTTCACTGGCTCCTCGAGCAGAGTGTGGACACAGCCTCTGCTTTTCAACCCCTGCCAGGCAAGGGTAACTGTACCATTGCTGCATCTCTCTTCCTTAGCCAGAGAGGTGTTACGGAGAACACTTAGGTCAGTATTTGGATACAACTTGCTATATATCCTTTTTTAGAAGTTTCTTGTCCAGATAACTTTGGAGAGGTTAAAAGAAGTGGTCAAAAACTGCTGGAGAAAATACTAGGCACAAAATATTAGTGTTCTCCCAAAGCTTTTGTAACAGTCTAAGGCCAAGTCCCTCAGCCTTCTGACCTTTCCCACTCCATCCCTCCATGCCCTGAAGTGCCAGAGCCTAGGGTTCCTCCAGGTGCATTCTTTCAGAATGTGTGGCTCTGATTTCTTTCTAGCCCAGCACTTTCTTCCGAGATAGGATAAAGAAAATGTGCTATTTACACATGTTGGAGAACTACTCTGCTATAAAGAATGATAAATTTGAGTCATTTGTAGAAAAAAAGATATACCTTGAGACCATAATGTTAAGTGAAATAAATCAGACACACAAACTTATATATCATATGGTTCCTCGTATATGAGAAATCCAAAGTATAAATAAATTAAAGAGCAAATTAAAAGATGGATAATAGGAAACAGGGAGATAAGTCTTTTGTAAATAGGGAGGGGACCAAGAGTTGGAGGGAGAGGGGAAGGAGGGGTAAAGGAAGGGATATAAAAAGAATTAAGATGTGCTATGTACATGTACCAATTTCTCATGACAAATTTCATCATTATATACTATAAACACATAAAAATAACAATAGACATTTTAAAAAGTAAAAAAGAAAGGTAAACTACTATATATAAAGAAAGAAACCTGAGCGAAGGTAAGAATGAAGAACTGAGAGAGCCAAAAGCAGCTACATGAAAGAAAGCCAGTGGATGTTTTAGGACTTTGATTTATCTATAAAAGGAGAGTTAAAAATGTTAATCTTACAGAGCACTTAAGACTAAATTAAATGTACAACGATATTTTTACAGTGTCTTACACTCAATGCTCAATAAGCATCAATTGTCAATTGATTATTAATCTGCTACTTCCACTTCTCCCTCTCCTTTGGCCACTCCAGAATCCATGTGACAGCCCTGGCTGGGAGGAGAGATTTTGTTGCAGCTGGTCTACCTAATTGTCAAGAAAGTCGGTTGAGATTAGAAGGTTAGTCACTGAGGAGCATTGACCTTATATCTGATTTTCCATCTCAGCTGTATATGTGTGAGCTAGATTTCAGCTTTTAGGAGTCCAATATGTGGAGAGGTTTCAATAGTAAGCAACTTCAATCTCCCCTACTCATTCATAACTAGCAATCTAGTGGTCAAAGAGCCTTTGGTTAGAACCACCGCTCTGTCTGGTTTTGCAAGTGTGCTCCATTTCCATTTCCCAAGGAAATAAAACCTTAGAAGGAACGTGAGATGAGTAGAAGAGAAACAAAAGAGATGTCATTCAACTTGTGGAAAATCTTACCACCAAAATAAGCTTTCTATGTTGGCCCAGAGAAAAATGGTTGTGTTTTCAATCAGAAAGATGTTGTTTTCCCTTAAAACAATAGTAGGGTCCTGAAGCAGTGTGCATGAGAGATAAGGAAAGATTCTTCCAGAAGATCAGGGATCTATCTGCCTTGGACAATATGACACCTGTCTGGGAGACACAACTAGGTTGTAACATTAGAAAAGGATGAGAGAGCTTCCTGGTTTTCCAGCTGGTTCTCTCCACTGCCTTCCAACAGAACTTCTGACAGAATAGGTTTTTGGCCATATTGCCTTTGCTTGTTTCATTTTTCAGATGTGCAGGATTCTGCGAAGGTTCTCAGTCTGGAAGAAAGCTTTCAGCTCTATGCAAGAAACTTCTGGGGTTTCCACTCCTTGAAAGGTGCCAGCCTAGAAATGAAGAATTGGTCAATTTGAAGTGGAGGATTTTGGCTTATGAGTCTTACACTCTGAGAGCGTCGGCACCTGGTACCCCGAGAACAAATTGTGTGAGTTGATAAGGCAGGTGGAGCTAGGGTAGATTGTTGTGGGTAGCGGAGGCTTCCAGGGGGAATGGGATTTAAAGTGAGACCTGAAGTGTAAGTAGAAGACTTTTAGATAGAGTTGGAAGAGGGTTCCAGGTAGAGAAACCAGCATGGGCAAAGGCCCCGGGTGAAAGAGCACAAAAATAGGTAGAAGACTGAAGTAAGCTTAGTTGGGCTAAAGTAGAGGAGAGTAGGTGGAGATTATTCAAACAAGTAAGCAGGAGCCACATTGTGGGCATTGGGAAAGCCAAGCTGAGGGATTAGGCTCTAATCCTAGAACCATTCGGTACTTGATGGAGGCTTGATCCTAGTCAACAGTGCCGGCTTCTGTGCAAGGCCTGTCTGGACATACGTCAAGCAAGAAAGGAAGGTGGCCTGAAAGCAGACAGTGATGATGGAGAAGGGGAAAGGAGGGGTTAGGAGATGTTTAGGTGGAGCATTAACAAGGCTTGGCAATGGGTTGCATGTGGGGTGCTTGAGGAGGAAGGAGCTGTCAATGGTGATGCCCAGGAATTTGGCACAGGTGCTGGGTACATTTCAGTGAGAAGGGGACCCAGGGCAAGAAGCAGGTGTTGGCAGGCAGGTGGTGAGTTCAATGGGGAGGTAAAAATGTGAGGGTTATCAGCATATAGGTCATTGTTGCTTGAATTATTTTCTAGGAACCACTTGCGTTGGGCCCACCTGTGGCACCCGATAAAACAGATGATCAGGGAGGGCTGAAATAATGGCTAAAGAATTGTAAAATATCTTACCTATGAAACAGGCGCAGGGAAGATAAATTTGAATGTTCTCTCAAAACAAGTGACCATTTAATATTCCTAGTCAGGAATGATGCAGAACACTGCTGCAGGAGTAGGAAGGGCTCTTTTTATTTCTCCTCTTCTCTCCTCTTTTTCTTGTTATCTGTTCCACTCCTCTTTGCCTACTGATGCACCAATTTTGTTTATTTTGTTTTTTTGGGGGGAGGGACAGTACAAATGAGGCCTAGCCCCATTCTTTCTCATTTCTTTTTTTAGCTTAATTCAAGACAGAAAAAAAAAAAAAAAGCTTAAATGGAAAGAACAGATGTCATCTGCTTTGGTCTTTTGTGGTGGTTTTATTTTATTTTATTAAAAAAAATTTTCCTGCAGATGAGGCTCATTTAAACATAATGACAAGGCAACAAAAGGCCTGTACAGAAGAGCTTCAGATTTAGTTTGACTCAGGGGAGGGAAACCAAACAAGGAGATGTCCTGTCCATTTGGCTCCCCTCTTTTGCGCCCAGAGCAGCTGCATTTCAGATGCAAATGGAGCTGAGGGAGGGGGATGGAGGAGGGCGGTGGAAATGCCCAGGAAGCTGGCGTGCAGGTGTTGAGGATTCCAGACATCGCTGCAACAACAGGCTCTGGGAACACAGAGCCCACAGACAGAGAGGGCTTGAGAGGGCTCGCTTGGAGGGCTCAAGTGGACCCGCAGCTGCACTGGACATTCCTTTTTGTGGTCATCAATGGGCCCTGTATTGAAAATATGAGAGTGAGCAACTGGCACATTCAGAGAAAGGAAACGCTTTGGAAATGAAGCAAACACCAAGCCGAAGGGGCTTCCCCTTGGTGGTGCTCATTATTTAAACCCATGTACATGCACCAAATACGACATTTGATATATGATACTGTGGCATCCTGGGGCTGGAAGGAATCCCTGGAATCATCAGTCTGTCCATCTGGTTCTATGGATAAGAAAACACACTCCTAGGGTTGGGTGACATCCCCTTGGTCACTCAGTGTGTTAGTGAGACAGAGCACGTAAAATGGGGAACGGTGAATGGTGATATGGATGGATTCCTTTCTGTTCACTATTTTGTGCATATGGTTTGTGCTGATCCATGAGATAAGTTTCATTCCTTTCACCGTAATATGGGGAGGTTGACACTTCAGTGAATTTAAAAATTGTCCCAAGACTAAAAGCTAGTAACTAATACCTGTGGTCAAAATTTGAATCTAGGTAGATATGTTTTAGTACAGAAGGCATTATACTTTACATTTGATTATATTTTTTTCATTATACTTCATTCCTAACTCTTTTTTTTTTTTTTTTTTTTTTTGTGGGTACTGGGGGTCGACCTCAGGACCTTGCACTTGCCAGGCAGGCACTTATGCTGCTGAACTATCTCACTGGCCCCATTCCTAACTCTTAAACAAGTACTTTTTTTCCTTCAAATGCACACATATACACACATCTGTACATATGTAAAAGTATATGTACTAACATTGTACATATATTAGAAACCCAAAACATGAAACACTTGACATAAATATTATTTAAACTGCATATTAATGAAATATAAATATTAATTAAATAAACATAAATATAATGAATTACAGCATTATCAAATGCAGCTATGAAATAGTTGTAGTGATAGTTGGTGATAATCTCTTTCTCATAGTATGCATTCAATAGCTATTTGGTTTTCAGTTGTTCCTTTTATTGAAAGGGTACTCTTCCTTAGATATAGAACCTAGTGTCTACCAATATTCTTGTTTCTATGGATCTCATATATTGCATTATGCCTAAGTTTAGCAACTACATTCATAAGCATTAGTTCAATGTGTCTTGGCAATATCTATGTAAGGAAGATATTAAGCAAGGTCATTGGTCAGCTGAGGCTCAGAGAAGTTAAGCAACACTCCCAGAGAAAGCTGGAGGGCAGGATGACTTGGCGTCTTCTCATGTCAATATACTGGTAGAAGCTGTTCAGTGATGGGCAGGCTGATAACAGCGATGGGAAGAGGACAGCCACAGAGCACATTTACCTTCTTGCCTGAAGTTGCTGTAGTCCGATGTGTAGGACTCCAGATTTGCAGACAGACTACCCGACACCCTGTGGGTGTGTGAGTGTGGGGGTGGCAGCTGAGGTGTGTGGGTGGTGTTGGAAGGTGAAGGGATCGTGGAGAGGTGACCTAGAAGAGGTGAGACTGTGTGGGTGGCTTCCTTTGCACAGATGCGTCACCTCTGTGCCTGCCTGAGGACTGTGACAACACTCACCCAAGTGCCCACACAAGAGCACCCGTGTGGGTAGAGGATACCCATGCGTATGCTGGTGGCTGCAGTTCTGGTCTGAGTGGCCTGGGTCCTAGGTTTTCGGTCACTATGTAGAGCACTGGTTTTTGAGCAGTTTTATTGCTTTGAACTGAGCTTCTGAGGTCACCTATTTTTCTGTGTGGGTAGACCCACATTCCCACTCCTTCCTTGGGAAAAATAGCAGAAATAACTCTTGCTAATTAGTGGGTTAGGCGTGTAATGTATGTATTTGAAGAATAATACAATGTAAAATCTGAGTTTACTAGAGTTGTATAGTACCTAGACCAGATACTAATTTTATGGATGGTAATACTGGGGACCAGAGGACAAAAATAGCTTTATGACCTCATACTTGTCTTTGATATTTCATTTATTCAACATTTATTGAGTAGATTATTCTGAAGAAGGACCTGGATATCCCAGTCCAGGGGAGAGAGCCCGGGGTAAACAAGCAGTCATAATGCCAAGAAGTGAGCCACTGGGCATCTAAGAGGCACACACAACGGAGATAACATTTGAGCCAAATCTGTGAAGACAGGCAGTTTTGGCAGAGACATGCATACCTGTGACAAGGAGTGGCACGTTCAAAGACTCAGCGGTGGGAAGAGTGTGATGTGATCCAGGACTCTGAGGGCTGGCTGGAATCAAGGTGTGTCTCTGCATGCATGAGTTTATGGGGTGGGGTCAACAGGCAAAACCAGAAGGTAGGGAGGTACTGGATCACGGGGCTTTATATACCAGGCTGGAGAGTCAGGACCATCCTGTGGAAATTGGACAAGGATTGAAAGATAATAAACAGAGTCATAATAAGATTATAAATGAGTTTTGAAAGACCAGGGGCAGGGAAACCAGTTAGATGATGATAGAAACAATCTGAGTAAATGATGATGAGGATCTAGCTAGAGCCAGCTGCCGTGGGGAAGAAGGGGAGAAAATAGATGTGAAAATTCAGATAATGGAACGATGGGGACTATGGGTGGAGCACGGACCTGGGATGTCTCAGGGTTTAGCTTGGGTGCCTGGAGGAATGGTGGCACAGCCAACCAGAGAGAAGCTGAGTGGTATCCAGTGTTCAATTGTGGGATAGCTACATGCACAGTGCTTGGGCATCAGGGATACCGAGCTGGCACTGCTGGTGGAAAGGATAGTTTGGGGCCTAGGTGAGAGGCCAACATTGGAAATTAGGTGGCTGTCAGGATTGGAACCTGTGTGTAGTAATTGTAATGATTCAAGACATCTTCTAAAAGAGTGGTACTCATATGCCCCAGTGGCTGGCTAAGTCTCCTGAAGACAGAGAATGCCCAGCACTTGCTCTGAAGGGCCTCCCTCAGGCAGGCAGGGAGGCAGCACAAGGTGAGGTGGAGGGAGGGATGGGAAAGCACTCAGGGCCCTGTTTGTCACACCCAGTCGGAGCCAGGAACCCAGCAGGGCCAAATCTCTTTATCTGGGAGTCATTCTTCATCAGATACACTGTTCGCGCATTTCCTCTTCAACCCCAACCCCCTTCCCTCCACAACCACCTCCTCGCCTTAGTCACTGGAGCTGAGTCATCCTTTGAGCCTATTCCTGTCCCCTTTCTCTCCATCAGGGTGGAAAGAGATTGGGCTGGAGGCACTGGGCATAAGCATTGCCATCTGTTGGCCAGATGGGAAAGAGGGGAAGGGTCCTAGACTTTGGGCTCCAATCCTTTTACCACTGTTTGCTTTGCAGGAGACAAAAGAGGGGAGTGAGGCTGTCTCTGTGATTCTTAGAAAAAAGAGGAGCAAAGAACTGATGGGGACTAAGCACTTCCTATGTGCCGGGCAAATGCCAGACTTCTCACAGTGATCTCGGGCAGTGGCATTGTCTTCACATGGGGAACATGCAGCTCAGTGAAGACAAGTCATTCTGTTTAGGTTGCACAGCAGGTATATCTCAAGGATCTCAAGGTCACACTATGTCCACTATTTTGCTCTGCCTCCCTATGTCATCTCTAAGGGAGGATGGCATTCAAGTCAACTTGTGATTGAGTACCTAGTGTGTGCCAAACACTGCACCAGGGTGGTGAATAGAGGCTCTTGAGGGGCTCACCATCCTTTGCTATAAACCCTCTATCCTTGGATTCGTGCACTGAACACTGAGTACCACCTATGAGCAGAGTCCTCATGGAGGATGTAAGCAAGCCAGAGTTGGGCACACTGTACCACCAAGGAGAGGGTGCTGTGGTAAAACAGAGGAAGGGACATTGAATAGTCTCTGAAGAGTTCAGGGAATATACGCCGGTTCTTTTCAACAAACTTCGAAGCTTGAGGCATTTGATAGACAAGGAGTCTAGGGCAGGAAAACCAGCATTGCAGGAAGTGCCAGCGCTCTGAGGTGGGGAAGGACAGGCAATTCCAGGTATGAATGGAGAGCAAAATGGGTTGTCAGGCAGATGAAACAGGCTTTCAGAGCATTGCCAACAATGGCTGAAATTATGAATACTTATTTGTTTTCTGTTGACCAATCAGCTACTTATTTCATGACTCTTTAGTTCTGGGTGTTGTACTAAGTGTTGGGGATTCAAGGGAGACTGAAAGAGCAGGGACAGTCTTCGACATCAAAGAGATCATAGATTCACTAGATGGCTCCAGTTGAATGATGTTCTCAAACCTGGATAGTGTTAACAAGGAAGGAAAGAAAGATGGTGGGAGAGACCATGGATAGGAGAAACCGTTCTTTAGGCGGTGGTGGAAAGGGCTTCTTGAAGAAACGGCACTTAAATGAAACTTGAAAATTGAATAGGAGTGAAGTGTGTGTGTGTGTGTGTGTGTGTGTGTGTGTGTGTGTCTTGAGAGAGTGGTAGGTACAGAGAATGGAACAGGGGACATTGTTGCAGAAGGTTGGCATTAACAAAGAGGGATCGAATGATATAACAAGTGCTCTAGCAAAATAACAGGACATAGGGACATTGGCCGGGAATCTGGCTGAATATTGCTGAGTTCCCAGAATTCTGCCATTGAGCTCATGCCCTTATGCTCATCTTGAGAAACAGCTGCTGAGCCCTGGTCTTTCACTGACTTCCACTCTTGGGTTTTGCTCTGTGACTAGGACCTTGGAGCTTCAGTGTCTGCATTTGTAGAGTAGAAGATAAAAAGCCTATGTACCTTTCACAGTGATGGTACTGATAAGAAACGACAAAATACAAATTACTTACAGACCATCATGCAAAAACTAACAAATTTGACATTTAAAGTCAGAAAAGAGCTTTGGCTTTAATTAAAAGTGTGCATACCCAAACACACCCAAACCAGGACTTAATACTCTAGTTAAAGGAGTTCATATCTATCTTCACATATTTCACATATCTCTAAATAAAGAAGTGGGTTTTGAATAGATGCAGGGCACTGACACTCCACTGTGCTCCTTGGAACACTCCTGAAAATAGAAAACTGCCTTCATTTTTCTTACTTTCTAGCACCCTTTTTCTTCCCGGGGCTACAAAAGGGCTTTAGTTTGGAGCTGAAGCACTTCACACACAAGGATTAGTGTACGAGTCCAGATTTCCACAACACTGGACTACCCCTTCCTGGAACCCAAAGCCCTGGTTGAGTATTCTCTTTTGTTGTACATGAGCCTAAGAATGCTTAGGCTTGCAAACTTCAGAGATCAATAAGAAGATGTTCCCACGTTATTCAGTGAATCCCCATTGCGTGAGTTTGTGGTACTGTGACAGTTCTCAGAACATCGGTGTCCTGAGCTTGAAGCACAGCACTTTGACCTTGGTTTTACCACACATTGTCTGTATGACCTTGGCCATAGCCACTTCCTCCAGCCTGTGACCCTGCTTCTCCATTGCTCAAACAAGGTAATTGGTATATGATTGTTGACTCTCTGCAGCTTTGATGTGCTGTATTTCTAGGACTTGAAGACTTTACAGGACCCCGGGCAGCACGGAACTAAGCTTTGGATCTCCATGTGCCTGTGTTTATTGTCTGGAAGGGTCTTCTCTCTTTCTTGCTGGTGTCCTGTCACCTAAACCTAAACTGCAAGTTAGTGTTCTCCACCACATCTTCAATCCTAATATTTCATGCGTGACTTCCCCATAGCTTCAAGATTTTCTGTTGATGAGGGCCCAGTGGGTCTGAACTGATGTCAAATGAAGCTTGATTCATACTCCAGGCAGCACAGTGTTTGGTCAATGCAGGCCAAGTTAAAGGTGATGGATAACACACTCAGGAGCAGCCAGGGTAGGGACAGGTAGATTGGTTTGATTCAAACAGTAGTCATTAAATCTTTTCCTTTTACCTCTACTCTTTAATGCTTTCCTTCCAGCATCCTAACCAGGAATGAATTTCTGACAGTTAGGAGTGTGCTTGTGAAACTTGGTAAATTTTCTTTACTATATACTCACCATGACATGTGTATTGATATATATGGTATATTTCTATGATTTCACTCCTGTATGTTCCCTGATTTCAATACGTCTATCTAGTCTCTGATGCATCTGAGTCCCATGGTTGCTCTAAACCAGGAAAGGAAAGTGGCCCAAACTTGAATATTATAAGAAAGCCTATTATTGAGAAGCTTTTTGACATCACGTATACTAAGGATTTTTAGAAAAGAAGAAAGTAGATTTTTATCTTCCAAACTTGAATGAGGATAACCCCCAACTCATATAAATCTCTTAGATAGTCATGGTCATGATGTGAGCTGGGTAGAACTGGATGAGAAAACAGAGGCTCAGAAAATTACCCAGCAAGTAAGTTCTAGCACTAGAAGACAATTGCTACCTGGAAAAAAAACAGGAAGGTGCAATCGTGTAAGTCTCTCATCATACGTGGTAGTAACGCAACCTCAGATGAGAAAATGGAGGCTCCAAAGCTAGTCTCCAACATGCCTTCTGGTTTGTGACTTGGCCAGGCTTTGTGGGTGACTTGGACAAATGCCCATCCCGTGGTAGTTCTTCTTGTTGCTTCATTATGAACATTACTGCTCAGGTCAGATAGTTTTATTTACTGCTTGCATGTCTGTCATTCTCTGTCCCTTTGAAAGCCCATTTCATGGTCCAGTAGAGCAGAGTTTCATCCAATAGCACTTTTGACTTGGTGGCTTCAAAGTACAGTGCCCACCCCCTGGCTGGGTTTCAGGCAGTAATGCTTAACAGTCTGGTAGTTAAATTAGAAACAATAATAACACAACAGTCAGGTTTGGTTCCAATATCCTAGTGAGTACCAACCCTCAAGCTGTAAGTAGAATAGGTAAAGGGGAGGGATACATTTGAGACTCTTCTGTAGAATTCCTGTTTTGCTCTTTTATAGCTGGACAGCACAGGAAAACTTTTTAGGCCATGACCAAAATACTAACCCATGATTGGAAAAATTTGTGCCTTATAGACCACCTTTCAAGATTTAATGTTCACAGGCTAGAAATAAACTAGAATAATTAATTCTAAAATTATCCCAGAGAAAAACTTTTGTTCCAAAAGGTCTAGATTGCTTTAATGTCTAGAGTATGTGCTATTTGAATCTTTCTCCCAGGCATTGATTTATCCATCTAGCACTGCCCCCAGAGCTCCAAGGTCCCCAGAAATGGAGTATCCTAGCTTGTGTCTGCCCCTTTTCCAAGCCAGCCCTGGCCTGGGGCTCCATGATGAGGCAGTGGACTTCCAGAATTCGGTACCTTCAGATGCTCCAAGAAGAGCAGCTTTATTTGTGGTTCACCTCAGGACAATGCAAACTGAGCTATGCATTTACTGTAATTCTAATCAGATGATTCTATAATTGGAAGAACACCAGTGGCAACTGTCTTTGGAGTCTTCTCCATTAAGCGACTGAACAAGGGCCAGGGGACCTTTGCTTGTCCCAAATGCAGATCCTAATAGAGACTTTGGGATCTGGGTATCATTATGTTCCATTCTATCATAGGATCAAGTTTTTTCTTCTCTTGGTAAGATCATAAAATGTGAATAGCGATCATTTCCCGCATACTTTCGACAAAATTCCTACCAACAATTACTCTTCTAACAATGAAGTACAAATGAAACGAAAAGTGTGTGTGTGTGTGTGTGTGTGTGTGTGTGTGTGTGGGATGGGTGATGTCTGTGTGCATGCTTGATGACAACGACTGAATATTTTAGGTGAATATTTCTAAGTTTAGATCATAATCATACATGGTAATAGTTGTTCAAAATAACAAAAATAATCTGAGTTCCTTAATTTCTTTTGATACCTCAGTTAGAGGCAGAAAAATATATAGACAAGTGTATTGAGGAACTACTTCATGACAGGAACTTTGGAAAGTGTTGTGTGGCTTTGGGAAATATAGAAATGAATCAGACTAGACGTTGACCTTGAAGAGCCCATAATTTAGAGAGAGAGAGATAAATTATAATCATAAAAAATCATTATACAAGATACAAAGTATCTGGGCCTGTGGCCCTGGGAGAAAAGGAGGGAAAGACCACTCCCTGATGGGAAGATCTGGCTTGCTTCTTGGGGGAGGTGGATTGAAGGCCAGACTTTAAAGGTGGAGACTTTGGTCCACACACACAAAAGGGGGAGAAATAATTGTAGAAGCAAAGGGTAGCGAGCAGGTGTGAGGATGTGGACCTGGTGCATGCTGCCTTGACACTGTAACAAAAAGACTTTAACATAGGGGTCTTATGATAGATTGGTATAGTATGTCTGGACGGGGCCCAGCATTGTGCATTTCTAGCAAACTCCCAGGTGAAGCTGATGCTGTGGTCCAAGGACTTCTCTAAACAGTAGAAAACCACTGAAGGTCTCAAGCAATGGGAAAGAGTTCTTGCTATGACCTTCAGCCATACAGGTCCCCTGAATTAGACATTCTGAGGCCAAACGCATGTGATGACTAGTAGAGCAGGTGGGATTCCTGCGAGCTTTTGCTTTACATCCTCCTTTCTTCACTCATGCTGATCAAAATAGTAACCCAGTTAGAGAGTGAAAGGAGTGGGAAGTTACTGAAGACCTGGATTCTTGAAACCAGACACGGTATAAACCACACAAATATGTTATTTTGGGTTCAGGAATGGTTTTTCCTAAACTATTTATTGAAGGGTAGGGTGAGCAGATAAGTATATATCTGAGAGGATTTAATTCACTTATTCTTTTTTTTTTTTTCTCTTGTGGTACTGGGGATTGAGCCCAGGGCCTTCCATATGCCAGGCAAGTGCTATAGCACTGAGGTGCTACCCCAGCAGGAGGGTTATTTAAATACAGCTTCTGGCTTTATCATTAATATCAATTCATAATAGGGCAATAAATACTTCAGTTGTACCATGGGAAACAGCTGGAAATCAAATCAGCAGATCTAACCTGAAGTCCTCCCAACTCTCTGGGTCTCAGAAGATCTTCTCTAACTCTAGAGAATAATATTTCTCTACTCCACCTCTCAGTTCTTCATCCAAATCAAATGAGCTAATGAATATGAAAATGCTTTGTAGACTACGAAGTGCCTTCAGGTGTAATGGCCACCTCTTATTATTATAGAAGGAGGCATCAGTCTTGCCCCTGGAATCGCTGCTGAGGTGCGTTAGTAACTACGGAGAAGGCCATGCGACGGTCTCAGAGGGAAGGCCTCGGGTAGTAGGGTATGAGAGATCCTCCTGTGGAAATGGCTTCCCCTGTCAAAGCAGGATGCACCTGCAGCTGGTGGGTCAGACTCACCCGTGCATTTGGGTGTGCAGCTTCCTGTGATCTCTGGGGAAATGTTATTAGCAGCAATATTGCCGTGCAAAGCATCCCCTGGGAGTGAATTTGGGGGCAAGACTCAGATGCCCCAAGCTGTTTCCTGAGTTATGCCTTTCGTTCTCTGCTGCTCCCTGAAGGATTTTGAGCCTCAGTCCCAGAGCAGGTAACACAGACAGTGAGGAACACACGCTAGGCCGTGGTATAGTCAAGAGAAGGCAGGCTCTAAGAATCAGCAGAAAACAAACAAGACACACAGAAACTCTCCTTTACCAAGCAAATAGGTGGCATTCAAGATGTAAAGAGACACAAAAAAATAACTCTGAAGAGCCAAATTGGCATAGCCAGTGTGAACCAGGGAGATCACTTTTGAGGAGAATTCCATTGCTTTTCATATTTAATAGAACTGGGTGTTGGTAAGACGCCAGGCGTTAGTAATAACCATGGATGCCAGGTTTAATAGTCTAATGTAAGGAAACTGAGGCATTTGGCTGACAGGGCTTGCTCTGGTTACTAGGAATTAAGGAAAAGTCTCTTGATCGCCTGTCTCTTCTTGCCTGAGGCAATCCTTTTTGCCTCTCCTGGCTTCAGTTTCTTGATTTAGAAAACAAGGAGGAAGCTGTTGGCTGTAGTCTGCACTGCCCCAGCTCAAAATTGCTGGGACCCAAGAACCTGGATTCCAATATAGACCTACGTCTTCCCACCACAGCCATGCTCATAGGAATCATACCTTATCCCCTTATTTTCTCTGGGGAATTTGAACTAATGCTTAAGTCCTGCTACCAGACTCACTTTCACAAGGGGAAATCAATAGATTCTTCAAGCGGTTGGACCACAGGATGATGCCTAGGTCTATTTTGTCAACCAGGTGCTCTGGTGAGGGAAGTTGTATGAATCATTGTCGGCCAGAAATGTAAATCTGGCCTGAGGCTTCCTTTGCATCGAAATCCAGGCCATTAATAATAGTGACTATCTGTACTGCACGTTACAGTTATCAAGCCCTTACAGACTTCATTTGTTTATCACAACTATTCGGAGATGTGTTATTGTGACACCCATTTTACAGATGAGGAAAATAGAACGTGGAGGGGTGTAACATGTGCAAGGTCACTGGAAATTTAAATGGCAGGTCTAGAACTTAGTTAAGTCTTTGGACTTTATAATCCATGCTATTTGTACCACATGTCCTTTTATCAGGCTTCCCTCTGTTGCCGCTCAGCCTCCACAGACATAAACAAAAGAAAGGAAAGCCAGCCTGCTTGGAGCCGTTTATAGAATCTGTGTGGGTGTTGACAACTTCTATCCACCATCCGTGTCCACGCCGCCTACCTCCATCACCCTCCCATTCCTCAGACTGAAGCCCACGTTCTTTGACTCCAAAGCCAGGGCTTCCCCCTATTTTTAAAAATATGAAACATAATTCAAACATGTGAAAACAGAGGCTGAGTACTACAACAAACTCCTATGGCAGTCACTTTTCGTGCTTTCAGATAAATACTTCCAGTTCTTTCCCTCCTGTGTGTGTAATTGAATTGCCCCTTGAACAGGGTAAAGACAGGTAATTAGTATTGGTCACCTAGTTGTGAAAGGAGATGGCTTGTGTCCCTTCAAAGCTAAAGTACGTAATTGTTCCCTTTCCCATTGGCACAGTCACTAGCAAGAAGGTGGTAGCTGCTCTGTCAGTACTGGTGACAAGCTATGCCTCTGAAGACCCACAGTTTTTAAGGGGAAAAAAACCTGCTATTTTAAGCTGTTGAGATTCAGAGGTTTTGTTACTCTGGCAAAACACAAACCTATCCTGACTGTAGCACTCATATTCTCACCACCTCGATTTATAAGAATGTTAACTTTCTTTATACTTGGTTCAGCTGGTTAAAGAAGAAAAAATATCCCAAAACATGTGAGTTCTTTTGTAGCTCCCATCTTCCTGGTTCTCTTCTTTCCTTCCTGCCAACTACTATGTCAAGGACAGTATGTCCAGGTTCTGTACACTTGCCCCGTAAGTATGATGTGTCTGGGAGAGTATGGAGTATTCTTCCACATTTCTAAAACATTGAGGAATGTTATAATACTGATTTATTCTGCAACTGCTATTTTTTATTCAACATTATTGGTTTAGATGTATCGATGTTGGTACATTAGTTTGAGTTCATTCACTCTAACTACTATATAATATCTCTCTGTATGAATATGTCACAGTTTATTAGGCATTTCCCTGCTAATGAACTTGAAAATAACTTTTCCTTCTTAGAAACAGTGATCCAGTGAATATCCTTACACAAAGCTCTTTGTGTATTTATGTAAGAATTTTTCTGGCTTGTATATCTGAGAGAAAAACTTCTGAGATATAAGGCATATTTAGCTTCAAATTTAGTAGATATTGCCAAATTTCTCTCCAAAATGGTTTTATACATTTATAGTTCTATCAGTTTGTTTGTATTTTGCTGTTGCTTTATATTGTCAAGCACTTTGTATTGTTAGGCTTTGAAAATTCTGGCCAATCTCATGGGTGTGAAATGACATGGCTTGATTTTTCAAATTTGCATTCCTTTGATTATTAGTGAAATTGAGTATCTTTCCATTTGTTTAAGGATCATTTCCTTTTCTGAGCTTTGCGTGTTGCTGTAGTCTGCTGATTTATTTCTATTTTCTCCTTCTTATGAATGCATAGATGTTTTTTCTCTTGTATTTCGGGTACTAATCCTTTGTCAGTTACATAAATTGTAGATGTCGTCTCTGCATCTGTGACTTACTTTTAATTTTGTTCATTGCCCAGTTTTCATTCCCTCTCAAGCCATCAGCTGCCTGCTTCTGCACACAGTTGGTTTTGCAGCTCATAGCAGCTACATGGAGAAAATTACTTGGAGGCATGTTTTGAATAAATGTTCTGTGACTCTAAATATCTGTAGGAGGTTAAGGAATGTGTTCTTATAAGCGAATCTGTGAAGGACCTTTTGCTTACTCAGGGCTCTCATTTGCTAATACAATTGTGTAGTGAAAGCAAAAGAACCAGATGTAAATGGAAAAAACCTTCGTCACTGAAGGTTGTTTGGGGCTCCTCAATGGCAAATATCAGAGGTGACTGGTTTTCCCCCGCGGTGAATCCTAGCGCGGTCTGCCTGGTTGTTTTGACATTTTGTAGACCTAGCATATGTAGGAGGGCACCTGAGAGGTTTCAGACCACACATACCTTGAAAAGTATTCACAAGGGGGTCATGATGGGAAGCCAGGGGACACAGCAGAAGATAAGAGAAAGCAGTGACTTGAAAATACTTTTACCTTTTCAGGGGGTGAGTTGCTTTAAAGCTTTGTTTATCTCTTGGTGCCTCAGCTAATCCCAAAGGAGAATCTCAGCTCAGGACCGGAAGTTCAAAGCACCCGAAAGGATGACTATAGCGGTGCAGCACTATTTACATCTCTTCTTACACGTCCCTCCATGCTGTCCCCCAGGGACCAGACCTGTGCAGGTGCTCTAGGGGGACTGAATGCACCATCACTCCCTAGGAAACCAATGGGTTTAGCAGGAATGGAGCTCTGGGATCAATTAGGTTGGTTAACTACAAAGGCAAGGAGTGAACCTTAGAGTTGTGGCTTAGGAATGACTTGCTGAGGAAAGAGTTGATGTTCTCAAGTGGAACCTGAGAAGATGACCCCAGCCTTCTGGTTGACCAGCCAGAGAAATGAGCCTCGGGAGCCAGGACACACCTTCTGTTCCATTTCACTCACTTGAGTGGCAAATTCTTTTCTCCCTCACAATCCTCTCATCTTCAAAGGGAATTCATTAAGCCCTACCATGCCATCAGCACCTGGCCAGGTGTGGTACTGGCCCATTAGGCGGACACAGGCCATAGCCCCAGGGAGTGTGCCAAATGAGGTGGAAGACTGCCACTGAAACCTATCGACATCCCCCGAGATTGTCCTGCGGCACTTTCTATAAACCCTCCGGCTGTTTCAACTATTATGTGGGACAGGTTCTTCCCTGTCCCCTGGCTTTCACTTGCTCTGTTCCCTTTGCTTAGAATGCTCTTCTCCTCTGTTTGCTCAGGACAACAAACTTGGGTGGAACTTTCTCTGACAACCCCAGACAGAATGAACCACCCTGAATTCCGTGTGTGCCAGTAGCACCTCCTGTCACAACACCCTGTGCTGGAATCATCAGTGTGTATTTCATGGATGCTCAAGTCCTTAATGATGGACCCTGTGGCTTCTTTTTTTTTTTTTTTGTGGGTACCAGGGGTCGAACTCAAGACCTCGCACTTGCCAGGCAGGCGCTTATGCCGCTGAGCTATCTCACCGGCCCCCCTGTGGCTTCTTGATCTTTGTTTCCAGGCTGTTATTGGTAGGTGCTCAGTAAATGTGTGCTGAATCAAGTGCAGTAAGCGAGGGACCCAGCTAGTGATTTTATCTGATTCTACCTTGTGGTATAACTGGAAGCAGGTCACATCTCTCTTAAGTTTTAGTTTCCATTTCTGTAAAATGGGGTGAGAGAGGCAATAATTAGAAAAAAGTGGCCTGTAAGAAGTTTTCTGGCCTTCCTAAGATTTTAAAATTCTAGTCTCCTGGTGAGAAACAGAGAATTTATTATAACTCTCCAAAGACCAGCAAGATATGCCATTTATTTATGTCAAAGAGCCTAGTGTTTCCCTCTCACTTCCGGTGTGTCATCTTCTTGAAAAATTCACAGTTTGTAAATTCTCTGACTAAAGTTTAAAGAGGTTTGTGGGACCGACTTATTGGTTATAGGAAGTGTGTAAATTTTATCTTCCCTGGGGAATAAAATCGTTGGGTTAATTGATTCTTTGAAAGGTATTTCTGACTGCATATTCTGATGACTTTCTTGGCTTGGATATGTATGGAAGAGCATCAGTGTGTGGCTGTGTATGTCACCCCATGGTCCCTCTTCCTGCTGCTCTCAAGACTCACTTGCCACACCCCAAGGTGTCTGCCCCATGAGACCCAGGAATTTCCTATGCTACTTCTCCATCCTCGGAGTTACAGGTTTGGGATTCCCTACACAGAGAGAGTTGAGTATCCCTCACATTTCACAAGCTGCTAATAACACCCAGCTACAACCTTAGAACTTCCTAAGCAGTGCACGAGGTAAGGCGGGAAGAGGGTTATTACAGGGCTGTTTTGCAGATGGAACTACGACTCACAGGAGCGACTTGCATGAGATCACAGAGTTAAGCAGATCTGAGTCTGTCCTAACGAGACTCGCTCAAGCCCCTTTGATTCTCAGTGTTCTCAACTGTACTGACTCTTCGAAAAATCATTTAGATTGCTGCCTTATTGACTGGCTGCACGTGGGCCTCTGGTCCGATGAAGCCAGAAGCAGATGAATTCTACTAGAAGGAGAAAAGCGGTCCTCCTCCACTACTGAGACTGTGGGACAAAGTGACTGCATTCATTAGTAAAGAGGGAAGTCAGATTAGTGAAAACTGTCCCTTTGGTGGTTTCTATCATTAGCATCTCACTATGCCAGTAAATGAGCTGTTACAGCCTGAAGTAGGGCCTCCTGCGAGCTGAGAGGATCCCAAGCTATAAGGAACTGTGGGGGTACCTCACAGGAGTTCCCCCTTTTAACTCTACAAAGGCAGCAAGAGGGAGAACAACCTACTACAGCACCTCTCCGAGACTCAGGTTTTGTGTCTGTGAAATGGGGATAATAAATCCTCCCCAGCTTGCTTCAGAAAATGGACGTGAGTGTCACGTATTATGGTGGAGGTGACAGGGCCCTAGAATCTGAAAGTGCTGGGTGAAAATTAGGGAGCCTTATTTCACTCTTCTTATCCTACTTTCGAGCTATCTTTGTGGAGGGAATTGGGCCCAGCCTTGTATTCTTCTCCTAAAAGTGACCCATGAAATGAAAAGTGACCATGAAATGGGATTTCATGCACCTATCGAGTGTGAATAACCACAGTCCCTGCAACGTATCTGTCAGATGGCCAAAGAAGATAATGTTGATAGTGGCTGCGAGGGCATTTCTAAATTACAAGTATTGCTATTATTATTACACATTCTTTTTCTTCCAAGCTAAGGGCATCTGTGAATAACTTGAAAGGAATTTACCAAACCCCTCTATGAGGCTATTCTTGTCCTGGTCCTGCCTGATCCTGGCACTAACATTCTCCCCTTGGCTAAGAAGCAGGAGAAGGGCTGGGTTGGAGCTTACCTGGTTCAGTTTTCTTCCTTGTACCTTTTGGCTTCTCCTTTTGAGTCTATGGCTCAACTTTTCTGTAACAATCTCTAAGTTTCTGACTACATTTTTTATCTAGATACTCTGAGGTCATCTCAAACTGCACTTGATACCTTCTCTTTGAAATTGGCCCTTGCCAGAAAACCTCAGGTTGTTTAGATTCTGCCCCCCACCCCAGGTCACACCCAATCCATTCTGGAGAGTCCATCTCTTTGATTTCTTTGGAATCCTCATCACCATTGCTTTAGTTCAGGCCTTGTCATCTCTCACCTAAACTATTGCAATGGCTTCTTAACTTGCCTTCTTGTTATTTCTCCCTGTCTCTGTGCTGCCTCTCTGGAAACTCATGTATTAAAAAAAAAAAAAAAAAAAATGCAAACCTCATGTTTCTAAGAATCATCCAAAGGCTGCCTGTTGTTTCCAAGGTGAAATCTACACTTGGGACTGGGCAGATGAGGACTTTCACTTGCTAAGTTCTAATCTCACCTGTTGCCAGACACCTTGCAAATTCTCTGTTCCAGTAACACAGGCTCCTTCTGTCCTCAGTATACAGCATGGCTCATCCCCCGAGGTCTACACAGGGAAGATACTTTGCATAAACCATTCCTTCTGCCTGGAAGTCCTTCCTTTCTTGCAAACCTTGTGCCCTCCCATTGTGGGAAGGCTTCCTTGTCCCCTTGCAATGGCCATCATAATTAGGTCCTCCTTCCTCTGTATGCCCTAATCGCTGTGTGTATCTTGGTTATACTTATCATAGGATGCTGTGACTGCTTACTTTCTGAACCCTCCAAGAATAAAGACAGAAACAGAATCTCACTCATCCTAAATCTCCAGCTCCATACATGCACCTGATACAGTGGGAGCTTGATAAGAATTTTGTTGACAAAACAGGTGGGTGAAGTGATAAAATACTGTTTTACAGGAGGCAATAAGGTTGAGTTTGGAATATGTTCATTAGTGGTACAGGGACAACTGGTGTTGTGTTGGTCAACAGAACTGTTCCTTTAGACCACAATTCTGGAAGACTGAGTGGGTAGATAACATTTTAGGTAAACCTGTTGAAAGCATCTCTCTGTATTGGCCAACGGCAGGAGCCGTGCGCCAGACTGACTGATCTGGCTGTTTCGTGGGACTTTAGCTACTGGCGTTCTGTGTGCTTGACCCAAGCAGTAATATTCTATTAAAGGAAGGAAGAATCCTGACCGGAAAGTGAGTACAGTCAGGATTCTCTTAAGAAGCACTGCTTTCTATCAAGTGCCTGGCATAGAATCAATAGAAAATCCCTTCATTCCGTCATGTTTCATATCATGCAGAGATTTTGTCCGGTTTGCTTGTAACTGAATTAACTGGGGTACTTTTCTGCAATGCAGATTTCCCAGGTCCTGTGGTCTCAAAGGTGGCCTCCAAGTCAGCTGGGAAAGTCGTTCAAGCAGACGCCATCACCTGGCTCCTCGGTGGTAAGGTTAAAGCTCCAGACTGACACAGCTTGAGCGGGATCTTGATTTTCATTTGTTTTTGAAGTACTGGGGATCAAACCCAGGGTGGTATTCATGCTGGACAAGCACTGTACCTCTGAGCTATACCCCTAGCCCTTGGATCTTGTTTTCAGCCTCCACGGATCACTGATGTAAAGGTTCATGGGCAGAAGCAGTGTGCAGTGTCCCCAGGCCCTGTACAATAGAGCTGCTCCGCAGGCCCCAGGGGTTGTTCTCCTCATGTCACACTGCCGCACTGGAGCACAGCTGTACTCAGAGGAGACACCGTAGGGGCTTCCACCCCCAAGACAGGATGCAAATTCCTATTCAGGGCTTGGCCAGTGGTAATTATTATGAATCATGAAGTCAAGTAATCAGTTTGAAGGAAATGATAATAATAATTCCGTAGTAAGTGGGATTTTTCTGTTTTCAAATCTCTTGCACCTGCATTATTTGCACTGATTCTACAGCAGCCCCTTAAAAAGACCAGATCAGTTCCTAATTTATAGGTGAAGAATCTGAGACTCAGAGTAGGCAAGTGACTTGCACACCTGCGTAGATAGGACTGCTTACCCTCAGGTTTTCTGATTCTATTTTCATGCTGTGTTCCATTCTATCTTGCTTGCTTATCTCTTAAGCCATCACATTTGAAAGTTGAGGATCATTTCTTAGGGTCAGACATTATTTAAGGGCTTCACAATGTCCACAACATTTGCAATTATGATTTACTAAAAAATGCCAAGTCCAAATTTAAATAAAAACAAACATTTCCATTTCTGGATTATTAGAGGAGTAGACTCAGTGGAGTTAAAACTCGAATCACGTGTATTAAGAAGGAACCTAAAGTACATTGTAGCAACCCAAGCTTTCACAAAAGTTCCAGTGGTAAGCTGGGGCTACAGCTGGCTTGCACCTACATGTGTGAAATAGCAGTGGGCATCTTTTCCTCACCCTATGGTTATTGATGTCACATTGATAGCTTGAAACCAATCAGCTGTGGTGCAAATATTTACACAACAGAAATCAGCAAATCTTATAATTCAGGTCCTCTTCACCACCACAGGGACAGTTGTTAAATATTTACCAGCATGCAACTGCTTGGAGCTAGCAGTGGCTGGCACAAAGTAGAGCGCAAAAGTTCTCCTCTGTCATCTGCATGGGACCACTTCAGCATTGATTTTGCCTCTAACCACAAGTCATACCCCAGTGCCATTCCCCAAATGGGAGACTCTTTCCATCTGAGCTTGCAAAATCAGATTGATGGGTTTCCATTAATAGTTTCTTGCATTTATATACTTTGCAAAGTATTTCCACATCCCTCATCGCTTTAAGCTTCATTGGATCTATGGGGCAGATAATCATCTCCACTTGGTAGACAGGAAGGTCCAGGAGATCTGACAGGTGCTGTGACCACTCTTAGGGTCATAGGATTAGTAAGTAGCAGACAGGGCTTGAACTGGATCTTTAGACTCTTTATTCTGTGCTCTTTCCCCTCCACCAGCTGCTTCCTTCTCCTAGGACATTTGTGATGGCCTAGGGTACAGAGAAGAGATGACTGGCAGCAGTGTTAGCATTGTTCTTAGTACTTGATGAAAAAGGACAGACATGGTAGTTTGTGAGTATCTACACCTTGCTGCCCACCCTACTTATCCGGGCCAGGCAAAGAGTGTACTTCATCCTCCTTTGTCTTTGATCCTCACTTCACTTCCATTAAAAACTTTTACGAGGACCTGTGCTCTGCGGTCCTGCTCTCAACAGGAATTTGGAGCCTCCTGAATGATCCAGCATTAATGCTCTGCTTTTCCTCTTGCACAACCCCCAGCCTTACTGCTGCCCAGTGATGTATTGATTGGTAAGCATTTCACAACACATTTTCAAAACATGCTGAAGGTCAAGAATGAATGACTCACAGGCAATAACATTTCTTTCTGCCTCAGTCCCTCTGTATTACATTAGTTAGGCCAACCAGTGGGAGTTACTAAAGAAACTGAGGCAAAAGTTAACCTCATCCAACTCTGGCCAGCAGAATTATTAAGTGGCTTGAAAAAGGAACTCATGATCTGAGTGGTGGTTGATCTGCTGAATCATTTTGGCTTTTAATACCAAGTCTCCTAAAGAGTGTAAGAAGGGAAGGAATTAAGGGATTTCAGTGTTCATTCTACTGCCTGTAGCAGAGCAGCAGAGAGATACTCAGCTGAGGTAAAAGTTTAGGTGACAGTGGAGAATGTCACTGCTCTGAGAGTCTGTGATTCTACATTAGCACTTTAGGGCTCAAAACCATAACCCCTACCCCCAATCCAGGCTTGTAGATAATGACTCAGCTCTCTGCCTGAGGCCATACAGACCTCCCTGTGGGCCTGGGGAAGAAGGTCTTGGAGCTTGAGAAGACTTCCAGACCTGAAACAAGAGATCTGGATCTCAGCTTTGCCACCTGCTACCCGGATATTCTGACACGTAACTCAGCCTGTTAGCACCTCAGCTTCCTCACCTGGAAAAGGAAACCTGTTTTAAAATGACTGAATGTGTGGGAGCTTCTTTGGATTCAAACTTAATACATGGAAAGACCTACAGTATCATTCCGCATGGACTAATAGAAAGTGTTTGGGGAAAAGAATAGCAAAGTGTTCATTTCTTCTTAGTTTTTATAGGCAAGTTTTGTTCTGACTTTTTTTTTTTTTCTCCTTAAGAATAATCTAATTTACAGAATTAAAGTTTCTGAGTGCCTTGTCTAGAACAATCTTGGGACTGGAAGTTTCTTAGTGGTTCCACCTAGGCTTTTATACTTTAAATATCTTGAAAGTCCTTTCATTCCAACATAACAAAATTGCAAAAATAGAAAGTGTGTTGAAGTCAAGGTAATGAGTGTTGCTTGCACCTCTGTGCTGCCACCTTCACCTTCCCTGGCTCCTTGTCCCCGCATGCATCCTGTATCCCACCTCCCCAGGCTGCTGCAGGCAGTGATGCAGCATCGCTCCTGACTAAAGGATGAGCCAGTAAGAAAGGAAGTAGATTCAGTTATGTAAAGCACATTCTGGTTAAGGAAAGGCAAGCATGTGTTTCTGCTTCACTGAAATTGCTTTTTTTTTTAGTCCCTCGCCAGTCTGTACTCTCATCAGGACATGTCAGAACATCGAGAGACCTTGGCAATCACAGTTTCCACCTCTTCTTTTTACAAATCAGCAACCTAAGGCTCACTGTAGAGAAGTGGCTTCCCTGGGGCCACACTTGCGGCAGTCAGGACTCAGGGACCGGTCTCTCGACTTCTCCATTGCACCAGACATTGAGAGAACACAGAGAACCCAGGAGAAGAAAGAATGAAATAAGTGGAGTATCTTAGGCTCCTAGTTTTCAATGACATTTTTATGATTAGAAGCAATGATTCCTCAAAGACCATGGTAGCTAGCTTGAATGAACTTACGTAATACACATCACAGAACATGTGTCATCAAACACCTACCAGATCTGGGTGTTGGCACCAAAGCCTCTTTCATTGTCAAAGAAAAGAGAGGAGAAAGGAACTTGGCTGAACAAAGCTGGCAGACGTTTTTACTAGAAAATTCAGAGGTAATTTCTAGAGGAATAGAAACACATTTTCAAAGTCTTTTATACTTTATTTAAATGTGACTGGGTGAATTCAGTAGTTAAGCAAGAGATGAACATGAAGAACTGGGTGCCTAGGGCTACTCCCAGGTTTCTAACCTTTCGGTCTGCCTTGGTTACAGAAGCCTGGAAATGACAGGCCCAGAGGTTGTCCTGAGAAATGTCTGAGTTCACTGAACTCCATCTAGACCCCCGTAGAAACATATCTCATGAGGCTCTTGGCTCTCCCTGGAATCTCTTCTCATTACAGAACACAACCAGAGTCAAAGAGACATGGGCCATTTATCAGTGAAACCAAGTCCATCCATACAAAGAGGATGGCCTGCGTCAGAGGTCGGCCTACATCAACGTGATGGTGCACTTGCCAAAATACATGGCCACTTCCTTTTGGCTACCCACAAATTTTTGAACTGTGAGATCTATTCTTTTATTTACTCGTTTCATAGTTATAATTGGGAGGGCATTGGACTAGAAAACCTGTCACACTCACAAGCATGACTAACTCTTTGAACCTACTTTCCTCAAACCTAAGAGGCTATTTATTATATATCACGTAGATGTCACCTACTTGTTAGGAGCAAAGTTTAAATCCAGCTGTGAGTGTGAAGGATTGCCACTACTCTCCCCTGCCCAGTGGTGTGCAAAGGGGTGTCCCAGAAATGCAAGAGATTGTTCCTCTTCTCCAGGAATTTACAACTCACTCAAACAATGCAGATACATATCACCCCTCAAGGCTGTGAAATATTTGCTACTTCATTGATGACTAAAGGCCTTGAGCCCACTCGTTTTGCAGAGAAGAGGGAGATCATCAACAGAGTGGAGAACTGGAGGAGGAGGGGAGGCCCAAACCATGTGGAGAAGTGGACAGAGAAGATGGAGGTCTTTGTGGTATGGCATGACTACATCAACTGGTATGGGGTTTCCTCAGGGGACTGGATAGGCGAATCTGCTTGGGGTTAGAGATCCAAGTCAGGCTTGAGTTAATATATTTACATTTTTGAGGAGAGTTACAGGCAAGTGAGAGTCAGAGCAGCTTTCAAACCAATGCTAGGTGATGTTGAAATGCTCACCGGAGAGGGCTAATATACAAAGGATGGGCTGATGGAGACATGTGGGAGGGTAGAGAGCTGCTGCTGGAGTCCTCATGAGGGACGATGAGCTTCTGGACCAGACCAATGGAAATGGAGAAAGAGTTACATGTAAGTGGAAGATCATTCTCTTTGCAGGGGAAGGACAAGTTAATGTTAGCCTTTCATCCTCTCTTTGGAACTAAACTTTGGGATGTGAGTTAAATTGAGCAAATACGGGGCAGGAAAAAAAAAGAGGGAACTTCTATATGATACCAGAAAATGCTTGAAAACACACATTGTCTTTAACAGTGCCTATTTGTCTATCAGGAAGCATGTGCTGCCTGATCTGTGTAATCACAGTTTATCAGAGCTGGACAGCATCATAAAGACTACCTGGTCACACATGTTGTTCATTGAAGAATTTCTGCTCCAACATCCTCAGCAGCGGTGTTCAACTACCTCTTCTCAAATCTCTCTAAGGAGTCTCTACCATTCAAGGAAGATGTTGGGTATGTCCATGGGTATGTTCACATGTTGGGTATGCTTATGGCTTCACAAGTTTAGTTTAGCATTTTCCGGACTGGCTTTCTTATTGGCCCCCAGCGTCATACACAAGCCTTCAGCCTCCCCTTAGAAGTTCTTAATTCTGTCAGGTAGCTGAAGATGCAAGTCCTCTCTTCCTGAGTTTTCTTTACTATCCCCATTTATAAATTACCCATTCTGTTGAGTAAATAAAGTGCTTTGAAATTTCTTCAGTTCTACTTTTATTTATCACTTTACCCAAAGACAAGATAAGTGGATCCTGAACCTTACAGGAAGACGGGAGGGCGGGGGGGAGGGAGGGAAGGAGAAGGGAGAAGAGGGAAGGGAAGGGGAGGGGAGGGAAGGAGAAGGGAGAAGAGGGAAGGGAAGGAGAAGGGAGAAGAGGGAAGGGAAGGGGAGGGGAGGGAACAGGAGGGAGGGGAAGGAAAGGGAGGGAAGGGGGAGGGGAGGGGAGGGAAGGGAAGGAAAGGGGGGAAGAGGAGGGGAGGGGAGGAAAGGGGAGGGGAGGAAAGGGAAGGGGAGGGGAGGGAAGGGAAGGAGAGGGAATGAGAGGGGAGGATTATGGGCTTCTTATTTACTTCAACTGGGGATTTTCTTTGCTCTTGTACAAAAGTCAGGTGAAAACTTATTTCACCTGTTTCCTTTTCCAACTAGTCAGTTGGATATCTTTCCAGGGATTTGGTGTGAGAAATCAAATCCTGTCAGTGGGAAGTATGACAAGATTCAGAATAATCTTGCCAATAGCAAAGCAGCAGGGTAAAGTTAGGTCAGTTAAAAAGGGCAGCCTATATGAAGTTTAAATAGACGCACTGTATATTTAGAGCAGAAAAGAGCTTCGGTCTATAGCAATCAACATTAATAAAACAAAACAAAACAAAAGAAAGAAAGAATAATATTAATGAACAACCAGGAAAACCCTTGGATAACTTTCCATTTTGTAGATACCATTAAAGCAAAAGAATCTGTTTTTTTTTTTCCACAAAGTAAATGCTCCAATATTTGCACGAAAACTATTACACCTAAAAAATGCTGCCAACAAACCAAAGTACCACCAAACGAGAGAGAATTATGAAAAATGGGATCGTCCCACTATTTTTGGAACATATTAATTGATACAGAGGAAACACGAGAGAGAGAGACGATCTGTATAAACACATCATTGCCCTAGGGTAGAATTCATTGTTGCCTAAACAAGTTACATCGCTGTGTCTGGTTCAGACAAGGGAGAATGTCTTTAGCACTCACCTTAAGAGTTTAGAAAAGATCATCATTAGGAGGAACATAGGCGATGTATCGTCAGATCAAACAAACAAGCAAGCAAATAGAAGCAGGTCATTTTTCTCTTTTTGGCACTGTGTGGGACCATATGTTTCCAGAGATGGGAATTTAAAAATAGCTTGTCACACAGCTCACACTGTAGCCCTGGGACATGATGGGGGTGGGAAGGATTGCCTCACACATAATAACAGTGACACTTCACTTTTATAACCAGCCCTTTTTTGAGAGTAACCAAGAGTACTCTTCAGTTAATTTCTTTTTTTCTTTTTAAAAAAACTAACCTTCTGGATACCTTTGTAAGGGGAGTAAGGTGGTATAATTCTTCTTATTTTACAGAGGCAACGGTTGAAGCACCCAAAGGTGAAGACGCTTACTTAGGATCGCAGAGCTATTAGATTATCTTTACTGTTCAAAAACACAAGGTTGCCAGCTGCAGCAACATTCTGAGCACGTGTGATCTACAAGTTCATAGGATGTTGCACAAAAAAAAGAGAGAACGTTGCTCCCCAGTGCCTCTATTTTGAAACGTGCTGGCTTTCATGGTAAGCTTTTCAACAGTTTCTAATTTTAAGGCAAATTGCTTATAAGTCATGGTGACCTATATTTGCTGACATTTGAAATCAAAATCTCACACCAGCAAATGCCTTAAATTTGCATTTGGTGCCATCTTACAGAATTGTCATAATAATGTAATTTTTCACAGCTCCAGAATTCCTTCCACTTGAAAATGGTTTTACATTCACCGTCTCCGTCAGAACTGGGTAACAAGCTGTAATTTCAGCTGGGCGGAATTACAAGAGGGAACAGAGGCTTGCGGTGTGAGAGAACCTTCCCATCTGTTAATTGCCACAGAAACTGACCACGACCCAGGTCTTCTCTCTGCGTGTCTGGGGTGCTTTCCTGCCAGCCACTCTGCCTCCTAGGTCTAAGTAATGTGTTAGACTTGGCTGCACAGTGAATCTGCTCAAGAGCCACTTGTCCCCCAGTTTGGTGCTAGATAATCAGTTTCTAATTGGCTACGTAAGCCTGAAAGTGGGACTCTAGATATGGCGGGAACCAGGCAAAATCAGTAATGGCTTCCTTGTTGGGGGAGGAAAGCTCTTGGCATACTGATGGGTCCCGGCAGGTGGTTTAGATACATGCGCAGCACAGTGATGTTGAGTGGCCGGCTAAGCTAAATCCTATTCCAACCCTAGAGCTTCTGCTCCGTGGTATAACGGAGCTACAATGCCCTAAGTTCCCCTGTGGCTTTCCTCCTTTAATGTACCTAGCAAAACCCCAGTCCCGGTGAAATGTAATGTCTCTCACTGCTCCTTAGCTTGCACCCAGGCCACAGAATGTCATTAAAAATATAGCAGACCATGCTGACTGGTTTCCTTTAAATTTGTGATCATTGGACAGGTGAGATGGCTCAACGGCATAAGCGCCTGCCTGGCAAGCATGAGGTCCTGAGTTCGACTCCTGGTACCCACATTAAAAAAAAAATAAAAAATAAAAAATAAAAAATAAATTTGTGATCATAAACTTCTAAGAGACCCTGCCAGAGGGTCCTACAACATTTCTAGAAAATTCTCTCTCCATCTCTGGATCGGCTCTTTCAGATCCTTGACTCTCTCCTTAAATGTCCACCATGTTCCATCCTTTCCTTTTGTTAGGATGATGATGTTTCTAACAGATAATCCTTTCATCTTTCCACCACCAACTCCTTAACCCACCTGCATCTGTACCCACTTACACTGCCTCCCTCTTATGACAGTGGAGGAAGCTCCATAGCCTCTAAGTTCACCCCTTTCATTTGTCTTCTGAATCCTGTCTCCTTTTCTGTAGTTCTCCACTGCAACATCAAGTTCTTTTCATCAAGTTCTGTTGCATCTATTCCATCAATGTAGAAATATACCTTTATAACAACCATTAAAAAAAAGCAACTTCCCCTTGACCCTACGTGTTTCTCCAGCCGCTGCCCTGTTTCTTTGATCCATCAGAAAAAAAAAAGAAAAAAATTATAGAGTAAGAGCTACATTTCTCATGTCCACTTCTCCAGTTCCCATTCTCTCCTCAACTCTGCTCTGATTTTCTTCTGACCTGTCACTCCATTTAAACAGCATTAACAAGGTCACCAATGACCTACATGTTTCCAAAGCCAAAGCATACTCAACTGACTATTCAGCATAATTTTACATGGCTCTTACTTTAAACACTGTATTCTCTAAGCTTCTGGCATTGCACACTTACCTGGTTTGTGCTAACATTTCTGTCTCCAGTATAGCCCTTCTTCTTTTACACCAAATTTTGGAGTGCTCTGGGCTTCTATCTCTATTCTGTATATACTCTTCCTGATGAACTCTCTGTCTCCTATGGTTTAAAAATACCATCTATATGCAGATAACTCCAAATCTCCGTCTTTAATGGATATATCTACTGAGCTCCTGACTTGATAACCCTGCTTTTGTATATAATGGGCATTTCATAAAAAACATTGATTACTCTTTCTCCAGTTCCTCCTTTCCCAGACTATTGGTTCTCCATCCTTAATTCCTCCTCTTCATGTCTTCCCTGTTGCAGTAATTGGTATTCAGCCTTCTAGCTATTTGTTCAAGACAAATAACTATGAGTCATTCTAATTTTGTTTATTTCCCTGAAACCTCATGTGTACTCATTCATCAAGTCCTATGACTTTACATCTAAAATACTTGTCAATTTGGCCTCTTTCTCACCACCTTCTCTGCTAACTATCTTATTCCCATCTATCCTGTCCACATTTTTGCCCCCTGTAGTCAGCTTCTCATGTAGCCACTGGACTGATTTTTCTAAAGCCGTAATTGAAATGTCACCTCTCTGTTCAACCATCCCACCATAAGCTCTAATGTCCTACATGATCTAGCAATCCACCCGGCATCATCTCCCTCTGCTCTCTATCTCATCCACAATGTTCAGGAGTCTTTCTTTCCCTCACACTTGCCAAACACTTTCCAATCTGATGAACTTTGCACTTGCTTGTCCTTCAGTTTGGATGTTTTCTTCTAGATCTACAATGGCTTCTTTCTCTTGTTGTTCAGACCTCTTTACAAATGTTGTTCCCTTAGAGCAAATTCATGTGATCAATGTGTATGTATCACTTCTTTAGGACCAAGTAAGTAAGTACCCAGCTCTCACTGGAGAAGTGGTTTTCAGTAAGTTAGATTTTAGTGATTAATACTCTCAACTTTTGCAGTGAGGCAATATAAAAACTGAATTTGAAATTTGTCACTACCTTGTCTCTTGTGGTTCCTGAAGATATTCTTTACTGTGTCACTGAGTGACCTTTTTCATAAAACCCCATATGGGGAATTCTTTTAGGTCTACATGTTAGAAGTTTTCTTTCCCTTGAGGAATTAGTAATGACACACTGATTTCTTTTGTTTTGATTTTGGCTTTTCTAACATGAAGCTCAGAGCCAAAATTTTAGCTGATTCATTGCAAATGTATAAGATTGCATGGACTGGTTTTCTGTCTAGAAAGTACTGCCCAGTAGAACTTGCTACAATCAAGGCAATAGTCTGTATCTGCAATGGCTAATAAGTAGCCATTAGCCACATGTGGCTATAAAGTTCTTCAAATGTGGGTAGTGATCTGTGGAATTAATTTTAAATTTTATTTAATTTTCATTAATTTAAATTTAAGTAAACATGTGTGCCCGGTAGCTACCACAGTAGATAGCATGGGCCTAATATCCATGGGTCTATTTTTCCCCCTCATGGGTCTGTTTTTAAGATATTGGATTGGTGTTCATTTTTATGTACTCCTTATTACTCATTATTGTATTTCCTATAAGATGCCCCAGTCCCTTGTAGCTGGAGGGGGATAAAAGCAAGCAAGCAAGCACATTTAAGCAAGTAATTGACTGCAGGCAATCAGCATGTTCATAGCTTGGGTAAAGTGTTTAGAGTAGGCAGACTATGAATCTTAAATCCAGTGAAGCTCTGTGGAAAGACCACCAGCATCAATGCTGAGATCTAAGTTCTAATCTTCGCTTTGCTATTAAGGATGCATGGCTCTGAGTGAACCAAGGATTTAGTATGCTCATGTGTACAATAGGACTTGTGGATGGGTTGCCTGATATCTTTGGCATGTAGGATGCCAGGTGTGCAGCCACTGTACTCATTTCCATGTCTTCTGAAGCTAAGAAACCTGGCTGTTGTCCTCCTAATTGAAGTATGAGGCACATAGAGCAGCGATCTCCATCAAACCTGTGGTTTAAGTTACTGGTAAACTAATTTAAAACCAATGGAAATAGCCCTATCTTCAGGAACTTGAATGCTTTTAAAACAGAATGAGATCTCATGCTCTTTTGTATAAAAAAGCACAACATTGAAATGAGAACACTTGGGTTCTAGCCCTAGCTTAACTGTTAATTTGTTGCATGACATTGATCAAAGTTCCTCTTCTCGTCAATAAGATGATTGGACCAGATGACCTTTAATTTCCTGTCTGATACTGGGCTTAGAACAGCTAACACTAACTGAGTGCTTAAGAAGGCGTTGAGGTACCTTACCCTGCTCAGTCCAAGGGAAGTTGAGAATAGTGTTATTTCCATTTCAAAGGCGGAAGAAACTGAGCTGTTGTGTTTCCTGAAAACACACATTGGTTAACGCTGGAGTCTCTACCTGAATCCCTTGACCTATCTGGCTTTCGGATCTCCTCTGCAATCTCTAGAATTCTTTTTCATAGGCCTGAACACCATTTTTTTTTTTTTTCCTGATTAGATGAGTGGTCGTCCTACTTGTGTAGGCCAGAGCTTTCCAAGTTGTCTTCTCAATCCTTAAAGTGACCAGGAAACTCTCAATACAGACAGAATTAGTGGGTAGGATGCCACCAGGCAAGAACAGCACTGTTCATTTGCCAGTGTGTTATACAACTAATACCACTCTTTAAGTGTGCTGTGGCATGAGAACTGTTGGGAGGTATGTGGGCTTAGATGTATGCCATGGCTCATTAGTAGGATTTAGCATGGATTCTTCACAAGTCATATCATACACATTTCAAAAGACTGCCACAAAGGGATAACTTATACCACAGATCTCATACGATCCAGAGCCCCTTTTCCCTCATCAGATTGGTAGTCAGAGCCATTTCCTTGGGAGAAAGGGCAAAGGAAACATAACTGAAATATCATCTTGTCTCTGCAGATGTCAGTAGCACTGGAGACCATGGTGGGAGAATCTGTCTGTCCTGGCTCTATCAAAGGCCACAGACCCATGCAAACCATCCAACTTTCTCTGAGCCACAAGCCTCCAGGTCACAGAAGCATGCAGGAAAGTGAGAGGAAGTGGAAACATGCAAGCAGAGGGCTCAAAGCAACGTGCTCACCACCAGAAAAAAAAAAAAAAAATAAAATAAACACATTCAGAAATAGTGTAACTGATATGCAAAGATCAAAACAAAGGTTTTAAAATATCTCCGGTGGTAAATGAAACAAGGTTGCAAATGTGTTGGGGTGGTTAGGTGAATGCCACACTGTTGCCAGCCAGGTTGTGGTGACCCCAGAACACAAGGGTATTTTGGGTGAAAATGTGGCACATCTTTGGGAGTGTGAAAGAGCTGAACTTATATAAGCAGAGTAGAATGGTCAAAACCAGAGGCTATAGCATATGGGGGATTGGGAAGATGTTGGTCAAAGGGTAGTTACTACCAATATATTTTAATGTTGAAAATTACTTAAAGAATATCTGTGTTCTTGTCATAAAAAGGTGATACATATGTTAATTAGCTTGATTTAGCCGACCTACAATGCATACATATATCAAAACATCATATGGTATGCCATAAATGTGTACAATTTTAATTTGTCAATTTAAAAAATAATACATAAATAAAGCAAATGTAGGTGGTGTAAATTTCTATTGCGATTCAGAGGCTGGTGTGCGCTCAGGAGCAAGAACCTGGGAGACCCTCACCCTGATCTCCTTCCTTACAACTTTCTTGCTGTTCTCTAGGGTTCTGCCCCATTTGGAGTCATGGTATTTGTTTCAGGGCAGGCCCCTGAGGCCCAAACAGGCCAGCGCTGGAGGCACCAGGTTGTCCACCCGACTTGGCTAGACAGCAAGGCTCAAGTTCTAGTTTGGAACAAATATTCCAGGGTTAAGGGCCAGGGCTGAGCAAACACAGGAAAGACAAACTCCCCAATCTTGCAATGTGAAATTTTGTTTCCTTTTAGTGTGTTGTGAAGAACTGTACAAGTGCACTCTCTTTGAAGGAAAAAGGTTGTATTTTGAAACTTGTTCCTGAAATGGGAAACCAAAATGTTAGTGAGGGCTGTTTTTAGCCTCTGTCTGCCAATTTAACCAATCCTAATAATAGTCTAAGGATCATAGAACATTTCCAGTACCAGAGAACCATCAGTCAGCAGCACAGATACCAAAGAGAGCATTTTCTCTCTACAGATCCTAATGGCCTCACTATTCTACCAAGAAATATGCGGGTGTGAATTGGGGTAGTGTGACAGAGGGGTGGCCTGGGCTTTGGAAATTAATTCTCTCTCACACAGGTCTTGCATTCAAACTTACAAAGCACTTTCACACCTTTATTCAGTGAGATGGGGTGGGCAGAGAGAGTAGTCAATATTTTCCACTGGAGAAATGTGAGGTTCCAAGGTGACATGACCCAAGGTTATGACTAGTGACCCACAGCACTGGGAATGTTCATTATAGAAATCCTGAGGAACAAAAAAAGGGAATGAGGCTCCTTCATTCTACACTTGAGGCATTCCCTCCCCTCCTCATTCTTCCTCCTCTGCTAACAAAGGGTACATTTAAGACTTTAGTGATGGAACAAAAGTTTTGTAGTTTTGAGCCAGTAGTTTTTCTTCTGTGTTTCTTACTTATTTGATCATGAGAAGGAAAATCCTACACTAGACTCTTTTTGAACCTGATGTTTGAACCTGATGCACCAATAGATGCATGTGACCAATCCCTTGCTTAGGTGTGAAACCCAGCCCTGGGCTGAGGCAGGAGACGACAGGTCAAGGCAGACTTCACTTCTCCCTGCCACACATTGATCTCTAGGGCCACAGAGCAGCATGGTTGACAAAACCAGTGGAATTTTAGTGGGAAGACTACACTGTGAGGTGGGGGTACTCAGGGTGTTGTAGTCAGGGTTTACAAGAGAAAGGATTTAATATAGGACACAAAATTTATAGAATTATTTTATAATATTTACCCAAAGAGTCAAATGCAGAAGAGTGTGGGAGATCTGTCCACACACTAGAGACCCAAAGAATCCAGCTAAGGGCCTGGATCCCACGGCAATGTCCTGCACGAGTCCAGCTGAAGACCTAGAGCCCACGATCATGTCTCATGCAATTTTGTATCAAGGATCTGCACTGGTAAGGCCCAAAGGTCAGTGATGGAAGCTAGGAAGTCTGTGCCAGTGGGATGAAGGATCTGTGCCCGCAGGCTGAGGGATCTGCACTGGAGCCAGGAAGCAATGCTCAAGGTAAGGACCAGAGCTCCCCCGAAAAGAACCACAGCCATCCTCAGCGACAGCGAGGACCCAAGCTCCTCCAATGATGCGAACAGTTGAGTTCGTATCAGGAAATCCTGTGTGACAAGCTTCTCTGGGAGAATCCACAGCATGCCATCTTCCCCTCCAGTTCTGCTTTTATGTTATGGCAACAATCCTCAGGTGGGCCTTCCATGCCCAGATCCACTCTGATTCAGTTCAGCTGGGTGTTACAAGTTGACCATTAGTTAATCCACCACACAGGGGTAATTTGGAAGGAAGTATCCTGAATGAAATAACACCGTAAAGGACAGGTGTGTGTTGAGGCATAAGGAATCAACAGGATAAAAGTCCAGAAATTTAAAAGGTGCACAGACATTGTGAGGAATTCAGATAACCCCATCAGGGTGAAGTGGTAAAATAATGTTGGGGAGGTACTTTGGGATCTTACAAAGTGAAGGGCTTTAAAGTCATTGAAACGCTGGAATTTTATCAGTGGAGTTGCTGAAGATGTGTGTGAATGGGAGAGTAATCCGAGAAGAAAGGGATTCCAGAAAGCTCCTTTTCTCTGGATATACAAGATGGATAATAAAAGGAGTAGCTGGCAGCAGATCTCAGAGAGCGATGAGCTCGGCAATACCGCTTTCCAACCTGTGTGTCCTTGGTTAGATCAGTTGTAGCTAGAGATACAATAAGGCGATTATCTCCTCTCTAATGTATGCACCTGTCCTGCCTGCCTTTCAGAGCGGTCCTGAACATCGAATGCAACGAGGGAGGTTACGATACTTTGTAAACCGTAAAACTATAGGACAAACACAGGAGACAATGATGTAAGCTGGCAGATGTAATGGAAGCAGAAGTTGGTTGGTGGCCCTGGGAATGAGTGGTTGGAGGGAAGGTTGTGTCAATGCCAGGTCTCCATTTCAGTAGCACTGTCCCTCTGGAAGGAAGTCCTGTTTTCTTCCCAGGACCTCTCAGTGTCACCTGGCATAGATGGAGTTAGCAGAAGACAGAGGCACAGCAAGTTAATAGTCAAGAGTCAGAGAGCAGAATCCCTGAGGTCTCTAGTAATTTCCTCAAGGGTAGAAAAAAATACAATGCCAGCTCTTCAGCCTTGAGCCTGAAACCAAAAGAAACAGCTAGACTGCTGTTTTGTACTGTTGCTGAGTAACTGTGACGGGCAAGGAAGAATCAGTTTGCACAAAGTAATTGCCAGTTTAGGTGTCGCACAAGGTGCAAGCAGAAGCCAGCACAATTATCCAAGGAGCTGCTAGGGGAAGATGGGCCTTGGCCTTGTGGTGGAGAAGGGTTAACACAACCACAGGATGAAAACTGCTGAACTGAGACTAGGTTAGGGGGGTTGGAAGAGAACCATCTGGGCTTTCAGCCAGCCCTGGGCTTCAAGTGGGAGCATTTCGTAACCTCCTTTCTTCATGGGTTATATCTTTAGATTGAATAAGCCGTGGGGGCATCTCGGGATAGTGGAAAGTGCATGGGACTCAGAGCCAGAGCGCTGCATGGCAGGCCTGGCTCCATCACGGCCTGCTGTGTGACCCTTCCCCTCTGGGCCAGGGTTAGAATAGACTGGATGACTCCGAGGATCCTTTCAGACCTACAGCCTTGGGAACTGTGGGGCAGGCCCGGCCTGTCTTTTGAGATTATAAGGCAGAGATGACAGCTACTGTGAGTCAGCTGACCTACACCCTAGAGCAACTGACTTCTGTGAGCAGGATTTAGCTCTGGCCACGATGGCAACATGGGGAATTTCAAATGAGGTCATCTCGGGGCAGAGATAATTGTGCATCTGTTGACCAAGGCTCGTGGATCAGATGAATCACAAAGCTGGGACCCCTCTGAGTTCGTGTTCACCAAGCCATGGAGTTCTGTGTAACTAAGAGAATTCCCCTAATCAACATCGTGTCCAGGGGCAGCATCGTCCCTTTGAGCTTAGGACAGCATAAACCACAAATCATTTCCCTCCCACTCCCATTTCCCCTCCTCTAGTTTTAAAAAAATAGGACCCTACACACACACACACACACACACACACATGCATCCCATCTCCTTTCCCAAGAAGATTCTCAGTGATAAATGCACTTTCTGTCTTGGATTCAGTTGTTGCTCTTTCTGGTGAATATCAACATCTCAGGTCCAGGCATTGGGAGGCACGATGTTAGGGCGCGGAGACAAAGCACACCAAGCTGGGAATTGGTCCCTATGGCGGCCCGGGCTGGACTGTGTGTCCGCGGAGTGACCTGCTCTATCCTACTTCCAAAAAGGAGCTTCGTTCCTCCACAGCAGTTCAGGAACACCAGGGAACATCTCTGCCCTGCTTACAGGATTCAGAGGAACGTTCAAATGAAAGAACACTTTACTGGGCAGCTACAACATGGTATGATCAAAATATATGGTCAATGTTTAATTTAAAAATTTATTACAGAAGGGCTGGTGATATAGCTCAGTGGCATAAGCACCTACATGGCAAGTGTATGGTCCTGAGTTCGACTCCCGGTACCTACATAGGAAAAAAATTTATTACAGTAAAAGGCACATTTCCCTTAATCCCACTACAATAATGTGCCTCACTTCAAATGCACATACCCCATCATTCCTGTCATTTGATGGAGCATTTCTGAAGTCCTCTTTCGTGAGAGTCTTTAGTTGCACCATCCTGGCTGCCTCAACAGCAGGAACTGATTTAAACCATGTTTCATGGTCATTTTGATTTTGGGGAAAAGCCAGAAGTCCCATGGTACCAGATCTGGTGAATGAGATAGATGAGGATGCACTGTAATGTTTTTAGTGCCTGCCTTTCCATTGGATGGCGCCTGGCAGCAGTATTCACTGTGGCTTTTCAATCACACCGGGTAAAGATACTCAGCAAAGGGGACTTCCAGAATTGCTTCAGCAAGTGGCCATAGTGGTGGGATAAGTGTGTTCAAAGTGAGAAGGAATACTGTGTGTATGTGCGTGGGGGGGCGGTTTAATGGCAATATTTACTATAATAAATTTTAAAATTATTTAATATTCACTGTAGCTTTGGATGGCAGCTGGTAAGTGGCAGGATCCATTTTTTAGATAATCAAAGGGTCCAGAGGTGGATCAGCCACAGCCATTGCTTCCAATGAGGGAGACAGGCTAAGTGGGCGAGTCACTGTAATACCCTGTAGAACACAGGGAAGACTAAAGTTACAAGAAGATTTCAAAGAAGGAGGACTGGAGCTCAGAGAAGGCTTGGTGGAAGAGATCATGTGAGATAGAATGATTAGCAATATCAGGGCTATTTTGATGATTGTGATTAAAGCTAACTTTTATTGAGTGTTTATATGTTCAAAATACTGTGCTATGCCTTTGTATAGTATCTTAGTTCCTCTTTATGAAAATCCTCCTGTCTTAGATAGTATTATTTTGTAGATGAAGAAAGTAAAGCTCTGCGAGATTAAGTAACTCTCCCAACACCACCCAGAAAGTAAATGATTACAATCCGTGATTTCTGTGCAGGTCTGGAGGTGGATAACCTTAGTGGGAAATAAAGAGAGCCAAATTGAAGTGGAAAAGCAGAGCATCATCTTGCTCAAATGGGAGAGCTGTGGGAGGTCAGGTCAGTGAGGATCTTGATTTTTGTCCTGGAGCCTGGAGAGAGCCCCGGAGCATTTGAATAGGACAGCAATGTAACCAGAAGCTGGATCTTGGAACAGGAACATAGCTGCCCCTGCAGGTAGGGCTGAATTGAGGGTGTGGGCTCTGAAGCTGAAGCATAACCTAGGTGAGAGGCAATAAGACTTGAGGCAGGGGCACGCATGAGAAGGAAGGACAGGGTAGCAACCCAGCACCAATGGCTCAGCAAGAAAAGAATGAAGCGTAAAAAGACAGTCTCCTTTCTGGTGTCCTGACAGCTTTCCTGTCACTCAGCCCTCATGTCATGAAGTGGCTGCCACGCTTTCCTTGTCTTCAGTTAGCAGTGCACCCTATGTGTTGGAAGACTTTGTGCTCATCTAATTTGTAACTGTTCTCAGTCTTCTTGTCTCCCTACTCCCAAAACCTCAAAAAAGCAGAACTAAATGAATCATAGAGTTCTTTTAATGGAATCAGGGTCTGAAGGAGAGAATACCTGGGTGGAACCAAAGGGAGGGTGCTCTGAGTCTTCAGCCACCCTCAGGAGATCAAACACAAGATGGATCAGAGAGATGAGGAGGGAGGGTGAGAGGCATGGGTGTCCAGGGACCGCCTGGTGCAGGGGCATCATACGTGCATCTCAGAGGCTCTGTGGCACACTCTGTTCCTAGAACCCCAAGGAGCCTCCTGAGATGACCTCAGCCAAAGCCAAAGTGAAAACTGCCACGGTTTTTGACTTAGCTAGAAAAGTTTAGCCTCTGGTAATAGATACTTCCAGAGGGCAGCTTGGACAAGGCATCAGGACTGAGTGGTGTCCTCAGGCTTACCTTTCCCAGGAGGAGTGCCATCACCATGGTAATGAATGAAGGGAGCTCTAGAGACCATAATCCCACCTGTGAATGTCAGAGTGAGCATGTTGCCGAGACCCAGCTCCCATCTTTTTAGTTGATTAAGTTCAAAAACATAGAGCTTGTTACACACAAGCTATGTTTAAAATACTACTGTATTTTAAAATAGTATGTTTTAAATACTATTTACCTTACTCAGTTCTTACAACAGTCTTATAAGGTGAGTATGTTACCTTCTTTTACAGATGAGGAAACTGAGGCACAGAGATGTGAAGTCACACAGCCAACGCCTCACCATAATTGGTAGGACCAAGACTTGATCCCAGCCAGTTTGGCTACTGAGTCTAGACTCTGGACTCCTGGCCTCTGTTATTCTTTGATTGGATTTCTACTCTGAGACTCTGGCTCTGCTAGAGAAAGGAAGATCAGATCAATTCATTCCTAAAGTCAGACACCCTTCAGAATCTCAAAGTCTAATTTTGGAATGAGAAACTTGGTTAGGGCTTGGGTTGTGAGCTTTTAGTAGACTGTTCTACATGCTTTGGTGTGAGAAAATACCCTGCATCCATTTACTGAGTCGTAGCATTAGCTGCCCACCACCCCAACAACCAACTGGGCGGGTATGCTGAGTTGTGGCAGGGCCCACATCTTCCATGGGGCCCTCACAGAGTCTCTACTGGTTTGCAACCCTCTGTTTGATCAGGTTGTAAAAACAGTGCTCAGTCCCAGGAAAGAAAAGCAAGATGGGGATGCTATTGTAAAGAACTGGACTGGAAAGTTGCCATGGTTCAGAGCAGAGAGGATGGAGGGCAACACTGGCCTTGAGCACTGGCTATGGGAGAAGCCACAGCTTTCAGTTTCTTAAGCAAAGAAGGCCAGGCAGGTGATCCTTTTGTAGCAGTGGGGTTACGTGAATCAAACAACTATAACCTTTCTAGTGGTCCAAATAAGAAAGGCTGTGTATGGTAATGCAACCTCAAGTTTCCCAGGTTGCTTAAACATTCAGTGGGATAAAGCTAACTCATGTTATGGAAGGCAGTAGATGTAATGGAGAGAGCCCTGTCTTAACATTGGGGCATCTAGGTGCTAACCCTGGAACTGCTTCTAATAAGGTGAGTGGCATGAAGTGAGTCATATCTCCCCTTGACCTCACTTTGCCTATAATGGCAGTGACATTATGTTGAGTACTTGCCATTCCAGGCTTCGTTCTCAGAGCTTGACATCTACTACCACAGCTAATTCTTTAAAAATTCTATAGACACTAATTATTGCTATAACTCAGAGGAGGAAAATAAGGCCCAGGGATGTTAAGAAGCTTATTCAAGGTCACACTGTAAGCGATGGACCTGGGCATTTGTCCCATCTAACCATCCCCATGCTCACAGATACAATACCACACTGCATTTATCTTTCTATATACAAGGTTGGGCTCTCTGCACATGTCATGTATAACTGAGTTTGTTCAGTTCTGGCATTCTTTCTGCTATTAAGGATATTTATGCTGAAGATATCCCTTCTAGAAGAAGCAAGTGGCTACACTTGGCACTGGGTTCTGGATTGAATCAATCATCGATCATGCATTTATTTCAGTGAAGTGTGGCAACTTTTATCAACCCTTTCTTCATGGCCAGCTATGTGAGTGCAGAGGTCCATCACTGGGTTCCTGGTAATGAGTACTGCAGGAGTTCAGTGAATATTTGTTGAGTGAATGTATGGAGGAATGATTGGACCCAGTAGAGCAAAGGAACAGCTGAAGTGATTGGAAATATACAGAAGCAGGACATTATGAGGTCAGTGGGGTGTAACCAGTGCCCTGGGCTAGACAGCCCCAAGGCTAGAGATCTTCAGTAAGAGTCGAAGTTTTGGCTCTTGTTTAAAAGTTGCAATGTGGCACATTTTCTCCTTCTGACAAAACATGTTCTGGTCCCTCCACTGAGAAGTCCATGTTTGAGAATATCTGCTAAAGCTTTACTGGCTTTTACTGGCTGCTAAAGCTTTAAGAGCTGAGACGAATATCACCAACTCTTGGGGAGACTCCATCAAGCCATTTGCCTCTCCAGGTTGGAGTTCCCTCCTCTATCCAACTGGGTTTTGGAATGAGCCCCCTCCCCAGGTATTATACACCCTCTGAAAATTCCCTTTCCAGGGAGTACATAAAGGACACTTACCTGTCCTGTGTCCTGTGTACCCAGGATCCTGTTTTGAGCCAGTGGTGTGTATCATTAGCAGTTCCGATGACTACATCTCTTGGTGTGTTCTCAGGTATTTGTGTTCTTTGTCCTGGCAAAATACTCATATTTTACCTAGTACTTAAAGACACCATTAATAATGAGACTTCTAGGCTCTGGGATTGGTTTGTGGGAGAAAGATTAATTTTAATTATAGTTGATAAATGACAACACTCCCTTGCCCTTCGTCTCATTTGATTCCCTCATGGTAGGTGCTGTCACTTACAAGGGCTGGTGGGAAGGGTGCTATGAGAATACAAAATGAGGTTGGGGACAGATTTGTGTGGTCCCAGCTCTGTCCCCATCTGTGGGACTTCCTTTCCACCTTCTTTTTATATGGGAGCCAGTTGATGAGAAAGTTCTAGAGCTTTAACCTTCCCCAAACAGGTATGATGAGCTGTGTTCTGTGGAGAACAGGACAGTTGGAATCCGCAGCATTCTGTCTGTAAGTGGTATCTCCAGCATGTGAAGTGCCAGCCTGTCCTGAGAGGGGCAGCACAGAGATTAAGATTATTTATTATTTTTGTCATTTCACGGACAAGGCCACAAAGATTCAGAGAGATGAAGTGGACTGTGTTGTGTCACACCCTGGAATAGGGTAGAACGGTGGAATTGGGGTTGAAGTCAACATCAGGATAGCTAAACCTGCTCATGGGGCCCCTAGGATTTCTTGGTCCGGTTTTTCTTGAGATTGCCCTGGGGCTCAGGGCTGGGCTCGTTCTCAGAGAGTGCAGCTGAGCTCTGGGGTGCCTCCACTCTGGGAAGAGAGAGATACCCCAGCCCCACAAATCCCAGACCCTCAGGAACCCTGCTGCCTCCCTCTGCCCCAACTCCTTGGCTTTCCTACACAGGCAGTGCTCTGACTGGATGTTCTCTAATGCCCCTAACTCACTTTTGTCCTTTTCTCCCAGCCTCTACGGGGGGCTGACCTTTGTGGATATTGTTGGGTTCTCTCATCCTCCGACTCTTGGGTATGGTCAGTCCAGCACTAATTAGACAGTTGGAAGTTGGGAGAATGGAGAGGTGCAGCTATTTCCCTCCCTAGGACCCCCTTGGCTGGTTCACGTTGGCAGTGGCTGCTCCCTCTGCAAAAGCACATAGCTGCTAGTAGGCAGCACTTTCCTACAGGTGACCAGCACATTCCAGACTCTCTCTTTCTGCTTTCTGGCCGGTGGCAGGTAACAGCTCACAGTGATGGTAAGCCTCAGGTGCATTATCATCTCTTGTTTTTCCTTAACTCTGTCTGCACCTTTGGAAACCATCTAGTTAATCTCTCTTCCTTCACCCTCTTTGAGTATATCCTCTGCTTCTTGCCAGGACATGAGTGATACAAGCAGCCTCATTCTTCCTTGCTTCTAGTCCCTCACTTCTTAAGAACAATTATGACCCATGTTTTAAATGGGAAGGTCTTTAGATACTGCTCCTTGTAACATTTAATCAAAAAAACAATGGCAAGCTAGAAGGAGAAGTAAAAGATCGAGGCTGCATGGGGGTGTAGTAAAGGGCACTGAGTTTAGCCCCTAGTAAGAAAGACGCAAGTGAACTACTTACTATCTATGTCATCACCCCAAGTTACCTGACCCATCCATTAGGTGTGATTAAGAATTTGTGCCTTGTCTTTTTCCTATGTGCCTCTTGGCAATATCGAATGAGGCAATCCCGAGCAAGTACTCTGAATGCTGACATATTTTCTGAGCATTAGGTGTTACTGTTTTTGTTTTTAGCATGCACAACATTCAGACAAAATCCTCAAAAGGCTGTGCACTGCATTTTCCAATGCACTCAGATTTCCCTCTCACCTCTGTGCCTCCTGGATCAGGAGATCTGGCATTTGTGGAATTCAAGATTTATGTCCAGGGATGGTTGGCTAAGCATGGGTCCACATGGCCGAGCTAAAAATACTCTTGACCTAAGCGGGAGCATCTCAATCCCCAAAGGGAGTGGACCTGGGTGACAGAGGCTATATGAGGAGAATGACCTCCATCAGTGGGGTTAGGAGAAGGCAGGGAGAAGGTGGCTGTTACAAAGACCTCCTGTCAAGTACTGGAACACTGGCAACTCCCCTTCCCCCTTTCTCTCTTGGTTTGTCTCTCTTCTGTGTGTGTTGTAGTAGCAGGCAGGGGTGGGGATGAGGCCTGACCTGAACCTTTTGTACTTTTCTGATGGAGTGAAGCCTATGCCTTACAGCTCTTCCTCATGGCCAGGCCTCTTAAGAATTTCCCTGGTCTACCAGTGGAGATGATAGACACCTAGATCCAGAAGGAGGTAAGAGGTGGTAATCTTAGAATCTTGGTTTGGAGTCAAATGTAGAAGCTGACTTTCACCTAGGGAAGCAGAATTCAGGAGCCTTGACTCATTATCTCCAGGGTCGAGGATGGGAAAGTTCTCTTTTTTTCCTTATCCTAATGACCACTGGTTTTCAAATTATAATTCGTAGAGCTCCAGACCCCTGTTACTTAAAATTTGGTCCATGGATCAGTGGCATTGACATCAACTAGGAACTTATTAGAAATGCAAGATTTCAGGTCCTGTCCTAGATCTCTAAATCAGAACCTGCATTTATCTGGATCCACAATGTGTTTGCACACATATTAAAGTTTGAGAAGCATTATTCTAGAATTCCTCCAATGTTTCTGAAGGAGTTACCAATGTAAGGCCTCCACTTGTATATATGGGGTCCTATAAAATGTTGCATTTGAAAAAGGTCTCCATTTGCATTTAGAAAAAGATTTTAAAAATTTGAAACCAAGATGGTATTTCCCTTTCTTTGGTAGAAGAGGAAATTCTGCTGCTATCAGGAGCCTGTCTCAATTCCTAGGGCCAGGTGCCACATTCTCCTGCCTTGTGCATTAGCTCCTTGGATGGCTGTGTCTTTGTGCCCAGCACAAGCCTCCTGCAGGGAAGGGGTTGCTCCACCCATGAAAGGCTGTGTTAGGAGACTGATGGAACACAGGATTGTTACCATCCCTGAGGTTAGAATCTCGGTAGGGCTGCTTGGTGAGATGCTGATGTTACCAAAAAGACTTGTTGTGACCTGGGAGTTTAGGACTTAGCTTGGTTGGCTGAGTGGGGAGGGCAGAAGGGTGCAGAGCTTCTTCCTCTGTAGGTGGAATTATGCAAGGAGCTTAGTGTTTGTTGTATGAGGAACATCCTGGCAGGATCGGAAGGAGCGCCAGGAGCTGAGAAGAGATAAGCCTGCTTCCAGCTGGGATCTGGGCACAGCCCTGTGGCAGCAGGTTTCAGGATTTCCAGAGAGAGTGCTTGGCGGTGCTCAGCAATGTCTTTTGAGAGCTTCAGTTTGCTGCCATTATAAATAACTGTGATTTGCATTCCTTTTGCATTCGAACATAGAGGAGCTCAAAGCCTTCACTATCAAATCCCTTTGGCTCAACCTCACACAAGTTCCCTTGAGGCAACTTTCATGGCTTCCATTTTCTATGGAGGGAAACTGAGGCTCTAAGAAGCCGTACATCAGGGAGGAATTAAGACTGGCAAACTCTAGGAAAAATCAAGTGCCGGAACACAGCCTCAGAGCCCTCTAAACACCGGCTTCAGACTCTTCTCGTGTGAACTTCATCCTCTCCTTGTCCTGTATCCTACTCTGCCCAGATCACTTCCACTCCTCCTCCCAAGCTGACTGCCCTGGACACCCTGGGCCCTCTGGTTTTGGGAGCGTGTTCCCTTCTCTACTCTTCTACCTCTACACACCCAGATATACATCTTTTCCTCCCCTGTATGACTTAGCTGTCCTCTGTAGATTTGAGTTATCTGGCCATGTACTCTCCTGCCACCTGACGAGCCTTCAAAACTTTGAAGACAGGAGTGTGCCTCAGCTTCTTGGATCACAGCACAGAGCTGTCCTCTGTGTCATGATGAATTAACAGAAGACCAAAACATATGAGCTAGTGGTTGAAGCAGGGAGAGATTCTGTGTCTATAGAACTCATGGGTGAAAGGGCCACGCCATTTGACAGTTCTGATGCTAGGGAGGGTGGAAGGCCCATTCTAAAATGGTTTGAGGTAGAAGCTTCAGTTCCCTAAGACAGATCTTTCTACGGGTACAAAGGTCTTAAGAGATGTAACCTGGCTTGGTTCATGATGACACAAGATACTTGAGCTCTCTAAATCTTAGTTTCTTTTTTAGAAAACTGTAAGTATGAAGATAGTAAGATAATTTACCACTTGGATTGATAAGAAGAAGAAATAAAAGGAGATACTATAAAAGTGTTTCTTATTGGAGGATTGGCACCTACAAGACCTTTGATGATTTTAAGCTAGTAGCTAGTAGGAGGAATTGTCCTTGGTTTGCCTATCTTACCAAGTAATGCCTGAGGCAGAGGAGAGAAGGTGACAGGATACCCCAAATTTAGAACTGAGACTTTATTTCAGGATATGAGTGCTCTGAATCTTAGGAAATGGCTATCTAGGATTCTAAGCACAATGATTTACAGAAATAGTGCACGATCCAGCTGCTGTCTAACTCTTCCTTAGTTCCAGTTACAAAACTATGCAACACTAATTCTGGAGTCAAGGGACATTTGTCCCTGAGCCATGGTCTCCAATCGGGGGTTCTTCATCTGGGAAAGCCAGGGGAGTGTGCTACACTCAGGAACAGGGAAACTGAGCGAGCCACTCCCTTCCTTCATTCAGCTGTGAGCCTGGCACTGCTCTGGTGTGATGGAGATGCCCAAGGTGGCAGATCATTAGTTCCCACACCAGTGAAAGACAAAATGAGAGGCATCTGGAGTCAGAGGTGTGTGACCACAGTGGGAGCCGCTTGAAGTTAGGGTGACGCTTTAAATACTGGGAGCCTATGTTGTGAGGGAGCTCTTTGAGAGGCCTCTTCCTGGGTTCCTCTCCCTTCTGCCTGCTCCTTCTCCTGTCCTGTGATTGTCAATAAACGTAGCTGCTTACAACTTCACAGCTGTGGAGCACATGCTTGGCGATTCTTCCCTCGTCTTGCACAAGAATGTGGGCTACAGTGGCCCACTCCAGTGCAACAAGTGTGATGGAAAAAGGAATGGCTGGCGTCCTCAAGGCTTTGCTTTAAGTGCTGCCTCTCCCTCTGACTATGGACCTTTCATTCCCTCATTGGAATTGGGCCTCTGCTTCCTCATGTGTCAAATGAGAGGCCTGGACTGGATGCTTCAGAGAGTCAGAGGAGGTGAGAGACTGAATGTCTTACTGCTTAATAGAGGCAGAGCAGTGCTTTCATCTTCTCTTTCTGATTTTCTCAGCCAGCAACTCCCAGGACTGGTGATGATTATAGGGCTGGGCTAGTTTCCCCTTTTCCTCCTGATCTGCCTTCCGCTTTTGAGACTTTAGTCATCTTAGCCCTTTTCGGTTGGCTCCACGTAAGAGTGAGATGTGGCGGGATTGAGTCCAGGAGGCGTCCGCCATATGGACTGGCGAGGACCCTGTTTCCCTCCCTCCACTCTTGTGTGTTAAAGTCCTTCCTTTGGTTTCACCTTCTCAGCGAGCCTGTAGGTGAGAGCCTGGGAGACTTAGAGCTATTGTTCTCTGGGGATTCAGACACAGAGTACTGAGGACAGAGACACCGCCCTGGAGCAACAGAGGCCAAGTGTGACCGTGAGACCTCTGAGCTGCATGGCTGACCTGTTCTGATGGGTTGAAGACAAGTAATTGGGCAGAAAGTCACGCACCTGGAAGATAAAGTGATAAGCTTCCAAAAGGGGTGGGGGCAGGGTAAGGCAGGGTAACATCTGCAAGGAAAATACGTGTACGAGTTATTGCAAATTAGTCAAGGAGATCTGGAAGAATTTAGGCATCTGTGTCGAAGCATTTCTCACACCCATTCCCTCCCTCCATTTTCACTGCCACCACCCTCTCACTTCTCACTTTGGAGGTTGCAAAACCTCCCAGCTGGTCTCCTTGCTCCCGTTTCCTCCTGCTCCAGTCTTCCCCACTGGATCCTGGCCTTCCAGTTCAGCTGTTTTCTTCCATGCTCTCATCTGAGCATGTAGCACTACAGTCCAGGTAAACTACTCACTCTTCCTGGTCCTGTACTTTTCCATCTCCAGCCTTTGATCATTTTTTTTTTCCCCCCCTTCTACTCAACTCTCATAGCCCAGGAAGTCCAAGTCCATCTTCATCCTTTTAGGTCCCTTTTGAGTGATACCTCCCCTGTGACATCTTTCCTGATCCTACCTTCACCCTCTTCTGGCAGGGGAGTGACCCTACATTCCCTGAGTGTGATTGTTTGGTCTCCCATTTTAGAGCATTTATTGCCACTTACTTGGTATTGTAAAAATTTCCTCATGTGTCTTACCTCTCCTGCTAGACTGGGATCACCTTGCAGTTAGGAAAAAGTAACTTGGCTACCATTTAGTTATTGATGTATTAATAAAGATATAAATGAAGGATTGCTTGTTGGGACAGAGGCAGAGGAGCTCTGGTATCTCAGCTTAAAATAAAGTTAACCCAAATTAAACTGATGGAGGCATATCTTGAGAGAAATGCAAATAAATACATTCAAAGAATTGTGGATTAGAAAGGAAGAGCTCAGCCAGGGAGTGCAACCCAGGGGACCTAGAAAGCAGGTCCTGGGGAGATGGATGTGTTTGTTTTATGCTTGGTAACTGGATAAGTCAACAGAAGCTGGAAGCGGCTTCTTAGGGTGGGGCCTAATGAATCATAAATCTTCTATTTAACCCTTAAATAGCCCCATATATCTCCCCTAAGGTAGAAGTCATAGGAAAGAAAAGTGCCTGAGACATCAGTGGGCCTCAGGAGTCGCTGAATTTACCCACACTGAGTGCTTGCTTTGAGCCAGGCCAGTGAAGATTATCAGCAAAGGCAAGACACAATTCTTGACCCCAAAAGTTCACAGTCCACTTGGAAAAAAATGACACTGTTCCAAACAATCCCGACCTAGCACACCGTAAAATGTGCCTTCAGGATGTATGAAACATGAACCGTACAGGAGAGGCCACAAAAACTCCAAAGTGGGAAGCAAGAACAAGGGCGAATTGGGGAAGACTTATGGAGGACATGTTTTAAATGTAGTGGCTTCAAGAGTAGGCCAGCTCTCCCCAGTCATCAGAGTGGGCTGGGAGGAGTCACAGGATGAGTTAAAGTGGGAAGGATGACCAAAGTAGGCAAAACCTGAGGGGCTGACCACAGGGGACTGTGACGCCCAGGTAGGCAGTGATGTTTGCTCACACTTTCCAAGACCACTGGGCACTGACCGAGAGTGTTTATATATTAGAGAAACTGGGAAATCCCACAGTTTCATGTGTATCTATCTGTGTGTGTGTGTGTGTGTGGTGTGTGTTAAATGGGAAGGCCAAACAGAACCACAAAATAGAAAACTCCACTGAAGATAGATAGCAACTGTCTCTCATCTAAACTCAGTCCTACCTATATAGCTGGAAAGCAGGGGTGAGTCCCTATGGCAGGAGGAGGTTGGAGAGGAAGCCCTATCTCAGTCACTCATCATCCCTTGGCCAACAAGAACGTGAGGACTGAGGGCCTTTGCTTGTTAGCAGACCTTGTTTATTCACTGCTCCATCTGCATAGGTAAATCGGAGTGGTTGGTAGTGCAGGGCAGGCAGCTGTGGCTGCGCAGCTGCACGGACAGACGCTGTAGAGGCAACCGTGGGGAGTCCCCGAAGCCGCTGTGCTCCGCCAATGCCCATACTACTTGGAACTAGGTGCAAGAGAACGGGGAATATGAATGAGAGGGAATAAGAGACTGTCAGAGAGGAAAAGGTTTCTGGGTATCATTTTTGGAATTTCTATACCAAGGGAAGTAGGAGTTGCAAAGGGCTTGTCCAGTTAGAGTCAGGACTTTGCTGAGAACTGTGTCTCCTGACTTGAAGGCTGGTGGTATGCTCTGTCTCATGCAAAACTGGAATGGAGGAGAGGGGCAGAGAGTAGACAGAGAGTCTGGGCGTGAAGAGCCCCTGGGCCCCACAAACAGCCTGGCACTCCCTCTTGAGTTGTTATTCATTGCACGTCAGCTTCAGTTTTTTACTTCACCCACTTATAAGCTATGCTTCCAGAGCCACGGGAAGGCTGGAGGGGAAATATGTCTTCCAGGCAAGACTTTCACAATTCTCCTGAAATTTTCAAGGTGTTTTTGTTGCTGTTGTTGTTTGTTTAGTGGGATACTCTTAAATTCCTTCAATGTTACTTCTTTGGGTAGAGAATTTATAGTCACTAATTCTTTCTGAAGGTTTTGAATGGTTAAAAAAAAACTAAGCATTAAAATTTGTTCCATAAATTTTAGTTTATATTTTTGAAAGGCTTAAATTTGATTTTATTTTAGGTTTTGAAGGTGGTTAAACTGACAGATTTCTATGTTCTTTTGAGAATAGTACTAACTTTGACAGCTGAAAACCTAGGCTTACGTGGCAGCTCTGCTATTTCCAAGGCTTTTCCCCTTTGGTCAAATTCATTTATCTCACCCAGCCTCAATTTCTTCATCTTTAAAATGGGAATATTCATAATATCAAATAAAACTGAACAAGACAGCTGAATCCCCTGTCCCTTCAAAGCTTATAATAGTAAGGGGATATGTATTGAAGAGTTTACCACAGTGCCTGGCACGGAGTAACTCCTTAGTACATTAGGGAGAGAATAGTCAGGAGCCTGAAATTTGAGAGAGCTGTTTCAGGCTGAGATGTGGTATGAACCAGCCAGGAGACACGGGTGTGATTTCCAGCACTGTCCCTTCACTGTTTGAGCTGCTTCTTCATAGATATTTGGGGTTCCTCCCCGTTTTGCCATTCTTATAAGATTTCTACAGATTAAAAAAAAAAGCTGCTATTCTCATGTAAATTCCATTCATGCAGGGACAAGTCAAAGGTCACTGGCCCTAAACATATGCAAGGAGTGGGTCTTATTATACCATAGGTCAGTTTCAAGTTCCAAAACTAAATCTCTAATTGTTCTGTTTGTTGAATGATTTCTATTTATTAACCCTTATCAGGGTACTAGTAAGCAGCTTTGCTGAAACAAATGAAAAGTCAGATGAAATCTTTTTTTAAAATTTCTGGATGAAACTGCTTCCTTAGGAAATGGAGATGGGGGAGTTAGTGACTAGTCATCACAGGAAATTTCCACCGAATAACGTGGATTGATCTCAAGGGATTGGTATAACTCATTTCCAGTGATAGTATATTGAAGGGAGTATCAAAAGAATTGATTTGGGTCTCAAAACCACCAGTGATTAGCTAAGTCCAAGTCAGAGGATTGTGGACAGAAAGGAGAATAAACATTATTTTGCTCAATGCATTTATTTTACAGCTATGCGACTATGGTCCGGAAATGTGAGGTCCCCGCCCTGTAAAATCTGCTCTGTCTTGGAAGACAGTGAGCTCTTCGCCATTGGAGGTGATCAAGTGAACTACAAGTGCTTGTGAAGTGAAAGGTTAGGCTGGGTGAGCTTCAAGGTCTCACACATCTTTAATAAGCCTATCTGGAATTAACAAGATTTGGTATTTAAATAATCCCTTTTTGAGCCCATTTGTGCATCTGCACTATCAGCCAGTTACTACGTCTTTAGCTCACTAGATTTGCTATCTGATATGCAAAATAGCACTTCCTTTTATTTGCTCTCAAATTAACTCTTGCAAACTGGGTAAAAGAAGGCTAGGATAGTTCTGTTTTTCTGAGATTTGCTGATTAAGTACAGAGTTCCATACTATAAATATTGTCATATCACCTCTCAGCCTGCTCTCTTTTGACTGGGGAAATCTAATTTTGTTAAATCTATCTTCATACCTATAGGCACCCATTCTATTTGTGATTTGAATAGTTCTCTGTCCTTCTCCTGTCTCACTGTCTCTACTAAATTTTTCTTGAAGGAAGTTCTGTGAATAGAACGGCCACGTTTTTTCTGTGTCCACACATTGCTTTCATGTGAATGGGGATCACACTTTTTTCTATCAGGGCCCAATATTCTTTCTGATGCAGCCCAACGGTCCCGTGAGTGTCCTAGTCTTAAGCAGTCCCTGAGGCTCAGATTTGTCAGAGCTGATCTCAGTATTTGCCTTGTCATTAGTAGCTGTGTGATGTTGTGTAAGTCACTAACTTAATTTCCTCTTGTATAATAGGGAGAGCAATACTTAAAAAACATAAGACCAGAAAAAATAAAAGGATGAGACTTGTGTGGTACTTAGTACAGAGACAGTACCTAATACCTATTTGGAAGGGAAACAAAATAAATGCTTTTAGTAATTGTCATATATTAGGATCCATCATTTTATAGAGACTGGAATATATTTTACCTAAGAAAACCGCTTTGCATTCGCCCAAACCGAAGTTGAATTGTTTCCTTTTTGTTCCCCTTCTTCTGAGATCTTTATATTCCTGAGATTTAAAGTCAGGTTACTCCTGTTTGAATTTTGCTCTCTCTGATTTCTTAGCCCTACAGTCATGGTTCATTAACATCTCTAAATTTATTTCTTCAACTGTAGCCCTGAGATAATAGAAATGCTGGAGCACAGGCTTTGAACCTAAATTGACTAGAACTCAAGCCCTAGTTCATCGATTTCTAGCTTTGTGATCATAGACAAGCTACTGAACCTTTCTCAGTTTCCTAATATGCAGACAGAAAGAAAATATGCTCTCCTTACAGAGTCCTTGTCATAATTCAACAGGGTAATTATGTACAGCTTGTAAAATAGCTTCTGATCATTTACCTCAGGTTACTGAAAACAGCTAGCTGCGCTCCTCCTGATGTCATGGAATTGTCCAGATGCTTTGTAGCTTCTAAAAAGATGTGGAGTTTAAGCCATTATTGTTTCTTCACATTGTATTGTGGAAAGAGTAGATTTGGAGTCCAGTGCTGTCAGCTTTGCAATGACACTTCTCCTTGGGGCTTGAGTTCCTTGTACCCAATGGAGGTGGCAGACCTCTTCCTTTTTGTCTCACCAGGTGCTTTAAGCATCATTTCTGGTGAGACCATTAATGTAGCCTGAAAATAAGGCAGTATGATGATTACAAGTCTTCAGTGATATTTACAAAAGTGGATATTTCATGACTTTGTACTTTTTTTCCACATCTTTCATGAAAATGTGAAGTAAGACTCAAGTCAGGATCAGTAAGATTGGGGCTTATGATTTCTGGAGATCTTTTTGTTAATATCCTCTATTCAAGGAGGTTGTGATATATATTTCTATACTGTTTCTATGATCCTTTTCAAAGATGACATAGTACCATGCCAACCAGTTCTTCAGCCTTCTCATGTAAAAATCTAACCACAGATACCTTGGATCTCTGAACACTGAAATCTTTGTGTCTCAGTGCTTAGACCCTAATCCTACTTTTGTAAAGAACATTGGTTTATTAAAATCCTTCTCAATTTTTTTCTCATAATGGCTTATGTTTATTCCAAAGTAACACTATTATGAATCCCATATGTGGAAGTGAGATTTAGCAGCTTATAATTTCCAGGTAGCCCTTAATATGGGTAAAATTCCATTGCTAGTGTAACATTCCCTTTGGTCCGGCGATCATTTAAAACAACAGGTTACACATTCTGGACAAGGGCTTTATAATTTTACTCATGACTTACTCTAGAATTCTGGAGTAAATTCCCCTTGGTTCAGATGATTTATTTACTTAGTTCACCCATTGTATTTAGTTAGGGAGGAGGTCATGGCATGGCACCCTGACTTGAAAGGCAAGCAATTTGAACAATCACCCCAAATTTTCTGGTAACTGGTTGGATGAATCTGAGCATATCATTTGCTTTTGTGACTCGGTATCCCCATCTGAGACTTGAAGAGGTTGGATGAAATTATCTATGATGTTTCTTTCAACTTCATCATTTTCTGATTCTAAAATCTGCTAGCATTGATAGGTCTTGCTGGCAAATTCCTTAATGGATGAGGACTCCTGATAACAGACCTCCTTTTTCTTTTAAGCACTCCAAACCTTCTCTTCACATTCACTGTGGGAAAAATATCCCTGATTAAGCACACTAGACTGTGGAATTCAGCAAGTTTCTTGGTAACTTACATCAGGTAAGAGCTCAAAGGAGATGATGGGAAATCATTTGTATTGATTTTCTATTAGTCAAATAAATTGAAGAAACACCCATTAATTAAATTTGGAGTAAAAATAAAAAGGTGAGAGACTGCTTTGTGTAATTCATAGTGCTGGCATTAGCATCGGGACTATCTCTTTATGAAGGTCTTGTGCAGAGGAAACAGACGTGCACAAGATCTACCGCTGGGTTCTATCTTTGTGCTTTTCTCTGGCTGGTGCCTGGACATGTCTGATTCTCTCTGTGGGTCTTTATTTCCATCACCTATTAATGAGCACCTTGAGTGTATTGTCATACATCATCTAAATTATTAAACCTAGGTTTTCTTGGGAAGGCAGGTGGGCACCAAAGGAGCCATTTGCTGCGAGCATGAGATGAGGTGAAAAGGTATTAGTGTTGGAGAGGATAAAAGGGAGGTGAGGCAAAAAGTTTGCCAGGGGCGGGTAGAAGCCAGGGGACAGCCATCCATGGAAACTGCAGTGATGGTGTTGGAACTGCCCATTGAAAAGTAATAAAGAGCCTCATGCGTGATCGGCTCTGCATGGCACAGATATTGCCCCATGTGTCCTCACAGCATTCCTGCCTGCAAAGCTGTGGAGAGCAGTGGCGCTCTCCCTGCCACAAGGGGGATCTAGGTATGAGGAAGAAGCTGCCATGGCAAGAACACAGAGTGAGGGGAGCCTTTGGGCCCAGTGGAACCTTGGCTGTGTCACCCACTGAAGGGCTGAAGCCTGGAGCCTCTGCCCACTACAAGGTGTGACCCGCTGAGCTCTCCCCTGGCTCCCCTCTGGAGCTGCCGCGGACAGCCGTGTGGGAGAAGGAAAGTGTCTCAGTGCAACCTTAGTTTCACTTCCTGCCTTAAAACCAGAGAGTCATTATATAAATATCACCCTCAGCAGCTGCTACTCTCACCCTTCCTCTCACTATTACTCCCAAGGCCCAGCTCACAGGCAGGGCGCCTGCAACCTTTCACTTTCCCTGGTCCCACAGCACTTGCACCAGGCCCCGCCAGGTGGGCGCCTGGGGCCGAAATGAATCACAACCTCTCTCTGCCCTCCAGCCAGCCATGCCCAGCAGGCTTTGCCTCGCTGAGCAGGGAGGTCGTCCTGATGGATGGCTCAGGTTAATCAAATTAAACCTCATTCACAGAAGTGACAGGCAGTCAGCCCATCCGCAGAGGCCACAGAAGGGACCATCAGCATTCATGTGCTAGAGGTGGAGCAGAAGAGAACTTGGTGTGCTCATTTATGTTCGGTCCTGTGGAATGAGCTCGGGTCACTCAAACTTTTCCCTGTCCTCTACGACAGAAAGGAATAGAGTCGTCTGAGAGATCAAAAATGTGTGCCAGTCTCCACTTTGCCACAAGTGAATAAAACAACCTTGCTGCTCTTCAACCATAGGAACTCCCCTTTGAGCATTGGTTCATTTTTTTGTTTGTTTATTTCTAAGAATTCATTTTAAAAGCAAACAAAGGAGGCATGTTGGATAACCTCCTTGATCCTCTGTATCTTCTTTATAGTAATGAAATCAGTGCTGCTTTTCTTTCATGGTCACTGCAAAGGAACTCTGGGATGTCTGATGTGGCCTCAGCACCTCCTAAGCACACACAGTGCTGGACGTGTAACTGGTAGAGCGTGTGTGCGTACCTACGTGCATGTGTTTGTGTTTGTCTAATAGAGATGAACAAAGAGCTAGTGTTTCTAAGTATTTATTATCTCAACAACGTTACAACCATGCTCATTTTAGAAACAGAAAAGCTCAGGAAAGAATGGTGAGAAGGCTTCACCGAGTCTCAGAAACCATCAGCTGAAAGTTTGGGAATCTCAACATCTATGTGCTATGCAACAGATCAGATGTTGTCAACATTTTCCCACTTGATCCACTTGGACCTGACTAGATATTTGTGGCTTATTAAATGACAGAAACAGATTACCAAGCAGTTTGTTTAGAATGGATTTGTTAAAAGCTATGTAAGTTTTGAAGGAAAAAAGACTAAAACAGGATGAATGACTGCCAAAATGTTAATTGCTGGTAATCTCTGGATAGTAGTATTTGGGTCACTTAAATTCATTTGTTTGGGCTTTTTTTTTTTTTTTTTTTGTGGGTACCAGGGGTCGACCTCAGGACCTCACGCGCCAGCAGGCGCCCGTGCCGCTGAGCGATATCACCGGCCCTTTTTTGGTATGTGGGTTCCGGGAGTCGAACTCGGGCCCTCGCGCTTGCCAGGCAGGTGCTTACACCACTGAGCCATCTCACTGGCCTTGGGCTTTTTTTTTGAATCATCCAAATTAGATATGATCAGCCATCAGAGAATTTGACAGACAACTGCAGGCTGAGTGCTCTTAGCATTTTCTTTTCTCCAAACACATCTAGCAAATGTCAAATTAAGGAGGACCACAGGTGAGAGAGCTAACGCAGTTCATCCTGGGTCCAAGAATTTATTTTTTAAACTCTCTCCCAAGCGTGATTGACTGATTGCTGTTTGTCAGTCTTTTATTCATCCGTATATCTCATCATTGTCTGTTCACCTGGTCCTCCAATAGTCATTGGGTTGGTTATTCAGGGAAGAGGAAGGACATGGGCTTGAATTCCTCTGTCAGTTTTCTGAGGCCGTGAACCTTTTGCCTCTTTGAGCTAAATGAGGGTTACTGGTTTGTAAAAATGAGGCTAGTGGTAAATATGAAAGCTCTCTCCATACTGTACAGTGTCTACAGTGTCAGGCAGAAAAGGAATGCCTGTGAAGTATAAAACACTGATCTAGCAGTGTAAGACAGAAGCATGTACTCACATTTGATCAGTCAGCTGGCTTAATGCTGAATCCAGCAGTACAAAGCTCAGAAAGAATCTCCTCACTCTTCTCCAAGAAACCTGGGTTCCAGGTCAGTCTGAGCCACTGACATGCTGTGTGACCATGAGCAACACACCTTCCTCCTCTGACTCTCAGTTTTCCACCTATCCCATAAAGGACGTAGTAAGACCACCAATTATCTCCAAGGCATCTTCTACCTTGGGCACTCCATGAAATAAGCTAAAATCAGGAAATGTTAGAAGCATATTAAGATATCCATTAGACATCGATATGTATAATGCTCTGTCCTTTTTGTACAGCAAGGACATTTTAGACATTTTAGACAGCATCAGCATTCCAAGAAGCAGTTCCCGAATCTGTCAATGCTGGTCTTTGAGGGACACTCTGCTCAGCTTCTGTCACCTCAGGAGAGACAAAGAGGAGGCTCTTCAATAAGACAACTGGGAATCCACTTGTGAGTAAACATGGTGAAAATGGAATCTTTGCCTTGGCCTTGTTTATTAGCTGCTCCTAACACCTTACTCTGAGTAAGGCAGTTTTTCTAACCTTAATCTGGTTTTCAAATCTTGCTACATGTCTAAATGGGGGAGGTAGAATGTGTAGACAGCTGTGAGCCCGGCATGGTAATCTAGAGCTCAGGGTCTGATCCAGCTCAACCAGTGACTGGCTGGGTAATATTCATTCATCCACTGATTTATTCGTGAAGCACTTATGCAGCACTTCCGATGTGACAGACATTTGAGATAATAAGGACAGAGTCTACTGGACTCTGTGCTTCTAGAAAGCAAGTGTCTCATCCTTATTTACTCACTGCCAGAAACCAGGCGCTGCCCACAGGAGCAAAGAGATTACTGGGGTCTCTGTGACTCAGTGTTTTCCTGCATAAAATGTGTCTGGGGAATTGGACCTAATCAGCTCCAAAAATGTTCTCTTCTATTGTTATCTGGTGATCTGCAGTGAGAAAAGTTTGCACAGAGATAGAGCGAAGTTAACAGAACAATCACAGCAGCAGAGGTGACATGAAACCGCAAAGCCTCCAGGGAGCGCATGAACCCCCAAGTCCTGCCTCACTAGAGAGAGCTCAGAGAGGAAACAAGGCTTAGGCTCAGCAGGAACAATAGCCAGGCTTTAGGTTGGGTTGGATCTGGGAGGGTTCTTCAGGTAGAGAAGAGACTTACCTGGAGGTACGCAGGACAGTGTCCCAGCTTTCCCATTGGTCCAGGCTGAGAATGAGGTGTTGTACCTGATTGCACTTGAGACAGAAAACCAGAATATCTGGTCTCCTGCCACCTTTCCTCCCCTGACACTTCACCTGTATCACCAAAACTCTCACGGTATAGCAAACCCCTACCTTGCATATCACTGTGATGATTAAATGTGAAAACTATTATGAGAGACTTTCATAAACTTTAAAGTGCTTTATACATGGAAAATAGAATTTATATTCATGGAGGAGGGAAAGATAAATGAATAGGCACCACTTAAACAGATAGCTGTACAACCCAGAAGTAAGCACTTTGTAAAAATTAACTCATGTAAAACTCATAACATGAGGTAGAGACTATCATTATTCCCATTCTACAGATAAGGAAGCTGAATACCAAGTGTGTGTAATTTGATCAAGGTTAGCACCAAGGTAGACTGGTTGCAGAATCTGCCCTATTAACAAATATGTTCTTTTGCTTCCCTGAAAGAAAAAAGTTTTCTAATGCAACTTATTTCTAACCAACAAACATGACCTGAGTGCTGGGTGCATGAGGGAGAAGATATAATTCAGGCTTTCCAGGAGCATAACCAGATAAAGAAATACTTCAAGGAATAAGGAAATAGATGCTAGAAGTATGATTGGTGCAGAAGCAATGAAGAGATCATAGAGGTGGAAAAGATGAGTGTCCCAGAGGCCAGAGACTGGAGAGCCAGAATATGGATAAAAAATAGTTCAAGGTGAGACTGAAAAGGTGTCTTAGATCCTGATGTTGAAGGTCGTGTGTGCCAAGCTAAAGTGAAGAGGCTTCATCCTGTAGTTGGTGGGGGAATTATGAAAGGTTTTAGAGCAGGTAAATAAGTATAGCGAAGTGGAACTGTAAGAGAGTTAAATTAGAAGAAAGCCACTTGTCTTGGACTGACACCATTACCACAATCTGAGGACTGATAAAGATGAAGTTCAAGTTAAGTTTTCAAGTCCGATCACTCATCTGGGAAAGGTGAGATGCGATTTTATGGATTTGGTGCATTATTAATACTCAGAATGGTAAAGAATGGCAGTCACAGAAGACTGGGCTGAAGGAGGGACCTTCTCTGACTCCAAACCTGACTCCTCTGCCTCATTGGTGGGGTGGTAGCCTACTTCCCGGGGAATTTCTTCAGTCATGGAAAATTATTTTATTTGATGAAGCAGCCCATCATTCTTAGACAGCTCCTACTGTTAGAATGAGTATTTGTCTCTCATTTCTTTCTTTATTATTTAGCTACAAGTGCTCAGCCTTTGTTTAAGCCAAACCTAAGTATGTCTTTTTTTTTTTTTGGTATCACCACATTGTGTAATCTCAAGGCCTCCAAACACTCCTAGTTGTCAAGTTGTCAACAAGGGAACTTTGTAAGGATCAGAAAAGGCTGGATCAGGGCGGCTCCATGCTTGAAGAGCAGACAAACATCTCAGCAGGAGCCTGGGAAGCTAGATTAGGGGAAGGAAGCCCAGCCAGGTGGGCATTACCTGATGTTCAGAGTTGGAAGTTAGGAAGGAGTTGCTACATATGTGTGATCATCAGCTCACCCAAAGAACAGGGTTTCAGTAATGACTTTGTTAGCAAAGAAATAGGAGAAGTAACCTAAATGAACTAATTACTATTAATTAAGCATCCTTCATTTTTAAAAATAAATAACTGGGAGACCTCACAGATCATTCCTGCAATCAACACATTCTTGGTACCAGGCAGTGAGATGCATAAATGGATTAGATGTGGTTCCTGTCTCTGAGGGGCTCATACTCTAAGGGGGCAGATTAAAAGGTAGGCTATATATAATTACTATATATTATAATTATATATAATCTGCAACATACACATAGGAGGCCACCAATTTATCTAAGCTTCATGAAATCATGACTGTATTTTTTTCTGTTCACAATGTTGGGTCCCTGGTACCTAGAATGAAGTCTGGCACCTTCTCAGAAATATTTGTTGAGTGGATAAATGAGTGAATGAATGAAGAAGTGAATGATAGTACCAAATCTAAAACCAGAATCAGGTTCTTCTGAGCTTCAAGCCAGTATTTTACTCCCTATAACCTGGAGACTCCCATTTCCTAATAGCCCCTGTGTGAGGGTTGATTTAACAGGTAGCTATTAACTAACTGAGGATACCAACAATGTCATCTACTGTTTTCTATGCCAGCACTGCCTACTCCATTGCTGGCTCTTGGCCCCATGACGAGAATCTGGTCCAATCAACAGGAGGCGGATTTGGAGGGAGATGACTTCGACATGACCCCTGCTCATCTCCCTATCAAGTGAATGTGGGTAGGTCACTTCTTCTTTTTGGACTTCAACTTCTCATCTGTTAAAGAAAGGGAATTATTTCATCCTGGGAAGGAGCTTGGCCTTGTTGAGAAAGGGGCCTGAACTGAATTGGCAGGCCACTTCTCTCAAGCAGCTTAGTCTTTTCAGAGCCGAGTTAGCCCAAGGGAGCAGTTGCCAATCAGAGGAGTGCTTGAACCTGTGAACTTTTGGCTTCAAAGTAAGAGCTCAGCTCTCTCTGGTCATGCAGCGCTGGCCGAGGATGGCTGCTGCTCGCTGTGTACCACCGGAAACCCCAAATTGGGTTTGCATCTATCTGACCAATGTACCTTCCCCAGCCCCACCTCCAGATGTTCCATGGAGGTTTGAGGTGAGGAGGAGGAGTTAACTTAGTGTCTCTCTGATACGGGCAACTTTGTGCACCCACATGCACGAGAGAGCTGAGAGTGGGAGGATCTCAGTCTGGTTCTGTAAATGTGGGCTGACAGCTACAGGTTGCTTCAGCCAGAAAGAAAATGCTCTGTAATCACAAGATAGAGGCTTCCCCATCTCTCTGAGAAAGCTTAGAGGCCATTTTTCTTTCAGAAAACTGTCAAGTTGCCCCCACAATACCAGTACTATTTTGATGACTTTTGCATACTTGCCTGCCTGCTTTTTAATAAGCAGGGCTCTGCATCGATGGTACATGTGCAAGGTCTGACCTTTTCATAGGAAAAAACATTCATAACCGAAGTCTATATATAGAAGCTTCAGACTGGAGCAGATAAAGATGTAGGTCATATGACTTTTTTGTGTGTGAAGCATAATGCAAGAGGGACGCAGCAGACAATTCAAAACTCCTGAAATACTGCCACTGGCTTGAACCTTCCTAATATTTATCAAAGCCTTTAAACAATGACTTTGTTTTCAACTGGGAATTAATATGTCATCTTCTTTCTGAACACAAGATTCCCCCCTCCAGGGAGGGACTTACTTGGTTTAAAAATGTATTTTACCTTCTAGTTAACTCTTAACTATTCTTGTTAAAGGAAAAAAGAATAAGTGTTGTCAAAATTCATTCAAAAGTCAAGTATTCAAAATTATAAGTAACCAAAAATCCAATGTATATCACTTATCAGAGGCAAACATTTCTCCAGGATCATTTTTACCTGACTGAACAGAAACCAAATTTTTCAGCATTCAAGACTAACACCACCCAGAAGCTGCTGCTTTGCAACAGTCTCCGCGGCACCCTTTCCATATTCTTTGTTCTACCGAATTTCGTATCATCCTGTCCTCCATGTTCCTTTGTCATCAGCTTTATTATCTCTTCTTGGGACACCTTTTTCTGGCCATCTCTGCCCATCCAAGTCTGTTATGAAATATATGATATGGGTGATCATCCCCATGAATCTTTCCTTCCCCCCTTCCCTACCCTCCACAGCTCTGTGTTTCTCATGAGCTGATCATAGTTTGTTCTGGATTATATTTCTGGTGTCTGTGTCTTATATTCCATTCTGACAGACCATGACTTCTTTGAGGGAGGGATAAAAGAAATGTTTGAAGTATTTTGTGCAATAGGAAGCACCTGTAAAATGCATTTCTTACAGAATGTTTATTGAGTAAATGAATTTGTCTTGAGAATACACCAATAGTAATTTGCTGAGAGTTTATTGCTATGTGATGCACTACCTCTTTTAATTTCACCAATAAACCCTTGAGATTATTAGCATTGTTATCACCTTCAACAGCTGAAAAAACTAAGGCTCAGAGAAGTTCAAAGCCTCATCCAGTGTCACAAGGCTAACAGAGCAATAGGCCAGAATTCAAACTCAGGTCTATCTGGCTGAAGGGTATGCCAGGAGCTGACTTGCTCCAGTTTTTAAGAGCTGATTGTTAAGGTTCAGAAATTTTGTCAACTGTTTGGGCAGCATCATTAAATTTAAATCATATGAGCATACAATAAATTATTTGAAAAATGATAATAAATACCACTTACTACTTTTTTGATGTTTTATTATCAAATACACTCTTGATGTTATTTATCTTTCTTATAGTTGTACTAGAAATATTATATGGTGGTGTGGTGCTGTGTATCTCTTCCAAATTGGATAGTCAGTAATGCTACCTTGGCAGTTTGCAATTGGCCATGGTGGAAGTATTTTACCCAGGATATTGGCAAACAACCAGTGAGGGCTTCCTGCCTGATAGCTGCTTGTTAAACATGTGTAAGCTCATCACTGCTCTGACCTCAAAGCCAGCCTCTACTTCAGTCTGGGTCCAAGAATACATAGACCCTTCTATTTCCAGGCAGAACTTTCACCCACTGGGGCTTCACTTTGGACCATCACAGATAAACTGCTTTCAATAATAGAAAATTGACTTTTATAAGATTCCTTTGAGCTTCGGGAGTGGAATGAAAATAATTCCAGTAGTTATTTTATGCCTATACACATATGTCCTGTATCTGCACCCATATATCCTATATCTCTTCCACAGATTTATGTACTTCATCACATCTTGACACAGGAATACATGATGGGACTCTTACAAAGTAAAACAGGGCTTCCAAAATGTGGATATATAAATCTATTTGCCCAAATTCACATTAATGTAATAACCAATTCTTTTACCTATATATCTTTAGGACCTGGCTTTCACATACGAGGTTTCCACATTGTGTACATTCTATATGGTCTCATGAAATGAGAACCAAACTTTGAATCAGAGGTTATAGATCTCAGTATTATTTTGGGGCCTCAGTTTCCTCATCTGCCTAAAAAGGAATTTGACCTGGATGTTCTTTAAATATCTTTCTGTCTCTTTTCCTAAATGATACTACCATTTGCTTCTCTTCCCTGAAACTCAGTTCCTGTATCTATAAACAATAGGGCATTGAACTTGGTAAAGTTCCTGACATCCTTCACAGTTCTATAAGCTTGTGACTTCATGTGAAACTCCATGTTTTCTATGCAGTGGTCCACTCCTATAAGACAGCATCATGCTTTGCCACCAGAAAAACACCTAGGTGCTTGGACCACACTGGGAGATGGAGTAGTCGGGAGCCTTAACTGCCTCAGGGGGAGCCTGTGCAAAGCAAAGGGAAGTGTATGGGCAGGAAGAGCTCCTCTACACTTTCCTTTACACAATCTAGAAGGCTAAAAAGGTGAGAGTAAAATCTATACAGGGGTTTTGGTTTGGCACCCTTCTCTGGGTCTTTAGTCATAGGTGTGGGGGGAGAAAGAAAGCAAGAGGCATAAGATGGGTGATGCTTTCTACTGGATTGGGAGGATAGAGGACTGATGGTACTAACTAAGGAAGATTTGTTGCAGGAGCCTCTGGTTCTTAGGTTGGGCAGAGCATTGCAGGTTGGATAGAGCATCTCCCTCCTTATCCTTGACTTATCTGTTGCCCCTGAACCAATAGATCATTTGTACCTTCGTGGAAAACCAGAAAGTATCCTCAGCTCCTCATAGACACATCCATCCTCATCCTCATCCACTTAGCTCCTGACGATTTCCCAATGACAAAGCGCTATGGCATCCATAATCTCTTTTGACCCACAAGATGCTCGTGAAATAGGTGTTATTACTTGTATTTTGCAGAGAAAGATTTGAAGATGCAGTCGGAATTGATGGAATTTGCTCAAAATTAGTTACATGTGAAGTTAAGACCAAGCATGCTTGCTTTTTCATTTTTTAATATTATTTATTTCTGCAGTACTGGGGATTGAATGCAGGACCTTTGCACTGAGCTAAATCTCTTGCCCTTTGTACTTTTTTTTGAGACAGGGTTTCACCATGTCAGTAAATTGCCTAGGCCATGCTTAAACTTGCAGTCTTCTTTTCCTTGGCCTCCCAGCTTTGACTCCAGGACTGGGACACTTTTCTGTCCCCAAATGACCTTCACTAGGTGATGTCAGAACTGTTAGCTGAGAAGTTCCTGAGCTGTTGCTCAACTGAAAATCCACAGAACTATGCTAGAGAAAGAAGGAATTGATACATTCTTAGACTCAATGAATCCTAGAGGTAGAAGGAACCCTACACATTCCTAGACCAAGCCCCTTCAATCTTCAGAAGGGAAAAATGGAACCCGCAGAGGTATGTGGCATACCAAACATTGTGCAAAGGGTCAGGGCCAGAGCTGTGACTAAAATGCATCTGCTGCCTTCACATTCCTGTCATTGGCATCTGCTCAAACATTGTCCACTTATGTCCTCTTTTCACCACCAGCAGCACTGAGAGATCACAACTACTTTAAAACACTGGACCATCATTGTAAAGACGATGTAACATTTTCTACCAGCATAGGCAAGGACTAGAGAACCCTGAATGGAGGGAGGCCAGCATGCTCCAATCTCAGCTGTCACTTTGCATTTGATCTACTCTGTGCCAGCAATTAGATTTATTGCTGGCGAGACTGGTGACTCATAATCTTCTGACGTCAACCAACTAATTTATTTTGCCATAGCTTGGTATGCACAAATGTTGAGTAAGTGATAAAAAATAGAGACCCCTCTGTCATCTAGAACCTTAGAATTGGTCTTTACCAAGCTTAAGGACTTACTCAAATCCAAATAAAATATTTAGCCCAAATATAGCCCAACAGAATTTATTTTAGGAATCACTGATTTAGAACCCAGTCATGGAGACTAGAAAAATATAATAGGGAAATGTGTCTCATTTGGGAGTTACCTGTCCTGGGTTTATTCCCACTTCTTTTATTAGATTAACCTGTCATTTCTGGCAACTCATTTCCCTTCTCACAGTCACATTATCCCTATGCACCAAATGAGAGGGTTAAAGGAAAGGACCTTTGGAGAAGTATCTATTTCGATGGGCTCATTATTATACTTTCATCAGAAGCCTCTTGCTACATCTCAGTATTTCTATATGGTCTTGCTATGCTTTGAAGATAAGGTTTGGCCAGTGGTCTCAAAGGATGCCTCTCTGTTTCTAAAAATATAAAGAACTCATTGAAAGCTAAGATGAGCTATATCAACTTAATCCATGTGACGTTAACTTTAGAATCAGCAGTACAGCGAACTTCAAGATTTGATACGACTTCAGCTTTTTCTCTTTCATTTGCAACATTCCGTTTGAAATGCATTTCCAGACCAGTTGGACAAGCTAGCTACCACAACCCCAAGAAGTATAGATGAATTCAGGGAGAAAGCCCACAGGGTTAAAAGCAAGTGAGAGTTTTTATTTTCAAAGTCATAAATAGTTGTCTCAAGATTGTGCTAGCAGACAACTTGGGCCTGAAACTTGAGTTTCTTCATCCATTTCCTCAACTGATATTTCCCAGATACCTACACAGTGCCAGGCACTTTGCCATGCTGTGGGGAAACAGGGATAAATTTAATCCTTTCTCGATCATAAGGAGCTTAGAGTCTTGCAGAGATGATTTGAAATGTGCATAGATTTGTGTAGCTTACGGCAAAGGCTTCAGTGCCATAAGAAAACTCTGGGCTGTTCAGAAGAAAGTGAGATTCCTTCCACTGAAAATGCTTCCCAGAAGGAGTGACATCTTGAATTTTGGTGATGGTCAGGCAGAATTTTGGCTCAATATTAATGATCAAGAGACTAGGAAACTTACTTCTCTGCGATTCAGTTTTTCATCTGTAAAATGGGGTGGTAGTATCAACCTCATAGACTTTTTGTGAGTAATATGTGAATTCTTATCTATAAAAAGCTCTTGGAAAAGTACCTGGGACATTGTTAATGCTCAAAAACATCAATCATTATTTTTATTCTTAGCATCTGCATGAAATTACTGAAAAGTTTCGTGTAATCTCAAAAGGAAGAACCATGGAAGAAGCGTCATGCTTGTGGAATTCCTTTGTATTCTTTGCTGGGGCTCACACTGTATAGACCACAAATGTGCTTTGCATTCTCTCTCTCTCTCTCTCTCCCCTCAACTTGTCTTTCTGTGTCTCTCAGTCACACACACACACACACACACACACACTCATTTCTCTCTGTAGAACCTGGACTGTTTATCAAAAGCCCCAGGTGTAGGAGTGTTTCAAATGATTTTTGGAAACTGAAATGATTTCAGAGATAATAGGCATCAAGAATGTGGGTGTAAAATACAAACAATAGGCAAGTTCATTTTGCAATCTTTACTTTTAGGAGAGGTGGGTTTTTCATTTTTATTGCTTTTTTTTTCCAAAAGCATCATCATTTATGTGGTTTAAAAATGATCGTTCCTCTGGAAATTAGACATCACAACACAATACAGAGATGTGGCTGATTAAAGGTATGAAAGATTCAATCTCTTTTAAGCAAGGCTGCATCCTCTTTCAGGCATGGCAGCCTACAAGAATGAATTTGCTTTGAGTCAGATATTTTACATAAACCAAAGAGGTTACCCCTAAGATGAACCGTCTGGCTTATTGTCCCCCACCCCCATGGTGTCCCACATACCATCACAGGAAGACATTAGCAGTTTCAAGACTTAAACTTTCTCTCAAAAATTTCTTTTCTTGAACCAAGCAGGGTTTCTACATTAAAAAGTAATTGTCACTGGGTCTGTCATAATGAATAATTTGGGACATGTTGTCCAAGTGAGTGTGGCAAGTAGTAGAGAAAGATTTTCCTTCCTGGATTTACTTGTATTTTTTGCCTCTTTGTTCATTGGTGAATAAGGACAGAAGTTGCCAGGAGTCGGCCGAGATTGGGGTTTTCAGGGATTATCTAGTTCACCCCCATCTACCTCTTTCATTATATAGCTGGAACAACTGAAGGCCACAGAGAGAAAGGGATTTGCCTAACTAAGGTTACACAGGGGTTAGAATTCAGAATATTTAAATCATACATAGTCCAGGATTACAATATTAGGACAAAAGATTAAAACTCTAACCCATGTTATGGCCTTAACACCAGTGTGCTCATAAAGTAATCAAAATACAATGACATGACACAACAATACCTGACAGGATTGTTACAGGGAGAAGTAAAATAATAAAAGTGAAATATTCTTGTAAAATCTTAAAACACTAGATAGTTGATAAAGACGGTAGAACATCTACTCGAGTCAAGGGAAAATGAGAATCATTTTTTTCTTGCAAATAAAACAGAATTACAGAATTCCCAAAGCCATTTTAGATGTCGGTTTGCCTGTATGCCTTCCTTCATGATGAAGTTTCCTTTGCATAATTCAACACTAGGAAGTTTCTTGTCATTCTAGAACTAAAGATAACTTGTCTCAGTCTATCATACAGCTAGGAATCTGTAACCAAGCACAAGTTGTGGCTGAAGTCAGATGTAGAAACACCAAGTTTTTCTTGTGGCCTTTGTTGACCTAAACCCAGGGCAGGAAGTCAACTTTGAGCGGAGTATCCCCGATGAAACATTACACTCTAGACTGATGGAGTTTGGAAGATATGCCTGAATTCAGTAAGAAGATATGTTAGGCTTGAGAATGGAGGTAATGTGGCCTCAGGGGACTTTCAAGATATAAATTTAAGACAAGCATAGTCATTTGTCAATTGAAGAAGACACATTTCATGCTTGTGGAATCAGGATCAAACTTGTTTGGATCCAAGGAGGAAGTTCCAATGAGACAGAGTATGGTTAAGAACTTTCAAATAATCTAAACTGATGAAACATGGATCCAGGCTGCCTTGGAGTCGTGAGCACCCCGTCACAGGAGCCTTCAACAGAGGCGAGGGAAGAGATGCAAAGAGAAGAACCAAGCCAGCAGGTTCTGTGGGTTGGGAAAATGCCTCCTTTGCCCTGCCACACCCCCCAAAATCTCAAATTCCTTTCTCTAAAAAGGAAAGATGCGACAAGTGTCACGGGAGACAGGATAACAATAGGCAGAATGCAAAATCCTTGGGAGGCCTCACCTCTCCTGTCCTATAATAGGAAAATAATGGGATTCTACACTCAGGGAATGAAAAGATAGTAAATTTCCAATGCAATAAAAGGCACTGTCTCTGGTGCTGTATTTAGTCAACATGTGGAAGTCCTTGTTTTCTGATGGATCATGGGTATGTTTTAAACACAAAGGCTTCCGTAGCTGCAGTGATAGGATCCAGATGATGCAGCTGGAATTGTTCAATGTTAGGTGGCCCTGGGCTTGAAGGAACTTGCTGCCTGGCCTAGAACATGCAGCACCAGCAGGGGGGTCAGGAGTAGGGATTTGTGGTGCTGCTGTGCTTGGAAGAATCTCTCTTGGAATCTGTGCTGCTGCTTTGAGAGAGCAATGGGATCATTAGAGAACTCCTTACTGTTGATCAAAATGGGTACAATGGGATGCTTATCCCTGGAAATCCAAATTCCAGGGCAAAGGTGGAGGAAGGATGCATTCCATAGCCCCCTCTGGTACACTTGTAAATGAAGGCTCTGAGATAGGCTGAAGAAAAACAACCTGTTTTGTTTAGAATAAACCTGCTTTTTGCTACCTTATGTGATCATAGTAGCCAGGTAACCATTTTTACTGAACATAACTTCCATCTTGTGAAGTAATGATCCAAGGTGAGCATTTTGGGTAAAAATTTGGGGGTAATTCCATGGATTCAGCAGTCATTGACAAATGGATGCACAGAATGTTAGAACAGAAAGCAACACTGAATTTAATGCCATTCCTCCATTTTTTCTTTTTAAATAAAGAAAGCAGAGGCCTGGAAGGGTTATGCCAATGTAATAACCAACAGCCATTAATTCTGATCTGCAAGAACCTGAGATTTTAAAATGTCAACAAATGACCGTATAACATTAGGTCACAGATTAGGATGTAATATTACATTATATATAAGGTTATATGGGAGTTACAAGAATCCTGTACTTGGAATCAACAGAACTGGAGTCTAATCTGAGATCTCTGGCTTTTTCCTGTCCCTGGTTGGGCCCATCTTTCTACTTTTATTAGCACTGGGTCTCCTCATCTCTAAAATGGGGAAGATAATGCTTGTGTGATTGATCTCACAAGTTCTGGTAAAGAGAGAAAGAGAGAGAAAGGATGTGAAAGTGGTTTACAAATTTTACTGTGCTATATAAGTGGTAGGGATTCTTCCTCCTAATGTGTTGATGCTACAGACAGCACCAGGAGGATGTGTGTGTGTTCCGTTGCTTTTCTGTTCGTGAGGGTACTTTGCATGAATCTGTCCACAGACCCTATCTCTTAACCACTTTCACGAGTTTGTGAGGTGATGTGTTACCTCAGTGTGGATGCTCTCAGCAAACCCAGTTGCTCCCTGGATTGGGACACTGAATTTCTGACCCTACACTCACACACAGCTCAGAAAAGTAGAAAGTTGTAAGCTTAGTCATACCCTCAGCAGATTTTTAGATCTTTAACTCTTTGTGCTCATAAATACTGGTGAAAGAAACAAGTAAGAAAAAAATAAAGTCTCCCAAATTTTATGTTATCAGAACTAAAAATAAAGAAGTTGAAAAAGAAGAATCCAGTAATAATCACCAGAAGACAAAAGAGAGAAGGGGAGATGGAATGGATGGGTTGGGAAAGCCTTGGTGTCTTATTTCTGGAATATTATTGATGAGCTGAGTGTAGTGTGAGACCTTAAGTGAAATGAATTGGTGGTTTCAGTTCCGGATATGGTATGCAAAGAAAAAAAAACTTGCTCTTTGAAATTCAGCACTTCCTTGTCTATGCTTCAGGAAGCCACACGCCTGATGCTGAGCGTGGAAACTGAATCATTTCTGGCCCTTTGAGATTAGCCCCACCAGCCTCCAGAATATGTGCAGGATCTGGGCCTAATGGGAAACCAGAATGGGGTCTGGCACAGCCTGGATAGGGGAATCAGACACAACACCATTGATGCACCCTTCTTTTAGGGTGTTTGTCTTTCCAGAAGGTTCTATGGACAATGGACCTTCTGGACTAGGTATCTCTAAAGCGTTTCAACTCACAGGTGGCAGGAGATGAGTGGCCTAACATGGCAGAAACCAAAAATACTTCCCAAAACCTTCTTTTTCAGAGTCACATTAAAGGAAATTGGTCAACTGACCCATTTGGTGGAGCAACATGACCCCGAGGTTTTAAATATGAAGGAGATGTTTCCTCACCAGCCAGCCCTAGGAAGAAATGGTCCATTCTTCTCCTCGACTCTCCCAACAGCCTGTTGCCTCTCAAGTACTGGGTTAGTGGGGGGAAGGAAAAAGCAATCTGGAGACTAGATCATACCCACTAACTGAAGCATGAAACCTACGATGACAGGAAGTTGAGATCTGAAAGTGACCATGTCAACTTGGAGCCTTTAGAGCTTAGATAAGTGACATCCAGATCTCTGCAGACCATCTCAGCAAGGGAAACAACCCCTAAAACAGCCTCTTTGCTTAGGTTTCATTGACACGGTGGAGGAAAGTTCAAGGGGGGAAAAAAGGGAAAAGAAGTTTGTCTGTGGGTAATGAGAAGATGCTGGTTTAAGTGAGAAGTCAATGCGAAACAAGGTGGTAATGAGAAAAGGGGAGGGGGAGTCAACAAAGATTTGGTCTGGTACTAGAATATCTGACTTTAGTAGCTCTGTGACCTCTGGCAAGCCACCTAATCTCTCTGAGCCTCGTTCTCTTCATTTGTAAAATGTGAACACATATTATAAAATGAGATCATGTATGTGAAAATATTCATTTTATAAATGGTAAGGACTATATACAAGGCTTTATCATGACTTAAATTACGTATAAACTCTGTTTTTCTTTTTGCAGTACTAGGGATAGAACCAAGGCCCTATACACATGTTAAGTACTCTACTACTGAGCTACACACCTGTCTCACATATAAACTCTTAAATGATAACAATTCACTTGTGTGGAAATGAAGTTCCAGACTTCAGCATGGAAAAATCATTAATCTTCCCAATTTTCTTATCTGGAGAGCTTTCATAAAACATACTAACTCACATTTTAAATTTATTTGCATGTTACTTCCAAAAAAAGATTTAAAGTAACTTAATATTAGACATACTTATAACAGGATCATTAAAACACTGATAAAAATTTATTAAGACTGTGACAGGGAAGAAGACAGAGAAGGAAAACCCAGAATAAGGATGATTTTAATGAAGCCTTTTTGAGCTTCCCAGCAGTTTAGAAGAAAAAGGGAAATGCATTATTATGTAGCTCTCTTCATCTAACAAGGGAGGAATGGTTAAGGATCAATGCCCCACCAAATCTTCTTGGCCCTAATCTCCCCAGGAGATATATCATGTGCATCTTTGTTTAAGGGATATAAAAAATAAAATAGGCAGGATCTAAAATGGAGACAAAGCAAAGCTACTATTCCAGTCTAGCGACTTGGTGATATTTCCCTCTGTGAATCAGTGCCTGCTTTCCAGAACTCAACGAACAGCAAGACGATTAATAGAAAGAACAGGTTCCCTTAAAAAATAGGGCAGTGAAAATCAGTGTGTGCTGCTGGCTGGGCTGAGCTGTGGCCCTGCTATGTCACCAAGGCAGGCACCTTTCTTCAGGGGGCTTCAAGCAGGCCAGGCAATATGCTAGGTGCCTTGTACAAGGTCACTTGGTGTGTCTGAAACTGATTCTGCATCCTGAGTTCCTTAATATGATTTTTTAGGTCACAGTGTTCTAGGCAGAGCTCCCTGTTGATGTACATCTCTCATGCAAGATTTAGATCACCTCTTTTCGGGCACAGCTCCATGGAAACACCACCCATGATTTCTGAAATGGAGTCTGATTGGGTGCCTGCAATGCCCAGCTGGAGTGGACAGCAGTCTCCTCAGCTGACACATTGCTGGGCAGTTGGTAAGCCTGAGTCTACCAGAACGTAGTCCTTGTAGGCTATTATTATTCTAATGCCAAAGTAAATTCTTGTTTACACAAAACAGCTAGGGAATGGACTATTCTAGGGAATGGAAAATTCTGGTTCATCTCGTTACCATCCATATCACTGACTGATTCTTGGTTTCCAAATAAGTAAGTTACAACACACTTTGCTAAACACTAAAATGATACTGACTATGACTTAAGCTTTCTTTGATGATTCATAAGGTACTTCAGGGTCTATTAGCACCTAATTGCATTATTAAGATCATTGAGAGTTTTTGCACTTCTCATTTTCAGGGTAGAAATGCAGAAGGTGGGAAGAATTGGGCTGAATCTGTAGTAAACCCCAACCAGGCCAATGGAGTCGCTGTTGCTAGGCAGTCACATCATTTATCCTTGCTATCAGTTTATTGACAAACTAAATAATAAATAGTTCTATTAGCATGGTGACTTCTATACAGTAAGTTCTTGTTGCACCAATACTTTTTTCCCCTTCAAGAACATCAAGGAACAAAAGAAAAGAAAAAATCAGTAGTATTTAACTACCCATTCTGGTGCTCAAACAAATTCAATTCAGAAAGCGTTAGTTCTGGCAGAGACCACAGAGGCAATGTGCCTCATTTCATCATTTCTCACAAAACCCAGGCCCGGAGAGGAACGGTGAATCCTCTCCTGTCTCGTGGCTGTTGGAGTTAGAGGTGATAGTAGAACCCATATTTTCTGGGGTGAAGATCTCTGGCTAGAAGAATGATTCCTACCACATGCATAGAGTTTCTGCCCAACAGACATGGAAGAGAAATGGGCCCTTTGTTCAGGGATTCTAAGAACTTACCATATCAATTCTGATTGAAGGTCATCAAAGTCTTCTGCTGTATGAAAGCCCTGTCTTGGGCCCTGAACAGTTCACAGGGTAAAGCACTAATACAGTCCCCAGGATTCATCCAGCATGAAAACCTTTCCAAAGTAGCAAAAAGCCACACAACTCCCCACATCAGCAAGAAAAACTTATCAGAAACCACCAGACAGATTTGGATTTCCAGCTTCTTTCTTTGCTTTACCTAGTTCTGAAGCTTGAATCCTTCCTATCTCTGCCTCTAGAGTTTTTTTTTTTTTTTTTTTGTGGGTATCGGGGTGTCGACCTCAGGACCTTGTGCACCAGCAGGCACCCGTGCCGCTGAGCGATATCACCGGCCCTTTTTTCATATGTGGGTTCCGGGAGTCGAACTCGGGCCCTCGCGCTTGCCAGGCAGGCGCGTACGCCGCTGAGCCATATCACCAGTCCTCCTGAGTTATTTTTGAAGGTAACTCAGTACTCACTGAATTTCCAAATTAGTTTACTGTAAACTCCTCCCTCTAAAGGAAGGGGAAGAAGGAAACCAACGATTTTAATGCTGATTACATTTTCGAAAGGCAGGAGCTTCTCTGTTGGTTTAGAAGTATTTTCTTGTTCTTAGTTTCAGATCCTGACAGGTCTCTTTTCCTTTTATATTCTTTGAGCTCTCCCTCCTGCCTTTGATCCTGGAATTGGAAATCTGCTATTTGCACATGAGAGACCAGAAGGTAGGGATCTCCATCACTGTCCAGAATGGAGACAGAAATCTTGCATGAAATCACAGGGTCTGAGACACCCAGCTCCTCTATAACTGTTGCCAGAAAAGTGCATTTGATATCTGGACTCATAGATCATATTTCTTTAGCTCCAGGAAACTTCTTTTCAGAAATACCTGTGTGTGTTTCTGTGTGTGTGTGTGTGTGTGTGTGTGCATATGTTTTTCTACTCTCTGTAAATGCTGTGTGTTGATTATAAATAAACACTTGGTCACAGAATCTCCTAGGAAGGGATCACTGAGGTCATGTGTCCAACCCTCCATGAGGCTTGAGTTACTGCCCAGCTATTCTACCAGTTTGTTAACCAGGTCAGAAAGGGGAAGCGGTTAGGGAGCAAGGCTCTCCTTATCCTCCACCTCATCTCCTCACAAGATGCTCTGGGGCCTCCATTGCCTACTGGATGCACTCTAAACTATGGAGATTGGCCCTCAAGAGGTAGGAACAGGGCCTGGTAAAAACTGGCACGGAATCTTTTTTTTATTATTATCATTAAATAATAAGGCAAGTTTCTAGTTGTGGCTGATACCTGTTTTCTTCCATCTTCCAACATGATAAAAAAAATTAATCTCCCTTCTTTCCCTTGCCCACTCTCTGCTGTGGCCCAACACACTGCTTACCATCTCCACTACCCTGTACTTTCACCCCTCCATATACTTGCTCAAGCATTTTTGTAGCTGACATGCTCAATCCCATATCTATCTGTTGATTACATTTTCTTCTTTATGAAGTATTCCCTCCTTCTTTATCTGACCTTCCCACCTTCACACACGTGGACTTCTCTCCCTATGTCTTGAATTGCATGTCTATATTATTTTAGGCATATTGCTGACCTTCCTCCCTGGAGTTCGACTCTCTGAGGACAGGAACCATTTTATTCTTCCCTGTATTCTCCATAGCACCAAGTACAGGGCTTAGCATATAACTGGTCTCTAAACAGGCCTTCTGGCTTTAACTAAAATTTCAGGTGACCTCTGCTAGCCTGATAGACAGGAAATGCTGTGTCTTCACTTTTTTTTCCTCCACTGAAAGCTGAGTTAGGGATTATTCCTGTCTGACCTCTGGCCTAAATCTTCACAAGTCTGTTCTGCATACCCCACCCACAGGAGAATGGGGTAAGAAAAGATGGCCACTGGAGCTCTGGAACATAGCGGCGCATGTATACCTCCCTCTCGTGGCCCTGGAAATTTACAGGAATGTATGGCTGTGCTGTTGCTGAGCCAGCTCAAAACCTGTTTTGCTGGAGACTTCTTCCCTCAGCAGGTGTGTTGGGGTATTGTAAATGTTGCCAAGTGGGACAGGAGGACACCCAACCCATGCCCAAGTTTTATTTATCCCAGTGGAGCAGGCCTGCAGGTTGAGGGCTCTGTACCCCTTTTGATCCTTAATCATAAGCCCAGGAGCCCTTTGAATTATCTCAAGAAGCCAAGCCAAGAAGGCTTTCTGATTCTAATGGCAATAACCTTTTGTGATTTATTGACTCTCAGATGCTGGGACATCAAAGCTAAAAGTAACCTTAAAAATCACCTTATCTGATTCTTCTTTTCAAAGACAAGTAACCAGTTCATACGTAGTTCCCTTGCCTTTTGAAATGGGGGGGATAAACTGTATTTCATTCATTTAGTAATAAATTCATCTACCTACCCATCCTTCCATCAGTGCTCTATCCACTGACTCATTCATTAAATATCCACTAATGCTAAACAGCCAGTCCGTGCTTGGGTCTAAATAAGAAAACACGAATAAGGCATGATCTCTGCTCTCCAAGAGTTACACATCTACACACACAAATACTTATGATTCACTATGATGTGTTATAGTACAAGTGTGAACAAAGCATGTTATGAGCACCTAGAAGATGGTGACTAATCCACTCTGCCTGGAAGAGTGAGAGAAGACTTTTAAGAAGAGGCAAAATGAAAACAAAACATCAAAGGGGAGGAGAGAGTTCTAGAAAGAAAGAGGGAGGAAGGAGATCACAGAGATTGTCTAAATGATTGTGTAAATGTCCAGAGTTGGGAAAGTGAGCAGCATTCCAGGGCAGCAGTGAGCAGCAGGGTGGCACTGCTGAAGAGGGCTACAGTACGGGGTGGAAGACGTGGACTTGGCAGGGTGGAGGTGATGTGGAGGCCAGGTGGGGAGATCTCCACCACTGTGCTGAGAGCGTGCACTTGGGCTTGGTGCTGTCAAGGAGCTTTTGCACGTTTTCAGAGGGCACGTGTCACATCAGATCTACACTGTGTTCAAACCTCTTGGCCCACAGTGACAAGAGCCAGAGACTGTTGGTGGAGTGGGAAGAGGAGATGCTGTTGCGATTGCTGTTACAATCCTAGAAATAAAGGCAGTCAGAGTAAGCGTTCATGTACGAGTCAGATCATATCACCTTCTTGCTCATAACTGTCTGTTCTCCATACTCCCTACCCCGTACCTAGGCAGTCTTCATCACAAGACCCTGTTTTGCTTTGTTTGTTTGCTTTTCAGACAGCACTCAGTAGCATATTAAACCATTTCTTCGTTCGCATCTAAAGGTGCTCTCATATTTAGAGGAAGGGAGGTGTGTCTTACTAACCACTGTATTTCTAGGCTGAGCACAGCGCCTGGGACATAGCAAGTTCCCACAACAAATGACCAGTGAAAGCTTGACCTGGAGAAGCGGTAATAAGGATAGGGAGAAGCGACATTTAAAGACAGAAAACAGATGCTTTTTTTCTGGACTCACTATGTAGTTATGAGTGGATGGTAGCTGATCTTCAATGAGGTGAGGATGAGTTTATGTTCCTAACTGATTGCATTTGCTATCCACATCCAAAAAGTTTTGTGAGGCAACCCTGTTCTTCATCTTGACCTCTACTCTATGTGTTTCCATACATTATCAGTCTCTAAAATGGAAACTTCCAGACACTCCACTTTATGCTTCTCTGTTCTAGTCTCACCTCTGCCACTGCCCGGTATGGGCCAGACACGTTACTTTTCTAGAGGCTTCAGTTTGCTGAACTGTAAAATGAGAGCGATAGCCAGGGCCCTATAAGATGCCTTCTAAGTTAAATGTTATGGGCCTCAATTTTATCTAGCTAGGATAAGAATTCTTCTCCATTTTTAGTTTTTAAAATTATCCACAAGTTTTCATAAAATAATATTTCTTGTTTCTTTGTTGTCTGTTTCAATTTCTAGCCACAAGTATTTTTGCAGAATTCTAATTGGAGCATATGTGTAGCATTGTGTTCCACTCTTATCCTGGAGCATTATTTGTTATATGCATTTCATGTTGACACAAAGTCTTCCCATTTATCATTTTAAAGGCTACATAATTTTCCATGGAGTATATATATCACAAATTATTTAACCATCCCCAAATTGTTGGGAATTTGGATTCTTTCCAGGTTTTGCTCTTTTAAAGAGCTTTGAACATATAGGGCCTTTTTTTTTTTTTTTAAGAGTTATTTTCCTTAGGGTAAATCCCTAGGAGTGGGATTACTAGATGAGTTTTATGGGTCTTGAAAAGTATTGCCAAATGGCTCTCCAAAAGGATTGTTTCAATTTGTGTTCCATGCAAGAGTATGCCAGTTCCACAGAAACCTTGCCAGCATATTTTTAAAAATCAATTTCCTTTATTTTGTTCAAGTTGAACTTGTGTGAAACAAGGCTTCCTGATTGTTGATGTTTTGGGATTATCTTCAGTTAGGCTAAAGTTATAATACAGTGCTTGGCAAATAGAAGCACTCAATAATCAATATTGCTATTACATGAAGAGGAAATTTAAGAGGGACAAATATACTTGTCCTACCCTTGAACTCATTGTTTTCCCTACCCATTGTATCCAGTTCAGCTTTGTGCAAAAATTTACTCCTTACCTCCAATGTTGACTCTCAGAAAAGTGCCATCAATCCTCCATTCCAAGGTGACCAAATTTCCCTAGACTTAAAAATCACAAGCCAAGATCTCTTCCTTGTGGATTCTGTTCTCTTTCCCATATGTCCATCAAGAGGGTCCTTACTAGAGATGGGTACTCACTTCCCTTCTCAAAGCTGTTAGGTTCATTTGAATTTGTTTCCCCAGATTTTCTCCTCTCCTTCATTATCCCAAAGACACCATTCAGCTAGTGGAAGGTGATAATCATTCCCTGGTGAGTATTTTTTTCCTCAGGTTGGATTTTCTTAAGCCATCCCTTATCCTATTCATGTTTTCATCTTGTGAGAGTCCTGGTTTTTCTACTCTTACTGAGTTCTACTTTGTAGCTTCTCCCTGCATCAGGCTTATTCAGTTACTAAAATTTACTGAGTATCATTCAAGTGATGATCAGAATGCATTCAAGTGATATCGAACAAATCTAGTTCCTGCTATCCATAGGCTCAGAGTCCAGTGGGTCAGAAAGGAGTACAACCTTATAAGGTTTTGTCTTTAGAAATTTCTTAAGAAATAGGCTATTTCATAGGTCAGGGGATGATACCTTCAGGTAAATCTGTTGGTCTCCTTTCATTAATCAACACTAACTATGCTTCACTGGTGAAATGATGGCTATCTTTCCAAGTAGAAGCTACCATATACCATGTGACAGAAATGTCTTAGCATATCAGAGACTGAATTTTTGAGTCTTAGACAAGGAAAAGAGTTCTAAGATGTGTAGGTGATGACAACCGCTCTAGCAGAGCTAATCCAGGATTGTACCTAAAATGAAGACTAAGACTTCTAGATATATGCCAAGATATCCAGTAGTCAATGAGCTGGTGGAAACCTAAGGAAAACTAATTTCCTAGATAGGAAGAAAGGAAGTTTAGGGTTAGCTAGAAAGGAAATGAATGGAAAATCTCAGGACCTACTCTGCTGTTGTTTGGTGACCCAAGTTACATCACTTAACTGCTCTAGAATTTAGTCTATTCAAGTGTAGAAAAAGGGCTGGGCTTTATATTTTGTCTATAATGTAGCATCCTGCTCTTCTAAACTATAAGCCACATGGCAATAAATCCTAATTAGTCCTTCTTGACTTTCCAAACTTCCCTCACCCAACCAGGGAAGGACAGAAAAGAAGGTGATCTCATTGGCTGGGTAGATGTTAAAGAGTCCTTTGGGGTTCCATGTTCTCTGTAGCTACTGTGATCATCATGCCCAGTTGATGCTAAAATCTGTTGCTGGCAGGATTTGTACTCAGCTTATTGAGCCTGGTGCTGTAGCTACTGCCTCTTACTTCCTCTCATTAAGGCAAACCACCACTTATTTTGTTTTGTTTTCCCCACATGTTTTGAGTTTGCTGCTTCCCAGCTCTTGTTATTAGAACAGACATAATTAATAACTCCTGGCACATGGGGCAGCCAGATTGGACAATCTGCCTTCTGCTTTCTCAAACTGTCTTCTGAGCAATCTGAAAGCCAAAATTTATAGCCTGGACTCAATACAATGGATTGTTTTGTAATCCCAAGAAAGAATCAGGAACTAACCACATTGCCAACTTGAAAAACATAACATTCTCTTTGTAGTTCCTAGTAGAAGTTTTATCTAAACTCTTCAGTTAATAGCTAAAAGCAGTACATAGTCTTCTAGGTCTTTCTTAAACTTCTGTTGAGAAAATGATTATGGGGCTTTTTAAAAATTTTGTTATCATTCTAGAATTTTCCATTCTGGATCATCAGAAGTTGGCTCCTAAAGTCCAACCCACTCAACTTCTGTGGTAGCCTAGATCCATTTTCTTAAAATTAAAACAAAGATCCATTATTCTCAGAAAAATTTTGGGAATCTTATTAACATGTTTTATTTTTACCCAATGCAATCACAATTCCTTGGTCTTTTCCATTTCAGGGCTCCTACAATCCAAACATTAGGCACCTCTAAATCTGTAATTTAGACTCTTATTAATTTGACCACACTCATTTAATCGATAGGATCTAAGTTGAACAAATGTGATTTTTTAATAATATTTACTGCGCTACTCCTTTTTTTTGTGCTTTGGAGGATACAAATTTGAATAAAATAAGATTTGTTCTTAAGTATCTTATAATTTATAAACAGAAATAAATTAGTAATTATAATATAGAATTTAGTCACGTTGACTTATAACAGTAGTATAAACAAGTGGTTTCAGAACTTGACTGAACATTGAATCCCAAAATATAAATAAACAATGAAATAAAAGATAGCTAATAGGAAGTAGGGAGAAAGAGCTCTCTCAAATGGGAAGGGAATCAAGAGATGGAGGGAGGGAAGAAGGAGGGGTGGGGGAGAAGAGAATGAAAAAACAATTAATTAAGATGTGTTATGTACCTGTACCAATTCCCCACAAGGAATTTAATCATTATGAAATGCAAACATGTACTAATAAAAAATTTTAAACAAAGAAAATGTTGATGGCTCTGTCCTACACAGAAATTCTGATTTAGCTGGTTTGTAGTGTCTTGGGCTTTGAAAGTTTTAGAGGATTGGCACTTGACTTTAATGTGTGGACCACTTTGGGGACCACTGGTACAAAGACTGAGAGACACAAGAAAGAAATAAGATATTTTAATAGAGAAATTGCAAAACTTTTCATGGCAGTGGTTAGCATACAATTCTGTTAGTGATTCAGTCTACCAGTCAGGATTAAGTTCCTAGGTTTGAGCTTGTGCAGATTGGAATTGAAACCTCGCCCTTGCGTCTTAGTGGCAGTGTACCCGTGCATGGGCTACTTACTATGTCTGAGGAGTAGCCATGAACAAGGCTACAGAGATAGGCAGAATAAAGAGCAGTGAGAAGTCAAGGGAGGAAAGGGGGACACAGGTTTTTCTGCAGAGAGAAGGTGGGGATGTGCAAGAGGATAGGCTTTGAGGACACAGAAACATAAAAGTAGGTGAAGTATAGAGGATAGATATTCCCCATACCAAAACAACATGGAAAAAAAATTCTCCTCTCCATCCAACATTCTCACCCAAATACAAGGGAGTTTGGTTGAGTTCCTCCTATGAACTAGAATACAAACCAAGAAGCCAGATCTGAGTTCTGTCCTAATCAACTGATTCTCTGGAGAAGAGTGTGTGGGCCTCTTTATCAGCTGATCAGTATGCTCAGCATCACTCAGGGCCTTAGACAGTCTCAAAGAGAACAAAGGAAACTCAGAAAGAATTGCATACGAAGTGTATAATGAAAAGTCAACAGAATTAAGAATTGAGCATGAAGAAGACAATGCAGAGAATAAAATACCTTTAACAGAATAAACCCAGATCTGCGCAAATTAGCATTAATTGCTTTTAATGGCTCCATTTTAAGGTTTGTTTAAGGAGCAGTTATTACCACACGGGACCCAGAGAAATAAACCTACATTTCCAAGTGAAAAACTAGTTTTGTTAGATCATACTGAAAAATTACAATAAGAATGAATTACACATGAATTACAAATACTTAGAGGAGGAAGCTGTAGTTACTTTGCAGAAAAGAATCAAGTTATGAAATGTAGGGGCTAGGAAAGGCTTTGGAGTTCATCTTGTCTAATCTTCTGTGTGTACAGATAAGGACTTGGGGGCCTAGAGGGGTGGCATGGTTTCTTCAAGGTCACACAGTGAAATAAATGCTGAAGAAAGAAGGGAAATTAAGTCTTTTGTCTCTAAGTCTCGTCTCCTATCAGAAAAAGAGAAATTTGGTTTTGGTCTTTCAATCAGGAAGAGCTGGATTTTTCTTTGGTGACAGGTTGTCTTCCGACTGCTAAACCTCGTCACACACATATGACATAGCCACAGAGATCTGCGATTTGTAAATTAACCTTATTTTTTAGTCCACTTTACTGTATCATCTTTTCTCGCTCTTGCCTCATTTTCTTTTTTGCATTAATTTCACTTCGACCTATTAGAAGCATCAGTACAAATTTTGTTAAAGTCCTTATGTAACAAGGTAGGGTAAAGAGACACAAGCAGCCTCGTCCCTTTTATCCCACGCCTTCACCATGGAATTCAGGGTACACTTATTTCATATACACTATGGCTTATATACATATGTTTACTGAGTATTTTACTGTCTCCATAAGGTATGCACTACTATTATCTTCATTTTATAAAAGAGGAAACCGAGTATCGTAGAAGTGAAGAAACTTCCTGGATCTCATAACTGGAAGGGAAGGGGTTAAAGCCAGGTCCAGCCGACCCCAGAGTTCAAGTTCCTCTACAGACACTGATTTTCTCTAGTTTTGCCCTGGGATGGAAAAGCTGTTCCAGGGCAGTGAACGACCTAACCACACTGCTTTCCCAGAATCCTCTGCTGTTTGTTCTTCAGAAATAATTATTTCACTCAGAGAGACTTCAAATATTACTCCAAACAACTGGCTTCCAAAGAATTGGCCATTTTCCCTGGTTTTATTGTTGGGGGGAAGAAACTCAACCAGTTGTTTTTCTTTTTTGCTCTATTACTATATAAGAACAAAAATAATCATACTAAGACATCAAAAATAAATTTTTAAATGTGCAAATGTGGAGAAAGACACCTCTTCTCTGAGAGAATCTAAAAAGAATTTTAAATAAACTCATGTGTGCTCTTTGCACGAAACGCAGTGGCCACAACTCAAATGAAGCTGCTAACAGGACATTAGCATGAATGAAAGGGTGTAAATATGGGACTGCCAAGCAAGTTCACAAAGTTGTTTAAATTAGGAGGACATTCCATGAGCCGAAGTGTGCAGCACCCTGTCCCTATAATTCACACTAACTCCCTGGCAATAGGCCTTCTTTCCACTGCTTCTTCTTGGGTCAGTAGGTCAGAGAACTCTCCCATGCAGGCCCTTAGCCAGATACCATAGGAGAATAAATGGAATGTTTCTTGTCCTTAGCAAGTTCTAGTGTAGTTGGCAAATCTGATGTTGGTTACAATAAACAAAACTTATGCCCAAGAAACTCTTAGAGTTAACAATTCTAGGTAGGGCAAATTTCAGGGCTGAATTGGCAATGCTGGGAATCTCAAGCACTGTGAAGTCTTGCAGTGATGAAGCTTGGGGTAACCTCAGGGATATGAGTGCAAACTGTGATTTTAGAAGAAAGGGTTGCAGGGAGAGGAAGAGATTGACAGTATAGGTAATTCATGGTGATGATCATGCGTATTTGTTAAGTGTCAGATCCTGAGCTGTACAGCTTACACGTTCAAATTCTTACATAAGCTGTGACAATGTTATGAGGTAGGTGTTGTCCCTTTTGAAGGTAAAGAAACTGTGGCATAGAGTTGAAGGTTGCTTGCCTGCAATCACACAGCTAGAGGTGGGATTTAAACACCAGTACATCTGGCTACAATGTCCATCTTCCTTGTAGCCATTAATGACAGATCTGAAACTATCACCCACATGTACTTTTACTTCAGTATGCTTCCTTTAGCACAGAAAACCTCTGGGTGTATTCAAAGACTGGTTTGGTATGTATTTTTTTGAGGGAAGACAATGAGTAGATCTGGGGATATAAAAATGGATAAGGGTGAGTTATCAACCACCTGGATCTCAAAGCATACTGGAGTGGCTGACACATGGAAATGGGAATTATAGTACAATGTGGTGAGTCCTATCAGGAAATAGAAACAAGTGTTGTGGGAGATGAAGAGAGTAAATAGTTCTGCTTGGAGGGATAAGGGGCAACCTCACAGGGATGGTACAATATGAGTTTTCCAGTCAAAGAAGGGCCAAAATGCATCCCAGAAAAAGAGAATGAAATGCGCAAAGGGCCCAAACTGTGGAAGAAATGTACAAGACGTTCAGAGTCGCTCTGTGGTGAGGATGGAGATGAAGGCTGAGACCAGATTGTGAACAGCATTATATTTCCCAGACAAAGTCTTCCATCTCAATTCTATAGGCAATAGATCATCAGCAGGGAGGCCTAAGCAACACGCAAGATGGTATCTCAGTTAGATCTGCCTTAGTAGGGCAACTCAGGGACGCATGGAGAACAGAGAGTAGGGTTTGCTGTAGTCCTACTGAAAATGAATGAAGGCTTAGGTCATGGTATTGTGGATGGACAGGCAGGGTGGCTGCAATAGACATTTGCTTCTGGAGTTAAATTCTTTAGAGCTTCATGACTGGCATGTGGAGGGTGAAAGAAAGGAAGTGTCTATGGAAAACTGTGATTTCTAGTTTTATAGCTAGAGTGGATGCAAATACCATTAGCCAGGACTGAATACAGTACACAGAGCAGATTTAGTGATATTATGGTAGGAGGGGCAGAAAAATAAGTTATATTTTGAGCATGCTGTTTTAAGCTTCTACAGAAAACATCCCACTGAAAATAGGAGGAGGCAAATGGGGAGACAAATGTGGGAGCTGAAGACACAGATTCAGGAGACATCAGCATGAGGATGGAACTTCAGGCTCTAGAACCAAATGAGTGTCCCCCAAGGAGTTCCGGGGGGTAACAGAGACTCAAGGTGGAATCCTGAAGAATCTCATCATTAAAGTGTGGACCTCTGAGAAGGGGCAGTGGAGAAACAGAGAAGAATTTTAAGATGGATAAAGTAGTCTGTTTTTAGTGCAAATGTTATTATGAGTGTGAGAAAGATGAAGACTGCAAAAAGATTATTTGATTTGGCAATGAGGAAGTCACGAGAGTGCTCCAAAGAGGATTTTCATTAGTGTGTGCGGCTGTGTGTTTGGGGGTGTTTTAAGCCAGTTTCTAGGGGACCGGAGGTAGTTGAGAAATTAAAACATCAAAATGGTGGTGTGTATTCAATAAATTAAGCTGTGCAGAAGAGAAAGATTTATCAATTACAAGATGAAAAATGTGTTTAATAATAGACATTGGTAATTTGAAATGAAGTTGTTCAGGAAACAGGAGAGAATGGGGATTCAAGAGATAGTGAGATTTTCCAGGGCATGGTGGTGTGCGCCTGTAATCCCAGGACTCAGGAGGCTGAGGCAGGAGGATTGCTGTGAGTTTGAAGCCAGCCTGGGCTACATAGTGAGTTCAAGGTTAGCCTCAACTACATAGTGAGACCCTGTCTCAAAGAAAAAGAGGGAGAGAGAGAGAGAGAGAGAGAGAGATTAAAGTGGTGAAGCAAGTCCTTGAGGAAGGCTGAAGGAGAGAGTCCAGTCCACAAGTGGTTGGACCAACTGTGTTGAGCAGAGATGCCTCAACCTTTGGCCCAGGAGGGATGAAGAAGGGAGGAGATTCATAATGTTTTTGGAAGAGAGGCGTAGAACCTGAAAGGAAGCTTAGTGACTGTTACGGTTTGATTGTTTGTGTTACCACAAAATCTATGTTGAGCCCTAATTCCCAGTGTGGTGCTTGGAGGTGAAGCCTTTGGAAGGTCATTAGGTCCCAAGGGTAGAGCCCTTGTGCATGGGACGAGTGCTCTGATAAAAGAGACCTTAGGGAGCTCCCTAGCACTCTTTCCACCAAGTGAGAACACAGTGACAAGTTGGAAATCTGCAACCAGGAACCCAACCATTCTGGCACCCTGATCTTGGACCTCTAACCTCCAGACCTGGAACAGATAGATTTTTCTTCATTAGAAGCCAACCAGTCTGTGATATTGTGTTACAGCACCCTGAACTAAGGCAGTGGCGTTCTGTTTGCCTCCCATCGCATACAGACGGCACAGTGGAGATCCAGAGAAGTAGAGTAATTTGTTCTACTCTGTGATACAAATGAATAGTAAGACCATGGCTGGAAATCAAGTCTCCTAACTCACATTCCTGTGCACTTGTAGTTCTCCAGGTGCGTCTCATAACTTCATCGCCTGAGGTAGGTCCTGAGATAAGGGAAGATGAATGCTGATATACAGAAAAATTACTTCCTCACAACCAAACACAAGTCTCCTGGAAAGAAGAGCCCATGGTACCTTCCCCCTGCCTGTCACATGGGTTTAAGTCATTTTACACTCTGAACATCTCAAGTACCTGGCCCTACACTCTGCACAAAGAACCCCATGAATGAAAACTCCATAGCCCTCACATTGGTTACAACCTCTGAACTGCTTCTCAGAGCTAGTTCTTTCCACAGCATCCTCACTTGTTCCTTACACCTACATGCCTTGTTTCAGCAGATCCTCCCGTTTCTGCCCAGTTCCCTCTTAAACAAAGATTCCTGTGACTAATCCTCCTGTGGTCATGTTGAGTAAGGATCTACAGGTCCTTCACAGACTCAGAGTCCCTTAATTAGGTAGGGATGTCTTCAGAGCACTTTTTATTCTTATTTTAAAAAATGTATTAGTACATGTTTTCAGTACATAGTGATTGCATTCATTGTGGGGAGCTGCTACCTGTACATCTTCATTCTTTTTACTTTCTGCTCCCCTCCCTTTCCTCCCTCCTTCCTCCATCTCTTGGTCACCACCCCATTTGCAAATGATCTATCTCCCTGATTCTTATTATCCATGCTTTATTTTGCTTTTTAAATTATTTATACTTTGGGCTTTTCATAGAAGAGAAACCATGTGATACTTCAGCTTGCGTGTCTGATTTATTTTACTTAACAATATGGTCCCAAGACTTTCACTAATGTCAACTTGACTTCCTTGTGCAACACTTGGACAAATAGGTTATTCCTTATTAACTTCAAATTCTCTATGAATTTACAATCATTTCCAATAGTTTTCTAAAATTATAAATCCAGTAACTATTTATTGAGCTCATAGACCCTGGCAGGCGATGGAGCAATGAATCAGACGTGGTCTCCATCTTCAAGGAGTTTCTGTCTAATATTAGGGAGCTAAACAGCAAATTAAACAGAAAGTGTGAAAGCACTTAGCGGGGTGCCTATCTTAATGGATGAGAAATTATTTTCATTTTTTAAATGATACACATAAATAACTGGGAGAAGTGAAAAAGATGGCTCTGATAACAAAGAGATTCCTAGATTCCGATAGAGGCAGGAGGGAAGGGTTTGGGAAGGGATACGGACATGAAGCACAGAGTAGGATTGGAGCAGGCAGAGGTGGGGGCTGTGGGGATGGGGGACTTTTCAGATAGAGAGAATTTGTCTCATAAGCAACTGTGTTTATAGGTGAAACCAATGGTTAAGAGACCCCAGGCAGCTGAGCACCTCTTATCTTATAGCAATGGAGTGCAAGAACTGAGGTCTCTGCCAAATGCTGTGATTCCCAAGGCAGCCAATCAGAAGAAGGATGAGTTCCCAAGAAGAAGGGCTGGAGGACTTTGGGTTCCTTCACCGCCCCCGCTCTGAGTCATAGTGGGGCTGAGCTGAGTCTTATTGCTTCATTTCCCTTGGTCAAACCAGGGCAATTTGAATGCACCTGCCTGACTTCTGTCACCCCTGCTGGGTGAGGGTGGCCGTTGTGAGGGACAGGGACCACTTCCTAATTGAGCTCCTGCGGCCAAGTCCCCACGTGAGGGCTCTTTGAGGTCTCACTCAAATGAGGTGGGGGCCGGCCGACTGCTCAGCCACACGTGGAAGACAGCTTGGCTATTTCCCTCAGTGGTCCTCTGGTTTGGTTTTGAAGTTGCAAATTTCAGAGGCTGGTGTTATTCTTAACACAGATGAAGGTCAGGAGGGGTGGTGATGCGCATTCCACCTGTCAGAGAGCAGCCAGGACTTGGCTGTGGTGCTCTGCATGTCACTCTCCTGCATCCTACTAGCTCCAGCCTATTCTTGCCCTTGGAAATGCACAACAAGTGGTCTCAGAAAAGAGACAGAGGTGGGAGGGAGAAAGCAGTAAAAGGCGCTAAGTGATATATATCACCACACCCCTGGAAAGCTCAGTGCTTTTCCACCTAAAGTGAATTTTGTCTGCAAACTCTTACTTCACCAAGCCAAGGGCCACCTTGTTTATCCGCACGGGCACAAGAGTTCGGCTTATCCATAAGAGCTTGGTTTATGCATTCAGAGGCTTCTCCCACCAGCCACACCTGATGGTGGCCAACAAACCTCAGAACCCTAAGAAATGTTATTACGACATTGTCCCCAGAGGCTGCAAGATAGCGGGCCCATCTTCTGAACAGCAATTAGAGAAATAGCAATTAGAGGTGTTGACCTGTTGAATTCTCTTGGTCTCCAGGGCAGATGATGATGATGATGATGATAAAGATGAAGGCAATAACGCCATCAATAACTTTCTGTAGTAGCGAGTCATACCACTACAAATCGCTTTCACATTTATAAAGTCATTTTCGCTAAAAAGCACACTGGAGATCACAGTCATCTTTGGAGCATCCCCCAAAAGACGAAGTACCATGTGTAGCAAAGTGGACTTAGTGTAGATTCATCATTTAGAGCTGAACGCAGTGGAACTTTTGGGATTTGCATTGTGGTCTCGCCCTTACCAGCTGGGTGACCTTGGAGAAACCACTGCACTCTTCTGAGCTTCGGCTTCTTCATATGTAAAAATGCGTTAATAATAACTGTCTCAGAGGGTTATTGTCAGGGTTTAAACTATTTCATGTAAATAAAAAGGGCATTATAAACTGCAAAGTGATATGCAAATATTAATTACCATCTATACAAGAATGAACTATTTGCAAAAATACATGTAAATTTAGTTGTGAGATGGTGTGTGTGATGTGCCTGAGAGAACACTTTACTTGGAATCAAAAGAAATGGGTTCTATTTTGGCTCCTGCATGTCAGGTGGCAGTGACGAGTGTGGCTTTCCGACAAGCAAACACGACCATGTAAGTTAAGCATTTGCCAGAAAAAAAGAAAACGGCTGCCACCACCCACCTGTCACCTTATCACCTGTAATTGCATGAATGGCTCTAAAGATGTCCATATCTTAATCCCTGAAACTGAAACTATGTTACCCTATGTGATAAAGGAACTTCGCAGATGTGATTAAATCAAGAATCTTGACATGGAAGTTTACCCTAGATTATCCAAATGGGCCCATATAATTGCAAGGGTCTTTATAAATGGTGTATAGGAAGAGTCAGTTATAAGACAATGGAAACAGAGATTTGAGTAACGTACTTAGAAGGAAGAGGAAAGGGCCACAGGTCAAAGAATACAAGTACCTCTGGAAGTGCAGAAAGACAAAGAAAAATTTCTCCCCTGGAGCTTCCAGAAGGACATTTCCTTACTGACAACTTGACTCCAAAGCCCAGAGAAGCTCATTTTGAGTTTGCAGAACTGTAAGAAAATAAATTTGTATTGTTTTAACCCACAAAATTTGTGTGCTTCTTTACAAAAGCAACCACAAACATACAGCCCTCTGTCGTGAGGTCCCCACCACTCAAGCACTCTGGCCCCCATTTTCTTCCTCCCAACCTATATCCCACTTCCAAATAAGCTGGTGGGCAGCCCCCCAATCCTCTTCTACTCACTCCCTTCTTTGGCAGGCCAGCATGGAGCTGACCTTTCTGGTTCTGCATAGTTGGTGCATTACCAGGATTTATAACTGATGAACTGACAAAACAGTTTCACACCTTGAGTTGACTGGAGCTCTTCCTGATGCATTAAGGCTCAGAAAAAGCAACTTTTAATAAATGCAGTTATTATACCTCCTGGACTCTCTATTTTCTCATGTGTCATTTGGAGATAAATTTTTTTCTCTGCCTACTTCATAGAATGGACACTTAAGAGAAATGATAGCAACAAAAGCTCCTTGCCATCCATAAAATATTGTATACATGTGAGCCTATTTTTATTATGATCATACTAATTATTTTAAAAAGATAGAAATTTCCAACTTAATTTCTTCTATACTTAAGAAATGTGTTATGAAAAGTGACAGACTTTGACTATAGACAAGGGAAAATATTTTTGTAAGGAGAATATCCAGTTGAGTAGTGGGTTTTGGAGATCTTGATTATCCATGAGCTTAAACTCTATTGGAATATGGACTCAGTGCTCTGAGCATATGAAGTGATTGTTTACTGATATTGCCCACTTGAAATGGGAAGGTAGGATTACTTTGACTTGTCTTCCTCTTTGCGAAACAAAAATAGAAATGAGACATTGCTAATGTGTAGCAAGGTTATCTGAAAACAGGGGCTTTATTAATATCTTTTGGCCACAAGACTGCTAAGAGCAGAGGGGTTGTGCATACCCATGCTTGCAGCAAAATGGAAGTTCTCACTAGTTATAGGCTCTTCTCAAACATTTAAACCAGAGTTTACCTAAAACTCACCCTCAGCCCTCAGAATGGGTTATGTACTAAGATCTCATTAATCTTCTTCCACTTGATTGGTATCACAAAAGAAAATCAAGTAATCATCTGGTGAATTTGGTTAGAGGAGCAGAGAATATTAGAATGCAAGGGGAAGGAATTGTTAGAAAGAAATAACATCTATCAACCACTTAGCTCAAGATGCACAATTACCTTCCCATACATACTGTTTAATTCCTACTACTACCCCATTATGTGGCTGTTAGTCCCCATTTTAGAGATGAGGAGGCTGGTGTCAGAAGCTTAGGTAACTGTTCAGAAGATCACAGTACAAGATGGTATAGCTGGCTTTCCAGATTTCTAGATCACCCTTTCACAAAAGAAGGAAAGTGAGAGGAATTGATTGCCCTGAGGTTGTACATTTACTTGAAATCCCTGTGAGTTCTAAAATTTAACTTTACTAAATGATTGTTTTTGACTCTCTTCTTTGAAAATAAAAGCTTTCAAACTTTTTGCAAGCCCAAGAGAACCAAATAAGACCCCAGGGCCTATTTCTTTATTTCCCAGTGTGGTATTTTGGTTCTGGGTATGTTGCAGCCAGTGGCTTTCATAGGAGGCCGAAGTCCCTTCTTTGACTCTTTGCAAGAATTTTCCTTTTGATGACCTATAGCTATGGGAAATAATAAGCAGAATATTTGCAAAATTTTTTCCTGTGCCCAATATAAGGAGTAAAACAAGCATCGTCTTTGAAGCCACAATGCTGGAGGTAAGGACCTGGCTTAGTTATCATGTTCTTGTGTAATTGTGGGCCAGGAGTGGGACTAGATGACTTTCAAATTCTGGATTGTTTCTAGGAGGTCAGTTTGATGGAGTTGGTCAAAATTTCAAATATACAAAGTTGGTGAAAGAAAGCTCTAAATGAATTTTGGCTTTAGCTATCTGAAATCTAAGCTCTGGCTTAGATTTCACAGAGAATTAAGGGTAATCCAGCACCTTTCCCAAGAGAATGCACCCCATTTCCTTTGAAAAGGATGATCCCACAAGACACTATAAGGCTGTGATAGACTGACTGCATGAAGATTGGTACAACTATGATTGAGTGTAGGTTGATTGGGGGCTGAAGGCAAAACTAGACTAGATCTGAGGGAAGAAATATAGAAGTAGAAAGCTAAAGAAGGCTATGAACACTGATGCATCATAAGATTCTGTAGACCCAGAGCAAAGCTCCAGGAAGAAAAAGATCCAGATTCTGTTTCCAGCTGGATTGGTGTGCCTTGTACTTACCCAAGTCATTCAACCTCTCTGTATGTCATTTCCCTCAATTTTGAAACTGTCCCATGAAGTCATTGTAAAAATTACAAGTCAGTGTATGTGAATATTCTCAGGAAAATATAGAGTGTTGCAGAAAGTTATCATTATCATCATCACCATCACCACCATCATCATCTATAGGTCCATTACAGATTGTCTCATGGCAGCAAGTCTTGTTCTTCTTCTTCAGATGAAAGAAAGGTCTGAGATGTCATGACCTTCTTAAGGATAGTTACCTAGCAGGTGACAGGGCTAGAGTTAATTAATATTGAAAGAAAAGAAGAAAGTATAGGGGAGCATTTTCCCCTGATACTAGAGATGCCCCGGCATGGTCTGTGATGGTGAAACCAATATGGAAGCAGGAGGGAGAAAGGGACTTATTCCAGTTGCTGTTGCTGCATAACAAAGCACCCCAAAATTTCTAATTTAGGAATTCAGGGTGGGGTGGAAGACAAGGCTGGACAAGCTGTCCCAGGGCTTCCTGGGTGGTTACAGACAGCGCCTGGAGCTGCAAGGGTTGTGCAGGGAGTACTGGAGCAGCCGGGAGCTGGTCAAACATCTCCCAGGCCCCCCATGTGGCCCCTCAATGTGGGTACCTTTGAGCTTCCTCACAGCATGGCAGCCACAGGGCAGATGGACTGCTTCCTGGGCAGCTCAGTCTTCGTGTCTGAGTGTTCTCCAGGACAAAAAAAGTCATTGTCATGTTTATGACATGACTTCAGAAATCATACAGTATCATTTCATTTATAGTAAAATGACTACAGTGCGTTGCCACCTTACCCAAATTCAAAGGGAGGAGGCTTAGACCCCACCTCCTCCAGGAGGAGTGGCAAGTTTCTAGAAGGGCATAGGGTATGGAAAGATTGCTGCAGCCATTTTCAAATGCAACCTGCCACAGGGAGGGAAGGCCACAGTAGTCAGGGAGATTAGGGGTCAGAAACCTTGGGAAAAGAGGCCAGTTATTGATGATAAAGCACAGCCTCACATTCACAGAGAAGTCCCTTTGTGAAAAGAGACAGAAAAAAGTACCAGCAACACCCTATCATTTAACAAAGGAGTGTCTTAAACTAGCAATGGGGCGGGAGCGTATTGGAGAAGGTTCTGTTATCGTATCTGGGCAGATCTATCAGTTTGGTGAAAGGTAACAACACGGGCACTTATGGAAGCTGGCAGAAAGAGCTCTCTAAAATTGTAGAATGTACTTCACAGACTCAACTTTTTGGAAAACTTTTAAAAACTTAGATTTCTTTTTTCTTTTCCTTGTCTTTCTCTTCTTTCTTTCTTGTTCTTTTGTTTTTGTTTTGTTTTGTTTTGTTTTTTACGCAGATCTGGTTACCTCAAACTCATGATCCTCCCACCTCTGCCTCCTGAGTGCTGGGATGGCCGATGTGTGCACCCAGGCCCAGCTTATAGACTTCGATTTTCTCTATGGTTTAGTTATCTTGGGCCACTCCTATGATCCCTGCCCACTCCCCCACCTCAGTTTAGCTGAAATTTGGTGGATTCTGACTATACAAGACCATTTTCCTTTTAATTATCCTTCAATAAGCCCATTTATAACAAAAGAAAAGGAGCATATTAATCTATCCATTGGGTTACTTCTTACTTTACATGTTTTTATTTTACTTTTCTTCACAAAGCATTTATCTTTTGTCAGGTATCATGCTGTCTTCTGGTGCCAACAGACTTTCAGAAAGTACCCTGTCCTCACCAGATGAGGACCCACTCAATAAAAGGAAATGATGGGACAGGCTGGGAGGCAAGTGTGCCTCAGAGGAGAATTCCATGCCCAGATCTGTAGATTGAACAAACCTCTGGTTGAAACTTCAGCTAGAAGATGCCTTACGAGAAATAGTGTTTAATTCCTACTGTGTATCTGACTGGCTTGAATCTTATTCCAAGTATATGCTTACTATTTGAGAATTCTCCTTGAGTCACTAAATAAATTAAGAAATGATATATGTTAAGAATTTGGCATATTTCTGGCATTCAGAACAGTATACTGTTGTTATTAGCTTTTTAAAAATAATATTATTATTATCATCACCAACATAAATACTATTTTAATATCAGGTCTCACTATGCTGCCGAGGGCTGGTCTCGAACTCATGAGCTCAAATACATGATCCTCCTGCCTCAGCACGGTGAGTAACTGAGACTGCTGGTGTGCATCACGATCCCTGGCTTACAATTTAATATCAACAGTAACTATAATATGAAGAGTGACATCCTGTTTACAAACCACTTTTGTCTAATTTTCATAAAATCCTGTGATTTCCGGCAATATATTTACAGATTAGAATATTAATATTTGGAGAGATCAAGTGACTTAGCAGGGCATCTTACCTAATAGTGGCAAATTCAGGATTTGGAACCCCTTCACCACACCAAAGCTACCACTTTTTGTGCTACTATGCATTTTCCAAGTTGCCGAGTGAATTTGTGCAAGCATTCCAGGTCTCATCCTTCCATCTGGGTTCGATCTCTACAGCTGCATGTGAGAAGACTGAATTGAATTATGTCTGAGGTCCCCTCCCAGTCCCAGTGTCTCTGATGAAAAACGTATGTCCAGTCACAGACTCTGCACGTTGCAGAGCTCCCTGTGCAGCCGGGAGCCTGGCTATAGAAGGGGCTGGAATCTGGAGCTCTGCCCAAATTGCAGGGCTGGCTTGGCTTTCTTCATTGCCTCTGACTGCCAAAAGGACAGAATTCTCCAGAGGTCCTGAGTGTCATCTGGCCAATTGCTGATGGCCTTAAGTTAGCCTCTGACCTCGAACTTCTGATTATCTGAAGCTTATTTTTAAATGGCTCAGGAATTGCTATCATATCTCTTGGGAGACCCCTTTGTTTCTTACCTTCATTAAATGCCTCCAATAACATGGGACAGGAGCTTGCAGATAGGCAATATCTTGGTGCAATTTCTACCTTTGGGGCTGCCTTTCTGCGTGACCTGGAGCAAGTCAACTCAAAACACTGAAGATTGGGGCCGGTGAGATGGCTCAGCGGCGTAGGCGCCTGCCTTGCAAGCGCGAGGGCCCGAGTTCGACTCCCGGAACCCACATACGAAAAAGGGGCCAGTGATATCGCTCAGTGGCACGGGTGCCTGTTGGCACGCGAGGTCCTGAGGTCGTCCCCCTGGTACCCACCAAAAAAAAAAAAAAAAAAAAAACAAACAAACAAAAAAAAACACTGAAGATTACTGGGAAAAGCTATCCTGGCTTGAGGGTATGTGAAGCCATGTGACATTTTCTTGAGGGGAAAATGGAAGACTCAGGTTGTCCATGACTTTAAGATAAAAACAACATCAGATTTCTAGTAACAATTGGAAAATCATTCAGCATTGATCTACTTCAATTGCTTTTTGAAATAGCTTTTCTACTGTATTGAAAAGGAAATAGATTAGTCAGGTGTGGTGGCATGCACCTGTAGTCCCAGCTACTTGAAAACTGAAGTAGGGGGATTGTGAGTTCAAGGTCAGCCCAGGCAACATAGTGAGACTGCTTCATAAATAAATTATTAAATTAACAAGCCTGGGGATACAGCTCAATGTTAGAGCAATAGCCTGGCATGCAGGAGGCTCTGGATTCCATCCCTAGCATTGAAAGCAAAAACAAAAATAAAAGATGTAGGAGAGGAAAATGCCCTTCATATCAGGCCCCAAGAAAGGTTGTAACTCCTAAATACAATATTTGTCTTAAAGCATGCTTTTTTCCCCTCTTCCGTGTTCTTCCCCACCTCTAGATGGGATCTGAAGTAAGTGAAAATCCTACAGAAAATCAGTCTGAGCCATTCTGGATAAAGTCTTTCTGCACTATGACCTGGTATCGCTTCTCCTGCATCATGCCGCTTTCCCCAGGTCCTAACTTGTCACTTGGTTTCCTTTTGTGGGATCCCAGCCTCCTGAAGAAAGGTGAGCAGTGCCAAAGTTCTGTACAAGCAGAGGCTGAGTGGCAACCCCCCTCTGTCTCCAAATTAAGGACTTTTGTTTTAGTTTCATTTTAACAGGGAGAGGGAAGAAGGCTCTCTGACTCATGTTCCACTTTCAGGGACTGCTCAGACCCTCTGGATGTGGCCATCAGTCCCCAGGGGCGAAGAAAAGCTCAAAAGCAGCAGCCTCAGGACAGCCGTTGCACAATTCACCACAAGGGCACAGGGCAATGTGGAAGGGATGATTCCAACCCACATGGGGCGGTGGATAAAATGCTGGCCTGAGCTCTGGTCACAGCTGAGCTACCAACTCACTTAAAGAGATGAAGCCTCCACTTCCTCATCTGTCAAACTAGGAAGCAGAATGCTTTGTATGATAGAAAAGTATCAGATGTGAGAGGTCCCTTTGGTATCATCTATCATAACATGTTTCTTTTACAGACTTGGAAACTGAGTGCCAGAGATAGGGAGTAACTTGACCAGTGTTCCATAGCAGTGAACAGCAGGGTTATTTCTAGAGAGCAAGACTCCTCCCTCATGATCAAGCTCTGATTTCTCATCTGGATGATCCCAGAGGTTCTCCAAAGCTCCAGGAGCCTATCATTCTACAGACATAATCCCGTATCGGCTCTGGCTGCTGTCTGTGGACTTATTCTTGTGTTGGTCATTGTAAGCTCCCTTTGGGACTCTGGATGACATATTGTGTCCAGCTACTTCCCACATGATAGATTTTCTCAATTTCATGTAAGTTTGGGCAAATGATCTACTCAGACCGGGTGTTGGGCAGGCTTGGCAACTCGGCCCTGTGAATAGACAGGGATGTGATCCTAACAACCAAAAGACCAGTGTTCTAGATAAAGCATGGGCGCTGAATTACTCTGTGACCTTGAACAAACTTCATCCTCCCACTAAGCCTCAGTTTCCCCAACTTCTAAACAAGTTCGTTGAACCAGATGACCCCTAAGATCCCTTCCAGCTCTGACATTCCATAGCAGAATATTTCCCAATCTTTCTATTCCCTGGGGGATTTTAGTTAGAAACTAGGAGGTTGTTCTTCAACACAGGAAATCTCCAAATGTGTGTAGGCTTTAGGATCATAAAACAAATACTTAAAAAATAACCTAAGAATGTTCTGTTGTCCTGTACTTTGGGCTCACGTTTCTGAAGTTCCTATCTAATGTTCACAGTGGGACCACATCTTAATTTTCATGGATAGAGAGGTAGATGGGGGAGACAGGAGTAATGCCATATCAGAATGTCATCACTTTAATTATTTTAGAGAGGCGTGATTGAATCCTCAACTTCATAGATGTAGATCTGTCATTCAAGTACTTATCTACTAGGGATCTCAGGCATGGTTGTAAATAACTCAAATACAAAATATGGCATTTTAAGGTCAATAAGAAGAATATTAGCAGGGAGAGAGATAAACTGGGACAATTACAAAAGTCTTAATGGAAGGGTTTGAATTTGACCTTGGTTTTGGAAAAGAACTGGATATAAGAGATAAAAGGAGATCAATCAGAGGAAATACCATCAAGGGCAGAGGAATAGAAACCATGTGAGATTTAGTGACTAGTAAATGGGTGGTTTGCCTGTCTTGGCTGTGAAGAGGCATACGGAAAAAGACTAATTATATTTACATGTCATATTTCCCAGGCAAGTAAGTTGTCAAAATATTTGTTTAATTCACTTTTGATTTCCTTTTAAAGGTGACACATAATTATCTCTTGAAACTTGTTTAATGAATAAACAAGCTACATTATGAGGTGCCCTTCCCCTCCAGATAATCAATGCACTACATAGACACAACCATGTCTTAGACTATGGGAAGTCAGGTGGAATATGATACCTAGCCTGTTGACTGTCATATATGTGCAATCCCATCACTCAGTAACCGTAGAAGGAAGGAAGTTGTGTCATGGTTCATCAGCTTAAACAGTTAAAATGTGATATGTACGTGACATGAATAAGATAACAAATTCAGCAATTCATTTGCAGAAATAAGCCCATCGACTACAATCCTTTGCAATGGCCAAGGCCAGTTTTAGGGACAATGGAATGAAGAAAATCCTAGGAATCACTCTTGGGTTTCAACAAGTGAAACCCCCTAAGAAAAGATGTTGATAAATATTAACTGAGATTCTGTCACTTTGCAAGATATCCAGATCATTTCTGTTTCTTGATTATGTTGGTGGCTAAAAAAATTACATATGCAAATTTTATAGAACTAAATACACATGCACGAATGGAAACAATTAAATGTAAAGAAATCTAAATAAAAATAGGTTGTGTCAATGTCAAATATTATGGTTGTGATATTTCACTAAAGTATTGCAAGATATTAATATTGGGAAAACTGGGTAAAGGGCACTGGAGATCCTGAAGACAGTGTAATTTTAGCAAAAGAGTAGACAAACAGTTCAATGGAACAAACGGGAATAAACCCACATAAATACAATTAACTGATCGCTGACAAAGGAGCAAAGTACAGTGAGTGAGGATGTTCTTTACAAGTTCTTTTCAACAACGAGGTGTCGAAATCAGATCTAGGCACCAAACACACCCTTCACAAAAATTAACTCAAAATGAGTAATAAACCTAAATTTAGAATACAAAAATATAAAAGTCCTTGAATATAGCATAGGAAAAAATCTAGATGATGTTGGACATGGTGATAACTTTTCATATACAATACCAAAGACATGACCCTTGAAAGAAATAATTGATAAGCTGGACTTCATTAAAATAAAAAACAGTTCTGCTCTGTGAAAGACAATGAAAAAACAAGACACAGACTAGAAGACAATATTTGCAAAAGCCACATCTGATAAAGGACTGTCATTCAAAGCATACAAAGAAAAATTTGACAATAAAAAAATTAACAATCTGACTCAAAAATGGCAAAAGATCTAAACAGACATCCTATCAAACCAGATATACAGATAGCAAAGTAAACTTAAGAAAAGATATCCAACATCTTACATCATTGGGGATTTGCTGATCGCAACAACAATAGGATGCCACCACATGCCTATTAGAGTGGCCAAAATCCAGGACACTGAGCATGGCAAATGCTGGACCAATAGAGACTTTTATTTATTAAAGCTGATTAGAATGCAAAATGGTACAGTCACTTTGGGAGCTAGTTTGGCAATTTCATACACAACTATGCCTACTTTTATCATACAGTCTAACAATGATGCTCCTTGGTATTTACCCAAATGTATTGAAAACTTCTGTCCCTGTGAAACCTGCACATGGATGTTTATAGCAGCTTTATGCATAATTGCCAAAATTTGGAAATAACCAAGATGTCTTTCAGCAGATGAACAAATAAATAAATTGTGATACACCCAGAAAATGGAATATTTGGTGCTAAAAAGAAATGTTATCAGCCTATAAAAAGACATGGAGGAAACCTAAATGTATAGTACCAATAAAATAAGCCAATCTGAAAAGGTATCCACTGTATGATTTCAACTCTGTAACATTCTGGAAAGGGCAAAACTATGGGGAAAGTTAAAGGAGCAGTGGTTTCCAGAGTTAGTAGGGAGGAAGGAGAAAAGGAAGAGCACAGAGGAATTTCAGGGCAGGAAAACTGTCCAATTTAGTACTGCAATGTGAATGTATCACCATATCTTTGTCAAAACCCATGGAACATACAACAGCAAGGCTGAACCCTAATGCAAACTATAAACTTTGGGTGGTAATGATGTACCCATTTAGGCTCACTGATACATGAACATACCCTTGTGATATAAAATATCCATAGACCTCCCTAATTCCTGCTCAACTTCTCTGAGTCTAAAACTGCTCTAAAACATAAAGTTTACTATTAATAATAAAAATAATGAGTAACATGAAATGTCGGGATGACCTGGAGCAACAGTTCTCAGTGTCATCCTGGAATGCTGTGAGTCTCTGGAACGCTATTGGGGTGTTACCTAATTTCATAATGTACTCTTAATAATACTTGCACAGCATTTACCTCTTTCACACTCATCTTACCGTGAAGGTACAGTGGAGTTTTCCAGAGGCCATATGACCATGACGTGTGATATTGCAACAGAGTGAATAGCACGGCAACCGCTAAGAGAATTCAGCTGTCTCCAGTGAGGCCAGACATTGAAGAACTTTTGCAAAAATATAAAACAGTATCACTCTTCTTGCTACAGAACAGATTTGGGTTTGGAAAATAGTTTGTTTTTTTTTTTAAAGATATTATTTCTTTTAGTATGTAATGAGTTATTGTTGTTATTTTAAATAAAAGAATAAATATTTTTAAAAAGGAATGTGGCACGCTTGATCCTTTGAACAGGAGATAAGAACACAAAAGTTGCAAGGGTACATGTGGCGATTGTCACTGGTGAATGGCACGTGACAATCATTTTTTGCTTACTCTCCTTGTCAGAGTAAGCAAGGAATGGTCCTGCCCAGGGAGGAAGTGGCCTCAGGAGATGGTGGGCTGCAGACAATTACTTGGAGCTTGCAGAGGAGTGAACAGCAAGCAATAGACAGAAGCGCAAGGCATAGAAAATGGAAGAAAAGCTGGAAAGTTGGATGGGTCAAAAGTATGTGAGTGTGTGTGATGGGCATGGGGGGCAGGTCTTAAGACCCAATTAATTAAAAAGAAAAGGTCACTTTCTTTGTTACTGTTTCAAATCAGATTTATTTACCTACAGTAGATTTCACCTCTGTTTAGCACTGAATTCTGTGAGTTTTGACAAACACATATGGTCATGTAGCTAGTATCGCATTCACGGTCTAGAACAGTTCCATCATCCAAAAATATATCACCTTCTCTGTTCTGTGCTCAGTGCTACTCTCACCCCCACTCTCTGTTCACCAGTGATCTGTATTCAAACCATACACTTTTTGCTTTTCCCAAAAGTCATACAAATGGAGTTGTAGAGTAGATGACTTTTTGAGTATGGTTTCCTTTACTTAGCACAATACATTTGAAATTCATCATATATATATAATAAAATTTTACATATGTACAGTTTTTCCATTGTTGTATGAATTTTCTAATTTCTTTTTTTTTTTTTTGTGGGTACCGGGGGTTGACCTCAGGACCTCGCGTGCCAGCAGGCACCCGTGCCGCTGAGCGATATCACTGGCCCTCTAATTTCTTTAATCATTCACCAATCAATAGACATTTGAGGGCTGGTGATATAGCTCAGTGGCATAAGCACCTGCTTGGCAAGCGCAAGGTCCTGAGTTCGACTCCCAGTACCTGCATTAAAAAAAAAAAAGACATTTGAGCAGTTTCAAGTTTTGGAAAATTCTATATAAAATTGTTATGCATACTAGTTTACAGGAATTTTTGTGAACATAGGTGCAGAAGTAGTTTTATTAAAAAAATGACAAAAGTGATTCAATAAAACATATTAACAGATTCTCAGCTTGAACAGTACTCCTTCCCTTTTCAAGCCCTGCATGTTGGTGATTTAATGACAGTCACTTCAGGATTCCTAAAGTCAATTATTTTAAACTAAATTTTGCTAAGAAGAGACATGAAGTTAACAAGTAAGATCAACTTGCCACCTTAGGTGTCCAAGATTTCCTGCCAGAGGCAGAAAAAATGCAAGAAAAATTAATAAGCAAAAACAAAACAAAAACACTATGGAAATTCAAAGAAAATCTTCAACCTTCTTCTCCACCCATCCTTTTAGTGGTTAGCCAAGAAGACTATGGTTGATGTTTTAAAATAATAATAATAACCACCAACAACCTTTCGCATCTTCAAAGAGGTCAAGTGTTTGTCTATGAGAGTCTGTTAAGTGAAGCTGAAATGTCCACTAATAAGTGCTGTGCAGAACAGACTTACTCTTTCAGTGGTCAAGGCTCTATATGTGGGTTGGAGAGCAAGAGGCATTGCAAGGAAACTTCAGAGACTTGAATCCCACAAACGCTGCATGATTATTTCGACAGGATGAAATTTACCCTTATATCACTTACCATGAATGGGTTTGCTGAGCAAATGAAGAGTGTGGGAGAGTTGCTGAGGGTGAAATCACATACTTACCAAAGCACGTTCTTCTGAGGTGCCTCGCAGATTCAGAAAAAGCTCTGTAGCCAACTCTTAGACTGATTATAAATGCCACAATCTCACCAGTGAATAGATATCTTTAAGGCATAAACAAGCAAACATTGTAATTCTGATTGTTCCATACTCCTGGGGGAAAACATGGCGTTTTAAAAATAACTATACTCCAATCCATAGACTGATAGAATTTTTAGGATAAAGGAAACTGAAAATTTTATTAATACAGTTTCCCAGCAAGATCTCTTCCATGGTTCCTCCTTACCCACTTTCTCAAAAGTGTAAATGTTTTCAGTATTGTCCAATGTCCAAGTCATTTTTTGAGATTCAACTCAAATACCTCCTTTTCTATGACACATTTTGATACCTTTAAAAAGTTCATTATCCTCTTTTTTGAGTTCCCATTGTATATTACTTCCACCTCTCCTGGAACATTTGTCACATTTGTCATTTGTTCATTTGACTGTCTTCCTCCATTGTTCAATAGGTCCTTGTAAGATCAGTGATTATGGTCTCTTATTTCCTGTATCTTCAGTGCTTTAAACAATGTCTGGCTTCTACCAGATGCCTGATAAATATTTTCCAAAAATTGATTCAGACTGCAGTGGTTACCATCTTGTCATTGACAGTGACTCATTAGCTTCTGGGGCAACCCATTCCATTTGTGAACCGTTCTGTTGGAGAGAAAGGTTTTCTTTATAGTGGGTCAAGCCATATCTTGATAATTTTCACTCACTCTATTTTATTCCTAGAGACCCTCACACAGCTGTTCAGGGACCCACATCCAAATTCAGCCTTCTAGGTATTTGAAGATAGTGATCATATCATAATGAGTCTTTTCATTTACCTGATAAATTCTGCCTACTCCTCTACTTGATCTGAATTAAGATTTATTTTATCTGCAGAACTAGTACAATGGAAACCACTGCTGCAAATGTCATTAGTACATGATAGTTGGTGTATCAAGTTGAGATTGCGAGAGATTGGTTGTGAATATAACATTGATTGGTTCTTCCTGATGATAATTCTTAACTTGCTTTACCCAAATGGCACAATTTGTGATTTGAGGAGGCTGGTGGGTTAGATATTTAGTTCCATGGGGCCTCTGCATAAGATCTCAAAAGCTGATAGTAAGAATCTGGAGCTTAATTCTTGGCTTAAAAATGGCCGGTGAAAATAAATGCTTTTGAAATACAAGATAAAAAGCAAGCAAATACTTGAGGAAATTAACTCTGGCTTCATACCAATAACATACAAAGATATTTGGATGATTTAAAAAATGGTCAGTAATTTCAACCAAAAAAATTACTCTCTGATTTCATAGATATTCTTTCTTAGCAAAATTCTTCTATATATGCATTTAAAGATATTCTTAAACTAATAATATATTTCATTTTAAAGCCATTTTGTCATTCATTCAAAAATTATTTGTGTACTCACCATGTGTTAGGATAAACAGTAGATGTTGGAGATGTAAAGTTGAATATGGCATGGTTTTTGTTCTTAAAAAAAAGCAACATTCTTTCTATGGGCCAACATAGATATATAAACACATGATTATGTACCATGTCTAATAGTAACCATATACAATGACAAGATGCCATAAGATATTGGAGAAGACTTTTAATGTCATCTGTGGTAGTCATGAGAGATACCACAGGAAATAACATCTAAGCCAATTTTAGTATTGCTGTGTAGATAAGTTATTCATAAAATTTTACTGTTGTGAATTGTTGCTGCTGTTATGCAATCAAGGTGGCTCCCTTTTTGAAACCTAATCATCTCTCAAAGGCCCCACCTCTAAACATCATAGTCAGCTTAAATTTTCAACCTCTTAACACCCCACAATGGGAATAAAATTTCAACACATTGAGGGGGATTCATTCAAACCACATCTAAACCATAGTAACTTACCTGAAGATGGAAATTGATAGGAATTTGCTAGCTGGAAAAGATGCCCAGAAGGGCATCACAAGCACAGGACCTAACACAAGTAATCACCTATGGGTAGAAATGTGTGCAGGAAGCCGTAAGCAGCCTGTTTGGAATGGAGCTTCACTCATGGGATAACGAGAGATAAATAATTTAGAAAAAGAGTTGGATCTAGATTTTACAAGACCAAGTTGACTTTAGAATCTTTTTCTTTTTTAAAATCTGTAGGTAAGGTCCAGGGACTATTTTAGAAAGATTAATCTGGACTCATTATATATTGTGCAGATTAGAAAAGAGCAAAGAGATGGTATAATAATTAGCTTGCAACTCCACAACCAGAAGATATCCATTTATCCACTCAGGGCCAAATAGTGTTCCACTGAATGCACATGTTCTACTCCATTATCTGTCAAATAACAAATGGCCCCTCTTGTTTCACATTGAGAGATAAAGATTCAGCTCTCTGCGTGAGTGGGCTCCCAACAGCAAATCCCCTGCTGCTCTGAAACAGAAATCATTATGTTGGTCAGCTTTTGCATCACCACTGTGCACAATATCTGACACCCACAATTTAAAGGAGGAGAAGTTTAATTTGACTCATGGTTTCAGGGGATTCAGTCCTTGGTTGCTGGCTCCAAGGCAGAAACAACATGGTGGAAGGGCATGGCTGCGTAAAGCTGATCAGTTCATGACAGCTGGAAAGTAGAGTAAGGGAGCAGTGCCAGAGAGGAAAGGGCAAGGAACACCAAGGTCCCACCTCCATGATCCACCCAGACACACCCAGGAGCATATGCTTTACTAAGGCCCATGGTGGCTTCTGAGCCAATCAAGGTGGCACAATGAAGCTTAACCATCACACTTCAGGCTTGCTGCTGCCATCCTAGCTGTGGGCTCCTGGGTGAAGGTAGAGCAGGTGGTGGTCATGACCAACAGCCTTTCCTTTGCTTCACATGTTGTGTCAAAATCTAAGCATTGAATGACAGTCTCAAATGTTGCTTCCATTTCTTCAACATAGCACTTTGAAAGTGATTTTGTGAGTTTTAAAAAAGAGCCAGAACTAGTTGGATAATGTAAACTATGTCTTGTTGCACAAATTAACTCAGTCCAATAGAAATTCCAATGTAGCATCTCACAACAACAGTGTTTCTCATTGTAAAAAAAAAAATTGAATATATACATTTTTAACTTTGTATTATGAGATAATTTCAACCTCTAGGGGAATTGCAAACACTGGCTTCCTTTTTTTCCAAAAATTTTCTGAGTATACTGTAGACGTAATGGCCTTTTACCACTAAACAGTATTTCCTGAAAACTATAATACTCTCTTAATAAAACCACAAAATAATTAGCAAAGCCAGGAAATTAACACTGATACAATATTAATGTTAATCTACAGGCCTTATTCAAATTTCACCATTCATTCCACTAAAGAACGTCTTCCTCCTCATCTGTTGACAGAAGTTTGCAATTAAGGTCCTTTTCTTGGCAGAACTGCTTTTATTTTGATGAGATCCCTTTTATTTTTGATGGGATAATAGCATTAGTGGTTATTGGCATTTTGTAATGTTTGTTATGCAAAATAAAAGATGCCATCTTTATATAATTTCTTCTAATCTTATTGATTCATTATCCAAACTTGAAAACTTCTGGCATAATTTCACTAATCTCCTATCGATGGGCATTTAAATTGTGTTCAGATTTTCAAAATTCAAACACTGCTACAGTAAACAAACTTTTAAATTTATCTTTTTATTAACATATTGCTATTTATATAATAAATTTTTAAAAAGGGTCAAAGGAAGGTGCATATCTTAAAATTCTGTAGGGCCTTGGCTACCCATATCCTAGTTCCCACATCCTGGTTCCCATATCCTAGATGAATATATATTCTCAATTGAGCAGTTACCAGGGTTAAAGCCTTATGTCTTTATGTGCAAAAGCATAGAGCAACACCCCCCCACACACCCTGGGCCAGGCTTTCTCCAGGGATGAACTTTTAATCTCACTGAAGATCAATTTTCCCCTTTCAGTGTCAGGGTGACATTTACAAATTTCTACAGACTGTGAGTCCTACTTCAAATCCCCTTACTTCTCTTCTGAATGGGCTGCTAAAAGGGTTTTCCACTGCAGCTAGCACTGAGCAAGGAAGCAGGGAATTGTTACCACGTGGTCTAAGTAGACTTTGAGAGCTTTGTTCTCTGATGCTTCATTCAAGATGTTTGATAAAAACATTTTCAAACTTTTTGGAGTTAGCTTAGTGCAAAGGCCTTTGAAGGATCATGGGGGAAGAGGTGAATTGCTCCAAGTTCATTTTCCAGGTTAGAGGACTGCATGTCTAAGAGCTGAATGGAATAGGCCTGGATATCGCCAAACATATGCAGTCCCATCATCAAATAGATGTCCCCCTGCCCCAAACTGTGCCTATGCAATTCTGGAATTTTAGAGCTGAATGGGCTTTGGGCCCAACTGTCCATTTTACAGGTAAATGAAATTAACCTGAAGAGAGAAAACCACTTTTCCCAGGTCTCATAGTGAGCTAGGACCATGATTTCCATAAGTACTCAGTTTCCTGGAGGTGTAACAAGCAATACTCTGGGATCCCAGAAAGATAAATCTTTTGTTTATATAATTTTTGAAATAATTATAGATTCACAAAAAGTTGCAAAAGCAAAATGAAGAGAAGTTTCATTATACCTTTCACCTAGTTTTTTCCAATGATATCATTTTACATAACTATTGTCGGATATCAAAACAAGGAAACTAACATTAATATAAGCCACAGAGCCTGTTCAGATTTCCGAAGTATTTACATGCACTTGTGTGTGTGTGTGTGTGTGTGTGTGTATGGTTCTATGCAATTTTTTCACATATATAGATTCATGTCCAACAAGACGTTCTATTTAGGTTTTAAATCTAAAAAAAAAGAAAACTTCACCAGAGTTTAATAAGCTGAGTGCTACTACCCATATTGGTATGCATATGTAAATTAGACATGCACACTTTACAACATACCTGGGACATCTTGAAGGGAGAACAGGAATTGAAGAGTGTGGGCGAGCCACATTTATTCTTTCATAGACTTTCAAGCTGTTATGACATTTGTCACTTAATATGAGTCCCATGAAGTGAATCTATGAATTATATTATCTAATTTTCACCAAACTAATATTTTCAAAATGGACTTCAGTGAGTTAAAATGATTTCTACTTTAAAAGATGTCTACAGTCAGTAAATCAAACATAGTATCTATGCCTCAAGAATAACCGGAAAACAAGGAAATACAGAGTTGCTTCTCCTATGCCTGGGAAAAACTCTGCCACCCACACTACAAGGAAAAAGCAGTAACCACCTAACCTGAGCTGAGAGGAAGTTAAACCAAAATAATTGAAATTACCCAGAAGATATTTAGAAAATGGATTTGTAGCCACAGATTTTCACAAAATATAAACTGTGTCATGAGATACAGTTAATGGTAGGATGATGTCATTACCCTGAACACGATAGAAAACCTTTATAAAATTTCCAGTGATGTTTAAAGTTATGTGATTTTCAACATTCTACTAAGGAAATACTACCTTTTACAGTCTAGCAGCAAACCAATCTTTTGCCTTCTTATTATCTGTGAGACCCTGGGTATAATGCAATACATTCCCTGCAGGACTGCTGGGAAATTATGAAAGAAAAAAGATGTAAAAAAGAGATGCTATTAATGATTTTAACATGAAATTTGAGAAGCAAATTAATTGAACACAAAAGTTGTTATCTAAATATGCAAATATTTGAACAGGAATTGTTCTGGCAGAGTGGGCAGAGGAATAATTCCTTGAGGCAGAAAAATTTACTTATGGGTAGCAACATTGTAGCACGTCTTCTGACCTAGATTTTCATGCAAATTTAATCCTTCTATGACATTGAGCAAGATACTTAGCTTCTCCAAATGTCTCTCTCCTCATTTGTAAAGGTGGCTAATACATAAATCATCTTGTGTCATTGTGAAAGTTGAGTGAGACAATGTACGGCACAGTACCTGGCACACAGGAGATTCTGAAACATTTGTTGCCTTTCTCTTCCCTTTCTCCTTTAAAGAAACTCCTGAAACAAACCCTTACAGAAAGCTTCTATTCCACTAGCATTCCACCCATTTCTTGTTTTTCCAAATATAACAATATCTTCGATGGCCAGACTGATTATTCTAATTTTTCAGAAAGCACACAACACCTAACAGTTTTATGCTTATAGTAGGTGATTAATTAAAGGCTTATTAGAAAAATGATTGGAATTAATTATTTCTAATAGGGAATAAATAGGGGGCCTGGATTAGAGTATTTCGTCTTTGGATTTCAGATGCTAACTGCTCCTAGAGTTTTATTAGAGTGCTCTGCTACCTGAGCCCTTAGAGGACAGATAAAATATAAGTATAGTAACCCCTTTGATTTGTAGAAAGCACTACAATATCCAAAGCACTTTCACGTTCATTACCCTATTTGATCCTCACAGTAAACCTTTGAGATACTTAGGCAGGTATTTCTAAAGGGAAACTAGACCCAGAAAAACAGAGTGGCTGATCTAAGGCTACTAGACTAGCAATCAAATGCAAGGCTGCTCACAGCCACCATCTTCTAAGCACAAGCTTCTTACCTGATTCATAAAGTACACCGTTTTGTTCAATCCTGAGAAAACCCTTGATTCAGTTTCTATTGCTGCTTTAAAAACCATACCAAAACTTAGTGGCCCAGAACAGTTTTACAATGAGCATGGATTCTGTGGGTCAAAGAGACAAGATCACGGCTTGTCCCTCTGCTTCATGGTATCTGTGGCCTTGGATGGAAAATCCAAAGGCTAGAGACTCAACAGCTGTGAAATAGAATCATCTGGAGGCAACTCCACTCACATTCTAGAAGTTCATGCTCTCTGGCTGCTCAGACTGGAGCACCATTATGTGATCTCTTTCTGTCACCTGGCTTCCTCACAGCATGATGCCTCAGGGCAATTATGTCCTTTAAATAGATGCCCAGCCCTCTATCCCCGTACCCTCCAAAAATAAATAAACAAATGGAAGTCCTATTGCCTTTTGCAACGTAGCTCTGAGGTCACATCATATCCTTTTTTCTGTACTATGCTAATTACAAACAAGTTACAATCTCATGTCTGTTCCAGGGGAAGGGATATAAATCCCACCCATGAATGGAAAGAGAGACTGTGGAAGGTGGGTGCTACAGTTTGAATGTGTGTCCCAACAGTTCTTCGATGAAAATTTAATTACCAATGTAACAGTTTTAAGAGGTGGAATCTAAGAGGTGACTAGGTCACTAGGGTGGAGCCATCGGGCACGGGCTGATGCCATTATCACAGAAACAAGTTAGTTCACTCAAGAGTAAGTTGTTATAAAAGCCAACTCTTGCATTGTTTTTCACACACATTTTCTTGAGGTTTTATTCTCTGGCCTGTTATGATGCAGTGTAAAGAAACCCTGCCCCTGGAATTCTTGGCCTCCAGAACTATGAGTTAAATAAATCTAATTTCTTTATAAATTACCTAGTCTATGACATTCTATTGTAGAAACAGAAAATGAACTGAGACACTGGGAGATGTCAAGATATTTTTGGAAAATATAATCTTCCACACTCCTAAACATGTTTAAGAATGAGGAAATTAAAGCTCAGTGAGATTGGAAGACTTCCCCAAACTCATATAGCTAGTAGAAAAGAGTAGTACTTCAGCCAGGGGTTAGGATTTCAAAGTCAGTGAGTAAGAAAAACATTGTTCATAGTCAAAATTACCTTGGAAATCCTTGAATTTTTCAGTGAAGTGTAATAAGTGTGGTTTTGTGTAACAACAAATTCTAGAGTATATCTCATGCTCCCTGGAGTATATCTGCTAACTTAATGAAATAATGAGCAGAATCATATGCACTATTTAAATTCTTTTTTCATTTTTTGTTGTGCTAATATTTAAAATCCCATAGATTCAATGCATTTCAAAAGGAGGATCCAGAATTTGATCCAGGTTTGTCTAATTCTATAACCCAAGCAATTTCTACCTACTGCTTGCTGTTTAAAAACCACCTCTAGAGGCTAAGAAAAAGATCAAAGTTTCAGATTCGGTTGGTCCCACTGATAAATGTGAACATCTCTAGAATCAAGCTTTAGTTTGCAACCTGGAGGGAATTTGCAGGCTTTATCTCTGGCTGTCTGAACTTTGTCTGTACAGAAGCTTCAGCTATTTATGAACACCTGGATAACCAAACATGTTTTCCCTATTCCCTCTTTTCCCGAAGCCTTCCTAGAAATGGACAATAGGTGAACTGAGACTTGAAAATGGGTAAATGTCGATAGATAAGAATGAAAACATTTCAGATAAACTGAATGGTGTGAGCAAAACACGGTGGTGTGAAAGTATAGGATGTGCTCAAAGACTGGTGAGTACAGATGTACAAATATTTTCTAGGGACCGAACACAGAAGCCCTACAATGATCAGGCAAAGACTTTGTTCTAAAAGCAATGGTGTAGGAAAAGTAACCTGGTCAGCTTTGTATTTTAGCACCAGTACTCAGAAGATACTATGGAGGAGAACTGAAAGGAAGAGGGAGTTGGGAAAGGAGAGTTGTTGGGATACTACTGTTTTAGGAGAAGCAAACACTGGCCTCTGGTTAAGGTCAAGGTGTCTAAACATGGAAATTTAGGGGGTTTGCCCATGATCTTTAAAGCAGGTTTGGCATCAATATTTAAGGAACTAGGCAGGCCTCTGGAGGTAATGGAGTAAGTGGCCACTAAAATGGTGTGACCCAGACAGCTCTGCTACTCAAAGATATCCTCCCCTCCAGGGCCTCGGTGCCTGAAGTCTCCAGTTTGAAATATTTCTTTTTCAGATCTCAGCAACTGGACTGGATAAAATATAATCCACGGGTCGTGTATGGCCCCTGTTTTATTTATTAGCTTAGTTAATTTAATGTAATAAACATTCGTGAACCAGCCTTCGTTCTGAAAACTAGGACTTTAGTGCCTCTTCCTATATGGTCTTCATCTACTGTCACCTGTCACCACTCCCCAAAATAACTGCTGTTATGAATCTTGTGTTCATCATTTTCTTGCTTTCCTTTTATACTTACATTGTTTTATCCCATCTATATACATTCCTTTAAAAGTATATTTTGTAATGATGTTTGTAACATTGTAAAATGAGACTCATGACAAAGCAATTAGTTCTGATATTCTTACATTTTTATTAAGACTGCATCATAAAGGGTCATCTATAACACTGCTATTTTTGTAGCTCATTTAGTTTTTACTGTTCTTTGTATGAATGCACCATAGCTTATTCCTCAACTTTTCTACTGATAGGATTTTAAAAAATTTGTTAGAATGTACAGCAATGCTGTAAACATTCATATTCACATTTTCTGGTATACACATGCAAAGATTTCTTTTTTTTTTTTTTAGGTGGGTACCGGGAGTCGAACTCAGACCTCGCACATGCCAGGCAGGTGCTTATGCCACTGAGCCATCTCACTGGCCCGTGAAGATTTCTTGAAGCCTTGTTACAAGAAAAGAATTCCTAAGGTCCATAAGTGCTCGATATTACAAGATAATATCATGCTGTTTTCCTCAGTGGTTTTACAAACTTCTAATTCCAGCCATGACCAACCCTCTCATCAAAACTAACTATTAAAATTTGTCAATGTCTATGCAACAACAGTTTCCAAGCATGGAAAGGAGCCAAGTCAGGCAAGAGTTGAGGCACTGCCATCATTTTGAATTATGGCATGCTCACAGGGTGAACTCCATTCAATCTTTTTTTCTTTTTCTTTTTTAATTTATTTTTTTAAATGTTTATTTTTATTAGTACATATTTGCTGTAGCTAATAATTACTAATGATTACATCATGGTGAGTTGGTACATGTACATCAGACATTTTAACTCTTTTTATGTCCTCTTTCACCCCCCTTTCCCCTCCCTCCATCTCTTAGTCTTTGCTTTCTTACAGTATCCAAATCGTAGTGGAGCCCAGGAAGAAAAATGCTGCCTTGCTGGGCTGAGGAGAAGAGGGTGGAGCACAGAGAAACCAAGCAACTGAGGCTTGAAGGACAAAATCTTAAAAAGAAGCACAGAAAAGACTCAGAAATCTAATCATAGCTCCCCTTTCAGTCACTGGCTGCCTCCTAAGATACACAGGTATAGAGTAACTTCTAGGTTGTGGCAGAATAGCAGCTGAGAAGCTAACAAGCTGAGCTGTCAGCAGCATAAGGTGCTTCAGGCAGAGAAGTTGGCATGCAAGTCTTACTAAGATGGAGGGGCCTGGTAAGCAGCCCAGACATTCAGCTTAAACCTGAGAAGAACCTAGGAATGAAGACCACACTCAAGGAGTAAGTTCCTTGCTCTCCCTAAGAGTAATAGGGGACAGAAAGAGCCAACGTCTAACAAAGTCCAAAGCCAAGCTATAGCAGGATCAAGGTGACTCGTTTGTACTCTGCCTGACGGAAGAAAATTTCATTTTCTTAGGATGAACACAGAACCATCCAAAGTTTCTACAGTTCCTACCCACAACGTTAAGCATTCCATCAAAATTTAAAAGGCATGCTAAAAGCAATGAACAGGTAACTGAAAACTAAGAGAAAAAATAATCAGTGTCACAGACTCAAAAGTGAATCAAATGCTTGAGTTAACTGAAACGGACTTAAAAATATATAACTACTCTGTTCAAGAAAATAGAAGATAAGATGTAAAACAATAAATGAAAACTTAGTTTTGTGGAGAATTGGAATCCGCTTTTAAAGATCAAACAGATGTACAATCTTACACTAGCTGCAAATAAAAACTCATCAGAGGGGATACAAACAGCGGTTCCCAATCTTTTGTGCACCAGGGACTGGTTCTGTAGACAATTTTTCATGGGTGGGGGAGGATTTTTTAGTTTTCTTAAATTAGCATATGTTTCTACACATAATAATTACATTCCACAGAGCCAGCAATGGTGCTTCTGCTCTACCTCAATCATTAGATTCTTGTGAGGATCTAGGTGCAACTCACTTGTGCAGTTCACAGTAGGGTTGATGCCTCTATGAGAGTCTGATGCCCTGCTGATTCGGCAGGAGGCAGAGTTCAGGTGAGAATGGGAGTGATGGGAGCAACTGTAATATAAATGAAACTCTGCTCACTGCCACTCGCCTCCTCCTGGGCAGCCCAGGATCCCAGGACCCCTGCAGTAGAGGACAAAACTGATAAACTTCAAGGCAGCACCAAAGAAAGACTCAAACGTAAATTCAGAAACAATGAAGAATGACATAATAAAAAAGAAAAAAATCATAAAAGACATAGTCAAAATGTTCCAGATACATAAAATTAGAATCCTAGTAAGAGGGAAAAGAGAACAAGGCAGAAGCAATATTTGAAGAGATATTGGCCAAGAATTCTTCATAAAATGATAAAAGATATTAGTCCACAGATTCAAATCCTCCCCACACTCATGAGCACCACCAGTACCATCACCACCAGCATCACCACCACCATCACCACCACCACCAGCAGCAGCAGAAATGATGGAAGTTAAAAACATTGAAATGGCATTCCTTTAATTGCTAAAATGTTTTAAATGGTAACTTAGAATCTAATACCCAGAAACATACTCTTCAAAAATGAAGATGAAATAAAAATATTTTAACATTAATAAAATTTGAGAGAATGCTTTGCAGATAGCATTCCAAAAAAATACTAAATGAAATTTTTTAAGCCAAAGAAAAGTGATTTCAAAGGAAAGCATAACTTTTCACAAAAGAATGAAGAACACCATAAACATCTTCTCTGATATCCCAATCAAGTTTTCTAATTTTCCCATAGAAGTCACACATTATGTTCTGTAGATTTTCTTTCTTTAGGTATTTAATATTTTTGATACTCCTGTAAAAGAGATCTTATTGTAAAATAATGTTTTCTAGTTGTTTATTGCTGATCTATGGAAATACAAATGACCTTTAAAAATTAGTCTTATATTTAGTCACTCTCACTGTATGACTACTGTTACTTTTAATACTTTTTTGGTAAATTTGGGGCTTTTGAATAAAGAAATTGAATCATCCGCAAATAATAGCAATTTTATTTCCTCCTCTCCAATCCTTGTCTATTATTGTTTTCTTTTTGCATTGTACTAGTAATGATAAATTATGTTTATAGATTTTCTAACATTAAAATTATCTTTGTATACCAGCTGGTAAGACCAATGCAATATAAGATCTTTTTAACGCACAATTGTATTTAATTTGTTAAAGCTTCCTTAGGATTTTTATATCTATAATAATAAATTGTATAGTTGTATAATTTCTTTATTTTCTTACAGTTCTTTGCAAGTTTCGGTATGACGTTTGCAAGCTTCAGATTATTCGCTAATATTTCATCATCACCATCTTTATTTTGTTCTATTTGCCTGACAAATCATTTTCTATTAATGTCATTCTTTGCACTTACATTGCTTTATAATGTGTATAGTAAATAGCAAATATCTGGATTTTATATTTGGAGAGTTAACTCATTTACACAGATAGTTGTCATCCATATATTAGTAACTCTACTCTTTATTATTATATGAATTCACCACACTATTTTCTGTGTTTTTTTTCCTTTGTTTGTTTTTATAGTTGTCTATGTTTTCTGTCATATGAAGAAAAGACCTTAGTGTTCTGTAATGTCCCCTGCCTCCTCTACCCCATCTTGTTGAATTAATCCGCTCTTAGTTTTTGTGAATATACTTCCTCTTTCTCTTTTCTTTGGTCTCACTTAAGTTTTTAAAAACAGCCACAATTTGGGCCGGTGAGACGGCTCAGCGGCTTAAGTGCCTGCCTTGCAAGCGCGAAGGCCCGAGTTCGACTCCCGGAACCCACATACGAAAAAGGGGCCGGTGATATCGCTCAGCGGCACGGGTGCCTGTTGGCGCGTGAGGTCCTGAGGTCGTTCCCCCGGTACCCACAAAAAAAAAAAAAAAAAAACAGCCACAGCTTTACAATGATGTTTGATCACCTTTACTTCACATATCTCTCACATCATTTCTTCCACGTGTTCCTGTCTTATAAAATATGTCACCGAAAAATGTTTTACGTATGGGTGTTTTTGCATGGCATGCATTCTGAAACCGTATGTTTTGAAGTATTTTAATATGAGGTCACATTTGAATGAAGGTTTCCTTAAATATAACATTCTGTATTTTCAAAATTTTGATAACACTTCTCCATTGTCTTCTTATATCCTTGTTTGCTGCTGAAAAATTTGATATTATCATTTTTGTTCCTTTGTAGCTGGTATCTCCCCCACTCATTTATCTATGTCTCTGTTTCTTTCCCTCTCTCTGGAAGTTTTTAGAATTTTCCTTTATCTTTAATATTCTTAAGTTTCACCATAAATTTTGTCCAGATGTTTGTCTTTTTCTTATCTCTGGTCTTTTTCTCTCTATGGGTTCTTTCAATCTGAGGCCTCTTATCTTTTCTTAATTCAGGGATACTTTTTTTTTTTTTTTTTGTGGGTACCAGGGGGTCGACCTCAGGACCTCGCGCACCAGGAGGCGCCCATGCCGCTGAGCGATATCACTGGCCCCTTTTTCGTATGTGGGTTCCGGGAGTCGAACTAGGGCCCTCGCGCTTGCCGGGCAGGCGCTTAAGCCGCTGAGCCATCTCACCGGCCCCATTTCAGGGATACTTTTCTTCATTATTCCTGCAGATATTTCCTCTTCCTCATTTAAAACATTATGTTTTCGTTCTAGGACTGCTTTTGGCTTTCACATATTGACTTCTATATTTTCTGTTTTTAAAACAATTTTCTGCTAAGGAGAATTCCTTAAGCTGATTTCCCCGTCCACTAATTCATTTCTCTGCTGAATCTATTCTATCTCACCTATTATATTTTTCACACTTAACATTTACTTGATATAAATGTTTCTTTCTATATTTTTTTTGTTACCATTTCGTATTGCTAATATTATCCCTTTAAAATTATATATGTGCAAATTCTTGATCTGTCAGTTCTAATATCTTTGGTTTCTGTGGAATCGGTAATTCAGTTAGTTGTTTGTCTCTGGAAATATGTGCTTCTCTTCTGACCCATGAGCTTCCATTCCTCTAAGATTATGAGCCACTCTGTCCAGCAATGCCTGTGGCAGAAGCCCGAAGGCCAGATTCCATCTGCGCAAGTGCTGAGGAGTTCCAGGTGGGGGAGGGCAGGGGAGCGTGCACCTGGAGTTGAGGCTTCAGGCACTGGAAAACCGGAGTTGACCATTCCTCACCCCAGCGAGCCGACTTCAGCTGTGTTCTTCACTTGAGGAGGAGGAGAGTGTCTAGAGGTTTTAGCTGGGGTTCAGAGGGGAAGGGTGGGACAGTGACCAGCTGAGACCAATTCCTCTCGTGTTTGCCTCACTCCCACTCGGGCACAGTGCTTTACGCCTAAGGAGAAAAGCAACCGGGCGAGAAGGAGGGGAGGTGAAGACCCTAAGAAGCAACAACTCCTTTCTTGGTTCATCCTGCTACAGCAGTTAGCACACCTTCTACTTATGTCAGGGCCACTCCAGGCACACATATTTGACAGTTGAAAATGCCCCTCCTTCGGCGGCTGATGGGAGGTCCTGGCTCCCTCTGATCTTAATTTTGTTTCTGTACACTTCCTCAGAACCCTCAGGTCAGGCTCACTGAACATCTTCTTAGGAATCTCACTTGACTTCTCTTCTGACAGGTTACACGGTCTTTTCCTATCTGTCCTCCTGCGAAACACAGACATCCTTATGATAGGCAGGCCACTGAGTCGCAGGGCGCATGTGTGCGCTGAGTCCTCACTTCCTCTGGGGTGGAAGAGGTGACAGTGCCTATGGTGAGTGGAAGGAACACTGACCGGAAGTGGGAACGGGCTTCTGTTCTTATTCTGCCATTCACTTGCTGGGGGGGCCTTTAGAAAAGTCTGAGCCTCAGTGTGTCCTCTTCTGCAAAGTGAAGGTTATAATAACACTGACCTCCATGGGCTGATACACGGTTCAGATGCATAATTGGATGCGAAAGAAATGGGTAAGCTGTTACACGAGGCACTTTATTGATCATCTGGAGGCAGAAGAAGGAATCTTGGGCTAGATGAAAATTCACTTTGCCAACCTCAAAATTTTACTAAGTGTTGGCCATGCTCAAAAGCCTGATGCAACTGAACATTCTCTTAATATAGAGAATGACAAATCTGTGTTACTTGCCAGAGTTGTCACATTCTTCCAAGAGTGCAGACTTTTATAGGTCCCTGGAAGCTCTGCCGGGGTCTATTTCTGAGGACGGGAACATTGTGCCTCGCTGGCAAGGCTTGTTAAACCAAGGCCACTTGTGGTCATTGAAGAATCTGGGTCTGCCTTTGCAGTTTGGGGGTGATGTATCAGAGCCATTCCTCCTCGATTTGCCAACTTTGATACCTGGTTTCTGCTGAACTTTGGTGCCTTTTGTTTCCTTATTTGCTGGGTGTCTTTTTCCAGTCTAGTTAGAGGAGTAAAAAGTCAGAGAAGAGGATGGAGCTGATCCAAAGCAAAGACAAGTAGCAGAGGTAGAAATGAATAAGAATAATGTGTTCTCTGGGAATTTAGACAAGGACACGGCTAATGAGTCTTTGTTTTCAATTACTTAAAATGTAGTTTGTCATTGAAAAGATTATGTAATGGCTTTAAAACAGAAAACAAGCCAGAATCTCGCACCATACCCAAGTATTTGTATTTTTGCACATTCTTATCTATTTCTCATCTTCTCATCATGCATGCATAATGCATATTTCATTTTATGGCCAGATTTCTTTTCACTTACCATTACAAAATGAGCATTTTCCTTTTAAACTTTGCATTACAATGACTAGATAATATAATTTTGATAATGTTTTATAATTAATAAAACCATTACCCTATTTTGAGGCCTTTGAGTTGTTTTCAATTTTTTTGTTTGTGTTTTTCTTCTCACAGTGTCATAGTGTCAATATCTTTGTGCATGTTGCTTTTTGCTGTTATTGGATTATAACCTTTAAATGAATTCCAGAATTCCTTTGAATGAAGTGACTGGGGAAATATGCCCAGGCATCTTTATGATTCTTATATACTTAAAGAAAAAGAAATATTAATTCGAAGTTCCACTAGCCAGTTTAACCACAAGTCTTCCAAGCATTCACTATTTGCCTAAAGCTTTTTTTCCTACTTTAATATATAAATGTTTCAGATTTATTTTCATGTGTACTTCTCTACTTAACAGGAAAGTTCAATTCTTTCCATGTGTTATTGTTATTTTCTATTGTGTTGTTAATATATTAAAAAATAACCTGCCATAACATTTTCAGAATTTTTTGAAAACTCCCAAGAAAATGCCCCCAAAAATATTTCCTAGGGAACTCAAATTTCCAAATTAATGAAGTATAAGTGGCCAGAGCAAAGAAAAGTGTCAAGCTAATTTGTCATTCTTTTAAAAAGAAGATGACTTTCATATATATTTCAACTCTTGCCAGGAGTGTTTTAAAGGATTTCGAAAACACATAAACGCTATTCCTTATGGTTTAACATTCTAGTACAGCTGTTATTGTATGACTTACCAGGATTGAGAAAATTTCTCAGTGTTGTAAGAAAAGGACACAACAAGAGCTGTGGGGACTCAGAGAATGGAGAGATTATTTCTAGCTTGATTGATGGAGTGTGAAGAAGTCAGAGGAAGCTTATTGGAGGAAATTATATCTGTGCTGAATGAATAGAAGCTGAGATAGAACCTATTTTAGGGGAGTGAGGGAAGTGTGTTGGTCAGATCCATTTGCCCGTTTTATGTGATGAAACATTTGAGATTTTAGCTCAGTCTTCCAAGTTATAGCTGCTCTTCGCCAGATAGGGAAATGGGATCAAGCAGTAACGATCAATCTCTGGTTACCAGTTCACATGGAAGAGGCAGGTTCACACTTCAGTATGACTTCAAATACAAACTTGAAAAGAACACAAAGTGGCCAGTTTCAGAAGTCTCCATAATATTATAATAGTACCATGTATTTGGAAAGACCTAACATTTACAATGATGCTCAGGGTTTCCCAACCCTCCCATGATATGGTGTAAAAATAAATTTATTTTATGGCATTTTTTTGTTACCCTGTAGCTACTTGATACTGGAGGTAAATAGCCCAGAGCCCAAGCTATTTCAGGTCCACTTGAAGATCCAGAAAGTTGAAAGTGTCAATTTCTGAGCATTCTGCAGGTAGATATAGATGATTAGTAAGATCAGTTTCCGGATCTATTTAGAACATAAATAATCAATGAATTGGGCACTGAGACTGGTAGGAGAAAAAAAGATTATGATCCTTGATTAATCCTACTTTCACTAAGCTAGCTACCATGTGAGAGAGAAATTTCCAGTGTTACATAGAAAATAACAATAAAATCCTGGAATTTTCACAATCTGTGTGATCAGATAAGCCTCTATTTGAATAGCAAGCCTGTATTAGCATTCTTTTTTTCCCAAGCAGAGGTTTTCTCAACAGCAGATTAGACACAAAGTAGAATAATAGAACCTCATGGTTTGAAGCTATTCTTGATTGGTTCCTAGTCTACCTTTCTTCCCAATGAAAGCATCTCTGATACAGTTTCCTTAATATGCCTCTGACATCCACTAACAGCCCAAGCTTGAAAATAATCCAGAGATGGGAAAATGTCCTATGGAGCAAGTTATGGAACCAAAGAAAATAATATTTTTCTATTTATCTAGTGGCTTCCTTTTTAATCAAGGGATCAAATAATGTTCACATCCCAAGAAGGTAGACAGATAGCAAATAGATTTCAAGGGATTTCCATTCAACAAATACAGCAATTAAATCTCTATATTGGTTTATTTAAAATGTGTCTTGTTTCAGAAATATTTCAACTAGACAGGATAACTTGGTTATCTAAAAATTCAATAGTATAGGGATTAAAAAGTTGGAAAACAACATAGGAGTTGTGACAAAAAATACAGTGAGTGCTTATACATATTTTAAAAAATTATTACAATAAAAGATACGTTGTTATTAATCCCCCCCAAAAAACACTCAAAATACTTTAACTTTCTTCAAATATACTTATCCCATCATTCTTGGTAATGTGCCTTTTACTAAAATAAGTTTCTTAAAATTAAAATACTATATTTGTCAACCTTTGTAAAAACACTTATAAAACAAGATCTTTGCATAATGGAAAAAATAGATTCACACAAAAATTTTTAAAATGTTGCACAATGGGGTGCAATGCTTTTGCAGAAAAATTCTTGAAAATCTTTGGTTCACCATGAAATTTATTTTTATATTAAAATTTCTAACAGCTATACTTTTCTTCTAAATTAAGAAAATAGAGCAATATCATGAGCTAATGCCACATCAAAGTGGCATGTTTCAACATTTCGATGTCTTGCGTTGCCAGAGTTGAGTTTTCCAGGAAGTCTGGCTCACCCCTCTGTTCCTGGAGACAGATGTTGGAGTGGTCATTTCAGGGCAGAAGTCAGAATTTCTTGGTTCGCCTTCCAGATTGTGGTGAGGTCCTGGATATGTTTTTCTCACCTCAGTTTCTCTGGCAAGGCCCTTTGCCATGGAATGGGGTTGTGGCCAAATGGAAATATTTGAAGGGTTGGCTATGCGGAAGTGGGGTTTAGGCCCTATTTTCTAGGGTCCCAGAGGATAGAAGTAGGATCAACGAGATGGTCACTGAAGCAAAAAAATGGGATTTCCACTCTGTACAGAGGTAAACTGTAAGGAAAATAAGCCCTCTTGACTGCTTGATGCTACTGCTTATGGAAGAAACCACCCCATAGACACCGTTTGGTTTAATTCTTTTTTATTAGTAAATGTTTACAGTACCTAATGATTACACTCATCATGGGGAGTTGGTACATATACATAACTTAATTCTTTTTACTTTCCATTCCCCTTTCTTTCCTCACCTATCCCTCCATCTCTAGATCCCTTCCCCATTTGCAAAATATCTAGCTCTCTGTTTCCTATTGTCAGTTTAAATTATTCATACTTTGGGAGTCTGATGTAAGAAAAGCCATGTGATATTTAAGCTTGTGTGTCTGATTTATTTCATTTAACACTATGCTCTCAAGGTGCATCCATTTTCCTACAAAATAACCCAAATTCATCCTTCTGTATGGCACAGTAGTATGCCATTGTGTATAAATACCACATTTACTTTATCCATTCATCTGTTGAAAGACTAAGAACCTGAGCCTCAGAGAGGATAAGTAACTTGACTAACATTCTACCACTACTGAGTATGACAAAACTCTTGGATCAAGCCAAGACTTAAACCTGATCTGTTGTATGGAATTAACATATACACTTAACAACTCAGTAATACTCCCATGATTAAAATAGAAGAAGGGAAAATTCTCAAACGGAATATTCCTTTTCAAACTATGAATCACTATGGGGCTTATGAATGATCAAGATGGTCTTGAAATCTGAAGGCAAAAATTTAGGATAGGAGGTGGGAACGCCTGTCTAGGCACAGAGGTAACTACTACCTACAGGAAAGCTAAACTTCCTAGGGAAAACCCAGGCATTTGCAGGGCACAGATCCCAAGGCAGCTGGTGAACTGACTGCACCGAGGCTTGTTTTAGTTAAGGGAGTCATCATCTTTTCTCAGCAAACTTTCTAGTAATCAAGACATATCTAAATGGAACTGGGTGCCTTGGGAGTCAGTAAGACCATTGTCCCTGGGGACGTTTGGGTAGAACTTCAGTATGGACAAATCAAGACAGAAGAGAATCAAAGGCAAAGCTGCAAAGTGCTTATCTATCCCAGAGTCGACAGTTTCCTCCATGCGACTTATCTGACCTGAAATGTTAAAAACAGAAAGTGAAAGAAAGCATGAATAAAGGCATTAGGAAGAACAGATCAGGTCTACAACGTACTCAGGGTGCTACACATTTCTGTGTGTGCAGAGTGAAGGCTAAGGCTTGCCAAAGATCCTCAGTGTAAAAATGCCCCCCAGTAGCTACACAGAGAAAGAGTCCAGCACACAGGAGGACCGGTCTTTCTGTCCACATCTGTCAGAGGAGAGCTCTTCCTTTCATGACACTGCAGAAGAATGGAATTAGGAATTAAAGCTATTATAACACAAGGTCCAGAGAAAGGAAATAATATTCTCAGGATTTTCCAGCTAAACAAGGACAAGACTTGTTCAGGAAGCCAGGGCTCCCACCTCCCAGGCTTACGAAGTTTCTTTCCACTGCCCCGCGCTGCCTGTTATTCTCCATCCTGGTGAGAAGGTTATTGTGACCCAGCTGTGGGCTCCATAGCTGGACTCACCTCTCCCACCTCTCACTCATTTTTAACTCACACGTCTCCATCGGTAGGTCCTCAACCAATCCCAAGGACCCCAACCTACTTTCCTAAGCTGATTTCCACTTTTCCCATTTATCACATTAACATACTGAACTTACCTAAAAATATCAGTTAGAAATGGGAAGTGACTCAGAGATTATCTAATTTCACCATGGCATTTTACAGATGAAAAAAAAGAAAAAATAGGCAGCTCGGTGAGATGTAAATTGGCTTCCCAGCCACTGATAAATGTTGTGCAAAATACCAATTATATGCCACATCCAATCCTAAGGGATGCCAGTGCTTATGACAGTTGATGAAAACTCAGACAATGCTCCCAAAAAGCCCACAGAACATGGAGCTGGAAGGGCCTGGTGGCTGAGCATAAGGAAGGGGACCAGAATGCCTTGCTTCTAATGATTTATGATACTGATGCAAGACAGACTTGCTGGTCATCAGTTTCTCTGGCTATACCATGAGGAAGTGAATGTTTTCCACATTTCTGCTCTCAGGGCTGATGAGGTAAAGGCATATTTATGTTCAGAGAGCTCTGGAGGGGGTACCCCAGAGAAGCCACAGGCATTGGAGTGTGTTTGTCAGGGTCCTGTGAAGGCCTCTGTCCAGGCCTTCACATTTGACTCAGAAGGAAGAAGATCTGTGGGGAAAGCATGAAGAAGGTGGTAAAGGGTGATGGGGGTGGAGGAAACTAGATATTCCCGCTCTTCATAGGTTTGATATTGCAGTGACTGAAACAGACGGAGCCCTGGCCCATGCCGTATCAAAGGAACCCTCCCTGAGTGATTCACTTCCTCTGGGAAACTCCCTTTGCCCGGACTTGATCTTGGAGGGCAGAAACTTTGACTCGCTCTCCCTGAAAGGTGCCCGGCTCACAACAGGCACTTACCACGGTGGTTTGTGCTGTGTGTTTTCCTCCTCCAGAGAGCATCCTTTTTTGTGTGTGTGTGTGCGTGTGTGTGGGTACCGGGAGTCAAACTCAGGACCTTGCGCGCCAGCAGGCACCCGTGCTGCTGAGCGATATCACCGGCCCTTTTTTCATATGTGGGTTTCAGGAGTCGAACTCAGGACCTCACGCTTGCCAGGCAGGCTCTTATGCCACTGAGCTATCTCACCGGCCCCAGAGAACATCTTATGGTGGTGGCAGATCGCGGCTGCATGCTCAGCTTTCTCTGTTGATGAATGGGTGCATTCATCCACTCGTTTGTGAACTGTTGTGAGTCCTGTGCTTGGCAGTGCAGTGGCTGCAGCTACCTGCAGCAAAATGAAGGGTCTCTGGCACCGTGGGGTGGTGGGAAGAATACTTAGCTGGAGTCAGTATTCCTCATGCGAGGACTGGGTCGATGCTGGGTTACTGGCTGAGCCACAGGCATGTGTATGTAGCACTTTAGAATTTAAAATCCTTCACATATATGAATCCATATAGGTTTCACAACAGTCCTCTGCACGCAACAATATTTCAGCATTTCTTTTCATTTTCTAGGAAAGGAAAGAGAGTGAGCTTAAGAGACTTCAGGTACATGGCAGTGCAGAAACCTGAGATAAAATCTTCTCAACATCAGAGCACTTTTCACAAATATTCACTTGATAGCCCAGGCCCCAGGTTCCCTCCCTGCAAACAGAGGCATTGAACAAGCTCTACAATCCTGTCCAACCCTGATATTCTGTGGTTCTGTGCTTTAGGCTGAACGGATCTTCTCCTTAATACAGTGTATCTGAGGTACCTGAGTTTTAGGTTATATTAACACAACTGTGAGACGGAGAAAGATATCAAGGGAAAAAGCAGCCCTGTCACCCCTGAGGAAGGTGGCAGTGAGGAGATTGGCTTTGGAGCCTCACCAAGACAGCAGAAAATCGCATCTGTCCCATTTAGTAGCCATCAGACTTTGGACAAGCTATTAGCACTCTCTGAACCTCTGCCTGACTGCCTGAGTTTTCGCATGGGGATAATGACTGTGGCTCTTCAGGTACGAAGATCATGTGAAATAACTTTTAAGAGGCTGATTGGCTTAAACTGTAGGCAGGTAGTGGTACATCTTAAAAGTTAATTCCTTTTTCTTACTTTTGTCTGATGTGAAAATCCAGCCTGCTTTTAACTATGAAGAATTGCTTAATTTCAGGCGTCCAGGATAAGTGAAGCTGGAGCTACTGGAAGGGGACCTCAGGTCTCTCACACACATGTCCTTGTAGTGAGTCTGCCCAGGGTGAAGGACAAATGTGTGTTATTTGGTTGGAGTTGCGAGTGGAGGGGCATGGCAGAAGTTACCCTGCAAGTGAAAAATCATTTGAGGGAGCTTTGTTTTCCTCAGATCATGTAAATTATTCATATTGTCCCATGATATATCTATGGTCTCCTGAGGCTGCCCCAGGCCCACACCACTGAAACTTACTGTCATGCCTTCAGATTACAAGACTGGGAGCTTTTAGCTTCTCTATACTACCTGCTTTCTTCATTCTTCCACACAAAACCCTGGAAAGTAAGAATTAGAGAGCTTCCTGTGCTTTGCTGGGGCTGTTTCCCAATGTTGACGAATATTCTGTTTGCCCTTGTTTGTTTACAGAATCCTGGACATTAACTGTTTTAACTGTTTCTGAAGGCCAAGGGTGGTGGTGCAAGCCTGTGATCCTAGCATTCCAGGAGCCTGAGGCAGGAGGATTGCAAGTTTGAGCCCAGCTGGGCAACTTAGCAGCATAGCAGACCCCGTCTCAAAATAAAAAGTAAAAAAGGAGGCTGCAAGTGTAACTCCGTATGAAGGCTCTGGTTTTAATCCCCAGTACTGAAACATATATATACATGAACAGTACAAATCATGAAGGGCTTTATGAGTGTTTTGAGTACCCTTTCCATTTTTGTCTCAAAAGTATTTAAAGCAAGAGCATTTTTGTCCTTCCAAGTGTGGATTTGTTTCAAGGAAGGTCCACCAACCTAAAGAAAGTGTCTCAGCCCACTGCAGTCCTTAGAATTACAACTTGAGCTTTGCATTGCGTGCCCTTTGGGGACCTGTATTGTGCTGGTTTTCCTGCTTGGGCACAGCCTTCCTTGAAGTCTTAGCTGGGAAACCTTCCCAACAGGGACACCCAGTTTTGCTAACCTTCCTGCCATCTTTCCCAAGATATTTATTTCCCAGCATACCAAACATTTCCTTTTTTTTTTTTTCCTTTTTCTTTCTTTCCCCACCCTTCTCCTCCCTCCCCTGGATCTCTTCCTCTGCCCAGTGTTTTCCTGGCTGTCAGAATTTGTCTCTTGTCAGTTGCTTTTCCTGAAGCCTAGAAACACCCCAATGTGGTGTCCTTGACAAAACAATACATTGTGGTGATGCAATAGCCCAAGGTGTCAAAATAATTAGGTAATTAAAGCAGAGGATGGTCAGAGCCTCTTCGTTCTGGGAAGACAAACACACACATAAAGAGAAAAGCTAAACAAGGAAATCAATTTCACATCTTCTTTGTCTTCCCCTTGCTCCTTGGCTCTGCTCCAAAAGCCCAGTCAGTACCTGTGATCATTCGATCCTTTCAGAGCACAGGGCTCACCTGACCGAGAAGGCGTGACAAGTTTGAGGGCCAGGGAATAGAACATTTTCAAGGTTTCAACACACCCCTTGTTTTTGTCTTCCCTGTTTGTTTTCACACCTGCCCCACCCTGAACTCCTGTGGGTACAATGGCCCCAGATCATGGCTCAATGCCTTGGACAGCATGTTGTTCAGAGGGGGCTGAGGGTGCTAAGGGCAAAGTATTCTCCCAGAAAACCAAGCCCTCAAGGTTATCTCCCCTTGCCTCTTCTTTCTTCATTCTTTAAATACCCAATGTCTATGAAGAGTCTGCTATATTTTAGGGATTGTTCTTGGATCACAAGGAGGGGGCTGAAAGAATGCAGAGGTCAAGGCTGCCATAGAAGCTCACTGTCTGGTAAGAAAGTGGACATGTGGGCAAATGCTGTAGTCTGCCAGGAGGTTGGGGTTCAGACTGAGGTCTGAAGCAAGTTCTGGAGGTCTCAGAGAAGGGTGTGGCCAAACCTTTGTGGGGTCCAGGAACAAGTGCAGAGGTGACATTTGAATTGTGAGTTATCTCCAGACTGACAGGAAGAAAGAGGGCAGTCTAGGTAGAGAAAGCATATTCTAAGGCAGGAAAGATTCAAGACCATCTTGTTTTCTGTGAATGTAGAGTTTGAGACTAAAATTGGGGCGATGCCAGGGGGTTGGTGGGAAGGAGGAGATATGCTCAATAGGCAGTTGGGGCAAAACTGAGGGTATCCTTAACACTATGCCAAGGAATGTGGGCTGTCCTGAGGGCACCAGGTACCAGTGAAGGTTTCTAAGCAGGGGAGCAGCTGCTCCTCCACAACCACCCTCCTGCTGGCAGGCCTCACATTCATGTCTTTTCTCATCCACCTCTGTCCTTCCTTTAGTCATAAAATAAGGCGGCTTTCAGCATCCACATCTTCCCAGGAAGGGCGCCCCCTAGGCGACCAGCTCTGGGAATCTAGAAGCTCTCCACCCACAGAGCACCCACTTTGGTAGAGGGGTTACAGAAAGAACTCTGGTTTCAGCAAGTCCCAGTTTTGAAACTTGTGTCTGCCTCTTATCATCTGTATTGTCTTGAGCAACTTATTTAACTCTTCTGCAGCCTCAGTTTGCCCACTACAAAATGGGATCAAAAGATAATCACAACTGCTCATTGGGCTTTCTTGGGGAGGTAAATCAAGTGCAAAACACAGAATCTATTTGTAGCAGTCATCAACTGTGTGTGTTTTAGGTCTGTCTAATTGGCTTTGCCTAGCCCTGTTACTTAACACTTTCCTGTGACTCTTGAGTGTATGGCTCAAAGATGCAAGCAAGAGGGTTCCTTGCACTGGGTCACTTGCTTTACTCCCTGAAGCCAGATACCACTGCATATCACAAATACAAACACAGAAACCAGAAAAAGATGGGGCCACTTCTGGCTTTCAGGATCTGGTACTCAGAGCTGGCAAGGCCAGATCCCTAACCCCGAACATCTGTTTTTGTGATAGACACCATTTGGCCCGTCAGATCTTCAGATAGTTTGTCCTGGAGACAATAGGATGCTTGAGTGCTCCGAACGTTTGAGGGCTGTGCTACTTACAGATTTTGGAGAGGGATAATTCTTTGGAAAATAGGAAGGATTTGAATAGGACATAAATAAAGCAATTAATTAACTGGTTAAATGTTTCCTCTCATATAGCATAAGTGAAAGATTTTTGATAAGAAAGTAGTCCTGAGAGCCCATTTTCTTATTTCTCTTTATGTTCTGATTCATGAGTCTGGAGGTAGTCATGATTTAGCATGAGTTTCCAAATGTTCCACATGGCAGCTGAAGGAAGCTTAACAAAGTTAAACAATTTAGATTACTCTTAAATTTGCATCTACATGGGTTGAGACATAATCTCTATAACATGTATAATATATATTCCCATTTTCAACTAAGTGGCCGTTAAAAACTGGCATTGTTAAATATTAATTTATTGAAAGAAAGAACTAAATAAGATTTAATTAAATTTTCAAAAACAAATTAAAAAAACTTTCCTCAGACAATTTTGATTTAAAATATTATCTATTAGTCATATTTATGGTTTTCTTTTGAATTTTAATTAATAATTTTGAAATTTAAAATATTTTTAAGAAATGTTTTAAAAATGTATATGAAAAGTAAATCTAATTTGCAATTTTTTGCATTTACTTTTATTTACATTTTTAATGAAAATCTATGCAAACATTATATACCTCGAGTACAATGACAATTTGTCTCCTCCTTTAAACCAGTATCATCCAACAGAACTTTTTGCTACCCTGGAAATGTTCTGCATTTGTGCTGTCCAAATTATAACCACTAGACATGTGCCTACTGAGTATGTGAAACCCAGCTAAGGAACAGGACTTTTGCTTAATTTCAATTCACTTATATTTAAATGTCTAATGTGTCCAGTGGCTATCATATTGAATAGCACATTTTGGGATCACTGAAACAGGAATAAGTGTAGATGATATTAAAAGGAGGGGAAAAAATGCACCCAAATCAGCCTTTTCTCTTAAAGAAGAAAAAAAGGAAAGAAAAAGGAAAAGAGAAATGGAAAAGCATGGGAGGCCTCTAGGCAAGAAGTTTCCGGAGAAAAATAAAGAAGTGGTTGCCTTAATTCATTGAAATTGAAATGATGCAAATAAGCAAAATGAATTGCACACAGAGAATCCCACGTCTGATTATGTGAACTGAGAAAATAAAGGCCAGAGTTGGTAGTATAGCTGCTCCTTGACTTACTTGACCTACATTACATCCTGATAAATTCATTGGAAGTTGAAAATACCGTGTTGAAATGCATTTCAGTACTTCTAACCCACTGAGCACCAGGGCTCGGTGGCACAGAATGCTGTGGTGTACCCCCCGTGTGTTCTCATGAATGGCTAAATGGGAGCTGTGGTTCACACGGCAGGCTGGGAAAAGATCAAAATTCACCATTCCAGGTAGAGTTTCTCCTGAATGGATATTGCTTTCATAGCACATAAAAGCCAAAAAATTATGTCCAACCATCTAGAAGTTGGGGATGGTTTATATAGACCAAACCCGGAGCAAATGCTTGAAAGTTAGTGTGAAGTCTTAAAAATAATACAATTTAGCCAAATACAACAATGCTTTTTGTAGCACTAGTGGATCAAATTCTTCTCCAGAATAAAAAGGAAAATTTTTGGATCTAGTAGAAATTATTTGGAATGTGGTATTGAAATATCCCAAACATGTAAGACAAATAAAAAGTAACAAAATAAAATTTCATTGCTCAATTTAACTAGCCTACTCCAGGGACAAAAGGCACATTGAACAACTAACAATAGTTATGCATACCATTGAAGTATACCAAAGAAAAAAATCAGGATGTGAAAATTAATTTCATAGGTTTTATACTTCTTGTAAAAAATTAAAAACTATGTCTTTTAAGTGGAAAACTAAGAACAACCAATTTTCAGTTTTATTCATTTATTTCAAAGATTACCAAACACTATTCTATAATGACAGCAATGTGAAAGATAATCCTCAAGCTATGGAATCTCTTTTCCAGTGACTATTGATCAAACGACCATTTTAAAGAAAAATTTACTACCAAGAGACATACTACTACTTTCAGTTTTGTTACAAATATTACAGCATTTTTCCTATAAAAAGGGGTGGGGCTAAGAAATACTTTGGCCACTGATGCTTTAAAAGCTTGTGAAAATAGCAATGTTGTAATTAATAGATAGGTACAGTTATTTTCTATAACAGTGATACTTTATCATATGTGACTTATAACCCCAAAGGTCTCACATTTGCAGGTGGGGACTTAGAAGAGTTTTTCAGCTTCTCTCTTTTCTCACTGCTTCCTGCCCACCATTGAGTGAACGGCTTTCCTCCACCATGTCATTCTGCTATACTGTTTCTGCCTTGGAGCTGTCCATGGACTGAATCCACTGAAATTGTGAGGTAAAATAAATCTCTCCTCCTTTAAGTTGTGAGTGTCAGGTATTTTGTCCCAGTGACCAGAAAGTGACAAGTATAGTGATTCATAACAATGCTAGAAAGTGGAAAATGTGTGTAAAATAAATGGTTCATTTTTTAATAGAAGTGCTACTATAATAACTTTATTAACAATTTCATGTGCTATTCTCTCAGGCAAATGGATGCCTGAGACAACCTGGTGTTGTGCCCTCCAGGGAAGAGCTATTGCTTGTCTCCAAGAGATAGAGAAATAGAACTAGCAGATAGATGTCTAGGTCTTCATGGATGTAGAAATGTTTGGGGGCTTTTGTTGATGATTTTCTTCTCTTTATTGACTTTGATATTTATGGAGAACACAGACTGCTAGTCTTGTGTGAGCTAAAAGATGTCTGCATTTTCTAGTAGCTAAAATGTTTAACAAGACTAACTCATGGAAGGAAGTAACATGGAGCCCTGGAAGAGATAGGTGTTGTTCAGGTATCTGGGAAGCATTTGAAAATGAGACCGAACTTTTTTCCACATGAATCTTTTAAACGTGACCTACCCTGATTAGCAAGCACTCATGCGTTTGGAAGGACATTTAAATCCATATATTCATTATCCTCCCCACTCTTCATGTATAGACATAATTTTGCATTAGGCATTGGATATAGGAAAGATCTAACTTTCAAGGGAAATTATGTCTAAGTCCATATCTGTACCCATATCTATAGCTATCTGTTCAATGTGTTTCTGTCTTTCATATATGCAATTTCAAACTTGTTACCAGTGACGACACTTAAACTGGACCCATGTTGGAAGAAGAAGTCGTGAAGGAAAGCATGGCTAGTGTTGAATCTCTCTGAAATGACTTCGTGAAATACATCTTTTGTTAAGGTGTTATTCTTTTAAGTTTCAGATTAACATAAGTTTTTTTTAAATTATACAAAAACATAATACCATGATTATGGAAATAAAAAGCCACCCACAATCTTACTATCTTTGCAAATCATCTATTTTCATTCTTTCCTGTCTTTTCCAAAAAAGCATGTTTTTGCCACAGTGTTGGACATGTGGTACAAATAGGAGTTTGCATTCTGATCTTTCTCTTAAGCGTCACACAATGAGTGATACCAAGGTGGTCTTAATAGCAACATATTTGAATGACTTTAAAATATTACTTTAGTGGGCATATTATAATTTATAATGGCACTTAAAAATCATAGGGAGATATTTAAGTTACCTCCAATTCATTTCTGTTATCAATAATACCACTTTTCTGTCATCTTTTTGCCAAATCTTGGATTATTTTCTTAGAATATATCTCCAACGATAGAATTGTTGAGTCAAAAAAGGTGAAAACTTTATGAAGTTGGAGATTACTTCCTTGAATTAATTTATTTTTAATCACTGTCTTTCTCCCTCAGTTAAGCACACTAAGCTTAAGCAACTGGCTCCTCCTGCACCACTCTCTAATTAGCTCGGTGTTCCAGCTTCCTAGTTTGTTCCAGATCTAAGAGCCCTTTGTCTTTGCCTTTTTTTGATAAGGATCCTCTAGTTTGTACTTCTTTACACAAATAAGCTGCAGTGGTAACTTTTCACCCCACAGCTCAATCACTTCAGAGATCTATTGTCTGTCTTCAAGGAATTCCCCATCTGCGAAGGCATCGGTGAGACACAGTTTCAGTGATTGTGAAAGGGGCATACTGGTAGACCAGGGAGGGGCTGGGCTCCTGGCCATCAGCTTCTTCTGTCTCTTACCAATTAAGTCTCTGCCAAAGTACCTTGGGCTCTGCCACCAACCTGTCTCATCAGCTCTTACCAAACTGCTGGCAACCATGCAAGTGTGGGCACAAGAATTTAACCATACACCCACTCTACCTAGACCTGATCCAGGCCCAAAGAGGGACTCATTGGGCACTCAGATGCAGTCCTTTTCCTCAAGAACCCTACAGGCTGAAAAATAACATATATGTGTTCTAGAATATGGCTGAGAGATTATGGTTCTATAGAGGGTCAAAAGAGAAGGACACATCATCATAGGCCCTAAGCAGGAACTAGAAGGATAGACTGGAATCTGAGAAGCACAAAGGCATTTAGTTCACAGGCCTGAATGTACTCAGCATCAAACTGATAAACACCTACTACAACCCCGGGCTCTGGGCTGGATGCTGGGCACCCACAGATGAGTTAAGTAAAATTGCAGATCCTCAGAGATCACACACATGAGAAAGACACTCAGAAGACCATCTTGCTGTGGTGTAATGTGTGTTATCATAGCGAAATAATAAAGCACTGCTAATGCAATGCTCAGATCTGACTGGGAAAGCCAATAGGCGAGACACAAAAGTTACCTTCTCCCTAAACCTGAAAGGATGTGAAGTGTTTTATGGAGATCACATGAACAAAATAAGAGAATATAGAGGTACGGCGCAAAGGGGCCTCTGCTTTTCGTCTGCAGCCCTGGCTCTTTAGCTCTGTGATTGAGAGCAGGTTCTTCAAAGTCTCTGGGCCTCAGTTTTATTCCAGGTAAAATGAGAATCATAATATTTCACAAAATGCTGGGAGACACGGAGAGAATGGAGGTAAATAAGTAGCCAAGTAAAAGAGTTTCACTATTATTACTGTCATCGTATAGGAAAGCATTTTGGAAATTCTCTAGTCCAGTGTACTTCTTGGTGTGAAGACTGGATTACCTGCCCTCACCCGCCAGCCTCCTGCTTATTCCTTGAGACAGAAGGCAGTGGCTCTGAGGGAGCAGGGCCACTCACTACATCTTATTCTTTGCAGATTCTGCTGTGTAAATACTCATCCTTAACTCCACCTGAAAGTGATTTTTAGCATACTTTTTTTTTCTCTTGGGAAATGAATACATGTGGAATCCACTAAACCTAAGGATGTTTAAAGTGCAGGGAGAGCTGACCGAGCACTTGCTGTTCACCCATGCACCGAAGCATTACTGCACAGGCCATTGATTTCATAATTTCTCACAAGAAACTGTGGCAATAGCCAGAGATCACAGAGATGCCAGATGAACCAGGGAGAGAGGGCAACTCAGAAGCAGCCACTTCTGCCCTCTGAACTGGCATCCCAGAGTCACCGGCTGCCACAGAGGTGGACACTTCTGTTTGGGAGTTGCTTTAAGGGATGAAAGGATCTCCGTTCCTGGAAACCTCTGACCCGGTCCTGCCCCGGGCCCTTCAGTTTATGTCCCAATTCATTCCTTTGTAATGAAACGAAGTCACAAATCTTGGAAATTCACTCTGCCAGAATTATAATCTGTTTTTAACACTGTCACACAGGTGCGGTGATTATCCCCACTTTACTGGTGAGGAAACTGAAGAACAAACCCAGTAAGTCATCCCCAGTGAACACAGTGACATCTGCCCACGCTGGGATTTGGACCCAGGCTCTTTGACCTCAGAGTCCTCAAATTCCACTGCTGTGGAATTTTACCTCCTTCCAGCAGGTGAATCTGGAATCTCCACATCACAAGACAAGCCTCATCATTTCAGATCACGAGTCACAGCCAGGGGCTGCCTTAGAACTGGCTCCTCCTGCAGCAAAAAACCTGAAGGAAGGGAAATTACTGAGGAAGATGTCTAGGCAGCCCTCTTCCTGCCTAGGCAGCCAGAGGACACCTGGTTCAGGCAACATACCCCACATGGTTTTGCTGGGGATTTGAGAAGGTTGGTGGTTTCCCTTAGCAGGGAAAGAAGGAACAATGTTTTGAGAAGAGAAACAGCCAAGTTTTTTAATAATATTTTCCAGACTCCTCCTCACTATATTCCTTGTACAATGTTTTTTTTTTTTTCCCTTTGAGAAAATTCAGTGAAGCTTAGCAGCCCCTAAATGAAGCACTGAGCAAACCTCTTCCTGCTCAGTAGCCCCAGTCGTAATTTCCTAGAGCCTCATCGGCAATCTCCAAATGTTTCTATACATGTGACACCATTGGTAAAGATCAGCCTATGCACCCTTGTACATTTATAGTATGTGTGTAGGCCCATGTGTAAAATCATGGCAATAGATCATGCACATTATCAAAATAAGTCAAAATTAGAAATGACAAAAGAGATTACTGTGAGATTAGGAATAAAATGTGTGCTAATCTGAATGATATTATACTATTTTTATCTCAAGGCATAATCAACACTCTCGGCAGGGTTCGTTATCAATAATGGTGTGTGTAAACTTGTATTTCAAGCATTTTTCCTGAGAATTTTAAATTCGAGGGGGTGTTACTATTTGTTATATCTGCTTAGGTCAATACAGGTTATGAACTCCCAAAATGTAGCTAAAGGAAAGCCCGGAGAAGAGAAAATAAGCTTTATCATGTTCTTGTTGTTTGCTTGTATTTAGGCATTATTCTAAATCCACAAGTTCTTCTCAAAAATCTTTTAAAAATGTGAGTCCACTGTGGAAGGGTTTACATGGTTAAATACAGAGAAGCAATCCACAAATCCACGAAGCCAGCTAAATGAAAACGGCAGAGTGGGTACCTCGTAGACGTATCAGCTATGTCATTCTCGCCACTCACTCAGAATAAACTTAGTTGGAGATGTGACAAGAAACCACCAGTCACAAGGATCCAAGGAGGACTCCACACTCCGTGCGTATGTGAAATAATTGCAATTATCCACATTTTTTGTTTTGACAGTTCAGTATGATCTGCACACCCTCCTGAGAAGATGCACTCCTCTTTGGAAACCCTGACCTACCAAGGTCAGATTCCTCAGCCTTCCAAGACCAGTGGCCTCCTTCGTCTACCTCCAACCACCTCCAGCCCTGCCCTGTCCTGTGATCACCCACACAGACTACTGTACAAACACAAAGGATTAGTGTTCCTCTGAAAACTTTCCTCTCCTGGCGCTTCGCTCACACTCTGCCCTCTGCTTGGAACAGCCCTCTTTATTATTGCTGCCTTTTGAAATTTTGCTCACCCATTGAGGCTCCCTTGTGTACCACCTGCTGAGTGACATAATGACAATGACTTCTTAATGTGTGTTGGACGCTCTGTTATCCCACTGAAACTTCATGACAATCCTAGGAGACAGAGAGGATTGTGGAAAAGTTAGAAAACAGAGAATTGTCCAAAACCACACAGTTAACAAATGGGAAAGCCACACTCTTATCACTGCATGTATGTTTTGATTAATTTCACTTCTTTGGGTAGGTAAAGCCAAAGGTACAGCCATGTCATTAGTCACTCCTAGGTTGATATTTTCCTGGTGGCCTGAGCTGCACTCTACAAAGATAAACAAATGTGTGTATATATGCATCTGCAATAGATCGCAAAGATTTCAAAATGGAAGACAAGAGACTCATTTCCTTATACTTATAGAAGCACTTAAGAGTTTTCATACTCTGAGCCGGTGAGATGGCTCAACAGCATAAGCGCCTGCCTGGCAAGTACGAGGTCCTGAGTTCTACTCCCGGTACCCACAAAAAAAAAAAAAAAAGAGTTATCATACTCTTATCTATAGTGACTGGTTGATAAAGACTCAGGGTTGTATTTATTAATCTGACACCTCCAAATTTAAGTGCAATAAAAAGCTGGGAACCCATTTCCTCACAAATTAGCACTCGATAATGTTGGATGATCGGAGAACTTGGGGGCAGGCCATTCTAATGTTAAGAATAATTAACGCAATTTATGAAAGAAACTTTGGCTCATTTGATATTAAAAATCCCTTGCCCTCTCTCATACACACACACACAGCACAGTGCTGCAATTTTTCTTCCTCCATTTTACTGACTCAGAAACAGACTCAGGCTTGTAGGTATGGAATGACTTGAGCAATAATCACATAGCTAAGAAGTGAGAGCTCATACTCACACCTAGATTTTTGGACTCAAACGTCTTGTTCTTTCCCCTACTCTGCTCTTTCAACAAAAAAATAAATCCTATAACATGAGATATTTGAGCTATCAGAAACTCTTTACCATGAGCATAAAGTAAACCATTTTACTGTTTTTTGGAATGCTATTCTTTATGTATCTGCAGCCTTGAGCATTCTACACAGCAGGGGAGAGACCGGTGGACTTGTAATCCCTAGAGGACTAAACAGAAGCCCAGTCCATCTGTGATAAATATCCCTTCCAAGGGCCACAGGTGTGCACAACAGAGCGAGCATCTTTCTTTTCCGCCTCAGTGCTGAAACCATCCTAGATGCATTCTATCCTCTGCTCAGGCAGTCCTTCCTTCCTTTTCAAAAATATTTCTTATTAATGCTTGATTGTGTTTTTTTATGGAGGTGCAATACACCGCACTCCAGTGATAAGCTGCCTAGTAAAACAGGCAGGCTGGCAGTCACCCTCTGGATACAGAGAAGGGAGGATACACAGAGCAGCCTCATTCCTAATTCCCAAGGGCTGGAAAGGACAAATGGTGCCAACTTTTCTCACCTTTGCTGGACACGGCATCCACATCTAGTCAGACAGCGTTAAAACCACCTTCAATCTACTGGTGCTGATGCTGATGAAAGGCAGCCTTACTTTGGGATGTCCCCTGGAGGACAGAACTGGTGGAGAGAAGTGAAAATTTAAAGCAACCACTTTGCTACTTATCACAGTTCAGAGCTTCCTGGCTGAGATGTACAACAAAGACACGGGCTGCCTTCTGGAATATCGAGCTTGCAGTCACTAGAAGGATTCAAGCTGGCTGGAGGGTGGTTTATAGGGCACATATTAAGAGAGTAGATGGTTTGGCACGATGACTGCTATGTCATCCCTTTGAGCAAAGGCGTTTTGTGTTTCTACAAATATTCCACACTTGAATGCCTTGGGAGATGAGTTTAGGCAGAGCTCGTGTGTTCCATAATACTCAGCCACGGCGCAACGGCTGCTGCCTGGTCACAAAGCATTTTATAGACAGCTGTTTCCACCCTATTTCAGTAGTGTGGTGAAGAGGGAATTCAGAGACAGGTGAGGGGCCTGCCAGCATGGGAGCCTGTGGGGAGAGAGCCGTCTGGTGCCTAAGCCCACACATTCTCTACGGGACCTCAACTCAGTGGTTTCCAACCCCAAGGAACAATGCTATTCCCCCAGGGAGCCCCTGCCCCGTGAATGCCTCAGAATGTTTTTCTTTTACATTATGAAATCACACAGTCTCAGTGTTTGAACAGTCCGAAGGCCAGAGTCAAGCTCTCTAGAATCCACAGGAAAGCAATGTTTCCCACTGACTCCACCTGAGAAGTAGCAAGTGGAACAAGCTCCATGGAATCCTCAGGAATTCTGTCTGGGCTCAGGGATAAATAGGGCAAAAGTCACAGCCAAGTCTTCTGCCAGCTCGTCTCCAGGAAACATAGAGTCAGTGTTTGTGGAGAGAAAGAGCTGAAGTCCAGGAATGGGGAAAATGTAATATTGTTTGTTGAGGCTGCAAGCATTTGGAGTGAAAGGAAACAATGACGACGCAACTAGGAATAATCTTTTGTTTTTAAAAAAATTTTTATTTTTCTTTTTAAGAAAGGAGCTTACTGGGCCGGTGAGATAGCTAAGCGGCATAAGCGCCTGCCTGGCAAGCACGAGGTCCTGAGTTCGACCTCCGGTACCCACAAAAAAAAAAAAAAAAGAAAAAAAGAAAAAAAAGAAAGCAGCTTACATTTCACAGAAGAGAAGTTAGCAGGAGAAAATAATGAACCAGGCATCAGAAAACCTACATCACTGCCCTCTTGCTGTTTGATGCTGGGAGTATCTAACCTCCTTAAATCTCAGTTCCCCCACAAAAACAGCAATTTGATTGTGGGATTAAATCAGATAATGACACAAAGCATTTGTAACTAGGGACATTAAACAGAGGAGGGGTACTAGTATGACCAACCCTGGTTTTTGTGCTTTTTTTAGTGTCCCTATGAAAGAGAAGGGAGTCAATATTATCATTCCGTATGGCAGGCATGGAAACCAATACACAGGGTTGTAAAGGGTCGTGGGTTGTGTTCTACAATACCTGGACCAAAAGGAGCCGTCTTCTCATGTTGGGAAGACATCGCTGACCACCTACAGCATGGCACTTCCTCTCCTTCTCAGAAAGAGAGCACCACAGAACTGTATTGGGAGGTGCCCCAGACCACAGGGATTTCCTTCTGCTCAGCTGCAAGAGGCACACACATGCCAGGATGGAATTGGGACTATGACCATTTTCACATCTACTCCTGTGCCCGGCCCCTACCTCCTTTCTTCATCCATCCTGCCCTCTCCTATTGATACGGTCACTGTTTTGGGGTGAAGGATGCTGTCTCAGTTTGGGAAGGAATATCTGCCGTGTCTCTTGTTCTCTGTCCTTAGTCATCATCTTGACATTTGACAGCTCCCAAAGCACTCTAACTTCTGCTCTCCAGCAGTGCAGCCTCTGCTGCGAGTTTCCCCAACCACAGTTTCCCTGATGGCCCCACACTCTGCTCCAGCTCTCCCTCCCCACCATCGTCACTTGAGAAGATGAAATGAGAAAGTCATTCAAGTGACTCATCTGTCCACACGGGCAGGAGGTGGAAAGGCAGAGAGAGCACGTTTGTGGGTCCAGATGATTATTTCCGCAGGCCTCTTGACTGCTTCACACGATCTGCTGAGCTTCGTGAAAAAGAGGATATAAAAATCAGAGTGGTGCCATATTGCCTCCGAAAGCAGCCGGAGCGAAAATGAAGTGTGATTGCGCCTCCTCCAAACGCAGGGCAGCTCCGGCCTCACATCCGCATCTGTGGTACAGTGGCTGCCTTGTCAGGCTAAGGGGGCCCACACTGCCTCCACCCCTGTCTCAGCTCCCTTCCTGGCCAGGCTGCCCTGGGCCTCCACGTCCCTCTCCCCAAGGGGGCCACTGAAGGAGATGCTACCACGGGAGACACCCCAAATTCTAAGCTCTGTGGCGGCCTTGAAGTCTTAGAGATCAGAGATTGTACTGACCAAACTGTGCATGAGGAACTGGTCAGAGTAGGAGGGGCCTCACCCTTACTCAACCGGACGGACTCTGGTTTAGTCAATTTTGCATATTGGGCAGCGTCTACCTAAGAGTTTACTGGAAAAAACAAAACAAAAACAAAAAATCAGTTCACTGCAATTACAGACAAAAAAGGGGACAAGGACAACTTCAAGAGCTCCCATGGATCTAGCCCTGTGGTTCTCAAATTTGACCATGCTTTGGAACATCTTGAAGAGATGGTGGGCCCCTCCCCAGAGCTTCCAGTTCAGTAAGTGAGGCAGGGCTGTCAGTCTGTATTACTAATGTGGAGCTCTAGTGGTGCTGTTATGGGGAATAACTTTAAAAATCACCCATCTAGCTGGTATGGTGGTGCACGCCTGTAATCCCACCACTGTGGGAAGCTGAGGCAGGAGGATCACAAGCTTGGGCAATTTAGTGAACCTTGTCTCAAAATGTCAAATGAAAAGGGTAGGGATCCAACTCAGTGCTAACCTCTAAAACAAGAAAAAATCACTTATCTAGCCCAAGTTTTCTGTTCCAGGGGCCAGAACAGATGACTTCTCCAAGATGCCTCAGCAATACAGCGCTGCTTTCTGACAGCCCCTGCCCCTACTTCCCCACCCCACCCCCACTTTGTCCAGGGCTTGCCCAATCATACCCTGCACCTCCTGTGGCAGAGCAGGACCCTGTTCAGAGAAAATGCCTCCAACCTGGGCTCTCTGCTGGCTTCACCCATGACCAAAAAGAACATTCCTAACTCACAGCTCGTGTGCAGTCAGCCTGTGTCCCCCACTTGAGAAGTGGCATCTTACCCTTAGGTTTTCAGGATACTCCCCTTGTCTGTGCCTTCCTTCCTCATTGAGCTTTCCGTGATCTCATCCCTTTATTCTTTCATCCAACACATCCTGATCAAGTCCTTTTAGATGCTGGGCATCTAGATCCCAGGAAAGATACAGACCCTTCTGAGAGACAAGATCTTCCCTTCCTTCAGGGACTTGACAGGTGGGCATCAGATCGAGTCACTACAATCTGAAGGGTGAAGAAGGGAGTGACTTGGAAGATGTGTGAAGGATGAGGAGTGGGGAGGGCTTCATCAGGCTGGCAAAGGTGATAGCAGAGCAGGGTCGTGCTCGTGGGCTAGGGAGGACCTGTTTGGTGGTGCAAGGAATGAATGATTAGATAATGAGAAACACTCACTGAGTATTTGCTGTATGCCAGTTGCTTTCAGTCCTTCTTTTATCCTCCCAATCGTCCCTCCAAGAGGTGCCATTACTAAATCCTGGTTTACAGATGAGGAAACAATAGCAGGAGAAGTCACAACTTGCTCAAGGCCATGCATCTACTGAAACTCAAGTTTTCTGCCCCAAGAACCTGATCTCTTAACTATTATGCCATCTTCTTGGCCCTCAGCTGAGGTGGACAGCTAGCACTTGTCTGGAGGGCAGGGGAGAATAGATTAAAGGAGCACTGGACGGGCCTGGGGGAATAGTTGGAATGCACAGGGGAAAGATAGGTTGAGGCTTTGTTCATTGAGGGGTTTGGCTGCTAGGATGAATCACTGGAAACTAAACCAGTGAAGGATTTTAAGTAAGAAAAGGACACATAGCACAGCTATGCTTCAGTAATGTCCTGTGATGGTAGTGAGCAGATTGGGGTGGAGGAGAGCCCAGGTCACCAGGGGACCACATTGGAGGCAGTTGCAGAATTTTTGGAGCAAGAAAGCAAGGGCCTGGCCTGGTGTAGGACAGGGTGGCAGGCATGGAATGAGATGCAGGAGTGGATGCTCTTCTCACCACTGAGAATAACATTTGACCTCTGACCTATATTCACTCATTTAATCATCGCAATAGCTTCTACATCTCACCGCCCCACCTCTTTTCTCTTCTTTCCCCTCTGTCTCTGCTTGACACTTTTCCCATTAGGAGATCAAGGCCTGAAATTTCTCCCTTGAATATATAGGAAACACGGAACGAGAAAACTCAGGATCATGGAATCATGAACCATCTGAGACCCATTTAATCTCCTCATCTGATAGCTGGGAAAGCTGAGGCCTAGATATAATGTCACCTTTTCCTCTAGAAATGGACTAGACCAGAGGCAGGACGCTCTGGTTCTCCTGCTTCCTGAAGGCTTGCAGCTGTTGTAGGGGACAGATGGCATCTCAGTCCCCAGGCTGAAGGCACCTCGGGACACTGTGGTCAGCCTGGGTTGGCAGCCCACCTCCCACACTGGCACTGCAGGCATGGGGCTCAGAAGCACTGAATGAAGGGAGCATGTGTGACTGGAGGGCATGAGTGTGGGTGACTCATGGCCTTTGTGGTGCGGGTCACAGCTGCTCAGGAGGCATCCCAGCCTTCAGGAGGCAACTGCCATCTGCACTCTGTCAGAGAGGCACTCTGAACCCACGTGGAGAGCAGAAGAGATGGAGTGTGCTGTAGAATGGCGGCACTGCACAGAGGCTCTGCCCTTGCTCTTTCCAGCTGTGTGACCTTGCACAGGAGGTCATCTCACCTGGATGCACCTCATTCTTATGCATTCATGAGTAAACGAAACTGTACCATCACCATTTTGGAGATGCAGGGTGTGACCAGTGGGTTAATGCATGAAAAGCAAAAAGCAAATCAAAGCAAAGACCTTTTGCAATGTAAAGGATTCTACACATATCATTACTATCATGACAATGAACGCTAGTATTAATTAACATCATTGAATCATTCTCAAAGGAAATGTGGTGGTAAAATGTTACATCTGCAAGAGGGGTATCTATGAGCTCTTTGTTCTGTTTCTGCGACTGTTCTGTGAGTTTAAACCTACTTTAAAAATTTTCTTAAAGTTACGTTCTCGCTGATGACTTCTCCAGAGGCAGGCATTCTTCAGGCCGCAAGAGAGGCGGCTCTCTGCTTTTACCGAGTTTGCATCCTAGCAAGCAGAGACAGACACTAGTCAACACAGTAATAGGAAAAGTACCTGTTGTGCAGAGAGGTGTTAAGTCCTCTGGGGAATAAAAAGAAAGCAGCATGAGGGAGCAGGAGTCCCAGGTTCAGGATATTAGTGTAGGGACTCGGGGCTGATGTAGAAATAGAGTAAAGATGAGATCCGAGCAGATTTGAGAGTGAGGAGGGAGTTACTCAAGTAGATATCAGCAATAGGCAGGAGCATATTCGAGGAACAAGGAGGTCAGTGTGGCTGGAGCAGCATGATTGCGGGGTTGAGGGGCCAGAGAGAGTACTGAACAGCTGGACTCTGGAAGTCTTACAGGTAGAACCAACACCATTTCTTTGATCAAAATTCTATCACCAGGCCCTTTCTAGGGATTAAATTCTTCCACTGCACTAAAATCTCATCATCCTCTTTCCAAACCCTTCTTTCCAACTGTGGAGAGAGAGAAGCACAAATACTCTCAAGGGTCTTGCTCCTTCAAAGGAATACTGATCCCACTTAGAAGTTGTGACTCCCTTTCTATGGCCTGAGGTCTCAGGGCTGAAGTTTACTTAGTCCTATTCTGTGCCAGTGTGTAAATATGGCATGCAAGAAAAAGCTGTTTTGCTCTCAATCAGAACTGGCAAGCTCAGAGGCCAACACACAGGGAAAATGAGGTACCAGCAATGTTAATAAAAAGGAGGTCTGAGCAAGAAGCAGTACTCCCTAATGAAAAGCCTGGTCCCTGAGAAGACACCTTCTCCTTGTCATTGATGGATCGGCATATGATCTGTCACATACACACTCACTGTTATCTGCTACCTACTCTCCCAGACCCAGAAATTCCCCTTCAAGCCACTCTGCACATCGCCAACAGACACAGGTGCCCGTGAACAGGAGGAATGGTGTTCACTCTGGCATTCTTCAAAGCCCTTCCCTGACCCACCAGTACCTGAGCTGGACCACAGCATTATGAAGGATTCCCTTCTAGAAACTCACCCCCTGCTCTCCCAGATCCTCCACCCCCAGACAGTGGAAAAGGACCTTCAGTCGAGGCAGGAGGCTGAATGAAATCAGGAAGAGTGGCAATCTTTGACCTCAATTCCACCTTTGCAGTTTCAGTGCGATACAGCCTTCTATCCTTCCTGCCCTAATTGCTGTGCAGTGTTACTGTGGGCTACCAAACAGCTGCCACCTTCCATCCTAGACCTGGGTGCTGTCCAAGGGTAGATAACAATATTCCTTCTTCCACGTCAACTGCTGGAGGGGTCTTCTGGAAGAACCATGCTCAAGACATGTGCAGCATCCCTGGGACCCATTCAGTGGTTTTAGTCTTACTCTTCCATTGCTGTTCTTTGGAGGACTAGTCACCCTGCTGTCTCTCCTTCCCTCTAGTACCCTCTTTATGTTTCCTTTTTAAGTCTATGGGTAGGGCTGAGAATTCTAGTCCAGACTCAGGGAGGAATACAAAACATTTCAGCTGAAAAGACCTCAAAATTCACTCCTGTTTTTATTAAGGAATGGAACCCCTCCCAATAAACCTGATTTAGATCCCCAGTATTTTAAGAATATACAGGCCAACTACCACAGGTTAAGAGATGCTAGAAGGATCTAGCTTGTCCCCGTACCACTCTTGGTGCTGCACAGGCCAAACCATCAGCACTTTGAGCCCCTAATTTGTTTACACATTTTTATTTTGTAAATGATGGTCCTTGAGGCCTCCACTCTTACCACAAGTCCCTTAGGAAATCAAAAGAAGAGGCTGGATTAGGATCCTGGTTTCCTGATGCTCAGCTGAGGTAGTTTAAAGAGACCAGGTGTGGGACCACCAGGTGCCAATATCTCAGTGCCTGGCCTGCAGAGTACTGGGAATGCAGGTGGCAGTGCCAGTCTTTCCTGCCAACTCACCAGAGGCAAAGTTATGCCTGTCCTACCTCCACTTTCAGAGAGGTCACCTCAGCAGCTGGAAACCTGCCATGGTGGGAATTGGCAAATTCAACAAACCAAGATCTCCCTGGCCATTCTCTTAAGAGCTGATCCTTAGACAATGACCAGCCTACCATTGCCTTGCCAGTATTCATCGCGTCCAGTAGGTTCTGAAGTGCAATGTGATCCTTGTTTGTTTATTGTTAAAGACTTTCAGGGAATAGTTATGAGAAATTATTCACAAAGATCTTCAGGATGGTCCCATCCAAGGGTGACAGACTTTGATGCCTGAAAAACCAGTTGATAAGGTAAATGGGCCAAGAAGCTGGATGAAACAAAATAGAGAATGGTGAGAAATATGGTGGAAAATCAAGGTGTATTGGTTTTCTAGGGCTGTCATAAAGTATTGCAGACTGAGTCGCTTAAGTAACAGCTGTTATTGACTCAGACATCTGGACTCTAGAAGTCCAAATCAAGGTATCGGCAGGGTTGGTTTCTTCTGAAGGCTGAGAAAACAGGATCGGCTTCAGGCTTCTCTCCTCGGCACATAGACAGCATCTTCACATTCACAAGGTGTTGTCCGTGTAGGCATATCTGTCTCCGTCCAAAGTCTCTCTTTTGTAAGGATGCCAGTCATATTGGATCATGGCCCACCCTAATGACCTCATTTTAACTAGATTAGCTCTGTATGGACCCTATTTCCCACTAAGGTTATATTCTGGACCTTATCTCTAAACAAGGTCATATGTAAGAAGTCAAGACTTCAGTAAAAGAATTTCAAAGGGGCACAGTTCGATCCATGACATTCAGTCAAGACAGAAGCAAGACTGAGGGTTTGATCTGGCTGACTCACTGCTCTGCTTCAGGTGCAGTCACCAAACTGTCACACACAGAAACCAAAACTCTGGGAAGGAAGTGATTCTCCGAAGGCCAGGGTGGAGAAGGATGGAGGCAGACATTCTGACTCCCAGCCAGAGGCCTCTTGTCCTCTACTAACCTGCCTCCTCTGGCTTAGGGGCTATTTCTCTCATTTGTGTGTTATCTCAACATTCTGGAAGAGGCTGTCAGCAGCCAGGAAGCTAGGATATGTCTGGCACTCATTTCCCAACTCCCACAAGCTTGCAGCCTGGGTGAGACATACAGAAGAAGTTCAGAGAGACCAGGTTGGATTGCATCCGATTCAATGATCTATCCTTAACAGAGGTTCGGGGTGCTGCTGGGATCCAGGTTCATTGCTGGTCCCTGAAACTTATGTTCCTTTCAGGCATTTTTTTTAATAATGCCTTCTGAATACAGACCAACAAAGGGGAAATAGGATCAGTATCAGGTGTCCAGGATTTTCCCAGTCTGGTTGATAGTAACTGAAAGAGCAAGTGGGGCATTTGTTTCAACACTTGAGACCTACTGGCTCTAATATTTACTAAGTAAGTGTTACCACTCACTACCTCTCTCTGAGCCTCATATTCTTATCTGAAAATCGAGGACTAATAACACTTTGCTTGCAGAATAAGTCATCCATTTGCTCATTCGGCCAATGTTGTAGGAAGCATTCCACATGCTAGGAGCTGCCCTGGGCGCTGAGCTTATGACAGTGAACAAAGTGACTTCCTCGTGAACTTCAATGAGGAAGACAGACCGCTGTCTGTGTTGGCCCCTGTGATAATACATGATGGGGCTGTGCTCACTGCCAGGGAAACATGGAACACAAAAGCCTAGGCCAATGGTGCTGCCATGAGCTGTTTGTGTCATTGAAAGCTCTAAAAGGTTCACCATCACTGATCTAGACAGACTTGGGTCCTGGGGGAATCCTGAAGGAGAAGAGTCACCCAGGTAAAGGGTGGAGAGGGAGGGGTCGAGTGGTATCCAGGAGCAGAAGGGATCCTGACAGTGTGCGGGGCGGAGGGGTCACATATCCAGAGAGAGCACAAGGTATGACACAGGTGTCACATGGTCCCTGGGACACAAAGAACGCTCTGTAAATGCTGCTTGCCTTTTTCTTTTCATAGCGTACCTATAAGTATCATTTTCTCATCTCTAGAACCAGAAATGTCCACATAAACTTGAAAAAAAGTAGACTTTTTAAATACATTTCTAAAATTACTGAAGTCCACATTCGCATATATGATATTCTCGATAAGATATATTTATTCAGTGAAACGCATGTATTCCATTTTTCACGTACATGGAAGGCAATTATCATAAATACATTTATGTGTACACAGTGGTACCTCGTTCATGAACTCAAGTCTTTCCATGATTCTAGTCCCAAACTGAATTAGACGAGAACCAAATCAAATTCAATGGTTAGGTTCAATGTTCACCTTATGAGGAAATTTGATTCGGTTCTCATCCAATTCACTTTGCAACCAGAATCATAGAAAGAATTAAGTTTGTGAACTGAGGCATTACTGTATGTAGTTGTTCTTTGGTCAGAAGCAATGTTTCTTCTTTGTCCATACAAGGATTCATACAAGGATTTTATTACTTTCTGACTTCAGATTTTGAGTGAACCCAAATGTTATTGTTTGTTCTGTAACCTCTAATTATCTGCATACACCTTTCACTCTTTGATAATTTCAAGCTTCTCACATCAAAATTCTCTGCTCACCAGGAAACTGTGTTGCAGAGGCTTTGTGAAGCCCACACACTGTAGGGATCTCATGCAGGCACTCACTCTGCTAATAAAAGTAAGAATGAGGACAATAACTGTCAGTACATGTGTGTTTTTATTTTTGTGGATTTTTGTAATATATGCAGCAACATGAAATATATACCTCTTTTATTCAAAGAAATGTTGACCTACATTGCACTAATTAATATTACCATCTGGACAGATTCATTGTCTGGTAATTGGATACCAGTGTGAATAGAAACAGAAAGAGTTAGAAAAACCAAGAAAGAATGTGATAGGCATTTAGTACTTTTTTTCAAGATATGCATATATGTACTGAATATTTCCTTTCCTTTCCTTTCTTTTTCTTCCCTTTCCTTTGCTTTTCTTCCCTCTTCTTCTTTTAAACAAAATATCTCACCAGGTATGGTAGCACACCTCTGTAGTCCTAGCTACTTGGGAAGCTGATGCAGGAGGATCTCTTGAGCCCCTGAATTTGAAGCTAGTCTGGGCAACATAATGAGACTCTATTTCAAAACGTAAAGTAGGGCCGGTGAGATGGCTCAGCGGCGTAAGCGCCTGCCTTGCAAGCGTGAGGGCCCGAGTTCGACTCCCAGAACCCACATACGAAAAAGGGGCCGGTGATATCGCTCAGCGGCACGTGCGCCTGCTGGCGCGCGAGGTCCTGAGGTCGACCCCCCGGTACCCACAAAAAAAAAAAAACAAAAAAAACGTAAAGTAAAGTATCTCACAGATAATAACTTGCATTTATTCAGTGATTTGCCAGTCATAAATCACATCCTCCCTTTGCTTCCTTCATGGTATACTGCAAGGAAGGAGGTTATCATTGTTCCAGTGGCATAAACCTGTTTAATATTAGGTAGGATATAAGTGAGAGACTGAGTCATCACTCCAGACTCTGAGTTCTATTTGCACTGTTTCTTCTCCCATTATCTATACCTAGTCAGCCTCCAAGGTCTCTTTCGTCTATGAAATTTGGTGAAGTTCTGTGAGGGCAAAGACTTTGCCAGTTGGTTCAGTATTATATCCCCATTGGTTATTGTAGGGCCTGGAAAATCCAAGGAATTTAATCAACACCTCCTTTTTTACTGAATTGAAGTCCATGACCTACACATTTTCCAACCTCAAGAGTTGACACTAAACAGATTACTTGTTGAAGCATCCTAAGCAACTGGTTCTTAGGAAGGTGGCGGACTAAACCATCTGTGAAGCCCATGAAATTTGGCCCATAGCTGCACCCAGCAGCAAAAGCAGCTCCCACAGAAGTGCAGAGCTCAGTAGCCTTGCTGACCTCACCATGCTGGGATTGGGGGTGGGATCACGAGCAGGTGGGATATCCCCTGATGCTATGCTTGCTTTTCCCTTTCCCAAGCAACATCTCTACAGGATGTTGGTGCTTTGAGGGTTTCCTATAATTTGGTCTGAAAAAAAATTCACTGGGTTTTTCCAATCTGCTAATACTTCCTCCTTAAACTTTAGCTTCTCGAATTGGTAAGCATTTAATTTCAGTTACAAAATTAGTCGCTTATTGGTATGACATATTAAGCTGATAACTTACCCATGAATAACCCATTAGAACTCACACAGCATTTTCCCAAGACATCTATTTTATACCCCAAATCCCAACTCACTCCACTGTGACACTTCCAGTGTAACTCTGGACAATCTACCGAACAATCAAAGAAAATAATGGAGTGTGAGGAAATCAGAATCCAAGATGCATCTTAAATTTCCCTCCTTCAGTTTTCTTCTCATTGCCATCTAATCCTGAAGACTTTCACTCTCCCTCTGAAGTGTTTTCTCAGTGTCTGCTCCCTGACCTTCATGCCACCTTTAATTCCCCATTGTGTTTCATTTCCGTTTCTGCAGTAGATGCCTAACTGGTCTTCATCTTTCCTTTCCAGCCAGTGTCCCTAGAATGAGGACCATAAAATTAGGCAGCACATGGTGGAAGGAGCAGACCAGTGTCCACATAAATGCTTTATGACTTTTTCATGGACAGGCAGCAGACAATGCCAGGGTGTGTGTTTCTGTGTCGTCCCTTACCCACTTCCTCCCCACCTTGCTATCTTCATATCTTTCTTCAAAGAAACCACATTATGAACAACAGTTGGACATCCTGAAGTGGGGATTCTAAGCCTGAGCCCCAGAAAGCAGTCCTGTTTCCCACCAGAGGGGAGGTCATATGCGACAACACCTTAGAGGAAACTGAGATAACCCAAAATAACCTATACACCTATGTGCTGGGCAGGGGCTGGGGCTCTCTCTGGATGTTTCTCAGCAAAAGGGCCCAGGACATTTGTCTGCTGCACTCTTGGGCACTCACGGTTTGCTTTAAACCTTTGTTATTTGTGTTCTCTCCACAACCTCCTGCTCTCTGAGGAGCAGGGACCAAGCAAGAAAGACTGAGCACAAGGCTGGTGACTTTAAGTAATGTTTTCCATCTGTTGGAGCCTATTTCCTCACAGGGTAAATAGATAATGAGTTTCACCATACTCACCTCAAGGGTCACATCGGGAATCAAAAACCATGTAGAATAGTGATGTTGATGTTTGATGGGGACATTGGTTTTACAGTCAGAAGAACTAGAGTTCATTTCCAAGCTGCATTTTTTTTTTTTTTTTTTGGTGGGTATGGGGGGTTGACCTCAGGACCTCGAGCGCCAGTAGGCGCCCGTGCCACTGAGCGATATCACCGGCCCCTTTTATTGTATGTGGGTTCCGGGAGTCAAACTCGGGCCCTCGTGCTTGCCAGGCAGGCGCTTACGACGCTGAGCCATCTCACCGGCCCCAAGCTGCATTATTAACTGTCTGGTCAGTGTGATTCTCTGAACCTCAGCACTTCATCTGGTAAATGTGGTTATATAAGACTCACATTGTTGGACTCAGGTGAGACAATGCCTATGACTCAGAAAGCACAACATGCAAGCAGTGTTATGCTATTATCCTAAAGTTTATGGAGTGCTTTCCTGAAGGTAGGAGTTTTACCATCTCAGCTCAGGGTCTTCATCACAGCCTAGCCCTGCATCTTTCTCTTTAGAGGTGCTCACCCGGTGTCTGTCGTCTGGGATTGAGTATTCTGCATCTCTTGACCCTGGCTTGTCTGGAGATGGTCTCCTGCCGTGGGTGGTCTGAACACTAAAGAAGATTTAAGGATGAATCAGACTCCAATAATGGAGCAAGGACCACCCTGAAGAAGAAGAAGAAGAGGAAGAGGAGGAAGAGGAAGGGGAAGGGGAAGGAGGAGAAGGAGAAGGAGAAGGAGAAGGAGAAGGAGAAGAAGAAGAAGAAGAAGAAGAAGAAGAAGAAGAAGAAGAAGAAGAAGAAGAAGAAGAAGAAGAAGAAGAAGAAGAAGAAGAAGAAGAAGAAGAAGAAGAAGAGGCAGATCCTTCCAGTGTGGGAGCCTTACAGACGCCTAGCTGCATTTTAGTTGGGGCTGCCTGTTTTTACAGACAGGTACTCAGGTGAGTGTAAAAGGGGTATATGTGTGTGTGTGCACACTTGTGTACGTGTCTGTGTGTGAAGAGGGTCTTCAGGCAGGGGAGGGTAGAAAGAGTGCTGGGCTAGGATCACAAGGCCTGGGCTTCCTGATGGCTCGCTCTGCCACTATGAGGCTGGGCCTCAATCCCATGGCATCATTTCTGTGAGTCTCTGCTTCCCTTTCTGTGACGTCCAACCTGTCACACAGGGATTGTGTGGGCTGTTTCAGGCGTTCAGGTGCAGAAAGCTCTCTGTGAAACTGAGGCACCCTGCAGCACAAGGAAGGCACCTGGTCACACAAGCCAGGGTCCGTTTCTACTTGTGGAACCCCTGGCAGCACCTACAGTGGGAAAGGTTTAATTTCACAGCTTTCCAAAACTAGGTTGACCACTCCATGTAGGGACACACTAAATTCTAAGACCCAGTGACTAAGATTCTCAAGTGCTTCTAGAGCCAGTGTAAAAGAGCTGGACAGTGTGACTGAAAGATAAGTTTAAGAAAACTGTGATTTAAACTTGTTGGGGCTATAAAACAATAATCCTAGAGAGTCACACTTTAAAGAGCAACAAGAATAAACCAGGAGAAAGAGCCCAACCATGGCTGAAGAATCCTAGGTTCTTCTTTCTGAAGACAAGGCTGTATTTTGGTCAGAGTCGTATCTTAGTGTGCCTGGCCCATATTAAGAAGTTACTTGAACGTATGTACTTGTTTTAAAAAAAGTATGTACTGTTCACATATCAATATAATAATATAGTCACGGTCTCTCATGGTTTGGATAATGTATTTCCATAGGTAATAGACTGGAAAGATATTTATTCCCTATATAAGCAGCATTATTTTTGCATGATGCAGTTACAAGTTATTTTGATTTTCTTCTTTATTTCTAGTCTATAACTTTTGACATGTAACACATATTAGTTATATAACCAAAAAGCTAAAAGTGTGTACATATAGAATTATACTTTCAATACTTTCTTCAGTTGTTTATTTCTTTTTGAACTATTGTAGTAAAATAAAACAATGTAGATTTTTGGGTTTTGAGAAAAATAAAATGTCAATTCCTATAAAAATTAAAATGTTTGCAAGAGTCACCTGGAAGTAATAAGGGCCAGTGTTTTTGTCTCCAAAGTTATGCAAAGCATATAAATGTGAGACAGTAACATGCAGTAGAAATTATGAACATGTTCATATTCTCTAACCTGTTCATTCCAATCAAATTTAAAACAACAAAAATACTTAAATGAGACCTGGCTCATTGAACCACAAGATATCAACACCCCACAAGAAGAATCTTCCAGCCCCAGCCCACCACTTTCTGTGTGCCCTCAGGCAGGGCACTCTTCTTTTCCCAGCCTCAATTTCATCCAATGGATGAGAGGGTTGAATTTGGACCTCTGTAGTAACCCTCTGTGTTGGAGCTATTTTATTCTGAGGGACCCATTCCTGAAGGAGGAAATTTGTAAGAGAATGGGAAGTCAACCTCCTAAGCTACTCCTTCCTCTGCTTTGCATTTGAAATGAGAAAGGTCTGCTTGTGGGGCTCCTGTCTAGGAGACTTCAGGATGCATGTGGCAGCTGTTTGGGAAAGCTAGCTCTCAGAAGGTGTAGGAAGAATGAACAGAGTTTATGAGCTTGGGCTGAAGTCGCAGGAAGGGTAGAACATGCTGCAGGCCAAGCAACAGCATTTTATTGCCAGTAGGTAGGGCCTCATGTCAGCACTCTCTGGATCCCTTGTTTTAGCATCTGACAGAAGAGATGTGGGGGTGCAGTGGGCCCCCAGCAGCAGGGGAAACGCTGGGGTGAGGACTCAGTTAAAGAAGGTGTGCCACTCAGAGGCAGGAGCCCTGTGACTCAGCCTGACCCTGCTGCTTCCTGGCTGGAAGACCTTCCTAGGATTTCTCACGTCTGCTAATGTCGACTTAGAACTGGAGGCTCTGTCTTCACAGAGCTCAGTGTCTCCATCCATGAAGTGAAAGCTTGGACTAGATCAGTTCAGAAGCTCCAAGTCTGGCCACAAATACAAGCCATGAATTCAAATCTTAGTGTACCTTCTCATGGCTTGGTTTATACTGAACATTTGAGTAATGTCAATAGTGGATACCAATGATCCACCGAGGGTGCTGTGGAGTTCTCCTTCCCGTGTGAATGGTAGAACAATTGCACAAAGCTTCTAGACTTTATCTGTCTCCTTTCTGTTCCCTAGAAGAGCAATGCAGACATTTGACCTTGATGTTGTAGTGCTTTTATCCCTAATTACTTTCTTCTACTGCGTGTTTTATTATTTTTATTTTCTATTAGTATATGTTTGTGACATATAATAAATTCATTCATTGTGGAGAATTGGTAGATAGATATAGATACAGATATAGATATAGATATAGATATAGACATAGATCACATCTTGATCCTTTTTAGTTCTGCTTCTCCTCCTTTCTCCTCTCATTCCCAGTTCCCCTTCCCATCTCCACAAAGTCTATCTCTCTGTTTTCTATCATCTATATTTTATTTTGCTCTTTAAGTTATTTATACTTTGGATTTCTCCTATAAAAGAAAACCTGCAACATTTAATCTTCTGGTCTAATTTATTTTACTTAGGAGTATAGTCCCAAGGTACATCCATTTTCCTACAAATGGCTCAAATTTATCTTTCTTTGTGGCTGATTCATACTCCATTGTGTATATATTTTAATTTTTTCTATATTTTTCCTGTCTTTTATTTCTTCATTCCTTGTGTATATGTGTGTATGCATGGTTATGTTTAGTGTGCTACAAATATAGGCCTTAAATTTTCTGTTGCCCTTTTGCATAGGGAATAGAGCAAGTCCAGTTGCATATTGAATAACAGGTAAACTAGTTGCCCTAGATACTGTCTCTGATTTGAAATCCCAATTTTAAATTTCTAGTTTGATACCTAGAAGTTGACAACCACATTAAAAATTAAATGAGTCATTGTCCATGTTTACTACATACAAAACTGTAATTTTCAAGTCATACTTCATTGTTCTCATAAAAAAGGGAAGTGTTAAACACTAATTGCCTGCCTAGCATCTGTGTGGGAACTCTTCCCTGCAGCCAGGTCCAGCCCTCCACGCAGGGAGACCCAAGAACACGTATCCAGAGAGAGCTCCACCCAGGGTGGGGCATCTGCCCGGGCTGGGGAGAAGAGCAGGCTCATCGAGGGCTCTGCTGCGTTATGAAACATGCTGCTGGCTTTCAGGTGATACACACTTGGCAGGTCTCTTGCCCGCTAACAAGATCTTGATTATGGACCATTTTACAATGTCAACTTCCAGTCCAGGAAGAATTGCATTCAAGGGACAGTGGGGTCTTAGGCCCCTAAGCTCCCTTGTTCATCAGCTCTCCCTCATCTTCATAGAAAAGTCATTTTCTCCTCATGTTAAATAGAGAGGTCACTCGTTCCTCCATAGGTGAGACTTGTTCCTTGAAGCACAGGGAGAGGAACAGGGCTGGCTCTGGGGCCAGGCTGTGTGGTTTTGACTCTTGGATTCTCTCTTCCTGGTAGTGAAAGCACGGGCAAAGCATTTCACTTTCCTGCTCCTCCATTGCTTTGTCTCCAACATGGAAATGATAATAATAATAACCCATCTTACCTGGATGGGTTGTTGCAAGGATTAAATAGTGTTCAGAATTGTGCCAGGTACAGAATAAGCTGTCCACAGCCATGGGAGAGGCTTGTCGGTCACGGAAGCACAGCGTGGTGTGGGACACACTTTCATGGAGGTATGAGGCAGGAAAGTGATTAATTCTGGGTGATTCAGAGAATTCATATCCAGTGAGGATTCCATCAGAGAGGAATGTGAGATAGATACAGATTTACTATTGAGACTTGCTCCATATAATAAATAGTAGGTGCTAGCTAGCCATTCTATACGAAGCAATTGCTTCTGAGTTTGGTTCTGGAGTTGAAGTCAGAAAGACAGGATGTCAAGAAACAGAAATGAGGGTAGACTAAGGGAAGCAATGGGACTTGTGTCTCTCTGATGCTGCCTCTGGGGACAGTGATGGTGGCCTGCAGTACAATCTGATGTCCTTCCTCATGCTGGTCTAGGATTTAGATGGGCTGCAGGGGAGATGGGCATTGGAAGAACAAAGATCAACTCCTGTCCCATTCTAACCAGGCGAGCAAGCAGGCCAGGGACAACGTGCAGAAGACTCCACAGCACATGGAGACTTGTACCAACCTTTCACTTATTAAAACTTGGCAGCTTCCCTTCTACATTCCAGATATCTCATGCACTGTCTCTTGTGGCCAATGTTAATATGGAATACTGTAGAGAAAGGGAGTCTGGGAACTGTAGCTACAGAATGTAGTTATAAAAATCCACCATGCCTCCACTGAAGAAGCCATGGCATCGGGTCCTAAAAGAGTATTAATTTGTCCTGAGAATTAGACGGGTCTTCCAGACTCGGGGCAGGTGATGTGCAGACAATGAAAAAGGCATTCGTGGTACCAGTAGTGATGGTGGCATGGATGTCTTGTCAATAGGTCACAGAATCAACCCAATGTAACCACGAGACACTGTAGTTTGAGGAAATGCAGATCTGTCTATCCACTGGGCTATACTTTTTCATTCAACAAAGACTGACTTCTTTGCCTTCTAGGCTAATGTCTTTTCCACTACCAAGGCAATGAGACAACGGCAGTGCAAGGCATATGAGCCTGGAGCCAGGAGATCTGGGTTTTAGTCCCAGGCTTGCCCTGCACTGTGGACACCCTTAGAGACTCATCCATTCTCTGAATCTCAGGAATTTCTCTAAAAGAAGAAGGGATTGAGCTAAGGGATCATTTCAAACTTTAATATTTTCTGATTTTCTAGCAATTGTAGGATGGCAAAATGGGCACGATAACTTTCATTCTGCAGAAAATCAAAACAAAAATGCATTGCGTTTTGCTATAGCACTTGGCTTTTATCCCTTGGACCCCGGAAGCAGGCACAGGACAATGCAGCCTCCCATGTGTTCTCCTGGAGTCTAGGCCTGGCCTGGGTTAGGGGTTCAAGATCAGCTCAGGGATAAATCTTATTTGTTTTTGTAGCACTAACCTTGAAGTGTGCTGAAAAGTGCCCAAGGCTGCCAAGAAATGGATGAGTGAACTCGTGGGGTCTAATCCCACGTTGGTCCACAGGCTTAGGGCAGACCCTGAATCAGAAACCGGTTCTTCGAGTGTAGCCTCACACTGGTTTATGTTTCTAGGAGAATCACAGGATTGAATAACTTGGGAGGGGACGAGACAAAACAAGGTGTTTGCATAAAGTAACATGGTCCCTGCATAGTAAATATTTCTGATTGGGATAATTTTGGATAAAGGATCCGGTTCCTCCTAAATTCTTAAGGAAAATCAGACTAACGCCTTATATTCTTTGGCCTATTTTCAAAGATGTTCAGATGTTGCCGTCCAAGAAAGCCATGGTATTTTCTTTGTGGAACACAAAAAAGTGTTTGTATATTTAATTTCTTTCACATATAGAAAATCATTCTTTTCTAAACAAAAAAATGCTGTATTTTATGCATGTAACATAGAATTGTGGTAAGCTGAGTTAGGAAAACCGACTTCAAACCTTAGCTGTACTAAGTAAATTATGTCATCTCTGGGCTTCGGTTTTGTCTTCTGGAAAAGGGAAAATAGGGAGCCGGTGATGTAGCTCAGCGGCATAAGCGCCTGCCTGGCAAGCATGAGGTCCTGAGTTTGACTCCCAGTACCCACATATAAAAAAATAAAGGGAAATTAGAACTCTGATTGTTTACTGATCTTATATGAAAGTGTATCAATTCCATGGTATGTCATAAAAGTTTGATACATATTATTTCTTTTTCTTATACCTCAAAAAAGGAAAAAGTGATAAAGATACCATGTTTCTGAGTTTTCTATTGATCTTCTATTAGTTTATTTGTTGTTTTATATGTTTTCTTTGAAAGCAGACAAGTGATTGTAGATACCAAGAGGTTGAGAAAATGATATAGGGAAAAATAAAATCAACTTTATTATCATTTACATTTTGTGTACAAATAGCTAATGACGATATATGTCTTTGTGTTTTGGAAGCAGAACTCATTTATCCTTTACAGTTTCAAAATCTCGGCAGTATATCACTGTGGCAATTGATTTCTGGCTTCTCACAATCGTATTTTAGTCATAAGATAGCCCTGAACCTTGTATTCTAGATCCTGAGACCCTGAGAGCTGAAATATTCTTAGAACTCATCGAGTAAATCCCACCCATGGGTGGGGAAACTGATACTCAGAAAGGAGGTGGCTTGTACAAGATCCCCAGTACGGTTAGAGACAGGGGAAGGACTGGGATTTATGTCTTCCATGTCCTCTTCTGGAGCAATGTGTCTCAGTGCCTTTGTGATTCATCATGAAATCTTGGAAAATTCCCCTGACTTTGGTATACTAGTCTTTCCAGGAAAGAGATGGCCAGAACAACTCATAATCCATGCCTCATGTAGATGCCTGTGGATTCTTTAAGCCCAGGTTATAATAAGCATTCAGCTCCCCAGAGTTGGGCACAATCCATTTATTATTCCTAAAAATAAACTGTGAATTACAAAGGGAGATGCTTTGTAGAAACCTCCTTGCACATATTTGGCCAAATGGATGATTTGTATGGTTAGTAGTCTATTAACATGCTGAATAACCTGGATTAAGGACTTAACCCCTCACAGCCCCACTATACTCATCTGTAAACTGAAATATATGGCCCAGAACACCATTAAGCTTTCCGTTAGTCCTAATAACAATTCCAGCGTTCTCTCAATTACAGTTTAGAACCCAGTCATAAGCTAACTGCACTTCCCAGGGACAGGGACCCATAGCACCTGAGAATCACAGACAAAGAAATTTAAAAGCTAATAAGAGTGAAGATGAAAGTAGGAAAGAAACATAGAAGTCTCTTGAAGCAAAGTTTATCTGCTCTAGAATCATACCTTGTAAAAATACACTAAGCTCTCTTAACCTTGAGTACGTTCTCCAGTCAGTGATTTGGAAGTACCCCCTCAGGATAAACATCTTTCCTTGACAAGCAGTGACACAAAGATGGGACCGGGAAATCCATGCCAAAAGCAATAGCCATTTTGTCTTTTTCTTACAGCACTTTGCCCAGGTCTGATAGACAGTACAGGAGAGCGATGAGCCCTGGCCAGAGCATTGCAGAGGCCTGTTGCTGGCTGGTTGTGTAAGCACTGGCCTTGCTTCTTCCAGTCTGAGCCTTGGTTTCCCATTCTGTAATAGAGAAAAGAGGTTGGTCTAAGATACTAGGTGCTCTGTACAGTTCATGTAAGGGCTGACATCCTGCCATTGACTCACCTGGGTTTTCTGAGCCCAGTCTCCAAAGCAAACATCCTTGACCAAGCTTTGTCTCACAAGCCAGAGGTCCCCATTTCTCTTCCCTCCATGGCTCCAGCACAGGAATTGTGCTTAATCCATTTGCAACTGAAGTCTGTTCCACTGCAATAAGTATTTGCGTTCCAATAATTTTTTCAATCTTGCAATAAATAAAGACACAGGTGATCCTCAAGGACTGCAATTAAAGATGTACCAATGGTAGGGGGTGGAGGTGTAAAGGAAGTTGGAAGAAATAGACTGAGTTTTCTCTAGAAATCCTGCAAATCCCAGGCACCCACAACGCTGGTGCCCCAAGACCGCTGAGTTGACACTTCCTTAATGATACCACCTCTCTCTAGCTTCGGGTTAATATGTTCCCTCAAGAATCCTTCATCTGTGGAGACAGGTACATGCTGAAACATTCAGTGAGATTTCTTTTAAAAAATAAACCTAATGAGTTTGGTCTCATTTTGGAAAGTTTGGGAATTAATCTATGAATGAAAGAATTAAAATTTTACCGGCTTGAGCCACGCCACAGGCAAGCCCCAGCTGAATGTTTGAGGAGTGAACATGCAGAGATGGGTAAAGTTCTTCAGGTTCAAAGGCTTGTTCTGTAAAAGAATCCCAAAAGTTCAGATGCTTTGGCTGTAGTTTATCTGATTTATTCAAGCTGGGTAATGGGAGGGTGCAGAAGCCTTGGTGGAGACAACAGAACATGAAATGCACTCTTGGTTTGGTATCGTTGCCTTTGCTTTAAAGCGTACGTGTATTTGAAGAGAAATCTGTTCCACATGCCTGAGGTCCTTAGCACTGGATTGCATGGGGTGAAGATTGCTGAGAGGCCAGGAGCTGGGAAGAGGTGGGACATTCGCTGGATAGGAATGCACCAAAGAACAGAGAAATCCATCATTTCCCCCAAGTGTTGGCAGAGAGCAAGGCAGAAGAATGGGGGAAAGATAAGAAACAAGACAGGACACCACCAAGTGTGTGGTCCCAAGAAGAAAGAGACTAGGGGACAGTGCAGAAGAGTTTCAACTTAGAATTAGAAAATGGACATCTGAATCACTTCGGTAACCATTACCTCAGTTTCCTCACCTGCAAAATGAACATTTGGATCATGTGGTGTGAAGACTAAATGAAATAATGTTTATAGAAAGTTTATGGTTCTATGCTTGGCACAAAATAGGCACTGAATAAATATTTATCATTTTTTAAATATTTTAAGTAAAGTGTTTTTTTGTTTTTTTTTTTCAAATCCTTGTTCCTTTGTATGTTCCCCAAACTGATTTACCCTGTCTCTCACTCGCAAACCCTGTCACTGAGAGCAGTAAGGGGTGCATTCTCTCTGGAAAACATCATAAATTGGCTCACGTTTTTTTTTTTCTTTTTCACACTAAACAGTGTGATTTCAAAATGCTGGAAAAAGCCAAAGCCAAAGTAAATCCCTCAACCCCCACACACACACATATGCACACATGCATACACATGAACTTTTAAACCTTGGAAACCAGACAAGGGAAGAAAGCAGAAAAGAGGAGAAAGCACCAGCCCAGCCTTTCATGGTTTCACATTCATGTATATCGAGTTCACTTCACAAACACAAAGTGCACTGTCAGAAGTGCCTTGGGCAAAGTTTGTACTTTGCTTGAATTCTAACTTTTGTTTACCAAGGTAATAAACTGGTCTTCTGCTGCTCCAGGTGTAAAGCTATTATGAAAAGGCATATTTGTATTTCACCCCACCTCAGATGCGCGGTATGTGGAACGATGAAGCAGCTGGGATTTATTTACAAAGTGAGGCACCCCGGCCTGTACACAGAGGAGCGTCTCCCGGCTGGGAAAGGCTGAGCCTGGCACCATCCTGGTCATCTTACCCTCCTCTTTCTCTTCATCCAACAGCCCCATCCAGCAATATACCAGCATTTGCCCTCTGTGCTCTGACAAATAATCCAGGCTGCTGGGCACCCTCCAGGGGCCTTGGCGGTCCCTGTTTAGACAAGTTATGTCCCCCTTGGCTTTTAGTCCTAAGCTTTCCAAACAACCTCTTACCGACATACTTTGTTCAGCAAGATTAGCGAGGCTAAATACAGCAGCTGCAGAACCTTTTACTCCAATCCTGTGCCTGGAAATCTCCGCTAGCTTCTCTTGCCCCCTCCTTCCCACAGGCTGGTCACACCCTGATGGGTTATCTGAGGCCTGGGGTGAGTGGGAGGAAACTTTCACCCAAATCTCTTAACTGAGTTAAATGGCCTGGAACCCACTCTAAAATGTCTGCTGAAATACTGGCATGGGAAGGAGGAAAGAATGTATGGAAAAGGGCAGGCTTGGAGTGCCAGGGCCGTTAGGCTGGGCAAGCGGGAGCACTACAGAGGGGGAGACTGCAATGTTGTCAACTTCAGGCAATCTGGCAGACCACCCAGAAACATGTGCTAAGTCACACTGCTGCCTTAGCAGCATCCCAGCTGAATCGGGAGCTGCAGACCCAGGCAATCCTCGCTGTCCCGGCTGCAGTCTGGGGCCTTCCGTGGATCGGGGAGGTAATTCCAATTCCTTCAGAAGTTTGGGTTCTCAAATTTCCTGAGCCCTTACTAGGTGCAGAAGTTTCAGCCGGGGGCTAGCTCATTATAATATGCCACGAATTAATTCCAGCCTTAAAAAGGAAGCTCTTGAGCAAGATTCATAATCTGTGAGCTCAGATTCATAATCTGAAAAATGGGAAGCAGAACAGTAATTATCTTCCAGTGTGGTTACAAGGAAGGATCAAGTGAAGAGTCTCTTGTAAACCCTAAAGAGCCGCACAGGGCCGGGGATATAGCTCAGCGGCACACTGCCTGCCTTGCAAGCACGGGGTCCTGAGTTTGATTCCTGATACCAAAAAACAAACAAACAAACAAAACAAAACAAAAAACAAAAAACAAAACAAAACAAAAAGAGCCACACAAACATTGGTAGGTACAACGATATAGAACACTTTATTAAGAAAACTTAGGCGCACGCTTTGCTGGTCATTGTTTCCCTTATACCGCCTAGAAACTTGGAGGCACCCATTCACTGAGCAGCTACTGTGGTTTAGGTACAGTGAAAGTCACCAAGTGTGTGGAGATTAGTATAACATCTCCCTGTCTGCAGGGTACTTAGTAGACAAGTGAGGGTGGGAAAGAGACGCTGCATCACTGAACACCTCGTTACAAAGTGTCTAATAGTCAATCATTCAACCACTGTGCATTGAGCTCCAACTATGGACAAGGTGCTACCCTTGGCGCTGGGAATTAATGTCATGAGTCAACAGGGACCCTACTTCTTGTAGGTTTCTGGGACAATTCTCCTGCACTTAGTCATTGGACAGCCTGGATTTTCTTTGCCTTGTGCCTCCTCCACTCTCTGGGGCCTTGTCATTTTCTGGCAGGAGAGGAGAAACTTGCAGGAGTGCGTGCAGGAGGATTTCACAGCCAGGCCTGGAAGTTGCACCATGGATTTCCACTCATGTTCCATTAGCTAGAGCTGTGTCACACCTAACTGAAAAGAATCTGAAGTGAGCTTTCTCAGTTCCCAGGAAGAAATGGATGTTTGTAAAGATCTAGCGGATGCCAATTACAAGGATAGAGTGAGTAATGAGACAGTATCCTCAGCCTCCAGGAGCACGTTGGCTAGCGTGGGTTCTACTACCCAAGTGAACACATACCCAAGATCATTTCAGATAATATGACAACAATAAAGTAAGGGAGTGATGATGACTTTAGGTGAAGGAGGCCTATTTTACATGGAGAAAGGAGACCTCTCACCAAACACCAGCAAAGCTGAGATCAACATGAGGAATCGTGATCACTTAAGGCAAGATAAGGAGACAGGAGTTCAACAGAGGTTGTGGCAAGTGCAGGGCTCTGAGATGGAACTCAGGAACTTGCAAAGACCAGTGTAGCAGTGCTGTGAATGAGAGGAGAGCAAAGGACAAGGGCAGGGAAGTTATGGAGGGTCTTAAAAGCCATGCTAAAGAATTTGGATTTTAAATAATAAATGATGTTTCAAGATTCATGGTGATAGGCAGAGAAAAGAGGGATGTGTACTTTCATCTTCAGATTTGTTAAGCTCTGCTGGGCATGGCCCAGGGCTGATCCCTACAGATCCCAACTCCCATATCAGCTGGGTAGCCAATGGGAAGAACTGGGAGGATGTCGGAGGGCAAGAGGAGAACACAGCCAAGATAAATCTCTCTTTCCCTTTCTGCCTCAACCGGCTCCTCCAGCTGAGCTCTATCCTCTCCAAGGCTTCAGCACCTGCTAGCCTGGCCTGCCATTGGTCTAGCTTCTACCACGGGCAGCCCTGGCCTCTGCACAGCCTAGGCTAGTTGCACCGAAGTAGCAATGTCAGCTCCTGCCAATGTCTGGGTTGGCTTCTCAACCTTCTCCATTACCTGTGTAGTTAATGATCTGCGTTAAACCACTTCTGCTTCAGTTTCCTTCCTTGGATCCTGATGGCTGAAACAAAGTACAAAGCACATGTTGTGGAAGTGTCCATGTCCAGCACATAGCACATCCACAGTAATTGCATTGGTTTCCTATTGTTGCTGTAGCTATACAAAAGTATTATCTTATTGTTCTGGAGGTCAGGAGTCTGAAATGGGTTTCAAGGGGTTAAACCCAGGAAGCTTTAGAGGAGAATCTGTTTTGTTTTTTGGAGCTGGGAATTGAACTTAGGCCCTTGTGCATGCTAGACAGGTGCTCTACCACTGAGCTACATCCCCAGCCCCTGCTTTCTTCTCTTTTGCAGACTGTAAAGGCTGCCTGCTACCTTGCTCATGGACCACTTTTCCCATCTTCAAAGCCAGTGACAGCAGGTGGACTCTTAAGATGCTGCTACTCTGGTTCTGACTCTGCTTTTCCCTACTTAATGGACTTTTATAAGGACATTGGGGCCACACAGATGATACACAGATTTCCCTACATTAAAATCAGCTGCAGCAAGCTTAATTCCATCTGCAACTTTAATCGCCCCTTGCCATGTGAAGTGATATGTTTGCAGGTTCTGTGGATTAGCACATGGACATCTTTGGGGAACCATAACCTTGCCTACATAGTGCTGAGTAAATAAGCCAGAATTGTGGGAAGGAGGTTACAAAGGTTTGCTAAAGGAGCCAGTAGCATGATGCCTTCCACAGTAAGTGAGAACTCAGTGCTTTTGTGCTGAAATGAACACAGGGGCAACAGCACTAAGTAGAAAGCACTGGGGTATTTATTATATCTCTTAGCCTAGAGGTTCTCTCTGGAGACGCCGGAAGCATGGCTTGCTGTTGCAAACACTCTGGCGAGCACTCCTGCCTGCCACGCCTGCGATGTGATGCCAGGACACAGCTCCTGCATGTCTCTCACTCAGGGTGGCACGTAGGTTTCTTGTTTTCCTAGAGAAAGGTTCATTTAGGAGAGGGGAGTGGGTGAAGGCAAACTGTTGGCTGCAGCACGTGAGGCCCATCAGTTGCAAGGCAGGGACAACTGGAGTTGACGCAGGCAATCCTTCCAAATGTAATCAAACGCCTCCTGTTGCCAGACGATGTGCTATTCTGTGGGGGGCTGGTGGGGGTTGTTGTGAATCGGAGATGCCTTGTGTAAGTTTATCAGATGGGTACTGGGAGGAGAGGAGAGCAGGGAGGGAGCCTCACTTCATTGACAAATAAACTTACAAACTGTAGCAGTTCCTAAAAAACCCTTAGAAATGCCTGCTGTTGGAGGGATCCACCATGGGATGGGGGTGATGAATAGTCAGGTGGCAGAGTTTGTGACAATATAAACTCATGGTCAGCTTGCACAATATCCCAGGCCCCACTCCTCTGCCCACCCCCCTTTCTCTGGAAGGAGATAAGTTTGAAGATGACAGAGTTTGGGTAAGTGTAGAATGGCTTTCTCTATTTTGAGCATGAGTTTATGGAAATGACTCTCTTTATGCTGCCTCTTTTGAACTGGAATTCCCCCACCCAACTTCCCACGCACCCTCAGGCAGACAAGAGGAGGAAGTCCTTGCCAGGTCAGTGCTTGGGAGAAGGGAGCCCTGCCTTTAGGGGCCTGGGCTGGGGTGAATGTCCAGCAACAACAACCCACAGAGCTGCAGGCTTTGGTCTCTATGTTCTGAAGCCTTCTGAACCACTGTTGGGTACTGGGAACCTGTGAAAAATCACTGGGACAGAGGTCCATCAAGGGAGTGTGTCTTGGTTGGGTACCTCCAACTGCTGCTAGTCATTTGGAACATTCTTTAGAAAGAGCTGCATTATATAATTTTGCTTATATGAGTGGCACAAAGGTAACATAATTGTATTTTTATCAGCACAGACACATTACATTTGGGATACCTTTCCTTCTTATGAGCAATTTTTGGTTCCTGAGTACCTTGAAGGATTTAAGGCTATTAACTCACTTGAAAAATGCACAGTGGCAGACAAAGCACTCCTCTGGAAGGATTTATGCAGGACTTGGGAGAAAGCTGGAGAGTAAGACCAGGGCAGGCTAGAGACTTACTTCTATTTACTCTTTTATACCTGTTGAGTTTTGTACTTTTATACATACACTGTTTATATAAGAAGTAAATACATTTTTAATACACAGAATCAGTATAATCTCGACTACATAAAATCAGACAGAACAAGACAACTACAGTGAAATTTAGATAATACTCAACTCCTTGTAGTATGATTGTTTCTCTTATCCATAACATTTGGATATTTTCCACATCATCCTCAATAAAGAATAATACTAAAGAAAGCTTTTTTGGTGATTTCTAAAGTTAAAATTTTAAATGATGAGGGGAAGACAATGTTTCTAGTCCCACTGCTACATGGATCTAGAGATCAGGCTCAAGCTGATGAGGTGATCTCCAGCCATGTGCTTTCTCCATTCCCAGTTTCTTTCCAGTTTGCCAAAGGGTGAGCTACTTTTCTAGGTCTGATTCATGGATCTCTTGCTGTTCCATCAGTCATACTGAAACGTCGTAAGCACATCACCCTTCGTGATGGCTGCATTTTGGTTCAGGTAACCTTGTTATCAACATCATTTCTGCTCTCATCTACGACCAGCACCCCCAGTCTGCAAACTCTCCTCAGTTCAGTGTTATATGTGTTTCTTTGACTCCTATGTGAGCCAGGTGCTGTGGGGGATGAGGAGATAAACTCAAACATTTCCTTCCCCTTATGCCCAGGGTCAGAATGGAGTTAGCTTTGCTTGGAACCAAAAGTGGCAAGAGCTTTCAAAGGTACCAAGACATAGACTGCCAGAGAGGAGAAACAGGAAGGAGGCTTTCCTTCCTTTGAACTGCACCTGACTTCTCTTAACAACATTTACCACGCTCTTCTGTGTGTTTTGTCTTTATCTTGGCCCTTTTCTTGCCTACTGTGGGCCAACCACAGTGTAGTAGACACACACACACACCAAAAAAAAAAAAAAAAAAAGAACAGAGAGAGAGAGAGAGAGAGAGAGAGAGAGAGAGAAAGCTATAGGACTTACGGGAAGTTGAGATTAATTCCAATCTGGAGGCAGAATTCAAGGTAGCATTTAAACAGACTTTGAGGGACAGATGGCATTTAGATAGCAGGAAGAGAAGGAAAAGTGACCTAAAATGACAAGTAGAGCAATGACGTGTGTGTGTGTTGAATGAGGATGTACTTGTCTGAACCTTTACGTCTGTAACATGAAGGTGACCACACCACTGGCCTCAGAGGTGGCTGTGAGCTTCAGGTGGTACACTGAGCAGCACAGCTCACATTTACATCACATCCACTGGCTGCCCATGGCCCAGAGCTAGCAAGGAGCAGGGCTAGGGTACAAGCCCAAGGCAAGGTGAGCACCCTGAACCACTATTCAACACACCATGCAAGGATGAACAAGTGGTCCAGAAACCAAAGCATTTACATGTTTGGGTGACATGGTTCCTTTGGATCTGATCTTGCTTGGACCTTAAAAGTTTCAGATCAAGAATTCTAGTTAGATGCTGAGCTAACTGAGCTTTGGGGACAGTCACCAGCCTGCTGACCGAGTGCCTCATCTGCTTGCTAGGATGCTACATAGGCATGGGGACTCCCGGAATTCCACAGGGCGATTCAAATCAGAGCAGCCAGTGTGATCCGAACCCAGCCTGAGGGATCAGGAAAGCCACCTGCCCTCAGCCTCACTGTGACCAGTCATGAGCTGTGACCAAGCCCATGAGGCCCACTCTGAGGACAGGGCCAGTCCCGTCAGCAGCCTCTCTTGGGTCCGAAGGTCTCAGGCACTAAAGACACGAACCACTTAGGCCGCTTCCAGATCAGTGGCCTTGTTTGAAATAGGGTCTCACTATGTCTTCCAGGGGGGCCTCAGATTCACAGCCTTCTGCCTCAGCCTCCCAAGTGCTGGGATTACAGGAATGAGCCCCGATGCTTGGCCGGTTACTACTCTCGGCAGAAAAAAATATCTAAGAATGAAAGTACTTTTTCTTTGTGCTCAAGAAAAAAAAAACCTGTAGAATAATAACACATACTTGCCCTGTGCTTTTTATCCTGCAGTGTCTCACATACCTTACTTTTCATCCCCGCAACAACCTTGTGGTGATGAGTGTGCAAACACAAAGGAGGATGGAAGAAAGGAAGTTCATGGAAGAGAAGTACTGTATCTTTCAGATTGGTGGAGACTCCGAGGCTCAGAAAGGTTAAGCAGGACAATGATGAAGGTCACACAGCCAATCAGTGATACTGCAGAGACTCAGATGCTGGTTTCTTGCCTCCAGATCTCAAGTGCTTCTCAGTTTCCTGCACTCCCTGGGCCACCCCATCCTTAGGTGGGGAGAGAGGAGGAATCTCTGTGCCTGGTTTTCCTACCCTCCCATGCAGCCCTCAGTTACACTATTCTAAGGGTTCCATGAGAATGGGAGTGTAATGGAGGAGCTAGGATTCTTGACTGGGGGCAGTTTTGTCCCCAGGAAAGATTTGGCAATATCTGCAGACATACTGGAGTTTCACAACTGGGGAGAAGGAAGTGGATGTCATTGGTACCTAGTGGGCAAATGTCAGAGACATTGTGAAACATCTTACAATGCACAGGGCAGCCCCCCATAGCAAAAATATCAACAGTGCCAAGGCTGAAAAACCCTGGATTGGAAGACAGGAAAAAAGAGAAAAAACCCTCCCATTCCCAGATTCCCATGCACACAGAAATTTTCCAGGAGGATCTCCTTTTTCAAAACAGCTACCAGTATCCTGCAAGCACTTTTTCCTCCTCCCTTAATCAGAATCTGCCAAATATGTCAGAGCTAGAAAGAGAAATTTGGGCCCAGAGAAAGGAGGAGACGGATTAGGCCCAATCAGGGCCACCAACTCACACCAGGTTGAGAAGAACAGGGCCCATTCAACTGCCCCAAGTCAAACACATTTTCTACTTCACATGCTTATCTCCCCCTGGGCTCTGCTTGGAGCCATTTTCTGACTCACTGACTCAACAACTGTTGGGATCTGAATGTTCTCAGAGACACAGACTTGCTTGTAGCCTATTCTAATACAGACGGGGGAGATGGGAAACAGACCCCCACGGCAAGAGAAAAACCTCACTGACTTGGCCTCAGACCCGCGCCACGGCACAGCATGGCTGCCCGTCAGAGGCCCTTGCCTGTCTTTAAGGCAAGAGGAGGTAAAACTCTCTACTGGAAATGAAACTGACATCACCAAAGCCCTTGCAGGAGGCACATTACTGAAAATAATAAAGTTTCTTGGAACTGAAAGATTTTTTTTTCTTGCTTGATTTTTCATAGCTTGTTCTGTTGGTTTAGTTTTTTTTACTCAGCCAGTCAGTGAAACTGAGTTGGTCAGTGAAACTTTCTAGGGACTGCAGGTTTCACTTTCAGGGTCTAAAAGTTTTGATTTGGGCTTTTCAAGCCTTCATAAAGGCAACTAGGGTGTTCAGTATTCTAGGCCAAAAGTGAGTTTCAAGATACACACATACAAAATCCTCAGGTGGTATTTATTGAGTAGATGAATTCCTACAAGATATTTATCCAACATGTGCTCCAAGGCCGTAGGCAATAGATACAGCCCTTAGCAAGACAAAGACGTTTCCTTCCCTCATTTACTTCTAGTCTGGCTGGGGAAGTGAATCAGCAAATAGCTCCCATCTTCTCCTCAAAAACATCCTTTATTCACTCTCTGTGGAACTTACCTCAGATTTTATTTTCTTATTAGAATATCCTTGCCTTTTTTTTTATTTGTCAAATTCCCATTAGGTCTTCAGGGACAAAATCAGATGCTAACTCCTTCAAAATATCTTTTAGAAATATCTCAAGGCAATCAGGAAATGTTTAAGTTTATCTTCAACCTCCTCTCCAAATGGCTACAAAATCATTCAGCACATATTATGGCCCTTTGTAGGAACCTAGGGCCTTTACACTGAGCTACATCCTCAGCCCTTTCTTGTGTTTTGTCTTGTTCTGTTTGGTTCTATTTTGTTTTGTTTTTCATTTGGAGAGAGGGTCTTGCTAAGTTGGGCCGTGCTCAAACTTGTGATCCTCCTGCCTCAGCCTCTCAGGGTGCTGGGATTACAGGTGTGCACCAACACACCCAGCCAGAGGTACCTGGTTCAAATCTAAGTAGTCTTACCTGCTGGTGCCATGGGTAGTTCACTTTACCTATCTCTGAGCCCAGTTCCATGGTCTGTTGTGAGTATCAAGTATCCTAAAACCTGTGCAGTAACTGGCAGATGGCAATTTCTCAGTGAAGAATTAGCCCAAGTGTCAAGCACTAAGATCTCTGCTGCAGAGGATCCAAAAATTCAAATGGTATGGGCACTTATTCCCTGAATCTCATCATGTAGCAAATGGAAAGTTCACAAAACCTTTGCAAAGGAGACCACAATGCATTAGAACATTTACTATAAGAAATATTAGGCAACAGATGGAAACCAATTCTGAATGGCTGGATCTGATTCTCTGCAAAGTTCTTAGAAAGGATAGAATTTAATCTAGACCTTGAAAAGAGGAGAGGACCATATCCAGCAAGCCTGGTACACAGGGGAGGAAGGGTGAACAGTGTGTGGGGTGTTCCCAGAAGAGGGACCTGCTGACTCTCCAAGGCAGTGAGTGTGAGAGAGCTGGGTAAGGCCAAGTTGTCGTGTAGCTGAAGGTGAGATTTCAGATATGAAGCAAGGGCAAGAGGAAGAAAGTGGAATCGGGGCCAGTGAGATGGCTCAGCGGCATAAGCACCTGCCTGGCAAGCGCAAGGTCCTGAGTTAGACTCCCAGTACCCACATAAAAAGGAAAAAAGGGCTGGTGATATCTCTCGGTGGCATGGGCACCTGCTGGCACACAAGGTCCTGAGTTTGACCCCCGGTACCCACAGAGAAAAAAAAAAAAGTGGAATCGAACATGGGTTTATTAGCAGAGTTAATTGGAAAGATAGCATCAAACTCTTAAGGGCTTTAAGTGCCCAGTGCAAAGCTTTGGATTTCTTCCTGAGGGCAATAGGGAGCCATCCAAGGTTTCTGATGTGGAAGGATGGCTTGAACTTATCAGATCCCTGCCATCAAGTTGCTCAGCCTGGTCAAGAAGAGAAACAGGTGAAGAATAAACTATAAAGGGATGTGGTAAGTGAGATGTGAGAAGTACAAAGGAGGGAAAAATCAAGGAGGAAGGTTCAGGAGAGGAATGGAAGGAACTGGAGACCTCCTGAGTGTCCGTCACTGCAGCCCCATGCCACGTTGCGCTTATCTGTTGATGTGCATGTCTTCCTGCCTGTGAACACCTTGGGGCCAAGGCACAGTGTCTGCCATCCCACAAACCTTCAGAAAACCTTGATTAAAATAAAAAATTGTAGACCTCTGCGGGCATAGCATGGCTCATGGATTTGGGAGGAAGAGTGGGGCTGAAGTCCTCTTAGGGCTTTTTTGCAGTAGTTCACATGAAAACTGGTGAGACTGGAAGAGCAGTGTGATGAGCACAAAAGGGTTAGGATGGACCAGAGACAGACACAGAGCAAGAGCAGACACCAGGGACTGCTTGAGGGTTAGGAGGGTGAGGAGGACGAGGAGAATGAGGACTCGAAATTCACAGAAGCATTGAGGCTGGGTGCTTGGAAGCCTATGGCTGCTATCAACGTCATCAGCTCCGACTATAGGGGCACAAATTCCAGGGGCATTGTCCATGCTGGAGTTTGCTACGTATTTATGGGGAGGATGGACAGAGGGGTGAGTCCTCGTCACTAATCAGGGAATTAGCAGCTCATTTTTATTGAAGTGGAGGGGAGTTTACATATCATCAACTCTCTCATTCTTGCATGAGTGAAATGAGGTAAGACAGGGAACTGCCTGCTTTTGAGCTCACAGCTACTAGGTGATAAATTTAGGGCATGAAACTAAATATCTGGACTCCTAGGCTAGTGTTCTTTCCAGTATGTTAAATGGTTATTTTCTTCAATTCTTAAAAAGAATTTCAGAGGAAATGGCATGCATGAATATCATGTACCACTTGTAATTTATTTTTTTTTAACTAAAAACTACAGTGGGAATTTCATTTCCGTTTTGCTGATTAAAATAGGAATTCTGAAAGTCATGCATATTGATTGAGGAGTCCTCAGCTTTGGGGCCAAATTCTTCCAGGGGCTGTTACCTTCTTTAATACAATTTCCCCAAACATTTCTCTCTGACCTACCCAGACCCCTGCTTGCAGCTAAAGACAGCAGGACCCACTCCGGGGAGCTGTATGGCGCAAAGGCTCATCTCATTCTGGCCTGGGGACAGATCTAAGGACAGTTCGTCACTTTGCAAAGGTGGAGTTGAGTTTAAAATAGACACATGGTAATTTAATCCATCAGTTCCTAGGAGCCACAAATTCAAAAGGAGTAATTTCCTTAAATCACACCCAAAACCAGTCCCTCCAGCTTACTCCTACCTCCTGTGCACCAAGCGCCTGCTGTATGCTCTTCAACTGGTTGTCTTGTGGAGGGGATGATAAAACAACCAAAAAAAAAAGTTTAAGGTCCAGTCCCTCCTTTAAAGAGTTTCCACCCTAACTGAGGAGAGGAGACTCATATGAAAACAAAGTCATGGTATAAGAGTAATATCTGTCACTTTCCTGGGTAACTTTCAGGAATTGAACAACTTCAGCTGAGGGAGGAACTTCCAATTCCTTTTGGGTACTTGAGCATGACTGGAGCATCCTACCCGACAGCCCTCAGACCCCGGTGTCGGAGAGCACATTTTCTCTCTTACTCATCCTCCAGGGACAGCACTGTGGTGAACAGTGAATCAACACAGTCAGGGTTTGCGAGGAGGTAGGCAGAGTGCTCAGTGAGCAAAGCGAGGGGCCTCACCGCCAGCCTAGGGACACCAGCCTGGAGCCTCCTTCCCTCCAAACCATTTTCCATACTCAAACAGCAGTTACCAGTCAAAGCTCATCAAGAGCCTCTTTGCGGCAGTGTGCTTTAATAACAGCGATAACAAACATTACTGAGCACTCACTTAGTGTTCTAACTGCACTACCTCACTGTATGTGACAACAGTCCTGGACTCTTGTCCCCAGCACTGCTAGATGTGTGTTAGGGGATAGGGATAACTAATAGACTCCCCCTTCACCATTTCCTCACCCGTTACACAAGGAGGTAGTTCCGGTGCTGGGGCGTGAGTGTGGAAGAATGAAACTTATGCAATTGTAGTTTGGAGAATAAACCAGTAAAACTTTTTAAAAGGAATGATGTAATTGTCAGTAAGATTTAAAATGTGCATTTGCTTTAACAACTTAACCTCTAGAAATCTATCCTATAAAGTCAGTAGTAAGTGTACATGAAGATTCACGTGCAAAAAAAAAAAAAAGATTCAAGAGCAAGGATATGTGTGTGACAGAATCATATGTAAAAGCAAACAAGTCAAATCATCTTAAATATCTATCAACAGAAAAATAGTTGACACCGTATCTAGTCTGTGGTATACCAAACTGAAAAGAAGGTCTGGAATTGTAAATTATTTTCACAATATATCTTAAAATAAACAGTTAAATACATATGTTATAATTTACTACGAACAGTTATGTATATAATGTAACGTACACATCAATAGATTTGATTCAACTTAGGGAATGATCTTGATTGGTAACTGCTAACAGACTGGAAGAGAAGACCCACTGCTTTATCTGATTTTTAAAAAGAGCTGGGTAGAGGTAATTTTTACTTTTTAGAACTTTTCAAATCTAACACCTGGCTTTTAAGGAAGATGGATCTGGACAAAAAGGAGGCGGTTGTTCCCTGATAATCTGTGACCATCTTGCTGAGTCTGAAGGCCAGGGTGAGAGATTTTGCCAGGCATGAGAAGGCATAAGAAGGATGGTGAAGACTTGATATGAAAGGAAATCAAGGGGAAAAAAACACATTCCTATTAGAGTTCTTTTGGAGAGGAAGAATAACATGATTAGTTTGAGTTGTTTACATTACCGTGATATCTCTTTCCTCTCTGCCAACCCCAGGAACTCTTCAATCAAGTCTACTTTACACACCTATATGCACACATAAATATTTTACTAGATGACAAAGGTGACTAGATCATCTCTAAGTTCCCTTATAACTAAAACCTTGGGTGTCTCAGCCTTTATTTGTGCCTGTCCTTATCTGCCCCTATCTCCATCCCATCCACGCGTCTTACCTGGCCTGCCCCGTCTGCTACAATCCACCCTCTAAGTGAAGCTTATTATGCTCTTTCACAGCTTTCTGCTTTTCTCCGTACCTCCCTTTACCTCAGCTCTCTGCTTTTTCTGCCTGGTGGATCCAACTCAGCCTTTACTGCTGGGCCCAAATGTCCTCTTCCTAGATATCTTGTTTGTCCTCAAAACAGAATTGCCACATTCCCTTCTGAGCTCCCTCAGCGCTTCTGTTAAGCTGGGTAGAGGAAGCTGTGTTGCAATCGCTCTCCCCTGAGGACACTGAGTGTGTTTACTTCTCTCAGTAGCCTCAGCCTCCCACACAGTGCCTTGTGCATTGTAGATGCTCAAAGACTTCTGCGAAAATAATGAATGCATGAATTATAAACCCAGCTTTTGCTTAGCTTTGATTGCAAAGGCCTTCCTGGTGCTGAGACCTTTCCTCTTCTAATGTTCACTAGAGGTCTCAGATCCATGGGAATATTCTGCTCCAAACCACTGCTGCCCCACCCACAGATCTGGTCCAGGGTCATCTTACCAATTTTTGGCACTAGCTATGCTGACTTCCAGAGTGTCCTCGTGTAGCCTGTTCAGATTCCAAATGGCGAGGTTTGCCTGGTCCCAAGGTGGGCCTGGAAGAGAGATAGTGGCCAGGCCAGTGGGGGAGATGTGGGCACAGGAGGAAGATTTTTCTCCAGGTAAAAAGCTGATTCTGCCTTGCAGCTGATGGCCCTTTAACAGCTTAATGATTGTATGAGAGTCCTTGACCTGGCCTGGCCAGGTGCAGAACCCTGGCTGGAGGGCCCCACCCAGGTTAATTGATCTGTTTCTCTCCTCTACTGGGCGCTGGGCAGGAGTCAGAACAGGAATCACCTATTTCCCTCTGTGCACACACGCTCCCCATGCCAGGCTGACAGGGGAAATTTTCCTGAACAAAGCAGATCAGGCATGCATTTAGAGGTCCCACTCCTGGTGCTCACTGCCTGGCCTCCTTTCTCTCCAGACTTTCCTTTCACCCCTCTTCAGCTTATTTTTTCTCTAGTGTCTGTGTGTTTCTCTCATTTTAACCGATCTTCTTTCTCTCCTTCCCTGCTTCCCATGTTTATTTGTTCTAGACTTTCTCTCTCTGTCCGTCTTGTTCCCATGTCCTCCTTCCACACCTTCCTCTCTTTCCTGTACACAAGGACTTTCTGTCAGTCCCAACCCCATGCCAGCTTATCTTCTGCCAACATTTAAGAGCCCTCCCCTTTGCTTTCCTGCCTGAAATGCTGGACAGAACTCTAATGGTTTTCTGTCTACTTCCTCTCTTCTTTCCTCCTCTATGTGTCTGAGCAAAGAGGCTACGGTCTCCCACTCTTGTCAGGACCACACCACTGCTAGTGCCTGACCCTTGTCACATTCCCCTCCCAGGGGCCAAACTGACACATGCTGATGCACAGAGAACAGACTCAGGACCCCAGCCAAAGCCAGCAGGGGGTTGGCTTTGGGATGCCCTCATGCTGAGACTGGCAACCCAAAGTTTATGAGTTGTCTTCTTGCCCTTTCCCCCATCTCCTGAGCTTGGGTAGAGTCACTCTGTGTTCTCACGCCACCCATGAGTGGTCATGAATTCACGGCCAAGAAGACATAAGACAAGACATGGGATAAGGCCAGGACAGATCTGCCTTTTTTTTTTTCTTCCAGTGCTAGGGGTCAAACCGAGAGCTTTGCACATGCTAGGCAAGCACTCTGTCACTGAGCTACATCCCCAAGCTACTTTCTCATTTCGTACAAAATTTTTAAGTCTGGGATTTTGTAAGACCAGGAGAAAGGTAGTTTTTTAGTTTTCTTTTTCTTATTTTCAGTTCTGGGGATTGAACCCAGGATCTTGTATATGTTAGGCAACTGCACTACTACTTTGCACCACCAGCTTCCCCGGCCCACTCTTTACCCATGCTGCTTCCTCATAAAGAATGAAACAGAGGCCACCACTAAGCTTTGCTCACTCTGAGGGTCGCAAGGGCATGGTTAGAGTACAGATAAAGGTCTTTCTTTCAGTCATTATCCAAGACACATACATGAGCAGCATTTCTGGCCTTTGCAAACAAGGATGCAAAGATGTTCCTAGTTCTCAAAAAGCTTACATTCTCATAGAGGAGATAGACCTGTACACAGGCAAACTAACAACACATGAGGTCATTGCTGAGGAAAGAACAAAGAGTCAGGCAATATAGACGGACTGTGGCCAGTGGGAATATACCCAGAGAAAGGGACATTTGAGTTGAGTCTTAAATGACTGAGCAAACAAACAAAAACCCCAATAATTTCTATGCAGGCAGAGAAAATTATATTAATTATGAGGAAAAATAACAACAATGAATAACTTGAAGAAAATATAAAAAAACGAGTGAAGCCCTGACAAAAACAAATGGCCAGATATTTAAAGCACTCTGCAAAACTCCACTGGTATTTTTATTTAAAATGGATGTATTCAAATTAATTCTTTAGCCTCAGTTCAAGGTCAAACATTCTAAAGGCAGAGGAACAAAGACATGGTGGAAAGAAGATTTAGAATCAAGAGGTTTGAATCCTAGTTCTGCCTTGAACATGCCACTTTGAGCAGACCCCCTTCCCATAGCCACAGTCTTTTGGGAAAAGAAATATGGGAAGTATTTTCAAACATTTTATAAATGAGAAATATAAAAATGTTTTGAATTCTACACCCTCTTTTTTTCTTCCTTCCCCAGCACTTTTCTAAGCCGTGGATGGAAAGAGGCAAAAACAAAAACAAAAACAAAAACAAAAAGCCCACAACTCTATACAGGATCCTAGGGCAGTAAGATAACCTAGTGGAATCTCTAAGTTTAAGGATAAGAAAACGGAGGCCCAGGAAGAGCAAGTGACTTGGCCATGTTTACAAAACAGGTCAGTAGGATTCAGAATCCTATTGAACCATTGATCAGCACTCCCTTTATGACAACATACATCCCCATGTCCCTGTCTCAGCTCCAAGTCCAGTTTGCCTCCCTGTTCTGACGCTCAGTGCCAAGAGTGAGGTTCAATCCTTGATCAAGATATAGCATGCTGTAGAGAAGGCATCAAGGGCCACTTCCAAATGTGCACCACTGAGTTCCTGAGAACTGCTGTATTAGTCTGTTTTCTGTACTACGTTAAAATACCTGAAACAAAATAACTTCATGAAGAAAGAGGTTTATTTATCTCACAGTTCTGAAGACCCAAAGTCATACCACCAGGCTCAGCTCAGGTCCTGTGAAAGGCTCATGGCAAAGAGTATTAATCATGAGAGAAAGAGAGATCACACAGCCAGACAGGAATCCAGAGAGAGATGAATAACTCAGGATCCTCTGAGAACTACCTCAGTCCCTTCCCAGGGCAGCATCTCTAGTATCCTAAGGACCTTTCACCTCTTTAAAGTCCCACTACCTCAACATTGCCACACTGAGGACAAGACCTCCTATTCATAAACCCTTAGGGGGCAACCACATCTGAACCATAGCAACCACTACCTTTCTTCACTGTAGCTCCTGAGACCTTCTCCAACAGGCAGATGTCTCATTGGCCAAGGCCAACAGTACTGTATGCAAGGGAGGTCATGGGGCAGCATCTAGAGATGGCCTTGCTACATGGCAAGTTCTCTTCTGACCCATGAAGAGGATGGGATGAGACATGACGAAGAGAGAAGGAGGAAGAGATGGAGAAAAGATGCTGGCTTGTTGCAGAGGACATACACCTTTCGATTTCAACCAGGACACTTAGCAGGCACAGAATCACAATTCTCCTTCCTAGCCCTCAGGAAAGAAAGCTGATCCTTTAGCCATTGAAATAACATGACTAAGACTAGGCAGGGCAAGTGGACAGTCATCGTTGTGAACCTTTATATAAATAATAATTTTTTAGTGGGAACTGTGATCTCTCCTTGTCTCTTCTATTTTTAAATGCTAATTACCTCTGATTTTGTTTACATAGATGGGGCTAATAAAAAATTTTGCTTTGTAATCATTGAACTTAATGTATGTGGTTTTGGACACTGGTGATTTATTTTTGCTCCAAATCGGTGCTAATTACTGTAAAGGATCAGCGTTTCTATTCCAAGGGGGATGACAACAGAATGTCAATTTGCAGCCTCTGAGCATAATGTCCCAATTATCAATGCATTCCAGACTAGAATGGACTTGGCACCTTCTTGAAAGGATTTGGCTTCAGTTTTATCAGCCAGTCCCTGGACATAACTTCATTAAAACTTGCTTTCTAGTAACTCATTGGTATACGTGTACATTTCTCTGACTCTAAAGCCCTTTATTGTTGTATCAGCACTCCAAATACCTACCTTTCAATTTCCGGTCAAATTCTTCTACCCCAAAGCCTTCTCTAATCTCTGGCCAAAGATTAATTTTTACTTCCTATGCAAGACACAGAGCACTTTGCTGATTCCCTCCTCAAAGCACTTACAACTTTCTATATATTATACATTTACATTCTTATCTTCTTTCTATAATATAAGACTCTTAGTGACGATACTTTATCTGAGTCACCTTTGCCCCTGCTGCACATCGAAACTTCTGCTAGGTCTCTGTGTGCCATAAGTGCTTTCTACACAGATTTAATTGAGGTTTTTCTCTAATATCCTACCTGCTTGAGAAAAAAATTAAGGTAAGTTTGAATAAATATTTATGCAACAAATGGAATAACATAACATACCTTGTTTTATCACACTTTACTTTATTGTGCTTTGCAGATACTGCGTTTGTTAAAAATTGGTTTGTGCAACCCTGCAACAAACAGGTCTGTCGATGCAATTTGCCCAACAGCATGTGCTCACTTTGTGTCTCTGTGTCACATGCAGGTCATCTCTCAATATTTCACAGTTTCTTATCATTATTATTATAAGTATTGGGGTGATTTGTGATCAAGTGATCTTTGATGTTAACTATTGTAAATGTTTGGAGTTCCATGAACTGCACCTATAAAAGATAGCAAAAAAAAAAAATTGATAGATGTTGTGTGTATTCTAACTGCTCCACCAACTGGCTGCTCCCCATTTCTCTCCCTCTCTTGGCCTCCTTATTCCCTGAGACAAAATAATATGGAGATTAGGCCAATTAATAACCTTATAGTGGTTCCTAAAAGTGTTCAAGTGAAAGGGAAATTTTCATATCTGGTTTAGTGAGTAAATCATGTCAAAAGCCAAGGCAGGTCAAAAGTGCAAGGTGGAGCAGCACGTACTGATGGAAAAAGCTGCAGCAAGTTAGCCAGAAGGTCTAGCTTAGATAATTGGTGAAGGTGGCTACCTGTCATAGTTACTTTTCTTGTGGCTGAGACAAAATACCCAACACCCACAAGTTAAAGGAGGAGAAGTTTATTTTGGCCCACAGTTTGTAAATGTTTCAGTCCATTGTCCACTGGCTCCAAGACAAAGCAGCATGGAAGAGGGGCCTGGCAGAGGAGAAACAGTTCCTGACATGACAGCAGGAAGCAGAGAAAGATCAAGGGGGGTGGGATGGAGATAGACCCTTCCAGACCATGTCCCCAGTGACCCACCTCCTCTGACCAGGCCTTACCTCCAAATATCACATTTAGTTATAAACTCCTCAGTGGCCTAATCCATTGATGAGTATCATGCTGCCGTGTTACAATCACTGCCCAAAAGCTCCACTTATAAGCACATGAGACTTTTGGGGGACATCTAGATATAAACCATAGCATTCTGGCCCTGGACCCCAAAAGACTCATGAACATCCCTTTATGTAAAATTCATTAAGTCCATCTCTTAGAGTTCCCATAGTCCTAACAGTTTCAGCATTGCTGAAAAGTCCAAGTCCAACATCTCCTCTGAGATTTAAGGCGTACTCTTACCTGTGAGCCCTTGTAAAAATCAAAAAAACTTAATCTCCAATGTACAAAAGCATAAAGTAAACATTTCCATTCCAAACGGGAGAAATAGGGGAATAGAAAGGAATGGGACCAAAGCAAGACCGAAACCCAGCCGGGCAAACATTAAATCCTGTAGTTCCATGTCCAGCGCCTAGGACAAGATGTGGCAAGATGTGAGCTCCTAACGGCTTGTGCAGCCCTGCCCCTGTGGCATTGCTGGTTGTTATAGCCCTCATGGCTTCTCTCCTGGGTTGGTTTTGCTCACTCCTTGTAGCTCTCTTCACATGTTCTACATTCCTGGCTTCTCCAAACTTATGGAGTCTCCACAGCACCTTTGGCTTCATTCTCACATCTTCACACACTGCCCTCTTAGGGGCACACTGCCCTGGCCTCCCAGGCCTTCTTCTAAAACCTGGGTGAGAGCCTCCCTGACCCCACAACACTTACATTCTCTATGCATGTAAAACCTGCACCATGTGGATGACTTTAAGGTTTGCTGCCAGCTGGAGCAGTAGTTTGGCCCTTCTGCATCTTGCCAGTGGTTGCAGAGGCCTAGGAATGTCTGGATGGCTGAACATGGTGAACTGAATGTGTGGAAACAAATTCCCTAGGCAGCCCTTCTTGAACAGAGGGCCCAGGGACTCTCTTCTCAAAGCAAATTCCATCACTTATGGATCTTTGAGCCTGGAAGAGTGGGGTCTTACACATGACTTCAAGCTATTTTTCCTATTGTCCTGTTGTCAAGTACTTGGCTTCTTTTTAATGCTAATCTTTTCAGACCAAGATCTTCTCCTTCTAAGTTTCCAGGCCCCAACTTTACTAGAACTTCTTTTCTGCCCAAATTCAAAAGTTTGTAAATCATTCAGCAGGGCCATTGTTCTTGATTTTCAAGGTATAGCTGGCTACTCCTTTCCCCCAGCAAATAGTCATACCACAGTCTGGATATTCAGCTGCTTTGAAATTTCCTCCACCAACATGATTAGTTCATTATCCTTAATCTCAGTCTCCCTCAAAGTCTCAGTACATAAGTAAAATCTGTACAAATTTTTCGCCACTGCAAAACACTCACGTTATTGAGTCTAACTGCCCATGGAGTCCTCGTTCCCAACTGAAACCTCCTGAGCCTGGCCTTTGCTATCTGATTTTCTATTAGCATTCTGGTCCTCTGAGCTCCAATCACAGTCTCTCATCCAGCTTGGCTTATACCATTCTAAGGCTGCTTCTCCAGCTACCATCTTCAAACCTCTCCAAACTTTTCACTAGAACAAGTTCCAAAGGCTTCTGAAATTCATGGCCAGGTAGTCACAGCAACCCTACTTCTATGGTAGCAAAATTTGTCTTAGTTACTTTTCTTGTTGCTGAGACACGATGATACTTGATACCCACAAATTAAAGGAAGAGAGGTTTATTTTGGCTCATGGTTTGTAGAGGTTCCAGTCCAGTCCATAATCTGCTGGCTCCAAGGCAGGGCAACATGGCAGAGGGGAGTGGCAGAGGAGAAACAGCTCATGGCATGGTAGCAGGAAACAGGGAGAGATCAGGGAGGAGGGAGGAAGATGGACCCTTCAAGGCCATGTCTCCACTGACCCACTTCCTCCAACCAGGCTTCACCTCCCAACATCACATTTAGTTATAAACTCATGACTATCAGACTGTTATAATCCAATCACCTAAAATCCCCACCTATGAGTTGCATGAAGCTTTGAGGGGGACATCTAGATATAAATGATGACACCATCCTAAACAATAGATGCTCACTGTAGATGAAAGAAGCTAATATTGGAAGACAATACCATCCAGCGCTTTCATAGATACCAAGAAGTCAATGCCTGGCTTCAAAGCTTCAAAGCTTCAAATATAGGCTGCCTTTCTTGTTAAGCATTAATATAGCTGGTGACTTGAAGTTGAAGCCAACATTCTTTTACCACCCTGAATGTTCCAGGGCCCTCAATAATTATACTGAATAGCCTAGAGCCCTCAAGAATTATACTCAGTCTACTCTATTTGTGCACCATATATAAAACAATAAAGCTTGGATGGCAACATATTTATTTATAACATGGTTGACAGAATATTTTCACCCACTGTTAAGATGTACTGCTTAGAAAAAAAGATTTCTTTCAAAATATTATCACTTATTGACAATATACCTGTTTGCTCAAGAGTTTTGATGGAGATATACAATGACCAGAATGTTGTTTGTATGTATGCTAATACAACATCCATTCTGTAGCCCCAAAATAATTTTGACTTCCAAGTTTTATTATTTAAGAAATACATTTCAAACCAAGCATGGTGGTGCATGCCTATAATCCTGGAGACAATCTTAGTGATTATCTCTGGAAGAGCGAGGCAGGAAGACTGCAAGTTCAAACTCAGCTGGGACACTTTAGTGAAGCCATATCTCAAAAAAAACTTTAAAGGACTAGAGATATAGCTCAGTGTGAAGACCCTGGGTTCTATCTTTAGTACTGCCAAAAAGAAAAAAGAAAAAGAAAGGAAGAAGGAGGAGGAGAAGGAGAAGAAGGAAGAGGAGGAGGAGGAGTAGAAGAAGAACAAATACATCTCATAAAATTATAGCTACCATGGATAGTGATTCTGCTAAGGAATCTGGGTAAATAAAAAACTTGGAAAAGATTCGCTATTCTAGACACTTTTAAGAACAGAAATAGACTTTGTGGAGATGGGAGGGGGGCCTGGGGATGGGGGAGACATCCCTGAGGCAAAAGAGAAGGGAAAGGAAGAGGAAGTAAAAATAATTATAGGAAAGTAAAAAGTAAAGAATATTTGTAATATATGGGAGGGGGTTAAAATATCACCATTCATAGCAGTTTGGAAAATTTTATTACAATCTACAGTATTTGGATGACATTGAGGGTTTCAAAACTTCAGTAGAGGAAGTGAGAGCAGAACTGGTAGGAAAAGCAACAGAAGTAGAATTAGAAGTGGAGCAAGAAGATGTGACTGAATTGCTATAATCTCAGGATATAATTTTAACAGGTAAGGAGTTTCTTATAGATGTGCAAAGAAAGTGTTTCCTTGAGATGGAAACTATTCCTGGTGAAAATGAGCACAGTTGAAATGGCAACAAAGGACCTAGAATATTACACAAACTTCATTGAAAAGCAGTGATAAGGTTTGAGAAGACTGACTAACTTCGAAGGAAGTTTCACTGTGGGTAAAATGTTATCAAGCAATATCAATTGCTGCAAAGAAATGTGAAAGGGTCAATCAAAGCAATAAACTTGGTATTGTCTTATTGTAAGAAATTGCCCCAGCCACCACAACCTTCCGCAACCACTGCCCTGATCATCCAGCAGCCACCAACATGGAAGCAAGAATGCCCACCCGAAAATATTACAACTTGCTGAAGGCTCAGACAAACCTTAGAATTTTTAGCAATAAAGAATTTTTAAATTAAGGCATGCCTGTTTTTAGACATACTGCTATTACACACTTTATAGGCTGGAGTAGAGTGTAAATGTGATTTTTATATGTACTGGGACACCAAAAAAATCATGTAACTTGTTTTATTATGTTTCCTTTATTTTGGTCATCTAGAACCAAACTTGAAATATCTCTGAGGTATGCCTGTGCCTCTACACACACAAGTAAAATGACCATAAGTCCGTAATGGATACATGACACATATCTGTAGAATATGAAATTTAATTGTCATACCTTTAAAAATAAAAATGGTGCTGCAGGGGATGATTGTATATAGTGGCAAAGGATTTAAAATTGAACCATTAATACCAAAGGAACCCAAATTTCTGATAGGCATTTGCTTAACACAAAATGTTTAGATGAACACAGCGTAAGAAAACCATCTTTCTGGGGAGGAAGGAGCAGTCACTGGCTGTACGGAATGAATACGGAACTTGTGATGACTAAGGAGATACGGCCACAGATGAAAATGAGTAAGCAGGTCCATCCTAATTTGTTCACTTACCATTCACTTATTTATCTAATAAACTTTTATTGATAAGCCTCAATGTCAAACATTATGTTTGCATTGTGGATACAAAAGTAAATAAAAATGTCCTAGGTTAGCTGTTCAGCCCAAGAGTCAGCAAACTCTGGCCAAAGGGCCAAATCTGACTCAACATCTGTTTTTTTTAAAATAAAGTTTTATTGAAACACAGTCAGGCCAATTCATGTATTGACTGTGGCTCCTTCCCCTTTATAACTAGAGTTTACTATTTCTGAAAGAGACTGTATGTTTTGCAAAGCCAAAAGACTTATTAGTGTCATCTATCTCTTCATGGAAAATGTTTGTTGACCTTGATTTAAAAGTCACCAAGATACACTGGAGACACTGCCACGTGAGGTAAGGACAGAGTTCCATGGAAGATAACTCGTTCTTGGAAAGTCAAGAAAGGCCTCTTTGGAACCATAAAGGCAAAGACCAGGTATCTCTTGTTTGCTGTTGTGTTACAAATGCCTGAATGGTGCCTGGAACATTGTAGGTGCTCAGTAAATATTTGTTGAATGAATAAACAAAAGGACATTCCCCCGGAAGTGAGACTGAAAGGGAGATTGTTCTGCATGGGTACACCACAGGCAATTACTTTGAAGCAAGAGAGACCCAGACCCTGGGGAGCAGGAGCAGCTCAGCTGGAATGAATATGGAGTTTAGGAGGAGTATTAGGGAGGAAGATGGAAATAAGACTGGAAGTAGGATTTAGACAGGCAGGGCCACTTAAGCCTCACTATGGAGTGAAGTCTATTTGGAAGGCCACAGAGGCCCAGTGGTAAGTTTTAGGCAGGACAAATACAAGTTCTGAGTGTTGCTTCAGAATGACCACTTGGACTGTTCTGGCCTGGGCCAGGGAGCGCTGCTAAGAGCTCTGGCGGAAATGGGAGGTCCCACGTGTAGATAGCGGTATTGGGAACAGGATCAATAGACCTCTTTGAGAGAGACAGAGGTAGGAAGTAGAATTGACTGGAGTTGAGGACTGAATGTTGGTGGATGGGGGATCAGAGAAAGTGAGGGGTGAAGATGATGGGAAGGAGGGCAGAGTTAGCACAGGCCATTTGTGAAGGAACTGGGGAACGCCGGACAATTGTTGAAGGCAGGTAGAGGGAGGCTTATTTCCTCCTCTTCTCTTCTCTCCTTTCCCCTCCTCTCCTCTCCTCTTTTCTTGTCTTGTCTTCTCCTCTCTTCCCTCCCCGCCCCTTGCTAGCTCTCTCACATTAAGAGACGTTTGATTATGCTTAAACATTCCCTGGGAAGAAACAATATTTTAATTTTAATAAATCACCAAGAAAAGTTGGCTTCTGTAGATGACTTCACAAATTTTATCTCATTAGAAAAAGAAATTCAGTAACCCAACCTGTTCTTTCTTTTTTTACTTAGTTTCCAAGAAGCTTAGAATCAAATTCAGTTCCCCCCAGATGACTGGTAGTATTTACTACCACTTCCTTCACCTGCTTTCTGTTCTGTTTTATAGCTCCGTGTCTTGTTTTTAAGTAATAATTATTGGGAGAATTTACAAGGACTTTCTCACTTGATGGCTCAGCACCGTCCTCTGTCCAGCTGAATGACAGGCACTGTGGTGAGTAAACAGCACAGCTGCTTCTCTTGCAGGTTCGTTGAGACTGGCATTAACCCAGGTAGCAGGAGACTGGCTTCCCACCATCTTAGAGCTACTGCACCAGCCCTAGTCTCCTTAGGGCACTTTAAAAAAAAAAATGTAAGCAAGAAAGAAGTCTCTAACTTGTTTCAGACATTATTATTTTGGGTCTCTGTTAGAACAGCTAACCTGTAGCCTAACTGATAGAGACAACCAGACTGCGGGTCTAACATTATGTAAAAACCTGCTACCCACAAGGCACAGTGAGCAGGTGAAGTAGACATGACCTTGGTCTCAGGGAGCCCGGTCCAGGACAAAAGACGACAGGTGCAAATTTCTGTGATGCAAGAAAAGTGAGACTGAGTGCTCTAAGACAAGCAGAGGGCCAGTCCTACAGACTCAGAGGAAAGAATCATTATTAGCTTTATGAAAGAGACAATATTTGAACTTCAAAGATAGCTAAACTTGTGGCACAGGGAAATGGATACCTGAATCTTTTAGGCACAGGGGATTCTACTTTTCATTCAGATTTTAGATTCCAATTATTCTGAAAATATGAAAATATTCTGAAAATGGAAAATTTCTGGGCTTTTCTCTCCTCCCTTTAATAGGACAAATTAATATTGTGAAAATATGACAAAAATGTTTCAGATATTTTAGAGAATCAGTTTTTTTCCAAGTCTCTTATCCCCTCCCCGCATTTACAAAGAGGCCCTTGATTTGTTCATTCAAAGCTTTTGAAGGATTAATTAAATCATTTCTGCAAAGTAAGTTTCTAAGCAGTGTTTTCTGGGCTTATTTTGAATGACTAAACATACATAAAGACACTGAAACTGCATACCTTTAAAAAATATCTATATGCAAATTTTTTTACTAATGCACACAGGCCTCACTTCCACTCAGTTTTCCTTGAGGAAAGAAATGAATCTTATGTTTTCTCTTTCATTGCTTCGCAGTGCCTAGTAAAGTGGTGAGCCCAAGAGGAGCACTCAGCAAGTATTGCTTTGAACGGAAATAGAAGAATTTTTTAAATTTTTAAAAAAGAATTTTAATTCACACATAGTAATTATCTATACATATGGAATACAGTGTGACATTTTGATACATGCACACAATATGTACTGCTTAGGTCAGACTATCTTGCAATATACAATTTGTCATCAACCATAGTTGCTCTTCTGTGCTGTGGGGTTTTAGAAATCATTCAAACTGCACTCCTAGAATTGCAAAATTTGTGACTATGATGGAGGACAGTGGGGTCGGGAGGTAAGGGGGCCCTGCACAAGAAGCCAGAGGCTGGAAGAAAAGGCCCAGTGTAGGAACGTGGGAACCTTTGGGACAGTGCACCAGATCCTGACAGGAGAGCCCCAATCTCTTCCCTCCTACCCCCATCCCAGGAAAGAAGTAGAGACCTGAAGGAAAGCGCCTTTGGTAAAGGGGGCAAGGCCACTGGGGTCTAGAGCTGGCTGTAGCTCTCTAGTGTTTTTCCAAGTCAGCTAATCCTTGTTTCCAATCTTTGTGGGTTTTTTTTTGGGGGGGGTGTTATTATAAGTATAAAAGAATCCTATGTATCTTTCGATACTCAGATTCATACTGTGTTCCTACCTCAGAAACTAAATGCATGAAAAATATAAAGTAATTGAACAAAGTCACATTTCAAAATTCCAAGGCTTGAAAATGTAAATCTTCTTTGTGAAGGGACAAAACCATTAAAGTTTGGGGTTCTCCTGACTTCTCAGAATATCCGGATATGATCTCCTTAGCTTCTCCCTCTCCGGCGATTGAAGGGATGAAAGCCTGCCAGGCAGAATCCCACAGGAAGGAGAGTCAGCACCAAAGAGTTACAATTCCCGTGGGCTTGTGAAGCAGGCAGAGATAAAGAGGGAAACTGAGGAAGCAAGATGGTGACTCCAGGCTGGTGTGGATCAAAGGGCGTTCTTGTTGGGTGATAGTGAGAACACCAAGGTTCTTAATGCCAGCAGCTCTAAATGGTCGACTTGAAACTCTCTAGTATATTAGAAACCAAGTATATTCATTAGGAAAACTTCTTAAAATTAATTTCTTGTTAGAGTGATTGATGTGTACTACTTATGCATAACAATGAGTTTCACTGTGACATTTCCATATGTGCATAGGTTGCGCTTTGATTATATTCACCCTCCCAACTTCCGTCTCCTATCCTCCATGAGGAAAACTTTTGACAGTGGAAGCAAAATACTGAACTGAGAATCTTGTTCTGATCCAAACTCTAAACTTTCATGGAACTTTTAAGACAGTTATCTCCCTTTTGGGCCTCAGTTTCTTTATCTACAATGTGAGGAATCTGCCAAGGCTATCAACTTGTGCCTCTTTTTAAAAGTGTTAAGATGATAGTATACATTTCTAAGGGAATTTTGACTTTTCTGATTGCAATATACTCTACCAGTAACTTCTTTATAATCCTGAAGGACTCTGTTTTCTTTTGCCTCTTTTAACACCTAAGAATTGGACAAATTATTCAGTTCACTCCCATTTAATGATTCAAGTCCTACAATCACCAAGAGAAGTGTTATAGAACATTGCTTTATTTCCCACAGTTGGAAGGAAAAATTGCCTTATATGCTTCTCAAAAACAATATTTGTTTGCACTACTCTAGAAATGCTCATTCGATTAAAATCGAGTTTCAATTTTCCTGAACTCACTCTCGCATCATTCGATAAGCTATCTCTAACTTGGCCCAGAGATTTCTTGTTATGTGGGGCCATCAGTATAGATTACTATGGTTCAAACACAATTGTTTTAGTCTTAAACTCTTGGAATAGCCTATTAATCCGTTTGTCTTCTCCACACCCCATTACCCTTCTAACTCCGTTCTCCGCATAGCAGTCAGGTCTCCCCAGTGAGCCCTTTGAAACCCAAGTGACATCATGAGGAAAACCCTGAGCCTTCCGGTGACTCCCCCTCCCACCCAGACTGAGACACACAGTCCCTGCTGGGCCCCACTGCTTCCCCCGCTGACACTTTGGCCTCATTTCACACTCTGCTCCAGCCACCTCGGCCTCCTCGCTGCTCCCTGGACGCCCAAGCGTATACCACGGCAGACCTCGGCCCGGTGTCCTCTGCAGGCCCCCTCTTCCTCTGCTGGCTACAGATGCGACTCCTTCACATCTCAGCACAAATGCCACCTCTACCAAGCAGCACTTCCTTTCCCCCAAGCTCTTTATCTCCCTTCTCTTAGTGTATTCTTATGCAGAACATTTATTCCCCCCTGTTATATTTCTCATTGCTTTTTCTTTCGTTTTCTCCCACTAAAATATAAGCTCTATAAGTTCAGAGATTTTTATGTTTTATTCATTCAATTCTTGTGTCCAGTGCTTAGAAGTGCATGTGTGGCATACAGTGAGATACTGTCTTAAAAAAAAAAAAAAAAAAATGAATGGCCAGGGATGTAGTTCAGCTCACTCTGGATTCAATCCCCAGTGCCACTACACATACACACAAAAAAACCTTACAAAATTGTAAATCATTTACATAGAACTGTATTACTTTTTGTACACTGTCTGATGGAATGATTCAAATTGGGAAAAAAATATTTTTCTCTGACATGCAAACAATGGTCATTAAAAAATCCACAGTCTTGCTGGGCAGGGTGGTACATACCTGTAATCCCAGGCTGAGGCAGGAGGATTGCCATGAGTTTGAGGCCAGCCTGAGCTACATAATCAGCTCAAGTCCAGCCTGGAATGCATAGCAAGACTTGGTCTCAAAAAGAAAAAAAAAAAAGAAAGAAAGAAAGAAAGAAAGAAAGAAAGAAAGAAAGAAAGAAAGAAAGAAAGAAAGAAAAGAAAAAGAAAATTCACATTCTCTCTGAGGTTATCACCAAGCATGGCAACCTTCAGCACTCCTGAAGGTTGGCAGAGAAGTCCACAGAACAATGTCCAGGAGACCTGAGGGCCTGGAAGACCTGTCCTGTCTACACCCCCATGGGGCCATTTCTACCAAGATGTAGAGTCCAGATTACCAGTGCTTTCCTCCTGGGTAAATTAATCAATTTCACAGACACAGATGCTATTTGACTCCAAAACAGTGACTATACTGATGTGAACATTTTTCTTTAGATTATAAGGCCATCATGCCACATTATCTTAATTTTATGAGTGTTCCATTATCAGATGGTTTGGCTCAAGCAGGCGATATTCCTAGTTAGCTGGCTGAGACCTTGGGGGTATCAGAGATGTACACAGAGAAAGAGCTCTGGGAACAGGGCCCGGAGCCTTGGTAGATTTCAAATCCATGCTCAACCACTGTGTGCTGGGTAAGCTTAAGCATACCACTTAACTTCTCCAGACCACAATCTTTTCTTCTGCAAAATATGAGTCACGAAAATCCCTGCCTAGCCACCTCACAGCATAAAATAAGCAATGTGAGAGTTTCTCAAAGCATATAAGACCCCATGCAAATTGCTCAATAAGTGACTAAAAGCCATTAACCTGGTCCTTTGACAGATTCCTGAAAAGATTAGAGGTCACGTCTGGCAGACAATCTCACCGAGTCTTCCCATTACCAAGAGACTGAAACCAGGGGAGGAAGAAATTTGGTTTTATAATATCTGATTTCAGGAGCTATTCTTGGGGATTTGTTATTAATCCAACCACACACTTACTGAGGAAGATGTGAACTTCAGATTCTGAGGGAGATATTAGGCCTAAATATTACCCAAGTCATGTTGTCAAAGTACTAGTGGGATAGTGTGGAAGACACACACATACACACACACACATATATGAAATAGGATAGTACTTGTTTTGGGACTTTGTAAACTGCGAATTGCCATCCAACAATCAGTTCCTTTTTCCCTTTCTTCTTCCCCGTGCTTTCTTTTCCTCTGCTTCTTCCTTTTTCCCCCTCTTGCTACTTCTCCTTTTCTCAATTCTCTCTTTATTTTCATAGGAGCTCTGCTGTGTATCACTGAGACATTCTCATAATTACCTGATCTAATTCCATCATTAAAGGGACAGTGCAGTAAGTGTATTTATCTAAAAATTTATCCAGAAGTTGAGAGGGAGGCTCTGTGACTGTGCATTCTGTGTTGGTCATTAAAGTGAGGGTCCCGTGTGTTTCCTTATCACACCACCTGATGGTTTAGAGTTCCTGGTAGACCCAACTCTTGCCTGATTTAGATGGCATTTTTTTCTAGTTTGCTGGGATACAAAGGATGGAGGATGGAATCAGGTGAATAGTTACCTTTTATTTCCTAAAAGTATGAATATAGCCAAGGAAAAATAGTTATTTAGAACCAAAATATGAAGTGCCCAAATTTCAAATTAATTAGCATTTATGAATCAAAATAGATACTCACAACTTCATGTCCCCAGGCAAACTGGTTCCCTGGAACTTGTGATAGAATATCAAGGCAAAAGGTAAGTTAGAAATCAGATTCTGTGATGTCTTTTTTCTTTTCAGATGGCAAACTGAGTACCAGAAAGTAGAGAATTCTGACATCATATTGAGTTTACAACAGTAAGTGTAGAACCCAAATCTCTTCATTCCCATTTTTTTCTTTTCCTACACTCCATGGGCAAGCCCCCAGGTCAATGGGCTGGACAATGTTTCTATAAGCCCTGCTTTCTCTTTATCGCATTTCCCCGCTTTTGATATTTCCTCTCCCCCAACACGCACAACTTTCTTTCTGAATCAGGTCCCAACAGCCAAGACTGCCACAAGGCCATCAAAGCCAGAGCTGGATTTATGTATAAGCCATCTTACCCAAGTGCCCAGCGCTCTACACTGCTTTCCCCACAGTAAGCACTGTCTCTTTTCATTTTCACAAAACCCTCCAAGGTGTCATTATTTTATCTCACAGACTAACCAGTGGAAGCTCAGAGAACTATGTTCCTTGCCCTATGTCACACGACTAGAAAGCAGTAGGACCAGGATTTAAATTACATCTATCTAGTGCCAGAGTGGGTTATTGCCATCTTGCCCCTTCAGCATAGCCCCGACCTTGGGAAAGGGATCATGGTGGTTTAAGTTAATTCCAAGGGGGTAATTATTCCTGGCTCTTCTACTGGAGGAGGTGGAGATGTGATCCTAGACTACTGAACATTTCTATAAACCAGAACTACATACTAAGTGGTGAGAACTAGGGCAAGTCACTTTATGCCCCCTCAGGTAGGATCAAGGATAATGCCTCCCTAACAGAGCTGTGAAAATTAACAGTGAGGCCAGATAAAGCTTGAACATGCACCAAGTGCTCTGTCAAGGACCCTATGACTACACATATTACGTTTCAATAAGTGACTCATGCTTTTCTTAATCCAAATGTTAATTATGATATTATTTACATTATGTTATTAGAATCTTTTTCAAATACATTGATCAAATGGGTAGTCTATGTAGAATAAATGCATCAATGATTAAAATAATTTTATTGGATTTTTATGTCTGTACTTTTACCAAAAGAAAGTTGATTTATAACTTATAATGTTATCATCCCATGCCTTTTATCTAAACAAAAAAAAATTATTGTCATTTTAAAGAACACTTATTGAAGGCTAGGCATAGTGGCACATGCCTATAATCCTAGCATCGGGCAGGCTGTGGCAGGAGGATTGCTGCAAGTTTGAGGCCATCCTAGGCCACATGGTGAGTTCAAGACTAGCCTGGACTACATAGTGAGACCACTGAGCACATGTAAGGGACTGGGATAATTCCATTCCCCACCATCTCATTTGTTCTTCAAGGGGTAGATACTATTCCTATCTCCATTTTATAGATAAGGAAACCAAAGCCCAAAGTGTCTGAGTACCCTGACTAAAGTCACATAACTATTAAGTGAAAAAGACAATGTAGATGAATAAATCAATATTTTATATTGCCTTCTACCAAAATAAAACTTTCAAAAGGTTTTGAGGGACTTACAGTCAAGATATTCAGCACAAATGAATTTGTGAATGTGTGTGAGACAGACAGAGAGACAGAGAGAGAGAAAGAGAGAGAGAGAGAGAGAGAGAGAGAGAGGCATAAGAAAATTTAATCTAATGGAAACCACTAAAATGGAAGGGAGAACATACGTCTGCCCTCATGTAAGAGAGATATTTGCACAGCTCCTAAATGAATGCATTTACGAAATGACTGATCATTTATTATGTGCAAGGACAAATGTTCAGCTTTAGGCAACACAGAACACATAGTCATAGAGCCTCCCACTTGGACCTCACAAACTTCTAGAGAAATTTTTAGATAAATACACTTAAATTACTTCGTGTAAATAATTTGCACTTCGGTAAATTGTCTCTGGGGTGTGCTAAAAAAAAAAAAAAAACAACTGGCCTTTATCCAAACTGCCCTTTCATGCGGCTGCTTAAGGAAAGGAATAAAGAAGAGCGTGCAATTGGGGGAATATGAGAATAAGATTTGGAGCAGAAGATGAATTACTTAAAGTGGGCAAGACTTTGGGACGTAGAATACTTTTATCTTCAGTGCAACTTGGAGCTCTTTCCAAAAAACAAAATCCGATGTCCTGAAAGCTGAATAAAGCAAACCGGGGCTCTGATTCCCCAACATTCAGATTAAGAGCCCAACTCCTCTGTGGAGGAGGATCAAGAGACTGGATTTCCGCTATAAATAACCCCAGAATTTAGTCAATAACAATGTCTTTTGAAGCCTTTTAAGAAACCTGGGATGAGGCCAAAGAAACGGTACCCAGTAGGCCAAGCCAGAAGAGTAGAAAAATATCTACAGCCGATTTCATTTTGTACAGCACTTACTGCTGCAAATCACAGCAAAGGGGAACAGCCAGTGGTAGCAAAGGCATCAGAAGCTGGAGCGCCCTGTAATTAAAATGTCTCTACTCTGCCACTCAGGCCACAGGTGTCAAGGTCCCTCTTGAAACACACTTGTTCCTCCTACTCCAACCTCAGAAAATAGAAAGACTCTTGGAATAAGAAAATAGAAAATTCACATCCCAGCCCATTCAAGTACTAGCCATGGCCACAGTCAAGTTATCTGACCTTTGCATGTGAATTTCTTCACTAGTAACACAGGGCTCTTCTCTACCAGGAAGCCTTCTTCATAGGGCCACGCATTCAGTCAATAGGTACAACGGATGTTAAAAGAAATCAGGAGGCAGTCGTTTCCCAAGCATGAAAGAATAAATTCTTAAAATCTGAAAAGTGACAATGCATATGCACATACCCATCCACAATTGAAAACAAAATGAAACTAGAAAATGATGCACACAAATCCCACAGAAATACTCTTGGACTGAACACCAAATTTCTTGCCTGGTTTTTACAGGACTCTCCAAGATATATTCAACCTCTTTCTCTAGGAATTTCTCAGCCTATCCATTTGTGTCTCTTGTATTCCTGTCACTTTAATTGCCCAGTGACTCAGAAGCCCAGAATATGAGCTTGCTCATTAATCCCTCCATTTGTTTGTTTCCTATTTCTACTTCCCGGAGTGCCTGTCCCCTCCATGTCTGCATGTCCCAACCTGTTCAAATGCAGCCTCCTCCAAAAGAAGGAGACTTCCTTGATTTCCCCTACTGTCCATCATCTCTACCATCATCTGAGCTCCTCTGGCATTTTTATTTGTATCTCATATTCTAATAATTTATCTGCTCATTAGTTTGTTGGTTCCTTGAGAACGAGGATTATTCTGATTTGTCTTGGTTCCACTTACCAAGCAACAATAGCAGTTGATTGATAACATTAGTGACCAATTAACATGTGTGATCTTTAATCCTCACATTTAGCCATGAGGAAACAGCGGCTCAAAGAGGTTAAGAAAGTTGCCCAAGTTCACGGCTGTTAGGTGGCGAAATCAAGTTGGAAGCCAGGGATTTCCAGTTCCAATTCTTAACACTCACATCTCCACTTATTGTATGTGTTCAAGCACAGGAAGTGCTCCATAAAGGTCTGTTAACTGAATGCATGATCAAAGAGATGAATGAAGAAAATTTGAGTCTTCAAGGAAGAATGTTCTCACTCCAGGCACAGAATCTCGCAGCCCCTTCCAGGTTGTGGTCACTAACTGGATATTCACTGAGTTCATGACAAAAGGAATTAGTACTAGAGCAGATGTCTGGGAAACCACAGAGTCCAGAAAGTCCTCAAAGGGGAGTCATCCACTCCACGTTTATTAACAGGCTGCTATGTACTAGACAGGTGGTATAGGAATAAAGAATACATCAGACAGGAGTCCTGTTCTTTGGGGGCCTTACATTTCAGCAAGATGGGAATTGATTGGTGTTTCCCAAGTCTAGGAAGGAGTAGATCTTGTTGGCATAGTAAATATTATTCGAGCTCAGGGAATGATGAACAAAACATTCAGAGGTGAGCAGTAAAGGAAGCCCAGTTCTGAGCATGAATAAGCTTCCCCTGAAAGAGGAAATTGAGCTGAAGATCATGAAGAATAGCTAGATGACTCACCCATCAAAATAGGAAGCTCTATCTGGTAAAGAAGATGGTGGCAGAAACCACAAAGATCCCGCTCAAACACTTCACACACTGTGGACTTGCGCCATGGGCTACTATCTGGGCATGATCTGCCCACCAGCCAGGAGTCATTGGAGGCAGCACAGCTCTGTGTTAGGTGTCCCCAGGCCCTGAAGTCACTCCCTAGCTCTGAACAAGGCTCCCTCACATCACAGCTGGGTGAACTTGGGCATTTGTAAAAATGGAGACAATAAGTTTCTATTTCACAAAGCTGTTGTAATGACCAAAGAGTTAATACCAGTGAACTCCCTGGCTTATAGTAAGTGCTATAGTAAGTACTCATTAAAAGTTATCTACTTTTAAACTGAGAGTGGTGGTGCATGCCTGTAATCCCAGCACTTGGGAGACTGGAGCAGGAAGATTGAAGAGTTCAAGGCCAGCCTGGACCATACAGTGAGACCTTGTCTCAAACAAAGACAGCTACTTTTGTTTTGCTTCTATCCCTGACTCTGTATTTTTAAAACGAAGTATCCTCAGTGAATTTTAGGAAAAGAAGCTTACATTTCCTTTGGACATAAAATAAGACTGTAGCTCACACACATTACATTTTATAGCAACCTTATTGACAAGACTGAGAGATCTTCCATCAGCCCAGAGAGGGGCTTCTCTGAACTGCCATATAATATAATTGTCCTCTGCATCAGAGCTCCAAATGGACCATTATGTTCTACGTTTATGGACTCCCACCCCAAACTTTAAAAGTAGCCATAGAATTATTCTACCACAATCACACAGTCACATTTTATTTTACTTATAAGACCACTGAACCTATCAGAACAATGATCTACTTTTGCTATATAAAAATACTACTCTAACCTCAAAAGTAGATATTTCTTTACTAAGGTAATTCTAATTTGATTCTTGTTTAAAACATGATTTAAAACATCAAGATGTACATTTTAAATAGACATGCATTAAAGAAAAAACTGATTTTTATTCAAAGAATTCATAACCAAATATTGGACCTAGCTCTTGCAAACACATAAAAATGTTCTGATTTTAAATTCTGAAGATAGTTGATTAATATAAATATGTGTTAATACAAACAATGATTTTTTTTCAAATTATGAACAAAACTTTCTGAACATTACTGTTTCTATTTATTTATTTATGTTCAAACATCATACATAGCATCTCACCACCAGATTTCTAGGATCTTAGTTTGTCTTATTTTCTATAAGATGCATTAAATGTGAAGAACACAACAATAAACAGGGGAGATACTACCAAAATTGGCTGATAAGATGTCCAAGTCAAGTAATTTGAAAAAAACATTGCAAGTTTACTCCACACACAGCAACAACCATATAAAATGTATGGGTTTGTAGGTGAGTGGAGCACAGAGCAGGTTTGAGGTAATCTAGGAAAGACAGGTAGCCATGGTGAAAATAGGATAGGTTCTGGAGCCAGGAAGACCAAGCTGCAGTGCTGTCTCTGCCTTATTGGTCATGTGTCTTCTGACCCTCAGCTTATTCACATGAAAAGCAATCATAATACACGGAGCTTGCATAGAGATCATTAGAAAGATGAGAGATAGTCAGGTGTGGAAAATGCTTGGAACATAGCACATGCTCAATAACTAGCAGTTCTTATGATGGGGATAATTTTTATATGCTTTCATGCAGTGTTTGCTATTTATTTGTGGCTTACTGATATTTTAAGAGGCACGCTAGCAACCCATATTTCATAAGGTTGCCACCTGGGGACCCAAGAAAGAATGGCTCAATTTTCTATTCCATGAAACTTTCTATAGATCCTGCTCTATAGCTCATTAGCAAGACCATCACACCTTACACCTGCTCAGCATATTATAGTAGAGCAGGAGTTGGGGTACATGCTTCAGTTCTGGTTTCATCTCAGAAGGCATCTGTGACTTTGGATCAACTGCCAACCCTTTTTGAGTTTCAGTTTTCTAGTACTAATATAAGGAAATCAGTTATAATTTCTTCTAGGAAACTTCTAGCATATGGAAATAAATTTTATAGTTTTCTAACTTAAACATAGGTTCAAGATAAGAGAAAGGAAGAAACAAACAAAAAAAAATATATATATATACAGGGAGGTGCTGGGAGATGTTAATTGTCCATCTCATATCCCAAAATGTATGAATTTGGCCTGATTTTCACAGGAACCTTTAAAAGCTAAAATCAAATTAAGTCAGATATAGCTCCTTTCCTTATGACCAAAATTTGCTTCTCACATAAGCCTTCATCATCCATACCTAAATATTCTTTTGTAAATATTTCTCTAGTCCTGGCAATAGAGGAGCACAGTATGCAGCAGATTGTTTCGTTTGTTCATGCTGCTGACTGGAGACTTTCGTACAGGTTGGGAGTTGGGGTGTAGTCTTTGGTCATGGGCCCTATTTGCATCCACTGAAGTGACCAACCACACATAGCCCCAAATATCACTGGTAAGTGATTTCTCACTGTGATGAATCCTTTCCTATAATTAAGCCAGTATGTAAGCCCAAATTTAAACTGTCCCATTTCTAAATATGGCCAACCATCAACTGGGCCACCTTGGGAGGTTGAAAGTACTCTGTTCTAGAGATATTGAAGAAAAGGCTGAATGGACACTTTGGTAGTGGAGTTATATTACAGATTCAAATATGAAGTAATCACTTATTTTCCTCTAAACTCAACAGTTTTATAGTTCTCTCTTATCAGGCCAATTCTAAGGATATAAATAATGGGTTTTATATTTAGATTTTTCAAAATGAGTTGTCCAAACCTGTTAAAGAGAAGCTAACTCTGCACATTGGCTGAGTCTTTTCAGATTAATGACACCAAGATTCCAAGATTCTGAGCCATGGAGGTCTGGGTAATGCAACTTTATTAAACATAGATGGCAGCATTGTGGGGGGAAAAAAGAGTTCAGAGGCAACTAACGTGTCCAAACCTGGATTTGGCAAATAGAAAGGGGAAGGATCACCTTATTGGTATTTGCTGTGGTACCTGACAATTACCTGCCTTCTCACTTCTCCCTGGATCCTCTGAGGTTCACTGTATCCTGCTTGTGCCCAGCTCAGTGCCCGCAGCTCACCAGATTGTTCTATAGCTTAATCCAGTTCTTTTCTTGGCATGCTTCCTTGGCCAACTCAGAAGTTAAAAGGTTGCACTTCCTTAAAATACAGTATTTCCCAACAGAACCTGCATCAGTCAACCAATTCGTATAATTACGGCTGTCCTGCTCAAGGCTCAACACTGGGTAATGATCTCCGGCTTAGTTTTGTACAAGACTGGTCTTCCCTCGATCCAGCTGAGAATCAGCAATGAGAAAGGAGGTTCATGAGAATATCTGAAATGCAACAGGGACAACACTGTGGCAAATCAACCATAGCTGTACAAAAGGCAACACTCACAGCATCTCTCTGTGTCTGGTAAGGCTGTTGAATCTTGGTTTGAACTTGTGGGGTGTGGAGAATGACTCAGGAGTTAAAGAATGGCACAGTGAAGGAGCTACCGAAGAGGTTTCCTGCCCTAGCTCTTGCTTCTTTGACTCTTTAAAAGGCCATATGCCTCCTTGGACTCCCACGCCTTCCCCTGGGTAGGTGTTGATTTGCTGGCTGGATTAAGGAGCAGCACTGGCAGGCATGGCAGCTGAATGTGTGTGGATCAAAAAGGGTTCATAATCTTTGCAGGACTCGCCCACGATTGGCTGAACCCACGATTGGGAAGAGAGGCCCATCCCTAGAAGGACTGTGCCTGAAAGACCAGGTCTATGCTTGTTAATGCAGGGCAGGGTGTGAAAGCCTGGCTTGCTCTAGTGTTCGCTCTTGGGAGCCGCAAATGGGTGGTAGCATCACTAGTTGGAGCACAGTGCTCATGTTTTTGCTTCTGCTTGCTCCTGTCCGGGGTTGTTGTGACCTTGTTCTCTCTTTGAAGAAAGCTATTTGGCTCTAAACTACAGTAAGTCTCATTAACCATCATCCTTCCAAAGAATACGTTATCTCTCTCTTTCCACCCTCTTTCCTGCTCCTCTGCTCTCTCTTTTGGTTGTTTAGTCTATGTACATGTTTAAGCAGGGGATTTAAATGTTTGAGGTAATCACTAGAGAAGCCCAAACATAAGCTCTTTGGATCTGTTGGTGAAAAAGAGGAAGTGATACTGACCACTGGTTGAGTGGTGACATCAAAGAGAAATCTGTGTTCTCTTCCCTACAGTGTGGCTAGGATTTTTTTTTTTTTTTCACTCCAAGAAGAGGATTAAATAACAGAGCTTTCCAGGAAAAGAATAATTTATTTTTCCTCTTCCCACTGTCCTTTTCAAACCATTCAGAAATATAAACATTTTAGACCTGGCAACCAATTTCATTGTGTGGAGAAGACTAATTTCATTGAGAATTAATTCTAGACATATAGTTAATTAAAATAATAATATTCAAATGTTTTTATATTCACCCTGTTGGCCTCAAAATAATACAGTAGGGTTTGAAAGTACAAGCATGAATATTACCCCCATCTTTTTATGGGAGAAATCAGAGGCAAGAAGTGAAATGCTTTGCCTAAAGCCGTAAAACTGATAGATAAAAGCATCAAAATATAGTCTCCAATTTTTTGACTTACTGTGTTTTTACCCATACCTTGCTTACACTGCCCATGCAATAATCTTTTAAAAGTAAATTCTCAGATTGTAGATGTCCATGAAGTTACTAAAAAGCCTAAGAAAAATAGGTACTTAAAAAAGCACGGCCTCATCCTTCTTTCTCTACTGTATCTAAGTATCAAGGGAAAGGATTATTTTAAGACAGCTTTGAAAATTCACTGGCTCACAATTACTTGGCTAATGCCAGTAATAAAATTCTGTATATCAAAACCACACTTTAAAATGTATTTCTTGGCTCGTTACTTATTTTAGCTGAGTGGCCAGTTATGTGTGAGCTTGACTGGTAGGAAGGTTTTCTGGAGCGACGGCCAGTTTTATGAGCTCTCTGTTGAGATCCAGGGAGTAACTGCAGGTGAGCTCATCTCTGTTACCAGTAGGAGTGAGAAGAGATAGGACGTGTACCAAGCCCACTGTCCAATTGCTAGTCTATCCTTTGATCACCTCTTGAATTGCTGCTGGAATCCTGAGGAGAGAAGTAATGGCTGGTGATCAGAATAGTGCTGTGGGCACTCCAGGGTTTTGAAGAAAGCGGATTGATTTAGTGTGCATGCCTATGAGAGAAATTTTTCAGTTCCTACCAAATAAGGCTAAGATTAAGGGCAATTTTTCCCCTCTCTTCCTTTCTTGATCATTATCTGGGTCATAAAATCAACCATGAGTGTGACTTCAGAGAGATCAAGCTGTGGTGAGGAGCACACAGCTAGGAGCGTGAAATCCTGGGTTCTCTCCAGGCTCTGTGTGATCGCTGACTTTATAAGCATCATTTATGAGGACCTGGACTACATAGTCTTTTGACACTTCAGAGCTTGATATTTTCTGATTTCATCTTCCTTGTCCCTTCCCATAATTAACTTTATAACTGCAGTGCTTCTAATACATCGAGTTTGTTTTTTTAAAGGAAAGAAATACTAGGTAAAGTAAGAAATAAATGAATAATAAATGTTAACAGATACATTTCTGGTTTAAATACCTGTCTGATGTACAAAATTAGAATGCAAGTAAATGAAAGTAAAAATAGAATCTCTTATAATCTCACCATTCAGAGATGTTCATTATGAACATTTCGGTGAGTTTCATTCCAGCATTTCATATATACACATATTTATTAACACTTTTCAATTGCTGTTACAATGGCTTTTTAGAACTTATTCCCACATACCTTTGACCTTGTATCAGTTGTGTAAGATCTAATTCTTATAATGAGTCCCTAATATCACTTGTGGTTCTACTTTCCTGATTGAGCTCCCACTAGTACAAAAAGCACTCCTAAATCTCCTAAGACATGTCAGGTCAGAGTCTTGGTACTGGTCTCTCCATCTAGATACCCCAAGACAGATTTTTGAAACATTGGACAGTATGTTCCAGAACAGCTTCTGGGTTTTAAAAAAACTCATTCATTTATTATTACCCTTAATATTTACTGAACATACACGCTACATGTCAGACACCATGCAAGGTAATTTATATGTATAATAATATTACTTAATCTTAGCTGCCTGGGGGTAAATATATCATGGTTTCCATTTATGGATGAGGAAACTGGGGTTTAGGCAAGTTACCTGGGCCAAAGTCAGTGGCTAATAAGTGGCAAAATCAAGATTCAAACACAAGCAGTTTTGTTCCAGAGTCCGCGTTCTGGATTCAAATTTAAGTTACTCCGTTAAGAAGGGCAAGGCATTTGTGGAAACAAAATTTAGATCCTGTCCAAACCCAATGACTTTCCAACTTACACAGAATAATAGAAAGGCCTTCCAGTACCCTAGGAGGGGTATATAAATGAAGTCATCTGTGTTCTGATCGTCCACTACCCTGCCCTCCTTTCTGCTCCAACCAGCCTCCGTGCCCTCCTCAAGCACTCCAGGCATTCTCTGGCTCAGGGCCTGGGCACTTGCAGTTCCCTCTGCCTGATGTTCTTACCCCAGATGTCCAAACTGTTTCCTCCTCCACCTTTTTTCAGTCTTTAATCAAATGTCACCTACTCAGTGAGGCCTTTCCCAGCCATCCAATCCCAAGTTGCATCTTTCCCTTCAGAAGCGTCCCATCCCTCTTACTTGTGATTTTTTTTTCTATTTCAGCATTTATTACCATCAAGAATACCATACATATTTACTGTTAAGTTTATTACGATTTCTTCTTCCTAGAAGAAAATTCCACAAGAGCAAATGGAGCACAATACCAGGCAGTTAGCAAATGTTTGGTTGAAGAAAGGGGTGGAATGTTTGGCCAAATGCCTCATGGAGGCCTTCATGGATTTGAGCTAAGCTCCTTGGTACAGAGAAGCTCTGAGCAAACACGAGCTGAGACAGGAGGTTCTGGAGAGATAGGGACGCAGAGAGAGGCCCAGTGGGGCCCAGTGGAGATGAGCGGGACTGGGCTCACCGATCCATTCTCCATTGGTGTTTATTTGCCAGACTTTATTTCCTCCACAATACCACTGACTGTCACTTAATATGTAACAAAAATCCCATGGCTATTGATACACTAAAAAGCACATAGGTGGAACTGGGAGTCCTTTTCCTGAATCTACAATGGGACACTGGACCAGCCACTTAACCTCTCTAACCCTCAGCTCGATCATCTGTGAGAGAAGGATAACCACACTGGCTCGCAGTTCTCACGAGCCTGTTGTGAAGATCAAATGAGGCATCAAATGGAAAAGTGCATCATCCTCCAAGTTGGACGACTGCAGTGAAGATTAGTAAAAGCATGAGCGTGTCAATGAAATCATTGCCTAGACTTGTATGCCAATTATCTACCTCAATGATACAAAAAGGGGGTGAAGGGTACCAAGTCAGTGACTAATTTAGAAAACCTTCATTTGGCTTTTGAATATGGGAGTGACGTGGGAAAAGAGATTGGAAGATGGATCTTCCTGAGGGTGACGCTAGTATCTAAATGAGGTTCTATTCATTCCCTGTGTACAAATTCTGGGGGTTATTTCTCCTTTCATCGCTATATACATTTGAAATTATTAGGATCCCCTTCTTTAGAGATAAGATGACTTGGGCTGAGATGGGTTAAATGACTTCCCCACAGTCACACAGGCATTTGGTGTCAGAGTGAGAAGAAACCATCTTTGTTTCAAGGTCTGATGCCTTTGCCCTAAGTTGCCTTTTCAGAGACATTGGTAAAACAATGAAGCACTGATGGGCCGAATATGGACATATTCAGTGGCTGAATATGGACAAGTGGGTAACACACAAGTCTAGAATGAGGATCAGACAGATAACAGACTGAGCTACTAGATACAATTCTGCAAATGAAAGGAAGGTCAGTGTACATCCAAACCTATGAATCCAACCCTGCTCAGTCCACTGACTTGTACCAGGAGTATTTTCTCTTAGTAGTGCATGAAAATAATATAGGAGAAACCTAGATTTCAACTTAAATTCTCAGTAAGAGAATAAGAATAATATAGCTGGGAGCAGTATCTACTGGTCTTTCTAGGCGTCAGATTTTTTTTAACCAGTGGTAAAATAAAGGATAAAATGTTTTTTAGATGACTGGCAATTCCAGTCTGGATTTTAACTTACTGGTGATACTTTTACAGCTACTTACCAGTTGCCTGTCACATAATAAATGTTCACTAAATATATACGTGCACTTCTATCTGACATGTGTGATAATGGTATGGCTTGGTAATCATGTGAGTTCATTTGGATGGATGATGGATGTACAGATGGAGGGATACACCAAGCTCAGATAGCCATAAAAAAAACACATATACACAATCTTAAATAAGTGATTTTTGTAGTTAAGAACCACATAGATTCAGAGCAAAGGAGGACAATTTTCTTTCTGTATGACTCACCAATTATAGAATGTTAGGGGTGAAAGAGGACTGGGTCATTGGGTACATTTAGCCATTTTAGATTACAAAATTGAGCAGCACAAAGGAGGGTTATGCAGTGAGTCAGAGGCAGGCTTTAAAACAAACAAAAAACAAAAACATTCCCTCCCTAGCCACCACTATTTTCAGTAGATGCTATGGAAACCTTCAGATATAGGTCTTTGCAAGGACGTAGATAATGTGGTGAGATGGTATAGGGTCAAGAACATGTGTTTGGATTTATTTAACCTTGTTTTGAACACTCCTCTTCTACTTATTGGCCCTTTGACCCAGGGAGGCTATTCACATTTAGAACCTCTGGCTCCTGACTTACCAAATGAAGATACGTGCCTCATACATCTCCTGTCAGAATAAAGTGAAATTGTGTTATAAAGGCTCAGCAGAGTCCTGGGTTCACAGTATTTTTCAACATTTCACTCTCCAGCAAAAAAAAAAAAAAAAAAAAATTCCTGGGCGTCTCATTTCTTGAGCACTCTTGAACAGTGCAAGAACCCTTGAGCAAGACTCACACTGCCTCTTCCCTGCTCATCTGTCACTTCCAGGTGTTGGCCAGATGACCTTGACATTTCCATTAAATGAGTCTGTCTAGGCCAAAGATGAGGCTAGCTGGGCAGTATATAAAACAATGTAGTCTCCACACATTGATGTTTACAAGCCATTCACTGCACTTCACTACATTAATCCTCAGAAGAATATCTGCAAAGGCAGCAGGTGCTATTGCCTCTTTCAGATAAGCAAACCAAGGCAAGAGGCACAGAGAGAAATAATCACACACCTATGGTTTAGTAACTGGCACACGGGGAAGTCTCTTTCCAAACAGCACTCAAGAACGAGGTCTTCATTATACCCCTGGCTTTGAAAATGAGAGTAAACATCCCAATTTTCACTTCATCTATGCTCCCTTCTCTTGCACTAACAGCTTCAGTTATCTTATCTTTCGTTTCTGTTGTTCTCTTAAATGTTGTTCTGGGCTGAGGTCATGACTCTCCCTCCAATCTGCAAGACAAGAGGACGGATCACAGAGTCTTCCTTCTTCCCAGAATTAGCGTGCACAAACAAAGCTGATACTCAGGAATCCAGCCCTGGCTGCCCCTGGAGCTGGCTGTGAATTTTTACCTAGCTCTTACTTGATTGTCATTCTTTACATTTGATAGTGATTGTCACTGGATCCATGATAGAGCTGGCCCCTTTCTGTAGACACTGATTTATGGTCTCTTCGGAGGGCCTAGAACTGTACCCTGAGTACTGTGAGTACAATGGGTACTCACTGAGCTGGACATGGTGTTGCTACCGTGAGCCTAGGATTGCATCAAGTGTTTTAGCAATTGCTCCGAATCGCGAGCCAGGCTTGGGTATTACGGGCAGGCTTATTCCTAGCTTTCCCCACGTAGAACAAAGCCCAGTTTCAACTAATTCCTAATAATGCAATTAAATTTTTGGAAACAGAAGCCTGTTTTCATATTTAAATGTTGACTTTCACCACACAGCAGAGGTTGGCCAACTGCAAGAGTAAGTGGAGGATTTTGGCAAAGATATTGATTGGTATTTTCCACTGTCAAAGAGGCTACACGTGCTAATGCATAGGTATACTCCATCCCCGGGGGCTCCTAGGCACCGAAGAGAGGGTGCAACATGAAGCTGAAAACTGGCATGCCTCATAGGGAATCACTAGCTTTCTCAAAAAAGGAGGTCAAGTGGAGGCAGAATTTGAACCGTTTCTCCTTTTGAAATGCAATACCACCTACCTACCAAGGCCATTGTGGAAATGAAATTATAATACTTATGGAAGGATAGCACTGGGCTTTGCTCCGATTAGTGAACAAAATTGCATTTAATTATTAGTACCATGATGCAAGGAAAGACACTTGCAGGAAGTTAAAGTCAAACAAAGTTAAATGCCCAGTTTGTTTGTTTTTGTTGTTGTTGTTGTTTTGTTAAAACTGAATCCCTCAAATTCTTTTTTTTTTTTTGGTACTGGGAATCAAACTCAGGACCTTGTGCTTTCCAGGCAGGTGCTTGTTCTGCTGAGCTATATCCCCAGCCCTCTAAATGCTCAGTTTTTGATCTGCTTTCCAAAGCTAAGTAGTTCACTGGTCTCAATAAAATACCAAAGCATTAATAGGTCTATGCCCAATCTCTGTGCCATTTTCTCAGTTCTTCTCTTTTTCTGAAACACTCTTCCTCCCCTTGCTGCCTCTCCTTACCCTGTTTGTTGAAGTCATGCCCTTCATTCCTAAGGTGGTAGAACGTACTAGCTAAGAACAATGCCCAGATGGCTCGGATTCAAATCCAGCTCTTAGCTGCTCTTAGTTAGCCGTTTGATCTTGGTAAGTCCTTTTCTGTTTCACTTTAGAGTCCATAAAATGGGGATCTATATTTGAATGTCAGATTTTATAACACATCCATATTATGAGATTCTTGTAATAACTGAATAGATTAACAGATATAAAGTACTTAGAACGGTGTATACTAAGTGATACATAAATTGTGAGTTTTTGTTGTTTCCAAGCTATGCCTATTGTTTTGATGTCTATTATTTCAGAGGTATGTTCATTATTTGACCTTACTTTATTATATTATTCAAATCCCACACCTCCTCAGAACTCTTATTCTAAAGCAATCATGCTCTTATAGTCAACCAAAGTATATTGGTTGTAGCTTAGTGACAGCACTGGCCACTGCTGGTGTGTGTGCTTGTACCTTCCTTCTGCAGTACCCTTTGGTTGCTGTAGGACAGAGACTTCCTCTTCTACCTCTGTACACATTAAATATTTGTTGAATTGGATGGAAGGTATGCAAATGTATACAAATAAACCTACACATGTTGGAGGTACATAAACTAATAATACCTTCTATGTCATAATTTTTACTGAATGAAATTACAACTTTTTTCACTATTCCTGATATGGCTGTGGTGGTGCAGACCTGTAATCCCAGCACTCTGGGTGGCTGAGGCAGGAGGATCACAATTTCAAGCCCAGCCTGGGTGACTTAGCAAGACGCTGTCTCAAAATAAAAAGTAAAAAAGTGCTGGGGATGTAACTCAGTGAAAAGGTCCTGAGTCTCACCTCCAGTACTGTGTGTGTGTGTGTGTGTGAAAGAGAGAGACTCTGAAATGAGGGGCAGTGTGGTACCATGAACTACATCTACAGAATTATATCTCATAAAAGGACTTATTTTGATGTCAAATGTTGAGAATGTGTTGTGAAATGAGGACAGCACTGACCCTGCCAAAGAGAGACCTAGTCTCTGATCAGCACCTTTTCCACCACCTATTTCACTTCTTTGGGTCCCATTTGCATTATAAACTGAGAAATGAGTTTGAACTTGAATATCTTTAAGGACAATTTTATCTTTACTGTTTTTCAGTTCTTCAAATACTGCCTTTATGTTGATGAATCCCACATTTACATCTCTAAACTGACATCTCTTGAATACCCACCCAAGAGGCACCTTGACACCTCCCTCAGAGGCCTCTGCCTCAAACATACCATGCTCTAAACTGAGTTTGAACTATTACCTCTTCCAAAAAAAAGATTTTTTTTTTTGCTGTGTTTCTAACTCAGTGAATGAAAGCGTATTCATCTAGCTTCACAATCTAGAAATTGGGATTCATTTCTGATATCTCTCTCTCCTCCCCCCACTGCTGTTCAAATGATTACTGTGTGTGTATTTTGGGGGTTTTTGGGGTTTTTTTTGTTTGTTTTTTTGTTTTTTTGGTTTTTTGGTACTGAGGATTGAACCCAGGATGTTTATACTGAGCCACATTCCTAGGGTTTTTTTTTTTTGTTTGTTTGTTTTTTCTGAAACAGGGTCTCACTAAATTACTAAATTGCCTGGGCAAGGCTCAAACTTGCTGCGATCCTCCTGCCTCAGCTTCCCGGAGTGCTGGGATTACAGGCGTGCACCACCATGCCCGGCTTGATCTATTGTTAAAGCTTGTCAATTCCAACTTCAAAGCATGCCTCAAATATTTCTACACCTACCACCTATACCGCCACCTCCCTGGCCCAAACTCCTTTCTCTCTCACTAGCACTTCTACAATAGTCTCTTAAAGAACCTCTTGCCCCTTCCTTGCACATAATAGGAGGATTTTTTTAAAAAACATAAATCAGGTCATGTCACCACCCTGCATAAAAACCTCAAATGATTTCATGATGCACTCAGAATAAACTATAAATTCCTGTCCCTGGTCTAAGAACTATGTGATCTAACTCCTCCCAACTTTATCTTCTATCATGCTGGCCTCTTTCAGGTCATTGAACATTCCATAGTTTAATTCACTTTAAAACTGTTGTTTGACCTCTGTTCTTTCTGCTTGGCACACATTCCCCAACACTCTTTGGCCTGGCTAACCCAACCTCTTCTTTTAAATCTCAGCTTAAAGTTTACTCTGTACATCTGGGTAAATGATGTCTTTTCCCAGTTTCATACCACCTTATTTATCACCTGAATTTCAGTAACCATCATTTATTATAAAATACCTGTTTGTGGATATACTGGTGCAATATATGTCTACTCATCTAGAAATATAAGCTCCTTTAGAAATGGATCTGAATTGTTTTTATTTATGCAAAGTCTAGCACTGGGTAGTCCTCAAGTCATAACTGGTAGTTAAGTTTATAACTTTTGTGGTTGCATATTACTAAGATCTGAAGATATGAACACATGTTTACTTCATGCTGAAAAACTACAACCTAGTAGGTGATAAAATAAGGAAATATACTTGAATATGTCCTGGTTCTCTGCATTTTTCAGTTCTAAATGCTTAAATCTTATACCTCTCCTCAATTCTCTTACCGAACTGTCCCAGTGCTCAGGGTTATGAAGGGAAGCATCTTAGTATGCTATTCCTTTGCTTTGTTCCTTCCAGATATACTTAGCTTTGTGCCAGAATGTGGCTTCCACAAGAGTTACTGGGTGAAGTCTTGGAAGCAGGATGAGTGAAAAGGAAAAGAAAAAAGGGGGAGGGTCTGTTTAACCATGTAGGGGAGGTGGCTGTCCTCACTCTTGATGGCCATTACTTGGGGTTCTTGGTTTTGTCCTAGCTCACCTACTCTGGTGTAAGTCCAAGACTGAAGTTTTCATGCCATGTATATCAGTATTCTCTCTCTGCCACCTATAGAAACCCCAAAATAAATGAGCTTGGAGCTGGGAAAACTGGCAAGTATGAGCAGGTAGATTACCAGTTCTGGGAGGTCCCAGGCCATCACAGTCCACCACCAGCCCCTTTAGAACTTGCTGTGTGCACCTATACCTGTGGAGTCCTCTGGATTTTCTGTTCTATTCAGGTGACTATTGATATAATCTACAGAAAGCAGGAGATGCGCTTTTAAGTAGTTACTCTTTTATCTTTTTAATTCTAACAGACACACACTGTTTCATGTGCTTGCTTGTTCCCTCCCTCAGTTATGAGAGCAAAGCCCTCACTCCTTCCAGCACGTATGCTCGCTTTCCTCCCTCTGAAGGCCAGCTTGCTCAGAATCTCTTTTTATGTTCACTTCAACATTCATGGGACCCACTCTGCTTTTGTTGCAGAGGTAGAAGGGATAAATTTAGGGATTCTTTCACTAGGATGGAGTTAGACCAGGACTCTTCCTGTCATTCAGGCTTTTGGTGGACAGTTATCCTAAATCCTTAGTTTGATAATTCACCTATCATCTCAATTGCTTAAAAATCTTATAAAGAGTCATCTTGTTGGTCCTAGAAAACAGTCCTAATACATTTGGATTTTGCGTGTAGTTTTTTCTAAGACTGAAGTTAGCTCAAAATAACTGATTTATTTTTCCATTTGGGTGCAGGAGAGGGGTGGGGAAGGGCTAAGGTAAAATGAGGAGGGAGAAAGAGGAAGAAGGTACCAAAAAGGAGGATCTAATACTGTATTTCAGTTCCCACTACTGGAAAATGGTTCATTCCCAATTCTGCATTTTAAGAACAAAACGACTTTCTGATGATCTTTTTTATTCTCTTTGGATCAGTATGAATCCCTGGCTGCCATTTCTGTCTTCCAGTGCCTAGAGGGTTAACATATTTGGGGAAGTGAAATAATCATATTTAAGAATGGTTACAAAGTCAAGACAAGGTACTTCTTCAATGACATTGTTCCCCAGATGCAATCTGAGTCTTCAAATGTGTTACTAAATAACTTGATGACTTTACACAACTGTGATAGTTCACTCATTTGTTGATGCATTCAGTCATTCAACAACCACTTTGTATTGTGCATTCTAATTTTCAAAGCACTTTTCCTTCCATTGCACTTAACTCTCATGGGAATCTTCTGATGCACTCCCTTAAACAGAAATTACCATTTTAGAGAACAAGAAACTGAGACACACAGAATTTAGTCAGTTGTGGAACTTTAACTGGAACTCAGATCTTCAGATTTCACATCAAATTTTTTTGAGTTCTACCTACTTTCACCCAGTCAACATTTTCTAAATGAACATCATGTGTTGGACACAGTTTTAAGAAAACAGAAATGAAGCACCCCTTTCCCTGATAAGCTATTCGCTCATCAGGGAAAGGCAGAAATCAGGTGTTAGTGTGGAGTAGAGGAAAGTGCACGAGTCCCTGGGGAATGCTTAGGAGTCTGGTGTGGAAAATTGTGGTTTGAGATGAGTCTGGAAAGTAGAGGACTTGCCGTGCTTCATGTATTGATTCACAATCATGTCCTCAAGTCTTCTTCTGGCCTTTATTAACATCACTATTAATTCTTTTCTGTCCCATTTTCTTTTGAGCATTTTTAGTGCTTGTGCCTCCAAAAGGCAAGGTTGGTCTTAATGATTTCATGTTTAGACACTGAAAGCTGCTGAACTTCCAACTAATTCTAGTACTGCTAAATTTTGTCTGGCAGCATTATGCATGTATCATTGTACCTGACAGTTTGAATCTAGAATGTCCCACATATGTCCCCCCAGCCCCTTCCACTTCCTGTCTCTTTTGGCTTCTCAGCCATGTCATAAATGGTTTTTTGCTTCATCACATACTTCTGCCAGGATGTGCTGGCTCACTGCAGGCCCAAAGCAACAAAGCCAATCAATGATGGCTGAGATCTCTAAAATTGTGAGCCAGAACAAACCTTCTTTCTTTATAAATTGATTATCCAGGTATTTTTATAAGAATGGAAAGCTGACTAACAGAATATCCAACTTGTCCTTGCCTGACCAACTCCTGGCAGATGGGCCTACCCCTGAGGTAGGCTGGGCATTGCGGTCTAGGGTCACGGAAATTGGTCTGGATGCAGGGCTGGAACCTGAAAATACTACCTAGGGGTTGATGACACAAAGGTCTGGGGTGCCCATAGAGCTAAAGTGAATGTGGCCTTGGTTGAGTAGGCATCAAGATCGAGTAGGTGCACAGCTCCTGCTAGAGATGGTGTTGGGTTCTGGAGCCCACACTCTGGATGTCACAATGCTGGGTGGTCTGTCTATAGGGGTGCCTGTCAGATACTGGATACAAGAAGATACAAAAATCAGGGCCCAGGTTCTCTAAGAAGAGGATGGGCTGGCCGGTGAGATGGCTCAGTGGTTTAAGCGCCTGCCCGGCAAGCGCGAGGGCCTGAGTTCGACTCCTGGAACCCACATACGAAAAAGGGGCCGGTGATATCGCTCAGTGGCACGGACGCCTGCTGGCACGCGAGGTCCTGAGGTCGACCCCCCAGTACCCACACACACAAAAAAAAGAAGAGGATGGGCTGTCAAGAGTTAAGTGGGAGTCTAGGCTCGGAGCCCAATCCAGTGTTCATTCTTAGCTGCGAATCTGTCACCTGAATGCTGAGCTAACATAGCAATGGTGGTGTAGAGAGCTGAGGTTGTACGTGCACCAGTCTTTGCAGATCTTCCCACATTGGGTATTGGTTTTTCCTGGATGGTACATTGAGGTGGCTGGGTTACATTTTGTTCTAATCAATACTGGATCACTTAAAGAGGTTGAACCTGCTCTGGGAGGGACCCAATGCTTCTGAGGTCAGAGACCAGCCTCTACAGAGAAGCTGTGGAGTTTTACTGGGCTCAGAATCAGGACATTTGGCAGGTAATCCTGGCTCCAACACGATCTTCTGTGTAACTTAAAGCAAATTTCAGAAGCTTTCTGGATCTTTATTTCCTCAGTAGATGGTGTATCCCCTGGGGCTCAGGGTCCCATGTTTAGTCATAATTGTTGCCCCAGCATATAGCACAGTGTCTGCCCTACAAAAGACAGTTGTGTGTTTGAACAAGTAAGTACACGTGTGAATAGAATGAGCTGAGAATGAAGAATTATATCAGTAGTTTAAGGGAGACGAGGCTTATTGGACCTGTATTCCTTTCCTCCAGCCCTGTATCTGATGTCTACACCCATGCCCTTGTTTGAGAACCAGCAACCCAAATAATGATATACCTCCCAAAGTTCTTAACAGGTTGGTGATTCTCTGATGCTGAAATGCTGGGATTATTGTTTTTAATTTTTTTCCTCAGCATTCATTAGCCAAATATGTTATAAAATTTAAAAAAATAAATAAATTACTTGTTCACCTAAGACTACCCCAAGGAAGGTCTGTCTACCAGGACAGCATATGAGTAGCCTCATAGAGATAGCATAGTAACCGGGAAATCCTTTGACATTTCTGAATGCCGTGAAACATGAGAAAACAGATAATCACACTACCACCAAGGGGGCGAGAGACAGATCAAAGGGCTACTGAATCTACTTCATTTTGTTATTGTCAATGCACACAGAAAGGGTCACATTTTGCTGTTTCTTTTCTTGTTGTAGAGACGAGTGTCATCCAGAGTGAAAGAACCTCTTCATGAATGTGTGGGCAGCTCTCATTTTTGTTGTGGACCCTACAGTTCTGGGTGGCGCCAACTTTAAGTCAAATATTCATAACTGTGAATAATTATTTGCATTTAAAAGACATCATTTAGGGGTTTTCATGTAAGTGTGTGTGCATGTGATAGATGATAAATAATTATATTTTGGCAGATATAACAATAAAGGAGAGAAGTGGGGTATGGTGGTGCACACCTGTAATCCCAGTACTCTGGAGGCTGAGGCAGGAGGATTGTTGCAAGTTTGAGACCAGCCTGGGCTACAAAATGAGCTCAAGTCCAGCCTGAACTGCATAGTGAGACCCTGTCTCAAAAGGACAAAATAAATAAATAAATAAATAAAGGAGACAAATATCCACACTCTTACCGCCCTAAGACAGTCACTGCAAATATTTTTGTTAATTATGCATTCTTATTATATCTAGCCTATTTTCTATGAAGAACATTTTTAAACATAGTTGTGAATATGCTATACACACATGCACACACACATATATGTATATATATTAGGTGTATGTGTATATACACATCCTATTTCTATTTACTTTATAGGTCATACATATTTTTCAATTATATTTTTTCAGAATTAATTTTATTTTACTTTATTTAACCATTTATCTCCTGACACCCCTTCTCCCAACCCAGTCATAATGGGACATGTGCATTGTTCAAATATTTTGTTAGACAGAAGGTTAGGATGCATGTCTTTTTCCCTGCAATGTGGAATTATGCCTTGAAGATACATTCCTAGAAGTAGAATTACTGGGTCAAACAGCACAACCACATTTATGATCCTTGATACATGGACCCAAGTAGATCTCTGAAAAGAGATCATGTGAATTGATATCCTAGCCTCACTGCATTTCACCAATATAAGACATGGTTCAAAGATCTTATAAATACTTGGCAGAGAGGCTGGTAGGGGTGGGCAAGGTGAAGGGAACAGGGCAAAAAACACTTAAAACTCAGGTTCAGCATTAGAACTAAAAGCCATTGGGAACTGACAATGTGTTAGAAATCAGTGAAGCATTTTTAAAATTATAATGTATATCAATGTAGTAGCAGCTCTCCGTTGTACAAAAGTAGACACTGCAGCGAAATAAATGATTCAAGGTGGACTTGATGGGAATCAACTCCACCATTAATTTGTCAAGTGGTGTTCATAAGTCACTTCCCTCCCTGGACCATTCTCAACAGTAGAACCAGTGAGTTGAAAGATGAGGATAGAGGCTCTCAGGATTTAGACTATGAGGTTTTATGCAAATAATGAAGACAAATTTGTAGAGTGATGGGGTCTGATCCACGCTTCCTCTCTAGACACCTTCAGTTAAAATTCTGATGAGACTCCTCAGTTCCATTGGAGTTAAGCAATGAAATAGCAGACACTCTAGAAAGGGCACTTGGGTCTCCTGTAACCTCAGCAATGAATCCCCATGTTCCATGTGGACTGATGGCAAGATCTTTGAGGGCCTTCTTTCCACCAAGTTTCCATAGGGAAATGTTGATTATATGGATTGATGAAGTGGCTTGAGTCATCTACTCCCACAATGACATTTGGGCAGCCTTTGGCACCACCCTAGTGCTTTCCTGAAGGTTCATTACACAGATGGTGGCATTCAGAAACTAAATTGCTTTCAATTTAGTAAACTAAAAGAATGAGTGAGGTGCCCCTCTTTCCCTGACTCTGTGCAAGGAAAATGATTGAGTGGGAAGCAGGACTTTCAGAGGTTTTAGGAGGTTTCTGCTATTGAAAAAAAATTCCAAAACTTCCTATGTACATACTTTTTTCAACTTGCAGGCTTCATTTTAAAAACAGTTTTAGGTTAACAGAAAAATTGATAAAATGGTAGAGAGAACACTGCGGCCAGTTTCCCCTTATTAACATCTTAAATTAGTACATTTATGACAATAAAACAATTCTGACACATTATTAACTAAAGCCCATCATTGATTCAGTTTTGTTGAGGTTTACCTTATGTCTTTTTGTTCTGTGACCCCATCTGGGACACTACATTACATTGTCAGGTCTCCTTTGGCTATTGTTGGCCGTGGCAGATCCTCAGACTTTCCTTGTTCCTGATGACCTTGATGGTTTTCAGGATTGTTAATTGTTAGTCAAGTATTTTGTAGGATGCGCCTTTACTAGTATTTGTCTGAAGTTTTTCTCGTGCTTAGGTTAAGTATTATTAGGAGAAGACTGTCAATAGGATATACCATCAACACGATTTATCACTGTTGACTTTGATTGGCTGGCTGAGATGGGGTTTGTCAGGTTTTTATTTGTTAAGTCACTCTGCCCTTATTCCCTTTCCATAATGAACTCTTTGGAAAGATGTTACTATATCCAGCCCACAGTTGAGAGTAGGGATTTATGCTTCTCTTCTTAAGAGGACAGTGTCTATATAAATTACTTAGCTTCTTTTGCATGGATATTGGTCTCTTCTGGCCTATTTATTAATTTATTCCATGATGTATTTATATCAGTGTGGACTTGTGGATAGTTATTTTATACTCTGGGTTATAATCCAAAATATATTCTAGTTTGTTGCTCGGTTATTTCAGCTTTGGCCACTGGGAGTTCTTCAAGAGGCTCTCGTGTCTCCTTGACACCCCCACGATGTCATTTTGATTTCAGTAATTCCCTTCTGTATAGTGCTATATGACGTTCCAGTCTCATTTTGTATACTACCTGCCCAGTCTACTGAGCCATTTCTTCCAGGAAGCCTTGTTTCCTGTTACCAAGGAATGGCCCTGGACATTCAGATCTAAGCATGAGACATGCTTGCTGCTTGTCATTGCTTCTAAGCCAAATACATTTCAAACCTTACATTTTTAACACCAGCACACACATAATAATAATACAGGGGCCAGTGAGATGGCTCAGTGGCATAAGCGCCTGCCTGGCAAGCGTGAGGGCTTGAGTTTGACTCCCGGAACCCACATACGAAAAAAGGGCCGGTGATATCACTCAGCGGCACGGGCGCCTGCTGGCGCGCGAGGTCCTGAGGTTGACCCCCGGTACCTACAAAAAAAAAAAAAAAAGAATAATACAATTGTACTCTTCACCAGACAATTGTAGGTTTATGAACACACACTATTATATTGAATCACAATACCGTAAGACACTATGGCCCTGTACTGGAACTTGCAGGTAGTTCTTGTATTTGATGGTCTTCTTTCAGTCTTGTTCGTATACAACTCCGCTTGATATACAAACCCAGTGGAGATAATGTCAAAAATCTAAATTTGAGGCCTTTTCTGAATGTGATTCCACAGCAAATGACTGTTTTGTGAGACTGTCCATTATAACCCTCTTTCCATAATATACCATGTAATGATGATAGTGGATTTAGATCACAGCCATCAAAGTCCTGGGCCCAGCTCTGTGAGCGACAGTCCCTGTGGTGAGTGCTTTCTGTCTGAGCCTCTGTTTCCAAAGATATAACATCAGTAGTATTGGATTACACAAGGCTAAGGAGTCTCTCGGTTATAGGCTATCAGTGGCTTTACACTGTGGCAGTGTAATAGGCTTCACCCCTGCTTACACATAGGTAAAATATCCCAGGCAGTCTATGTAGAGGGAAGTCACTGCTAATAAACAGGAGTCACTTTGTTATTTTCTGAGGATGATGGGATCTCTTAACCTTAGATCATCAACAATCAGACCTTAAAAAATTTAGACCTTTCTTTTGAAAGAATGGAAGTTGAAAAGGTATAGAAAATATTGACAGAAAGTATTATTTCATGGCTTTCAAGTTTGGTCTGGCAGATCAAAACTGCCTGTATTTCTTATCCAGGATCTCTCTCCAGGTCCTCCCCTTCCTTTTGTCCCCCTTCTGTCCCGTCTTCAGAATGTTATGAAATATATTCCACATCCAAATGGAGCTAGTGGCATAAAGACTACCCAGTTAACAAGTATCATCCCCTTCCTATCACTGACTGGGACAGTTGCCAAAAAAAAAAAAAAAAGAAAAAAGAAAAAAAAATAGAAGAAGAACTATAGGGCAGAAAAGGCACCTGGGAAGTGTCACTTATGATTATGAATGGTGGAGATCAAAGGTACAAGGTCTTGAAAACCTGCCTCCTTTAACTCTTAACGTTTAAAATCTTTAATCAGCTTTTGGACTCAGCATAATCCCAGACTTTGGTCTCTAATTGGTTAAAAATTGATAGAGTGAGGATTCTAGGACCGCCTTCTTAAAAGTTTATATTTTAACCCCTTGCCCCACCCCCTGTACACAGATACACAGAGCTCCTCCTCACCCTCCCTAAATTATGTAAATATGTAAATGTGCGTCTAGATGTCCAGGCATAGAACTCAGAGCAGAAACGCACTCATCTAGGTCACGCCTCACATAGCTGAGGAAACTGAGTCCTCACAAGCAACTTCGCTCAACGTCCCATAAAAAGTTCCAGGCAGAGCTGTAATTAGAAACCAAGGGCTTTTTTGGCAACATATCCGTTTTTTTTTTTTTTTTTTCCTCCTCCCTTACGCTGCACTCCCTTGGAGTTAGGATTGTGTCCCTGTATGAACATAGGTTACATGGACCCTGACATGTAGGAAAACGCGCCGGGCCTCTGTCGTCTGACCTCAGGGAGCAGTTTAATGACTCGAATTTCAGGCAGCTGAAAGGTTTCTGCGGGTGGAGGTTGAAATAAACAAGAAAAGTCACTGTGGAGATGTGAATGGAAAAGTACCCAGCGCTCCCTCCCTGGGCACATTCTTCCGCTCTCCAGCTCTCCCTGCCATGGAGCCAGCACCAGATAGGCTTGTGCACGGTCAGGTGTACAGAGGGAGGTGTGGGGAAGAAGAAAGGGAAAAAAAAAAAAAAAAACTGCAGGCACTACACGCAAATCAAGTTTTTCCACTTCTAGCCTTAGGTAGTAGAGACAGCTAGGAGCAGCAGGACAGGCAGGTGGCGGGCTGCCACTCTTGAGTTTACAAACACTCCAGCCCCTTCCTGCCTTCTTCTCTCTCAAAGTCCAGCTGCTGCTTTCCCTCATGCTAAGGTTTCATAGGAAGTGAAAACCTTGTTATTCAAAACAGTGATCAAATGCAATAAACAAATTATTATGTGCCCCCACCCCCGCCGCTTCTCTATTTTAAGCTGCAGATATTTATTTCCATTTTAGAGGGTGAGAAAAGTGTGGAAAAGCAGTGTTTAGGGGGAAATCTCTGAACCAGGATGAAAAGGTTTGCGAAAGGGGGAAAAATATCTCAGAATAAATAAAGGCCAAACGCTCCCAGCATGTGGATCAAAATTAAACATTGACGCCTTCTTCTCAGAAGTCAGTGGTTGGGAATCATCCTCTTTATTTTTTTTAAATGTCTCAAAACTTTCTGCTCAATTTATTTTTAATTTTTTTTGGAGGTGCTGGGAATCGAACGCAAGGCCTTGAGTTGGCTAGGCAGGTGCTTTACCACCAATCTATATCCTTAGTCTCAAATTCTTTGAGACTTACTGAGAAACTCTTTCTTTTGTCCTAGGATAATACACAGAGCTTGTTTTAAAACAGTTCTAAATGAAGGACTTGAAATAAACCAAAGAGGTAAAATTTAACAAGTCAGATAATATCTTTAGCATTCATCAAAAGTAAAGTGTCAAGTACTGTAGCACAAGTCACAAGCATAACCAAGAGCGAACGACCATCACCAACGACCTGCCACACTCATTGTCACCAGGCGCTGGTTCTGAGAACCAGTTTAGAGTTTACACAGGGTTTGATGTATCCTTGCTTTCCTTAGTTTTGAAAGAAAATGAGATACCTACCTCCAAACCCAGACATCAGCTCAACCTGATTTTCTAGGGTAACACAGGACTATCAAACCACACAGACCCATTTCCAGTTGTGTTCCTAGGGTCGCACACATTTCTTGTGAGGGGTCTGTCCATTCTCTGGAAAGAAGGAATCCTGGCGGAGTGAGTGATCTGTGAGATTCCTTCCAGGTCCCAAACCTATAATCCTGTGATCTGTTAACTTAAGGACCTACCAAGGCACTAAAAGTTCCTGACAGGTAAAACCCACTTCCTGTTTTGAGCTCCTGAGAGGTAAAGAAGGCTGAGACAGGAGGATTGCAAGTTCAAGCCTAGCTTAGCAACTTAGCAAGAACTTGTTTCAAAAAACAAAACAAACAAACAAAAAGCCCAGCTGAGCTGGGGTGGTAGCTCAGTGCAAAAGCTCTGGGTTCAGTCCTCAGTATGGGAAAGAAGAAAGGGAGAGAGAGAGAGACAGAGATAGAGAGAGAGAGAGAAAGAAAAGAAAAAAGAAAAGAAAAGACAGAAGAGAAGAGAGGAGAGGAGAGGAAGAAGGACGGATCGGACCATGTTTATTCCAAGATAGATTCCTTTTCAGCTAGGACTGAATTGTGGGGAAGGTTTTGTGAAGGGAACTGGATGTAAGATGTGTTCCTTTCCTTAAATAGATGTAATATTAGGACCAGAGTGTTTTATTTTGTAATAAAGCTCATATTTACCCAGCAGCTGTAATCAGGGACCTATTCCTGTGCTCGATCCATGAGGCAAAGTAGCTGGCCTGGTCCTCCAAGTATTAACAACCAGTGACCATCAAATGATGACACTAGTTGATACGCAGTGTCCCCAAGTCTGCAGGAATCATTCATAAGATCCTAGACATGGAACCATTCTTCAGGGCTTCTTAAGATGATTTAAAAGAATTTGAATATATTCAAGTCAGTCCTTTCTCTACTGCTACATCAGAACACTGCTAGGGGGAGGAAGGGAGGCCTACATCACAATGCCAAGGGGAACTGACTGGGCAGAGACCAGGCACAGTAGAAGGAAGGACATTCAGGAAGAAATTAAATTGGTATGAAATTTGATGAAGTTACTTTCCTAGGAACTGAAGAGACTGAGACGTGAGTGCACAATTTTCCTCACCAGTCATTCAGTTGAGAGAAAAAGAGGCTCACCTAAAAGTAAGTGTCTAGAATGTTTTCAGTAATCTTTCTTATTTCCCGTTATTCAGTCTCTTTTCAATGGGTCTCCTGTTCTGGTCAATTTCTTTGCATGTAAACACATTGAAAACCTGGGACTCTGGCACTTGGTACCAGAAACAAAATGCTAAGGTTTGAGGTACCTAGTATTGGGGTTAACTATCTATAAAGCGAGTCCGGTGGGTTATCTGTCCCTCCTGAGTCTCCCAGCAGAGAATTTAAGAGGGCTGAGGCCAGAGATGGGTGAATTCCCGCCCAGCCCCCAGTTAGGCTCCTTCTGCCGGAGGGAGCAGATTTCCCTTTGCTCGGCAGCGCCCCCATGGGGCTAAGAGTGGAGTGGCAGTGGGAACACAAGAGGGACCCACTGTGCGTGTTTAAAATTGGGGGTGGGAGTCAGTGGATGTGGCAGATGGCGGTTTTGACAAGAAAAGTGGCCAAATATCACAAAAGTAATCCTATTATAGGACCAGTACTATAGCAGAGCCACGTAATTCACATACCAAACCACATAGGTGCATCTGAGAAATTCTAAAGTGCTTATTCCTTACAAAAGATAGAAATCAGACATAAATACACAAAGAAAACCACCTCAGCAAAATCAGGGTAGCACTTTGAGTCCAGCGGATTCGTTTAAAACTCCAAAGCAAGAGGGAAGGGGACTCAAATAAAAAGGCAGGTATTCTGCCTCCTGGCAGCGAGAATCTGCACTGGATGAAGTCATGTGTCTTTGGGGATACAATGTTCATTTCAACGACAGTGACAGGATTAGGCCTATGTATATTTTTCAGAAATCCTTCACAAGACAGGCTTTTCTGCAGAAGCTGCAGTAATCCATCTGTCAATATGTATTAAAATATTCACATTTCACAGGGACAGACACTTAAGCATATTTCTTAAGCTTTAGGCCTTGTGGAAAATAACACTTTTGGACTTCTCCTGGTTCTAAAACCTGCAACACACAGCCTTTTGAGGAGTGTGTGCATGTGTGTGGGGGGGTACACTGACAACAGCATTCTCTAGCATAAGATGAAACTTCTTAGGCGACTGTCAGCAAACGAGCGGCAACCTTCTCCCCATTATAAACTCAAATTGGAGGTTGCAACAGGCAGACTGTTTTGGGAGATATCTTTACTAGAAATTAATATGTGAAGAAATTTTTTGGAACCTTCAAAACTCATTCAGGATTTAATGAGTCGCCTCAAGGACTCTCCTAGCCAAAGCTCAGAACAGCCTGACCTTTGAAAGCTGCTTCTGGTCCAAACGTTTTGGGTTAATTCTTGAGGAATCTGAAATATTATTTTCCCCTCACACCCTTCTTTTAACAGAGATATAAAGGAAACAAGAGTCTCCCTCATTCAGGGATGAGTAGGAGGGGGAAAAAACCCCAACCAACATTTAAATAGGGAAGCTAGCATCTCTGAACAAACAAACCAGGGCCCACAGTGCATCGATTCTGCACTGCATTTGCCTTTTAAAGGAAAGAATAAAGAAAAGGAGAGAGAGATTTCCCCCACTCCTCTTCCCTTCAACTCTGCTCCACAGCCCAGAGGACTGTGCTCCGAGGAGTGCGCCTTAGTTGTAGCAGTCTGTTCTGAATACACGCAGTATCTGAGATACTGGCACGGCAGGCCTTTAGAATTCCCTCCGGCCGATCCCTTCAACAGACTGAAGAGATTTTTTTACAACGACCTTGAAACGAGCTCAGGGGGAAAAAAAACCAAGACCTTAAGGAAAGGCAAAACACAAACATATACTTGGCTCAGAATTTTGTAGGACACACGCACACACATACCCAAATGCAAACGTTTCTTGCAGCAACAAGAAATTTCTTAAGAGTCAACAATAACAGAAAGAGCAAACCCACTGCTTGCTGTCCTGGAAAGAAAGCACCCGAACTAAAACAAATCCTTTGAACAGTTCTCTCAAGTGCAGGACAGCCTCCCTTCAGTAAAAGTCCAAGGGAAAAAGGAAATCGCACCGAAGGAAGGAAAAAAGTGGGGGTTGGGATTGTCACAGATAACCAAAAATTTAAGCTTCTTTCAGTAGTACTAGTATTGAAATAATACATCTTTTAAACGCTTGAGCGATTAGGTAGGGAAAGAAAACACACACACACACACACACAAAACAAAACGCAACTGATGACGGATCCTATGACTTACGTAACACTACAAACTTGCAAAAAGCAAAAATCAGAAGAATCCGAAAATCATAAAAATATAACCACCAGAAATCCCAAGCCACCACACCAAAAACAAAAAGCCAAAACCCAAAAACATTCCCCACCCCTCCCCGCCCCGTCCCAAATAAAAATAAAGCAAATGAACCCACCGAAAACTGCTTGGCAAATATTTTTCTCGTGGTGCCTAATATTCTAGCTGGAAAGAGCTGTGGTGTTTATTGTTTTTTTTTTTTTTTCCCTCTTTCTCGCCTCTCTAAACCTCCTATCCGTAACATCATTGTTCCAATGGTTTAAATTTCTCGCTCCCTTTCGTGTATTTAGCTCGAGGAGCTGAGTTTATTGGTAAGAGAGGAAGAATTAGCCCCAGACCCCGGGAAAGCAAAGCGCACTCCCCCTCTTATGTCACCGAATAGCAAATTAGTTCTCAGAATTCCAGAGGCCGAGCTTTGCTACAGTGAAGACGTGACGTCACAGAGGAGGAGCCCACGTGACGGTGGCGGAGCAGACCGTACCATTATGCGGGGCTCGAGGAGGGAGAGCCTCTTTCTGTCCCCTCGACCCTCGGAAGGGAACCTCCATATCCAGGGCCCTTATCCTATGAGGAACTAGAAAAATGCCGGACAGTGAGAAAATGTGGTGGCTTGGAGCTAATTTTATGGGACAGGGGAGGTAAAAATTGCCGAGAGCTGACACGGAGTCCTCCCCTGCCACGTAGCAGTGGTAAAGTCCGCAGCTCAAATTCCGAGAATTGAGCTCTGTTGATTCTTAGAACTGGGGTTCTTAGAAGTGGTGATGCAAGAAGTTTCTAGGAAAGGCCGGACACCAGGTGATTATTGCTGTTGCTGCCGCCGCCGCTGCCGCTGCCGTCGCCGCTGCTGTCGCCGCCGCTGCTCATGATCATTATTTTACCTTTTATTCTTTTTTTTCCGCTTTTGCCAAATGCTTTGGCTCCAAGTTTCCTATGTGTATCTATTGATATAAATGTATATATTTATTTATTCTAGCTGTCAGGTGTTAAAATAAATGCCGAAGACTAGTCCCACGTCTCTCCCACTCTAGGACATAGATTTATATGTATTTATTAGTATTATTATTTTTATTGTCTTTGAGTGAATCGGCCGGTTTGGGGAGGCTTTTGCCACCCTCCCTTAGATTGTTTTGGTTTTTGAGAAGGAGGTGGAGGAGAGAAGGAGGGGAGTTAGGGGGCGGCCGGAGCGGAGAGGACGAGGCAGTGTTTAGGGGGTGATCCGGGCCGGTCTGGGAGCTGTCTGGCCTCGGACCGCGGAGAGGACGCGCGCTCGCGCTCTGGCTTTCTGCTGCTGCTTGCGTACGGCTTGTGATCGCGCTGGATTCGTGCGGCTGTTCTCTTTCCCTCTCTGCTCGCTTGCAAACCGCCTTCCTTGCTCCCCGGCTCTGGTCTCCCCTTCCCTCCCTTCCTCCCTCCTCTCCCGGCCTCTCCTTCCTTCCCCGATACGGTCCTTTTGGGCAACTCCGGGAGGCTGCCCGCTTGCCTGCTCGCTCGCCCGGGTGGCTCCCTTCCCCCGGCTTTGGTCCCTTAGATTCCCTGCCTTCCAGCCGAGCTGAGATTTGGGAGGAAAAATGCAACCGAACTCCTTCCTCGGGTGTTTTTTTTATTTATTTATTTTATTTTTTTCTTTTTGGTCATAAACACAGATGAAGTATCGTGTCTACTCTTTTCCTTTCAGAGCCTGATCTTCCTAAATGAGAGACGAATGTTTTTGGTGTCTCTTTCCACTTGTGTTTTAGGGAGGTTTTTATCTTGGATGGGGGGCGGGGATGTTGAATACTTTTTGAAAATTATTCTCTCTTGGTTGTAGTCGAGGGAGTCGGGACACCCCGCGCGCTCCTTCTGCTCATTCCGTGCAGAGACGCTGATGGCGGGACTGGAATTTGGGGGTGTGGGGGCGGGAAAGGGGTGCGCGTTTGCACCTGCGGCGCCTTCCAGCGTGCAGGGACGCGGGGAACGTTGACCAGACAGCCCGGGAGAGCGAGAAGCTGGCGGGATTTCTGGCGGCCGCGGTGTTTGTATTTTGGGCGCTGCGTGACTGTGTTGGCTCTCCGCGGTTGTTCCCTCCCTTTCCTAAATTTTATTTTTCTCCTGGTGCAAGGTCTGTAAAAAAGGCAAACTGTGGGTCTGAGTATAGCGGACTCCAGGCTTCAGACTCCCAAGGTCCTTGCACCAGGCGAAGGGAAAGACAGAGCCCCAACCCGCGGTCCTTAAAGTGCAAGACCCGGGAAGAGAGAAGGGGACCTTGTGGCTCGGACTGGGGGACCCGGCGCGGGAGGAGCGGGCGAGGGCGCGAAAGGGAGAGCTTTGTGAGCGATTTTGCAAAGAAGAAGAAGAAGAAGACGGAAAAAAAAAAAAAAAAAAAAAAAAAAAAAAAAAAAAAAAAAAAAAAAAGATTGCGAGGTTGGTTGGATTTGCAACCTGTAGCTCTCTCCTCCAGGGAGTAGAAATGGGGGAAGGCGGCGGCGGCCCGGGGCGGGAGTGCGAGCTTCTGGAATTGGCCGCGCTGGGGGGCGGCAGGAGCGAGGGGCCACCCCAGTCCCGAAGGTAGTGACCGTGGTACTGTAAATGTCTTGGAGAACTATGGGCTGCGTTACCTTTATGCTACCATGTTATTGGAACTCTGGTGGAAAAAAAAAAAATGGAACTCGTGTTGCAATAATGAGTTTTAAAACTCTCCCATGGAAAACAAGAACATAACCCAACGGATTTTTACAAAAAGATCTTCTGTGTCGTGCCTCCTCCCGCAGAGGATAAGACTCGGTGGCGGGCATAGTGGAGGTCCTGACAGTTGCGCTGGGAGAATGACCCCAAGCCTGTGCTGAAAGATGTTCCAGGGTCTCTGACACTTCAGGACCAATCGTCTCTCCTAGGAAAGTCGTGTAATCTTTTTTATGCTTGTGTTTTTCTTCAATCGGTTTATAGTTTCCAGGAAGGAAATCCTATGACGCTTTACTTCACAAAAAATTTTAAATGTCAGTAGATACATTTTTTACTGTCCAGAAAAGAAAAAAGAAAAGTGGGGCAGGAGAGACGGAACCAGGGAAAGGGCTGTTTAGAAATACAGTTTGTGGCTCTCAGCGATGCCACTGGCTTCCTCTACAGACAGCCGGTTTCCCTTTTTCTTTGCAAGGTGTGTGTGGTTTTCATAAATGAGAGAGGGAGGGAGAGAGAGAGAGAGAGAGAGAGAGAGAGAGAGAGAGAGAGAGAGAGAATCCATCAGGAGACAGGTATCTATTTTGCTCACTATTTACTACCAAGAGCCTTTGGCACTGAAACAGAACCTTGTAAATCTGCAGCCCAAGTTGAAGTTCATCTGGCCCTAGTCCACACGCTATTCCTGGAGGTAGCAAATATGAGCTCAAAAGAGCAAGGTGAAATCACATTCTTGCTTTAAAATATATGCTGTATTTTTAAAAGAAGAAATGCTGTTTGTCTCTAGGGGAGGAGGAAATAGAGAGAGAGTGACAGCGGATGGATATTCTCTTGCTAAAATGACTATAATTGAGTCTTTAGGCCAAAATAGAAACCTGTAGATGGGAATCCCCCCCCCAAGTTTATAAATAGAAGTTCTCGTGTCCTATTTGGAAGACTTTCCAGTACTGCAGGCTTGAACATTGGCTGATTTTAAGGGTCTGTTGATACTGACAATAAAGCCTGATGCTATTCTGTAAAATAGGTGATTTTAAGGAGGAGACAGCCAAAGCGGGACTTCTCCAGTTGTCTTTTTCTCTCTTGCTCAGTTTTAAATGGTTTTTACTTCTAAAGCTTTCTTGAAAAGACTGTCTAATTTATTCTGGGTTTGGTGGACAGGGATGGAACTCTTAAATTCTTAAGCTGTCCTTTGCTGAGTCCTTGAGGAGTTCTAGTTATGGGTTGAGTAAATGGTAGCCATGACTAGATGTCAAAATCCTTCCTTCCCTCTGTCTCCTGCTGGGTAGCCACACTCACAACCCACTTGGTTGTGAAAAATCTTATTAAGAGTTTCAGAGGCGGTGGTGCGGCAGCGCCACCCCTCGGTGAGTGAAACTATTGGAAAAAGTCAAATATTTGAAAAATAACTGTAATGAGCTTAATGAGACATTTCCCCCCCGGAAAAACAAAATCTGGGGGCGATAAAACCAACTTTTAAAAGAAATACTTTGCAGTTGATCTCTCCAGTAGGGAGGAAAACATTGCTTTCCAGCTAGGAATGGTGTCATAGTAGGCAAAGCAGGTCCAGTGATTTAGGGGAAGGGGGCGTAAGACGGGGTGCCCCGTTGGACTTGTGTAGACTTGAATTCTCCAGGTCGTGGTAGAGCCTTTCCCTTTGGATTTGACTTCTCAGGGCCTCTGGATTCTGCTGCCTGTCTGACGTTGAGATAAGGAGGAATGTTTTGGTGTTTAAAAAAAAATAGTCGTGGCTAAAAGTGCAGTCTGTTCACCATCGGTGGTGGTGAGGGACAGGTCTGCGGAGGGCATGGAGCGGTTCTAGGCTGGCCTGCAACTCTGGGAGTCAAGAGTGCGGTGCGTGCTGGGTTTTCCTGCACTGCGCAACAAGTGGGCAAGCGCGTGCGGCGCTGCGCAAGGGCCGAGCGGCGGGTTCTCCGCGCCCCGCGGAAGCCGGGAGCTGCTGCTGCCCCCCCACCGCCCGAGCCGAGACCAGAGGCCTCAGAAAGACCCCACCTCCCGCACCCCTGCGCTTTGGCGGGCGCAGTAAGTCCGGGTGGGACCCGGTTCTTGCCTCCACCCCCGCTTTCTTCCCGCGGGGACCAAAAGTTCATTCTTGACTTTCTTTTCTTTTTTTTTTTTTTTTTTCTTTTTTCTTGTCTTTTTCTTTTTTTGCCAGCCGACCAGTGTTTGGCAGCAATCTCTTCTAATATCTTCGAGTGCTGCTGTTCTGCTTTTTGAAGACAAGTGCACCCTTTCTTTTACCAGTACATTCAGCTCTTGGGAGGAAAACAACAAAAAAATCCCGTAAAACACATGAAAGCAGCTCCCAGATTCTGCGCTGTGGTTGCTAGAGACGTGAGCATCGGGAAGAAGGGAATGATATCCACTAAATTAAATGTTTTCCAGCTTTGGTTTGGGAAGCAACCACACCTCCACCCCCAACAGACAGATGAAAAAAAGTGGGTGGGGGATCGGGTGCGAAGGCTTTGGACGAACTTTGACTCTCGGGCGGACTGAGTGCGCCACCTAGTGGTAGGTTGCGGTCTCGGGCGGTGAGCCGGACCTTTTCACCTCTGGGTCTCCCAGTGCTCATCAGACACTGGGATTGACAGGGAGAGCTCTCTCCAACGGGGATGGCATCCGATCACCCAAATTTTGACAGGACGGATGAAAATTTAAGGGTTCTGGATGCCCGGCCCCGTACGCAGTCGCTCAGCAATCCCGCATCTATCTCCACTAAGAGAAACAGCAACCCTCTTTGAGAATGTCATGTACCTGCCCTGGGAAAGTGGTAGAAGGGTGCCATCCAAAGCTCAGTGTCGTTAGGACCTAAACTCTTTTGCAGTTGAAGAAACAGGCACGATTAGAGGACACATTAGTGGTGAGTTAGTGACCTAACCACAACCAGATTATAAACTTGCGAATTCCAGGGCGGTGAGTTAAAGCCAAAGGCCAGTTTGTCGCAGGTCCTTTAAATATCTACGAGAAAAGATCAGCACTCCTAGCCCTGATTTTTAACCTCTTAGGTTACTATAGCGGCCAGTGCATATTGGAAAAGATCTCCAAGCACTTTTGGAGAAATTCATTTAGAAAGAGTAGCTTAAGATTTTCGGTAACAGACATGAAAAGCTTACAGTGGTGCTGAGGAGTGGGGTGTCTCCAAGCTCCGGGTACGCCCTTGCAGGGTGGTGGCTACGCCCCGGCCCAGTGTGTAAGGGTTGCAGCAGGGCCTTAGCTTCACAGTTGGTCCCTGAAAGTCTCTCTGTCCTGTGCTTCGTGGCCTGGCGAGAAGCCGGGTGTGTGCATGTCTGTGTGTGGAAGGGAGTGGCCGGGGGCTCATAGGCAGAGGATAAACCCCCCAGAATTTGTGCCACATCTCAGTAAAGTTTTCTTGCTCAGAGGTCTTTTAAGACCGCGAAGGCGCGTCGGCGTGCTGGCGGCCTCTAGCGGCGGCCGGCGCGCTCGCCCGGCGAGGACGCCGCGGTCTCCCCGCCCAGGTCCGCCCGAATCGAGTTCAGCCGCTCCCACTTCGGGAGCTGTCGGAGGACGCGTCAGAGAAATGCGCCTCTAACTGTGCTGGAAACAAATCTGGGGACGCATTTGAAGCACGGTGAGGTTTGACTCATCGCTTTCCAAGGACAGTTAGTGCCTTCCATCTTCATTAACGTGAATAAAGACCTTGGCTAACTTCTGTCCAGATCGAATTTAAAAGGCATTGTTAACTTGGGGAGATCATTCCTCTCGCCTCCCCCGCCAGCCTTTTTGCAAAGGCGGAGGTCAGTCCAGCCAGGATGGTGGGGAGAGCTGTGTCAGGGGACGTCGTTTGCTGGCAGTGTCTTCCGGCCTTCTGGCCTCACGGGGAGCGTCCCTTTGCTGCTCCTCTTCAGATCTTGATGATAAAACACATCCCTCTATTTTATTGCGTTTCCTAGAAGCTTGCAGGCTTGCGAGAGCAGCGCTGTTGGCAAGAACCGTGATAGAATTGAAAGTCAGGACATGATGTCCTCGAACACCTCGGTCACCCAAGGCAGGTGCTGAGGTCATGGTGCTACCCAACGCTTTTTATCTACTGTCGCCTCCCCACCGTCCAGCCAAGAGCACGAAGAGTGTCCCCTTCCCACCCCGCGGTTTGACCCTAACCCTTAGCGCCAGACCAGGGTCGGTGGACCCTAAGGACTCCTTAGATAGACTCTGCTGGGAAAGGGACCGTCCGGATGCCAATTTCACTGTAGCAGCCCCAGCCTTATTAAAATTCCTTGTCCCAGCCTTATTAAAATTCCTTGTCCCAGTCCCTGAAGAGTGCTTTGCGCTTTCAGGTACCCCTTCGGACTTTTCAGCGAGTCACTGGAGTTATTAGATTGCCTATAATCGAATAGCCGGCCTGGATAAAGGGAGAGGGGGAAGGGGTAAAGGCGTTCTCCAAATCTGGAGACTGTAGCCAAACTAGGTCAGTGAGGAGGCGGGGCGGGCCGAGGAGGGGGGTTGTGGGTTTCAGGCCTGGACGGAGGGCTCTCTCTAGCGTTAGGCAGTAGTAAAAACACGATGAGGTTTGAGTTCCCTGAGCCACGGGTTTCCTAATTTACAATAAGTGCATTTACTTAATTTTAATTGCCCAGACTATCGCCCGTATCCCAAATTAAAATCTCAGTCTCCTTTTCCGCCTTTATCCTACCGGGAGAAGGGATGAGAAAGCCACAAAATAGCATTTTATTGCCGGAGGCCCCAGCCTTTGAAAACAGACCCTGACCCCGCCTCCGCCGCAGAAGGGGTGCGCAGCGCCGCGTGTGATGCCGGCCCCTAGTTTTAGGACTAGATGGAGGCCTCTGAAGCTGAGACTGCCCCCCCCATGAGCCCCCCCATCGTCTCCTAGACCCGGCTATCGGGAACAGTTAGGAGATGGCACTCAGAGGTTTCATTTCTGGGAAGGCGATGTAACTTTGGAGCGCGCCCGAGCGCGCGCGCGCTGGGGTCGGCGCCCCGGCCTCTCCCGAGTCCGAACTCTGTCTCTATGGTTTCAAGGAAACAGGATTCCGAAATCCCTAGACCCGGCCAGGTTCCGCCTGGTGGCTCCGATTCTAAAGACTCTGGGCGGAAACCGAGCCGATCTGGGTTCCCCAGTCCTGCCAACGTAGGCGGAAGGAGCTTTCGGTTTAGTTTTCCTCCAACTCGGCTGCGTTGCACCGGACTCAGCCTTAGGGTTTCCAGCGTTTTGACTTTGACGTCTTGCCTAACGCATCGCCTTAAAGAGCGGGGGAAGGGCGTAGCAAGGGATGAGAGAGGAGAAAGGACGGGGAGAGAGGCGAGAAGAGGCACCAGACAAACGCCAGAGTTGGGCATCCTGGTCCTGAAATGAGCCTCGGATCGCATCCAAACTCCGGGCCTCTATATTCGGCTCCGCTACTAACTTGTCTGACTTTCCCCATCTATAAATTGCTTGTATGTGTGCCTGGGGGGAGGGGAGCGGTCTAGGTGAACTCAGAGCCCTGGACCTCGCCCGGCCGAGTGATTTAGGGGAAAGTGGACCGTGTTCCCCGAGAGCCTTTCTGGGCGGCCCCCCTCCCCGGTGAATCCCCGGCGGGCCGCGTCGCGCAGGCAGCGATCCTGGCGGCCGTCGGGGACCGGCAGCTTCCTGGAAAGTTACTTCTCCTTGGAGCGGGCGCTAGGCAGAGAGTGTTCTGTGAAATCCGCCGAGCTGAGATCGACTACGTTCCGGGAATGAGAGGGCTGTGCCGTTCCCCTCACTACCCCCTGCCTTGACGGCCCGGGGGGTGGGGGGCGGCACACACACGATGTTAGCTACCGAAGTGCATGACAGACAACCTTTATTTGAATGCAACTAAATTAAGGGCTGCCACAGTCATACCATCCGGCCTCCAGCGCGCCTTCCCTCGGGGGCTTTGAGGCGGGTGGGCAGCGGTGCCTGCGGTGCCAGCCGATCGCCCGGGGGTGGGCGGTGCCTGAAAGACAGGTACGGTGCGTTGGGGTGGGCGAGTCTGCTCAGGCTGGCAGGGCGCGCTCGCCCGCCGCGCTCGGGCTGAGCCGCTGTGTGGAGCGAGCAAGCGCAGAGCGCTGCCTGGTCCCAGCCCAGGGGAGGAGGGAGGGAAAGGATCGCTTGCTTACTCTTAACCTCGCCTCTCCTCGCTGCTCGCGCTCCCTTTCACTTCTGCTGTTTTCTCTCTTTGCCTTTTTTGGAGGGACGGGGAGACTTCCTTTTTTTCTTCTCCCAGGAACTCCTTTTCAAACTCTGCCTTCTGAAGGTGCTTCATTGTACATACCCGAGGAAGGCTCCGAAGGAGGAAAGGGTGTGGGAGCCCGTTTGACCACGTTTCACGCTTCCCTGGTGGTTCCTGCAGCCAAGGGACGGGGCCTGGGGAGTCGGGTCCAAGTCTGGCCGCTGCAGGTTTTAGTTTCTGAGTGATGGCTCTGTTCTCCTGGTCGTTGTATCTGTGGGTCGAGTCTTGTGAGTGGCATTGGTAGGACTGCTGCTAGTAGACGAGGTTTGTCCAAGATTTTGTTAAAGACTGGCCTTGAGATCTTGGGCAAGGCTTATTCCCAGTTTCCTCTACAGTAAATCAGGGCTGTTATCAAGATGCAATAATGGGTGGGAAAGGTCAGTGGTCTGTAAAAAGAAAAAAATCCAAACCGGTTTCCAGGGGCGCCTCCACATCTGCAACACCCAGGGAGAGTTTACAAAGTCGTGAACTTCATAAGGATGCAGCCCACTGTACTGTGTTTGCTTTCATCCAGGCCAAGTAGAGGCTTAAGGTGAAAAGCCCAAGTCTGAGCTAACAGTGGACACAGGGGAACTGTTTTGTTTGTTCCGATCGGCATCTGGAATGAGTCATTGCCACTTGTCATGATGAAATGGCAAATCTCTGCTTCCTGCGGTTCCAGAAGTCTGGAACTGGAAATCCACAAGACAGAGGTGGTTGAAAGCTGGTTGAAGGACAACCTGGGTATTCCAGAAATGTTTGAGGACCTCTTCCATGAAGGGAGAGGAGTCTCTAAATAAACTTCATGGGTCTTCAACATTCTTTTTCAAAGGAGATGATCAAGGAGCTCTGGTTAGGGCCGTGTTAGTATCTCTCTCTCCCTGTCTTGAGTTAGGATGGGGAGAGGAGGAGACAGCTTCTTTCATCATGTCCTTCCCCCAATCCTGATTCACTGACATGCACACACTAACCTTGAAGCCCATGACACTGAGTGACTGGTACTTGGGACCACAGAGAAATGTCAGTGTGTTTGGTTCCAGACTCAAAGAAACCTCTCATTTTAGAGAGCTCCCTTAGTAAGACTCAGCAGCCTGGAATGGAGCAAAGTATTTGTGTGGGGGAAGGAACTTAAAAATGAGATTGGCCCACCTCAGGGTGCTGCCTTGCATGTTCTGCAGCACGTAGGCCAGTTTGGATAGAGGACAGGAATTTCAGGCAGGAGACCTAGGGCCAGGCCATCAACCATCTACACGACCCAACATGACCTCGCTGGCTTCAGGCCCTTTTACCCTGAAAATAGCTCTAAAGAGCTACGCTTTTTCAAATGGGGAGAGTTCTGATATCATATGGTTTTCCTTTACAGCCCACATTTGGTCATAAAGGAGAGTCTTACACCTGTGCCTTGCATGATTATTGTTTTAGAGAAACCAATTTGGAAAGAATACACATTTCAGTAAATCTCTTTAAGGTTTAGTGCTCCCTGGCCAGTTCTCAGCTAAACCCCACAGTTAAGTCTTTCACCAGGAGGCAGAAGCACAAACTTGGAAGCTGCATCACTCTGTCTGGTCTTAGACCCAGGAGGGAAAGGAGAAGAAACTGAAAAAGAGGGCAGAGATACTCAAGGAATGTGAAGACATGCCCTCTCAGCTTGTATTCTGTAGACTCTGTATTCTGTCTTAAGTGTTCCAGAGAATCAGGAAACACTGCCTAGTTGTTTGTCCTAGCTGAGCCACTTCAACCCCTGGGTCAGTTTCGTCACTAGTGAAATAAGGATAAAGATATTGAGTTTATCAGCCTTATGTAATCGTTCTAAGACTTGGAAGATCATATTTTAGCAGGTTTTGAGTAGTGGCCAGTGTTTTTAGCCCCTGAAGGATCATTATCATTGATATTGAAAGATCTACTTTTCTTGGTGTTTCTTTCCCAGAGACTCAAGTGGCCTTGGGATGGTACAAACCTTTTACCTCGAGAAAAGGAATGTGTACGCATATGTAACTAATGTATGCAGTAGTATTCCCAGCACTCGGGGTGAAGACTTTAGGAGCACATAGCTCTGGGTGCCTGTTGTTTCTGTAAGAGTAGGCCTGGAATATGTTTGCTAGCTTGTGGTGAAACCACACCAGCTGGCAGGCTGCAACTATCAAAGCAAAACTAAATACGTGTGTCCTAAAATAAGACTACAGTGGACAATCTTACATTCATTAAATCAATTTCTGTTTCCTCTCTTCTCTTCTTTGCAGTTTTGAAGCAAAATTTTGGACTGTGAAGCAAGGCATTGGGTAAGTAGGTCTAATTATATGCTTTAAAATTTTGTGGACAAACTGTTCCTTTTTAATTTTGCTAATGCATGTGTTTCTGTGAACTTTGACATCTTTTGTTTGAAGGGACAACAATTAGCAATTCCCTCTATATTTCTTCCAGCTCCCATCCCTTTTCCCCGCCCCTTTTATGGTTAGCTATTCCCTAACTCATTTCTTTATTCAGACTAACTTTGCTGCTACCATGCCCTAAGATGTACGTGTTAGTGTTTCAAGTACAAAGCAAAACAACTCAGAAGCTCAGTCGAGAAAGAGACCAGTTGTGGCTGGGATAATGAAATTAGATTGTGATGAAAATAGCTATAATTTTGGGGGGAGAACCTACTATGGTCTAGGCACCTATCTCTAATTTTTAAAACAACATATATAGCTATTACTGTCCCCTTCTTGGAAAACCAAAGCCCAGAAACAGAAAACAACCTGGCCCAAGTCACGCAGCTGGCCAAAGGCAAAGCTAGCCTGGGAGCCCTCAAAATGAAGTTTCTCTGCATTGCAACACACTCACTAGCTCTCAACCCTTGGCAGAGTATTTGGTATGTGGGAGAAACATTCAAAAGAGTCTTTCCCTCACCCTTTCTCCTAGAGATTCCTGTGCTTTAAGCTATGAAGAACAATACCCACAGATGGGTTATCAGTTGATTAACGGTCAAACACAAGGGACCTGAATTGTTGCCATACCTTAGCAGCATAAGCCACCTGCTTGGTTTTCCTGGTAAGGACAGCTCCTGAGGACTAACAGGACTTTGACTTCTTTTGTTCAGGCGAAGACAAAATGGCCTCACCGGCTGACAGCTGTATCCAGTTCACCCGCCATGCCAGCGACGTTCTTCTCAACCTTAATCGCCTCCGGAGCCGCGACATCTTGACTGATGTTGTCATTGTGGTCAGCCGTGAACAGTTTAGAGCCCACAAGACAGTCCTCATGGCCTGCAGGTGAGGGGTCTGGGAAGGAAGGAAGCGTAACTACTAACATGGGAGTGAAGGGGCTGGCAGCCAGCGAGTGGAACAGGCAGGCTTCTGCCATGTCTGGGGTGACGCCTCCCTCGTCTCCAGATCTCCGCAGCACGTGGCCTGGCTTTGTTACTCCCAGGAAGCTAATGAATGAATACACTTTTAGAAAAGAAAGAGTTTCTGTTCACAAGAAAAGATGTGTTTGGGACAAACAGGGAGAATGACTTCAGTTAGCCAGTTGAGAAGAAAAGAAAAGGAAAGGAAAGGAAAGGAAAGGAAAGGAAAGGAAAGGAAAGGAAAGGAAAGGAAAGGAAAAGAAAGGAGAATCTTTAACCAGATTAAGCAAATTAATCTGAGGGTTTTTTTGCTCTTTTATGCTATAATTGTATTTATTTTATACTGTAACTATATTTCCATGGGTGTTCAGAATACATTAGGAGTTAGAGACAGTTAATTCTTCATATTTGACAAGTCATTCAAGTTTTCAGAACAACATTATATTAAATCATCTCCATACGTCTTCCTAGTATCCCTCTTTCCTACCCTATACCTCTATTTTATGGATGATAAAAGCAAGTCACAGGTAAAATGATGGAGAATGAGAGATCCCAACTGTGGCTGAAAAACATATCCAACCTCTACAAGTACTTTCTTTTAAGGAATGGAGAGAATGGAGGCTGATAGGGATATAAAAATAATAGCTAATATTTGGTGAGTGCTCAGTGTGTGCCAGGCATCCTCTGTCCCCTTAACACTTCCATGGTTGCTACAAGCATTGTTATTCCTGCTAATTTTCAGGTAAGGAAATCAAGATACAGTGAAATTAAGTATCTTAGCCAAAGTTGTATACCTATTTATTGGTGAAGGTCTGCCTCACCTTTGGTAGCCCATCTAGAAAGAGTAGAGGTGAGATGAAAACCTAGAATTTTAGCTTTCAGTTGAGTACTTTCTTCTACTAGACAGCCTGGTACCTGGGAGCATGTGTTAAAGTTTTACTGGAATCTGGAAGGAGTAGTTGACCTTTAGATAGTCTGTGGACTTGGAGAAAAGCAGTAAAGTGTAGTTATAGGCATATTTTCATTTATTTGACATCTATATCCAACTTACTCCTAAAAAATAGATTTCTAAAAAGAAGGATAATGCAATATAACAAGGAGGGAGATACTTATACCAAAGATACAGACTAAGAATAGATACTGCAAATGCGGGCTACATTTAACTCTGGCAATCCATGCAGTTAAGACAAAAAGGAAAACAGGCTCTGTGACTTTGAGAATATTATTTACCCTCTGAGATCTTAGTTGTCCCACATAAAAAGGTAGAGAGCAGTAGAGCCTACCTTGTAGGAACACAGGATGATAACATACAAAAAGCACTTAAGGAATTTCTGGCATTTGGTACGTGCTCCATAAACAAAAGTTACCATTAATTGCTATGGAAGTGCTGGGACGAGGCCCTGGGAAATGAATTGAGCAGCTATAAATGATCGTAGATTTGATACATCTACAGGAGTGAACCATTTGTTTGTTTTACAGCGGCCTGTTCTATAGCATCTTCACAGACCAGTTGAAGTGCAACCTCAGCGTGATCAATCTGGATCCTGAGATCAACCCTGAGGGGTTCTGCATCCTCTTGGACTTCATGTACACATCTCGGCTCAACCTGCGGGAGGGCAACATCATGGCTGTGATGGCCACCGCTATGTACCTGCAGATGGAGCATGTTGTGGACACTTGCCGGAAGTTTATCAAGGCCAGGTAAGCTGCCACCTAGGTGGAGGACTTGGAGGCAGAAAGGACGATTCTAGGGGCCGGTGAGATGGCTCAGCGGTGTAAGTGCCTGCCTTGCAAGCGCAAGGGCCCGAGTTCAATTCCTGAAACCCACATACGAAAAAAGGGCCGGTGATATCGCTCAGCAGCACGGGCGCCTGCTGGCGCGTGAGGTCCTGAGGTGGACCCCCGGTACCCACAAAAAAAAAAAAAGAAAGGACGATTCTAGATGAGAAACCCTTTATACCTCATGCATGTGGAAAAATACAGGTCTCTCTACTGTGGCACAACCTGCATTCCACCATTATTGCACACTTCTGCCTTTCTTAACGCTTGCCTTCTGGGCAGACTTCACTCCTAGCAGCTGTCCAGATATGTCCTATGCATTACCACCTTTTATTCTCTTCCAGCCACTTAATATGTCCTTTCTTCCCCTCCATCCTGCAAGACCAAGATTGGATACTAGCTCCTCCATGTGGAAGTTTTTCTGATCACTGCTTTTCCTTTGTCAGTTCTTCCTCTGTGTTCTGAAGCACTCTGCTTGTTCTTACACCTTCTTTCTCTTTTACTATTTGCATATATATTCCAGTTCTCATTTAGATTTCTGTTACAACTATTTATACACATGCTTAGTCCTTGGTTCCCTACCAGACTCTGGAGCTGCCTTACTCATCTTTTATGTCCCCTGCTGCTACTTAGGGAAGACACATAGTGAATTAAATGAGTGCACTGGGTCTAAGGGAACTCAGAGGAAGGGAAGACATAATCCTCATCAGAAGGTGAGGAACCCAAAGGACAAAGAAGTGAAGAGCTTTGCTAAGTGGAACAGAGACTCAGGACTTAATTTCTTCTGACCCATTTGACCCAGCTGCTCTAGGCAGATGACATCCTTACTCCACAAAAGGGTTTTCCAGCCTGTGTTTGTTCTGAGCCCAGAACTCAGTGTTCCTAGAGTCGCACAGTCCACCTTGGATAGTCGGAAAGCTCCTCTTCATGGCAAGTTGCAATCTGGCTCCACTGGCTTTTGCTCACTAGTTCTAGCTCTGTAAACTGTGATCATGTTGAGCTGGCCTATTTTTTCCCCCATATAATAATGTCTCTTCAAGTGTCTACAGCCAGAGTCTTTTGTCTCCTGTGGATGATAATGGTAGCGAGATCATCATTGCTATCATTTCTGTGGGCTTTCTGCAGGTCAGGCCTGTGCTTAGAATCGTTAAATAACAAGCTCCAGAGCACATAGCTGCTAAATACCATGGGTGGGTTTGCAAACCAGGGTTTCTTGCACTGGCATTTACTGCCTGTTCTCCACCATAAACTTCCCCATGAATCCATCTAGCATATGGGGCAGGTTCTTTCTTTAATAGGGAATTAGTTTGTTTATGACCCTCTGAAAGTATACTGTAGCACTGTGTAAATTCTTCCCTCCTAGTTTCTGTGTGTGTAAAATTCCTGCCTTTCCTTCCTTGCAGGATTTTGCATGCATGACCTGAGATAAGGGCTTTGAAGGCTTCATGTAAGCCATTAAATTCTCTAACATCAGAAAAGTTACAGGTTCACAGACATGAACATATGTGCCTTAAACTCAAAAAATCATGCCTAATCAGCCATAGATTAGATAATTTACTCCATTCTCTGGGCCTCAGTTTCCCCCCACTGGAAGCTAAATTGACAGACTTCTAGTGCATATGTCTTCTCTTTGTGTTTCCCTATTCCAAAGCCACAACCCCTACATCTAGCTGACTCAAGCACAGATGTGATTACATAACAGTGTCACTGGCAGGTCATTTGCTTAACAGTTCTGATTTTGTGCCCGGTGTTTTTTTCTCCCACAGTGAAGCAGAGATGGTTTCTGCCATCAAACCTTCTCGTGAAGAGTTTCTGAACAGCCGTATGCTGATGCCCCAAGACATCATGGCCTATCGGGGTCGGGAAGTGGTGGAGAACAACCTGCCACTAAGAAATACCCCTGGGTGTGAGAGCAGAGCTTTTGCTCCCAGCCTGTACGGGGGCCTGTCCACACCGCCAGCCTCGTACCCCATGTACAGTCACCTTCCGGTCAGCCCCTTCCTCTTCTCTGATGAGGAGCTTCGAGATGCCCGGATGCCTGTGGCTAACCCCTTCCCCAAGGAGCGTGCTCTCCCTTGCGATAGTGCCAGGCCAGTCCCTAGTGAGTACAGCCGGCCCTCCCTGGAGGTGTCTCCCAGCGTGTGCCACAGCAGCCTCTACTCACCCAAGGACGCAGTCCCAGAGGAGGCACGAGGTGACATGCACTACAGTGTCGCTGAGGGCCCCAAGCCTGCTGCCCCCTCGGCCCGGAATGCCCCGTACTTCTCCTGTGACAAGGCCAGCAAAGAAGAAGAGAGACCCTCTTCAGAGGATGAGATTGCCCTGCATTTTGAGCCCCCCAATGCACCCCTGAATCGGAAGGGTCTGGTCAGTCCGCAGAGCCCCCAGAAATCTGACTGCCAGCCCAACTCACCCACAGAGTCCTGCAGCAGCAAGAATGCCTGCATCCTTCAGGCCTCTGGTTCCCCTCCAGCCAAGAGTCCCACTGATCCCAAAGCCTGCAACTGGAAGAAATACAAGTTCATTGTGCTCAACAGTCTCAACCAGAGCACCAAGCCGGAGGGGCCCGAGCAGGCTGAGCTGGGCCGCCTCTCCCCGAGAGCCTACACTGCCCCACCTGCCTGCCAGCCACCCATGGAGCCTGAGAACCTTGACCTCCAGTCCCCAACCAAGCTCAGTGCCAGTGGGGAAGACTCCACCATCCCCCAAGCCAGCCGGCTCAACAATATCGTGAACAGGTGACTCCAGAGGCTGGCATGGTCTGAGCTCAGGAATTACCTGGGGAGAGGTCTGGGTTCATTTCTTGTGATGGGTACAGGGGCTGTGTACTCTTTTTTTTTTTTTTTTTTTGTCTGAAATGCTGAGCCTCTTAAAGGTGTGGAAATCATGCCTATGGAGGGAATTAGCCTAAGTACGGAAGTGTGTTACACTTGAGTATGTTTTTTATAGCAAGAGAGATCATGCCCTTCTATGGTAGAAGAGTATTCCACAAATTCCAAAGGCACTTCCTGTGGTCTTGGTATGGCAAGGGACCCTCACGCTTCCCTTATTCTGAGAGAGGGTGTTGGCAGCAGTACCTCAGGGAAAAAACTGGGCCCAAGAAAGGGGTTTGGGCTCCGTTGCAGAGGCAGGCTTGAGGGTGATCGGAGACCCCAGGGCCTCGTGACGGCTCTGGTCTCTGGGCTCGACTGACACAGGGAGGAGAGGATGCACGGAGGTAAAGTGGATTTGACTCCCCTGTCCAGGTGCTGAGCCTGTCTTTACTCCTGCCCGCAGGTCCCTGACGGGCTCGCCGCGCAGCAGCAGTGAGGGCCACTCGCCACTCTATATGCACCCCCCCAAGTGCACGTCATGCGGCTCTCAGTCCCCGCAGCATGCAGAGATGTGCCTCCATACCGCCGGCCCCACGTTCCCCGAGGAGATGGGAGAGACGCAGTCTGAGTACTCGGATTCCAGCTGTGGTGAGTCCCTTTCCCTGCCTCTCCTTGCCAAGGTGAAGGAAGCACCCTCGGGTTTTGTGTTCCTATTTTATATGTGTTATTGTCCCTAGTTGGGAGAAGTTTTTTTTTTTTTTTTGTGGGTACCGGGGGGTCGACCTCAGGACCTCGCGCGCCAGCAGGCGCCTGTGCCGCTGAGCGATATCACCGGCCCCTTTTTCGTATGTGGGATCCGGGAGTCGAACTCGGGCCCTCGCGCTTGCCGGGCAGGCGCTTAAGCCGCTGAGCCATCTCACCGGCCCCTGGGAGAAGTTTTTGAATAGAAGTCCACTGGCATTTAACATCACCAGGGGATGACCCTACTCTTCCCGTCTCTGGAAACTGGCTTGGCAGAGCGAGGGGTGGGGTATTGGAGTGAATCTGGTGTAATCAAGACTGACTGAGCAGCCTTTTCAGCTTCATTCAGCAAAGGGAGCTAGGAAGCTGGCTCTTGCTTCCAGAGCTTGCTCAGTTCTTCTCTGCCATGCTAGGCTTTGGGTTCTCTAAGGAGAAGCATCTGACCTCAGTCCTTCCAACGTCCTCTGTGGGTCCTAGTAAGTCCCTCCCGTGCAGGAGGTACTCAGTAAATGTTAGCTGAATGAAGTTAGTTGAACTCAATGGTTAAATTAATGTTTCTGGTTATTTGGTGATCGACATCCTCAGTTTTTACAAGATAAACAGGTTTAACTCTTCACCCACTCTGGCTATTATGGCCCCGTCATACATCATCAGGGTAAACTCCCCATGGCATGCCATTTCCAAATATTTATAGCAAGAGAAAAAAGAAATGAGTTGCTTATTTGGAGATATTTGGCCCAGGATCACAGATCTTTAGTCAGGGAAGAGCAGGGACTGTCCCCTTCTGTCCCCCAGCTATGTGCCTTGCTCTGCACTCTGGTTCTTTTTTTCTGGGCCTTTGTTTCTACTTCCACTGTCGGTTTTTGGTCTCCCAGTGTCACAGAAGTGTTTTGGAGACATAAAATCCAAATAGGTGCAAGGAGGATCATGGAGTCTTCCTCACTAACTCTTACTTCAGTGACCTCAAATTATAACTGAATTTGACCTATATCTCACTTCTCTATAATGCTGTGTGTTTTATTTTGTGTTATATAACATGTTCCTGTGAGGAAGCCAGGAAAGGGATTTATTATCCTGACTTTGGAGGTAGAGAGCAAAGAGGGGCTCTGAGAGGGGTGAGGGACCTTGCGCCAGGGCTTCTGAGCTTGAATGTAAATAACTATGTACTGATAAGAAAAGTGAGTTCCCAGAGGTCCTGCGAAAAGGAAAAACCATTGAGCTTTCTGCAAAATGATGCGGGCCATCTGAGCAATATTGGTTTGAACTTCTCTTCTCTACCTTAATGTCTGATCTGTCCCCTTTCTCCTCCATGCATGAGGATCTTAATGCTAAGAAATATTATAGAATCCCATAGGCCCTTTGCTCTGAGCTCTCGTCAGTGTTAGTTAGCTGGGGACTCTGGGGCTCCGTTTGGCACCAGGATAACTCCAGGGGAAGGAGCCTTAAGACCTCCCTCCTTGCCTCATAATGATGTGGTGTCCCTCTATCCCCGACAGAGAACGGGGCCTTCTTCTGCAATGAATGTGACTGCCGCTTCTCTGAGGAGGCCTCACTCAAGAGGCACACGCTGCAAACCCACAGTGACAAACCCTACAAGTGTGACCGCTGTCAGGCCTCCTTCCGCTACAAGGGCAACCTTGCCAGCCACAAGACCGTCCACACGGGTATGGCCATGCCCCTCTCCCCCCAAGTGCTCCAAGTTTCTTAGGGGAGGATGGCAGAGGATCTTAGAACCAGCCCCAGGGGAGTAGGCCCCATCCTGGCCTGAATGAGGTTCTCAGCACCATCCTGTTTTGCTGAGGGAATTGTCCACTGCCAATATTCTGTGTCTTTCCTCTGAGACTCTGTCCTGCCTCTCTGCCTTTGCTGGGGTCAGAAGGGTTATTCCCATTGTACAGGTGAAGAAACTGAGGCTGATAGAGACAATGTGGTGTACTTCTGCAAAGCCAGGAAAAAGTGAAAGTCCTTTTAATGTTTTCCAAGGACTTGTTTCTTATCAACTCACATTCCTTACCCAGTAGCTCCTCACTACTAGTTTACTCTCTTAAATCTTTAAGTGGCCTCCTCCTCCCAGGAACTTTCCATGGAGGAAGGCTTAGCTCTCCGATTGGTTTCCTCTGCCCGAGCCTCCACTCAAACCCAGGCCCCACCCCTCTTACAAATGGAATATAGCTGCAGTGGCCACAAGTGGAAAAGTAGTTTATTCTGAAACTAGAGCAACCTGATTGTATCTCCCTGCTGAGGGAGTGCAGTATGGCATCAGTTGTATCTGAGAGAGCTTTCACAGGTCATCTGACTTAGCTTCGCAGATTCAGACAGGGAAACTGAGGCCCAGAGAAGGACAGTGGCTTGCCCAATACCTGCAGACAGGTGATCCTGGTGACAGCACTGGTTCTGAAGCCCAGGCTTCCTGGAATATGCCCCTCTTGCTCTATGCCTCACCTCGTTCCACCCCACCATGATGCCACTGCTTGTTCCTTGGGCCTGGTCCTTTGCAGGTTGTGCCAGTATGTGTGTGAGGAAGGCGACAGGCCAGGAGCAGATCCCTGGACTCTCTCTCTCTGACATCTCCCAAGAGGAAATAAAGCCCAAGCAGCCTCAGAGGGTGGGAATTGGCCTTGAAATCCATGGGAGACCTCGCCCGTTGACATGGCTTTCCTTTCTCCTCTTTTTTTGATAATAGGTGAGAAACCCTATCGTTGCAACATCTGTGGGGCCCAGTTCAACCGGCCAGCCAACCTGAAAACCCATACTCGAATTCACTCTGGAGAGAAGCCCTATAAATGCGAAACCTGTGGAGCCAGATTTGTACAGGTGAGCGGAGCAAGCGGTATGGTCAACGGACCCCTGGGGCTCTGAACGCGGAGGAGTGGCTGCTGGAAGGTCTGTGGCCCACCCCAGCAGAGCCTTTACGCCTGTGCTCCTCCTTAGGTGGCCCACCTCCGTGCCCACGTGCTCATCCACACTGGGGAGAAGCCCTATCCCTGTGAAATCTGTGGGACCCGCTTCCGGCACCTTCAGACTCTGAAGAGCCACCTGCGTATCCACACGGGAGAGAAACCTTACCATGTATGTAAGCCCCGTGTGGCTGGCCGGGGAGGGGAGGGCTGGGACAGCAGGACTGTTTGCTGCAACCTCAGGCACACAGTGAGATGCCTGCTGAATTAATGGTTGGGAGAGCAGGATTATCAAAGACACCCTGCTTGACACCAGCCTAGGTCTCTTTAAAACGGAGGCACTGGGCACTGGGTGATCTAAGCCTCAGGAAAATAGTCCAGTCTATGGATACATAGATTCAGGGGCTGTTCATTCATTCCACAAATAGTTACTGAGTGCCTACAGCTCAGCCAGAGCCTAGGTTAGAGGTATAATGAAGAGCAGCTGTGTTTGAAAAGGAGCTATCTTAGAAGCAGGAGGAGAATCAAGAAAATGTGATGTTACTAAGTGAAAAACAAAACAAAACAAAAAAACAGAGAAAGGCCGCTTCAAGCAAGTAGAGATGGCCAGCTGTGGAGCACAGTGCTATGAACAGGCCATTGGAACTGTCATGTCCCACAGTGCTGATCTCAGCACTTAATGGCCTGCAGGCTAATTTTTAAACATTCCATGAGCTAAAAATGAGTTTTAATTAAAAAAAATAGTATTTCGTGACTTTATTATATGAAACTTAAATTTCAGTGAACATAAATGTTACTGGAATACGGCTGTGCTAGTTTGTTTACATATTGTCTGTGGCTTCTTTCACATCACTGTAGGTGGGAATGGGTACAAGAATAGCGAGCGAATGGTTCACCTACAACCAGAGATAACCTGCAAAATGTGGTTGTTCACTCGTTTATGAGGCTTTGAATGAATATCTGCTTGCTTGCTATTTGTGCTTGGACAAATTATTTATCCTTGTAGTGCTTTAATGTCCTTATTTATAAAATGAACCTGAAAATAGTACTTACCTTATAGAGTGATAATATTAAGTTAAGCAATTCATCGAGGGTTCAGGGTAGCTCATGCACATAGTAAGAATCCAATAGGTAGCTGCTGTATCATGATTTGCTAGAATTTTAGATGCAGAAGATATCCGAGTTGAAAACGACCTGCAGCATTTATTGACCCAGGCTCTTACCTAAGGGAGAGCCAGAACTCAGAGAAATAACACGGTTAAGACCCAAAACAGTAGGTGACAGACATACAGTGGACCTGGGTCTCCTGTACCAGGGATCTTTACTCACCGTCTTGCCCATTTTATTTATTAATTTTCTAAATCCATCTCTCTTTTTACCTTAAAACATATTCTGTATCTGAATATAGCTTATAAAACTTATTATTTCAGAATAGTTTAAGTCTTAGACAAAGTTTGCAAATACATAAGACTCCCATACAGTTGACATCTTCCACAGTTTTATATATTTGTCACAACTAATGAATTATAAAGTACATACTGTATTTGGATTTGCTTGGTTTTTACCTAAAAATGCCTGTTTGTGGAGCCAGGATCGAGTCTAAGTTACCCCATTACATTTAGTCCATTGCTTTTTTTTTTTTTTAATGTGGGTACCCGGAGTCAAACTCGGGCCGTCGCGCTTGCAAGGCAGGCACTTACGCCGCTGAGCCATCTCACCGGCCCCCTAGTCCATTGCTTTTAAATAACTTTTTCTACTAGAAGTATTACCACACATTCATTGACTCAAAGTGAAAAGCAGCTCAACTTGCTAATGCTTTGCTGGCTTATCTAAGAGATACGTCCTAGTAAGAAATATAACTGCATTAAAAAGTATCCTAGGGTCTAGAATATCCATGAATTTAGACTGGTCTAGTACACTTGTCTAAATGCATTCAGATTTATCACATACTTTTCTGCTAGACACTAGGAAGATTATAAATATTAGTGATAAGGATGTTAATACACAAGGATGGCTATGTGGCAAGGTGATAAATCTGCAATCCAAAGCGAAGAAGGATTATTTTTATCCTAGGGAGATTCAGAAATGCTTCAGTGCTTGGGGGACTTGGCACCTGAATGATGTTTTTGGACAAGACTTGCATTCATGCAGTGAAATCAGGGATGGGCATCTCAAGCAAGGGAAAGGCATGGGTGGCACCACAGTGCTGACTTATCCCTGATAGAAGTCATGATTCATATGGGTTCTTCACCAGGCCTTTGCGAGGAAAGAGCCTAGCTAGTCCCTCACAGGGAGGATCTCCTTCTCTGGGTCTTTGAGCACTGACAGGTTTCTTGGGTTGATGACAGCTAACAGTCTGCTTCTGGTGTCCCTCCAGTGCGAGAAGTGTAACCTGCATTTTCGCCACAAAAGCCAGCTGCGACTTCACTTGCGCCAGAAGCACGGCGCCATCACCAACACCAAGGTGCAATACCGCGTGTCCGCCACTGACCTGCCTCCGGAGCTCCCCAAAGCCTGCTGAAGCATGGAGTGTTGATGCTTTCCTCTCCAGCCCCTACTCAGAATTGACCCAAAGGATGCTGTAACACTTTACAGCATTCATCCCATGATGTAGTGCCTCTTTCATCCACTAGTGCGAATCATAGCTGGGGGTGGGGGTGGGGTTGGGACCTGGGGGTGCTGGGAGCTGCAGCAGCTTCCCTTCTCCCACCGCCATAAAACATTAAGAAAATAATATTGCTTCTTTTCCTACGTGTAAGGCAAACCATGTCAGCAAAAAGCAAAATCATTTTATACATCAAAGCAGGGGAGTATGCAAATGTTCTGACTTGACTTTGGAAAATGAGGAATGTATATGTTTTGTGGGAACAGATATTTCTTTTGTATGTAAATGAGCATTCTTTTAAAAGACAGGAGTTCAGTATGTTATCAAAGAGAGGGCTTTAATTTTTTTAACCAAAGGTGAAGGAATATATGGCAGAGTTGTAAATATATAAATATATATATATAATATAAATATATATAAACCTAAAAAGATATATTAAAAATATAAAACCACGTTAAAGGCTCGATTTTGTATCTGCAGGCAGACACGGATCTGAGAATCTTTATTGAGAAAGAGCACTTAAGAGAATATTTTAAGTATTGCATCTGTATAAGTAAGAAAATATTTTGTCTAAAATGCCTCAGTGTATTTGTATTTTTTTGCAAGTGAAGGTTTACAATTTACAAAGTGTGTATTAAAAACATGAAAAGAACAAAAAAAGCTGAAGAAGGAAAAAATGTGTAATTTTGTTCTAGTTTTCAGTTTGTATATACCTGTACAATGTGTCCTCACGGTGCCTTTTTTCACGGAAGTTTTTAATGATGGACGAGAGTGCGCCACCCCTTTTTGAAGTTTAGGCAGATACAGGAACTTGAAGTTGTCACTAACTAAACTCTCTTTGGGAGCGTTTGTCTCTTCCCATTCTGCGTCATGCTTGTGTTATAACTACTCCGGAGACAGGGTTTGGCTGTGTCTAAACTGCATTACTGTGTTGTAAAATATAGCTGTACAAATATCAGAATAAAATGTTGAAAAATCGGCTTGTCCCTGAGGTCTTTCCTGTGGGAATGGGAATGGGAATGGGTATGGGATTGGAAATGCAAGGGGGTCTGGCTCCCTCTGCTCTTACTCTAGTGGGAGAGACTGAGAGGAGGTGGGTACTATTTTGGGGAGCTTAGCCCGGACCCTCATTGGCCCCCAGCACTGGGGTGGACTGCAACTTTCAGATGCTGGTCCTTCAGGTCCTTTGGGACATTCTGGAGGCTCTGGGAGATCAGCAGACACCTGTGGCCTCAGAAGCTTTATGACTGGCTGCAAGCCAACCAAATTTGACCCCTGCAGAGGTGCTTTGTCCAAAGGGTAAAACTCAGTCACCTCCTTCTGTGTGACTTGGGACAACCGTTTTCTTTCTGGTTCCCCTTCCCAGCCTGTTCATGAGGAGACTGGGTGAACTAGGCCATTAATAATCCCATGACACAGATGTAAGTTCACCGCGGCTTGTTTTGGCACTTGCTTGTATTTTACCTCAAAAAACCCCAAGGATCAAGTTTGATTGACAGGGCCTGAGGACAACAGGGAGGACAATGTGGTCCTGGTAACTGGCCTAGAGGAGAAAGTCCACACCCTCTTCCTGTCCCTTTGTGGCAGTAGGGAGGGAATGAGGCAGAGCCTTCCCCAGGTCAGTGGGCCCGGTGGCTGGGCAGTGCTGTCCCTTGGCAGTGACTGTGCAGCAGGCTCCAAGCACGTGCTCGGAAGCCTAGGAGAGCTGACCACCCCAAACCCCAGGGAGAGCTTCAGAAAGTCACACCACCCTCTGCCAACTGCATGGCCTTTCAGCTCAGGTTTCCTTTGAAAGTGACTTTAAAGGACTTGCCAGCTTGAGGCCTCATCTCACCCTGCTCTTTGAAAATGGAGAAAATGATCCCTCTGCTCCCATAGAAACTTGGCAGAAGAACTTACAAAACAGGCAGCTTCAGGAATGACAATCCACAGGCTAAGGGAGACTGGCCCCAGGGTCCTTTTGCTCCCAGAGCACCTCTGAGCCTGTTCACGTATCATTACTGTTTAATAAACAGACTGAGGGGCCAGGAGACACTGTGGGTGGCATTCCAAGAAAAGGGAAGATCGAAGAGTGAGTGACAACAGCCAATTAATGATCAATAATAAGTGAAAAGAACACGTCTCAAAACAGATAAGAAAGAACACACACAAATATTCTATTTTAGAAATGAGGAAATGGAGGCAGGGACTTACTAAGGTCACACAGCTAAAAGTGTCCAGCAAAACTGACTTCACATAAATGTTTGTTGGTAGAACTTTAACCAGTTTAGTTCAGTTATTAGGTCTTAGGTTTCTAAGAAGAAATGAGTTATTTTCTCTGAAACCTGAGTTTCGATTTTTTTCTTTGTATCACTCAGAGTAATGATTAATAATAAGTGGTCCCATATTTTACCAGAGTTACTCTTTGGAAAACACTAAGAGAACTGGAATGGGGAAGAGAAGCAGAGAGAAGCTGACTCCTGGAGAGTGGCTGGGTCACATCACAATGAGGTTCCCCAGAACTGGGATGATCTTCCAGTACGAGGCTCCATGAAGTTCATCATTATTTGGGGATTTCTCTTCTTAAGTTTCTCAGAGATTCCACCTCTTTTACAATCACTTTATAGTAAGGTCCCTGACTCCAGCCCTCACCCTTACCCTGATAACTTGGACTGGTCTGTGTGAATCTATTCCCTGGAATCAAAAAAGCATGATTTATAGGCATTCTGGCCTGGGCTGGATGTTGGCCATTGGTAGTCACTTAAATATGCTTTGAGTAGATTCAAGTGTCTTAATAGTGAAGGGTGAGACATGCTGGAATCATCTAAAGCAACACAAAAAATGGCTTACCCAAAATACTGCGGCGACTTGGAAAGACAGTGTTCCTCCAATTCCCAAAGCAGAGAGAGAAGGACTCTAAAAGGCACACAGGAGCCTAACCTGCTTGACCATGGTGCCTAGCATATCCGATTTGACATCCAGGGACATGTGTGGTATCCTCCTGAAAAGAGGAGAGAGCTTCAGCAATCCCTAGGACAGCGGGCTTCTAGAAAGGCAGATGCCAAGGCAGGAGGGTCTTGGAGGCTAGAAAGTGGACTCGATGGGGTTTGGAGCCCCTAGTATACCATATTATCCCCAAGGTTTTGGGGCCTACCCCCTCTTAAATGACTCCAATAGTCACAGTTGATGGGCTACTTGTAAGGAGAGAGAGGTTTCTCTTTCCCCTTTGCTTTCTGAGCAAGCAGGTTGGAGTCAGAATCACAGAATACTGTAACTGAGGGAATTTAGGGATCACAGTCTTCTTAGATAACCAGTTCCAGAAGGGAAAGTTGACATGTTCAAGATGCCACCAAGAATTTTTATCAGAGAGAAAACCTAGCTAGGTTTGTAAGATGGCCCCAACCCTCAAAGGGTTAAATCTCACTGAGTTGGTGGCCTGTGGAGAAGCGGTTTCAGTGGGTCGAGTGTTTCACACTTTCTGTGGAACTGCAGTGCCTCCTCCTGTCTGCATAGAGCCGTCTCCCCTGACGTCCCCCATAGGAGTCATCTCTGGAGGTGTATTGGTTTCCTAGGTCTGCTGTCACAGTGCACCCTAAACTGAGTGGTTTCAACAACAGGAACTTATTGGCTCATGGTTTGGGTGGCTGCAATTCTGAGACAAGGTGTGAGTAGGGCTGGTTTTCTCTGAGGGCTGTGAGGAAGTATCTGTTCCAAGCTTCTTCCCTAGGTTCAGGTGGTTCCTTGATTTGTAACAGCATCACCTCTTGCTTCGCATGACATTTTCTGTGTCTGTAACACAAACCCAGCCCCCTTTTATAGGGTCACTATAAAATTTTTCTACAGCCAAGTAAACTATCAACACAGTGAAAGACAACCTATAGGATGGGGAAAAATGTTTGAAAGCTATGCATATGGCCAACGTTACTATCTATAATACACAAGCAACTCAACTCAATAGCAGGGACCAGGGGGAAGGGAGGAATAAAAAAAAGGTCTGATTGAAAAAATGGGCAAAAACCTGAATAGTCATTTCTCCAAGGAAGATATTTAAATGGCCAAAGATATATGAAAAACATACAGCATCGCTAATCATCAGCGAAATGCAAATCCAAATCACAATGGCCTCTCACCCCAGTTAGAATGGTTATGATCAGATAGGCCAAAAATAACAAACATTGGCATGGATGAAGAGACAGGGGAACTCTTACGCACTGTTGTTGGGAATGTAAATTACTGTAGCCATTATGGAAAACAGTATAGAGTTTCCTCAATAGATCATAAATAGAACTACCATACGATCTAACAATTTCACTGCTAAGCAAATGTATTCAAAAGAAATGAAATCAGCCTGCTGAAGAGTCACGTGCACTCCAAGATTCAGTGCAGCACTGTTCAGAATAACCAAGAAGTGGAAACAATCTAAGTGGCCCTCAACTGACGAACGGGTAAAGAAAATGTGGTATGTATATACAATGGAATGCTAGTTAGGCCTTAAAAAGAATGGAATCCTGTCATTTGCGGCAATGCAGATGAATCTGGAGATTGTTATATTAAGTAAAATAAGCCAGGCACAGAAAGACAAATACTGCATGATCTCACTCAGATGTGGTGTCTAATAAAATTGATCTTATGGAAGTAAAGGACAGAATAGTGGTTACCCCCTAGTGAGTAGGGGCAAAGGGGTAGAGGGAGAGATTCATCAACAGGTACAAAGATACAGAAAGATCAGAGGAATAAATTCTAGTGTTCTATGGCACAGTAGGGTGACTATGGTTAACAATATCGTACTGAATATTTCAAAATAGCTACAAGAGAAATTTTTGAATGTTCTTGTCACAAAGAAATAATCAGGTATTCTAAGATGTGCTAAGCACCTTGGTTTGATTACTATATAATGTATACATGTATTGAAACATCACACTGTACCCTATAATTATATACATATATAATATTATATATATATTATATATATGTAATTATTGCACCAATTAAAAGCCAAAATAAAAATGCTGAAGAAAAACCTTTTGAATAGGGACATGCCAGTCATACTGGGTGAAGGACCCCTCTCATTATCTGTGACGACTGCATTTTCAAATAACGTCACATTCTGAGTACCAGGGATTAAGACTTCAGCATATACATTTGTGAGAAGACCCGGGGCTGTTTACGGGGGAAGGCTAGTGACATGTTCTCCGGAATGGCACCACCACCGTTTCTCTTTGGTGTGTCTTCCTTCGTGCCTCTGGAGGCTGAGGAGGTCTGACTTGGATGCTGCTTCTCACCACGCCCTTCACAGTAGCTCAACAAGGGCACTCGGCTTCACCTCTTACCATCGAGGAGAACAAACTGCAGAAAGGCCACGGCACTTAGCCAAGGCTGGGGGCTGCTTTTCTTCATCTTCCTCTAACAAGTTTTCTGGGGTTTGTTTTTTTTTTAATGTCACTCATGGGTCTCACCCCAAAAAAGCATTAGAGGACATTATAATTGGCTCAGTGAGGAACCACACTTTGGTTAGAGAGCTGAAAAAATCTAGATCTGGGTAGGTCTCTACAACATAGGGACCACCAGGAACTTACAGATCAGGTCATCACAGCCTTGATAAAAAATCCCTTAGCCCCAGTCGGAGTCTAGCATCGTTCATTGCATTTAGCAAAATAATGGAGAATTCACTTTCGCCAGGATCTGATCCAGTAGTTCTTTGCTGTAGGAGGCCATAGACACCACTGAGGCTCCCCAGGGGATTTTGAAGGCATAGCCATGGGAGAGACTCTCTAGTCTAACCCAACTCCTTTTTTCTTCAGAACAGGATGTCCTGTGACATTAAACAAAGATATTCTCTCAGGACTGAGATGCAGTTCCTGTGCCAGCATTGTTTCCATTAAAATCACCACCTTACAGTGCCATGAGTTCCTATTTCCACAACCTTGTGCATCCCCTAAACGACTGCCTTCTTCATATATTGTCACATATGTGATCACTTCTCCAGGGAGGCCCTGAAGGGGAAAACCTCAGAAGAATGGGCAGGGATGACAAAAAGGCAGAGCTCGGCCTGATAGGGTAGAGGATCTCCAAGCAGATGTCTAAAGGTGCCCTGTGCTGTGGGTGATCACTGTGTTAGTCAGCTCTTTGTTACTATAGTAAATACCCTAGATCATCTGCTTGGAGAAAGAAAGGGTTTATTTTGGAGGACAGTTCGGAAGTTTCAGTCCTGATCAGCTGACCTCGTTGTCTGGGCCTGTGCTAACATATCACAGCAGAAGCCACGAGACTGGAATTATCATGAGATGGGATTAGGAGTACAGGCGTGCTGCTGTGCGTCTCGAGGAGACTCGCCACCATCACGGAAATCAGCCCACTACGTGGAGGGCTGGACAGAGTTGCGGGCCGGGGCCAAGTTGCTCCTGTTTTCCCACCACACTCTGATTCAGGGTTTCATACATATCTTTTTTTTTTTTTTGATAGCTAGAGATGGCCTCATCTCCAGTCACTTTGCCGGCTGCATCCTACCCTTCAGTCACAGGGAAAGACACATCATTTCCAGACCTATAAGGCTTGTGTCTGTTGTATACCTTCTGCCTTTTGCCCAGCGTGTCCCTTTCTCCATTTACCCTTTTCTACCCCATCTCCTTCAGGCTGCGGATTTTCTCAGCCTGGAAAACCCTGAGCATTGCACAGGTTAGTTTAGTGTGGAGTGGGAGAGTGTATGTCTGCTTAAGGGTTCCACAGTGCCTTTGGCGTCTGGATTTTACTATTGCGGTCTAGTGCGTAGCCACAAGGTGGCAGAGTAGGGCAAGCAGTGAAGGCCACAGGAGCTACTTTTTCTAGCTGCAAGAAAGGATGAGTAAATGAGCCGTTGCTGGTTTTTGAGTGGGTCTCCTGTATGTGCTTGTGCCCTAGCCACCAGAATTGGCAGCTGACCTATGGGGTATGATTTGAGATTCTCTAGCTCCAAAATCTCTCCTTTGGAGACCTACTTAATTGTGTAAATTTCCGCTCCAAGTCATTCTTTTAAGTTTCCGGTTTTCACTTGTCCTTGAAAACCAGGGGGTCATATCTCAGCTCTCAGAAGAAAGAAGCCAATCCCTAGCAGAAGCCTCCATGGGAGCAGGCAGGGACTTATGGGATAATAACTACAAGTCACAAAATTTACAAGTCACAGAAGGCTATGATATCCAAGTGCTCTGTAATCCTTACCACAGTCTTGCTGGTTTTTTTTTTTTTTTGTGGGTACCAGGGGTCGATCTCAGGACCTCGCATGCCAGCAGGCGCCCGTGCCACTGAGCTATATCACCGGCCCTTTCTTCATATGTGGGTTCTGGGAGTCGAACTCAGGCCCTCGCGCTTGCCAGGCAGGCGCTTACGCCGCTGAGCCATCTCACCAGCCCCTGGTCTTGCTGGTTTTAAGGAAGAAAAAGTATCCTAGCTGGTGGATGAAGAAACACAGGGTGAGAAAGCAGAATGTAAGAACAATGGCTGGGAAGTGGCAGGGCTGTGAAGGAATTTTGCCTCCCATCTTGCAGCCAAGGGCTCCAGCAGGCACAGGCAGGGCTTTGTACTGTGCACCTCTGTCCTTGTGCACCTTGGGCACAGGTTTCCCCACGCCACAGCATCACCAGGGAGGAAGAAAATTGAGGCTTTTGGAATGGGAATTCTCTTAGGGCTGAAATTGCAAATTTTGAATGGAGACAGGAAGCCACCAGGGCCTCTCTGTTCCCATTATGTGCCAAGGCAGGAGGGGTGCCCACTAAGCAGGGCTCTGCAAGTCATACTCAGGGCGCAGGGGTCGTGTGGGGGAGGCATTAACCAGTCCCGCCTGGGCAAACGGTGCGGCTCTACTGCTGACCAGCTACTGGCCTCGGCCAGGAAACAGTCTCCCTGGGATGTGGTTTCTAACTGTAGATGAAAGGACTGCGCAGGATGACCTCTAGGACTCTCTTCTGCAGACGGTGACCCTCATTTTGCAGCCTAAGTAGCTGGGAGACAGAAAGGAGTTTGCACACATGAGGGGTGCTCTGGGAATATAAACCACTCCCAGAAACCACAGAGCTATAATTTCTGGAAGCCAGCCCTTCTCGCCTGCTATTCCCAGTGCTTCCTGTGTCCAGTAGACCAGCGTTCATCTACCCAGTATCTGAGCTTTCCCGGCTTCCTATCACTTTCACAATTCAAAAGGGGCTTATAGGTGACGCTAGTTATCAAAACGAAATTCCTCTACAGTTCACAAGAGACCCCAAGTTCTTATGTACATAGCTTTGTTCACATACATTTTTTTAGTTCTAAAAATTACATTTTTATCTATTTAACTTTATTTTTTATTTTTATTTATTTATTTTTTATATGAGTGCCAGGAGTCAAACTCAGGACCTTGCGCTTGCCAGCAGGTGCTTGTGCCGCTGAGCCATATCACCGGCCCTTTTTTTCCTTTATGTGGGTACCAGGAGTTGAACTCAGGACCTCACACTTGTCAGGCAGGTGCTTGTGTCACTGAGCCATATCACCCCCCCCATTTAACATTAAAATTAATGTGTTAAATGTAGAAAAGTTTGAAAAACAACTACGAAAAAGAAAAACCAATCATACAAACAGCATTTATTGAACAATCATAACGTGCCAGGAGCACTTAAACATTTTTTTTTCAAAATTTTGAAATAATTATAGACTCATAGGAAGTTACAAAAATAGTGTAGAGAGGCCTCATGTATTCTTTCTCCCAGTTCTCCCTGTGGTAATGTTTTATGTAACTATAGCACAATATCAAAACCAGGTGGCTGATACGATTGGTATCATTCACAGACCACATTCAGATTTCATCAGTTTTACGTGCACTTGTGTATACGTGTGTATGATGTATGTGTATGCAGTTTTATCTCACATATAGCCACAACCACAATCAAGATGCACTATTTTTCTATCACCACTAAGATCTTTTGTGCTGTGGATGGATCCCTTCCATTCACAGGAACTTTTTACAAGGTAGTGATATCAGACTCGGTATGCACATGTAATTCTCATGTAACTCTGTAACATAAATCATAACCAGCCAGACTGTAAAATGCTACCATATGCCCATAGAAGGGAGAAAAAGACACAAAAGTTGTAGAAAAGTGTGCAACTATGCCATGTTCAGCACTCAGCCTTTGGATATGAATCCACTGAGTCAGTGCTAGTAGGAATAAAGCTGCTTCCTGGGAAAAAGGCCTCAGTGTCCCAACTCTACACAAAAATCCTGCAGCATTTCTACTATTACATAGTCACCCTTTTCTCTCTCTTCATCCCTGACTTCTGGCAACCACTAATCTGTTCTCCATTTGTATAACTGTTTCTTTTTGAGAATGTTCTGTAAATGAAATAATTGTGAAATATAATACTAACTATCATTTAGTGAGCACTAACTGCATGCCAGGAACTGTTTTTAGCTTCCTGCAAGTATGTGACCCTTTCCAAAATCCATTGCAATAGCCTCTATTATTATCTACACTACTTTACAGGTGTGGAGACTGAAGTCATCACCTAATTTTACGCAGCCAGAAACTAGCAAAGCTAAGATTAACATATAGATCTGCCCCTAGACTCCGAGGTTTTAATTATAAAATATTGTCTCTCTAAACAGACATATGTTTTTAAAAAAATAAATAACATCATGGTTAAGGAAGATTAATAGTAGCTTCAGAAAATTTCACTGGGTTGGTGCCATATAGACTACATTCTCCAAAAACAATGCAATTAAGTGAAAATCATTAATTAAAAAGGAACTGAAAAAACTCCACCTGTTTTTAATTTTTTAAAAAAATTTACCTCTAAACAACTCACAGGTCAGAAGAGGATGGGAGTTCAGCTCTGGTTGGACAGCCATGTGTTTACTGATGGCCTGCGTGTCTAATGTTTCACAGCTGAACTCTGACAAAGGTCAGACTAGCGCAGCTCCAGACTGAATCCTTCAGCGTGTGGACCATGTCTCAGGCATCCTGATATCCTCAGAGCCTCATCCAACACTGAGTACTAACGGGGGGAGGGGGTGTAATAAATGCTTACCCAGTGGATTTAAAATAGATTCCCTAGGCACCCTAGGGAATGCTGCCCAGATTCCCTTGTATCCGTCAATGCAGCAAAGCTGGAAGATGCTGTAGGCAACTGAAAACAAAAGCACCCCAAACCAGGATAGAGACACATGGAAATTGTGAAGAGAATGGGTGTCTGTTTCAGGATCAGGGAGAGCACTTTGCTTTTCATGGTACCTTTAGACACTCCAAATTGCAGCAGTGGATGGCGTTTCACACATCACAGATCTTGAAACTTAGAAACAGAATGCTCAGGAAACTAAAGTGAGTTACCCAGGGTTATCACAAGTTTGAACTGGGAACCTAGGTCTCTAGCTCCCCATGGAAAGTTGTGTGTCAGAAGAGTAGCCTCTTGACACCGCACAGAACTTTTGCCTAGACTTCTAGGAATCCTCCAAGAAAAAACACAGAAATGTTTGTAAAGACTTTCTGGCTTTTACTGGAATCACATTTAAAGAGAATCAGAGTCTATTAGCTAGGATCTTCTAGAGAAACAGAACCAGTGGCATGTGTATCTCTCTGTGTGTGTGTGTGTGTGTGTGTGTGTGTGTGTGTGTGTACATGGGAAGGAGAGAATATTTATAGTTCTGTCTATATAATCCATGGTTGTAGCATATGTCTACATGTGTATATAGCACATATATAATATGACATATGTATATATAGAGAGAGAGAGTAAGAGAGAGAGAGATTGATATTGAGGAATGGGCTCATGCAATCCTAGAAGAAGAAAATTCTCACGCTGTCACTGTGTGACCTAGGAAAGCTTATGATGCAGGGTGCAAGCCTGTGAGCCAGACAGCCAAAGGCAGAAGGAAGATCTATGTCCCAGCTCAACAAGCAGAGAGTGAATTTAACCTTCCTCCACTGTCTCTTTGGTCTATGCAGGCCCCAGTGGTTTGGATGGTGCCCACCCACACTGGGGAGGGCCATCTGCTCCACTCAGTTCATCAATTCACGTGCTGATCTCTTGTAGAAGCTCTGTCCCAGACACATCCAGAAACAGTGTTTAATCCATATCTTGGCACCCCGTGGCCTCATCAAGGTGATACATAAACTAACCATCACTTATGGACTGCCAAAGCATGTCCTCATATCACAAATTAACCACTTTAATGAACTTTTAATGAAAATATTTTCCAGTTTTGATAACTTTTTTTGATACAAAGACAGTATTTTTTTTTTTTGTGGGTACCGGGGGTCGAACTCAGGACCTCATGCGCCAGCAAGCACCCGTGCTGCTGAGCGATATCACCGGCCCTTTTTTCTTATGTGGGTTCTGGGAGTCAAACTCAGGACCTCGTGCTTGCCAGGCAGGCATTTATGCCACAGAGCTATCTCACTGGCCCAAAAGGCAGTATTTTAATAGCTTCCCAAGGTACTACAGCACTCCTGCAGCAAAACATGCATGGCACAGTGAGATACGGAAAGGGAGGTGCTGATCTGGCTTCTACGGGGGGCATCATTAGTCCACACGGCCTCAGAAACAAGGTCCAGATTTGAGTTTCAAAGACTATTATGTACTACACTGGGATGACACCAGTGCTACAAACCTTTGAAAACATTGTAGATATGATAAGATAGTGCTATCCATTTTAAAAATTAAATATATTCTATAACCAAGTAGACTTTGAATTTTTAATTATAACTTAATAAAAATGAATTTTTAGTTATGACTTAATAAAAAATGGAGGGTAGGAAGAGACGGGATGAAGGGAATGTAGAACTTTCATTTAGTAGTCAATATATTTCTGTATTGCTTGAAATTTTACAATAAATTTATTAGCTTTAAAACTGGGCCTGGGGAAGAGCGCAGTGGATAAACACAGAGGGTTGGTAAACCAGATTGCATGGGTCCAAATCCTGGAACTTTCACTTATTAACTATACAACTTCTAGTAAATTACTCAGCCTTTCTGAGGTTCCTCCTATGTAAACCGAGATTATAATTATACTGCACTTGAAAGAGTTCTTGTGGCTTAAGTGAATTAATATATGTAAAGTACTTAGGAAAACTCCCTGTACATGGGAAGCACTCTATTAACTTTCACTGTAATCGAGGTAAACTGGGCCTGCCCAGACACACACACCAGTATTTTAGTCCGCTGCATCGCTGCCAGTTCCTGGTGCGTCAGGTTGCAGGGCCCGCTGTTTCCTGCATCGTACAAACTCTCTTGGAGGAATGACCTGGACTCTCTTGTGGGAGCTGCAGCTACCGATGAGTTTGATGTTATATCCTGAACAGTTTCCATCAGAAAGTCCCCTTGGACATTGAAATCATTCTGGACTGAATCTTAAGAGTTTCCTCACCCACTAGGACTTTGTCTAATTGCTTTTCAGAGCATGTCCTAGATTAAGTAATTGCTATGGCTCATGTGCCTACCTGCAGGTTCTATGTCATCATCAGCAAGTTTACTCTAAGAGAATTGCTTTCCAAGTTATTTTCAAACTTCCTTTTTCCCTTTAAAGGATAAATTGACTTTAAGTTTGTCCTGTTCTTCTATATGATTTTAAAAACTCAGTTAGATTTAAGATGGTTTGTTCAATACATCCTGCAGGTGACTGTGTTAGTGTGCTGCCATAACAGAATACCAGAGACTAGGTAATTTATAAACAAGGAAAGTTGACCTGGCTCCTAGTTCTAGAAGCTGGGAAGTCCAAGAACACGATGCCTGCATCTGACAAAGGCCTTTATGCTGTTCATCCCATGCTAGAAAGTGAAAGAGTGAAAGTGAAGGCCAGAGGACAACAGGAGGCTGATTTTGCTTTTATAAAAACCTACTCTCATGATAGCTAACACACCCTCATGGAAACAACATGCATTCATTCATGAGTCCCAAGCCCTCACTACCTAATCACCTCTTGTATGCTCCACCTCCCAAGATCGGTGTGTTGAAGATTAGGTTTCCCATCCATGAACTTTGGGGATATATTCAAACCATAGCATTTGTGTTCATATGATTGATAAGCATCAGTGTATCCATTTTGTGTTTACTACATCTTCCACTGGGAAAAATGGTCCATAGGAGCTGTATTGACAATATAAACTCATTAAGACAATTTAATATTCCAAACGTGAGTATTGTTTATTTTTTTATTTTTTATTTTTTTGTGGGTACCAGGAGTCAACCTCAGGACCTTGCGCTTGCCAGCAAGCGCTTGTGCCGCTGAGTGATATCACCGGCCCTTGAGTATTGTTTATTTTTAATATAAATATTATAAATGGTTTATTTCTCCATTTTCTCATGACATTTAATGCGATAGGTCTTAACTGGGAGTGTACAGCAGGACACTCTGTGGAATCATTTTGGATGATGGAGTGAAGGTGCTTGTTATACTTGCTTTAGAGCAGTATAGATTTCAAGGAGCGAGTCAGACCGGAAGCCAAGGCTACTGGGTTATGAGAACAGCGTTGCTTGGCACTAGTCAATTCATGGGAAATTCAAAGCACATCCATAGTATCAATATATGAGTCTGATCATGTAGTACAGACTTAAAACAATTCAGTGATTCCATATCCCCTTTACGACTAAATCTTTTTTTTTTTTTGTGGGTACTGGGGGTCGACCTCACGACCTCGAGCGCCAGCAGGCGCCTGTGCCGCTGAGCGATATCACTGGCCCTTTTTTCGTATGTGGGTTCCGGGAGTCGAACTCAGGCCCTTGCACTTGCCAGGCAGGCGCTTACGCCGCTGAGCCATCTCACCGGCCCCTACGACTAAATCTTAACTTTTGAATGACTTTAAAAACCCATCATAATCCAGGTCTCACCTATCTCTCACAGCTCAACCTTGATCATTTTTTCTATGTGATCCAGATGTATTAAATAATACAGAGTTTCAAGAAGATTCTAGATTATTTCATATTCTAAGTCTTTGCTGATGGTTCCTCCTGTTTAGAATACATTTGTCCAACTTCTTTGTTTGCCTATTGATTGCTCATCCTGTAAGGGTGTGCTCTTTCATGTACCACCCTTCCGGAAGTCTCTTTGACTTTGCCACCTACTATGATAATGTATAATTTCCAAAGATGATCACAGCAATGTCTCCTGATTTGCATCTTCTTCCTTCCTCTTCTTCAAATGTGAGTTACACATTCCTTGACCTTTACTCTGTGCAAGAGCAGTTGTGTCGGTTCGTGACTTTGAGACTAAGGCCATAACATAAGACATAACAGTTCACAGGAGATTCTGATTGTCTCAGGACACTAGTTGTTGGAATCCAACCACCATGCTGTGAAGAATCCCAGGCCATACGGAGAGAGGCCAATTGCAGGTGTTTTGGCCCAAAGGCCTTACGGAGATCCTTGCCAGCAGGCAGCATCAACTACTGGACATGTCTGTGGATGAGCCTTTGGGGGACTTTTCCAAGACTACCTAGTCCCTTGAACTAGAGAATGGTGTTGGAACCCAGATGTGCGTAGTAGGTGTGCTCATTGCTAATGGGGTGTGTTATAATTAAGTAAATATTCTCTCTGCTGGAAATAAACAAAGTCATACATTGGTTCCTCACGTCCTCTCACTATGTACCCAAATTTAACTGTAATTGTCAGATGCTCTGGCTTGTTTTTGGGGCCATTTCCTTGTTTCATTAACAATGGATGGTTCTTGCTCGTTTTCTCTGCTTGCCAGTGGGTTTTCTTGTAGAATTCTCTCTTCCCAAGTTTCTTTTATGTCAAGCTCAGAACTTTGCAAGAAAGCTGACTGCTATAGTTTGAATGTGTCCCCTGAAGTTCAAGCGTTGGAAATGTCATCCTCATTGCAAGCGTGCTGAAAGTTGGGACCTTCAAGGGATGATCAGATCAGAGGGCTGTGATCTCGCCAGGGGTTGATGCTGTTGCCAAAGAGGTGAGTCCTTGCTGCACGAGTGGGTTCATTATAAAAGGGATGTTCAGTCTCCTCTTACAAGTGTTCTTTTACCCTTCTGCCCTGAACCATGGAATAACTAGCAAAAGGCCCTCTCCAGATGCCAGCACCTTGAAATTATACATTCCAACTTGTAAAATTGTAAGAAATAAATTTATTTTCTTTATAAGTTACTCAATCTGGAATATTCTTTTCCAGTAGCACAAAATAGACAAAGACAGTGAATTTTAAACTATTGTATCTATTATAGGTGTATCAGGAAACCTCAAATTTACTGATAAATATAGAAGAAAAAATTATGAAATCTATACCTTGCATCCTTTCTTTTACTATAAATATCTACCAGATTACCTCTGGGATGAGAAAACATTTTTATAGTGCATAGACTCACTCTTTATAATTGTTCAACCGCTGGTGAAGTAAATGGAAGGATTTCTAGCACATGTGACTTAACCCTAAGCAAAGGTCGGCCACTTCAGGGTCTGAATCCTACTGAATATGCACCTCATGGCCCCAACCCCACAGCTCAGTGGTCTGTTTGAATTTTTACTGAGAGTTTTCAATGAGGGGATGCTTAGCTGTGTAGTTGTCTTAGTTACTTTTCTCATTGCTGGCATAAAATATAGCATACCCACAATTTGAAGGAGGAAAGGATTATCTTGGCTTACATTTCCAGTCCATGGTCAGCTAGCTCCAGGGCAGGACGGCATGGCAGGGGGGCATAGCAGAGGAAAGCTGCTCGTAGAATGTCAAATGGGTAGCAGAAAGTCAAGGGAATACACACGCCCTTCCAGGTCATGCCCCCAGTAACCAAGCTCCACCTCCCAACATCACATTTTAGCTATAAACTCATCAGTGGACCAATCCCATGACGATTATCACACCTCCACTATCCAATCACTTCCTAGAAGCCCCATCTATGCATGCGTGAGGTTTTGCATAGATAAAAGCCATAAGTGTAATGCGTGTCCAATTTTATGCTACCCAAACATTTTATCAGCTTTTGAATAAGAAAAAAAATATATATATATATAGCTTCTAGCCTTAAAGATAAAATCAGGATCAATGAGTGTGTTCCTCCTTTCTTTCACCATACTCCCTCACAGTTTGAGGTATACGTCAATTCTGGCTAAGTGAATTCTCCAAGGAAACAAACTGAGCTATGTGTCTGGGCCAAAGAACTTTCTTGACAGCTCCTCAGGGGATCTCCAGCAGTCCTTGCAAAGTGGCTTTGTTCCTAAAGATAGAGACTCGAGGGGAGGATTTGTTTTATTCAGAGTGAAAGTCTTAACTCAAGAATGGACTCAGCTTGAATAAATCCTTCCCTTGTGAAAACTAGTGCCTCTGGCAGGCCCTGAAGTTGGAAATGCTTCACTGCTGGATCCAGGTTTAAAGGGAATACATACACTTGTTAAAAACTACCCAGGATATTGACCCCAGCTAGGCACTGATACATTTTGCCATTCTACATTGGAATTATCTTTTGAAGAGTTTAATTCAAATGAAATGATCATACATATGCACTCTTTGTCTTTAGCTTTTTCTCACTTGGAATGTTTTTGAAATTTATCCACATTGTATATTCCAGTAGTCCATCCTTATTTCTAAGTAGTAAGAGACCAAATGGATTTGACACAATTTGTTTATCTGTTCATCTGTGGATAGGTGTCTGGTTTGTTTCCAGTTTGGGGCTATTATGAGTAAAGCTGCTATAAATTTTTTGTGAATGCTTGTGTGGACACACATCGTTTTTTCTCTTGTGTAAATATCTAGAATTGCTACATCACATGCTAAGTGTGTAACTTTGCAAGAAACTGCCAAACTGTTTGCTGTTTTGAATTCCCACCATTAATGTGTGAGAGTTCTAGTTACTCTAGATCTTTGCCAACAGTTGGGATTATCAGTCCTTCTAATTGTACTCCTGGTGGCTGTGTATTGATATATCATTGTAGATTTTTTTGATTAGTAATACATGTTTGCTGTACATGAAGTTTACAATCAGCTTAGGGAATAGGTATATGTATATAGCACATCTTAATTTTTGTTTTTTTGTTTGTTTTTTGAAACAGGGTCTTGCTATCCAGTTCAGGCTGTCCTTGAATTCACTGGATACCCCAAGCTGGCCTTGAACTCACAGCAATTCTCCTGCCTCAGCCTCCTGAGTGGTGGGATTATAGGCATGTGCCATCACACCCAGTGATTCTTGTTTTTTAGTCATTGTAGATTTAATTTGAATATGTCTGATGACTAATAATATTTTAGATTTTTTTATGTTTATTTTCTCTTCATAGATATAATTTTACAACTGTAATAATTCTTTAGTAATTCCTAATGTTAATTGTGTTATCTTTTGACAGTAATAGTTTGTTTATATTTTATGACCTCCTGGAACAGAATTTCAAAACAATGGTAAATTCGTAAGTATTTGTATTTATTTAAAGACCACTGATAATACCTGAGAGTTCAACATCAAATTGTTGGTGACATGCCTGCCACGGTGGCACATGCCTGTAGTCCCAGCACTCAGGAGACTGAGGCACGAGGATCACTGTGAGTTCAAGGCCAGCCTGGGCTACATAAGCAAGTTCAAGGCCAGCCTGCACTACACAGCGAGATCCCACCTCAAAAAAAAAAAAAAATTGGTGACAAAAAGTACTGGGATGTTTATGGAGTACTTTCTAATTGCTGGGCTCCATCTCTCCTGTTTTCCCTCCTTGCCGTTCCTTTGCTTATCTCCTTGTACCTTTACCAGGGCAGAAGCTGATCGTTTCCTTAGGCCTCTTTCAGTTTTAAAATCTGACCATCTTAATGAAGGAGTTCAGAAGAGCCATTTGCTAGATGCTGTGAGTTCTAGCATACATGTTATCAGGTGCAAATGTGAAAGTTTTGCTAGGATATACACCAGGGAGTATAATTACTAGATCGTATAGTTCTTGAATATTAGCCTTGCAAAAAACTGACAATGACAAATTACTCCCCATAACATTTCTATGAATTTTTGCCCTGTGTGTGATATTTCATGCTGCTCCACATCCTCTCTAGCCTTTGGCATTATGAGACATTTTCATTTTTGCCAATCAGGTAGTGTCCAACCATATCTTACTGAGATTGGAATTTGGTTTTCTCGTTAATTCACTCAGTCAAGTTTTACTTTTTAACTATGCCTAGAGTTTATTTAAAACTAACATATTTGCTAATATATTTGAATTTATATCCAATATCTGACTTTTTGCTTTTTACTTGTCTCACTTTATTTTGATTAACTTTTTAATTTTTTCTTGCTTTCTTTGGGGTTATGTATTTTCTAGTAATTACATAGTTTTCTCACTGATGATATGAAAATTGTATATATTTTATTCCTCTTTCTTTAGTAGTTATCCCCATATTGTTATAAGCATCTGATTCTAAAGCTAATCAATATCCCCCCATCGTGAAGACAATTGTCGTTATGTCCTCTAGGAGTGATGGCTTGGGTGGTTTTCTCCCCATGCACCTGAGCCACTAAACAGAAAGTGTGTCCCTTTGTAGTTCCAGCTCTCAAGGGTCTCCTATTATATTCCCTTCCTGTTTGTAACCCAGAGGTTTGTTGTCTGTTGTCCCTTTGAAGATCTGAATGCTACAGGTTTATTTCATATGTGTTGGTCACTGCCTTCAGAGTCAAAGCAGCTGTAGCACTCTGCTCGCAGCTCTGGCTTCCTTTCTTTATGCAGATTTGGCCAACTTAGGAAATTGACTAAGACATGAACAAATTCTCTGGATATTTCTAAGAAACTGTGAAGGTGGTCTTCAACTTCTTGGACAAATGTCGGGTGTGGATATAGCTGCAGAAATTATCCCCAGACCTCTGAATTTGAATGTCACTTTACAGCAGAGAATTCTGTTCTTCTTTCTGGAATCACTAAATCACTAATTCAATCCCTACCTACCTCTTTTTTTGGATGGACCACTACCTTCTCCCATCTCAATGTTTTTATTCATGTAATTCTCATAAACAGTGCAATAATTCTTCACCAAATCTCTGCCTGGGATAATAAAATGCTACAAAAAGTGTAGGTAGATAATTGACTTTTTGAAAATTTCAACTATTTTTAAAAAACTGATACATAAAATCTTAAAAATTATACATTTGTATGGAGTACCATATGGTGTTTGGATACATGTATACACTTTGTAATGTTCACACGAGGGTAAACATATCAGTCTCCTCAAATCTTTATCTTTATAGTAAACACATTCCAACTATTTTCTTCTGGCTTTCTGAAGTTTATAGTAATCATCCTTACCTATGGCTACCCTACCGTCCAAGGCCACACCAGAGCTTGTTATTACTCACCACCTTCTCACTAACCACATTCCGTACCGGGGGGTGGAGCGGCCTGTCACCCCCCAACACACACACTCCTGCTAATTTTGTTTGCAGGATACAGGGAACACTATTTTGTTTTATAAAAGAATACAAATTTGTTTGTTTTTAAGACCACCGTAGAGCACCAACCGTAACTCAGCGTGATCATGACCACTCTTCAGGCAGCCCCAGAGCCTTTGAGGGGCGGGGGAAGCAGGGTGCATGGAATTTGGGCCCTGTAACACCCACAGTAACAGCGGGCTGCTTGCTGGCATTTGCTCTGACTGCTGTTTATAAAGGCGCTGTATGAAACCATCCCTAGAGGTTGTTGCTCCATTCTGCACCACCGTTGGGCAGCTGTGAACTATTCCGACCGTGTGACTCTCCCCGGGACTCAGAGATCTCACCTCACCCAAAGAGTGGGGCTTGCACCATGCTGCCTCTTAATGTCTCTTGAAAAAGTTTATTCAGGGGACCTTGTGTTTGCCTATAGCACTTCCTATGGTTCTTTGAATTGGGGAGATACAGTGAAGATAGAAAATAACTTTTATGTCCTCTGGATTTGTTTATTAATAAGGGAATGTCATCAGCCATTAACATATTTTACTTTTTTTTTTGCCACTCGTGGCCTGTGGGACAAATATTCCCACCAGCAACAATGGCTGGCAAAGGCAAAGATTCTTCCCAGGCCTGGAATGGGTGGGTGAATATGTTCCCTCAAGAGCAAGAGCAGGCACTGAAATCTCTGGGGTAGAGATTATATGTAGTTTTCAGAAGTTCCCAGGTGATTCCGATTTACCCATTTTTCCAGCTGTTCATTACTTTGTCACTTTAGCCTCCATGTTGATGTTTCTTATGTTCTTCTAACAAGTAAAATTTGAATCATGAAGAGTTTACAAAACTATTTACTAACCACATTCCATACTGGAGGGGTGGAGAGGCCCGTTGCCCCTCCACACTCCTGCCAATTTTGTCTGCAGCATACAGGGAACAGTATTTTACTTTATAAAATAATACAAAATTTGTTTGTTTTTAAGACCATCATAGATTAAAAATAAGGCAGTAAGGCAATTCTGGGCAACAAAGGCAAGGCAGGGGGCATCACAATCCCCGACTTGAAATTATACTATAAAGCTACTGTGATTAAAACAGTGTGGTACTGGCAAAAAAAAGAGACCTGAAGATCAATGGAACAGATTAGAAGATGCTGAAACAACCCCAGACATACTAAGCCACCTTATCTTTGACAAAGGTGCCAAACACATTCACTGGAAGAAAGATAGCCTCTTTAATAAATGGTGCTGGAAAAACTGGCTCTACACATGCCGAAGCTTAAAACTAGACCCATATCTTTCACCATGCACTAAACTAAATTCAAAATGGATCAGAGATCTAAATATTAAAACAGAAACATTAAATCTGCTGGAAGGTAGGATAGGTAAATCCCTTGGAGACATTGGTGTAGGCAAAGACTTTATGAATAAAAACTCAACTGCACGGGAACTATCCCAAAGAATCAATAACTGGGATCTCATCTTATTAAAAAGCTTTTGCACAGCAAGAGAAACCACCAACAGAATGAAAAGACAACCCACAACGTGGGAAAAAATGTTTGCCAGCTGTTCTTCAGACAAAGGATTACTATCGAGAACATATAAAGAACTCAAAAAAATCAGACCTCCCAAATTTAAAGACCCACTCCAAAAATGGGCATCTGAGATGAATACACATTTCTCAGATGAAGAAATACTAATGGCAAATAAATATACAAAAAAATGTGCAACATCACTAGTCATTCGAGAGATGCAAATTAAAACAACACTGAGATACCATCTCACCCCAGAAAGAATGGCTACTATAAAGAAATCAACTAATAACAAATGCTGGAGGGGCTGTGGGGAAAAAGGAACCCTTCTTCACTGTTGGTGGGAGTGTCGACTGGTACAGCCACTGTGGAAGTCAGTGTGGAGATTCCTCAAAAAACTAGGGTTGGAGGTCCCATTTGAACCAGCTATTCCCCTTCTGGGCATCTTCCCAGAAGAATTAAAAACATCGTACCACAGTGATATATGTGCACCCATGTTTATAGCAGCACAATTTGTAATAGCCAGATCTTGGAAACAGCCCAAATGCCCATCAACTGAGGAATGGATAAGAAAGATGTGGTATTTTTATACAATGGAGTACTATTCAGCCATAAAGAAGGATAAACTGGAGACTTTTATAGGTAAATGGATGCAACTCGAGAAAATACTCATAAGTGAAATAAACCAGACGCACATGTGTAAACATCATATTGTCTCTCTAGTATGAGAAACTGAAAGAGTAAATAAGATCCAAAATGTACAATAGACACGGTGAATCAAAAAGAGACTGGTCAATGGGAAAGAGAGACTGGAATAGGGAAAAGAAAGAAGGGAAAGGGAAAAAAATTGTATATATATATAAGATGGTTAAGATAGATACACTATCAATTTTACTTAGTTCATTGAAGAGTAAGGTTTGAGCCAATAATGTTTGGACAATTGAATGCTAATGCCTGGTATCCTGAATAACTAACTTAAAGATAATAATATGTAATGCATTGACCATTGTTACCCTCATATTATGTTGTTTTGAAAATTTGTGTTTTTTTTTTATTTGTTTTGTTTTTTCTTCTCTTTAAAATAAAAAAAAAAATAAGGCAGCAATGTATGATGAAACATCCAGGGTGTGATGGGGCCAGAGCTAGACACATATATTAGAGAGCTCCTGAATTTTGAGTTCTGCAACAATCCACTGCCATTCTTAGAAAATTGAGGTGCTCATTCATTTTTTCACAAGAAAGTTTCTCTTGCTGAAAACATAGCTGCTGTACAGAAAGATGAATTATACTGGTCTCTGCTTAGAGGGTTCCTATTCTTAATTAAACCTGATACTAAGCCTAAGGGGATTGCATCATTCGAGAGAAAAAACAAAACGAAACAAAACAAAGCACCCTGATAATAAACCCTGATAATCCTCACTCTCTTTTTGTTTTGCCTTCAGTACTATCTTCTCTGGGAACAGTGGTTTGAAATTTCTGTTTCATTCTGCCATGTGGCTCTAAGCCAGGCCAAGTTACCTCTCAGCTTCACTAAATTGCTAGGAACTCGTGGGTCCCCATCCCAGCTGGCCTGGTACCAGACTTCTGAGAGATTCCACCGTGATGTGTGTGCAGCCCAGTCCTGAGGCCTTGGACAACTAGCGTCCCATTTCTGAGCCTCCATTGTCTTAAATCAATGTGAAGAGATTTTTTTTTCTTTTTTTTTTTTTGTGTTGACCTCAGGACCTCGCGTGCCAGCAGGCGCCCGTGCCACTGAGCGATATCACCAGCCCTTTTTTCGTATGTGGGTTCTGCAAGTCGAACTCGGGCTCTCGCGCTTGCCAGGCAGGCACTTATGCTGCTGAGCTATCTCACTGGCCCCTGTGAAGAGATTTTGACTTAGAAATAAAGAATTCAATGAAGAAATAAATTTTTTTTTTGGTGGTGCTGAGGATCAAACCCAGTGCTTCTACTGTGCTAGGCAAGCGCTCTACCACTCAGCTACATCCCCATGAAGAAGTCAGATTTGTAAAAATAAAGGGTCCTTTCTAGAGCTAACTATCAATGGCTGGACTACGTGTTTTTGTCCTTTCTTAGCTCTTTGGCCAGTGGACAAACACTGCTCCATTTCCAGTGAGGATTCAATGACATTGTCCCTGATTTCACCCCATGCGAGAAACACTTGGAAGCAAGCGTCATGTCTGGAACGCAGCACGGAAGACTTCTGGCTCCTAGCAACCCCTGTCCACTCTGCTCACTCTTCTCTCTGTGTCTTCACACATCTTCAGGTCCAAGTTTCTGAGTCAGGGAACCCTAAGATGACTAGAGCTGGCAGAGGAGCCCCACAGCATTTGGGCAGAGCCTGGGTACGCAGTCATAAGGCCTAGTCTTTTCTCTGCCCAAGACTGTCTCCCTCCAGGGGACTGCTTTTCCCTGGATTATGCAAATTTTGATTTGAAGTCTCCTCTAGTCTCTAAAGTATTTAAATTGGGCATCTGGGAGCTGTGATCCCCCATTGCGTGTTCTGCAGCAGCTGAGGCAGCAGGAGCTTGCAGCTCAGAACAAACTTGTTTCTCCAGTAGCTGCCTTCCCAACACTTGGGACCAGGAACTGAATATGAGATCTTTTGGGGTCTATGAGTTGGGAATATTATTGCTGTGCTTTTCATGGTGTATTAAATTACTTCGTATCTCACCGACGGGTCTGAGGTCTGGAGCAAAGGGACCACATGTTACTTGTCTCTCAATCTACTTGGGTTAGGAGTTCAACAGTACTGGGATAAACCAACCAATTGGTTTAGATCTGAATCATGGATGAGCCACATAGAGGTTGGCCAGCACATAGGTCCGGCAGCCTGTGCTTGGCACACGATAAGTGGGGGTCACAGCACATTAGAGGGTGTGGGAGTAGCAGGTTCCGCATCTCTCTGTCCTTGTTTCTCTTTGACTCCCTAGGGTGTCATAGCCACCATAGCACACGACATGGAGAAAATCCAAAACAGCAGTAGGGCAAAGCAAGGCCACTGCATAGTCCTTGCCTCTTGGAGTCTGGAGGCCAGGGGGATGGTGTGGGGCTGGGCTTCCATCCCTACTTGCTCCACTTAGCCAGTATCACTACCCAGCCCTGCTGCTGAAGCCTAGCTCAGGGCTCTGGAACTGCCCCCTTGGGGTTTCCCTCTTACCCAGCCCTGACTGTTAGAGCCTCACCTGGCTGCTATGGCAACAGGTTCCAAGGTAACAAAGGAAGGAGCTGGGGCCTGTCAATGAAGATTTTCAGAACTTAGAGACTGATCTGCCCTGCACTACCTCTATCTTTCTGTGTTCTCACTCAGGTACAGCTCAGACTTCCATCCCTGCCAGCAGGACCATGAGCCTGACCATGTGTGAGTGGAAAAAAGTTTTCTATGAGAAGATGGAGGTGGCAAAGCCAGCTGACAGCTGGGAACTCATCATGGACCCTAATCTCAAGCCCAGTGAGCTGGCTCCCGGCTGGAAGCAGTACTTGGAGCAGCATGCCTCAGGCAGGTGAGCGACCTGAAGAGGACCCTGCAGGTAGCCTAGGGTCACAGTCAGGGGGCACTGTCCAAGAAAAGACAGAGTCTGGCCCTCTGTTCAGTCCTACTTTGTGTCAGCTCAAATGCGGGAGCAGAGAAAGGACTGCCAGGTGGGTCACAGAGGCCTTTGTTCTAATTGTAGCTGTGCCACAGACTTCCGGGGTGACTCTGGAAAGTTATGTTCTCTTTTTGGGTCTCCATGTTCCACATTAAATGATGAACAATGATATATCCAATGCCCCTGCAATATCTGACATTTAAAGAGTGGTTAGAATGGAGAGTAGGTGGCTCCACTGGACCTCAGCCTAGGAGGTGGGAGGGTGGAGCATGCTCCGGTCCTAGGTTTGCATCTTCAGGTAACTGAATGTAACTGGATTTGAATGCAGAGACTTACTAACCACCCATTATGTGCTAGAAACTAGATTTGTACCTAACTACTTTTGTTAATTTTCCTCTCTGGCTCTGAGTTTTCACATTTGCAAAATGAGAGGTTGGATTTTGATAATCAGTCAAATCTCTTCCAACTATCTTTTCTAGGAGTCTGTGACCTCAATATGTAGATTTGGGCAAGACATCTCTTAGGTTCTTAGGCTCAGGGTCCCCTATCAAAGGGGGCATGTCCTTCTAAACCCCCATACCTCTCATCTTTTAGACTTATTTGGGATGGGGACCACAACATTACTTGCCCAAACTGCCTTAAGCCCACCTGCAGGGTCACAAAGTCCCTTGACTCAAGGGAAGCCAATAGGTGCATCTCGGACGCGTGGACAGAACTTGGACATAGAGCCACCACTGTTGACATATGTGTGCATGCAAAGCCCCTCATGGTGCAGAATAGTGTTGAGGGTGGGAAAAGAAGGAGGCAGGCAGACTTGTGTACAGTCAGTTGAGCCTGTCTTAACAAAAGTCAATTCAAATTAATTCAAGAAGCATCTGTTGGGCACCTACTATGTGTTGGCCACTGGCATGCTTCTAACTAGCTATGTGCACATGATGGCCTTTTACTTTATGTGCTTCCTTCTCTTTCTAGTAGAATAAGAGCTGACTAGCTGATTCTTAAGATCTCCCCTCGCACAAGTCTGATATTTTTGGATTTAAGATCAGGGGTCCAGCTGGAGGGTGGGGACACAGCTGTGGATTGGCTTATTTAGAGAAGTGCAGAAGGAGGCTGAAAATGGGAAGCTCCTCAGCTGTATGGAGAAAGAGGTGCAAAGGGCTGGGACCTCGGGTGGGGGTTCGGGTTTCAGCACTGAGGTTGACAGGGCTCATGGCTCTTCTTGCTTCAGAGCTCAGCTGGGTCTCTTGCTAGTTGGTGACCTGGGCTCCCAGGAGGGCTAGAACACTGCTGCCCCCCTGCTCACTCCACCTTTAAGCCACTGGATGCATTAGCCCTGGTGCTCTGGCTCAGGACTCATAAGGCCCCTCTGCTCTGCCAATCCCACCTGGGTGGTGCTGGGTACACTGCTGTGCATATATTGCAGTGCATCCCTGTGGCCGGAGGTGGCTTGGCTTCATGACTGTTCAAAGCTTGGGCTGAGTAGTGCTTGGCATACAGCAAATGCTGAGGAGTGCCTATGGGATCCAATCTATTTTCTCATCAGAAGTCCTTCAAGGCCTAGAAAGAGCCAGCAAGGAAGGCGCAATCAGCCCAGTAGACACCCAGCTGCCTCAGAAATCTCTGTCATGGGGTCCTAAAAGAGTCATCTGTGGATCAAAGGCAACGAGCGTTCCATCACTAAATGTGTGCAAGTACTGGGGAAGTACTGGGAGAGAAGGGCTTGGCTAGGTGTGTATGCACATCTCTGTGTGTACGTGTGTGTGTGTATGGGGGTGGGAAGGATTAGGGATCAGAATTCACTTTTCTGTTCTTCACTGCAGGGCTGCAGTGGGATCTTGAGATGACTTGTCAAGGGACAGGGGACTGTTCTATGTGAAGATACATGGACCAAACTTGGGAGTCCCTGCTTGTGCCAGTCCATCACCATCCACTCATTCTCGGGGGTTTATTGAGGACCTGCAGTTTGCTAGGACCTGTGCTTGGCATCTCTTCTTCCAAGAGCGAGAAAGATGTGCATGTCAGATAGTGTAGGTCACTTCTATTATCAGAGTCACAGGAGATCTGAGCAGAAGGACCTTTATCAGACTCCATCACACTGCACTTCACAGACAGGAAATGAGGTTGGAAAAGGGCGGCAACATGTGCCCAGCGCAGGCTGCACACCCTGAGTGCACTAAGATGAGGCTGCAGGGGCTTGCAGGAGGCCAGCTGCAGAGCATGCTGGCTGCAAGATGGTTCCAGTAGGAGGCTCCTGAGGATGCTGCCCTGGCCCAAGGGTGTTCACCAGGAGGAGGCTGCAGCTGGGGGCTTCAGAATGCTAATGAACCCCCAGGGCAATAAACACTCTATAACCATTTCCAGGATCAAGAATACAAGCCTTTTCTGTCTGGGCTCCCCAGGGAGGATCGCTGGGAGCCTCACCTTTTTCTCCTCCCTGCAGGTTCCACTGCTCCTGGTGCTGGCATACCTGGCAGTCTGCCAACGTCGTCATTCTCTTCCACTTCTACCTGGACCGCACCCAGCGGACAGGCTCGGTGCGCATGCGCGTCTTCAAGCAGTTGTGCTACGAGTGCGGCACGGCGCGGCTGGACGATTCGAGCATGCTGGAGGAGAACATCGAGAGCCTGGTGGACAACCTCATCGGCAGCCTGCGCGAGCAGTGCTACGAGGAGGATGGGGGCCAGTACCGCATCCACGTGGCCAGCCGCCCCGACAGCGGGCCGCACCGCAGCGAGTTCTGCGAGGCCTGCCAGGAGGGCATCGTGCACTGGAAGCCCAGCGAGAAGCTGTTGGAGGAGGAGGCGACCTACTCCGATGGCTCCAAGCAGAAGGCTCAGGCAGGCTTCGGCTACAACTTCTTCTCACTTCGCTGGTGCATCTTGTGGGGCTCCCTGTGTCTGCTCCTGGCCTATCTGCAGTTCTCCTTCCGCAGCCCCGCCTTCCTTTAGTGAGCCGGCTGAGGAGCTGGGAGAGGGCGCGTGGGGTCGAGAGTAGGGAGGATTGAGTCTGGTCCTGATGCTGTTAGAGTGGGTAGAGGGCCCTGGACAACTCAGTCCCCTTTCCCGAGCGCAGATCGTGCCCCTGTGGAATGAGCGGTCTACATTGGGAGATGTTTACTAGTTCATCGATTAAACTGCACAGCGAGGAGAGGAAGGGGAGAAGGGTCTAATGGAGGCTTGGGAACTCGCAGGTCCGGCATTAGTAGGAGATGCGTAGGGAGGTGTCCATCTTCCTTCCCTTCCTCCTCCTACATTCCTAGCCCACTTTTGCTTTATTTCCATATCCTCTGCCGAGTTAACGTTAATACCTGGTTATTTGCCGCCTGGGTCCTGACTCCGCTCGTCTTCGCTTTCTCTGTGTCTTGCCGTGGATCCCTTCGGTGGGGAGCAGCAGCCCCGCCCCGGGCACAGGGACGAATTCACCCGGTCTCTCTTCCGGGGAGCCTGCTCCCGCAGTTCGAGGTGCTCCGGGTCTGACTCTGGTGTTAGGGCCTACTTGGCTGGGATTGTCTAGGGCCTTACTGTCTAACGTATTTGCCACTGGCCATACGCAGCTATTTCCATTTAAATTAATTAAAATGAAATAAAATTAAAAATTCAGTTTCTCAGTCATGCCAGCCCCAGCTGGGCTCACACAGCAAGCATGCCCCGCGGGGCCATTGCTCAACCACAGTGTCATGTGGGAAGATGAGCGCGGGGCCAGGAGTCACCCTCGCGGGCTCCAGAGGTCTGTCTGCCCCTTGCCTTCGTGCACTCTGGGGTCCAAGGAAACACGAAGCGGCGGGACTGCGATGATGCGCTGGCTGCCAACCAGCGTCTCTTACTAACGTTGTGCTTTGTGAGTCTGGCGATAGACTCCAAGACTGTCCCCCCGGGAAGGTCGTGATGCAGGTAGTCAGGAAAGCCGGGGACCAGAGGCGCGGACTGTGAGTGGGGAGGCGAAGAGCCATGGAGAATGGATGTGAGGGGAAAGGGGCTCGAGGAGGTGAGGAGGAGCGAGGTGAGAATTCCAGAAGATAAACATGTTCTGCTTCTTCTCTGTCAGGGTATCTCTGTCTTTTTCACATGTATCTAGAAAGATCCTTAGTTGTCCTCTAACAATTGTTAAGTAATTTAAAAGAAAAATCTTTCAAAGTCAAGTTTCTTAGGAGTAGATTCCATTTTTCTCCATCTCTTATTTCCTCCTTAATCCACGGAAATCTCATTTCTGTGTTCCCCCAAACCGCCACCCCTGTCCTTATTGCTGAATGGTTGGCTGTTTTCCCGTCTGTGTCTTGATGTATCTGCTGCGTTTCATACTCATTGAAGATTGCAGGACAGCACTTGCTCCTCTGTCTTTGACTTCTCTTTTCTCTGCACCTTCTCCTCACTTACCCGTTATAAGCTAAAGATCTCTGGGATTCTCTTCTTGCTTTGCTCATATTCCCATGGTAACACACCCACTGATGACTTAGGTTCTCACTGCATACAAGTTTCTGGTCTTCATAGCTCTTCAAAGCATTCACGCTGAGCTCCAGGTCCACAGATCCATTGATCTGGCCACCGGGAGCTCCTCTCAAAAGCAACATGGCCAAAGCGGAGCTCATCAAGTTGCCATTCATACCTGTCACTTGACTTCTCAGAAATCCAGATGTTATCCCCTGACCCTCCCTCACCGCTCTGCCCTCCCCCACACTAGACGGGCACCATGTCCCATGTCCTGTTGATTGTTCCTCCCAAGCACCTCTGGGATTGATCTCCCTTTATCCCTTCCCACTTCCTCCTGCCCAGACTTGCTTGTTTGGAGTTTCTTGCTCCTTACTGAGCTTCATACCTATAGCCTCTCTGCTTACAATACCCCCTGCACTCTGCTGCTGGCCTAGGGTGAACTTGTAATAACACAGTACGATCAGCAAACTCCCCTAGTTAGACTCCTCTGAGCTCCCTCCTGCTAAAGGATGTCCTATAGCCTCATGCGCTAGGCACAGAGTTGTGCAAAAATTGCCAGTCAGAAGAGTTAGCAAGAAGTTTGTAGGCACTTGATGTGAGATGAACTCAGTGTTCGTGTACCTTTGTTGCTATAAAATGGAATGAATATTTGTGCCTTATCTTTCATGAGGCCAGTGTGATCTGTTGAGAGAAGCTTATTATTTTTGTTTCTGTATATATCTTGTAAGCTCCTCCGTGTTGTAGGTTTTGGAAGAAGATACTGTTCTAAAAACACCCTTGTGTATCTTTGTGCTGATATCACACCGTGGAGCAAGCAAGTGTGATCTTCACCGATTGCTCATTGGGGGTGGTTTGCAGAGTACCCGATGAAGAGGAAAGTAAGCCATGCAAAGGAGTGCTGCGCTGGGACTCCCGAAATCTGAGTCCAGACCAACAATTACCATGCTTGGAAAAACAAGGCATGGGGTATGTTCTGAGGAATGCAACTGTATTCTTTTAATTTTCATTCACAATTCAAGATTTAGACACTCTGGTCTGTTTTATGCTTGGCCTTTTCTAGTTCCTGGATCCCAAATGTAGTTAGAAATGGTCCCTGATATGAGGGCTTCCAGTGGTGGGGGGCATTTGAAGTGTGTGAATCGGTGCTGTGCTAGGGAAGGGGGGAGCCTGAGTATGACTTGCGGACAGGTGTGAGGGATGGTCTTTTGCAAAGAAGAGTCAAGAAGGCATGTCCTGAAAGATATGTAGAAGTGGGTCTGGAAGTCATTGCTGGGCTGACAGGGAACAAAGTGCCTCCCAGGACAAGTGAAGAAAAAGGGAGACTTAGAGGCAAAGCCTATTTCATGTTCAAGAAGCGGGAAATGATCAAGAACCAGAAGAAGCAGGAGATGGAGTCAGAGGAAGGAGTTTCCTGAGTCTGGGAGTGCTGGCTAGAAATAGAGCAAAAGAACAAAGTAAGCTGGAGTCGGGTGAAAACAACTTTCTTAGCTTAAGCAAGGGGTAAGATTCTATGGTTTGGAGGGTGAATTTTGATTTATGGTAGATTTTTATTATTTGAATAATTTTTCTTTAAAAATGAAACAGAACTGAACATCTATACCCTCATGTCTTCTACAAACATTTTAATGTCTGTATACAGTGCTGTGGGCCCTATATGTGTTAAAGGAAGCATTCGGTTCTCCCCTCATCCTGATCTTTCTCCGTTCATCTTTGCTCCTCACTCAAGCAGCTGGGAGTAGTCTCAGTTCTCATCTTTTTTTTTTTTTTTTTGTGGGTACCGGGGGTTGACCTCAGGACCTCGCATGCCAGCAGGTGCCCGTGCCACTGAGCGATATCACCGGCCCTTTTTTCGTATGTGGGTTCCGGGAGTCGAACTCAGGCCCTCGCGCTTGCCAGGCAGGCGCTTATGCCGCTGAGCCATCTCACCGGCCCTCAGTTCTCATCTTTAGGTCTAGAAATAAATGGTCTCTTCAAGTGCTGTGTGGACCATGATAATCTGGACTGCAAATAACAAAGCTAATAATTTTAATCAATATAACAGAAAGTTTTATTCATTTAATGGTCAAAATTAGGTGAGTTAGCCAATAATCAGTACAACTAGGCAGTTTCTTTCTGGTCTCAGTTGTTTACCTATGTTAAATTCAACCAACAATTATACGTGACTTTCCTTTTTTGTTTGTACAATAAAAAATGAATTACTTCTTTAAGGATTTAAATGTATATATCTAAATATATTCATACCCACTGTAGATAGTAGATTCATTAAGAAACATGAAATGCTTCCAATAAAATAAAATACATAACAACTTATTTTTTTTTAATTTAAAAATATTCTAGTCAGATGTGTTTATGAACAATGTGATATTTTGATTCATGCATATACTGGGTAACCATCAACTCAGGAAAATTAACACACCCCTTGCCTTAAACACTTATCATTTCTTTATGTTGGGCACAATCAAAATCCTCTCTTCTAGCTATTTTGAGATACAGATAGTTTATTATTGGATAACAGCATTTTGTTCCGTATGTATAAACATGTGTGTGCATTTGTCAAGGTGTGCATGCACGAGATGAGAAAGAAGAAAGCAGACCCTGATGTTTGGGAGCTGGGCTGACAATCACAGGCCCTCCCGTTGAACAGAAACATTTCTGTGGAACACCAAGCTTCTCCAGTGGCATCTGGGAGGGTGATAGACCCAGGCGAGCCCAGCGCACCCTGTAATTTTGTCCAAAAGCAGACATAAACATGAACATTGTCAAGACCATAGAAATGACCAGAAATCCCCCTCTCCTGGCCAATATGGGTGACTGCTACTTCTTTACTAATCACAGCTGTAGCCTCATTCTCTTCCTCCTGTTAACATCAGTCCAGATGAAGGATTTACTTTACTGAAATTTCCCCCCAAATCACATTTCCCAATGCCACAGTATATCCTTTCTAACACCCTTTTCATGAGATTCTTTGTCGTTCTCATTGTGCATCCTTGGCTCTTTAGAGTCGAAAGAATTTTGTTCAGTGACAGGTGTGTTCCTGGTGGTTTTTATGACCAACGGCATTGACAAACAGATGGTATATCTTTTCTTACAGCATCTGTTAATTTCTTAGCTAAGAAATTAAAACAAAAATATTAAATCAAAATCAAACAAATTCAAGTATGTGAAATTTAAAAATTATGTGTTAAAATCTTTAGATTAAAAATGAAATAAGATATATTTGCAGCTGATTGGAAATTAAGGAGAAGAAAAACCCTACATATAAAAATTATTTCAGGCTGGATATGTTGGTGTATTCTGTAATCCTATCTACTTGGGAGGCTAAGACAGGAAGATTGCAAATTCAGGAGTGAGTTCATGGCCAGCCCAGACTACACTGCAAGACCCTGTCTCAAAATGAAATTTAAAATGATAATAAGTGCTAGGGGTGCAGCTCAGTGCTGGAGAACTTACCTTGCATGCACAAGGCCCTGGCTTCTATATCAAAAGGAAAAAAAAAAGTTTTAATGCTTTTTAATTTTTAAAAAATTAATTTTGGGGGCCAGTGATATGGCTCAGTGGCATAAGCACCTGCCTGGCAAGCACGAGGTCCTGAGTTCGACTCACAGTACCCACATTAAAAAAAATTAATTTTGTATTATTTTTAGATTTTTACCTGTAATCCCAGAATTTGGGAGGCTGAGGCAGGAGGATCACTGTGAGTTTGGGGCCAGCCTAGGCTATATAGTGAGTTTCCAGCCAGCCTGAACTACCTAGTGAGACCCTGTCTCAAAAAGACAAACAAAACAAAAGCCAAAAACAGATTTTTAAAAGTCATTTTTCCTATGGAAATATATGCAACAAAATTCAATTCTACTCATGATTATCTATGCATTTTTAGAAAGTGTATTTTCACCCATATTCTTATTGCTATTTCAAGGTAGCCAATAGGCCATTATTATTATTATTATTATTATTATTATTAGTTTGGTATTGGTAAATGGGAGGAAACGTAACACACTTTGTTCCTCACCAACCTGAATTTCCAATATTTAGAATAACTTAGAATTTTGTAATTACATTCGCAAACTAATACTTCATACAACTCACACTTTCTTTTCCAATAATTTTATTAGACATATACATTATTTTCCATAATATTAATAAGAAATTTAGGAACCAACATTTTTAAATAATTGTTTTTTGAGATAAGGTCTTGCTACATTGCCCAGGGTGAATTCCAACTCATAGGCTTGAGTGACCCTCCCACCTCAGCCTCCCAAGTAGCTGGGACTTCTGGCTTTGCCATCTCTCCTAGTTAGGAATCAGCTTTTTACATTTTACAGATTTCCTTTTCCTTGTCATTTTTTTATACCAGCCTATTCCACTTTTGAGTTCTTTCTTTCTTCTTTCTTTCTTTCTTTCTTTCTTTCTTTCTTTCTTTCTTTCTTTAATTTTAAAGGGAAGAAAAAAATAACAATAAAACAGTTTCAAAACAGGTTAGTAGGACAGTTACAATAATTAATACACTGCATATTGTTGTCTTCATAGTAGTTATTCAGAGTACAAGATACAGGCATGATATCTTGAGTTCTTTATTTTGACTTAATTTCTTTCTTTCATTTGAAGCACTTGGGTGAGTAGTATTTGCAGGGAGATATGTAGGTGATATGCCTCCTAGGAATGATTTTCTGTTGCTCTTCTGCATAAAAAATAGCTTGGCCAACATTACAGTCTATGAGTACAATTTTAATTTTTTTCCTTTCAGAAGTGTGAAGGTGTTATTTCAATGTCTTCTGCAATTTATTTTGGGAGAGAAAAATTCCAGTAACAACCTAGTGCCCTTTTCCTTTGACATTCCCTGACCTAATGTAAAAAATAAATAAAAATTTGTGCAGTGGCCTCACGAATCCTATTGAGAATGCAAGCTAGAAAGTTTCTAAGGTTTAAAAAATTTTTTTTCCTTAGTAAACTTGTTTATAAGAGACAGGAAGGCATTTACTCTGATCCTTTAGATTGTTTTTGAGTGTTTGAGCTATACTTTTTTCATGTGGTTAGTGACTTTGCTGATTTTTATGGCAGGGGAAGTGGGTTTCTTTTAGAGATTGTGTGATGTCTCTTCCAATTACTTGGTCTCAGACACAGGGAGAAGTAAAGTACCTTCATTCTCCAAAGTATTCTTTGCTGGAGAACAGATCATTCCTTTCTCATGTTTGGTTGTGGATCAGGTTGTAGGATCCTGGTTCTCTCATTGACTGGCACGGAGACCCTTACTAGGAGTTGATCTTGGCAGTATGGTTTCTATTTCATACAAATTCAATATGGAAATTCGTGCAGTGATCAGAGGCTCCCTGAGTGGGAGCAGGTCAGCAGCTCAGAGCCTCAAAATGCCCCACTTCCAATGACAGGAACAAGTCACAGTTTGGGCTTCTGACTGACTGGCCATGAATTGGAGTTCCCACAAGCCCCGTGTTGGGTGCAGTTTGTTTGCTAGAATGGCTCTCAGAACTCAGGGAAATACTTTACTTATGTTCACCCATTTACTATAAAGTGTATTACAAAGGACACAGGCGAGTAGCCGGAGGGAAGAGATTCACAGGGAAAGGCATGTGGGAAGGGCTGTGGGGTCTCCACGCCCTCTTCAGGTGCAGGACCTCCAGGAACTGTGTTCAGCTATCTATAAGCTCTCTAAACTCTGTTTATTTCAGGTTTCATGGAGCTATATTTTGCAGACATGACTGATGAAATAACTGGCCCTTTTTCTTCCTTGAGGTTTTGAGGGTGGGGCTTAAAGTCCCCACCATCTAATCATGCTTTGGTCTTTCCAGTAACCAGCCCATGTCCTAATGCTATGGAAGGTCCCTTAGTCACTAGTAATCTCATTAGTATATCAAAGACACACTTAACACTCTAGACATTCAAGGATGTTTGGAGATCCATGTCAGAAAATAAGAAAGAAGGCCAAATATATATTTCACAACATCACACCATGCCACTCCAAGTTGGGAATATCAGGGCTCTTGTGCTAGGCTGGGGGGAAATGATCTTTTCTGCTTAGTTCTAAGATGAAATTTCCCTTTGCATTTGGAGACCCACAGATTGGTCCACACCCAGTGTTATCAGGACTGCCACTGTACTGTACCTTACATTTCCTAATATCTGAGGAATGTTGCCATTGAGCATCTATGATTTCCAGCAACAGCAAATCTCTCTGCTTTGCATTTCTTTATTGCAGTGGGGAATTTGGAAAGTTTGGAAGGTTTGGACATTAGATGAATGGGCTGCATTCATCATCTGGAACGTGATGTTACTACTTTTCATTTTCATTTTAAAAGCTTCTATAAACTAATTTAAAACTTCACTAGAACAAGATGGTCACAAATAATTGCTATAGATTTAGAAGTATGTTAGATGATCTCTAAATAATCACTTTTAAAAATCTGTGTTTTGTATTCATACATCTCTAATGGGAGTTCCTTCTCTCACTATGGCAGGCCACTAGGTGTCTCCTGATATGTGTTGTCCCCTTTACTCACTGGAATAGGATAGTAGCTACATAGCCTTGCAGAATAAAGAAACTTATCCCATATTCCTTTGCAGCTAGGAGTGGTGATGTGATTAAATTCTAGCCAGTGGGGTAAACGTCTGTAAGAGCTTTTAGATTGTCTGTTGCTGTTTAGCAAATTGTATCAGAATGTAGTGGCCTAAAACAATAGCCATTGTCTTCTGATCTCTTGTGGTTCCTGTGGGTCTAGAATGTCTGCAGGTGCTTCTTATTCTGGGACTTTCAAGTAGACAGGAGGTGGAGATGTATCAAGAAGGGCTGGCTGGATAGCTGTCTTCCTGCATGCAACCTTGAGACTTCTCTTTGTGGGCTACTAGGGTTCCCTGTAGCATGGCCTCCTCAAAACTGTCTGATTGCCCTTGTAGCGGAAGTCTTCGGGAATGAGGATCACAGTGAGGAAACAGAAGTTGATGACCTGCTTTAGGAATCACAAAGTGAACCCAATGTACTGTACTAATCAGAACAATCACAAAATCTGCCCACATTTCAAGGAGAGAGGGCAAAGACCTCACCTTTCCATAGGAGATATCTTATTTTTATTTTTACTTTTTTTCTTTATGTGGGTACCGGGAACCAAACTCAGGACCTCGCGCTTGCCAGGCAGGCGCTTATGCCGCTGAGCTATCTCACCGGCCCAGTAGGAGATATCTTAAAGTCATATCGGAAGAGGAAAATTGTTACAGACATCCTTGAAACATACCATGTTCCGTAGATGATGGGCATGTGTCTTCCACTTCCCTCATCTTTATCCTCTTTTGCCATCTTGCTGTCTCACAACAGCTGTGGTCATCTTTGAATATGAGGTTCAGACTGCACGGGGCAGAAAGACAAGACGGGAGTTACTCTGGTACCCAACCTAATGTCACCAAGCGCCTTATCAGCCTTGGACCATCAACCTGAAATTGTGTACAAGTGATAAATAAACCATGCAAGGCCAAAAGCCCTGACAATTTTGTTTTTTTTTTTCACTTGAAAGTGAAACTAATATATCAGGCTAGTATATCACAACTAATATATCAGACTCTTCCCCCAGGTCTCCAACTTATTGGAGCTGCAGTCACACAGCACTCTGGGTTATTCTTTAAACACACAGAATTTTCTCTGTTCTCTCTGACCTTTAACCCCCAATCCTCTCATCCCATTCTTCACCAAAGGTGACTTACTCTCTTTAACTCCAGCAATGAATACCATCTTTTAAGAAGGTATATCCCATACCCTGAGACAGAACTAAGGACATCAGAACCCCCCTCTACCACATGTTCACAACCTGTTTCTTGAACCCATCCTTGATGGATTCATCTTATCTTATGTGATAGCTGTTAACATAGCCCTGTTATCTTTGGCTGTATCGTAAATTTCTTGGAGGTAAGAAGCATTTTATTTTTTATCTTTACAGTCCTTTGCTAGACTGTCTTCCTGTGCATTTATTTCAGAGTCTTGGTGCTAAATATATTTCAATATTTTGTACTATGAATCTCTATTAAATTATCCACATGATAATCAGAGAGAATTTTGCATTATTTTTCTTAAAAGAAGCCCTCACACAATACCAAACTATAAAATCTCCAATTCTTTGTGGATGATATGAAATTGGAAATGTTCTCAGAGTAGGGAGTACACTTTGAGAGTAGGAGATGGGCATGAATGCGCTGTAGACAGAACTAACATGACCAGCAGTTTAACAATGACTGACACGTGTGGGGCATTTTAGGAGATGGTGAGCACATGTTTTTAGAAGGGTTAGGTGATGGTGAGTGTTTCTGGAGGGGTTAGGTGTCAACAGGAAGTAAAACTGAAGGAGAAGTTGGAACTATATTCCTAAGAGCTTCTAAAACCTGCATTAGGAATGTGGGACCCCCCCCCCCACCGAAGGCAATGATTTGTATTTGGAATTTTAAAAAGACACAATTATATCATCAGATATGTATTTAGAAGTTGAATCAGGCCATGGAGCATGGAATCAATTTGAAGGGACAAAAGTTGGTGGTAGCCAAATGGGAGAAGTGATGATGGGAAGGAAACTTTTAAGAAGCTTACAAGAGGCATGATATAGTCCTGAATTACGGTGGCGGCCCATTATCATGATGGTGGAGAGAAGCTAAGAAGAAATTCACATCTAAAAAATTCCCAAAGCATGTACAGATAAAGTAACATCAAAAAAGGAGAGGGAGATGATGACTAGAGGAAAGGTTAGTTTAAGAATTGCATAAAGGTATTATAGCAGAAAATGCCCTGCCCCCCAGCCAGTATACTTCAGTTTCTTAGTTGCCCAGGTAATAGTTCCTGTTCCAGCTCTGGTTGCTCCTGTCTCTTAGAAATGTCTGGTCACTATGATGCACATTGTATAAACCAATCTCCAATTGACAAGCCATTCTGCCTCTGTACTTCCTGCTTGCTTATCCCATAAAAGCCCCGGACCACCAGAGATCAGGACCTGATATTCTGGGAATGATCCCGATCAGTGCCCATCAACATGAATAAATCTGCTTCCAAATCCTGGGTGTCTTTTTGGTGTTTCTGTTTGCCATTGCAGTGTGACTTGAAGCTTGTCTTAGTCACTTTCTTGTTGCTGAGACACAATACCCAACACTCACAACTGAAAGGAAGGGTTTATTTTCGTTCACAGTTACAGTGCAAGGTCAGCCAGCCCCTGGGCAGAAAAGGCACGACAGAGGTGCACAGTGGAGGAAAGCCAGGCAAGAGAGAGAAGGATGCAGCTGAGGAGGGAGATATACCCTTCCAGGGCACAATCCTGGTGACCCACCTATTCCCAGCAGGCCCCACTTTCCAACAGTACATTCAACTGCTGAACTCACAGGGGTGGGTGTGTATGAATCCACTGGTGAGTTCAACCACCCAATCACCTTCTAGAAGTCCCACCTCTGAGCACTAGGCTTTGGGGGAAATTCTGAATCTAAACCATAACAAAGCTATTAGTTCATATCAGGGTGAACATTCAACGTTTCGCAAGTATTCTGGAAGCACTTAGTATATTCCATTCCACATAATTTTCTGAGTAAACCAAGACAAGAAGGCATCATCTTTGATCTTGAGAAAACTTTTTTCAACATAGCCTTTTTACAAGAAGCCAGACATGCAAACAGACTTTATCAAACAACAATGTAATTGCTATAATAAAAACAAGCAAACGCGCAGGCACTCTGTCTTGTTTCAGAATTATTCAGATGTGAATAAGCCTCCGTGTGCAGTGGGTTCTGGGAAAACAATGTGCATGCTTTTTAGTTCAATCCCGTGATCTCATCAGGAGTGTATTGAAACATCCGACTTCTCTTTTAAACAGGAAAATGGGGGTTTGGGAGCAAAAAGACACAGCTTTAGGTAGGCATGGAATTTAAGGACCAGGGAGACTGGGAAATCACCCCATGCATTCACTGCACATTGCAGGAATCTTTTCTGCCCACAGCTCATTTCTCCTCTCCTTGGATTTAAAAACACTTTTTCTGCTGAACGAGTCCTCCTGTTAGGAACCCAAAGCTGGCATTTGCTTATCTGTGACTCTTGCTGTCAAATGTTGCTTAGCCAGTGGTTTATTTTTTTCCCAAGGCATGGCAGTGGTTCATCAATTTATCAGAAAGTTTTTATGATGAGGAAATGCAGAGCTAGGGTAAGCAAGAGATCACACTGTTTCCCCTTAAGCAAGTAAGGCAGATGGTGATATAAACAAACTGAGAGCTGAGTAGATGCAAAATATGTCAGAGGAATGTGAGTTTGACCTTGTCTACCTAGAGAATATGTTTTCCACAATGGTGTTGGAATGGGGAAAATCCCCCAAACTCTCAATGTTTATTATACATTCAGAGAAACATCCATCTGTCACTAATTCACTCTGTGATTTGGGACCGTTATTTCACTCCTTGGGGCTTTTGTCCTTACACCCAACCTATGACTCTTACTGCCATAATAAACCTGGCTTCTTGTTCAACAACTGATCTACATGTAATTGAGAAACTTCCTGGGGAAAAATTTCCCCACATGTCCACAGTTTAGCTTATCAAGATGTGTCTGTCCAAAGGAGATGGGATAGAGTGGGGTCTTGCAATAGGAACCAAGAACAGATGCTACAGAAGAAAAACTTGGAAGTGTTGAGCAACAAAAACTCAGCTTGTCTGAGATTCAGAATTTTTTCTGTTACATTTACCTAACCCAGACACTGGAAAATAATACTTTGGGAAAGAAAAAAGACAAAGAAATAGATGCCCAGGAACCAGGAAGGACCTGACAAGAAAATGAAAAGCTACTGAGAAATTGAAGAGACAGAACACAGCACAGAGAAGGAGAGTCTGCACTTGCTCCCTGGCTCCTGGCTTGCAGCTCATAGGAAAGGGAGACTGAACCTACAGAGACAAAGTGAATGCTGGGGAGCCCACCCAGGTGGCATCAGAGAGAAATGCGGCCAGACAGGCAGTTGCTGTGATCTGCAGGGACAGCACAGGATTCTGCTGCCGTGGAGTCCTTCAACAAGCAACAGCTGATGAGCGACTCTAGTCCAAGCACCCACAATAGCCCTGGAGAGAGTGCCTGGTCAGGTACCTTTCTGGGAAAAGGTTGATTACTTGAACCCAGGGCTCAGAGCAGCTGAGGTACAGCTTCACTTCAGTGTTACCCTCCCACAGTGACTGGATGAGGGGCAGCCACAGCTGACAGCCTTGGTCAGGGAGAGGACTGGAAAGAGACTCTCTGAGGGGTTTGAGCTAAAGGACACAGGCCCCATCCTGTAGCACTTATTCCCCTGCTTGCATCCAGCATAGATCTGAGGTCTGAACGCCTTATTTATTTGCCGAAATGAGCAAGGACACATCTTGACTTGGCTGCTGCCCCAAAATTGTAGATCCTGGAAGAAAACCACACATTCAAAATCACAGAGAAATTTCTTTTTCTTTTCTTTTCTTTTTTTTTTTTTTGTGAGTGTGTTTCTGTGTGCGTGTGTGTGTGTGTGTTCTTTTTCCTTTCTTCTTCACTTGTATATTGGGGTTTGGGGAATTTTGGGGGGTCCTTTTCCTTCCTTCCTTTTTCTCTTTTTCTTCCATTTTTCTTTTTCTCCTTTATTTTTCCTCTTCTTCCCTTTAATTTGTCTCTTTTTAATTCTTTCTTCCTTTTTAGTTTTCAAATAGTTTTTCACCCTTTTAGCTTTTATCTTCTATTTCTCATTAGTTTTTTTTTATTACCTTTCCCTAATTCTATAAACAGCCTTCTACTCCCCAAAAGGATCCTTTGTCCCACTTCTCTCTTCCTTCTCATATCACATAGTTTAAGGTTTTAAATTTTTCTTCTTACATATCTCCATTCCCAATCTCCTATATTTTTAATAGTATAATGATAAAGGTTTATTAATCTTCAGGTAGTTAATTCTATAAAAGTTACTGCTGATTTTTTTCTACCATTAGCAGATATATAGCTGTCAAATGTAGTACTTATTAGCTGTAAGTCAGTACCTGGGTTGTCTTAATGTTTGCACTATAATTGTAGATTTCTTCTCTAGGGTTAAGGGTCATATATAATTGGTTCTTATGATATGTTAATATCCAGTTTTCTTGGATGAAACTACTCTGGCTGATTTGTGCGATAGTACCAGCGTTGCATAATTGTTGCTATTAATGCATTTTCTCTGTAAGACAATACCCAGATTACATTTCTGACATTAACAATACTAGGCTACATTCCCAGAGAACTTGGTGTTGAGTGATTACACTGCATCTTCCCTTCCCAAATTAACTGAGGTGGTCAGTTTTGGGGGCAGAGGCAAAGGACTATAGTTAGTGATGCCCAAACTATATCACTGAAAAGTGACCAGCTAAATAGTTCTCTACACTAGCAGCAAAGTCTCTACACTTTGTGCAGCATCCACAAACCTTAGCACAAAACAAAATAATAGAAACACAAGAAGTCAAGACAATAAAATACCTCCCAAAACTTCCAACTCCCACAAAGCCAATTCAGAAGGCATCAAGGAGGAGCAAAGCATAAGCCACACATACAAATTACTGAATGGATAATAGAGGAGGTTAGAAAACAGAACAAAGAGGTACTCAGCAGGATCATAGAAGATATTACTAAACAGATAATGGAAGTAATAACCAAAATGAGCTTTCAGAAGATACTAATAAAGAGCTAGCTAATCTAAACAAAATGATATAAAACATGAATGACCAGTTTAGCAAAGAATTAGAGCCCATAAAAGGTTTCAGTCAGAAACCCAGAAGATTAAAAATTATATTGCAAGTATGGGCAGCAGAAGCAACCAATTTGAGGACAGAATTTCAGAACTGGAAGACAGTGATACCTTCAAAGACCAACTGCTGAAAGACACCTTAAAAGCAACAAGAGAACATGAAACATGGATCCTACAGCTGCTAAAGGATGCAAAGAAGACTAATAAGAGTAACTGGAAGAAGTGAAAAGTCAGAAAACAATACAAATGGCGTAAAAAACCTGTTTTCAGAAATAGTGGTAGAAAACTTTCCGAATATAAGGAAAGATATAAACATACAGATAAGGGAGGCACACAGAACCCCAAATAGCCATGACCAAAAGAGAACCTCTCCACACCACATCATCAAGTCTGTCCCAGGGACAAAACCTTAAAAGTTGTTAGAGAAAACCAATGAAGCGTATGTAAAAATAAACCCATTAGAATCACAGCAGACTTCTCAACACACACCTTAAAGGCCAGGAGGGCTCGCAGTGAAGTGTTTCAAGCCTAAAAGATAATGACTTCCAAGCCCTATATATATATACATATCCTACAAAACTCTCCTAATTTGATGGAGAAATAAGGCATGTCCTTGCCAAGGAGCACCTCAAGACCACAAAACCAGCATTATAAAAAATTCCCAGGGATTTCTTAGAAAGAGACAATGAAGCCAACAATGCCAATAAGTCAAAAAGAATACACCTGGTGGGATGAGCAGCTAAGCAAAAGGAAAAATATTAAGGAAATGAGCAATAGAAAAATAATGCAACAGCAGGGGTAAGTCAATACCTTTAGCAATAATGCTCAAAGTGAATAATCTCAGCCCCTCCAATCGAAAGACACAGATTGGCAGAGTAGATCAAGAAACAAAACCCAGAACCAGTGAGATAGCTCAGTGGCATAAGCACCTGCCTGGCAAGCTCGAGGGCCTGAGTTCGACTCCCGGAACCCACATACGAAAAAAGGCCCGGTGATATTGCTCAGCGGCACGGGTGCCTGCTGGCACGCGAGGTCCTGAGGTCGACCCTCGGTACCCACAAAAAAAAAAAAAAAAAAAGAAAAAAAGAAAAAAAAAAAAGAAACAAAACCCAATGATATGTAGTATACAAAAAAACACATTTAATTGAAAAAGAAATTCACAGATTAAAAATGAAAGTATGGAAAACGATATCCCATGTAACAGGAACCTGGAGAAAAGCAGGAGTAGCTATCCTAATTTTAAACAAAGAGTACTTCAAGCCAAAAGTGATCAGAAGATACAAAGATGTTCACTACATATTGGTTAAGGGAACAATTCAACAGGAAGAGACAACAATTATAAACATATATGCACCTCAGAACAAGCAAAAATAATCCTAAAATTCATATGGAAGAGGAAGAGACCTAGAATAGCAAAAGCAATTCTGGGCTACAGGGGCAAGGCAGCGTGCATCACAATCCCATGCTTCAAGTTACACTACAAAGTTCCATGATAAAAACACAATGGTATTGGCAAAAAAAAACAGACTTGTAGATCAGTGGAACCGAATAGAGCAGTGATGATGAAACTTTTAGAGTTTTCAATGGTAATGAACAGCCAGCTGTGGCACATGTGCCACAGGTTCGCCACCACTGGAATAGAGGATGCAGAAACAACTCCAGGTACACCCAGCTACCAGATCTTTGACAAAAGGGCCACATACTGCCGGTGAGATGGCTCAGTGGCTTAAGCGCCTGCCTGGCAAGCGCGAGGGCCCGAGTTCGACTCCCAGAAGCCACATACGAAAAAGGGGCCGGTGATATCGCTCAGCGGCACGGGTGCCTGTTGGCGCGCGAGGTCCTGAGGTCGACCCCCTGGTACCCACAAAAAAAAAAAAAAAAAGGGGCCACATACTTTCACTGGAGGAAAGATAGCCTCTTTAAAAAATGGTGCTGGGAAAAGTGGCTATTAACATGCTGAAGATTGAACCTAGACCCATATCTCTCACCATGCACAAAACTAAAATCAAAATAGATCAAAGATCTAAATATTAAAACAGAAGCAATCTGCTGGAAGACAAAACAGCTAAAACCCTTAAACACATAGGCAGTCAAAGACTTTCTGAACAGAACCACAAGAAATAATATCAAGAATCAACAAATGGGGTTACATCAAATTAAAAATCTTCTGCACAGCAAAGGAAACCACCAACAGAGTGAAGAGACAACCTACAAAATGGGAAAAGATTTTGCCAGCAACTCCTCAGACAAAGGATTAATATTAGAATATACTAAAAACTCAAAAAATGAGAACCTCCAAATTTAAAGACCCAATCAAAAATGGGCATCTGAAATGAATAGATATTTCCCAGATAAAGAAGTACAAAAGACCAATAAATAAGTGAAAAAATGTTCAACATTGCTGGCCATTCAAGAGATGCAAATTAAAACAACACAGAAGTTCCATCTCAGTCCAGAAAGAATGGCTGTCTTTAATAAGTAATCAAGTAATAACAATCAAGTAATAACAAATGATAGAGAGGCTGTGGGGTAAAAGGAATCCTTCTTCATCATTGGTGAGTGTGTAAGCTGGTACAACCACTATGGAAATCGGTATGGAGATTCCTCAACAAACTAAAAATAAAAATTCCATTTGACCCAGTTATTCCCTTCCTAGGTATCCTCCTTAAAGAGTTAAAGACATCATATTATAGTGATACATGCATACCCATGTTTACAGCATCACAATACCTACATTTTGGTAGCAACCCATAAATCCATCAACAGATGAATGGATAAAGAAAATGAGATATTTGTACACAATGGAGAACTACTCTGCCATAAAGAGGGATAAATTTGAGTCATTTGCAGGAAAATGGATGTATTTTGAGACCCTAATATTAAGTGAAGTAAGTCAGATACACAGATTTAAATATCACATGGTTTCTTTTATAGAGAAACCTGATATATAAATAAAGTGCAAAATAAAAGATAGAAAATAGGAAATAACAAGATGTGGCTTTGGTATATGGGTTGGAAACTAAGAGATGGGGAAGGAGGAGAGATGGGAGGGAAATGAGATTCAAAAAGGGGAGAAAATTGTGAAATGCTGTGTACACACGCAGAGTTCCTACAAGGAATGTTATCATCATTTAGTACCACAAACATGTACTTAAAAAAGAATAAAAATAAGTGAAAAAAATAACAGATTCTACACCTCCTTAGTTGATTCTAACTTTTGGGAAGAAAGCATGTGGCAGGATAAGCCTGACTTCATGGAGGGGCTTGAGGTTTGGAGAGGTGTCCTGGTCCCAGGAAGAGTAGAGCTGATGCCAAGTCCAGATCTGCTGGATCTCTTCTTAGTGACAGGAGAGGCTCGGTTAGAGTTGTGGTTTCCATGGCTACTACAGTACACTACACGACTTGTGGGTTAAAAAGCTAGAAATTTATTCTCTTGCAGTGCTCAGGGGTACAAATGTGAAGTGGAGATGTCAGCAGGGCCACACTTCCTCCAAAGGCTGTGGGGCTAGTGTCCTTCCTCTTCTAGTGTCTGGTGACTTCCGGTGGTCCTCAGCTTAGAGTTGCATTACTTCTGTGTCGATCTTTGACCTCCTCTGGTCTTCTGTGCTGCGTCTGTATCTTCTGTTTTAAGTATGCTTGTCCTTGGATTTATGGCTCACCTGGGTAATCCGGGATGAGCCCTATGGGAGATCTGTACCTTATTACACTTCCTTTTTCCTAAACTAGGTCACATTTCAAGGTTCTGGGGGTTGGGATGCTCACTTTTTTTTTTTTGGTGGCTACCATTCAGCTCAACACTGTTAGTGAACACTGCTGTTTTATCAAGCAGTGGCTTAAGCAGCTCTGCAGTGAGGACTTCTAAAAGGATGGAAGAAAGAAAAGAGAAAGGAGAGAAGAGGTAAGCACTAGCATCTCACAACAGGAGGGATTGTTGCCTGGTACCCACCACCACCGAGCAGCCATGGGGAGAGGGCAGCTTAGAAATTCCAAAGGTCCTACCGCCTGCAGTTCAGGGTGTCTTGTTCCAGGGCGGTATGTTTCAACCAAGGTTCGTGGCTCAGTAGCAGGCCACACAGTTAATCTCTGCATCACATAGAAAAACAAATAGAAGTAGAAGAGAATAGGAAACATCAGAGTTTATTGCCAGCAATCAAAGTATTGTTTCGAAAAACATATGTAGGCATGTGTGTCCATTGTGTTGTGATGTAAAATGTCTTTTTTTTTTTAATGTGGGTACCGATCTCAGGACCTTGCACTTGCCAGCAAACGCTTGTGCCCCTGAGTGATATCACTGGCCCTTTTTTTCCTTTATGTGGGTACCTGGAGTCAAACTCAGGACATTGCGCTTGCCAGGCAGGAACTTATGCCACTGAGCTATCTCACCGGCCCTAAAATGTCTTTCTTAGGTAAGTCACTGTCAAAAAATTTGAAAGCCAGTAGTGCACAGGACTGTGGTGTTGTTCTTATAGCAGCATAGAGAGAGCAGCAGATCAGGGAAGGGACCTGTATGCCACATTGGGGTTGACCCTGAGCCAAGGAAACCCTGCCCAGGCACAGCAGTACTGGCATGCATAGCCACAGGAGGGAGCTCTCGACACGTGCGGAATCTTCTTAGGGAACCTTCCCCTTCTTATGGCCACAGGGTGACCTTGCAAAGGAAGTGAGATTCTATTGGTACCTCAGGTGAAAAAAGGTGGTTGGGTCTGTGAATATGAACTCCAGATGTGGCATCCATTTAAATACAGGTTCACGATACTAGCAGCGATCCGATTATATGCAAGAGGAACGTTTGTACTAGAACTACTGTTTTAGAACTTTGTTTCCCTTCTGAGCTTTTTTTTTTCCTTGTGAAACCCCATGGCAGCATCCTGTCATCGAAACAGCATCCCGGCACCACACACCATCTCCCTGGAGGACTGTGTTCATGCATGAACTCCTAGACCCAATTTGCCAAATGAATGACACTGGGTTAGGAGGTGTTTGTCGTCCATCTTGGTGGCGTTTCCTTGATTCTATGACTTGGAACGAAAGTCTGTCTGATTTACCAAAGCACACCATGGCTTCTTCTTGAAGCCCAGGACTGTGTTTGGATCAGCTCTGCATGCCCAGTGCAGCCTCTGGCACAAAGTGATCAAGAATTTAAGGTTTGAGGGAAGAACTATTCTGTGTTTCTTTGAAAGTCCAGTACCACGTAGAGTGGTTTCTACAGAGTGGGTGCTTTTAAAAAGCCAGTAGAGGAAACAATGAGTAAAAATCAGCCCTTCTATTTTGGATAAAGCTGTCTTCTAACAATGGAGCCGGCAGGGGGCAGGAGAGCTCAGTTTAACAGCAGCATCCTGTCTTGCAGGCTGAAGTAGCCAGCAATGAAGATCAGGCCTGGCTGTTTTGTAAGATGAGGAGGGAGACACAGGACATGAAATCCTGACCTACCAGTCCCCAAATCTGTGCATGTTAATCCTCAAGGCTTCCTCCACAGAATAGTGCCCTTGTCAGGGAGCCGGGTGTTGGTTTGGGCACACTGCTGGACACAAGAGATCAGGACAGGACTTGCCAGTCTTATACTGTGATCCCCAATGCATGGGTGGAAGGGATCCAGGGAACTACGCAGTACATTTGCATCATGGAAAGGATATATAGAACTAAGGGAGTCAGAAGCCCTTGTTGTGATACTAATCCTGTGGTCTGAAGAGAGACTCTGCTTTTTGCTTGGCTTCCAGTTTCCCATATTAAGCTGAGGAGTAGGGTGTAATCATTCTAAGATTCTGGTCTGGGGATGGGCCCATTTTTTACTCTATTCCTCCTTCTTGTCTCAACTTGCAGAGAAGTTTCAGGAAAGCCAAAGAAGCAGGTGCTTCGGCCTCAGTAAGGTAAAGTCAATCACCTCTGGGGTTCCCGAGAAGGGAGAGAAGAGCTGTGCTTGAGCAAAAAGAGATAAGGGAAGCCAGGAAAACAGAGAAGATGAGAGAGAAGATTGAAATGGGTGAGAGAAAGGAGGCAAAAGGGAAGAGAAAAAGAAAATAGAGAGAGAGAGAGAAGGAAAAGATGAAAGGGAGAGGGGAGAGGAATGGCTGAGCAGAATGAGATAGGAGGGGAAGGATGTGGCCCCATAGTTTTCCAGGGTGGTCGAACTCCAGCCGCAGATCGGAATTAAAAGAAATGTCTGAGCCCAGTCCAGACCTATGAATTAGAATCTTTGCCATGGAGACCCAAGCCTCTGTGCTTTCAGAATGTTTCTCTAGCAATGTTGGTGTGAAGCCAGGGTTAAGAGCAATACTTATAAGTTTAAGTGTGGAGAAATTGGAGCTCTCCTGGGGGCAACCTCACTCCATGGTGCACTTTTGTGTTGATGTGGCTTCTATCATACTGCCTCTAAGCAGCGTTCTCAGAATATCTCAGAGAGGAACTCTACCCCTTGTTCTGCACTGTTCCAGGGAGGGGACCATTGATTTCTGGCCTTATGTCTCAGATGCATGGATTGAAAAGTTTGAGCAAGGTAGCTTCTCCCTTCCTGACTGCACTGGGCAGGCTCTTGGAAAATCTGAGGTTTAACTCCTTGTTTTAAGAAGGAAAGTGGGTAGACAGATGGGAAGTCAATTTTGGGTGGCACAGACAGACAGAATATGGCTGAGTTTATTTTCTTTGGGAATCCCTGAGACATAAGCCAGAGGAACAAATGGGAAGTTTCTAGAGAGACAGAGAGAAAGGGAAAATGGAGAATGAAGAACAGAACTTCTTTACCTACCTCCCTTTCCCTGAAGGAACGTACGCTGGAGGGTGAGAAACAGCTCTGACTTCAGCTCAGCTGTGTACTAGCTGTAAAACCTGGGTCCTCTTCCTCCTGGTCTCAGACATACTGACACACTGCAGCAACCATGCCTCCGACCCAGAACCTGGTGAGCCTCGCCTTCATGTTTTTGCATGCCAGGAATGTGTGCCTGTTTCAGTGGTCAGTGATGTTTCCTCTGAGAGGCCTCCAGCACCCAGGAAGATTCTGACATTATTGGTGACTCTATTACTGTATTCATATGACACTGGCAGTTAGTTCTTAGCATAGAGGAGTAATCCCACTGAACAATGTTTAGGGTTTCAAACACTTTTTTTTTTCTGAAGCTTGGAGAGACTAAGAGATCAATGGGTTTGTGTTTCAGAGGGATCCTGCCACCTAGGGGCATATGTGGGGTGAGTACAGCCAGCGATGTGATCATCAGTAACTGAGATTCGTGAAGCTTGTCCTGCTTGCAGAACCCACGGAGACCTCATGCACTCACCCAAAAAGAGAGAAGTTTGTCACCAACTTAGCCATCATTTTTCAACGAACTACAGTACGCATAACATTTTTAGGCTCTCAGAGGAGGGTGCAGGCATGGTTGAGGCAGTTTTCTGCCCTCGGTGAGCCTCTATGCTTAAGGATGAGGCATAAAGACTCTGAAAGAGCAGAACTACGAAGCCATCTGGGAGGGTCTCCACCAGGGATGCATGTGATACACCATGGGGACAGGAGAGGGCCACATTGATTCTACGTTAGAAACATCTTATAATAAGCTGAGGGATCTTCACTTTCAGAGGCGCTCAAAGGTATTCCTGGAAGAGAGAACAGCCTGGATGAGGGGAAAGCAGAGGGTGTGTGGGGGGAGGGCAAGTGTCTGGGGGACCAGGAGGGCTGGCAGGTGACCAGCCACACAAAGTGAGACTAATCAGGAAAGTGATGGTCCACAGAAACATGGCCATCATACTTATGTGCTTGCATCTGAACTGGTAGCATTGGCAACTCAAAGGTTTGGAGCAGGAAGGTCAGAGGGTAAAGACCAGATAGGAGACTGCCACAAGTGACTAAACCTACATGAGGCCACCGTCTCTCCTTGTGAAGAGGTTAAACCCACAGGGGCTTCACTCTCTATTATTACCATGGCCTTGGCTTTGTGGAAATGGGCAAAATCCAGTTTGGCAGGGAAGTCCGGCTCTTCTGTGATGGGCACCTGCAGAAGCAGTTACTGGCCTCTTCCTACAGAACGGAAGCACTTAGAGGGTTGCAGGTTTTCATTCCTGTACCCTGTGTTGGTAGGGATGCTGAGCAGGAAGGGTCCCCATGAGACTGTCACCCATGTATCCTTGCCTTTAGGCAAGGAAAATCTGTACTCTCACGTAGCCTGCCCCCAGTCCACCCGCACAGCCCACCCAGCTCGTCCTCCCTCGTGTGAGTTGTTTATTCTTCTTTTACTTTGACTTAAGCCAGATGTAAATCTAGGAAACAATTCAACAAGTAAATATACATAAAAAGTTAATAGTTTCCAAATTTTAATATGTTGTGTCTCTAAGATTAATATAGGTAAGAGAGAAAAGATTGTTTCCTCATAAAGGGTGTTCAGCATCCACCTGCTGCTTCTGCTGATTTCTGTGGAAGAGTTCTTCCTGCACTCCAGATCATACCCCGCGTATCCCCAGGACGAGGAAAGCCTGTCTGCCTTGTTGGATCAGAGCATTGACAGGGACACCTGGACTCTCAGAATGATCGGGTGGCTCAGTGACTATCACCTTTCGGCTTGGGACTGGCTGCCTGCCTCAGCCACAGTACTGAAACCCAGCCTTAATTGTCTCATGTTTTATAGATTACCAAGCACTTTCACCTACCATGTCTGATCTGGTTCTTAAATCTTGTCTTACAAGAGGCAGGATTATCAGGCCCATTTTAAGCAGGAAAAAACTGAGCATGTAAGTCTAGGGCCTCGGACATCCAGCCCATGACTCTTTCTACTGTGCTCTGCTGCACTTATGCCTCACCTTTCTATGTGGAAAATAAAAGGGCTTATTACTTGGAAAATTTCCAGAATTCTTTAGCGTAAATCCATTTCTTATACTCTCTCAGGAATTTGTGAAACTTGACAGTGTTTTAGAGATTGTCTAGATGACGCTGTAGATTTTGATGGTTCTTGTCATTTCCTTCACTTGATTTCCAAACCAACTACCAGTGTGTCCTATCTTCCTTGCTTCAAAATGAACCTCAAGTCTAGGCCATCTTCATCATCCTTACGACCACCACTCTAGGCCCAAATACCATCTTTTCTTACCCGATCTAAATCTAGAGTATGGGATCTTCAGAAAGAACCACAAACCACCCGTACCCTCCCATCCTTGGGCACCTGGGAGATGAGATGGCCCTGGAGGTTGGCTGCAGAGGCTGAGTCTGAGGAGGTTTGAGATGCCTTTATGGAGCAACCTGCTTTGGCATGGGCCTTCATGGGAGAATGATTTTCATTTGCCCTTGTTCCTCTCTTCAATGGTTTTTAGAATCTTAAGTTATCTCCTTGCTTTTCCTCTTGCCCTTCTACAGTGAATTCTCCATTGATCAGAAGGCATTACTTAAAAAAAAAAAAAAAAACAAATTAGCTCAATCCCTTCCTCAAAATCTTCCAGTGGTTTCCAAAGAAGACCTTCAAGGCTCTCCTACCTGCTTCACCAACTTGCCACCCAGCCTTCTTGGCTTCGTCTACTCTGTTTCAGGTCTCTTGCCTTGTTGCTACCTCAGGTCCTAGGTAGGAATCTTTATTGAGATATTCATGTGGCAACTCCTTCATTTCATGTACGTTTCTGCTCACAGAGGTCCTCCTCAGAGGGGTCTCCCCACCCACTGTCATGCTGTGTGCTTTGCTTTAACTCACATAAATTTTAACATACAATATTATTTGAGCCATACTAAAATTAATTATTATTGTTTGTCTTTCTTCCTAGGACTCTGTCTATCTAGCTTACTGCTGTGTCATTGACATCTCAAATAATAGAACAGCCTTTCCATACTTATTGGTAGACAAAATTTGAGCAAATCAGTTTACAAATGAAGAAACTAAGAGTCTTCATGGGAAGAGTAGGTCAGTGGTAGAAACAAGACTCAGAGCAAGTTTTCCAACAAGCCTGTGAAATGTCCGCTGTACCAGGTCTTCTCCCTGTGTTACACAAAAACGAGGCTCTTTCCCAATATAAAGACCTCAATTAGAGAAAAATGAGGGCATTTAACTTCAGAGTACACTCTAATTTGCCCTTTTATTTTAAACTTGTCCATTACCATGGCTGGAATGAAGCACAAAGATGACCTGCTGAGGTTTTATTTTTGGAAATGAGGAAACCACGGTGGGAGAGGATGTCCCACAGCTGGTTGTGGCAGAACCAAGCTAGAATTCAGATGCCTCTGCCTGTAGATACTTTCCCCTTTTCTGATTTCTTAATATTGGATGTACATATCTGCTCACAGATTTTTATTGTTTCTTATTAAAATAAGTTTCTACTCATCCTCCTGGCAGATAATCACCTCAGACTGCTCAGCCAGGCATCCCCGATGTCTCTGAGTCAGCATTCTAAGGCAGAGTGACATTCTCCCCTGGTTATCCTGCTTCCTGCCAGGATGCCCTTGTTTATCTCCCCGATAATAAGGATTTCTTTATTTCATTAGTACATGTTTGTGATACATAATGAGTACACTTATCATGGGGAGTTGGTACATGTACATATCACATCTTAGTCCTTTTTACTTCCCCATCCCTCCCTCCCCTCTCCCTCCATCCCTTGATCCCCTTCCCATCTGCAAGGTGCCACCAAGTTGCCCTTGCACTAGGCACTTATCCTTTCAGGACCTCAGCCTCTTGTGAGGTGAAAGTCTCATCCCCCAAAGTGCTGGGTGACAGAGTGGTTTGTGACCCATGAAAAGCTGCATACGATGGAAGGAGGTTATTCCTGGTGACCATGGTCTGGGAAATAGGCTTCTCCGTACAACCCAGTGTAACCTTCTCTTTGGGAGAGAGGTGCTTGGGCTTAACTGCAGAGGGCTCAGGTTGGAGATGCTTGAAGTGCTTTAATCCTAAGCCAAGCAATATGCTAAAACTAAGTGGAAAAGTCTTCAAACCCAGGAGAGTTTAAAGAATACTTGTTGTTTCCTTTTGTCTTGCTCTTCTCTTTTAAGTGGATTTTAGATTCATAACAACCCAAGGATTATAAAACAAAACAAAAACAAACCCCAGAAGTCAACTCCTCTACAGTCACAGCATTTCAGAAGGGACCTGAGAACCCAGACTCACCGTTCTGAGTAGGTACTTAAACAACTAGAGATCGGGAGCATTCTCCACGAGACGTAGCAGAGGAGAGGGGAAGAGAGGGAAGGAGGGCAGCAGGAGGGAGACAGGCCTAGATGCAGAGCCTGAGCTAGATGAGGACTAAGCAAGGCCGAAAGGGAGGAAGTTGTGTAGAGAAGGCAGGAAAGAGCCATCAGATCACACCAGACTGAAGTCAGAGCGGAGTTGAGGAGTGGGGGGAAAAGAGCAATGAGGAGAGGGAGAAGAGAAAAAAAGCATTGAATGAGGAAGATTCTGAGACAGAAATTTAGAAAAAGGTTAGGGGAAAGAAAGAACAGAGAGGAGAAGGTGCAGAGGAGAAAGAGGAATATGAAAGGAGAGGGGCAGGGCCTGGGGGAGGGAGGGAGAGAAGAGAGATCTAAGACCACAGAACAAGATGGCCATGATGCTGTTTGTTCTCTGGTTGGCTGCTGTTTGAGGAAACCTCTCCTTTTCTACTCCATGGAGCTGCCAAGGACCAAGGTTTGGACAGAGGAGATGGGAGAGAATTTGGAAGGGCCTCAGGACAGTTAGACTGGTATAATTAGACTCTGGATCCCCAGTCAGGGGCCAGGGAGGATTCTAGGATCTATAACTTGTGTTTCTCAGGGTTGGATTCCAGGACTCTAGACTTGTTGTTCTCTCAGACTATTCTGAGAGTGACTTTGTAATGCCATGCTATGTGTTCAACCTTGCCTGGAATTCTAAGCCCTGGAAGCTTCAACACTCCTTACTGTGCATTCTTTCCTTGCCTGGTCTTACAGACATAAAAGGAAATAATGACAAGTACCCAAGCCATTCAGGGCACCTCCCAAGTTTTCCCACTGCTTAGCACTCTGGTTTGGGTCTAAATATTGAGAATATTCTAAGTTATGAAGCATACCTGATGACAGAATTGGAAAGTTCTCTGCTTCACATGATTTCTGGGGATGTACCTTTATTTTAATCTAATATTGATGCTTATAAAATATTAGCACTTGAAGAGCCTGGAGGGATCAATTGGTCTATGCCAAGAAATTAACCGATCCTTCCTTGATGAGGAGCTGTTTGGAACAAACAAAGCTGCCAGAACTCTGGTCTGGACAGTAAACACTCAGCCCAACAACAGCTAGAATCCTAGGTACTGTTTCTTAAACTTCCTCTGTGGCTGAGAGAGGAGGGCAATGGATTTCCTAGTCTGTTGATCCTTTACCCACGCACAGACACTCAATAATGGTTCCATATGTGGAGGAGGCTCCTGGACTTTGATGCATCCATTCATGGATTCCTGACCTAACCTAGAACTGCTCTTTCTGGCCAAGATTTTGTTAGGAAGCTCAGAGTTGTGTGGAAATGACCCTGGCCTCGGGGCTTAGAGCACTGGTCTTTGTTCCAACCGTGTGGCATGTGAGCCAGAGCACTGTGCTGCTTATCTCTAAGGCTTAGCCATTGAAAATCTGAGAATTACTGGATAATTTCTGAGACTGCCTTCCAGCTCCAAGTTTTTAGGGAGCAAAACAAAGTCAGTCTCTCTCTCTGTCTCTCTCTCTCCCTCCCTCTCTATTTGTGTGTGTGTTTCTCTCCTCGGTCCTTATTTTCAATTTTTTTTTTGTCACAATAGAAAGGCAAATAGATTAGAAATCTCTCAGATTTCAAGAAAGAAAGAAAGAGAAAGAAAAGAGGCTGAGAAAGAAAGAGGATGGGGTTGCGGGACAAAGATACCTTCCCCCTCATTACAGAGAAACATGAAGTTGTTTTAGAGCCCATCACATCCTCTGGGGGCCACTGTCCAGAATCCTCTGTTCAGAGGTAATGGAAGAGGAGTTGGTTCACCCTGAAATCTGTTCTTAGAGCAATGCTTTTGAACCTCACCGGCTGTAAACATGTACAAGTGCAATTCTTTGGGTCTCCTAAAATGGGCGAGCAGGATAAGTGGAGCCCTTACATACACTTATGTGTATGCATCTGTGTGAGATCACATATTTGCCCCCAAGGGCTGAGTGTGTGAGTCTCTGTGCGTAACTGAGTGTGCACATGTGTGAGTGAAAATGTGGAAGGTGTATGTTGGTCGCACTGAGTGAAAATAAACGATTGCCTGTATAACGTGGCATGTGAAATGGTGTGTGCCTATGTGCAGATTTTTTTTAAAGTAAACCACTTTAGATCGTGTCGCCTCCCCTCGCTTCTGTGATTGATTTTGCAAGGCTAATGGTGCGTAAAAGCGCTGGTAAGATCTGGGGGCGCCTGCTTGCCTGACGTCAGAGAGAGAGTTTAAAAAGGGGGGAGCCGGTGGAGAGCTCACTAGCCGCGGTAGGAGTCGCGAGCGGTCGCCGCTGCCTGCAGATCCCCGCCTAGAGTTTGACCCGCCGCTCTCCAGCTCGGCTTCCCGGCTCCGCGGAGATGCTGTCCTGCCGCCTCCAGTGCGCGCTGGCCGCGCTCTCCATCGTCCTGGCCCTGGGCGGTGTCACCGGCGCGCCCTCGGACCCCCGACTCCGTCAGTTTCTGCAGAAGTCCCTGGCTGCTGCCGCAGGAAAGCAGGTAAAGAAACTCCCTCGACGTCTTCTTTTCTCTCTCCCGGATTCCCCAACCTTACCTTAGCCTTAACAAGTGTTTGGTTCGCGTACAGTTCCCGGTGGTTTTTTGAGCTCCTCAGCAACCAAAGCTCTGAGGAAAACTTTCCAAGTCTAGAATCCCTTTACCTCTAATTTTGTCTGATGAGCCAGTCGGCCACCCTTCAGGTGAGTTCCTCCCAGGCATTCAAGAAAATTAGGAAACCCGGGTAGTTTGAGTATAAAGGGATGATAGCCTCTATCCCCAGTGCTACCCACGGGAGTCGCTGACCCTGGTGCTGAAGCTCGGACCTCGCCCACAGCACGGTACGAGGGGCGAGGGGCTTGCCACAGAGGACGAATGTGTTCGCGATTGTGAGAGGTATCGTTTCCCTTACGTTTACTTTGTAAAAACGGTAAGACTCATTCCACTTGGTAGCTCATGATATGGAAATTAAGTTAAACTATTGGCACACTCCTCATCTTCGTAAAACTGCTCTTATCGTCGATTTCTTTTTGTGCGTTTGAAGCTTACAGGGTGAGAACACTCGCAGAACCATTTGAGCTTTTAAAGTATAGCAGCTACCTGTGTTCTTCTCTTATATTTGAATTGATTTTAAGCGAGCAAAAGCTGCACAGCTGTGAAAGCTGGGTTTGGAATGTCATCAAGTCTGTTTTCCCAAGGAGGTTTTCCCGTTTCTTCTCTTCATCCTTCTCTTCCTCTTTTCTTTCTCTCTCCTGCCCCACGCAGGAATTGGCCAAGTACTTCTTGGCAGAGCTGCTGTCTGAACCTAATCAGACAGAGAATGATGCCCTGGAACCTGAAGATTTGTCCCAGGCTGCTGAGCAGGACGAGATGAGGCTGGAGCTGCAGAGATCTGCAAACTCAAACCCGGCCATGGCACCTCGAGAACGCAAAGCGGGCTGCAAGAATTTCTTCTGGAAGACTTTCACATCCTGTTAGCTTTATTAATTATTGTCGTCTACATCAGACCTCTGATTCCTTTCCTCCAAACCCCATTTCTCTTCCCTAATCCCTCACACCCTCAGCAAGACCCTTGCATTAGAAATCGAAGACTGTAAATAAAAAATAAAATTATGATGAAATTATGGAAAACAAGAATTTGTGGCTTATTGAGTAGACATTTCTTTTCAGTAATGCGTGATGAATTTGAATTAAGCTTTCAGCAAACATATTTGAGAGATTCACTTTCATTCTAACAGGCATTCATTTAAAATTCCCTGTGGCAATAAATATTATAGTTTAAGTGGTAAAACTTAAAATTTGGGTCTTTTCAAATTAAAATCCTTTCAAATAATTCTATATCAATTCAGATTTCAATTCAGTGGTAATTATTGGAAGAGGCTTCCTTAAACATCAATTACATATTAAGCACATTTAAAATTACATGTTGGTTTATCAAAGTGAGGATTAATATTTATGAATAGGCTGACTAAATGATGCAGGCTGATAAATAAAATAGAACATACTAAAAATGGAAGGGTAAAATCATTTAGAAGTTGGGCAAAGAAGCTGGTTTAAATTGCTAAAATAAATATTTTAGTCTTTAAATTTTGTTTCTAGTTTGTGAAATTTTATCTGCAGAAACACCACTGGTTTTATATCTTATTTGCAAATTCTGTAACTGCAAAAGGCAAAATGACTATATTTGTTTTAAAAGTAAGCATCTAAATTTTTTGCTCAGACAGAAATATCACTTTTATTATAAGATGCCAGCATGGGAGTATCAGAGGTTGCAAAAAACATGTATGTTGTGTCCCCTCACAGAATGATCTGCGATGTTAAATGCATTGGAACTCAAACTGATTACCACAGAATAACTAAAGCAGGTATCTCCAGTCCTCCTCTGATTTTTATCAAAAAGGTAGTGAACTACAAATGCAAAAATAAAAATGAAAATAATAAATTATAGCTGTTAGAATTATAGCAACATACTAAATGGTATCACTCAAAAAAACATAAAGACATTAATAATTTACCTCACAGAGACCTGAAATAGATGTCCTTTGAGAAACATATATTTTAGCCATCAACCATATTTCTGCATAGCTGTTGAAGGTATAATACACCAAACATAATCATGAAGTTACTAATGGAAGAAATAACAACAAAGAGGAATTCGTATTTTTCAAAAGTAGTTGTGTTTATTAATGCTCATTTTAAATATGAATGTGGCTTTGAGGGCATTAATTCTTGAACAGCTGATGAAAGAAGAAAAATCTAAACTACACTGGTGATTTCTGTGAAAACAGAATACACTTTGAGGTTCTGGTGCATTTTTTACTTACAAATTTTCAGTGGGGAATTAATGCGCGCCCACTTGAAGGATTTGCCTATGCTAAATGCTTAATGCACATCTGTGCATTAACGCAGTGGAGTAATAGAATCACATTACTATGATTAAAGCACAGAAAAGAACACAACTTAATTGTTTTCCGAGCAGTATATAAACTGCATGAGTGCCAGGGGATTTATGTTTTTACTATCATGTTTAGTTGTCAGTTCCCAATAGTATATGGAAATTGGAAAGAATTACATAGCCACAAGTACAGACAATACTTACTCTTCATTTAAAACTTAAATCAAATGAAACATTTCCAAAGGGTTACTTTTCTTTCAGCCTCAGATTTTCCCTCTCCATCAGCAGAGAGTTGTATTAAGAAAGGTATTCACATCCTTTCCTGACATGACTGACATTTTACACTTGGCCATTGACCAAGGTGCTTGAGGAACACTGATTTGGGACCATCTTACATACCATAGAAGGTATAGCTTTGTCCCATTTTGTTTTATTTTAAATATAAAGAAGATCTTACTTTTTACTTCTTATTTAGTTCATTTGAATTCCTCTTAGCTTTGATTCACTGGGAGACTCTAGTATTCCAGCATGTTTATTTTCAAACCAAAATGAACTTTTCAGACATTTTTCCTTCTTCCTTGCAACATGTTTTGACGATCCCGAGTAACCTGCTCTTTCTCTTGATGGATGAATTTGCGCAAGGCATTCCTCTTTTCTAAACTCCAGTTCTCCATCTGAAAATGGAATGCAAAAGAACAAATGCCTTAGAATTATGAGAATTCACCAAGACCATGTACCTACAGATCTTAGTACATGGTAAGCAGCTGGTAAGTATTAGATGCTAGTGCTAATTTTGTTCTTACATGTGATGTCCTTTCTAGCCTCTCTTTCTTTGCTTTTGCCATATCTTGTTATTTCCATAGGCCAAATCTAGCTCAGCCTTCAAAACCCATTTCATATGCATCTTGCTCCATAAAAGTCCTGCTTTATGCTCTCACTTGAAATATCTGCCTTCTCTGAGTAATCTGCACTTCTTCTATGGTGCTTACTTATTTTTCCACTGATTTTTACATTTATATGAGGCTATATAAGAGACAGGGTGTTTGTGTGTGAAATTCTTTTGGGTGAATATATCTCCACTCAGTGTTTCATATCACTGTAAGAATGAATGATTGCTCAATGTACAGTGTCAAGTGAAACAAATCTCTATTTACTAGGTGACAACATCTCCCTAAATGCTTTAGTGTGCATGGGAAAATGACATTAGTATCCATCATATGTAATGCTAGTGTGACACCAGTAAGATACAGTGTATGATGATGATTTTAATAACCACTGAAACTAATGATTAGCAGATGTTCTCCTTTTTGAAACTCTAGCCAGTCCAGTTCTCTAGAACTTTCTTACAAAGCCTCAGAGAAGGCCTATTCACTGCCCACCAATCATAGGGCTCACAGTTCTAGCGAATCAAATTCACTAATTCTTTTCTCAAATTTGTTTATTTCAAGATCGTGGATATCTGTTTTTGACAATAACACAGGGTAACTTTCTTGGCCATGGCTCAAACTGTTCTCAATATGCAGAACACTCTGTCTTATAGAGACATAGAGAATGCTCTTTATTCAGAATATACAACATAGAAGCCTCAGCCATCATCATGTCCTCACCACCAAATTTATAAAAAGAGGACATGGAGATGTTAAATCATCTGCCCATGATAGCACAGAAAATTGATGCTGAGTTTGGACAAAGCTCAGGTTCCCCCATCCTACTTCAAGGTTATTTTTATTATTCTATTACACTGCCTCTCGAAGAATCTGCTCTTCTAGATAATTGGTGTGTTTCATTAGTCTGATGTGAACGTTAATTTTGTCACTAAGCTTCTTTACCTTCCAATGGACAACTGGTCTGTTTCTGAGAGGGGAAAAAGGCAATTGGTACAAAACAACTTCTGGCACTTACAGAGAAAGAGTAGGAAGAGATGATAAAGGCATTAATTGAGAGGAAAAGAAACCCAAGGGAGATGGCTTCACAGTAAATTAAACCTAAGCTGCAAAGAACGACTCTGTCCTATATTGAGACAAAAGGACTTCCCTAGAAGGCAGATGCATTTTTACAATAAGAAGATGGCGAGCAGAGGTGATCTTCAAAGAAGTCCTCATCCATTTCAAGACTTGGGAAAAAATACCACCATGGCCTTTTCTAGCTTTTTAGTAAGTGAGGATGAGTGTTTTCATTCCAGGTGTTTGTTTTGGCATTATCCCAAAATGTGCCTTTGCATCAGGACTTATTGCAAACTTGGAAATCAAACTTGGAGATGAGTATATTTATTACAAACAACCTAATGCTATCATGGAGCTTTGTAAAGACTGGGAAAGGACAGAGGCATCAGCAACTCCCTCTTTCTTTTCTCTGAAATATTCTTATTAGATTTTGATTACGGTTTAGAGGTCTAGTGATTTTATTCTAGATGGAATGACTAAGTTGTAGTGTACACTTTGATAATATAATTTAGTTTAGTTTGAAAAGTGTTAGTATTCCTCTTTCGAAGATGTAGAAGCTGAGAATCAGACTGAGTAGCTTGCCCAAGATGTCCCCAGCTAATTAGAGGTAGATTTGGAACCCGACCATCTGATTTTTAATCCAATACTCTTTCCACTGTATCTTAGGGGACAGAGGGAAGCTAAAGGAAGACTGTAACTTGATAGGCAAATTAAAAACAGATCAGCTCCAGACCACTTTAACTTAGCTCTTCCATAAATGATACAAAAGGGTATTTCTACTCTATTATTGTTAGAGGAGGAAGGGATTTAAGCTCTGGGATTGAGATCTGATTTTGTGACTTTATTAGGGGCACTAGTTCCAAGGAGCTATGTGTAATCTTTCTTTTCACATGTTCACCATCACAGCCTTAGCTTTACGAAATGAATGTATGAAAACAAAACATTAATGACCTCATGTTTTAAGTACCCCTTTTCCCACTCAATCTGTCATGCTGGTTTTAGTGCAACCTAGGTTTAAACCTGTTGCAAATCTACTTCTCATAGTCTTCAGTATAGGCCATGACATTTGCCTCGTTTATGAAGGGTAGTAGCCATGTACTATGGCTTGTCCCTGAAAAGTTCATGTGCTAGAAGCTCATCCCCCCATATAACAGGATTTAAGAGGCAAGACACAGTGGAAGAAGGTGGAGGCATTGCCCTAGGAAGGGATTAATGCTGATCTTGTAGCGTGGGTTTGGTCTCAAAGGAGTAGGCTAATTCCTACAAGACTGGGTTTTCGTAAATGCACAAGCTGGGTCTCTCCTGCTTCCTCTCTCACTATATGACTCCTTTCTCACATGCACTTGTCATGGGTGCCATCTGCTATGCTGTGACAAAGTCAGAGCAAATGGATGGAGCCACTTGATATTGGCCTTTCACCTCCAGAACTCCAATATAAGTAAACTGCTCTTTGTAACATTTACCCTCAGAGTTTTTGTTATATCAACACAAAATGAACGAAGATACCATGCCCTCTACCCTCTGGCTTTGTAGGTATTTCCTGTGCAAACTTGGCCTGAGGCTGAGATTTGGGGGGCTGAGAATTTTCTTTTAAATTTGTAAGTGAGATAAACTTCTACAAAAGTAAGCATTTATTCCACTAAAGTTTGTATATCTCTCAGCATTTCAGATAAAGTCTTGATCATGTCAGTAGTCTCCATTTCTTCTTTTTATTTTCCATATGAGGGTACCGGGAGTCGAACTCAGGACCTCGCACTTGCCAGACAGGCGCTTGTGCTGCTAAGCGATATCACCAGCCCAGTAGTCTCCATTTCTATTAGCTTCACATATATGATGCATTAAAATGCTGACATTGTTATCCTGATATTAATAGTATCATTAAAATAAGTAATATCTCAAAGAAACCCAGACATTTAAAGTAGAGTTCAGGGCCGGTGAGATGGCTCAGCGGCATAAGCGCCTGCCTGGCAAGCGCGAGGACCCGAGTTTGACTCCCGGATCCCACATACGAAAAAGGGGCCGGTGATATCGCTCAGCGGCACGGGCGCCTGCGGTCGCGCGAGGTCCTGAGGTCGACCCCCCGGTACCCACAAAAAAAATAAATAAATAAAAAAATAAAGTAGAGTTCAAATAAGGAACTCCCAGTTAATCGCTGTTTAATTCTATCTTTCCTGTATAAAAACATGTAAAAGTGCATTTTCAGTTCTAATACTACATTGAGATCAGATGCCATATTTTATAAAGGAAAACATTAAACTGCCTTAAAATTGCTATCTTTGGGTAGCAATTTATTTGACTACAAACCACATATTATAAGAGTCAAGATTTACAAACTTAACAAGCATATAGTTATTTTTCTCCCAGTTTTCCATCCCTACTCACCCCCTCCCTCCCCAAATTGGTATGGAAAGTGATGATTTTGTAAGATTTCTCACCACCATCTTCTTCATCATCACTTTTGTTATTTACAACTGGATTAACATGATCTACACATGAATAAGATCTCTAATCAGGTTCTGCAGGCTTCACAAAGTCTTTTGAAATTCTTTGGTTCCCAGCTCTTCGCCTTATCTGAATTGTCAAAAATACTTATTTGTGCCACATATTTGTCTCTGCAGTAAGCACATGTCTAAAATTGTTGTTGCTGCCTCCTTTTTTCTGCTGCTCCTCTCACTTCTTTACTAAAACCCTTTCCCCTTTTTGACAGTGGCCTCCTACATTAGTTTTGGTAAACCACCCTTCCGTGAATTCTTTGTCATATAGCTGTATAAAGATTGACTCCACTTCCAGTCTAGGAAAGATACTAGAACTAGAATGAATTAAGCCAATTAGAATACATCATTCTTTGGTCATAAAGACTGCTTCGAGGCTGGTGAGATGGCTCAGCGGCGTAAGCGCCTGCCCGGCAAGCGCAAGGGCCCGAGTTCGACTCCCGGAACCCACATACGAAAAAGGGGCCGGTGATATCGCTCAGGGGCACGGGCGCCTGCTGGCGCGCGTGAGGTCCTGAGGTCGACACCCTGGTACCCACAAAAAAAAAAAAAAAAAAAAAGACTGCTTCGAGGCTGGTCACATTACCAAACACAGTAAACTAAGGACTTTATTAGGCACTGCTGGGAAATTTTTCTTTTTTATTGCTAGTGAGGAAGCAGGTAGTCCTGAGAGCTTTCATCAATCTTATTGAGATTTCCGATGCAGTTGGAAGGGCAGTGTTGTAGGAGGTAGAGTGAAGAGGTATAAAATTTTAGTTCTTTGGTGGATTCTGTAAAGCACAAGACGATCTTATCTACAAATGTTTTTCCTACCATTGCACTTTTTATATGTATGATCTATATTATATAAAAATTATATTTTAGTTTAAAAAGTTGTTTAGGTAAAATTTTCCTTTACTTTTAATCAAAATTTTCTTACACACACACTAAGTGCTACTTTGCATTTTTAGTTTTGTGTGTGTAAGCATATACACATGTATGTTTCTATGGCTGTCTTTGTAGGTATTTATATATTGATGCTTTCTAACTTTCCAAACAAGATGAAAGTTCTGAGGAGATAAAGACACACTTTGTATCTTTAAAAACCCCAGCATGGGATTGGCATATGCTAATCAATGCTGTTGATAATAAAAATGAGTTGCTTACATTTAAGAAATAATTTTTAACTCTATAATTTTTGTCTCACTGAATCTTTTTTTTTTGTGGGTACCGGGGGTTGACCTCAGGACCTCGCACGCCAGCAGGCACACGTGCCGCTCAGTGATATCACCGGCTCTTTTTTTGTATGTTGGTACCGGGAGTCGAACTCAGGACCTCGGGCTTACCAGGCAGACACTTGAGCCGGTGAGGCATCTCACCGGCCCATCACTGAATCTTTATGTATTTTGTAATTTATGAATTAAGCACAAGAGCAGTGTCTTAGTTACTTTTCTCTCAGTGCTGAAACAAAACACCTGATACCCAAAGTTAAGGGAGGAAAGGTTTATTCAGCTCACAGTTTGCCGAGGTTTCAGTTCATAACTGGCTGGCTCCAAGGCGGGGCGGTTTCATAGAGGAGAGCAATTCATGGCAGGCAGAAGACAGCAAAAGCAAAAAGGGGGAGAGAAAGAGAGAGACAGAGAGAGACAGAGAGAGAGAGACAGAGAGAGAGAGAGCCTCTTTCCATCCCCTATATAGTGTGCAGGCTAACCCCCACCCGGGTGGATGTAGAACTCACACCTTTAATCCCAGCATTAGACCATGAATCAATCATAAAGTCTAGATTCAGCCATCTCCGAAAAGCCTGCCACTCATGACCATATGAGGCTTTGGGGGGACATCCGGACACAAACCATAACAGGTAGCAACTTATACTCCCAAATTTTTACTGTTACAGAAAAAATTGAAACTGATGTTCAATGCATTTAAATAACTTATCCAATGTCACTGATACCTTACATGGTAGAGTTTAAAATTATGATCAGTTGTTCTGAAGAATTAGCCCCTCAAAAATATATAGATAGGAATCATTTCTCTCACTAGAGTGTGTTATTTACCACAGTAAATTCTTTAGATTACTTCAACATTTCTTGCATAGTATGGCTTCAGTCTCTCCACACAACTTTGGATAATGTTTACAAGTATTACTCAGATTTGTATATTATCTATTTCTGAAAAGCAATATCCAAAACAGAAACCAGTATCACAAATGAATGCTGCTAGATACAAAGGAAGTCGAACCTCCTTCCTCTTTCGAGGTCAGGGGCTGGTTTTTATTAATGCATTTACCGCTCAAGTTCTGCTCAGTCAAAGGGTAGTGATGATGCTATTTACTTTTGATGGGTGTCATCTTCTCCCAAGTTTTTTTGTAGTTAAGTAGATAGAGAATTCATTCATAAAACAGTGAATGTGAGCTGAGATAGAAGTGACAACGTAACTTTAACTTTATTCAGTGTGTACTTTAACCATAGAGGAAATTATAACTTTAACTTTAGTCAGTGTAGGCCACTTTAGGATATAGGACTAAATCAACTAAACTAAAGAAAGTGAGAGTCACTCTTAGCCTAGAGCTAATACACATTTCCAAGAATCTCTCCTTAGCCTATTTACATCAACTAATTTAGTCTAGCCTGACGTCATAATTCTTCCATCCCTAGTACTCATTTTGACACAAATCCCTTTTATTTTTCCCGATACATGTTGGCAGAATTGTAAAATTCTTATGGCTGTACTTTCTCAAGGTTACACTTTTACTTTGCCACCTGGAACTCTTGCAACTTGAGTCTAGTTTTAGAAACGAAGGAGATGATAGAGGCAAGCCTGAGGAGGAGGAGGAGCAGACCCCTCTGTAGCGTCACGAGGCAGTCGAAGGCAGCAAGGCACTTACAGCAGCCAAGCATTAGAAGGAAAAACTAAACAATGAGATTATATTTGGAAAGATTTTGATAACAGGTCGGAGTAACAAACTATTCATCTTTCCATCATAAGGGTTTTGTTGTTTGTTTGAGACAGGGTATCGCTATGATGTCCAGGCTGGTTTTGAACCCATCAGCTCAAGTGATCTACCTGCCTCAGCTTCTTGTGTGGCAGAGGTTCCTTCATTTCTTACGCCATTGGGGAACTGAAAATTAAAATGACAGCGAGACACTACTGCACATCTGCCACAATGACTAAAATACAAAGACAATCAATCAAATAAACAAAACAAACAAGCAAAACCAAACCAAAACAAAACAGAAAATCCCCCATGGCAATATCAAATATTAATGAGGATATGGAGCAACAACTTCCATCCAGTGCTGGTGGGAACGCAAAATGGTATGGACACTTAGGGTGACAATTTGGTGTTTTCTTACAATGCTGAACAGAACTTTACCATAAAATCCAGTGATTGCACCCAAAATGGGTTAGAGACATGCCCACATAAATGGGCACATAAATGTTGATAGCAGTGTACTCATAGTTACCCCAAACTAGAAGTAAACAAGATGTCCTGAAATAGGTGTTATGGCTTGTTTCTGTATAGCCTCCAAAGCCTCATCCACTCATAGGTGGGGCTTTTCAGAGCTGGATGGATCTAGGGTTTGATGCTGGGATTAAGTGTGTGACACTGAGATTAAGGGTGCCCCAACCTGGATGTGAGTGGTAGTGCCCAAAGGGCAAGTAAACTGGTTGAAATAAAAAGGCAGGCTTGGTTACTTTCTGCCTCCTGCCCACCTCACCATGTACTCTCTCCTTGGAATGCCCCTCTGCCACGCTCCCCTTCCTTGGAGCCAGGCGACTATGGACTGAAACCTCTACAAACTGTGATCCAAATAAACCTTTCCTCCTTTGAGTGTTGGGTATTTAGTCTCAGCAATGAAAAAAGTAACCAAGACAATAGCTAATGGATATCCATTGACAGATGAATGGATAAAGAAAATGTGGTATTTATACATAATAGAGTACTATTCTGTCATAAGAAGAATAAATTTGGGCCATTTGTAGGGAAATTGATGCACCTTGAGACCATAATAAATGAAATAAATAAGGCATGCACACTAAAATATCACATAACTTCTCTTATATGATGAGCTCGAAGTGTAAATAATTATAAATAAAACAACAAAAAAGATAGACAATAGAAAACAGGGAGATAGATCTATTGCAAATGAGGAGGGAATTTAAAGACAAGAAAGGCAGAAGGATGGGAGGGAAAGGGGAATAAACGGAATTAATATATGTTAAGTGCATGTACTGTACCTACTCCTTATGATGAATACAAACATTATGTTATGTACTGCAAATGTGTACGAATAAAAAATAGGTTAATGGAGAAAAAAAACCTATTACTTAGCAATAAAAAGAAATGAGCTGTCAAGCCATGAAAAGACATGGAGGAAGGTTAAGTACAATGCTAAGTTTAACAAGCTAATTTGGGAAGAGCACATACCATGTAAGTCCAACTATATGATGTTAAGGGAAAGGTAAAAATACAAAAACAATGAAAAGATAAGAGCTTTCTAGGGGATGAGGAAGAGTGGGAAGGGAAGAGTAGGCAAAACACAGATTTTAGGGCTATTCTGCTTGACAGATATCATATATAATGTTGCAATGGCAGATACAGGATATTATGCACTTGTCAAAACTCACAGAGCTAAACATTGTGAGTGAACCTTAATGTAAGTTGTACACTGCAGTTAATAATAATACATTAACACTGGGGCATTCATTCTAAAAAATGCACCTCACTAATGCAAGAGGTTAATAGTAGAGGAAAACATGTGTTGGGAAGAGGGTATATTGGAACTCTGTACCAGCTGCTCAGTTTGTCTGAAAATCTAAAAGTGCCCTAAAAATGTCTATTAATTTAAAATGTGATAATCATTGCCTAACTGTGGTGGATGGACAACTGGTGGTCAACTTGTAACATGCAGCTGAACTGAATCAACATGGTGCTGGTGTGGAGGGCCCACCTGAGGAGTGTTGCCAACAGCATAAAAAGGAGAACTAGAGAGGAAGAGGTGGTGCTGTTGGTTCTCCCCATAAAGCTTGTTGCACTGGCTTTCCTGATAGGAACTTGGCTGCTCTCATCATCAGAGGAGCTCCGGACATCGTTGTCGCTGAGGATTGCTGTAGTACTTTTCGGGGGAGCTCTGGTTCTTACCTTGAGTGTCACTTCCTGGCTCCAATGCAGATCCATCAACCTGCAGGCACAGATCTTTCATCCTGCTGGCACAGACTTTCTAGCTTCCACCACTGACCTTTGGGCCTTCCCAGTGCAGATCTGTGAAGCAGACTTGCATGAGACATTGTCATGGGCTCTGGGTCTCCAGTTGGATCCAGGGGCATTGCCATGGGCTCTTGGTCTTCAGCTGGACTCATGCAGGACATTGCTGTGGAATTCAGGCCCTCAGCTGGGTTCTTTGCATCTTTAGTGTGTGGACAGATTTCCTGCATTCTTTTTGTGTTTGACTCTTGGGTGACTATTATAAAATAATCATATAAATTATGTGTCCTGTATTGTATTATTTCCCTTGCAAACCCTGACTACAACACCTAACCCAAAGTCTGGATGATTTATTCCTGTTTTTGTTCTAAGAGTTTTATTGTTTTAGCACTTACATTTTAGTCAATGATCCATTTTGAATTTGTTGTAGTATATGTGATGAAGTAGGGATCTAACTTCAATCTTCTGTAGGTAGATACTGAATTGTTCTGGCTTTCATTAAAAAGATTATATTAATCTGGATTCTTTGGAAAAACAGAATGATAGGAGATTGATCTATCTATCATCTATCTGCGTACCTATATACTTACCTATCTATCTAGAGTTATTATAAGGAATTGGCTCACATAGCTATGATATCTAAGAAACGCCAAGACATTAGGAAGCGGGAGACACAGGAGAGCGAATGGTGTAGGCATAGTGTGAGTCTGAGCCTAAGGGGAGAATAACACTAATGTTCTAGCTCTAGGATAATCAGGCAGAAGAGAGAACTCTCACTCAGCCTTTTTGTTCTGTTCAAGCTTTCAGTGGGTTAGATGAGGGGCACCCTCATTGGGAAGAGCAATCTGCTTTTCTCAGTTTATTAATTCAAATATTAATCTCAACCAGAGACATCCACAGAATAATGTCTAACCAAATATTGGGCACTCTATGATCTACTCAAGTTGCAACATAAAATTATCACAGGGCCTTCCTGTGGCTGGGATGAGGTTTCAAATTTAAGCTTTGACAATGTTCTGTTCCTTGGAGTACAGGCCTTTTTATGAAGAAGATGCTGGGGATTCTTTACAAAGAGTCACAAAGACCTTTCTTTGATTCTCATCGCAAAAACCTGGAGGAGTTCTTAGAAGGAAACCCCACAAATATGTGGCAAGTTCTCACAAATTTCTCACTGTCACATTTGCTCACACTTGGCCTCAGCAATTTATCACACTTAACCATGGAAGTCTCTCTTCCGCTCCAGGTAAGCAGATCCAATTTGCTGTACCTCTAGATTCCATCTATGTGTCTCTCTAGGTTTCAGGTGGCAATTTGCCATACTACCTCAGTTCCCTGATGAATCAAAACGGAGATGATTTTATAGTTTGTACAGATTCCAATTGTCCTTAAAAATGTTTTTATAGTATGAGTGTAACTGATAGCTTCCAAGATCTTCACATATCAGAGGTGTAACAGAAATCCTCATCTGCTAGGATTTGTTTTACAAGTATTATTCTTTTTTAGTGCTATAAACATAGAATGATATCTGTCCTCTGCAGAACCTGCCTCTCTGGCACACTCCCAATACTCTACAATTTATTTATTCTCTTTATGGCTGTTTCCTAGCTATGTGGTAGGTACCTATTTAGATACCGTTGTCTCTCTAGACTGTAGGTTCTGACATGGCAAAGATCATGTCTTATTCATCCTCATGGCCCAGGAACCAGAGCGTTGTCTTGCCAGGACTATGGCATAAACAAATGAATAGATGAGCAAAACCAAGTTTACTACCAACTCCAAAACCTGGAAGCCTGGGCATAGCCATCAATCATGACTATATGGGAAATCTTTGGCTCCCTTCATGATGTTTGTGTTTCAGAGGAAAGAACATTTTTACTAAGTGGTTGCTTTGTAGGGGATAAAAAACGAGTCCAGGGAGGAGAGGTTTTCAGAGTATATTCAACCCTGTCTTGGTATAGGACCCTCTCTCCTTTTATCAGTTTAGGCTGCTCAGGCTCCTACAGCAGGATGCATACAGCAATGCATGGCAGCTCAATGGTACTGACTCACTGGCGAATGTGTGGAATTCACTTTTGATATTCTGAGTCTGTACCTACCAGCTACCCTTGACTTACCCTACAGGCTGGTCTTCTCAGGGAAGCACATATCTTAATGAGATACAAAATTTCTCATCCTTGGCTGGATTCAACTGGCATTATGTTTAGAATTTTTGTCAGTAAGGTTTGCCTTGAGTAGGTTCACTATCTCTGAGAGCACAGATAAAAATGATTTAGAGGCTCTGACTTGAAAGTTAGAACTGGCTGGGCATGCGACACTGTTGACCATACTCTGAGGCCCTTTCTCAGTGGCTGCTCTCTCTCCCAAGGTAACATTTTGTTTGCTTTTATAAAATTACCAAGCTGTTATCACTAATGTCTTGTTTATTTTGCATTGCTGTTAGGTGGCTCACATACTGCAGTGTGTGTGTGTGTGTGTGTGTGTGTATGTGTGTGTGTTTTGGCAATCTCCTTTAATAAACAAATATTTATTGAAGGTCTGTTTGCTATTTGGGATAGAAACTACCAATATTAATAAGGTAAAATCTTTGTCCTTAGTGCGATGTCTGAATGCATGTTCACTAGTTATTATGGTATGTCATTTTTTCTCAAAAGTTTTCCCTGGACCTACCGCATTAGAATCACCTAGGAACTTTTTGTAAATGTAAGTTTTTTATCAATCCAGATCTGCTTAAACCAGAAATTCTAGGGATGGGCCCAGGATTCTGTGTTTTGGTACAAGCCCAAAAAGAAATCCTGATGCACATTAAATTTTGAGAGGGCAACAAAATAATATGAGGCATTGGGCATATCAGGAAAGTCACTATCATGAAAATAATATTCAAATTGTAAATATTTATATTTCATTTCAGAATTTTTGTCGAGGAAACTCACAGATAAAATGGAAATTTCTTTCTCTTCCTCAGGTATATTTTCTTTTCTTTTACTCCTCTAGGCAGACATTCTCATGAATTCTGTGTGTCCTTCCTGTCAATAGTTTTCTCTTTTACTAAACATGCAGGCAATCATAACTAATATATTGTATTGCTTTGCAGCTTAACAATATCTCTAAGAATATCAGCTTGGTTATATTTTTGAGATCTATTTATTTAAAATTTTTCAGTCGTGTTTATTGTTGCATTGTATTTCATTTTGTAAATACATCACAATGTCTTTATCCATTCTTTTATTGATGAGCATTTGAATCATTTGGAATACGTGAAGAAAAAAACTTTGAGCTTATTGATGCGCTCAGATCTAGCCCTAAAAGACTGGATTATCACTTTTTACCAAAGAAAAAAGTTAAAATCTAAGCAAGTCTGATGATCTTTCAGTCCCTTTCATTTACCCATAAGAACGTCATGTTTTCAGCTAAGTTTTGCATTATAACTTGCTTTATTTGAAAAAACCCTGTAACTATAACTATACATATAGAGAGAGCAAGTTTATATATAATTACCTACAATTAGTAACTATGGATAGTTATTATAAGTATATAAGTAAGTCCTTGAACATATCGTCACTTTGTACTTATTTATCCCATCAAGATTTGACTTTGCTGAGGTCCTTTACTGAAACTGTGTATAAAGAGATAATCTGAACCTCAGGTGTTCCTCCATTCCTTTGATTTCAGTTGGTTCCCATAAGGTAGTTTAAGGCAAGAAGAGAGATGTACAAATCAGATACTTGTTTATAAAGCTAAGATCTGTTATTTCATCTTCCACTTAGAAAAAAATGACTGCACAGATGGATCTCCATGTTAGATAATGAAGGTTTTATCTGCCTGAGTGGACTCAACCACAATTAACATAAATTGTTCATTGGCAGTTAGGCCATGGGCTGCTATAACTCAAATCTGTTTACTAGAGAGCTCTTTAGTAAACTCATTCATATCTAGCAATTCTATTTTTACAGTTAATATCCTCAACCAGCAGCATCCAGAGCTTACCAATGCCCTCTGATCCTGGCCTGAGAGTTTTCCCGGAGATAAATGTGTTCAAGACCCATGACAGAGAACCATAGCATCTCCACCACTTGGAAATGGAACCTGTTTAGAGGCTGTAAACCAATCCATCACTCAATACCCAAGCCTGCTCTACTTACTCATATTTTGCAGTCACTCAAACTCTGCTTAGTGCTTCTGGTGATGGGAGACTCAGTGCCCATCACTCCCATTCCTTGGCCCCTCATTGCACCCCTATACTCTCTTCTCCCTCTTAGTCACCCTCCAGTTCTTTCCATTTTTTTCTCATGTGACATGGATTACAATTAATTCGCTCATCTCTGCCCACACTTGAGTGTGATCTGCTTTGCTTTTGTTTATTTCTAAGAGTAAGAAAGCATTCTGAGTGTTTAGGAAAAAGGATTTTACTTTAAGTTTAAGCACATTAAATTTTTTTTGCAATTTTTATGGACCATACTTCATGGCACATTGACTGCACTGATCAGCTCAGGTTCTAATGAAAGCTCAGCTGTGCTGGCATTTTGGGCATATTAATATGGCCAGACCATGGGAAGACAGTTTCTCAAAGACTGAGGATTAATATTTATAGATGAGAAAACAGAGATTTATGGAGGAAAAGTAATATCTATTGCTGCTTTCAGGGATAAAACCTAGTTCTTCTGATTTTCTTGCCAGTGCTCATTACTTTACCTTCTCAAAGACACTTTCAGGTGTCAGACATAAGTTGATTACAGAACGTATAACTTGGCTCTTGGGGAAGTAGGGCTGGGTAGAAAAGTTGTCAATTTCTGCTAAACAAAGACATGAATAGAACTAGGAAAGTGGGTTTGATTTTAATTGAAGTATCACATGGTTCTCAAGGATTAGTAAACAGAATCTTCTCTGTATATATTTATTTAAAAATTATTGGGTACAAGGGCACCAATGAAAATGCAGCCCTTGACCTTGACAGGTGCAGTGTAGAAAAAGAGACAGACGTGTAGATGGCTGCACGCAGGAAGTTCTGTAGATGAAGGGCATAGCAATGGCCACAGGGGAGCAGCCAAGAGAAAAGACTTATTTCCATTCTGGAAAATTGGAGAAGTGGATATTTAACAGGTGGTGGAGGTCAGAGGCATGTGGATGTCATTCCAAGTAAAGCAGAAGATGGGAAAACCAGAGCAAAAATGCAGGGTGTGTTTCAAGAATGATAAGGAATCAGTTCCAGGGTTTGTTTTCTAGATTCATCTTTTGACCTCAGAGAACAATGAGGTAGCTGTTTTATTTTTAGGGATGGCTAATACAGGGAAATAAAAAATTTCCCCTGAGATAGACAGAGAATGTATGAAGTCTTTTCTGAGATAGACTGTGAGCATTTTCTAATTTTATTTAAAATTAAAAAGCATTTAGAGATGTCAAAGCAAAGAGGTTCTTACTGGGCCAGTGAGATGGCTCAGCGGCATAAGCGCCTGCTTGGCAAGCGCGAGGGCCCGAGTTCGACTCCTGGAACCCACATACGAGAAAAGGGCCAGTGATATCACTCAGTGGCATGGGCGCCTGCTGGCACGCAAGGTCCTGAGGTCGACCCCCGGTACCCACAAAAAAAAAAAAAGAGGTTCTTACTATATTTTGCAACACCGAAAGAAAAACATAATGCTGAAGTAGGCAGTCAAAATTTTTTTTACAATTTGACCTTAAAATAACTTCAAATAAAAGAGAGCCATTTGGAAAGTTGATCCATTAGCCTGAAGATATTTATCACTTTAAATGCTAGCTGTTTGAGTATACTGTAGTTCTTCTTGTGTTTGCCCTAGTTTCTATGGAAAGGTAATATCTATGGTAATTTTAAAATTCACGATGATCTAGTGGACAATGTTTATCTTATACATCTTTTAAAATACCCATCTCATAGTTGTGTAAACCTTCATGGTTTACCGACCACTTTTCAGAAGTATCAATTCACACACTCAAGATAAATAAACTGAGTACTATTTGTGAGCCTCTTCTCCAGCACTGAAGATGTAAATATGAATCCCTGACCACAAGAGCACCATGGTTTTAGAGGAAAAATGGGTGTATAAAACAAAACTATGATGATCGCAAGTACATAGGCAGGAGTAAATAAATCTGGCTGCAGCAGAGGGTGCACTGGAGAAGGTTTCAGGGGAGGCAGTTCTTGAGCTGGGCCCTGAGAATGGAAAGGAATTCACAAAGTGAAGAGTTGGAGGATGATTCAGGCAGAGGAAAATCAGATCTTAAGCTCCCAAGTATGAAACATGTTGATGAATAACTGAGATTCATTTGGTGACACTTCATACAAAAATGTGATGGTTAGGTACAAACCAAGGGCATCTCGCAGATCTGGAGGTAAAGTGCTTCCAAGCCACCTAAAGGAGCTAAATCAAAACCTGAGAGGAAACTGAAAAACTGTAGATATCACATTTTTAGCTCTCAGTTTAAATTTCTAATTCTTGGTAGAGAATAACTATCAGGTCTACCTTGGATCCAGAGTCTACTCCAAGTATACCATGGTGATCAGAGCAGGAAGAGGTTGGGATACCAATTCGGTTTCCACGGCTCTCCATTGGGGGTGATGCTTCCATGAAGGAGACTAGAAGTCCATAAAGAAGTCTGTAAAGACTCACCACGAGGTGTCTGTTAGTCTACTGTAAGCTGACTGGAGATCTCTAATAAGTGAGAATTCTGGTTCTGCCAAACCATGGTGGTGCTGGTGGTGGTAGTATGTTCAAGGAGACAGCTGAGATTGGACAGCCGACAATGGGACATTGTAAAAGAGTTTTAATTAGTCCATTCCATAGATGATGAGGGACTTTTGAAAAGTAAGTGAGAGTAAAACGGTCAGAATTTTGTTTTGGATAGTTAACTATGATGGTGATGTAGGAGATGGTTGGAAACAGATAAACTGATGAAGAAAAGACAGGTTAAAGGTAGTGGGAATGGTCTAGAGCCTTAATGAGATGATGAAAATGGAGAAAATGGGGTAAAATGGAAAGACATTAGGAAGAAAGAATAACAAAATGTTATCATTCTACATTATGGATTGAGGAAAAAATTAACATTTCCTTTTTTTTTTTCAGTAGTAGGGATTGAACACAGGGCCGCACACATACTAAACCAACCTTCTGTCACTGAGCTATATCTACTTTTCTGATATAAGCAACAGAGTAGAAGGAGGTGCCACTTGCCAAGGTAAGTAAGAGAGGAGGGAAGGTTTAGGGGAAACATGATAGGTCTTGGGTGGGCATCTTAAATTAAGATGCTAAGGACCATCCAAGGGGAAATGGTGAATGGGAAGATGGATGTTCCTCTCAGAAGAGAAGTCAGAGATGGAGAAGAGATTTGGGAGCCCTCAGCTCATGTGGTAACAATTAAAGCCAAAGGGCAGTATTAGCCAGGAAAAGTGTGCAGAATCAGAAAAAAAATGAAAGGAAGACAGTCTTAAAGGGAGCGATGTGAAGAGGTAGGTGGAGAGTTAGGTGGAGAGGTAGGTAGAAAGGAGGCTAAGATGAATGGCCATCAAGCCAATGAAACAAAACTAGGAGGGTGTCCTAGACCATTACGTTAAGTGAAATAAATCAGACACACAGATACTGCATGGTTTCTCTTGTGTGAGAAACGCAAAGTATAAATAAAGAGCAAAATAAAAGGCATGTAATAGTATACATAGGGAGGTAGACATTTCTAAAAAGAGAAAGTGATTAAAAGATGTAGGGAAGGGAGAGGGGAGGGAATGGGGATGAAAAAGGAACTAGATGTGTTATGTTCATGTACCGATTCCCCACCAGAAATTTAAACATTACGTACTATAAACATGTAAAAACAAATAAATAAGAAAGAAAGGCATCCTGGAAGACAAGAATGGAGATTCTTAAAAGACAGTGAGGTTTTTTTATCGCTATCCTGTGCTGTAGGCCAAATACACATCTTCTGTGTTTCATAGAGAGTAACCTGAAATTTGGATACTGAAATAATTCATCCGAGTTCAGAGCAGATTAGTGTCAAAGGTGAGACTAGAACTGGGATCCTTTGATTTTCAATTCTGTGCTTTTTTCCAACCACAGAGCCACAATGTTGCCTGGCAGAGACTGGAGCAGCCACCAGCTATCCTGGGGAGGAGAGGGTGAGCTGAGAGAGTGATCTGATCCCAGCTTGCTACTTGCTACTGCCCTGTTTCCTTCAGCTCCCAGCTCAGAGAAGGTGATGGTGCAGACATCCATCCCAGGTGTGGCACCAGCTGGGGAACAGGTGCAGCCTTTTCTGGCCCTGTGGCTTGTGCTGGGCCAGGCCTCAGTTTCCTCTGTAAGCTTGCTGAGAAGTTCAAATGTATGATCTCCCACCTCTAATTTTATGATTCTTTTTAAGGTACAGTTTATTGGGTTTTTCCTAATTACAGAGAGAACATATCCTCATAAACTTTCAATTCTTTTTCTAAGCATGCAAGTGAAAGGGAGATGAGAGGCACTGAGAAAGAACCAGAGACCTTTGTCTTCAAAGACAGACATAACTCAGAATTTTTAACAGTGTGTATAAACCATGAGTGAATACAACGGGGAGGCAGAAGAGTTTAGGTAAGAAGGCAGGGGCTGGTGAAGCATGAACATCAAAAACAAATCAACTAGAGTGATAACCATAAAATAGGAAAAAAAACCCAACAAAAACAGCAACAACAAAAAAAATGAAGCCACACTAATTAAAAATAGCTGAAACCCCAGAGATGCATTTAAAAGCAATCACATTGGATTGTTCAAATTAAGAACAACGAAGAAATGGCTGTGCACGCTCACTCCATATTCTGAGTGCTTTTTTAAATAATAAACTGATATTAGGAAAAAGCTTTTTTCTTTTGCAAATTCTCCCCTTGTTGCAAAGAAAAAAAAAAAAAACAGAAAACTTTCCCATCATTTTCTTCTAGTCTTTGGGCACTGAGATGAAAGGAGAATGAAATTAAATTCACTTTAAATGTTTTTCTTCCAGGCTGTAAAGCTGCTGGCATCATTTATCCCATTTCCAGCACTTGCATAATCTGGATACCATGGGATCCCTTGGAAGTCATTAAATAAAAAAAAAGACATCAAATAATAAAAAAGGAAAGCAATTAAAATTCTGGACCCAATAAGCTAGCCAGAAGACTTGATTTAAATGCAATCCCAGGACCCAGAATATTGGACCCTAGGAGTGGGGGGATTCAACTGTGAGGGACACAGCAAATTGAGACAATGCCCTAAGGAGTGAGGGGGGCATCAGGGCTCCTCCATGGCCACGTAGTGTGTCTTTGTGAGAGAACAAAAGAACATCATCAACCTATGGACTCAGGTGCTTCTAAGTCTCCCAGAACCTCGGAGGGAAAATGGGTACTGGGAGGGTGAGTGAAGATTGCACACTACTCAAATGTACAGATCCCACTGGGTGAGATATTTAAATAGGAGGAAGACACCTAGACTCGGGGATGAAACTTGGAGCTTTTTCTCCTTTTGCTTTTCTTTTGTTCCTGGTCTGACCCTCCAAGTGGGCTCTGAGTGGGATCCGGGCTCAGTATCTCTTCTGGGAGTGGCACCAGCTTAGACAAGCAGGATCTGTGTATGCTTCAGGCCCCAGTATCCCAGACTGGGGCCCTTCCTAGTTATGATGGGGACTGATGCTCTCTTGGGGAGCACAGAACTCTCCAACAGGTTTCAGACGATCGTCTCCATAGCTCTTACACCAAGGCAGGGCCCACCTTTCCTGAGATCTCGTGGAGTCTCTGGATCCTCCTACTGCCCTCGGATCTGCCCTTGTTGGCCCTGAGTGGACCGGCACGAAACTGCACAAAGGAGCCGAGGACATGGCACATGACAACACCAAGCTTGCACTTTTCTGCTCTTTACAGGGTAGGCTCAGAAGCAGGAAAGGCCAGACATCATCAATGGGTCTAGTAGGTGGGTTAAAAGGAAGATCTGGGCCTTTTAGGAAGAGCAGAGATCCTCAGGGAGGGGTTGTGAGGAACCCTGAGAGTCCATATCCTGCTGGAATGGCTGGAGATGCTGTGCAGAACAGCTGTGCAGTGATCAACTTGGGCTATTCATGTCCCACAGAAAAAGAGTTTGAGGAATCACTAACATCACTGCAAGTTGCCACATTCCCAGTCTTTTCTTCTGGTCTCTTATTTCCACAGGAAAAGAATAAAATGAGCTCATCCCATTATCTGACCTCACATCTCATGACCATGCCTCACATTAATTTTACTTCGGAAGTTGTCAGATCCATCACCCTTTCCTGATTCCTGAGATCTTCCAACCAATTCCTCCTCTGACTAGGTCATGGATACTTGTGGTAGGCTCAATCCTGATCTTTGGGACCTGCGAATGTCACCTTTTATGTCAAAAGGAATTTTGCAGATGCAACTAAGGATCTTGAGATAAGATTATCCTGGATTACTTGAGTGGGTTTAAAATGTAATCAAAAGTGTCCTTATGAGAGAGGGAAGGGAAGATTCAACCCAGGAGACAAAGGTAAGGTGAAGGAAAGCAAGATGATGGTTGGCTGCTGGCTCCAAAGATGGAGTCAAGGAAAGGCAGCTCTCAAAGCTGAAAAAGGTTAAGATACAGATTCCACTCCGAGCCTCTGCAGGACACGCTACATATTGGAGACCTGACCTGAAACTGATTTCAGACCGCTGATCTCCAGGTATTTAAAATACGAAGTCTGGGCAAAAAAACAGACCCAAGGATCAGTAAAACAGAATAGAAGCTGCAGAAACAACTCCAAACACAGTCACCTTTGACAAAAGGGCCAATTTCACTGGAAGAAAGATAGCCTCTTTAATAAGTGGTGCTTATTAAAACTGGCTTTCCACATGCCACAGATTAAACCTAGACCCATATCTCTCACCATGCACTAAATTAAAATCAAAATGGATCAAAGATCTAAATATTAAAACAGAAATACTTAATCTCCTGGAAGATAGAATAGGTAAAACTCTAGAAGACATAGGTGTAGGCAAAGACTTTATGAACAAAAACCTGATCGTGCAGGAAATATTACAAAGAATCAACAGCTGGGACCACATCATATTAAAAAGCTTTTGCACAGCTAAAGAAACCACCAACAGAGTGAAGAGACAACCCACAGAATGGGAAAAAATTTTACCAGCTATTCCTCAGACAAAGGACTAATATCTAGAATACATAAAGAATTAAAAAAAAAATCACAACCTCCAAATTTAAAGACCCAATCCAATATGGCCATCTGAAATGAACAGACACTTCTTGGATGAAAAAATATAAACAACATGGGCTGGTGAGATGGCTCAGCGGCATAAGTGCCTACCTGGCAAGCGCAAGGTCCTGAGTTCAACTCCCGGTACCCCCATATGAAAAAAGGGCCAGTAATATCGCTCAGCAGCACAGGCACCTGCTGGTGCGTGAGGTCCTGAGGTCGACCCCCGGTACACACACACACAAAAAATACAAACAACAAATAAATATAAGAAAAAAATGTTCAACATCACTGGTCATTCAAGAGATGCAAATTAAAACAATACTGAGATTCCCTCTCATACCCAAAAGAATGGCTATGATCAAGAAATCATCCAATAACAAATGCTGGTGAGGCTGTGGGGAAAAAGGAACAATTCTCCACTATTGGTGGTAGTACAAATTTGTACAACCACTATGAAAATCAGTATGGAGATTCCTCAAAAAAACTAAAACTAGAAGTTCCATTTGACCCAGCTATTCCCCTTCTTGGTATCTTTCTGAAAGAGTTCAAAGCATCACACCACACCACTATATGCATACTCATGTGTACAGCAGCACTATTTGTAATAGCTAAAGCGTAGAAACAGCCCAGATGCCCATCAAAGGATGAGTGGATAAAGAAAACATGGTTTTTATATACAATGGAGTACTACACTGCCATAAAGAAGGATAAACTTGAGACATTTTTAGGTAAAAGGATGCACCTGAAGAACAAAATTTTAAGTGAAATAAATCAGACACATGTTTAAATATCGCATTATTTCTCTTGTGTGAGAAACTGAAAGGGTAAATAAGGACCAAAGTGGATGATAGACATTGGGAAGTAGGAAGAAAATGTTCAAATGAGAAGGGAAACAAGAGAGGGAGGAAGGGGAAAGGAAATAAGGGAAAATTTAAAAAAGAGAGAATAGAAGGAAAAAAGTCCAAACAAAGCTTTTATAAATAAGGAGAAGAAGAAGGGTTGAAGGGAAGGGGGGGGGGAGATGGAAAAGAAAAGAATCAAGATATATCATGTACAGGTACAAATTCCCTATGATGAATGTGATCATTATGTATATGAAAAATATACCAATGAAATTAATTTTAAAGAAACTACTAAGTCTGTCACAGTGAGCAAGAAGAAATGACAGGGCACCCTGCCACATGGGTGGGATTGGTTTTTTGTTTGTTTGTTTTTATTAGAAAGAAGGGAAGAAAACAAAACCTTTTCAGCCCTGGGTGGTAGACATGATGGTTGTATTCTCTTGGTTTTTAAAATTTCTATTTCAACGTATACCAAGCACAAAAATTCTTTTTGCATACATACAGCTCAACATAGTCCCAGACTTCCACACCAGTTTGATTCAGGGTGAACTTAGTTGAAATAATATCCAGGTGCAATGTACACATTTCTGATAGCAACAGTGAAGAGAAAGGCCTGAGAGATGGGGCTGTTTGCTGCATTCTTTCCCCATAGATTTGAAAGAACAGCAGAAAGGATTGGAAACCTGGCAACTTGCAGCGACCCTAGGGGTTCTGAAAATTCCTTTTGCTTGTGGGGCATAAACACTCCAAGTTGATCACAAAGTCTCTTAGGGTCTTATTCTTCACTAGAGAAGGCCTAGATATGAGGATTAAGGCCATGTGCTGCACAAATCCGTTCTTCTTTCTGCTCAGGCCCCTCATTCTCCAGGTTATTCATGTGGAGCTGGCAGTCTTCTTGCCTGACTACATCTTCTGCAGGAGAGGACCCACAGTTCTGGAGATCGGGAAGGATCCAGGACTGAGAACTATGGGCTAGCTTGTAGTTTAGAACTTGGAGAATCAGTCCCAAGGATTTCGATGTCATGGGGCAGTTGTTTTCAAAGAAAGAAGGTGGTTATTGAAGGAAAGTAATGGCTTCAGCAGGAGACTCTTCCTAAGACCTAAGTGGGAATAGCCTAGCAGAAGTAGGCTGAAAATCTGTGTCAGCTTGAGGTTTTACTGAGAACAGAGACATTGGTCACGTGTCCTCTCTTCAGAGGAGGACAAAGCTCCCAGCTGGTAGATTCTGAGTGGTTGCAGACTTAGTTCTGCAGGCTGGCGTGGGCTGGAGTCCAGGAGGCTGCCTGTGGCTTACCATTCAAAAGAGTACTAGACCTTGAAGATTTGGAGCTAGTCTGTCTCAGGAAGCTGCCTCAGAGTGTGTGGTTTCTGTATCCTGTGAGGTTAGTGGTCACAGGAGACACATTATGGCTTTAAGTACTGATCTACAGCAACTCTGAGAGGAACAGAAAGATTGCTTTGTATCACACTGTTTACCAATTAAATAAACTTGGGCCTGCAACTCAATTTTGTGACATGTTTTCAACTTTAAACTAATACTCTTCTCTCCCTCTTTCCGTCTTTCCTGTAGTCCTGCAGAGAGCAATTGAAATAGAAGAATCTATTGAATGCAAACTTTGTCTCCTGATCATATACAGATCTTAAAAATGGGGTGACATATTGGTGGTAGAGTCAACTATTCAGATTTTTGTGTAGGACAGTTTTTCTTTTGCACTACGGGTGACACACTACAGAGATTATCATTGAAGTGACTTTCACTTTAACATCAAAATGACCCTTTCATTTTCCATGAATTTGCTGGTGTAAAACTCACGGCTTGTACAAATTCGTTCTCTTTCAGCTCATAGGTTAGCCACCTGCCCCTGGATCCCCATTATTCCAACACTGTTTTTGTGGCTGAACAGAATATCTTATCATCAATTGGGGTAATCTATAAGGAATTAGTATGTTCTAAATCTAAGAGGTGCTTTGGGCTCAACTGCTTGAAGAAGCCTCAGAATACTAAGGAATTGTTTTCTTGTTTCTTTTTCTATTTCTGAGAACTCACAAAGTGTAATTAAAAGAGCACTGAACTTTCAACAACACGTATTCCCTCACTTAATCCTTACAACAACTTTATGAAATAGCTTTTAGTCTTTTCAAATGGTATAATTTTACTTGCATATGGAGTTATAGACACTGAAGTTATAGACATAGAGAGTGAAATAGGTATTTTTATTCTCCATATTTAACAAGACGAAGTTTAGGAAGCTGGTGGAAAAACCTGAAGGTAAATCTGCTATATTTGATTCAAGGAACTACTTGTCTGTATCTTCTCTTTGTAGATTTGAGTGGTTCCGGAGAGAGATCCAACACAGGCAAAATTGTAAAATTTGAGGCTATCTAGTTGGATAGAATTTGTAGAAGAGTGAATAAAGTAAATACTAGGAAATAAGATTTGGTAGCTTGGGGACAGATGCTAAAGCATTTGGACAGGGTGAACCAGTATGGAAATAGTGCCAACTATTTTAAAGGGTCATGGATAGAGTGAGTGCCCTGGTGTGAGATGAGGTAATGGCCAGAGCATTTTGGAGAACAAAACTGATGGGATTTTAATAACAAATTAGACCTCAGATCTCAAGGACAATAATGAATCAAAGATGACTCTCAGATTCTTCAGTGATGAAAGTATAGTGCTACAGATTTATTTGCATCTCAAAAGTATGCTAAGACAATGGGTCCACAGGAGTTAAATGAAACAAATTCAAAGATTTGTGGCAAATGTCAGGAATTATTCTCTGGTGTGGAATTCAACAGAAATGTACAGAATTCATCATGTATAGAATTAACAAGGAAGTAATCTACAGTAAGATGAGTCGTGATTGTTGCTAGTGAAGCTGTATCTCTTTATAAATCACTCGAAGATACTTTTAAAAATACTTTAAAAAATATAATTTATATAAGATGAGCCCAGAAGCTTCTGGTTGATCCCTCTGATTAGGAAGATGTGTGAAGTCGTGACCTTGATTGACACAAGGTGATAGATCGTTTTAGGACTGGTTAGAGCAAACCAGAGGAGGAATATTACCTAACAGTTATTTAGTACTTTCTGTGGGCTAGTGAATCGGTACAGGTAGGGATACTTTATTAGGTTTTTATCATACTGGAAAAACACCTGAAAAAACATCTAATTTTCTTTGCTCTGATTCCTTTATCAATAAATAAACTTTTTTTTTTTCATGTGGGTACCGGGAGTCAACCTCAGGACCTCGCGCTTGCCAGGCAGGCGCTTATGCCGCTGAGTTATCTCACCGGCCTCCTATAAACAAACTTCTAATAGTCAATCTCATCTTAAACACTTTCCTTGTCATTGGGACAAAATACCCGACACTAGGAGGTTAAAGGAGGAGAGGTTTATTTTGACTCACAGTTCAGAAGTTTTTGTCTATGTTCCGCAGGCTGAAATGCAGACACAACTTAGTAGAAGGGACTTGGTGGAAGAAAGCAGCTCACATCATGGTGGCCAGGAAACAGCGAAGGGAGGAGCCAGAGAGAGAGATATGCCTCTAACCAGGCCCTGTCTTCTAACAGCAGTCAGCTGGAACACCTCCATGGTCCATTTCTCTTCTAAAACCTCCTCCTAGGAGCACATGAGGCTCTTGGGAAACATCTAGATACAAACCATAACAAATTCTAGAAGTGGGGTGCTCTGGGTGAAATAATGTCACTACATCACAACTGAGTGAATTAGTGTCAGGTTGGGCTTTCAGGCTCATGGAAATTTCAGTAGCTTGGGTTAGGCCACAGAGCATGATCCTCCACATCTAGCTGAACTCATCCAATTATGGCATTCATTGATTTTACTACTACTAATACATTAGTTTCCTATTGTTGCTCTAAAGTACTACAACTTACTGGCTGAAAAATGACAAAAATTTATTATCTTAAAATTGTGGTGGTCAGCTGTCTGGAAGCAGTTTTAAGATGGGCTGTGTTTCTTCTGGAAGTTCTAGAGCAGAACGTATTTTCTTGACTTTTTTCAGTTTCTGAAAACTCCCTACATTCTTTGGCTGAAAGCTGCACGTTCCTGCAAACTCTACTTTCATTATCACAATTTCTCTGATTTTGACCTTCCTGTCTTCCTTTTATAAGAACCTTTGTTTTGGGGTCATGTAGATAATCCAGGATGATCTCATTTCAAGATCTTTAATTTAATCACACCTACAATCCCTTTTGTATGTAAAATAACATATTCATGGGTTTAGGGATTAGGGCATGCATGTCTTTTGTTGTGGGAGGAGACTATTATTTTTTCTATCACAACTAATCTTACTACATATTACTCAAGAAATCAAGGGCTAGTCCCTGGAGATACAATGTCCCTAATTAGATTTAGGTGTACTCTCTGTGAGGTCCAGCTCTTGGTGAGTAGGCTTGGTCTGAAAGGGTCAATGACAAACTTGTTCATAACTAAATGGAATCCAGAAATGTAAATAGGAGCATACTCAAGAGAAAGCGAGCCAAAGTGTAAAATGTCTTGGGGTGTTTGTTGGCCAACGAACACTTGAAAGAAGTCAGCTTCTAGCATATGGATCAGTTCAAGCAGAGACTGGACTATTTTTGTTAGGAAGTTTAAAAGGAGATTCAAGATTCAAGTAAGTGATGGCAGAACTCAGTGACATTTGTGACTTTTCAGATCCTGAACATCTCTTAGTTTATTAAAGGAGTTGGAAGGTCCGTTTTTCTTAGGAACCACTGTGACTTAGTGGTTATTACCTGATGTATATTTATAATGATGAGTCACATAAAACTCCAAAATTTACCAACAAGAAGCAAAAGTACCAGAGGGCAAAATGGACTTCACACCCACAGCTTCCATTAAAGTTAATGAGAAGTTAATCATGTCAATAGAAATGACATAGTAGAATCTTGAGAAACTTGGGGAACAGAAAGGCTTAATGTGGTACTGGCTGAACACTAATTCATACAACTTGCGATGGAGTGGAGGGGTAAAGGACAGTGAGAGATAATGTTGATGCTTTGCAAAACACTCTAATTCTAGCTGCAGCAGCATTGCCTCTTAGCTTGAAGTGTTTGTCCAAATGAACCACTTCATTAAAAAAAGAGTGCTTTGAGCTACTTAATAGCTTCACTCTCAAATCATGAAGGTTTGGGAAAGATGACCTTGCCATAAAATTGTTCCCATCCTGTCCACAGAAACACCCAGCCACGATCTCCATTTCTATCTCTAGTTTTTATACTTTTAACTCTTCACTAATGTTTTCACATTGGGATTACTTCTTATTATTCCTTATTCTTTGAATTCTGTCTGCTTATGAAGGCATTGGAGGGGTGACAAAGGCATGGGAGTAGACAGTGGGAGGTAGAGATGGAGGTATCTCAGCTCTTAGCAAAGTTATAAAGTCCTAGAATGCCAGAGCTGGAAAGATTATTGGAGATTATCTGACCCAAATCTCTCATTTTATAGCTGAGGCAAAATCAAATCCTGGAAATACAGAGAAGTGCTAAAGTCTCATCTGGACTGGTGAAAGAGCAGGTAATAACTCTCATTTCCTGTGGTCCTTGGGTTGCTGTGATACTTCTACTGATGAGTGTACTGTGTTTTGCTGGTGCCCTGTGGCTTCCCTCCCCCATGTGGTTTCCTAGAGTGCTTCCTGGCCCTACTTATCACTGTAAACTTAGGTATCAATTTCTGATACCCCCCAGTGACTCATCCCCTTTCCATGCTTGGTTCTCAAGGTTAGTCTAATAGTACAATACTTTGCATATTGCTCTTCATAGAAACCCTTCCCACCTCCTTTGTCTAGAAACTGCTCATACTGTTCTCCTAGAATATCTTCCTCATCTATTCTACAAAGCATCTATCATCTTCCCTGTTGGAAACTTCATTCCCTGTGAACCTTTAATGGCTTTCTTAAGTTCCTCTCTAAAGCTTTTACTGTTTTCTAAATAGTATTATTTGTGAAAATGTCATAATGCACATGGTGGCAGACTTGCTGAGGACAGAATTCACACTTGTAGTGCCTCAGTGGGGCCTTACTATTAACAGTAGTAAGAACAAATGCTACCAAAACACTACTACTAGAAACTGTTATAAGCATTTTACATTAATTCACTCATTTAACTTCACAAACAATGACATGAAGTCATTGTTAGGATTAAGTATATTATTCAAGGGCATCCAGCTAGTAAGTAATTACACCAGAATCTGAACCAGGGAATCTGGCTCCAGAGTCCAGCCCTTAATTACTACTCAGAATGGTTCACATACATTTGTTGAAATATCTACACATTTATTCATTTGTACCTATGCCTGTGTTTACAACCATATTTGTCTATATCTATCTACATCTATACCTCCATATGCATCTGTTCCTGTAAAGGTATTAATGAAGACATTTGCTCAGATGGACACTCATCCTAATTAAAGACAGCATTTTGAGTATGAACCAAAGCTCCAAGTATTGTGGGCTGTTGAAGCATTAGGGCAGGTTGCGAGCCAAGAGTCCAGTGATAGAAGTGGGTACTTCCTTTCCAAATCTTCTCACCTCAGACACGTGCAGGATTTTCTGGGGGGATGAAAGTGAGAACAGCATTTTATTGTTAATTATCTCTAAATGTTCTTGGACTTCCTATTTACCTCGGGAGACTCCAGAATGATACTGAAAGGTGCAGGCCTGCAGAGGCTATAACCAGGCTGCATCTTCACATAAATAAATATTAACAATATCTGGTTTTCCTGTTACCCTATCAAGATAGGTGCCAGGAGCTTTGATAATTAATCAAATTAGGACTTAAAAATCATTTCCCTTTTAGAAAGTTTGGTTCTGTTAGCTATCAATTAACACTGATGACTTTGGCTCTCCACTCAGCATGTTTCGAAAAATGGGAAATGGAAGCGCTGCAGTGTGTTAATGGAGCCATAATACACATGGCCTAATGAAGCAGAAAGGCCTTGTTTACTCTGAACACTGTAATTATTTCAGAGCTTTTAGAATCCAATGTCAAACCTTGACTCTCGCCTATCGCTTTCTCATATCTGGAGTGAAGCATTTAACGTTTTAGCTCAACTAAGGGGAGGTGAGCTGAAAATAAATAGCTGATTACACATTTCCATTTACCAAATTCTTTCATTGCTATGAAAGGCTTTTGCCAGTCTGGGCCTTTGTGAGATGCTTCCCAGTAACATTTGGAGCTACCATTAAGGAGGGTCTACTACACGCAGGGTCTGGAGTGGGATATCCCAGGTCAGGTGTGAGAACCTCATATGTCCTAAAGATCCATAGGCCTTAGAACCTAGTCTTAGCATAGAGTCTACATGCATCGTTTTTGGAGACAAAATTTCTGTGCTCAAATCCTGGCTCCACTATTCATGACTGTATGATCTCAGGCAAGTTGCTGAATCTCTCTGTGATTCCTTTTCTCATAAATGAAATAGAATTATAAAAAAAATTCTTCGCTCAACTAAACTTTACTTTGTCCTGTCCTTGACGAGGCCCATCCTTGTACTGCATTGTACAGTCCAGGTTTAGAAAGCACCCTGATAAGTCAGTTTAGGGAGAGATCCCCACATTTGCTGTTGAATATCTGATTGAATTCTTGGTGACATCGGATCACCTGGGCTACCTTCGGCAAGAAGCCTGTTAGATTGGATCATCCAAACTCCCCCAGACTTTATGTCTCTTCCTACTAATTTTCCATTCTCTACTCCTCCTTCTTCCTTACCTTGTTTCTTGGTTATAAATCCCTACTTATTTTGATTGCATTTAGAATTGAGCATAGTTATATACTGAGGTCTCTCTTCCCCAGTGGCAATGGGTTTTTGAATAAAATTCATCTTCACTCCTCAACTTCTTTCCAGCTGTGGTTTTTTTTAACAGCTGATGGCAATGATGGGCCTCCCCTCATGGGGCTGTCATTTACAGCAATGCTCCACCAGTGGAACATTCAGAATGGTACCCGGCATGTACTAAGAGCTCAGCAAATGCTAGCTATTGTTATTACTCAACCCTTTGTTCCATATTATGTGGTCTCTGGACAACGTTAATATACATTCACTGCATGCCTCAAAGAGGTCAAGGTCCAAGCATTGGTAGATGAGAAAGATGAATAGTTAGGAATAGGAACGTTTCTTTCCAGCTCATATCTGTAGTTACCTCTGGTAGGTACCAGTGAGTGGATATCATCTTCTTCCTGAACTTCAGATTCTTCATCTGTAAAGTGAGGGATGAATATTTCCTACCTGGTTGACCCTTGTATCCACCGGGAACATTATGGGCACACCAACATGAAAGGAATTTGAAATCTACTGGAACATTGCTGTGAGAGAGTCTGAGAGAGAGACGTGGTCCCTAGTACTCTAGGAGGTATAAGGACAAGGAAAATTCATCCCTGTCCTCAAAGGATTTGGACCTATGTAGTATCAAGGTGGAAACACAACCAACATACAACACCTAGTAAATAATGGTTTGGTATGAGTGTGTTCCTCAAAATTCATGTATTGGGAACAATCTCCGAAGACATACGTTAAAGTTATTCAGAGGTAGGGCCTTTGGAAGAAAATTAGGACTGGAAGAGGTATCAGGAATGGGGCCCCTGTGATGGCATTAGTGGCTTCATAAGAAGAGGAAGACAGTCCTGAGCTGGTGTGCTCGCTGTGTCCTGCCATGTGGTGTTCTCTGCCATGTTACAGTGCAGCGAGATGACAAGCAGAAGCCAGGGCCATGCTCTTGGACTTCCCAGCCTCTAGAACTATAAACTAAGTAAACCTCTACTCTTTATAAATTACCTAGTCTTATGTGTTTTGTTATAGCAAAACAAAATGTTGTCAAGACCTGGCACAAAGAGTCAAAGAAGCACATAGATGGGGCAGGGTCGTTTTTAGTGAGATAAGCAATACAGGCCTCTTGAGAGACGGCTCACTGGCCATAGCATGTGATCAACAGGCATTACCTAGAATTGCTATCGCTTAGATATATGAAATAAAAGTAGATTGGGTCTCATCTGGGTAGGACTTAGCATATTGGAAGATGAAGAATGGCTTTTACCTTGAAAGTGGTGAGAGTACAGAAAATGCAGGAGACGGGCAATGAGATGGTCTCTGCTCAAGGCATGGAAGCTACATTTCCAAGCTGCCTGGAAGGTGGCCCTGTGAGAGGACTAATGGGCCAGTGGCTCTGCTTATAGTCCTATGGCCTGGGAAGTCCAAGATCAAGGCTCAGTGAGCGCTGATCTCTCCTCCCCAAACGACACCTTGTTGCTGTGCCCTTAAGTGGCCCAAGGTGGAATGGTAAAAAGACCTAGCTAACGTCCCCTAGTCCTTTTACAAGGTCACTGATCCTATCTGCAAGGGCCCATTTCTAGTAGTGTTGCCTTAGGGATTAAATTTCAACACAAACATTCAAAGTGCAACAGGAAAATTATCTGGATACTCTGGGGCTTCATTTCCTCCTATTGGAATGAACACGATGCCTCTCTTTAATCTCACCCTGAGGAAGCCCCGAGTAGCTGGAAAAGTTACCATGCAGGTAGCCCCACCCATAAGTGTCCCTGTGAGACAGAGAGAAGGTTTTAATACTTGAGACAGGAAAAAGCCTGAGAACAACAGGCCATGAAGTGGCCACTGGGCAGGACAGAAGTGGAGAGAAAGCAAAATGTGTCAGATTTGCCCTTAGTCCTCTGTGATTTCCAGTCATTGAATGATGAGGTGTCCAACACATTGCTCTTGTCCCTGGACAAGGAGGTTCTGGGACTCTGAGATAACGCTTCTCCCCCACAGGCTACTGACAGACCACATCCAGCTGGGTTTTCAAGGTCTGGCTTGGCTGGTGACAGTTGCCCAAGGGAAGAACAGAGGCTTGAGGAAGAATCAGCACTCGCTACAGATTGACCTTTTCTGCTGTCACATATCCCCAGAGGAGGCTCAAGGAGTGGAGGGGCACAGCCTTGCCCCAAGGCCCGATTGTTATATTCAGGCGCTGCCACCTACTTGCCCAAGGAAGACAGTGATTACTCATTGTCATATTGACTTCAGGGCCCCTTAAAGCCTGTTAGAATGAGGAGATCCTTCCAGGTGATGTTTCTTTCTCATAAACAAAAATCCTTAAGCCTACAGCACCAAGGCACAGAGGTTTATAGACACCTTCCTAACTAGGCCCTCCGGAGCTCTTCCGAACACGCTCACAAATTCACGCGTCTTCATTAAGCTGGGGAGAGAGGAATGTGACAACCTTTTGGAAAATGTTTCATTTTGCCTTGAGTTGTGTAACTCATGTGATCTTCTTTAGCTGAAACCAAGAGCTGACTATTAGAACGTTTGGCTGTTCGTCAGTATCCGGAATGAATACAGAAGTTTGTTTGTACATGTCTTGAGGCACTGTCAGTGCTTTCTTTACTTTCCGGGTTGTATCTATTTTCTACAAGCACAACACCTGCTTGCTTATTGTTTCCAAGATGAAGTCCAGACATCAAGTGCTGATTTTCTCAGTATGCCTTAAGCCTCATACACACTTACTCTCCTTTTCCCCAAACCACCTGGTTCTGTGTATCCCTTCGCTTTTTCCGCATCCTTCTCTGCCCTAAAAACCCTTCGCCAACATTGGCTACTTTTGAAAATCTTCCTCAGCAGAGGCTACCTCCTCTTACAAGCCTTCACAGATCACTTCTCCAATTAAAATGATGTCCTTAATGATCTCAAAAACTGTTGCTTCCACTTAGGTTATTTACCCTTTTCATTCTTTTCTTCCTTCCTTCCTTCCTTCCTTCCTTCCTTTCTTCCTTCTTTCCTTCCTTCCTTCTTTCCCCCTTCCTTCCTCCACTCAAAATCTGTGTTCCAACTTTCTGGAGGGACACGGTAATGAATATTAGTAGAGAGGTAGACAAAATGTCAGAAACATGTATGCATGTGCCACGTTTTTCCTTAGTGGACCATATTCATGAAAGGCAGGACCTATAAACAAAAAGGCTTTGTCAATGTAATCAAGAAAAAGGCTGGGTGCCATTCATGTTAGCTGGCCGTGCAACTGAACTTCAGGTTTCTGGTCTATAAGAGAAGATAATAAATCCTCTTTGGGGCCTATGTTGTTTGTTTTGTATAATGAATCTAATGTACTTATTTCAAGATGCAAGCTTAGTTAATGAAACTTCATCCCCAGATTTCCTACACAGTAAATGTTTGAGTAATCAGAATTTAGTTTACAGAAAAAGAGTCAGATATTGTCTATCTACTGATATTAAGATGGTCAAAATGCATTCACAGTAAGAACAAAGGCAAGAAAAGTACCACATAGAGGATGAATTTTCAAGGTATAGTCTTGATCGTTACTATTTACCTCCATCTAACATGTGTCTGCTCACCAATATTTACAAGCTTACTGTGTAGCTCAGTTAGGCACAAGTGAAAACAGATAAATAAAACTGACACAGCGTAGAAGGGAGAGTTATTGACCTGGGAAAGCTGGTCAATAGAAGGACACCGGATTTTTAAATTGAAGGAAAGATATAAACTACTGGAAGAAAAAAAAATTAAAGAGTCATCAAGTCTTAAGATTAAAACTATAAAAACACTTTCTGTTTAGCTCCTTTGGTCTTCAACATTTTAAGGATGGCAAGAGACTCAACAAAGTGGCAAATACCTTCTCTACTCCAGTAAGTCAGGGAAGTGACATCTTAGCTTATTTCTGTTCTAGCATTTACTATATTGAAATGTAAGTTACTAGTTCCTCTTTCCTGTTGAACTGTGAAACCCTGGGGACCAGGGGATAGGATTTGGTCCATGTCTGTCCTTCTGGGTCTTGTCCTGATACAGAAACCATAAATAACCACAGATGAGGGGAAGGAAGAGCAGAGGAAGCATGGAGGAGCTGATTGAAGGGAAGGTGGGTAAAAACAGGAAGATTGATCTTTTGTCCCCCTTATCACATTACAGTAGCAAATGTACCTAAGGTTAATTTAGTTATATTATTAAATTTGAATAGCTTTTAGATGATTGCACAACACACAGCTCAGAAGTTCTCAAATATCAAGAGTAGAAGTCACTTTGAGCCTAGATTTCCAAGTAATCCTGCAGCAGGTGTCCCAAAACCACACTTGGAGAAACGCTGTGTTACCCTTATTGGCCCATCCTTAATTCCTGTGGCCCGTGAGTATTTATCAAGTCCTACTATGTGTCTGGTACTGTGCTAGAGTCCAGGGATACAGTAATGAATATGTTGGATACAATCTCCATTTTCCTGAAGCTTATAACTGAGTGGGGAATCCACGCAGAGACATTTTGAGATAAAAAGAACAGGCGAAGGTCCACTCCATTATTGAGGAAACCATGGCCCAGAGAAGTTCTCTTCCTACTCCAATTCAGAGACTCTCTGGAGGAAAAGAGAAAGAGAGCCAAACAAGAGCTACAAATTATACACAGGAAATACAACTGTAGAAGCTGCTTTCTTTGTTATCATTTTAGCCATTTCCCTGTGGCACAGGGGGATGGTCCAGTTGTCTGCCATAAAAGTTCTGTGACTGTGCTTCTCCTTGTGGCGCCGCCCCTTGGAGGGACGGTTTCAGTGTACACAGGAGAGCGCTAATCACCTTTCCTTTACTGAGTGCTCAGTGGTTTGGGCATGGAGCGGAAGCTTAGGTTATAGTGCTGAGGCCCTGGTTCTCCCACTTCCTGGCTATGTGCACGTGAGTAAGTTACTTCATCTGCATAATATTTATCGTCTCCTCATTTATATAATGGAGATAAAAATAGTACCTGAGTAAAAAGTCTAAATCAGTTAATCCATGCAAAATGTCCAACCCAGAATGTGATGTAGTAAATACTCAATAAATCTTAGCATTTGTTGCTGTTTCCGTCATTCTGTCCTTTCAAATGACACTACTGTGGCAGCTCGCAGTGTCTGTGCTGGCTGTCCCACAGGCTCAGGCTTGAAAGGAGTGTTCTTCTTCACTATTCAACATGCCTGCCCTGACCCACGCTGTGCACCTGGGGAGCTGCTAGGTGCTCCGGAGGACAATGCCTTAGGAAGCAGTCCGATGGCAGAGGTAGGTACCTAGACAACACATTTTCTAGAAGGAGACTAGAGCTAATGACAAGGAAAGGTACCAGTACAGAGCCACAGAGGGATAAGAAGGCTTACTTGGGCCAGGGAGGACTTCACAGTGGAGATGGCATTTGAACTACAGCTAGAACTGAACAAAGGCAGAAGAGCTGGCAGAGGACATTCCACACTAGGGATTTAGGGCTTGGACAGAGAGCATGAGAGGTTTGAAAGAATGGGCAAGGTTAATAAAACTGCACTTTCAAACAAAAATGCCAGTAACTGCGAGGGATGGATAGGGATGGGTTTTAGCTTTCAGTATAATTCTATATCTCTTGTTGGTCCTAAGAGTCACGAAGCCGGGGGACTGGAAGAACACAGCATCTTTGGGAAGTGACTAAGTCCATTGCACTCACTGCCGAAGATTGGGCTGTGGGGAAAGAGGTGAGAGGAGAGAAGGCTGGAGGAGCAGCCTGGGGCGCGCAGCAGGACAGGCTGGTAAACCGCAGTCCTGAGGGCACAAGAGCCGTTGGCCATGGGAGGAAGGGCGTCACTTGACTCCTCTCTAATATGTTCAACAACAGACATTTGAACAAATACATCAGGAGGCTTAGATTTTTAGAAAATCTGTTTCAGAAGCATGAGATTGAGGCAAGAATACAGGTTTTAAATTCAATGCTGAAGAAGAGTTTATACTTACTCTCTAGAATTAAAGAACATTTTCACAGAAGGGGAGTAACCCACCCAGACCCCTAGGTTACGCAAGCACCCATCCCAACTACCGTGTGTGTTCACTGGTCACAGCTGGCTGGCATCCGTGAAGAACAGGAGCCTTTCCCAGGAGCAGCGCTCAGCCTGGGAGTCTGAAGTGCCAAGATCTAATTCCCTGGCCTCGGGGTGGGGATTCCCTGGCCTCGGGGTGGGGTGAGCAGACGACATGTGATTTGTGCTCCTTGGGGACTGGATCAGGTTGACCTTTTCCCAGTAACCTCATCCTGCTTTGTTTCCCCTGATCCCAAACACACTATAATGAATAAATTGCTGGAACAAGACTACAAATCTCAGACTTGGCTTCTAGGGAACTTGACCAAAATGAGACACATCTCAACCTGTTTTAGGAGGTGCTACCTCTAGCAGCAATGGGTAGCAAATTGAAGACAGAGACTGAAAGCCTCATTTCCTTCAGGCTGTAGAAGGAGTGTTAAAATCATGATTTGTCATCAGCATTCGCTAGGTTGAATAGTTATCTATTTTTACCTGCCCACTTTCTCTTCCACCAGCTGTGCTGGAGAGCTAGAGTGGCCTTAGAAGGCCAGACCAGGAAATCAACTTCATTTTATCACAGGCAGAGCTTTTCATGTTGAATGAGAAAGAGAAATTCCCTGGCTGTCTTTGGACAATACTTCCGAGACTTGAAAATTTTTTTTCTAAGAATAAACAATTTGCAAGGAGGTGGGCATGTGAATGCCATAACTTTAGTAAGGCAGCTTGTAGCTGTTGAAAGCCTGAATCTTATTATGCACATGCATGTGCGCCAACAACCCCTCAGCTTCATCAGCCTAACACTCTAGCACAGCGCTGATAAATATTTGTGTTTAATGGTACTTACGGGGAGCATTTTGATTTCTAAATATTGGCTGGTGAGTAATGATTTTACCAAAAGCACAGCAAGAATTTTGCCGTCTTGACTATTCCTAGGTTTTTGATGACATGCAATTACTCTCTGCTGCAGAAAGGAGTTGAGAGAAATTCTTTAAAGAGCTTGTCGCCAGAGAATAATTTCCTCAGGAAAAAGGAAAAAGGGTGGGAGTGCCAAATGAATTCCAAAACAGTGCAGTTGTGCATTTTACCCTCCATGGTTTTTCCCATTTATGGAACATTTCCACCTTCTGAAGAACTGTCTCTGCACTGGGGCTAACGGAGCCATGCAGGAGACTTACTCTTTGTTCCCCATGGCCAGGTTTTAGAAGAGTACATCTTTGCAGTCCAACAGACCTCGGAATAAACCATGACATGTGCACGAATTTGAACATGTCCTCCAGCCTTAAGCAAGAGAGCAGATATATAAAGTGGGAACATGAAATATCCTGTAGAGGGGGATAGATTAGCCTTTCTTAACTGTGACACTTGTAAGTGAAAGAGTTCTTGTCCCAGATCCTGAATCATTCATTCATTCACTCATTCATTCATCCACCCATCCATCCATCCATCCACCCATCCATCCATTGTGGAACTGGGATTGAACCCAGGCCCTTTACACTGAACTATATCCTTACCCCTTTTTATTTTTATTTTTTATTTTTATTTTGAGACAGTATCTCGAATTTATGATCCTCCTTCCTCAGCTCCCAGCATGCTGAGATTACGGGCTGGTGTCACTACCCCTAACTGAGCCTCAATTTTAGTAGGTCAAAAATCAGACAGTGCTACCTCCCTGTAGGTGGGGCTGCAGCCAGGACAGCATGTGTAATGTAGCATAGCGTCGTTCACAGAGCCAGCATTGGCCAAGGTGGGCTCTTCTCCAGGTGTCAGGTTGGGAGTCAAGCTGGCCAGTTCCAAGTTTTAGCATCACAGAGGTACTCGGGCAGCCTGTAGGGTGGGCTCAGAGTTGAGAAGCTGAAGCTCCCTTTCTTCCACGTGTGGGTTGTGGATATTTAGCAGATACTGGAGCCTTCTGTGAACCATTCCTTGTCTTTGGCCTTCAATATCTTTGCCTCCTGAGTACTTTATTTGTGCTTGAGCACTGGCTACGTTGTTTCAGTTATGTTTTTAGGTGAATATGTCTTATATCCTTAACTAGGGTAATCTTACTTTTTTTGTTTTATTTTTTATTTTTTTGTTTTTTCAGTTTTTATTTTTTTACTAGTACATGTTTGAGGTACGTAATGATTACATTCCCCTTGGGGGACTTAGTACAAGTACATGACACATGTCAATTCTTTTTTCATCTCCTTCCCCTCTCCCTTCATCTCTTGGCCCCCTTCCCCTTCGCAAAACTCTATCTCCCTATTTTCTGTTGTCTATCTTTTACTTTGTTCTTTATTTATATTTTGGGTTTCTCATATATCACATGGAGTTTCTCATATATCACATGGAGAAACTATGTGATATTTAAAATTGTGTGTCTGATTTATTTCACTTAATATTATGGACTCAAGATGCATCCATTTTCCTACAAATGCCTCAAATTTATCCTTCTTTATGGCAGAGTAGTACTCAATTATGTATAAATAACACATTTTCTTTATCCATTCATTTATTGATGGATAATCATTTATATAGGTCACTTCCAAGATGTAGCTATGATGAATCATGTTGCTGTAAACATGTCACCCCACGTCTTCCAGTTTATAAAGTGGGCCCAGCACATACTGAATGTTAACTCTGTTTTGATTGGTGGATAGTTTTGGCCAGTTTGTGAATTAGGCTCTTGATTTAGAACATGAAGTACTCATCATTTCCCTTTGTTCAACAGTCTTTTCTTGCGTCCCTATTGTGTACCAGGACTAGCTCTCACCCCTGGGAAAGAAGAGTGGATAGGATAGACCCAGAGCCTATCCTCAGAGAGCTTGCATTCTAGTGAAAAAGAGGAAACTAGCAAACCACTCTGGAAGAAAATAGGCAATGATAAAGGCTGTGATGGACACAAGTCGAGGTGGTTCGCTGGGTGGGAAGAGGGAATTGTTGGGGGGCCAGGGACAGCCTCCCCAGAAGAGGTGGGCTCAGCTAAGCTGAGCAGTGAGTGACCAGCAGGAGCCAGCCACATGGATACACGGAAGGGTGGTGGAACGACAGACAGGTAGGACTGAGCCATCTGCCAGATGTGCTCAGGGAGAGTCCTCGCTAGGCAGGCTGGAGGGGCAGATGTGGATGTGGTAAAAGCACGGTGGACGCTGAGGCTGGGGACCGCTGGCCACATCCTTTGGTGGAAGAAGTGGCGTGTTCATACTGCACGGCACGGCCGTTTTCTCTTCATGGCTCAGTCCTAATGCTTTTCAATTTCCAGTGGGCAGCACTGTTTGGATGCCCTCTTGTTCTACACTGAAAAACAACAGCCTGACATCTTCCCTTTGAAAAGGGACCATATGAACTGTACTCCCTGCTAGATTTACTTCCCTCCTTGGCACTTACATACTTCAGAATTCACAAAGCTTCCACAAAGAATGGTGAAAAGGATGCTGAATGGGTAGTTATCTTCTTATTTATGCATTTATTCATTTTTATAGTGTACTCACCTTCCTAAATGACTTATGGTTACCTGTGTTAAAAGTTACAGATGTAATTTTAAAAAAAAAAATCAAACAGGCAGGGTTGAGGGTGAGAAGCTGCCAGCCCAAGCGGCAGACTCTGTGTCTACCTGGGAGAGGAGGTTTCCATCTCAAAAAGGAAAGAGCCGGGTGGAAATATTTAGTTCCCATGTTTTTCTGTTTTGGAGAAGTATAATTACCGTGTTGACTTTATTCCCTCTGACCACTCAGGTTTGTTGACTTGGCAATTATTTCTTCCTTCCCTTTCTTTGTTTGCTCTACCTTAATGGGGTGATTAGATCTGTGCACTGTCATCAAATACAGTGGGTGCCTGGGAACTTGGCATCCCTGGGGCAGGTGAAGTGGGTGCCAAGGGAAGCCCAATGCAGGAGGGTTGGGGGGCAATGTGGGTTTTGGGAGCCTTTCAGCGTCAGATGCTCCTTCCTGAGTGGGAGGTGCATTTGTTAATGTGTCTGTTTCCAAGCGTCTCTGGAGAGCATATTGAGCCAGTGTGAAGAGAGCTGGGGCTGCTTCTCTCAGCTATGTGACTGCGCTGCTCCACCTTTCTGAGCCTCAGTTGTCTCATCTGTAGAATAGGAAGAGGGATGCCTCTTGTTCCTCAGGGTGACTGGGAGGGTCACATTCACAGATTTATGTCTTTAGTCCTGCAATACACGTTAACTGAACGATCGCTCTATCTTTGGCACTGAGCTGGATCCTTCTTAGGAATAGAGCCGTGAAAAGAACCAAGATCCCTGCCCTGAGGGAGCTCACAAGCTGTAAGTAAAATGCATGGTAGGTCAGATGGTGAGGAGTGTTGTGGAGGACAGTAAATTATAGGTGGGGGATTGGGAATTCCAGGTGGGGAAGTACACTTAGGGCCTCAAGGAAAGACAGCATTTGGACAAAGGCCTGAGGGAGGTGAGGGTAGCTATTCCATGGAAGAGTATTCCAGATATAGGGAGCAGCAAGCACAAAGTAAGATACTACAGTGTGAAGATACTTACTCAGTGGCAAATGATGGTCTACATATGTACAGTCATTCTTGTTATAGCTCTTACTTCTTCTGGCTTGCTGGACGCTGGACACTGAGCTCTTATCCAAGAGCATCGCTGTCTGCTGTGCTGCAGAAGTCAGTCTGTAAGTTCCTATCAAGTCCGAGTGCCTTGCACTTCACCAGCGCCTTGGAGAAAGGCGCAAGAGGGTCCCCCCGGCAGGTCTGTCTTTATAGTGTTCCTCCCATGTTAACCATTTCTGAAGCCATGTCTGAAAGATCTGCAAGCAATTAAAAATAAAAAGGGACAAAGTTCAAATTCGCTTTGTATTCTGTGAACCACAAATTAAAAAAGGAAAGAAAAAGTGGCCTAATGTTCTTTTCTTTTTCTTTCTCCACTTTTCACTTAGTGGTGCTGGTAAGGCAGTATCTGCCTCCCTAATATAAAATGTATGCTTTTACTGACATCTAGAAATGGCTCTGAGTGCTTCAGACAAGAGCTTCTCTGGATGTGCAAGAAGTTTCAATTATTCTACCTAGAAAAATAACTTTTCAGAGATGCTTTTCAGTGTCAAGAGGCCTCAGCTGAGGGAGGTGGGAGAGTTAATGAGCAGAACTGATAATGACAGGTAGGAAAATTGATTGTCAGTCAAGAAATGGCAGGAACATCAGCAGGGAGATCTGTATGGGGAGATGGAGGATGGAGCTGATAGAGATGGACCATGGTAGGGAAAATGCTGCAGCTACTGACATTCACTGGTGCCAACCTGAGCCTGGGAGATGGGGCCCAAAGGCATATTTTGATTTAGGGCTTACAAGACCAGGGAGATTTATGATTTCATTATTTCTAGGCTACTTCTCATTTCCCAACTGCAGATGAATCCAGGACTGGTAAAGACGGTCTGCCAGACATTAGTGAGCCCCCATTATCTTCTTTGCCCAGGATGAGCTTGCCTTCCTGTCACCGGGACAAAATACCTGACACCTGCAACTTAAAGGGGTTATTTGGCTCATGGTTTCAGAGGGTTCAGACTATGTTTGGCTGGCTCCAAGGCAGAAGGGCATGTGTGGGAATGTTGCTCAACCCATGGCAGCCAAGTAGGAGAAGAGAGAGAAGAGGGGGAAGGAGGGGGAAAAGAATACATATTTGAGGTCACTGCCCCAGTGACCAAACCTCCTCCAACCAGGCCCCACCATCATTTAGCTATGACCTTATCAGTGGATTAATTCAGTGATGTGTACAGTGCCCTTATGGCAAATCATATTCCAAAAGCCGCATCTCCTAACACATGAGACTTTGCTGAGACATTTTTGATCTAAGCAATAACAGTCTCAGTTCCTCTTCTAGTTCTGACATGGCTGATAACAAAGATAACTAGTCATATACACTAGATGCTGAGCTGAAAGAATATTTTATCAAGAGCCACATTATATAAAGGGATGCTTAATGCTGTACAAGAGAAAGTGACTTTGCTCAGCTTCTTACAAGGATTTGGCGGAAAAGTCAGGACTAGAGTCCTGGTCCAGACTCCAAGTTAAGGCCTTTTTTCTATCATTGCACATTGTCCAAGAAGCCTACTCTAGGTTCAGCACTCATGATTTATCAGCATAGAATTCATCAATATTTTACCCAATGAATATTGATGCGAGAAGGTAAAAGAGGTACCAGATACAGTAGAAGTTGGGAGACATGATTTCACATCTTCATTGAGCGCATACTGGCTGGTGGACTTTGGGTATGGTATGGACCATGGATGCTTGGTAAAGTGCTTAATGGGTGTCTGTGGCTACCTAAGCCAGCTCCTTTTCAATTACTGTCCCTGCATTTATCTCTGAGAAGTCCCTAGTGCTATGATGGGTCAGGGGCTCATTTTCATCAAGGGCAATTTCAATGATTGAAAAGGTCATTCTCTTGTCAATTCAAATTCACAAATTCCCCTTGTGTAAGTTCTCACAATAAAACTTCTCTGCACTTAATTTTTCTTTGTAATCTGCTGCAATCCATTCTGTTCTGTCTCCTTGATGGAGTAGAGTTATATAAGATGTAGTTAAAACAGAAAGAAAAGGTAGTGGTGATATAGTGAAAAGCACTACATGGGATGTCCCTGCCAAGTTCTGTGACCCTGAAAAGTCCCCTTGAGTTTTAACCTTCTGGTCTGTAAAATGGAAATGAAATACCTGCTGCTTTTTTTTTTTCCTGGAAGGACCCAACAGAGAAGATTTTAAAAAAGGCAATATGATGTAGCCAAAGTTACATTACATTTAGTCAGAAAACCTGGCTTCAGGGCCTTAGTATTTAATCATAGAATATTTATGCAGAAATCCTTCACCTTCTCTGTGACTCAGTCTGCCAATTTGTAAGGGGGAAATGGTCATGCTTGGTTTTTTCCCCCTTTAAAAGTTATGAAAATTTGTTGAGACAATCGGTCTGTGTATGATTTGCACACATCCCTCTTCGTGCATGGGTGAGGTTACTGTCACTCCTCCGAGGACAGCAAAGCACATGCCTTCCCTCCGCAATACTTGATACGCTGAACCCCTCCAGGGAGTCAGTCCTCACATTAGAGGCTCCATGTGATCGAGAGGGAGAGATTTGGTTAGTGTCAGATGCAAGAGCAGTATCGCAGGTAAGCCCTGGGGGCGCTTGGGGCTGAATATTCACTTGTCTTTCAGTAGAACAAAAGGCACTGATTCATCCAGGCCACATGCATGATGAACTGAAAGGCAGTGTGCAGTAAGGTCACTCTTCCATCTCGTCTGCCCCGTCCTCTCATGTAGGTGGTCATGATTAAGGTCTTTCATCCAGCACTGGGTTGAGATTCAGACTCAAGTTCTCCTGCATCCACTCATTAGATTAGAAACATCAGAGCTGGGGCGACTTGCAAACATCTAGTCTAACTCTTTGTGTGATGTGGAATCAGAGGCTTAAAGAAATTCTTGTAATTTCCGAGGGCCCACATTTGCTCTGAGAAGCTCCCAGTCTACTGGGAGGTGAGGGGTCAAAAAAACATGTGGACCAGCTCTGATACTGCAGTCTAATAAATGCTATGCTAGAAGCAAGTATTAGTACTAGGCAATATAGCATAAGAAAAAAAGAATAGTTAATGCTACACCCAGGCTTAGAGCATGAGGTCGCTACCTCTAAGTACAGTGCTCTTAGTTCACACCTTAACAACTGTGAGTGCCTATAGTTAGTTAGGCACTGGGCTGGACTTTTTATTAAGCTTCAAATATAAAAAGTCCTATCGTTGCCTGAAAAAGTTTAGAGTAATTGAGGTTATCAACATGTAAACAAATACAAAGTGTGATGAAAATATACAGTGAATGTTTAAATTACATTAAAAAACTATTACAATAAAAGACACATTGCTATTAATCTCTCACAAATTTCTCCCCCCTGTTTTGAACATACTTATTCCATCATTTTTGCCCCTGGAAGTCCTCTTTTGTGTCTTTAAGAGGTGTGATAAAAAATATGGCGAGTGCTGCTGCAAGGTGCTATCCAACAGAAAGGCAGGCTGGTAAAATCATTGAGGTGTGTCCTCATCCACCTTCTTCTTCAGTCCTGGCACCATGTAACTTCTCACTCTTCCCCACAGTCAAAATGACCATGAAAGGCAAATGTTTGGAATTGGTTCAGGGCATTGAGGCAGCCAGGACAGCTAAAAATCAAACAGCCAGGAAGTAAAGGGGCTCACAAGGAGGACTTCCAGGACTACTGCACCTCAGAAGGTGGCAAGAACAATGAGATGACTGTATTTGAAGCAAGGGCGAGGATTTTGAGGGGGATTAATGGCAATATCTCTTTTACTCTAATAAGTTGTTTAAAAATTTAAACATTTACCATAGTTTTCAATCATATCTAGTGAGTCTCATCCAAAAAAGTTCTATCTCACTCTCCTTGATATCACTGTCTCTTCCAGTCTTTGTGCGTGTGTGTCCGTGTGTGTGTCTGTGTGTGTGTGTAGCCTGGTCCAAATTACCAACCTTTTGAGCTTATTTCAACAGCTCTAAAATGGTGTCATTGGTACATTATTCATTGTCAAACATTTATTAACCCTTCTCTGCCAAGTTATTCTTAGCCAGGGCTTCACATGGTCAGTGGAGCTTTAACAAAGTGCACAAATTTTGCCACCACCCCTGACAGACATACTGATGGACTAGATCTAGGGTAGGGCTGGGGGATCTGTGTTGTGAACACATTAGCAAGTAGCCAAGTGGAGAACTCCTGGCTTATCATTTACAAGATGCTACACCAGATAGGAGGATGCAATGATGTCTAAAGCCCACACTTGCTCTCAGAAACTCCCAGTCTATGGGAGGTGGGGGGTCAAAAAGGTGTGTGGACCAGCTATGATACCACAGTCTAATAAATGCTATGCTAGAAGCAAGTATTAATACTAGGCAATATAGTACAAGGTACTTAAGTCATCTCAAGGGAATTGGGTAAGGCTTTCTGGAGAGGACGGATGTACAGAGGAGCCATGATGTATGTTAGCTATTTGGATCACCAGGGTGGTGTAAAGAGTTTAGGGACTGAGAAATATAGGAAGAAAAGAACTCACTTAATGTGTTCAGGTAATTGCAAAAATGGGTGGGAAAGGCAGAGAAGTGAGAGACAAGACTCTTGGAGGGGCTTTACCCTGAAGACAATGAAGAGGAGCCAGGGATTTATTTTCAGCAAAAGAATGATATGGTTCAACTTGATCTTTAGCAGATAACTTCGGCAGCTGTGTGAAGACAGATTGGAGCCGTGGGAAAGACAAAGGGTGACAGGAGGCTGAAGCAGCGATATGCTCTGCTTGGCATCCTGTACCAGGCTGTCGGGAGATCATGTGAGATGATGAGAAATCACTGGAAAAACACGGTGTTTGTAGATAAGCGACAGATACAATTAGTTTTATTGCATCCCAGGACCTCTAGAGTAGAGTCACTGTTAAAGAAGAAATTGACTGAAACTGGGGTTGTAGGACAGGTAGAGGGAAGGAAGAAGAGAGGTGGGAAGAGGGCAGAGAAGTACTTGGTGTCAAACAGTGTATAAAAATACCCTTTTTGCATCACACTAGCTCTTAATTGGCACCAACCACTGAGGGGATGATTGATCTCAGCAAGAGTCCAGCAAAACAGATAATTTCTTTCAAGCATCTGAAATTCATGAACTCTGTGGGGTCCCACACATGGATGCATTGCTGTTGCAGAAATCCGAGGCTTCCTTGAAGGGATAAGTTTCCAGGGGCGGTTAGTTTTTTGTGTGTGTTTTACTTTTCAAAATGCAGAATATATTCATGTAGTAGTTAATGGCTGTGGTCTTGCTGAGCAGATGAAAAGAGTAGAACAAGAGAGGGGCCACTAAGCCACTCGTTACAAATTAACTCTGAATTCAGTGAGCTCATTAAAGAGTTGTTAGATCCAAGGCTGTGTACTGGAAATCTAATTTCTAGTCAAATCTAATTTTGACCCTGTACACATAGGTTTTGGAGCAAAGTTGTGCTGCAAGGTAGACTTCCATTTATGACAGGGACTACATGGGCTCTCCTCAGATTTCCTGGGCAATCGCCCAGGGAGAGCAACCTACATTTACTGAGTACCTACTATATACCAGTTAATTAAATTTTTTTTCCTCTAGAAATCCTATCAGGATGAATAGTATCACTCCTCTTTCTCAGATGTAAACATTCAAACCAAAAGAGTTATACAATATGTCCAAATATTTACAGCTACTAAGTGCATTGGAGATTCCTAAGCACTTGGACTACAGGTCTTGCGACCTAAAGCATGGTTTTGGCCACTCATAGAATTGCTTTGTCTGACACTGGCATGGTCAAAGCATTTTATTTACTGGAAGTGTGTAGATATTGTTCATATGAGTGTGCCCATTATGGAGGCCCACAGGATAAAAGTTTCCAACTGTCAATTCTGGGATAGGTGGTGCTGTGTCTGGAAGCTTGAGTGTTCCTCTCATAGACATGGGCCAAGATCCATGGATTGTGTTACTGTGGTGTTCTTCTTAGAAACTCGGTGTATCAGGAAGCTGCAGATGAATGCACAGGCCTTTGGGACCCGTGTCACATTTTATAGAGCATTAGGGGATGCTTTGTGGGTGCTAACTCTACCCCAGATTTCCCTTTGTTTTCTTAATTTTTCCCTCCTTTCCATTTTTCTTATTTATTTACTCTCACAACAACAACAACACCCCTCTCCGTAATTTTACTGCCATGAGTTCTCTGCCTTGTTTTTTTCTTGGTTTATTTAATCTTGAATGTTTTCTCTCTCTGTGCCTTGGAGGAGGCTGCATGTATGTGCATGTGTGTGCGTGAATTTCCCTATTACTTCCAGGTAGATCCATAGTGAGGCTGACAACCCCTTCTGAGGCTAGCGAGTGATGGTACAACCAATATTTGTCATATTCAAAAAGAGATATCATGCAATAAAACATTTGGATCTCTGTTCTCTATAATGTGAAGCTGAACTTTCACGTTTTTCTCCTTTGTACATTATCTGGTGTCATGCAAATCTAAGCCTTTTAGAGAGATTAACAAAAAGGCCTATTATTTTGGCATGGAAACTGATGCGCCTCAACCTCACATTATGGAGATATACACGTATGAAGATAAATTATAAGACAGAGGGCTGCAATCAAGTTTGATTTTGATAACCTGGGAGCATTTTACAGCTTACATCACTTTTTTGTGTTTATTAGCATATTTGTGACTTATTATGATGTGGGAGAATGAGAATACTGTTTCCCAAAGAGAGAAATCGAGACTCGGAGAATTACAAGTACTAACCAGCTGGGGTCATGGCTGAGAAGTGAACCACTGAATTTTCTCTCTTACACAGTCCTCCTTGCTCACTGGATGCAACAAATATCATTTTTTGCTTAATTCCAGAAGAGCAAGCAAGAAGCTAAAAACTTGCTAGAAGGACAACGAAAAAGCCAATTTGGCTTAATAAGAGATTTATTTCAAGTGTCAGATGTTCTGCTGTTTTTATAGTGCAGATCAATTTCAGAGAGAATCTGAGAAAAAAAAAATTCATCCTGGCTTCTGTGAAATAGATTTGATCTTTTCCATCTTGATTCTCTCTAGGCCTTCCTCATAAAGGGTAGATACCTTTTATAGCTATTCCTCAGGACTTTTATGGAAGTCATGCTCACCAGTATGACACTGTTATTGTAAATAGCAAAAGGACAATTAATACTCTCCTCAGTTTTTACGAGTTAGAATTCTCCCAGGTACATCCATTTCGGGAACTTTCATTTCAAAGGAAATGCCATCAATAGGAAATAGTTATTTAATTTCCAAGTAGGTCGAGAGCTTTCCTGTGCAAGTATGAGTGAGTTATATTAATCATTTTTAATAAAGCAGTTGAGGCAAGAAATTGCCACAGGATAGAAAAAAAATTTATACAAAAAAAAAAAACACAGCACCCCACTCTGAAAAGAACACACTTCAAGCAAATGAGCTCTTGACTTTTGCTGCCCCCTGTCCGTCACAAGTATGTTTGCTAAGGATCGCTGTGATCTTGTCCAGCCTCGTTTGTGTCTCGTAGTGCAACGGAGAGCGGAGGCAGGAGCCTGGGGTGGCAGAAATTTTATGAACCCTGGAACAAGACTCTGAGACACACTGTGGTTGTCAGCTAGTACACCTCTGTGAATGAAGAGGATGTTACAAATCTTATCAGGCCATGCGGAGAAGATGCCTCTCCCTATATTATCTATGTTGTCTCTCTAAAAGCTTTCCCCGTCAAAGAACGCTACTGCTTCTGCCACCAAGTTGCTGTGAGAACGTGGGCTATAAATGTTTCAAAAGCAGCTAGCTACCGGGGCAAGTTTTATTCACTGCAGCTATTGCAAGAAAAATTCAATTTTGAAACTGTCAGTATGGGTCAGCAAAGATGTTTGAATGAATTCCATTACTGGTGCATTTAAAATTCACCAGTATTATATTTTTATTGATTTTTAGGGATTTTCAACTGAGGCTTCTCAGTCTATATCATTGGACTTCTGCAAACTCTGTGCTGTCTGTTTAGGCAAAGCGACTGTAGCTTGATTGGTTATTGTCTTCTTGTCAGCCTTTCCTGTGGGAGGTGCTGCTTATTGTTTGTGGCCATATTACCGGGAAAAAAAAAATCCAGAGTAATGCATGTTGACCATTTTGCATATTGATGGGGCCAAGTGTTGATGTACATCACAACCTGGTTCCTTTCACAGAAACCAAACATGGAGGGAAAAGCCACTTGAGTTGTAGAATTACCTACCGTGGGCTGTTACTGGAAATTTTAAAGAACCAAACTTCCCCTTTGCAATAATCTCATCAAATCCATGGTATGGTTTGTACTTAGAGGACTTGTAAATGGTGTCAGATGAACATAGTCACGGATGCTGCCGAAGGGTTCAAATCACCCTGAAGTTTTATTATAATAGTATCCTCTGATTTCCTAAGCTAGCTCTGCTCTTAACAGGTAATATAAATAAAAAATTGGAAAATCCTTTCCATCTTGAGAATTGTGTAGCTGTTGTATTCTTTCAGATCAGTGGACAGTATTGCCTTGGAGGTAAGTTCATTGTGGACATATTACACTCACATCGACACAATTGATAATTTCTTCCTTAATTGAAGCTCAGCATTTTCTGTGCAAGAAGAGCTATTGGCACAATACATTTTCTAAAGTCTCCAGAATTCAAGAAAGAAAAGATTCTTTTCATGTGCTTTCGGTAAAGGAAGGACTTCTTAAGTCTTATAAGGTTTTAATTATTAATACAAATTTAGTTCAGACACTATAGGATATAGAGATAATAAACAGCAATCACCCCAATTCCATCACCACAACTCAGCCATGAGTCTAGTATAACCTGTTCATTCAATATCCATAGTACCTAGAATATCCACAGCACTAGGACCTTAGTGATGCTTGGTAAAGAAATGAAGGCATGGATTATAATTTCAATGCATTTTCTGCCACTGATTTACAGCCTTGAATATTTTTCATGGGTGTGTTCATGCCATGTAGGTTCACTTTTGTGCGTTGTTTTTGTGTTTTATCTTCCTTGCCCTCATATTTGGGCCACAAGCTCCTCTTAATCGTTATCTTTAATGACTGAATGACATAGAGAGGACTTTCTAATGTAGTAGCCTAAAATGCGAGTGTGTTGCCTAAGAAACTTCTGTTTTTCTTATTCCTAAAGGTGCTCATGTGTAGGGTGGATGTTCAAGGTTTGGGTATGAGTTGAACTAGATACAGGGCTCAAATGCCACCTCCCAGTCTTTGACTTAAAAACTGAGAATTTATCCAGGTGTGGTGGCACATGTCTGTAATCCCTGCATTCTATGGGGCTGATGCAGAAGGATGACAAGTTTCAGCCTAGCCTGGGAAATTTAGTAACTTAGCAAGACTCTGTCTCAAAATAAAAAAAAGAAAATAAATTTTAAAAGGGCTGAAAATATAGCTTAGTACTAAAGCCCTGGCTTTAAACCTGGTATTGCAAATCCAACAAACAAACCTTCAAGGACCGGTAATTTTACAACTAACAGAGTTTCAAAACATGACTATGCTGGATCAAAACTTTTCCAAGAATCTCTCCTCCCACTCATGTGTTATACTTCTTGATAATCATTGTTTCATAAATTTGAAAAATAATGAAGGTTTACTTCCTTAAAAATCATCATTGGTTCAGATTTTCCATTCTATTAACAAATAATAAATAAGTTTCTATGGGCTGGCAAGATTTTGAGATGACTAAATCTCACTTCTCACAGAATTCAGTTCATGATTACAAACACAGAGTGAGGCTTTGAGCACACAAGAATGAAAAAACACCTCTCTGACCTAATGGAATTCAGCAGTGGTGAAGGAGGAAGCAGCTAGAGACCGGCAGATTAAACAGCCAAGAGCAAATGAGGTAAATGCATGTAGAAAGGACTGCCTTGGCACCCAGGAAAGAGAAGTTTATTCTGCAGTATGAGATGATGTTTGAGGTCAAGAAGAGAAGACATAGACACTAAGAACCTGTAACAAGGCAGAAAGAGCTAAAGTTTCCAAGCAAGGAGAGAAAAATGTGGGAGTTCATTCACAGAGAAGAGAGATGCTTTACCTGGGTTCTGAGAGGGACCCAGCGGGATGTGGCATCTGACTACAGCCTTTCAAGAGGATGGCTGGGTGGGAGAATGGAGAGAAGTTTCCATCATGCTACAATAAATCCATCAACAAGTGTCAGTGTTCCGATTCTCTAGGACATGGAGTTTGTCTTTTGTCCAATGGTTTTACTTTTTTCTTGTTTTTAACCTTTTCAGAACCAGAGGAAGAATTCACAGCATAGACAGCACATGTGGCAGCTCTGGTGAGTGGGATGTGTAAGCCACACTTGCTCATGTTTGCTATGCTTTCTGCCCTCTGGCTCCAGGGTGAGGTCACCTGGCATCACCATTGGAACCATGCCCAGGGGCCCTTCCTGGCTGCCATGAGCCTATCTGCCCCTAAGGTACCTGGTCTAATGCTCTTCTCCAGTAGAGAGCACGCAGACAGTTCTGCACAATCGGGACTTTACTTGCCCCACCTCCAAATGGGGAGAAAATGGCTATTTGGTAAAATTCAGAATGGTTGTGAGCCTCAGGAGCTGATGGCCTTCTCTCTCCTCTGGGAGGGAAGAGATGAACCCTGGAGGAGAAAGAGGGGTTGCTTGGGAAGGTGGGAGAATTTATCTCTATAGATGACCATAGTAGACAGTGCTCATGGACAAGGTCCACTCCAAACATTTGTGACACAGACAAGGACTTGGAGGGCTGCAGCAGGAGCAGCTTGCATAGACCCTACCTAGTTCATGGCAAGCCAGTGTCCTAAAGGTGCCATGGGGACCCCAGGTGGGAGAGCAGGACATTTAGATCCTATTCTCTTTATCCAGGCACAACAAATTTATGTAGCCTTTGCCATATGCTGGGCTCTGTTGTGAGGGCTTCTACATATATTAATCAATTCTTTTATTCTATTTAGTCTTTGTGGCAGCTTTATTGGGTAAGGACCAATATAATTCCCATTTTAGAGATCTATGAAAATAATGCCTGTAAAGGGTAAAAAGATCTTTGTCCTAAGGAGGCAGTGACAGTTCTGCTGAGTCTCCCAGAGCTTTGGGCAGTTCAGATGGGATCATATCTGTGAAATAATTTGAGAAACTGTAAAATACTATAAATGCATGAGGGAGTCTTGTCACACCACAATTTCTCCTGCATCTTTTTTCTCCATTCTTTCTGAGCACCTGTAAGGTGAGTGGATGAAGCCAGTACCTCAAGGGAAATAGATGAAAGAGACCCAGCCCCTCCCTCAGACTGGACAACTACTAGGAAAGATGGGACACCCAGGCAAATATTTGCAAAATAAGATGGGGTAAGTGCAAGGAGAAGGTCAAAGAAGGTATCTGGGGAGTTTAGAACCTGCTTCCCAATTAGGGGTTGGGAGGGGCTCAGCCGGGTTCCTCTAAGGGAAGTTGTTGTGGAACTAAGTTCTGAAGGGTCAGTACCACTGTGCTGTTCTACCCTTTTCCTGATACTGTCCTGCCACTGAGTGTGCTGTGAATTCTCCCTTTATTTTACTTATTTATTTTTCAGTATTTTGTTGGCATTGACATTAGCTTAAAGATGCATTTGAAGCCCAAAATGAAAACAGCCCTGCCAGTCTTGTTTGGTCATCGTAAGCTGACTTAAGCCACATAAGCTCTTGGCGGCACCATTATCTGTTTATGAACAACAGGCGATCAGGCCAATGAGCCATGTTATTGTCATTCTAGTCGTGTCTCTCAAATCATTTTTCATCACAACGAATCAGAAGATAAAGTCAATTCTTCTCTACCTCCTGCCTCCATCCTCATTTTAGTTCCCCATGGTTTCATGCTGGGCTGGGCTGTTTGAAATCTAGTATAAAATACCCAAGAAGAGCCATAATTTTCAAATTTGCCTGTGGGTAATGTGTGTAATAAATGCAAAGCACTAGCAATTTGGTTGTTTGAGATGTAATGATTTTTTACATCAATATGCAAGAACTGAGGTAGGCACAAGTTTTTAGAAGCAGCATGTACCACTGGCAGCCAGACCCAAGGTAGGCTGTGGGGTTTACTCAGACAAAAAGGGGTGGCAAGAAGCCAAAGACTGCCAAGGAGCTTGAGCTTTCTTCATGCTTAACGCTGTGCAAGTTCAAACGCAAGGCAAGTGGGGACGGGAGTCCAGAGGAACCACAGGCTCATTATTCGCCAGCAATAATGAAATGATGTGGTCTTTCCCTTGGAGAATTAGCTGTGGTCTGCTGTCTGGCCCTCAGTTATATAATCTCAGACCAGAGTTTATTAGCACTCAAAGTATCTATCCTCCCAGGGCAGACTTATACTAGCCAAGCTCATAAGGTTGCCGCATACAACTGTGGCTTCTCAGCAAAGGACCACAGCCTCTAGGACTGGACCACAAAATTCTGAGCGCCACAGCTGCCTCATCCTGAGGAAGGCCCCTGTCCGCCAGAAGCTAAATCTTAATCAGAAGCTTGCTTGTTGAGAATGGATTCATTGTAAGAAGAATCCCACAAAGCTAATGGTAGTAGCATTAAGCTGTCCATCCACAAATCCTAGTCTAGACAGAGATTGCACAGCACCACCAATGTTCCTCTTGTGATTTTCTTTACTGTGGCATTTCTGAGGACCCACCTTCCTGCCTCTTTTTTAAAAAAAATTTTTGCAGTGCTAAGGGTTGAATCCAGGACCTCACACATACTAGGAAAGCACCATATCACTGAGCTACACCCAGCCCTCTGCCTCTGCTGTTCACGTAGCTTTGTCATTGTGTGGTTGCCCACATTAGCTAAGGCACCAAGTTTTGCAGACAGCCTCAGTCTGTGATGGCTCGACCTGCTCAGTATTTGTTGGGTGAATAGCTCTGCTTTCCCGCACATTGGGGACAGTCTCGTCTTTCAGTTTCTTGCTTGTCTTGCTTAGGAGGGGTTGTCAGTGAGCTCACTGCGGGTAGAATTTAGTGCTGAGAAAGGGGCCTGAGGTTCTACATTTTATGGTTGACTTGACTACAGATTTGCTGGGTAACTGTGGCCTTCAGTAAGTTAGTGTCTCTAATATTATGACCGTATTTGCCTTAGTGGTGAGGAAGTCGACAAACATATTTGTGGCTTTTTCTGGCAACAGCGTAAGGACACGTGGCATTCGTCAACTATGCTGATGTGAGGATGTCTAGCTTCATGCTTTTTTTGTTTTTTCTACAATCTGCATACAATTATTTTATACTTTCGTGTTGTTGTAAACTGCCTTATATAAGCCTCATTCCATTAAGAGAACTCAGAGCTCAAAAATCTTAATGCAACTGCTGGCAATAAATTTCTACATTTGAAAGGGAAATAGCTGTAAATTTCTTGGAACACTTGAGAAAGAAAATGTGATTTTGTGAAGTTCTTTGGACTCCTCAGATAGAAAATGCTATTTTACAGCCTCATGTGAGCGGAACTATCTAATTTACTAGCTTTGGCTGGACTGTCGTGTGAGCATGTGGGAAACAAAGGGTGAGGACCGAATGGGAGCGAGGATGGCCTCATTCTCTCAAGAGGACTTTATACACATGGAGAAGGCTTTGCATACACAGGGAGGACTTCACACACATGCAGAGGACTTCTCACGCACCGGGAGGAATTCACACACGTGGGGAGGACTTCATGTGCATCTCCTGGTTGTGATGGGAATGGTGGAAGGGGCAAGACTATTGAAGTTTTGGTCTCTGATTGAACATGGAGCCTCTAGGAACATTATTTCTGACCACTGTGGGCACGAGGCTCCCTGTTTAATCTGGTTTAGAGATTAGTTACCTCTTTGTGTTTGTTCCAGCCCAAACTTCTCACTATAAAGATGAAAAAACTGAGGCCCAAAGACAGGGTGTGACTTGCTCAATATCATTATCGCTTAGTGGCCAAGCCAGAACAGAGTCCTGGTTGGGGGTCTCCCTGTTTTCCTCAGTCCTATCCATGACACGTCTTCCTGTTTCCAGTCCATTCCCTGTCTAATCTTACACTCTAAACATGTGACTGGCCTGTCTCCTCACAGCCAGATCTTCAAGGAAAGACCTTCATGAGTATGGATTTTGGAGATAGATGCTTCCCAGGAATATTTTACCACTGACACACTTCACTGTATTTTATCTGAAAATGATTTCTATTAAAAATAAGAGAGAAACAAACAGAAGTGGCTGCACAAATGACGTACGTAGGTCTACTTTTCTATTAAACAATGAAAAATATAGAGGCAAGCAGTCTATTACTGGCACATTACACATACATGTCAATGGTGGCTTCAGGTCTTTGTATGCTGTTCAACAATCCTTTATGTGTGTAAGACCCATATTGGTTTCAGAATGGCTGCAGGAGCACCAGCCATCACATTCCTGTTATAATTAGAAAACAGGGAGAAAAATGATGGGTGTAATAACTTGTGCTAACTGATTCAGACCCTTTTAAAGAGCTTTATAGGCTCAGTCTCCTTCAAAAGACCTGTGTGTTTTCCGTGCACTTGAGAGAGTTTAAGTGGGCACTCTGTTCACATCAGTTCTTCCTAGAAGTCCCGTGCCATGTGTATTGTTTATGAAGAGTTTGAGAAATATAGTTTTTAGCTGAGAGTTTTACTGCCCTAAAGAAAATTGGTATTTTAGAAAAGAGGAAGGTAAAGTGAAGACTGTGTAGAAAACTCTCTTTCTTTGCCACTTTTGTGACTATGGGTTACCTCACCTCTCTAAGTTTACTCATCTATAAAATGGAAATTGATGGGGTCAAATATGGAATGTACTTTATTCCAAAGTACCTGGAACATAGAGAGTGCTCAAAAATATAGGCTGTCTTAGTCACTTTCTTGTTGCTGGGAGAAAATACCCCAACAACCACAACCTAAAGGGAGAAGTCTATTTGGGCTCACAGTTTTTAGAGGTTCCAGTCCATAGCTGATTGGCTCCAAGGCAGAAACAGAATAGCAAAGGGGAATGGTGTGCTGGGGGGGAGCTACTCACATCATGGTGACCCGGAAGCAGATAGTGAAGGGAGGAAGTAGGGAGGGAGATATATCCTTCCAAGTCACACCCCTAGTGACTCACCTTCGACCAGGCTCCACCTCTTAATAGTAGTAAGTCAGCTGCAGACCCATCAAGATCCAATCACCTACCAAACATATGAGGCTTTGGGGGGACACCCCAGAGCTAAACCATAGCACCATCCAAAACGTGGGACATACTGAGAAGTTCGATAGGATATGAAAAGTTCTCCACCATCCCTGGGGTAGGAGTGAGAACTATTTTGGAGAGCAGGAAAGAAGTTATAAAATTTGGAAAGTGTGTGTTTGACTTCCTTTCAGCCTGCATGGTGGACGATGAACCTTCTGAGGTGTGCTGGAAGTTTTTGTTCTCCATGGGACCTGTGTGTTTTTAGTGTACTTGAGAGAGTTCAAGTGGGCACTCTGTTCACATCAGTTCTTCCTAGAAGTCTCTTCTGAACCATCAGCTGGGCTGAGCGTGGCCTGGGAAATTCTCTTTCTGTGTCTCTCCTTTTTTAGGAGCCACTGAGGATGAGTTTGTCTTGGCCATCTTCATTTTCCAAGGCCCAGCACAGTACAAGCAGCATGGCAGGTGGTCATAAATGCATACTGCATCGTGAGTCATTGCTTTGGGTTCACTCCTTTTCATGTCTTTCTTGGCAGGACCAAAACATAAGACCTCCATCCCTCAAAGATTCTTCTGTGAGGAGAGTCCTCTGAAAATCAAGAGTTGTTTCAGTTTCTTTAGGCTCCACTACAGGGAAGGCTCAAGGCTCTGAAAAGCCTTCAGGTTATAATGATGGACATTACTAGGTGGAAAGATGGACAGTGATGTTGATATTTTAGGGAATATGCCCCTGTTCTCGAAGGAATTAGCATTATTCAGGGGGACTCAGATCGGGCCCAGAGGCAGATATCCTTGGGTCCAAGTTTTGGTTCTGCAATTGGTTCTAAGTTTGGTTGCAATTCTTTTAAGTTCCCCAAAATTTCTGAGCCTCTGATTAGTTATCTTTGAAGTTGGGGAGATAATATACGCCTTTCCTTACTCCCTTTGGGGGTTGTGACGAGTGGCTAGGGAATAAATGGAAGGAAAGAGCTTTGCTCTGAGTGTGAGAGACTCTTCTGCCTGTGAGTTTGAACTCATGAAACTGCTATTGGTGCATTTGATATCCACCTACCTGGGTGTCAAATTTTGCTAGAGATACTGTAGCAAGCACTATAAACTGGGCAGCTTAAGCAATAGAAGCTCATACTCTCACAGTTCTGGAGGCCTGGATTCTGAGATCAAGGTATGGACAGGGTTAGTTTTTTCCAAGAATGTAAACGAGGCTCTATCTCTGCCTCTCTCCTAACTTCTGGTGGTTTGCCGGCCACCTTTGGTGTTCCTGGGCTTTACTTAGATCCACCTTCATCTTTTCTTGGTGTTCTTGGATATGCACGTGTTTCTGTGTCCACATTCCCCACTTTCTATGTTGACACCAGTCACATTGGATTAGGGTCAGCCTTAATGGTCTCACTTTAAATTGATTATCTCTGTAAAGACCTTCACTCCAAACGAGGTCACATGGTAACGTACGGGGAGTGAGGATCTCAACATGAGTTTTGAGGGGACATAATTCAAACCATAACACAGGGTAGCAAAAGATCAGTGAGGAAATCAGTAGCTCACCTTGGGCTGAAGAAGTAAGTCAGCATCACCTGTATTTAATTTCTGGTAAACTGGCGACACTCATACTTTCTAACTCCAGTTTTGGTCCTCTGTAACTTTGTGATCTACTTAACTTCACTGGACACCAGTTTTCTCATGAATAAAATGGGACTCTTAAAAACTGTTTCCCAAGGTTGTTTTGAGTATCACAGGGGATGGGATGTGTTAGGTGCCTTCCGCACTGCGTGGCCCGTTGCAAATGCCTGATGAGTGACCATTCCCTTTCCTCACAGCAATAAACTTGGAGGTCAGGAAAGGGGTAGTGGCGAGCACTAGGCATCATAAAACAGTTATATTAACTTGTCTGGTGCAGTTGTTTCTGTGAAAAGCTATTTGAGTTCGAAGCCTTGGAAATGGAAAGTGAGCAGTCAGAAAGCTTTTTGAATTGACGGGAGATAAGCTTGTTGATGATCCATCATCATAAATTGCCTACCTTGGATATGCCCTGCTCTTTTTCTGATGATTTTGTCAATAATGCTTCTATTAAGTTTCTATGTGCCTTTTTATAAAACAGATGATTTATAAATAAAATATCCTCCCAGATTCTGCTTGTGACCTTGAAGTCTATATGAGATTTGATTTGTTATTCTAATACTTTGCACTTTTGTAATACATGTTCAAAATACCAGTAATGCCTTTGTCCATGAATACTTCTGTTTGTGAACAATTTGGTTCACTGGTAGAAGTGTTAGGCAAAATGTTGCTTCTGGTAGTGAACTCTGCATTGGGTGACAAACATGATTGCAGCCATCTTCCCCAGAATCGTGGAATGAATTAAGTTTGTGAACAGAGGTACCACTGTATATCAAAATCGGAAGCTTGAGTAAATGACCCTGCTACAGAGAGGTGGAAGGTGACTTTGAAATCATGTGATTCAGTCTCCTCATTTTTTACCTATGGGAACTGAGGAACAGAGAAGCCAGAAGATTTTTCCAGTCATCCCACAGGCAGAATCTGGGCTAGAACCTGGACCTCATATTTCCAGTCTTGTATTTACAAGTTCCTCTACTTTATGCTTTAGACTAATTAGGATTTTAGGTGCTTCTGCTTCTTGGCTCCATTCCTCATTTGCTAGAGGGCCTGGGCCAACAGTCTATGCTGGTATTTCTTCACAGAGCTGCCACTAGAGTTTTAGACTGGTCCAGACTGGTCCATCACACTCAACAGATCAGCAGTCCTCCCTCCTCTCCCTCCTGGACTGAGACCTAAGGCAATGGGCCACCCATCAAGGCAGAACCTTGCCCCAACTTATGGTGGAGATTGGGGGCTGGCCTTCAATTCCATCCAGAAACTAGCAACTCAAGGAGAGACGTTCACTGTGATAATAACATTGCAGAAAATTAAGAGGCAAAAATCATATGAGAATAGCTGCTGTATGCTCTCCCGACTTACAAAGCTGTGATCCAGGTTCAGCTGAACCAAACTTGGTCAAGTTATACCATCTCAATAGCTTCATTAATAGTGATAATAAACAGATCTAAATTGGAAGGTTGAGATAATATCGGCACCAAGAGGAGGCCCGGAAAATGCTAAATAATCCAGTAGTAATTATAGTAGCATACTAGTAAAAATATTTTGTGTAATTAAGCTGAAAGGGTCATTAATTCTTAACTTGCTCTAGATCTACTGGAGCTTACTTCCTCCTCCACAGTACACATATACATGCATATATACCAACAATTTGCGGGGCTTATAACAGTCCTAAAACCCATAGAAAAGCTTTAGGAGTCTCTATACTTCTGTTTAGGAACTCCTGCAAAAATTTCTTTAAGGTTATGCCTTATCAGAGATTCAGTAAACTTTCCCAAGCTGGCCTGACAAGCAGAGAAGCACTGGCTAGATGTTTCATCAACTAACTGAATCACTACGCTGTAAGAAGACAACTTTGGCAGTGCCCTGAAATAGAGTAAGAATAGGAACTTTGATGGGGGAAATAAAAAGTCCCCAAGTTCTACATTAATTCAGAATCAAGTTAGCAGTTATCCAAAAATAAGAAATAAAGTTCCTCGTTATGATTCTATAAAATGAGAAAATGCCAAAATATGAGCTGCTAACAATCTTTAGAGTCTGAAGCTGGAAGGAGGAGTGGTCTCTTGACATTCTGGACAGGCTGATCATGATCTGGGAGGCTCTATTTGCACAGGGATGGGGTTGATCAAGTCCCTTTGTCTTTTTGGGGGGTTTTGTTTTGTTTTGTTTTTCATACAGCATCTCACTATTAGTTCAGGCTGGTCTTGAACTCACAGCGATCCTTCTGCCTCAGCCTCCCGAGTGCTGGTGTGCATCACCCCACCCGGCTAAATCCCTTTGCCAATACAAGTTCATAGTTACGTTATTCACTAGGGTGCCCATCAGGGAGTTAAGAAGAGTCTGATTGTCTAGTTAGTTCATTACGTTGTTTTCAAGGGCCTTAAAAATCTGCCCGTGAAGCTTCCTGTTTCTATTCAAACGGAGGCTTTGCTGCATCTGGCCATGTCTTGTGTGTGCCAAAGACATTTAATGAGACACTCCCTGGAGTAAGTTGTGTTTTGAGGGGTGAAAAGACAAGCAGGCTTTTATGTTTGTTTTTACTGTGGAGTGCCTTTTCTGGTTTTTACTCTTTCTGTTGCATGCTCTCTTAGGCAATACTTTCACTGCAGTTACTTTATTTACAACTCCCATAAAGGTTATGAAGTGTGTCTGACAGGGATTTTTATTGCTATCTCACAAAAGTGCCTGAAACACTGAGGGAAAGTAGTTTGCTTTGGGTCAGAAAGGGAAGAAATTTTATATGTCCTCCTTTAAAATCCAGCCGCTTTTCATGGGATGGAATTGGCCTCTACTTTGTTAATTTAATATCAAAAGAGACTTTTCATACACAACTGACTAAGGCAAGGCAACAAAAAGGGAGTGTGGAAGGTCAGAGATAGAGACTCTTTTCAGCTGGCCAAAGGGGAAAAGATCAGAAAAGTCTTTAAGGAGGGGAATATGTTGCTTTTCCCACCCCCAGTAGAAACCGTGGAAATGTGACCAGACAATCACTTTGCTTCTGATCTCAGGAAGATTCATAGCTGATCTAAGTCTACACACAGCTGAAACTGACCTATATCCATGTAGCACACATCCTGCTGGTTTTCTGATGAAGGAATTTATTCATCAATGGAATACATATTAATTGGATACTTCTCACAACTACCATGCTCATAACGGAGTCGGAGGCTTTGAGTTCACAACCATGGTTCCAACTTACACAGATACATGTGCACGCATTCATTTTTCCCTACAGAACCAAAATTTCTGTTCAAGCACCCATTGCTATGTTTGTATCGATTCCACCATCACCATCGCACAGCACCACAAACCTTTTACAGTTCTGCAATTCAGAAATCTGAAATCAAGGTGGTGACAGAACCGGTTCACATTAGAGACTCCGAGGAAGAATCAAGTTCTTATCTCTTTCCTAGCTTCTGTGGTTTTCCTTCAGTCCTTGACATTTGACGTGTAGTTGCATCACTCCATTTTTGTATCCATCTCCATACTGGCTTCTTCTGGGTCTGCCTTAAACCTTCCTCTCCTCTCTTCGAGCATGCTGATCATTGGATTTATAGCCCACACTAGATCCAACATAATCTCTCCCCAAGATCCTTAACTCAATGACCTATGCAAAAATCCTCCTTCCGAATAAGTTCATATTCACAGGTCAGGACTCAGATACATATTTTTGAGTAATCACTTTTTTTTTTTTGTGGGTACCGGGAGTCGACCTCAGGACCTCGCGCGCCAACAGGCACCCGTGCCTCTGAGCGATATCACCGGCCCCTTTTTCCTATGTGGGATCCGGGAGTCGAACTCGGGCCCTCGCGCTTGCAAGGCAGGCGCTTATGCTGCTGAGCCATCTCACCGGCCCGAGTAATCACTTTTTGGGTGACTATTTAGCACATTGGAATGTCCAGAAGGAATTTTGCTTTTTGCCTTTGCTTAGAGAAGATTTCTATTTTCCAGTGAACATTCACATATTGCCTGCAGCTGTAACACTATGGAAGACATACTCATTTCAAAGAGGGTGACATTCCATATAAAAAAAAGTAGCTTGGTTGAATGAGCAAAGAAGGGTGGATGAAAAATACATCATAAGCATTCTACATGTACCATCAATGTAAAGGGTATTCCTGTGGATTTACCCTTCATGTATACAGTGCTCAAAACATTTACAAGACAAATATGACTATACATATCCAGAATTCTAAATGTTGTCTATTATACAAAGACTCAAGATTGCTCTTACATGAAGTACCGGGACTTATTTTTCTTAAGATATCTTAAGCAAAAGATTATTTTGTTACACGGTACAAATCAATGCATATTTCAGACAGTGTGTTCCCTCAAGCCTCAATTTTCCAAATAGAACAGGGAACTTGAATTATACTGGGTAATAAAGAGCTCCTGTAAGTGGGTTGTGCATAATGAGGAAGACAGGGGACTGCACTAAAACCTTGTTTGGGGATGTAGAACAGTCAAGATTTAAAGAATCAAAGTTGATTGGGAGCATTTAATGTTAATGTAGTTTCTATAAATGTTTTTCTTAACAAAAGATGTAAAAAGAAAAGTATAAATTCGACTAAATGGCCTTCAGTGGTTTACATGTTTACGGTGATGGACTTGTTTATTATTTGCCCTGGATGGAACAGGAAAGAAAGTCTAACAGTAATTTAGGTTGGGACAACAGTATATATATATATATATATATATATATATATATATATATATTTTTTTTTTTTTTTTTTGGTGGGTACCGGGCGTCAACCTCAGGACCTCGGGCGCCAGCAGGCGCCCGTCCCGCTAAGCGATATCATCAGCCCTTTTTTCGTATGTGGGTACCGTGAGTCGAACTCGGGACCTCGCGCTTGCCAAGCAGGCGCCACTGAGCCATCTCACCGGCCCTCAATATTTTTAAAGGATAAAAATAGTGCAGAAGTTTCTTGGTTAAATAATGACTTATAATAGGTGAAATGTTTGCACTTTTTTAACTTGGCCCTTGGGAGATGGGTTTATTAAATAGTGTAGCCTCTTAATTTTTAACCTTTTAAATCATCACGTGATCTCTGGTAGCCTCAGAAAGGATATACAGAGCCTAATGCTTTGTGACGGTATTCGCTAGTGCCAACGACTTCTGGGTACCAGTTTATTTCCTTCACCTGAGGAGAGCAGCTTAAAAAGTAGGTAGCAGCCATAACGCTGGACCAGCAACTTCTGTCCTTTCTGTGAAGGATGTCGAAGTTGCCTTACGGGATCTGACAGGTTTTCACTATGTATGAGACATCAAAGCGGCAAATCCTGTTGTTTTGCTTCATCCAAGGACAGTTTCATACCTTATGCTTTTCCTTTTCAGCTTGCATTGGTATCAAGCTGAGACAGGTCTTGACTGTACCCTGGATTCCCTATCATAGCTCAAAATGTTGGCATTGCTCCTTAAGTGGTGCGCTGTGCGAGACCACGTGGCCTAATGGAGAGAACATTGGAGCAGCATTCAAAACCCTGGGCTACAGTGCAGACTGTGCCACGCGAGCTGTGTAAACTTGTGTAACTCAGTAGATGCTTACTGAGCACTTATGACGTATCAGGGCTGTGCAACAGAAAAGAAGAGAGGAAGAGAGATAGGGGGAGAGGAGAGAGAGTGAGAGAGAGAGAGAGACCTAGGCATGGAACCAGAGAACGGTAAGATATTAAGGTACATGCATAAATATCTCTAATACAAGGTACACGGAGGCTTGCGCCACAAGGCAGGACGAGGAAATAAAACTATAGCAACAGAGGAGGGAATGATTACTTAAGTTTGGAGAGATCAGAGAAGTTTAATGGACGAGTTTGATCCGCAAGCAGAGCCTTGAAGTTGGTTTAGATTTGAATTTGCGTCAGTGAGTGTGTTGAGTGGGTGGGTGGTGTAGGCGGAATGAACCACGTGATCAGACTCCTGAAGGGTAAGGCACAGGGCACTGTGGAGAATGATCAGACGCCTGGTAACCCGGCACAGCAGGGGCAAAGATAGACAGGACACAGGAAAGGAAAAACTGAAGCTTGCAAGATACTGGACTCAGAACAGAAAGGTTTAAAAAGCTAAGTTCTCTACTGAGGTTAACGGGGGAGGAGGAGGAGGAGGAGGGGGAGAGGAGATGAGGAGAAGGAGGGGAGAGAGGAACGGGGGAGGAGGATGAGGGGGAGGAGGAGGAAGGGGCAGAAGGGAGAAGGAAAGGAAAGAAGGAAGAGAGGATGTGAAGAAGGAAGGAGAAAAGAAAGGGAGCAACTAAAGAAGGGAGGAAAAGAGGGAGGGAGGGAGGGAGGAAGGGACGGAGGGAAGATAGAAGGATAGAGCGAGCGAGCAAGGGAGGGAAAAGCTAAACAGGAGCAGGCATGTCTCCGTCCAGCACCTGTGTTTGTTCAAGGAGCAAATGGGAGCAGCTCTCTGATGGGTTCGTGTCTTGTCACACAAAACAGTCTGATTCAAAGGCCTGGTAGGTCGCACAGGTCTGGAGTTTCAACCCAAATGACTATGACATGTGTCATGAGAGATTGATTAGACATACTCACTTTTCTGTAAATTCATCCAGTATCTGTGTACTCTTCTGCATACCATGGTAATAAGCAACGTATAAAAATGGTATCAATTACATTGGTCTAAACTTTGCAGTTTACAAACTCTTGGAAATATATTACTATTAAAAGGCATTGATATTCTCCCATCACATAGCCAAGTAACCAAGAAGAAAGGGGCACAGATGATCAAGCTCAGACTGCCTTTTAGATCAGGAGTTGATAGTATGGTAAAATTGTGCCAAAACTACCAAATTTTGATGCTGACAGGTGCTTCAAGTTGGTATAATGTTGATCACTTCAAAAAAATTCTTTAACTCATAAATTTTATTGGAAAGTCATTACCTAATGAGATAGATGGGACTTTTACATTTTTTTCTAAGCCATTTATGTATTCATAGTTGGATAAAACATTATTTGAATAAAACAGGTGTCAGAATGGGAAAAAACTCTTTAAGTCAGTCTTGAGCAGAATATTAATCTGAATTTTATGGTCAGCACAGTATAGTGCCCTTGAAAAAATTACTTTCTCCCTCCTGGCTCATGTTTTATTTTTGAAATAAAAGGATTAACCTGATTTTTAAGTCTTCCCTTTTTCGTTCTCTGTATGAGTTTAAATATATGCCAGTATCTAGTCAAACCATCATCCAAATTTTTATCTACATGTTATTAGATACTTAAATAGAATGAATTTTCCTTTGTTTAAAATAGAATTAATGCATGCATAGAATTTTAAATTATTCAAAAAGTGCAGAAGAACAAAAATAAAAGTAAAATCACCCTCCACTGCATCACCAACTGCTCTCCCTGGAGACAGTCACTGTCAGTATTCTCTCTTCTTAGTTTTTCTAGTATTGTTATAATTTTATGTAACATACTTAGGTCCCTACTTTTGGTTTATTGACTCTTAAAAGAAGCTATTATTTCTCAGGTATGAGGACTGAGGAGTTTACTCACATTACCCCCCTTTCTTCCCCTTCCACCTACCAATTTTTAGCTTGATTATTTTTGGGTCTTCTATTGGTTGTCTCTGTGAACTTAAGTAATATAACTAAGTTCTATTTATTTCATGGTTTATCACCTTTAGACATCTACAGACTCTCCTATAAAGGAAATGACACCAGTATACTTTTTCACCTCCAAATTTTTCTTTCCTCTTAACTACTTTTATACTAAATTTATTATATCTACATTCTCTTCTGTAATTATAAAGGCATAGTATGTGATTATGTAATAGATAAATTATTTTTAAAGGAAAAAAGCCAAGCAGAATTCATAATGTAATGATTATATAAGTATTATTCAATGTAGAATCAGGAAGTATGGGTTAAATCATACAGAAGGAAATGTTCTGTGCCACTAACATACTTCAGGTCAAGGAGAATCTTCAAAATGTCCCAGGTAGTAATAGATCCTCTCTTATCTGATATCTAATATTCTTTTCTTCTCCATCAATCTTTGCTACTTCTGCTGCTGCTATACCTTAGATCCCATTGCACACTTTCCCTCAAATTTCTGTTCTAGTTTGGTTTAAGATCCCACCTCAAGTACTATTTTTACAATGAGTGTGAAGGCAGTAAAGTGTTTGAATTTTTGCTTATCCAAAAGTATCTGTATTTTGCCTTTACATTTGACTGATGGTTTGGCTGAGTATAGAGTTATACACTGAAATCCTTTCCCTATGGAGTTTGAAGTTTTCATTTTCTTTTAATTCCCAAGGGATGCTGATAAGAATTCTGATACTACTCTGTCTTGCTCCTTTGTAAGTGGCCACCCCCCTGTCATTCTGACATCTACATATTCCTGTCACTGGAGTTTTCAGCTCTCATCTTGATGTCTCCAATTGTCATTTTTATTGGTTCTTCTCAGTATTCAGCACCTCTATAGGAGTCAAGATGATCTCAGTGAGAGATTACATGGTCTACTGGGTTGAACAAAGGATTTTCAGTCATATGAACTGAATTTAAATCTTTGTTTTTTTCTGATTTTAAATCTTGATTTTGCCAGTTCTGTCTGTCTGTGAAAGTTTGCAAAATACTACATCTTGATGTAGAGTCATTTTTTTTCTACTTGAAAGAGTGGTAACAATCACAGCCCAGCTCTTTCCTGCCATGAACCATCTACACTGAAAGGTTTTGTGAATAATTTTTAGGAGTAAAATAGTTTTGCAAATTGTAGAACTGTATTATTGAATATTGTTACAATAGGTGTGAACACAATGAAAATATATGGAGTCTCTTTAAAAAAAAACTTTTTCAACACAATTTTCTAATTTTATTTTTTATTAGTATGTAATTGTAGTATATAATGTTTTCATTCCTTGTGTGGAGTTTGTACCTGTACATAACACATCTTAATTCCTTTTCTCACCCCCTTTCCTTCCCCACTCTCACCCCTTCCTCCATCTCCTGATCCCCTTCCTTTTTGAGAAAGATCTATCTACTATTATCTATCTACTATTATCTATCTTTTAGTTTGCTCTTTAATTATAATTTGGTTGTACCATTTAAGAGAAACCATGTGATATTTAAGCTTGTGTGTATGATTTATTTCACTTAACATTATGGTCTCAAGATGCAACCATTTTCCTAAAAATGACTCAAGTTCATCTTTCTTTATGGCAGAGTTGTACACCATTATGTGTAAATATCACATTTTCTTTATTCATTCTTCTGTTGATGAACATATAAGCTGCTTCCAAGATTTTGCAATTATGAATTGTGTTGTTATAAACACTGGTATGCGTGTATCACTGTAATATGATGCCTTTAACTCTCTCAGGAAGATACCTAGAAGGGGAAGAGCTGGGTGAAATAGAATTTCTAGTTTTAGTTTTTTGAGGAATTGCCATAAGATTTCCATAGTGGTTATAGTAGTTTACATTCCCCACCAACGGTAGTGAAGGGTTCCTTTGTCTCTGCACCCTCACCTTGATTTCTTGGTGCCCATTTTTCTGGTGTAAGGTAAAATCCCAGTGTTCTTTCAATTGGCATTTCTCTAATGGCCAGTGATGTTGAGCATTTCTTTATGTATTTATTGGTCATTTCTACTTCTGTGAAGCATTTATTCATTTCACTTGGAGGCTTATTTTTGTACTTGCATGTTACCATTTGTCATTTTGTCTGGATACATGGATATTATAGTGGGGTCATTACTCAGGTAACCTTGTGAGCAAGCTTGCTAGTTAGGACAACTGGCCTCTTGATACTTGCTACACAGCTGTACAGAGCATCACTTTCTCTCAGCAACTCTCAAGGAAAGCACTTGAATATACTCGGGGCAGGGGCAAGCTGAGTGATAAATGATCTGTCCCTTCATCCTTCTTAGAAAAGGTTCTTAATATGTGGGAAGTAGAAATGACACACTGACTTACTGTATAGCTCCAAAGTTCAGCTCCAAGTCACAGAATAAGAAGAAATCATTTAAATTTTTGTCTGGGCCATGAATTTGAATGCTTCCAGAAATTCCATTATAATGGTTGATTGATTGTGTCAACTTGAGAAGTTTAGTTGAGAGAAATTGAACTAAACCCACTCAGCAATTCTACAGTCTAGGGTGAGGAAAACTCACCCTAGGGCAGCTCATCACCTGGATGGTATAAAGGGGAAATGAGGAAGGACGATCTGCTTCTGTTCTTTGCCTTCAGCTCCGACGTCATCTCCTAGCTTCCAGCTTAGACTCTTCGGCTTCCATCACAGACCTATTGGCCTCCTGATACAGACTTGCGCGGGACACTGCAGTGAGCTCCAGACCTTGGCCTGAATCCTTTGGCCTCAGTGTGCAGACGCCCTCTGCACTCATCCGAATCTATGGCTGACCATCGTAAGCCAATCTTGTAATTTTTTATACATTTATATATCTTGTGTTATATCTGTTTCTCTAGTAAAACACTGATACATCCATTCTGTCTGACCCAACACATATCTAAAACAAAATTTAGCTTTCTGAAGTATACTTCTACGAAGTATCAAATAATGATATAAGCTGGAAGGGGCAAGAATAACTAGAATTACAAAGTTTCAGATTTGGGAAGAATTTTCCAATCATAATCAGAGTCTTGTTTTACAAGTAAGGAAACTGACACCCTGGCTGGAGCAGGAAATTACTAAGGGTCAGGTGGATGGAAATAGATTCTAGGATTCCTAAGCCTTTTTCCCAATTATTTTATTCAGAACCAGTTCTCCTAGCAGTCTTGTGAGCTTTCCAATAGGTAATGAAGAGCAAATGGTTTCCTGCAACAAGAATTAAGGTGGAGGCCATACTGAGTTGCAGTAGGCAGGGAGCATCATCTCCAGAGCACTTCCCATTACAGACCCCATACAGCAGTCAAGTCACCATCTTTGCTCATGGTCCCGCCGAGGCTGTGGGAGGTAACAATTGTTGCCTACAATCTAGAGATCTAAGGAACTGAAGCTGAGGGAGTCAAAAAAGTGACACAACCTGCAAAGTTTGTTTTCGATGAAGGGGAGAGTCTAAAGCTGAATCTGAATCCAATTTTCATCGGGGGACTAATTCCCAAAATTAGGTTGGAAAGACAATCTAGGAATTCCAGTGTCCTTAAGATGCTGGTCTGTTCTGCTCTTTCCAATAAAAACACACTGAGATAAGACAGACAGAGAAAATGTTTTAAATTAACCAGTTCTGGGGATTAAGGTTGTTGCTCAGAGGTAGAGCATTGGCTTAGCATGTGTGAAGCCCTGGCTTCAATCTGCAGCACAGCAAAAATAAAAACTAAAAATAAATAAATAAGCAAATGAATAAATAAGTAAATAAATAAGCAGTTCTTGGCTCTTCAAAGGTATTTCATTTGGCTCGAATTTACTAGATCTTGGACCTTGGTCTCAGTTTTCTTTCTCCAATATAGAGATAGATAGATGATAGATAGATAGATAGATAGATAGATAGATAGATAGATAGATAGATAGATAGATAGATAGCGCCTGCCAAAAATCATGTACACAATTCAGGAAAAGAAAAATAGTACGATGTTTTGTCAACAGATGGTGTTACTCTTATATCAGAGACCCTAGAGGATGTTGTATATTGCAGAAAACCCACTACACTGCTTAGAGAAGAAATTGAAAATGCATGTGCAATCTCAATGACCAAGGTTAGCCAAGCAGAATTCCGCCATACTAATAAATGTCTGGAAGCTAATGGCCATGGCTTTGAGCACCTATTGTAATTGTAGAGGCCAAAGGTAACTTGTATCAATCTCATGATGTCTCAATAAATTTAAATTTACACAAGTTTTTCTTTTCCTGAAATGTGTATACTTTTTTTTGGCAGACTCTGTAAATTCATTTTACATGACATTTTGGAGCTCAGGGAGCTTGGAGTTCATAAGAGTTGGGCTGTGGTTTGCCTTGGTAAAAGCACTCCTGCAATTCAACTCTGGTACCCTTTCATCATGAGGTGTGACTTAATGTAGTGAAAAGATTGCCCAGAATGAGAAGACCCTGAGACCAAGGCATGAGACAAACCATGATGGAAAAGGCTCAGCATCCCCAGCCAAGAGAAAGCTCACTGATATCTGTGTTCACATGCCCGGAGAACCATTGCTGTGATTTGGATTGGTTTTGGTTTGTCCCCAACGGTTCATAGTTAGAAGCTTGGTCTCCAGTGGGAGATGATAGAACTTTTAAAAGGTGAGAGTCTAGTGGGAGTTCCTTGAACTCTTTGGGAAAGTTGTCTTAGGAAGAAATTAAGGTAACACTCATGGGAATCCCTGCATTCTCTTCAGGATGAATGTTTATGAATGACCCTGACCTCGGAATTTCTCTCTGGCTTACTGTTTATGTGATTACTTCCTCTCCCACCATTGTCCTCTGCCATGAGGTGATACAGCCAAGGAGATCCTCACCCGATCCTGCACCAAGCTGTTTGGACTTTCATCTTTCAAAACTCTAAGCTAAATAAACATGTTTTGTTCATAAAATGACCCTGCCTCAGGTATTTCATTACAGTAACAGAAAATTACTAAAATGCCTATGAAGGAGAGAACAGATTAGTTTTTTGTCATATGCCCTTAAAGGCTACTCAATCAACAGATGTAAATGATAGAGAACCACATATTGATTTACATTCAAAGTAATTTTCTAATAGTCGAACTTGACTATGTCAAGATGACATAGACCATCTTTAGGTGCTGAGTGAGCTCTGTTCTGGAAGACACCATGACCCCTACTTGGCAGAGAATTGTGGCAGAGCTCTGATGAGAATTGGACTGGATCTATCAGAATGTTTGTCCAACATGGACATAGTTTAGACATTTAATACCTTAGTCCAAAATAACACACCAAACCAAACACACACACACACACACACACACACATTTTATCTTTCCAATAAATAATACAAATATTTATTAAGCATTTCCTATGTATTTAAATATTATTTCCTTTAATCTTTAATGTCCTGTTGAAAAGATACTATGAAGGTGTTTTTCATAGATAATATGTGAATATTACAGGTTAAGTAACATGCTTAATTCGTTTTAACTAGTTAGTATGGGACCTATAATTTTAATCCAGATGTGAAATCTTAAACACTCTGTTCTTCTGCCTCTTTTCTTCATAAAGATTAATATATTCAAAGTGTCAAAAATAACCTGGTTCACACCCAAAATAACTCAGTGAGAGTTGGAGGGCTGTTAAAGATAAACTAAAGTAATATTATGATTTCTCTGTCATGGATAACTGACAGCTGTGTTCCATTTTGCCCAAGGAAGTAAAATACTCTTATTAGTGAGAAAGGAGCAGAGATTCACATCCCCTTAGGCAAAAAGCTTCCCAGTGTGAGTTGTTCCCTGTCATTTTCGATGGAGGAAGGTTCTTGATGTCAACCCAGTTTATGGGTGTCTCCTTGACATTCTTGTGCAGGAGTCAAGGTCAGGGAGAGAGTCAAGGAAAGAAGGCCAAGTCTGCTTTCTCCAGGAAGAAATTGTTTAAATTCAGAGCCAGACTTTTTGGGGCACAACTTCTGAACATTAGAGCTGCTTCAGCACCCCCTTGAAAAGTACCCACTTTAAGTCTGATTAGACTTGAAAAGATGAAACCAGAAAACAGAAACTCTCCCATGACTGCTCAACACAATAAGGAAAGAAAACACATAGAATTCTCAGATCATGAGGGGAGTTGGAGAGGTTCTTCTATCAGTTAGTTTATAGTCACCTTGAGATGACTTTTCAGACTTCAGATTTTTCAAATACTTAGTCATCTGCATTCTACCAGAGGCTTATAATTTTCTTTGCTTCTCTATGGAGGCCACTTATATGCACAGGATTCTTGAGGTTTCTTATTCCACAAAGACTCAGGAACACTGAAAATCACTTCTACTAATAAATTAGGTCATTTCCAAAAGTTTCCAAAGCAAAGTCATAGAAGGCAATTACAGTTTCAAATTTTGTCTTTATGAATAGTCTAGATGTTTCTTTAAAATAACCGACTGATCATATTTCTGCCCTTGTCCCAAGGACAAAGGGCATGGCAAAGAGGTCAGAGCAAACAAAAGCTGCCAAGATGCTTTGGAGAATATGAAAGCAGAGTGAAGATCTCGACAACTGAAGGGCCTGTGAGTTGGCAGGCTATGAGAAGGAAGCCAACCTGACTTGGGGAACATCTAGGAATCTCACCCCTAACTGAGACAAGGTGCTGGAAGCATGGACATTAGCTGGAAGCCAAAAGAGAATAGTTGGCACTGTAGTTCTCCTCCTTACTCCAGACAACCAGAAAGTCACCTAATGCCCCACATCACTGGAGACTTGAGGCTTGTTCTCTCAGGAAACACGAAGATTTAATTCCTCTTTTGGAGATACCAGAAATAGTGCAGGACTGGTATGAGATGTGTATCCCAAAAAGGGAGGACAGGAAAGGTCAGTGTACTGAACTAACAGATTTTTATCCCACCTTTTCAAGCCCTGCATTCAGACCCTGGTAGCTGGGGCCTTGACTTCAAGAGAGAATGTTTCCATCCATGGGGAAATTGGAGAGATTGAGAAGAAAGGCCTATGGATATTGATATGTGACTCTTCCTAATGAGAATTCCATACAAAATCCTGAGAGCATGTCTTGTCCACTTTTGTAGTCAGCTTTCCCACTGCTGGGGAAAAAAACCTTGACACTCACAAATTAAAGGAGCAGAGATTTATTTTGGCTCAGAGTTTCAGTGGGTTCAGTTCACCATCTGCCAGCACCAAGGCAGAAAATGTATGGGGAAGGGACTGGTGGAGAAAAGCTGCTCATACCATGTTGACCAGGAAGCAAAGAGAGAGGGAGTGAGAGATACAGAGAAAGAGAAGGAAGGAAAGAGCTTGGGATAAGAATACCCCCAGTTGGGCCAGTGAGATGGCTCAGCGGTGTAAGCACCTGCCTGGCAAGTGCGAGGGCCCGAGTTCGACTCCTGGAACCCACATATGAAAAAAAAAGGGCCGGTGATATTGCTCAGCGGCACGGGTGCCTGCTGGCATGTGAGGTCCTGAGGTCGACCCCCGGTACCCACCAAAAAAAAAAAAGAATACCCCCAGTGACCCGTCACTTCTGACCAGCTTTCACCTGAGAACAGCACATTTGGCTATGAACTCATCAGTGGATCAACCCACTGATGACTCTAAGTCCTCCATGATCCAATCACCTTCCAAAAGCTCCACCATTGAACACAAGACTTTTGGGGGACATTGTAGATCTAAACCATAACATCTACACTGATAGAACAGTATGAATATGTCACCAAGAACACCAGATATCTGAAAAGTTCTTCAAAAACAAGTACAAGGATTTTTTTTTTTTGTAGTAAGAGGATTTGCAACAAATAGAATTTAAAAACTAATTCAGAGGACATAGGGACAATAAAGGATTAAAATATTATAGTTTATAATTAACACCCCAGAGATTGAAAGCTGAAACAAGAATAAAAAGGAATACAGCACTCTCAAGACCAGAATGACCCTTTGGTAATTAAAAAAAAATATGCCTGAAATAAAATCCCAGTAAAAAAAATCACAAGATGAAATCAAAAGAATTTATCAGGAACAGGATAAAAAGATAGACAATGTGAAACTGGGAAGTAAAATAAATAAAAAATAATAGATAGAAAAATTAGGATCCTAGTACTGAGGGTTCTAGAAAGTAGAGCAAAAAAAAAAAAAAAGGATAGAGGAAATGATGACAGGTCTAATTCAAGCATTTAAAAATAAGAATTTTCAGATTGAAAACTTCCACTGAGTATTCAGCTGAATGAATTTAAAAAGACCCTTACTGTGCACATCATCATGGAATCTTAAAAAGCCAAGGAAAAATAGAGGATTCTAAATGAGAAAACCAGGTCCATACATAGGTCTGGTCATCAGAATGATTCTGGAAGCATAAGGATGCAAAGCTACATTTTTAAAATTATGAAAGAAAATGACTTCCAACTGTGATTTTTATTCTCGGCTAAAGAGGGAGATAAAGCTGGACCAACCCCAAAATATCCACCACATCTCTCTGGTTTCAGTGGTGCACATAAAATAGAAGTTCTCTTCTCTGTCCAGTAGCAGTGCAAATGTAGGTGGGTCCAGGAAGAAAGCCCAGCTCCACAAAGACAATGACAAACCAGATCCTTCTATCCAGTTGCTCTGCTCTCTCCTAGAGGCCATCCTAGCCCACATGTTCTAAGGTATCGTGTAAGTTCCAGCCCACGGGAAGGGGGAAAGAGGCTTCCTTTCAAGGATAGAAGCAGAAATTGCATACACTAATTCACAGCCCATGGTCATGACCTAGTCTTACTATGTTCATGGCTGCAAGCAAGGTGGGAAATATCGACTCTAGTGGGGAAGAAACATGCCTACCTGAAACTAGGGGTGCTGTCTCACTGATGAAAAGAAAATGTATGTAGGAGAGATTTAACTGTCTGTCACACCACCCAAACCACCAGTCAAAAGTGATGGTAAAAAGGAGACTGAGGTTGGGACAGAAGGGAAAGAGAGGGTAATAGGGAGGGTGGATATGATCAAAGTATGCATGTATGAAAACATTCACAAAGAAACACTTCATTTTGTACAATTAATTTGTGCTAATAATTTTTAAAAACATAAAAGTTAAAAGGCATAAGGGGCTAAAAAATAGGAGAAAATAAAGAAAAAGATGAGGGCAGGTAAATATATTCTTAGACATAGAGAGATTCAGAAATGTTAGTTCCTGGGAGATTTTTTTTTAAAAAGGAAACTTCTAGATTATATGCTGAATCAAACTGAGGGATAAATAAAAAAGGTAATGTGCTGTGGGACATAGAAAACAGGTGATGCAATATAGGGACATGGCTAAAAAAAAAAAAAAAAAACTAGGAATGAAGCTGCCCAAGAGGGATGGAGGAAACTAATTCATGTAGAACAGGAAGATAAAAGAAATTTTCAACTAGAATGGCTCTGATATGTTTACCATTATGAAAAAAATGAGTAAATGTGCTGATATTATTGGATCATTTGGGGAAAATAATGGGAGATACATGAAAAATAGGCAAAAGGAAAACAGGAGAAGATTAACTTCAGAAAAATTGCAGAGCTGTCCAAGAAAAAATTGCAGGGCCATGGTATGTTACTGACCCAATATCAAGTGATATTTACATTGTCGTAATAATCTAAACCTTAATAGGAAACAAGGAGATGGATATTTTTTAAACAAGAAGGGGAAAGAGAGATGGAGGGAGGGGAAATTAAGGGGAAATAAAAAGAATTAACATGTGTTATGTACATGTACCAATTCCCCACGATGAATGTAATCATTATGTACTAAAAACACTAACAAAAGTTAAAATTAAGAATATCTAAACCTTGACTAATGATCTAACCAAAATCTTTCCATGACTATCTTGGGAAATTGAAAGGAAAAGAAATAGGCTTTATGGGAGGAAAAGGACTTTCTCATCTTTAGTCAAAAGAAAATGTCTAAAACAGATAAATTAAGAAATATAAAACATATATTGCAGAAATAAATACAAATGCTGAGTACACAGCTATAAGAGGTAGTTGTGGAGACTGGAGCTGGGAGGTAGAGAGAACAAGAATTTTCTATTTCTGTATCTTAAGTAATAGTTGACTTCATGTACTTCAGTGCATATATATTCATAAACTAATTTTTAAATTAAAATTATTTCTGCTTAAAGGGAATTAAAGGCTCTTTCAGTGAAAATAAATCTTAGAATTCATATAGTCCAAACTTGACTAAACCAAAGAATCATTTTTACCTCTCTCACATAGTTACTGAGTATCTTTTAAAATACTTCTAGTGTCAGGAAACTCACTGCTTCTCTAGAAAGCCCAAATTCTCACATTTGTTTCTAATATTGAGCCAAATTTCCCCTTGTGGGATGTGTGCCTGTGACCTCCTTCCTCTGTTTCATGTCCTCTGAGGGGTCCTTCAGGTCTGGGGAAAAACTTCAGGGACAGCAAGCTCATCTCTCCTGAGGACAGCCTGTTCTTCCCCTGGAGGGAAATCAGTCACTTTGTGGCTTTCATTCACCTGTCCTTGATCTATCTCTCCATTCACTGTGGCCACTCAAGCCGAACTCAGCCCCCCTTCCCCAGAACATCCCAAGCATGACAGCCATAAGTCACACTGGCTGGGTCCTTTCACTGTCGTGGTATCTTCTGTGGTGCCCAGGATTGACTCCTGCATGAGGAAACAAATCAAAGTGTTCTAGACTTTCAGACAAGAGAGAATAGCTCAGCAGAGCAGTTGTACCAGTGGGGAAATCCATCCCCCTTTCCCCACGGATACACACATCTCTGAATTTCTTCAGAGGGAGAAATGAGACTTCACCCCAAGTTCTTGATGGTCCACACTGCCATGCGGTCATATTAACCTTAGTAAGGGTCACTTCATACTGCCGTGATGGGATACAGAAGAGATTAACTTCAGAGAATCATGTGGCCCACAGGCATGCCACTGCACAGAATCTGTATATTATGAGAGCCTTGGAGTAAAGAAGAGCAAAAGCTGTTCTAATATCTCCAAAAAGAGATTACATAGGCAGAAATAGAGGGTGAGTTTTGGTTAGCACAAGGTAGCAGAAGATCAGCACTCATGGACTGGCAGGAGGCCTCGTTAATCCTGGCTGTGACTCTCTCCTTTCGGACAAAATTAATGTCTTTCATGTAGCCGGGGGTCTATTTTTCTTTTTTAGCGGCAAACCAAGTGATAAGTTTTACTCACGCTTAATCCTAGGGTGCAACAGCACTCCAAAGACCTCTTGATATGCTCGTGGAGATGTGTTTTTCAGGGCATTGAATCACTCGGGTGTTGATTAATCCATGCTGTCCAACATTGTACGAGAACAGAAAACCATGTTCAACCTAACATCCAGCCATCACGATCCCTCCTTCTTCTAGGAAAAAGTACTTAGATCTGGTGAGGGGAAGTAGCTAGCTTAAAAGAAATGATGGATTGTCCAGCCTAGAAGCTAGATTTTTTGATTGCTAAAAGAAGACACTTTGGAGAGAACAGTCAAGGAATGGAAGTTGCACTGTTTGGAAAGTAAGAGAAGAATCCAAGAAAGAAGTTGCTGATAAAATTCTCACCTTTTATGACCTAAGTCTGAACTCACCCTATTTATAGAGATTGTTATCTCTGTGGGAGAAGTTCTTACTATACACTTTTTTTTTCTTTCTGGGAATGGAGGCCCCTTTATTGTTTGTACAGGAATATGGCCAGTTATATATACTGTGAATTATTTACCTTCTGATCCCCTCCCTGTATTCTGATGCCTGGAAATTCTTCCCTCTTTTCTAACTACCTAAATCTAGTATTGAAGGATTCACTTTAAGTTTCCCAAGAACCAAACAAATTTTCAATGGGCCATATGTTCTCTTGTAATATATTCAATTCACGTGGACCCTAGATAATATTACTTATTAGGCTAACTGTAGTAACAGGTAGACCCTAATATGTGTAATGGCTCAATTGTCATAAAAAATGGTTTCTTACTGAAGAAAGAGCACCAGTGGGTAAGAACTTCAGCTCCATGGCTTTTTCTGTGTAAGTCGTTCTCATACTCAAGCTGATGCTATCTTTAATCCAAGGGTCCCAAGCTGGTCCTGGGATCCACTTCCCTTCTTGCCAGACATGGAAAAGAGAATGAAGGAGTACTACACAGGAGAGTTTTATGAGACTGGCCTGGAAATGACACATATCGTTTCCCTTAACATTTTACTATCTAGAACTCACTAATACAACTACAATGAACAATAAGCTTGAGGGGACTGAGTGGGGCTGGGAAACATACCATAGTCCCTGGTTAGGCTACCGGTTTCCAGCCTTAATCTTACACTAAGGAAGAGAGATCATATATTTGGGTTACTTCCAGTCATGTTTATCAAATGGGCCTTTTATCAGTATCTTTGAACTCAGTCAAAGTAAAATAGAATGCTCTCAATGGATGGCACTTTACTTAAGTAGGACTTCTTTAAGCAATTCTAACTCATTCTGTTCTTATTAAAAAATAGTTACCATGCTGCACATCCAGCCAATTTTTATTTGACCCTTGTCCTTAGAATAATAGCATCCATTTTTTTTTACTCATTAACATTTTCTGCTGAAAACTTATTGCCCACTTATGGGTTAATCTTTATATGAGATACTGGGAATATATCACTAAACAGAACAGACAAGTCTTTCACTTGCATTTCCTCAGATTCTAATGATGGATGGGGGGAAATAGGCAAAAAAGCTGATTTTTAAAAACTAGGTAGTAACAAGTACTAGAAGTAAAGTAAAGCAGGGCAATAAGAAAAAGAATGGCTGGCAGCGATGTAGATTACGAGTTTAGGCATGTCTTTTGGAGGAAGTGGCATTTAAACTGAGACCTCAGTGACAAGGCTAAGCCAGACACTGTGAGATCCTGAGTCCAAACTTTTCCGGCTGAGGTGGTGATGAGCTTGACTATGAGAGAGAGACACGGGGAGTATGGCTGCAGAGCTGTGAAAGGAGGATGTGATAGGAGTTGAGGTCAGACTGTTGACTGGGAAGAAGGTAGCACCGTACGTTGGAGGCCATGGCATGGAGCGTTAATTTTATTCAAAGGCCATTAGCAAACAGATTTGAAGCTGACTCTCTTTTCCATTTGTGGTTGTTGTGAAATGTACTCTGACTGCTGGGGCAAGAGTGGATTGAAGGAGTGTGGGGAGGCAAGGGTAATATGTAGGAGGCCTTAGTCGTGGTCCAAGATAAGATGATTGCAAGCTTGGAGTTAGTGGTAGTAGCCGAGATGATTGTCGTATGGAACTGATGAGAAGTTTGGAGGTTCTGCGGCCTGGACTGGCTGAAACATTTGCTGTGAGAGGAGTGGAAAAGTAAGGAGTCCAGAGCCTCTTACATGTAACAAAACCACTGATGTTCATCGCCTTATTCAATCCTAGATACCTCTGAAGAAAGTTTCTTAGTCGGGACTGTTCCTGTTCCTTTAACATTCTGTTTCATTTGCCTGGACAAACCCTTTTTAATTATTTAATTTTTGCAAGAAAATGAAAACAGCCTCTGCCATTTACCTAAGAAAACCAATGGAGGGTGATAAATGCGATAATATTCCCTGTAACAAAATTTTAATAGGAACACAAGATGCTCTTCTGGCTAAGAGATATGTCCTCAGCATTTGAATTTAATCAGACCATAACATATTTCTCTGCCCTTTTACAATGATGACTAACTGTCTCCCAAGTGGGTGAGTTATATATTAGAAAAAAGAGGGAAAATTAAATCACTTGACTTAGGGTAGTTAATATCATTTAACTGAGTCTTAGCTGCATAGATCACAACTGAATATGCAGAGTACACCAGAGAGAATTTTTTGCATCAAAGGATGTGTCCTTCTCTGCTTTGTTGTCCCTTTGTTAGGAAAAGGTCTTCTGTTCATTGTGCTCTTTCCTGATTTGACTTATACTGCTGCAGACAAGAAGCTCAAAGGAGTAAATTCATGGTTTATATGATATCAGTTGTCATTTTCTGGTAGTGAGCTGATACTTTTGGCCCCAGACACCATGAAATTAGAGTTTTCAGTATACTACAGAGGAAAGTAGTACAATTCACACTTTCACATGTGAAAGTTTGGGCTAATGCAGATATATACTTCAACCTTGAATCTCCAAATTGTAAACATCCATATTTTTCAAGCACACATAAAACATTTACAAAGATTGACCCTCTACTTCTCTACAAACTGTATTTGAGCAAACATAAAAATCAAACCATGGTCCCTGATCATAGTGCATAAGTTAGAAATTAATTACCAAAGATAATTAAAACCCCACACATATTTAAAAATAAAAGAACATATATAAATAATTAATGGGTCAAATGAGGCATCAATATTGAACTTAGAAAATATTTGGCATCAACTGAACAAAACTGTGTCACAACTTTTGGGATGCAGCTAAAACAGAAGTTAGAAGGGGAAATTTTGGACTTAGAAATGTACATCATAGAAGAAAAAAGTATTATTTTAAATCCAATGCACTGAGACTATTTCTTATATGTCAGAAAAAAAAAAAGAGAAAATAAACCAATGAAGCAGGGGAGGACATTTAGGTCAGGATGGTAAATGGAAGTAGGGATGAAAGACCATCACCATGTAGGGCTGTCTGACCAGAGGCCCCTGTACACAGTGTGTGGAGTAACTGGATACACTGTGGAGAAAGACAGCTTAGGACATTCCTTCCACATAAAAAGTCAAAGTCCATATTCTGTAATATTATCTAATATGAAGTTACTAGTTTCCTCAAGAATGTCTTTTACAGATATGTTTATTTTCATTCTTTCCCTTCCAGATTTGTGGCTGAGCTTAGTTATTATATCATATTTCTTACATTTCTTGTAGCTTGGACTTTAAAGGGGTTTTCTTACATTAAAAAAAAAAAAGGAGGGCCGGTGAGATGGCTCAGCGGCTTAAGCGCCTGCCAGGCAAGCGCGAGGGCCCGAGTTCGACTCCCGGATCCCACATACGAAAAAGGGGCCGGTGATATCGCTCAGCGGCACGGGCGCCTGCTGGCGCGCGAGGTCCTGAGGTCGACCCCCCGGTACCCACAAAAAAAAAAAAAAAAAAGGAGATTGACTTTTTTGAAGACTTAAGGTTATTTCTATATAGTTAGCTTTCCTGTAGCTAGGCCAAAATGTCGAACATCCACAATTTAAAAGAAGAAAGGTTTAATTTGGCTCATGGATTTGGAGGATTCAGTCCATGACAGGCTGGATCCAAAGCAGAAACAGTATAGTGAATGTGCATGGTAGAGGAAAGCTGCTCAAACTATGGCAGCCAGAAAACAGAGAGAGAAAGGTGGAGGCAGCGAGGGTGATCCCCAGTGACACACCTCTTTCCACCAGGTCCCTCCTAGCAGCACATTTAGCCATAAACTCATCACAGCACCCTCTTCCAAAAGCCCCACCAGTGAATGCATGAGACTTTGGGGAATATGTGAGACTTTGGGTCTAAAACTTAACACTGTCCTTTGGAATATCCTATATCTAGGATTTTTCTGATTATTTGTAGTGTCAGTTAACTTCTTCTGTCCCCCATATTTTCTGTAAAATGGAAGTTAGGTATAGAGGGATAGATTATATTCAGATTAAACTCTTTGACACAAGAACATATCACCAGGAATTTTGTGAATTTGGCACTGCAGTACGTAGAGAGGCACTAATACCCAACTATTCTACTGTTAGTGATGCAAAGTTTGGCCACTTGGTCAATGTGTTGTTGTATATCAGGTCTTTTATTGTAATGGTATAATTTTCCATTTGAATTAGGCATGTGCATGGTGATATTTTGGCACTGTGAGAAAATCCTGTTCTCCAAAACTTTTCACCTAACTGTTTTAGCTTTCTTCAGTGGTTATTGCCTGAATAAAAGATTATATCTGAGTTTATAAATGATGATTTTCTACTTCTAACATTTCTGTATTAACTTTGGGACATTGGATGTGTTTCAAGGAGTTTGTTCTTTTTCTGCGTGCAGAATAGACCCAGTGAAGCTTTTATGTAGGGAAGATTGGAGAAAAAGGGAGAGTTGTAGGCTTTATGTGGAATTGGTACCAAGCTTTCACAGCTCCAATATTATTTCCTCATCTCTGAGGCTCCTTATGGCAATAGAGACTTTAGTCTGGAAACTCTTTCAAATTAAGTGAGACCTGTAAAGAACACAAGGGCCCTAGCACCCTGGCTATAGGCTTTCCCATGAGCAAATGTATTGACCTAATGTCCTTGTAGAAGATACACTGTATAATATATATATATATATACACACACACACTCACACACTATATAGTGATATATGATACGTACATGCATACCTATATCATACAAATACAAAGTGAAAGGAGACACACAAAAAAGAGAGCTTGAATATACAATAATATAGAATACTAATATTTATGACCCATAAATTCTACTTTTAAGAAGTTATCTTAAGGAAAATATCAAGAAAATGTGCAAGAACATGTCTGTAACATCTCAGTGAGGTTTTTAAAAAAATTATACAAAATATTAATGCCAAGCAGAAGATATTAGTTAATGAACAAATGTTTGTGCAGCTATACAATGGATAATATGAAGCTACTGAAAATGCTATGGAAAAAGTATATTTAATTTTTTGAGGGGGGTACTGGAAATTGAACTCAGGACCTCATGCTTGCCAGGCAGGTGCTGTGCTGCTTGCTGAGCTATATCTGGCCCCAAAGTATATTTAATGACAATAAAAATTTTCCACAATGGAAACTAGTAAATAAAAATAAGTACAAGAACACAGATCAATTCCCTTTCAGAAATTTCCAGGTCCTGTTAGCAGATGTTTTTGGTGGTTGGGGTTTCCAGGCTTTGTATCAAGATTGTTCAATTCAGGAAGGATATAAATAGAATTAATGTAAAAGGTACTGTCTATTCCTCTACCCAACAGCATCTCCACCACAATTATTTTTTATCAAAATGCCTTGTGCATGTCAACTTGGTTTCACCATTCCCCTCTCTCCTCCTATACTCTTCCTTCAAGCTCTACTCAAATTAACTTTACTGAGAAGGAATAATGAGTAGTAGAGAATCCTGGAGAACTCACCAGAGAGGCACAGGACAGGACGGACGTCCCGCAGCGCTCACACGTGCTTTCACGCGCGGTCTTCCTGCGCGATGGCACTTCGGTAGCCCTGCTTCCGTACTTGCCCCAGGCAGCCTCTTGCTTGCAGTCTTCTGCCTCCATGAGCATTTCTCTGAGGCCTCTTAATCTCTCCTCTTCTCAGGCGGAGCAATCCCCAGCTTCCGTGTCCTTTCCAAATCTTTACTATTGGCTTTCAATAGGTCTAAAAAAGCAAGAATGAAAGATTTTATCTACCTTCAGCAAAGATCCTTGAGTTATCTGGAGCTAAACTTTTATGTAAAATGTGATTATAAATAATAACAATTTTTCCCCAGCCAGCCATGTATTAATAAGTGTTCCATTGTTAATATGTGTTTCTTATGTAATAATATAAAACACAAAGAGAAAAAAAGCAGCCTTTTTCACAACTTAGTCTGGAGCAGGTGAACTGTCCAGGGTAGAGATGAGTGAGAACTGGAAGGCGGGGTCTGCTCAGAGAAGGACCAGGGTTCTTGTGATAAGGACAGGAACCCGAGACAGGGATCAAGGCAGAGACTCTGTTGCTGGAACTGAATTTGAGATGGGAAATTAAAGTTTCAGTTAAGATTCTTTAGTTTTGGGCCAGGGATATAGCTCAGTGGCACAAGCGCCTGCCTGGCAAGCACAAGGTCCTGAGTTGGATTCCCAGTACAAAAAAAAAAAAAAATTATATATATATATATATATATATATATATATATATATATATATATTCTTTTGTTTTAAACAGCAGAAAAACAAATTAAAACTTAAGCAAAACCTTTAGAATGTATTGGCTCATAGAAGAGAAGTGGCAAGTGTCATTTGAGACCCAAGGCTTTCAAATGTCATGAAAATTGTTTTTGTTTTTTTTTTTAATTTTTCTGTTCCCCTTCCCTATTTCAATGCCATTCTTAGGGAGACTATTCCCATAAAGTAGCCATATGGCTGTAAATCAGGTGGTGTGGTATCTTTTCCCTCCAGCACTTCCAGGAAAATGGGGTAGCTTGGGGCAGGTGTCTGCCCACGTGGAGGGGATTCGCACACCACTGGCTCATGCCTGGGTCATGTTTCACCCACAAACCCGAAGACTGAAGAAGAATGGTTGGATCTTTAAAGAAGAGCAGTATTTTGCCAGAAGACTCACGATGGGTATTGGGGGTTTACGTGGCAAATATTCCCCCTGTGAATCTGAAGGGCTGAGTGGAGCTCCAATCCACGGCCAGACTGTACTATGTAAGGCTTATTTCTCTTCAAGTTTCTTAGTGGATTTCAAGTGGCTCTGCTTTTAGGGGAAAGAAACACAGGATGCAGGCTCGTCCTGACAACTGAGAAACTGAAACTGACTTCAAAGCCAGAAACAGTATTATCTGCCCTCTATCTATGTAAGAAGCTTAGGGAGAGTATTAATGAAGCAATATTTGAATGTTACTGCTAAAATGGAACTCTTTTATATAAAGGTTTTGATTCCTAAACTGTCCCAAAAGAATTATCTTCAATATATAAATCTTTCAGACTAATAATATTAAAAGCCCCCATGAATACCGGTTTTCTAAAAGCTATAGCTTTTCCTACCAACCCCTGACTTTCTTAAATTACACGCCATTTTGATAAGGCAGGTAAACAAGTGGGACTGATAGGCGAAATTTTCCAGATGTACTTTAATTGAAATTTAGTTTTCCAAGCCATTTCCCTATTTCACAATTCACAATTAATTTTCTAGAAAATGTTATGCCACTTCAATCTCATTTGCAAGCCTCCTTGTTTGTGAGCTGTAATCATTTTATAAGAAAGGGAAGAGTAGTAAGAGGAATCGCACCTCCGAACCTGACAGCCTGAGATCAAACCCTCGCTTTACCACGCATCATGGCGTGACTGAGAATGTTTACATCTCTGACAGTTGGTTTCATCATCTGCCAAATGGAGATAGTGCTAAAGACCTGCAGGCTAGCGGCAAAGATCAAATGATAAAACCAAAATAAAATACTTAAAGAAGTCTCTGGTACATAGAAAACGGTCACTAACTTACTTCCCATCATCACCTTTGCTAACTTCTCCAAGCCAGGGATCATTCTCCTTTGTCTCTGTACTTGTGAGCTCTATATCCCAATGTAGAGAAAGCATCTTATGATTGTTAGCAATGCTGGAGAAACATTTTTAAAATCTGATTTTATTTCTTCTGTTAAAGAATAGCTATAAAATTCACTAGAGTCTATTCGTAAGTTATGTTCCAAGTAGGAAGATAGCTACTAGCTGAAGGGTACCAGGTGAACTGGGAGAAATTAAAGTGCCATTCCTGTATCCCTCCAGCTGTGATGGAGGTGGCCACTTCTTCCCACATGCTCCCTGGTGTTGTACCTCCAGAACAGGAGCTGACAAAATACAGCCTATGATCCAAATCCAGCCCACTTCCTGATTTTTTTTTTTTTTGGTACAGTCTGTATGGTATGAATGAGGCATCTACATCTTAAAATTACTGAAAAAAATCAAATGAATATTTCATAGCACATGAAAATGATAGGAAAGCCAAATTTCAGTGTCCATAAATTGAATTTATCACAACACGGCTGTACTACTTCATGTGTGGGTTGCCTAGAGCAGCTTTTGTGTTACAATGGTGGAATCAAGTAGTTGTGGCAAAGACTGGATGGTCAGGAAAGCTGAAAATACTTCCAACTTAGCTCTTTCCAGAAAGATTGCCAACCCCTGCTTTAGAACATCCATGATCAAATTCTATTGCACTTGTTTTCTTCTGCCAGTCTACAGTCCCCAGTGAGGATTGGGAATGATTCTCTTTCATCTTTGTATCTTTGGCACCTAGTACAGTGCCTGGTAAATAGGAAGGGTCTGTACATCTGTGGAGTTTCCCCTATATGAGTACCTCAAGTAAGGTGACTTCCTACTGCAATCCACAGTTCATGTAACTCAATGGCCCCAGCCTCCACCACTCTTTGTAACCTATGGTCTCTTAAAAGTCTGATAACTGTAGGTGTAGCCAGAGTCTGTTGAACTTTTCAGGTATCTAAAAGCTAAAAAGAAGGGACGTTGGAAGTTCCCCTTCTCTGTATGCTATTGCTTGAGGTAGTGCAATATGGGAAGGAGCACTGGTTTTGCAACTTTTCTAATGGAGTTGAGTCCTGGACTAATGACTTTTAAGTGTGACCTTGACAGTAAACCACCTAAGTGTCACTTTCTTCATCTATGGTGTGGTACAAAGGCAATTCTTACTCCATTACCTCCCTGGATCTCTGCTAACTTGGAAAATGTCTGCCTATGGGAGGACATGGGCTATGCCTGTGTACTTCAGCATTGTATGTCCTGGTTAGCAAATGCCTTGGTATGCTGGAAATCAGAGGTTCTCAGCTGTGGCTGCAAATTAGAATCACCTGTGGACCTTTAATAACCATCACCTCTGAGCCAACCCCAGACCAATCAGAGACCTGGGAAGAGGCCTACCATCATGGTTTTGTTTTCTAAGCTGTACATGTGATCCTGACAGTCAGCCAGTTTTGAAAGCCACGTTTGTGCAGAGTTCAATAAACAATCCATGTAGGAACTGAGAAGCTGAAGCTTCTTCCTCAGGCATTTTCCGCTGGAACAAAGAAGTCAGGATTTCTCTGGCAAGGGCACAATGCATTGTTCTCCCCGACCCTGATCAAATTGCTCTCTCTCGGGTTCACAGAGGTCTGATTGCAGCTGCTTCACCCTTCAGTGACTTGCATGGCTGATAATCCCTGGCTATTCATCAGACCCTTTCATGGCTCCTCCCTTTTGTGCTCCACTTTCTTTTCATATTGATCCTTGTCAGTTTTCCTCTTCTCTGTAATCTTCTTAGGCTTTGCTTCTTACTGCTGCTAAGTTCACCAGTAGCATTTTCTTACCTCCAATAACACCATGTACTTTCAACTCTTCCCATTTTTTTTTTATTACTGCTAAATTGGTTGTACCCTGTACTTCATATTGGGAAATAAATCTCTAGACTCTCTGTTCTTTACTATCAAAATAGTTGTCTCTGGGAGTAAGTGTTTGCAGAAAGTTTGAGCTGGTTGAAGAATTAAGAAATCTGATCTAGAGAAGGAAACTGAGGTCCAGAGAGAAAAGTAACCTGCCTGCTCAGAGTCACAGAAGGAATTTATGGCAGGGCTAGTACTGGTCACAGATTTTATCACATCCGGTTTATACTTTCTTCAGGCTGCCACCTTGGTAGCCAAGTTCCTAGCTTTAGGGGGCCACTCATTGCTTCTCTGTCTCTGGGTTGGCACCTTTCCAAGACCACACCTTGCCAGACTCTATTAATTTGATCACTCAAGGAGAAGGGAGTGTTGTTGGCGGTAGATACATACAGGTGTCAGAGACTGGCTGACCTCCTTGCATTAGTGGCACTTCAGATGCTCCAGTCCTGCATGCCTAAGCCTCCCGACATATAGTCTAGGAGCATCGGGTGGTGACAGATGTCATGGGGTAAGAAGGGCAGTGGAGAGCTTTTCTCTACAGCCACTTCTAGCTCCCCCCAACAATGACATGGTCATAAGGGCTGTCTACTTTTCTTGACTGCAGATCTATACCATACAATATAGTAACTGCTCACTACAATTACAATTAACTCAAGAAATTCAAATTCAAATTCCATTTCTCAGTTGCACCAGTCACATTTAAAGTCTTCAGTAGTTACTGAGTTGCTGTATTCAAGGCTTCCATGTTGGCTAGCATAGATATAAGACATTTTGACATGGATGAATGAAAATTCTATTCGATTGCAGCTCCAAGCACTTGGGTAAGATAATTTTGCCAATAGAATGAACGCCGTAGCTAAGGAGGGTTAAAAAGAAGCTGTGCTGTCCCCCTGAGGTCCTGGATTAAGATTCTGAAGCTGGGGATACAGCCATTTAGCACCCTCCCCACCCTTCCTGGTATCCCCGCTGTTTATCTTCCTACCAGACCACAAGCTACTTGGAAGCAGTGTCTGTCTTTGATTAATTTTATGTTCCCACAGAATTGTGAGCAGGGCCTGACACTTGACAGGCTCCAATGAATGTGCACTAAATACAAATTGTAATTTAATGTTCTTTCTCTAGTACTAGCAAGAAAACAGCTATATTCAATTCAGTGGTAAAAATCTGTTTTTTTTTAGTAGAAAGGAGCAAATGTTAAAACTGGCTGCTGATTTTAAGTGAGAATCATGTCAAATTCCTCTCTTTTTGGGGAGAAGGCTTTGAGTCTTTGGAGATGGAGTAATGGACACTGGGGCAGGAAGACTGAAGGACTGAACCCAGTGCCCAGCAAATACAAGTTCACAGATGTGGACACAACCTCTCCTTGGGGATTCCTTCCACTTCTTATGCAGCATTTGGGCATAGAGTTTGGACTGACAATTCTAGGCCTGCTGGCAATGAAGAGTGGTGTGAGAGGAGGCCTGGGGACCCAGGTTTGATCTTGGCTCCAACACTGATGAGCTGTTCTCTGAAACTCAGTGTTTTTCTGAAGTCCAGCCTATCTTCATAACTTCTATCCTGCCCAGTGCACAGGCAGGGCTGAGTGAGGCTAAAGAGGGACAAAGCCTGAGGAGAACCTTTGTGGCCTGCACTAAGTATCTTACAGTGAGGAGCAGTGGTCTAAATGGTAACTGCAGGCACATTTATCAGATGATGGCGATAGCCCTGGTGAAAAACATCTTCTGGAAATGCAATTCTTTGCCCTTGACAACTGGTACCGGTATCTGTACTTGCTAAGCAAGTGTCTTGTTGAATCTAATTCAACTCAAGATTTATTAAAATAATACCCAGCCACAAAAATCTCAGGCAAGTCAATACAAGTAGGTCCCAGAATAGGGCTTCATTTTACTTTTTAAGAATGCTTCTCCTTTAGTATACCTCCAAGAGATAATCATTTCCATTTTCCTTTGTTGGCATAAAAAAAAGACTGTATGAAAGTAGATAGGAAGGGATCAGTGAGAAAGAGGGTGGAAAGAATCAACCCACATTAGGAGCACATATGTGGGAGGCATTTAATATGCATCATCTCACTTTATCCTTCTAAAGGTGAGGTGAGGTAGGTGCCTAAGGTGACACAGCTGGTGTGTGACTCCTGCAAGACAAACCTGGATCTGTCTGACCTATCCATGTTGACCTCCAAGCCAATCAGAAACTGCTGGAGCAAAGCAGAATGTGGACCTATATTTTCTGGCTGCAAACCTTAATCTTTCCCCAGTGCCCTCTGGGTGCCTGAGCACTGCTTTGTGGTCTACAACTCATCCAAATCTCCCTGCTTTAAGAGATGGCTCACATCCATCAGTTCTCCACCAGGCATGTTATAGTGCATCTATGATGAGGCTAGAATTTCCTTCTTCCCTCTAGGAAAATCCAGCTAATTTGGGGAGCTTTCTCTGGTCTGATATAATCTTATTCAAACATCTTGATTCCTGTTTTGGATTATAACTTTGCTGATTATTCTATGTAGTTATGGCAACAAAGAAATGTTAATGTGCCCAAAGAATGCAGCCATCTTTTATATTATCTATTTAACTTTGCACAACCCCTAGCTAGTGCCATTTCCTCAGTATTTGGAGACTGACAACACACAGACCTAGCAATATTTTCCTTACTTAGTTTTTCAAACTAAAATCCCTGCCAGATATGCTTCATGATCAGAGAATCTTTTTAAATTCAATCTCCTCCTTTCCCTTCTTCTCCTTCTCTTCGCTCCCCCTCCTCTTCCCCTCCCCCTCCCCTCCTCCCCTCCCAAACAGATGTACTGATGACATCTGATTTTACTGACTAAGCAGGAAAAGCCAAGTGAAAATACTGAAAAATCTACTGGCTTCAACCCTATTGGCCAAAAGACATTGGTCATGACATTTAACCTCTCTGGACCTCAGTTTCTTCTATGTAGTGGGAATCATAGTGTTTATATTTGTTTTTCTCCTCAGGGATTAAGTTGGAGAGTACACTTGGCAGTATATGGAAGTCATGAAATTCTATCCAGTTACTATTATTTGGAGCAGTCCATTTCTTATTTGATGGTGGTAGAAGAGAAGATGCCAGATATGGGATTAAGATACAAAGACTTGATGGGTTTTTGTCCTCATCAACCAGAATGGTAATCTTTGATTCATTCTTCCATCTGTGATTAGCACATGGAGCCCAGGAGCAGAAGGCCTGCTTGGGTAGCCAGCCCTGGTGCCACCAGTCTGTTCTGGCCAAAGCTTCAGGGGACCTCATGTAGGCTACCACTCAGCTCCCAGCAGCCTTCAGCCTGCCAAAAAACACAACAAAATAAAAATGCAAGGTACTCTTTTTGACTCTGGACTCAGTCTCTCTCCACTCCACACACAGATCTCAGGGTCTTCTAAAGCACACTGACTCAGAGTTTACTTAGCTTGTCTCTACTTCTCTTTGGGAAAAAAAAGAAAAACAATTGCTGCATTTGCTGAGTTGCTTCCTCAACGCCATGCTTCCCTGCCTCTTCCAGAGGTTGCTGTTCATTTCACAGAGGCCTTTTAAGTGCTTCGAGCTTTTTTGTGTGTGTGCGTGTGGTGTGCATGTGTGCATGTGTGTATGTGTGTGTGTGAATGTGTAGGGTCAGCTCCATGATGTCAGCATCCCATGTTGGCCCTGCTCAAGTCAGTGCCTGGCACAGGGAGAGGACTAAATAGATAATTAGGAAACACATGAGTGACTTGTGTGTGAGAAAGGCTATAGAATGTAATAGTAAGAATTTCAGACTGTCAAACACGGCAGCTGAACTGTAGCATCCAGCAACAAACTTTACTCTCTGTGTGAAAGTAAACACAACCTAGAGAGCCTGGGTTTCTGAATCCATAGAATGGAGACAATGCCAGCTTTTCCTGTTTAGCTGAAAGAAACAGTGGGAGAGTGAAATGAAGAAAAGGATGATGAAATGGTTTTACAGGCTAACTTGGATGGGCTATAGTACTGTTGTTTAATCAAGCTGCATTGATTTTGGGGTGGCTATGGAGGTACTTTGTACAACTGTACTTTGTACATCTGTAACTAGTTGACCTTAAGTAAAAGAAGTGGCCCCTCTATAATGTGGCCACGTCTATAGAGAGTCCTTCCCGGTCCTCGTCGCGGTCTGGGAAGTTTATATTTGTAATCCCATAGAAAAGTTATTGGAATTTTAGCGATTTAATTCCAATCTACCACTTCCAATGCAATCCATGGCGAGAATAAAGACACTAAGACGTATCTGTAGTTGTGGGGAGCCAAGGGGATCCTAAGTCCAACCAGAGTAATGGTTACTGGAACAAAGGCCTCAATCCAGGGCTGAACCCAGGTTTTATTCATTCTCGAGGAGGGGAGTGGCTCAGGGATGAGTGACTGTGAGAGTGGTGGGAAGTACATGAGTACCATGAGCTGGACTAGGTAGGCGGTCTGAAATCACCTTTGCAATATGCAGAGGGACGGATATGCGAAGGACTAATCTGCATAACACATTTCAAGATAGTATCTAATGTTTTGGGGTCAGTGCTTCAGCTTTGATGTATAATCTTCTATGCCCTGGGAAGCCATAGCCTCTTTCTCAAGGCTCGATCCCAGCTGACAGCATGGAGCACGGCTCTCCATCCTGCCAGGCTCAACCATGTATTGGGAGCAAAGGGGCAGGGGAAACACAGGCCTGTCACCTTGCCTCAAAGACTTCATATCAGAACCTTGGCTAGACGGATTTGCATTGCTTAAAGCCAATTGACGAGATAAGGAAAAGTCCTAGCCAGCTCTGTACATATCAATACGTGGAAGTAGGGTCAGGTTCAGCCACGATGGAGATAATTGCTCTTCTTTTAAGGAGTGCTGTCCAAATGGTCCTCCACACATGTCCAATCAACTGAAAGTCTTTAGGAGCAAGCAACCAAGTTTTCCCAGGGAAGGCATTTCCAAGCATCAGCACTACAGGGCCAGGACCTGCCAGAGTCTACAGGCCGCTGGCCTGCTTCACAAAGTTTGGCCTTTCCAGTGCCATAATCAGCCAATATATGATTATAAGTAAGTCATATAATATATATAATTCATTTCAAGGGATGCATACATATATAGCACATGCATATTTTGTATGTGTGTATACATAAATATTCTCTGGAGAACACTGATACAGATGAAATAGTGCTGATCAATCGAGAACCTATAAAAGGAAGAACAGAGAGAAAATGGAGGAAGCCAGAGATTCTCTGCCTAAACCAAGGGAACTGGGAGATTGGGCGGGTGAGTCCGGTGGCATTTCTGTCTTCCTTGGAGATGAGCAGCAATGGGAGTGTCCCCGATGGTTTAAAGGTGCCACCTCCTCAGGTCTTGGCTGTGTAGGAAGCAGATTTTAACAAACGGTTTCCTAAGATGGGGAGGGGAGCATAGAGGGGTCAGCAACAACCAGCAGCTCCCGGTGCCCTAGCCCGGGAGGGACGGCATGGAGCTGTCCCTGTGGGCTTTCCGACTGACACCTTCTTAATTAGTATGGGCCCCCTCTGGAGCTGGGGCTCCTTTCATTAATGCTTTCATTAAAAGGTCTCCCCTAATCAGTCAGCTGTGGAGTGTGCTTCCAGGAAGAAGTTTCTTTGGCTTTGCAGCAGGCCTTGTACCTGAGAAAGAAGATGCCATAGCTGGGGAAGAGAGAGCAGAGGGGATCTTCCTGCAGACGCCTGGCCCTCCGTCCCTCCTGCCATTTCCCCTGCCCCTCTCTTCCCTCGCCACAGGCATTTTATGCGACAGACAAAAATTAAACCCTCTGTGGCACATCGGACCCACACTTTTTTTGTCAGTGAGAAGCAAAGTTTTGCAGAAGTCTCAGCCAACTCAGTAATGAGTCCATTTGGGACAGGGGCTGTTCTCTCTGGTGCTTCTTCCCTATGGTAAGAGCGGTGGCATTAATTATTCACCACATGTGTACACAACTCCTGCTCTGAAACTGGTGTCCACATCCACTATTTGCCCAGCACCTACTATGTACCGGTCACTGGACTTGGCACCGGGGTCACAGGTGATCAATTTGAAAGTAGAATCATATTTTACCCACCACAAAAAATGGTCATTTAAAACATTATGCTGGGAAAAGGCACTCTGGGAAGCTATGGGAGGGGATAGCAAACTGCCTGGGGAATTAGGGGATTAGAGAAGGTTCTTCAGGAGAAATGAGAGTATTGTAGGTCCTATAGAAGAAGAAAATAATCACATATTAGCAATATATATATAATATTATACTATACATACAGTTAAGAAAACTTTCAAGATATTCTTTTACTTCTCTATGGATCCCATGATGAAAAGTCCTTTGGGGTCTCTGGGTTTAGGGTGGAGTGTGTTATAGGACAGTGAAATAGTGATGCAGTGTCCATGGTGCCTGAGCATGACAGGCTTTTGCAAGGGGGTCTAAATTGACAGAAAGCTGCAGTAGAGACAGCTGTGGACTGGAGGTAGGGGGCCTCTGTGCTGGAACATACTCCGTTGAGAAGTCAGATTTGGCCTTGGACCAGACCTTTCTCCTTCTGGACTTCATTTCCTCCTTTGTTGAACTACTTCAGTTTTCTTCATTTAATATTGCATGCTTCCTTCCAGATGAGGGCAGAGATGGCTAACAAGGATGTGGTATCGAGAGAAGCAGAGCCGTGCCCACTGAAGCAGTTCTCCCCTGTCTCCCCAGCAGAACTCCAGCAGCATCTCTCTTTGCCTTTTGGGATCTATGAGCCAGTGCTACCACAGAATTCAACAAAGAATCTGATTATTCTTTTTAAAAAGATGAATAATATTTATTGAACGCTGTTTACCAACCTCCCTTTACAACAACCCCATGAGATAGGTACTTTGCCATCATCATTTTAGAGATGAATAAAATGAAGCATGAAAAGTCTGTGACTCAGCCAGGGTCATGCAATTATTAAGAGGCAAGATACAAAGCCAGACAGCATGGCTCCAAAGCCCAAGATAATAACCATTATGCTACACTGCTTTTTAAAAGCCCCACAAATGTGTTCCTTGACATTTGCTTAAGCAGATCAAGCTACAGCTTCAGCTCATTTATTCTTAAGCATATAACAAAATAACCAATTGAAGAATTAAATATGTCATCTTATAACCTAATTGCTGTCCTATAGAACAAAGTTATAATGGGGAGTTTGTTTTCCTGAATCTAGCTGCGCTATCTGAATCCCATTTCTTCTGGCCCTCTGCATAGGCCACAAACTTTATATTTTTCTTTGGTGAAGAGGAAGAAAAGCTGGTCCCCATGTTCATAATACTTGACATTTGGCCAACATTTACTAATCACTCAGCCTCCCCAAATCTAAGCAACAGCAGCAGAAAAGATCCAGGCACCTCAATATGTCAAAGAGCAGGGCAGGGCTCTGCACAGACTTGCTGTTCAGGGCAGGCAAAGAAGCTCTGAAAAAGGAAAATGTATAAGCCCCTGCAAAGCCTCAGCATCCAATTTCAGCTGAGCTCTCACAACTCATCACCGGTCATTTTTTATTAGTATATGTTTGCAATAAATAATAATTACGGGCCGGTGATATAAATCAGCGCATAAGCACCTGCCTGGCAAACGTGAGGTCCTGAGTTCGGTTCCCTGTACCCACATGAAGAAAATAATAATAATAATAATAATAATTACATTCTTCTCAGGAAATCAGTACATGTACATAGCGCAGCTCATCATTTCACTCCCCCTCTCCCTCCTTTTCCCTCTGTCCTCAGATCCCCTTCCCATCTCTGCAGAGCCTACCTCACTATTTCCTACCGTCTCTCTTTTATTTTGCTTTTTATTTATGTTTTGTGCTTCTCATATGAGAGAAACCATGCAGTATTTAACCTTCTGTGTCTGATTTGTTGCACTTAGATTATGATCTCAAGGTCCATCCATTTTTCTACAACTGACTCAAATTTATCCTTCTTTATGGCTGGGTATTATATATCGCATTTTCTTTATCCATTTATCTGTTGATGGGCTATAGGACACTTCCATAACTTAGCTACTGGGCTTCTGTAACCACAGACACATGCGTATCAGTCTTTTATTTCCTACTTTCAAATTCCCTTCTGGGATTCTGAGTCTCAAAACCCACTCTGACTCAGTTTCCCCAGAACTCAGCTTGTCTATTGATTGTCAGGGCCCTCTCTCTGCTCTGAGATTCCTCAGCTTCCTGTGACTCCAGGAAAACTCAGAGCTTTCCCCCCTTTTTCTCCTCATCCTTGCTTTTGAAATTTTCATTCTTTATAATACAGACACCCTTTTTCTGCCATCTGTATTTGTAACCTGTTGCCTGTGATTTCAGTGGCCTTTGCCAATCCATTCTGGTGCGTAACTGGGCTCTGTCCATATGGGAGAGCTGTCCTTGACCAGAGATATTTCTCCTCTCCAGAGAGTAGACGTGTTTCTCTGTACTTTTTACACCTCTGAGCATGTCCGAGACTTTTAGCACAATTCTGATACTGCCTGCACCTATCTGGTTTCCTGATTAGAAGTGAGATTGGCTTATTCATTTTTGTGTCCCTCTAGCCATTTGTGAAATGAGTTTGCTAACCAATGAAATTGAAAAGTGTTCAGTACAAGACATCTTTCCTTCTATAAAGCAGATTTTCTGGAGATCAGTTCTCAAAATTATTCTGAGATTTAGGGTGGGACTCAAGCAGACACAAACAGACACACACACACCAGCACATATTATCACTTCATAAATTCTAAAAATCTGATACTAAAATATTTGTGTGTGCATTGAATTCAAGTAGAAAGAAACAATAAATTCTGAGAACTTTTCTTTAAAAGTACACTTTATGCAAGGTCTTGCTTGTAAGATTTTTGTAGGTAGAGATGAGGTGCTAAGTGCAGTCATTCAGGTAGACAGAACAGCTTGACCTAAGGCATGGAGACATAAAAGTGTCTAGAGTATTAGACCAATAACAAGTAGTTAACATTCTGGTTTGTAGTATATATAATAGACAATAAAATTGTGGCCAGATTGTGGAAGATTTTGAATGCCTGGATTTACTCTGTGTTCCAGGGTTAATAGGAGTTTTATAGGGTAAAGGAGGGCAAGAAATGGCACCCTGAGAATTGGGTTTCTGGGAAAGCACTGTATAGGGTAATTTAGAACATAAATCTGGAAGGAGATTGACAAAATGAAGCCAATTCAGTGAAGATTTGGCAATGTCAGTAGGAATGGAGGCCAGAGGAAGACTAAAGTGATTTTGAAGATTGCCTCTGTCCCAGTTCATAGCCTGAGCTTGGAGTCTTAGAGTCCAGGGTAAGGATTTCACCTAACAGCCCTGATTAGTAGAAAACAACTCAGGTACTGGACCTGAGGATGGGTCAAGAGTATATACTTCTCTTTTAGAAGAAGCCCAATCCGTAGAGAACAGTAAATGAATAATGAAACATCTGTACAAAGAACATTGTATAGGTACTGCAAAGAATGAAGCAGCAAGTTAATATAGGAAAATGGATTAAGTGGGACACTTATAAGATAGGCCAGCCAGGGATATAGCTCAGTGATATAGTGCCTGCCTGGCAAGCATGAGATCATGAGTTCTATTCCTGGTACAGAAAAAAAAAAAAAAAGACCAAAATGATAAGTTGGAAATATTGAAACAGGAAAAGTGTTGGAGCAATACAGGAGAAAGTGATGGGGATTAAAGAGACGGAACTCTTTGGGTGAACATGCCCTGCATTTGCTAGAGGGATCACTTGTAACCTTTGGGGAGTGTCTGAGAGAAGGTGCTAGGGTCACCTATTAGAGCAGTGCTCCTGCACCAAAGACTGGAGAAGGAATGCTCAAACCGGAAAACTTCCAAGATGTGTGCCTAGTTAGTTTGATCAAATAATCATGAAGTACATGTAAGGCTTGAAAACAAACAGTTCCTACTTACCTCTGTTCAGGAATCTGCTACCTTACACATGAGATTGCAGCCATATTTCCCAAACACACCATTATGCCTCTATTGTTTTGTATATGCGGGTGTCACTGTTTGAACTGATTTTTTCCTATGTTACTCTGAAAAACTCGGACTTATGCTTCAGTGACCAAATGCAAAAAGAAAGAGAAAGGGAAGAAGTAATGGGGCATGAGGAAAAGAAAGAAGGAAAGAAGAAAATAAGAAAAGACCATCTCACCATAAACCAAACCAAAATCAAAAACAAAACAAAAACATCTTACACAAACACAAATCCCAGAATTCTAGTATAAATTCTGGAAGCATCCCTGGACAGACCACCTTTATTTTCTCATTACAAAACTTTAAATGCATAGAAAAATGTAAATACAAAGCAGTAAAAAACTGAGGTGACATCCTTTCAAGCCTTTTATATTTACAAACTCAATCGCTTTATATCCTCATGAGGGAGACTCTTCATAAACAAAACAGTGGAAAAGGATTGAAGTGTGGGTCAATGGTAGAATGCTCAAGAGCTTCTAGGTTTGATCTCAAGCACTGTAAATAAAAAAGAAAGATATAAATCCTCATCATCATTGTATTTTGCTAACAAGATCTTTTAAAAGTCATTTATTTAAAGTATTGATTTTGTTTTACCAAGTAGACATAATACCCCATATCATACATGGACACATGCACACATACACACGTGTACTCACACACACAAACTTTCCAAGTATCTTTCTGCACTGAATTTAAAGACAGAAACTTTGAGAAAGCAACGAAACTAGAAGCAATGTTTAATTAAACACACTAGGGTAATGCGGAGGGAACAAGGACCACATATGTGGAGCTAGGGATTGGTGATGACTGATGGCATCTTTGGAAGTATAAATGGATGGTAAAATTTTGGCTAGTCAAAACGGTACACATTGGGGAATTGTTGAGTGGGTCATATTGGCTTTCATTTAACTTTTGGTTCAGAGTATGTGTTCATAAAATTAGTAAGACAGTCAATTAACAAATAAACATAAGAAAACTTGAAATTGCTGGAAAATGTTAAGAAAAACATTAGACATTATACATAATTTAAAAACTTCAAATGAAATTTTGATATTCTATTTGAGTTTACATATTGATGAAGATTTTGAAAAATTCTAATACTCAAACACTCAAGTGCACTGATGGTGCTAATTAGACCCTTCTGGATGTCAATTTAATAATACATATCCTTTGATTAAAATTTACATGAAAATATAAACAGAGCTGTGTATAGTAATTCATGTATAAGGATTTTTATCATAGCACTATTTATGAACAAAAATTTGGAAATAACTCAGATGTTCCTAGACAACAAAAATATTAAATAAGTAAAGTATTTATATTAGTCACTTCTCTATAACTGGATCAAATTGCCTGACACCTTCAATTTAAAAAAAGAAAAGTTGGGCTGGTGAGATGGCTCAGCGGCGTAAGCGCCTGCCTTGCAAGCGCAAGGGCCCGAGTTCGGCTCCCAGATCCCACATACGGAAAAGGGGCCGGTGATATCGCTCAGCGGCACGGGTGCCTGTTGGCGCGCGAGGTCCTGAGGTCGACCCCCTGGTACCCACAAAAAATAAATAAATAAATAAATAAATAAATAAATAAATAAAAAATAAAAAAAGAAAAGTTTATTTTAGTTCACAGCTTCAGTGTGTCTAGTCCATGGTCACCCAGCGCCAAGGCAGAAATGGCATGGTAGAAGGGCCTAGTGGAGGGAAGCTGCTCACATCATGGTGAGCAGGAGATAGAGAAAGAAGGGAGGAGTCAGGGACAAGAATACACCTTTCCAAGTCATGGCCCCAGGGACCCACCTATTTTGACCAGCACCCCCGCCCCCCCGCCGACACAGAACATGAGACTTTTGGGGACATTTCATGTCTAAAGCATAATATTTTATTCCAAAAGAATTATATATAAATATCTTTATTCAAAATACATTTAGTCCACACCTAAGAGTCACCAAAGTCTTAACAGTTCCAGCATTTCTGTGAGCCATTTTAAAAATCAGAAATAAAGTTAAAGATTTCCAACATAGAATGGCACAGGGCAAACTCTTCTATTCCAAAAGAGAAGAAAAGGGTACAGAGAGAAATCAGACCCAAACAAGACTGAAAGTCAACAGGGAAAACATTAAATCCTGTAACTGAATGTCCAGTACCCATGGCAGCTTAGGGTAAGATGTTAGCTCCAAAGGGCTTGAGCAGCTTTGCCCCTGTGATCTTGCTGGTTGCAGCCCATATGGCTACTCTTTTGGGTTGGTTTGCTCACTGCCTGTGGCTTTTCTCAGCAGATGTTCCACATCCTCGGCATATCCAACTTCCTGGGGTGTCTCCACATCACCTTTAGCTCTATTCTCACCACTTCATGTATTGCCCTTTCATGGGCTCCTGGCAGAGACTGTGCCCCATCAGACATTTTTGTTTGGCCTATCAGATCTTCTTCTGAAATGTGGATGGAAGCCTCCATGAATCCATAACTCTTAAATTTGCATGCCTGAAAAACCAGTACCATGTGGATGACACCTAGGTCAGCCACCAGCTTGAGCACTATTTTGGAACACTTGGACTATGCCTGCAGCAGCCTCTGAGTGCCTGGATGGCTGGAACTTTGGGATACAGTTCCTTTGGCAGCTCTGAATGAGCAGACATCCCAGTGGCTCTGTTCCCAAATGGAAGATTTTTAGATTTTCACCCTTGCCCCTGCCCCTTGCCCTTGCCCCTTGCCCTTGCTAATTTCTGAGATGCCCTCATGTCATCTTTCTTTTTGTCCCCATAGAAAGTACTTGGCTTCTTTTTAAGGCTAGTCTTTTCAGCAATCATGCTCTCTTCTTCCTCAACTTTGCAGGCCCTTTATTTCTGATAAGACTGCAAACTTCAAATCATTCAGCTCTGCTGTTTGTTCCTAACTCTCACAGTAGATCTGGCTAAACCAGCCAGTAGTACCCATGCCAAAACCTGGATGTTGGGATGCCTTTTAATTTTCTCCATCAGATTAATTATTCCACCAGTTTTAGTCTCAGTCTCCTGCAAAGTATCAGCACATGGGCAAAATGTAGACTAATTTTCTGCCAGAAGTTAATAGCACACATATTCTCTAGTCTAGCTACAATTGTTGTTCCCAATGGAAACCTCCTGAGCCTGGACTTTACTGTTTGCATTTTTGTTAGCATTCTAGTCTTCTGAGCTCTGACCAGTATCATACATCAAGCACTGCTCACAACATTATAGGGTTTTTCCAGTTTGCAGCTCCAAACTTTTCTAAACTCCTCCTGTAAATCAGTTCCAAAAATTTCTAAACTGGATGTTCAAGTGCAGTCACAGCACCAATCTCAATCCCAGTACTGATTTCTGTATTAGTTACTTTCCCATCACAGGGACAAAATACCTGACACAACTTTAAGGAAGAGAAGTTTATTTGGCTCATAATTTCAGTAGGTTCAGTCTGTGGTTGGTTGATTCCAAGGCAGAAACAACATAGTTGAAGAGCTCAGTGGGGGAAAACTACTCACAACATGACAGCCAGGAAACAGTGAAAAGGGAAGAGCCAGGGAGAATACACCCTTACAGGTCACACTCCCAGTGACCTGCCTCTTTTACTGTGCTTTACCTCCTAATGTGAGACTTTTGGGGGACATTTTAAATCTAAACCATAACTGTATTAAAGCAAGGTTTTATGTTACTATAGACTGTTTTAGAGCATTTACTGATGTAATTAAATGTTCACAATGTAATGTGAAAAAAGGAAAATTTAAAATCTGTATTTGAATAATAATCTTGATTTTATAAAAAATAATAAAGTATTAATTTTACAGTTATATGCAAAACAGAAAAGTAAAGATGTATGTCTTATGCATAATTATAATATTCGTCTATGTTCTTTTATGTTTTCCAAATATTCTATTATTAAAATTCATTAATTCTACATTAAGAGGATTAAAACACTTATCTATCATTTACTTCATTCCCTCATCCAAAGGTCATTTTGTCCTTTGTGTCAGTTTTATAGTTTTACAAATTTCTAGTACTTTATATTTAACATTACATTTTAATTTTATTTATTTGTCTATGTATTTCCTCATCAAATATTTACTGGATGCATATCATGTCCCAGACTTTGGATTCAACAATGAACAAACAGAATCTTTGTTTCTGTGACTTATATGACCTAGGACACAGTTTATCTAAGTGAATATTTTAGGAACAGTTGAAAAGAGCAGCTATTTTGCCTTTTTAGGGTGGAATGTTCTAAAATATTCAATTCTTCTTTGTCCTTTTTGGCCTTTTGCTGACTTTTCCCATAAAATGGAGTGTTGGAGCATCCAAATATAATCACGAATTTGTCTACTTTTTTCACTTAATCAGTTTTTCTTTCATGCAATTTCAGGTTCTGATGTTAGGTACTTAGATTTTTTGGGATTGCTATAATTTCTTAGTGAATTGATCTTTTAATAATTATTTAGGGCCAGTGAGATAGCTCAGCTACATAAGTGCCTGCCTGGCAAGCGTGAGGTCCTGAGTTCGACTTCCAGTACCCACATAAAAATAATAATAATAATAATAATTATTATGTAGCATCCATTTTGAACCTGGTAATTTTCCTTACCCTAAAGTTACACTTGTCTAGTTTGGTACTGAAGTTTTCTTTTGATAACTGCTTGCATAGTTTATTTTCCCAACTTTTTACTTTTAACTTGCCAATATTATTTTAAGTAGGTTTCTTTTGGGTGGCACTTCCTGCATTTTTAATCTATTCTGACAACCTCTGTCTTTAAATTGGTATTTTTAGGACTGGTGGTATAACTCAGGGTTAGACTATTTGCCTAGCATATGTGAGGTCCTGGGCTCAATCCCTAGCACTGCAAAAATAATGAATAAACAAATTAATATTTTAGTCCATTCATATTTAATGTAATTAGTGATAACAGTTGGATTGAGGTCTATCAATTTCTTGTTTTTATTGTACTTTCTGTAGTCTCTTTCCTTTTTTTCTTGGTATTGCTTCTATTTAGCAATCCATTTAAATTCCACTATTGCTTTTTTATCATATGTTTATATTTTCTTTAAAATTGGTATATAAATATAGACATATAGAAGTTTATAGTTACATAGATTAGCTAAAATATAGATAGATAATCTTCTCAAAGGATAGATGAAATTAATATTTAACCACTTCAAGTAGAAGATAAAAATGTAACCACCATTATATAGGTCTTTTTTATCTCCCTTCTTTTATGTTGCATTTGTCATCTGGGTTATATCAGTATGCACTACAAACCTCACAAGACAGTGTTAAAATATTCACTTTCAATTATCATACACACAATAAAGAAGTTAAGAAGAAAAAATACTCTCCTATTTGCCAGATACTGACCATTTCTTTTGCTTTTTATTTGGAAAGGTCCAAGATTCCATCTGGAATCTTCCATCTGAAAATTTCTTTTCCACTGGAAAAACTTGCAGAGCAGGTCTACTGTGGATGAATCTTCTTAGTTCTCATTCTTCCGAGAATGTCTTAATTTGCCCTTTATTCATGATGGGAATTTTCAATGGACATAGAATTCTGTTTGAAAGGTCTTGTCTTTCAGTATTGAAAAGTGTTATTCCATTGCATTCTGTCTGCCCTTATCTCTGAGGAGAAATTTGCTACCATCAAATATGGCCCACTATCTTAACCTGTTGTTTTCTTCTCCGGCTGCTTTCGGGTTATTGCCTTTGCCCTCATTTTCTAAATTTATTATCATGTATCTGGACATATATTTCTTTGAGTTTATCCCATTGGGATGCATGTATCTGGACATATATTTCTTTGAGTTTATCCCATTGGGGTGCTTAACTTTTTGGATCTCTTTGAATTTACATAATTTTCATAATATTGAATAATTTGCATAATTTCTTCAAAAATGTTGTCTGTATCATGCTATTTCTCCTCTTGCTCAGTATCTTTGATAACATGATTATTATATTCTTTGGTATTGTCACAGACATCCTAAGGCTTTGTTCATTTTTTCAATCTTTTATGCCCTAAAGTCAGGTTAGATCATTTTTATTGATCTCTCTTTATGTTTAATGACCTTTCCTCCACCACCTCCATTCTGCTATCGAGAACATCCAATGTATTTTTTAAATTTTTCTTATTGTACTGTTTAGCTTTAAATTTTCTCCATGAGTCTTTTAATATCTTCTATTTTTTTTTGCTATGATCTCTACCTTTCATTTATTTCAATGTGATGAACATCTCTTTTTGGAGCATGGTTAAAATATCTTCTCTACTGTCTGATAACTCTAACATTGTGTCATCTCAGATTAGCATCAGTCTAATGTCTTTTCCCTTGCAAGTTGGAATTTTCAGTGGTAGTCTTTCTTACATTGAGCAATTTTAGATTGTATTCTGAACATATTGAATATTGTTGTGAGGCTCTTGGTCTTAAGTTTTGTGGCTATTATTGATAATGATGTTTTTAAGTAGATGACTAAGTTGGGTTTAGACCACAAGTTGGAGCTGGCTTTCTGAGCCCTGTGGTTCCAATGTCGATTCAGTTGTCAAAGCCATCGCAGTGCTCTTTGGAACTGTCCTGCTCATGTGCCACCCAGTGACTAGTATGGGACCTGGGCAGTGGTCTACCTTATAGATCAGTTTTCAATGCACATGGCATACTGTTTAAGTTCAGATATATTCATACGAAAGTTGAGGGTGAGCCCAGGAGTTAATACACAATATGATAACATTGATTTCCTCAGCTTCTTCACCTGCATAGTTTCCTTGGTACTTTCTAGCTCAGAGGGCCAACCCCCAACCCCCTCTCCTTGTCTTCTGGTCAAAACTGTGATTTTGAATTACACACTCTGCCTATGTTTCACTCTTTGTTATGCTTCTCAGGATAAATGGTGAAGACTGACAAAGGGGAAAAGAAACCCATGGGGATTCCTCCCATACTCTTGGCTCAGGGTTTAAAGTGTTTGTACTACTGGTATTGCTATTAGTTTTGCCATTGTCTTCTCTTTTGTTGCCACTGTTGCTATCGTGGATGTGGGGATAGAAAACAAAAACAAACAAACAAACAACAACAACAACAAAATAAGCCACAAACAACAACAGAACTCAAGGGAATTTTGACATGCTTCTTCTGTAGGGGTCAAATTTCATGCTCTTTTGATCAGAGGGATAGAGCTTCTCTCAGAGCTCTTTCTGTCTGCACTTGATGTGCACGTCTGTGTGTGGGGTTCCTATCAGGTCAGTGTTATCATGGTTCCCCACGCTGCCTGAAAGCATTTACTTTTCAGAGTCCTCAGACGGACGCTGTACGCATACTGTTTAGTATTCTTAGTTATTCTAATAACAGATAAGAAGATGTGTGTGACTTCAGTAGAGCTGCAACTTTTATTTCTTTAAGTTTACACTTATTTATCCATAAACTCTTCTTCTACCATGCTGATAAACTCTGAATCTACGTGGGTGAGTATTTATCTGTTTAGGCTTACCATCTTAACATAAAGTTTGGGGAAAAGTATGTCCTTAAGAAAAGTTCTAATTCAATTTCTTTCTGATTTTCCTACTTTTTCCTTGATGGATATAGGTTTTTAGTCATTTTGAATACCATAGTGCAACATAAAGCTCTTGCTAAAGCAAACTGTGACCCATATGCCCAAATGTATTAACCCAGGCTCCCCAATTCCTCCCTGGGAATAATTTAAGCAGCAGACACATGCATCCAGTCACTGTCCTCTAAACTTGTATAAGGCAAAAATACTATCAATTTATTAGTATGATTTGTAGGAGGCAAAAGTGGTATCAATTTACCAGTATTACTCATTTTAGCAACATAGCAGCTTCCTCTTATGGGCAATAAAATATGGTTTTCAATGCAAAGTGGTCCAAAAACTTATATAGATGAAATTTTTAAAAAGCATCCTGGCCTCCCTAAAGATAAAAGGAAATAGCTGCAAGTGTGAGTCATGAATTAATCATCCATTAGTGCAAGTTAGAAAGAAGCTGAACTAATAAAATCAAAATAATATGGTCATTAAAAGAAGCAATGAAAAATAGCATCTTAAGTGAGAGTTTCTCAAGGATAGAGCTGGAGTAAAGACACCCACTCCCAGATTTCTCAATTTTCATTTGGAGAACATTAAGGAAAACTTAGTGGAAGAATAATGATAAATTTAGATTCTATTTTCCTTTTCCCTAGTACCTCCTCCTCCACTTGAAGAAAATAAATAAATAAAAGAGATTCAGTTAATGGCCAACCTGTAGGCTTTTTGCAGTGGGTTTGGGGATATGTAGTAAAATAAGCATTAAGACCTCTCAACTGTTTACAAGCCTACCAGCCAAACTTCAGGAAACTAATTATTTGAACGCTTAGGTAGCAAAATTAGGATCATTTAGGGATTTTTTATTCTGCTTTTTTGCTTCTGGCTGTGATTTGTGATGTAAAAATGAGAAGGCTTCTTTAAAAAAAATATTTAAACACTCTCCCTTGCCAGCAAGACACTGCATAAATTGAATGTGAGAGACCTAAGAATGCCTCATTACCAAGAGTCTGAAGGCGCCTTGTAAAATTGTTACTGTAGATAATGGAGAAACACTGGAGAGAGAGCAATTATTTCTCCTGAAAACAAAACAAAAAATAAAGCCATAAGATTTTTCTTGGACTTTTTGAACCATAAGCATCGTTAGAAATATTTGGCTAGCTTCCTACATCTTGGACCCTTATGAGGTCATAAAGATAGTAATAACAGTTCTAAAACTATTGTGCTTTCTATCATTTTCTATCATCAGCTCTTTCAATTACATACAATGTAATTGTATGGTGAGACTATGTAACATACATGAAGAAAAAGATTTTTAAAAATGTTCTTCAGGGCCGGTGAGATGGCTCAGCGGCTTAAGCACCTGCTCGGCAAGCGCGAGGGCCCGAGTTCGACTCCCGGAACCCATATACGAAAAAAGGGGCCGGTGATATCGCTCAGTGGCACAGGCGCCTGCTGGCGCGCGAGGTCCTGAGGTCGACCCCCCGGTACCCACAAAAAAAAAAAAATAATAAAAATGTTCTTCAAACCATTCCAATGAGAACCTCAAACTATGTTATGTTTTACATAGCCCTGGAGAAACCATGCATACTCCTGCAATAAGGAGTCAGAAAAAGCCAGCTGAAATATTGAGTTTCCTTGCCTTTGACTGAAGTTATGTCGAATCGATTCAGTTATATTTACTAGGCAGATGTAGACCTTAAGTTCTGATTGGCAGTTCTACTTGCTATTAATGAATACGCACAGAAAATGATAATTAATAAATAGTGTGGTAGCAAAGTGGGAGCCCATAAGAGTGTAATAAAAGGTCTTCCTATAGGTAAAATGATCCAGAACCTACCAGCATCTGCTGCCTGGCTCAGCATACTTGGCAATAGCTAGCTCATCATTCTCTCGCTCTCTATATATGGAATCTGACTCATACCCAAGAGGTAACTCATCGTCCTTTCCTCCGTGAAGGAGTTCCAGTCTGGGGATGTGCTGACAGAAGTAATGGGTTACTGATTTTCATATTGCCACTGAATAATGATTACTTTCTTCTGTGTCCCCATCCTTATGGTAACAATGAAAAGATAAATTTTTGGACTAAATGGGTTTCAATTACCATTCTCAAAGTGACAATTATGCTTCTGGAGACTGTCAGTTCTCAAATAATAAAATCAGGACTCATCGACCATTAAACTAAAAGGAATGTTGACAATCTGTTAGTTAAAGTCTCCCTTCCCTGTACTCCTGACTCTGCCAGGTAAGAGAAGAGGTAGAGCATGAACTTTGGTACCCATGGTTGTCTTACTAGTTTCCTCTAGCTCCTCTCATAGAAAAGAAAGAATAGTGATATGTTTTTGTAGGGTTGGGATCAGTATTAAATGAAAAAGATATAAAAGTTTGGTAAATACCTGTTTTTACTCTGGGGTAAGTTCTCCCTCACTATGCCTGTAGCCTACCTATATATCTTGAACCTAGTATGGTTTGGTATCAAAAGAGGAGAAAATATTGTGTTTGGCTAACTCTAGATGGAGATGTATTTAGCCAGGTAAAAGCAGAATTACACTGAAATGTCCCATGACATATTCACTCATATATCACATAACAGTTTTGTGAATAAAACTTTTGGGAAATGCTAAGATAGCCTCCTCTATTGCCAGAATTCTTGCAAATGACTTGGTATTACCAACAGGAAATATCGTATGAAGTTCTTAAACTTACTTGACTCCAGAATTATATTTTCATGCAAAATATCTTATGGGACTAGAAATATGAAGAGTTAATATAGAAGAGATGATTGTATAAACTCAACATAGCATGACATTGTCTTGTTTGACTTCTATATGCCTGCCTCACAGAAACTTGATAGAAACCAATGTGCATTACATACATTGCTACATGAACCCTATATACTGCACGTATCTATGTAGCAACTTTCCATAGGTGACTGCTGACCTCTGCTAGAGGAAGAAGCTTCACAATCTCCCAAGTAGCCTCTTACATTTTGCATATCTCTTCTGGTTATAGAGGTCATTTTCATGTTGAGTGACCATCTATCTGCTTTTGATTCTTGTCTATTGGTCATTGCTGTTTCTGAGGCCATTTAGGATGTATCTAAGGTATTCAAACCGTAGTTTGTTATTACAGAACACAATCGAGCATACTAGTGTTCCACATTAGGACCAAGTCCTTCCATTCTATCCTAACCTCTTTAACTCTGGGTTCTAAGCTGTTACTCATCTTCCTTATGCCACCTCTCATAGAGCAGATTCAATTATCTTCTTTCCTTATTTAAAGAATTACTTGTGTGAGGCATTTTTCTAGTGCTGAAAGTAATGACAGCAATCAGACATGGTCCTGGCTTCCAAAAGGCTGACATTCTAGAAGTAGACAGACATACAAAACGGTCACTTATAAAGCACTAAGAGATCACAGAAAAATATTTGAGGTCCTATAGGAGGACAAAGGAAGAGCCATTATGTCTGCTTGGTAATATCAAGAGACATTTGATCTGTTTATCAAAAGAAATCTGGAGTTTTCCATGTTAGGAAGGTGGGGTATGGATATTTCAGCAATTGCTAATATCATGTGCAAAGACATAAAATTATATTAGCTGTATGTTGGGAATTACAAATTTTGATATGCCTAGAATATAGGCTGCATAGAATCATGATGCTGATGAAAAGAGGTAGGATGAGGAATAGATAAAACAGTCTTTGACCTAGTGGCTTTGCTGTGGTTTATATCTGGATATCCCTCCAAAGCCTCATGGGTTGAGAGGTGGGGCTTGAGAAAGATGACTGGATTGTCATGGTGCTGCAACTCGCTTGGTGTTGGGACGTAGCACTTGCTTGGAAAAGGCAGGTCACTGGTTGCTTGACCTGGAAGGGCCTGTCTTCCTTCCTGCCTTCTTTCACTTTGCCTTCCTACACCCATGGGGTGAGCAGCTTTACTCCACTCTTCCACCATGCCATTCTGCTTGGAACCAGTTGTCCATGGGCTGTAACCATGAGCCAAAATAAACCTCTCACCCTTAAATTATGGGTCTCAGGTACTGTGTCTCAGCGACAAGAAAGTGACTAAGACAGACTTCTAAAAGATATAACCTGAGTCATGAAGAACACCTGGCTATCTAGCAGACAGAACACGAGAAAGTTTCTAGATGGATAGAGGAACATTAGTCAAAGCACTGAATTTTAGAACACAACATGTCTAGATATACAGTGGGTGGTAGGGAAGAAACCCGAAGGATGAGGCTTCCGAGAGATGTAAGACCTGCTGAAAGAATGCAGAAATATGTTAGAGTGAAAAGTCCTAGAGTGGATTTTAAAACAGGAGAGCATGGTGAGGCTGAGTTTTAGAAGACTGGCTCAGAAGGAAGCATAGAAGGTTGCTTGGAGGGGAGCAACATGGAAGTTTTCACAGTAGTCTCAAAGGAAATGAACATCCCAATGAAGGCGGTAGCTTGGGCAGTTGGCAGGATCAGACAGCCAGCTTTTCTGCTGGCTGAATGAACGGAACCAGCTTTTCACTTCCATCCCCCAGTTGCTGACCTGAGGCTGCTAACTCTGAGCAGAAAGAACTTACCTTTCCCCAACTTCTAAAACTGTTTGCATATCTCCTATATTTGGTTCTTTTCTAAGTAATATGGGGCTTCATTTCCTTTTTAAAAACTCTGCCAAGTTGTTGCATGGAAATCACCTTTTTTTTTTTTTTTTTTTTTTTTGATACCAGGAATCAAAATTAGGGACTTGCGCTTGCTAGGCAGGTGCTTGTGCCACTGTGCTATATCCGTGGCTCAAAATCACCCTTTCAGGGCTGGTGAGATGGCTCAGCGGCATAAGCAGCTGCCTGGCAAGCGCGAGGTCCTGAGTTCGACTCCCAGTACCCACATACAAAAAAAGGGCTGGTGATATCGTTCAGCGGCACAGGAGCCTGCTGGCGCGCAAGGTCCTGAGGTCGACCCCCGGTACACACACACACACAAAGTCACCCTTTCTGATTAAAAAAAATGGGCAATAATGGTACATTTAAGCACTGGTAAAGTTGAAAAGCACATTCGTTTCAATAGGACATCCTTTATGTTTTCATAAAATTCCTTGTTATGTCTCCTAGATTTCCACATATAAAATTATCACAACCCCGGTCAACCAATAAATTCAGTTAAGCAGATTGCTTTGCTTAGAGCAATCCAAGATCTAACACTTCCTTCTTTGAACACTGCCATTTCCATGTCTGGCCCTGCCTCACTGGTCATAATGGTTTGTTTCATAGACAGAAATATTCTTGGTTATTGATTAGAAACCATTGTTCATTTTGAACAGAATCAGTATGAACCACAATCCTATAACCCTCTCCACCCAAAATGTCTCTCATAGAAGTTTTAGAAGTTTTCATCATCAATAATGAAGCTGGCAAATTACTTCCAACACTTGAAAAAAGGAATCAAATAGTAAGATCAATGAGACTGAACTCATCTATAATGTGTTGTTTTTAATCAGTTGCCAACTGAACTGCCAGACTTAATTGGTACAGTGTTTAAAATACACATTGCTGACAAGTAATGACAAAAATATATTCATTAATAAATGTGAAGCTAGATGCTTTCTCTCATGGCTTCATTTATTTCTTTCCAGTTCCTAGGCCTTTGTCCTCTTTTGTCTTATGTAGTCTGTGGCCTAAGGAGCATGTAATTCAGCCTGCAAACAAAAAGATTAGTCTGGCTTTTCTGTACAAAGGACATATAGATTCCCAGGAAATAGGTTCAATTTGTTGGCTTGAGGTCCTTGTCTGGATGACTTAAAGTGACTCAAAATTACCAAGCTATTTTCTCTGCATCAAATGACCAGAGGCATTATCATATTCCAGAAACTTAAAGTTTTATCTTAATTCTTCTATCAGTTGTACTGAGTATTAGGGAAAATCAAGTTCTGCAGAGTCTATTCAGTGAACATTTGTTGACTGCCAATTGTGACCCCAACAGCATGCAGGGCAAAATGGGATAGGAAGGAAAGATAAACAAAACCCCATGTCTACACAAGGAGTGTATAGCCTAGTAAAGAAGACTGACAAACACATACTCCTGACTGAAATCTACGGCAGTGTTAGGAAGGATGGGAGGGAGGGGAGAGTTAGTAGACATTTAAAAGGATGCATTCAACTGGCTTATGATCTATGATTGTTGGCTAAAATGTAGTAAACATTTCCATAAGTAGGCACTAATCTCTACATACAAAATTACATCTAAACCTTACAGCGACTCTCTGATATTAACATTGTTATCCTCACTTACAAATGAGAAAATTGAAGCTTGGAAAGCACAGAAAAGTTAGGTAGATTTGCCGAACAAACAATGATAGAATTGACATTTAAACCCAGTTATATCTGATTTTATAGCCTGTCCCCTTACCTGTAAAACTATGCTGCATACTGCATACTGGGCACTGGGGCAGAGAAAGAGGGATAAAACTTTGGATGAGGTTTCAAGGGAAAGCCAATGAAACAATGATAGCGTATCTGCTGCACAGGCAGTAAAACATTTATGTTCAGTTTTTATTGTGATGAGTTAGTCTCGGGTCAAGATCAGATGGTCAGTGCATGAAAATGGATGAATTCCCCTGAAAAACTAATGATCCTATTTGATTTAAATACAGTTGGTTGGGGGTAAATAGAAAGACCTTTAAAAGGTGACTTTTGTTGAAAATATATGACTTTGGAAAAAATTTAGTGTGTTCATTCATTCATTCATTCATAACAAACACGATGTGCCAGGCACTATTCTAACCCTTTTATAAATGAGGATTCATTTAATGTTTATATAGCCCCATGATACTAGTACTATACTCCCCCACTTCACAGGTGAGAAAACTAAGGCAAAGAGATGTTTGGCTACCTTCCCAAAGTCCCTCAGCTCATGAGTGTTGTTCATGGTATATGAAACCAAGCAGACCTGATGGTATGGTCTATGATCATATTCATTAAGAACACTCTGCCTCTGCTTCTAATTGGTAATTGAATGACCCAGGGCTACTGAAACTTCATTTGGAAATCAATCCCATCTCCAGTTTCTAGAACTAATCCTTTCCTTTTTGGGTTACCTTAAGGAAGCTTAGATCAGCAGCTCAAGCTTGTCCTGCTCTACCCGTGGGCTGCTTCATTTGGGGACTGGACCCTTCCTTTGCTTAAGTAACCAAGCCCTTTTACTGTTTTTCTCTTGAGAAACTTTTTCTTCTTATGTCCTCTTCCTCTGTGCTAGCAAGATGCTCTGCCTGTAATACTTCTCTAAGAATCAGGCCTGAAAGGCTCAGAGTCTGCCTGTTCTTTTCTATCTTCAACATGCCCTTGGGTTTGTGGTTCTGGTAAACCCTAGATAGGTAGGTTTATGTTACCCCTTTTAGAAGTGCCTGCTTGGGTCCAGGAACCCTCAGATCTCCAATCATTTCTTGCTCCATGTTCCATCATGATGTCTTGGCCAGCCTTGGGGCAATCCATGATCTCTTGTTGGCATTAACGCCAATTGTTGCTTGGATACCCTCTTGCTAGCTGTTACCATGCTTTCTGTACCACATCTTTTGAACTGAGCTGTTGCTTAGAGCTGATTATCTCCTACCCATCTCTCAGTGCCACCCAATGAATAAAGGTCAGGTTTCAGATTCATGTCAGTACCTCTTTGATGTACTACATTTTAAAATAAATGACACTGGAGAAAGAAAGTATAGGGGAGGAAGGAAGAAAAAGCGACGGAACAGAGAAGGAGGAAGGGAAGAGGAAGGAAATGAAATGAACAAGAGGAGAGAAGGATGAAGGGGACTACAGGAAGGAGATGAAACAAGAATGAGGGAGTATGAGGGAAAAAAGGGGAGAGAATGGGCAAAAAAAAGAGAGAATTCAGCTTTGCTTTTCTAAAAGTAAAATTGAAAATATAAAACCAAAACTCAACATTCTTATTTAGCAGACACAGACTTACCAATCACCCAACAGAGACAAAATAATCACAATGACTTCAAAAGTCTCACAAGTAAGTTTTAACACATTATGGAATTGTTTGCCATGCAGTTTCCAAGACTGGCTTGTAAGTGCTGTCACTTCAAGTTAGACTTCCTATTTTCTCCTCTCCCAAGTGAAATTTTCTTCTTCTGCTGGATTTTAGTGTCCTACTGGGGAAAGTGGTCTTATTTCCACTATTCTCACAAACTGTACTGTAACCAACACTTTGGTAAATAAAGGAAATAAAAACTGCCTGGGTAATGTGCATGCAATGCCAACACCAACAGGCATTTTGATGAAAAATCTTAATTAGTTAAGCCTGTTTATTGGTCCTTTTACTCATTTATTTGCTGAGCATCTCTGATGTAAGGCTGTACAGAAATGTGATGAGATAATTTAGCCTGCATTTAGATGTGATATGTGCCCCCAGAGAAGCTTCAGGTCATTTCAGGATAGAGACATGTGTAAAAGTAATTATACAAGAAGCGATAAAATAAGAAAGAGATATGGCTGTTTTATTTTTTTTATTTTATGGAAAGGTAAAACAATGTTTCATAACAAGATGATAGGAGAATAACAATAGTTAATACATTGCATATTATTATCTTTAAAGTAGTTACTCAGAGTACAAAGATATGGGCATAAAAAAATTCTCCAATCGATATTAGCAGAAACCTTCCTTTTCTGTGAACTAAGAGACACTAATAGTATAACTAATTTGCTTTTTTTTCCTACCTTTTCCCTTCCTTCCTTTCCTCTTTCCCCCATCCTAGTTCCTTCTTCCTTTTAAACAATTTCTTCACATTTCACAATATCTAATGTACATTTTAGACCTTATTTAAGGAAAATTGTTTTAGGCTAGGAATCAAGGTGACACTTGAGTGAAACTTCAAGTCCCCTGACATGGACAGAAGGCTATAAAACCATCAGGTGAAGGAGCACATGGAAGTATAAAGGTCCAGTAGTGAGGAAGAAAGCACGTGGTCAAGGCCAAGTGGACAGACTGGTTGGGAAGACAAACTAAAATTGCTACTTACTAATGGAAAGCTACCGTTTCATTTTCAGAAAAGTTGGGAGGGAAAGAGAGTTCAGAAGAGCGAGTTTTGGGGCTGGTGAGATAGCTCAGCGGCGTAAGCGCCTGTCTAGCAAGTGCAAGGTCCTGAGTTCGACTCCCTGTACCCACATACGAAAAAATGGCCAGTGATATCGCTCAGCGGCACGAGCACCTGTTGACGGGGGAGGTCCTGAGGTCGACCCCTGGTACTCACAAAAAAAAAAAAAAAGAGGGATTGATTTTAGCTTTATTAACAAAGCTGTTAGGAAATTTTAGAGTGGAGTATGGCTTGGTATAGCTCTATATTTATCTCTCTGCTTATATATAATTAGATTCCAGATTTTCTATCCTAGGATGTCTGGTACGTTTTTGGATTCCACTACTTATATGAGATAAGAGTCATACCTACTCAGGGGGTTTATTGAATATGATGGGTTCTCATTCCTTGACTGGGGGCCAAGGTACTTCTGAATGACAGTCTTCCAGGGCTTTAAGAGGATCCAACAAAGTGTGGATCTGTAGACTCTTCCCACAAATGTTTATTTAGCAACCATAAGCCTTCCATCCTGTGGATACACAGATGAATGCTACAGGTAAGGCGCTTATAGTTAGGACAAGAAGTGAAACAACATTATAAACTGCCCCATCCAATGACATGTTCAAGGTGTACATGCTGCTATAAGATACAGTAGAAGAAATGGTTACTTTTAGCTGGGGCAGTGTTATTGAGGAAGGCTTCATGAAGAAATGTCTATTGAAACTTGCAGAAGATGCTGTGGTGGGCAGATGTCTGGCTGCCCTCATGTAACACTGAGGATGGCCTGGATTATACAATGTCATGGAGATGCTCGGGCAGTTCAGGGGAGGTGTTGTCTGCTGCCTGGAATTATACAGGGATCTTTCTTAGAAAGGGGTTCCTGAGCACAGATGTCACCAAGTAGTGACAGCTATGAATTAGCTTCTTTTCAGTGTTCTAAATATGGATTTAAAAAAAAAACCCTTTAATTGTTAGTTTACATTTTAAAACTTTCATTATAAAGAATTTAAAACTTACACAAAAGAAGACAGAAGAGTAGAATAAACCTTCATGTACTCACTATCCAACTTCAGCTGCTATCGCCTCATGGCCAATTTTATTTTCTCTATTATACTTTTTCCTGTTCTAATGTTACTTTAAATAAATTCCAGCCATTAGATTATTTTCCCCATTGATATTTCAATATCTGTCCTACTTTTTCCTCTTCTAATGTTACTTTAAATAAATTCCAGCCATTAGATTATTTTCTCCATTGATATTTCAGTATCTGTCTCTTATAGGTAAGAAATATTTTCTTAAGTCAATATTTTGCATTTTATTTTGTACTAAAACAATTTAAATTCTTTAAATGTTACTTTGTTTAAGCAACATATGATCATGGTAGACAAGTCAGAATAGAGATGGATTAAATAAATCAAATAACCATCCATATTCCTACTCCCTATAGACCACTATTGTTTTCATTTTGTCATAGAATATTCTAGGTATTTTTCTTGTGTATAAATTAGGGTGAGTTTATGCTTCACATAGCATATTAGAACCTGATTTTCCTCTTGCTAGTATAATTATACATATTCATGTCCCTAATATTATATGTAATGATTATGTAATACTTTAGTATGTGGGTGTGCCAAATTTATTCCAATATCCCATTACTGTATGTTGAGTTTGGTCCCTGAACTTTTTAAATTTGACTCTTTATCATGTCCCTCCACTCTGCACTGCTGCAGCACCCTGCAGTTTAAGAGCTTTGTTGCTCCATGCCTCCTGGGCTTATGTATTTGGAAAGCACTTCTTGTTCATCACACAGGCATAGTTATTCCTATTTTTAGTACTTAACACTTAAAAAGTTATTTTTTGGTATTTAGGTGGAATCAGTTACAATATTTATATTTTGACTTTTTCTCCAAAGTTCCTTTTAACAAGCTAGATTATCTTCATAGGGAGGAAAAATTGGAGAATGATTTTTCTTAAATTATGTTTGTGATGAGATGACCACAATGGTATAATGTATATGTCAAAGCTTAATTCTTTAGCATTTTGATGAACTTTAGTCCAGTTTCTCAGAAACAATTTTAAAAGTGGAAATTATATATATTATATATATATATATAAGTTAACACGGAGCCAACAAAATTTGTTCTTTCTTTATAATTATGTTCACGAAGAAACTGTTCTTACTGTTCTGAAATTGTGTGCATTTTAAAGCAATTTTATTGAGGTATGATTAACGTACCCACTTGAAGTGCTGTTTTGTTGATGTATTAGTCAGCTTTCCCAGTGCCCAGAGTTGCTGAGATACAATATTTAATACACACACAACTCAAGAAGGAAAAGTTTCATTTAGCTCATAGATTCAAGAGATTCCATCCTTGTTTTCAGGCTCCAACACAGAAACCTTATGGTAGAAGGGCATGGGGAAGAAAAGCTGCATAGTTAGTGGCAGCTGGGAAGCAGAGCAGGAGAACAGTGTCTGAAAGGAATGGCTGAGAAACCATATATAGTACTTAAGACCATGCCTCCATGACCCACCCAGACAAACCCAAGAGCTTGCTTGACTAATCTGCTAGGTATTTCTTAATGCAGTAAAATTGACCCATCGGGATTAATGGTCACCGTTGAATTTTTGTCCATGTACAGTACACACAGTATTGGTTAAACCATCACTACTGTCAAGATATGAAACACTTCCACCATCCCAAATTTTCCTTATACCCCTCTGTTCTGTATGTAATTATTTTTAACTAAAAATTTCTTAACTCAAAGAAATTTTAGGTCTATTAAAAAAGTTGTGAGCATTTTTCTAACAACTCTTGTGCAATCTTCAACCAGACTGACTCATTCACTCACTGTTAACATTTTGCCACAGTTGCTCACCTTCCTTCCCTCCTTCCATCCATCCCATGCCCAAATACATCACTCAGTTGGTCTTTTTAAAGAACAAAGACTTCATAATTACCAAATTTAGGAAATTTATCATTGATGAAATACACAGTTCATCATGAAGTTTCACTTACTTAACACTGTAGTTTATAGTAACCGATTTTTCTCCCAAGCCAGGATCCCACACTATGCCAACACTAGTGGCAGGATACCACACTTTCAATCTAGGATCCCACACTATGCCATAATAATAGCCCACAGTGATTACTATCCCACAGTAATCATGTCTTTTTAGTTGACTTTATTTTGAGGATTCTTTTCCTATTGTTTGTTTTTCTTGGCATTAACATTTTGAAATACACAGGCTTGTGTCATAGAATGTCCTTCCATTTGGGTTGGTTGGATTGTACCTTGCGATTTGAATGCACTGGGTATTTTTGGAGAGAATACTACATAAGCAGGAATCTGCCCTTGTGAGAGCATCACTTCAGTGTATAATTGATGTCAGTTTATTCCATTATCGGTGAGGTTGGCTTTACTAACTTGGTAGTGGCATTATTTGCCAGATTTCTCCACTGTAAAGATTCACTTTCTTCTTTTGTAATTAATAAATAATCTGTGAGTAGATTTTTTTTTTTTGTGGGTACCGGGGTTTCGACCTCAGGACCTCGCGCGCCAGCAGGCGCCCGTGTTGCTGAGCGATATCACCGGCCCCTTTTATTGTATGTGGGTTCCGGGAGTCGAACTCGGGCCCTCGCGCTTGCCGGGCAGGCGCTTAAGCCGCTGAGCCATCTCACCGGCCCTGTGAGTAGATATTTTGAGAAGGTATAGGCAACTTTATCCTAAGTCAAATTTTACCCATTGGTAAAATGGATTGAATGATGATTCTTATTTGACTCAATCATTAGACTCAGTCTGCAAAACAATGATTTTTCCAATTATCCCATTTCTTCTACATTTGTTGCCTGCCATGCTACAATAAAGAACACATAGTCTTTCTTCCTTCCTTCATTTTTTTTTCCTTTGTTTATTGGTTTGTGTATTTCTGTGGGTTCTTTTTTATTGAAAGTGCTCTAACCCATTCTTATCATTTTTCATTTTCAGGCTCTAGTTGTCCTAGTTTGGCTAATCGAAGTCCCACCACACTGGCTTCTGTTCACGTTCTCCTTTTGAGTACTTCACTGGATGAGATTCTCTGGGATCATCTTGTGCTTTTCCTGATTTCAGACATTTCTTCAAGAACCCCTTGTTCCTTTAAGTGATAAATATTAGTTAGAAACCCAAATCTCAGTGTCAGATAAACTCTGTCTTAACATTATCACTATACCATTATTACACTAAACATATCAACAATAATCCTTAATGTCATCAAGTACCCAGAGTACAAATGTCATCATTTTTTCTCAACCTACATTTTTCCCTTTGCGTGTGTGTGTGTGTGGGGGGTGTGGGTGTGTCTGTGTCTTTCAAGTCCTTTTAGCTTTATAGGTTTATTCTCTTTTTCTCTTTTCAGCCCTTGCCATTTATTTGTTGAAGAAATCGACTTGTTTCTTCTCTAACTTTTTAATAATCTAGAATTTTTCCTGGTCATATTCCTGTGATATATTTTAACATATCCCCCATCCACTATATTTTCTATATAAATTCATAGTTTAATCTAGACCATCTTATCAGATACGGAGCTTTCTGTTTCTCTTCCTCTTTTGAGCAGCGCTATATCATACGTGGAATCGTGTTCTATCCAGAGGCACATAATGTTGTTCATTTCTGTGATGTTTGAGGGTCAGTAATTCCTTAGCAGTTGCAAAATAGTAGTGTTCCATCATTTCTTCTTCATTTATTAGCTGGGATATTTCCATAAAGTGAACATTTTCTTTAGTTACCTATTGATAGAGTTTAAGAAGGGCAAGAAAAATATTTGAATTTCTCCAGTTTTCAAAGTAGAATATCTCATAGTTATTTATTTGTTTTATCCCTCAGTATACACAAAATATTATTAGCGTAACAATATTAGCAGTAGTACCACTAATATAATCACTGAATACAGTTTGAAATATTTTAGAGCTACTTTTTTCCTTAGTTTATCTTAGTTTATATCTCCTTTAGGGATAGACAATCAAATTTTTGTGTTTTAAAGTTTCTTGGAATAGTGTCTGTTTGCATAACTGTATCATCAATAGACACAGAGTACATTAAATTACTCCCATGTTTTCAATTCATAGGAATTTCTTGTTTAAATTAAATTTTATTTTAAAACCATTAATATACTGGTGCTTTTATAACTCCAAAGTCAAATCTGCAAATAAAGCATATTTAAAGGAGTATAGCTTCTAGCCCTATTTCTCCCCTAATACCACTTATTCTTATAGCTAATCTTTAAAAATTGTTTGTTTACATACAAATGGAAAATATTATCCAAGACCCTGGAAAAGATAGTAGTGGTAATAATACTAATAATAGTATTACTTTGAATTATAATCTCTTATATGTATGACATGTTACGATCTATACTTTTGCATTCCACACATTATATCGTTTTTATGATAGGTCTCAGGTCATAAATATTATTTACATTTTATAAATATTTTAATTGACTTGAGAATGGAAATCTATTGGCAAATTCATAAAAATAGTGAATCTCCCCTCCCCTTTTTACTGGGGATTAAAGCCAGGCCTTCATATTGATTTTTTTTTTTTTTTGAGACAGGGTCTTGTTCAGCATATAAATTGCCCAGGCTGGGCTCGAACATGTGATCTTCCTGTCTCCTGCCAGAGTATGTGTCACCATGCCTGGATAAACAGTGAATTTCTGAACACAATTTCATTTCTCATTTTCCTGATGCTCCGTCCAGTGTACTTATCACACTCTGGGTCCCACTATCTCTTCCGGTGTTAGCCCTTACTAAAATGGAAAGGAAATAGTTATTATTTTAGATTTGGACAAAAGTAATCTGAATTAAAATTTTACCAATTATTAGAAATGATGAATTCTTAGGAAAATTGTTTAATATCTCTGGTGTTCAGTTATTCACCTCTGTGCAAATGGGGACTGTCCAGGTTAATGAGGCTCTGTGACACCGTGGGCTGCATGAGACTGCACATGCCCCAGACTGCTGCAGCCAGGAAGGATTTCAGGAGGCAGAAGCAATTTGATAGACTGTAGTTCTGCCCAGTGGAGAATATATATTCAGCTCATATGTAACCTAAAGCTATTCTTTCTGCTAAAATGATGAGGGTCATAGCACTTTTCAAGCAGCAACTGGGCAGAGCTCATAGGATTCACAGTTCTAAGGATAGAGGGGCATAGAATCACTGTGCTTTGAAATCACCACTGTAAAATTATTCCCAGGTAAAGACCCACTATTGCCATGGATTTTACAAAATAAAAAATTAGAGAGATCAAAATTCCTAAATAATACTCCTGGTTGTGCAAATCTATAATGAAAACTTAGGACACTTTTGGCTAATCAGAACAAGTCTGCCCTTTGTGAAGAACTTGATCATTTCATTGCAGCACACGTGGGAGACACCAGAAGGATTAGCACAACATGAATTACTCCAGAAGCAGCAGAATCTTATTATTCTCTTATCCAAACTATTCTTTTATCCCAACTATTATTCATTTCTTGGGAACAAGGGAATGAAACACAAGTTCTAGAATTGTACTATATCCAAATTTGCATTTCAGGGAGCCACATAAAAAAAGTACATAGTTTTCATTTCTTTGAGTTTTTATTCAATCTTTACATTAGTCATTTTCCCATCCTTGAAACAAATACCCAACACCTGCAACTTAAAAGAGGAGAGGTCTATTTAGCTCACAGATTCCAGTGGGTTCAGTCCATGGTTAGCTATCTCCAAGGCAGAACTGACATGGCAGATGGGCATGGCAGAAGAAAGTTGCACAACCTGTGGCAGCCAGGAAGCAGAAAGAGAGGAGGAAGAGCCAGGGACAAGAACATTCTCTTCCAGATCAAGATTTCATTGACATACCTCCTCTGACCAGGCCCCACCTCTAAACATATAAGACTTCTTGTGGGACAACATAACAATTTTGTTCAAATTTCCCTTTGTATTTATAAAGTCCTGAGTTTAAAAGTCTTCTGGCCATGGGTATGAATATAAAAGCAAACTGAGTGGGCAGTCCACATTTGACTATTCTATTCAGACTCAGACCTTCATCAGGGCAAGATTAGATGGTGTCTTAGTTATTTTTCTCATTGCTGAGTCAAAATAACTAACACCCACAGTTAAAGAAGGAGAGGTTTATTTCAGCTCACAGTTTGTAGAGGTTTCAATACATAGTCGGCTGTCCCAAGACAGGGTGTCATGTCAAAGGGGCTTCACAGAGAAGAACAGTCCATGGCAAGCAAACAAGAGATAGAAGCAGCAGGGTATGGCAGCAGCCCTCTTTCTGTCTCTTATATTCTATCCAGGCTACCTCACCTTAGGCCAGGAAGCACTCATACCCAGGGTGGGGCACCCTTAATCCTAGCATTGCACCATTAATCCCAGCATCACATCTTTAATCCTAGTGTCACACATCATAAATCCAGTCACCTCCAAAAAGCCCCACCTATGACTGCATGAGGCTTTGGAGTCACATCTAGATACAGGCCATAATAGATGCCTATAGTAAGTTGACCAAGCCAGGACTCATTTCTGTCTTCCTGATACATTTCATTTTCTCTTCTTTTCTTCTATCCACCACAAAATAAAATGTTTTGGTGCTATTTTTTTTTTTTTTGGTCTTTTTTAGATAGAGGAGTGATATAGGGTAAAGGAACCACACCACATCTCCTTAAGTCAATGTTTCATAAAAATCTTGGTGCATGGGAACATAAATAGCAAGATTTGGCCATGAAGATTAAGACTATCATCCCAATAAATAATTCCTGTTATGTGTGGATAAATTTTTCTGGAGAGGGAAAAGATATGAAATAGATTTTATTTTATGTCCTATGATTGAAATAAAAGCCTTGAAATCTTTGAAAGTCAACATATCATTTTAGTTTTTCATTTTTCTGAACTGAAGAACAAAATGAATTGTATAGGGCAATCCTAACCTGGGCCTGATTTTAGGGCTAACAATATGCGGATATATACATTTGGAGTTAGACATCTGACTTTGCACAAAAAAATTGCTCTGAATCTCAATTTTGTCATCTTTAATATGAAATTGGTAATCCCAATCCAATTATTTTTGGTAAAAGTCATGTGCAATTAAGATCTAAAGGAAGTATATAAAATAAATTATTATATAAAAATAACTTTTGTTATTAGTTAAGCCAGTTTCATGAAGAGCCACATACATAGCTTCTGGAAAGCAAAGTTTCCTTGTGATTTTGTGGAAAAATGGCCATTTGACTGAAAAACTATTTCTTTTTCCTTTTCTTCCCTATTAGGAAGTTGATCTCATTGGGAGAAGCAATGCTTAGTTAAGATCTTGAAAGATTCCCTATTTCTTAAGAGCCATGTACAAATTCAGGTTGTCAAATCAAAGCTTTTACAGTACCATCCTCAGCTCTTTCTTCAAAACTTACACTAATTGTTTTCATTGCATTTAACTTAAAAGGTGAACTTACTGTGTATGTTCCCTGAGTATACCTCAGATGACTTTCTGTGTATTTTCTGACTCCTCTTTAATCAAGGACACCTTCCCATTAACTTTCCTTAATTATATTTCTACTTCTTTAAGGCCCATTTTAGGGATAATATTCTTTATGAGGCCAATTCAACTATTCCATTCCAGACCTAAATCTTAGAACCCTAAGGTCCTATTTTCTCCTTTTTCCCATACTTTTCCCACATCATCAAACTCTTCCTCGGATTCCAAGTGTCAACTTAGTGTTTCTGGTGTTTGACACTCACGTGAAGAAGCTCCAGAGCCATACTACGTGCACCGTGTGTCCCGCATGGCACCTGGCTTACCAAGAAAATACTGCGGGAAGAAGCATGGTGATTTATGCTATTAACTATGGGTTAACTTAAATAAGAAACACCTAGTTGATTGGTTTATCACAGTTCTGGACGTGTCTGGATGATTGATTTACTGAAGGCGGTGGATTAATAGATAGGAAATTTCAAATAGATATTATAAATTTTCGTAAAGATGGAAAGTAACACATAAACACAAGAAGGGAAAAAATAGAAGATTTTCAAACACCTAAATGGCATTTGTAAAGATGAAAACAATGTATCAAAAGTGAAAACCATACCAGATGGGATTTGTAACACTTTAGATACTGCAGAAAAAAGTAGTGAACTTAAACAGATAAGAAGAGAAACTACCCAAAATATAGTGCCTTTAGAAAAAAAAGACTAAAATAAATGGTCAGGGCCTCAGTGACTGTGAGATAACATAATATTATCTAACATACAAATTGGATTTCTAGAAAGAGAAGAAAAGTATAGAAGACATATGGAAAATATTTGAAGAAAGAATCACTGCAGTTCTTTTCCAAATTTGATGAAAATTGTCAAATCAAAGACTCTAGAGTATCAGTGAACACCAAGCAGAATATTGAACACACACACAGACACACAAAAATCATTATCAAATTCGTGAAAATTACAGAAAAAAATTTTAAATTTTAGCAGCCAAATAATATAGATATTAACAAAGACATGAAAGGCAGCACACTTCTCTTTGAAAGTGATATAAGCCAGCAGGTAGTGGATTCGGTTACAGAGATCAGCCTACACTTCTACGTCCAGAAATGGAGGCAAAAATGAAACTGTTTTCAGACAAATAAAAGTTAAGAGAACTGTACAGACCTTTGCACAAATTGTTGTCTTTCTCAAATGCTTCCCTCTTCCATTCATTTCATTCCATACTGACCTAGAATCTCTTCCTGATCTCTCAAGACTGGGTTACGGCCTCCTACCTTGTTCTTAACTCTCTGTAGTGGTAATCACACCATACTTACTTTTGCTTCCTTAAATGGAGACTACATTGAGGGCAAGTACTGCCCTTTGCTTAATGCAGGACCTGATACATTAGGTGAATGCTCAAAAGTACTTATGGAGGGCCGGTGAGGTGGCTCAGTGGCATAAGTGCCTGCCTGGCAAGCGCGAGGTCCTGAGTTCCACTCCTGGAACCTACATAAAGGAAAAAAAGGGCCAGTGATATTGCTCAGCAGCACAAGCACCTGCTGGCAAGCGTGAGGTCCTGAGGTTGACTCCTGGTACCCACATAAAAAAGAAGTGCTTATGGAAAGAATTATAGCTATTAATATTGATTATTAATTTAATGTCAATATTGATTTTCATAACTCCACTATTATACACAGCTAAGATAGATAGCTATTAATATACAGTCAGAGAGAAACTGGGCCAGCAAAAAAGCCAGCACAAAAATAGAGCTATCAGAATTATGACTGGAGGCAGACCTGAGGAGAGCCAGACTTCAGGACGAAAAAGCAGCCCTGCATGTCTCCCCTCCCTCGAGATAAACAGCAATTTGTGACTACAATGCAATGTATGCAATTAGCACCACCTAATCTGGTGGCTCCAGATAGGGAGTAACCAGAGCATACAGAGCCATACTCCGCTCCCTTTCCCAAAATGTCTTTGTTCTTTCTGCATACCCTTGCTGCATGACTCGTTTTCCTACAGGATCAATATTAGCTAAGTGACTATACTTGCAACCCTATAGGTTGCTTGCAGCTTGACTCACATTTTATTTAGGTTGTGATTTCGCTATATAAATTACTCCTGAAAAAGGGTCCCAGCGTCCACACACTTGGAAACCCTCTTGAAAATCCAGGAGCTATTCTCCTTTTCCTTATTTCCAATAAAACTCTCCTAACTTCTTTCCTGGGTGTGCGGTTCATTCTTCATCATTGTGAGACCACAAACTTGGCACATCTGACATCTAACAGGTTGGGACTTATAATTTTCCCGTATCACCACCACATCTATGACAATGCCTGATACATATTTATTACTCAACCCATTTAACTACACGAATGCAGCCATTTGCCACTTACCATGCGTCTTACTCTTGACACTCTCCCACCTGTCCTTTTTGCAGGACCATGAATCAAATCCAAGGCCTTGAGCATTCTATGGTAGTGCTCTACCACTAAACTATGTCCTCAGCTCTTTATTTTTATTTTGAGACAGAGTCTTACTAAGTTGCCCAGCCTAGCCTCTAACTTGTGATCCTCCTGCCTCAGTCTCCTAAGTAGCTGGAATTACAGGCCTGGGCTACCACTCCTGCCTGATAATGACTTTTTGTGAATGTGACCTCATTTATTCTTCCTAACCTCCACTCATGATGTATAATTTTTTATTATCCTCAATTAAAAGATAAATATATTAAGGCTAAGAAATATTTATTAGCTTTTTCAGGATCAAATTAATATCAGGAATTGTGTCTAAGCCCAGTGTCTCTTTCTGGATGAAGAAAATTCATAAGTCCAAAACAGAGGAAGACCAATTATGCAGATTTATTATTCTGTCCAGTCTGATCTTTATCAAATTTATTAAAGTAACCTAATGTCTTTGCTATATATTTCCCCAGTAAATAGTAACAGAAAAAGAAATGAGCAAAGAAACCTAAACACTATTAAAACAGAAGGACATTTATTTCCTGTGCGTATCTGTGAAGTCTATCAAAGTGGAATGTAATTCTGAGAAGAGACAAATTACAATTTTTGTATGATGGTCTTTATCTGCAAGCATTTGACGGCGACGGAGAGTGAACCAGGGCAATTGATGTAATATTACATCATTTCTTTGTCAGTACATCAGACTGGAAACAGGATGAAATGGATGATGATGGTGACTTTTGTCTCCTGATTGCTATGCAGAATGTTTCAAGTTAGGTAGAGTAGAATGAACACACAGCTTAAGTGGTTACATAGCTAATGTTATTGGAAAGCAGTTAAATAGATAATTCTGAATGAATATTTCTCACCTAAATATTGTCTTAAATATCACTCAAAGGGATTCTAGTTAAGGATTCCTTTGGGCAGAGACTCAATACGGGAAAATCCTAATGTAACACCCTCGGGAGACCACGTGATGGAGGGATAGCATTCTGGCTTTTGGGGTCCGCCTTCCCCCTGCTATTACTATCAAGAGGACAAAGACTATTGCAACACAACCAGGAAAGCTCTCTTTTCCTCTGCAAAATGAAGAGTAAGGCCACACCACAACCTTTAAGACCTGGCAAAATTACCACAGCTGTGGATCTGGGGTGATCCTGTCACTGCAGTAGGGGGACCTGTCCCTGGTTCCTCCCATCTGAATTCGCACACTCTACCTCCATATCTTCAGTGCTGTGTGGCCCAGAGGATAGGCAGAAGTTGGGTGGGGGGTTTGGGGGAATTATACTAATCAGCACAATCCTGATTATTCTTATTTCTCTCTACCTCTCCCAACATTCAATGTGGATCTCTGAAGTGTGTTATCAGAAACATTTCTGATCTTTCTTAAGCCACAATTTCGTCATCTGCAGAATGGAGATAAATAATATGTACCTCTACGTCTCCACTTCAGGTTTCCTTTGTTTTGCCTTAAATTACCAGTGAGGCTTTAGTGGAGGGAGGGGGTATATTCATGACGATGCTTGACCATCCCTTCCTACCAGCCCCCCCCCAAAAAAAACACATGTTGAAATTTAATCACCACTGTGATGGTATCAGGAGGTGGGTGTTTAAGAGGTGATTAAATAAGTGGTTACTGTCCTCACAGGGGGTTAAGTCTGTTAACTGCAGGAGTGGGTCAGTTGAAAAGGTGCACACAGCTTCCTCAGCTCTCTCTTGCTCCCACTTTCTTGTGTACATGTTCTTCACCAAGTGCAGCCCTTCATCATGTTAGTGCACAGCCGGAAGGACCTCGCCAGATACTAAATCACGATGCTGGACTTGCCACCTCCAGAACTGTGAGAGAAACTATTTTCTTCATAAATAACCCTGTCTCTTGGGCCAGTGAGATGGCTCAGTGGCATAAGCACCTGCCTTGCAAGCGCGAGGGCCCGAGTTCGACTCCCGGATCCCACATACGAAAAAGGGGCCGGTGATATCGCTCAACGGCACGGGTGCCTGTTGGCGCGCGAAGTCCTGAGGTCGACCCCCCGGTACCCACAAAAAAATAAAAAATAAAAAAAAATAAATAAAAAATAAATAACCCTGTCTCAGGTATTCTGTTGTAGAAACTTAAAATGGACTAAGACATCAACTGCACCTTTGCTTTTGCACAGTTGAAGAGGAAGTAAACTAACTACCATCCCATTACCAATGCATGTAGGCTTATACCTACACGGGGTTGCCTGCCTTTGGAGGGTTTCTCAGGCCTGAAGAAATAAACCCCTTTACATCTTCCTGATTCTACCACCTCTCAACAAATATGGTTCTTTCTGCAGAGCCTACTTTCTCTTTTGTACGTGAGTGTAGAGCAGTGTCTATTTAGAGCTCGGTTACCGTAGTGAGATGCTGTCTGTGTGAACTCCCACCCTTGAACTGCCTGTCCTGATCTAGAGACACATTTGGCCGGTGCTCTCAGTCGTGCTTCCTGCCACCAAGAAATCTCAAATAGCCGGGGTTAGAGGGTCTGATGATGATGTCAGCAGCGGTATCTCATTTCATGGAACAGTTAATTATAACATTCATTCAGAAAAATAAAGGGGCTTGTTGTCATAGTGATGGCTGACTCTTCAAGCACAACTCCAATTGGAACATCTGCCTGTACAGAGGCAACTCTCAATTTGTTTTGTGTGCTGTAAGAATGATTGAGACTGCGCTTCAGGGGAAAAAAATTGACATGGACAGCATTTCCCACACTTCTGCTATGTTATATCCTCTTTTGTACCACCATGGTTTTCACATGCTTTTTATTTCCTTTTCCAAGGTATCAATTTTCAGGTACTCAGCTATTTCCAGGGACCATTGGTGATACTGGCTTCTGGGAGCCTGAACATCTGAAGACCCTGAGGCCAGGAAGGGACATACTGCCCATGCAACCAAGCCGGGGGCCAGTAGGGCTATATCACAGTATGGTTAAGCTAGATCCAGCAGAGTCCCTGACTCAGATGTTTGAACTGAAAGATTTGGGAGAAAAGGGAGATAGAGGGTTCTTGTCTATCTGGTTTGTTTTCCTCTCTATTCTACCAATCTCAAGGTTCTAATAAACATGCTGTCAGATGAATAAGTGCCAGCTTATTTTCCTATCTTTATTTTAGGATGGAACAGCTCTGTAGAAGCTCTGATGTGTTTTATACCTTAAAAGCTGGAGGAAATTAAAGGGAAGAGGAGGTTAATAGGATTAGACAACATGTATGGGCCAGGTACTATCCTAAGCACTATTACATCTGTTTTCCTGTTTTCCTGTGGATGTTGTGGTATACGCCCATAGTCTCACCTACTTAAGGGTCTGAGGTAGAATGTCTTAATCACTGTCCTATCTCTGGAACAAGTACTTGACAACACAAGTTAAAGAAGGGGAGATTTATTTTGACTTGTAGTTTCATTCCATGGTTAGCAGGACCCAAAGCAGAAACAGGATGACAGAGGAGCATGGTGGAAAAAATGGTGTTTGACCCATGGCAGCCATAAAACAGAAAGAAAAATGAGATGCTGGAGGCAAGAATACACCCTTCAGGTCACATCACCAGTGACCTGCTCCCAACTGGGTCCCATCTCCTAACAGCACATTCTGCTACCGGATTCATCAATAGATGAGTCTACTGATGAGTATAACACCCCCATGATCCTGTCACCTTCTGGGGGGACATTTTAAATCTAAACCATGACACAGGAGGATCACAAGTTTGAGGCCTGCCTGGGCAGCATAAAAAATACAATTTCCCGTTTTCCACACCAAGAAGAAATCAGCCATTCCTGGAGTTACGTAGGCAGTAAGAGGGAAAGACCAGAATCCTCCCATAAATTCTTAAAACTACCTTTTCTTCAGGATTTTTAAGCTCATACCTGGCCTGGGTCTTTGTTTCCCTGCGTCTCCTGCCTTATCTCCATTCTGTCACCTTGAGACAATTAGAAGGAAAAGTATTTCCCAAACAGGTGGCAGCATCAATCCAGGGAAACAATAGGGACAGGAGCGTTATCCTGACAGAGAACTGGTTACTGGGCCGTATTGAGAGATAGGCTGCCAGATAGTTCTGCCCACACTATCTTCTTCTATTCATAAGGTATAAAAGAAAAATACTGGACCAAAAGTCTAGCAACATGAGTTTGAATTTTTAGTTTTATAATTCCTGGTTCTATGACCAAAAACAAGTCACTCTTTCTTTCCAAACAATTTTTTTTCCCTTATAAATTGAGGTATTGGCGCTGAGTCAGAAGGTGTCATGTGGGAGGTAGGTTGAAGCCATCACATCTGAGAATAATGCTAAGAAATCTGGGGAAGATGGGATAGAGCTGTATTCTTAAATCTTCCCATGAAAGAGATACAGCAAATAACTAATATATAAAAACTAAAATTCCACAAAATAGTATAGGGTCTATCCCCATGAATTCCAAAATATAAGCAGAATATGTACTATGTATGTCACAAGAGTTACGTTGTATCAGAAATTGTATAGGATAACTCAAAGGGAGTACAAAAGGACTTTTAAGAGCTCTGAAAGCCAAGGACTTATTGGATTGCCAATAACCACTCCCTGGAAAGCTTGTCCAGTTGTTTGAGGACAGTGATTGATCCTGAAAAGATTGTTTGCAGACTCAAATTCTCAGGTGGCTAAAAGGAGCTCATGGGAAGCTCAAATAGTGCCAGCACATTTGGGAACCCATAAACAACTGACATGCACCCACCAAGTAGCTCTTCTAAGAAAAAGCACAGAACTGGGTAGACACTGCTGGCATGGAATCTAAATTGAGCAGTATAGGGTCAATAGGAGCAAATGACCAAGAAATCTGAGCTAAAATCGAAGAAAGGGGAGAAAATCTGTAGATCTTACAATCTCCTCCTTCCCAAAGTCCTTTTCCCAAAAATAAGAGAGACCTCTAGAGCCAGGATGTTAGATAAATCCTCTTGACCGCTTTCTTTTCTGAAGATAGTGCTGTGGTTTCCAATCCAGTAGCAGTTAGCTTATTTGTCCCTATAAACTGAAATTTTAGTTACTTGGTCTTATTAGCCACATTTCAGATTCTTAGTAATCACACATGGTTAGTGGCTACTCTATTAGACAGTGCATAACATCTCCACCATTGTTACAAATAATATGGGACCGTACTGCTTATAACACAGGTAACATGAAAACAGAGGATTATTATGGTACAATCCTAACAAAGTCATAGGATGAAAGAAAATAAGGTCCAAAATAATCTAGCTATGGAACAGGTATTAGTAAACTTTTTCCTGTAAAGGTGGTATTTTGGACTTTTACAAGCCTAAAAGAGTATTTTATATAGCTAATAAAAATTTTTGGCATTAGGTGTCATCTGATGTCAGAACAACAGTTCTGCCAATGTAGAGCAAAATTGGCTATAGACAATAAGTAAAGAAATAAATGAGGCTGTATTCCAAGAAAACATTACTTACAGAACAGGTTGTGGGTTGGGTTTGGCCTTCCAGCTGTATTTTGTCAACTCTGCTATAAACTATAAAATTATGGCAAAAGGCCACATCCATAAAGAAAAAGAAAGTGATAACCTAACAATCAAAATTGGCTAAAACAAAAGAAAATGAGTCAAGTGCTTATCCTGTAAATATAGTGGGCATGGAGAACAGTCAGTAAAACTTACTATCTTAGGTGTCAAAGAACTCCTCAATAAATTTCAAAGAAGGGAAAAACATAAACAATATTTTCTGATCACAATATGTTAAAAATAAAAAATTTTAATTAAAAACAAGGCCCTCCTGTGTAGAGATTTTTAAAAGCACCATTGAATGATTCTTGGTTCGAAGCAGAGGTACACACCAAATTGTAGAATAGAATTTCTCAAAAAAGAAAAAAACAACGAATGTGACCATAGTACAAATCAAATATAGCTAACACAGTTACCAGAGGATATTTTACAGTATTAAATACTCATATAAATAAAAATTAAATAATATAATAAATTAATTAAATACTTAATTTTCGAGTGAAGTCTAAAAGAATTTTTAACAATAACAACAAGCCAAAAGAAAGAATTAATATAGATCGAAGTAGAAATCAGTGAGATGGAAAACAACAAATCAGCAGAAATGATAAATAAAGGTAAAATCTAGCTCTTTGGAAAATAATAAAATGTTTAAATCACTAGCTAAACTAATTTTTTTAAAATGAAAGTATAAATATGAAATAAAATTTGAAATAAGGTAAATAACAAACAAACCAGAAAAAAATTAAAAATGCATGAAACGGATTTATAAACACTATCTCAATACATTTGAACACTGATGACTAAATCATTTCCTAGAAATTATGCTTACAAATCCAATAGAGATAGAAAGACTAGAAAGGCCAACTACCACCAGTCAATAGAGAAAGAGTTTAAAGACACAAAATTCCAGGACCAGACACTAGCTATGCCATCCTTGAAGGTATGTTGGCTTCCACTGCACAACCCTCAAAGTTCCTAGGAAGACTTTTAAACTCAATGATCTCTATGCACCCACATTCTGAATTTTGTTTACTTGTGCGGTTATTAAATGCATTTTGTGAAATTAATGTTGGGTGGGGGTAGATGGCACAGTGATGATGGTGGGAGGGCGAGGTGAGGGCGGGAGAGGCTGCTTTTACCAAGCTCATAGAAGCCGGCAGCAAGCAGGAGCATCCTGACGTGGAGCGCCCCGCTGGGCGTCGCAGACCTGGGTTTGAAGCTGGCTTCTCCCAATTTACACCTTTATGACCTTGGGCAAGATATTTAACCTTTTTAAGTTTTACTTTCTTCACCTCTAAAATGACAATAATAAAAGTACCTAGATCAAGCAGCTGATGTGAGGATTAAACGTGAATAAATTGATAGTGTGTTTGGCTGAGCAATGTCATGGAGTAAACCCTCTGTGAACCTCAGCTGTTATCACCCTGACAGGGGTGAGAGTGAGAATAAGGTGGTGTCCTCAACACTTTTGCAAGCTCCACAGACTAGGAAAGCAAATTAAAATGTATGTTTGACCTCAAAATCTAATCCCTGTAAGCCAGAGGATATACTGTATCTGAAACATTCTGTTCTTGCCCCCAATTTTCTTAACTCAAGACATCTTCCTCCGGGAACATTGGATATGTATAGCAGGGTGAAACTGTGCATGTTGTTCTACTGTATTGCCAACCCCCATGGCCTTAAGACATGTATTTTTAAAAGGCGAAAATTCACAACAGTAGAAAAAGTAAAAGGAGACAAAAGTACCTGCAACAAAATTTTAGATGTTACAGTTTGGATCTTAGATATCCCCAAATGTCTATATGTTAAAGGTTTGGATGCAAGTGTGTGGCACTTTTGGGAAGTAGTAGAAACTTTAGAAAGTGGGCCACAATGGAAAGAATTTAGGTCACTGTGGTGTGTCTCAGAAGGGGATATTAAGACCCAGGGTCTCACCCTGTGCATCCCAGCTGGCATGAAGTGAGTAGCTTACTGCACCATGCACTCCTACCACGATGTAATGTGCTGCCACAGGCCCAAAGCACCAAAGCCAAGCACCCATGGACTGAAACCTTTGAAACCATGAGCGAAAATAAACTTTCCCTCCTTCTAAATTTATTTATTTCAGGCATTTGTCACAGTGATGGAAAGCTGGCTTACTCAGAAGGTAGAATGCATCTGAATACATTCTAACTAATTTAGTACTCAAGGAAAGCTGAATCTTAAACTAGGACTGGTAAAGATTAAAAACAACCTACCTACATGTAGAAACCCTGAAAATCTTACAAATTCCCTTCAAGTTCTTCAGGAATTGTAAGTGTACAGTCTTGCTTAGAAGTCAGTGTAAGATATCAGTAGAACCCCAGGTCTAATCCACTTCTGCCTTGCAGTCAGGTGAAGACCCACCCCATTCTGATAGAAGCCAAAAGAGTAGTTTCTGGATAGAATAAAATAGATGTCCATGGACTAGAGTTTGCCAGGCACAGTTCAGAATGGACTTCCACGCTGAAAACAGGGCCAACAAGTTAACGTAGGTTCTTCAACATTAAAGTCTTCAGAGAGCTTTGCTGACAGAGCTCTAATAGTACAAACAGACTGTCTTCTAGTGCAAAACTGGAGGATTCTTCTCCTTAAATATGGTCAGCACAAGAGGAAAGACTTTTAGACGCCAATATGAAATGACCCAAAGTCACCATTAGAGCCCTCAATCAACAAGCCCCATCCTTTGAGCCCAGAGCTTCTGATAAACTTTTTTTTATGTCATGATCTAGTTAGTTATTATGCTTCCAAGGGTCACTATTTCTAACTTCAAATACAGAAACCAAAACAAACACAAAATCACCATAGAGAACAAAGATATAATGTAAGTAGAAGACAACTTGAGTAGATCTTTAGAGAATGAAAAAAATAATATTGCATTCATGAGAAAAAAGAGGGTGCAATTAAAAAGCACATTCAGACAAATAAAGAATACTTAGAAATTAAATCTTTATAGCAGAAATATAAAAATCCAATAAAAGAAATAGAAGTTATGTGTCCAACTGTACACTATGAAATGGACAAAAATAACAAAAAATTAAGAAAGATGAAAAATAAAAGACTGGCCATTGAGTTTCAATGTCTAATGAGTAAGGCTCCTGAAAGAAGAGAAGAGACAGAAAGAAGGAAAAGCACTAGGAATAGGTCAGGAGTAATTTCCTCCACTCAGTGATACCAGTTTCCAGATTGAGAAGAATGCCAAAAGGATTATGAACAAATCCCAAACTGCATGGGAAATACTTCAAAGAATCAACAACTGGGATCTCATCTTATTAAAAAGCTTTTGCACATCAAAAGAAATCACCAACAGAGTGAAAAGACAACCCACAGACTGGGAAAAAATTTTAGCCAACTGTCCCTCAGACAAAGGACTCATATCTAGAACATATAAAGAATTGAAAATAATCAGACCCCCCTAATTCAAAGACCCAATCCAAAAATGGGCATCTGAGATGAATACGCACTTCTCAGATGAAGAAATACAAACAGCAAATAAATATATGAAAAAGTGTTCAATATCACTGGTCATTCGAGAGATGCAAATTAAAACAACACTGAGATTCCATATCACCCCAGAAAGAATGGCTATCATTAAGAAATCAACCAATTACAAATGCTAGAGGGGCTGTGGGGGAAAAAGAACCCTTCTCCACTGTTGGTGGGAGTGTAGACTGGTGCAACCACTGTGGAAATTGGTGTGGAGATTCCTCAAAATACTAGGATGAGAGGTCCCATTCAACTCAGCTATTCCCTTTTTGGGTATTTTCCCAGAAGAATTAAAAACATCATACCACAGAGATATATGTGCACCCATGTTTATAGCAGCACACTTTGTAATAGCTAAATCCTGGAAACAACCCAAATGCCCATCACCTGAGGAATGGATAAAAAAGATGTGGTATTTTTATACGATGGAGCACTACTCAGCTATCAAGAAGGATAAATTTGAGACTTTATAGGTAAATTGATGCAACTTGAGACCATACTCATAAGTGAAATAAATCAGACCCGCATGTGTAAACATCGTATTGTCTCCCTAGTATAAGAACCTGAAAGAGTAAATAAGATCCAAAATGTACAATAGATATTGGGAAATGGGAAGAAACTTTTCAAAAGGAAAGAGAAACTGGGATGGGGGAAAGGAGAAAAGAAGGAAGGGAAAAGAAAAAAAAGAAAAAATATATAAACAAGATAGTTAAGATAGTTATACTACGAATTTCTATTAGTTCATTAAAAAAAAAGGTTTGTCCTATTGTTTGATCAATTTTTCATGCCTATACCTTGTGATCTGAGCAACTACTTTGAAGATAACAATACGCAATATAATAACCATTGTTACTCTCCTACCATTTTTTGAAATTTTGTATCATTGTTTTTATTGTTTTTCTCTTTAAAATAAAAAAAATGCTGTTACAGGCTGAGGGAGGGAGGGAGGGAGGGAGGAAGGGGGGAAAAGAGGGAGGGAAAGAAATGAGTGGAAAAGAGAAAAAACCTCAATAACATACAAAGCATCATGAATTAGAAGAGTTCACTCAACATTCATGTCAGAAGCTAGAAAATCAAAGAAACCCATCAAAACTCTAAATGTTGAATATCATCACCAACCAAATCATCAATCAAATGTGAGAATAAAATAAAGACATCTTTCATATATGCAAGTTCTCAAATTTTTACCTGTTATATATATTTCCTAGAGAGTTCTGCTTTACCAAAGATATACTTTGCTTAAACCAGAGATAAAATAAAGAACCAGAAAGATGTGAATATAGAAAACAGAAAATCCAACATAAAAGAGAGATGAGGGAAGCTTAATGATGACAGAAAGGCAGACTATGCCTCCAACAAAAAGGTCAAAATTACTAGATTTAAGTAAAATAGAAGACTCAAGAAAGAATTCTTCAAAAAGATATAACTGATATAATGACTGATATTTTCTATCTGGACACTTGGCAGAGGTTTGGATGAATTAGGTCACCTACACAGAAAAATGTGCACATATAAATACAATACAACCATTAGCTATAGAGAAAACAAAGCATTATTCAAAATGGGAAAATGATCAGTTGAAATGATATGATTCGGCTGGGACTAATATTTGCAGTCATAATAATAACTACTGAATATTGATCTAGCCCAAATACTAACATAATTGTCATGAGAATATTTTGGCGTTCTGGAACAATGTGTATAAGTGAGAATGGAAGAGGAAGAAAACTAAAAATAAAAGAATTAATGGTATCTGAGAATAAATACCAAATAAAAGGTAAAGTGGTTGTGTAGGAGAGAACCATTGAGAGGAGAACCACTTCTTTCTGAAAAAATTATTTTGGGATCATCACTTTAAGTGTAAAATGTATAATTTTGATTGAAATAAGTATGAAAACTAAAAACAGGACAAGAATTCCTCAAATGAAACTTAAGTTCTCTGTGTGTGGACTTCACTTCTAATTCAGCAGGGTTTCTGGGAAATCCTGGATATGGTTCTTTTTTCTACCAATAACATTTTTTTTTTTTTCTTTTTTTTGGGGGAGGTACCAGGGGTCGACCTCAGGACCTCGCGCGCCAGCAGACGCCCGTGCCGCTGAGCGATATCACCGGCCCTTTTTCCGTATGTGGGTTCCGGGAGTCGAACTCGGGCCCTCGCGCTTGCAAGGTAGGCGCTTATGCCACTGAGCCATCTCACCGGCCCAACATTTTTAAAAAGAAAGAGTATGAGAGATGATGATTTTGCGGAGGTAAATGTACCTACCTAAGCATATTCTAATAATCAATGTTGAGGAACAATCACAATTTTATATATGAAAATGTCACATAATTTTTTTTCTGAATAATCCCCCCCTTTTTTCAAACACTCTGGAATTCCTAGGTAGCCACCTGTGGACGGGTGAATGCGTGGGGAGAAGCAGACTGCCCACAGACAAACATCTAGGCAACCAGCTGGGTAGAAGTTAACGAGGTGGTCATAGCCAGTTGTAGAAGAATGCAAATAACAGCAATAATAACTATGCACATGAGTGTAAAGCTTGTATTTTACCAAAGACTCATATCCTTTTAAAAATGCCTTGGGCCGGTGAGATGGCTCAGCGGCTTAAGCGCCTGCCGGGCAAGCGCGAGGGCCTGAGTTCGACTCCCGGAACCCACATATGAAAAAGGGGCCGGTGATATTGCTCAGCGGCACAGGCGCCTGCTGGTGCACGAGGTCCTGAGGTCGACCCCCCGGTACCCACAAAAAAAAAAAAAATGCCTTAACCATGGAGAGTAACATCATGTTTACTAAGACAGCTAATAGAAGGTAGGTATTCTGGCACAATAGCCTTCTCGGGGCTCCTGAACAAGAGTCAGGATCACCTGTATGAGAGAACCATCTTGGATGGTCCAGCCATTCCAACCAGACAATGCCAAACCCAGCTTCTACCTGACTGTAACTTTAGGAGAACCCAAGTGAGAATCACCAGGCTGATCTGAGGCAACACAGGAAACCATGAGAAGTAATAATTAATTTTTGTTTTTAGCCATTAAGTTCCTGGGTGGTTTGTTAATGAAGTAATAAACAACCAGAATAGGGATGATCTACACCAGTTCCATCATTTCGTGGATAGGAAATAAAATCTAGAACAGGGATGGTTTTCCCAAGGTCTCAGAACAGGGTAGTGGTTGAAAGCAAGAGACTCAACCATCCAGAGGCCTTAGGTTCATTCTCCAAGTCCATTTCTTCTACTAACTGCTACCAGTGTTTCCTCCTCTTCCCTTCTTCCTCTTTGTCCTCTTTCTCCATGTCCTCTTCCTTCGACTTCTCTTTCTCCTTCTTCTTCTTGTAATTTTTTATTTTGGTATTTCAAACTTACAGAAGTTTCAGGAATAGTGCAAGAAAATCCCATATACTCTTTACCCAGATTCACCACTCATTTGCGTTATTCCTCCTGTCCCAATGTTCTTTTAGAGTGAACATTTTTTCCATAGGAAAGCGGCCCACAAAGTGGGTTCCCACTGAGTGGTTAGTCACTGTTCAGATAATCCCAGCAGGAATAAGAGAAAGAAAGAGCACCTGGGAACTAGAGGGGTGTGGGAGGAAAAGTTATGTAAAAAAGAGGAATATTAATCAAGAAGAAAGGGCATGAAAATGGAGCCCAGATCACTAATGACCAGTTTATCTCCATCAAGTATTTCGTAGGAGCAGTTCCCCTAATCTAGCCTGATTACTGAATACACCATGAACTTGAAGTCTAGAGGCACAACCTGGAATCTTCCACCAACTGCATGACCTTGGGAGAGTTTCCTGTGTATCTCTGAGCCTTGCTTTAACCTTTGTTTGTAACAAGTTAAAATAAGTCAGTGCAGGTGAATTGGCTTTAGGAATATTGCAGAGGTAAGGAATTTTAATCATCTGTATCAAATAAAATCACTTGGAGAACTTTAAAACATCCTGATGCTATCGTCCCATCTTTAAGTGGTCTGAGGTGGGGTTCAGGTACGATTGTTTGTTTTTTCAGCTCTTGGATAATTTTTAGTATGCTGCCAAGGTTGAAGACCATTGTGACAGGCAACAATACCATCATCAAATTCTGCCTAAACTCTCAGAATTCATCCAGACCAGGCTAGCTGTCCTCTGCCCTTTGCCCCCTTTGCATTTCTGTACTACCCTCCTCACAGAAGAGAAGCCTCATAGTATACCGAATTCTAAGCCTGGTGTTCTTCCCATTTATTTAATCATTTTATTTTTGCATTGCCCCTTTCTGCATTCTCTGATAATTCTTGCTGGAATGATTGCTTCCGGGATGTACCATGTAGATTCTCAGGCTCTCTGTAACTATTCTGTGTTTAACTCTGTGCAGAGGTATTTCATTTCTACTGGAGAAAAACATCTGCCATTCTTTCCCTCTAGCAGTTAGACACCTAATTGCTACTGTACCAATCTATGCAATTTGAGATTGGCAGGAAGTGACTCACACAAAAATACCTTTACAAATACCTTTGAAAAGAATTGTGGGAGGAATTTTATATTCCTCAGTGGTCTTAACAGGGCAAAAGAATAATTTCCCAGATGAGTATAACTCTTCCTTAATTACAAAAAATGACCTTTATGTTACATTTACTTATTTTACTACAAATATTCCTGAAATTAACTGTTTATACATTTTGAAACTAAAATCTTTCCTTCTCTTTTACCTTCTTTCCATTATTTTTCCCTTCCTCCTCCCTCCCTGTATAACTTCCCTGCTTTCCTTCTTCCATTCTCTTTCCCTCCCCCCTTTCTCCCTTCCTTCCTTTGCACAAAGCACATATTGAGCAGTGGCTCGGCTAGGCACTAGGGATAAAAAGAAGAACAAAACTATGTCCTTCCCTCTATTAGACTCCTAGTCTAGGGATAGAGATAAAATCACAATGCAATTTGAAGGATGTTATAATAGACCTATGCAAACTTCTGCAGTACTGTTCACCTTTTAAGCAATATTTCCAAGAGAAAGGACATTTCACCTGAATTTAGAAGGCTGAGCTTGAGATTTCTCCAGTTGAAGATTTGAGGAAAAGTGTTCCAAGGAAGGGCATAGCTTGTGCAGGTGCCTCACTAGCAATACATGTTAGGAAAACTGGGCATTTCTAAGAACAAGAGAATTTTCTCATAGAAAGAGAGACAGTGAATGGGGATTATTGTTTAGGAGTTGCAGCTGAAGAAATTATTAGTTGCAACACCCATCTTAATCCACTTTGCGCCAAGTTCTGGCTGGTCCTGCATTTCTCCTGTCCCTACACTCTGTTTTCTTAATATCTACAGAGTCTACTGATTTGAATTTCTCTAACCCCACTTGTTGTTCCAGGCACTCAATCCTCCTTTCTGTTCCTGAACTCATTTCTCCCTGGGGACCTTTGCTGTTGCTGTTCCTTTGGCCTGGAATTCATAGATCATCGTCACATGATTGAGTGCTTCCTCATCGTTTCCATCTCAATTCAAATATCACCACCTCAGAGAAGTCTTCCCAAACCACTCGTCTGTAGTCACCCTTCTCACATCCAGTCACCCTCTTGTACTCAGGCTGGCAAACATCCTGTCCTCTACAGCAGTCACTGGTACACATATTGATCTTCGTTTACTTGTTCACGTACTGATTGTCTACGTCCTTTTTATTTCCCTGATGACTCTCTAGGACAAAATCTGCACACGGTATTTGGTAAGCATTTGAAAATGTGCTGAATAAAACAGACTGATGCTTTGGGGTGGGAGGGAGGGTAAACGCAGGGGCACTGTACCACTGAACTACAGCCCCAGCCTTTTTTTTTTTTTTGGGATAAGGTCTTGCTAAATTGTCCAGGCTGACCTTGAGCTTGAGATCCTCCTGTCTCAACCTCCCAAGTAGCTGGGATTACAGGCATGTGCCATTGTACTGGGCCTGGAACATAACTTTGCTTGGAGATATTCTTAAATAAGAGACCAGAATACTAATATCTTCTAGTCCCATTCCTAGCATCAAAGTATCTCAGAAGCAAGATGAGAATTGTTATTGATAGGCATGAAACCGAAACATAAAGAATGTGAAAGCCCTAAGCAATACCCTGGCTTGGTGAGGCTTAATGAAATGTCCCTAACCTACAACAGAAGAGACTCATCCACCCACACCCAGAGTGCAGGCTTCTCGCAAGGCTACATCTCTCTCCCCCAGGCACTGCTGGAGGCTCAGTACCTCTCTGCCCTCATTTTCCAGCTTACCACATCACTTGTCTTGGTAGATTTGCCCTTAGCTCTGTCATTTCTAGAGTCACATTGCTAGAGCTGTGACTTGGAAAAGCACCATCTCCTATACTCTGAGAATTCTGGCCATGTGTACAAATTGGACCAGACTGATAAAAGAGTGAACAGGATTCCTGCAGGTCAGAAGAGGCAGAGGGCTGGAGAAAGAGGAGAGACCAGGGGCCACTTTACCTCAGAGTGACTTGGCTGCTTCATTTGTTGTTTATTTCCAATAAACCCTGAGTGTTTTAGGCATATCTTGTTAATGTATTTCCAATTTAAATAAATTGTACTAATGAAAGCATTTTCTAAAACTACTTTTTGGTTAAAATGCAAATCAATTCAAGGAGCAATTTGTATTAAAAGGCAGAAAGCAAAATAGTCTGAAGAACGTTTTATCTTGCATCCAAGGAAGGAAGATTTTATATCAGCCAAAGACAGACTCTTCTTTAGCTGGGACTTTATTGCTCATTTCAGCCTCTTAGATGGCCTTAATTACCTGGCGGAAATCACAGAAGGTGATGCCAAGTGGTATTTGAACCTGTCATTTTCTTTTACTGTTTTGGGGATTCAGATATTTTCCACTCTAATGTGGCAAAATATTCAATCAGCTTAAATTATGCATGCACTCCAGATCAAGCCAGCTAGATGTCAGGAGCAATTCAATATTTTCTTGAGTTTGGGAGACTGAAAGCCAGCAAGATAAAAGTTTAGGAGAGCAAGATACCAATTAACCTTACAGTAGGGAGAAAAACAAGTATAGAAGTAGGAAAATTTTTCCTCCTTGGTGATGCCGATTGCTGGGTCCACCATAGAACTTTCTATTAGTAATATTCTGACAATATTGAACAGACAGTTTTAATTTCCAACACCTGCCTGAAGTTTCTATGTCTTCTTCATTTTTAAAAACAAATGTCAGGTAACATGTTATATTGTCACTGGCTTTGTGATTGTGACAATGTTGTCACTTCTCTGTGTCATTACATTCATTTTCAGTGGAGAAAACTTTGACAGGGTCAATTGACTCTGTAGAGGATGGTACTAGCTCTTCTGGTACCTTTAAATGGTACAACTGATTAATTCTGGGAATTCATGAAACAATTATAAAACATCTACTACTTGACAAGGAACTGAACAAGGGTCAGCATGAATGAGTCACTGGCCCTGTGTGCCATTCCTAATCTCCTGACATAGAGACCTCAGATACGGGTGCAAAGTAGAAGAGAGCCAGAGTGGTAGAGGCAATGCCATCTAAGGGCTTGTGGAGGAAGCTTGGGGGAAGGGAACTAGATATATGTCAAGCATCCAAGGAGAAGTTGGCTCTTAGCTGAGATTGTTAAGAATGTGTTGGTTTCAGTACATCGAGGCAGGAGAGAGTGCTCTTTGCAGAAAAGACAACTTGAGATCGGGCACGGAATTGTACAGAACACACACCAAGTGTACTGGGGCATCAGTGAGTAAACCAGTGAATCAGTGTAGTTAGAGCCCTGGATTTTTGTTGTTGTTTTGTGATTGAACCCTAGGAACTTTACACTGAGCTACACCCACATCTTTTTTTTTTTTTTTTTTTTTTTTTTTTTTTTTTTAGAGGGGTTTCATCTCTAAATTGCCCGGTCTGGCCTCAAACTCAGACTGCTCCTCTCTCAGCCTCCCACGTAGCTGGGGTTAGAGTCAAGCACCACCATGCCCAGCTTCAAAAAAGTAAGTATCGGATGAGGGAAAGAGAGATGAATAGGACACAGTAAACCTCAAAAGGCTCATGGAAAACTTTGAATGACAGATTGAAGGCTTTGATCAATGTTCAGAAGGTAAGAGGGCCACTTAAAACTTCTGTTATAGACTATATGTTTGTATCTCTCCAAAATTTAAATATTTAAATAGTAACTTCCGATGTTTGTATCTCTCCAAAATTTATATATTTGAATAGTAACTTTCCAGAGGTGGGCTCTCTGGGAAGAAGTTAGGTCATAAGTGTGAAGTCCTCACAAATGGGGTTAGTGCCCTTATAAGAACAAATATGAGTCTCTCTCTCTCTCTCTCTCTCTCTCTCTCTCTCTCTCTCTCTCCCTCTCTCTCTCTCCCTCCTTCCCTCCTTGCCGCTCTTCCTCCTTCCCTCTGCCACAGGATACACTGAGAAGAAGACGGTCCAGACAAAAGGAAGCCAGCCCCCTTTAGACACCAGGTCTGCCAATGTCTTCACATTGACTTTCCAGTCTTTAGAACAATGAGAAATACATGCTTCTTGTTCAGGTCTCTCCACCTGCGGTATTTTTGTTACAGCAACCTGAACTAAGACGGCAGCTTCTGAGTGGGAGAATATCAGACAGAATAGTTTTGGGAGGATAATGAAGGTTGAAGTGTCATAAGGGCCTGGCCAGGTCAGTGGCTGTGGAATGATGTAGAAGACAAACATGCTCTTATTTGGTTTTTTTTTGTTGTTGTTGTTGTTTGTTTGTTTCGTTTTTTTTGTCTTTTTTTTTTTTAATGTGGGTACTGGGAGTCGAACTCAGGACCTCGCGCTTGCCAGGCAGGCTTTTATGCCCCTGAGCTATCTCACCGGCCCCCGTTTTTTGTCTTTTTGAGACAGGGTTTCACAGTGCAGTTCAGGCTGGACTTAAACTCACTTTGTAGCCCAGTCTGGCCTAGAACTTGCAGCATTCTTCTGCCTCAGCCCCCTGAGTGCTGGGATTATAGGCATGCACCACCACACCTGGCCAACATGCTCTTATTGATGACTCTGCCCTTGGCCAGAAAGATTACCTACAGGATTCAAGAAGGGAGAGATGAAAAATCAAGACTTTTCACTTCAGGACTAATATGATATGCAGTCAGCCTTGTTTTCAGGGACCCCTGTTCATACAACCAAAGACCTTCTGACTGTATCCTCTAAAGCTAAATACAAATCCTCAAGCAAAAAGTGAAAAATTTAGACAATCACAGGAATTGGTATTTGATAAAACAAGACAGGTTGATGTTACGAAAACTGAAAAAAAAGACTATGATCTTTCTCTTTGAGTATTTGCGAACAGAACAAAACAAAAAAACTCCAAATAAACACCAAACCCAATAAAAGTGAGAAAATATTGTCATTATCTCTAGTCCTTTGGATTTTAAAATCTGGGTTCCTGTCATGGGATTTACCCACTTGGACTTCATTTTTCTCATTTGTAAATTAATGGAAATAGTCTTTATGCATCAAGTGAAATGATGAATATTAAAGTATTAACTAACTGAAGTTATTAAGGAATTATCAAAGCTTTAATAAAATCAAAACTCCATCTCAGGGCCGGTGAGATGGCTCAGCAGCATAAGTGCCTGCCTGGCAAGCGCGAGGTCCTGAGTTCGACTCCCAATACCCATTCTAAAAAAAAAATTCATCTCAGGGTGCCTGTATCAGGAGATGAAGCCATTTTTTCACTCCCTTGACACAATCCTGGGGCACAGAGCTCGGACGCTCCTGACCAGTTTCCTTCAGGCCATGTCTCTCTCAACAGTCTGCAGTCTCCATGCTGCTAGGAGCTGCATCTGTGATTCACAAACATCACACAGCACCTAGATGCATTCTGCCACTAGATAGGCATTCGACAGAGATGGACTGAATGAAACAAAATGATTGCAAGTGCTTTTTCCCATAGTAGATGCATTTTTTGATTCCTGGCCTTTAGACCACTCAGTTATCAGCCTGTATTTACATCATCTTCCTTTTTTCCCATTCCATAAGGATTATTGATTATCTACTATGTCATGAGTACTATGTTAGGCTCTGAAGATAAGTGGTGAAAAAATGACTTAATATCTGTTTTCATAGAATTTATAATAAATTCATTTTTATTATAACCAGCCTTATTTGTCAGACTAATTCTACATATTATTATTTCTATTGAATGAAACTTAATGTCCTTGAAAGCATTTGGAATATTTTGGGATATCTCAGTCCAATTTAGAATTTTTAAAAAACCCCTGTTATAAAGATTAATAAGCTATAGGGCTTTTAAAGTATAACAACAATAAATATTGATCTTTTAAAATAAAGGGGCCGGTGAGATGGCTCAGCAGCATAAGCGCCTGCCTGGCAAGCACGAGGGCCCGAGTTCTACTCCCGAAACGCACATACAAAAAAAGGGCCGGTGATATTGCTCAGCAGCACGGGCGCCTGCTGACGCCTGAGGTCCTGAGGTCGACCCCCGGTACCCACAAAAAATAAAAATAAAAAATAAAAACATCAAAGATTTCTTTTTTAAAAAACATAATTTCTGTTTTGTATTTTTAAATCAATTGTAGTTATTAACAGAATCCTTAATGGTTGGGCTAATATAGAACACTGAATTTCTGAAATTCAGCTTGTTTTTAAAATTAAATTCTATCAAGTAACCAAACATGCAGGCCACATGAATGAGACCAGAAAACCAATTCACAAATGTTCATTTTTAGCCAAATATTTTGGTAAACTAAATTAAAAGTATAAGAATCTTGCAGAGAATGACACGAGGTGAATTTATCAAAACTGTCAGTAAACAAATCCTAAAAGAAAGGCCCACAGTGTACATTTCATTGAAAGAATAGTTGCTAACAGTCATGTATGGATGGGTAGATGGATGGATTTTTGGTACTGATTTCAAACTTATTTCTGCCCTGCTCAGAGAATGTAATCCAAAATGCCTTCGAATCTATCAAGACTTCTTGAGTCTAACATAAAGTGCATATTGTGCAAGGTTCCATGTGGCCTCAAAAATGACGTGTATTTTCCTGTGTTGGAAGTTGTGTGTATGTTTTTAGGTATTCACAAATTTAGGGTTGAAATTTTATCAATATTTAATAAACTTCTTTATGTCTTATACCGCATTTTACCTCTGGCAATCCTTTTAACATAAGGTCTACTCTGAACTTTCCCTAGAATTTCTTTCTCCATCTGCTTATTTTAATGTCTGTTTGCCTTTGTATTTTAGATGTTACTTTTGTAAATACCGTGTAGCTGAGTTTGCGTTTTTCAATCCAATCCGAAAAATCCTTGTCTTTTTTAGGTCTCCCTGGGGTACCAGGGATTGAATCCAGGTCTTTGCCTTTTAAAAAAATTATTATTGTTTTATTTTGAGGCAAGGTCTCCCTAAGTCACTAAGTTGCCCAGATGGGACTCAGACTTGAGATTTTCCTGTCTTAGCCTCCCAGATGTGCATCATCATCCCTAGCAAAAATCCTTGCCTTTTAACTGTAGTTTATTTCATCCATATGGATTGTGATAACTGATACATTTGAATTAATTTTTTAATCTTATTTCACACTTTCCATCTGTTCTGCTTTTTTATTTTTGTTTGCATTATGAATGGGTGTTAAATTTATTGTATGATATTTCTGTAATTGATAGTATCATGTTTTTATTTACCATTATTTTATTTTTAGTTAGAATTATTAGTGCATATTTGTATATGATGTGCTTTGACTGTCTCCAGTTTCCCTATTACCTTATTTTACATTCCCTTCTGTACCCTTGGGCTCCCCCCTTTCCTAATAATTCCCTTTCCTTTTCTTGTTTTATTTCCTAGATTCCACATATAAGATAAAACATGGAATAACTGGATTTCTGAGTCTGTCTTATTTTGCTTAGTCTGATGGTCTCCAATTCTATCCATTTTCCTGCAAATGATGTGATTTTGTTCTTCTTTATGGCTAATACTCCATTGTGTGTATATACTATATTTTCTTTATCCATCCATCTATTGATGAGCAATTAGGCTGGTTCCATAACTTGGCTACTGTGAATTGTAACACAATAAATATGAAGTGTGGCACCACTTCTGTTGTCTCCTTGCTTTGGTTCTTTTGGCTATGCAGCTAGGCATACAGCCACGAGAATATAACCGTATCATATATAGTAGCTGTAGTTTTAATTTTTTGAGGAACCTCCATATTGATTTCCATAGCGATTATACTAATTTACATTCTCACCAACAGTGTATTGAGGTTTCTTTTTGCTGCATCCTTGCCAGCATTTGCTATTATTTGTTTACTTGATAATAGGTATTCTGACTGGGTCAGATGGAATCTCAATGTAGTTTTTTTTTTTTTTTTTATGTGGCTACCAGGAGTCGAACTCAGGACCTCACGCTTGCCAGCAGGCACTTGCGTTACTGAGCAATATCACTGGCCCTTTTTTTCCTTTATGTGGGTACCAGGAGTTTAACTCAGGACCTTGCGCTTGCCAGGCAGGCAATTATGCCACTGAGCCATATTACCGGTCCCTCAATGTAGTTTTGATTTACATTTTTCTGATGGCTAAAAATTTTGATCATTTATTATGGATTTATTGACTTTGTATTTTTTCTTTTGAGAAGTATCTATTCAGATCATTTGCCCTTTTATTGATAGGATTGTTTTTTTTGTTTGTTTGTTTGTTTTTGTTTTTTGGTTTTTTTTGTGGGTACCGGGGGTCGACCTCAGGACCTCGCGCACCAGCAGGCGCCCGTGCCGCTGAGTGATATCACCGGCCCTTTTTTCGTACGTGGGATCCAGGAGTCGAACTCGGGCCCTCGCGCTTGCCGCGCAGGCGCTTAAGCCACTGAGCCATCTCACCGGCCCGGATTGTTTTTTAATGTTAAATTTTTTAGTTATTTATATACTCTGGGTATTTACCATCTGTAAGATGAATAGCTGGCGAAGGTTTCCTCCCATTCTATAGGTTATCCCTTCACTCTGTGTATTGTTTTCTTCGCTATAGAAAAGCTTTCTAATTTGATGTACTCCCTCGTCTCAATTCTTGCTCTTTTTTCCTGAGATATTGGAATCCTGGTTAGAGCATCACTGTCTATACCAATATTTTGAAGTGTTTCTCCCATTTTCCTCAAGTAGCTTCAAAGTTTCAGGTCTTGCATTAATGCCTCTGATCCATTTTGAATTGAGTTTTTGTTGTTATTTTTGTTCAGGATTAGAGAGAGGGATACAGTTTCAGCCTTTTACAGATGATTGTCCAGTTTTCCCAGCATCATTTGTTCAAGAGGCTTTTTTGTTTTTTTAATGTTCCTTTTGCATCATTTTTCTTTTCACTTTGAAATGGCCGTGTACCCGACCATGCCCCATCCAATTTATTTTTCTCCACCAGTTTCAAAGTCTTATACTATTCTAGTTACCCTTAAAATATTAACATGCCCATTTAATTGAATAATATCCAAAGTAAAATTGGTATATTTATTTTTCTAATGAACAACAAAAGGAAATTAAAATGCCTTGAGGCATTTACTTTGCTCACCCCATATGCCATTTTTGCCCAAGACAAAAGTTTTATCTTGGTTTTTTAACACTGCAAATTAAACTAGATATTATTAACTTACTTCATTATTAATATCTGCTTAGTTTTATCCATAAATCCACATTTTGTTTAGTATTCTTTTCTTTTCTCATAATTCCCCTCAGTGATTCTTTTCTTTTTCTAAAGAATATTGCTTAGATGTTCCGTAAGTGGGATTTTGTTGAAAAGAAATTCTATTTTTGTTAAAAAGTCTCTATTCCCCAGTTGATCTTGATAGATGATTTCATAACATATACAATATACTATTTTAAGAATTACTTCCTCTTAGCCCTTTAAAGGTATTCTTTTGGATTCAAGTGTGGTGACTGAGAAGTAAATTATCAGTTTTGTAGATAATTTTTCCCAACTGCTAAGGCACCACAATAATTGATTTCAAGACAATGGAGCCACAGTAAGTAAAACAGCATGGCACTGACAAATAAAACAGATACCTAGAGCAATGAAGCAGAATAAAGGACCCAGAAATAAAACCACACAACTGCAACCAATTGATTCTCCACAAACGTGCCAAAAACATACATTAAAGGAAGCACAGCCTCTTCAACAAATCATGCTGGAAAAACTGGATATTCACAAGTAGAAGATTAGAACTTGACCTCTATGTCTTGCCCTATACAAAAATCAACTTAGAAAGGATCAAAGACCTCAGTGTATGACCTGAAACTCTGAATTTACTAGAGGAAAACTTAGGGGAAAACACTTCAAGATATTGGTACAGGCAATAATTTTCTGGATAGGACCCCAATAATTTTCTGTACAAGCACAGAAAACAAAAGCAAAAATGGGCAAAGGTACTTACATCAAATTAAAAACTTTCTGCCTTCCAAAGGAAACATTTAACAGAATTAAAAGACATCCTATAGAATGTGAGAAAAATCTATGCCAGCAGTTCATCTGATAGAGGGTTAATAACTAGAATATATAAAGAACTTCAATATCTTAACTTCAGAAAGTAATCCAGTTATGAACGGGCAAATGATCTTAAGAGATACATCTCAAAACAAGTACAAAAGTCCAATTAACATAAGAAAAAATACTTAATATTATTAGCCATAAGGGAAATGCACATGTAAAGTATAATGAGATACATATTCACCCCAGTTAAAATGGCTATTATTTTTAAAAATACTGTCAACAATGTGGAGAAAAAGGAACCTCTACACACGTTTGGTAGAATGTTAAAATAGCACAACTAGTATGGAAAAGAGTACAGAGGTTTCTAAAAAAAAAAAAAAAACCTAAAAATAGAACTACCAACTTACCCAGTTGTTTCATTCTTAGGTATATATCCAAAGAAAATGTATTCAGTACATAGAAGAGATTTCTGCATGTCCGTGCTTTACTGAGACACTATTCACAATAGCTAAGATACGGAATCAATCTAGGTGTCCATCAACAGATGAATATATAACAAAAATGGGGTGTATATGTATGATGGAATATTATTCAGTCATAAAGAAGAATGAAGTCATGTCATCTGCAGAAAAATGGATGGAACTGGAAATCATCATGTTAAATTAAATAATCCAGACTCTAAAAGTCAAATATCACATATTGTCTCTCATATGTGAAGTTCCAAAATACACAAATAAAAGATATAAAGCAGATGGCATGAAGTAGTAGGAAGACTATTAGAGGAGAATAAGGAGATATGGGTAAAGGGGGAAAAAGAGGAAGAAGGGTAATGGAGTGGTAAAAATGATCAAAATATGTTATATGAGTGTACACGTATGCCAGAATGAAACCTACTGTTCTGTATAACTAATGTGTATTAATCAGTTAAGGAGGATGAAACCCTGTCATTTGCAGCAAAAGGCTTGGATCTGGAGGACGTCATATTAAGAGAAACATAACAGACACAGAAAGACAGATGTTACATGTTCTCTCTCATACATGGCAACTAAAAAAAAAAGTCAACCTCTTTTCTATTTTCTCTACAGTTGCTTCAAATTTATCTTCAAGTTCAATAATCTTCTTCCTGCTGTGTCTAATACCCTGTTTAATACATCCACTGACCTTCTAATGCTAATGTTTATGATTTCAGTGAATAAACATTCTATCTGCTCCCTCGATTCAGATTTTCCACTTGTTATCTTATTTCATTGCTCCCTTTTATCACGCTAGGTATTTTAATTGTTTCTTTTAAGCTCCATTTCTGGCAATTCCAATATTGAATAAGACTCAGTATCATTGCAGATTCCCCTACATAGGCTAACTCATGTGGATAATGGTTTTTGTATGCGAGCTCACATCCCTGGAGAAGTATGTGCAGAAACCCAACCCTTGGGGCCCTGGATTTAAAGAAAATATATTCTCTCTTTCCAGCCATCAAGAGATCCTTTCCCCCGGGACAACCTTTTTTTATATTGTGGGGTTCTTTTGGTTTTGTTTTTTGTTTTTGGTGCTGCACGGTAAGGTCAGTTTTGGCCTCCAACCCATTTGAATCCTGCCTCAGTTTGGAAAATTTCAAAGGAAATTTTTGTTTTCTTTCTTTCTTTCTCTGTTCTATTCTGAGCAGAAGCAAGTCAAGCATGTTGTGGGAGTTTGTCCGCCTCGGGAATCCAGCTTTACAGGGTGGCCTTTAATCCCAGCTCCCACTCGGCTGGGGGTCAGCCTCGTCTCCAGTAAGAAGTTAGACATTAGACCACCCATGACCAAAGGTCACACAAGGGCAAAGTCACCCCTAGGGATTCGTACCATCTTTTATGTCTGACCTGTACTCTCCTAACAGCTCAGACATGCACGGATTAATACTGCTATTTTAAATATCTTATTCTGTATTGTAAATAGGTTATATAGTGACAGTAGTTTTTTCTAAATATTTATTTTACACTCTTGGTACTCAACATTTCCCTTCTTCTTCACCTTTTGTTCCATAAAAGAAAAACAAAATGTCTATATATATATATATATATATATATATATATATATATATATATAATGACAACATTTTAATTTGTTTGTCATTTGCTGGGAGGAAATTATCCACTTTATGTATTTTTTTAAATTGATGTTCTATTCTAAGTTAACACTACTTTTTCATTGCCAATTGGCCATGTTTACCCTGCAAGCTATTTTCTTTGGTAACCTCAATGAAGGTTCCATAGTGCAATGCCCGGCTGTTTAAGATGAACAATAATGTTTCATGGTAAATATGTGGCCTGGGGACACACACAGCCATTATTAATCCCAATTCTAATTTTATGTCCCAATTTCAAGATGCCCTTGCTATTACCATTTTTTAAAATTTCTAGATTTCAGATACTAATTGGGTTCTAGGAAAGGAAGGTGGGCTTTAAAAGGAAGAAACAAGCATTTATGAAGTGGAACTCTTTGCAGGGAATCATGTTTCATGATGTAAGCATCAGAGATGAAAAATAAATGGTCTTTGTTCTCACATCACTTACAAACATAAAAGCTACCAAACAGAGAGCTAAACAGATATCTAAAAACCTCTTATATTCATATTTACTCACTCCTCAGTTTCTACAGGAGGGAAGACGTGAGAAATGAATGTGGAGAAGGAAATCAACAATATGTGCTTGCTAAGGGTTGCTGTTGGAACATCTGATAGGTTGGAAGGGCCTCTGGCAAAAGCTACATTTCAGTGAGGCACAAGAGGCTTGTGGAATGCAGGAAAAATTACAGTTAAATTGAGTCTAGTGTGAAGGCTCATACTCACGAGCAGCCCTCATAGGAAAGGAACTAGTTATCTGAGGAACAGCCATGAGGTTATATCTTAAATCCTTGCTGCTCCAAATATGTCTCCACTCAGGCTCATTGCACCAGAATCTGCACATCAAAAAATTCCCTAAAGAATTCAAAAGCCCATTAAAATTTATAAAGTTGTCACAGGGTGACTAATCTATCTGGTTTCCTCTGGACTGAAGAATGTGTGAGTTGGGGGGATTTCAATGCTAAAACTGAACTATCATAGACAAATGGGAACTTTGGTCATTTCAGAAGCACAACTTTAATCTACTCCAAATAGCTTCTTTAGGGTGCCAGTGCACTGGTAAGGGAGAAAGATATGTGACAGTGCAAAGAATTCTACCACTGGTGGTCCAAGCAGGATGCAGGAAAGGGAAAGTATGAGAGCTTTGAGTGTGGACACTAAGAAGTGGACATTGCTAGAACTTCAGATGGTAGTAGTGAGGGGAGCTGGTTCTTCAAGGACAGTTGTCACTAGGGTGTTACTCGTCACTGCCTAGTGGGAAACCACAGAACTATACAGCAGGCTACCAGCAGTGAGCAGGTCTCCAGCCCCTGGCCTGAAAGACACAAGCAGAGGGCAGTTTCCAAGGTGATCAGGAAGGATACAGGCCCCACAGACAGATGAGAGGAACAAGAGTGTGGAACACAGCATTTGGAGCCAAACATCCGGAGTTAGCAGACATGCCAGTAGCAGCTAACTAATATTGTTAACAAATTCCAAAATCAGATTTATGTTCCTGAAGAATGTAACCAATCACTGAACACCGATCCTTGGAGTAGAGAAAGTTTAACAGAGAAGGTGCCAACCAAAATGGTGAAGAATAATGAGCCTCACATCTACCTTTCCTCAGCAGGAATGATCATTGGTTATATAAGGGACAAGGGTGCAGAAGGGGGACTGGGATGAGAGATAATTCACAAGTTTTTAAAAAATCAAGGTTTTTTAGACTTCTTGGCTCTTGTGGACACTTGGTGAGCCATTGAGTAATGTAAGGTTCTGCAAACAAAACTTGTAAATCTCCCTGTGTAACAAAGTCAGCAAGATCAGCAACTTATCATTGTAGGAATGGGAATGAACACTTTGGTTAGCTTGACTAGAGGAAGGAAAGAATGTGCTATCTGATTATTAGTTTTTATTTTTACTTTAACTCTTGAGGGAGAATGGTTAAAGCCTCTCACAAAAGACAAAAACTTTTGATTTCATTATGGGGGCTCAACACCCAATATGAGAGTCATAACCCCATCTTGGTTACTAGAAAGTCATAGAATCTGAGAAGAGCTGAGGACCTGCCACACAAGAGGTAGGAACTCAGGGCTTCTCTTGGGCTTTATAACCAACAGTCAAGGAAGGGACCAGTAGCCAGAGTCTCCACCACCTGCACGTCACTGTCGGGAGTATGATGTAGTCAGACTTTGCATCTGTCCTCTCCAGTGTAATTTTTCCACTTAAAAACATAAGGCTTTTATAAGGGCAAAGCAGAAATAAGAGGTTTAATTCACCCCGTTGAAAAGAAAATGAAAGGTTTCCCTCCCTTCTCTTTTTAGAAGTATTTACCTTAGGAAAATTGTCAGTACTTTTTCATCTCCTTGTAATGTATCCCTTGGAAGACTAGATAGCCTTTATGACCCAAGAGTCTTTCTGAAGGATCTGGCAGCCATATTTTCTAAAGGAAAACATCATAGAGTTAGCTCCCTTATCCCTCAGTTCTGTGAGAGGGTACAAATCTCTTGCTTCAATTTATATAAAGAGAGAAGTTTCTTCCCCCTCTTCTTAGTTAGGATGATAAAGTTAGGATGAACCATGAGGTGACAATAGGTGCTGTAAAGTCCTCTTTTTTGAGAACTAATGATATATTAGTTGCATCCACTTGGCTATTCTTTCTGTCTGTGCCATCCTTCAACAAACTGCCTGTGACATGCATCATATCCTGGTTTAAATATTTTTTCAATGATGACAGTATTTTCTTTGTCTTCCTCCTTTATGGACACATTTTTGGGTTGGGAGGAGAATTTATTTGTAATTCCATTTCCCCAAAACTTTTTAATAGAATGATTTCCAACTAAACTTCATAAACATGTCTGCATCTGTTGGTTTCCTCCACTGAGCTCTAATGTTCTGGTTAACTCCTTTTCAAGAGTAAAGTTCCATTAGCGCCACCCTGCACGGAGCATAACAACTTCCTCCACCTTGAGATGCCTTTCACAGGCAGATGGAGTTTGAGCTTTGTCCTGATTATTTCTCATCACGAGTTTTTACTCAGTAAAAAAGATTTTGTCTTCCATGTAACTGACATTGTGCTAAACGAAAATATGAACCAGTATATAGACTTGCTGATTCCTAACCCTAATTTTTTTTTCTACTTAGCAAAGGTCTATCTCTAAACATTTGTGTTCTTGTGGTCTATACAGGTTCTATCCCAAGTTAAGCAGATTAGCCATTGTCTGTGTTAGAGGGGTTCAGGGGTGCTGTGGACTCATTCCAGGCTTTTGTTATCCCATAAAAAGGATTGGACAAGTGAAAAACATAGAGAAGTTTTAGATTTATTAAAGGGATTAAAGGTAAGAAAAGAGGGGAGAAGAGGTGCTCTGAAAAGAAGTGCTGTCCAGCGCAAGTGCAGGCTGGTTAAAGTAGGAAAAGAAGTGTGCCCTGCAGAGTGTAGAGGGCCAATGAAAAGGCTCACAGCAGCCGTGAGGTTAATGGCCACTGTCTTTTACACCCCTGTTCTGACCTCAGGTCTAGGCTGTCTTGTCTACTGGATCTTGTGCCAGAAGAACTGAAGATAGCATTCTCTGATTGGTGTCAAGTGCGGGGCTTGAGAGCCGTTCTGCACATGCGTTCTGGCCAGGATTGACAGGTCCTGCCCACTTGCCCAGCTGGTTTGCCACACCCTAATCTCCTGTCTCAGCTGCATTACTTCTTTTTTTTTTTTTTTTTGTGGGTACCGGGGGGACGACCTCAGGACCTCGCGCACCAACAGGCACCCGTGCCGCTGAGCGATATCACCGGCCCCTTTTTCGTATGTGGGTTCCGGGAGTCGAACTCGGGCCTTCGCGCTTGCAAGGCAGGCGCTTAAGCCGCTGAGCCGTCTCACCAGCCCTGCATTACTTCTTTACAGTCATCACACAATGATGTTTTTTCCCTCTTCTCAACTTTATTCATGCACATTATCTCATTTGAGTGTCAAAGACATGCTGTAGGCAGGTTAAGTGCTATTATCCCTGCAATTCAGGTGAATACAAAGTTTTTAGAGAGAATAACTTCCTCCAGGATAAACAGAGTTAATATTATAACAAAGCCTAGCAAGCAGATCTGACTGATATCAAAGGACTCTAAGTTTTCAAACTCTTTCAAAGTTAGAAGCAACTCGCCAATGAATGTGTGTGTCTCCATGATGACAGATGAGAAGAATGGGAAGTCCCAGGACACTTGAGTTATTGACAAGACTGAAGCTTTGCCTCTGCTGGCAGGCACTGATAGGTTTTCATTGGTGTTGGGATACGATCCAAGGTGATGCATTTATGTTTCTTTTATCTCTATTGAGACCTTGGGAAGAAGTGAAAAAACTGGAGGAAGATTTCTAATTTGGAGAGGAGAGTTTTCTTAAGAATCTGCATCCAAGTTTGGTACGCTGGGCTCTGAAAAAATTAATCATCAGGCCACATTCCAAGGCTCAGGACTTGGGCTGGTGGCAGCTGCTAGATACTCAGTCTGGTGATTAAAAATGCTAATGTTAGAAATCTTTAGTAAATTAAGACAAACACTAGATTTGTTCCTGTTCTGCTGGGGAGGGGGCACAATTTTACCTTTTCAGCTGGAGCTAATTATCACACCTGAGAAAATTGCCGTCTAAGTGATAATCTGCTTGAGGTATCTGAACTACCTTCCAGAGCTTTCAGTTCTCAGCTGTTTTTATTACCTGCAAACCACAAAGAACTATAGATTGCATGGAAGACCAAAATGTGAGGTGACAGCTTTCCCCCGAGTGTGTGTCTTGACTCATACATTGGGAGTTGCTGACAGTATAGAGCTGATGTCTCCTGCAGAGTTTGCTGAAATGCTTCTCTGGGTGATGGGTTAGGACCTGGCTTCACTGAATAGATGTGGTGGGCAGAGCTGACTGCCTGAATTAAGGAGCCTTGTTTGTGTCACGCTGCTGAGATCTGAAAACTGCTGTAGATCTGAAATTTAAAGTGAACTGACCTCCAAAGAGGTCATAAAATTTCAAACCAAATTTTTTTTAAAGTTTAATTATATTTTACAGATAAAGGTGGCTTTGGCTTAATGAGTAAGTGCAGGATCTGGGTCTTATCTACCCATGGGCAGCTCTAGTCTTAGCACACAATAGGCTTCAGTATGTGTTCATTGTTGGATATTTACTGATGGGGAGCAGACCCATAGTAGCTGGCATAGGATATGCAGAGGAGAGAGAGAGCCTTTGGCAAGGCTGAGACCACTGCAGGGCTCACGGAGAAATGCATTCCAACAGTAACTTACAGGGTGAGTGGTGGAAGCCTGGAGTCAGGCCTGAGGGTGACTGGAGAATCAGAATGAAAGAAAATGGAATAGAGTGGATATTAGAGGTGGGATAGAAATTACATACCCAGTGGAACCTTGGTACTAATTGTTAATTTGTTCTGGGAGGCACAATGAGTACCAAAAACTATTCTCATAAAACATATTATATGGCTAGAAAAGATAGCAAGTCACCAAGCAATGGACACTGACAAATTCTAGCTTGCAAGTACTAAATGACAAGTACCTAGACAAAATTCGCATCAAAATGCACTGAATACTAAACTCGATAGATTACAAAACAGTTGAGTACTAAAGTAGGACTGTACAACTGTTCTTCCCCACCTGCAGGAAGTCTCTCTGAAATCCTCTGCTCCAACCCTAGAGGTTCGGTAGTCTTATCTAACAATGACCACCTTCCATATCCTCACAGGGAACCTTAAAGACCCTCTGCTTATTTACTATTTTATCCAATTTGAGCAGAGAATTACGCCAATAATGAAAGACTCACAAGTTTGCACAATGGCCTGTGCTCAGGGAAAAACTTGCTTTCCTGTCAAAGCTGCCTAGACTCCCCCAGCAACCTTTCTGAGCTGTGATTTTGGATCTCAAAGAGGTACTATATGAGAATACCTGGAACATAAGGGAACCCATCACCACTTGTGGAAACAAAGCACCCATTAAGAGCTTTGGCACTGAGCAGCCCTGAACTGCCGGGTATGGGGTGGGGCTGGGGTGAGAGCTGGCCGTGGAGCTTACAGTTTAGCAGAGTGTGTGACACACGAACCTAATAAGCACAAGGCAAGGCAGAAAGCAATGAGTGCCATGAGAAATATATAAGTAAAATTTATGTGAGATTTTGGCAGAGGAAGACAGTAACTCTGGGGATCCTTAGGGGATAGTATAAGTCAGCTAGGCTTTAAATGGTGGGTAGAATTTGGACAAGCAGCTTTGGGAGTAAGAAGCAAGGGGATTCCAGACAGGAATGAGAAAGAGTCAAATTATTGAAGTGAGAAAGCACCAGCTGTGCTCAGGGATCAGTGATCAGTTCCATTTGGCTGGAACATATGTCAAATGAGAGGGAGTATTGAGAGACAGGATTAGAAGGGTTTAAATACCAGAGGGAGGCAGCGAGGCCTTATCTGAGGTGTAAATAGAGGCACAAATGGGGATAGTGGCAGGTCAGTGCCTGTAACCATAGGTAGATTATCAGAGCTTGTAAGGAGCTCAATCCACCTTATGAGTGAGATTTTCACCGACCTCTTTGATTCTTTGCAAAAAGCAGAGAAAATGTGATTAAACTTTTTTCATTTCAGATGGAAAAAAAATAAAGTAACTTTTGAACAAGGAATATTAGATTCCAGTTAATTATCAGAGCAGGGCTTAGCAGCAGCTTTACAATCCAATTACAATTTATGCTCTGTTCTTAAGGGTGGCATAGCCCTCATTTTTAGATATTAGACCATACAGCAACCACTCCATTCCTAGAGGAACACTAGCACTGAAATTCAAGTCCCATCTCTGATGATTTTTAAAGTTCTTGGACAGGAAACTAGGGCAGCTGACCTAAGTAGTGGCAGTAAAATTGGAGAAGAGGAAACAACTTTAAGAGAAAATTTGAGAATAGAATCAAGAGAATGGGAAGACTTAAGATGATGGGAAGAAGGGAGGGGTGCAGGTCACTTCAGTTCCTCTAGGAAGCAGAGGTCAAGGAAGATATTTATTAGGAGTAATGCCTATGAATGCTGAAGAAAAGAGGTCACAGAGGAGGTAGTACAAGCCTTCAGACCATAATGGATGTCTGATATCTGTGAAAGAAGAGGAGGAAGGAAGGACAATTGGATAGGAATGGTACCACTCTGTGGGTTCTTGTGCTTTTTACCAGAAGAATCAGTCAGAAACACCTTGAGAGAGGAACAAGGTTTTTATTTTCATGCTCAAGTGCAACAGGGAAAAACATGGAGCACAAAAATCTCAGGCTGACCCTAACAACAGACAAAGATGTCCAGCTTTTATAACATCTGTGGGGCAGGCAAGGACCTGGTCTCTTGATGTCATCACAGATAGAGATGGGGCTTTCTTTGCACCCGTGCTCTTTTTTATCATGTCTTCTCAGGTGACCTATGTCTCATTGCCATGTTCAGTCTTCATCTTGGGGTATGAGTTTTACTATGCTAATAAAGTTTTACTATGCTAAAGGCATAACTATAGCTTACTTTAGTGACTGTTTTATCCATGCATTGGTCCCTTGGCCCCTGGAATGTACGCCCTATCATCTGTGAAAGTTCCTCATTGGGTTTTGGAGTCGTGCAGATCATCCCCTTGCTTCAGTGGGTTTGATTTTAATAATCGTGCTTTTCTTTGCTCTGGTTTCTTCATATCTCTGCTGACCACAGGATCTTTGAAGCTTGAACTCACTTCTCACCCTTCTATCTCCAGGAGTGTCTCTTAATTTCATAGTCTTAAAGACCGGTCCACAAATTTTTTATTTTTTATTTTTTTTATGTGGGTACCGGGAGTCGAACTCAGGGCCTCGCGCTTGCCAGGCAGGCACTTATGCCACTGAGCCACATCACTGGCCCCACAAGTTTTTTTTAGACTCCCGGTTTCTTGGTACATTTGTCAACCTCGTGAGATTGAAGGCTAGTCTAGCTGTCTCAGGAAAAGCCTGACAGGAGGTTGAAGCTCTGAAAATATTTTGTTCAACCCATTAGAAAGCTCTGATTTGAGCAGTCTAGAAAGTAATCCTGTATTGGGTGGGCATGGTGGAGCTCACTCACTGAGGAGGTGACACTAGGGAGGGCATAGTGTCTGCTCGAACACTGTGATGGACCTAAAGGCACTGTGGGAGGGTGCTGTCAGATGACTGCCCTTCTAGCAGCAGGCCACCTCTTTTGGGGGGTTTTGGGAGCATCTCTTCCATGGCTGCCGCAAGGACTTGTGGGAGATGGAATTGAAGATGAATCTAAGGCTCTTGGATGAGTGATTAGGCATTTCCTGACATTATGAACCCAGTTGAGAGAAATGGACCATGGAAGAGCTGTTTTCTCCAAATGTCCCTGAAATAAACTCTGCTTGGAGGCAGAGTATGTGACAGGGTGGCATTTCTAAGCCCGTGATTTAATATTCTTTCTCCTTGTACTAAGTATAAGTATCATCTGTTATAGTGCAGCCTACACCCTAAAACCACTTCTTAAATCTCCTCTCAGATTATCTCTTCCCTAAAGCTAACCTGAATGAACCTAGCATTTAAGAGACACTTGATCCAATGTTTTTGATTCAATGGTTCTTCCCTAATACATCATGGTCTTTTCTTGAATTCGCTTCCCATCAATTTTTCCATGTTTTCTTACTTGCTTCTCGTCAAGGAGTCTAAGGCCCTATTATAAAAATTTGAATTCTTTCTTTTCTCATTTTTTCATTTCTAAAAGTGCTTGCAACTTTATTGTGGCATAACATATACAATAAAATGCATGTGTTTTAATATGCAAAAGTGGTCGGGTTTTGGCATATGTATATGCCCCAGAATCATGACCCCAATTAAAATAACAAAGATTTCCATTAACCCAAAGTTTCCTCATGAAATTTTGTAATGTATCCTCTGTCTCCTTATGACTAGAACATCACTGATTTGCTATTACTATAGGCTAGTTTGCATTTTGTAGAGTGTATACAGTGGAATCATATAATATGTATTGTATTCTCTTTATCTGGTTTCTTGTAATTATTTTGAGATTTATCTATGTGTCAATCGTCTGTTCTTTGGTATTGCTGAATTGTATGGATTTGTCACATTGGTTACCTTAACCTATTCATAGATAGATTCAGGTAGATTTCCAACTTTTGTCTACTACATGTAGTGCTACTTTAATTATTCATGTGCAATGCCTCTTACTTTCTTAAGAACATGTGCTTTTACTTATCTTGAGTAAATACTTAGCAATGGAACAGCTGAGGTGTATGGTAGGGGTGTATTTCATTTTTTAATAAGTTGTTAAACAGTTTTCCAAAGTTGTTTCATTTTATATATTTTCACCAGCAGTAGATGAGAGTCGCAGTTGCTGCACATCCATGTTAACATTTTCAATCATCATTTTGTTTTGTTTTTAAATATGGCCATTCTGGTCACCAGGTATTTGTATTTCATTGTGTTTTAATTTGCATTTAACTAATAGCAAATGATCGTAGGCATTTCTGCATATGCTTATTACCATTTATATGTCTTGTTGGTGAATTACCAGTTAAAATTATCTTCTCATTTAAAAAATTATATTGTTTCTCTTCTCATTATTGAGTTGTAGTAGTTCTGCGTATATTCTGCATAAAAGTCATTTGCTAAAAATACAATGTGAAAATGTTTTCTTCTAATCTGTGACTTGAATTTTATTTTCTTAACACTTTAAAAGAAACTTTTAAATTTTTTGATATAATTCACTTTATTAATTTTTAAATTTTATACATAACACTTTTAGTTTCTTATTTAAGAAACTTTTGGCTGATTTAGGTTCACTAAGATTTTTCACTCTATTTTTCTTCTAAGCATTTAATTGTTTTATCTTTTGGGTCTATGTTCCATGTAAGTTAATTTTGTATATGTTGCGTTATAATGACAGAAGTTGATTGCTTTTTCTCTTTTTACATATGGTTATCAAATTATGCCAGAACAAGTGGGGCACAGTGGTGGATGCCTGTGGCCCCGCACTGAGAAGGCTGAGGTGGGAGGATTGCTTGAGTCCAGGGGTTCAAGAGCAGCTTGGGCAACATAATGAGGCTCTACCTCTAATATATATATCAGAGCGATCTGTTGAATAGACTTATCCTTTCCCTATTTAATTTCCATCCCCCTTTTCAAAAAATCAGTTGATTTTTGATATATCTAAATGCTGATCTATTGCATGCTCTTTTTTATTCCATTTATGTTTCTCTAACATTGTGCTAATTCCATGCTATCTTGACTGTTGAAATCAGGTAATATGAGTTCTGTGACTTTGTTCTTGTTCTTCAACTCTGATTTCACTTTCGCTTTGATTTCTAGTTCTTTTGAATTGTTGTAGAGACTTGGGAATCAGTTTGACAATGGATACATAATAAACAATGCCTGTTGGAATTTGATTGGAAGTGTATGGAATCTATAAGTCAGTTTAGGAAAAAGTAGCCTCTTAAAATGTTGTCTTATTTATGTATTTGATGTATATCTCTTTAGGTGTTGTTTCATATTTCCATTAATGTTTTACAGATTTGCTGGACAGGGCTTGTACATCATTTGCTAAATTTGTCCCTATTAATTTTATATTTTGATACTATTGTAAAGGCTTTTTTTAAATTTCATTTTATGGTTATTTATTTCTTGTATAGCAATGCAATTAGCTTTTTTGTGTTTAGCATGTATCTTACAAACTTAAAATTCATTTATTAGTTCTTATAGTTCTCTGTTTTTTTTTTTTTTTGTGTGTGTGTGTGGGTACCGGGAGTCGACCTCAGGACCTCGCGCACCAGCAGGCGCCTGTGCCACTGAGCGATATCACTGGCCCTTTTTTCGTATGTGGATACCGGGAGTCGAACTCAGGACCTCACGCTTGCCAGGCAGACACTTATGCTGCTGAGCTATCTCAGCCCGTTCTTATACTTGTTATAAGAGTACTTATGATTTTCTATGAAGATATTGTGCTGTAAATAATAACAGCTTTATTTCTTCTCTTCTAATATTTATGAAGATTTTTCTTGCCTTATTGTAATGGTTAGAACTTCCAATACAATGCTGCATGAAACCGTTGCACACATGTGTTCTTATCTTTTTTCCCCAAATTTAAAGGGGAGGCATTCAACTTTTCACCATTAAGCATCAGGTCAGTTATAAGTTTTTCAGTGATGTTCTCTATCAAACTGAATACTTTTTTCCTGTTTCTAGGTGGTTGGGGATTTTTTTTTTTTATCATGAACAAGCACTGAGTTCTGTCAAATATTTTTTCTATTTATATTGAGATGGTCATGTGGCTTTTCTTTTTTAGTCTAATAATATAGTATATTCCATTGAACAATGTTCAAATATTAAAGGAACTTGATATACCTGTTATAAACCTCAATCGTGATATGTTAATTTCTTTCTATATTGTTAAATTCAATTTGCTAAAATTTTGTTAAGAAATTTTGCCTGGGTTCAGAAAGGATGCTGGTTTGCAGTTTCCTTTTTATGTAATGTCTTTGTCTACTTCGAATATCAAGAGCAATGCTGGCCCCATGAAATGAGCTAGGAATTGTTGCCTCTTCAATTCCTTTATATTCTGAAAACAATCATGGAGGATTAGTATACTTTCATCAAATCTTGTTGGAATCCACCAGGGGGCTTGGAGATTTTTTTTTATAAGGTTAATAATTATTGACTCAATTTCTTTAGTAAATATAGGAATATTCAGATTGTGTGTATATGTGTGTGTGTGTGTGAGAGAGAGAGAGAGATTTGGTTGTTTATATCTTTTAAGGTATTTGTCTATTTTAAATAATGTGTAGAATTTATCGGCATGAAGTTGTTCATAATATTCTCTGTTTATCTTTTTAATGTCAGCAGTGCTGGAGAACCTATGGCAGGCATGCCCCATGCACTGTTTGTTATCACTGGAAGCTCTAAAATGTTCTCTGTCACTCGTACGGGATCAGTAGTGATGCCTTCTTTCATTCTTATTATTTGTCACTTAGAATCATGGATTTTCTCTCTTATTTTCATGTCTTCTATTTTACTGACTTCCACTTTAATCTTTATCATATGATTTCCTTTCTTTGACTGATTCTTCCCCTCCTTATTAATATTTGTTTAAGGTGGAAAGGTAATTATATCCCTGTAACTCTATCATGGCCTGAAATAAAAGGTTCCCTGTTCAAATTAACACAGAAGCTATCATCTTCACCCCCACTCTGTCTGCAATTGCTGTTTTTTTATCAGTAATAATACTCTAAGTTGAAAGCATTTAATACATTGGAGTTTAGGCAGAAGCATTTTGTTGTGTTCATGTGGAAGTGAGGGCAGGTACACGTGGAAAACCAGGCAAGTAGTTTAGAGAAGATGAGATTAAGAAAATAAGAGCCATCACAATGCTCCCTTATCTAAAGAATTATTGTATAGAATAAGAGTTAGTCTTCTTCTGGTGGTCTTGAATCATACTGGGATCAATGGATATAAGATAGACAGAGGCAGGTTTTACCCCATCACAACCAGAGAGTTTAAAACAAGAGTAATTTCTGGTGATGGGTATGGGATCCCAATCCCTGCAAGAACTAGATGTAGCAAACATTTGAATACATGCTAACATTACTATTTCATCTCTGAAGTCACACAGGTGCACGTTCACATTCCACTGTCACCACACACCGACCCTGTGACTCTGGGCCAGTTACTTAACCCTAGTCCCACTTTTCTCATATGTAAATGGCAGTGCAAGCCTGTTAAATAGGGCTGTACAGGTCAAATGAGATATATGAAAAGTGTTTATCATGGTATCTAGCATATAGCATGCACACTGTACAATGTTTATTATTAGCAGCATGTGCTGAAGTCATAGTATGCATAATTAGGAACTGAGAGGAGCTTCATGGGTCCTTCAGCACTATTTCATGGACAGGGAAGGCAAAACAAAGGGAAGTGCCTCGCCCACAGTCAGTTTATTGTTGGATAAAACGAGTTGCAGAGACTGATATTCAGCCTCTGTACCCACTGGTCGTAGCCCTTCCCCTGCAGCAGACTCAGGAGACAGAACTCAACTCTGCATTCTGGCTTTTCCACCCTTGGGCTGTGTGATTTGGGGTAAGTTCTTTCTCTACTCCAAATCTCAGTCTCATCACCCATACCATGAGGCACGGCAACATTTCCACAGGTCTTTCAAGGCTTAGTGTTTTGTGTTTTAAATGGAATTGAGGCTGATATGGAAGGAATCAGTGCCTTGGAATTGTTTTCCTTCAACAGACCCTGCTACTTCTTTGCTCACAGAGACAAAAAAAAAAAAAGCTTTTGTTTCATGTTCTATTTTAAAAAGGAAATCTATCATTCATTTCTAATTTTGTTTGTTTGCAGCTGTGTTGAGTTCAATAGTACCCCAAGCTTAAGGCAAGCTGCCTTTCCAGGAGAGCAGCAGGAAGGTTGTTACTTTGTTTTCCTTATCTCACTTCAAGGTACTGATAGCAGCCTGCATCAGCCTGTCTGTGCCTGTACCTGTCATTAGCTTAGGGATCTGCAGAGCCCACAGAGCTCCCACTCCTGGGACGCTCTCCATCAACTCATAGATAATTATTCATCCTGACTCTTTTTAAGTTGATGGGGAGCTGGTTCCTCTTTCCTGCCTAGTGAATGCCTGTGTTCACCCACAAAAGAGAGGCAACATCTGAAAAGATATGTCAATTAACGTGCCTGCCTCACAACTTTCTTTGGCTGCAGTGAAAAAGAAATTTCTCCTTTTCTCCTGTGATGTTCATTCGGCAAGGTTTTCTTTGTTGTCATTTTGAATGGATATGCAGCCTGTGATTTGTGTCTTCTTTCCAGATTGTACTGAGCACTCATTTTGGACTTAGTGCTCTGGCAAGACTCAGGTGCCTGATAAGCCAGGGCTAGAGCAAAATGAAGAACTCTTGGTCAATATTTTAGGGAATATAAACTGAGTACTAAAAGAACATGGTGTAAGGCAGAGATCAGCCCTGCCTGGGATGTAGGAAGGGTGGCCTGAAAGTGTAGAATTATGGCTTGAAAAGATGGACAAATATAAGTGAGCTAAAGGGTGATGAATTTCATAACTATAACAAATTTCAAAACTAATATTAATTGAATATCACCTTAGTGGATGTCCTAAGCTAAGTACATGTTAGAAGGTTTACTTTAGAAAAGGAAAATATGAACTTAATAGTCAAAGTCAGCATCCTTCCTGGATGGAGAGATGTTGAATACATCAGATAGGCAAACTGAGGAAGTCTAGAGAAGCCGGATACGTGAGGTTTTCTGTTGACAAAGAGGAAACAAAAAATATAGGAGAAGTATCCTGCCTTTCTGACTGAAAAAGTAGAAGTTTTTAACCTCAGCACTACTGACATTTTCATTCAGGTAATTCTCTGTTGTGAGGGGTTGTGTACTGTGTGATGATTAGCAGCGTATCTAGTATCTACCCACTGGATGCCAGCAAGCTCCCTCCCCAGTTGTAACAATCAAATGTATCTCCAGACTTGCCCAGTGTCCCAAGAAGGCAAATCACCCATGGTTGAGAACAACTGTTGCATCTTGACATGTTGGAAATACTGTAGTAGAAACAACTTCAAGCCTGGACTCTTCATAGTTTTCAACAAATCACTTCCACCTTTGGTTTAAATAGAAAGGAGTTGTACGAGATTCACTCACTCATCGTTCATCACCACAGTGTTCCCTTAAGTTCCTCATGTGTGCCGGGTAGTCTTCTAGGTAACAGGGATGTAGCAACTAACAAGGAAAGTAGGGTCCCTATCCTCAGTGGTGGAAGGCAGACAAGAATAAAGGAGACATTCAAATGAAATAAAATCCCAAACCATGACACGTTCTGTGAAAGAAACAGAACAGGGCAATCTTACAGAAATCATCTACAGGTAAGAGGGTGCTCTCTGAGAAATTACTCTTATATGACAGGTGAGTCACAAGCCAAGTGACAGAAGGAACCAACTATATGGAGCTCACAGGAAAGAAAGATCTGGGCAGAGAGAGCAGGAAGTGCAGAATCTCTGAGAAGTGCCTGGGCTTGTGTGGGTATTGGATGATGTGGTTTCTGGGAGAGGAAGTCAGAGAGATAGATGAGGGCCAGTTCCTACAGGGTCACGTAGACCATGTAAAGGGGTTTTAATTTTATTTTAACTGCAGTGGATGCCATTAGAGTTTGAAGAAGGAGGGTGATGCCTTATAATTCATTTTGATACAGATGATTCTGGTTGCTTTCAGGATAATGGAGTTTAAGAGGCTGAGAATGGGAGCAGAAAAAGCAACTGATGAGGTGGTTGCAGGAGGTCAGGAGAGACATGGTGATGGCTTAGTCTAGGCATATGGTAATAGAGATAGAAGTAGAAGGAATCAGCTATGTAGAGCCAACTGGATTTGGTGATGCAATTGATATGAGTGCTAAAACAAGGAGAGAAGAATCAAGTATGATATCTAGGCTTGGGACCCAAGAGCTGAGTGGATCATTTTACCATTTGTTATCAGAGAAAAACAGATCTGAGGATGAAATACAGTAGTTCAAAATGAACCTAACTAATTGCCGACTGGACAATTTAATTCTATAACAGAATTAAGTATTGTGTTTGTTTTACTTTCTCCAGAGGCTCCAGTCTACTGCCTCCCACTTCCACAGCATATATATACATTTTGACAGATTCCCAAAATCCTCTAACAAAAACAAATGCATGAGACAATGGCATAGCAGGAAATTAGAGTGGTTTCCAAACTACGCCATGAATGGAGAGAGAGTCCTGTGTCTGACAAGCAATAAAGGACTTTGGAAAATCATATTAGATGAGATCTTGTCAATGGGAGGTTTTGCTATCAAGAAATGTAATGAGGCTTAAAGAAAACTGATAATCCATTAGCATTCCTGAACATGCCCTCACTTCGCTTTGTGGTAATTATTGAGTAGCTACAGACCAGCTCAGAAATGTAGTGACAAGATAGACTGCTGCATCCATCAAATCCCAACAGCTATAATCATCTAATGAATGTTGCATGAACCAAACAGTGGAAAATAATAATAATGTCTTTGCTTCCTCGTGAGTCTTTCAGCAAGGTTTTCAGAGCCTGTAGTGAACATATTTACTGGAAAGTTTTGCTCCATTTACTGGAGCAAGGCCACAGTTGTCTAAAAGTTGTAGAACAATGGTGTTCCTTAGACCCAGGGTTGAAGGGGACGAAAGGGAAGACAGTCTTTCAGATGACAAGAACGTCATCCTTCAGCTTAATTCTAACAGGGCAGAAAGAAGTGGAGAGCAGTCAGCTAGAAAGGAGTCAGCTCTTCTGAGTTAGCTATGAACAAATTCTTCCACTGTCTGAAGTTTTCATTCAATAACGAAAATGGGGATACTAAAGTATACTCTATATTCCTAAGTTGTTAGAATCATTAAACTACATAATGCTCTAAAATATTCAAGTTCTTGAAAATAAAGAGGTTTTTGTAAAAAAATCGTAATTCTTTTTAATTCGTAGCCATCTTAGAAAAAGATGTGCCACTGAGTCGCAGCAAACCCTTGAAACAAAAATTTTACTTGTCCATTCTCCCAATTTATTTTGTTCTCTATTAGCTGAGCATTACAGCCCCTAATTTATATCACACTGGAAAAAGTGTGTGAATTGTGGACTTAGGAACAATATTTTTGTAAGTCCCAATTACAAATATGTTGCCTAGTATGGGCTACATGTTGACGTGATTGCTGATGTCTCCACTTTGGGAGAAGTGGGTTTCTCAGAGAACCTGACCAGTCACCCGACAGAGGGTGATGGAAAGATGCCCAGACATCAACTCAGAGAATGGAACCCGCGTCCTTTCTGTGCCAGCGATGAAACATGTGCCGCTCTATGATGCTACAACTGCAGTGTAGATGCGCAGAGACCTTCAAAGCATGAGTCCCTGCCTCCTTAACTCTGCTCTGTGGTGGGCCTGCAGCCCCTTCACCGTTTTGCTTGGAGACCTGGCACATCTACCAGGAGAGGTCTGACGTAGTTTCTCCTTACACTTTGTAGTCACTCTGCTCTCTCACCCAATCAACAGTCTTTTCTGGATTTCTTTTTGGGGGGTGTCAGTCTTTTTTTTAATTAATTAAGTTTATTGGTACATTTCAGGTATACATAATGATCACACTCATTATAGGGAATTTGTGCCTGTACATGATATAACTTGTTTCTTTTTCCCCATCGCCCTGCCCTCGCTTCAACCTCTCTTCCCCTCCTTATTTACAAAAGCTTTGTTTCCATTTTTCCTTCTTTTTTATCACTTTTTTTTCTTTTCCCTTGCTTCCTTTCCACCCCTTTCTTGTTTTCTACTATGCTTGTTTAATCAATATAAATAGACTTTTATGTGCCAATTTCCTGCTGATAGTGTAGTGTTATACTGGCCATTTTGTCTAGATCTAGATTCTCTGCCTGTGTCCTGCCAGTCCCCTCTTCTTCGGTCATTAGATCCTGTTTCTCCTATCCACTCCCACTTAGTTTTTTGTTTGTTTGTTTGTTTTGTTTTGTTTTTGTGGGTACCGGGGGTCGACCTCAGGACCTCCCGCGCCAGCAGGCGCCCGTGCCGCTGAGCGATATCACCGGCCCTTTCTTCGTATGTGGGTTCCGGGAGTTGAACTCAGGACCTCGCGCTTGCCAGGCAGGTGCTTATGCCGCTGAGCTATCTCACCGGCCCCGCCATTTAGTTTTAAAACCCTGTTCAAATATGCTGCTTCTCTGGGCCACGTTGCTGCGGCTGTACCTACAGAGCCTGTATCACCATTGCCTAGGCACGCCTGCTTCATCAGCCAGACTAGAATTTTGCTCTGGATTGACCAGCTCACATCGGTAGAGTTCTCACACTCTTCTTGGACCTTGCTATTGGAACTGCCATTCACTCCAGGCAGAGTCAGCCAGCCAGTCAGGAAAGTGCTTGTACTCCTGGCCTGAATGCAGTCCCTCCATTGCCAGCTTTGCACAGGGAAATCAGCATGGGATCTCAAAAGATATTACTCAAAAATCTGGCATTTGGTTAAGTTATTCTGAGTAGTTATTTTACTACTTTTTCTGAAACTCTCCTCTGAGAATTGCCGTGCAAACAAATCATTCTCATTATTTTAGAGATACGCCTCTTCTATGATAGAAATAAAGTGTCTTGGTTTTCTCAGCCCACATCTCCCTTCGCACTTTTCTCATAAGCACGGGGAATGTGGATTTGAAGGTCAACTCAATGTATTATCAATTCTCAGACATCCCGTCATCATTGTTCAACAAGCTTGCATTGTATTTAAAATAGTTAATGAAATGCTAATTTGATCATGGTCAATCCTTTTATAGAATTGAGCTGAGCAACTCAGCGAGTTTAGCATTGTTAAAAATATTATTCGAAGCACCAGATAATAACAAAGGCATAGACAAAGATTGCAAAGAGCTATAGCACCATCCAGACTAACACCTTTGAGATAAAGAGATTTCGTGTAGAGCATTCAACTGGAAGATGTACTCAGTGAATGCGGCAGCAAACACCACTTATATCACTATGGGGAGCAGGTGGCACTGCAATTCACATTTCAGTCATTCCTCCTTTGTGTGGAATGCAACAATCCAGTAAAGCACATTGACCATTAAGCTTGGTGCCATTAAATTTTTCTACTCATTAAACTAGATGATTATAACAACTCAGGGCACTGTCCTGTGACTGAGTCACCTGCAACTGTTCACCCTCTGTGCACTTCAGTGCACTCATGGAAGATGAAAGCATTGGGAAATCAGATCTCTTGAGTTCTCTCCATGCGAGATTTTTTTTGTGTCCATTGTCTGGACACTGGGAAGCCTTGAAACCAGCTTATCTCTCTAAATTGGATGCAGGCATGACTTCAGATTACTCTTGTCTACATTTCCCGAGTTATAAACTCTGTTCCTAAAACTCCTAAAAATTATTAGACTGTTACTATATATAAAATATTACATTTATCAAATTTTTTACAAAATTACCGTTGAGTTGAATTTTCATCAGGCACCTACTGCCTCAGTTCTCTGAGATTGATCCAGCTACCTCCTTCACGGGACAACCCTTCCAACTCAAAGACAGAGCTCCTTATCCTCCAGAGAGAACTACAGGGAGACAAGGTCCCTCCAAAATTCCAACCTGCTCTCTTGGATTTATATTCTTGCAAGAACTGAAAGAAGTCTTATAATCCATCACAACCCCTCATTTTACAGTAAAGAAACTAAGGCTCAGAAGCAGAAGCAATGTGGCTAGAACACTATGAGTAGGACACAGCTGGCTGCCTGAGGCAGACCTGAGCTTGAATGAGAGCTTGCTAGTTGTATGACCAGTTAAATCACTTATAGATTACATGCTTCAGTTTCCTCGTTTGTAAAAGCGTGACAGTAACTACTGATTTCACACAGTTTTGTAAAGATGGATAAGAAACTGAAAATAATCATGTAGTAGAGTGCTTAGAAAATCTGAAACACTCAGTAAAGGACAAGCATATTTATTGCAGTGTTTTGAGAACAAACCTCTGACTCCTGCTGTCTTTGATCCTATAACGGGAAACTTTGTTTTACAGATCCAGAAGAAAAAGATAAAAGAAAAATGCCACTGTCTCAAGTGTCAAAAATGGTTGATTTTCCTGAGATAAAATATCTAACCAAAGAAGAGCAATGGCTAGAAATTGATATACATAAGCAGTCGGAGCGTGAGGTTTGCTGGTAAATTACTTGTAATTGCAGAAGTTGTTGGAGGAGGCATCAGGATAACCCTACGGAAACAGTTGCAGAAGACATGAGAGCTGGGAGAAGTGGAGCAGAGCAGCTGTAGAATGTGAAGACAGATGGCCATCCTGAAATGTGATTTGAGGAGGAACATGGTAAGGAATATCCCCAGACAGGCAGGCTATGCTGGGGACATCAGTTGGCAGGTCTTGAGACCTCAAATGTAGAACTGGAGAAAGGACGAGCAATAGAAGACAGTGTTTGTTTCAGGCCTAAAGGAATGCAAGGCCTCGAGGGCTTGTTTAAAAGTTCTACTGGAAAAATGTCTAGCTGTCATAGGCTGAAAAATAACCCCCTCCCACAGAGAAGGGCACCCTCCTGTCCTGGCACTGGAAGAACACGTTTGAAATACCAGGAGGGAAGGGACCACCAGGAGGGAAGTAGTCCAAAGGTACGGTAAGCCTTGAACTTAGGTAACTCAAATTTTGCAACCAGACCCCTTCCTCATCCCAAATAGACAGAAATCAGTGTACTTTCTATAGTGCGTATGACCAAGGCAGAGACTAAATTTACCAGACCAACAATAGGAGATGAGGTTGGCCCGAAAGGCAAGGCAAAAGATCCCATTTAGAGAGCACAGACCTATGTAGGATCAGCAGACAGGAGGTCTTGATACTTAAGTGCCCTGAACTCCTGGCAAAGGAAGGCACAGTGCTTCTAACCCCGACGAGTGACAGGAGTGGTCTCTGAGTTAGATGTGAGACCACTTCAGCAGCGAGTTGTTTTGAACAGTGTGTGGGCATCAAGGATAACAGCTGCCAGGATTAGAGCCAGGGACCCAGGTAGAGGATGCAACTTGTTCCAACTCCGGTTCTCTACAGTACATTGTACTGTTGTGCAACAATCATAATCTATCATTGTTTTGTGTCTGTCTGGCCTACTGTATTACAAAATACTTAAGGCAGGTCTTTTGGAAGGCAGTGGTCAATAGCACGTATTCTAGAGCTATGCAGCATGGTTTCACATTTTAGCTCTAACAATTACTAACTGTGTGCTACCAGGCAAGTTTCTTAACCTATGTTTCAGTTTTCTCATATGTGAAATGGGGACCATATTAGTCCTCTTATTTTTGGAGTAGAGATTAAATTATTTAATAAAGCAGTTAGACCAATGCATATCACATAATGAATGTTGCATAATTTTTTTTTGGGTACCGGGGATCGACCTCAGGACCTCGCGCGCCAGCAGGCGCTTCTGCTGCTGAGCGATATCACCGGCCCTTTTCTCGTATGTGGGTTCCGGGAGTCGAACTCGGGCCTTCGCGCTTGCCAGGCAGGCGCTTATGCTGCTGAGCCATCTCACCGGCCCGCATAAATTTTTTTTAACCCTAAAAGCTCTTTACCCTGATCTTGGAATGATGTCCATTTCCAGGGTTTGATAAATTTTTGCTAAAATGAAAAAATCAAATGATCAGACTGAGTTCACTAACCAAGTGGCAGCTGGAAACCCAGGTTGTGGTCTGCACTCTCTGACCTCAGCTTGAACCAAAACATCAGCACCAAAGGAACTGAGTTGGGAGGGTGGCCCCAGTGTTCAGTTATGGATGTAGCAGAGCTGTCAGTACAAATTAAGAGGACACACATATGTTTCACGCTGTGCATCTCATGAATTATTCCATTACATCGGGCCACCACGAGAGACAGTGGCTGCTGGTCTCCCAGCTCCTGCCCCACTCGCCTATCTTTTTCTTATCAGCTCATCTGACAGTGGGTGCAGGTAGAATCTCAAGGGCCCTGGGAGGAGAATATTTGCAGTGCACATACTTGGAACCACAGAATGCTTTCATGACAGAGTATAAATCTGGAAAATGAGTGAATTAAATGTCAGTAAACGCTGAAGAACAAAGGCAAAGGAAACCTTGCTTTTAATCCCATTGTTACTCAAAGCGAGTTCTCACCTTGCCTCAAAGAACTTGTTCTCTGTTCCCCCTCCCCATGCCTTGTGTTCTTCCCCTCCCCAACCCTCCTTAATTTTCTCTTCTCTCCCCACATACACCCACAACACCAACCACCCACCAGCACCCATGGACAAGGCTTTACTCATTGGACCTATTTCCTAGTGGACAAAGCCTTAGCTTCCTCTCTTTATTAAGTGGAAATAGAGGCCCTTACTTTATGGAACCCTGGTAAGCATAAAAGAGGGATTGCATGAAAAAGTATTTAGATGAGTTCTCTGTGTCATACAAATACAGCATAGCCAGTGGTTTACTTTTGTGTATTTATTTTTTGGCATAAACATCTTCAGAGAATTATTTCAGTGATTTTGCATAAAACTGAGAAGGTTCAACTGCCTCCGGAATCAGAGTACCTACATCTTTATATTATGTGAGTCAACATAAAACACTTTAACCGTGTCTTACACTGGTAATCACTGTAAGAGTGAACACTAATATCTATGTGGAAATACCAGCGTGACAGTGTAAAGGAAAATTCTGATTTAAAGGTTCCCAAGCAGAATCTAGACCCAATTCTACTCTTTTGTTCCCTTGTTTTAAATGTTGTCATCTCTGCTTTACACATGCTGTGTTGTTGAGAGTCAAAGTATTGATACTAGTGGGTAAAAATGATTTATAAACTGTAGTATAATTCATGCCTTTTAGAGATAATTAATGGTATGTATCTGTCTATGTCGATATGCCCCTGTATCCATTTCTTTTCAAATATTTCTATTTCTCATTTCCTTTTTCTTTTTGACAATTGGAACAAAAAATATCCATCAAGGTGACTAACCAATTTCTAGACAATGTTTATAATATTTGCTTTAACATTTACTATGAAATCACTAGGGGTTAAAAATAGGATACACCACACACACACACACACACACACTTTTGAAATTCAGATACCTGCTATTCAAAACTGTGTAATCTTTGCCTTAGAGTGTTTATTCTGACCTGCCATGTAATTGGACTTTATCAGCTGAGTTGAAAATAGGACTTATCCTTTAAGAGGATTAGGAAGATTATCTAAGGCTCTGATTCATAACCTGAATTTTGAAATCTGTATTGGATTTTCAAAGCTGAACTTACAGTGATTTTTTGCTGCCCATCAGAATGGCTTCCTGGAGGTCCTCAATTTATAGTGGAATCAGCCTGTATTCAATACACCCATTAGCACTTATGCTGGTTTCTTTTTCTCAGGGAAATGAATATAATTCAAAGTCAAATGATAAATATGTGACTGTGATCAAGGGATGCTGACATGAGCCAAGCCTTAATGTGTGGCATGATTGGAGTAGGTAACTGGACACCCAGGTCTCATCCAAGTACAATCATTCCTTAGTCACATGCTTTTCCTAAATTTTACACAGTTATTCATCTGTGATGTGGAAATAGTAGTATCAGATACCTTCTTCAGGTTTGCTGTGAGTACATGAGAGATACTGTCCATTGTTAAGACACCAGGCCCTATAGACAAATCCAAAAGTTACTGACTTACCTACACTTGCTAATAAAGAAAGTGATTGCTTTGAAAATGATCTTATTTGAAGAATGAATAGTCATGATGCATAATCCAGTTTCCAGGGAAAATGAGGATAAATATTGATCAGTTTCTGTCTTGATATCAGCTAGACTATTCCCTGAGAAGAAGCATACTCTCAATTTTTCTCCAGCTTTACATGTGGATCGAGAACATCCATTCCTTTTGAGATTTTTTTTCATGAATTTCATGTGTTGAAGATAAGAGATGCCTGTTCACAAAATTACAAAAAACAAAATTACAAAATTACAAAATTACAAAAAAGTGATATTTCCTGAACCTTGAACCAGGCAGCAGTCATGGTGGTTCTTGCTGAAGTACTCTCCTGATTCTACCTGGATTATAAAAAATTCATACGCTGAGGGTTTTATCCTTAGATGGATTTGGGTTGGCAATGCTACCAGATAAGTTGGCTTTCTGAAAGGGTCTCTCCTGGATCTGTTTTCTGTCCTCTTTCTGAGTCAGATACCCAGGCCACTGTCACTCTAGTAAAGCCAACAAGAAGCTGCTTTTCTGCAGGAGCCATAAGGAGAGCTCCCTCCAAGAACCTCCCCTCTGGTGCTGTACTTGCTTATTTTGCTCCTGCCGGCTCCTCTGCTCAGCCTAGGTGCTGCACTGAGTGGCCGGCTTGATGTATACTGCTCTCAGGAAGTTTACAATACATGAGGAAGGAAGGACAGGCCTGTGGCCAAGGGTGGTCTGTTGGCTGTGTGACAAATGTCTACACAGGTGCAAGCATACATAACACAGGAAAGTGACAGGCAGTGAATTTGTTAAAAGATAAACCTCTGTCACTTTTCTTTTCTTTCAGCTTGTCTTGGATTCCTTCTAATCATTTCTTTCTACCTCCCCTGCCTCACTCCCAAAAGGAGAATTCAGTTTAATGGATTACACACACTTCTGGAAGCAAAAAAACTGCATTTGAATCCTGGCTGTACACATTACCAGCTCTGCAACCATGGCTAATTCCTCCAAGTTTTAAGTCTCAAATTCTTCACCCACAAAACATCAGTTGTAAAGATTAAATATGAACACATAGTAAAACCTCCTGGGCCATAATAAGAACTTAATAAAGCTTAAAACAACAATAAAAAAGTGATCCTCCAGAAACCCGTCATTAGAGTCTAACAACCCTTTTTACACGCAGAAATAATAGGAGAGCAGCTCACCCATCGTCCATAAGGGGTGGATGGATGCTTGCATCAGCCCTTTGCAAACAGACTGATCGATGGAGCCAGTGATCAGGAAAATTGAATTCCGCCAAATACACATCGCTGTCTGCCTAGCATCATCATATTTCAACGAAGCGAAATTGTAAATAGTGGGAGGCGTTTCTGATGAGCTATGTGTTTGGGAGTAGGGGATTTCGAAATGCCGTTTTGAGCTCAAATTAATCGAATTTTGAATAACGGAGTTTGGAGAAACAAGTTCAATAGCATCGAAGTGGTTATTGAAACAGAATTTAGTCTCAGTCAGGAAACAGCACCAAATGATAATGTGTCTTTGGTGCTTCCTTTGGCCTTAGGAGAAAAGCCTATATTATATTCTTTCTGTATTTTTCATTCTCCAGACATTTATCAAGAGCACCCCATGTGCCAAGAATTGTGCTAGGCAGTAGGAAAACTGAAAGGTGGAGAGATGAGTCCTGACATCGGAAAACTCACAGCTCAGTGGGTATAGATGATGCTTAAATGGAACCCAGATGTCAGATGAAGCTTCTCTGCTACTTGGAGATCTGGTTAGACCTGGCCTTCACCCACGTCCCATAACCTGTGCTGTTTTAAAGCTCTCCATAAGATTGCTGCTAGAGGCCTTGCTTACTTCTTGTTTCTGTGCAAATGCTCGTGTGACTTACCCTTCTCTACATCACCCCATACACAGACCCTTTAGCAGTGAATCTACTCTTATCAAACATTTTGTTAGGACTTTTTTAGGACTTTGAGGGAATTACAGTGTGGGCATGTTACAGAATGGATAACTCTCTTTCTTCTCTCTGGAATACTAAGCTACCCCTCTTTGATTTTGAGCAAAAGGACTTTCATTGCTCTTAGTTGCTTTGGGTATAAACCTTTATGTAAAGCACTGATTTTTTTCTAAATAATTACAGTTCCCTTCCCACAAAAAGTGTGAATGGCTGTTGTAATATCTTCCCCTCACCACACGTACACACTTTATTGCACTGGTGAAACATCTGAACATTTGCTGTTGGTTCTACTGGAGAAATCAAGAATAAGGTGTCTGTCTACCTTGGCCTGGGATATGCAGAGTGGCTTCACTGGGGCAGAGAATTTGCTTGAGTTTGGGCAGAATAACTAGGCAAGAGAGGGGGAAAGGTTTTAGCAAGAGGAAATGGCAAAAACATTTCAAAGACAATGGTAGGTTTCCGTTTGATCATCTTCTCTCAAAGGCAAAGTGGAGCTTCCCCAGAGCCACCACATGCTGCATCCTGCAAATCTGGACAGGGTGGTGAGTGGCACATTAGTACACACCAAATGCAGCTGGGTAAGAGGCGTCAGTGTAAATGACAATAGAACTAGGAAGCTTGTTGAATTAACTCAGCCAAAAATTTCAGAACAGAGAAAGCTACTAAATATAAGATGAGCTGGAAACTAGATTGGAGAAGATTTTATGAGATTTTGGGAAAGTGGATCTAGAACAGGGGTTTGCAAAACTGGCTGCATGTTGAAATCACCCAGCAAGCTTTCCAAAGTCCATGCCCGTGTCCTCCTGGACAGCCTGACTTAATTGGTCTGGAGTGTGATTTGGGTACCAGGGTAGGTGAAAGCTCTCAAAGTGATTCTAACGTTCTGCCAAAGTTGAGAATTGCTCTTCTAGGAATATCCAGTGGCGATCCTAATATAGTGGTAGTTGCTTATCGGAAGCACCTTCTCTACTGTGCTTGTGTTTGGGAGGATGGTAAGAAAGAGGAGCTAAAAAATTTGTCTTGATTAGAAAACACCCCATGAACCAAAAAAAGTCAGGTTTTCTATTTAGAATATCGTTCTACAGAAATATTTTTCAAAGTATGATCATTAAATCATCCAAGGGTGCTAATTAAAATGCACGCTTCAGGACCACACCTCAGAACCTTTTGAAGAAGCATGAGTCTGAGAACCCACATATTTAACAAACTCTATAAGAGATTCTTATGCATATCAGAGCTTAACAATTATTTCTATAGCATATTAGTATAATTTATATCTTGGAGGCTAATAAATGGCACCAGCAAAAGTAATGCCATTTTTAACTGAACATATACCATGTCCAAATGTTATAAAAATAGATTATCTTATCCTCAGGTGAACACATTGAAGTAGGTATTGTTATTCTTGATTTATAGATGAACAAACACAAAATCAGAGAATTTAAGTAACATACCCAGAATCATGGAGCTAGTGTAAGTGGCAAAACCAGCCTTCAAACTGCCAGTAAACTCAAAGCCAAAATAATTTTACCCATGGACCTATTCATATCTCTGTGAGTAAGACCCTAATAAGGACAGGTGAGCTTTCTGATTAGGGAACACATTGGTGTCCCAGGAGTGTGATATATCCTGATTCCATTTTTATATACCTTTGTCTGTAGTAACCCTTACATTCATATCAGTATATAAGGCCTGTGTATATCTACTCTCTGGTGTGTTTTGGACAAGATAAATGCTTACTGAGTGCCTGCTGAAGATGCAGACAGGCAGATGCTTCCAAGTTATTTGGAATTTTCTGAAAGAACCCAACTCTCCCCCTAGCTAAGGAAAGCCAGAGATCTGCTTTCATTGCAAGGTAATGAATTTTTCATAAATGTACACAGCAACCCAGGGCATACCAGCAGATGCTCTGGAGTCCTGGCTTATTTGCTTGAGAACCGAGCCCCAAGCACGAAGGCTGCAGGAGACTCTGACCTGCAACCCTGGGGCAGTGGCTGTCTTTCTGCTTTGGTATACAGCCAAGCTCCACTTTGCCCTTTCTTTCTGATCTCTGTGTCTTTGTGGGAGGCCAAATCTTGCCCCCTACCTCTCTATTCAAGACATTGTTATTATATCTTTTTCATTTCCTCTGTTCTACCTTCTCTGCAAGGACAGAGATCCCATCTTTTATGTTGAGCTTTTTCCCAGACGCTCTGCCCACCTGGTATGATCCTGCTACTACCAGTTGTCTAGATGATGCCTTTCACCCTCCACCTCTAGTGAAATGGAAAGAACTCAGAATGCAGTGTCAGAAGATATACTTGTGACTTGGTTCTGCAGTGTTACCTGGACAAATCACTTTGCTCACTTCACTGAAGCATTTACTTAGAAATCAGAATATTTACTATATTTTTCAAATACAATCCTTTCCCCATTTGACTGAACTTTTTTTATAAATTGAAATGGGACTGACCCTACTCCTAACCCTGAACCTGTCCACCTCATTAGCAATATCTTATATCCAGGCTCCTGTTGAAGGAGTGTCTTAGTTATTTATTCATCGCTGAGACACAATACCTGACACCCACAATTTAAAGGAGGAGAAGTTTATTTGGGCTCACAGTTTCAGAAGTGTCAGTCCATGTTCAGCAGGTTTAAACACAGGAACAGCATGGTAGAGGGTGTGGGTAGAGGAAATCTGCTCATGTCATGGCATCCAGGAAGCAGAGAGAGAGGGAGGAGATGGAGAAGAAGATATACCCATCCGCACCACACCCCCAGTGACCCTCCTCTTCCAACCAGACCCAACCTCCTAACAGCATGTCAGTTATATTGCCACCGTGATCCAGTCACCTTCCGAAAGCCCCACATATGAGTGGCTGAGGCCCTTAGGAGACATTCTTGATCTAAACCATAATAAGGAGGAAATGGTCTTGCTCTTCTCTTAAACTCATTCAAGCTTTATCAGATCAGTAAATTTTCCTGCCCTAATGGGGTTGGAGGTTTGTGGGGAAGCATGCCCTCTCCAGCTACTCCTACCTCCCTAAACAGGAGAATTTACTAATTGTCCAGAGCAGGACATTCAATGAGCCCAGTTTACCTGTGCATTTACTACTGTATTTTGTTTGAGCAGGAGTCTATGCTGTATTTTCTTTTCCCTTATTTGCCCAAAAGCTCAGGCAAAAAGCCTGAGTCCAGGTCAGATTAGAGAGCTTTGTGGGTCTTCAGCTTCTACTCACGGCTGATTGCATAAACAGGTTCCAGGTCCTCGGGGGGCTCAATTTTCTTTCTTTCCCCTTCATGGGTATTTCTGAATGTATGAGTCCTAAAACAGAGAAATGGCACTTAGGAAGGCCCAAGTCATGTTCTCCAAATCAGCTTTTACCAGACAATGCTTATTAGATTATCAGACCTTAGCTTCAGTGACAAAGTGGCAGTTTTATTTTTAGGCTGCTACAATTTACTATGTATTTAACCTCCCTAAAGAATCCTGTGTTGAATGTAAGAGTCAGGTATCTCTGGGACATGGGCCAAACATGTCATCTAACCATGGCCAAATGTTTTCATCCACCAAGCACCTAAGTCACATTTGGGCTACACTCTAGATCCTATTTCTTTTTTAATCTTCCCCATCTCCAACTGCCTGGTATGTAGCAAGAATTCAACTGTGCTTGATGAGTTAAATAATGCTTGAACCCATTAGCAACTCTGGTGAATACAGCATACTACACACACACACACCCACACACACACCATCAAAGAAAAAAACAAAAAATATTGATGCTAAGAGAATTTGCTCTTAATGCTGTCATTTCTTAACTCGCTGATTTTGGCTGATTAGAATCATGAGGAGTCCAAAAGTGGAAGAATTCGTCATGGTTGACGTTGGTACATTTTAACCAATTTAAAAAATTGCTTCCGCATCAGCAACATGGCCAATTTACATGTACTTAGCTAATGAGGAAGAAAAGATGCAGACACTGAACGTGAGAAGGAGAATAACCATGAGAGAGGAAGAGGAGGGGCCATCCAAAAAGGGGAAGAAGAAGAAGAGGAAAGGGGAGAAGGAAATTAAGACACTGAAAAAGAGAAAGAATAATGAGAGAAAAGACAACAAAGTAGGTAAAGTGCTCTCCTCAAACTTGCAATATTAGAACACCCAAGGAATTTTAGATTTCCAATGTGTGGAAGAAGAAATTAGGGCTGAAGAGGAAACATGCTGTCCAAGGCCACTCACAGTACAGGGTGGACCACAGGTCTCCTGGTTATACAGTGCAATTTCCTAAATCAAACTAATTCCATGGTACATTACAACTTTCTTCTCAGGGTGATCAATTCCCACATACACTGAGTGCACAATAATTGCTTGTGCAATGGAGAATACACAACAAGATGCTTATATATTCTGAAACCATTTGTATTGCTGACCTAAGGATTTTATTTTTCAGGAGGAAGAGTATTTACATGTGTATATTTTAATGCCTCTCCATAGAGCCTTACCATGCACCCCAATCGCTATCCATATCACAGCCTTCCTAATCTTCCAAAGCCCCTTATTGACTTCTCTTTTTGCGTTTGTGAAGATCACTTCTTACTTTGTGGAACTCCTCATCTTTGTTTGTTTGTTTGTTTGTTTGTTTGTTTTGTCTTATTTTCCACCCTAGACTTCAAGTCCTTGGAAAGCAGTCATTTCACCTGCCACACTAGCCCAGGAAGGCTTAAGGAGGTTTGTCTGTGCTAGGATTCTGTGCTGAACAAGAAAGCTTTCCATGTAGCTATGCAATGCAGGAATTTATAACAAAACAAAATATTTACATTGTGAGAATGTCTACACCTAAAAATTTACATTAAAATATTTCTTTTTTTTTTTTTTTTTTTTTGTGGGTACCAGGGGGTCGACCTCAGGACCTCGCGTGCCAACAGGCACCCATGCCGCTGAGCGATATCACCGGCCCCTTTTTCATACGTGGGATCCGGGAGTCGAACTCGGGCCCTCGCGCTTGCCAGGCAGGCGCTTACGCCGCTGAGCCATCTCACCGGCCCTACATTAAAATATTTCTGGAGCACATACAAAAAGCAACAGCAAATGCTTTGTGGGGGATACTTCTACAACTCACAGCACATCTAATTCCTACCCAACCACAAATTGTCAGAGAGAGATAAAGGATGAGTATGACCAAAAGCTAATATTTATACTAATTAGTTGGAATTTAATGGGAGTCTGATAATCTAATATATTATTTATACTATTTTAGAATTATTTTGTGGGGTGGGTAGAGAGCATTTGCCTACTATGTGTGACACCCAGGATCCTGTCTCTGTCCCCAGTATCATAACCAAAACAAAAGCCATAGAGAAAACAATCCTGAAATTCATTTGGAACCAGAAGAGATGTAGAATAGCAAAATCAATTCTGAGCAACAAAGGCAAGGCTGGAGGCATCACAATCCTTGACTTGAAATTATACTACAAAGCTACTGTGATTAAAACATACAAAAAACAAACAAACAAACAAAAAACCCAGCATGATACTGGCAAAAAAACAGACCCAAGGATCAATGGAACAGATTAGAAGATGCAGAAACAACTCCAAACACACTCAGCCACCTTATCTTTGACAAAGGAGCCAAACCCCTTCACTGGAAGAAAGACAGCCTCTTTAATAAATGGTGATGGATAAACTGGCTTTCCACATGTCGAAGATTAAAACTAGACTCATATCTCTCATTATCTACTAAACTAAAATTGAAATTCATCAAAGATCTAAATGTTAAAACAGAAACCCTAAATCTGCTGGAAGAGAAAATAAATAGAGCTCTTGAAGACATAGGTGTAGGCAAACTTTATGAACAAAACCCTGATTGCATAGGAAATATCACAAAGAATCAATAACTGGGATCTTATCTTATTTAAAAAACTTTTGCACAGCAAAAGAAACCACCAACAGACTGAAGAGACAAACCACAGAGTGGGAAAAAATTTTGCCAGCTGTCCCTTAGACAAAGGACTAATATCTAGAATAGATAAAGAACTCAAAAAAAAAAATCATACTCCCCCAATTTAAAGACCCAATCCAAAAATGGGCAACTGAAATAAAAAGACACTCCTCAGGTGAAGAAGTAGAAATAGCAAATAAATACATGAAAAAAATGTTCAACATCACTGAACATTTCAAGGTGCAAATTAAAACTCCAGAAAGAATGGCTATTATCAAGAAATCAACCAATAACAAATGCTGGTGGGGCTGTGGGGACAAAGGACCCCTTCTCCACTGTTGGTGGGAGTCTAGATTGGTGCAACCACTATGGAAATCAGTGTGGAAAATCCTCAAAAAACTAAAACTAGAGGCTCCATTTGATCCAGCTATTCCCCTTCTGGTTATCTTCCCAAAAGAATTAAAAGCATCTGTCTTAGTTCCTTTTCTTGTTGCTGAGCCCAAATACTTGACACCCAAAGTTAAAGAAGGAAAAGTTTAATTATCACAGTTTGTAGAAGTTTCAGTCATTAACCGCCTGGCTCCAAGGCAGGATGCAATCACAGAGGAAAAACAGTTCTTGGCAGGCAGAAGGTAACAAAGCAACAAGGGACAACCACAGCTCTTTCTTTCCCTTCTATCTTATCCAGGCTACTTAGGGCAGGTAGCACTCACATCCTTAATCCTAGTGCCCTTGGTTCTAGCATTACACTATTAATCAATTCAGTGTCACACACTCTAGATCCAGCCACTTCTGAAAAAAACCCACCTATGGCCACAGGAGGCTTTGAAGGGACATCTAAACACAAGCTATAACATCCTGTGCCTGGCCCCTCAAAGTCTCATCCACATCCCCTTATGCAAAAGGAATTTAGTCCATCCCCAAGAGTTGCCGAAGTCCTAACACTGCTGGAAAGTCCAAGTCCAAAGTCTCCTCTGAGATTTAAGGCAAACTCTTAGCTGCAAGCCTCTGTACAAATGAAAAGTTGAACACTTCCAACATTCAATGGCACAAGGTAGACATTTCCATTCCAAAAGTTACAAACAGGGAGATACCAAGGAATGGGAGCAAAGCAAGTTCAGTATCCAGGAGAGCAAACATTAACTCCCATGGTTCCACTTCCAGCATCTCCAGCAATCTGTGGCAAATTATGAACTCCCAAGGGCTGAGGGGGGGCTCCACCCCTATGGCACTGCGGGTGGTTGTATCTCCCATGGCTTTTCTTTGGGGCAGACCCTGCTCCCTCCTTGGAGTTTTCCTCAGACGACCCACATGCCTGACTTCTCCAAACTTCTGAGGTCTCCACTGCACCTTTGGCTTCACACTCACAGCTTCACACACTACCCTCTCAGGGGCACACTGCCTGGCCTCCCAGGCTTCTTCGGAAATCTGGGTGGAAGCCTTCCTGACCCCACAACTCTTACATTGTGCATGCACCTAAAACCAACACCATGTGGATGATGCCAAGGTCTTCCACACTGGAGCAGTAGCCAGGCTTCCTTCACTCTTGGCTGTAGGAGTCGAGTGCCTATGAACCAAATCCCAAGGAACAACTTCCCTAGGCTGCCACAATTCTGGAACATGGTGCTCAGAGGAAAGTCTTCTCAAAGCAAATTATTTCACCTTTGCAACTCTGAGGCTGCAGAAGCTGGTGTCCTTGTGATGTCCTCAGGCCATCTTTTCTGTTGTCTTCTTCTGAAATACTTGGCCTTCCCTTGCTAGTCTTTTCAGTGCTCAATTTCTCCTCTGTTCTATCTTTGCAGGCCATTATTTCACTGGCCAAACTCAAAACATTTTAAATCATTCTGCTGGGCTCTTTACTCTTGATTCTCAACATAAATCTGGCTAAAAGCCTCCAACAGTACCAATGCCACTGCCTCAACATTAGACTGCCTTGAAATTTCTTCTGCAAGATTAATTAGTCTGATGCCCTTAATCTCAGTCTCAGGCAAAGTCTCTGGATACAAGCATAATGCAGACAAACTTTCTGCCAAGATATAACATACATCATCTGGAGTCCAACAACCAATGTAGTCCCTCTTCCCAGCAGAAACTTCCTGAGCCTGGTCTTTACAGGTAGGATTTCTATTAGCATTCTGGTCTTCTGAGCTCTGACCAGAATCTCCCATCAAGTACAGCCTCAGGCATTCCAGCTCTACTTTTTCAGTCGTCATCTCTGAACCTTTCCTAACTCTTACTATTCCCACAAGCCAGCTCCAAAGGCTCCTAAACCACATAGTCAGGTACAGTCACAGCAATAACCCCACTTCTCTGGGGTCAAATTCTGTCTTAGTTACTTTTCTAGTTGCTGAGACCAAATACTCGACACTCAAAGTTAAAGAAGGAAAGGTTTAATTAAGTCACAGTTTGTAGAGGTTTCAGTCCATGATCACCTGGCTCCAAGGCAGGATGGCATCACAGAAGAGAAACTGTTCATAGTCAGCAGAAGGTAGCAAAGCAACAAGGGGTGACCACAACTCTTTCTATCCCTTCTATCTTATGCAGGCCTCTTAGGGTAGGTAGCACTCACACCCTTAGTCCTAGTGCCCTTGATCCTAGCATTGCACCATGAATCAATTCAGCATCACACACTCTAGATCCAGCCACCTCTGAAAAGCCCAACCTATGGCCACTGGAGGCTTTGAGAGGACATCTAAGCACAAGCCTTAATAGCATCATACCACAGTGATATATGCACACCCGTATGTGCATATGTTTATAGCAGCACAGTTTGTAATAGCTAAAGCTTGGAAACAGCCCAAATGCCCATCAACTGATGAATAGATAAAGATGTAGGTATTTTTATACAATGGAGTACTACACTGCCATAAATAAGGATAAACTTGAGATGTTTCTAGGTAAATGGGTGCACCTTGAGACCATACTCTTCAGTGAAATAAATCAGACATGTATTTTTAAATATCACATTGTTTCTCTGGTGTGAGAAACCTAAAAGGTAATTAAGGACCACAATACATAACAGATATCATGAAATAGGAAGAAAATGTTCAAATGGGAAGGGAAACTAGGGAGGGGGAAAGGAAGGAAAGGGAAATAAAGAAAGAGAATAGAAGAAAAAATGGAAACAAAGCTCTTGTAAATAAGGAGGGAAAGGGGTTGAAGGGAGGTGAGGGGAGGGGGAGGAAAAAGAATTAAATATATCATGTACAGGTACAAATCCCCTACGATGAATGTTGTTATTATGTATATATAAAATGTACCAATAAAATTAATTTTTAAAAAACATTTTATAACTAAAGTAAAAGAAGCACATAGTACCAGACTAGGAACTAGAAAGTGTAGATCAGATTCAGGCTTTGACCCTAAACTGCCATCTGGCCTTGACTGTTACTAACCTGTTTGATGTCTCATTGATCTCTATTGTGCAGATAATGCATTAGAGTAAATCATCTCTTAGCTACAGCTGTACCTTTTCATGATTCTCTGGTCATCTGTCAATTTTTATTTGCTGGCTGAACCACAGGGCTTGAAAGGAAACAGAGAGCTCATCTCCTCTAAAGCTCTTATTTCAAAGAGGGAAAGTTGCAGGCTTCAGAGGGACATGGCTTTTCCAGAGTCACTGTCCATAGTCGATGTGAACAAAGGCCTGTGGTCCTGAGCACCAGTTCATGCTGTTTCTTTAAGCTCCAAGTTTCTATCTGCCTCTCAGTGGTGGTGTGAGGACAAAGGAGAGAATGTCCACAGTGGGGAAGTTACCAAAATAGATAAGGACAACTTATTAGCACTAGACATTGGCTAAATGAGACCCAATATTATCCTTTATGAAGTCAAGCTGGGAAGCTGAACGCAAGGGTGTTTTGTGTGTCAGCACCAAAGCAATTATGAATGAGCTGATTAATAAATAAGCAAACAAATACTAGGAAATCAGGCCTGTTTTAATGCTTCAAATTCACAGTAACACCCTGTTAACATGAACTTCAAGTATTAACACTAATAAACACACTAATCAGAGGGATGAAGTTTCCAAATTAATTCAAATGCTGCTCAATAGACCATCACTGTGTCATCACCGCCTGGGACTTTTCTATCTGTTCAGATCTCCATGCAGTAATTAAATCCATTAACATGTAAAACTGGCTTTTGTTCTCAAGGGGAAAAATGAGAAAGGGAGCTGACTTGCATCCTTGGTGATAGAACTCCGACTTCTCAGAACTTCCATTATGTCCAAATTCTTGGCCTTTTCTTTCTGAAATAGCAGTTCTCCCACTCTGGGCTTTACAGCTGGATCCAGAACATTTTTCACCAAAAAAGAAGACATGATTTAGTGAAGGAACTGAATATAGAAGTTAGAAATAGGACATTTAGGCTGAGGTCATGGTTCTGCCTCAAATATAGCTGCCAAGCCTTGGTTTTCTAAAGCACGTTTCTTCTACTTTCATTTTCCCTATGAAATGACAAAGATGTGTACCCTCCCATTTGTAGGAGTCACAGAGGTAATGAAAGTGGAGGTGTTTTGCAAACACTAAAGTGGTTTACAAAATGAGGTTATTCTCCATGCTTTTCAGAAACCCATAGATTTTAAGTTGATTGAGTCAGGTATGGGAACAGAGGGCAGGGTGCAAAAATAAGGCATATATATTGTTCACATTAAGATCTATTAAAGGCTACATTTTAGAAGAGAACAGAATCATGACTCTAATACAGGTATAAAAGGTATACATGCCAAAGATTTTATTTAACTCATTAATGAATTAGGAAACTGGCAAACTAGTAAACTGCTACCATAAATTCAAAAGTGAACTCAGAGCATAATACATTGTTAGTCAAATGTTCTATGCTGAAATTAATTTACAAAAGGATGCAAAGGTGGTCACTATCTGCAGGGCAACAATCAGTTACAGTCCATTAAAACCCAATTTGCATTTCTATGAACTAAAATTATTTGTATTATTATTATGTTATTCTATAGCTTAATTTCAATCTCTGTGGAGTTGTAAAATAGCATAGGCAGACAGGAGAAGCAGAGATAATCCAGGTGGGTGAGCTAGTCAAGACAGCCACTAAACATCAGTCTTTCACAGTTTTCCTTTACAGACACTTACATAAAAGAATACCAGACCTATTCAGTGCAGTTGCCTGAGCTCTGTCTTCCTTAGTTAGCAACTATACAAACCTTGGGGAAGATAGCAATTCAACAGTCCTGGATTTCTGAAAAATTTGCTGTGTGGGATAAATTTGGGTACAAACGTGCTTCCTCTCCTACTCAGGTTTCAGTTTCCCTTACTGAAAAATGAGTGCATCACTATTCACTGTAGCTCAAGATACAGAATCAATCAAGATTCCTATCGGTGAGTGAATGGATCGTGAAATGTGGAATAGATACACAATGGGATACCATTCAGCCATAAAAATAATGAAATCCTGACATTTGCAGCATAACAGATGACAATGGGAAGGGGATGAGAAAGGTAAGCAACTGCCTGAGGATGGTTTGGATGGGGGCTAGCACCTCCATCTGCCCCTCCCAGAGACTAGCAGCAGCTAATTCATAAATGGTGGTCACCAGCAACATATCACTTCTTCCTAACTAAACCTTATCAAAGCCAAAAAAGGAGTTATGATTGACTTCTGTGCCTCACCCATTTCAACATCACCCAAGAAAAGAGTGGTTTAGTAGTTATCAGTGACTAATTTGCTAACAGTTACACACCATTTCAGAGCATCCAGGATACCACTGATTCAAGGCCATGCTCCCAGATGTCAAGATTTCCTAATAGAGCTTCTTAGAGATGCTAAGTGAGGCGTATGAAAAGAAATGAATTACAAGACAAGAGTTCCATGAAACATTGGCTGGGTTGAAGAAAGATGTAGGTCTACATGTTAGGAGAGTGGGGTACGGACTACCAGCCCCAACATTCTGAAGTTGTGTAGTTTTAGACAAATATCTTATTTTTCTGAGCTTCTGAAACTGTACGTGTTGCCTTAGATCTACCACAATTGCCAAAATCAGTCTGTGGGTCATACAGTCTCTGTTGCAACTGTTCAACTCTGCTGTTACTGTGCAAAGGCAGCCTTAGACAATACATGATAAATGCTGGAAGACAGTTCTCCCGTCAAGTCACGTCTCTTCTTCCTGGATGGTAGTGATCAAGAAGAGGACAAATGATCCTGGGAATGCAACACCTTGAGATAAGGAGCCTGGCTATCTTTCAGCCCCCTACCCTCACAGGATTTTTTTTAACACTTTAGCCTTATGATTCCTGTTCCATGGGGCATAAACCCAAGATGGGCTGCTTGGCGGGGAGTCCTTTTCCTGCAGGGCAAGTAAGAAATGAACAGAGAAGACTCCATTTACTCTGGAAGCTTTCCTGAGTCTTGGGGTCTGGCTTGTAATGAGCCTAGATCTCTGTTGTCCCTTGATGCCTATCTGTAAGTGATGAATCCACTTCATGTAGCCTTTTGCATATAATTTATTCTGCCTCCCCAGACTCAGACAAATTGCAAACCAGTGCACAGTGAACCTGTTCCATACATGAGTGCAGCTGTGTTCCAATAAAACTTTATTTATGGATACTGAAATTTAAATTTTATATAATTTTCACACTTAATGAAATATCTTTCTTTTTATTTTTTCTTCAACCACTTGAAATACAGAAAACATTTTTAGCATTAGGCCATACAAAAAGAGAGAGCAGACCAGGTTTAGCCACTGGGCAAATATCTATCTTAAAGTGCTGTACAAATGTGGAAAGCACAGCAGAGAAAGACTTTTTATAAAAAAGATAAAAAGACAACATTTTTGTATATTAAAATATGGCTTTAAAAAAGCAGCTAACAACTAAAAGTTGAAGTTTTAACATGCAGCTCTAGAAGTCTGAGGAAAGAGTGGCTAGTTGTGTTAGCTTTCTGTGACAAAATGCCTGAGAAAATCAATTTAAAAGGAAAAAAAAAAGGTTTATTTTGGCTCACAGTTTCAGAGGTTCCAGTTCACGGTTCCATTGTTTTGGGGCCTGAGGTGAGACTGAACATCATGATGGGGAGTATGTAGTAGACCAAAACTGTTCACCTCACTGTTTCCAAGAAGTAGAAAGAGAAAGATAGACAGGTCCTGATAATGATGTACAGTCACTAAAGGCATGCCCTATGATCCACTCCTTTCAACTAGCGCCCTCACGCCAAAGTTTCTACCACCTCTCCCAATAATGCCATCAAATTATGAATCCCTCAATGCATCAATCCACTGATGAAGTTAGAGCCCTCATCATTCAGTCAGCTTCTATTAGCCCCACTTCTGAACAATGCTGCACTGGAGACCATGTCTTCGACACATAAGACCTTGGACACATTTCATATCCAAAGTATAACACTAACGTAGGCTCAGACAACCAGGGAAGGGCTGGTTGAAAGTAGGGCATTTAGTTTAAGCTGGAAGGAAGAGAGGAGTCTCAATTAGTGGAGCAAAGTTAGTGGGTATTTAAGGAGGAAAAGAAGTATAAGGGCACTCAGGGAGCATAGGGTACTTCATGAGAGTTAACCAGATGGGAGGATGTGGGGCAAATGGGCAGTATTAAGGCTCCAGCCCAAACCTTCTAGTTTCCACTCGAGTTCTCTTTCCATGCCCCAGATGCCTGACGATTGTGTGGATAAAGCAGGAGATCTGGAAAGGTCCTGCTCTAGAGGAACTTACTACATTGGAAAATAGAAAAACATCCTGAAGGAAGTTATGGAAAATATACTAAGAATTTATATTAGCTATCCTGTAGATATTATCTCACTTGGGACTCACAAATGAAGAAAGTCTTGTTATACCCATTATCATGATTGTACAGATGAGGAAATTGAAAAAACAGGAGAGAATTTCCCACGAGTTTCAGTTTACTTAACAACAGCCAACATTTACATATTGATTTCCAAAAACTCTCAGAGGGGACTGAGAGAAACACGGTGAATAATTATGAAAGGCTATAGTCAATGTCCTCCAAGGCAGATGGAAGTATGTTAAATGTGGGCAGCCAGAATATCCCAAGGGGGTGGCACAGTGGAGGTCCATGCAGATGACCCAACATCAGCTTATTTGGAGTAGTTGGGGACTTTTCCATCTCTTGGAAAGCTGGGAACGGTTCTTAAGAATGACTACATATGCCTTATTGGGAATGGCATACTCTAGGAGTGAGTGCTGGGGTTAGGCATAATTAAATAACATTTTCAGCTTTCCTGAAAACCACTGGACTAAAAGAAACAGGTGAGAAAAGGAAATTGAGGGTTATTTGCATTTTGTAAATGGGCTTTTAATCAACAGACCCCCACCCTTCCACCATCAGCAGCCGATTCCTGCAATCTGGAGAGACTGTATACGCACAAAGCACCCATTCAACAGTCATGAAAGATGGCACAATGCAGCAATCAGGAAGCCTCTGGCTTCTCCATGATGCTACACCTGCACCTGTTAATGCAGGAACTTCTTCATCAGCCCTTTGAAATTTAAAAATGGACGAGGTTGTCGTTCGTCAGTTCCCTTCCAGCCTTTTGGGGGGCAGGGCCATATAAACTAATACCAAAGGCTAATCTTCTGAAGAACCAGGACCTCTGGGTGTGATCTGCTATAGGTCTACCATGTGGCACTAACATAACTGAGTTCCTTGGACTGTAAACTAACTCTCGCTCTACGGGTGAAGATAGGGTAGTACTGATGGCTATCGCTGGAACAGGGGGAAGGGAGCTGCATTAGTTAGCATCCATCCCACCACTGGGGGAGAATGAATCCCTGAGCTGGCTTGTCAGGTGCGGAAGGAGGCTGAATGCTTTTTTGATTGCTATAATTGCAGCAAATTGGATGCTTGAGAGTGCCTGTTTAACAAGAAGAATCTCGTGGATGAGACTTGGGGAAAACGCCCCTCTTCAGTTCCCTCGCCTTTGTCCCATGTGTATGAGATAATTCTCCAACCCTCCAAGATTGTGAATAGGCTGCTAATTTTAGTTGTGCGAGCCAAACAAAGACCCTGGATGGCAGATCCGGAAGGTGATTCATCTGATATGATGTTTGCATGGTGGAAGCTTAAAGGTCTTGACAGGAGCCCCTGACTATTTCAAATTTTCTGCACAAAGAATTGGATGATTTTTTAAGTGGTTACCTCAGCACTGGCAACCAAACATGGGCTTTAATAACTTCTTTCCTGCTGAAGTTCCTTCTTCAGTCTTGATAGTGCTGAGTACTTTGAGTGTACGGATCCTTCTCTGGGCCTTCTTACATGGGAAGTCAGAAAAGCAGCATCGAAGGTAAAGTCTATGAAATATTCGAAGTCAAAGCTGTTGAGACCCAACATAATGCCACGTCCAGCTGTCTTTGACACCTTCAGGGAAAATAGATAAGAGTGAAGAGGATTTCAGAAACTAAGTGGGAACAGAGATTTAAAAACTGTTGAGGATGTCCTGGTTCTTGTATTGGCTTGCTTGAGAGTGAGTAGTACTTGGGTTTGTTGAGCTGAGAGCCATAGGGTAAGTGCTTTTTTTTTTTTTTTTTTTTTGAGACAAGGTCTCACTATGTAGTTCAGGCTGGCCTGGACTCACTATGTAGCCCAGGTTGACCTTGAACTCATGGCAATCCTCCTGCCTCAGCCTCCCGACTGCTGGAATTACAGGCGTGCACCAACACACTGAGCATGGGTAAGTGCATTTTTAAATAGCCGGTCACAATAGCCAAGAGAATCATTACAGACTGGCTTTGACAAGAGACTGTTATACCTGATTTTAGCATAAAGGCTGGCTTTGCTTCCTGTTTGCTTACTTACGATAGGTCACTATGTTTGTTGAGCGTCAGGGACAGGAATTTGTCAAAGTTTGTCAGTCTTTCCCTGTTTTAGTACTCTCAGTCCTGCATCCAGGCGAAGCCCTCACCTCTGGACAAACCAAGATCATTAGCCACCCTCCTGGGACTCATGGTTTCCACCTAGGGACTGAGATTGGCTCATTTCTAAAGGCTCTTCCAGCAATGACATTTTTAGAGTCAGTGAGTTCCTCGTCTCCTGTTACTCTTCCGTCATATTCTAATGTGCCCCACATCTCAGTCCCAATATGTTCTCTGTGTTCTTTGCCTTTGCTCACTCTGTTCTTCCCTCCTAGAATTTCTTTTTCTATCTCTCTTTCAAGGAGACTCTAACTCATACTTCACAGCCTCAAATGTACATTTATGCCTATAGGTGAGGAAATGGTAGAGTATTTAAATGACTTGCCCAATTGGTAAGTGGCGGAGGTAGAATTTGAACTCGTGATCTAGCTCCAGAATCCATACTTTTAATAGCTCCGCTGTACTACGTTCTGTACATACTCTTTCTATGGCATTTGCTACATTATACTGATTATTTATTTGCCCCATTTATTTTTCATGTGAGACTATAAAACCCTTGAAAACAGAGTCACATCTTATTCTGTATCAGGGGCATCTAGTGCAGTGTTGGAACGTGGTAGATAACCAGTAATTTTCTGATCAGTGTCTGAATCATCCACATGTGAGCAGGGGAATGACAGACCAAGGCTAGCATGGTGCCACTGCATTGTGGAAATTGCATAATCCTGATGAGGGAGCCTGGGGATCTACGTTCGAAAGACTATTATGAACGTGAAATGTTTTCTCAGAGTACAAAAGGACTACAAGCTGTCACTCATGATAGTATTAAAGAGCACCCTACCCCATATCTGTGTAGTTCCAAACACTGGACTATTCACACTTGTCCATTTTCATCAATCCCCCCAAATGTCTATATATTTGCACGAGCACCCCAGAGCTTGGGAGAATTATTCTAGGCTCTGGATATAGATGGTTCTGGGTGAATGAGATCATTAAGTCAGTTCTTGAAAAATATGTAAGAGTTTTTAGGTAAAATAGAGGGAACTGTTATTTTAACAGAAAAGAAAAGAACTCAACATCTTCAAAGCACACATATGTATGAGGATGCTTTCAATCATAAATACTGCGGAAGTCCAACTCAAGCTGTTTCAAATGAAGGAGAATCCACTGGATGAGTCAGTTAACCAAGAGTCCAAACTCAAGGCTTCAGCAATGGTTGATTCGTTGGCTGAACAATTCCCGTTTTGTCATGCATAAAGTTGACTCCATCCTACAGCTGGCTCTGCTTGTGTCTGTGTGTGCTAACGGAATTCAATATGCACTTTTCTAATCATTGAATAAAAATCATAACTTTCACCTAATTAACCCCTGGACCTCCATGGTCAGGGCAAAGGCATGTGCCAGTTGGCTCTGGTCTGAGTAACCTGAAGTGACCACTGTGTCAAGGAGGTTAAGCTTAGCCTGGTTTACTTAGACTGATGTGGAAGAAAAACCACAGTATCCATTCCATCAGGACAGCACGTAAATCATTCCATATGCCTGCTTCACCAGTGTCAAGGGGTATGAGAAAGGAGAAAAAGGAGCTAGATCGATGGCTTTCGGATAGTGGAGAAAAGACACTCAACATCACTCTCATAGCCCATCTTTTGCTGCATTGGCTCCACCCAAAACTAACTCTCTCTCTCTCTCTCTCTCTCTCTCTCTCTCTCTCTCTCTCTCTCTGCTTGTGACAGGGTCTCACCAAGTTACTAAGTTGCTCGAACTGCCTCAGCCTCCCAGAAACCTCAGATTACAGGCCTGCACTATGATGGCCGCTCATTTTCTCTCCCCTTAAGCATGCGTCTCCTTTTTTGTAATTCCCAATGCGCTTGTCTGCTCTGTGAGCAATTCGAAAGCAACTAATGTATTATTGAAATTGACCCATCACTACCTTGGCCCTCCTTTTGGGTAGGTTCAAGAAACATTCAAAGGGATTCTTCTTAAAACCTTCATTGTAACCAGGAGGCTTGAATTGCAGAAGTGGAAAAGCATAAATCCAGCCCTTGTCTCATGTCTGTCATTTTGCTGTGTGATATTCCATTGGTTTACCCTCTGTGTGTCAGTATATCATTGCTTATTAAGAGAAATTGGTAATGTGGTGGTTTTAGATTGTATCAACCAAGCTAAGTTAGAAATATAAATTCTAGAATTCCCTTCCTTACACAGTTCTGAGTGAGGATTGGTCACAAGTTAGTGATTCAAGTCATATGAGATTTGGAAGGAAGACATGAAAGAGTGATTCTGTTTCCTTTATCTACTAAATGGTGATGACAAGAGGCACAGTGAAGCTTAGGCATGGTGTTGTTGGCTTACTTTATTGGTTTGAGGTAGAGTTGGGATTGCAGTTCCTTGAAGTTTTTTCAGATCCCCTCTTGCAACTTCCTAGAGGCCTGGGCAAAGCTCAAGTGCTACTCTGTGCAAGGTGCCAGCTTATCTTGTAGGTCAACTGCATCATTGTGATTGAGGAGAGGAGAGACAGGTATGGTCTAACTCCCTGCAGGTTCTTGTCTGTCCTTTATATTACTACATTTTGTCTATCTTTCCTTTTACATTCCTAGCCTTGCAGGCCCCATACCAAAAGCAGAAAATACAGCCTTAAATAGCTAACATAATCATCTTCTCACAATTATGTATGGTCTAACACTTGAAATGCATCTCTTATTCTACATCACTCAAAATGGTCTTATTTCTCTGAACCCTGAGTGATACAAATAATATTTATTGAATGCCTACTGTGTACCAGACATTTTTTCCATATTTTGCCTATATTAATTCACTTAAACTTCACAAAACTCTTGTAGGTAGTTATCATCCTCATTTTATATTATCTCTATTTTATAGATGAGAAAATTGAAGCACAGAGAACTTAGGTAATTTACCCAAAATCATACTTCTAAGATTGTCAGAGACTAATTCAGGATTTTAGTTCAGTCAGCCAGATAAGTCTCTGACTTTATCTACTTTGTAGAATGAAAGGTTTATTCTTGAATTCTCTTCTAGTTTTAACACTCTTGGGAATACATTGTATATTTAATTTTTAGTCCTAGAAAATGTATCTCAAAGCATGGTATAAAATCATTTATATCCGAATCACCTAAAAAACTGTTTACAACACAGGTTCCCAGATCCCTGCAGGTATGGGAAGGGTCCTGCATGTTTTTAGTTTTCTGAAGTGATTTTGATGCACAATGAAATTTAGGAAACACATCCCCTCTCCAATAATCAGAAAATAAATAAACTGTGTGTGTGTGAGGAAGAAAATCTAAAATGAGTTCATTTGGAGGTGGAGGACTGTGCTGCAGCCTCAGTTACAGTCAAGAAGACACATAAGGGCTGGGGTGTAGCTCAGTGGTAGGTCTCTTACCCTGGGTTTGGTCCCAAGCCACACACACACACACACACACACACACACACAATCTTGTGATAGAGTTGGTATCAAAAAGCTCTGGCTGGAATTGCCTCTGCCTCTCCTCCTCCGAGTAGCACCTCTAGAAACTGTTTCAGAGATTTCTTTGATAAGACAGGTTGTCATCAACCTATCCCATGATAGTGGCAAAAAACAATTACAGTGGTAGCAGCTGAAGGGGCAGCAGTGCCACTTGCATCCTACTTTCTCAGCCGCCCCCTGCCATCTACCCTGGGTTGTTAATTAAAGTGTCTCTCCCGTCTCCATGGGCTTATCATTCTTTACCTTCTCTTGGGAAGTCAGAATCATGCTGCATGCTGGCTGCTGGTCAGAAGGAGCAGAGGCTCATGCTGGCAACCTTGCCTCTTAACTGTGGCAGGGGCAGCTTCCTGAAGCAGAGGAGCTTCGGGCTGCACAAATTGGCTTGGAAGAAGGCAGGCATGATGATGAAAAGCCTCCTCTGGGCTGCTCATGGGCATCATTAGCAGGCATGCAGGGCTGATAATGAGGCCTCTACTATGTAGTGGTGCCAGCCTAGGGGCACCAGCATTTCCAACTGAAGAGAAGAAGTAGTCCTTTCAGGCTTCAGATGGCTCTCATAGGTGGAGAGGCTGTAGTAGTTTGCAAAGGGCTTTCCTTTAACCTATCTCATTTGAGCTCCCTCTCCCCAATCCTGGTATGAGTAACCTAAAGGACTTAGAATCTGACTGGAGAAAATGTTAATAATTAACAGTTTCATTCTATCTTTCATGCCAAACTTCTCTCACAAAAGAAAAACATAATACAAAAAGTATCATTTCTTAAAAGTATTTTACTTTTCCTAGATGTGATGGTGTGAGGTAAATTTTAGGTGCCAGCCAAGTACCAAGATGCATGTTTGGTAAATTATTTTATGTGGTACCATTTAATCCTTACAATGCCCTCCAAAAAATACCATCAGCCTCCTTGCACAGATGAGGGAACTGAGGTTCATGTCACATTTTGTCAGTAATAATCTCACAGGTCTTTGGGGAAAGAATGGCATTAACTATGTAATACAGGTGGAGAAAAATTTTGGCTTCTGAGAATGCACCTTTGTACCAGTCTCCCAAGAGGGAACCTCTCAAGGCCAGCAACTCGTCCTAACATTTCTTTTTGCCTGAGTCCCTTAAGTGACCAAGCTCAGGACAAAAGGAAAGTAATTCTATGATTTCTAGAGTTTGTAACCAGGATAAACCTGGAATGTCACTCTTTTTCCATAGAAAAATTCTCACAATGCCTGCAATCTGGGCCGGCTATTCTGGGAAGATTTTGCCTATGGTTGCTCTATCCCACATTGCTTTTGTTCCACAGGAAGGAAGTAAAACTCAGCCCTCTTCTTTGCTTCCTCTCAAGACCAATCCTAATAGAAGAGCCCATCACAGATGTGTATCTATTTGTCCTTTGATGAATGAGCAAATTGGTCCCAGGACCTCCTATGAATTCCAGAATCCTTGCATGCTCAAGTCCCTTATATACAATGATGTAGTATTTGTGTGTCCTGTGCGTATTTTCCTATATTCTTTAAATCATTTCTAGATTCCTTATAACATCCTACTACAATATGAATACTGTATAAATGACTGTTATACTCCATTGTTTAGGAGGCAATGACAAGAAAGGAATCTGTCCATTTCTGTACAGACATGTTTTTCTTTATTAGAATACTTTCTACTTGGAGTTGATTGAATTTGTGGATTTTTGAATCCATGGATATGGAGAGCTGACTATATCTATAAACATGAATCCTAGACATACATATTTCTTCTGCTGGAAGATATTTCAATAGACCTTTAAATCAGCGTTGGGGACCACAAATTCACAATGACTGGTTTTACATACTTTCCTAAGGGATGAATGGAGGTTTGGGATTACTGGTATCCCCCTTTTTAAATTTCCCATTATCTCTAGGGGTGGGCCATCCTCTCCCACCTACTAAAACTAAGACCAAGACTAAGACTAAAGACGCTCCAGGACAAGATCCTCATTAGTTTAAGATCACCACCGCCCTCTGAGTCATCTGATAATCCCGCTGATTATTGTGTGCACCCAATAAATAGTAGCTAGCTTGGAGTGTCATTGTCTCTGCCCGTCCTTGGGCATTGACTTCCCAGCCCTCCTTTTATGAATTACTAAGTTTGTTTCTGTTTTTTCTTCATCCTTTGCCATACCCCTCGTACAGGCAGTTGAGGATCTTGGCCAGGTCCCCAATAAATCAGACTCCTACTTGGTGCAATAATTACCTCAAGGTCAAAGAGGTGACTATACAATCAAGTATCTTTCCCTTCACTGGAAATCTTAATTCTGCAATGTTCCATTGCCCTGTTATATTGGATAATAGCATTAGAATTATTCATTTACAAGAGTGATTGTAAGTTATTTGAAGAAAGGAATTATGACTGGCTTGATTCTACAGGGCTTTGACGTACAGACTAGCACATGATAGATTCTTCCTATATAATTGAATAAATAAACAAGTTAATGAATAAGAAATGAATAGTCAGATGAACAAATTCCTTAGATTTCTGGAGAACCTTCCCATCACTTTTATTTTGTTTTCCAGTACCAGGGAAATGAACCTAGGGCCTTTACACTGTGCTACATCCCCATATCTTGTTTTATTTTTTATTTTGAGGCAGGGTCTCTCTAAGTCTCTAAATTGTTCAGTCTCGGCTTGAACTTGGTATCCTTTTGCCCCAGACTCCCACAGTATACAGGGGACAATACAGAGGCAGGAATCTTGTGTCGTCTCTACCCATACAGTCCAGTGACCAGGACACGTGCACACTGAGTTTAGTTAGAATAAGTACTGGTCTTGGAGACAAAATATCAGGATTGGTTCTATACTTCCTGAGTGTAAAAATTTGGCTCAATCACTTAACATCCCCAAATTCCTATTTCCTCATCTAGAACATTGGGATAATATCTACTTTATAGCATTGTATGAATTGACACCTAGCATTTACCTGGCAGGCATTTATTGAGAGTTTTCTAGGTATTGGCTGCACAGTGACTAATAAAAAGTAGATGTTTGATAAATATTCTGTGTTATTAGATATTTATTGAATGGATTTATAGAACTTGTCCAAATAAAGGTAAGGATTATTAGATTAAACATAGGATAGATTTTTATAGTCTTTTTCTTATTCTTTTTTAACTATGTGCTATACACACAAAAGCTGAAATAGAACCAGAAATAATAATTCAATATCCTCTTGTCCATACCCAATCCATCACCCACTGGCTATGTCCACCCATTTGCTACTGATGCACAACTGAAATATCTAGAATAAAAATAACTGGTATGAGTGTAGGTTTGCTTTCTTATCCTTTTTGCCTCAATCAAGTGACATTTGTCAGGTAACATTTTATTAAGACAACTTCAATGTTCAGCTAAGAATATAGACTTCTGAAGGACATAATAATTATCTTGAAATACACAAAAACCTATCATGAAAGATGAGTTAGGCTTTGTTTATATATGATCAGCAGAAAATCGTTACTTGTTGTGGGTGGATTTTATCAGAAGGTAGATTTCCTCCAAGATACAGTACAAAAAGTTAGCACATCCCTTCCAAGATGCGTGTGTGTCTGTGTATGGATTATTGGAATTGGTGACCACTGAATTAAGAGCCTGGGGCTTAGGACTTTTATGATTCTGACACAGACTAAAGCAAGTAGGGAAGAAACCAAAGTTTTCTTTCTCAGTAATGAGGGTTTCATTTTGAATTGACAAACTGTCTCTGTTCTAAACTGGAAAAATACATTTTACTGGACACATTCCCACTCCCCCAGATATACTCAATTGCAACACACACACACACAGATGCACACAAATGATGTTTGTTCTTGGGAGCTAATCTTGTTTTAGTAGGTCCCTGGAAAGAAGAACTAACAGCTTCAGCCTTCACAGGGCAATATCAAAACAGAAATCCACAGGGGACTCCATACTATTTCCTGTAGAGATCTTGAGCCCATCCTGTGGAATTTGACTGCTGACTCAAAAGAGTGAGTGTTTGGGGTGCTGGGACCATATAATTCAAACTTAAGTCATTTTATATTAGGAAAGGATGAAGAAACCTTCATAATGAGGTAAGATTTCTAGAAAGAAATGGTGGGTGGAAATATGGATAGAGACAAATGAGACACTTGATAAGAGGGAGGAGGTGTTGTGGTTTATATCTAGATGTCTCCCCAAAACCTCATGCACTCATGCACTTTTGGGAGGTGACTGGATCATGGGGGTGTGATACTCATCAGTGGATTAGTCACTGATGAGTTTATAGCTAAATGTGATATTGGGAGGCAAAGCCTGGTTGGAGGAGGTGGGTCACTGGGGACATGCCCTAGAAGGGTGTATCTCTTTCTCACTTCCCTTGATCTCTAATTCCTGCTGCCATGCCACGACTGTTTCTCCTCTGCCATGCCGTCCTGCCTTGGAGCCAGCTGACCATGGACCAAAACTTCTACAAATTGTGAGCCAAAATAAATCTCTCTTCCTTTAATCTGTGGGTGCTGGGTGCTGTGTCTCAGTGATGAGAAAGTAACTAAGACAGGAAGGAATCGTGCAAATTGAAGCAGAATATCCAGATCAAGGCTGGGAGAGTACCACAGAAGATCCCTTAGAAGGCCTTTAAGTTCCTTCATCTTTGAGATTCAAAGCAATGTTCAGGTCTGCTACAGCTGTACTCTCTGCTTTTCTACCTAATAATTACCATCCTGAACCACTGAAACACTTTAGAAAGGAAATTTTCCTGAAACCATAAACCTGGACATACTGGTCTTTAAAAATGAAGAAACAGGGAAATGGGAGAGAAGGGGGAAGACTTTGTACCATCTGCCACATCCCATCAAAGGGATGGAGTCTATTTCTCATGTTGAATCTGGGCTGGCTTTGACATTGGCTCCAACTGATAAAATGTGGAAGAAATAGCATGTAGTTTTCAACTTAAGCTTTAAATGGACTTTAAAGCCCTACCTTTGGCTTCTAGGAGACTGCCGGGGAGTACTGTGAAAGAATTCCAGTTTGGCTTAGAGTGAGCGGCCACTTGGAAGAGAATCAAGGAGTCCCAGGCAACTATCAGCACCAACTGCCAGACCTGAGAATAAAGCCGTCTTTCTCCTTCTAGCCCAACCAATGTTTCCAGCTAAATTCACTTCCATGAGGGAGCCGGGATGAACTCAGCTGAGCGACTCCCCAACTAATGCTCAACATCATAACGAGTAATGAATCTTAGGCCACTAAGTATGGGGATGGCTTATTAAGCAACAGTCCATTCGCTGGGGCATGAACTCCAGATGATGATGCAGGGAATATGAAAGGCAAATATAGAGAAGCCAGAGCAATGGGAGAGCTCCCCAGCTCTAGGGAGCATTTCCCAAGGACAGAACTCTGAGTGAAGATAGGAAGGAACCTTAGGCTTTTCTGCATGGCTTAGAGAATGCTGCTCTCTAAAAGGGAAGGAAACCCAGTGGACACCTGAGAACAGTAAAAGGAACTTTCTATAGAGCACCCTAAGAATGTAATAGTCTGCTTCAAGAGGTGCTAAGTATATCAACCTCAGGAATAGTCAGACACAGGCAGAAGATGTTACCAACAGGCAAAACTTGAGCATGATCTCTGAAGCCACTTGCAACAATAGGTATTTGTGGTGGATTGACAACTGGTGGTCAACTTGTAACACCCAGCTGAACTGAATCAGCATGGTGCTAGGTGTGGAGGGCCCACCTGAGGAGTGTTTCCAACAACATAAAAAGGAGAACTGGAAAGGAAGAGCTGATGCTGTTGGTTCTCCTGGAGAAGCTTGTCTCACTGGCTTTCCTGATATGAACTTGGCTGTTCTCATCGTAGGAGGAGCTCGGCACCTTATTGTCACTGAGGATAGTTGTGGTATTTTCAGGGCAGCTCTGTTTCTTACTTTGAGCGTCACTTCTTGGCTCCAGTGCAGATCCGTCAGCCTGCTGGCACAGATCCTTCATCCTGTTGGCACAGACTTTCTAGCTTCCACCACTGCCCTTTGGGTCTTCCCAGTGCAGATCCATGAAACAGACTCGCACGAGACATTGTCATGGGCTCTAGGTCTTCAGTTGGTCTTGTGCAGGACATTGCCATGGGATCCAGGCCCTCAACTGGATTCTTTGGGTCTTTAGTGTGTGGACAGATTTCCTGCACTCTTTTGTATATGACTATTATAAAATAATCCTATAAATTATAGGTCCTGTATTATGTCTTTTCCCTTGCAAACTATGACTACAGCAGTGTTTTATTAGGTTCTCCAAGTCTTATTTGAGAAGATGACAATATATGCACAATTATGTTAAATCTGTCACGTTACCTCGAGAATAGGTCCAGGTTTATCAAAATTAGGATGAGGATGCATGTGAGAGAGAATTCCTCTGTGTACATGAGAGATTGAACAGCGCACAATGGCACATGCTCACAGCAGGTACCAGAGGACTGTGAGAGTATATTGCTAGAAAAACATCCTGCTCAAAATTGAGGCATCTGTGCAGAGATTTTATCTTTTCTGAGTCTCCTTTTGGAACCAGGCCCTGTTTTTCCATTAAGGGAACATGTGATGTGATAGAACGATGACAACAACAATAACTTTAATAGGCAACGTTCCAACTCCCCACTGCTCTCTTACTGTCTGCAGCAGATCTGTCACTGAGATGAACTGTCTTCCCTTCCCTTCAGAAAGGGTTCCTGAAATGCCACAGGGTGTATTTGGCCCTGTAGCGAAGTGCTACTTCCTTCCAGGAGCAGTAGATCCTTTTCAGATTTCCTCATAAGGCTGCAGGCTTGACGTATGTTCATTACACTACCTTTCACAACATTCGAAGGGGGAATTAAGCCTGTGACATGCTTGTCGAGGGTTGTGCTGTTTTGTCTTTTGAGGGAATGCAGTGAGTCTCCCAAGACTGAATTTACTCATTCTGAACTTCACATCAACACCCCCACTGGAATGAGGAAGGCCCTAAAGTAGAAAACACTTTGAAAAGAGCAATTATAAATTGTATCAGCAAACTCACTAGGGTTTAGCTGTATTCATGAGAATGTCATTTCAACCACAGGAGGCATGATCAAAAAATATAGTGAAAGTTTAAATTAAATTTTAAAAATTTACTACAGTAAAAGATACATTACCATTAATCCCCCTCAAAATACCCCCCTCATTTTGAACACACTTATACCATCATCCCTGACACTTTCTTAGGCGGTTCTGGAAGTCCTCTATCAAGAGTTGTGCTGTCTTGGCTGCCCTGATATCTTGAATGAATTCAAAACATTTACCTTTCATTGTCACTTTGACTTTGGGGAAGAGCCAGCAGTTACATGATACTGCATCTGGTGAGTAAAGTGGATGAGGACACATGGTAATGTTTTTAGAAGCCTGGCGCTCAGCAGCAGCATTCGCCTTGGTTTTGATCACACCTTGTAATGACACTCACGAAAGAGGACTTCCAGAACTGCTTCTGAAAGTGACAGGAATGATGGGATCAGTGTGTAAGAAATGAGAAGAGGAAGCCCTAGACAGTGCATGGACTGAGAAAAGCAGTCACTGTCCCAGTGAAAAGATGGCCAATTTTTAGGGCTCAGGAGAAGATTTCTAAAGAAAGGAGATATTTATAATTGCTTCAAACCAGAAGGATTCCAAATGTCCATAAAACACAGAACTAGAAACAAATTGTAATAAATTCATTTTCACAACATGCTGTTCAACAATAAAAAGAATGTTCTATTAGTACATGCAAAAATGTATATCATCAATGAAAAAATAAGAATTGGTGACATGCACAACTACTAATACACAGAAAATTTTTTCATCAAATGAAAGAAGCTATACACAAAGTGTTCCTACTCAAGAATTCCATTTATGTTGATTTCTGTTGTTTTTTTAACCAGTTTTGACAATTTGTGTCTCTCTTTAGTAATTTGGAACTTGCCAGATTTGTCTAAATCACTGAATTCATCAACAGAGAGGTATTAAGATATTCCTTTTTTCTTTAAATGTCTTTATATATTAAAATGATGTTGCATCAGATATTAGTAATTTGTGCTTTTTTAAAATCAAGCAAGAGTACTTGATTGAAGAATACCAATCGTACTCTTTTCATAGACATAGCTGTTTTTTAATTGATTTCCATATTTTTTGTCTGCATTTTATTTCATTAATTTACCTTTTCAATCTTTTCTTCTGTTTACTTTGGCTTTCATCTTCTCTTCTGTCTTCAATTTCTTAAGAAAGAAGCAGACAAAATTTCTGTTAAAACTTTCCTATTTACAACTATGAATTGTGTTCTAAAAGTTATTTTAACCTCACCCTCAAAAAAAAATTTTTTTTTCGTGTGGGTACCGGGGCTTGAACTCGACCTCAAGCTTGTGAGCAGGCGCTTGTGCCGCTGAGCGATATCACTGGCCCTTTTTTCCTTTGTATGTGGGTACCGGGAGTCGAACTCAGGACCTCGCACTTGCCAGGCAGGCGCTTATGCTGCTGAGCTATCTCATCAGCCCCCTCAAAATTTTGATGTTTTATTTTTTCTTTATGTTTAAATTCAAAATGTCTGCAGACTTCCTTATGACTCCTGTTTGACACATTTTGTATTTTTTTTGTGTGTGTGGGTACCAGGGGTCGACCTCAGGACCTCACATGCCAGCAGGCGCCTGTGCCACTGAGCGATATCACCAGCCCCTTTTTCGTATGTGGGATCCAGGAGTGGAACTCAGGACCTCTCGTTTGCCAGGCAGGCACTTACCCCACTGAGCCATCTCACCAGCCCCACATTTTGTATTTTAAAGTATATTAATTTCAAATTATTGGGAGTTTCCCATACATATTTCTGTCATGATTTCAACTTAATTCTATTAACATATTTCATATGATTTTTTAAAAATTTAATTTAAGAAGGCTTAGATATTTGCTCAACATATGGGCTATTGTGGTGCACTTGAAAAAAAATCTTATATATTCTGCGTTTGTTAAGTAAAGTCTTTTATAAATGTCAATTAGGTAACCTGATTTAGTTTTGCTCAAATCTATATCCTTACCTACTTTCTCTCTACTTGTTATATCAGATACTGAGGAAGGAGTTCTGAAATCTCCAACTATATTTATTTTTTAATTTTTTTGTGTGTACCGGGGGGTCGACCTCAGGACCTCGTGTGCCAACAGGCACCCGTGCCGCTGAGCGATATCACCCCTTTTTCGTATGTGGGATCCGGGAGTCGAACTCAGGCCCTCGCGCTTGCAAGGCAGGAGCTTACGCCGCTGAGCCATCTCACCGGCCCGAAATCTCCAACTATAGAAAGCCCTCTAGGACCTTGTTGTGGTCCAGAGGAGCCCACATTTGTAATCCCAGGGAAAAGTTATTGGAATTTCAATAGGTAATTCCAATCTACTACTTCCAATGCAACCCACAGTGAAAATAAAGACAATAAGGAATATGTGTAGTTGTGGGGAGCCAAAGGGGTTCTAAGTCCAGCTACAACAATGGCTAACCAGAATAAGGCCAAACCCAGGTTTATTAATTTGTGAAGAGGGGTGTGGCTCGGAGATGAGTGACTGTGAGAATGGCGAGAAGTATGTGAATGCTGTGAGCAAGATAGTTTTCTGCAATATGCAGAGAGAAAAAAATATGCAGAAAGAGTTATCTGAATAACACAGTTCGAGGGAGTATCCAATGTTTTGGGGTTGGTGCTTTAGCTTTGATGTGTAATCTTCATGACCTGAGATGTCATAGCCTCTTTTCTCGAGGCTCAATCTCAGCAGTGTGGCATTACTCAGTCTAGCTCATGCATACTACTTGGGAGCTATAGGCGGGATGTCACTGACCTGTCACATTGCTTCAAAGACTACACATCAGCACCTTGGCTAGACCCATTTGCATTGCTTAAAGCCAGTTGAGGAAATAAGGAAATATCCTAGCCAGCTCTGTACATATCAATACACAGAGGCAGGGCCAAATGCTCTTCTTTCAAGGAGAGCTGTCCATGTGATCCTCTACATCCAACTATGGTGTTTTTTTTTTGTTTTGTTTTGTTTTTTTTCTCTCAATCTGTTGATTTTTGTTTCACACATTTTGAAGTTTTAGTTTTAGGTGCATGCATATTTAAAATTATTATGTCTTCTCGATGTATTGACACTTTATCATTTGCAATTTCCCTCTTTATCTCTGGTGATGCTCCTTATTCTGCATCTGCTTTGTTTATTTTAACAGCACCCCTCCAACCTTCATATGATTAGTATTTTCTTGTGTGTATTTCCTGTATTTACTTCTAACCTTTTTGTGCCTTTTTATTTAGCCCCTCTCCTGAAACTCATTAAGCTATGAATCCATAATTATATCAGTCCCTTTCATGAGGTCAGAACCCTCATGTTCCAATCACCTGCCAAAGGCTCCATGTCTGAACAATGCTAGACTGGGGAACAATCCTTCAACACATGAGATTTTGCAAAATATTTAAGATCCAAACAATAACAATGGGAGTTGTCTGTTTTCTATATCTTCACCATTATTTGTTATTGTTTGTATGATAATAACCATTTTTACTGCAATGTTGACTTCTACCCAATAAGTCTGGGTGGGCTTATTGAAGCAGAAGTGAGTTATATGACCTGAGTCCTGGCAACCTGAACCTAGGGATAGTTGTTCTTAGAACTCAACCACCATGCCATGGGAAAGCAAAGAGGCCACATGGAAAGACCATATACATACAGAAATTTTCAGAGTCCCATAATTAGTACCAACCTTTAAATACATGAACGCCTCAGACTTCAGGTGACTCCATATCCCAGACTTCAAGCAACCTCAGGTCTATTATGTGAGGCAGAGATAAACTGTCCCCGACAATTCCTGCTCTAATGCCAATTTATGAGCCAAATGAATGACTCCTTAAAGCACTAAATTTGAGATAGCCTGTTAAGCACCAATAAAAACAAGAACTCTATTTTCTTCCTGTAGTGGTCACTAAAAGTACAACTAGCACTTAAGTCTTTCAACTTTTTAAGAAAGGTATTTAAAATGGTCTTTATACTCATAAAAATGTGAAGATCCACTAAGTTGAGAATTTTAACCAATGAAGAAAATATGGCGGAGGCCACTCTACCAATGATATCAGTTAGCTTTTTCCTAATAAAAGACTATTCTCTGCCTGTAAGAAAATGAAAAGAGTTCGTTGAAACCAGATTCTTGCATAGCAATGTTTTTTAACAATGTGCTATATTTCACTTTTCCCATGATAATGCATCTATTTGCTTACCAAGGCATAATTTATTTTTTAAAAAGCAAGAAAATTATGCCTCTCTTGATGTAGACAAAATCAGGTGAGTTTAAATAATTGGGAAGACAGGCATCTTTTAAAAAATTTAAAATCATTTCTGCCAATTTGTCTTTCCTTCCTGCCCACACTTTCTCCACACGGTTCCTTGAACTCATTCTTAAACATAGTCACAACAGTAGTCAACAAAAAGCAAAAGTTAAGCTTTGTGCAGAGAGAAAGATTGAAAAATTCAAGCTGGATGCACCTCTAGTGTTTTGTTCCACTCTCCCAGAGGATGACTCATGCAGAGTAAGCACTGCTGCTCATGGTTTGAGATAACAGCAGATCTCCAACAGCCTGGAAAATATCTTTTAAGGGCTTGCAAATGGGAAAGAACTGGGTAGACTATGAGGTACCACAGACAGATACAGTAAACATCATTTTCAAATAAACACCAGAGCATACTGATCCAGTGAATGGGCAACAGTGGAACAAAGCATTTGAATTCAAGATCTGTGGTCTGTTGCATTGTCAAAGAAGGGCAAGAGAAAACAGCCAACAGAAGCTCCATTGTCCTGATCCATCAGGGCATATTTCTCTCCCACTCTAACATATAGCACAAATTCATCAAACTGGACAGGAATTTTTTTTCATTTCTACCCAAATACCAATACTCTTTTCTGTGAGACCCAGAAACTTTTGAACTCAGTGTTCTTTATTTCTCGTGTCTACTGAATTCTTTTATTTGCCTGTCATTTATCCATTTTGCAATCATGTCTCAGAAATTATAAAACTTTCCCTAAATGATCACTGTGCAAAGACCTGGAATGTGTTACCCCAAATGGAGATGAGATGAGATGTTGATTGATCATTGAAACTTGGAAGTAATGGTTCGCAGTTATGTTTTTAAAAAAAAACTGATAAGAGCAAATGGCTAATCTTTTAGGGAGTCTAAGAGCCTAATTAAATGTAAGAAATTTATTCCAGAAAAAGGGACAGAGTATACAAATTTTATTACAAATTTGGAGAGTTTACAGACTTCATTTCAAGAAACCCTGTCTGACACAGACTGTTCTATGTGAAAAAGAGTTAATTGGTTTGCATTTAGAATCAATCAACATTTATTGTAAGCTCACTATAGTGTCTGAACTAGACACTCCCACCTGTGCTTCAACACAGTCCAGAGAAATAGATACTATCTCATTTTACAGACCAGGAACCTGCTTTCTTCTTTTCTTATTTTCCTGTGAGAACTATTAACATTCTAGTAATTAAATATCCTTCTGTCTTAGTTACTTTTGTCTCTGCTCAGACAAAATATCCAACACCTAAAGTTAAAGGAGGAAAGGTTTATTTTGGCTCACAGTTTGCAGAGGTTTCAGTCCATCATTGGCTGGCTCCAAGGCAGGGTGGAGTGGGCATAGCAGAAGAGAAAAAATAGTTCATGGTATGCAAGGCAGAAGACAGGAGCAAGAAAAAGCAATAAGCTGCAAGTGGTGACAGCAGCCCTCTTTCTGTCTTTTACATTCTATCCAGGCTACATGCCCTTACGGCAGGTAGCATTCACACCCAGGATGGGCTTCCCATTATCCACACAAAAAACTATGCCAAATGAGTGGACTAATTCATTGATCACACACCCTTAATCTGGCATCACACACTCTAGATCCAGCCACCTCTGAAAAGCCCCACCTATGACTGCATGAGGCTTTGAGGGAACATCTAGACACAAGCCAAAACAACTTCCAATGAGTGTACCTTGAGAAATGTTTTATTTTGAAATGTTTTATTTTCAATGAAAGAAAACTAAATACAAGAAAGAGGCAGGGAGAAAGAGAGAGAGAGAACGTAAAGTCAAGTGGTGCGTTGGTAGAGATTGGAGTTAGTTAGAGTCCAGGTCTGCTTCCCAAGCTGTGCTCTTCAACTACATCCCTCTTGAATAAGAAAACACTAGCCCAGTGGGTGATGGGTCATCATAGTTTGGGTTACTCCAGAATCTGATCTTGAGACAAAGATAGGGTATCAAAGTAGTTTATATGAGAGGTAAAATAAACACTGGTAGAAGAAAGAGCAAACAAGACAAAGAAGATAGTCTATGTATCATTTGTTACCAAATTAGCTATTACTGTGGATGACTAGAGCATAATCCTATTGGGGAAATTCTGGGGAGGAGTGTAGAACACAGTCTTTGCCATTATCCTACACAAGGGATGAAAGATTTGGGTTATATATACACTAATCTGGTTATTTGTAGGTGAGGGCTGTTTGCAAGATTGGAAGATGTATCAATTCCAGCACTTTCAGCAGACTTCATGATAGGTATCAGTGGTCAGTGAAGATTTTCAATCAAAGAAATGCAGGTACTGGTAGTTGTAAGTCTTGTGACATATGCAGATGAGAAATATCATCAGGCCTCTTGTAATATATGCTAACATGTATATACACATACCTGGCCAAATCTGTGGGCTAGTGTCTGATGTATTTGTGTGAAATTTGGGAAGCTTCATTCCTCATTTATTTATTTATTTATTTTTGTGGGTACCGGGGGTCAACCTCAGGACATCGCGCGCCAGCAGGCGTCCGTGCCGCTGAGCGATATCACCGGCCCTTTTTTCACATGTGGGTACCGAGAGTCGAACTCAGGACCTCGCACTTGCCAGGCAGGCGCTTACGCCACTGAGCCATCTCACCGGCCCCTTCACTCCTCATTTAATACGCTTAGATTCCTTTTAGAAATCCACAACTAGACACTATTTGGAGATCCAGGGATGCATTGTGCAGACATCAGCCAAGACAATAAAGCGTGGGGGAAATAGGCAAAGTTGGATGATGGCTTTGGGTTTATTTAGCCTGCAGAAGGGAAAGTTGAAACAGAGCTTAATTATAATCCACAAAATCCAAATACTTTTCAAATTTGGTTAATTCTATATTCACAATGACTTTCTTTTCCACTCCTCAGGGCTTTTTCTAAGCTACCAATATTTATCATCTAAGCTAGTCATCTTTAACACCATTAGAGCAAATGTTTCTTTTTCTAAAACAAATAAAAACAAAAAAAGAATCCATATTTTGTGATGCCTCATATAGTACCTGAAAATGAAAGCCATAGGTAGAATAAGCTATCAACATATATCATTTCACCATTAATAATATAATGTCCTACACTTAATAAATGGAGAAAAAAAGGAATATAGTTTACAACAAAATAATATATTTTAGTCATGTAGTTACCAGAAAAATCTACACTAAAGTCCACAAGCAAGTAGTCAAATGCTTGTGCTTCTTCACAGAATCACTTTGAGTGCCAAAGCTCCAAACGCAGACACGCGGGTATGTTATTTTGGATTCAGATACCATTAGCACTGTGTATATATGTAAAATAGAGTTAAATTCTAGGCTTAGACTATTATTAAAAAGTATATTCTACTTTTACATGGAATGTAGGACAATTCTGAGTTGTTTGGAGCTGTCTTATGTAGTACAAAATGTCTATCATTTTTGGTCTCTGTCTACTAATACCAGTAGCAAATCAAATGACCCTCAAAAGTTCAAAATATGCCCTACGAGCAGTATTGCCTCCAGTGAGAAGTAATGACTCATTACAATAAAATGCTGGTTGCTCCCCAACCTCTACTTATTTATTTCATCGATCTTCTACATGGTCCCCAGAATTAACTTCCTAGAATGTAGGATGGACTCTTCTCCCAAAACCTCCACAGTTCCTTCTATCTAATTTCCTTTTACCAGGTAGGGCCCTGAGGGTTGGTCTGGCTGGCAAGAGTTCCAAAAACCTGGGACCAGAGCGACTGCATATAGTGGTGTAGGATTTGCACTGCTCAGTTTCAGGGGGACTTCTTGCAACTACTGATGAAGGTGATGTGATAATGAAACCAAAGAAATGTATCCATCCTAAAGAACATAAAGCAAGGCTGACTATACTGGGAAACTTGATAAGTCTCCCAAGAGAAGGAAGATAACATAGTTTGGTAGGGCAAATTGGCGATGGCACTTGCATGAGCATAGATCTCCACTTTTAAGATCTAGTTGTTTCTGTCCATGTGGAGGTCAATACCCGTGGTGAAAACAGGAGTAGTTCATCAATTCATTGAATATCTACTGAATCTTTGCTTGTAAATTGTAGGTGCTAATGAGAACTAGGATGGATGAGTACATGGAAAAATTTTGAACTACACTCCTGGAAAGGGGGTGAGCCATGGTAAGAGAGCTGATGGGCTATGAGGAAGAGGAAAGGCTTTTGTGTGTGTGTGTGTGTGTGTGTGTGCATGTGTGTGTGTTTATGGACAAGGTGGTGGTGGCAATAGTTGGGCACTAGAGCAGAGGAGACTAGGTCTACTATGAATTTCTTTCACAAATGGTTGCAAAAACTTGAGGTTTCCAGGAATAAGATTGACCATAAAGCTTTAGGCCTGGAAATGTCAGAACTCCTTTCCCTAGTAAGAGTATTTAGAGCTTATCACAGCAACCAATCATTGAGGTGACATACAAAATTGGGAGTTTTCAGATATAGGCCATAAATAGACAGACAGATAGCGATTCCATTAAGCAGACCTTGCTTATGAACTACTGCCACCTCTAGGATCCTAGATGAATCCATCTGCCCATAGCAGATGGGATGGAATCACAGCAGCATTTTGCATTTAGATTGTACACAGCCAGGAGGCCACTGGCCTCAGGCCTGGAGAAACAGCCTTCTGGGAAAGCTGCTCTTTGACTTACAAGTGATGGAGAAAACTGCTTTCACTCTCATGGTCTTCACCTTCCACACATACTCCACCTGAATTTAATGTGGTTTCTATTTCCAAAACTCTACCAAAACTACATCTGAAGGTCACCATAAAGTACATACCATAAAATATCAGTCCTCATCTTACTCGGCCTAGATGAATTTGACAGTGCTAACCACTTCTTGACTCCTGAGCTTGGCTTCTTTGCCACCACATCTTTGATATTTCCACCTACTTTCCTTCTCTGGTTGTACTTCTCACTTGCTTCTTCTTGTTTCTTCTATTCTACTTGAACTTTAAACAAACATGTGTTTTCATGCATTCTCTGTTTCTATAACAAAATACCTGAAATCAAGTAATTTATGAAGAAGTTTAATCTTTAGCTATCAGAGAAATACACATCAACCATATATTGAGACTTCCTCTCACCCAAGTCAGAATGGCTACCATAAAGAATACAAAAAACAGGAAATGCTGGCAAGGGTGTGGAACAAAAGAAGCACTTAATACGTTGTTGGTGGTAACATAAATTAGGATAGCCACTAAGGAAATTGGTAGGGAGTTTTCTCAAAAAATAGTATTACTTCGTGATTCAGCTTTCCCACACCTCAACATATACATGAAGGAATTAAAGTCAACATACTATAGACAACCTGTATTCCCATGTTCATCATGGCCCTATTCATAATAGCCAAGATGCGGACTCAGCCTAGTTGTCTATCAATAGATGAATGCATCGGGAAAGTTGGTATATATACACAATGGAGTACAATTCAGCCACAAAGAACAAAAACATGTCATTTGTAGGAAAATGGATGGAACTGGAGATATCATGCTAGGTGAAATAAGCCAAAAATACAAATACTGAGAAAGACAAATATCACATGTTTTTCCTAAAATGTGGAATCTAGAAAAAAATTAAAAAGATGTCATGAAAATGGAAGGGATACAATTAGACAAGAAAAAGGGGATCAGGCAAGAGGTGAAGTAATGATAAGAAAGGGTTATGAAAATGACCAAATTATGTAATATGCATGTGTGAAAATGTCACAATGAAACCCCATAAAAATTATATAGATATAATTTCATATATACATATGTATATATATATGTGTGTGTGTATATATATATATATATACATAAAATTATTGAAGTCCAAGAGTTTGGTGTTGGTGTCTAGTGAGGGCTTCCTTCTTGCTGCATTATAACATAGAGGGTCTCACATCATGAGATGGAGCAAGCCGCTAGCTCAGGTCTCTCTTCCTCTTTTATAAAGCCACCAATGCCACTGTGGGTTTATCACTCTAACCTCCTCATCTAATCCTAATTACCTGCCAAAGATCTCACCTCTGAACACCATTAACATTTGAATTTGGAGATTAGGTTTCTAATACATGAACTTTTGGGATTGAGACTCAAATGACAGCAATGCCACTAGGCATCTCTTCCTTTCTCTTAAGAGCGTTACCTGAAATTGTGTTGTTTAACTATTTTCAGAGCTTTCTTTTTTTAATTTCCAATTTGGTTTTGTACAATTAGAGGAAATACTCTTTATGACTTCAGTCTTTAAAAATCTGTTACTAACCAATTGAAGTGTTCATCCTGCTTCTTGTCCTATTCCCAGTGATTACAATCCTGCGATGTTTATTGTCCGACATCTGAAAGCAGTTTCTCTCACATACATACTTTGCCCAGTGCTCTACTTGTTGGCAGTGGAAGTATAAGTTCCATTATTGCTACTTCTTCATGATGCAAAACTTCTTGATGTGTTAAATCTGGCTCACAGCAATTACTTTCCTTCACTGTCCTCTGTTATCCTTCAGCTCTCAACAAAGGTCTCGTTTTCTTTAGATGTCTCTCCTCACTGATCTCCTTCACGGAAAATTTGGTTAGAATCCTCTCTGATGTCTTTATTTTTGAGTGCACAGTAATTACTCCTTATGTAAAGTACATACCCCACACTATAGAGTCTGCGTGTTACCTTTTTACTTCCTATAAAGATCAAATATTTTATATATTAGTTTGAATCATATGAAACTTAGGGTTTTTAAGCTATAAAACTGGCAGTTTCCCTGCTTTAAAACAATATTTAAAAAACAAGATTGTTTATTTATACACAGAGTAGTTGTAAGGATCTCAACGTAGCTCTAGTCTCTCAGGAACTATTATTAATGAGAGTATTCTCCCTTGTAGGAAGACTTTCCCACAAGGAGGGCCACATTCTCCTCTTCTGTTACAAGGCTACTGTGAGAATCAAATAACTTGCAGGCAGAACTCTTAGAAAAGGGTCTGTAATACAGGTGCTTCCAGTTGGGTTGATAGCTGTGGTCTTGGCTTGGCTTTGTCCTAGCCAGATGACAGGCTACTACTGCTTACTCTGCAATGTCCTTGCCTTGAGACCATGACGACTCCTCAGCCTTTCCTCCAACTCCTTGTTTTTAATTAATCCCAAGAGAAGGGATCTCCTCTTTGGAGACAGTGATTAGGTACCTTGTGCTTCAAATTAGGAAAATTCTTACTCTCAATCCCTTCATTTCTCCCCAGAATTGCTCCTGTCCTTAGGATGAACTTCTTGACCAGCTTTTCTTGTTTCTAAAATGGTAGTGGTGGTAGGGGCTCAATCTCACAAATTTACTTACCCTTTTAGTAATTTTTTTTGTTTTGATTTGATACTTAATGTCTTCAGTAAAGTTTAGCTTTCTTGGCTCAAGTGTCTAAGCTGAGTTCTTGATTTAAGTATCCAAGAAGTAATATGTTATGGATGGCAGGAGACACTATCCTGGAGACCTGGTGTTTCTGCAACTTTCCCTGAAGGAAGTTCCCAGAAGCCTGCAGATGCAAGTAGCCTCACTCGTCAGTCAGCTCTCTACTTACCCACAGTCACAAAGACCCTTGTCTGGAAGTCTTAATACCTACTTGCAGGATGATGTGGTCAAGTCCTGCTCAATCTTTAAACTCTTATTTTCTCTTCTGTTTAAGACTCTCATTTGTTCTCAGGTTCTGACTTAACCTGAGTTCTTTGGAAATGCATTTCAAGAATTTCCATGTGTAAGAAACTGATAGGATCTTTTATTTCTCAACAACTTTATTTTTAACATCAGTCACTTACCGGCAGAATCTTAAGTAGAGGGTTAATTTATTATTTAGGAAGGACCCTCGTGCTCTCAATTTAAGGATAAGAAATAGACTTTAATATCAGAGGAATTCACCTTTGTACTCTGCCAGTCACATGAATGAACATGTCAGTTCCTACCTAAAGGGTACCACTTTTCAATAATATGTGGTATAATGATGCTTGGCCACCTACCTACATCAGAGTGTTGTCACTACATGACACTTAAGAGACACTGTGGAATAGTGCTTCCCTAGGGATAACTAAATGTGTGGAAAGTGGCAGTAATCACAGGTATGTATACCTCTGTAGGCTGTGTTAGCCATGGTCCTTCGGAGGTAGTGGGGGCTGCTGAGTAGATAGGAAAATTGTAGGCATGTGGGCTCAGGTCTTTTAAGGAGCAATTACAGTCCAGAATACAGAGCAATGGTGGGAGGAAGTTGACAGCTGTAATTGAAGAGCATAATATGGTAAGTCAGTGGAGTGAAAAGGAGAGAAAAGTGAAATTTATAACACCAGCATGACAAGGAAATGCCTTGTGTTTGATCATTTTTTTGCATTCTGTTCCTCTGTCTATAGAGGATTCCACAAAACACAAGCCGGGATTGAATCCTGACCTTGCCTTTTACTAAAGGTACCATCTTGGGCAAATCACTCACCCCTTCTTAGGCTTGGTTTTCTCCTCTGTGGCTCTGCAAAACCATTGCAAGGAGTCCATGATTTGGCTTATGTGAAAGCAAGTGGTAATATCAGTTCAAGTCAATAAAAATATTTTCTGAATTTTCATCATGTGCCAGGCACAGTAGTAGTCATAGAGGGGATACAGATAAAAACGAGACATTTCGGCCTTTCAGAATAGAGGCCACCGGATGAGGCAGACATAATTATTCAAGATCAGAAGGTGAACAATTAGATTACCTTAAGAAAATCCAATTCATTTAAAAATACTTCTTAAAGTATTTTATAGATTTGTCTGACCTCATTTTACTGTGGAATAGGATCATTTACATAATCAAGCAAAGGTGGACTTCTCAACATATTTTATTCAAGGACATTGTAGTGACTTATTTCTCAACACCAACTATGATAATCATAAACTACTCTATTTTTGTCTTCCACAATTCTGAAGATTTAAGGATATCCTTTTTTAAAATTTCAGAATTTAAATTGAATTGTCAGGGGAAACGAGTTTTCTAAATTATATCATTCCCAAGCATCAGCTATCTAAAATGAGAGTTAGGTCCAAAAAAACCCAAGCTCTGATCTGACAGTCTAGAGGACATATGTCTTTGGAGAAAGGAGATTCCCTGTACCCAAAATAATCACTTTACATTTTCCCAACTCTCCAAACTTTGGGCAACCTTCATGATTCTGAGGTCTGTGGTAAGAAGTACTTGAGGTCTTTACTCTAATAATGTTGCTATAGTCTTGGATTCTTTTCCAGAAGTAAACCCTAAATTTGTAAGCATTGTTATTTTTGGTCCTGTCAGTTGTCTTAAACAATCAAACACACTAAAAACCAACCCTTAGTGCAGGCAAAAATTGGAACCAATCCATATGTTCACCAACTGGTAAATGTATAAACAAATATGGACATCCATATTTGAAAGAAAAAAACTACTGATAAATGCTAAATGAAAGAAGCTAAACACAACAAACTTCATACTATACACTTCCATTCATGCAACAATTTTAGAAAAGGCAAACCTGTAGAGACAGAAAGCAGACAAGTAGTTTCTAGGACCCAGTTGGGGATTGGAGATTGACCATGTTCTGGCACAAGGGACCTTTTAATGGTGGTAGAAATGTTCTAAAATGGATTGTGGTGATAATGTGCAAATGTGCAAATTTACTAGAAATCAGTTAACCATACATTAAAGATGGATAATTTTATAGTGTGTGTTTTATATCTCAGTATAGCTGTTTTTAAAATAAAACATTTCCAAAAATAATTGCTCCTTGGAAGATAATAAAAACACATCATGGATGCAAAAAGCATTGTTAACGCCAATTGGCAGGGAACCAATATTCCTTGTTGCTCTAACCAAACCAATTCTAACCAGCGTTTTCCTGCTTTATTCTATGAGAATCGTAAACCCAAAACTTCCTTCTTGACCCCAACTCCCCTATGGCTGGGAATGAGACCTCTGAGCCTCTGACTTCCCCAATTGTCTATTAGCCTTATCAGCTTTCAGCACATGGTGTCAACACTGGGTGGCGAATAAGGTCCTTGGGCTTCAAAGCCTGATATACTTGGATTTAAACAGAGACTCTGTGCTTTACTTGTTGTACGACATGAAGCATGTGATTTGAAATCTCCAACTTTTTGCCTTTGTATATAAATTGGAACTAATAATTCATATCTCGTATGGCCATTATGAGGATTATATAAGATCATTTGAACTAGATATTTCTGCTTAGCAAAGTAAACCAAACTCAATGGATAAAAACAATCTTGTTGCATCCAATAGTTCTGCAGGTCAGGAACTCTGGAGGGGCTTATTTGGGTGACCTGTGTGTGAGCCACATGGAATTAGGCGAGGCAGCTAGAGCTGCAGTGTCTCCTTCCAGGACAGTTTCCTCACTCACGTGTCTACTTTTTCCATGAGACTGGTCCTCTCTGTCCATGTTGCATCTCATCTACCAGGGTTTTTCCATGACATTTGGGATTCTCGCAGCCATGTGGTCTCTGATAGTTGAATCTCTTAATTGGCAGCTGGTGTCCTACTGGTAGGAAACAGAAATTACAACCCAAGTTAAGGTAATTTTATACATGGAATGGCACGGCTTCACTCATGTCATATGTTATTGATCACAGCAGTGACAGGGCTCAAGACGTAAGTAGGATCTACTTCTTTATGGTAGTGGGACAAGGTCACATTTTCGCAAGACTATGTGTGTTGGGAGATACTGTGCTGGCATAGAATTACAATTTACTACAGAGCTAATGACCACTTAGGGTAGCAGCCAGCAGATTTTTTGCTGCTGTGACTGTTAATACTGGTATAGCAAACTGAATGGATTGTGAAATGCCTAGTAGATTGTAGAGCGTAGTTTTGAGTTATGTCTGTGAATAACTGACATGTAGGCCAGCAATCTGAGGGAGATGTGGGAGGCACTGACCAATAAGCTTGTAGCCCAGATGGGAAGAAAGGGGAAAGAAGAAAGTATCCCCATTTTTGAAGAGCTCTCATCTTCTCCATTGCCTTTGGTCTCCAGCTTCTTCAGCCTCCCAACAAAAACTCACACCAATGACTCTCCAGTGAGCATCCAGGCCGTCAGCCTCGGACTGGTGCTGCAGCCTGATTTCTCTTGCTCTGGGGCTTCCATCTTCTTGGGTTGAGCAGCTACTGGGGTGCAGATGGCCAATGTGGATCCTCCCCCCTCTGACCCTGTAAGCTCACTAACAAATCCCCTTGTGTGATTATACACACATTTTCTCCTGATTCTGTTCCCCTAGAGAACCTTCACTAACACAGGGCCAAATAGTAAATATTTTAGATTTTAAGAGCCACATGGTGTCTGTCACAGTTATGCAACTCTGACACTATAGCACATGTGTAGGCACAGATAATATCTAAGTGAATTGCTATAGCTGGGTTCCAGTAAAAAGTTATTTACAAAGACAGGAGCAGAACAGGTTTTATCCATGGGCTGCAGTTTGCTGACTTCTGACATAATGCATGACAAATAATAAATGTTCAGTAACAGCAGCGACTATTATTTTTGTTGATCCTAGGGGCCTTTGGAAATCACCTAACCCACTCCCCTACTTGCCCTCCTCTTTACAGATGTAGCGTGGCTGCTCCCAAAGTCACAGTTTAGTGTTGTTGACTACCTTTACATGCCCTCTTTTCACTTCACTACAGCACTTGGTCTAGACTTTGGGTCTCCGTTTATATCATTCCCTGTTCACCTAACTCCACAGTGGCCTGTCCCTCGCTTTCTTGCTGCTGGAGGGCAGTGAGTGTGGTGGAGTCTGAAATCCAGTAGGATGGGGCCCTCTGGAAGACCACAAGAATACCAAGGCAGGAGTGAACATAACCATTTAGAATGAGAAAAAGAATAATAATAAATTACAAATTTTAAAATGCTAACAGACACCACAACTATCATGACACAACCTTACCCCTGACACTAATGCTTTTTCCCTACAATTTGATAAAATATTTTTCAATTTTGTAGTATCAATGTCTATAGATAATAATTTTTTCTTCTAGCATGATTAATCAGTTTTTATTAAAGCAGTATTGATGATTTATGTAGATTTCTTCATCAGCCTTGAAACTCTTTAGTAACAATGTCACAGAAAATTTTAGGATTATTGTCCAGTTAGGGGAAACCTTTATAAAGTTTCTTTCACACATAAACCATAGGTTTTCAGGGCATTTCAGGTTTCTTGTATAGTGACTCATCCTAAACATTCATCTTTGGATCAATGAATACCAAGTTTAATAAGTATGTTAGCACTCTTTATTAATAAGTTTGTCATTAATATTCTTGTGGTAGTGGTACGTTATCAGTACTATATTATCTTCACTAGTGTTAGCATTCTTTTTTAAATCTACAGAATATTTTCAGATTTTCCAATGTGATTAATATGATTCGCTTCACTCATTAGTTAGACTATCAAGCAATTCAAGTGCCTATTTGTTATCATTATGAAAAATTTCTCTCTTCTTAATGAATAACTTCCTGTGGTTATTTTTGGTTTTATAATAATTTGCTTCTCAACATCAGAAAATTTCTATCAATTTCCTTACTCATCTTCATCATTATTGTTTCATGTTCCATTAATTTTTTCATACAGTACCTGCGTTTTATTATGTAAACTATTAAACATAGAAAAATATTGAAAATGGTACAATTAAGTACCCACTAATTTTATTTTAATTTTCCTCTACTACTTCAATAATTTTTTTTTAATGTGGGTACCAGCAGTCGACCTCAGGACCTCACGCTTGCCAGCAAGCACTTGTGCCACTGAGTGATATCACCGGCCTTTTTTTTCTGTATGTGGGTACTGGGAGTCAGACTCAGGATCTCACGCTTGCCAGGTAGGCGATTATGCCACTGAGCCATTTCACTGGCCCATCAATAAATAATTTTAAAGAAAAAAAAACAAGGCATTCTTTGTGTGTGTCCATATCAAGAGTTGGTAGATTCTCACTTGACTACTGAGCCATTCAAATATGTCTTTTTAGTTGAAATGTCATATTACAACATTACCAAATTTCTGCATAAAATTGTGCATCTTATTCATGCTTAGATATATGGAATACCTAAATGTACTTCCTTAAATCCAAAGGAAACATAACCTTGATTCAACTTTTTCATGGGTAAGTCACCAAAATGCCTTCAGCCTAGTTTATACCACTCCATTCTACTGAACGTGAGGTGAAGGCAGATTAGAATGGGAAAAGGTTTCAATTTTAATTCAACTTAATTAAAATATTTTAATTTTGAGAAATTACAAGAATAAATGAATACATTGCTAAAATAATTGACTACATTGTGAACTCTGCCACCATGCTTGATTTCTTTTCTTTCTTTTTTTTCTTTTTCTTTTTTTTTTTGAGGAAGAGCGGGAAAGGTAGGCAATGTAATACAATGAGAATTATAGGCTGGTAAACTAGTGATCAGCAACCTCCTCTACTAACTGAACTCTGAGAGTCACCTGTGAATCTCTTTTCCTTTGCATGTTTTGCTCTATGCCCCCAGCTCAGTGAAAAATCCACTTTATCCTAGCTACAACTGTAAAGCTACAAGGGCTGAAGAGAATCCAGATACTCAGGACAAAGTAATGAGAAACAACTGATTGATCCATTGTCTTTGGGTTTTCACTGTTTGGGATTATTTTTCTCCAAACTTCATCTTTCTACAAAATGAAGGCCAGACATTTTTACCAAGTCTATTTTTTTACATCATAAATATAATCAAAATATATCTTTTAGCTAAAAATATATTATCCCAGATGCAAAAACAAACAAACAAAAAAAAAAAAACAAAGAAAAGAAATCCAACATAATTTCTTATACAATGACTCCAGGGAACCTTTTAGAGAAGACAACTGACTTCCACCAAAACACACATTAATTTTCATGACAACCTTTCCAAGTTTTGGAAATGAATGGAGTTACTAATATTTGAAGACACTGGACAGTATTTTCTGAACCACATTATTAAAGGGGCTTCACTCTTTTGTTTCAACTGAAAACAAAGAGAGGGCTTTAAACCCAAAGTGTAACCTGGGAGCTGGGCAATGACCAGCTACAGGCTCTGCCATTGTGAAGAGACGTTGAGTTTTAGGAACATTGGAGACTTCAAATTAGCATTCAAAATTGATGTTTCTCATCCCATGTGAATAAAAGAAAAAAATCACATGTTGGAATAGCTAAAGGAGAAAAGAATTCCAGACCTGCCTCTGCCATACCACCCTAGATAGAGACCGAGATTCATTTCTATCTTTCAAAAGTAGAAACAATAATCCCTACAGCCAAAATACAATTTTTAAAATGACCAGACTATAAAAATGTCTCTTAAACTACAGAGGTATGTTTAAATATAAGCAGCTATTGCCTTTGAAAGGATTGCTTATTTAGTAACCCTTTTTTGTTAACATCAAATTGCCTAGCTTTTTAGTGATAAAGAGAAAAAATAAATGGGCAATAGGCCAATTTACCTGAGCTTCCCTGTCCATTCAGTGGTGATGTTTATGTTCATTTGTTTGTTCGTTTGTTTGTTTTATCACAGTGCTGGGGATGGGAACCAAAGCCTCCTACATGCCAAGCAAGCACTCTACCAAATACCACATTTTTAGTCCACAATGGTGGTTTCAAAGGTCACAGTATTTTACAAAGATAGTGCCGAGGCAGGTCCCTTCATCTCTCAGCCTCACTTTCCCCAGCTGTAAAAGATGTGAATCTGTGACTTTTACATTTACCTTCAGCTTAGATATTCCATAATTCCAAATAGCTAACAGGGTCTTATTATAGGGAAATGGATGGATCTTGAAGACCATAATGTTAAGTGAAATAAATCAGACACAGAGGGTTAAATGTTACATGGTTTCTCTTACATGAGGAACACAAAATGAAAATAATTTAAAGAGCAAAATAAAGGAAAGATCATAGGAAACAGGGAGGTAGACATTTTGGAGATGGGAGGGGAATCTAGGGAAGCGGGGAAAAGGGGAGAGAGTGAAAGGGGAATAAAAATGATCAAGACGAGATATTTATATTTGCAGTTCCCCAAAATGAATGTAATTATTGTGTATCACAAACATATGCTAGTAAAAATATTTTTAAAAAACAGGAAAATAAGTATCTACCAAGGTCACAGTTGTTCCTGTTGCCCTTCACTTCTCCCAGCACTTCTGGGATTTCTTCATGAGCCAGATTGTTTTCTCCTTCATAGCCCAAGAATGGAAGAGAGGTCCCAGCAGTAGAGCCATCTCATAGGACCAGGAATCTAGGGAAGGATGCACTGAGGGGCCATGCTTCCAGAGGATTTCCTTATGAACGCTGAAATTCCCTTACTAATGAACTCTAGCATGCTGTCTCTGTTCTCTGACTTACACAACAGCTATAGCTCAAGCCTGAGAAAGGTCCCTACTCCTTTGCCAGCTCAGTAGGCAAAATATGAACTTCATCATCTATCCCCCCTGCTTTATCCCCTATAAATCACACACATACAAATACACACAAATATACGTCAACACAGTTGAGTGAGCTTGGGTAAGTTTTCCTCCCTCTCTGGGCCTTCATTTCTTAATCTGTAAAATACCAACCCTGCATAGTCCTTTGGACCTGACATCCTATAAGATGAGGACTAAAACTGAAATCTTGTCCCAGCATTTTTGAAAAGTCCCATTTTCATTCCAGACATGTGTACTAAACTTTACTTGATGATGGTTCCCAACTTTACTAGCCATAGGAAGCTTATACTTCTTAGAATTTTTCCTTCCTCTGTTTTAGAGGACAAAAAGTACATAAACCTCAGAAAGAGGGTGTGGGGGTAGATGACTCAGCCCCATCGCGCTGTTTTTTGAATGAAAGGTTAATAGCTACACCTGTGCTCCCCCATTCCTTATCTACCTGAATTCCATTTCAGACAAGTAAACAAAATGATACTGAGAAAAGGCATTTGTAGAGAGAGGCTGTCAAGGCTGAGGGACTCTGGAAATGAAATTATTTCAGCCTCTGCCACCCACACAGATCTAGCAAGAACAAAAGAACAAAAGGGTGTTTGTGCAGCCGCCTTGTCATAGTTGGTAAGCAGCTCAGTGTCATTTGCCTAGGGCTCCCAAATCTCTTGGTAAATAGTAATCCACTCGTCCTCAAGCCCTCCCCAAAAGAGGACATTAGTATTCACTGTGATGAGGAGCCAGGAAATTAGAGCTTTTCTAAAGCCATAAATACAGTGTCAGCTCTGGAAATCCACCTGAAGCTTTCTAGGCTCTATGTGGTATGTGAAAGTTATCATTTACATTTTGAGTAACACACTGTTAAAAAATCCTTGAATTTAAGCACCAAAAATCTTTAAAAGTCACTGTATGCCAACCAAATGCACTCAGTACTTCAATGGGTTAAATACCTTGGCTAAATGTCATCTGGCCTCCCATGAACATCTCCAATGAGGTTTCCAACTGAATATGTGACAAGAATTCAAGAGATGGAGAAAGACAGTTGCAAGGCCCAACATGCAACCCAGACACCACGGAGTATGAGACCAGTATAGTATGTATGAGCGGAGGTAGGATGGCCAAGAGAGCTCATAGATGCTGGAAAAAAGAAGGAAAATATGGAGACCAAGCCTTGGGCATGGGGTATGGAAGCCAGGCTTCAGTTGGCTCACAGATTGCCATTTGCACAAGCTGTACACTAAGGAAGGTAGATGGGCTGGCAGGTGAGGAGTGTGGAACCCACCATTCTCTAGCCAATCCATTCTATGAGTGATGGTGAATGTCTTGGTCATCCTAGATTGGGTTGCAAGGACAAAAGTATTGGACTGGACATAGTGAATTTCAACTATCATCTTACTTCTACTTGCAATTGACCATTTTGAACTTGGACCAGTTTAAAAACAAAACAAAACAACAACAACTATATATATATATGTATACATATATATGTGTGTGTGTGTATATATATATATATATATATATATATATGAAACTTAGAAATAGGCTGTGGGGAACTACTCAGACTGCTTCAAAACTCAGGGGCATCTAAGGACACCTGAGGATGTGACCCCCTGCTTGTCTAGCACAGGTGCACAGTGGGATACAGTTATGTAAGCATGACTTAGCACAGGTAAACACATGTGCTGGTTACAGCACTGCATAAGAATGTAAATATGAGATAACAACCTGTATAAGAATTACACAATAAAGACGCAGGCAGCTCTTGCTGTTGCATGCGTGTGCTCTGGTCTTCTTCATGCTGCCTGCTGTTGTGGCTGATGTCTTACACACATGCATTCTTTAACCTTGGGACCTCACCATTGAAAATCTCCCTTGGGCCCCCCAAGGGGACTGACATAGGCCAAAGAGATTATTGGGTGTTCTTTCAGTGCTGAATTTAACTTTCTATTTACAACACTATTTTACTTTATGGTAAGGTAAAGGTTCTCTTACAGATTTTGTTCAATAGAAATGCAAATAATTTCTGCCTAGTAGAACTCATAGCCCCCAATGTTTTCAGTTCATGATCCTGTTAAACATAAAGTGGCTCTTGCACAGCTAGTAACCCAGAGAGCTATTAAATTGCCTTCGTATACTTAGCTTCTCTTTGTGCAAGTTTTAAATCTTACTGTTTCCCCATTAAATAATGAATTAATATCTGTGACTCATGTTCATTTACTGTCTCCATAAAAGACATGATTTTGCCCTTTTGAAAATTATACTTCAACTGGCAACTCAGTTCTGAGGCCTCCAAGGATTTTGTTTCCTTATCTGTGCAAAGATGCATTAGGTCTATGGGGTCCCTAAGAGCTTACTCTGGTATCTGAGTCACTAAGCCACCTGGGACCCCTTCTTCCTTAACATTCTAGGGTCTCCAGAGAAAAGGCCATCCTATCTCTCTGGAGCAAGAGTTAATGACTACAACATTGCTTCCTGCACTCCAGCCCCCTAGAAGGGGTCATCAAATCACAGTAGAATACTTTAGGCTTTCAGTAACTCTGGGATCTTTTAGAAGGTCCCAGGTGCCAGAAGACATCGTTATTCCCAATTTAATGTCAGTCATCTGTGCCTCTTCTTCCCCTAGCCACTCCCTGTTTCCCATCACAAACATGAAACGTTCCTGGTTTTGTGTCTACAGCTTTCGGTTTAACCAGGGGGCTGAGCCATCACTTCTGAGTGTTCTCCTCTTTGACATCCTTAAGTGGAAATCTATGCCTTTGGGTCCCCGCTGAGGGACCTGTGGTCAAACAGCCACTCCTTTCACTCTGCGGAAGTGGGTGGGTCAGGATCCCTCTCTAAAATCACCACTGGCTATGACATCAGATGAATTTGTCCTTGCAAACCTCCAGAGGCCTCTCTCCTTACACTTTGGTGTCTTGAGGATATGCAGGCCCCCTACTCTCAGCTAAAAGTGCTTTGTTCTCCAGGGTGAAGAAAGGAAGTTTTGCTGGGAACAGAGAACAGGAGAGATGGCTCAGGAAAGGCAGGGAGTGCATTTAATATTCCTTGAAATCCACAGTTTCTGGCCCTCAGCTACAATTAACCATCAACACATGGAAAATCTTTCATTTCAGTTGATGACTGATTTTGTTAACAGCAATTTTTCCTGAGCCTCTCATGTCAGATGTGTTCGCCTGAGAATCTGCTCAGTGGTTACAGTATTCACAAAACAAATATTTTTCTCTATCTTATCCCAGTTGAGCTGCCTGGTCTGACTGATAATATTCACTCAAGGCTTGTTGGGTATTGCTGAATTTCTCTTCTCACCTTTCTTCCCTTCAGTAATGTCCCAACCCATTATTTTCAGAATCGAGTTAATTCCCTAGCATGGGGCTAGAATGATACATCCCAGGCCAACAACTACATCCTGGGTCATCACCACTCTTACAATGGGCTTGCTCAGAGTTGGCAAACCATTGGTGTAATAAAAAATAAACAAGCTTTCATCGGTTTTATTATGGATTTAAAACTCCCTACAGGCAATGTACCCCTTCCTTGCCTATGGTGGAGCTCACCCACTGCCCCTTCCCTGATATTCACCTGCAGCTAATAGACTTAAATCTTAATACTGTAAGAACTGTTTATCTAGGGCTGCCTCAGCATTTGCAAAGTAAATAAATCCTACCTCTGCAAATATGATCCAATTGTGATCCTATTTAAACTGTGGGTGAAGGAGGAGGGAGAGAAAAGAATAGAGAAGACATGGGGATATAAGAGAAAGCAGAGAGGAGTGTGTCAAAGTAAAAAAAATAGAAAGTGGCAAAGAAGAATCTTGAAAATCTAATAAGCCTTAACTTTTTTAAAGTGGCATTTTATCTTAATTATTATCAAAGTCATAAGTGAGCATAGCTTGTGAAATGCCAAATAGTTTGACAATGCTTTTTACAAAATTCACCCCTTTCTATTCCCTTTCAACTCCCATTTTTACACCCAGAAGCAATTATTTCATGCCTGTCTGGCTTTTTCTTCTAGTATTCATCTCCATGTTTCTGTTTGTTGATTTTTTTCAGTTTTTGATGTTAACTACTGATTTCCTCATGACCATGAGGACTGAATTCTCTCACACTTTGAGCCCCTATTGGCCATGCTTCTCTTCCCCTCAAATGCTTTTAAGTCAGAGTTTTCTTAAACCAATATTCAGTCATACTGTGATTATTTAATACTATGCTAAACTATGTAAAATATTTTAATTGCATTTATTTTCACAACTTTTTTTCTAATCTTTGAAGTTAATTGCTTTGATTTTCACCTTTTCTTTCTCTGCTTACTTTTCTATGTTTGCATTTAATTCATCTCCAATTTCTATTCAAAGTATAAAGTCCTCTCCATACATTCAAGTGCATCAGGGAACATCCGAGTTACCTTTGTTTTTCCTTTGGTGACGTCCCCTCCTGGAGCCTTCTCTCACCCTGATCCAGAACGGTTTTCTCTAGGGTGGCTGCACAACCAGTGTTCTGGAAGCTCACTTTGCCAATATTCTGAGAGCTCCCTTAACATCTTCCTGTACCTGGACTCCATATATTCAGTATATACGACTTACTTTCTCATGTTTGTGAGCATATCCTCTAGTAGCTTACTGAAAACGGGTGCATGGGGAAAAGGTGATACAATTTTGACTTTTTGAGTGTCTGAAAATGATATCTATTCTATGTCTACGTGTGGTTAAGTTTCATCTAGGTGTAAACTTCTATGTTGAAAATAACTTTCCTTTTGAACTTTGAAGGGGAGGGCTGTTTCATTTTCTTTCAGCTTCCAGTGTTCCAATCAGCTTTTTAGTACCCTTCATTTATTTTTTTTTTAATGTGGGTACTGGGAGTCGACCTCAGGACCTCGCACTTACCAGCAAGCACTTGTACCACTGAGCGATATCACTGGCCCTTTTTTTCCTTTATGTGGGTTCCTGGAGTCAAACTCAGGACCTCGCGCTTGCCGGGCGGGCGCTTATGCCGCTGAGGCATCTCACTGGCCCTAGTATCCCTCATTTTAACCTGAACAGAGAGCCTTCAAATATCTTTGATATTTGAGGAAACTCCTTAATATGAAAGGCAAAGACAAAAACACATGGGAAAAGTAATTCAGAAGAGAAAGTCACTGCAAGAGTCTGGAAATATTATACCTTAATGAGTGAAATCAACAGTGCCTCTTCTTTACATCTGGTGTCAGAAATTTCATAATAATGAGCCTCAGTACGACTGCCCATTCATTGTATAGGTAACCCCTTGCTGAGGTCTTTCCCTCAGAAAAGCACATCCTCCATCCTAGGAAGAAAAAATTTTTGTTGTTGTTTTGTTGTTTTAATCTTTGTTCTGTTTTGTTTTTGTGGTACTAAAGATTGAACCCAGGCATTTACATATACTAGGCAAGAACTCTGCCACTGACCTACATCCATAGCCCTTCTAGAAAATATTTTTAAAGAATTCCTCTCATAATTTCCTTTTCTCCACTTTCTTTCCTATTTCTTAGATACTGGGTCTTCTGGACCAATCTGCTAATTTTATGTATTTCCTGTTTTCCGGGTACGGGCAAGTAAGTAGGCTTCCAGAAGGTTGTTTTCAATTTATATAATCAAAGAAACCAAAAATGGATGCTCAACAGAGACCAGCTGACCCAGTTATAAACATCAGGATCCCTTATTTAGTCAAGACCTGAGCCATAACTTACTATCTGAGAGAGCAGGTCCTCAGGAGAAAGGATGTTACAAGGAACTCTCAGTTCTTCCACAAGAGGATATGTGACTATTTATTTGGGTGACTGCATGATTTGAAGAGGGGATATCCAGACATTTTGAGAACTTTTTCATTTAGCGTCTGAATTGATAATGTTCCCTGAGTACCTAGAACAAATCATGGCTTGCTGTTATAATAGGAGCCAGGTAATAAAAGGAGTTCTGGTTCAGGTCAGGCTCACAACAGTTTGGTTCACTGTTCCATGGACTCACCCAAAGGCCATTTCCCTACCCCTCAAATGTGTACTGGACCGAATAGATGTGGTGGATGGCAGAACTTCTCATTTCACTCTTTAGTATGTGGGTTAAAAGCTACTCTAAAGAGAAAATCTGAGCACTTCCCCCCAACACACACAGAAGTCAAGATATGATATCACAAAAAAAAAATAAAAACATCACATTTGGTCCCTGTCCCCCTTCTCTCTGGTTCTTCCCCTGCTCTCTGATTCCCAAATGCAATGAACTGAGCAGTTTTTCTCCACTGTGCCATTCCACCATGATGCTTCTGCCTTGGCATCAGCTGACCATAGACTGCAATCTCTGAAACCACAAGCCTACCAAAATGAACCTCTCCTTTAAATTATTGTTGTCAGGTGTTTTGTCCCAGCAATGAAAAGCTGACCAATACATGATACAAGTGCTTCGCTGCTGTATCTCCTGGTACTTCCCTGACCAACTTTGACAGTAGGTTGGCAAGAGCAAAAGCCACTCACTGAGAAAAGTCTTGTGGCCAAAGGCTGAAATTCTTTGAGGATAAGGGTCTAGAACCTTCATCAGTTAAATACCACCTTAACCAGCAGAAGTGCGAGAGTAAGGAAAATCAGCATAGGTAGTAGGAGAGGGAGATCATGAGTATCCAATTGCCATCTCAAGGCCAGACACAATTTTAGGAACTTAGTTCACCTCCTAAACCTTCCTCTTGCCCTTTCTTCATGAAAAGAATCCTGGAGGATCCTTATCCAGCTGTACTTAATTTTTTATACCAACCATCAAGATGTGAATGATCCAGAATATGCATTGTATTGAAAACTGTAGTGTCACTTGGATCACTCCCTCTGGGACTGAAGTAATCATTCTTCCAACTTCTAAGCCCATTGCCTGTAACCTGTAGCTGGAACCTTCCAAAAGATTTTTCTGCAATATTAACTGTTTCACCCAAGGTTATCTAAGGATTGTGTCCGAATGTTTTATGAATACCATACTTCCTTTTATTTCTCTAAGATAAGTAATGGTTCTGCTTTTATTTCTTCTTATCCTGATCATTGAGTAATCTGTGCGTGTTTTTCTTTTGTTTTGTTTTGTTTTGTTTTTGCATCTCATTATGAAGTATGTAGACTTTCACTATCTTTTTGGAGGTTAGGAGTCCCCCTCTTCCTTAAAGGATTCACTGAACTCAGAATCCTCTGTTCACAATACTCTGTTCTTAAAAGGATCTCAACCAATCTCCCTGCTGCTTCCTTCCCAGGATCTACCTTTAGAGGTGATGACTGCCTACAGTCTTGGATCCTTTCTGAAATTGCTCCACATAAATTTGGACCTTTGTTCTTCCATACTGTTCTTATATTCCAGGTCTCTATTCTGCTTCATTGGTTACCCACCACTCATCCATCAGTTTATATCTAGATGTCCTCTAATAGCCCCATGAGCTTGTAAGTAGGGCTTCTGGAAGGTGATTGGATGATGGGGGCCCTTCAGCTGAGTTGATTTCAGAAGGTGGGGGAGTGACCTGAAAGGGGGGATCTTGCTCCCCAGCTCATCTCTTCTCTCTCTGCTTCCTGGCCACCATGTCACATCAGGAAGCATGGCAGACATACAGGCATGGGCAAGGTACAAATATGTTATTCACGGTAATGCCCACAATGACCTACTTTCTCTAACAAGGCCCTACCTCCTAAAGTTTCTAACACCTTCAATAGCATTATCAGCTGTAAACCAAGCCTGCAGCACATGAGCTGTTGGGAAAACTAAAAACCCCAGCCACAACAGGACTGTTGCTAGCATCCACCTGGTTAAAGCAAAATAATGCTTCCACCTCAAGGAGCTTAAATTAATCACACCTGCAAAGTCTATTTGGTCGAGTAAAGTAACACATTCTCAGGCCTTGGGGATTAGGACATGGACATTTTGGGGGAAAGGAAGTAGCACCATTATAACTTTCTGATAATACTCATGACCTTTAGTTCTTGTCAAGATGTGATCAATATATATTGATACCAATGAACAAGTGAGTGAGTGAACGAATGAAGACCTTTTAACAATCTGACACATATTTTTTATTGGGTCCATTGTGGACTTGGTCATGTTTTACACAATTTGTGGAGGGTGCCTTGGAAACCAGCGTTTATTCTACAAACTTAACCTAGCTTAGCGTCAAGGAACAGTCTGTCATAGCAAAATGGCACCCAGTTTATTGGTTATTGTGTACTAACACAAGAGAAGAAGGCAGACCTAGTTTTTAACAATGTGACCACAAATATAGCCAAGTAAGAAGATAACAAAAATTGATCCCAACTCAAGGGTGGACAAGGGGTGCCTCGGTCCATCTTCACAAGTCAAACTATCAATTAGAGTTGAAGAACGCTGAAGGGAGGGTGGCAGGGGTTTACACGGCTTTGCTGTTATGCATCTTTGTGAGCCTAGCACACACAAGCCTCCAAGGCAAGCCACACATTCGCGTGTGTCATGGGGCCCTTGCAAAGGCACTGCCCAGATCACTGGCCTCTCCCTGAAGCCATGACCATAGTATCTCTGCAGAATGTATTGTGCCAGGTTTTCTGGAATCATCGTGATGCTATCGGTGGAGAAATCAGGATTCTCAAATTGTGAAAATGAACACTTCTGGCACCTCTGAGCAAAAAGCTGCATAAGCCCCTGGCCCTGGCATGTCCAGTGCTCCCAGTACACATGGCACAGGATTTTCACCTGGGCAGAATCCCAGCATTGATGACACGAGGTACATGAGAACCTGCAAGCAGGAGAAAGAAACCCACTGTCACTTTAGCCAATTTGTTAACCTGAGGGAAAACAGTCCTGAACTCATCTCTTTCCAATTTGGCATACTTCTTGTAATTCGGATTGCCCTGGTTACTGAGTTTCTGCCTGTGTGTCATCCAAGTCTGCCTCATCCCTAGATACCTCGGAGGGAAAAAGAATTTTTATTATCTGCAGCAAAATTTGCTTCACGTTTTGGTGAGAAAATTTTTATAAAGTACCTATTATGAGGTAGTCATTCTAACTGGTTCCTGACAATATTATTCCATTTCATCTTTAAATCATTCATTCCTATGAAGTGGCATTATTGAGCTCAATATTCAGATAAGAATACTGAGTCAAGGGCCAGGGATATAGATCAGTGGCACACCACCTGCTTGGCAAGTGCGAGGTCCTGAGTTCGATTTCTGGTACCAAAAAAATGAATACCGAGTCATAAAATGTATAGACAACCTGTTCCAGACATACAGGGCAGGTGGTTAGAGGCATGGCTAGAGGCACACCGCATCATCTCTAAGAAGCAACATGAGTCATCTTGTACCTAGAGAAACAGACTGGGTCCTGGAGCCATGATACTTGACCTGAAGATCTAATTGCCTGGTTTGCATCAGGGGACCTCAGGTAAAGGAATTCACTTCAATTTTTAAGTCAGTTACGAAGACTTCATGATTTTTTCTTCAGCATCAAATGAGACTATGTACAAGGGGTGATGAAAGAATATGGTGAATGTTTACACTTTAAAGGCTTATTACAGTAAAAGACACATTGCTAAGAATGACGGGACAAGTATGTTCAAAGCGAAAGTAGTATTTTCAGCATTTTGAGGAGGAATGAAGGCAATCTGTCTTTTACCTGTAATACATTTTTAAAATTTAAACATTCACCATATTTTTGATCATCCCATGTATGTAAAAACAATAAACACCAAGACACTTTCTTGGTGTCACTGATATTCTCACTGATATTCTTAAAAATTATGTTGGCAGATTGGTTTTCCCATTTCAAAATGATCAAATCAATTTACCTGAGCAGAAGAAACATCTTCCTGATTGGGAGAGCCCAAAATGTTAAGAGACGTTGTAAGTCTCACCAAGAGCTCTGGTTGGTGTGAAAAGATGCTGACGCAGATCCCCAGATTACACACAAAGCGGAACACAATGATGCTACATAAACCGAGCTCAGGCAAATGGCTTCCAAACTGCTTCAGAGCTACAGGGATGCTTTATTTAAAATAAGAGATTCTGCAATTCAAAAGGCATAGTTTACATAATATTTATAAATGGAGGGCCGGTGAGATAGCTCAGGGGCATAAGCGCCTGCCTGGCAAGCGCGAGGGCTCAAGTTCAACTCCCGGAACCCACATATGAAAAAAGGGCTGGTGATATCGCTCAGCGGCACAGGCACCTGCTGGCATGCAAGGTCCTGAGTTCGACCCCTGGTACCCACAAAAAAAAAAAAAAAAATATATATATATATATATATATATATATATATATATATAAATGGATTATTTAAAGATACATATCACGCATTTATACTATACACACAACAATTCTTTCTTGACATTGTAGAAGAAGGAATACTTACTCTGCTTAGGATGACATGGGACACCTTAAGGAGGAGGTGACCCTGCAGTGCTCCTTGAAGGATGAGTAGGAAGGGAGTCAGGAAAGGGGCTACCAAAGGAACAGGACATCTTAGTGCTAAGAGGCAAGTTAGCACCCTAGGCTAACACCTAGGTGATAGGCAGCTAGGACAACATGAAAAGTAAAGAAGACATGATCTTTTTCCTTTTCCCTTTTTTGCTTAATCATTACCTTTAGATAAGATCTGCAGAAGCTGTGGTTTCAAACTTTAGCCCAGGAGAATGTAACATCCTCTGCGCATGCTGACGAGGTTCAGGGCCCATACAAAATCCAGACCATTGGTGAAGAGCTGGAAACTGCTCAAGGTCTTGAAACAAACTAACTGGAAAACATCCACCTACACCAGTGATGGCAAAACTTTTAGAGACAATGCCCAAAGAGCAACACAAAACCCACTTATTTATCACAAAGTGCCGACGCTGCCATTAAACCTAAAAACCTAGATTTTAGTTAAGAAAAGACAACTCATACAATAACACTTTTTGTTTAAAAAAAAAAAGCAAATAAGATGTGTGCCACAGATTCCCCACCACTGACCTAAGGAGTAACAGGAATTTTGTCCTGTTATTGGTTAACAGCCCATTTTCCTTCTGAAAAAACAGTGACCTCAGAGGAAGGAAAAGATTACTTGAAAGACCCAGTTAAATGTAACCGGAGACGTCACTCAGTGCAACTGCCATCATGCCATTTGCCCACATTCATGCTTGAAGGTGTATTCTCCACCCACATTGAAAATCTATCACTTTGCTATAAACTCTACCTGTTCTCTATATAGACTATCTACACGTCTCACCAGAATCTTTCTTTAAAGACACAAAGAAACGTGGCAGAGCATGGCTGGTTCCTCTGATGTTAGAACCTGCTGTGTTGGAAACCTGTGATGTTAGGAACAAGCTTCCAGGTGACAGGAAGGTGTGGAGTCTCCACGCTCAGGAAGCCTAAAGCTGAATGTGCAGGGTGTGGATAATAGTCCAAAAGGACTGGAGCAGTACAGGGCTGAGTCAGGCTGGGCAGGCAGGCAGCCGCATAGTAGGTGAGAAAGAAAGGGAAGGAGGATGCTGGGTGCCATTTATAAAGACAGAAGTTGATTGTCCTCACAGCCATTCTCACCCTTGGACAAGATAGGGAGCTGGTTCCTACAACCGGAGTCTTGCCATGGGATGGAAAGGGAATGGCCTATAAGGAACTACTGTAGGACACCAGGAAATCGGTTTTAGACTTAGTTCACTTCTTTGATAAAGTAGTACTCGAAGTGACTACTCCATCTTAATCAATCCTTAGCATGTTAGAAGGACCAGGTCTCAGACTTGTTCAGAGCTGGGCTAAAGGCAGGAGAGGTGCTACAGCCTGGGGAGGCTCACCAGGACCCAGGAGGGAGTTTGCAGAGGGCTTTATGGTCATCTGCATCAAACGACAGGGGAGAGAAAAGGAGGATGCATTCTTCAAAGATTTCCTGAAACATTTATGGAAGTAAATCAAGTAAAAGAATACATTTTCTGCATATAAACAAGATGAAGACTTGCAGTTTATCAACTAGACCCTAAAAACCACTGTGACAGCAAAAGACCAGAGGCCTGGTGACTTTCTTTTAACAAGCTCTCAAAGGAACAAACCAATGCTAAACTGAGCCTCTCTGCTCAGGAAGGCCTCGCGCTGAACAAATCCCCACTTACCTGCCCATTGCATTCTATTGCTGGGGCCATAGAATCAGGCTCAGTGTCCTCATCCAACTTCACGGTCCACTTGGCCCAGGGCTTCACCTGCTGGATCAGTTCTTGAAACGTCTGCTCCCAGGTACCGATATCCAAAACCATTCTTCTGCTCTAAGGTGGAAGTTTAGTGGTCGGTGAAATCCGTTACATTTAGCTGACTTCTCAGTAAGACAAGAAATTTCTGACTGCCTATTCAGTTTAGTTTCAGTGTCCTTGCTTTTCCTCTGGTTTTTAGATCCAGCACTCAGAGCAATTCTTCCTTCTGAAGACAGAGGGCAGCACAACCTTGTTACTTTATGCCTTGTTGAGCTGAGTACAGAGCTGTGTTCTGGGTTCTGAGAGCACAATAAATTAGTTTTCATTTCCTTTTTCTCTCTTTTGAAAAATAATCAGGATACTCTTTTCTGCACTGGAATAAGCGACAGTCCCTACCCGCACCTACGCTCATATCCTCGTGGAGACTGGAGAGGTGAGTGGAGGGGCTGTGGTCAACACCCGCCTCATACACTTGTGGAATTCTTGCCATGGGCCCCTGAAGGGACACTTTTCCTGGTAGCTGGCAGGTGAGCCACACCAAGCAGGGATATGGAGCCAAAACCCACAGAGCAAATAAGTAATAGAGGTGACACTTAAACCTCCGTCCCTGCGACTCCAAAACCTGCAGTCTGTACCCGCTTTATTCCCTGAGAAGAAGCCAAGAATGTTGTTTCCAGTTCCTGGTGGGAACACTGGAGCCAAAAGCAGAGGAGTCAGAGTGAACCCTGAATCAGTGGTTTGGTCTGGCACTTTTCCCACATCTGGGGACCAATCAGGCTCCATGAGGTATTATTTACCTCACTGAGAGCTAGAGAAATCCCTATACTTTCCTCACCATCCATAAGAAAAAGACAAAGAAACAGAAGGGAAAAGGTAAATTACAGCTCCTTTTTCCACCCCATAATGCATTTAAAGCAACTCATTCTTTGCACCAAAGCATTGTAACTCCAGGATAATCAAATTGTGGAACTTATTCATTGGAAGAGGCTCAATACCCTTGTGACCCCTTTGCCCATTTGAACGAAACTTGGTAAAGGAGAATTACATACCCAGAAGGTGTTCAAATCACAAGATCCTGAATTTTTTTTTTTTTTTTTGTGGGTATGGAGGGGGTCAAACTCAGGACCTCATGCGCCAGCAGGCGCCCGCGCTGCTGAGCGATATCACCGGCCTTTTTTTTGAATGTGGGTTCCTGGAGTCAAACTCAGGACCTCGCGCTTGCCAGGCAGGCACTTATGCCACTGAGCCATCTCACCGGCCCCAAGATCCTGAAATTTAATGGAAGAGGCTGGTATGATACTTCGCCACTGTATCTATTCAGTACACTATGAACAATCACAAGGACATACAGGGAACCAGTGGAATTAAGGTAAAGCAGAATTAGACAGTTGCCTTAAATAGACCAAATAACATATTTATCAACTATCTATAAACTTATAGTCCCACTGTGCTTACTGTCAAGCAGGTCTCAGTCTAGCAAAAAAAAAAAATAAGCCAGACATCATCCGATGTACATTCCATCACTGAACCACTGGAGAATCCATTTTTCTTTGCCCTCCCTTTTCAGAATTGATGTGTGTTTTTATTGCGTTGGGGATCCTTCTTCTTTTCCAGCTGACTCTCAGCAATTCTCCATTTTCCCCCTTCTCTCATTTTCCTCAGCTTGTCCTATTAGTTAACAGCACAAATCTGCAGCCAGTTCGCCCATGTTGACACCTAGACCCACTACATATCACCGTGGTGGCCTTACCCAAACCCTGAACTTCTCTGTGACTCAGTTTTCACATCTAAAATAGGGATAATCATATTTCCTAGGGGGCTGTGAATATTGAATGTTCTTTAAAAATAGCTACCGGTGCTAGAATATAGAAGTGTTTGATATTTTCGTCATTGTTGTTGCTATGTTGCATGTTTCTCTAAAGCTAACACCTTTCTTAAGTATTTTTTGAAAATAACAAGATAAAATCACAAATATCTCTTTTTTTAAGTTATAGTATGGCAGTAAAATTATAAGAATAGTCTAATACTCAGAGAGTATTAGCCTCTCTAATAGTCACTTAGGAATGTAGACTGAGCAGAAGTGTCCATGAGTCTGACATTTTACCTCCCTCCTGCTCTGTGCACCTCCCTGAGCAAGGACAGCTCTTCCCCTAGGACATGCATCCAACCTTTGTTTTGATGGCCAACCAACCTGTGAAAGGTGACAGGAAGTGTAACAAATTGTGATGTCCAGAGCCAAGTGCTGCTCAGGCCCAAGGGCTAAGTCTGCTAAGAAACCCTTCCAAGAGAACAAAGAAAGAATTAAGACCATAATTTATAGGTTTTCAAGGGGGTGGTTTGTTGCACCATTTCTGTAAAAATTTGGTTGGCTTCAGGCTTCTTGGGATCTACCACTGGGATGATGGGGTTTGCCTTGATAGACAACCACATATTTTATTTTATTTTATTTTATTTTATTTTGTGGAAAGAACTTCCATAAGCATAAAGAAAACTGAGACCCAAAGAGGTGAAGTGACCAACCCAGGCATTCCCAGCTTGATGAGGCCACCGTAAATAGAGCTTTGATTGCCATTAGTGGCAGCCAATTCCTCTTTTTCAGCACAGGTTTTTTTTTTTTTTTTTTTTTTTTTCCTTTGTGGGTACCGGGGGTCGACCTCTGGCCCTCATGCTCCAGCAGGTGCCTGTGCTGCTGAGCAATATCACCGGCCCTTTTTTCATATGTGGGTTCCAGGAGTCGAACTGGAGCCCTCACGTTTGCCAGGCAGGCGCTTACACCACTGAACCATCTCACCGGCCCCCACAGGTTTTCTTAAAGCCAGAGTCAGAACACTTTTTCTTCTGTTTTATGGCTGTGGTAAACGTGTGCACCCTGCAGGAGCAGGGTCAGTAACCACCTGACCAGTAACCAGTGTAGGGAAACAAGTGGATCAAAGTGTACCCTTCATAAACTCTCTTCTGGGCCTAATTCAATTGACAAATTCCGTGCTCCTACACCATGGTTCACCTCTCAAATTTATGACATGTACTACAACTACTTGTATCAGCTCTGCTTTTAAAAGAATCCAATCAGCACAAAAAGAAACTTATTTGATCTTTCTTCATTTCCTTCTCATGCAGGAAAAAGGCAGTTCCTAGAGTGACTTTAAGGCACGTGGAAATCACCACTCTCATCCTCATGGGAAGAAAAGCTGAACAAACTGAAGACAAGAAACTCTGGTTAGAGCCATGAGAAACTTGAGGTCACAGGGCAAACTGCTCAAGGAGGATATGGCCACCTGTATGATTCCTTCTGGGACAGGAGCCAGGTCCCACACAGGTCAGATTCTCTACTCAAGTCATAATATCTAAGGAAGAAATAAAGAATTCATTCAGCTATCAAATTTTCCAAATGTGCAACTAGAATCCTAAACTACCAAGCCATGGAAGAAATTTTAAAGGTTCTTAAATTCCAATCTTTCCCAACTACCTTGGTAATATGTGATCTTAGAATTACAAATCAAGGCTCAGATACTGTTTATTCCTGGAATGACTCAGGAGGAAAGCAACTGTATAGCTTGTATTTAGATATCCCCCCAAAGCCTCATGTGCTCATAGGTAGGCCTTTGGGGAGGTTGTATCACTGGTGTATGATATTGGATTAGGGTATGTGATACTCTGACTAAAGTTGTGTTATAAGTAAATTGGTTTAGCACAGATATGCACATGGATAATGGAAGCAGCACTCTGGGTGTGGGCAGCACCACCCAAAAGGCTTTTATTTTGGATGGAATAAAAGGGAGAGGGAGGCTTGCTTGCTGCTTTCCTGCCTGCCTTGCCATGGACTGTTTCTCTTCTGCCATGTCCCTGTGCCATGCTACTCTGCCTTGAAGCCAGTTGACTATGGACTGAAACCTCTACAAATTATGAGCTGAAATAATCCTTTCTTCCTTTAACTTGTGGGTGTTGGGTATTTTGTCCCAGCAGTGAGGAAAGTAACTAAGACAGCAATGGACTTAAAACTAGAAAAGAAAGGTATAAATTCTAAATCCAACACTCACTAAATTTCTTAACCTCTTTGAATCTTAATGTTTTGTCTGT